>CP124718.1:52070000-62070000 GCA_031232105.1 Capsicum rhomboideum
GAGAACACACGAAGGATGTACAACCAAATAGGAAAAACCCATGTTTCTGTGACTTGGACAAAGATACAAAGAGGAAAAATACTCAAGCAAGATCATACAGATCACCTGAGCATGACAAAAATATTGACTGGCACCACTAACTGCATTACCATGTGGCCTACGATCATTGGTCTCAGTATTTTAGGTCTTGGGTGGAAGTTTCTTATAGGAAGATGCCCAACCATTATAACCTATAAATAGTTTATTTTACTCATTTGTAATGGGCACTTTGAACTTTAAGAAATACAATAGAAACACTCTTATTATTGAGCTCCATGTTTACTTTATTTGATCAATCTTTATCCTTTGAGCATTGCTACTTACGGACGTTCTCGAAGCTAGGGCTAGTATGTCCAAATTTAGTGTTGTCAACGACATTGAAACCCGAAGCTTTATATTGGTCACGATCCTAATAGCCATGATTGACACTCATCCTAGACTATAGCGGGAGAACCATGCTTAGTGTCACGCCTCAAATCCTATTGGGGAAGACAGGCACCCGTAGCCGTAAAGGCCCAAGAGCACCAACTCATAACCTTGTACTTACCATGCATTGCCATGAACATTTAAAGATGCTGCCAAATGTGGCTATTAAGATTTAATGAAAATAAACCATGTAGTCAAGCCCAAAACTATATATACATGACTTGGCTGTTGGGACCACAATGACTGGAAGACAAGGCACAACCATACTTCACTTTACAACCTACAAAGCCTCTAAAAGAGATATAAACTTAGTTAAGGTCAGGACAAGTCATCGCCTTACACTTAGCTACTATACAATACCAAAACATATATAATAGACTCGAAAAGCCCTGAATCAACCTGGAGCTCACCAATAGCCGCTGGATGTCCTGTGCTCCTACTGGAGGGGTCTACTAGCTGAAATACCTATGCTTGTAGCATGAAATGCAGGTCCCCCATAAGGGACGTCAGTACGAAAGAATGTACTGAATACGTAAGGCTGAAACTAACTATACATGACATAAGAACTCAAATGAAATCAGGTATAATTGTATAGATAGTGCTAACAGACCACCTTACATATAATTGTGGAATCATGTACATTACATTCCTTTGTTTACTTTACCTTTCCTTAATTTATAATCTTGTAAGTCATGTGATACAAATGACCAACTGATCAGTGGTAAATGCCCAAGTTGGGATCATCCCATACTAGGATTACGCCCCTGAGCTGCCACCCACATATAAAGAGATCGGGATTGGCCCATGCTAGGCTTTTACCCCTAAGCTGCTACCCGTACATAACCGGATTGCGTTCTTAGTTTATTACCTTTGAGATTGTTACTTTGGTGGTCATGACATTATTAAGCTTTGGGACAATAGTCCACCAGTAAGAGATGCATGAATAAACACTTGATGTAGTAAAAATGAGTAGGAATTAGTTTGTACATAATCAAAATACTTAGGAGCTGAAATAACACATGGATCTTATTTGACTAAAAGGAGAACTCACGAAGCTTACTATTGAATGTAGACACAGAGATTTAATAATAAGCACATTAGGTAGTGGGAACAAGGTCGTTAGCTACATGGGAGATTTTACGCTACCACTATGTATCATTTCCTATATGAGAACTTTGGATGCTCACTTTGTAATACAAGTGTTAGATTTGATGCCAAAGAACACGGAATAGAGTAGTCTTACATACCTTGTTGTATAACTCCAATATTAACCCGAATAAACCTCATGCCTTTTGTATTACTTATCTACAATAAAATACATGGTAAAACTAGTATTAGTAGCTAATCAACACGTTTGGGCTACTTAACCTCACCAAAATAGTAGCCGAACAGTAAGCCCGTAATTTGCCAACCCAAGGGTGTTCTTTCAACCCCTCCTCCTCTAATTACATTGGTACAAAACACAAATTCATATAAGATCCCTGGATACTCAATTGGGTTCATAACATGTACCAAATAGTTCACAAAGTATGATAGGCATCAAGCTTATACAACATCTAATTAAATGGTGCATCATTACACCCTCCTTTTATGTGTCAATACCAACAACTCACATCCCTTTTTAAGATCAACCAAGTTGTCCCCAACATATACACATAAAACAGCCCCTAAAACAGTCCCAAAGTCCTTTATTATAACAACCCAATATTGAACTCATCATCCCTTGAGTTTTTAACAACAATATATACCTAATTCTACACCAAAACATGTATATAGAAAGGGACAAAAATAGACAGTAGCCTTACCTTAGTTTTTGTGATGGTTTATTCTTTTAACTTGTATCTCTTTAATATCTTGATTCCATTAGCTTGGAAGGAAAGAAATCCCAAGAACCCTAATGAAATTATAGGGCTACTGTAGAAGCTACTAGAGAGAAAGAGAGAAAATCCTAGAAAGCTAATTTTTTTTGCCTAAGTTAAAATGAATAAAATGTGCTGTTTTCAATCCCTTTAAAGGGACCAGCTCTTGGCCGAATTTCCTGCCCATTTTTTTTCGCAAAATACTAAGTATTTGGTGCACCTACTTGCCTATTATACTTGGGCCTTTGTGGATCTGAAACTGTTGGGCCTTGGCTGCCCGTTCTTCTCCTTTTCTCTCTTTTAACTTGGGCCAGAATTTATTCAAGTAGTTGGTAGTGTACTTGGTCCAATAATCTAGTCAAGGAGTAGTAGTAGGTGATTCACCTACTTGGTTCTTAGATTAGTCAATAAGTCAAAGTAGGTAGGTGATGCACCTACTTGTCACCTATTAGCTTAATTTAAGTTAAGCAAGCAGCTCACTTATTTTATTCCATATTCTAAGTTTTATCCCCTTATGTTAACTTAATACTGATATACACTTGGACACTTTAATCCTTCAAGTAGAATACCACTTTATTATTTCGCGTTTGAACACTTTTGTTTAGGTTAACTTGGCGTATACATGCTGAAATGTTTGGGCCATTATAATATCCTTTGAATCCTCTTTAAACCACCACTAATCACTTAAGAAACTTTGTCCCTTACCTATACAACAAGGTTACTTCAAGTCCCATATCAAAAGAACAAGTAAACGCAAAATATGGGGTGTTACATCCTCCCCCCCCCCCTTTGGAATATTTGTCCTCGAATGCTAGCATAATTAGCCTGCTTAAACAAGTTCAAGCTCAAGTTTAATCTTCATGTTACCACATAATACTTACACCTTTGTACGTACTTGTTAATGCTCTAATTCAATATCTTAGACTTTCACTTCAGATTCAAATAAATGAGTGTACTTGGATTTCATTTCTTCTTCGGCTTCCAATGTGATCTCTTTTATTTGTTGGTTCCTCCAGAGTACTTTTACAGAAGCTACTTCTTTATTTCTTAACTTTTTGACCTACCGATCTAAAATAGTAATAGGCACTTTTTCATAAGTAAGTTCTTCTGTAACTTGTACATCTTCAGTATGAGTAATATGAGATGGATCCCCTATGCATTTTTGGAGCATTGAGACATGAAACGCTGGATGTACTGTTGAAAGCTCTTGCGGAAGCTCTAACTCATATGCAACTTTGCCAAACCTTTGAATAATCTTATATGGCCCTATATAACGTGGACTTAGTTTTGCCTTTTTACCAAACCTCATTACCCTTTTCATTGGTGACACCTTTAAGAATACCCAATCTCCTACAGCAAATTCTAGCCCTCTTCTTCTAATATCTGCGTATGATTTGTGTCGACTTTGAGCTGTTTCTAGCCGTTGTTGTATCACCTTAACTTTTTCCATAGCTTGATGAACAATATCTAGCCCAAATAAGGTAGTTTCACCCACTTCAAACCACCCAATTGGTGATCTATACTTTCTCCCATATAAAGCTTCAAAGGCACCATTTTGATACTTGACTGATAGCTATTGTTGTAGGTAAATTCAATAAGCGGTAAATGATCATCCCAACTACCTTTAAAGTCTAATACACAAGCTTGTAACATATCTTCAAGTGTTTGAATGGTACGTTCTGCTTGTCCATCCGTTTGAGGATGAAAAACTATACTTAAATTCACTTGCGTTCCCAAACTCTTCTAAAATGACTTCCAAAAGTTTGCAGTAAATTGAGCTCCCCTATCAGATATAATAGAGATTGGGACTCCGTGTAGTCGAACTATCTCTTTAATATACAATTTTGCATACTCTTCAGTTGTATAAGTGGTCTTAACTGGCAGGAAGTGTGCTGATTTGGTAAGTCTATCAACTATTACCCATATGGAATTGAACTTCCGAATTGTGCGAGGCAAACCAGTGACAAAATCCATGTTTATCATGTCCCACTTCTAAATTGGAAGATCCATACGTTGCATATAACCTCCGGGTTTTTGGTGCTCTACTTTAACTTGTTGACAACTTGGACATTGGGCTACAAATTCTGCATTGTTCTTCTTCATATCACTCCACCAATACACTCCTTTCAAATCATGATACATTTTAGTTGATTCTGGATGGATAGAATACCTTGAATGATGCACTTCCATCATAATCCTCTTTCTTAGCCCATCTACATTAGGTACACACAATATGTTTTGGCACCAAAGTACTCCCTCTTGCGTAAGATCAAATGCCTTTGTCATACCTTGTTGTACATTATCCTTAAGCTATAGTAAAATAGGGTCTGCATACTGCTTCTCTTTCACCTTAGCTAGTAATGAAGATTCTGCCGCATTTTGCACAATAACTCCTTCGTCTGGAGATTCAAGAAGGTGAACTCCCAAGCTAGCTAGTTGGTGTAGATCTTTAGTCATCCCTTGTCTTTTCGTGGACTGCCCATAAGTGCTCACCATTTACTTATGACTTAACGCATCAGCTATTACATTTGCTTACCCTGGATGATACAAAATATCAATATCATAATCTTTTAATAGTTCAAGTCACCTCTGCTGCCTCAAATTTAGGTCCCTCTGCTTAAAGATATATTGCAAACTCTTATGGTCGGTATATATGTCAACATGAACCCCATACAAGTAGTGGCACTATACTTTAAAGCAAATACAACCGTTGCTAACTCAAGATCATGTGTTGGATAATTTTTCTCATGTGTCCTCAATTGTCTTGAGGCATAAGCTATTACTTTACCATGCTGCATCAATACATATCCTAATCCAACTCCTGAAGCATCACAATACACCACATACCCTTCTGTACCCTCTGAAAGTACCAATACAGGTGTAGAAGTCAACTTATTCTTCAGCTCTTGAAAACTCCTTTCACATGTGTAATTCCATTGAAACTTGGTTGCTTTGTGTGTTAACTTTGTTAAAGGTGTAGAAATAGAAGAAAACCCTTCAATAAACCTTAAACCCTTCAACAAACCTTCTATAATAACCTGGCAACCCAAGGAAACTATGAACCTCCATAGGTGTTGTTGGTCTTGGCCAGTCCTTCACGACTTCTATCTTTTGAATATCAACCCTTATTCCTTCATCAGATACAATATGGCCCAAGAATGCTACAGATTTTAACCAAAACTCACATTTAGAGAACTTTGCATATAATTTATGATCATGAAAAATCTGTAACACCTATCGCAAATGATTAGCATGGTCCTCTTTCGATCTTGAATACACCAGAATATCATCAATAAATACTATCATGAACATATCTAAGAATGGCTTGAACACCCTATTCATCAAATCCATAAAAGTTGTTGGTGCATTTGTTAGCCAAAATAATATAACTAAAAACTCATAATGACCATACCGTGTTCGAAAAGCTGTTTTGGGTATATCATTCTCTTTGAACCTCACTTGGTGGTAACCCGATCGCAAATCAATCTTTGAGAAACACTTAGCACCATGTAATTGATCGAATAAATCATCAATTTTTGGAAGGGGATATTTGTTCTTAATAGTCACCTTATTTAGTTGCCGGTAGTCAATGCACATTCTCAACGTGCCATCTTTCTTACGCACAAATAACACTGGTGCGCCCCAAGGGGACATATTAGGCCTTATGAATCCTTTTTCTAGCAAGTCTTTCAATTGCTCTTTCAACTCCTGTAACACCCCGTACATTTTCGACCCTACTTGATTTTCTTAATGTGTATGGAATTATTTAAACATGAGAATGTTGGTGTATTACACCTTAAGGTGTGGGCTAAGTTAATTTTTGTGGTTTGGGCCCCAAATGAGGCCCCAAATAAAGTAAAAGACAAGGCCCAAATGGGGCAAGTGACCCATTCTTGTGTTGACCAATCAAACATGCATTTAATACCCAAGGATTTGGATTAGGATGACTTGAGGGAACCATATAAGGCAAGGAAAATCAGATTTTTATTTATCAAAACACACATGCCATTTTCTAGAATATTCAAGACATTTCTCTTTACTCACAAACCCTAAGGCATCACTCCTTTGGACAAGATCACTTCTTTGTAATTATTGTTAAGTGTTTAATCTTATGGTTCAATATATTTTATGCTTAATATGGTGTATAAATCATGTTGGTTGTGTTGGCAAAGAGTTGGACAGTTCACAATGTGTAAAACAGTGTACTTTTGCTTAATCGGTGAAGGGTTTTGCCTACTAGACTTGACAGTGGGCTTGTGATCTTGAAGGAAGTGGATTTGATTGATTAAATATCAACATTTATTATGTGTTTATGTTCTTAACTTGATTTTTTTATGTGTATAACTTGTGGGATTGTTGTTATGAAATTGGTCATAAAATTAGTGGCGTATTGAAAGGAAAATGTGGGTTTGGTGGTGTTCATGTGTGTTGTGAAACCATGAATGTTTGTGGGAACCCAAGTGACCAAAAATCGGTAAAGAAAAGCTTACTTATGTACTTGGACCATTTATTACACAAAAGGACCCAAAAGAGACCCTTTTTGGCCGATTTGGGCATCCCCCCTCGCAAACGAAGGCACCTGCGGGCGAAAGTGACTTCACAGGTGACTCTGGACACTGCCAAGGGTCACCTGCAGCTGCACCTCAACCACCTGCGGGCGCAGGTGGCTTCGCAGTTCATCCCAGAATCTCATTTTGTATATTTTTGTCTCTCTTTGATCCCCGAAGACCCCTATACCCTTTTTGGAAGCAATTATCAACTTATAATACCTATTGAATGACTTTAAGGGGTCGTTTGGAAGCATGTTGGATTATATCAATTATGGATTGTTGTGAATATGTTGTTATGAAAGGTATTGAAGTGACTTGATGGAATAATTGCGACGTAGTGTGAATGAGGAAGCGTAAAGGGTAAACTTGGTGCAAAATTCTATGGGTTTATGATGTTTTGGGTCAATGTGTGGAATGTTATGGTGTTATGGGTATGGTAATGCAGTGGATTGTATTGTGAAGGGTGAAATGATGTTATATGGCAGTCGTGTAGCTCATTGTCATTTTGTGCACTTGTACGGTAGTAAGTTGTTAACGTGAGCTCCGTTATATACTTGTGTTGTAGAGTAAAACGTAAGGAAGGATCTGGATTATTGTATTCATATATAGGACTGTGTATTCATACTGAGGACATAAGATATGTAAGGTTACTCTTACCGTATCATTTTGTAGCACATATTGTTCACATTGTCATTATATTTGTTCCATTCCGAAATGTTCTAAGGCATTTTATTTCAGGCTGTCATGTATTGTTATTCATATGTTCTTTGTTCGTGTATTAGTTGTTATTCATAAGTCTCTTAATCATGGTCCGATGTTCCAAAGCTCCAATAATGTTGCAACTATAAACATATCAATCTCTCAAAAGTAAGAAACAAAGTAATACATATTTGTTGGTTGCGAGAGTACGGGTGGTAGCTCTAGAGGCATAAGCCTAGCTCAAGCCGATCCCAAATTTGTTGGGTCAGGGGGCAGTCCTAGAGTCATAAGCCTAGCTAGGGCCAATCCTTATAGGTGGTAGCTCAAGAGGTAATAACCTAGCTCAAGCCTAACCTGATATATTGGTTTATAGGTGGCAGCTCTAGAGGGAATAACCTAGCTCGAGCCAAGCCCGATATCTTGACTTATGTGTGGTAGCTCTAGAGGCATAAGCCTAGCTCGAATCAATCCCAACATAACGTTATGTTATGTTAAGACCCACTGATCAGTTAGGGCCCGGGTACGATATGATATAAGTGATGATGAATAAACAATAGAAGTAAAAGAAAATAATGAATGTAAGGTACATGGTTCCACATATGCAGAACGGTGGTTTATCCATATTGACTATTATCTTATATTTTGATTCCATTGATGCATTTATGTATCATATAGTTTCATATGACCTTACATACTCAGTACATTCTTCGTACTGACCTCCCTTGGTGGGCTTACCTTACTTGCTGCAGGCACAGGTGCTAGTAGACCTCCTCAGTAGGCTACGAGAGATCCACAGAATATTGGTGAGCTCCAGTTGGTTCGGGGCTTTTCGAGTTGTATATGTACCTTTATTTTTGGTATTGTATATGTGTATAGAGCGTGGTCTTGTCCCGACTCTAGGTTGGTTATGGTTATGCATCTGTAGAGGCTTTGTAGATGTTGTGGGACAGATGAAGAAAATGTAAGGAACGTATGTTTTGTCTTGATGGCCCCAATGGCCAAGATTCATAGTTATCATGTATTTTTAATGAATTACGCTATTGGCATATTATATCTATTTGTGATGGTGATGTTTATTGAGTAACATGCGCAGGAGTGTATGAGAATGAAGATTGGTTCTTTCGGGCCATAACGGCTTCGGGTGCCAGTCCGCCTCGTTGGAACTCGGGGCGTGACAACTCCCTTCATTTTGCCGGAGCCATTCTATTCGGAGGAATAGAGATAGGTTGAGTATCTGGGATCTCATCAATACCAAACTCTAATTCTCATTCTAGAGGCAAACCTAGAAGATCTTCAGGAAATACATCGGGAAATTCATTTACCACTGGAACCGATTGAAGATTTGGTGGCTCCGCATCTATATCTTTCACTCTCACTAGATGACATATGCACCCTTTAGACATCATTTTCTTTACCTTCACATAAGAAATAAAATTACCCCTTGGTGCCCTAATTTACCCCTCCATCCAAGGGCTATCTCTTTTGGAAAATGAAAATGCACCCTTTTAGCTCGACAGTCTACTATGGCATAACAAAAAGTCAACCAGTCAATACCCATTATGACATCAAAATCTACCATTTCTAGCTCAACAAGGTCAGCCAATGTGTCACGATCACAAACAGTTACTATGCAATTACGATAAACTCTTCTAGCTATAATAGATCCACCAATCGGTGTAAATACTTCAAATGGCTTAACTAGTGATTCCGGTTTTATTTTGAACTTTCCAGCAATCAATGGAGTGACATATGATATCGTAGAGCCCGGATCAATTAATGCATATACATTATGTAAAAAGATGGACAATGTACCTATGACCACATCAGGAGAAGCCTTCAAATTTTGTCTATCCACTAGAACATATGTACGATTCTGAACTCTGCTAGAACTAGCTGCTCCTTTAACACCTCTACCCCGACCTGTAGGCTATATACCCCTACCTAAAGAAGGGACTGATGATGGCGATGCAATGGCTGATCTAGCAGGTTGTGCCATACCACTCATGCCCCTTTGTGGGCACTCTCTCATCATGTGCCTCGACATACCTCCCCTTATTTAAAGAATATTCTTCATTGTTGGAAATGTCTCTCATGCATAACTTGGGTCTATCAAGTGGTTTGTAAATCCTCAAGAAAGACTTTCCATCATGGGGAAGAATTCCAACAACCTCATTCAAACTTCGCTTGTTGTGTTGACAAAACACTAAGTGGGGTGTTTTATAACCACCACATTCCAATTGGTCACCGGGTCAAATGGATAAAGTGGCCATAGACATGGGTCTAAGTAACACTCTTTTCCCCCAAAGGTATCACCAACACAATAAGTTATACTCTCTACACAAGCATGGGCAATATCATGAACAAATAGAGAGTAAAGAAAGGTGTTATGCAAATTGATTTCCTTTAAGGTGTTCTCAAGAACATGCTCACTATTATGCCTAAGAACATTATAAAGGGGATGCTCAAGAATTGGAACACTTAAAGAAGAAGAAATAATTGGGACGCAAAGACCA
Organism: Capsicum rhomboideum; assembly: GCA_031232105.1. NCBI lineage: Eukaryota > Viridiplantae > Streptophyta > Magnoliopsida > Solanales > Solanaceae > Capsicum > Capsicum rhomboideum. Next base: position 52,080,087 of record CP124718.1, read on the forward strand.
CCTTCAATTTCTTCACAATCCTTCCCCATAAGAGTACTCTCATCTTCTAAGAAGAGATTTCCATCTTTAGGAGGAATGTTGTCACACCATAATGGGTTGTTATATAAAGTATAGTCCTCAAGAAGAGCTCCATTATTAAAATGATCCACACCACTAGGTAATTCACAAGGAGTGATTTCATCATCCTCAAATAAGAGATTATACTTAAAGAGAGAAGGCTCAATCCAAGAAGGAGAATTGGGATATGTAAATTCACTATTAAAAAGACAATTATCAAAATATTGAAGAAGTTTCAAACACATAATCATCCCTCTGAGCCAAGCAAGTAATAGAATTTTCATTTAAAGGCATACTAAAGGGGTCACTCCTATTCAAGTGATCAATATTGTTAACATCATCACTAACTTGAGGTTCACTAATCATATCACAAACATCCTCAAGTAGTGGGATAAATTCAAACACAAGTTGATCAATACCATTTTCACAAGATAACGTAATATCACTGAATACCAAGGCTTTAACACTAGGTGGACTCAAATCGATCTTATAAGAAGAGTCAATTCGGTCATCAATAGGATCAACTAGTGTATCCATACTCTCAACATGTACATTATCCTTACAAGGTAAAGAATCATTAGGCTCCCATGTAGATAAGCTATCACTCACACTCAATTGGCGACTAACCACACAATGGTCACTCACGTTTACTAAAGTGCAAGAGTTAAGCTCATGAAAAGATTCTTCTTTACCTTTGTGCAAGGTTCCTTTCAAAGTTTTGGAATACTCTTAGTTTGGTTTGAGGCATAGGTCCAAATTAATCTCTCGATCCTTTTGATTAGACCCTATGTTTGTAGCTTGTATTCCTTCTCTATTTGCAACATTAGTACCTGCACAAGTGTCCTTACTAAGAGAAGGACAAACAAAGTTAGATTGGATTCGTGGTAACCCCCTCACTTCACTCCTCACAACCTCTCTTTTTTCCACTCTTGGGTTACCAATTTGCACTCCCTTATTCTTCTCAATCTTTTGTCTCTCATTATCAAGGGACTTCGAGTAAGTGGTCACATTTCTTTGAGGTTGGAAAGGGTAGGTGGAAAGAGATTATTTCCCCATTAGTCCACTACGATCTTGGGACAATTTTTCTCATTTGGAAATCCATGCCTTTTAAACCAATTAGCACCCAAACATAAATGTCCAAAGTCCAAAGGGAATACATCACACCAAAGCTCCTCATAGTACCTATTCGGGTGAAGGAAACCTTCACACTATCCGTAACTTTATGGCCTTCCAATAAATATGGACATTGCTTTGTGTTGCGACTTAGCTAGACACGCAAGTGTATGTGGTCGTGCAGGTAATAAAGTGGTTTTTTTGAGCCGGATGTCAAACCCACAGGGACTTGTTGTTTAACTATTCACTACACTAAACTAGTTCTTGATTATTTATTTCAGAGGTGGAATATAAATATATGATGGTTTTAAAGTATAAAATAACTATGAACTAAACTAACATAATTAACTTGGGGTATAAAAAATGGCAAGTTGAATTTCCAGGGTCAAGGCATCCCGAACGTCATCTCGAGCGTATGAATATTAATGGTTTAAGTAAATTGAGCTGTCTATCGTGGTTATTGATCAGAGGTTTATAATATGATTATATTCATCTCCAAACTATAACCTTCTATTAGAAATTGGAAACCTAACTACATCATTGAGCAGGGATAGATTTAACCAATTCTAACGCCTTTAAGCTATCTTCCCATATTTGAACAAGCGCGGCGAATTAGGTATTCCTCGGTCCTCACCGCATATCAATATCTTGGAATTGCTTCCTCGAGTAACGATCACGCTCCTTATATTCCACGTTCTATCTCTCAATTCCTCTCTCGAGCTCCTCTCAAGACAATAGATTTATTTCAATGGTAATTAAGCATTAAAATAGTAAAATCAAGAATATAAGAATAACCAATAAATTAATAAACTTCAGCAAAAACCAATAATATTCAACTCACAAGATTTATGTTCGTCGCCTCAACCCCAAGAATAAGCGATTTTAGCCACTCATAGCTTGCTCTAACAACATAAATTGATAAAAGATCATAAAAAAGAAATAAAAATAAAAAAGAAGAAGAATTAACCCTTATTTGGATGCCAAAATCTCCCCAAAGTAGTCCCACAAAGATGGAATATTTATGCCTTAACCTAAAATCCCTATTTATAGACAAAAACTCGGGGCAAAAATTTGCCAAAAAGCGGCCCGGCACGCCTGGGACTTAGGTAAATTTTTGCCTCTGAAAAGGTGTACCCAAACGGCCTGGAACGCCCTTGGGCGCGCCCCTGTGCTGTCCACTTGAGTAGAATTTTTGTCCAAAGCGGCCCGGCACGCTAGTTGGCGCGCCTGGGACTTAAATTCTGATTTTCTTCCCTTTTTCGACTTTTCTTTGCGGATTTGGTTGGATTCTTCAAGTTCAAATCCTTGGCTTGCCTCTTATCTTCAATATCCTTCGCTCGTAGCTCCTCTAAGCCTCACTTTCCACGCCAAAAATGCTCCAAATAGTCGCAAATTCCACCTACAAGGGTCTAATCACATTTGTTAGCACAATATCAAACGTTCCATCAGAACCATACAAAATACATACGTATTGCTCTCAAAACTAAGGTAAACATGGGTTAAAGTTGGCCATAAGGCTTATAAATACGCCTTAGATCACCACCCCATACTTAAACCTTTGTTCGTCCTCGAATAACAACCACAATCAACTCAAGGCGACTCTATAATTACTACTACAACTAAGACACTCAAGCTAGCACTACAACGGTCACATGAATAGCAAGCTCTACATTTGGCATGTTATATTACAACTTCAAACACATGAATACTACCTCAAAACTTCCTAGCCTCAAGAATTGACTCTACCAAGTTTGCCAATTCATGCACATTACTCAACAAAGTGATCATATAAGTCACCTACCTATCATCAAACATGTTCCCTCACCACAAGAAAGTCACCCACATTCACTCACAGATATGCAATTTATCATAATAATGGGTGTAAGTAAATTCCGGTCACTCTCACAAAGAATTTACATGGCACATAAAATGAACCATAAGCTTGCCCATAGTGTAGTACTACACTATTATCAGAATGTCAAAGCTCAAGATCAAGTAGGACTTTAAGGGTTGTAATGTAGGCTAAGGGACGGGTAGGAACTATTTGGTCAAAAATAGTGACTATCTTCCCAAAGCGCTTTAATACACTACAATTTACATTAAGATCACCTCCAACCAACCTATTTTGCACCACTTTTATCTTCCCAACTCTCTTTTATTTTTCCCCATCTCTTTAAGCTATCTTACACATATTAGGCAAGGAATATTTGCTATCAACACATGATTCACTTCTTTTGCTCATTTTTTTTCTTTTCATTACATTACTCCCTACAAACAATACATAAACTTTTTCACACACCCAAAAGCTATTTACTTGGGGCTTCAACTTCACTTTTTCCTTCTTTAATTTTTTATACTCCTTAACATCTTAATTTCTCAACTAAAGAGCTTAGGAGTTTTGGATCAAATTATGGTTAATTGAAAGAAAAGGATTAAGCTACATATAAGGTTACCAAAAATAGACTAAAGTCTTAATGGGGCTAACTAAGATCATGCAAAAAAGGTAGATAAAGTAGGTATAAAACATGTTAATCAAAGAAATGCCTATATCATCTCCTAAATTCAACACCCTTTATTTCGCTTTGCAAACACACCGGGCAAGTTCTAGACATCAATATGCACATGGAATAACACAAAAACCTCACTCACACATGACACATGTCTAAATAAAGATGGATCCCTATAGACTCTCAACCAAGCAATATCAAGAATTTAACATTAAGCCAACATCACAAAAGAGTCAAACAAATGAGCCTAGGTGTCTCAACAATAGTCATTCAATTCACTACACATGCTTCAACATTCAAAACCAACTTGCATCATGCAATCATGCATATCATCTGATTAGAGCATCTCTAAAATTTTAAAATTACTCCTAAAAATAAAAAGGATACTGGGTTCAAAGGGCTTCCCCTCGGAAAAGAACCGAAAAGAAAAACCAAGGGGTGGATGAAGTGTGCTCCTAAATAAAACTAAAAATTAATAAAAGAAAAATCTTTTTGTATTTTTCAAATTTTCAGCAACATAACCAAAAAGTAAATAACCAAAAGACTCCTATATCACACTCCACCCTAACCAAATCGGAAGATTTCCCACCCCACACTTAAAATCATACTTTTTCTCCAAAGTATAACTCAAAGAATAAACAAAGAGAAATACTCCTTGAGGCCTCTAGTCCTAGCTAGTAGCATCTTATCCATCAAAGAGGTCCGGAGGACCCCACACTTAGTTTTTGCAATGCTCCTTAACTTAGATTTTTGGGTACTCAGACTTCCCCTAATCTGCAAAACAAAACAAACAAAAAACAAAAACAAAGGTGACACTAAAAAAATAAAAAAATAAAAACAAACTACTTACTAAACGTTGGGGTGCCTCCCACAAGCGCCTAATTTAATGTCACAACACGATCCATCAACTTTTTCCTCCACCTTGAGGATATAAATTTCACCCCCAACATCGCATCCATCTTTTTGCTTCGCTCATAGGGTGGTGGTGCATATATGAAGGGACCAAGTGATGGATGGTACCTGTTAAATTGTTTAGCCCTGAGGTGAGGCATGTTGTTTTGTTGCTTGTCTGGTGCAAATTTAAGAATATAGGATTCTTGTTTCTCATCTACACAATACTCCACTAGTTCAGATAACTCAAAATACATGTCATCATCTAAACATAATGTAGAAAAATGCTTTGAATGAGATACAATACATCCTATTTTCCCACTTGCACTAGCTGCAACATGCTCACATTTATACTCCCTCTCAACGTCAGCCTCAATAGAAGATTGATAATCGAATTGTTGACATTCTTCTTCTTTCTCCACAGAATGGCTAGTCTCCGCAACTATTGGTGATTGGACATCAGACATCTCAATCTTTTTCATCAACTGAACATTCAAGTCACGGATATCTAAGACAAATTGATCTATCTCTAAAATAAGCTCATCTCTCCCCTCTTTTAATTGGGTTACCATGGTTGTGAGACCATCCTGGAGACACCCATGATTTTAATTGTTGTGCTTTCCCCATTAGCAATTCCTGGCTCACTATGTCTTCTTTATCACAACTTTCTTCTACTAGTGTCTCCCTTTCTTCATCAATCCGGGGTTCCTTTGATAAGACTGTAACTTACTGATCAACACAAGTTTCAGCCCTAACCTGTAACTTTGTGACTTGGGACTGTATCTTCTCGGTGGCTTCCCTCATTCTCTTCATGTCTTCCATTTGTTGTGTATGCAACTCCATTACTCGCTTTAGCATATCCATAAGGTGAGACTCATGTTCTGCCTCATTAGCTCCATTAGCCCTGCCAACATCACAAACAACAGACTGATCATAATAGGGGTTCAGGGGAGGGGAATAATAGTTTGTACAGTCACTTCAATGGATATCCTGACCACCACACATCTGACATCTATTCAATTCAAAAGATTTGACAGGTGCGCACAACCCTCTCTCTTGAACATCCTGACAATTACCATCCAAGTGTGGTCCTCCACAAAAACAACGCGAATTGTCATCATTCAATCACCATCTATCCCAGACTGACATATCAACAAGAGTGGTAGAAAAGTAAAACAAAACTTTGTACAAAAATAAATTATATACAACTTAAACAAATAAAAACAAAAAGTCCAATCTAGATTAACAATTAAAATCGAAGTCCCCGGCAACGACGCCAAAAAATTGTTGCGACTTAGCTAGACACGCAAGTGTACGTGGTCGTGCAAGTAATAAAGTGACCCTTTCGAGCCGGATGTCGAACCCACAGGGACTTGTCGTTTAACTATTCACTAGACTAAACTAGTTCTTGATTATTTATTTAAGAGGTGGAATATAGAGATATGATGGTTTTAAAGTATAAAATAACTATGAACTAAACTAACATAATTAACTTAGGGTATAAACAATGGCAAGTTGAATTCCCAGGGTCAAGGCATCCCGAACGTCATCTCGAGCGCGTGAATATTAATGTTTTAAGTAAATTGAGTTGTCTATCGTGGTTATTGATCACGAGGTTGATAATATGATTATATTCATCTCCAAACTATAACCTTCTGTTAGAAATTAGAAACCTAACTACATCGTTGAGCGGGGATAGATTTAACCAATTCTAACGCCTTTAAGCTATCTTCCCATAATTGAACAAGCACGACGAATTAGGTACCTCTCGGTCCTAACCGCATATCAATATCTTGGAATCTCTTCCTCGAGTAAAGATCACGCTCCTTATATTCCACGTTCTATCTCTCAATTTCTCTCTCAAGCTCCTCTCAAGACAATAGATTTATTTCAATGGTAATTAAGCATTAAAATAGTAAAATCAAGAATATAAGAATAACCAATAAATTGATAAACTTCAGCAAAAACCAATAATATTCAACTCACAAGATTCATGTTCGTCGCCTCAACCCCAAGAATAAGCGATTTTAGCCACTCATAGCTTGCTCTAACAACATAAATTGATAAAAAAAATTATGAAAAAAGAAATAAAAATAAAAAAGAAGAAGAATTAACCCTAATTTGGATGCCAAAATCCCCCCAAATTAGTCCAACAAAGATGGAATATTTATGCCTTAACCCAAAATCCCTATTTATAGACAAAAACTCTGGGCAAAAATTTGCCAAAAAGCAACCCGGCACGCCCTTGGGCGCGCCTGGGACTTAGGTAAATTTTTGCCTCTGAAAAGGTGTACCCAAGCGACCTGGAACACACTTGGCCGCGCCCCTGTGCTGTCCACTTGAGTAGAATTTTTGTCCAAAGCGGCCCGGCACGCCAGTTGGCGCGCCTGGGACTTAAATTCTGATTTTCTTCCTTTTTTCGACTTTTCTTTGCAAATTTGGTTGGAATTTTCAAGTTCAAATCCTTGGCTTGCCTCTTATCTTCAATATCCTTATCTTGTAGCTCCTCCAAGCCTCGTTTTCCATGCCAAAAATGCTCCAAATAGTCACAAATTCCACCTACAAGGGTCTAATCACATTTGTTAACACAATATCAAACATTCCATCAAAACCATATAAATACACCTTAGATCATTTTGACATTTGAGGAATCCTCAAATAGTCAAATATAGATGGAGTGATGTATTTTCCATAGCACCAATCATTGAGAGCAAGAATTCGTCCCGGAACCCCACAAATATTCACCTTCCTAGTGCCAACTTGTCTTCTCGGATCTACATTATAAAGCTTCATGTATCCTTCTGGCACATAGATGGACTTTATGAACAATTTCAATGCACTCCATGTTTGAGTGGTACCTTTTTCAAGTTCCCACCATCTCAATGCTTGACCTTAAAGGTGCTTAAGGGCATATGTGGCTTGTTCGGCTTTGCTCATTTCATAGTCCTTGAAAAACCTTTCATATGTCCATTCCCAATTAAGATAAACCTAGGGATCACATTACCCTTTGAAGATAGGAAGAAATGCTCTAGGGGGATTACGACTCATACTATACCTTTCACATCCACCTTGGTTCCTACTTCTCAATGTTTGAGGACTAAAACAAAAAGGGTAAGATATAGTATTCCTTGACATTGGATATGTTCACTCTCTTATTCTCATTGGATGACTTTTACTATAAGTAGTATAGACACTCACACCGATTCGACTACGATAAGAAGTACCATAAGACAAGGACTGTGAATCTTCCCAATCCTTATGTACATTCCTACCATAACTCTTATAAGGTGCATAGAAGAATGAACTATACCTCACATCCCCTTCATGATCGGAGTGGGAAGTAGAATACTCCTTACATGTTTCATGATCATCATAAGAGTCCTTACAAGTCTCATCTTCCTCTTCATATTCACCATAGGAACTAGACTCACCATTCGCCTAAATTCTTCTCTGGAATAGTAGCTCTCATTCCCACACGGCTCTTGATCATGGCTATATTCATAGTCTCCATAATCACCATAATCACCATATCCATCATTTCCATAGACTTCATTACTATAATCATAGTCTCTTATGTCGTAGTCACATGTATCCGAGGCTGTCGATGACATACTTTCTTAGAGTACCTACAAAACGAGCAATCAAGGTTAGTAATAAAAGCTCCTCACCAATACTCATAAGATTCTCACCTTTGTATGCCTCATAATTGGATCGGCTAATGTTGAAGATTGCTTATACTCCGATGGTACACAAGGTGTCAATTGCTCTCTTGGTCAGACTGGATTCTTGTTTTGAAAGACTCAAATAAAATATTTATGGACTTGAACCAAGAAGTTACAACGAAATAAAACTATAAAAGCTCAAAAAAAATAGGACGAAGAAGAAAAATGGACTCAAAACTAATCACAACCAAGTAGAAAGATTACTAGTTGTTAATTAGTGTTTAGAATCAAAGAAAAGAGGATTAAGAATCAAGAAAACAAACTTGAAGTCTAAAATGAGCTTACAAAATTTTGGGTCCAACTTGATGGCCTTGGTGGTGTCCTGTTAGGTTGGTGGAGGTCAGTCAGCCTTTTCGTCACCACTTAACCAGTGAAAGGGTTCCGAATGCCTTGGGTGACGGCCATGGTGGCAGACCGTCGACCCCTTGGTGGCCCGTCGGCCTAGTCGTCGCTGCTTAGGAAGAATGGTCCTTCGGTTCTCTTGGTTAACGATTGGTTTGGTAGATCATCAATGGCTTAGGAATTCATCAAGGGATCTGCCACAACTAATCAAAAAGATCGTTCAAGGTGTGTTCTTGTGCGATGGAGAGTGTAGAGGGTTGTCAATGGGGCGGAGGATCACCAAGATTCCTGTCAAGCTAAAAACAGCACATAATCCATCTCTTAAAGTATTGACAGAGTACTTTGATTGTTAATCAAGGACTTGGTGTTCTTCAATGGATCCTTCAAGCTCTTGGCAGCCTTGAATTCCTTATGGTCCCCCCTTTTGTACTCTTTTCTTGTCTCTTCTCTTTTGGAATATTCCCTCTTGTACAAGCCTTGTCCTTTCTTCTTTGGGAATCTTGGAATATTCCTTGGCATAAACAAGTACAAACCTTTTTTCTTTCACTCCTTTTGGATCAAACACACCCTTTTTGAATGTTCTTCTTAAACAAGATATGAAGAATATAAAGAACACAAGAACATTCAAATTTGACCCTTAAGCAAACGAACTTGGAATTCGAAAAAATTCAAAACCCAAGCTCACTTTAAGCTCTCGAACACAACTTAAGCAATTTTAAGCTTAAAAACTCAACCACAGATTTCAGATTTGAGAACCCACCTCAAAAATCTTCAAACTCAAACTTCAACAATGGTGGAAGACTCAAATCTTGTCTAAATAAGCTCAAACTTTAGATAAAGACTCAAATAGTACTAGAGAACAAGATTCTAGCACTAGAAACTCAAGAAGACTCATAAATCAAAAAATCAAAATTTCAAAAACACCCAAAAAAAATTTTGACACTTTTTTTTTTGTGATTTTCAAGATAACAAACCCAAAACTAGAATCATGGGAACAATTCTAAGCTCAACTATGATACCAAATGATATAATCCCAAATACAAAAATGAGGATTTGACTATGAAAACAAAGAAATGAGGGATATATAAAGAGGATAGATAGATTGACACAAAGAAAATAGAAGAAAACGGAACTAAAAAGTATATTAAACTCAAAACCCCCTAATTTAGATTATCAACAAGCACCTAATCTCTTACGTTGACTGCAAGGAAATTGAAATTCCCTTACAACCACAGTTTCTAAACAAAGATCAACAAGATCCATTCCAAGCTCTCAAACACTCTCTCAAGAGTTTTCATTCTCAATCAATATCAAAAAACTAACTTAGAAAATAATGACCTAAGCTAATATATTTACAGTCTAGGGCTAAGTTATTACATTGGGATGAACAGTGACCCATGGACAAACTTAAGAAAAGAACCAACTTAAGCGGACTGTCTTAGGGTGACAACTCGCCATTAGAGCTGTCACTGGCTTGGTGGTCCGTCCCAAGGGCCTTCAAGGCTTAGCCAGAAACTTGTGTGGCTTGTCTTCTCTTAACGGGCCTCCAAGTGAGCTGTCAAGGCCTTGGTGGTCTGTCCCATGAGCCGTCAAGCCAAGGCAGTAGCCTTTTGGCTTCTTTCAAATTCATTCCAAGCTCCAAGCTATCAACCATACATGGTATTGCTCTAGTGTAAGCTTCAAAAGGACTCTCCAAGCATGTTCTTGTGCCCTTATGAGGTTCATGGTTTGGATATTCATGTGGTGACTTTAAATTATGTTTCTCAAAGCGTTGACGATGGTTTGGGATGTATCAGCCCATCTCTCCTGCCCCCTTTTTGGGGCGATGTTCTATCATCCTTCATGCTTTTTGTAGAGAAGGGAACTGATAATATTTTGAGCCTTAAATTGTTGCATACAATTTCCTTCTGGCTTATGCAACTGCAGTGAACATTTACAAACAAAAATTTTCAGGAGTTGGTGTTAATGGGTACATGTTCACTAATTTATTCACCTATATCTAGGTAGTTAATTTTTTGTCTCTGATGTATAAAATTCAAAGTGGAACACACATGTTTGTTATAGTCAATATCATAAGGTGTGAAAATTAATGATTTTTGCTTAATATAGCAGATCTTTACTTCAATTATAGAGTGAACTCCTATCTTTTCTTAGGTAATGGATTATACTTATATTATTGCAGGATCTTGGACAATTCTTGCAATTCTTTGGCATTGTGGGGAGAGGAGATCAGTGACACATTGTGAATTTTATGAATTGTATGATACACTCACATCTTCTTACATTACGTTTCAATAGAATGAATCTCATTATGCCATGATCAAATTCCTTTCAAGCTATGTACTATCCCGAAATAAAAATGAAACAAGCTATTTTAAGTTTATACTTGACGTCTTTCATGTGCTTTTATATATTGACATTATGTATGCACGTTCTTTATTTTAATGAGACTTTTACCAAGTCGGATATGCTAAGAGATAACTTCCCATTTACCTTTGTCATACCTCATACTGCTTTACATTTCTCATACAATAATGCTGCATAATTATAATTTATTAAGGTAATATTGATTTCATACAATAATGTTGTATAGCCATAAGTTGTTAATGTAATATTGGACCCCTGCTCCTGAGCCCGTGCTCCTCGATGTCTAGTCATACTTAGATAAGTTGGCTTCTAATTTTATACTAGCTGATTTATTTCTTATTTAAATGTTTTATAGGAGGAAATGATAAGGAAGAAAAAGCTACTGCAGTCCGACAACTACCACTAATTTCTCAGTAAATACATTTGAAATGTTCTTTTTTTTTTTCAATTTCCTAGGGAATTTTTCTAGTTAGTGATAGTACATATATTAGATTACTTACTTCATTTCAAAATGATTGCCATGTTTTACTTTTTCAGGAGTTAATTTGATTAATTTTTGAAACTAAATTAAATTAGATTGATTTAGTATTTTAAAATAAAAACTTAGATGCTTGAAAACTATAAAAAAAAAGTATTGTAAATCATAACTTTTTCAATATCAATATGATAAAAAGATGCATTTTAAAATTTTGAAAGTTTATATAGTTTGACTTTGAAAATATGTAACAAGTAATTTAAGACGACGAAAATAATACCATACATAAAAAATTATTTTATTTTGTTGAAAACTTTCAGATTAGCAACTATGAGAAAGAGCTAGAAGAGATGAAACACATAACTGAGCAGGAATATGTTGCATCTTTACGAATATACATTTTTGAAGTTTTATTTATTACATTAATATGTCTTAAGGAAATTATTAAATTTTTCAAGAAAATGTAAGAGATAGATATGTAATATTTGTTTTTTTTTTCTTTTTGGCCCTTAAAATAGGAAAGAGCTGTGGTTTCTGTCATGGTTGCAAGGTAAGATTGTTTACACCAACAACATACCAAGTAAAAACCCACAGGTATGATTATTTACTAGAAAAAATGGTAAAGTTAAATTGTGTGAGGTTAAGGACATGCGTATTAATTTAACTAGTTATATCCTTTTATTAGCACTGAATACATGAGATTATTAAGTAAAAATCAAGTTAAACGATCAAGAGAATAAAGAATATTGTAATGATGCAAATTGTCATTATGCTGAAATTAGAGAGTAAAAAACCCCGTCAAATTTTTCTTAGGCAATTTTAAGAAATTCAGGGTTGGTCTAGTGTTAGACGAATTTTTAGAGTGTACTATTCTAAGAAAAATTGGTATTGATGTGAACGTTGGTGGGGGTGTGACTTGATTTCTAGATAGATAATGAGTTTAGAAAGTCATAGCAACATCCAGTAATTAAAACAAATGCACAGAACTCCAGTTATAGAGTTTACCACAAAGGGGTTGGTTCGCGATGTCATATTTCAATGAGGGTGTTGTAAAATTGAAATATTTGGGGAGAGATCCTGATTTAATGCCCGAGACCGCTGCAACAGAAAATGGAACCGCTGCAGCGGTAGCCTCAATTCCTTCGTGAACCACTGCAGCGGAAAAATGCAGTAAAATTCCAATTTTTAAAACTCAGAAACGTTTTCATCCCCCACTTTTTGAAAAATGAATCAAGGCTCTTGGGAAGGAAATTTTCTGCAAATATTCAGAGGTTTTCATCTTTGGAGGTAAGTTTCTTATATTCTAAACTTGAATTACTTCTTAGAATTATTGGGAATAGTTAGAATCTTGTTCATAGTGGAAAAATTGACATTTATCCCTAATTTATGAATTGAAGAGAATTGATAGAAATTTGATGGTTTTCAGTTGTGAATGATCCTAGAGTGTTAGAAAACACTTGCTTTGATAGAATTATTGTTGATAATGCTCGATTATGTAGCATTCATGAAGTTTAAAGTGTAAAAAACACTAAGATGATGAACTAGGGCAATTCCATAGGTTAAATTAATAAATGTAGGTTCCTAATGATTGGGAAAGGTGAATTATTGAAATGGATGTTGTAAAATTATTGTTTATCGATCAAGAATGAGTTGAGATTGAATGGAAGGGAAAGTTTGTGTACAAATAGTGTTTCAAGCAAGGAATCGAGGTAGGTTATGATTTATTGTAGCAATTAAACTTGCTTGACTCTGTGCTTATATGTGAATTGAGTATTTGTGATTGCTTTCGAGCACTACTTGTGATTATTGACTGTATTTGCATATTCATACATATTGACGTTGATGAGTTGATGATAGTGATGATGATATTGGAATCATGATGTTCATGATGTTGTTGATGATGAATTGATGATGATGTTGTTGATATTCATATAGAAATCCTGGTGTTCATGATGTTGATGAGATTGAGAGGAGAAAGAGGATGATGTGCACATCTTGCATTTATACATTCATTATATGCATTGAATGTACACTTATAATTATATGTATGGAGATGTCTGTACTTTTCTTTGAGAGGATACAGGGCTTTATGAACTGAATTCCTTTCTTTCTTCCTTTCGTGTTATTACTTGATTCCAATTGGTATCTAACTCATTCTCTCTTGTTTGTAGATTGTGAATACTCATTCCACCAGAGCAGCAACAGCTACACCCAAAACAGTGCTAGCAGTAGCACCCATACCAGTCGTTGGGGCCATAGTTAGAGGCAGGCCTCGAGTTAGGGTCAGAGCTATAAAGGGGGGGATGAAGGGCATCACCTATTAGGGGTGGATCCCAGGAAGCCGGAGGACCAGCTAGGCAGAGATCACAGTACCCACCCCCATAGCAGAATGGTCCAGACATTTCTTAAAATGAAGAAGTGGTAGTTGAGGAGGAAGAAATGGTAGTCCCAGAGAAAGTGGTGCCAGTACAAAATGGTGCAGCCCCGGTGCCTTTGTTTGCAAAAGTGATTCAGCAAGTGTTGGGATTCCTGGGTAGCTTGACTGACAATGGTAATACTCCAATTGTTCTGATATTTTTGTCCTGTCACGACCCAACTTCTCAGGTCATGAAGGTACCTACTATAAGCAACCAGTAGGTAAGCCAACCCGTAGTCTGAAATAGCTAGTAATGGACTACTAATAGAAATAAGGGAAAACAGTGGAATAAATATAGTAGTAAGGCTAATATAATCCCAAAACCTGGTGGAGCCAGAAAAAGAACTTCTAATACAACAGGAGTGCAAAGAAATAAAGGGAAAAGTGTCTGTGTGTGTGTATATATATATATATATATATATATATATACAAGCCATCTCTGGTACAACGTAGAGAACAGTCTATAATAAGAGGGAGAGTAGGGATACTCCAAAATGTTAGGAGCTCACCCCAAGTCTCCGATCCATCACTGCTCCGCATGATACACATATAAATGGCAATAACTCATACTATAACCTGTAAGCTGCAGAAGTATAGCATGAGTACCAAACACGTGATACTCAGTAGGCAACGCCTGACTGAGCTCCGGAAATAATGCAAGCATAAATAACATGAAGTAATGAATGTAACTATAGGTAAATATCCAAGAACAAGCATGATAATATTAATGGAGCAATAAGGATAGACTACCCTATCCTAACCCTACCCATGTACTAAAGTAATATTCCGTATATCCCTAACCAATATACCAAGAAGTGTAAAACAAGGAAATATATATAGTAGCATACAAGGCCAAGGATTTCATATAGAATGCAGATGAACAAGAAAGAGAGGGATATACAGTAATACCATATGCATATGTATAGATATGTCTAGGTCTAACTCAAAGGTAGTAACATGAGGGAGTAGAGCTAACATCTCGAGGATCCTAGCTAAGTGAGGAAGCTAACACTTGCATAAGCAATCCTCTAACCAAAGGACGACTAATCATGAGACAATCTAGCCATAAAGTAACTCACTGAAAAGTTAAAGGAACAAGAAATGTACCTTCAAACTCAGGCACCAGTCCACAACCAACCTTCCACAAACTAACCATAATAACTAATAATAAAGTAACCGGCTAGTCCGGGTAAACAAGTAACTAACCAGACCCCCATAAGCTCGGAAGGTTCACAGAAACACTCAGCAAACAACAACCATAACCAGTACCTCTACATCCCCCCATAAGACTGATAGATACAGGTGCCAAATAACTATACTGGTGATAGGCAATGCATATGAATGGATGAATGCAACATAAACTGAAATGCCATAACCATATCGGGGACACCAGACTCGAACCAATTTTGCAATCTCAAACCATACCGTACCAAGTGTATACACCTCCTCCAATTCACCTAGCTTACAAAGGTAGGACCTACGATGACCAAGATTCTCCGTCACGATGGAACTTGGATGAAGGGTCCCCCTAGGGGATTCGAAAAATCCATATACACTGCCTGGTCCCTATCCAGGACTTCCAATAACCATCATAATCTATCTACTCCATCCAGTACCGTAGAGAGATATATATATAGTCAGTGCACGAACTCAAACTGCAACTAAAAGGATGTAAATCCATAAATCCATTATCGAATATCATGCTCGGGACTAAATCATCATAATTATGTATAAAGGGTCAAAATCACCCTTGATCAAAGTAACTAGTAGTGGTAAAATGAGTGTCTAAGTAATGGAACAGAATCATCCTCGATCGAAGTTCTAAAACCTCATTTTTAGTCCCGAAAGCTCATAATCCAATAAATAAGGTTGTACGATTTCCATTATAAAATAATCCTTTTTAAAGTGAAAAGTGGTAATAAATCCCCTTTTTGGAAATAGTAGTAAAATCAAGATTTCGGTTGGAATCGTATCACTAAATGAGCATGAATGTGCCAGATAGTATGCATGCTATCATCAGTATCCAAATAATACAATCGTAAGCGCCTAAGTGTCTATAAATTATAATCATACCCTTGCTAAGGGCAGAATACTCACCTAGAGTCCAAATAGTCTCCTAATCACGGTCCTGGGCCCAATAACATATACCCAATATAGCAAGGTCTCATAACCCTAGCATCCACAATAAACAAGGGCATAAAGCCACCAGAAGGATCTAATAGGGGAAAATCTCCCGAATCGCTAAGTCAAATGGTAAGTCTCATACCGAAGGATACTTAATCATCAACTGTGGTTAACATGCTTATATTCAAGGGTAATAGGACTTTATGGCCATAACAAGTATTTATACTAGTGTTCGGGTTAGATCTCTACCTCAAATTCCATAAAATAGGCTAAGTCATGCTACACTAGCCATACTCACATCCTATAATCCCTTCCTATCATAAAATATGTACTATACATAATCTCATTGGGAAAAGTAGCCGAAACCTACCTCGTTGCCGAACCGAAACTCTTGAATCATCCATATATAGCCTTTCCTTGCTCCAAGATCCCGCATCGATGTCACATTATCAAAATAGTAATTTATACGTCAACGCGAGTAAAACGACACCCATATTGCAATATAGAACTCCGAGCCCAAAATTGTAAGTAATTCAATTAATCTTCACTTAATTTTGGTAATTGAATGCCTTGTTTCTCCGGACTATTGTTGGGACTGATTTTTCTATCATTGATCTTGGATCTAGCAAATTTATATGGCTTTTGAACCTTCTACATAGGATGCTATGACGATTTTAATTTAGTAATTTTGTAATTTTGCAAGTGGGCCCTAAGTGGGATTTTGAGTCCAATTTCTGATCCGAAGGGTTTATCTGCAATATGGATATTATTTTTCTCGTCTTGATGCATAGATTGTTTTTTTGATAGTATGACAATTCTTGGATGCCTCTTGGAAGGGGAAAGCTCTGGTTTAGAGGATTCAGCAAGTGTTCGGCGGTGTCCAGGTAGGCTAGACTTACCCTGTTTTTAAATTGAGCTTACTTATAGTATTGGTATACTATTGTGCTAGTTTTGGGAAGGTAGTTGTAGCCCGGTGCAATCTTAGTACTTTTCTCGCTTTATTTAGCTGGGTAGGCCCAGTTTTGGTAGATTTCAAGCCCATTGTCTCCTAGTATAGTGTGCTATAATCCTTAGGACAAGAATTAGTGCTTGTAGTGCCTTGGTATGGTATATGGAAAACTTAGTCTAGAATCTGGTAGGTTTTGGTTTATGTTTAGTTATCGGGACTCTATAATAGGCCCCACTACCCTTTGTAGAGAGTGTACGTTGGCATGAAGATTCTTTAGGCTTAGTTAGACTCTTAAGTACTATTTTAATCTCTTACCTTGGGTTGGGTTTGACTTAGACTTGGTTTTTGGCCTATGTTAGCCCCTCTGTCTCGGGTAGAGTAGTAACGAACCTGGACCGCATTTCCTTGACCTAGTATTTGGGACCCGCCTTTTCTTAGTAAACTTATTTTCCTGAGGTTGGCATTTATGATCTTATTTTCTGGAGATAGGCTTGGAAACCTTGATTTTCTCCCTGTTAGATAGATATGCTTATTTCTATATAAATGCATTTTAGTTTCGATTCAAGTCTGACATTTGCTTTAATTCCACTACTATCTTGAGTCCTGGTATGATACTGGCGTCGTTTATGATTATGGTTATGGTTCCTATGTACGATCTCTGGTATGGTTTTGGCATCAGTTTTACAGTTGAGATTGGCTACTTATGGGATCACTTGTTTCTGGTTACAGTATGGTTACTATGAGTTCTGATTCGAGTCCGACATCTATTTATGATGTGGTGTGGATGATCAGGAGTTGTTCACAATTTTATTGGGAGTATTGGCAGTGGTACTGAGCTTTGTTGTACATGATTCATGTGGCCTCTCATTATTACCCACTATTTGTGATTCGAATATGGTGTCTGGCCTTTAGCTATTACCCATTGGTACTGGTTCAAGCCCACCATATATCTAGATTTTTATCTTCGATTTGAGGATAAAAAAAAGTTACTTGAGATCAGTTCAGCTGCTGGATATTTATGTTTCCTGTCTTAGTTTTCTCTTGTTTGTACTCGCCGCCTTATGAGGGCTCGATAGGTTAATTGTCTTCTTGTATGGGCTTTCTGGGCTTATAAGTGCCCAGTTAGGTTATAGTTAGCTTGTTTCTATTATTTTTGAGTTATTTATTTTCTTTACTAACTTGTTTAGTATAGTAAAAACTTACATTTTACCCTTGCCGCCGTTGACTTAGCTTACACACTTGCATTATATTTATGTTTTTACTATATTTAAACTTAGTTTGACAATGATGTCTACTGAGTACCCATTTCTTTGGTACTCATACTTCACTTCTGCATATTTTCTGTGATGTAAATCGGAGTATAAGCCACCGGCATTGCCCAGGGTGGTATTGGTTTAGAGGCGTAGCCTTCAGCTGCGGCTCCCAGAGCAGAGGTTCCACTAGCACCGATAGTTCTGCAGTCGGTAGTCTCCTAGCCAGTTATGACTGTGGAGGAGCAAAAAATGTTGGGTTGATTTCTGTGATTGACTCTACCCAGGTTTGTTTGGGACCAGGAGAGGATGCTTATGATTTTTTGACCAATTGTGAAGAGAGGTTACATAATTTGGGGTTAGCTTACTCTCACAACATGGATTATACTACTAACCAGCTTAACAGGGTAATGAGACAATGGTGTAGAGGTTATCTTGATTCCAGGCCAGCTGAGCCTCCACCTATGACTTGGACTCAGTTCTTCGAGGCTTTCTTACAAAAGTTCATGCCTCACAGCATGTGCGAGCACCTCAGGGATGAGTTTTCTGCATTGAGATAGGGTTCTATAACTGTGGTCGAGTATAAGGTGAGGTTTCAGAGCTAGCCCGACATGTTACTATGATTCTGCCTACAAAGTATGAGAGTATCGGTGCTTTGTTAGGGTGTTGAGACTACCGCTCCACAAGGCTACTCAGAGTTTGGTGACTTTGAGAAAGTATTTTACTGATATTGCTGACCATGTCTATACTATGAAGGAGATGGATTACGAGGCCCAAGGGGGCAGAGATAAGAGGCCCCGTTATCAGGGTAATTTTAGTGGGAGCCACAATGGCTCATAGTTCAGGGCCAAGGATTTTAGGGTAGCTCCCACCATTGCTAGTCTTATTAGCACCAGGGGAAACCTAGTAGGCCCATTCAAGCAGTGCTTCAGATTTCAGGTGGGGGTTAACCCAGTTATGGTAGTTCGGATGGTCAGAGTAGTACTCAGCTGGTGAGGGGTGTTCAGTCAGGGTCATCAGGCCGAGGTGTCTATTCTAGGTTAGTCATACCTTCCAGATAGAGTAGGGTGCTAGGAGCTTGTTATAAGTGTGGTGTTGTTGGCCACTTTAATAGAGAGTGCCCCCGGCGAGGATCCCGATACCATATTTTGTATCTTTCTGTATATTATGCACCATGGTTGGGTTTGTCTTTAGAGTCTCTATTATTGCCATTATGTGTAGCTACCCCCGTGGGTGATTCCTTAGTAGTGGATCGGGTGTATAGATAATTCTTGGTTACTGTTCGAGAGTTTGAGACTCGGGTTGATCTTATTATGTTAGATATCGTGGATTTTGACGTGATTCTGGGCATGGACTGGTTATCCCCCTATCATGCGGTCTTGGATTGTTTTAGTAAGATCATTACCTTAGCCATGCCTGGTATACCTCTGATTGTTTGGCAGGGTTCTTTTAGCCGCACGCCGATGGGTATTATTTCTTAAATTCGGGATAGGAGACTTGTTTTCAAGGGTTGTGAGTCATTTCTTGCTTATGTTTGGGATGTTAGTGTTATGAGCCCTTTGCTTGACTCCATTCTAGTTGTTCATGATTTTCCTAATAATTTTCCTACTGACCTACCTGGCCTTCCCCCTGAAAGAGATATAGAGTTTGCTATTGACCTTAAGCCGGGCACCCAACATATTTCTATGACTCCTTATCATATGGCTCTTGTCGAGCTAAAGGAGCTAAATATTTAGCTTCAAGATCTTCTGGGTAAGGGTTTTATTAGATCGAGTGTATCGCCTTGGGTTTCTCCAGTTCTATTTGATAAGAAGAAAAATGGTTCTATACGTATTTGTATCGACTACAACCAGTTGAATAAGGCTATAGTGAAGAATAAGTATCCTATGCCTCGATTGATGATTTGTTTAACTAATTTTTGGGGGCCGCGGTGTTTTCTAAATTGATTTGAGGTCTGGTTACCATCAGTTGAGGATTAGGGATAAGGACATCCCTAAAACAACCTTCAGGACTCGTTACGGCCATTATGAGTTCCTAGTGATGTCTTTTGGGTTGACCAATGCCCCAACAACATGTATAGATTTGCTGAACTGCATTTTTTGGCATTATTTAGACTCCTTCGTGATCATTTTCTTTGATGAAATTTTGGTATATTCAAGGAGTAAGGAAGAGCACGAGCATCATTTGAGGACTGTGCTCCACACTTTGAGAGATCATAGGCTTTATCTCAAGTTCTCAAAGTTTGAGTTCTGTCTTTAGTCTATAACTTTCTTGGGGCACATGGTATCCAAAGATGGTATTATGGTGGACCAAGCAAAGATTGAAGCTATTCGTGATTGGGCTAGGCCTACGTCTCCTACTGAGGTTCATAGTTTCATTAGACTAGCAGATTACTACAGGCGGGTTGTCAAGAGTCTTGTTTCTATTGCAGCCCCTATGACTAGGTTGGCTAGGAAAGAAGTTCTATTTCAGTGGTCTGGAAGTTGTGAGGTAAGATTTCTTAATCTCAAGGACTTACTCACTTCATCTCCTAACCTGACTCTTCCAGTTGAGGGTGAGGGATTTACTATCTACTGTGATGCTTCTGGTGTTGGTTTGGGGTGTGTTCTGATCTAGCAGGGGGTTATTGTATATGTATCGAGAAATATGAAGGTGCATGAGTGCAACTACCCCACTCATGATTTGTAGTTAGTTGCAATAGTTTTCACACTTAAGATTTGGAGGCATTACTTGGATGGTGTTCGTTGTAATTTCTTTACTGACCACCGTAGTCTTCAGTACATTATGACCCAGAGAAAGCTTAATTCAAGGCAGCATAGATGGATTGAGTTGTTGAAGGTCGATGTTATCTCTATTCTATACCATTCGTGCAAGGAAAATATAGTAGAGGATGCCTTAGGCCGAAAGGAAGTGAGAATGGGTAGGTTGGCCTTTATTTCAGTTCACAGCAGTCGTTAGCTTTGGATATCTAATCCTTAGCCAACATGATGGTTTTTCTTGATATATCCGACCCCAGGAAGATTCTTGCTAGTGTTGAAGCCATATCTACTTTATTGGAGTAGATTCGGGGTCATCAATTTTAGGATGGTAGGCTTTGTAGCATTCGAGGGCAGGTGTTGAGGGGAAAGTCCAGGAGGGCTACCTTAGATTCTAAGGGTGTTCTGAGATTTGACAGCTGGATTTATGTTTTGAGGGTCAGAGATTTGATTCAATTGATACTTTGTGAGGCTCATAGCTCTATATATTCTATTCACTTGGGGATAGCTAAGATGTATAGGGATTTGAGGCAGCGAATTCTCAACACATGATAGGGGGAAGAGGAAAGGAATTTCAGCTGTTAAGCTTACTCTGCCTTCTCTCGTCTCTCAACTCTCCTATATATACAAAAGAAAGAAAAGAAAGAGTGGCCTTTCAAACTTCCTAATGGCCGTTCTTTCAAAAAAGTAAAAGGCAAAACACTATTTGTATAGTAAAGGGCACAACTGTGCACTTTACGACTTATACTAAACGACAAAAGCTAAAAAGTAAAAGCTAAGGAATCTTAATAATTTACATAACTTTTTCTTTTCCTATCTTGTCTTTGTCGATTGGTTGTTGTCGTCTCTTTTTCATTTGTCTGGCTGGATTTACTCTAGCTGGACTTCTGGAATCTTGATTGTATCTCCACCATTGCACTTTGAGCATCGGTGATCTGGATATTTTGGTCCTATCAATTGGCAATATCTGGTTAATAAATTTTCTGAAATGAATTCCTTTTTTAAAGCTTGTGTTGTCGGTATCTCTTCTGGTCTAAGTAATGAAAGAGTCCATTGTTTAACTTCTTCCATATCTGCTGATCGTAGTTCCTTTGAATTTGCATATATCATCATCTGGTCTCTGGCAACGTATTTCCATATGGCATTGCCATTAAAATAATTATGTGCTAGTTCTTGGACAATGGTTGTTAGTCCAATAATTCTTTTGTTTGCGTAAAAACTTGGTAGCTCTGATTTGGGTATCTCTGGTTGTTCACCAATATCTTCTGGAAGTAACATTTCTCGTGTCAAACCTATCTTGATAACTTGGATAATTGGTTTTATTTCTGTATATAATATCTCTGCTGGTGCCGTATAAAACCGCATATAAAATAATGATCCTTTTGTAATTCGTCCGTATGTCTAAAAATGATTATGTACTTCTGGTATTTGTTCTATCTCTTTTCCTGTAATTGTGTAAACTGTATTTAATAATCCATAGCTATAACATGTTCTTACTAGCTTTGGACTGGTCTTTGGTAATGCAATTAGTTTATTGTATCCTTGTAGTTCTTGGGTAATATAATCAGTATAAGGTTCTGTAGCTGTTGTAGATCTTGGTTTTGTATTTAAGAATGTCTGTATTTCATGGATATTCTGGAGATATGTACTGGATATGTGGTTATATATTTTCTTTTCATTATAAAGGCTGGCTGCATATGTAGATGTTTGTGGTGCTGGGATATTTTGAGTTGTAGGTATTTTTTGGACAAATGGCCTATCAAACAAACTGTTTAAATTATTAACTGTTTTTTTGCTAGCTGCTTTGCTTGTACTTGCATTGCTTGTACCTGTATTTGAAATAATTGGAGTGTTATGGGTTTTTAGGAGTTTCCCATCGTCTCCTTCTAGATCTGGAATTTTAGCATCTTCCGATCGACGTAGCTCAGCAGATTTTAAGTCATGCGGCTGACTTGTATTTGTACTAGCTGTAGGTTTCAGTTTAACTTCATTAACCTTTAGCTTTTGCACTTCTATGTTGATACTGTCCACTTTATTACAAAGTGTAGTAAGGACTTTTAGTATATCTTCTATTGTATTAGATGGTTTTGTCTGAGTAGCTTTGTCTTGATAAATGATCTGCAATAACATTCTTGTCAGTTTTGATTACTTCAATTGTAAATGTAAAATTTTGTATATTTAAAACAAGTCTTTGTATTTCCTTTGTTGTAACTGAGTCTTGTATTTGTCTTGTTAACCACCATTTTACTTGGGTGTTATCTGTTCTAACAATAAATTTATTATACGCAATATATGGTTCGAAAGCTAATAAACATTTATATAAAGCATATAATTCTTTACGATTTATTTCCCATCTTACCTGGGGTTCTGTATATGATCCTGAATAATATCTGCAGTGATGTTCTGTTGGTTTATCCATGTATTTATATTTTAGTACTCCGCCATAGCTGTGTTCGCTTGAATCTGATTCTACTATGTATGTAAATTCTCTTTTTTCATCTGGAAAATATAGCTTTGGTAGTTTTTTGCATAATGTTTTAATATGTTGTATGTGGGTTTTATCTTGTTCATTGAAATGGTATTCTACGTCCTTTTTTAATTTTTTCTGTAAGGGTTTTAAATGTGTTGCTAATTTAGGTATGTATTCTCGTACTTGGTTAACTAATCCTAAAAAAGATTGTAATTTTTTCTTTGTATCTAATAATTCTTCTGATTGTAATATTTTTTGTACTATGTGAGTTTGCATTTTTATTCCATCTCTATCTATCTGTATTCCTAGGAATTCTATTTGGTTTTTCATTAATTCTGCGTTTTGTTTACTTAAACTTATTCCTGTTGTTTCTACAATATTTGCAAATTTATGTAATAATTGAATATGTTCATCTTTTGTCCTTGAATATAATAGTATATCATCTATATATATAATGCAATTTTCTAATTGGTTAAAATGTTCATCCATAAAATGTTGATATCTTCCTGGAGCGTTTTTATATCCAAATGGTAAAACATTCCATTCATAAAATCCTTGGGGTACTGTAAATGCGGTAAGGTGTTTCGATTCTTCACTTAACTTAAGGTGGTAAAATCCTGATTTACAATCAAATTTACTAAAATAATTAAATCCTTGTATCTGTCGTATTTTTAATATTTTATTGGGTATCGGGTAATTGTAGGTTTTTGTTTTTGCATTTAAATTTCTGTAATCTATAACCATCCTACTTTTTCCTCTTTTTTGTTCACTATGTTTATTAACTATAAATGCTGGACTAGTGTGTTTACTATTACTGGTTTGTATGTATTTATTTTGTAGTAGTTCATTAATATGTGATTTAAATTCATTAAGATCTGAAAAATTGTATTTTAAAGGTTTTTGGGTTATTATGCTATCTGGGTTTATTAGTTCTATAGTTACTAGTGTCTTATGTTTGTTCCATCCTTGAAGGGGATTTTCTTTATATAATGTGTCAAATTTTTCGGCAATAGGTTTTAAGAGATTAATAGAAAATTTTATAATTTCTATTGTCGTATGTTTTGTTCAGATATTTTTTAATTTTTACGTTATTTTTTCACTTCCTTTTATCCATGGTGTTGTTTTTCTAGTTTTGTTATATACTCTTTTAGCTCCTAGTTTTGTTTTACAAGGTGTAGTGAACCACCAGTGTGTCCTGGTTAATATATGTGGGTATAGGTTATCTAAAAAGGGCATTCCTAATAATATGTCTCTAGTTGTAAATTCATAATTATACATTAATTTTATTGTTAATATTTTATCGCATATTTGTATCTTAACATTTTTAGCTATATATGTGATACTACTTCCTTCATCATTAAATCCTGTTACTATTATAGGGTATCTTACTTTCTGTCATTTACTTTCTGGTAAACAGTTGTATTTACATAGATTAGCTTCGGCTCCTGTATCTATCATTGGTGTATAATATCTGCTATTATATCCTTCTACTATTATTTTGGCTAGTATATATACTTTTGTCATTACATTCTTAGTTTATGTTCTACTAATAATAACTTTTTTATTATTATGGTAAATAATTAGTTGTTTGTCTTCTAGGTTATAGGGTTTAACTTGTTCTAACCATGTAAGTCCTAAGACTATGTTGTCATTTGTTTGTCCTTGTGCTATTATAAATTGTATATTGATTGGTATTCCGCCTACAATTAATTCCTGGGTTGTTATTTCTTGAGTTTGTCTTAATTCTCTACGTAAATCTATACATAGTTGTTCTTTATGTGTAATATCATTTTTTGGTACTAATTCTTTGGTGATATAGTTCTCCTGTTCTCCGGTATCTATAAGTATTAGATATTTTCTTTGGTTTAATATTCCTGTTATGTAGTACTGGTGTGTCTGTAGTTCCATTGATATGTTTTCGATTCTTCTAGATGTACTCATTCTAGATGATGTTGATGGGGTATCCATTATTCTTTTAGAAGGGGTTCTTATTCTTTCCTGGACTATTTCTAAGTCTGTTTCGATATCTAATTCCTTGTAACTATAATCGTTATTATCTATAGCTGTTTACTATATTATCAAAGGGGTTATATATTTTGATTTTTTGAATTTTGTTTACTGCTTTTACAGTATGTTGTGTGGTTAATATATATAAATTTTTACATCTTGCTGTAAATATTTTACTTCCTGGTGCTAATTCTATTCCTGTCATTTTCCAATATAGTACTAATGATTTATCTATATTTTTATCGTGTATCGCTACTGAGTAGTTAGGGCTTACTATAAATGAGAAATTTTGGTATATTAGATTTCCTTTTACTGCACTAATTATCCTTTTTTCTATTGGGTGTATTATTCTATCGTCTGCTAAATAAAGTTCTATAGGTGTATCTATTCCTTCTCTAAAACATGCTTTTATTAATATTTCTATTGCTCCTAAATGCACATATGTTATATTACTTTTTGTCTTTAATTTTTGGATTTCTTTATTTAGTTCTTTTTTGTTTATTATGGGTACCATAGCTTTTCCTTTTGCATACTTGCAATCGACTGTATGTTCTCTTTGGCTTATGACATAGTATTCTTCTTTATCTTTTTTAAACCAATTTTTTACTGTAGGTACGTCTAGTATCTTGTCTATTCTTAATGGTGTTTCTTGTTTTTTGATTTGGTCAAATATAGTTGTATCAAATATTATCTTTTGACTTGTAGATTCTTCATCTTGGTGTTCTTCTCGACTAATTATTCTTATATTATTTTCAGTCATAGTTACTTAAATTTGTTCCTAGGTTTTCTTCTTCAGTTTCTTCATCAGAATTATATTCGTTGTCTTCTTCTAGATCGTATATACTATCATCACTTTCTATTTCATAACTTATAAAGGGTAATTCTGTGTATAGATCTTCTTGTATCTTTATCTCAGTTACTTGTTTTTTCTTAGGGTCTTTAGGTATGGCATAATGTTTTGTTAGATGTCCTAGTTTTCCACAATTGTAACATTTGCATTCTGCTATTTTCCTTTTGGGTCTATATGGTTTTTTCTGCTTATAATTCTTTATGTAATATCTTTTTCTTGGTTGTTTATATTTGTACCTAGATTTATGTGTTTTGTATATTTTTGATCTTTTCTTATATCTAAATTTATTTGATATTTTGCATCCAAATTGCGGTGCTGTTTTATCTGTACAACAAGCCATGTTTTTATTTAATATTTTTTCTAATTTTTGTGACTGTTTTTGTTTATCACATAACTCTGTAAACCAATCTTGTAGGAATTTTATTCTAGCTCCTAATGTATCTGTTAGGCTAGCAGTTTCCCAGTTTTCAGTTACTTTCGTACTAAATGGTTCTGGTAATTTTGTAAAATATAATTTCCTAATTTCTGTACTTTCATTGCTGTCATATAATCCTTTATAATAGTATTCTCTAAATGCACATGTATATTCATCTATATAACACATATTACATATAGATAGTTTATTCATTAATTGTCTATTTAAATGTTTATCTTTGTTTTGTTCTGCTATTTCTGTGGTCATGCTTCCAAATTCACTTCTTATTCCTAATTCATATTTATATAATATATCTATATTTGATGTAGTTATTGTTCCTTATGAATTCTTATTATTCCTTAGGGTAGCTAAACTTTCGGTTGCTAAATTATGTAGCCATAATTTTGTTGTTCCTATTAGCGTTCTCTCTATATATCCTGGTGTCTCTGCTATTGATATCTTATTATCTAATAACTGTTTTGAAATATTTCCTAACCATAACTGTATCACTTTGTTTACATCTTTTACACAATCTAAATCTAAGAAACTAGATTGTTCTGGTGTCTTTCTAGGTGTCCATCTTGTATAATATTTTGTTCCCATCGTGTAATTTGGTGTGGAATTTGTAGTTGTTGGATTAGTATACCTTTTAGTATATGAAGTTGCTGAAGATGTACTAGGTTCATGTTTCATATTTGTATTTATTTCTTTTGGTTTATCCTTTGTTGTATTTATGTTTAACATAGTGTTATTTAGTTCTGGTATGGTATTTGTTTGTGTTTCCTGGTTGATTTGTTCTAATATTTCTGTATATGTTTCACTATCTTGATCATCTATTATTGTTTCATCTGTGTCTTCATTTATGTTATCTATGCTAATGTTAGTAAATTCTTCATTTAAAAAAGTATTATCTTCACTTTGTATTTTTTCTTTTAATTTTTCTACTTCTTCTGCTAATTGTTTTTCTTTAGTGTTTTTTCGTTCTTCTTTTTCTTGAATTTTCTTCGCATATATTTGTTTTAAAAGTTCTAACTCTTTTTCTAATTCTGTAATTCTTGATGAGCTGGTAGGTGATTCTGGTAGTGGAGTTTCATTTTCGGGTTTAACTATTTGTTCTGTTTTTATGTGTGTTATTTTGATTTGTTCAATTTCTTTCTTCGCTTGTTCACGGATTTTTTCTATTTCTAATTTCTGGTCTATTTCAGTAGTTTCTTTTGTTAATCTGACCATTGCACTTAAACTATCTTCCAGCTTTGCAGATAAGGGATCTGGCATGAAATGTAGTGTGTTTCCTAATTTTTTATATCTTCTTCCTAAATTTGAATGTATTATAATTAAAGGTATACCTTCTGTTCATATAAATGTTTTTTCCTCTACAGGGAATTCTTCTTTGTTCATTTATGGTAAATCAAATTCATATTTATGGTCTAAGTGTTGTAATTTAATTTCTAAATCAAGTATGGTAGATTTTGATGCTAATATTGATCTAGGATGTACTCCTGCAAATATATTATTGTGCAAACTATTTTTTCTAAAACTTAATTCTTGTTTTACATCAGTAATTTGTTTAAGTAGTTCTATTTGATTTTTGGTTAATGGTTTATAGTTTTTACTTATAGGGATATTATTTTTTGTCATATCTTGTGTATATTTTTCTAGCATTTCTTGTTGATATTTATCTGTTTGTTTACTTGTCTCCATCTATTAGTTGGTATAATCTATTTGGGTTTGATTTATTATATGTTAATTTTTTATATTCTGGGTATAGTTTAGTCAATTTCTTTTCTATTTTTCTTGTTTTATCGTAATGTTTCATTGTTTTTACCAGTTGTTTATATTGTTTACTATGAGGTGATAGTTCTTCTCCATATTCTAATATTTTAGTAGTTTCGTTATCATTATCTTTTTTATGCCTATGCTCTGATACCAATGTTGGGGGGTCGTGTGGGTCTTTTGTTGTGGTGTATGTCTTCTCTCTTTCTATGTCCATTTATCTAAATGTTGCTTCATAGTACCTATTTCGTAGCGGAATTAATACTAGCATGTGTGTTATATTTTCTAAGATTTTTTGTAAATAAGTAACTTCTTGGGTTCTTTCATACATGTCTAAGTTATATTGTATAAGGGTTTCTGTTTCTCTTAATTCTTCTACAGTCTGTCTCCAGTTTTCAAATTGTTCGTAATTCATTTTATAATTGTTTAACTCTTTGGAAATAAGCTTGGTTAATCATAGATTTAATTTAAGTCTATATAATCTTCTAAGTCTAGATAATCAGTATAATTATTCCCTAAATGATCATCATCAGAGATAATAAATTCCATAAAACTGGTTTCAGTTTAACTTCATTAACCTTTAGCTTTTGCACTTCTATGTCGATACTGTCCACTTTATTACAAAGTGTAGTAAGGACTTTTAGTATATCTTCTATTGTATTAGATGGTTCAGTCTGAGTAGCTTTGTCTTGATAAATGATCTGCAATAACATTCTTGTCAGTTTTGATTACTTCAATTGTAAATGTAAAATTTTGTATATTTAAAACAAGTCTTCGTATTTCCTTTGTTGTAACTGAGTCTTGTATTTGTCTTGTTAACCACAATTTTACTTGGGTGTTATCTGTTCTAACAATAAATTTATTATACACAATATATGGTTCGAAAGCTAATAAACATTTATATAAAACATATAATTCTTTATGATTTATTTCCCATCTTACCTGGGGTTCTGTATATGATCCTGAATAATATTTGCAGTGATGTTCTGTTGGTTTATCCATGTATTTATATTTTAGTACTCCGCCATAGCTGTGTTCGCTTGAATCTGATTCTACTATGTATGTAAATTCTCTTTTTTCATCTGGAAAATATAGCTTTGGTATTTTTTTGCATAATGTTTTAATATGTTGTATGTGGGTTTTATCTTATTCATTGAAATGGTATTCTACGTCCTTTTTTAATTTTTTCTGTAAGGGTTTTAAATGTGTTGCTAATTTAGGTATGTATTCTCGTACTTGGTTAACTAATCCTAAAAAAGATTGTAATTTTTTCTTTGTATCTAATAATTCTTCTGATTGTAATATTTTTTGTACTATGTGAGCTTGCATTTTTATTCCATCTCTATCTATCTGTATTCCTAGAAATTCTATTTGGTTTTTCATTAATTCTGCGTTTTGTTTACTTAAACTTATTCCTGTTGTTTCTACAATATTTGCAAATTTATGTAATAATTGAATATGTTCATCTTTTGTCCTTGAATATAATAGTATATCATCTATATATATAATGCAATTTTCTAATTGGTTAAAATGTTCATCCATAAAATGTTGATATCTTCCTGGAGCGTTTTTATATCCAAATGGTAAAACATTCCATTCATAAAATCCTTGGGGACTGTAAATGCGGTAAGGTGTTTCGATTCTTCACTTAACTTAAGGTGGTAAAATCCTGATTTACAATCAAATTTACTAAAATAATTAAATCCTTGTATCTGTCGTATTTTTAATATTTTATTGGGTATCGGGTAATTGTAGGTTTTTGTTTTTGCATTTAAATTTCTGTAATCTATAACCATCCTACTTTTTCCTCTTTTTTGTTCACTATGTTTATTAACTATAAATGCTGGACTAGTGTGTTTACTATTACTAGTTTGTATGTATTTATTTTGTAGTAGTTCATTAATATGTGATTTAAATTCATTAAGATCTGAAAAATTGTATTTTAAAGGTTTTTGGGTTATTATGCTATCTGGGTTTATTAGTTCTATAGTTACTAGTGTCTTATGTTTGTTCCATCCTTGAAGGGGATTTTCATTATATAATGTGTCAAATTTTTCGGCAATAGGTTTTAAGAGATTAATAGAAAATTTTATAATTTCTACTGTCGTATCTTTTGTTCGGATATTTTCTAATTTTTGCGTTATTTTTTCACTTTCTTTTATCCATGGTGTTGTTTTTCTAGTTTTGTTATATACTCTTTTAGCTCCTAGTTTTGTTAAACCGTATATAAAATAATGATCCTTTTGTAATTCATCTGTATGTCTGAAAATGATTATGTACTTCTGGTATTTGTTCTATCTCTTTTCCTGTAATTGTGTAAACTGTATTTAATAATCCATAGCTATAACATGTTCTTACTAGCTTTGGACTGGTCTGCAAGTATGCAAAAGGAAAAGCTATGGTACCCATAATAAACAAAAAAGAACTAAATAAAGAAATCCAAAAATTAAAGACAAAAAGTAATATAACATATGTGCATTTAGGAGCAATAGAAATATTAATAAAAGCATGTTTTAGAGAAGGAATAGATACACCTATAGAACTTTATTTAGCAGACGAGGTAAAGGCCAAGCATCAGAGACCTAGTAGATTGCTGCAGAGGTTACCCATTCCCTAGTGGAAGTGAGAGCGAGTCACTTGGGATTTCGTATGTGGTTTGCTTCGCACTTCCTGTGGTTATGATAGCATTTGGGTAATTGTGGATCGATTGAAAAAGTCTTCCCATTTCATCCCTGTTCAGACTTATTTAAGTGTTGAGAGGCTAGCTCGTATCTATATTTGAGAGGTGGTTCACCTTCATGGGGTACCTATGTCCATTATTTCGAATTGAGGCTCTTAGTTCACTTTTATCTTTGGGAGGACATTTCAGGAAGAGTTGGGTATCCAAGTTGGTCTTAGCACCGCTTTTCATCCCCAGACTGATGGGCAGTTGGAGCAGAATATTCAAGTCTTGAAGGATATGCTCTATGCTTGTGTGTTGGATTTTGGAGGTTTGTGGGACCAATTTTTATCTTTGGCAGAGTTTGCTTATAACAACAACTATTATTCGAGTATTGAGATGGCTCTATTCGAGGCGTTGTATGGTAGGCATTGTCAGTCTCCAGTTGGTTGGTTCGTTACTTTTGAGGTTAGGCCCTGTGGAACGGATTTGCTTCATGAGTCTTTAGACTAGGTTCAAGTGATTTAGGATAGGCTATGGGAAGCTCAGAGCAGATAGAAGAGTTATGCTGACCGAAGACTTTGTGCCTTGAGGTTCAGAGTTGATGATCGGGTCTTTCTGTGAGTATCGCCCATGAAGGGCGTGATGAGGTTCGGGAGGAGGGGCAAGCTCAGCCCCAGGTATATTTGACCATTTGAGATCCTACGGACAACTGGGGACGTAGCATGTGAGTTAGCTTTGCCTCCAACATTTTTAGCCATCCATCGACTTTTTCATGTGTCTATGTGGCGGCGCTACATTTTGAAAATGTCTCATGTGCTATGGTGGACTCGGTTAAGTTTGATGATAGGTTGACTTTTATAGAGGAGCCTGTGTCTATTTTGGACAGAGATGTCAGGCAGTTGCGCTCTAGAGACATTCTTATAGTTAAGGTTCAGTGGCGGCACTGTCCTATCGAGGAAGCTACCAATGAGAACGAGCGTGATATACGAACCCATTATCCCTACATGTTCGAGCCTTTAAGTACATCTTGATCCTTTACTTTGGCGGACAAAATTCCTATTAGTAGTGGATGTTGTAATGACCCTCCAGGTCATTTTCCCCTTTATTGTGCTTTTACTATATTTAGAGCTTTCCCACAGCTGCCCCAGGTCATTTATGACTTGCTAGGACTGACAGTTCAGTCACCAGACAATTCATTTGGTTTTTAGAACCATTCACCTATTTTGGAGCCTCTAAAGTTAAAAAATCTATCTAGGGACTAAACCTCAGGTAAATGGCCTTGGATGTCATTTATGACAGTTTCATCAGCTCCAAAACATCAATTTTAGGCAAGGGGGACCCTTGGTCCGGGTCCCGAGGCTTCCCAACTCGTTTTGGGCTATTAGGAGGATTTTGATTAAAACGGCCCTTGGGGGTATCGGGCCCAGGAAATTTTGATGGGACCATTAAGTCCGGAATGTAGAATTTGATAGGGTAGCATAGTTTTTTTGCGAACATGGGATTTCGAACCAATCCCGAGCACCCGATGGAGTCCTTTGGGACTAGTTAAACTTGGATGGTGCCAAGTATCTGGTGCAGCCGCTTAAGAGGTCAGGGGACCGCTTTACTGGTGTCCGCTTTAGCGGCCTTGGACAACTTTAACAGAGCTTGACCAGCCTCGGCCTAATCGCTTTAGCGGCCTCTTAGGTGCTTATACGGTAGCCGCTTTAGCTGTCCTTGGGCGCTTTAGCGGATCCTGGCCAGCTGAGGCAGGGTCACTAAAAGCGACCCTAGAACACTTTAGCAATGACCGCTTTAGCAGTCATTTAGCCTCTAAAGCGGCCATCACTAGTGTTATATATAAATTTCATTTCTCTTCTTCTCCAACTCATTCACCTAATGTGGAACACCATTTTTTTGACATTCCAAGCTCAAAATTAGTGAGGTATTGAGCGTGTGAGGCTGGTTTTTAGCTCAGGATTGTGGTGTTGAGCGTGTAGCGTCCTTATCTTGTAAATAATTTGATTAATCTCTGCTTAATTTTGGTAATTGAATGCCTTATTTCTCCGGACTATTGTTAGGACTGATTTTGCTATCATTGACCTCAGATCTAGCTAAATTTATGTGGCTTTTGATCCTTGAGCTGCATGGGATGCTGTAACAGCTTCGGTTTCATAATTCTGCAAGCAGGCCCCACATGGGATTTTTAGTCCAATTTCTAACTGGAGCGTCTATACGCAATATGGGTATTATTTTTCTTAACTTGATGCATAGATCGTTGTTATGATAGCATGACAGCTCTCAAAGGCCTCTTGGAAGGGGAAATCTTCGATTTAGAGTATTCGGCGAACGTTCGGTGGTTGCCAGGTAAGCTGGGCTTACCCTACTTTTAGATTGAGCTCACTTATGGTATTGGTAAACTAATGTGCTATTTTTGGGCAGGTAGTTGCAACTCGGTGCCGTCTTAGTACCTTTTTAATTTAGCCCGGTAGGGGATGGTTTGGTAGAGTTTTGGCCTGTTCTCCCCTATTATAGTGTGCTATCATCCTTTGGACTAGAATTAGTGCTTGTAGTTCCTTGGGATGGGATGGGAAAACCTTAGACCAGACTTGGGTAGGTTCCAATTTAGGTTTGTTTATTGGGACCCTATAGCGTGCCCCACTACCCTTTGTAGATAGTGTATTTTGGCATGAAGATTCTTTAGGCTTAGTTAGACTCCTGACTACTATTTTAGGCTATTAGCTTGGGTTGGGTTTGACTTAGACTTAGTTTCTGACCTATGTTAACCCCTCTCTCCCGAGTAGAGTAGTAGCGAACCTGGATCGCACTTCCTTGACCTAGTATTTAAGACTCGCCTTGCCTTAGTAAGCTTATCCGCCTGAGGTTGGTATTTATGACCTTATGGTCTGGAGATATGTTTGGAAACCTTGATTTTATCCCTGTTAGCTTGATATACTTATTTCTATATAAATGAATTTTAGTTTTCGTTCAAGTTCGGCATATGCTTTAATTCTACTACTATCGTGAGTCCTGGTACGATACTAGTATCGATTATGATTATGGTTATGGTTCCTATGTACAATCTCTGGTATGTTTTTGGCATCAGTTTTACGATTGAGATTGCCTACTTATGGGATCACTTATTTCTGGTTACAGTATGGTTACTATGAGTTCTGGTTTGAGTCCGGCATTTGTTTATCATATGGTATGCATGATCAGGAGTTTTTTACGATTGTTACTGGGAGTAGTGGAAGTGGTACTGAGCTCTGTTGTACATGATTCATGTGGCCTCTCGTTATTACCCACTATTTTTTGTTCGAACCCAGCGTCTGTCCTCTTATTATTACCCATTGGTGTCGGTTCAAGCCCGACACATATCTAGGTTCTTATCATGGATTTGGGGATTAAAAAAATTTACTTGAGGTTGGTTCAGCTGCTGGATATTTATCTTTCCTGTCTTACTTTTTCTTGTTTGCACCCGTCGGCTTATGAGGGCTCGATAGGGTTAATTATCTTCTTGTGTGTGCCTTCTGGTCAGGTTATAGTTAGCTCGTTTCTCTTACTTTTGAGTTATTTATTTCCCTTACTATACTTGTTTAGTGTAGTAGAAACTTAGATTTTACCCTTGTTACTGTTGACTTAGCTTACACACTCGCATTATATTTATGCTTTTACTATATTTGATCTTAGTTGGTCGATAATGTCTACTAAGTATCTATTGCTTTGTTACTCATAATGAGCTTCTGCATCTTTTCCCTAATGTAGATCCAAGTATGAGCCATCGACGTTGATGCTATTCTGAGGCCCAGCTACTGATCCGGAGATGGAGTGAGCTTTCTAGAGTCCGAGGTTGATCCTCCTTCATCTTTTTATGTTATAGTCTTTTGTATTCCAAGACTACTGTATATATGTATATTTTGGATACTATCTAGTACTCTTGTTTTTGGTCGTAGTGGCCTTAGTACTGACCTTACCAGGTCTTGGGAGGAATTCTTTTTGTTCATTTTGTCGTCTCCCTCTCTTGTATAGCATGTTTTGTATATATATATATATATATATATATATATATATATATCTTTGCTTCTACTTTTATTATGGTTGTATTTGGTTTCATCCTTGTTTTCTGTCACTTTCTGCCTGTTAGCCCAATACTTGTCATTTCGGGCTATGGCTTGGCTTACTTACTGTTGGGTTAAAGTAGGTGCCATCATGACCTGAGAAATTGGGTCGTGCCAGCTGTTGTAGCACCAAGGATGTATGAAGGCTCTGAAATAGGGGTGCATCCCCGACAGGTACTTAGGCCAGTGATGACTGATGATGAGCATGAACTATTCTGTAAGTTCATGAAGATGAAACCCCTAGTATTTCAGGGTACAAAGTTTGAGGATGCATTTGAGTTTTTGATAGATTGTTATGAACGCCTGCATAAGATTGGTATTGTTGAAAGATATGGTATGGCGTTTGTTTCTTTTCAGCTGTAGGCCAAAGCCAAGCACTGGTGGAGGTCATTCATAGAGTGCAGGGTTGCCTTACCTCTACTTACTTGGCTATAATTTCAGAATGTTTTTCTTGAGAAGTATGTTCCCCGTGCTTATCGTGATTAGAGGAAGGATAAATTCTTGAGGTTAGAGAAGGGTGACATTTTTGTGGCTGCCTATGAGGCTAAGTTTCATTCTTTGTCTAGCTATGCTCTTCGGTTGATCACTTTAGAGGAGGAACGGAGCGAATCAAGTACTTTGTGAAAGGTTTGAATTTTGGGATTCAAATAGTTACTCTATCAGTAGCGGCAGCAGGCAAGTCCTTCCAAGAGGTTGTGGAATTTGTTAAAAAGGCTGAGGCAGTTGGGAAATAAGGAGAAGTGAAAGCGGAAGAAAAGAAGGCTCGAACCTCGGGCCAGTTCAACGGTACTTTTTCTAAGGGTCATGGATCGTATGGTACTTCTTCTCTCCCTTTTCATTCAACCATGCCTGTGTCCACAGGGGGCTCGTCTGGGGTCAGTTATAAGCCTTCATCGAGGTAGTAGTACACCTTCATTATCTTCAGTTCAAAGTTTTACTTTGGGCATCAAGTGTCATGTATGTGGAGTTTTGGGCCACTTCAGGAGGTATTGTCCTAATTTATTGTCTGCAGGTCAGTTGACTCAAGCACCGACTTCTAGTGCTCTAGTTTCAGCAGGTCGTGGTGGTGGAGGAAATGGTAGAGGTCATCCCCAAGGTGGGAGTGATGGATAGACTATAGGAAGGGGTGGCAACCAAGCCAACCGAGGTGGAGGACAGGTTGGTAAAAATGGTGCTCATGCTGGTACAGGTGGCTGTCAAGGTGGTGATAGATCCCAACTTTATGTAGTTTCGACTCGTCCTGAGGCAGAAGCTTCTAATGATATCATCACAGGTACTATTCTTATCTGTGATCCTATGGCTTCTGTACAAATTTCTTATGCAAAACATAGCCAATCTAATTGACATAGGATAACCACCATCCTTTTCAATTTTCACCCATCTACAGTAAACCCATAGTCAGATGTATATTTGTGTGGATATATATATATATATATGCATGTATGGTTCACAAGATCAATTACACGGAGAAAAAACTTTCAAAATAATAATAAGACTAACGATATAACTTCATAAAACTAAAAGAGAAAAAATTTAACACTTATAATCAATATTGAAGGCAATTTTATTTATAATAATAAATACTGAATAGAAGTTTATTTTTGCTTAGAACCAGAAATGAATATCAAGAAATAACTTCCGTCATGAATGGAAAAAAGTAACTAAAATTATGAGATTTTGAAGCTAGCGAATTCTGAACTCTATTATTGTTTTCATTTTTTACAAAATACATACTCCAATTATTTCAAAATAAGTGAAGCTGTAAATATATAGAAAATCAAAATCCTAAAAGTGCATGCGACGATTATCCTAAATTTGAGGCAAAATTAGGATCCTATTAGCTAAATACATCTTACTTACTCAATATCAAACTAAAATTAGTAGATTTTGAAGATACCTACTTTGTTTGAAATAAGGAGTTGGGTTGTCTGAGCTTTAAGTCCATGGCTATGGAGAAACACCATATGGGGAAAGTTTTCTGGTACTGCTAGAATGTGGTTCCATTGTAATGACCCTCCAGGTCATTCTATATGTTTTTATGCTTTTCTTGTGTTTAGAGATTTCCTATAGCTGCCCCAAGTCATTTATGACTTGTTGGGACTGACAGTTTGGTTATCGAGTAGTTCATTTGTTTTTTAGAACCAATTCCCTATTTTAGAGCTTTTATTATTAAAAAAGGGTATCTGGTCTGAATGTTAGGTAAACTACCTCAGATGCAAATTCTGATAGTTCCCTTAGCTCCGAAATGTAGATTTTAGGCTAGGGGTATCCTTGGTTTGGGTCTCAAGGCTTTCAAACTTATTTTGGGCTATTGGGTGGATTTTGGTAAAAATGGTTCTTTGGGTATGGGATCCACTTTTGATCGAAACCACATCAGATGGAAATTTCAATAATTTCGTTGAGTTCGAAATGCAAAATTTTGTAGGGTAGCATAGTTTGTTTCATTCATGAAATTCTGAACAAATTCTGAGGGTTCAATCGGAAACATGGCACTTAGACAAGTTTGCTTGTGCTGAAGCATCTAGTGCAAGCCAGAAATATCCTTCGTGTTCATGAGGCTTTGGTCACGTTCGTGAAGGGAAAGGATTATTGGCCTTCATGTTTAAGAAAAGAAAGCTACCTATCTGTCTATTTTTCCTTTTTCATGATCGCGATGGACAGACCACTTTTGAGAAGGCCTGTTCGGGTCAGGTATCTCATTCGTCGGTTGGGGTCCCACATTCGCGATAAATAAGAGTTTGCAATATATCTTTTAGCAGAGGGACCTAAATTTGAGGCAGCGGAGGTGGCTTGAACTATTAAAAGACTATGATATTGATATTTTGTATCATCCGGGGAAAGTAAACGTAGTAGCTGATGAGTTACGTCGTAAGGCAATGGTGAGCACTTATCCCCAGTCCACGGAATGATAAGGGATGTCTAAAGATCTACACCAACTAGCTAGCTTGGGAGTTCGCCTTCTTGAATCTCCAGACGAAGGGGTTATTGAGCAAAATGCAACAGAATCTTCATTAGTAGATGAGGTGAAAGAGAAGCAGTATGCAGACCCTATTTTATTACAGCTTAAGGAGAATGTACAACAAGGTATGACAAAGGCATTTGAGTTTACGCAAGAAGGAGTACTTCGGTGCCAAAACAAATTGTGTGTACCTAATAAAGATGGGTTAAGAAAGAGGATTATGACGGAAGCGCATCTTTCAAGGTATTCCATCCATCTGGGATCAACTAAAATGTATCATGATTTGAAAGGAGTGTATTGGTGGGGTGACATAAATAAGAACATTGCAGAATTTGTAGCCCAATGTCCAAGTTTTCACCAAGTTAAAGTAGAGCACCAAAAACCCGGAGGTTATATGCAACGTATGGATCTTCCAATTTGGAAGTGGGACATGATCAACATGGATTTCGTCACTGGTTTGCCTCAGACAATTTGGAAGTTCAATTCCATATGGGTAATAGTTGACAGACTTACTAAATCAGCACACTTCTTAGACCACTTATACAGCTGAAGAGTATGCAAAATTGTATATTAAAGAGATAGTTCTGCTACATGGAGTCCTAATCTCTATTATATCTGATAGGGGAGCTCAATTTACTGCAAACTTTTTGAAGTTATTTCAGAAGAGTTTGGGAACGCAAGTGAATTTAAGTACAACTTTTCATCCTCAAATGGATGGACAAGCAGAACGTACCATTCAAACACTTGAAGATATGCTGCGAGCTTGTCTATTAGACTTCAAAGGTAGTTGGGATGATCATTTGACGCTTATTGAGTTTGCCTACAATAATAGCTATCTTTCAAGTATCAAAATGGCTCTTTATGAAGCTTTATATGGAAGAAAGTGTAGATCACCAATTGGATGGTTTGAAGCGGGTAAAACTCCCTTATTTGGGCAAGATCTTGTTCATCAAGCTATGAAAAAAGTTAAGGTGATACCACAGCGGCTAGAAACAGCTCAAAGTCGACACAAATCATATGCAGATATTAGAAGAAGAGGGCTAGAATTTGCTATAGGAGAATGGGTATTCTTAAAGGTGTCACCAATGAAAGGGGTAATGAGGTTTGGTAAAAAGGGAAAACTAAGTCCACGTTATATAGGGCCATATAAGATTATTCAATGGTTTGGCCAAGTCACATATGAGTTAGAACTACCCCAAGAGCTCTCAGCAGTTCATCCGGTGTTTCACGTCTCAATGCTCCGGAAGTGCATCGGAGATCCGTCCTGGATTACTCCTACTGAAGACGTACAAGTTGTGGAAGATATCAGTTATAAAGAAGTACCCATTGCTATTCTTAATCGAAAAGTTAAGAAGTTAAGAAATAAAGAAGTAGTTTACGTGAAGGTACTTTGAAGGAACTGATAAGTCGATATTTTACCCGATTCTTAATACACTTGAGCTTGGATTATCTTGAAATTCGCATTGATTCGATATAAATTTCATGTTATATGGCTCTTGTATGCAGGTAATGGATGAACTCAAGCTCGAGCTAACCATACGAGTCAATGGGAGTTCGAAAAGTGAAGAAAAGATGTTGGATTTAACACCCTGGGAGTTTAACAACCACCTGCGCACGCAGGTCAGGAGATGCGCACGCAGGTAGCTGGCATAGGAGTAGAGCAGCACAATGCAGTGCCATCTGCGCTGGCCTCCTGCGCACGCAGGCCAGGAGATGCGCACGCAGATGGCCAATTGAAGGGACTAGGCAGCGCAAGGCAGCTTCATCTATGCCAGCCTCCTGCGCGCGCAGGTCACCCGTCTGCGCTGGCGCAGATGGCTAGGCAGGGGCACTTTTGTCATTTCGGCGGATGCAATTTTTTGGGAGATATAACATGTAATTTTTGGGGAGAGGATTTTTATCTTGTGACATTCTGAGGGAGATAAAAGAGCGGAGTGAACCCTAAAGAGAGAAACAAGCTATATTCTTACATTTTTGCATTAATTCCAAGAAAAATCCTTGTAAGCAATTGAATTCCATGGAAGTTTGGGAAGAGAACTTTGGTAATTATCTTCTATCTTCTTGTATGAGTAGCTAATTTCTCTACTTGGGGTTATGCTTGAATAAGGTGTGATAAGTGTATGGGCTTCGTTTGATTGATTATTGTTAGACATTTGCCATGGGTTTTAATCTCATTCCATGTTTTCATTAAAATTTAGAGGTTGCAAACTCTAATTACTTATAGAACCCTTATTATCCTTGACAAAGGGGATAAGAGTGAGGAATGGGTTTGAACAATAACTTGATGTGTGTCATTTAATAGCATCTCTTAGACATAAGGATGTTAATTGAGGTCATGGATTGGTTGCATAAGCTGCACTGTTGAGGTGTTCGAAAGAACCCAATTGTGAAACCTTGGTGTGTGGTTGACAAATCGACACTAAGCACCTGTAATCTAACCTACCCATAACTCATAGCTAGCTATACTCAAATATTCGATGCACCCATACACAAATTCACTCTTATGAAGGCATAACCCCAAGTCTCGTTATACCCTTGGTTTTAATCCTTTTTCTCTACTCTTGAATTTGTGTGTTACAAGTTACAAAAGTTTCAACAGTTACAAATCGACAATTGATAAATTTTCTCCCCATTTACTTTTCCGTATTATTTTTATAGCATCACGTGTTAGCACTAGTTGCTTATAACACTTAGAGGTGAAAGCTATTGCATTCATTCCTCGTTGATTCGACCCCGACTCCAAGTTGGGTAATTATATTGCTAACGACCGCTTACATTCTAGTCTGGGGTGTATTTGAGCGTTATCAAAAATGGCGCCGTTTCCAGGGATCGAACCCGGGTCACGCGCGTGACAGGCGGGAATACTTACCACTATACTACAACGACTAGAATCAGTGCAGGGCGGGAATCAAGGTTGGATGGATAAAGACCGTGATTGGAAAGATCGTGAGTGGAAGGATCGTGATAGAGATCGCGAAAGAGACCGAGATTGGAGAGATAAAGATAGAGACCGTGATTGGCGAGCTGCAAATCAGGACTATGATAGGTATGTTCTTCCACATGATAGGTCCAAGGGTAAGGAAGCAACCTCTATTGATCCGGAGAAATATAAGAATGAAGATGTGCTTGCTCGTATCCTCATGGGAGTTGAAGGAAGCGATAAGATGTTAAGGGAAATGAAAGGGGACTTGTCGCATCTCAACCAAACTGTCACCTCACACTCGGCTTCGATAAAACAACTTGAAACCCAAATGGGTCAACTCTCCTCTCAAATGAATGCGAGACAAAGAGGGGGCCTTCCTAGTGACACGGTGGCGAATCCAAAGAGTGACGCTCATGTCATGGCCATTGTTACTAGAAGTGGGAGAACCCTTGGAAATAATGTTGAAAATCTTGATAACAACCTTTGTGATAAGGGTGTGGGGGGCTACGTGAGCAAAACAAGAACTCGGCTTGATAAGTCAAAAGATGAAACTCAAATGTCACAAGAGCAAGGTGTTGACAGGTCGGAAAAGGTGGAAGCGAAAGAGGTAAGCCCACAAGTGGTTGATGGTGGTAATGCAAAACCAAATGAAAACTCAGTTGTCTCTAAGCCGCAAGTTAAAATCCCTCCTCCATTACCACAAAGGTTCAAGAAGAAAGAAGATGATTCGAAATTCAAGAAATTTCTTTCTAAATTTAGCAACCTTTCGGTAAATATACCATTGTTGGAAGCCCTGAAAGAGATGCCCGGGTATGCTAAGTTTATGAAAGAATTGGTAACAAAGAAGAGAGTCATGGACTTTGAAACAATTGAAGTTACTCATAACTGTAGTGCTATAATGTCTAGTACGATGGTTGTGAAGAAGGATGATCCGGGGGCATTCACTATCCCATGTACTATTGGGGTGTATCAATTTGGTAAAGCCTTATGTGATCTTGGGGCAAGTATTAATTTGATGCCACTAGCTGTATTTCGGAAGTTAGGTTTGGGAGTTCCAACACCAACAACAATGAGGCTATTGATGGCCGACCGCTCTATTAAAAGACCCGTGGGTGTGTTGTGTGATGTACTTGTGAAGGTGGATCGTTTCATCTTTCTGGCTGATTTTATGATCTTGGACTGTGAAATTGACCATGAAGTCCCC
Source organism: Capsicum rhomboideum (assembly GCA_031232105.1). Taxonomy (NCBI): domain Eukaryota; kingdom Viridiplantae; phylum Streptophyta; class Magnoliopsida; order Solanales; family Solanaceae; genus Capsicum; species Capsicum rhomboideum. The sequence goes on from CP124718.1 coordinate 52,122,416, forward strand.
ATTATTCTTGGTAGACCATTTTTGGCTACCAGTCGAGCTTTAGTTGATGTTGAATGCGGTGAAATGAAATTCCAAGCAAACAATGAAGAGGTGTCATTCAATGTCTGCAAGTCCATGAAACAACCTATGGATTTACAAGTTGTCTCCGTAATCGATGTGGTTGATGATGTAATGGCTAATACTATAGAGGTGGAATTTGTTAGAGAGCCTTTGGTGGGAGTTTTGTGGAATCTTGAAAGTGAAGGGAATGAAATATATGAAGAAGAAGTTGCATCATTGAAAGGTTTTGGGTCTTACCCGAAAAATCCTTGTAAGCTGGACCTTGACTTGAAAAATTGGGAAACTCCTCCCGCGAAGCCTTCAATTGAAGATCCACCACAAATCGAGCTCAAGCCATTGCCACCTCATCTTCGGTATGTGTTCTTGGGAGAAGGGGAGACCCTACCCATTATTATTGCAAGTGATTTGTCATCTAGGTAAATTGAGGTGCTGAAATTAGTGGAGAGTCGGTATATTCCGGCATTTGGATGGAATATAGCGGATATTATTGGGATTCCACCTGGCATATGCACTCATAAGATCAAGCTTAAGCTCGAGTTTGTAGCAAGTGTAGAACACCAAAGAAGGTTAAATCCTCCAATGCAAGAAGTTGTGAAGAAGGAAATCATCAAGTGGCTTGATGCAGGTGTGGTTTATCCCATCTCGGATAGCACTTGGGTGAGTCCAATTCAACGTGTCCCAAAGAAAGGTGGTATCACGGTAGTCCCTAACAAAAATAATGATCTTATACCCGTCCATCCGATCACGGGTTGGAGAGTGTGCATTGACTATAGAAAGTTAAACACATGGACTGAGAAGGATCACTTCCCCATGCCCTTCATGGATCAAATGCTCAATAGGTTGGCGGGTAGGGGTTGGTATTGCTTCCTCGACGGATATTCAGGCTATAATCAAATCTCCATAGCTCCCGAAGATCAAGAAAAAACTACCTTCACTTGTCCCTATGGAACTTTTGCCTTCAGGCGCATGCCCTTTGGATTATGCAATGCTCCGGCCACTTTTCAGCAGTGTATGCTTTCTATCTTTTCTGACATGGTAGAGATTTCTATGGAAGTATTTATGGATGATTTTTCAGTGGTTGGTGATACATTTGAAAATTTCCTTGAACACTTGGAGAAGGTGCTTGAAAGATGTGTGGCGAATAATCTTGTGTTGAATTGGGAGAAGTGCCACTTTATGGTTAAGGAGGGGATTGTTCTTGGACACAAAATATCTGTCCGAGGAATCCAAGTCGATCAAGCCAAGGTGGAAGTCATCGCTAAGCTACCACCTCCAATATCTGTCAAAGGGGTCCGGAGTTTCCTTGGCCATGCGGGTTTTTATAGGAGGTTTATTAAAGATTTCTCTAAAATTGCTCATCCGATGTGCAAAATCCTTGAGAAGGAGGTCAGTTTTGAATTTAATGAAGAGTGCTTGAAGGCATTCAATTGCCTTAAAGAGAAGCTTGTTTCAGCCCCAATTATCATGACCCCAAATTGGTCACAACCATTTGAACTCATGTGTGATGCTAGTAGGCTGGCATTGGGATCTATGCTTGGACAACGAAAAGAGAAACTTTTTCATCCCATATACTATGCTAGCAAGTCCCTAAATGATGCTTAAAAGAACTACACCATTACAGAACAAGAATTGCTAGCCGTGGTGTATGGGTTTGAGAAATTTCGTGCTTACTTGTTAGGCACAAAAGTCATTGTGCACACTGATCATGCCGCCCTCCGGTATTTAATGGAGAAGAAAGAAGCAAAACCCCAATTAATAAGATGGATTCTACTACTACAGGAATTTGATTTTGAAGTGAAGGATCGAAAAGGGTGTGAAAACCAAGTAGCTGACCATCTTTCACGTCTTGAGAAAAAAGTTAACAGTTGGGGGGATATTGATCTTGATGATACATTCCCAGACGAACTTTTCATGAGCTCATATGGTAGCAAGTATATCTTGGTGGCCGTTAACTACTTGTCCAAGTGGGTCAAGGCCATTGCTTTACCAACCAATGAAGGTAAAAGTGTAACTCTCTTCCTAAGAAAAAGCATTTTCACTAGGTTTGGAACTCCTCGAGCTATCATTAGTGACGGTGGTTCACATTTTTGCAATCGGCTATTTGAAGCTTTGCTTGAAAAATATGGAGTACGGCATAAGGTGGCGACTCCATACCACCCTCAAACAAGTGGCTAAGTGAAGGTTTCCAATCGGGAGATCAAATCTATACTGGAGAAAACCGTAAATGTAGGGCGTACAAATTGGGCAAGGCAACTTGATGATGCTCTGTGGGCATATAGGACCGCATTCAAGACTCCTATAGGCATGTCGCCCTATCAGCTAGTGTTTGGAAATGCTTGCCATCTCCCGGTTGAGTTAGAGCACAAAGCTTTGTGGGCCTTGCGGAAATTGAACATGGATTGGGTGGATGCCTCGAAGTCAAGACTAGATCAACTTCATGAGTTGGATGAGTTCCGACTTAAGGCATATGAGAGCTCAGCATTATACAAGGAGAAAATGAAGAAATGGCATGATGCCAAGATCTTAAACAGAGAGTTCCATGAAGGTGATAAAGTGCTACTCTTCAATTCGAGGTTGAAACTCTTTGCGGGGAAACTAAAATCCAAGTGGTCTGATCCTTTTGTTGTTGTGAATGTCTTCCCTAGTGGTGCTATTGAGCTCGAGGACCTTGAAGAAAGAAGTTTCATGGTGAATGGCCAACGATTGAAACATTATTTTGAGGGCGGACCTGGAGCAGCTAAGGTTGAGTTGCTCCGTTTTAAAGATGCTTGATGATGAGGAACAACATCGAGCCACGACGATAACTAAGGCGCTTCTTGGGAGGCAACCCAAGGTTATTTATAGTCATTTCAAGTTTGTTTGATTGCTAATTCTTAGTTAGTTTGGTGAATGCAGGTGAATAATGCTAAGTGCGGGAGCATGGGTACTGTTTTGAGCTAAATTAATCACCTGCTAGCGCACATGCCCACATGCTCACCCATGTTGGGACGCATGAGGCTAGCAGGTGGAAGGAAACAATCTGTATGGGGGCAAGGAGCCACCTGCTTGCGCAGCCCAGGCACATGCGTGCGCAGGCTAGCAACGCAGGAGGCTTTGCCTCGTGCCTTCTTCCAAGCCAAAATATTCACCTGCGTGCTCAGGTCCCAGCATGCGTGCGCAGGTGACCCTACATAGGTTCTATTGCTATCCTCCACACTCCCAGGTGCACTGCCCAGGTAAGGATTGCCCACCTAAGTGCGCATCTCCCCACATGCGTGCGCATGGTGGGGCGCAGGTGAGGTGCCTCCGAAAATATTTTTTTTTAAATGGGTTTGGGTCAACCCGACCCGGGTTGACCCTTTTATTTCTTTAACTTCTTTAAAACAAAACCCATACCCAAACCCACCATCTTCTAAACTCAACACACTCAAAAGAAAAAAAAAAAAGGGGGCGAGTTTTGGTTATACACCATTGCCATCGGCGAGTCTTTTTCGGTTAAAGGTTGTTCGTGCCTTATTCTCCCCTTCACTTTCAAAGGGGATTGCACTCATTACTTCACCTTAAAAGACTCCACTCCTCCACTTCTTCTCTTAAAAGATTGGTAAGTTCATTTGGTTTATATTTTATAAGAAGCTTTTCAATACATAAGGAAACTCATGCTTTGTGCTAGTTTTTGGTGATTCATGGAGTCATGTGGACTCCATATGGTGTAGTATTGTTGTTTTTGTGGTTTGATTGAGTTGGGGGTGATGCTCCATATTCAAATGGGGAAGTCTTGAGTACCCAAAAGTGTATGCACACCATGTGTTTGATGAAATTCCAACATGAGTATTCCCTTGTCTTTTCTCTTGTGCATAATTTAAGTGACCTTCACATGGCTCCGTGAACTTACCATGAGCTTTATTCCATCTCCAAATGATGTGTTGCACTAGTATAGAGAAGATGTGTAATTTACATGATTTTGAGGATGCCATAATTCTTGCTATATTTCTTCACTTTATGAGGTACAATGGGTGTTTCTTGTTGATAAAATGAGTTGGTGCGCACACTTGTTCATAACATAAATGCATGCTTTACCCTATTATTGGTGCGGTGGCACCATTCTTATGGGTAAACCATCGTTTTTATTATCATTTGAGTCATGATGGATCGTGTTTGAGTCATAGTGGTCCTAATATACTCCTAGGAGCTTTCTTATAGAATTTTGCTTTGCATTCACCATAGTTTACTTAGTTTTCAAAATTTCTTTATTTTTATTTCATATATATATACCATAAAACTCCAAAAACATTTTTTACCTTTGGTTTGTGTGGTTTGTTTCTTCTGGTTCTTTGCAGGGAATGTCTCCAAGGAAATCAATGCCTCGAGGAGCAAAGAAAGATCCTCCAAAGACCAAAGGCAAGGCCATTGCCACTCCTTCACAAAGAAAATCTCCCACTCAACAAGGACTCTCTACCACTCCTGACGTGCAATACACATTTGAAATTTCAAGGGAGCTGGCCAAAGATGTGGATGCACTCAGGTTTGCCAACGTGGAAATGCACAACCTGTACAATGACTGGGTGTGTACTAGGGTTTTCAATCCTGAGAAACTGTTTAATGTGAAGGATGTTCGTGAACATTTCCCTGATATTATCAGCCAAGTCACCAAGTTTGCTTGGGAAATATTCACGGACATTGATCCGGACTCGCCCCCGTCCTTTTATTTTCCTGAGCTTGTAAAGGAATTTTATGCCTCATATGTCATTCGGCACAATCAACAAAAGTACAAACCACCAGTGGCAGACCAACCTTGCCTTCAGAGTGTACTTGTTAGAGGAGTGGAAGGTCCTTTCTCCGCTTCTGACATTAATAAACTATACTTTGGTTGTGATTGTGCTCCGGGGGTTCAGTGCAAGAGGTGAATGCTTGAAGGGCGCGCTCATTTTCCATGGCTTTCCAAGATAATTGCTAAAGGTCTTCCGCTATGGGCAAATGGGGTTGGCCAAATCAAAAAACGAGATCTTTCTATTCAAGCCAAGCGTTGGCTCGGCTTTGTGGGAAATCGGTTGCTTCCTTCCAGAAATGATCAAGATGTCACTCTTGAAAGGGCTATTCTTGTGGGTTGTATTATGGATGGGGTGAATGTCAACCCGGGAGAGATCATTACTGAAGTGATAAAGATTCGATCCAAGCAAGTGGGCACGCTACTACCTATTCCTACTCTTATATCGGCTTTATGTGCAGTCCACCATGTTCCTTTCTTCTCAAAGATTGACACGAAAATCAAATGCATGGGTGTCATTGATATTCGTACCAGCCAGGATGATGATAATCCTGTAGGTTTAAAGAGGAAGTTTGGAGAGGATTCCGGTTCTTCCATACGAGAGGAGCCCACTGCTAGCACCTCTCCTATGACTTCTCATATGTCAGCACATGGTGACATACCTTTAGATCGTGATCTCCCTCAAGCACCGCCTCCAGCACACACTACACAGTCAGCACAGCCTCCTCGATCTTCTACGCTGATATTTTCTAAGGTTGCAGCCATGACCTTGGCAAATGACAGTTCTATTTCCCGTTTGGTGGCCGATATTCCTTACTTCATTCAGGTGGATATTGAGCGGAGCCTTTGGCCTTTACGTGCTCATATGATAGACTATGAGCATAGATTATCCGCGGTTGAGGCTCGGGAGGAGAGTGAGGCAGTGACGGCACTCAGGACTGACCTTGCAAGTCTGCGTGATGAGATGCAATTGAGACAGCCCTCCATCTCTATCGATGATACCCAGTTCACTATACCACCTGCAGAGACTGGCCCCATCCTTCCATTTGCAGACTTGTTTGGGTATTCTCCTGTGGGGGAAGAGACAGAGATCGAGTTTGGCACGGGGCTCTCTGAGGATCAGCAGGTAGAATTGGCCAAAAGAAAGTCCTTTGAGGAGCTCCAGGCACAGGCAGTTGGTGCTGGCCCTAGCTCTCGGCCTTTTGTAGTGGTTCATACAGGAGCCCAGTCTGACGAGGCTCCTTCTTTTACAACCCCAGCATCAGCACAGCCGTCTCATGATACCAATCCGAGCGCCTAGTGCGCCTCAGGGAGTTTTGTCTTTCACTCCTTTCCTTTTTGTCTTATATTGATTGCATTGGGGACAATGCAAAACTTTTTAGGGGGGGGGGGGGAAGTCAAATTCATTCATTTGTACTTTATGGTTTGTAATATTAATTCATGATTCTATTTGGATTCCATCTTGTTAGGAGTTTTGATTCGGATATTGCCCTTGCCGGGCCATTTTTGTTGATTCGAATAGTGCCCCATCTTTGTGAAGTTGTGATATGGATAGTGCCCTTGCCGGGTTCTTTTTGCATGCTAGTCCTAATGTAAGTTTGGGGAAATTGAAGAGGTTCAAAGGTCCCTCCAAAATTGTCATGGCAAACAAAAAAAAAATGATTTGAGAAAATGATTTTGTTTTAGAAAAGAAAAGAGCAAAGTAGTTCCAAGTATCCTCTTGTGTGTGACCTGTTAATTCAGTTTTTGTCTCATGCTTCTTAAGTCTTTGACTTAGAGTAGGTTGTCAAGTTCATTTGCTCAAAGTTGGGGGGAAAGACTAGCTTTCTATTTTAAAGAAAAAGTGCCTAGTGTGGTGAGATTGTTGATTAGTTCTTGTACATACATGATAGTCTAGAACTTGCCCCGTGTGTATTCAAGGCGAAATTTGGGACCTAACTTGGTTTAGAGGATGACACGAGGCCATTTTGTCCACCACTCGACCTAAATTTCCACCTTGACAGTTATCCCTAGTTAACCCAATTGAGCCTTTCACTACTTTCTTCTTGGATATGACCATACTATGACACCCCACCTTCGTCTTTGACAACCCTTTTTATTGTCTATCACTCAATCTCTGGAAACATATCGCATGATTCTTAATGTGAACTAATGTAAGTAAAGGCCTGAGCTCGGAGAAGCATGATTGTGAAAATCGTTGAGATGGAAGTTAAAAGTTAGGTTAGAAAAAAAAAAAAAAAAAAAAAAAGGAGATGTATAAATTTTTTAAAAAAGGGGAGGTGTATGCTTGGTTGTTACATAAGCAAATGAATAAAGAAATATAATGGAGAGGCATGAGTTGCTAATAAATGAATGAAAGGGCCTCAAAAGCAAATGAAGAGGGAATTTCGGTTGGAAGGCTATATATGCAAAAAGAGAAAAGAAGAGAGAAGAATAGCAAAGACAAGGCAACTAAAAGGTGAATAAGGTGGAGAGCTTGAACAAAGTGGGCCTAAGAAAAGATAAGGCGATGGTGTCTAGAGAAATCTTCTAGTCAATTGATCCATAAACCTTTACCCTTAGCCAAACCTTCGTCATTGCCCGCAAGTCCTTGGTGACTTAAAACCTTGTTGATCCCCATTAGTGGCGAATGAAACAAAGGGCAAGCCTATGGTTCTACATGTGGTACTTGAATATCTTTGTGAGAGTGAGAGAGAGAGTTCATTCTATCCTTACCCCCCCCCCACTGAATCACATTACCATGTGGGGGTAGGGAGAACTTTTTCAAGTGAGAGGCAATGATATCTTGAAAGAGAGAGTGATGTCCCACCTTCAATTTGGGAAAATGAGCAAGACAATTTGCAATTTGGAGATGAGACAAGCTCTAAAGAATCTTGTGTCACATCTTGAGAAGCAGCCCAACCTGAAAATGATTTGTTTGAGGAATTTGCCTCCTGGTTAATGACGATTGAGTTGTGAAAAAGAAAGCATGTTTTGCTTGTTTGTAATGACTTATTAGAGGAACCGATTGAATTTTATAGGTTTAAAGGTTTAATGATGTCCCTTGTGGTTGTTCATTGTTAAGAGCATCCTTTTATTTTTCCTGTAGGTGTTTTTGATTACTTGAGGACAAGCAATAGTTTAAGTTTGGGGAAGTTGATAAGTCGATATTTTACCCGATTCTTAATACACTTGAGCTTGGATTATCTTGAAATTCGCATTGATTCGATATAAATTTCATGTTATATGGATCTTGTATGCAGGTAATGGATGGAGCTAACCATACGAGTCAATGGGAGTTCGAAAAGTGAAGAAAAGATGTTGGATTTAACACCCTGGGAGTTTAACAACCACCTGCGCACGCAGGTCAGGAGATGCGCACGCAGGTAGCTGGCTTAGGAGTGGAGCAGCACAATGCAGTGCCATCTGGGCTGGCCTCCTGCGCACGCAGGCCAGGAGATGCACACGCAGATGGCCAATTGAAGGGACTAGGTAGTGCAATGCAGCTTCATCTGCACCAGCCTCCTGCGCGCGCAGGTCACCCATCTGCGCTGGCGCAGATGGCTAGGCAGGGGCACTTTTGTCATTTCGGTGGATGCAATTTTTTGGGAGATATAACATGTAATTTTTGGGGAGAGGATTTTTATCTTGAGACATTCTGAGGGAGAGAAAAGAGAGGAGTGAACCCTAAAGAGAGAAACAAGCTATATTCTTACATTTTTTGCATTAATTCCAAGAAAAATCCTTGTAAGCAATTGAATTCCATGGAAGTTTGGGAAGAGAACTTTGGTAATTATATTATATCTTCTTCTATGAGTAGCTAATTTCTCTACTTGGGGTTATGCTTGAATAAGGTGTGATAAGTGTATGGGCTTTGTTTGATTGAGTATTGTTAGACATTTACCATGGGTTTTAATCTCATTCCATGTTTTCATTCAAATTTAGAGGTTGCAAACTCTAATTACTTATAGAACCCTTATCATCCTTGACAAAGGGGATAAGAGTGAGGAATGGGTTTGAACAATAACTCGATGTGTGTCATTTAATAGCATCTCTTAGACGTAAGGATGTTAATTGAGGTCATGGATTGGTTGCATAAGCTGCACTATTGAGGTGTTCGAAAGAACCCAATTGTGAAACCTTGGTGTGTGGTTGACAAATCGACACTAAGCACCTGTAATCTAACCTACCCATAACTCATAGCTAGCTATAGTCAAATATTCGATGCACCCATACACAGATTCACTCTAATGAAGGCATAACCCCAAGTCTCATTATACCCTTGGTTTAATCCTTTCTCTCTACTCTTGAATTTGTGTGTTACAAGTTACAAAAGTTTCAACAGTTACAAATCGACAATTGATAAATTTTCTCCCCATTTACTTTTCCGTATTATTTTTATAGCATCACATGTTAGCACTAGTTGCTTATAACACTTAGAGGTGAAAGATATTGCATTCATTCCTCGTTGATTTGACCCCGACTCCAAGTTGGGTAGTTATATTGCTAACGACCGCTTACATTCTAGTCTGGGGTGTATTTGAGCGTTATCAATGAAATCTAAGTGCCCTCATTTATTCGAATCCGAAAAGAAAGCCCAAGATGTCGAATTGGAACAATAATAAGTAAGTATATATATATAAATATTATTTTGTAATAGGAAGATTAAACTTAGGCTTGAACTTGTTTAGGTTGGATAATCATGCTAACATTCGAGGATGAATGTTCCTGGGGGGGGGGGGGGAGGATGTAACACCCTGTATCCTACGTGTACTAGTTCTACATATATGTCACTTGATATAGCTTTATAGTACGGGCAATGGAATCGGTTTCCTATATGACTAGCGACGGTAAGATGGGTTGGAAGGAACTGCCCGTACATTTTAATGTGACATGAGTAAGTTAACGTCGATGCGACTATTTAAGCTTGGGATCGTGAGTAGGTATTTGGATCTAAAGTTTAAAGTGACCAAGTGTACACCATCTATAAGTTAAATTAAAGGGATTAAGAACTAAAAATGGAATTAACTATTGAGGTGTTTGCTTGACTTAATTAAGCTAGTAGGTGAATCACCTACTTGAGATATATGGACCAAGTTAATGGACCCAAGGTTATGGATCATATTTGGCCAAGTTAAATGTTCCAAAGAGGTTTATTACCTACTAAGCTAATGGATCAGACTAAATCCTATTATAATGGGCTCTTTGAAGGCCCAAACTAAGTAAAATAAAAGGATAAGAGAATGGGTAGCCCAACACACACAAAAAAATAATTTGCCAAAGGCCCAATAAGCTAAAGGCCCAAATTAGACTTTAGTAAAGTAAGTAGGTGCATCACCTACTTTGACCTATTGAGCTGCTTGATATAACCAAGTAGGTGCATCACCTACTTGACCAAATTATGGATGAAAAACAGGATGAAAAGAGCCTTCTAGAGGGTTCAATATAAGACCAAGTTAGCTGGTCTTTTTACTCATTTTTAAGACATAAAATTTCAAGATTATCTCTAGCTTTCTCTCTTTCTTTCAAGGGTTAAAACCAGCAGCCCCTATATTTTTTTTAGGGTTCTTGAAGAAACCCTCACCTTTGTAAGCCAAGGTAGGTGTAAACACTCATGGTTTTAACTTAGTTCTCCTAGGGAAGATCAGGAAAACATGTTATCCATGCTTAAATATAGGTATAGGAAAGAAGACTTTCACAAGCTAATTGGTCATTTTTCTAGATTATTAAGAGACTTTTCTCTTCTTTTTGGTGTAAGTGTGAAGAGAAGTTCATGGTGTTAAAAAGTTCAAGCTGAAAGGGTAAATTATAGAAATTGAGGTATGGTGACTGCTCCATCTTTTTCCTCCTTATGTATGAATTTGGGTGGTGAATTATGGTTATATTGTTATTAAGAATTCATAGGATGGTGAGCCCAATATTGTACTGTTATGTGAAGGGTATTTGGGGCTATTTTAGAGACTATTTATATGTAGTTGTTGGGACAACTTGGTTGATATTAAGGAGGGATGTAAGTAATTGGTATTGACATTTAAAAGGAGGGTGTATCGATACACCACCTAATCAGATGTTGTATGAGCTTGTTGTGTAACACACATGGCATACTGTTTTATGTGTGTTATGAAGCCAAACCAATTTTTGTTTGGGGGGGGGGGTCATATATGCATTTTTATAGTATATAAAAGTAATGAGATGAGAAGGGGTTGAAAGAACACCCTTGGTTTGCTAAATTATGGGCTAACTGCCTGGCTATTATTTTGGTGAGGTTAAGTATCCCATATGCATTGATTAGCTACTAATCCTAGTTTTACCATATACTTCATTATAGATAAGTAATGCAAAAGTCAGTAGGTTAATTCGAGTTAATATCGGAGTTGTGCAATAAGGTATGTAAGGCTATTTTATTCCGTATCTTTTAGAAGCGTATGACGTCTCATGTAGCTAAGAACCTTGTTTCTACTCCTTAATGTCTTAAAATACCTCAATACATGTTTGTTATCAGGTCTGCATGTCCACTTTCACTAGAAAGTTTTAGGTGTTATCCTTTTAGACAACTAAGATTCGTGTACTAGATCAGCCCCTAAGCATTCATTTGTATACCATTGCTCCCTACTTTATTGCTACTACACCAAGGGTTTATTCACATGATTTTTACTAGGGCACTATTATTCACAAGTTCAATAATGTTATAACCACCAAAAATCTCAAAGATTAAATAAATTAAGTAACGCAAATCTGGTTATATTCGGGTGGCAGCTCAGGGGCGTAAGCCTAGCATGGGTCAATCCCTATTTGTTTATATATATGGGTGGCAGCTACGGGGCGTAAGCCTAGCATGGGCCGATCCCAACTTATATACCACTGATCAGTTGGTCACCTGTATTACATGCCTTATAAAGATTATAAAGGAAAGAGGGAAAAAGGAAAGAAAAGAATGTAATGTACATGGTTCCACAGATAACAGCAAAGGTAGTTTTATTAGCATTTTCTATACACTTGTGCCTGACTTCATTTAAGCTCTTGTGTTATGTATAGTTACTTTTAGCCTTATATACTCAGTATATTCTTTCGTACTAACGTCCCTCTTGGGGGACCTGCATTTCATGCTAAAGGAATAGGAGCTAGTAGACCTCTCCCGTCGGAGCACAGGACGTCCAGTGGCTCTTGGTGAGCTCCAGGTTAATTCGGGGCTTCCCAAGTCTGTTTTATATGTTTTGGTATTGTGTAGTAGTTATGTGTAAGGTGGGGACCTATACTGACATTAACTAAGTCTATGTATCTTTTAGAGCCTTTGTAGACATTGTAAAGTTAAGCATGGTAGTGTATTGTCTTTTAGACGTTGTGGACCCAATGACCAAGACTTGTTTATCTATTCTGAATTTACCTACACTGTTTACGTTATCGATGCATCATGTCCATACTTGGCAGAACTTTTATTTAGCTTAGTTACATGCATAAGAAGCACATGAACATAGGTTGGTACTCTCAGGCCTATATGACTACGGGTGCTTGTCCACTCCAATGGAATTTGAGGCATGACACCTGGTAAGGCCGGTACAAGAGCCACTAGCAAAAGAATAAGAGTACTAATTATATTATTACACATGTAGTCTCGAAATGAAAGACCATCCAAAAATAGAGGAAGGAGAGGGGATCAGCTCCGGCTATGAAAGCTCATCCTATCTCCGAGACCTGTAGATAGCTGGCTAGAATATCAACGGCGGCGGCTAGTACTCGAATCTGCATCAGAAAAGATGTAGAAGTGTAGCATCAGTACCAAAAAGAGGGGTACTCAGTAGAGATTATCGGCCGGTTGAGCTAAATCATAATAAAAGCCTAATAAAATGTGAGAAAGTGAGCTAAAGCCAAGGGAAAAGAGAAAACCTGGAGATCATACTCTGACATATAGAAATAAATAACGAAATACAGGATACCGTATTTTAGGTAAACTATTTATAACCTAATTAGGCCCCCATAAGACTAAAAGGTGAAAACAAGAGAGGACTAATCCAAACGAACCCCCATAAGCTCGATGGATGCAATCAAGGAAATATACTACCACCATGCTTATGAACCCTTTGGTAGCACAACTTACTGGACTTGAATCGGTACCATAATGCCATGAAATAACCCATAAACACGGGCTTGAAATGGATTTCCCTACTCATGACTCACCAGCAGTGCCATAATTAGATAGAATATGCCGGACTCGAACCGGTCTTTAAAGGCCATAGATCAATATAATGTGCCGGACTCGAACCGCTCTTTAAATGTCATAAATCAATAGAATGTCCCGTACTCAAACCGGTATTTAAATGACATAAATCAATAGAATGTGCCGGACTCGAATTGGTCTTTAGATATCATAAATCAATAGAATGTACCGGACTCGAACCGGTCTTTAAATAAGCTCATGATCATTAACCTAGCCTCGAACTAGGTATATGCTATGTAGTTTAAGGCTCAAGATTTAGGATAAAGTTGTGAAAGAAGGCCTTCTAAGCCTACAATGGGGTAAGTGCACTATTATAACCCCAAAGCATCAATTTACAGAAGAGATAGGTATTTAAGTCGATTCTACCTCCGAAACGGCCCATAAAGCAAATAAATCAACTTTTACTAACTAAGCAACCAATCGTAAATTCCATTCCAAAACTAGCATAATATCATACTAATACCATAATTAAGCTCAATCTATAAGTAGGGTAAGCCTAGCCTATCTGAACACCGAAGAAAGCTCGATAAAATCCACTAAAGTGGGGTCTTTCCCTTTCGAGAAGCCTCCGTACGATTCTACGTAATCAATATAACACACTACTCATCAATACGAGAACAACAATACCCATATTGAATATAAATGCATCGGATCCAAAATCGTGTCGATAATCCCATGTAGGACCTGCTTACGGAATCACAAATTTGAAACAATCAAAACGTCCCTCAAGGATCAAGGATCATTTACCCCTAATAATGGGTGAATTTCGAGCATTACAACACCCAAAATTAACCCACAAAGCTAGCTAGGGTTTTGGGCTTAAACGGAGAATTTTCCAAGAAATTAGATGGAACTTACAAGGATTTAGACAAGGAAAGTGATGTTAACGAACTCTCCAAGCTCCCCTGATAACCCAAGAATCGCCTCTTCTCTCCCACTATCTCTCTAGGGCTTTAATGCTCCAACACTTAGACAAAAATGAGAGAAAAATGGGTGAAAAAGAGATTAAAAACCCTGCAGGTGTCGCTTAAGCGGCCACTTGACCGCTTAAGCGGTCACCGCTAAAGTGCCCCCACCAGCGCTTAAGCGCTCCATGACCTGGGGTGGACTTCCGCTAAATCAGATGGGTGTCGCTTAAGCGCAACCTACTAAAGCGGACAAGCCTCTGCGTAAGTGGACAGGTGGGTCCAAGGCCCTAACCGCTAAAATAGTGCCCAAGCCGCTAAAGCGGTTTCTGCTTAAGCGGTTGCACCAGCTGAAGCAGCATGAGCATTTGGCAATATTTTACTAAGTTTCCAATGGGCCCTCGGGATTTTTTCGGAACCCCGTGAATGCATACGAACTATGCTAGCCTATCAATTCGACATTTCGGACTCAATGGAGCAATCAAAATTTCCATCCGAGGTCGTTTTGATGAAATGTGGGTCCCACACATGAATGACCGTTTTAACTATTTTCCACCCAATAGCCCAAAATGAGTTCGGAAGCCTCGACACCCGAACCAAAGGTCCCCCTAGCCTAAAATCGACATTCTAAAATTGATGGAACTGTCAGAATTGGCATACAAGGCCGTCTACCTAATGTTTAGGCCCAGTAGCCAAATTTCAAAAACAATGATTTCAAAATAGGAAAATGGCTCTAAAAATCAAATGAACTGCCCGATAACCGAACTGTCAGTTCCATCAAGTCATAAATGACTTGGGGAAGCTATGAGAAAGATCTAAAAACTAAAATAATGTGGAGAAGTAGAAAATAACCAAGAGGGTCATTACAGCATCCACTACTAAAAAGATTTTCTTCCGTGAAAGTCTTTTTAGTAGCCTCTTCAACTGGACGGTGCCTCCACTGGACCTTAGCCACCGAAATTTCTCTGGAGCACAATCACCTAACATCCCTGGCTAAAATGAGGACAGGCCCCTCTACGAATGTCAACATCTCCTCCAACTAAATTTAGTCCCACCGAAGTACGTGAGTCTCATCCGAAATGTAACGCCACGACATAGAGATGGAAAACTAGATGAACAGCAAAGAAATCTGGGGGTGAGGCCAACTCATAGGCTAACTTTCCAACTATCCAAAGTATCTCGAATGGATCGATATACCTGGGGTTGTGCTTACCCTTACTCTCGAACCTCATCATGCCCTTCATGGGTGATACAAGGTGGAAAACCCGATCACCAGCTCCAAACTTCAAGGCACGAAGTCTACAATCAGCATAATTCTTCTGCCTACTCTGAGCTACTCTCAATCTATCCTGAATCACCCGCACCCTATCTAAGGACTCATGAAGCAAGTCAGTGCCACGGGGACTAATCTTTGAAATCTCAAACCAGCTAATTGGAGACTGACAACGCCTACCATATAATGCCTTAAATGGTTCCATCTCATTGCTAGATTGGTAGCTATTATTATAAGCAAACTCTGCCAAAGCTAAGTGTTAATCTCGCTGACCTCCAAAGTCCATCACGCACGTGTGGAGCATATTCTCAAGAACCTGAATGGTCCGTTCTAAGATTAAACTGAGTAACCAACTCCTCCTGACAAGTCCTCCAAAAGCTAGAATTAAACATTGATCCTCTATTAGAAATAATGGATACAAGAACTCCATAAAGGTGATCTATCTCTCAAATGTAGATACGGGCTAACCTCTCGGCACTGAAGGAGATCTGAATTGAGATAAAATAAGCCGACTTGGTCAACCAATCCACGATGACCCAAATACTGTCAGAACCAAGTGAAGAACGAGGCAAATAGGTCACGAAGTCCACAGTAATCCCCTCCCACTTCTACTCAGGAATGTGTAGCCTCTAAAGCAATCTACTTAGTCGCTGATGCTCGACCTTTACCTGCTAACAACAAAGGCAACAAGCTACATAGTTTGCAATATCTCTCTTCATGCCACTTCAGTAGTAATGCTGCCTCAAATCTCTATACATCTTCACTGTCCTAGGGTGAATAGAATATCTGGAGCTATGAGCCTCTCGCAGTATTAACTGAGTCAAGTATCCAACCCTCGAAACACAAATGTAACCATCAAATCTTAGAATACCCTATGAATCTAGGGTAGCTCGATTGGACTCACCCTTCGTCACCTAATCATGGATGTCACAAAGTCTACTATCCTCAAATTAGAGACTCCAAACTAGCTCAAATAAAGTAGACCTAGCCTCGACACTTGCAAAGATCCTTCTGGAGTCTAAAATATCAAGCCAAACCAAAAAGTTAGCTAAGAACTGAACGTCTAAAGCCAACGGCTGCTCTGATGCTGAAATACAAGCCAAACTACCCATGCTCACTGCCATCCTGCTCAAGGCATCCGATACCACATTCGCCTTGCCTAGATGGTATAGGATAGAGATATTATCGTCCTTCAGCAACTCAATCCACTTACACTGCCTAGAATTAAGCTCTCTATAAGTCATAAGTGTAACACCTCGTACTTATCAAAACCTACGCGACAATGTTGGATAAGGTATACTTGAGTGTTGAGAGCCAAAGGTATGTATTATATAATGTTATTGATGAGTACGACTACATGTATGTTTATGGAAAAATGACAACATGAGAGATGTGATTAATTATGTATTAAATTGTGGGCTTGATGTAGTAAATATTGGACATGTAAAAAAATCTTACATCATTTGGGCCATAAGTGAAGCCCAAATCCATAAGAAGACATGGCCCAAACACATAATTTTGACCCATTCTTCCAATTTGTCCATTTGACCAACTCAACCATTGCATTTAATGCAAGGAAGAGATAAGAGAGACTTTGAGGGACTATATATAGAGAGATATAGAGAGAAAAATCAGATTTTTATCACTTGAACTCTCATCCCATTTCTAGAATTTTCCAATATTTTCCCCTTTGCTCTCAAAGAACCCTAAGCCACTCTTTTGACCAAGATCATCAATTGGTAAGTGTGTATTATGATGAGTTCATATATTTTATGCATAACACATGGTTTATATTATGTTGGTTATGTTGGTGGAATGTTGAGAAATGTACAATAAGTGCAAGGTTACATGTTTGCTTAAATCGGAGGTTGCTTTGTCTTGTAAACTTGGTGATGAACTTGTGGTTGTGAAAGAAGTGAATTTGGTGGAGTAAATATTGAAATGTGAGATGTGATTATGGTCTTACTTTGTTCCATTCTTGTACATAACATTTGGAATTGGTATTGTGAAATCGGTTATGGTTTTGGTGTCGTATTGGCCGTGAAATGTGGTTTTGGGTGTCGTTATGTGTGTTGTGAAGTTATGACTGCATGTTGGCATGTTAAATGATCAAAAATATGTTAAAATGAGGTTGGTTATGATCATGTACCATTCATGGCATTAAAAGACCCAAAACGGAGCCATTTCGGACCAAACGGGCATCCGCCCCCGCAGACGGAGGCACCTGCGTGCGCAGATGCCATCGCAGATGCCTCTGGCTGCTGCTGGAGGGCACCTGCGCACGCATGTCAGCCACCTGCGTGCGCAGGTGGCAGCGCAGTTCAGGTCCAGAACTCGTTTTGTGTGTTCTCGACTCTAGTTGATCCCCGAAAGCCCCGATACCCTTTTTGGATGGAATTATGAACTTGTGATGTCGTTTTAATGACTTTAAAGTGTCGTATGAAGGCGTATTGGACTGTATTAAATGTGGATGGTTGTTCATATGTTGTTGTGAGGCAAATCGATAAGCGGAAATGTGACGGAATGGAAATGAGAAGGCATAAAGGATAGGTGTGATGCGAAATGCTATTGTTATACGAAATCTTGGTCAATGTGTGTAATGTTAAGGTGTTGTTGGTATGATAATGCAGTGAGTTGTATTGTAAGGAGTGAAATGAATTTATATGACGGTCATATAGTTCATTGTCGTTTTGTACGCTTGTATGATAAATGATCGTTAACAAGAGTTTCATTGTGGACTTATATTGTAGAGTGAAACACAAAGAAGAAGCTGGACTGTTGTGTTCATAAATAGTCTTGTGTACTCGTACTTGGAAGTAAAGGTATGTAAGGTTACTTCTATATCCTTCTGCAATATATGATGTTCACACTGTCATAGCACTCACTTGATTCCGAAATACTCTAAGGTATTTCATATTCGATAGTTGGCTAGAGTTACTCATATGTTCCTTATTCATTGGTCAATGGTGAATCGTATGACTCGTGTTTATTGATTGACTCATGTCCATTGGTTGACTCACGTTCATTGGCTAATATGTCAAAAGTTCCAAATGGTCTAAGGTATTGCATCGCAGGGTGGTGAATAGTTAATATCCACATGTATCGTATTTAGTGATCATTATGTTAAGGTATCAAAAGTGTACTATACCAAAGGGGTTCTATAGTATTCCAACTCAGGTTGATAAATTGATAGTCATATGTTGTAGATCCTAAGAGAGTTATCCCAATAAGAGCAATGGGGTAAAGAGAGCTTGCTTAGTTGAATATCATTGTTCCAATCATGTTATGAGTCCTATGGTATGATGACTATCCTTATGCCAATTGTAAGAGTATCAATCTCATAAGAGTAATAAGAGAGGTGATGTACAAGTTGATATAATTATACTTCATAAGTGAAATTGTCAATCTCATGAGATAAAGGAGTGAAGTGAGATGTGCATGTAAGTACGTGTGTGACTAAGGTGTTAATCCCATGAAGTACAAGAGTAAAGTAAAGCATATAAGTGTGTGCTTTAGTGTCATGATCCAAAAATTCCAATAGAGTTATACACATGTCTCATATCCATTAGTAATGTTCCAAAAGTCTAATGAGGTTATGTTCCAAGGGTTCAATAGTGATTATACTCATGTATATTGTTCATTGATCATTGTTCAACGGTTCCGACAGTATTATGTTTCCATGAAGGCTATGTTTCCAAGAATGTTTATATACATGTCTCTAGCTCATTGGTTATTGTTCCAAGCTTCCAACAATGTCATGACTACAAAAGTATCAATCCCTCATAAGCCAAGGGTACCCTAATTCCGGGTATCAATTATGGTTCATCATATGTTCTTTATGCATTAATCAATTGTCATTCACATGTTTCATATGCTTTGGGGTAATGTTCTAAATAATTCATGGTTCCATCAATGTTTGTTCCAAAGTTCAAAATGATATTATGACTATCAAAGTACCAATTTCTCACAAGTTGAAGTATCTATCTCAAAGTAATGAAATAAAGTAAGAGCAAAGTAATGTATGATGATGATATTTATTTATCCATGGGGTACAAGTACCTGCATGATGATGGCCATTTATCCATGGGGTGCAAGGACACCTGCATGATGACATGATCTTATCCATGGGGTAAAAAGAATACCTGCATGATGATGATATTTTATCCATGGGGTGAAAGAACACACCTGCATGATGTATCCATGGGGTGAAATGAACACCTGCATGATGAGGGCCCTAACAGTGTATAAGCAGTGTAAAAGTAAAGTAAGGTAAAGTAAAGGCAAGGAAGAGAAAGAACGTAATGTACATGGTATCCCACATACAGAAAGAAAGTATATTCACACTGCTATTTCCCTTATATTGATTTCATGGTTATTTTTATTATGTACAAATCATGGGAGATTATAACAATGAAAGAAAGGTACATGGTTCCATATATAGAGTTCCCTTATAATTATTTCCATTGGAGTAAAGCAATAAACGAAGGTAATGAAAGCAATACTCATGGGTTTCAGAAGGCAACATGGTAACTTATTCACATTGACTATTCATTTGTATTTGAGTTCATTGAAGTATTCATGCATTGTACAATTTCATCTGGCCTTACATACTCAGTACATTCTTCGTACTGACCCCTCTTGGGGACTTACTTTACATGTTGCAGGTGCAGGCATTAGTAGACCTCCACAGTAGGTTCACGGTATTTGCAGACTGTTGGTGAGCCCCAGTTGCTTCGGGACTTTTCGAGTCATAGTGGTACAGTGTTTAATGTTGTATAAAGCGGGGACTTGTCCCGACTTCTAGTTTGTTATGGTCAATGCGTCTGTTAGAGGCTTTTGTAGACATACGTGGGTATATGGATGTAAGATATGTACGTACAGTGCGATGTAATGGCCCCAAAGGCCAAGTGTTATATATGTATATGTATGGCATTTTATATTTCATCAATTACATGCAACAGTGTGTTATTCATTTGAGGTTATGCGTACGAGTGTTCATGAGCAAAAATTGGTTCTCTCGGGCCATATCGGCTTCGGGTGCCAATCACGCCTCGTTGGTATTCGGGGTGTGACAATAAGGTACTGGAGACTATAATGGTCGGTGTAGATCTCTCAATAAACACTATACAACTAGTGCCTCCAAATCTTAAGAGCAAAGAGCACCGCCACCAACTCCAAATCATGAGTGAGGTAGTTGCGCTCATAAATCCTAAGTTACCTCAACGCATAAGCAATAACTTAGCCTTGCTGCATATGAACATAACCTAAACTAACACTAGAAGAATCACAATAAACTGTAAACCCCTCGCCCTCAACAGGAAGGGTCAATATCAGAGCTGAAGTGAGTAAGCTCTTGAGCTTCAGAAAGTTCAACTCACAATCCTCAGACCACTAAAATGGAACTTCCTTCCTAGTCAATCTAGTCATAGGCGATACAATAGAAGCAAAACCCTCAACAAATCGTCTATAGTAACCTGCCAAACTAATAAAGTTATGAACTTCAGTAGGAGATGTAGGTCTGGCCCAATCATGAATAGCCTCAATATTTGATGGATCCACCATAATCCCATCCTTAGACACCATGTACCCTAGGAACGTAATAGAATCGAGTCGATCTTTAAATGCCATAAATCAATAGAATATGTCGGACTCAAATCAATCTTTAAATGTCATAAATAAATATAATATGCCGGACTCGAATCGGTCTTTAAATTCCATAAATCAATAGAATGTGCCGGACCCAAATCAGTCTTTAAAAAAGCTCAAGATCATTAACTAGCCTCGAACTAGGTATATGCTATGTAGTTTAAGGATTATGATATAGGATAAAGTTGTGAAACATGGCCTCCTAAGTCTACAAGGATATAAGTGCGATATTATAACCCCAAAGCATCAATTTACTTGAGGGATAGGTAATTGGGTCGATTCTACCTCCAAAACGGACCATAAATTGGCTAAATAAACCAACTTTTACTAACTAAGCAACCAACCATAAATTCCAACCCAAAACTAGCATAATATCATACTAATACCATAATTAAGCTCAATCGATAAGTAGGGTAAGCCTAGCCTACCTGGACGCTAAAGAAACCTCAATAAAATCTGCTAAAGTGGGGCCTTTACCTTATGAGAATCCTCCACATGATGCCACACTATCAAAATAACACTCTACTTATCAATACGAGAACAACATTACCCATATTGCATATAAATGCATCGGGTCTAAAATCAAGCCAAAAATCCTATATAGGGCCCGCTTATAGAATATCAAATTTGAAACCACCAAAACATCTCTCAAGGCTCAAGGATCACTTACCTGGACCCTCAAGGATTACAAAACCTAAAATCAACCCACAAAGCTAGCTAGGGTTTTGGGCTTAAACGGAGAATTTACTAATAAATTAGACAAAACTTACAAGGATTTATACAAGTAAAATGATGTTAACAAACTCTTTAAGCTCCCCTGAATACCCAAGAATTGCCTTTTCTCTCCCATAATCTCTCTAGGGCTTTAATGCTCCAACACTTAAGAGAAAAATGAGAGAAAAATGGGTGAAAAGGGATTAAATACCCTGCAGGTGAAGCTTAAGTGGCCACTTGACCGCTTAAGTGGTCACCGCTAAAGTGCCCCCACCAACGCTTAAGTGCTCTATGACCCGGCATGGACTTTCACTAAATTAGATGGGTGCTGCTTAAGCGTACCCTGCTAAAGTGGACAAGCCTTCTCTCAAGAAGACAGGCAGGTCCTAGGACCCAACTGCTAAAGTGGTGTCGAAGCCTCTAAAGCGGCTTTCACTTAAGCGTCCTTGCACCACCTAAAGCAGCATCAACACTTAGTAATATTTTACCAAGTTTCCAACAGGCCCTCAGGATTCGTTTGAAACCCCATAAACGTAAATGAACTATGATACCTTGTCAAATTAGATATTTCTAACTCAATGTCAGAATCAAAATTTCCATCTGGGGTCGTTTCGTTGAAATGTGGGTCCCATACCCAAATGGTCGTTTTAACCAATTTCCACCCAATAGCCCAAAATGAGTCCCAAAGCCTCGAGACCAAAATCGAAAGTCCCCTTAGCCAAAAATCGACATTGTAGAGCTGATGGAACTTCCATAATTAGAATACAAGGCCGTCTACCTAATGTTTTTGCCTTGTAGCCAAATTTGAAAAACGACGATTTTAAAATAGGAAAATGGCTCTAAAAACTAAACGAACACCCCGATAACTAAACTGTTAGTTCCATCAAGTCATAAATGACTTGGGGAAACTATGAGAAAGTTCCAAATGACTAAATAATATGGAGATTAGAAAATGACCAGAAGGGTCATTACAAACTTACTCAGTCGCACGCTTCACCACTCATAACTCCGATGATCCACCACTACGCTACCACGCCGTTGCTCCATGCTCCAATCAAGTATTGATGAAAAATTTCAAAGTTTTATGATGAATTCTTAAGAATCTACCCAGGTTTGTTTTCTTATTTAACCTTATGTGTGAATTTTAATTCTCTTCTACTCCTTCTTTTCTTTTCTATCTTGACAGATTCTGTGATCTAAAATTGGTGAAGTTTGGTTGAGATTTTTGTCAAATTTCTTTGTGATTTGTGTTTGTCAAATCATCTAGGCTATCATATGTGAAAATTCTCAATTTTTATGAATATTTGTTTAACCCTAATTAGAGGATTTGGACACTGATTTGTGTAATTTCTGAAACATATACCTTCTTTTTATTAGCTAATTAGTTTGAAATTGATAGGGCTGAGATTTTTTTATCAGATCAAAATCAGAGTCTTATTTTATGAAATTTTTCTACCTTGGTGTCCGTTGGATGATTCAAACCCATCCATTTATGAATTAGAGTTAAATCATGCTTGCAGCTTAGTAATATGTCCATATTTTAGTCGATATATGATTTGAATATAAATAACTCCTCTATGTTTTGTATTTGTTTCATTTATTGAATTTGGAAAACTTTGGTACTCGCATGTCATTGACAACTTTGATGATTGATTTGCTTTACTTGATTTGGATTCAATTTCAGTATTCATATAATTATGGTAAGTTTTGGATTCATTTGACTTATATTGCATGATTTTGAGAACTTGTATTAACCTCATACCTAATTCACTTTTGGTAAGTTTTTATTTTGATATATTTCCCTCCCCTAATTGATTCTAATTACCCAAATATCCAATTGCATGGTAAGTTTCAACTGTCCATGTGCCTTTGCTTACTTAACCATTATATATATATATATATACATTTTGTTTTTTTAACTTACATATTTATGGTAAATTTGGCCCTTCTTAATTCTAAATTGATTCAACCGTTTTGTTTAAGGGAAAAGATTTTCATTAATTGATTTCTTGGAATATTTTGTTTCCTTTTCTCTTCCTCTAATTGATTTTCTGAATATTTTCCTCCCCTTAATTCTGTGTAACTCTCCTACTATATAAACAATGTGTCCCCTCACTATTACTCACGGTTAACTGCATCCACTCTCTCTAGATGATAAAAAATACTTTATAGTTCTATTTTTCATTCTCTTTGGAAGGGTCGGCTTTGGTTTTCTCTTGCTGTTCTATTCTTCTATTGTGTGCTTCTTAAAGTTTTCTTATTATTGTCTATTACTGCCAACTGGTTAGTTCTCTTAACAACACATTCAATTCTTGTGTGCTAGTTATATGTAATATTATATTCTGCATTAGTTACTTAAGAGGGTTGAATGCCTTAGAATTCTATGGAAACCATCCCAATATGTTTTCCCGAGCTTAAGATATGAATGAAAAATTTCTGGTTTTGCTTGTGTGATTAAATTCATTATTTTTTTTATTTCTGTAAGCAATCTTTTTATTCAATGATTATACTTTTCTACACACCACATGCTCTCACCAGTTATTATATTAAACATATGAAGTAGAATGCCCGTTTTGTATTCTCTTTGTGTGAATCCAAGACGTCCTTTGAACATCTCATAACCCCTTTGGCGTGAGCCTGCCTGGGATCCTCGAGATCCTTAGAATCTCAACAGCGTCAAAGGTTGGTTATGGGCTGTCAAAGGGCATTTTTGAATTCTGGGATTGTCTTGGTGCTTTTGGTTTCTGTTTAATAGGTTTTTGCTTGAAGGTGATTTGTCGAGCGAAAGGATGAGTTGCCAAGGGGTTAACTAAAGTGCTTCACCACGTTGTCCTTTATATTTTGTTCTATAATAATGTTGTATAAACTTTACTATCTAATGAAAGATAATGGGACTGCTGGGGGTGGGGAACTACCTGCTAAATGTTTCTTTCGGTTTGCATGCTTTGACAATTTGCCACATAAAATTAGATGACATGCCTATAGGATATATTCATTCTCAGTATGTTAAGTAATATCCAACAGTTAGGTACCATGTCTATAGAATTTTATTATTTTGGCATGTTATAGAAATCATGTCTATAAGACATCATATTAACTTTCTGCATTATAAATTTACATCTTCAGTTTGAAGTTTGGCATTCACATATTATTCAGTTCTGTTTTCAAACTCACACTCACAACACTTGATTAAATTTAAGCCAAATTGTATTTTCAGCATGTTTAAATCATTAATCATTACTTAGACAGGTTTATGAAAGAATTTTCAGCATGTTACTTAAGCATTTCCTCACTTAGAATTCATGTCTATTGGTTTATTATTAATTTCCAGCATGCAAACTTATTGCCTCTCATTTAGATATCATATTCTAGAACTCATAATAATAATCTTAAGTCTGTTAATTAATTAATTCCTCACTTAGATATCATGTTCCAAGGCGTATTAAATAATTTCCAGCATGCTTCCTAGGCTTATTAAATAAGTTTCAGCATGATAATTAATATTTTTCTAACTAGAATTCATGTCTATAGGATTTGTTTGAAGCTTTTTATCATGTCCATATGGATATCTTGTCTATATGAGATGTTAAAAATTTTTCATCACATAGAGATTATGCCTATAACAGTGCTTTAAATGTTCTTCAGCATGTCTATCGCCTAATCAACTTTAATAATGTAAGAGGCATGCATGAAAACTTTGTGTGCTAATTGCTAGTCTTATTTGTTTTGGTTGATGCAAACCCCGAGTCTAATAAAGCAACATAAGCTTTTCTTTTGTCTAGACCCAAATCCAAAATACCAAGTCTAATGCCTCTTGGACATTAAGTTGGGACAGGTAGGCATTTTAAGGAACACTAGATTTTATCATTTCTTTAGTACGCTTCTAGGCTTAATAACAACTTAATAACAACTTAATAACCAAATTAGGTGGGATGGGTAGATAGATGGAAATGATGAAAGTTGACTTGAGCAGAATACGAAAATGCAACATATGACATTATCATCCGTTAAAAAGTCAGGCACTGATCCGAAAAGGATAAAATCAACCCTTGTCTAAATCTTCTAAACCGATTTTTCTTTTCTTTATTCTGAGTGTTCTAATTATTTGGGGTAGTATAGGTTGATTATTTAAGTAAATCTTTTCACTATATAAATTGTGTCTCTTTTATCTTCTCGCTTATTTGATTCACATTTTTTACTTATTTATTTAGGTATCTTATTACTTTATCACTTAGATAATTGCTAATTTGATAATAACTAAGTTGCATGTCTAGTTTATTTATTATTTTTCATGTTTAAATACTTATTTAATATTAAGTTAATAAAAATAATTGACTATGTTTCTCAGCACGTAGAATCCTCCATGTAACATATGAATTCGGCCAGGACACACATTTGTGGACCTCGAAAGGTGTCTAACACTTTCCTTTTGAGGTAATTTGAATCCTTACCCAAATTTCTGGTGACATAAACTAAAAACATAGTTAAACGATAGTAATTAGTTTAGAATGGTGCCCTTATGCACCTTAATTCGTTAGGTGGAGACTCTTCTCTTTTAAACCATCCTAAAAGGAGTTGTCACGTTGAATATTGCTTTTTGCGAGAAAAATGGGGAGCAACAGTATGACGACTCTGCTGGGGAATACTTAGGTACTAACCATTATGAATTCATGTATTATGTGGGATTTTATGTTTTTTTTTTTTATTTGTATGTATTTTGGTGTTTATTCCTTTTCATGATTGACCCTATTCCTTTTTCCTTTATTTTCCTTAACTAGTTGTTTGACAATTTTCATTTATTGTTCTTACATGTTAATCCTCTCCCTTTCCCCTTATTTTGTTTTGCTAAAATGATTCATCCATGACCATCCACTTTCCTTTCCCCTTTTTACTTGAATATACGCTATTTTTTATCCCCTCAAATATCCCTTTAATTGTGCACTTATTTATTTTCCTTATTTTTCTTATATTGTTCAACGTGTTATCTCTTTTCATTATGTGATATGTCTTACTTCTTTACATAATTGGCATTTCGTTCATATTTTCCCCTCTTGGGAATTTCATATTTTCACACACTTTCACTATACTCGGATATTGTGCCTATACACTTCTTTAAATTCTATTCAAAAATCTATTATAGAGAGTCGGCTAAGATGTAGTGGAGCGGATAGTTTTTCTACCGTGGGACCACGTGCCTTCTCGCATAAGATTACCTCAATCCGTGTCTACAAACTATTAGAAAACTTAAGATAGTACCATATCCACCCCATGAATTTAAGACATGAATGCATTAGCCATGGGTGGTTTGACCTTGGAGGCCAATCCACAAAGTTAGTAGTAACCCAATTGTCGAAAGGGTCCCGACCACCCATTGACCTAAAGATGCATATTATGTGCTAAGTGGTCATAATAATCTAATCCAAGCAAAATTATAATACATGGAGTTTAGAAATTTTCTTTGCTGTCTTATTTTCAGATTTGCAATAGAAGGTGCACCTATTTTTGCTAATACTAAATAGTCGTTGGCGTGCCCCTCAAGTTAAGGAGATGGTAGAATGACATCAAAAAGGAGCATGGTGTGGAGATTAACCAGTCTTTGGGTTTTCTGACATCTTGGATAAATGTTGCTCCCGATCGGTATATGATTAAAGTTTTACTAAAAATTGGGATCCAGATCGAGTAGTATTCAAATTCAATGACTTTGAATTTACATCCACCATCTAGGAAATTGGTGGATTCACTAGTTTGCATTATCGATATCAAAAGATGATCTTGCCTCACAAACAATCGGGAAAGAAATTCTTTCATTATAGTGGGTAGAAAAATAACCTCAAATTAAATTGCCTGAATTTTGGGTTGATATCTCTGGACTTTCTATATGAACATTTTAGTCACAAGGATGGTCATACTATATTTCAAAGGGAGTTTCAGCTGAGAAATGGAAAAAGAAGAGGCTGAATGCTTTTGCTATAACTCTACTAGGTGCCTTAGTCTTTCCTAAAGAGCATAGGAGGATTGATACATGTCTTAGTTCTATGATTCGTGGTATAGTGCGAGGAGTTGGAAACATTGAGGTCACCTTGGTTCCTATGATCATAGTGGAAATGCTGATAGCCTTATCCAAGTATGCTAGTGGTTGCAGCTTTTTCGAGGGTTGCAACCTTCTGCTTCAGTTATGGGCTATGGAGCATATCTACAAGGGACCCAATATAGTGGATATTATTGGTAGAATGGGAAACAAGATTGATACACATCCCAATAGGATGAAGTAGTTTGTTTCTCCCGTAGGTGTGGAAGATTGGTAAAAATACATTAGGAGGCTTTTAACTTATCGAATTCAGTGGAAGTACTCGTGGTTGTCTGCACCAACTGCTGCTATAAGAGGCCGCGAGCTCTATTACATCAAGCTCATTGGTCTGAAGAGTATTCAGCCTTAATCCTAATAAGAGTGCTTCGCCAATTTGGGAGAAATCAAGTCATACCCCTATGGGAACATATGGATAATTTGGAGGTTGAGTTTCGGCTAGTCCAAGAAAGTCCTAAGGTTAAGGATGTCCTACGACGATGGGATGGGTTGTTGACTGTCAGTGTGCATGATGGGTAGGCTGATTGTACCCTAAAGTACTATGTATGACTTTTGGAAGATGCTGAAGATGTGGAGCTTAGCAAGAAAAAACAAGCTTACGGGCTTGAAGACGTGGAAGAAACCATTTGGGCCCAAAACCTACTGAATCAGCACTACTTCACTTCTCCACATATGTTGGCGCAAATCATACAAGGCTCTCTAGATCATCACCACCATTTAAACGTTAGAATGTTAGCATATTTCCCTTTTGTTATCCCTATTTCCCTTAGTTTCATTTATGTTTTGCTGGTTTTTGCAAAAGATTGTAATAGTTTTTAACTATTGATTCAATAAAGTAGTTTTTTTTTTATCATTATCTAACTCTAAACTCCAATTTGTGTCTAATATGAGTTGGATTAATCATCATGAACTACAAATTTATTGTCTTAGGCCTACCTCTGGCTCAATGAGGCACTTTGCATCTAGGGCGCTTATTTGTTGCAAATCAATGTATTTATTCTAACATTATTTCTCACTTTGCTAATTTTGGTTTTCTTTGATGTTGTTTTTGCTTTTTCCCCTTTACGAAAGGTTGATTTGTTCACTCTGGCATATCCCCACATGGTCAAAAGGGGCTCCTCATCCTCTTCCTCTTCCTACAAGTCTAGGTTATAAAGGTAAAGAGAAAATGAGAGACAATTATAATGCTACAGAGAAAAGTACAGAAGGGGAAAGTGTCATAAGAAAAATGAAATTATCTTGAGAAAGGAACAGTGGATCCTCGAACTAAAAGGGGAGTGCGCGCAAGTGCACAACTTGGCCAATATTTCTCTTACCCTTAACACCCCTCTTAAACCACAGGTCGATGGTCATACTGTTACAAAATCCCCAAACTCTACCCGAGTCATCAATTGTCGATGTCTCAACTCCAAAATCTTCCAAATCCCACATATACTCCCACTCAAAATACCCAAAATCTTCCATATCCCATACATACTTCTATCCAACATGTATAAAATCCTAAACACTCAAACCCTATATATACCCCTCAAAATGTCCAAAATGTTCCCTTTACTAACGTATCTTACAACCAAGTATCTGGCAGCAACTCTTTGCACCCCATATCTGTCGAAACAACCCCATTCACCTACCCCCAGTATGCACCCAATCCTTCGAAAAATGACCCCATGATGAAATCTGTGGTTGATAGGCTGATGTAACTTGAGGGAAGTAAGGGATTAAGGGGGATCAATTATGAGAATCTATATGTACACCCTGATGTGGAGTTACTAGAGGGGTACAAACCTCCAAAGTTTTAATTGTATAACAGGCTTGGAGATCCCAAGGTGCATCTGCGCATGTATTGTGATAAGTTGGTGAGAGTTGGGAAAAATGAGAAAATAAGGATGAAAATGTTTATGAGAAGTGTCAGTGGGGAGGATTTAACATAGTATATTAAGCAGGATTCAAAGAAATGGACCAGATAGATTGATATGGCATCTGATTTCATGGACCAGTTTGGGTTTAATATTGACAACACCCTCAACTGGTTCTATATGCAGACTTTGAAGAAGAAGCCAAATGAGTCATTTAGGGACTATGCTATAAGATGAAGGTCTAAGGATACAAGAGATCGACCCCCAATAGAAGAATCTCAAATAAAGAAATATTTTATTCACATGCAAGAGCCGCAATACCTTGAGAAAATAATAACCGTCATGGATAAAAGTTTTGTTGAAATCATCAAGGTTGGAGAAATGCTAAAGAATGGTCTCAAGAATGGAAGAATTATCAATCTAGAAGCTTTATGGGCTACTAATAAAGCCTTACAGTCAGGAGGAATCTCTGAGAACAAGAAGAAGAAAGATATGGGTACAGTGATGGTAGCCCAAGCTTCAAAGAATGTTCCCAGTTATCAAACCCCTATTACACCTCCACCACCCTATCCATAATGTAACACCCCGTACATTTACGACCCTACTTGACAATTTTGAACAATGTTTATTAGGTGACGAGAGCCATAAGTATGTATTTTGTAGTATCATTGATGAAACATTTGATATTGGGCCTAGTACATGTGATTAGACCTTTGTTGGAGGTGTTTGTGACTTCGTGGAGCAATGGTGGGGTGAAAAATAAAGCTTGGAGGACTTGCAAATAATGGATATTAGGGTTAGGAGTTAATCAAAAGACTTGAACTTGAAGGATCTAACCAAATCCGCAAAGAAAAGTCGAAGAAAGGGAAAAAAACACATTTTGGGTGTGGGGCGCGCCCAAGGGCGTGCCAGGCCACTTCTGGCCAAAAATTTTTTGGCACAGGCAGAACTGGGGCGCTCCAGGTAGCATGCCAGGCCGCCTATGCCAAAAACTTTTCTGGCATAGGCAGCATTGGGGTGCGCCAGGTGGCGTGCCAAGGTGATTTTCGCAAAAAACAATTCTCCGACTATTATGATATATATAAGACTTTTGAGTCATGGTATCATTACTCCATCTTAGTAGGAATACTCTTGAGTACGTTTAGCATCCGATTTGGGGTTAATTCTTCATCACAAGTATTTTAACAAATTATGTTCAAATAAGCCATGAGTGGCTTGAATTCCTTATTTTTGAGATTGAGGCTACGAACATGAATCGCGTGAGTCGAACGTTGTTGTAACATTTATGGAATTATTTAAACATGAGAGAATTGTAGACTACACATGGAAAAGATAATATGTGCAATTGGGCTCAATTTGAGGCCTAAAGAGAGGCCAAAATGCAAGGCCCAAAGGGCAAATGACCCATTCTTCCAAAAATTGACCAAGAAACATGGCATTTAATGACAAGGAATGGATAAGGATCACTTGAGGGCTAAATAAGGCACAAAATCTGATTTTTATTCATAAAAACTCTCATGCCTTCTAAGATATTTCCAAACCTATTTCTCTCAACTCAAACCCTAAGGCAACCGTTCTCTTTGGTAAAGATCATCACTTTGCAAGCCTTGGTAAGAGTCTACTCTCTTGGATTAATTTATTATACACTTAATATGGTGTGTATATCATGATGGTTATGTTGGAAAGGTGTTGAATAGTGCTCTTTTGATTTTTGCCAAGAGATGTGCCATCTATGTTATTTAAAATTAAAAAGAGACTTGAGGTTTGAATAAAAGTGAATGGTATGGATGAGATATCAACATGTATGGTGTGATTATGATCCTTAACTTGTTATTTTTCCATAAGTGTAAATTGTGGGATTATTGTCGATATGTGGTTATCAAGTGTATTGAGGTGACTTGATGGAATCATTGTGACGTGGTGTTAATGAGAAAGTGTAAGGGTTACACGTGGTATAAAAATGCTATTGGTTTTCTTGTTTATAGTAAAATGCCGATGACAAGAAGAGGTAGAGTCAAGGGTAAGCAAGTAGATATGCTTGCTGGTGAAGGCACAAGTAAATTGCCACCTGACCAAGCTAGTCAAGGTGGGACTGACACTGTAATTGCATCGCGGTCTTCATCTATTTTTTCCAGCTCTGGAAGAGCCAAGAGATAGAGAAATACCCGCAGAACCGCCTATGAATGCCACCGACCAGGATTTAAGAAATGCAGTGCATATGCTGACTCAGCTAGTTGCTGCACAAACTCAGGGATGAGCTGGTCCAATGACAGGTGGTGATAGTGCAGCTAGGGCAGCTAGTCGCAGAACACAGGATTTTCTAAAACTAGACCCTCCCACATTCACTGGGTCGGACCTTAATGAGGATCCACAAGATTTTATTGATCAAATCCAAAGGGCCTTAAAGGTTATGCATATATATGGTATGGAAATGGTTGAGCTTGCGGCCTACAGATTGAAAGGGGAAGCTATATTGTGGTATGAAGATTGGAAAAGATCGAGGGGTGTTGGTGCAGATCCAGTTAATTGAGACAAATTTAAAATGGTGTTCCTTGATCATTATCCTCCGTATGAGGTCCGAGAGGCTCGTGCGGACCAATTTTTAAATCTCCAAAAAGGGACTATGAGTGTGACAGAATACAATATCCAGTTTAATTCATTGGCTTGATATGCTCAGAATATAGTGGCCACAATGACAGATAGAGTCCATCGATATGTGGACAGATTGGATCCATATTTGGTATGGGACTGCACTAGTGCTGCATTGAACCGAGATATGGACATAGCCAGAATTCAGGCTTTCGCACAGAATATGGAAAACTAGGGGCAGAGAAGAAGGGTACATGAATTTGAAAGAGGGCCTTCAAAAAGGGCTAGAACTATGGGACAGTCTATGGTGTTCCAAGGAGACTCTAGGCCTCAGATGTATCCTAGACCACCTATACCATCATTCTCTTATTCCACAGTGGGAACTCAACCCCAATTCTGAGGGTTTCAGGGCAGTTACAGTGGGCAGAGTAATGGTATGCAAGGATCACAAATTTGGGATCTTCTCATCAGCCATGTCAACATTGCGGGAAGTATCATTTAGGTGCATGCCGTATTGGGATGAATGTTTGGTTCTGGTGCGGTTTATCAGGGTATATAGTAAGAGACTGCCCAAAAAAGGGCACAGGTAGTGTAGCACGATCTACGGGGATCGGCTGTTGCATCATCATCATCGGTCCCCTCCCTATGCAGGGTGTACAACCTGCTGGTCGTAGTAGAGGAGCTAGAGGAGCAACTAGTTCCAGTGGAGCCCAGAATCGTACTTATGCTCTAGTGGACCGGCAGAATTCGGAGGCTTCACCTGACGTAGTTGATAAGTCAACATTTTACCCGATTCTCAATACATTTGAGCTTGAATTATCTTGAAATTCGAATTGATTCGATATAAATTCTCATGTTATATGGCTCTTGTATGCAGTTAATGGATGAATTCGAGCCCGAGCTAACCATGTGAGTCAATGGGAGTTCGAAAAGTGAAGAAAGGAGGCTTAAAATAACACCCCGGGAGATTAATGGCCACCTGCGCATGCTTGTCATGGGCTGCGTACACAGGTGGCTGACTGAGTAGCTGAGCAACACAAGGCAGTGTCACCTGCGCTGGCCTCCTACGTGCGCAGGTTAGCCATCTGCGCTGGAACCTGCGCTGGAACCTGCGCCAGCAGATGGCTAGTGCAGTGGCACTTCCGTAATTTTTAGGGACGCGATTTTTAGCTATAAAAGAGAATTTTTCCAGCTCTAAAGGGGATCTTTTTGGGCATTTTTGGAAATATAGAGTAAAGGAGAGTGAAACCCTAAGGAGAAACAAGTTACATTCTCGCATTTTTGGAATAATTTCGTGTAAACATTTGGATTCAATGGAAGTTTGGGAAGAGAATTTGGGTGATTTTCTTCGCTCTTCTTCTATGGCTAGATAAATTTTCTACTTGGGGTTATGCTTGAATAAGATGTGATAATTGTATGGGTTTTGTTTATTTGATTTATGTTTAGATAATTGCCATGGGTTTTAATCCCATTCCATGTTTTTATTCAAATTAGGGGTTGCAAACTCTAATTAATTTTAGAACTCTTATCATCCTTGACAAAGGGGACAAGGGTGAGGAATGGGTGTGAACAATAACTTGATGTGTGTCATTTAATAGAATCTCTTAGACATAAGGATGTTAATTGAGGTATTGGATTGGTCTTATAATCTGCACTTTTGAGGTGTTCGAAAGAACCCAATTGTGAAACCTTGGTGTTTGGTTGACAAATCAACACCAAGCACCTGTGATCTAACCTACCCAAGGTTCTTAGCTAAACATAGTCAAATGCTCAAATTACCCATACACAATTTCACTCTTACGGTGGCATAACCCCAAGTCTCGTAACACTCTTGATTTTAACTTCTCTTATCAAATCTTGAACTTGTGTGCCCCAAGTTACAAAAGTCTAAATAGTTACAAATTAACAGATGATAACCCCCCATTTACTTTTATGTATTATTTTCATAGCATCACGCGTTAGCACTAGTTGCTTCTGACACTTAGAGGTGAAAGCTATCGCATTCATTCCTCGTGTATTCGACCCCGACTCCAAGTTGGGTAATTATATTGCTAACGACCGCTTACATTCTATTCAAGGGTGTATTTGAGCGTTATCAAAAATGGCGCCGTTGCCGGGGAATGAAACTTAGAGTTCATTTCTTTTAGTGTTTTAAGTTACTTGTGTTTACCATGGTGTAAGTTTATTTTATTTGTTGTTTTTGTTCTTCATAGGTGACAACCAAAGTCTTCACGATTCAATGAGTCAACATGGTAGCCATGCCGCTTCATTTGGCGGATATTTTGAAGATGAAGATCATTTGGGAGATGCCGGGAGAGCTAGTGCCATCCGCATCCCACCCGCGGATGACAATGGAGTGTTCCATGTTACTAGTGTGATGCTTCACCTCCTTCAAATGAAGGGGTTATATGGGGGTCAAGCACACGAAGACGCAAATCTTCACTTGAAAAATTTCATTGTGGTGTGCATGCCGTTTGATATCGCACACATATCACAAGAGTCCATCCAGTTGAGACTCTTTCCCTTCTCATTAACGGGCGAGGCTGCGTTGTGGTTGAGGCAATTACCCGCGGGTTCAATTACTACATGGTCGGAATTGATGGAAACATTCTTGGATCGGTTCTTCCCACCATCCCGAATGTTACAATTGAGAGATGAGATTATTAACTTCCGTCAATTGAATGGTGAACCGTTACATGAGGTTTGGCAAAGGTTTAACACAAAATTGATGCAACGCTCGACTCATGAGGTTTCGGATAAGATGCTCCTCCAAATATTTTATCGAGCATTAGATAAATTGAACAAAACGGTTGCGAACATTAGATAAATTGAACAAAGTCGGGGTTGGCATACAAGAGATTGTGAGGTGGCCGTGGGGGCTCCCTCCGCATCTTTTGTAAACCACGAACAAAGAAAGAAAGATGAGGAGAGAGACGAGAGTATGGCTAAGATGATGACACAACTTGAACTCCTCACTATACATGTAATGGGTTCAACACCAAAGGTGGTTAACGTCGTAGCCTCCAAGGATGCTAAGAGCTACGATGATGATGAAGCAGAGACTCTTGATGAAGAAATCCAATTTATGTCAAATCAAGAAGGGGGTTCCCACCCCACCTACCAAAGGAACGGCGGGAATCAAGGTTGTATGGATAAAGAACGTGATTGGAAAGATCGTGAGTGGAAGGATCATGATAGAGATCGTGATAGAGACTGAGATTGGAGGGATAAAAATAGAGACCGTGATTGGCGAGATACAAATCGGGATTATGATAGGTATATTCCTCCGCATGATAGGTCCAAGGGTAAACAAGCAACCTCTGTCGATCCGGAGAAAGATAAGAATGAATATGTGCTTGCTCGTATCCTCTTGGGAGTTGAAGTAAGTGATAAGATGTTGAGGGAAATGAAAGGGGATTTGTCACATCTCAACCAAACTGTCACCTCACATTCGGCTTCAATAAAGCAACTTGAAACCCAAATGGGTCAACTCTCCTCCCAAATGAATGCAAGACAAAAAGGAGGACTCCCTAGTGACACGGAGGTGAATCCAAAAAATGACGCTCACGTCATGGCCATTGTTACTAGAAGTGGGAGAACCCTTGGAAATAATGTTGAAAATCTTGATGACAACCTTTGTGATAAGGGTGTTGGGAGCCAAGTGAGCAAAAAAAGAACTCGGCTTGATAATTCAAAAGAGGAAACTAAAATGTCACAAGAGCAAGGTGTTGACGGGTCTAAAAAGGTGGAAGCGAAGGAGGTAAGCCCACAAGTGGTTGATCATGGTAATGCCAAACCAAATGAAAACTCGGTTGTATCTAAGCCACAAGTTAAAATTCCCCCCTCCATTCCCACAAAGGTTTAAGAAGAAAGAAGATGATTCGAAGTTCAAGAAATTCCTTTCTAAATTTAGCAACCTTTCGGTAAATATACCATTGTTGGAAGCCCTACAAGAGATGCCCGGGTATGCTAAGTTTATAAAAGAATTGGTAACAAAGAAGAGAATCATGGACTTCGAAACAATTGAAGTTACTCATAACTGTAGTGCTATAATGTCTAGTACGATGGTTGTGAAGAAGGATGATCCGGGGGCATTCACTATCCCATGTACTATTGGGGTTTATCAATTTGGGAAAGCCTTATGTGATCTTGGTGCAAGTATTAATTTGATGCCATTGGCCGTATTTTGAAAGTTCAATTTTGGAGACCCGACACCAACGACAATGCGGTAATTGATGGCCGACCGCTCTATAAAAATACCCATGGGTGTGTTGTGTGATGTGCTTCTAAAGGTGGATCGTTTCATTTTTCCGGCCTATTTTGTGATTTTGGACTGTGAAATTGACCATGAAGTTCCCATTATTCTTGGTAGACCATTTTTGGCTACCGGTCGAGCTTTTGTTGATGTTGAATGCGGTGAAATGAAATTCTGAGTAGACAATGAAGAGGTGTCATTTAATGTCTGCAAGTCCATTAAACAACCTATGGATTTACAAGTTGTCTCCGTAATCGATGTGGTTGATGATGTAGTGGCTAATACTATGGAGGCTGAATTTATTAAAGAACCTTTTGTGGGATTCTTGTGGAATCTTGAAAGCGAAGGGAATGAAAGATATGAAGAAGAATTTGCATCCTTGAAAGGTTTTGGGTCTTACCCGAAAAATCCTTGTAAGTTGGATCTTGACTTGAAAAATTGGAAAGCTCCTCCCGCAAAGCCTTCAATTGAAGATCTACCACAAATCGAGCTCAAGCCGTTACCACCTCATTTCCGGTATGTGTTCTTGGGAGAATGGGAGACTCTACCCATTATTATTGCAAGTGATTTGTCATCTAGGCAAATTGAGGTGTTGAAATTGGCGGTGAGTCGGTATGTTTGGGCACTTGGATGGACTATAGCGTATATTATTGGGATTCCACCTGACACATACACTCATAAGATCAAGCTTGAGCCCGAGTTTGTAGCAAGTGTAGAACATCAAAGAAGACTAAATCCTCCAATGCAAGAAGTTGTGAAGATGGAAATCATCAAGTGGCTAGACGCAGGTGTAGTTTATCCTATCTCGGATAGCACTTGGGTGAGTCCAATTCAATGTGTTCCAGAGAAAGGTGGTATCACGGTAGTTCCAAAAATAAATAATGATCTTATACCCGTCCACATGGTCACGGGTTGGAGAGTGTGTATTGATTATAGAAAATTAAATTCATGGACCGAGAAGGATCACTTCCCCATGCCATTCATGGATCAAATGCTTGATTGGTTAGCGGGCAGGGGTTGGTATTGCTTCCTCGACGGATATTCAGGCTATAACCAAATCTCCATAGCTCCCGAAGA
Source organism: Capsicum rhomboideum (assembly GCA_031232105.1). Lineage (NCBI taxonomy): Eukaryota > Viridiplantae > Streptophyta > Magnoliopsida > Solanales > Solanaceae > Capsicum > Capsicum rhomboideum. Next base: position 52,159,814 of record CP124718.1, read on the forward strand.
TCAAGAAAAAACTACTTTCACTTGTCCCTATGGAACTTGTGCCTTCAGGCGCATGCCCTTCGGGCTATGCAATGCACCGACCACTTTTCAGCGGTGTATGCTTTCTATCTTTTTTGACATGGTAGAGAGTTCTATGGAGGTGTTTATGGATGATTTTTCAGTGGTTGGAGATACATTCAAAAACTGCCTTGAACATTTGGAGAAGGTGCTAGAAAGATGTGTGGCAAATAATCTTGTGTTGAATTTGGAGAAGTGCCACTTTATGGTTAAGGAGGGGATTGTTCTTGGACACAAAATATCAGGCCGAGGAATCCAAGTCGATCAAGCCAAGGTGGAAGTCATTGCTAAGCTACCACCTCCAATATCTGTCAAAGGGGTTCGGAGTTTCCTTGGCCATGCGGGTTTTTATAGGAGGTTCATTAAAGATTTCTCTAAAATTGCCCATCCGATGTGCAAACTACTTGAGAAGGAGGTCACTTTTGAATTTAATGAAGAGTGTTTGAAGGCATTCAATTGCCTTAAAGAGAAGCTTATCTCAGCCCCGATTATAGTGACCCCAAATTGGTCACAACCATTTGAACTCATGTGTGATGCTAGTGGGCTGGCATTGGGAGCTATGCTTGGAAAACGCAAAGAGAAACTTTTTCATCCCATCTATTATGCTAGCAAGTCATTGAATGATTCTCAAAAGAACTACACTGTTACAGAACAAGAATTGCTAGCCGTGGTGTATGGGTTTGAGAAATTTCGAGCTTATTTGTTAGGCACAAAAGTCATTGTGCACACCGATCATGCTGCTCTCCGGTATTTAATGGCAAAGAAATAAGCAAAACCCCGATTGATAAGGTGGATTCTACTACTTCAGGAATTTGACTTTGAAGTGAAGGATCGAAAAGGGTGTGAAAACCAAGTAGTCGACCATCTATCACGTCTTGAGACAAATGAGAAAATTTGGGGAGATGTTGATCTTGATGATACATTCCCGGATGAACTTGTCATGAGCTTGAAATAGAGCACTCTACCATGGTATGCTGGTTTTGCAAACTATATAGTGAGCGGACTCCTTCCTGATGAGCTAAGTTACTGTCAAAGGAAAAGATTCCTCCATGATATGAAGCGGTACTTTTAGGATGAGCCCTATCTTTTTAGGGAATGTGCAGAGGGAATCATACGGCGATGCGTCATGGAAGAGGAGATAAAATCCATTCTTGGAGCATGCCATTCTTCTCCTTTTGGTGGCCACCATAGTGGTGTGAGAACCGCAGCGAAAGTCCTTCAGTGTGGCTATTATTGGCCTACCATTCACCGTGATGCTCATGAGTTAGCTAAGACTTGCATTCAATGTCAAAAGCATGGTGGTGTCTCGAGGAGGCATGAAATGCCTTTAAGACCCAATCTTGAGGTGAAGCTATTCGATGTATGGGGCCTTGACTTTATGGGTCCATTTGTGAGCTTATATGGTAATAAGTATATATTGGTGGCCGTTGACTACTTGTAAAAATGGGTCGAGGCCATTTCCTTACCAACCAATGAAGGTAAAAGTGTAACTCTCTTCTTAAAAAAATGCATTTTCACCAGGTTTGGAACTCCTCGAGCTATCATTAGTAATGGTGGTTCTCATTTTTGCAATCGGCTATTTGAAGCGTTGCTTGAAAAATATGGGGTGCAGCATAAGGTGACGACCCCATATCATCCTCAAATGAGTGGCCAAGTGGAGGTTTCTAATCTGGAGATCAAATCGATCTTGGAGAAAACTGTAAATGTAGGGCGTACAAATTGGGCAATGCAACTTAATGATGCTCCGTGGGCATATAGGACCGCATTCAAGACTCCTATTGGCATGTCACCCTACCAGTTAGTATTTGGAAAGGCTTGTCACCTCCCGATTGAATTAGAGCACAAAGCTTTATGGGCCTTGCGTAAATTGAATATGGATTGGGTGGATGCCTCGAAATCAAGAATAGATCAACTTCATGAGTTGGATGAGTTTCGACTTAAGGCATATGAGAGATCAGCATTATACAAGGATAAAATAAAGAAATGGCATGATGCTAAGATCTTAAAAAGAGAGTTCCATGTGGGTGATAAAGTGCTACTCTTCAATTCGAGGTTAAAACTCTTTGCGGGGAAGCTAAAATCCAAGTGGTCTGGCCCTTTTATTGTGGTTAATGTCTTTCCTAGTGGTTCTATTGAGCTCGAGGATCATGAGCAAAGGAGGTTCATGGTGAATGGTCAAAGATTTAAACATTTTTAAAAGGGCGGACCTGGAGCGGCTAAGGTTGAGTTGCTCCGTTTTAAGGATGCGTGATGATGAGAAACAACGTCGAGCCACGACGATAACCAAGATGCTTCTTGGGAGGCAACCCAAGGTTACTTATGGTCATTTTAAGTTTGTTTCATTGCTAACTCTTAGTTGTTTTGGTGGATGCAGGTGAATAATACTAAGTGTGGCAACTTGGATACACTGTTTTGAGCTAAATTAGTCACCTGCTAGCACACATGCCTACATGCCCACGCATGAGGCCAGCAGGTGGAGGGAAACATTCTGCCTTGAGCCAAGAAACCACCTACGTGCGCAGCCCAGGCGCATGCGTGCACAGGCTAGCAACGCAGGAGGCTTTGCCTTGTGTGTACTTCGAGCCAGCTTCTTCACCTGCGTGCGCAGGTCCCCAACATATGTACGCAGGTGACCCTCCGCAGGTGCTACAGCCTTGCTCCAAATGCCCAGGTATTCTGCCCAGGTAAGGCAGCCCGCCTGCGTGCGCATCTCCCCACATGCGTGCGCATGGTGGGGCGCAGGTAGGGGTTGGACTTCTAATTTTTTTTAAGTGATTAGGTCGACCCGACCCAGGTTGACCCATTCTCTTCTTTAAAACATGACCCATAACCCACAACCCAATTCTTTACAACTTTAAAGACAAACTCCTCCTCACAACACAACCATCGGCTCTTCTCTCTTTCTAAATTCAAGGTCTCTCTTGTCTTCATCTCACCTTCACTTTCAAAGAGGATTGCACACATTACCTTTTTCATCTCAAGAGTCGTCATCTTCCATATTCTCTTGTCATTACTTCACCTCTTCTTTTAAGTTTGGTAAGTTTACTTGGTTTAATCTTTTATAAGAAGATTTTACACACAAATGATGACTCATGGTTTATGTCACGCCCCGAATCCCATCGGGACGGATCGGCACTTGTAGCCGACAAGGCCCGAGAGAACCAAGCTTTGTCTATTCAATCATATGCATGCCATAAGAAACCTAATCACATAATAGCTATAGACATAAACAATGGAATTCCTTGAACATGATATACATATACAATTACGAAACTTGGCCGTTGAGGCCACCAAGTCAAGAACGACATATCCCTTTTACATTTACACACCCACATCCGTCTACAAAAGCCTCTAACAAATGCATTGACCAAAATGAACTAAAAGTCGGGACAAGTCCCCGCTTTATACAACCTGTACAACACCAAAACATATGTACAACTGTGTCTCGGAGTAGCCCCGAACTAACTGGAGCTCACCAAAGATCTGCAACAACTGGCAACCTACTGTGGAGGCCTACTAGTACCTGCGCCTGCAGCAAGTAAGGTAAAATCCCCAAGAGGAGTCAGTACGAAGAATGTACTGAGTATGTAAGGCCATATGAAACTTGTAAGATATGAAAATATGTCAAGAACTCATGTTCGAATGCATAACCAATATAGATAAGTCACAACGTAGATGAGTCTCTATTCTGTACTTTGAAAACCCTGTATGTTGCTTTCATTACATTCTTTGTATCTTTACTTCCATGATTATTCACCTTTACCTTTGACCTGTGATACCCGGCCCCGACTGAACAGTGGGTTTTAACATAAGATAGCGTTATGTTGGGATTGGCTCGAGCTAGGCTTATGCCCCTAGAGCTTCCACCCTATGAATCAATATATATATCGGGATCGGCTCGAGCTAGGTTAGTACCTCTAGAGCTGCCACCCATACAACATTTTAGGTTCGGCTCGAGCTAGGTTATTACCCCTAGAGATGCCCCCTGTCAGGATCGGTCCGAGCTAGGCTTATGCCCCCAGGACTGCCCCCTGATCCAACAACCTCGAGATCGGCTTGAGCTAGGCATTTTTGCCCCCAAAGCTGCCACCCATACTTGATCATTGACCACATATGCATTACTTTGTTTATTACTTTAAGATTGATACCATGATAGTCACAACTTTACTTGAAGCTTTGGATCATTAACCAATGAGTAAGGGACATGTGAATAAACATTGTTGGAAACATAGCCTTATTGGAAACATAACACCATTGGAACCATTAGACAATAATCAATGAACAAGATACATGAGTATAACCACTATTGGAACCTTGAAACATAACATTGTTGAGCTTTTGGAACATTATTCATGAATATGAGACATGAGATTCACAATTGATCAATGAATAGGAAACATATGATAATGACCATTGATAACCGGATATAGAATACCTTAGCACATTTCGGGATGGGACAAGCGTAATGTCAATGTGAATACTATTTGCCGCAGAAAGATACGGACAGAGTAACCTTACATACCTTGTATTCGCAATACGAATATATAATCCTAGAGGTGCATACAATAGTTCCGCTCCTTCTTTATGTGTCACTCTACAACACAAATATATAATGGGATTCTCATTAACCATCAACTACTTTACAAATTCATATAACATCAATGAGTCACATGTTTGTCTTTAAACATGCAATTTCCCCATGACAAAACCATTGATGAAATTATTATTCCAAAAATCCCCCAATATTCCATACATTGACCAATACATGAGAATCAATACATTTCACCACAACACTTCTCCTTTACACTTTCTTATCCATATCACATCACAAATAATCCATCAAAATACCTTAATACACCTCATAGCACATATCGGCCAAAATCTCACAATTTACAATTTTAGAAAAATAACAAGTCTAATAACAAAATCACACCATACATGTTCATATTTTATCCATACCATGCTCTGTCATCAAGACATCAAGTCTCTTTTCAAGTTCAAATCACCAAGATAGCACATCTTTCACCAAAAGCAGAAATACACTATTCACCACCTTGCCAACATAACTATCATAATATACATAATCTCCCATGCATATAATATGTTAATCCATGAGAATAAATACTTACCAAGGCTAGGAAAAGGATGCTTTTTACCAAAGAGTCCAAAGGAAATATTTGCTTTAGGGTTTGGAACTAGAGAAATGTTTGAGAAATAACTTTAAAAGGCATGAGAGTTTTGTGTGAAGGAAAATTTGATTTTGTGGCCTTTATATAGACCTCAAGTGATACTTATCCATTCCTTGGCATTAAATGTGGTCAAAGTGGAAGAATGGATCTTTTTGCCCTTTTGGGCCATGTCTTTTAATCCCATTTTGGGCCTAAATTTGGGCCCAACAACACATATCCATTTAACCCATCAACTTTCATGTATAATTCACCATATATCTCATGTTTAAATAATTCCATAATGTCACGACAATATTCTCTTACTAGATTCTCATTCGTCATCTCAATCGCAAAAATAGGAATTCTAGTCGCCCATGGCTTCATTGAACATTTTGGATAACTATTTATGTTTCATGATTTGATCATGTAGGAGTATGTAGGAGTGTATTGAAGTGTTTGAAGCTTTAACAATGCTCAAATAACTCCAAATAACCAAAAGAAACCATCTAAGAATCGCCGTAGAATTGCGTTACAAAACGAGTCCGGAAGGGCACAATATTTGTGCCTTGCGCCACTGCTGCAAAGCAAGGCAGTGGCACAATAAATCAGAGCCCTCTAAATCAATGTCTTGCGCCACACCCCCTGAAACAGGGTAGTGGCGCAAGTTTTCATACCTTGCTGAATTTTTCGGCCACTTCTTCAATACTTGCATATCGTCTAATACCTTATCAAAACACTACAAAATACTTACTTAGTGATCTTAATCATCAAGTAAACATGAATCCAAGTCACCAAATGGGGTTAGAATGTGTACGGGGTATTACACAAATGCTCCACAAAATCACAAAACACCTCCTACGAAGGTCTAATCGCAAATATTAAGTCCGATATCAAATGTTTCACCAATGACACTATAAAACACATACTCATGGCATATCAACACTTAGGTAGATATGAACCCAAGGTATCAAGTAAGGTTAGAACAAGTACGGGTTGTTACAGTTTATGCTAGATTTTTGTGAGTAATTGATTCATATGGACTTCCTATGGTGTGGTATTGATGTTGTTGTAGCTTGTTAGAGTTGGGGGTGATGCTTCATATACAATTGGGGAAGTCTTGAGTAACAAAAAATTTATGCCCACCATGTGTTTGATTATATTCCCACATGAGCATTTCCTTGTATTTTCTCTTGTCCATGAATTAAGAGACCTACACATGATTCCTTGAACTTATCTTGAGCATTATTCCATCCCTAAATGATGTGTTAGAATATTGTAGTGAAGATGTGTGAGTTACATGATTTTTCAAGTGCCATGATTCTTAATGTATTTCTCCACTTCATGAGGCATAATTGGTGATTCTTGTTGGCATGATGAGTTAGTAAGCATACTTGTTCATAGTAAAAATGCGTAGTTTGCCCTATGATAGATTAGGCGACACCATTCTTAAGGGTAAAACGTCATTTTTGTTCTCATTAGGGTCATGATGGATTGTGCACTTTGAGAGGCAATGGATTGTGTTTGAGATATAGTGGTCAACATATACTCCTCTGTGCTTTCATATAGCATTTTGCCTTGCATTCACATTAGTTAACATAGTTTCCATTTTCTTTTACATAACAAAACCCCAAAAATATGTTTTACCTTTTTCGTTTTGTGTGGTTTGTTTCTTTTTGTTCTTTTTAGGGGATGTCTCCAAGGAAATCAATGCCACGAGGAGCAAAGAAAGATCATCACAAGGACAAAGGCAAGGCCATCGCTACTACATCAAAGAGAACAACTCCGACACAACAAGACCATCCTACCATCCCCAATGTGCAAAGTACACTTGACATCTCAAGGGGATTGGCCAAGGATGTTGATACAATCAGATTTGCCAGCAATGAAATGTGTGACCTTTATAATGAATGGGTGCATACTCGGGGTTTCAACCCCGAGAAGGTGTTTAGATTTAAGGGTGTCCATGATCATTTCCCGAACATTGTCAGAAAAGTCAACAAGTATGCTTGGGAGATATTCACAGACATCAATCCCGAGTCTCCCCCCGAGGCGTATTATCCAGATCTTGTCAGGGAGTTTTATACTTCCTACGTCGTCCGGCACAATCAACACAAGTATAAATCGTCGGTGGCTGACCAACCTTGCCTACGTAGTCTGCTTGTTACAGGAGTAGAGGTGCCTTGCTCCGCCTCCGCAATAAACAAGTTATATTTTGGGTGCGACCGTGCACCTGGGGATGAGAGCAAGAGGCGAGTGCTAGAGGGACTTACTCATTTTCCTTGGCTTTCCAAAACAATTGCCAAAGGTCTTCCGTTATGGGTGAATGGGATTGGACAAATCAAATGACGGGATCTTTCTATTCAGGCCAAGCATTGGCTTGGCTTTATGGGAAATCGGTTGGTTCCTTCCACCAATGATCAAGATGTCACTATCGAATGGGCTATACATGTGGGATGCATTATGGATGGGTTGGATATAAATCCGGGAGAGATTATTGCTGAAGTGATAAAACTCCGATCAAAGCAAGTGGGCACTTTACTACCTTTCCCCGCTCTTATATTAACATTATGCGCAGTCCACAAGGTTCCCCTCTTCCCAAAGATTGATAAAAAAATTAAGTGTTCGGGAGTCATTGATATTCAAACAAGTCAAGATGATGACAATCCGGTGGGCTAAAGAGAAAGTTGGGTGAGAGTACCCGTTCATCCATGAGAGAGGTACCCATTGCTAGTACCTCCCCTATGACTTCTCATGCATCCGAGGATCCTTCTATCCATTGTGACATTACACTAGATCGTGATCTCCTTCAGGCACCACCTCCCTCAAATACTACACAGCCGGCGCAGCCTCCTCGGTCTTCCACGTTGACATTTGCAAAGGTTGCAGCCATGACTTTGGAAAATGACAGCTCTATCTCTCACTTGGTGGCCGACATTCCTTATTTCATTCAGGTAGCTATTGAGCGGAGCCTTGGGCCTTTACGTGCTCAGATGGTAGACTATGAGCGGAGATTATCCGCGGTTGAGGCCCAGGGGGATAGTGAGGTGGTTACTACTCTCAGGACAGATCTTGATAGTCTGTGTGAGGAGATGCAAGCTCTCTGAGGATCAACAGGTGGATTTGGCTAAAAGAAGTCTATTGAGGAGCTGCATGTACGGACAGTTGGTGTTGGCTCTAGTTCTCGGCATCTTGAGGAGGTTCATACAGGAGCTCATTCTTAGGAGGCTCCTACTGTTACAGCCACAACACTGGCACAACCTTCACATGATACAGATTCGAGCCCCTAGTGCGCCTCAGGGAGTTTTGTCTTTCACTTCCTTCCTTCTTGTTCTATCTTGATTGCATTGGGGACAATGCAATACTCTTTAGTGGGGGTTGGGGCCAATAGGGCCAATTCATTTTACTTTATGGTATGTAATATTAATTCATGATTCTATTTGGATGCCATCTTTTTATGAGTTCTGACTCGGATATTGCCCTTGCCGGGCCATTTTTCTTGATTTGGATATTGCCCTTGCCGGGCCATTTTTGTTGATTCGGATATTGCCCTTGCCGAGCCATTTTTGTTGATTCGAATATTACCCCTTTGCCGCGAATTTTTGTAAGTTGTGATTTGGATAGTGCCCTTGCCGGGCTCTTTTTGCATGCTAGTCCTAATTTAGAGTTGTGTAGTAGTTGATGAGGTTCAAAGGCCCCTCCAAGATTGTCGTGGCAAACAAAAATGATTTGATAAAATGATTTTTGAAAAGAAAAGAGCAAAGTGATTCCAAGCCTCCTCTTGTGTGTGACTTGTTAATTCAGTTTCTGGCTCATTCTTCATAGGTCTTTGACTTAGAGTAAGTTGTCAAGTTCATTTGCTCAAGTTTAGGGGAGAGACTAGCTTTCTATTTTTAAAGAAAAAATGCCTAGTGTGGTGAGGTTTTTGATTAATTCTTTACACACATGATAGTCTAGAACTTGTCCCGCGTGTATTCAAGGAAAAATCTGGGACCTAACTTGGTTTGGAGAATGACCCGAGGCCATCTTGATCCACCATTTGACCTAAATTCCCACCTTGACATTTGTCCCTAGTTAACCCACTTGAGCCTTTCACCACTTTCTTCTTGGATATGACCATACTATGACACCCCCACTTTCATCTTTGTCAAATATTTTTCTTGTCTATCACTCAATCTCTTTAAACACATCACATGGTTTTAATGTGAACCAACATAGTCAAAGGCCTGAGCTTGGAGAAGCATGAATGTGAAAATGGTTGAGATGGAGTTAAAAGTTAAGTTGGGGAAAAATGAGATGTATAAGATTGTAAAAGGAGGTGTATGCTTGGTTTTTGCATAAAAAATGAATAAAGAAATAAAATTATGAGAAAAGTTTGTAGAAAGAAAAGAGAGGCATGAGTTGCTAAAGAGTAAATGAAAGGGCCCCAAAAGCAAATGAAGAGGGAATTTCGATTGGAGGGCTATATATATAAAAAGAGAAAAGAAGAGAGAAGAAAAGCAAAGACAAAGCAAGCGAAGGTGAATAAGGTGAAGAGCTTGAACAAAGTGGGCCTAAGAAATGATAATGCGATTGTTTTTAGGGAAATCTTCTAGTCACTTGATCCATAAACCTTTTCCCTCAACCGAACCTTCATCATTGCCCGCAAGCCCTTGGTGACTTAAAACCTTGTTGGTCCCCATTAGTGGAGAATGACACAAAGGGAAAGCCTATGGTTCTACGTGTGGTACTTGAATTTCTTTGTGAGAGTGAGTGAAAGTTCTTTCTATCCTTACCCCCCTAGTGAATCACATTATCTTGTGAGGGTGGAGAAAACTTTTGCAAGTGAGAGGCATGGATACCTTGAAAGAGAGAGTGATATCCTACCTTCAAATTTGGGAAAATGAGCAAGACAAATTGCAAATTATAGATGAGACAAACTCTAAAAAATCTTGTGTCACACCTTGAGAAGCAGTCCAACCTGAAAATTGTTTGCTTGTGGAATTTGTTTTTATGCTCTTGGTTGATGAAGATTGACGTGTGAAAAAGAAAACATGATTCGCTTGTTTGTCATGACTTATTGGAGGAACCAATTGAACTTTATAGGTTTAATGGTCTAGTCATTCCCCTTATGGTTGTTTCATAGTTAAGAGTACCCTTTTCTTTTCACTTTAAGCGTTCTTGATTACTTGAGGAAAAGCAATAGTTTAAGTTTGGGGGAGCTGATAAGTTAACATTTTACCCGATTCTCAATACATTTGAGCTTGAATTATCTTGAAATTCGCATTGATTCGATATAAATTGTCATGTTATATGGCTCTTATATGCAGGTAATGGATGAATTCGAGCCCGAGCTAACCATGCGAGTCAATGGGAGTTCGAAAAGTGAAGAAAAGAGGCTTAAAATAACACCCGAGGAGATTAACGGCCACCTGCGCATGCATGTCATGGGCTGCGCATTTAGGTGGCTGACTGAGTAGTTGAGCAGCACAGGGCAGTGTCACCTGCACTGGCCTCCTGTGTGCGCAGGTCAGCCATCTGTGCTGGAACCTGCCCCAGCAGATGGCTAGTGCAGTGGCACTTTCGTAATTTTTAGGGACGTGATTTTTGGCTATAAAAGGGAATTTTTCCATCTCTAAAGGGGATCTTTTTGGGCATTTTTGGAAATATAGAGTAAAGGAGAGTGAAACCCTAAGGAGAAACAAGTTACATTCTTGCATTTTTGGATCAATTTCGTGTAAACATTTGGATTCAATGGAAGTTTGGGAAGAGAATTTGGGTGATTTTCTTCTCTCTTCTTCTATGAGTAGCTAAATTTTCTACTTGGGGTTATGCTTGAATAAGATGTGATAATTGTATGGGTTTTGTTTATTTGATTTATGTTTAGATAATTGCCATGGGTTTTAATCCCATTTCATGTTTTTATTCAAATTAGGGGTTGCAAACTCTAATTAATTTTAGAACTCTTATCATCCTTGACAAAGGGGACAAGGGTAAGGAATGGGTGTGAACAATAACTTGATGTGTGTCATTTATTGGCATCTCTTAGACATAAGGATGTTAATTGAGGTATTGGATTGGTCTTATAATCTGCCCTCACAGGTGATCGAAAGAACCCAATTGTGAAACCTTGGTGTTTGGTTGACAAATCAACACCAAGCACCTGTGATCTAACCTACCCAAGGTTCTTAGCTAAAGAGTATATCATGATTGTGTGGTAACTGTGTGTGGTCATGATACCTTGGCCGATCTTATTGAACTGAACATGGTGGATTTTGATGTAATATTGGGAATGGATTGGTTGGCTTCTTGTTATGCCACGGTAGATTGGTGGGCCAAGAAGGTGCATTTTCATTTTCCACAAGGAAATGTTCTTGAATGGTAAGGTAATATGGGGGCACCGAGAGGAAAATTTATCTCTTATCTTAAAGCAAAGAAAATGATAGCCAAGGGGTATATATGTCATTTGGTCCGAGTGCAAGATATCGATGTAGAACCACCAATTCCTCAAACGGTTCCAGTGGTCAATGAATTTCTTGATGTATTTCCCGATGATCTTCCAGGCCTACCCCCCAGAATGGGAGGTAGAGTTTGGTATTTATGTGATGCCATACACTCGGCCTATCTCTATTCCCCCGTATAGGATGGCTCCAACAGAGTTGCGAGAATTGAAGGAGCAACTAAAAGATTTGCTAGACAAGGGGTTTATACGGCCTAGTATGTCCTCATGTGGTGCACGAGTATTATTTGTACTAAAGAAAGATGGCACATTGAGGATGTGTATTGACTATCGACAATTGAATAAGGTAGCGATCAAGAAAAAATATCCCCTCCCTAGAATTGATGATTTGTTTGATCAGTTACAGGGTGCCAAGTGTTTTTCAAAGATTGACTTGAGGTCGGGCTACAATCAAGTCAGGGTTAGAGAAAATGATGTACCCAAGACATCTTTTCAAACACTGTATGGCCACTATGAATTTTTAGTTATGTCATTTGGACTAACAAATGCACCAGCTGTTTTCATGGATTTGAAAAATAGGGTGTTTAAGCCATTTCTTGACGTGTTCGTGATGGTGTTTATAGATGACATCTTGGCTTATTCAAGATCACAAGAGGACCATGCTAATCACTTACGACAGGTGTTACAGATTCTTCGTGATCATAAGTTATATGCGAAGTTCTCTAAGTGCGAATTTTGGTTAAAATTCGTAGCATTCTTGGGGAATGTTGTGTCAGATGAAGGAATTCGGGTTGATTCTCAAAAGATAGAAGTGGTGAAAAATTGGCCAAGACCTACGAAGGTTGCTATCGAAGGTTTATTGAAGTGTTTTCTTCTATTACTACCCTTTTGACTAAGCTAACACACAAGGCCATCAAGTTTTAGTGGAATGATGCATATGATAAAAGTTTCCAAGAGGTGAAAGATAAATTAACCTCCACACCAGTGTTAGTACTTCCCGAAGGCACAGAAGGTTATGTAGAGTATTGTGATGCTTTCGGGGTTGGCCTCGAATGTGTATTGATGCAACATGGTAAGGTAATAGCATATGCCTCACGACAGTTGCGGCCACATAAGAGAAACTATCCCACCCATGATCTTGAGTTAGCAGTTGTAGTATTTGCTTTAAAGATATGGCGCCATTACTTGTATGGAGTTCATGTTGATATCTATACTGATCACAAAAGTTTGCAATATATCCTTAAGCAAAAAGAACTAAATTTGAGGCACCGAAGGTGGTTAGAACTCTTAAAAGACTATGATATCAATATCTTATACCACCCAGGGAAGGAAAATGTTGTAGCTGACGCACTAAGTCGCAAGGCAATAGGAAGTACTAATGATCAGTTGAGGGAAAAGAAAGATATAGTCAGGGATCTACATCAACTAGCCAGCTTAGGGGTTCGTCTTCTTGAATCTCCAGATGAAGGGGTTATTGTGCAACATGCAACAGAATCTTCCTTAATAGCTGAGGTAAAGGAGAAACAGTATGCAGATCCTATTCTATTGCAGTTGAAAGAGAATGTGCAGCAAGAGTTGACCAAGGCATTTGATCTTACACCAGAAGGAGTACTTTAATGCCAAGGGAGATTATGTGTGCTGGATGTAGATGAGCTAAGGAAGCAGATTATGAAAGAGGCACACCATTCACGATATTCTATTCATCCGGGATCCACCAAAATGTATCATGATTTGAAAGACATGTATTGGTGGGGAAATATGAAAATGAACATTGCAGAATTTGTAGCTCAATGTCCAAATTGCCAACAAGTCAAAGTGGAGCATCAGAAACCAAGAGGTTACATGCAATGTATCAATCTTCCAGTATGGAAATGGGACATGATTAATATGGACTTCATCACAGGTCTGCCTCGTACACTGCGGAGATTTGATTCCATATGGGTGATAGTTGACAGGCTTACCAAATCAACATATTTCCTACCAGTCAAGACCACCTATACTGCTGAAGACTATGCATGGCTGTATGTTAAAGAGATAGTGAGATTACATGGGATTTCAATCTCCATTATATCAGACAGGGGGGCTCAATTTATGAAACATTTTTGGTAGTCTTTTCAGAGGAGCTTGGGTACACAAGTGAACTTAAGTACGACTTTTTATCCTCAGACAGATGGAAAAGCGGAGCGTACTATCCAAACACTTAAAGATATGCTGTGAGCATGTACAATGGACTTTAAAGGTAGTTGGGATGATCATCTTCCTCTCATTGAATTCGCCTACAACAATAGCTATCATTCAAGTATTAAAATGGCACCTTCTGAAGCTTTATATGGAAGAAAGTGTAGATCGCCAATTGGATGGTTTGAAACGGGTGAAACTACTTTACTTGGGCCGAATCTTGTTCACCAAGCCATGGAGAAAGTTAAAGTGATTCAACAGTGGCTACAAACGACCCAAAGTCGACACAAGTCATATGCTGATGTTAGAAGAAGAGGGCTTGAATTTGCTATAGGCGATTGGGTATTCTTAAAGGTGTCGCCGATGAAAGGGGTAATGACATTTGGAAAGAAAGGAAAGTTCAGTCCACGTTACATAGGTCCATATGAAATTATCAGAAGATTTGGGCAAGTTGCATATAAATTGAAGTTACCCCAAGAACTCTTCTCAGTCCATCCAGTATTTCATGTTTCGATGCTTCGAAAGTGCATAGGAGATCCATCTTGTATTGCTCCCGTTGATGATACACAAGTTACGGAGGATCTCACTTATGAAGAGATGTCTATTGCTATTCTGGATAGACAAGTGAAGAGCTTGAGAAATAAAGACGTAGAGTCCGTAAAAGTCCTTTGGAGAAATCAACAAGTAGAGGAGATCACATGGGAAGCTGAAGAAATGATGAAGTCCAAGTACCCCCATCTGTTTCAAATGGAAGAAGAAGTTCAGAGTGCACAAGTGGAGTAATAACAAGTAAGTATCTATGGGCATTAAGTGCATGTGTATATATGCTAATAATAGAAATGCATTTGTTGTAATTGAAAAGATGTTGTTAACATTCGAGGATGAATGTTCCTAAGGGGGGAAGAATATAACACCCCATACATTTTCGACCCTACATGATAATTTTGAACAGTGTTTATTAGGTGACGAGAACCATAAGTATGTATTTTGTAGTGTCATTGATGAAACATTTGATATTGGGCCTAGTACATGTGATTAGACCTTTGTAGGAGGTGTTTGTGACTTCGTGGAGCAATTGTGGGGTGAAAAATGAGGCTTGGAGGACTTCCAAACAATGGATATTAGGGTTAGGATGTAAGCAAAAGACTTGAACTTGAAGGATCTAACCAAATCTGCAAAGAAAAGTCGAAGAAAGGAAAAAAATCACATTTTGGGTGTGAGGCACGCCCCAGGCCACTTCTAGCCAAAAATCTTTTGGCACAGGCAGCACTGGGGCACACCAGGCAGCGTGCCAGGCTGCCTATGCTAGAAATTTTTCTGGCATAGGCAGCATTGGGGCGCGCCAGGCGGCGTGCCAGGGTGATTTTCGCAAAAAAAATTTCTTCGACTATTATGATATATATATATATAAGACTTTTGAGTCATGGTATCATTACCCCATCTTAGTAGGACTACTCTTGAGCGCGTTTAGCATCCGAGTTGGGGTTAATTCTTCGTCACAAGTATTTTAACAAATTATGTTCAAATAAGCCATGAGTGGCTAGAATTTCTTATTTTTTAGATTGAGGCTACGAACATGAATCATGTGAGTCGAATGTTGTTGTAAAATTTATGGAATTATTTAAACATGAGAGAATTGGAGACTACTTATGGAAAAGATAATATGTGCAATTGGGCTCAATTTGAGGCCCAAAGAGAGGCCAAAATGCAAGGCCCAAAGGACAAATGACCCATTCTTCCAAAAATTGACAAGGAAACATGGCATTTAATGCCAAAGAATGGCTAAGGATGACTTGAGGGCTATATAAGCCACAAATTCTGATTTTTATTCATAAAAACTCTCATGCCTTCTAAGATATTTCCAAACCTATTTCTCTCAACTCAAACCCTAAGGCAACCTTTCTCTTTGGTAAAGATCATCACTTTGCAAGCCTTGGTAAGTGTCTACTCTCATGGATTAATTTATTATACGCTTAAGATGTTGTGTATATCATGATGGTTATGTTGGCAAGGTGTTGAATAGTGCTCTTTTGCTTTTTGCTAAGAGATATGCCATCTATGTGATTTAAAATTAAAAAGAGACTTGAGGTTTGAATAAAAGTGAATGGTATGGATGAGATATCAACATGTATGGTGTGATTATGATCCTTAACTTGTTATTTTTCTATAAGTGTAAATTGTGGGATTATTGTCGATATGTGGTTATGAAGTGTATTGAGGTGACTTGATGCAATCATTGTGACGTGGTGTTAATGAGGAAGTGTAAGGGTTACACGTGGTATCAAAATGCTATTGGTTTATGATGTTGTGGTCAATGTGTGGAATGTTGTGGTATTATTGGGGTGACGATGTCGTGAATTGTATTGTAAGGGGTGAAATGACGTTATAGGGCAATCATGTAACTCATTGTCGTTTTATATACATATAAGGTAACTGGTTGTTAACGTGAGCTCCGTTGTATACTTATGTTATAGAGTGAAACGTAAAGAAGGAGCTAGACTATTGTGTTAACGTATAGGATTGTGTATTCTTATTGGAAGTATAAGGTATGTAAGGTTACTCTTTTCGTATCCTTCTGCAGCACATATTGTTCACATTAACATTGTACCTATTACATTCCAAAATGTCCCAAGGTAGCTCATTTCAAGTTTCTCATATCATATTAATCATAGGGTCAATAGTGATTCACATTTTTCATAGTCATAGACTAATGTTTCAAATTTTCAATAATGTACCATCCCCAATGTATCACTCTCAAACAAAAGTAAAAGAATAAAGTAATACTTAGTTGGTTATTGTTGAGCACAGGGGGAAATCCAGAGGGGTGAAAACCCTAGTCGGAACGAACCTATTTTATTGGTATGGATCGCAATCTAAGGGGCATAAGCCTGGCTGGAATAATCCCAAAACTATGCTATGATAGATCGCAATCTAAGGGGCATAAGCCTGGCTGGAACGATCCCAATAGTATGTATTTCCCACTGATCAGTCGGGGCTCGGGTATGATATGAATCAATGATGGTAAATAAATGTAATTGAAAATACCGCAATGATTGTAATGTACATAATTCCAAACATATGCACAGTAGTGGCTTGTCTATATTGTCTTTCCATTTGTTATTTGACTCTATTGAAATCCTTATGTATGATACAGTTTTATATAGCCTTGCATACTCAGTACATTCTTTGTACTGACGTCCCTTGGGGGACTTACCTTACTTGCTGCAGGCGCAGGTGCTAGTAGACCTCCCCAGTAGGTTGCAGGTCATATGTAGAGCATTGGTGAGCTCCAGTTTCTTTGGGGCTTTTCGAGTCACATATGTCCATTCGTTTTGGTGTTATGTTGGTATTGTATATTTGTATAGAGAGGGGGCTTGTCCCAACTCTAAGATTGGTTTTGGGCATGCATCTGTAAAGGCTTTGTAGATGTTGTGGGACATATGAAGGATATGGAAAGAACGTAAGTTTTTGTCGTGCTGGCCCCAATGGCCAAGTTTCATAGTTATCATATATGTTTCATGAATTCTGCTATTGACATCTTATATTCATTTGTGGTGGTGTTGTGTATCGAGTAGCATGCGTACGAATGCACATGAGCAAAGATTGGTTCTCTCGGGCCTCAATGGCCTCGGGTGCCAGTTCGCCCCGAATGGGATTCGGGTCGTAAAACATAATCTCCAATGCCATACCTGATGTCTCCTTACCAAATGCAGCCCCCAGTGCCATATCATACCCTACTACACCTAATGCCTACTCCATATCAAATACAATCACAATTCCAAAGTCCTGTTTATCTCGTGTACAATGCCCAACCTGCTCATGTCCAAACACCCCATCCTTCTCCTCAGTAAAATCACAAACCCAAAGCCAATTTTGTGAAAAATAATACACCCCTCTAGCTAAATCCATAGCCTAGTTGTATGAAAGACTAAGAGAAGCGGGCTACATCACACCCATCCCTGTCGTACCTATTAATACTCAGTCTTAATGGTACAACCCAGGCCAAGTTTACGCCTACCACTCTAGGATGAAAAGGCATCCTCTAGAGGCATGTTTTACCTTGAATAAAAAGATTCAAAAGTTGATCGATACCAAGGCAATTCAGTTGAAAGATTCGATGTCGAACATCACCAATAATCCACTTTCAGATCATCAAGTGAATGTGCTTGATGTTGATAAAGGGTAGACATGGAAAATTCCATCTGGTTCATTGAGAAGGAGAAGGGTACACCTAAACGAACACTATTTGAGGTTGAGGTAGAAATGCCTAAGCCTCTTTTCACAGTTGTCAGAGCCTCCCCAACTGTTTATAATCCTTATATATTCCCTTGGAACTATGAGCAGAACACTCCAGGAAAAGCAAGGGTGGTTGAAGCAGATGTTGTACAAGGGGTCACCAGATTAGGAAGAGTATATACACACAAAAATCTGACCCAAGCGATTTCTAGCAGAGACAAGCCACCTGGTGTATAAATAGAAGAAAATGGCATCTAGAAGAAGGTCTAGGCAAATAAGTACTCTATGAAAGATCAGTTGTATAAGACCCCAGCTCAAATATCTATCTTGACACTGTTGCAGACTTCTGAGCACTATAAAAAGGTTTTAATAACGGTCCTCAGTAGAGACTATGTATCAGCTACCATAACAGCTGGATAAATTTCCCACATGGTCAGGCAGGTGTTTGATGCGTACAAGATATCCTTTCACGAGGATAAGCTACCAACTGAAGATAGGTCGCACAACAAGGCTCTACATGTCACAATGTAGCATAAAGAAAGAGTGATATCCCTAGTGTTGATTGATCTAGGTTCAGGGTTAAACTTCTTTCCTTTGGGTACATTGACAAGGTTAGAAGTTGATTTGGCTAAGATTCAAACCGGGAAGATGAACATGAAGGCGTTTGATGGCTCTCATAGATATGCCATTAGAGAGATTATATTGAACATGGTGATGGGTCCTGTCACTTTTGCTATAACATTCCAGGTGATGGGTATTCCTGCTTTATACAACTTGTTTCTTCGACGACCGTGGATTCACATGGTCGGTGCAGTCCCCTCCAAACTGCACCAATGTCTCAAGTTTGAGTATGATCTTCAAGAGGTAGTGATACATAGTGAGAGAGGACATCCCATATAAGATGTCAAAAGTCTCAATGGGGAGATATTACATATATTGGAGCTGGTTGGAAAAGTTAAAGAAGAGTCAAGTTGGAAAGATAAAGGTGAGAAAATACTGCTCAAGTTTGGATATGAACCAGGTAAAGGTCTTGGATCAAGATTGCAAGGAATAGCCGATCCTATACAACCACAGTCCCAAAAGACCATGTTTGATTTAGGTTATGCATACATTGCATGAGAGTACCTTGACTGGAAGCCACGTAAGAAGGGTTACTATTATTCTTTGCCAGATCCCCTGCCCCCGCTCTATCCAACTTTCCATTCTGCTGTATTTCTTAACAACAGAGAAGATGAGGTATTGGAAATCTTAAGTTTTTTATTTCTAAATGAGGAAGAATATTGCAACATCATCATCAGTGAGGAGAGAGGATCCACTAATCAAAGCATTGTACAAAAGGCTACACTTAGCAACTGGACTGCTAGTCCATCCAGGCATCACCGGGCACTTAAGTAGACATGGAAGATTTGATTTTTCTTATTATTTGAAATAAATAGACTCAATTTCAAGCTAGTTTGCATCTTTTAAATTTTTATTTTTATTTTGATTTGATGTTATGTTTGGAGACATTCAGTATCATTTCAATTAATAAAAACTTTCTTGCCAGTTTATTGATATTCTTTATTTCCATTTTTTTTCTTTCAACAAAATCACTTTTAAAAATGTTGAATTTGAGATTGTGGCACATAACGAGACTATACAATATAATATAAATGAATTAGAAGAGAGGTAAGAAGATGAGTTGATCGAGGAATTTGTTAGTAAAGCTAAGGATTTCAAAGACAAGCCCAAGACAAACCTAGTAGAATCGAAAGCAGTAAACATAGGGGATTCATAGTCTGTAAAAGAAACTCGTGTCAACATCCATTTGCCTGAGGACGAGAAAGATGAATATGTTTAGTTCTTGAAAAAGCACCCAGATGTCCTTGCTTGGTCTTATGCTCACATGACAGGACTAAGAACTTCAATAGTAGCCCACAGGTTGTCCACTGATCCATCTTATTTCCCCGTCAAGCAGAAGCTTATAAAATTCAAGCCCGATCTAAGTTTGAAAATCAAAGAGGAGATCTCAAAGTATATTGAGGCCAGTATCCTTCATGTAACTAAGTATCCAACTTGGTTAGCTAACGTTGTACCCATTCCTAAGAAAGATGGAAAGGTTAGAGTTTCTGTGGATTATAGGGATCTCAATAAAGGCAGCCCTAAAGATGATTTTCCAGTCCCTAATATATACATATTTTGATTGCTAATTGTGTCAAGCATGAAACATAGTCATTTGTGTATTGTTTTGCTGGTAATTATCAGATTAAGATGCATGAGAACGAAGAAAATATCCTTTATCATTCCTTGGGGGGTTCTACTACTACAAGTTCATGCCATTCGGGTTGAACAATGCTGGAGAAAAATACATGAGGTCCATGAACACTCTATTCCATGACATGATCCACAAGGAAACAAGGTTTATGTGGATGACGTTATCATCAAGTCAAAAAAAGGGTACAAATCATTTGGCCAATCTTTAGAAGTTCTTTAACAGATTGAGAAAGTACAATCTAAAGTTGAATCCTACAAAATGTGTCTTCCTGGTTCCTGCTGGAAACTTTTTGTGCTTTATTGTCGGCAGTAGAGGTATAGAACTTGATCCAGCCAAGATCAGAGCCATTCAGGATCTTCCACCCCCCAAAAGTAAGAAAGATGTGATGAGTTTCTTGGGCTGCCTTAACTATATCAGCCATTTCATAGCTCAGTCTACTATTATTTGTGAGCCAATTTTCAAGTTATTAAAGAAGGATGCTTCTATAGAATGGACAATAGAGTGTCAACAAGCATTCAACAAAATCAAGGATTATTTGTCAAATCCTCCTGTATTGGTTCCTCCTGAACCTTATAGGCCTTTGCTATTGTATTTATCTATGATGGATAATAATTTTGGTTTTATTCTTGGGGCAACATGATGAAACAGGTAGGAAGGAGAAAGCAATCTATTACATGAGCAAGAAGTTTACATTGTATGAGGCTCGATATTCTCTACTGGAGCACACATGTTGTGCTTTGACCTGGGTAGCTCAGAAATTGAGGCATTATCTTTTGGCTCATAGTACCTACCAAATCTCTAGAATGGATCCATTGATATAACACCCCATACCTTCCCAACCCTATGTGATGACGTTGAACAATGATTACTTAGGTTTCGAGATGCCATGAGTATGTATTTGGGAGTGTTAATGATGAGAAAATTGAAATTTGGCCTTGTACATGTGATTAAACTTGCATAGGAGGTGTTATGTAATTTTTGTGGAGAATTTGTGGTGTTCAAAATGAGGCTAAGAGGACCAACAAACAAAGTATATTAAGGTTAAGAAGTAAGTTAAAGGATAGGACTTGAAGTATCTAACCAAACCCGCGAAGAAAAGTCAAAAAATAAAATTTTCAAAAAACTAAGGCTGGGGCGCGTCAGAGAGCATACCACGCCGTTTTGGGCTAAAATTTTTAGTCCTGAGGAAGCAAGATGGCGCGCTCAAGGGCGTGCCACGCTGGTTTTGCCACTTTTTCAAAGTTTGAAATTTTCTAAAGTCCCAAGGGTACCCGGGGACGTATTGAGCCAATTTTTGCTACGTTCTTCTACAAACACGAGAATATACATGAAATGATTGAAATATTTTATTGGTATGATAAAATTACTCGAGAACGAATTTGGCATCAAAATGACTATTTAACCCTTGTAGCCAAAATAAGCCATACGTGGCTAGAATTGCTTGTTTTTGGAATTAAGGCTAAGAGTATGAATTTCATGAGTGGGAATATTGTCGTAACGTGGATGAAATGATTTAAGCATGAGAAATTATTGATTTCATTGGGTAAGTGAATTGGGCTCAAAAAGAGGCCCAAAATGAGAAGAAAACATGGGTCAAGAATGGTCCAAATGACCCATTCTTCCATTGACTAAAGCCACACTTAGCATTAAATGCAAAAGTGGCTAGGGATAACCCCCAAGGCTTATATAAAGGGGCCAAAATCAGATTTTTATCACATAAAAATCTCATGCCAATCTAGAAATTTCCCAAAAGCCTTTTCTTTCAACTTCAAACCCTAAGAACTCAAAGTCAATTCTTGGAGCAAAATCATCACTTTTCAAGCTTGGGTAAGTGATTATTGTTATGGATTAATATATTATATGCATTAAAGAGTGTGTAAATCATGTTGGTTATGCTTGGAAGTGTTGGACATGGTACTTTGTATTTTTATATAAGATTTGTGATCCATGAGATTCAAGTTTGAATTAGGACTTGTGCCATTGATGAAAGATCATGGTATGGATAAAATATGAACGTGTATGGTGTTATTTTGTTATTAAACTTGTTATTTTTATATAAGTGGAAATTGTGGGATTTTGGCCAATATGTGCTATGAAGTGTATTAAGGTGAATTGATGGATTATTTGTGATGTGAGACGGATAAGAAAGTGTAACGGAGAAGTGTTGTGGTGAAATGTATTGATTATCATGTATTGGTCAATGTTGGGAATATTGTGGGATTTTTGGAATAATAATTTCATCAATGGTTTTGTCAAGGGGAAATGGCATGGTTAAAGGCAAACATGTAACTCATTGATGTTATATGCAACTGTAAAGTAATTGATGGTATAATTATGATGTGGTGATGATGGAGAGTGGGAAGTATGAACTTGTACTAGTGGTTTATGATACTTTGGTCAATGTTGGGAATGTTGTGGTATTATTGATACGACCATGCTGTAAATGGTATTGTAGAGAAAGAAATAACATGTTAAAGCCAAACGTGTGACTTATTTTTATTGTATACATTTGTAAGGTAGTTGGTGGTTAATGTTGGTTCCATTATGTACTTGTGTTGTAGAGTGAAACGTAAAGAAGGAGCGGAAGTGTTGTGCTCACATATTTGATTGTGTACTTACATTAGGAAGATAAGGTATGTAAGGTTACTCTATCCGTATCTTTTTGCGGTAAATAGTAGTCACATTGACATTACGCTTGTTTCATCCCGAAATGTGTTAAGGTATCCCATATCCAGTTATCCATGGTCATTGTCATATATTTCCTACTCATGGATCATTAGTGAATCTCATGTCTCATATTCATGGTTAATATTCCAAAAGCTCAAATAAGGTTATGTTCCAATGTTCCAATAGTGATTATACTCATGTCTCTTGTTCATTGATTATGGTTCAATGGTTCCAATAGTGTTATATTTCCACGAAGGCTATGTTTCCAATAATGTTTCTTTGCTTGTCTCTCACTCATTGATTATTGATCCAAAGCTTCACGTAAAGTTATGACTATCATTGTATCAATCTCTCACAAGTAAAAGTATCAATCTCAAAAGTAAAGAAGTGAAGTAAGAAAAAGTAATGCATATTGATCATGTTCAATTATCCATGGGGTGCAAACACCTGCATGAGGATGATATTCTATCCATGGGGTGCAAGAACACCCGGATGCTGATGTTACTTTATCCATGGGGTGCAAAGGACACCCGCATGACGATAAGATCTTATCCATGCGGTGAAAAAAACACCTGCATGATATATCCATGGGGTGAATGATGAGGGCCCAGAAAACATATGTAAAGTAAAGTAAAGGCAAGAGAAAGAATGAATTTAATATACATGGTTTCCAAAGTACAGAATAGTGACTCATCTACATTGTGATTTATCTATATTGGTTATGCATTTGAACTTGAGTTCTTGACATGTTTTCATATCTTACCAGTTTCATATGGCCTTACATACTCAGTACATTCTTCGTACTGACCCCTCTTGGGAAATTTATTTTACTTGCTGCAGGCGCAGGTGCTAGTAGACCTCCGCAGTAGATTATCGGGTATTTACAACTCTTTGGTGAGCTCCAGTTGCTTCGGGGCTTCACATGTCACATGTGTACACTAGGTTTTTGTATTATGTAAATATTGTATAGACATGGTCATGTATCTGTAGAGGCTTTGTAGACGGTTGTGGGAAGACAAATGTAAGAAGTGTATGTCCAGGATGACTTGATGGCCCTGTCGGCCAAGTTTCACATATGTATATATTTATCACATGTTCCAGGATTTTCGTTATGAGTATGATAAGTTCTTATGTGGTAATGGTATTTATTAAGACATGCATATAAACGAACATAAGCAAAGATTAGTTCTCTCGAGTCATATCGTCTTCGGGTGCCAATCATGCCTCGTTGGAAGTCGGGGCGTGACAAAAGTGGTATTAGAGCAGGTCGTTCTAGGGGTGTCTACAAAGTCGTGTCTGAGTAGAGTCTTACTTATCGATGTGTTGTGCACCACATTTATAAGTAGGAGGCTACGGGGCATTTAGGATGTTGTTTTCTTTCCTCATGTTAGATCGTACAATAAAGCCGGTGTTGTAAGTTGAATTGGAGTTGATCATGGTGATTGTTTTTCTTTGGTATAGTTAAGATGCCAATCACGAGAGGAGGTAGAGATAAAGGGAAGTAAGTGGATTTGCTTGCCGAAAAAGGAATGAGTAGATTACCACCTGACCAAACTAGTCAAGGTGGAGCTGACGCGGAGATTGTATCGCAGTCTTCCTCTACTTTTCCAGCTCTAGAAGAGCCAAGAGGTAGAGAAGTACCTGCGGAACCACCTATGAATACCACTAATCGGGAGTTACAAAATGCAGTACATATGTTGACTCAGTTAGTAGTTGCACAAGCACAAGGACGAGCTGGTCCAATGGTAAATGAAGATGACGCGGCTAGAGAAGCTAGTCGGCGTACCCAGGACTTCCTAAAATTGGACCCTCCTATATTTACTGGGTCAGATCTGAAAGCGGATCCACATGATTTTGTGGACCAAGTTCAAAGAGCACTAGAGGTAATGCATATAACAAGAGTAAAAACGGTTGAGCTAGCAGCTTATAGGTTGAAGGGCGAGGCTATATTGTGGTATGAGGACTGGAAAAAAGCTCGAGGTATTGGTGCAAACCCACCTACGTGGGAAGAATTTAAAGCAGCATTTCTGGGTTAATATCTTCCCTATGAGATCAGTGAGGCTCGTGCGGATCAGTTTTTAAATTTACGTCAAGGTAATATGAGTGTTAGAGAATACAGTTTGCAGTTTAATTCCTTGGCACGATATACTCGAAATGTGGTGGCCACGATGGAAGATAGAGTACATAGATATGTGTACAGATTGGAGACTTATTTGGTACGGGACTGCACTATCACTGCCTTAAACCGAGATATGGACATAACTAGAATTCAGGCCTTCACGTAGAAAATGGAAGACCAAAGGCAAAGGAAAAGGATACAGAAATCTGAGGAAGGGCCAGTAAAAAGGGCAAGATCCATGGGGCAGTCTATGGTGTCCTTAGGAGGATCTGAATCTCAAATTTTACCGCCTAGACCCTCATTCTCTTATTCCACAACAGGCGCTCCATCTCAGTCTTGAGGATTCAGGGGCAGTCATATTGGTCAGAGTGGTAGGATTCCAGATTCACAGACATTAGAGTCTTCTCGCCCACTGTTCCAGTTTTGCAGACGATTTCATGAAGGTGAATGTCGGAGGGGTACGAATGATTGTTATTGGTGTGGTATGCCGGGTCACATAATGAGAGACTGCCCACGACGAGGCTTGGGTAGTATGGTACGACCTGCGGGGTCCACTATGGCATCATCAGCATCGGTCCCTTCTTTAGATCGAGGTGTGCAGTCTGTTGGTCGTGGCAGAGGTGCCGGTGGAGCAGCCAGTACTAGTGGGGACCAAAATCGCACTTATGCTTTAGTGGACCGGCATAATGGGGGAACATCTCCGAATAACGATACAGGTATTTAGTTATATTACCATATTGTTACATGATGTATATGTATTGACTGATCTGAGCTCTACTCTATCGTATGTTATTCCATTGGTTACTATAATCCGAATATAATGGGCACTGAAGTTATTAGTTAAATCAATGGAAATGTCACCACCTGTCCGTGAATATAGTATAGGTAAAAGAACCTATCATAATGATATAGTAGATGTTGTGATCTTAGATGATTAAGTACTCTTAAGAGCGTCACTCATGAAAGGTATAACGGACTTCAACAAGAATAGAAAAGTGACCCTATACAACATGCCACGTGAAATGGTTGAAAGTGTATAAGAGTTCCTTTCATATTGTTCCCATTGGAAATATACAAATAGACGTACCCATATTGTTTCAAATGGAAGAAAAGTTCAAAATGTAAAGGTAGACCAATAACAAGTAATTATCCATGAGCCTTAAGTGTTTATGCGTGCTAATATAGACATACATTTGTCATTGAAGCAATATCGTTAACATTCGAGGATGAATGTTTCTAAGGAGGGAGAATGTAACACCCCGTACCTTCCCAACCCTATGTGATGACGTTGAACAATGGTTACTTAGGTTTCGAGATGCCATGAGTATGTATTTGGGAGTGCTAATGATGAGAAAATTGAAATTTGGCCTTGTACATGTGATTAAACTTACATAGGAGGTGTTTTGTGATTTTCGTGGAGCATTTGTGGTGTTAAAAACGAGGCTAAGAGGACCTCCAAACAAAGTATATTAAGGTTAAGAAGTAAGTTAAAGGATAGGACTTGAAGTATCTAACCAAACCCGCGATGAAAAGTTGAAAAATGAAATTTTCAAAAAAACTAAGGCTGGGGCGTGTCAGAGAGCGTGCCACGCTGCTCTGGGATAAAATTTTTAGTCTAGAGTAAGAAAGCTGGCGCGCCCAAGGGCGTGCCACGCTGGTTTTGCCACTTTTTCAAAGTTTGAAATTTTCTTAAGTCCCAAGGGTACCTGGGGACGTATTGAGCCGATTTTTGCTACGTTTCTTCTAAAAACACAAGAATATACATGAAATGATTGAAATATTATATTGGTATGATAAAATTACTCGAGAACGAATTTGGCATCAAAATGACTATTTTACCCTTGTAGCCAAAATAAGCCATACGTGGCTAGAATTGCTTGTTTCGGAATTAAGGCTACGAGTATGAATTTCATGTGTGGGAATATTGTCGTAACGCGGATGAAATGAGTTAAGCATGAGAAATTATTGATTTCATTGGGTTAAGTGAATTGGGCTCAAAAAGAGGCCCAAAATGAGAAGAAAACATGGATCTAGAATGGGTCAAATGACCCATTCTTGCATTGACTAAAGCCACACTTAGCATTAAATGCAAAAGTGGATAAGGATGACCCCCAAGGCTTATATAAAGGGGCCAAAATCAGATTTTTATCACATAAAAATCTCATGCCAATCTAGAAATTTCCCAAAAGCCTTTTCTTTCAACTACAAACTCTAAGAACTCAAAGTCAATTCTTGGAGCAAAATCATCCCTTTTCAAGCTTGGGTAAGTGAATATTGTTATGGATTAATATATTATATGCATGAAAGAGTGTGTAAATAATGTTGGTTATGCTTGGAAGTGTTGGACATGGTACTTTGTATTTTTATATAAGATTTGTGATCCATGAGATTCAAGTTTGAATTAGGACTTGTGCCATTGATGAAAGATCATGGTATGGATAAAATATGAACGTGTATGGTGTTATTTTGTTATTAAACTTGTTATTTTTATATAAGTGGAAATTGTGGGATTTTGGCCGATATGTGCTATGAAGTGTATTAAGGTGAATTGATGGATTATTTGTGATGTGAGATGGATAAGAAAGTGTAAAGGAGAAGTGTTGTGGTGAAATGTATTGATTAGCATGTATTGGAAAATGTTGGGAATATTGTGGGATTTTTGGAATAATAATTTCATCAATGGTTTTGTCAAGGGGAAATGGCATGGTTAAAGGAAAACATGTAACTCATTGATGTTATATGCAATTGTAAAGTAATTGATGGTATAATTATGATGTGGTGATGATGGAGAGTGGGAAGTATGAACTTGTACTAGTGGTTTATGATACTTTGGTCAATGTTGGGCATGTTGTGGTATTATTGATATGACCATGCTGTAAATGGTATTGTAGAGAAAGAAATAACATGTTAAAGCCAAACGTATGACTTATTGTTATTGTATGCATTTGTAAGGTAGTTGGTGGTTAATGTTGGTTCCATTATGTACTTGTGATGTAGAGTGAAACGTAAAGAAGGAGCGGAAGTGTTGTGCTCACATATTTGATTGTGTACTTACATTGGGAAGATAAGGTATGTAAGGTTACTCTGTCCGTATCTTTCTGCGGCAAATAGTAGTCACATTGACATTACGCTTGTTTCATCCCAAAATGTGTTAAGGTATCCCATATCCAGTTATCCATGGTCATTGTCATATATTTCCTACTCATGGATCATTAGTGAATCTCAAGTCTCATATTCATGGTTAATATTCCAAAAGCTCAAATAAGGTTATGTTCCAATGTTCCAATAGTGATTATACTCATGTCTCTTGTTCATTGATTATGGTTCAATGGTTCCAATAGTGTTATGTTTCCACGAAGGCTATGTTTCCAATATTGTTTTTTTGCTTGTCTCTCACTCATTGATTATTGATCCAAAGCTTCAAGTAAAGTTGTGACTATCATTGTATCGATCTCTCAAAAGTAAAAGTATCAATCTCAAAAGTAAAGAAGTGAAGTAAGAAAAAGTAATGCATATTGATCATGTTCAATTATCCATAGAGTGCAAACACCTGCATGAGGATGATATTCTATCCATGGGGTGCAAGAACACCCGGATGCTGATGTTACTTTATCCATGGGGTGCAAGGACACCCGCATGACGATAAGATCTTATGCATGGGGTGAAAAGAACACCTGCATGACGTATCCATGGGGTGAAAAGAACACCTGCATGATGAGGTCCCAGACAACATATGTAAAGTAAACTAAAGGCAAGAGAAAGAATGAATGTAAGATACATGGTTTCCAAAGTACAGAATAGTGACTCATTTACATTTTGATTTATCTATATTGGTTATGCATTTGAACTTGAGTTCTTGACATGTTTTCATATCTTACCAGTTTCATATCGCCTTATATACTCAGTACATTCTTCGTACTGACCCTTCTTGGGGAATTTATTTTACTTGCTGCAGGCGCAGGTGCTAGTAGACCTCTGCAGTAGATTATCGGGTATTTGCAACTCTTTGGTGAGCTCCAGTTGCTTTGGGGCTTCACACGTCACATGTGTACACTAGGTTTTGGTTTTATGTAAATATTGTATAGACATGGTCATGTATCTGTAGAGGCTTTGTAGACGGTTGTGGGAAGACAAATGTAAGAAGTGTATGTCCAGGATGACTTTATGGCCCTATCGGCCAAGTTTCACATATGTATATATTTATCACATGTTCCAGGATTTTAGTTATGAGTATGATAAGTTCATATGTGGTTATGGTATTTCTTAAGACATGCATATAAACGAACATAAGCAAAGATTGGTTCTCTCGAGTCATATCGGCTTTGGGTGCCAATCACGCCTCGTTGGAAGTCGGGGCATGACAATTGAAGTACATATTTTAAAAATCAATGACTACTGGGAAGCTAGGTAAATGGAAAATACAATTGAGCGAGTTTGACATAGTCTATGTCACACAGAAGGCTATAAAAGCACAAGCACTAGCAGATCATTTGGCCGAGAATCTTGTGGATGAAGAGTATAAGCCATTGAAGACTTACTTTCCTGATGAAGAGGTGGCATTTATGAGGGAAGACATCTCTGAAGATTATGATAGTTAGAGATTATTCATTGATGGAGCTGCATATTTCAAGGAGGTATGTATTAGCGTAGGTATTGGCACCATTTTGGTCTCGAAAACTGGTCGACATTATCCCATGTTAGCCAAGCTCAGATTCCCTTTCACTAACAACATGACTGAATATGAAGCTTACATTTTGGTAATTCATTTGGAAGTTGATTTAAATGTCCAAGAAATATTGGTGTGGAGACTTAAATTTACTGATTCATCAAGTACGAGGTGAGTGGGCTGTCAAAAATGCAAAGCTCTTACCATATTCAGATTGTATATAAAAACTACGCAAAAGGTTTCATAAGATAGATTTCAAAGATGTCCCAAGGATCTAAAATGAGTTTGTTAATGCCTTGACCACTTTTTACTCCATGATTCAACATCCATACAAGAACTATATTGATCCTATTCCCATATACATACAGATGCAACTATATTGATCTCATTCCCATCTACATACAGATGCTTCCCATATATTGTTATCATGTCGAAGAGGAACTAGATAAAAAGCCATGGTATAATGATATACATGAATATTTAAAGAATGGAGATTATCCAGAGAATGTAACAAGTGTCCAAAAGAACACCATTCAGAGGTTATCCAATCAATTCTTTTAAAACGGAGAAATCTTACTTAGGAGGACTCTCGATTTAGGGTTATTAAGGTGCGTCAAAGCCAGAGAAGCATCCAAGTTGATTGAGGAGGTACATGCTGGAATGTGTGGTCCGTACATAAATGGATTTATGTTGGCAAAGAAGATTTTGAGATTGGGTTACTTTTGGCTAACTATGAAAATAGACTACATTCGTTATGTGCAGAAGTGCCATAAGTGCCAAACTCATGCTGATAAGATTCGAGTTCCCCTAAATAAACTCCATGTCACTAGCTCACCTTGGCCATTTATAGCTTAGGTCATGGATATCATTGGTCCTATTAAACCGGTCGTGTCCAATGGACACAGGTTTATTCTTGTTGCAATTGATTACTTCACTAAATGGGTTAAATCCACTTCTCATAAGTCAGCCACAAAGAAAGTCATGGATGATTTTGTTTGAAATCATATTATTTTTGATTTGGAGTCCCTAAGTCAATCATTACTGATAATAGTGCCAACCTCAACAGTGATTTGATGAGGAAAACATGTGAGAGGATTAAGATCAAGCATCAAATTCCACGACATATAGGCCACAAATGAAAGGAGCGGTAGAGGCTGCAAATAAGAACATCAAGAGGATATTGCAAAAGATGAATGATAATTACAGACACTGGCATGAGAAGTTACCTTTTGCACTACTGGAATATCGTACCACAATCAAAACTTCCACGGGTGCCACACTCTACCATCTAGTTTATGGAAGTGAAGCAGTGATACCTGCTGAGGTAGAAATACCTTATTTAAGGATCATCCAGGAAGCTGAATTGAGCGACGTTAAATGGGTGCAAGGCAGATTTGAGTAACTGACACTCATTGATGGAAGGAGAATAAATGTAGTTTGTCATAGTCAGCTCTATCAGAATAGAATGGCCAAAGATTTCAACAAGAAGGTTAAGCCAAGACACTTTATGCCTGGGCAGTTGGTTCTAAAACATATTTTTCCACACCAAGATGAAGCAATGGCCAAATTCTTACCAAATTGGCAAGGTACTTATGTGGTTCATCTAGTTTTGACAGGAGGAGCACTCATACTAGTAGAAATGGATGGGGAAGTTTGGTCCATGCCTATTAATTTAGATGCTATTAAGAGATATTATGTTTAAGCTTTATTTTATTCCCTCTTACCTTGTAATTGGAACTACGTCTAACCTAATTCTCATTTAAGATGGATATGTAGGCGTTCCTATGGAGTTCGGTCCTATCATAATAAAATTCTCTTATTACCCCTTATAAGCATGTAACTGGGGAAAGATTTTTGAGAAGATCTCAAAAATTCTATAGGGAATAACGTTCATGCTAGTATGATACTGGGGTAGAATTTTTGAATCTCGAAAATTCTCGGCAAGTAATCATTTGCAACCTACCAAGACAATCAAAATCTACATTGGGGTAGAAATTTTTGAGTGGTCCTCAAAAATTTTTAGACAAGAGGATAAGTTCTTATAAGATGTTGTATTGTCTCAAAACATGTCACATTCAATGATTCAACAACATTTCATATTTCTTTATAGTAACCTTTTACTTTTTATTTTTTCAAAAAGCAAATATTTTTCAAATATAATTTCAGAACTATTTTTTTCTATCCAAGTGAAAGCTCAGACAAAGCTTATCATTGTTCTGCAGTATTAAGAAAGAAGGAAACATGGCAGTCAAGACAAAGGCACAAAATAAACCTCCCCTTTTACAAACTAACAATTTTTCTTTGAGTGTAGGATTAACAAGTAGAAATGGCAGGAATCATTCTGCAACAACCTAAATAATTATTATCACAAATGGACTCACTATGGCTTCAACATGGGATAAGATACTCTATATTTTCAATTTTTACAATGGAAAATCCATCACTTGCATCTACAGGCCAGACAACCAATTTGATACTATATTACATTAACATGACCGACAACCAATCCGACACTACATTACATTACATTGATAGGCCTGACAACCAATCCAACACTGTATCACATCGACAGGTCCAATAACCAATCAAACACTATATTGCATCAACAAGCCGACAGCCAATCCAACACTACATTACATTAATAGGCTCGACAACCAATTTGACACTACATTACATTGATAGGACCAATAGCAAATTTGACACTACATAAAATTGATAGGCCCAATAGCTATTCCAACACTACATTACATCGACAAGCCAAATAGCCGATCCAACACTGCATTGCATCGATAGGTTAACAACTAATTTGATACTACGTTACATTGACAGGTGTAATGACCTTCTAAGTCATTTTATTATTTTCCATGCATTTTAATATTTTAAACCTTTCCATAGTGACTACATGTTATTTATCACTTACCGAAACTATCGACTCGGTCATCAGATAGTTCATTTAGATTTTAGGCTCATTTATCTATTTTGGAGCTTTTGCTGTTAAGGAATAGGTCTCGAATCAAAACTTCTAGTAAAAAATCTCAAACAGAAATTCTAACAGTTCCATCAGCTCTAAAACATTGATTTTAGGATAGGGGGACCCCTGGTTAAGGTCTCGAGGCTTCCGTACTCATTTTGGGCTATTGGGTAGATTTGATGTAAAATGAAACTATAGGTGTGGGCCCCACATTTAATCAAAATGAACTCGAATTAAAGTTTTGATGGTTACATTGAGTTTGGAATGTCCAATTTGGTTTGGTAGAATAGTTCGTTTGTATGCATGGGATTTTAAACGAATCTCGAACACTCGGTTGGAGTCCATTTTGGACTTAGCTAAAATCTGGTGCCTGATATATGGTGTGACCGCTAAAGTGGTCAAAGGTCCGCTTTAGCTACAATCGATCCACTTTAGTGGACTTGGCCATTTGGGTAAGGACCACATAAGTGCTCCCTTGTTCGCTTAAGTGGACGTCTCTCAAGCGATGGGGTGCACGACCTCTGCCCTTTCCTTCGGTGATCGCCCAAGCGGTTAGTGTCTGCTTTAACGGTGGCCACTTAAGCGGCCTAGTGTCCACTTTAGCGGTACCTAGGGTTTTATATCCCCTTCTTCACCCAATTTTCCATTTATTTTCTTAACCTCTTTCTCTATTTTTGAGAGCATGAGACATGGGAAAGTGTGGGGAATCATCCATTAAAGCAAAGGTATGCTAACTCAATGCTCTTTGGTCGTTTCCCATTATTTTTCCCCATTAATTCCATCATTTTCCTTGTAAATTCTTAGAATCTAAGTTTTAGGAATCCTTAACTTTAGTGTCTGACTTGAGCCCTGATTTATGCTCTGTTTGTGCTTAAATTTTGAGCACACATTCCTTGTCATTCGAGGGACCTCGTGACATATTCAATTTTGGATTTTGTTTGTGGGCCCCACAGGACCATTCTTGACCCAAATTTTAACCCAAAGCTTTTATATAGAAATATGGGTCTCATTTTACTCCTATTGACGTGTAGATGATTATTTTGATAGAGTGGTGGCATTTTTGAGATAGTGGAGCAAAGTCGAGAGAATTATGGGCGATTCAAGAATTGCGGTTCGACATCATGATAGGTTTCGATCAATTTTTATCTATGAGATTATGTATAGTATAGTTTACATGATAGGTAGGGATAGTAGGATATCTTTATGACTAGTATAGCATGACTTAGGCAATTTAGGGAATTTGGGGTAGAAATGTGAACCGAACCTTAGTGTAAAACACTTGTCATGGCGAGAGAATCCTATTACCCTCAATTATTAGCATGCTAACCATAATTTAATCTTAAGGTGTAACACCCCGTATCCTACGTGTATGTAACACCTCGTAAATTTTTAAAGCTAATTGCGTACCGTAACATGTATGGAATTATTTAAACATGATATTGTTGAGGTATTATACATTCAATTTGTTGGGCTAAATTCATCTTGTGCTAATGGGCTCAATATAAGAATAGTAAAATCAATAAAAATAAACCAGTTAACAAATAAGATTCAGAAAAAATATAAAAGAAATATCCAAAGAAAACAAAAACTTAAAGAAATTACACAAATAATAAAAGAAATAGATAACTTATATAAAGCCATTACTAAATTGGTTATAGCACTAGACAAAATAACTATATCAATAAAACAAACCATAAATGGATAAGCCTGAACCTGTGATATTTGCCTTAAAGATATGGCACCATTATTTGTATGGGGTTCATATTGGTATATCCACTGACCCCAAAAGTTTGCAATATATCTTTAAGCAGAAGGATTTAAATCTGAGGCAGCGGAGGTGGCTTGAGCTATTGAAAGACTATGATATTGATATCCTATATCATCTAGGAAAAGCAAATATGGTAGCCGATGCATTAAGCCGCAAGGCAATAGGAGGCACTAGTGGCCAGTTGACGGAAAAGCAAGACTTAGTCAAGGATCTACATCAACTAGCCAGCTTGGGAGTTCGTCCTTTTGAATCTCTAGACGAAGGGGTTATTGTGCAACATGTAGCAGAATCTTCATTAGTAGCTGAGGTGAAAGAGAAAAAGGATGTGGATCCTATGTTATTGTAGCTGAAAGATGATATACAACAGGGTTTGATAAAAACATTTGATCTTACGCAAGAAGGAGTACTTCAATGCCAAGGTACATTATGTGTACCA
Source organism: Capsicum rhomboideum (assembly GCA_031232105.1). Classification (NCBI taxonomy): domain Eukaryota; kingdom Viridiplantae; phylum Streptophyta; class Magnoliopsida; order Solanales; family Solanaceae; genus Capsicum; species Capsicum rhomboideum. The sequence continues at coordinate 52,194,770 of CP124718.1, forward strand.
GATGTAGATGAGCTGAGGAGACAAATTATGATAGAGGCGCATCATTCATGATGTTCTATTTATCCTGGAGCTACCAAAATGTATCATGATTTGAAAGAAATGTATTGGTGGGGAAACATGAAGACGAACATTGCAGAATTTGTAGCTCAATGCCCAAATTGTCAACAAATAAAAGTAGAGCATCAGAAACCTGGGGGTTACATACAATGTATCAATCTTCCAGTCTAGAAATGGGACATGATTAACATAGATTTCATCCCAAGTTTGCCTCGTACACTGCAAAAATATGATTCCATATGGGTAATAGTTGACAGGCTTACCAAGTCAGTGCATTTCCTCCCAGTCAAGACCACTTATACAGCTGAAGATTATGCAAGGTTGTATGTTAAAGAGATAGTGCAATTACACGGGATTTCAATCTCTATTATATCAGACAAGGGAGCTTAATTTACTGCACATTTTTGGAGATCTTTTCAGAGGAGTTTGGGAACCCAAGTGAGTCTGAGTACGGCTTTTCATCCTCAGACAGATGGACAAGCAGAACGTACTATCCAAACACTTGAAGATATGCTACGAGCTTGCACGTTGGACTTTAAAGGTAGTTGGGATGATCATCTACCTCTTATTGAATTTGCCTACAATAATAGCCATCATTCGAGTATCAAAATGGCACCTTATGAAGCTTTATACGGGAGGAAGTGTAGATCACCAATTGGATGGTTTGAAGCCGGTGAAACTGCTTTACTTGGGCCAGATCTTGTTCACCAAGCTATGGAGAAAGTTAAAGTGATCCAACAGCGGCTACAAATGGCCCAAAGTCGACACAAGTCATATGCGGATGTTATAAGAAGAGGTCTCAAATTTACCATAGGTGATTGGGTATTCTTAAAGGTGTCACCGATGAAAGGGGCAATTAGATTTTGAAAGAAAGGAAAGTTGAGTCCACGTTATATAGGGCCATATGAAATTGTCTGAAAATTTAGGTAAGTTTCATATTAATTAGCATTACCCCAAGAACTCTCCATAGTTCATCCAGTATTTCATGTTTCGATATTTCGAAAGTGCCTAGGAGATCCATTTCGTATTGCTCCCATGGAAGATGTACAAGTTACGGAGGATCTCACTTATGAAGAAATACCTATTACTATTCTGGATCGACAAGTGAAAAAGTTAAGGAATAAAGAAGTAGCTTTCGTAAAAGTACTTTGGAGAAATCAACAGGTAGAAGAGATCACATGGGAAGATGAAGGAATGATGAAGTCCAAGTACCCTCATTTGTTTCAAATGGACGATAAAGTTCAAGATGCGGTAGGAACTATAAAAAGTAAGTATCTATAAGCATTATGTATATATATGATAACATGAAGAATGATCCTAGACATGAATTTGCTTAAATTGGATAATGTCACTAACATTCGAGGACGAATGTTTCTAAGGGGGGAAGGATGTAACACCCCGTACATTTCTGAACCTAATTACGTACCGTAAAATGTATGGAATTATTTAAACATGATATTATTGAGGTATTATACATTCAATTTGTTGGGCAAAGTTTATCTTGTGCTAATGGGCTCAATTTAAGGCCCAAAATTAAGCAAAAGGCATGGCCCAAATGGAAAATGACCCATTCTTGTGTTGACCAAGTAAACACACATTAATTATGCCCAAGTGTATGGATAAGTATGGCCATGGAGGTACAATATAAGTCACAAAATCATATTTTTATTCATTATAACACACATGCCATTTCTAGAATTTCCAAAGATATTTCTCATCTCTCACAAACCCTAAGCCATTACTCCCTTGGACAAGATCATCATCTTGCAAGATTTGGTAAGTGTTTAATATCATGGTTTAATATATTATATGCTTAATATGTTGTTTAAATCATGTTGGTTATATTGGAAAAGTGTTGGACAGTTCACTATGTGTAAAACTGTTTACTTTTGCAATCAAACAAGTGTTTTGCCTTATAAACTTGAAAGTTGACTTGTGGTCTTGAAGGAAGTGAACTTGATGTATTAAATATCAACATGTAAGATGTGGTTATGTTCTTAACATGCTTTTTCTATGTGTATAACTTGTGGGATTGTTGTTATGAAATTGGGTATGGAATTGGTGGTGTATTGAAAGGAGAATGTAGTTTTGGTGATATTCATGTGTGTTGTGAAACCATGGTTGTTTGTTGGTATTCAAGTTGACCTAAAAAATTTAAAATAGAAGCTTATTTATGGCCATGGATCATTTATTACAAAAAAGGACCCTAAAATGACCCTTGGAGGCTGAAACTGGCACCTGCCCTCGCGTCTGGAGCACCTACGGGCGCAGATGCCAACACAGGTGGCTCTGGGCCAGGCTAGAGGGACACCTGCAGCAACATGTCATCAACCTGTGGGCACAAGTGGCTCCACAACCCAGTCCAAAATTTCATTTTGTATGTTTTTGTCTCTCTTTGATCCTCGAAACCCCCTATACCCTTCTTGAATATAATTATGAACTTATGGTACCTTTTGAATGGCTTTAAGGGGTCGTTCGGAGGCATGTTGGATTATATCAATTATGTATTGTTGTTAATATGTTGTTATGAAAGGTATTGAGGTGACTTGATGGAGTAATTGTGACGTAGTGTTAATGAGGAAGCGTAAAGGATAAATTTGGTGCGAAATGCTATTGGTTTATGATGTCTTGGTCAATGTGTGGAATGTTATGGTGTTTTTGGTATGGTAATGCAGTGGATTGTAGTGTAAAGGGTGAAATGACGCTATATGGCAGTCATGTAGCTCATTGTCGTCTTATGCACTTGTAAGATTGTTAGATGATAACGTGAGCTCCGTTATGTACTGTCTTGTAGAGTAAAACATAAGGAAGGAGATGGATTATTGTATTCACATATAGGACTGTGTATTCATATTTGGAAGATAAGGTATGTAAGGTAATTCTTTTCGTATCCTTCTGTATCACATTTTGTTGACATTGACATTGTACTTGTTCCATTCCAAAATGTTCGGAGGTATCTCCTTTCAGGTTGTCATATATTGTTATTCACATGTTTCTTATTCGTTTCCCAATTTTTATTCATGTGTCACATAATTGTGGACATTGTTCCATAGTTCCAATAATGTTACGTTCCAAAGTTCCAATAATGTTACAACCACCAATGTATCACTCTTATAATGAAAGAATGAAGTAATGTATAATTGTTTGTATATTCTTGAGTGGAATCCCAGGGGTGGAATAAACACCTAGCTTGGGTCAATCCTAATATCATGGGTGGTATCCCAAGGGTTAACATACCTAGCACGGACCGATCCCAATATCACAGTAATATCCCAGGGCGACAGAAAAGCCTAGTATGGGTTAATATCATCCCAGGGGCGACAGAAAAGCCTAGCATGGGTTATCCTCTTTTACCACTGATTAGTTGGTCATTTATTTGTTATATTCTTTATAGTTCTCTTAATGGAAAGAAGGATAAAGTTAAGTAATGAATGATAATGATGAACGAAAGTAAAAGCAAAGAAAGTAATGAATGTAACATACATGGTTCCAAATATACAGACGGAGGTTTGTCCATATTGATTGCTCACTTTTTTTGATTCCATTAAAGTACTTATATGCCATGTAGTCTCTTATATCCTTACATACTCAGTACATTCTTCGTACTGATGTCCCTTGGGGGACTTACCTTACTTGTTGCAGGCACAGGTGCTAGTAGACCTCCACAGTAGGTTGCGGGTCATCTACTGATCATTGGTGAACTCCAATTGGTTCGGGGCTTATCGAGTCACTATGTACATTTGTTTTGGTATTGTAAACATTGTATAAAGTGGGGACTTGTCCCGACTGTAGGTTATGTCTATGTATCTGTAGAGGTTTTGTAGATGTTGTGGGACAAAATGAAGGAAATGTAAGGAATGCATGCTTTTGACTTGATGGATCTAACGGCCAAATTTCATAGATATCATATGTTCTCCGTGACTTCCGCCATTGGTATCTTGTACTTACATGGGAGAGAATGTTGTTCATATAGTGACATGCATATGAGTGTACATGAATAAAGATTGGTTCTCTCGGGCCTTAACAGCTTCAGGTGCCAGTCCGTTGGAATTCGAGGCGTGACAGTGTACTAGTTCTACTTATATGTCACTTGATAGAGCTTTATAGTACGGGTAATGGACTCGGTTTCCTATATGATTAGTGACGGTAAGATGGGTTGGAAGGAACTACCTCGTACATTTTAATGTGACACGACTAAGTTAACGTTGATGCAACTATTTAAGCTTGGGATCGTGAGTAGGTATTTGGATCTAGAGTTAAAAGTGACCAAGTGTACACCAGCTGTAAGTCAAATTAAAGGTATTAAGAACTGAAAATGGAATTAACTATTGAGATGCTTGCTTGACTTAATTAAGCTAGTAGGTGAATCACCTACTTGATATATATGGACCAAGTTAATGGACCCAAGGTTATAGATCAGATTAAGGCCAAATTAAATGTTTCAAAGAGGTGTATTACTTACTAAGCTAATGGATCAGATTAAATCCTATTATAATGGACTCTTTGAAGGTCCAAACTAAGTAAAATGAAAGGAGAAGAGAATGGGCAGCCCAACAAAAAAAAAAATCTGCAAAAGGCCCAAATTACACATTAGTAAAGTAAGTAGGTGCATCACCTACTTTGACCTGTTGAGTTGCTTGATATAACCAAGTAGGTGAATCGCCTACTTGACCAAATTGTGACTGAAAAATAGGATTAAAAGAGCCTTCTAGAGGGCTCAATATAAGACCAAGTCAGCTGGTCTTTTTACTCATTTTTAACACATAAATTCTCAAGATTATCTCTAGCTTTCTCTCTTTCTTTCAAGGGTTAAAACCAACAGCCCCTATATTCCTTTTAGGGTTCTTGAAGAAACCCTCACCTTTGCAAGCAAAGGTAGGTAAAAACACTCATGGTTTTTGCTTAATTCTCCTAGGGAAGATTAGGAAAATATGTTATCCATGCTTAAATATAGGTATAGGACAGAATACTTTTACAAGCTAATTGGTCAATTTTCTTAATTATTAAGAGACTTTACTCTTATTTTTTGTGTAAGTGTAAAGAGAAGTTCATGGTGTTAAAAAGTTTAAGATAAAAGGGTAAATTACAGAAATTGAGGTAAGGTGACTGCTCCATCTTTGTCCTCCTTATTTACGAATTTGGGTGATGAATTATGGATATATTTTTATTAAGAATTTATAAGATGGTGAGCCCAATATTGTGTTGTTATGTGAAGGGTATTTGGGGATATTTTAGAGACTATTTATATGTAGTTGTTGGGACAACTTGGTTGATCTTAAGGAGGGATGTAAGTAATTGGTATTGACATTTCAAAGAAGGGTGTATCGATACACCACCTAATCAGATGTTTATGAGCTTGTTGCGTAACACAGTTGGCATACTATTTTATGTGTGTTATAAAGCCAAAACAATTTTGGGGGGGGGGGTCATATATGCATCCATATAGTATATAAAAGTAATGAGATGAGAAGGGGTTGAAAGAACACCCTTGGTTTGCTAAATTACGGGCTAACTGCCCGACTACTATTTTGGTGAGGTTAAGTAGCCCATATGCATTGATTATCTACTAATACTAGTTTTACCACATACTTCATTGTAGTTAAGTAATGCAAAAGGCAGGAGGTTAATTTGAGTTAATATCGGAGTTCTGCAACAAGGTATGTAAGGCGACTATATTCCATATCCTTTAGTAGTGTATGACGTCCCATGTAGCTAACGACCTTGTTTCCACTCCTTAATGTCTTAAAATACCTCAATACATGTTCGTTATTAAGTCTGCATGTCCACTTTCACTAGCAAGTTTTAGGTGTTCTCCTTTTAGCCAACTAAGATCTGTGTGCTAGATCAGCCCCTAAGCATTTCATTTGTATACAATTACTCCCTACTTTATTGCTACTACCCCAAGGGTTTATTCACGTGCTCTTTACTAGGGCACTATTATTCCAAAGTTCAATAATGTTTTAACCACCAATGTAACAATCTCAAAGATTAAATAAATTAAGTAACAGAAATCTGGTTATATTCGGGTGGCAGCTCAGGGGCGTAAGCCTAGCATGGGCCGATCCCTCTTTGTTTACATATATAGGTGGAAGCTCAGGGGCGTTAGCCTAGTATGGGAAAACCCCAACATATATACCACCGATCAGTTGGTTACTTGTATTACATGATGTATAAAGATTCTAATGGAAAGAGGGAAAAAGGAAAGTAAAGAATGTAATGTACATGGTTCCACAGATACCAACAAAGGTAGTTTTATTAGCATTTTCTATACACTTGTGCCTGACTTCATTTAAGCTCTTGTGTTATGTATAGTTACCTTTAGCCTTATATACTCAGTACATTCTTTCGTTCTGACATCCCTCTTGGGGGACCTACATTTCATGCTATAGGCACAGGAGCTAGTAGAACTCTTTCGTAGGAGCATAGGACGTCCAGTGGCTATTGGTGAGCTCCAGGTTGATTCTGTGCTTCCCAAGTCTCTTTTATCTATTGTTTTATTGTGTAGTAGTTATGTGTAAGGTGGGAACGTGTCCCAACCTTAACTAAGTCTATGTATCTTTTAGAGGCTTTGTAGACATTGTAAAGTGAAGCATGGTAATATCTTGTCTTTTAGACGCTGTGGCCCTAACGACCAAGCCTTGTATATCTATTCTGAATTTACCTACACGATTTACGTTATTGATGCATCATGTCCATACTTGGTAGAATTTTTGTTTAGCTCAGTTACATGCATGAGAAGCACATGAACATAGGTTGGTACTCTTGGGCCTATACGACTATGAGTGCCTGTTCGCTCCAGTGGAATTTGAAGCGTGACAAAAGTGGTATCAGAGCGGGTCATCCTAGGGAGTCTACAAAGCCATGTCTATGTAGAGTCTTGCCTATGGGTGTGTTGTGCACCACATCTATAAACAAGAGGCTACGGGGTATTTAGGAGTTGTCTCTTTTTCTTCATATCTTAGATGTAATAGAGCCAAGATTGTAGGTGGAGTCATATTTAACCATTGAATTTGTTTTTTCTCTCATTATAGTAGAGATTTCGATTACAAGAAGGAGTAAGAATAAAAGTAAGCAAGTAGATAGGGCTACCAGAGAAGGGACTAGTAAGTCACCACCTAGACAAGCCAATCAAAGTGAGGCTCAAGATGAGTTTATATCATGGACCTCTTCTACTCCTCCATCTCCAAAAGAGCAAAGAAGGAGAGGAGTACCCCCAGAATCAACTATTAATACAAGTGATCAAGATTTAAGGAATGCGGTGCAATTGTTGACTCGTATAGTTGTTGCACAAGGTCAAGGACAAGCTAGTCCAATTTTAGGTACTAGTGGTGCAGATAGGGCAGCTAGTCTACGGACACATGATTTCCTCAAATTGGATCCTTACACATTCACAGGAGCAGATCTTAATGAAGACCCATAATATTTTATGGATCAAATCCAAAGAGCTTTGGATGTCATGCATGTATCTGGTATAGAAACAGTTGAGCTTGCAGTGTATAGATTAAAAGGGGAGGCTATATTATGGTATGAAGATTGGAAACGATCTAGGGGTACGGGCTCACCTTCAACTAGTTGGGAAGAGTTCAAAGCGGCATTTTTTGATAATTATCTTCCTTTTGAGATTTGAGAGGCTCATGCAGATCAGTTCTAAAATCTTCGCCAAGGTAATACGAGCGTGAGGGAGTACAGTCTTCGGTTTAACTCTTTGGCTAGGTATGCTTCAAATGTAGTAGCTATTATGGCTAATAGAGTTCATCGATATGTGGATAGACTGGATTCGTACTTGGTTAGATATTGTACTATAGCTTCTTTGAATAGAGACATGGATATAGCAAGGATACAAGCTTTTGCACAAAAAATGGAGGATCAGAGGCAAAGAAGAAGAACACAAGAATTAGAAAGAGTACCTTCCAAGAGGGACAAACCTATGGGGCAATTAATGGCATCTCAAGGGGAGTTTAGACCTCTGTTTTTTTATAGACCACCTAGTCCATCATCTACCTACTCTACAGAAAGTGCTCCACCCCGATTCTAAGGGTTTAAAGGCAACCAATTTAGGTACAGAAGTGAGGTTCAAGGTTCACGGACAACGGGGTATTAAGAACAAAGGAGTATGAGACAATTAAGGCCTCCTCATCAGTCATGTAAGCAATGCAGAAAGCTTTATTTTGGTGCATGTCAGTTTGGGATGGATGCTTGCTTTTGGGGTGGTATGTCGGGGCACATGATGAGAGAGTGCCCACAAAGAGACATGGATGGTATGGTATGACCTACTGGATCATCTTTTGCATCATCATCATCGGTTCCTTTCTTAGGTAGGGGTATACATCCTACTGGTCGTGGTAGAGGAGTTAAAGGAGCAGCTAGTTCTAGTGGAGTCCAGAATCGTACCTATGCTTTAGTGGATCGGCAAAATTTAGAGGCTTCTCCTGATGTGGTTACAGATACATTGTCCATATTTTCACATAATGTATATGCATTAATTTATCCGGGATCTACGCTATCATATGTCACTCCATTGATTGCTGGAAAGTTCAAAAGAACACCAGAATCACTTGTTTAGCCATTTGAAGTATCTACACCGATTGGCGAGTCTATTATAGCTAAAAGAGTTTATCGTAATTGTATAGTAATTTTTGGAGATCATGATGCATTGGCTGACCTTGTTGAGCTAGAAATGGTAGATTTTGATGTTATAATGGGTATGGATTGGTTGGCTTCTTGTTATGCCACAGTAGATTGCCGAACTAAAAGGGTGCATTTCTATTTTCCAAAAGAGACAGTCCTTGAATGGAGGGGTAATATTGGGGCGCCAAGAGGAAAGTTTATTTCTTATCTCAAGGAAAAGAAGATGATATCCAAGGGGTACAAATGTCACCTAGTGAGGGTGAAAGATATAGATGTAGAACCACCAACTCTTTAATCTATTCCAGTGGTAAATGAATTCCTTGATGTATTTCCTGAAGATCTTCCAAGTTTGCCTCCATAACGAGAAGTAGAGTTTGGTATTGATGTGATTCCAAGTACTCAACCTATCTCTATTCCTCCATATAGAATGGCCCCGGCAGAACTACGGGAATTGGAGAAGCAATTAAAAGACTTGTTATAAAAGGGATTCATAAGGCCTAGTATGTCCCCTTGGGGAGCACCCGTGTTGTTTGTACGTAAGAAGGATGGCACATTGAGAATGTGTATTTATTACCGACAACTGAATAAGGTGACAATTAAGAACAAATATCCTCTCTCTAGAATTGATGATTTGTTTGATCAATTATAAGGTGCTAAATGTTTCTCAAAGATTGACTTGAGGTCGGGTTGCCACCAAATGAGGGTCAAAGAGAAATATATACCCAAGACAGCTTTTCAAACATGGTATGGTCATTATGAGGTTTTAGTTATGTCATATGGGTTAACGAATGCACCAACAGATTTTATGGATTTGATGAATAGGGTGTTTAACCAATTCTTAGATGTGTTTGTGATAGTGTTTATAGCTTATATTTTGGTTTATTCAAGATCAAAAGAGGACCATGCGAGTCACTTACGATAGGTGTTATAGATTCTTCATGATTGTAAGTTGTATGCAAAGTTTTGTAAATGTGAGTTTTGGTTACAATCTATAGCATTCTTGGTTCATATAGTATCCAATGAAGGAATAAGGGTTGACACTCAAAAGATAAAAGCCGTGAAAACCTGGCCAAGACCTACAATGCCTACAAAAATTCATAGTTTCCTTGGGTTGGCAGGTTATTTTAGAAGGTTTATTGAAGGATTTTCTTCCATCTCTGTACCTTTAACAAAGCTAACACACAAGGCAACCAAGTTTCAATGGAACGATGCATGTGAAAGGAGTTTCCAAGATCTGAAGAATAAGTTGTCCTCTACACCCGTATTGGTACTTACAAAAGGCACAGAAGGGTATGCGGTGTACTGTGATGCTTCAGGATTTGGCTTAGGGTGTGTATTGATGCAGCATGGTAGAGTAATAGCTTATTCCTCAAGACAATTGTTGCCATATGATAAAAATTATCCAACATATGATCTTGAGCTAGCAGCGGTTGTATTTGCTTTAATGATATGGCGCCACTACTTGCATGGGATTCATGTTGACATATATACCGACCATAAGAGTTTGCAATATATCTTTAAGCAGAGGGACCTAAATTTGAGGTAGCGGAAGTGCCTTGAACTATTAAAAGACTATGATATTGATATTTTGTATAATCCAAGGAAAGCAAATGTAGTAGCTGACGCATTAATTTGTAAGGCAATGGTGAGCACTTATGGGCAGTCCAGGAAAAGACAAGGGATGACTAAAGATCAACACCAAATAGCTAGCTTGGGAGTTCTCCTTCTTGAATCTCCAGATGAAGGGGTTATTGTGCAAAATACGGCAGAATTTGCATTAATGCTAAGGTGAAACAGAAGTAGTATGTAGACCCTATTTTATTACAGCTTAAGGAGAATGTACAACAAGGTATGAAAAAGGCATTTGAGCTCATGCAAGAGGGACTACTTTGGTGCCAAAACAGATTGACTGTACCTAATGTAGATGGGGTAAGAAAGAGGATTATGATGGAAGCGCATCATTCAAGGTATTCCATCTATCCGGGATCAACTAAAATGTATAAAGATTTGAAAGGAGTGTATTGGTGGGGTGACATGAAGAAGAACATTGCAAAATTCGTAGCCCAATGTCCAAGTTGTCAACAAGTTAAAGTAGAGCACCAAAAACCCAGAGGTTATATAAAACATATGGATTTTCCAATTTGGAAGTAGGACATGATCAACATAGATTTCATAACTGGTTTGCCTCGCACAATTCAGAAGTTCGATTCCATATGGGTAATAGTTGATAGACTTACCAAATCAACACACCTCCTGCCAGTTAAGACCACTTATACAACTAAAGAGTATGCAAAATTATATATTAAAGAGATAGTTTGGCTACACGGAGTCCCAGTCTCTATTATATCTAATAGGGGAGCTCAATTTACTGCAAACTTTTGGAACTTATTTCAAAAGAATTTGGGAACGCAAGTGAATTTAAGTAGAGCTTTTCATTCTTAAACGGATAGACAAACAGAACGTACCATTCAAACACTTGAAGATATGTTGTGAGCTTGTGTATTGGAATTCAAAGGTAGTTGGGATGATCATTTACCGCTTATTGAGTTTGCCTACACTAATGGCTATCATTCAAGTATCAAAATGATGCCTTATGAAGCTTTATATGGAAGGAAGTGTAGATCACCAATTGGATGGTTTGAAGCGGGTGAAACAACCTTATTTGGGCCAGATCTTGTTCATCAAGCTATGGAAAAAGTTAAGGTACTACAACAGTGGCTAGAAATAGCTCAAAGTCGACACAAATCATATGCAGATATTAGAAGAAGAGGGCTAGAATTTGCTATAGGAGATTGAGTATTCTTAAAGGTGTCACCAATGAAAGGGGTAATGAGGTTTGGTAAAAACGGAAATCTAGGTCCACGTTATATTGGTCCATATAAGATTATTCAAAAGTTTTTCCAAGTAGCATATGAGTTGGAGCTATCCCAAGAGCTCTCAGCAGTTCATCCGGTGTTTCATGTCTCAATGCTCCAAAAGTGCATAAGAGATCCATCCTGTATTACTCCTACTGAAGATGTACAAGTTGTGGAAGATCTCACTTATGAATAAGTACCCATTTCTATTCTTGATCGCCAAGTCAAGAAGTTAAGAAATAAAGAAGTAGCTTCCGTAAAGGTACTTTGAAGGAACCAAAAAGTAGAAGAGATCACGTGGGAAGCAGAGGAAGCGATAAAATCTAAGTACCCTCATTTATTCAAATCCGAAAAGAAAGCCCAAGATGCTGAATTGGAACAATAATAAGTAAGTATATATATATATAAATATTATGTTGTAACAGGAAGATTAGACTTAGACTTGAACTTGTTTAGGGTGAACAATCAGGCTAACATTCGAGGATGAATATTTCTAAGGGGGGAGGATGCAACACCCCGTATCCTACGTGTACTAGTACGGGTAATAGACTTGGTTTCCTATATAACTAGCAACGGTAAGATGGGTTGGAAGGAACTAACCGTACATTTTAATGTGACAGTACTAAGTTAACATCGATGCAACTATTTAAGCTTGGGATTGTGAAATTAGACATTAGTAAAGTAAGTAGATGCATCACCTACTTTGACGTATTGAGTTGCTTGATATAACAAAGTAGGTGCATCACCTACTTGACCAAATTATGGATGAAAAATAAGACTAAAAGAGCCTTCTAGAAGGCTCAATATAAGACGAAATTAGCTGGCCTTTTTACTCATTTTTAACACATAAAATCTCAAGATTATGTCTACCTTTCTCTCTTTCTTTCAAGGGTTAAAACCAGCAGCCCGTATATTCCTTTTAGGGTTCTTGAAGAAACCCTCACCTTTACAAGCCAAGGTAGGTGAAAACACTCATGGTTTTAGCTTAATTCTCCTCGGGAAGATTAGGAAAATATGTTATCCATGCTTAAATATAGGTATAGGACAAAATACTTTTACAAGCTAACTGGTTACTTTTCTTGATTATTAAGAGACTTTTCTCTTCTTTTTGGTGTAAGTGTGAAGACAAGTTCATGGTGTTAAAAGTTCAAGCTAAAAGGGTAAATTACAGAAATTGAGGTAAGGTGACTGCTCCATCTTTGTCCTCCTTATGAATGAATTTGGGTGATGGATTATGGATATATTGTTATTAAGAACTCATAGGATGGTGAGCCCAATATTGTATTGTTATGTGAAGGGTATTTGGGGATATTTTAGAGACTATTTATGTGTAGTTGTTGGGACAACTTGGTTGATCTTAAGGAGGGATGTAAGTAATTGGTATTGACATTTCAAAGGAGGGTGTATCGATACACCACCTAATCAGATGTTATATGAGCTTGTTGCGTAACACACTTGTCATACTATTTTATGTGTGTTATGAATCCAAACCAATTTTGGGGGATCATATATGCATCCACATAGTAAATAAAAGTAATGAGATGAGAAGGGGTTGAAAGAACACCCTTGGTTTGCTAAATTACGGGCTAACTGCCCAACTACTATTTTTCTGAGTTTAAGTAGCCCATATGCATTGATTAGCTACTAATACTATTTTTACCACATAATTTATTGTAGATAAACAATGCAAAAGGCAGGAGGTTAATTTAAGTTAATATCGGAGTTGTGCAGCAAGGTATATAAGGCGACTATATTTCGTATCCTTTAGCAGTGTATGACGTCCCATGTAGCTAACGACCTTGTTTCCACTCCTTAATGTCTTAAAATACCTCAATAAATGTTTTTTATCAGGTCTAAATGTCCACTTTCACTAGCAATTTTTAGGTGTTCTCCTTTTAGCCAACTATGATCCGTGTGCTAGATCAGCCCTTAAGCATTTCATTTGTATACAATTGCTCCCTACTTTATTGCTACTACACCAAGGGTTTATTCACTTGGTTTTTACCAGGGCACTATTATTTCAAAGTTCAATAATTTTATAACTACTAACGTAACAATCTCAAAGATTAAATAAATTAAGTAACACAAATCTGGTTATATTCGGGTGGCAGCTCAGGGGCGTAAGCCTAGCATGGGCTGATCTCTATTTTTTTATATATGGATGGCAGTTCAGGGGCGTAAGCCTTGCATGGGCCGATCCCAACTTATATACCACTGATCAGTTGGTCACTTGTATTACATGACTTATAAAGATTCTAATGGAAAGAGGGAAAAAGGAAAGTAAAGAATGTAATGTGCATGGTTCCACAGATACCAACAAAGGTAGTTTTATTAGAATTTTCTATACACTTGTGCTTGACTTTATTTTAGCTCATATGTTATGTATAGTTACTTTTAGACTTATATACTCAGTACATTCTTTCGTACTGACGTCCCTCTTGGGGGACCTGCATTTCATGCTATAGGCAATGGAGTAAGTAGACCTCTCCCATAGGAGCACAGGACGTCCAATGTCTATTGATGAGCTCCAGATTGATTCGGGGCTTCCCAAGTCTATTTTATATGTTTTGGTATTGTGTAGCAGTTATGTGTAAGGTGGGGACCTGTCCCTACCTTAACTAAGTCTATACATCTTTTAGAGGATTTGTAGACATTGTAAAATTAAGCATGGTAATGTCTTGTCTTTTAGATGTTGTGGCCCCAACAGCCAAGCCTTGTATATCTATTCTAAATTTACCTACACCGTTTACGTTATCGATACATCATGTCCATACTTGGTAGAACTTTTATTTAGCTCAGTTACATGCATGAGAAGCACATGATCATAGGTTGGTACTCTCAGGCCTATACGGCTATGGGTGCCTGTCCGCGCCAATGGTATTTGACGCGTGACATAAGGTTCCCTTCTTATAAGATTTATCATTTAACTTAGGGATTTGGGAGGTATTTTCTCCAATTATTTCCTTGTAGTGGCTTTATGCCTTTGATTACTATGGATTCCCGAGTTATGAGGCTCGTTATGTTGATTATGTATTATTGGGATCGAGGTCAAATTTATGATACCAGTTGGACTCCAAGTGAGTATCCTGTCCGTCAAAGGATGTGATTATGGTTTATAGACGCTTAGGTACTTATAGTGGTATTGTTTGGATACTGGTGATAGCATGGATACTTTTAGGTGCATTCATGCTCACTTAATGGTATGATTCCAACCAAAACCTTGATTTTACTACTGTTTTTCTAAAAAGGGAACTACTCCCACTTTTTACTTTTAAAATGGATTCCTTTATAATGGGAATCGAACGAACTTATTTAATGAAATGTGAGCTTTTGGAACTAAATATGGCATTTTAGAAATTAGATCGAGATTGATTTTGGTCCATTACTATTCCACTCCTTTACCACTACTACTTACTTGATCGATAGAGATTCCGACCCTTTCTACGCTATTATGCCAATTTAGTCCCGAACTAGTTCTCGCACAATGGATTTATGAACTTACACTTCTTTAGTCATGGTTCGAGTCCATGTACTTATTATACTATGTACATTCCTTTAGTCACTGTTTGAGTTCATATGCTTATTACACTATGTACACTCTTTTAGTCACGGTTCAAGTCCGTACACTTATTATATATATATAACTCGCTCCAGGGTTGGATGGATTAGATTGATTATGGTTTTTATTGGAAGTCCTGGTTTGGGATCAGGAAGTGTATACGAATATCTCGAATCCCTTATGGTCCACTCCGTCTGTGAGCTGCAGTGTCGGAGAAGGATGGTCACCATAGGTCCTACCTTTGAGAGCTACTGAGCTAGAGAAGGTGTATACACTTGTTATGTTATGGTACTTCGTACTTTATGGCACTTGGATTGTATATGTTATTTATGGATATGTTTCATTCATTCATTCATATACATCGCATTTCACCAGTATGATTGTTTGGCACTAGTATCTATTGGTCTATGGGAGGCTGTATTGGTATAGATTATGGTTGTTTTTTACTGAGTCCTTTTATGAATCCTCTGGGCTTATGGGATCCAATTAGGTATTTGTGTGTCCGAACTAGCCAGTTGCTTTGTTGTTGGTTATTATGGATAGTTCATGGCAGGATAAGTATGGAATGGTACCCAAGATTGGAGGTACGTTCCTGATTCTTTTCTCTTTTTTGGTGAATTATATTATGGCTAGATTACCTCATGATTTCTTTCTCTATTTTGGTGAATTATATTATGGCTAGATTACCTCATACTTAGTCACATTTTGGTTAGAGGCATGATCATGCTAGTATTAGCTCTCTTACTTGGATAAGGCCATCGATAGGTTAGGTTGACTCCCTCAGGTTATTACCTTTGAGTTAGTACAACAAGTTTATTTATATATATATATATATATATTATATATATATATATATATTATATATATATATATATATATATGTTATTATCGTATATCCTTCTCTTTCTTTCTTTATTCATATTGTATATGTATTTTTTAGCCTAGTATACTATTACCTATCATTCTTTCACGCTTTATTGGTATATTGGCTATTGATATACGGTATAGTACTTTAATTCTTGAGTACTATTAGAATAGGGTATTTTACCCTTATTACTCCATCAGCCTCATTATGCTCAGTCTTCCTGGATAGTTGCCTGTAGTTATATTCATACCTTACATGTTAGTATTGCTTACATTATTTCGAGAGCTTAGTTGGCCGATGCCTAATGAGTACCACATTTTTGGTACTCATACTAAACTTCTGCATCCTGCAGATCATAGTACGAGTTTTCACCGTTGATGTGTGCATCGTGCATAGCATCTATGGATCTAAGACTTAGAGTGATCTCCTGACGTTTGAAGTTGTTCCTACTCTCTCTCTTATTGTTGGACTGATCTTTATATTGTACTCAGAGACATCTTTGTATATATATTTATCCTGTATTTCACTTGTACTCTTAATGTATTAAAAGCTCTTGTACTGGCTCCACCAGATTTTGGGATTATATTGGTCCTTTTATTATGTTGATTCCACTACTTTCTTTCATTTCTCATGATAGTCTGTTACTATCCGTTCTGAATTTGGGGTTGGTTTACCTACTGGTGGATTATAGTAGGTTCCATCATGACTTGATAAATTGGGTTGTGACAAATTAGTATCAGAGCCTAGTTTTATCGGTGTGTTGGTACAAGAGTTAAGTGCCTAGTAGATTTCTGCAGATTGGTACAGAGACATCTGCATCCTCTCTTTGAGAGGCTATAGGACATTCTTAGAAAATTTTATTCTTGACTCTTTGTCATGTGTTCATGTTTCTTTAAATCTCTAGTACTTTTTTTTGACTTCATTCCTTCCTAGTTGGATGACACGAAATTATCTACGGATACGGATGATACTTTCTACGCGTGTTACCAGAATTTTAGTCCAGAGATGGACTAGAAATTAAGGATTGATAGAGAGGATCTTTAGCATCAGCCAAAGGGTCTGGGGTGAGCTCAGGCTCCGACAGAGTTTGTGACCACCTCAGCTATTTAGGATGCAGTATAGGAGATTTTGGGTCTGTTCCTGGATACATCACAATCGGTGTTAGTACCCGGTACATCGAGTGGTTCTCAGGCCAGAGTTGGATTTGTTGGGGTTCAGTAGGGTTCCTTGTCTATTTCAGAGTATGAGATTGTGTTTCTTGAGTGGGCTAGTCAAACATCTATGATATATGATACTGAGCATAAGATGGTGCAAAGATTTATCTGAGGATTAGCTTTACACTTCGCTTGGCAATGGAACATTTGGTAGCAGCTGGGTCTACTTTTCTTTGGGTTACTGAGCATGTAGAGGACATAAAGATGGCATGTATTGAGACCTATGGAGGTAGTGGTAAGAGGCCATACCAGTATTACAGTGTTAGTGGTATTCCGTCTGGAGGTCGGGATCTTCTAAGCCGACATCAGCATCATATACAAACTATTATGCCTATATAGGTAGCACATTAGAGTATGGGTAGCTCTCAGGTAGATAGTAGAGGTGTCAGTGGACAGAGTTCTGGTCAGGTAGTATGGATTGTTTGGTCTAAGTTTTAAGGTTGTAGCTGTCGTTCTGGGTCAGTAGGTATTGTACATCAGAGAGTCCTAGGGGCATGTTTTGATTGTGGTGAGATTTTTCTTTGTTCTAGGGAATGACCTAGGCTCGAGTCAGTCAGCTAGTTGGGGTCAGCTCGTGTTTTTCGTCGGGTTAAAGCTTTAGGGGTTTGTTACAATTGTAGAGAGAGGTGTTACTGGTCCATAGAGTGTCCCCAGTATGAGATTATTAATCTTTCAGCTCACCCAGATTAGTCTCATAGAGATGCAATACCTTCTATTAGAGGTAGTGCACTTAGTGCTGCAGTTGGTCGTTCAGACGCTAAGTTTGGGTTCGGACACTCTCAAATTCATACTTCTTCGAGCACGTTAGGACTATGACTTCATATTTCCATTATATATGTGCGATTTAACTTACTATCCTTTAGTGCCTAGTTGGATGATATTGGGATTTTCATACCTATCAGTGTTATATGACTTGGTATTTTTATATTGGTTCTTAGATGCTTGGGTGTAGATTTCACGCATATTTGAATACGCGCTTAGATGATTTCTTTAGTAGTGGACTGAGTGGATTGGTATGGTATTTTTCCTTGGGGTGTAGCATTTGGGTTAAAGTTCCATTTCCTTTGGCATATTGGCCTTGTTATGGCCCTAGAGTGCTACTTTTGTTGATTTTCATTTTTGGTACCATCTGTATCTTATGTTTTTGATATCATAGTCATTGTTTTGACAATGATTGACTTTTATTTGATAGATGGCTAGACTAGTGTTATCTAGTTAGCATTTTTCTCTCCTTTCCATTCTTGGTTGTTTGGCTTAGAACCTAGATTGGTTGCTTTTCCCTCTTGTTAGCGAGGTTAGATCAGTTGCGGAGTGAAAGTGAAGGTAAGTTTAGCCTTCCATGGCTTTGTTGTGATTTTAACATTGGCGGTTTTCCTCCATAGATCGCTCTTATTGATGATTCATTTGAGACTAGTTCTTTAGATTGGGATAGTTCATCGCCCGATAGTAGTTTTGACCTTGATATTGGTATTAAGTTAGAATTGGCAATTTTGTCCTATTACCCATTGCGGATGTTGGAAAATCTAAGGCTTACTTTCTGATTTGTTGGGTTTGTCTCCTGATGATCGTTTTGATCTAGGTATAGATGTGGAGTTGGATACTCCATTCTTTTTGCGATATGGTTCATGGCTTAACCGAGTGAAAGTTTGTATAAATTGGGAGCTTTTAGAAAATTTCTTATCTCGATACTTGTTCGTCCTTATATGACTTCGTGAGATGCCTCTGCTTGGTGATATTTTCTTGGGCATTTGTTATTGGTAATTTAAGAAGATGTTTGTTGAGAACGAGTATTCATTGCCGTGTTTTGGGTACTGGTTTGACTAGATTTAGGCTAAGTTCATATTTTCGGGCTTGCTTGATATTTAGGTGTCTTTAGTGCTTTTTGCACCCTTTGTGTGTTTTTGGTTATGCCTCGATGCATTATTTCCTTTAGCCTATGTGAAGTTGGCTCCTTGTATCTTCAGCTTGTGGTATTCCTCCATCATGACTTTGTCCTCGGCGACATTACTATTTCATCCCTTGTAAGGACCATTGAGTATATGCTCAATTTCTGATAGTGAGATAGACTTGGGTATTTAACCCTAGTGAAGGCTCGTTGACTCTAGATTTGGAGTTTGATTCCTTCAAATGACGAGTTGGGAGTTATGATAGATTTTGGCATGTTGATGCTTACTCATCAACAGGATCAATTTGGATGGTTGAGGTTGAGTAGTTCAACTTTGGTGCTGAGATTATGGCTTTGGATTGCATAACTTAGTTGCATCCCCATTTCCAAATTCAGTTCAGTTAAGCATTTATGTATAGGCTGATTAAGCCTACTTTTTGCCTACCGTCCTAGTCTTTTTCGGTTCAAATGTATTATACTTGATAGATACTAGAAGATTAGCCCACTGGCACATGGTATTGGTTGCTACCACAGTTGACTTTGATTCCCAATTTTTGTTGGGAATTTTGAATGCCTACTTAGTGGAAAAAGTGTACTCGACTTTGATCTAACATCCTTTTACCCATAGTTGGTGGAGTGTCTTAGAGCAGATCGTTCAATTTTATGATTTGGTGCTTCGGACTCCTGACTATCAGTTTTAAGGGTCATCCTGACCAGTTGTAGCTGTGGCTAAAGATTGTAGGTTTTGATTATCTCCATTTGTGTGTCCAGGTAGCACCTTATGGGCTTATTCTTATGCTTGGCATTATGGATTTTCAGTACACCAGATTCAGTCTTTCAAGGCCAGTGTAATATGAATGCGCGTACATGACTCAGATGATATTTTGTATGGTTTGGAGTAGGTAGCAGGTTTAGAAAGGCAAAAAAGGTTAGATTTTAAATTAGAGTTGGTTGCATGATTCATGCCTTGGTTTGCCTTTGGATTGATTGAGTTACTGCATGATTAGGCTTGTATTAGTGTGTTGTCAGCATGTTGTGGTCTGGACATGCATGCATCAGTAGTTCTTAGTTCAGCTGAAGGCCAATTGGTTGTTGAAGTTGAATTTTGGTTATTTGGGAAGTGAAGTAAGAAAGATGGTTGAAAAAGGGAAAGATGGTTTAAAAAGGGATACCTACGGTGAAATCCCTTGAAAGTGTTGGTTTGCCTTAGAGGTTATCTGGGGAGTCTTGTTAGGAGCATGAGGTCCCAGAACCTCGTCCTTTTGAGTTTTCGTGCTTTTTCTATCCATTGGCTTTTGCGGATAAAATTCCTTTTAGTAGTGGATATTGTAATGACCCTCTAGGTCATTTTCTCATTTTCTATGCATTCTAGTGATTCGAGCCTTCCCATAGCGGCTACATAAAATTTATGATGTGTCGGAACTATGGATTCGATCATCGGTTAGTTCGTTTGGATTTTTGGCTCATTTCCCTAATTTGGAGCTTTTGTTGTTAAGGAATTGGTCTCGAACCAAAACTACTAGTAAACAATCTCATATGGAAATTCTGACAGCGCCATCAGCTCTAGAATGTTGATTTTAGGCTAGGGGGACCCTTGGTTCAGGTCTCGAAGCTTCCGAACTCATTTTTGGTTATTGGGTATATTTGATGAAAAATGGAACTATAGGTACGGGCCCCACCTTTAATCAAAACGACCTAGGATGAAAGTTTTGATGGTTCCATTGAGTCCCGAATGTCAAATTTCGTGTGGTAGCATAGTTCATTTGCACACATAGGGTTCCAAACAAATCCCGAACACCCGGTCGGAGTCCATGTTGGACTTAGATAAAATCTGGTGCCTGATATCTGGTGTGACGGCTAAAGCGGTCAAAGTGCAGCTTTACCGATAGTTGCTTTAGTGACAATTGAGTCTCTTAAGTGCTTCCTTGTCCGCTTAAGCGGATATCGCTTAAGCGACGGGGTGCCGCTTTAGCAGCGTCAACCCTTTCCCTCTGTGACTACTTAAGCGGTCAGTGTCCGCTTTGGCAGTACCTGGGGTTTTTATATCCCCTTCTTCACTCAACTTTCCATTCATTTTCTCAATCTTTTTCTCCATTTTTGAGAGATTGGGACATGGGAAAGTGTGGGGAATCTTCCATTGAAGCAATGGTAAGCTAGCCCAACACTCCTTGGTTGTTTCCCATTATTTTTCCCCGTTAATTCCATCATTTTCCTTGTAAATTCTTAGAATTTAGGTCATAGAAATCCCTAACTTTAGTGCTGATTTGAGCCCCGATTTATGCTCCGTTTGTGCTCAACTTTTGAGCACACATTCCTTGTCCTTCGAAGGACATCATAACAGATTCAATTTTGGATTTTATTTGTGGGCCCCACAGGCTCATTCTTGACCCGAATTTCAACCCGAGCTTTTATATAGCAATATGGGTCTCATTTTACTCGTATTGACATGTAGATTATTGTTTTGATAGCTTGGTAGCTTTTTGGGTTCGTGGAGCAAAGTCGAGCGAATTGAGGGCGATTCAAGATTTGCGGTTTGGGATCGAGGTAGGCTTCGGTCTGCTTTTCTCTATGAGATTGTGTATAGTATAGTTTGCATGCTAGGTAGGGATGTTAGGATATCTTTATGACTTGTATAGCATGACTTAGGCCATTTAGGAAATTTGGGTAGAAATGTGACCTAAACCTTAGTGTAAAACACTTGTCATGGCAATAGAATCCTATTACCCTTGATTATAAGCATGCTAACCATATTTTACTATTAAGGATCCCTTAGTTTAAGATTTATCATTTGACTTAGGAATTCGGGAGGTATTTTCCCCGATTAGATCCTTGTAGTGGATTTATACCTTTGATTATTATGGATTCCCGAGTTATGAGGCTTGTTATGTTGATTATGTATTATTAGGCCCGAGGCCGTAGTTACGATACTAGTTGGGTTCCAGGTGAGTATCCTATTCGTCAGAGGACATGATTATAGTTTATAGATGCTTAGGCACTTATACTGGTATTGTTTGGATATTGGTGATGACATGCATACTTTTAGGCGCATTCATGCTCAATAAGTGGTATGATTCCAACCAAAACTTTGTTTTTCTAAGAAGGGAACTACTCCCACTTTTTACTTTTAAAATGGATTCTTTTATAATGGGAATCGAACCACCTTATTTAATGAAATGTGAGATTTTGAAACAAAATATGATGTTTTAGAAATTAGATCGAGATTGATTCCGGTCCACTACTACTCCACTCTTTAACCACTACTACTTACTCGGTTAAGAGAGATTTCGACCCTTTCTACGTTATTATACCGATTTAGTCCCAAACTTGATCTCAGGCAATGGATTATGGACTTACATTCCTTTAGTCATAGTTCGAGTCCGTGCACTTATTACACTATGTACACTTTTTAGTCACAGTTATAATCAATCTACTCCGTCCAACACCAGATATATATATATATATATATATATATATATATATCCGATGTTGGACGGAGTAGATTGATTATGATGGTTATTAGAAGTCCTGGTTTGAGACCAGGCAGTGTATATGGATATCCAGAATCCCCTATGGGCCCCTTTGTCCATGAGATGCTGTACCGATAAAGAATGGTAGCCGTAGGTCCTGCCTTTGTGAGATACTAAGATGGAGGAGGTGTATACACTTGTTACGTTATGATTCTTGGTACTTTATGGCACTTGGATCAGATATGGTATATATGGAAATGTTACATTCATTCATTCATATGCATCGCCTATCACCAGTAGTATTATTTGGCACCTATATCTATTGGTCTTATGGGGGGCTGCATAGGTACAGGTTATGGTTGTTTTTTGCTGAGTGTTTTCGTGAACCTTCCAGGCTTATGGGGGTCTGGTTAGGTATTTGTGTGTCCGGACTAGCCAGTTACTTTGTTATTGGTTATTATGGTTAGCTCGTGGCAGGATGAGTATGGACTGGTACCCAAGATTAGAGGTACGTTCCTGATTCCTTTCTCTTTTTCGGTGAATTATATTATGGATAGATCACCTCATGCTTAGTCACATTTTGGTTAGAGGCCTGATCAAGCTAGTATTAGCTCCCTTACTTAGCTAAGGCCCTCGAGAGGTTAGATTGACTCGCTTAGGTTATTACTTTTGAGTTAGTACGACAGGTTTATTTGTATATATATATATATAAATGGTATTACCGTATATCCCTCTCTTTCTTTATCTATTCATATTGTATATGTATTCTTTGGCCTAGAATACCATTACCTATCCTTCTTTTGCTTATCATTGATATATTAGCTAGTGATATACGGTAGTGTACTTTAGTTCTTGAGCACTGTTAGAATAGGCTAGTTTACCCTTATTGCTTCATCAGCCTCATTATGCTCAGTCTTCCTGAATAATTGCTTGTAGTTATATTTATGCCTTATATGTTATTTATGCTTACATTATTTCTGGAGCTTAGTTGGTCGATGCCTAATGAGTACCACATTTTTGGTACTCATACTACACTTCTGCAGCCTGCAGATCATAGTACGAGTTTTCACCGTTGATGTGTGCATCATATGGAGCAACTATGGATCGGGGACTTAGGGTGATCTCCGGACGTTTGGAGTTGTTCCTACACTCTCTCTTATTGTTAGACTGATCTCTATATTATACTCAGAGACATCTTTGTATATATATTTATCTTGTATTTCACTTGTACTCTTGATGTATTTGATGCTCTTGTACTGGCTCCACTAGATTTTGGGATTATATTGGCCCTTTTATTAGGTTTATTCCGTTGCTTTCTTTCATTTCTCTTTATAGTCCGTTACTATCCATTCCGGATTAGGGGTTGGCTTACCTACTAGTGGGTTATAATAGGTGCCATCATGACCTAAGAAATTGGGTCATGACAACAGGCTCGACAACTAATCTGACACTATATTACATTGACAGGCCCGACAGCCAACCCGACAGTACATTGCATTAACAGGCTCGACATCCAACCCAACAATACATTGCTTTGATAGGCTTGACAGCCAACCCGACAGTATATTGCATTAACAGGTCGACAGTCAACAAGACAACACATTACCTTGACAAGTTCGAAATCAAACATTGCATCAGAATACTACACACCAAGTCTAATGCAACATTATGACACTCAAGACAAATCTTCTTTCTTTAATCCTCATATAATTACCTTAAGGCGTCATAGTTCAAAAAGTCATTTCCATGGCCTGTGGACACCATCTCATGGTCCTTATGATTTACTTTCTATTTATCATGCTCCAAAGGCATCATAGTTTAAAGGCGCCACCTTCATGGCCGGAAGATACCATTACAAGGCCTTAGGATTTACTTTCTATTTATCGTGTCCCTAAGGCATCATAGCTTAAAGACATCATCCTTGCCGTCTTAAAGAAAATGCTCATGGTCTAATGGGAAATTGCATCATGTTTAGATACTTACAACAATTACTTATCATTTATCTAATCCACATGCTCTAACCATTTTTATCTAGTTATACTAGAAAGTACACAGGTAATGAAGGAAGAACGAGTTACAAATAGGAATAACTTTAGCTCTTGTTTTCAAAATACAATTTTGTTTATTCCACTGCCACTCCAATTCAACTTGAAACACATTTTGCCTTTCATTGTCATGCCTCTCCTTGCTTCTAATCACCCACTCCAATCTCATTGACCCATAATACCATCATTGTTACCCGTATCCCTTATCATTAACATTCTTTTGGAATATCGACTGTTCCTAAATATAGAACTACACACGACCTGATTCTCATAAATTCGAGATATGTAGGCGACTTAAAACCAAAGTCTCGGCCACAATATTTAGATAACCCCCCTTTTGTTATTTCTATTCAAACAAACCGTCCACTCGATCAGACAAAATTGGCTACTACGTCAATTTTCTTTGCTTGAAAATTCTTCCATCACTCTCAAGCAATGAAGGGACAACTGTTGACACCCAAATTTGACCTCCCAATATTCCTCCCACGCTGCTATTTTACAAAAACAATTAGTTTTGGGTATTTGTATTTCTTTACTTATTATTTTAGTATCAAATATATCTTGACGTTTCACATTCATAATTTTGAAGTATGCCATTTATTTTATCATTTTTATATATAGTACATATAATTTATTAATTTAAATATAATATTTTACATAATATTTATTAAATTATTTTTGCAAAAATGCATACTTATAATTTACAAATAAATATTATTATTATTATTATTATTATTGGTATAGCGTTTCTTAAAATTCATATTTATAATTTATAGGCGCCTAATTTATTTCAAACTATTATTATCATCAATTCTAAATAATATGTTATGTGTCATTAATTTTATTTAAATAATTTATTCATAATTAATTTGAGAATAACGGTTTTCATGACATTCGTTAATTTTTGTTATTATTGTTATTATATATTTATCAATTTACCACTATATTTATTGAATAACAACCCAACTCAACTCAATTTCCTAATTTATTTAATACCTCGCCCAATTTTGTCCAATTATTGCCAATTTTAGTCTAAATTGATTTTAATTTGACCTCGAATTGAAATCCCCAATTCAATTTTAAACAAACCCTGTTCCTGACCTGATTTTAAATCGGATCTAACCCATGTTGTAATTTTAAATCCTAGTCGTTGATCAAGAATGATCCAACGTTTGAGATTAACTCTCCACTTTCATTCCTTTTCTAATTAAATAACCCCCAAAATTAAACCCTAAATCATTTTTATTCCTCTCTACCAAACTGTCGCCGACCTATTCCTCTCCTCTCAAATTGCGTTCTGCTATCACGCCACCGATAATCCACCACCAGCGAATCACTTCATCATCGGTGAAACCAGTAAGCCGCACAATTCATCATCCGCAACTCCGATGAGTCGACACCACGACACCGCGCCGCTGCTCCATGCTCTGTTCAAGTCTCGACGGAATTCACCTGGGTTTGATTTCTTATTTAACCTTACGTCTAAATTTTCATTTCCTTCTACTTCTTTACTTTTCTATTTTTTGACATATTTTGTGATCTGAAATTGGTGAAGTTTGGTTGAGAGTCTTGTCAAATTTCTTTGGGATTTGTGTTTGTCAAATCATCTAGGCTATTATATGTGAAAAGCCCCAATTTTTATGAATATTTGTTTAAGCCTAATTGGAGGATTTGGACACTGATTTGTGCGATTTCTGAAACATATCCCTTCTATGTATTAGCTAATTAGTTTCACATTAATAGGGTCGAGATTTTGTTACCAGATCAAAATCAGAGTCTTATTTCATGAAATCTTTCTACCTTGGTGTCCGTCGGATAATTAAAACCCATCCATTTCTGAATTGGAGTTCAATCGTGCTTGCTGCTTAGTAATATGACCGTCTTTATGTCGATATGTGATTTGACTATGAATAAATCCTCTATATTTTGTATTTGTTTCATTTATTGAATTTGGACAACTTTGGTACTCGCATGTCATTGATAGCTTTGATGATTGATTTGCCTTACTTGATTTGGATTCAATTTCAGTACTCATATAATTATGGTAAGTTTTGGATTTGTTTGACTTGTCTTGCTTGATTTTGAGAACTAATATTAACCTAATACCTGATTCACTTTTGGTAAGTTTTTATTCTGGCATATTTCCCTCCCCTAATTGATTCTAATTGCCTAAGTATCCGATTGTATGGTAAATTTCAGTTGTCCATGTGTCTTTGTTTACTTACCCATCCCTCTTTTAATTCATAAATATATATATATATATATATATATATATATATATATTACTTCCATATTATGGTAAATTTGGCCACTCTTAATTCTAAATTGATTCATCCGTCTGTTTAAGAGTAAAGATTTTCATTAATTGATTCCTGGGAATATTTCTTTTTGTTTTCACTTCCTCTAATTGATTTTTCTGAATATTTTCCTCCCTTTAATTTTGTATAACTCTCCTACTATATAAACAATGCATCCCCCTCACTATTACTCATGTTTAACATCATCCACTCTCTCTACACGAAAAAAAATACTTTACAATTTTATTTTACTTTTGCTTTTCGAAGGGTCGGCTTTGGTTTTCTCTTGCTGTTTTGTTCTTCTATTGTGTTTTGCTTAAAGTTTTCTTATTATTATTATCTATTACTGCCAACTAGTTAGTTCTCTTAATGACATATTCAATTTTTGTGTGCTAGTTATGTGTAACATTTTATTCTGCATTAGTTAATTAGGAGGGTTTAATGCCTTAGTATTCTATGGAAAGCATCCCGGTATGTTTTCCCGAGCTTAAGATATGAACGTGAAATTTCTGGTTTGGCTTGTGTGATTATGTTCATTATTTCTACAAGCAATCTATTTGTTCAATGATTATACTTTTCTACGCACAACATGATCTCACCAGTTATTATATTAAACATATGAAATGGAATGACCACTTCGTATTCTCTTTATGTGAATCCAAGATGCCTTTTGAATATCTCATAACCCCTATGGCGTGAGCCTGCCTGGGATCCTCGAGATCCTTAGAATCTTGACAGCGCCAAAGGTTGGTTATGGGCTGTCAAATGGTGTTTTATGATTCTGAGATTGGTTTGGTGCTTTTGGTTTCTGTTTAATAGGTTTTTGCTTGAAGGCTATTTGTCAGGCATAAGAAAGAGTAGTCAAGGGGTTTACTAAAGTACTGCACCACTTGGTCTTTTATATTTCGGTCTATAATAATGTTGTATAAACACTACTACATAATGAAATATTATGGGACTTCTTGAGGGTGGGGAACTACCTGTTAAATGTTGCTTTATGTTTGCATGCTTTGACAATTTGTCATATAGCATTTGTCACACCCCAAATCCCATGGAGGCATGATTGGCACCCGAAGCCGATATGGCCCGAGAGAACCAATCTTTGCTTATGTACATATGCATATCCTCGTATGAACATCGTACTAGCTCATGTAACCGATAACATATAAAATGCCAATGACGGAAGTCATGGAAAACATGTACAATATGAAACTATGGCCGTTAGAGCCATCAAGTCAACATGAACATACGTCTCTTGCATTCCCATACCCACATATGTCAACAAAAGCCTCTAACTGATACATTTACAAGACCAACTAAAAGTCGAGACAAGTCCCCGCTTTATACAACATTTACAACATCAAAACAACTGTACAACTGTGACTCAAAAAATCACGAAGCAACTGGGCCTCACCAAAGACTTGCAATTAACTGTCAACTTACTGTGGAGGTCTACTAGTGCCTGCACCTGCAACATGTAAGGTAAGTCCCCCGAGGGGGTCAGTACGAAGAATGTACTGAGTATGTAAGGCTCATAGGAGATTCATCATATGTAATAATAACAACAACGGAGTCAGTATAAGAGAAATAGTAATTATGAATAAACTCTCTTTTTGTACGTGAGGAAATCATGAATATTTCTACTGTTATTGTTATTTTTAGATCACTCATTTTACATCCTTATTATTCATATAATATCTTTCATACATATCTTCAGTCAAGAGAGTTTTTCCTTTACTCAAGAGACTCTTCTCCTCTTTTCAAAATATTCTTCTATTCAAGAGATTTTTTCTTCTCCTTTACGCTCATCATCGTTATTATTCATCTTCTTAGTTATAAACTACATCCACTCTTTGGTGGGTTAATTACTACATCCACTCTTTGGTGGGGAACCATGCATTTTACGTTCATTACTTCACTTGCCTTTTCATATGTTCATCTTTATTGTTCTACCCATGCTAGGCTGTTCTGTCGCCCCTGGGATGAGATTAACCCATGCTAGGTACTTTGACCCCTGGGATGTTATATTATGTGAACCCATGCAAGCTTTCGTGTCGCCCCTGGGATGTCATTAACCCATGCTAGGCTTATCGCCCCTGGGATGTTATATTATGTGAACCCATGCTAGGCTTTCATGTCGCCCCTGGGATGTCATTAACCCATGCTAGGCTTATCGCCCCTGGGATGTTATATTATGTGAACCCATGATAGGCTTTCATGTCTCCCCTGGGATGTCATTAACCCATGCTAGGCTTATCTCCCCTGGGATGTTATTGGGATAGACCCATGCTAGGCTTTTCTGTCGCCCCTGGGATACCACCCATGTTATTGGGATCGACCCATGCTAGGTATTTAACCCATGGGATACCACCCATTAAACATTACTTCTTTCTTTCATTACTCTTTCTTTCATTCTAAGAGTGAGACATACTTCATCTTTTAAGAGATTGATACTTTGAGGATCATAACATTATTTGAAGCACATTCAGATACACATTTCGCTTTACTCCTTTACTTCACATCTTAACTCTTGTAAGATTGACACCTTTACTTGTGAGAGATAGGTACATTAACTTGTACATGACATCTTTCATTACTTATGTGAGATTGATACTTTTACTTATGAGAAAGAGATTGATACAAAGACAACCATAATCTCATTAGACTTTGGAACATAACATGATTGGAATAATGTTGTTCAAACTAAACAAACTCTCTTTACCTCATCACTCTCATTGAGACAATTCTCTTAGAATAACATTATCACAGCTTTGGAACTTTAGTCAATAAATAAGAGATACGTGAATCATACTTCATCTAAGAGTAGGATACATGTGAATAACAAGGTATATCAACCTGAGTTGGGATACCACAGAACCCTTTGGAATGTAACACTTTTGGAACCTTAGGATAATGATCACTAAATAAGACACATGAATACAACCACTATGGGAACTTTGGAACACAAACTTATTGGGCTTTCGGAAAATTAACACTGAATAGGAGACATTTGATTCGCCATTGACCAATGAGTAAGGAACTTATGAGTAACACTAGTCAACTACCAGATACGGAATACCTTAGAGCATTTCAGAATCGAATGAGTAATATGACAATGTGAACACCATATGCTGCAGAAAGATAAGGACAAAGTAACCTTAAATACCTTCACTTCCAAGTATGAGTACACGAGTCTATATATGAACACAATAGTCCAGCTTCTTCCTTACGTCTTACTCTACAATACAAGTACATAACAAAGTTCATGTTAACAACCAACTCCCTTACAAACGTATAAATGTCACAAAGAGTTACGTGACTGCTACATAGCATTATTTCGTCCTTCACAGTACATCCCATTGCATTATCATACCAACAACACCATAACATTCCACACATTGACCAAAATATCGTACATCAATAACATTTCACATCACACTTACCCTTATGCTTTCTCATTAGCATTCCGTCACAATTTCTCCTATCAACTTGCCTCATAACAACATATGAACAACAATCCATACTTAATACAATACGACATGCCTCCATACGACACTTTAAAGTCATTAAAACGACATCACAAGTTGCTAATTATATCCATAAAGGGTATAGGGGCCTTCGGGGATCAACTAGATGCGAAAACATACCAAACCGGACCTGGGGGCTGACCTGCGTTGCCACCTGCTCCTTCATGTGGCTTCCCTTCACCCTCATATGCCCTTTTGCAGTAACCAGAGGCATCTGCATTGGCATCTGCGCCCGCAGGTGCCACCGTCTGCGGGGTGGATGCCCGTTTTGGTCCGAAATGGTCTTTTTGGGGTCTTTTTATGCAATGAATGGTCCATGATCATAACCAAACTTATTTTGACATATTTTTTATCCTCTTGAATACCCACAACCATCCATGGTCTCACAACACACAATAAAATCACCAAAACGACACTTTACGGTCAATACGCCACCAAAACTATAACCAATTTCACAATAGAAATTCCAAACATTATATACCATGACAAAAAACGGGAAGACTATAATCACATCTCACATGTAAATGTTAACTCCATCAAGTTCACTTCCTTCAAAACAACAAGTACATATTCAATATAACAAGGCAAAACCATCCTCCGATTTAACAAACACATACACTTCACACATAGTGAACTTCTCAATACTTCACCAACACAACCAACATAATATACACCACCTATCATGCGTAAAATATATTAAACCATCATAATAAACACTTACCAAAACTTGTACAAGGATGATCTTGGTCAAGGGGATGACTTAGGGTTCTTGAGAGCCAAAAAGAAAATGTTGAGATATTTCTAGAAAAAGCATGAGAGTCGCATATGAATAAAAATTTGATTTTTCCTTGTATATATAGGCCCTCAAGTCACTCTTATCCTTTCTTAGCATTAATTGCATGGTTGATTGGTCAAATGGACCAATATTGGAGGAATGGGTCACATTTTATATTGGGCCATGTCTTCTTGTTTATTTTGGGCTTCATTTTTGGGCCCAATGGTGCAGGACTTATTAATTTGCATACAAATAAATGAATAATTCATCAAATTTCTCATGTTCAACTAATTCCATAATTGTACACGTAGTCGTATAGGTTCGGAAATGTACGGGGTGTTACATCCCCTCCCCCCTTAGGAACATTCATCCTCGAATCATGCCCGAGAGAACCAATCTTTGCTCTTGTACATATGCATATCCTCGTATGAACATCGTACTATCTCATGTAACCGATAACATATAAAATGCCAATGACGGAAGTCATGGAAAATATGTACAATATGAAACTATGGCCGTTAGAGCCATCAAGTCAACATGAACATACGTCTCTTGCATTGCCATACCCACATATGTCTACAAAAGCCTCTAACTGATACATTTACAAGACCAACTAAAATTCGGGACAAGTCCTCGCTTTATACAACATTTACAACATCAAAACAACTGTACAACTGTGACTCAAAAAGTCCCAAAGCAAATGGGGCTCACCAAAGACCTGCAATTAACTGTCAACCTACTGTCGAGGTCTACTAGTGCCTGCACCTGCAACATGTAAGGTAAGTCCCCCGAGGGGGTCAGTACGAAGAATGTACTAAGTATGTAAGGCTCATAGGAGATTCATCATATGTAATAATAACAACAACGGAGTCAGTATAAGAGAAATAGTAATTGTGAAAAAACTCTCTTTTTGTATGTGAGGAAATCATGAATATTTCTACTGTTATTGTTATTTTAGATCACTCATTTTACATCTTTATTATTCATATAATATCCTTCATACACATCTTCACACAAGAAAAATTTTCATTTACTCAAGAGACTCTTCTCCTTTTTTCAAAAGATTCTTCTATTCAAGGGATTCTTCTATTCAAGAGATTCTTTATTTGCCTTTACGCTCATCATCATTATTATTCATCTTCTTAGTTAATAACTACATCCACTCTTTGGTGGGTTAATTACTACATCCACTCTTTGGTGGGGAACCATGTATTTTACGTTCATTACTTCTCTTGTCTGTTCATATGTTCATCTTTATTGTTCTACCCATGCTAGGTTGTTCTGTCTCCCCTGGGATGAGATTAACCCATGATAGGTACTTTGACCCCTGGGATGTTATATTATGTGAACCCATGCTAGGCTTATGTGTCGCCCCTGGGATGTCATTAACCCATACTAGGCTTATCGCCCCTGGGATGTTATATTATGTGAACCCATGTTAGGCTTTCGTTTCGCCCCTGTGATTTCATTAACCCATGCTAGGATTATCGCCCCTGGGATGTTATATTATGTGAACCTATGCTAGGCTTTCGTGTCGCCACTGGGATGTCATTAACCCATGCTAGGCTTATCGCCCCTGGGATGTTATTGGGATCGACCCATGCTAGGCTTTTCTGTCGCCTTTGGGATACCACCCATGTTATTAGGATCGACCTATGCTAGGTATTTAACCCATGGGATACCACCCATTAAACATTACTTCTTTCTTTCATTACTCTTTCTTTCATTCTAAGAGTGAGACATACTTCATCTTTTAAGAGATTGATACTTTGAGGATCATAACATTATTTGAAGCACATTCGCTTCACTCCTTTAATTCACATCTTTACTCTTGTAAGATTGACACCCTTACTTGTGAGAGATAGGTACATTAACTTGTACATTACATCTTTCATTACTTATGAGAGATTGATACTTTTACTTATGAGAAAGATATTGATACAAAGACAACCATAATCTCATTAGACTTTGGAACATAACATGATTGGAATAATTTTGTTCAAACTAAACAAACTCTCTTTACCTCATCACTCTCATTGAGACAATTCTCTTAGAATAACATTATCACAGCTTTGGAACTTTAGTCAATAAATAAGAGATACGTGAATCATACTTCATCTAAGAGTAGGATACAAATGAATAACAAGGTATATCAACCTGAGTTGGGATACCACAGAACCCTTTGGAATGTAACACTTTGGAACCTTAGGATAATGATCACTAAATAAGACACGTGAATACAACCACTATGGGAACTTTAGAACACAACCTTATTGGTCTTTCAAAACATTAGCAATGAATAGGAGACATGTGATTCACCATTGACCAATGAGTAAGGAACTTATGAGTAACACTAGTGAACCACCGGATACAGAATACCTTAGAGCATTCTGAAATCGAATAAGTAGTATGACAATATGAACACCATATGCTGCAGAAAGATACGGACAAAGTAACCTTACATACCTTCACTTCCAAGCATGAGTACACGAGTCTATATTTGAACACAACATTCCAACTTCTTCGTTACGTCTTACTCTATAATACAAGTACATAACAAAGTTCATGTTAACAACCAACTCCCTTACAAACGTATAAATGTCACACTGAGTTACGTGACTGCTACATAGCAT
Source organism: Capsicum rhomboideum (assembly GCA_031232105.1). Lineage (NCBI taxonomy): Eukaryota > Viridiplantae > Streptophyta > Magnoliopsida > Solanales > Solanaceae > Capsicum > Capsicum rhomboideum. The sequence continues at coordinate 52,228,577 of CP124718.1, forward strand.
TATTTATTCCTTCACAGTACATCCCATTGCATTATCATACCAACAACACCATAACATTCCACACATTGACCAAAATATCGTACATCAATAACATTTCACATCACACCTACCCTTATGCTTTCTCATTAGCATTCCGTCACAATTTCTCCTATCAACTTGCCTCATAACGACATATGAACAACAATACATACTTAATACAGGCCAACATGCCTCCATACGACACTTTAAAGTCATTAAAACGACATCAGAAGTTGCTAATTATATCCATAATGGGTATAGGGGCCTTCGGGGATCAACTAGATGCGAAAACATACAAAACCGGACCTGGGGGCTGACCTGAGTTGCCACCTGCACCTGAAGGTGGATTCCCTGCGCCCACAGATGCCCTTTGGCAGCAGCCAGAGTCATCTTCATTGGCATCTGCTCCCGCAGGTTCCTCCGTCTGCGGGGGCGGATGCCCGTTTTAGTTCGAAATGGTCTTTTTGGGGTCTTTTTATGCAATGTATGGTCCATGATCATAAAAAAACTTTTTATTACATATTTTTGATCATCTTGAATACCCACAATCAGCCATGCTCTCACAACACACAATAACATCACCAAAATGACACTTTACAGCCAAAACTCCACCAAAACTATAACCAATTTCACAATAGAAATTCCAAACATTATATACCATGACAAAACAAGGGAAGACTATAATAATATCTCACATGTAAATATTAACTCCATCAAGTTCACTTCCTTCAAAACCACAAGTACATATTCAATATTACAAGGCAAAACCATCCTCCGATTTAACAAACACATACACTTCACACATAGTGAACTTCTCAATACTTCACCAACACAACAAACATAATATACACCACCTCTCACGTGTAAAATATATTAAACCATGATAATAAACACTTACCAAAACTTGTACAAGGATGATATTGGCAAAAGGGATGACTTAGGGTTCTTGAGAGCCAAAAAGGAAATGTTGAGATATTTCTAGAAAAGGCATGAGAGTCCCATATGAATAAAAATCTGATTTTTCCTTGTATATATATGCCCTCGAGTCACTCTTATCCTTTCTTAGCGTTAATTTCATGGTTGATTGGTCAAATGGACCAATATTGGAGGAATGGGTCACATTTCATATTGGGCCATGTCTTCTTGTTTATTTTGGGCTTCATTTTTGGGCCCAATGGTGCAAGACTTATTAATTTCCACACAAATAAATGAATAATTCATCAAATTTCTCATGTTCAACTAATTCCATAATTGTACACGTAGTCGTATAGGTTTGGAAACGTACGGGGTGTTACATTCTTCCCCCCTTAGGAACATTCGTCCTCGAATGTTGACAACATCGTCTCATGTGAAACAAATGCATCTCTATATGAGCATCTCTATACATATACTCATCTAGAAACTTACTTAGTCTTTCTCCACTTCCACACTTTTGAACTTTTTGCTTCTGTTTGGAACAATGATGGGTACCTTGGTCTCATCATCTGTTTTTTAGCTTCTCATATTATCTACTCGACTCTTTGATTCCCTCAAAGAACTTTTACTAAAGTTACAGTTGTATTTACTAACCTTTGTACTTATTAGTCTAGCATAGAAATAGGTATCTCTTCCTAGTGGGATCCTCCGTAACTTGTATATTTTCAAGGGGAGCAATATGAAATGAAACTCTCATGTACGCCCGACACGTTTCACACCCTTTCTTTCCAAATCCACTTACCCTTTTCATTGGTGACACTGTCAAGAGTATTTTCTCATCTATGATCACAGCATCTATTATACCATCACGATATGTTCTTTCCATTATACTAAACTCACCGACAGGCATATCTACCTACTTATCTTTGCCTGTACCTCTGCTTGTTATTGGCATTTTTCTATACCAAAGAAAAACACTTTCCATGGTCAGATATACTTCAACTTACAACACTGACTCTATTGCACGATCTAGAAGTGAAAAAAGGAAATAACATCCTAAATGTCCCGCAGCCTCCTACTTATAAATATGGTGCACAACACATTGATAAGTAAGACTCTACTCAGACACGACTTTGTAGACACCCTTAGAACGACCTGCTCTGATACCACTTTTATCACACCCCAAATCACTTGGAGGCGTGATTGGCACCCGAAGCCGATATGGCCTGAGAGAACCAATCTTTGCTCATGTACATATGCATATCCTCGTATGAACATCGTACTATCTCATGTAACCGATAACATATAAAATGCTAATGACGGAAGTCATGGAAAATATGTACCATATGCAACTATGGTCGTTAGAGCCATCAAGTCAACATGAACATACGTCTCTTGCATTCCCATACCCACATATGTCTACAAAAGCCTCTAAGTGATACATTTATAAGACCAACTAAAAGTCGGGAAAAGTCCCCGCTTTATACAACATTTACTACATCAAAACAACTGTGACTCAAAAAGTCCCGAAGCAACTAGGGCTCACCAAAGACCTGCAATTAACTGTCAACCTACTGTGGAGGTCTACTAGTGCCTGCACTGCAACATGTAAGGTAAGTCCCCCGAGGGGGTCAGTATGAAGAATGTACTGAGTATGTAAGGCTCATAGGAGATTCATCATATGTAATAATAACAACAACGGAGTCAGTATAAGAGAAATAGTAATTGTGAATAAACTCTTTTTTTGTATGTGAGGAAATCATGAATATTTCTACTGTTATTGTTATTTTAGATCACTCATTTTACATCTTTATTATTCATATAATATCCTTCATACACATCTTCACACAAGAAAAATTTTCATTTACTCAAGAGACTCTTCTCCTTTTTTCAAAAGATTCTTCTATTCAAGGGATTCTTCTATTCAAGAGATTCTTTCTTCGCCTTTACGGTCATCATCATTATTATTCATCTTCTTGGTTAATAAATACATCCACTCTTTGGTGGGTTAATTACTACATCCACTCTTTGGTGGGGAACCATGTATTTTACGTTCATTACTTCTCTTGTCTTTTCATATGTTCATGTTTATTGTTCTACCCATGCTAGGCTGTTCTGTCTCCCCTGGGATGAGATTAATCCATGCTAGGTACTTTGATCCCTGGGATGTTATATTATGTAAGCCCATGCTAGCCTTTCGTGTCGCCCCGAGGATGTCATTAACCCATGCTAGGCTTATCGCCCCTGGGATGTTATATTATGTGAACCCATGCTAGGCTTTTGTGTCGCCCCTGGGATGTCATTAACCCATGCTAGGATTATCGCCCCTGGGATGTTATATTATGTGAACCCATGCTAGGCTTTCGTGTCTCCCCTGGGATGTTATTAACCCATGCTAGGCTTATCGCCCCTGGGATGTTATTGGGATCGACCCATGCTAGGCTTTTCTGTCGCCCCTGGGATACCACCCATGTTATTGGGATCGACCCATGCTTGGTATTTAACCCCTGGGATACCACCCATTAAACATTACATCTTTTTTTCATTACTCTTTCTTTCATTCTAAGAGTGAGACATACTTCATCTTTTAAGAGATTGATACTTTGAGGATCATAACATTATTTGAAGCACATTCACATACACATTTCGCTTCACTCCTTTACTTCACATCTTTACTCTTCTAAGATTGACACCTTTACTTGTGAGAGATAGGTACATTAACTTGTACATTACATCTTTCATTACTTATAAGAGATTGATACTTTTACTTATGGGAAAGAGATTGATACAAAGACAACCATAATCTCATTAGACTTTGGAACATAACATGATTGGAATAATTTTGTTCAAACTAAACAAACTCTCTTTACCTCATCACTCTCATTGAGACAATTCTCTTAGAATAACATTATAACAGCTTTGGAACTTTAGTCAATAAATAAGAGATACGTGAATCATACGTCATCTAAGAGTAGGATACATGTGAATAACAAGGTATATCAACCTGAGTTGGGATACCACAGAACCCTTTGGAATGTAACACTTTTGGAACCTTAGGATAATGATCACTAAATAGGACACGTGAATACAACCACTATGGGAACTTTGGAACACAACCTTATTGGGCTTTCGGAACATTAGAAATGAATAGGAGACATGTGATTCACCATTGACCAATAATTAAGGAACTTATGAGTAACACTAGTCAACTACCGGATATGGAATACCTTAGAGCATTTCAGAATCGAATGAGTACTATGACAATGTGAACACCATATGCTGCAGAAAGATACGGACAAAGTAACCTTACATACCTTCACTTACAAGTATAAGTATACGAGTCTATATATAAACACAACAGTCCAGCTTCTTCCTTACGTCTTACTCTACAATACAAGTACATAACAAAGTTTATGTTAACAACCAACTCCCTTACAAACGTATAAATGTCACAATGAGTTACGTGACTGCTACATAGAATTATTTCGTCCTTCACAGTACATCCCATTGAATTATCATACCAACAACACCATAACATTCCACACATTGATCAAAATATCGTACATCATTAACATTTCACATCACACTTACCCTTATGCTTTCTCATTAGCATTCCGTCACAATTTCTCCTATCAACTTGCCTCATAACAACATATGAACAACAATCCATACTTAATACAAGAAAAAATACCTCCATACGACACTTTAAATTCTTTAAAACAACATCACAAGTAGCTAATTATATCCATAAAGGGTATAGGGGCCTTGGGGGATCAACTAGATGCGAAAACATACAAAACCGGACCTGGGGGCTGACCTGCGTTGCAACCTGCACCTGCATGTGGATGACCTGCACCCTCAGATGCCCTTTGGATGCAGCCATAGGCATCTGCATTGGCATCTGCGCCCGCAGGTGCCACCGTCTGCGGGGGCAGATGCCCGATTTGGTCTGAAATGGTCTTTTTGGGGTCTTTTTATGCAATGAATGGTCCATGATCATAACCAAACTTATTTTGAAATATTTTTGATCATTATGAATACCCACAATCAGCCATGGTCTCACAACACACAATAACATCACCAAAACGACACTTTACGGTCAACACGCCACCAAAACTATAACCAATTTCACAATAGAAATTCCAAACATTATATACCATGACAAAACAAGGGATGAATATAATCACATCTCACATGTCAATATTAACTCCATCAAGTTCACTTCCTTCAAAACCACAAGTACATATTCAAGATTACAAGGCAAAACCATCCTCCGATTTAACAAACACATACACTTCACACATAGTGAACTTCTCAATACTTCACCAACACATCCAACATAATATACACCACCTATCATGCGTAAAATATATTAAACCATCATAATAAACACTTACCAAAACTTGTACAAGGATGATCTTGGCCAAGGGGATGACTTAGGGTTCTTGAGAGCCAAAAAGGAAATGTTGAGATATTTCTAGAAAAAGCATGAGAGTCCCATATGAATAAAAATCTAATTTTTCCTTGTATACATAGGCCCTCAAGTCACTCTTATCCTTTCTTAGCATTAATTGCATGGTTGATTGGTCAAATGGACCAATATTGGAGGAATGGGTCACATTTCATATTGGGCCATGTCTTCTTGTTTATTTTGGGCTTCATTTTTGGGCCCAATGGTGCAAGACTTATTAATTCCCACACAAATAAATGAATAATTCATCAAATTTCTCATGTTTAACTAATTCCATAATTGTACACGTAGTCGTATAGGTTCGGAAAGGTACGGGCTGTTACAACATTAGATGTCAAGCCTATAGGATATATTCATTCTCAGCATGTTAAGCAATACCCAACTATTAGGTACCATGTCTATAGGATTTTACTATTTTGGAATGTTATAGAAATCATGTCTATAGGACTTCATATTAACTTTCTGCATAATAAATTGATATCTTTAGTTCGAAGTTTGGCAGGTACATATTATTCCGTTCTATTTTTAAACTCTCACTCACAAAACTTGATTAAACTTAAGTCAAAGTATATTTTCAGAATGTTAAATTATTAATCCTTACTTAGACAGGTTTATTAAATAATTTTCAGCATGTTACTTAAACATTTCCTCACATAGAATACATGTCTATTGATTTATTATTAATTTCTAGCATGCAAACTAATTGTCTCTCTCTTAGATGCCATGTTCTAGAGCTCATAATAATAATAATCTTCAGCATGTTAATTAATTAATTCCTCACTTAGATATCATTTTCCTAGGCTTATTAAATATTTTTCAGCATGATAATTAATATTTCTCTATCTAAAATTCATGTCTATAGGACTTGTTTAAAGCTTTTTATCATGTCCATATAGATATCCTGCCTATAGGAGATGTTAAAATCTTTTCATCACATAGAGATTATGCCCATAGGAGTGCTTCAAATGTTCTTTAGCATGTCTATCGCCTAATCAACTTTTATAATGTGAGAGCCTTGCATGAAACTTTTGTGTACTAATTGCTAGTATTATTTGTTTTGGTTGATACGAAACCCGAGTCCAATTAAGCAACATAAGCTTTTCTTTTGTCTAGACCCACATCCAAAATAGCAAGTCCAATGCCTCTTAGACATTAAGTTGGGACAGGTAGGCTTTTTAGGAAACACTAGTTTTTATCATTTCTTTAGTACACTTCTAGGCTTAATAACAACTTAATAACCAAATTAGGTGGGATGGGTAGACAGATGGAAATGATGGAAGTTGACCCAAGTAGAATACGATATTGCAACATATGACATTGTAATCCATTAATAATCCAGGCGCTGATTCGAAAAGGATAAAATCAACCCTTGTCCAAATCTTCTGAACCGGTTTTTCTTTTTTGTATTCTAAGTGTTCTGATTTTTTGGGGTAGTTTAGGTTTATTATTTATTAAAATATTTTCACCATATAAATTGTGCCCCTTCTATCCTCTCACTTATCTGATTCACATTTTTTTTACTTATTTACTTACGCATCTTATTACTTTATCACTTAGATAATTGCTAATTAGATAATAACTGAGTTGCATGTCTAGTTCATTTATTATTTTTCATGTTTAAACACTTAGTTGATATTAAGTTAATAAAAATAATTGTCTTTTTTTTTTCCAACACATAGAATCCCCCACATAACATATAGATTTGGCTGGGACCCACATTTGTGGACCTCGAAAGGTAGCTAACACTATCTTTTCGAGGTAATTTGAATCTTTACCCAAGTTTTTGGTGACATAGACTAAAAATGGAGTTAATCGATAGTAATTAGTTGAGAATAGTGCCCTAACGCACCTTAATTCTTTAGGTGGCGACTCTTCTCTTTTAAACTATCCTAAAAAGAGTTGTCACGTCGAATCCTGCTTTTCGCGAGAAAAATGGGACGCGACAGCATAACGACTTTGCTGGGGAATACGTAGGTTCTAACCATTACAAATTCATGTATTATGTGGGATTTTATGTTTTTTTTTTTATTTGTATGTATTTTGGTGTTTATTCCTTTCATGATTGACCCTATTCTTTTTCCTTTGTTTTCCTTTAATAGTTTTTTGACAATTTTCATCTATTGTTCTTATAGGTTAATCCTCTCCCTTTCCCCTTATTTTATTTCCCTAAAATGATTCATATTTCCATGACCATCCTCTTTCCTTTTCCCTTTTTACTTGTCTATAAGTTATTTTTTATCCCCTCAAATATCCCTTTAATTATGCACTTATTTATTTTCCTTATTTTTATTATTTTTCTTATATTGTTCAACGTGTTGCAACTTTTCATTACGTGCTATGTGTTACTGCATTACATAATTGGCTTTTCGTTCATATTTCCCCACTTGAGAACTTCACACTTTCACACACTTTCACTATACTTGGATGTTGTGCCTTTGCACTTCTCTAAATTCTCTTCAAACCAATGAAAGTGAGTCGGCTAAGACGTAGTAGAGCGGATAGTTTTACTATCGTGGGGCTACGTGCCTTCTCGCATAATATTACCCTCAGTCCGTGTCTATTAACTATTAGAAAACTTAAGATAGTATCGTATCCACCCCTTGCATTTAATTCATGCATGCATTAAACATGGGTGGTTTGACCTTGGAGGCCACTCCACAAAGTTAGTATCCACCCAATTTTATAAAGGGTCCCTACCACCCATCGTCTCAAGGATACATATTATGTGCTAAGTGGTCTTGATAATCTAATCGAAGCCAAATTATAAGAAATGGAGTCTAGATATTTTCTTTGCTGTCTTATTTTTAGATTTGCAATAGAAGGTGCACCTATTTTTTCTAATACCCAAATGGTCATTGGTGTGCCCACAAGTTATGGATTTTATTGTATATTGTAATGCTTTATGATCTGGTTTAGGTGCTACTTTGATGTAGGGTCAAAATATGATTGCTTATGCTTCACGACAGCTGAAGACTTATGAGAAAAACTACCCCACTCATGGTTTAGAGTTGGAAGCATTGGTTTTTGCTTTGAAGATTTGGAGACATTACCTCTATGCGGTGAAGTGTGAAGTGTTCACAGACCACCATAGTTTACAATATGTGTTCACCCAAAGAGACCTAAATTTGAGGCAGATAAGGTGGATGGAATTGATCAAAAACTATGGCATCTCAATCTTATCCCATCTTGGCAAAGACAATGTGGTGGAAGATGCATTAACCTAGAGGCCAGCAAGCATAGCAAGTTTTGCATAGTTGGAGGTGTCGAGACGCCTATTGGCTATAGAGGTACAGACTCTAACTAGTTATTTTGTGAGATTGTAGGTGACTAGAAATGGAAGGGTGTTAGCCCATGTGGAGGCTAAGTCTAATTTTGTTGAAAAGATTAAGAGCAGACAATTTGAGGACAAAAAGTTGTGAAACCATAAGGAGAAAGTGTTTCAAGGTGATGCCAATGATGCAATCCTTGATGAAGAAAGAGTGTTGAGGATTCGGGGGTGCTCTTATGCACCACGTGTGGGCAACTTGATTCCTACTATTCTTCTAGAGGCCATAATTCTAAGAATTCTATACATTGGGTTGAAACCAAAATGTATATATACTTATGACAACAATATTGGTGGTGAAGAATGAGGCAAAATATTGTAGATTTTGTGACCAAGTGTCAAAATTGTCTATAGGTTAAGTATGGACATCAAAAACCTAGTGGCACTTTTCAAAAATGCCCATTCTGGAGTTGAAATGGAAAAGAATAACCATGGATTTTGTTGTGGGTCTTCCTAAGACCTTGAGGAAGTGTGACTTCATATGGGTGATAATAAATCGATTTATCAAGTCGGCTCACTTTATTCTAGTAAAGGTGGACTAAAATGCAAACTAAGTTGGCCAAGATATATGTGAAGGAGATTGTAAGACTCCATGGGGTGCCTATTTCTATTGTGTCATACAAAGGTACTCAATTTACATCTAATTCTTAGAGAGGTTTCGGTGAAAATTGGGTTCTAGGTTAGACCGAAGTACAACTTTTCATCCACAAATCGATGGATAGTCGAAATGGATAATGTAAGTACTTAAAGATATGCTTTGAGTGTGTGGGATGGACATTCCTAACTTTATCTAAACGTTTTATTTTATCTAAGATTCTTCCCTATGCATTAGATCCCCCCATCGTAGATATTTCTGCCATACCTGATGCTACAAAATGATTGAGAACTACAATGGGGTTGAAATGTATTTCCTTCTTTGTATTCAATAATCTCGTAGAGCAAGTCTATAAGGGAGTAGACTATAACCTACCTTAAAGTCAAAAAGCAGCATCAAACCAACCACGAGCTAGTCATCCCCTCCACTCGACCTTAAAAATCTATCACATTATCACAAACATACTCTATAACATCAATATTAAAAAAAATGTTGATTAGTTCTTGAGTCCTTTTGTTCTTAATCGAGTCATCCGTTCTTCATTGAACAAAAAATTCTCTAGTCGAGAGTAGACATTGGAACTTTGAGTACCAATGAATAGAAGCAAAGTTCAACATTAGTCAAGACAATTGTAAGATAGTTAAAAGTGTGAGAACACGAGTGACTGTGATGTTTTGATTTCACTAACGCTAACGTTGTTTGTTGCTTTTTGTATTGAGTGTTTTATTGATAGGTACCATGGCATCGGGAGATGAAACCCAACCTACCACAAGTGGGACAACTTTTGACACCTAGAGGTCGTCATAGGGATGTAACGAGATATAAGTGAAATGAATGGTAAATTATCACACATGGTGATAGAATGGTAAGTATGGATGGTAGGATGGCAAACATGGGGAATCATTTAATCCCCTCAATTATTACTCCTCAAATCCATGTCCAAACTCCCTACACCCTGCCTTTGATTGACAAAGATGGGGATGACTTACTTGAGTCAAGTGATGAAGTTGGTCCTAGTCTCCTTAAAGTTAGTGGTGGTTCGTGTGACATTGGGAATTTTCTCTTAAGGAAGAAGGTGATATTTGTTTAGAAATTGTTGCTTCTTCTTTGTGTGTTTCCCAATTGGTAAGAATATTCATGGTGATGATTTTGAATTTAATAGTGAGTATGTACATAAAGACACCTTAGATGAAATTAGTGCAAGACACCTTTATTTACTCTCTATTTGCTTATGAAATTGCCTATGGTTGTGTAGAGAGTATACCTTCTTGCAAAAGTTGCACCCTTAAGGAAAATGGGTATTGCATTGACCTATGTCTATGGATACTTTTCTTATTTAACCCCAGAAACCATTTAGATTATGGTGGTTGTAAGACACCCAACTTGGTACTTGGTCATGATAACAAGTAAAACTTGGTTAAGGCTGCAAATGAGCTTAAAGATAAGACTCACTCTCTTAATGAACTTAATTATTTGATTTACTTATTTGTTAAGTCTTGTCAAGGGAGCAGTCTTGAGGAGGAATATCATAGAAAAATACCTCACAAAGTGTCAAATTGGTATGAAGTCACATCTTGTATTTCCTATAAAGAAGGTATGTACTTCTGGCTCATGCTTATTCTTGGGCTTTCTAAAGCCATGGAGGTGAAATACTTCTGTTGTAAGTATAGTAGTAGCCCTTTCATTTATTCGTGTGATATTTTCTTGGTGTTGCTTCTTGATCATATATTGAGCTTAAATACAATATCCTTATTGACTTGTGGATGGGATGCCTTTGTATTAGACACCGATGATTAATTGGAAGAAAACCCATTCTTGAGGATGGATTATGCTCACTATAGGTTTTATCCTTGGTCCTTTGATGATTCCATTGTTTGGATTGAGTGAGAATCGATATTCATTCCTTTCTATGTTTTGCAGGATCTAGATTTAAGGACGAATCCTTTTCAAGAAGGGGAGGATGATACAAGTCAAATATGCTCCAACCATTCGTTGCCTATACATCATGGTCAACATCTAAGGATCCAAGACATGTTTACCTTAGGAAAGCAAGGACGTGTTTTTCATGCCTTAAATTCCATTAAGGTGGACAGGCACCCATAGCCATAAAGGCTTGAGAGTACTAACCCATGACCTTGTACTTTTTATGCATGTAACTATGCTAATCAAAGGTTTTACCAAGTATGAATATGATGCACCGATAAAGATAAACCAGGTAGGTAAGCCCAAAACTATCTATATAAGACTTGGGTGTTGGGTCCACAATGTGTAAAAGATCAGACACTACCATTCTTAACTTTACATTGGTCTACAAAGCCTCTAAAAGATACATGGTCTTAGTTAAGGTTAGGATAAGCCCCTGCCTCACTCTTAAAAACTATACAATACCAAAACATATATAACAGACTCAAAAAGCCCTGAATCAACCTGGAGCTCACCAATAGCTGATGGATATGTTGTGCTCCTACTAGAGAGGTATACTATCTAAAGTACCTGTGGCTATAGTGATACAAACCGAATCAGCGTTAATCTCCTAAGGTCTATACCCCAAGGTCGACTCGTAGGGGTCCAAGCTATAACCACCTTAAGGACATGGGAATGTGTTTGGAGGATCTTTTTGGAGCTCCCACAAGAGCAATACCTTGTGTGGATAATAACTTGGTACCCGAGAGGAGCTATATCCGATGATGCACTCCAAGGGCTTATCAAGCAATATCGTGTTTGGATGATAGCTTAGAGCGTAGGGGGTGCATTGGTAAAAGGGCCTAATGGGTCAGTTTGTCTTATTGGGTCACTTTTGGGCCCATTTTGTAATAAATCCCATGGCTATAGATAGTTAGGTTCTCTTTTATTTTAGGGTAGTTGATGAATGAGGATGAGCGATACACTTGCAAGTGTTTATGTAAGCTTGTTAGGAGCTTGTTGAATCATGTGAAACATTGGTTATGAGTGATTATGTCACTTGGAGTTTATGTAAGAATAAGGTGTTTCTTATTGGATTATCTTTTGAGGATCATTGGTTTAATATACCTTTGATGTGCTTACTATTTCCTCTTTTGTGTATTATTATCTATCTTTTATCCTTTTCCTCTATTGTCTTTTGATTTCCTTACTTTGTTTTCCCTTTTCATATTTTGTATTGTAATATGCAGCATGAAATGCAGGTCCCCCATAAGGGACGTCAGTACAAAAGAATGTACTGAATATGTAAGGCATAAAGTAACTATGTGTAAAATAAGAGCTCAAATGAAATCAGAACAATTGTATAGGTAAGTATAATAGACCACCTATGCTTGAATCTATGGAACCTTATATATTACATTTTTTTCTTCACTTTACCCTTCTTAATTTATAATCTTTGTAAGCCATGTGATACAAATGACCAACTGATCAGTGGTACATACACAGGTCCGGATCAGCCAATGCTAGGCTTATGCCCCTGAATTGCCACCCATATATATATCAATTGGGATCGGCCTATGCTAGGCATTCGTCCCTGAGCTTCCACCCATACATAACCAAATTTGTGTTACTTAGTTTATTTAACCTTTGAGATTTTTACTTTGGTGGTCATGACATTATTGAGCTTTGGGACAATAGTCCACTAATAAGAGAAACTTGAATACACTTGGTGCAGTAACAATAAGGTAGGGATCAGCTTGTACACAAATGTAATGCTTAGGAGCTGAAATAACACATGGATCTTATTTGACTTAAGGAGAACTCATGAAGCTTTCTATTGAATATAGACATGCAGATTTAATAATATGCATGTATTGAAGTATTTTAACATATTAGTGAGTGGGAACAAGGTCGTAAGCTACATTAGAGGTCGTATGCTACCACTATGTATCATTTGCTATAGGAGAACTTTGGAAGCTTACTTTGTAATACAGGTGTTAGATTTTATGCCAAAGAATATGGAATAGAGCAGCCTTACATACCTTGCTGTACAACTCTTGTATTACTCCGAATTAACCTTCTGCCTTTTGGATTACTTATCTACAATAAGGTAAGTGGTAAAACTAATATTAGTAGCTAATAAACATATTTAGGTTGCTCAACATCACCAAAAAAGTAGTCGGAAAGTAACCCCATAATTTATGAAATCAAGGGTGTTCTTTTAAACCTTTCTCTTCCAATAACATTTGTACAACACACTAATTCATATAAGATCCCGCGAGACTCCTTTGTCTTCATAAAATGTACAAAACCATTCACAAAGTATGATAGGCAGAAAAGCTTAGACAACATCACTCTAGGGAAGAATTGACTCAAAGATTCCAATTACCACTCCATGATTTCTAGACAAAACACACATTGAATTCTCCATTCAATCTTGTACATAAGGAGGATAAAAAATAGGTAGTAGCCTTACCTTAATTTCTGGAATTTATCCTCTAAATTTGAACTTCTTTCAAGAGCTTGAATTATCTTTCAAAGTTAACCAAAAGAGAATAAGGCCCCTTAATAACGAAGGGACATGGGGCAGCTAACATGGAAGAAAGGCAGTTCTGTACATTTAAGCATAACCAACATGATTTACTAGTTTCCAAAAGAAGCATCAAGCTAAACCATAAGTATTATCACTTACCTTAGCTTACAAAGATGAGGGTTTCTTCAAGAACCCTAGGAGGAAATTAAGGTGGCTGTTTTAAGCGTTGAGAGAAAGAGGGAGAACTTGAGATAGAAAAGTGGATTTTTGTATGTTAAAAATGAGTAAAGATATCAGTCAATATTGATCCTATATAGACCTATTTAAGCCACCTCTTTTTCCCCATTTTCAGCCACAATTTAGTCAAAATGGTCCAAGTAGGTGATGCACCTACTTAAGGAGTTCAAGAAGCTCAAAGGTCAAAGTAGGTGATTTACCTACTTGCTTTATTTATGTCTAAAATGGGCCTTTAACTTATTGGGCTTTTGGGCAGATTTTTAGGTGTTTGGGGTGCCTAGTTTTCTCCTTTTCTTTTACATAGTTTGGGCCTTAAATTAGTCCAATAATATAGGCCTAAATATTACCCATTAGCTTAAGTAGGTAGTACACCTACTTAGCACATTTAACTTGTACCATATAGCTCAAGTAGGTGACTCACCTACTATCTTAATTAAGTCAAGAAAGCACGTCAATAGTTTATTCCATTTTCAGATCTTAATCCCATTAATTTAACTTAAAACTTGTATGCACTTGGTCACTTTAAACTTTAGAATCAAATACCTACTTACAATCCTAAGTTTAAATACTCTCATCGACATTAACTTGATCGTGTAGTGTTGAATATATGGGAAGTTCTTTCCAACCTATCTTACTATCACTACTCGTATAGGAAACTAAGTTTATTATCTATACCTTAAGGCTATATCAAGTGCCTTATAATAGAACTAGCACACAGAACATAGGGGGTTACACTGTTTGGATGATGGCTTAGAGCATAGGAGGTTCATCAAAATTAGCCAAAGGATCTCCAAAACAATGGAAGTATTGCCAAAGGGAACAAACTCTACTATCCACTTTGGTAATGGAAAGTCATTTTGGCGCATCCCCATGGTGATTGGTGATAGAGAGGGTATCGCCCAATTGGGCTTTTTCATATTTGGTCATTTTGTGCCTATTTTGTAATAAATAGCCCATGACTATAAATAGCTAGGATTCCTTTTTATTAGGTTTAGATGATTTTTGATGAAAAATACACTTTTGAGTGCTTTTTAGCTTGTTGGGAGCTTCGTTGAACCTTGTGAAATGTTGGTTGCGATTGGATTAATTTCACTTGAGGTCTTTATAGGAGTTAGGTGCTCGTTGTAGGATATCTTTTAAGGATCATTGGTTTAATATACCTTTGGTTTTCTTATGTTTCCTCTTCTTGTGTCAATCTCTTTGTCATTTCTCTTTATTATCTTTTGATTTCTGTACTTTGTGTATGTTTTTATATTTTGGTTCGTATCACTTTCAAAGTATTATGGATCATTCTAAAAGGATAAATACCATTTGCTAGGGTGCTTAGTGTGGTTGTTGTAAGAAGGGATGCCAATAGAGCAGATGCAGTAGTCATTCATCATGAGGTAGGGAATTTTTAGGAAGAGGTTCTCATGGTAATCACAACAGACTAATTCAGGTAGCTTATTTGGGTTTATAAGTTATGAGGCTTTGATTTATGAGAGATCAGGTCATGCAGGTCACAAGTCTCATTCTAGTTCATCAGGTGAATGAGGGTGTTCAAGTTCTTTTGAACCCTCACATCATGATTCATTTAAAAAGGGATGTTTTATGTGTGATTAGTGTGGTTACTTAAAATGGGATTGTCCCTGGCATGTGATGGGCCCTTCCGTATAGGGTTCTCAGCTTTAGATTTATCCAGCGCCAGTGTTAGTACCCAGAGAGGGTACACAGGGTAGTAGAGGTAGATCTAGGGGTACCAAAGGTGGAGCTTAGGGAGCTCATGGTAGTGGATGAGGAGTTGCTCAGTATGACAGTGATACAATCCAAATCCACTCTAAACCATTCATAAGAAGTCAAGCACGCGGGCTCTAAGCACTCCAAGAAATGTTCATGAAGTGAGGGGTACTTGACGACACCCTACTACCATCAAAGGGGTGTTATATGTTGGTGATTATGTCTAAGAAGGGTCAAGGGGCTTTGGAGGGCTCAATGGGAAGTGAAGAGGAGAAAAATAGAACATGTAGCCCATATGTAAGCTCACCTATAGCCGCATGTGAGGGAGGTACGTGCGCATGTGGCTAAAAAAGGCCAAGGCAGTACCATTTGTTCCCATGACTTATGTGGGCATATGGCCATCTGTGTGGTTAGATGGGCCAAGATTGCTAGGATTGTTTTTGATGCTAAATGGGTCACTTTTGGGCCTAAGTATGTAATAAATGGCCCATGGGCTATAAATGGTATAACCTTGTCTTTATTTTATTAGTTTTTGCTTGAATATTGATGAACAAATCTCTTGAGGGTGTTTTTTATGAGTGTTTGTTAAGGTTTGCTTAGTAACGTGTGGTTTCGAGGGCAGTCAATTCCCTCCTAGTCATTGTAGGAATTAGGTGTTAGTTGATGAATGTAATTTAAAGGTTCTAGGGTTTAATATATCCTATTGTTCTTAATTACTCATCTTCTTGTGTCTAATCATTCATCTATCTATTGATTATCTTTCGTTTCTTAGTTAATTTCTAGTTTTCATAGTTTTTCGGTTATCATTCGGTATCAAAAGCTTGGATTAGATTCGTTTCCACAATCCTAAGTCTTGGGATTGATATTTTTTTAAAAAAAGGTGGAAAAACATTTTTAAACAAAAATCCAAAAGTATTTTTTGTTTTTGAATCTTTCTTGAAGTGTCTATACTTGATCTTGTTTTCTCTAGTATAATTGAGTCGGAATCTTTATCTTTGACTTTGATTTGAGGTGATTTAGAGAAAAACCACATTGATCAACTTATGCTCTTGAGTTTGAAGAAAATATAGAAGTGGGTTTTTTAGATCTTGTTGATTTGGTGTGGATTTGAGGGTTGACATTGTTAGAAAAGTGTTTCTCATGTTAAAGGGACCCTAGATCTGAAGTTTCATGGATTTTCGAGCCAAAATGAATTAGTTGGAAAATTTGAAGTTCTTTTTGCTCTTGAGGATCTTCAAATCTTCAAGAAGAAGAATCCTCAAAAAAGTGTTGTTTGATCCAATAAAGAAAGTGGAAGAAAAGAAAAAGTTGGTAGTACAAACGAATATCCCAAAAGGAAAAAGGAATATTCCAAGAAAAAGAGTGCAAAAGGGCCCACAAAAAGGACAGAAATTGGATTTCTAGGTACACTATCCAGCCTCACCTGTGCCCAACTTGCACACGTAGAAGGGCCATCTGTGCAGAAGTTATGAAGAAGTTATGAATTTTTAAAGTTCATCTTGTTCTTGGTGTTCTTCATAAATTCATATCTTGTTAAAGAAGAATCTTCCAAAAGGGTGTGTGTCACGCCCGAAAAACCCCATTCGGAACAGACTGGCACCCGAAGCCGATATGACCCGAGAGAACCAATCCTTGCTCATGTACATTTGTATATCTAACCCCGTATGAACGTCGTTATGTCTCATGCAACTATGCGGAAGTCATGGAAAACATGTTACATATGAAACTTGGCGGTCAGGGCCATCACGTCAAATGACCATACATCTCTTACATTCGTCTTCCCACATCCGTCTACAAAGCCTCTACAGATACACATACATAACAAACCTATAGTCGGGACAAGTCCCCACTTTATACAACATATATACAATGCCAAAACCAAAACCAAAGTACACATGTGACTCGAAAAGCCCCGAACCAACTGGAGATCACCAATGATCTATAGATGACCTGCAACCTACTGAGGAGGTCTACTAGCACCTCCGCCTGCAACAAGTAAAGTAAGTCCCCCAAGGGGGTCAGTACGAAAAAGTACTGAGTATGTAAAGCCATAAGAAACTGCATTATACATGCTAACAACAATGGAGTCAATATAAAAGAAAGAGTCAATGCGGATAACCCTCGTTTTATATGTGGAACCATGTACATTTCTTCTGTTATTGTCATTTATGATTATTCTTTCATATAATTATTATTTTTTTTATATACTATCCTCCATATACCCCTTTATTCAAGAGAATTACCTTCACTCAAGAGACTTGCCTCCAAGAGATTCTTCTATTCAAGAGATTCTCTCTTAAGCTCCTCATCATTATTATTCATCTACTTGGTTAGTAGGTTGTAAAAATAACATTCATCCACCTATTGGTGGGTTAATAATATAACATTCATCCACTCTATTTTTGGGTTAATAATATAACATACATCCACTTTATTGGTGGGTTAATAATATAACATATATCCACTCTATTGTTGGGTTAATAATATAACATACATCCACTCTATTGGTGGGTTAATAATATAACATACACACACCTTTGTTCATTTCTTACTTGAGAGAGATTGATACTTTTACTTGTGTGAGATTGATACATTGAGGATCATGATATTATTGGAAACACACATATATGCATTACCTCATTTCTTTACTTTCAAGAGATTGATACGCTCATTTATGAGAGATTGATATATTTGTAATCATAGCCTTATTGGAAGCTTTGGAACATACTATATTGGGACTTTAGGACCATGTCCATAATTAGGTAACACATGAGCAACAACGACTAATGAATGAGAAATAAGTGACTTAACAATAGATAACAACGTGAAATGAGATACCTTTGGACATTTTGGAATGAACTAGTACAACATCAATGTGAATATTATGAGCTGCAGAAGGATACGGAAAGAGTAACCTTACATATCTTATCTTCTCAATACGAATATACAATCCTATACGTGAATACAATAGTCCCGCTCCTTCCTTATGTTTCACTCTACAACACAAGTACATAACGTAGTTTACATTAACGACCAACTACCTTACAAATGCATATAACGACAATGAGTTACATGTTTGGCTTTAAAATGTCATTTCCCCTTTGACAATACCATTTATGAAATTATCATACCAACAATCCCACAATATTCCATACATTTACCAATACATGATAAACCAATAGCATGTCACACCAATTTCATACTTTCCACTTCTCCATCAACACAACATCACAATTACTTCATCAAGTCACCTCAATACGTCTCATAACAACATATCGGCCAAAATCCCATAATTTACACTTATAGAAAAATAACAAGTTTAGTAACATAATCACACCATACATGTTGTTATTTCATCCATACCATGCATTTTCATCAAAACCACAAGTCACCTTTCAAGTTTAATTCACAAACATGACACATCTTTTACAAAAACACGAAAGTGCACCACTTGCACTTTTAGACATAACCATAATGATCTAAATTATCTCCCATGAATATAATATATTAATCCATAAGAATAATTACTTACCCAAGCTTGAAAATGAGTGATCTTGTCCCAAGAAGTGCCTTAGGGTTCTTAGGGTTTGAGAGGAATATTTGAGAAAATATCTAAAGAGGCATGAGAGTTCCAATGAATTAAAAATCTGATTTTGGGGCCTTTATATAGTTCTCAAGTCATCCTTAGCCATTTCCTTGCATTAAATGCAATATTGTCTTGATCAAAGTGGAAGAATGGGTCATTTGCCCCATTGGGCCTTGCATTTTTGTCTCTTTGGGCTTTAAAATGAGTCCAATTGTAAAACCCCGTACCTTCCCAACCCTACTTGATAACGTTGAATAATGTTTGCGTAGGTGTTGAGATATATAAGTATGTATTTGGTAATGCTAATGATGAGAAAATTGAACTTTGGCCACATACATGCGATTAGACCTTCGTGGGAGGTGTTTTGTGATTTCGTGGGGAATTTGTGTAATACCCCGTACATATTCCAACCTCATTTGGTGACTTGGAGTCATGTTTAATTGATGATTAAGATCACTAAGTAAGTATTTTGTAGTGTTTTGATAAGGTATTGGACGTTATGCAAGTGTTGGAAAAAGTGGCCGAAAAATTCAGCAAAGTACCAAGACTTGCGCCACTACCTGTTTCAGGGTGTATGGATCAAGCCTCTGATTCAGAGGGGTGTCATTTCCTGCGCCACAAGCTTGCTTTGCAGCTAGTGGCACAAGGCACAAAGATTGTGCCCTTCCGTGCCCGTTTCGCAACGCAATGCTACGTCGATTCTTTTGGTTCTTTGGAGTTATTTAAGCATTTTTAAAGCTTCAGATACCTCTATACAGTCCTACATACTTTTACATGATCAAACCATGAAACACAAGTAGTTATGAAAAAGGTTCAAGGAAGCCATGGACGACTAGAATGTCTATTTTTGCGATTGCGACGACGAATGAGAATCTCGTAAGAGAATATTGTCGTGACATTATGGAATTATTTCATCATGAGATAGGTGGTGAAGTATACATGAAATTTGGTGGGCTAAGTTGAGATATGTTATTGGGCCCAATTTGAAGCCCAAAATGAGCCAAAAATAAGAGGCCCCAAAGGATCAAATGACCCATTCTTGTGTTTGACAAGTAAACACAACCTTTTTGACTAATTGGATGGATATAGATGAGCATGAGGGCCTATATAAAGCCACGTAAAATCAGATTTTTATTTCTTAAAACACACATGCCTTTTTGGATATATTTCCAACATATTGCTCTCAAACTCTCAAACCCTAAGTCCTTTTCTTGGGCAAGAGCATCATCCTACAAGTATTGGTAAGTGTTTATTCTTGTGATTTAATATATTATGTAAATGAGAGGTTATGTATATCATGGTGGTTATGGTGGTAAGGTGTTGAATAGTGAACTTTTGATTTTTTATAAAAGATGTGCATCCTTGTGAATTAAACTTGAAATATGACTTGTGGGTTTAATGAAAAGGCATGGTATTGATGAAATACCAACATGTATGGTGTGATTATGTTACTAAACTTGTTATTTCCATATAAGTGTAAACTGTGGGACTTTTGCCGATATGTGCTATGAGGTGTATTAAGGTACTTTGATGGATTATTTATGATGTGGTGTGACTAAGGAAGTGTAAAGGAGAAGTGTTATGGTGAAATGTATTGATTATCAAGTATTGGTCAATGTTGGTAATATTGGGGGATTTTTGGAATAATAATTTCATCAATAGTTTTGTCAAGGGGAAATGGCATGTTTAAAGGCAAACATGTAACTCATTCACGTTATATGCATTTGTAAGGTAGTTGGTGGTAAATGTAAATCCCGTTATGTGTTTGTGTTGTAGAGTGAAACACAAAGAAGGAGCGGGACCTTGTGTACACATCTAAGGTGGTATATTCGTATTGAGAACACAAGGTATGTAAGGTTATTTTGTCCGTATCTTTCTGTGGCAAATAGTATTCACATTGGCATTACACTTGTCCTATACCGAAATGTGCTAAGGTATCCTATTTCCGGTTACCAATGGTTATTATCACATGTTTTCTACTCATTGATCAATTGTGAATCACATGTCCTCTATTCATGGATAATGTTCCAAAAGCCCAATAAGGTTGTGTTCCAAAGATCCAATAGTGGTTATGCTCATGTATCTTGTTCATTAATTACTATCTAATGGTTCCATCCAATGGTTCCAATAGTGTTATGTTTCCACGAAGGCTATGTTTCCAATAAAGTTTATTTACATGTCTCTTTCTCATTGGTTATTGTTCTAAAGCTTCCAACAATGTTATGGCTACAAAAGTATCAATCTCTCATAAGCCAAGGGTATCCTATTTTCGGGTATCAATTATGGTTCCTCACATGTTCTTTATGCATTGATCAATTGTCATTCATATGTCTCATATGCATTGACTAATGTTCCAAAGATTCCATGGTTCCACCAATGTTATGTTCCAAAGTTCAAAGTGATATTATGACTATCATTGTATCAATCTCAAAGTAATGCACATGTGGTTAATGTTTGAGTACGGGTGGCAGCTTTGGGGGCGAAATGCTTGGCTCAAGCCGATCCCAAAATTATTGGATCAGGGGGCAACTTTAGGGGCGAAAGCCTAGCTCAAGCCGAAACTGACAGGGGGCATCTCTAGGGGTGAAAAACCTAGCTTGAGCCGAACCTGATATGTTGATTTATTGGTGGCAGGTCTAGGGGCATAAGCCTAGCTCGACCCGATCCCGATGCATTGATTTATGGGTGGCAGGTCTAGGGGCATAAGCCTAGCTCGACCCGATCCCAACATAACGATATGTTATGTAAAGACCCACTGATCAGTAGGGGCCCGGGTACATTGTGACACATGTAATGATGATTACGAATAAATATTCCCTCCCCAGAGTTGATGATTTGTTTGATTAGTTATGGGGTTAGAAAAAAAATGGTGAAATGAATGATGAAATGATGAAACAAATGACGAAAAAATGAATAAAAAAAAGAATGATGATGATATACCCAAGAAAACATTACAAACATGGTATGGTTATTATGAATTCCTAGTATGTCAATTGGGCTAGTGAATGAACCTATAGTTGTTATGGGTGAAATGAATAGGGTGTTCAAAGCACTTTTCAGGGTGTGTGTGACCATGTTTGGTGATGGTATTCAAAATCTCAAGAGGACTATGCATTGTATAGGATGAAGAGATGAAAGTTGTTACACAAAAGATAGAAATGGTGAACAATTCGCTAAGGCCTACGATGCTTACAGAGATCCATCGTTTTCTTGGATTGGTTGATTATTATAGGAGAATTGTTGAAGGATTTTATTCTATCCCTACACCCTTAGCAAAGCTTATATACAAGGCAATCAAGTTCCAGTAGAATGATGCATGTGAGAAGAATTTCCAAGAGTTGAAAGATAAAGTAACTTCCACACCAGTTTTAAGTGCCTCCCGAAGGCATAAGAATGTTATGCAATGTATGGTAATGCTTTCGGGGTTGGCCTCGAATTTGTATTGATGTAGCATGATAAGGTAATAGCATATGCCTTACGACAGTTGCGGCTACATGAGGAAAACAAATTATTACCAAACACATGACCCTGAACTAGCAGCCGCGATATTGCTTTTCAGTTATGGTGTTACTATTTGTAAGGGATTCATGTTGACATATATACTGTTCATAAGAAAGTGTACTATATTTTAAGCCGAAGGACTTAAATCTGAGGTAGCGAAGGTGGCTTGAACTATTAAAAGATTAGAACAATGATATCTTGTGTCATTCGAAAAAAAAAAAGCAATGGGATAGTTGATACATTAAGCTGCAAGGCAGTAGAAAGTATGAATGGACAGCTCACAGAAAAGAAAGATATAGTCAAGAAATCTATATCAATGAAGCAATAGGGGTTTTTGTTTTCGTGGAACTCCTGATGGAAGAATTATAGTGTCAAATGTGGCGGAATTTTCATTGACATCTGAAATAAAGGAAAAACCAATATGTAAGTTATAGTTTTAGTTTAATTGAAAAAGAATGTACAGTAAAGTTCGACAAAGGTATTTGAGTAAACACAAGAGAAAGTACTTTAACGCCAATGTAGATTGTGTGTACTGGGTATAGACGAGTTAAGGAAATGAATTTCGACAGAAGAACATCGTTCACGGTATTTTATTCATTCGAAAGCAACCAAAATATACCATGGTTTAGCAGAGATGTCTTAGTAAGGTTACATGAAAAACACATTGTAGAACTTGTAGCTCAATGTACAAGCGGTCACTGATTAATAGTATGACATTGGAAATCTGTATGTTTTATGCAATGTATTACCCTTCCAGTTTGGAAGTGGAACATGAATAACATGGATTTAATCACAGGGTTACCTCGTACACTGCGAAGGTTGATTCCATATAGGTAATAGTTGACAGGCTCACCGAGCCAACGTATTTCCTACTAGTTAGGACCACCGATACAGCTGAACATTATACAAAGTTGCATGTTACAGAGATAGTACGATTACATGGGATTCCACTCACTATTATATCATATAGGAGAGCTCACTTTATTGCACAGTGTTGGAAGTCTTTTCAGTAAAGCATGGGTACATAGGTAGATGTAAGTATGGCTTGTCATCCTCAGATGGGTGGACAAACAGAACACATTATACGAACATTTGAAGATATGCCACGAGTTTGTACATTGGACTTTAAAGGTAGTTGGGATGAACATTTATTGTTTATTGAAATTGCTTACAATAAAAGTATCAAAAGGCACCTTACCTTTATGTGAAAGAAAATATAGATCATCAATTGGATGGGTTACAGCTGACGAAATTTGCTTTGCTCGGGTCAGATTTTGTTCATCAAGCTATAGAGAAAGTGAAGGTGATATAACCGCAACTACAAATGGCCCAAAGTCGATACAAATCATATGCCGATATTAGAAGAAGGGAATTAAAGTGTGCCATAGGTGATTAGGTATTTTTGACAGTGTGAGCAATGAAAAGGAAAGAGATAATGAGAATAGGAAAGAAAGGGAAATTGTTCAAAGATTTGGGCAAATTGCATATCTGTTAGCACTAGTCCAAGAACTCTTCACAACTCATTCAGTATTTCATATTCGCTGCTTTAATAGTGTATAGGAGGTTATCTCGTATTGCTCCCAGTGGGGATATACAAGTTACGAAAGACCTCACATGTGAAGAGGTACTGCTTACTAATCTAGATCGATAAGCGAAAGCAATAAGAAATAAAGGAGTAGCTTCCGTAAAGGCAATATTGGAGAAATTAGCACGTAGAAGAAATTACGAGGTAATCCAAAGAAATAATGGAATCTAAAGTACTTGTAATTATTGTACATGAAAGAAAAATTCAAGATACAGAATTGGAATCATAATAAGTAAGTCTTTACAAGTGTTATATGTGTATACGATAATGTGAAGGATTCACCTCGACTTAAGTTTTTACAATGAGACAATGTTACTAACATTCGAAGACGAATGTTTCTAAGGGGGGAAGAATGTAACACCCCGTAACTTCCCAACCCTACTTGATGACGTTGAATAATGTTTGCTTAGGTGTATATAGATACAAGTATGTATTTGGTAATGCTAATGATGAGAAAATTGAAATTTGGCCACATACATGCGATTAGACCTTCGTGGGAGGTGTTTTGTGATTTCGTGGGGAATTTGTGTAATACCCCGTACATATTCCAACCTCATTTGGTGACTTGGAGTCATGTTTAATTGATGATTAAGATCACTAAGTAAGTATTTTGTAGTGTTTTGACAAGGTATTGGACGTTATGCAAGTGTTGGAAAAAGTGGCCGAAAAATTCAGCAAAGTACCAAGACTTGCACCACTACCTGTTTCAGGGTGTATGGATCAAGCCTCTGATTCAGAGGGGTGTCATTTCCTGCGCCACAAGCTTGCTTTGCAGCTAGTGGCACAAGGCACAAAGATTGTGCCCTTCCGTGTCCGTTTCCCAACGCAATGCTACGTCGATTCTTTTGGTTCTTTGGAGTTATTTAAGCATTTTTAAAGCTTCAGATACCTCTATACAGTCCTACATACTTTTACATGATCAAACCATGAAACACAAGTAGTTATGAAAAAGGTTCAAGGAAGCCATGGACGACTAGAATGTCTATTTTTGCGATTGCGACGACGAATGAGAATCTCGTAAGAGAATATTGTCGTGACATTATGGAATTATTTCATCATGAGATAGGTGGTGAAGTATACATGAAATTTGGTGGGCTAAGTTGAGATATGTTATTGGGCCCAATTTGAAGCCCAAAATGAGCCAAAAATAAGAGGCCCCAAAGGATCAAATGACCCATTCTTGTGTTTGACAAGTAAACACAACCTTTTTGACTAATTGGATGGATATAGATGAGCATGAGGGCCTATATAAAGCCACGTAAAATCAGATTTTTATTTCTTAAAACACACATGCCTTTTTGGAGATATTTCCAACATATTGCTCTCAAACTCTCAAACCCTAAGTCCTTTTCTTGGGCAAGAGCATCATCCTACAAGTATTGGTAAGTGTTTATTCTTGTGATTTAATATATTATGTAAATGAGAGGTTATGTATATCATGGTGGTTATGGTGGTAAGGTGTTGAATAGTGAACTTTTGTTTTTTTATAAAAGATGTGCATCCTTGTGAATTAAACTTGAAATATGACTTGTGGGTTTAATGAAAAGGCATGGTATGGATGAAATACCAACATGTATGGTGTGATTATGTTACTAAACTTGTTATTTCCATATAAGTGTAAACTGTGGGATTTTTGCCGATATGTGCTATGAGGTGTATTAAGGTACTTTGATGGATTATTTATGATGTGGTGTGACTAAGGAAGTGTAAAGGAGAAGTGTTATGGTGAAATGTATTGATTATCAAGTATTGGTCAATGTTGGTAATATTGGGGGATTTTTGGAATAATAATTTCATCAATAGTTTTGTCAAGGGGAAATGGCATGTTTAAAGGCAAACATGTAACTCATTCACGTTATATGCATTTGTAAGGTAGTTGGTGGTAAATGTAAATCCCGTTATGTGTTTGTGTTGTAGAGTGAAACACAAAGAAGGAGCGGGACCTTGTGTACACATCTAAGGTGGTATATTCGTATTGAGAACACAAGGTATGTAAGGTTATTTTGTCCGTATCTTTCTGTGGCAAATAGTATTCACATTGGCATTACACTTGTCCTATACCGAAATGTGCTAAGGTATCCTATTTCCGGTTACCAATGGTTATTATCACATGTTTCCTACTCATTGATCAATTGTGAATCACATGTCCTCTATTCATGGATAATGTTCCAAAAGCCCAATAAGGTTGTGTTCCAAAGATCCAATAGTGGTTATGCTCATGTATCTTGTTCATTGATTACTATCTAATGGTTCCATCCAATGGTTCCAATAGTGTTATGTTTCCACGAAGGCTATGTTTCCAATAAAGTTTATTTACATGCCTCTTTCTCATTGGTTATTGTTCTAAAGCTTCCAACAATGTTATGGCTACAAAAGTATCAATCTCTCATAAGCCAAGGGTATCCTATTTTCAGGTATCAATTATGGTTCCTCACATGTTCTTTATGCATTGATCAATTGTCATTCATATGTCTCATATGCATTGACTAATGTTCCAAAGATTCCATGGTTCCACCAATGTTATGTTCCAAAGTTCAAAGTGATATTATGACTATCATTGTATCAATCTCAAAGTAATGCACATGTGGTTAATGTTTGAGTACGGGTGGCAGCTTTAGGGGCGAAATGCTTGGCTCAAGCCGATCCCAAAATTATTGGATCAGGGGGCAACTTTAGGGGCGAAAGCCTAGCTCAAGCCGAAACTGACAGGGGGCATCTCTAGGGGTGAAAAACCTAGCTTGAGCCAAACCTGATATGTTGATTTATTGGTGGCAGGTCTAGGGGCATAAGCCTAGCTCGACCCGATCCCGATGCATTGATTTATGGGTGGCAGGTCTAGGGGCATAAGCCTAGCTTGACCCGATCCCAACATAACGATATGTTATGTAAAGACCCACTGATCAGTAGGGGCCCGGGTACATTGTGACACATGTAATGATGATTACGAATAAATATTCCCTCCCCAGAGTTGATGATTTGTTTGATTAGTTATGGGGTTAGAAAAAAAATGGTGAAATGAATGATGAAATGATGAAACAAATGACGAAAAAATGAATAAAAAAAAGAATGATGATGATATACCCAAGAAAACATTACAAACATGGTATGGTTATTATGAATTCCTAGTATGTCAATTGGGCTAGTGAATGAACCTATAGTTGTTATGGGTGAAATGAATAGGGTGTTCAAAGCACTTTTCAGGGTGTGTGTGACCATGTTTGGTGATGGTATTCAAAATCTCAAGAGGACTATGCATTGTATAGGATGAAGAGATGAAAGTTGTTACACAAAAGATAGAAATGGTGAACAATTCGCTAAGGCCTACGATGCTTACAGAGATCCATCGTTTTCTTGGATTGGTTGATTATTATAGGAGAATTGTTGAAGGATTTTATTCTATCCCTACACCCTTAGCAAAGCTTATATACAAGGCAATCAAGTTCCAGTAGAATGATGCATGTGAGAAGAATTTCCAAGAGTTGAAAGATAAAGTAACTTCCACACCAGTTTTAAGTGCCTCCCGAAGGCATAAGAATGTTATGCAATGTATGGTAATGCTTTCGGGGTTGGCCTCGAATGTGTATTGATGTAGCATGATAAGGTAATAGCATATGCCTTACGACAGTTGCGGCTACATGAGGAAAACAAATTATTACCAAACACATGACCCTGAACTAGCAGCCGCGATATTGCTTTTCAGTTATGGTGTCACTATTTGTAAGGGATTCATGTTGACATATATACTGTTCATAAGAAAGTGTACTATATTTTAAGCCGAAGGACTTAAATCTGAGGTAGCGAAGGTGGCTTGAACTATTAAAAGATTAGAACAATGATATCTTGTGTCATTCGAAAAAAAAAAAGCAATGGGATAGTTGATACATTAAGCTACAAGGCAGTAGAAAGTATGAATGGACAGCTCACAGAAAAGAAAGATATAGTCAAGAAATCTATATCAATGAAGCAATAGGGGTTTTTGTTTTCGTGGAACTCCTGATGGAAGAATTATAGTGTCAAATGTGGCGGAATTTTCATTGACATCTGAAATAAAGGAAAAACCAATATGTAAGTTATAGTTTTAGTTTAATTGAAAAAGAATGTACAGCAAAGTTCGACAAAGGTATTTGAGTAAACACAAGAGAAAGTACTTTAACGCCAATGTAGATTGTGTGTACTGGGTATAGACGAGTTAAGGAAATGAATTTTGACAGAAGAACATCGTTCACGGTATTTTATTCATTCGGAAGCAACCAAAATATACCATGGTTTAGCAGAGATGTCTTAGTAAGGTTACATGAAAAACACATTGTAGAACTTGTAGCTCAATGTACAAGCGGTCACTGATTAACAGTATGACATTGGAAATCTGTATGTTTTATGCAATGTATTACCCTTCCAGTTTGGAAGTGGAACATGAATAACATGGATTTAATCACAGGGTTACCTCGTACACTGCGAAGGTTGATTCCATATAGGTAATAGTTGACAGGCTCACCGAGCCAACGTATTTCCTACTAGTTAGGACCACCGATACAGCTGAACATTATACAAAGTTGCATGTTACAGAGATAGTACGATTACATGGGATTCCACTCACTATTATATCATATAGGAGAGCTCACTTTATTGCACAGTGTTGGAAGTCTTTTCAGTAAAGCATGGGTACATAGGTAGATGTAAGTATGGCTTGTCATCCTCAGATGGGTGGACAAACAGAACACATTATACGAACATTTGAAGATATGCCACGAGTTTGTACATTGGACTTTAAAGGTAGTTGGGATGAACATTTATTGTTTATTGAAATTGCTTACAATAAAAGTATCAAAAGGCACCTTACCTTTATGTGAAAGAAAATATAGATCATCAATTGGATGGGTTACAGCTGACGAAATTTGCTTTGCTCGGGTCAGATTTTGTTCATCAAGCTATAGAGAAAGTGAAGGTGATATAACCGCAACTACAAATGGCCCAAAGTCGATACAAATCATATGCCGATATTAGAAGAAGGGAATTAAAGTGTGCCATAGGTGATTAGGTATTTTTGACAGTGTGAGCAATGAAAAGGAAAGAGATAATGAGAATAGGAAAGAAAGGGAAATTGTTCAAAGATTTGGGCAAATTGCATATCTGTTAGCACTAGTCCAAGAACTCTTCACAACTCATTCAGTATTTCATATTCGCTGCTTTAATAGTGTATAGGAGGTTATCTCGTATTGCTCCCAGTGGGGATATACAAGTTACGAAAGACCTCACATGTGAAGAGGTACTGCTTACTAATCTAGATCGATAAGCGAAAGCAATAAGAAATAAAGGAGTAGCTTCCGTAAAGGCAATATTGGAGAAATTAGCACGTAGAAGAAATTACGAGGTAATCCAAAGAAATAATGGAATCTAAAGTACTTGTAATTATTGTACATGAAAGAAAAATTCAAGATACAGAATTGGAATCATAATAAGTAAGTCTTTACAAGTGTTATATGTGTATACGATAATGTGAAGGATTCACCTCGACTTAAGTTTTTACAATGAGACAATGTTACTAACATTCGAAGACGAATGTTTCTAAAGGGGGAAGAATGTAACACCCCGTAACTTCCCAACCCTACTTGATGACGTTGAATAATGTTTGCTTAGGTGTATATAGATACAAGTATGTATTTGGTAATGCTAATGATGAGAAAATTGAAATTTGGCCACATACATGCGATTAGACCTTCGTGGGAGGTGTTTTGTGATTTCGTGGGGAATTTGTGTAATACCCCGTACATATTCCAACCTCATTTGGTGACTTGGAGTCATGTTTAATTGATGATTAAGATCACTAAGTAAGTATTTTGTAGTGTTTTGATAAGGTATTGGACGTTATGCAAGTGTTGGAAAAAGTGGCCGAAAAATTCAGCAAAGTACCAAGACTTGCGCCACTACCTGTTTCAGGGTGTATGGATCAAGCCTCTGATTCAGAGGGGTGTCATTTCCTGCGCCACAAGCTTGCTTTGCAGCTAGTGGCACAAGGCACAAAGATTGTGCCCTTCCGTGCCCGTTTCGCAACGCAATGCTACGTCGATTGTTTTATGGTTTCTTTTGGTTCTTTGGAGTTATTTAAGCATTGTTAAAGCTTAAAATACCTCGATACACTCCTACATACTTCTACATGATCAAACCATGAAACACAAGTAGTTATGAAAAAGGTTCAAGGAAGCCATGGACGACTAGAATGTCTATTTTTGCGATTGCGACGACGAATGAGAATCTCGTAAGAGAATATTGTCGTGACATTATGGAATTATTTCATCATGAGATAGGTGGTGAAGTATACATGAAATTTGGTGGGCTAAGTTGAGATATGTTATTGGGCCCAATTTGAAGCCCAAAATGAGCCAAAAATAAGAGGCCCCAAAGGATCAAATGACCCATTCTTGTGTTTGACAAGTAAACACAACCTTTTTGACTAATTGGATGGATATAGATGAGCATGAGGGCCTATATAAAGCCACGTAAAATCAGATTTTTATTTCTTAAAACACACATGCCTTTTTGGAGATATTTCCAACATATTGCTCTCAAACTCTCAAACCCTAAGTCCTTTTCTTGGGCAAGAGCATCATCCTACAAGTATTGGTAAGTGTTTATTCTTGTGATTTAATATATTATGTAAATGAGAGGTTATGTATATCATGGTGGTTATGGTGGTAAGGTGTTGAATAGTGAACTTTTGTTTTTTTATAAAAGATGTGCATCCTTGTGAATTAAACTTGAAATATGACTTGTGGGTTTAATGAAAAGGCATGGTATGGATGAAATACCAACATGTATGGTGTGATTATGTTACTAAACTTGTTATTTCCATATAAGTGTAAACTGTGGGATTTTTGCCGATATGTGCTATGAGGTGTATTAAGGTACTTTGATGGATTATTTATGATGTGGTGTGACTAAGGAAGTGTAAAGGAGAAGTGTTATGGTGAAATGTATTGATTATCATGTATTGGTAAATGTTGGTAATATTGGGGGATTTTTGGAATAATAATTTCATCAATAGTTTTGTCAAGGGGAAATGGCATGTTTAAAGGCAAACATGTAACTCATTCACGTTATATTCATTTGTAAGGTAGTTGGTGGTAAATGTAAATCCCGTTATGTGTTTGTGTTGTAGAGTGAAACACAAAGAAGGAGCGGGACCTTGTGTACACATCTAAGGTGGTATATTCGTATTGAGAACACAAGGTATGTAAGGTTATTTTGTCCGTATCTTTCTGTGGCAAATAGTATTCACATTGGCATTACACTTGTCCTATACCGAAATGTGCGAAGGTATCCTATTTCTGGTTACCAATGGTTATTATCACATGTTTCCTACTCATTGATCAATTGTGAATCACATGTCCTCTATTCATGGATAATGTTCCAAAAGCCCAATAAGGTTGTGTTCCAAAGTTCCAATAGTGGTTATGCTCATGTATCTTGTTCATTGATTACTATCTAATGGTTCCATCCAATGGTTCCAATAGTGTTATGTTTCCACGAAGGCTATGTTTCCAATAATGTTTATTTACATGTCTCTTTCTCATTGGTTATTGTTCTAAAGCTTCCAACAATGTTATGGCTACAAAAGTATCAATCTCTCATAAGCCAAGGGTATCCTATTTTCGGGTATCAATTATGGTTCCTCACATGTTCTTTATGCATTGATCAATTGTCATTCATATGTCTCATATGCATTGACTAATGTTCCAAAGATTCCATGGTTCCACCAATGTTATGTTCCAAAGTTCAAAGTGATATTATGACTATCATTGTATCAATCTCAAAGTAATGCACATGTGGTTAATGTTTGAGTACGGGTGGCAGCTTTGGGGGCGAAATGCCTAGCTCAAGCCGATCCCGAAATTATTGGATCAGGGGGCAGATTTAGGGGAGAAAGCCTAGCTCAAGCCGAACCTGATAGGGGGCATCTCTAGGGGTGAAAAACCTAGCTCGAGCCGAACCTGATATGTTGATTTATGGGTGGCAGGTCTAGGGGCATAAGCCTAGCTCGACCCGATCCCGATGCATTGATTTATGGGTGGCAGGTCTAGGTGCATAATCCTAGCTCGACCCGATCCCAACATAACGATATGTTATGTAAAGACCCACTGATCAGTAGGGGGCCGGGTACATTGTGACACATGTAATGATGATTAAGCATTGAAGTAATGAAGCAAAGAAAGCAATGAAAGTAATACACATGGTTTCCAAAATGCAGAATGGTTACTTATTCATATGAATTATTCTTATGCGTTTGAGTTCACTGAACTATTCATGTATTGTAAAGTTTCATTTGAGCCTTACATACTCAGTACTTATTCTGTACTGACCCCTCTTGGGGGATTTACCTTACATGTTGCAGGTGCAGGCACTAGTAGACCTCCACCGTAGGTTGACAGTAATCGCAGATCATTGGTTAGCTCCTGTTAGTTTGGGGATTCTCTGAGTCGCAGTGGGTCATATGTTTTGATATTGTACATTGTGTATAAAGCGGGGACTTGTTCGGACTTTCAGTTGGTGTTGGTCAATGCATCTGTTAGAGGCTTTTGTAGACGTATGTGGGTGTATATGTATAAGATGATAGATGAAGTCTTGACTTGATGGCCTCAACGGCCAAGTTTCTTATACGTATATACGTCACATGTTCTATGCTTTGTAATTTTAGCCTCTCATGTTTCTATGTGATAGTAGTGTTTCCTATGACATACATATGAATGAATAGAAGCAAAGCTTAGTTCTCTTGGGCCTTGTCGGCTTTGGGTGCCAATCATGACTCGTTGAGATTCGAGGCGTGACACCAATAACCCATGTCATCTTAACCCACCAAATGTAATGTATAATCCACCATATATCTCATGTTCAAATAATTCTATAAATGTCTCGATAATATTCACTTACGAGATTTCTGTTCGTGGCCTCAATCGCAAAACTAGAAATTCTAGTTGCTCATGGCTTACTTGAACATAATTTGTTAAAACACTTGTGATGAAGAATTTACCCCAACTCAGATGCTAAACGCGCTTAAGAATAGTCCTACTATGATGGATTAATGATACCATGACTTAAAAGTCTTATATACATCATAATAGTTGAAGAATATTTTTGGCAAAAAAACCCCGGCGCGCCCCTTTGCTGCCTGTGGGAACAAAAATTTGGGCCAGAGCAGCCTGGCACGCCCTCTGCAGCGCCCCATGCCAAATTTTTTGATTTTTGATTTTCTTTGCGGATTTGGTTGGATCTTTCAAGTCCCAACCTTTTGCTTACCTCTTACATTTAAGATTCTTTGCTTGGATGTCCCTTAAACCTCAATTTTTCACCCCACAAATTCTCCACAAAGTCACAAACGCCACCCACTACAAAGGTCTAACCACATTTACTAGGCCCAATATCACATATTTCATCAATGGCACTACAAAATACATACTTATGACTTTCGACACCTAAGTAAACATTGTCCAAAGTTGTAAAGTATGGTCGGGAATGTACGGGGTGTTACATTCTTCCCCCCTTAGGAACATTCGTCCTCGAATGTTAACAATATTTTTTTTTTCAATTAGAACCAATGCATCTCTATAGTAGCATATATATATACACACATATACTTAATGCCCATAGATACTTACTTGTTATTGCTCCATTTCCACACTTTGAAAATTTTTCTTCCATTTGAAACGGATGAGGGTACTTGGATTTCATCATTTCTTCAGCTTCACATGTGATCTCCTCTACTTATTGATTCCACCAAAGTACCTTTACGGAAGCTGCGTCTTTATTTCTTAACCTCTTCATTTGTCGATCTAGAATCTCTTGATAATTTCATATGATCTATATAACGTGGACTCAATTCCCTTTCTTTCCATATAACGCTCCATAAGGTGCCTTTTTTGATATTCACACGATAGCTCCCATTGTAAGCAAATTACACATGAAGTAAATGATCGTCCTAACAGCTATTAAAGTCCTATGAGCAAGCTCATAAGTGTTTATATAGTGCGTTCTTCTTATCCATCTTGTCTGAGGATTTTTAACTTTATTTGGATTCCTACACTCTTTTGAAAAGATTTTTTTCCAACAGTATACAGTGACTCAAGCTCCCATGACTAATAGCATAGCAATTGGAATTCCCTGTGTTCGTACTATTTCTTAACCTACAACTTCGCATAGTATTCAACTGTATAAGTGATCTTGATAGGTAAAACGTGTACTAACTTGTTAAGTCTGTCAACTATCATCCACATGGAATTAAATTGCCGAAATATACGAGGCAAACTTGAGATGAAACCCATGTTAATAATATTTTTCTTCCAAATTGGAAGATTCCTATATTGCATATAACCTCTAGCTTTCTGGTTCTCTGCTTTTTACTTGTTGAGCATTACCGTACTCCCTCTTGCGTAAGATCAACTGCGTTTGTCATAGAATTCGTATACCACTTCTTTTTCACCTTAGCCACAAATGACGACCCTGTCGCATTTTACACTATAATTCTTTCATCTAGAGTCTCAAGAAGATGAACTATCTCCCTTGGTTATACCTTATTTTACCGTAAACTGACCCTTAGTGTTTCCTATTGCTTTGCGGCTTAATGCACCGATTTTCACATTTTCTTTCCCCGAATAGTGTCATATATTAACCTCGTAGTCTTTTAATATTTCCAACCACCTTGCTATCCTTCTATTTAAAGATATATCGTAAGCTCTTGTAATCAGTATATACATCAACCTCAACCCCATATGAATAGTGGCGCCATATCTTTAAAGCAAATAGCACCATTGTTAATTCAAAATCATGTGTAGGATAAGTGCTCTCCTGTGGGTGCAATTGTCTTGAGACATACGCTATTACATTACCATGTTACATCAATACACATCTTATGCAATGTGACCCAAGAACGATACGAGTTTTAACCAAAAATCATGTTTAGTGAACTTTGGATATAGCTTACGGTCACGAAGAATCCGTAACACTTGTCGCAACTTACTAGCATGGTTCTCTCGTGAGCTTGAATGACATTTCTAAACGTGGTCTCACATATATCTAACCATGGCTTGTATCACCCTATTCATCACCCACAAAGACTACTAGTTCAACCATTAGTTCGAATGACATATCTCACACCCAATAATGACCATACCATATTTGGAAAGCTGTCTTGGGTATATATTTTTCTTTAACCCTTACTTGATGATAACTCAATATCAAGTCAATCATTTTTTTTTCTTCAGTTGCCGAAAACTAATACACATTCTCAATGTGCCATTTTTTTCCTTTTTGTGCAAACAACACTGGTGCACCCTCTCTGCGGGGACATACTGGGTCTATTAGGTGACATATGTACACTTGGACATCATTTCCTTACCTTAAAATAGAAAATCAATTTACCGCTCGATGCTCCAACATTACTCCTCCATTCACGAATAGTCTTTTATAGAAATTTCAAATGTAACTTCCTAGCTCGGTAATCTACCATGACATAACAAGAAGCTAACAATTTCATATCCATTACAATATTAACATCTATCATTTCCATCCCGATAAGATGAGCCAATGTATCATGATCACAAACATTTACTAAACCATTACGATCTTGTCTTTTTAACTATAAGAAATTCACCAACTGGTGTAGATCTTTCAATTGGCTTAACTAATAATTCTGGTGCTCGTTCAAACTTCGCAGCAAACAATAGGATATCATATGATAGGGTAGAGCCCGAACTAATCAATGCATATAAATATGGACAATATACCTGTAATTACATCAGGAGATGCCTCCAAATTCTGTCGGTCCACTAGAGCATAAGTGCGATTCTGAGTTCCACTGGAACTGGATGCTCCTCTGGCACCTCTACCACGATGAGCATATTGTACACCAGCCACCGACTCCACAATGGCTGATCCTGTAGGTCGTGTCATACTATCCGTGGGCCTTTGTGGGCACTCTCTCATCATGTGTCCTGGCCTACTACACAAAAAGCAAATATTCATATCAAACCAGCATTCACCTGAATGAAATCTCCCACAGCGTAGGCACAGCTGACGAGAAAATCTTATTGCTTGTGATCCATGAATTCCACTACTCTGTTCAGATTGACTACCTCTAAACCCTCAAAATTGAGAGTGTGTGCCTGCTGTGGAATAGGAGAGTGATGGTCTAGGTGGTCTAGAAAACATTAGAGGCCTAGATTCTCCTTGGTACGCCATAGACTGCCCCATAGGTCTGACCCTTTGTCATGCCCAGACTCCCATCGAGACAAATTAGCACTCGTAGCCGATAAGGCCCGAGAGAACCAAATTTTGCTTTTATTCAATCATATGCATGCCATAAGATCCATGATCACGTAAGATCTTAAAATACCAACAAAGGAATTCATGGAACATGTGATATATATATACATATGCGAAACTTGGCCGTTGAGGCCATCAAGTCAAAAACGACATGTGCCTTTTATATTTATACACCCACATTCGTCTACAAAAGCCTCTAAAACATACATTTACCAAAAATATCTGAAAGTCAGGACAAGTCCCCGCTTTAGAAAACATGTGCAATACCAAAACATATGAACAACTGTGACTCAGAGAAGCCCCGAACTAACTGGAGCTCACCAATGATCCGCAATAACTGGCAACCTACTGTGGAGGCCAACTAGTACCTACGCCTGCAGCAAGTAAGGTAGGTGCCACAAGGGACGTCAGTACGAAGAATGTACTGAGTATGTAAGGCTCAAATGAAAATGCATGAATCATAAATATGTCAATGAGCTCAATTACAAATGCATAGCCAATATGGATAAGTCATCATTCTGTGTTTTG
This sequence comes from Capsicum rhomboideum, assembly GCA_031232105.1. Taxonomy (NCBI): domain Eukaryota; kingdom Viridiplantae; phylum Streptophyta; class Magnoliopsida; order Solanales; family Solanaceae; genus Capsicum; species Capsicum rhomboideum. Next base: position 52,265,801 of record CP124718.1, read on the forward strand.
GGAACCATATAAATTACTTTTATTACTTTCTTTGCTTCTATGATTATTCATCTTTTCCTGTGACCTGTGATACCCAGCCCCTGACTGAACAGTGGGTTTTAACATAACACATCGTTATGATGGGATCGAATCAAGCTAGGCTTAATGCCTCTAGAGCTACCACCCATAAATCAATACATCGGGATTGGCTCGAGCTAGGTTATTACCTCTAGAGATACCACCCATAAACTCATATCTCAGGTTTGGCTCGAGCTAGGTTATTACCTCTAGAGTTACCACCTGTCAGGATCGGTCTGAGCTAGGCTTATGCCTCTAAGACTGCCCCTTGATCCAAAAATCTCGAGATCGGCTTAAGCTAGGCATTTCGCCCCCAAGGCTACCACCCATACTCAATCATTAACCACATATATGCATTACTTTGTTCTTTACCTTTGATATTGATACAATGATAGTCATAAATTTATTTGAAGCTTTGGATCGATAATCATTGAGTGAGAGACATATAAATAAACATTATTGGAAACATATCCTTCATGGAAACATAACACTATTGGAACCATTGGACAATAATCAATGAACAAGATACATGAGTAAAACCACTATTGGAACTTTGGAACACAACCTTATTGGGTTTTTGGAACATTATCCATGAATATGAGACATGTGATTCACAATTGATCAATGAGTAGGAAACATTTGATATTGACAATTGGAAACTGGTTATAAGATACCTTAGCAAATTTCGGGATAGGACAAGTACTGTCAATGTGAATACTAGTTGCTGCAGAAAGATACGGACAGAGTAACCTTACATACCTTGTATTCACAATACGAACATATAATCTTAGATGCGTATACAATTTCCAGCTCCTTCCTTATGTTTCACTCTACAACACAAATACATAACGGAATTTACATTAACAAACAACTACCTTACAAATGCATATGACGTCAATGAGTTACATGTTTGCCGTAAAAATGTCATTTCCTTCTCTACAATACCATTTCGGCATGGTCATACCAACAATACTACAACATGCCCAACATTGACCAATATATCATGAACCAATAGAATGTCACACCAAGTTCATAATTTACACTTCTCCATCACCACAATATCACAATTACTCCATCAAGTCACCTTAATACACCTCATATCACATATCGCCAAAATTCCATATTTTACACTTATAGAAAAATAATAAATCTAATAACATAATCACACCATACATGATCATATTTCATCCATACCATGCTCTTTCATCAAAATCATAAGTCATATTTCAAGCTTAAATCCCATGGATAACAAATCTTTTACAAAAACACAAAGTACCATGTTCAACACTTCCAAGCATAACCAACATGATTTAAATACTCCCCCATGCATATAATATGTTAATACATAATAATAATCACTTACCCAAGCTTGAGAAGTGATGATCTTGCTCCAAAAGTTGGCTTTGAGTTCTTAGGTTTGAGAGAAAAATAGTTGAGAAATATCTAGAAAGCATGAGAGTTTCAAGTGAATAAAAATATGATTTTTGACCTTTCTTATAGGCCTTCAATTCCATCCTTATCCACTCTTATATCATTTAATGCTAAGTCTAGAAGGTCAAGGCAAGAATGGGTCATTTTACCAATTTTGGCCCATGTCTTCTTCTCATTTTGGGCCTTTTATTGAGCCCAATTAACTTAACCCAATAAAATAAATAATTTCTCATGTTTAAATTATTTCATACGCATTACGATGATATCCCCACTCACGGAATTTTTATTCATAGCCTCAATCCAAAAAACAAGCGATTCTAGCTTCGTATGACTTATTTTGACCACAAGGGTAAAACCGTCATTTTGATGCCAAATTCGTTCACGAGTAATTTTTCCAGACCAATATAATACTTCACTCATTCCATGTATATGCTCGTGCTTGTATAAGAAACATGGCAAAAATTGTCCCGGTACTTCCCCGGGCACCCTTGGGACTTAAGAAAAATTTCCAACATTGAAAGGTGGACAAAACCAGCCTGGCACGCCCTTGGGCGCACCAATTGATGCTTGTGGGCGAAAAACTTTAGCCCAGAGTGTCCTGGCACGTCCTCTGGTGCGCCTGACCCTTAGTTTTTTTGAAAATTTCATTTTTCGACTTTTCTTCGCGGGTTTGGTTAGATACTTCAAGTTCTATTCTTTAACTTAATTCTTACCTTTAATATCCTTTGTTTGGAGGTCCTCCAAGCCTCGTTATTAACCCCACAAATGTTTCACGAAGTCACAAAACACCTCCTACGAAGGTTTAATCACATGTACAAGGGCCAATTTCAATTATCTCATCAATAACATTATCAAATACATACTTGTGGCTCGCGACACCTAAATAAACATTGTTCAACATTGTCAAGTAGGGTTGGGATGGTACGGGGTGTTACATTATACCCCCCTTAGAAACATTCATCCTCGAATGTTAACAATATCGCTTCAATTACAACAAATGCATTTCTACATTAGCATACATGTACATAAACACTTAAGTCTCATGGATACTTACTTGTTATTGTTCCACTTCCGCACTTTGATCTTCTTTGTCCATTTGAAATAGATAGGGATACTTGGATTTCATCATTTCTTTAGCTTCCCATGTGATCTCCTCTACTTTTTGATTTCGCCATAATACCTTTACGGAAGCTATGTATTTATTCCTCAATCTCTTTACTTGTCGATCTAGAATAGAAATGGGTACCTCTTCATAAGTAAGATCCTTCGTAACTTGGACCTCTTCAATTGGAAGAATACGAGATGGATCTCCTATGCATTTTTGAAGCATCGAAATATGAAATACCGGATGGACTGAGGATAGTTCCTCGGGTAGTGCCAACTCATACGCAGCTTGCCCAAATCTTCCAATGATTTCATATGGGCCTATGTAACGTGGACTCAATTTCCCTTTCTTTTCAAACCGCATTACCCCTTTCATCTGTGACACCTTTAAAAATACCCAATCACCTATGGCGAATTCAAGTCCTCTTCTTCTAACGTCAGCATATGACTTGTGGAGACTTGGGGCCGTTTGTAACCGTTGTTGGATCACTTTAATTTTCTCCATATCCTGATGAAAAATATCTGGCACAAGTAAAGTAGTTTCACCCGCTTCAAACCATCCAATTGGTGATCTACATTTCCTTCCGTACAAGGCTTCATAAGGTGCCATTTTAATACTTGAATGATAGCTATTGTTGTAAGCAAATTCAATAAGAGGCAAATGGTCATCCCAACTGCCTTGAAAACCTAACGTGCATGCTCGTAGCATATCTTCAAGCATATGAATAGTACGTTCTGCAAGCCCATTAGTCTGAGGATGGAAAGCCGTACTCAAATTCACCTGTGTGCCCAAACTCTGCTGAAAAGATCTGCAAAAGTGCGCTGTAAACTGTGTTACTCTATCTGATATAATGGAAAGTGGAATACCATGCAATCATACTATCTCTTTCACATACAACTTTGCATACTCTTCAGCTGTATAGGTGGTCCTGACTGGTAGGAAATGCGCTGACTTGGTAAGCCCGTCCCCTATAACCCATATAGAATCAAATCTCCGTAATGTACGAGGCAAACCTGTGATGAAATCCATATTAATCATATCCCATTTCTAGACTGGAAGATTGATACATTGCATGTAACCTCCTGGTTTCTGATGTTCTACTTTCACTTGTTGATAATTCGGGCATTGAGCGACAAATTCTGCAATGTTCTTCTTCATATTTCCCCACCAATACACTTCTTTTAAATCATGGTACATTTTAGTAGCACCCGGATGAATAGAATAGCGCGAATGATGCGCCTCTGTCATAATTCATTTCCTTAGCTCATCTACATCTAGTACACATAATCTTCCTTGACATTGAAGAACCCCTTCTTGTGTAAGATCAAATGCCTTTGTCAAATTCTGCTATACATTTTCCTTTAGTTGCAATGACATAGAATCCGCAAACTGCTTCTCTTTCACTCGAACTATTAAGGAGGATTCCGCTGCATTCTGCACAATAATCCCTTCTTCTGGAGATTCAATAAGGCGAACTCCCAAGCTGGATAATTGATGTATATCTTTTATTATCTCCGGCTTTTCAGTCAACTGGCCACTAGTTCTTTCTATTGTCTTACGGCTCAATGCATCAGCTACCACATTTTCTTTGCCTGGATGATAAAGAATATCAATATCATAGTCTTTTAAGAGCTCTAATGTCACGCCCCGAATCCCCGAATCCCATCGGGACGTGATTGGCACCCGAAGCCGATATGGCCTGAGAGAACCAATCTTTTCTTATGAACCTTCACGTGTATATCTCCATATTAATCTTATTATACCTCATGCAACTATGCGGAAGACATGAGAATGGAAACATATGCCAGAATTATATATATACCAAACTTGGCCGTTGGAGCCATTACGTCGGACTGAACGTACATATCTTACATTCATATACCCACATATGTCTACAAAAGCCTCTATCAGATGCATTAACAAGACCAACTTAAAGTCGGGACAAGTCCCCGCTTTATATTATATTTACAACATCAAAATAGATATACAACTAAGACTTAAAAAGCTTCGAACCAAGTGGAGCTCACCAAAACTCTGCAAATGATCCACAATCTACTAAGGAGGTCTACTAATGCCTGCACCTGCAACATGTAAGGTAAGTTCCCCCGAGGGGGCCAGTACAAAGAATGTACTGAGTATGTAAGGCTCATAATAAATAGAATCATACATGAGAATGTCAATAGAATACAATATGAGAGAATAATCAATGTGGATAACCCATCATTTTATAATTATTATCCTTCAAGGGAAATTACCTTCACTCAAGAGACTTTCCTCTAATGGATTCTTCTATACCCAAGAGATTCGTTCTTGCTTCTATATTCATTACCGCTATTGTTCATATACTTGGTTAGTAGGTTATAAAATAATTACACTTCATCCACATACATCTACTCTAGTGGTGGGGGTAATAATATAACATACGTCTACTCTATTGGTGGTTTTAACCTACATCCACCCCATTGGTGGCTTAGCATACATCAACTCTTATGGTGGGGCAACATACATCCACTCTCATGGTGGGGAGACATACATCCACTCTCATGGTGGGGTAACATACATCCACTCTATTGGTGGGGTAACATACATCCACTCTCATGGTGGGGTAACATTTATCCACCCTCATGGTAGGGAAACATACATCCACTCGCATGGTGGGAAGACATATATCCACTCTCATGGTGGGGAGACATACATCAACTCTCATGGTGGGGTAACATACATGGAAGAGATTGATAGATCAACTTATGAGAGATTAATACATTAGGGATCATGACACTAATTGAAACACACAAATATGCTTTACCTTACTCTTACACTTCATGAGAGTAACACCTTAACTTGTGAGGGATATTTACCCGCACTTTACCTCCTTCACTATTCTTATGAGATCTTATATAAGTAATTATATGATACCGTGCCTCCACCTTTGGTGGGCTATACTAAATAACAAAGCATCAAAGCATAATATTGAGACAATTCCATATTGAATTTATACCCGCTAGAATATAATCCATACTCCACGAAACATGTAGCAACCATGAGCATTACCTCTTTACAGTCTTATACCTTTCACTTAGTTATGAGAGTGACACATTAAAGTTCATGAGACTAAAGCACACACTTATATACACGTCTCACTTTACCCCCTTTACTTCATGAGATTGACATCTTCACTTATGGGGGATAATTTGACTAACTCGCACATCACCCCTCTTATTACTCTTATGAGATTGGTACTTCTACTTATGAATGATTGGTACAAGGATAATCACCATACTATAGGACTTTGGAACAAGACATGATTGGAATAATGTTATTCAAACTAAACAAGCTCTCTTTACCTCATTACTCTCGTTGAGATAGTTCTCTTAGAATTTATAATGTTATGACATCTTGGAAATTCCAATCAATGACTAAGAGATAAGTGAATCATCATTCATCTAAGAATAGGATACGTATGAATAACAATATACGTCAACCTGAATTGATATACTTCAAGCCTCTCGGAATTGAAACAAGTCCAATGTCAATGTGAACAACATGTTGCAGAAGGATATGGAAAAAGGAACCTTACATACCTTGTATTCTCAATAGGATTCTACAATCTTAAGTGTACATACAATAGTCCCTCTCCGTTCTTGTGTTTCTCTCTACAACACAAGTTCATAAGGAAAGCAACATTAACCACCAATTACCTTATAATGGCATACAATATCAATAAGTCACATGTTTAGCTTTAGCATGTCATTCCCCCCTTGACAATACTATGTATGAAATAATCATAACAATAATACCACAATATTCCATACATTTGCCAACACATGATAACCAATACCATGTCACACCAAGCTCATATTTTACACTTCTCCATCACCACCACATCACAATTATTCCATCAAATGACTTCAATACACCTCACAACAACAAATCGTCTAAAATCCCATAATTTAGACTTATAGAAAAAATAATATGTTTAATAACAAAATAACACCATACACATTCATATTTTATCCGTACCATGATCTTTCATCAAAGGCACAAGTCATAATTCAAGCATGAATCTCATGGATTTCACATCTTTCACAAAAGACACAAAGTACCATGTACACCATTTCCAAGCATAACCAACTTGATATACATAATATCCCATGCATATAATATGTTAAACCATAGTAATAAATACTTACCCAAGCTTGAAAATTGATGATCTTGCTCCAAGAGAAAGCTTAGGGTTTGAAGTTGAGAGAAATGATTTTGGAAATTTTCTAGACTTGGCATGAGACTTTTGTGTGTTAAAAATCTGATTTTTGGACCTTTATATAATCCCTCAGTCCATCCTTAGCCATTATTTATAGAATTAATTGCTATTTCTAGAAGGTCTTTGAAAGAATGGGTCATTTGACCCATTTTGGGCCATTTTTTCTTTTCATTTTTGGGCCCAATTCACTTAACCCAATAAAATCAATGGTTCCTCATGTGTAAATAATCTCATATGTGTTACAACAATATTTCCACTCACTCTATTCATATCCGTATCCTCAATCCCAAAAACAAGTGATTCTAGCCACGTATGGCCTATTTAAACCCAAAGGGTAAAATCGTCATTTTGACGCCAAATTTGTTCTCGAGTCATTTTATCATACCAATATAATATTTCATTCATTTCATGTATATACTCGTGGTTTTATAATAAACGTGGCAAAAATCGGCTCGATACATCCCAGGGAACCCTTGGAACTTAGAAAATTTCCAACTTTCGAAAAACTAAAAATCCCATCCTGGCAAGCCCTGGGGCGCGCCATCTTGCTGCCTCTGGGCACAAAATTTTAGCCCAGATCAGCCTGGCATGGTCCCTAATACTCCCCTCACTTAAATTTTTCAAAAATTTCGTTTTTCGACTTTTCTTCGCGGGTTTGGTTAGATACTTCAACTCCTATTCTTTAACTTACTTCTTAGCCTTAATATAGTTTGTTTAGAAGTCCTCTTAGCCTCATTTTGAATCCCACAAATTCTCCATGAACATTGCAAAACACCTTCTACGCAAGTTTAATCACATATACAAGGGCAAAATTCAATTATCTCATCAATAGCATTACCAAATACATACTTATAGATCTCGATACCTAAGTAAACATTATTTAATATTGTCAAGTAGGGTTGGGAAGGTACGGGGTGTTACATTCTTCCCCCCTTAGGAATATTCATCCCTGAATGTTAACGATATCTCTTCAATTACAACAAATGCATCTCTATATTAGTTTATACATATATAGACCCTTAACGCTCATAGATACTTACTTATTATTGGTCCACTCCCACCCTTTTGAACCTTTTCTTCAATTTGAAACAAACATGGGTATATCTTCAACATGTTGGTTTCTTCAAAGCACTTTTATGGGAGTGACGTCTTTATTTCTTAACCTTCATACTTGACGCTTTAGAATAGCCATAGATATCTTTTCCTAGTGAGATCCCCCGAACTTTGTATATTTCCAATGGGAACAATATGTAAGGAAACTCTTATACACTTTCAACAATTTCACATGGCACGTTGTATAGGGTCAATTTTCCCTTCTTTCTGAATTTCATTATACCTGTCATGATCACAAACATACTATACCATTACGATATGTTCCTTTAACTATACTAAACTCATCGACAGGTGGAAATAGTTCTATTGACTTCACTCATAACCCCCGTGTACTATGAAATTCACGGCAGTCGATGGAGCAACGGATGATAGAGTAGAGCTCAAATCAATCAATACATATACATCATGTAAAATATGGTAATATACCTAAATACCTGTACCGTCATCAGAAGGTGCTTTCTCATTCTACTGGTCCACTAAAGCGTAAGTGCGATTTTGAGTTCCACTGGAACTGGCTGCTCCTCTGGCACCTCTACCGCGACCAACAGACTGTACATCAGCTGTTGATGACACATCGACTGACCCAGTAGGCTGTGTCATACTACCCGTAGGCCTCTATGGGCATTGTCTCATCAGGTGCCCTGGCCTACTACATACAAAGTAAACATTCGTATCAAACCGGCATTCACCTTCATGAAATCTCACATAGCGCGGGCACAACTGACGAGAAGATCTCGTTGCATGTGATCCATGAATCCCACTACTATGTTCAAATCGACCACCTCTAGACCCTTAGAATTGAGAATGAGCACCTGCTGTGAAATAAGAGGATGAGGGTCTAGGCGGTAATATTCGAGATCCAGATTCTCTGGGGATACCATAGACTTCCCCATAGGTATCGCCCTTTTTGATGGCCCTTCCTCAGCTTTCTGTGTCCTCTTTCTTTGCCTTTGTTCCTTCATTTTCTGCGCAAAGGCCTGTATTCTAGCTATGTCCATATCTCGATTTAAGGCAGCAATAGTGCAGTCTCGTACCAAATAAGGCTCCAATCTATCCACAAATCGATGGACTCTATCTTCTATGGTGTCTACCACATTTGGAGCATAACTAGCCAAGGAATTAAACTGTAAACTGTATTCTCTGACACTCATACTTCCCTGATGCAAATTCAGAAATTGGTCTGCACGTGCCTCCTGAATCTCATACGGGAGGTAATGATCTAGGAATGCCATTCTAAATTCTTCCCGACCAGCTGGGAGCGCATCAATACCTCTTGATCTTTTCCAGTCATCATACCACAAAATAGCCTCGCCCTTCAGTCTATAAGCTGCGAGCTTAACCGTTTCTACACCTTTTACGGGCATCACCTCTAGCGCTCTTTGAACTTGGTCTATGAAATCTTGTGGATCTGCTTTCAGATCGTACCCCGTGAATATGGGAGGGTCTAATTTTAGAAAGTCCTGTGTACGCCGACTAGCTGCTCTAGCCGCGTCGTCTTCATTTACCATTGGACCAGTTCGTCCCTTGGGTTTGTGCAGCCAATAACTGTGTCAACATATGTACTGCATTTCTTAAATCTTTATCTGTGGCATTCATTGGTGGTTCTGCGGGTACTTCTCTACCTCTTGGCTCTTCCAGAGCTGGAAAAGTAGCGGAGGACCGCGATGCAATTTCAGCGTCAGCTCCACATTGACTAGCTTGGTCAGGTGGCAACCTACTTATTCCTTCTTCAGTAGGCATATCTACCTGCTTCCCTTTACTTCTACCTCTTCTCGTGATTGGCATGTTTACTATACTAAAGAAAAACAATCACCATGGTTAGATACAATTCAACGTACAACACTGGCTCTATTGCACGATCTAGAATGAAGAAAAGAAACCACATCCTAAATACCCCATAGCCTCCTACTCATAAATGTGGTGCACAACACATCCATGAACAAGAATCTACTCGGACACGGCTTTGTTGACAGTCTTAGAACGACCTGCTCTGATACCACTTTTGTCATGCCCCGAATGCCATCGGGACGTGATTGGCACCCGAAGCAGATATGGCCCAAGAGAACTAATCTTTGCTTATGAATCTTTGTGTGTACATCTCCATATTAATCTCATTATACCTCATGCAACTATGCGAAAGACATGAAAATGGAAACATATGCCAGAATTATATATATACCAAACTTGGCCGTTGGAGCCATTACGTCAGACTGAACGTACATATCTTACATTCATATACCCACATATGTCTACAAAAGCCTCTATCAGATGCATTAATAAGACCAACTTAAAGTCGGGACAAGTCCCCGGTTTATATTATATTTACAACATCAAAATAGATATACAACTAAGACTCAGAAAGCTCCGAACCAAGTGGAGCTCACCAAAACTCTGCAAATGATCCACAATCTACTGAGGAGGTCTACTAATGCCTGCACCTGCAACATGTAAGGTAAGTTCCCCCGAGGGGGTCAGTACGAAAAATGTACTGAGTATATAAGGCTCATAATAAATAGCATCATACATGAGAATGTCAATAGAATACAATATGAGAGAATAATCAATGTGGATAACCCATCATTTTATAATTATTGTCCTTCAAGGGAAATTACCTTCACTCAAGAGACTTTCCTCTAATGGATTCTTCTATACCCAATAGATTCGTTCTTGCTTCTATATTCATTACCGCTATTGATCATCTACTTGGTTAGTAGGTTATAAAAGAATGACACTTCAGCCACATACATCCACTCTAGTGGTGGGGGTAATAATATAACATACGTCTACTCTATTAACGTACATCCACTCTATTGGTGGTTTTAACCTACATCCACCCTATTGGTGGCTTAGAATACATCTACTCTATTGGTGGTTTTAACCTACATCAACCCTATTGGTGGCTTAGTATACATCCACTCTTATGGTGGGGCAACATACATACACTCTCATGGTGGGGAGACATACATCCACTCTCATGGTGGGGTAACATACATCCACTCTATTGGTGGGGTAACATACATCCACTCTCATGGTGGGGAAACATACATCCACTCGCATGGTGGGGAGACATAAATCCACTCTCATGGTGGGGAGACATACATCCACTCTCATGGTGGGGTAACATACATGGGAGAGATTGATATATCAACTTATGTGAGATTAATACATTAAGGATCATGACACTAATTGAAACACACAAATATGCTTTACCTTACTCTTACACTTCATGAGAGTAACACCTTAACTTGTGAGGGATATTTGATCGCACTTTACCTCCTTCACTATTCTTATGAGATCCTATATAAGAAAGTATATGATACCGGACCTCCACCTTTAGTGGGCTATACTAAATAACAAAGCATCAAAGCATAATATTGAGACTATTCCATATTGAATTTATACACGCTAGAATGTAATCCATACTCCACGAAACATATAGCAACCATGAGCATTACCTCTTTACAGTCTTATACCTTTCACTTAGTTATGAGAGTGACAAATGAAAGTTCATGAGACTAAAGCACACACTTATATACATGTCTCACTTTACCCCCTTTACTTCATGAGATTGACATCTTCACTTATGGGGGATAATTTGACTAACTCGCACATCACCCCTCTTATTACTCCTATGAGATTGGTACTTCTACTTATGAATGATTTGTACAAGGATAATCATCATACTAGAGTACTTTGGAACAAGACATGATTGGAATAATGCTATTCAAACTAAACAAGCTCTCTTTACCTCATTACTCTCGTTGAGATAGTTCTCTTAGAATTTATAATGTTATGACATCTTGGAAATTCCAATCAATGACTAAGAGATAAGTGAATCATCTTTCATCTAAGAATAGGATACGTATGAATAACAATATACATCAACCTGAATTGATATACTTCAAGCCTCTCGAAATTGAAACAAGTCCAATGTCAATGTGAACAACATGTTGCAGAAGGATATGGAAAAAGGAACCTTACATACCTTGTATTCTCAATACGATTCTACAATCTTAAATGTGCATACAATAGTCTCGCTCCGTTCTTGTGTTTCTCTCTACAACACAAGTTCATAACGAAACCAACATTAACCACTAATTACCTTATAATGGCATACAATAACAATAAGTCACATGTTTAGCTTTAACATGTCATTCCCCCTTGACAATACCATGTATGAAATCATCATACAAATAATCCCACAATATTCCATACATTCACCAACACATGATAACCAATAGCATGTCACACCAAGCTCATATTTTACACTTCTCCATCACCACCACATCACAATTATTCCATCAAATAACTTCAATACACCTCACAACAAAAATCGGCCAAAATCCCATAATTTAGACTTATAGAAAAAATAACATGTTTAATAACAAAATAACACCATACACGTTCATATTTTATCCATACCATGATCTTTCATGAAAGGCACAAGTCATAATTCAAGCTTGAATCTCATGGATTTCACATCTTTCACAAAAGACACAAAGTACCATGTCCACCATTTCCAAGCATAACCAAATTGATATACCAAATATCCCATGCATATAATATGTTAAACCATAGTAATAAACACTTACCCAATCTTGAAAATTGATGATCTTGCTCCAAGAAAAAGCTTAGGGTTTGAAGTTGAGAGAAATGATTTTTGGAAATTTCTAGACTTGGCATGAGACTTTTGTGTGTTAAAAATCTGATTTTTGGCACTTTTATAAGCCCTAAATACATCCTTATACATTATTTATAGCATTAATTGCTATTTCTAGAAGGTCTTTGAAAGAATGGGTCATTTGACCCATTTTGGGCCATTTTTTCTTTTCATTTTTGGGCCCAATTCACTTAACCCAATAAAATCAATGGTTCCTCATGTGTAAATAATCTCATATGTGTTACAACAATATTTCCACTCACGCTATTCATATCCGTAGCCTCAATCCCAAAAACAAGTGATTCTAGCCACGTATGGCCTATTGGAACCTAAAGGGTAAAACCGTCATTTTGATGCCAAATTTGTTCTCGACTAATTTTATCATACCAATATAATATTTCATTTATTTCATGTATATACTCGTGGTTGTATAAGAAACGTGGAAAAAATCGGCTCGATACATCCCCGGGAACCCTTGGAACTTAGATAAAACGTGGCAAAAATCGGCTCGATGCATCCCCGGGAACCCTTGGAACTTAGAAAATTTCCAAATTTCGAAAAATTGAAAATTCCATCCTATAACGCCCTGGGGAGTGCCCTCTTTCTGCCTCTGGGAACAAAATTTTGTCCCAGAGCGGCCTGGCACGGTCCCTAACGCGCCCCTCACTTAAATTTTTCAAAAATTTCGTTTTTCGACTTTTCTTCGCGGGTTTGGTTAGATACTTCAAGTCCTATTCTTTAACTTACTTATTAGCCTTAATATAATTTGTTTAGAGGTCCTATTAGCCTCATTTTGAATCCCTCAAATGCTCCATGAACATTGCAAAACACCTTCTATGCAAGTTTAATCACATATACAAGGGCCAAATTCAATTATCTCATCAATAGCATTACCAAATACATACTTATAGCTCTCGATACCTAAGTAAACATTATTTAATGTGGTCAAGTAGGGTTGGGAAGCTACGGGGTGTTACATCTAACCACCTTCATTGCCTCAAATTGAGTTCCTTCTGCTTAAAGAGATATTGCAAACTTTTTTGATTCGTATAGATATCAACATGAACTCCATATAAATAATGACGCCATATCTTTAAAGCAAAAACCACCGCTGCTAATTCAAGATCATGTGTGAGATAATTTTTCTCATGTGGCCTCAATTTTCATGAGGCATATGCTATGACATTACCATGTTGCATCAATACACATCCAAGGCCAACCCCGAAAGCATCACAATACACTGCATAACCTTCAGTACCTTCGGGAAATACTAAAACTGGTGTGGAGGTTAATTTATCTTTCAACTTTTGGAAGCTTTTCTCACATGCATCATTCCACTGAAATTTAACTACCTTATGTGCAAGCTTTGTTAACGGTGCAGCAATGGAGGAAAAACCTTCCTCAAATCTTCTGTAATAGCCTGCCAGTCCAAGAAAACTACTAATCTCTGTGGGTGTCGTAGGTCTTGGAAAATTTTCACTGCTTCAATCTTCTGTGTATCAACCTGTATGTCTTCATCTGACACAATGTGACCCAAGAATGCAATTGATTTTAACCAAAACTCACATTTGGAGAACTTTGCATACAACTTACTCTCACGGAGAATCTGTAACACCTGCTGTAAGTGATTAGCATGGTCTTCTGGTGATCTTGAATAAACCAGGATGTCATCTATAAATACCGTGAAGAACACATCCATAAATGGCTTAAACACCCTATTCATCAAATCCATGAACACGGCTGGTGCATTTGTTAGTCCAAATGATATAACTAAAAATTCATAATGGACATACCGTGTTCGCAAAGTTGTCTTGGGTACATCTTTTTCTCTAACTCTGACTTGGTGGTAACCCGACCTCAAGTCAATCTTTGAAAAACACTTGGCGCCCTATAACTGATCAAACAAATCATCAATTTGATGGAGGGGATATTTGTTCTTGATCGTTACCTTATTCAATTGCCGATAGTCAATGCACATTCTCAATGTGCCATCTTTCTTTCATACAAATAATACTGGTGTACCCCACGGGGACATACTAGGCCTAATGAAGCCCTTATCCAGCAAATCTTTCAATTTCTCCTTCAATTCATGTAATTTTGCTGGAGCCATTCTATATGGAGGAATAGAGATAGGCTGAGTGCCCGGAATCACATAAATGCCAAACTCTACTTCCCGTTCTGGGGGTAAGCCTGGAAGATCCTCTGGAAATACATCTAGAAATTCATTAACCACTGGAACCAACTGCGGAGTGAGTGGTTCCACATCATTATCTTTCACTCGTACTAAGTGACATATGCAACCTTTAGTAATCATTTTCCTAGCTTTCAGATAGGAAATAAATCTTTCTCGTGGTGCCCCTACATCACCCTTTCGTTCAAGAATATTCATTTGTGGGAAATGAAAATGTACCTTTTTGGCCCGGCAATCTACCGTGGCATAACAAGAGGCCAACCAATCCATTCCCATTATCACATCAAAATCCACCATGTCTAGTTCAATAAGATCGGCCAGTGTATCATGACCACACACAGTTACCACACAATTACGATATACTCTTTTTGCAACAATATATTCACCAACCGGTGTAGACACTTCAATTGATTTAATTAATCATTCTGGTGCCTTTGCAAATTTTGCAGCAACCAATGGAGTAACATAGGAAAATGTAGAACCTGGGTCAATCAGTGCATATATATTATACGAAAATATGGATAATGTACCTGTGACGACATCAGGGGAAGCCTCTGAATTCTATCGGTCCACCAGAGCATAAGTATGATTTTGGACCCCACTGGTACTGGCTGCTCCCCTGGCACCCCTACCATGGCCAACAGACTGCACATCTCTGCCCAAAAAAGGAACCGATGCTTATGACGCAACGGTCGATCCTATCGGTCGTGCTATGCCACCCATGCTTCTCTGGGGACACTCTTTCATCATGTGTCCCATCATACCACACCAGAAACAAGCATTTGTCCCCACTCGGTATGTACCTATATGAATACGCCTGTAGTACTGACACTGCTGACGAGGAAAACCGGTTACTTGTGATACATGACCTCCACTACTCTGCCCAGATGAACCACCTCTAAATCCTCAAAAAGGAGAATGAGTACCTTCTGTGGAATGAGAAAACGATGGTCTAGGTGGTCTAGGAAACATACGAGGCGTAGATCCTCCTTGGGACATCGCAGATGGTCCCATAGGTCTAGCCCTTTTGGACTGTCCTCTGTCAAATTCAGGTACCCTTCTTCTCTATCTTTGATCTTCCATGTTCTGGGTGAAGTCCTGAATTCTCGCGATGTCCATATCCTTATTCAAGGCATCAATGGTGAAATCCCTTACCAAATATGGTTCTAATTTGTCCACGTATCGATGGACTCTTTCTGTCATTGTAGCTACCATATTTGGAGCATATCGAGCCAAGAAATTAAATTGCAGACTGTATTCTCTAACGCTCAAATTTCCTTGATGGAGATTTAGAAACTGATCCGCACGTGCCTCACGGATCTCATAGGGAAGGTAATGATCAAGGAAAGCCGTTTTAAATTCTTTCCAATTAGGTGGATTTGCACCAATATCACGAGTTTTCTTCCAATCCTCATACCACAATATCGCCTCTCCTTTCAACCTATACCTAGCTAGTTCAACTGTTTCTACCCCCGTCATGTGCATAACTTCCAGAGCCCTCTTAATTTGATTCACGAAGTCCTGTGGATCTGCTTTTGGATCTGACCCAGTGAATATAGGAGGGTCCAGTTTCAGAAAATCCTGTGTTCTGCGACTGGCCACTCTAGCCGCATCATCCTCATGTGTCATTGGACCAGCTCGTCCTTGACTTTGTGCTGCCACTAACTGTGTCAACATGTGTACTGCATTTCTAAGATCCTGATCTGTGGTGTTCATTGGTGGTTCTGCGGGTACTTCTCTACCGACTGGCTCTTCCGGAGCTGGAAAAGTAGAAGAAGACCGCGATGAAATTTCAGAATTTGCTCCACCTTGACTAGCTTGGTCAGGTGGTAATCTACTCACCCCTTCTTCAACAGGCACATCTACCTGCTTACCTTTACCTCTACCTCTTCTTGTGATCAACATTGTTACTATATCAAAGAATATCAAGTACCATGGTCAGAACAATTCAACTTACAACACTGGCTCTATTGCACGATCTAGAAGTGAAGAAAAGAAACAACATCATAAATTTCCCGTAGCCTCCTACTTATAAATCTGGTGCACAACACATCGATAAGTAAGACTCTACTCAGACACGGCTTTGTAGACACCCTTAGAACGACCTGCTCTGATACCACTTTTGTCACTCCTCGACTCCCATCGAGACGGATTGGCACTCGTAGCCGACAAGGCCCGAGAGAACCAAGCTTGGCTTTTATTCAATCATATGCATGCCATAAGAAACCTATGATCACGTAAGAGCTTAAAATACCAACAACGGATTTCGTGGAACATATGATATATACATACATATGTGAAACTTGGTCGTTGAGGCCATCAAGTCAAAAACGACATGTACCTTTTACATTTATACACCCACATCCATCTACAAAAGCCTCTAACAGATACATTTACCAAAACTATCTGAAAGTTGGGACAAGTCCCCGCTTTAGACAACATGTACAATACCAAAACATATGAAAAACTGTGCCTCGGAGAAGCCCCGAACTAACTAGATCTCACCAATGATCCGCAACAACTGGCAACCTACTGTGGAGGCCTACTAGTACCTGCGCCTGCAGCAAGTAAGGTAAGTCCCACAAGGGACGTCAGTACGAAGAATGTACTGAGTATGAAAGGCTCAAATGAAAATACATGAATCATAAATATGTCAATGAGCTCAATTACAAATGCATAACCAATATGGATAAGTCATCATTCTGTGTTTTGGGAACCATGTAAATTACTTTCATTACTTTCTTTGCTTCTATGATTATTCATCTTTGCCTGTGACCAGTGATACTTGGGCCCCGACTGAACAGTGGGTTTTAACATAACACATAGTTATGATGGGATTGGATCGAGCTAGGATTAATGCCTCTAAAGCTACCACCCATAAATCAATACATCGGGATCGGATCGAGCTAGGTTATTACCTCTAAAGCTACCACCCATAAACTCATATCTCAGGTTTGGCTCGAGCTAGGTTATTACCTCTAGAGCTACCACCTGTCAGGATCGGTCCGAGCTAGGCTTATGCCTCTAGGACTTTCCCCTGATCCAACAATCTCGGGATCGGCTTAAGCTAGGCATTTCTCCCCCAAAGCTACCACCCATACTCAATCATTAACCACATATATGCATTACTTTGTTCTTTACCTTTGAGATTGATACAATGATAGTCAATACTTCATTCGAAGCTTTGGATCAATAATCAATGAGTGAGAGACATGTAAATAAACATTATTGGAAACATAGCCTTCATGGAAACATAACACTATTGGAACAATCGGACAATAATCAATGAACAAGATACATGAGTAAAACCACTATTGGAACTTTGGAACACAACCTTATTGGGCTTTTGGAACATTATCCATGAATATGAGACCTGTGATTCACAATTGATCAATGAGTAGGAAACATGTGATATTGACAATTGGAAACTTGATATAAGATACATTAGCACATTTCGGGATAGGACAAGTACTATGTCAATGTGAATACTAGTTGCTGCAGAAAGATACAGACAGAGTAACCTTACATACCTTGTATTCTCAATACAAATATATAATCTTAGATGCGCATACAATGTCCCACTCCTTCCTTATGTTTCACTTTACAACACAAATACATAACGAAATTTACATTAACAAACAACTACCTTACAAATGCATATGACGTCAATGAGTTACATGTTTGCCGTAAAAATGTCATTTCCTTCTCTACAATACCATTTTCAACATGGTCATACCAACAATACCACAACATTCCCAACATTGACCAATATATCATGAACCAATATCATGTCACACCAAGTTCATACTTTACACTTCTCCATTACCACAACATCACAATTACTCCATCAAGTC
This sequence comes from Capsicum rhomboideum, assembly GCA_031232105.1. NCBI lineage: Eukaryota > Viridiplantae > Streptophyta > Magnoliopsida > Solanales > Solanaceae > Capsicum > Capsicum rhomboideum. The sequence continues at coordinate 52,284,473 of CP124718.1, forward strand.
ACCTTAATACACCTCATATCACTTATCGGCCAAAATTCCATATTTTACACTTATAGAAAAATAATAAATTTAATAACATAATCACACCATACATGATCATATTTCATCCATACCATGCTCTTTCATCAAAATCACAAGTCATATTTCAAGCTTAAATCCCATGGATAACAAATCTTTTACAAAAACACAAAGTACCATGTTCAACACTTCCAAGCATAACCAACATGATTTAAATACTCCCCCATGCATATAATAGATTAATCCATAAGAATAATCCCTTACCCAAGCTTGAGAAATGATGATCTTGCTCCAAAAGTTGGCTTTGAGTTCTTAGGGTTTGAGAGAAAAATAGTTGAGAAATATCTAGAAAGCATGAGAGTTTCAAGTGAATAAAAATCAGATTTTTCCCCTTTTTATAGACCTTCAATTCCATCCTTATCCACTCTTATAGAATTTAATTCTAAGTCTAGAAGGTCAAGGCAAGAATGGGTCATTTGACCCATTTTGGCCCATGTCTTCTTCTCATTTTTGGCCTTTTATTGAGCCCAATTAACTTAACCCAATACAATCAATAATTTATCATGTTTAAATTATTTCATATGCGTTACGACGATATCACCACTCACAGAATTTATATTCGTAGCCTTAATCCCAAAAACAAGCGATTCTAGCTACGTATGGCTTATTTTGACCACAAGGGTAAAATCGTCATTTTGATGCCAAATTCGTTCACGATTAATTTTTTCACACCAATATAATACTTCACTCATTCCATGTATATGCTTGTGGTTGTAGAAGAAACGTGGCAAAAATTGGCCCGGTACGTCCCCGGGCACCCTTGGGACTTAAGAAACATTCCCCACATTGAAAGGTGGACAAAACCAGCCTGGAAAGCCCTTGGGTAAGCCAGTTTTCTGCCTGTGGGCTAAAAATTTTAGCCCAGAGTGGCCTGGCACGCCCTCTGGCGCGCCTGACCCTTTTTTTTGTTGAAAATTTTATTTTTCGACTTTTCTTCGCGGGTTTGGTTAGATACTTCAAGTTCTATTCTTTAACTTACTTCTTACCTTTAATATCCTTTGTTTGGAGGTCCTCCAAGACTCGTTTTTAACCCCAAAAATGTTCCACGAAGTCACAAAACTCCTGCTACGAAGGTTTAATCACATGTACAAGGGCCAATTTCAATTATCCCATCAATAACATTACCAAATACATACTTGTGGCTCGCGACACCTAAATAAACATTGTTCAACGTCGTCAAGTAGGGTTGGGATGGTACGGGGTGTTACACCCTCTTTGATGGCCCCCCTCTCAGATTCCTATGTCCTTCTTCTTTGCCTCTAGTCCTCCATTTTCTGTGCAAAGGACTGAATTCTGGCTATGTCCATATCTTTGTTCAAAGCAGTGATGGTACAGTCCCTCACTAAATATGGCTCTAATCTTTCCACATATCGATGGACTCTATCTATCATTGTGGCCACTACATTTGGAGGAGCCAAAGAATAAAACTGCAAACTGTATTCTCTAACACTCATACTCCCTTGACGAAGATTTAGAAATTGGTCTGCACGTGCCTCCCAAATATCATATGGGAGGTAATGATAAATAAATGCCATTTTAAATTTTTCCCAACCAGTGGGAAGTGCATCAATACCCCTTGATCTTTTCCAGTCTTCATACCACAATATCGCTTCACCTTTCAATCTATAAGCCGCAAGTTCTACTGTTTCTACCCCAGTCACGTGCATAACCTCTAGAGCCCTCTGAATTTGATCCACTAAGTCCTGTGGATCTACCTTCGGATCTGACCCAGTGAATATAGGTGGGTCTAATTTCAAGAAATCCTGTGTTCTTCGACTAGCTACTCTAGTCGCATCATCCTCATTTGTTGTTGGACAAACTTGTCCTTGGCTTTGTGCTGCCACTAGCTGAATCAACATATGCACTGCATTTCTTAAATCCTAGTCAGTGGTATTCATGGGCGGTTCTGCAGGTACTTCTCTACCCCTTAACTTTTCTGGAGATGGAAAAGTAGAAGAAGACTGCAATGCAATTTCAGCATCAGCTCCACCTTGACTAGCTTGGTCAGGTGGTGATTTACTCATTCCTTCATCGGTAGGCATATCTACATGCTTACCTTTGCTTTTTCCCCTTCTTGTCATCGGCATTTTTACTATAACAAAGAAAACCAATTCCAATGGTCAGATACGATTTCACTTAAAATATTGGCTCTATTGCACAATCAAGAAATAAAGGAAAGAAACAACTCCTAAATGTCACGTAGCCTCCTACTTATAAATGTGGTGCACAACACATCCCTTAGGACGACCCGCTTTGATACCACTTTTGTCACGCCCCGAATCCCATTCGAAACGGACTGGCACCCAAAGCTGATATGGCCCGAGAGAACCAATCCTTGCTCATGTACATTAGTATGTCTAACCCCGTATGAACGTCGTTATGTCTCATGCAACTCTGTGGAAGTCATGGAAAACATTTTATATATGAAACTTGGCCGTCAGGGCCATCACGTCAAATGATCATACATCTCTTACATTCGTCTTCCCACATCCGTCTGCAAATCCTCTACAGATACACATACAGAACCAACCTATAGTCGGGACAAGTCCCCGCTTTATACAACATATATACAATGCCAAAACCAAAACCAAAATCACATGTGACTCGAAAAGCACCGAACCAACTGGAGCTCAGCAATGATCTGTAGATGACCTGCAACCTACTGAGGAGGTCTACTAGCACCTCCACCTGCAGCAAGTAAAGTAAGTCCCCCAAGGGGGTCAGTACGAAGAAAGTACTGAGTATGTAAGGCCATAAGAAATGGCATTATATATGCTAACAACAATGGAGTCACTATAAAAGAAATAGTCAATGCGGATAACCCTCATTTTATATGTGGAACCATGTACATTTCTTCTGTTATTGTCATTTATGATTATTTTTTATTGTCATTTATGATTATTCTTTCATATACTTATTATTATTTTTATATACTATCCTCCATATACCCCTTTATTCAAGACAATTACCTTAACTCAAGAGACTTGCCTCCAAGAGATTCTTCTATTCAAAATATTCTTCTATTCAAGAGATTCTTTCTTACGCTCCTCATCATTATTATTCATCTACTTGGTTAGTAGGTTGTAAAAATAACATTCATCCACCTATTGGTGGGTTAATAATATAACATACATCCACTCTATTGGTGGGTTAATAATATAACATACATCCACTTTATTGGTGGGTTAATAATATAACATACATCCACTCTATTGGTGAATTAATAATATAACATACATCCACTCTATTGGTGGGGTTAATAATATAACATACATCCACTCTATTGGTAGGTTAATAATATAACATACACACACCTTTGTTCATTTCTTACTTGAGAGAGATTGACTTTACTTGTGTGAGATTGATACATTGAGGATCATGATATTATTGGAAACACACATATATGCATTACCTCATTTCTTTTCTTTCAAGAGATTGATATGCTCATTTATGAGAGATTGATATATTTGTAATCATAACCGTATTGGAAGCTTTGGAACATACTATTATTGGGACTTTGGGACCATGTCCATAATTAGGTAACACATGAGGAACAATGACTAATGAATGAGGAATATGTGACTTAACAATATATAATAACGTGAAATGAGATACCTTTGGACATTTTGGAATGAACTAGTATAACATCAATGTGAATACTATGAGCTGCAGAAGGATACGGAAAGAGTAACCTTACATACCTTATCTTCTCAATACGAATATACAATCATATACGTGAATACAATAGTCCTGGTCCTTCCTTATGTTTCATTCTACAACACAAGTACATAACGGAGTTTACACTAACCACCAACTACCTTACAAATGCATATAACGACAATGAGTTACATGTTTGGCTTTAAAATGTCATTTCCCCCTTGACAATACCATTTATGAAATTATCATACCAACAATCCCACAATATTCAATACATTGACCAATACATGATAAACCAATAGCATGTCACACCAAGTTCATACTTTCCACTTCTACATCAACACAACATCACAATTACTTCATCAAGTCACCTCAACACGTCTCATAACAACATATCGGCCAAAATCCCATAATTTACACTTATAGAAAAATAACAAGATTAGTAACATAATCACACCATACATGTTGTTATTTCATCCATACCATGCACTTTCATCAAAACCACAAGTTGCCTTTCAAGTTTAATTCACAAAGATGACACATCTTTTAGAAAAACACAAAAGTACACCACTTGCACTTTTAGACATAAACATAATGATCTACATTCTCTCCCATGCATATAATATATTAATCCATAAGAATAATTACTTACCCAAGCTTGAAAATGAGTGATCTTGTCCCAAGAAGTGCCTTAGGGTTCTTAGGGTTTGAGAGAAATATTTGAGAAAATATCTAAAGAGGCATGAGAGTTCCAATGAATTAAAATTATGATTTTCGGGCCTTTATATAGTTCTCAAGTCATCCTTAGCCATTTCATTGCATTAAATGCAATATTGTCTTGGTCAAAGTGGAAGAATGGGTCATTTGCCCCATTGGGCCTTGCATTTTTGTCTCTCTTTGGGCTTTAAAATGAGCCCAATAACCCATGTCATCTTAAACCACCAAATGTAATGTATAATCAATCATATATCTCATGTTCAAATAATTCTATAAATGTCTTGATAATATTTACTTACGAGATTTCCGTTCGTAGCCTCAATCGCAAAACTAGAAATTCTAGTCGCTCATGGCTTACTTGATCATAATTTGTTAAAACACTTGTGACAAAGAATTAACCCCAACTCGGATGCTAAACGCGCTTAAGAATAGTCCTACTATGATGGAGTAATGATACCATGACTTAAAAGTCTTATATACATCATAATAGTCGAAGAAAAATTTTGGCGAAAACCACCTCGGCACGCTGCTTGGCGCAACCCTTTGCTGCCTGTGGAAACAAAAATTTGGGCCAGAGCAGCCTTGCACACCCTCTGCAGCGCCCCATGCCAAATTTTTGATTTTGGCTTTTCTTTGCGGATTTGGTTGGATCTTTCAAGTCCTAACCTTTTGCTTACCTCTTAGCTTTAAGATTCTTTGCTTGGATATCTCTTAAACCTCAATTTTTCACCCCACAAATGCTCCACAAAGTCACAAATGCCGCCCACTACAAAGGTCTAACCACATGTACTAGGCCCAATATCACATAATTCATTAATGACACTACAAAATACATACTTATGACTCTCGACACCTAAGTAAACATTGTCCAAAGTTGTCAAGTAGGGTTGGGAATGTACGGTGTGTTACAGTGTGTTAGATCAAAAACGAAATAAAGAGAAAGGAGTTTGGGTGTTAGTACAAAAAAATATCCAAAAAAAAAGGAATATTCTAAGAGAGAGGGTGTAAAAAGGGCCCATAAGAGATGAAAATGCGAAGCTTCAACTGTGCTGTCCAGGGGCATGCGCACCTGCTCACGCAGGTTAGGACCTGCAGCTGCAGGTCACCAACATAGGTGAAGGCAGACTCCCTATAAGGGACCTGCGAAGTCCCACCTGCGAGGGTAGGTCCCCTGGTGCGTCCGCACCTCACCAAACGCAGGTGAACAACTCCAAATCACACCCTTCTCTAGTTCTAACCTTCTAATTTCATTTTCTTGATTCTTAATCACTTCCTTTTATTCTTAAAAACTAAATTTTAGCTAGTAATCACTCTACTTAGTTGTGATTAGTTCTTGAGTCTATTTTCTTTCATGTTCTTTCTCTTTGTGTGCTTTCATCATTTCTTTCTTATTTAACTTCTTGAGTCAAGTTCTTTTGTGTTAAAAATTGATTCGTCCTTTCTTCTGTCAACAAGAATACTTCTTATCCAAGGACAGCAAATTGACACTTCCTATACCAATGTGAACAAGCAATACCAAAAAGTTAAGATAATTGTGAGGCAATCCAAGTGTGAAGACACTTGTGAGAAGAATGATAACTAGTAAGGCAATGGATGATCCGAGTCAAAGAGAAAACCTATTCCACTTAAAGTGCCTTATTAAAGAAAATGTTTGCTCGTTGGTAATCGATGGTGGAAGTTGTGATAATGTTGCAAGTGCAACCGTGGTTGATTTCTTGAAATTGCCCCCAACCAAGCATACCACACCGTACAAGTTCAGATGGTTGAATGAGTGTGGAGAATTGGAAGTAAATGGGAAAGTTGTGATCCGATTCAAAATTAGAAATTATCATGATGAGATGTTATGTGATGTGATTCCCATGTATGCTCATCATATTTTTCTTGGAAGACCATGGCAATATGATCGCTCAATATTACATGATGAGAGGACAAATTGTTATTCTTTTGAGTTGAATGGACGGGAATTCACACTTCATCCACTTTCCCCTTCACAAGTAAATAAAGTTCACCAAGTAATGAGGGAGTTGAAGGCGAAAGGGCCATTTGTGATGCTGGCTACACATAAAGAGATATGTGAGGAATTTAAGCCAACAAGTGAGTTAGAGGAAGAGGGAAAACAAATTACTTAGTTGAGGAACTTACCAAACCCAAATTCTTGTTACATGCTAGCTCAAGATCATATGTTGGATAATTTTTATCATGTGGCAGCAATTGTCTTGAGGCATAAGCTATTACTCTACCATGTTGCATCAATACACACTCTAAGCCAACTCCTGAAGCATCACAGTACACCGCATACCCTTTTGTGCCTTCTGGAAGTACCAATACGGGTGTAGAGATCAACTTATTCTTCAGATCTTGGAAACTCCTGTCACATGCATCGTTCCATTGAAACTTGGTTTCCTTGTGTGTTAGCTTTGTTAAAGGTGCAGAGATGGAAGAAAATCCTTCAACAAACCTTTTATAATAACCTACCAACCCAAGGAAACTCTGAATCTCTGTAGGCATTATAGGTCTTGGCCAGTTTTTCACGACTTCTATCTTTTAAGTATCAACCCTTATTCCTTTATCGGATACAATATGACCCAAGAATGCTACAGATTGTAACCAAAACTCACATTTAGAAAACTCTGCATATATCTTATGATCACGAAGAATCTGTAACACCTGTCGTAAGTGACTGACATGGTCCTCTTTTGATCTTGAATAAACCCGAATATCATCTATAAACACTATCACAAACACATCTAAGAATGGATTAAACACCTTATTCATCAAATCCATAAAAGTTGCTGGTGCATTCAGTAACCCAAATGACATAACTAAAAACTCATAATGACCATACCGTGTTCAAAAAGCTGTCTTGGGTATATCTTTCTCTTTGACCCTCATTTGGTTGCAACCCGACCTCAAGTCAATCTTTGAGAAACATTTAGCACCTTATAATTGATCAAACAAATCATCAATTCTAGGGAGAGCATATTTGTTCTTAATTGTCACCTTATTCAGTTATCGTTAATCAATACACATTCTCAATGTGCCATCCTTCTTACGTACAAACAACACGGGTGCGCCCTAAGGGGACATACTAGGCCTTATGAATCCCTTTTCTAGCAAGTCTTTTAATTGATCCTTCAATTCCCGTAGTTCTGTCGGGGCCATTCTATAGGGAGGAATAGAGATAGGTTGAGTACCTGGAATCACATCAATACCAAACTCTACTTCTTGTTCTGGAGGCAAACTTGGAAGATCTTCAGGAAATACATCAAGGAATTCATTTACCACTGGAACAGATTGAAGAGTTGGTGGCTCCGCATCAATATCTTTCACTCTCACTAGGTGACATATGTACCCCTTATATATAATATTCTTTTACTTGAGATAAGAAATAAGCTTACCTCTCTGCGCCCCAATACTACCCCTCCATTTCAGGAATGCCTCTTTTGGAAAATGGAAATGCACCCTCTTAGTTCGGCAATCTACTATGGCATAACAAGAAGCCAACCAATCTATACCCATTATAATATAAAAATCTACCATGTCTAGCTTAACAAGGTCAGCCAATGTATCATGATCACAAACAGTTAGTATACAATTACGATAAACTCTTTTTGCTATAATAGACTTGCCACCCGAAATAGATACTTCAAATGGCTTAACCAGTGATTCTGGTGTTCTTTTGAACTTTCCAGCAATCAATGGAGTAACATATGATAGTGTATATCCCGTATCAATTAATGCATAGACATTATGTGAAAAGATGTACAGTGTACCTGTAATCACATCAAGAGAAGCCTTTGAATTTTGCCGATCCGCTAAAGCATAGGTACGATTCTGGACTCCACTAGAAATAGCTGCTCCTTTAACACCTCTACCACGACTAGTAGGTTTTATACCCCTACCTAAGAAAGGAACCGATGATGATGATGCAATATCTGATCCAGTAGGTCGTGCCATACCACCCGTACCCCTTTGTGGGCACTCTCTCATCATGTGCCCCGACATACCACACTAAAAGCAAGCATCCATCCCAAACCAACATGCACCTAAATGAATCTTTCCGCATTACTTACATGACTGGCGAGGAGGACTTAATTGTCTCATACTCCCTTGTTCTTAATACCCTGCTGTCCATGAACCTTGAACCTCACTTCTGTGCCCAAATTGGTTGCCCTTAAACCCTTGGAATCGGGGTGGAGCACTTGCTGTAGAGTAGGTAGATGATGTCCTATGCGGTCTATAAAAAAACTTAGGCCTAAACTCCCCTTGAGATGCTATGAACTTCCCCATAGGTTTGGCCCTCTTGGAAGGTCCTCTTTCAAATTCTTGTGTTCTTTTTCTTTTCCTCTTATCCTCCATTTTTGTGCAAAATCTTGTATCCTTGCTATATCCATGTCTCTATTCAAAGCAACTATAGTACAATCTCTAACTAAGTACGAATCCAGTCTATCCACGTATCGATGAACTCTATCATCCATAGTAGCTACAACATTAGGAGCATACCTAGCAAAAGAGTTAAACTGAAGACTGTACTCTCTCACACTCATATTACCTTGGTGAAGATTTAAGAACTAATCTGTACGAGCCTCTCAGATCTTAAATGGAAGATAATGATCAAGAAATGCCGCTTTTAACTCTTCCCCACTAGTTGAAGGTGCACCCGTACCCCTAGATAATTTCCAATCTTCATACTATAATATAGACTCCCCTTTTAATCTATACGCTGCAAACTCAACTGTATCTATACAAGATACATACATGACATCCAAAGCTCTTTGGATTTGATCCATAAAATCTTATGGGTCTTCATTAAGATCTGCTCCGGTGAATCTGGGAGAATCCAATTTGAGGAAATCCTATGTCCGTAGACTAGCTGCCATATCTGTACCACTAGTACCTGAAATTGGACCAGCTTGTCCTTGACCTTGTGCAACAACTATACGAGTCAAAAATTGTATCGTATTCCTTAAATCTTGCTCACTTGTATTAATAGTTGATTCTGGGGGTACTCCTCTCCTTCTTAGCTCTTCTGGAGATGGAGGAGTAGAAGAGGTCCATGATAAAAACTCATATTGAACCTCACTTTGATTGGTTTATCTAGGTGGTGACTTGCTGGTCCCTTCTACAACAGCCACATCTACTTGCTTACTTTTATTCTTACTCCTTTTTGTAATCAGAATCTCTACTATAATGAGGAAAAAAACAAATTCAATGGTTAAATATGACTCCACCTACAATCTTGGCTCTATTGCACGATATAAGATATGTAGAAAAAGAGGCAACTCCTAAATGCCCCGTAGCCTCCTGTTTGTAGATGTGGTGCACAAAAAACCCATAAGCAAGACTCTACATACACACAGATTTATAGACTCCCTATGATGACCCGCTCTGATACCACTTTTGTTACGCCTCAAATTCCATTGGAGCGGACAGGCACCCGTAGCCATATAGGCCCGAGAGTACCAACCTATGTTCATGTGCTTCTCATGCATGTAACTGATCTAAAAAAATGTTTTGCCATGTATGGACATGATGCATCGATAACGTAAACCGTGTAGGTAAATTCAAAATAGATATACAAGGCTTGGCCATTGGGGCCACAACGTTCTAAAGACACGACACTACCATGCTTAACTTTACAATGTCTACAAAGCCTCTAAAAGATACATAGACTTAGTTAAGGTCGGGACAGGTCCCTACCTTACACATAACTACTAAATAATACCCAAACATATAAAAAAGACTTAGGAAGCCCCGAATCCACCTGGAGCTTACCAATAGCCACTGGACATCCTATGCTCCTACGGGAGAGGTCTACAAGCTTCTGCACCTGTATCATGAAATGCAGGTCCCCAAAAAGGAACGTCAGTACAAAAGAATGTAATGAGTATATAAGGCTAAAAGTAACTATACATAACACAAGAGCTTAAATGAAGTCAGGCACAAGTGTATAGAAAATCCTAATAAAACTACCTTTGCTTGTATCTATGGAACCATGTACATTACATTCTTTACTTTGCTTTTTCCATCTTTTCTTTATAATCTTTATAAGTCATGTAATACAAGTGACCACTTATCAGTGGTATCTAAGTTGGCATCGGCCCATGCTAGTCTTACGCCCCTGAGGTACCACCCGAATATAGCTAGATTTGTGTTACTTAATTTATTTAATCTTTGAGATTGTTACGTTGGTGGTTATAACATTATTGAACTTTGGAATAATGGTGCCCTAGTAAAAAGCACGTGAATAAACGCTTGGTGTAGTAGCAATAAAGTAGGGAGCAATTGTATACAAATGAAATGCTTAGGGGATGATCTAGCACACGGATCTTAGTTGGCTAAAAGGAGAACACCTAAAACTTTCTAGTGAAAGTGGATATGCAGACCTGATAACAAACATGTATTGAGGTATTTTAAGACACTAAGGAGTGGAAACAAGGTCGTTAGCTACATAGGACGTCATACGCTGCTAAAGGATACAGAATAGAGTAGCCTTACATACCTTGTTGCACAACTTCGATATTAACTCGAATTAACCTCCTACCTTTTGCATTACTTATCTACAATGAAGTATGTGGTAAAACTAGTATTAGTAGCTAATTAATGCATATGTGTTATTTAACCTCACCAAAATAGTAGCCGGGCAGTTAGCCCGTAATTTAGCAAGCCAAGGGTGTTCTTTCAACCCCTTCTCATCTCATTACTTTTATATACTATACAGATGCATATATGACCCCTTAAAATTGGTTTGGATTCATAACACACATAAAACAGTATGCCAAGTGTGTTACGCAACAAGCTCATACAACATCTGATTAGGTGGTGTATCGATACACCCTCCTAATAAATGTTAATACCAATTACTTACATCCCTCCTTTAGATCAACCAAGCTGTCCCAACAACTACACATAAATAGTCTCTAAAATAACCCTAAATACCCTTCACATAACAGCATAATATTGGGCTCACCATCCAATGAATTCTTAATAACAATATATCCATAATTCACCTCCCAAATTCTTACATAAGGAGGACAAAGATACAGCAGTCACCTTACCTCAATTTCTGGAATTTACCCTTTTAGCTTGAATTTTTTAACACCATGAACTTCTCTTCACACTTACACCGAAAAGAAGAGAAAATTCTCTTAATAATCAAGAAAAGTGACCAATTAGCTTGTGAACGTATTCTGTACTGTATCTATATTTAAGCATGGATAACATGTTTTCCTAATCTTGCCTAGGAGAATTAAGCTAAAACCATGAGTGTTTTCACCTACCTTGGCTTGGAAAAGTGAGGGTTTCTTCAAGAACCCTAAAAGGAATATAGGGGATGTTGGTTTTAACCCTTAAAAGAAAGATAGAAAGGTAGAGATAATCTTGAAATTTTATGTGCTAAAAAATGAGTAAAAAGACCTGCTAACTTGGTCTTATATTGAGCCCTCTAGAGGGCTCTTTTGATCCTATTTTTCAGCCATAATTTGGTCAAGTAGGTGATGCACCTACTTGGTTATATCAAGCAGCTCAATAGGTCAAAGTAGGTGATGCACCTGCTTACTTTACTAATGTCTAATTTGGGCCTTTAACTTATTGGGCCTTTGGCAGATTTTTTTTTTTGTGTTGGGATGCCCATTCTCTTCTCCTTTCATTTTACTTAGTTTGGGCCTTCAAAGAGTCCATTAAAATAGGATTTAATCTGATCCATTAGCTTAGTAGGTAATACACCTTTTTGGAACATTTAACTTGGCCCAAATCTGATCCATAACCTTGGGTCCATTAACTTGGTCCATATATCTCAAGAAGGTGATTCACCTACTAGCTTAATTAAGTCAAGCAAGCACCTCAATAGTTAATTCCATTTTCAGTTCTTAATCCCTTAAATTTAACTTACAGATGGTGTACACTTGGTCACTTTAAACTTTAGATCCAAATACCTACTCACGATCCCAAGCTTAAATAGTTGCATCGACGTTAACTTACTCGTGTCACATTAAAATGTACAGGCAGTTCCTTCGAACCCATCTTACCATCACTAGTCATCTAGGAAACCGAGTCCATTACCCATACTATAAGGATATATCAAGTGACATATAAGTAGAACTAGTACACGTAGGATACGGGGTGTTACACCAGGTCGTGGGATTCTTTTTGTTCTTCTCCCTCTTTTATTTATCCTTTTATTTTCGTACTTATATTTATGGGCATGATTTGTAGTATTTTTGGTATCCTTCCACCATTACGCCCATTACTTGTCGTTCCCAGTTAAGGCTTGGCTTACCTTCTGGTGGGACATAGTAGGTGACACTATGACTCAGAAATTGGGTCGTCACAAGTTTCACCAATGATGAAGCGATTCACCACTGGTGGCGTGATGGCAGAATGCGATTTGAGAGGAGAGAGAGAGGTTGGGGGCTATTTGGTAGAGAGGAGTAAAAATGATTTAGGGTTTGATTTTGGGGGTTATTTGATTTAGCCTCAGTAGTTGGATCAATCTTGATCAATGGTTGGGATTTAAAATTATAACATTGGTCGAATTCAGTTTAAAATCAGGTCAAGAATTGGGTTTGTTCAAAATTGAATTGGGGATTTCAATTTGTGGTCAAATTAAAATAAATTTAGGCAATAATTGGCAATAATTGGACAAAATTGGGCTAGGGATTAAATAAATTGGGAAATTGAGTTAAGTTGGGCTGCTATTTAAAAAATATAGTGGTAAATCAATAAATATATAAGAACAATAATAACAAAAATTAACCAATGTAATAAAAATCGTTATTCTCAAATTAATTATGAATAAATTATGTAAATAAAAATAATGACACATAACATATTATTTAGAATCAACGACAATAATAGTTTGAAATAAATTAGGCACCTATAAATTATTAATACAAATTTTAAGAAATGCTATAATAATAATAAAATACTAATAATAATAATATGTATTTATAAATTATGAGTACGCATATTTGTGAAAATAATTTAATAAATATTATGTAAAATATTATATTTAAATTAATTAATTATATGTACTATATATAAAAAATGATAAAATAAATAGTAAACTTTAAAATTATTGATGTGAAACCTCAAGATTTATTTGATACTAAAATTATAAGTAAACATATACTAATACCCAAAACTAATGATTTTTGTAAAATAGCAGCCTGAGAGGAATATCGGGAGGTCAAAATTGGGTGTGAACATGGGGTTTCCCCAGCAGAGTCGACATGCTGCAGCACCCTATTTTTCTTGTGAATAGCGGGATTCGACGTGACAACTCTTTTTGGATGATTTAAAAGAGAAGAGGCGCCACCTAACGAATTAAGGTGCGTTAGGGCACCATTCTAAACTAATAGCGGATTATTTAATTGTTAGTCTATGTCACCAGAAATTTGTGTAAGAGTTCAAATTACCTCAAAAAGAAGGTGTTAGGCATCTTTCGAGGTCCACAAATGTGGGTCTCGGCCAAATTCATATATTATGTGGGAAAATTATGTGATAAACAAAGGAATTATGCAACATTTACTTAATTATTCTAAATGAATAATAAAAGCAAGTGAAAAAGCAACAAAGAGATGAATAAAAACCTAACAAACTACATGCATTTTAAATACAAACGCAACTTAAAATTACCATACAAGTTGACACACAACCTATTTTATAACTGAAAGAAGTACAAATTCAATTGTTACTTAATGACATAATACGAGCATAAAGAAATGATGTTATACCCCTGTTCACTAGAAGTCAAGCATGAGGGCTCCAAGCATTTCGAGGAATGTTCATGAAGTGAGAGGTACTTGGCGATATCCTACTACCATCAAAGGGGTGATTCAAAGGCGTGTTATGTGTTAGTGATTACATCTAACAAGGGTCAAGGGGCTTTGTAGGGCTCAATGGGAAGTGAAGTGGAGCAAAACATCACACATAGCCCACATGTGAGCTCACCTATGGTCACATAAGAGGGAGGTGCGTGTGTAGGTGGCTAAATTAGGCCAGCACAGTACCATCTAAGCCAATTACCTACGTGGGCATATGGCCATCTGCGTGGGCAGATGGGCCAAGACTGCTAGGCTTGGTTTTGATGCTAAATAGGTCACTTTTGGTCCCACGTACGTAATAAATAGCCCATGGGGTATAAATATTAGAACCTTTTCTTTATTTCATTAGTTTTTGCTTGAATATTGATGAACAAATCTCTTGAGAGTGTTTTTGGTGAGCGTTTCCTAAAGGTTTGCTTAGTAATGTGTGGTTTTGAGGGTGATCAATTCTCTCTTGGTCACCGTAGGAATTAGGCATTAGTTGATGAATGTAATTTAGGGGTTCTAGGGTTTAATATATCCTATTGCTCTTAATTACTCATCTTCTTGTGTCTAATCTTTCATCTATCTATCGATTATTTTTTATTTCTTGGTTAATTTCTAGTTTTCATAGTTTTCTGGTTATCAGATAGTGGACGTAGGTAGTGCTATACTTTTCCTGGGAGATGTGAGTTGGAAGCCTCTGATGCTGTGATTACAAGTATTATCCTAGTTTGCCATCATCCTACTTTAGTGTTATTTGACTGTGGGTCTACATTTTTTTATGTATCTGCATATTTTACTTCTGGTATTCATGTTATGTATTAGTCCCTGGCATACCAATTCATTTTTCTACACCCGTAGGTGATTCTTTAGTGGTGGATTAGGTGTATCGAACAAGTGTAGTGACTTTTTCGAGGTGTGAGACTTGGGTAGACTTGATCATCACGGATATGGTTGACTTTGTTGTCATATTAGGTATGGATTGGTTGTCTCCTTATCAGTTTTTTGGATTGTTATGACAAGACCTTAGCTATTCTAGATGTGCCATGGTTAGAGTGGAAGAGTACTCTTAGTTCGTGTTTGAGTGTTTTTCTTTTTTGGCCTATGTGCATGATACAAGTGTTGGTTCACCACTCTTGGACTCTGTGCGAGTTGTTAGAGAGTTCATCGATGTGTTTCCTATGTACTTGGCTGGTGTTCCTCTGGATAGGGATATTAATTTTGCTATTAATATAGAGTAGGGAACTAAACCCATTTCCATTCCTTATTGGGCGGTCCCGACTGAGTTGAAGGAATTCAAGAAGCAATGGTATGATTTACTGAGTAAGGGTTTCATTAGATCGAGTGTATCGACTATCAAAAATTGCACAAAGTGAGTATCAAGAACAAGTATCCTCCTCAGTATATCGATGACTTGTTTTATTAGCTTCAAGGTGCGATAGTGTTTTCTAAGATCGACTTGTGGTCTGGTTACCATTCGTTGAGGATTAGATTTTTGGATATTCTAAAGATGGATTTTAGGATGCGGTATAGCCACTAAGTGATACACGCCAAATCGGTGTTAACCTTTCAAGGACTATAATTCAAGGATGACACAAAGGGACATGTCATGCCTTGAATTCCAACGGGCCGTACTGGCACCCGAAGCCGTTAAGGCCCGAGAGAACCAATCTTTATTCATATACACTCATACATATGTCACTCAATGAACATACCTATCACATATAGATATAAGATGCCAATGGCGGAAAGCATGGAAATTAGATGATATATATGAAACTTGGCCGTTGGGGCCACCATGTCAAAAGCATACATTCCTTACATTTCCTTCATTTTTCCCACAACATCTACCCCGCTTTATACAATATTTGCAATACCAAAATAAATGTACATATGTAACTTGAAAAGCCCCAAACCAACTGGAGCTCACCAATGATATGCAAATGACCCGCAACCTACTGTGGAGGTCTACTAGTACCTGTACCTACAACAAGTAAGGTAAGTCCCCCAAAGGACTTCAGTACGAAGAATGTACTGAGTATGTAAGGCTATAAGAAGCTGCATCGTACATAAGAACTTCAATGAAATCAAATATAAGAGAATAGTCAATATGGATAAACCATCGTTCTGTATGTGTTTTGGAACCATGTACGTTATATTCACGACTTTCTTTGCCTTTACGTTCTTTCATCATTATCGTTCATTACTTTACTTTGTCCTTCTTTGCATTAGGAGATTATAAAGCATGTGATAAATAAGTGACCAACTGATCAGTGGTAAAAGAGGATGACCCATGCTAGGCTTTTCTGTCACCCCTGGGATGCTACTGTGATAACCCATGTTAGGCTTTTCTGTTGCCCTTAGGATGTTACTATAATGACCCATGCTAGGTTTTTCTGTCTCCCCTGGGATGCTACTATGATGACCCACGCTAGGGTTTTTTTTTGCCCCTGGGATACTACTATGATGACCCATGCTAGGCTTTTCTGTCGCCCCTGGGATGCTACTGTGATAACCCATGCGAGGCTTTTCTATCGCCCCTAGGATGCTACTGTGATAACCCATGCTAGGCTTTTCTGTCGCCCCTGGGATATTACTATGATGACCCATGCTAGGCTTTTATGTCGCCCCTGGGATGCTACTGTGACATTGGGATCGAGCCATGCTAGGTAGTTGAACCCCTGGGATACCACCCATGATATTGGGATTGACCTATGCTAGGTTTCCACCCCTGGGATGCCACCCAAGAATACTCAAACAATTATACATTACTTTAGTTCTTTACTTATATGAGGTTGATACGTTGATGATTTTACATTATTGGAACGTTGAAACATTCGTCAATGAACATGAGACCTGTGAATCACAATTGGTTTTGTGAGTAATACTATATGGCAATACCTTTGGACATTTCGGAATGGAACTTGTGTAATACCAATGTGAGCAATATGTGTTGTAGAAGGATACGGAAAGAGTAACCTTACATACTTTATCTTCCCAATATGGATACATAGTCCTATATGTGAATACAATAATCCAGCTCCTTCCTTACGTTTTACTCTACAACACAAGTACATAACGGATCTCACGTTAACAACTAACTACCTTACAAGTGCATAAGACAACAATGAGTTACATGATTGCCCTATAACGTCATTTCACCCTTTACAATACAATTCACAGAATTTTCATACCAACAATACCACAACATTCCAAACATTGACCAAGACATCATAAACCAATAGTATTTCACACCAAGTTTATCCTTTACGTTTCCTTATTAACACTACTTTGCAATTACTCCATCAAGTCACCTCAATACGTTTTATAATAACAATCCCACATGTTATACACATAGAAGAAAAACAATTTAAGGACATAACCACACCATACATGTTGATATTTCATCCACACCATTCACTTCAATCAAAACCTCAAGTCTCGTTTCAAGTTCAAGTCACATAGATGACACATCTTTTAGCAAAAAACAAAAGTGCACCACTCAACACTTTTAGACATAACGATCATGATCTACACCATCTCTCATGCATATAATATATTAAATCACAAGAATAAACACTTACCCAAGCTTGCAGAGTGATGATCTTGTCCAAGGAAGATGGTTGCCTTAGGGTTTGTGAGATGAGAAATATCTTTAGAAATGTCTAGAAAGGCATGAGAGTTAAAATGAATAAAATCTGATTTTTGTGCCTTTATATAGGCCCTCAAGTCATACTTATCCAATTCTTGGGCATTAAATTCCATGTTTACTTGGTCAACACAAGAATGGGTCATTTTTCATCTCTCGGCCATGCATTTGCATCATTTTGGGCCTTAAATTGAGCCCATTAACACATGTTAACATAGCCCACCAAATTCAATGCATGATTCACCAACTATGTCATGTTTAAGGAATTCCATAAAAGTTAAGACAATAATCAACTCACGAGATTCATATTCGTAGACTCAATCCCAATAATAAGTGATTTTAGCCACTCATGTCTTAATTTATCGTCAATTGATAAAGTATTATAAAAAGGAAATTAACCCTACTTTGGATGCCAAAATCGCCCAAGAGTAGTCCTACCAATATGGTATAGTGATACCATAACCCAAGAGCCCTATTTAGAGACTAGTGGTTGGAGAAAATTTTTGGCAAAAAGTGGTCTGGCACGCTGCCTGGCGCGCCCCTATGCTGCCCATTTAAGAAATATTTCTGGCAAAAGCGGCCTGGTACGCCCATGGGCGCGCCTGACACTTAAAATTTGATTTTCTTCCTTTTTTTGACTTTTCTTTGTGTACATTAGCACAATATCATTAGTCCATCAACAACAATACAAAATACGCTCTTATTGCTCTTAAAACTAAGGTAAACATGGTTCAAAGTTGGCAATAAGGCATATCACCAAGCAAGTAGGGTCAAAAAGGTATGGGGTGTTACAGGACCCAAGACACGATCATCTTAAGGATGCAAGGATACATTTGGAGGACCCTTTTCAAGCTCCCAAGAGTTCAATACCATGCGTAGAGGATAGCTTAGAGCTGGGAGCCAAATTCACCATAAGACTTCAACAAAGAAGTAAGCCCGAGAACTACAAACACTACAAGGATTATGGATGAAGCTGGATGTGTTCCAAAACCATCTTGATACCATTTAAGAAGTGTTGTGTGTTTCCCAATACATTCAAGAAAGATCGAGGGCCATTGGAGAGATCGTTAGAGGGGAAAAAAAGAGCTCAAAGGCAATTTGGAGTTAACAGTGAAGTCACCTAGTCCCACAGGTGACTGATATGGACCCTTAACCTGTGCCAGCAGATGGCTATCTGCGTGGGCATGTGGGCCAAAATGGCCAGCTTATTTTATTTTGTTGAATTGGGTCACTTTTGGGCCCATAAATGTAATAAATAGTTCATTGCTATAAATAGTAGTTTCCTTCTTCATTCTAGATGTTTTTTTTGAATTAAGATGAAATATACACTTGAGAGTGTGAGAGCTAGGATTAGCTTATTTTGAACGATCGTTTTGAAATGTTGGTTACTTGGGAGATTGATTCCCTCGTGATTTACATTCGTGAATTGGTGCTTGGTATGATTAATTCAATAGAGATTTTAGGGTTTGAAACACCCTTTGGTTTCTTTGATTTTCCTACCTTTGTGTCATTCTATCTATCCTTTATTTTTTGCATTTCAATTTCTATCGTTTCTTTGAGTTTTTGTGTTTATTTTCAACTTTTGTATTTTGGGGGTTATCATTTGGTAATAGAGGTGAGCTTAAGTTCATTCACACGAATTCAATCTTGGGTTTTGTTATCAAGAAAATAGAAAATCAAAAAAAAAAGAGAAAAAATCCTAAAATTTTCATTTTTGGAAATTTCCAAAAATTTCAAGTTTTGTTTTTGAGTTTTCTTGTAGTTTCAACACTAGATTTGTTTCATCTAGTGTTATTAGAGTCGGAATATTGAGTTTTGGACTTGATTTGAGTGGATTTGAAGAAACTCCATTGTTGAGTTCTTGAGCTTTTTTTGAAAAAAAAAGTGAAGTGGGTTCTTAGATCTATAAATTTTGGGTTGGTATTAAAGGAAAGGGGTTACTAGAAATTTTTCCCCATATCGAAAGGACCCTAGATCTGAAATTTGGAGTTGATTGGAGAGATCATGGAGAATCCACCATTTTTGAGTTAAAAGCTTGAAGAAATTTACTAGTGGGTTGAATAAATCTGGAATTTTTGGTGTAGATTGGAAGGTTGAAAATTGTTGGAAAGTGTTCCCCAAGTTGAAAGGAACCTAGGGTTAAAATTTCGTGGAATTCCGATCACAAAATGAGAGAGTTATGAATTTTGGATCTTCGAATTGTTCTTGGTGTCTTGAAGAAATTCATATCTTCAAGAGAAAGATTTATCCAAAAGGTGTGTTAGATCAAAAAGGGAAGAAAGACAAAAGTGTTTAGGTGTTGGTACAATGGAATATCCCAAAAGAAAAGGGAATATTCTAGGAGAGAGAACCCAAGAGGGCCCATAAAAGAGTAAAAAATAGGAGTTTCAGCTATTTTGCCTAGGGCACCTACGGCCTCACCTGCCCACGTTGGTCATCCACTTACCCAGACAAGTGGCAACGTAGATGACATTTCCAGCTTTCAGTTTTTGACATGCAAACCCCAGCTGCGAGGGCATGTCATCGCCTGCGTCCGCAGGTCATCCAAACGCACCGCAATGACTTCAAAACTAATTTTGCATAGGTTCTAATTTCTTAGTTTCAATTTTTGATTCCTAATTTCATTTCTTGATTCCTAAACTAATTATCAATGGGAAATTGTCCTTACGTAGTTGATTGATTAGTCTTAGAGTTCGTTCTTTCTTAGTCCATTTCTTTTTGTTCTTTTATCTTTTTGTTTCTTTGTTATTTCTTTATTCAAGTCCGTAGTTGTTTGTTTGAGTCATTTATTCTTTTTCAAAACAAGAATCCATTCCGACCACGAGAAGCAATTGACACCATGTCTTCCATTGGAGTAAAAATGATCTTTCAACACTAGCAACTCCGATTGTGAGGCATACAAAGGTGAGAATCTTACGAGTGTTGGCGAGAAGTTTTTACTACTAACCTTTGTTTGCTTGTTTTTGTAGGTACAAAAGAGTTATAAGGAAGTATGTCTTTGGTAACCTAGGATACTTGTGACTACAACATAGGAGACTATGATTATGGTAAAGAAGGCTATGTCTATGACGAAGATGGAGATTATGGAGGCTATAAATATAGCCATGATCAATAGTTATGTGGGAATGAGAGCTACTATCCCGGAGAAGGATATGAGGTAAATGGTGAGTTTAGCTCTTATGGAGAGTATGGATAGGATGAATAGCCTTTTGATGGTTTTTATGAGGATGAAGGGGCATGTTAGGAGCCTTCCACTTCCCGCTCAAAGCACGAGGAAATTTTGTGGTATAATCCTTTCTCCTATGACTCTTAGTGGGAATGTGCATGAGGATTGTGAAGATTTATATTCCTCTTCTTGTGGTATTTCATATCGTATTACAAGTGGTTACACTACATTAAGTAGAAATCATCGATAAGAAGAAGAGAGTGTACATCTCCATTTTATAGGGGTACAACATCCTATTCATCTTGTTCTAGTACTCAAACATTGAGAAGTAGGAGCCAAGGTAGCTATGAGGTATATAGTAAGAGTCATGATTTCACTAGAACCCCTCTTCCTATCTTCAAAGAAGGACGTGATCCCGAGGTTTATCTTGATTGGGAATGGCAATGTGAAAGGTTTTTAAAGCACTATGATATGAGCGAAGTTGAACAAGCCACATATGCCCTTAAGTACATTCAAGGTCCAGCATTGAGGTGGTGGGAACTTGTAAAAGGGCCAAATCAAACATGGAGTACGTTGAAGGGGTTCATAAAGTCTAACTTTGTACCAAAAGGATACACGAAGCTCTATAATGTTGATCCAAAAAGACAAGTTGATCTTAGAAAGGTGAGTATTTATGGGGTTCCAGGATGCATTCTTGTTCTCGATGATTGGTGCTATGTAAACTACATCACTCCCTCTATGGTCAACTATTTAGGGATACCTCAAATGTCCAAGCATTATCCATATTTCTTAGAGGGATATAGGGTTTTTGAGAGTGTGAAGGTTTCCTTCACCCAAAAGGAGTCTTATGAGGAGGTGTGGTATGATATATTTCCCTTGGACTTTGTACACTTATGCTTGGAAGCCAATTTGTTTGAGAAACATAGAATTCCGAATGAGCAAAATTGGCCTAAGATTGTAGTGGACCATTGGGGAAAACATCTATTTTTGCCTACCCTTCCTAAGTCTCAAGAAAATGTGATCAATTACTCCAAGCCCCTTGATAATGAGAGACTAAAGATTGAGAGGAGTAAGGGAGTGTAAAGTGGTAACCCAAGAATGGAAAAAGGAGAGGTTGTGAGGAGTGAAGTGAGGGGGTTACCACAAATTCAATCTAACCCTTTATTTTTTCCTTCTCATAGTGAGGACACTTTTGTAGGTACAATCGTGGAGAATGAAAAAATACAAGTTTCCAACAAGGAGTCGACATCTATGGATGTGATGGACAATATAGCTTTCTACCTCTCGAAAGTAAGAGCTTTGTACTTAAGGAAAAAAAGTATCTTCTCACGATCTTCAAGGTAACAAAACTAACAATTGCCCCTCAGTAAATGTGTGTGATAATTGTGTGGCTAGTATCCAATTGTGTGTGAGTGATATCTTAATAATTCTTTGCCTTGTGTTGATAATGTACATATTAAGAGTGTGGATAAACTAGTTGATCCTATTGATGACCGAATAGACTCTACTTGTAAGATCGATTGAGTCCACCTAGTGTTGAAGCCTTAATGTTAAATGATAGTACATTATCTTATGAAAATGGTGTTGATAAACTTGTGTGTGAATCTACTCCACTACTTGAGGGTGTTTGTGGTATGATTAGTGAGCCTCAAGTTAGTTACAATGTTGATAATGTTGATTATTTGAATATGAGTGACCCTTTGAGCATGCCTTTAAAAGAAAACTACATTAATTGCTTGGATCATAGGGATGTTCATGTGATTGAAATTTCTTCAATAATTGTCTTTTTGAGAGTGAACTTACAAGTTCCAATTCTCCTCCTTGGATTGATCTTTCTCTCTTTAAGTATAATTTTTTATTTGAGGATGATGAAATCACTTCTATTGAGTTACCTAGTGGTGTAGAACATGTTATTAATATAACTTATCTTAAGGGCTATACTCTTTATGACAACCCACTATGGTGTGACAACTTTCCTCCGAAAGATGGAAATCCCTTCTTGGAAGATGAGAGTACTCTTATGGGAAGGGATTGTGAAGAAGTAGAAGGTCGTATTAGTGTCCCAATTATTTCTTCTTCTTTGAGTGTTCCAATACTTGAGCATACCCTTGATAATGTTCTTGGGCATAATAGTGAACATGTTTTTGAGGACACCTTAGAGGAAATCACTTTCTGTGACACCTTTCTTTACTCTCTATTTGCTTATGATATTGCCCATGGTTGTGTAGAGAGTATGTCTTTTTGTGATTGAGGCATCTTTTGGGAGAATGATCATTACATTGACCCATGTACATGGATACTTCTCCCATTTGACCCCGGTGAACATTTGTAATGTGGTGGTTGTAAGACACCCCACTTGGTGCTTGGTCAAGATGACAAGCAAGATTTGGTTGGAGTTGCTGGTACTATTCCCTATGATAGAGAGTCTTTCTTGAGTATTTCTAATCCACTTGAGAGACCGAAGTTTTGTAAGGGAAAGGTCTCCAACAAAGTTGAATGCTCTTTAAAGAAGGGGAACAATGAAAAGATCCAAGAGAATTCACCATTGTGTGTTTCCATTCTTTACCAAGGTTTTACTAATTGTAGGCCAGAGAGTGAACCTTGTTTTGAAAACACCTTGGAAGAATTCCAATTATGTGATATCTTTCTTTATTACCTTTTTACATATGATATTATTCATGATCCTGTTGAATCAATATCTTATGTGAGCATGGAATGTTTTGAATGGGAGAGCATTGTGAGCTTAAATGCAATATGTTTGTTGACTTGTATGGGGAATACCTTTGTATTAGACCCCAGTGATGATTTGGAAGTAATCCCATTCTTGGAGATAGCTAGTGCATTGAGTGGAGTCTTAAATTAGAATGATCTTGTTTATGACATTGCACTTAGCTTTAGAGATTTTCATGTGGCTCTTGACTCAAAAGGGATTATTTGCTTGTTTAGACCTGTAACCAATGTTATTTTTCATGAGTGGTTGACTAATTACCATGGTTCTTTTGTATTTTCCCTTTGTCAAAGTCTTATAAGTGGCCAAGTATCTTTTATTTTGTGGGGATACACACCCTTGATTGATCATTTTTATTCTTGGATATATGTTAAGTGTGTTCCTCCTTGGCTTGGTGATAAGTTTGATGTTGCTAACCCTAACCCTCATGCCATGAGGATATTATGCTTGCTTGTTTTCCCTATGGTTTTGCAAGGTTTGGATTCCAGGTCAAATCCTTTTCAAGAAGGGGAGGATGATACAAGACAAATCGGTGTTAACCTTTCAAGGACTATAATTCAAGGCCGACACAAATGGACCCAAGCCACGATCATCTCAAGGATGCAAGGATACGTTTTTAGGACCCTTTTCAAGCTTCCAAGAGTTCAATACCATGTGTGGTGGATAGCTTGGAGCTGAGAGCAAAATTCACCTCAATACTTCAACTAGAAAGCAAGTCTGAGAACTATAAACACACCAAGGATTATGGATAAAGCTAGATATGTTCCAAAACCATCTTGATACCATTTAAGGAGTGTTGTGTGTTGCCCAATACATTCAAAAATGAGTAAGGTCCATTGGAGAGATCGTTGGAGGGAAAAAATAGAGCTTGAAGGCAATCTGAAGTGTCCTACAAAGTGACCTGCACCCAGAGGTGACTGACCTGCACCCATAGATGGTACCCGCACCCTTCACCTGTACCAGCAGATGGCCATATGCGTGTGCATATAGGCCAAAGCAGCCAGCTTGTTTCATTTGTTTGAATTGAGTCACTTTTGGGTCCATAAATGTAATAAATAGCCCATGGCTATAAATAGTAGTTGCGTTCTTTATTTTAAAAGTTTTTGTTTAATTAAGATGAAATATATACGTGAGAGTTTGAGATCTAGGATTAGCTTATTTTGAACTATCATTTTGAAACGTTAGTTACGTGGGATATTGATTCCCTCGTGGTTTACATTAGAGAATTGGTGCTTTGTAGGATTAATTCAATAGAGGTTTTAAGGTTTGAAACACCCTTTGATTTCTTTGATTTTCCTATCTTTGTGTCATTCTATCTATCATTTATTTTTTGCATTTCAATTTCTATCATTTCTTTGAGTTTTCGTAATTGTTTTCAACTTTTGTATTTTGGGTGTTTTCATTATAAGTCTTGGTTATGTCTTTTGGGACTAACACCCCGACAACATTTATGGAATTGATGAACAATGTGTTTTAGCCTTATCATTTTTTCTTTTATGATTGTGTTCATTGATTATATCTTGGTTTATTCCAAGAATGAGACTAAGCATGTGAGGCATTTAAGGGTTGTACTATAGAAATTGAGAGATGAGCAGTTATATGCCAACTTCTCTAAGTGTGAGTTTTGGTAGGATTTTGTTTCTTTCTTGGGTCATGTAGTGACCAAAGATGGTATCATGGTCGATCCAGCTCAGTGGATGTGGTGCGTGATTGGGATAGACCTAGTTCTCCTAATAAGATTTAGAGTTTTATGGGACTGACGGGTTATTATAGATGGTTTGTGTAGGGATTCACTTCCATTGCGGCTCCTTTGCTAAGTTGACTCATAAAAAGGTTGTTTTCTAATGGTCAGATGATTATAAGAGGATCTGTCAACAACTCAAAGAGATGTTGACTTCAACCCCTATTTTTACTTTATCTATGAAAGGCGTGAGTTTCATTATGTTTTGTGATTCTTTCAGAGTAGGCTTGGCTGGTGTGTTGATGTGAAAAGTTAAGGTGATAGCTTATGCTTCTAGACAGTTGAAATTGCATGAGAAAGACTACCCTACTCATGATTTGGAGTTAGCTGTGGTTGTGTTTGTGTTGAAATTTTGGTGTCACTATTTGTATGGGGTTCATTGTGAGATTTTCTCCAATCGTCATAGATTTTAGTACTTATTCATTCAATGAGATCTTAATATGAGATAGTGTAGGTGGTTGTAGTTGCATAAGTATTATGACCTCACTATTATTTATCATTAGGGCAAGGCTAATATGGTAGCGGATGCCTTGATTTGAAAGGCTACAAGTATGGGGAATTTGGCTTATAATTTGGTAGAAGAGTGGCCATTAGCCTTAGATATTTAGTCTTTGTCTAACCAATTGATTTGACTTGATATTTTAGCACCTGGGCATGTATTACAGTATGTTGAGGCCAGATCCTCATTGATGGACTAGATTCCAGCCTAATAGTTTTATGATGGGATATTGAGAGTGATTCGCGATAAACTGTTGAGTAGAAAAGTGAAGGAAACATCTCTTGATACTGACGGTGTTTTGAGGATTATTGGTCATGTCTGTGTGTCAAGAGTTGGTGGTTGGATTAGACTGATCTTAGAGAAGGATCATTATTCAGGATATTCTATTCATCGAGAAGCATCTAAAATATATCATGAACTGAAACAACATTATTAGTGGTACCGAATAAAGAAAGACATTACAGTGTTTGTGGCCAAGTGTTTTAATTGTCAACAAATGAAGTATGAGTATCAGAGACCAGGTGGTACGATGAAAGAGGATGCCTTTCCTGGAGTGGAAATAGAAGCGTATCACTATGGACTTTGTGGTTGGCCTTCTCCTGACTTTGGGGAAGTCTAAATCCATTTGGGTGATTGGGGATAGGTTGACTAAATCAGCATACTTTGTATCTGTGAAGGTGAATAATAATGCAAAGAAGTTGGCCAAAATCTACATTCGTGAGATTGTTCAATTGCAGGGTTTACCTATCTGCATTATATCTAATAGAGGTACGCAGTTTACCTCATACTTTTGGAGTTCTATGCTGTATGATTTGGGTACTCAACTTACAATGAGCATGACATTTCACTCTCAAACGGATGGCCAGTAAGTGTAGACCATTTAAGTGTTAGAGGACATGCTTCAAATATGTGTTATAGATTTTGGTGGTCATTGGGACCATTTCTTACCTTTAATAGAGTTCTCCTACAACAACAGTTACCATTCCAGCATTTTGATGGCTCCTTTTGAGGCTTTATATGGGAGGAGGTGTATATCCCCTATGGGATGGTTTGATTTGGTCGAGGTTATGCCTTGGGGCACCAACTTGTTGAGTGACTCGATGGTTCGAGTGAGATTGATTCAGCAGAGGCTTGTGGCTGTCTAGAGTAGGCAAAAGAGTTATTTCGATCAACGAGTTTGTGATGTGGCATTCATACTTGGTGAGTGAGTTTTGTTAAAGATATCACCCATGAAGGGTGCGATGATATTTGGGAAGAAAAAAGTTTAGTCCAAGGTTTATAAGACCTTTTGAGATTCTTGAGAGGTTGGCGATGTGGTCTATAGGTTGTCCCGATGATTCTCATGTGATCAAGTGGGATTCACTTGCATTAGACCGTGACTTATCCTTTGAGGAGGAGCCTGTTTCTATTTTGGATAGGCAGACTAGAATGCTTAGATCCAGGAATATTGATTATGTGAATGTTCGGTGGAGACATCGCCCAATTGAGAAAGCTATGAGGGAGGTTGAGTCCGATATAAAGAGTAGATACCTCTAGTATTTAACATTCAGGTACTTTCTTTTCTTTTTCATTTAAGAACAAATATGTGTTTTAGTGGTGGATAATGTAATAACCCTCATTTTGATTTTTAAATTTTTCTGTGTTTTGATCATTTTACCCTTCCCTGTGGTTGCTTTAATTCAATTATGAGTTGTATGGATGGTTGGTATAGTCATTTATGTTAGTTTGAGATTTTGAGTAGCCTTCAAAGTGATATATTTGACTTCGATTAATATTTTGTGATCTGAGCATCATATGTTTATTCTTTCAAATCTTTCAATTAGATCCAAATGTCGATTTCTAGTTAGTTGCATGGTTGGTTTGGGTTTTGAGACTATATTTTAAGTTTTGAGGATTTAAATGAGAAACTAGTTTATTTGGCCTAAACTAGTTTTCGGGGGGTAACTTGTCGAGAATGACCCCTTTTGTATATCTAATGGTTCCATTTAATTTGAAATATAGAAATTAGCCTAGCAACATTGTTGGTTTATTTATGTGGGGTCCCAAAAAAATTTTGAGGGTCCGTTCAAACAATTTTTGACTTAGAAGCCCTACTGGTGCAGCACCTAGTCCTTCATCACTATTGTGTGGCCATGTGTTGCTATCAGGAGGTTTGACCAAGTGACTCATCATGATCGCATAGGGGTTGACTGCAATCGCAAAGAGTAGTCTAGGTTGAGTTGGTGTAATAAATTAGGATTGCGTGGCCAATTACCATGATTGCGATGAAATACTTAATGGCCGGTCAATATTGACCTCATAATCGCATGGGCATGGTCGTAATCGGGACATACTATTTGCAGAAACAGTATAAATACTCCATTTTTGCAATTACAACTCCATTTTCACCATTTTTGAGCTTTGGGACCTCGAGATAGGTGATTCAAAGAGGTTTTTTTATCAAACTTATTTTGATAAGCATTTAAACCTAATTTATATCATTACACATTGATTATATTGCTTAAACATCTTCAAAACATGGATTTTAAACTTGAAATTTTGGGTTTTACTCGGTTAAGTGAGAAATTGGGTTTTCAATGATTTCAAGGTCGATTTCAACTTGTTTTTGATGGGTTTTCATATTTACAACCCTTATAGTATGGGTAACTTGATTCTTTTTTAACATTCCAGTTTTACCCTATTATTTTTGGGGTCGATTTTTGAAGTGATTTTGGTCCTGTAACCAAAATATACCAATATGGCATTGATAGACTCCTAACCTTGTATAGAATCTATATTTGATATATTAGGTGTAACACCCCGTACGTTCCCAACCCTACTTGACGACATTGAGTAATATGTACGTAGGTATCGAGAGCTATGAGTATGCATTTGGTAAGGCTATTGATGAGATAATTGAATTTGGCTCTTGTTATGTGGTTAAACTTGCATAGAAGGTGTTTTGCAATTTTCATTGCGCATTTGTGAGGTTCAAAATGAGGCTAATAAGACCTCTAAACAAAGTATAATAAGGTTAAGAAGTGAGTTAAAAGTAGGATTTGAAGTATCTAACCAAACCCGCGAAGAGAAGTCGAAAAATGGAATTTTTGAAAATTTTAAGGAGGGGCGCATTTGTGACCGTGCCACGCTGCTATGGGCTAAACTTTTTAGCCCAGAGGCAGTGGTTTGGCTCGCCCAGGGGCGTGCCACCTTGGATTTTCCACTTTTTCGAAAGTTGGAAATTTCTAAGTCCCAAGGGTATCCGGGGACGTACCGAGCCGATTTTTGCTATGTTTCTTATACAACCAAGAGTATATAAATGAAATGAATGACATATTACATTGGTATGATAAAATTACTCGAGAACAAAATTGGGGTCAAAATGACAGTTTTGCCCTTAAGGTCAAAATAAGCCAAAAGTGGCTAGAATCACTTGTTTTTGGGATCGAGGCTACGGATATGAATAGCATGAGTGGGAATATCATTGTAATACGTATAAGACGACTTAAACATGAGAAATTATTGATTTTATCAGGTTAAGTGAATTGCGCCCAAAAAGGGCCCAAAAATGAAAAGAATGCATGGCCCAAAAATGGGTCAAAAGACCCATTCTTGCTTGGACCTTCTAGAACCTATCATTAAATGACAAAGAGTGGCTAAGGATAGAATTGGGGGCCTATATAAAGGGCAAGAATGCTGATTTTTATTCTTCAAAAGTCTCATGCCTTTTAATTATTTTCTCAAGCATTTTCTCTAATTCCAAAACCCTAAAGCCAATATTTCCTTTGGACTCTTTGGTGAAGATCATCAATTCCAAGCCTTGGTAAGTATTTATTCTCATGGATTAATATATTATATGCATGAAAGAGTATGTAAATCATGTTGGTTGTGCTTGGAAATGTTGGACATGGTCCTTTGTGCTTTTGTATAAGATTTGTGATCCATGGGATTTGAACTTGAATTAGGACTTGTGCCTTTGATGAAAGATCATGGTATGGATAAAATATGAACGTCTATGGTGTTATTTTGGTTGTTAAACTTGTTCTTGTCTATAAGTGTAAATTGTGGGATTTTAGCCGATATGTGCTATGAAGTGTATTAAGGTGAATTGATGGATTATTTGTGATGTGGTGTGGATAAGAAAGTGTAAAGGAGGAGTGTTGTGGTGAAATGCAATGATTATTATGTATTGGTCAATTTTGGGAATATTGGAGGATTTTTGGAATAATGGTGCTATCAATGGTTTTGTCAAGGGGAAATGACATGTTTCAAAGCAAACATGTACCCCATTGATGTTATATGCATTTTTGACGTAGTTGTGGTTAATGTGAATTCTGTTATGTATTTGTGTTGTAGAGTGACATATAAAGAAGGAGCGGGACTATTGTATGCACATCTAGGATTTTATATCCGTACTGAGAGTACAAGGTATGTAAGGTTACTCTGTCCGTATCTTTTTGCGGCAAAAAGTACCCACATTGCGATTTCACTAGTCTTATATCGAAATGTGCTAAGGTATCCTATATCCATTTATCTATAGTCATTGTCATATATTTCCTACTCATGGATTATTTGTGAGTCTCATGTCTCATAATCATGGTTAATATTCCAAAAGCTCAAATAAGGTTATGTTCCAATGGTCCAATAGTGATTATACTTATGTCTCTTGTTCATAGATTATTATCCAATAGTTCCCATGGTGTTATGATTCTATTAATGTCATGTTGCCAAGTTATCACATGCCTCTTACTCATTAGTTAATGGTTCAAAATTTCCAATAATGTTATGTTCCAAAGTTCAAGTGATGTTATGACTATCAAAGTATCAATCTCAAAGTAAAGATCAAAGTAATGCAAATGTGGTCAATGATCAAGTATGGGTGGCAAGTCTAGGGGCATAAGCCTAGCTCGACTCGATCCCGATGTGTTGATTTATGGGTGGCAAGTCTAGGGGCGCAAGCCTAGCTCGACTCGATCCCGATGTGTTGATTTATGGGTGGCAAGTCTAGGGGCGCAAGCCTAGCTCGACTCGATCCCGATGTATTGATTTATGGGTGGCAAGTCTAGGGGCATAAGCCTAGCTCGACTCGATCCCGATGCAGTGCTTTATGGGTGGCAGGTCTTAGGGGCATAAGCCTAGCTCGACCCGATCCCAACATGACGATAAGTCATGGAAAGACCCACTGATCAGTAGGGGCTCGGGTACATTGTGACACATGTATGACAAGCAAGCATTGAGTGTAAAGAAAGTAATGGAAGTAATGAAAGCAATTCACATGGTTCCCAAAATGCAAAATGGTGACTTACTCACATTGTCTAGTCATTTGTATTGAGTTCATTAGTATGTTCATGTGTTACAAAGTTTCATTTAAGCCTTACATACTCAGTACTTATTTCGTACTGACCCCTCTCGGGGAATTTACCTTACTTTCTGCAGGCGCAGGTCCCAGTAGGCCTCCCCAGAAGATTGCCAGTGTTAGTGGTTCCTTGGTGAGCTCCAGTTAATCCGGGGTTTCTCCGAGTCAGAGTAGATATATGTTTTGATGATGTACATGTTGTATAAAGCGGGGACTTGTCCCGACTTTTGGTTTGTTTTGGTCAATGCTCTTGTTAGAGGCTTTTGTAGATGGATGTGGGTGTATCAGTATAAAAGATATTTGTTTTTTTGACTGTATGGCCTCAACGGCCAAGTTTCATAGACATGTATAACTATGTCCCATGTTTTCCCTTATTCGTCTTTCATGTTCTTACACAATGGTGGTTATGATTATGATATGCATATGATTGAACATAGGCAAAGGTTGGTTCTCTCGGGCCTTATCGACTACGGGTGCCAATCATGTCTCGATGGGATTCGGGGCGTGACATTAGGAGCATTCTGAAGCCATTCAGAAGGGGAGTGCTTGTTATTGAGTGGTGAAGTCTCATGTTTTGGCTTTCTAGGTAGGCTATGACTTAACTTACTTCAGATCAAGCTGGGTAGATAACCATTCATGTAAAGTATCTATGGGTTGGGATTTTTATCATGGTATTTATCTTTTGAGATTATTATTTTATCATCTTGTTCGTGAGGGGGATTTTGTGAACCTTATTATTGACTTGAGAGATTATTATCATTGAGTTGCCCGTTCGAGGGTCTTGGATTGGTGTTATTGATGTTTCATATGATTCTTTACTACTCTGTTGCCAAGAAAGGTCTTGAATCAAGATCTTATTATGACTTTAGCTGACTTGAGCTCATTAATACCATTTTTGTGTTGATTTTTGGTATTTTGTTGAGCTGGTTATGTGTATGCATGCTCATTCATTCATCCATATTCACGGAACTGGTACCACTGAGAATTACTAAGGACCTGTTTGGCCGTAGATTTCCCACATATTTTTTGGAACAAAATTTGGCAAATAATGTTTGGCCATTCAATTTGCCATTATTTGAAAAATATTTTTGACAAATAATCCAAATTTCTAAATACTAGAAAATACTAGTATTGGGGCCAAATTTCAACTGTTTGTGAATTTTTGAAAGTGAAATATGTTTTTCAAATACTATGGTCAACCACATGGTGAAACTCCACCCAAATCATCACCCAAAAATGTCTTGCCAAAAATATTTGGATATCTGTGGACAAATGTTAGCTAAATTTGAAAGAAAATGAGACACTTTATAAATTCCTTAACTGAGGGATGTGCCAATAAGGTTGATTGATGAGATTGCAATAGTATGTGGGTTGCGAATCCCCCATGGATCCTATCCTGGAAGCTTATGCTCGTCAGGTATATACGAGGTGAACAAATGGAACATTAAATCTCTCTCTTATGTGATTGATATAATGTATTTTAGTCTTCCTTATATGTATATCTGTAGTGTTTATGCTTCTCCTTCCGTTATTGTAATTATATTATTTATATTGTTAGAAGTTGCACGGCTTGAGCCACCACTGGAAACTTTTTTGTGTGTAGGTGGAAGCATTGCTCATAGTTTCCTTTATTTGATTAGTTATCTACTTTTATTGGTCAGCCTATGATTCCTAGTGAGTACAATTGGACTGTACTTAATCTTACTCTTCCATACCCTTTCGGTGCAAATCTCAGTTTGAGTACGACCCGTAGACCATGATTGTTCGTGTAGCTTGGAGTCTTTCAAAGTCAGGTGAGCTCTCGGCTTTGGAGTCTACACCCATCTTAGTCCAATTTTATATCTTTGCTTTACATTTAGAGACAGATGACTCTGTATCCATATTCTTTGTCGGAATTAGAGTGCTATTTACTCATGACACTAGATCTTTGGGATTGGAGTTGTATGTATTTAAGATATTGAGTTGTTTTATCTTTTTGGCCTCACTTTATCCTAAAATCATTTATTTGATTATTATTTATCTTTCTTTAGTCTTTTATATTTCTTGTGAAGTTAGCCTAAACTACCAGGGTTGGGTCGGGTTAGGTGCCATCATGACCTTTGTTTCTAGGTCGTGACATCACTGTTTATGTGTGCCTCCTCAAATGTTGACTTTTCCCAGTTATGCGGCTCCACAAAAGCGGAGGAGGTTCTGCTTAAGCTAAAGGAGCTAACATCAGCCTCCTCTGTAAAAGCGGCTCCACAAAGCGATCCAAAGGCTACAAACACAACTGCACTAGTAAATCTTGCTATGTTCTAAGAGTCTCTAAGCGGGTCCTCAAGATTCATTTGGAATCCCGTGAATGCAAAAGAGATATGTTACCCTACTATAAACGACATTCCAAACTCAATGAGATTGATGAAATTTTCAATGAAGGTCATTTTGATAAAATATGGGCCCCACCCCATCATTTTTATTTTAACTAAAATCCTTCTAATTGCCAAAATGAGCCCAAAAGCCTCGAGACTCAAACCAAAGGCCCTAGCCTACATCCTCATTTCAGAGCTTATGGAACTGTCAGAATTTTCATCCAAACATGTTTACTAGAAGTTGAGGAAAAGATCAACTTAGCAACTTCAAAAGCTCCAACACAGGGAAACTAGCTTAAAATACAAAAAAATGCCTAAGAACCGAACCACCTATCCCGACATGTCATAAATTATGGGTAGCAACTAGCAGAAGACTCGAAATGTAGAAAACATACGAAATTTGAAAAATTACCTAGAGGGTCATTACATGATTCACTTACTTTACATATGGTTTCACTTTATCTAAATTCTATAGATTATATGCACAAGCTTCATGATATTCTTTATCATCTAATCTCATTTTTTTTTCTTACCAAAACCCAATCGCATGCTTGAAAATAGAAAGCATTTTAGGATGGTCCTATCCAACCCCACCATCATCCATATTTTGGGGCACTTTTTTATTTCTTTTTGAAATGTACGATTTAAAGTAGTGTGCACAAAATGATTGTGCTTTTTCAACCAAATATGTATCCCATATAGAATCTGTAACTCTATTCATATTTTTGACATTATTCTTAAACTTATGGAGATACCATCATATATCAAAGTATGTATGTCAATAAAGTATCATTGATACATTTACATATCTTATGACATATAGTCAATTTTATTTAACTCTTATATAGATTCATCCATCAACCTTAAATTGTGCCCATAAACATGCTTTGCAAGCTAAAGGAACAAGAATATATTCCATAGAATATCAAAAGCTAAAAGGAAAAAATTACTCAAGCTTCGTCAAGATGAGAGGAATATTTATTTCAATCAGAGAAACTATTATTTGACATTCTTGAATTTATTGCTTCAGAACCAAGAACCAAGTTCTATGACTTACATGACACCCAAATCTTCAATATCCCTAAGTATTTGTTATCTTAATAATTCAGTAGATATAAACTTATTGTCACAACCCAAATCATGGATTGTGCAGGCACCTAGCCAACTCTACCCTAGATAGGAGAATCCTTACCACCCAACCATTCAATAATTGCAGAAAACGTTATTAAACCTTAACAAAAATAAATCCATGAATAAAAAACCTTTCTTTTTCAACAATAAAATTTTATTACAAAAAGATACATTGCAGGATTCTACTAAACAATATCCCAGAACCTAGTCTAAATTAGTGCAAGATCACTAAACAAATAGAGGAATGACCCGAGATACAACATCCATGTAGGAGAAGGATGAAAGAGCTGCTACTGAATAGACGTTGCTGTACGTATAGAAACTCCAACTGACCTACAACATGGCTATATCCCTAAATTGAGATATAGTAAGTGTAGTATCAATACAACCATACGTACTGGTAGGTATCATCGACTAACTAGGGTTATTAACACATAATAATATATAGCAAACAAGAAAGATCATGACAAGCATACAAGCTTAATAAGTGAGCATACTTAACTTACTTCGACTTCCAATCTTATCGCCATTCTTTTATTTGAGAAAAAATAATTTACCCACAAGGCATGACTAACTACGTTCCATGAATTAATCTAATCCTCAATTCTTACGCACTTACCTTATTATAGAAACTCTATATACTTTTCTCTCTCTCATAAATCTTCTTTCATTACAATCCTTGCTCCCTATTATACTACCATTAACCATCGGAATCGCACCAACCAAAAAAATTGCTAGCCTCAACAACATTACAAGCAAGGACACTATAATATACATCAAGTTTGTAACTCTAAACACATGAGGGCTATATTTATCCATAATTCAGGATGAGCCTTATATTCACACATTGCTACCATGCTAAATCATATCCATCAACATAACCAGTTCACTCAAAGAACCACAGTATCTCATTTAATAATTGGTCCACACAAGGAACCATGACATATCATTAATATAACTCGGTCCACTCAAGGAACCATCAACCACATATAAATATAAATGTACATTCAATACATATGAATGAATGTATGAATGCAAGATGTGCGCATCATCTTTTTATCTTCTCAATCTCATCAACATCATTCTGAACATTATGAATATCATGTTTTCAATATCAACATTATCATCATCAACTCATCAACATCAATATCATCAACAACATCATGAACATCATGATCTTGATATCATCATCATTATCATCAACTCATCATCACCAATATGTATAAATATGTAAATACAATATACAATCAATAATTTAAGTAATGTCTGAAGCAGAATCGCAAACACCCAATTGAATTTAGATACAAGTAACATCGATTAACATAGAATATACAATTGATGAAAACAAAGTATATACAGACAATAATCACCAGTTAATCATTTCAGATAACAACAAATGTCCACTAACACATGAAATCACAAGTATGCCCGAAGGCCAATTCACCACTTGCTCAATTGAGCATTATCAAACACCATCATCAATCACAAATATGTTCGAAGATCAATCAATCAAGTACCCTTTTTAGGAGTGCACATTCCATCAGGACTGATATCTATATTTTAATTCATCATCCTAATTTATTCACCAATCTAAATCTATTTTGTGCATACTGAACAGATAAATTCAGTTAATTACTAGTAACCCTTACACTCAAGTCATAACTAAGTTCAAGACACTATCCCCTTTAGCTGATTATTGAACCACTCGGCTTTATTTAACTTATAATTCTAGCTATAGTCAACCACCTTTGCACATCTTACTTTCTAGCACTTAGCAAAACTTAACATTAGGTTTTTAAGTTATATCATCACCTACACCTATCA
Source organism: Capsicum rhomboideum (assembly GCA_031232105.1). Taxonomy (NCBI): domain Eukaryota; kingdom Viridiplantae; phylum Streptophyta; class Magnoliopsida; order Solanales; family Solanaceae; genus Capsicum; species Capsicum rhomboideum. The sequence continues at coordinate 52,321,152 of CP124718.1, forward strand.
TAATCAATCCTCCAAACTATCTTCTAGCGGGAATACCTCATACTTCAATTATACCCAACATAAGATTTGCTCTTTTTAAGGTATTAAAGACTTGCTCTATAGATTAGAAGGTCACCTAATCTTTCTATTAGTATTCACATTCATATATCAACGCTATACACCATCAAGTATGTTATACAACACAAACACCCATCAAGAATTCCATACAAAACACAATAACATGCAATTATATCATTATTACACTATTTCCATGTTTGATCTATCCTGACTTCGTGACCATAGGCCTAGACATGAAATCTCCCGTCCACTATAGTTATTACATGTATCTAAACCAAGTATACCACACATGAAATCATAACGTACCTGGACGCCAAGCTGCTATAATAAGTAAGCTAAATCATAGACGATCTTCCTTTTTCTTCACATTTTCGAAGGCTAAATCATCTAATAAACAACAAGTATAAGAGTAATCAATAACTTACTCGTTAAATAAATACTTTGGAAATTCAAACCCACTATTCTACCCTCATTTATGGTGTATAACAATACTCGAGGGTCAATTAACCACTAACTAGTTTTATCATGCTCAACCCATCTCTCTTAATGGAGTTTTAAAGTTAAAGGCCCCACCTTTATTGAAATCAAGATCCCCAACAATCAAAGTTCATCTTTTTGAACTAAAATTTCATACTAGGAAGAGTTAATTACAATCTAAAATCAATTCTAGGTGAAAATAAATATATACATAGGTTTTCCCCATTATTTCACGAACCTAAGGTTCTAAACCATAAGAATTTCACCATAATTTTTTATTCTACTAATTCTAGAGGATGAACGGATTAATCAATGTTAAAAAGGAGTAAATATCTTACCTCAATAAAGGATTTCCACCCCAACCATGAGCAAATTGCCCCTTTAGGGCTTAGGAATAAAATATTTGAGTTTTGGGGCTGAACCACATCAAAAGCAGCCTTAAATACTGTTCCATTACCGCTGCAGCGGTTAGGTTAGCGCTGCACCGGTACCGATGGGAGGTTAACTTCTCAGCCCGAACAATGTTCAGTAAAATGGATATAACTTTTTACTCCAAAGGCGCGGTTTAACAAAAGGTTGGATGCGTTTGAAAGAACACTCAAAGATCATTCATTTGGTGGGTATTTGACCCCATAACTTTATATTCTAGGATATATGCTCATATGAATTTGACCCTAGTTTTAACTTAGCTCATTACTTAATCGGTAAGAACACTTTCAACTTAACTTTGTGCTAGGGGTATTGTATGACCTTAGTAAATGCCCAATGTACTCCCCTACTAAAGAGTTAGTCCTATAACTTATTGTGAAAGTGATTCTTATATTTTTACCATAGATATTTTCAGTAACGATGGAATGGGTTGTTATATTAGATACAATTTACCCACCATTCATCCCCGAACGGTCATTGGTAGAAAATATTCTTTAGCGTGATTCTTAGAGTTCAGCATACACAAAGGTTATGAAACTAATGCAACCTCCAATCAAGTTCTAACATAATTTGATAACACCTACCAAACCGCCATCCCATAATAACGTCAACCAGCCTACACGCCACTGACCACTAAACTCTAGGAACAGAGCTTGATCACTATAACTGAAGGAATACGATTCGTAATAAAATTTATGTAATGGGTCATCTACACTAGCCAAAATACCACACAATATTACAATGCACGAACATTTAGGATGAAAGTGGAGATAGCTGGGAGGATGAAACAGTGTATTGTTGTAGCAACACTTCTATCGCTATAGCGGTCCGAGGTAGTAACTTGGGACTTGATCCCAGTTCAGGTCATTTCACAATACCTTTCTAGGAATTCAACATTACGAACTAACCCCTTCACGACAAATGCCCTAAATGGAGTTCTACCTACTCGTTTTATCCATCGGATGTTTCTAAACTTATCCTCTAACTCGTTAACCACTAAAATCCACCAATCAACACACCATGATCCACCATTAAATAATAATCCACATAATGCCAGATTTTTTACCAAAGCCACAATAATCTACGATTGTGATCCCTAAACTAGAAAAAAGTTTTAGTGGGATACTTACACCCTAACAAATGCAATAACTAACACAACACCACCAACACACCACTATGGATTTTCATTATTACATAAATTCTCCACCGCAACACATATTAGCTTATTTGTCCCTACAACATAATTCAACCACTCAAGAGGAAATACAAACCAAGTATTATCATGAATCGATGGGAGGTATATGAATATGTATAAACACATCTAATAACTCTACTCCCTCAGTCGATCCTACAACTAACAATCATCAACCATCGCCAAGCTAACTTATTTTACCAACTTTATCGACATAACTACACCACATTCAAGGGATACTATAAACTGATATTTACTCCCATGCAATAAACATATATGCAATTTCAAGTCATAATGAGCCCACCATTAGGTTTTTCTAGTAGCCCTACCTTCTCACTAAGCCTATGAACATTATCATACCAACACTTTATTCATATCCTTAAAACTTAACCCATCATATTCATTCATAGCCACCATGGATTTTGTAAAATCGGTTAGTCTACCTTTAGGACATCAACACCCTTGCTCTTATAAGATCATTTAAGTCACTTTACCAATTAAGCTAGATAATTGTCAATCACACAATTAACATTCAACTTACAAATATCAAGTAAAATCATTATTATCACCTCCCTTCTTCATATTACAGGAAAAAACCAATTTTATATATCTAGTCAATTTACCTTACATAAGTGACATCAACTATACAACTCACCTTATGTTAAAGTCACTAATGTTGTGCAAACAATTAAATTCATCGAAGTTTAACCAATAAGTTATTATGGCATCATTAATAAGTCAACTCATTAAGTAGATTATTCACAAAAGGATGACCTATTAGCACTTTAGACCAAGATATAATCATCAAGGATTGGACTTGGACCACATAATAATCCCAAGTACAATCATCAAAGTTTGGGACCGCACAAAGATCCCAAGAATAGTTATCAAAGGTTCATACTAAATATCATTATCAAAACCAGACCACACAAGCATCCCAAATATTTTAATCATCAATGATTGGACCATATGGGTGTATCCAAGTATATTCTGAAGGATCAAATAGACATCAAGGTATTCTTCAAATCATGGAAAATCAATACATATCTCAAATCACAAAAATAAAGATATACCTCGAAATCATACCCAACCTTAATGATTCCCGTATATTCTATTGCAACCACTCATCTCATATTACTTTTAGTAATTATTTGCACTTTAAAAATTTAACCATCAAACAACTACGTAATAGTATGATCAAAACAATAGACATCAACATAAGTAATATATGTAGCATTCTATCCTACCACAACAAAAACATTTAAAACACAATTATTTCCAGTAAGCACAATCGATAAATTAATGAAAGAGTTATGCTTACCAGTGGCACTGACAAATACAATATTCCACTTAATCAAACATAATTCACACATTAAATTCTAAGTCCTATGCCTTTTATTGATCTCTAATAGTTAGAATACTACTATTCCAACCTTCCAATCATTTTCGAGATACCAATTGGGATCAACAAATCCCAATTGTGATGGTTGAGATACCAATTGGAATCTGCTAGATACCAATTGAACCCAACTCACTGGAGACAACACTAAAATAGCATGTTAGGAGAGTAAAAAGTAAAATTGATTCCTAGATGCCTTGTAATGTCCTACATATTTGATGTGGATGTCAACAAACTAATTCGCAAGACTCTACTCGACATTTGCTCTTGTACTGGGAGACCGATAACCTAGGCTCTGATACCATCTTGTCATGACCTAAATCCCAAATTGTGTGGGCACCTACCAAACTCTACCCTAAATAAGAGAAACCTTACCACCAACCATTCAATTATTGCAGAAGACATTATTAAACCTTAACATAAATAAATCCACGAATAAATAACCTTTCTATTTCAACAAAAAACCTTTATTACAAAAAGATACATTGCGGAATTCTACTAAACAACTTTCCAGAACCTAGTCTAAACTGGTATAAGAGCACTAAACAAATGGAGGAATGACCCAAGACACCGCATCCATATAGGAGTAGGATGCAAGGAGTTTCTGTAGAATAGACCTAATTGTACCTATAGAAACTACAATTGACCTGCAACATGGCTATATACTTAAATGGAGATATTGTATGTACAGTATAGTACAACTACTCGTACTTGTAGGTATCATCGGACAACTAGGGTAAGAAATATATAACAACATATAGGAAACAAGAAAGATCATGATAAGTATACATGCTTAATAATTGACCATACTTAACTTACGTCGACTTTCAACCTTATCGCCTTTCTTTTATTTAAGCAAAATTAACTTACCCTTAAGGCATGACTAACTAACTACCTTCCATGAATTAATCTAACCCTAAATTCTTATGCACTTACCCTATTATAGCAACACTATATACTTTTCTCTCTCTCATAAATCTTCTTTTATGAAAATCTAATACTCCCTATTATACTACCATTAACCATCGGGATTGCAACAACAAAGACAATTACTAGCCTCAACAACTTTACAAGAAAACACACTACAATATACATCAAGTTTACAACTCTAAACATAGAAGAGCAATATTTATCCATAATTCAGGATGAGCCTTATATTCACACATTGCTACCATGCAAAATCATATCCATCAACATAACCAGTTCACTCAAAGAACTACAGTATCTCATTTAATAATTGGTCCACACAAGGAACCATGACATATCATTAATATAACTCGGTCCACTCAAGGAACCATCAACCACATATAAATATAAATGTACATTCAATACATATGAATGAATGTATGAATGCAAGATGTGCGCATCATCTTTTTATCTTCTCAATCTCACCAACATCATTCTCAACATCATGAACATCATGATTTTAATATCAACATCATCATCAATATCATCAACAACATCATGAACATCATGATCTCGATATCATCATTATTTATTCTCTACTCATCATCACAAATATGTATGAATACACAAATGCAGGATGTAATCAACAATTATAAGTAATGCTTGAAATTGCATCGCAAACACCAAATTGAAATCAGATGCAAGAAACAACGATCAAAACAAAACTTATAATTGATGACAACCAAGTAAATACAGTCAATAATCACCAAGCCTTTATTTTATAGCCCAAAGGCCAATTCATCACTTACTTAATTAAGCATTATCAAACACCATCATCAATCACAAACATGTCCGAAGATCAATAAAAAAAGTACCCTTTTTAGGAGTGCACATTCTATTAGGACTTATGTCTACATTTCAATTCATCATCCTAATTCATTCACCAATCTAAATCTCTTTTATTCATACTGAATCGGTAAATTTAGTTACTAACTAGTAACCCTTACACTCAAGTCATAACTAAGTTCAAGGTACAATCCCCTTTAGTTGATTATTCAACCCCTTAGCCCTATTCAACTTACTATTTTAGCTAGTCTCATCCACCTTTGCATATATTACTTTCTAGCACTTAGCAACACTTTACTTTAGGTTCTTAAGTTATATAATGTCTTCCTCTTATCATAATCAATCCTCCTAACTTCTTCTAGTAGGAATACCTCATACTTCAATTATACCCAACATCGAGTTCACTCTTTTTAAGGTATTAAAGACTAGCTCTATAGATTAGATGGTCAACTAATCTTTCTGTTATTATTCACAATCATATATTAACGCTATGCATCATCAAGTAAGTCATACTACACAAACGCCCATCAAGGGATCCATACAAAATATAATAACATATAATTATATCATTATTATACTATTTCCATGAGTTATCCATCCTGACTCCGTGCCCATAGGCCTAGACATGAAATCTCCTATCTACTATAGTTACTACGTGCATCTAAACCAAGTCTACTACACATGAAACCATAACCTACATGGATGTCAAGTTGTTGCAACAAGTAAGCTACATCGCAAATGATCTTCCTTCTTCTTTACATTTTTGAAGGCTAAGTCAACTAATAAACAACAAGTATTAGAGTAATTAATCAATTAATCATCAAATAAATACTTTGGAAATTCAAACCCATTATTCTATCCTCATTTATGGTGTATAACAATACCCCAAGGTCAATTAACAACTAACTAGCTCTATCATGCTCAACCTACCTCCATTAATGGAGTTTTAAAGCTAAAGGCCCCATCTTTATTAAACTCAAGATCCCCAACCATCAATGTTAATTAATTCAAATTATAATTTCATGAATAGGAAAAGTTAATTGATGATCTAAAATCAATTCTAGGTGAAAATTAATATACCTACAGGTTTTCCCCATGATTTCATGAACCTAAGGTTCTAAACCACAAGAATTTCACCATAATTCGACATTCTAATAATTTTACAAGATGAACGGATTAATCAATGTTAAGGAGTAAACATATTACCTCAACGAAGGATTTCCACCCCAACCATGAGCAAATTGCCCCTCTAGTGCCTAGGAATAAAATATTAGAGTTTTTGGGAAGAAACATGTCAAAACTAGCCTTAAGTACTGTCCAGTTACTGCTGCAGTGGTTAGATTAGTGTTGTAATGGTACTGCTACGGAGGTTATATTCTCAGCCCGGATAGTATTCAGTAAAATGGTCATAACATTTTACTCCCAAGGTGGATTAACAAACGGTTGAATGCGTTGGAAAGAAGTCTCAAAGATCTTTCATTTGGTGTGCATTTTACCATATAACTCTTTATATTCTAGGATATATGCTCATATGAAGTTGTCCCTAGTTTGAGCATAGCTCAAACCTTATTCGGTAAGAACACTTTCAACTTAACTTTGCGCTAAGGGTATTTTATGACTTTAGTATATGTACAATGCACTCCCATACTAAAGAATTAGTCATAAAACTTATGGTGAAAGAGGTTCTCATATTTTTACCATAGATATTTTCAATAACAATGGAAAGGGTCATTACATTTGAAATTAATTCACCCACTACCCATCCCCGAATGGTCATTGCTGGAAAGGATAGTTTTTAGCATGATTCTCAAAGTACAGCATATACAAAGGTTACAAAACTAATGCAACCACCCATCAACTTTTAACAAAATTTAGTAACACTTACTAAATCGCCATCCTATAATAATGTCAACCAGCCAACACACCACAGACCACTAAGCTCTAGGCAGAAAGCATGACCACTACAACTCAAGGAATATGATTCGTAATAAAATTTATGTAATGGGTCATCTATAATACCGAAAACAACACATGATACTACAGCGCACAAACATTTGGGATAAAAGTAGAGATAGTAGGAGTATGAAACTATGTACTGCTATAGCAGTACTTTTACCATTCCAGCGGCCTGAGGTAGTAAATTGGGACTTGATCCCAATTCAGGCCATTTCATAACACACTTTTGGGAATTCAACATTATGAACTAACCCCTTCACGATAATTATTTTAAGCGGAGTTCTACCAACTTATTTTTGCACAAGAAGTTTCTATGAGTTCCTAAACTTTTCCTCTAAGCCGTTAATCACTAAAATCCACAAATCTACACACCATGATCCACAATTAAACACTAATCCACATAATACCAGATTTTTAACCAAAGCCACAATACTCTACAATTTTCATCCCTATATTAGGAATAAATTTTAATGGGGTAGTTACACCCTAATCAATGCTATAACTAACACAACACCACCAACACACCACCATAGATTTTCAGAAACACATAAATTCTCCACCACAACTCATATTAGATTATTCGGCCCTATAACATACTTCAACCACTCAAGGGGAAATACCAACCAAGTATTATCATGTATCGATGGGAGGGATATGAATATGTATTAACACATCTTATAACTCTACTCCCTCAGTCAATCCTACAATTAACAATCATCATCCATCTCCAAACTAGCTTATTTCACCAACCATGTCAACTTAACTACACCACATTTAAGGATACTTTCAACCAATATTTACACCTATATAATAAGCATATATGCAATTTTATGTCATAAAGAGCCCATTACTAGGTCTTTCTAGTAGTCCTGCCTCCTCACTAAGCATATGAACATTATCCTACAATCACTTTATTAACATCCTTAAACTTAACCTATCATATTCATTCATAGCCAGCATGGGTTTTGTACAACTGGTTAGTCTGCCTTTAGGACATCAATGCCCTAAACCTCATAAGATTATTCCAGTTACTTAACCAATTAAGCTAGATAATTATCAATCACACAGTTAAGGTTCAACTTACCAATATCAAGTAAAACTATTATAATCATCTCCCCTCTTCATATTATAAGAAACAACAAATTTTATATATCTAATCAATTTAGCTTATGTTACTGACATCAACTATATAACTCACCTTATGTTAAAGACACTAATGTTGTGCAAACAATTAAATTCATTAAATTTTAATAAATCAGTTATTATGGGATCATTATTAAGTCGACTCATTGACTAGATTATTCACAAAAGGATGACATAATAGAACTTTAGACCAAGATATAATCATTAAGGATTGGACCACATAACGATCCCAAGTATAATTATCAAAGTTTGGGACCACACAAAGATCCCAAGAATAATTATCAAAGGTTCAGACCACACAAGAATCCCAGTTATAATCATCAAATATTGGGAACAAACAAAGATCCCTAGTATAATTATCATTAATCGGACCACGCAGGGATCCTAAATATCATTATCAAAACCAGAAAACACAAGCATCCCAGATATTTTCATCATCAACAATCGGACCATATGGGCATATCCAAGTATATCGTCAAGGACCAAATAGAAATCAAGGAATTCTTCCAATCATGGAAAATCAATACATATCTCAAATCACAGAAATGAAGACATACGTCAAAATCATACCCAACCTTTATGATTCCTAGATATTCTATTGCAACCACTTTATCTCATATTACTTTTAGTAATCATTTGCACTTAAATTTTTTTACAATCAAACAACTAGGTAATAGTATGATCAAATCAATAGCCATCCACATAAGTAATACACATAGCATTCTATCATACCATAACAAAAATACTTAAAATATAAGTATTTCCAATAAGCATAATCGATCAATTAGCGAAAAAGTTATGCTTTCTAGTGGTACTAACAAATATAATATTCCACTTAATCAGAGATAATTCACTCATTAAAATCTAAGTCCTATGCCTCTTATTGATCTCTACTAGTTAGAATACTACTATTCCAACATTCCAAACATTTTTGAGATACCAACTGGGACCAACAAATCCTAATTGTGATGGTTGAGATACTAATTGGAATCTACTAGATACCAATTGGACTCAACTCGGTGAAAGAATATGAAATAGCACGATAGGAGAGAAGAAAGTAAAATTGATTCCTAAATGCCTTGTAGCTTCCTGCAGATTCGATGTAGACATCAACACATAAATCTGTAGGAATCAACTCAACATTTGCTATTGTATTGGGAGATCGATAACCTGGGATCTGATACAAGCTTGTCACGACCCAAATCACGGATCGTGCAGGCACCTACCCAACTCTATCCTAGATAGGAGAATCTTTACCACCCAACCATTCAATTATTGCAGAAGACATTATTAAACCTTAAGATAAATAAATCCATGAATAAATAACCTTTCTATTTCAACAACATAACATTATTGCAAAAAGATACATTATAGAATTCTACTAAACAACTTCCCAGAACCTTGTCTAAACTGGTATAAGAGCACTAAACAAATAGAGGAATAACCTGAGATAAAACATCCATGTAGGAGTAGGATGATAGGACCTGTTACAGAATAGACGCTATTGTACCTATAGAACCTCTAACTGACCTATACACAGCTATATCCACAAATGGAGATATAGTAGGTCTAGTATCAATACAATCACACGTACTTATAGGTATCGTATTTCGACAAGGGTTAGAAACATATAACAACATATACCAAATAAGAAAGATCATGACAAGAATACATGCTTAATAATTAAGCATACTTAACTTACTTCGACTTCCAACCTTATCACCTCTCTCTTATTTAAGCAAAATTAATTTACCCTTAAGGAATGACTAACTAACTACCTTCCATGAATTAATCCAACCTTTAATTCTTACACACTTACCTTATTATAGCAACTCTATATACTTTTCTCTCTTTCATAAATCTTTTTTTATGACAATCCTTTTTCCCTATTATACTACCATTAACCATTGGGATTGCAACAACTAAGACAATTACTAGCTCAACAACTTTACAGGCAAGGACCCTGCAATATACATGAAGTTTGAAACTTTAAAAACATGAGAGAAATTTTTATACATAATTCAGGACGTACCTTATATTCACACTTTGTTACCATGCTAAATCATGTCCATCAACATAGCTGGTCCACTCAAGGAATTACAATATCTCATCCAATAACTGGTCCACACAAAGAACCATGACATATCATTAACATAACTCGGTCAACTCAAGGAACCATCAACCATATATAAATATAAATGTACATTCAATGCATATGAATAATATATGAATGCAAGATGTGTGCATTATCTCTTTCTCTTCTCAATCTCATCAACATCTTTCTCAACATTATGAACATCATGATTTCAATATCAACATCATCATCATCAACTCGTCATCATAAATATCATCAACAACATCATAAACATCTTGATCTCGATATCATCATCATTATCATTAACTCATAATCACCAATATGTATTAATATGCAAATGCAGGATATAATCAAAAATTATAAGTAATGTCTGAAGGTGAATCACAAACACCCAATTGAAATCAAATTCAAGCAACACCAATCAAAACAAAAAATAAAATTGACGACAACCAAGTAAATATAGTCAATAATTACCAGTTCATCACTTTAGATAACAATGAATGTCCACTAACACATGAAATCGTAAGTATTCCCGAAGGCCAATTCACCACTTGCTTAATTAAGCATTATTAAACACCATCATCAATTATAAATATGTCTAAAGATCAATCAATCAAGTACCTCTTTTAGGAGAACAAATTCCATCAAGACTGATATCTATATTTTAATTCATCATCCTAATTCATTCACCAATCTAAATTGCTTTTATTCATACTGAACCGGTAAATTCAGTTACTAACAAGTAACCCTTACACTCAAGTTATAACTAAGTTCAAGGAACTATCCCGTTTAGCCAATTATTCAACCAATCGGCTCTATTCAGCTTACAATTTTAGCTAGAATCATCCCCCTTTACACATCTTACTTTCTAGCACTTAGCAAAACTTAACTTTAGATTCTAAAGTTATATCATCACCTCATCTTATCATAATCAATCCTCCTAACTATCTTCTAGAAGGAATACCTCATACTTAAATTATACCCAATATTGGGTTCACTCTTTTTAAGGTTTTAAAGACTAACTCTATAGATTAGAAGGTCACCTAATCTTTTTATTAAGCATTCACATTCATATATTAATTCTATACAACATCAAGTAAGTCATACAGCATAAACACCCATGAAAGGATCCATACAAAACACAATAACATACAATTATATCACTATTACACTATTTCTATATTTCATTCTTTCTGACTCTGTGTCCGTAGGCCTGGACATGAAATATCCAGCCCACTACAGTTATTACATACATCTAAACAAAGTCTACTACAAATGAAACAATAACCTATCTAGACGCCAAGCTGTTGCAACAAGTAAGCTACATCACGAATGATCTTCCTTCTTCCCCACGTTTCCAAAGGCTAAATCATCTAATAAACAACAAGTATAAGAGTAATTAATCAATTAATCTTCAAATAAATACTTTGGGAATTCAAACCCACTATTCTAACCTCATTTATGGTGTATAACAATACCCAAGTTTCAATTAGCCACTAACTAGATCTATCATTCTCAACCCATCTCCATTAATGGAGTTTTGAAGCTAAAAGTCTGACCTTTATTGAACTCAAGATCCCCAACCATCAAAGTTCATGTTTTTGAACTACAATTTCATACTAGGAATAGTTAATTTACAATCTAAAATCAATTCAAGGTGAAAATAAATATTTCCATGAATTTTCCCTATAATTTCATTAACCTAGGGTTCTAAATCATAATAATTTTACCATATTTCCCCATTCTAATGATTTTAGAAGATGAACATATTAATCAATGTTAAAAAGGAGAAAACATCTTACCTCAATGAAGGATTTCCACCCCAACCATGAGTAAATCGCCCTTCTAGTACTTAGGAACAAAATATTTGAGTTTTGGGGATGAAACACGTCAAAACCAACATTATATACTATCCCTTTATAGCTACAGTGGTTAGACTATCGTTGCGGCTGTTAACTTCTAAACCTGAATAGTGTTCAGTAAAATGGTCATAACTTTTTACTTCAAATGCGGATTTACAAATTGTGGGATGCGTTGGAAATAAGGCACAAAGATCTTTAATTTGGAATTTTTTTGGCGCCATAAGTCCTTTTTATTCTAAGATATATGCTCATATGTACCTGACCCTAGTTTGAACTTAGCTCAAAATTTAATCCGTAAGAACACTTTCAATTTAACTTTTTTGCTAGGGGTATTGTATGACCTTAGTACATGTACAATGTACTCTCATACAAAAGAATTACTCGTATAACTTTTTGGTGAAAGAGGTTCTCATATTTTTACCGTAGATATTTTCAGTAACGACGAAATGGGTCATTATATTAGATGTCTATTTACCCACTATTCTTCCCCAAATGGTCATTGGTGGAAAGGAGAGTTTTTAGTATGATTCATAGAGTTCAGCATACACATAGGTTACAAAACTAATGCAACCTCCTATCAACTTGTAACAAAATTTGATAACACATACTAAATCACCATCCAATAATAACGTCAACCAACCTACACACCACAGACCACTAAGCTCTAGGCACAAAGCATGACCACTTTAACTCAAGGAATATGATTCATAGTAAAATTTACGTAATGGGTTATCTACAATACCCAAAACACCACATGATATTACAACGCACAAGCATTAGGGACTAAAGCAGAGACAACAGGGGAGGGGGGATAAGACTGTGTACTGCTGTAGCTACACTTTTACCGCTACAACAACTCAAGGTAGTAACTTTGGACTTGATCCCAGTTCAATCCATTTCCCAACAAACTTCTGGGAATTAAATATTAAGAACTTACCCCTTTACGACAATTACTCTAAATGAAATTATAGCAACTCATTTTACGCACCAAAAGTTTCTATGAGTTCCTACACTTTTCCACTAACCCGTTAACCACCTAAATCAACAAATCAACACACCATGATCCACCATTAAACAATAATCCACACAATGCCAGATTTTAACCAAAGCCGCAATACTCTACGATTTTCATCCCTATATTAGGAAAAAGTTTTAGTGGGGTACTTACACCCTAAAAAATGCTATAACTAACACAACACCACCAACACACCACTATGGGCTTTCATAAACACATAAATTCTCTACCACAACTCATATTAGATTACTCGTCCCTACAACAAACTTCAACCACTCAAAGGGAAATACCAACCAAGTATTGTCATTTATTGATGCAAAGTATATGAATATGTATTAACACATCTAATAACTATACTCCCTCAGTCGATCCTACAACTAACAATCATCAACCATATCCAAGCTAACTTATTTCACCAACTCTATCAACTTAACTACACCACATTCAAGGGATACTTTCAACCAATATTTACTCCCATACAATAAGCATATATGCAATTTTAAGTCATAACGAGCCCACGACTAGGTCTTTCTAGTAGTCCTGCCTCCTCATTAAGCCTATGAACATTATTCTACTATCACTTTATCACTACAAGAGAAATGGTCTATAGTGAGGGGAAATTTGGTTGTAAAAAGATCCTAAATAGGTCGTTATAAGTCAATAACGACCGACTAAAAAATGGTTGTCACCGATCGTTAAAATCTCTGTCGTTAAAGGTTAACGATCGTATTGCATATCCGGTCATTAAATATTATTTAGCAACATCAATTAATCTGTTCGTCACTTAAAGACAACAAATTCCCCTTCATTAATGGTCATCTGGTCGTTATTAATTCGGGCGTCACGTGATTACAACGACCGAATTCCCCTTTGTTGATGGTCACTCGATCGTTAAAACCTTGAAACAAAGCAACAAATTCCAGTCGTTACAAGTACTTGCAGTGACTGAAATTCCTTTTGTTGATTACAATACTTTTAACGACCAATTTCCTTTCGCAAATTTTGATTCAAATAATTACACAAGTTTTTTTCCAACAATTACAAAGTAGTATTATTTTATATCCTTTTCACGTACAATAAAAAAAATACCAAATAATTGATCTTCATATATAATTTATTGTTAACAAAGAACTGAAACATCACATTAATTACTTTGAAACATAGATGTTCGATATAATATCTAAACAAACATAAATGTTCAACATAATATCATAAAACATACATATTCGACATCTATCAAATCCTAAATATTAAGCAAATAAAAGTGTAGCATAGGTACAAACGTCTCTGCACCACCAACAGATGGCTCTGTAATTCTTTAATATCATGTTCTTTAAACTTCAGATTCTTGATCTGTTAACGCAATAATTTCATGTCAATTAGTAAGAATGCCAGATAACTTAGTTTTAAAACATAAATCAATAATTTAATCACCAAAGTAACAAAACAATTAGAGCAGATAAATCATGCATTTAGCTAGATACGATGAAAATGCACAACATCAATTACATATTCTTTGATTGTATTTTTTTCTAGGTGGATGCTGACTACAAGAACAAAATAAATAATACTATAAAACAAGGGTTGCATATACTAATAGTTGGATATTCATGTGTTATTCAATGGTGCTGAGATATACATACATTTGTATATATACTTCGTGAAACTATTATTTAATAATATGGGAATCAGTTAGTATGGTAACAGTTCTATTAGTAGGTGTTGTTTACTCCAATATAGTACACAACACCTATGAGGTGTCTGTGTGGAGAACTATTAGAAATTTTTACTTATAAGGTGGGAAATGGACTTAGAATTTTGTTCTGGAAAGACCATTGAATTGGCCTGGAGACCTTGATGATTTATTTTCCTAATTTATTCATCCTTAGCACCAATGCAGATGCAAAGGTAAATGAGGTATGGTCTCCTAAGGGTGGAGTTTGAGCTTTATAAGGCTACTAAATGACTGTGAGATTGGAAAGTTTGTAGAGCTACTTTAAGCACTAAATGGTTTTCAAGGTACAAATTTAGAAGCTGATGCAATGAAATTGAAACATAATACTGTTGTGATCCTATCAGTTAACAGGCTATATAATAGGAAAGTGATGGATTTTAATGGGGGAGTGGCTAGTCCTTGGGAAAGGTATGGAAAAATAGGGTTCCAACTAGGATGAGATGCTTTACTTGGTTGGTGCTCAGAAGGTCATGCCTAACACATGAGAAACTGCAAAGGAGAGGTTTCCATATAGCCTCCTGGTGCTCTTTGTGTAATGAAACAAATGAGACTAACTGTCATTTGTTTCTCCATTGCAAATTCACTAACAAATTTGGGCTCTCTTCCTAGATCTCACACTCTTCTTGGACCATGCCAGAACATACAACTGATTTGCTTAGCTGCTGGATTAGAAAAAGAGGGAGTAAAAGTCAAAAGAAATGGTGGGACATGATCCCTTCTTATATATAATGGTTAGTATGGAGAGAAATAAACAAGAGGTTCTTGGAGAACACTACTGAAACAGTTCAGAGAATCAAGTTGAATTATTTGAAGACTTTTTATTTTTGGTGTAGAGAAGAGGGTATTTAAGATGTTAGAGAGATTGTAGATTTCATAGGTTCTTTATAGCTTTTTAGCAGCTTTTCATTTTTGTTTTACTGGATAGAACTGATGTAAATTTCTTTTGGAGGTTGCTAGCATAGCCGTAGTGTTGAGGAATACAACATTACCATTATCAAAAAAATATATATGTGGCTGAAGTAAGCTTTGCGACTCATTCATTTAATAAAAGGTTCTCACTATTACTTCAGCGACTCTTTCATTTAATAAAAGGTTCTCACTTCAATTAGGTTATGGAAAACATGAAATTAAGCTACCCGTATACTGAAATGCCACAAATTCAAAGTCACATGTACATATAAGATCATATATTATTTCAGGACTATAACACAGTAAAAGATTTGACACCCAACACATAGGTTCAGACTTGATACTAAAATAATGGTTAATATATTTATGTATCACTTAAGATTTTTTCCTGGAATTTAGTTTAGTTAAAATCCAATCCCAGATCATTATGGAACATTGGTTTTAGAATAAATTCTCATGATTAAGATATATAGAGCATTCTGGAAAGAAACTCAGATCAGAACAAAGAAATACATCTCCACTGAAACAGAGATATGCATAATCTAAAAGCAAGTAGTTTCGTTCGTAATGTAAATTAGTACAACTAAATCCATTGAAAAATACACATCATGTAATAGCTAATAGAAATTTTACCAACCCGATTGTGGTGATGGAGATGATGGAGGTAATGGAGGCTGACTAACCATTATACTTTCAAGGCATTCATATTTACTCTCTAGAATATCCATGCCCTTTTGTAGTGATTCCTTCTCTTTTCTAATTCATTTTAGCTCTTCCAACAATGCATCCTTTGAGGTGGTACCTCCTTTCAACTCCTTTGTCACGTCTCAAATTCCAACGGGGCGGACTGGTACCTGAAGCCGTTAAGTCCCGAGAGAACCAATCTTCATTCATGTGCACTCATATGCATGTCACTAAAAGAACAACACTCTACCTCATTTAGATACAAATTACCAATGGCGGAAGTCATGAAAAACATATGATATATATGAAACATGGCCGTTGGGGCCACCATATCAAAAGAATACATTCTTTCATTCACCTTCCCACGTACGTCTACAAAGCCTCTAACAGATACCTGTACATAACCATCCTAAAGTCGGGACAAGTCCCTGCTTTATAACATATTTACAATACCAAAACCAATGTACATAGTGAGTCGAAAAGCCCCGAACCAAATGGAGCTCACCAATGATCTGCAAGTGATCCGCAACCTACTATATATGAAACTTGGCCATTGGGGCCACTATATCAAAAGAATACATTCTTTCATTCACCTTCCCACGTACGTCTACAAAGCCTCTAACAGATACCTGTACATAACCATCCTAAAGTCGGGACAAGTCCCCGCTTTATACCATATTTACAATACCAAAACCAATGTACATAGTGACTCAAAAAACCCCGAACCAAATGGAGCTCACCAATGATCTGCAAGTGATCCGCAACCTACTATATATGAAACTTGGCCGTTGGGGCCACCATATCAAAAGAATATATTCTTTCATTCACCTTCCCACGTACGTCTATAAAGCCTCTAACAGATACTTGTACATAACCATCCTAAAGTTGGGACAAGTCCCCGATTTATACCATATTTACAATACCAAAACCAATGTACATAGTGACTCAAAAATCCCCGAACCAAATGGAGCTCACCAATGATCTGGAAGTGATCCACAACCTACTGAGGAGGTCTACTAGTACCTATGCCTGCAGCAAGTAAGTTAATTCCCCCAAGGGACGTCAGTACGAAGAATGTACTGAGTATGTAATGCCTGCACCTCAGTCACCTGTGGGTGTAGGTGGCTTCGCAGGTCAGCCCCAGGTTCGGTTTTGTATGTTTTCGCATCTAATTGACCCCCGAAGGTCCCTATACCCTTTTTGGATGTAATTATCTATTTGTGATGTCGTTTTAATGACTTTAAAGGGTCGTATGGAGTCATGTTGGACTATTTTAACTATGTATTATTTTTCATAATTTGTTATGAGGCAAATTGATAGGGTAATTGTGATGGAATGATAATGAGGAAGCGTAAAGGGTAAACGTGGTGTGAAATGTCATTAGTTTAGGATGTCTTGGTTGATGTGTGGTATGTTATGGTGTTGTTCCTATGATAATGCAATGGATTGTAATATGAAGGACGAAGTGATGCTATATAGCAGTCACATAACTCATTGTGACACTTATACACTTGTAAGGTAGTTGGTTGATAACATGAGCTTTGTTATGTACTTGTGTTGTAGAGTAAAACATAAGGAAGGAGATGGACTATTGTAACCACATATAGGTTCGTGTATTCATAGTGAGACGACAAGGTATGTAAGGTTACTCTTTCCGTATCTTTCTGCAGCATAGAGTATTCACCTTGTTATGGTACTTACTCATGTTCGAAGTGTTCTAAAGTATTCCAGTTCAGGTTGAGATATATT
The DNA here is from genome assembly GCA_031232105.1 of Capsicum rhomboideum. Classification (NCBI taxonomy): domain Eukaryota; kingdom Viridiplantae; phylum Streptophyta; class Magnoliopsida; order Solanales; family Solanaceae; genus Capsicum; species Capsicum rhomboideum. Next base: position 52,339,606 of record CP124718.1, read on the forward strand.
TTTATTCTTATGTGTCCTATTCTTAGACGAATTATGATTCACTTATATCTTAATCATTGACTGAAGTTCTAAATGCTCCCATAATGTTGTAACTACTAAAAAGAGCTATCTCAAAGAGAGTAAGATATAAAGAGAATCTGTTTATTCTTGAAAAGCATTTTCCAATCATGTCATGTTCCAAAGTCTAATAATATTATGATTACGTTTGTACCAATCTCATAAGATCTCATAAGAATAATGACGAGGTAATTTTTGAGTTAAAATATCTATCCCTCACAAGTGAAGGTATCAATCTCTTGAAAGTAAAGAAATGAGGTAAAACACATATGTGTATTTCCAATAGTATCACGAACCTCAATGTATTATAAAAGTATCAATCTCTCCCTAGTAAGAAATGAAGAAAGGTGTGTATATATTATAACCCACCAAAAGAGTGGATGTATGTTAATCCACCAATAGAGTGGATGTATGTTAAACCACCAATAGAGTAGATGTATGATATATTATTAACCCACAAATAAGGTGAATGAATGTTAGTTTACAACCTACTAACAAAGTATATGAATAGTAATAGTGATGAGCGTATAAGCAAGAAAGAACTTCTAGCATATAAAGAACCCCTTGAATAGAAGCGTCTCCGGGAGGCAAGTCGCTTGAGTGAAGGTAACTCTCTGGAATAAAGGGGTTTGTGGAAGATAGTATATGAATAACTAGGATATGAAAGAATTCTCATAAATGACAGAAGAAATATATACATGGTTCCTCACCTACAGAAAAAGAATTTATTCCCATTGACTATTTCTTTTATAGTGACTCCATTGTTGTTGTTTTTATTATGAATGATATAGTTCTTATGAGCCTTACATACTCAGTACATTCTTCGTACTGACCCCCTCGGGGGACTTACCTTACATGTTGCAGGTGCAGGAACTAGTAGACCTCCACAGTAGGTTGACAGTATTTGTAGATCTTTGGTGAGCCCCATTTGGTTCGGAACTTTTTGAGTCACAGTTGTACAGTTGTTTTGATGTTGTAAATGTTTTATAAAGCGGGGACTTGTCCCGACTTTAGTTGGTCTTGTAAATGCATCTGTTAGAGGCTTTTGTAGATGTATGTGGGTATGTGAATGTAAGAGACGTATGATCCTTTTGACTTTATGGCCCTAACGGACAAGTTTCATATATATATATATATATAGATATGACATATGTTTCCATTTCCATAACTTCCGCATAGTTGCATGAGGAATAATAAGATTTACACGAGAATATGCATACAAATGTACATGAGCAAAGATTGGTTCTCTCGGGCCACATCAGCTTTAGGTGTCAGTCCGCCTCAATGGGGTTTGGGGAATGACATATTATACATCAAATGTTATGGTCCAAATTAATCTTGAGCTATGGGGCTTAATGGAGGCCCAACAAGATACAAAAGACATGGCCTAAAGGGGTATTTGACCCATTCTTGTATGACCAAGTCAATATATCATTATTGGACCAAGTGTTTGGATAAGATGACTATTAAAGGACTATAAAAGGCAACCAAAAAAATCAGATTTTATTCATGTTGGACACACAAGCAATTTCTAGAATTTTCCACAATTCTCCCTACAATCAAACCCTAAGGTAACCATTCCTTTGGACAAGATCACCCTTTTGCAAGACTTGGTAAGTGTTTTTTTTATGGTTTAATATATTATATGCATGTAATATGGTGTATATAATGTTGGTTATGTTGGTGAAGTGTGAGAAGTTCACTATATGTAAAATTGTTTACTTTTGCAATCGAAAAAGGGTTTTACCTTGAAAACTTGAAAATGGACTTGTCGTCTTGAAGGAGGTGAATTTGATGGATTAAATATCAATTTTTATGATGTTTTTATGTCCCTAACTTGATTTCTCCTTACGTACAACATTTGGAATTGTTGTTGTGAAATTTTGCATGGAATTGGTGACGTATTGAAAGAAAAATGTAGTTTGGTGATGCTTATGTGCGTTGTCAAACTGTGGATGTTAGTTGGCATCTAAGATGATATAAAATATGTTTATATAAGGTTAGTTATGATCATGGACCATTTATTACAAAAAAGGACCCAAAAGAGACCCTTTTTGGCCGAAAAGGGCACCCGCCCTCGCAGACAAAGCACCTGCAGGCGCAGGTGACTTCGCAGGTGCCCGTGGACACTACCAAGGGTGCAGGTAGCATCCACCTACAGGCATAGGTGGCTTTTCAGGTCAGTACAGAACCCCATTTCGATTGTTTTTTCATCTCTTTCACCACCCAACGCCCCTATACCCTTCATGGATGCAATTATTAACTTATGGTACCGTTTGAATGACTTTAAAGGAGTATACCGGAGGTATTTTGAATGGTATCAATTATGTATTGTTGTTAATGAGTTATTATAAAAGTTATCGAGTGACTTGACAGAGAAAAGGTAACGTAGTGTTAATGAGGAAGTGTAAAGGGTAAACTAGGTGTGAAATGTTATTGGTTTATGATGTCTTGGTAAATGTGTGGAATTTTATGGTATTGTTGGTATGGTGATGTAATAAATGGTATCATAAGAGGGCAAAATGATGTTATACGGCAGTCACGTAATTCATTGTCGGCGTATGCACTTGTAAGGTAGTTGGTTGTTAACATGAGCTTCGTTATGTACTTGTGTTGTAGAGTAACATGTAAGGAAGGAGATGGATTATTGTATTCACATATAGTACTATGTATTCATATAGAGGAGATAAGGTATGTAAGGTTACTCTTTTCGGATCCTTCTGCAGCATGTATGTTCACATTGTCATTATACTTGTTCCATTTTGAAATGTTCAAAGGTATCTCATTTCATGTTGTCATTTATGGTTATCCTCATATTCTTATTCCATGATTAATTGTTATTCATGTGTCGCATAATTGCAGATATTGTCCCAAAGTTCCAATGATATTAAGTTCCAAAGTTCCAATAATGTTGTAACCACCAAGTATCAATCTCATGAAAGTAAAGGAAATGAAGTAATGTATATATGTGTTCCCAATAATGTTTCAGTCACCAATGTATCCCTCTCATATCAAATGTAAAGGAAAGATGTATGCAAAGAAGTAATGCACATATGGTTATAGCCTTACATACTCAGTACATTCTTCGTACTGACCTCTCTTGGGGGGGCTTACCTTACTTGCTACAGGCACAGGTGTTAGTAGACCTCCACAGTAGGTTGCAGATCATTTGCGAATCATTGGTGAGCTCCAGTTGATTTGGGGCTTTTCGAGTCATTATGTACATTTGTTTGATATAGTATATGTGTATAGAGCGGGGTGTTGTCCCGACTCTAGGTTGGTTATGGTTATGTATCTGTAGAGGCTTTGTAGACTTATATGGGAGAATGATTGTAAGAGTTGTGTGTCCATTTTGACGTGATGTCCCTAACGGTCAAGTTTTATATATATATATAGCATATGTTTCCATGACTTCCGTATAGTTGCATGAGATATATTGATATTTACACAGAGACATGCATATGAGTGTACATGAGTAAAGATTGGTTCTCTCGAACCTCAACAGCTTGGGGTGCCAGTCCGCCCCATTGGAATTTGAGGCGTGACAAAAATGGTATTATAGCAGGTTGTCCTAAGGGTTTCTACAAAGTCGTGTTTGAGTAGAGTCTTGCTTATGGATGTGTTGCATGCCACATTTATAAGTAGGAGGCTACGGGACATTTAGGGGTTGTTTCTTATCTTTATTTCTAGATCGTGCAATAGAACCAATGTGGTAGGTGGACTTATATCTAACTATTGTAATTGGTTTTCTTTGATATAGTAAAACGCCGATGACAAGACAAGAAAGGGGCAAAGATAAGCAGGTATATATGCCTACCGAAGAAGGAACAAGTAAATCACCACCTGACCAAGCTAGTCAGGGCAGGGCTGAAACTGAGTTTACGATGCAGACTTATCCTACTTTTCTAGCTCCAGAAGAGCTGGGAAGGAGAGAAGAACCAGCCGAAACACCTATTTATGATACTGTGCGGGATCTAAGCGATGCGGTGCAGATGTTGACTCGTATAGTTGTTGCATGGACTCAAGGACAAATTGGTCCAACGGTAAGGAATTATGATACAGATAGGGTAGCTAGTCGGAGGACACAGGATTTTCTGAAATTGGATCCTCCCACATTCACCAGGTCAGATGTGAATGAAGATCCACAGGATTCCGTGGACCAAATTAAAAGGGCTCTAGATGTTATGCATGTGACTGGTACAGAAATAGTGGAACTTGCAGCATATAAACTGAAGGGTGAGGCTATATTATGGTACGAAGATTGGCAACTATCTAGGGGTATAGGTGCACTTCCAGCTAGTTGGGAGGAATTCAAAACGACATTTTTTGATCACTATCTTCCCTATGAGATTTGAAAGGCTCGTGCAGATCAGTTTTTAAATCTTCGTCAAGGGAACATGAGCGTCAGGGAGTATAGTCTTTGGTTTAATTCTTTGGCTAGGTATGTTCTAAATGTAGTAGCCACTATGGCCGATAGAGTCCATCGGTATGTGAGCAGATTGGAGCCATATTTGGTAAGGGACTGTACTATTGCTGCGTTAAACAAAGACATGGATATAGAAATAATACAAGCCTTTGCACCAAAAATGGAGGGTCAGAGACAACGGAGAAGGACACAAGAATTTAAATAAGGGCCGTCAAAGAGGGCTAGACCTATGGGACAGTTTATGGCATCCCAAGGAAACTTTAGGCCTCGAGTTTTCCCTAGACCGCCTAGACCATCATTTTCCTACCCTACAGTAGGTACTCACTCTCAATTTCAAGGGTTTAGAGGAAGTCAAGCTGGGTAGAGTAGTGGAATATGGGGTTCGTAGATAGCGGGATCTTTTCGTCAGCGGTGCCAGCACTGCGGGAAGTTTCATTCAGGTGAATGCTGGTTTGGAATGAATGTTTGTTTTTGGTGTGGTGAGTTAGAGCACATGATGAGAGAGTGCCCATAGAGGACCACAGGTAGTATGACACGACCCATAGGATCAGCCGTTGCATTATCATTGTGGCAGAGGTGCTAGAGGAGCAGCTGGTTCTAGTGGAATATAGGATCGTACCTATGCCTTCGCGGATCAACATAATTTGGAGGCTTCTCCTGATGTAGACACAGGTACAGTTTTCATATTTTTTACATAAGGTATATGTATTGAGTGAACCATATTCCACATTATCATATATTACCCCATTGATTGCGGAATTTATTTTTTTTTGAATGGACACCAAAATTTAAAGGATAAATTAAAAGACGTGATGATCAAGGAAGTCATAAGACCTCGTACGTCCCCTTAGGGTGCACTAGTGTTTATTGTACGATAGAAAGATAGTACGTTGAGAATGTGTGTTGACTATCGACAACTAAATAAGGTGACAATTAAGAATAAATATTCCCTCCCCAGAGTTGACGATTTGTGTGATCAGTGACGGGGTTAGAAACAAAAAAAATAAAAAAAAAATAAAAATGAATGAATGAAATAAAATAATGAGTGAATGATGAAATGAATGATGATGATAAACCCAAGACAACATTACGAACACGGTATGGTTATTACAAATTCTTAGTATGTCAATTGGGCTAGCGAATGTTCCTGTAGTTTTTATGGGTTTAATGAATAAGGTGTTCGAGCCATTGTTAGGTGTGTATGAGACCATGTTTAGAGATGATATTCAAGATCATAAGAGAGCCATGCTAATCACTTGCGACAAGTGTTACGGATTCTTTGTGACCATAAGCGATATGCGAAGTTCTCTAAATATGAGGTTGGTTAAAATCGGGAGCATTCTTGGGTTGCAATAGATTAAGGAATAAAGATTAATACACAAAGGATAGAAGCGGTGAAGAATTGGCCAAGGCCTACGATGCCTACGGAAATTCGTAGCTTCTTTGGGTTCACAGTCTATTGCAGAAAATGTATTAAAGGGTTTTCTCCTATTCCAGCACCTTTGATAATGTTAACACACAAAACAACCAAGTTTCCATGGAATGATGCGTGTGATAAGGATTTCCAAGAACTGAACGTGTATTAGTGCTTATCGGAGGCACAAAAGGGTATGCCTCACGACAGTTGCATCCACATGAGGGAAATTATCCTATATATGACTTTAAGTTTGCAGTCGTGATAATTGCTTGTAGAATATGGTGCCACCATTTGTATGGGAGTTCATCTTTTTTAAACTCCAGATGAAAGCATTATAATGTAAAATGCGGTAGAGTCTTCACTTGTAGTAGAGGTGGAAAAAAAAAAAGCAATGCGCAAATTCTATTTTATTTCAATTGAAAAAGGTGTACAACAACGTTCGACAAAGATAGTTGAGCTTACGCAAGAGGGAGGACCTTAACGTCAAGGTAGATTGTGTGCAGCGGTTATACATGAGTTAAGATGAACTATGACAAGAGCACATCAATCACGGTATGCTATTCATTCGAAAGCAACCAAATGTATCATGGTTTAGAAGAGATGTATTTGTAATGTTACATGATAAGCACATTGCAAAACTTGTGTCTCAGTGTCCAAATGGTCAATAAGTAAAAATAGAGCATCGAAAACCTGAAAGTTATATGAAATGTATCAACCTTCTAGTTCGGAAATGGGACATGATTAACATGGAATTTTATCACAGGTTTGCCTCGTACACTGCGGAAAATTTGATTCCATATGGATGATAGTTGACAGGTTTACCAAGATAGCACATTTTTGGAAACCTTTTTTCGAAGAGTTTGGGAATCCAATTGGATTTAAGTATGGCTTTTCATCCTCAGAGAGAGATATGTTACGAGCTTGCACATCAAACTGGAAAGGTAAGTTGGGATGGTCAATTACCTTTTATTAAATTTACCTACAATAATATCTAGCATGCAAGTATCAAAAATGGCACCTTATGAAACTTTATACGGGAAAAAGTGTAGATCACCAATTGAATGAGCTGAAGTGGGTGAAACTATCTTATTTGGATCGGATCTTGTTCATCAGGTTAAATAAGACGTTAAAGTGATACAACAGAGGCTACAAAGTTAGAATTTGCCATAGATGATTGAGTATTCATGGAATTGTCACCAATGAAAGGGGATAATAAAATTTGGAAAGAAATGAAAGTTGGCCCTATATAACATACCATATGAAATTGGCCGCAGAATTAGTCAAGTTGCGTACGAGTTAGCACTACCCCAAGAAATATCCACATTTCTTTCAGTGTTCCATGTGTTAATGCTTCGAAAGTATTTGGGAGATCCATCTCGTATTGATTTCAGTGAAGATGTACAGGCTATGGAGGATCTTACTTATGAAGAGGTACCTATTTCTATTACAGATCGATAAGCTAAAAGATTAAAAAATAAAGAGTAGTTTCCGTAAAGGTATAGTGGAGGAATCGACAAGTAAAAGAAATCACAAATGATGAGGTGAAAGTATCCGTAATTATTTCAAATGGGAGAGAAAGTTCAAGGTGAGGAATCGGAGAAATAACAAGGAAGTATATATAGGAATTATGTGTATATGTATATATATGTGTTTATATAGAGATGCATTGGATGTACATGAGACGATGTTATTAACATTCGAGGACGAATGTTTTTAAGGGGGGAAGGATGTAACACCCCATTCATTTACGAACCTAGTTGATTACCGTGACACTCATGGAATTACTTAAACATGGGAGTTTTGAGGTATTATACATCAAATGTGATGGTCCAAATTAATGTTGAGCTATGGGGTTCAATGGAGGCCCAACAAGATACAAAAGACATGGCCCAAAAGGGTATTTGACCCATTCTTGTATGACCAAGTCAATATATCATTATTGGACCAACTGTTTAGATAATATGACCATTAAAGTACTATAAAAGGCAACCAAAAAATCATATTTTATACATGTTGGACATACAAGCAATTTCTAGAATTTTCCACAATTCTCTCTAAACTCAAACCCTAAGGAAACCATTCCTTTGGACAAGATCACCCTTTTGCAAGACTTGGTAAGTGTTTATTTTTATGGTTTAATATATTATATGCATATAATATAATATGGTGTATATCATGTTTTTTATGTTTGTGAAGTGTGAGAAGTTCACTATGTGTAAAACTGTTTACTTTTGCAATCGGAAAAGGGTTTTGCCTTGAAAACTTAAAAATGGACTTGTGGTATTGAAGAAGGTGAATTTTATGGATTAAATATCAATATTTATGATGTGTTTATTTACCTAAATTTCTTTCTCCTTATGTATAACATTTGGAATTGCTGTTGTGAAATTTTGCATGAAATTGGTGACGTATTGAAAGAAAAAGGTAGTTTGGCAATGTTTATGTGCGTTGTGAAACCATGGCTGTTTTTTGGCATCTAATATGATCTAAAATATGTTAATATAAGGTTATTTATGATCATGGACCATTTATTACAAAAAAGGACCCAAAAGAGACCATTTTTGGCCAAAACGGGCACCCGCCCTCGCAGACAAAGCACCTGCGGGGGTAGGTAACTTCGTAGGTGACCATGGACACTGCCAAGGGTCACCTACGGGCGCATGTGGCTTCGAAGGTCAGGCCAGAACCCCGTTTCAATTGTTTTTGCATCTCTTTGACCCCCCAAAGCCCCTATACCCTTCATGGATGCAATTATCAACTTATGATACCTGTTGAATGACTTTAAAGGATTATATCAGAGGTATTTTGAATGGTATCAATTATGGATTGTTATTAATGTGTTATTGCAAAAGCTATCCAGTGATTTGACGGAGAAAAACTGAAGTAGTGTTAAATAGGAAGTGTAAAGAGTAAACTTGGTGTGAAATGTTATTGGTTTATGATGTCTTGGTAAATGTGTGGAATTTTATGGTATTTTTGGTATGGTGATGCAATAAATGGTATCATAAGAGGGCGAAATGATGTTATACGGCAGTCACGTAATTCATTGTCGTCGTATGCACTTGTAAGGTTGTTGGTTGTTAACAAGAGCTTCGTTATGTACTTGTGTTGTAGAATAACATGTAAGGAAGGAGATGGATTATTGTATTCACATATAGGACTGTGTATTCATATAGAGGAGATAAGGTATGTAAGGTTACTCTTTTCGGATCCTTCTGCAGCATGTATGTTCACATTGTCATTGTACTTGTTCCATTTTGAAATGTTCAAAGGTATCCCATTTCATGTTGTCATTTATGGTTATCCTCATATTCTTATTCCATGACTCATTGTTATTCATGTGTCACATAATTGCAGACATTGTCCCAAAGTTCCAATGATATTAAGTTCCAAAGTTCCAATAATGTTGTAACCACCAAGTATCAATCTCATGAAAGTAAAGGAAATGAAGTAATGTATATATGTGTTCACAATAATGTTTCAATCACCAATGTATCCCTCTCATAACAAATGTAAAGGAAAGAAGTATGCAAAGATGTAATGCACACATGGTTACTTTATGTTTCATTGAGTATGGATCACAAATCTAAGGGCATAAGCTCGGATGGAACAATCCCCATATTATGCTATATTATATTATAGCCCACCAATGGTGGATGACTGTTATTATATTATAGCCCACCAATGGTGGATGACTGTTATTATATTATAACCTACCAATGGTGGATGACTGTTATTATCTTATAGCCCACCAATAGGTGGATGACTGTTATTATATTATAGCCCACCAATGGTGGATGACTGTTATTATATGATAGCCCACCAATAGGTGGATGACTATTATTATATTATGGCCTACTAATAAGTGGATGAATGATAATAATGATGAGTGTAAATCCAAAGGAAGCATGTCACGTAATTGAAAGTATGAAGGAAAGTTATTTTATGAAAGATAATGATAAGAAGGAATGATCAAACAACGAAAGTAATAAAAGTAATGTATATGGTTCCACATACAGAATGGTGACTGAACTAAAATGTTTATTCACATGTATTTGATCCCATTTGATTTCCTATGGTTCATACAGTTTCTTATAGCCTTACATACTCAGTACATTCTTCATACTGACCTCCCTTGGGGGGCTTACCTTACTTGTTGTAGGCACAGGTGCTAGTAGACCTCCACATTAGGTTGCAGATCATTTGCGGATCGTTGGTGAGCTCCAGTTAAATCGGGGCTTTTTGATTCATTATGTACATTTGATTGATATAGTATAGGTGTATAGAGGGTGTTATCCCGAATCTAGGGTCGTTATGGTTATGTATCTGTAGAGGCTTTGTAGACTTATGTGGGAGAATGATTGTAAGGGATGTGTGTCCATTTTGACGTGATGGCCCTAACGGCCAAGTTTCATATATATATATATATATAACATATATTTCCATGACTTCCACATAGTTGCATGAGATATAATGATATTCACACAGAGACATGCATATGAGTATACATGAGTAAAGATTGGTTCTCTCGGGACTCAACTGCTTCAGGTGCCAGTCCGCCCCGTTGGAATTCGAGGCATGACGGTAAGTCCCCTAAGGGACGTCAGTACGAAGAATGTAATGAGTATGTAAGGCTATAAGAAACTGCATCATACATGAGAACTTCAATGAAATCAAATACAAGAGAATAGTCAATATGGATAAAACATCGATCTGTATATGTGGAACCATGTATATTGCTTTCATTACTTTCTTTGCTTCTTTACTTCTATGTTTGTTCATCATCACTTGTATCATATCGTACCCGGGCCCCAATTGATCAGTGGGATCGACCCGAGCTAGTCTTATGCCTCTAAAGCTGCCACCCATAAATCAATATATAAGGTTCGGCTCGAGCAAGGTTCTTACCTCTAGAGCTACCACCCATAAACCAATATATCAGGTTCGGCCCGAGCTAGGTTCTTACCTCTAGAGCTGCCCCCTGTCAGGTTCGGCCTGATCTTGGTTTACGCCTCTAGAGCTTCCCCTTGATCCAATAATCTCGGGATCGGCTCTAGCTATGCTTATGCCTCTAGAGCTTCCACTCTCTTACAACCAACAACTATGCATTACTTCATTTCTTTACATTTGAGAGATTGTTGCGTTGATAGTAATAACATTATTGGAGCTTTGGAACATCAGTTCATAATTAAGAGACATATGAACAACAACATGTGATCCACAAATAAGGAACATATGAATAACAATACATGACAACCTAAAATGAGATACCTTAGAACATTTTGGATTGGAACAAGTACGATAACAATGTGAGAAATATGTGCTGCAGAAGGATACAGAAAGAGTAACCTTACATACCTTATCTTCCCAATATGAATACACAGTCCTATATATGATTATAATAATCCAGCTTCTTCCATACGTGTTACCCTACAACACAAGTTCATAATGGAGCTTACGTTAACAACTAACTACTTTACAAGTGCATAAGATGACAATGAGTTACATGACTGTGATATAACGCCATTTCAGCCTTTACAATACAATTCGCTACGTTACTATACAAAAAATACCATAACATTCCACACATTGACCAAGACATCATAAACCGATAGCATTTCACACCAAGTTTACCTTTCATGCTTCCTCATTAACACTACGTCACAATCATTCCATCAAGTCACCTCAATACCTTTCATAACAACATATGAACAAAAATAAATAATTGATATAATCCAACATTCCTCCAAATGACCCCTTTGAAGTCATTCAATAGGTATCATAAGTTGATAATTACATCCAAAAAGGGTATAAGGGCCTTCGGGGATCAAAGAGAGATAAAAACATACAAAATATAATTCTGGACTGGGATGTGGGGCCACCTGCACCTGTAGGTGGATGAAATGCGGCCGCAGGTGCCCCTCTGTCCTTTTCTAGAGCCTCCTGCATTGGTATCTGCTCCCACAGGTGCTCCAGACGCGAGGGTGGATGCCCGTTTCAGCCTCCAAGGGTCATTTTAGGGTCCTTTTCTGTAATAAATGGTCCATGGCCACAAATAAGCTTATATTCACATGTTTTTGGTCACTTGAACACCAACAAACAACCACGGTTTCACAACACACATGAACATCACCAAAACCACATTTTTCTTTCAATACACCACTAATTACATGACTAATTTCATAACAACAATCCCACAAGTTATACACATAAATAAAGCAAGTTAAGAACATAAACACATATTACATGTTGATATTTAATCCATAAAACTCACTTCCTTCAAGACCACAAGTCCACTTTCAAGTCTAGAAGGAAAAACCCTTCACCGATTAAGCAAAAGTACATTGTTTTACACATAGTGAACTGTCCAACACTACACCAACATAACCAACATTATTTATACACCATATTAAGCATATAATATACTAAACCATATGAATAAACACTTATCAAATCTTACAAGAGGATGATCTTGTCCAAGGGAGCGATGGCTTAGGGTTTGAAAGATAAAAGAAATATCTTGGAAATGTCTAGAAATGGCTTGTGTATTGATATGAATAAAAATCTGATTTTCCTTGCCTTATATAGTCCCTAAATTCATCCTTAGCCAAATTATTGGTCATTAATTGTCATGTTTACTTGGTCAACACAAGAATGGGTCATTTTCCATCTTTGGGCAATGTCTTTTTGTAACACCCCGTACGTTTCTGACCCTACTTGATTGGTGTTCTAGTGTTTATATGCCTTATTTGAACCATGTTTAACTTTGTTTTGACATCAATAAGAATTTATTTTGTATTGCTTTGATGGAGTATTTGTATTGTGCTAATATTCGCAAAGAAAACTTGAAGAAAAGAAGAAAATCAGAATTTAAGTGTGGGGCGCGCCCAGGGGCGTGCCAAGCCGCTTTTGCCAGAATATTTTTTGGCACAGGAAGCACAGGGGCATGCCAGGTAGCGAGCCAGGCCTACTTTTCCAGAAATTTCTCTGGCATAGGCAGTATAGGGGAGCGCCAAGCAGCGTGCCAGGGTACTTTTTGCCAAATTGTTTCTCCGACCATTAGTCTATAAATAGGACTCTTGGGTTATGGTATCATTATTCCATCATAGTAGGGCTACTCTTGAGCGAGTTTGGCATCCAAGTTGGGGCTAATTCTTCTTTATAATTATTTTAGCAAATTATGTTACATTAATGTATGAGTGGCTAAAATCGCTTATTCTTGGGATTGAGGCGATAAACATGAATCTTGTGAGTTTAATAGTGTCTTCACATTTATGGAATTATTTAAACAAGAGATTGTTGGGGTATTACACATCGAATTTGGAGGGATAAGTTAACATGTGTTAATGGGCTCAATTTAAGGCCTAAAATGGAGTAAAAGACATGGCCCAAAAGGGCAAATGACCCATTCTTCCATGTTGACCAAGTAAACATGGCATTTAATGCCAGGAATTGGCTAAGGATGACTTGAGAGAGTATATAAAGGCACAAAATCTGTTTTTTTTATTCATTATAACTCTCATGCCTTTCTAGATATTTCTAAAAACATTTTTCATCTCACAAACCCGAAAGCAACCATCTTCCTTGGACAAGATCATCACTTTGCAAGCTTGGGTAATTTTTTATTCTTGTGATTTAATAGATTATATGCATGAGAGATGGTGTAGATCATGATGGTTATGTCTAAAAGTGTTGAGTAGTGCACTTTTGCTTTTTTGCTACAAGATGTGTCATCCATGTGACTTGAACTTGAAAGGAGACTTGAGGTTTTGATAGAAGTGAATGGTGTGGATGAAATATCAACATATATGGTGTGGTTATATCCTTAAATTGTTTTTTTTCTATATCTATAATTTGTGGGATTGTTGTTATGAAACGTATTGAGGTGACTTGATGGAGTAATTGTGATGTTGTGTTAATGAGGAAGCGTAAAGGATAAACTTGGTATGAAGTGCTATTGTTTTATGAAGTCTTGGTCAATGTATGGAATGTTGTGGTATTGGTGGTATTACAATGCCGTGAATTGTATTGTAAAGAGTGAAATAACGTTATAGGGAAATCATGTAACTCATTGACATCTTATACACGTGTAAGGTAGTTAATTGTTAACGTGAGCTTCGTTATCTATTTGTGTCGTAGAGTAAAATGTATGGAAGGAGCTGGATTATTGTATTCACGTATAGGACTATGTATTCATATTGGGAAGATAAGGTATATAAGGTTACTTTTTTCGTATCCTTCTGCAGCACATAGTGTTCACATTGTCATTGTACTTGTTCCATTCTAAAATGTTCTAAGGTATATCATTTTAGGTTGTTGTCTATTGTTATTCACATGTCTCTCATTTGTTAATTGTTCCAAAGTTCCAACAATGTTACAACCAATGATGTATCACTCTTATAATAAAAGAATGAAGTAATGCATACTTGTTGAGTACGGGTGGCAACCCAAAGAGGAAAAAACCTAGCTAGGGGCGATCCCGAATGAATATTGGGATCGAGTGGCAACTCAAAGGGGCGTAAGCCTAGCTAGAGGCAATACTGAATGAATATTGGAAACGTGTGGCAAGTCAAAGGGGCGTAAGCCTAGCTAGAGGTGATCCCGAACGGGTGGCAACTCAAAGGGGCATAAGCCTAGCTAGAGGCGATCCCGAAAGATTATATGAATGATATTACATGAATAATATTTTATGAACAATTGTGACAATGATATTAATGAAAACGAAAGAAATGAATGCAATGTATACGACTCCACACATGTATATTCTGGTGGCTAATCTATATTTGCCACCCACTTGTACTTTATTTCATTGAAGTCCTTGTATCTTATGCAGCTACTTATAGCCTTACATACTCAGTACATTCTTTGTACTGACATCCCTTGGGGGACTTTTATTACTTGTTGCAGGCACAGGTGCTAGTAGACCTCCATAGTAGGTTGCAGTTCATTTGTCGATCATTGGTGAGCTCTAGGTCGTTCGGGGCTTTTCGAGTGACTATGTACATTTGTTTTGGTATTGTTAATATTGTATAAAGTTGGGACTTATTCCGACTTTAGGTTGGTTATGTCCATGTATCCGTAGAGGCTTTGTAGATGTTGTGGGACAAAGTGAAGGAAATGGAAGGAACATATACTTTTGACATGGTGGCCCCAACAGCCAAGTTTCACATATCATATGTTTCTCTATGACTTCTGCTATTGGAATCTTATATTTATACATGACGGTGATGTTTATTGAGTGACATGTGTATGAGTGGTTATGAATGAAGATCTGGTTCTCTTGGGCCTTCACAACTTCGGGTGCCAGTCCGCCCCGTTGGAACTCGGGATGTGACAAAAGTGGTATCAGAGCAGGTCGTCCTAAGGGTGTCTACAAAGCCATGTCTGAGTAGAGTCTTGCTTATGGATGTGTTGTACACCATATTTATAAGTAGGAGGCTACGGGACATTTAGGAGTTGTTTCTTTTCTTCATTCCTAGATCGTGCAATAGAGCTAATGTTGTAAGTGGAATCGTATCTAACCATTGGAATTGGTTTTGTTTGTTATAGTACAATGCCGATTATAAGACGGGATAGGGGCATAGGTAAGCAGGAAGATATGCTTGCCGGAGAAGGAACAAGTAAATCACCATCTGACCAAGCTAGTCAAGGTGGGGCTGATGTTGAGTTTGTATCGCGGGCTTCTTCTACTTTTCCATCTCCAGAAGAGCCGAGAAGGAGAGAAAAACCTGCTAAACCACCTGTTAATGCTACTGAGCAGGATCTAAGAAATGCGGTGAAAATGTTGACTCATATAGTTGCCACACAGAATCAAGGACAAGTTGGTCCAATGACGAGTAACGACAGTGAGGCTAGGGCAGCTAGCCGAAGGACGTAGGATTTTCTGAAATTAGATCCTACCACATTCACTGGAACAGATCTGAATACAGACCCACAAGACTTCATGGACCAAATTCAAAGGGCTCTAGATGTTTTGCATGTGACTGGTGTATAAAAAATTCAGCTTGCAACCTATAGATTAAAAGGAAAAGCTATATTGTGGTATGAATATTGGAAGATATCTCGTGGTATTGGTGCAATTCCAGCTAGTTGGGAAGAATTCAAAACGACATTCCTTGATCACTATCTTCCCTATGAGATCCGAGAGGCTCGCGCATATCAGTTCTTAAATCTCCGTTAAGGAAATATGAGTGTCAGAGATTACAGTCTGCAGTTTAATTCTTTTTCTCGATATGCTCCGAATGTAGTGACCAAAATGACAGACAAAGTCCATTGATATGTGGACAGATTAGAGCCACACTTAGTGAGGGACTGCACTATTACTGCTTTGAATAGAGATATGGATATATCCAGAATATAGGCTTTTGTACAGAAGATGAAGGACCAGAGGCAAAGAAGAAGGGTACACGAATTTGAACGAGGGCCGTCAAAGAGGGCTAGACCTATGGGACAGTCTATGGTGTATCAAGGAGAATCTAGGCCTTGTATTTTTCCTAGACCACCTAGACCATCATTTTCTTCCCCTACAGCAAGTACTTCAACCTAGTTCTAGGGGTTTAGAGGCAGCCATTTTGGGCAGAGTAGTGTGGTTTGAGGTTCACAAATGGCAGGATTTTCTCGCCAATCGTGTCAGCACTGTGGGAAGTCTTATTTAGGTGAATATCAGGTTGGAATGAATGTTTGCTATTTTTGAGGCATGTCGGGGCACATGGTGAGAGAGTGCCCACAAAGGGGCATGGGTGGTATAACACGACCTACGGGATCAACCGTTGTATCATCATCATTGGTTCCTTCCCTAGGCAGAGGAGTGCAGCCTATTGAGCATGGTAGAGGTAACAGAGGAGCAGCCAGTTCCAGTGGAACCCAGAATCACACTTATGCTCTAGTGGACCGACAAAATTCGGAGGCTTCACCTGATGTATTCACAGGTGCACTATCAATATTTTCACATAATGTATCTGCATTGATTGATCTAGGTTCTACATTATCATATGTTACTCTATTGATTGTTGCAAAATTTGAAAGAACACCGAAATTATTAATTCAGTCAATTAAAGTATTTACACCACTTGGTGAATCTATTATTGCAAAAATAGTATATCGTAGTTGTTTGGTAATTGTGTGTTGTTATGATACACTTGCTTATCTTATTGAACTAGAAATGGTGGATTTTGATGTCATAAGGGGTATGGATTGGTTGGCTTGTTGTTATGCCACGATGGATTGCCGAGCTAAGAAAGTACATTTTCATTTTCCACAAACAAATGTTCTTGAATGGAAGGGCGATGTAGGGGCACCGAGAGGCAAATTTATTTCCTATCTTAAGGCTAGGAAAATTATAGCCAAGGAGTACATATGTCACTTAGTAAGAGTTAAAGATACTGATGTGGAACCACTAACTCCGCAGTCGGTTCGAGTGGTCAATGAATTCCTTGATGTATTTCCTGAGGATCTTCCAGGATTCCCCCAGAACGGGAAGTAGAGTCTGGTATTGATGTGATTCTAGGCACTCAGCCTATCTCTTTTCCTCCGTATAGAATGGCTCCAGCATAATTGCATGAATTGAAGGAGCAATTAAAAGACTTGTTGGACAAGGGATTCATCAGGCCTAGTATGTCCCCGTGGGGTGCACCAGTATTATTTGTACGAAAGAAATATGGCGCATTGAGAATGTGTATTGACTATAGGCAATTGAATAAAGTAACGATCAAGAATTAATATCCCCTTCCCAGAATTGACGATTTGTTTGATCAGTTATAGGGTGCCAAATATTTTTCAAAGATTGACTTGAGATCGGGTTACCATCAAGTCCGAGTTAGAGAAAGGGATATACCCAAGACAACTTTCCGAACATGGTATGGCCATAATGAATTTTTAGTTATGTCGTTTGGACTAACAAAGCACCACCTATTTTCATTGATTTGATGAATAGGGTGTTTAAGCCATTTCCAGACGTGTTCGTGATGGTGTTTATAGATGAGATCCTGGTTTATTTAAGATCACAAGAGGACCATGCTAATCACTTACGAAAAGTGTTACAAATTCTTCGTGAGTGTAAGTTGTATGCAAAGTTCTCTAAATGTGAATTTTGGTTAAAATCTGTAGCATTCTTAGGTCACATTATGTCAGATGAAGGAATTCAGGTTGATACGCAAAAGATTGAAGCAGTGAAAAATTGGCCAAGGCCTACGCCGCCTACAGAAATTCATAGCTTCCTTTGGTTGGCAGGTTATTATCGAAGGTTTGTTGAAGGGTTTCCTTCCATTGCTGCACCTTTAATAAAGCTTACACACAAGGCATTCAAGTTTTAGTGGAATGATGCATGTGAGAAAAGTTTCCAAAAGTTGAAAGATAAATTGACTTCTACACCGGTATTGGTACTTTCAGAAGGCACAGAAGGGTATGCAGTATATTGTGATGCGTCTGGAGTTGGCCTAGGATGTGTATTATTGTAGCACGGTAATGTAATAGCATATGCCTCACGACAGTTACGGCCACATGAGAAAAACTATCTCATACATGATCTTGAGTTAGTAGCCGTGGTATTTGATTTAAATATATGGCACCATTATTTGTATAGAGTTCATGTTGACATCTACACTGATCAAGAAAGTTTGAAATATATCTTTAAGCCGAAGGATATAAATCTGAGGCAGCGGAGGTGGCTTGAGCTATTGAAAGACTATGATATTGATATCCTATATCATCCAGGAAAAGAAAATGTGATAGCCGATGCATTGAAGGCAATAGAGGCACTAGTGGCCAGTTGACGGAAAAGCAAGACCTAATCAAGGATCTATATCAACTAGCCAGCTTGGGGGTTCATCTTATTGAATCCTTAGATGAAGGAGTTATTGTGCAGAATGAAACAAAATCTATATTAATAGCTGAAGTGAAAGGGAAGTAGCATGTGGATCCTATGTTATTGCAGCTGAAAGAGAATGTACAATAGGGTTTGACAAAGGCATTTGATCTTACGCAGGAAGGAGTACTTCAATGCCAAGGTAGATTATGTGTACCGAATGTAGATGAGCTGAGGAGACACATTATGATAGAGGTGCATCATTCAGGAAATTCTATTCATTCGGGAGCTGCTAAAATGTACCATGACTTGAAAGAAATGTATTGGTGGGGAAACATGATGAAGAATATTGCAGAATTTGTAGCTTAATGCCCGAATTGTCAATAAGTAAAAGTGGAGTATCAGAAACCAGGAGGTTACATGCAATGTATCAATCTTCCAGTATGGAAATGGGATATGATTAATATGGATTTCATCATAGGTTTGCCTCGTACACTGTGAAAATTTGATTCCATATGGGTAATTGTTGACAGACTTACCAAGTCAGCGCATTTCCTACTAGTCAAGACCAACTATACAGCTGAAGATTATGCAAGGTTGTACGTTAAAGAGATGGTACGATTACATAGAATTCCATTCTCCATTATATCAGACAGGGGAGCTCAATTTACTTTGAATTTTTGGAGATCGTTTTAGAAGAGCTTGGGTACATAGGTGAATCTGAGTACGGCTTTTCATCCTCAGACAGATGGACAAGCAGAACGTACTATCCAAACACTTGAAGATATGCTACGAGCTTGCACGTTTGGTTTTAAGGGAAGTTGGGATGACCATTTACCTCTTATTGAATTTGCCTACAACAATAGCTATCATTCAAGTATCAAAATGGCACCTTATGAAGCTGTATATGCAAGAAAGTGTAGATCACCAATTGGATGGTTTGAAGCTGGTGAAACTACTTTACTTGGGCCAGATCTTACTCACCAAGCTATGGAGAAAGTGTAAGTGATCCAACAGCGGCTGCAAACGGCCCGAAGTTGATACAATCCATATGCTGATGTTAGAAGAAGAGGGCTCAAATTCGCCATAAGTGATTTTGTATTCTTGAAGGTGTCACCGATGAAAGCGGTAATGCGATTTGGAAAGAAAGGGAAGTTGAGTCCCCATTATATAGGACCATATGAAATTGTCCGAAGATATAGGCAAGTTGCGTATGAATTGGCACTACCCTAAGTACTCTCCACAGTTCATCCATTATTTCATGTTTCGATGCTTTGGAAGTGCATAAGAGATCCATCTCGTATCGCTCCCATTGAAGATGTACAAGTTACGAAGGATCTCACCTATGACAAGATACCTATTGCTATTCTGTATCGACAAGTGAAGAGATTAAGGAATAAAGAAGTAGCTTCCGTAAAAGTACTTTGGAGAAATCAACAAGTGAAGAGATCACATAGGAAGCTGAAGAAATGATGAAGTCAGAGTATGCGTATTTGTTTCACATGGAAGAAAAATTTCAAAATACAGAAGAAGAGCAATAAAAAGTAAGTATCTATCAGCATTATGTGTAAATGTATATGTGCTAACATAGAGGTGTAATTGTTTGAACAATTGAGGACGAATGTTTCTAAGGGGGGAAGGATGTAACACCCCGTGCATTTCCGACCCTACTTGATTGGTGTTCTAGGGTTTATATGCCTTATTTGAACCATGTTTACCTTTATTTTGAGAGCAATAAGTACGTATTTTGTATTGCTTTGATAGAGTATTTGATATTGTGCTAGTATCCGCAAAGAAAAGTCGAAGAAAAGAAGAAAATTGGAATTTAAGTGTGGGGCGCACCTAGGGGAGTGCCAGGCCGCTTTTGCTAGAAATTTTTTTGGCACAGGCAGCACAAGGGCGCGCCAGGCAGCGTGTCAGGCCGCCTTTGCCAGAAATATTTCTTGCATAGGCAGCATAGGGGCGCGCCAAGCAGTGCGCCAGGGTGTTTTTTGCCAAATTGTTTCTCCGACCATTAGTCTATAAATAGAACACTTGGGTTATGATATCATTATTCCATCATAGTAGGGCTACTCTTGAGCGAGTTTGGCGTCCAAGTTAGGGTTAATTCTTCTTCATAATTATTTTAGCAAATTATGTTACATTAATCCATGAGTGGCTAAAATCTCTTATTCTTGGGATTGAGGCGATGAACATGAATCTCGTGTGTTTAATAGCGTCTTCACATTTATGGAATTATTTAAACAAGAGATTGTTGGGGTATTACACATCGAATTTGGTAGGCTAAGTTAACATGTGTTAATGGGCTCAATTTAAGGCCCTAAATGGAGTAAAAGACATGGCCCAAAAGGGCAAATGACCCATTCTTCCATGTTGACCAAGTAAACATGGCATTTAATGCCAAGAATTGGCTAAGGATGAATTGAGAGAGTATATAAAGGCACAAAATCTGATTTTTTATTCATTATAACTCTCATGCCTTTCTAGATATTTCTAAAAACATTTTTCATCTCACAAACCCTAAAGCAACCATCTTCCTTGGACAAGATCATCAATTTGCAAGCTTGGGTAAGTGTTTATTCTTGTGATTTAATATATTATATTGTCACGCCCCGAATCCCATCGGGACATGATTGGCACCCGTAGCCGATAAGGCCCGAGAGAACCAACCATTGCCTATGTTCAATAAAATGCATATCATAATTATAACCACCATTGTGTAAGAACATGAAAGACGAATAAAGAAAAACATGGGACATAGTTATACATGTACATGAAACTTGGCCGTTGAGACCATCCAGTCAAAATAACATATGTCTTTTACACTAATATACCCACATTCGTCTACAAAAGCCTCTAACAAGAGCATTGACCAATACAAACCAAAAGTCGGGACAAGTCCCCGCTTTATACAACATGTACATCATCAAAACATATAGCTACTCTGACTCGGAGAAACCCCGAATTAACTGGAGCTCACCAAGGAACCGCTAACACTGGCAATCTACTGAGGAGGCCTACTGGGACCTGCGCCTGCAGCAAGTAAGGTAAATTCCCCGAGGGGGGGTCAGTACGAAATAAGTACTGAGTATGCAAGGTTCAAATGAAACTTTGAAACACATGAACATACCAATGAACTCAATACAAATGACTAGACAATGTGAATAAGTCACCATGTTGCATTTTGGGATCCATGTGAATTGCTTTCATTACTTTCATTACTTTCTTTACATTCAATGCTTGCTTGTCAATACATGTGTCATAATGTACCCGGGCCCCTACTGATCAGTGGGTCTTTCCATGACTTATCGTCATGTTGGGATCGGGTCGAGCTAGGCTTATGCCCCTAAGACCTACCACCCATATATCAATGCATCGGGATCGAGTCGAGCTAGGCTTATGCCCCTAGAATTGCCACCCCTAAATCAACACATCGGGATCGATTCGAGCTAGGCTTGCGCCCCTAGACTTGCCACCCATAAATCAACACATCGGGATCGAGTCGAGCTAGGCTTATGCCCCTAGACTTGCCACCCATACTTGATCATTGACCACATTTGCATTACTTTGATCTTTACTTTGAGATTGCTATTTGATAGTCATACATCACTTTGAACTTTGGAACATAACATTATTGGCAACTTTGCACCATTACCCAATGAGTGAAAGACATGTGAATAACTTGGCAACATAACATTATTAGAATCATAACACCATGGGAACTATGGGACAATAATCTATGAACAAGAGGCATAAGTAATATCACTAGTGGAATATTGGAACATATCCTTATTCGAGCTTTTGGAACATTAACCATAATTAGGAGACATGAGACTCACAAATGATCCATGAATAGGAAATATATGACAATGACTATTGATAAACGGATATAGGATACCTTGGCACATTTTGAGGTAAGACTAGTGAAATCGCAATGTGGGTACGTTTTGCCGCAAAAAGATACGAACAGAGTAACCTTACATACCTTGTACTCTCAATACGGATACACAATCCTAGATGTGCATAAAACAGTCCCGCTCCTTCTTTATGTGTCACTCTACAACACAAATACATAACGAAATTCACATTAACCACAACTACTTCACAAATACGTATAACGTCAATGGGGTACATGTTTGCGTTAAAACATGTCATTCCCCTTGACAAAACCATTGATAGCATCATTATTCCAAAAATCCTCCAATATTCTCAACATTGACCAATACATAATAATCATTGCATTTCACCATAACAAATCTCTTTTACACCTCCTTATCCATATCACATCACAAACAATCCATCAATTCACCTTAATACACTTCATAGCACATATCGGCCAAATTCCCATAATTTACACTTATAGACAAGAACAAGTTTAACAACAAAAATAACTCCATAGATGTTCATATTTTATCCATACCATGATTTTTCATCAAAGGTACAAGTCCTAATTCAAGTTCAAACCCCATGGATCACACATCTTATACAAAAGCACAAAATATCATATCCAACATTTCCAAGCACAACCAACATGATTTACATACTCTTTCATGCATATAATATATGAATCCATAATAATATTCACTTACCCAAACTTGTAAAGGGATGATTTTGCTCCAAAATTGCCTTTTGAGTCTTTAGGGTTCTTGAGAGAATAGTGTAGAATGTGTGAGAAAATGTCTAAAAAGCATGAGAGTTTAGAATGAATAAAAATCTGATTTTGTGGGTCTATTTATAGTCCTTGAGTCATACTTAGCCTCTCTTGATATTTAATGCCTTAATTGACCAAGTCAAATGAAGATTGGGTCATGTGACCCATGCCTTTTATCACATTTTTGGGCTTTTATTGAGCCCAAATCACTTAACCCAATAAAATCAATAATTTATCATCTTTATATGTATTACAATAATATTCCCACTCATAATATTCATATCCGTAGCCTCGATCCCAAAAACAAGTGATTCTAGCCATGTTTGGCTTATTTTGACCTTAGGGGCGAAACTGTCATTTTGACACCAAATTCGTTCTCGAGTAATTTTATCATACCAATGTAATATGTCATTCATTTCATGTATATACTCTTGGTTGTAGAAGAAACGTAGCAAAAATTGGCTCGGTACGTCCCCGGATACCCTTGGGACTTAGAAATTTCCAACTTTCGAAAAAGTGGAAAACCCAAGGTGGCACGCTCCTGGGCGCGCCAACTTGCTGCCTATGGGCTAAAAATTTTATCCCAGAGCGGCGTGGCAGGGTGCCAAACGCGCCCCTCTTTAATTTTTTCCGAAAATTCCATTTTTCGACTTCTCTTCGCGGGTTTGGTTAGATACTTCAAGTCCTATTCTTTAACTCACTTCGTAACCTTATTATACTTTGTTTAGAGGTCTTATTAGCCTCATTTTGAACCCCACAAATGCGCAATGAAAATTGCAAAACACCTTCCATGCAAGTTTAACCACATAACAAGAGCCAAAAATTCAATTATCTCATCAATAGCCTTACCAAATGCATACTCATAGCTCTCGATACCTACGTACATATTATTTAATGTCGTCAAGTAGGGTTGGGAACGTATGGGGTGTTACATTCTTCCCCCCTTAGGAACATTCTTCCTCGAATGTTAACAATACCGTTTCATTATACTCAATGCATCTCTACATTAGCATACATATACATAAACTTTTAAGGCTCATGGAGACTTGCTTGTTATTGCTCCACTCCCGCACTTTGAACTCCTTGATCCATTTGAAATAGATGGGGATATGTGGATTTCATCATCTCTTCCGCTTCCCATGTGACCTCCTCTACTTGTTGATTCCGCCAAAGGACTTTCACGGAAGCTACTTCTTTATTCCTCAATCTTTTCACTTGTCGATCTAAGATAGCAATGGGTACCTCTTCATAAGTAAGATCCTCTGTAACTTGGACATCTTCCATGGGAACAATACGAGATGGATCTCCTATGCATTTTCGAAGCATGGAAACATGAAATACCGGATGGACAGAAGAAAGTTCTTGAGGTAGTGCTAATTTATAAGCAACTTGCCCAAATCTTCTAATAACTTCATATGGGCCTATGTAACGTGGACTCAATTTCCCTTTCTTTCCGAACCGCATTACCCCTTTCATTGGTGACACCTTTAAAAACACCCAATCACCTATGGCGAATTCAAGACCTCTTCTTCTAACATCCGCATATGACTTATGACGACTTTGAGCCGTTTGTAACCGCTGTTGGATCACCTTAACCTTTTCCATAGCCTGATGAACAATGTCTGGCCCAAGTAAAGCAGTTTCACCTGCTTCAAACCATCCTATTGGTGATCTACATTTCCTTCCGTACAAAGCTTCATAAGGTGCCATTTTAATACTCGAATGATAGCTATTGTTATACGCAAATTCAATAAGAGGCAAATGGTCATCCCAACTGCCTTGAAAATCTAACGTACAAGCTCGTAGCATATCTTCAAGTGTCTGAATAGTACGTTTTGCTTGTCCATCAGTCTGAGGATGGAAACCTGTACTCAAATTTACCCGCGTACCCAAACTCTACTGGAAAGACCTCCAAAAGTGCGTTGTGAACTGTGCTCCTCTGTCTGATATAATGGAAAGTGGAATACCATGCAATCGTACTATCTCTTTCACATACAACTTCGCATAATCCTCAGCTGTATAGGTCGTTTTGACCGGTAGAAAATGCGCTGACTTAGTAAGCCTGTCCACTATAACCCATATAGAATCAAACTTCCGCAATGTACGAGGCAAACCCATAATGAAATCCATGTTAATCATATCCCATTTCCAGACTGGAAGATTGATACATTGCATGTAACCTCCCGGTTTCTGATGCTCTACTTTTACTTGTTGACAATTCGGGCATTGAGCGACAAACTCTGCAATGTTCTTTTTCATGTTGGCCCACCAATACACTTCTTTCAATTCATGGTACATTTTAGTAGCACCCGGATGAATAGAATAGCGCGAATGATATGCCTCTGTCATAATCCGTGTCCTCAGCTCATCTACATCCGGTACGCATAGTCTTCCTTGACATTGAAGCACCCCTTCCGGCGTAATATCAAATGCCTTGGTCAAATTCTGCTGCACATTTTCCTTTAGCTGCAATAAAATAGAATCCGCAAATTGCTTCTCTTTCACTTCAGCTATTAAGAAGGATTCTGCTGCATTCTGCACCATAATTTTATCATCTGAGGTTTCAATAAGGCGAACTCCCAAGCTGGCTAATTGATTCAAATCTTTGACTATCTCATTCTTTTCATTCAACTGACCACTAGTGCTTTCTCCTGCCTTACGGCTCAATGCATCGGCTACTACATTTGCTTTGCCTGGGTGATAAAGAATATCAATGTCATAATCTTTTAAAAGCTCTAACCACCTTCGTTGCCTCAAATTGAGTTCCTTCTGCTTAAAAAGATATTGCAAGCTTTTGTGATCCGTATAGATGTCAACATGAACCCCATATAAATAATGACGCCATATCTTTAAAGCAAAAACTACCGCTGCCAATTCGAGATCATGTGTGGGATAGTTTTTCTCATGTGGCCGCAACTGTCGTGAGGCATATGCTATCACCCTACCATGCTGCATCAACACACATCCGAGACCAATCCCGGAAGCATCACAATACACTGCATAGCCCTCTGTGCCTTCAGGAAGTACTAATACTGGTGTGGAAGTCAACTTATCCTTCAATTTTTGAAACCCTCTTTCACATGCATCATTCCATTGAAACTTAATTGCCTTGTGAGTTAACTTTGTTAATGGTGCTGCAATAGAAGCAAACCCTTCTTCAAATCTCCGGTAATAGCCTGCCAAACCCAGAAAACTGCGAATCTCTGTGGGTGTCGTAGGTCTTGGCCAGTTTTTCACTGCTTCAATCTTTTGGGTATCAACTTGTATGCCTTCATCTGATACAATGTGACCCAAGAACGCGACTGATTTCAACCAAAACTCACATTTGGAGAACTTGGCATACAACTTTCGTTCACGAAGAATCTGTAACACTTGCCGTAAGTGATTAGCATGGTCCTCTGGTGATCTTGAATAAACTAGGATGTCATCTATGAATACCGTGACGAACACGTCCAAAAATGGCTTAAACACCCTATTCATCAAATCCATGAACACAGCTGGAGCATTTGTTAGTCCAAATGACATAACTAAAAATTCATAATGGCCATACCGTGTTCGGAAAGCTGTCTTGGGTACATCTTCTTCTCTAACTCTGACTTGATGGTAACCCGACCTCAAGTCAATTTTTGAAAAACACCTGGCACCCTGTAACTGATCGAACAAATCATCAATGCGAGGGAGGGGATATTTGTTCTTGATCGTTACCTTATTCAATTGCCGATAGTCAATGCACAATCTTAAGGTGCCATCTTTCTTTCGCACAAATAAGACCGGTGCGCCCCATGGGGACATACTAGGCCTAATGAAGCCCTTATCTAGCAAGTCCTTCAATTGCTCCTTTAATTCACGTAATTCTGCTGGAGCCATTCTATATGGAGGAATGGAAATAGGCTGAGTGCCTGGAATCACATCAATACCAAATTCTACTTCCCGTTCTGGGGGTAAACCGGGAAGATCCTCTGGGAATACATCTAGAAATTTATCGACCACTGGGATCGACTGCGGAGTTAACGGTTCCGCTTCGGTATCTTTCACCCGTACTAGATGACATATATAACCTTTAGCAATCATTTTTCTGGCTTTCAAATAGGAAATAAACCTTCCTCGTGGTGCCCCTACATTACCCTGCCATTCTAGAACATTTTCTTGTGGAAAACAAAAATGTACTTTCTTGTCCCGGCAATCGACCGTAGCATAACAAGAGGCCAACCAATCCATTCCCATGATCACATCAAAATCCACCATTTCTAGTTCAATGATATCGGCTAATGTATCATGACCACACACAGTTACCACACAGTTACGATACACTCTCTTTGCAACAATATACTCACCAACCGGTGTAGACACTTCAATTGATTTAATTAATAATTCTGGTGCCTTTGCAAATTTCGCAGCAATCAATGGGGTAACATAGGAAAATGTAGAACCTGGATCAATCAATGCATATACATTATGTGAGAATATGGATAATGTACCTATGACAACATCAGGGGAAGCCTCTGAATTCTGGCGGTCCACTAAAGCATAAGTACGATTCTGGACCCCGCTAGTACTGGCTGCTCCTCTGGCACCTCTACCACGGCCAATAGGCTGTACCCCTCGGCCCTGTGAAGGAACCGATGCTGATGACGCAACAGCCGACCCAGCTGGTCGTGCTATACCACCCATGCTCTGCTGTGGACACTCTCTCGCTATATGCCCCGGCATACCACACCAAAAGCAGACATTCATCCCTGACCGATATGTACCTGTGTGCATACGCCCGCAGTGCTGACACTGCTGACGAGGAAAACCTGTTGCCTGTGATCCGCTACTCTGCCCTGATGGACCACCCCTAGACCCTCGAAACTGTGAGTGAGCACCCCCTGTGGAATAAGAGAACGACGGTCTAGGTGGTCTAGGAAACATGCGGGGCCTAGATCCTCCATGGGACATCATAGGTGGTCCCATAGGTCTAGCCCTTTTGGACTGTCCCCTATCAAATTCATGCACTCTTCTTCTTTGTCGTTGGTCTTCCATTTTCTGAGCGAAGGCTTGTATTCGAGCAATGTCCATATCCTTATTCAAGGCAGCAATAGTGCAATCCCATACCAAATATGGCTCTAGTCTGTCCACATATCTATGGACCCTGTCTGTCATCGTAGCCACAACATTTGGCGCATATCGAGCCAAGGAATTAAATTGCAAGCTATATTCCCTCACGCTCAAATTTCCTTGACGGAGATTTAGGAACTGATCCGCACGTGCCTCACGGATCTCATAGGGCAAGTAATGATCAAGGAAAGCAATTTTAAACTCTTCCCACGTAGGTGGAGTTGCACCAATATCACCGGATTTCTTCCAATCCTCGTACCACAATATTGCCTCTCCTTTCAGCCTATATGCAGCAAGTTCAACTGTTTCGACTCCTGTCACATGCATAACTTCCAAGGCCCTCTGAATTTGATCCACGAAGTCCTGTGGATCTGCTTTTGGATCTGACCCAGTGAAAATAGGAGGGTCAAGTTTTAGGAAATCCTGTGTCCTGCGACTCGCCATTCTAGCCGCATCATCATCATGTGTCACTACACCTGCTCGTCCCTGGCTTTGTGCCGCCACTAACTGTGTCAACATATGTACAGCATTCCTAAGATCCTGATCCGTGGCATTCATCGGCGGCTCTACAGGTACTTCTGTACCAATTGGCTCTTCCAAAACTGGGAGGGTAGATGAAGACCGCGATGATATTTCAGCATTTGCCCCACCATGACTAGCTTGGTCAGGTGGTAATCTGCTCATTCCTTCTCCAGCAGGCGCATCTACCTGCTTCCCTTTACCTCTACCTCTCGTGATTGGCATTTTGACTATACCAGAGAAAAACAAAATACCATGATCAGACACACTTCAACTAACAACACTGGCTCTATTGCACGATCTAAAAGTGAAGAACAGAAACAACATCCTACATGTCCCGTAGCCTCCTACTTATAAATGTGGTGCACAACACATCGATAAGTAAGACTCTAATCAGACACGGCTTTGTACACATCCTTAGACCGACTGCTCTGATACCACTTTTGTCACGCCCCGAATCCCATCGGGACATGATTGGCACCCGTAGCCGATAAGGCCCGAGAGAACCAACCTTTGCCTATGTTCAATAAAATGCATATCATAATCATAACCACCATTGTGTAAGAACATGAAAGACGAATAAAGAAAAACATGGGACATAGTTATACATGTACATGAAACTTGGCCGTTGAGACCATCCAGTCAAAATAACATATGTCTTTTACACTAATATACCCACATTCGTCTACAAAAGCCTCTAACAAGAGCATTGACCAATACAAACCAAAAGTCGGGACAAGTCCCCGCTTTATACAACATGTACATCATCAAAACATATAGCTACTCTGACTCGTAGAAACCCCGAATTAACTGGAGCTCACCAAGGAACCGCTAACACTGGCAATCTACTGAGGAAGCCTACTGGGACCTGCGCCTGCAGCAAGTAAGGTAA
Organism: Capsicum rhomboideum; assembly: GCA_031232105.1. Taxonomy (NCBI): domain Eukaryota; kingdom Viridiplantae; phylum Streptophyta; class Magnoliopsida; order Solanales; family Solanaceae; genus Capsicum; species Capsicum rhomboideum. The sequence goes on from CP124718.1 coordinate 52,369,467, forward strand.
ATTCCCCGAGGGGGGGTCAGTACGAAATAAGTACTGAGTATGCAAGGCTCAAATGAAACTTTGAAACACATGAACATACCAATGAACTCAATACAAATGACTAGACAATGTGAATAAGTCACCATGTTGCATTTTGGGATCCATGTGAATTGCTTTCATTACTTTCATTACTTTCTTTACATTCAATGCTTGCTTGTCAATACATGTGTCATAATGTACCCGGGCCCCTACTGATCAGTGGGTCTTTCCATGACTTATCGTCATGTTGGGATCGGGTCGAGCTAGGCTTATGCCCCTAAGACCTACCACCCATATATCAATGCATCGGGATCGAGTCGAGCTAGGCTTATGCCCCTAGACTTGCCACCCCTAAATCAACACATCGGGATCGAGTCGAGCTAGGCTTGCGCCCCTAGACTTGCAACCCATAAATCAACACATTGGGATCGAGTCGAGCTAGGCTTATGCCCCTAGACTTGCCACCCATACTTGATCATTGACCACATTTGCATTACTTTGATCTTTACTTTGAGATTGCTATTTGATAGTCATACATCACTTTGAACTTTGGAACATAACATTATTGGCAACTTTGCACCATTACCCAATGAGTGAAAGACATGTGAATAACTTGGCAACATAACATTATTAGAATCATAACACCATGGGAACTATGGGACAATAATCTATGAACAAGAGGCATAAGTAATATCACTAGTGGAATATTGGAACATATCCTTATTCGAGTTTTTGGAACATTAACCATAATTAGGAGACATGAGACTCACAAATGATCCATGAATAGGAAATATATGACAATGACTATTGATAAATGGATATAGGATACCTTGGCACATTTTGAGGTAAGACTAGTGAAATCGCAATGTGGGTACGTTTTGCCGCAAAAAGATACGAACAGAGTAACCTTACATACCTTGTACTCTCAATACGGATACACAATCCTAGATGTGCATAAAACAGTCCCGCTCCTTCTTTATGTGTCACTCTACAACACAAATACATAACGGAATTCACATTAACCACAACTACTTCACAAATACGTATAACGTCAATGGGGTACATGTTTGCGTTAAAACATGTCATTCCCCTTGACAAAACCATTGATAGCATCATTATTCCAAAAATCCTCCAATATTCTCAACATTGACCAATACATAATAATCATTGCATTTCACCATAACAAATCTCTTTTACACCTCCTTATCCATATCACATCACAAACAATCCATCAATTCACCTTAATACACTTCATAGCACATATCGGCCAAATTCCCACAATTTACACTTATAGACAAGAACAAGTTTAACAACAAAAATAACTCCATAGATGTTCATATTTTATCCATACCATGATTTTTCATCAAAGGTACAAGTCCTAATTCAAGTTCAAACCCCATGGATCACACATCTTATACAAAAGCACAAAATATCATATCCAACATTTCCAAGCACAACCAACATGATTTACATACTCTTTCATGCATATAATATATGAATCCATAATAATATTCACTTACCCAAACTTGTAAAGGGATGATTTTGCTCCAAAATTGCCTTTTGAGTCTTTAGGGTTCTTGAGAGAATAGTGTAGAATGTGTGAGAAAATGTCTAAAAAGCATGAGAGTTTAGAATGAATAAAAATCTGATTTTGTGGGTCTATTTATAGTCCTTGAGTCATACTTAGCCTCTCTTGATATTTAATGCCTTAATTGACCAAGTCAAATGAAGATTGGGTCATGTGACCCATGCCTTTTATCACATTTTTGGGCTTTTATTGAGCCCAAATCACTTAACCCAATAAAATCAATAATTTATCATCTTTATACGTATTACAATAATATTCCCACTCATAATATTCATATCCGTAGCCTCGATCCCAAAAACAAGTGATTCTAGCCATGTTTGGCTTATTTTGACCTTAGGGGCGAAACTGTCATTTTGACCCCAAATTCGTTCTCGAGTAATTTTATCATACCAATGTAATATGTCATTCATTTCATGTATATACTCTTGGTTGTAGAAGAAACGTAGCAAAAATTGGCTCGGTACGTCCCCGGATACCCTTGGGACTTAGAAATTTCCAACTTTCGAAAAAGTGGAAAACCCAAGGTGGCACGCTCCTGGGCGCGCCAACTTGCTGCCTATGGGCTAAAAATTTTATCCCAGAGCGGCGTGGCACGGTGCCAAACGCGCCCCTCTTTAATTTTTTCCGAAAATTCCATTTTTCGACTTCTCTTCGCGGGTTTGGTTAGATACTTCAAGTCCTATTCTTTAACTCACTTCGTAACCTTATTATACTTTGTTTAGAGGTCTTCTTAGCCTCATTTTGAACCCCACAAATGCGCAATGAAAATTGCAAAACACCTTCCATGCAAGTTTAACCACATAACAAGAGCCAAAAATTCAATTATCTCATCAATAGCCTTACCAAATGCATACTCATAGCTCTCGATACCTACGTACATATTATTTAATGTCGTCAAGTAGGATTGGGAACGTATGGGGTGTTACATATATGCATGAGAGATGGTGTAGATCATGATGTTTATGTCTAAAAGTGTTGAGTAGTGCACTTTTGCTTTTTTGCTACAAGATGTGTCATCCATGTGACTTGAACTTGAAAGGAGACTTGAGGTTTTGATAGAAGTGAATGATATGAATGAAATATCAACATGTATGGTGTGGTTATGTCCTTAACTTATTTTTTTTCTATATGTATAATTTGTGGATGTTGTGTTAATGAGGAAGCGTAAAGGATAAACTTGGTGTGAAGTGCTATTGTTTTATGATGTCTTGGTCAATGTATGGAATGTTGTGGTATTGGCGGTATGACAATGCCGTGAATTCTATTGTAAAGGATAAAATGACAGTATAGGGAAATCATGTAACTCATTGACGTCTTATGCACGTGTAAGGCAGTAAGTTGTTAACGTGAGCTTCGTTATGTATTTGTGTTGTAGAGTAAAAAGTAAGGAAGGAGCTGGATTATTGTATTCATGTATAGGACTGTGTATTAATATTGGGAAGATAAAGTATGTAAGGTTACTTTTTCTGTATCCTTCTGCAGTACATAGTGTTCACATTGTCATTGTACTTGTTCCATTCTGAAATGTTCTAAGGTATATCATTTCAGGTTGTCGTCTATTGTTATTCACATGCCTCTTATTCGTTGACAATTGTTCCAAAGTTCCAACAATGTTACAACCAACGATGTATCACTCTTATAATAAAACAATAAAGTAATGCATACTTATTGAGTACGGGTGGCAACCCAAAGGGGAAAAAGCCTAGCTAGGGGCGATCCCGAATGAATATTGGGAACGAGTGGCAACTCAAAGGGGCGTAATCCTAGCTAGAGGCAATCCCGAATTAATATTGGGAATGGGTGGCAACTCGAAGAGGCGTGAGCCTGGTTAGAGGCGATCCCGAATGGGTGGCAACTCAAAAGGGCGTAAGCCTAGCTAGAGGCGATCCCAAAAGATTATCTGAATGATATTACATGAATAATATTTTATGAACGATTGTGACAATGATATGATCAAAAATGAAAGAAATGAACGCAATGTATACGACTCCATACATGTATATTCTGGTGGCTAATCGATATTGCCCACCCCGCTTGTACTTTATTTCATTGAAGTCCTTGTATCTTATGCAGCTACTTATAGGCTTACATACTCAGTACATTTTTCGTACTAACGTCCGTTAGGGGACTTACCTTACTTGTTGCAGGCACAGGTGCTAGTAGACATCCATAGTAGGTTGCGGATCATTTGCCGATCATTGGTGAGCTCCAGTTGGTTTGGGGCTTTCTGAGTCACTATGTACATTTGTTTTGGTATTGTAAATGTTGTATAAAGTAGGGACTTGTCTCGACTTTAGGTTTGTTATGTCCATGTATCTTTAGAGGCTTTGTAGATGTTGTGGGGCAAAATGAAGGAAATGTAAGGAACATATGCTTTTGACATGGTGGCCCAACGGCCAAGTTTCACATATCACATGTTTTTCCATGACTTCCGCTATTGGCTTCTTATATCTCTACGTGATGGTGATGTTTATTGAGTGACATGCATATGAGTTGTTATGAATGAAGATTTGGTTCTTTCGGGCCTTAACGGCTTCGAGTGCCAGTCCACCCCGTTGGAACTCGAGGCGTGACACTTTTGCATCATTTTTGGCCTCAATTGAGCCCAATAGCACAAGACTTATTTAGCTAAACAAATTTAATGCATGATCCACCAACTATCTCATGTTTAAATAATTCCATAAAAGTTAAGACAATTAAGTAGGGTCGGAAATGTACGGGGTGTTACATCCTTAGTGGTTATCCTACTACCAAATCCAACTACATGACTTTTGCATTGAGGTCCAAAGAACCTTTTCACTACCTCAATATTAGTAACAGATGGTTTAGATTTTACCAACTCTTGTATTTCAGTCTATAAAAGACTAGAATGTTAAAACATTGTGATGCACAAAGCGGAGGACGTTAAATGAAATTTATCAATAATTATACATATTTATGGTTTCAGGTTCAACAAGCTCATTGCCATTCTTACGAGTCTCAAAGAAAATAGTTGCCATGTCTGGTGGAGTACCATTTTTGCCTCCCTTCACAATTAAAAAAGTAAGTCAAAAGTCATATAGATCTGGAGGTTTCCTTGGAGGGTTGCATGATTTATTTACCAGTTTTTAAATAATCTCTCTAATAGGCTTGCTACCCATACGATGAGGCATACGCAAGATAGAACTATTGACTGAGTTTCGTATACTTGCTTCCTGCATTAACAACACAAAACCAAAATTATTAGAAGCTTGTTTAATGATTTTAATTTTCATGTTAACTTTTAATACGGACAGGAAGAGAGTAAAAAAAGAAATTAGAAGTATAAAAACACCATTGCAATTTTATTTTGTGGGTCCTGCGGAAAGAAGACAAAGAAAATACTCCAAAAGAAAAACTTAATCTGATCAGGCTATAAATCTTTTTGGATGACTAACTTATTTCATTACCAAGTATAACAATTACAAAATAAGAAAAAAAAACTCCAGACCTGGACAGATATAAGATCTATGTATAGACTCGTTTACTCTACTTACAGGCCCTGTATATATTTTCATAGGTCTAAGGGTAGAAATTGTGTTCCAATAGGCTCTTCTACAACCTCGGTTTAGAATTTCCACGACACTGTTTTTCTTGGACAATCAACTTTAATACACCATCAAAAGTAGATTACTGTTGTTGTTATATACGTAAATCTCTCCCTCTAAATCAAACACACTCCACATGCTAGGTATAGTCTAAAAGATTAGGATTAGTCGAGTTTCCTTGCTCATGCTCACACGCCCAGTTAACCTCATCTTTCCACTCCATGGTGTTCCTTCCAATCCCTTTTTATCTTAGCTTGCTATTCCAAATACTATCTGAAAACTCACACTTGAAGAAAAGGTTATTGATGGACTTCTCTTCCCTGATACATAACAGGCACACAGAGTCATCAACATAACTTCACCTTGCCAACCTATCTCTGGTCAGTAACTTCTTGACCGGGGCTAAGTTCAGAATAAAATTCCACCTAAGAGAGCCCAATTAGTTGTTGAAAATCAGCCTTCTCATTGAAATTTTGAATGGTTTCTCTTAGTTTGATATAGAGTTCTTTCACTGAGCATTTCTCTAGCCTGATAACATCCCTTTTCCTCATAAGTATTTCCTCAAAGTACAGTTTTACCAGCAAAATACTTTTGACGAGCCATGAATCCTATTTAGCCTCAACATCCCAGATATCTCCATGCTTTATATAGAATCTATGGATACATTGGATCCAAAGCTTATCCCTCATTTCACACACATGCCAAAGTAGTTTATACATGACGACTTTGTTCCACACGTTGACATCTAATAAAAGTTTAAGTCCACAAGCATGTAACTTTTTTCAAAAAAGTATTCATATGTCACTTAAAAAAAAATGATATTAGTTAATAGCTATGAAGTCATACCTTAAATTTATCAGATAAAAATGCTCTTTGACCAGCCATTCCCAATCACTCTCGTCTACTCCACTCGGCACTTTTTTTAGAACCTCATGCAATGATTTAGATTTAACATTCTTGTGCAATGATCCCCTCTAATTATTCCAAAGCTTTCTCGTATGTTGAAAAACATTGTCTCTTTGATCATTCATGTCATCACTCTCAAATTTTTCCTGAAAGAGTAGTGAAACAGGTAAGAAATTTGTGCCCTTTTCTCTTCAAAGTAGATTTTTTGTTAAAATTAAATCAAGTAAGCAATGCTATAATCCTTACGGTAACAGCTGCCCACATGTGCTCAAGCTTATGCTCTTTTATGTCTTCCAATGAGTGCACCTGCAGTGGGCACACATTATGATCATGAACTAGCAAACCCAAGTGTCTCATAAATGAGGAGTGATTCTGCCCAATGACTCGATTTTGATAGAAAGTGACTTAACTTTTCTCCAGGTCTCAGTAGCAAAACATTCTTACACATGTTTGTTCCCCTCACTTTCTTTGCCATTTTCGATTCACATGGACTTGCAAAAATTTAAGCAAGTCAAGAAGTTCAAGCCCACTAACGACAAGAAAATATGAAACAAAAAGAAAGTAAATACTAGTTTCACTTGTCTGAGAATCTCGAGTCACTTCAACCAATTTTTTTGCCTCTATATATTCAAATGGACATGCAAAATTTAATGTAAGTCTAACAAAATAAAATGTTCAAGCCCATTAACAACAAAAGGATTAGACAAAAAAAATAATAGTATCACCTCTCTCAGCATCTTGCGTTGTTTCAGCCATTTATTTTGCCTTTTCAGATTCAAATGGACCTGTAGATTTTTAATTAAATCAAACAAAACAAAAATTTCAAGCCCTATAACAAAAAACAATATTATACATAAGAAAATAAATACCAGTTTCATTTCTCTAAGAATCTCGAGCCACTTCAACCACTTTTTTTGCCTTTTTAGATTTAAATAGACCTACAAATTGTTATATAAGTCAAACAATACAACATTTTAAGCCCCACTGACAACAAGAGAAAGTTACACAGAAGTAAATAAAATACTAGTATCACTTCTCTGTACATCTCGAGACACTTAGTCACTCGATTTTCCTTTTTATATTCAAATGGACCTGCAAATTTCGATTCAAGTCAAACAAAATAAAATTTTCAAGCATGTTAATAACAAAAAGAATGCGTAAAAACTAAAATAGTCGTATTACTTCTCTCAACATCTTTAGTTTTTTCAGTCACTTTTTTTGCCTTTTCAGATTCAAATGGACCTGCAATTTTTTAATTATGTCAAATAAAAAAAAAAAATAAGCCCACTAACAACAAGAACATATTACATAGAAGTAAATAAATTTCTAGTTTCATTTCTCCGTGCATCTCGAGACACATCAACCACTTTTTTTACCCTTTTAGATTCAACTGGAGCTGCAAATTTAAATGTAAGTCAAATAAAATAAAACTTTTTGTTATACAAAATAGATAAATTGATAAGGAAAGATGCTCTCAGCGCATGATTAAATCACTCTGCTAACGTGCACAAGAACCATTTAAATGGAGAAATGTGATCGTGGGAGGCTGAGAAGACAATCACGAGAGTAGAGGAAGACAAGCATAAGTTGGCTATGGAAACTACAAACAAAACCCCAAATTCGGAAGGAAGAACAACGCCGAAAATGATGTAGTAGAATAAGAGTACAGAACCTTCAGAGTCAGGGATAGGTAAAACAGAGATGGTCGTGACAAATACAGTTGTTGAGAACCTAAATTTATATCTTGAGGAATGAACTGAAGGTGCTAAGAGGAAAATAGATCTGGAAAATGATAAAATAAGAGACAGAAGCTTTGAAGTAATGGATTGGTCTATTTTATCAAAATAGACAGGCCTCAAATGGTATGTACCTAACCTTATATAACACACCTTACATTTTCGACCCTACTTGAAAACTTTGAACCATGCTTACCTTAGTTTCGAGAGCCATAAGTACGTATTTTGTATTGTTATTGATGGAAGATTTGATACTGTGCTAGTACATGTGATTAGACCCTTGTAGGAGGAGGAATTTTTGACTTTTTGGAGCATTTGTGGGGTTAAAAGTGAGGCTTGAAGGACTTCAGAGCAAAGGATATTAAATATAGGAGGCAAGTAAAAGATTTGAACTTGAAAGATCCAACTAAATCTGCAAAGAAAAGTTGAAATCTGAATTTTAGTGTGGGGTGCGCCCAGGGGTGTGCCAAGCCACTTCTGGCCAAAATTTTTTTGGAAGAAGTAGCAGAGTGGCACGCCAGGGGGCATGCCAAGCCTCTCCTGGCCACCTTTTCCAGAGCTGAAATTTATCTAAGACCCTAGGACACCCGGGAGCGTGTCGGGGTGCTTTTTGCCAAATTTCTTCGACGATTATCAGTGTATAAAGAGGACTCTTGGGTTATGGTATCATTATTCCATCGTAGTAGGACTAATATTGAGAGAGTTTGGCATCCGGTTTGGGGTTAATTCTTCGTAACAAGTATTTTATCAAATTATGTTAAATTAAGCCATGAGTGGCTAGAATTTCTTATTTTTGAGATTGAGGCTACGAACATGAACCTCGTGAGTGATATTGTCATGATTTTTATGGAATTATTTAGACATGATATATATGTTGGATCATACATTGAATTTAGTGGGCTAATCTAACATGTGTTAATGGGCTCAATTTGAGCCCCAAAGTGAAACCAAAATGCATGGCCCAAAGGGGAAATGACCCATTCTTGTGTTGACTGTATAGACATGGAATTTAATGACCAACATGTTTGGATAAGGATAACCAAAGGGACTATAAAAGTTCAATAAAAATCTTATTTATTCATTACAACACACATGACATTTCTAGACTTTTCCACAAAAAATATCTTTTCTCTCTACTCTCAAACCCTAAGGCAATCATCTCTTGTGGATAAGATCATCACTTTGCAAGCTTGGGTAAGTTTTTATTATTTTTATTTAATATATTATATGGATGAGAGATTGTGTAGATCATGATTGTTATGTTGGCAAAGTGTTGAGTAGTGCACTTTTTCTTTTTGCTAAAAGATGTGTCATCCTTGTGATTTAAACTTGAAAGGAAACTTGAGGTTTTGATGAAACTGAATGGTATGGATGAAATATCAACATGTATGGTGTGGTTATGTTTCTAAACTTGTTTTTTCTACATGTATAACTAGTGGGACTGTTGTTGTGAAATATATTGAGGTAACTTGATGGAGTAATTGTTATGTGGTGTTAATAAGAAAGTGTAAAGGAGAAACTTGGTGTGAAATGCTATTGGTATATGATATTGTGGTTATTGTGTGGAATGTTATGGTCAATGTGTGGAATGTTGAGGTATTATTGGTATGACAATTTCGTGAATTATATTGTAAAGGGTGAAATAACGTTATAGGGCAATCATGTAACCCATTGTCGTCTTATACCCTTGTGAGGTAGTTGGTTGTTAACGTGAGCTTCGTTATGTACTTGTATTGTAGAGTAACACGTAATGAAGGAGCTGGATTATTGTATTCACATATAGGACTGTGTATTAATATTGGGAAGATAAGGTATGTAAGGTTACTCTTTTCGAATCCTTCTGCAGCGCATATTGTTCACATTGTCATTGTACTTGTTCTATTCGGCAATATTCAAAGGTATATCATTTCAGGTTGTCATCTATTGTTATTCACATGTTCCTTATTCATTGACCAATTGTCATTCATGTATCACATAAGTATGGACATTACTCCCAAGTTCCAATAATGTTATGTTCTAAAGTTCCAATAATGTCATGATCCCCAATGTATCAGTCTCACAAAAGTAAAGGAAATAAGTAATGCAAAGAAGTAATGAAAGAAGTAATGCATATATGGTTATTCTATGGTTACTTTATGGTTACTCCATGGTTAGTTTATTGTTACTTTATGGTTACCTTATGGTTACTGAATGATTATTGAGTACGGGTGACAACCCAAAGGAGCGAAAGCCTAACGAGGGGCGATCCCGATATTGTTGGATCAGGGGGAAAGCTTAGTGGGGTAAAAGCCAAACTTGATGTCAAACCTGCTTTATTGATTTCTGGGTGACAGCAGGGGGGAAGCTCAGTGGGGCAAAAGCCTAGCTTGATGCCGAACCTGACAAGGGGTAGCCCAAAGGGCCGAACCTATTTTATTTATTTATGGTATATTATATTATTCTCCTACTAATCAATTGGGACCGAGTTATACTGATGGTTATATATATTATATTGACGGTTATAAATATTGACAGTAATGTACATAAAGGCAAAGATAGTAATGAATATAAGGTACATGCTCCCACACATACAGAATGGTGGTTTATCCATATTGACTATTCTCTTATCTTGATCTCATTGAAGTTCGTATCTTTTATGCAGTTGTTCATAGCCTTACATACTCAGTACATTCTTCATACTGACCCCCTTGGGGGACTTACCTTACTTGCTGCCAGCACAGGTGCTAGAAGACCACCACCATAGGCTACGAGTCATCTACGGATCATTGGTGAGCTCCAGTTGGTTCGGGGCTTTTCGAGTCACATGTTTACATTGTTTTGGTATTGTAATTGTTGTATAAAGCGGGGACTCATCCCGACTGTTGGTTGGTTATGTACATGTATCTGTTAGAGGATTTGTAGACGTATGTGGCAAGATGAATGTAAGAGATGTATGTCCACTTTGACTTGATGGCCCTAACAGCCAAGTTTCATATATTATATATGGTTTTCATGACTTTTGCCTTTAGTATTTATTAGTTACATGGGATAGAATGATATTTATATGGAAACACGTATATGAGTGTACATGGATAACAATTGGTTCTCTCGGTCCTTAATGGCTTCGGGAGCCAGTCCGCCCCGTTGAAATTCGAGGCTTGACAAAAGTGGTATCAGAGAAGGTCGTTCTAAGGGTGTATACAAAGCTGTGTCTGAGTAGATTCTTGATTATGGATGTGTTGTGCACCACATCTATAGGTAGGAGGATACGGGACATTTAGGAGTTGTTTCATTTCTTCATATCTTAGATTGTCCAATAGAGCCAAGGTTATAGAATTATAACTGACCATTGACTTTGTTCTTTTTCGTTATAGTAAGAATGTCGATTACAAGAAGAGGCAAGGGTAAAAGTAAGAAGCTAGACAGGATTATCAGAGAAGTAACTAGTAAATCACCACCGAACGGTTTGAGCAAGGTAAAGCTAAAAGTGAGTTTGCATCGCTGGCTTCTTTTACCTTTCCAGCTCCAGAAGAGCCGAGAAGGAGATAGGAACCTGCTGAGCCACCTGTTAATGTCACCGATTAGGATTTAAGAAATGTAGTGTACATGTTGACTTAGATAGTTGCTGCACAGAATCAAGGACAATCTGGTCCAATGACAAATAATGACTGTGAGGCTAGGGCAGCTAATCGAAGGACACAGGATTTCCTGAAATTAGATCCCCCTATATTCATTGGATTGGATCTTAATGAGGACCCACAAGATTTTATAGATCAAATTAAAAGGGCTTTGGATGTCATGCACATATTTGGTGTAGAAACAGTTGAACTTGCGGCGTATAGATTGAAAGGGGAGGCGATATTATGGTACGAAGATTGGAAAGGATCTAGGGGTATCGGTGCACCCCGAGCTAGTTGGGAAGAATTTAAAGTGGCATTCCTTGATCACTATCTTCCATATGAGATTCGAGAGACTCGTACAGACCAATTTTTTTAAATTTTCATTAAGGGAATATGAGCATCCTAGAGTACAGTCTTCAGTTTAATTCTTTGGCCAGATATGCTCCCCATGTGGTAGCCACCATGGCCGACAGATTCCATCGATATGTGGACAGATTGGAGCCATATTTGGTTAGGGACTGTACCATTGCTGCTTTGAACATAGATATGGATATAGCCAGAATACAGGCTTTTGCAAAGAAGATGGAGGACCAGAGGCAAAGAAGAAGGGTGCACAAATTTGAAGGGGGCCATCAAAGAAGGCTATACCTATGGGACAATTCATGGCATCCCAAGGAGAATTTTGGCCTCAAATTTTTAATAGACCGCCGATACCATCACTTTCTTATCCTATAGTAGGCACTCAATCCCAATTCCAAGGGTTTTATGGCAGTCACATTGGGCATAGTAGTGGAATTCGAGGTTCACAAACAGTGGGGTATCAAGAGTAAGGAAGTATGGACCAATCGGTGTTTTGTCGCTAGCCGTGTCAACACTGTGGGAAGCTTCATTTAAAGGAATGCCGATTTGGGACAAATATTTGCTTTTGGTGCGGTATGTCTAGGTACATGGTGAGAGATTGCCCAAGAAGGGGCACGGGTATTACTACGCGACCTATGGGATCAACCGTTGCATCATCATCATCGGTTCCTTTATTAGGCCAAGGTGTGCAGCCTGTTGGTCATGGTAGAGGTGCAGGAGCAACAACCAATTTTAGTGGAGTACAGAACCTTACCTATGCTCTAGCGGGTCGGCAGAATATGAAGGCCTATCCTGATGTATCTACAAGTACATTATTTGTTGTTTTTCACATAATGTATATGCTTATGCATTAATTGATTTGGGTTCTATATTATCATATGTTACTCCATGGACTGCTAAGAAATTCAAAGGAACACTGGAATTATTAGTTAGACCATTTAAGGTATCTACCCCTATTGGTGAATCTACTATAGTTAAGGAAGTACATCGTAACTGTATAGTACCTGTTTGTGAGCATGCTACGTTGGTTGATCTTATTGAGCTAAAAATGGTAGATTTTAATGTTATAATGGGTATGGATAGGTTGCCTTCTTGTTATGCTACGATGGATTGCCGAGCTAAGAATGTCCATTTCCATTTTCCACAAAAGATTGTCCTTGAATGGAGGAGGAATATTGGTGTACCGAGAGGTAAATCTATTTTTTATCTTAAGGTAAGGGAAACGATATCCATAAGGCCTAGTATGTCCCCTTAGAGTGCACCAGTATTAGGTGTACGAAAGAAAGATGGCACGTTGAGAATGTGCATTGGTTATCGACAACTGAATAAAGAGACAGTCAAGAATGAATATTCCCTCCCAGAATTGTTGAAACATTTGACCAATTATAGGGTGTCAAATGTTTCTCAAAGGATAACCTGAGATTGGGATATCATCAGGTAAGTGTTGTATATCACTTCCATCCCTCGCTATTTATATTGTCCTAGTTACTTGTAGAATGTGGTGGTTTATCTTTACCTCTCTATTATCATTATTGTATCTCATTTCTCAGTTAGTTTCTTGTAATGTAAAATCTACCCTTACATGTTGTTATACTTGCATTATCTTTAGAGCTCAGTCGACAAATGCCTACTGAGTACCTCATATTTGGTACTCATACTACATTTCTTTACCCTGAAAATTATAGTACTAGTTCAAAATGTTGACGTGTGCATCGTGCGGGGTTATCATGGATCAACAATTTGGGGTAAACTCTTGGCGTCCAAAGTTGTTCCTTCTCTCTCTCTTCTACTGGAATGATCTTTATTTTGTATTTCAGAGATTTTTCTATTTATGTATATATGTATTATGTTTACCTTGTAACTTTTGTTTTACTAGTGGCTCTTGTACTGACCTCACAAGGTCTTGGGGGATATTTTCTTTCTTCTGGTTCTCCTTCTCCTTTCTTTTCATTTTGGCTATCTTTTTCTTTTATTTGCCTATTATTTGTCATTTTGGCTATGGGTTGGCTTACCTACTGGTGGGTTATACTAGGTACCATAATGACATGAGAAATCAGTTCGTGACACTAAGTGTCTTGAAAAAGTGTGTACTTGCATAGTTGGTGGACTGACTTTATCTTGGTTGATATTTGATGGTGATATTCATACATTGTGATATTTGGAGGGTCAGGTACCACATAGGTACATGTTACTTATACTTCACAAGGTCGGGTACCATGTCTGTATGGTACATGAATGAAGCTAGTCCCCGACAAGTCATGACTATTGGGTGGATAAATTCCCTTAGTATGTATGTACATATTGAGATGAGGTTGTGATGGTTCCTAATTCATTGCTACAAGTTCATAGTCATTTGGTTGCTCATTTGCATATCGTATTGTGTTGATTAAATTGAGGTGGCATAAGTCTACTCTTGTGAGATGATTAAGTGATGAATGGTATGATGTTGTTTTACTTGTTTTGAATTGAGGAATGGTAGATCCCTCCCTTATTGTTGAATGTATATTTATGATTGTAACTATGAAATTATTGATTGGATAAAAGGGTGATCTCGTTGAAGTTATTTGTTGTTTAAGTTGTTATCTATGGATAGTAAATTGTTTGCTGAAATTACTTGTTATGTGTTGATGACTAATTTACTCATGTTTTATTAATGTTTAAGCATGGTTGTACTTGTCTTCTAGTTGAGATATTCCATGGGTGTTGTAACATTGCCTTAATATGATAAGACGATAGAAGAATTGTGGTTAAGTGTGTGGAAACATTATGGTAGTTACCGATTTATAGAGTTGATTATGGATGTAGTAATTACTGTGTAAGCATGGTACCAATATCTAAGAATCATAGGTTAATCTTTGAGTTGGAGATAAAAGGAGTTGACCAGTTAGATAATGTTCAAAGGTTTAGTAAGGAAGTTAGAATAATTAGACCGAAATTGGTTAGTTCGCTTGTTATTAATTTGGTCAACCCAACTAATAATATATAATTAGAAGTAGACTAAGAAGGTGGTGTTGGGAATTGAAATTATGTACGTGGTGTTGAACTTCTATATGAATTGTCATGTTTCCTTTCTGTAATTTCTATATGATATGTACCTGATCTAACCCTACTATAGCGGGCCCTCGATTACTACAGCGGGAGCTTTGTAGTGGGTGAGGTACCGGTTTAGAGGTCATAGGTAGAAATAGTAGCCCAATTTATTCAAAAAACTCTGTTTTGCAACAAATGCGATTTATAAGCAAAACCTAGATGCTAATGTAATATTCCTAAAAGTATGGGCCTATAAACACGGCCATATTCCAAGGATTCCACCAACAACACCAAAATTAAAAAAATGAGTCATAAATATTTAGTATGGAAAAGTAAAGAGATGTCTTAAAATGCCCACGTAGGGACTAAAACCAACATAGTCTGAATTAGGAGGGAACCACGCTAGGCCTAACTGGTCACATTGTCATTTCTAAGGATGGATGCCTCTGAGCTTTCTTTATTGAGCCTACTTTTAAACAAGAACTCCTGGACATCTATCATATTCACCTTGGAATGCTTCTTGTTCGAGTTGACAAAACCCAAGGTGATCTTCATACCATTCCATAGGCAGACCAACAGTTATGTCCTAGGATCGTCTCTTCTTCTTTTCTGCCTTCAAGTAGTTCCAAATATCCATATGGGCTCAAGCTATGCTAGAGCAAGCACTCTGGAGGTTCATGGAGTCTGCAGTACTAGAAGAGGTAGACTCACGGGCAGGAATGGGCATCCTAGTTAACATCTCCTTTACAACTACCAAATCCTTCTGTAATCACCCGTAGGGCCTCAATAGCCGTGGGGAGGCAGTCCTCGACCCTCTACACTCTTGGTCCCCACTTTACTCCCTATTAGAGCTTATCTTCCTCTTCGTTTTGCTCCTTCCTTTGTCACCCTCCACCTTCAACGGGTCGAAGGGCGCATCACACTCAATCCAAACATCCTCAGGCTACACCGATACCGATACCTCATAGCATAACTCTTTAATGTCATGACGTAGATGGTTATGATTAGCACCCACCCTAGCTTTATAGTGGGAGAACCAATCAACCCAACCCTTAGCTGAGCAATTAAATAATAAAACTTAACATTCAGTAATTCTTTTCTAAAACCACCATTTATTAACTTAAAACAAGCCAAATGATGGCATCAGTCTATTATCTCGAATAACGCAATAAAATAAGCAAAGTACGAAAAATATCACTAAGTTATTATATCTCCCCGAGACCCGAAAGTCACCGTAGAAGAACTATAAATCAAAAGCAAAGTCTAGAATCATAATCCAAAATGAATGTCAAAAAGAGAAAAGTCGTGGTCTGGAATAGAGGACATTTACAAGAGGAAGACCTAATTTTTACCCAAACATGGTGCTCACCCTTGAATCGAAGCTGCTGATCACAAGCTAAAGCTGAGGTCTCATCTCAAATACTATAACACGCTCTGCACTTAACAAAAACAGGAGCGCATGTAGCATCAGTACAACCATAATGTAATGGAAGGCATCATCAGTCAAATTACCTTAACACCATACAAATAGATAAGTTAAAAAAAGCAAGAAGCGATCAGTACATAACTCATACTCAACCAACATTTCATTACATATTCATAATTGCATTAATTTAAAGTACCACTGACTATCCTTTTGATATCAATCCTTCTCAAGTTATTCATATCAATTTCACTTACACTTAAGCAATCCAGTTAATAACAATTAATTAGACAACAAATGAAATGCAACAAATCAATGCATGCCTAACATAGTGTACATACATATTCAGCAGGGACCCTTAGTCGTGACCTGTAGGGGATGAGCTTATTTCATGTACTGTACCGTCATGGTACTAATCCCTACACCAAGGTTGTCAATATCTATTTTGGAGTGACACCCGATCTCAATATCATCAAAAAAAGTATAAACTTCAACAATAATGCTCAAAGAACAATAATATCAATTATAATGTTCATATTGAATTCATCATCTCTTAAACCTTCAAGTTAATAATTTCAGCTTAACTTTAACATGACCTCAACGAACAATCACAACCATGCCTAAAGGCTAATCGCTATCATCTAACTCAAATATAAGAATAGAGTCAAATCAAGTCTACAACTACTTTCAAACCATAACCTACCTTGTATCCTTGTCCAAATGCACAATTTAGCCAAAGCTTTGTGTTTTCTCACAAGTTCTGCTCGTTGTTGGTCTATAAACAACAAATAAGAATGATTCAATACATCATTCCCCACTTCAAGGCATTGCAAATCAAAACCCATTGATTTTAATACATGAACTTAGTATAGTTCATCATTCAAAGGTTTTCTTCTCTTTAATCTCTTCGAATTCTCCATATTTCATGATTACTAAAGAGAATTCTATGGTACAAAGTGAATTCTAGCAACCTATAGTTAATAAGAAGTGAATTCAAGCTAATCACAACCAATTCCCACCAGTTTATCGACCTAGGGCTTACCAACACTTTCCCATTATTATGATCCTTACAATTCTAAGTATTTAATGGAGTAATCACAGGTTAGAATGGAAGAAAAACCTTACCTCAATAATAGAAAACTCCCAGGAATAAAGAAAACTTCCCTTCCTTATCCTTTGGATGAAAAGTGAATGTTTTACGATGAAAAATGCTAAGTCTCAGATTTCAGGGTATAAAACCGCCTAATCATCGCTGCAGCGAGACTTAGGCCAATTGACCTTCCACCATGGCGGGCCTCTTTATTGCTGCAGCGACACTGCTGCCAGTAACAACTTCTACCACTACAGTGGTCCATAAATAGTAACTCAGGCTCAGTATCAAGCTATTCACATTTCACAACATATTCCCAGATTTTGACATCACATACTATCCTTTTCTCAAAAATTTCAATAACCATAGTTTTACTAACCCGTTTTACGTACTGGAAGTTTCTATGGCTTCCTAAACTGTCATTTAACATATAATTAAATCAAATCCCATAACTAATACACTATGAATAACAATATTTCTCTAGACCACACAACAACCAGAATTTTCCCTAAACTAGGCTAGCCCTGAATTTCACAATTTTACTCTAGGAAAAGGCTAAGCTACAATTTTACCCACCAAGATGCAAACTCTACTTCTTTCAAGATTACAAATTGTCTAATGCACCTCAAACTTAAGTTACCCTTCTTTATGAAATGCATTTCACCCTTCATGGGTGATACTTTATGTTATACCTTCTCACTATTCTCGAAATGAACATCTCTTACCTTGTTGTCCACATATTCCTTCTGCCTGTTCTGACATGCCACAAAATTTTCTTGGACTAATCTTATGGAACTATTAACTACTTCAACATATTAGTGCTCTAAGGTCTCACCTTGAAGGCATCAAACCATCCAATGGGCGATCTGCACTTTCTCTCATATGAGGCTTCAAAAGAAGCTATGTCAATACTTCAGTGGTAGCTATTATTGTATGCAATGCAAACTTACATATAGGCAAGAACTGGTCCTAATGACCACCAAAATCCATTACAAATTCCAAAAGAATGTCCTCTTATACTTGAATCATCCGCTCTAACTAGTTATAAGTCTGCGGATGCAAGGATGTACTTAGGTCCAACCTAGTACCCAACTCTTCTTGAAACTTCTCCCAAAAATTAGAGGTAAACTGTGTACCCCTTTCCGACATGATTAAGACAGCCACCCCATGTATCCTAACAATTTTCTTTACATAAATTGTAGCCAACTTGGCTGTATTAAAATCCACTCAGACCAGAATGAAATGTGCAGACTTTATCAAACGATTAACAATTACCTAATGGAATCATATTTCCTCAAAGTCTTAGGGATACCAATAACAAAATCCATAGTTATTATTTCCCACTTCCATTCCAAAATGGGCATCTTTGAAATATGCCACCAGGTTTTTTATGCTCATACTTAACCTGTTGATAGTTTTGATATTTATTCAGGAAATCAACTATGCCTCGCTTCAACCAACACCACCAATAATGTTGTCTTAAGTCTCTATACATCTTGGTTTCGCATGGATGTATGGAGTACTTAGAATTGTGAGACTCTGCAAGGATAGTAGAAATCAAGTTGCCTAGGAGAGGTACAAAAACATGCCCCCTAATTTTCAACACACATTTCTCATCGAGAATGGCCAAATTGGCCTTATCTTGTAACACTTTAACCAGGATTTTATTGAAATTATCATCCTTAAATTGCCTCTGTTTAATTAGTTCAAGGAAGGTGGATCTACCCTCAACATTGTCTAGAAACCCTCCTTTGTTAGTCACCTACAGTCTCATCAAACTATTAGCTAAGGTTTGCACCTCTCTAGCCAATAGACGTCTCGACACCTCAAAATTTACCAAACATCCCATACTCACAGGCATTCGACTTAAAGTATCAACTACCACATTGGCCTTACCAAGATGATAAAGAATTGAAATATCATAGTCTTTGAATAGCTCCATCCACATTTGCTGATACGCTACAAGCTATAGTTGTCCATGAATACCTCAGACCTAATCCCATAAAGAAAATGGTTTTCAATTTTGAGAGAAAACACCCCCCTGTCAACTCTAAATTATGGGTGGGGTAGTTTTCCATGCGCTTACAGTTGTCTTGAAGCATAGGAAATCATATTTTGTCCTACATAAAAATAGCAAAAAAACTAGAATGTGAAGCATTATAATACACAATAAAATTTTTACCTTCAACTAGCAAGGTAAGAATGGATGCTGAGGTTAGAAAAGTCTTGAGATTTTGAAATCTCTCCTCACATTCTTTTGTCCTTATAAAAGATACCTCCTACTAAGTCAAACATGTCATTTGTGAAGCAATGGATGCAAACACTTTCACAAATCGACGATAATAGTTGGATAACCCTACAAAACTACGAATCTCAATCACAGTGGTAAGTCTATCCCAATTCCTAACAACCTCAATATTTAATGGGTCTACTATAACTCCTTCTTTGC
Organism: Capsicum rhomboideum; assembly: GCA_031232105.1. Taxonomy (NCBI): domain Eukaryota; kingdom Viridiplantae; phylum Streptophyta; class Magnoliopsida; order Solanales; family Solanaceae; genus Capsicum; species Capsicum rhomboideum. The sequence goes on from CP124718.1 coordinate 52,389,232, forward strand.
AAGCAACGTGCCCCAATGTCAGGCCTCAAATCCCAATAGGGCGGACTGGCACCCAAAGCCGTTAAGGCCCGAGAGAACATACCTATACGTTCGTATAGATTCATATGCATGACACCATTCTGTTTCATGTGGATACAAAATATCAATGACGGAAATCATGGAAATACATTCGGTTTAACTCTTTGGCTAGGTATGCTCCTAATGTGGTAGCTACTATGGCCAATAGAGTTCACCGGCATGTGGATAGATTAGATCCATATTTGGTGAGGTATTGTACTGTTGCTGCATTGAATAGGGATATGGATATAGCCAGGATACAAGCTTTTGGACAAAAAATAGAGGACCAGAAACAAAGAAGAAGGATGCAAGAATTTGAAAGAGGGTCGTCAAAGAGGGCTAACCCTACGGGACAGTTCATGGCGTCCCAAGGAGAATTTAGACCTTGGGTTTTTAATAAACCGCCTAGATCAACATTTTCTTCTTCTACAGCAGGTACTCCATCCCAATTCTGAGGATTTAAAGGCAGTCACATTGGGCAAAGTTGTGGGACTCAGGGTTCACAGACAACGGGGTTTTCTCATCAACCGTGTCAGCACTGCGGGAAGATTCATTTAGGTGAATGCTATTTTGGGACAAATATTTGCTTCTGGATTAGCCGTATCATCATCATTATTGGTTCCTTCCTCAGGTAGGGGTGTACAACTTACTGGTCATGGTAGAGGTTGTAGAGGAGCAGCCAGTTCTAGTGGAATCCAGAACTGTACCTATACTTTAGCGGAACGACAGAATTTGGAGTCTTCTCCTAATGTGGTTACAGGTACATTATTTGTCTTTTCACATAATGTATATTCATTGATTGATCCGGGCTCTACCCTATCATATGTTACTCCATTGATTGCTGAGAAATTAAAGAGAACACCAAAATTATTATCTAATCAATTTGAAGTATCCGCAGCCGTTGGTGAGTCTATTATAGTTAAGAGAGTCTATCGTAATTGTATGGTCACCGTTTGTGATCATAATACATTAGATGATCTTATTGAGTTGGAAATGGTAGATTTTGATGTTATAATGGGTATGGACTGGTTGGCTTCTTTTTATGCCATGGTGTATTGCCGAGCTAAGAACGTACATTTATATTTTCCACAAAAGACTGTTCTTGAATGAAGGGGTAATATTGGAGCACCGAGAGGAAAATTTATTTCTTATCTTAAGGAAAGAAAAATGATATCCAAGGGGTACATATGTCACTTAGTAAGAGTGTAAGACATCGATGTGAAGCCACCAACTCTTCAATCGGTTCCAGTGGTAAATGAATTCCTTGATGTATTTCCTGAAGATCTTCCAAGTTTGCCTCCAGAAAAGGAAATTGAGTTTTGTATTGATGTGATTCCAGGAACTCAGCCTATCTCTATTCCTCCATATAGAATGTCCCCAGTAGAGTTACGAGAATTGAAGGAGCAATTAAAAGACTTACTAGACAAGGGATTCATAAGGCCTAGTATGTCCCCTTGGGGAGCACCAATGTTATTTGTAAGAAAGAAAAATGGCACGTTGAGAATGAGTATTGCTTATCAGCAATTGAATAAGGTGACAGTTAAGAATAAATATCCCCTCCCCAAAATTGATGATTTGTTCGACCAATTACAGGGTGCCAAATGCTTCTCAAAGATTGACCTGAGATCGGGCTATCATCAAGTAAGGGTTAGAGAAAAAGATATACCCAAGACAACTTTCCGAACACGGTATGGTCATTATGAATTTTTAGTTATGTCATTTGGGCTAATAAATGCACCAACAGTTTTTATGGATTTGATGAATAGGGTGTTCAAGCCGTTCTTAATGTGTTCGTGACAGTGTTTATAGATGATATTCTGGTTTATTCAAGATCACAAGATGACCGTGCTAATCACTTATGGTAGGTGTTACAGATTCTTCGTGATCGTAAGTTATATGCAAAGTTTTCTAAATGTAAATTTTGGTTAAAATCTGTAGCATTCTTGCCTCATATTATTTTGGATAAAGGAATAAGGGTTGATACACAAAAGATAGAAGCTATGAAGAATTGGACAAGACCTACGACGCCTACCGAGATTCGTAGTTTTCTCAGGTTGGCAGGTTGTTATAGAAGATTTATTGAAGGGTTTTCTTCCATTTCGGAACCTTTAACAAAGCTAACACATAAGGCAACCAAGTTTCAATGAAATGATACATGTGAAAAGAGTTTCCAAGATCTGAAGGATAAGTTGACTTTTGCACCTGTATTGGTACTTCCAAAAGGCACAGAAGGGTATGCGGTATATTGTGATGCTTCAGGAGTCGACTTAGGATGTGTACTGATGCAACACTGTAATGTGATAGCTTATGCCTCAAGACAATTACGACCACATGAAAGAAATTATCCAACACATGATCTTGAGCTAGCCGCTGTGATATTTGCTTTAAAGATATGGCACCACTATTTGTATGGGGTTCATGTTGACATATATACTGATCATAAGAGTTTACAATATATTTTTAAGTAGAAATACCTAAATTTGATGCAGTGGAGATGGCTGGAACTATTAAAAGATTATGATATTGATATTTTATATCATCCAGGGAAAGCAAATATAGTAGCCGATGCATTAAGCCGCAATGTAATCGGAAGCACTGATGGCCAGTGCACGAAAAAATAAGGTATAGTAAAGGATTTGCATCAACTAGCCAGCTTAGGGTTTCGTCTTCTTGAAACTCCAAGTGAAGGAATTATGGTGCAAAATGCAGCAGAATCTTCATTAATAGCTAAAGTGAAGGAAAAACAGTATGCGGACCCTATTTTATGGCAACTGAAAGAGAATGTACAACAAGGATTGACAAAGGCATTTGATCTTACGCAAGAGGGAGTACTTCACTGCCAAAGTAGATTGTGTGTGCCTGATGTAGGTGAGTTAAGGAGATGGATTATGATAGAGGTACATCATTCACGATATTCTATTCATTCGGGAGCCATCAAAATGTATCATGATTTGAAAGAAATGTATTGGTGGGGTAACATGAAGAAGAACATTGCAGAATTCGTAGCCCAATGTCCAAATTGTCAACAAGTAAAGTAGAGCATCAGAAGCCTGGAGGTTATATGCAATGTATAAATCTTGTGTATGAATTAGCACTACCCCAAGAACTCTCCACAGCTCATCCAGTGTTTCATGTTTCAATGCTTTGAAAATGCATATGAGATCCATCTCGAATTTCTCCCATTAAAGATGTGAAAGTTACGGAAGATCTCACATATAAGGAAGTACCTATTGCCATTATGGATCAACAAGTTAAGAGGTTAATGAAATAAATAAGTAGCTTCCATAAAAGTGCTTTGGAAAAATCACAAGTAGAAGAAGTCACATGGGAAGCCGAGGAAATGATGAAGTCTAAGTACCCATATTTATTTCAAATTGAAAAGAAAGTTCAAGATGTGGAATAGAGCAATGACAAGTAAGTATCAATAAGAATTATGTGTATATTATAACATGAAGAACGAACTTAGACTTGAATTTCTTTAAATTGGATACTGTTACTAACATTCGAGGATGAATGTTTTTAAGGGGGGGAGGATGTAACACCCCGTGCATTTTCGTACTTATGCGACTACCTTAACAGTGATGAAAGTATTTTAACTAGAAATACTAGCTGAATCATCTACTAAAATTCTTGGGATGAATTAATCCCATGCTAATGGGCTCAAAGGAGGTCCAAAATTAAGCAAGAAAGACATGGCCTAAAAAGGGAATTGACCTAGTAAACACCTCATCTTTGACCCAAAGGTTTGGCTAAGGATGAACATTAAAAGAGGTTATTTAAAGGGACTATATAAGGCAAAAAATCAGATTTTATTCACCACAATACACTTGACAATTCTATACTTTTCCAAGAGATATTTCTCTCTTCTTTCAAACCCTAAGCAACCACCTCTTTTGGACAAGATCATCTCCTTGCAAGCTTGGGTAAGTGTTTAATCTTATGGTTTAATATATTATATGCATAATAGGGTGTGTAAATCATGTTGGTTATGTTGACAAAGTGTTGAGCAGTCCACTATGTGTAAAACATTCCACTTTTGCTTCTTTGTTAAAGGATATGTCTTCTATGTGGATTAAACTTGAAAGGGGACTTAAGGTCTTAAAGGATATGAATTAGATGGATGAGATGTCAACATTTTAGGATGTGGTTATGTCCCTAACTTGTTTCCTTTTTGTGTATGACTTGTGGAAATATTGTTATGTGGTGGTGTATTGAAACGAGAATATAGTTTTGTGATGTTCATGTGCATGTTGACATGATAGTCGTTTATTAGCATCAAGTTGACCTAAAATATTAAAAGGGAAGATCACTTGTAGCCATGGACCATTTATTACAAAAAAAAGGACCCAAAAGTGACCCCTCGCAGCCGAAACGGGCACCCGCCTTCGCAGGTGAGGCACCTGCGGGCTCAGGCGGCACCTCAAGTGGCCCTGGACAGGGCCAAGGGGGTACCTTCAACAGCACCTCACCACCTGCGGGCACAGGTGGCTCCGGAATTCCTTCCAGAAGTTTGTTTAGCTTTTGTTTGCTTTTCTTGACCCTACAAGGCCCCTCTACCCTTCTTGGATGCAATCATCAACTTACGGTACCCTTTGGATGTCTCTAAAGGGGTAGTCCGAAGGCATTTTCAATTGTATCAATTGTGGATTGTTTTTAATGTGTTGTGCTGGAAGGTATTTGGGTGACTTTATGGAGTAAGCGTGATGATGTGTTTCGGAGGAAATGTAACGTAAAAACTTGATGTAAAGTCCTATCGGTTTGTGGTATATAGGTTGGTGTGGGGACTGATTTGGTGTTGTTGGTATGGTGATGCAATAAATTGTATTGTAGAGAGAGTTAAATGCAGTTATATGGCAGTTAAGTAGTTTATCATCACCTTGTGAACTTGCAATGTAGTTGACTTTTAATGTGAGATCATTATGTATTCATATTGTAGAGTAGCACTTTAAGGAAGAGCTAAACTGTGTTGGTCATACGTTGGAAGGATAAGGTATTTAAGGTTACTCTTACCGTATCCTTTGGCAACACTTATTGTTCTCATTGTTACCGAATTTGTTTCCACTCCAAAATGTTCTAAAGTATTTTATTTCAGATTTGTTATAAATTGTTATTAACATGTCTCTAATTCATTAGCTATTGATCCAAAGTTCCTATAAGGTTATAACCACCAATGTATCACTATCACAAAAGTAAAGGAATGATGTAATGCATAATTGTTTGAGTACGGGTGGTAACTCAAAGGGGCGAAAGCCTAGCTAGAGATGATTGCGATTGATTATTGGATACAGGGGGTAGCCCAAAGGGGTGAAAACCTAGCTCGGGATGAACCTGCTTTATTGATTTATGGGTGGTAGCTCAAAGGGGCATAAGCCTAGCTAGAGACGATCCCAATGTTATTTCCCACTGATCAGTAGGGACCCGGGCATTATATGAATAATATTGATGGATTTGAACGTAAAAGAAAATAAAGTAATGAAGGTAATGTACACGGTTCCACACATACATTACGGTGGTTTATCGATATTGTCCACTCACTTGTATTTGATTCCGTTGAAGTTCTTATGTTTCATCCAGTTACTTATAGCCTTACATACTCAGTACATTCTTTTGTACTGACGTTCCTTGGGGGACCTAACTTACTTGCTGCAGGCACAGGAGCTTGTAGACCTTCAAAGTAGGATACGGCTCATCTGCAGACTGTTGGTGAGCTCCAAATTGATTTGGGGCTTTTCGAGTCATGTGTACATTTTGGTTTTGGTAATGTATAACAGTTGTATAAAGCGGGGACTTATCTCGACTTTAGGCATGGTTATGTATCTGTTAGAGGCTTTGTAGACGTTATAAGTCGAACGAAGGAATGTATAACCGTTTTATGTAGTGGCCCTAACAGCCAAGTTTAATATCTATCTGAATGTCTTTCCATGATTTCCGTTATTGAAATTTTTTATCCACATGAGACAGATTGTTGTCATGCATATGAATGTTTACGAGCGTATAGGTTTGTTCTCTCGGGCGTTAATGGCTTCGGGTGCCAGTTCGCTCCAATGGGATTTGAGGCATGACACCCAAGAAAGACACTGAGGATAACAAAAACCCACACTTGGAATACTTACCATAAAGTTGCTTCTCTTTAAGTAACCCCAACACGGTATGCAAGTAAGCTTCATGTTCCTAATTACTCTTAAAGTAGACAAAGATTTCATAAAACAAAACAATTATGAATGACTTCAAATAAGGTTTGAATACTACATTCATAAATCTCAAATAGGCGGTTGGAGCATTGGTCAAGCCAAAATACATCACCAAGAACTCATAATGGCCATAACGAGTTAAAAGGGTGGTCTTTGGTATTTCTTCTGCCCAAATTTTAAGCTGATGGTAGCCCAACCTTAAATAAAATTTAGAAAATATTGCGGCTCCCTACAACTGCTCGAACATGTCATCTATCCTATGAAAAGGATACTTATTACGAATTGTAACCTATCGATAGTCTATGCACATCGACATACTACTGTCTTTCTTCTTAACAAAAAGGATAGGAGCACCCCACATAGAAGTACTAGGACAGCTAAAACCCTTCCTCCACTACTCTTACAACTAATAATTCAATTTCCTTAACTCTGTCTGTGTCATCTTATAAGGAAGAATGGAAATAGGGTGATTTCCCGACTCTAAGTCTATAAAAAAGTCAATGCCACGGTCAAGTGGAATCCCAAGGAGATCATCAAGGAATCTATAAATTTTACATACTACAAAAATCAAAGCAATAGGATGGACTGTTGTACTATTATCCTGAAGATAGGCTAAAAATGCCTAACACCCCCTCTTAACTTGTGTTTGGGAAGGAATAGCAGAAATGATTGTCAAAAGAGCAGGCTTATAAATACCCTCCCACTCCAACCTCTCCATCCCGAGCATAGGTATGGTGACAGTCTTAGCATAACAGTCAAAGACAATATGGTAAGGAGACAACCAACTCATACCCAAAATAATATAAAAATCTTCCATGTCTAGAATTACTAAAGCTGCCAAAAGTTATGTACCCCATAAACACTACAGGACTAGCTTAGTAAACCTGAAAAACACACACAACAACCCTAACCAATGTAGATACATACATGGGTGTATCAATTATTTCAAAAACTAAATTATAGCCAAAAGTAAACTTCACTGACAAATAAGAAAAATGGTCCCCGAACCAAATAATACAGAAGCCATACGATCACAGACAAACATGGTACTTGTGATCACCAAATCAGAAGCTTAAACTTTTAGGTGACCTAGAACTACATAAAAATGAGCCTTATCACCATCCTGGCCACCACCTCTGCCAGCCTGCATGCCACACTGACCAACCTGCCCTCCACCAATGTTGGATTAGTTGCCACCACTACCAGCAGTGTGACCACCACGCCCAACCCGTGGACAACCTCTACCATTTCCTCTCTAACCATAATCTATCAGAACTAAAGCTCTAGAAGCTAGTTTTTGAGTCAAATAACCTGTGGGTTTATCATTAGGATAATACCATCAATTGTGACCTTCTCCTCCGCACTCAAAACATCTATGATCTAGATAAAGCCGCTGGGATGAAAATGTTGGAGGTGTATAACTGTCTGTCCTTGAAGGTTGATGACTGAACCCTGATTATCCCCCAACGAATATAGTGATAAGAATAAAAGACAAGGAAATTAAAATAAATAAAAATGATATATGAATTAATACTAAGGAGTTGAAATTCTAGGCAACAAGGGGCTAAAACCTTCACGTACCAATTGATTTCAATGACCAAAATAACTAACCCTACTCAATTATAAAAGGAAACAAAAAGATTAACGACAAATGGATGTCACTTTGGTTAATTAAGCAGAAGAAGTTAACTGACAATTAAGAGATTTCACCCTAATCACTCACTAATTCCTTAAGGAATTCACTAAGCACTAAATTAGCAAACTACAGTTTGAGAGAGGTTTTAAATATTAAACATAAATTAAAGTCTTCAAATGATAAAGACTACTATTTATACTAAGGGAAATAAAGAAGACATTAGCTTTTATAATTTTTCCCTTAATGAGACAAGGGCCATGTATGGTTGCCTTCTTTTGTGAATTCTTGAATTCTTGAATTTATGAGATGGTCATTTGAAAACATGGAATCTTTCCTCCCTCCTCTTCAGATTGATTGACCTTCCAGACATTGTATGCCTTTCCTTAGTATCCTTCAAGCTCCTACAAAGCATCCTTTTTCATGAACATTGCTTATAGGTATTGGAGATCTTTTACATGACTACATGTGAATGGCCTTGAAGAGTAATCCATGCCATCCATGCTAGTATCACAGAGGCATCGCTAAATGAATTGGATAAGTAGAGTAGCTCTGGAAACCATAGCCTAGTGAATAAGAACCACAAAAATGACCCAATTCTTAGGCTCTCTTCTCCTCTGCTCTAACACTACGTTGTTGCTTCACCCCTTCCACTTTATTTACAAATTCCACCATCTCAAGAAAAATATTTTCCTAGAAGTGGTCATTTGAAGTGCAGGCACTTGAAGACCTGTGTTCATACCCTTTTATGAAAAATTTGATCCTCTGCTATTCAGTAGGTATCAATAGCAAAGCATACCGAGATAGAACATAAAATTTTGCCTCATAAGCCGCCACTGACAAATAACCCTGCTCAATCCTCATAAACTCAACATTCTTATTATCATGTGAAGTACGGGGAACATACTTCTCAAGAAACACAGCGTAAAGCTTAGACTATGTTAGTGGAAATAAAGCAGCCCTACACTCAACAAAGGATTTCCAAACCATTGGTTAGCCTCACCCTACAATTGAAAAGACAAACATTCCACTCCATATCTCTCCATAATCCTCATCTTATGTAGATGCTCATGACAGTATATTAAAAACTCATAAGCATCATCTAACTTAGCACCTTAAAACACTGGAGGTTTAATTTTAAGAAATTTACATAATAAATCATGCTCATTGCCGGCTATAATGTACCTAATACTTGTTGGATAAAGAATCCTACTCAGAACCTTCATCCATTCGAGGTGCAACATTAGTGGCATGCTGTAAAACTTGAGGCTAGAAGGCTAAAACTGTCTGAGAAGCACCAGTGACAAAAAAACTACTTAAAAGTCCTAATACCTACTGGATCAACTCTAAGGACATAGGCACCTATGATGCAGCACCCTGCACGGGCACAATATTTTCAGGTACTGGGACCTCCTCCTTCAAAACAACTATTTCCCTATAATAAACAATGTCTGGAGTATTTTTATATAGGGGAGGGGATAGTGATCTCTTCCTAGTTGATCCTCTAGCTGCCTGGGTTCCACCCCTGATGGGTAGTGCCTTTCGCCCTCTTATTCTGCCTTTTTATCTCTCCCAAACTCTACCCCAAACTATAGGCCCCAATAGCTATTTAGCCATTGCTGCTGCTCTAACTGGATGTGTATTCACCATCAACAAAATAAGAATGAAGGAAGTTAGTTACCAATTGGATTACCAGATACCAATTGGAATCAAGTACTACCACAAAAGAAATAATGAAGTGAAAGTTTTTCCTAAAGTCCTGTAGGTTCTCGAAGAAAAGTACAGACGTCTCCGTACCATTTTGTAAGACTCTACTAGACTCATTCTTAAATGACAAGAATGATGAAGTGTGTGCTTTGATACTATATTTGTTATGATGACCCAAATGTTCGTGAGTGGCACCAACCCCAACTCTACAATGGGAGAAAAAATCAACTTAACCCTTAGCCGAATAATTAAACACTAAAAGACATTCACTAAGTCCTTTTCCAAAAACCACCATTTATTAACTTAAAGCATGCTCAATCATAACATCAGTCTAATATCTCTAATAACATAATAAAATAACCAATGTATGATAATTACATCTACTCAAGTCCCAAAAGTCACCATATATGAACTATTAATCAAAAACAAAGTCTAGAAGGATAATCCAAAACTAATGTCAAAAAGAGAAAAGTCATGATCTAGAACAGAATACATAAACAAGAGAAAAATCCAAAGGTTACCCAAATATGGTGCTCACCCTTGAATCGAAGTTGTTGATCACAAGATAAAGTCGAGGTCTCATCTCAAATCCTAGAACACGCTCTACACTGAATAAAAAGAAGATCACAGGTAGTATCAGTACAACTATAATGTATTGGTAGGCATCATTGGCTTACTTAACTTAACAACACACAAATAGGAAAGATAAACAAAAGCAAGAAGCGATCAAGACATAACTCATACTCAACTAACATTTCAATACATATTCATAATTGCATAAACGTACAAAATCACTAACTATCCTTTTATTATTAATCCTTTTTAGGTTATTCAAATCAATTTCACTTACAGTTAAGCAATCCAATCAACAAAATCAAGTATACATATTCATAATTGCATAAATTTACAAAATCACTAACTATCCTTTTATTATTAATCCTTTTTAAGTTATTAATATCAATTTCACTTACAGTTAAGCAATCCAATCAACAAAATCATGTAAACAATGACATATACAATACAACAAATAATGCATGCCTAAAATGGTATACATACACACTAGAGTAAACAGGGACTCTTAGTCATGACCTGCAATGGTGGAGCTCAGTTCATGTATTGTATCGGCATTGTACCCGATCATGAAAGCAAGGTTTTTAATATCTGTTCCAGTGTGACACTCGATCCAAATATCATCAAAATAGGTAAAAACCTCAACAATAATTCTCAAAGCACAATAATATCAATTATCAAGTTTATATTTCATTTTTCAACACTTAAATATTGAAGTTAATCATTTTAGCTTAAGTTTAACATCACCTCAAACAAACAAGCGCAAGCATGGCCAAGTGTTAATCACAATCATCAAACTCAATATAAGCATAGAGTCAAATCATGTCTACAACTACTTTCAAACCAAAAGTTGTCTCATATCCTCGTCCAAATGCACTATTTAGCCAAAGCTTTCCCCTTTCTCACAATTTTTTCTTGTTCATGGTTTATAAACAAAAAATAAGAACTATTGAATACATCATTCCCCACTTCTAATCATTACAAATCTAAACCTATTGATTTTAATACATAAACTTAGTCTAGTTTATCATTCTATGGTTTTCTGCCCTTTAATCTCTTTGAATTCTCTGTATTTCATGATTACTAGAGGGAATTCTATGCTAGAAAGTGAATTATAACAACTTAGAGTTAACAAGAAGTAAATTCAAGCTATTCACAACCAATTCCCACTAGTTTATCAACCTAGGGCTAACCCATACATTCTCCCATTATTATAATCCTTATAATTCTAAGGATTTAATGTAGTAATCATAAGTTAGAGTGGAAGAAAACCCTTTCTTCAATGATGGAAAAATCCCAGGAATGATGAGAATCACCCTTCCTTAACCTTAGGTCGAAAAATGAATATTTTAGGATGAAAAATGCTATGTCTCAGATTTTTGGGTATAAAACTACCTAATCATTGCTGCAATGATGGATCTGTCGCTGCAGCGATGCCGCTGTAGTGGAAGGATTTCTGTTGCAGCAAAACTTAGGTCAATTAACCCTCCATTATGATGGCCTTTCTCCTTGTTTTGGCAATGTTGCTGCTATGGAAACTTCTACCACTGCAGTGGTCCATAAATAATAACTCTAGCTTAATTCCCAGCTATTCCCATTTCACATCACACTTCCCAGATTTTTACATCACACACTCACCTTTACAAAAAAATTACTATAACTAAAGTTCTACTAACCCATTTTATGCACTAGAAGTTTCGATGACTTCCTAAACTCGTCATCTAACATATAACTAAATCAAATCACACAATTAACAAACTAAGAATTACTAGATCTCCCTAGACCAAACATTTCCTAGAATAGGCTAGCCTTGAATTTCACAATTTTAGCCTTGGGGAAGGCTAAATTGAAATTTTACCTACCAACTCACATAAACAATGTTTTGGGTTGTTATAGGTAATCAGAGAGGGAAGGAAAATATCCTTCTGGTGACTGAAATAAGGACTGTGTAGTAACCTATTTCATCATTATTTAATCATATGTAGTAAAGGTGTTAAAGTTTTTAATTTTCATTCTCTAATATAAATTTGAGTTCAAAATAGCAATTACATTATTCATTGTAATATCTCAACCATTCAAGCTAAGATCTTAGCTTTCTAATATGTGTAGATAGACCCAATGTCGCTGAAATTTATTTGTACATGAGAAATCATATCAATTCTTTAGAGTGGAAAATATATTAGGTATGAACTAAGGTCCAACAAAACGACAAGAACAAAGTTAAGTTGGAAGTGTCCGTACTGTTTGAGTTTCAGTCTAGATTTAAACTAGGATCAGCATCAAAAGAGCACTCCTCTTAGAATATAAAGAGTGTCTCTAATACCCATCAATTTAAAGATCTTTGAGCCTTCATTCCAAAACACCAATAATTTTTTAATCCGTTTCCATAGTAAAAATATATGGTCGTTTTATTAAACACTATCTATGAGGCTGATAAAGCGGGATTAGGGCTGTTATAGTGTGATTTTGGTAGTTTATATGCCTATTTTGGTCGAGTTTAAGGTCCAAACTCAAAAAACTTATTCCACAAACCTATAGGGGGCGATTTTCTAAGGTCTAGGGTGAAAATTCTTTGTCGACGTAAGATTTTTACTCCATTTTAACATCAATTAATCTATTCTTCTTCTAGAATTATTAGAATAGGGAATTATGGTGAAATTATTGAGGATTATAACCCTCGATTCATGAAATTATGAGGAATCTATGGGTATGTGTAATGTGTAATATCACCTAGAATTACTTTTAGCTTGTAAACTAATGATTTCTAGCATGAATTTATTATTCTAAATCATAAATTTTGATGGTTGGAAACCTTGAATTCAATAAAGATGGGATCTTTAGCTTTAAAACTCCATTAATAGAGATAATATGAGTATGATAGTATTATTTAATGGTTAATTGACTTTTGGGTAATGTTATAGAGTGTGAATAAGGGTATAATCAGTAGGTTTGTGTTTCAAAAGTATTTATTTGAATTAATTACTCTTATAACTACTTATTTATTAGATAATTGCTCATTTTGAGGCATGAAGGAAGGGAAAGAGCATTATTTATGTCTCTTCCTTTTTTCAAGATCTTTATTTTAGGTAGGTTATGGTTTATGAGAAGTAGACTTGGATTAGCTAAACGTATACACTATGTATAATTGACGAGAGAATGTATGATTAGGCCTTCAAGAATGGTGTTTGGATGGATAAAACATGAAAATAGTTATATAATACAAATTCGTGTTATAATTTTCTTATATATAATCCCTTAAGGAGTGATATTGTATTAATATGAAGTTCATGATGAGTTGTAAAATATAATCTGGAGTTAATAATATAATGGTAATCCACTGCGTGTGGTTTGATATGAACTATACATTCTCCTTGTTGTAAATTGACCTAGCATGTTGATTTTGATGCAAGAAAAGATAAATGATGTTCTATCTTAAGGTTTTGAGAAAAACATGGCTAGACATTATTGCATAACCTGTTGTAAAATTAATAAACTAAGGTTACCATTTGATACATCCCAAATTGGCGTTCATAATTTGAGGTCATCACATGGATATTCAAGATATGATCCTTATGAGGGAACAAGAACATGCTTGGAGGACCTTTTTTGAAAATATACTAGAGCAATACCTTATATGGTTGATAGCTTAGAGCTTGGGATGTGTTTGGAAGGACCTAAAAGGTACACTGCCTAGGGATGATGGGAGGGGCGATGAGCCGCCACCAGCTTGACCAACCGTCCCCTGAGCCACCCAAAAAAGCCCAAGAAAGGAGCACATTATCCCATGATGATAGAAGGAGTGGTGGATACTCAGCTCAGTGATGGGATGTCTCTAGAGCCGTCAAGGCCCAGCTTAACCTAACGTTGTTGTTCCTTTCTCTATCTATGCCAAGGTCACTTTTGCTCCTTTATAATGGACTATAAATAGTTAAAACCTAGGTCATTAGTTAGTTAGTTTTTTAATGATATTTATATTGTGAGACTCTTTATGGAGCATGAGATCTTGGAAAAGCTTAGGTTGACTTTTGTTTAGAAACCGTGGTTGCGAGGGCATTATGATTCCCTCAAGGTCATTGGTAGAGTTAGGTGATTTATTTAGAATAATATTTTGGCATTTTTGGATTGAATATATCCTTAAGTATTGTTGGATTTCCTTGTTTGTGCCTATCTTTCTATCTCTATCTTCTATCCTTTACTTTCTGCATTTTCAATTCTACTAGTTCTCATAGTTTTAGTGTTTATTTTGCCTTCTATATTTTGGATCGTATCATTTGGTATCAGAGCCGAGGTTGAGTTTGTTCCCACGAATTCAATCTTGGGTTTGGTATCTAGAAAATAAAAAGAAAAAGTAGTAAAAAACATTTTGAATCTTTTTGAAATTTTGAGTTTTTGATTTTTGAGTGTTCTTGAGTTTCTAGTACTAGAATCTTGTTCCCTAGTACTATTTAAGTAAAAATATGAAATTTGAGCTTCATCTGAGAAGATTTGAGTGTTCCACCATTGTTGAAGTTTGAGTTTGAAGAAATTTGATGTGGGTTCTAAAATATGAAATTTTTGGTTGAATTTTTGAGCTTACAATTGCTTGGGTTGTGTTCAGGAGATCGAAGGGTGCTTGGGTTCTTAATTTCATCAAATTCCAAGTTTGTTTGCTTAAGTGTAAAATTTTGGGTGTTCTTGAGTTCTTCATAATATTCAAGTCTTGTTTAAGAAAAATATTCAGAAAAGAAGGGTTTAATCCAAAAAAGGTGAAAAAGGGGTTGTACTTGTTTATGCCAAAGACTATTCCCAAGATTGTACAAGGGACCATAAAATTTCACATATAAAGAGGCCGACGGCTCTAGTGATGATCATTCCCTTGATCCGTCACTTGGAAGAGGTTTGAGTTACATTCTGGATAGGCCTACTATTCACCCGATGGTCAGTCGCGCCCCTGACTATCAATTACCCTATTAGTCGATTAGACAAAGTTGAAGCCATCTTCTTGATATGGAATATGGCTACAGCGATGGTCAGTCACCTCAGTGACAGTCACTTAATTGATCAGTCACAAAGATAAGTTCATCCACCCTTCTGGAAGCTAGTGACGATCTCTATGACGGTCAGTCACCTCAGTTATTGTTAGTCACCTAATCAGTCAACTTGAAAAAGTTTTCGTACGCTCATTTTAGATTCATAGTTTCATTTCTTTGATTCTTAATCATCTTTTCTTAATTCCTAAGCTAATTAACAACTAGTAATTACACTATATAGTTGTGATTAGTTCTTGAGTCTATTTTATTTCTTCATCCTATTTCTTTTGTGCTTTTCTAGTTTTTAACTTTGTAGTTAACTTCTTGATTCAAGTTTTTTAGTTTATAATTGAGTTTTATGTCATTCTCTAAAAAAGAATACATTTTGGCCAGGAGTAGTAATCGACACCTTGTGTACCACTGAAGTATAAGCAATCTTCAACATTAGCCGATCCAATTTTGACGCATACAAAGGTGAACATCTTATGAGTGTTGATGAGGATCTTTCACTACTAACCTTTTTTATTCATTTTGTAGACATACAAGTTATATGGAAGTATGTATTGGTATCCTCGAATACATGAGACTACGACCTAGGAGACTATGATTGTATTGATGAAAGCTATCTCTTAATGAAGATGGTGATAATGGAGGGTACAAATATAGCCATGACCAAGAGTTGTATGGGAATATGAGCTACGATATTGGAGAAGAATATGGTGCAAATGATGAATCTAGATCTTATGGAGAATATGGAGAGGACTAAGAGCCTTATGATGGTTCTTATGAAGACAATGGAGCATATGAGGAGTCTTTCACTTCCCACTCTGAGCATGAAGAAGATGTGAGGTATAATTCTTTCTCCTATGCACCTTAGAAGAGTCATGGTGGAAATGTGTATGAGGCTTGTGAAGATTTGTATACCTCGTCTCGTAGTACTCTATACCCTAGTTGAATTTGTGTGAGTGGTTATACTACTTATAGTTGAAGTCGTCCAATGGGAAGAAAAGATTGTACACCTCCAAGGTCAAAGGAAACTACATCCTATACTTCTTGTTCCAATGCCCAAATGTCGGGATGTAGTACCCAAGATTGTCTTGAGAGAATTGATAGGAGTCTTGAAGCTATCAAGGTCACTCTTCCTATTTTTAAACGAGAGTGTGATTCCAAGACCTATCTAAATTGGGAGAGTCAATGTGAGTTGATTTTCCAAGGCCATAACTTGAAAGAAGATGAGAAGACCCACTACGCCATTAAATACCTTAAAAGGAGTGTTTTTTCTTGGTGGAAAAGCTATAGTAAGACTCTATGGTTAGTACATGGTAGTATACAAAGAGTACAATGGAATTACTTCAAGGTATTCCTTAGAAGCCAGTATGTTTCGAAAGGATACATGAAGCTTTATAATGGTAACACGAGAAGACACTCTTTAAATGAAGGTTGCTCTTTGTAGAATTTTGGGGTTTGATATTGCTTTAGATAATTGGTGTTATGAAAATTACATCACTCCTTCTAAGGTAGAGTACTTGGGAATCACGAGTCTTAAATCATCAACCATATACCATGGATAGATATAAGGTCACCGAGAGTGTGAAGGTCTCTTTCACTTGTAAAGGGTATTATAAGGAGGCTTGGTGTGATGTACTTCCTACAGACATTGTTCATTTATGATTAGGAGCCAATTTCTTTGAAATATATAGAGTTACAAATGAGTAAAATTTGACAAAGATTGTAGTGGACCAATGGAGAAATCATCTCTTCCCACCTACCCTTCCTAAGTCTCAAGAAAATATGACCACTTACGCCAAGTCCCTTAATAATGAGATACAAAAGACTGAGAGGAGTAAGGGAGTGCAAAATGGTAACCTAAGAGTGAAAAAATGAGAGGTTGTGAGAAGTGAAGTGATGGGGTTACCATAAACTCCACCTAACTTTGTTTGTCCTTCTCTTGATAAGGACACATGTGCAGGTGCTAACTTTACAAATGAAGGAGGAATACAAACATCAAACCTAGGGTCTAATAAAAAAGATTGGGAGATTAAGTTAGACCAATGCATCAAACAATACGAAGAATGTTCCAAAACATTGAAAGGAACCTTGCACCAAGATAAAAAGGAATCTTCTCATGAACTTCAAGGTAACAAAGCTAACTCTTTCACTTTTGTAAATATGAAAGATCATTGTGTGGCTAGTAGCCAATTGAGTGTGAGTGATATCTTGTATACATGTGAGCCTAATGATTCTTTGCCTTGTGTTTATAATGTACATATTAAGAGTATGGATACACTAGTTGATCCTATTGACGACCAAATTGACTTTTCTTGTAAGATTGATTTGTGTACACCTAGTGTGGAAGCCTTTGTGTTGAATAATGGTACATTATCTTGTAAAAATGGTGTTGATCAACTTACTAATGAATCTAGTCCACTACTTGAGAATTTTTGTGATGTGATAGATGAGCCTCAAGATAGTGATGTTTTTTTGGTAGATTTGATCATGTGAATAGAAATGATTCTTTGAGCATATCATGTGATGATGATCCTATTATTAGTTTTACTCATAGATATCACATGAATGAAAATGATGTTAAAGATGAAATGTATCTTTTTGAGAGTAAACTTGCGTGCTTTAGAACCTTACCTTTGTTTAGTGATCAGATGATACAAGCCAAATCAGCGTAAACCTTTTAAGGACTATAATTCAAGGCCGGCACCAAGGGATCCTAGCCATGATCATTTCAAGGATACAAGTACACATTTGGAGTAGCTTTTTAAAGCTCCCAAGAGCTCAATACCATGTGTGGAGGGTAGCTTGGAGTAAAGATTAAAATCACCTAGGGACCTTTACTAGAAGGCAAGCACGAGACCTACAAACACTCCAAGGTTTATTGATGAAGCTAGATGTATTTTAAACCATCTTGACACCATTTAAGGAGTGTTTTGTGGTGCTCAATTCACTCAATAAGGATCAAAAGCCATTGGAGAGGTCGTCGGAGTGTTAAGAGGAGCCAAACGGTGACCTAGAGCCCCCTACGCCCTGACTTGCGGCCGCAAGTAATCCATCTGCGTCAGTAGGTGGCCATTTTGGCCCTTCTTATGGCACCTGAACCTTAACATGTGCCAGCAGGTGCCCTATCTGTGTGGGAAGATAATGTTTCACTTTTGGACCCATTAAATGTAATAAAAGGCCCAAGGCTATAAATACTAGTTCTTCTTCATTTTTAGGAAGCTTTTGATGAATTAAGATAAGATATACACTTGAGAGTATGAGATCTACGATTATCTTGTTTTGAAATATTATTTTAAAACGTTCATTACGTGGGAGTTTGATTCCCTCGTGGTTTACGTATGTGAATTGGTGCTTGTAGGATTAATTCAACAGAGGTTTTAGGGTTTAAAATACCCTTTGGATTCATTGATTTTCCTATATTTGTGTCATTCAATCTATATTTACTTTCTTGCCTTGTATCTTAGTTTGTTTTCTTGATTTTCGTACTTTATTTCTTTTCTTGTGTTTTGTCTGGTATCATTTTGTAATCAGAGCCGAGATTCGATTTGTTTTTACTATTATAAATCTTGGGTTTGTTATCTAGGAAAAAAAAAGTCACACAAAAAAACTTTTTTCCAAAAATCCCAAAAATATTTTTGTGTTTTTGAGTCATTTTTGAAGTTTCAACATTAGATTTATTTCCCCTAGTGTTATTAGAGTCGAAATTCAAAAATTTGTGTTTTATTTGAGTAGATTTGAAGAAAAATACCATTGTTGTGCTTGAGTTCGAAGAAACTTGAAAGTGGGTTTTTAGATATATCCTTTTTTATGTTTATTTGAAGGATAAAAATTGTTGAAAAGTGTTCAATACGTTGAAGGGATCGTGGATCTAAAAGTTGGTGCTATTTGGAAAAGTTTTGGAGAATCCGCCATTTTTGAGTTTGGAGCTTGAAGATGATTCAAATGGGTTTGAAAATCTGAAAATTTTAACTTGGAATTGAGGGTAAATGAGTATTGGGGATTTATTCTCATATCAAAGAGTTCCTAGATTTCAGATTACGTTGAATTCTAAGCTAAAACGAAAAATATATGAATTTTTGAAATTCATCCATGTTGTTGGTGTTCTTCATGAAATTCATATCTTGTTGAACAAGAATATTCAAAAAGGTGTTTTCAGATCCAAAAGAGGACAAAACAATCAAGCAAAAAGTGTTAGTACCAACGAATATTCCAAAAAGGGAAGGTACTAGGAAAGAGAAATTAAGAGGGCCAACAAAAAGTTGAAAATGCAAAAGCTTCAGTTGGTCTGCCCAGGCCACTTGCACCCTCACCTTTGCCAGTAGATGACCATATGCATGGGAAGGTGACCAAGGAAGGACACAGTGGTTTGACATGCGCCTTCACCTGCGGGGGCATGTCACCGCCCTCGTGGGCAGGTTACCCCAATGCACCTCAAAGGTCCAAAATCCCATTTTGCTCAGGTTCCATCATCTTAGTTTCATTTCTTGATTCCTAAACTAATTATCAATTGCTAATTGACCTTACTTAGTTGATTGATTAGTCTTAGCGTCCGTTCTTTCTTAGTCCATTTCTTTTTGTACTTTTATTTTTTTGTTTCGTTGTTACTTCTTTATTCAAGTCTGTGGTTGTTTGTTTGAGACATTTATTCTTCTTCTAAACAAGAATCCATTCCGACCACTAGTAGCAATCGACACCACATCTTCCATTGGAGTAGAAACGATCTTTCAACGCTAGCGACTTTTGTTGTGAGGCATACAAAGGTGAGAATCTTACGAGTGTTGGTGAGGAGCTTTTACTACTAACCTTATTTGCACATTTTTGAAGGTACATGGAGTTATAATGAATTATGTCTTTTGTAGCCTCGGATACTTTTGAGTACGACATATGACACTATGATTGTGGTGATGAAGGCTTTGGCTATGACGAAGAAGGAGATTATGGAGGCTATGAATATAGCTATGATCAAGAGCCATGTGGGAATAAGAGCTACTATCCCAGAGAAAGATATGAGGCGAATGGTGAGTTTAGTTCTTATGGAGAGTATGGAGAGGATGAAGAGCCTTGTGATGGTTCTTATGAGGATGAAGGGGAATATGAGGAGCCTTCCACTTCCCGCTTCAAGCATGAGGAAGTTGTGATGTATAATCCTTTCTCCTATGCACGTTATATGAGTCATGCTGGGAATGTACATGAGGATTGCAAAGATTCATATTCCTCTTCTTGTGGTATTTCTTATAGCATTACAAGTGGTTACACTACATCGAGTAGAAGCCATCCAATAAGAAGAAGAGAGTGTGCATCGCCAATGTCTAGGGGTACAACATCCTATTCATCTTGTTCTAGTACTCAAACATTGAGAAGTCGAGCCAAGGTAGCTATAAGGGATATAGTAAGAGTCATGATTTCACTAGAACCCCACTTTCTATCTTCATGTGATCCCGAGGTTTATCTTGATTGGGAATGGCAATGTGAAAGGTTTTTCAAGGATTATGATATAAGCGAAGTTGAACAAGCCATATATGCCATTATGTATATTCAAGGTCCGGCATTGAGATGGTGGGAACTTGCAAAAGGGCCCAATAAAACATGGAGTACCTTGACGGGGTTCATGAAGTCCAACTTTGCGCCAAAATGATACACGAAGCTCTATAATGTTGATCAGAGAAGACAAGTTGATCGTAGAAAGGTGAGTATTTATGGGGTTCTGGGATGCATTCTTGTTCTCAATGATTGGTGCTATGTAAACTACATCACTCCCTCTATGGTCAACTATTTAGGGATACCTCAGATGTCCAAGCATTATCCATATTTCTTAGAGGGCTATAGGGTTTCTGAGAGTGTGAAGGTTTCCTTCACCCGAAATGGATACTATGAGGAGGTTTGTGTAACACCCCGTATCCTACGTGTACTAGTTCTACTTATATTTCACTTGATATGGTACGGTTAATGGACTCGATTTCCTATATGACTAGCGACGGTAAGATGGGTTTGAAGGAACTACCCATATATTTTAATGTGACACGACTAAGTTAATGTCGATACAACTATTTAAACTTGGGATCGTGAGTAGGTATTTTAATCTAACGTTTAAAGTGACCAAGTGTACACAAACTATAAGTTAAATTAAAGGGATTAAGAATGGAAAATGGAATTGACTATTGAGGTGCTTGCTTGACTTAATTAAGCTAGTAGGTGAATCACCTACTGGGGATATATGGACCAAAGAGGTGTATTACCTACTTAAGTTAATGGATCAGATTAAGGCCTATATTAATGGACTCTTTTAAGACCCAAACTAAGTAAAATAAAAGTTAAGGAGAATGGGCAACCCAACACCTAAAATCTGCCCAAAAGCCTAATGAGTTGAAGGTCCATTTTAGACATTGATAAAGCAAGTAGGTGTATCACCAACTTTGACCTTTTGAGCAGCTTGAACCCCTAAGTAGGTGCATCACCTACTTAGACCAATTTGTGGATAAAAATGAAGTTAAAATAGGAGGTTCTAGAGGGATCAGTATAAGACCAATATAGCTGGTCTTTTTATGCATTTTTAACAAAAATTCCAGCCTTTAACTTCAGGTTTCTTAGTTTTCTCTGAAGGCATAAAGCAACAGCCCCTATATTCATCCTAGGGTTCTTGAAGAAACACTCATCTTTGCTAGCTATGGCAAGTAAAAAAATACTTATGGATTTAGCTTGATTCTTCTATTGAAAACTAGGAAATCATGTTTGTTATGCTTAAAAGTATGGGATTGCCTTTCCTCCATGTTAGCTGCCCCGTGTCCCTTAGTTATTAAGAGGCCTTATTCTCTTGTTAGTTAACTTTGAAGGATAATTCAAGCTCTTGAAATAAGTGCAAATTTAATAGATAAATTTCAAAAATTAAGGTAAAGCTATTGCCTATTTTTGCCCTTTTCTATATACATGTCTTGGTAGAGAATTGTGTATATATTGTTGTTAAGAATGCAAGGGATAATGAGTTCAATATTTGGTTGCTATAATAAAGTATTTTTGGACTGTTTTAGGGGTTGTTTTATGTCATTATTTGGGGACAACTTGGTTGATCTGAAAAAGGGATGTGAATTGTTGGTTTTGACATATAAAAAAAGAGGGTGTAATGATACACCACTTAATTAGATGTTGTATAAGCTTGTTGCCTATCATACTTTGTGGACTATTTTGTACATGTTATCAAGCCAAAGGAGTCTCTGGGAATCTTATATGAATCCGTGTGTTGTACAAATGTAATTAAGGAGAAGGGGTTGAAAGAACACCCTTGATTTGGTGAATTACGGGCGTGCTGCCGGCTACTGTTTTGAGTGAAGTTAAATAGCTTGAATTTGTTAATTAATTAATAATACTAGTTTTACCACGTACTTCATTGTAGATAAGTAATCTGAAAGGAAGGAGGTTAATTCGGGGTAATACCAGAGTTAAACAACAAGGTATGTAAGGCTACTCTATTCCGTATTCTTTGGCATGAAATCCAACACTTGTGTTACAAAGTGAGCTCCCAAAGCTCTCCCATGGCAAATGATACATAGTGTCAACGTATGATCCCCTATATAGCTAACTACCTTGATCCCATCTCCCTAATGTGTTAAAATACCTCAATATATGCCTATTACCTAGTCTGCATGTCTACATTCAATAGCAAGCTTCATGAGTTCTCGTTTTAGTCAAATAAGATCCATGTGTTGTTTCAGCTCCTAGGCATTTCATTTGTGTACAAAGTGTAACACCCCGTACATTTACGAACCTATGTTATTACCGTAACATTTATGGAATTATTTAAACATGAGAAGGTTGGTGTATTACACCTTAATTGTGTTGGGCTTAATTTAACTTTGTGCCATTAGGCTCAATTGAGGCCCAAATTGATGCAAAAGACTTGGTCCAAAAGAAGGAAATGATCCATTCTTTCTCTGACCAAGTAAACATGATAATTATTGACTAAGTGTTTGGATAAGGATGACTATGAGGCACTATATAAGGAACAAAATCAGATTTTATTCAACCAAAAGACACATGCAAAGTCTAGAATTTTCCCAAAGATATTTCTTATCCAACCATCTCTTTGGACAAGATCCTCACTTTGAAAGCTTGGGTAAGTGTTTACTATTGTTATTTAATATATTATATGCTTAATATGATGTGTAAATCATGTTGGTTATGTTGACAAAGTGTTGAGAAGTTCACTATGTGTGAAACAGTCTATGTTTGCTTAATCGGTAAAGGGTTTTGCCTTGTAAACTTGGAAGTGGACTTGTGGTCTTGAAGGAACTGAATTTGATGGATTAAATATCAACATGTCAGATGTGGTTATTTCCTTAAATTTCTTTATCTTTGTGTGTAACATTTGGGGTTGTTATTGTGAAATTGTACATGGAACTGGTAGCGTATTGAAAGAAAAATGTAGTTTTGGCGATGTTTATGTGCGTTGTGAAACCATGGATATTAGTTGGTATATCAGATAACTTAAAATATTAAAATAGAAGTTTATTTAAGACCATGGACCATTCATCGCGAAAAAAGACCCGAAAATGACCCCCGAAGGCTGAAACGGGCATCCGCCTTCGCGGGTGGGGCACCTCTGGGCGCAGATACCAATGCAGATGGACTTGGACCAGGCAAATGGTCACCTTCGGACGCACCACAACCACTTTCAGGTGAGGTGTCTTTGCAGGTCAGCCCAGAAGTTTGTTTTACATGTTTTGGCATCTCTTTGACCCCCCGAAACTCCTATACCCTTTTTGGATGCAATTATCAACTTATGGTACCTTTTGAATTACTTTAAAGGATTATCCCAGATTTATTTTGAATGTTATCAATTATTTATTGTCTTTATGTGTTTTTGTGAAAGGTGTTTACGTGACGTAGTGAGGTAATTGTGACATGGTATTGAAGGAAAAGTGTAAAGTATAAACTTGGTGTGAAATGCTATTGGTTTATGATGTCTTGGTTGATGTGTGGCATGTTGTGGTGTTGTTTGGTATGGTGACGCAGTCTATTGTATTGTGAAGGGTGAAACGACGTTATATGGCAGTCATGTAACTCATTGTCATCTTATGCACTTGTAATGTAGTGAGTTGTTAACGTGAGCTCCATGATGTACTTGTGTTGTAGAGTAAAAAGTAAGGAAGGAGCTGGATTATTTCAATCACATATAGGACTGTATATTCATATTGAGAAGATAAGGTATGTAAGGTTACTCTTTCCGTATCCTTCTGCAGCACATATTGTTCACATTGACATTGTACTTGTTCCATTCCGAAGTGTTCTAAAGTATCCCAGCTCAGGTTGACATATATTGTTATTCACGTGTTTCTTATTCTTAGATCAATCGTGATCCTCATGTCTCTTATTCATTGACTGAGGTTCCAAAGCTATCATAATGTTGTAACTACTAAAAGAACTATCTCAAAGAAAGTAATGATGTAAAGAGAATCTATTCATTCTTGAGTAGCATTTACAATGATGTTACACTCTAAAGATCCAATGATGTTATGACTACCAACATATCAATCTCACAGAAGTAAAGAAATGAAGTAATGTATCGCTCTTATAATAAAAGAATGGAAGTAATGCATAATTGTTTGAATAATCTTCGTTAACATCCTAGGGGCGACAGAAAAGCCTAGCATGGGTTATCACAGTAACATTCCAGGGTTGGCAGAAAAGCCTAGCATGGGTTGTAACAGTAACATCCCAAGGGCAACAGAAAAGCCTAGCATGGGTTATCATAATAACATCCCAGGGGAGACAGAAAAGCCTGGCATGGGTTATCACAGTAACATCCCAGGGGCGACAGAAAAGCCTAGCATGGGTTATCACAGTAACATCCCAGGGGCGAAAGAAAAGCCTAGCCTGGGTGAATCTAATCCCAGGGGTTAATATACCTAGCATGGGTAGCTTTATAATTTCTTAATACAAAGAAGGATTAAGTGGTAAAAGAAGATGACCCATGCTAGGTATTTTATCCCCTAGGATACGGTCCTCATAAATACATAAATCGGGATTGACCCATGCTAGGTGTTCCTTCCACCCCTGGCATACCACCCAAGAATATACAGATTCTCTTTATATCATTTCTTTAATCTTTGAGATAATTCTTTTGGTGGTCATCACATTATTGAGTTTTAAACTATGAACCAGTAGTGAGAGACATTAATTTTGTGATCGTTTATTCTCTTAACTTGTATTTATTCAATATCATGGTTCCTTCACACAAAAACCCAAGGAAAAGAGAAAAATCTCTTAATAACCAAGAAAAATGGGACTGTCAAACTTATAGAGGGCTGTCTTATAATTTAAACTTGAAGATCATAATTTCCCTAGTCTTTTTGAGAAAAGATCATCATTTGTTCACTTAACTTTAGCTTGGAAGGAAGGTAAATCCCAAGAAACCTAATGGAAACTTAGGGCTACTGTAGAAGCTAAGAGAGAGCAAGAGAAAACTCTAGAAAGCTGAATTTTTGTCTAAGTTAAAATGGGTCAAATGAGCTAGTTTCAATCCCTTTAAATGGAAATTATCTTGGCAGACTTTCTTGCCTAATTTGGGCCATATTTAATCAAGTATTTGGTGCACCTAATTTCCCATTATACTTGGGCCTTTGTGGATCTGAAACTGTTGGGCCTTGGCTGCCCATTCTTCTCCTTTTCCCACTTTTAACTTGGGCCAAAATTAATTCAAGTAGGTGGTAGTGTACTTGTCCCACTAAGCTGGTAAAAGGAGTCTTAGTAGGTGATGCACCTACTTGGTTCTTAGATTGGTCAATGGGTTAAAGTAGGTGATGCACCTACTTGTCACCTACTAGCTTAATTTAAGTCAAGCAAGTAGCTCACTTATTTTATTCCATATTCTAAGTCTTAACCGCTTATGTTAACTTAATACTTATATACACTGGGATACTTTAATCCTTAAGGTAGAATACCACCTTACTATCTCACGTTTAAGCACTTCCATTTGGGTTAACTTGGCGTATACATGCTGAAATATTTGGGTCATTGTAATATCCTTTAAATCCTCTTTAAACCACTGCTAATCACTTAAGAAACTTGATTCATTACCTATACAACATTGTTACCTTAAGTCCGATATCAATAGAACAACTACTCATAAAATATGGGGTGTTACAGAACATTTGGTGAAATGTTTCCGGGGAGATAGTCCACTTGAGGAGGCATGATAGTTTTGGGGGTGGATTTGTTGGAGTTTATACGAACCTCTATGTTTTCCATCCTGGTTGACACACTTCCTTAGAGTGTGGTCATTTGACCTCTTATCTCATTCATGTCTTGTCTCATACCCAAAATGGCCACCATTATGGATTCCATGTTAACCTCTCCCGAAGAACCTTGCGCATCATCTCCCGGAGCCAATTACCTAGTAAGAAAAAACACTAAACAAAACCAACAAACAAGTTAGTGCTAATAAATCAACCTCACAATCTGTCGGAGTACACACCTTTGTTTTGCCTCTCAATAGGTGTCGCTAGAATTAAAGGATCATTTCTACTCCTATAGGCAACGTGGTATCAATTGCTACTTGTGGTCAAAATGGATTATTGTTTGAAGTAGAATAGATAACTCAAGCAAACTAACGTACTTGAAACAAGAAATTACAATGAAACAAAAACTAGAAAAGAGCAAAAAGAAATGGACGAAGAAAGAAAACGGACTCTAAGACTAACTAATCAACTAAGTAGATCAATTACTAGTTTTTAATTAGTTTAGGAATCAAGAAATAATATTAAGAATTAGGAAATGGAATTAGGGTGGTGGAACCTGAACAAAACTAGTTTTGGAGTTGTTGAGGCGCGTTTGGATGACCTGCACAAGCAGGTGGTGACCTGCCCTCGTAGATTGTGGGCGCAGGTCAAACCAGTGTGGTCTGCATTAGGTCACCTACTGGCGGAGATGCCCACCTGCCCACGTAGGTGAGGGTGCAGGTGGCCTAGACAGACACCTGGAACTTTTGCTTTTCAGCCTTTGTGGGCCCCTTTTTGGACTCCCTCTCTTAGAATATTCCCTTTTCTTTTGGATATTCTTTTGTATTAACAAAATTTTATTTCCTTTCTCTTTCTTTCTTGGATCAAACAACACTTTTTTGAAGATTCTTCCTCTTGAAGATTTGAATGTCTTCAAGAACACCAAGAACAATATGAAAATTAAAATTTCATAACTCTCATTTTTGCTCCGAATTCCACAAAATTTCAGATCTAGGTTCCCTTCAACTTAGAGAACACTTGCCAACAATTTTTAACACCCAAATCCATACTAAAACTTTCAGATTTGAAAACCCACTTTACTCTTTCTTCAAACTCAAGAACTCATCAATGGGGTTTTCTCTAAATCTCTTACAATCACACCAAAAGCTCAAGATCCATCCTAAATATTATTAGATGGATCAAATCTAGTATAGAAACTACAAAAATGACTCAAAAATACAAAAATATTTTTGGGGTTTTTGTTGAAAATGTTTTTGACTCTTTTTTATTTTTAATATCAATTTTCTAGATAACAAGAACCCAAGATTGAATTAGTGCGAACGAACTCAAGCACGGCTCTGATACCAAATGATAACCCTCAAAATATGAAAAGAAGAACAAGATACAAAAATGAGATAAACAAGGAATCAAAAGGGAAAAGATAAAAAGATAAAGAAATAGCTAGGCACAAAGAAGGAAATAGAATGCAAATAAAGGGTATATTAAACCCTAAATCCTCAATCAAATTAATCCTACAAAGCACCTAAATCCTACGTAGACCACAAGGGAATCGAACTCCCAAGCAACCGACTTTTTCATAAGATAATTCAATTCAAGCTAATCCAAGATCACTCACACTCTCAAGTTTATAATTGTTCATAATCATCAAAGTTAACCTAAAAATGAAGAAGAAACTATTATTTATAGACATAGGCCATTTATTACAACTATGGGCCCAAAAGTGACCCATTTCCAACAAAATAGAAAGCCTAGCCGATTTGGGCTACCTGCCCACACAGATGGGCATCTACCCACACAGGTCAGGGGAACAGTTGCTACTTCCTACCAACTGCGAACGCATGACCTTCACCTGCGGGTGCAGGTGACCTCGCAGGTCCCTCTAGGGCCTATTTTAGTTTGTCTTTTCTTCCCTTTGACCTCTCCAAGGACCCTCTACACTTCTTGGATGTAATATCTAACTCATGGAACCTTTTACATATCACTAAGGTGTCGTCAAACACCTCTCGCTTCCTGATATTTTCATCAAAATATGTGGAGGAATTTTGGATTGTATCATATAGCCTTAAATGCATATTCACATGTCTCTCACTATTGGTCCATAGTTTAAAACTTAACAATGTTATGACCACCAAAAGAACTATCTCAAAGATTAAAGAAATGATCTAAAGAGAATCTATATATTCTTGGGTGGTATCCCAGGGGTGGAAGGAACACCTAGCATGGGTCGATCCTAATATCACGGGTGGTATCCCAGGGATGAAAGGAAAGACTAGCATGGGTCGATCCTGATTTTTGTATTTATAAGGACTGTATCCTGGTGGTTAGAATACCTAGCAAGGGTCATCCTCTTTTACCCCTGATCAGCTGGTCATTTGTATCATATTCCTTATAACTTCATAATGCAAAGAAGAATAAAGTAAAGTAAAAGATGTAATGTACATGATCCCATAAATACAAGCAAAAGTGGTCTTTTATTCTTAACTATACAATTATATTGATATCAGATTTCATTACGATCTTGTCTTACCTATAGTCACTTTATGTATTACATACTCAGTACATTATTTCATACTAACTTCCCTCTTGGGGGCACTATGTTTCATGGCGTAAGTATAGGTACTCCAGCTAGTAGACCTCCATAGTATGAGCACAGGACAGTCAGTTGTTGTTGGTAAGCTCCAAGTTAATTCGGGGCTTTACCGAGTCTTTGGTATATATTTTGGTATTATATAATAGTTAAGGGTAAGGCGGGACCTGTCCGGACCTAGACCATGTTTGTCAACCTTATAGAGGCTTTGTAGACTAGTGTATATAGTGCAATTATGTTTGGTTCCTTAACAGTTGTTGCCTCAATGACCAAGTCACGTATATATGCTTTGGGCCTATCTTTATGTTAGTCTTTTATCATTTCTGTAGCTTGTATATATTTGTCAAAGCCCCATTACTATTATAGTTATTTGCTTGGACAATAAGATTATAAGTTGGTTCTCTCGAGTCTTTAGGGAGTCGGGTGCCTGTCCATCTCTGTGGGATTTGAGGTGTGACAGGTATTATGTATCGTGGCTGATTCGTACTCGTTGGATTTCACAAAATGTTTGTAAGGACCCCATATGAATAACTTTTTTCCTATGGACCATGACCGTATATGGGAAATTTATTATTTTAGCGCAACATCAATTTCTGCATACTAGAGTCTGGAAGGCCTCGATAATGGATCAGATAAATTTTAACAAGATAGGCTTACTGAGGCATAGATTAGTTAGAAAATTTCCTTTAAAATGGTTTGGTTACTTACTCTATTTCTTTACGTCATTCAGGGATGAAAGGTTGGTACATCAGTATGTAATGTAACCACTCAAGTCATTGGCATTTAAAATAACCCAATAAATACCAAAGTTTAATATGTTACACCAATGACAAGTTATTATCGTGATTATCCATCGTTAGGGGTGACGGAAATTTTTGGAACAAAATTAAAGGGGGGTGGGTAAATTGCACAGGACCACTATAACAGCCCTCTGACTACTATAGCGAGCTTGATGTAGCAAATCTTGGGCCACTATAGCAGGCTCGATAATGATCTATCTGGTTTTTAAACCGTTTTTATCCTATTTTTGTTTAACATGTTTGCTTCTTCCTAAAAAATTCTAGGGCTATTTCTAAGCCAATATTTACTAGAACAGAATCTTCTCAGACATGATGGAGGACACTATTGAGGTATTCAGAGATGAGTTTTTGGTTGTTGGTGACTCTTTTGAAGACTGTCTAGCCCATCTGACTAGTGTTTTGAGAAAGTATGAAGACTGCAATTTGGTACTTAATTGGGATAAGTGTCACTTTATGGTCAAAGAAAGGATAGTTCTCGGTAATAATATTTCAAAGAAAGGGATTGAGGTGATTGAAAAATTTCCCCCACCTATTTATGTAAAAGGTGTTCAAAACTTTTTAAGACATCTGTATTTTATCATAGGTCTATCAAGGATTTCTCTAACATTGCAAATCCTTTGTGAAAGTTATTGGAGAAGGAGGTGAAGTTCATGTTTGATGATGCAAGTCTAAAGATATTTGAGTGTCTAAAGGAGAAATTGACTTCGGCCTCTATCATTATTTTACCTGATTGGTCTATGCCATTTGAGGTTATTTATGATGCTAATATAGTGGCGCTAGGAGCATTCTTAGGTCAAAGGCGTGAGAAAATCCTTCATCCTATTTATTATACTAGCAAAGCACTTAATCTAACTCAGAAAAATTATTCTGCGACAGAACGAGAGTTTCTTGCTGTGGTTTTTGTGTTTGAGAAATTTTGATCTTATTTTCTTGGTACAAAACTTATTGTGCATATTGAACACACAACTCTTAGGTACCTTATGGGAAAAAAATGATATAAAGCAGAGATTGATTCAGTGGGCACTTCTGTTATAAGAATTTGACTTTGTGGTCAATGATCGAAAGTGGACCAAAAATTAAGTGGTTGACCACTTATCATGACTTGAAGAAGAAGCAATTTTGAAGTTGAAAGATGATCCTTAGATTGATGATATTTTTCTAAATTAGCAAATATTGGCAACATCTCAAGATTTGATTCCATGGTTTATGAATTTTGCTAAATACTTGGTGAGTTATGTAGAGCCTTCAGACTTGCCCTATCAGCAACATAAGAAGTTTATATTCAAAGTGATGAGATTTTTATGGGATGAGCCATACTTGTTCCATATTGTATGGATGGGATAATTCATAGATGTGTGCCTGAGGTAGAGATGATGAATATTGGAGGCTTGTTATTCATCTCCGGTTGGGTCACCATAGTGGTATTTGGGTAGCCCGAAAAATTCGGCTATGTGGGTAATATTGGTCAACAATTCATCATGATGCTTATGGATATGCAAGGGCATGTATCCAATGCCAAAGGCAAGGGGGCATATCAAGAAAGCATGAACTTCCTCTCTCCTGTATTCTTGTTATTGAGCTTTTTGATATTTGGGACATAAATTTCATGGGTCCTTTACTGAGCTCAAATAGGATGAAGTTCATACTTGTTGCTATCGATTACGTGTACAAATGGGTGTAGGGGGTAGAACTTCCTTTTAATTAATGACAGAGTGTCACAACATTCTTAAAGCTGAAACATCTTTTTGAAGTTTGGTACACCAACGACAATCATTAGTGATGGAGGCTCTAATTTTAGTAGCAGGTTGTTTTGTGCCCTTATTGAAAAATATGGTATAAAACATAGGGTGGCAACACCATATAATCCAAATACTATGTAGAAGTTTCCAACCAAAAGATCAAGACAATCCTTTCAAAGACAGTGAATGTAAATAGAACGAATTGGTTTACGTAGGTGGAAGATGCTTTATGGGCCTACCAGACTACTTTCAAAACTCCTATAGATATACCTCTCTATCAGCCCATTTATGGGAAAGCATATCACTTATCAGTGGAACTTGAGCACAAGGCTATGTGGGAACTTAAGAATCTGAATCTGGATTGGGGTGAGGCATCGAACTTGAGGCTTGACAAATTTAGCGAACTAGATGAGTTTTACTAGAAATCCTATGAGAGTTCAGCCTTATACAAGGAGAATATGAAGAGGTATTATGATCAAAATATAGATAAGAGAGAATTCAATCCAACCGATCAGGTCTGATTGTTCAACTAAAAACAGAATTTGTTTCTAGGAAGGTTAAAGTCTAAGTGGATAGGTTCATTTAGAGAGGTGCATGTGCTCCCATAATGGGCAGTTGAGCTTGAGAACCATAAAATAAAGTAGTTCAAAGTTAGTGGACATCGTGTTAAAGCATATTTTTGAACCAAAGAGGAGTTAAAGGTGTAACACCCCATACATTTCAACACATATATGACTAAGCTAATATCGATGAAAGTATTTTAAAATGGAGATAGTAAGGAGGTACTTGAGTTTAAAGTTTAAATCTAAGTGTTAAGTTAAATTAAAGGAATTAATACTTCAAAAATAGGATAAAATAAGTGAGGTGCTTTCTTGAATTACTTAAGCAAGTAGGTGATAAGTAGGTGCATCACCTACGAAAAATAATGAGTTGAATTGGTTCCTATATTAAGTAATCAATTTGAGGCCAAAACTAAGTAAAAGGAAATGAGTAGAATGGCAGACCAAGGCCCAATATTTCCAATCCCACAAATAGGTAATTAAAATGTCCTAGTAGGTGCATCACATACTTGGACTTTTGACCATCTTAAATGACCAAAGTAGGTGCATCATCTACTTAGCATTTGTGGCCTAAATTAAGCCAAAGGGTGGTTGTAAATAAAGAGAAGAAAAACTCAGCCAAATTTTTCTACCCTTACTTATGGATATGGCCACTTTGGCCACAGGCCAACCCCCTATGGAGGTCGGCCAACCACTACCCAACCCACCTAACATTAATTACGCCACATATTTAAAACCAGCACATACAAACGTAAAACCCATCCCCCAAAAACCTATTACATACATATATGGAGAACCTTGAGTTATATGGGATCAGGAAGAAGTGGATCAAATGATTGTAAACAAAAGCCTACAATAAGTAGTGATTGGAAAATTTTCATACGATTGGTTGGATATTTAAGATTTGAGAAGATTAATTCCTAAACAATGTGAATTAAAGAGAGAGTGTCAAAGAGGATTACTAACAATAGACATGTCCTAATTTAGGCCATGCAATTGGAAGATTATGTGAACCTGTTATTAAAACCAGCCTTTTATATTACCCATTGCAATTGGTCATACCCCATGAGAACATTAATGTGGCATCCTATTTTTGATCCAGAGGAGGAAACGACTACAACAATATCATGGATCTCATTCCCATCCCTCCATCAAAACTTCTTTGGTAGGTAAACAGTGTTCTCACTTGCAGCGGCAATGGGCAAACCATTACAGGTATATATGGCCACCAGAAATCAAACAAGACCTAGTTGTGAAAGAGTAAAAGTGGAAGTTGACATTTTGGGGAAATTTCCAAACCGTATTAATATTGGGATGAAAAAGTAGAATAGAGAAGTGGTAGAAATGTGGATTATAATGAAATATGATTATGTCATTATGTACTGTAAGACATGCATGATACAGGGACACAATGAGCAACAATGCTATATGGAACACCCAGAGCTTTACCCTAAAAAAGAGTAGAATGACAATGGTGAATCATAACAAAAAGAAAAGGAAAACCCCAGTAATAATAATGGAATAGAACCCATAAAAGAGGACAAAGGAAAACAGCAGCAAGGGAAAGTTGAAAAAAGCGAAATCAATAACAATGAGAAATTTTAGGAACAAAATCAAAATAAAGGAAAAGAAGGAAGAAAACAACAGATGAGGTTGAAGCAAGACAACATTTGGAAGAAAGTTTATGTTGTAAGGCAATAAATTTAAGGACCTTAAAGAGATAGATAAGGAGAGGATGTTGATGTAACACCCCATATATTTCCAAACTTATTTGACTACCTTAACATTTATGGAATTATTTAAACTTGAGATAGTTGGTGAATTATACACTATTAGTCTCAATTGAGGCCCAAAAATTAAGCAAATAAGACATGGCCCAAAAAGGAAATGATCCATTCATAATTTGACCAAGTAAACACCTTATCTTTGACCAAAAGTTTGGCTAAGGATGACATAAAGAGAGGTGTTTTAGAGGGACTACATAAGGCTGAAAAATCAGATCTTATTAACCATAAAACATTTGCAAAATTCCAGATTTTTCCAAGAAATATTTTCTCCTCTCTAACCCTAAGCAACCACCCCTTTGGACAAGATCTTCCCCTTGCAAGCCTTGGTAAGTGTTTACTCTTATGGTTTAGTATATTATATGCATAAGGGGTTGTGTATACAATGTTGTTTATGTTTAAAAGGTGTTGAGCAGTCCACTTGTTGTGAAGCAGTTAACTTTTGCTTCTGTACTAAAGGATTCGCCTTGTATGTGGTTTAAATTTGAAAAAGGGACTTAAGATCTTGAAGGAAGCGAAGTAGATGGATGTAATTTCAACATGTTAGGATGTTATTATGTCCCTAAATTGTCTCCTCCTTGTGTATGACTTGTGGAAATGTTGTTATAAAATTGTGCATGGAACCGGTGGTATAGTGAAAGGAGAATATAGTTTGGTGATGTTAATGTGCATTTTGAAACCATAATTGTTCATTGGCATCAAAGTTATCCTAATATATGAAAAGAGAAGCTTACTTATGGCCATGGACCATTTATAACAAAGATATACCCAAAAATGACTCATTTTAGCCAATTCAGGCATTCGCCTTCGCGAATTAGCCACCTGCCCGCGCAGGTTACTTCGCAGGTGGCCTTGGACAGGGCCAAAAAGGCACCTGCGGGCACACCTCACCACCTGCGGGCGCAGGTTGCTCTGTAGGTCCTTCCAAAACCTCGTTTAACTTGTTTTTGCTTCTCTTTGACCCTCCAAGGCCCCTCTACCCTTCTTAGATACATTCACAAACTCATGGTACCCTTTGGATAACTCTAAGGGGGTAGTTCAGAGGCATTTTGTATTGTATCAATTGGGGATTATTTTTAATGTGTTGTTGTAAAAGATATTTAGGTGACTTGATGGAGTAAATATGACGATGTGTTGAGAAGGAAATGTAAGGTATAAACTTGGTGTGGATTCCTATCGGTTTGTGATATCTAAGTTGATATGTGGACTGGTTTGGTGTTGTTGGTATGGTGAGGCAGTAAATTGTATTGTAGGAGGGTGGAATAAAGTTATATGGCAGTCAATTAGTTTATTATCACCTTGTGAACTTGTAATGTAGTTGACTTTTAATGTAAGCTCTGTTATGTATTCATATTGTATAGTAATGCTTTAAGGAAGAGCTGGACTATTGTAGTCACACATTAGAAGGATAAGCTATGTAAGGTTACTCTTTTCTGTATCCTTTGGCAGCACCCATTGTTCACATTGATACCAAACTTGTTTCCACTCCAAAATGTTCTAAAGTATCTCATTTCAGGTTTGTTATAAATTGTTATTCACGTGCCTCTTATTCATTGACTATTGTTCCAAAGCTCCAATAATGTTATGACCACTAATGTATCAATCTCACAAAAATTAAAGAAATGAAGTAATGCATATATGGTTGAGTACAGGGGGCGAAGGCCTAGCTTGAACCGAACCTGATTTATTGGATACAGGGGGCAGCTCTGAGGGTAAAAACCTAGCTCCAGCCAGACCTGATTTATGGATTTATGGGTGGCAGCTCTGGGGGCATAAGCCTAGCTCGAGCCAATTCCAATGTTATTTACCACTGATCAGTTGGTTCTGGGCATTGTATGATTGATATTGATATTGATATGAACGTTAAAAGGAAATGAATGAATGTAATGTACATGGTTCCATATATACAGTATGGTGGTTTATCAATATTGTCCATTCACTTGTATTTGATTCTATTGGAGTTCTTATATTTCATGCAGTTACTTATAGCATTACATATTTAGTACATTTTTTTGTACTTAAGTCCCTTGGGGGACCTACATTACTTACTGCAGACACATGAGCTAGTAGACCTTCACAGTAGGACACAAGTCATCTGCAGGCTATTGGTGAGCTCCAAATTGGTTCGGGGCTTTTCGAGTCACTTGAATACACTTATTTTGGTATTGTGTATCAGTTTTATAAAGCGGGGACTTTTCCCAAATTTAGGCTTTGTTATGTATCTATTAGAGGATTTATAGACCTTGTAAGACAAACGAAGGAATGTATTACCCTTTTGACGTGGTGGCCCTAACGGCCAAGTTTCATATCTATTTGAATGTCTTTCCATGACTTCCGTCATCGATATCTTGTACCTATATGTGACAGACTGTTGTTCATTTAGTGACATGTATATGAATGTACTCGATCATAGGTTGGTTCTCTCATACCTTAACGGCTTCGGGTGCCAGTTCGCCCCAATGGAATTTGAGACATGACAAAAGTGGTATCAGAGCTGGTCATCCTAGGGTGTCTACAAAGTCGTGTCTGAGTAGAGTCTTGCTTATGGATGTGTTTTGCACCACATTTATAAGTAGGAGGATATGGGACATTTAGGAGTTGTTTCTGTTCTTCATTTCCTAGATCGTGCAGTAGAGCCAAAGTTGTAGGTGGAATCATATCTGACCACTGAAATTGTTTTTCTTTCATTATAGCAAAATGTTGATTACAAGAAGAGGTAGGGTAGAGGTAAGAAGGTAGACATGATTACTGGATAAGGGACCAGTAAATCACCTCTTCAACAAGTTAATCAAGGTGAGGCTGAAGACGAGTTTGCATTGCGAGCTTCTTCTACTCTTCCATTTCCAGGAAGGAGAGGAATATCTCCAGAACAACCTTTTAATGCTACTGAGCAGGATTTAAGGAATGTAGTGCAAATTTTAACTCGTATAGTTGCTGCAAAAAATCAAGGACAAGTTGTCCCAACGACAAGTAATGACGGCGCGATAGGGCAGCTAGTCCGCGGACACAGTACTTTTTGAAATTAGATCCCCCTACGTTTACCGGGTAAGATCTTAATGAAGACCCACAAGACTTCATGGACCAAATTCAAAGGGCTTTAGATGTTATGCATGTGTCTGGTATAGAAACAGTTGAGCTTGCAGCGTATAGATTAACAAGAGAGGCTATATTATGGTACGAAGATTGGAAATGATCTAGGGGTATCGGTGCACTTCCAGCTAGTTAGGAAGAATTCAAAGTGTCATTCCTTGATCATTACCTTCCATATGAAATTTGAGAGGCTCGTAAAGACCAATTTTTAAATCTTCGTCAAGGTAATATGAGTGTCAGAGAGTACAGTCTTCGGTTAAACTCTTTGGCCAAGTATGCTCCTAATGTAGTAGCTACTATGGACGATGGAGTTCATCAGTATGTGGATAAATTGGATCCATATTTGGTTAGGGATTGTACTATTGCTGCTTTAAATAGAGACATGGATATAGCTAGGATACAAGCTTTTGCATAGAAAATGGAGGATCAGAGGCAAAGGAGAAGAACGTAAGAATTTGAAAGAGGACCGTCAAAGAGGGCTAAACCTATGGGACAGTTCATAGCATCCCAAGGAGAATTTAGGCCTTGAGTTTTTAATAGACCGTCTAGGCCATCATTTTCTTATTCTACAGCAGGTGCTCCATACTAATTTTGAGGGTTTAGAGGCAGTCAAGTTGGGCAAAGTAGTGGGATTCGAGGTTCACACACAGCGGGGTATCCAGAATAAGGAAGTATGAGCCAATTGAGGTTTTCTCGTTAGCCATGTCAGCAATGCTGGAAGTTTTATTTAGGTGAATGCCGGTGTGGAACGAATGTTTGTTTTTGGTGCGGTAAGTAAGGGCACATGATGAGAGAGTGAAAACAAAGAGGCACGGGTAGTATGACGCAACCTACGGGATCAACCATTGCATCATCATCGTCGGGTGTACAGCCTATGGGGCGTAGTAAAGGTGCTAGAGGAGAAACTAATTCTAGTGGAGTACAGAACTGTACCTATGCTTTAGCGGATCGGCAGAATTTCGAGGCTTCTCCTTATGTGGTTACAGGTACATTATCCTTCTTTTCACATAATTTATATGAATTGATTGATCCGGGCTCTAACCTATCATATGTCACTCCATTAATAGATGAAAAATTCAAAAGAACACCAGAATTATTAGTTAAACCATTTGAAGTATCTATACCTATGGGTGAGTCTATTATAGTTAGGAGAGTCTATCGAAATAGTATGGTCACTATTTGTAATCATAATACATTGGCTGATCTTATTGAGCTGGAAATGGTTGATTTGGTGTTATAATAGGTATGGACTAGTTGGCTTCTAGTTATGCCACGGTAGATTGCTGAGCTAAGAAGGTACAATTCCATTTCCCACGAAAGACCATCCTTAAATGGAGGGGTAATGCTGGAGCACCACAAGGTAAATTTATTTCCTATCTTAAGGCAAGGAAAATGATAGTGCAAAACACCAATGTGAAGCCACGAACTCTTCAATCGGTTCCAGTGGTAAATGAATTCCTTGATGTATTTCCTGAAGATCTTCTAGGGTTGCCTTCAGAAAGGGAAATAAAGTTTGGTATTGATGTGATTCCAGGCACTCACCCTATCTATATTCCTCCGTATGGAATGGCCCCAGCAGAATTACGGGAATTGAAGGAGAAATTGAAAGACTTGCTAGAAATGGGATTCATAATGCCTAGTATGTCCCCTTGGGGTGCACCAATGTTATTTGTACGAAAGAAAGATGGCACATTAGGAATGTGCATTGATTATTGTCAACTGAATAAGGTAACAGTCACGAATAAATATCCCCTCCCCAGAATTGGTGATTTGTTTGACCAATTACAAGGTGACGAATGCTTCTCAAAGATTGACCTAAGATTGGGTTATCATCAAGTAAGGGTTAGAGAAAAAAATATACCCAAGACAGCTTTCCAAACACGGTATGGTCATTATGAATTTTTAGTTATGACATTTGGGGTAACAAATGCACCAACAGTTTTTATGGATTTGATGAATAGGGTGTTAAACCTATTTTTAGATATGTTCGTGACAGTGTTTATAGATGCTATTTTGGTTTATTCAAGATCACAAGAGGACCATGCTAATTACCTATGGCAAGTGGTACAGATTTTTCATGATCGTAGGTTATATGAAAAGTTCTCTAAATATGAATTTTGGTTAAAATCTGTAGCATTCTTGGGTCATATTGTGTGTCAGATGAAGGAATAAGGGTTGATACTCAAAAGATAGAAGCTGTGAAGAATTGGCAAAGACCTGCAACACCTAAAGAGATTCATAGTTTTCTCGGGTTGGTAGGTTATTATCGAAGATTTGTTGAAGGGTTTTCTTCCATTTCGGCACCTTTAACAAAGCTAACACACAAGGCAACCAAGTTTTAATGGAATGATGCATGTGAAAAGAGTTTCCAAGATTTGAAGAATAAGTTGACTTCTACACCTGTATTGGTACTTCCAGAAGGCACAGGAGGGTATGCGGTATATTGTGATGCTTTGGGAGTCATCTTAGGATGTGTATTGATGCAGCACGGTAATGTGATAGCGTATGCCTCTAGACAGTTGCGACCACATGAGAGAAATTATCCAACACATGATCTTAAGCTAGCAGTTGTGATATTTGCTTTAAAGATATGGCGCCACTATTTGTATTGGGTTCATGTTCATATATATACTGATTATAAGAGTTTGCAGTATATTTTCAAGTAGAAGGATCAGAGTTTGCAGTATATTTTCAAGTAGAAGGATCTAAATTTGAGGCAGTGGAGATGGCTGGAACTACTAAAAGATTATGATATCGATATCTTATATCATCCAGAAAAAGCAAATGTGGTAGCCGATGAATTAAGCCGCAAAGAAATAGGAAGCACTGATGGCCAGCTCACGGAAAATCAAGATATAGTCAAGGATCTACATCAACTAGCCAGCTTGGGAGTTCGTCTTCTTGAAACTCCAAATGAAGAAATTGTGGTGCAAAATGCGGCAAAATCTTCCTTAGTAGCTAAAGTGTAGGAAAAATAGTATGCGGATCCTATTTTATTGCAGCTGAAAGAGAATGTACAAGAAGGTTTGACAAAGGCATTTGATCTTACGCAAGAGGGAATACTTCAGTGTCAAAGTAGATTGTGTGTGCCTTATGTAGATGAGTTAAGGAGGCGAATTATAATAGAGGCACATCATTCACGGTATTTTATTCATCTGGGAGCCACCAAAATGTATCAGGAATTGAAATAAATGTTTTGGTGGGGTAACATGAAGAAGAATATTGTTGAATTCGCAGCTCAATGTCCAAATTGCCAACAAGTAAAAGTAGAGCATCAGAAGCCTGGAGGTTATATGCAATGTATAAATCTTCCAATCTGAAAGTGGGACATGATCAACATGGATTTTATCACAGGTTTGCCTCGTACAATTCAGAAATTTGATTCCATATGGGTAATAGTTGACAGGCTTACCAAGTCAATACACTTCCTACCGGTTAAGACCACCTATATAGCTTAAGATTATGCAAGGTTGTCTTTTAAAGAGATAGTTTGATTGCACGGAATTCCAATTTTTATTATATTTGATAGGGAAGCTCAATTTACTGCAAATTTTTGGAAGTATTTTCATAAGAGTTTGGGTACCCATGTGAATCTAGGCACAACT
Organism: Capsicum rhomboideum; assembly: GCA_031232105.1. Classification (NCBI taxonomy): domain Eukaryota; kingdom Viridiplantae; phylum Streptophyta; class Magnoliopsida; order Solanales; family Solanaceae; genus Capsicum; species Capsicum rhomboideum. Next base: position 52,429,804 of record CP124718.1, read on the forward strand.
TTTCATCCTCAAACAGATGGACAGGAAAAGCGTACTATCTAAACACTTAAAGATATGCTACGAGCTTGCATATTGGACTTTAAAGGTATTTGGGATGATCATTTACCTCTTATTGAATTTGCCTACAATAATAGCTATCATTCAAGTATCAAAATGGCGCCTTACAAAGCTTTATATGGAAGAAAGTGTAGATCACCAATTGGATGGTTTGAAGCAGGTGAAACCGCCTTATTTGGTCCAGATATTGTTCATCTAGCTATGGAGAAAGGTAATGTGATACAACAGCAGCTACAAACAGCCCAAAGTTGGCAAGAATCATATGTCGATGTCAGAAGAAGGGGGCTAGAATTTTCCATAGGTGATTGGGTGTTCTTGAAAGTATCATCAATGAAAGGGGTAATGAGATTTGGGAAGAAGGAAAAGCTGAGTCCATGTTATATAGGGCCATATAAGATTATCTGAAGACTTGGTCAAGTTACGTATGAATTAGAACTACCCCCAAGAACTCTCCACAGTTCATCCAGTATTTCATGTTTCGATGCTTCGTAAGTGCATAGAAGATCCATCTCGTATTGCTCCCACTGAAGATGTACAAGTTACGGAAGATCTCACCTATGAAAAAGTGCCCATTGCTATTCTGGATCGACAAGTTAAGAGGTTAAGCAATAAAGAAGTAGCTTCTGTAAAAGTGCTTTGGAAAAATCAACAAGTAGAAGAAATCACATGGGAAACTGAGGAAATGATGAAATCCAAGTACCCGCATTTATTTCAAATTGAAGAGAAAGTTCAAGATGCGGAATTGGAGCAATAACAAGTAAGTATATACAAGTATTATGTGTATGTGATGGTATGAAAAAAAATGACCTTAGGCTTGAACTTGTTTAAATTGGATAACGTTACTAACATTCGAGGATGAATGTTCCTAAGGGGGGAAGGATGTAACATCCCGTATATTTCCAAACTTATTTGACTACCTTAACATTTATGGAATTATTTAAACTTGAGATATGTCACGCCCCGAGTACCATCAGGACGGATTGGCACCCATAGCCGATAAGGCCCGAGAGAACCAAGCTTTGATTCTATTCATTCATGTGCATGCCATATGAAACACCACTATCACGTAAGAACATAAAAGGCAAATAACGGAAATCATGGAACATGTGATATATATACATATATGAAACTTGGCCTTTGAGGCCATCAAGTCAAAAATGACATGTATTTTCTTACATTTCTACACCCACATACGTCTACAAAAGCCTCTAACAGGTGCATTTATAAGACCAACTGAAAGTCAGGACAAGACCCCGCTTTATACATGTACAATACAAAAACACATGTACAACTGTGACTCAGAGAAGCAATGAACTAACTGGAGCTCACCAATGATCCGCAAATAACTGGCAACCTACTGTGGAGGCCTACTAGAACCTGTACCTGCAGTAAGTAAGGTAAGTCCCATAAGGAACGTCAATACGAAGAATGTACTAAGTATGTAAGGCTCATAAGAAACTGTATGATACATAAATACGTCAATGAACTCAAATTACAAATGAATAACCAATATGGATAAGTCATCATTCTGTGTTTTGGGAACCATGTATATTGCTTTCATTACTTGCTTTGCTTCTTTACTTATTCATCTTTGACTGGGACCTGTGATACCCGGGCCCCGACTGAACGGTGGGTTTTAACATAACATAACGTTATGTTGGGATCGGCTCGAGCTAGGCTTATGCCTCTAGAGCTACCACCCATAAATCAATTCATTGGGCTCGGATCGAGCTAGGTTATTACCTCTAGAGATGCTTCCACCCATAAACTAACATATCAGGTTTGGGTCGAGCTAGGCTATTACCTCTAGAGGTACCCCCTGTCAGGATCTGTCCGAGCTAGGCTTATGCCTCTAGGACTGCCCCCTGATCCAATAATCTCGGGATCGGCTTGAGCTAGGCATTTAATCCCCAAAGCTAAAACCCATACTCAATCATTAAAAACATGTGCATTACCTCATTCATTACTTTTGAGATTGAAACAATGATAGTCATAACCTTGTCAGAAGCTTTGGACCATTAATCAATGAGTGAGAGACATGTGAATAAACATTATTGAAAAACATAACACTATTGGAGACATGGGAACTTTGGAAATTTTATCAATGCATATGAGACATGTGAATTACCATTGCTCAATGAATAGGAAACATGTGATAAACAATAAGGGATACCCAAGAATAGACTACCTTAGAACATGTCGGAATGGAATAAGTATAATGTCAATGTGAATACTATCTGCTGCAGAAGGATATGGATAGAGTAACCTTAGATACCTTTACTTCCAAGTATGAATACACAATCCTATATATGAACACAATAGTCCAGCTCCTTCCTTACATTTTACTCTACAATACAAGTACATAACGGAGCTTATGTTAACCACTAGTTATCGTACAAGTGTACAAGACGACAACGAACTATATGACTGTTGTATAACATCACTTCACCATTTAAAAGACAATCCAATGCATTATCATACAAACAACACCATGACATTCCACATATTGACCAAGATATCATACATCAATAACATTTCACACCACACTTACCCTTTATGCCTTCTCCTTATCATTCCGTCACAATTACACTGTCAAATTGCCTCACAACGACTTATGAACAACAATAAATACTTAATATAGTATAACATACCTCCATACAACCCCTTTAAAGTCCTTAAAACGGCATCACAAACTAATAATTATATCCAAAAAGGGTATAGGGCCCTTTTGGGGTCAACTAGATGCGAAAACATACGAAACCGAACCTGGGGCTGACCTGTGAAGCCACCTGCAACAGCAGGTGGTTGAGTTGGGCCCACAGGTGGCCTTTGGGAGATGCCATAGGAACCTGCGTTGGCATCTGCGCCCGCAGGTGCCCTCGTCTGCGGGTGTGGATGCCCAAATCAACCAAAATGGGTCATTTTTGGGTCTTTTGGGGTACTAAATGATCCAAGGCCACAAGTAAGATTCTCTTAACATTCTTAGGTCACTTAAACATCAACTAACAACCATGGTTTCAACACGCACAAAAATATTACCAATACGACACTTTCCCTTCACTTACGTCACCTATTCTATGAAAAAAATCACAGTAACAATTCCAAACATTAAGTACAAGGAAAAAAAAAGTTAAGGCCATATTCACATCCCATATGTAAATATTGAATCCATAAAGTTCACTTTATTCAAGACGACAAGTTTATTCCCAAGTTTACAAGGCAAAACCCCTTGCCGATTTAGCAAACCTGTAATATTACACACATAGTGAATTCTCAATACATCACCAACATAACCAACATCACATAAGCACCCTACCATGAACATAATATATAAAACCATGAGCACAAACACTTACCAAGTCTTGCAAGTTGATGATCTTGGCCAAAGGAATGAGGGCTTAGGGTTCTTGAGAGCAAGGAAATGTTGTGAATATAGTAGAAAAAGCATGAGAGTCCAAATGAATTAAAAATCTGATTTTCTTGATTTATATAGTCCCTCAAGTCACTCTTATCCCCTTCTTATCATTAAATGCAAGGTTTGGTTGGTCAAATGGAAGAATGGGTCACTTTTCCCCATTGGGCCATGTCTTTTTACTCTATATTTTGGGCCTCAATTGAGCCCAATCGCTCAAGCCCACATTTTTACATGCCTAATTCATCAAAACTCCCGTGTTTACTTAATTCCATGAACGTTACAAAATTTAATTAGGTTCAGAAATATACGGGATGTTACATTCTTCCCCCCCTTAGAAACATTCATCCTCAAATGTTAACGACATCTCCTCAAGGCTAACAAGTACGTCTTTGTGATAACATATACATATACGTATTCACATATATTCACATAAGTGTATAAGTACTTAATTGTCATTTCCATCCCGTGTGAAACAAATACGGGTACTTTGACTTCGTCATTCTTCCACTTCCCATGTGATCTCTTCTACTTGTTGGTTCCTCCAAAGTACCTTTACGTAGGCCACATCTTTATTCCTCAGTCTTTTCACTTGCCTATCTAGAATAGAAACAGGTATCTCTTCATAGGTAAGATCCTCCGTAACCTGTACATCTTCAATAGGAGTGGTACAAGACGGATCTCCTATACACTTCCGAAGCATTGAAATATGAAATACTGGGTGGACAGAGGAAAGTTCTTGAGGTAGTGCTAATTTATATGCAACTTGCCCAAATCTTCTAATGATTTCATATGGGCCTATATAACGTGGACTCAATATCCCTTTCTTTCCGAACCGCATTACCCCTTTCATAGGTGATACCTTTAAAAATACCCAATCATCTATGGCGAATTCAAGCCCTCTTCTTCTAACATCAGCATAGGACTTGTGTCAACTCTGGGCCATTTGTAATCGTTGCTGAATCACTTTAACTTTCTCCATAGCCTAATGAACAAGATTTGGCCCAAGTAAGGCAGTTTCACCTGCTTCAAACCATCTGATTGGTGATCTACTTTTTCTTCCATACAAATCTTCATAAGGTGCCATTTTAATACTTGAATGATAGCTATTGTTGTAAGCAAATTCAATAAGAGGCAAATGGTCATCCCAACTGCCTTGAAAATCTAACGTACACACTCGTAGAATATCTTCAAGTGTTTGAATGGTACGTTCTGCTTGTCCATTTATCTGAGGATGGAAAGCCGTACTCAGATTCACCTGTGTACCCAGACTCTGCTGAAAAGATCTCCAAAAATGCGCAGTAAATTATGCTCTTCTATCCGATATAATGGAGATCGGAATCCCATGTAACCGTACTATCTCTTTTACATACAATATTGCATAATCCTCCACTGTATAGGTGGTCTTGCTGGAAGGAAATGCGCTGACTTGGTAAGCCTGTCAACTATAACCCATATAGAATCAAATTTTCGCAGTGTACGAGTCAAACCTGTGATGAAGTCCATATTAATCATATCCGATTTCCAGACTGGAAGAGTGATACATTGCATGTAACCACCTGGTTTCTGATGCTCGACCTTTATTTGTTGACAATTTGGGCACTGAGCGACAAATTCTGCAATGTTCTTCTTCATATTTCCCAACCAATACATTTCCTTTAAATCATGGTACATTTTAGTAACACCTGGATGGATAGAATAGCGTGAATGATGCGCCTCTGTAATAATTTGTCTCCTCATCTCATCTACATCTGGTACACATACTCTACCTTGGCATTGAAGCACCCCTTCTTGTGTAAGATCAAATGCCTTTGTCAAATTCTGTTGTACATTTTCCTTTAGCTACAATAACATAGGATCTGCAAACTGCTTCTCTTTCACATCAGCTATCAATAAAGATTCAGCCGCATTTTGTACAATAACTCCTTCATCTGAGGATTCAAGAAGACGAACCCCCAAACTAGCTAATTGATGTAGATCTTTGACTAAATCTTGCTTTTCTGTCAATTGACCACTAGTGCTTCCTATTACCTTGCGACTCAATGCATCAGCCACCATATTTGCTTTTCCTGGATGATATAGAATATCAATATCATAATCCTTCAATAGCTCAAACCACCTTCTTTGCCTCAAATTGAGTTCCTTCTGCTTAAAGATATATTGTAAACTTTTGTGATCAGTATAGATATCAACATGAACTCCATACAAATAATGACGCCATATCTTTAAAGCAAATACCACCGCTGCTAACTCAAGATCATGCGTGGGATAGTTTCTCTCGTGTGGATGCAACTATCGTGAGGCATATGCTATGACATTACCGTGCTAAATCAATACACATTCGAGGCCAACCCTGAAAGCATCACAATACACTGCATAACCTTTGGTGTCTTCGAGAATTACTAAAACTGGTGTGGACGTTAATTTATCTTTCAACTCTTGGAAGCTTTTCTCACATGCATCATTCCACTGAAATTTAACTTCCTTATGTGTAAGCTTTGTTAATGGTGCAGCACTGGAGGAAAAACCTTCCACAAATCTTCGATAATAACCTGCCAAACCAAGAAAACTACGAATCTGATTAGGTGTCGTAGGTCTTGGCCAATTTTTCACCCCTTCAATCTTCTATGTATCAACCTGTATCCCTTCATCTGACACAATGTGACCCAAGAATGCGACAGAGTTTAACCAAAAATCACAGTTAGAGAACTTTGCATACAACTTACGCTCACGGAAAATCTGTAACACTTGTCATAAGTGATTAGCATGGTCCTCTGGTGATCTTGAATAAACTAGGATGTCATCTATAAATACCATCACGAACACGTCTAGAAATGGCTTAAACACCCTATTCATCAAATCCATGAACACAGCTTGTGCATTTGTTAGTCCAAATGACATAACTAAAAATTCATAATGGCCATACCGTGTTCGGAAAGTTGTCTTGGGTACATCTTCTTCTCTAACTCTGAATTGATGGTAACCCGACCTCAAGTCAATCTTTGAAAAACACTTGGCACCCTATAACTGATCAAACAAATCGTCAATTCGAGGGAGGGGATATTTGTTCTTGATTATTACCTTATTCAATTGCCGATACTCGATGCACATTCTCAATGTGCCATCCTTCTTCCTCACAAACAATACCGGTGTACCCCACAGGGACATACTAGGCCTAATGAAACCCTTATCTAGCAAATCTTTCAATTGCTCCTTCAATTCACGTAATTCTGCTGGAGCCATTCTATATGGAGGAATAGAGATAGGCTGAGTGCCTAGAATCACATCAATGCCAAACTCTACTTCCCGTTGGGCGCAACCCTGGGAGATTCTCTAGAAATACATCAAGAAATTCGTTAACCACTGGAACCGACTGAGGAGTTAGTGGTTCCACTTTAGTATCTTTCACTCGTACTAGGTGACATATGTATCCCTTAGCAATCATTTTCCTGGCTTTCAGATAAGAAATAAATCTTCCTCTTGGTGCCCCTACATCACCTTTCCATTCAAGAACATTCACTTATGGAAAATGAAAACGTACCTTCTTGGCCCGGCAATCTACCGTGGCATAACAAGAAGCCAACCAATCCATACCCATTATCACATCAAAATTGACCATGTCTAGTTTAATTAGATCGGCCAGTGTATCATGACCACACACAGTTACCACACAATTACGCTACACTCTTTTTACAACAATATATTCACCAACCGGTGTAGATACTTCAATTGACTTAGTTAATAATTCTGGTGCCTTTGCAAATTTTACAGCAATCAAGGGAGTAACATATGACAATGTATAACCCGGATCAATCAATGCATATACATTATACGAAAATATGGATAATGTACCTATGACAACATCAAGAGAAGCCTCTGAATTCTATCGGTCCACTAAAGCATAAGTGCAATTCTGGACCCCACTAGTACTGGCTGCTCCTCTTGCACCTCCACCCCGACCAACAGACTGGACACCTTGGCCTAAACAAGGAACCGATGATGATGATGCAACAGCCGATCATGCCGGTCGTGCTATACCACCCATGCTCCTCTGGGACACTCTTTAATCATGTGCCCCATCATACCGCACCAAAAGCAAGCATTTGTCCCAAATTGGCATATACCTATATGAATACGTCTGCAGTGCTGACACTGCTGATGGGAAAAACCTACTGCCTGTGATCCGTGAACCCCACTACTCTGCCCAGATGGACCGCCTCTAGACCCTCAAAATTGAGAGTGAGCACCTTCTGTGGATTAAGAGAATGATGGTCTAGGCGGTCTGGGAAACATCCTAGGCCTAGATCCTCCTTGGGACATCGCAGATGGTCCCTTAGGTCTAGCCCATTTGGATAGTCCTCTGTCAAATTCATGTACCCTCCTTCTCTTTCTTTGATCTTCCATTTTCTGGGCGAAGGCTTGTATTCGAGCTATGTCCATATCCTTATTCAAGGTAGCAATGGTGCAATCCCTTACCAAATATGGCTCTAATCTGTCCATATATCGATGGACTCTATCTGTCGTTGTGGCCACCACATTTGGAGCATACCGTGCCAAGGAATTAAATTGCAAACTGTATTCTCTAACACTCAAATTCCCTTGTCGGAGATTTAAGAATTGTTCCACACGAGCCTCTAGGATCTCATAGGGAAGATAGTGATCAAGGAATGCTGCTTTAAATTCTTCCCAATTTTGTGGCATTGCCCCGATATCACGAGATTTCTTCCAATCATCATCCCACAATATCGCCTCTCCTTTTAATCTATATGCCACAAGTTCGACTGTTTCAACCCCAGTCACGTGCATAACTTCGAGAGCACTCTGAATTTGATCCACAAAGTCCTGTAGATCTGCTTTTGGATCTGACCCAGTGAATATAAGAGGGTCCAGTTTCATAAAATCCTATGTTCTGCGACTCGCCACTCTAGCCGCATCATCCTCATTTGTCATTGGACCAGCTCGTCCTTGACTTTGCGCCGCCACTAACTGAGTCAACATATGTACTGCACTTCTTAGATCCTGATCCGTGGTATTCATTGGTAATTCTACGGGTACTTCTCTACCGACTGGCTCTTTCGGAGCTGGAAAAGTAGAAGAAGACCGCGATGAAATTTCAGCATTTGCTCCACCTTGACTAGATTGGTCAGGTGGTAATCTACTCATTCCTTCTCCAACAGGAATATCTACCTACTTTCCTTTACCACTACCTCTTCTCGTGATCGGCATTATTACTATATCAAAGAAAATCAATTCCAATGGTTAGATACGATTCCCCTTACCATATTGGCTCTATTGCACGATCTAGAAGCGAAGAAAAGAAACAACATCCTAAATGTCCCATAGCCTCATACTTATAAATGTGGTGCACAACACATCGATAAGTAAGACTCTACTCAGACACGGCTTTGTAGACACCCTTAGAACAACTTGCTCTGATACCACTTTTGTCACGCCCTGAGTCTCATCGAGATGGATTGGCACCCGTAGCCGATAAGGCCTGAGAGAACCAAGATTTGCTTCTATTCATTCATGTGCATGCCATAGGAAACACCTATATCACATAAGAACATAAAAGGCAAATAACAAAAATCATGGAACATGTGATATGTATACATATATGAAACTTGGCCGTTGAGGCCATCAAGTCAAAAATGACATGTATCTTCTTACATTTATACAACCACATACGTCTACAAAAGCCTCTAACAGATGCATTTACAAGACCAATTGAAAGTCGGGACAAGACCCCGCTTTATACAACATGTACAATACCAAAACATATGTACAACTGTGACTTGGAGAAGCTCCGAACTAACTGGAGCTCACTAATGATCTGCAAATAACTGGCAACCTACTGTGGAGGCCTACTAGCACCTGCGCCTACAGCAGGTAAGGTAAGTCCCACGAGGGACATCAGTACAAAGAATGTACTAAGTATGTTAGGCTCATAAAAAACTTTATGATACATGAATACATCAATGAACTCAAATTACAAATGAATAACCAAAATGGATAAGTCATCATTCTGTGTTTTTGGAACCATGTATATTGCTTTCTTTACTTTCTTTACTTCTTTGCTTATTTATCTTTGCCTGTGACCTGTGATACCCGGGCCCCGACTAAACAGTGGGTTTTAAAATAACATAACGTTATGTTGGGATCGGCTCGATCTAGGCTTATTCCTCTAGAGCTACCACCCATAAATCAATACATCGGGCTCGTCTCGAGCTAGGTTATTACCTCTAGAGCTGCTGCGACCCATAAACCAACATATCAGGTTTGGCTCCAGCTAGGCTATTACCTCTATAGCTACCCCCTGTCAGGATCGGTTCGAGCTACGCTTATGCCTCTAGGACTGCCCCCTGATCCTAGGCCACCAAAGCTACCACCCATACTCAATAATTAACCACATGTGCATTACTTCATTCATTAATTTTGAGATTGAAACAATGATAGTCATAACCTTGTCAGAAGCTTTGGACCATTAATCAATGAGTGAGAGACATGTGAATAAACATTATTGAAAAACATAACACTATTGGAGACATGGAACCTTTGGAAATTTTATCAATGCATATGAGACATGTGAATTACCATTGCTCAATGAGTAGGAAACATGTGATAAACAATAAGGGATACCCAAGAATAGGCTACCTTAGAACATGTCGGAATGGAACAAGTATAATATCAATGTGAATACTATGTGCTGCAGAAGGATATGGATAGATTAACCTTACTTAACTTTACTTCCAAGTATGAATACACAAGCCTATATATGAACACAATAGTCTAGCTCCTTCCTTATGTTTCACTCTATAATACATGTACATAACGGAGCTTACGTTAACCACTAGTTATCGTACAAGTGTACAAGACGATAACAAACTATATGACTGGCGTATAACATCACTTCACCCTTTATAACACAATCCAATGCATTATCATACCAAAAACCCCATAACATTCCACATATTGACCAAGATATCACACATCAATAACATTTCACACCACACTACACTTTATGCCTTCTCGTTATCATTCCGTCACAATTACTCTATCAAATTGCCTCACAACGACTTATGAAAAACAATACATACTTAATATAGTCTAACATACCTCCATACGACCCCTTTAAAGTCCTTAAAATGGCATCACAAGTTGATAATTATATCCAAAAAAGGTATAGGGGCCTTCGGGGGTCAACTAGATGCGAAAACGGACCAAACCGAATCTGGGGCTGACCTGCGAAGCCACCTGCACCCGTAGGTAGATGAGGTGTGCCCGCAGGTGGCCTTTGGCATATGCCAGAGGCATATGGGTTGGCATCTGAGCCTGCAGGTGCCCTCATCTGATGGGGCAGAGGCCCAAATCGGCCAAAATGGGTCCTTTTTGGGTACTAAATGATCCAAGGACACAAGTAAGATTCTCTTCACATATTTTAAGTAACTTAAACATCAAATAACAACCATGGTTTCCACACGCACAAAAATATTACCAATACGACACTTTCCCTCCACTTACGTCACCTATTCCATGAACAAATTCACCGTAACAATCCAAACATTAAGTACAAGGACAAAACAAGTTAAGTCCATAGTCACATCCCACATGTCAATATTGAATCCATCAAGTTCACTTTATTCAAGACTACAAGTTTATTCCAAAGTTTACAAGGCAAAACCCCCTTGTCGATTTAGCAAACATGCAATATTACACACATAGTGAATTCTCAATACATCACCAACATAACCAACATCATATAAGCACCCTCCTATGTGTATAATATATTAAACCATGAGCACAAACACTTACCAAGTCTTGCAAGTTGATGATCTTGGCCAAAGTAATGAGGGCTTAGGGGTCTTGAGAGCAAGGAAATGTTGTGAATATTCTAGAAAAAGCATGAGAGTCCAAATGAATTAAAAATCTGATTTTATTTCTTTATATAGTCCCTCAAGTCAATCTTATCCCCTTCTTAGTATTAAATGCAAGGTTTGGTTGGTCAAATGGAAAAATGGGTCACTTTTCCCCATTGGGCCATGTCTTTTTACTTTATATTTTGGGCCTCAATTGAGCCCAATGGCTCAAGCCCACATTTTTAAATGCCTAATTTCTTCAAAACTCCCATGTTTACTTAATTCCATGAACGTTACAAAATTTAATTAGGTTCAGAAATATACGGGATGTTATAAGATAGTTGGTGAATTATCCAATAAATTTATTGGGTTAAATTAATATTGTGATAATGGGCTCAATTGAGGCCCAAAACTTAAGCAAATAAGACATGGCCCAAAAAGGAAATGATCCATTCATAATTTGACCAAGTAAACACCTTATCTTTGACCAAAAGTTTGGCTAAGGATGAAATAAAGAGAGTTGGTTTAGAGGGACTATATAAGCCTAAAAAATCATCTCTTATTCACCATAAAATACTTACAAAATTCAAAAAATTTCCAAGAAATATTTTCTCCTCTCAAACCCTAAGAAACCACCCCTTTGGACAAGATCTTCCCCTTGCAAGCCTTAGTTAGTGTTTACTCTTATTGTTTATTATATTATATGAATGAGGGGTTGTTTATACCATGTTGGTTATGTTTAAAAGGTGTTGAGAAGTCCACTTGTTGTGAAGCAGTCCACTTTTGCTTCTGTACTAAAGGATTTTCCTTCTATGTAGTTTAAATTTGAAAAAGGGACTTAAGATCTTGAATGAAGTGAATTTGATGGACAAAATTTCAACATGTTAGGATGTGGTTATGTCCCTAAATTGTTTCCTCCTTGTGTATGACTTGTGGAAATTTTGTTATGAAAGTGTGCATGGAACCGGTGGTGTAATGAAAGGAGAATATAGTTTGGTGATATTCATGTTCAGTTTGAAACCATTATTGTTCATTGGCATCAAAGTTAACCTAAAACATGAAAAGGGAAGCTTACTTATGGCCATGGACCATTTATTACAAAAATGTACCCAAAACTAACTCATTTTAACCAATTCGGGCATCCGTCTTCGCGAATGATCCACCTGCTTGCGCAGGTTACTTCACAGGTAGCCCTGGACAGGGCCAAAAGGGCACCTGCGGCCGTACCTCACCACCTATGGGCGCAGGTTTCTCTGCAGGTCCTTCCAGAACCTCGTTTAGCTTGTTTTTGCTTCTCTTTTACCCTCTAAGTCCCCTCTACCCTTCTTAGATGCATTCACCAACTCATGGTACCCTTTGGATAATTCTAGGGAGGTAGTTTGGAGGCATTTTGGATGGCATCAATTATGGATTGTTTTTAATGTGTTGTTGTAAAAGGTATTTAGGTGACTTGATGGAGTAAATGTGACGATGTTTTGAGGAAAAAATGTAAAGTATAAACTTATTGTGAATTCCTATCGGTTTATGATATCTAAGTTGATATGTGGACTCGTTTGGTGTTGTTCGTATGGTGAGGCAGTAAATTGTATTGTAGGAGAGTGGAATGAAGTTATATGGTAGTCGAGCAGTTTATTATCACCTTGTGAACTTGTAATGTAGTTGACTTTTAATGTAATCTCTGTTATGTATTCATATTGTAGAATAACGCTTTAAGGAAGAGCTGAACTTTTGTAGTCACACGTTGGAAGGATAAGCTATGTAAGGTTACTCTTTTCCGTATCCTTTGGCAGCACCCATTGTTCACATTGTTACCGAACTTGTTTCCACTCCAAAATGTACTAAAGTATCTCATTTCAGGTTTGTTATAAATTGATATTCATGTGCCTCTTATTCATAGACTATTATTCCAAAGCTCCAATAATGTTATGACCACCAATGTATCAATCTCACAATAAGTAAAGAAATGAAGTAATGCATATATGGTTGATTTCTCTGAGGTGATTATTGACAAGGTATGGAGGCTGATATCTAGCAACTGGTACTCTATGCTAATTAATGGAGAATCTCATTGTTTTTTCCAATAATGTAGAGGAGTTAAGCAAGGTGATCCACTATCACCTATTTTGTTCATAATTGCAGCAGAAGTCCTAGACAAAGGTCTAAACATGCTACATATGGATGATCAATTCAAGGGGTATGTGCTGCCTAAGTGGAGTCCTAAAATCAATCATCTCTCATATGCTGATGACACCATTCTTTTCTACTTTGGAAATAGGATGTCACTTATCAAGATGTAACACCCCAAAAATTCAATCTACAACTAGAACCGTGCTTCAAGTACAAGTAAAATCAAACATCATTTTTTAGTAGTATGAGAAGTGATTTATACACGTATTAAGGCCACAAGTAGTTCCTAGCTCATAGACAAGTTGAAATCTTCCTTATCAGTGGTTGTCTTGTGAAGAATCTTGCTATAGTCAACATTAAATGAGCATAACTCATAGATTTCAATGAATTTCTGAGATAAAAACCCACCAAATGATATATATTTGAATTATCTTTCCAATACATCTAGATTCGCCTTAATTCAATGTCGAAGCTAAGAATTATGGACATTTTAGTACAGCATTGTCAAGTAGTGAGAACGTACAAGCAGAAACCACGATCGTGGTTAGAACCCCCGATCGTACCATGCTCCCGTCTAATTGAAACAGTCCCAATAACTTGAAAGTTGACATGTATACCTTCTAACCACGAAATAGAACCATGACTGTGGTTAGAAACCATGATCATAGTTATGATTTTGACTTCTAAAGTTGACCTAGTTAGGACCTACGACTTACGAATCAAGGCACGATCGTTAGTGGATCCCATAATCGTACCATGGCTTATTTGATCATTTCTAGAAAAGCCTCACTCCAGTATCCCCACCATGAGCACCACCCATGATCGTAGGTGGGTCCCAAAATCATGGGATGGGTCTTACATCCTCCCCTATAGATTTTTCAGTTATGTATTAGAAGGGGCATTCCAGTTTTTTCCCACTTTTTAAACCCTTAAACTATGTTGTTTAAGAGAAAATAGGTGATTGCTTTTCCTCAAAAGTGAACTAGGGTTTATCTTCTTCAAACTCCAAGATTAGACATTTATTCAAGGTTCTTATCTCTAGGTATATGGGATTTCATCAATGGGTCTTCTTTCACCCATTGAGTCCCAAAGATAACTCGATTTATAAGTTTAATTCCCTCTTCAGAGCTTAGGGTTCATGAATGATGTGAATTTCTTAATATTCTGGTTCCCTCATTCCATTGACTTATAAACCTATGTTTTAATATGAATTTCAGTATGTTTTAATATGAATTTCAGTACCTTTACATGTTCAAAATCATAAACCCTAATTATATTATGATATCCTTGATTTTTGGACTTGAGTTATTTAATTCCTTAATTCAATTAATTTATAAAATTATCATAAAAGTTGAATTCTTCAGAGATAGTGTTATGAACACCCAATGACCTAGGATTTCATTCATATACTTATGAGGATTATATCCTCCAGTTTATATGTTTTGAATGATCTTAGATAATATATTTATTTCCACCCTTCAGAATATAAATATTATTATGCCATTCAGTTATCAGTGTCATTCAGTTGGGAGTAGTACTTAGCACCGAGATGACGCAGGGATGAAACCTCACCTGTCAGTTTGGCTGAGACCTTTAGTAGAAGTCCCAAAGTCCCAGAACTAGGCAACACCATAGGTTTTAAAGGGTCACCCATCAGACCAGGCTTGATACCTTAGTCGGTTTGGATATCTCTTTAGTGGATCTACATCAGTTACTGTTCATATCCTTGGCAACGTACTGAACTCCCTTCTAGCTGGGGTTATAGGTTGGAACTTGGTTAGCTTAGATTGGGGTATGTCGGTTATTAGTAGGTACCATAATCTTTAATTCATAGTTCAAATTCAGATACTTGCAGGACCTTGTATTCAGTTGTTCAGCTTATCATACCGTACATGTTATTACTTGGTCTTGTATCATCTTACCATGTCACATGCATCATGTTCAGCTTGTATCAGTTATTTCCCATCATATATACTCATTATATTTAAAGTACTAATAACATACTTTCTTTTGCGTGATTTTGTCTTATAACGTAGGTTTTGACATTCAACATCCAGATCGCGCTTAGTACGATTATGTACCATCTCAATAGCAGTGTTTTGTGAGTCATCATAATTTAAGGACTAGTTATCAATATTTAATTTCATCTTATTTTATTTTCAGACGGTTGGAGTAAGTTGGGGGCTTGTCCCAACAACTCATATGATTTAGAGGCTTTCAGACAAACAACTAGATTTTCAGCATATTGATTATGTCAGACAACCTTAGTTTTTACATTCAGTATTGATTTGGGATTTTATGATACGCCATGGGTTGGCTTGGGGTAACTTGTGACTCTAAGCACTATGTTATGACTAGGGGGTAATCTCGAGTCGTGATAAACTTTTTATTAGAGCATCAGGTTTAAAGTGTCCTAGGGTTTCTGAAAGCCACATTAAGTAATGTCTTGTTCATGGGTGTGAAGCACGCCATACTTATGAGTGAGAAGCTATGAAATGTTTTAGGAAAAGCTAACTTCTTTTATGTTCATATCGTACGATAGAGTGTGAACTCCATTAAAATCTTCTTCTAACTCGTGCTCTACATGTTTATAGAATATACCTCCCAAGAAAGCTAATGGGATATGGAATGACAATGGCAACGAAAATGGAAATCAGCAAACACTAGCAGCTCCTGCAAACCCTCTGAATGAATAAGTTTTCTATGCCAAATTTTGGACTACTTTCACAGGGTTAGCCCAGTCCATGACCACTCAAAATAACTATTAGGTTGTTGTATCAGCCAGCTCGATAATGAATATGGCAACAGCCTGAGTCTTAGACATCCCTCGGATGAGTCCTCATGTATTCTTTGGGTCTACGTCTGAAGAAAATCCATAGGAGTTCTTGGATAATATTCAAAAAGTCACTGAGATCATAGGTGTTACTCCGACTAAAAGTGCTGACTTGGCGGCTTATCAGTTGCAATGAGTAGCTCACATTTGGTACCAACAGTGGAAAAAGGATAGAGGTGTTAATGCAGGTCTAGTAGAGTGGGATGAGTTTGTTGCTGATTTTTCGGATCGGTTCTTCCCACTTGAGTTAAGAGAGGCCAAGGTGTAGGAATTCATCAATTTGAAGCAGGGAAACATGAGTGTGAAGTAGTATTCTCCTACGTTTACTTAGTTGGAAAAGTTTGCTCCAGCCATGGTTTCTGACTCCAAGGCTCGCATGATGGAGTGTGTGAGAGGTGTTTCTATGGATATGGTTAAAGAGTGTAAGACTGCGATGTCAATTAAGGAGGTGAACATCTCCAGGTTGATGATTCATGCTCAATAGATTGAGGAGGATAAGATTAAGGTGAATTAAAGAGAGAATAAGAGGGTCATAACAGGTAGCTTTAATTTTTCTCAACCGAGGTCTAATGGTGTAACCGTTCTCAGTTTTTCCAAAAATCATCAGTTCCAGCCCCATCATATACTAGTGATCTAGTGCTCAGTTTTAGGTACGATAATTGGGATAGGGAACCATGATCTAAGTCCCAAGGCAGCGTTACTAGTGATCGTACTAACCCGTTTTGCAAAAAGTATGGTAAGAACCACAAGGGTACGTGTATGGATGGTAGTGATATATGTTTTGGGTATGGAAAGCCAGTCCACAGATTTGGGAGTGTCCAATGGCTTCATAAATTTGCAGAGATACTCGTCAGCAGAATCATTCTAACTCTTCAGCAGCTCCAGTAGGTTGCCCGACTCAGCACGGTGACTCATCTAATAAAGTTAGTCTACAGCGTCACGGTAGGTTCTATACACTTCTGACTCGACAAAATAAGGAGGGTTCTCCTGATGTAGTCACTGGTATATTATAGGTCTTTCATATTCATGTGTATGTATTATTTATATCTCGGAGCCTCTATCTCTTTTGTAACTCACTCTATAGTAGTAGACTTTGGCATCAATCTCAAAACTCTCTTAGAACCTTTCTCAGTCTCTATTCTAGTTGGTAATTCATTCATATCTAGATGGACATACAGTAATTGCCCAGTCTTAATTTCTCAGAAAGTCACCTCAATTGATCTTGTAGAGTTAGACATGCTAGATTTTGATGTAATTCTTGTCATGGATTGGCTCCACTCTTGCTATTCCTTTATTGATTATAGAAATAGAGTAGGCTAGTTTCAATTTCTTACTAAGCCAGTCATAGAGGGGAAGGGTAATACCTCAGTGTCTACAGGTCGGTTTATCTTTTACCTTAAGGCAAGAAAATTGATTTCGAAAGGGTACATCTACCATCAAGTTTGGGTTAAGGATTCAAAGTCTAATACCCTAACTCTTGAGTTAGGTCTAGTGGTTAATGAGTTCCCAGAAGCATTTCCTAAATATTTGCTCAGAGTTCCTCCCGAATGGGAAGTTGACTTCGAAATAGATCTCCTACCAGATACCCAACCTATTTTAGTTTAACCCTACATAATGGCTCTTGCTGATCATACAAAATTAAAGGAGCAGTTTAAAGATTTTTAATCAAAGGTTTTATCAAGCCTAGCATCTCTCTATGGGGTGCTCCAGTTCTCTTCATATCCAAGAAAAATGGTTCTCTCAGAATATACATTGTTTATCCCCAGTTGAACATAGACACAATCAATAATAAGTATCTCATTACCAGAATTGATGACTTATTTGACCAGTTTAAGGGTGCTAATTGCTTCTCTAAGATAGACCTCATACATAATTATCATCAGTACAGGGTTAGAGAACATGACATTCCAAAGAGAGCCTTCAAAACTTTGTATCATCAGTTTGAATTTTTGTTATGTCCTTTGGACTATCGAATGCTCCTGCAGCTTTTATGGACTTGATAAATAGGGTGTATAAGTAGTACTTGGACATGTTCATCATTGTCTTTATTGATGACATCCTCGTTTAGTCTCAGAGTGAGGATGAACCTGCTGACTATTTGAGGATTGTTTTGCAGACTCTCAAATATCGCCAGTTAGTCATTAAGTTTTGCAAGTGTGAATTCTATATGAAATCAGTAGCATTCCTTGGTCATATCATTTTTAGTGAAGGCATTAGGGTTGATCCTCAAAAGACCGAAGCATTTAGGAATTGGCCTAGACCCATCTCTCCATCAGATATCAAGAGTTTCTTGGATTTAGCTGGTTACTATAGATGATTTGTTGAAGGATTTTCCTCTATTTCTTCTCCCATACCCAGATTGACTCAGAAGATAGTCAATTTTTAGTTGTCCAATTCTTACGGGAAGAGTTTTCAGTAGTAGAAGACTCGACTCATCTACACTATAATTTTGACTCTGCTAGAGGGTTCAAATGGTTTTGTGGTTTATTGTGATGCTTCAAGAGTGGGACTTGGTTGTGTATTGATGCAGTATGTCAAGGTTATAACATATGTATCTATACAACTCAAGCCTCATGAGAAGAATTACCCCACTCATGATCTTGAGTTGGCAGTAGTGGTTTTTGCCTTAAAGATTTGGAGGCATTATCTTTATTGGGTTCACATTGATTTTTTCACTGATCACAGGATCACTCAGTATGTGTTTAGTCAGAAAGATTTAAAGCTTCATCAGGGGAGATGACTAGAGTTGTTGAAGGACTATGATATGGGTGTCGTGTACTATCCCGGTAAAGCAAATATTCTGGCTGATGACCTTAGTAGATTTTTCTATGGAATGTGTTGCTCATATTGAGGATGAGAAGAAAGAGTTAGTTTGTGAGGTTCACCAGCTTCTTAGATTGGGAGTTTGGTTGGTTGATTCAGCCGAAGGTAATATTTTAGTGCAGAATGATTCAAAATCTTCATTAATAGCTGAGGTAAAGGAAAAGTAATATGTGATCCTTTTTTGCTTAAGTTGAAATAAGCAATCCAGAGTCAGAAGGTTGAGGTTTTATCCCAAGAGGGAGATAGGATTCTTCATTAGCAGGGCAGACTATGTGTTCCAAATGTGGATGACTTGAGACAGTGTATACTAATAGAGGCTCACAGTTCTCGATATTCTATTCATCCGAGATCCACTAATATGTACCATGACCTATGAAAATTCTATCGGTGGAATGGCATGAAGAAGGATATCGCGAAATTTATGGCTAAGTGTCTAAATTTCCAGCAGGTTAAGTTTAAACATTAGAGACATGGTGGTAAGCTTAAGGATATCAATATTCATACTTGGATGAGGGAAGTGGTGAATATGTACTTCATTACAGGGTTGCCTCGTACTCGCCGACAACATGATTCTATTTGGGTTATTGTAGATCGAATAACTAAGTCAGACTATTTTCTGCCAGTTAACACTTTACACTCAGCCAAGGATTATGTTAGACTCTATCTTAAGGAGTTAGTGATGTTACATGGTGTCCATCTGAGCATCATTTCAGATAGGGGTACTCAATTTACCTCTCAGTTCTAGAAGATATTCTAGAAGGGTCTTGGTACCCAAGTTTACCTTAGTATAACCATTCACCCGCAGACAGATGGTCAGGCAGAGCGGACCGTTCATACTTTAGAGGATATGTTGAGGTCTTGTATGATCGATTTCAAAGGTAGTTGGGATGATAATTTGCCTTTAATTGAGTTTGCTTGTAATAACAATTATAATTCTAGTATTCAGATGGCCTCGTTTGAAGCACCTTATTGTAGGAGGTGTAGATCTCATATTGGATAGTTTGAGGTTAGTGAAGCTACTTTGACAAGGTCATATTCAGTTAATAAGGTTATGGAAAAAGTCCAGTTGATTAGAGAAAGAATGAAAACAACTTAGAGTCGTCAGAAATCCTACGCAGATGTAAGGAGAAGGGAGCTTGAGTTTTCTTTTTGTTATTTTGTCTACTTCAATGTTTCACCCATGAAACGGGTGAAGAAGTTTTGTAAGAAAGGGAAACTCAGTCCCCGCTATGTTGTTCCTTATAGGATTGTGGGTCGTTTTTGCAATGTAGCTTATGAGTTAGATTTGCCCACATACTTAGCATCAGTGTATCCAGTTTTTATGTGTCTCAATTAAAGAAATACATTAGTGATCCCACATTTGTTATTCCATAACACAATGTGGGTGTGAAAGATAGCCTTTCATATGAGGACGTCGCAGTTAAGATCCTTGATCGTCAAGTTCGTAAGTTGAGGAATTAATAGGTCGCTTCAGTAAAGGTTCTATGGAGAAATTAGATCGTTAAGGGAGCTACATAGGAAGCAGAGGTAGATATGACGGCTAAGTATCCTCATTTTTTCTCTTCAAATTATGTTCCAACATAAGGTAAGACTTTCCCCTTAATTAATTCTTTTCATCTCATGTCACCCAGTTATTTTCATGTCATATCATGTATTCATGAATTCAAATCAGTCCATGTATCAGTTATAGACTCAGTGTCATGCCAGTATTAACCTCTTAGAGTTTCAGTGTAGGGATTCTAGCTTATTCCCTAACTTTTCAGCTTAATTAGTTTTCAATCGGGAACGAACGACCCCAAGAGAGAGATAATGTAACACCCCAAAAATTCAAGCTTTGATTACAACCATACTTCAAGTACATGTAAGATAAAAAATAATGTTTTGTTAGTATGAGAAGTGATTTAGACATGTATTAAGGCCATAAGTAACTCATATCTCATAGCCAAGTTGAAATCTTCCTTATGGTTTTCCTGTGAAGAATCTTGCTATAGTCAATTTCAACCGAGAATAACTCCTAGATTTTGATGAATTTCTTATATCAAGACCCAAAAAATAATATATATTTGAATTATATTTCTACGTATCCAGATTTGCCTTAATGCGATGTCTAAGCTAAGAGTTATGGCCATTTTAGTACAACACTGTCCAGCAGTGAGAAAGTACGAGCACAAACCACGATCGTAGTTAGAACCCACGATCGTACCATGCTCCCGTATGATTTAAACAGCCCTAAAAACCTAAAATATGACATGTATACCTTCAAACCACGACAGAAAACCTCGACCATGGTTAGAAACTACAATTTTAGGTACGATCTTGACTTATAAAGTTGACTAAAGTTGACCCAGTTAGAACCTATGACCTAAGAATCAAGGAAAGATCATGAGTGGGTACCATGGTCCTACCATGGCTCATATAATTGATGTCTCACTCCAGCATCCCAATCATGATCACCAACTATGATCATAGGTGGGTCTCCCGATTGTGGGATGGGTCGTACGTCCTTCTCTACAGCTTTTTCAGTAATGTTTTAGAAGGGGCATTCCACTCTATTTCTACTTTTCAAACACCTAAAATATGTCATTTAAGATGTCTCAAATATGAAATTATAAGTCTAAGTTTACCCTAAGTCCCTCATTACTCAAATTCAATCCATACATAGCAAAACCAAGAGAAAAAAGGCAATTGTTTTCCTCAAAAGCAAACTAGGCTTTATCTTCTTCAAGTTCCAAGTTTAGATATTTCTTCAGGGTTCATATCTATAGGAATTTTGGATTTCATGAGAGGGTATACTTTCACCCATTGAGTCCCAAAGTTAACTTGATTTCTCAGTTTAATTCCTTTCTCAGTGCTTTTGGTTCATAAACAATGTGAATTTCTTGATATTCTAGTTCCTTGATTCCATTGAGTTATAAACCCATGTTTTCACATGAATTTCAGTACCATTACATGTTCAAATTCATAAACGCTAAATATATTGTGAAATCCATGATTTTTTGACTTGAATTATTAAATTTCTTAATTCACTCAGTGTATGGAATTGTAATAAGAGTTGCATTCTTCTGAGATGGCGTCTTATGAACCCCCAATGACCTACGATTTCATGAATATAATTAGGAGGATTGTATCCTCTTGTTTTGTAACACCCTGTACATTTCTGAACCTATGAGACTACCGTAACATTTATGGAATTATTTAAACATGAGATGGTTGGGGTATTACACATTAATTGTAGTGGGATGAATTCACATGTGTTAATGGGATCAATAAAGGCCCAATAATTGAGCAAAAGACATGGACCAAATGGAGAAATGATCCATTATACCATTGACCAAGTAAACATAACATTTATGACTAAGTATGTGGCTAAGGATGACCATGAGGGCCTATATAAAGGCACAAAATCAGATTTTATTCCACAAAACACACATGTCATTTCTAGAATTTTCCACAATATTCTCTCTTCTCCCACAAACCCTAAGCAACTATGTCTTTGGACAAGATCATCACTTTGAAAGCTTGGGTAATTTTTTACTCATGTGATTTAATATATTACATGCATGATAGGGTGTATAAATCATGTTGGTTATGTTGACAAAGTGTTGAGAGAAGTTCACTATGTGTGAAATAGTCTTTGTTGGCTTAATCGGTAAAGGGTTTTGCCTTCTAAACTTGAAAGTGGACTTTTGGAATTGAAGGAAGTGAATTTTATGGATTAAATATCAACATGTATGATGTGTTTATGTACCTAACTTGTTTTCTCTTTGTGTGTAACATTTGGAATTGTTGTTGTGAAATTGTACATGTAACCGGTGGCGTATTGAAAGGAAAATATAGTTTTGGTGATGTTCATGTATGTTGTGAAACCATGGTTGTTATTTGGAATCCAATATAACTTAAAATATTAAAAAAAGGATCTTAATTATGACTATGGACCATTCATGGCAAAAAAGGACCCAAAAATGACCCCTGGAGGCTGAAACAGGCACCCGCCCTCTCGGGCGGGGCACCTGTGGGCGCAGATGCCAACGTAGGTGGCCCTGGACAGGGCCAGAAGGGCACCTGCGGCCACATGTCACCTACCTTCGAGCGCAGGTTACCCCACAGGTCCCTCCAGGACCCCGTTTTGCATGTTTTTGTCTCTCTTTGATCCCCGAAACCCTGCTACCCTTCATGGATGGAATTATCAACTTAAGGAACCCTTTTAATGTCTTTAAAGGAGTAGCTTGGAGGTATTTTGAATGGTATCAATTTTGGATTATCTTTAATATGTTGTTGTGAAAGGTGTTTACTTAACGTAGTGAGGTAAATGTGACATAGGGTGAAGGGGAAGCGTAAAGTAGAACTTTGGTATGAAATGCTATTGGTTTATGATGTTATGGTTGATGTATGACATGTTGTGGTGTTGTTGGTATAGTAATGCAGTGAATGGTATTGTGAAGGGAGAAATGATTTTATATGGCAGTCATGGAGTTCATTGTCATTTTATGCACTTGTAATGTAGTTAGTGGTTAATGTGAGTTCCGTTATGTACTTGTATTGTAGAGTAGAACGTAAGGAAGGAGCTGGGTTATTGTATTCACTTATAGGTCTGTATATTCATATTGGGAAGATAAGGTATGTAAGGGTACTATTTCCGTATCCTTCTGCAGCACATATTGTTCACATTATCACTGTACTTGTTCCATTCCAAAATGTTCTAAGGCATCTCAGTTCAGGTTGTCATCTATTTTTATTCACATGTTCCTTATTCATTGATCAATTTTTATTCATGTGTCACATAATTGTGGACATGGTTCCAAAGTTCCAATAATGTGACATTCTAAAGTTCCAATAATGTTATGACTACCAATGTATCAATCTCACAAAAGTAAAGAAAAGAAGTAATGCATTCTTATTCATTGACCAATTGTGTGTCACATGTATTTAATTCGTTGACTAATGTATGAAGCTCCAATAATGATGTTATGACCACCAAGGTATCAATCTCACACAACTAAAGGAATGAAGTAATGTATATATATATATATATATATATATATATATATATATATATATGTTATGGCCCACTACTAAGGTGGATGATTGTTGATATAATACATTATATTACATTATGGCCCACCGATAAGGTGGATGATTGTTGAGATAATACATTATATTATATTATGGCCCACCGATAAGGTGGATGATTGTTGATATGATACATTATATTATACTATAGCCCACTAATCAGCTGGATGAATGGTAATGATGATGAACATAAAAGTAAATAAAGTAATGAATGTAATGTACATGGTTCCACACATATACAGAACGGTGGTTATCCATAAAGCTTAGTCACTTGTAATTGATTGCATTTGAGATCCTATGTTTCATACAATTTCTTATAGTCTTACATACTCAGTACATTCTTTTGTATTGACGTCCCTTGGGGGACTTAACTTACTTGCTACAGGCATAGGTTCTTGTAAACCACCACAGTAGGCTGCAGATCATCTACGGATTATTGGTGATCTCCAGTTCGGTTCGGGGCTTTTCGAGTCTTTATGTACATTTGTTTTTGTACTATGTAAATGTATAAAGCGGGGACTTGTCACGACTTTAGGATTGGTTATGTATCTATTAGAGGCTTTTGTAGATGTTGTGGGCTGAATAAAGGAATGTGAGAAATGTATGCTTTTGACGGAATGGCCCTAACGACCAAGTTTCATATCTATATGAATATCTTTCCATGACTTCCGCCATTGGTATCTTGTATCTATATGTGATAGAGTGTTATTCATATAGTGACAAGCATACGAGTGTACATGAATGAAGATTGGCTCTCTCGGGCCTTAATGGCTTCGGGTGCCAGTCCGCCCCATTGGAATTCGAGGCGTGACAAAAGTTATATCAGAGCAGGTTGTCGTAAGGGTGTCTACAGAGCCATGTATGAGTAGAGTCTTGCTTATGGATGTTTTGCGCGCAACATTTATAAGTAGGAGGCTACGGGACATTTAGGAGTTGTTTCTTTTCTTCATTTCTTAGATCGTGCATTAGGGCCAATGTCATAGGTGGAATCATATCTGACCATTGAAAATGGTTTTCTTTGTTATAGTAAAATGCCTATTTCAAGACAAGGCAGGGGCAAAGATAAGGAGGTAGACATGCTTGCCGGAGAAGGAACTAGTAAATCACCACCTGACCAAGATAGCCCAGGTAGGTCTGAGACTAAATTTGCATCGCAGGCTTCTTCTACTTTTCCAGCACCAGAAGAGCCGAGAAGGAGAGAAAAACCTGCCGAACCACCTATTACTACTGAGCAGGATCTAAGAAATGTGGTGCAAATGTTGGCTCGTATAGTTTCTCCACTGACTCAAGGACAAGTTGGTCTAACGACAAGTAGTGATGGTGTAGATAGGGCAGCTAGTCGACGGACACAGGATTTTATAAAATTAGACCCTCCCACATTCATCGGGTCAGATCTGAATGAAGATCCACAGGACTTCGTGGACCAAATCAAAAGGGCTCTAGATGTTATGCATATGACTAATATAGAAACAGTAGAGCTTGCAGCATATAGACTAAAAGTCGAAGCTATATTATGGTACAAAGATTGGAAACGATCTCGGGGTATAGGTGCACCTCCAGCTAGTTGGGAGGAATTCAAAACGACATTCCTTGTTCATTATCTCCCATATGAGATCCGAGAGGCTCGTACAGATCAGTTTTTAAATCTTCATCAAGGGAATATGAGTGTCAGAGAGTACAGTCTTCGGTTTAACTCTTTGGCTTGGTATGCTCCAAATGTAGTAGCCACTTTTGACGATAGAGTCCATCGGTATGTGGACAGATTGGAGCCATATTTGGTGAGGGACTGTACTATTGCTATTTTTTATGGATATAGCTAGAATACAATACTTTGCAGAGAAAATGGAGGATCAGAGGCAAAGGAGAAGGGCGCACGAAGTTGAAAGAGGGATGTCAAAGAGGGCTAGACCTATGGGACAGTTTATGGTGTTCAAAGAGAATTTAGGCCTCAGGTTTTTCCTAGACCACCTAGACCATCATTTTCTTACCCTACAGTAGGTACTTCATCTAAATTTTGAGAGTTTAGAGGTAGTCAATCCGGTCAAAGTAGTGGGACTCGGGGTTCACAGACAGTAGGGTATCGAGAACAAGGAAGTATGAGCCAATCGAGATCTTTTCGTCAGCTATGCCAGCACTACAGGAAGTTTCATTCAGGTGAATGCTGGTTTGGAATGAATGTTTGTGTTTGGTGTGGTAGGTCAGGGCACATGATGAGAGAGTGCCCACATAGGGGAACGGGTAGTATGACACGACCTATGGGATCATCCGTTGCATTATCATCGTCAGGTGTACAACCTGTTAGTCGTGGTAGAGGTTCTAGAGGAGGATCTAGTTCTAGTGGAGTCCAGAACCGTACCTATGCCTTCGCAGATCAACAGAATGTGGAGGCTTCTCTTGATGTAGTGACAGGTACATTATCCATCTTTTCACATAATGTATATACATTGATTGATCCGGGATCTACCCTATCATATATTACGCCAGTGATTGCTGAAAAAGGAAATTTTGAAAGAACACCAGAATTATTAGTTAAGCTATTTGAAGTATCTACACCCGTTGGAGAGTCTATCGTAGATAAAAGAGTGTATCGTAATTGTATAGTAATTGTTTGTGATCATGATACATTGGCTGATCTTATTGAGTTGGAAATGGTGGATTTTGATGCTATAAGGGGTATAGATTGGTTGGCTTCTTGTTATGCCACGGTAGATTGCCAAGCTAAGAAGGTACATTTCCATTTTCTACAAAAGACCATCCTTGAATGGAGGAGTAATGTTGGAGCACCGAGAGGTAAATTTATTTCCTATTTTAAGGCAAGGAAAATGATATCCAAAAGGATTAATAAGGCCTAGTATGTCCCCTCGGGGTGCACCAGTGTTATTTGTACGAAAGAAAGATGGCAAATTGAGAATGTGTATTGATTATCGACAACAGAATAAGGTGACAGTTAAGAATAAATATCCCATCCCCAGAATTGGTGATTTGGGTTGACCAAAATACAGGGTGCCAAATGCTTCTCAAAGATTGACCTGAGATTGGGTTATCATCAGGTGAGGGTTAGAGAAAAAGATATACCCAAGACAACTTTCAAAACACGGTATGGTCAGTATGAATTTTTGGTTATGTCATTGGGCTAAAAAATGCACCTGCGGTTTTAATGGATTTGATGAATAGGGTGCTCAAGCCATATTTAGATGTGTTTGTGACCGTGCTTATAAATGATATTCTGTTTTATTCAAGATCACAAGAGGACCATGCTAATCACTGACGACAGAAGTTACAGATTCTTCGTGACCGTAAGATATATGCAAAGTTTTCTAAATGTGAGTTTGGTTAGAATCTATAGAATTCTTGGGTCACATTGTATAGAATGTGTATGGATGCAGCACGGTAGTATAATAGTGTATGTTTCACGACAGTTGCAACCACATGAGAGGAATTATCCCACACATGATCTTGAACTAGTAGCTGTGATATTTGCTTTAAAGATATGGCACCACTATACTGATTATAAAAGTTTGCATTACCTTTCTAAGCAAAAGGACCTAAAATCGAGGCAGCAGAGGTGGATGGAACTCCTAAAAGATTGTGAAATTGATAGCTTATATCATCCAAGGAAAACACATTTGACAGAAAATAAAGGTATAGTCAAGGATCTATATCAATTAGACAGCTTGGGGGTTCGTCTTCTTGAAACTCCTGATAAAGGAGTTCGAGTGCAAAATTCATCAGAGTCTTCATGAGTAGCTGGAGTAAGGAAAACTAGTATGCTGATTCTATGTTATCGTAGCTGAAAGAGAATATACAACAAAGTTGGACGAAGGCATTTGATCTTAGCAATTGGGAGTGATTCAGTGCCAAAGTAGATTTGTGTGTACCGAATGTAGATTAATTACGGAGACGGATTATGACAAAGGCACATCATTCACAGCACACAGTATGATTTGAAACACATGTATTGGTGAGGTAACATGAAGAAGAATATTGCAGAATTCGTAACTCATTGTCCAAGCTATCAATAAGTAAAAGTAGGGCATTAAAACCTGGAGGTTATATGCAATGTATAAATCTTCCAGTATGGAAGTGGGACATGATTAACATGGATTTCATCACATGTTTGTCGTGTACACTCTGGAGATTTGATTCCATACGGATAATAGTGGATAGTGTTACAAAGTCAGTGCATTTACTACCTGTCAAAACCACCTATACAACTGAAGAGTATGCACGGTTATATGTTAAAGAGATAGTGCGATTACATGGGATTCCAATCTCTTTTATATCAGATAGGGGAGTTCAATTTACCGCACACTTTTGGTAAAACTTTTTAGAAGAGTTTGGGAACCCAAGTGAATCTGAGTACCGCTTTTCATCCTCCAACAGATGGACAAGTGGAACGTACCGTTCAAACACTTGAAGATATGTTATGAGCTTGCACATTGGACTTTAAAAGTTGTTGGGCCGATCATTTATCTCTTATTGAATTTGCCTACAATAACAGCTATTCAAGTATCAAGATGGCCCATACGAAGCCTTATATGGAAGAAAGTTAATAGATGAGTGAAGCGAGTGAAATTGCTTTACTCGGGCAAAATCTTGTTCATCAAGATATAGAGAATGTTAAGACGATACAACAGATGCTACAAACGGACCAAAGTCAACACAAGTCATATGCCGATGTTAGTAGAAGGGAATTAGAATTTGTCGTAGGTGAATGGGTATTCTTGAAAGTGTCACCAATGAAAGGGGTAATGAGATTTGAAAAGAAAGGAAAGTTGGACCTATATAGCGTACCCTATAAGATTGTTCGAAGAATTGGTCAAGTTGCATATGAATTTGAAATATCCGAAGAACTCTCCACAGTTCATCCAGTATTTCATGTTTCGAGGCTTCGAAAGTGCATAGGAGATCCATCTCGTATTGCTCCCATTGAAGAGGTACAAGTTACAGAGGATCTCACCTGTGAAAGAGATACTGATGGATATTCTATAGCGACAAGTGAAGAGGTCAAGGAATAAAGAAGTAGCTTCCGCGAAAGCACTTTGGAGAAATCAACAAGTAGAAAAAAAATCACATGGGAAACTGAAGAAATGATAAAGTCGAAGTACCCGTATTTGTTTCAAATGGAAGAAAAATGTTACACCCCTTAAATTTTTGAACGTAAGCGACTAAGTGACGGGATTATTTGAACTTGCAATAAAGGGTGTATTATGCATGCAAAGTGTTGGGCTATACTTAAATTTCTGAAAGTAAGCGACTAAGTGACGGGATTATTTGAACTTGCAATAAAGGGTATATTATGCATGAAAGTGTTGGGCTACATTCATCTTGGCTAATGGGCTCAAAGGAGGTCCAAAATAAATAAGGAAGACATGGCCCAAAAAGGGAAAAATGACGCATTCATCTTTGACTTCTTAAACTTTTCATTAATGACCAAGTGTGTGGCTAAGAGGGACCCTTAAAAGACTATAAAAGACTCCAAAAATCAGATTTTAATCATACACAACACCTTGCAAATTCTTGTAATTTCTAGACATTTCCAAGAGACCAAAAGAACTCATTTCAAACCCTAAGGCAACCAACTTGTTTGGACAAGATCATCCACTTGCAAGCCTTGTAAGTGTTTAAACTTGTATATTAATGTAATAAATGCATTATATATGGTTGTAAAAATTTTGGTTATGGTTAAAAGGCATAGGGCAGTCCACTTTTTTTAAGTGGCAGTCCAATTTTGCTTTCGGCTAAAGGATTTGCCTTTTTGCGGTTTAAACTTGAAAAGGGGTTTAAGGACTTGAAGGAATTGAATTATATGGACTAAATTTCAGTATATTTAAAGTGTGGTGTTGTCCCTAATTCGTTACTTTTGTGTATGGCTTGATGGAAATGTTTTTACGCAATTGTGCATGGAACATTTGGCGTAGTGAAAAGAGAATATTTTCTTGTTATGTTAAAGTGAATTCTAAAATTGTGTGCACTGGTTTTGGTATATTTTTGTGAAAGGTATTTATGTGACTTGATGGTATAAATATGTGGAGTTGTATTGGGGCGGAACTGTAAAGTAGAATGAAGTAATGCATAATTAGTTATATCCATGGGGTGCAATGAACACCTGTATGATGGATATTACCCATATTACGGGATGTATCCATGGGGTGGAAGGAACACCTGCATGATGTATCCATGGGGTGAAATGAACACCTGCATGATGTCTATTTCCAAATATCACGGGATGCATCCATGGGGTGAAAGGAACACCTGCATGATGATGTTATTTTTCCACTGATCAGTTGGGCCAGGGCATTATATGTTTAATGATTGAAGATGTACAGTAAATTAAAGTAAATTACAGTAATGTAAAGAAATCTATGTACATGGTTCCATACATACCTTACAGTGATTTATCTATATTGTTTACTAACTTGTACTTGATTCCACTAAAGCTCCTATATTACATACAGTTACATAAAACCTTACATACTCAGTACATTCTTCGTAGTGACATCCTTTGGGGACTTACCTTACTTGCTGTAGGCACAGATACTAGTGGACCCCCATAGTAGACGTTGGATTTTCTGCAAATTGTTGGTGAGCTCCAGGTTGTTTCGGGGCTTTCTGAGTCATATGTACATTTTGGTTTTGGTTATGTATCTGATAGAGGCTTTGTAGATGTTGTACGGTTAAAGGAAGAAATGTCTTATCATGTTGACGATATGGCCCTAACGGCCAAGTTTCACATATGTATATATTTATCATATGTTTTGCCATAACTTCCGCTATTGGTATCTTGCATCTATACATGATAGTGATGATCATTGAGTGACATGTGTATGAATGTACAGTAATAAAGATTGGTTCTCTCGGGGCCTCAATGGCTTCGGATGCCATGTCCGCCCCAATGGGGTTTGAGGCGTGACAAAAGTGGTATCAGAGCGGGTCCTCCTAGGGGGTCTACAAAGCTTTGTCTGAGTAGAGTCTTGCGTATGGATGTGTTGCGCACCACATTTATAAGTAGGAGGATACGGGACATTTAGGGGTTGTTTCTTTTCTTCATTTCTAGATCGTGCAATAGAGCCAATGTGGTAGGTGGACTTATATCTGACCATTGTAATTGTTTTTTTTTTTATATAATAAAACACCGATGATAAGACAAGATAGGGGCAAAGATAAGTAGGTAGATATGCCTGTCGGAGAAGGAACAAGTAAATCACCACCTAATCAAGCTAGTCAGGGCGGGCCTGAAACTGAGTTTGTGACGCAGGCTTCCCCTACTTTTCTAGCTCCATAAGAGCTAGGAGGGAGAGAAGAACCTACCGAAACACTTGTTCATGATACTGTGCGGGATCTAAGTGATGCAATATAAATGTTGACTCGTATAGTTGTTGCATGGACTCAAGGACAAATTGGTCCAATTGTAAGGAATGATGATACAGATAGGGCAGCAAGTCGGAGGACACAGGATTTTCTAAAATTGGATCCTCCCAAGTTCACCGGGTCAGATGTGAATAATGATCCACAGGATTTTGTGGACCAAATCAAAAGGGCCCTAGATATTATGCATGTGACTGGTACAGAAACAGTGGAACTTGCAACATATAGACTAAAAGGCGAGGCTATATTATGGTACGAAGATTGGAAACGAGCTAGGGGTATAGGTGCACTTCCAGCTAGTTGGGAGGAATTCAAAATGGCATTCCTTGATCATTACCTCCCATATGAGACCCGAGAGGCACGTGCAGACCAATATCTAAATCTCTATTAGGGGGATAAGAGTGTTAGAGAATACAGTTTACAATTTAACTCTTTGGCTCGATATGCTCCACATGTAGTAGCCACTATGGCCGATAGAGTTCATCGGTACGTGGATAGATTAGATCCATCCTTGGTACGAGATTGTACCATTGCTGTCTTGAATAGAGATATGGATATAGCCAGAATACAATCCTTTGCACAGAAAATGGAGAATCAAAGGAAAAGGAGAAAGGAACATGAAGTTGAGAGAGGGCCATCAAAGAGGGATAGACCTATGGGATAGTTTATGGCGTCCCAAGGAGAATTTAGGCCTCGAGTTTTCCCTAGACCTCCTAGACCATCATTTTCCTACCCTACATTAGGTGCTCCATCTCAATTTTGAGGATTTAGAGGCAGTCAAGCTGGGCAGGGTAGTGGAATACGGGGTTTTACATTTGGTAACATCCGGGAAGAGCAAATGTGGTAGCTAATTCATTAAACTGCAAAGCAGTAGGAAGTACTAATGGCCAGCTCGCAGAAAAGGAAGATGTAGTCAAGAAATTTACTTCAATTAACCAGTATGGGGTTTCGTCTTCTTGAGACTCCAGATGAAAGAATTATCGTGAACAGTGCGATAGAATCTTCATTTGTTGCTGAGAGAGAGAAAAGCAATATGCAAATCCTACTTTCTTTCAGTTGAAAAATAATGTACAATGAAGTTTGGCAAGAGGTACTTAAGCTTACATAAGGGAGGAATACTTCAATATCAAGGTAGATTATGTATACCAAATATATTTGAGTTAAGAAAATGAATTATGACCAAAGCACATTATTTACGATATTCTGTTTATTCGGGATCAATCAAAGTGTACCATGTCATGAAGGAAATGTGTTGGTGAAGCAATATAAAGAAAAAGAACACTGCAGAATTAGTAGCTCATTGTACGAATTATCAATAGGTAATAGTAGAGCATCAGAAATATGGAGGTTATATGCCGATACTAGAAGGAAAAAATTAGAATATTCCATAGGTGCTTGGGTATGTTTGAAAGTGTCACCAATGAAAGGGTAATGAGATTTGGAAAGAACTGAAAGTTAGCCTGTATAACATGCCATATGAAATTATTCGAAGAGTTGGTCAAGTGGCATATGAATTAGCATTACCCCAGGAGCTCTCCGCAGTCCACCCAATGTTTCATGTTTCGATGCTTCAAAAATGCATAGGAGATCCGTCTCAAATTGCTCCCATCGAAGATGTACAAGTTACGGAAGATCTTAAATACGAAGAAGTGTCTATTGCTATTTTGGACAGACAAATTAAAAGGTTAAGGAATAAAGATGTAGCTTTTGTCAAAGTGCTTGGGAGGAATCAACAAGTAGAAGAAGTTACATGGGAAGCTGAAGAAAGAATGAAGGAGAAGTACCCGTATTTGTTTAAAACCGAAGAGGAGGTCCAGGATGCCGAATTGAAGTAATAACAAGTAAGTATACATAATCATTATAAGTATGTGATAAAATGAAAGAAGTACTTAGACTTGCACTTGTCTAGATTGGTCAATGTTACCAACATTCGAGGACGAATGTTCTTAAGGGGGGGAAGGATGTAACACCCTGTAAATTTCTGAACGTAAGCGACTAAGGGACGG
The DNA here is from genome assembly GCA_031232105.1 of Capsicum rhomboideum. Classification (NCBI taxonomy): domain Eukaryota; kingdom Viridiplantae; phylum Streptophyta; class Magnoliopsida; order Solanales; family Solanaceae; genus Capsicum; species Capsicum rhomboideum. Next base: position 52,463,356 of record CP124718.1, read on the forward strand.
GATTATTTGAACTTGAAATAAAGGGTATATTATGCATGCAAAGTGTTGGGCTACACTTAAATTTATGAACGTAAGCGACTAAGTGACGGCAAGATTTGAACTTGCAATAAAGGGTATATTATGCATGCAAAGTGTTGGGCTACATTCATCTTGGCTAATGGGCTCAAAGGAGGCCCAAAATAAATAAGAAACACATGGCCCAAAAAGGGAAAAATGACCATTCATCTTTGACATCTTAAACTTGACATTAATGACCAAGTGTGTGGCTAAGAGGGACCCTTAAAATACTATAAAAGGCTCCAAAAATCAGATTTTAATCATACACAACACCTTGCAAATTCTTGTAATTTCTAGACATTTCCAAGAGACCAAAAGAACTCATTTCAAACCCTAAGGCAACCAACTTGTTTGGACAAGATCATCCACTTGAAAGCCTTGTTAAGTGTTTACCCTTGTATATTAATGTAATACATGCATGATATATGGTTTTAAACATGCTGGTTATGGTTAAAAGGCATAGGGGAGTCCACTTTTTTAAGTGGCAGTCTACTTTTGCTTTCGGCTAAAGGATTTGCCTTTTTACGGTTTAAACTTGAAAAGGGGTTTAAGGACTTGAAGGAATTTAATTATATGGACTAAATTTCAGTATATTTAAAGTGAGTAGCTGTCCCTAATTCGTTACTTTTGTGTATGGCTTGATGGAAATGTTTTTACGCAATCGTGCATGGAACGTTTGGCGTAGTGAAAAAAGAATATTTTCTTGTTATGTTAAAGTGAATTCTAAAATTGTGTGGACTGGTTTTGGTATATTTTTGTGAAAGGTATTTAGTTGAATTGATGGGATAAATATGTGGAGTTGTATTGAGGAGGAAGTGTAAAGTAGAAACTTGGTGTAAAATCCTATCGGTTTGTGATGTCTACGGTGATGTGTAGACTGTTTAGGTGGTGTGTGGACTGATTTGGTGTTGTTGTTTTGATAAAGCAGTAATATAGTGTAATGTGTTGGAATAATATTATTTGGTAGTATAATGAAGGGGGGAGTGATGCACCATGTGCTTTGGAGGTTGGACGGTTTTTACTTTCCGTTAAGCACCTACTTACCGTCTTGTGAACTTGTAATGTAGTTAGTGGTTAACGTGAGCTCCGTTATGTTCTTGTGTAGAGTAACACGTAATGAAAGAGCTGGATTGTTGTGTTCACAAATAGGATTGTGTATCCATATTGGGAAGTTAAGGTATGTAAGGTTACTTTTTCCGCATTCTTCTGCAGCATCTATTATTCACATTATCCTATCACTTGCACTACCCCAAAGAGTTGTACAGTATCTAAATGGTTTAGAGTACCTTATTTCAGAGTTAGTAGTACTTGTTATTTACTTATCTCTCATTCATTGAACATTGTTCCAAATTCCAATAAGTTTTGTTCTAAAGTCCCAAAAATGTTACAACATACAATATATCACTCTTATCATTAAAGAATGAAGTAATGCATAATTAGTTATATCCATGGGGTGCAATGAACACCTGTATGATGGATATTACCCAAATTACGGGATGTATCCATGGGGTGTAAGGAACACCTGCATGATGTATCCATGGGGTGAAATGAACACCTGCATGATGTCTATTTCCAATATCACGGGATGTATCCATGGGGTAAAAGGAACACCTACATGATGTTGTTATTTTTCCCACTGATCAGTTGGGCCCGAGAATTATATGATTGATGATTGAAGACATACATTAAAGTAAAGTAAATTACAGAAAAGTAAAGAAAGCAATGTAGATGGTTCCACACATACCTTACAGTGATTTATCTATATTGTTTACTGACTTTTACTTGATTCCACTAAAGTTCCTAAATTACATACATTTACTTAAAACCTTACATACTCAGTACATTTTTCGTACTGGTGTCCTCTGTGGACTTAACTTACTTGCCGCAGGCACAGATACTAGTGGACCCCCACAGTAGACGTTGGATTTTCTGCAAATTGTTGGTGAGCTCCAGGTTGCTTCGGGGCTTTCAAAGTCATATGAACATATTGGTTTTGGTTATGTATCTGATAAAGGCTTTGTCGATGTTGTACAGTTAAAGGAAGAAATGTCTTATCATGTTGACGATATGGCCCTAACGACCAAGTTTCACATATGTATATATGTATCATATATTTTTCCATAACTTCCGCCATTGGTATCTTGCATCTATATGTGATAGTTATGATCATTGAGTGACATGTGTATGAATGTACAGGAATAAAGATTGGTTCTCTCAGGGCCTTAATGGCTTCAGGTGCCATGTTCACCCCGTTTTCACATATGTATATATGTATCATATGTTTTTCCATAACTTCTGCCATTGGTATCTTGAATCTATTCATGATAGTGATGATCATTGAGTGATATGCGTATGAATGTACAGGAATAAAGATTGGTTCTCTCGGGGCCTCAATGGCTTAGGGTGCCATGTCAGCCCCAACGGGGTTTGAGGCGTGACAAAAAAGTTCAAGGTGCAGAGTTGAAACAATAACCAGTAAGTTTTACAAGCATGAAGTGCATATGATAACATGAAGGATAAACTTAGACTTAACTTTGTTTAAATGGGATAATGTTACCAACGTTCGAGGACGAATGTTCCAAAGGGGGGAAGGATGTAACACCCCGTACATTTTCGAACCTATGAGACTACCGTAACATTTATGGAATTATTTAAACATGATATGGTTGGGGTATTACACATTAATTGTAGTGGGATAAATTCACATGTGTTAATGGGCTCAATAAAGGACCAATAATTTAGCAAAAGACATGGTCCAAATGGAGAAATGATCCATTCTACCATTGACCAATTAAACATAACATTTATGACTAAGTATGTGGCTAAGTATGACCATGAGGGCCTATATAAAAGCACAAAATCAGATTTTATTCCACAAAACACACATGCCATTTCTAAAATTTTCCACAATATTCTCTCCTCCCACAAACCCTAAGCAACTATATCTTTGGACAAGATCATCACTTTGCAAGTTTGGATAAGTTTTTAATATTGTGATTTAATATATTACATGCATGATAAGGAGTATAAATCTTGTTGGTTATGTTGACAAAGTATTGAGAGAAGTTCACTATGTGTGAAACAGTCTATGTTGGCTTAATCGGTAAAGAGTTTTGCCTTCTAAACTTGAAATTGGACTTGTGGTCTGGAAGAAAGTGAATTTTATGGATTAAATATCAATATGTATTATGTGTTTATTTCCCAAACTTGTTTTCTGTTTGTGTGTAACATTTGGAATTGTTGTTGTGAAATTGTACATGGAACCGGTGGCGTATTGAAAGGAAAATGTAGTTTTGGTGATGTTCATGTGCATTGTGAAACAATGGTTGTTCATTGGCATCCAATATAACTTAATATATGAAATAAGGATCTTAATTATGACCATGGACCATTCATGGTGAAAAATGACCCAAAAATGACCCATGGAGGCTGAAACGGGCACCAGCACTCGCGGGCGGGGCACCTGCGGGCGCAAATGCCAAAGTAGGTGGCCCTGGATAGGGCCATATGGGTACCTTATGCCATATTTCACCCACCTTCAGGCGCAGGTTACCCCACAGGTCCCTCTAGGACCCCATTTTGTATGTTTTTGTCTCACTTTGATCCCCGAAACCTCTCTACCCTTCATGGATGCAACTATCAACTTATGGTACCCTTTGAATGGATTTAAAGGAGTAGCCCAGAGGTATTTTTAATGGTATGAATTATTTATTGTCTTTAATATGTTTTTGTGGAAGGTATTTACGTGACGTAGTGAGGTAAATGTGACATAGTGTTGAAGCGGAAGTGTAAAGTACAACTTTGGTATGAAATGCTATTGGTTTATGATGTTATGGATGATGTGTGACATGTTGTGGTGTTGTTCGTGTAGTAATTCAATGAATGGTATTGTGAAGGGCGAAATGATATTATATGGCAGTTATGTAGTTCATTGTCGTTTTATGCACTTGTAATGTAGTTAGATGTTAACGTGAGTTCCGTTATTTACTTGTGTTGTAGAGTAGAACGTAAGGAAGGAGATGTATTATTGTATTCACTTATAGGGCTGTATATTCATATTGGGAAGATAAGGTATGTAAGGTTACTCTTTCTGTATCCTTCTGCAACACATATTGTTCACATTGTCACTTTACTTGTTCCATTCCGAAATGTTCTAAGCTATTTGTTATTCACATGTTCCTTATTCATTGATCAAATGTTATTCATGTGCCATATAATTGTGGACATGGTTCCAAAGTTCCAATAATGTTACATTCTAAAGTTCTAATAATGTTATGACTACCAATGTATCAATCTCACAAAAGTAAAGAAAAGAAGCAATTCATTCTTATTCATTGACCAATTGTGGGTCACATGTCTTTAATTCATTTACTAATCTATGAATCTCCAATAATGATGTTATGACCACCAAGGTATCAATCTCACACAAGTAAAGGAATGAAGTAATGTATATATATATATATGTTATGGCCCACAGATTAGGTGGATGATTGTTGATATTATACATTATATTATATTATGGCCCACCGATAAGGTGGATGATTGTTGATATAATACATTATATTATATTATGGCCCACCGATAAGGTGGATGATTGTTGATATGATATATTTTATTATACTATGGCCCACTGATCAGCTGGATGAATGGTAATGATGATGAACATAAAAGTAAAGAAAGTAATGACTGTAATGTACATGGTTCCACACATGTACAGAACGGTGGTTTATCGATAAAGCTTATTCACTTTTAATTGATTCCATTTGAGATCCTATGTTTCGTAAAAAAATTTTATAGCCTTACATACTTAGTGCATTCTTTCGTACTGACGTCCCTTGTGGAACTTATCTTATATACTCAGTACATTCAAAGTACTGATCGCATACTTTCCTTTATGTTATATTATCATATAATATAGAGTATGATTCCCCACCATCTCAGCAATAGTGTTTGGTGAGTCCTTATCATTCGAGGACTAGTTATCAATATTTCATTTTATCTTACTTCAGCTGTAGACAGTTGAAGTTAGTTGGGGGCTTTTCCCAATTACTCATATGATTTAGAGGCTTTCAGACAGAAGGCAAGATTTTTAGCATATTGATTATGTCAGACAGTTTAGTTTTGACATTCAGTATTGTTTTTGGCTTTTACTATAATTATGTCATTTCAGTTAAGCTTTCGCTCTGTATTTACCAATTTATTTTAATGCCCTTAGTGTCATGCCAGGCTATGGGTTAGCTTGGGGTGTGACTCTAATCACCGTGTTACGACTAGGGAGTAGTCTCGGGTCGTGACATAAGATGATGAAGGTGTTGAAGAATTATGAGATGACTTTACGATAATTAATCAACAAGACAAAAAGTTTTCTATTTTTCCATGAAAAAACTTCTTTAATTGTTGTCATCTGGCTTAAAATGCTTACATGGTTCAAGCAAGGTAATTTTACTTTCACATACATACCTAGTGTTTTATGGTAGGAAAAATAAATCTCATTTTAAGGACTTGTTGAGGAAGGTGGCAAGAAGATTACTTTTATGGCAAAACAAGTTTATATCCTTTGGTGGTAAGTACATCCTCATCAGTTATGTTTTGCAATCCCTGCCTATTTATCTTTTTGTAACACCCCGTACCTTCCCAACCCTACTTGATGACGTTGAATAATGTTTGCTTAGGGGTTGAGAGATATAAGTATGTATTTGGTAATGCTAATGATGAGGAAATTGAAATTTGGCCACATACATGCGATTAGACCTTCGTAGGAGATGTTTTGTGATTTTGTGGAGCATTTGTGTAATAACCCGTACACATTCCAACCTCATTTGGTGACTTGGAGTCATGGTTACTTGATGATTAAGATCACTAAGTAAGTATTTTGTAGTGTTTTGATAAGGTATTGGATGATATGCAAGTGTTGGAAAAAGTGGCCGAAAATTTCAGCAAAGTACCAAGACTTGCGCCACTCCCTGTTTTAGGGGGTGTGGCGCAATCCACCTGATTCATAGGGGCCTCATTTCTTGGGCCACAGCTTGCTTTGCAGCTAGTGGCGCAAGGCACAAACATTATGCCTTTCCGGACTCGTTTTGTAACGCAATTCTACGACGATTCTTGGATGGTTTCTTTTGGTTCTTTGGAGTTCTTTGAGCATTGTTAAAGCTTCAAACACATCAATACACTCCTACATACTACTACATGAGCAAATCATGAAACACAAGAATTTATCAAAAATGTTCAATGAAGCCATGGGCGACTAGAATTTCTATTTTTGCGATGGAGACGACGAATGAGAATCTCGTAAGTGAATATCATCGAAACATTATGGGATTATGTAAACATGTTATATATGGTGAATAATACATGAAATGTTATGGATTACATGGATATGTGTTATTGGGCCCAAAGTTAGGCCCAAAATGAAATTAAAAGAATTGGCCCAAAGGGCAAAATGACCCATTCTTCCACTTTGACCCATTAAATGCCAAAGGAATGGATAAGTATGATTTGGGGTCTATATAAAGTCCCCAAGATCAGATTTTTATCATCAAAAGCTCTCATGCGTTTGTGATATTTTCTCAAATATTTCTTTAAGCTCCAAAGCTCCAAACCCTAAAGCAAAATATTCCTTTGGACTCTTTGGACAAGATCAACATATTCCAAGCCTTGGTAAGTCTTTATTCTCATGGATTAACATATTATATGCATGGGAGATTATGTATATTATGCTAGTTGTGTTGGCAAGGTGGTGAATAGTGTATTTTTGCTTTTGATGAAAGATGTGCCATCTTGGTAATTTGAACTTGAATTAGGACTTGTGCCTTTGATGAAAGAGCATGGAATGGAAAAAATATGAACATGTATGGTGTTATTTTTGGTATTAAACTTGTTCTTCTCTATAAGTGGAAATTGTGGGATTTTGGCTGATATGTGTTATGAGTTGTATTAAGGTAAAGTGATGGATTATTTGTGATGTTGTATGGATAAGAAAGTGTAAAGGAGAAGTGTTATGGTGCAATGTATTGATTTTCATGTATTGGTCAATGTATGGAATATTGGGGGATTTTTGGAATAATAATTTTATCAATGGTTTTGTCAAGGGGAAATGGCATGTTTAAGGAAAAATATGTGACTCATTGATGTTACATGCATTTGAAGAGTAGTTGGTGGTTAATGTGAATTTCGATATGCATTTGTGTTGTAGAGTGACACATAAAGAAGGAGAGGGACTTTTGTATACACCTCTAGGATTATATATTCGTATTGCGAATCCAAGGTATGTAAGGTTACTTTGACCGTATCTTTCTGCGGCAAATAGTGTTCACATTGACATGTCATTAGTCCTAGCCCAAAATATGATAAGGTCTTCCATATCCGGTTAGCAATGGTCATTATTATAAATTTCCTACTCTTTGATCATTTGTGAATCTCATGTCTCATCTTCATGGTTAATGTTCCAAAAGCTCAAATAAGGTTATGTTCCAATGTTCCAATAGTGACTATACTTGTGTCTCTTGTTCATGGATTATTGTCCAATGGTTCCAATGGTATCATGGTGCTAGTAATGTTATATTTCTCATGATGTTTATTCACATGTCTCTCACTCATTGGTTAATGATTCAAAGCTTCCAACAATGTTATGTTCCAAAGTTCAAGTGATGTTATGACTATCAAAGTATCAATCTCAAAGTAATGAACAAAGTAATGCATATGTGGTCAATGATCAAGTACGGGTGGCAGGTCTAGGGGCGTAATCCTAGCTCGACTCTATCATGAGGTATGGATTTATGGGTGGCAGGTCTAGGGGAATAAGCCTAGCTCGACTCGATCCCGATGTATTGATGTATGGGTGGAAAGTCTAGGGGCATAAGCCTAGCTTAACTCGATCCCAACACGATGATATGATATGAAAAGACCCACTGATCAGTCGGGGCCCGGGTACATTGTGACATATGTAATGACAAGTGAGCATTGCATGTAAAGAAAGTAATGAAAGCAATCCACATGGTTTCCAAAATGCAATATTGTGACTTATTCACATTGATTATTCACATGTTTTGAGTTCATTGAAATATTCATGTACTGTACAGTTTCATCTGAGCCTTGCATACTCAGTACTTATTTCGTATTGACCCCTCTCGGGGAATTTACCTTACTTGCTGTAGGCGCAGGTACTAGTAGGCCGCCACAGTAGGTTGCCAGCTGTTTGCGGTTCATTGGTGAGCTTCATTTAGTTCGGGGCTTCTCCGAGTCGCAGTGGTTCATATGTTTTTATATTGTACATTGTGTATAAAGCAGGGACTTGTCCCGACTTTCAGTTGGTTTTGGTCAATGCATTTGTTAGAGGCTTTTGTAGACGTATGTGTATAAGATGATAGATAAAGTCTTGACTTGATGGCCTCAACGGCCAAGTTTCTCATATGTATATATATCACATGTTCTATGCTTTTCGATTCTAGCCTCTCATGTTTCTATGTGATAGTATTGTTTCCTATGACATGCATATGAATGAATAGAAGCAAAGATTAGTTCTCTCGAGCCTTGTCGGCTTCGGGTGCCAATCACGCCTCGTTAGGATTCGGGGCGTGACAAAAGTGGTATCAGAGCGGGTCATTCTAAGGGTGTCTACAAAGTCATATCTGAGTAGAGTTTTGCTTATGGATGTGTTGCGCGCCACATTGATAAGCAGGAGGCTACGGGACATTTAGGAGTTGTTTCTTTTCTTCACTTCTAGATCATGCAGTAGAGCCAAAGTTGTAGGTGGACACGTATGTACGTATTGACTTTGTTTTTCTTTTATATAGTCAAATGCTGAGTATCAAACAAGATAAGGGCAAAGGTGAGCAGGTTGATATGCCTGCCGAACTAGAAATGAGTAAATCACCACTTGACCAAGTTAGTCAAGGTGAAACTAACATGGAAGTTGTTATACGGGTCTCTTTTAGCCAAAAGATAGAGAAATATCCGCAGAACCATCTATAAATGCCACTGAATGGGATGTAAGAAATGTAGTGCATATGTTGACTCAGATAGTTGTTATCTAATGTCATGGGCAAGCTGGCCCAATAACGAGTGATGATGGTGCGGCTAGGGCAGCTAGTCGCCGCACATAAGATTTTCTTAAACATTAAACTCCCCTCCCATGTCCACCGAGTTGGATATAAATGAAGACCCACAAGACCTTATAGATCACATTAAAAGGGCTCTAGATGTTATGCATGTGACAAGTGCATTGATGTACTTTCAGCTAGTTGGGAGGAATTTAAAACGATAATCTTTGACTAGTGTCTTCCATACGGGGTCCGAAAAGCTTATGCGGACCAACTGCTAAATCTTTGCTAACGAATTATGAGTATCAGAAAGTACAGTCTTCGATTTAAGTCGTTGGCTAGGTATGCCCCAAAAGTGATAACTGTGATGACCGATAGAGTGCATCAGTATATGGACAGATGGATTGTATTATTGTGACCTTGAAAAGAGATATGGATATAGTACGAAAATAGGCATTTTTGCACAAATAATGAAAGACCAGAGGCAACAGAAAAGGACACAACTATTTGAAGAAGGGTCACCAAAGAGGGCTAGACCTATGGGACAGTTCATGGCATCCCAGGGAGAATTTAGGTCTCGGGTGTTCAGACCGCCTAGATCATTATTCCCTTAGTCGATATTAAATGTATTACCTCAATTCCAAGGGTTTAGAGACAATCGAATTGGCAAAGAAGTGAGATTCAGGATTCATTAAGGACAAGCACGTAGAAAGTATGAACCAACCGAAGTCTCTTTGTCAGCCGTGTTAGTGCTGCGGAAGTTATCATCTAGGTGAAATGTTGGTTGGGGCCAAATGTTGTTATTGGTGTGATATGTAGGGCCATAAAATTAGGCTTATCCTAATGAAGCTGCAGGTACCGTATATGTATTGATTGACCCATATTCGACAATTGCATATGTTATTTCATTAATTGTTAAAAATTCAAATGGGCACCAGAATTACTAGATATGTCTTATGAGGTCTATACATTAGTCGGAGAATCTATTGAAGTTAAATCATAAGTGCATAGTAATTATTTGTGGTCATGAGACACCGGTTGATCTTATTGAGCTGAAAATAGTGGATTGTAATGTTATAACGGGATTGTGCCATAGTAGATTGCCGAACTAAGAAGTTATATTGTCGTTTTCCCCAAAGGAAGAAATGAGGGGGCACTAAGAGGACAAAAAAGTTGTTCCCCATAGTAAAGCAAGTAAAAGGGTACGCTAAGGGATACATATGTCACTTGGTAAGAGTGAAAGATACTGATGTGAAGCCACCAACTCTTCAATCAGTTTTGGTGGTAAACGAATTCCTCGATGTATGAGCTAGTATTACTGCGATGTCAGGTACTTAGCCTATGTTTTAATTCTTCATATAGTATGGCCCCGATAAAGTTAGAAAACGTTGAAAGACGTATGTTCCCTTGGGGTTCACCAGTGTTAATTATACAAAAGAAAGACAGTACGTTGAGAATGTGTGTCGATTATCGGCAACTGAATAAGATGACAATTACGAATAAATATTCCCTCCCCAGAGTAGATGATTTGTTTGGTTAGTTATGGGGTTAGAAAAAAAATGGTGAAATGAATGATGAAATGATGAAATGAATGACGGAGAAATGAAAAAAAAAAAAAACAGAATGATGATGAAATACCCCAGACAACATTACAAACATGATATGGTTATTATGAATTCCTAGTATGTCAATTGGGTTAGCGAATGCACCTGTAGTTGTTATGGGTTTAATGAATAGGGTGTTCAAGACACTTTTCAATATGTGTGTGACCATATTCGGTGATGGTATTCAAAAAAAAAATCACAAGAGGACTATGCATTGTATAGGATGAAGATATGAAAGTTGTCACACAAAAGATAGAAATGGTGAACAATTGGCTAAGGCCTACGATGCTTACAGAGATCCATCTATTTCTTGGGTTAGTTGATCATTATATGAGAATTGTAGAAGGATATTCTTCTATCCCTACACCCTTAAAAAAGCTTATACACAAGGAAATCAAGTTCCAGTAAAATGATGCATGTGAAAAAAGTGTCCAAGAGTAGAAAGATAAAGTAACTTTCACACCAATTGTAAGTGCCTTCCGAAGGCATAAGAATGTTATGCAATGTATGGTAATGCTTTCGGGGTTGGCCTCGGATGTATATTGATGTAGAATGTTAAAGTAATAGCATATGCGTCACGACAATGGCGGCCACATGAGAACACAAATTATTACTAAACACATGACCCTAAACTAGCGGCTGCGATAATTGCTTAAAGTTATGGTGTCACTATTTGTAAGGGATTCATGTTGATATATACTGGTCATAAGAAAATGTAATATATTTCTAAGCCAACGGACTTATGTCCGAGGTAGCAAAGGTGGCCTGAACTATTGAAAGATTAGGACATTGATATCTGGTATCATTCGGGAAAAGCAAATGGGGCAGTTGATATATTACGCTGCAAGGCAGTAGAAGGATGAATGGCCAGCTCCAGAAAACCTATATTAATGAGGCAATATGGGGTTTTGTTTCTTGAAACTCCCTATGAAAAAAGTATAGTGTCAAATGTGGACGGATTTTCATTGATATTTGAGATAAAGGAAAAAGCAATAGGTAAATTCCATTTTTAGTTCACTTGGAAAAAAAATAAATATGTGTACAGCAAAGTCGACGAGAGTATTTGAACAAACACAAGGGGGGAGTACTTTAACGCCAATGTAGATTGTGTGTACTGGGTATAGAGGAGTTAAGAAAATGAATAACGATAGAAGAACATCGTTCACAGTATTTCATTCACTCGGAAGCAACCAAAATGTACCATGGTGTAGCAAAGAGGTCTTGGTAAGGATACTTGAGAAGCACATTATAGAACTTGTAGCTCAATGTCCAAGAGGTCACTAATTGACAATATGGCATCAGAAGTCTGTATGGTTTATGCACTATATTATCCTTCCAGTTTGGAAGTGGATAATCACAGGGTTGTCTCATACACTGCGAAGGTTGATTCCATATCAGTGATAGTTAACAAACTTACCGAGTCAGCGTATTTCCTACCAGTTAAGACCACCGATACAACTGAACATTATGCAACATTGTATATTACGGAGATAGTACGATTGCATGGGATTCTACTCACTACTATATCAAATAGGAGAGCTTACTTTATTGCACAGTGTTGGAAGTCTTTTCAGTAAAGCATGGGTACACAGGTAGATGTAAGTACGGCTTGTCATCCTCAGATGGATGGACAAACTGAAAACATTAAATGAACATTTGAAGATATGCCACGAGTTTGTACATTGGACTTTAAAGGTAGTTGGGATGAACATCTTTTGGTTTATTGAAATTGCTTACAATAAAAGTACAAGGCACCTTACGAAGCTTTATGTGAAAGAAAATATAGATTATCAATTGGATGGGGTACAACTGATGGAATTTGCTTTGCTCGGGTCAGATTTTGTTCATCAAGCTATAGAGAAAGTAAAGGTGATATAACAGCAGCTACAAATGGCCCAAAGTCGATACAAATCATATGCCGATATTAGAAGAAGGGAATTAAAGTGTGCCATAGGTGCTTAGGTATTTTTGACAGTGTGACAAATGAAAAGGAAAGAAATAATAAGAATAGGAAATAAAGGGAAAGTGTCCAAAGATTTGGGAAAATTGCATATCTGTTAGCACTAGTCCAAGAACTCTTCACAGCTCACTCAATATTTCATATTCGCTACTTTGATAGTGTATAGGAGGTGATCTCGTATTACTCCCAGTAGAGATATACAAATTACAAAAGACCTCACATGTGAAGAGGTACTTCTTACTACTCTAGATCGATAAGCGAAAGCAATAAGAAATAAAGGAGTAGCTTCCGTAAAGGCAATATTGGAGAAATTAGCACGTAGAAGAAATTACGAGGGAATCCAAAGAAATAATGGAATCATTGTACTTGAAAGAAAAGTTCAATATACAGAATTGGAATCATAATAAGTAAGTATTTACAAGTGTTATATGTGTATACGATAATGTGAAGGATTCACCTCGACTTAAGTTGTTACAATTAGACTATGTTACTAACATTCGAGGACAAATGTTTATAAGGGGGGAAGAATGTAACACCCCGTACCTTCCCAACCATACTTGATTACGTTGAATAATGTTTTCTTAGGGTTCGAGAGATATAAGTATGTATTTGGTAATGCTAATGATGAGGAAATTGAAATTTGGCCACATACATGCGATTAGACCTTTGTAGGAGGTGTTTTGTGATATTGTGGAGCATTTGTGTAATAACCCGTACACATTCCAACCTCATTTGGTGACTTGGAGTCATGGTTACTTGATGATTAAGATCACTAAGTAAGTATTTTGTAGTGTTTTGATAAGGTATTGGATGATATGCAAGTGTTGGAAAAAGTGGTCGAAAATTTCAGCAAAGTACCAAGACTTGCGCCACTCCCTATTTCAGGGGGTGTGGCGTAAGCCACCTGATTCAGAGGGGCCTCATTGCGCCAGATCTTGCTTTGCAGCTAGTGGCGCAAGGCACAAACATTATGCCTTTCCGGACTCGTTTTGTAACGCAATTCTACGACGATTCTTGGATGGTTTCTTTTGGTTCTTTGGAGTTCTTTGAGAATTGTTAAAGCTTCAAACACATCAATACACTCCTACATACTACTACATGAGCAAATCATGAAACACAAGAATTTATCAAAAATGTTCAATGAAGCCATGGGCGACTAGAATTTCTATTTTTGCGAGGGAGACGATGAATGAGAATCTCATAAGTGAATATCATCGAGACATTATGGAATTATGTAAACATGATATATATGGTGAATAATACATGAAATGTTACGGATTACATGGATATGTGTTATTGGGCCCAAAGTTAGGCCCAAAATGGAATTAAAAGAATTGGCCCAAAGGGCAAAATGACCCATTCTTCCACTTTGACCCATTAAATACCAAAGGAATGGCTAAGTATGAGTTGGGGTCTATATAAAGGCCCCAAGATCAGATTTTTATCATCAAAATCTCTCATTCCTTTGTGATATTTTCTCAAATATTTCTTTAAGCTCCAATGCTCCAAACCCTAAAGCAAAATATTCCTTTGGACTCCTTGGACAAGATCAACATATTACAAGCCTTGGTAAGTCTTTATTCTCATGAATTAACATATTATATGCATGGGAGATTATGTATATTATGCTAGTTGTGTTGGCAAGGTGGTGAATAGTGTATTTTTACTTTTGATGAAAGATGTGCCATCTTGGTAATTTGAACTTGAATTAGGACTTGTGCCTTTGATGAAAGAGCATGGAATGGAAAAAATATGAACATGTATGGTGTTATTTTTGGTATTAAACTTGTTCTTGCCTATAAGTGGAAATTGTGGGATTTTGGCCGATATGTGTTATGAGTTGTATTAAGGTAAAGTGATGGATTATTTGTGATGTTGTATGGATAAGAAAGTGTAAAGGAGAAGTGTTGTGGGGCAATGTATTGATTTTCATGTATTGGTCAATGTATGGAATATTGGGGGATTTTTGGAATAATAATTTTATCAATGGTTTTGTCAAGGGGAAATGGCATGTTTAAGGAAAAATATGTGACTCATTGATGTTACATGCATTTGAAGAGTAGTTGGTGGTTAATGTGAATTTTGTTATGCATTTGTGTTGTAGAGTGACACATAAAGAAGGAGCGGGACTTTTGTATACACCTCTAGGATTATATATTCGTATTGCGAATCCAAGGTATGTAAGGTTACTTTGACCGTATCTTTCTGCAGCAAATAGTGTTCACATTGACATGTCATTAGTCCTAGCCCAAAATGTGATAAGGTCTTCCATATCCGGTTAGCAATGGTCATTATTATAAATTTCCTACTCTTTGATCATTTGTGAATCTCATGTCTCATCTTCATGGTTAATGTTCCAAAAGCTCAAATAAGGTTATGTTCCAATGTTCCAATAGTGACTATACTTGTGTCTCTTGTTCATGGATTATTGTCCAATGGTTCCAATGGTATCATGGTGCTAGTAATGTTATATTTCTCATGATGTTTATTCACATGTCTCTCACTCATTGGTTAATGATTCAAAGCTTCCAACAATGTTATGTTCCAAAGTTCAAGTGATGTTATGACTATCAAAGTATCAATCTCAAAGTAATGAACAAAGTAATGCATATGTGGTCAATGATCAAGTACGGGTGGCAGGTCTAGGGGATTAAGCCTAGCTCGACTCGATCATGAGGTATGTATTTACGGGTGGCAGGTCTAGGGGCTTAAGCCTAGCCCGACTCGATCCCGAGGTATGGATTTATGGGTGGCAGGTCTAGGGGCATAAGTCTAGCTCGACCCGATCCCGATGCATTGATGTATGGGTGGCAAGTCTAGGGGCATAAGCCTAGTTCGACTCGATCCCAACACGATGATATGATATGAAAAGACCCACTGATCAGTCGGGGCCCGGGTACATTGTGACATATGTAATGACAAGTGAGCATTGAATGTAAAGAAAGTAATGAAAGTAACGAAAGTAATCCACATGGTTTCCAAAATGCAACATTGTGACTTATTCACATTGATTATTCACATGTTTTGAGTTCATTGAAATATTCATGTATTGTACAGTTTCATCTGAGCCTTGCATACTCAGTACTTATTTCGTACTGACCCCTCTCGGGGAATTTACCTTACTTGCTGTAGGCGCAGGTACTAGTAGGCCGCCACAGTAGGTTGCCAGCTGTTTGCGGTTCATTGGTGAGCTCCAGTTAGTTCGGGGCTTCTCCGAGTCGCAGTGGTTCATATGTTTTTATATTGTACATTGTGTATAAAGCGGGGACTTGTCCCGACTTTCAGTTGGTTTTGGTCAATGCATCTGTTAGAGGCTTTTGTAGACGTATGTGGGTGTATGTGTATAAGATGATAGATGAAGTCTTGACTTGATGGGCTCAACGGCCAAGTTTCTCATATGTATATACATCAGATGTTCTATGCTTTTCGATTCTAGCCTCTTATGTTTCTATGTGATAGTAGTGTTTCCTATGACATGCATATGAATGAATAGAAGCAAAGATTGGTTCTCTCAAGCCTTGTCGGCTTCGGGTGCCAATCACGCCTCGTTGGGATTCGGGGCGTGACACTTTTATCAGCCACAAATCCTTCAATAAAGATCACTGATCAGTTACATCTTATTTTTGTAAGATTTTATTAAGGTAGAACTGGAGGTTTAAAAGGTAAACATTGGGTAGCTTGGGATGAGATGTGTTACCTAAAGGAAGAAGGTGGTCTATGTCACACCCCGAATCCCATCGGGACATGATTGGCACCCGTAACCGATAAGGCCCGAGAGAACCAAGCTTTACCTATGTTCATCATATACGTATCAAGCAACCCCATCATCACGTAACAACATGAAAGATGAATAATGGAAAGCATGGAACATGTGACATTTATACATATATACATGTGAGAAACTTGGCCATTGAGGCCACTAAACAAGACTTCATGAGTCACCTTAGATACATATACCCACATGCGTCTACAAAAGCCTCTAACAGATGCATTGACCAACGCAAACTAAAAGTCGGGACAAGTCCCCGCTTTATACACCATGTATGATACAAAAATACATATACAAGTGAGACTCGGAGAAGCCCCAAACTAACTGGAGCTCACCAACGATCGGCAACAACTGGCAACCTACTGCGGAGGCCTACTAGCACCTGCGCCTGCAGCAAGTAAGGTAAATTACCCAAGAGGGGTCAGTACGAGGAATGTACTAAGTATGTAAGACTATAGGTAAACATCTAAGATATAGGAGCTTTGATGAAAACAAGTACAAGTGAACATGTTACATGAATGAACGACTATAGTATACAAGTGTGGGATTATGTGCATTACTTTCTTTGCTTCATTTCATATTACTTTACTTCTTCATCATTTATGTGATCATTAATCATATATGCCCGGGCCCAACTGATTAGTGGGAAATAATATTAGGATTGTCTCTAGCTAGGCTTATGCCCCTTTGAGCTGCCACCCATAAATCAATAAAGCAGGTTCGTCTCTAGCTAGGGTTACGCCCCTTTGAGCTGCCCCCTGTATCCAATAATCATTCGGGATCGCCCCTAGATAGGCTTATGCCTCTTTGGGTTGCCACCCGTTCTCAAGAAGTGTTCATTACTTCAATTCATTACTTTTGAGATTGATACATTAACTTGTGAGAGATTGGTACTTTAGCGGTTACAATGTTATAGAAACTTTGGAACATTATTGGAACATTAATCAATGAACATGAGTCATGTGAATTACATTTGATCAATGCATAAGGAACATGTGTGTAACAATGATTAACAACCGGGAATGGAATACCTTTGGACATTTCTGAAAGGAACATGTGTAAGGACAATGTGACACTATGTGCCGCAGAATGATACGGAAAGAGTAGCCTTACATACCTTCACCTCCAAGTATGAATAATGCATAAGTCTAGGTACGAACACAATACTCCAGCTTCTTCCTTACGTCTTACTCTACAATACAAGTCCATACCGGAACTTACATTAGCAACTAGTCATTATAAAGGCGTACAAGACGAAAATGAACCATGCAACTACCATATAACCTCATGTAAACCCTTTACAATACAATCCACAGCATTTTCATATCAACAACACCATAACATTACCCACATTGACCAAAAGATCATATCTCGATAGCATGTCACACCACACTTACCCTTTACGCTTTTCCTTTTATCATTCCATCGTAATAATTCCTTTATGACAAAATATAATCAAGCATCCATACTTAATACAGTCCAACACACCTCCATACAATACTTTAAAGTCATTAAAACAACACCACAAGTTGATAATTACATCCAAAAAGGGTATCAGGGCTTTCGGGGATCGACTAGAGTCGAAAACAAACAAAACCATTTTTGGAGGTGACCTGCGCTGCCAACTGCGCATGCAGATGGATAACATGTGCGCGCAGATGGATCCTGGAAACTTCCAGGGCCTTCTGCATTGGCACCTGCGCCCGCAGATGCCCTCGTCTGCGGAGGCGGATGCCCGTTTTGGTCCGAAATGACTTTTTTTGGGTCTTTTAAGGCCATGAATGGTCCATGATTACAATCAAACATATTTGAACATATTTTTGATCCTATTAAACATCAACATTCAGCCATGGTATCACAACACACATAACTACATCCAAAACCACATTTCCCGGCCAATACGACACCAAAATCATAACCAATTCCACAATATCAATTTCAAATGTTATGCACAAGAATGAAACAAAGTAAGACCATAATCACATCTCACATGTCAATATTTACTCCACCAAATTCACTTCTTTCACAACCACAAGTTCATCACCAAGTTTACAAGACAAACCAACCTCCGATTTAAGCAAACATGTAGCCTTTCACTTATTGTGAACTTCTCAATATTCCACCAACATAACCAACACAATATACACTATATATTATGCATAAAATATATTAATCCATCATAATAAACACTTACCAAGTCTTACCAATTGATGATCTTGGCCCAAAGAAGAACTTAGGGTTCTTGAGAGCAAAAGGGACTTTTGTGGAAAAATCTAGAAATGTTATGAGAGTTTAATGGAATAAAAATCTGATTTTTCTCTATATATAGTCCCTCATGTTTCCCTTATCTTTTTCCTTAGCATTTAATGCCATGTTGATTGGTCAAATGGACCAAAATGGAAGAATGGGTCAAAAATAATTCTTTTGGGCCATGTCTCCTCATGGTTTTTGGGCTTCATTTTGGGCCCAATTGTGTGAGACTTATAATACCCACATTTGAATGCATAATTCAACAATTTTCTCATGTTTTAATTTTTCCATAAATGTTACGGTTGTCAGCTATACGTAGGAACGTACAGGGTGTTACAGTCTAGGTTTTAGATCCGTTCATGATGTGTTAAAGACCCTATTTTTTAATTTATGGTGGAATTTTAGAGTTACAACTTCTTCCCTCTGGGGAAATTACATGGAGAATAAATATTGTAAAAAGCTACATCTATAGATGCCTCCCATATATGGAGAAAAATTATTGAAGTGAAAGAAAAAGTGGAGCATGACATTTGGTTGAAATTAAAAGCTGGAAATGCAAGTTTTTGGTCTGAAAATTGGACAAAACAAGGTGCTCTATACTTTACTGAAGGGGAAGAGGCTAGATATGGAGAAATAGAAGTAGAAAAATTCATCGCAAATGGAAAATGGAATGTAGAGAAGCTAAAGAGCTATATTTTTTATGACATAACCAACCATATTATAGAAAACATTAAGCCAAGTGTGGAGAGTGAAGAAAATAACTAGGCTTGGTAGATGGACAATTCTAAAGGATCTTCCACTATTAAATCTGCCTATCAGATTCTAAGACACAAGAAGGAAGAGATTAAATGGATGGACAATAGTTGGATTAAAGGGATTCCTTTTAAGATTACCTTTTTTCTCTGGAGGGTTTGGAGAAAAGAAATTGCCACAGATAATAATCTTAAGAGGATGAAAATTAAAATGGTGTCTAGATGTTATTGCTGTGAGGAGGGGGAGAAAGAAATCATGACACATTTATTACTAACAGCTCCCTTATCCCAAAAGCAATTGAGGCAGTTTGCTTCATGTGCAGGTTTCAACATAGAAGGACTAATACTTCAAAAACTCATATTCAAATAGTGGGAGTACCAAGGTAACCCAAAATTTCAACAGGTTACAAGGGAAATTCTTGCAATCACTATATGGGAGTTGTGGAAAAGAAGAAATGTCAAAAGACATAGAAAGGAGGTCACTTTCAATATGATGAAATACCAATGTTAAAAGACAGTGTTTCAACTTATTAAAGTTAAGTTCCCATGGATTAAATATATACCTTTCCACTGGGAAGGTATGATGGAGAAACTGAGCTGATATAAACCTATTCTCCACTATAAGGTCGTGAAATGGAGACCACTTGATTGAGGATGGGTTACTTGTAACATAGATGGAGCTAGAAAAGGTAACCTAGGATAGAGTTACTATGGTTTTTGTATCATAAATAGTAAAGGAAATCTTATTTATGCTGAAGCACAAAACCTAGGAATTTCAACAAATATAGAAGTAGAATCTATGGAAATTTAGAAAGATCTCAAATACTGTATACTCTAAGGTTTTCATATGATTAAACTTGAGACAGATTCACTCAGTATCAAGAAGATGATAAGTGGAGAATGGAAAATTATTTGGTCATTAATAGAGAGATTGGCAGGAATTAAGTAGATGATGCAGCAGATGAGCATTAATAACATACATATAGAGAGAGAGGCAAATTAGCTAGCAGACTACATCACAAACACAATCATAGAATAAGAAGACATGATTCAGTTCCACAACTTCAATCAACTACCAACCATAGGGAAAAAAATCTTATATATAGACAAGATAAAAATACCAACAGTCAGAATCAGAACAAGAAAGATAATTCACAACCAAGCATGAAAGAAAAACAGATAAGTGCCACTGAGTCTCACAAATATTATATTTACATCAAAGTATGTGGCCATTCTAAGGGCAAAATATCCGCGAGAAAGCTAACTAGCATACGCTACATCTACTAACAAAAAGGATCATCAGCAAAAAGCAAGGGTTCTGGGACCAAATCTGCGAGGTTTAGCTTGCATCCAACTGAGAGTTCATAAATAATAAGGTTAGGAGAAATGCGGTTTTCTCCACGTCTACTTCAGCTACAAAATGGATATGGATCAAAAAGGAGAAAGGAAATAAATCAACAGAATAAAAACAAAGGGCACGTACAAAGAACATCAAAGCTAGGATACAAGGTTCTAACCCTTTTTTGAGTTTCACATAAACTCATGAACCTCCACTAAATTACACACCTAAAAAGAAGGAGGAAATTGCAAAGTCAGATATTATCTAAGCGAAGAAGAGGAAAGAATGAGAAAAACATACTTTTACAAGCCGAGCAGGAAACATTAGCCTCCAAGACAATGAAGAAAATTTACAACCCACAACAAGAGGAGGCGAAGACAAGAATTTGGATGAAATAGCAGAGACATTCTCAATGGAAGCAAGTAATGAGTAGAGACGAGAAACAGACTGAGTAAAATATTAGGAAACCCTATTTAATAGGGTCTTGACTTTTTCACCTGAACTGGTCACTTTTGGGCTAGTTCAGGTTGCAAATATTTCTGTTTTGCTTTCCTTGTTTTGGACCTTCTTGGGACAGACATTTTTTATCATTAATAAAAAGGAACCGGTTCCATAATTAATTAAAAAAATCAAAAGTCCTTTAAAGGCCAAAAAAATCTGATGCAAATATCCCAGTATTTTCTCATCAAATTTAGGTTGTCTAAGTCTTCCAATCTCTCTCTTATCCTCCAAACAGCCACCCTATTTTTCCATTAGGGTTTTACATATTCCTCAAATTATCTCTTGCAAACCAACACACAAAATTTCCTCGTCTCCTCCTTAGTTTCATGTATAATAGAGAGTTATTCAAGGAGAATGAAGCTATAGGTGTTGGCAACCAAGTTGCTACCACTCTCTTCCAAAGATTAAGGTAAGAATTTCATATTATAAGCTTGCATTCTTGTCCTATTTTTATATGATACATATTGATTTTTCATTTCTTATTTTGTGGTTTAGAGAAGGTTATAAAATAGTTTTTGAGGGAGAATAACATGTTAATACATTCAAGGTAAGGTGTTATTTGATAAACTATGGGCTTACTGCCCGACTACTATTTTGGTGAGGTTAAGCAGCCCAAAGGTATCGATTAGCTACTAATACTTGTTTTAACACTTAGCTTATTATAGATAAGTAATATCAAAGATAGATGGTCGATTCATGGTAATATCTAAGTTATACGGCAAGGTATGTAAGGCTATTCGATTTCCTATTTCTTTGGCATGAATTCAACACTAGTGTTACAAAGTAAGCTTTCTAAGTGCTCATGGTAGTAAATGATACATAATGGCAGTAAATTATCACCAATGTAGCTATTGATCACGTTCCTACTTCTTAGTGTGCTAAAGTACTTCAATATGAGTTTATTACTAGATCTATGTGCTTACTCTACCAGGTATTAGCATGCATAAGTTAAACCTATTTCATTATTAAAAAAAACCCTCATCACATGTTTCTCTTACATGAGTCAATAAGATCCTAGACTACACATGGCAAGTATGTTCATTTGTTGGGTACACAATCAGCCCACTTACTGCCAACTTAGTTCAATTGGTCTATTTAATAATATACTTTATTTTCTTACATGTTTACATGTTACCATCATTGGATATCACTCCCATTGTCTTACTCTATAATTTTTTCTCACATAATCTTTACTTGTTCTGTTATATAGTTTATATGTCCTTACTTGGAATGTGTATTATCCCTAAGTTGTATTTATCCACATGCTTTATTAGTTTCCATGTTCATGTAACCCTTTCATTTGATATCATTTACTAAGTATTTGGTTATCATATCATTGTATAAAATCCATATCTCGTCTTGATGAGTTAAATGTCTCCACTTTATATGTGTTTTAGTTTGAGCTATTAAAATGCTTATTGTGTCACATAAACTCCTAAGTATTATGTTAGTGTTATAGTTGCTTCACGTGTCTCCTACTGTGGTTTGTTTTCTCAAAGCTGAATAACATTATGACCGCCAAATAACAATCTCAAAGATTAAAAAAGTGATGTAAAGCAAATCTGATTAAATATGGGTGGTAGCTCAGGGGTAAAAGCCTAGCATGGGCCGATCCCAATTCATGGACTTATGAGTGAGTATCCCAGGGGTGGAAGGAATACCGAGCATAGGTCAATCCCAATAATACGGGTTGTATCATAGGGGTGAAAGAAAAGCCTTGCATGGGTCGATCCCGATTTGTGTATTGATGAGGAACGTATCCCATGGGTATAATGCCTAGCATGGGTCATCCTATTTTACCACTGATCAACTATTCATATGTATAATATTGCTTATAAAGATTATAAAGCAAAGAAGATTACAGAAAAGAATGAAATGCACATGATTCCACAAGTACAAGTAAAGGTGGTCTTTCATCCTTGCCAATATATTCATGTATTGACACCTAATTTCATTGAGCTTTTATTTTACACATGGTTACTTCATGCCTTACATATTCAGTACATTTATTCATACTAACATCCCTCAAGGGGGACCTACATTCCATGCTGCAAGTATAGGTTCTTCGCTACTATATCTCCCTCACACCAGATACTCAGCGGTTGTGGGCAAGCTCCATGTTGATTTGGGGATACTTTAGCATATATATTTTTATACTGGTACAGTATTGGATCATATTAGAGTTTTTGTAGACATTGTAAAGGCATCATATATATATTTATAGTTTCATTTGCCATTTGTACTAGTTTAGCTAGTTGGCTGATGTTGTATGTATAAGCTTCTCATTGGAAATCCCACTTGTACAATGATTTTTTTGCTCAACATGGGTCATTTGTATAGCAAGTGTTCATATATATATATATATATAAATGGTGTTTGTCCAGCACACTAGGGCTTGGGGTGTGTCACGACCTAATTTCTTAGGTCATGATAGCACCTACTCTAACTCACCAATAGGTAAGCCAACCCATAGTCTGAAACATCTAGTAACAAAATATCAAGAGAAAAGAAGAATCTATGGAATAAATATAATTAAAAGGCTACTATAACCCCCAAAACATGGTGGAGCCAGTAGAAGAGTTTCTAATACAAGAGAAGTACAAGTGAAATACAGGGTAAATATATATGCAAAGATATCTCTAAATACAACATAGAGATCAATTTAACAATAAAAGAGAGAGAGTAGGAGCAACTGTGATCGTCAGGAGCTCATCCTAAATCACTAATCCATAACTGCTCTATAACATACACACATCAGCAACGATAACTTGTACTATGCTCTACATGTTGCAGAAGTGTAGTATGAGTACCTAACACATTGTACTTAGTAGGTATCGGCCAACTAAGCTCCAGAAATAATGCAAGCATAAATAACATATAAGGCATGAATATAATTACAAGCAACTATCCTATCACGACCCAAATCCCATTCGGGCCGGACTGGCACCCAGAGCCGATAAGGCCCGAGAGAATCAATCTTCGCTCATGTACTCTCATATGTATGTTCGCGTATGAATACCATTTTATATAATGTAATTAAATATCAATGACAGAAGGCATGGCAACATGTGCAATATATGAAACTTGGCCGTTAGGGCTATTTCGTCAAAATGAACGTACAGATCTTACATTCAGCTTCCCATATATGTCTACAAAGCCTCTACAGATACATGACTATGACAAACCTAGAGTTAGGACACACCCCGCTCTATACTCATATACAATCTCAAACCAATATGCATAATGACTCAAAAAACCTCGGATCAATTGGAGCTCACCAACCATCTGCGCATATCTCATCGCCTACTGCGGAGGTCTACTAACACCTGTGCCTGCAGCATGTAAGGTAAGTCCCCCAAGAGGGGTCAGTACGAATAAAGTATTGAGTATGTAAGGCCATATGAAACTATAATAACACATAAGTACTTCCAAGAATTAAGCGTAAGAGAATAATTAATATGGATATACCTCCGTCCCGAATATGTGGAACCATGTTCATTACTTCTATTATTTCATTACTTGGTCATTCAGTCGCACCATCATCATTCTTATCATAACCTTCATATTTATATGTTTATTATTGTTCACTCAACTAGTTAGTGATTCATAATACCTTATGGATCATCACCTTATAAGTAAATATAGTACCGGGCCTCCACCTTTGGTGGGCTATAATAAATAAGTATAATACCGGACCTCCACCTTTGGTGGGCTATAATATATGTATATAGTACCGGGCCTCCACCTTTGTTGGGCTGCCATATATGTATATAGTACCGGGCCTCCACCTTTGGTGGGCTATAATATATGTATATAGTACCGGGCCTCCACCTTTGGTGGGCTATCATATATGTATATAGTACCGGGCCTCCACCTTTGGTAGGCTATAATAAATAACATAGCATAATATTGGGATTATTCCAACTTTAACTTACACCCTTTAGAGTGTGGTCCATACTCAATGAAACATGAAGTAACCATGTGTGCATTACTTCTTTACAATCTTATGTCCTTAACATAGTTATGAGAGTAACTCATTAAAGATCATGACATTAATTGTAGCACACTCTTGCATATATATTACTTCACTCCTTTACTTCATGAGATTGACATCATCACTTATGAGGATTAATTATATTAACTTGCACATCACTTCTCTTATTACTCTAATAATATTGATACTTTAACTCGTGAGAGATTAACATATCCACTTATGAGAGATTGATACTTTAAGGGTCATGATAATATTTGAAACACACCTCTATACCTTACTTCACTTCCTTACTTTCAAGAGAGTGATACGCTCACTTGTGAGAAATAGATATATTAGTTCGCACTTTACCTCCTTCACTACTCTTATGAGATTGGTACAAAGATATTAATAATAGTATTGGACTTTGGAACATGACATGATTGGAGAATGCTTTTCAAGAATAACTAGATTCTGTTTACATGCTACCCTCTTTGAGATAGTTATTTTAGAATTGCAACGTTATGACTTCTTTGGAACATACTATTATTAGGACTTTGGGACCATATCCACAATTAAGTAACTCATGAACAACAAGGACTAATGAATGAGGGATACGTGACTTAGGAATGAACCGGTTCTCCTTAAGTCGTTACATTCCTTGTACCAGTTTTTTTTAGTAGTTACAATAACATTATGAGAGCTTAGGCATTTCAGTCCATGGATATGAGACGTATGAATACCAATCGGTCAATGAATAAGAAACATGTGGATAACAATATACATAAAACCTGAATGAGATACCTTAGCATATTTTGGAATAGGACAAGTGAAATGTCAATATGAACATGATATGATGCAGAAGAATACTGACAGAGTAACCTTACATACCTTATCTTCCCAATGTAAATACACAATCCAATATGTAAGCACAACAATTCCGCTCTTTCCTTACATTTCCCTCTACATCACAAGTACATAACAGAACCAACATTAACCACCAACTACCTTACAAATGCATATGACAACAATGAGTTACATGTTTATCTTTAAAATGTCATTTCCTTCTCTACAATACCATTTACGGTATTATCATACCAACAATACCCCATTCATGCCATACATTGACCACAAGCTATATTTCAAGTGTATAAGACAACCATAAGTTACATGAGTCCCCTATTCACCCTTTACAATACCATTCATGGCCCTTTTCATGCCAAAAATACCATAACATTTTATACATAAACCACAACATCACATACCAATAGCATTTCACCACAAGGTTTCTCCTTTACACTTTCTCATAAGCACCATATCACAATTAATCCATCAAGTCGCCTTAATACACCTCATATCACATATCGGCCAAAATCCCATAATATACACTTATGGAAAAATAACAAGTTTAATAACATAATCACACCATACATGTTGATATCTCATCCATACCATTCACTTTTATCAAAACATCAAGCCCTTTTTCAAGTTTAATTCACAAGAATGCACATCTATTAGCAAAAAGCCAAAGTGCCATGTCCAACAATTCCAAGCATAACCAACATGATATACATAGTCTCTCATGTACCTAATATGTTAAAGTACAAGAATAATCACTTAACCAAGCTTGGAAGATGATGATCTTGTCCAAAAATGCCTTAGGGTTTGAAGAGCCACAAAGAGTTCTCTCGAAAATTCTAGAAAATAAGAGAACGTGATGTGTATGCATAATGACTTTAAATCTAATTTACCCCCCTTTTTTAGGCCTTGTGTCCATGCTTATCCAATATTATTTATGTGTGTACTTAGTCAATGGAAGAATGGGTCTTTTTGACCCATTAGGCCATGCATGTTTTGCTTATTTTGGTCTCAAATTAGGCCCAATAACCCATATCATCATAAATCACTCACATCAATGTGTAATCCATAATATACACGTTACAATGATATTCCCACTCATGCAATTCATACTCGTAGCCTCAATTCCAAAAATAAGCAATTCTAGCCACGTATGGCTTATTTTGACTACAAGGGTAAAATCATCATATTGATGCCAAATTCATTCTCGAGTAATTTTATCATACCAATATAATAATTCGCTCATTTCGTGCATATTCTCATGGTTGTAGAAGAAACATGGCAGAAATCGGCTAGATACGTCCCCGGGAACCCTTGGGACTTAAAAAAATTTCCAACTTTGAAAAGTGGCCAAAACCAGCGTGGGCGTGCCAGCTTGCTGCCTCTGGACTAAAAATTTTAGCCCAGAGTGGCGTGGCACGCCCCACACTTAGAATTTTTGAAAATTTTATTTTTTGACTTTTCTTTGCGAGTTTGGTTAGATACTTCAAGTCCTATTCTTTAACTTACTTATTACCCTTAATATCCTTTGTTTAGAGGTCCTCTTAGCCTCATTTTGAACCCCACAATGCTCCATGGAAATCGTAAAACACCTCCTACACAAGGTTAATCACATGTACAAGGTCAAATTTCAATTTTTCCATCACTAACATTACCAAATACATACTTATAGCTCTCGACACCTAAGTAAACATTATTTAATGTCGTCAAATAGGGTTGGGAAGGTACGGGGTGTTACATATCCTGGAAAGCTAAGCATTATGAGGCTAATGGAGCAATAAGAGTAAACTACAATATTCTAACAGTGCTCAGGATCTAAAGTACATTACATACCAATGAAGGGTGAAAGGAGTATATATGGGGTAGTATACAAGGCCAAAGAATACATATACAATATGAGTAGATGAAGAATGAGAGGGATATACGGTAATACCATATATATATATATATACACACATATAAAACTAACTAAAATGTTATGACCTGAGGGAGGCCACCTAACATCTCGAGGATCATAACCAAATAGGGGAGCTAATACTAGAGTAATCAGGGTCCCTAACCATAATGTCTAACTGTGAGGTAACTATCAAAAATGTAATTTACCATAATAAAGAAGGGAATCAGAAACGTACAGCTAATCTCGGGTACCAGTCCATACTCATCCTGCCACAAACTAACCACAATAACCAATAATAAAGTAACCGGCCAGTCCGAACACACAAATACCTAATCGAACCCTCATAAGCCCGGAAGGTTGACAGAAGCACTCAACAAACAACAACCATAATTTGTACCTATATAGCCCCCAATAAGACCGATAGATACAGGCACCAAACAATCATACTTGTGATAGGTAATGCATATAAATGAATAAATGAACATAACCATTAATACCACATCCGATCCAAGTTCCATAAAGTACCGAGTGTATACAGCTCCTCCAACTCCAGAGCTCACAAAGGCAGGACATACAGCGACCACCCTTCTATGGTACTGTGGTTCATAGACGAAGGGGGATTTAGGGGATTTGTGACATCCGTATACACTGCCTGATCTCGAGCCAGGACTTCAAATAATTATCATAATCCATCTACTCCGTACATTACAGCAGAGAGATATAAGTATAATAAGTGCACAGACTCAAATCGTGACTAAAAGAGTGTAAGTCTACAAAGCCATTGCCCGAGATCAAGTTCGGGACTAAATCATCATAATAATGTAGAAAAGGTCAGAATCTCCGTCGATCGAAGTAAATAGTAGTGGAAAAATGAGTGGATCAATAATGGATCGAAATCAGCCTCGGTCGAATTTCCAAAGCATCATTTTAGTTCCAAAAGCTCATAATTCATTAAATAAGGTGGTAAAAGAGTCTGTTTTAAAAGTGAAAAGTTTGAATAAACCCCTTTTTAGAAAATAATAGTAAAATCAAGGTTTTGGTTGGAATCATACTGCTAAGTGAGCATGAATGTGCCTAAAAATGTGCATGCCATTACCAGTATCCAAACAATACCACTATAAGCGCCTAAGTGTCTATAAACTAGAATTATGTTCCCCTTTAGGGATAAAATACTCACCTAGTGTCCAACTGGTATCATAACCACAACCTCGAGCACAATAGTACATAATTAACATAATTAATCCTCATAACTCGGGAAACTACAATAATCCAGGGCATGAAGCCACTACAAGGATCTAATCGGGGAAATACCACCCAAATCACTAAGTAAAGTGGTAAACCTTATACTAAAGGATCCATAATGCCAATCTATAAATAAACAAGCCTATAATCAAGGATAGTAGGATTCTAAGGTCATAATAAGTATCCTATGCTAAGGTTTGGGTCAAATTTCTACCCCAAATTCTCTAAATAGTTTATGTCTTGATATAATAGTCATAACCCCATCAGCTAATTCTTACCTAGCATGCAATCTATGAAATAAGCAATCTCATAGAGAAGAGTAGACCAAAACCTACTTCGATACAGAACCACAGATCTTGAATAGTCTATAATTTGCTCTTCTTCGCTCCACGATTCTAGAATGCCACCACGCTATCAAAAAAATCATCTATACATCAATATGAGTAAAAAAAGACCCATATTATTATATAAAAGGTCTAGTTGAAATTTGGGTCAAGAATGGGCTCGCAGGGCCTACAAATGAAATCCAAAATTTAATCCATCACGAGGTCCCTCGAAGGACAAGGAATGTATACTCAAAATTTGACACAAACAGAGCATAAATAATGGCTCAAATTAGCCCCTAAAATTTTATGTATTTTAAAACCTAATTCTTAAGAATTTACTAGGGCAATGAGGGAATTTAATGGGGAAAATAATGGGAAATGACCAAGGAGTGTTGGGCTAGCTTACCTTTGCTTCAATGGATGATTCTCCACACTTTCTCATGTTACATGCTCTCAAAAATAGAGAAAAAAGGGTTTATAAATAAGGGAGGGAAATGGGTGAAGGACAAAATATAACACTAGCAGTTACCGCTTAAGCGATCCTCCAAGAAAAGGTGGCTTTCGCTTAAGCGGTCTAGTGTCGTTTAAGCGATGAGCCCTCTACTTTAGTGACTAGGAAGGTTCTAAGGCTAATCGCTAAAGCGACCATCTGGTTGCTTAAGTGACCACCGCTTAAGAGATTTCACCAGATGATGCCAGGCACCAGATTTTTCTAAGTCCAACTGTACTCCGACCGGGTATTGGGGATTCATTCGGAACCCCGTGCTCACAAATGTAATATGCTTCCATACAAAATTTGACATTTCAAATCCAATGGAGTGATAAAAGCTTTCATCCAAGATCATTTCTATTAAATAAGGGGGCCATACCCATAGTTTCATTTTTCATCAAATTTATCCAATAGCCCAAATGAGTCTGGAAACCTCGGGACCTGAACCAAGGATCCCCCCAGCCTAAAACTAATGTTTTAGAACTAATGGCACTATCAAAATTTCCATCCAAGATTGTTTACTAGGAGTTTTGGCTCGAGACCAATTCATTAATAACAAAAGCTCCAAAATAGGAAAATGAGCCTAAAACCCAAACGAACTGCCCGATAACCAAACCGACAGTTCCAGCATGTCATGAATTACTTGCAGTCGCCGTAGGAAGGGTTAAAATTCCAAAAATGCCTGGAAATTGAAGAAATTCCCTAGAGAGTCATTACAATATCCTCTACGAAAAGGACTTTCATCTGTGAAAGTCAATGGATAAAAAAGCATGAAAGCTCAAAAGGATGAGGTACTGGAACACGTGCCCTAAACAAGACTCCCAATAAAAATCCATTCTATTCAAGAGTAGCAAATTATCACTTTATATACCAACATGAACAAGCAAGATCTAATGGCTCGAACTAATTGTGAGAAAACCCAAGTTTGAAAACACTAGTGATTGAGAGTTTTGGATTTCACTAACATATAATTTGTTAGTTGGGTTGAGTTTCTTGTTGATAGGTACCATTACAACGGTATATGAGATTCAACCTACCATGGATGGGGCAAATTTAGATATTTTTGGTCGAGGCCATCATGTGATGAGGGGTGAGATGTCAAACATGATTGAGAAGATATCAAATATGGAAGGGAAAATGACAAATATAGATGGAAAGATGGTGAGTGTGGAGGGGAATCTTAACTCCTCAAATGCTACTCTGTAAAATAATCTCCATGCATCCTCAAGTGGGCTAGCCCAAGAGACTTCGGCTACCATTTCTCCTAGAACTCTCCACCATATGTGTTACCCTCCCCAACAAAGTAATGCTCCCTTACCTACTACTACTATAATCGATCAAAATCCATAAAATATAGCCCAACCACTACAATTTAACCTACCACCACCTTAAGCTCCACAAATTCTCAATCCACCAAATCAAATTCCATAAAACCAAAATTCCATAAGGATTTAACCCAAAAGGTCTTAACGCACCCTACTTCCTACCCTATCAAGTTCCACATTATGGATATGGTGCTTAAGGAAATGGTCTAAGGTACCAATGTGGATATGGAGTTCTTGACATGGGCCTCAACTCTATCAAGGTCACTCTTCCTAGTTCTCAAGGAGGTAGTAATCCCGAAGGATACCTCAAATGGGAGTCGCAATGTGATAGGATATTCTAGGATAATAATTTGTCGAATGTTAATAAGATAACCTTTGTCATTGCTCAATTTAAAGGTTACTCATTGACATGGTGGAAATCGACTAAGAGGATGCAGAAGGTTCTTTATGGAGGTTATTATCCACCATGGCAAGTGATGAAGGCACTTATGAGAGCCAAGTATGTGCCGGAGAGGTATAGATAAGGGTTGCTTACCAAGTTGTACAATTTCAGGTAAGAAGACAAGAGTTTTTAAGAATACTAGGAGGAATTCCAAAACCTACTCTTGAAGCTTGATTACAATTAGGATGAAGAGCACACTGAAATCTGGTTCAAAGTGGGATTGAATTAACAAATCTCCTCAAAAATGTCAATACACAAGTTTACCCTAATGGAAGATCTCTTATAAGTGTCTATTGATGTTGTGCAAGATATCAAGGTGAATAAATCCATAAATCCCAAAGTGGAAAATCAATCGTCATCCACATGGGCTCAAAGCTCCAAGTTTAAGAGGTCTTTTGATATGAACCCCATTAAGAAGAATGCTACAAGGTATCGCCCTAAAAAAGAAGGCAATACTAATTTTAAGGGTACTAAATGCTGTAAATGTCAAGGATGTGGTCACCGAATGAGTGAGTGTCCAACTCGAAGAGCAATTATACATCGAGAAAGTGAACCCTACTACAAGGAAGAGAGGGAGCAAGAGGAAAAATACATAGAACGGGTTGATAACTTTGATGATATTGTGGAGGGTATAAGAGACCCATGTGATGGGATGTCACCATCCCATATATGCTTACCGACAAAGTGCCAAATGATGAGGATTTGCCTTATTCCACTTTTTTTGGTTAAACGAGCCATAAACTCTCCTAATTCCAAGGATTTCCCCAGGTATCTTGATCTTGAAAATGATGTTTTCTTGAATTTAAGGACAAATTATCTTCAAGAAGGAGAAGATGAAACATTTTGAATTACCCCAAATATCCTCGCTCAAGGTAATTAATGTCGTTTTTGTGAGAAAGAGGAGTATTGTGACCCACCATGATGATTTTGGAAATGGAGGAGTCTTACCCTTTGAGTATTTGTCACCTTGGCTCACTTTTGGTCCCATTTGGGCAGGGTCACTTTTGGGCCCATTTTGTAACAAATAACCCATGGCTATAAATAGCTAGGTTTCTTCATTTATTAGACTTAGATGATTTTTGATGAACTTACACATGAGAGTTTTTATTGAGCTTGTTGGGAACTTGTTGATTTGCTTAGGAACATTGGTTATGAGGGGATCAATTTCCCTCTCGGTCTTTGTGGGAGTTATGTGTTTGTTTTAGTCAATCATTTTAGTACCTTTGGTTTAATATACCATTAGTTTGTTTATGATTCATATTCTTTTGTCTGTCTTTATTATTTTTCCTTATAATATTTATGTCACACCCCAAACCCCATTCAGGCGGATTGGCACCCGTAGCTGATAAGGCCCGAGAGAATCAAGCTTTGCTTCTATTCATTCATATGCATACCATAGGAAACACCATTATCACGTAAGAACATAAAAGGCTAATAACGGAGATCATGGAACATGTGATATATATACATATGTGAAACTTGGCCGTTAAGGCCATCAAGTCAAAAACGATATGTATCCTCTTACATTCATACACCCACATACGTCTGCAAAAGCCTCTAACAAATGCATTTACAAGACCAAGTGAAAGTCGGGACAAGTACCAGCTTTATACAACATGTACAATACCAAAACACATGTACAACTGTGACTCGGAGAAGCCCCTAACTAACTGGAGCTCACCAATGACCCGCAAACAACTGACAACCTACTGTGGAGGCCTACTAGCACCTGCGCCTGCAGCAAGTAAGGTAAGTCCCATAAGGGACGTCAGTACGAAGAATGTACTGAGTATGTAAGGCTCATAAGAAACTGTATAATATGTAAATACATCAATGAACTCAAATACAAATGGATAACCAATAAGGATAAGTTAACATTCTGTATGTTGGGAACCATATACATTGCTTCCATTACATTCTTTGAATTTTTACTTCTATGCTTATTCATCATCACTTATATCACTATGTACTCGGGCCCCGACTAATCTGTGGGTCTTTACATAACATAAAGTTATGTTGAGATCGGCTCGTGGTAGGCTTATGACTCTAGAGCTACCACCCATAAATCATTATATCGGGTTCGGGTCGAGCTAGGTTATAACCTCTAGAGCTACCACCCATAAACCAACATATCAGGTTTGTCTCGAGCTAGGTTCTTACCTCTAGAGATACACCATGTCAGGTTCGGTCCGAGCTAGGCTAATGCCTCTAGGACAACCCCCTAATCCAATAATCTTGGGATCGGCTTGAGCTAGGCTTTCGCCCCCAAAGCTAACACCCATACTCAATCATTAACCACATGTGCATTACTTCTATCATTACTTTTGAGATTGATACGATGATAGTCATACATTGTTGGAAACATAATATTATTGGAATCATAAAATTATTGGAATCACAGGAACTTTGGAACATTTTTCAATACCTATGATACATGTGAATCACAATTGATCAATGAGTAGGAAACATGTGATAACAACAATTGGTAATCGGGAATAGGATACCTAAGAACATGTCGGCATTGAACAAGTACAATGTAAATGTGGATACTATGTGCTGCAGAAGGAATACGAATAGAGTAACCTTACATACCTTCACTTCAAAGTATGAATACACAAGCCTATATATGAACACAATATTCCAGCTTCTTCCTTACGTTTCACTCTACAATACAAGTACATAACTGAGCTTACGTTAACCACTAGTTATCGTACAAGTGTACAAGATGACAACGAACTATCTGACTGCCGTATAACATCATTTAACCCTTTATAATACAATACAATGCATCATCATACCAACAACACCATAAAATTTCAGACATTGGCCAAAACATCATACATCAATAGCATTTCAAACCACGTTTACCCTTTATGCTTCTTCATTATCATTCAGTCGCAATTACCCAATCAACTTGCCTCATAAAAAATTATGAAAAATAATACATGCTTAATATAGTCCAACATACCTCCATACTCACCTTTAAAGTCATTAAAACGGCACCACAAGTTGATAATTACATCCAAAAAGGGTATAGGGGCCTTCGGGGGTCAAATAGAGACGAAGACATACAAAATCGAATCCTGGGCTGACCTGCGAAGCCACATGCACCCACAGGTGGCTGAGGTGCACCCGTAGGTGGCCTTTGGCAGAAGCCAGAGGCACCTGCGTTGGCATCTGCGCCCACAGGTGCCCTCATCTGCGGGAGCGGATGCCCGTTTTGGTCAAAATGGGTCTCTTTTGGGTCTTTTTATGCAATGAATGGTCCATGATCATAACTAAACTTCTTTTGACATATTTTTTATCATATTGGATGCCAACAATCAGCCATGGTCTCACAACACACATAAATAACACCCAAAACTACACTTCTCGTTCAATACGTCACCAAATCCATAACAAATTTCACAATAACAAGTCCAAAAATTTCAATATTGAATCCATAAATTTCACTTCCTTCAAGACTACAAGTCCATTTTCAAGTTTACAAGGCAAAAATCATTCTCCGATTGCAAAAAATAGACAGTTTTACACATAGTACACTATCCAACACTTTGCCAACATAACCAACATGATTTATACACCATCTTACACTTATCATGTACTAAACCATGAAAATAAATACTTACCAAAGAGTGATCTTAGCCCAAAAGAGATGAGGGCTTAGGGTTTGTGTGAGAGATAATGTTTGAGAAAATGTTAGAAAAGGCATGTGTGTCTCTATGAATAAAAATCTGATTTTTATTGACTTATATAGTCCCTTGAAAATCATCCTTAGCCACTCATTTAATGATTTACTGGGTCAATGAAAGAGCAATGGAAGAATGGGTGAAATCCCCTTTTTGGGACATGTCTTCTTTATGATTTTTGGGCCTCATTTGGGCCCAATGGCACAAGACTCATTAATGCCCAACAAATAAATGCATAATTAATCAAATCTCTCATGTTTTAATATTTACATGAATGTTACGGTAGTCAACTAGACTCAGAAACTTACGGGGTGTTACAATTTACTCATAAAAGGAAAGTGTATAATACACCACTTAATTATATGTTGTGTAAGATTTTCTACCTCTCATACTTTGTGAACTATTTTGCACATATTATGAAGCCAAATTTATTTTGGGGGAGCTTATAAGAATTTATATGGTATGTGGATTTAATTTGAGGAGAAAGAGTTGAAAAACCACCCTTGAATTAATTAATTACAGGCTAACTGCCCGGCTACTGTTAGGATGAGGTTAAGTGGCCTAAATGTGTTGATTAACTACAAATACAAGTTTTACTACTTACTTTATTGTAGACATTTAATTCGAAAGGCAGGAGGCTAATTTGGGGTAATATCGGTGTTGTACTACAAGGTAAGTAAGGTTATTCAATTCTATGTTCTTTGACATGAAGTCTACTTCGTGTGTTACAAAGTGAGCTTTATAATTACTCTTCCTTGCAAATGATACGCAATAGAGGTGTACCATTTCCAATGTAGCTAGAAACCTTATGCCGACTCCATAGTGTGTTAAAATACTTCAAAATGTATTTGTGACTAGATCTACATATTTACCCCTCTAAGTACTAGTATGAAAAGGTTGTTGTAAACAACAAGTTGTGTGAGTTCTTCTCTTAGTAAAAAAAGGTCCATTGTGTTATTTAAGCTCCTAAGTGTTATATTACTATTACTGTTTCTTCCTATATCATTATTATTGCATTAAGTGTATGTTTGTATGTTTTTTACTACCGGTCCCAAGTTCCAAATTTGATAATGTCATAACGACCAAAATAACAACCTTAAAGATAAAAAGAATGATCTAAAGTGAATCTGTATATTCTTGGGTGGCATCCCAAGGGTGGAAGGAACACCTAGCATGGGTTGATCGAAATATTACGGGTGTTATCCCAGGGGTTAAAGGAAATCCTAGCATGGGTCACTCCCTATTTTTGTATTTATGAGGACCATATCCCAGGGGTTAAAATGCCTAGCAAGGTTCATCCTCTTTACCACTGATCAGCTGGTCATTTGTATCCTATGCCTTACAAGTTTATAAAGCAAAGAAGAATAAAGTAAAGTAAAGCATGTCAACTATATGATTCCACAAATACAATCAATGATGGTCTTTTATCCTTATCCATATAGCTATATATTGATATCTGATTTCATTGAGCTCTTGTCTTACCTATGGTCACTTTATGCCTTACATACTCAGTACACTCTTTCATGCTGACGTCCCTTATGGGAGAAACTATGTTTCATGCCATTGATACAGGTACTCCATCTAGTAGACCTCCTCAGTATGAGTGATTGGTGAGCTCCAAGTTGATTCGGGGATTTACCAAGTCTTTGATATATGCATTTTGGTATTGTACAATATTTTTGTATGGCACTTGTCCTGACCTAGACTAAGTTTCCTAACTTATAGAGGATTTGTAGACTAATATATTAATTTCAAATGTGTTTTGTCTCGTAACAGTTGTGGCCCCAATGACCAAGTCATGTATATGTGGTTTGGGCTTATCTATGCTGGTCTTTCATTGTTGTAACTTATATATATTTGTCAAAGTTTCATGATTATCATAATTATATTTATGGTAAGCACAAGTTATAAGTTGGTTCTCTTGAGTTCTTAGGGCATCGATTGCATGTCCATATCAATAGGATTTTATGTGTGACTAAGTGGTATCAATGTAGGTCATCCTAGGGAGTCTACAAAGCCGTGTTTATGTAGAGCCTTGCTTATCGGTTTGTTGTGAACCACATCTATAAACAGGAGGCTATGGGACATATAAGAGTTGTCTTTATTCTTTATTTTTTAGATTATGTGATAAAGTCTATGTTGTAGGTGGGATTGTATTTAACCTTTGAAATTCTTTTCTCAATATAGTAAACATGTCGGTTACAAGGAGTACGAATATAGGTAAGCAAGTGGATATGGCTTCCGGGGAAGGGATCACCAAGTCACCTCCTAGACAAGCTAATCAAAGTGAGGCTCAAGATGAGTTTACATCATGAACTTATTCTACTCCTCCATCTCCAGAAGAGCTAAGAAGGAGAGGAGTACCCCAGAATCAACTATTAATGTTATTGCGTAAGATTTGAGGAATATGGTGTAAATGTTGTCTCGTATAGTTACTAGACAAGGTCAAAGAAAATCTAGTCCAACTACAGAAACCAGTGGTATGGATAGGGAAGCTAGTCTACGAACACATGATTTCCTTAAATTAGACCCTCCTATATTCACCTCGTCAGATCTTAATGAATACCCATAAGAGTTTATTAATCAAATCAAAAGGTCCTTGGATGTCATACATGTATCTGGTAAAGAGACAGTTGAGCTCGCGATGTATAGATTAAAAGAAAAGGGTATGTGATATAAGGAAAATTATGAAAACAAAAGATAACTACAATAACAAGAGATAAAATTGATAGATCGATAAAGATAGATACAATAAGGATGATGATCTAAGAACTACTGGATTTTTCAAATCCAAAACCCCCTAATTACATTCAACCTAGAAACACCTATCTCAACGTGGACCAAGGACCAAGAGGGAATTGAAACGCCCTCAAAACCCTCGTTTCTAAGCTAACATTTAAAAAATACTCTCCAATCATACTCTCAATGTTTGGTTCATTCAATATCCAAAAAAACTATGGAAAATAACCCAAGGATTAACTTTTTATAGTCTATGAAAAAAAAGGCGCAAAAGTGACCCTTGCTTTAATTTAGAGAATAGCCACATTAAGTGGACTGGTGGGTAGTGACGGATCTAGTGGTAGATCATCACTACAGTGATGGATCTTAAAGTCAACTGTCACTCTAAAATAATGTTCTTGCTTTCTTTGTCCTCCTTTACAAATCATGGGAAAGTCAGTCTGGGTGGTGACCGATCATTACCCCTCCTATTACCCTTAGCCAGTGGGTGATTCCTTTATTTTGAACTCCTAGTTCAACCTCAACATATGTAACCATTTGGATATGATATAAACATGCTCTAACACCTCTCTCTTCATGAACATAGCTTGCAACCTTTGTAGTTACTTTGCTTGGCTTCTTGTAAAGGGCCTTAAGGAAATTTAGGATGTATCATCCTCTCCATCTTGGAATGAATTTTACCTCAAATTCAAGGAATCAGCATCCTCAAGCATGTCAAAGAGTAAAAGATTGCACACATTGAATGTGTTATGCACTTGATATTCCGGTGGGAGATCAATCTTGTAAGTATTATAATTTACCCTCTCAAGCACTTGGAATAGACCATCACCTCGAGGCATCAACTTAGCTTTCCTTTGGGTTGGGAACTGGTCCTTCCAAATATGTACCCATACCCAATCACCCAGTTCAAGTTCAAGCCTTTTTCGCCCTTTGTTCACCCTTTTTGCCACCTCATGACTCTTCTTCTCAAGGAGTAGTCTAAACACATTCAAAAGGAGTCATACCAATAGGAGTATGAATATCTCTATTGTATGCAAATTTGACTAAAGGTAGGTGATCTTCCCAAGAGGCCATCTTCCCATTAATGGTGCGTATCATAGAACCTAAATTCCTATTCAAAACCATGGTTTGACTATCTATTTATGGGTGGTAACACGTGGAGAAAACCAATTTAGTGCCAAGTTTACCTTACAATGATCTACAAAAGTGACTAAGGAACTTAGTGTCCCTATCACAAATAATGGTTTTGGGAGTTCTGTGGATCTTAATAACATAATGAATATGGTTGCCACATTTGTTGTATCATCATACTTGTGACATGGGATAAAGTCAACCATTTTTGAGAATCTATCAACAACAACAAAAATACTATATATTCCCCTCCTTGTCCTAGGCAAACCCAACACAAACTCTATAGTGATTTCAAGCCAAGAGTATAGGGGAGTGGTAAGTCGAGTATACAACCCTTGAGGGAGAATTAGTAATTTAGCGCTTCTACAATCTACACATTGACCACACACTCGTGCAACATCATCACACATTTTCGGCCAATAAAATTTTTCCACTAGGATCCAAAGGGTCTTGTTAATTCCAAAGTGACCCGTCATGCTCCTATTGTGTGCCTCTCTAATAAACAATTCTCTCCAAGATCTTGGGGGCCCACACAACCTTTTTCCCTTGAACAAAAACACATAAAACATGGAATAAGGTATTAGATAACCTATCCCTAATCCATCACTCCCTATCCCATTCCACATAATCTTTAAAGTTTTGAGCAAAATTGTGGTCCTCGAGTTATAAAGTCTTCAAACATTCAAAACCAACTAATTTAGAAGATAATGTATTGAGAAAACCATGTTTTCTAGTCAAGGCATTGGCCACAACATTCTCCTTACCCTTTTTGTGTTGGATTACATAAGGCAAAGTTTCTAGGAATTCAATACACTTGGTAAGCCATTTGTTCAATTTATCTTGGGCCCTAAGGTCTTTCAAAGATTCATGGTCGATTCGAATCACAAATTCCTTAGGCCACAAATAGTTTAGCTAATTTCCCAAAGCTTTTATCAAGGCATACAACTCAAGATCATACGTGGAGTAGTTCAAGGTTGCTCCTTTGAGCTTTTCACTAAAGTATCCAGTGGGCCTTTGGTCTTGCATTAAGACGGATCCAATCCCTACCTTGCAAGCATCACATTCAACTTCAAATATCTTTTAAAAGTTGGGCAATTGTAACAAAGGAGTGGACCTAAGCATTGTTTTCAAAGTTTCAAACGTCTTTTCTTGCTTATCACTTTACTTGATAGGCTTATCCTTTCGAATTACCTTAGTCAATAAGGAGGCTATGGTACTAAACCCCTTGAAAAACCTTAAATAAAAACTAGACAATCCATGAAAACTTTTCACATCACCGATGGATTATAAAGTAAGCCAATTTTGTATAGCGTGTATCTTGGTGTCACGCCCCGAGTTCCAACGAGGAGGACTGGAACCCTAAGCCTATAAGTACCGAGAGAACCAATCTTTGATCATGTCCGTTCATATGAAAGTCTCTTTATGAATAGCATACTATCTCATGTAAATGCCAATGGCGAAAGTCATCGAAACATATACAATATATGAAAATTGGCCGTTAGGGCCATCAAGTCAAAACAAACATTCATCTCTTACATTCGTCTTCCCACATCCGTCTACAAAGCCTCTACAGATACATATATATAACCAACCTAAAGTCGGGACAAGTCCCCACTTTATACAACATGTATAACAACAAAACAAATGTACAACTGTGACTCAGAAAGCCCCGAACCAACTGGAGCTCACAACAGATCTGCAAATGGTTCCCAGCCTACTAAGGAGGTATACTAGCACCTACGCCTGTAGCAAGAAAAGTAAGCCCCCAAAGGGGGTCAGTACAAAGAATGTATTGAGTATGCAAGGCTACAAGAAACTGCATCAACAAATAAAAACTTAAATGGAAATAATTATAAGAGAATACCCAATATGGACAAACCATCAATCCGAAAGTTTGGAACTATGTACATTATATTCTTTTCTTCTTTTATCTTCACATTTATTCATTTTTATTATTCTACCTATGCTAGGCTGTTCTGTCGCCCCTGGGAGGAGATTAACCCATGCTAGGTATTTTAACCCCTGGGATGCTAGATTAACCCATGCTAGGCTTTCATGTCACCCCTAGGATGTTATTAACCCATGCAAGGCTTTCATGTCACCCCTGGAATGTTATTAACCCATGCTAGTTATTTTGACCCCTGGAATGTAAGTAACCCATGCTAGGCCTTCCCGTCGCCCCTGGGATGTACTGTGATAACCCATGCTAGGCTTTTGCATCGCCCCTAGGATGTATCGGGATCGACCCATGCTATGTATTTTAACCCCTGGGATACCACCCATGACATTGGGATTGAACCATGCTAGGTGTTGCTTCAACCCCTGGGATACCACCCAAGAATACTCATCAATTATACATTACTTCTTTCTTTCATTATAAGAGTAATACATTCCTTCATTTGTTTACGTCTATGAGATTGACACGTTGAGGATCATGACATTATGGGGAGCACACATATTTACTTTATTTCTTACTTTTGAGAGATTGATACATTCGATGTCATAACATTATTGGAACTTTAGAACATAACATTATGGGATATGCTCCTTAAAAATGAATAGACTCTCTTTACATCATTACTCTCTTTGAGATAGTTCTTTTGGAAATTACAACATTATGACAGCTTGGAACTTCAGTCAATGAATAAGAGACATGTGAATCACAATCGGTCTAAGAATAAGAAACATGTGAATAACAATAGATGTCAACCTGAGTTGGGATACTTCATACCCCTTTGGAATGGAATAAGTACAATGTCAATGTAAACAATATGTGCTGCAGAAGGACACGGAAAAAGTAACCTTACATACCTTATCTTCCCAATATGAATATACAATCCTAAATATGAATACAATAGTCCAGATCCTTCCTTATGTTTCACTCTACAACGCAAGTACATAACGAATTTTACATTAACCACCAACTACCTGTCAAATGCATATAACAACCATGAGTTACATGATTGCCTTAACATGTCATTTCCCCCTTGACAATACCATTTATGAAATTAGAATACCAACAATACCACAACATTCCATACATTGACCAATACATCATAAACCAATAGCATGTCACACCAAGTTCATACCATACACTTCTCCATCAACACAACATCACAATTACTCCATCAAGTCACCTCAATACACTTCATAACAACATATCGACAACAAACAAAAAATTTATACTCATAGAAAAATAACAATTCAAGGAACATAACCACACCATTCATGTTGATATTTCATCCATACCATGCACTTTCATCAAAACCTCGTCTCCTTTCAAGTTTAAATCCCATAGATGACACATCTTTTAGGAAAAAGCAAAAATGCATTATTTACACTTTTAGACATAACCATCATGATCTACATACTCTCCCATGCATCTAATATATTAATACATAAGAATAATCACTTACACAAACTTGCAAATGTGTGATCTTGTCCAAAGAAATGGCTTAGGGTTTGAGAGCTTGAGAAATATCTTGTAGAATTGTCTAGAATGGCATGTGTGTTTTGTGGAATTAAAATCTGATTTTTTACACCTTATATATCCCCTCAAGTCATACTTCGCCACTTCTTGGCATTAAATTCCATGTTCCTTTGGTCAAAGTGGAAGAATGGGTCATTTGCCCCTTTTGGGCCATGTCTTTTATTCTATTTTGGGCCTTGAATTGAGCCCAATTTCACATGTTAGCTTAGCCCACCAAATTCAATGTGTAATACTCCAATTATCTCATGTTTAAATAATTCCATAATGTCAAAATAATATTCAACTCGCAAGATTCACATTCGTAGCCTCAATCCTCAAGAATACGCGATATTTGCCACTCATGGCTTAATTGAACATAATTTGACAAAATACTTGTGATGATGACTTAACCCCAAATCGGATGCGAAAATTACTCAAGAGTATTCCTACTATGATGGAATAATGATACCACAACCCAAGAGTTCTTTTTATAGACTCATAATCGTAGAAGAAATCGGGCTAAAAGCACCCCGACACGCCCCCGGACGCCCCAAAGACTTAGCTGAAATTCCAGCTTTTGAAAGGTGTGTAGGGGCGGCCTGGAACTCCCTTGGGAACGCCCCCTTGCTTCCTGTGCCGAAAAAATTTTAGGCCAAAGCGGCCTGGCACGCCCCCTGCAGCG
Source organism: Capsicum rhomboideum (assembly GCA_031232105.1). Lineage (NCBI taxonomy): Eukaryota > Viridiplantae > Streptophyta > Magnoliopsida > Solanales > Solanaceae > Capsicum > Capsicum rhomboideum. The sequence continues at coordinate 52,506,889 of CP124718.1, forward strand.
TCCCACACCAAATTTTTTGATTTCGACTTTTCTTTACGGATTTGGTTGGATCGTTCAAGTCCCAACCTTTTGCTTACCTCTTATCTTTAAGATCATTTGCTTGTATGTTCCTTTAACCTCACTTTTCACCCCACAAATGCTCCAAAAAGTCGCAAACACCACCAACTACAAAGGTCTAATCACATGTAATAGCACACTATCAAATTTTTCCATTAATATCAATACAAAATACGTACTTATTGCTCTTGAACCTAGGGTAAACAGGGTTCAAGGTTGTCAAGTAGGTTTGGGAAGGTACGGGGTGTTACATTCTTCCCCCCTTAGGAACATTCGTCCTCGAATGTTAACAACATCGTCTCATGTACAACAAATGCATCTTTATATTATCATATCTATACATATACACTCATAGATACTTACTTAATCGTTCTCCACTTCTGCACTTTGATATTTTTCTTCCATGTGACACAATTATGGGTACTTTGGTTTCATCATTTCTTCAGCTTCCCAGGTGATCTCTTCGACTTGTTGATTTCTCCAAAAAAAACTTTTACGAAAGTTAGGTCTTTATTTCTTAACCCCTTCACTTGTCAATCTAGAATAGCAATAGGTATCTCTTCCTAGTGAGATCCTCTGTAATTTGTACATTTTCGATGGGAGCAATACGAAATGGAACTCTTATGCACTCTCGACAATTTCACATGGCATGTTTTATTGGGCCAATTTTTCCTTTCTTTCCAAATCCCATTATCCTTTTCATTAGTAACGCTTTTAAGAGTACTTAATCATCTATGATAAAAAACATCTACTATCCCATTATGATATGTTATTTTAACTCTAATAAATTCACCGACAGGTGGAGATATTTCAATTGACTTAACTAATAACCCCGGTGTCCCATTAAATTTCACAGTAAGCGATGGAGTAACATACGATAGGGTAGAGCCCGGATCAAACAATGCATATGCATCATGTAAAAATATGGATAATATACCTATAACTTCATCAGGAGATGCCTCTGCATTCTTTCGGTCCACTGCAGCATAGGTACGATTTTGGGCTCCACTGGAACTAGCTGCTCCTCTAATATCTCTACCGCGACCAATAGGCTGAACACCTCTGCCTAGGGAAGGAACCAATGATGATGATGTAACGGTTGATCCCGTAGGTCGTGCTATACCACTCACGCCCCTTTGTGGGCATTCTTTCATTATATACCCCGCTGTGCCACACCAAAAACAAGCATTTGTCCCCAATCGACATTACCTAAATGATACCTTCCGCAATGCTGACACGGAGGATGAGAAAATTCTACTGTCTGTGAACCTTGCACTCCACTACTCGGTCCAGATTGACTACCCATAAACCCTCGAAATTGGGGTTGAGTGCCTGCTGTGGAATAAGAGAATGAGGGTCTACGCGGTAACATTCGAGGTCTAGATTCTCCTGGGGACACCATAGACTGCCCCATAGGTCTGGCCCTTTTTGATGGCCCTTCATTAGATTCCTGCGTCCTTCTTCTTTGCCTTTGGTCCTCCATTTTCAGTGCGAAAGCCTGAATTCTGGCGATGTCCACATCTCTGTTCAAAGAAGCAATAGTGCAGTACCACACCAAGTATGGCTCCAGTCTGTCCACATATCTATGGACTCTATCTTCCATTGTGGACACCACATTCAGAGCATATCGAGCCAAAGAATTAAACTGAAGGTTGTACTCTCTGACACTCATACTTCCTTGACGAAGATTTAGAAATTGGTCGGCAAGTGCCTCCCGGATCTCATATGAGAGGTAATGACCAAGAAATACCAATTTAAATTCCTCCCAACCTGCTAGAGGTGCATCAATACCCCTTGATCTTTTCCAGTCTTCATACTACAATATCGCTTCGCCTTTCAATCTATAAGCCACAAGTTCAACTATTTCAACATCAGTCACGTGCATAACTTCTAGAGACCTCTGGATTTGATCCACGAAGTCCTGTGGATCTGCTTTCGGATCTGACCCAGTGAATATAAGAGGATCTAATTTAGAAAGTCATGTGTCCTGTGACTCGCCACTCTAGCCGCATCATCCTCATTTATCGTTGGACCAACTCGTCCTTGACTTTGTGCCGCAACTAACTGAGTTAACATATGTACTGCATTCCTTAGATCCTGGTCAGTGGCATTCATTGGCGGTTTTGCAGGTACTTCTCTACCCCATGTCCCTTTCGAAGCTGGAAAAGTAGAAGAAGACCGCGATGCAATTTCAGCGTCATCCCCACCTTGACTAGCTTTGTCAGGTGGTGATTTACTCGTCCCTTCTCTGGCAGGACTATCTACCTGCTTACCTTTGCCTCTACCTCGTCTTGTCATTGGCATTTTACTATAACAAAAAAAATCAATTACCATGGTCAGATGTAATTTCACCTACATCATTGGCTCTATTGCACAATCTAGAAATGAAGAAATGAAACAACTCCTAAATGTCCCGTAGCCTCCTACTTATAAATGTGGCACGCAACACATTGATAAGAAAGACTCTACTCAGACACAGCTTTGTAGACACCCTTAGAACGACCTGCTCTAATACCACTTTTGTCATGCCCCGAGTTCCAACTAGGCGGACTAGCACCCGAAGGCGATAAGGCCCGAGAGAACCAATCTTTGCTCATGTCCGTTCATATGCATGTATCTTTATGAATAGCATCCTATATCATGTAACTTATAAAATATAAAATGCCAATGGCGTAAGTCATGGAAACATATACTATATATGAAACTGAACCGTTAGGGCCATCAAGTCAAAACGGATATTTATCTCTTACATTCGTCTTTTCACATCCGTCTACAAAGCCTCTACAGATACATATACATAACCAACCAACAGTCGGTACAAGTCCACGCTTTATACAACATGTACAATAACAAAACAAATGTAAAACTATGACTCAGAAAGCCCCGAACCAACTGGAGCTCACCAAAGATCTGTAAATGGTTCCCAGCCTATTGAGGAGGTCTACTAGCACTTGCGCCTGCAGCAAGTAAAGTATGCTCCCCAAGGGGGTCAGTACGAAGAATGTACTGAGTATGCAAGGCTACAAGAAACTGTATCAATACATAAAAACTACAATGGAAATAATTACAAGAGAATACCCAATACGGAAAAACCATCAATCTGAAAGTTTGGAACTATGTACATTACATTCTTTACTTATTTTTTCTTCACATTTATTCATCTTTATTGTTCTACCCATGCTAGGCTGTTCTGTCGCCCCTGGGATGAGATTAACCCATGCTAGGTATTTTAACCCCTAGGATGCTAGATTAACCCATGCTAGGCTTTCATGTCACCCCTGGGATGTAACTAACCCATGCTAGGTATTTTGACCCCTGGGATGTAAGTAACCCATGCTAGGCTTTCCTGTCGCCACTGGGATGTACTGTGATAACCCATGCTAGGCTTTTGAATCGCCCCTGGGATGTATCGGGATCAACCCATGCTAGGTATTTTAACCCCTGGGATACCACCCATGATATTGGGATTGACCCATGCTAGGTGTTTCTTCCACCCCTGGGATACCACCAAAGAATACTTATCAATTATACATTACTTCTTTTTTTCATTATAAGAGTAATACATTCCTTCATTTCTTTACTTCTATGAGATTGACACGATAAGTATCATGACATTATGGGGAGCACACATAGTTACTTTATTTCTTACTTTTGAGAGATTGATACATCGATGTCATAACATTATTGGAACTTTAGAACATAACATTATGGTATATGCTACGCAAGAATGAATAGACTCTCTTTACATCATTACTCTCTTTGAGATAGTTCTTTTAGAAATTACAACATTATGACAGCTTGGAACTTCAGTCAATGAATAAGATACATGTGAATCATAATCGGTCAAAGAATAAGAAACATGTGAATAACAATATATGTCAACCTGAGTTGGGATACTTCAAACCCCTTCGGAATGGAATAAGTACAATGTCAATATGAACAATATGTGTTGCAGAAGGATATTGGAAAAGTAACCTTACATACCTTATCTTCCCAATATGAATATACAATCCTAAATGTGAATACAATAGTCCAGATCCTTCCTTAAGTTTCACTCAAGAACACAAGTACATAACAAAGTTTACATTAACCACCAACTACCTTACAAGTACATATGACGACCATGAGTTACATGATTGCCTTAACATGTCATTTCCCCCTTGACAATACCATTTATGAAATTAGAATACCAACAATACCACAATATTCCATACATTGACCAATACATCATAAACCAATAGCATGTCACACCAAGTTCATACCGTACACTTCTCCATCAACACAACATCACAATTACTCCATCAAGTCACCTCAATACACTTCATAACAACATATCGACAACAAACACAAAATTTATACTCATAGAAAAATAACAAGTCAAGGAACATAACCACACCATACATGTTGATATTTCATCCATACCATGCACTTTCATCAAAACCTCAAGTGTCCTTTCAAGTTTAAATCTCATAGATGACACATCTTTTAGGAAAAAGCAAAAATGCATTATTTACACTTTTAGAAATAACCATCATGATCTACATACTCTCCCATGCATCTAATACATTAATACATAAGAATAATCACTTACCCAAACTTTCAAATATGTGATATTGTCCAAAGAAATGGCTTAGGGTTTGAGAGCTTGAGAAATATCTTGTAGAATTGTATAGAATGGCATGTGTGTTTTGTGGAATTAAAATCTCATTTTTGCCACCTTATATATCCCCTCAAGTCATACTTAGCCACTTCTTGGCATTAAATTCCATGTTCCTTTGGTCAAAGTGGAAGAATGGGTCATTTGCCCCTTTTGGGCCATGTCTTTTATTCTATTTTGGGCCTTGAATTGAGCCCAATTTCACATGTTAGCTTAGCCCACCAAATTCAATGTGTAATACTCCAATTATCTCATGTTTAAATAATTCCATAATGTCAAAATAATATTCAACTCGCAAGATTCACATTCGTAGCCTCAATCCTCAAGAATACGCGATATTTGCCACTCATGGCTTAATTGAACATAATTTGACAAAATACTTGTGATGATGACTTAACCCCAAATCGGATGCGAAAATTACTCAAGAGTATTCCTACTATGATGGAATAATGATACCACAACCCAAGAGTTCTTTTTATAGACTCATAATCGTAGAAGAAATCGGGCCAAAAGCACCCCGACACGCCCCCGGACGCCCCAAAGACTTAGCTGAAATTCCAACTTTTGAAAGGTGTGCAGGGGCTTCCTAGCACGCCCTTGGGCACGCCCCCTTGCTTCCTGTGCCAAACAAATTTCAGGCCAAAGCGGCCTGGCACGCCACCTGTAGCGCCCCACACCAAATTTTTTGATTTCGACTTTTCTTTTAGGATTTGATTGGATCTTTCAAGTCCCAACCTTTTGCTTACCTCTTATCTTTAAGATCCTTTTCTTGGATGTTCCGTAAACCTCACTTTTCACCCCACAAATGCTCCACAAATTCACAAACACCACCTACTACAAAGGTCTAATCACATGTACTAGCACACTATCAAATTTTTCCATTAATATCAATACAAATCCCAAAAAGATGACCTCATCAACTCCAAAAGGACACTTTTCAAGAATGGAAAATAATTGTTCTTTTTTAAGCACTTTAAACACACATTTATTGTCATCTATGTATATGCTATAAACTAAGATATGATCAAAGTACACAACGAAAAATTTCCCTATGAATGGTTTCATCGCATGGTTTATTAACCGCATAAAGGTACTAAGAGCATTAGTGAGTCCAAATAGAATAACCATCCATTCATAGAGACCAAACTTTGTATTGAAGGAAGTTTTCCATATTTCACTGGTATTCATCAAGATTTGATGGTACCCACTCCTAAGATCAACATTTGAAAACACACAAAAAATATTCAACTCATTTAGCATGTCATCTAGTCTAGGGATAGGGTTGCGATACTTTACCATTATCTTGTTGATCGCCCAACAATCAACATATATATGTTAAGTCCCATATTTTTTTGGCACCAACAATACCGGAACCGTATATGGGCTCATGCTTTCCTTGATGTATCCTTTGTTAAGGAGTTCCTCAATATGCCTTTGAAGCTCTTTGGTGTCCATTAGGTTACTATGATAAGCCAGTTTGTTTGGCAATTGAGAGCCCGGTACGAAGTCTATTTGATGCTCAATTCCCTAATGTGGGGGTAACCCTTTTGGAAGCTCCTTTGGGAACACATCCTCATATTCCTGCAAAACAAGAGAGATAGAATGGGGGATAGGATAATTAGAATGGCTTTATGAAAAGCATGGGATAGAAGGAATATCGACCCTTATCATCACATTTTTTGAAAAGATCCTTGTTTCTTGCAAACATCACCATTTGTACCTTCGCTTTCAGCTTTATCCTTTCTTCTCCTTCATAATTCTTATCTTCATGGAGTTCCTCCCATCCTTCTTTCCCTTCTTATTTAACTCTCTCATCTTTTGATGTACCTCATTCACTTATGATGGTGAAAGAGGGTCCATTCAACTCAAGAGAATACCGATTAGTTCTTCCATCATATTTGGTTGAACGATCGTATTTCCATGGTATTCCAAGAAAATATGACAAGCTTTCATGGGAATGACATCACATAGTATTTCTTCATGGCATTTACCAATCTTGAATTGGATCACAATTTGTCTAGTCACTTTCAATTCTCCACACTCATTTAACCATTAGAGCTTGTACAGTTTGACATGCTTGGTTGTGGGTAGCTTTAATAAATTAACCATGGAAGCACTAGATACATTAGCACAACTCCCGCTAACAATGACCAGTGAACACACATTTTCCTTGATAAGACATTTAGTATGGAATAAATTTTCCCTTTGACTCAGGTCATCTAAAGCCTCTTAAAAGATGTCTTCTATAGTAGCAAACCTATGAAAAGTCGTCATCAAGGATATCTCCTTGATCAATTCAACCTTAAAGTTGATGATTGCATATTCCATATTCTCATGATACTCAAGCTTCAACATTAATTATTGAAACTCATCCTACTAAGTCAAGGCACTCTTGTTCCCTTGTCTTAGGTTGTACAACTTGGCAAGTAACTCATGTCTATATCTTTTCAACACGTACATTTTCCTCATGAGGCCCTTTAATGCATTCCTTGTTGAAATATTTTTCCATATTCCCACCATGTAATGGAAAACCCTTCAAATTGGGCTATGGCATAACAACTCTTCTTGACATCCGTGAGATCATTGACTTGAAATATCCTTTCAAAAGTGGATTCCAATTCTAGATATTTCTATGGATCACTTTCTCCTTTGAAAGTTGTATTACTAGTCTTTATTGAATTAATCTCTACATCCCGGCCTCCATTGTCACCTTGGTTATCATTATAGTTCCATGGACCTTCAATTTGGGGTTAATTTCTAAGTTTTCTCTCCTATGAGGTGCCAGACTGTCACACTCCGTACCTTCCCAACCCTATGTGATGACGTTGAACAATGGTTACTTAGGTGTTGAGATGCCATGAGTATGTAATTTGTAATGTTAGTGATGTGAAAATTGAAATTTGGCCTCGTACATGTGATTATCCCTTCGTAGGAGGTGTTTTGTGATTTTTGTGGAGCATTTTTGGGGTTAAAACCGAGTCTTGGAGGGACTCTAAACAAAGTATATTACAAGTAATAAGTAAGTTAAAGAATAGGACTTGAAATATCTAACCAAACCCACGAAGGAATGTCGAAAAATGAAATTTCCAAAAAAATTAGAGTGGGGCGCGCCAGAGGGCGTGCCACGCCGCTATGGACTAAAATTTTTAGTCCTGAGGCAGTAAGATGGGGCACCCAAGGGAGAGCCAGGGTGGTTTTGCCCATTTTTCGAAAGTTGGAATTTTTCTAAGTCCCAAGGGTGCCCGGGGACGTACTGGGCCGACTTTTGCCACGTTTTTTTTACAACCATTTGCATATACATGGAATTATTGAAGTATTATAATGGTATGATGAAATTACTCAAGAACGAATTTGGCATCAAAATGACGATTTTACCCTTGTAGTCAAAATAAGCCATACGTGGCTAGAATTGCTTGTTTTTGGAATTGAGGCTACGAGTATGAATTGCGTGAGTGGGAATATTGTAATAACGTGTATGAAATTAATTAAACATGATAAATTATTGATTCTATTAGGTTAAGTAAATTGGCCTCAAAAGAGGCCTAAAATGAGGAAAAAGACATGGGTCAAATGACCCATTCTTCCTTTGACTAATTAATAATTGAGCAAGGTGGATAAAGAGGACTTCAAGGCTTTATAAAAGGGGCAAAAAAAATCATATTTTAACCCACAAAATACACATGCTTTTCTATCTTTTTTTCTAGAATTCTCAAGAAAGCTTCTTTGGCTCTCAAAACCCTAAGGCACTTCTTGGAGCAAGACCATCAATTTCCAAGCTTAGGTAAGTGATTATTCTTATGGATTAATATATTATATGTATGGTATATTATGTAAATCATGTAGTTTATGGTTGAAAGTGTTGAATATGGCACTTTGTGTTTTTGTAAAAGATGTGTCATCTATGGAATTTAAACTTGAACTATGACTTGTGGTTTTGATGAAAGAGAATGGTATGGATGAAATATCAACATGTATGGTGTGATTATGTTATTAAACTTGTTATTTTGTTGTAAGTGTAAATTATGGGATTTTGGCCGATTTGTAGTTGTGAGGTGTATTAAAGTAAATTGATGGAATAATTGTGATGTGGTGGTGATGGAGAAGTGTAAAGTATGAAATTGGTGTGAAATGATATTGGTTATCATGTATTGGTCAATGTATGTAATATTTTGGGATTATTGGTATGATGATTTCATCAATGGTATTGTCAAGGGGGAAATGGCATGTTAAAGCCAAACATGTAACTTATTGTCGTTATATGCCATTGTAAGGAAGTTGGTGGTTAATGTTGGTTCCATTATGTACTTGTGTTGTAGAGTGAAACATAATGAAGGAGCGGGACTATTGTATGCACACTTAAGATTGTAGAATCGTATTGAGAATACACGGTATGTAAGGTTCTTTTTTCCGTATCCTTCTGCAACATACTGTTCATATTGACATTGGACCTATTTCAATTCCGAGAGGCTCGAAGTATATCAATTCAGGATGACGTATATTGTTATTCATATGTGTCCTATTCTTATATGAATGATGATTCACTTAACTTTTATTCATTAACGGAAGTTCCAAAGATGTCATAACGTTGTAATTCTTAAAAGAACCATCTCAAAGAGAGTAGGATGTAAGAGAATCTATTTATTCTTGAGAAGCATTTTTCCAATCATGTCATGTTCCAAAGCCCTATAGTATGATGATTATCCTTGTTCCAATCTTTCATAAATAAAAGTACCAATCTCATAAGAGTAATAAGAGAGGTGATGTGCAAGTTAGTATAATTATTCCTCATAAGTGAAGATGTCAATCTCATGAAGTAAAGGAGTGAAGTGAGATGTGTATATAAGTGTGTGCTTTAATGTCATGATATTTAACGGGGCACTTTCATAACTATGTAAAGGGTATTAGATTGTAAAGGAGTAATGCGCATGGTTGCTATATTTTTTATTGAGTATGGATCACATTCTAAAGGGTATAAGTTCAATATGGAAAATCCCAATGTTATGCTATGTTATTTATTATACCCCACCAGAGATGGAGGCCCGGTATCATATACTTATGTATATAAGATCTTATAGGATTAGTAAAGGAGGTAAAGTGCGAGCCAATATATCTATCCCTCACAAGTTAAGATAAATCTCATGAAGTATAAGAGTGAGGTAAAGCGTATTTGTGTGTTTCAAATAGTGTCATGATCTTCAATACATCAATATCTCATAAGTTAATATATCAATCTCTCCCTCCCAAGTATGGTAACCCACCATGAGCGTGGATGTATGGTAACCCACCATGAGTGTGGATGTATGGTAACCCACCATGAGCGTGGATGTATGGTAACCCACCATGAGCGTGGATGTATGGTAACCCACCATGATAGTGGATGTATGTTAACCTACCATGAGTGTGGATGTATGGTAACCCACCATGAGAGTGGATGTATGGTAACCCACCATGAGAGTGGATGTATGTTAACCTACCATGAGTGTGGATGTATGTTAACCCACCATTGAGTGGATGTATGCTAACCCACCATGAGAGTGGATGTAGGTTAAACCACCAATAGAGTGGATGTACGTTAATAGAGTGGATGTACGTTATATTATTAACCCCCCAATAGAGTGGATGTAGAGTAGATGTATGTTATATTGTTACCCCACCACTAGAGTGGATGTATGTGGATGAATGTTATTCTTTTACAACCTACTAACCAAGTAGATGAACAATAGTGGTAATGAATAGAGAAGTAAGAAAGAATCTCTTGAGTATAGAAGAATCTATTAAAGGTAAGTCTCTTCAGTGAAGGTAATTTTCCCTTGACGGAGAGTAATTATAAAAGCTATTATATAAAATGATGGTTTATCCACCTTGACTATTCTCTCATATTTTATTCTATTGACATTCTCATGTTTGATGCTATTTGTTATGAGCCTTACATACTCAGTACATCTTCGTACTGACCCCCTTGGGGGAACTTACCTTACATGTTGCAGTGCAAGCATTAGTAGACGTCCTCAGTAGACTGTGGATCATTTGCAGAGTTTTGGTGAGCTCTACTTGCTTCGGAGCTTTCTGAGTCATAGTTGTATATTTATTTTGATATTGTAAATGTTGTATAAAGCGGGGACTTGTCCCGACTTTAAGTTGGTCTTGTAGATACATCTGGTTGTCACGTCTCAAATCCCCTTATGGCGGACATGGCACCCGAAGCCGTTAAGGCCCGAGAGAACCATTCTATACGTTCACATACTTGTCATCAATGGGCTAGCATTCACTCACTTATGGTTACAACATATCAATAGTAGAAATCTAATAAGAACATTTATATAAACATGAGACCTGGTCGTTGGAGCCATATGGTCAAAAAAAGGTACAACGTTCCTTCCTTTACCTATACAACATCTACAAAGCCTCTACCAGATACATAACCCAACCTAAAGTCGGGATGAGTCCCCGATTTATACATATGTAATACAATACCAAAATCAACATGTACATACGACTCGGAAAGCTCCGAACGAACTGGAGCTCACCAATAATTCGCAGATAACCCGCAGCTTACTGTGGAGGTCTACTATTACCTATGCCTCCAGCAAGTAAGGTAAGTCCCCCAAGGGACGTCAGTACGAAAGGATGTACTGAGTATGTAAGGCTATAAGCAACTACATGAGATATAGGAACTCAAATGGAATCAAATACAAGTGAATAGATAATACTGATAAACCACCTTTACTGTAATCGTGGAACCGTATACATTACATTAATTACTTCCCTTTCTCTTTCTTTACTTTTCTTGTCTTTATAAGGCATGCCATACATATACCCAACTGATCAGTGGTAACATAATCTGGGATCGTCTCTATGCTGGGCTATAAGTCCCCTCGAGCTGCCACCCATAAATAATAAGTCGGGATCGTCTCTATGCTAGGCTTTAAGCCCCCTCGAGCTACCACCCATAAATGGTAAGTCGGGATCGTCTCTATGCTAGGCTTTAAGAACCCTCGAGCTGCCACCCGAACATAACCATATTGAGTTACTTACTTTATTTAATCTTTGAAGTTGTTATAGTGGTGGTTATAACATTATGGATCCTTCTTGGAACAACAAAAGAGAACATCTGAAATTTGATAGTAAATGTGTATTGAGGTACTTTTAGAACATTTCGGAGTGGAAACTAGGTCATTAGCTAGGTAGACAATATATGATGCCAAAGGATACGGGAAAGAGTAACCTTACATACCTTAACTTCACACCACGTGATTACAAATATTCAGCTCCTTCCTTACATGTTACTCTACAATTCAAGTACGTAATGGAGCTACATTAAAAGCTAATCACATTATAGGTTTACAAGGCGGTAACTAATTACTTAACGGAAAGTAAGAATCTGTCCGACCACCCCAACACATAGTCTATTATTCCAACCTCCTTTATACTTTCACATAACTCTATTTCAGCTCCTACATGGCAGCCCACTGCCTCACAACAACAATGCGACCAAAACAGCCCATATGTTGACATAGACATTACGAACCGATAGGATTACCTATCTAGTTTATCCTTTACATTTCCACTCCAACGAAACTCCATATATTTATCCCATAAGGTCACCCTAATGCCTCCCACAATAACATACCAAAAAACAGTCCACAACAGTTCCAAAATTCAGTTTAACATTACAAGAGATTATTCTCTTTTCATCACACCAAACGTTCCATTTACAAACACGTATAAACATTTCCATCAAGCCATACATAAAATTAAATGAACCAGGGGCAGAACCACACTTCAACACACTGAAATTTCATCCTCCAACTTCATTTCTTCAAGACCTTAAGCTCCTTTACAAGTCCAAATCACAAGGAAGACAAATTCATTAAAACTAACACAAGTGGACTGCCAACTAATTAAGGGACTGTCCTTCACATTTTAAACATAACCAACCTGATTTCCACACTTTATTATACATATATCACATTAATATACAAGGGTAAACACTTACCAAGGATTGAAAAGTGGAGGATTCACCCAAGAACCCTAGGGAAATTTGGGGCGGCTAGTAGGGTTAAGAGAGAGAAAAGTGTGAATTTTTTTTTTCTGGACTGTTTTTCAGCAATGAATTAAATGGAAAAATGAGTTGAGATGACCTTTATATACTCCCTCATTGAACAGCCTACAAATTCCATCCTTAGCCAAGTTTTTGGTCCAAAATAGTCCAAGTAGGTGATGCACCTACTTGGTTATTAAATCTGTCCAAATCAGTCCAAGTAGGTGATGCACCTACTTGGTTTGTTTCTACATGGATCACCTTTGTTTTGGGCCTTAATTAAACTTGGAGTTGGGCTGATCATCCTTTACCTTTTAATTACTTAACTTGGGCCTCAATTGAGTCCATTAACATAGGTCCAAATGCAGCCCAATAGCTTAAGTAGATGACACACCTACTATCTCAATTAAGTCACGGAAGCACCTCACTTACGTTTTCCCCTTTTTCCAACGTCTCAATCCCTCTACCTTAATACACCACTTAACTCTAACTTTACGCCTAAGTACATCCTTGTTCTCCCAAGTTTAAATACTTTTACCCATGTTAGGTTGGTCGTAGAAGTTTCAAAAATGTACGGGGTATTGTACTTGAATCAAAGAACTAGTTGATCCATTACCTATTGCCACAAGTCCGTACCATTTTCCAGATAAGTGAAAGTAGTGTGTAGAGAATACGGGGTGTTACACTGGTATAGGCTTTTGTATACATATATGGGTATATAGATGCAAGATACGAATATGTAAAAGACAAATGTCAGTTTTGACTTGATGTCCCCAACGGCCAAGTTTCATAAATATATATGTATAGCATAGGTTCCATGTTCATGTTTTCCGCATAGTTGCATATGGTTGAATAAGATTTATATGAGGATATGCATATGACGGTTTATAAGAAAAGATTGGTTCTCTCGGGCCATATCGGCTTCGGGTTCCAGTCCGGCTCGAATGGGATTTCGGGTCTTGACATCTTACTTATCAATGTGTTGTGCACCACATTTATAAGTAGGAGGCTACGAGACACTTAGGATGTTGTTTCTTTTCTTCATTCTAGATCGTGCAATAGAGCCAGTGTTGTAAGTTGAATTGTATCTGACCATGGTTATTGTTTTTCTTTGGTATAGTAAACATGCCAATCATGAGAAGAGGTAGAGGTAAAGGGAAACCGGTAGATATGCCTGCTGAAGAAGGAATTAGTAGATTACCACCTGACCAAGTTAGTCAAGGTGGAGTTGACGCTGAAATTGTATCGCGGTCTTCTTCTACCTTTCCAGCTCTGGATGAGCCAAGAGGTAAAGAAGTACCCGCAGAACCACCAATGAATGCCACGGATCAAGATTTAAGAAATGCAGTACATATGTTGACACAGTTAGTGGCTGCACAAACCCATGGACGAACTGGTCCAATGGTAAATAAAGATGACGCGGCTAGAGCAGCTAGTCGGCGTACACAGGACTTTCTAAAATTAGACCCTCCCATATTCACAGGGTCCGATCTGAAAGAAGATCCACAGGATTTCGTAGACCAAGTTCACAGAGCACTAGAGGTGATGCACGTAACAGGTGTAGAAATGGTTGAGCTAGCAGCTTATAGACTGAAGGGTGAGGCTATCTTGTGGTGTGAGAACTGGAAAAGATCAAGGGGTATTGATGCACTCCCAGCTAATTGTTAAGAATTTAAAATGGCATTCCTTGATCATTACCACCCATGTGAGATTCGGGAGGCACGTGCAGACCAATTTCTACATTTGCATCAAGGAAATATGAGTGTGAGAGAATACAGTTTGCATATTAATTCCTTGGATCGATATGCTCCAAATGTAGTAGCCACCATGGAATATAGAGTCCATCAATATGTGGACAGATTGGATCCTTATTTGGTACGAGACTGCACTATTGTTGCCTTATATCAAGATATGGACGTAGCTAGAATACAGGACTTTGCGTAGAAAATGAAGGATCAAAGGCAAAAAAAAGAGGACACAGAAAGCTGAGGAAGGGCCATAAAAATGGGCGAGACCTATGAAGCAGTCTATGGTATCCCCAGGAGAATCTGGATCTCGAATGTTACAGCCTAGACCCTCATCCTATTAGTTCACAGCAGGTGCTTATTCTCAATCCCGAGGGTCTAGAGGTGGTCGATCTGAACAGAGTAGTGGGATTAATGGATCACAGGCAACGAGATTTTCTCATCAGTTGTACCCGCGCTGTGGGAGATTTCATACAGGCGAATGCCTGTTTGATATGAATGTTTGCTTTAGATGTAGTAGGCCAGGACATGTGATGAGAGAATGCCCACATAGGCCTACGGGTAGTATGACACGGCCTACCGGATCAGTCGATGTGGCATCGACAGCTGGTGTACAGTCTGCTGGTCGCGGTAGAGGTGCCAGAGGAGCAGCCAGTTCCTGTGGAACTCAGAATCGCAACTATGTTTTAGTGGACCGTCCAGATGCGGAGGCATCTCCTGATGGAGATACATGTATATTATCCATATTTGCAAATAATACATATACCCTATCTTATATCAGTTCATTGATTACTATAAAAGCTAATGAGATACCGGGGTCATTAGTTAAGTCGATTAAACTATCTCCACCTGTTGGTAAATTTATTAGAGTAAAGGCATATATCGAAATGGCATAGTAGATGTTTGTGATCATAGTTGATTAAGTACTCCTAAAAGCATCACCAATAAAAAGGGTAAGGGGATTTGAAAAGAAAGGATGTGAAATTTGCCAGAGGTGCATAAGATTTTCATTTCATATTGTTCCCATTGAAATACCTATTGTTATTCTAGACCAACAAGTTAAAAGGCTAATAAGTAAAGACGTAAATTTTGTAAGTGTTCTTTGGAGAAATCAACAAGTCGAAGAGATCGCATGAGAAGTTGAGAAAACAAATATGATGAAATCGACGTACCCATATTTGTTTCAAATGGAAGAAAAGGTTCCAAATTTTGAAGTGGACTGATACTAAGTAAGTATCTATAACTATTAAGTGTCTATGTCTACGTATGCTATTATCTAGATGCAATTGTTGTAATTAAAGCGACATCGTTAAAATTTGAGGATAAATGTTTCTAAGGGGGGGAGAATGTAACACCCCGTACCTTCCCAACCCTATGTGATGACGTTGAACAATGGTTACTTAGGTTTCGATATGCCATGAGTATGTAATTTGTAATGTTAGTGATGAGAAAATTGAAATTTGGCCTCGTACATGTGATTAGCCCTTCGTAGGAGGTGTTTCATGATTTTTGTGGAGCATTTGTGGGGTTAAAAATGAGTCTTGGAGGGCCTCTAAACAAAGGATATTAAAGTTAATAAGTAAGTTAAAGAATAGTATTTGAAGTATCTAATCAAACCCGCGAAGAAAAGTAGAAAAATGAAATTTTCAAAAAAATTGGAGTGGGGCGCACCAAAAGGCGTGCCACGCCGCTCTGGGCTAAAATTTTTAGTCCAGAGGCAGCAAGCTGGCGCGCCCAAGGGCGTGCCAGGGTGGTTTTGCCCATTTTTTGAAAGTTGGAATTTTTCTAAGTCCCAAGGGTGACCGGGGAAGTACCAGGCCGATTTTTGCCACTTTTCTTTTAAAACCATGAGCATATACATGGAATGAGTGAAGTATTATAATGGTATGATGAAATTACTCGAGAACGAATTTGGCATCAAAATGACGATTTTACCCTTGTAGTCAAAATAAGCCATACGTGGCTAGAATTGCTTGTTTTTGTAATTGAGGCTACGAGTCTGAATTGCGTGAGTGGGAATTTTGTCTTAACACATATGAAATGAATTAAACATGAGAAATTATTGATTTTACTGGGTTAAGTAAATTGGGCTCAAAAGATATGGGACAAGAATGGGTCAAATGACCTATTCTTCCATTGACTAATTAATAATTGAGAAAGGTGGCTAACGAGGACTTCAAGGCTCTATAAAAGGGGCACAAATATCATATTTCAACCCACAAAATACACATGCTTTTCTATCTTTTTTTCTAGAATTCTCAAGAAAGCTTCTTTGGCTCTCAAAACCCTAAGGCACTTCTTGGAGCAATATCATCAATTTTCAAGATTATGTAAGTGATTATTCTTATTTATTAATATATCATATGCATGGGAGATTATGTAAATCATATTGGTTATTCTTGAAAGTGTTGAATATGGCACTTTGTATTTTTGTAAAGGATGTGCCATCTATGGAATTTTATCTTGAAATATGACTTGTGGTTTTGATGAAAGAGCATGGTATGGATGAAATATCAACATGTATGGTGTGATTATGTTATTAAACTTGTTATTTTGTTATAAGTGTAAATTATGGGATTTTGGCCGATTTGTTGTTGTGAGGTGTATTGAAGTAAATTGATGGAATAATTGTGATGTGGTGGTGATGGAGAAGTGTAAAGTATGAACTTGGTGTGACATGATATTGGTTATCATGTATTGGTAAATATATGGAATATTGTGGGATTATTGGTATGATGATTTCATCAATGGTATTGTCAAGGGGGAAATGGCATGTTAAAGCCAAACATGTAACTTATTGTCGTTATATGCCATTGTAAGGAAGTTGGTGGTTAATGTTGGTTCCGTTATGTACTTGTGTTGTAGAGTGAAACATAAGGAAGGAGCGGTAATATTGTATGCACACTTAATATTGTAGAATCGTATTGAGAATACAAGGTATGTAAGGTTCCTTTTTTCGTAGCCTTCTGCAACATATTGTTCACATTGACATTGGACCTGTTTCAATTTCGAGAGGCTTGAAGTATATCAATTCAGGATGAAGTATATTGTTATTCATATGTGTCCTATTATTAGATGAATGATAATTCACTTACCTTTTATTCATTGACGAAAGTTCCAAAGATGTCATAACGTTGTAATTTCTAAAAGAACCATCTCAAAGAGAGTAGGATGTAAGAGAATCTATTTATTCTTGAGAAACATTTTTACAATCATGTCATGTTCCAAAGTACTATAGTATGATGAATATCCTTGTACCATTCTTTCATAAATAAAAGTACCAATCTCATAAGAGTAATAAGAGAGGTGATGTGCAAGTTAGTATAATTATTCCTCATAAGTGAAGATGTCAATCTCATGAAGTAAAGCAGTGAAGTGAGATGTGTATATAAGTGTGTGCTTTAATGTCATGATCTTTAACGGGGCACTGTCATAACTATGTCAAGGGTGTTAGATTGTAAAGGAGTAATGCGCATGGTTGCTATATGTTTTATTGAGTATGGATCACATTCTAAAGGGTATAAGTTCAATATGGAAAATCCCAATGTCATGCTATGTTATTTATTATAGCCCACCAAAGGTGGAGGCCCGGTATCATATACTTATGTATATAAGATATCATAGGATTAGTGAAGGAGGTAAAGTGCGAGCTAATATATCTATCCCTCAAAAGTTAAGGAAAATCTCATGAAGTATAAGAGTGAGGTAAAGCATATTTGTGTGTTTCAAATAGTGTCATGATCTTCAATATATCAATCTTTCATAAGTTAATATATCAATATCTCCTAAGTATGGTAACACACCATGAGCGTGGATGTATGGTAACCCACTATGAGTGTGGATGTATGGTAACCCAACATGAGTGTGGATGTATGGTAACCCATCATGAGAGTGGATGTATGTTAACCCACCATGAGTGTGGATGTATGGTAACCCACCATGAGAGTGGATGTATGCTAACCCACCATGAGAGTGGATTTATGTTAACCCACCATGAGAGTGGATGTATGTTAACCCACCATGAGAGTGGATGTACGTTAACCCACCATAGAGTTGATGTATGCTAACCCCCCATGAGAGTTGATGTAGGTTAAACCACCAATAGAGTGGATGTATGTTAATATAATGGATGTACGTTATATTATTAACCCCCAATAGAGTGGATATAGAGTAGATGTAGCTATATTGTTACCCCACCACTAGAGATGATGTATGTTATTCTTTTACAACCTACTAACCAAGTATATGATCAATAGTGGTAATGAACATAGAAGCAAGAAAGAATCTCTTGAGTATAGAAGAATCTATTAAAGGTAAGTATCTTGAGTGAAGGTAATTTTCCCTTGAAGGAGAGTAATTATAAAAGGTATTATATAAAATGATGGTTTATCCACCTTGACTATTCTCTCATATTTTATTCTATTGGAATTCTCATGTTTGATGTTATTTCTTATGAGCCTTACATACTCAGTACATTCTTCGTAATGACCCCCTCGGGGGAACTTACCTTACATGTTGTAGGTGCAGGCATTAGTAGACCTCCTCATTAGACTGTGGATCATTTGCAGAGTTTTGGTGAGCTCCACTTGGTTCGGAGCTTTTTGAGTCATAGTTGTATATTTATTTTGATATTGTAAATATTGTATAAAGCGGGGACTTGTCCCGACTTTAAGTTGGTCTTTTAGATGCATATGGTAGAGGCTTTTGTAGACATATATGGGTATATGGAAGTAAGATACAAATATGTAAAAGACAAATGTCCGTTTTGACTTGATGGCCCCAACGGCCAAGTTTCATAAATATATATGTATAGCATATGTTCCATGTTCATGTTTTCCGCATAGTTGCATAAGGTTTAATAAGATTCATACGAGTATATGCATACGATGGTTCATGAGAAAATATTGGTTCTCTCGGTCCATATCGGCTTCGGGTGCCAGTCTGGCTCGAATGGGATTTCGGGTTGTGACACAGACCAAATCTTCCTCCTCGACCTCTATTCCCTCCTTGACCCATTGGTCTATACCTCCAATGCTCCATAAAAATAGACACTTTATCATACTCTTCAAACTCTCTTTGTGGGTCTTCTTCTACTTTGATGGTTATTTTGGTTAGCTGGTGCTTGAGGTGGTGGATTTTGGTTTTGTGGTGCTTGGGGTAGACCTTGGTCATGGGGTATTTGGTGAGGTGGGTCTTGGTTTTGTGGTACATCTTGGTTAACTTGGTTGAATTAAGGTTGGAGTGGACAAATGGTATTTTGGTTATGTGGGTAGGTAGTTGCTTGGGTGATGACGTCTTTGACTTGTCTTGGTGGGTTGTACATTTGGTGGAGTGTTTCTGGGGAGATAGTAGTGGATGTATTTTAAGCATGTACACTATAGGAGGCATTGTAGTTTTGAGGAGTGGATTGGATGGAGTTTAGACGACTTTCCATGTTAACCATTCTCCCATCCATACTTGTCACACTTCCTCGGAGTGTGGCCATATGACCTTCCATGGACACCATTCTCTGGCTTAAAAATTCAATTGGCACTAAGATGGCATTTGATGTATTGGCATCTATAGTAGATAGTGTTTTACCTTCCATGGCCATTGTACATATTAAAGAGACACTAACAAAAACAAAAAACAAGTTAGCATTAAGAAATAAACCTCACAATCTCTACACACCTTTGTATGCCTCACACATGGACCCGCAAATGTTGAAGGATGACTTATACTCCAATGGTAGAGAAAGTGTTTATTTCTACTCTTATATGGAATAACTTCTTGTTTGAAGGATGCAAAGTAATGCTTACGGACTTAAGCCATTAAATTACGACGAAGTAAAAACTAGAAAAACACAAAATAAAATAGGATGAAGAAAGAATACAGACCCAAGAACTAATCACAACTAAGTTGGTTGATTATTAGCTATTAATCAGTGTTAGAATCAAGTAATAGATGATTAAAAATCAAAGAAATGAAAATAAGAATCTAAAATGAGCTTACAGAAACTTTTCAATGTGACTGACCATCATTGAGGTGACTGATCGTCACTCCTTATCCAGAATGTGGTTTCAACTTTGTCTCAGTGACTGATCATGTGACTGACTGTCGGGGGTGCGACGGACCATTAGGTGAGCTGTCAGGCTTGTCAAAAATATGAATTATGCTCCTTCCAAGTGAATGATCGTCACTAGGGTCGTCGGATGCTTTAGGAAAGAATTCTTGTGGGCCCTTTGTGCTTTTTATGGAATATTGTTTGGTATAAACAAGTACACCTCCTTTTTCCTTGATCCATTTTGGATCAAACCTTACTTTTTGAGTGTTCTTATTCAACAAGACCTGAAGAATATGAAGAACATTCAAAATTTGACCATTAAGCAAAAAATATTGGAATTCGATGAAATTTGAAACCCAAGCTCCCTTCGAGGCCTCAAACACAACCCAAGCAATTTCAAGGCCCAAAACGCACTAAACATTTGAGATTTTTGAACCTACTTTAAATTTTTTTCAAACAGTAGCTTCAACAATGGTGAGCCACTCAAATCTTATCGGAATAAGCTCAAATTTAAGATTTTGACTCAAATAGTACTAGGGAACAAGATTCTAGTACTAGAAACACAAACAAGACACAAAATCAAAAATCCAAAATTTCATAAGGGACTATAAATTTTTGAACTCTTTTTTTTTTTTGAAAGATAACAAACCCAATACTAGAATCATTGTAAAATCCTAAGATCAACTTAGATACCAAATGATACGAGGCAAATCACAAAAACAAATGATAACTACGAAAATAAGAGATAAAATCGATAGATAGATAAAGATAAACGGAAGAAGGATGATGAACTAAGAACTAATGGATATTTCAAATCCAAAAATAATACAAACCAAAATACAAAGATGAGAACAAAGTAAAGGGAATCAAAAGATAACAAGGAATAATGATAAGGATAGAAACAAGAAGAGGAATCATAAACAAACCAATGGTATATTAAAACAAAAAGTCCTTAAACGATTAGCCTACTACAAACACCTAGCTCTTATGTAGATTTAAAAGGTATCATACACCCAATCAACCTTCGTTTCTAAGCCAACGTTCAACAAGAACTCTCCAATCACACTCTCAAGTGTTTGGTTCATCAACAATAAAAAATAAGCAAATGAAAATAAAACCTAGAAGTTTCTATTTATAGTCTACTACAAAGGACCAGAAGTGACCTTGGACACATGTAGAAAAAAGCCCAATTTGTGTGTGAGTTATTTGAGTGTGACGGTTTCACTGGTGGTTCGTCACTGAGGTGACTAATTGCAAACTGATTTGTAACTTTAAGGTAGTGTGCATCCTTCCTCAGCCCTTCTTGACGACTCTTGGGATGGCCAGTCATTCGTCACCCTTAGGCATTGGTTTTTCCTTCCCTTTAAGCTCCTAGTTTAATGCATCCAAAGCTCCAAGCTATTTTCCATACGTGGTAATGCTTTAGTGGGATCTCCAAAAGGGTCCTTCAAGCACGTCTTTGTGCCATTAATATAACAATTGCTTGGATTCCTATATGTTGACCTCGAAACATAGGCCTCAAAACATTGACACTAATTTACGATGTATCATCCTTCTATTCTTGAAAAGGATTCAAACTCAGATCCAAATCATGCAAACCTATAGGGAAAACAAACAAAAACAATATCCTCAATACATGAGGGTTAGTGTTGGAAAAACCAATCCAATTACCATGCCAGGGTCACACACACTTATCATATAACCAACTAGCCTTTATTTCCTATGAAAAGGACTCTTCATACAAAACCCAAAGGTGTTGGCTATAACAACCATCATGAGAGTCTCCCAAGGTGTTTCCATTTATATGATTACCAATATGATCAAGTGAACTAGAAAGCAAGTTACCATATACTCGAACAATCATGGATAGAGTCAATTATTGACTAAGTGTTTGGCTAAGGTGAATGCTGATTAGGAATGAATATTTGTTTTTGGTGAGGTATGTCCGGGCACATAGTGAGAGACTGCCCAAGAAGGGGCATGACTTGTACGGTGTGACCTACTGGGTCTACTGTTGCATCATCATTGTCGAGTGTACAGAATACTATTCGTGGTAGAGGTGTTAGAGGAGCAGCTAGTTGTAGTGGGGTCAAAAACTGTATCTATACCTTAGCAGATCGACAGAATTTGGAGGCTTCTCCTGATGTAGTTATAGGTACATTATTGTAACACCCCGTACCTTCCTAACCCTACTTGACAACATTATATAATGTTTACTTAGGTATCGGGAGCTATAAGTATGTATTTGGTAATGCCATTGATGAGATAATTGAATTTGGCCCTTGTATATGTGATTAAACCTTCATGGGAGGTGTTTTATGATCTTCGTGGAAAATTTGTGGGGTTCAAAACTAGGCTAAGAGGACCTCTAAAAAAAGTATATTAAGGTTAAGAAGTAAGTCAAAGAATAGGATTTGAAGTATCTAACCGAACACGCGAAGAAAAGTCAAAAATGGAATTTTTGAAAAATCTAAGAATGGGGCGCGTTTGGGACCGTTCCACGCCGCTCTGGGCTAAAATTTTTAGTTCAAATGCAGCAAGTTGGCACGCCCATGGGCGTGCCACGCTGGTTTTTCCACTTTTTCGAAAGTTGGAAATTTCTAAGTCCCAAGGGTATCCGGGGTCGTATTGAGCCTCTTTTTGCCACGTTTCTTCTACAAACACGAGTATATACATGAAATGAATGTCATATAATATTGGTATTATAAAATTACTCGAGAACGAATTTAGAGTCAAAATGACAGTTTTGCCCTTTAGGTCAAAATAAGCCAAACGTCGCTAGAATCTCTTGTTCTTGAGATTGAGGCTATGGATATAAATAGCATGAGTGGGAATATTATTGTAATATGTATAAGACGACTTAAACATGAGAAATTATTGATTTTACTTGGTTACGTGAATTGGGCCCAAAAAGGACCCAAAAATGAAAAGAACACATGGCCAGCCCAAAAATGTGTCAAATGACCCATTCTTTCAAAGAACTTCTAGAAAAAATAACCAATGCTAAAGAAGTGGATAAGGAAGGATTTGGGGGCCTATATAAAGGGCATAAAATCTGATTTTATTGAGTACAAAAGTCTCATGCCTTTAGGCAAATATCCAAGACATTTCTCCAAACCCTAAAAACTCAAAGACAACCTTTGGAGCAAAATCATCATTTCTCAAGCCTTGGTAAGTATTTATTCTCGTGGATTAATATATTATATGCATGAAAGAGTATGTGTATCATGTTGGTTGTTCTTGGAAATGTTGGACATAGTGCCTTGTGCTTTTGCGTAAGATTTGTGATCCATGGGATTCAAGCTTGAATTAGGACTTGTGCCTTTGATGAAAAAGCATGGTATGGATAAAATATGAACATGTATGGTGTTATTTTGTTATTAAATTTGTTATTTTTCTATAAGTGTAAATTGGGGCATTTTGGCCGATATGTGCTATGAAGTGTATTAAAGTGAGTTGAGGGATTATTTGTGATGTGGTATGGATAAGAAAGTGTAATGGAGAAGTGTAGTGGTGGAATGTATTGATTATCATGTATTGGTAAATGTTGGGAATATTGTGGGATTTTTGGAATAATAATTTTATCAATGGTTTTGTTAAGGGGAAATGACATGTTTAATGGCAAACATGTAACTCATTGACATTGTATGCATTTGAAAAGTCGTTAGTGGTTAATGTCAATTCCGTTATGCATTTGTGATGTAGAGTGACACATAAAAAAGGAGCGGGACTATTGTGTGCATGTATAAGGTTGTTTATTCGTATTGAGAGTACAAGGTATGTAAGGTTACTCCGTCCGTATCTTTTCGGCAAATAGTATTCATATTGACATTATGTTTGTTCCATCCCGAAATGTGTTAAGGCATCCCATATCCGGTTATCCATGGTCATTGTCATACATTACCTACTCATTGATCATTGGTGAATCTCATGTTTCCTATTCAAGCATAAAGTTCCAAAAGCTCAAAAGTGTTATGTTCCAAAGTTCCCATAGTGGTTGTACTCATATATCTTGTTCATTGATTATTGTCTAATGGTTCCAATGGTGATATGTTTCCAACAATGTTTATTCATGTGTTTCTCATTTATTGGTTAATGATCTAAAGCTTCATATCAAGTTGTGAATATTATGGTATCAATCTCAAAGTAATAAACAAGGTAATGCATATGTGGTCAATGATCAAGTAAGGGTGGCAGCTTTGGGGGCAAAATGCCTAACTCAAGCCGATCCTAAAGCAGGGGGCAGTCCTAAGGGCATAAGCCTAGCTCGGACCGATCCTAATAGGGGGAAGCTCTAGGGGTAATAACCTAGCTCGAGTCGAACCTGAAATTTTGTATGGGTGGCAGCTCTAGAGGTACTAACCTAGCTCGAGCCAATCCCGATATATACATTGATTCATAGGGTGGCAGCTCTAGAGGCATAAGCCTAGCTTGAGCCGATCCCAACATAACATGATTTTATGTTTAAAACCCATTGTTCAGTCGGGGCCCGGGTATCACATGTCGCAAGCGAAGATGAATAATCATTAAACTAAAAATAAAAAGAAAGTACCAAAAGCAATATACATGATTTCAAAAGTACAGAATAGTGACTCATCTACATTGTGACTTATCTATATTGGTTACGCATTTGAACTTGAGTTTTTTTGACCTATTTACATATCTCACAAGTTTCATATGGCCTTACATACTCAGTACATTCTTCGTACTGACCCCTCTTGGGGGATTTACCTTACTTGCTGCAGGTGCAGGTACTAGTAGGCCTCCACAGTAGGCTTCCAGTTGTTGCAGATCTTTGGTGAGATCCAGTTAGTTCGGGGCTACTATGAGTCACTATTGTGCATATGTTTTGGTGTTGTACATGTCGTATAAAGCGGGGACTTGTCCCGACTTTTAATTTATTTTGGTCAATGTATTATTAGAGGCTTTTGTAGACGGTTGTGGGTGTATAAATGTAAACGGTATATGTCGTCTTTTGACTTGGTGGCCTCAACGGCCAAGTTTTGCATATGTGAATATATGTATCATGTTCCATGATTCTATTATTGATATCCAAAGTTATTATGTGATTATGGATTTCTTATAGCATGTATATGATTGAATAGAGGAAAAGCTTGGTTCTCTCGGGCCTTGTCGGTTACGAGTGCCAATCCGTCCTGATAGGATTCGGGGCGTGACAATTATCTGCCTTTTCACATATGTATATGCATTGATTGATCCGGGCTCTACCCTATCATATGTCACTCCATTGGTTGCTGAAAAATTTAATAGGACACCAGAATTTTTAGCTAAGCCATTTGAAGTATCTACACTCATTGGTGAGTCTATTATAGCTAAAAGAGTTTATCGTAATTATATAGTAACTGTTTGTGATTATGATACATTGGCGGATATTATTGAGATGGAAATGGTAGATTTTGATGTTATAATGCGTATGGACTGGTTGACTCCTTGTTATGCCACGGTAGATTGCCGAGCTAAGAAGGTATATTTCCATTTCCCACAAAAGACCATCCTTGAATGGATGGGTAATGTTGGAGCAACGAGAGGTAAATTCATTTCTTATCTTAACGCAGGGAAAATGATATCCAAGGGGTATATATACCATCTAGTAAGAGTGCATGATACCGATGTGAAGCGACCGACTCTTCAATCGATTTCGGTGGTAAATGAATTTCTTGATGTATTTCCTGAAGATCTTCAAGGTTTGCCTCCAGAGCGGGAAGTAGAGTTTAGTATTGACGTAATTCTAGGCACTCAACCTATCTCTATTCCGCCATATAGAATGGCCCCAACAGAGCTACGGGAATTAAAGGAGCAATTGAAAAACTTGTTGGACATGGGCTTCATAAGGCCTAGTATGTCCCCTTAGGGTGCACCAGTGTTATTTTTACGAAAGAAAGATGGTACATTGAGAATGTGTATTGATTATCAGCAACTGAATAAGGTGACAGTTAAGAATAAATATTCCCTCCCCAGAATTGATGATTTGTTTGACCAATAACAGGGTGCCAGGTGCTTCTCAAAAATGGACTTGAGATCGAGGTACCATCAGGTAAGGGTTAAAGAAGAAGATATACTCAAGACATCTTTTCGAGCACAGTATGGTCATTATGAGTTTTTAGTTATGTCATTTGGGCTAACAAATGCACCCGCAGTTTTTATGGATTTGATGAATAGGGTGTTCAAGCCATTTTTAGATGTATTCGTGACCGTGTTTATCGATGATATTCTTGTTTATTCAAGATCACAAGAGGACCATGCTAATCACTTACGAAAAATGTTACATATTCTTCGTGAGCGTAAGTTATATGCAAATTTCTCTAAATGTGAATTTTGGTTGAAATCTGTAGCATTCTTGGGTCACATTGTATCAAATGAAAGAAAAAGGGTTGATACACAAAAGATATAAGATGTGAAGAATTGGCCATGATCTACGACGCCTATAGAGATTCGTAGTTTCCTTGGGTTGGCAGGTTATTATAGAAGGTTTGTTGAAGGGTTTTCTTCCATGCGACACCTTTAACAAAACTAACCCACAAGGAAACCAAGTTTCAGTAGAATGATGCATGTGAGAAGAGTTTCCAAACTCTGAAGGATAGATTGACTTCTACACTCGTATTGGTACTTCCGAAAGGTACAGAAGGGCATGCGGTATATTGTGACGCTTCAGGAGTCAGCTTAGGATGTGTGTTGATGCAGCACGGTAATGTAATAGCTTATGCCTCAAGACAGTTTCGGCCACATGAGAGAAATTATCCAACAAACGATCTTGAACTAGCATCTGTGATATTTGCTTTGAAGATATGGCGCCACTACTTGTATGGGGTTAATGTTGACATATATACTGATCACAAGAGTTTGCAATATATATTTAAGCAAAAGGACTTAAATCTGAGGTAGCGGAGATGGCTTGAACTATGGAAAGGTTATGATATTGATATCCTATATCATCCGGGAAAAGAAAATGTGATAGCCGATGCATTAAGCCGCAAGGAAATAGGAGGCACTAGTGGCCAGTTGACAGAAAAGCAAGGTATTGTTAAGGATCTACATCAATAAGCCAGTTTGGGGTTCGTCTTATTGAAACTCCAGATGAAGGGGTTATTGTGAAAAATGCGACAGAAGCAGTATACGGTTCCTATTTTCTTACAGCTGAAGGAGAATATACAACAAGGTTTGAAGAAGGCATTTGATCTTACGCAAGAGGGATTGCTTCAGTGCCAAAGTAGATTATGTGTACCTGATATAGATGAGTTAAGGAGATGGATTATGATAGAGCAACATCATTCGCGGCATTCTATTCATCTGGGAGCCACCAAAATGTATCATGATCTGAAGGAAATGTATTGGTGGGGCAACATGAAGAAGAACATTGCAAAATTCGTAGCCCAATTTCCCAATTGTCAACAAGTAAAAGTAGAGCATCAGAAGCCTGAAGGTTATATGCAACGTATAAATATTCCAGTCTGGAAGTGGGACATGATTAACAAAGATTTCATCACAGGTTTGCCTAGTACACTTCGGAAATTTGATTCCATATGGGTAATAGTTGACAGGCTTACCAAGTAGGCACATTTTATACCAATCAAGACCACCTACACAGCTGAGGATTATGCAAGGTTGTATATTAAAGAGATAGTTCGATTGCATAGAGTTCCAATATATATTATATCGTACGGGGAGCTCAATTTACTTCAAATTTTTGGAAGTCGTTTCAGAAGAGTTTAGGTACGCAAGCGAATTTAGGTACAACTTTTCATCCTTAGACAGATGAACAAGCAGAACGTACTATCCAAACACTTGAAGATATGCTACGAGCTTATACACTGGACTTTAAAGGTAGTTGGGATGATCATTTATCTCTTACTGAATTTGCATACAGTAATAGCTATCATTCAAGTATCAAAATGGCACCTTATGAAGCTTTGTATGGAAGAAAGTGTCGATCACCAATTGGATGGTTTGAAGCTGGTGAAACTGCCTTATTTGGACCAGATCTTGTTCATCAAGCTACGGAGAAAATTAAGGTGATACAACAATGGTTACAAGCGGCCCAAGGTCGACACAAGTCATATGCTGATGTTAGAAGAAGGGGGCTATAGTTTGCCATAGGTGATTGGATATTCTTGAAAGTGTCACCAATGAAAGGGGTAATGAGATTTGGGAAGAAGGGAAAACTAAGTCCACGTTATATAGGGCCTTATAAGATTATCTGAAGATTTGGTCAAGTTGTGTATGAATTAGCACTACCCCAAGAACTCTCCACAATTCATCCAGTGTTTCATGTTTCAATGCTTTGAAAGTGCATAGGAGATCCATCTCATATTGCTCCCATTGAAGATGTAAAAGTTACGGAGGATCTCACCTATGAAGAGATACCTATTGCTATCCTGGATCAACAAGTTAAGAGGTTAAGGAATAAAGAAGTAGCTTCCGTAAAGGTACTTGGGAGAAATCAACAAGTATAAGAAGTCACATGGGAAACTGAGGGAATGATGAAATCTAAGTAACCACACTTTTTTCAAACGGAAGAAAAAGTGCAAGATGCGGAATTGGAGAAATAAAAAATAAGCATTTATAATAATTATGTCTTATGATAACATGAAAAATGAACTTAGACTTGAATTTGTTTAAATTGGATAATGTTACTAACATTCGAGGACGAATTCTCCTAAGGGGGGAAGGATGTAAAACCCCGTACATATTCGAAGCTATGAGACTACCGTAACATTTATGGAATTAATTAAACTTGAGATGGTTGGTGTATTACACATTAACTTTGTTGGGATGAATTTAATCTTGTGATTATGGGTTCAAATGAGGCCCAAGAATTAAGCAAAAGACAAGGCCCAAATGGAAAAATGACCCATTCCAAGATTGACCAAGTAAACACCTCAATTATTGACTAAGTGTTTGGGTAAGTTGACTATGAGGCACTATATAAGGCACAAAATCATACTTTTATTCATCACAAGACACATGCCAATTCTAGAATTTTCCCACAAGATACTCAAACCCTAAGCAACCATTCCTTTGGACAAGATTATCCTCTTGAAAGCTTTGGTAAGTATTTAATCTTATGGTTTAAGATATTATATGCATGAGAGGGTTTATAAATCATGTTGGTTATGCAGGCTAAGTGTTGAGCAGTCCACTATGTGTGAAACAGTCCATGTTTGCTTAATCGGTAAAGGGTTTTGCCTTCTAAACTTGAAAGTGGAATTGTGGTCTTGAAGGAAGTGAACTTGATGGATTAAATATAAATATGTGAGATGTGTTTATGTCCCTAACTTTCTCTCTCTATGTTTATAACTTGTGGGATTGTTGTTATGAAATTATGTATGGAACCGGTGGCGTATTGAAAGCAGAAAATAGTTTTGGTGATGTTCATCTAAATTTTGAAACCATGGTTGATAATTAGCATAAACGTTTACCTAAAATATTAAAATATAAGCTTATTTATGGCCATGGACCATTTATTATAAAAAAGGACCCAAAAGAGACCCATTCTGGCCAAACCGGGCATCCGCCTTCGCGGATGGGGTACTTGCGGGCATAGATGCCAACGCTGGTGGCCCTGGACAAGGAAAATGGGAACCTTAGTCCACACCTCACCCACCTACGGGCAAAGGTGGCTCCACAGGTCAATCCAGAATTCCATTTTAATTGTTTTTGCATCCCATTGACCCCCCAAGGCCCCTATACCCTTCTTAGATGCAATTATCAACTTATGGTAGCTTTTGAATGTATTTAAGGGTTCGTTCGGAGGCATGTTGTATTATATAAATTATGGATTATGTTTAATGTGTTATTGTAAAAGGTATTTAAGTGACTTGATGGAGTAAAGGTGACGTAGTGTTGAAGGGGAAGTGTAAAGTATAACCTTAGTGTGAAATGCTATCGCTTTATGATATCTTGGTTAATGTGTGGAATGTTTTGGTGGTGTTGTTATGGTAATGCAGTGAGTTGTATTGTATAAAGATGAAATGATGTTATATGGTAGTCACGTAGCTCATTATCGTCTTATGCACTGGTAATGTAGTTAGTTGTTAACGTGAGCTCTGTTATGTACTTGTGTTGTAGAGTAGCATGTAAGGAAGGAGCTGATCTATTGTATTCACATATTGGATTTTTGTATTCATATTGGGAAGATAAGGTATGTAAGGTTACTCTTCTCTGTATTCCTTGGCAGCTCCTATTGTTCTTTTTGTTATCGAACTAGTTTCCATTCCAAAATGTTCTAAAGTGTCTCATTCCAGGTTCGTTATAAATTGTCATTCACATGTATCTTTTTCATTGATCATTATTCCAAAGTTCCAATAATGTTATGACCACCAATGTATCAATCTCACAAAAGTAAAGGAAAGAAGTAATGCATATATGGTTACTTTATGGTTCTTTGAGACCGGGTGGTAGCTCAATGGGGTGAAAGCCTAGCTAGAGATGATCCCGAGAATATTGGATCAGGGGGAAGCTCAGTTGGGCAAAAGCCTATCTCGATGTCGAACCTGCTTCATTGATTTATGGGTGGTAGCTCAAAGGGGCGAAAGCCTAGCTAGAGACGATCCCGAGATTATTGGATCAGGGGGAAGCTCAGTGGGGCAAAAGCCTAGCTTGATGCCGAACCTGACAGGGCGTAGCCCAATGGGGTGAAAACCTAGCTAGGGCCAAACCTGCTTTATTGATTTATGTTATGTTATGTTATGTTATGACCCACTGATCAGTTGGGGCTTGGGCAATATATGACGGTATTATTTGATGGTAATGAACGTAAAAGCAAAGAAAGTAATGAAGGCAATGTGAATGGTTCCACACATACACAATGGTGTTTTATAAATTTGTCCACTCACTTGTATTTGATTCCATTGAAGTTCTTATGTTTCATGCAGTTACTTATGGCCTTACATACACAGTACATTCTTTCGTACTGACGTCCCTTGTGGGAGTTACCTTACTTGCTGTAGGCACATGAGCTAGTAGACCTCCACAGTAGGATACGGGTCATTCTGTAGACTGTTGGTAAGCTCCAGGTTGATTCGGGGCTTTCCGAGTCACATGTGTTCATTTATTTTGGCACTGTATAAAGGTTGTATAAAGCGAGGACTTGTCCTGACTTTAGGCTTGGGTCTGTATCCGTTAGAGGCTTTGTAGATGTTGTGGGACAAATGAAGGAATGTATGCTTTTGACAGGATGGACCTAACGGCCAAGTTTCATATCTATATGAATGTCTTTCCATAACATCCGTCTTTGACATCTTGTATCTGTCTGACAGAATGTGGTTAATTTAGCGACGTGCGGATGAATGAAGGTTGGTTCTCTCGGGCCTTAACGGCTTCAGGTGCCAGTTCCCCCCAATGGGATTTGAGGCGTGACAGTATTTATTAGAGAAATCCATCCTATTAATTCAAATATCCTACCCACATAAGTGTGATAAGAAATAGGAAACAAGAGATCTTTATCAAGTAAGTACCATGGACTCTTCTAGAAGTAACAAATAGATTGGGCATCCGTGTTGTGGAGGCCACACATTTTAAGCATAGATATGACAAACCAAAAAGTAATTTGAGAGACATCAACACTCTCTTAGTAGGACTTAAAGTCATACAACTTTAAAAATTTACCTACCATAGGGTAAATATCATCATGATTCCAAAGATTGCTTGGAATAAAAGGGGGTAGGTATATACCTTTTGAACAAGGGTTTGAACTTGCTCTCTTTTCTTCCATACATGCACCATATGGACCTTCCCTTCCATGCATCAACTTTGACAAAAGGCTTAGTCCTCTTACCTCTTTGTAGGAGTTAACTTGGTAGGTAACTCCTTCTTTCAATCCATAGCATTAGAAACTTCACCCTTTGCTAGAAAGTATCCATCAATCCATAAGAGTTTGCTTAGGAACCTCCTTTGATTCAAACCTTTATCAAGTTTGGAGTCATTAGATAAGAACTCATCTATGCCTTCAAGTTTATTATTGGGAGGAACTTTCTTTGGGTCCTCCTTTGAGAATAGTTCCTCAAGACTCTACAAAAGAGATGTGTTGGTACTAGGTAAAATGCTAGTACCATGTTTATCAAACAACAAAGGCTTGGGGTGAACACAAAGTTCCCTTTTTTGAGCCAAGTTTATTTCCTTCTCTTGGCATGGATCTTCCAAGGCCTCAATACTCATCATTCATCTCATCATAAAGTTAAAATTCATTATCTCTTCTTCTTGAGGCCAAACATATTCATGGTGGACCTTTATCATCATTCCATTGAGTATATTAATTTCCCATAATTAGGATTTCCCGCAAGATCCTCATCATTATAAAAGTCTCATCCTCTTAGCCTTCTTCCTCACCACCATCTTTTAATTCCATTTCATTCCCAAAAAGTAATCCTTACCCTCCAACATGATAATGTTCCTTCGGTTGGGACACTCACTTGCTTTGTTACCCTAAACTTTACATTTTAAAAAAATAATACCTCTAGAGTTAGGGTTTGGATACTTGTTACCTTCAACCTTCGGTGGATATTTTGGAATATTTTTCTCATAGACTTTGTTGAAGTCCTTGTCTTTGTTCCACACGAATGATGTTTGAGCTACCTCTTTAGTCTTTACCCCTGAACTAGTAGGGGAGAAGCCTTTAGGATGGAAAAACTATTTTTCCTTGTTTCTCTTCTCAACCTGAATGGCTTCTTCAATAAGTTATTCTATGTCTTGAAACCTGTGGACAACTAGTTGAGAAGCATTGTCATATTCCAACCCTCATTTGAATCGAGCCATGTGATGGTTTGGTGGTTCATCAATCTCAAGTCAAATGATCATGTTTTGGAAACATCATAGTAATCTTCCAGACTTTTACCTACTTGTTTTAAGTTATATAGCTTGGTGAGTTGGTCTTATTTGTATCTTGGCATTACATCTTACCTCTCATAATTGCTTTTAATTTGGCCCAATCTGGAAGATCGAGATTACTATCTCTTTCTCATTGCATCCTTTGGGTTTCCCACAAAGTAGAAGCATACCCCTAGAATAGAGCAATTGCATAGGCAACTTTATTTTGTCTAGTTAAATAATTGAGTTGGAAAATCCTTTCACACTGTAATTCCCAATTAAGGTAGGCAGACATATCACTAGTTCCATTGAAAGTATTAAGAGAGATCTTGATGGAGTTAAGACTCGTGTCTCAACCTGCATTACCTCCTAGATCCCATTGACGATATCCTTGTTCTTGGGGTCAGTTTCCCAAGTTTTCTCTTCCATGGGGAATCGGACCAAATTTTCCTCCTTGTCCTTTATGCCCTCCTTCTTGAACTCATTTCCTATTCCATACAAATTCCACAAAGAGGGCCACTTCATCTAACTTTTCATTTCCTCCTTGAAGTCACTCTCCCTCTACATCCTCAACTTCGACAGGTTGATTTTGGTTGAGCCATACTTGGGGTAGTGGATCTTGGTTAATGGGTTGGTTTTATGGAGCTTCTTTTTTGACTTGATTGAATTGGGGTTATAGTGGATGAAAGGGATTTTGGTTATTTAAATAAGTAGGGGCTTGGATGATGGAATCATGTACTTGCCTCAATGGATTGAACATCTGGCAGAGTATTTTTGGGGAGAGAATAATGGAGGTATTTTGAGCCTGCCCGCTAGCGGTAGCATGATAGTTTTGGGGAGTGTAAAGGGTGGAGTTTTGATATTCTTTCAAGTTAGTCACATCCCCATTTATTGATCCCAATCAGCTATCCATGGCATTAAGTTTCTTCATGATGGAAGCTATGGTCATTTGAGTGTTGGAATTGGGTATCTCACCTTCCTCGGCCATTGTACCTAATAAAAGAAACACTAAGCAAAAACAACAAACAAGTTAGCATTAAGAAATCAAACTCACAATCTCTACGCCTTTGTACTGCCTCAAACTTGGATACGCAAATGTTGAAGGCTTGCTTATACTCCAATGTTAGATGAAGTGTCGATTTCTACTCTTGGTTAGAATAGATTCTTTTTTGAAGGACTCAAAGAAATGCTTACGGACTTGAACCAAGAAATTACAACGAAATTAAAACTAGAAAAGCACAAAAGAAATAGGAAGAAGAAAGAAAACAGAATCAAGAATAAATCATAACTAAGTAGTTCGATTACTAGTTGTTAGTTAGTGTTAGAATCAAATAAAAGATAATTAAGAATCAAGGAAAAGAAACTAGGAATCTAAATTGAGCTTACATAAACTTTCTCAAGTTGACTGATTAGGTGACCGACCATAACTGAGGAGACTAACCGTCCGTGGAGTCATCACTCCTTATCCTGAATGGGGTTCCAACTTTGCCTCAGCGACTAATCATGTGACTGGCTATCACAGGCACAACTGACCATCAGGGAAGCCGTCAGGCTTATCCATAAGGTGGTATCAGTTTTCCTCTTGGTGACTGATAAACTGAATGATCATCACCCTTGTGACTGACCGTCATGTAAACCGTCAGCCACTCCAGATGTTGAATTTTGTGGGTCCTTGTTATCTTGGAATATTCTTTGACATAACCAAGTACAACCCCTTTATCTTCCACGCTTTCGGATCAAACTATCCTTTTTGAATGCTCTTCAAGAAGACATAAACATTATGAAGAACACATGAACATCCAAAATTTGACCCTTAAGCAAACTTATTTGGAATTCGTTGAAATTCAAAATCAAAGCTCATTTCAAGCTCCCAAACAAATCCCAAAAGTTTTTAAGCTCAAAAACTCAACCACAAAGTTCAAATTTGAGAACCCACTTCAAATTTTCTTTAAACTAAAGCTTCAACAATGGTGGAACACTCAAATCTTTTCGGATTAAGCTCAAATTTTAGATTTCTACTCAAATAGTACTAGGAAACAGGATTCTACTACTAGAAACTCAAGAAGACTCAAAAATCAAAAACTCAAAAATTCAAAAAAACCTCAAAAATGTTTTTCACTACTTTTTTTTTTATTTTGTAGATAACAAACCCAAGATTGAATTCAAGAGAACGAACTCAAGCTCAACTCTGATATCAAATGATACAAACTAAAATACAAAGATGAGAACAAAATAAAGGAAATGGAAAGTTAATAAGGAAAAATGATGAAGATAGACACAAGAAGAGGAATCGTAAACAAACCAATGGTATATTAAACCAAAAGGTCATTAAATGATTAGCCCAAAACAAGCACCTAGCTCCTACGCAGACTGAAAGGGTATCGTACGCCCAATCAACCATTGTTTCTAAGATAATATTCAACAAGAACTCTACAATCATACTCTCAAGTGTTTGGTTCATCAATAATAAAAAATAAGTTAATGAAAATTAAACCTTGAAGTTTCTATTTATAGTCTATTACAAGGGACCAAAAGTGACCTTAGACAAATGTAGAAAGAAGCCCAATTTGTGTGTGGGCTGTTTAGGTGTGATGGTTTCACTGGTGGTTCATCAATGGGGTGACTAATCACCAAGTAATCCATCACTTTGAGGTAGTGTACATCCTTCCTCAGCCTTTCTTGGAGGCTCATGGGATGTTCTGTCAGGGTGGTGACCGACCACTAACTAAGTCGTCAACCTTAAAAAGAAAAAGGTTTTCAAGGTCTCCATTTGGTGGCTCAAGTGATGGTTCCCCAACCTTGTGGTGTACCATCACACCTTTCATCACCCCTAGTCATTGTGTGTTTCCTTCCCTTTGAGCACTTAGTTCAATGCATCCCAAGCTCCAAGCTATCGTTCGTACATAGTAAAGCTTTAAGGGGAGCTCCAAAAGGTTCCTCCAATGATACATCTCAAATTTCCTCACGACCCTTCACTATAGCCCAAGCAAGGGAACTTCAAGGGTTGCAAGTTATGTTCATGAAAAAGGACGTGTTGGAGTTAGTTTTGATCCCATCCAAAGGATTCCAAGTATCGAATATTAGACCAAGAACTCAAGAAGAGGAAAAACCCTCACTACCTCAAGGTGATGACCCACTTGATGGTCAGTCAAGTGCTTGACCAACCATCCAATGGCCCATCAAGTTGAGGCAAAAGAGACCCCTCACAATTTTGGGGTGACAGTTTATCAGACAGACAAAGGAATCGTCATGGAAAAATAGAACCTACACTATTGGGCCTCTTTCTATCTTTGTCAAGATCATTTTTGGGCCGTTGTAATCAGAATATACCTTAGAGTTATCTTTAGTTAGTTATTTTTGCATGTTGAATGAACCAAACACTTCAGAGTGTCATTAGAGAGCTTTTGTTGAATGTTTTCTTAGGAACAATGGTTTTGAGGGAGTTATGATTACCTCTTGGTCCATGTTGAGGTAGGTGTTCATAGGATTAACGTAGAAAAAGAGAGTTGAAGGAGAAAGGTAAGAAAAAAGGAAAGGGGAAACCTCATGAAGAGAATGATGAAGAAAAAAAGGAGGAAGTTTAAGGAGAAGGGACAAATGGTTATGTTGGCTAGAAACAAGGATCTTTTCAAAGAATGTGATAATGAGGAGATCATGCTCTTTCTAGCCCATGCATTTAATGCTAACCACTCTAATTATCCTATCCCCATTCTATTTCTCTTATTTTACTGGAATATGAAGATGTGTTCCTAAGGGAGCTTCCAAAAGGGTTACCCCTACTTCAAGGAATTATGCATCAATTAGACTTTGTGTTGGGCTCTTAATTGCCAAACAAACCAGCTTATCAAAGTAACCCAACAGACACTAAAGACCTCTAGAGGCAAGTTGAGAAATTCCTCAACAAAGGATACATCAAGGAAAGCATGAGTCCAAGTACAACCCCTGTATTATTAGTGCCAAAGAAAGATGGGACTTTGTATATGTGAGTTGATTATTGGGCGATCAATAAGATAATAGTAAAGTATAGCTACCCTATCCCTAGATTACATGACATGCTAGATGAGTTGAATGGTTCTTGTGCGTTTTCAAAGATTGATCTTAGGATTAGGTACCATCAAATCTGGATGAATCCCAGTGATGAATGGAAAATCATCTTCAAGACAAAGTTTGGTCTCTATGACTGGATGGTTTTGGAATTTGGACTCACCAATGCTCCTAGTACCTTTATACAATTGATGAACCATGTGATGAAACCGTTCATAGGAAAATTTGTTGTGGTGTACTCTAATGATATCTTAGTTTATAGCAAGTCCGTATATGACCATTTCAAGCATTTAAAATGTGTGTTTGATGTGCGTAGAAAAGAACAATTGTTTACCTATCTTGAAAAGTGTTATTTTGGTGTTGAAAAGGTCATTTTTTTGGGATTTGTTGTAAGTTCCAGGGGTGTTGAAGTGGATGAATCCAAGATATACACTATACGAAATTGGCCAACCCCACTATCCATTGGTGATGTGAGAAGTTTTTATGGATTTTCTAATTTTTATAGAAGGTTTATCAAAGGGCTTAGCTCCATAGTCTCCATGTTGACCTACGTAATCCCAAAGGATAATTCTTTCAAGTGGAGTCATGAGCATGCAAAGGCATTTGAAACTTTGTAAAAAATGCTTAGCTCCGCTCATTTGTTACAATTTACTAACTTTGAAAAGATGTTTGAAGTTGAATATGATGCTAGCAAGGTAGACATTAGAGTCGTCTTAATGCAAGACCAAAGGCCCATTGTATACTTTAGCTAAAAGCTCAAAGGAGAAACCTCAAACTACTCAACTTATGATCTTGAGTTGTATGCCTTGATTATACCTTTGTCAATTGGCAACACTATTTGTGTCTTAAGG
Organism: Capsicum rhomboideum; assembly: GCA_031232105.1. Taxonomy (NCBI): domain Eukaryota; kingdom Viridiplantae; phylum Streptophyta; class Magnoliopsida; order Solanales; family Solanaceae; genus Capsicum; species Capsicum rhomboideum. Next base: position 52,545,149 of record CP124718.1, read on the forward strand.
AATTTGTGATTCGAATCGACCATAAATCTAAGAAACACCTTAGGGCCGTAGATAATTTGAACAAATTGCATGTCAAGTGGATTGAATTCTTACAAACATTCCCTTATGTAATCCAATACAAAAGGGGAAGGATAATGTGGTGGCCGATGCCTTACCTAGAAAACACGTTGTGCTTAATACTTTGTATACTAAATTAATTGGTTTTGAATGCTTGAAGACTTTGTATCTTGAGGACCCCTATTTTGCTCAAATCTTCAAAGATTCGGATGAATAGTAAAGGGTAAGATAGATTAGGGATAGGTCATCTATACCCTTTTCCAAGTTTGATTGTTTTTTGTTGAAACGAAAAAGATTTTGTATGCCCTCAAGCTCTTGGAGAGAGTTGTTTGTTAGAGAGCCAAACTGATACGAGCATGGATAACGTAGGGCACATTAGGATGGGCTTCCATATATGGATGATATCTTGGAGACCGAAGGAAAACCTGGAGCAATAAATATACAAGTTCATGGGCTATAAGGATGTCATTTGGACAATCAAGAAGGGCCCTTGTGCGCTATTACTAAAATAGTCACTTTTGGGCTATTTTTGTAATAGGTTATTTCTGAAAAGGAAAGGACTATAAATAGTTGCCTTAGCCATTTTCTTTACTTAGATTTTTGATGATTAAATGGTCTTGAATAGACTTGATATTTAGTTACTCTAGGTTAGGGTAGTAATTGAGTTCAATTCAAATTGTTATCTTAGATTAAGTGATTGGGGTGGATTCCCGAATTGTTTGTGTTATCTTATTCTCTTAATTGATCATCGAGTTATCATATTGTGGATTCAATTTGATTTCTCTTCCATTTGATTGAGTTCTATATCTGCCTTGGTTTAATTATTCTTCAATTAAACCTTTCTTTCTTAACTTCTCATCTCTTATTTCTTAATATCCTTTAATTTTACTATTTAATTCTGCATTTTTGATATTAATTTTAGTCACTTGATTGAGGTCGTTATCATTTTTGTGTCAGAACCTAGGTTTAGGTTTGTTTCCACAAATCTACCCTTGAGATTTTGATTTCTTCAAAAATCCAAAAAAAAAAAAATCCAAATTTTTTTCATTTTGAGTTGTTGATTCTCTAGTGTCTTGTGAGTCTAATTATCAAGTTTCATTCAATTTGGAGTTATAGAAGTGAAGTTGTCGTTAAAAGTTTTTCAAGCTTTTGAAATTTCAAAATTTGGAAAGTGGGTTTGTTGATTGAGGAGAAATTGAGGCTTAAAATTCATTGGGGTTTGTTCTCTAAGTCATGGGGAAGCTACTCTTAAATTTTGAGTCAATTCCGAGTTTATTTGGGTGTGCTTGAGTTCGGTGTTTTTTTTTGGTGTTCTTGGTGTTCTTGAACACCTTCATATTGTTTTTGGAGAAGAAGAGAGAAGAAGTACACTTTGAACCAAAATTCCAAGCCAAACTTGGTCAAAGGTGTTTGTGGGTCCACTTGTGGAAATTTAGAAAAAACAAATTATTAAATTCAAAAAAAAAATTAATTAAAATTCCATGTAGATGTTCCACATCATCATTGACCAGTAAACAGGTTGCCACGCCAGCGCCAGCGCAACAACTGGCCCGTCAACCATCCAGTCAGCTGGCGACCAGCACATCCATTCACACCTACACGCGCGTGCAGTGCACTTTCAGAGGCCAAATTCCTGTAGTTTCAGCACTTAGTTATTTTTAAGGGTCCTATGTTTTTGGGACCCAAAATTTTTTCTAAGTGTCCAAATTTCATGATTTTTTTTTTAGTTCTCTTTTTCCATCGATCTCTCAACTATTTAATAAGTAATTAACATCTTTAATCACTTGTTACCTAGTTTTAAACATCAAATCATATCTTTAATTCATCAAAATTAAGCAACACAAGTACTTTTTCTACTTTTGTTAATTAGTTTTTTTTTTTGAGTCCGTTTTCTTTCGTGCTACTTTTCTTCAACTTTTCTCGTCTTAATTCATTTATAAAATTCTTGATTCAAGTACTTTTACCTTCAATTGAGTCATCCTTCTTTCAAGAGTCACAAGAATCCATTCCACCACAAAGGATAGGTGATCTTGAATTGATCAAGCAAAGCTAGTTCACTACCAATTTTGAGACAAGACTTTAGGAGGTGAGTTGTGTTTACATACGAGTGATGTGAGCCTTTTACCACTAATATTGTTTGTTGAGTTTTGTAGGTATAATGTCTAATCATTTTACTTATAACCATGGAGGAAGGAGCTCGGTGAAAAACATGGTGACAAATTCCAATGTGTCAAGTAGAGTGACCAATGTGAATGAAAGGGTGGTTGAAGCAAATGGGAGCTTTAGAGGTGATGAACAATAATTTATAACCGGAAATAGGATATTTTAGAACAATTCAGAATGGAACAAATACAATGTCAATGTGAATACTATGTGCTGCAGAAGTATACGGAAAGAGTAACCTTACATACCTTATCTTATCAATATGAATACACAGTCCTATGTGTCAATACAACAATCCAGCTCTTTCATTATGTGTTACTCCACAACACAAGTTCATAACGGAGCTCACGTTAACGACTAGTTACAGCTCCTTCATTACGTGTTACTCCACAACACAAGTTCATAACGGAGCTCACGTTAATGACTAGTTACCTTACAAGTGCACAAAACGACAATGAGTTACATGACTGCCATATAGCGTCATTTCACCCTTTACAATACAATCCACTGCATTACCATACCAACAAAAACATAACATTCCACACATTTACTAAGACACCATAAACCAATGGCATTTCACACCAAGTTTACCCTTTACGCTTCCTCATTATCATCACATCACAATTATTCCGTCAAGTCACCTAAATACCTTTCATAACAGCATATTAACAACAATCCATAAATGTTATAATGCAAAATTCCTCCAAACAACCCCTTAAAATCATTCAAAAGGTATCATAAGTTGATAATTACTTCCAAAAAGTGTATAGGGGCCTTCAGGGATCGAAGAGAGACAAAAACATGCAAAATGAGATTCTGGGTTGACCTGCGAAGCCACCTGCGCCTGAATTTGGCTGACATGCGGCCACAGGTGCCCCTCTGTCCTTGTCCAGAGCCACCTGCATTGGCATCTGCGGTCGCAGGTGCTCCATACACGAGGGCGGATGCCCGTTTCGGCCAAAAAAGGTCTCTTTTAGGTCCTTTTCTGAAATAAATGGTCCATGGCCATGAGTAAGTTTCCCTTTACATACTTTAGGTAAACTTGGATTCCAACAATCAACCATGGTTTCACAACACACATGAACATCACCAAAACCACATTTTTCCTTCAATACACCACCAAGTCCATGCACAAGGTTGCAATAACAATTCCAAAAATTATGTACAAGGATAAAACAAGTTAAGGATATAATCACATTGTACATGTTGATATTTAATCCATCAAGTTCACTTCCTTCAATATCACAAGTCCATTTTCAAGTTTATAAGGCAAAACCCTTTTTCGATTACAAAAATAGACAGTTTTACACATTGTGAATTTTACAAAACTTTGACAACATAACCAACATGGTTTATGCACCATATTAAGCATTTAATATACTAAACCATGAAAACAAACACTTACCAAAGCTTGCAAGAGAGTGATCTTGTCCAAAGGAATGAAGGCTTAGGGTTTATGTGAGATGATAAATATTTGAGAAAAGTCTAGAAATGGCATATGAGTCTTTGTGAATAAGAATCTGATTTTTTTTTCCCTTTTATAGTCCCTTTTTATCTCATCCTTAGACACACATTAATAATAAATGGTAGGCTTACTTGGTCAATGACAAGAATGGGTCATTCCCACTTGGGCCATGTCTTTTGTCTAATTTTGGGGCCTCAATTGAGCCCAAATAGCACAAGATTTATTTAAGCCCAACAAATTAATGCATAATTCACCAACCATCTCATCTTTAAATAATTTCATAAATGTTAAGGTAGTCTCATGGGTTGGGAAATGTACGGGGTGTTACAGATTTTTCGCATTACTACACATGTATTACCTCCTAACATCTATGTATTGCATAGTCAGTTGGATTATTGGTATTTCTTTGACTACAAAATCACTAAAGAAGTCATATATTGTTTTTTTGGACCAATAATAGTAATGTTTTCCTATATTAATACATGTGTATTACCTCCTAACATCTATGCATTCAATACTCGGATTGATTATCTGTGTTTCTAATCTCTAAACGAGACATACATAGGTTCGATAGACCAATAATAGAACATGATTTCTTAAATTACTACACGTGTATTACATCCTAACATTTAGATATTCCACACTCGGATGGATTCTTGATGTTTCTTTGACTACTAAGTCTCTTAAGGAAACATACATAGGTTGGATAGACCAATAATAGAACTTGGTTTCTTACATTAATACCTGTGTATTACCTCCTAACATCTATGTGTTCAATACTCGAATGGATCATTGGTGTTTTTTTGACTACTAAATTTCTAAATGAGACATACATAGGCTTGATAGACTAATAATAGACCTTGGTTTGTTACATTACTACACGTGTATTACCTCCTAACATCTATGTATTCCACACTCGGATGGATTATTGGTGTTTCTTTGACTACTAAATCTCTAAACGAGATGATAATGACATGGATAGTGAATGACTTTAAAAGTAAAAGATTAGAAATGGGGAGGTAATTTATGCTTGAGAATAAAAGACAAGCTCAAGTATTTGATCTCAAAACCTTGTTTAAGTAGAACAAGAATTGAATCAACTATGAAGAAGAAGAAGAAAAGGGGATAGGGAACTCAAATGAGGAATCTTACCATCGAAGTAATCCAAGCTATGGTTCAAGGTCAAAAAATAGGGGCAAAACCCAAAAGAGAACCTTAAAAGGTCTCCAAAGAAAAAAGGCTTCTAATATATATTAGTTAAATCAAACTTAGATACAATAAAGAATAAAACACTCCTTTATATAGGACTAAATGATGCTGCAACCTAAAAGACATTCTAAACTTTAAAGGTGGTCAAACTAAATTAAATAGGCTGAAATTACCAAGGTGCATAGAAGATTAACAACACTTTGACCAATGTAGTCTACATAGTTTAAAACAAAACTTTAAATATAGATTCTAGAAGCAACTCTTCCAGTTTGGGATGCTGTATTTCTCCAATTTGGGGCAGATTTGATATCTATTAAACTTCATCTTTGACTTAAACTTGTGCCTCCAAATAAATGCTAGACCTGAAAAATATCTTCATGGGCCCAACTATTATTCTATCACAAGACACCCTTTTTATTTCTAATTGCAGTCCATTTGAGCATGTCTTGAAATTCCATATTTGATGACTCTTACTAAGCTTTATCCATGTCTTTCGGTGATATTGAGCTGCCATGGATGCTATCATTCTCCCCTTCTTAAAGAAGATTCATCTCCAAACCTTAATATTGACTATATCTTTACCTTCTTTGGATGTGAACCTCTATGGTTGCTATTAGTAATGCACACTTGAAAAAGATTTGTCCTCAAAGCATGACCAATACCTAGAACCTTCATGATAATCATAATCAGTAGAAGGAAAATAAAGAACGTTGAACAAGCATTTGGTAAAGATAACACTAGGTAGTTACCATGCAACCACTTAACCCATTTAGTTCTTTTATACACAAAGTCCCATTTTAAATATTCATGCATAGTATCATCTAATAGAACAATGTAATCACCAACATAAGAACTAAAAAAATAATTCACAAGCTCCTTAAATAAGAGAGGATCATTACCTAGACCAAAAGCATATGAATACCAAACAAACATACCATATTTTCTCTTGCTATACAACTTAACCTCACTATTGGATATACCATAGTCAAGCTATTAATCAAAAGTAATTTTATTGAGAAGTGGATTGGATTGAACCGGTAAAAAGGGATCTTTAGAACAAGATTGAGATTCTATAAAGTTAGCAACTTTTGAGTAGTTATCCTTTTCCACACTTGAGTTGTTACATTCTTCATTTAGCTCAATATTCTCATTTATGGCACCAAAAGCTTCATGTGTCTCATTGTCTTCATTGGTGCTCTTAAACAATAAGGGATTTGAGAACACTATAAGGTCTTCTCCAATTTCTTCCCAAAATGGGTTTTTGTACACTTTAAAATTTTGGCTAATGTTTGTTTCTTCTTCAAATGAGTACCATCTTCCACTTCACAAGGTTATTCCATAAATTTTTCCATGGAATGAGAGGAGATACTAAAACAAGAAATATTTAGCATATTGGAATGTGAAAAAGATCCATCCTCTCCCAAATCCCATTGGATTTTTTCACTCAAGTTGTCCAACACTTCTCTTTCGTCATATTGTGGAAAATTGCTTTCATGAGAAAATAATCAACAAGGTAAGGCTCACTCTCAATTTGAGTTATACCTTCACTAGTAACCTTGGCCTCATCATATTGTGGTACATGCTCAATTTTATTTTCAACATAGATCATTGACAAGGTCATACCACATGACATCTTCAAGATCAAACTTGTCTTCAACTTATAATTGTTTCAACGAGTCATTAGCTTGTATACTTTCAAAATATTCTTTAAAAGTGGATTTTCTTTCTTTATACAATTGTTGTTCCAACTCTTCATTGATTTATTTTTCAATAACCTTCACATTTGGAATAAAAACACTAGAAATAGATAAAGTTAATAGGTTAGAGCTTGAATAAGAATCTTTCACACTTAAGCACTCTATTTTTTTATTCTCTTCTTTTTACTCATCTCAGAAATACACTGGTACACTCTCTATTTTACCTCTCAAACTCACTTCTCTCAATTATGTTCACTCAGTCTTACCTTATGACAATCTTCACTCATCACTTCCTCTCTTTTTTCCTCTCTCAAGTTTTCATGTTTCTTACCCTTGCTTCTCTCTTTCTTTTGTCTCTCATCCTCACATTTATTTAGTATAAAGAAGTTTAGCAATGCACTAGATCCCATGTACTTGTGAAGAATCCCTTTTTGATCCATTGGAGGACTTCTAAGATCAACTCTAATTTTAGGCTTCTCAAACCTGCTTATGTTTCCCCTTTTGCATTATTTTTCCTCTTGAAACACCTCCATTAATATTGTCACCCTTAATTGATCTTCTTTAATCTCCATAGGTGTCAAAGAAACAAGGGAAGTCTTTTTTCCATCATCTTTCACCAAGGATTACCTATGCTTTTCTTGATCATATAAAGCTTTTCTATATAGATACCATGGATTTCCTAATAAGACATGACATGTGAATAAGGGAACCAAATCACACAAAACATGATCCTTGTATCTCTCAAGAGTTAATGGCACTAACACTCTCTTGTCCACCTTTATACCTTTTAAGGTGTTGGGTGAATCATATATAACACAAGACAAGCTAACCTTTACAACAAAGTAAGCACTAACTAAGTTGTGACCAACATTCAAGTCAATCTTAGAAGCACAACCATTCGACAATACTTTTATTCTAGTTTGAAAAATCTTGTTAACTCTATTAAGCTCATTGCCTTTTCTAGGACTCTTCCCCAAACTGGATCTTATCCCAGCACACTTAACACTTACACTCCCAACTCCAACATAATTAATAGATTCATCATCATAACCAAATTCATCATAATCAGAAAATTCATCACCATAACTAATTTCATCATAATCAGAAGATTTATCACTAGAATAATCGTTACAGATGTTATTGGTGTTACTCAAATCACAAATCTGTTGTGATCCCTTATAGGCTTGGCTAGCATTTGATTCATCATACCCACCACACTAATCACAGGAATTATAGTACACATCCATTCCATCATCCTTTGCATTTGATTCCCAGTCATCTCCACTATAATAATCAATTCATTCACTATAATAACTTTCACAATCTGTAGAAGACATGTTTTAAAAAAATAGTTTGTTAGTAGTAAAGTGCATCACATGCATTTCCTTACACGTATCACTCAAGCAGTGGCACTCAACACTCGTATATCACTCAATTAGGCATTTACCGTGAAATATTCTCACCACTCTTGCCTTTTACCACTCAAGGGATGCTTCTTAAAGTTCTTCACTTAACCAGCAATTCAAATACTTCAAAAGCAAGTTTCAAAGTTTGATTTAAGAATAGAGTTTGTGTCTAACAATGAAAAGGACAGCAAACTTCAAATGGACTGGAAGCAAAGAAATACACAATGAAAACAAAGAGAAAAGAATGAAAAAATTGGTACAAAATAAAGAGATACGTACACAACCACTAGACCATAATAAGTATGAACAAATACTTAAAGTCCCTAGCTAGAACACAAAAGGAAACTAAAAGTAGAGAGTAATCACTTTCAGGAAGATCTAAAACATAGTCAAATGTATTTTTATTCAAAAGGAGCTAAAATGACCTTTGTAATCCCACGAATGACTTTTGAGTTTGTTTATGATCAAAAGACAAAGAAGATTTAAATCAAATGAGATTTTATAGAGATAACAAGAAGATTAGATTTTTCCAATATTCAAAGTCACTAAATCACAACATAAGTATGAAGAAATCAAGAGCAAGTGAATAACACTATATGTTACTGTTCACATCACTGTTCATTCACGTCAGTGTTCATAGACCATTTTTTAGTTTTTTTTTAGTGCTACTATTCATGCTACAACGACTTTTTTTTCTTCAGATTTTCATCTCTTTTTTTTTTTGGTTTTATATAGATCAAATCAGTAGATAGGGTGAGTATAAGAATACTTATCCATCAAAAGCTATGATACCACTTGATAATTACACGGATAGCGGAAGACTTTGTAACTAAAAGTTTAGAAATGGGGAGGGACTTGATTTTTGAGAAAAAAAGATAAGCTAAAGTATTCAAACTCAATACCTTGTTTGAGTAAAGCAAGTAGCGAATCAATTAAGAAGGAGAAGAAGAAGAAGAAGAAGAAGAAAAAGAAGAAGAAAAGGGGGGAGGGAATTCAAATGAGGAATCTTACCACCAAAGAAATCCAAGTTATGGTTCAACGTAGAACAAATGGGGAATAACCCAAAATAGAACCTAAAAAAGTCTCCAAAGACAAAAGGCTGCTAATATATATTAGTTAAATCAAACTTAGTTACAATAAAGAAGAAAACACTCTTTTATATAGGAGTAAATGATACTGCAACCTAAAAGACATTATAAACTTTAAAGGTGGTCAAAATAAATTATATAGGTTGAAATTACCTAGGGGCATAGAAGATTAACAACTCTTTGACCAATGTAGTCACCATAAATTAAAACAGAACTTTAAATAGAGATTCTAGAAGCAACTCTTCAAGTTTGGGCTATTGTATTTCTCCACTTTGGGGTAGATTTGAGATTTATTAAACTTCATCCTTGACTTAAATTTGTTCCTCCAAATCAATGCATGACCTGAAAAATATCTTCATGGGACCAATTCTTCTTCCATCACAAGACACTTTTTTTATTGCTAATTGCAATTCATTTGAGCTTGTCTTGAAATTCCTTATTTGGTGAATCTTCCAAAGCTTTATCCATGTCTTTCAATGATTTTGAGCTTCCCTGGATGGTATCATTCTCCCATTCATAAGAAAGATTCATCCTCTAATCCTAAAATTGACTATATCTGCTCCTTCTTTAAATTTAAGCCTCTATAGTTGCAATCACGAGACATCCATAGGTTAATAGACAAATAATAGAACTTGGTTTCCTACATTAATACATGTGTATTACATCCTAACATCTATGTACTCAATCCTTTGATGATTATTGGTGTTTCTTTGACTCCTAAATCACTCAAAGAGACATACATAGATTGGATACACAAATAATAGAACTTGGTTTCTTTTGTTACTACACGTATATTACCGCCTAACATCTATATATTCTATACTCGGATTGAATATTGGTGTTTCTTTGACTACAAAATCACTAAACCAGTTATACAGAGGTTGGATAGACCAATCATAGAAATTACTTTCCTAAATTACTACACTTGTATCCTAACATCTATTTATTCCATACAAGGATAGATTATCGGTGTTGCTTTAAGTACTTAATCAAAAAATGAGACATGCCTAGGTTAGACAGACTAATAATTGAACTTGGTTTCTGACATTACTACACGTGTATTACCTATTAACATCAATGTTCTCCATACTCGGATGGATTATCGGTGTTTTTTACTACTAAATCACTAAAGAACATATACATAAACCAATAATATAACTTGATTTCTTGCATTACTATACGTGTATTACCTCCTAACATCTATGTATTCCATACTCGAATGGGTTATCAGTGTTTATTGACTACAAAAATCACTAAAGGAGACACATTTGTTTGATAGACCAATAATAGAACTTGGTTTCCTACATTACTACATGTGTATTACCTTCTAAAATCTAAGTATTCCACACTTGGATGGATTATTGGTGTTTCTTCTACTACTAAATCTCTAAATGAGACATACATAGGTTGGATAGAGTAATGATAGAACTTGGTTTCTTACATTACTACCAGTGTATTACCTCCTAACATCTATGCATTCCATACTCAGATGGATTATTGGTGTTTCTTTGACAACTAAATATCTAAAGAAGACATACATAAGTTGGATAGACCAATAATAGAACTTGGTTTCTTACATTAAAACATGTGTACTATCTACTAACATCTATGTATTTCAGATATATCCCAAAATACGAGAAGAGAAAATAACTTTAAAACTAAAAGAAATGATAGAATCCAAAAAAAATATGGAAAGTAAAAGATAAAAAGAAAGAGATAGATAGATAGACACAAACAAGGAATTCAAATGAAACTAAATAATATATTAAATCCAATAACCCCGAGTGAACAATCCAAGAAAACACCTAACTCTTACGTAGACCTTGAGGGAATCGTTACGCCCTCGCAACTAACGTTTCTAAGAAAATGTCAATACAAGATTTTCCAAGATCTCATGCTCCAAAAGGATTCTCACATCAATATTTATCAAAAAACTAATAAAGGAAATGACCCAGGTTTATCTATTTATAGTCTAATACAAAAGGACCAAAAGTGACCCTTGACAAATTAGGAAGGTAGCCACATTAGTGGAATGATTGAGGGTGACGAATCTCCAAGTTAACTGTCACTGGCTTGGTGGTCTGCCACTTGATTTGTCAAGTTGAGGAAGTAGATCTCTTGGGTTTATCTTCTCTTAGTGAACCACCATGTGAATCATCAAGGCCTTGGTGGTTGTCCACTTGAACCGTCACCCTTGGCAGCATGCTCCTCTCCCTTTGTATCCTCTTGACTGACCACCAAGTGAGTTTTCAAGGCCTTGGTGGTCTGTCACATTAACCGTCAATCCAAGGCAGTATCCCTTTTGGCCCTTCCAAAAGTATTCCAAGCTCCAAACTATCATCCACACCTGGTATTTCTCAAGTGGGGGCTTAAAAAGGCACCACCAAACACGTCCTTCTTTCCTTATGAAGATCATGACTTAGATCTCTATGTGTTATCCTCAAATTATATGCTCCAAAATATTGACGTCAATTTGGCTTGTATCATCCTTTCCTTCTTAAAAAGTATTCGACCTCGAATCTAAAGCTAGTAAAACCATAGGTAAAACAAGCAACAAAAATATCCTCAAGGCATAAGGGTTAGTGTTAGAAAAATTAATTCAATCACCATGCAAAGGTTACACACACATAATGTATAACCAAGGGTCCTTTGTGTTTAATATGAAAACTTTATTGAAAAGGGTACAAAGGAACCAGCTATGTGAATTACCAAGAAACAAGGAAAACACAAAGGTCATAATAGCATCAACAAACCAAAAGGGTAAGATCACATTCATTGCAGGAGCGATAAGACACAATTGTTTCATTACTTCTCAAAGAAACCACACCAAAAGTGGTACCACTAATGGTTTAACAGTACACACTAGTTTCCTGGGGTCAAAGATGTCAAAGACCCACATTGCATTTTCACTAAAACAAGTGGAACAACCAATTAACTTACTACCTCTAAAGAAAACAATCCCAAAATAAGCATGGACTTCATCATAGGAAAAAAGATAGTATAGAAAGGAATCAAGCATATAAATCTCATCCATGGTGTTACTATCTACAAGAATGCCAGTTGGCTCAAGAGATTTAGTACACAATACACACAAGGATGGAATCAAAAAAGCTAAGCACATGTTACTTTTCCTTTCTAAACAAGTCATGTACACATAAAATGTAGATTCAACATGATCATGAATAACGTCATATGAAAAAAGGTAGTAAAGAAAGGCACTAAAAACACTATTCTCATCCAAGGTTCTCTCAAGAGTAGGAATACACAAAGAGAGAGATAGACATTTCAAGCACAACTTCCAAAGAGGGTCGAGTTCACCGATATAGTCATGCTACTAGAGGGAATTAAAAACATATTAGAATCCAAACTAATTCAAAATAATTGTCTCTCCTAATAAGTGGGGTTCCGTCTATTCATGGTATTAGGCATGCTCCCAAGAGTCCCATTTGACGCTTCAAATTATCCAACCCAAATAAGGTGACAAGAAGTCTCTAATGACCATGGACTCTTATCCAAATAAGTAATCAACTTAGCATCATGAGTTATGGTCTACAAAACTTATGCACAAGTGTGTCAAACAAGGATGCAAGTATATAAACAACACCCCAAAAACGAAATGACATATTTACCCTAGAGTTCATAAAAATGACACCACTTATGAGTAAGGGGTCATCAAATGCAAAGAAGTAATAAAGAAGGGTATCACATAAATGAAATTCATCCAAAGTGTCTTCAAGAAGAGAATCACTATATGAGCTACAAGTCATAAAAGTCTGGTAAAAAATGGGAACACACAATGGTGAATTCTTTTAGACCATTTCATTACTCGCCTTCTTTAAAAAACATTCTTCTTTGTTGGAAATGTCTCCCATGCCCAACTTGAGTCTATCAAGTGAATTGTAAATCCTCAAGAAATACTTTCCATCATAGGGAAGGATGACAACAACCTCAATCAAACTTTTCTTTTCGTCTTGACCTAGCACCAAGTTGGGTGTATAAAAACTACCATATTCTAATTGGTCACCGAGGTCAAATGAAAGAAGTATCCATGAACATGGGTCTACACAATACCAATTTTCCCCTAGGGTTACACCATCACCAATAGACATACCCTCTATACTATCACAGACAAAATCATAAACAAAGAGAGGGTGGAGAAAGGTGTCACACAAACTAACTTCAACTAAGGTGTCCTCATACATATACTCAATATTAGATTCAAGGTTATTAACAGAAGTATCTTCAACAAAGGGAGCACACAAATAAGAAGAAGAAGAAGAAGAAATTTCTATATAATCAACACCTTCTTTCTCAATGGAGGAAAACTCAATTTTACACAAACCACCACTAACATCAGGGAAATCATGACTCATTTCATCACAACAATCAACATATTCAAATAAATATGGAATGTGGTACAAAGGATTACATTCAAAAGCATCAACACAAGAACAATCACTAGTTGTGTTCCTCAAATAGTCAAGCAAATCAAAGTTATCTTTACCCAAAGGATCATTCTTTTTCAAAAGTGAGAGATCATTATCAAAAATTGGATAGTTAGCACAATATTCACTCAATTATATATTCTTAATGTATTTCACTAAATATGATAATATGTGAATCTTAAGCATACTATACCTCTTGTTAAGCACATCAAAAGGCCTATCACTAGGTTCCAAATTTGAAGTGATCTCTCTATTTTCAAACAAGACATTTTTATTTGAGAGACGATCAACAACCAAAGGTGAGGAAGTAAAGGATGGAAGTTAACTCTCAAAAATAATATGTCATCTTTCACAACATTTTCATTCACATGATATCTATAAGAAAAACTAATAATAGGATCATCATCACATGATATGCTTAAAAAATCAATTCTATTCACATGATCAACTATATCATCAATATAACTAACTTGAGGCTCATCCAGAACACCACAAACATGCTTAAGTAGTGGATTAGATATACAATTAAGTTGATTAACACAATTCTTCCTAGTCATGTCATCACCCAATAAGGGCTTATCCTTAAGACTATATTCCACATCAAGGTTCTCATGATAATAACAAGGAATGGATTCAACATCTAAGTAATTAAAACCTCTAAGTAATAATCCTACATGACAATCCGCAAGATCAACTTCCTCTTCATCATCACTAAATTAATCTACACACACACCTTCACTAGTTGTAGTCAATTCATATGCCTACTTAGACTCACCTAGATTTTTACAAGGGACAACTATTGTGTGACTACTCTTATAACATGGAAATGAAACCTTATTGAAGCGATAAGTGCTAACACTAGGTGGACACAAATTGATCTTACTAGAAGAGTCAATTCGATCATATATAGGATCAACTAGTGTTTGGAAACTCACAACAAGAACTTGATCAAGGAATAATTACCTTTCCCTTTTATCAAATTCTTATTTATTTAATACATCCCATAACCCTTTTATGATCTCATAGTCTCTACACACTTGCTCAGGAGTCCAAGGTTCAAGAATGTGCTTTCGTCCTCTAAATAGAAGTACATACTTATTAAACTTCTCTCGATATTGTATGGCCTATCATCTTTCCATTTATTAAGAAGAAATATGTGATATGCTCTCAAAGGCATTACATCACATCATACCTCATCTTGATACTTGCCAACTCGAAAATTAATAATCGATTGCTCAGACACCTCAATTGAACCACTTTCATTGTATCATTGGAGCTTGTAAGGTTTGGGTGCCTTTGTGTGAGAAGTTTAATTAGATCAACAAGTGTATATGATACAGCATTAATGCTTTTCTCCCCATCAATCACCAAGGAACATATATTTCCCATCATCTCAAACTTTGTGTGACATAGATGTAACATTTCATATTTTGCTTATACTTGTTCAATTTATGTAGCACTTGATATAGCCTTGTGTTATAAGTAATGGAGTATATTTCTTATACTTGTAATTATGGTGAATATAGAGGTTTAGATAGTACTATGATACCCCATGCATTTCAGAATGTGTATGGCCAATTTAACCCCGATGAAAGTAGTTAAACGCGATATATCACGGTGGTATCATACCTTAGGGTTTAAAATGTCCATGTGTATATAAGTGTTAAAGTAAAGAGATCAAGACTTAGAATATAGAATAAAATAAGTGAGTTGCTTCCATGACTTAAATTAAGCTATTAGGTGAAAAGTAGGTGCATCACCTACTTTGACTTATTGACCAACCTAAGAACAAAGTAGGTGAATCACCTACTAAGACTCCTTTGACCATCTTATTGGGACAAGTACACCACCACCTACTTGAATTAATTCTTTCCCAAACTAAGTGATGGAATAGGAGAAGAAAGGGCAGCCAAGGCGCAACAAGTTTAAGTCCATAAAGTCCCAAGTTAAATAGATAAGTAGGTGAATCACCTACTTGATATTTTAAGGCCAAAAATTGCCAATAAAGTCTCCCAAGATAATCCCCTTTAAAGGGATTGAAACCAACTCATTTGACCCAGTTTAACTTAGACAAAAATTAGCTTTTTAGAGATTTCTCTCTTACTCTCTCTTAGCTTATGTAGCAGCACTATAATTCCATTAGGGTCCTGTCCTTGGGATTTCTTTTCCTTCCAAGCTAAAGGAATAAAGATGTTGAAGTGATACAAACTAAGAGGATAAACAATCATAAAAACTAAGGTAAGATAGTGGATTTAGTTGGATATTTAGTTGCTATGATAGTGGATTTTGGGACTATTTTGGGGCTGTTGTATGTGTATATATTGGGGAAAACCTTATTGATATTAAAAAAGATGTGATTATTTGGTATTGACACATAAAACGAAGGTGCAATGATAAACCACTTAATTATATGTTGTGTAAGCTTTTCTACTTATCACTTTGTGAACTATTTTGCACATATTACGAAGCAAAAGTTATTTCGGGGCAACTTTTAAGAATATGTATGGTATGTGGATTTAATTGTAGGATAAAGAGTTGAAAGAACACCCTTAAATTCTTAATTACGGGCTTATTTCCCGGCTACTATTTAGATGAGGTTAAGTGGCCTAAATGTGTTGATTAGCTACTAATACTAGTTTTACTACTTAATTTATTATAGATAAGTAATTTTAAGGGAAGGAGGTTAATTATGGTAATATTGGTTTTGTACTGCAAGGTATGTAAAACTATTCGATTCTATGCTAATTGGCATGAAATCTACTACATGTGTTACAAAGTGAGCCTTAAAGGTACTCTTCTTTGCAAATGATATGTAATGACAGCGTACCATTTTTGCTAGTGACCTTGTCCACACTCCTTAGTCTGTTATAATACTTCAAAATGTGTTTGTGACTAGATCTGCATATTTACCCCTCTAAGTACCAGTATGAAAAGGGTGTTGTCAATAACACATTGTGTGAGTTCTTCTCTTAGTCAAATAAGGTCCATTGTGTTATTTAAGCTCCTAAGTGTTATATTACTATTACTATTGCTTCCTACATCATTGTTATTGCATTAAGTGCATTTTGTATGTCCTTTACTGGTCCCAAGTTCCAAATTTGATAATGTCATGACCACAAAAATTGAAACCATAAAGATAAAAATGATGATCTAAATTGAATTTGTATATTCTTGGGTGGTATCCCAGGAGTGGAAGAAACACCTAACATGGGTTGATCCTAATAATATGGGTGGTATCCTAGGGGTGAAAGGAAAGCCTAACATGGGTTGATCTCTATTTGTGCATTTATGATGACCTTATCTCAAGGGTTAAAATGCCTAGCATAGGTCATACTATTTTAATATTGATAAGTTGGTTATTTGTATCATATGCCTGATATGTTTATAACGCAAAGAAGAATAAAGTAAAGTAAAGCATGTAAAGTACATGATTCCACAAATACAAGCAATGGTGGTCTTTTATCCTTATCCATACAGCTATATATTGATATCTGATTTCATTGAGATTTTGTCTTACCTATGGTCACTTTATGCCTTATATACACGGTACATTCTTTCATACTAACTTTTCTCATGGGGACACTGTGTTTCATGACACAGGTACATCTACTCCATCTAGTAGACCTCTTCAGTAGGAGCACAAGACACTCAGCTACAATTGGTAAGCTCCATGTTGATTCGAGGTTTTATCGAGTCTTTAATATATGCATTTTGGTCATGTACAATAATTTTGTAAGGCGGATCATGTCCCAATGTACACTAAGTATCCTATCTTATAGAGGCTTTGTAGACTAACGTATTAAGTTCAAATGTGTTTTGTCTCGTAACAATTGTGGTCCTAATTGTCAAGTCATGTACATGTGGTTTACGACTATCTATGTTGGTCTTTTATCTAGGTGCATGTTGGTATCGGACAAATACTTGTTATTAATGTGGTACACTGGGCCATATGATGAAATATTTCCCTTGAAGGGAAATGAGTGGTATGGCACAATCTACTGGATCATCTATTGGATCATCATAATCGGTGCCTCCTTTAGATACGGGTCAATAGATGCCTACTGACCATGGTAGACGTGGTAGTGGAGCAGCTAGTTCTAGCGGTGTCCAGAATCATCCATATTGATAGCAACCATGGCAGCTCAACCTTATTAAAAGGCATGGATAAAGATTTAGAAGATCCATCAAATAAGGAATTTTAATACATGATCAAATGGGCTGCAATTAGTAATAAAAAATGTCTTATAATGGAAGAATAGTTGGGCCTATGAAGATATTTATCCCAAGTCTTGGATTTATTTGGAGGCAAAATTTCAAGTCCAAGATGAAGTTGAATAAGGCCCAATTCTGCCCCCCAAGTAAACAAATACAATAGACCAAACATTAAGACTTTTTTATAAAATCTCTATTTAAAGTTTTATGTTAATCTATGTTTACTACATTGGTCAATGTATTGGTAATCTTCTATGCACCTAGGTAATTTCAGCTTCTTTAATTTAGTTTGACCACCTAGGAATTCTAAAATGTCTTTTAGGGTGCATCACCATTGATTCCTATATAAAGGAGTGTTGTCTTCTTTATTGTAACTAAGTTTTATTTAAATTAATCATAGCAGCCATTGGCTTGTGGAAACCTTTTAAGGTTCTCTTTTGGGTTATTCCATTTATGTTCTTCTTTGAACCATAGCTTGGTTTCTTTAATGGTAAGATTCCTCATTTGAGTTCCCTCCCTCCTATTCTTATTCGTCTTCTTCTTAATTGATTTACTACTTGCTTTACTTTAAACAAGGTTCAAGTTCAAATACTTGAACTTGTCTTCTTTTCTCAAGAATCAATTCCTCCCTCATTTCTAATCTTCTTATTTTAAAGTCTTCTGATATATGTTTTGTTATCAAGTGGTATCAGAGCTTTTGATGGTTCGGTATTATTATACTCACTCGATCTAAGAAAATAAAAAAAAAAAGAAAATTTAAAAAAAAAAAGTTATTGTAGCATGAACAGTAACATAAAAAAAAGTTTAAAAAATGAAAAAAATGCTCTAAGAACAGTGACATGAATAGTATTATATAGTGTTCTTCACTTGTTCTTAGTCTCTTCATACTTATATTGTGATATAGTGACTTTGGATATTGGAAAAATCTAACCTTGTTGTTATCACTTGAAAAATTTATTTGATTTAAAGTTTCTTTGACTTTTCATCATCAAGAAACTCAAAAGTCGTTTTGGGTATTTCAAAGATCATTTCAGCTCCTTTGGATTCAAAAGCTCATTTATTCTAGATTTTCTTAGAAAATATTCACTATATTCGGTTTCCTTTTTGTTTTCTTGCTATAGACTAAGTATTTGTTCATACTTACTGTGACCTGGTGATTGAGTGTGTATTTTTTTATGTTGTACAAAATTGTTTTGTGCTTTTCTCTTTATTTTCTTTGTGCATTTCTTTGTTTCTAGCCCGTTAGAAGTTTGTTTTCCTCTTTTTGTTTAACATAAACTCTATTCTTGAACCAAACTTTGGAACTTGCTTTTAAAGTGTTTGAGTTGCTGGTTCATTGAAGAACATTAAGGAGCATCCCTTGAGTGGAAAAATGCAAGAGTAGATATAAACCCCAAAAGAAAAGTTATGATTTATAAAGAAATAAAGAACGATTTAGACAAATCATAAGAGAATTAACAAAGAAACAAGAGGAAGATTGATAGATAGACACAAATTGAGAATTAAAGACAACCACTTTAATAAACAAAGAGACCTTCCTTAAATATCCCAACAAGTACCTAACTCTAAGAAAAACCTCAAGGGGAATGATATCCCAAGAAACTCTTCTTTCCAAAACAAGAAACAACTAATGCCTTAGCAAGCTGTCATAATATCTCAACAAAGATGGAGATTTTAGTGTATGAAAATTCTAAGACTTCAAAGCAAAAAAAAAGAGGCTATTTATACTAAGCAAATAAAGAGAAAACTATGTTATTACTTTTCTACCCTTAATGATGTAAGGGTCTTGTATGGATGTCCTATTTGTGATGAATTCAAGAATTCATCAAAACCATAATCCTCATTCTTCTTCTCAATGCATGCTCCATCAAATGCTATCACGAACACATGGAATCTTTGGGAGGACTCCATAATACACTCAAGTGCATCTTCTTCATAAATAACCCTTGCCAATTTTGAAGCTCATGAGCTTGACTCCTTGTGAAAAGACTTGTAAAAGGCTTTGGGAGCCCTTGGGTTGCATAATTCTCTCCTTCTTGAGAAGAATTTTTCCTCAACTTCAAAGGGTCTTCATCACACATATCTATAGGAGAAAGATCACAAATGTTGAATTTATTGTGTACTTGTTAATCAGGGGAAGTTCAATTTTGTAGGAATTATTATTAAGTCTTTTAAGCACTTCAAATTAGCCAACCTCTAGGCATTAGCTTGGTATTTCTTTTGTTGGGAAACCTCTCCTTTCAAAAATTGACCCAAACCCAATCACTCGGTTCAAGAACCACCCTTTTTCTCTCCTTGTTGACTTTTTTAGCCGTTTCTTGATTCTTCTTCTCAAGTTGAAGTCTCACTTTCTCAAGCAAAGCTTTCATGGCCTCAACTCTATTGTTACCATATAAACTCAACACAATATCTTGGGATAAAGGGGTTAGATAAAGAGGGGTAAAGGGGTTAAAGCCATACACAACCTCAAATAGATACATGCCAATAGGATTATGAGTGACACGATTATATGCAAATTCAACTAAAGGCAATTGGTCTTCCCAATATGTAAGTTTTCCTTTAACCATTCCCCGAAGCATAGAAATAAGGGTGTGGTTCACAAATTCGGTTTCACCATCGGTTTATGGGTGACATGATGTAGAGAACAATAATTTTGTCCCAAGTCTACCCCACAACTCCTTCAAAAAGTGTCTAAGGAATTTAGAATCCCTATCACTCACTATGGATTACGGAATACCATGCAACTTGACAACATTCTCAGCAAACCAAGATGCAACATGGGGGGCATCATCACACTTATGATATGTGTAATAAAATGAGCAATTTTGGAAAAATGGTCAACAACCACAAAGATGCTATCCATTCCCCTCTTAGTCCTAGGCAAACCCAATAGATAATCCATAAAAATATCAAGCCAAGGCAGTTGAGGGGTGGGGAGAGGGGTATATAATCCATGGGGAAGTAACCTAGATTTAGCACTACGACAATCAACACTTTGACCAGAAATTTTAGCAGCATCACTATGCATTTTAGGCCAATAAAAATGATCTTCAAGGATCCCCAATGTCTTGTAAATACCAAAATGCCCCATCAAATCCCCCATCATGTGCCTCTCTCACAAAAATTTCCCTCTAAGAGCTCATATGCACACAAAGTCACTTGTTCTTGAACAAGTAACTATCAAATGTAGCAAATGGGGTGGTAGGTTTATCCTTGAGCTTATGGTCCCTTACCCATACTCCACAATCTTGGTAGATTAGAGAAAAAATGGGATCCTTGGGATATAATGATTTCAAGCTCTCCAAACCCAACAAATTAGAAGTCAAAGTAGAGACCAAAATATGTTTCCTTGACAAGGAATCCACCACCACATTTTCCTTCCTCTTTTTGTAATGAATCACAGAAGGGAATGTTTCAAGAAATTCAACCCATGTGGCATTAATTTTGTTTAACTTTACTTGTGACCTAAGATGTTTCAAGGACTCATGATCGGTCCTAATGACAAACACCTTAGGCCATAAGTAGTGTTGCCAATTACCCAAACCCCAAATCAAGGCATAAAGCTCAAGGTCATAGGTGGAGTAATTCAACGTCGCACCTCTACGCTTCTCACTAGAGTAGGCAATAGGTTGTAAATCTTGCATCAAAACAGCCCCAATACCCACTTTACTAGCATCACATTCAATTTCAAATGTCTTATCAAAGTCGAGTAATTGAAATAATGGTGCGGAACTAAACATTTGTTTCAAGGTGGCAAAAGCCTTTGCTTGTTCCTCACCCTAAAAGAAGGATGTATCCTTTCGGATCACCTTATTCAAGGGGGCGGCTATGGTGATAAATCCTTTAACAAACCACCTATAAAAACTAGTCAAACCATGGAAACTACGCATATCACCAATGGACGTGGGAGTTGGCCGATTCTTAATAGCGTCTATTTTTGATTCTTCCACCTCAACTCCCCTTGAACTCACAACAAAATCCAAAAAAACAACTTCATCAACACCCAAGGAGAATTTAGACACATTGGCATAGAGTTGTTCTTGCCTAAGTACCTCAAACACATACTTTAAATGATCAACATGATCATCCATGGTCTTACTATATACCAACACATCATCAAAGTACACAACCACAAATCTACCAATAAAAGGTTTCCTCACATGATTCATCAAACGCATAAAAGCACTAGAAGAATTGGTAAGGCCAAAAGGCATCACCAACAATTCATAGAGACCAAATTTGGTCTTGAATACCGTTTTCCACTCTTCCCCGGGGTTCATCCAAATTTGATAGTAATCGTTCCTAACGTCTATTTTTGAGAATATGCAAGAACCACTAAACTTATCAAGTATGTCATCAATGCGAGTAATGGGATGGCAATACTTTACCATTAATTTGTTGATGGCTCAAAAATCCACACTATTACTCCAAGTGCCATCCTTTTTAAGAACCAAAATCATCGACACCGCACAAGGGATCATGCTCTTCCGCACCACCCCTTTCTCATGGAGTTCATACACTTGCCTTTAACGTTTCTTGGTGTCCTCCAGATTGGGTCTATAAGCTGGCTTGTTTGGCAATTGGGACCCCGAGATGAAATCAATTTGATACTCAATTCCCCTTAAAGGAGACAATCCCTTTGGAAGTTTTGGGAAACACATTTTCATAGACCTGCAAAAGAGAAGAAATTGAACTAGGGAGAATATAATTTAGTTCATTAGTGAGGAAAAAATAATCCCTATGCATGAGAAGGACCACCGGTTGCCTCTCTTTCAACTCATTCTGAATCTCCTTAAAGTTTACCAAAAGAGCCACCTTCTCTTTCCTCTTAGAAAAACCCTCCCTTCTCTCTCTCCCTTGGCACCCTTGATCTTATTACTAGAATCTACACCCTTTCCTTTGTAAGTCAACTCTCTCAACTTGTGGTACATGTCACTAACTTGTACCGGTGTCATAGGATGTAGGATGTATGTATTCCCTCTATGCTAAAAGGAATACCGATTGGTTCGACCATCATGATTAGTAGCTCGATCATATTACCATGGCCTCCTAAGTAATAAATGACAAGCTTGAATTGGAACCACATCACACAAAACATCATCTAGGTACTTGCCAACCTTGAACTTAATCACGACTTGCCTATTTACCTTCAATTCCCCACAATTGCTCAACCATTGAAGTTTGTAAGGGGTAGAGTGTTTGGTAGTGGGGAAGTGAAGAAAATCCACCAATGTAGTACTTGCAACATTAGCACAACTTCATCCATCGATTATCAAGGAACACACATTTCCCTTGATGAGGTACTTGGAGTGGAAAAGGTTTTCCTTTTTGTTTGTATCATCCAAGGCTTTGCTTATCATTATCCGCCACACTACATAGTTTGAGAGGGTGAGCTATCTTTCTCAAGGAAAGTCCTTGATGTATAAGTCCCTTCTAGTCAACCCACAAAGAACAACAACATCACCATACTCCTCACTCTCCTCCGCTTTATCATCATCCCCCACGTCATGAGTACCATCATTATCATTCTCCTTAAGAAGAGGGCCACCATCAACATTACAAGAATCATCAATCATAACAACAAATACCCTCCTAGTGGGGCACTCACTTATTCTATGACCAAATCCTTGACATTTAAAAGATCGAAGAGGTCTATAAGAAGTACCTCATTCATGTGGAGTGGTTTTGGGAGTGGGCTTCTCAACGTGATTGGTTTGGACCAATGGTTTCTTGGTCTCTTGTGTGGTGCCCTTGTTCTTTGACCAAGTGGAAAAGGAAGATCCCCCATCTTTGTTGTATTTCCAAGACCCTTTATGGCCTCTTGACTTGTCAAGTTTCTCTTCCTTTTTCCCCAACTCGATTTCAATAGCCACTTCAAGAATTTTTTCAATATCACGATAATTATGTAGTCTCACTTTGGAAGCAATATCTTTACTCAACCCCACTCAAAACTGTGTCATAGCATGCAAATGATATTCTTTAAGGTATATTCTCATTTTCACAAGTTATAACTCATCATAGTATTGTTCCACACTTTTGTGCATTGTTACAAAGTATAAACCTTGTTGAGTTGCTCTTGGTGATAACAATCGGTGACATACTTACATCTCAAGATAGCTTTGAGTTCTTCTCAAGTTGGTATGGGAGCTAAACCATGCAATCTCCTACACTTCACTTGGGTTTCCCACAAAGTAGACTCAAACCCCTCAAATTGAGCAATAACATAAGATGTCTTCCACACCTCGGACATCTTATTAGTCAAAAAGATGCAATCACATTATGTCACCCAATCAAGAAACACAACGGGGCTGCTCTCACCCTTGAAAGATGAAAGAGTTACCATGATGGAGTTAAGACTCGTGTATCGACCCCCAAGATGTCCATAAAGTTCATTATTTCCATATGGATCTTCGCCATAGTGGTCATCATGAAATTCCCAACCTTGATATCCCCTTTGGCTACCTAATTGAGGGATAGGACCATGTCCTCCTTCTCTACCTCTAAGAGAACCATGGAATTGGGCATGTGGAACTCTTATTCGGTGGGCTTAGTTATCATTTACTCCCTCAAACTCATCAAGGAACTCCTCCAGTAACACATCACCCAAGGGTTGGATATTTTGGATTGGTGGGGCATTTTGAAGTGGTTGGTGGTCATTTGGTGGTGGTGGAGGTCTATTTAGTGGTTATTGGGGAACTTGTTGGGGACGGGGAGAAGCATAATATAGTGGTTAGAATTTTTGGTGGGTGGAATTTGCGGTTTGGGTTGGAGTTAGTGGAGAGAAGGTTGTGGGATAGAGCACTCGGTGAAGAGCATTGGATGAAATTGGGGTTGAGGAGTCATGGCAAGCTCCGCTTGTGGTTCCATAATAATTAGTAGCCGGGGGAGTGAAAGAAGCATCCTTGATCCTTGCTTCAAGAGTTTCTACTTGATTACCCAACCGGTCCAACCTCTCATCCATGCGGGTTGAGAAAGCGGTGAACATGTTCAACAATTCAAGTATTGCAGGATCCAGTGTTGCAATCGAGTCACCGTCTCCGTGGTTAGACATAGCTAGTTAAAAACCTCAATAAAAACAAACAAACATATTAAGTTAGCCAAAACAAAAGCTCGCAAACACTCAAGAAATCACACCCTTGTTTGCCTCACAAATTGCCTCGGCTAATGGTTATAACATATTTAGCTCCAATGAGTTGCAAGAGTCCAATCTTTACTTGAAGGTTAAGAATGGATTTTGGATGACACAAGAATGAAAATTCAAAAGCTAAGGATGGGAACCAAGAATTTTTCAAGGGGAATTAATGAAGAAAACCTAAAAGAAAATAGCACAAAAAAAAATCGAACTCAAAAACGAAGTAACAAAAGTAGAAGGAATTACTTGTTGTTACTTAAGTTGGAGAATCAAAGAATTGATTTGATGTTTTAAAAACTAGTTAACAAGTGATTAAATATGTTAATTACTTGTTAAAAAGTTGAGAAATCGAAGGAAAAAGAGTGTAGAAAAAAAATCACGAAGTTTGACACTTAGAAAAAATTTTGGGTCCCAAAAATTTTAGGACCCCAAAAACAACTATCTGTAAAACCTGGAAAAAAATTGGGCTCTCTGAATCTGGGCAGCATGCTCTGCAGGATGGAATGGGGGTATATGGCCACATCAGCAGCTAGCATGGCTGGTCCGGGTGGCTGCCGCATCAGCGTTGACCCATTGACCTGCTGACGTGGCAGTCTACGTGGAAAATAATAATTTTATTTTTTCAAATATTTTTTTAAAAAAAAAAAAATTCCACAAGTTGACCCACAAACACTTTGATCAACTTTGGCTTGTAAATTTTGGATCAAAATATGCTTTTCGTCACCTTCTTCTTGAAGAACAATATGAAGACCACCAAGAACACCTAGAATACCAAGAACACACACTGAACTCCAAAACCTCCAAATCAACTCGAAATTGGCTCAAAATTTAGTAGTAGCTTCCCCACGATGTAGGGAACAAAACCCAACGATTTTTAAGCCTCAATTTCATCTCAATCAACAAACCCACTTTTAATGTTTAAAAAGTTCAAAAGCTTGAAACACTTTCATGGTAACTTCTTTCCTACAACTCCAAATTGAGTGAAATTCGAGATCTAGGCTCTATAAACACTAGAGAAGCAAGATCTAGTGTCAAAAACAACAAATCAAAATAATAAAAAATTCTAGATTTTTTTGTTTTTATTAAATACAAAAATCCAAGACTTAGGTTTGTAGAAACAAACACAATCCAAGCTCTTGATACCAAATGATATACACTCTAAAAGAAAAGCTAAGATTTATAAACAAATACTGCACAATTTAGACTAATGAGAAGAGAATTAACAAAGAAACAAGAGGAAGATAGATAGATAGATAGACACAAATTGAGAATTAACGAGAACCACTTTAATAAATAAAGAGACCTTCCTTAAATATCCCAACAAGCACCTAACTCTAAAAAGAACCTCAAGGGAAATAATATCCCAAGCAACTCTTCTTTCCAAAACAAGAAACAACTAAGAGCTTAACAAGCTCTCATAATCTCTCAACAACAATGGAGTTTTTAGTTTATGAAAATTCTAAGTCTTCAAATCATAAAAAAGGCTATTAATACTAAGAAAATAAAGAAGAAACTATGTTATTACCTCTCTACCCTTAACGATGTAAGGGTCTTGTTTGGATATCCTCTTTGTGATGAAATCAAGAATTCATCAAAAGCATAATCCTCCTTCTTCTTCTCAATGTATGCTCCATAAAATGCTATCACGAACACATGGAATCTTTGGTAGGACTCCATAATGCACTAAAGTGCATCCTTTGTAATGAATAACCCTTGACAATTTTGAAACTCATGAGTTGACTCCTTGTGAAAGGCCTTGTAAAAGGCTTTGGGAGACCTTTGGTTGCATCAAGTGTGGTGAGATTATCTGAAGGTAAAATACTAATTGAGTGATTTACGAGTGTTGACATCCACTACTTGAGTGATACATGTAAGGGAGTGTATGTGAGTGAACTTTACTACTAACAATCTCTTTTTTTAAAGCATGTCTTCTGCAGATTGTGAAAGCAATTGCAACAAAGGAATGAATTATTCTAATAAAGATGATTGTGGATCAGATACAAAGGATTATCTAAATGAGGTGTACTATAATTCTTGTGATAAGTGTGGTGGATATAATAACTAAAATGCAAGCCATGCGTATGATGAATTGCATCAGATTTGTGATTTGAGTAAAACCAACAACATTTGTGTTGATTATTATGGTGATGAATTTTCTAATTATGATGAAATTGGTTATGGTGATGAATATGTTGATTATGGTAGAGTTGGGAGTGTGTGTGTCAAATGAGTTGGGGGTAAGATCTAGTTTGGGGAAGAGTCCTAGAAAAGCTATGAGATTACGAGAGTTAATAAGGTTTTTCAAACTAAAATGTAAGTATTGTCTAATGTGTTTTCTACTATTATTGACATGAATATTTGTCACAATTCGTTAGTGCTTACTTTGTTGAAAATGTGAGCTTGTCTTGTTTTGAGCATGATTCACCCTACACCTTAAAAGAAGTAAAGATGGATAACAGAGTGTTAATGCCATTAACTCTTCAGAGATACAAGGATCATGTTTTGTATGATGTTGTTAATTTATTCACATGTCATGTACTATTGGAAAGGCCATGTTATCTCTATAGAAAAGCTTCATATGATCAAGAAAAGCATAGGTATTCTTTGGTAAAAGAAGATGGAAAAAAGAGCGCTCTTGTTTCTTTGACACCTGTGTAGATTAAAGAAGATCACTTATGGGTGAGAAGATCAATGGATTTATTTAAAAAAGAAAAAGAATGCCAAAGGGGAAAAAAGCAGATTTGAGAATCCTAAAATCAGAGTTTATTTTAGATCTTCTCCAAGAGATCAAAGACGGATTCTTGGCAAGTACATGGGAGCTAGTGCATCTGTACCAAATAAATGTAAGGATGAGAGACAAAATAAAAGGACAAGTAAGGGTAAAAAACTTGGCGACTCAAGAAAGGAACAGGAGAGGAAGTGATGAGTGAAGAGAGAGTGTTAAAAGGTAAAGAATGAGTGGACAAAATTGAGTGAATTGAGTTTGAGAGGTAAACTAGAGAGTGAACTAGTACATTTCAGAGATGAGGAAAAAGTAGAGATTAAAAACATAGAGTGCTTAAGTGTGAAAGATTCTTATTCAAGCTCTATCTAATTAACTCTTTCAATTTCTAGTGTCTTGGTTACAAATGTGCAGGTTATTGAATAAGAAATCTATGAAGAGTTGAAACAACAATTGTATAAAGAAAGAAAATCCAATTTCAAAAACGATTTGGCAAGTGTACAAGCTAACGACACATGGAAACAATTGTAAGTTGAAGACAAGTTTGAGCTTGAAGATCTTATATGGTATGACCTTGTAAATAATCTATTTGTTGAAAATGAAATTGAGCATGTACCACAATCTGATGAGGCCAAAGTTATAAGTGAAGGTATAACTCAAATTAATAGTGAACCTTACCTTGTTGATTCTTCTTCTCATGTGATAAATCTACCACAATATGACGAAATAGAAATGCATGATAACTTGGGTGTACACATCCAATAGGATTTGGGAGAGTATGAATCTTATTCACATTCCAATATGCTGAATCTTTCTTATTTTAGCATCACCTCTCATTCCATATAGAAATTTGAGGAAGAACCTTGTGAAAAGGAATATGTTACCTCATTTGAAGAAGAAACAAACATTGGCCATGATTTTAAAGTGTATAATAGCCTATTATTGGAAGAACTATAATCCCTTATGGTTTGATAATACATGTCGAATTACGCCAAAGATTCTAACTTAAGGTAATTGGAGATGCATTATAAATGAAGAGGAGTTTTGTGATCCACCATGATGAATATGGGCGACAGAGGAGTCTCGTCCTTTGGGTATTCGTCACTTTGGGTAACTTTTGGGCCCATTTGGCATTTATGGTCACTTTTGGGCCCATTTTGTAATAAATAGCCCATGGCTATATATAGCTAGGTTTCCTCATTTCGTAAGCTTGGATGTTTTTATATGAACTTACACTTGAGAGTATTTATTGAGCTTGTTAGAAACTTGTTGATTTGCTTAGAAACATTGGTTGTGAGTGGATTAATTTCCCTCTTGGTCTTCATAGGGATTAGGTGCTCGTTGTAGGATATCCTTTGAGGATCATTGGTTTAATATACCTTTGGTTTGCCTACTTTTCCTCTTCTTGTGTCTATCTTTTATTGTTTTCTTGTAATCTTTCGATTTCGTTAACTTTATTCTTGTTTTCATATTTTGGATTGTATCATTTGGTATCAGAGCCGAGCATAGATTCTTTCTCATGATTCTAGTCTTGGGTTTTTTATCTTACCAAAAAAAAGAGTTCAAAAAGTTTTTGAGGCTTCTGAATTTTTGAGTTTTTGATTTTTGAGTCTTCTTGTGTTTCTAGTACTATAATCTTGTTCCCTAGTACTATTTGAGTCAAAATCTAAAATTTAACCTTAATATGAGAATATTTGAGTGTTCAACCATTGTTGAAGCTTAAGTTTAAAGAAAATATAGGGGGGTTCTCAAATCTAAAGTTTGTGGTTGAGAATTTAGGCTAAAACATTTAGGGTTTATTTGGGAAGTTGAAAGGAGTTCGGGTTTAAAATTTCATTAAATTCCGAGCTTGTTTGAGTGAGGGTCAAATTTTGAATGTTCATATATTCTTCATAGTGTTCATGTCTTGTTGAAGAAGAACATTCAAAAGATAAGGTTTGATCCAAAAGGGGTGAAAGAAAAAAGAAGTGTACTTGTTTATGCCAAGGAATATTCCCACATAGTACAAGGGCCCATAAAATTATACATTTGGATAGGCTAACAACTCATCTGACAATCAGTCATAAAGGTGACGATCAGTCACAAAAATAAAAGCTTAGAGCCTATTCTTAAAGGCAGTGACGGTTTACTTGATGGTCAGTCACAAGGCTGACGATCAGTCACCAAGATAAAGTTTGGACCCTATTCTGGAAGTAAGTGATGGCTCCCCTGACTATAAGCCACCAGCCTGACGGTCAGTCACTTGATCAGTTAACATGAAAAAGTTTTTGTAAGTTCATTTTAGATTTTTAGTTTCATTTCATTGATTATTAATCATTTTTTCTTTGATTCTTAAAATAATTAACAACTAGTAATCATTATACTTAGTTGTGGTTAGTTCTATAGTCCGTTTCTTTCTTGTCCTTTTTTTTGTGTGCTTTTATCATTGATTTCATGGCTAACTTCTTTGATTCAAGTCCTTTAGTTTTTATTCGAGTCATTTTCTCTTCACTCAAAAATAATCCATTACAACCGAGAGTAGGAAATTGGTACTTCATATACCAATGTGAACAAGCAACTTCAACGAATCGAGATAATTGTGAGCCAATCCAAGTGTGAAGACACTAGTGATTGTGAGATTTGATTTCCCTAACATTAACCATGTTTGTTAGTTATGTTGACTGCCTTGTTGATAGGTACCATGACACCGGTATATTACATCCAATGTACTATGGGTAGGGCAAACTTAGACATTTTGTCGAGGCCATCATGGGGTTACGGCAAGATATAAATGTGATAAGGGGAGAAATGTCAAACATGAATGAAAAGATATCAAATGCGGAGGGGAGAGTGATGAATATAGATGGAAGAATGGTTAGTGTTAAGGGGAATCTTAACTCCCCAAATGCTACTCCACAAAATAACTATCAAACATCCTCAAGTGGGTATGCCCAAGAGACTTTAGCGACCATTTCTGCTAGAACTCTTCACCACATGTTCTATCCTCCCCAACAAGGTAATGTTCCCTTACCTACTACTACTACTATCAATCAATCTCCAAGAAATGTAGCCCGACAACTACAATTTAACCCACCCCAACAAATGCCATAAATTCCTCCTCAATTTCCCCTAAATACCCATTCACCTTATCAAACACCATCCAGCCATGTACCAACCTGCAAATTGCCACCTTGACTAAACCCATAAGGTATCGACCCACCTAACTACTGATCTAGGGTGTATTTATAAGCCCTATTGCCAACTTCGACCCATGTTTACATTAGTTTTGAGAGCAATAAGTGCATATTTTATATTGTTTTGATGGAGTATTTGATATTGTGCTAATAAATGTGATTAGACCCTTGTAGGTGGAATTTACGACAAATTAAAGTATTTTTGGAGTGGAAAGTGAGGCTTGAAGGATTTACTATCAGAGAATATTGAAGATAAGAGACAAGACAAAGATTTGGACTTGAAGAATCCACCCGAATCCACAGAGAAAGGTCAAAGAAAGGAAGAAAATCAGAGTTTAAGCCTTTGGCGCGCCAACTGACTTGTCGGGCCACTTTGGACCAATATTTTGTTTGGATGGACAGCAGAGGGGTGTACTGAGGGGCGTACCGGGCCGTTATTGCCCAAATTTTTGGAGGCAGAAATTTGGCGAAGTGTCTGGCGCATTAAAGAGCGTGTCGGGCCGCTTTTTGGCAATTTTTGACTCCGAATTCTAGTCTATAAAGAGAACTCTTGGGTTATTGTATCAACTCTGTCCATCATTGTTAGACTACTTTGGGGCATTTTTTGCATTGAAATTAGGGTTCATACTTCTTCTTTTCATCTTTTATTTCTTTTTATGTTTTTTAATCAATTTATGATGTTAAATCAAGCTATGAGAGGCTAAAATCCCTCATTCTTGGGGTTGAGGAGACGAGTATTAATTTCTAGAGTTGAATATTATTGGGTTTTGCTGAAGTTTATTAATTAGGGGTTATTCTTATATGTCACGACCCGAACTCCCATTCGAGCCGGACTGGCTCCCAAAGCCGATATGGCCCGAGAGAACCAATCTTTGCTCCTATTCACTCACAAGAATACCTTAGTATGAATCTTATTATACTTCATGCAACTTGGCGGAAGTCATGAAAAACTTATACAATATATAAAACTTGGCCGTTAGGGCCATCAAGTCAAACAGAACACATATCTCTTACATTCACTTTCCCACATATGTCTAGAAAGCCTCTAACCGATATATGAACACAACATCTATATTCGAGACAAGTCCCCGCTTTATACAATAGGTACAGTACCAAAACAATATACACATACGACTAGGAAAGCCCCGAACCAACTGGGAGCTCACCAATGATCCGCGGATGACTCGTAGCCTATTGTGGAGGTCTACTAACACCTGTGCCTGCAGCAAATAAAGTAAGTTCCCCAAAAGGGGTCAGTACGAAGAATGTACTGAGTATGCAAGGCTATAAGAAACTTCATGAAACTTAAACACTTCAATGAACTTGATTTCTGGAGAATGTTCAATATGGATCCATCAACTTTTAGTATGTGTGGGATTATGTACCTTACGTTCATTACCTTTCCTTTTCCTTTATGTCCATTACCATCAATATTCATCACCATCAATAGATAATCGTCAATAATGTATAACCGTTAATATGCAACCTTAAATATGTAATGAAACCATCAATATGCAATGCAACTGTCAATATGCAACTATAATAATATAACCGTATCAAGTTCGGCATCAAGCTAGGATTTTGCCCCACTGAGCTTCCCCCCTGCTACCACCCAAAAAACAAGGAAGCAGGTTCGGTATCAAGTTTGGCTTTTACCTCACTGAGCTTCCCCCTTGATCTAGTGAATATAATAAAGTTCGGCATCAAACTTGGCTTTTTGCCCACTGAGCTTTCCCCCTGCTACCACCCAGAAAAAAAGAAAGCAGGTTCGGCATCAAGTTTGGCTTTTTCCCCAAAGCTATCACCCGCACTCAAAGAACCATAAAGTAACCATAATGTAATTATAAAGAAATTATAAAGTAATCATAAAGTAACCATGAGGGAAAATATAAAGTAACCATGAGGGGATTACTGTTTCCATTACTTCATTGCATTACTTCTCTCTTGTACTTTGATGAGATTGATACATTGGGGAATCATAACTTTTTTGGAACACATGCATAGATGCATTACTTCATTCTTTTATGTTCATGAGATTGATACTTGGTAGTAATTATAACATTATGGAAGCTTTGGAATTTTGATCACTGATTGAGAGACATATGAGTCATGATTGGTCCATGATTAAGAAACATAAGAATAATAACATATGACAACCTGAAATGAGATACCTTTTAACGTTTCGGAATGAAACAAGGATAATGGCAACATGCATAATATTTGTTGCAGGAAGATACGAAAAGAGTAACCTTACATACCTTGTTATCTCACTACGAATACACAAGCCTATATGGGGATACAGTAGTCCAGCTTCCTTCTTACGTTTCACTCTACAACACAAGTATGTAACGGCGTACGTTAACAATCAACTCTCTTACAAATGTATAAGTGTCACAATGAGTTACGTGACTGCTATATAGAATCATTTCATCCTTCACAGTACAATCCATGGAATCATCATACCAACAACACCAAAACATACCACATATCGACCAAGACATCATAAACCAATAACATTTTACACCAAGTTTACCCTTTACACTTCCTCATTAACACTACGTTACCTTTTCTCCGTCAAGTCACTCGATAGCTTTTACAATAACACTTTAAAATCAATCCATATTTTATACCATTAAAAATACCTCTGGGATAATCCTTTATAGTCATTTAAAAGGTACCATAAGTTGATAATTGCATCCATGAAGGGTATAGGGGTTTTGGGGGGCCAAAGGGATGCAAAAACAATCAATTCGGAGTTCTGGGCCGATCCGCTAAGCCACCTTAGCCTGCAGGTGGATGACCTGTATCTGTAGGTGACCTTTTACAGTAGCCATAGGCACCTGCGTCGGCACCTGCGCCCACAGGTGCTTCATCTGCGAGGGCGGGTGCCCGTTTCGGCCAAAAAAGGTCTCTTTTGGGTCTTTTTATGAAATGAAT
The DNA here is from genome assembly GCA_031232105.1 of Capsicum rhomboideum. NCBI lineage: Eukaryota > Viridiplantae > Streptophyta > Magnoliopsida > Solanales > Solanaceae > Capsicum > Capsicum rhomboideum. The sequence goes on from CP124718.1 coordinate 52,578,855, forward strand.
GGTCCATGATCATAACTAAAATATTTTTAACATATTTTTGATAATATTATACACAAACATTCATCCATGGTCTCACAACACACATAGCAACACCCAAAATAACACTTTACAGTCAATACGTCACCAAAACCATAACCAATTTCACAATAGAAATTCCAAACATTATACACCATGACAAAAAAAGGAAATGCTATGATCACATCTCACATGTCAATATTAACTCCATCATATTCACTTCCTTCAATACCACAAGTCCATGTTCAAGTTTACAAGGCAAAACCATTCTCCGATTTAGCAAACATGTAACTTTACGCACATAGTGAACTTCTCAATATTCCACCAACATACCCAACATCATATACACCATGTATCATGAATAAAATATATTAAAACATAATAATAAACACTTACCAAGTCTTTCAAGATGATGATCTTTTTCAAAGGGATGAAGGTCTAGGGTTTGTGAGAGATAATGGAAATGTTGAGAAAATTCTAGAAAAGGCATGGGGGTAACAAATGAATAAAATCTGATTATTGACACCTTATATAGTCCCCTAATGGTGTTTTGTAACCACACACTTGGTCCACTCATGATATAGCAACTTGGTCTTGCAAGAATGGGTCATTCCTTCATTTGGGCCATGTATTTATATGAGTTTTGGGCCTCCATTGAGCCTAATGGCTCAAGACTTCTTTAGCCCACCAAATTTTGTGTATAATTCCTTATATATATATATATATATATATATAGGTCCCTCAAGTCACTCTTATCTATCTCTTGTCATTAAATGCATGGTTGATTAGTCAAATGGAAGATTAGATCATGTTTTGCCCCATTGGGCCAAGTCTTTTGCTCTTGTATTAGGCCTCATTTGGACCAATGGCTCATGACTCATTAATACCCAACAAATTAATGTCTAATTCATCAAATCTCTCATGTTTAACTAATTCCATAAGTGTACACGTAGTCATATAGATTCGACAACATACGGGGGTTTCACCTCCTACAAAGGTCTAATCCCATGTACTAGGCCCAATATCAATTATCTCATCAATATTTTGACTCTCAACACTTGAGTAACCGTTGTTCAATGTCGTTAAGTAGGTTTGGGAAGGTATGGGGTGTTACATTATATGCTTGATTTTACTATTTTAATGCTTGATCACTATTAAAATAAATTTATTGTCTTGAGAGGAGTTCGAGAGAAAAATTGAGACATAGAACGTGGAAATGAGGAGCATGATCTTTACTCGAGGAAGGTATTTTGAGAGATTGATGTGCGGTTAGGACTGAGAGGTACCTAATTCGCGCGCTTGTTCAAATTCGGGAAGATAGCTTAAAGGCGTTAGAATTAGTTAAACCTATCCCCGCTCAATGATGTAGTTAGGTTTCCAATTTCTAATAGAAGGTTATAGTTTGGCGACGAATAAAATCATAGTATCAACCTCGTGATCAAAAACCATGATAGACAACTCAATTTGCTTGAACCATTAATATTCATGTGCTCGAGATGACGTTCGAGATACCCTGACCCTGGGAATTGAACTTGCTATTATTTATACCCCAAGTTAATCATGTTAGTTTAGTCCATAGTTATTTTACACTTTAAAACCATCATATCACTATATTCCACCGCTTAAAAAAACAATCAAGAAATAGTTTAGTCTAGTGAATAGTTACACGACAAGTGCCTGTGGGTTAGACATCTGGATTGAAAGGGCCACTTTATTACTTGCACTACCTCGTACACTTGCGTGACCAGTTTGAAGCAACAAGTTTTTAGCGTTGTTGCCGGGGACTTCAGTTTTAATTATTTATCTAGATTGGACTTTTTCTTTTTATTTGTTTGAGTTGTATATAATTTATTTTTGTACAAAGTTTTATTTTAATTTTCTACAACTCTTGTTGATATGTCAGCCTGGGATAGATGATCATTGATTGATTACAATTCAAGTTATTTTTGTGGAGGACCACACTTGGATGGTAATTGTCATGATTTTCAAGAGAGCGAGTTGTGTGCACCTACCCAATCTTCTAAATTGAATAGATGTCAGATGTGTGGCGGTCAGGATAGACATTGGAGTGACTGTAAAAACTATTATTCCCCTCCCCTGAACCCACCCCTATTATGATCAGTCTGTTGTTTGTGATGTTGGCAGGGCTAATGGAGAACATGAGGCTCTCTTTATGGATATGCTAAAACGAATAATGGAGCTGCAGACACAACAAATGGAAGACATGTAGAGAATGAGGGAAGCCACAAATAAGATGCATTCCCAAGTCACAAAGTTATAGGCTATTGTTGAAACTTGTGAAAATCAACAAGTTACAGACCTATCCAACACTCAAGAGAAACCCCGAATTGATGAAGAAAGGGAGGCACTAGTAGAAAAAAGTTGTGATGAAGAATACTTAATGAGCCAGGAATGTCTAATGGAGCAAGCACAACAATTAAAAATTCATGAGTATCTCCGGTATGGTCTCACAACCATGGCAACCTAATTAAAAGGGGGGAGAGATAAGCTTAATTCAGAGATAGCTCAATTTGGCTTAGATATCCATGACTTGAATGTTAAGCTGATGAAAAATATTGAGATGTCTAATGTCCAATCACCAATAGTTGCGGAGACTAGCTATTTTGTGGAGAAAGAAGAAGAATGTCAACAATTCGACTATCATTCTTTGATTGAGGATGACATTAAGAGGGAGTATAAATGTAAGAATATTACAACTAGTGCAAGCGAGAAAGTGGGACATATTGGATCTCATTCAAAGTATTTTTCTACATTATGATAAGATGATTGTATTTTGAGTCATCTGAACTAGTAGAGGATTGTGTAGAGGAGGAACAAGAATATTACATTCGTAAATTTGCACCAGACAAGCAACAAAACAACATGCCTCACCTCAAGGCCAAGTCATTTAACATGCACCATCCATCACTTGGTCCCTTCATTTGTGCACCACCACCTTATGAGCGAAGAAAAAAGATGGATTTGATGTTGGGGGTGAAATTTATATCCTCAAGGTAGAGGAAAAAATTGATGGGTCGTGCCACGGCATTAAATTAGGCAGTTGTGGGAGGCACCCCAACGTTTAGTAAGTAGTTTATTTTATTTTATTTTTATTAGTGTCACCTTTGTTTTTGTTTTTGTTTTTGTTTGTTTTGTTTTCCAGATTAGGGGAAGTCTGAGTACCAAAAAATCTAAGATAAGGAGCATTGCAAAATCTAAGTGGGGGCTCCTCCAGACCTCTTTGATGGATAAGATGATACTAGCTGGGCCTAGAGGCTTCCGGGAGTATTTCTCTTTCATTATTCTTTGAGTTATACTTTGGGACAAAGTATGATTTTAAGTGGGGGGGGGGGATATTTCGATTTGGTTAGGGTGGAGTGTGCTATAGGAGTCTTTTGGTTATTTTCTTTTTGCTTGTGTTGCTAAAAATTTGAAAAATACAAAAAGATTTTCTTTTAGTAATTTTTAAATTTATTTAGGAGCACACTTCATCCACCCCACGATTTTTCTTTTCAGTTCTTTTCCGAGGGGAAGCCCTTTGAACCCAATATCCTTTTTATTTTTAGGAGTAATTTTTAAGATTTTAGAGATGCTCGAATAAGATGCTACTCATAATTGCATGATGTAACTTGGTTTTGAATGTTGAAGCATGTGTGGTGAATTTAATGACTATTGTTGAGACACCTAGGCTCATTTGTTTGACTCTTTTGTGATGTTAGCTTAATGTTGAATTCTTGCTATTGCTTGGTTGAGAGTCTGTAGGGATCCATATTGATTTAGACATGTGCCATGTGTGAGCCAGGTTTTTGTGTTATTCCATGTGCATATTGATGTCTAGAACTTGCCCGGTGTGTTTGCAAAGAGAAATAAAGTGTGTTGAGTTTAGGAGATGATATAGGCATTTCTTTGATAGCCATATTTTATACCTACTTTATCTACCCTTTTTTCATGATCTTAGTCAGCCATGTTAATCCTTTAGCCTATTCTTTAGTAGCCTTATATGTAGCTTAATCCTTTTCTTTCAATTAACCGTAATTTGATCAAAAAATCCTAAGCACTTTAGTAGAGTAATTAAGATGTTAAGGAGTATAAAAATTGAAGAAGGAAAAAGTGAAGTTGAAGCCCCAATTAAATAGCTTTTGGTTTGTGAAAAAGTTTATGTGTTGTTGGTAGGGAGTAATGTAATGAAAAGAAAAAATTTACTAAAAGAAGTGAATCATGTGTTGATAGTAAATACTCCTTGCCTAATATGTGAGACCTAGCTTAACGAGATGGGGAAAAACGAAAGAGAGTTGGGAAGATAAAATTGGTATAAAATAGGTTGGTTGGAGGTGATCTTAATATAAATTGTAGGGTATTAAAGCGCTTAGGGAAGATAGTCACTATTCTTGACCGAATAGTTACTACCCGTCCCTTAGCCTACATTACAACCCTTAAAGTCCTCCTAGATCTTAAGCTTTGATATTCTGATACTACTGGAGTACTACACTAAGGGCCAGCTTATGGTTCATCTTATGTGACATGTGAATTCTTTGTAAGAGTAAGCAGAATTTGATTCTTGCACCTATTATTATGATAAATTGCATATCTGTGAGTGAATGTGGGTGACCATCTCATGGTGAGGGCACATGTTTGATGATAGATAGGTGACTTATATGATCACTTTATTCAGTAATGTGCATGAGTTTGCAAACTTGGTAGAGTCAATTCTTGAGGCTATGAAGTTTTTAAGTACTATTCATGTGTTTCAAGTTGTAATATAACATGTTGAATGTAGAGCTTTCTATTCATGTGGTCATTGTAGTGCTAGCTTGAGTGTCTTAGTTGTAGTAGTAATTATAGAGTCTTCCTTGATTGTGATTAGTGTGAAGATTTGTTCGAGGATGAACAAAGCTTTAAGTGTGGGGTGGTGTACTCCCTATTGCTGACTTTGACCTATGTTTACATTAGGTTTGAGAGCAATAAGTGTGTATTTTGTATTGTTTTTATGGAATATTTGATATTGTGATTAGACTTTTGTAGGTGGAATTTGCAACTAATTGAAGCATTTTTGGAGTGGAAAGTGAGAGTTGAAGGATTTACGAGCAAAGAATCTTGAAGATAAGAGACAAGCCAAAGATTTGGACTTGGAGAATCCACCCGAATCCATAAAGAAAGGAAGAAAATCGGGGTTTAAGGCTTTGGCGCGCCAACTGATGTGCCGGGCATCTTTTAACCAATATTTTGTTTGGATGGACAGCAGAGGGGTGGGCCAAGGGGCGTGCCGGGCTGCTATTGCCCGACTTTTTTGAGGCAAAAATTTGGCTAAATATCTGGCGCATTAAGGAGCATGCTGGGCCTCTTTTTGACAATTTTTGACTCTGAATTCTAGTCTATAAAGAGGGCTCTTAGGTTATTGTATCAACTCTATCCATCATTTTTAGACTACTTTGGGGCATTTTTGGCATTAAAATTAGGGTTCATACTTCTTCTTTTTATCTTTTATTTCTTTTTATGTTTTTTTAATCAATTTATGATGTTAAATCAAGCTATCAGAGGCTAAAATCCCTCATTCTTGGGGTTGAGGTGACGAGCATGCATTTCTAGAGTTGAATATTATTGATTTTTGCTGAAGTTTATCAATTAGTGGTTATTCTTATAGTCTTGATTTTACTATTTTAATGTTTGATCACCATTGAAATAAATCTATTGTCTTGAGAGGAGCTTGAGAGAAAATTTGAGAGATAGAACGTGGAAATGAGGAGCATGATCTTTACTCGAGGAAGGTATTTTGAGAGATTGATGTGCGGTTAGGACTGAGAGGTACCTAATTCGCGCGCATGTTCTAATTCGGGAAGATAGCTTAAAGGCGTTAGAATTAGTTAAACCTATCCCCGCTCAATGATGTAGTTAGGTTTCCAATTTCTAATAGAAGGTTATAGTTTGGCGACGAATAAAATCATAGTATCAACCTCGTGATCAAAAACCATGATAGACAACTCAATTTGCTTGAACCATTAATATTCATGTGCTCGAGATGACGTTCGAGATACCCTGACCCTGGGAATTGAACTTGCTATTATTTATACCCCAAGTTAATCATGTTAGTTTAGTCCATAGTTATTTTACACTTTAAAACCATCATATCACTATATTCCACCGCTTAAAAAAACAATCAAGAAATAGTTTAGTCTAGTGAATAGTTACACGACAAGTGCCTGTGGGTTAGACATCTGGATTGAAAGGGCCACTTTATTACTTGCACTACCTCGTACACTTGCGTGACCAGTTTGAAGCAACAAGTTTTTAGCGTTGTTGCCGGGGACTTCAGTTTTAATTATTTATCTAGATTGGACTTTTTCTTTTTATTTGTTTGAGTTGTATATAATTTATTTTTGTACAAAGTTTTATTTTAATTTTCTACAACTCTTGTTGATATGTTAGCCTGGGATAGATGATCATTGATTGATTACAATTCAAGTTATTTTTGTGGAGGACCACACTTGGATGGTAATTGTCATGATTTTCAAGAGAGCGAGTTGTGTGCACCTACCCAATCTTCTAAATTGAATAGATGTCAGATGTGTGGCGGTCAGGATAGACATTGGAGTGACTGTAAAAACTATTATTCCCCTCCCCTGAACCCACCCCTATTATGATCAGTCTGTTGTTTGTGATGTTGGCAGGGCTAATGGAGAACATGAGGCTCTCTTTATGGATATGCTAAAACGAATAATGGAGCTGCAGACACAACAAATGGAAGACATGTAGAGAATGAGGGAAGCCACAAATAAGATGCATTCCCAAGTCACAAAGTTATAGGCTATTGTTGAAACTTGTGAAAATCAACAAGTTACAGACCTATCCAACACTCAAGAGAAACCCCGAATTGATGAAGAAAGGGAGGCACTAGTAGAAAAAAGTTGTGATGAAGAATACTTAATGAGCCAGGAATGTCTAATGGAGCAAGCACAACAATTAAAAATTCATGAGTATCTCCGGTATGGTCTCACAACCATGGCAACCTAATTAAAAGGGGGGAGAGATAAGCTTAATTCAGAGATAGCTCAATTTGGCTTAGATATCCATGACTTGAATGTTAAGCTGATGAAAAATATTGAGATGTCTAATGTCCAATCACCAATAGTTGCGGAGACTAGCTATTTTGTGGAGAAAGAAGAAGAATGTCAACAATTCGACTATCATTCTTTGATTGAGGATGACATTAAGAGGGAGTATAAATGTAAGAATATTACAACTAGTGCAAGCGAGAAAGTGGGACATATTGGATCTCATTCAAAGTATTTTTCTACATTATGATAAGATGATTGTATTTTGAGTCATCTGAACTAGTAGAGGATTGTGTAGAGGAGGAACAAGAATCTTACATTCTTAAATTTGCACCAGACAAGCAACAAAACAACATGCCTCACCTCAAGGCCAAGTCATTTAACATGCACCATCCATCACTTGGTCCCTTCATTTGTGCACCACCACCTTATGAGCGAAGAAAAAAGATGGATTCGATGTTGGGGGTGAAATTTATATCCTCAAGGTGGAGGAAAAAATTGATGGGTCGTGCCACGGCATTAAATTAGGCAGTTGTGGGAGGCACCCCAACGTTTAGTAAGTAGTTTATTTTATTTTATTTTTATTAGTGTCACCTTTGTTTTTGTTTTTGTTTTTGTTTGTTTTGTTTTCCAGATTAGGGGAAGTCTGAGTACCAAAAAATCTAAGATAAGGAGCATTGCAAAATCTAAGTGGGGGCTCCTCCAGACCTCTTTGATGGATAAGATGATACTAGCTGGGCCTAGAGGCTTCCGGGAGTATTTCTCTTTCATTATTCTTTGAATTATACTTTGGGACAAAGTATGATTTTAAGTGGGGGGGGGGGATATTTCGATTTGGTTAGGGTGGAGTGTGCTATAGGAGTCTTTTGGTTATTTTCTTTTTGCTTATGTTGCTAAAAATTTGAAAAATACAAAAAGATTTTCTTTTAGTAATTTTTAAATTTATTTAGGAGCACACTTCATCCACCCCACGATTTTTCTTTTCAGTTCTTTTCCGAGGGGAAGCCCTTTGAACCCAATATCCTTTTTATTTTTAGGAGTAATTTTTAAGATTTTAGAGATGCTCGAATAAGATGCTACTCATAATTGCATGATGTAACTTGGTTTTGAATGTTGAAGCATGTGTGGTGAATTTAATGACTATTGTTGAGACACCTAGGCTCATTTGTTTGACTCTTTTGTGATGTTAGCTTAATGTTGAATTCTTGCTATTGCTTGGTTGAGAGTCTGTAGGGATCCATATTGATTTAGACATGTGCCATGTGTGAGCCAGGTTTTTGTGTAATTCCATGTGCATATTGATGTCTAGAACTTGCCCGGTGTGTTTGCAAAGAGAAATAAAGTGTGTTGAGTTTAGGAGATGATATAGGCATTTCTTTGATAGCCATATTTTATACCTACTTTATCTACCCTTTTTTCATGATCTTAGTCAGCCATGTTAATCCTTTAGCCTATTCTTTAGTAGCCTTATATGTAGCTTAATCCTTTTCTTTCAATTAACCGTAATTTGATCAAAAAATCCTAAGCACTTTAGTAGAGTAATTAAGATGTTAAGGAGTATAAAAATTGAAGAAGGAAAAAGTGAAGTTGAAGCCCCAATTAAATAGCTTTTGGTTTGTGAAAAAGTTTATGTGTTGTTGGTAGGGAGTAATGTAATGAAAAGAAAAAATTTACTAAAAGAAGTGAATCATGTGTTGATAGTAAATACTCCTTGCCTAATATGTGAGACCTAGCTTAACGAGATGGGGAAAAACGAAAGAGAGTTGGGAAGATAAAATTGGTATAAAATAGGTTGGTTGGAGGTGATCTTAATATAAATTGTAGGGTATTAAAGCGCTTAGGGAAGATAGTCACTATTCTTGACCGAATAGTTACTACCCGTCCCTTAGCCTACATTACAACCCTTAAAGTCCTCCTAGATCTTAAGCTTTGATATTCTGATACTACTGGAGTACTACACTAAGGGCCAGCTTATGGTTCATCTTATGTGACATGTGAATTCTTTGTAAGAGTAAGCAGAATTTGATTCTTGCACCTATTATTATGATAAATTGCATATCTGTGAGTGAATGTGGGTGACCATCTCATGGTGAGGGCACATGTTTGATGATAGATAGGTGACTTATATGATCACTTTATTCAGTAATGTGCATGAGTTTGCAAACTTGGTAGAGTCAATTCTTGAGGCTATGAAGTTTTTAAGTACTATTCATGTGTTTCAAGTTGTAATATAACATGTTGAATGTAGAGCTTTCTATTCATGTGGTCATTGTAGTGCTAGCTTGAGTGTCTTAGTTGTAGTAGTAATTATAGAGTCTTCCTTGATTGTGATTAGTGTGAAGATTTGTTCGAGGATGAACAAAGCTTTAAGTGTGGGGTGGTGTACTCCCTATTGCTGACTTTGACCTATGTTTACATTAGGTTTGAGAGCAATAAGTGTGTATTTTGTATTGTTTTTATGGAATATTTGATATTGTGATTAGACTTTTGTAGGTGGAATTTGCAACTAATTGAAGCATTTTTGGAGTGGAAAGTGAGAGTTGAAGGATTTACGAGCAAAGAATCTTGAAGATAAGAGACAAGCCAAAGATTTGGACTTGGAGAATCCACCCGAATCCATAAAGAAAGGAAGAAAATCGGGGTTTAAGGCTTTGGCGCGCCAACTGATGTGCCGGGCATCTTTTAACCAATATTTTGTTTGGATGGACAGCAGAGGGGTGGGCCAAGGGGCGTGCCGGGCTGCTATTGCCCGACTTTTTTGAGGCAAAAATTTGGCTAAATATCTGGCGCATTAAGGAGCATGCTGGGCCTCTTTTTGACAATTTTTGACTCTGAATTCTAGTCTATAAAGAGGGCTCTTAGGTTATTGTATCAACTCTATCCATCATTTTTAGACTACTTTGGGGCATTTTTGGCATTAAAATTAGGGTTCATACTTCTTCTTTTTATCTTTTATTTCTTTTTATGTTTTTTTAATCAATTTATGATGTTAAATCAAGCTATCAGAGGCTAAAATCCCTCATTCTTGGGGTTGAGGTGACGAGCATGCATTTCTAGAGTTGAATATTATTGATTTTTGCTGAAGTTTATCAATTAGTGGTTATTCTTATAGTCTTGATTTTACTATTTTAATGTTTGATCACCATTGAAATAAATCTATTGTCTTGAGAGGAGCTTGAGAGAAAATTTGAGAGATAGAACGTGGAAATGAGGAGCATGATCTTTACTCGAGGAAGGTATTTTGAGAGATTGATGTGCGGTTAGGACTGAGAGGTACCTAATTCGCGCGCATGTTCTAATTCGGGAAGATAGCTTAAAGGCGTTAGAATTAGTTAAACCTATCCCCGCTCAATGATGTAGTTAGGTTTCCAATTTCTAATAGAAGGTTATAGTTTGGCGACGAATAAAATCATAGTATCAACCTCGTGATCAAAAACCATGATAGACAACTCAATTTGCTTGAACCATTAATATTCATGTGCTCGAGATGACGTTCGAGATACCCTGACCCTGGGAATTGAACTTGCTATTATTTATACCCCAAGTTAATCATGTTAGTTTAGTCCATAGTTATTTTACACTTTAAAACCATCATATCACTATATTCCACCGCTTAAAAAAACAATCAAGAAATAGTTTAGTCTAGTGAATAGTTACACGACAAGTGCCTGTGGGTTAGACATCTGGATTGAAAGGGCCACTTTATTACTTGCACTACCTCGTACACTTGCGTGACCAGTTTGAAGCAACAAGTTTTTAGCGTTGTTGCCGGGGACTTCAGTTTTAATTATTTATCTAGATTGGACTTTTTCTTTTTATTTGTTTGAGTTGTATATAATTTATTTTTGTACAAAGTTTTATTTTAATTTTCTACAACTCTTGTTGATATGTTAGCCTGGGATAGATGATCATTGATTGATTACAATTCAAGTTATTTTTGTGGAGGACCACACTTGGATGGTAATTGTCATGATTTTCAAGAGAGCGAGTTGTGTGCACCTACCCAATCTTCTAAATTGAATAGATGTCAGATGTGTGGCGGTCAGGATAGACATTGGAGTGACTGTAAAAACTATTATTCCCCTCCCCTGAACCCACCCCTATTATGATCAGTCTGTTGTTTGTGATGTTGGCAGGGCTAATGGAGAACATGAGGCTCTCTTTATGGATATGCTAAAACGAATAATGGAGCTGCAGCCACAACAAATGGAAGACATGTAGAGAATGAGGGAAGCCACAAATAAGATGCATTCCCAAGTCACAAAGTTATAGGCTATTGTTGAAACTTGTGAAAATCAACAAGTTACAGACTTATCCAACACTCAAGAGAAACCCCGAATTGATGAAGAAAGGGAGGCACTAGTAGAAAAAAGTTGTGATGAAGAATACTTAATGAGCCAGGAATGTCTAATGGAGCAAGCACAACAATTAAAAATTCATGAGTATCTCCGGTATGGTCTCACAACCATGGCAACCTAATTAAAAGGGGGGAGAGATAAGCTTAATTCAGAGATAGCTCAATTTGGCTTAGATATCCATGACTTGAATGTTAAGTTGATGAAAAATATTGAGATGTCTAATGTCCAATCACCAATAGTTGCGGAGACTAGCTATTTTGTGGAGAAAGAAGAAGAATGTCAACAATTCAACTATCATTCTTTGATTGAGGATGACATTAAGAGGGAGTATAAATATAAGAATGTTACAACTAGTGCAAGCGAGAAAGTGGGACATATTGGATCTCATTCAAAGTATTTTTCTACATTATGATAAGATGATTGTATTTTGAGTCATCTGAACTAGTAGAGGATTGTGTAGAGGAGGAACAAGAATCTTACATTCTTAAATTTGCACCAGACAAGCAACAAAACAACATGCCTCACCTCAAGGCCAAGTCATTTAACATGCACCATCCATCACTTGGTCCCTTCATTTGTGCACCACCACCTTATGAGCGAAGAAAAAAGATGGATTCGATGTTGGGGGTGAAATTTATATCCTCAAGGTGGAGGAAAAAATTGATGGGTCGTGCCACGGCATTAAATTAGGCAGTTGTGGGAGGCACCCCAACGTTTAGTAAGTAGTTTATTTTTTATTTTTTTTATTAGTGTCACCTTTGTTTTTGTTTTTGTTTTTGTTTGTTTTGTTTTCCAGATTAGGGGAAGTCTGAGTACCAAAAAATCTAAGATAAGGAGCATTGCAAAATCTAAGTGGGGGCTCCTCCAGACCACTTTGATGGATAAGATGATACTAGCTGGGCCTAGAGGCTTCCGGGAGTATTTCTCTTTCATTATTCTTTGAGTTATACTTTGGGACAAAGTATGATTTTAAGTGGGGGGGGGGGGATATTTCGATTTGGTTAGGGTGGAGTGTGTTATAGGAGTCTTTTGGTTATTTTCATTTTGCTTATGTTGCTAAAAATTTGAAAAATACAAAAAGATTTTCTTTTAGTAATTTTTAAATTTATTTAGGAGCACACTTCATCCACCCCACGATTTTTCTTTTCAGTTCTTTTCCGAGGGGAAGCCCTTTGAACCCAATATCCTTTTTATTTTTAGGAGTAATTTTTAAGATTTTAGAGATGCTCGAATAAGATGCTACTCATAATTGCATGATGTAACTTGGTTTTGAATGTTGAAGCATGTGTGGTGAATTTAATGACTATTGTTGAGACACCTAGGCTCATTTGTTTGACTCTTTTGTGATGTTAGCTTAATGTTGAATTCTTGCTATTGCTTGGTTGAGAGTCTATAGGGATCCATATTGATTTAGACATGTGCCATGTGTGAGCCAGGTTTTTGTGTTATTCCATGTGCATATTGATGTCTAGAACTTGCCCGGTGTGTTTGCAAAGAGAAATAAAGTGTGTTGAGTTTAGGAGATGATATAGGCATTTCTTTGATAGCCATATTTTATACCTACTTTATCTACCCTTTTTTCATGATCTTAGTCAGCCATGTTAATCCTTTAGCCTATTCTTTAGTAGCCTTATATGTAGCTTAATCCTTTTCTTTCAATTAACCTTAATTTGATCAAAAAATCCTAAGCACTTTAGTAGAGTAATTAAGATGTTAAGGAGTATAAAAATTGAAGAAGGAAAAAGTGAAGTTGAAGCCCCAATTAAATAGCTTTTGGTTTGTGAAAAAGTTTATGTGTTGTTGGTAGGGAGTAATGTAATGAAAAGAAAAAATTTACTAAAAGAAGTGAATCATGTGTTGATAGTAAATACTCCTTGCCTAATATGTGAGACCTAGCTTAACGAGATGGGAAAAAACGAAAGAGAGTTGGGAAGATAAAATTGGTATAAAATAGGTTGGTTGGAGGTGATCTTAATATAAATTGTAGGGTATTAAAGCGCTTAGGGAAGATAGTCACTATTCTTGACCGAATAGTTACTACCCGTCCCTTAGCCTACATTACAACCCTTAAAGTCCTCCTAGATCTTAAGCTTTGATATTCTGATACTACTGGAGTACTACACTAAGGGCCAGCTTATGGTTCATCTTATGTGACATGTGAATTCTTTGTAAGAGTAAGCAGAATTTGATTCTTGCACCTATTATTATGATAAATTGCATATCTGTGAGTGAATGTGGGTGACCATCTCATGGTGAGGGCACATGTTTGATGATAGATAGGTGACTTATATGATCACTTTATTCAGTAATGTGCATGAGTTTGCAAACTTGGTAGAGTCAATTCTTGAGGCTATGAAGTTTTTAAGTACTATTCATGTGTTTCAAGTTGTAATATAACATGTTGAATGTAGAGCTTTCTATTCATGTGGTCATTGTAGTGCTAGCTTGAGTGTCTTAGTTGTAGTAGTAATTATAGAGTCTTCCTTGATTGTGATTAGTGTGAAGATTTGTTCGAGGATGAACAAAGCTTTAAGTGTGGGGTGGTGTACTCCCTATTGCTGACTTTGACCTATGTTTACATTAGGTTTGAGAGCAATAAGTGTGTATTTTGTATTGTTTTTATGGAATATTTGATATTGTGATTAGACTTTTGTAGGTGGAATTTGCAACTAATTGAAGCATTTTTGGAGTGGAAAGTGAGAGTTGAAGGATTTACGAGCAAAGAATCTTGAAGATAAGAGACAAGCCAAAGATTTGGACTTGGAGAATCCACCCGAATCCATAAAGAAAGGAAGAAAATCGGGGTTTAAGGCTTTGGCGCGCCAACTGATGTGCCGGGCATCTTTTAACCAATATTTTGTTTGGATGGACAGCAGAGGGGTGGGCCAAGGGGCGTGCCGGGCTGCTATTGCCCGACTTTTTTGAGGCAAAAATTTGGCTAAATATCTGGCGCATTAAGGAGCATGCTGGGCCTCTTTTTGACAATTTTTGACTCTGAATTCTAGTCTATAAAGAGGGCTCTTAGGTTATTGTATCAACTCTATCCATCATTTTTAGACTACTTTGGGGAATTTTTGGCATTAAAATTAGGGTTCATACTTCTTCTTTTTATCTTTTATTTCTTTTTATGTTTTTTTAATCAATTTATGATGTTAAATCAAGCTATCAGAGGCTAAAATCCCTCATTCTTGGGGTTGAGGTGACGAGCATGCATTTCTAGAGTTGAATATTATTGGTTTTTGCTGAAGTTTATCAATTAGTGGTTATTCTTATAGTCTTGATTTTACTATTTTAATGTTTGATCACCATTGAAATAAATCTATTGTCTTGAGAGGAGCTTGAGAGAAAATTTGAGAGATAGAACGTGGAAATGAGGAGCATGATCTTTACTCGAGGAAGGTATTTTGAGAGATTGATGTGCGGTTAGGACTGAGAGGTACCTAATTCGCGCGCATGTTCTAATTCGGGAAGATAGCTTAAAGGCGTTAGAATTAGTTAAACCTATCCCCGCTCAATGATGTAGTTAGGTTTCCAATTTCTAATAGAAGGTTATAGTTTGGCGACGAATAAAATCATAGTATCAACCTCGTGATCAAAAACCATGATAGACAACTCAATTTGCTTGAACCATTAATATTCATGTGCTCGAGATGACGTTCGAGATACCCTGACCCTGGGAATTGAACTTGCTATTATTTATACCCCAAGTTAATCATGTTAGTTTAGTCCATAGTTATTTTACACTTTAAAACCATCATATCACTATATTCCACCGGTTTAAAAAATAATCAAGAAATAGTTTAGTCTAGTGAATAGTTACACGACAAGTGCCTGTGGGTTCGACATCCAGCTTGAAAGGGCCACTATATTACTTGCACGAGTGCGTACACTTGCGTGAGCAGTTTGAAGCAACAAGTTTTTAGTGTTGTTGTCGGGGACTTCAGTTTTAATTATTTATCTAGATTGGACTTTTTCTTTTTATTTGTTTGAGTTGTGTATAATTTATTTTTGTACAAAGTTTTATTTTACTTTTCTACAACTCTTGTTGATATGTCAGCCTGTGATAGATGATCATTGAATGATTACAATTCGAGTTGTTTTTGTGGAGGACCACACTTGGATGGTAATTGTCATGATTTTTCAAGAGAGCGGGTTGTGTGCACCTACCCAATCTTCTAAATTTAATAGATGTCAGATGTGTGGTGGTTAGGATAGACATTGGAGTGACTATCCAAACTATTATTCCCCTCCCTTGAACCCAACCCTATTATGATCAGTCTGTTGTTTGTGATGTTGGCAGGGCTAATGGAGCTAATGTGGCAGAACATGAGGCTTACTTTATGGATATGCTGAAGCGAATAATGGAGTTGCAGACACAACAAATAGAAGACATGTCGAGAATAAGGGAAGCCACAAATAAGATGCATTCCCAAGTCACAAAGTTATAGGCTATGGTTGAAACTTGAATAAATCAACAAGTTACAGACTTATCCAACACTCAAGAGAAACCCCGAATTGATGAAGAAAGGGAGGCACTAGTAGAAAAAAGTTGTGATGAAGAAGACGTAATGATCCAGGAATGTCTAATGGAGCAAGCACAACAATTAAAAATTCATGAGTATCTCCGGTATGGTCTCACAACCATGGCAACCTAATTAAAAGGGGGGAGAGATAAGCTTATTTCAGAGATAGCTCAATTTGGCTTAGATATCCGTGACTTGAATGTTAAGTTGATGAAAAATATTGAGATGTCTGATGTCCAATCACCAATAGTTTCAGAGACTAGCTATTTTGTGGAGAAAGAAGAAGAATGTCAATAATTCGACTATCATTCTTTGATTGAGGATGACATTAAGAGGGAGTATAAATGTAAGAATGTTACAACTAGTGCAAGCGAGAAAGTGGGACATATTGGATCTCATTCAAAGAATTTTTCTACATTATGTTTAGATGATGACATGTATTTTGAGTCATCTGAACTAGTAGAGGATTGTGCAGAAGAGGAACAAGAATCTTACATTCTTAAATTTACACCAGACAAGCAACAAAACAACATGCCTCACCTTAAGGTTAAGTGATTTAACATGCACCATCCATCACTTGGTCCCTTCATTTGTGCACCACCACCCTATGAGCGAAGAAAAAAGATGGATTCGATGTTGGGGGTGAAATTTATATCCTCAAGGTGGAGCAAAAAGTTGATGGGTCATGCCGCGGCATTAAATTAGGCAGTTGTGGGAGGCACCCTAACGTTTAGTAAGTAGTTTATCTTAATTTTTTTTTATTAGAGTCACCTTTGTTTTTGTTTTTGTTTGTTTTGTTTTACAGATTAGGGGAAGTCTGAGTACCAAAAATTCTAAGATAAGAAGCATTGAAAAATCTAAGTAGGGGCTCCTCCGGACCTCTTTGATGGATAAGATGATACTAGCTAGGCCTAGAGGCTTCCGGGAGTATTTCTCTTTCATTATTCTTTGAGTTGTACTTTGGGACAAAGTATGATTTTAAGTGGGTGTGGGGTGGGGTGGGGTGGGGGGCGAATATTTCGATTTGGTTAGGGTGGAGTGTGCTATAGGAGTCTTTTCGTTATTTGCTTTTTGCTTATGTTGCTAAAAATTTGAAAAATACAAAAAGATTTTCTTTTGGTAATTTTGAAATTTATTTAGGAGAACACTTCATCCACCCCTCGATTTTTCTTTTCAGTTCTTTTCCGAGGGGAAGCCCTTTGAACGCAATATCCTTTTTATTTTTAGGAGTAATTTTAAGATTTTAGAGATGCTCTAATCAGATGCTACTCATAATTGCATGTTTTAACATGGTTTTGAATGTTGAAGCATGTGTAGTGAATTGAATGACTATTGTTGAGACACCTAGGCTCATTTGTTTTAATCTTTTGTGATGTTAGCTTAATGTTGAATTTTTTCTATTGCTTGGTTGAGAGTCTGTAAGGATCCATATTGATTTAGACATGTGCAATGTGTGAGCCAGGTTTTTGTGTTATTCCATGTGCATATTGATGTCTAGAACTTGCCCGGTGTGTTTGCAAATTGAAATAAAGTGTGTTGAGTATAGGAGATGATATAGGCATTTCTTTGATAGCCATATTTTATACCTACTTTATCCACCCTTTTTGCATGATCTTAGTCAGCCCTGTTAATCCTTTAGCCTATTCTTTAGTAGCCTTATATGTAGCTTAATCCTTTTCTTTCAATTAACCGTAATTTGATCAAAAAATCCTAAGCACTTTAGTTGAGAAATTAAGATGTTAAGGAGTATAAAAATTGAAGAAGGAAAAAGTGAAGTTGAAGCCCCAAATAAATAGCTTTTGGTGTGTGAAAAAGTTTATGTGTTGTTGGTAGGGAGTTATGTAATGAAAAGAAAAAAATGACCAAAAGAAGTGAATCATGTGTTGATAGTAAATACTCCTTGCCTAATAGGTGAGACCTAGCTTAACGAGATGGGGCAAAATGAAAGAGAGTTGGGAAGATAAAATTGGTGTAAAATAGGTTGGTTGGAGGTGATCTTAATGTAAATTGTAGGGTATTAAAGCACTTAGGGAAGATAGTAACTATTCTTGACCGAATAGTTCCTACCCGTCCCTTAGTCTACATTACAACCCTTAAAGTCCTCCTTGATCTTAAGCTTTGATATTCTGATACTACTAGAGTACTACACTAAGGGCCAGCTTATGGTTCATCTTATGTGACATGTGAATTCTTTGTAAGAGTGAGCAGAATTTAATTCTTGCACCTATTATTGTGATAAATTGCATATCTGTGAGTGAGTGTGGGTGACCCTCTCGTGGTGAGGGAACATGTTTGATGATAGATAGGTGACTTATATGATCACTTTATTAAGTAATGTGCATGAGTTTGCAAACTTTATAGAGTCAATTCTTGAGGCTATGAAGTTTTTAAGTAGTATTCATGTGTTTCAAGTTGTAATATAACATGTTGAATGTAGAGCTTGCTATTCATGTGGTCATTGTAGTGCTAGCTTTAGTGTCTTAGTTGTAGTAGTAATTATAGAGTCTTCCTTGATTGTGATTAGTGTGAAGATTTGTTCGAGGACGAACAAAGCTTTAAGTGTGGGGTGGTGTACGCCCTATTGCTGACTTTGACCTATGTTTACATTAGGTTTGACAGCAATAAGTGTGTATTTTGTATTGTTTTGATGGAATATTTGATATTGTGCTAATAAATGTTATTAGACCCTTGTAGGTGGAATTTGCAACTAATTGAAGCATTTTTGAAGTGGAAAGTGAGACTTGAAGGATTTACGAGCAAAGAATCTTCAAGATAAGAGATAAGCCAAAGATTTGAACTTGGAGAATCCACCCGAATCCATAAAGAAAGGAAGAAAATCGGGGTTTAAGGATTTGGCGCGCCAACTGATGTGCCGGGCATCTTTAAACCAATATTTTGTTGGATGGACAGCAGAGGGGTGGGCCAAGGGGCGTGCCGGTCTGCTATTGCCCGACTTTTTTGAGGTAAAAATTTGGCTAAATATCTGGCGCATTAAGGAGCATGCCGGGCCTCTTTTTGACAATTTTTGACTCTGAATTCTAGTCTTTAAAGAGGGCTCTTGGGTTATTGTATCAACTCTCTCCATCATTTTTAGACTACTTTAGGGCATTTTTGGCATTGAAATTAGGGTTCATACTTCTTCTTTTTATCTTTTATTTCTTTTTATGTTTTTTAATCAATTTATGATGTTAAATCAAGCTATCAGAGGCTAAAATCCCTCATTCTTGGGGTTGAGGTGACGAGCATGCATTTCTAGAGTTGAATATTATTTGTTTTTGCTGAAGTTTATCAATTAGTGGTTATTCTTATAGTCTTGATTTTACTATTTTAATGTTTGATCACCACTGAAATAAATCTATTGTCTTGAGAGGAGCTTGAGAGAAAATTTGAGAGATAGAACGTGGAAATGAGGAGCGTGATCTTTACTCGAGGAAGGTATTTTGAGAGATTGATGTGCGGTTAGGACTGAGAGGTACCTAATTCGCGCGCTTGTTCAAATTCGGGAAGATAGCTTAAAGGCGTTAGAATTAGTTAAACCTATCCCCGCTCAATGATGTAGTTAGGTTTCCAATTTCTAATAGAAGGTTATAGTTTGGTGATGAATAAAATCATAGTATCAACCTCATGATCAATAACCATGATAGACAACTCAATTTGCTTGAACCATTAATATTCATGTGCTCGAGATGACGTTCGAGATACCCTGACCCTGGGAATTGAACTTGCTATTATTTATACCCCAAGTTAATCATGTTAGTTTAGTCCATAGTTATTTTACACTTTAAAACCATCATATCACTATATTCCACCGTTTAAAAAAATAATCAAGAAATAGTTTAGTCTAGTGAATAGTTACACGACAAGTGCCTGTGGGTTCAACATCCAGCTTGAAAGGGCCACTATATTACTTGCACGAGTGCGTACACTTGCGTGAGCAGTTTGAAGCAAAAAGTTTTTAGCGTTGTTGCCGGGGACTTCAGTTTTAATTATTTATCTAGATTGGACTTTTTCTTTTTATTTGTTTGAGTTGTGTATAATTTATTTTTGTACAAAGTTTTATTTTACTTTTCTACAACTCTTGTTGATATGTCAGCCTGTGATAGATGATCATTGAATGATTACAATTCGAGTTGTTTTTGTGGAGGACCACACTTGGATGGTAATTGTCATGATTTTTCAAGAGAGCGGGTTGTGTGCACCTACCCAATCTTCTAAATTTAATAGATGTCAGATGTGTGGTGGTTAGGATAGACATTGGAGTGACTGTCCAAACTATTATTCCCCTCCCCTGAACCCAACCCTATTATGATCAGTCTGTTGTTTGTGATGTTGGCAGGGCTAATGGAGCTAATGTGGCAGAACATGAGGCTTACTTTATGGATATGCTGAAGCGAATAATGGAGCTGCAGACACAACAAATAGAAAACATGTCGAGAATAAGGGAAGCCACAAATAAGATGCATTCCCAAGTCACAAAGTTATAGGCTATGGTTGAAACTTGAATAAATCAACAAGTTACAGACTTATCCAACACTATAGAGAAACCCCGAATTGATGAAGAAAGGGAGGCACTAGTAGAAAAAAGTTGTGATGAAGAAGACGTAATGATCCAGGAATGTCTAATGGAGCAAGCACAACAATTAAAAATTCATGAGTATCTCCGGTATGGTCTCACAACCATGGCAACCTAATTAAAAGGGGGGAGAGATAAGCTTATTTCAGAGATAGCTCAATTTGGCTTAGATATCCGTGACTTGAATGTTAAGTTGATGAAAAATATTGAGATGTCTGATGTCCAATCACCAATAGTTTCAGAGACTAGCTATTTTGTGGAGAAAGAAGAAGAATGTCAACAATTCGACTATCATTCTTTGATTGAGGATGACATTAAGAGGGAGTATAAATGTAAGAATGTTACAACTAGTGCAAGCGAGAAAGTGGGACATATTGGATCTCATTCAAAGCATTTTTCTACATTATGTTTAGATGATGACATGTATTTTGAGTCATCTGAACTAGTAGAGGATTGTGCAGAGGAGGAACAAGAATCTTACATTCTTAAATTTGCACCAGACAAGCAACAAAACAACATGACTCACCTCAAGGTTAAGTGATTTAACATGCACCATCCATCACTTGGTCCCTTCATTTGTGCACCACCACGCTATGAGCGAAGAAAAAAGATGGATTCGATGTTGGGGGTGAAATTTATATCCTCAAGGTGGAGCAAAATGTTGATGGGTCATGCCGCGGCATTAAATTAGGTAGTTGTGGGAGGCACCCCAACGTTTAGTAAGTAGTTTATGTTAATTTTTTTTAATTAGTGTCACCTTTGTTTTTTTTTTTTTTTTTTTTTTTTTTACAGATTAGGGGAAGTCTGAGTACCAAAAATTCTAAGATAAGGAGCATTGCAAAATCTAAGTGGGGGCTCCCCCGGACCTCTTTGATGGATAAGATGATACTAGCTAGGCCTAGAGGCTTCCGGGAGTATATCTCTTTCATTATTCTTTGAGTTGTACTTTGGGACAAAGTATGATTTTAAGTGGGTGTGGGGTGGTGTGTGGGGGCGAATATTTCGATTTGGCTAGGGTGGAGTGTGCTATAGGAGTCTTTTCATTATTTGCTTTTTGCTTATGTTGCTAAAAATTTGAAAAATACAAAAAGATTTTCTTTTGGTAATTTTGAAATTTATTTAGGTGAACACTTCATCCACCCCTCGATTTTTCTTTTCAGTTCTTTTCCGAGGGGAAGCCCTTTGAACCCAATATCCTTTTTATTTTTAGGAGTAATTTTAAGATTTTAGAGATGCTCTAATTCGATGCTACTCATAATTGCATGTTGTAACATGGTTTTGAATGTTGAACCATATGTAGTGAATTGAATGACTATTGTTGAGACACCTAGGCTCATTTGTTTGACTCTTTTGTGATGTTAGCTTAATGTTGAATTCTTTCTATTGCTTTGTTGAGAGTCTGTAGGGATCCATATTGATTTAGACATGTGCCATGTGTGAGCCAGGTTTTTGTGTTATTCCATGTGCATATTGATGTCTAGAACTTGCCCGGTGTGTTTGCAAATCAAAATAAAGTGTGTTGAGTATAGGAGATGATATAGGCATTTCTTTGATAGCCATATTTTATACCTACTTTATCCACCCTTTTTGCATGATCTTAGTCAGCCCTGTTAATCCTTTAGCCTATTCTTTAGTAGCCCTATATGTAGCTTAATCCTTTTCTTTCAATTAACCGTAATTTGATCAAAAAATCCTAAGCACTTTAGTTGAGAAATTAAGATGTTAAGGAGTATAAAAATTGAAGAAGGAAAAAGTGAAGTTGAAGCCCCAATTAAATAGCTTTTAGTGTGTGAAAAAGTTTATGTGTTGTTGGTAGGGAGTTATGTAATGAAAAGAAAAAAATGACCAAAAGAAGTGAATCATGTGTTGATAGTAAATACTCCTTGCCTAATATGTGAGACCTAGCTTAACGAGATGGGGCAAAACGAAAGAGAGTTGGGAAGATAAAATTGGTGTAAAATAGGTTGGTTGGAGGTGATCTTAATGTAAATTGTAGGGTATTAAAGCGCTTAGGGAAGATAGTAACTATTCTTGACCGAATAGTTCCTACCCGCCCCTTAGTCTACATTACAACCCTTAAAGTCCTCCTTGATCTTAAGCTTTGATATTCTGATACTACTAGAGTACTACACTAAGGGCCAGCTTATGGTTCATCTTATGTGACATGTGAATTCTTTGTAAGAGTGAGCAGAATTTGATTCTTGCACCTATTATTGTGATAAATTGCATATCTGTGAGTGAATGTGGGTGACCCTCTCGTGGTGAGGGAACATGTTTGATGATAGATAGGTGACTTATATGATCACTTTATTAAGTAATGTGCATGAGTTTGCAAACTTTATAGAGTCAATTCTTGAGGCTATGAAGTTTTTAAGTAGTATTCATGTGTTTCAAGTTGTAATATAACATGTTGAATGTAGAACTTGCTATTCATGTGGTCATTGTAGTGCTAGCTTTAGTATCTTAGTTGTAGTAGTAATTATAGAGTCTTCCTTGATTGTGATTAGTGTGAAGATTTGTTCGAGGATGAACAAAGCTTTAAGTATGGGGTGGTGTACGCCCTATTGCTGACTTTTACCTATGTTTACATTAGGTTTGACAGCAATAAGTGTGTATTTTGTATTGTTTTGATGGAATATTTGATATTGTGCTAATAAATGTTATTAGACCCTTGTAGGTGGAATTTGGAACTAATTGAAGCATTTTTGAAGTGGAAAGTGAGACTTGAAGGATTTACGAGCAAAGAATCTTCAAGATAAGAGATAAGCCAAAGATTTGGACTTGGAGAATCCACCCGAATCCACAAAGAAAGGAAGAAAATTGGTGTTTAAGGCTTTGGCGCGCCAACTGATGTGCCGGGCATCTTTTAACCAATATTTTGTTTGGATGGACAGCAGAGGGGTGGGCCAAGGGGCATGCTGGGCTGCTATTCCCGACTTTTTTGAGGCAAAAATTTGGCTAAATATCTGGCGCATTAAGGAGCATGCCGGGCCTCTTTTTGAAAATTTTTGACTCTGAATTCAAGTCTATAAAGAGGGCTCTTGGGTTATTGTATCAACTCTCTCCATCATTTTTAGACTACTTTGGGGCATTTTTGGCATTGAAATTAGGGTTCATACTTCTTCTTTTTATCTTTTATTTCTTTTTATGTTTTTTTAATCAATTTATGATGTTAAATCAAGCTATGAGAGGCTAAAATCCCTCATTCTTGGGGTTGAGGTGACGAGCATGAATTTCTAGAGTTGAATATTATTGGTTTTTGCTGAAGTTTATCAATTAGTGGTTATTCTTATAGTCTTGATTTTACTATTTTAATGTTTGATCACCATTGAAATAAATCTATTGTCTTGAGAGGAGATCGAGAGAAAATTTGAGAGATAGAACGTGGAAATGAGGAGCGTTATCTTTACTCGAGGAAGGTATTTTGAGAGATTGATGTGCGGTTAATTCGCTGCGCTTGTTCAAATTCGGGAAGATAACTTAAAGGCGTTGGAATTAGTTAAACCTATCCCCGCTCAATGATGTAGTTAGGTTTCCAATTTCTAATAGAAGGTTATAGTTTGGCGACGAATAAAATCATATTATCAATCTCGTGATCAATAACCATGATAGACAACTCAATTTGCTTGAACCATTAATATTCATGTGCTCGAGATGACGTTCGAGATACCCTGACCCTGGGAATTGAACTTGCTATTGTTTATACCCCAAGTTAATTATGTTAGTTTAGTTCATTGTTATTTTACACTTTTAAACCATCATATCTCTATATTCCACCGCTTAAATAAACAATCAAGAAATAGTTTAGTCTAGTGAATAGTTACACGACAAGTCCCTGGGGGTTCGACATCCGGCTCGAAAGGTTTACTTTATTACTTGCACGACCACATACACTTGCGTGTGCAGTTTGAAGCAACAACTACATACCCTATCAAGTACCATATGTCCAAACCCCACTTGATCAAATACCAAAATTCCAAAACCCACCCTACAAAGCTCTATTTAACCAAATGCCACCTAACCAAAAAGTAGGAGTTCAAGGAGAGTATAAGGGACAAGTAGAAAGAGGTTATGGGTATGGTGCTAAAGGAAATGGACCAAGAAACCAAGGTGATTATGGAGGGAAAGATGTGGGCCTAACATCTATCAAGATCACTCTTCCTAGTTTTTAAGGAGGTAGTGACCCCGAAGGATACGTCAAATGAGAGTCGCAATGTGATAGGATCTTCCACGCTAATGATATGCCCGATGTTAAGATGATAACCTATGTTGTTACTCAATTTGAAGTATATGTATTTACATGGCGTGAATCGGCTAAGAGAATGCAAGGGGTCTTTCATAGAGGTCATTATACACTATGGGAAGTAATGAAGGCCCTTATAGGAGAAAAGTATGTTCCAAAGATATATAGTCATGGATTGCTTGCCAATTTGTACAACAAGGAGACAAGAGTTTGGGAATGCAAGTGAGTTTAAGTACAGGTTTTCACCCTCAAAAGGATGATCAAGCATAACGTACAATCCAAACACTAGAGGATATGCTGAGAGTTTGCATACAACAATAGCTATTACTTGAGTATCAAAATGGTACCTTATAAAGCTTTATATGGGAGAGAGTGTAGATCACCAATTGGATGGTTTCAAGTGGGTGAAACTGCCTTATTTGGGTCAGATCTTGTTCATCAAGTTATGGAAAAAGTTAAAGTGATACAATAATGGATAAAAATAGCTCAAAGTCGACATACATCAAATGCAGATATTAGAAGAAGAGGGCTAAAGTTTGCTATAAGAGATTCAGTATTCTTGAAGGTGTCACTAATGAAAGGGTTAATGATGTTTGGTAAAAAGGGAAAACTAAGTCCATGCTATATAGATCCATATAATATTATTCGATGATTTTTCCATGTTTCTTATGAGTTAGATCTACCCCACAAACTTTTAATAGTACATCCTGTGTTTTATGTCTCCATGCTCCGAAAGTGTATATGAAATCCATCTCATATTACTCCTAGTGTAGATCTACAAGCTATAGAAGATTTCACTTATGGAGAAGTACCTGTTGCTATTCTAGATCAGCCAATTAAAAAGTTAAGAAATAAAGAAGTAGCTTCTGTAAAAGTACTTTGGAGGAACCCGCAAGTATATGAGTTCACATGAAAAGAAGAGGAAGCAATGAAATCCAAGTAGCCTTATTTATTCCTATCTGAAGAGAAAGTCCAAGTGCTGAATTGGCGCATTAACAAGTAAAATTTTATGGAACTTGATATAATCTTGTGGTATAAGTAATGTACTAGATTTTTTATGGGAGTATTGATGGTGAATATAGAGGTTTGGATAGTACTATGATACCCCGTGCATTTCAGCATGTATATGGAAAATTAATCCCGACGGAAGCACTTAAATGAGACATAGTAAGGTGGTATTCTAACTTAGGTTTTAAAGTGTCTAAGTGTATATAAGTGTTAAAGCAAAGAGATCAAGACTTATAATATGGAATAGAATAATTGAGTTGCTTGCTTGACTTAAATTAAGCTAGTAAGTTACAAGTAGGTGCATCACCTACTTTGACTTATCGACCAACCTAAGAACCAAGTATGTGCATCATATACTAAGACTCCTTTGACCATCTTATTAGGCCAAGTACACTACCACCTACAAGAATTAATTCTAGCCCAAACTAAGTGAAGGAATAAAAGAAGAATGGGCAATCAAGGCCCAACAAGTTTGAGTCAATCAAGGACCAAGTTAAGTTGACAAGTCGATGAATCACCTACTTGATATTTTAAGGGCTTAAATATCCATCATTTGACCCATTTTAACTTAGATAAAAATCATGTTTCTAGAGTTTTCTATCTTGCTATCTCTTAGCTTATGCATCAGCCCTATAATTCCATTAGGGTTCTTGGGATTTATTTTCCTTCCAAGCAAAAGGAATCAAGTTATTGAAGAGAATTATGTACATATTATTGTTAAGAACTCAACGGATGATGAGTTCAATACTTGGTTGCTATGATAAAGGATTTTAGGACTGTTTTGGGGGCTGTTTTATGGTTATATATTGGGGAAAACTTGGTTGATCTTAAAAATGGATGTGAATAGTTGGTATTGACACATAAAAGGAAGGTGCAATGATAAACCACTTAATTTTATGTTGTCTAATATTTTTTACCTATCATACTTTTTGAACTATTGATAACAACCAAAATACGAAAATACAAAACAAACACAAAAATTAGACAAAATGATAGAATTGAAATGTGAAAACTAAATGATAGGGGATAAAGATATATAGATAGACAGAAGAAGATAACAAAAGGGAAACCAATGAGTTTATCAAACCCAAATACCTCCCTTATAGATTATCAATAAGCACCTAACTCTTACGATGACCAAAATGGAATCGTAACGCCCTTGCAACCACCGTTACCAAACAAGAATCAACATAGGATTTTCTAAGCTCTCATGCTCTCTCAAGAGTCATAATTTCAATATTCCTCAAAAATTAAGGAAATGAAATGGCTAAGGAACCTATTTATAGCATTTTCCTTTGCACAAATAACCTATTAAAAAATAGCCTAAAATTGGCTATTTCAAAAATAACCCACAAGGGCTCTCTATATTTGGTATTGCTCTAGTTAGAGAACAAAAAGGGTCCTCCAAATACTTCCTTGTGGACTTAAGATCTTCATGTCTTGAATTCCTTAGTGTTGTCCTCAAAATATAGGCCAAGAAAGGTTTACGCTGATTTGGCTTGTATCATCCTCCCCTTCTTGAAAAGGATTCATCCTCGAATCTAAACCTTGAAAAACCATAGGAAAAACAAGTAACCACAATGTCCTCAAGGTATGAGGGTTAATGTTAGCAAAATCAATTCTACCACCATGCCAAGGTTACACGCACTTAACATATAACCAAGTATAAAAATGATCAACCAAAGGGTCGTAACCCCTCAAAGAAAAAGTTACTTGGATACTCAAGTGATTTTGATAAAGGGGTAAACCAAATGAACCATCGAAATTAGTCAACCACATATGTAAGCCCTCATTGGTTCTATATTTCAACAAGCACAAAACCCCCTTTTGGTCAAGAATCATATGATGATTTCCATAGCTAAGTGCAATGTCATAAACAAGGTCATCCCAAGTTGAAACTCCACTAAATTCACTAGCTATCTTCAAAAGCTTTATGTTGGAGTTCTTTCCCTTACATAACTTTAGTCCATCAAATGGATTATAAATCTAAAAGACTTTCCATTATGGGGAAAGAGGCCAACAACCTAAATCAAATGTTGCTTGTCATATTGACCAAGCCCAAAGTTGGGTGTATAAAAACCACCACAATTGAACAATCAACTTAGCATCTGCTAGTCGGGATCCATACAGCTCAAGCATAAATGTGTCAAACAAGGATGCTAGTATATAAGGAAAGGAATAAAGGACATTCTACTCATCTGGTGGTTTCTCAATTGCTAATATACACCTTAAATCTTGAATGTTAACAAGAAAGTATTCAAAATTTTAAAAACAAGGGGGGAAGATTAGGCATTTCAAGTACACTTCATTGCTCTTCCTCAAACAAACTCCCACAAGGATTGGAGATCCATACTTATTAAGAGATTGAAAGAACTATAGGGTGCACTTTCTCTATTTACTAATCTTATCATGCTCCTAAGAATCCATCCTAACACCTCAACTTTTCTAACCACATTAGTGTGACAAGGAGTAGAATACATAAATTGGGCATCACAGATTCAATTGGATTCTTTTCCAAACAATAACTATGGTTGCCATTAAAAAAATGAAACTCATATAACATAAGCATATCCAAAAAACATAAATACATTGGAAAAATATCATCACCCTCATGGTAGGGTATGAGACCATACAATTTCAAGAACCTACCTACCGTTGGAAAAGGGAAAAGACTCAAATATACCATCGAACTATTAAATATGGCTCATTTATGCCATCCGTTATGAGTTTGGCTCATATATGCCATTTCCTTTAAAATTTTGGCTCATCTATGCCACTACCATTATAGAAAAGTTCATTTGTGCTATTATTTTGCAACGGTAATTTTGAAAAATTATTTTTGCCACATGACCAATTTTTAGAAGTCCACGTTACCAAATCCAAAATCAACCAATATTAAATAAATAAAAATAAAAAATAATACCCATTAAAATAAAACCCGACACAATTAGTGGGTTTGATTTTTATTTTTAATTAGTCCAATTTTTATTTTTGATAAGTCCAATTTTTATTCTAACTGTGTGGATCAAATTTTATTTTAATGAGACCGATTTTTAATTTTTAATTTTAATTAATATTGGTTGATTTGGATTATGTATTGTGGACCTCTAATAAGAGGCCACATGATAAAAATAGTTTTGTAAAAATCACCGTTACAAAATAATGGCACGAATGAACCTTTCTGTAATGGCAGTGGCATAGATGAGCCAAACATTCAATGTCAACTGTATAGATGATCCAAACTTATAATGGATGGCATAGATGATTCATTTCTAATAGTTCGATGGAATATTTGAGCCTTTTCCCTTGGGAAATTATCATCATGAATCCACGGATTGCTTGGGATAGAAGGGGAATGGTACATACCTTGATGATGGGCCATTGAGTGTCTATTCTTTTCCACTACACTTGGTTTCACAAAGCTTTTCTCCCAATGCATCATCTTGGACCAATAGGCTTGGTCCACCCATTTCTTTTTAGGATCTTCTTTGGTAGGTAACTTCTCCTTTAGACCCATAGGATTAGATGTTTCACCCTTTTCGATCAAGTATCCACCATCCCATGAAAGTTTGTTCATTTTTCTCCCTTGATTCAATTTTCCATGGCTCTCTCTAAGGTAGGAATCCTTAGAAATGAGCTTCATTAGGACCTTCCCTCCATCAAATCCTCCTTTGAAACATGTAGGGTGTCTACTTTCAATCTCTACCTTTTTTAATATAAGAGGGGTTTTCATAAACCATCGAATCAGAATCATCCTCCTGCAAGAGTCCTTCTATCCTTATAAGGCAAGCAAAATTGACTCTGTCCTCAATTATTTCTACCTCATCCTCCAAGGTCACTCCCTTATCCTCACCTTTATATTCCTCTCCCTTACTCTCTTCACCATAATTATCATCCTCCTCGATTCTATATTTATCCTGAAGTGTAACAATTATCCTCATATTGGGTCACTCACTAGCAACATGCCCCCTTTCTTGACATTTAAAACATTGAATAGCAGAAGGTTAAGGAAATTTAGGTATAGTATGGTTGTCTCCTTAAGGCTTCTCACTTGCTTTGGATTTATAATCAAACTTGACTTGCATGTATTGACCAACACCCTTAGGTTCCCCCATAAAAGATATTGTCTTTTAATTATATCTATTTTTGTCCCATGTGGAAGTTGAAGAACCCTTGGTATTGTAGGACTTTTCTTCATTCAAATCCGTTTTGACCTTTGAGTCATCATGAAAGGCTGCTTCAAGAGTATCATAGTGTTTAATTTTCAAAGGCTTTAACATATCATATGTCAAATTGACCACGAATCGAATCACCGTACATTCCAAGCTTTCCTCAAGTTTAGACTTCATTCTCAAGTTTTAAAACTCATCGTAATATTCTTCCACCCTTTGGAACCTTACCTTAACATATACACTTTCTTGAGCACTTCTTGGTAGTAGTTTTGAGTCAAGTACCTCATCTCTATAAGTGTAATCAATTCTAGCCATGTAGGCAACTCATAGTTGTGATGGCTCCCCCTTTGCCACCTCTTGGACTCCCACCAAGTTGATATAAACCCTTCGAATTGTGTGAGAGTATACCTTGCCTACAATGTTTCCAAAATATTATTTATGATAAAGATCCGCTCACTTTGAATTTTCAATTTCAAGAACTCATCGGGGTCACAACTTCCTCTAAAACATTGAAGTGTGACCTTGATAGTGTTCAAGCCTCGATCTTGATCATTTTTCTCTCCAAACCTATCTACTCTATTTCCCATTCTATCTCTTCTATTCCTATATTCTTCACCTCCTATGCCTTGGTCCTACCTTAATTCCAGTGGTCGGAATCCTTTCCTTGGTACTCTATAACCACCCTTACCTTCATGCTCCAAAAATTCATCATTATTGAACTCATCATTCATTTTATCAAAAATGGGATTTTTGTATTGGTATTCTTGGTATGGCATTTGTGGTGTATTTTGTGGAGGTGATGTATGGGAACCATGTAAGGATGAATTTGATATATTTTGGAGTGGAGTTTCATATCAGATTTGGTTGTCCACAAAAGATTGATTCTCTTATAGTGGATGAAAGGGTTGTGGTTCGGGATATGGTGAAGGTTATCTTGGAAAATTTAGAGTGTTGTTCATTTTGAAGGTAGGTTGTTGGAAGTTTCTGGTTTGATTTGGTGGAGGGTAGCATAATTTGTAAGCTTGCCACAGAGTAATGGTGGAGGATTGTACCGATATTGAAACCCAAGGTGAAGACCATAACTTTTATGAGCTACAAGGTAACAATGCTAACTTGTTCACTTCTTCGAACTTTAAATGTCATGATGTGTCTAGTAGCCAAGTAAGTGTAAATGGAGGCTTGTAAAATAAAGAGCCTAACGAGTCTTCCCTTTGCTATACTATTGATAGCTCTCGGTTGTATGATGACCATGTTCTTGTTGTGAGTTTACAAACACTAGTTGATCCTATAGATGACCGAGTTTACTCTTTGAGTAAGATCAATTTGTGTCCACCTAGTAATGAAACTTATAGCTTGAATAAGGTTTCATTGCCATGTAATAAGAGTATTCACTCACTAGTTGACCCTTGTAAAAATCAAGGTGAGTCTATGTTGTCATGTGAATTTCCTAAAACATGTGAAGGTGTGTGCATTTATCAACTTATTTGTATATCTTATCCACTACTTGAGCATGTTTGTGGTATGTTTGATGAGCCTCAAGTTGGCGATAATATTGGTAGAGTTGATCATGTAGATGAATGTGAAGTGAAAGATGAAATGTATCTTTTTGAGAGTGAACTGGCATGCTTTAGAACCTCACCTTTAGTTGTTTATGCTCTCTCAAAGAAAAATGTCTTGATTGATAAAAGTG
The DNA here is from genome assembly GCA_031232105.1 of Capsicum rhomboideum. Lineage (NCBI taxonomy): Eukaryota > Viridiplantae > Streptophyta > Magnoliopsida > Solanales > Solanaceae > Capsicum > Capsicum rhomboideum. The sequence continues at coordinate 52,610,486 of CP124718.1, forward strand.
AGATCACTTCTAGTTTGACACATAGTAGTGTGCATTGTGATGTGCTTGAAAAGAAAGATTGTAAGCTTAAAATTCACATGTTATCCTATTTCTTGAAATCTATTAAGAATATAGGATTTAGTGAAGATTGTGCTAACTATCAAATTTTTGATAGTGATCTCTCAATTTTGAAAAAGAATGATCATTTGGGTAGAGAATACTTTGATTTGCTTGACTATTTGAGAAACCCAACTAGTGATTGTTCTTGTTTTTATGCTTTTGAATGTGATCCTTTGTATGACACCACACCCTTGTTTGATGAATATGAGGATGAATTATTTGATTCTTATGGTGACTTGAGTCACGAACTCCTTGATGTTAGTGGTAGTTTGTGTCTACTTGACGATTCTTCCCTTGAGGAAGAAGGTGTCAATTTTTTAGAAATTGCTTCATCTTCTTCTTCTTCTTATTCTTTGTGTGCTCCCATCATTGAAGGTACTCATGTCAATGATCTTGAATCTAATAGTGAGTATATTCATGGGGACACCTTAGTTGAAGTTAGTTTGCGTAACACAATTCTATACTCTCTATTTCTTTATGATATTGCCAATGGTAGTGTAGAGAGTATGTATCTATGATAGTGACACCCTTGGGGAAAATAAATGGGTATTACATCGACCCATGTTCATGGATAATTCTTCCATTTGACCCCGGTGACTATTTAGAGCGTGGTGGTTTTTATACATCCAACTTGGTACTTGGTCAAGTAGACAAGTGAAATTTGATTGAGGTTGTTGGCCTCCTTCCCTACAATGGAAAGTCTTTATTAAGGATTTATAATTTACTTTGATGCAACCCAAGGGCTCCCAAAGCCTTTTGAACGGCCTTTCACAAGGAGTCAAGTTCGTGAGCTTTAAAATTATCAAGGGTTATTCATGAAGAAGGATGACCATGAGTGCATTATGGAGTCTTCTCGAGGCTTCCATGTGTTTGTGATAGCATTTGATGGAGAATACGTTGAGAATAAGAAGAAGGATTATGCTTTTTGATGAATTCTTGAATTTATCACAAAGAGGAAATCCAAAAAGTCCCTTACATCATTAAGGGTAGAAATGTAATAACATAGTTTCTTCTTTATTTGCTTAGTATAAAAAGCCTTTTTTATGCTTTGAAGACTTAGAATTTTCACAAACTAAAAACTCCATTGTTGTTGAGATATTACGAGAGCTTGCTAAGCTTTTAGTTATTTCTTGTTCTTGAAAGAAGAGTTGCTAGGGCTATCCTTTCCCTTAAGGTTCATCTTAGAATTAGGCGTTTGTTGGGATATTTAAGAAAGGTCTCTTTATTTATTAAAGTGGTTGTATTTAATTCTCAATTTGTGTCTATCTATCTATATTCCCCTTGTTTCTTTTTTAATTCTCTTATCATTAGTCTAAATCGCGCTTTATTTCTTTATCAATCTTTCTTTTCATTTTAGGGTTTGTATCATACTTGATGGACCAAAGTTGTGTGAGGAAAACATCTCCAACAAAGAGATTTTGAAGATAGCTAGTGCAGTGATTGGAGTTTTAACGTAGGATGACGTTGTTTATGACATTGCACTTAGCTATGAGAATAATTATGTGACCCTTGACTTAAAAAGGGTTTCCTGCTTGTTGAAATGTATAACCACTATGGGCTTACATATGTGGTTGACTAATTACCATGGTTATTGTAGTTTACCCCTTTGTTAAAATCACTTGAGTAACCAAGTTGATAAATCCCAAATACGCATAAACGTTTTACGATATATAATTCAAGGTCAACACATGGAGATCCAAGCCATGATACTCATAAGGACACAAGAACGTGTTTGGAGAACCCTTTTTAAGATTACACTAGAGAAATACCTCAAATGGATGATAGCATGGGGCTTGGTATGAACTTAGAAGGGCAATAAGCACTCTGCCCAGTCGTGATGGTTGGCCTGACGGACCACCAAAGCCTTTATGGCTCACTTGGCGATCCGTCAAGAGGAGGCTAAGGACAGGAAATTTTGCTTCATTGTGACGGCTAGATTGACAGACCACCAAAGCCCCTACTGCTTGCTTGACAGCTCGTCAAGGCCAAGCAGTCCCCATATGGTCTATTTTATTAATAGTTTTCAAGGGCCACTTTTGGCCACTTATGTAATAAATAGTCATGGCGATAAATAGATAAATCTAGGTTTTAATTTGTTAGTCTTTGATGAATAATGATTATGAGACTCTGGATTGAGAATGAGAGCTTGGAAAATCTTGTGTTGATTATTGCTTAGAAATGTTGGTTACAAGGGCGTTACGATTCCCTCAAGGCCAGCGTAAGAGTTAGGTGCTTTCTTGAATTGTTAATTCAGGGTTAATGGATCTAATATGTCCATTAGTTTCGATTGATTTCCTTGGTTTGTTTATCTTTATATCCTTTATTTTTTGTATTTCCATTCTATAATTTCTTCTAGTTTTTATGTTTATTTTGTCTTTCATTTTTTGGATCATATCATTTGGTATCAAAGTTGAGCTTGAGTTCATTCCCATGAATTTAATCTTGGGTTTGTTGTCTAGAAAATTAAAAAAAAGTGTCAAAAAATGTTTTTGGTATATTTGAAATTTTGGTTTTTTGATTTTGAGTCTTTTTGAGTTTCTAGAACTAGAATTTTGTTCCCTAGGATTATTTGAGTCGTAATCTGAAATTTGAGCTTATTCAGATAAGATTTGAGTGTTCCACCATTGTTAAAGCTTTAGTTTGAAGAAATTTTAAGTGGGATTTCAAATCTGAATTTCGTGAATGAGTTTTTGAGCATAAAAATGTTGGGGGTTTGTTTGGGAGCTGGAATGGAGCTTGGGTTTCAAATTTCGTCGAATTTCAAGTCCATTTGATTGAGGGTCAAATTTTGAATGTTCATATGTTCTTCATAAGCTTCATGTCTTGTTGAAGAATAACATTTCAAAAGAAGGCTTTAATCAAAAATGGGTAAAATAAAAGTGAGGTGTACTTGTTTATGCCAAGGAATATTCCAAGACAATATAGGGGATCATAAGATTCCAAATCTGGAGAGGCTGACGGATCCCCTGACGGTCAGTCACAAGGGTTACGATCAATCACTTAATCAGTCACTAAGAAAAAAGCTTGGACCCTATTCTGGAAGCAAGTGACGGTTCACCCGACGGTCAGTCCCAAGGTTGACGATCAATCAACTGATTAGTCATCAACATAAAGCTAAGACCACTATCTGGATAAGCCAGACAGCTGATACAAATCAAAATAAGAAGAAAACAAAGAAACTACGAAAATGATGGAAATAAGGGTAAAATGTTAAATACAAAAATATGAGACGAGGAACGAAAGGAAAGTAATGACAATAAAGGGAGAAGATAGATAGATAGACATAAAGAATAAAAAAGAGAACAACAAAAGGGTATATTAAACTCTAAACCTTCCTTTCGATTACTCAAAGCACCAATCTCTTACGAAGACCGAAAAAGGAATTGGACCTCAAACAACCAATGTTTCTTACAATCAAGAAATCTCCCAACAAGCTAACATAAACATTCTCTAGTGTAACATTCATCATCAATAATCATCTTTTAACCCTAAAAGAAAAGGAAAGATAACTATTTATAGCCATAGGCTTTTATTACAAAATGGGCCCAAAAGTGACCCAATAAGACAAAGTGGACCATTATCCCCTTTTAATAATGCACCTCCTACGCTCCAAGCTATCATTCAAACATGATGTTGCTCGATGGGCCCTTGGAGTGCATCATCGAAAATAGCTCCTCTAAGGTGCCAAGCTATCATCCAAACACATATTTGCCTTTTTATGATAACCAAGTCTTCGATCCTTTGGTGTTGTCCTCGAAGAGTAGATATTGAGAGATTGGAGCTAATCTGGCTTGTATCATCCTCCTATTCTTGAAAAGGATTCGACCTCAAATCCAAATCTTTTGTCGACTTGTCATCACACTTTCCAAGTTTGGAATCCTTGGGCAAGAAATTCGTTAGGACTTCAAGTTAATCTTCATATGGCACTCTCTTTGTATCCTCCTTTGAATGTATTTGTTCATGAACCCAAGAAGGTCTGATATTAGGTAAAATGCTAGTATCGTGGTTAGTGGGTAACAAAGGCCTCATGTTGGAAGTGTTTTTGTCAAATTGGATTTGGAGTGGTCGAACAACAATGGGTGAAACTTGTTTCTCATTTGGTAAGGAAACATGTTCATGAGGTCTTAGAGCACAATTTTGATGGATGAACCCCGGTGTAGGGATGATAGTTTTGGCATGGAGTAGAGGAGTTAAATTAGAAGTCTTTAAATGTAAAACAAAGAAAACAAAGATAGAAAGTAAAAAGGATAGATATATAGACACAATATGATAAGAAAATAACAACTAAAGGTATTTCAAACCAAAGACCTTCCTTTAAATTACCACAAGCACCAATCTCTTATGAAGACCGAAAGAGGAAATGAACCTCTAACAATCGACGTTTCTCACAGTTTAGAAAGCTCCCAACATGATAACATAAACACTGTCAAGTGTAACATTCATCATCAATAATCATATTCTCCTAAAATGAAAAGAAAGCTAACTACTTATAGCCATAGGCCATATTACATTATGGGCCCAAAAGTGACCCTAAATGCCATATGGGCCCAAAAGTGACCCAATGTGCCAAATACTCATCCTTCAACACCCAACATCATCTTGGTGGGACACAATACTCTTCCTCATCTTGAAAGGGGCATCAATTTCCATGAGTGAGAATCTTTGCAGTAATCCCGCTTGTATCATCCTCTCCTTCTTGAAGAGAATTTGTTCTCAAATTCAAGAAGACATCATTTTCAAGATCAAGATTCTTGGGGAAACCCCTAGCATTGGTAGAATTCATAACTTCGACATCTTAATAACATGGATCCTTTACCAACACATCTCCCATGTTCTAAGATATCATCCACACATGATATTGATCTTTCGGAGGCTCATCCCAAGATATAGCTCAGATTGTATCCACAGTGATTTGGATTTTCTTAATGCTAATCGTGCTTACATCTGTCACTCCTCAAATACCATTTGGGAAGACAGGCACCCATAGCCGTAAAGGCCCAAGAGAACTAACCTATGATCATATACATCTTATGCATGTAAAGCTTACAAATGTGTTGCAGTGTATGGACATGATGTATTAATAAAGTAAACTTGGTATGTAAATACAAAATGGATATACAGTACTTGGCCGTTAGGGCCACAACTTCTAAAAGACAAGACACTACCATGCTTAACTTTAAAATGTCTACAAAGCCTCTAAAAGATACATAGACTTAGTTAAGGTCAGGACAGGTCCCCGCCTTACACATAACTACTACACATTACCAAAATTATATACAACTAATTCGAAAAGCCCCGAATCAACCTGGAGCTCACCAATAGCCTTTAGATGTCCTATACTCCTACTAGAGAGATCTACTAGCTCTTGTGCCTACAGCATGAAAGGTAGGTCCCACAAGAGGGACTTCAGTACGAAAGAATGTACTGAGTATATAAGGCTCAAAGGGACTGTACATAACCCAAAATTTTAAGTGACATCAAGTACAAGTGTATAGATAATGTTAATAACCCACCTTAGCTGGTATCTGGGAAACCACATACATTACATTCTTTACTTTACTTTCTCATTCTTTCCTTTATAATATTTAATAATCCATGTAGTACAAATGACCAACTGATCAGTGGTATACAAATTGGGATCGGCCCATGCTAGGCTTATGCCCCTGAGTTGCTACCCACGCAAATCAATCGAAATTGGCCCATGCTAGCCTTTCGCCCCTAAGCTGCCACTCGCACATAACCAGCCTTAAACTGCTTATTTTATTTAGTCTTTGAGATTGTTATATTGGTAGTTATAACATTATGGAATTTTTGGAATAACAGTGCTCGAGTAAAAAAAAAGGACACGCGAATAAGCATTTGATGTAATTTCCATAAAGTAAAGAATACTTGTACACAATTGAAATGCTTAGGATCCAAACTAATAGATAGATCCTCGTTGACTAAGATGAGAATACCAGAAATTTGTTAGTGAAGGTAGACATGTCAACTTGACAATAAACATATATTGAGGTACGTTAAGACATTTCGGAATGGAAACAAGGTCGTTAACTACGTGGATATTATATGCTGCCAAAGGATACAAAAAGAGTAACCTTAAATACCTTATATTCCCACCACGTGACTACAACAATTCATATCCTTCCTTATGTGTTACTCTTCAACACAAGTACGTAACGGAGCTAACATTAAAGGCTAATTACATTACTAGTTTGCAAGACGGTAATTAGTTACTTAACGGGAAGTAAAAATCGTCCAGCCTCCTAAACACATGGTGTATCACTCCCCACTTATTTATACTACCATATAACCTTATTCCACCCTCTTACATTATAAATTACTGCCTTACCAAGACAAAACCACCAAAACAGTCCACAAACTGACATAAACATTACAAAGCGATAAGATTTCCCACCAAGTTCATACTTCACATTTTTACCTCAATGGAACTCCACATATTTTTTACGTCAAGTCACATATATACCTTCCATAAAAATATACCAAAAACAGTCCACACAGTTTCAGAATTAACTTTAACATAACAAGAACGTATTCTCTTTTCGCTACACCAAATGTTCCAGATACAAACATGTATAAACATTTTCTCCAAGCCATACATAAAAACAAATGAATTAGGGGCAGAAACACACTTTAAAATACTGAAATTTCATCCCTCAAAGTTGATTTCTTCAGGACCTTAAGCTCCTTTACAAGTTTAAACCACATGGAAGACAAATCCTTTAAAACTAAACGCAAGTGGACTGCCACCAACAGAAGGGACTTCCCTATACCTTTTAAACATAACCAACATGATTTCCACAACCTCTTATGCATATATTACATTAATATATAATGGTAAACACTTACCAAGGCTTAAAAAGTGAAGGATTTATTCAAGAACCCTAAGGAAAAATGGGGCGGCTGGATAGGGTTGGGAGAGAGAGAGGAGAGTGTTAATTTTAAAGACTGTTTTTCAGCAGAGAAATGAATGGAAAATAATCTGAAATGATCTTTATATACTCCCTCTTGAACCGCCTCTTTTAGCTCATTCTTAGCCAATTTTTGGTCAAAAATAGTCCAAGTAGGTGATGCACCTACTTGGCTATTCAAGTTGTCCAAAACAGTCCATTTACTTACATTATTTCTACTTGGATCATATCTTGTTGGGCCTAAATTAATCTTAGGTGTTTGTCTGGTCATCTTTCCATTTTTATGTACTTAGTTTGGGCCTCAATTGAGTCCATTAACTTATATCCAAATGCAGCCCAATAGTTTAAATAGGTGATACACCTACTATCTTAATTAAGTTGTGGAAGCACCTCACCTATGTTCTCCTTTTTTTCCAACGTCTTAATCCTTCTACGTTAATCCATCACTTAACTTTAAATCTACGCTTAAATATGTCCTTATCATCTCAAGTTTAAATACTTTTATCCATGCTAGGTTGGTCGTATAAGTTTTGGAAATGTACGGGGTGTTATAACTTTGCATAAAAAACAATTTCTAGTCAATTACCTACTACCACTAGTATGTACCAAGTTACATAAAAGTAAGAGTAGTGTATAGAGAATACGGGGTGTTACATCCTTCCCCCCCTTAGAAACATTTGTCCTCGAGTGTTAGTATCATCACTACTCAGCCTAAACAATTTCAAGCCTAAGTTTAATCTTTATGTTACCACATAATACTTATATATATACTTACTTTTTATTGCTCCATTTCAGCATCTAAGGCTTCGTCTTCGGTTTCAAATAATTGAGGATACTTAGATTTCATCATTTCCTCAGCTTCCCATGTGATCTCTTCTACCTGTTGATTCCTCCAAAGTACTTTTACGGAAGCTACTTCTTTATTTCCTAACTTCTTAACTTGTCAATCCAGAATAGAAATAGGTACTTCTTCATAGGTGATATCTTCCATAACTTGTACATCATCAGTAGGTGTAATATGAGATGGATCTCCTATGCACTTTCGAAGCATTGAGACGTGAAACACTGGATGAACTGTGGAGAGTTCTTGGGGTAGTTCCAACTCATATGCGACTTGGACAAATCTTCAGATAATCTTATATGGTCCTATATAACGTGGACTTAGCTTTCCGTTTTTACCGAATTGCATCACCCCTTTCATTGGCGATACTTTCAAGAATACCCAATCACCTATAGCAAACTCTAGCCCCCTTCTTCTAACATCGACATATGATTTGTGTCGACTTTGGGCTGTTCCTAGCCGTTGTTGTATCATCTTGACCTTTTCCATGGTTTAATGAACAAGATCTGGTCCAAATAAAATATTCTCACCTACTTCAAACCACCCAATTGGTGACCTACATTTTCTCCCATATAAGGCTTCATAAGGCGCCATCTTGATACTTGAATGATAGCTATTATTATAGGTGAACTCAATAAGAGGTAAGTGATCATCCCAACTACCTTTAAAGTCTAATACACTAGATCATAGCATATCTTCAAGTGTTTGTATGGTACGTTCTGCCTGTCCATCCTTCTGAGGGTAAAAAGTTGTACTTAAATTCACTCGTGTACCCAAACTCCTCTAAAAATACTTCCAAAAGTTTGTTATAAATTGAGGTCTACTATAACATATAATAGAGATCGGAACTCTGTGTAGTATAACTATCTCTTTAACATATATTTTGCATAATCTTCAGTTGTATAAGTAGTTTTAATAGGTAAGAAGTGTGCTGACTTGGTAAGTTTGTCAACTATCACCCATATGGAATCAAACTTCCGAATTGTGAGAGGCAAACCAGTGACGAAATCCATGTTGATCATGTCCCACTTCCAAATTGGAAGATCCACACGTTGCATATAACCTCCAGGCTTTTGATGTTCTACTTTTATTTGTTGACAATTTGGAAAATGGGCTACAAATTCTCCAATGTTCTTCTTCATGTCACCCCACCAATATATTCCCTTTAGATCATGGTACATTTTAGTTGATCCCGGAGGAATAGAATACCTGGAATGATGTGCCTCTGTCATAATCCTTCTTCTTAACTCATCGACATTAGGTACACATAACCTTTTTTGGCACTGAAGCACTCCTTCTTGCGTAAGCTCAAATGCTTTCATCATACCTTGCTGTACATTCTCCTTAAGCTATGATAAAAAAGGATCTGCATACTGCTTTTCTTTTACTTCAGTTACTAACAAGGATTTTACCACATTTTGCACAATAACTCCTTCATTTGGTGTTTCATGAAGTAGAACCCCTAGGCTAGAAAGTTGATGTAGATTGTAACACCCCATAAATTCTCGACCCTAACTTGATTGATTGGTGGCCTAGGGTGTAGTTATAAACCTTAGCTTCGAGAGCGCTAAGTACGTGTGTTGCATTGGTTTTGGATGGAACATTTGATATTGTACTAGTCAATGTGATTAGTCTCCTGTAGGAGGAGTTTGCGACTTTTTGGAACATTTTGGAAGTGATAAGTGAAGCTTGAACGACTTCCAAATAAAGGCTTTTAATGCTAAGAGGTAAGCTAAAGAGTTGAACTTGAAGTATCTAACCAAATCCGCAAAGAAAGGCCGAAGAAATGAAAATTTTCAAAAACTAAGGGTGGGACAGGCAGCAAGGAGGCGTGCCAGGCTAGTTTTGGCCAAAAATTTTCTTCGACCATTAGTCTATAAATAGGAAACTTGGGTTATGGTATCATTATTCCATCATAGTAGGGCTACTCTTGAGTGAGTTTAGCATCCAAGTTGAGGTTAATTCGTCGTCATAATTATTTTATCACATTTTGTTCAATTAAGTTATGAGTGGCTAGAATTTCTATTTTTGAGATGGAGGCTACGAACATGAGTCTCGTGAGTTGAATATTGTCGTGACACTTATGGAATTATTTAAACAAAAGATATATGATGGATTACACATTGAATTTGGTGGGCTAAGTTGATATGTGTTAATGGGCTCAAAGGAAGGCCCAAAATGAATTAAAAGACATGGCCCAATGGGTCAAATGACCCATTCTTGCTTTGACTAATCAATTATTGAGCCAAATGGATAAGGATGACTTCAAGGGCCTATAAAAGGCACCAAAAATCAGAATTTATTCATTATAATACACATGTATTTCTAGACTTTTCCAAGAAACCAAAAAGAGATATTTTCTCTTCACTTCAAACCCTAAGTCATCTGTTGGGCAAGATCATCATCTCTCAAGCTTGGGTAAGTGTTTAATTTTATGTTTTAACATATTATATGCATGAGAGCATATGTATATCATGATGTCTATGGCTAAAGGTGTTGAATAGTGCACTTTTGCTTTTTGGTAAAAGATGTGTTATCCATGAGATTTGAACTTGAAAAAGAACTTGAGGTTTTGATGAAAGGGCATTGTATGGATGAAATATCAACATGTATGGTGTGGTTATGTTCCTTAACTTGTTATTTTTATATAAGTATGAATTGTGGGATTGTTGTCGATATGTTGTTATGAGGTGTATTGAGGTGACTTGATAGAGTAATTGTGACGTCGTGCTAATGAAGAAACGTAAAGGCTGAACTTGGTGTGAAATGCTATTGAGTTGTGATGTTTTGTTCAATGTTGGGCATGTTGTGGTATTATTGGTATGACCATGCCGTAAATGGTATTCTAATGGGGTAAATGACGTTATAAGGCAAACATGTAACTCATTATTCGTCTTATGTACTTGTAAGATAGTTAATTGTTAATGTAAGCTCCGTTATGTAATTTTGTTGTAGAGTGAAACGTAAGGAAGGAGATGGACTATTATGTTCATGTATAGGATTGTATATTCATATTGAGGAGATAAGGTATGTAAGGTTACTCTTTCAGTAGCTTTCTGCAACAGATATTGTTCAGATTGTCAAAGTAGTTGTTCAATTCTGAAATATTCTAAAGTATCTCATTCAGGTTGATATATATTGTTATCAAAATGTTTCCTATTCATTGACCAATTGGCATTCTTATGTATCTTATCCATGGAATTAAGTTCCTAAGCTATCCTAATGTTGTAATTACTACAAGAACTATCTCAAGAAAAGTCAAGATGTAAGGAGAATCTACTCATTCTTGAGTAGCATATCCAGTAACGTTGTGTTCTAAAGCTCCAATAGTGTTGCGACTATTAACATATCTCTCTCACAAGAAAATGTATCAATCTCACACGAACAAAGTATCAATATCATGAAATTAAAGGGGTAAAGTAATGTATGTATGTGTTCCAAGTTTCAAGAACGTTTCAATCACCAAGATATCACTCTTAGAAGAAAGAATAATGAAAGAAACAAGTAATGTATAATTAGTTGTATCCATGGGGTGAAATAAACACCTTCATGATGATATCCATGGTGTGAAGGAAACACCTTCATGATGACCATCCCAATATTATGGGTGTATGCATGGGGTGAAATGAACACCTGCATGATGATATTATCTACCCACCAAAAAGGTGTATGACGGCCCACTAATAAAGTGAATGACTACCCACTAATAAAGTGGATGACTACCCACCAATAAGGTGGATTACTACCCACAGATAAGGTGGATGACCACATTAACCTACCAATAAGGTGGATGACTAAAAATAATGATGATGAGCGTAAAAGCAAAGAAAGAAATCTCTTGAATGAAGGTGTATATGAAAGATATTATATGAATAATAAGGACATGAATGATTGATCGAAAATGATAGTAACAGAAGAAATGTACAGGGTTCCACATATAAAATGATGGTTTATCCTCATTGACTATTCTCTTATATTTGACTCCATTGTTGTTATTATGTATGATGCAGTTTCATATAAGCCTTACATACTCAGTACATTCTCCATACTGACCCCCTTGGGGGATTTACCTTACTTTCTGCAGGCACAGGTCCTAGTGGACCTCCACTGTAGGCTACGAGTCATCCACGGTTCATTGGTGAGCTCCAGTTGGTTCGGGGCTTTCCGAGTCATATGTGTTCATGGTTTGGTATTATAAATATCGTATAAAGCGGGGACTTGTCCCAACTGTAGGTTGATTATATACATGCATTGGCTAGAGGTTTTGTAGACGTATGTGGGAAAATGAATGTAAAAGATGTATGTCCATTTCGACTTGATGGCCCTAACGGCCAAGTTTCACATATATAACATATGTTGCCATGACTTCCGCCATTTGTATTTTATAAGTTACATGTGAATGAATGCTATTCATACAGAGACATGCATATGAGTATACATGAGTAAAGATTGGTTCTCTCAGGCCATATCGGCTTGGGTGCCAGTCCGTTACAAAGAAACGTTATTCTAATTATTCGTGGCGTGGAAATAAAGAAAAGTTGAGTCCACGTTATATAGGTCCATATGAAATTAGCAGAAGATTTGGGCAAGTTGCATGTTAATTGAAATTACCACAAGAAGTTTCCTCATTCCATCCAGTGTGTCATGTTTCGATGTTTCAAAAATGCATGGGAGATTCATCTTGTATTGCTCCCGTTGACGAAGTTCCATCAATGAGAGATCCCTATTACTACTTTGGTTCGACAAGTAAAGAGATTAAGAAATAAAGAAATAGTTTCCGTAAAGGTATTTTGGAGAAATTAAAAAGTAGAAAAGATCATATGGAAAGCTGAAGAAAGTACCTGTACTTGTTCCAAATAGAAGAAAAGGTTCAAAGTACGAAAGTGAAGTAATAACAAGTGGGTATCTACAAGCATTAATTGTATATGTATAGATATGCTAATATAGAGATACATTTGTTGTAATTGGAACTATGTTATTAACATTCGAGGACGAATGTTTCTAAGGGGGGAAGGATGTAACACCCCGTACATTCCCAACCCTAACTTGATTGATTGGTGGCCTAGGGTGTAGTTATAAACCTTAGCTTCGAGAACGCTAAGTACATGTGTTGTATTGGTTTTTGATGGAACATTTGATATTGTACTAGTCAATGTGATTAGTCTCCTGTAGGAGGAGTTTACGACTTTTTGGAACATTTTGGAAGTGATAAGTGAGTCTTGAACGACTTCCAAACAAAGGCTTTTAATGCTAAGAGGTAAGCTAAAGAGTTGAACTTGAAGTATCTAACCGAATCCGCAAAGAAAAGCCAAAGAAGAGAAAAATTTCAAAAACTAAGGGTGGGGCGTGCCAGGCTGGTTTTGGCAAAAAATTTTCTTCGACCATTAGTCTATAAATAGGACTCTTGGGTTATGGTATCATTATTCCATCATAGTAGGGCTACTCTTGAGTGAGTTTATGATCCAAGTTGTGGTTAATTTGTCATCGTAATTATTTTATCATATTTTGTTCAATTAAGTTATGAGTGGCTAGAATTTTTATTTTTGAGATGGAGGCTACGAACATGAGTCTCGTGAGTTGAATATTGTCGTGACACTTATGGAATTATTTAAACAAGATATATATGATGGATTACACATTGAATTTGGTGGGCTAAGTTGATATGTGTTAATGGGCTCAAAGGAAGGCCCAAAATGAATTAAAAGACATGGCCCAATGGGTCAAATGACCCATTCTTGCTTTGACTAATCAATTATTGAGCCAAATGGTTAAGGATGACTTCAAGGGACTATAAAAGGCACCAAAAATCAGAATTTATTCATTATAACACACATGTATTTCAAAACTTTTCCAAGAAACCAAAAAGAGATATTTTCTCTTCACTTCAAACCCTAAGTCATCTCTTGGGCAAGATCATCATCTCTCAAGCTTGGGTAAGTGTTTAATTTTATGTTTTAACATATTATATGCATGAGAGCATATGTATATCATGATGTCTATGGCTAAAGGTGTTGAATAGTGCACTTTTGCTTTTTGGTAAAAGATGTGTTATCCATGAGATTTGAACTTGAAAAAGAACTTGAGGTTTTGATGAAAGGGCATTGTATGGATGAAATATCAACATGTATGGTGTGGTTATGTTCCTTAACTTGTTATTTTTATATAAGTATAAATTGTGGGATTGTTGTCGATATGTTGTTATGAGGTGTATTGAGGTGACTTGATGGAGTAATTGTGACGTCGTGCTAATGAAGAAACGTAAAGGCTGAACTTGGTGTGAAATGCTATTGAGTTGTGATGTTTTGTTCAATGTTGGGCATGTTATGGTATTATTGGTATGACCATGCCGTAAATGGTATTCTAATGGGGTAAATGACGTTATAAGGCAAACATGTAACTCATTATTCGTCTTATGTACTTGTAAGATAGTTAATTGTTAATGTAAGCTCCGTTATGTAATTTTGTTGTAGAGTGAAACGTAAGGAAGGAGATGGACTATTATGTTCATGTATAGGATTGTATATTCATATTGAGGAGATAAGGTATGTAAGGTTACTCTTTCAGTATCTTTCTGCAACAGATATTGTTCAGATTGTCAAAGTAGTTGTTCAATTCCGAAATATTCTAAAGTATCTCATTCAGGTTGATATATATTGTTATCAACATGTTTCCTATTCATTGACCAATTGGCATTCTTATGTATCTTATCCATGGAATTAAGTTCCTAAGCTATCCTAATGTTGTAATTACTACAAGAACTATCTCAAGAAAAGTCAAGATGTAAGGAGAATCTACTCATTCTTGAGTAGCATATCCAGTAACGTTGTGTTCTAAAGCTCCAATAGTGTTGCGACTATTAACATATCTCTCTCACAAGAAAATGTATCAATCTCACACGAACAAAGTATCAATATCATGAAATTAAAGGGGTAAAGTAATATATGTATGTGTTCCAAGTTTCAAGAACGTTTCAATCACCAAGATATCACTCTTAGAAGAAAGAATAATGAAAGAAACAAGTAATGTATAATTAGTTGTATCCATGGGGTGAAATAAACACCTTCATGATGATATCCATGGTGTGAAGGAAACACCTTCATGATGACCATCCCAATATTATGGGGTGAAATGAACACGTGCATGATGATATTATCTACCCACCAAAAAGGTGTATGACGACCCACTAATAAAGTGAATGACTACCCACTAATAAAGTGGATGACTACCCACCAATAAGGTGGATTACTACCCACAGATAAGGTGGATGACCACATTAACCTACCAATAAGGTGGATGACTAAAAATAATGATGATGAGCGTAAAAGTAAAGAAAGAAATCTCTTGAATGAAGGTGTATATGAAAGATATTATATGAATAATAAGGACATGAATGATTGATCGAAAATGATAGTAACAGAAGAAATGTACAGGGTTCCACATATAAAATGATGGTTTATCCTCATTGACTATTCTCTTATATTTGACTCCATTGTTGTTATTATGTATGATGCAGTTTCATATAAGCCTTACATACTCAGTACATTCTCCATACTGACCCCCTTGGGGGATTTACCTTACTTTCTGCAGGCACAGGTCCTAGTGGACCTCCACTGTAGGCTACGAGTCATCCACGGTTCATTGGTGAGCTCCAGTTGGTTCGGGGCTTTTCGAGTCATATGTGTTCATGGTTTGGTATTATAAATATCGTATAAAGCGGGGACTTGTCCCAACTGTAGGTTGATTATATACATGCATTGGCTAGAGGCTTTGTAGACGTATGTGGGAAAATGAATGTAAAAGATGTATGTCCATTTCGAATTGATGGCCCTAACGGCCAAGTTTCACATATATAACATATGTTGCCATGACTTCCGCCATTTGTATTTTATAAGTTACATGTGAATGAATGCTATTCACACAGACACATGCATATGAGTATACATAAGTAAAGATTGGTTCTCTCAGGCCATATCGGCTTGGGTGCCAGTCCGTTACAAAGAAACGTTATTCTAATTATTCGTGGCGTGGAAATAAAGAAAAGTTGAGTCCACGTTATATAGGTCCATATGAAATTAGCAGAAGATTTGGGCAAGTTGCATGTTAATTGAAATTACCACAAGAAGTTTCCTCATTCCATCCAGTGTGTCATGTTTCGATGTTTCAAAAATGCATGGGAGATTCATCTTGTATTGCTCTCGTTGACGAAGTTCCATCAATGAGAGATCCCTATTACTACTTTGGTTCGACAAGTAAAGAGATTAAGAAATAAAGAAATAGTTTTCGTAAAGGTATTTTGGAGAAATTAAAAAGTAGAAAAGATCATATGGAAAGCTGAAGAAAGTACCCGTACTTGTTCCAAATAGAAGAAAAGGTTCAAAGTGCGAAAGTGAAGTAATAACAAGTGGGTATCTACAAGCATTAATTGTATATGTATAGATATGCTAATATAGAGATACATTTGTTGTAATTGGAACTATGTTATTAACATTCGAGGACGAATGTTTCTAAGGGGGGAAGGATGTAACACCCCGTACATTCCCAACCCTAACTTGATTGATTGGTGGCCTAGGGTGTAGTTATAAACCTTAGCTTCGAGAGCGCTAAGTACATGTGTTGTATTGGTTTTTGATGGAACATTTGATATTGTACTAGTCAATGTGATTAGTCTCCTGTAGGAGGAGTTTGCGACTTTTTGGAACATTTTGGAAGTGATAAGTGAGTCTTGAACGACTTCCAAACAAAGGCTTTTAATGCTAAGAGGTAAGCTAAAGAGTTGAACTTGAAGTATCTAACCGAATCCGCAAAGAAAAGCCAAAGAAGAGAAAAATTTCAAAAACTAAGGGTGGGGCGTGCCAGGCTGGTTTTGGCAAAAAATTTTCTTCGACCATTAGTCTATAAATAGGACTCTTGGGTTATGGTATCATTATTCCATCATAGTAGGGCTACTCTTGAGTGAGTTTATGATCCAAGTTGTGGTTAATTTGTCATCGTAATTATTTTATCACATTTTGTTCAATTAAGTTATGAGTGGCTTGAATTTCTATTTTTGAGATGGAGGCTACGAACATGAGTCTCGTGAGTTGAATATTGTCGTGACACTTATGGAATTATTTAAACAAGATATATATGATGGATTACACATTGAATTTGGTGGGCTAGGTTGATATGTGTTAATGGGCTCAAAGGAAGGCCCAAAATGAATTAAAAGACATGGCCCAATGGGTCAAATGACCCATTCTTGCTTTGACTAATCAATTATTGAGCCAAATGGTTAAGGATGACTTCAAGGGACTATAAAAGGCACCAAAAATCAGAATTTATTCATTATAACACACATGTATTTCAAGACTTTTCCAAGAAACCAAAAAGAGATATTTTCTCTTCACTTCAAACCCTAAGTCATCTCTTGGGCAAGATCATCATCTCTCAAGCTTGGGTAAGTGTTTAATTTTATGTTTTAACATATTATATGCATGAGAGCATATGTATATCATGATGTCTATGGCTAAAGGTGTTGAATAGTGCACTTTTGCTTTTTGGTAAAAGATGTGTTATCCATGAGATTTGAACTTGAAAAAGAACTTGAGGTTTTGATGAAAGGGCATTGTATGGATGAAATATCAACATGTATGGTGTGGTTATGTTCCTTAACTTGTTATTTTTATATAAGTATAAATTGTGGGATTGTTGTCGATATGTTGTTATGAGGTGTATTGAGGTGACTTGATGGAGTAATTGTGACGTCGTGCTAATGAAGAAACGTAAAGGCTGAACTTGGTGTGAAATGCTATTGAGTTGTGATGTTTTGTTCAATGTTGGGCATGTTGTGGTATTATTGGTATGACCATGCCGTAAATGGTATTCTAATGGGGTAAATGACGTTATAAGGCAAACATGTAACTCATTATTCGTCTTATGTACTTGTAAGATAGTTAATTGTTAATGTAAGCTCCGTTATGTAATTTTGTTGTAGAGTGAAACGTAAGGAAGGAGATGGACTATTATGTTCATGTATAGGATTGTATATTCATATTTAGGAGATAAGGTATGTAAGGTTACTCTTTCAGTATCTTTCTGCAACAGATATTGTTCAGATTGTCAAAGTAGTTGTTCAATTCCAAAATATTCTAAAGTATCTCATTCAGGTTGATATATATTGTTATCAACATGTTTCCTATTCATTGACCAATTGGCATTCTTATGTATCTTATCCATGGAATTAAGTTCCTAAGCTATCCTAATGTTGTAATTACTACAAGAACTATCTCAAGAAAAGTCAAGATGTAAGGAGAATCTACTCATTCTTGAGTAGCATATCCAGTAACGTTGTGTTCTAAAGCTCCAATAGTGTTGCGACTATTAACATATCTCTCTCACAAGAAAATGTATCAATCTCACACGAACAAAGTATCAATATCATGAAATTAAAGGGGTAAAGTAATGTATGTATGTGTTCCAAGTTTCAAGAACGTTTCAATCACCAAGATATCACTCTTAGAAGAAAGAATAATGAAAGAAACAAGTAATGTATAATTAGTTGTATCCATGGGGTGAAATAAACACCTTCATGATGATATCCATGGTGTGAAGGAAACACCTTCATGATGACCATCCCAATATTATGGGGTGAAATGAACACGTGCATGATGATATTATCTACCCACCAAAAAGGTGTATGACGACCCACTAATAAAGTGAATGACTACCCACTAATAAAGTGGATGACTACCCACCAATAAGGTGGATTACTACCCACAGATAAGGTGGATGACCACATTAACCTACCAATAAGGTGGATGACTAAAAATAATGATGATGAGCGTAAAAGCAAAGAAAGAAATCTCTTGAATGAAGGTGTATATGAAAGATATTATATGAATAATAAGGACATGAATGATTGATCGAAAATGATAGTAACAGAAGAAATGTACAGGGTTCCACATATAAAATGATGGTTTATCCTCATTGACTATTCTCTTATATTTGACTCCATTGTTGTTATTATGTATGATGCAGTTTCATATAAGCCTTACATACTCAGTACATTCTCCATACTGACCCCCTTGGGGGATTTACCTTACTTTCTGCAGGCACAGGTCCTAGTGGACCTCCACTGTAGGCTACGAGTCATCCACGGTTCATTGGTGAGCTCCAGTTGGTTCGGGGCTTTCCGAGTCATATGTGTTCATGGTTTGGTATTGTAAATATCGTATAAAGCGGGGACTTGTCCCAACTGTAGGTTGATTATATACATGCATTGGCTAGAGGCTTTGTAGACGTATGTGGGAAAATGAATGTAAAAGATGTATGTCCATTTCGAATTGATGGCCCTAACGGCCAAGTTTCACATATATAACATATGTTGCCATGACTTCCGCCATTTGTATTTTATAAGTTACATGTGAATGAATGCTATTCACACAGAGACATGCATATGAGTATACATGAGTAAAGATTGGTTCTCTCAGGCCATATCGGCTCGGGTGCCAGTCCATTACAAAGAAACGTTATTCTAATTATTCGTGGCGTGGAAATAAAGAAAAGTTGAGTCCACGTTATATAGGTCCATATGAAATTAGCAGAAGATTTGGGCAAGTTGCATGTTAATTGAAATTACCACAAGAAGTTTCCTCATTCCATCCAGTGTGTCATGTTTCGATGTTTCAAAAATGCATGGGAGATTCATCTTGTATTGCTCCCGTTGACGAAGTTCCATCAATGAGAGATCCCTATTACTACTTTGGTTCGACAAGTAAAGAGATTAAGAAATAAAGAAATAGTTTTCGTAAAGGTATTTTGGAGAAATTAAAAAGTAGAAAAGATCATATGGAAAGCTGAAGAAAGTACCCGTACTTGTTCCAAATAGAAGAAAAGGTTCAAAGTGCGAAAGTGAAGTAATAACAAGTGGGTATCTACAAGCATTAATTGTATATGTATAGATATGCTAATATAGAGATACATTTGTTGTAATTGGAACTATGTTATTAACATTCGAGGACGAATGTTTCTAAGGGGGGAAGGATGTAACACCCCGTACATTCCCAACCCTAAGTTGATTGATTGGTGGCCTAGGGTGTAGTTATAAACCTTAGCTTCGAGAGCGCTAAGTACATGTGTTGTATTGGTTTTTGATGGAACATTTGATATTGTACTAGTCAATGTGATTAGTCTCCTGTAGGAGGAGTTTGCGACTTTTTGGAACATTTTGGAAGTGATAAGTGAGTCTTGAACGACTTCCAAACAAAGGCTTTTAATGCTAAGAGGTAAGCTAAAGAGTTGAACTTGAAGTATCTAACCGAATCCGCAAAGAAAAGCCAAAGAAGAGAAAAATTTCAAAAACTAAGGGTGGGGCATGCCAGGCTGGTTTTGGCAAAAAATTTTCTTCGACCATTAGTCTATAAATAGGACTCTTGGGTTATGGTATCATTATTCCATCATAGTAGGGCTACTCTTGAGTGAGTTTATGATCCAAGTTGTGGTTAATTTGTCATCGTAATTATTTTATCATATTTTGTTCAATTAAGTTATGAGTGGCTAGAATTTCTATTTTTGAGATGGAGGCTACGAACATGAGTCTCGTGAGTTGAATATTGTCGTGACACTTATGGAATTATTTAAACAAGATATATATGATGGATTACACATTGAATTTGGTGGGCTAAGTTGATATGTGTTAATGGGCTCAAAGGAAGGCCCAAAATGAATTAAAAGACATGGCCCAATGGGTCAAATGACCCATTCTTGCTTTGACTAATCAATTATTGAGCCAAATGGTTAAGGATGACTTCAAGGGACTATAAAAGGCACCAAAAATCAGAATTTATTCATTATAACACACATGTATTTCAAGACTTTTCCAAGAAACCAAAAAGAGATATTTTCTCTTCACTTCAAACCCTAAGTCATCTCTTGGGCAAGATCATCATCTCTCAAGCTTGGGTAAGTGTTTAATTTTATGTTTTAACATATTATATGCATGAGATCATATGTATATCATGATGTCTATGGCTAAAGGTGTTGAATAGTGCACTTTTGCTTTTTGGTAAAAGATGTGTTATCCATGAGATTTGAACTTGAAAAAGAACTTGAGGTTTTGATGAAAGGGCATTGTATGGATGAAATATCAACATGTATGGTGTGGTTATGTTCCTTAACTTGTTATTTTTATATAAGTATGAATTGTGGGATTGTTGTCGATATGTTGTTATGAGGTGTATTGAGGTGACTTGATAGAGTAATTGTGACGTCGTGCTAATGAAGAAACGTAAAGGCTGAACTTGGTGTGAAATGCTATTGAGTTGTGATGTTTTGTTCAATGTTGGGCATGTTGTGGTATTATTGGTATGACCATGCCGTAAATGGTATTCTAATGGGGTAAATGACGTTATAAGGCAAACATGTAACTCATTATTCATCTTATGTACTTGTAAGATAGTTAATTGTTAATGTAAGCTCCGTTATGTAATTTTGTTGTAGAGTGAAACGTAAGGAAGGAGCTGGACTATTATGTTCATGTATAGGATTGTATATTCATATTGAGGAGATAAGGTATGTAAGGTTACTCTTTCAGTAGCTTTCTGCAACAGATATTGTTCAGATTGTCAAAGTAGTTGTTCAATTCTGAAATATTCTAAAGTATCTCATTCAGGTTGATATATATTGTTATCAAAATGTTTCCTATTCATTGACCAATTGGCATTCTTATGTATCTTATCCATGGAATTAAGTTCCTAAGCTATCCTAATGTTGTAATTACTACAAGAACAATCTCAAGAAAAGTCAAGATGTAAGGAGAATCTACTCATTCTTGAGTAGCATATCCAGTAACGTTGTGTTCTAAAGCTCCAATAGTGTTGCGACTATTAACATATCTCTCTCAAAAGAAAATGTATCAATCTCACACGAACAAAGTATCAATATCATGAAATTAAAAGGGTGAAGTAATGTATGTATGTGTTCCAAGTTTCAAGAACGTTTCAATCACCAAGATATCACTCTTAGAAGAAAGAATAATGAAAGAAACAATTAATGTATAATTAGTTGTATCCATGGGGTGAAATTAACACCTTCATGATGATATCCATGGGGTGAAGGAAAAACCTTCATGATGACCATCCCAATTTTATGGGTGTATCCATGGGATGAAATAAACACCTGCATGACGATATTATCTACCCACCAAAAAGGTGGATGACTACCCACTAATAAAGTGGATGACTACCCACTAATAAAGTGGATGACTACCCACCAATAAGGTGGATGACTACCCACCGATAAGGTGGATGACCACATTAACCCACCAATAAGGTGGATGACTAAAAATAATGATGATGAGCGTAACAGCAAAGAAACAAATCTGTTGAATGAAGGCGTATATGAAAGATATTATATGAATAATAAGGAAATGAATGATTTATCAAAAATCACAGTAACAGAAAATATGTACAGGGTTCCACATATAAAACGATGGTTTATCCATATTGACTATTTTCTTATATTTGACTCCATTGTTGTTGTTATCTATGATGCAGTTTCATATAAGCCTTACATACTCAGTACATTCTTCGTACTGACCACCTTGGGGGATTTACCTTACTTGCTGCAGGCACAGGTGCTAGTAGACCTCCACTGTAGGCTATGAATCATCCGCGGGTCATTGGTGAGCTCCAGTTGGTTCGGGGATTTTCGAGTCATATGTGTTCATGGTTTTGGTATTGTAAATATTATATAAAGCAGGGACTTTTCCCGAATGTAGGTTGATTATATACATCATTGGTTTGAGGCTTTGTAGACGTATGTGGGAAAATGAATGTAAAAGATGTATGTCCATTTCGACTTGATGGCCCTAACGGCCAAGTTTCACATATATAACATATGTTGCCATGACTTTCGCCATTTGTATTTTATAAGTTACATATGAAAGAATGCTATTCACACAGAGACATGCGTATGAGTGTACATGAGTAAAGATTGGTTCTCTCGGGCCATATCGGCTCGGTTGCCAGTCCGTTTCGAATGGGATTTGGGGCATGACATAGATATTTGATTATACCTTGTCTTTTTGTAAGTTGGCCATAAGTTCTCCCCATTGCCTTGCGACTTAATGCATTAGCTACCACATTTGCTTTCCCCGGATGATATAAAATATCAATGTCATAATCTTTTAATAGTTTAAGCCACCTCCGCTGCCTCAGATTTAGGTCTTTCTTCTTAAAGATATATTGCAAACTCTTATGGTCGATATATATGTCAACATGAACCCCATACAAGTAGTGGCGCCATATCTTTAAAGCAAATACTATTGCTGCTAGCTCAAGATCATGTGTCGGATAATTTTTCTCATGTGGCCACAATTTTCTTGAGGCATAAGCTATAACTTTACCATGTTGCATCAATACACATCCAAAGCCAATTCCTGAAGCATCACAATACACCGCATACCCTTCTATGCCTTCTAGAAGTACCAATACAGGTGTAGAAGTCAACTTATTCTTCAAATCTTTGAAACTCCATTCATAAGTATCGTTCCATTGAAACTTGGTTTCCTTGTGTGTTAGCTTTGTTAAAGGTGCAGCAATAGAATAAAATCCTTCAACAAACCCTCTATAATAACCTGCCAATCCAAGGAAACTACGAATCTCTATAGGCGTTGTAGGTCTTGGCCAGTTCTTTACAGCTTCTATCTATTGAGTATCAACCCTTATTCATTCATCAAATACAATATGACCCAAAAATGCTAAAGATTTTAACCAAAACTCACATTTAGAGAACTTTGCAAATAACTTACGATCACAAAGAATCTGCAACACCTGTTGTAAGTGACTGGTATGGTCCACTTTTGATCTTGAATAGACAAAAATATCATCTATAAACACTATCACGAACACGTCTAAAAATGGCTTGAACACCCTATTCATCAGATCCATAAAAGTTGTTGGTGCATTTGTTAGCCCGAAAGACATAACTAAAAACTCATAGTGATCGTACCGTGTTCGAAAGACTGTCTTGGGTCTCTCTCTCTCTCTGACCTTTACTTGACCTGACCTCAAATCAATCTTTGAGAAACATTTAGCACCTTGTAATTGATCAAACAAATCATTAATTCTAGGGAGGGGGTATTTGTTCTTAATTGTCACCTTATTCAATTGTTGGTAATCAATACACATTCTCAAAGTGCCATCTTTCTTGCATACAAATAAAACTGGTGCACCCCACGGGGACATACTAGGCCTTATGAATCCCTTTTCTAGCAAGTCTTTTAATTTATCCTTCAATTCCCGTAATTCTTCTAGGGCCATTCTATATGGAGGAATAGAGATAGGTTGAGTACCTGGAATCACATCAATACCAAACTCTACTTCTCGTTCTGGAGGTAAACCCAAGAGATCTTCTGGAAATACATCAAGAAATTCATTTACCACTGGAACAGATTGAAGAGTCGGTAGCCCACATCTATATCTTTCACCCTTACTAGGTGACATATGTACCCCTTGGATATCATTTTCTTCGCCTTAAGATAATAAATAAACTTACCTTTTGGCGTTCCAACATTACCCCTCCATTCAAGGACTGTTTCTTTTGGGAAATGAAAATGTACCTTCTTCGTTCGGCAATACACTATGGGATAACAAGAAGCCAACCAACCAACACATACCCATTATAACATCAAAATCTACCATCTCTAGCTCAACAATATCATCCAACATATCATGATCACAAGTAGTTACTATGCAATTACAATAGACTCTTTTAGCTACAATAAATTCACCAACTGGTGTAGATACTTCAAATGGCTTAACTAATGATTCTGGTGTTCTTTCGAATTTTCCATCAATCAATGGAGTGACATATGATAGTGTAGAACCCGGATCAATTAATGCATATACATTATGTGAAAAGATAGATAATGTACCTGTAACCACATCTGGAGAAATCTCCAAATTATATTGATCCGCTGAAGCACAGGTACGATTCTGGGCTCCACTAGAACTAGTTGTTCCTTTACTACCTCTTCCACGACTAGTACGCTGTACACCTCTACCTAAGAAAGGAAGCGATGATGATGATGCAACGGCTGATCCAGTAGGTCATGCCATACAACATGTGCCCCTTTGTGGGCATTCTCTCATCATGTGCCCCGATATACCACACCAAAAGCAAGCATCAATCCCAAACCGTCATGCACCTACATGAAGCTTTCCATATTGCCTACAGGGCTGTCGAGGAGGTCTTGATTGGCTCATACTCCCTTGCTCTTGATACCCTGTTGTCCATGAACCTTGAATTTCACTTCTTTGCCCAAACTGATTGCTCCTAAAGCCTTGGAATCGGGTTGGAGCACTTGCTGTAGAGTAGGTAGATGATGCCCTAGGTGGTCTATTAGGGAACAGAGGCCTAAACTTTCCTTGGGATGCCATGAACTGCCCCATAGGTTTATCCCTCTTGGAAGGTCCTCTTTCAAATTCCTGTGTTCTTCTCCTTTGCCTCTGATCTTCCATTTTTTGTACAAAAGCTTGTATCCTTGCTATATCCATGTCTCTGTTCAAGGCAGTAATAGTACAATCCCTAACCAAATATGGATCCAATCTATCCACATATCGATGAACTCTATCATCCATAGTAGCTACTATATTAGGAGCATACCTAGCCAAAGAGTTAAACCGAAGACTTTACTCCCTCAAGCTCATATTACCTTGACGAAGATTTAAAAACTGATCTGGACGAGCCTCTCAGATCTCAAATAGAAGGTAATGACCAAGAAATATTGTTTTGAATTCTTTCCAACTAGCTAAAAGTGCACCGGTGCCTCTAGATCATTTCCAATCTTCATACCATAAGATAGCCTCCCCTTTGAATCTATACACTGCAAGTTCAAGTGTCTCTGTACCAGATACATGCATAACATCCAAAGCCCTTTGAATTTGATCCATAAAGTCTTGCAGGTATTTATTAAGATCTGATCCGATGAATGTGGGAGGATCCAATTTAAGGAAATCTTGTGTCCGTAGACTAGCGGCCCTATCTGCACCAGTAGTACCTATAGTTTGACCAGCTTGTACTTGACCTTGTCCAGCAACTATACGAGTAAACAATTGCACCACATTCCTTAGATCCTGCTCAGTAGCATTAATAGGTGGTTCTGGGGTACTCCTCTCCTCCTTGGCTCTCCTGGAGATAGAAGGGTAGAAGAAGTCTGCGATGCAAACTCATCTTCAACCCCACCTTGATTAGCTTGTTTAGATGGTGATTTACTGGTTTGTTCTCTGGAAGCCATGTCCACCTTCTTACTTTTACCCTTACTTCTTCTTGCAAACAACATCTTTACTATCATAAGGAAAAAAAACAAATTCAATGGTTAAATATGACTCCACCTATAATCTTGGCTCTACTGCACGATCTAAGATATGAAAAAAAAGGGACAACTCCTAAATGTCCCGTAGCCTCTTGTTTATATATGTGGTGCAAAACACATCCATACGCAAGGCTCTACATAGACACGGCTTTGTAGACTCCCTAGGACGACCCGCTCTGATACCACTTTTGTCACGCCTCAAATCCCATTGGGGGCGGACAAGCACCCGTAGCCATAAAGGCCCAAGAGAACCAACCTATGATCATATACATCTTATGCATATTAAGCTAACAAATGTGCTACAGTGTATGGACATGATGTATAGATAAAGTAAACCAGGTAGGTAAATACAAAATAGATATACAGGTTTGGTCGTTGGCGCCACAACTTCTAAAAGACAAGACACTACCATGCTTAACTTTACAATGTCTACACAGCCTCTAGAAGATACATAGACTTAGTTAAGGTCGGGACAGGTCCCCGCCTTACACATAAATACTACACAATACCAAAAATAAATACAACTGAATCAGAAAGCCCCGAATCAACCTGGAGCTCACCAATATCCTTTAGATGTTCTATACTCCTAATGGAGAGATCTACTAGCTCCTGTGCCTGCAGCATGAATGGTAGGTCCCCCAAGAGGGACGTCAGTATGAGAGAATATACTGAGTATATAAAGCTCAAAGCGACTTTACATAACCCAAAAGATTAAGTAACATCAAGTACAAGTGTATTGATAATGTTAATAACCCACCTTAGCTGGTATCTGGGAAACCACGTACACTACATTCTTTACTTTCCTTTCTCCTTCTTTCCTTCATAATCTTTAATAAGCCATGTAGTACAAATGACCAACTGATCAGTGGTATACAAATCGGGATCGGCCCATGCTAGGCTTATGCCCCTTAGCTGCCACCCACACAAATCAATCAGGAACAACCCATGCTAGGCTTTAGCCCCTGAGCTGCCACCCACACATAACCAACCTTAAATTGCTTAATTTATTTAGTCTTTGAGATTTTTATATTGGTGGTTATAACATTATGTAATTTTTGGAATAACAGTGCTCCAGTTAAAAAAAAGAACACACGAATAAGCATTTGATGTAATTGCCATAAAGTAAAGAATAAATGTACACAATTGAAATGGTTAGGAGCCAAACTAATAGATAGATCCTCGTTGACTAAGATGAGAATACCAGAAATTTGTTAGTGAAGGTAGACATGTCAACTTGACAATAAACAAATATTGAGGTACGTTAAGACATTTCGGAATGGAAACAAGGTCGTTAACTACGTGGATATTATATGCTGCCAAAGGATACAAAAAAAGAGTAACCTTAAATACCTTATATTCCCACCACGTGACTACAACAATTCATATCCTTCCTTATGTGTTACTCTTCAACACAAGTACGTAACGGAGCTAACATTAAAGGCTAATTACATTACTATTTTGCAAGACAGTAATTAGTTACTTAACGGGAAGTAAAAATCGTCCAGCCTCCTAAACACATGGTGTATCACTCCCCACTTATTTATACTACCATATAAACTTATTCCACCCTCTTACATTATAAATTACTGCCTTACCAAGACAACACCACCAAAACAGTCCACAAACTGACATAAACATTACAAAGCGATAAGATTTCCCACCAAGTTCATACTTCACATTTTTACCTCAATAGAACTCCACATATTTTTTACGTCAAGTCACATATATACCTTCCATAAAAATATACCAAAAACAGTCCACACAGTTTCAGAATTAACTTTAACATAACAAGAACGTATTCTCTTTTCACTACACCAAATGTTCCAGATACAAACACGTATAAACATTTTCTCCAAGCCATACATAAAAAGAAATGAATTAGGGGCATAAACACACTTTAAAATACTGAAATTTCATCCCTCAAACTTGATTTCTTCAGGACCTTAAGCTCCTTTACAAGTTTAAACCACATGGAAGACAAATCCTTTAAAACTAAACACAAGTGGACTGCCACCAACATAAGGGACTTCCCTATACCTTTTAAACATAACCAACATGATTTCCACAACCTCTTATGCATATATTACATTAATATATAATGGTAAACACTTACCAAGGCTTAAAAAGTGAAGGATTTGTCCAAGAACCCTAAGGAAAAATGGGGCGGCTGGATAGGGTTGGGAGAGAGAGAGGAGAGTGTTAATTTTAAAGACTGTTTTTCAGTAGAGAAATGAATGGAAAATAAGATGAAATGATCTTTATATACTCCCTCTTGAACCGCCTCTTTTAGCTCATTCTTAGCCAATTTTTGGTCAAAAATAGTCCAAGTAGGTGATACACCTACTTGGCTATTCAAGTTGTCCAAAACAGTCCATTTACTTACTTTATTTCTGCTTGGATCATATCATGTTGGGCCTAAATTAATCTTAGGTGTTGGGCTGGTCATCTTTCCATTTTTATGTACTTAGTTTGGGCCTCAATTGAGTCCATCAACTTATATCCAAATGCAACCCAATAGATTAAGTAGGTGATACACCTACTATCTTAATTAAGTCGTGGAAGCACCTCGCTTATGTTCTCCCCTTTTTCCGACGTCTTAATCCTTCTACCTCAATCCATCACTTAACTTTAACTCTACGCTTAAATATGTCCTTATCATCTCAAGTTTAAATACTTTTATCCATGCTAGGTTTGTCGTATAAGTTTTGGAAATGTATGGGGTGTTATAACTTTGTATAAAAAAAAATATCTAGGCCATCACCTACTACCACCAGTCCATACCAAGTTCTATATAAGTAAGAGTAGTGTCTAGAGAATACGGGGTGTTACAACATCATCCTCTCCTTCTTGAAAGGATTCAACATCGAACCCAATCCATCACACTTTTTAATCTTTGAATCCTTTTGTAAGAACTCAGTGAGGCCTTCAAGCTTGTCTTCATAAAGCACTCTCCTTGAATCATTCTTTGGATGTATTTGTTCATGAACCTGCAAAATAGAAGGAGTGATACTAGGTAAAAAGCTAGTATCGTGGTTAGTGGGCCTAAGATGGAAAAGATCTTTGCATAATTGGATTTTGGGTGATGGAACATGTTCTTGAGGTCTTGAAACAAAATTTTGGTGGATGATCCCGGGGTGGTGATAATGGAAGTGTTTTGTGCACTTGAGGTGTTTTGGGGAGTTAGCACCTCAAATTTGCCACCCTCTCTTTCATGTGTGACCAATCCCAAATCAATCCATTCACATATTGTCACAACCCCATGATGGCCTCCACTAAGGTATCAAAGGTTGCTACACCCATGGTCCTTAGTACATTTGAGAAATTGGATGAAGCAAATATGGATGACTCGATTAAAGAACAAAAGAACTTGAATCAAAGATGTTAACTAAGAGCAAAATGATAAAAACACACAAAGAAAAGAAACAAGAAAGAAATTGGACTCAAGAACTAATCAAAAAAAAGTAGAGCGATTACTAGTTGAAATTTAGTTGGTAAGAATCAAAGGAAGTGATTATGAATCAAGAAAATGAAACTAGAAGGTTAGAACTAGAGAAGGGTGTGATTTGGAGTTGGTCACATGCGTTTGGTAATGTGCGGACGCACCAGGGGACCTGCCCTCGCATGTGAGATTTTGTAGATCCCTTCCAGGGAGTTTGCCTTAACCTACGTTGGTGACCTACGACCACAGGTCCTGACCTGCATGAGCAGGTGCGGGTACAGGTGCCCCTTGACAGTACAGTTGAAGCCTGCGTTTTCAACTCTTGTGGGCCCTTTTTGCACTCTCTCTCTTAGAATATTCCTTTTTCTTTTGGATATTATTTACTACCAACACCCAAACACCTTTCAATTTCTTATTTTTTGGATCTAACAACAACTTTTGACAAATCTTCCTATTGAAGATATGAATTTTGGGATGAACACCAACAACAACTTGAATATTCAAAAATTCATAGCTCTCTCAATTTAGTTCGATTTCTCACTAAATTTGAGATCCAATCTCCTTTTTGTATGGGAAACAAATCCCAATGCCTCTCAACCTTCAATTCCACTCTAATAATTTCAAATTTGAATACCCTTTTTGAAAAATCTTCAAGCTTCAACTCAACAATGGTAGGTACTTCAAAACACCTCCGATTCAACTCAAATTTGATATTTGGACTCTAATAGTGTTAGGGAATGAGAATATAACACCAAAAACACAAGAAAACACCAAAATCAAAAACTCAAAATTTGAAAAATGGATAAAAACGTGATTTTTTTTTTGGATTTTTGATTTTCTTTCGATAACACACCCAAGATTGAATTTGTAAGAGCTAATATAAGCTCAGCTCTAATAGCAAATGATACAAATCAAAATATCAAGAAAACAAAGAAACTATGAAAATGATGGAAACAAGGGTAAAATGGGAAATATGAAAATATGAGACGAGGAACGAAAGGAAAACAATGACAATAAAGGAAAAAGATAGATAGATAGACACAATGAATAAAAGAGAGGACAACAAAAGGGTATATTAAACCCTAAACCTTCCTTTCGATTACTCAAAGCACCAATCTCTTACGAAGACCGAAAAAGGAATTGGACCTCAAACAACCAATGTTTCTTACAATCAAGAAATCTCCCAACAAGCTAACATAAACATTCTCTAGTGTAACATTCATCATCAATAATCATCTTTTAACCCTAAAAGAAAAGGAAAGATAACTATTTATAGCCATAGGCTTTTATTACAAAATGGGCCCAAAAGTGACCCAATAAGACAAAGTGGACCATTATCCCCTTTTAATAATGCACCTCCTACGCTCCAAGCTATCATTCAAACATGATGTTGCTCGATGGGCCCTTGGAGTGCATCATTGGATACTCCTCTCGGGTTCCAAGCTATCATCTAAACACGTATTTGCCTTCCTAGGATGACTAAGTCTTTGATCATTTGGTGTTGTCCTCGAAGCATAGATCTCGAGAGATTGGAGCTAATTCGGTTTGTATCAACAACTCCCTTGATGGTCAGTCACTGAGACAAAGTTGGAACCCCATTTTAGATAAGGAGAGATAACTCCACAGACAATCAGTCACATCAGTGACTGTCAGTCACCTGATCAGTCAACCTGAAAAAGTTTTCGTAAGCTTATTTTAGGTTTTTAGTTTCATTTCTTTGATTATTAATCATCTTTTCTTTTATTCCTAAGCTAATTAACAACTAGTAATCACCTTACTTAGTTGTGATTAGTTCTTAAGTCTATTTTCTTTCTTCGTCCATTTTCTTTTGTGCTTTTCTAGTTTTACCTCATAGTTAATTTTTTGATTCTGGTCCTTTAGTTTATAATTGAGTCGTTCGTCAGTATCAAAACAAGAATCCATTCAAGACAATAGTAGGAATTGACACCATGTGTACCACCAAAGTATAAGCAATCTTCAATATTAGCCGATCTAATGGTGAGGCATACATATGTGAGATTTTACTAGTGTTGGTGAGAGCTTTTACTACTAACCTTGTTTGCTTGTTTTGTAGGTACACAAAGTTATATGGAAGTATGTCATCGGTAGCCTCGGATACATGTTACTATGACATTGGAGACTATGATTGTAGTGATAGAGGCTATGGCTATGATGAAGATGGTGATAAGGGAGATATGAATATAGCCTTGATCAAGAGCCATGTGGGAATGAGAGCTACTATTCCTAAGGATAATATGAGAAAAATGATAAGTCTATCTCTTATAGTGAATATGGAGAGAATGAAGAGCCTCGTGATGGTTTTTATGATGACGATGGGGCATGCAAAGAGTCTTACACTTCCCACTCCAAGCATAAAGATTATTTGAGGTATAATACCTTCTCCTATACACCTAATTATAAAAATTATGGCGGGAATGTTCATGAGATGAGTGAGGAATCATATTTTTGGTCTTATGGTACTTTTTACCCTAGTAAAAGCGGTGTGAGTGGTTATGTTAGTTCAAGTAGAAGTTATTTAAAAGGAAAAAGAGAATGTGCATGTCCAATGTCTAAGTTCACTACTTCCTATCTTTCTTGTTCTAGTGTTCAAACATTGGGAAGTAGGGGATAAGGTGGATATAGGGAACATGATAGGGGTCTTAATCCCATCAAAGTCATTTTTCCTATTTTCAAAAAAGAGTGTGATCCTGAGAACTATATTAGTTGGGAATAGAATTATGAGTTGGTTTTCCAAGATCATGCTTGGAGCGAAGTTGTGCAAGATACATATGCTAGGAAATACCTTCAAGGGCTTGCATTGATTTGGTGGGATGACTATAAGCATGGTCAAAGAATCTATGGTGATACCACATTTGCCACATGAAGTGAATCAAAAATATTTTTGAGGTTCAAGTGTGTACCGGAAGGGTACAAGGGGGTCTATAATGTTAATCCAAGAAGAAAAGTCCTCACAAGAAGGTGGATACTTGTGGTATTTTAGGCTTCATTCATTTCTTAGATAATTTGTGCTATGCAAACTACATAACTCCTTCCATGGTCGAATACTTGAGGATACCTCGAGTTACGAAGCGTTATCTATATTTTTTGTAAGACCATGGAGTTACCGAGAGTGTGAAGGTTTCCTTCACTAGTAATGGATATTATGAGGAGGTTTAGTATGATGTGTTACCCATGGACTTTGGCTATATATGTTTGGGCACCAATTGGTTTGAAAGACATGGAGTTCCAAACGAGCAAAATTGGACCAAGCTTGTAGTGGACCAATGGAGAAATCAACTCTTTCCACGTACTCTTCCCTAGCCTCAAGGAAATATGACCGATTACTCCAAGTCCTATGAGATTAAGAGACAAAATTTTAAAAGAAATAAGGGAGCATAAAGTGACAACCTAAGTACAGAAAAAGAAAAGGTTGTGTAGAGTGATGTGAGCGGCTACTCATAACCTTATCCTAACTCATGTGACTTTTCTTCTCTCTATAGTTGTCTTAAGTCCTGTGTAGGTAATATTTGAAGCCAATCTAATGGTGATTCCCAAAGTGTGAAGACCCAAGAGGACCTTGAAGGGTTCTTAATTAAGAAACTAAATCAAGGGAGCAGAATTGACAAACTTCCAAGTGATGAGAACTTCCCAAAGGATAAAATGAGATCTCATGTTTAACAACAAGGTGAAGACCATAACCCTTATGAGCTATAAGGTAACAATGCTAACTCTTGTACTTCTTTGAACTTAAAAGGTCTTGATGAGGCTAGTAGCCAAGTAAGCATAAATAATGGCTTGTCTAATATTGAGCATAATGAGTCTTCCCTATGTGATACTCTTGGAAACACTATGTTGTATGATGATCAAGTTCTTGTTGTGAATTTGAAAACACTAGTTGATCCTATAGATAACTGTATTAACTCTTATGGTAAGATCAATTTGTGTCCACCTAGTTCTAGCACTTATAGCTTGAATATGGTCCTATTGCTATGTGATAAGAGTATTCACACACTAGTTGACCCTTGTAAAAATCAAGGTGAGTCTATGTTGACATTTGAATTACCTACAACAAGTGAAGGTGTGTGCATTGATCAACTGGCTTGTGAATATAACCTACTACTTGAGCATATTTGTTGTGTGCTTAATGAACCTCAAAATAATGATGTTGTTAATAGAGTTGATCATGTGAATAGATATGATTCTTTGAGCATGTCATATGATGATGATCTTATTATTAGCTTTGCTCATAGATATCATGTAAAAAAAATGATGTAATAGATGACATGTATGTTTTTGCTAGTGAACTTGCATGTTTTAAAAACTCAATTTTTGTTAGTGATCCACTCTAATAGAAAGATGTCTTGAATGATAATTGTGAGATCACTCCTAGTGTGGCACCTATTGATGTGTATTTTTATATGCTTGAAAAGAAAGATGGTATGCTTAAGATTCATATGTTATCCTATTTTTGAAATCCAATAAGAATATAGGATTGAGGGAAGATTGTGCTAACTATCCAATCTTTGATAGTGATATCTCACTTTTGAAAAAGAATGATCCTTTGGGTAAATAATGCTTTGATTTGTTTGAATATTGAAGAAACTGAATTAGTGATTATTCTTATGAAAATGATTTTGGTTGTGATCCTTGTATAACACCCCACCCTAGTTTGATGAAGATGAAGATGAAATTTGTGATTTTTGTGGTGACTTGAGTCATGATATCCTTGATGTTAGTGGTGGTTTTGTGTCTACTTGAGGATTCTTCCCTTGAAAAAGAAGGTGCTATTTGCTTAGAAATTGCTTCTACTTCTTCTTTGCGTGCTTCCTTTATTAAGTATACTCATGGTGATGATCTCAAATCTAATAGTAACTATATGCATCATGACACCAGAGTTGAAGTTAACTAGCATGACACCTTTCATGGCTCTCTATTTGCCCATGATATTACCTATGGTTGTGTAGAGCGTATGTTTATTTGTGATGGTGGCACCTTTGGGAAAAATGGGTATTGCATAGACCCATACTCATGGATACTTCTTCCATTTGACCCCAGTGACCATTTGGTATGTAGTGGATTTTACACACCGAACTTTGTGCTTAGTCAAGACAACAAACGAAATTGATTAAGGTTGTTGACTTCCTTCCCTATGATGGAAAGTCTATATCAAGGATTAATAATCAACTTGATGGACATAAGTCATGTATGGGGAGATTTCTCAAAAAGAAGAATGATCATTTAAGAAGAAGAGCAATGACAAGGTTAAAGAGTATTCTCTTGTTGTGCACTATGCCAAAGATTGTAAACTAAGAGGTGGAAAAATGCTACTTAAAACTTAGTGTAGGCTCCATGAGCTTAAAGGTAGAACTCTCTCTCTTGATGAACTTAATTATTTAGTTAACTTATTTTCCATACCGAGGGAGGAGTCTTGAGGTGAATTACCAATGGAGAAGACCTCATGAAACATCAACATGGTATGTAGTCACTTCCAATTTCCTTTCAAGAATGGTATGTATTTATGGCTCATGCTTATTCTTGGGCTTTCTAAGTCCACAAAGGTTACCTTTTCATTTGAAGAACATAGTAGTAACACTTCCTTCCATTCATATTGTAATTACATGGTGTTATTACTTGATTTCATGGTGACCTTAAATTTAATATGTTTACCAATGAGTGTGGGGGATACCTTTGTATTTGACCCTGTTGATAATTTGGGAGTAATCCCATTCTTGAATATAGATAGTGCATTGGGAGGACTCTTGACTTGGGATAACCTTGTTTGTTACCTTGCACTTAGCTATGTGAATTATTATGTGACTCTAGACTTGAAATGGGTTTTGTGCTAATTGAAACATAGAATAAATGTGGGTTTTCATATATGGTTGACTTATTACCAAGGTTCTTTTGGTTTTCCCTTTTGTCAAGGTCTCTTAAGTAGCCAAGTTATTTTTTACTTTATGGGGTTACAATCCCTTGATTGATCATTTTGATGCTTGGTTATATGATAAGTGTGTACCTCCTTTGCTTGGTGATGAACTTCTTATTGTTAACACTAACCCTCATGCCATGAGGATTTTGAGGTTGTTTGTTTTCCATATGGTTTTTGCAAGGTTTAGATTTAAGGTAGAATTCTTTTAAAGAAGGGGAGAATGATACATCCACAATCGGCATCAATTCTTTGGTGTTTATAATTCAAGGTCAACACATGGATATCCAAGCCATGATTCTTATAAGGACATAAGAACATGTTTGGATGACCCTTTTTGAGCTTACATTAGAGCAATAACACATATGGATGATAGCTTGAAGCTTGGGATGAACTTGGAAGGGAAATAAGTACTCTGCCTAGTCGTGACGGTTGGCCTGACGGACCACCAAAGCCATGATGACTCACTTGGAAATACGATAAGAGGAGGATAGGAAAGGTAATTCTGCTTTTTTATGATGGTCGGATTGACGGACCACCAAAGCCCCAGTGGCTTGCTTGTTAGCTTATCAAGGCTAAGCAGTCGTTGTTTGGGCTATTTTATTAATTGCTTTCAAGGGACACTTATATAATAAGTAGTCATGACTATAAATAGATAAGTATAGATTTTCATTGGTTAGTTTTTGATGAATATTGATTATGAGACACTTGAGATAGAATGAGAGCTTGGAAAAGATTGTATTGATTATTGCTTAGAAACATTGGTTACGAAGGCGTTACGATTCCCTAAAGGTCCACGTAAGAGTTGGGTTCTTTCTTGGATAGTTCTTTCGGGTTTATTGGATATAATATATCCATTAGTTTCGATTGATTTCCCTGTTTTTGTTTATCTTTCTATCTCCATCTTTCTATCCTTTATTTTTTACATTTTGATTCTATCATTTCTTCTAGTTTTTGTGTTTAGTCTTCCATATTTTGGATCGTATCATAATTAGCTTTTGATTTGAGAGGTTGCGACCCTTTGGTTGATTATTTTGATACTTGGTTATATGTTAAGTGTGTGGAACCTTAGCATGGAGATAAGATTGATTTTGCTAACAATAGCCCTCACGCCTTTAGGACATTGTGGTTGCTTGTTTTTTCTATGGTCTTGCAAAGTTTTGATTCGAGGATGAATCCTTTTCAAGAAGGAGAGAATGATACAAGCTAAATTGGCGTCAACCTTTCTTCACACATATTTTAACGACAACACCAAGAGAATTCAAGCCATGAAGATCTTAAGGCCACAAGGACGTGTTTAGAGGACCCTTGTTGAGCTCCAACTAGAGCAATACCATATATGAATGATATCTTGGATCCAAGGGAAGCATGGCCTAAGGAATAAAGAGAGCCCTTGTGGGTTATTTTTGAAATAGCCACTTTTGGGTTATTTTTGTAATAGGTTATTTGTGCAAAGGCAAATACTATAAATAGGTGCCTTAGCTATTTCATTTCCTTAGTTTTTAAAGAATATTAAATATAACTCTTGAGAGAGCATGAGATCTTGGAAAAGCTTATGTTGATTCTTGTTTTTAAATGGTAGTTTCGAAGGCGTTACAATTCCCTCTTGTTCATCGTAAGAGGTAGGTGTTTGTTGATAATTGAATTAGGATTTTTTGTGCTTAATATATCCATTTGTTCCTATTCTTGTGTCTATCTATCTATCTTTATAAATCTATCAATTGTCCTTTTGTTTTCCTAGTTAAATTCTCATTTTTGTATTTTGGTCATTATCAAAGATGAAGTCAATCATTCATGTAAGCTGCGAGGTAACAAATCTAAACCTTACACTTTGTTGAAAGTAAAAGATCATTGTGTGGCTAGTATCCAATTGAGTGTAACGGATAATTTATTTTCATGTGTGCTTAATGATTCTTTTCCATATAGTGATAGTGTATTTGTTGAGAGTGTTCATACACTAGTTGATCCTATTGATAACAAAATTGAATCTTCTAGTAAGATCATTTTCTGTACACCTAGTATTGACACTTATGCCTTGAATGATAGTACATTATCATGTGATTCTTTTCCATGTTTTGATAATGTGCACGTTGAGAATGTGGATAAACTAGTTGATTTTATTGATGACAGAATTGATTCTTCTTGTAAGAACAATTTGTGTCCACCTAGTGGTTACACTTGTGCCTTTAATGGTAGTACATTGTCATGTGATTCTATGCCATGTTTTGATAATGTGCATGCTGAGAATGTGAATACACTGGTTGATCCTATTGATGACCAAATTGTTTCATCTAGTAATATTAATTTTTGTCTATATAGTGTTGATACATTTGCTTTGAATGATAGTTCATGATCAATTGATATTGGTGTTGATCAACTTGTATGTAATAATGACCTACTAAATGGGGAGTTTTGTGATGAACTTAAGGAACCTCAATTTAGTGTTGGCATTAATATAGTTTGTCATGTAGATAGTCATGTGAAGTCATTGCACATAATAATTCCTTGAATTGTGATCCCATTCCTTGTTATTCTAATGAGGATTTTGAGGTGGAGTGTGTTTGTAAGGATAATCCCTTTTTGAGGTTGACATTACTAATGAAGATGAAATGCATAGTGGTGTGTCTTGGCATGATAGAAGTTTGGCCTCTCTTGAAGGATACCAAGTAATTGAGAATCCACCATGGTATGATGACACACTTTTTGAAGACGGACCTCACTTCTTGGAAGATGATAGCACATCTATTGGAAGGGTTAGTGGTCAAAAGAAAGGGGGGGTATGTTCTTTAATGACCCCTTCATTCTTATGTGACCCCATTATTGATCAAGGCCTTAATGTTTGTGGATCAAAGGGTGATTCTATATGTGGGCACTCCTTGAATAAAATTCATTTAAGTAACACCTTTCTTTACTACTTGCTTGCATATGATGACCTTTTTCCCAAATATGGTCGCATGCTTGTGAACCCCAAGGCAAATGTGTCATTACCCTATTTTAGAAGTTTTCTATGGATATTGAAAGCTCTTTGTCACCTTCATAGGGTTGTACAAGTTGAAGTTTCAAATGGGACTCTTGGAAGTATGCTTGATACTATTATAGGAGGGACTCCAACTCAATTGGAGTATTATTTGATATTGAGTGATTTGACTCTTAGTAAATTCCTCAACCATTATAGTAGCATGTCTTCATTGGTGCACTTCCTTTCTTTGGGAAGTTACTTGATAGAGAGGGTTGTTTAGTTCTTAAAATGTCTCTTCTTATCTACAGGTGTCATTCACCCTTTGTGTTTTCCTTTTCTCTTAATGTTTTTCATAATAAAAATCATTCCACCTTGTATGATGAGTTGCTTTTATTAGAAGCAAAACATATTTAGTTGTATTTCAAATTATGCCTCCTTGGCATGGAGATATTGTTTCCAACCCTTGTGATAATCCTCATGCTTTGAAGATAGGTTTGTTGTTTGTCCTTCTCATGTGTTTTCAAGGTTTAGATTCAAAGATGACTTCTTTAAAAGAAGGGGAGGATGATACTATCATGGATGTCATGGATGACCCTAGCATGGATGGCATGGATAACAAATAAGATGTTCATGAAAATGAAAGCTTGGGACTGAATGGGAGTGAAGTGGATGAAGAAAAGAGGCCATTTGTGCAAGTGGATAGGACTTAAATTCAAGAATTCATAAAGAAGACAACCAAACAACACCCTTGTCTCTTTAAGGGAATAATGTAAGTAGCCAATATATTCTTTATTTATTTAGTATAAATATGACCTCTTTTATTTTGGATGGAAGATTTTGATAAATACCGAATAGTTGACATCTTTAAACTTGTAGCTTCTAGGTGAAGCTTAGCATTAGCTTGTAGTTTTTAGGTGAATCCTAGCATTAGTGGATAATTAGTTTGGTGGAATTTTAGAATTGTTGGTGAACTTCTTGGTTTGCTTAATCGAAGGTTGCTCATTTGTGGTT
This sequence comes from Capsicum rhomboideum, assembly GCA_031232105.1. NCBI lineage: Eukaryota > Viridiplantae > Streptophyta > Magnoliopsida > Solanales > Solanaceae > Capsicum > Capsicum rhomboideum. The sequence goes on from CP124718.1 coordinate 52,650,042, forward strand.
CTTGGTTTCCGTTTATTTCTTAAACTACGATTTTTGTTTAAGTTATTGAAATCAATTGGGAGATGAGGGTTTTAGCCCCTTGTCGCCCATAATTTCAATAGCATAGGTTTTAACCCACATATCCTTTTCTTTCTTATTTTCCTTCTTGTCTTTGATTCTTATCAACCTTATCTTTTTTAATGTTCTTATTCAACAACATAATAAGCTCATGAAGAACAGATGAACATTTAAGAATTGAACCATGATCAAACAAGCACCAAATGCGATTAAATTTTAACTACGAGCTCCTTATGACCTCCCGAATCTAACCCAACTGCTTTTAGGCCTCAATTCCCAACCAATTGATCCCGAAAATTAAACCCACTTCAAATTTTAAGAACACCATGAAGATGGTGAACTTCCAACTTTCAAACTCTCTCATTTTAACTCAGAGTCACTTCAAATTTGAGATTTGGGGTCTTTTTGGTATGGGGAACACTGTTCAACAACTTTTAACCTTTAAATCAAAGCCTAAATTCCCAGATCTGAAAACCCACATCACTTTCCTCAAAACTAAAAACTCAACAATGGTAAAACCCTCAAATCAACTCTGATTAAGCTCAAATATCAGATTTAGACTCAAATAATACTAGAGAACACGATTCTAGTATTAAAAACACAAGAAAACTCAAAAATCAAAAACTGAAAATTCGAAATTTTTCAAAAACATTTTTTTGTTGATTTTCTTTAAATACCACAACCCAAAACTAGAATCGTGGGAACAAACCTATGCTCGACTCTGATATCAATTTATAAAAACCAAAGTATGAGAATATGATACAAACACAAAAATTAGACGAAATGATAGAATTGAAATGTGAAAAGTAAAGGATAGAGGATAAATATAGATATATAGAGACAAGAAGATAACAAAAGGGCAACCAATGAGTATATCAAACCCAAATACCTCCCTTGTTGATTACCAACAAGCAACAAACTCTCATGACCAAAAAGGAATTGTAACTCCCTTGGAACCACCATTTCTAAACAAGAATCAACATAATCTTTTCCAAGATCTTATACAATCCCAATTGGAACCAACCTCTAAAGACCTATATTTTAAGGCCAACAAAAAGGGATCCAAGCCATGGATATCATAAGAACACAAGAACATGTTTTGAGGACCCTTTTTGAGACTTCGAATTAGTAATATCATGTTTGGAAGATGGCTTGGGGCATGGAAGGACCAACCAAGTGAAGAAAGATAAAAAAGACATTCTGTCTCTTTTGGTGATACAAGGGGCATCACCAATCACAAAGGCGTGTCACCAATTTGTCCACCCCATCGCCAAATATGGCAGTCTCCTTTGATGGGTCACTTTTGGGTCCCATATGTAATAAGCCTAGGCCTAGACTATAAATAACTTGTCTTTCATTTTCTTAGGTAGATTTTTATGACTATAATAATTGTGAAACTCTTGAAAAAGTGTGAGTGCTTGGAAAAGCCGATGATGATTATTTCTTAAAACTGTGGTTGCAAGAGCGTTACGATTCTCTTTCGGTCATCGTAAGAGTTAGTTACTTGTTGGTAATCAACAAGGGAGGCCTTTGGGTTTAATATACCCATTGGTTTATCTTTTGTTTACCTACTTGTGTCTATATATCTATCTTCTATCGATTCTATCTATTTTCTTTCTTTTTGTAGTTTATTTCTACTTTTTGTATTTTGGTTCGTATCATTTTATATCTGAGCCGAGCTTAGGATTGTTCCCATGATTCTAGTCTTGGGTTTTTTATCTTTCAAAAAAAAAATGTTTTTGAAATTTTTTTAAAAAATTGAGTTTTGATTTTTTGTGTTTTTTTTTTTTGAGTTTCCGATACTAGAATCATGTTCTGTAGTATCTATTGTGTGTAGATCTTAGATTTGGGATTGATTGGAGTCAATTTAAGGATTCCACCATTGTTTGATTCTTGAATCTTGAAGAAGAAGAAGTGGGTTCTTAGATCCAGCCTAAATTGGTCATTTATTTGTATTGGGGTTTGTTCTCCTAATCATTTGGAGCTTGTATCTGATATTTAGGATAAAACAGAGTAGAAATACAATGGGTTTGATTTTTGGTATTCTTCATATTCATGGTGTTCTTTATTACTTAAAAAAATTGCAAATGGGTTTCAAAATCTAAAAAATTTGGCTTGCAATTGGAGGTTAGAACGTGTTGGTGATTGTTTTCCATGATGAGGGGAGCTTAGATCTCTAATTTTGTGGAGTTCTAGTTAAAATGAGGAAGTTGTGAATTTTTTATCTTCATATTTGTTCTTTGTGTTCTTGAAGAATTTTCATCTATTCAAGAAGATAATTCATAAATAAAGGTGTTTTGATCCAAAAGGAAGGTGTTTAGGGTGTTGGTACAAAAAAATATTCCAGAAAAAAAAGATACTAGGAAAGAGAGTGCAAGAGGGCTCACAAAAAGTTGGAATTCGGAGACTTCAGTTGTTCCATCTGGCCTACCTGTGCCCCCATATACATGGGTAGATGACCCATCTGCACCTGCAGATCACCAACGCAGGTGACTTCCCGATTTACTATTTTGACCTGCGAAGTCCCATCTGCATGGGCATGTGGCCACCTGAGTCCACACCTCACCAAAATACATCTCAAGCATCCAAAATCCATTTTTTCTCAAGTTCCAATTTCTTAGTTTCAATTTTTGATTCCTAATTTCAATTGTTGATTCCTAAACTAATTATCAATGGGTAATTGTCCATACTTGGTTGATTGCTTAGTCTTAGAGTCCGTTTTTTCTTAGTCCATTTTCTTGTGTGTTTTTCTAGTTTTAACTTCATAGTTAACTTCTTGTTTCAAGTTTTTTAGTTTAAAATTGAGTCATCCATCTTTCATTCAACAAGAATCCACTTCGGCCAAGAGTAACAATCGACACATTATGTAAAACGAAAGTATAAGATATCTTCAACATTAGCTGATCCAATTGTGAGGCAATTAAAGGTGTGTAAACACGAGTGATTGCGAGCCTTTTATTTTGATAATGCTAACAACTTTGTTTATTGTGATTTTTTAGTGTTTTAATTACTAGGTACAATGGCTTCGGAGAAAGAAACTCGAAATCTCATAAGAAGTGATACATCAAAACTTAGAAGTGAACTGATTGAGGACATAAATTGTTGATACAATCCAAAATGCCTCCGGACCTTTTGATGGAATCATCATGTAGCAAGAGGTTCTCGACAATGACCCCTTAGTGCTATCCAAAGGGGATCATGAGTTGATAATTGCATCGAAGAAGGGTAGAGGGGCTTTGAAGAGGTCAAAGGGAAGCAAAGACAAGCTAAAAGAGGCCCTGGAGGGACCTGCGAAATCACCTGCACCCGCAGGTGCTGAGGTACGGTCGCAGATGATCCTTTTAGCCCTTACAGATCCACCTGCATTGTGATGTGCATGGGAAGGTGGGCCATCTGCACCAACGGATGTCTTATTTTGCTGAAATGGGTCACTTTTGGGACCATAGTTGTAATAATTAGACCATGGCTATAAATAGTAGCTTCTTCTTCATTTTTAGGTTAAGTTTGATGCTAATGAACAATTATACACTTGAGAGTGTGAGTGAGCTTAGAATGGCTTGCGTTGAACAATTGTTTGGAAACATTGGTTGTTTGGGGGTTCGATTCCCTTGTGGTCTACGTAAGATATAGGTTCTAGTAGGATAATTTGATTGGGAATTTGGGGTTTAATATACCCTAAATTTGCAATCAATTTCCTTCTTTGTATCTATCTATTTCTTTATTTTTCTATCTTTCTCTTTTCAATTTAGTGTTTATCTCTCTTTCGTATCTTGTTCTCCTTTTTGTAATTTGTCCGTTATCATTTGGTATCAGAGCCGAGATTAGATTCGTTCTTACGGTTCTACATCTTGGGTTTGTTATTTAGAAAATCAAAAAAAAAAAGGAGTCAAAAATGTTTTCAACAAAAACTCCAAAAAATATTTTTGTGTTTTTTGAGTCATTTTTGTAGTTTATATACTAGATTTATTCCATCTAGTACATTCAAGGTGGGAATCTTGAGTTTTGGGTGTGTTTGGAAGAGATTTGGAGAAAACCCCATTGATGAGTTCTTGAGTTTGAAGAAAAAGTAAAGTCTGTTTTCAAATCTGAAAGTTTTGGTGTGTATTTGGGTGTTAAAAATTATTGAAAACTGTTCTCTATGTTGAAGGGAGCCTAGATCTGAAATTTCATTCAAGTTGGAGCAAAAATGAGTTAGTTTGGAAATTTGGAGTTCTTCGTGTTCTTGAGGATCTTCAAATCATCAAGAAGAAGAATCTTCAAAAAGTGTAGTTTGATCCAAGAAAGAAAGAGAGAGAAGATAAACGGTTGTTAGTACAAGAGAATATACAAAAGAAAAGGGAATATTCTAAGAGAGAGAGTACAAAAAAGGGTCCACAAAGGCTGAAAAGCGGAAGTTCCAGGTGTCTGTCTAGGCCACCTGCATGGGCAGGTGGGCATATGTGCTAGCAGGTGACCCAACGCAGACGATACTGCTTTGGCCGGCGACCTTCACCTGCGAGGGCAGGTCAAGACATGCGAGGGCAGGTCGACCAAACGCACCTCAACAGTCCAGAAACTAATTTTGCTCAGGTTCCAAGATCCTAATTCCATTTGTTAATTCCTAATCTCATTTCTTGATTCCTAAACTAATTAACGACTAGTAATTGATCTACTAAGTTGATTAGTTAGTCTTAGATTCCATTTTCTTTCTTCATCCATTTCTTTTGTGCTTTTCTCTTTTTTGTTTAGTTGTAATTTCTTGTTTCAAGTACGTCAGTTTCCTTGAGTCATCTATTCTACTTCAAACAAGAATCCATTCCGACCATAAGTAGAAATTTACACCACGTCATCCATCGAAGTAAAAACGATCTTTCAACGCTAGCTAAGCCTATTGAGATGCAAAACAAAGGTGTGTACTCCGACAGATTGTGAGGTTGATTTCTTAAAGCTAACTTGTTTGTTGTTTTTGTTTAGTGTTTCTTTTTTCTTGGTACAATGGCTCCGGGAGATGATACTCAAGGTTCTTCGGGAGAGGTTAACAGGGAATCCCTAATGACGATTATCATGAGTATGAGGCAAGAAATCAACGAGAAGTTCAATACTATGGATAGCCAAATAGGATCACTAGAAGGGGATATGACTAACTTGAGAAAACATCACAACTCTACCTTTTCCACTCCCCAAAAATACCATGCTACCTCTAGGAGACATGCTTAAAACACCTTCACCACTATATCTCCGAAAACACTTCACCAAATGTTCAACCTACCAAGGAAAGTACATGATCCCATCATTCAAACCACTATTTACAAAAATAACCAAAATCCCGTTCGTCCACTAAAACCCAATCCAATCAAGCCAACCAAGAAGCTCCACAAAACCATCATATTAACAAAAATCCACCACCCCAAGCGCCACTTAACAAAAATCAACCCATCCAAGTTGAGTATATAGGAGGAGAGGGACTCTAAGGAGGAGATGAGGTGATAGATGAAGTGGCCTTATTCGCTGAATTTGTACGAAATAGGTGAGGAGCTCATGGAGGAAGGTATAGAGGACGAGGAGGAAGGTTTGGTCCAGTTACCTATTGTAGAGGAAACTTGGGAAACCAACCCCAAGATCAAGGAGAACGCCAATGGGATCAAGGAGTTAATACGGGTAGAGACACGGGTCTTAACTCCATCAAGGTCACTCTTTCTACCTTCGAAGGAACTAGTGATCCATCGACCCACCATGATTGGGAACTACAATGTGATAGGATCTTTCAACTCAATGAGTAACCGGTCAAAAAAAAATCGCCCATGCAATTGCTCAATTTGAAGGGTATGCTTCTACTTGGTGAGAAATCCAAAGGTTACAATGAGAAATAGATGGTAATCCTGACCTTCCAAATTGGGACCAATTAAAAGCACTTATGAGGGGAAAGTATGTGACAACAAGGTACAAACAAGAACAACTCACCAAGCTATACAACTTGAAGTAAGGAGGTAAAGGTGTGGAAGACTATTATGAAGAATTCCAAAACCTGATCCTTCGACTTGAGATTGTTGAACCACCATACCATTGTATGGCTCGGTTCAAAGGAGGGTTGGAATATGACATCGTTTCTCAACTTATGGTCTACAAGTTTGAGAACACAGAAATCCTTGTCAAAGCGGCCATTGAGGTTGAGAAGAGTAACAAAGAAAAGAAGTCTTTCAATCCTAAAGGCTACACATCTTCAAGTTCATCCAGGTGGAACAATAATAAGGACTTCAACAAGTCCAAAGTATCCGCCAAAGAATGAAGGTAACCAATTCCCGAACACTAATTCTAAAGGTATTATTTATTTTAGATGTCAAGGTTGGGGACATAATGCAAGTGAGTGTCCCAATCGAAAAAACATCATTTTGGTGGAAGGTAAGGCTTATTTTGTTGGAGATAAGATGGACCATGAAGATGGTGGTGTGAAATAAACCCAAGTGGGAGAAGACTTTTAAGATGAAAGGGAACTTGTGGGAGATCCCAATGAAGGGGAAATTAATACACTTCTTGGCATGATGATGAAGGTCCCCCATGAAGGTGTTTGGCCTCAAAAAGGAGATATAATGAATTCTAACTTTATGATGAGGCAAGTGGTGAGTAGTGATGTTTTAGATGATCCAAGTCAAGAGGAGGAAACAGACTTGGATCAAGGAGGGGAGCCTTGTGTTCTTCTCAAACCCTTGTTGTTTGCTAACTATGGTGCTAGTATTTTAAATGGTACCACTACTTTTATTTTGCAGGGTCATGAGGGTATACTTCCAAATGATGATCCAATAGAAGTTCCACACAAATATGCATTTGAAGGCCTAGAAGAGTTCTTATCTAAGGACTGCAAAATTGATGAAGATGTGGCTCAAAGAAGGCTTCTAGGCAAACTCCTATGGGTTGATACATACTTGCTAGAAAGGGGTAAAACATCTAACGCCATGGATAGAATGATGGAATTACCTACCAAGGAAACTCCTACAAAGAGGCAAGAGGACTAAGTATATTTGTCCAAGTTGATGCATATAAGGGAAGGACCATGTGGAGCATTTAAAAGAAACAAGCGAGCAAGTTCAAAGCCTTGATCCAAAGGTATGTACCTACCCCCTCTTATTCCAAACAATCCTTGGAATCATGATGACATTTATCCTATGTCCCGTATGCTTAAATTATGAGGGCTTTGCAATTCGAATGCCCAATTTATTTATTGCTTTGAGAAAGGTCCATGTTACCTACTTGATAAACAACTCTTGTTCCAAACTACTTGTCACACTTATGTGGAGAGACAAGTTGAAGCACTATGATGTGCCCCGCTAGTGAGTGCTCTTTCTTTGGGAAGTTGTTTGGATGAAAGAGATGTGAGGTTCTTGAGTTGCTTGTTTTTATTTTCTTGTGTTCTTATCTTTGATAGCACCTTAAATGATCTTAGCTCTTTCCACTCTTATCTATTTGCTTATAAAGATAGCCATGTTTGTGTTGAGAATGTCTTTTGTGTGAACATGGTTTGTTGTGGGAGGAAGGGTGATCCACACCCTAATGACTACTTAATTCTATAATTGGTTGTTCCAACATGTGGTGATTTGCTTGCTAACTAACTTGAGCTTATTGGTAATCTTGTTAATGGAAACACCTTAGGAGAATTACATGATGCTTATTGTAGCCAACACCTTTGTACCTTGTATGATGAGCTCTGTTCATTGAGCATGAAGGATAGTTGGTTATACGTCAAGTGGGTGTCCCCTTGGAATGAATGTGTTGATGCTAAACCCTTTGCTAACCCTTTCTCATTGAGGAAATATTAGTTGTTTGTTCATCTCTTATGCTTCCAAGACTTAGATTCGAGGACGGATCTTTTTCAAGAAAGGGAGGATAATACAATCAAAAATGCCTCTGGACCTTTTGATGGAATGATCATGAAGAAAGATGTGTTCGAAAACGACCCCTTAGTGCTATCCAAAGGGCGCCATGAGTTGATAATTGCATCTAAGAAGGGTAGAGAGGCTTTGGAGAAGTCAAAGGGAAGCAAAGACGAGCTAAAAGAGGCCCTGGAGGGACCTATGAAGTCACCTGCGCCCGCAGGTGGTGATGTACGGCTGCAGATAACCCTTTTAGCCCATCCAAATCCACCTGTGTTGTGACCTGCTTGGGCAGGTGGCCCATCTGTGCCAGCGGATGTCTTGTTTTGCTGAAATGGGTCACTTTTAGGCCCATAGTTAGGTTAACTTTGATGCTAATAAACAATAATACACTTGAGAGTGTGAGTGAGTTTGAAATAGCTTGCGTTAAGCAATTGTTTGGAAACGTTGGTTGTTTGGGAGTTTGATTCCCTTGTGGTCTATGTAAGATATAGGTGCTTGTAGGATAATTTGTTTGAGGATTTGGGGTTTAATATACCCTTAATTTACATTCAGTTTCCTTCTTTGTGTCTATCCATTTCTTTATCTTTCTACCTTTCCCTTTTCGATTTTGTGTTTATCTCATTTTCGTATCTTGTTCTTCTTTTTGTATTTTTCCGATTAACATTTGTACATTGGGAGTGATGAAAGGATATTAAGCTCCATGGATAGTAGAATGATAACTGGCAAAAATACGAAAATGGAATCGAAGTGTAGAAAATAAAGATCGATAGATTGACTCAAGAAGATAAGAAAATAGGAACCGATGTATAGATTAAATTCAAATACCCCTAATTTGGATTACCAACTATCACCTAATCTCTTACGATGATCGTGAAGGAATCGTAACGCCCTCGTAACCACACGTTTCTAAGCAAAAATCAATACAAGCTTTTCCAAGCTTTCTCACACTCTCTCAAGAGTTTTGTAACTTTAATTATCATCAAAAACTTACTAAAATGAATGAAGGAACTAATATTTATAGCCATGAGCTATTATTACATATATGGGGCTAAAAGTGACCCATTTTAATGAAATTGGACACCCGCCCACGTAGATAGGCACCTGTTGGCTCTTCTTAGGGTGTAGGTGCCGGTGAAAGTGGCCAAATGGCAATCTGCTGGCACAGATGGGTGACCTGCAGCCGTAGGTGGGAATAAGTGGATCCAACTCATCATTTAGATCTTCTTAACTCTCTGACAACCTCTCTAATTTCTTATTGACTCCAAGCTACCCTTCACACATGGTATTGTACTTTGCGTTGCTTGAAAAGGGTCCTTCAAATATGCCATTTCATCCTCAGAGTGATCATGGCTTGGTTCCCTTCGTGTAGGCCTTGAATCATAGGTATTGAAAGGCTTATCCCGACTTTGCTTGTATCATCCTCCACTTCTTGAAAAGGATTTGACCTTGAATACAAACTTCTAAAACCATAGGGAAAACAAGAAACAGCAATATCCTTATGGCATGAGGGTTAGTGTTAGCAATAACAAGTTTATCACCAAGCCAAGGAGGAACAAACTTAACATGTATCCAAGAATCAAAATGATCAATCAAGGGCTTGTAACTCAACAAAATAAAAGCTACTTGGCCACTCAAGAGACTGTAACAAAGGGAAAACCCAATAGAACCATGTTAATTAGTACACCACACATGAAAACTCACATTGGTTGTATGTTTTAACAAGTACAAAACCCCTTTTAAATCAAAAGACACATGATAATTTCCAAAGCTAAGTGCAATGTCATGAACAAGATCATTCCAAGTTAAGACTCCACTCAATGCACTAGCTATCTTTAAGAATGAAATTACTCCCAATTCATCACCGGGGTCAAATACAAAGGTATTCCCCCACACAAGTCAATAAACAATTTGCATCTAAGCTCACAATGTATCACGTAGTAACACCATGCTCTTATTATATGAATGAAAAGAAGTGTTGCTACTATGGGCACCATACAATGATGTACCCTCTTGACCAAGTACCAAGTTGGATGTATTAAAACAACCATATTCCAAATGGTCACCGGGGTCAAATGGCAGAAGTATCCATGAACATGGGTTAATGAAACACTCATTCTCCCCAAAGGTGCTACAATTACGAAAAGATGTACTCTCAACACAACCGTGGGCAATATCATAAACAAATAGAGAGTAAAGAAAGGTATCATGCAGGTTAACTTCATCTAAGGTGTCCTTATGCATATACTCTCTATTAGATTAAAGATCATCACCATGAGTATTCTCAATAATAGGAGCACACAAACAAGAAGAAATAATTTGGACACAAATATCACCTTTCATTTCATCACAATCCTTTTCCATAAGAGTACTCCCATCTTTCGAGAAGAGATTTCCATCTTTAGGAGGAACATTGTCACACCATAGTGGGTTGTTATATAGATTATAGCCCTCAAGAAGAGTTACATCCCTAACATGGTCTACACTACTACGTAGTTCACTGAAGTGATTTCATCATCTTTAAATAAGATATTATACTTAAAGAGAGAAGGATCAATCCAAAAAGGAGAATTAGAAAATATAAGTTCACTCTCAAAAAGACAATTATCAAGTTTTGAAGAAGTCTCAAACACTTTAACATCCCTATGAGCCAAGCAAGCAATATGATCTTCACTTAAAGGTATGCTCAAAGGGTCACACCTATTCAAATGATCAACATTGTCAACATCTTCACTAACTTGAGGTTCACTAATTACATCACAAACATTCTCAAGGAGTGGACTAGATTCACAAGAAAGTTGATCAATATAATTTTCACAAGACAAAGTACTATCATTCAACACAATGGCTTCAACAATAGGTGAACTTAAATTGATCTTACAAGAAGATTCAATTCGATCGTCAATTGGATAAACTAGTGTATCCACACTAACAATATATACATTATCAACATGAGGCAAAGAATCTTTAGGCTCACATATAGATAAGCTATCACTCACACTCAATTGGCTACTAGCAACACAATGTTATTTCATATTTACTAAAGTTCAAGGGTTAAGTTTGGTACCTTGAAACTCATGAGAATATTCTTCTTCACCTTGGAATATAATTCCCTTACAAATTTTGGAAATATTTAGGAGTTCCCTCAACAAATCCTTAAGTGTAATCTCTTTTTTGGGTTCTTGTGTTCTCCACTTGCCATGCTTGTACCTATAATAAGAGAATCACCAAATACATCAAACAACATTAGGGTTAGCAAAATAAAGGCTCATAATCACTCGTGTTTACATACCTTCGATTGCTTTACATTTGGATCGGCTAATGTGAGGATTGCATATACTTCGGTGGTACACAAGGTGTGGATTGCTACTCTTGGAAGGTATTGATTCTTGTTTAACAAAAGATGGCCGACTCGATTATAAATAAAAAAAACTTGAAGCAAGAAGTTAACTATGAAATAACACTAGAAAAACACAGAATGAAAACAGACTAAGAAAGAAAATGGACTCAAAGACTAATCAACCAACTAAGTAGATCAAATACTAGTTGGTAATTAGTTTATGAATCAAGAAATTAGATTAGGAATCAAGGAATAAAATTAAGATGCTGGAACCTAAGGAAAATAAGTTTTTGGACCATTGAGGTGCGTTGGGTTGAGGTGCGGATGCAGGTCATGACCTGTCCTTGTAGATGGGGGTCGCAGGTCAAAAATTAAAAGATATTTATTGTCCTAAGTTGGCCACGTGCGGCTGCAGGTGCCATCTGCGCGCACAGATAGAGGGTACAGGTGCCCTGGCAGATCAGCTGGAAGCTCTAATTTTTTAATTTTTTTTGTGGGTTGCCCTCTTGGACTCTTCTTTCTAGAATATCCCCCTTTTATTGGATATTCCTTTGTACTAACAACTTTTCTTGTTTCTTTTGCTCTTTCATAGGATCAAATAACACTTTTTGATTATCTTTTTCTCATGAAGATGCCCAAGAACAACAAGAACTCCAAATTTCCAAACTAATTCATTTTGACCAAAAATTTCAGGAAACTTCAGATCTAGGTTCCCTTTTACATGGGGAACACTTTTCAACCTTCAAATCCACACCAAATTAACAAGATCTAAAAACTCATTTTCTTCTCTCAAGAGGTTCAAGCTCAACAATGGAGTTTTAGCCACAAATCTTCTCAAAACACACCCAAAACTCAAGATTCCGTCTGTAATAACACTAATGGGAAAAAATTAAGTGTTGAAACTTCAAGAAAACTGAAAAACAATACATGATTTTTTTAGGAATTTTCAAAAAAAAAAAAATTTAGTTTTTTTTTCTTCAATATCCAACCCAGGATTTAGAATCGTAAGAATGAATCAAAAGCTGAGCTCTGATACCAAATGATAACGGGCAAAAATACCAAAATGGAATCAAAGTGCAGAAAATAAAGATAGAAAGATAAAGATAGCTATAATGAAAGAACAAGTTAAGAAAATAGGAACTGATGTATAGATTAAAATCATAGACCCCTGATTTTGATTCCCAACTAGCACCTAATCTCCCACGATGATCGTGAGGAAATATTAACGCCCTTGCAACCACACATTTCTAACAAAAAATAAATACAAGCCTTTCCAAGATTTCTCACACTCTCTTAAGAGTTTCTTAACTTTAATTTTCTTCAAAATCTTACTAAAATGAAGGATGGAATGAATATTTGTAGCCATGGGCTATTATTACATTAATGGGACCAAAAGTGACCCATTTTAATGAAATTGGGTACCCGCCCACGCAGATGGGCACCTGCTGGCGCATGTCAGGGAGCAGGTGCCACTAAAATTGGCCAAATAGCCATCTACTTGCATAGATAGGTGAACTGCAGCTGCATGTCAAGGTGCAGGTGTCTCTAGCTCGTCGTTTAGATCCTCTTAACTATCCGACGACTTCTCTAATCACTTTATTGATTCCAAGCTACCACTCACATATGGTATTGTATTCTTGGGGGCTTGAAAATGGTCTTCCAAATATGTTCTTGCATTCTTGGAGTGGTCATGGCTCGGTTCCCTTCGTATCGACCTTGAATCATAGGTATTAAAAGGCTTATGCCAACTTTGCTTGTATCATAGAAGGACAAACATTGAGGAGTCCTTTGAATCTATGTATTCTACTTTCCAAACCACCTCACAAGAAGTACCAAGTAAGAAAGTCCCAAGTGCTCCAACCCATACACACTACTTGGTGATCTTTGAAGGGAATGACAGGTAATTGGAGTTAGATTGGAGCTTATCTAATGCATTAAGGCTCGTAGTGTGGGAACCATTAGAATAGGATCTTGACCAAAGTAAGAACCAATGTCATACAAGGTTTGAGATAATGGGTAATATATGTTCCTTTGTCACTGATGGGGAAAGAAGCATTAATTTTGTATCTTGTAAACTTGTTGATCTAATGAAACTTCCCACACAAAGGCACCCCAAACCTTACAAGATCCAATGGTATGATGAGAGTGGTTCAATAGAGGAGACCAATAAATCAATCATTAAATTTAGAGTGGGCAAGTATCAAGATGAAGTACAATATGATGTAATGCCCATGAGAGCATCTCATATGTTGCTTGGTAAGCCATGGAAAGATGATAGGTCGGTCCAATATAGAGAGAAGTCCAATAAAAATACACTTGTATTTGGAGGACAAAAGCACATTCTTGAGCCCTTGACACCCAAGCAAGTGTGTAGGGACTATGAGATCATGAAAGGCTTTCGGGAAGTATTAAAGAAGGAGAAAGTTGAAAAGAGGGAAAGGGAATTTTCCTTTGTGCAAGAAAAGAAACACTTGGCTCAAAGAAGAGAGTTAGCTAAGAGTGATGAGCTAAAGAATTGTGTGAAAGAAGTGGACAAAGAACACTTAATTGTTAGACTTGTCAACATCAATCCCTTGTTACCCACTTACCATGATACTAGCATTTTACCTAGTATCAACCCTTATCTTATGCAGGTTTAAGATTAAAAACTTCCAAAGGAGGATCCAAGGAAAGTTTCTTACAAACACATGCTTGAAAGCCTAATAGAATTCTTAGCAAAGAATTCCAACTTCAGAAATAATGAGGAGGAGTTAACTCAAGGGAGTAGCATTGACACCCTTTCTTGTGTTGAGAACTCCCCAAAGGAGAAAATGTGCTCCGATGTTAAACAACAAGGTGAATACATACTTCGTATGAACTACAAAGTAACAATGCTAACTGTTGTACTTCTCTAAACTTGAAATGTCATAATGTGTCTAGTAGCCAAGTGAGTAGAATATATGGATTGTATAATCTAGAGTTTAATGAGTCTTCCCTTTGTGATACTCTTGGTATTTCTAAGTTGCATGTTGATCAAGTTCTTGTTGTGAGTTGTCAAACACTAGTTGATCCAATAGATGATCGAATTGATTCTTCTAGTAAGATCGATTTGTGTCAACCTAGTGGTAGCACTTAGAACTTGAATGGGTCCCATTGCCATATGATATAAGTATTCACACACTAGTTATGAAAATCAAGGTGAGTCTAAGATGGTATGTGAATTTTCTTCAACTAGTGAAGGAGTTTGCATTGATCAATATAGTAATGATGATGAGGGAGTTGATTTTGTGGATAGTCATGTAGGATTATTACTTAGAGGTGGTAATTCCTAAGCTATTGAATCCAGTCCTTGTTATTATCATGAGAATCTTGAGGTGGAATGTGGTCTTCAGGATAACTTCTTAATTGGTAATGAAAAAACTAAAGGGAAATGTATTGATCAAATTACTTGTGAATCTAATCCACTACTTGAGCATATTTGTGGTGTGCTTGATGAGCCTCAAGTTAGTAATGACATTGATAGAGTTGATCATGTGACTAGAAATGATTCTTTGAGTATTTCATGTGATGAAGATCCTATTACTAGTTTTGCTCATAGATATCATATGGATGAAAATGTTTTGGGAAGTGACATGTATCATTTTGAGAGTGAACTTGTGTGCCTTAATTCCTTATATTAGGCCATTGATCCTCTCTCAAAGAAAAATGTATTGTTTGAAAATAGTGAGATCACTTCTAGTTTGTCACCTAGTGATGTGCATCTTGACATGCTTAAAAAAAATGATAGTAAGCTTAAAATTTACTAGTTATCATATTTCTTAAATTCCATTAAGAATATATGATTGATTGTGCTAACAATACAATTGTTGATAATGATCTTTCACTTTTGAAAAAGGATGATCATTTGGGTAAAGATAGCTTTGATTTGCTTGACTATTTGAGAAACCCAACTAGTTATTGTTATTATATTGATACTCTTGATTGTGATACTTTGTATAATACCCCTTCCTTGTTTGGTGAATATGAGGATGCATTATTTTGTTCTTTTGATTACTTGAGTCATGATCTCGTTGATGTTAGTGATGGTTTGTCTCAAATTAGGTATCCATCCCTTTAGAAAGAAGGCGTCATTGGTTTAGAAATTGCTTCTTCTTCTTCTTTGTGTGTTCCCATTATTGAAGATACTCATGTTGATGACCTTGACTCTAATAGTGAGTATATACATAAGGTCACCTTAGTTGAAGTTAATTTGCATGACACCTTTTTTTACTCTCTATTTTCTTTGATATTGCCTATAGTTATGTAGAGAGTATGTCTTTTGCTGATATTAGCAATCTTGGGGAAAATGGGAATTGCATTGACTCATTTTCATGGAAACTTCTTCCATTTGAACCCGGTGATCCTTTTGAATGTGTTGATTTCTATACACCCAACTTGGTGCTTGGTTAAGATGGCAATCCAAAATTGATTGAGGTTGTTGGCACCATTCCCTACAATAGTAAATCTTTCTTAAGGATTCATAATCCATTTGATGGGCTCAAGTTATACATGGTAGAGATTTCCAATAAAGAAGAATGCTTATTTAAGAAGGAGAGAAATGGGAAGATAAAAGAAAATTCACTTGGTGTGAACTATTCCAAAGCATTAAACCTAAAAAGTGGACAAATACTACCTGAAGTGTTGTGTAGGTCACTTGAGCTTAACAATAGAACTCTCTTTCTTAATGAATTTAATTATGTAGTTGACTTATTTGTGAAGTCTTACCAAGAGAGGAGTCTTGAGGAGAATTACCAACGGAAAAGACCTAATGAAACATTAATGTGGTATGAAGTCACTTCTAATACTTCCTTCAAGGAAGGTATGTAGTTGTGGCTCTTGCCTATCTTGGGCTTTCTAATGCCATAAAGGTCACTTCTTGGTTTGATGAACATAGTAGTAACACTTTCTTGCATTCTTGTGATGTTTGCTTTGTGTTACTACTTGATCCTATTGTGAGCTTAAATGTAATATGATTGGTGACTTGTGTGGGGAATACCTTGGTATTTTCCCCCGAGGATGATTTAGGAGTATTCCCAACCTTATGAATGGCTAGTTCTTTTGGTAGAGTCATAACATGGAAAAACCTATATTATGACATTGCAACCATGGGAATATTCATGAGACACTTGACTTAAAGGGGGATGTTTTCTCTAGGAAATATGGAACCATTGTGAACTTGCATGTGTTGTTACCTAATTGCCATGGTTCTCTTGATTTGTCCTTTTGTCAAAGTCTCTTGTGTAGCCAAGTGTCCATAGTTTTATTTGAGTATGTGCTTTTTTTCGATCATGTTGATACTTGGTTATACCACAATGGTGAGCAATTTAGGGTGTTGATTGCATGTTAAGCTCACTATAGGTTCTATCATTGGCCCTTTGATAATTATATTACTTTATTGGGTTACCACCCATTGATTGAACATTTTTATTTTGGTTATATGTTAAGTGTATGCATCATTGGCATGGTGATAAAATTATTGTTGCTAACACTGAACCTCATGCCATGAGGATATTGTGGTTGTTTGTTTCCCCTATAGTTTTACAAGGTTTGGATTTGAGGTTGAATCCTTTTCAAGAAGTGGGGGATGATAGAATTCAAATTGGCACCAACCTTTCAAGACCTATATTTCAAGGCCAACACAAAGGGATCAACGCATTGGATATCATAAGGACATAAGAACATGTTTGTAGGATTACGATTGAGACTTTGAATAAGAAATATAGTTTTTGAAAGGTGGCTTGGAGCATGAAGGAACCATGCAAGCAAAGAAAGAGCCAAAGGATACTCTTTCCCTTTTGGCGATACATGGGTCATCGCCAATCACAATGGCGTGTCGCCAATTTTTCCACCCCATCGCCAATTGTGGCAACCTTCTTTGATGGGTCACTTTTGGGCCCATTTGTAATGAGCCTAGGCCTAGACTATAAATAGCTTGTCTTTCATTTTCAATGGTAGATTTTAATGACTATTAAATTGTGAAACACTTGAAAGAGTGTGAGTGTGTGGAAAAACCAATGTTTATTGTTACTTAGAAACGGTGGTTGCAAGGGATTTACAATTCCCTTTCGGTCATCATAAGAGTTAGGTGCTTGTTAGTAATCAACAAGGGAGGTCTTTGTGTTTAGTACACCCATTGGTCTCCATTTTATTTATCTACTTGTGTCTATCTATCTATCTTTTATCGATTCTACCTATTTTTGTCTTATTTTATTTGGTTTTCATAGTTTATTTTTACATTCTGTATTTTGGTTCGTATCAAGCTTTGATGCTCTCTCAAGAGTCATGATTTAAATATTTATCAAAAACTAAGGAAATGAAATGGCTAAGGCACCTATTTATAGTATATGTCTATACAGAAATAACCCATTTGAAAATTATCCCAAAAGTGGCGATTTCAAAAATAACCTACAAGGGCTTTCTTTATTACTTATGCCATGCTTCCCTCTTCTCCAAACTATCATCCATATGTGGTATTGATCTAGTTGGAGCTCAACAAAGGTCCTCCAAACACGTCCTTGTGGAACTTAAGATCTTAATGGCATGAATTCCTTGGTGTTGTCCTTGAAATATAGGCCAAGAAAGGTTGACGCTGATTTTGCTTGTATAAATTATTTTGAACATATTACGATGCCAAAGTAGTTTTGGGGGATATTATAAGAATCTGTATGGTATGTGGATTTAATTGGAGGAGAAAGATTTGAAAGAACACCCTTTAATTAATTAATTAAGGGCCCTACTACTATTTAGATGAGGTTAAGTAGCCTAAATGTGTTTATTAGCTACTAATACTAGTTTTATTACTTACTTTATTATAGATAAGTAATCTGAAGGGTAGGAGGTTAATTTGGGGTAGTATCGGTGTTGCACTGCAAGGTATGTAAGGCTATTCAACTTAATGTTCTTTGGCATGAAATCTACTACATGTGTTACAAAGTGAGTTTATAAGTACTCTTCCTTGCAAATGATATGTAATGGCAGTGTACCACTTCCAATGTAGCTAGCAACCTTTTACCCACTCCTTAGTGTGTTAAAATACTTCAAAATGCGTTTGTGACTAGATCTGCATATTTACCCATCTAAGTACTAGTATGAAAAGGGTGTTGTCAACAACAAGTTGCGTGAGTTCTTCTCTTTGTCAAACAAGCTTCATTGTGTTATTTTTGCTCCTAAGTGTTATATTGCTATTACTATTGATTCCTCCATCATTGTTACTGCATTAAGTGCATATTTGTACATCCTTTACTATTGGTCCCAAGTTCCAAATTCGATAATGTCATGACCACCAAACTAACAACCTTAAAGATAAAAACAATGATCTAAAGTGAATCTATATATTCTTTGGTAGTATCCCAGGAGTTGAAGGAACACCTAGCATGGGTCGATCCCAATATTACGAGTGGTATCCTAGGGGTAAAAGGAAATCCTAGCATAGGTCGATCCAAATTTATGTATTTATGAGGACCGTATCATAGGGGTTAAAATGCATATCATGGGTCATCCTCTTTTACCACTGATCAGCAGAACATTTGTATCAAATAATTTACAAGTTTATAAAATAAAGAAGAATAAAGTAAAGTAAAGCATGTAAAGTACATGATTCCATAAGTACAAGCAACAGTGGTCTTTTATCCTTATCCATATAGCAATATATTGATATCTGGTTTCATTGAGCTCTTGTCTTACCTATGGTCACTTTAAGCCTTACATACTGAGTACATTCTTTCGTACTGACATCCCTTATATGGGACACTTTGCTTCATGACACAAGGTCAGGTATTCCAGCTAGTAGACCTGCTCAGTAGGAGCGTAGAACACTCAGTTGCTATTAGTGAGCTCCAAGTTGATTCGATGTTTTAACAAGTCTTCGATATATGCATTTTAGTATTGTATAGTATTTTTCTAATGCGGGGCCTATCCTGACCTTGACTAAGTTTCCTATCTTATAGAGGCTTTGTAGACTAATGTATTATGTTCAAATGTGTTTTGTCTAGTAATTATTATGGCCCCAACGGCCAAATCATGTATATGTGGTTTGGGACTATCTATGTTGGTCATTCATTACAGTAACTTATATATATTTGTCTAAGTTTCAAGATTATCATAGTTATATGCATGGTAAGCACATGTTATAAGTTGGTTCTCTTGTCTCTTTAGAGCATCGGGTGCTTTTCCATTTCAATGGGATTTGAGGTGTGACACTTACTTTGGTCAAGTTCCTCTTTCAATGGTTCCCACACTATGTGCCTTAATGCTCGAGATAAGCTTTAATCTAACTCCAATTACTCATCATCCCCTTCCAAGATCACCAAGTTATGTCTATGGGTTGGAGAACTTTAGACTGGATCACTTGGTAATACTTGTGAGTTGGTTTGTGAAGCAGAATTCATATAGTCAAAGGACTCCTCAATGTTTGTCATTCTACCACCCATGGAGATTAAATGTCATTTCATCACTCCCAATGTACAATTTATGACCTCAATTATCCCGCATAAACACTTTGATGTATCACTTCTCATGGGATTTTGTGTTTCTTTCTCCAAAGACATTGTACCTAGCAATTAAAACACTCAACAAAGGCAATAAACAACGTCAGCATTAGCAAAGCAATAACATCCCATAATCACTCGTGTCTAAACACTTTTGATTGCCTCACAATTGGATCGACTAATGTTGAAAGTGGTTTATACTTTAATGGTACACAAGGTGTAGATTGCTACCCGTGGACAAAATGGATTTTCATTTATAAGAAAGAAGGATGACTCGATTATAAACAAAAGGACGTGAATCAAGATGTTAACTACGAAGTTAAAACTAGAAAAGAACAAACGAAATAAGACTAAGAAAGAAAATGGAATCAACAACAAATCACAACTAAGTATGTTCAATTACTAGTTTTTAATTAGCTTAGGAGTCAAAGAAAAGATAGTTATGAATCAAAGAAATGAAACTAAGAATCTAAAATGAGCTTAAAGATACTTTTTTAAGTTGACTGATCAGGTGACTGACCGTCAGATGAACCGTCAGTCTTTTCCAGAATATGGTCTAACCACTTTCTTTGTGATTGATCAAGTGACTGACCTTCAGGTTAGTGACTGACCATTAGGGGAGCCATCACTTTCTTGTATATTAGGTTCCAAATTTTTCTTTGTGACTGATCAAGTCACTAATCATCAGCCTTGTGACTCATCGTCAAGTAAACTATCACTTCCTTCAAGAATAGGGTCTAAGCTTTTCTCTTGGTGACTAATCAAATGACTGACCGTCACCCTTGTGACTGATCATCAGGGGAGCCATCAGCCTCTCCAGATATGGAATCTTGTCAGCCCCTATACAATTTTGGGAATATACTTTGGCACAAACAAGTACAACTCCTTTTTCTTTTCCCCTTCTTGGATAAAACCCTTCCTTTTTGTATGTTCTTCTTCTATAAGACTTGAATATCATGAAGAACTCAAGAACACCCAAAATTTGAACCTCACTCAAACAAGCTCAGAATGCAACAAAAGTTAAAACCCAAACACCTTTCAAGCTCCCGAACGCAACCCAGGTGTTTTTAAGCTCAAAAACTCAACCACAAAAATCAGATTTGAGAATCCACTTCAAAATTTCTTCAAACTCAAGCTTCAACAATGGTGGAACACTCAAATCTTATTGGAATAAGCACAAATTTCAGATTTCAACTCAAATAGTACTA
This sequence comes from Capsicum rhomboideum, assembly GCA_031232105.1. Lineage (NCBI taxonomy): Eukaryota > Viridiplantae > Streptophyta > Magnoliopsida > Solanales > Solanaceae > Capsicum > Capsicum rhomboideum. Next base: position 52,670,995 of record CP124718.1, read on the forward strand.
GGGAATAAGATTCTAGTACTAGAAACACAAACAAGACTCAAAATCAAAAAAGTCAAAATCTAAAAAATGGCCTAAACATTTATGACACTACTTTTTTTGTAAGATAACAAAACTCAAGATTGAATTCATGGGAATGAACTCAAGCTCGACTCTGATACCAAATGATATAATCCAAAATATGAGAATAAGAATTTGACTACGAAAATGAAGAAACAAACGACAGATGTGGAAGATAGATAGATAGACACATAGAAGATAGAAACAAATAGGAACTAATAAATATTTCAAATTCAAAAACCCCTAAATCTATTATCAACAAGAACATAATCTCTATTTTGGTCGCAAGGGAATCTAAACTCCTTTAAAACCACCATTTCTAAACAAAATTCAACACAAGCTTTTCTAAACTCTCAAACACTCTCTCAAGAGATTCCATTCATAATCATCATCTAAAAACTAAGGAATGAAAACCTAGAAGTTACTATTTATAGTCTATTACAAAGAAGGCCCAAAAGTGACCCTTGCACAAATTTAAAAAATATCCACGTTAAGTGGACTGGTGGTCAATGATAGTTCCATTGGCAAGTTGTCACTAAGGTGACTAATATCCAAGCCATTCTTCACACCTAGGTAGTAAGGTTCCCTTCTTGGCTCATCTTGATGGCTCATGTGACGGTTGGTCAAGCTCTTGACTGATCGTCAAGTGAGCAATCACTTGAGGCAGTAAGTGCATTTCCTTCCCTTGAGCTCTTAGTCCAATCCTTAAGGCGTGAAACCCTTTAGGTGAGATAAAAGCATTTCCTAATATGTCCATCTTCATGATCACCCCTTAAAGAGTTTGCACCCTCAATCTAGGCTCCTTGTGAATGGCCATGTGGAAACTTAGATTGTAACATTACATGCTCGAAGCTATCTCTAAAATATGATATTGTCGGATCAAGATCTTAAAGAAGGTCCTCCAAGCACATCCTCGCATCTTTACGGTGATCATAGCTATAGTCCTCATGGATTGATCTACAATTATAGGCCTTAAAGCATTAATGCCAATTTGAAATGTATCAAAGAAAATTCACCATTGTGTGTTTCTATTATGACCAAGGCTTGACTACATGTAGGTAAAAGAGTGAGTCTTATATTGGAAAAACTTTGGATGAATTCCACTTATGTGATACCTTTATTTATTACCTTTTTGAATATGATGTTATTCATAACCATGGTGAATCTACATCTTATGTAAGCATGGATTGCTTAGAAAGGGAGAGCAATGTGTGCTTAAATTCCTTGACTCCAACCTTGCATATGTTGTTTGCTAAATCGTTTAAGCGTAGTGACATTCTTGTATAATACAACACATTGGATGAAACTTCTATTCTTGATTCCTTTCTATACTACCTCTTTTCCAATGATAATATCCATACTACTTTTGGAATTGTTTTCTTTGGAGGTTGGAATGCCATTGGTTGGTCCATTTGTTTGAGTGACATTGAGATGTCGGTCTCTTATATATTTAACTGGGGGAAATCCCGGTGGATGTTTGAACAATTGGTGGCACAACTTTTTGTGTTGTATCTTGGGGAAATAATGAAACAATTGTGTCTTACGGCTTGTTAAATGAATGTGATCTTACCTTTTTTTTGTTGATTCCATTAATACCTTTGTTGTTTTTTTATTTCTTGGTATTTCTCATAATCAGTTCCTTTGTAACCTTTTCAATGAGTTTTTCATGTTAAACACAAAGGACCATTGGTTATATGTTAAGTGTAAAACCTTGGCATGGTGATAGGATTGATTTTGCAAACACCAACCCTCATGCCTTGAGGATATGGTTGTTGTTTGTCTCCCTTATGGTTTTGCAAGGTTTGTATTCAAGGTCGAACCCTTTTCAAGAAGGGTAGGATGATACAAGACAAATAAGTGACAAGCTTTCAAGGCCTATATTTTATCACGCCTCAAATCCCATTGAGATAGACACATACTCATAGTCGTAAAGGCATGAGAGAACTAACTCATTACCTTGTACTTCTTAGGCATGTAACTATGATAATCAAAGGTTCTGCCAAGTATGGATATGATGCACCATTGAAAATTTACCACATAGACAAGCCCAAAATTATATATGCAAGACTTGGTGGCTGGTCCACAACGCCTAAAAAATAAGACACGACCATGCTTAAGTCCATTGGTCCATAAAGCCTCTAAAAGATTCATAAACTTACTTAAGATTGGTACAATCCCCCGTCTCACTCTTAACTACTACACAATATCAAAAAATATATAACAGTCTCGAAAAACACCAAATCAACCTTAAGCTCACCAATAGCAGTTGGATGTCTTGTACTCCTACTAGGGAGTTGCACTAACTGAAGTACCTGTGCTTGCAGCATTGAATGCATGTTCCCCATATGGGACGTCAGTATAAAAGTATGTACTAAATATGTAAGCCTAAAATTAACTATACATAACTCAAGAGTTCAAATGAAATCAGGTACAAGTGTATAGATAGTGCTAATAGACCACATTTACATGTACTTATGGAATCGTGTACATTATATTCCCTTATTTACTTTACCTTTATTTACTTTATAATCTTTATAAGCCATGTGATACAAATGACCAATAGATTAGTGGAAAAGACACAAGTTGGAATTGGCCCATGATAGGCTTACGCCCCTGAGTTGCCACCCATGTAAGGTTTTTTCCCCTGAGATGCCACCCATACATAACCAAATTTATGTTCGTTTATTTAACCTTTAAGATTGTTACTTTAGTGGTCATAACATTATTGAGCTTTGGGACAATAGTCCACTAGTAAAGGATACATGAATAAACAATTCATGTAGTAACAATGAGGTAGGGAGCAGTTTGTACACAAGTGGAATGCTTAGGAGCTGAAAATAACACATGTATCTTATTTGACTGAAAGGAGAACTCATGAAGCTTTTTATTGAAAGTAGACACACAGATTTAATAATAAGCATGTATTGAAGTATTTTAACATATTAAGGAGTGCGAACAATGTCATTAGCTACATTGGAGAAAGTACACTGCCACAATGTATCCTTTGCAGCAGGAGAACACTGGAAGCTTACTTTGTAACACAAGTGTTGTATTTCATGCCATAGAATATGAAATAGAGTAGCCTTACATAACTTGTTGTACAACTCTGATATTACCTTGAATTAACAAATTTGGGCTATTCAACAACACTCAAAATAGTATTTGGGTAGCACGCCCGTAATTTACCAAAATTAAGGGTGTTCTTTCAACTCCTTCTCCTCTAATTACATTTGTAAAACAAAGAGCTTCATATAAGAACCTCAAAAACTTCTTTATCTTTATAATATTTACAAAACAGTTCATAAAATGGGGTGGGTGGGCAGTAATCTCATACAACATTCAATTAGGTGGTGTATCACTACACCCTCCTTCTATATTCCAAAACAAACTACTCACACCTTTTCCCAACATCACTAAGGCAGTCCCCAACACATACACATAAAACAGTCTCTAAAATAGCCCCAAATATTCTTCATTCAAGAAACATAATATTGAACTCACCATACTTAATTTCTTAGCAACATATCCATAATTTTCTATCAAATTCAAATACAAGGACGAATAAAAAAACATGCAGTAGCCTTAACTTTTATTGGTTGAGATCCTTATACTCTTAAGTGCAACAAGAACTTAAACTTCCTTTCTCTTGAACCAAAAAAGAGGAGAAACATTGTAGAAATTAGATAAAGGTGGCATTGCCATGCTTGGAGGGCTATTAGACACTATAAACATGGAAAGACTAATTTCCATCACCTTCTCATGGTGAAATTAAACAAAATGCATAAGTTAATCACTACTTACCTTAGCTTAAAAGAGACAACTATACCAAGAATCCTAGTGGAGTTTTTGTCACACCCCAATCCTTGGTAAGGTGGACAAGGACCATATGAGCACATGTTATTCGAATGACCCATGATGAGAAAAAGAATCACTATAATAATAGGATTTCTAATGAGAACCTTATACATATAACATCATTCGACTAGCTAAACCAGTTAAACTGGCAAATGAAACTATAAATACATATAATGCCTTCACAATGTCTACAAAGCCTCTAATAGGATACAAAACTATACCACTATTAAAATATATATGCTAAACTAGCCCCAAATCAACATTGAGTTAGACCATAACCACTGAGTATACTGTGCTTCAATTATGGAGATCTACTAGCGCAGAACTTGTGCCTGCAGCATAGAATACAGGTCCCACGTGAGGGAGGTCAATACAAAGAAATGTATTGAATATGTAACACATAAAGTAACCATATGTAAAATAAAAGCTCAATGAAATTAGGTGTCAATACATGAACATATTTCTAAGGATGAAAGTCCACCTTTACTTGTACTTATGGAATCATTTGCATTACATTTTTTTTGTACTCTTCTTTACATTATAATCTTGATAAACCATATAATACATATGACCAGCTGATCAATGGTAAAATAGGATGACCCATGCTAGGCATTATACCTCTGGGATATGTTCATCATCAATACACAAAGGATGGACCCATGCTAGGCTTTTATTTCACCCCTCTGATACCACCTGTAATAATGGGATCGACCCATGTTAGGTGTTCCTTCCACCCCTGGGATACCACCCATAAGTACATGAATTGGGACTAGCCCATGCTAGACTTTTGCCCTTGAGCTACCACTCATATATAATTAAATTTTCTTTACATCACTTTTTAAAACTTTGAGATTATTATTTTGGTGGCCATAGTGTTATTTAGCTTTGGGATAACAAACCATAGTAGGAGACATGAGAATATGGACTTAAGGTAGTAACAATGACATGGGAAGCAACTGTAGTACCAATTTAATACTTAGGAGTTTATGTGACACAATAAGCATTTGATAGCTCAAATTGAAATACATATCAAGTGGAGACATTTAACCTATCAATCCAAGAGATATGGACTCTATACAGTGATATGATGGCCAAATACTTAATAAATTATATCAAATGAATGGGTTACATGAACATGGGAACTAATAAAACACGTGGATAGATTCAACTTTGGGACGGTACATGGTCCATGTTAGGACATATAAACTATATAACAGAACCAGTAAGTATTATTTGAGCTAAAATTATAGAGTAACTCAGTTGGAGTGATATCAAAAGAAGGGAACATGTAAACATGTGAAAAAATGAATTGACCTTCTCCCTTTCAGATTACTAATTTACAATAAGGTAAATGGTAAAACTAGTATTAGTAGATAATCAACACATTTGGGTTGCATAACCTCACCAAAATAGTATCCTGGTAATAAGCTCGTAGTTTCTCAAATCAAGGGTGTTCTTTCAACCCCTTCTTATTTAATATCATATACATGTCATATAACCTCCTTATAAGGTTCCCCAAAACTCCTTTGGCTTTATGACACATAAAAAATATTAAACAATAGTGTATGGGCAATTAACTCATGCAACATCCAATTTGGTGGTGTATCATTACATTATCCTTCAATAGTTAAACACAAACTATGTACACCCTTTTCCAACATCAATCAAACTATTTCAAAAGGTAAATATAAACTAGTCCCTAAAACACCCCTAAAGTCCCTTCAACTTGATAGGAGATGGTTGAACCCAAAACCCCCAATCACCATCCCATGATTTGATATGAACACAAATAGTATTCTCCACCCAAACCCATAAATTAAGAGGGGTGAAATAGACAGCATGCTTACCTAACTTCCAATAAAAATGGTGTACCCCCACACCCTTAATTTCTTCCCTATAATAACATTAACCAATTATGTCCTAAGGCCAGCCTCAACCTCCTAAACTTCTTAGTACCATATAACATCCCCTATCATCATAATAGAATAAGAAAAATTTAATTCACTGCTTTCAATCACCATCCCATGAGTTCAAATAATTACGTACATTTAGAATGCTCAGATGAGCTAACAATTAGAGTTTGGGGAAGTACCTTACCTTGAATATATTAACCTATTATTCTCCCTCAATTAATGTTTTGTAACCTTCTCTAAACCAAAAAATAGGGAAGGAAAAATCAGTACAAGTATCACATAAAAATAAGACAAGAACCCAAGTTTAAAACGTGAAATTGTTACCTTAATATTTAGAAGAGAGTGGCAGCAACTTGGTTGCCAACACCTATAGCTTCATTCCTCTTGAATAACTCTCTATTATACTTGAAACAAAAGATGAAAGAAGGTGATTTTATGGGTTGGTTTGTAAGAAATAAGTTGAGGAACATGTAAAACCCTAATGGGAAAATAGGGTGTCTATTTGGAGGATAAGAGAGAGAGAGAGAGAGAGAGAGAGAGAGAGAGACTTAGACAACCTAAATTTGAAGAGAAAATAATGGGATATTTGCATCAGATTTTATTTTACCCTTAAAGGACTCTTTTTGCTGATTCGTTCTCCTCTTTATTTCAAGTCATCATTTAACTTAATTTGGGCCACAAATGCTAAGTAGGTGATTCTCCAACTTTGGTCATTTAAGCAGGTCAAAAGTCCAAGTAGGTGATGCACCTATTCAAAAATTTTAATTACCTCTTTATGCACTTGGAAATATTGGGCCTTGGGCTGCCGTTCTACTCAATTCCTTTCACTTAGTTTTTGCCTCAAATTGGTGACTTAATATAGGTCCCAATTTGGCCCATTAGTTTAAGTAGGTGATTCACCTACTTTTCACCTACTAGCTTAGTTAAGTCAAGTAAGCACCTCACTTATTTTATCCTATTTTCAAAGTCTTAATCCTCTTAATTTAACTTAACACTTAACTTTAAACTTTAAACAAAAGTACCTCCTTACTATCTTTTTAAACACTTTCACCGATATAAGCTTAGTCATATAAGTGTAAAAGCGTACGAGGTGTTACATCATATCCCTTTTGGATCATACTTCCTCGAATGAAAGGTGTAGTCGATTGTTTAATGAACCTTGGAATTTCACAAGGAAATTTGCTGAAGTGTCCTTTATAAATAGAACTAACCAAAATCTATCGACTAACCTAAAACACAAATAGACAAGTCTCACAGGACGTCTCAATAGATATGGTACATGAAATGAGACTATGAAAAATAAAACCCCTTTCTTGACCATATAATTTAGTGAAGACTATTTCAGTATAGTGTATTCACCCTCATTTTCTTCTTCAGACAAGTAGAACAAATAAAATTAAAGAATTTAAGAAAGAATCATATACCAAAATATATGAAATGTGAGTGATATATCAAACAATCAAATACTATTGAAATGTGTGTTCATATAAGGAGAGCACTGATGTGTCGTGGATATATGACACTTGAGTTGATTAAAATAAGAAATATTTGCGAGTTCAAGGGTACTTTTTGTGGATTTAATGTGTTTGTTGAGTGTTTACGAGACTTAAGGACTCAGAGAAGAATAATGTGAAAAATGGACAAAAACAGCATCAGACGAGCTATACTATGATCGTGGGTTAAAACCATAATCATGGTTAAGCTATCGTAGGTTGATTTAGGGATGCCATACTTAGGAGTCTATTGGACGACAGGTTATACGACCTTGGTATAATGTCACAATCGTACCTTGATAGCATGACATATGAGTGAAGTTCAACTTGTAGGAGTCAAGTGTGCTATGATCAAATGATGGATCCCACGATCGTTTGTTTGTTGTATGATCGTACTATGTGATCGTGGGAGGAAGATCAGATATGAAGAAATGCAGGAGTTTTAGAAGAATGATCAGATGAATGGTCGTACTGTTTACCATATGACGAATGATGTACATAACCAAAGTCCAAGTCTCATGTCATGACAGGCCAAGCACGATCATAGGATCAACCCACGATCGTATGTTCTTCTCATCCGAGGAAGCCGACACCAGTGTCTTATTTTGTTTATGATAGAACTTGTTATGTCTATAAATACTTTGTAGTGTTATTTTTATTCATTATACATTATTATTATTATACAACACTATTGTGTGGGATTCTAAGGCACTTTTTTGGGATTTTAGGAATATTAGTTTTATGGTTTTAATTGAAGTTAAGATTTTATAGTTTATTAATTTTTGTATGCTTCAATTGATGTTTTCACCCATGAGTGCTTATTTTGTTCATACAATTATGAGTAACTAAACCCTTGTGGGAACTATAGCAGATTAACGAAGTAGAGTTCGAAGTGCAAGATGTTTCTCGAAGGGTATTAGGGAAAGTATTGTTGTTTCATCTGAATTGATTGTTTTTTGATGAGTGCACAGATTGGGAATCATCTTTTCTCTACCTTGGACTGTAGCAAGGGTAATAAAATAGGACAGTGCTTTAACAACAAGACTTGAAGTTATCTTCATTTAATCATCTTTGAGCCGTGATACCGGAAAAGTTGTATTGGGATTATAGATAGGGTCAACATAGCTATATTCATGACGTATTAACCTTTGTTCTTGAGGATAGTCGTCCACAAGGGGAATAACATAGTTGGTTAGACGATACTTAGCCTATTGATTCTGCTTGTCAGATACCTGAAGAGCTCACTGAGTGCGGAGAACCTATGGAGTTATGAAGTTATTAGGGAACACAGTCCTACTGCTTTTCTCATGTTAATTACAACCTCAGCAAATGATTACTAGCTTACTTTACAAAACCCCACGTTTACTTACTTGCTTATTTACCAAGTAACTCAAATAAACAACGTTGATTGGATTTCTCCCTATTCTTTATTGGATCGAACTCTACCTCAGTTGGGTTCTATATTACAACAAAGACTGCTTTATACCTTCTTGGAGGTGTAATTTGCGTGACATAAAATTTTGGCATCGTTGTCGAGGAATACAATTAGGGAACTGATTGATCATGTTTGTTGAAGTCATTGGTTTTTATTGGTGACTTTTATTTTCTTATTGTTTTAGGGTATACGACGGTGTATGCCCAACACTTGGAGTCAAGGCAATCTCCTGATTCCACTTGACAAAGAAATTTAAAGAACACGAAGGAATAATCGAAGAATGGTGAATAACGATAGAGTTCAAGATCTTGTAGCTTTGGGTGACATTCATAATAAAACACCATATAGTTTGGCTGGTCATGAAACTGCAGATCAAATAACTGCTAGGTTAATGGCTGATGAGAATGTAAGACAAGTAGCTACTAGACAAACAGACAGAGACCATCCAGCAATGCAAGAGGCAATGCAGCGTCATGCTGCACTTGAGAAAAGACAAATAAGATCTAGAGTTCAACAACCATAACTACAGTATCCCCTGATCAATGAGGAGCCTGAAGATTTAGCCTATCTGGAGCTGGTGGAGACTGGTGCCATTATCGCACTTGAACTGACTAAATAAACTAAGTTTGATATTACGAGTGCTATGATTCAGCTCTTGAACTTAAAAGGGGTGTTTGCTGGTTTCCCTACTAATGATGTGAACATGTATGTGATGAATTTTATCAGAATCTGTACTTCGTACAATCTTCCTGGAGTTAATTTAGTTGAGGCTATTTCCATTCTTTCTTACGAGGAAGCGACTTTTTGGCTGGCTAAATTACCACGAGGTTCTATTACCAATTGGCAAGAGTTAAGAAATGAATTTTTGGAAAAATTCTTTCTGCCCTCTAGAATGTTGCAATTGAAAGATGAGATCTATAACTTAAGACAACTACATTCAGAGGCACTTTACAAAACATAGTTGAGGTTCAAGAAGAAGTTGTAAAATATTCAAATCCGTAGAATGAGTGGAAGGAATCTACTTGAGATCTTCTACAGAGCTTTGAATGCAAATACTAAGGCTGTAGTAAACAACATCACTAGAGGAGAATTTATGAGTTTACGCTGGGAGCATGCATCAGAGAATGTAGATTGGATCACCAAAACCAACCGAGGTTAGCATACTCAAGAAGTAAATAGACCCATGGGAACTTATACAATTGAAGCATCAGTAGAGCAAAGGGCTTTAGATGAAATGGCGGCTCAAGAGGTAGCACAATTTAGGACCAAAATCGGATTACTCGCTAAATAGAGTGCAACAGTTGGCGCGGAAAAAATCAATGCGGTGGGTGCACATGGAAAACCACCTAGATATAAAGATTCATATTCTGAGGAAAAGGCCAAGTATCTTGATAGAGAATTGGTGGGTCTTCGAGAAAAGGGCCAATAATCTAATAAAAAAAATTAGAACTCGAGGCAAAGGAATCAAGGTCGGAACTACTATGGAGAAAATTATAACAAGTCAGGATGTAGAGATAGAGATAGAGATAGAGATAGTGATAGTGATTGGAGGCGGAATGATGATTATAAGGACCAAAGTGGCCTTTATGTTCCACCAGGGAACTGTGATGTCTAGTCTTGAAATTTAAGGATGGAATCCCCACTTGCAAAACTTGTTAAGAGGTCGGAGAGTCAAGAAAGTTGCCTTAAGAAGATTAGGGCAGACATTTCATGGAAAAGCCGAAAGGTGGAGTCTCATGCGACCTCCATCAAATAACTGGAGAAATATTTTGGGTAGATATATACCATATAAAATCAGCATCAACCTGGCACTCTTTCGAGTAACACCATCAAAAATCCCAAAAATAACGGTCATTTCTTTGCTATTACAACTCAATGTGGTAAGACTACTGTTGATCCACCTATGCCCGCAGAACTTGATGATGAGCCTGTAGTACTTGATTATGAGATGGAGAATGAAACTTAAAACATGGTGGTTGATGACAAGGCAGTTCAAGAGTATTGAGTTACTGAAAAAGAGGCTAAGTATGATAATGGGAAGGTGTAACACCCCAAAATTTTCCGAATGTATGCGACTACGTGAAGAAATTAAGTGAATGTGTAATAAAGGGTATATAATACATGCAAATGTGGGATTTAATGCATATTGGCTGTTGGGCTCAAACTTGGCCCAAAAATTTACATGAAGACATGGCCCAAAACAAGGAAAAATGACCCATTCTTCCTTGACCCACTTGGACACCTCATCCTTGACTAAATATTGGCTAAGAATGATATATATAAGCTCAAAAAAATCAGATTTTTATCATTCAACACACCTTTCCATTTCTTATATTTTCTAGAGAATTCCAAGAAACCAAAAGAAACCCTTTTCAAGTCTAAGGCAACTAAACTTATTTTGCCAAGATCATCACTTTGTAAGTGTTGGTAAGTTCCTATTCTTGTGTTTTAATATATTATGTGCATAAGAGATGGTATGGATTTTGATGGCTATGTCTAAAAGGGTTGATTGGGGCACTTTTGTTTATATGACACAAGTTGTGTTATTTTGGTGATTTGAACTTGGAAGTGGACTTGTTGTCTTGAAAGAAGTGAGATTGATGGTTTGAACATCAACATGTATGATACGGTTATGCCCTAAGTTGATTTCTCTTTATGTGTCATTTTTGGAAATTGTTGTTATGGAAAAAGGGTACGGAATTGGTGACGTAATGAAAGGAAAATTTGATTTTTTTTATTCAAAGGAATACACAACACATTTCTAGAAGTTTCCCAAAATTTCTCTCAACTCGTAAAGAACCCTAAGACAATTTTTGTGAGCAAGATCATTATTTTTCAAACTTAGGTAAGTGATTATTCTTATGGATTAATAAATTATATGCATGGGAGAGTATGTAGATCATGTTGGTTATGCTTGGAAGTGTTGAACATTGTACTTTGTGTTTTTGCTAAAAGATGTGTTATCCATGGAATTATAACTTGAAATACGACTTGTGGGTTTGACGAAAGAGCATGGTATGGATGAAATACCAACATGTATGGTGTGATTATGTTATTAAATTTTTTATTTTTCATATAAGTGTAACTTATGGAATTTTGGCCAATATGTGATATGAGGTGTACTAAGGTGATTTTATGAAGTAATTGTGACGTTGTGTTAATGAAGAAATGTAAAGAATGAACTTGGTATGAAATTCTATTGGGTTGTGATATTTTGGTCAATGTTGGGCATGTTGTGGTATTTTTGATATGCCAATGCCGTAGATGGTATTGAAAAAGGGGGAAATGACGTTATATGGCCGTCATATAGCTCATTGTTGTCTTATACACTTGTATGTTAACTAGTTGTTAATATAAGCTCCGGTATGTGTTTGTATTATAGAGGGAAATGAAAGGGAGGAGCTGGAATATTGTGTACACATATAGGATTGTATATTCATATTGAAGAGACAAGGTATGTAAGGTTACTCTGTTTGTATCCTTCTGTAGCTCATATTGATTACATTGGCAATGTCCTTGTATTATTACGAAATGTCCAAAAGTAGTCCAACCCAAGTAGCTATCTTGTTACTCACATGTTCCTCATATGTTGATCACTTATTATTCACGTGTTACATAAATGTCTATATTATTCTAAATGTTTCAATGATGCAATAGTAACCAATGTATCAATTGCTCAAAAATAAAGAAATGAAGTAATGCATAATTGTTCATTTGGGGAGTGCAATCTAAGGGACATAAGTCCGGCTGGAACGCTCCCACTATTATTATTCATGGATCGCAATCTAAGGGGCATAAGCCTAGCTGGAACGATCCTATTGATATATCATTTATGGGTGGCACTCTAAGGGGCGTAAGCCTGGCTGGAACGATCCCAATGATATGTTATATACCACTGATCAGTTGGGGCCCGGGTATCACATGACAATGGTTAATGACAAATGAATGCAAATGCAAAGAAAACAAAGAAAGCAATATACGTGTTTCCAAATGTACATAGAATCATGGTTTATTTTACACTAATTATTCACTTGACTTGAACTCTTGAAAGTTCTTATATCTTATGCAGTTACTATTTGCCTTACATACTCAGTACATTTTTCGTACTGACCCCTCTTGGGGAATTTACCTTACTTGCTGCAGGTGCAGGTACTAGTAGACCTCCCCAGTAAGCTGCAGGATATCCACTGATCTTTGGTAAGCTCCAGTTGGTTCGGGGCTTTTCGTGTTAAGTTGTACATTTGTTTTGGTATTGTAAATATTATGTAAAGCGGGGACTTGTCCCGAATTTAGGTTGGTCATGTATGTACTTCTGTTAGAGGCTTTTGTAGACATATGTGGGTATATAAATGTAAGAGGTGTATGTCCTGCTGGACTTGATGGCCCTAACGGCCAAGTTTCTTATATGTGTATATATATCATGCTCCATGATTTCCTCTATTAGCATTTTATATACTTGCGTGGTGGTGATGTTCTTATGGTATGCATGTGATTAGACGTGAGTAAAGATTGGTTCTCTCGGGCCTTATAGGCTTCGGGTGCCAGTCAGTCCCGAATGAGATTCGGGCATGACAAAAGTGGTATCAGAGCAGGTCGTCCTAAGGGTGTCTATAAAGTCGTGTCTGAGTAGAGCCTTACTTATCAATGTGTTGTGCACCATATTTATAAGTAGGAGGCTATGGGACATTTAGGAGTTGTTTTATTCCTTCATTTCTAGATCGTGCATTAGAGACGAAGTTATAGGTATACTTGTTTCTGACCATAAACATTGTTGTTCTTTTATATTATAGAAAATGCCGATGACAAGAAGAGGTCGAGGTAAAAGTAAGAGACTAGATAGAATTGCTGGAGAAGGAACTAGTAGAGCCCCGCCTGAACCAATTAATCAAGGCGGCGCTGAACCAGAGATGGCATCATAGGCTTCCTCTACTCTTCCAGTTTCAGAAGAGTAAAGAGGAAGAGACTTACCGGTAGAGCCACCAGTGAATACTACTGACTAGGACCTAAGGAATGCAGTACAGATGTTGACCAGAATAGTTGCTGCACAAGTTCAGGGACAAGGTGGTCCGATGATAGGTGATTATAGTGCAGCGAGAGCAGCTAGTCGACGGACCCAGGATTTCTTGAAATTGGATCCTTCTACATTCACTGGATCAGATCTGAATAAATATCCACAAGACTTTATAAATCAGATTCAAAGGGCCTTAGATGTTATATGCACAGGTTCAGGGACAAGGTGGTCCGATGATAGGTGATGATAGTGCAGCGAGAGCAGCTAGTCGACGGACCCAGGATTTCTTGAAATTGGATCCTCCTACATTCACTAGATCAAATCTGAATAAAGATCCACAAGACTTTATAGATCAGATTCAAAGGGCCTTAGATGTTATGCATATAACCGGGGTAGAAACAGTTGAACTTGCTGCATACAGATTGAAAGGAGAGGCGATATTGTGTTATGAAGATTGGAAGAAATTTTGGGGTGTTGGTGCAAATACTCCTAATTGGGAAGAATTTAAAGTGTCTTTCCTTTATCACTACCTTCCTTATGAGATCCGTGAGGCTCGTCCAGATCAATTCCTGAATCTGCATCAAGGGAATCTTAGTGTCAAAGAATACAGTATGCAATTAATTCTTTGGCCCGATATGCTCCAAATGTAGTGGCCACGATGAGAGATAGAGTCCATCGATATGTGGACAGGTTGGAGCCATATTTGGTACGAGACTGCACCATTGCTGCGTTGAACCAAGATATGGACATAGTTGGACAGAAAATAGAAGACCAGAGGCAGAGAATAAGGTAACACAAATTTGAGAGAGGGCCTTTAAAGAGGGCTAGACCTATGGGACAGTCTATGGTGTCCCAAGGAGACTCTAGGCCCTGGATGTATCCTAGAGCGCCTAGACCTTCATTCTCTTATTCCCTAGTGGGCGCTCAACCTTAATTCTGAGGGTTCAGGGGCAGTTACAGAGGGAAGAACAGTGGTATGCCAGGATCATAGACATCGGGATCTTCTCATCAGCCATGTCAGCATTGGGGAAAGTATCATGTAGGTACATGCCGTATTGGGATGAATGTCTACTTCTGGTGTGGGTTGTCAGGGCATATAGTGAGAGACTGTCCACAAAGGGGCACAGGTAGTGTAGCACGACCTACAGGATTAGTTGTTACATCCTCATCATCGGTTCCCTCTCTAGGCAGGGGTGTATAGCCTGCTGGTCATGGTAGAGGTGCTAGAAGAGCAGCTAGTTCCAGTGGAGCTCATAATCGTACTTATGCTCTGGTAGACAGGCAGAATTCAGAGGTGTCTCCTGACATAGTCACAGGTACATTATCCATATTTTTGTATAATGTCTATCCATTGATTGACCCGGGTTCTACATTGTCCTATGTTACTCCATTAGCTGCTGCAAAATTTACAAAGGCTCCAGAATTATTAATTAAATCAATTGAAGTGTCTACACCGATTGGTGAATGTATTATTGCAAAAAAAGTATATCGTAATTGCGTGGTAACTGTGTGTGGTCATGATACACTGGCCGACCTCATCGAATTAGACATGGTGGATTTTGATGTGATTATGGGAATGGATTGGTTAGCCTCTTGTTACGCCACGGTGGATTGTCGAGCCAAGAAGGTACATTTTTTTTTTCTCCAAGACAATGTTCTCGAATGGCAGGGTAATGTAGGAGCACCAAGAGGAAAATTTATTTCCTATTTGAAGGCAAGAAAAATGATTGCCAAGGGGTACATATGTCACTTGGTACGAGTGAAGGATAATGATGTGGCACCATTAACTCCGCAGTTGGTTCCAGTAGTCAATGAATTTCTTGACGTATTTCCAGAGGATCTTCCAGCCTTACCCCTAGAACGGGAAGTAGAATTTGGCATTGATGTGATTCCAGGCACGCACCCTATTTCTATTCCTCCATATAGAATGGCTTCAGCAGAATTGCGTGAATTGAAGGAGCAGTTGAAATATTTGCTGGACAAGGGGGCTTCATTAGGCCTAGTATGTCCCCATGGGGTGCACCGGTATTATTTGTACGGAAGAAAGATGGCACACTGAGAATGTGCATCGACTATCGGTAATTGAATAAGGTAACGATCAATAACAAATGTTCCCTCCCTCGAATTGATGATTTGTTTGATCAGTTACATGGTGCCAAGTATTTTTCAAAGATTGACTTGAGGTCGGGTTACCATCAAGTCAGAGTTAGAGAAGAAGATGTACCCAAGACAGCTTTCCGAACACGGTATGGCCACTATGAATTTTTAGTTATGTCATTTGGACTAACAAATGCACCAGCTGTGTTCATGGATTTGATGAATAGGGTGATTAAGCCATTTCTAGACGTATTCGTCACGAAATTTATAGATGACATCCTAGTTTATTCAAGATCACCAGAGGACCATGCTAATCACTTACGACAAGTGTTGCAGATTCTCCGTGAGCGTAAGTTGTATGCCAAATTCTCCAAATATGAGTTTTGGTTAAAATCAGTTGCATTCTTGGGTCACATTGTGTCAGATCAAGGGATACAGGTTGATACACAGAAGATTAAAGGAGTAAAATATTGGCCAAGACCTACGACACCTACGAAAATTTGTAGTTTTCTTGGACTGGCAGGTTATTACAGAAGATTTGTGGAAGGTTTTTCCTCCATTGTTGCACCGTTAACAAAGCTTACACATAAGTTAAATTTCAGTGGAATGATCCCACACATGATCTTGAATTGGCAGCGGTGGTTTTTGCTTTAAAGATATGGCGTCATTATTTGTATGGGGTTCATGTTGATATCTATATTGATCACAAAAGTTTGCAATATATCTTTAAGCAGAAAGAACTCAATTTGAGGCAACGAAGGTGGTTAGAGCTCTTAAAAGACTATGATATTGATATTCTTTATCATCCAGGCAAAGCAAATGTAGTAGCTGATGCATTGAGCCGTAAGGCAGTAGAAACTAATAGTGGCTAGTTGACTAAAAAGCAAGAGATAATCAAAGATCTACATCAACTAGCCAGCTTGGGAGTTCATCTTATTGAATCTCCAGATGAAGGGGTTATTGTGCAACATGCAGCAGAACCTTCCTTAATAGCTGAAGTAAAAGAGAAGCAGTTTGTGGATTCTATGTTATTGCAACTAAAAGAGAGTGTGCAACAGGGTCTAACTGCGGCCTTTGATCTTACACAAGAAGGGGTACTTCAATGTCAAGGAATATTATGTGTACCAGATGTAGATGAGCTAAGGAAATGAATTATGACAGAGGCGCATCACTCGCGCTATTCTATTCATCCGGGTGCTACTAAAATGTACCATGACTTGAAAGAAGTGTATTGGTGGGGAAATATGAAAAAGAACATTGCAGAATTTGTCGCTCAATGCCCGAACTGTCAACAAGTGAAAGTAGAGCATCAGAAATTGAGAGGTTACATGCAATGTATCAATCTTCCAGTCTAGAAATGGGATATGATTAATATGGACTTCATTACAGGTTTGCCTCGTACGTTACGGAAATTTGATTCTATATGGGTTATAGTGGACAGGCTTACCAAGTCAGCGCATTTCCTACCAGTCAAAACCACCTATACAGCTAAGGATTATGCAAGATTGTATGTTAAAGAAACAGTGCGGTTACATGGTATTCCACTTTCCATTATATCAGATAGAGGAGCACAGTTTACAATGTACTTTTGGAGATCTTTTCAGAAGAGTTTGGGCACACAGGTGAATTTGAGTACGACTTTCCATCCTCAAACTAATGGGCAACCAGAACGTACTCTTCAGACACTTGAAGATATGCTACGAGCATGCGCGTTAGATTTTTGAGGTAGTTGGGATGACCATTTGCCTCTTATCGAATTTGTTTACAACAATAGCTATCATTCAAGTATTAAAATGGCACCTTATGAAACTTTGTATAGAAGGAAATGTGGATCACCAATTGGATGGTTTGAAGCGAGTGAAACTACTTTACTTGGGCCAGACATTGTTCATCATGCTATGGAGAAAGTTAAAGTGATCCAACAGAGATTACAAACTGCCCAAAGTCGCCACAAGTCATATGCTAATGTTAGAAGAAGAGGGCTTGAATTCACCATAGGTGATTGGGTATTTTTAAAGGTGTCACCAATGAAAGAGGTAGTGCGGTTCGGAAAGAAAGGAAAATTGAGTCCACGTTACATAGGCACATATGAAATTAGTAGAAGATTTGGGCAAGTTGCGTATGAATTAGCACTACCTCAAGAACTTTCCTCAGTCCATCCAGTGTTTGATGTTTCGATGCTTCGAAAGTGCATAGGGGATCCATCTCGTATTATTCCCATTGAAGATGTACAAGTAACGGAAGATCTTACTTATGAAGAAGTGCCCATTGCTATTCTGGATAGACAAGTCAAGCGGTTAAGAAATAAAGATGTAGCTTCCGTCAAGGTGCTTTGGAGAAATCAACAGGTGGAAGAAATTACATGGGAAGCTGAAGAAAGAATGAAAGCGAAATATCCGTATTTGTTCCAAACCGAAGAGGAGGTCCAAGGTGCGACTTGAAGTAATAACGGGTAAGTACACATGAGCATTTTAATATATGGCAATGTGACGAATGTATCTAAACCTAAATTTGGTGAATTGATTACTACTACTTTTAACATTCGAGGACGAATGTTCTTAAGGAGGGGAGAATGTAACACCCCAAAATTTTTCGAATGTATGCGACTACGTGAAGAAATTAAGTGAGTGTGTAATAAAGGGTATATAATACATGCAAGTGTGGGATTTAATGCATATTGGCTATTGGGCTCAAACTTGGCCCAAAAATTTACATGAAGACATGGCCCAAAACAAGGAAAAATGACCCATTCTTCCTTGACCCACTTGGACACCTCATCCTTGACTAAATATTGGCTAAGGATGATATATATAAGCTCAAAAAAATCAGATTTTTATCATTCAACACACCTTGCCATTTCTTATATCTTCTAGAGAATTCCAAGAAACCAAAAGAAACCCTTTTCAAGTCTAAGGCAACTACACTTATTTTGCCAAGATCATCATTTTGTAAGTGTTGGTAAGTGCCTATTATTGTGTTTTAATATATTATGTGCATAAGAGATGGTATGGATTTTGATGGTTATGTCTAAAAGGGTTGATTGGGGCACTTTTGTTTATATGACACAAGTTGTGTTATTTTGGTGATTTGAACTTGGAAGTGGACTTGTGGTCTTGAAAGAAGTGAGATTACTGGTTTGAACATCAACATGTATGATATGGTTATGCCCGAAGTTGATTTCTCTTTATGTGTCATTTTTGGAAATTGTTGTTATGGAAAAAGGGTATGAAATTGGTGACGTAATGAAAGGAAAATCTGATTTTTTTATTCAAAGGAATACACAACACATTTCTAGAAATTTCCTAAAATTTCTCTCATCTCATAAAGAACCCTAAGCCAACTTTTGGGAGCAAGATCATTATTTTTCAAACTTAGGTAAGTGATTATTCTTATGGATTAATAAATTATATGCATGGGAGAGTATGTAGATCATGTTGGTTATGCTTGGAAGTGTTGAACATGGCACTTTGTGTTTTTGCTAAAAGATGTGTTATCCATGGAATTGTAACTTGAAATACGACTTGTGGGTTTGATGAAAGAGCATGGTATGGATGAAATACCAACATGTATGGTGTGATTATGTTATTAAATTTGTTATTTTTCATATAAGTGTAAGTTATGGAATTTTGGCCAATATGTGATATGAGGTGTACTAAGGTGATTTGATGAAGTAATTGTGACGTTGTGTTAATGAAGAAATGTAAAGAATGAACTTGGTATGAAATGTTATTGGGTTGTGATATTGTGGTCAATGTTGGGCATGCTATGGTATTGTTGATATGCCAATGCCGTAGATGGTATTGAAAAAGGGGGAAATGATGTTATATGGCCATCATATAGCTCATTGTTGTCTTATACACTTGTATGGTAACTAGTTGTTAATATAAGCTCCGGTATGTGTTTGTATTGTAGAGGGAAATGAAAGGGAGGAGCTGGAATATTGTGTACACATATAGGATTGTATATTCGTATTGAAGAGACGAGGTATGTAAGGTTACTCTATCTGTATCCTTCTGCAGCTCATATTGATTACATTGGCAATGTCCTTGTATTATTACGAAATGTCCAAAAGTAGTCCAACCCAAGTAGCTATCTTGTTACTCACATGTTCCTCATATGTTGATCACTTATTATTCACGTGTTACATAAATGTCTATATTATTCTAAATGTTTCAATGATGCAATAGTAACCAATGTATCAATTGCTCAAAAATAAAGAAATGAAGTAATGCATAAAGGGACATAAGTCCGGCTGGAACGCTCCTCCCACTATTATTATTCATGGATCGCAATCTAAGGGGCATAAGCCTGTCTAGAATGATCCTATTGATGTATCATTTATGAGTGGCACTCTAAGGGGCGTAAGCCTGGCTGGAACGATCCCAATGATATGTTATATCCCACTGATCAGTTGGGGCCCGAGTATCACATGACAATGGTTAATGACAAATGAATGCAAATGCAAAGAAAGCAAAGAAAGCAAGATACGTGTTTCCAAATGTACATAGAATCATTGTTTATTTTACATTAATTATTCACTTGTACTTGAACTCTTGAAAGTTCTTATATCTTACGCAGTTACTATTTGCCTTACATACTCAGTACATTCTTCGTACTGACCCCTCTTGGGGAATTTACCTTACTTGCTGTAGGCGCAGGTACTAGTAGACCTCCCCAGTAAGCTGCAGGATATCTATTGATCTTTGGTAAGCTCCAGTTGGTTCGGGGATTTCCGTGTTAAGTTGTACATTGGTTTTGGTATTGTAAATGTTATGTAAAGCGGGGACTTGTCCCGAATTTAGGTTGGTCATGTATTACTTCTGTTAGAGGCTTTTATAGACATATGTGGGTATATGAATGTAAGAGGTGTATTTCATGCTGGACTTGATGGCCCTAACGGCCAAGTTTCTTATATGTATATATATATATCATGCTCCATGATTTCCTCTATTAGCATTTTATATACTTACGTGGTGGTGATGTTCTTATGGTATGCATTTGATTAGACGTGAGTAAAGATTAGTTCTCTCGGGCCTTATAGGCTTCGGGTGCCAGTCAGTCCCGAATGGGCTTTGGGGCGTGACAGATGGAGAAGGGGGTCCCTCAATTACTGAAACCCATTCCACAACCTCCTCCTCTATTTCTACAAAGGTTAAATAAGAAACCCGAAAAGGGATATATTTAAAAATTATTTCATTGCTGAAGTAATTATCGATGAATATCCCTTTTGTTGATGCTTTGAATCAAATTCCAGGTTATGCAAAATTTATGAAAGGTTTGGTGACGAAGAAGAGGACTGTCAGTTTTGAGCCTATTAATAAATTGAATAATTATAGTTCAATTGCTTCTCGTTCCCTTGTTGAGAAAAATAAAAACCCGAGAGCCTTGACGATTCCTTGTACTATCGGGTCTTACAATTTTGCAAAGGCTCTATATGATTTGGTTGCTAGCATTAACTTGATGCCGCTAGTTGTTTTTAGGAAGCTGGATTTGGGGTAGCCCAAACCGACCACTATGATACTTTTTATGAAGAATAGCACGGTAATAAGCCAATGGGAATCTTATATGATGTGTTGGTAAAGGTGGCATCTTTTATTTTTCTTGCTGACTTCATAATTTTAGATTATAAAGTGGATTTTGAGGTTCCTATCATCTTGGAAGGACCATTCCTTGCGACTGGTTGTGCTTTAGTTGTTTTAGAATCTTGGTAGGTGAAATTTAGATTGAATGATGAACATGTTACTTTCAATGTCTACCAGTCTATGAAGCAGTTAAAAGTGATGTGGGTGGTGTCAGTCATTGACACTATGGATAAGGAGGCGCTTGTAGTTCCCTATGAAGAGAGACTAGGAGTTGAGGCCCTAATGACAGTCATCATAAACTTTGAGGGTGATTTTATTGATGAGTACTAAGAGATGGTAAATGCATTTGTTGGTTGAGGTTCAGACACTTATGCACCAAAGAAACTTGATCTTGATCTAAAAAATAAAGCAACCCCACTGGCTAGTCCTTCTATTGAGGAGCCATCTATTTTGGATCTTAAGGCTCTTACTTCATATCTCCGTTATGCATTCATGGGGGTCAATAACACTTTTTCGGTTATTATTCTAGTAGACTTGTTAGAGTGGAAAGCTAAGGCTTTTGTTTCTATGTTACAGACGTTTAAACGGGCCATTGATTGGTCCATTACTGATATCAATAGGATTCAACCCAAAATTTACTCGCACAAAATCTAGCTCGATCTGGATTGTATACCTAGTATTGAGCATCAAACTTGTCTCAATCCACCCATGCAAGAGATTGTGAAGAAAGAAATCATTCAGTGGTTAGATGCATGTATGGTTTACCCTATTGAGGATATCAAGTGGGTGAGCCCAGTCCAATGTGTACCAAAAAAGGGTGGGATCACTGTGGTTCCAAATGAGAAAAATGAGTTGATCCTAATGAGGCCGGTTACCGAATGGAGACTTTGCGTGGATTATCGAAAGCTGAATTCTTGGATCGAAAAAACCATTTTCATATGCCTTTTATGGACCAGATATTAAATCATCTTGTTGGTAGAGGATGATATTATTTTCTTGATTGTTATTCGGGATACAATCAGATTTCTATGGCCCTGAAGACCAAGAGAAGACTACTTTCACTTGTCTATATGGGGCGTTCAAGAGGATGTTGTTTGGTCTATGTAATACACCGGCCACTTTTCAACATTACATGATGTCTATATTCTCTGATATGGTGGAAGACATTATTGAGATATTTATGGGTTATTTCTCTATTATGGAAGGCTCATTCAATGAATGTTTGGTACACCTTGCTAATGTTTTGAAAATATATGAAGAATGCAATTTAGTGTTGAATTGGAAGAAGTACCAGAAGTGCCATTTTATGGTAAAAGCAGGCATAGTGCTGGGACGCTGGATTTTAAAAAATGGAATTGAAGTTGATAAAGCAAAGATTGAGGTAATAGAAAAGTTACCTCCACCTATTACTGTGAAAGGTATTCATAGTTTTTTAGACCATACGAGATTCTATAGAAGGTTCTTCAAGGATTTTTCTAAGATTGAAAATCGATTGTGCAAGCTGTTAGAGAATGAGTTGAATTTTATGTTTGATGATACATGCCTAAAGGCATTCGAGTGTCTAAAACAGAAGGTTATTCAGCTCCCATCATTGTGTCTTCGGATTGGACCTTACCATTTGAGGTTATGTGTGATGCTAATGAGGTGGCTTTGGGTGCAGTCCTTAGCCAAAGGTGAGAGAAGATTTTGAATCCTATTTACTATGCTATCAAAGAACTTAATCTAGCCCCAAAAAATTATATTGTGACTAAGCAAGAGCTGCTTATGGTGGTCTTTGCATTAGAGAAATTTTGGTCTTCCTTGATTGGCATGAAGGTGATTGTGCATACTGATCATGTAGCTCTGAGATATCTTATGGCAAATAAGGATGCCAAGCCAAGGTTGATTAGATGGGTGCCTCTATTACAAGAGTTTTCATTTGGGGTGAAGGACCGAAATGGGATGGAGAATCAGGGTGCTGACCATTTATCACGCCTTGAAGAGAAGGTCATGCTAAAACTTAAGGATGATCTTGAAATTGATGATACCTTTTTGGACGAGCAAGTTTTGGCAACATCATATGACTTAATCCCATGGTTTACAGATTTTGCCTACTTTTTGGCGAGTGATATAGTCCCAGCAGATATGATATAGCAGTAGAGAAAGAAGTTCATGAATGATGTGAGAAAATTCTTCTGGGATGAGCCTTATTTGTTTAGGGTGCGTGCAGATGGTGTGATTTAAAGGTGTATTCCTTATGTCGAGATGATGAGTATATTGGAAGCATGTCATTCATCTCTAGTTAGGGTCATCGGGGAGGTGCGCAAACTGCGCATTAGATATTGCAATGTGATTACTATTGACCTACCATTCATAAGGATGCTCATGAGTATGTAAGGAAATGTGACCGATGTCAAAGGAAAGGAAATATATCAAGATGACATGAGCTCCCAATGACTGCGATTCATAAGCTTGAATTATTTGATATCTGGGTATTGATTTCATGGGTTCATTCATGAGTTCTCATGGTATGGAGTATATCTTGTTGGCTGTGGACTATGTATCAAAGTGGGTGGAGGCCATTGTGCTTCCCAATAATGAAGGTAAAATTGTCACGGCTTTCCTAAAAAACATATTCTCACATTTTGGAACACCTTTGATTATCATTAGTGATGGAGGATCCCATTTTTCTAATCGATTGTTCAAAGCCCTACTTGAGAATTATGGTGTAAAACGCAAGGTGGTAACACCTTAACATCCTCAAATAGGCCAACAAGTTGAAGTCTTAAATCATGAGATTAAGTTAAATTTGGTTGAAGACTGTGAATGCCAATAGGACTAATTGGGCTAGGAGATTTGATGATGTACTATGGGCATACCAAACTGTATTCAAGACACCAATTGGTTCATCTCCATATCATCTTGTTTATGGAAAAGCTTGCCAATTACCTGTTAAACTTGAACATAGTAAATTATGGGCATTGTGGTGGTTTAATCTAAAATGGAAAGACGCAACGAAGTTGAGACTTGGGAAGATGAATGAGATGGATGAGTTTCATCTCCGTACATATGAAAGTTCTGCCTTGTATAAGTAGAAGATAAAATTATATCATAATTGCAAGATTGAGAGAAGAGAATTTGATGCAGGCAACATGGTACTATTGTTTGATTCAAGGCTGAAACTTTTTCCTGGAAAATTGAGATTGAAATGGAATGGACCATATATAGTGGTCACGGTGTTCCCCTATGTTGTAATTAAATTGGAGAATAAGGATAGAAAGAAGTTTAAAGTCAATATCCAAAGGATGAAACACTATATGGGTGAAGGAAAGGAGACCCTAATGATTTTTTATGTGGACTTAAAAGAGGCTAGAGTAATCAAGCCAATCTTAGCTATGCCGTGACATTAACACAGGCGCTTCATGGGAGGCAACTCATAGGCATGTTGGTGAAGTCTGAGTAACCGACATAGCCATGCCGTACCCCGACATTAAATCAAGAGCTTTGTGGGAGACTAGGAACCAGAAGAAGGCCAAGGAGGTTACAACCTCCAAGGCCATTGTTGAAGCAACTATACCCATCAACGTTGCCCAGTCTAAAAAGGTAATGGAAGACACACAACTAAGAAGGGGTGAGGATGATAATGATGAGTCTCAATCTATGGAGGATGATGAGGAGTCAGACTCAGAACCTTCAAACACTGATCCTCCATTAGAATCCAGTCAGAGGGGCCCTGGTCGAAGACATTAGCTTGTTCCCAACTCCCACCAATACTATGTAGACTGGATCACTCTTAAATGATGGAGGTGGCATAGGTTTTTTAGAGGTATCGATTGGGGTGGATGACAATGCCACTCCGTCTTTATAGTAGAGAGCTCGTGAGGGAGTTCTACACAAGCTATGCCGCGAAAGAATACGACTCACTCTGGTAAGGATAAGGATATGAAGAAGTAGCCCTGCTTGGACATGATAATCATGTGGGAAATGGAAGTTGATATCTTTATTGAGGTTATTTATGGGCTCTTATTCAGAACTGATTTCACACCACCTATAGAGACTCCGGGGTATGATTACTAGATGTATAAATTGAAGAATGTTAAACAGTTGTTCGCTAAGGAAAATATGATGCATTTTACTTAGTTAGAGGGGCATATTGCTGAGGCTGGCGTAAATGCCACTTGGGTAAGAAAATCATACATTAAAAAAACACAGTCTTAAGTTCACCGCCAAGGCATGGTGGTCCATTGTGAGGCACCGAATAGCACCCACAGCAAATGACAACACATTGAGCATGACTAATTCCTATCATGTAGCTTTATTTGTAGTAGGGTTAAAGCTGAGTATTCTGTGCATTATCGCACAAGAGATCAGAGACTGAGCTTTACAGAGCAGCACCACTCTACTATTCCCATGTTTGGTTACTTAGTTGATGCAGAATGTGGAGATGCCATCTATTTTATTAGTGGATAAGTTTCTTCAGCCCACTAATACTACCTGCCCACGATAAAAGACGTGTACAACCCAGTAGCCCCAGTTTAAGGATCTAAGATGTAGAGGGATACCCCGAGTGGTGATAGACCATCAGCTTTCCATGTAGGTGCTTCACATTCCTCTGCACCAGCAGCTACTGCCTAACCTTGGATATTGGTTCTAGCCAGCTACACATTGATTTCATCTGCTCAGTTGGAGGAATTTATCCAGAACCAAATCTTACAGGATGCCCGAATCTGGAACTTAGAGATAGGGGTAAATCCCCATATTGAAGATGAGGTTTATGCAGCTATATGATTGGTGCAGACATGTATTGAAAGTATGGAGGGTCGGCTCTTGACCTGAATTGATGTAGTCCAGCCACATCACATGACTTCTTTTAAAATAGAATTCACAGAGTTGAAAAAAGCGGTCCAGGCATTATCTACGAGACTTGATATGGAACGTGCACCTCCCCTACAACCTATGCCTTCCTCGGTATCTATTGAGGTAGATATTACCTCACTTGTTACCCCATTCTACACTCCTCCCACCCCACAGATTGAGTTAATTGATGATGAAGAGGAGGAAAGAGGTCTCGTGCTAAGTAAGAGGCCTAGGGACGATACATCTGGACCTAGTAAGAAGAGAGAAAGATTTGGCAAGAAAATAAGAATAAATAAGAGAGCAACTAAGGAGACCTCCAAGGCGGTTGTTCCAGAGGGTGAGACTGTAGGAGATAGCTTGGATATGGCCCCCGTATCTATTCTTAGGGCCAACGTTGACTTGAGTGCCCCTACCACCCTTGGGGCCCATAAAACTTTGAGTGTCGTGGTTATAGTCAAGGCCACTACTATGGATGTCACTGTGGGGACCCGGCTGCATCCCCACATAACCCGAGTTTCACATGTGCTTAGAGCACCTCTGGTATACCCTTTACCCTAGTTTTGATATTTATAGCTGATTTCGTACTATGGGGATGTTGCATGATTTCAAAGTTGGAGTGGAGGTTATACCACAGTCGAGGGTTTTTGTTGCAGTGTTTCTTTCCCTTGGCTAGGCTATCATAGTTAAAACCAACATGTTTTGGTGTTTCTATGTTTTATTTTGTTAGTGTGTTCCATTTAGTCATTGTAGTGTAACTTAGAGTACTTAAGGAGTTCTTGGTGCAGTCTGGTTTAATTAAGAATTCTTGCCTGTTGGAAATTCTTTTAAATGATAACCCTCTAAGAATATGTTTTTATGATATAGTGTTTGCATATATTGTACTAAAACCAATGTTAGGATCTAGATATGGAATTAGGATAGTAAATAGGACAACCTAACCGAACTTTCATGAACTGAATAAGTAGCAACTTAGATAAAAAGCCCCGAGCCATGAGTGAGTGAGATGTATTACCTAGTAAGTGTATGTGTGCAATCTGGAACTTGGCCGGTTAGTCTTGCTAAAAGATGTAGGATCAAAAGTTAGGAAAAGATCATAGGTCGTGGTTGAATTAGTCCACTTCAGCCTAAATGACCTACCAAATGATGTTATATCCCTTGAAGCCAAAATTTTGAGCCTTGACTGTTTCTATGACACCTTCCTAGTTTTACAATAAACCTTCTTTGGCCCTAGTCCTTCCTTGGACATTGTGTACCTCAACTCAGGCAAGTCTCCTAAGTTGATGGTGCTATTGTGTAGGGTACGTAAAAATTGGGTATGAAGTGTAAGTAGTGAAATGAAAGAAAAAGGACATGGCTGCAGAAAAGAAAATAAATAAATAAATAAAATAAAATAAAATAAGTAGTAAATTGATAGAAAATAAAGCCACACCCGAGGTCCTACAAGAAAATGGAATAAATGGACAAAAGGGAGGACAATAATGAAGAATAGGAAAAGTGGAGCCAGAAATAGTGTAGTGCCAAGGAGGAATAAGTCACTGTACCAAAATGTAGCACACCTGTCCTCGAGCCTACATTACTAGCCTACAAAGACCTATAGTGATCCTAACCCGACAATTCGAAAGCCAAAGTGTAGAAAATAAGGGCAAGCATATGGTATCAAATGCACACAACCTGACTTCTTTGTGGGAGTCCTAGATTTGATTCAGTCCCGATGTTAGATTTCATAGCATATTCTTAGAGATTCGGTATTTTTTTGTGTGAGGTCATAAGGGTTGTACTATAGTTGTTTCTTGATTAAATAATGTATATTTCAATATGTTGGATTTCCTGGTTACAATATACTGCCATATGCCGATCCCATTGCATTTTAGTACCTTTATAGCATATACACTACATTGGTTATTGTTGAAGAGAACGGAGGGTGTTGAATACACTTAGTGGTTTGTATTCATGTTTTAAAAAAAGTTGACTGCCATATTGATCTTGATTTTGCTCTAGGTTAAGCGTCTTAGATAGTTTAGAATTTTGTTTGCCTGAAGACATGCAAACATTCCATGTTGAGGGTGTTGATGTACCATAGATTTACGACACTTGAGATGCTTAAAACAAGGAATATTTATGAGTTCAAGGGTACTTTTTGTGGATTTAATATGTTTGTTGAGTGTTTGCAGTCATTATAAATTTAGAGAAAAATAATGTGAAAACTGAAAAGAAGAGCATCAAACGAGTTGTACTACAATCGTGGGTTAAAACCACAATCGTAGTTAAGCTATCGTAGGTTAATTCAGAGATTCCATTCTCAAGATTCTATCAGACGACAGGTTATATGATCGTGGAATGATATCATGATCCTACCTTGAGATAATGACGTGTGAGAGAAGTTCATCTTGTAGGATTCAAGTGTGGTATGATCGGATAATAGATCCTTTAATTGTATAGTTCTACGATCGTACCATGTGATCGTGGGAGGAAGATCAATTTTGAAGAAGTATGGGAGTTTTAGAAGAATAATTAGACTAAAGGACATGTCATGATCATGAGTTGATTGTATGTGGTCATACTATTTACCGTATGAGGTATGATCTGCAAAGCAAAATTCCAAGTCTCAAGTCACGGCAGGCCAACCACGATCGTGGGATCAACCCATGATCGTATGTTCTTACCGTCTGAGGAAGCTGACACCAGTTTCTTATATTGTTTAGGATAGGATTTGTTAAGTTTATAAATACTGTTTAGGGTTATTTTTAAGCATTATACATTATTATTGTTCTACAATAATATTGAGTGGGATTCCAAGGCACTTTTTTGGGATTTTAGGAATATTGGTTTTACAGTTTTAATTAAAATTGAGATTTCAGAGTTTATTCATTCTTGTATGCTTCAAATGATGTTTTCAACCATGAATGCTTATTTTGTTCATACAATTATGAGTAACTAAACCCCATATCTAGGGTTGTGGAAACCATAGAGGATTAACGAAGTAGAGTTCGAAGTACATGGTGTTTCTAGAAGGATATTAGAGCATGTATTATTGTTTCTTCTGAATTGATTGCTTTCTTACGACTGTACGCGTTGGGACTCATCCTGTCTCTACCTTGGACTTCATTAAGGGTAATAGGATAAGAACAACTATTCAACAATAAGAATTGGAGTTATCTTCGTTTAATCAGCTTTAACTTGTGATATGGGAAAAGTTGTGTAGGGATCATAGATAGGGGGCAACATAGCAACACTCATGACACATTAACCTTTGAGATAGAGGATAATCATCTACAAAGGGCGTAAGATAGATAGAGGATAATCATCTACAAGGGGCGTAAGATAGTCGGTTAGACGATACTTAGCCTATCAATTCTGCTTACCGAATACCTGAAGAGCTCACTGAGTGCGAAGAACCGATGGAGTTATGAATTTATTGGGGAATACAGTTCTGGTGCTTTTCTCATCTTTATTACAACCTCAGCAAAGGATTACTAGTTTACTTTACAAAAAACCCCTTTTACTTACTTGCTTATTTACCAAGTAACTCAAACAAACAAAGCTGATTAGATTTCAACCTTTTCCTTGTGGGATCGACTCCAACCTTAGTTAGGTTCTATATTTGAACAACGACCGCTTCATACATTCTTGGAGGTGTAATTTGGGAGACATAAACCAAAATCCTCCTATTGGCGTTTGGAATAAGAATATATACCTAGGCTTCTTTTCATCTTTTAATTTCTAGGCAGCTTGTTCTATACTTTGGTTCTCCCACAACCATTTTACGGGAGGTTATATCTTTTATCCTTAACTTCCTGGCCTAAAAATAAAAAATTACAAAGGGCACTTTTTTAAATGATAGGTCATTGGTCCTTTACTATCTTTGAAAGTGAACAATGAAAAATGGATCCCCCATAAATATATGTAGAATGGACACATGAAATCATAGGCTTCCTATCCAATTATCTATATAATTTTATAAGTCCTGACATATTGGAGCTCAATTTTCCTTTGTTTCCTTATTTTATCCCATAGGTGAATCTTATAAGAACAAATAGTTGTCAACATGAAACTCTAATGTTTTGTGTCACACCTCTGAATAGGTTATTAGACTAATACATCTACCTATGATTAAGGTTTGTACTAAAATTCACTTATATACCCATCATTTTTATACGAATCAAAATATGAAAACAAAAACAAAGTACGGAAATTGAAATATAAGAAAGAAAAGGATAATTAGATAGACACGAGAAGAGGAAATGTAAGCAACCAAAGGTATATTAAACCAATGACCTATGACGTTTAACCTAATACAAGCACCTAACTCATACAAAGACCTCGAGTGAAATTAATCCACTCGCAACCAACATTTTTCAAATATTAACAAAGCTCCCAACTAGCTCAAAAACAATTGTATGTGTATCTCTCATCATCATTCATCAACTAAGAAAAGAAGAAAGTAAAGTCCTAGTTATTTATAGCCATGAGCTATTTATTACATAATGGGCCCAAAAGATACACTAAATGGGCCCAAAGTTCACCTAGATGAAATCGACCCATATGGGTAATACTTTAGCACGTTGGTGATGCATCTCCTTTTCTCCAAGCTATCATCAAAACATGATGTTGCTCAATGGGCCCTTGGATTGTATAATTGGATATAGCTCCTCTCATTCTCCAAGCTATCATCCAAGCGTGTCTTTGCTTTACTAAGGGGATCAAGTATCGGATCCTTAGGTGTTGACCATGAAGCATAGATGTTGATAGGTTGTTACTTATTTGGCTTATATTATCCTCCCATTCTTTAAAATGATTCATCCTCAAATACAAACATTGTAGCTCATAAGATGTACATTACTCCTTTGGGAAGTTCTCAACACATGGGAGTTTGTTAGTTCCACTCCCATGAGTCATCTCTTCATCATTATTTTCAAATTTGGAATTCATAGATAAGGACTCCGTTAGGAATCAAGCTTATATTCATAAAGAACTGTCCTTGGACCCTCCTTTGGAATTATTTGTTTATTAATGCAGATACTAGGTAAAATACTAGTATCATGAGATATTAGAGCACGACTATAGTTTCCCAAGTTTTTCATTCTACCATCCATACATGTCACTATTTATTCCATGCGTGACAAGGTTCCTATAGTTTTCTTCACAACTTATTGAAACCTAAGGAGTGATACAAGCCAAATGACCTCAAGACCTTTTACTAGAAGACAAGCATGAGAACTGAAAACACTCTAAGGAATATTCATAATGCTAGATATACTTGACCCCTCCTTGATTCCATTGAATGAGTGTTATGTTTTAGTAATTGCATTCAAGAAGGATAAAGGGCTATTGGAGAGGTCATTGGGGAATTAAGAGGAGCTAGAAACTGTTCTAGAACAAAAAGGACATGTGGCCCTATGCGGCCCATTTGCTGAACTGGGTCACTTTCGGGACCATCTTTGTAATAAATATCCCATGGCAATAAATAGTAGTTTTTTACTTCTTCTTTCTTGGATATTTATGACTATTGATATTGTATAACTCTTGAGAGAGGATGAGAGCATGGAAAATCTTATGTTGAGTTTTATTTAGAAATGGTGGTTGCAAGGGAGTTATGATTATTTTTTGGTCATTATAAGTGCTAGGTGCTTGTTGGTAATCAAAAGAAAGGTCATTGGAGTTGATTTATCCTTTAGTTGTCTTTTTCTTTGTCTTCTTGTGCCTATCTATCTATCTATATCTCTATCCTTTACTTTTGCATTTTAAATTCTATCATTTCTTCTAGTTTTTGTGTTTGTTTTGTCTTCTCATATTTTGGTTGTTATCATTTGGTATCAGAGCCGAGCTTAGGATCGTTCCCACCATTCTAGTCATGGATTTGTTATCTTTCAAAAAAAAAAAAAAAGAAGAAGAAGAAAAAAAACATTTTTGTTGATTTTTGAAAATTTTGAGTTTTGATTTTTGTGTCTTCATAAGTTTCTATGCTAGATTAGTGTTCTCTTTCATAAATCGTCTCTAGATCTGAGATTTGAACTTGATTGGAGTTTATTTGTGGGTTCCACCATCGTTGGGTTCTTGAAGCTTGAAGAAGAAAAAGTGGGTTCTTATATCTGGGCTAAATTGAGCATTTATTTGTATTGGGGTTTGTTCACCTAATCATTTGGAGCATGGATCTGAAATTTGAGTGAAAACGGCGAAGAAATCCATTAGGGTTTAATTTGGTGTTCTTCATGTTCATGATGTTTTTCATGACTTGAAGAAAAGTTCAAATAGCTTTTAAATTCTGAAATATTTAGATTGGAATTGGGGGCTAAAGACCATTGGGATTTGTTACCCATATCAAGAGAAGCCTAGATTTAAAATTTTGTGAAGTTTCGAGTTACAACAAGAGAGTTATGAATTTTGGATCTTTACAAAAGTTCTTGGTGTTCTTGAGGACATTAAAATCTTCAAGAAGACGATTGATCCAAAAAGTATTGTTTGATCCAAAAAGGAAGGGTAAAAAGAAGGTTTACTTGTTCATGCTAACGGAATATTCCAAAAGATGAAAAATCCATAGGAAAAAAGTACAAAAAGGGGCCCACAGAACTTAAAATTTAGAGGCTATAGCTGGCTGTCTAAGGGCATCTGCGCCCCCATCTGCGTGAGTCGATGGCCAACTGCAATAGTAGATAGACTTAGCAGATCACAACTAGACCTTTTGTCTGGTGACATGCGACCCAACCTGCATAGGCATGTCATGACCTGCGTGCGCAATTATCCTAAATCTAAATTTGCTCAGTTTCTAACATCTTAGTTTCATTTCTTTGATTCCAAATAATTTTTTTTTTGAATCCTAAACTAATTTTCAACTAGTAATTATCTTACTTAGTTGTTGGCTAGTTCTCGAGTCCTTTTTCTTTCGTAGTCCTTTTCTTCTTTGTGTGTTTTTCTAGTTTAACTTCGTAGTAAACTTTTTGATTCAAAACCTTTTTTTGTTTATAATCGAGTCATCCATTTTTTCTTTAAACAAAGATCCGTTCCGACCAAGAGTATCAATTGACACTTTGTGTGCCACAAAAGTATAAGCAATCTTCAACACTAACTAATCTAATTGTCAGGCATTCAAAGGTGTGAGTCCTACTAGTGATGGTAAGGAACTTTACTACTAACCTTGTTTGCTCATTTTGTAGGTACAATGCACTATAAGGAAGTATATTGTGCTATACTTCTCATTCTAATACATAATATTGAGAAGTAGGAACCAAGGAAAATTTGAGAGACATGATAAGGATGTTGATGCTATCAAAGTAAATATTCCTATCCTCCAGGGAGAGAGTGACCCCAAGGACTATCTTAATTGGGAATGGCAATATTAGTGGGTTTTCCAAACTCATGAATTGAGTGAAATTGAACAAATCACATATGCTAGTAAACACCATCAAGTGATTGCATGGATTTGTTCGTACTCTTCCCTATGATGGAGAGTATTTCTTAAGGATTTATAATCCACTTGATGGACCAAAGTTGTGTAAGGGAAAGATCTCCGACAAAAATAAGTGATCTTTAAAGAAGGGGAGCAATGAAATGGTCCACGAGAATTCACCATTGTGTGTTTCCATACTTGACCTAGGCTTGATTAATTGTAGGTCAAAGAAAGATCCTTCTCTTGAAAACACATTGGATGAATTCCATTTATGCGTTATTTTTCTTTATTACCTTTTTGCATATGATGTTATTCATGGTTGTGGTAAATTTACATCTTATATGAGCATGAACTGCCTAGGAAGGGAGAGTAATGTGTGCTTAAATGCTTTGTCTCCATCCTTGTGTGTGTTGTTAGCTAAATCTCTTCAGCATAGTGATATTCTTGTAGAAGACAACACATTGGATGAAACATCTCTGCTTGATTCCTTTCTGTACCACTTCTTTGCCTATGATGATGTCCATACTAGTTTTGGAATTATTTTATTGGGAGGTAGGTTTGCCTTTGGTTGGTGCACTTGTTTGAGTAAAAATGCAATGTGGGTCTTTCACATCATTGTCCCCAGGAAACTCTTAAGGATTTTTAAACAATTGGTGGCACCACTTTTGGTGTGGTCTCTTAGGGAAATAATGAAACAGTTGTGTCTTATGGCTCCTAAAATAAATATGATCTTACCTTTTTATTCTATTGATGCCATTATGACCTTTATGGTTACTTTATTTATTGATCTTTCCCATATCTGGTTCCTTTGCAACATTTTCAATGAACTTTCCATGTTAAAAACAAAAGACCCTTGGTTATGTGTTAAGTGTGTGCAACCTTGGCATGATGATAGGATTGATTTTTCAAACTCTAATCCTCATGTCTTGAGGATATTGTGTTTTTTTTTCTTTCCTATAGGTTTACAAGGTTTGGATTCGAGGTGAAATTCTTTTCAAGAAGGGAAGGCTGATACAAGCCAAATGAGCTCTAGACTTTTTATTAGAAGGCAAGCACGAGAACTACAAACACTCCAAGGAATATTCATGAATATAGATGTGGTTGACCCCTCCTTGATATTATTAAAGGAGTGTTATGAGTTAGCAATTGCATTTAAGAATGATCAAGA
Source organism: Capsicum rhomboideum (assembly GCA_031232105.1). Lineage (NCBI taxonomy): Eukaryota > Viridiplantae > Streptophyta > Magnoliopsida > Solanales > Solanaceae > Capsicum > Capsicum rhomboideum. The sequence continues at coordinate 52,705,826 of CP124718.1, forward strand.
GCTATTGGAGAGGTCGTTGGGGATTCAAGAGGACCTAGACGCCATTCTGGAATGACATTCACCCCAACATGCACCAGTAGATAGTGACATAAGCCAGTAGATGGGAGTGCATGTCATCTGCACCCTAAGTTGCGTCAGCAGATGATCATGTGCGCCCCCACATGTGAGAGCATATGGCCCTATGCGGCCGGCTCATTTTCTAAATTAGGTCACTTTTGGGTCCATTTTTCTAATAAATAGCCCATGGCTATCAATAGTAGTATTTCCTTTTTTCTTCCTTTGTTTATTTATGACTATTGATATTGTATGACTCTTGAGAGAGCATAAGAGCTTGGATAAGCTTATGTCGAGAGTTGTTTAGAAACAGTGATGATTCCCTTTCAGTCATCGTAAAAGTTAGGTGCTTGTTAGTATTCAAAAGGAGGTCATTGGATTTGATACATCCTTTGACTGTCCTTTTCTTTTTCTTATTACGTCTATCTATCTATCTTTATCCTTTAACTTTTTCATTTTCAATTCTATCGTTTCATCTAGTTTTTGTGTTGGTTTTGTCTTCTCGTATTTTTGTTGTTTTCAAGGAGTGCCTCCAAAATGGTATCAAGATTTGTACCACCCAAGGTAGGTTGGATTTTATCTCCGGGCATTGTGGTACCTATAAACAAGACACTCAACACAACTAGCAAACAAGGTTAACATTAGTGAAATCAAAACTCAAAATCACTTGTGTTTTCACACTTTGATTGTCTCACAGTTAGCTCGACTAAGTTGAACTTTGCTTGTTCTCTTTGTTATACGAAGTGCCAATTTGTTACTTTCGGGTATAATGGATCCTTGTTGAGAGAAGAATGGATGACTTGACTAAAGGACTTCAATCAAAAAAGTTAACTAAGAAATAAAAGATAAAAGCACAGAAAGAAAACAAACTAAAATAGAACGAACTCAAAGACTAATGAATGAACTATGTAGATCAATTAATAGCTGTTAATTAGTTTCTGAACCATGAAATGGATTAGGAATCAAGAAATTGAAACTAAGAGGTTGGAACCTGAGCAAAGTTGGATTTGGGAAGGTTGAAGTTCGTTCTGGTGATGTACGAATGCATGCCATGACATGCCCATACAGGTGGGGTTCACATGTCACAGGTAAAATGTTCGGGACCTGCTTTGGTCATTTGCTGCCATAGGTGCCCACCTGCTCATGCAGCTATGGGCACAGATGCCCTGAAAGCTCAACTGGAGCCTCCAAATTTTAAGTTACCGTGGACCCTTTTTGTACTTCATTCCTTTTATTTTTTCCTCTTTTGAAATATTCCTTTAGCATAAACAAGTACACTTTCTTTTTACCTTTCCTTTTTGGATCAAACTACACTTTTTGATGAATCTTCTTTTTGAAGATATGAATATCTTCAATAACACCAAGAACGATATGAAGATCCAAAATTCATAACTCTGTCATTTTTGCCAGAAATTTTATAAAATTTTAGATCTAGGTTCCTTTCAATGTGGGGAACATTTTCCAATAATTTTTAACCTTCAAATCTACACCAAAATTTCAAGATCTGAAAACCCACTTAACTTTCCTCAAAAACTCAAAACCCAACAATGGTGTTCTCTTCAAATCCACTTCAATCAAGCTCAAATTTCAGATTCCGACAAAGATAACACTAGATGAAACAAATCTAGTGCTGAAACAACAATAAAGACTCCAAAGCAAAAAAATATTTTTGGGATTTTTGACAAAAATAAATTCCCAGTTTTTTTTTTTGATTTTTGATTTTTCATTTTTTCATTTATTTCAATACCACAACCTAAGACTAGAATCGTGGAAACTATTCTAAGCTTGGCTCTAATACCACATAATACGAAACAAAATACAAAAACCAAAGTAAAGTATGGAAATCTAAACATAAGAAAGAAAAGGATAAATAGATAGACACAAAAAGAGGAAACGTAGGCAACCAAAGGTTATTTAAACTAATGACCTCTGATGTTTAAACTAAGACAAGCACCTAACTCCTACGAAGACATTGAGTGAAATTTATCATCTTGCAACCAACGTTTCTCAAATATCAACAAAGTTCCCAACAAGCTCAAAAACACTCACAAGTGTATCTCTCATCATTATTCATCAACTAAGAAAAGAAGAAAGGGAAATCCTGGCTATTTGTAGCCATGGGCTATTTATTACAAAATGGGCCCAAAAGTGACCCTAAATGCCAAATGGACCCAAAGTGCCCCTAGATGAAGTAGACCAATTTTGGGTGATACTTTAGCACATTGGTGATGTACCTCCTTAGCTCCAAGATATCATCCAAACATGGTGTTGCTCAATGGGCCTTTGGATTATATCATTGCATATAGCTCCTCTGGTTCTCCAAGCTATAATCAAAATGCTTCATTGCTTCCCTAAGCGGATCAAGTATTGGATCCTTAGGTGTTGACCATGAAGCATAGATCTTGAGAGGTTGGAAATGATTCATCTTGTATCACCTTTTCTTGTCCCCATCCTCACTTCATCCTGATCCGAGGAAACTTTATCCCAACATGTTAATACTCATATCAATAAGCATAGATGGGAATATAATATATGGAGAAATAAGTCACATAGAATATATGACACACAAGCAGATTAGCACAAAAGAGCACTTAACATATGAATATGGGATCCTAATAAACTTATGACATATAGACAATTAAGCTATAAAAATATGTGATTTACGTGTAAGTGAGCTATGAAAGCATGTAGCAGATGAGCGTATGAACCATAAAGTAGCATATAGGTAGATTAATTATAAGACCTATAGTATGCGAGAAAGTGGGCTAACATATTGGCAAAATGGACTAGATGATCACATAATACAGAGGACTAAAGTTATGAAAATGTACATAGCATATACACAAGTGAACTATAAGACATGAAGCCATATAAGAATATGAACTATGTAACACGAATCACATTCAGCAAGTGGACTATAGCACATGGATAAATAGACTAACACGTGAACAATTATACAAAGCAACTAGGCTATGAGAAATGTAGCATATAAGCAAATGGTCTATGAAACATATAACATGTAGACAATGTTATAGGTGATACATTTAAATCATAAGTACTAATTACAATGCTTATAGCATGTAGCAAATGGTCTATGATGCAACTAAAATATGGACAAGTGATTTATGGTAAATAATCGATGTAATAAATAACATATAGGATAAATTCTAATAAAACATATAGCAATAAACAAGGGTTCTATGAAGTAGATAACATCTACATGCAACATGCAAGTCTTCTATGACATATGTTATAAGTGATAAAATAATCCACAAAAGACATATGACCTACGAATGGACAAGTTATAGAACATGTAGCATGTAAAATTAAATAACATACCGGATCCTTTGGAAACTAGCAGACATCTTATGGAATCACTCTGTCCTATTATTTCAAGCATACTACTGTCAGTGTTAAATCACAGGTGGGATAGTTCTGCTCGTGTTCTTTTGTCACCTAAAAACACATGCAATTAGTTTCCCCATATTATCTTTTTAACCTCCTGAAAATTCTCCTTATGGGTGTTTCTTTCTGAGTCAATGTAAACACTTAGGCCATGATAGAAAAAAATCCTTAATAATTTATCTGTAGGAGTAGAAGGTCAAGGTAAACCTTTTCATTGTTACTGGCCTAGGACACCATTAAAATTGATGTTTGCTACCTTATGAAAGGTCAAAAAAGAAAATTACTAGTGAAATTTAAAGGGACTATAGAATAAAACTCTTATCTATAGAAAGTCGCATATATTATCAAGTACATGTGAACTTATATCATGATTTGAAAACATCTGAGGGTATAGATAGGTTTGTCCATACTAACAGATTTTTCCATAAGAAGTGAGGGTTGACGACTTATGGCTTAACAAGTGATGGTAATCCAATACCTGTAGCTTGTAGTTTAGATAAGCTATATTAAGTGAATTGCAATATCATGAAGGAAATTGAATAAATGGTACTTTATACTTCATGGCGATTTTAATAAACCATTGGAACTGCATACATATGCAAAACAAACTATCTCTTCTTTTAATAGGGAAAATACATATGCATCCTTAGGTGTTATGCTAGGTCAAATGTATATCTTTAGATCGCCCTCTTTGTTCTTTTATTTAATAAGACTATGTATCAAAACTTGAATTGATATTGAGTTATTTATGTGTCATTCTTACCTGCTTCTTGTCTAATAAATACACTTTTTTACCAAACTACTAGTTTCGTGTATTCTAATCCCACTACAAATAGCCTAGCTGATCGTAAAGTAGTTCTAAGTAGTCAACATTCCTTTTTCAACCTTAAGCTATAGTCGTATACTAATCCTCTATAGCCAAAACATAAATCACAATAGGAACCAGGTATATATATACTCTTATATAGAACAATTGGAAATACTTACCCCCAAGTTTTCCAACCACAAAAGGATCGTGCATGTTGTTATTACCTATTCGGTGTGGTCATACACACATACCTTATAAAAGATATTTATTAAAATCTGGGATGATATTTAGTAGGAGTTTGGTCCTTATCAACAAATTAGGGGTATCCCTAGTAATACAATTGAATTATAGATTCACCTTTCAGACCATGCTACTAATCTTTTTAAATTAATATGAAACTGGTTCAACGACTTCTATTTCCAATGCATGTGTAACCCTGAAACCCTATTTATTTACTAACAAAGTACTGAATGTTCTCCATAGGATTAAATCCTATATCCACTGAAGGAGTCATTTGAAGGAAATAACAGACCCAAGAACCATTCACATCCTCTTAAAAAGTCGCACTAGGAAATTTTGCAGCCTATCCTTATGACTAGGTGACCATTTACTATGTAAGAATAATAATAGCCCTATTATATCTCGCTAAAAGGAACCAAGTCGATACAAATGGTACAAATGTTCCCTTAAGTTCAAGTAAAATATAAACCATTACAATGTTTTCTATTGTGGGACATGAAGGGTCAGACTAAATCAACTCACCCTAATCTGAATTTTGATAACTTGAGACCCTTCTTTGTAGGTTACCTCTTAGGAAATAGTGGTACTAGCTTTTTGGCCACCGTTGACCTTAGCTATAGTAGGCATAATATGAAAATATAGGTCATAGTATTAGTTGAAATAGACTTCTTAACTTCACTATATCGCACGATCTAGATTATGAAAGAAAGTAACATTTCCTGAATGTCCAAGCAGCCCCCTAATTATAAATATAGCACACCACACATTCATAAGTAAGTCTCTACAAGACGTGATTTTGTAGATTCCCCAGGACGAACTACTCTGATACCACTTTTGTCAAACTCCAAGCCTTGGTGAGGGGAACAAGAACCATATGAGCACATGCTATACAAATAACCCATGATGAACAAATGAATCAATATACAAATAGGATTTCTAGTGAGAAGCTTACACATACAACATCAGTCGACTAGCTAAATTAGTATAAATACAAAATGAAACTGTAAATACATATAATGCCTTTACAATTTCTACAAAGCCTTTTATTGGATACAAGACTAGACCACTATCAAATTATATATGCTAAAGTAGCCCCAAATCAACATGGGCCTAACCCACAACCGCTGAGTATCCTCTGATTCAATAAGGGAGATCTACCAACGGAGAACCCATTCTTACAGCAAGGAGTTCAAGTCCCTCATGAGAGATGTTAGTACAAAAAAATATACTGAATATGTAAGGCAGGAAGTAACCATATGTAAAACAATAGCTCAATAAAATTAGGTGTCAATACACGAACATATAATCAAGGATGAAAGACCACCATTACTTACTTACACTTGTGGAGTCATGTGCATTACATTTTTTTCTGTACTTTTCTTTGTTTTATAATATTGATAAACCATGTGATACATATGACTAGCTGATTAGCGGTAATAGAGGAAGACCCATGCTAGGCATTATACCCCAGGATGTATTTCTCATCAATAAACAAAACAAGATCGACACATGCTAGGCTTTCATTTAACCTCTGGGATACCACCCGTAATAATGGGATCGACCTATGCTAGGGGTTCCTTCTACCCCAATGATACCACACATAAGACCATGAATTGGAATTGGCCCATGCTAAGCATTTTCCCCTAAGATACCACCCATATATACTTAGATTTGCTTTACAACACTTCTTTAATCCTTGAGATTGTTATTTTGGCGGTTATAGTGTTATTAAGCTATAGGAAAACAAAACATAGTAGGAGACATGTGATTATGGACTTAAGGTGGTAAGAATGACATGGGAAGCAACTGTAACACCAACGTAATACATTGGAGTTTATGTGACACAATAAGCATTTTGATAGATTAAATTGAAACACATATCAAGTAGAGACATTTAACTCATCAAACCAAGAGATATGGACTTTATATAGTGATATGATGGAAAAATACTTAGTAAATGATATCAAATGAAAGGGTTACATGAACACGGGAACTAGTAAAACACATGGACAGATTCAACACGGTCCAAGTTAGGACATTTATACTTTATAACAAAACAAGTAAGGATTATGTGAGCTAAAATTATAGATTAAGACAATGGGTGTGATATCCAATGAAGGGAATATGTAAACATGTGAGAAAATAAAGTCTATGATTAAATAGATCAATTGAAGCAAGTTGGTAGTAAGTGGGTTGATTGTGTACCCAATAAATGAACATACTTACCATGCGTAATCTAAGATCTTATTGACTCGTGTAAGAGAAACATGTGACAAGGGTTTGAGTTTTAATGATGAAACAGGTTTAATCCTTGAATGCTAATACTTGGTAGAGTTAGTGCATTGATCTAGTAATAAACTCATATTGAAGTACTTCACGCTCTAAGGAGTGGGAATAAGATCATTAGCTACATTGGTGATCATATACTGCCATTATGTATTATTTACTACCAAGAGCAATTACAAAGATGACTTTGTAATACAAGTGTTGGATTCATGCCAAAGAAATAAGAAATCGAATAACCTTACATACCTCGCCGTACAACTTGTATAGTCCCATAAATTGGCATTCCTCCTTTCAGATTACTTATCTACAATAAGGTAAGTGGTAAAACTAGTATTAGTAGCTAATCAATACATTGGGCTGCTTAACCTCACCAAAATAGTAGCTGGATAGTAAGCCCATAGTTTATCAAATCAAGGGTATTCTTTCAATTCCTTTTCCTATTATCTCATCTATATGCCATACAACCTTCTTATAAGGTTCCCCAAAGCTACTTTTGTTTCATGAAACATATAAAATAGTATACCAAAGTGTGTCAGCAGTAAGCTCATGCAATATCCAATTTGGATGTGTATCATTACATTATCCTTCAATATTTCAACATCAACTACTTACACCTTTTTCCAACATCAATCAAACTATTCCACCATGTTTACATAAAACAGTCCCTAAAATAGCTCTAAAATCCCATCAACTTGATAGGAGATTGATAAAAGACAAAATATAAGAGTGAGAAATTAACTATGAAAACACAGAGACAATCGATAGATAGAGAAAATTAGACACAAATGATGGAAGAATTAAGAACAATAGGATATATCAAACCCTAAAATGTGTAATTACAATCACCAACCAATACCTAATTCCTATTATGACCAAGAGGGAATAGAAACACCCTCGAAATCGCACGTTTCTAAACCAATGTTCAACAAAAGCTCACTAAAACCTCTCTTAAAATATTTTTTCAACAATATTCAAGCAAAAGTAATTAAATAAATACAAGGTCCTACTACTTATACCCCATGGGGTATTTATTAAAACCTTGGCCCAAAAAGTGGCCCATTTAACATCAAAATAATGGTTGGCTGCCTTAGCTCATTTATCCAGAAAGATGGCCACCTGCCCACACAGGTCAGGGGTGCAGATGCCATTGCCTTGGCCTATTTTAGCCTATTAGCTCAATGTTCCATTTAGCTCCTCTTCACATTCCATTGAGCCCTCAAAAGCCCCTTGATCCTTTGTAGATGTAATCACTAATACATAACACCGTTTTGATGGTAGTAGGATATTGTCATGTACCTCTTACTTTATGAACATTCTTTGGAGTGCTTGGAACTCTCGTGCTTGACTTGTAGTGAAAGGTCTTATCTTGGAGGAAATTTGGATTGCATCATCCTCTCCATTTTGACAAGAATTTGACTTTAAATTCGCGGGATCATCACCCTTAAATATGTCAAATAGGGAAAGATCACACATATTGAAGGTGTTGTGTACTTGATATTCCTGTGGAAGATCAATTTTGTAGGCATTATAATTTATCCTCTCAAGGAATTGGAAAGGTACATCCCTTTGTAGCACCAACTTGGTCTTTCTATGAGTTGGCAATTGATCCTTTAAGAGGTGTACCCATACCCAATAACCCGGTTTGACCACAAGTCGCTTACGCCCTTTCATCACCCTTTTTTCCACCATTTAATTCTTATTTTCAAGGAGAAGTTTCACCTTCTCATGTAGCTTCTTCATGGCTTCTGCCCTTTTTCTTCCATCTAAGCTTAATACAAAATACCAAAGGACGAAACAAACAAGAAAACTAAAAGAAATGATAAAATTAAAATACAAAAAGATAAAGGGATAGATATAAAGATAGATAGATAGAAACAAGAAGATAAAGAAGAGGGACACCTATGGATTTAACAAATCAAATACCTCCCTTTTGATTACCTAAAAACACTTATTTCTTACAATGACCTAGAGGGAATTGTAATGTCCTCGAAACCACCATTTCTAAACAAAGGTCAACATAAGCTTTTCTAATCGCTCATGCTCTCTCAAGAGTCATAATTCAATATTCATCAAAAACTTAGGAAATGAAATGGATAAGTCACCTATTTATAGTATTTGCCTTTGCCCAAATAACCTATTATAAAATAGCCCAAAAGTGGCTATTTTGGAAATAAACCACAACGGCTCTCTTTATTCCTTGTTTCATGGTTTCCCTTGGTTCAAAGCTATCCTCCACACATGGTATTAAACTCGTAGGAGTTTGAAAAGTGTCCTCCAAACTTATCATTGCATCTTTGTGATGATCGTGGCTTGGGTCCCTTTGTGTTGGTCTTGATTTATAGTCCTTAAAAGGTTAACGCCGATTTGGTTTGTATCAGTTAGTCAATTGTACTATATTTTCGTTAAGTGTCCATATTTCAATTTTGGGTTATTCAAATGATCCTACCAGTACACTGTGGTGTATTTGTGTACTGATATAATACCAGTATTTACTTCTGTGAGTGCAACATATATTCTAGGGGATTCATCGAGACCTTACTTGTGATTTCAGCAGTCGATTTTGGATTTTAGGGTGAGTAGCACATGGGCTACCATGAGTCTTTCTCTTATTTAGACATTTTTCTTTGTTTGGACTTGTTACTTCTTGTTGTTTGGGGGTTGCATCCTCACTTGATATTCTTAGTATGGTTTGGTACCCCGACTTTCTGGTCCTAGGGGATTTCCATTTGGTATTTTTTTTCCAAACATTCTTATGTTGTTAGATTGAATGGTTATTACACTATTTATGGAATAGTTCTGATACGTTTACTTGAGTGTTTATCAATGCTTTTGGGCTTATTGGTTCTCCCACATGGTGATTAGTATGGGCGTCATTCACAACGAGGTTGGTTGAGAAAAACTAGGTATCAAAGCTTAGGTTTCGTTGATCTTGGTATACCAAAATGGGTCTAGTAGAGTCTCATAGAATAGTACGAAGACGACTGTACATTTCTTTGGGAGGCTATAGGACATTAGGAAAAATCTATCTTTCTTTCTTCCTTTGTGCTATGATTTGATTCCAATTGGTAGCTGGTGATCCAAATTATTATCTGAACATTCACTCTTTTATCCGCAGATGGCGAATACTAAGTTGAACAAAATACAAGCAGCAGCCCCAGCACCGGCTTCTCCAGTTAAAGAACCAGTCGTGGGGGTAAGAGAATGCGTGAGAAGGAGAGGAAAGAGAGGACGTGGTGAGCCACACCCGCAAGGGGTAATGCGTGAGAAAGAGAGGAAATAGAGGACGTGGTGAGCCACACCCGCAAGGGGTAGAGCTCAAGCAGTTGCTGGTCAGGCTAATGATAGGATACCATCCCATCCCTCCACCCCAGGATCATATTGAGGATAGGAAAATAGTAGAGGAGTAGGAGAAGGAGCCCAAGGTGGTGGCACTAGCTAGGGTTATAGCTCTACATTCCATGTTGGCTAAGGTAATGATAACCTCCAAAATAACAAAAGAGGGAAAAAGTATGAAAATAAAAAAATTGATAGAATCAAAATATGGAAAGATAAGGGATAGGGATGAAAATAGATAGATAGACACAAGAAGATAAAGAAGAGGGCAACCTATGGATATATCGAATCCAACACCTCCCTTTTGATTGCTAACAAGCACCAATCTCTTACTTAAACCACGAGGGAATCAATTTCCTATGTAACCCATGTTTCTAAATGATTGTTCAACACCAGCTAATCCTAGCTCTCATACTTTCAAGTGTATTCATAAAATCATCAAAATTTAAGGAAAATGAAAGAGACCTACTATTATTTATATCCGTAGGCTATTATTACAAGTATGGGTCCAAAAGTAACCCAATTCAGTAAAATAAACCGCCTAGGCCACATGCCCTAGCATATGGGGGTTCATGTGGTAAGGCAGAAACCATCTATGGGCGCAGATCACCACCTGCAGGTGCAGGTGAGGGTGCAGGCTATTCCAAAATGCCTCCAAGCTCCTCCTGACTCCCCAATAACCTCTCAAACGAATTTATTGACTCCAAGATACCCTCTATACGTGGTATTGTACTCTTGGGGCTTGAAAAGAGTTCCTCTAAATATGTCCTTGTGTCACGCCCAGAATCCCATCGAGACATGATTGGCACCCGTAGCCGATAAGGCCCGAGAGAACCAAACTGTACTTATGTTCATTCCTATGCATGCCATCAGAAATACCCATATCACGTAGGAGCTAATAATGCTAACAACGAAATTGATGGAACATATGACATATATACATATATGAAACTTGGCCGTTGAGGCTATCAAGTCAAAAATGACATGTACCTTTTCCATTTATACACCCACATCTGTCTACAAAAGCCTCTAACAAGTGTATTGACCAAAATGACCTCAAAGTCGGGACAAGTCCCCGCTTTATACAACATGTACAAAACCAAAACATATGTACAACCGTGACTCAATGAATCCCCGAACTAACTGGAGCTCACCAATGATCTGCAACAACTGGAAACCTACTGTGGAGGCCTACTAGTACCTGCACCTGCAGCAAGTAAGGTAAATCCCCTAAGAGGGGTCAGGACGAAGAATGTACTGATTATGTAAGGCTCAAATGAAACTGTATGATATGTGAGTATGCCAATGAAATCAAATTCAAATGCATAACCAATATGGATAAGTCATTATACTGAACTTTGGAAACCGTGTATATTGTTTTCATTACTTTCTTTGTATCTTTGCTTCAATGATTATTCATCTTTGCCTGTGACCTGTGATACCCGAGCCCCGACTAAAAAGTAGGTTTTAAACATAACATAATGTTATGTTGGGATCGGCTCGAGCTAGGCTTATGCCCCTAGAGCTGCCACCCTATGAATCAAAGTATTGGGTTCGGCTCAAGCTAGGTTATTACCTCTAGAGATGCCACCCATAAACCAACATATCAGGTTCGGCTTGAGCTAGGATTATACCTCTAGAGCTTCCCCCTGTCAGGTTCGGTCTGAGCTGGGCTTATGCCCCCAGGACTGCCCCTTGATCCAACAATCTTGGGATCATCTTGAGCTAGGCACTTCGCCCCCAAAGTTGCCACCCATACATGATCATTAACCACATATGCATTACTTTATTCATTACTTTGAGATTAATACAAATATAATCACAACTTGACTTGAAGCTTTGGATCATTAACCAACGAGTAAGAGATGTGAGAATAACATTATTTGGAAATATAGCCTTTTGGGAAACATAACACTATTGCAACCATTGGACAATAATCAATGAACGAGATACATGAGCATAGACAATATTGGAACTTTGGAACACAACTTTATTGGGCTTTTGGAACATTATCAATGAATTGGAGACATGTGATTCATAATTGATCAATGAATAGGAAACTTGTGACAACAACCATTGGTAACCGAAAATAGTATACCTTAACACATTTCAGAATAGGACAAGTGTAACGTCAATGTGAATTCTATATGCTGCAGAAAGATACGGACAAAGTAACCTTACATACCTGCACTTCCAAGTATGAATACACAAGTCTATGTATGAACCCAATAGTCCATCTTCTCCTTTATGTCTTACTCTACAATACAAGTTCATACCGGAACTTACATTAGCAACTAATTACTATACAGGCGTACAAGACAACAATGAACTATATGAATGCCTCATAACATCAAGGCATTATCATATTAACAACAACACAATATTACGCACATTGACCAAGAGATCATACATCGATATCATTGCACACCACACTTACCCTTTACGCTTTTCTCTTTATCATTCCGTCGCAATTACTCCTTCATAAAAACATATGAACAACCATCCATACTTAATACAGTCCAACATACCTCCATACGATACTTTAAAGTCATTAAAACGACATTACAAGTTGATAATTACATCCAAAGAGGGTATAGGGGCCTTCGGGGATCAACTAGAGACGAAAACACACAAAACCAATTCTGGGACTGACCTGCGCTACCACCTGCACCAACAGGTGGCTGATTTTCACGCACAGATGTCCTCTGGAAAATTCTAGGGGCATCTGCGCCCGCAGATGCCCTCGTCTGTGGGGGCGGATGTCCGTTTTGGTCCGAAATGGCCTCTTTTGGGTCTTTTAATGACATGAATGGTCCATGATCATAACCAAACTTATTTTGATATATTTTTGATCATCTTAAACACCAAAATTCATACATGGTCTCACAACATACATAACAACACCCAAAACTACATTTCACGGCCAATACGGCACCAAAACCATAACTAATTTCACAATAACAATTCCAAACGTTATACACAATGATTAACAAAAGTAAGACTATAATAACATCTCACATGTCAATATTTACCCCACAAAGTTCATTTCCTTCAAGACCACAAGTGCATATTCAAGTTTACAAGACAAACCATCCTCCAATTTAGCAACCATGTAACATTTCACACCTTGTGAACTTATCAATACTCCACCAACATAAAGAATATAATATAAACCATATATCATGCATAAAATCTATTAAACCATCCTTATAAACCCTTACCAAGTCTTACAAGTTGATGATATTGGCCACAAAGAGATGAGAGCTTAGGGTTTGTCTATTTGAGAGAAAAATGTGGAAAAGTTAGAAAAAGGGCATGAGAGTTCAATGGAAATAAAAATCTGATTTTTCTCTCTTTATAGTCCCTCAAGTCCCTCTTATCTCTTCCTTAGCATTAAATGCAAGGGTTGATTTGGTCAAATGGAGCAAATTGGAAGAATGGGTCAAAAATTCTCTTTTGGGCCATGTCTTTCTCATGATATTTGGGCCTCATTTAGGGCCCAATTGTACAAGGCTTTTAAATTCCCACAATTCAATACATAATTCATCAAATCTCTCATGTTTTCATATTTCCATAATTGTTACGGTAGTCAGCTAGACTCCAAAACGTACGGGGTGTTACATTTTCCCCCCCTTAGGAACATTTGTCCTCGAATGTTAGTGTTATCATTTCAAAGTAAACAATTACAAGTTTAGGAACATTCTTCGTGTCATCATATAAAGATATACTCAAAGCTTATAAATACTTACTTGTCATTCTTCCCCTTGGAACAAATGAGGGTACTTGGATTTCATCATTTCTTCCCCTTCCCATGTGACCTCTTCTATTTGCTGATTTCTCTAAAGTACCTTTACGGATGCAACATCTTTATTCCTCAACCTCTTCACATATCTATCTAGAATATCTACAGGTATCTCCTCATCGGTAAGATCCTCCGTGACCTGTACATCATCAACAGGAGTAAAACGAGATGGATCTCCTATGCATTTTTGAAGCATCGACACATGGAATACTTGATGAACTGTGGAGAGTTCTTGAGGTAAAGCCAACTCATATGAAACTTTCCCAAATCTTTTGATAATTTCATATGGGCCTATATACCGTGGACTCAATTTCCCTTTCTTTCAGAATCGGATTACCCCTTTCATTGGTGACACCTTCAGAAATACCCAATCACCTATGAAGAACTCAAGTCCTCTTCTTCTAACATCGGTTTATGACTTATGGTGACTCTGGGCCATCTGTAATCATTGTTGAATCACTTTAACCTTCTCTATATCCTGATGAACGAGGTCTGGCCCACGTAAAGCAGGCTCACCTGCTTCAAACCACCCAATTAGTGATCTATATTTTCTGCCATATAATGCTTCATAAGGTGCCATTTTAATACTTGAATGGTAGCTATTGTTATAAGTGAATTCAATAAGAGGCAAATGGTCATCCTAACTGCCCTAAAACTCTAACGTACAAGCTCGTAGCATATCTTCAAGTGTCTGAATAGTACGTTCTGCTTGTCCGTTAGTCTGAGGATGGAAAGCCGTACTCAGATTCACCTGTGTACCCAAACTCTGCTTAAAATATCTCCAAAAATATGTAGTAAACTGTGCCCTTCTGTCTGATATAATGGAAAGTGGAATACCATGTAACCATACTATCTCTTTAACATATAATTTTACATAATCCTCAGTTGTATAAGTGGTCTTGACTGGTAGAAAATGCGTAGACTTGGTAAGCCTATCCACTATAACCCATATAGAATCAAATTTCCGTAGTGTACGAGGCAAACCTGTGATGAAGTCCATATTAATCATATCCCATTTCCAAACTGGAAGATCAATACATTGCATGTAACCTCCTGGTTTCTGATGTTCTACTTTCACTTGTTGACAATTCGGGCACTGAGCGATAAATTCTGCAATATTCTTCTTCATATTTCCCCACCAATACACTTCTTTTAAATCATGATACATTTTAGTAGCACCCGGATGGATAGAATAGCGCGAATGATGCGCTTCCGTCATAATTCATTTCCACAGTTCATCTACATCTTGAACGCATACTCTACCTTGGCATTGGAGCACCCCTTCCTATGTTAGATCAAATGCCTTTGTTAAATTCTTTTCTACATTCTCCTTTAACTGCATTAATATAGGATCTGTAAACTTCTTTTCTTTCACCTCAGCTATTATCAAAGATTCAACTGCATTTTGCACAATAACTCCTTCATCTGAGGATTCAAGAAGACGAACCCCCAAGCTGGCTAATTGATGTAGGTCTTTGATTATCTCTTTATTTTTCGTCACTTGTCCACTAGTGCTTTCTACTGTCTTGCGACTCAATGCGTCAGCTACCACATTTGATTTGCCTGGATGATAAAGGATATCAATATCATAGTCTTTTAAAAGCTCTAACCACCTTTTTTGCCTTAAATTGAGTTCTTTCTGCTTAAAGATATACTGTAGACTTTTGTTATCAGTATAGATATCAACATGAACTCCATATAAATAATGATGTCATATATTTAAAGCAAAGACCACCGCTGCTAATTCAAGATCATGTGTGGGATAGTTTCTCTCATGTGGTCCCAACTGTCGTGAGGCATATGCTATGACATTACCGTGTTGCATCAATACACATCCGAGGCCAACCCCAGAAGCATCACAATACACTGCATAACCGTCGGTACCTTCAGGAAGCACTAAAACTGGTGTGGAGGTTAATTTATCTTTCAACTTTTGGAAGCGTTTCTCACACGCATAATTCAACTAAAATTTCACCGCCTTATCTGTAAGCTTTGTTAACGGTGAAGCAATAGAGGAAAAACCTTCCACAAATCTTCGGTAATAACCTGCCAGTACAAGAAAACAACAAATCTCTGTGGGTGTCGTAGGTCTTGGCCAATTTTTCACTGCTTCAATCTTCTGTGTATAGACCTATATCCCTTCATCTAACACAATGTGACCCAAGAATGCAACTGATTTTAACCAAAACTCACACTTGGAGAACTTTGCATACAACTTACGCTCACCGAGAATCTGTAGCACCTACCGTAAGTGATTAACATGGTCCTCCCATGTTCTGGAATAAACTAGGATGTCATCTATAAACACTATGACGAACACGTCCAGAAATGGCTTAAACACCCTATTCATCAAATCCATGAACACAGCTGGTGCATTTGTTAGTCTAAATGACATAACTAGAAATTCATAATGGTCATACCGTGTTTGGAAAGCTATCTTGGGTATATATTCTTCTCTGACTCTGACTTGATGGTAATCCGACCTTAAGTCGATCTTTGAAAAACACTTGGCACCCTGTAACTGATCAAACAAATCATCAATTTGAGGGAGGGGATATTTGTTCTTAATCGTTACCTTATTCAATTGCCGATAGTCGATGCACAACCTCAATGTGCCATCTCTCTTTCATACAAATAATACAGGTGCACCCCATGGGGACACACTAGGTCTAATGAAGCCTTTGTCCAGTAAATCTTTCAATTGCTCCTTCAATTCACGCAATTCTGTTGGAGCCATTCTATATGGAGGAATAGAAATGGGTTGAGTGTCTGGAATCACATCAATGCCAAATTCTACTTCCCTTTCTGGGGGTAAGCCTGAAAGGTCTTCTGTAAATACATCCAGAAATTCACTAACCACTGGAACCGACTAAGGAGTTAGTGGTTCCACTTCAGTATCTTGCACCCGTACCATATGACATATGTAACCCTTAGCAATCATTTTCCTGGCTTTTATATAGGAAATAAATCTTCATCGTTGTACCCCTACTTTACCCTGCCATTCAAGAACATTTTCCTCCGAAAAATGAAAATGCACCTTCTTGGCCCAGCAATCAACTGTGGCATAACAAGAAGCCAACCAATCCATCCCTATTATCACATCAAAATCCACCATGTCTAATTCAATGAGATCGGCCAATGTATCATGACCACACACAGTTATCACACATTTACGATATACTCTTTTTGCAACAGTACATTCACCAACCGGTGTATACACTTCAATTGATTTAATTAATAATTCTGGTGCCCTTGCAAATTTTGCAGCAACCAATGGAGTAACATAGGAAAATGTAGAACCAGGGTCAATCAATGCATATACATTATATGAAAATATGGATAATGTACCTGTGACAACATCAGGAGAAGCCTCTGAATCTGTCGATCCACTAAAGTATAAGTGCGATTCTGAACCCCACTAGTACTGGTTGCTCCTCTGGCACCTCTAACCCAGCCAACAGACTGCACACCTCGGCCCAAAGAAGGGACCGATGCTGATGATGCAACGGTCGATCCTGCCGGTCGTGCTATACCACCCATGCTTCTCTAGGGACACTCTCTCATCATGTGTCCTGTTATACCACACCAGAATCAAGCATTTGTCCCCACTCTGCATGTACCTGAATGAATACGTCTGCAGTGCTGACACTACTGATGGGGAAAACCTGCTGCCTGCGATTCGGAAATCCGACTACTCTGCCCAGATGAACCACCTCTAAACCCTAGAAACTGAGAGTGATCACCTGCTGTGGAATGAGAGAACGATGGCCTAGGTGTTCTAGGAAACATAAGGGGCCTAGATCCTCCTTGGGACATCATAGATGATCCCATAGGTCTAGCTCTTTTGGACTGTCCCCCGTCAAATTCTTGCACCCTTCTTCTCTGTCTTTGATCTTCCATTTTCTGCGCGGAGGCTTGTATTCTCGCTATGTCCATGTCTTTGTTCAAGGAAACAATGGTTCAATCCCTTACCAAATATGGGTCTAACCTGTCCACGTATCTATGGACTCTTTCTGTCATCGTAGACACAATATTTGGTGCATATCGAGCCAATGAATTAAATTGCAAACTATACTCTCTCACACTCAAATTTCCTTGATGGAGATTTAAAAACTGATTCGCACGTGCCTCGCGGATCTCATAAGTAAGATAATGATCGAGGAAAGCCACTTTAAACTCTTCCCAAGTAGGTGGATTCGCACCAATATCACGGGATTTCTTCTAATCCTCGTACCACAATATCGTTTCCCCTTTCAATCTATATGAAGCAAGTTCGACTGTTTCTACCCCTGTCACATGCATAACTTCCATAGACCACTGAATTTGATCCACGAAGTCCTGTGGATCTGCTTTTGGATCTGACCCCGTGAATATAGGAGGGTCCAGTTTTAGGAAATCCTGTGTTCTGCGACTTGCCACTCTAGCCGCATCATCATCATGTATCGTTGGACCAGCTCATCCTTGACTTTGGGCTGCCACTAACTGTGTCAACATATGTATTGCATTTCTAAGGTCCTGATCTGTGGTGTTCATTGGTGGTGCTGCGGGTACTTCCCTACCAACTGGCTCTTCTGGAGCTGGAAAAGTAGAGGAAGACCGTGAGGAAATTTCAGCATTTGCTCCACCTTGACTAGCTTGGTCAGGTGGTAAAATACTCATTCCTTCTTCCGCAGGCACGTCCACCTGCTTACCTATACCTCTACCTCTTCTCGTGATTGGCATGGTTACTATATTAAAAAGAAACATTTACCATGGTTAAATTACAATTCAACTTACAACACTGGCTCTATTGTACGATCTAGAATTAAAGAAGAGAAACAACATCCTAAATGTCCCGTAGCCTCCTACTTATAAATGTGGTGCACAACACATCGATAAGTAAGACTCTACTCAGACACAACTTTGTAGACACCCTTAGAACGACCTGCTCTGATACCACTTTTGTCACGCCCCGAATTCCATCGAGACATGATTGGCACCCGTAGCCGATAAGGCCTGAGAGAACCAAACTGTACTTATGTTCATTCCTATGCATGCCATCTGAAATACCCTTATCACGTAGGATCTTATAATTCTAACAACAAAATTCATGGAACATGTGACATATATACGTATATGAAACTTGGCTGTTGAGGCCATCAAGTCAAAAACGACATGTACCTTTTCCATTTATACACCCACATCTGTCTACAAAAGCCTCTAACAAGTGCATTGACCAAAATGAACTAAAAGTCGGGACAAGTCCCCGCTTTATACAACATGTACAACACCAAAACATATGTACAACCATGACTCGAAGAAGCCCCAAACTAACTGGAGCTCAACAATGATTTGCAACAATTGGCAACCTACTGTGGAGGCCTACTAGTACCTGCGCCTGCAGCAAGTAAGGTAAATCCCTCAAGAGGGGTCAGTACGAAGAATGTACTGATTATGTAAGGCTCAAATGAAACTGTATGATATGTGAGTATGCCAATGAAATCAAATTCAAATGCATAACCAATATGGATAAGTCACTATACTGAATTTTGGAAACCGTGTATATTGCTTTTATTACTTTCTTTGTATCTTTGCTTCAATGATTATTCATCTTTACCTGTGACCTGTGATACCCGGGCCTCGACTGAACAGTGGGTTTTAAACATAGCATAACGTTATGTTGGGATTGGCTCGAGCTAGGCTTATGCCCCTAGAGCTGCCACCCTTTGAATCAACGCATTGGGTTCGGCTCGAGCTAGGTTATTACCTCTAGAGCTGCCACCCATAAACACATATATCAGGTTCGGCTCGAGCTAGGACTATACCTCTAGAGATTCCCCCTGTCAGGTTCGGTTTGAGCTGGGCCTATGCCCCCAGGACTGCCCCCTGATTCAACAATCTTGGGATCGGCTTGAGATAGGCATTTCGCCCCCAAAGCTAGCACCCATACTTGATCATTAACCACATATGCATTACTTTATTCATTACTTTGAGATTGATACAATGATAATCACAACTTGACTTGAAGCTTTGGATCATTAACCAATGAATAAGAGATGTGAGAATAACATTATTTGGAAATATAGCCTTTTGGGAAACATAACACTATTGGAACCATTGGACAATAATCAATGAACGAGATACATGAGCATAGACAATATTGGAACTTTGGAACACAACTTTATTGGGCTTTTGGAACATTATCAATGTATCGGAGACATTTGATTCATAATTGATCAATGAATAGGAAACTTGTGACAACAACCATTGGTAACCGAAAATAGTATACCTTAACACATTTTGGAATAGGACAAGTGTAACGTCAATGTGAATTCTATATGCTGCAGAAAGATACGGACAAAGTAACCTTACATACCTGCACTTCCAAGTATGAATACACAAGTCTATGTATGAACCCAATATTCCAGCTTCTCCTTTACGTCTTACTCTACAATACAAGTTCATACCGGAACTTACATTAGCAACTAATTACTATACAGGCGTACAAGACAACAATGAACTATATGAATGCTGCATAACATCATGTCACCCCCTTACAATACAATCCAAGGCATTATCATATCAACAACACCACAACATTACGCACATTGACCAAGAGATCATATATCGATAACATTGCACACCATACTTACCCTTTACACTTTTCTCTTTATCATTCCGTCGCAATTACTCCTTCATAACAACATATGAACAACTATACATACTTAATACAATCCAACATACCTCCATACGATACTTTAAAGTCATTAAAACGACATCACAAGTTGATAATTACATCCAAAGAGGGTATAGGGGCCTTCGGGGATCAACTAGAGACGAAAACACACAAAACCAATTCTGGGACTGACCTGCGCTGCCACCTGAACCCACAGGTGGCTGAGGTGCATGCACATATATCCTCTAGAAAATTCTAGGGGCATCTGCGCCCGTAGATTCCCTCGTCTGTGGGGGCGGATGTCCGTTTTGGTCCGAAATGGCCTCTTTTGGGTCTTTTAATGACATGAATGGTCCATGATCATAACCAAACTTATTTTGATATATTTTTGATCATCTTAAACACCAACATTCATACATGGTCTCACAACACACATAACAACACCCAAAACTACATTTCACGGCCAATACAGCACCAAAACCATAACCAATTTCACAATAACAATTCCAAACGTTATACACAATGATTAACCAAAGTAAGACTATAATAACATCTCACATGTCAATATTTACCCCACCAAGTTCATTTCCTTCAAGAACACAAGTGCATATTCAAGTTTACAAGACAAACCATCCTCCGATTTAGCAACCATGTAACATTTCACACCTTGTGAACTTATCAATACTCCACTAACATAACAAATATAATATAAACCATCTATCATGCATAAAATATATTAAACCATCATAAGAAACACTTACCAAGTCTTACAAGTTGATGATCTTTGCCACAAAGAGATGAGAGCTTAGGGTTTGTCTATTTGAGAGAAAAATGTGGAAAAGTTAGAAAAGGGCATGAGAGTTCAATGGTAATAAAAATCTGATTTTTCTCTCTTTCAAGTCTCTCTTATATCTTACTTAGCATTAAATGTAAGGGTTGATTTGGTCAAATGGAGTAAATTGGAAGAATGGGTCAAAAATTCTCTTTTGGGCCATGTCTTTCTCATGATATTTGGGCCTCATTTAGGGCCAAATTGTACAAGGCTTTTAAATGGCCACAATTCAATACATAATTCATCAAATCTCTCATATTTTCATATTCCCATAATTGTTACGATAGTCAGCTAGACTCCAAAATGTACGGTGTGTTACACCTTGCATTCTTGAAATGATCATGGCTTGGATCCATTTGTCTTGGCCTTGAATTATTGGTCCAAAGGGGCCAACGCCGATTTGGCTTGTATCATCCTCCCCTTCTTAAAAAGGATTCATCCTCGATATCAAAATTTGAAAACGCATGAGGTGGATAAGAAACCAGTATATGCTCAAAGCATGAGGGTTAGCACAAGGATTAACATCAATATTTCCACACCAAGGGGGCACACATTTGATATACAACCAACGATCCCTTATTATCAACGAAGCAAACTCATCATACATTGCATGAAGGTGTTGGATATTAGAAGCATCATGAAACAACGAAACTACCCAGGTCGTAAGACACAAGTATTTCTTTATCCCACCATAAGACCATACCCAAGGATTCCCACCTCTAACTAAAACAAATACTATATCAATATGGACGTCATCAAATGCAAAGAGGCAGTAAAGAAAGGTATGAAGAAAATGAGTTTCATCCAAGGTATTTCCATATGTAAGAGTATCAAGGTACTCAAGGAATCTAGCAATCAAGTCACTAGAAGTTGGAACAACTAAGGATGGAGTCAAGTCATTAGGATGCAAATCACCCTTTCTTTCAAGACAACCCATGCTCACACAAAATATATTTTCAACACAAATATGGTTATCATCATAGGCCAAGAGATAGAAACAAAAAGAGTTAAAGACACCATTCTCATCTAAATTACTCTCAAACATAAGTACACAAGAATAAAAGGCAAGACAAGTTAAGCACATCACGTCTTTTCCTTTCAAGCAACTTCCCAAAAGAAGTGCTTTCACTAGTGGAGTCGTGCTATTGGAGAAATTAGAGAATACCCAATAATTTGGGTTGCCTCTATTCATGGAATTTGTCATATTCCTTAGATTCCTTCCTATCACTCCAACTTGTCCAACCACATAAGTGTGACAAGGATTAGGAATCAAGAGTTAGGTATCACGTATGCACTAAGGTCTCTTCCCAAAGCAACAAATAGATTAGGCATTTAGATTGCAAGGCCCACACAATTTAAGCACATAAGACATACACCATAAAGAAATTTTGGAACCACCAATACTCTCATGGTATGATATGTTAGCAGTCAATTTCAAGGGTCTACTCAATATGAGAAAAATATCATCATACCTACAAGGATCACAAAGAATAGGAGAGGGTAAGTACATACCTTGGAAACAAAGCCTTGAACTTGTTCCATGCACCAACTTGGACCATACTTTGTCTTCTTGATTCTTTATAGGAGTTTCCTTGGTAAGTAACTCTTTTAGATCCATGTGGTTAGATGCTTCAACCTTGTCATCAAGTATCCATCATACTTAGGAGTTGATTTAGAAAACTCACATCATTAATGTCGGAGTCCTTAGATAAGAACTCATCTAGGCCTTCAAGCATATGCTTGTGAGGGATTTTCTTTGGATTCTCTATTAGGAGAATTTGCTCTTGATCCTGCAAAAGAGAAGTATTAGTGCTAGGCAAAATATTTGAACCATGGTTAGAATGTAACAAGGGCTTGGGTTTGACAAGTTCCACAACTAAGTGTCCCTTGTCTACCTCCTCCAATTCAATTCTTGGCTCAACTGTAACACCCCGTACCTTTTAGACCCTACTTGCTTGGTGATCAAGGTCACATTTATATGTTGAACCATGTTTACCTTAGTTTTGAGAGAAATAAGTGCATATTTTGTATTGGTTTTGATGTACTATTGATATTGTACTAACGTCCGCAAAGAAAAGTCGAAGAAAGGAAACAAATCAAATTTTTAAGGTCAAGCGCGCCCAGGGGCGTGCCAGGCTACTTTCTGCCAAAATTTTCATGGAACAGGAAGCAAAGGGGCGTACCCAGGGGCGTGCCAGGACGCTCAGGCTCCCCTTTTTAGGAGCTAAAATTCAGCTAAATCCCAGGCGCACCCAGGGGCTTGCCGGGGTGATTTTTGCCAAATTTCTTCTCCGATTATTAGTCTATAAAGAAGACTATTGGGTTAGGGTATCATTATTACATCATAGTAGGAATACTCTTGAGCATCCAATTTGGGGTTAATTCATCATCATAATTATTTTATCAAATTATGTTAAATTAAGCAATGAGTAGTAGAAATTGCTTATTCTTGGGATTGAGGCTACGAACATGAATCTCATGAGTTGAATATTGTCATAACATTTATGGAATTATTTAAACATGAGATTATTGGGGTATTACACATTGAATTGGTGGGCTAAGTTAACATGTGTTAATGGGCTCAATTTAAGGCCCAAAATGAAGCCAAAAGACATGGGCCAAAAGGGTAAATGACCCATTCTTCCATGTTGACCAAGTAAATATGGCATTTAATGCAAAGAATTGGCTAAGGATGACTTGAGGGGATATATAAGACAAGGAAAAATCAGATTTTTATTCACATAAACACACATGTCATTCTAGGCATTTCCAAGATTTTCCTTTTAGCTCTCAAAACCCTAAGTAATCTCTTCGGACAAGATCATCATTTTTAAAGATTGGGTAAGTGATTTTTATTGTGCTTTAATATATTATATGCCTAAGAGATGGTGTATATCATGATGGTTATGTCAAAAATTGTTGAGTAGTGCACTTTTGCTTTTTGCTAAAAGATGTGTCATCTTTGTGATTTGAACTTGAAAGGAGACTTGAGGTTTTTATGGAAGTGAATGGTGTAGATGAAATATCAACATGTATGGTGTGATTATGTCCTTACCTTGTTTTTTTCTATGTATGTGTATAACTTGTGAGATTATTGTGATGCAACATATTGAGTTGACTTGATGGAGTAATTGTGATGTTGTGTTGAAGGGGAAGTGTAAAGTATAAACTTGGTGTGAAATGCTATTGGTTTATGATGCCTTGGTTAATGTGTAGAATGTTGTGGTATGATTGGTTTGACTATGCCGTGAGTGGTATTGTAAAGGGTGAAATGACGTTATAGGACAATCATGTAACTCATTGCCGTCTTATGCACTTGTAAGATAGTTAGTTATTAACGTGAGCTCCGCTATGTACTTGTGTTGTAGAGTGAAACGTAAGGAAGGATATGGACTATTGTATTCACATATAGGATTGTGTATTCATTTTGGGAAGATAAGGTATGTAAGGTTACTCTTTTTGTATCCTTCTGCAGCACATAGTGTTCACATTTTCATTATACTTGTTTCATTCCGAAATGTTCAAAGGTATCTCATTTCAGGTTGTCATCTATTGTTATTCACATGTTCCTTAATCATTGATCAATTGTTATTCATGTGTCACATAACTGTGGACATGGTTCCAAAGTTCCAATAATGTTATGTTCCAAAGTTCCAACAATATTATGTTCCAAAGTTCCAGTAATGTTTCAACCACCAATGTATCAATCTTATGCAAGTAAAGGTATCAATCTCTCACAAGAAAGGAATTAAGTAGTGTATATATATATACACATATTATAGCCTACTGATAAGGTGGATGATTATTTATATTATATTATAGCCCCCCGATAAGGGGGATGATTGTTTATATTAAATTATGGCCCACCGATAAGGTGGATGATTGTTGATGTTATATTATGTTATGACCCACCGATAAGGTGTATGATTGTAATATAGCCCACAGATCAGCCATATGAATGATATATGGCCCACTGATCAGCTGGATGAATGGTAATAAGGATGAATGTAGAAGCAAAGACAGTAAAGCATTTTAATGAAAGTATATCACTTGAAGGAAAGTATATATGAACGATAATGATATGAATAAATGATCAAGAAAATTATAGTGATCAAAACAATGTACATGGTTCCACATATACAGAGCAGAGGTTTATCCATATTGATTATTTCACTTGTACTTGGTATCATTGAAGTACTTATGTATCATGCAGTTTCTTACAGCCTTACATACTCAGTACATTCTTCGTACTGATGTCCCTTGGGGGACTTACCTTACCTGTTGCAGGTATAGGTGCTAGTAGACCTCCTCAGTAGGTTACAGATTAATTGCCGATCATTGGTGAGCTCCAGTTGGTTCGGGTCTTTCTAAGTCACTATGTACATTTGTTTTGGTGTTTTAAATGTTGTATAAAGCGTGGTCTTGTCCCGAATTTAGGTTGGTTATGTCCATGTATCTGTAGAGGTTTGTAGATGTTGTGGGAAAAATGAAGGAGATATAAGGAACGTATGATTTTGACATGGTGGCCCCAACAGCCAAGTTTCGTATATATCATATATTTTTCCATGACTTCCGCTATTGGCATCTTATATCTCTAAGTGATGGTGATGCTTATTGAGTGACATGCGTATGAGTGTATATGAATGAAGATTGGTTCTCTCGGGCCTTAACAACTTTCGGTGCCAGTCCACCCCGTTGGAATTCGAGGCGTGAAAAAAGTGGTATCAGAGCAGGTCGTCCTAAGGGTGTCTACAAAGCCGTGTCTGAGTAGAGTCTTTCTTATGGATGTATGGTTCACCACATTTATAAGCAGGAGGCTACGGTACATTTAGGAGTTGTTTCTTTTCTTCATTTCTAGAACGTGTAATAGAGCCAATATTATGAGTGGAATCACATCAGACCATTGTAATTAGTTTTCCTTGTTACAGTAAAATGTCGATGACAAGACGAGGTAGGGGCAAAGGTAAGCAGGTAGATATGCTTGCCGGAGAAGGACCGATTACATCACCACCTGACCAAGCTAGTCAAGGTGGGGTTGACGCTGAGTTTGTATCGCGGTCTTCTTCTACTTTTCCAGCTCCGAAAGAGCCAAGAGGTAGAGAAGTACCCGCAGAACCGCTTATGAATGCCACTGACCAGGACTTAAGAAATGCAGTGCATATGTTGACTCAGATAGTTGCTGCACAAACTCAGGGACAAGTTGGTCCAATGACAATAGAGGATGGCGCAGCTAGAGTAGCTAGTTGGCGAACACAAGATTTTCTAAAATTAGATCCTCCTACATTCACTAGGTCAGATTCGAATGCAGACCCACAGGACTTCGTGGACTAAATTCAAAGGGCTCTAGAGGTTATGCATGTGTCTAGTATAGAAATAGTGGAACTTGCGGCATATAGATTTAAAGGAGAAGTTATATTGTAGTATGAAGATTGGAAACGATCAAGGGGTATTGGTGTACATCCCGGTTGTTGGGAAAAATTTAAAATGACATTCCCTGATCATTATCTTCCATATGAGGTCTGAGAGGCTCGTGCAGACCAATTTTTAAATCTTCGCCAAGGTAATTTGAGTGTGAGAGAGTACAGTCTTCGGTTTAACTTTTTGGCTAGGTATGCCCCGAATGTGGTAGCTACTATGGCCGACAGAGTTCATCAGTATGTGGACATATTGGAGCCATATTTGGTGAGGGAATGCACCATTGCTTCTTTGAACAGAGATATGGACAGAGCTAGAATACAAGCCTTTGCAAAGAAAATAGAGGATCAGAGGTAAAGAAGAAGGACACAAGAAGTTAAAGGAGGGCCGTCAAAAAGGGCTAGATCTATGGGACAAGTAATGGCATCCCAAGGAGAATGTAGACCTCAGGTTTTGCCTAGACCTCCTGGACCATCATTCTCTTATCCTAAAGCAGCTACTCCATCTCAATTTCAACGGTTTGGAGGTAGTCAAGTTGGGCATAGTAGTGGGACTGGGATTCACATACAGTGGGATATCAAGAACAAGGAAGTAAGAGCCAATCGAGGTCTTTTCGTTAGTTGTTCCAGCACTGCGGGAAGTTTCATTCAGGTGAATGATGGTTTGGAACAAATGTTTGCTTTTGGTGTAGTAAGTCAGGGCACATGATGAGAGAGTACCCACAGAGGGCCACGGATAGTATGACACGACCTACGGGATCAGCCATTGCATTATCATTGATAGGTATACAACCTGCTGGCTGTGGCAGAGGTTCTAGCGAAGCAGCTAGTTCTAGTGAAATTCAGAACCGTACCAATGCCTTAGCAGATCGACAGAATTCGGAGGCTTATCCTGATAAAGACACAGGTACAATATTCATCTTTTTACATAAGGTATGTGCATTGGTTGACCCGTATTCTACATTATCATATGTTACTCAATTGATTGCGAATTTTTTTTTGAAAGAACACCAGAACTACTAGTTACGCCATTCGATGTCTAGACACCAGTTGGTGAATCTATTGTATTTAAAAGAGTATATCATAATTGTATAGTAACTATTTGTGGCTATGATACACTGGTTGGCATTGCCAAGCTAAGAAGTTACATTTTCATTTTACACAAAGAATGATCTTGGATGGACTAGTAATATGGGAGCACCGAGAGGTAACTTTATTTCCTATCTCAAGGCAAGGGAAATGATACTCAAAGGAGTACATGTGTCACTTAGTAAAAGTGAAAGATATTGATGTGAAGCTACTAACTCTTCAATCGATTCCAGTAGTAAATGAAATTCTTGAGGTATGGTAGAGTTTGGTATTGACGTGATTTCAGGCACTCAGACTATCTCTATTCTTACGTATAGAATGTCCTAGAAGAGTTACGGGAATAAAAGGAGCACTTACAAAGACTTGCTGGAAAAAAAAGGATACATATGACCTAGTACGTCCCTTTGGGGTGCACCAGTATCATTTGTGCGAAGGAAAGATGGTATGTTGACAATGTCTATTGACTATCGGCAATTGAATAAGGTGACAATTAAGAATGAGTATCCCCTCCCTAGAATTAATGATTTAATTGACCAATTACAGGGTGCCAAATATTTTTTACGGGACATCACCAGGTAAGGGTTAGAAAAAAAAATATATACCCAAGACAGATTTTCGAACACGGCATGGTCAGTATGAATTTCTAGTTATACCATTTGGGCTAACCAATGGACCAACAGTTGTTATAAGGTGTTCACACAATTTTTAGATGTATTCGTGACCATGTTTGTATATGACATTCGGGGTTATTCGAGATCACTATAGGACCAGGCTAATCACTTGCAACAGGTGTTACAAATTCTTCAGGATCGTAAGTTATATGCAACGCTCCTTAAGTGTGAATTTTGGTTAAAATCTGTGGCATTTTTGGGTCACAAGATATAAGATAGAGTAATGAGGGTTGATACACAAAACAATAGAAACTATGAAGAATGAGCCAAAACCTACGACGCCTATAGAGATTCGTAGTTTTCTTGGGTTGGCAGGCTATTACAGAAAGTTTGTTGAAGAGTTTTTTTTCCCTCCATTTCAGCACCCTTAACAAGCTAACACACAAAGCAACCAAGTTTCAGTGGAATGAAGCATGTGAGAAAAGTTTCCAAGAGCTGAAAGATGACTTCTACACCGGTGTTGGTACTTTCAAAAGGCACAGAAGGGTATGCCGTATATTGTGATGTTTCAGGAGTCAACTTAGGATATGCATTGATGTAACACGGTCATGTAATCGCCTATGCCTCAATACAAATGCGTCCACATGGATGAAATTATCCAATACATCATCTTGAGTTAGCGGTCGTGATATTTGTTTTAAAAAAAAATATATAATCTGGCGACACTATTTGTATAGAGTTCACTTTGATATATATATATACTAATCATGAAAGTTTACAATATATTCTCTTAAGCAAAAGGACCCACACTGAAGACAGAAAAGGTGGCTGGAATTACGAAATGAAGATGATAGTAATATCTTATACCATCCGGGAAAAGCAAACGTGGTAACCGATGCGTTAAGACAGTTACACAGCTTGAGGGTTCGCCTTCTTGAAACTCCAGATGAAGGAATTATAGTGTAAAAGGCGGAAGAGTCTTCACTTGTAGCTAAGAGAAGGAAAAACAATATGCAAATACTATTTGAGTTCAGTGAAATCTTACGCAGGGGGGAGTACTTCAATGCCAAGGTAGATTCCGGATATAGATGAGCTAAAGAAATGAAGTATGACAGAAGCACATCATTTACGGTATTCTATTCATTTGGGAGCAACCAAAATGTACCAAGGGTTGGAAGAGGTGTATTGGTGAGGCAATATAAAGAAGAAGAGCATTGCAGACTTTGTAGCTCATTGTTCAAATTATCAACAGGTAAAAATTGAGCATTAGAAACTTGGAGGTTATACACAATATAGAAATCTTCCAGTTTGGAAGAGGGATATGATGAACATGGGTTACGTCACAAGGTTGCCTCATACATTTCAAAAATTTGATTACATGTACATGATAGTTGACAGATTTACCAAGTAGCACACTTTTCACCTATCAAGACCACTTTTACAACTTGAAATTATGCAAGTTTGTATGTAAAATAGATAGTGCGATTACATGGGATTCCAATTTCTATTATATCAGACAGATGGGCAAGCAGAACATACTATTCAAACACTTGAAGATATGCTATGAGCTTATATAGGTGACGGGGTATTTATGAAAGAAACATCAACAAGTGAATAGGATACGAAATAGCTTCCATAAAAGTACTTTGGAGAAATCAACAAGTAGAAGAAGTCACATGGAAAGTTGAAGAAATGATGAAGTCCTCGTATTTTTTTCACATGGAAGAAAAAGTTCAAAGTGCAGAAGGAGACCATGTGTATATGTATATATGCCAACCTAAAGGTGCATCTTTTGTACATGGGAAGCTTTTATTAACATTCGAGGACGAATGTTTCTAATGGGGGAAGAATGTAACACCCTGTACCTTTTCGACCCTACTTTCTTGGTGATCTAGGGCGCATTTATATGTCGTATTTGAACCATGTTTACCTTAGTTTTGAGAGAAATAAGTGCATATTTTGTATTGGTTTTGATGGACTATTGATATTGTACTAACGTCCGCAAAGAAAAGAAGAAGAAAGGAAAAAAAACAAATTTTTAAGGTCAGGCGCGCCCAGGGGCGTACCAGGCCGCTTTCTGCCAAAAATTTTATGGCACAGGCAGCAAAGGGGCATGACCATGGGTGTACCAGGCCACTCAAGCTCCCCTTTTCAGGAGCTGAAATTCAACTAAGTTCCAGGAGCGCCCAGGGGCGTGCCGGGATGCTTTTTGCCAAATTTTTTCTCCGATTATTAGTCTATAAAGAGGACTCTTGGGTTATGGTATCATTATTCCATCGTAGTAGGAATACTCTTAAGTGAGTTTTGCATCTAATTTGGGGTTAATTTATCATCATAATTATTTTACCAAATTATGTTAAATTAAGCCATGAGTAGCAGAAATTGCTTATTCTTGGGATTGAGGCTACAAACATGAATCTCGTGAGTTGAATATTGTCATAACATTTATGGAATTATTTAAACATGAGATTGTTGGGGTATTACACATCAAATTGGTGGGCTACGTTAACATGTGCTAATGGTCTCAATTTAAGGCCCAAAATGAAGCCAAAAGACATGGCCCAAAAGGGCAAATGACCCATTCTTCCATGTTGACCAAGAAAACATAGAATTTAATGCCAAGAATTGGCTAAGGATGAATTGAGGGGATATATAAGACAATGAAAAATCATATTTTTATTCACATAAACACACATGTCATTCTAGACATTTCAAAGATTTTCCTTTTAGCTCTCAAAACCCTAAGTAATCTCTTTGGACAAGATCATCATTTTTAAAGATTGGGTAAGTGATTTTTCTTGTGCATTAATATATTATATGCATGAGAGATGGTGTAGATCATGATGGTTATGTCTAAAATTTTTGAGTAGTGTACTTTTACTTTTTGCTAAAAGATGTGTCATCTTTGTGATTTGAACTTGAAAGGAGACTTGAGGTTTTGATGGAAGTGAATGGTGTAGATGAAATATAAAAATGTAAGGTGTGATTATGTCCTTACTTAGTTTTTTTCTATGTATGTGTATAACTTGGGAGATTATTATGATGCAACATATTGAGGTGACTTGATAGAGTAATTGTGATGTTGTGTTGAAGGGGAAGTGTAAAGTATAAACTTTGTGTGAAATGCTATTGGTTTATGATGCCTTGGTCAATGTGTAGAATTTCGTGGTATGATTGGTATGACAATGCCATGAGTGGTATTGTAAATGGTGAAATTATGTTATAGGACAATCATGTAACTCATTGTCGTCTTATGCACTTTTAAGATAGTTAGTTCTTAACGTGAGCTTCACTATGTACTTGTGTTGTAGAGTGAAATGTAAGGAAGGACCTGGACTATTGTATTCACATATAGGATTGTGTATTCATATTGGGAAGATAAGATATGTAAGGTTACTCTTTTCGTATCCTTCAGGTTGTCATCTATTGTTATTCACATGTTCCCTAATCATTGATCAATTGTAATTCATGTGTCACATAACTGTGGACATGGTTCCAAATTTCCAATAATGTTATGTTCCAAAGTTCCAACAATATTATGTTCCAAAGTTCCAATAATGTTTCAACCACCAATGTATCAATCTAACACAAGTAAAGGTATCAATCTCTCATAAGAAATGAAAGAAGTAGTGTATATATATATACATATTATAGCCTACCGATAAGGTGGATGATTGTTTATATTATATTATAGCCCACCGAGAATGTGGATGATTGTTATATTAAATTATGTCCCACCGATAAGGTGGATAATTGTTGATATTATATTATGTTAGGACCCACCGATAAGGTGGATGATTGTACTATAGACCACAGATCAGCCAGATGAATGATATATGGCCCACTGATATGCTGGATGAATGGTAATAAGGATGAATGAAGAAGCAAAGACAGTAAAGCACTTGAATGAAAGTATATCACTTGAAGGAAAGTATATATGAATGATAATGATATGAATGAATGATCGAGAACACGATTGTAATAACAACAATGTTCATGATTCCACATATACAGAGCGGAGGTTTATCCATATTGATTATTTCACTTGTACTTGATATCATTGAAGTACTTATATATCATGCAGTTTCTTACAGCCTTACATACTCAGTACATTTTTTGTACTGACGTCCCTTAGGGTAATTACCTTACTTGTTACAGGAACAGGTGCTAGTAGACCTCCACAGTAGGTTGCGGATCAATTGCCGATCATTGGTGAGCTCCAAATGGTTTGGGGCTTTTTGAGTCACTATGTACAATTGTTTTGGTGTTGTAAATATTTTATAAAGCTGGTTCTTATCCTGACTTTAGGTTGGTTATGTCCATGTATATGTAGAGGCTTTGTAGATGCTGTGGGACAAATGAAGGAGATATAAGGAACGTATGCTTTTGAGATGGTGGCCCCAACGACCAAGTTTCGTATATATCACATGTTTTCCCATGACTTTCATTATTGGTATCTTATATCTCTATGTGATAGTGATTCTTATTGAGTTACATGCGTATGAGTGTATATGAATGAAGATTGGTTCTCTCGGGCCTTAACGGCTTCGGGTGCCAGTCTGCCCCATTGGAATTCAAGGCATGACATAAGTGGTATCAGAGCTGGTCGTCCTAAGGGTGTCTACAAAGCCGTGTCTGAGTAGAGTCTTGCTTATGGATGTGTTGTGAACCACATTTATAAGTAGGAGGCTACGGGACATTTAGGATTTGTTTATTATCTTCATTTCTAGATCGTGCAATAGAGTCAATATTATGAGTGGAATCACATCTGACCATTGTAATTGGTTTTCCTTGTTATAGTAAAATGCCGATGACAAGATGAGGTAGGGGCAAAGATAAGCAGGTAGATATTCTTTCTGGAGAAGGAACGAGTACATCACCACCTGACCAAGCTAGTCAAGGTGGGGCTGAGGCTGAGTCTGTATCGCGGTCTTCTTCTACTTTTCCATCTTCGGAAGAGCCAAGAGGTAGAGAAGTACCCGCAGAACCGCTTATGAATGCCACTGACCAGGACTTAAGAAATGCAGTGCATATATTGACTAAGATAGTTGCTGCACAAACTCAGGGACAAGTTGGTCCAATGACAAGTGAGGATGGAGCAGCTAGAGTAGCTAGTCGGTGGACACAATATTTTCTAAAATTAGATCCTCCCACATTCACTGGGTCAGATCCGAATGCAGACCCACAGGACTTCATGGATCGAATTCAAAGGGATCTAGAGGTTATGCATGTGACTAGTATAGAAATAGTGGAACTTGTGGCATATAGATTGAAAGGAGAAGCTATATTGTGGTATGAAGATTTGTAACGATCGAGGGGTATTGGTGCACTTCCCGCTGGTTGGGAAGAATTTAAAACGGCATTCCTTGATCATTATCTTCCATATGAGGTCCAAGAGTCTCATACGGACCAATTTTTAAATCTTCACCAAGGGAATATGAGTGTCAGAGATTACAGTCTTCGGTTTAGCTCTTTGGCTAGGTATGCCCCGAATGTGGTAGCTACTATAGCCGACAGAGTTCATCGGTACGTGGACAGATTGGGGCCATATTTGGTGAGGGACTGCACCATTGCTTCTTTGAACAGAGATATGGACATAGCTAGAATACAAGCCTTTGCATAGAAAATGGAGGATCAGAGGCAAAGAAGAAGGACACAAGAAGTTGAAGGAGGGCCGTCAAAAAGGGCAAGATCTATGGGACAGGTTATGGCATCCCAAGGAGAATATAGACCTCGGGTTTTTCCTAGACCGCCTGGACCATCATTCTCTTATCCTACAGCAGGTACTCCATCTCAATTTTGAGGGTTTGAAGGCAGTTAAGCTGGGCATAGTAGTGGGACTCAGGATTCACAGACAGTGGGATATCAAGAATAAGGAAGTAAGAGGCAATCGACATCTTTTCGTCAGCTGTGCCAGCGCTGCGGGAAGTTTTATTCAGGTCAATGCTTGTTTGGAACAAATGTTTGCTTTTGGTGTAGTAAGTCAGGGCACATGATAAGAGAGTGCCCACAGAGGGCCACGGGCGATATGACACGACCTACGGGATCAGCCGTTGCGTTATCATTGTCAGGTGTACAACCTGCTGGCCATGGCAGAGGTGCTAGCGGAGAGGCTAGTTCTAGTGAAATTCAGAACCGTAACAATTCCTTAGAGGATCGAAAGAATTCGGAGGCTTATTCTGATAAAGACACAGGTACAGTATTCATATTTTTACATAAGGTATGTTCATTGGTTGACCTGTATTCTACATTATCTTATGTTACTCAATTGATTACGAAATTTTTTTTTGAAAGAACACCAGAACTACTATTTACGCCATTCGAAGTCTAGACACCAGTTGGTGAACCTATTGTATTTAAAATAGTATAAATTGTATAGTAACTATTTGTGGCTATGATACACTGATTGCCATTTCCAAGGGCAATTGCCAACCTAAGAAGTTACATTTTCATTTTCCACAAAGAATGTTCTTGGATGGACGGGTAATATGGGAGCACCGAGAGGTAACTTTATTTTCTATCTCAAGGCAAGGGAAATGCTACTCAAAGGAGTACATGTGTCACTTAGTAAGAGTTAAAGATATTGATGTGAAGCCACTAACTCTTCAATCAGTTCCAGTAGTAGAGAAAATTGATAAGAATGAAAATACAAAAAGAGGGAAAATGTACGAAAATAAGAAAAATGATAGAATCAAAATACGAAAAGATTAAGGATAGAGATAAAGATAGATAGATAGATAGATAAAAAAAGATAAATAAAATGGCAACCTATGGATATATTAAATCCAAGACCTCCGTTTTGATTACCAACAAGCATTGATCTCTTACATAAACCATGAGGGATCAATCTCCCACGTAACTCATGTTTCTAAACAATAGTTCAACACAAGGTAATCCTAGCTCTCACACTTTCAAGTGTATTCATAATATCATCAAAATCTAAGGAAAATGAAAGAGACCTACTACTATTTATAGCCATGGGATATTATTACAAGTATGGGCCCAAAAGTGACCCAATTCAGAAAAATGGGCAACTTAGGCCATATGCCCTAGTAGATGAGGGTGCAAGTGGTAAGGCAGAAAACCATACGTGGTATTATACTCTTGGGGATTAAAAAAGGGTCCTCCAAACATGTCCTTGCATCCTTGAAATGATCATGGATTGGATCCCTTTTTGTCGGCCTTGAATTATAGGTCCAAAGTGGTCAAGGTTGATTTGGCTTGTATCAGGTAATTCAATAATTGTTGGCTTTTCTGAGCAGGTTGGCTAGGGCTGGAGCCACCCCACTATTCTGGCTTATTAGGCTTTAATTGTGCACCCTACTATTGCAATAGCTCCTAGGATAGATGATACTTTAGGTACAAATGATTTTTCTCATCCAAATTTGCATTCTGTGATGACTAGTGCTGAACATAACCTACTGACTAAGTTTATGAAGATGAAACCTCCTACATTTTAGGGTAAAAAATATGAGAATTCTTTTGAGTTTATTGTTGATTTCTATGAGAAGTTGTGCAAAATGGGTTTTGTGAAGCAGCATGCTGTTGAGTTTCTGACCTTTCTACTGGAGAAGGATGCTAAGTAGTGGTGGAGAGCATATGTTGAGTGTCGGTCACCTATTTTCCCATCTTTGACTTGGGAGCAGTTTCATGCTGTATTTTTTGGATAAGTATGAGCCTCATGCCCTCCTTAATTACAAGAATGATGCATTTTTGGATTTGGAGCAGGGTGATATGTAAGTTGCAGCTTATGGGGCTAAGTTTCATGCCTTGTCTCATTATGCCACTCCCTTGTTGACTTCAGAAGAAGAAAGGATTTTTCTCTTTGTTAAGGGATTGAGCTATGACTTTCAAGTGTTGACTGTGTAAATGACTTTTGCGGGAAAGGGTTTTAATAATATGTCATATTATATAAAGAAGTTGGAAGGTGTGGCGCAGGAGAGAACGACTAAGATATTTGCCAAGAAGTCTCAGAATGTTGGAAATTTTAATGGATCCAATTCTAAGGGCCAGCAGGCCTTTCCACCCCACCATATTCAGTCAGCTATGCCATCCTTAACTATGGTTCTGGCTAAGGGCCCTTCCCAGACTCAAGTTGTTATAGGCGAAGGGGCTTCTTATTCTTCTGGTCGTTGGCCTTGTATAAGGAGTGGGTGTTATCATTGTGGTGCTATTGGTAATTTTATGAGATAGTGTCTAGTGAAATAGGCGAGTAACTAGGCACAACAGCAGGTTCAGGTAGTAGATCTAGCTAGTAGAGGAGGGGGTAATGGAAGGGGTTGTCCACAGGTTGAACGGGGATATAAGGTAGGCGGTCGTGGTAACAATAGCGTAGGAGCACTTCCAGGAAGATATTTAGCTTAGATTGACGACCAAGCTCATTGTTAAGCATTTTTTGGGGAAGAATGATACCAAGTCTTCTAATGCAGTGATCACAGGTACTATTTTTATCTGTGACCGTATGGCTTCTATCTTATTTTATCCAATTTCCACTTATTCTTATGTGTTTGTTGACTTTGCTATGGGTCTAAGTCTGGTTTATGATATTCTTGACTATTCTACGGATGTGTCTACTCTGGTTGGAAAGTCTGTGGTAGTTACCCATATTTATTGGTCTTGTCCTATTTTCTATGTGGGTTTTCAGATCTGGGTAGACTTAATAATCTTGGATATGTTGAACTTTGATATAATCTTAGGCATGACTTGGTTATCTCCATATCATGCTATTTTAAATTATAATGCTAAAATAATGACTCTAGCTATACATGGGATGAGGGAACTAGAGTGGGAGGGAGTGTATAAGGCAAAACTGGTAAGGATTATATCTTATGTCTCGACTAGGAGGCTAGTTGGGAAGGGGTGTTCAACATTTTTAGCCTATCTTTTGGATGTGGGTGCGGGGTCCCTTTCTATTTAGTTGGTTTTGGTCATTTTCGAGTCCAAGGATATGTTTTCTTCCGATTTATAGGGTATGCCTCCGAATATGGATATCGACTTCTGTATTGACTTAGAGCCAGGCACTTGGCCTATATCTATTCCACTATATCGAATGGCTTCTACAGAGTTAAGGGAACTCAAGACTCAGTTACAAGTGCTTCTTGATAATGGTTTTATTCACCCAAATTCTTTACATTGGGGCGCTCAGGTCTTTTTGTTAAAAAGAAGGATGGTATTATGAGGATGTTCATCGATTACAGACAGTTGAATAAGGTCACCATCCAAAATAAATATCATTTGCCTCATATAGATGACTTCTTTGATCAGCTATAGGGTGCAACAATTTTCTCAAAGATTGATTTCCATTTGGGTTATCATTCAGTTAAAGATTCGACCGGAGGATATTCCAAAGACGGCTTTTATAACTCTGTATGGCTATTACGAATTTCTAGTAATGTATTTTAGATTGACTAATGCACTTGTAGCTTTCATTTTGATGAATGGCCTCTTTAAATCCTCTTTGGATTCTTTCGTTATTGTGTTCATTAATAATATTCTGGTGTACTTCAAAACTATGAAAGAGCATGCAGGCTATCTCAGTATTATTTTTGGAATTCTGAGGGAAAAGAGGTTATTTTCTAAGTTCTCAAAATGTGACATCTGGCTATCTTATGTTTCCTTCTTGGGGGCATATGGTTTCGAAGAAAGGAGTGATGATGACCCTCAAAAAATTGAAGCAGTTAAGAGTTGGATTCGGCCTAGTTCAGTGACCGAGGTAAGGAGTTTTGTGGGTCTTGCTAGTTATTATTGTAGGTTCGTTAAGAACTTTGCATCCATTGCAACTCACTTGACAAGGTTAACTCAAAAGGAGGTGTCGTTTGTTTGGTCAGACCTATGTGAAGAGAGCTTCAAAAAGCTGAAGACACTTTTAACTACAACACCTATTATTTTATTTTCAATTGAAGGTAAAGGATTCATTATGTACTATGATGCTTCGCTTTTGGGTTGGGTACGGTGGTGATGTAGAATAAGAATGTTATTGCTTATGCTCCTAGGAAGTTAATACCTTATGAGATGAATTACCTAACCCATGATTTAG
Organism: Capsicum rhomboideum; assembly: GCA_031232105.1. Lineage (NCBI taxonomy): Eukaryota > Viridiplantae > Streptophyta > Magnoliopsida > Solanales > Solanaceae > Capsicum > Capsicum rhomboideum. The sequence goes on from CP124718.1 coordinate 52,744,391, forward strand.
AGTTGGCAGCGGTGGTATTTGTATTAAAAATTTGGAGACACTATCTTTATAGTGTCTAGTGTGAGGTGTTCACCGACTATCGTAGTCTGCAACATGTGTTTACTCAAAGGGATTTGAATCTAAGATAGAGACGGTGAATGGAATTATTAATGAATTGTGATGTGACCATTCAGTATCATCCGAATAGGCCTATGTTGTGGTAGACGCATTGAGCCTAAAGGTCGTAAGTATGGGAAGCTTGTCATTCTTGAGAGTGTTTGAGATCATTAGCTAGAAACTTCAAACTCTAGCATCCTTGAGCATACAGTTTGGGGTCTCAGATAGGGGTGGAATGCTGGCTAGTGTCGAGGTAAAATCAGCCTTTGTGGAGCAGTTTAAGGCCAAGCAGTTCAATGATAAGAAGTTGAATGCACTCCAAAATAAGGTGGTGAGCGGCGAGGGGTCGGACGTCACCCTCCATGCGGAGGGGTGTTGTGGGATAGAGGAAGGTTATGTCTTCTTTGGGTTGGTGACTTTATTAGTGATATACTTTCAGAGGCTCATGGTTCGCGTTATTCTATTCATCCAAGCATGACCAAGATGTACCGTGACTTGAGGCAGCTTTATTGGTGGTCGGGGATTAAGAGGGACATAGTGGGTTATGTGTCCATGTGTCATAACTATGAATAGGTAAGGTATGAACATCAAAGGCATGCGAACTTACTTCAGAGGATGCCTATACCTATGTAGAAGTGGGTGCATATTGCCATGGATTTTTTGGTGGAGCTCCCTAAGACATTGGGAAAGTATGACTCTATTTGGGTGATTGTTGATCGACTAACGAAATTAGCTCATTTCATGCTAGTTCGGGTAGATTACAACTATCAGCAGTTGGCAAAAATATATGTCAAGGTGTTCATCAAACTTTATGGGGTGCCAGTTTTTATCATTTTAGACAGGGATGCAAAGTTTACTTCCAAAATTTAGGATAGGTTGCATGAGGAGTTGGTCACCAAGCTTACTTTTAGTACTGCCTTCCATCCTCGGATTGATGGTCAGTCAGAGTGGATAATTTAGGTAAGAGATGATATGTTGAGAGCTTGCGTGATTGATTTTGGTAGTCATTCGGACCATTTCCTCCCGTTGTAAGATTTTTCATAGAACAATAACTTCCACTCCACCATTTATATGGCCTTGATTGAGGGACTTTATGGGAGAAAGTGCAAATCACTTATTGGATGGTTTGAGGCGGGAGATCTCAAACCTTTAGGAACCGACTTGGTGAAAGAAGCTCAAGAAAAGGTAAAATTCATTATGACTAAGTGTAACACCCCGTACCTTCCTTACCCTACTTGATGACATTCAAGAATGTTTACTTAGGTTTCAAGAGCTATAAGCATGTATTTTGTAATATTAATGATGAGAAAATTTAATTTGGCCCCATACATGTGATTAGCCTTTCATAAGAGGTGTTTTGTGATTTTCGTGGAGCACTTGTGGGGTTCAAAATGAGGCTAAGATGACCTCTAAACAAAGTATATTAAGGCTAAGAAGTAAGTTAAAGAATAGGACTTGAAGTATCTAACCAAACCCACAAAGACAAGTTGAAGAACAGAAAAATATCAAATTTTGGGGGTCAGGCACGCCCAGGAGCGTGACAGGCCGCTCCTGGATGAAATTTTGTTGGCCAAGGCAGCAAGGGGGCATTCCAGGCCGCCCCTGCACACCTGCCAACAAGATGAAATTTTTCCAAGTGTTTGGGGCATCTGGGGCCGTGCCGGGGTGCTTTTTGCCGAATTTCTTCACCAACCACAAGCGTATAAATGTGATTCTTGGGATATTATACAATTATTCCATCTTGGTAAGATTATTCGTGGACGAATTTGGCATTCAAATGACGATTTACTCATTCCTTGGTCAGGTGGTGATTTACTCATTTCTTCACCAGCAAGCATATCTACTTGCTTACCTTTGCCTCTTCCTCTTTTTGTCATCGGCATTTCACTATATTAAGCAAACCAATTACAATGGTCAGATACGATTCCACTTACAACATTGGTTGTATTGCACGATCTAGAAATGAAGAAAAGAAACAACTCCTAAATGTACCATATCCTCCTACTTATAAATGTGGTGCACAACACATTCATAACCAAGACTCTACTCATACACGGCTTTGTAGACACCCTTCGGAAGACCTGCTCTGATACCACTTTTGTCACGCCCTGAATTCCAACGAGGTGGACTGGCATCCGAAGCCGTTGAGGCCCGAGAGAACCAATCTTTGCTTAGGTACATTCATATGCATGCCTCTTTAGGAATATCATTCTACCTCATGTATCTATAAAATGGAAAACATATTATATATGAAACTTGGCCATTAGGGCTATCAAGTCAAAATGGACATACATCTCTTTCATTCATCTTCCCACATACGTCTACAAAGCCTCTACAGATACATGTACATAACCAACCTACATTAGGGATAACTCCCCACTTTATACAACTTTACAATACCAAAACAAATGTACACATATGACTCGAAAAGCCCCGAAACAACTGGAGCTCACGAATGATCGGTATATGATCCGCAATCTACTGTGGGGGTCTATGAGCACCTGTGCCTGCAGCAAGTAAGGTAAGTCCCCCAAGGGACGTCAGTACGAAGAATGTACTGAGTATATAAGGCTATAAGAAACTGCATCAATATATAAGAACCTCAATGGAATCAAATATAAGAGAATAGCCAATATAGATAAACCATCAGTCCGTATGTTTGGAACTATGTATATTGCTTTCATTACTTTCTTTGCTTTTATGCTTATTCATCATCGCCTGTGTCACAATTTACTCGGGCCCCAACTGATCAGTGGGTCTTAACATAACATAACGTTATGTTGGGATCGGCTCAAGCTAGGCTTAGGCCTCTAGAGCTACCACCCCTAAATCAATACATCAGGCTCGGCTCAAGCTAGGTTATTACCTCTAGAGCTGCCACCCATAAACCAATATATCAAGTTCGGCTCGAGCTTGGTTTTTACGTCTAGAGCTACCCCTGTTAGGTTCGGCCCGTGCTAGGCTTATGCCTCTAGGACTACCCCCTGATCCAATAATCTCGGGATTGGCTCGAGCTAGGCTTATACCTCTATATCTACCACCCGTACTCTTTTAACCAACAACTATGCATTACTTTATTTCTTTACTTTTGAGAGATTGATACAATGATAGTCATAACAATAGTGGAGCTTTGGAACATAACATTTTTGGAACTTTGGAACATTTTCACAATTATGTAACACATGAGTAACATTTGATCAATGAATGAGGAACATATGACTAACAATGGATGACAGCCTGAAATGAAATACCTTAGAACATTTCAGAATGGAACAAGTACAATGACAATGCGAACACTATGTGCTGCAGAAGGATACGGAAAGAGTAACCTTACATACCTTATCTTCTCACTATGAATACACAATCTTATACGTGAATACAATAGTCTAGCTCCTTCCTTACATTTTAATCTACAACACAAATACATAACGGAGCTCACGTTAACAACCAACTACCTTACAAGTGCATAAGACGACAATGAGTTACATGATTGCCTTATAACGTCATTTCACCATCTACAAGACAATTCACGGCATTGTCATACCAATAATACCATAACAGTCCATATATTGACCAAGACATCATAAACCAATAGCACTTCACACCAAGTGTATCGTTTACACTTCATCATTAACACTATGTCACAATTACTCCATCAAGTCACCTCAGTATGGTTCATGAAAATAATCCCACAACACTCCCACAAGTTAGATCCACAAGTTATACACATAGAAACAAAAACAAGTTAAGGTGATAACCACACCATACATGTTGATACTTCATCCATACCATTCACTTCCATCAAAACCTCAAGTCTCCTTTCAAGTTTTAATCACATAGATGACACATCTTTTAGCAAAAAGCAAAAGTGCACTACTCAAACTTTTAGACATAACCATCATGATATACACCATCTATCATGCATATAATATATTAAATCACAATAATAAACACTTACCCAAGCTTGAAAAATGATGATCTTGTCCAAAGAGATGACTTAGGGTTTGGAAGATATGAGAAATATCTTTTAGAAAATGTCTAGAAAGTCATGTGCGGTTTTTGGAATAAAAATCTGATTTTTGCATTTATATAAACCCTCATGTCATCCTTATCCAATTCTTGGCATTCAATGTCATGTTTACTTGGTCAAATTTGAAGAATAGGTCATTTCCCCTTTGGGCCATGCATTTTGGCTTCATTTTGGGCCTCAAATTGAGCCTAGTAACACATGATAACTTAGCCCACCAAATTCAATGTATGATCCACCATATATCTTATGTTTAAATAATTTCATAAATTTCACGACAATATTCACTCACGAGATTCATGTTAAAATTAAGAAATTCTAGCCACTCATGGCTTAATTCAACATAACTTGATAAAATACTTGTGACGAAGAATTAACCCCAACTCGAATGCCAAACTCACTCAAGATTAGTCCTACTACAATGGAATAAGGATACCATAACCCAAGATTCCTCTTTATAGACTTATAATCGTAGAAGAAATTTGGCAAAAAGCACCCCGGCACACTCCTAGGCGCCCTAGGGACTTAGAAAAATTTCAGCTCTGGAAAAGGTGTACAGGGGAGGCCTGGCACGCTTCCTGGCGCGCCCCCTTGCTGCCTGTTCTACCAAAAATTCAAGCCAAAGCGGCCTGTCACGCCACCTGGAGTGCCCCATACTAAATTTTTGATCTCGACTTTTCTTTGCGGATTTGGTTGGATTCTTCAAGTCCCAGCCTTTTGCTTTCCTTTTATCTTTAATATCCTTTTCTTAGATGTCCCTTAAACATAACTTTTCACCCCACAAATGCTCCACAAAGTCACAAACACCTCCTGCAAAGGTCTAATCATATTTACTAGCACAATATCAAATGTTCCATCAATAACAATACAAAATACGTACTTGTTGCTCTCGAACCTAGGGTAAACATGGTTCAAAGTTGTCAAGTAGGGTCGAAAATGTACGGGGTGTTACATTCTTCCCCCCTTAGAAATATTCATCCTCAAATGTTAATAAAATCGTCTCATGTACAACAAATGCATCTCTATATTAGCATATATAAACATATACACATAATGCTCATAGATACTTACTTGATATTTCTCCACTTCCACACTTTGAACTTTTTCTTCCATTTGAAACAGATGAGGGTACTTGGAATTCATCATTTCTTCAGTTTCCCATGTGATCTCCTCTACTTCTTGATTTCTCCAAAGTACCTTTACGGAAGCTACGTCTTTATTCCTTAACCTCTTCACTTGTCTATCCAAAATAGCAATAGGTATCTCTTCATAGGTGAAATTCTCCATAGCTTGTACATTTTCAATGGGAGCAATACGAGATGGATCTCCTATGCACTTTCGAAGCATCGAAACATGAAATATTGGATGAACTGTGGAGAGTTCCTGGGGTAGTGCTAATTCATACGCAACTTACCCAAATCTTCAGACAATTTCATATGGCCCTATATATCGGGGACTCAACTTCCCTTTTTTCCCAAATCGCATTACCCCTTTCATCGGTGACACCTTCAAGAATACCCAATCACCTATGGAAAATTTGAGCCCTCTTCTTCTAACATCAACATAGTACTTGTGTCGACTTTTGGCCATTTGTAGCCTCTGTTGGATGGCTTTAAATTTCTCCAGAGCTTGATGAACAAGATCTGGCCCAAGTAAACCAGTTTCACCCACTTCAAACCATCCAATTGGTGATCTACGTTTCCTTCCGTACAAAGCTACATAAGGTGTCATTTTAATACTTGAATGATAGCTATTGTTGTAAGCAAATTCAATAAGAGGAAAATGATCGTCCCAACTACCTTGAAAATCTAACGTGAACGCTCGTAGCATATCTTCAAGTGTTTGGATAGTGCGTTCTGCTTGTCAATCTATCTGAAGATGGAAAGCCATACTCAAATTCCCGTGTGTACCCAAGCTCTTCTAAAAAGATCTCCAAAAATGTGCGGTAAATTGTTCTCCTCTATCTGATATAATGGAAATTGGAATCCCATGCAATCGCACTATCTCTTTAACATATAACCTTGCATAATCTTCAGCTGTATAGGTGGTCTTGACTAGTAGGAAATGCGCTGATTTGGTAAGCCTGTCAACTATGACCCATATAGAATCAACTTTCCGCAGTGTACGAGGCAAACCTGTGATGAAATCCATATTAATCATGTCCCATTTCCAGACTGGAAGATTGATACATTGCATGTAACCTCCTGGTTTCTCATGCTCTACCTTTACTTGTTGACAATTCGGGCATTGAGCTACAAATTCTGCAATGTTCTTCTTCATATTTCCCCACCAATACATTTCCTTCAAATCATGGTACATTTTGGTAGCTCCCGGATGAATAGAATATCGTGAATGATGCGCCTCTGTCATAATGCCTCTCTTCAGCTCATCTACATTCGGTAAACATAATCTACCTTGGCATTGAAGTACTCCTTCCTGCGTAAGATCAAATGCCTTTGTCAAACCCTGTTGTACATACTCTTTCAGCTTCAATAACATAGGATCTGCATGCTGCTTCTCTTTCACTTTAGCTATTAATAAGGATTCTGCCACATTCTGCACAATAACTCCTTCATCTGAGGATTCAAGAAGAAGAACCCCCAAGCTGGCTAGTTGATGCAGATCTTTAATTATATCTTTCTTTTCCGTCAATTGGCCACTATTGCTTCCTACTGCTTTGCGGCTTAATGCATCGGCCACTACATTTTCTTTTCCTGGATGATATAGGATATCAATATCATAGTCTTTTAAGATCTCTAGCCATCTTCGTTGCCTCAAATTGAGTTCCTTCTACTTAAATATATATTGCAAACTTTTGTGATCAGTGTAGATATCAATATGAACTCCATACAAATAATGACGCCATATATTTAAAGCGAATACCACAGCTGCTAGCTGAAGATCAAGTGTGGGATAGTTTCTCTCATGTGGCGGCAACTGTCGTGAGTCATATATTACCTTACCATGCTACATCAATACACACCCGAGGCCAACTTCGGACGCATCACAATATACTGCGTACCCTTATGTGCCTTCCGAAAGTACCAATACTGGTGTAGAAGTCAACTTATCTTTTAGCTCTTGGAAATGTTTCTCACATGCATCATTCCACTGAAATTTGACTGCCTTGTGTGTAAGCTTCGTTAAAGCTAAAGCAATGGAAGAAAACCCTTCAACAAACCTTCTATAATAACCGGCCAATCCCAGAAAACTATGAATTTCCATGGGTGTCGTAGGCCTTGGCCAATTTTTCACTGCTTTGATCTTTTGTGTATCCACCCTGATGCCTTCATCTGAAACAATGTGACCCAATAATGCTATGAATTTTCACATTTAGAGAACTTGGCATACAACTTACGATCCCGGAGAATCTGTAACACCTACCGTAAGTGATTCGCGTGGTCCTCTTGTGATTTGGAATAAACAAAAATATCATCTATAAATACCATCACGAACACATCCAGGAATGGCTTAAACACCCTATTCATCAAATCCATGAAAATAGCTGGTGCATTTGTTAGTCCAAATGACATAACTAAAAATTCATAGTGGCCATACCGTGTTCGAAAAGCTGTCTTGGGTATATCCTTTTCTCTAACTCTGACTTGATGGTAACCCGATCTCAAGTCGATCTTTGAAAAACACTTGGCACCCTGTAACTGATCAAACAAATAGTCAATTCTAGGGAGGGGATATTTGTTCTTGATCGTTATTTTATTCAATTGCCGATAGTCAATGCACATTCTCAATGTGCCATCTTTCTTCTGTACAAATAATATCGGTGCACCCCACGGGGACATACTAGGTCTGATGAAGCCCATGTCCAGCAAGTCTTTCAATTGCTCCTTCAATTCACGCAATTCTGCTGGAGCCATTCTATATAGAGGAATCGAGATAGGCTGATTGCCTGATATCACATCAATACAAAACTCTACTTCCCGTTCTGGGGGTAAACCTGGAAGATCGTCAGGAAATACATCGAGGAATTCATTAACAACCGGAATCGATTGAGAAATTGGTGGTTCCACATCAGTATCTTTCCGTAGGACTAAATGACATATATACCCCTTGGCTATCATTTTCTTTGCTTTACGATAGGAAATGAATTTTCTCTCAGTGCCCCCATATTACCCTGCAATTCAAGAACATTTTCTTGTGGAAAATGAAAATGTAGCTTCTTGGCCCGGCAATCTACCATGGAATAACAAGAAGCCAACCAATCCATTCCCATTATCACATCAAAATCCACCATGTCTAGTTCAATGAGATCAGCCAGTGTATCATGACCATACACAGTTATTACACAATTACGATATACTCTTTTTGCAACAATAAATTCACCAACTGGTGTAGATACTTCAATTGACTTAACTAAGGATTCTGGTGTTCTTTCAAATTTCGCAGCAATCAATGGAGTAACATATAATAAAGTAGATCCTGAATCAATGCATGCATATATAGGACATGAAAATATGGATAATATACCTGTAACTACATCGGGAGAAGCCTCCGAATTTTGTTGGTCCACTAGAGCATAAGTACGATTCTGGACCCCACTAGTACTGGCTGCTCCTCTGGCACCTCTACCACGACCAACAGACTGCACACCTCGTCCTAAAGAAAGAACCGATGATGATGACACAACGGATGATCCCGTAGGTCATGCTATACCACCCATGCTCCTCTGGGGACACTCTTTCATCATGTGCCCCGACATATCACACCAAAAGCAAGCATTCATCCCTAATTGGCATGTACCTGAATAAGTACGCCCGCAGTCCTGACACTGCTGACGAGATAATCCTGCTGCCTGTGATCCGTGAATTCCACTACTCTGCCCAGATTGACCGCCTCTAAACCCTCAGAATAGAGAGTGAGTATCTGCTGTAGAATAGGAGAATGATGGTCTAGGCGGTCTAGGAAACATTCGAGGCCTAGATTCTCCGTGAGACACCATAGACTGTCCCATAGATCTAGCTCTTTTGGACTGTCCTCTTTCAGATTCATGTACCCTTCTTCTCTGTCTCTGATCCTCCATTTTTTGGGTGAACGCCTATATACTGGCTATGTCCATATCTTTGTTCAAGGCAGATATGGTGCAATCCCTTACCAAATATGGCTCTAATCTGTCCACATATCGAGGGACTCTATATGTCATTGTGGACACTACATTCGAAGTAGATCGAGCCAAGGAATTAAACTGAAGACTATATTCACTAACACTCATATTCCCTTGACGTAGATTTAGAAACTGGTCTGCACGTGCCTCCCGGATCTCATATGGTAGGTAATGATAAAGGAATGCCATTTTAAATTCTTTCCAACCAGCTGGAAGTGCATCAATACCCCTCGATCTTTTCGAGTCTTCATACCACAATATAGCTTCACCTTTCAATCTATAGGCCGCAAGTTCAACTGTTTCAACACCAGTCATGTGCATAAGATCTAGAGCCCTCTGGATTTGATCCACAAAGTCCTGTGGATCTGCTTTCGGATCTGACCGAGTGAATATAGGAGGGTCTAAATTCAAAAAGTCCTGTGTCCTGTGACTCGCCACTCTAGCCGCATCATCCTCATTTGTTGTTGGACCAGCTCTTCCTTCACTTTGTGCAGCAACTATCTGAGTCAACATATGCACTGTATTTTTTAAATACTGGTCAGTGTCATGCATAGGCGGTTCTGCGGGTACTTCTCTACCTCTTGGCTCTTTCGGAGCTGGAAAAGTAGAAGAAGACCGCAATGCAATTTCAGTGTTAGCCCCACCTTGACTAGCTTGGTCAGGTGGTGATTTACTCATTCCTTCACCAGCAAGCATATCTACCCGCTTACCTTTGCCTCTACCTATTCTTATCATCGGCATTTCACTACAAACCAATTACAATGGTCAGATACGATTCCACTTACAACATTGGCTCTATTGCACGATCTAGAAATGAAGAAAAGAAACAACTCCTAAATGTACCATAGCCTCCTACTTATAAATGTGGTGCACAACACATCCATATGCAAGACTCTACTCAGACACGGCTTTGTAGACACCCTTCGAACGACCTGCTCTGATACCACTTTTGTCATGCCCTGAATTCCAACGAGGTGGACTGGCACCCGAAGCCGTTGAGGCCCGAGAGAACCAATCTTTGCTCATGTACATTCATATGCATGCCTCTTTAGGAATATCATTCTACCTCATGTATCTATAAAATGGAAAACATATTATATATGAAACTTGGCCATTAGGGCTATCAAGTCAAAATGGACATACATCTCTTTCATTCATCTTCCCACATACATCTATAAAGCCTCTACAGATACATGTACATAACCAACCTACATTCGGGATAAGTCCCCACTTTATACAACTTTACAATACCAAAACAAATGTACACATATGACTCGAAAAGCCCCGAACCAACTGGAGCTCACCAATGATCGGTATATGATCTGCAATCTACTGTGGGGGTCTATGAGCACCTGTGCCTACAGTAAGTAAGGTAATTCCCCCAAGGGACGTCAGTACGAAGAATGTACTGAGTATGTAAGGCTATAAGAAACTGCATCAATATATAAGAACCTCAATGGAATCAAATATAAGAGAATAGCCAATATGGATAAACCATCAGTCCGTATGTTTGGAACTATGTATATTGCTTTCATTACTTTCTTTGCTTCTTTGTTTTATGCTTATTAATCATTGCCTGTGTCACAATGTACCCGGGCCCCAACTGATCAGTGGGTCTTAAAATAACATAACGTTATGTTGGGATCGGATCAAGCTAGGCTTAGGCCTCTAGAGCTACCACCCCTAAATCAATAGATTAGGCTCGTCTCAAGCTAGGTTATTACCTCTAGAGCTGCCACCCATAAACCAATATATCAGGTTTGGCTCGAGCTAGGTTCTTACCTCTAGAGCTACCCCTGTTAGGTTCGGCCCGTGCTAGGCTTATGCCTCTAGGACTACCCCCTGATCCAATAATCTCGGGATCGGCTCAAGCTAGTCTTATGCCTCTAGATCTACCACCCGTACTCTTTTAACCAACAACTATGCATTACTTTATTTCTTTACTTTTGAGAGATTGAAACAATGATAGTCATAACATTAGTGGAGCTTTGGAACATAACATTTTTGGAACTTTGGAACATGTCCACAATTATGTAACACATGAGTAACATTTGATCAATGAATGAGGAATATGTGACTAACAATGGATGACAGCCTGAAATGAAATACCTTAGAACATTTCAGAATGGAACAAGTACAATGACAATGCGAACACTATGTGCTGCAGAAGGATACGGAAAGAGTAACCTTACATACCTTGTCATCTAACTATAAATACACAATCTTATACGTGAATACAATAGTCCAGCTCCTTCCTTATGTTTTACTCTACAACAAAAATACATAACGGAGCTCACGTTAACAACGAACTACCTTACAAGTGCATAAGACGACAATGAGTTACATGATTGCCTTATAACGTCATTTCACCCTCTACAAGACAATTCACGGCATTGTCATACCAACAATACCATAACATTCCATACATTGACCAAGACATCATAAACCAATAGCACTTCACACAAAGTGTATCGTTTACACTTCCTCATTAACACTATGTCACAATTACTACATCAAGTCACCTCAATATGGTTCATGAAAATAATCCCACAACACTCCCACAAGTTAGATCCACAAGTTATACACATAGAAACAAAAACAATATAAGGTCATAACCACACCATACATGTTGATACTTCATCCATACCATTTACTTCCATCAAAACCTCAAATCTCCTTTCAAGTTTAATTCACATAGATGACACATCTTTTAGCAAAAGTGCACTACTCACACTTTTATACATAACCATCATGATCTACACCATCTATCATGCATATAATATATCAAATCACAATAATAAACACTTACCCAAGCTTGAAAAATGATGATCTTGTCCAAAGAGATGACTTAGGGTTTGGAAGATATGAGAAATATCTTTTAGAAAATGTCTAGAAAGGCATGTGCGGTTTTTGGAATAAAAATCTGATTTTTTCCTTTATATAACCCCTCAAGTCATACTTATCCAATTCTTGGCATTAAATGTCATGTTTACTTGGTCAAATTTGAAGAATGGGTCTTTTCCCCTTTGGGCCATGCATTTTGGCTTCATTTTGGGCCTCAAATTGAGCCTAGTAACACATGATAACTTAGCCCATTAAATTCAATGTATGATCCACCATATATCTTATGTTTAAATAATTCCATAAATTTCACGACAATATTCACTCACGAGATTCATGTTCGTAGCCTCAATCTCAAAAATAAGAAATTCTAGCCACTCATGGATTAATTGAACATAATTTGATAAAATACTTGTGACGAAGAATTAACCCCAACTCGAATGCCAAACTCGCTCAAGAGTAGTCCTACTACGATGAAATAAGGATACCATAACCCAAGAGTCCTCTTTATAGACTTATAATTGTAGAAGAAATTTGGTAAAAAGCACCTCGGCACGCTCCCAGGAGCCCTAGGGACTTAGAAAAATTTCACCTGTGGAAAAGGTGTACAGGGGAGGCCTGGCACGCTGCCTGGTGCTCCCCCTTGCTGCCTGTGCTACAAAAAATTCAAGCCAAAGCGGCCTGGCATGCCACCTGGAGCGCCCCATACTAAATTTTTGATTTCGACTTTTCTTTGCGGATTTGGTTGGATTCTTCAAGTCCCAACCTTTTGATTTCCTTTTATCTTTAATATCCTTTCCTTGGATGTCCCTTAAACCTCACTTTTCACCCCACAAATGCTCCACAAAGTCACAAACACCTCCTGCAAAGGTCTAAACACATTTACTAGCACAATATCAAATGTTCCATCAATAACAATACAAAATACGTACTTGTTGATCTCGAACCTAGGGTAAACATGGTTCAAAGTTGTAAAGTAGGGTCAAAAATGTATGGGGTGTTATAGTAATGTAGTTAGTTGTTAACGTGAGCTCTGTTATGTACTTGTGTTGTGGAAAAACACGTAAGAAAGGAGCCGAATTATTGTATTCACATATTGGATTGTGTATTCATATTGGGAAGATAAGGTATGTAAGGTTTGTCTTTTCCATATTTCTTTGGCATCTTCTATTGTTCTAATTGTCACCGAACTGGTTTCTATTCCAAAATGTTCTAAAGTGTCTCATTTTAGGTTTGTTATAAATCGTTATTCATATGTCTCTTATTCATTGATTATTGTTCCAAAGCTCCAATAATGTTATGACCACCAATGTATCAATCTCACAAAAGGAAAGGAAAGAAGCAATGCAGATATGGTTACTTTATGGTTCTTTGAGAACGGATGGTAGCTCAAAGGGGCGAAAGCCTAACTAGAGACGATGTCGAGATTATTGGATCAAGGGGTAGCTCAGTGGGGCGAACGCCTAGCTCGATGCCAAACCTGACAGGGGGTAGCCCAAAGGGGTGAAAACCTAGCTAGGGCCGAACCTGCTTTATTGATTCCTGGGTGGTAGCTCAAAGGGGCGAAAGCCTAGCTCGAGCCGATCCCAATGTTATGTTATGTTATGACCCACTGATCAGTTGAGGCCCAGGCAAGATATTATGAATGATAATGATGATGAACGTAAAAGCAAAGAAAGTAATGAATGTAATGTACATGGTTCCACACATACAGAGCAGTGGTTTATCCACAATGTTTATTCACTTGTATTTGATTCCATTTGAGTTCCTATATCTCATGCAGTTGTTTTTAGCCTTACATACTCAGTACATTATTTCTTACTGACGTCCATTGGGGGACCTACCTTACTTTATATAGGCACAAGTGCTAGTAGACCTCCACAGTAGGATACAAGTCACCTGCATACTGTTGGTGAGCTCCAGGTTGATTCGGGGCTTTTCGAGTCACATGTGTACATTTGTATTGGTACTATGTAAATGTTATATAAAGCGGGGACTTGTCCCAACTTTAGGTTGGTTATGTATCTATTAGAGGCTTTGTAGATGTTGTGGGACAAATGAAGGAATGTAAGGAATGTATGCTTTTGGCGTGATGGCCCTAACGGCCAAGTTTCATATCTACATGAATATCTTTCCATAACGTTCATCTTTGACATCTTGTATCTGTCTGACAGAATGTCGTTCATTTAGCAACGTGCGTATGAATGAAGATTGGTTTTATCAGGCCTTAACGGATTCGGGTGCCAGTTCGCCTCAATGGGATTTGAGACGTGACAAAAACTATCAAAGCAACAAAGTTTTTCTAATTTTCTGATTCATGATACATCTTAATAAATTAATTTCCAAAGTTCCTGATTAAAAATGTAATACAATGTAATCTTCATCAAGGTAGAGTCTAACATATGCACATACATCTCTCTTTTTAGATTCCTTTTGGATTATTAACATCTCTTTCAGATTGGTGATGTATATGCATATATTACCTATAAAATTGTTGAAATGTTGGGATAATGGGATTTTACAAATGGGTAATGAGTTCAGTAGATCTAAAGCTTAAAAGAGACAACAAAACTCAATCGAAATTAAGTAATGAAAAATCAAATTGTTTGAATCCCTTCTAAGTCCCTCATGCATCATACCATATAGTTAGAATTGTAGTACACAAGCTTGAAAAGTATATGAAATGTTGAATCAAGTATTATATTGGAAGCATTAGGATATAGATGTTTTGTCCTTTATTTGGTTAAGTGTTAGGCTATAAAAAACTATAATTTAGTAAAATTAGATCAAACCACATATAGAATCATGGTACATAATTAGTGAATAAAAATTAAGGCATCGATTACAGTGAAACTCAAGCAAACTCATAGCATTATAGACTATAGACCTTTTGTACTTGTACAAAAGGTGTACAAACCAGTCAACCCGAAGTATTCTAAAGAGAAGACCCAGCAGATTCCACAATCCTTAAAAGAAGGTAAACCCAAGGTATTGACTCAAATGATCCCCCTCCCCTTGATCTTGACTATGTACTTTCTATTTTGTCTTGGACTAAATAAGATGAAGGTGAGGAGGGTATGAAGGAGAAACCTACTGTGGTAAAAGATAAGGCAGAATAGGTTGCAAAATTGGTTCTTGATGAAGTCCCTATAGGTAACTTTAAAACTACCGTCACTAGTGTTCTGTGAGTTCTGAGGTTTAGACTAATTCTGGAGATCAAATAATAGGTTTTGACTATGTGAAGAATGAGAAGGTGTTTCCAGCTGTTCCTACTGCTGATTAGGAGGATGAGGATAGGATGTTACAAACTACTGCAACAAATGCTTGTGTGGATGAAAATTCTTCTGTTCAGTGGGTTGATGAGGTTTCCTAAGGCTTCTGATATAACCCCAACGATTTCCAACGTTCAGACCTTCCAAAATGATGATATTGGTCTAAGACAAACTACCTCCATAGGTCAGTTAAGTATGAAAAAACAAGAAGCTGTAAAGAGGAAGCAGGAAAAGCATGAAAGAGGAGGCCAGATCTTTCTGATTTCTAAAGCTTACTATAAATTTTATTAGTTGATCTGGTTAGTCTTGAGGGGGTGTGATATTAAATTACTATCCAAGAAAAGAAATCCTAAGGTGCTCCTATGGCATATTGTACAAATGGTGGTGATGCGAGGGAGTTTGAAGAACATGTTAGCCAGCCGATTCGTAGAACTTAATTACTATCCTTGAACAATAGCTCTTCTTAAGTGACTTAGATGCATGCAAATGCTACTGGTATGTTGGGACTATGTCCAACAAGTAGATAATCTATACATATTTACCTTCTTAGTTCCAACTCATATGATACTCTTTTCATTTTTGGAGTTCCAAAATATTTTACTTTTAAATACTAACTCTGATGAGATTTTCCCTTTTTTCAACCAATACTTATTATATAAGTCATATTACTCATATTAATATCTTAGACTCCTGGAAAAGACTCAAAGACCATCAACTAATACGAAATATAGATAGTACATAGTAATAGAAAGCATATAATATTTTTACAACTTAAGGAAACAAAATCATATCCAATTTTAAAGGAAAATAAACTATGTATAAGGCATCCAAATCAGCAAATCAGAGTTAAATGAAATAGAAGCATTACTTCATGCTACAGAAGTTGAACTTCTAACACGCAAAATGAGGATACAAATTTAGTCATAGACAGACAAGGGCATCAGCCTGTCATGTCTTTTTTTTAATAGAGAAAAGAGCATAAGAGGAGATAACCACCAGTAAAAGGGCTATTTTTTTTGCAAAAATCACAATGCAAAGTAGAAATACTATGCATATCCAGGAAAGCAAGTTCCATATGTATGAAAAGTAGAATGGTAAGATATATTAACAATAACTTACAATAAATCGCAAGAGGAGATGAGATTTTCCAACACCAGAATCTCTATTAAGCAAAAGCTTGAAGAGATAGTTACTGCAAGTAAGAATGTAATACCTCTTAGAAAGAACTTAATTGCAAGTAACAATGATCTTTTTCTTGTCAAGAGCAACAGTAATGGAATCCACAAGAACCAAACTACTACTCCTGAAGACGTCCTTCTTCTATTGATAAGCAAGTATACAAGGAGCAACATTTTCCAACGAAAAAACATACTAAAACAACAATGTTGAAGGGGCTTTTAACTAAAAATTGCAAAGCTAACTGCACAATCTATAACTAATTTCAGCATCTAGCATACAATGTAATAGTAAATTAAGAACTCAAATTAACTATAATTTTTGAGAAATTAAATAGTACTTGCAATTATAATTACTAATTTCAGCATCCAATATATAGTAATGGTTAAACTAATTCAACAACAGAAATTGAATATCATTAAAATATAATTTCTAAAGGCCTCAAAGAGGTAACTTCATTATTTTTTATTATAGATTTATCAACCGAAGAAAAATCTTATGCAGCATTTTATTTCATATTATTAGTTTAGTAAATGTAATATCAAATTAAGGAGATGACTCCAACAATGATAGGTGCTCTTTGTGTAATTCAAGCTTAAAGGAACCAACCAGGAAGGTTGTCGCTATCAAGTTAATTGAAGAATGGGTTAATGATCTTGTTTCTACGTATGTACTTGTATTAATCAAGTAGCAGTCTATAAAATTGCTAATAATGTCTCTTAATATATGTTATTAAAACTTTTAAGAGTTCTGTTTTTTCTTCAAATTAGAAATGGAGTACAAGGAATTGTTAGAGCATGAAAATTGAAAGACTGCATTTCAGATCTTTGTTTTGACACTGCTACTAGTCAACTATACCAATGGTTATGTAACATGATGGGACTTAAATGGTGCATACACATAGAAAAAATATTTTTGAAGTGCTGGAACATCAACGGCAGGAACAAAAAGAAAAGGAAATGGTGGTACCTTCTAGTGTTTTATGGTGCATTGAAGACAAAGAAAGCTCTATTAAGATGTTTACCACCAACCTTAATTCTCTCCTGAAGGAGCTTATCAAGAGAAGAAATCTCCAAGCGCTAAGGACAATGTTTATGCCTAAAGCTATTTTCTAAGGGAAAATTATTTGTTCTCCACTTTAACTATTAATAGAAATCAAACTTTTTCAAAATCATTGTAGGGTTCTCTAGCAAACATCAACTGAATCAAGCAACAAACATAACAGAAGTTCTAATTTTAGGACAAGCATAACAGAAGAAACACATTACAGAGCATACATAGCATAAAATCCTTCCAACGTAGAACAATTAACAAGCCATAGGTAAGCAAGCAAAAATAACCCATCGGTAAACAAGCAAAAATCAACTCATTGGTAAAAAAGCGAAAACCATCACAAATCGTACCAACTATACAAGAAAATTAAAACGTACAAACTAAATGTGTAACCCCATGTATAAACAAACACAAAAATATACATTCAATAAACCAGTTGTGATGAACACGGATACTCACTAAAAAAAAGTATATTTTCTTCACATGCAATTAACCTAGATCTTAAAAAATAGAAATTTCTACCTGATAAACTCTATTCCAGCAAAATCCTTCTGATGTGATGAAGCTTTAGTTCTTCAGTGAAAGAAACTCCATCATCTTCTTTAGTCATAGAAACTTCAATAATTAAAAGAACTGATTGATATTAGTGCAGAAATTTCAATAATAGAAATTTTCACTAAATTAGGCATCATCAGATTATTCATACAGAGAAAAAATAGGGGTAAAATAGAAAGAATAAATAGGTACCAGTGAAATTAGACGAAATCGTGAGCTGAGAAGTTAGTAATCAAGAAATTACGAATTGAGAAGAAATCGTGAGCGGAGTTTGAGTTTTTTGAGTTTCTGACTTTGTAAGGTTATGAGGTCAAATTCTAAAAAAAGAAAAGAAATTGTGAGCTGAGATATTTTATATTTTTTATTATTAGGGTTTTTTTGTCCATTTAGAATTGGAGGGAGGGTTAAATATGCTAGAGGGAATACAATATTTTAGAAAAACTTTAAGGCCACACTTGGAAAGTGTTGTTTCTAAAATTATAAAAATAGCACATTTTAAAAGTGTAGTTATATGTAAAAATATGTGTTGCCAATGATATCATGATGTGGAAATACTTATAAAGTGTAGCCTAAACCACTAAAGAGCACGCTTTACAACCGTTGCCAATAATACTGTTGCCAAAACCTAAAAACTAAGGCTACACTTTAAAAGCATAGCCAAACATGTTTTAGGAAACACTTTACTAGCGTTGTTAAGACTTAGTGTGGCCTTAGTCCTAAAATATTGTAGTGACATGCTTTCATACTGATGTCCATCATGGGGGACACTATGTTTCATGCCATAGGTACAGGTAGTTCGGCTAGTAGATCTTCTCAGTTGGAGCATAAGACACTATGTTATTGTTGGTGAGCTCCAAGTTGATTTAGAGCTTTTTCAAGTCTTTGGTATATATTTTTGTACTATATAACCGTTAAGGATAAGGAAAGGACTGTCCCAACCTAGGCCAAATTTGTCGATCTTATAGAGACTTTGTAGACTAATATATGAAGTGCAGTCATGTTTGGTACCTTAACAGTTATGGCCTCAATGACCAAGTCACATATATATGTTTTGGGCCTATCTTTATGTTAGTCTTTTATCATCACTATAGCTTATATACATTTTTCAAAGCTTCATTACTTTCATAGTTATCTGCATGGACAGTAAGGCTATAAGTTGGTTTTCTCGAGTCTTGTTAGGCGTCGGGTGTCTGTCCATCTCAATGGGATTTGAGGTGTGACACTATCCACCACTGGAGCCATCATAAGCCACCAGATCTCCAATTTGTGACTATTTTCTTACTTTTGTCCAAGTTCACTTTTGGGCCAATGTAATAAAACTATAAATACAAACTTCTAGGTCTTTATTTCCTTAGTTAGTTTATTTCTAATAAAGATATTGTGAGATTCTTTATAGTGCCTGAGTGCTTGGAAAAGACGATGTTAGTTATGTCTTAGAAATGGGGTTGCTAGGGCATTATGATTCCCTCAAGGTCTTCGTAGGAATAGGTTGCTTGTTGTAGGGTTAATCAATTGGAGTTTTAGGGTTTTATATACTCTTTGGTTTCATTGATTTCCTCTTTTTTTGTGTTATTATCTATCTCTATCTCTATCCTTTATTTCCTCTATTTTTGATTCTATCATTTCTTCTACTTTTTGCGTTTATTTCTCTTCCCGTATTTTGGATAGTATCATTTGGTATTAGAGCCGAGCTTAGAATCATTTCCACAATTCTAGTATTGGGTTTGTTATCTACAAAATAAAAATAATAGTAGAATCAAAATGTTTTTGAAGTTGTTTTGAAATTCTGAGATTTTGATTTTTGAGTGTTCTTGAGTTTCTAGTACTATAATCTTGTTCCCTAGTACTATTTGAGTCGAAATCTGAAATTTGAGATTAATCCAAGAAGATTTGAGTGTTCCACCATTGTTAAAAATTGAGTTTGAAGAAAACTTGAAGTGGGTACTCAAATCTAAATTTTGTGGTTGAGTTTTTGAGCTTAAAAATGTTTGGGTTTGTTCATGAGCTTGAAAGGAGTTCTGGTTTAAAATTTCATCGAATTTCGAGCTTGTTTGAGTGAGTGTCAAACTTTGAATGTTCTTGTATTCTTCATAATCTTCATATTTTGTTGAAGAATAACATTCAAAAGATTAGGTTTGATCTAAAAATGGTAAAGGAAAAAGGACTTGTACTTATTTATGCCTACGAGTACTACATAGAAAGTACAAGGGACCATAAAGATTCCTTATCGGAAGAGACTGATGGACCAAGTGATGATCAGTCAAGCTAGTGATGATCAGTCACTAGGAGCAAGTTCAAACCTTATTCTGGAAAGGGGTGATATATTTCCTAATGGTCAGTCAAGTGATCAGTCACCAACAAAGAGCTTAGACCACATTCTGGATAAGGACTGGCAGTTCACCCGATGATCAGTCGCAAGGCTGACGATCAGTCAACTGATATATCACCAAGACCAAGTTTTACCAACTTTCTGCCTAAGGTATGACAGTTTATTTGATTTCTTACCACTTCAATGACGATTGTCACCTTTGAGATGAGGTAAGGGGTAAAAAAAAAAAAAAAAAAAAAATTTAGTTGTCTTAAAATGATGCCATGGGTTCTTTGGGTCATTTAGCGCATGTTTCAAGTGATCACCCAAATTGACTCTGAAATTTCAAATTTATCCAGTTTCTGCATTTCATTTCTTATTTTTCCATAGCTACTATATATTTGGTACTGTTTCGTACTTATGAACGCTAGTTCTTGAGTCCGTTTTTCTTTCGTGCTAATCCTTTTTATGCTTTTCTCATTTTAGCTTCATAGTTAATTTCTTGTTTCAAGTCTGCTTGTTCTTAATCGAGTCGTCCGTTCTTTCCTTAAACAAGAATCCATTTTGACCAAGAGTAGCAATCGACACCTTGTGTACCACCGAAGTATAAGGAATCTTCAACACTAACCTATGAAAATGTGAGGCGTACAAAGGTGAGAATCTTACGAGTATTGGTGAGGAACTTTTATTACTAACTTATTTTCTCATTTTGTAGGTACATGGAGTTCTAAGAAATTATGTCGTCGGTAGCCTCGAATATATGTGACTATGACATAGGAGACTATGATTGTAGTGATGAAGGCTATGGCTATGGTGAAGGTGGTGATTATGAAGGATATGAATATAGCCATGATCAAGAGTCATGTGGGAATGAGAGATACTATTTCGGAGGAGAATATGAGGTGAATGGTGATTCTAGCACTTAAGAAGAATATGCATAGGATGAAGAGCCTTGTGATGGATCTTATGACAACACTGGAGCATGTGAAGAGTCTTCCACTCCCCATTCCAAGCCTGAAAATGATGTGAGGTATAATTATTTCTCCTATGCGCCTTATAAGAGTCATGGTAGGAATGTACATGAGGCTTTTTAAGATTCATATTCCTCGTCTTGTAGTACTTCGGATCCTAGTCGAATTGGTATGAGTGCTTATACTACTTATGGTAGAAGTCATCCAATGGGAAAAAGAGAGTGTGTACCTCTAAGGTCAAAGAAAACTACACCCTATACTTCTTGTTCCAATGCCCAAATGTCGGGATATAGTACCCCAGATTGGCTTGAGATAATTGATAGGAGTCTTCAAGCTATCAAGGTCACTCTTTCTATTTTCAAAGAAGAGTGTGATTCTGAGACCTATCTTGATTGGGAGTGCCAATGTGAGTTGGTTTTCCAAGGCCATTATTTGAATGAAGATGAGAAGACCAACTATGCCATTGAACACCTTAAAGGAAGTATTTCCTTGTGGTAGAAAAGCTATAGTAGGACTCTATGTTTAGTATATGATAGTATAAAGAGTGTACCATGTTATGACTTCAACATATTTATTAGAAGCCAATATGTTCAGAAAAGGATACATGAAGCTTTACAATTGTGACCCAAGAAGACAAACTCTTAAAATGAAGGTTCCTCTTTATGGAATTTTGGTATTTGATCTTGCTTTAGATTATTGGTGTTACGAAAATTACATCACTTCTTCTATGGTAGAACACTTGGGAATTCCATGAGTGTCAAATCATCAATAATATACCATGGATGGATATAAGGTTACCAAAAGCATGAAGGTCTTTTTCACTTATAAAGGGTATTATGAGGAGGTTTGGTGTGATGTACTTCCCATGGAATTTGGTCATTTGTGTTTAGGGGATTATTGGTTTGAAAAACATAGAGTTCCAAATGAATGAAATTGGCCCATGAATTTAGTATACCAATGGGGAAACCATCTCTTTCCACCTACCCTTTTCAAGCCTCAAAGAAATATGGGCACTTACTCCACATCTAAAAAAAATGAGGGACAAAAGATTGAGAGGAGTAAGGGAATACAAAGTGGTAACCCAAGAGTGGAAAAGGAGAGGATGTAAGGAGTGAAGTGAGGGGGTTACCACAAGCCTAATCTATCCTTTTGATATGTCCTTCTCTTAGTACAGACTCTTGTACAGGTACTAACTTTGCAAATGGAAGAGGAATACAAGCTTCAAACATAGGGTCTAGTAAAAAATATTGAGATATTAAGTTGGACTTATGTACCAAACAATGTGAAGAGTATTCCAAAACTTTAGAAGGAACATTTCACCAAGATAAAAAAGAATCTTCTCATAAACTTCAAGGTATCAATGTTGACTCTTGCAATTTAGTAAATGTGAAAGATCCTTGTGTACATCTTAGCCAATTGAGTGTGAGTGATAGCTTGTCTACATGTGAACCAAATGATTCTTTGACTTGTGTTGATAATGTACAAGTTGAGAGTGTGGATACACTAGTTGATCCTATTGACGGCCGAATTAACTCTTTTTGTAAGACTGATTTGAGTCCACCTAGTGTTTAAACCTTTATGTTGAATGATAGCTTATTATCTAGTAAAAATTATGTTAATCAACTTTTTTATGAATATAGTCAACTAATTAAGGATGATTGTGATGTGAGCAGTGAACCTCAAGTTAGTGATGATGTTGAAAATTTTGATCCTTTGAATAGAAGTGACCCTTTGAGCATGCCTTTGAATGAATGTCTTATTACTTGCTTGACTCATAGGAATGATCATGTGTTTCAAACTTCTTCGAAATTTGATAATTGTCTTTTTGAGAGTGAACTTACATGTTCCAATTCTCCTTCTTGGATTGACCCTTCTCTCTTTAAGTACAGTTTCTTATTTGAGAATGATGAAATCACTTCTACTGAGTTACCTAGTGGCGTCGATCATGTTAAAGATGTAGCTCTTCTTGAGGGCTATACTTTATAAAACAACCCACTATGGTGCGACGATATTCCTTCTAAAGATGCAAATCTCTTATTGGAAGATGAGAGTACTCTTATGAGGAAGGATTGTGAAGAAATAGAAGGTGGTCTTTGTGTTCTTATTATTTTCTCTTCTTTGAGTGTTCCAATTCTTGAGCATACCCTTGATAAAGAACATAATAGTGAGCATGCCCATGAGGACATCTTAGATGAAATAGTTTGCGTGACTCCTTTTTTTACTCTTTATTTGTTCATGGTATGGCCTATGCTTGAGTAGAGAGTATATCTTTTTGTATTGATGGTAACTTCAGGAAAAATGAGTGTTGTTTAGACCCCTATCTATGGACACTCTATCTATTTGACCCTGGTGACCAATTGGAATGTGGTGGTTGTAAGACACCCCATTTGGTGCTTGGTAAAGGTGACAAGCAAGATTTGATTGG
Source organism: Capsicum rhomboideum (assembly GCA_031232105.1). Taxonomy (NCBI): domain Eukaryota; kingdom Viridiplantae; phylum Streptophyta; class Magnoliopsida; order Solanales; family Solanaceae; genus Capsicum; species Capsicum rhomboideum. The sequence continues at coordinate 52,768,234 of CP124718.1, forward strand.
AGTTGTTGGTACTATTCACTAGGATAGAGAGTTTTTCTTGAGGTTTTATAATCTACTTGATAGGCAAAAGTTGTGTAAGGGAAAGATCTCCAACAAAGATGAGTGTTGTTTAAAGAAGGGGAGCAATGAAAAGGTCTAAGAGAATTCACCATCATGTGTCCCAATCCTTGACCAAGGCATTATTGATTGTAGGGCAAAGGGTGTTTCATCTCTTGAAAACACTTTGGTTGAATTCCATTTATGGTATACCTTTATTTATCACTTGTTTGCATTTGATGAACCCTTATTCCTAGGTGGTATCATTCTTATCACCCTTAGGGAAAATGTGCCATTGCCTTCTTTGGGTGTTGCACATTTACTTGCATCCTTATTTGATACACTTGTACTTAAGTTGTGTAGACCACAACTCATAGATGCTAAGTTGAGCACTTGTTTGGAAAAGAGTCCATGGTTGTTAAAGACTTCTTGTAACCTTTATAAGGATGGACAATATAAAGTGTCAAGTGGGACTCTTGGGAGCATATTTGACAACATTAGTATAGGGAACCAAACTTCTTGGGAGAACCACTTGGTTTGGATTGGTTTGTTGTATAATAGGTCCCCATTTTCCCTAGTAGCATGATTGTATTGATGAACTCACTTTTCTTGGGAAGTTACTTGAAGAAGAGAGGTTAAATGTGCTTGAAATGTCTTTCTCTATCTTTGTGTGTTCCTACTTTTGAGAGTACCTTGGAAGAGAATAGTGTCCTTATCACCTTTCTTTACTACCTTTTTGCATATGATGTTGTTCATGAACATGTTGAATCTATATCTTATGTGAGCATAACTGGTTTATAAGGGAAGAGTATGGTGTGCTTAAATGTTTTAATTCCATCCTTGTGTGTATTACGTGCTAAATCTCATGAGCCAAGTGACATTGTTGTAGATTGTAAAACCATGGATGAGATTTCAATACTTAATTCCGTTCTGTACTACCTCTTTGCCTATGATAAAGTCCATGCTAGTTTTGAAATTATTTTCTATAGAGGTAGTAAGACCTTTGGTTGGTGCACTTGTTTAAGTAAAAGTACAATGTGGGTCTTTCACATCTTTGACCCAAGGAAACTCTTGTGGATTTTTGAACCATTAGTGGCACCACCTTTGGTGTGGTCTCTTGGGGAAATAATGAAACAATTGTGTCTTATGGCTCTTAACACAAATGTTATATTACCTTGTTTTTGTTGATGCCATTATGACCTTTGTGGTTTCTTTATTTCTTGATATTTCTCATAGCGGATTTCTTTGTACCCTTTTCAATAAGTTCTTTATGTTAAACACAAAGGACTCTTAGTTACGTGTTAAATGCGTGCAACCTTGACATGATGATAAGATTGATTTTGCTAACACTAAGCCTCATGCCTTAAGGATATTATTGTTGTTTGGTTTCCCTATGGTTTTGCAATATTTGGATTCGAGGTCTAATACTTTTCAAAAAGGGGAGAATGATATAACCCAAGATGGCACCAACCCTTTTGAGCCCATAACTCAAGATGATAATAGATGCCAGGGTCGAGAGTTGCAAATTCTTTAAGTGAAGTTCATGAATATGGGCATATTGGAGCATGTTTTGGTCTCATCCAAAGGATTCAAATTATTGAAGATGGGACAAAGTACTCAAGAGGAAAATGGGAACTGAATGCATCAGGTGATGTCTCACTTGACGAACAGTCAAGTGCTAGACAAATTGTCCTATGAGCCACCAAAACAAAGCCAAAGGAGTAGCACACTATTTGAGCTTGACGGCTTGCTTGGTGATCCACCACAAACTTGATTGACCGCCCCATGAACCACCAAGAAGAACCTTACACACTGTCTACCAGTAACGATTGTCTTGAAATTCAGTCACCTCAGTGACTATCCGCCACTGGAGCCGTCATAAGCCACCAGATCGCCACTTTGTGGATATTTTCTTAATTTGTCCAAGGTCACTATTGGGCCTTTGTAATAAGATTATAAATAGAAACTCCTAGGTATTTATTTTGTTAGTCAGTTTTTTGATGATATTGATATTGTTCGACTTCTTATGGAGACTGAGTGTTTGGGAAAACTGATAATGGTTATTGCTTAGAAATGGGATTGCGGGGGCGTTATGATTCCCTCAAGGTCTTCGTAGGAATAAGTGCTTCTTGTAGAGTTAATCAATTGGAGTTTTAGGGTTTGATATACCCTTTGGTTTCATTGATTTCCTCTTTTTGTAACTTATTATCTATCTCTATCTCTATCCTTTGTTTTCCACATTTTTGATTCTATCATTTTTTCTAGTTTTCATGTTTATTTCTCTTCTCGTATTTTGGATTGTATCAAATTACGATAAACTGTTCTAGATATAATAGACTCGCCAATAGGTGTAGACACTTTAAATGGCTTAACCAGTGATTCTGTGTTCTTTAGAACTTTCCAGCAATCAATGGAGTGACATATGATACTGTAGAGCCCAGATCAATTAATGCATATACATTATGTGAAAAGATGGATAATGTACCTGTAACCACATTAGTACAAGCCTCCAAATTTTATCGACCCGTTGGTGCATATGTATGATTTTGGACTCTGCAAAAACTATCTGCTCCTCTACCACCTCTACCATGACCTACAGGAATCTGCTGACCCCTATCCAAATGAGGCACTGATGATGATTCTCACACCTCAAATCCAATTAGGGCAGACAGACACCTGTAGGCGTAAAGGCCCGAGAGAACTAACCCATAACCTTGTACTTCTCATGCATGTAATTATGATAATCAAAGGTTCTACCAAGTATGGATATTATGCATCAATGAAAATAAACCACGTAGGCAAGCCCAAAACTATATACACCAGACTTGGTCGTTAGGCCCATGTCTTAAAAACAAGACATTACCATGCTTAACTTTACATTAGTCTACAAAGCATCTAAAGGATACATAGACTTAGTTAAGGTCTGGGCAAACCCCACCTTACACTTAAATAATATACAATACCAAAACATAGATAAAAGACTCAGAAAACCCTGAATCAACCTGGAGCTTACCAATATCCACTGGATGTCTTGTGCTCCTACTGGAGAGGTGTATTAGCAGAAGCATATGTTCCTGCAGTATGAAATGCAGGTCTCGCATGATGGAGGTTAGTACAAAAGTATGTATTGAATATGTAGGATGAAAGTAACTATACATAACACAAGAGCTCAAATGAAATCAGGTACAAGTGTATAGATAGTGCTAATAGACCACCTTTACATATACTTGTGGAATCGTGTACCTTCTATTTCTTTATTTTCTTTATCTTCCTTACTTTATAATTTTTGTAAGCCATGTGATACAAATGACCAACTGATCAGTGGAGTATACGCAAGTTGGGATCGGCCCATGCTAGGCTTACGCTCCCGAGCTACCACTCATATATAGATAGATTAGGATCGTCTCGTGCTAGGCTTCCACCCCTGAGCTTCCACCCACATATAAAGATATCAGGATCGGCTTATGCTAGGCTTTCACCCCTAAGCTACCACTTGTACATAACCAAATTTGTGTTAGTTTGTTTAATCTTTGAGATTGTTACTTTGGTGGTCATACCATTATTGAGCTTTGGGACAATTGTCCACTAGTAAGAGACACATGAATATACAATTGATGCAGTAACAATGAGTTAGGGAGAAGTTCATACTCTAATGGAATGCTTAAGAGTTGAAATAACATATGGATTTTATTTGACTAAAAGGAGAACTCATGAAACTTGCAAGTAAAAGTAGACATGCAAACTTAATAATAAGCATATATTGAAGTATTTTAACATATTAGGGAGTGGAATAACGTTGTTAACTACATGGGAGATCATACACTACCACTACGTATCATTTTTTATAGGAGAACTTTGGAAGCTTACTTCTTAACACAAGTGTTAGATTTTATGCAAATGAATACAGAGTAGAGTAGCCTTATATACCTTACTATACAACTCTGATGTTGACCCCAATTACCTCCTACCATTCGGATTACTAATATACAATAAAGTACGTGGTAAAACTTGTATTAGTAGCTGATCAAAACATTTGGGCTACTTAACCTCACCAAAACAGTAGTCGGGTAGTAAGCCCATAATTTAGCAAACCAAGAGTGTTCTTTCAACCGTTCTCCTCTAATTATATTTGTACAACACATAGATTCATATGAGATCCCTAGAAACTCCCTTGGCTTCATAATATGTACAAAATAGTTCATAAAGTTGGGGTGGGCAGTGAGCTCAAATAACATTCAATTAGGTGGAGTATCACTACATTCTTCTATATTTCAATACAAACTACCAACACCTTTTACCAACATCAACCGTTCAGACCCTAATACACATACATAAAACAGTCGCTATAATAGCCCCAAATATCATTCCTCATCACAATAAAATATCGCACTCACCATTCCTTAAGTTCTTACCAACACATCCATAATTTTCCACCCAAATTCATATACAAGGAGGAGTAATAAAATGTGTAGTAGCCTTACCTTTTACTGGTGGAGATCCTTATACTCTCAACTTCTATAAGAACTTGAAATTTCTTTCACTTGAACTAAAAAGAGGAGAAACCTTGTAAATATTAGAGAAAGGTGGGACTGCTAAGCTTAGAGGGTTGTCCTACACTTTAAACATGGAGAACCTGATTTTCATAACCTTCTCATGGTGAAATTAAACTAAATCCATAATTTAATCACTACTTACCTTGGTTTAAAAGAGACTACACCAAGAACCCCAGAGGATTTTCGTGGCTACTACTTGAAGGGAGAGAGAGCTTATTATCCTTGAGAGAATTCTATTTATTTTGCTGAATTATTATTTGTTAAATTTTTTCTAATTGACCCTTAAATAGACTCTCTAGAACCTTCTCTTTTAGGTCCATTTTCATCCACAAATTATTCCAAGTAGGTGATTGTCACACCCCAAATTCCTATTGAGGCGTGATTGGCCCCCGAAGCCGATATGGCTCGAGAGAACCAATCTTTGCTCATGAACACTCGTACTCATAATCTCGAATGAATAACATATTGTCTCATGTAATTGATGAAATGTAAAATACCATACATATACATATATAAAACTTGGCCGTTGGGGCCATCACGTTGCACTGAACGTACATATCTTACATCCATATACCCACATATGTCTACAAAAGCCTCTAAATACATACACGACCATTTCATAATGTCTACAACATCAAAACCAATGTACAACTTTGACTCGGAAAGTCCCAAAGCAACTGGGGCTCACCAAAGATCTGCAATTACTGTCAACCTACTATGGAGGTCTACTAGTGCCTGCACCTAAAACATGTAAAGTAAGTCCCCAAAAGGGGTTAGTACGAAGAATGTACTGAGCGGTATCAATGCATTAATACATAAGAACTTCAATGATTCTATATGTGGAACCATGTACCTTTCTTTCATTATTGTCATCTCCAATGATTCATACATAATAACAACAACCATGAAATCAATATAGGAGAAATAGAAAATGTGAGTAAACTCTCTTTCTGTATGTGGGATACCATGTACATTACATTCTTTCTTTCTCTTGCCGTTACTTTACTTTACTTTCACATTGCTCATATACTGTTAGGGCCCTCATCATGCAGGTGTTCATTTCACCCCATGGATACATCATGCAGGTGTGTTCTTTCACCCCATGGATAAAATATCATCATCATACAGGTATTCTTTTTACCCCATGGATAAGATCATGTCATCATGTAGGCGTTCTTGCACCCCATGGATAAATGAACATCATCATGCAGGTATTATTTTTACCCCATGGATAAGATCATGTCATCATGCAGGTGCTCTTGCACCCCATGGATAAATGAACATCATCATGTAGGTGTTTGCACCCCATGGATAAAGGAACATCATCATGCAGGTACTTGTACCCCATGGTTAAATAGCATCATCATTATACCTTACTTTACTCTTACTTCATTTCTTTACTTTTGAGATTGACATCTTTACTTGTAAGGGATAAGTACGTTAGCTTGCACATTACTTCTTTCATTACTTTTGAGAGATTGAGTCATTCATGTGAGAGAGATTGATTCATTCACTTGTGAGAGATTGATATATTCACTTAAATACAACATCTTGGAACAATAGTCAATGCATAAGAGACATATATACAACTTTATTGGAACTTGGGATCATGACATGCTTGGAATAATGCCATTCAAACTAAACAAGCCCTCTTTACCTCATTACTCCCATTGAGATAGTCCTCTTAGAATTTACAACATTATGACAGCTTAGGAACTTCAATCAATGAATAAAAGATAAGTGAATCGTAATTCATCCAGGAGTAGGACACTTGTGAATAACAATATATGTCTACCTTAGTTAAAATACTATAGGACACCTTTGGAATGTAACACTCTTGGAATCTTAGGGTAATGATCACTAAATACGATACATGTGGATATCCATTGTTCAACAACCTGAGATGCAATACCTTAGAACATTTGGAACTCTTGACATGTTAGCCAATGAATGTGAGTCAACCAATGGACATGAGTCCATCAATGAACATGAGTCAACCAATGAACATGAGTCATATGATTCACCATTAACCAATGAGTAAGGGACATATGAGTAACTCTAGCCAACTATCGGATACGAAATACCTTAGGGTATTTCGAAATTGAATGAGTACCATGACAATGTGAACACCATATGTTGCAGAAGGAAATAGAAGAGTAACCTTACATAACTTTAATTCCAAGTATGAGTACACATGTCTATATATGAACACAACAGTCCAGCTTCTTCCTTATGTTTCCCTCTACAATACAAGTCCACAATGGAACTCTCGTTAACAATTATTTACCGTACAAGTGTACAAAACGACAATGAACCATATGACTGCTATATAACTTCATTTAACTCCTTACAATACAACTCACTGCATCATCATGTCAATAATACCATAACATTACACTCATTGACCAAGATTTCATACAACAATAGCATTTCGCATCACCCTTACCTTTTACGTCCCTTCATTGTTATTCCGTCGCCATTAATCATTCATAACAACATGTGAACATTAATCCAAACTCAATATAGTCCAACATGCCTTCATACGACACTTTAAAGTCATTAAAACGACATCACAAGTTCATAATTTCATCCAAAAAGGGTATCGGGGCCTTCGGGGATCAACTAGGGACGAAAACACACAAAACCAAAATCTGGGACTGACCTGTGCTGCCACCTGCGCATGAAGGTGGATGAAATGCGTGCACAGATGTCTCCTGGACAATTCCAGGTCCTTCTGCATTGGCATCTGAGCCCGCAGATTCCCTCGTCTGCGGGGGCGGATGCCCGTTTTGGTCCGTAATGACTTTTTTTGGATCTTTTAATGCCATGAATGGTACATGATCACAATAAAACATATTTGAATATATTTTTGATCATCCTAAACACCAACATTCAGCCATGATCTCACAACACACATAACGACACTCAAAACCACATTTCACGGCCAATACGGCACCAAAACCACAATCAATTTCGTAATATCGATTCCAAATGTTACATACAAGGATTAAACCAAATAATACTAAAACCACATTTCACATGTCAATATTTACTACACCAAGTTCACTTCCTTCAAAACCAAAAGTCCATCACCAAGTTTACAAGACAAACCACCCTCCGATTTAAGCAAACATGTAACCTTTCACTTTTGTGAACTTCTCAATATTCCACTAACATAAACAACATCATATACAACATGTATCATGAATAAAATATATTAATCCATTATAATAAATGCTTACCAAGACTTACCAATTGATGATCTTGGTCAAAAGGACAACTTAGGGTTCTTGAGAGCAAAGGAGAAAATGTTGGAAAAATTCTAGAAATGTTATGAGAGTTTAATGGTATAAAAATCTGATTTTTCCCTTATATAGTCCCTCAAGTCCCCCTTATCTTTTACTTAGCATTTAATGCCATGTTGAATTGGTCAATTGGACCAATTTGGAAGAATGGGTCAAAAATCCCCTTGTTGGTCCATGTCTTCTTATGAATTTTGGGCTTCATTTTTGGGCCCAATTCCTCAAGACTTATCAATGCCCACAATTCAGTACAAAAATCACCAATTATCTCATGTTTTCATTTTTCCCTAAATGTTACGATTGTCGACTGAACTCAGAAACGTACGGGGTGTTACAGTGATGCACCTACTTAGGGTTTCAAGCTGCTCAAAAGGTCAAAGTAGGTGATACACCTACTTGCTTTATTTATGTATAGAATGGGCCTTTCACTTATTGGGCTTTTGGGATAGATTTTAGGTGTTGGGCTGCCCATACTCTTTTCCTTTAATTTTTTCTTAGTTTGGGCCTTAAAAGAGCCCATTAATATTGTCCTTAATTTGATTCATTAGCTTAAGTAGATAATACACCTCTTGGCACATTTAAAATTGCAAATATAGCTCAAGTAGGTTACACACCTACTAGCTTAATTAAGTCAAGCAAGCACCTTTATATTTTATTCCATTTTCATTTCTTAATCCACTTAATTTGACTTAAAACTTGCATTCCCTTGGTCACTTTAAACTTTAGACTCAAATACCTACTTACGATCCCAAGTTTAAATACTTTCATTGATGTAAACTTGATTGTGCCGCATTGAAAGATATGGGCAGTTCCTTCAAACTTGTCTTACCATCACTAGTCATATAGGAAACTGAGTCCATTACCTATATTATAAGGCTGTATCAAGTGCCATATAAGTAGAACTAGTACATGTAGTATATGGGGTGTTACATCCTCCCCCTTTAGGAATATTCGTCCTCGAATGTTAGCATAATTGGCCAACCTAAAAAAGTTCAAGCCTAAGATTAATCCCACTAATAGTAACATAATACGTACATATTTATGCTTACCAGTTAATACCCCAATTCAGCATCTTGGACTTTCTTTTCATATTCAAATAAATGATGGTACTTGGATTTTATCCCTTCCTCGGTCACGTGTAACCTCTTCTACTTGTTGGTTCCTCCAAAGTGCTTTTACACAGGCTACTTTTTTATTCCTTAACTTCTTAATTTGTCGATCTAGGATAGAAATGGGTACTTAATCATAGGTGATATCTTCTTTAACTTGTACATTATCAATAGGAGTGATACTAGTGGGATCACCTATGCACTTTTGAAACATTAAGACATGAAACACCGGGTGAACTATTGAGAGCTCTAGAGGTAGTTATAATTTATATAAAACTTGGATGACCATTTGAATAATCTTATATGGCCCTATATAACGTGGGCTCATCTTTCCTCTTTTACCAAATCTCATTACCCCTTTCATTGGTGACACCTTCAAAAATTCCCAATCAATTATAGAAAACTCTAGCCCCTTTCTTCTAACATCCACATATGATTTATGTCGACTTTGGGTTGTTTCTAGTCGCTATTGGATCACTTTAACCTTTTCTGTAGCTTGATGAACAAAATCTTCCCCAAACAAGGAAGTTTCACTCAATTCAAACCATCCAATTTGTGATCTGCAAGTTTTTCCATATAAAACCTCATACAGTGCCATTTTGATACTCGAATGATACTTATTGTTGTAGGAGAACTCAATAAGAGGCGAATGATCATCCCACCTACCTTTAAAGTCCAATACATAAGCTCACAGAAAATTTTCAAGTGTTTGAATTGTACGTTCTTCTTGTCCGTCCATTTGAGGGTGAAAAGTTTTACTTAAATTCACTTGAGTTCCCAAACTCCGCTTAAAATACTTCCAAAACTTTGGTCTTAACTGGTAGGAAGTGTGCCGATTTGGTAAGTCTATCAACTATTACCCATATGCAATTAAACTTTCGAGATATGAGAGGCGAACCAGTGATGAAATCCATGTTTATCATGTCCCACTTCAAAATTAGAAGATCCTACATTGCATAGAACCTCTGGGTTTTCAGTGATCTACTTTAACTTGTTGACAATATGGACATTGGGCTACAAATTATAGAATGTTCTTATTCATTTCACCCCACCAATACACTCCTTTCAAATTATGATACATTTTAATTGACCCCAGATGGATGGAATACATTGAATAATGTGCCTCCATCATAATCCTCTTTCTTAGCCCATCTACATTAGGTACACAAAATCTGTTTTGGCACCTAAGTACACCTTCTTGCGTAAGATCTAAGGCCTTTATAATACCATGTTGTACATTCTCCTTAAGCTATAATAGAATAGGATCTGCATACATTATCTCTTTCACTTTAGCTATTAATAAGATTCTGTGTTATTTTACACAATAACTCCTTCATTGGGAGATCAAAAAACGTGAATCCCCAAGATAGATGGTTGGTGTAGATATTTAGTTATCACTTGTCTTTTTGTGGACTGTCCATAAGTTCTCACTATTTCCTTATGACTTAACGCATCAGCTACTACGTTTCTTTTCTTTGATGATATAAAATATCAATGTCATAATCTTTTAATAGTTCAAGCCACCTCCGCTACCTTAGATTTAGGTCGTTCTGTTTAAAGATATATTGCAAACTCTTATGGTCGATATATATTTCAACATGAACCTCATACAAGTAGTGTCTCCATATCTTTAAAGCAAATACAACTGCTGCTAGGTCTAGATCATCTATTGGATAATTTTTCTCATGTGGCTGTAATTGTATAGTGGCATAAGCTAAATTTTTACCATACTACATCAATACATATCCTAATCAAAACCCTGAAGTATCACAATGAATCGCATACCCTTCAGTGCCTTCTGGAAGTACCAATACAGGTGTAGAAGTTAACTTATTGTTCAGATCTTGGAAACTCCTTTCACATGCATTAATCCATTGAAACTTTGATGCTTTGTGTGTAGCTTTGTTAAAGGTGTAAAAATTGAAGAAAATCCTTAAACAAACCTTCTATAATAACCTGCCAACCCAAGGAAACTACGAACCTTCGTAGGCGTTATAGGTCTTGGCCAGTTCTTCAAGACTTCTACCTTTTGAGTATCAACCCTTATTCCTTCATCAAATACAATATGACCCAAAAATGCCATAGATTTTAACAAAAACTCATATTTAGAGAACTTTGCATATAACTTACAATCACAAAGAATGTGTAGCACCTGTCGTAAGTTACTAGCATGGTCCTTTTTTGATCTTGAATAAAACAGATTATCATCTATAAATACTATCACGAACACATCTAAGAATGGGTTGAACTCCCTATTCATCAAATCCATAAAATTTGTTGGTGCATTTGTTAGCCCAAATGACAAAACTAAAAGCTCATAATGACCGCACCGTGTTCGAAAAGTTATCTTGGGTATATCTTTCTCTTTGACCCTCACTTGGTGGTAACCCGACCTGAAGTCAATCTTTGAGAATCACTTAGCACCCTGAAATTGATCAAATAAATCATCAATCCTTGAAAGTGAATATTTGTTCTTTAGTCAATACATATTCTTAAAGAGTTATCTTTCTTACGCACAAAATAACACTGGTTCACCCCAAGGGGACATACTAGGCCTTAGGAATCCCTTGTCTAGCAAGTCTTTTAATTGCTTTTTCAACTCTTATAATTCTATTAGGGACATTCAATACATAGGAATAGAGATAGGTTGAGTACCTAGAATCATATCAACACCAAACTCTATTTCTTATTTACCTGTAAGATCTTCAAGAAATACATCAAAAAATTCACTTACCACTGGAACATATTGAATAATTGGTGGCCCTGCATATATATCTTTCACTCTTACTAGATGACATATGTAACCTTTGGAAATCATCTTCTTTGATTTAACATAAGAAATAAATTTACCTCTTGGGGCACAAATATTACCCCTCCATTTAAGGACTGCCTCTTTTGGAAAATGGAAATGCACCCTCTTAGTTCGGTAATATATTGTGTCATAACAAGAAGCCAATTAATCTATGCCTATTATAACATCAAAATCTGTCGTTTCTAGCTCAACAAGATCAGTCATTGTATCACGACCACAAACAGTTATTATCCAATTTCTAGACACTCTCCTAGCTATGATAGACTCACCAACCAGTGTAGATACTTCAAATATCGTAACCAATGATGTCGGTGTTCTTTTGAACTTTCCAACAACCAATGTAGTGATATATGATAGCTAGAGCCTGGATCAATTAATTTATATACATTATGTGCAAAGATGGACATTGTACATGTAACCATATTAGGAGAAGCCTATAAATTTTGTTGATCCGCTAGAGCATATGTATGTTTCTAAACTCTGCTAGAACTAGTTGCTCCTTTAATGCCTCTACCATGACCTGTAGGTTGTATACGCCTACCTATAGAAGACACCAATGATGATGATGCAACGGTTGATCTATTAGGTCATTCCATATAACCCTTACCCCTTTTTGGGTACTCTCTCATCATTTGTGCCAACATACCACACCAAAAGCAAGCATCTGTCTCAAACCGACATGCACCTAAGTAAAGCTTTCCATATTGTTTATAATGCTTTTGAGGAGGTCTTAATTATCTAATACTCCTTTTCTCTTGATACCCCATTATCTACACCCACTTATTTGCCCAAACTGATTGCCCTTAGACCCTTGAAACCTACTTAGTAAGAAGATGATGACCTAGATGGTCTATTGAAAAACTGAGGCCTAAACTCTCCTTGGGATGCCATAAACTGACCCATACTAGCCGTCTTGGGATACCCGTTTTTTTATTCTTGTGTTCTTCTTCTTTGCCTTTGATCTTTCATTTTTTATCCAAAAGCTTGTATTCCTGCGATATCTATACCTTTATTTAAAGCAACAATAGTACAATATCTAACTAAATACAGATCCAATCTATCCACATAACAATGAACTCTATCATCAATAGTAGCTACTACATTAGGAGCATACCTAGCCAAAGGGTTAAATCAAAGACTGTAGTCCTTCACGGGTATATTCCTTCACGGGTATATTCCCTTGGCGATGATTCAAAAACTGATCTATATGGGCCTTTTGAATCACAAATGGAAGGTAATGATCAAGAAATGCCTCTTGAACTCTTCCAACTAGATGAAGGTGTGCCTACACCCTTCAATCATTTCTAGTCTTTGTAGCAAAATATTGCCTCCCCTTTTAATCTATATGTTGCTAGCTCAACTATCTATTTACCAGATACATACATGACATCCAGAGCCCTTTACATTTGATCAGTAAAGTTTATGAGTCTTTGTTAAGATCTGACTCGGTGATATGGGAGGATCCAATTTAAGAAATTCCTGTGTCCATAGACTAGCTGCCCTATCCGCACCACTTGTACTTGTAGTTTGAATAGCTTGTCTTTGAACCTATCCAGCAACTATTAACAATTGGATAGCATAATGATAGCATCCATCTTTTTGGATTCCTATCTAAATTAAATTGAAAATTTGATTAATTTATTAGAATTGATAAAATTAGGGGTTCATAAAGAAATTAAGTCTACATACCACGTTCAAATTATTGGCATTATTATTACTGATCGATAAAATCTTATATATAGCCAACTTACATTAAGGTGGATGGGCTTCAATGTGAAATCAAGATGATTATGATGGAAGAAGATCCCACGAACGAGTCGAAGAATTATGGATAAACATGGGCTAAGTGCTACACATATTTCATGATTCAAGTCTAAGCCCAAAAGAGATAGAAGATTGGGCCCATATGCATTTTGATTAAATTCAAAAACTTTTGCTTTCCTAGTTTAAAGTTTCCTTGTTTAAAAGTTACCTAATTTAAAGTTTCCTAGTTTAAAGGTTTCCTAGTTTAAAAGTTTCCTAGTTTAGAGGTTTCCTAGTTAAAAAGCTTCCTAGTTTAATGTTTCCTAGATTTATTATTTCCATAAAAGTAGGATTCGAATCCTATACTATTTGGGATAGGTTTTTTCCTAACTATAGGGATGGATTTTGTTATTTTCAATTAGAACATTATGATTAATATTATGTCACGCCCCGAATTCCAACGAGGTGGACTGGCACCCGAAGTCGTTAAGGCCCGAGAGAACCAATTGTTATCCATGTACACTCATATGCATGTGTCCGTATGAATATCATTCTATCCCATGGAATCAATAAATACTAAAGGCGGATGTCATGAAAAACATATACACTATATGAAACTTGGCCGTTAGGGCCATCAAGTCAAAGTGGACATACATCTCTTACATTCATCTTCCTACATACATCTACAAAGCCTCTAACAGATACATGTGCATAACCAACCTACAGTCGGGACGAGTTGTCACGCTCCAAATCCTATTGAGGTGGACTGGCACCCGAAGCCGATATGGCCCGAGAGAACCAATCTTCGCTCATGTACATCTGCATGCATATCCTCTTATGAATCTTATTATACCTCATGCAACTATGCGGAAGTCATGGACATGAAAACATATGCTATATATATATATATATATATATATAATTTGGCCATTGGGGACATTAAGTCAAAACGGACATTCATCCATTACATTCATTCATATACCCACATATGTCTACAAAAGCCTCTAATAGATGCATCTATAAGAACAACTTAAAGTAGGGACAAGTCCCCGCTTTATACAACATTTACAACACCAAAAAAAATATACAACTGTGACTAGGAAAGCCCCGAAGCAACTGGAGCTCACGAAAGATCTGCAAATGGTCCACAGCCTACAGAGGAGGTCTACTAACACCTGCGCCTGCAATAATTAAAGTAAGTTCCCCATGAGGGGTCAGTACGAAGAATGTACTGAGTATGCAAGGCTCATAAGAAATTCATCATACATAATAACAAAAACAATGGAATAAATATAAGACAAATAGCGAATGTGAATAAACTCTCTTTCTGTATGTGTGAAACCATGTATATTACGTTCTTTACTTCCCTTGTCTTCATATTTATTCATCTTTATTGTTCTACCCATGCTAGGCTGTTCTGTAGCCCATGGGATGAGATTAACCCATGCTAGGTACTTTGACCCCTGGGATGTTATATTAACCCATGCTAGGCTTTCGTGTCGCCCCTGGGATGTTTCTAACCCATGCTAGGTACTTTGACCCCTGGGATGTATCGGGATCGACCCATGCTAGGTATTTTAACCCCTGGGATACCACCCATGAATACTTATTGATTAAACATTACTTATTTCTTTCATTACTCTTTATTTTATTCTATGAGTGATACCTTGATGAATGAAACATTTTTGAAACTTGAAACACAAACATACATTACTTCATGTCTTAACTCTTGTAAGATTGGTACCTCTACTTGTAAGGGATAGATACATTAGCTTGCACATTACTTCCTTCATTACTCTTATGAGATTGGTACTTCTACTTGTGAAAGATTGGTACAAAGATAATCATAATATTCTTGGACCTTGGAATATGACATAATTGGAAAATGCTATTCATGTATAACTAAATTCTCTTACATTATTACTCTCTTTGAGATAGTTCTTTTAGAAATTACCACGTTATGAGAGCATTGGAACTTCAATCAATGAATAAGAGATAAGTAAATCATAATTCATCTAAGAATACGAAACATGTGAATAACAATATATGTCAACCTGAATTGATGTACTTCAAAACCTCTCGGAATAGAACTAGCCCAAGCCCAATGTCAATGTGAACAATATGTTGCAGAAGGATACGGAAAGAGGAACCTTACATACCTTATCGTGTCAATATGAACACCCAATCCTATACGTGAACACAATAGTCTAGCGCCTTCCTTACGTCTCACTCTACAACAGAAATACACAACGGAGTTTACATTAACCATCAACTACCTTACAAATGCATATAACAATAATGAGTTACACAATGGCCTCAAAATGTCATTTCCCCCTTGACAACACCATTTATGAGATCATCATACCAACAATCCCACAATATTCCCAACATTGACCAAATATCATAAACCACTAGCATGTCACACCAAGTTCATACTTTCCACTCTTCATCACCACAACATCACAATTATTCCATCAAATCACCTCAATACACCTCATATCAACATATTGGCAAAAATCCCATAATTTACACTTATAGTAAAATAACAAGATTAATAACATAATCACACCATACATGTTGGTATTTCATCCATACCATTCTCTTTCATCAAAACCACAAGTCATTTTTCAAGTTTAAATTCCATAGATGACACATCTTTTACAAAAACACAAAGTGCCATGTTCAACACTTCCAAGCATAACCAACATGATATATATAATCTCTCATGCATATAATATGTTAATCCATAAGAATAAACACTTACCCAAGCTTTAAAAATGATGATCTTGCTCCAAGAAGTGTCTTAGGGTTTGAAGTTGAGAGAAAAAGCTTTGGGAAATTTCTAGATTTGGCATGAGACTTTTGTGTGATAAAAATCATCCTTATCCACTCTTGGAATTTAATGCTATGTTTGGCTTGGTCAATGGAAGAATGGGTCATTTGACCCATTCTTGGCCCATGTTTTCTTCCTTATTTTGGGCTTTTATTGAGCCCAAATCACTTAACCCAATAAAATCAATAATTTATCATGTTTAAATCATTTCATACATGTCACGACAATATTCCCACTCACGCAATTCATATTCGTAGCCTCAATCGCAAAAACAAGCGATTCTAGCCACTTATGGCTTATTTTGACCGAAAGGGTAAAACCGTCATTTGGATCATCCACGAATAATCTTATCAAAATGGAATGCTAATATAATACTTCAATTATTCCATGCATATGATCATAGTTGTAGAATAAATGTGGCAAAAAGCGGTCCGCTACGTCCCCGGGTACCCTTGGGACTAAGAAAAATTTTCAACTTTTGAAAGGTGCGCATAAGCAGCCTAGCACACCCTTGGGTGTGCCACCTTGATGCCTGTGGGATAAATATTTTAGCCTAGAGCAGCCTGGAACGCCCCTGGGCGCGCCCCACTCCTATTTTTTTAAAATTTTCATTTCTTCGACTTTTCTTCTCGGATTCGGTTAGATACTTCAAGTTCTATTCTTTAACTTACTTCTTACCTTTAATATCCTTTGTTTGGAGGTCATTCAAGACTCATTTGTAACCCCAGAAATGTTCCACTAAGTCACAAAACACCTCCTACGAAAGTCCAATCACATGTACGAGGGCCAATATCAATTATCTCATCAAAATCATTACAAATTACATACTTATGGCTCTCGACACCTAAGTGAACATTGTTCAACGTCGTCAAGTAGGGTTGGGAAGGTACGGTGTGTTACATTCTCCCCCCCTTAGAAACATTCATCCTCGAATGTTAACGAGGTCGCTTCAATTACAACAAATGCATCTTTATAGTAGCATACATATACATAAACACTTAAGGCTCATGGACACTTACTTATTATTCGTCCACTTCAACATTTTGAACTTTTTCTTCCATTTGAAACAAATATGGGTACGTCGATTTGATCATTTTTTTTAAGCTTCCCATGCGATCTCTTTGACTTGTTGATTTCCCCAAAGAACTTTTATGGAAGTTACGTCTTTATTTTTTAATCTCTTAACTTGTCGGTCTATAATAGCAATAGATATATCTTCCTAGTGAAATACCTCATAGTTTGTATACTTTCAATGGGAGCAATATAAAATGGAACTCTTATGCACTTCCGGCAATTTCACATCCTTTCTTTCCAAATCCCTTTACCCCTTTTATTGGTGACACTTTTAAGAGTACTTAATCATCTATGATTACAAGCATCTACTGTACCATTACGATATGTTTCTTTAACACTAATAAATTTACCAACAGGTGGAGATGGTTCAATTGACTTAACTAATGACCCCGGTGTCTCATTAGCTTTTATAGTAATCAATGAAGTGATATACAATAGGGTATATATATCATTTGAAAATATGGATAATATACTTGTATCTTCATCAGGAGATGCCTCCTAATTCGGTAGGTCCACTAGAGCATAAGTACAATTTTGGGCTCCACTGAAACTAGCTGCCCATCTAAAATCTCTACCACGACCAATAGACTGAACGCCTTTGCCTGGGGAAGGAACCGATGTTGACGATGCAACGGTTGATCCCGTAGTTCATTATATACCACTCGCCCTCTTTGTGGATGCAGATATGACTCGCAAAAGGCATGTGGCAAAGAAACAAGTATGATCTCCTCCTAAGTCAAAGCTTTCAAAAGCATTAACAAATAAGAAAGGGTCTAAATTGGAGAAGGTGTACAAAAGAAAAAGGGTTGAAGAGAGTTGGTCCAAGGCAACGATAAATGAGGATGAAATTTCTGAGCATAGCTCAAACTCTGAGAGGTATAATATTGATTGCTCAGATGAGAGGGACACTACACCCATTCATGAGCCACTGCGTACTCCCGAGACTGCTCTTCCAAAAAAAAAGAGGGTAGAACAACCGCCCACTGCTATTGCAAAGCCTCCACCCCATCCTCATGAGGACCATCATGTCCTAAACCGTCTTTTGGTGAAAAATTAGTGCAACATCATTGAAGAGAAATGATTAAGTCTGAACGGTTTAGAAGGAAAGCATCCAAAAGTGTTGGTTGCATTAATATACCATAATTTTTAGGTTTTCTTGAACCCCCAAAACCTTATGTTGAAAATTAGTAAAGGAGGTTTATGTGGCTTATGGATTGCCAAAAAAGAAAGAAAGAGGACCACAAGAGGTGAGAGAGGTTGTTAAAGTGAGAGGTGTAGATGTTCATTATGCTATTATAATTGGGAACCCAATGGATGAGGTACAATCTTGGTTAGCCCCTTTTCTAAATGATAGTACGCCTCTGTTGCTTGCATCAGAAGTACAAATTCAAAAGGGGGATATTCATTTAGAGGCTCGATATTGGTTGAGTTTCGTGTGTAGCGATTTGATGTCGTCCTAAAATTAGTCAATTTTCATGTATCCTAGGAAAGTGCTTGTGGGTACTGTTATTGTGAAAGACGTTTTGAACTTGTCTTTGATTATTGTCGTGGACATTGTTTTTTGGGCTCAATAGAAGCAAACCTCACTTGCTTTCCCATGTTTGATTACCTAGTTATGCCGGCGTGCCAAGGTTTCTTTTAATAAGAAAAAGGATTTTGAGTGTACCCCTAGCCCTATAGTGGACATTACCGGACTTGAACTCGTTTAGGAAGTAAATTAGAAGAAAGTCTGGGCGGATGATTCCCCGATAGTTGATTTTGATTCTTTTGATAGTGGTGCCAGCCAACCCACTCACAATACTACTAAAGCTCCTACTCCTTCTGGGTCATTTACCACTCCTCCTCCAACAGTTATATCGTTAGGTACATCATCACAGCTACCTCAACCTAGTGCCCTTAATCCTCAGCCTTCTACTACATCAGGTTCTTCAGGAGTCCAGCTAACTCAGGCTGACGTTATCAGGATGGGGCAGTAAGCTTATTCAGGTGATACGAGGCCATCTAGATTGGAGAGGGAGTTACCTGGGATGATTGCTGCTATGATAAAAGTCGTCATGGATTCGATACATGATGAGCTACGAGGTATTCTGTAACACCCTGTACATTTCTGAACCTAGTTAATTACCGTAATATTTATGGAATTATTCAAACTTGAGTTGGTTGGTGTATTATGCATTAACAATAATGGGATAAATTAATCTTGTGTCATTGGACTCAAATGAGGCCCAAAATGAACCAAAAAACATGGCCCAAAAAGGGGAAAAATGACCCATTCTACATGGACCAAGTAAGCATGTCATCTTTCACTAAGAGTGGCTAAGGATGACCTTGTGGGACTATATAAGGTGGAAAAATCATATGTTTATCAGCATTTCACACATGTGCAAAGTCTAGAATTTTCCACAATATTCTTTCCTCTTCCAAACCCAAAACTATCATTCTCTTGGGACAAGATCACTCCTTTGAAAGCTTTGGTAAGTGTTTAATCTCATGGTTTAATATATTATATGCATAATAGGGTGTATAAATCATGTTTGTTATGTTGACAAAGTGTGGAGAAGTTCACAATGTGTGAAATAGTCTATGTTTACTTCATCAGTAAAGGGTTTTGCCGTGTAAACTTGCAAATGGACTTATGGTCTTGAAGGAAGTGAACTTGATGGATTAAATATCAACATGTAAGATATGAATATATCCTTAACTTGTTTTATCCTTGTATATAGTGTTTGGAATTGTTATTGCAAAATTTTGCATGGACTTGGTGGTGTATTGAAAGAAAAGTGTGGTTTTGGTGATGTTCATGGGTTTGGTGAAACCATGGTTGTTCGTTGGTATCCAAATTGACTTAAAATATGAAAAGAGAAGTTTAATTATGATCATGGACCATTCATTACAAAAAAAGAACCCAAAAGAGACCCATTTTGGCCAAAACGGGCACCCGCGCTGGTGACTTCGCAGATGCCCCTAGACACTGCCAAGAGGCACCTGCGGCCACACCTCAACCACTTGCGGGTGCAAGTGTCTTCGCAGGTCAGCCCAGGGCCCCGTTTTGCATGTTTTTGTCTCTCTATGATCCCTCGAAACCCCTATACCCTTTATGGATGCAATTATCAACTTATGGTAAATTTTGAATGACTTTAAAGGAGTATCCCGGAGGTATTTTGAATGGTATAAATTATGGATTGTTGTTCATGTGTTATTGTGAAAGGTATTGGGATAACTTGATGGAGTAATTGTGACGTAGTGTTAATGAGAAAGTGTAAAGGATAAACTTGGTGTGAAATGTTATTGGTTTATGATATCTTGGTCAATGTGTGGAATGTTATGGTATTGTTGGTATGGTGATGCAATAAATGGTATTGTAAGAAGGCAAAATGACGTTATATGGCAGTCACGTAATTCATTGTCGTCTTATGCACTTATAATGTAGTGAGTTGTTAACGGGAGCTTCATGATGTACTTGTGTTGTAGAGTAACACGTAAGGAAGGAGCTGAATTGTTGTATTCACATATAGGACTGTATATTCATATTGGGAAATATAAGGTATGTAAGGTTACTCTTTCCATATCCTTCTGCAGCACATAGTGTTCACATTGTCATTGTACTTGTTCCATTTCGAAATATTCTAAGGTATCTCATTTCAGGTTATCATCTATTTTTATTCACATGTTCCTTATTCATTGATCAATTGTTATTCACGTGTCACATAATTGTGGACATGGTTCCAAAGTTCCAATAATGTTATGTTCCAAAGTTCCCATAATGTTTCAACCACCAATATATCAATCTCACACAAGCCAATGTATCAAGCTCACACAAGCCAATGTATCAATCATATACAAGCAAATGTATCAATCTTACACAAGTAAAGGTATCAATCTCTCACAAGTAAGGAATGAAGTAAGGTATATATATATATGTGTGTATATTATAGTATGGCCCACCGATAAGGTGGAAAATTGTTTATATTATATTATGTCCCACCGATAAGGTGGAAGATTGTTTATATTATATTAGGTCCCACTGATAAGGTGGAAGATTGTTTATATTATATTATGGCCCACCGATAAGGTGGAATATTGTTTATATTATATTATGGCCCACCAATAAGGTTAAAGATTGTTTATATTATATTATGGCCCACCGATATGGTGGAAGATTGTTTATGTTATATTATAGCCCACTGATCAGCTGGATGAATGATATATGGCCCACTGATCAGCTGGATGAATGGTAATAAAGATGAAGGTAAAAGTAAGTAAAGCACTTGAATGAAAGTATATCACTTGAAGGACAGTATTTATATAAAAGATAATGATATGAATGAAGGATTGAAAATGAAAGTAATGAAAGCAATGTACATAGTTCCACATATACAGAACGGAGGTTTATCCATATTGATTATTTCACTTGTAATTGACATCATTGAAGTATTTATGTATCATGAAGTTTCTTACAGCCTTACATACTCAGTACATTCTTCGTACTGACGTCCCTTGGGGGACTTACCTTACTTGTTGCAGGCACAGGCGCTAGTAGACCTCCACCGTAGGTTGCGGGTCTATTGCGGATCTTTGGTGAGCTCCAGTTGGTTCGGGGCTTTCCGAGTCATATGAGTACTTTTGGTTTAGTATTGTAATATTGTATAAAGCGAGGACTTGTGTCACGCCCCCACTTCCAACGGGACGTGATTGGCACCCGAAGCCGATATGGCCCGAGAGAACCAATCTTTGCTCATGAACCTTCGTATGCATATTCTCATATGGATCTCATTAAACCTTATGCACCTATGCGGAAGACATGATCATGGAACATATGCTATATATATATATATTAATGAAACTTGGGCGTTGGGGCCATTAAGTCAAAATGAACATTTATCTCTTACATCCACATACCCATATATGTCTACAAAAGCCTCTAACAGATGCATTTACTAGACCAACTAACAGTCGGGACAAGTCCCTGCATTATACAATATTTACAATATCAAAACAAATATACAACTATGACTCAGGAGGCTCCGAACCAACTGGAGCTCACCCAAACTCTGCAAATGATCCACAGTCTACTGAGGAGGTCTACTAATGCCTACACCTGCAACATGTAAGGTAAGTCCCCCGAGGGGGTCAGTACGAAGAATGTACTGAGTATGCAAGGCTCATAATAAATAGCATCATACATGAGAATGTCAATAGAATAAAATATGAGAGAATAATCAATGTGGATCAAGATCATTTTATGTAACATCTTTTATAATTATAGTCCTTCAAGGAATTTACCTTCACTCAAGAGACTTGCCTCTAATAGGTTCTTCTATACCCAAGAGATTCGTTCTTGCTTCTCTATTCATTACCGCTATTGTTCATCTACTTGGTTAGTAGGTTATAACAGAATAACACTTCATCCACATACATCCACTCTAGTGGTGGGGGTAACAACATAACATACATCTACTCTCTTAACGTACATCCACTCTATTGGTGGTTTTAACCTACATTCACTCTATTGGTGGGGCAACATACATCCACTCTCATGGTGGGGCAACATACATCCACTCTCATGGTGGGGTAACGTACATCCACTCTCATGGTGGGGTAACATACATCCACTCTCATGGTGGGAGAACATACATCCACTCTCATGGTGGGAGAACATACATCCACTTCTCATGGTGGGAGAACATACATCCACTCTCATGGTGGGAGAACATACATCCACTGCTCATGGTGGGAGAACATACATGGGAGAGATCGATATATCAACTTATGAAAGATTAATACATTAAGGATCATGACACTAATTGAAACACACAAATATGCTTTACCTCTCTCTTATACTTCGTGAGATTAACACCTTATTTACCTCCCTTCACTAATCCTATGAGATCTTATTTAAGTAAGTATAATAATACCGGACCTCCATCTTTGGTGGGTTATAATAAATAACAAATCATAATCTAGGAATTATTCCATATTGAACTTATGCCCTCTAGAGTGTGACCCATACTCAATGAAACATATAG
Source organism: Capsicum rhomboideum (assembly GCA_031232105.1). NCBI lineage: Eukaryota > Viridiplantae > Streptophyta > Magnoliopsida > Solanales > Solanaceae > Capsicum > Capsicum rhomboideum. The sequence continues at coordinate 52,791,722 of CP124718.1, forward strand.
CAACCATGCGCATTACCTCTTTACAATATTATACCTTCTACTTAGTTATGAGAATGACACGCTAAAGGTCATGGCGTTAAATCATACACTTATATACACATCTCACTTCACTCCTTTACTTTATGAGTTTGATATCCTTACTTATGAGGAATAATTATACTAGCTTGCACATTACCTCTCTTATTACTCTTATGAGATTGGTACTTCTACTTATTCAAGATTGGTACAAGGATAATCATCATACTATAGAACTTTGGAACATGACATAATTGGAACATGCTTTTCAAGAATAAATAGATTCCCTTACATCTTACTCTCCTTGAGATAGTTCTTTTAGGAATTACAACTTCATGACATTTCCATGATCAAGAAATAAATGAACCATAAGTCATTTAAGAATAGGACACACATGAATAACAATATACATCACCCTGAATTGATATACTTCAAGCCTCTCGGAATTGAAACAAGTCCAATGTCAATATGAACACATGTTGCAGAAGGATACGGAAAAAGGAACCTTACATACCTTGTATTCTTAATACGAATACACAATTTTAGACGTGCATACAATATTCCTACTCCTTCCTTATGTTTCTCTCTACAACACAAGTTCATAACGAAACCAACATTAACCACCAATTACCTTATAATGGCATACAACAACAATAAGTCACATGTTTAGCTTTAGCATGTCATTCCCCTTTGACAATACTATTTATGAAATCATCATACCAATAATTCCACAATATTCCATACATTGACCAACACATGATAACCAATAGCATGTCATACCAAACTCATGTTTTACACTTCTCCATCACCACCACATCACAATTATTCCATCAAATGACTTCAATACACCTCACAACAACAAATCGGCCAAACTCCCATAATTTACACTTTTAGAAAAATAACAAGTTTGGGACCATAATAACACCATACATGTTTTTATTTTATCCATACCATGCTTTTTCATCAAGACCACAAGTCATAATCCAAGTTACTATCCCATGGATTTCACATCTTTTACACAAAACCAAAAAGTGCCATGTCCAACATTTCCAACCATAACCAACATGATATACATAATCTCTCATGCTTATAATATGTTAAAGTACAATAATAGTCACTTACCCAAGCTTGGAAGATGATGATCTTGCTCCAAGAAGTGCCTTAGGGTTTTGAAAGCCAAAGAGATGTTCTTGGGAAATTTCTAGAAAAAGATAGAAAAGGCATGGGTGTTTCTCATGATAAAATCAGATATTTGGCCCCTTTTATAGACCTTGAGTCTATCCTTAGTCATTAATGTGGTATTCTAGAAGGTCTTGGCAAGAATGGGTCATTTGACCCATTTTGGGCCATGCTTTCATTTCATTTTTGGGTCCTTTTTGGGCCCAATTCACTTAACCCAGTAAAATTAATAATTTCACGTGTTCAAGTCATCTAATACATGTTACAACACTATTTCCACTCATGTTATTCATATCCGTAGCCTCAATCCCAAAAACAAGCGATTCTAGCCATGTATGGCCTATTTTGACCAAAAGGGCAAAATCGTTATTTTGACTCCAAATTCGTTCTCGAGTAATTTTATCATACCAATATAATATTTCACTCATTTCATGTATATTCTCATGGTTGTAGAAGAGAAGTGGCAAAAATCAGCTCAATACGTCCCCGGGCACCCTTGGGACTTAAGAAAAATTCCAACTTTGAAAAGTGACCAAACCCAGCGTGGCACGCCCTTGGGCGCGCTAGCTTGCTGACTTTGGGCACAAAAATTTGGCCCAAAGAGGCGTGGCACGCTCCCCATCGTGCCCCTACCTTAAATTAATTTATTTTATTTTTTTTTTTAACTCTCAAAACTAAGGTAAACATGTACGGGGTGTTACAACTTGTCCCGACTGTAGGTTGGTTATGTACATGCATCTGTTAGAGGTTTTGTAGACGTATGTGGGAATATGAATGTAAGGGATGTAAGTCCATTTTGACTTGATGGCCCTAATGGCCAAGTTTCGTATATAGCATATGTTTCCATGACTTTCGCATAGTTGCATGAGATATAATGATGTTCATACAGAGACATGTATATGAATGTACATGAGCAAAGATTGGTTCTCTCGGGCCTCAACGGTTTTGGGTGCCAGTCCGCCCCGTTGGAATTTGGGAAGTGACAAAAGTGGTATCAGAGCCAGGTTGTCCTAAAGGTGTCTACAAAGTCGTGTCTGAGTAGAGTCTTACTTATGGATGTGTTGTGCACCACATTTATGAGCAGGAGGCTACTGGACATTTAGGAGTTGTTTCTTTTCTTCATTTCTAGATCATGCAATAGAGCCAATATTGTAGGTGGAATTATATCTGACCATTGGAATTGGTTTTCTTTGTTATAGTTAAATGTCGATGATAAGACGAGGTAGGGGCCAAGGTAAGCAAGTAGATATGCTTGCTGGAGAAGGAACGAGTAAATCACCACCTGACCAAGTTAGTCAAGGTGGAGCTGACACTGAAATTGCATCGCGGTCTTCTTCTGCTTTTCCAGCTCCAGAAGAGCCGAGAGGTAGAGAAGTACCTGCAGAACCGCCTATGAATGCCGCTGACCAGGATTTAAGAAATGCAGTGCATATGTTGATGCAGATAGTTGTTGCACAAACTCAGGGACAATCTGGTCCAATGACAAGTGAGGATGACGCGACTAGAGTAGCTAGTCGGTGGACACAGGATTTTTTGAAATTAGATCCCCCCACATTCACTGGGATAGATCCGAATGCAGACCCATAGGACTTTGTGGACCAAATTCAAAGGGCTCTAGAGGTATGCATGTGACGGGTATAGAAATAGTGGAACTTGCAGCATATAGATTGAAAGGAGAAACTATATTGTGGTATGAAGATTGGAAATGATCGAGGGGTATTGGCACAAATCCAGCTAGTTGGGAAGAATTTAAAATGACATTCCTTGATCACTATCTCCCATATGAGATCCGAGAGGCTCGTGCGGATCAGTTCTTAAATCTCCATCAAGGGAATATGAGTGTCAGAGAATACAGTCTTCAGTTTAATTCTTTGGCCATATGCTCCGAATGTAGTGGCCACAATGAAAGATCGAGTCCATCGATATGTGGACAGATTAGAGCCATATTTGGTGAGGGACTGCACTATTGCTGCTTTGAACAGAGATATGGATATAGCCAGAATACAGGCGTTTGCACAGAAGATGGAGGACCAGAGGCATAGAAGGAGGGTGCACGAATTTGAAAGAGGGTCGTCAAAAAGGGCTAGATTTATGGGACAAGTTATGGCATCCCAAGGAGAATTTAGGCCTCGGGTTTTTCCTAGACCACCTAGGCCATCATTTTCTTACCCTACAACAGGTACTCCCTCTTAATTTCAAGGATTTAGAGGCGGTCAAGCTGGGTATAGTAGTGGGACTCGGGGTTCATAGACAATGGGGTATCGAGAACAAGGAAGTATGAGCCACTCGAGGTCTTTGCGTCAGCTGTGCCAGTGCTGCGGGAAGTTTCATTTAGGTGAATGTTGGTTTGGAATGAATGTTTGCTTTTGGTGTAGGAAGTCAGGACACATGATGAGAGAGTGCCCAGAGAGGGCCACTGGTAGTAGTATGACACGACCTATGGGATCAGCCGTTGCGTTATCATTGTCAGGTGTACAACCTGCTGGCCGTGGCAGAGGTGCTAGCGGAGCAGCTAGTTCTAGTGAAATTCAAAACCGTGCCTATGCCTTAGTGGATCGACAGAATTCGGAGGTTTATCCTGATAAAGACACAGGTACAGTATTCATATTTTTACATAAGGTGTATGCATTGATTGACCCGTATTCTACATTACTCCATTTATGAAGGAAAACATTTTGAAACAATACCAGAACTACTAGTTATGTCATTCGAGGTTTATACACCGGTTGGCGAATCTATAGTAATTAAAAGAGTATATCATAATTGTTTAGTAACTAATTGTGGCTATGATACACTGGTTGGCATTGCCGAGCTAAGAAGTTACATTTTCATTTTTCCACAAAGAATGTTCTTGCATGGAAGGGTAATATGGGAGCACCGAGAGGTAACTTTATTTCCTATCTAAAGGCAAGAGAAATGATACGCAAAGGAGTACATGTGTCATTTAGTAAGAGTGAAAGATATTGATGTGAAACCACTAACTCTTCAATCGGTTCCAGTAGTAAATGAAATTCTTGAGGTATAGTAGAGTTTGGTATTGACGTGATTCTAGGCACTCAGCCTATCTCTATTCCTCCGTATGTCCTATCAGAGTTACAGGAATTAAAAAAGCACTTATAAAGACTTGCTGGAAAAAGGGATACATAAGACCTAGTACGTCCCCTTGGAGTGCACCAGTATCATTTGTGCGAAGGAAGGATGGGTGCCAAATAGTTTTCATAGGACATCACCAGGTGAGGGTTAGGAAAAAAAATATATATACCTAAGATAGCTTTCCAAATATGGTATGGTCACTATGAATTTCCAGATAACCAATGCACCAACGGTTGTTAGGGATTTGATGAATGGGGGTGTCACATCATTTTTAGATGTATTCGTGACCATGCTCATAGATGACATTCTGGGCTATTCAAGTTTACAAGAAGACCATGCTAATCACTTACGATAGGTGTTACGGATTCTTCGTGACCGTAAAATATATGCAAAGTTCTTTAAATGTGGGTTTGGTTAAAAATCCGTAGTGCTCTTGGGTCGCATTGTATAGGATGAGGGACTAACGGGTGATACACAAAAGCTAGAAGCGGTGAAAAAAAAATTGGCTAAGGCCTACGACACTTACTGAGATTCATAGTTTTCTTGGCTTGGCTGGTTCTTAAAGGAGATTTGTTACAGGGTTTTCTTCTATCTCAGCACCCTTAACAAAGCTTACACACAAGGAAATTAAGTTTCAGTGGAATGATGCATGTGAGAAAAGTTTCCAAGAGCTGAAAAATAAATTGACTTCTATACCTGTATTGGTACTTCCCGAAGGTTGGGTTTGCAGTATATTTTTATGCAAAAGAACCCGCACGGAAGATAACAAAGGTAGCTGGAATTACTAAAATATGATGATAGTGATATCCTATACCATCCGAGAAAAATAAATATAGTAGTCGATGCATTAAGTCGTAAAGCAATAGGAAGCACGAATAGCCAGTGGACAGAAAAAAGCAAGATATAATTAAGGACCGACATCAACTAGCCACTTTGGGATTTCTTCTTCTTGAATCTCAAGATGAAAGAATTATAGTGTAAAATTCGGCAGAGTCTTCACTTGTAGCTGAGGTGAAGGCAAAGCAATATGCCAATCCTATTTTATTTTAGTTGAAAAAGAATGTACAACAAAGGTTGCCAATTTATTTGAGCTTATACAAGGGGGAGTACTTCAACGCCAAGGTAAAGTTTGTGTACAGGATATAGATGAGAGAAGGAAATGAATTGTGACAGAAGCACATCATTCACGGTATCCCACTACCAAAATGTATTATGATTTGAACGAAACGTCTTGGTGGGGGTAACATGAAGAAGAACATTACAGAATATATAGCCCAATGTCCAAATCGTCAACCAGTAAAAGTAGAACATCAGAAACTTGGAGGTTATATGCAATGTATTAATCTTCCAGTCGGGAAGTGGGACATGATTAACATGGATTTCATCACAGGTTTGCCTCGTACACTGCGAAAATTTGACTCCATATGGGTAATAGTTGACAGGCTTACCAAGTAGCACACTTTTTACCTGTCAAGACCACTTGTACAGCTAGAAATTATGTAAGGTTGTATGTTAAAGAGACAGTACGATTACATGGGATTCCCAGTTCTATTATACCAGACGAGGGAGCTCAATTTACTGCATACTTTTGGCAATCTTTTCAGAAGAGTTTGGGAACCCAAGTGAGTTTGAGTACAGCTTTTCATCCTTAAACAGATGGGAAAGCAGAACGTACTAGTCAAACATGTGAAGATATACTATGAGTTTATACAGGTGACTGGGTATTTGTGAAAGTGTCACCACTGAAAGGGGTAATGAGATTTGGAAAGAAATGAAAGTTGGCCCTATATAACGTGCCATATGAAACTGTCCGCAGATTTGGGAAAGTTGCGTATGAATTAGCATTACCCCAAGAACTCTCCACAGTTCATCCGGTATTTCATGTTTCGATACTTAGAAAGTGCATAGGAGATCCATTTCGTATTGCTCCTACGGAAGCGATACAAGTTACGGAGGATCTCACCTATGAAGAGATACCTCTTGCTATTCTAGGCCAACAAGTGAAAAGATTAAAGAATAAAGAAGTAACTTTCAGAAAAGTGCGTTAGAGGAATCATCAAGTAGAAGAAATCACGTGGGAAATTGAAGAAAAAATGAAGTCTAAATACCCGCATTTGTTTCAAGTAGAAGAGAAAGTTCAAGATACAAGATCGGATCAATAACAAGTAAGAATCTATAAGCATTATGTATATATATGATGGCATGAAGAATGATCCAAGACCCGAAGTTGTTTAATTTGAATAATGTCACTAACATTTGAGGACGAATGTTTCTAATGGGGGAAGGATGTAACACCCTGTACATTTTTGAACCTAGTTAATTACCGTAACATTTATGGAATTATTAAAACTTGAGTTGGTTGGTATATTATGCATTAACAATATTGGGCTAAATTAATCTTGTGTCATTGGGCTCAAATGAGGCCCAAAATGAACCAAAAGACATGGCCCAAAAAGGGAAAAAATGACCCATTCTACATGGACCAAGTAAGCATGTCATCTTTCACCAAGAGTGGCGAAGGATGACCTTTTGGGACCATATAAGGTGGAAAAATCAGATTTTTATCACCATTTCACACATGTGCAAAGTCTAGAATTTTCGACAATATTCTCTCCTGTTCCAAACCCTAAACTATCATTCTCTTGGGACAAAATCACTCCTTTGCAAGCTTTGGTAAGTATTTAATCTCAGGGTTTAATATATTATATGCATAATAGGGTGCATAAATCATTTTTGTTATATTGACAAAGTGTGGAGAAGTTCACTATGTGTGAAATAGTCTATGTTTGCTTAATCGGTAAAGGGTTTTGCCTTGTAAACTTGAAAATGGACTTGTGGTCTTGAAGGAAGTGAACTTGATGGATTAAATATCAACATGTAAGATGTGAATATATCCTTAACTTGTTTTATCCTTGTATATAGTGTTTGGAATTGTTATTGCAATATTTTGCATGGACTTGGTGGTGTATTGAAAGAAAAGTGTGGTTTTGGTGATGTTCATGGGTGTGGTGAAACCATGGTTGTTCATTGGTATCCAATTTGACTTACAATATGAAAAGAAAATTTTAATTATGATCATGGACCATTCATTACAAAAAAAAAAAAAAAAAAAAAAACCAAAAGAGACCCATTTTGGCCAAAACGGGCACCCGCCCTCGCAGACGAAGGCACCTGCGGGTGCAGGTGACTTATCAGATGCCCCTAGACACTACCAAGAGTCACCTTCGGCCGTACCTCAACCACCTTCAGGTGCAGGTAGCTTTGCAGGTCAGTCCAGGGCCCCGTTTTGTATGTTTTTGTCTCTCTATGATCCCCCGAAACCCCTATACCCTTTATGGATTCAACTATCAACTTATCGTAACTTTTGAATGACTTTAAAGGAGTATCCCGGAGGTATTTTGAATGGTATAAATTATGGATTGTTGTTCATGTGTTATTGTGAAATGTATTGGGATGACTTGATGGAGTAATTGTGACGTAGTGTTAATAAGGAACTGTAAAGGATAAACTTGGTGTGAAATGTTATTGGTCTATGATGTCTTGGTCAATGTGTGGAATGTTATTGTATTGTTGGTATGGTGATCAATAAATGGAATTGTAAGAGGGCGAAATGACGTTATATGGCAGTCACGTAATTCATTGTCGTCTTATACACTTGTAATGTAGTTAGTTGTTAATGGGAGCTTCGTGATGTACTTGTGTTTTAGAGTAACACGTAAGGAATGAGATGGATTGTTGTATTCACATATAGGACTGTATATTCATATTGGGAAAGATAAGGTATGTAAGGTTACTCTTTTTGTATCCTTCAGCAGAACATAGTGTTCACATTATCATTGTACTTGTTCCATTCCGAAATGTTCTAAGATATCTCATTTCAGGTTATGATCTATTGTTATTCACATGTTCCTTATTCATTGATCAATTTTTATTCACGTGTCACATGATTTTGGACATGGTTCAAAAGTTCCAATAATGTTATGTTCCAAAGCTCCCATAATGTTTCAACCACCAATGTATCAATCTCACATAAGCCAATGTATCAAGCTCACACAAGCCAATGTATCAATCTTATACAAGCAAATGTATCAATCTTACACAAGTAAAGGTATCAATCTCTCATAAGTAAGGAATGAAGTAAGGTATATATATATATGTGTATATTATATTATGGCCCACTGATAAGGTGAAAGATTGTTTATATTATATTATGGCCCATCGATAAGGTGGAAGATTATTTATATTATATTATGGCCCACCGATAAGGTGGAAGATTGTTTATATTATATTATGGCCCACCGATAAGGTGGAATATTGTTTATATTATATTATGGCCCACCGATAAGGTAGAAGATTGTTTATGTTATATTATAGCCCACTGATCAGCTGAATGATACATGGCCCATTGATCAGCTTGATGAATGGTAATAAAGATGAAGGTAAAATCAAAGAAGTAAAGAACTTGAATGAAAGTATATCACTTAAAGGAAAGTATTTATATAAATGATAATGATATGAATGAAGGATCGAAAATGAAAGTAACGAAAGCAATGTACATGGTTCCACATATACAGAACAGAGGTTTATCCATATTGATTATTTCACTTGTACTTGACATCATTGAAGTACTTATGTATCATGCAATTTCTTACAGCCTTACATACCCAGTACATTCTCCGTACTGATGTCCCTTGGGGCACTTACCTTACTTGTTGCAGGAACAGGTGCTAGTAGACCTCCACAGTAGGTTGCGGGTCAATTGTGGATCTTTGGTGAGCTACAGTTGGTTCTGGGCTTTCCGAGTCATATGTGTACTTTTGGTTTGGTATTGTAATATTGTATAAAGCGGGGACTTGTCCCAACTGTAGGTTGGTTATGTACATATATCTGTTAGAGGTTTTGTAGACGTATGTGGGAATATGAATGTAAGGGATGTATGTCCATTTTGACTTGATGGCCCTAACGGCCAAGTTTCGTATATAGCATATGTTTCCATGACTTTCGCATAGTTGCATGAGATATAATTATGTTCATATAGAGACATGCATATGAATGTACATGAGCAAAGATTGGTTCTCTCGGGCCTCAAAGGCTTCAGGTACCAGTCCGCTCGGTTAAAATTCAGGGCATGACATATTCGTTAGACCCTGCAGCTTTTTGGTAGGAGATTAGATGATTTAGGTTCTCCTCAACAGCCTGTTATGCCAAAGACAGTGACTAAGATGCGGGAGGAGCTTGCTTCTCTTCAAAAGCATGTTGATGAGCTCCGTTTCTCAGATCTGACATATTTATAGAGAGCTACATCTGAGACACTAGCTCCAATTTCTATTCTTGCTTGTGATAATGACCCAGCAGCTGAGGAGAAGGTAGATGAGGATGACCGTACTTCAGATGAAGATGTTGATGATGTGGAGATCGAGGGTTATTTTGAGGTGCAGGGCCACATTGGGATACAGGTTGATCCTCAGGTTGCGGTGCAGGTTAATGAGTAGATTGATAGGCAGGAGACAGATGATGTCATAATTACTGCCTCATTGGATAGGTTGAGGGTTGAGATGACTTGGATTAGGACCTCCAGTTTAGCTGCCACCATGGAGACCAAGGATACTGTATCAGATCCACCCCCTCAGGAGACACTTTGAGTTGAGCCAGACACTGATGCCCAAATAGTGACCACTTTAGTGAGCCAGTCACTATCACAGGCTTAGTCATGTTCAGGAGAACCCTTACTCTCACTCTCCTATTTTTATTCAAGTCCTATTGCATTGAGGACAATGCACTTTTTTGAGTTAGAAGTGGGGTGTTTATTTTGGATCTGTAATATTTGGATCATGATACTTGGTTCTTTTAATACATTGCTCAGGATATTTCTGGATATTTATTTTTGGTATGTGGTGATAATTGCGATTGGATATTATTTTGATATTTCATTTGTTTTGTAATATTTGAGTGTGTGGTGTGTTATGCTTCAGTTCTATTTCTTTACTTTTTATTTTTAGCTTTGTAGCTCGTAATTAGTTGCAAATAAAATTCTTTTTGGTATGCGTATTTAAGAGTGTACTAGCAATAGAATACTTTGACTCAAATAGTACTCTTGGGGAGATGTTCACATGCTCAACTCTTAAAAATGATGAATCGTTGTGCATTGCTCCATTTTTCAAAAATGTGCACCTTTTTCATTTGGTTTGTAGTATTTGAATGTGTGGTGTGTGATGATTCAGTTCTATTTCTTTACTTTTTATTTTTAGCTTTGTAGCTCGTAATTAGTTGCAAATAAAATTGTTTTTAGCATGCGTACGTAAGAGAAAAAGTGTACTATAAATAGAATACTTTGACTCAAATAGTACTCTTGGGGAGATGTTCACATGCTCAACTTTTAAAAAAGATGATTCGTTGTAGATTGCTCCATTTTTCAAAAAGTACCCCTTTTTCAAAAAATTTCTTTGGTTAGTTTAACGAGTTAGGCGCTTATTATTTGTGAACACCTGTATCTTATTTTGACTACTTGAGTACCTTTCTCGATATGTGCTATGAATGTGGTACATCAATTGAGGAAGAGTGCTTTGAGTATGCGATTGAGTGTCGTACGTGGGTGATAATTCATCTTGATCTTGTTCATTGAGTCCACCTAGAACTAGCCCGGTTGCTCTGTGTCTAAAGTAAAGAGTCTGTGATGTTGTAGAAGTGGTCTTAGGCCATTAATCAAGAGTAACCTCCAATTTGACCAAAATAGCTACCCCAATGTGAGTTGAGTGACCAATTTTTGTCCCAAATTCGAGCCTTGGATCCTTTTTTCTTAGATAAGATTATTACAAACCAAAACCCATGTTTCAAAGCCCCCTCTTTTGAACCTAACACTTCTTGAAGTGTTTAGGTGAGACCAAAAATAGCCTAAGTTGGGGGTGGTAGAGACCCCGAGGGGGGGGGGGAATTGTAATAAGAAGTTCATGAAGTTGAAGATCTATCACTTCCATCCCTAGTTATCCTAGTATTCTTTGTGAATAGTAAAAAAAAAAAAAAAAAGCTTGAAAAGGATTTGAAAAAGAGTGTAAATTGTGTTAGATGATTAATAAGAAGTTATTGTGTTGAAAGGATAGGGGGGAAGATTGCTTGAAAACCTTTGAGAATTGGTCCTTGGAATGAATTGAGATCTAAGCTTTGGGAAATAAGTGTAATCAAGGTCTCCTTAGATGCTTCGAGAAGGTACAGTCACTACAACCTTAACCTTCCCTACCTTGCCCGATGCCTACATTATAAGTTGAAGCAAGACCTTAGTGATCTTCAAAGTAGTATGTTTTTATGTGGTGAAATGGATCTTATGATCAATCCTATGGCGTAGTTCTCATGTACATGATTATCTTTCGGAGTGTGAGTGATTTGTGATAGTCTTTTGTTTTAATGACGATTTGTTCTTATGGGAAAGGACTTCTTTGTGTGAGGGCACTTGGTTGCATTACTTGATCACTCTTTGATCTTAGTTGGAGTCCATGAGCATGTGTGAGGTATGGTAGTATTTAGTATGGTAAAGTATTTAGTCAACACTTGAGGCTTGTCGTTCACAATATGATTATTTGATAGGTGAGACTTGTGCCATTGTTTTCAAAATCGATAGGGCAAAGTGTTTTCACAAAAGAAGCATGTGTCTAATCTCCCTATTAGTACCATTTGTGGACATTGTTGATTTTATTGTGTGTGCATTGATTTACCCGAGGACAAGCAAAAATTTAAGTTGGGGGTGTTGATGAGTCGGCAAATTGCGACTCATTTAGCCTAAAAATAGTAAGAAATTATGTCCTCAATACTAATTTGAATGCATTTTAATATTAATTAAGTTTAATTTTAGGGTTAAGGGCAAGAAGTGGTTGAAATAGCAAAAAGAAGCAAAAAGATGGAAGATTGGAGCTAAAAATGCATAAAAGCATCACAGAGGACAATTGGCGCATAGCAGAGGACAATAGGTAAGCCAAATCTATAGCCCAGAATAGAAAGTAACGGGATAATAAGTCAAAGAGAGGAAAATAGGATAATATCATGAAATAAAGTGATAATGATGAATAATAGATAAAACAAGCATATGATAGAAAGGGAGAGGACAAAATATACAAAACCAATCCCCCAAGACCTAGTATAGTCAGTAAAAGAGACACTAAGCATAAGGAGTACTAGAAAAGTACAATATATATACAGAATAGTCTCTGACAGTACAATATGTAACACCTCATATTCTACATGTACTAGTTCTACTTATATGACACTTCATATAGCCTTGTGGTATAGGTAATAGACTTCTTATACGATTATTGATCGTGTAAATAGGTTTGAAGGATGCTTCCCATACATCTCAATGTGACACAATCAAGTTAACGTCAATTCAAGTATTTAAACTTGGGATCATAAGGTGGTATTTGAGTCTAAATTTTAAAGCAATAGTGTGTATATAGGTGTTAATTAAATTAAAGGGATTAAGATCCAAAAATGGAACAAAATATTGAGCTTCTTGCTTGACCTATTTAAGCTAGTAGGTGCATCACCTACTTGAGCTATATGGACCAAGTGGAAGGAATCAAGTAGGTGTATCACCTACTTAACCTAATGGGTCAGATTTAGGCCTATATTAATGGACTCATTTAAGTCCCAATCTATGTAAAAGAAAAGGAGAAGAATAGGCAGCCCAAACACCTAAAAATCTGCCCTGAAGACTAATAAATTAAAGGCCCATTTAGGACATAAATAAAGGTCAAGTAGGTGCATCACCTACTTGGACCATTTTGACTAAATTGTGGCTGAAAACGGGGCTAAAGAGGTGGTCTAAATGGTCCATATAAGATCAATATTGATTGATCTTTTCACTTATTTTTAACACACAAAAATCAGACTTTCTCTCTAAAATTCTCTCTCTTTCTCTCAAGGGTTAGAGCAGCCACCTCAATTTCCTCCTAGGATTCTTGAAGAAACCTTCATCTTTGCAAGCTAAGGTAAGTGAAAATACTTATGGTTTTAGCTTGATTCTTCTATTGGAAACTAGAAAATCATGTTGGTTATGCTTAAAAGTATAGGACTACCTTTCCTCCATGTTAGCTGCCCTATGTCCCTTTGTTATTAAGAGACCTTATTCTTCTTGTTGGTTAATTTTGAAGGATAATTTAAGCTCTTAAAAGAAGTGCAAATTTAGAGGATAAATTCAAGAAATTAAGGTAATGCTACAGCCCATTTTTTCTCCTCCTTATATACAAGATTGAATGGAGAATTCTATCTGTGTTTTGTCAAGAAATTATGGGGTTTTGATTAGAATCCTTGAGTCAATAATTCCCTAGTGCAATGAAAGGATTTTGAGACTATTTTAGGGGTTGTTTTATGTGTATATGTTAGGGACAGCTTGGTTGATTTTAAAAAGGGTTGTTAGTAGTTGGTATTGAACATACAAAAAGAGGGTGTAATGATACACCACTTAATTAGATGTTGTATAAGATTTGTTGCCTATCACACTTTGTGAACTGTTTTGTACATATTATGAAGCCAGAGGAGTCTCTAGAGATCGTATATGAATTCGTGTGTTGTACAAATGTTATTAGAGGAGAAAAGGTTGAAGGAACACCCTTGATTTAGTAAATTATGGGTTTACTGCCTGAAAACTATGTTGGTGATGTTAAGTAGTGCAAATGTGTTGATTAGATACTAATACTAGTTTTAGCACTTATTTTATTGTAGATAAGTAATCTGAAATGAAGAAGTATAATTCGGGGTAGTATCAGAGTTGTACAGCAAGGTATGTAAGGCTTTTTGATTCCATAGTCTTTGGCATGAATCTAACATTTTGCATTATAAAGTCAACTTTCTAGATGCTCTTCCTAGCAAATGACACATAGTGGCAGCATAGAAACTCCAATGTAGCTAACGAATTTGTCCCCACTCTATAGTGTGTTAGAATACTTCAAAATATGTTTATTACTAGATTTTTACATTTACTCTTCCAAGTACTAGCTTGAAAAAGGTGCTTTTCTGTAACACCCCGTATACTCCCAACCCAATATGACGACGTTGAACAATGGTTACTTAGGTGTCGAGATGCCATGAGTATGTAATTTGTAATGTTAGTGATGAGAAAATTGAAATTTGGCCTTGTACATGTGATTAACCTTGCGTAGTAGGTGTTTTGCAATTTTCATGGAGCATTTGTGGGGCCCAAAATGAGGCTAAGAGGACCTCCAAACAAAGGATATTAAAGGTAAGAAGTAAGTTAAAGAATAGGACTTGAAGTATCTAACCAAACCCGCGAAGAAAAGTCGAAAAATGAAATTTTTGAAAATTTTAAGTGTGGGGTACTTTATAGGGCGTGCCACGCCGCTCTGGGATAAAAATTTTAGTCCAGAGTCAGCAAGATGGCGCGCCCAAGGGCGTGCCAGGCTGGTTTCGGCCACTTTTCAAAGTTGGAAATTTTCTAAAGTCCTAAGGGTGCCCGGGGACGTACCGAGCCGATTTTTGCCACGTTTCTTCTACAACCATGTAAAGATACATGGAATGAGAGAAATATTATATTGGTATGAAAAAATTACTTGAGAACGAATTTGGCATCAAAATGACGATTTTACCCTTGTAGTCAAAATAAGCCATACGTGGCTAGAATTGCTTGTTTTTGGAATTGAGGCTACGAGTATGAATTGCGTGAGTGGGAAGATTTTCGTAACATGTATGAAATGAATTAAATATGATAAATTATTGATTTTATTGGGTTAAGTGAATTGGGCTCAAAAAGGGCCCAAAATGTGAAAGAAAACATGGGCCAAGAATGGGTCAAATGACCCATTCTTCCATTGACTAAGCCAATACATTGCATTAAATGCCAAGAGTGGATAAGTATGACTTCAAAGGTCTATAAAAGGGTCCAAAAATCATATTTGTAATCCACAAACACACATGCTTTTCTATCTTTTTTTTCTAGAACTCTCAAGAACACCCTTTTGGGCTCTCAAACCCTAAGTCATCTTTGGAGCAAGATCATCATTTTTCAAGATTGGGTAAGTGATTATTCTTATGTATTAATATATTATATGCATGGTAGAGTATGTAAATCATGTTGGTTATGCTTGGAAGTGTTGGATATGGCACTTTGTATTTTTGTAAAAGATGTGTCATCTATGGAATTTAAACTTGAAAGATGACTTGTTGTCTTGATGAAAGAGCATGGTATGGATGAAATAACAACATGTATGGTGTTATTATGGTCCTAAAATTGTTATTTCTCTATAAGTGTAAATTATGGGATTTTGGCCTATTTGTTGTTGTGAGGTGTATTGAAGTAAATTGATAGCATAATTGTGATGCTGTGATAATGGAGAGTGAAAAGTATGAACTTGGTATGACATGCTATTGGTTATCATGTATTGGTCAATGTATGGAATATTGTGGGATTATTGGTACAATAATTTCATAAATGGTATTGTCAAGGGGGAAATGACATGTTAAATCCAAACATGTAACTTATTGTTATTGTATGTCGTTGTAAGGTAATTGGTGGTTAATGTTGGTTCCGTTATGTACTTGTGTTGTAGAGTGAAACATAAGGATGGAGCGGAACTATTGTATGCACACTTAAGATTGTAGAATCGTATTGAGAATACAAGGTATGTAAGGTTACTCTTTCCGTATCCTTTTACAACATATTGTTCCTATTGACATTGGACTTGTTTCAATTCCGAGAGGCTTGAAGTATAGCAATTCAGGTTGACGTATATTTTATCCATATGTGTCCTATTCTTAGATGACTTATGATTCACTTATCTCTTGTTCATGGATTGAAGTTCCTAAGATGTCATAACGTGGTAATTCCTAAAAGGGACTATCTCAAGAGAGTAATAACATAAGAGAATCTATTTATCCTTGAAAAGCATTTTCCAATCATGTCATGTTCCAAAGTCCAATAATGTGATGAGTATCTTAATACCAATCTTTCACAAATAAAAGTGCCAATCTCATAAGAGTAATAAGAGAGGTGATGTGCAAGTTAATATATCTATTTTCTCATAAATGAAGATGTCAATCTCATGAAGTAAAGGAGTGAAGTGAAATGTGTATATGAGTGTGCTTCAAATAATGTCATGATCCTTGATGTCTCAATCACTCTTAAGAATGGACGTAAGAATAACAAGAGAAAGAAGTGGTGTATAATTAATAAGTAATCATGGGTGGTATACCAGGGGTTAAAATACCTAGCATGGGTCGATCCCAATAACACGGGTGGTATCCCAGGGGCGACAGAAAAGCCTAGCATGGGTTATGACGGTACATCCCAGGGGCGACACAAAAGCCTAGCATGGGTTACGATAACATCCCAGGGGTCACAGTACCTAGCATGGGTTAATGATGTCCCAGGGGCCACACGAAAGCCTAGCATGGGTTCACATAACATCCCAGGGGTCAAAGTAACTAGCATGGGTTAATCTCATCCCAAGGGCGACAGAATAGCCTAGCATGGGTAGAACAAATAAGATGAAAGTATGTAAAGACAAGAGGAGTAAAGAACGTAATTTACATGGTTCCACACATACAGAAAGAGAGTTTATTCACATTCACTATTTCTTTTATATTGATTCCATTATTGTTGTTATTATGTATGATGATTTCTTATGAGCCTTACATACTCAGTACATTCTTCGTACTGACCCCCTCGGGGGACCTACCTTACATGTTGTAGGTGAAGGCATTAGTAGACCCCCTCTGTAGACTAGGGATCATTTGCAGAGTTTTGGTGAGCTCCACTCGGTTCGGAGATTTCTGAGTCATAGTTGTATATTTGTTTTGATATTGTAAATATAGTATAAAGCGGGGACTTGTCCCGACTTTAAGTTGATCTTGTTGATACATCTGTTAGAGGATTTTGTAGACATATGTGGGTATATGGATGTAAGAGACGAATATGTAAAAGATTAATGTCCGTTTTGACTTGATGGCCCCAACGGCTAAATTTCCTAAATATATATGTATAACATATGTTTCCATGATTCATGTCTTCTGCGTAGTTTCCTGAGGTATAATAAGATTCACACGAGGGTACGTATACGAAGGTTCATGAGTAAAGATTGGTTCTCTCGGGCCATATCGGCTTCGGGTGCCAGTCCGGCTCGAATGGGATTTCGGGTCGTGACATTTTCACAGCAAGCTTCGTAAATCCTCCTCCTAGTCATGGAAGGTCCATTGTACTATTTAAGCTCCTAAGTATTACATTGGTGTTACATATTACTCCCTACATCATTGTTGCTTCCTCAAGCATTTATTTAAGTGTCTCTTACTAATGGTCTATAGTCTTAAAGCTCAATAATGTGATGACCACCAAAGTAACGATCTCAAAGACTAAATAAGCGAAGTAAAGCAAATCTGGTTATTTACGGGTGGCAACTCAGGGCCAAAATCCTAGCATGGGCTGATCCTAATCTCCTTATATGTGGGTAGCAGTTCAGAGGCGAAAGTGTAGGATGGGCCGATCCAAATCTCTTTATGTATGGGTGGTAGCTCAGGGGAAAAAGCCTAGCATAGGCCAATCCCAACTTGTGTATTTACCACTGATTAGTTGTTCATTTGTATCTCATGGCTTACAAAGATTATAAAGTAAAGAAGTGTAAAGTGAAGAAAAGAATGTAATTGTACATGGTTCCACAAAAATAAGCAAATGTGGTCTATTAGCACTATCTATACACTTGTACCTGATTTTATTTGAGCTCTTGTTTTATGTATAGTTACTTTCAGTCTTACGTATTCAGTACATACTTTCATACTAACATCCCTCATGGGGGACAGACTTGTATTTCATGTTGCAGGCACAGGTACTTCAGCTAGTAGACCTCCCCAGTATGAGCACAGGACATCCAGCGGCTATTGGTGAGCCCAGGTTGATTCAGGGCTTTTCAAGTTTTGGTATTGTATAGTAGTTAAGAGTAAGGCGGGGGCTTGTCCCAACCTTAACTAAGTCATATACTTTAGAGGCTTTGTAGACTATTGTAAAGTAAAGCATGGTCGTCTTATCTTTTAGACATTATGTCCCCAACCAAATATCGTATATATAGTTTTGGGCTTGTCTATGTTGTTTATCTTTATTAAAGTATCATGTCCATATTTGGTAGCACTTTTAAATGTTCATAGAAATGTTTTGTAAGTACAAGGTTATGAGTTAGTTCTCTCGGTCCATTACGGCAATGGGTGCCTGTCCATCTCAATAGGATTTGAGGTGTGACGCAATATAAGAGTAATCCCAAAATAGAAGGAGATAGATCAGTTTCGAACACCAAAAGCTCACCCTAATCTCCTATCAACGGCTCTGCATGAGGATGGTGTCAATGGTGATGACTCATAATAGGATCGACATTAGGAAAAAAGATGCAGAAGTGTAGTATGACTATCAAAACACATGATACTCAGTAGGCATCATTGGCCGACTGAGCTTAAATAGGATAAAAACATAATAAAGTTTGAATATATGCTAAAGGTAAGAAAAAATAGGGTCAGAAATAGAATAATAGGTTAAAGCTAGACAATTACGAGAAATATAAGCGAGTAACACAGAATTGAAAAGTAAGTGTCAAACTATAACCTAATCGAACCCCCATAAGTCATAAGGTACACACAATAATAAATAAACCCAACCAAGCCCCCATAAGCCAGTAGATGCAAACAACAAGTAATACTAATATAAACCAGGTATAATAGTAAGTAATACAAAAGTAAGCCATGATATGCAATAAACATACCATATACTCCTCCTCCAACCATACCCATAAACCATGCCCGGACTCGAACTGCACTTCTAACCAGAAATTAATAACAATGCATTCTCGGACTCAAATCGAAGCTAAATATGTAATAAGTGGTAAAATCAGGTGCCCGGACTCAAACCGAAACTAAATAGTCCATTTTCCTTTTTAGAAAACCAAATTCCTTTAAAGTATTCAAAATCCCATTTATCTAGTTGAAATAGTGCTTTTAGGCCAAACTACTAAAATGCCAAGGATACCAAATCAAACAAATACAACAGAGTAATCAAACCAACTCAATACTGATAACTAGGCCACCAATATGCAATCTAAGTATTTTATAGTCATCTACAACAAGAAGGGAAACTAAACTAAGGTGATTCATCTTAAAAAAAGCGTTAACGCTAGCTACAAGCCCTAAGAACCCAATCGAAAGCAAGCAGCTACCCGAACCTAGACTAAGGCATCTATGTAGAAACCCAAGGATCCTAGGTACGCTAAGTCAAGTCCTAAAGGAGAAACGACTACCAAGCCTAAGGATTCCAAGGCAGAATTCTACCTTAATGCCCCCTAATCGGTTATAAGACTTATAAAGACCTAAATAGATTATTTGATCCATAATACCCTACCAATAATTAGCAAATATCACACCAATATATTAAATGAGCAAAGTCTAAAAGTAAGTAAGTCTTAGCCTATCTGGATGTCAAAGAACACACTCACGATCTACTAAACTAGAGTTTTTCCCTTCTGAGAAGCCTCTGACCACTGCCATGCTATCAAAATAGTAATCTAGGTGTCAAAACAAGAATAACAATACCCATATTGCAAATTTACGCTCCGAGCCAAAAATTAGGTCAAAATTCACCCTAGGGCCCACTTATGAAATTCATAAATTGAACCCGTCACAAGGTCTCTTGGGAAACAAGGATTGTGTGCTCAAATATTGAGCATAATGGGGGCATAATTTCATGTCCAAAACAGCCCTAAAATTCAAAGAAGAAAAGAGAACTAAAACTCAAATAATTAATGGAATTAGGATCGTAAACTTAAGAATTTAAGAGGGAATTACGATCTCGGAGCAAGAAACAACGAGCTCTAGCCTTAATTTATGGTCCTACACTTTTTACCCAAGCTCAAGGTGTAATAATGGTGTCTTAGACTTGGAAAATGAGTAAAAAAATGAAGGAGAAAGCTATATATACTGCCAGGTGTAACACCCCGTACGTTCCTAACCCTACTTGACGACATTAAATAATATGTACTTAGGTCTCGAGAGCTATAAGTATGCATTTGGTAATGTTAATGGTGAGATAATTGAATTTGGCTCTTGTTATGTGATTAAGCTTGCATAGATGGTGTTTTGCAATTGTCATTGTGCATTTGTGGGGTGAAAAATGAGGCTAATAGGACCTCAAAACAAAGTGTATTAAGGTTAAGAAGTAAGTTAAAGGATAGGACTTGAAGTATCTAACCGAACTCGCGAAGAAAAGTCGAAAAATGAAAATTTTGAAAAATTTTAAGGAGGGGCGCGTTTGGTACCGTTCCACGCCGCTCTGGGCAAAAATTTTTAGCCCATAGGCAGTAAGTTGGCGCGCCCAGTGGCGTGCCACCTTGGGTTTTCCACTTTTTTGAAAGTTGGAAATTTCTAAGTCCCAAGGGTATCCGGGGACGTACCGAGCCGATTTTTTCCACGTCTCTTCTACAACATATATGAAATGAGTAAAATATTATATTGGAATGATAAAATTACTCGAGAACGAATTTGGGGTCAAAATGACGATTTTACCCTTTTGGGCAAAAATAGGTCATACGTGGCTAGAATCGCTTGTTCTTGGGATCGAGGCTACGGATATGAATAACATGAGTGGGAATATTGTTTTAACATGTATGAGATGACTTTAATACGAGAAATTATTGATTTTACTGGGTTAAGTGAATTGGGCCCAAAAAGGACCCAAAAGTGAAAAGAATGCATGGCCCAAAATGGGTCAAATGACCCATTCTTTCAAGACCTTATAGAACAAGCATTTAATGCTTTAGAAGTGGATAAGTATGGACATAAATGCTTATAAAAGGGACCAAAAATCTGACTTTTTGGTCATTTGGAAGCTCATGCGTTTTGGTCTATTTTTTTCAACATATTTTCTCTTAAACCCTAGAAGCTCAAAGGCAACTCTTGAAGCAAGATCATCCTATTCCAAGCCTTGGTAAGTATTTATTCTCATGGATTAACATATTATATACATGGTAGATTATGTATATCATGATAGTTATGTTGGCAAGATGGTGAATGGTGTATTGTTGCTTTTGGTGGAAGATGTGCCATCTTTGTGAATTGAAGGTGAAAAAGAGACTTGATGGTTGGTGTGAACTTGGCATGACATGATATTTATTATCATGTGTTGGTCAATGTTGGGAATATTGTGGGATTTTTGGAATAATACTTTCATGAATGGTTGTGTCAAGCGGGACATGGCATGTTTAAAGGCAAATATGAGAATTCTACTTATTATATGCATTATAAA
Source organism: Capsicum rhomboideum (assembly GCA_031232105.1). NCBI lineage: Eukaryota > Viridiplantae > Streptophyta > Magnoliopsida > Solanales > Solanaceae > Capsicum > Capsicum rhomboideum. The sequence continues at coordinate 52,813,278 of CP124718.1, forward strand.
GTAGTTGGTGGTTAATGTTGGCTCCGTTGTGTATTTGTATTGTAGAGTGGAACATAAGGAAGGAGCGGAACTATTGTATGCGCATTTAAGATTGTGTGTTGTATTGAGAATACAAGATATGTAAGGTTACTTTGTTCGTATCTTTTTGCGGTACGTCGTATTCACTTTGGCATTATGCTAGTCCTATCCCGAAATGTGCTAAGGTATTATATATCCGGTTAGAAATGGTTATTATCACATATTCCCTACTCATTGATCACTTGGGAATTGTATGTCTCATATTCGTTAGTCAATGTTCCAAAAGCCCAAAAAGGTTATATTCCAAAGTGCCAATAGTGGCTATACACATACCTCTTGTTCATTGACTTGTGTCTAATGATTCCAATAATGTTATCTATTGTTGAGTCCTATACTCCTCATTCATGAGTTATTGTGGTTCATGGGTTACATAATTATGGACATGTTCCAAAAGTCCCAATCATGTTGTGTTCTTGAGTTTCCAAGAATGTTGTGGCTATGTACATATGTTAATCTCTCATAACTGATTGTATCACTCTCTCATAAGAGGATGAATCGATTCCTCGCAAATACATCAATCGAAAGTAAGAAAGAAGGTAATGCACATTTGTTGATGGTTATGATCAAGTATGGGTGGCAGCTTTGGGGGCAAAAACGCCTAGCTCAAGCCGATCCCGAAGTGATTGGATCAGGGGGTAGTCCTGGGGGCATAAGCCTAGCTCGGACCGATCCTGACAGGGGGCAGGTCTAGGGGCATAAGCCTAGCTCGACCTGAACCTGATATGTTGATTTATGGGTGGCAGGTCTAGGGGCATAAGCCTAGCTCGACCCGATCCCGATGTATGTTGATTTATGGGTGGCAGGTCTAGGGGCATAAGCCTAGCTCGACCCAATCCCAACATCACATGATGTGATGTTAAGACTCACTGATCAGTCGGGGCCCGGGTACGTTATGATATGAGCGATGAGGAATAAATCATAAAGAGAAGAACTTAATTTATGTAAGCTACATTGTTCCACATATGCAAATCGATGAGTTGTTCATGTTGCCTATCCTATTACATTTTGATTCTATTGATGTATTTATAACAAGTTTCATATGGCCTTACATACTCAGTACATTCTCCGTACTGACCCCTCTTGGGGACTTACCTTACTTGCTGCAGGCGCAGGTACTAGTAGACCTCCACTGTAGGTTGCGGATCTTTTGCCGACTTTTGGTGAGCTCCACTTGGTTCGGGGCTTTCTGAGTTGCCATGTACATTTATTTTGGTATTGTATATGAGTATAGAGCGGGGTGTTGTCCCGACTCTAGGTTTGCATAGTCATGTATTTCAGCTAAAGGCTTTTGTAGACTTATGTGGGAACAGAATGTAAGATATGTATGCTCATTTTGGGTTGTTGTCCCCAACGGCCAAGTTGATATAAATATATATATATGGCATATGTTTCTATATCCGTTTCCATATTCATGACTTTTGCCTAGTTGCATGGGGTTTCATAAGGTCCATATGAGGAGATGCATGCGAGTGTTCATAAGCAAAGATTGGTTCTCTCGGGCCATGTCGGCTTCGGGTGCCAATCACGCCTCGTTGGGACTCGGGGTGTGACACCAGGGGTTCTTCATCATGATTGTGGGACCCTGGTCGCGATCGCGGGACCCCTGGTCGCAATTGTAGGACCCCTAGTATCGATCGTGGGACCCTAGTCACTATCGCGGTGGCCAGCCACGTGAACGCTATGACAAGTTAGCCCGGTCCCACAGTCCTCCTTCATCGCGATTGTGATCTCTAACCTCGCTATCGCGATGACTAAGGTCCAAAGACCTTCACGATGGCAGAGGTCTTCATCGCTATGCCAGGGCCTGCACCAGGTGTTATGAACCAACAACTTTAGCTAAGTTGCAAATTCTCCGAATGGGTTCTCGAAATTCATTCGAAACCTCGTGAATGCAAACGAGACATGCTATCCTACCAGAAACGGCATTCTGGACTCAACAAAATCGACAAAATTCCCAACTGAGGTTGTTTCATTAAAATATGGGCCCCACACACATCCTTCTATTATAACTAATTTCTAACCAATAGCTCAAAACGAGTCCGGAAGCCTGGGGACCCGAACCAAGGGTCTCCCTAGCCTAAAATCCACGTTCCGGAGCATACAGAACTGTTAGAATTCTCATCCGAGATTGTTTACTTAAAGTTTAGGCCAAAGACCTATTTCTCAACTTCAACAGCTCCAAAACAAGGAAACTGGCATAAATACCAAACAAATTGTCCGAAAATCAAATTAACAATCCCAGGAAATCACAAATGACTTGGGGCAGCTATAGAAAAGCTCTAAACATAGAAATGACACGAAAAAAAGAAAAATAATCTGAAGGGTCATTACATATTGTTACGATTATCCTGTCACGCTTTACTTCTCCACCTTCGTTTGTGTATGCTACTGTTATAATGACCCTTCAAATCAGGTTATGAGTATATAGTCACATTTTGTAACATTTTGTTTATATATAAGAAAATGTCTTTTTTTTTTAAAAATACAAATTGAATTTTTTGTGTAAAAGTTCCAAATAATAAACACAATGACACATGCACAAATCAATTAGAATGGTACAAATAAGGAAAGGGAAAAAGGAGAAGGGCGGAACATATAATTAGATTTTCAGCCTATGGAGATCAGGATAGAGACTTGTTTATGGACTTCTTTTATTATTTTATTATTTTGGTTAATGCATCTTACATGAGTTCATAGCATACAGCTCAAGCTATCATTAATGTAATGATTGGAACCATCTGAAATTGTAGTAGAGTTGACATTGAACTAGAGAACATTTTTAAGAAGCAGCCAAAAACCAAAAGACAACAAATGGGGTCAGGTTCTTGAAGTATTCTCCTATCATTTTTCTTATTTTCTAGACACGTTATTAACATACACCTTTGACAAAAAGGGCAAACCTAGCTATCATATGTCAAAAAATGATGTTATCAATGTGACTGCTAAGATATACACATATTTTTTATGAGTATTTTTTTTTTTTCATTTCCTTTGAAGGGATTACTCAAAAATTAGTTAAAGATTGCTAACAACTCTTAAACGAAAAGACAGAAGGGGGAGACTTAGAATATACTTAATATATTAGGAATCAGCTCTTAGCTGGAAGCAAGAAAAACACTTGCCCAGCGTGATTTAAAAAGAGTATCTCAATTTGAAAGCTTTTCTTCACAATAATTTCTCTTGATGCGTGCAAAACACGTGTAGCTCTCTTCACGTCTTCATAAACAGTACTATACTATATATTTTGGGGAAATTTACTGAGCTATGCGATTATGGGAGCCTGATTATAGTTAGTATTAGCGATATTTATTTTGCACTTAAATATTATATAGTACTCCATATTTTCTCCATTCTAAAATAGTTGTCACATTTCATTTTTTATGATTAAATTGGACTAATTTTCAAAGCTAAATTAGATTAGATAAATTCTATATCTTAAAATTAAAAATTAGACATTCAAAAACTATACGAAAAATAGTATAAATTATAATTTTTCTCATATTAATATGATGAAAAATTATATCCTAAAATATTGGTGAAAGCTCATATCGCTTAACTCTAAAAAAAAAAAAATTTAAAAACTGTAACAAGTATTTTCGAACGGAGAGTACTAATCTAAAAGGCCAACTTGGAGTTTTCATGACAAAAGTGTTAAATTTTCATAACTCCAATTCCTAAAATAACATCTCGTAACATATGCAAGGTGGAGCTACAGTACAACACGGAGTTTCGGCCGAACCCAATAGCTTTTACATAGATTCTGTATTTGTATTGGAAAAATCAATAAATATGTATAAATATTAACTCATGAACCCCCTTGACCTTTTTTCAAGTATACATTTCCCTCTTTTTCCTCTTCTATTTATGCAGATTTTCTTTTTCAAACATAAGATTAACAATTTGCAATTTTCAATAAATGTTTTTCTCTTTTTATACTTATATAGTGTTTAAATGGTTTGTTTCTTTTTTGAATATCTATTGAGTATACTTACTCGTTCATTAATTTGTCAATTAATTATATATTAGTTGAGGTTGTTGTTCTGTCTTAAAATTTGGAATCCCTAAGCCTCAAATCTTGGCTCCGCCTCTGAACCTATGCACCCTGTTTGACAAGTCTTGATTAGTGTTGATTGTCACTAATTAGAAGTAAACTTCGAACCGATATGTTGTTTAAACGAAGGAACATAGAGTGTACAATAACATAAAATAACCATATATAATGCATGGACAGATTGCAAGAATAACCAACGAAGAATCGAACTTCTTAATTTCATGTTGAGATATGCATGCATTCGTACGTCTACTAATTAATTTTATGTACAACATGACTCATTATGTCAAACTCGTAATTTTCCGAAAAGAAGAGAACTGGAGAAATATTAATTAAAAGAAAGAAAAGCATGTATTCATACGTCTACTAATTAATTTCACGTACAACATGAGTCATTGTGTCAAACTCGTAATTTTCCGAAAAGCAGAGAACTGGAAAAATATTAATTAAAAGAAAGAAAAGGGGCAGTTGAGAGGACAAAATCTACCTTTGAAGATATCCAGGAAATTTGGTAGTATACTAGAAAATTAAATAATTTAAATACCTTTGACAGCAAAGTATGAACAAATTTTCGAACATAAAGCAAAAACCGTTGCCTTCCACATGTAGAGTATTAAATAAAAAAAAAAATCCACAACTAACTATTCCTAATCATGCCATTAAAGTCAAATAGGTGGACAAGCCTGTTGCTGTTGTTAACTACTCTAATACAGAGACTAAAAACTCTTTTTTAGTGTTACTGTCTCCGTCCAACAATACTTACTTATTATTGACTTGACATACATGTTAAGAAATAATAAATAATAGATGTAATTTACTATACCAACCTTTGAATATAACTAATTTATCACTTTGGAAAATGTATTGGGTAATGAATAGTACTCCCTCCGTTTCAAAAAGAATGACCTAGTTTGACTTGGCACAGAGTTTAAGAAAATAAAGAAGATTTTTGAATCATGTGGTCATAAATTAAAGTTGTGTCAAATATACCAAAATGCCCTTTAATCTTGTGGTCTTAAACATGCCACGTGGAAAGTTGGAATTAAAGTATTGCCAAAAAAGGAAAGGGTCATTCTTTTTTAAACAGACTAAAAAGGAAAGTAGGTTATTCTTTTTTAAACGGAGGGAGTATTTAATACCAAGGGTAAAATGGGCACAAGGTGGTTAAATTATCCATTGATTTTCTAAACTGAATAAGTATTATTGAACATTTATTTTTAGTATAGTACACAAAGATTGTTGGACGGAGGGAGTAGAATATCTGAAATGTTTCCAAGTACATTTGATTTAGTGCATATTTTAATAAAGGGGAGTATTTATTATACGTTTACAAGGAATAATTCAAGAAACGCTAGGCAATGAGGCATCAAAGGTCTCTGTATATTAGTAGTAGTTGGTGATTGATAAATTAGTTATAAGCCTGTAGAACTCTTCCCACAAGAACTCACTTGTCTAATTATTTGGCGAAAAAATGACTCTTGAAAAGCTAAATTGGAAATCAATAATCCCATGTTGCTACAAGGTAGATGATGAGGTTGCAAGATCCAAGAAACAAGCCAAAAAACAAACTTCATTCCAGAGGCTGACACTTTTAGACTTTGATGATCCAAGTTCACCACTATCTGCTGATGAACTCTCTAATTCATTCATTGGATCAAGCCTTGTCAATTTCACATTTACTGATCTCAGAGAGGTCACACACCATTTTTCATCTGCTAATTTTCTTGGTGAAGGAGGATTTGGACGCGTATACAAGGGATTCGTCGACGACAAACTTAGGCCAGGATTAAAATCTCAGGTTGTGGCTGTTAAGGTTCTGGACACAGATGGTCTACAAGGCCACAAGGAATGGCTGGTGAGTTATTTTTCATTACTTCTTTTTGTGCGCGTGCATGCTAAGTTTTTATGAAATTCGAGCAAGACGTGCTTAATTAAGTGGAAAAACTTGGGCCGTGAGGATTCATATAGCCACAATTTGATTAGGATTGAGGCGTGATTATTGTTGTTGTTATATGCTAAGTTGTGTTAAAGAAGTTGAAATTAGTGAGTTTTTCATGTAGACGGAGATAATATTCCTGGGACAACTAAGGCATCCACATCTGGTAAAATTAATTGGATACTGCTGGGAGGATAATAATAGACTCTTAGTCTATGAATTCTTGCCAAGGGGGAGCTTGGAGAATCAACTCTTTGGAAGTAAGTTGCCACATTCTTTTCTGAATGTGAATTCTTAACGTAGGCTATCGCGAAATTATATATAAATGGCTGAATCATATCATAGTATCCAGAAGATCATGATCTAGAAATTGATTGATCCCGTTTCTTACATCATCTAAGTAGTAGTATATGGTTTTTAGCACTCATAGAACCTGAAACCGAGGTGCCTTAATAAATCTAGTTGTCATGTTTGTGGTATTATGCAGAGTTCTCGATCACACTATCGTGGTCAAAAAGGATGAAGATAGCATTGGGAGCAGCAAAAGGTCTAGCATTCCTCCACGAAGGCGACAAACCAGTCATATATAGGGATTTTAAGGCCTCAAACATCTTAATAGATTCAGTAAGCTACTCCTTCCAGCTCTCTTCCTGTTTTTTTAATCATGTTCTATTTTGTTAAAAATTGAAAAACAAAGACAAAGAGAGAGTGACACTTGAAACATGATCATCTATGTTTGTAGGATTATAGTGCTAAACTTTCTGATTTTGGACTAGCAAAGGATGGGCCAGAAGGCGATGATACACATGTATCCACACGAATAATGGGTACACATGGCTATGCAGCCCCTGAATACATCATGACAGGTAAACATACTCTTTCAAATTGAAAATTTTATTCAATGGATAAGTACTTCAAAGGCGCAATTGATTTACTTTGATGGTCAATAAATTCATGATTCCATTAGTACATCCTTGGAAACTAAGCTAAGACATTCTTGAATTGGAAAGAGTGATTATTGAGACTTTTCCAGCCCAACTTGTGATTAGCTAATTCATTTCCAGGTCATTTGACGACAATGAGTGATGTATACAGCTTTGGGGTAGTTCTGTTGGAACTGCTGACTGGTAAAAGGTCTTTAGATAAATCAAGAAGAGAAGGAGAACATAATTTAGTTGAATGGTTTAGGCCATATCTAAGAGATCCAAAGACAGTTGCTCGTGTGATGGATAGAAGACTTGAAGGTGAATACCCTATCAAGGGGGCACAAACTGCAGCATTAGTAGCATATAAATGCTTAAGTCATTATCCTAATCCTAGGCCTACAATGGATGATGTTGTCAAGATTCTCGAGACTCTTCAGGAAGAAAACAACAACGGTACTACCGACTCTTCAATCAGTGATCCAATGATAACGATGATATGGAATAGTGAATTTAGCAGTGGAAGTGAGAAAAATGAGGATGTTGCAGCACCAGAAGGGAATAGAAATGACAAGTACTTGAATGAGAAAAATCAAGGTTATGGCTGGAGACATCGAATCAATAGACAGAGAATGGTGGCATCTTACTCAGATACAGCTCTCTATAGAAGGCATTGAAATCAGTGAAGAATATAAGTAATGGCACTTCACATTAGACCAAAAATGATAATAATTCAGAAAATAGTACTATTTGTGCATGAAGGTGGAATCTATACATCCTACTAAATATTAATGCAGTAAGCAGTATATTGAAGGTATAAGCAGCCTACTAGTTTACTGTTAAGGAGCCTGATTAAAGTTATAGGATTGTAACTTAATTTTCTCATTTTTTTCTGTGAATTCTTCAGTTGTTAGATATGGAATTGAAAAAGAAAACAAGACTAAGCCAATTCTATTGTAAGGTTTGAAATAAATATGCCATTTCATACCTGGATACTTATGTGTGACCTAGGGATCAATAAAACAGGTTAATGAAAGGATATTTGGATTGGCTTTATTAAAACTACTTATAAGCTAAGCTAAAAGCTAAAAGTCATAAGCTGGGAATACCCAATTTTTGGCTTTTAGCTTATTTTTATACTTTTTGGTGTAAAAGTATGTGAAGGGGAGCCTTGAGTGACTGGTAAAGTTGTTGCCATGTGACCAAGAGGTCACGGGTTCAAGCCTTGGAAATAATCTCTGGCAGTAATGCAAGGTAAGGCTGCGTACAATACACACTTGTGGTGGGGTCCTTCCTCGGACCCTACGCATAGCGGAAGCTTTAGTGCACTGAGCTGCCTTTTTTGGCGTAAAAGTATGTGCTTAAAAGCACTTTTATATCTTTCCCAAACACCACAAAAAGATAAAAAAAATAGAAAGGTTTTAAAAACAAAAACAGTTAACACCATTTTCTTCCTATCTACCTAATTTTTGGTTGTCAGATATGTTATTCCATGCATGTGTTGAGGGGAGGTAATAAACTAGCATCCATGTTATGGAATAATTCAGAAATCTGCTCAGCAGACACTACGTACTGTTATTAAAAAATTATGGGTAGTTGATAAATGATGAGGACTTTCTTTGTTTAATTAAGTGGAGTTGGTCAGAATTTCAACACCTAAAAGCAACAACGTGACTGCATCAATCTGAAAAATGTAACGTATAAAGCATAGATCCTTCATAAACTTTAATTAGTATACTAGGAACATATAAATTCAGATCTTTTCTGTTGATTGAAAGGAACACTTCTCCTTCCTCCCAATTCCCAAAATGAAATTTTTTGGTAAGTCAAGACAAGTTGGTTGGCCCACGACAAAACTTTGCCCCAACAAGTACGTAAGAACTATAGATATGTGGCTTTATATGGGCTCCAATAATGAAACATATAGGTACAATTAGACTATTAAATATGGAGTAGTTATATTTGGCATAACTCATTTTGACACAACTTGGCTCAACTCGTACTTTTTGGTGCCATTAAAATAATTTCATATGATTTTTAAGGGTAGGCTAGTAACTTCCTACATTTTGCCTATCCGAAGACAAACTACTCTTACCCAAAACTACAAACCACACTCTCTGTCTTCCAACTAATAAAACACTCTACTCAAGAAAAGTATCATCCCAAAAATAAAAGAAAAATATCTTTCCAAAAAAAAATTCAGTATTTCAGAACTTTTGTCTCCCCAATTGTTTTACTCTTTGATGCATCAAAAAAGTATGTTAATATTTCACTTTCCTTACGATTTAATATGGGCCCTTGGATCAAAATTTGATGGTCAAGATTGAGAATGAAGTAGCACAATCTATATATTGCCTACGTGATATTCATGGATTGCTTAATTTTGGCGACTTTGTTGCTCAAATATGGCTTTTTTTAAAATTTCAATATAGTCAAATCAAATTATAGAAAATAGCCACAATTAATCAAGTTGAGAATAATTGCTTTATAAAATTACACTTATTTATAAAATTTGGTCATTCTAAATTAAAATAAGATGATTAATTAATTAATTAATTAAACTTCTTGATTTGGATAATTATAAAAGATATTTTTTTGCAAGAATGAGAATTTTAATTATTCAAAATCTGTTTACTCCTTTAAATATTTTATTTAGCGTAATATAATTTCAAAAAGTGAAAACGTGTAACAAATATTTATACGTACTTTTTAAATATTCAAAATTTATTTTTAAAAAATAGTATTTATGGAGTAATTTTTCAAATGAGATGTCAAATTGCTAAAATATTTTTAAAAAATAATCTTGAAAATTTTATTTTCATGTTACTCAAATATAGAAGGTTAAAATATGGAACCAAAATTGGGTGCTAACAATAAATATTTAGAATTTAAATACATTGTATAAAACAAACACGAATTATGATTGAACGTAACTATAATTTAAATAGGGTTATGTTATGAAAAAAAAAAAAAGATTGACTAATTGTTATATCCACAAATTGATTAAAGTTTCAATTGCAATTTTATAATACTAAGAGCTATATAAATTAAAGCAATTTAATTTTTCAATTAAAGGCAAACATTGGGATTGACTAACTGTTACACCCACAAATTGATTCTCAATTCTATCTTATAATACTTAGAGTTATACAAATTGAATCAATTCAATTTTTTAATTGAAGTCAAATATTTATATTAACTAATTGGTACATGCACAAATTGAATCTCAATCCAATTAAATGATACTTGAAGTTATATTAATCGAAACAATTCAATTTTTCAATTGAAGTCCAAAAATTTTTATTGACTAATTGTTACATCCACAAATTGAGTGTCAATTTAATATTATAATAGTTAGAACAATTCAATTTTTCAATTGAAGTCAAATATTTGTTGACTAATTATATTTTTACATCCACAAAAATTGGGTCTCATTTTAATCTATAATACTTAGAGTTATAATACATAGCAATTTAATTTTCAATTGAAGTCAAATATTTGTGCTAACTAATTGTTACTTCCACAATTAAGTCTCAATTCAATCTTATAATACTTAGAGTTGTATAAATTGAAGCAATTCAATTTTTTAATTAAAGTCAAACGTTTGTACATGTTGACATCTAATTGAGAAATATTGATTCAATCTATGTTAGGATTGAATTGAGTCTCAATTTGTCATGAATATAGTCAACATAAATGGTTGACTTCTAATTGAAGAAAATTGACTCAATCCGTTTTAGGTTTGAATTGAGTCTCAATTTGTCACAATTATAGTCAACATAAATGGTTAACTTCTAATTAGGAAATGATGATTCAATCTATGTTTGGATTGAATTGAGTCTCAATTTATCACGATTACAGGCAACACAATTAGTTGACTTCTAATTGATGAATATTGATTCATTCTATGTTGGAATTGAACTGAGTCCCAATTTATAACGATTATAGTCAACATAAATGTTTAACTTGTAATTGGAAAATGTTGATTCAATACATGTTAGGATAGAATTGAGTCTCAATTTGTTACGATTATAGTTAACAGAAATGGTTGACTTCTAATTGGGGAATATTGACTCAATCTATGTTAGGATTGAATTGAGTCTCAATTTGTCATGACTATAGTCAACATAAATGATTGACTTCTAATTAGGGAATGTTGATTCAATAATAACCAAACAAAACTCATAATATCAAATAAGAATAATCACCACGCACTATAATAACAAGACTCATAATATCAAAGAGAAAAGGAACTCCAAAGTGTACACCTACGATCACGAGTACAAATCCATAACCATCCTGCCACAAACTAAACAATAATAATCAAACAATAATCTAACCGGACACTCATAAGCTCCAAAGGTACACAACAACAAACATAACCTAACCAACCCCACATAAGATCGGTAGGTACCAACAACAAACAATCATACTGGTGATAGACAATGCATATGAATGCATGAATGCAACGTAAATCCAATACTGCTATACCAATCGAGGGTCATATCGTACCAATTATATATACCTCCTTCAACTCAATGGCTCGCAATACAGAACCTATAGGGTATACCTTCTTCCGGCGCGTGGTTCCCAAATAAAGGGACCTATAGGGGACTCAGGATATCCGTATATACTGTCTGGTCCCGAAACAGGACATTCAATAATGATCCATAATAAATCCACTCTGTACCATTACCGAAGATAAGTAAGAGTGTAATAAGTGCTCGGGATCCAACCGAGACTAAACAAGTAGTAATCCATAAAATTTAGTGTCCGACATTGAACCGGGACTAAAAATGATAGAATAGTGTAGAAAAGGTCAGAATTTTCTTCGATCAAAAAAAGTAAATAATGATAAAATAGTAGATCGAGAATGGATCAAAATCTACCTCAGCTTGAATTTTCAAAGTGGAGCATGTTAGTTTAAAAGACTATCATCCAATAGTAATGGTGTTATAATTTCCGTTTTCAAAACCAGCTAAAGACTGAAAAGTGAGAATAAATTCCTTTTTGAAAATAATAGTAAAAAAATATTTTTCCTTGGAATCATACCACCAAATATGCGTATAAATGTATGCATGCCATAACCAGTATCCAAACAATGAAAATATAAGCGCCTAAGCGTCTATAAACTAAGTCACAACTCCTTCAGAGCACAGAGAACTAACCTGGTATCCAACTGGTCTCGTAACCAAGGCCTCGGGCCCACCAATATATCGAACCAGGCAAATATATGCATATATATATATATATATATATATATATATGTTTGTATGTATGTATACAACAAGCTAGGAAACGAAGGTAATAAGAGAAAATATAATACTAAGAATCATGCGACAAACAACGACTTTATCAAAGAATACTACCCCAAATCTATGCTAAGGATTATTAATGTCAACCTAAGGTTATAGATTGTAAACAAGATTACTTACCCTAATCTGAGTTGTAGACGTAAAAAAGTAAATATATAAGCTAAGGGTCAATATCAAGTAGACCATCTAATACTAAAGAAGTCTAAGTTCCACGTGCTATAAAAGGGGTACTATTCTATAGTAGTTACTTTATGGGATTGTTATGCTCGCTAAAGCACCCGGGGAACCCATTCTAAAACAAGTGACTACCTGAACTAAGCTAAGTCTTCTAATTCTAATTTCAAGGAGACTACACATACTCAGTCATGCCCTAAAGGGAGAAACGACTACCTAAACTAAGGATTTCGAGACATGGTTCTAGTGTAAGGCTCCTAACGAAAGCTAAGAATTTTGAAATGAAAAAATAACCTTAAACCTATAATATAGACCCCTATCCCGCAAGAAATATATCTAATACACCATATCGTGGAGCAAAGTAGACTGTAGCCTATCTAGATGCCGAACAATAGTCTCGAACCGTCCGCGAGCTGCTCGATCCCTCTGCTTGATCTCAAAATATTTACGCACTATCATAAACACAATCTATACATCATTATGAATAAAACAAGACCCGTATTGCAATAATAAACTCTGGGCCAATAATAAGTCAAAATAGGCTCGTTAGACCCGCATACGAAATTTGGAAATTGAATCCGTCATTAGGATCCTCGTGGGACAAGGAACATATGCTCAAAAATTGAGCATGATCCCCCCTCAAAACAGCCCTAAAAGACAAGAAATCAAGGAATTAAAAACAAGAATTTACAAGGAATTGGGACGCAATTCGACGATGCAAGAGATGGGAAATGATCAAGAAGAGTATAGAAATGTTATCTTAACTCAATAGGGTGAAATCCCCACTCTTTTCCAGGTTAAAATCACAACAATAGAGGAAAAATGAGTTAAAGAGATGAAGTCAAAAAATATATGCATAACAGTAACCGCTTAAGCAGCAACTAAGCCGCTAAAGCGGCTACCGCTTAAGCGGCAAATGACCGCTAAAGCAGCATGTGCAGCAGGGGCAAGATGCCTCTAAAGCGGCACCCTGCTCGCTTAAGCAAAGTCCGCTAAAGCGGACAAGTACCGCTTAAGTGGCTCCTCAGGCACCAGATGCACCAACAACTTTTCTAAGTTGGAAACTCTCTGAACGAGTCCTCGAGATTCGTTTGAAACCCAGTGAACGCAAATGAACTATGCTACCATACCAAAAAGGGCATTTCGGACTCAATGAATTCATCAAAAATTCCAATAGATATTGTTTCGACAAAATATGAGCCCCACACCCATTATTTCATTTTTATCAAGTTCCACCCAATAGCCCAAATCGAGACCAGAAGCCTCGGGACCTGAACCAAAGGTCCCCTTAGCATAAAATTCATATTCCAGAGCTAATATCACTATTGGTATTTTCATCTGAGGACGTTTATTAGAAGTTTTAGTTGAAGACCTATTTCTCAACTTCAAAAGCTCCAAAACAGAGAAATAGCCATAAAACTTAAATGAACTGTCCGAGAATCGAACCCCGGCCCTAGCAAGTCATGACTTAGGGCAGCTATAGAAAAGCTCGAGACACTAAAAAGGACAAAAATGAAGAAAATGATTTGGAGAGTCATTACAATTGAACAATTAGATTTATAAAATTCAATTGATGAATATGCGAAATGAAAGATCAAGAGACGCAGGAAAACACTATCTAAAAGTAAGAAAGAATTTTCATTTCAATCTCCCTCAAATCTCTCTCTCCATTTTTATGGGCTAGAAACTCTAAAGCTTCCTGTAATACCCCGTACATTTCCGACCCTACTTTCCAACCTTGAACTATGTTTACCCTAGGTTCGAGAGCAATAAGTACGTCTTTTGTATTGTTATTGATGGAACATTTGATATTGTACTAGTAAATGTGATTAGACCTTTGTAGGAGGTGTTTTTGACTTTGTGGAGCATTTGTGGGGTGAAAAGTGGGGTTTAAGGGACATCCAAGCAAAGTATCTTAAAGATAAGAGGCATGCAAAAGGTTGGAACTTGAAGAATTCAACCAAATCCACAAAGAAAAGTCGAAATCAAAAATTTAGTATGGGGCGCACCAGGTGGCATGCCGGACCGCTTTTGGCCTAAATATTTTTGGCATAGGCAGCAAGGGGGCGCGCCCAGGGGCGTACCAGGCCACTCCTGGCCACCTTTTCCAGAGCTGAAATTTTTCTAAGTCCCTAGGGCGCCCGGGGGCGTGCTGGGGTACTTTTTTGCCAAATTTCTTCGACGATTATTAGTCTATAAAGAGGACTCTTGGGTTATGGTATCCTTATTCCATCGTAGTAGGACTATTCTTGAGCGAGTTTGGCATCCAAGTTGGGGTTAATTCTTCGTCACAAGTATTTTATCAAATTATGTTCAATTAAGCCATGAGTGGCTAGAATTTCTTATTTTTGAGATTGAGGCTACGAACATGAATTTTGTGAGTGAATATTGTCGTGACATTTATGGAATTATTTAAACATGAGATATATGGTGGATCATACATTGAATTTGGTGGGCTAAGCTAACATGTATAATTGGGCTCAATTTAAGGCCCAAAATGAAGCCAAAATGCATGACCCAAAGGGCAAATGACCCATTCTTCCAATTTGACCAAGTAAACATGGGATTTAATGCCAAGAATTGGCTAAGGATGACTTGAGGGGCTATATAAAGGCAAAAAATAGATTTTTATACCAAAAACCACACATGCCTTTCTAGACATTTTCTAAAAGATATTTCTTATATCTTCCAAACTCTAAGCCATTTTCTTTAGACAAGATCACTTTGCAAGCCTTGGTAAGTGTCTACTGTCACGACTCGAATTCCAACGGGGCGGACTGGCACCCGAAACCTATAAGGCCCAAGAGAACCAATCTTCATCTATGTCTATTCATATGCATATCACTCAATAAGCAGCACCATCACATAGAGATACAAGATTCTAATAGGGGAAGTCATAGAAACATGTGATATATACATATGTGAAACTTGGCCATCAGGGTCATCAAGTCAAAATGGACATACATCTCTTACATTCATATTCCCACATACGTCTACAAAGCCTCTAATAGATGCATACACATACACATCTTAAAGTCGGGACAAATCCCCGCTTTATACAATATTTACAATACCAAAACAAATGTACAACTGTGACTCAAAAAGCCCCAAACCAACTGGAGCTCACCAAAGTTCTGCAAATGATCGGCAGCCTACTGTGGAGGTCTACTAGCACCTGCACCTACAGCAAGTAAGGTAAGTCCCCCAAGGGACGTCAGTACGAAGAATGTATTGAGTATGTAAGGCTCATATGACACTGTATGATACATAAATACTTTAATGAACTCAAATATAAATGAATAACCAATATGGATAAGTCACCATTCTGTATGTTGGGAACCATGTGTATTGCTTTCATTACTTTCTTTGCTTCTTTACTTCTATGTTTGTTCATCATCACTTGCGTCACTTTGTATCTGGGCCCCGACTGATCAATGGGTCTTAACATAACACAACGTTATGTTGGGATTGGCTCGAGCTAGGCTTATGCCTCTAGAGCTACCACCCTTAAATCAATACATCAGGCTCGGCTCAAGCTAGGTTATTACCTCTAGAGATGCCACCCATAAACCAATATATCAGGTTCGGCTCGAGCTAGGTTCTTACCTCTAGAGCTACCCCCTGTCAGGTTCGGTCCGAGCTAGGCTTATGACTGTAGGACTACCCCCTGATCCAATAATCTCGGGATCGGCTCGAGCTAGGCTTATGCCTCTAGAGCTACCACCCTTACTCTTACAACCAACAGATACGCATTACTTTATTTCTTACTTTTGAGAGATTGATACAATGATAGTCATAACATTATTTGAACTTTGGAACATAACATTATTGGACCCTTGGAACATTAGTTAATGAACATGAGACATGTGAATCACAATTGATCAATGAGTAGGGAACATGTGATTAATAACAATTGATAACCGAAAATGGGATACCTAGAACATTTCAGAATAGAACAAGTACAATGTCAATGAGAACACTATGTGCTGCAGAAGGATACGAAAAGAGTAACCTTACATACCTTACCTTTCCAATATGAATACACAATCCTATATGTGAATACAATAGTCCAGCTCCTTCCTTACATTTCACTCTACAACACAAGTACATAACGGAGCTTACGTTAACAACCAACTACCTTACAAGTGCATACGACGACAATGAGGTACATGATTGCCTTAAAATGTCATTTCCCCCTTGATAATACCATTGATGAAATTATCATACCAACAATACCACAATATTCCATACATTGACCAATATATCATAAACCAATAGCATGTCATACCAAGTTCATACTTTACACTTCTCCATCAACACAACATCACAATTACTCTATCAAGCCACCTCAATACACTTCATAACCACATATCGACAACAATCCCACAAATTATAATTATATAAAAATAACAAGTCAAGGAACATAACCACACCATACACTTTCATCAAAACCTCAAGTCTCCTTTCAAGTTTAAATCTCATAGATGACACATCTTTTAGCAAAAAGCAAAAATACATTATTTACACTTTTAGACATAACCATCATGATCTACATACTCTCCCATGCATATAATATATTAATCCATAATAATAATCACTTACCCAAACTTGCAAATGAGTGATCTTGTCCAAAAAGATGGCTTAGGGTTTGAGGGCTTGAAGAAATATCTTGTAGAAATGTCTAGAATGACATGTGTGCTTTGTGTAAATAAAATCTGATTTTTGCCACCTTATATAGCCCCTCAAGTCATACTTAGCCACTTTTTGCATTAAATGCCATGTTTCCTTGGTCAAAGTGGAAGAATGGGTCATTTGCCCTTTTGGGCCATGCCTTTTAATCCATTTTGGACCTTAAATTGAGCTCATTTACACATATTAACTTAGCCCACCAATTTCAAAGTGTAATAATCCAATTATATTGTGTTTAAATAATTCCATAATTTCAAGATAATACTCAACTCGCGAGATTCACATTCGTAGCCTCAATTCTCAAGAATACGCGATTTTTGCCACCCATGGCTTAATTTAACATAATTTGATAAAACACTTGTGACGAAGAATTAATCCCAACTCAGATGCAAAAATTGCTCGAGAGTAGTCCTACTATGATGGAATAATGATACCATAACCCAAGATTCCTCTTTATAGACTAATAATCATAGAAGAAATCGGGTAAAAAGCACCCCGGCATGCTCCCGGGCGCCCTAGAGACTTAGAAAAATTTCAGCTCTGTAAAGGTGGCCAGGAGCGGCCTGGTATGCCCCTGGGCATGCCCCCTTGCTTCCTTTTCCAAAAAAAATTAGGCCAAAAGCGGCTGGCACGCCACCTGCAACGCCCCATGCTAAATTTTTGATTTCGACTTTTCTTTGCGGATTTGGTTGAATCTTTCAAGTCCCAACCTTTTGCTAGCCTCTTATCTTTAAGATCCTTTTCTTGGATGTCCCTTAAACCTCACTTTTTACCCCACAAATGCTCCACAAAGTCACAACCACCTACTACAAAGGTCTAATCACATTTACTAGCACAATATCAAATGTTCCATCAATAACAATGCAAAATACGTACTTATTGATCTCGAACCTAGGGTAAACATGGTTCAAGGTTGGAAATTAGGGTTGAAAAGGTACGGGGTGTTACATTCTTCCCCCCTTAGAAACATTCATCCTCGAATGTTAATAACATCGTCTCATGTACACCAAATGCATCTCTACATTAACACATATATGCATATACACATAATGCTCATAGATACTTACTTGTTATTGCTCCAATCCCGCATCTTGAACTTTCTCTTCCATTTGAAACAGATGAGGGTACTTGGACTTCATCATTTCCTCGGCTTCCCAGGTGATCTCTTCTACCTGTTGATTTCGCCAAAGTACCTTCACGGAAGCTATGTCTTTATTCCTCAACCTCTTTACTTGTCGATCTAGAATAGCAATGGGTATCTCTTCATAAGTAAGATCCTCCGTAACTTGGACATCCTCAATGGGAACAATACGATATGGATCTCCTATGCACTTTCAAAGCATCGAAACATGAAACACCGGATGCACTATGGAAAGTTCTTGGGGTAGTGCTAACTCATACGCAACTTGCCCAAATCTTCTAATAATTTTATATGGCCCTATATATCGGGGATTCAACTTCCCTTTCTTCCTAAATCGCATTACCCCTTTCATCGGTGACACCTTCAAGAATACCCAATCACCTGTGGCGAATTCGATCCCTCTTCTTCTAGCATCAGCATAGGACTTGTTTCGACTTTGGTCCATTTGTAGCCGCTGTTGGATCACTTTAGCTTTGTCATGACTCGAAATCCCATTTGGGCTGGACTGGCACCCGAATCTGATATGGCCTTAGAGAACCAATCTTTGCTCATGAATCTTCGTATGCATATCCTCGTATGAGTCTTATTAAACCTTATACAACTATGTGTAAAACATTAACATGGAAACATATGCTATATATAGATTTAGGAAATGTGGCCGTTGGGCCATCACGTCAAAACGGACGTTTATCTCTTACATTCATAACCCACACAAGTCTACAAAAGCCTCTAACAGATGCATTTACAAGACCAACTAGCAGTCGGGACAATTCCACGCTTTATATAATATTTACAACATCAAAACAACTATACAACTGTGACTCGAAAAGTCCCGAAGCAACTGGGGCTCACCAAAGATCCTCAATTAACTGTCAGTCTACTGTAGAGGTCTACTAGTACCTGCACCTGCAACATGTAAGGTAAGTCCCCCGAGGGGGTCAGTACGAGAATGTACTGAGTATGTAAGGCTAAGAGCAGCTGTATAAAAGATATGAATTTCAATGTACTCAAGATAAGAGAATAATCAATGTGGATAAACAGTCGTCCTGTACGTTTGAAATCATGAATTTTACTTTGATTATCGTTCTGTCTGTATGTGGGGAACCAGGTTCATTTCTCCCATTATCTGCATTACTTGCTCGTTCACTCTTACCATCATCATTCTTAATGTGGAAACATATAGATCACTTATGTTACTGTTATTCTAGATCACTCATTTATAGCCTTAATATTCATATACTATCTTTCAAACACATCTTTATTCAAGGGAGATTTCCTTCACTTATGAGATTCTTCTCCTCTATTCAAGAGATCCTTCTATTCAAGAGACTCTTTCATTCCTCTAAGCTCATCACCCTTGCTATTCATCCACTTGGTTAGTAGGTTATAAAATAATATGCATTCACCCTTTCGGTAGGTTAATAATATAACATAGCATAACATTGGGATTTTCCATATTGAACTTATACCCTTTAGAATGTGATCCATACTTACTGAAACATATAGTAACCATGCACATTACTCCTTCACAACCTAACACCCTTTACAAAGGTATGATAATGACACGTGAAAGATCATGACATTAAAGCACACACTTATATACACATCTCACTTCACTCCTTTACTTCATGAGATTGACATCTTCACTTATGAGGAATAGTTTTACTAACTTGCACATCACCTCTCTTATTACTCTATGAGATTGGTACTTTTATACTTATGAGAGACTGGTACAAACATAATCATAATATTGGACTTTGGAACATGACATGATTGGAAAATGCTAATCACAATAAATAGATTCTCTTACACATTACTTTACTTACTTCGTCACTCATTTGTCGTATCCGGGCCCAACTGATCAGTGGGAAAAATAGTATCGTCATGCAGGTGTTCTTTCACCCCATGGATATGCCCATAATGTTGGGATAGTCATCATGCAGGTGTTCTTTCACCCCATGGATATCATCATGCAGGCGTTTATATCACCTCATGGATACATCCCGTGATATTGAGAATAGACATCATGCAGGTGTTCATTGCACCCCATGGATATGTCATGCAGGTGTTCTTTTCACCCCATGGATATAATCATGTAGGTGGTTATTCCACCTCATGGATACACTCATAATTATACCTTACTTCATTCTTTAACTTATGCGAGATTGGTACCTTTACTTGTGAGAGCTTGATACTTCACTTATGAGAGATTGATACATTTGCTTGTGCTAGATTGATACATTCCTTTGGCATAACATTTTTGGAAGCTTGGGAACCATAACCAATAATAAACATTATTCAAAACATAGCCTCATTGGAAACATAACACCATTGGAACCATTGGACTATAATCAATAAACAAGATACATTAATATAACCACTATTGGAACTTTGGAACATAACCTTATTGGACTTTTGGAACATTATTCATGAATATAAGACATGTGATTCACAACTGCTCAATGAATAGGAAACATATGAGTAACACTAGTCAACTACCGGATACGGAATACCTTAGAGCATTTCGGAATCGAATAAGTACTATGACAATGTGAACACCATACACTGCAGAAGGATATAGAAGAGTAACCTTACATACCTTGTCTTCTCAATACGATTCTACAATCTTAAGTGTGCCTAAAATAGTCCCGCTTCATCCTTATGTTTCACTCTACAACACAATTACATAACGGAACCAACATTAACCACCAATTACCTTACAATGGCATACAATAACAATAACTCACATGTTTGGCTTTAACATGTTATTTCTTTCTCTACAATACCATTTACGGCATGGTCATATCAATAATACCAGAACATGTCCAAAATTGACCAAAGTATCATAAACCACTAGTATGTCACACCAAGTTCATACTTTCCACTCTCCATCATCACAACATCATAATTATACCATCAATTCACTTCAATACACTTCACCATAACAAATCGGCCAAAATTCCACAATTTGTATTTATATGAAAACAACAAGTTTAATAACAAAATCACATCGTACATGTTCATATTTTATCCATATCATGCTTTTTCATCAAAATCACGTCATAATTCAAGCTATAATCCCATGGATGACACATCTTTTTCACAAAAACCAAAAGTGCCATGTCCAACACTTCCAACCATAACCAACATGATATACATATTACCTCATGCTTATAATATGTTAAAGTACAAGAACAATCACTTACCCAAGCTTGGAAGAGGATGATCTAGTCCAAAAATACCTTAGGGTTTGAAGAGCCACCAAAGGAGTTATCTTGAAAACTCTAGAAAATGAGAGAAAGTGATGTGTATGCATAATGAATTAAAATCTGATTTTCCCCCCTTTTTATAGGCCTTGAGTCCCTGCTTATCCAATATTATTTGTGTATGTATTTAGTCAATGGAAGAATGGGTCTTTTTGACCCATTGGGCCATGCATTTTGGCTACCTTTTGGCCCATTAACACATATATTATCTTGGCCCACTAAAATCAATGTTTAATCCATAATATACATGTTACAACGATATTCCCACTCGCGGGATTTATATTTGTAGCCTCAATCTCAAAAATAAGCGATTCTAGCCACGTATGACCCATTTTGACCAAAAGGGTAAAATCGTCATTTTGACGCCAAATTCGTTCTCTAGTAATTTTATCATACCAACATAATACTTCACTCATTTCATGTATACGCTCATGGTTGTAGAAGAAACGTGGCAAAAATCGGCTAGATACGTCCCCGAGCACCCTTAGGACTTAGAAAATTTCCAACTTTCGAAAAATTGAAAAATCCATCCTGGCACGCCCTGGGGCGCGCCAACTTGATGCATCTGGGCACAAAATTTTGGCCCAGAGCGTCCTGTCATGCCCTCTGGAGCACTTGTGCCTTAATTTTTTTGCAAGTTTTGCTTTTCAACTTTTTTTCACGGGTTTGGTTAGATACTTCAAGTCCTATTCTTTAACTTACTTCTTAACCTTAATATCCTTTGTTTAGAGGTCCTCTTAGCCTCGTTTTGAACCCCATGAATGTTCCACAAAAATCACAAAACACCTCTTATGTAGGGCTAATCTCATGTACGAAGCCAAATTTTAATTTTTCCATCACTAACATTACCAAATACATACTTAGAGCTCTCGACACCTAAGTAAACATTATTTAATGTCGTCAAATAGGGTTGGGAAGGTACGGGGTGTTACAAGCTTTCTCCATAGCTTGATGAACAATATCTGGCCCAAGTAAAGTAGTTTCACCTGCTTTAAACTATCCAATTGGCGATCTACACTTTCTTCCATAGAAAGCTTCATAAGGTGCCATTTTGATACTTGAATGATAGCTATTGTTGTAGGAAAATTCAATAAGAGGCAAATGATCATCCCAACTGCCTTGAAAATCTAACATACAAGCTCGTAGTATATCTTCAAGTGTTTGGATAGTACGTTTTGCCTGTCCATCAGTCTGAGGATGGAAAGCCGCACTCAGATTCACCTGTGTACACAAACTCTACTGAAAAGATCTCCAAAAATGGGCAGTAAACTGAGATCCTCTGTCTGATATAATGGAGATCGGAATCCCATGTAATCGCACTATTTCTTTAACATACACCCTTGCATAATCTTCAGCTGTATAGGTGGTCTTAACTGGTAGGAAGTGCGCTGACTTGGTAAGCCTGTCAACTATGACCCATATGGAATCAAATTTCCGCAGTGTACGAGGCAAACCTATGATGAACTCCTTATTAATCATGTCCCATTTCCAGACTGAAAGATTGATACATTGCATGTAACCTCCAGGTTTCTTATGCTCTACTTTTACTTGTTGACAATTTGGGCATTGAGCTACAAATTCTGCAATGTTCTTCATGTTTTCCCACCAATACACTTCTTTTAAATCATGGTACATTTTGGTAGCTCCCGGATGAATAGAATATCGCGAATGATGCGCCTCGACCATAATTCGTTTCCTCAGCTCGTCTACATCCGGTACACATAATCTACCTTGGCATTGAAGTACTCCTTCTTGCGTCAGATTAAATGCCTTTGTTAAACCCTGTTGTACACTCTCTTTTACCTGCAATATCATAGGATCTGCAAACTGCTTCTCTTTCACTTTAGCTATTAATAAAGATTCTGCCGCATTTTGTACAATAACCCCTTCATCTGAGGATTCAAGAAGAAAAAACCCCAAGCTAGCTAATTGATGTAGATCCTTGACCAAGTCTTGCTTTTACGTCAATTGGCCACTAGTGCCTCCTATTGTCGGGCAGCTCAATGCATCAGCTACCACATTTGTTTTTCCTGGATGATATAGCATATCAATATCATAATCTTTCAATAGCTCAAGCCACCTCCACTGCCTCAGATTCAATTCCTTCTGCTTAAAGATATATTGCAAACTTTTATGATCAGTATAGATATCAACATGAACTCCATACAAATAATGACGCCATATCTTTAAAGCAAATACCACCGCTGCTAACTCAAGATCATGTGTGGGATAGTTTCTCTCGTGTGGCCACAACTGTCATGAGGCATATGCTATTACATTACCGTGCTGCATCAATACATACCCTAGACCAACTCCGGAAGCATCAAAATATATAGCATACCCCTCTGTGCCTTCCAGAAGTACTAACACCGGTGTAGAAGTCAATTTATCCTTCAGCTCTTGGAAATTTTTCTCACATGCATCATTCCACTGAAATTTGACTTCTTTGTGTGTAAGCTTTGTTAAAGGTGTCGTAATGGAAGAAAACCCTTCAACAAACCATCGATAATACCCTGCCAACCCAAGGAAGCTATGAATTTTCGTGGGCGTCGTAGGCCTTGGCCAATTTTTCACCGCATCAATCTTTTGCGTATCAACCCGTATCCCTTCATCTGACATAATGTGACCCAAGAATGCGACAGATTTTAACCAAAATTCACATTTTGAGAACTTCGCATACAACTTACGCTCACGAAGAATATGTAACACCTGTTGTAAGTGCTTAGCAAGGTCCTCTTGTGATCTTGAATAAATCAGGATATCATCTATAAATACCGTCACGAACACGTCTAGAAATGTCTTAAACACCCTATTCATCAAATCCATGAACACAGCTGGTGCATTTGTTAGTCCAAATGACATAACTAAAAATTCATAATGGACATACCGTGTTCGAAAAGCTTTCTTGGGTATATCTTTTTCTCTAACTCTGACTTGATGGTAGCCCGATCTCAAGTCAATCTTTGAAAAACATTTGGCGCCCTGTAACTGATCAAACAAATCATCAATTCTGGGGAAGGGATATTTGTTCTTGATCGTTACCTTATTCAATTGTCGATAGTCAATACACATTCTCAATGTGCCATATTTCTTCCGTACAAATAATACCGGTGCACCCCATGGGGACATACTCGGTCTGATGAAGCCCTTGTCCAGCAAGTCTTTTAATTGCTCCTTTAATTTACGCAATTTTGCCGGAGCCATTCTATACGGAGGAATAGAGATAGGTTGAGTGCCTAGATTCACATCGATCTCAAACTCTACTTCCCGCTCTAGAGGCAAACCGGGAAGATCCTCAGGAAATATGTCAAGAAATTCATTGACCACTGAAACCGACTGAGGAGTTATTGGTTCCACATCAGTATCCTTCACTCATAATAAGTGACATATATACCCCTTGGCAATCATTTTCCTTGCTTTCAGATAGGAAATAAATGTTCCTCTTGGTGCCCCTACATTACCCTGCCATTCAAGACCATTTCTTGTGGAAAATGAAAATGCACCTTCTTGGCCCGGCAATCTACCGTGGTATAATAAGAAGCCAACAAATCCATGCCCATTATCACATCAAAATCCACCATGTCTAGTTCAATGAGATCGGCCAGTGTATCACGACCACACACAGTTACCACACAATTATGATATACTCTTTTTGCAATAATATATTCACCAACTGATGTAGATACTTCAATTGACTTCGTTAATAGTTTCGGTGCTTTTGCAAATTTCACAGCAATCAATGGAGTAACATATGACAATGTAGAACCTGGATCAATCAATGCATATACATTATACGAAAATATGGATAATGTACCTATGACTACATCAGGAGAGACCTCTGAATTCTGCCAGTCCACTTGAGCATAAGTACGATTCTGGGTTCCACTGGAACTGGCTTCTCCTCTGGCACCCCTACTACGACCAACAGGCTATACACCTCGACTTACGGAAGGAATCGATGATGATGATGCAACGGCTGATCCCGTCGGTCGTGCTATACCACCCATGCTCCTCTTTGGACACTCTCTCATCATGTGCCCCGACATACCACACCAAAAGCAAGCATTCGTCCCTAACCGGCATGTACCTAAATGTGTACGCCCGTAGTACTGACAGTGCTGACGAGAAAATCCTGTTGCCTGTGATCTGTGAATTCCACTACTCTGCCCAGATTGACTACCTCTAAACCCTCGAAATTGAGCTTGAGTGTCTGCTGTGGAATAAGAGAATGAGGGTCTAGGCGGTCTAGGAAACATCCGGGGCCTAGATTCTCCTTGGGAAACCATAGACTATCCCATATGTCTAGCTCTTTTGGACTGTCCTCTTTCAGATTCATGTACCCTCCTTCTCTGTCTCTAATCCTCCATTTTCTGTGCGAAGGCCTGTATTCTGTCTATGTCCATATCTTTGTTCAAGGCGGCAATGGTGCATTCCCTTACCAAATATGGCTTTAATCTGTCCACATATTGATGGACTCTGTCTGTCATTGTAGCCACCACATTCGGAGCATATCGGGCCAAGGAATTAAACTGAAGACTATATTCTCTAACACTTATGTTCCATTGACGTAGATTTAGAAACTGGTCTGCACGTCCCTCCCGGATCTCATATGGGAGGTAATGATCAAGGAATGCCATTTTAAATTCTTCCCAACCAGTTGGAAGTGCATCAATACCCCTTGATCTTTTCCAGTCTTTATACCACAATATAGCTTCACCTTTCAATCTATAGGCCGCAAGTTCAACTGTTTCAATACCAGTCACGTGCATAACTTCTAGAGCTATCTGGATTTGATCCACGAAGTCCTGTGGATCTGCCTTCGGATTTGACCCAGTGAATATAGGAGGGTCTAATTTCAAAAAATCCTGTGTCCTGCGACTCGTCACTCTAGCCGCATCATCCTCATTTGTCATTGGACCATCTCGTCTTTGACTTTGTGCAGCAACTATCTAAGTCAACATATGCACTGAATTTCTTAAATCCTGGTCAGTCGCATTCAATGGCGGTTCTGCTGGTACTTCTCTACCTCTTGTCTCTTCCGGAGCTGGAAAACTAGAAGAAGACCGCGATACAATATCAGTGTTAGCTCCACCTTGACTAGCTTGGTCAGGTGGTGATTTACTCATTCCTTCACTGGCAAGAATATCTACCTACTTATCTTTGCCTCTATCTCTTCTTGTCATCGGCATTTTACTATAAACAAGAAAACCAATTCCAATGGTCAGATACAATTCCACTTACAACATTGGCTCAATTGCACGATCTAGAAATGAAGAAAAGAAACAACTCCTAAATGTCCCGTAGCCTCCTACTTATAAATATGGTTCACAACACATCCATAAGCAAGACTCTACTCAGACACGGCTTTGTAGACACCCTTAGGATGACCTTCTCTGATACCACTTTAATCACGACCCGAATTCCAATGGGGCGGACTAGCACCCAAAACCGATAAGGCCCGAGAGAACCAATCTTCATCTATGTCTATTCATATGCATATCACTCAATAAGCAGCACCATCACATAGAGATACAAGATGTTAATAGCAGAAGTCATGGAAACATGTGATATATACATATGTGAAACTTGGCCATCAGGGCCATCAAGTCAGAATGGACATACATCTCTTATATTCATATTCCCACATACGTCTACAAAGCCTCTAACAGATGTATACACATAACCATCTTAAAATCGGGACAAGTCCCCGCTTTATACAACATTTAACATACCAAAATAAATGTTAAATTATGACTCGAAAATCCCCGAACCAACTGGAGCTCACCAAAGTTCTGCAAATGATCGGCAACCTACTGTGGAGGTCTTCTAGCATATGCACCTACACCAAGTAAGGTAAGTCACCCAAAGGAAGTCAGTACGAAGAATGTACTGAGTATGTAAGGCTCATATGACACTGTATGATACATAAATACTTCAATGAACTCAAATACAAATGAATAACCAATATGGATAAGTCACCATTCTGTATGTTGGGAACCATGTGTATTGCTTTCATTACTTTCTTTGCTTGTTTACTTCTATGTTTGTTCATCATCACTTGCGTCACTTTGTATCTGGGCCCCGACTGATCAGTGGGTCTTAACATAACACAACGTTATGTTGGGATTGGCTCGAGCTAGGCTTATACCTCTAAAGCTACCACCCTTAAATCAATACATTGGGCTCGGCTCGAGCTAGGTTATTACCTCTAAAGCTGTCACCCATAAACCAATATATCAGGTTCGTCTCAAGATAGGTTCTTACCTCTAGAGCTACCCCTTGTCAGGTTCGGTCCGAGCTAGGCTTATGCCTCTAGGATTACCCCCTGATCCAATAATCTCGGGATCAGCTCGAGCTAGGCTTATGCCTCTAGAGCTACCACCCTTACTCTTACAACCAACAGATACGCATACGCATTACTTTATTTCTTACTTTTGAGAGATTGATACAATGATAGTCATAAAATTATTTGAACTTTGGAACATAACATTATTGGACCTTTGGAACATTAGTCAATGAACATGAGACATGTTAATCACAATTGATCAATGAGTAGGGAACATGTGATTAATAACAATTGATAACTGAAAATGGGATACCTAGAATATTTCGGAATAGAACAAGTATAATGTCAATGAGAACACTATGTACTGCAGAAAGATACGGAAAGAGTAACCTTAGGGTTTGAGGGCTTGAAGAAATATCTTGGAGAAATGTCTAGAATGGCATGTGTGCTTTGTGGAAATAAAATCTGATTTTTTCCACCTTATATAGCCCCTCAAGTCATACTTAGCCACTTCTTGCATTAAATGCCATGTTTCCTTGGTCAAAGTGGAAGAATGGGTCTTTTGCCCTTTTGGGCCATGCGTTTTAATCCATTTTGGGCCTTAAATTGAGCCCATTTACACATATTAACTTAGCCCACCAATTTCAAAGTGTAATACTCCAATTATCTCGTGTTTAAATAATTCCATAATGTCAAGATAATATTCAACTCGCGAGATTTACATTCGTAGCCTCAATCCTCAAGAATACACGATTTTTGCCACCCATGGCTTAATTTAACATAATTTGATAAAACACTTGTGATGAAGAATTAATCCCAACTCAGATGCCAAACTTGCTCGAGATTAGTCCTACTATGATGTAATAATGATACCATAACCCAAGAGTCCTCTTTATAGACTAATAATCGTAGAAGAAATCAGGCAAAAAGCACCCCGGTACGCTCCCGAGCACCCTAGAGACTTAGAAAAATTTCATCTCTGGAAAGGTGGCCAGGAGAGGTCTGGCACGCCCCTGGGCGCGCCCCCTTGCTGCTTGTACCAAACAAAATTCGGCCAGAAGCGGCCTGGCACGCCACCTGCAGCGCCCTATGCTAAATTTTTGATTTCGACTTTTCTTTGCAGATTTGGTAGGATCTTTCAAGTCCCAACCTTTTGCTTACCTCTTATCTTCAAGATACTTTGCTTGGATGTCCCTTAAACCTCACCTTTCACCCCACAAATTCTCCACAAAGTCACAACCACCTACCACAAAGGTCTAATCACATTTACTAGCACATTATCAAATGTTCCATCAACAACAATGCAAAATATGTACTTATTGCTCTCGAACCTAGGGTAAACATGGTTCAAGGTTGGAAAGTAGGGTAGGGAAGGTACGGGGTATTACATCTACTCTCATGGATTAATATATTATATGCTTAAGATGGTGTGTATATCATGATGGTTGTGTTGGCAAAGTGTTGAATAGTGCACTTTTGCTTTTTGCAAAAGATGTGCCATCTTGGTGATTTGAACTTGAAAGGAGACTTGATGTTTTGATAAAAGTGCATGGTATGGATGAAATAGAAACAAGTATGGTGTGGTTATGTTCCTTAACTTGTTATTTTTCTATGAGTATAACTTGTGGGATTGTTGTGAATATGTTGTTATGAAACGTATTGAGGTTATGTAATGGATTAATTGTGTCGTAGTGTTAATGAGGAAGCGTAAAGGGTAAACTTGGGGTGAAATGCTATTGGTTTATGATGTCTTAGTCAATGTATGGGATGTTGTGGTATTGTTGGTATGACAATGCCTTGAATTGTATTGTAAAGGGGGAAATGACGTTATAAGGCAATCATGTAACTCGTTGTCATCTTATGCACTTGTAAGGTAGTTGGTTGTTAACGTAAGCTCCGTTATGTACTTGTGTTGTAGATTGAAATGTAAGGGAGGAGCTGGACTATTGTATTCACATATAGGATTGTATATTCATATTGGGAAGATAAGGTATGTAAGGTTACTCTTACCGTATCCTTCTGCAGCATATATTGTTCACATTGTCTTTGTATTTGTTCCATTCCGAAATGTTCTAAGGCATTTCATTTCAGCCTGTCATGTATTTTTATTCACATGTTCTTTTTTCGTGGATTAGTTGTTATTCATAAGTCTCTTAATCATGGACTGATGTTCCAAAGCTCCAATAATGTTGTGACTATCAACATATCAATCTCTTAAAAGTAAGAAATAAAGTAATGCATATTTGTTGGTTGTAAGAGTACGGGTGGTAGCTCTAGAGGCATAAGCCTAGCTCGAGCCGATCCCGAATTTATTGGATCATAGGGCAGTCCTAGAAGCATAAGCCTAGGTCGGGCCGATCCTGACAGGTGGTAGCTCTAGAGGTAAGAACCTAGCTCGAGTCAAACCTGATATATTGGATTATGGGTGGTAGCTCTAGAGGTGAGAACCTAGCTCGAGCCGAACCCGATATATTAGTTTATGGGTGGCAGCTCTAGAGGCATAAGCCTAGCTCGGGAAGATCCCAACATAACGTTATGTTATGTAAGACCCACTGACAGTTGGGGCCTGGTTACGATATGATATAAGTGATGATGAATAAACAATAGAAGCAAAGAAAATAATAAATGTAAGGTACATGGTTCCACATTTGCAGAACGATGGTTTATCCATATCGAATATTCTCTTATCTTTTGTTTCCATTGAAGTATTTATGTGTCATACAGTTTCATATGGCCTTACATACTCAGTACATTCTCCGTACTGATGTCCCTTGGGGGACTTACCTTACTTGCTGCAGGCACAGATGCTAGTAGACCTCCTCAATAGGTTGCGGATCATTTGCAGGCCTTTGGTGAGCTCCAGTTGGTTTGGGGCTTTTCGAGTTGCTATGTACATTTGTTTTGGTATTGTATATGTGTATAGAGCGGGGTTTTGTCCCCACTCTAGGTTGGTTATGGTTATGCATCTTTATAGGCTTTGTAGATGTTGTGGGACAGATGAAGGAGATGTAAGGAACGTATGTTTTTGTCTTGATGGCCCTAACGACCAAGTTTCATAGTTATCATGTATTTTCCATGGCTTCCGCTATTGGCCTCTGATACCTATTTGTGGTGGTGATGTTTATTGAGTAGCATGCATATGAATGTACATGAGTAAAGATTGGTTCTCTCGGGCCTCAATGGCTTTGGATGCCAGTCCGCCTCGTGTGAATTCGGGGCGTGACAAAAGTGGTAGCAGAACAGATCGTCCTAAGGGTGTCTACAAAGCCGTGTCTGAGTAGAGTCCTCCTTATGGATGTTTTTGTGCACCACATTTATAAGTAGGAGGCTATAGGACATTTAGGAGATATTTCTTTTCTTCATTTCTAGATTGTGCAATAGAGCCAATATTGTAGGTGGAATCATATCTGACCATGGTGATTGGTTTTGCTGATGACAAGATGAGGTAGGGGAAAAGGTAAGCAGGTAGTTATGCTTGCCGAAGAAGGATCAAGTAGATCACCACCTGACAAAGCTAGTCAAGGTGGAGCTGACACTGAATTTGCATCGCGGGCCTATTCTACTTTTCCAGCTCCAGAAGATTCGGAGAGAATTATCTTCAGAACTGCCCGTTAATACTATTGAGCAGGATTTAATGAGTGCGGTGCAAATATTAACTCGTGTAGTTGCTGCACAAGCTCGAAGACAAGCTCTTGTGCAGCAGAAGGAGGGACAGAGGCAAAGGAGAAGGATGCCAGAATTGGAAGAAGGATCATCAAAGAGGGCTAAACCCATGGGATAGTTCATGGCGTCCCAAGGAGGATTTGGGCCTCGGAGTTTTCCCAGACCACCTAGGCCATCATTTCCTCATTCTACAGCAAATTCACCCCCTCTATTCCAAGGGTTTAGAAGCAACCAGTTTGGGCGAAGAAGTGAGGTTCAGGATTCACGGACAGTGGGGCGTCGAGCACGAGGAAGTATGAGCCAATCGAGGTCTCCTTTTCAGTAGTGTCAGCGCTGCGGAAGGTATAATTTAGGTGAATATTGATTGGGAACAAATGTTTGCTTTTGGTGTGGCGTGCCAAGGCACATAGTGAGAGAGTGCCCACAAAGAGGCATGGGTGGTATGACACGACCTACGAGATCAGCTGTTGCGTTATCATTGTCAGATGTACAACCTGCTGGTTGTGGTAGAGGTGCTAGAGGAGCAGCTAGTTCTAGTGGAAAACAGGGTAGTACCTATGCCGTGGCGGATCGGCAGAAATTTGAGGCTTCTCCTGATGAAGTGATAGGTATATTATCTGTCTTTTCACATAATGTATTTGCATTGATTGATCCGAGTTTTACCCTATCATATGTTACTCCATTGATTGTTGAAAAAAATTGTGAAAGGACACTAGAATTTTAGTTAACCCATTTGAGGTATCTACACCAAAAGGTGAATCTATTGTAGCTAAAAGAGTGTATCATAATTGTGTGATAACTGTGTGTGGCCATGATACATTGGCTGATCTTATTGAATTGGAAATGGTGGATATTGATGTCATAATTGGTATGGATTGGTTGGCTTCTTGTTATGTCACGGTAGATTGCCAGGCTAAGAAGGTACATTTTCATTTTTCACAAGAAAATGTTCTTGAATAGAAGGGTAATGTGGGGGCACCGAGAGGAAAATTTATTTCCTATCTTAAAGCAAAGAAAATGATAGCCAAGGGGTATATATGTCATTTGGTCCGAGTACAAGATATCGATGTGGAACCACCAACTCCTCAAACGGTTCCAGTGGTCAATGAATTTCTTGATGTATTTCCTGATGATCTTCCAGGCCTACCCCCAAAACGGGAAGTAGAGTTTGGTATTGATATGATTCCAGGCACTCAGCCTATCTCTATTCCTCCGTATAGAATGGCTCCAGTAGAATTGCGAGAACTGAAGGAGCAATTAAAAGACTTACTGGATAAGGGGTTCATAAGGCCTAGTATGTCCCCGTGGGGCGCACCAGTATTATTTGTACGGAAGAAACGTGGCACATTAAGAATGTGCATTGACTATCGACAATTGAATAAGGTAACGATGAAGAATAAATATCCCCTCCCCAGAATTGATGATTTGTTTGATCAGTTACAGGGTGTCAAGTGTTTTTCAAAGATTGACTTAAAATCGTGGTATCATCAAGTCATAGTTAGAGAAAAAGACATACCCAAGACATCTTTTCGAACACGGTATGGTCACTATGAATTCTTAGTTATGTCATTTGGACTAACAAATGCACCAGTTGTTTTTATAGATTTGATGAATAGGGTGTTCAAACCATTCTTGGATGTATTTGTGACCGTGTTCATAGATGATATTCTGGTTTATTCAAGATCACAAGAGGACCATGCCAATCACTTACAGCAGGTGTTACAGATTCTATGGGATCGTAAGTTGTATGCAAAGTTCTCTAAGTGTGAATTTTGGTTAAAATCAGTAGCATTCTTGGGTCATATTGTGTCAGATGAAGGAATTCGGGTTGATACTCAAAAGATTGAAGCAGTGAAAAATTGGCCAAGACCTACGACGCCTACAGAGATTCGTAGTTTTCTTGGATTGGCAGGTTATTATAGAAGATCTGTGGAAGGTTTTTCTTCTATTACTGCACCATTAACGAAGCTAACGCATAAGGCAATCAAGTTTCAGTGGAGTGATGCATGTGAGAAAAGTTTCCAAGAGTTGAAAGATAAATTAACTTCCACGCCCGTATTAGTACTTCCCGAAGGCACAAAAAGATATGCAGTATATTGTGATGCTTCCAGGGTTGGCCTAGGATGTGTATTGATCCAACATGGTAATTTAATAGCGTATACCTCACAACATTTGCGACCACATGAGAGAAATTATCCAACACATGATCTTGAGTTAGCAGTTGTGGTATTTGCTTTAAAGATATGGCGCCATTATTTGTATGGGGTTCATGTTGATATCTATACTGATCATAAAAGTTTGCAATATATCTTTAAGCAAAAGGAACTCAATTTGAGTCAACGAAGGTGGCTAGAGCTCTTAAAAGACTATGATATTGATATCCTATATCATCCAGGAAAAGAAAAATGTGGTAGCTGATGCATTGGGTCGTAAAGCAATAGAAATCACGAAGGGCCAGTTGACGAAAAAACAAGATATAGTTAAGGATCTACATCAACTAGCCATTTTGGGATTACGTCTTCTTGAATCTCCAGATGAAGGGGTTATTGTGCAGAATGCAGCAGAATCTTCCTTATTAGCGGAAGTAAAGGAGAAACAGTATGCGGATCCTACGTTATTGCAGCTGAAAGAAAATGTACAACATGGTCTGATAAAGGCACTTGATATTACGCAAGAGGGAGTACTTCAATGCCAAGGTAGATTATGTGTACCGGATGTAGGTGAGCTGAGAAGACGAATTATGACAGAGGCACATCATTCACGGTATTCTATTCATCCGGGATCTACCAAAATGTATCATGATTTGAAAGATATGTATTGGTGGGGAAATATGAAGAAGAACATTGCGGAGTTTGTAGCTCAATGCCCAAATTGTCAACAATTCAAAGTAGAGCATCAGAAACCTGGAGGCTATATGCAATGTATCAATCTTCCAGTCTGGAAATGGGATATGATTAACATGGATTTCATCACAGGTTTGCCTCGTACACTGCAAAAGTTTGATTCCATATGGTTAATAGTTGACAGGCTTACCAAGTCAGCGCATTTCCTACCAGTCAAGACCACTTATACATCTGAAGATTATGCAAGGTTGTATGTCAAAGAGATAGAGCGATTACATGGGATCCCAATCTCCATTCTATCAGACAGGGGAGCTCAATTTACCGCACATTTTTGGAAGTCTTTTCAGAAGAGCTTGGGTACACAAGTGAATTTGAGTACGACTTTCCATCCTCAGACAGATGTACAAGCAGAACAAACTTTCCAAACACTTGAAGATATGCATGCTACGAGCGTGCACGTTAGATTTTCAAGGCAGTTGGGATGATCATTTGCCTCTTATTGAATTTGCTTACAACAATAGCTATCATTCAAGTATTAAAATGGCACCTTATGAAACTTTATACGGAAGAAAATATAGATCACCAATTGGATGGTTTGAAGCGGGTGAAACTGCTTTACTTGGGCCAGATCTTGTTTATCAATCTATGGAGAAAGTTAAAGTGATCCAACAATGGCTACAAATGGCCCAAATTCTACACAAGTCATATGCGGATGTTAGAAGAAGAGGGCTCAAATTCGCCATAGGTGATTGGGTATTCTTGAAGGTGTCACCGATGAAAGGGGTAATACGATTTGGAAAGAAAGGGAAATTGAGTCCCTGTTATATAGGGCCATATGAAATTATCAGAAGATTTGGGCAAGTTGTGTATGAATTGGCACTACCCCATGAACTCTCCACAGTGCATCCGGTGTTTCATGTCTCGATGCTTCGGAAGTGAATAGGGGATCCATCTCGTATTGCTCCCGTAGAGGATGTCCAAGTTACGGAGGATCTCACTTATGAAGAGATACCCATTGCTATTCTAGATCGACAGGTAAAGAGGTTGAGGAATAAATACATAGCTTCCGTAAAGGTACTTGGGAGAAATCAACAAGTAGAAGAGATCACATGGGAAGCCGAGCAAATGATGAAGTTCAAGTACCCTCATCTGTTTCAAATGGAAGAGAAAGCTCAAGATGCGGTATCAAAGCAATAACAAGTAAGTATCTATGAGCATTATGTGTATATGTATATATATGCTAATATAGAGATGCATTTGTTGTACATGAGATGATGTTATTAACATTCGAGGACGAATGTTTCTAAGGGGGGAAGAATGTAATACCCCGTACATTTCCGACCCTACTTTCCAACCTTGAAACATGTTTACCCTAGGTTTGAGAGCAATAAGTACGTCTTTTGTATTGTTATTGATGAAACATTTGATATTGTGCTAGTAAATGTGATTAGACCTTTGTAGGAGGTGTTTGTGACTTTGTGGAGAATTTGTGGGTTGAAAAGTGAGGTTTAAGGGACATCCAAGCAAATGATCTTAAAGATAAGAGGCAAGCAAAAGGTTGGAACTTGAAGAATTCAACCAAATCCGCAAAGAAATGTCGAAATCAAAAATTTAGTATGGGGCGCGCCAGGTGGCGTGCCGGGCCGCTTTTGGCCGAAATATTTTTTGCATAGGCAGAAAGGGGGAGTGCCCAGGGGCATGCCAGGCCGCTCCTAGCCACCTTTTCCAGAGCTGAAATTTTTCTAAGTCCCTAGAGCGCACGGGGGCGTGCCGGGGTGCTTTTTGCCAAATTTCTTCGACGATTATTAGTCTATAAAGAGGACTCTTGGGTTATGGTATCCTTATTCCATCGTAGTAGGACTACTCTTGAGCGATTTTGGCATCCGAGTTGGGGTTAATTCTTCGTCACAAGTATTTTATCAAATTATGTTCAATTAAGCCATGAGTGGCTAGAATTTCTTATTTTTGAGATTGAGGCTACGAACATGAATTTCGTGAGTGAATATTGTCGTGACATTTATGGAATTATTTAAGCATGAGATATATGGTGGATCATACATTGAATTTGGTGGGCTAAGCTAACATGTGTAATTGGGCTCAATTTAAGGCTCAAAATGAAGCCAAAATGCATGGCCCAAAGGGCAAATGACCCATTCTTCCAATTTGACCAAGTAAACATGGCATTTAATGCCAAGAATTGGATAAGGATGACTTAAGGGGCTATATAAAGGCAAAAATCAGATTTTTATTTCAAAAACCACACATGCCTTTCTAGACATTTTCTAAAAGATATTTCTCATATCTTGCAAACCCTAAGCCATTTTCTTTGGACAAGATCATCACTTTGAAAGCCTTGGTAAGTGTCTACTCTCATGGATTAATATATTATATGCTTAATATGGTGTGTATATCATGATGGTTATGTTGGCAAAGTGTTGAATAGTGCACTTTTGTTTTTTGCTAAAAGATGTGTCATCTTTGTGATTTGAACTTGAAAGGAGACTTGATGTTTTGATAAAAGTGCATGGTATGGATGAAATAGAAACATGTATGGTGTGGTTATGTTCCTTAACTTGTTATTTTTCTATGAGTATAACTTGTGGGATTGTTGTGAATATGTTGTTATGAAACGTATTGAGGTTACGTAATGGATTAATTGTGACGTAGTGTTAATGAGGAAGCGTAAAGGGTAAACTTGGGGTGAAATGCTATTGGTTTATGATGTATTAGTAAATGTATGGGATGTTGTGGTATTGTTGGTATGACAATGCCTTGAATTGTATTGTAAAGGGGGAAATGACGTTATAAGGCAATCATGTAACTCGTTGTCGTCTTATGCACTTGTAAGGTAGTTGGTTGTTAACGTAAGCTCCGTTATGTACTTGTGTTGTAGATTGAAATGTAAGGGAGGAGCTGGACTATTGTATTCACATATAGGATTGTATATTCATATTGGGAAGATAAGGTATGTAAGGTTACTCTTACCGTATCCTTGTGCAGCACATATTGTTCACATTGTCTTTGTATTTGTTCCATTCCAAAATGTTCTAAGGCATTTCATTTCAGCCTGTCATGTATTTTTATTCACATGTTCTTTATTCGTGGATTAGTTGTTATTCATAAGTCTCTTAATCATGGACTGATGTTCCAAAGCTCCAATAATGTTGTGACTATTAACATATCAATCTCTCAAAAGTAAGAAATAAAGTAATGCATATTTGTTGGTTGTAAGAGTACGGGTGGTAGCTCTAGAGGCATAAGCCTAGCTTGAGCCGATCCCGAATTTATTAGATCAGGGGGCAGTTGTAGAGGTATAAGCCTAGCTCAGGCCGATCCTGACAGGTGGTAGCTCTAGAGGTAAGAACCTAGCTCGAGTCGAACCTGATATATTGTATTATGGGTGGTAGCTCTAGAGGTGAGAACCTAGCTCGAGCCGAACCCGATATATTGATTTATGGGTGGCAGCTCTAGAGGCATAAGCCTAGCTCGGGCCGATCCCAACATAAGGTTATGTTATATACGACCCACTGATTAGTTGGGGCCCGGTTACGATATGATATAAGTGATGATGATTAAACAATAGAAGCAAGGAAAATAATAAATGTAAGGTACATGGTTCCACATATGCAGAACGATGGTTTATCCATATCGAATATTCTCTTATATTTTGATTCCATTGAAGTATTTATGTGTCATACAGTTTCATATGGCCTTACATACTCAGTACATTCCTGATGTCCCTTGGGGGACTTACCTTACTTGATGCAGGCACAGGTGCTAGTAGAACTCCTCAATAGGTTGTGGATCATTTGCAGGCCTTTGGTGAGCTCCAGTTGGTTCGGGGCTTTTTAAGTCGCTATGTACATTTGTTTTGGTATTGTATATGTGTATAGAGCGGGGTTTTGTTCCCCAACTCTAGGTTGGTTATGGTTATGCATCTGTAGAGGCTTTGTAGATGTTGTGGGACAGATGAAGGAAATTTAAGGAACGTATGTTTTTGTCTTGATGGCCCTAACGGCCAAGTTCCGTAGTTATCATGTATTTTCCAAGGCTTCCGTTATTGGCCTGTTATACCTATTTGTGGTGGTGATGTTTATTGAGTAGCATGCATATGAATGTACATGAGTAAAGATTGGTTCTCTCGGGCCTCAACGGCTTCGGGTGTCAGTCTGCCTCATGTGAATTCGGGGCATGACACTTCCTCCAAGTTATCGAATATTTTTATGATTATTATAAATCGATACTCCCTCCGTTCCTAATTAGCTGTCGTCCTTACTAAAAATAAATGTTTCTTAATACTTGTCATTTCACAAGACCTATGCATAATTAGTTATTTGTTTTCACTTTTACCCTTAATAATAAATATTGAGAGATATTAATATAATGCTAAAAAGAGAAGCATTAAATAAATATGAGTAATAAGTAAGGATAATTTAGTCAAATTACCTTCTAGTTAATGTTTTTCTTAAGGGGAGTGCAACTTAAAAAGGTGACAAATAAATAGGAACGAAGGGAGTAGCTTCTAAGCAGTTCAATTTCATTATCCGCTAATTAAGTATATGTCAAAGTTAAAGCTATTTAAATAGGTTCTTATCTTGATGGATTCCGAGGCGAGCTACCGGTGCTAATAGTTTTGGTTATGGCCAGAAATTCTTGAGACTGATAAAGTACATGGTTGCATAACAGTTAGCCAATAACAGTAAGGACAAATTAGTAAAATACACAGTAAGTTCGGTATTGTAGTCAACTTTAGTTCTTTCCTTTTCCTGTGTGGTTCATTTCTTTATGGAAATTTATTAAGGAAATGACAATAGATCACAAATATACTCCCTCCTTACATATGTTTATTCACATATTTTCTGTAGTGTTTCATACTTTTTTTTTTTGCCGTCTCAAAAAGAATGTCACCTTACTATAATTAGAAAAAATTTAACTTTAAAATTCCTTATTTACCCTTAATAAAATGATTTACAACCACATAAATATTTAAATATCATTTTAGATCATACATTTTAAAAGTTTTTTTTTTCTTAAAAACCGTGTCAAGTCAAAATGTATCACATAAAATGGGATAGGGAGAGTATATATATATATATATATATATATATATATATATATATATATATATATATATATATATATATATTGGGTTTGTTTTCTTATAGTTGTAAAATCCTACTCGGCACTTCCTCCTCTTGTTTCTATTATGTTAATAGGTCAAGGTAATTACTAGAATGCTAAGTATATTCCCCAAATTTAAATAATAACTTTTTATTATTATTATTATTTTTTAATGATCAAACGTTTTGATGATTTTTTTTATTTTTTTTTTAAGGTTGTCTATTTCTACTTGTTATTTAGTTTGTCGGTATATCTACCTCTTTCATCTCTTTCTCTTAAACTCATTTTCTAAGTACTTGCTTCTTTAACCTTACCCTAGATGACACATGTCCTGCAGCTCTCTTGGCCATTAACGGACTCAAATCCTAGGAATTTATGGGTTAATCCATCGGAGTTGCTTAGACATTTAAGAGAATAACCATATACTAAAGGTAGATTTGGACAACTAAACATAACTTTTGAAGATAGACATGATGAAATATCAACATATAATAAAATATCAACCTATATTCATAAAAACATAACATAAACATACAAACATGGGGAATAATACCTACTTCTAGTAAAGCTTATAACCTAATTACATTGACTAGAGCGGATAAAGGGTTCCCTTTCGGGAGTCCCCGAAGTTGCTCCTAGTGGAACTGGAAAATTAAACACTCACTTTTGTACCAGCACTCTTTTTACAAACACATTCTTTTATTTTTTAAACACTCTTTTCCCACAATATTTATTTGTAAAAACTAAGCTAATTGCTTCTTACTATGGTTGCTTGATGCTTGCTTGATTGATGCTTCTTCCTCTTGCCAACTGAAGGTATTTATAGAGGAAAGTTGGCGGACTTCAAAAGGAAATTGAACGGAAAAATATTGCTGTATGTCGCTTTCAAGTCTGCTTTATATCGCTTTCGCTATAAATTTCCTTTGAAAATTGTAACAAATGTTACGACTTTTCTTTCTTTTCTTTCCGTCTTTCTGTCTTATCAGTATATATGTCATTGCTTATGAATATTAAGTCTGCTGAGGTCATTGCTTACGTCTTTTAGAAATGTCTAAAATATCCGATGTCATTGCTGATGTTGTTTAACAAATAGTGTCTAAATTGTGCAAGGCCTCGAAGTCAAAACTCATACCGAAATCATCATCTGCGTTAGGGTCTTGAGCAAATTGATCTAGAGCCGGGTCATATTCTCTGTCTGAACTGGGTAGATCTGAGTCTGAATTTGAAATATCTGAATTTTCTTTCTCTGGTTTAATCATGTCTTTAGTCTCTTCTTTAGAAGTATTAGGAGTAGAATCTACTAATAATCTCATTAGTGTGTTTCCAATAATATTTTCTATTGTTCTTGTAGTTACTTTCTTTTTTCTTTGTCTTGTGATTTTGAAAGTCTTTGAACTTGAGGCTCCTTCTAAATTAAAACTAGCTGGAAGTCTTCTTACACTTTTTGGCAAAGTGTCAGCCGTCAAAGGACTTGATGAGTCTTTACCGGTTGCCGTTTGAACCAGACTAGCTACATCCTTACCTGATGCAGTAGGTCTGTCTACATTCAGTGGGGAATGCACACCCATCTCATCCATTTTGAGTAAAGATGGAGAACTTTTTCGTGGTGTCCTAAAATCAGTCTGAGTACAAGAATCTTTAAAAATTTGAACTGGTCTTTGTGTCTGAAAGGGTGCTGAATTTAAGCTTTGGTTTAATTCAAGATGTTTTATATAATCTTGTAGTAATAAATTTTGTCTTACTAAGTCATCTCGTTCTTTCTCTAACAGTTCATTTTTATGATCTAGTCTTTTAAAACCTTCGGTCATTGAACTGCAGTGATCAAAAAAAATAATTTTGTTTTTGTCTTTTTGAA
Organism: Capsicum rhomboideum; assembly: GCA_031232105.1. Classification (NCBI taxonomy): domain Eukaryota; kingdom Viridiplantae; phylum Streptophyta; class Magnoliopsida; order Solanales; family Solanaceae; genus Capsicum; species Capsicum rhomboideum. The sequence goes on from CP124718.1 coordinate 52,854,619, forward strand.
TATTGTACTGAGGGTAATTTATAGGGTTTCTTAGTTTTGGGGTAATAAAAAGCTTTGTCCTAATTTTCCTCTTGCGTAGTCTAAAGCTTCATTAAAATTATTAAATCCTTTGTATAAGGGGTCTTTAAAGTTCTTAATCGCAGCTATTACCTGAATCCATGTCTGGTAGATTCCTGGAGTCCTTCCCTGTATGATCACATAAAAGTTAAACTTATTAGTTAAATTTTTGTCTGTAAAATATTGTGTCAGGGCATTCATAACAGCTAAAAATAAGCATTTTTGATTTCTGTCGACCCTTGCTTCAGGTCTTGTCTTAAAACTGAAATTTGAGTCTGGATAATAAATTAAATTTTGTCTGCCAAAATGTATTCGTTCGATCGTCTGATCGCTAGATGTCTGAGCTGTATTTAACATTGTCTGTGGCCGAAAATGAGTATTGCTTAATAAAGTCTTTAAATAATTGTCTGCGCTGGAGTCTGACGCTTTTGCTTTGCCTTTGTCAGTCATGCTGCAAAAAAGATTAGTTAGTAGTTTTTGATATTAATCTACTAAGTTTATCAGCTAAGGTATTTTCTTTACCTTTAATATGTTCGAATCTAATATTATATATTGAAATAGCGTCAATAAAATTTAACCATCGTCTCTTACTACTATTTTTCTTGCTAATTTTCTCATGAAATTTGACTATGGCTTCACAGTCAGTTCTTACTAATACTTCTGGCTTATTTAAAATGTATATTTTAAAACTATTAAGACCATATATGACTGCTAGTATTTCTGCATCTATACTACTCATATTGCCTTGTTCTTTATATTTTCCATTTTAATAAGCACATATTCTTTCATCTTTTTTATTGCTATATGTCTTTGTTCTAGCTTTAAGGACGACTCCCCATCCTTCAAACTAACGTCTGTCTCTATTATTAAATAGTCTGTTTCTAAAGGTAGGGCTAAGTCTGGTATGTCCTTAACCATTTCTTTTAGTCTTTGAACTAATTTTATATCTTCCGTATTGAATATCTTTTGTCCTTTAGAGCCAGTTTTAGCATATAAAGGTCTTGCTACCTTTCCTAAATTCTTAATAAATTGTCTAGCATAATTTAATATTCCTAAAAAAATTTGTAGGTCTTTTTGTTTTTTCTAACTTGTCTTGCATTTCTAGGGCCTTTTTTGCTATATGTGTTTGTAATTTTATTTTTCCTTCTCCTATAGTGATGCCTAGAAAATTAATATATTGTTTACATAATTCCATCTTTTTCTTGCTTATAATTATTCCATTGTCTACAAACAATTTAAAAACTGTTTGGAGATGTCCTAAATGTTCTTTCATATTATAGCTAAAAACTAAAATGTCATCTACATACACTAGTACAAAATTCTTATATTTACCAAATTAATTATCCATCTTTCTTTGAAAAATTGGTGGAGCACTTTTTAATCCAAATGGCATTACTAACCATTCGAAATGTCCTTCGGGACAAGTAAATGTTGTCCATTCTATACTGTCTTGGTGCATTTTTATCTGCCAATATCCTGACTTACAGTCGAATTTACTAAACATTGTTCTTCCTTGATTCTATTAATTAACTCTATTTTGTCTAGTAGTTTATAAGCATCCATTACTGTATTGTCATTAAGTCTTTTATAATTTATTACCATTCTAGCTTTTCCTCTAACTATCTCGCTATGATTTCTAACTATAAAAGTTGCTAACCTATGTCTTGATTTAGATCTTCTAATTACTCCTAGGTCAAGTAATTCTTTAATTTGTACTTCAAAGTCTTTTAAATCTTCATTAGTAGTTTGTATTGCTGATGTTCTTACCGTATATTTTGAATTTTTGATTTCTAGTTTACACTCTATTTTATTATTCTTCCAGTGTTCTAAAGGTTTTTCACCTATTATGTCTATGTCATCTAATTTTTGAATTATCTTTTGCAAGTCTTCTTGGTTTTTTATTATTCCTATTTGTTGTATTCCTTTCTTAAAATTGTAATTGTCTATGTTTATTTCCATTAAATCATAATTCTTGTCTTGATTTGATTTAATAATTCTATTTCATTAGCTTCTTCATCTAAGTCTAATTCTTCCAACATTAATGTTCCTGTCTTACAGGTACAGTCTGTGCCTTTGTCACATAAGTGCTTTGAGGATTCTTTAAAAAATTTAGAGTCTTTGGTTACTTTTGTATTTCTTTGTACATTTTTCCCAAAAAATATTGGTGTTATTGTAATATTTTTTGTAAAAATTACTCCGTCTCTAGTTATAAAACATCTTCCATTATTTTTTATCATAAAATCTAAGCCTATTATAAAGTCTTCCTTTATATTTAATTCTCTAGTTAACATTATTCCTAGCTTATATACTGTTTTATAATTAGAACATGTATTACTAAAACTAATTACTGTATTTTTTACAAAATGTTTATAAGTATTATGAGTTCCATCCATTTGCATGGATATATAAGGTTTCGTAAAATTATTTATAAGATATTTTGGTAATATTTTTTGGTTTATTATACACTGTGTACATCCTGAGTCTACTAATCCTAGTGTTTCTATTTTATAATCTTGTATTTTTATTTTAGTTAATATTTTGACTGTACTTAGTTTCTTATCTTCATTACATACTAAACCATCAAAGGATTCGTTCATTAATTCTGAGTCTTCTTCCATGACATAGTTACCTTTTTCTAATCTTTTTATTCTTTCTTCTAGGTTATTTATTCTTGTGGTTAATTCAATTATTTTATCTTCCTCTGTGTGTGATATAATATAATTAGTTGAAGAACTTGCTACTTCTTTAATTGTTTCTTTATGCAGTTCATTACTTGTCTTAGGTTGCAGTAACCTACTTCCTATGGTTTTTTCTATGCAAGGAATGCATCCTTCTATATAACAAAGTCTACATTTGACTCGTCTATTCTTATCTGGATACCATTTACAAATGAAGCATTGATTACTGTCTAAGCCTTTCTTTTCAAATTCATGCATACAGTCTTCGCTTTTTATATTAACTAAATTATAGTCTATTATATTTACTAAATCAAAATTTGGTGGATCTAAATGTAGGTCTTCTAGATTTATCTCATTAATAAGATTCTCATCTTCTGAGTCTGATGAATTATAGGGTTCATTGTTATTATACTTACTATAGAATAAATACTTTTATTATCTGACATGTATTCGTCGACATTAATTAAAGTCTCTTGAAAATCTTCTATTAATTGAGAGTTTCTTGTTCTAGTATTATTTCTTTTAGGGCAAGTATTTGCTAATTTTCTGTGCTTCCACAAGTAAAACATTCTAAAGTATTAGTAAAACATTCTAAAGTATTCTTATAACTTTTATCATTCTTATATTTTCTAACATGTCTATTCTTATTTAGGTATGGTTTTTTAGCGGCTGATTTTCTTAGATAGTAACTTTTTTGTCTGTAATTATTCTTTGGGTATTTTATATTTCTTTGGAGTTCTTTTTTTTTTATAGACAGCATCATAATTTTGGGTAGTGTATATACTTTTACAAAAACTAGTTTCACCTTTCTTTAACTGTTTTTGAATCTGTATCTTAGTACATTTTTCTTGTAATATTTCTATTATGTGTTGTATTCTATGTCCAATGGACCATCTAGAATTAGGGTTTTGTACTACACCTTTTCTTTCATCCCATCGTCTTTCTATTTCTCTTCCTAAAGCTCCTGGTAATTTATTAAATAATTTTCTACCTAATGTCTGATCAAAAGCGTTTCTACTTCTAGTACAATAATAAAAATAGTCATTTAAGAAAAACTTTATATGGTGCCAATTACTAATACTTAATTGTTCTAACTGTATCAAGGATTTTCTTTGTAATACTAATAAACCACTATTGGGATCTTCTCCTGTTATCAAACTGTGTATTTTATTTGTAAAATTATAGGGATTAGCTTCCATGTTTACTAAGTCTTGAAATTCTTGAGGAAATTCTGTCTTAAAGGCTTCCCATAATCCTTTGGTAGATTCTCCTAAAAATGTTTTCACATATCTATACATAGTCTCTGCATCTTTCTCTTGATAAGTTTTTATATAATCTGCTACTACTATTCCTTTCCATAAGTCTATTACAGTGTTCCATGCTTGAGGGTCTTGGGCAGCTATATTTAATATTTTTCCTTTACTACCTCCTTCTTAGAGTTGGACGAGTTCTTCAATAGGCATTCTCTTTTCTACAGGTCTAATTCTTTCCGTTTCTATTTCGGGATTTATTCTATATACTCTATGTCTAGGTACATTACCAGTATTGGTTTGTACAGTCTGTCCTATTGTTGTTCTTTGAAATGGGCTTGAATTGGATATTGCCGATTCCATAAATTCTTTAATACTCTTAGTGGTTTCTTCTTCGTCATATGTACTTTTATTGTCTAAAATGTTATCATCATTTTCTTGATATCCTAAATTATCTGTTCTTAACTTACAATATTTGAAATGGTCTTCTACTTGAGTAAAATGTAAGTGTCCTAATTTACATCCTTTACATTTAAAAGTTTTGTTTTTATTATTTTTGTACATTTCTCTAGCAGTTTCTATTGCTAAATCCACTGAAAATTCTTCGGATATTGTTTCTATTATATTCATTAATTTTGTCCTTCCTGGTTCTTCTAATTCTTCATTCTTTTGAGTTTCTAATTTATAGTCTATAAACCTAATTGATGTTTCTCCTTTCCTATTAGTATACATTAAATGATCTGTTGGTTTGAGGATTGCTTGAGTCCTAGGTGGTTCTAAATTCCATTCTAATCCTGAATAAGTCTCTGGGTCTATTTTTAAAGGCTTCATTACTTTAATTCCTTGATCTCCCATTAATTCTACTACATCATCTACTTTTAGTTTAAACCTAGTATTGCTATTACTAGATAATTTACCAATAAATCCTAAACATACTAATAAATTATTTCCTCCATTCATGTCTTTATATCCTTTTGTCTGAAATCCTACCTTAATATATTTTTCAAATTCTGCTGAATTAATCATATAGTTTGGACTACAGTAAAATATTCCGCCATTATTAGCTATATCTACTTCTGTTAAACCTGGTATAGATCTTTTAGGGTCTGACCATCTATCATCATAGATTGTAATTAGTACTTTAGTTCCTAAATTTTTTCTGGTTAATCCTTTTATTCCTATTACAATTAAACCCATGTGCATTAAATTCATATTAGTTCTAGATATTTCTTTGGTGGAATCTGAACTTATTAAACTTACATGATGTCTATTTTTTATTACACACATTTGTTCTTCTCTATAATGTCTGTAAAGCTGAGCTTTTTGGGAGAATATTCCAGCGCTATATAAAACTTTAGGATTTAAAAGTCTTAAACTATTTTGTTGAAAGATTTGTATATCTTTATCTATGTCTATTACTTCGTCTAATTGTTGTCCTATATTTTGTCTTGAATTATTATTCATTAATCTAATTATCATATTGTTTTCGAGTCTGTTTTGGATGAGGGGTCTGGTTTCTTCTGTTCTCCGACTTGATAAAAAGTCCATGTTTTAGTCTTTCTTACTACCTGTGTTATTTCTTTACTTGGGGTAACTTCAACTTTCTTTAATTGTTCTGTTAATTCACTAATGGTCTTTTCAGGTACTGGGGGATATTTTTCTTTAATAAGTTTTTCTATGTTTTTATTAATTTCTTCTATATTAATTTCTGGGGTTTTTTGTGGAGTTATATGTTTTGTTGTTATGGCTTTTATTTCAATCTTTAAGTCTTTTATTTCGTTTAGTATTTTATTTAATTCTTCTTGAGATTTTTACTTATTTGTTTCTTTACTATTTCAGCTTGTTGAGTCCTAATACAGTCTAAGTTATCAGCTATAGCACTAAAGGTCTTTGTTTGTTTTGTTTGTAAATTTTTTAAAATTTCAATAATTAGAGAATTGTCTTTTTGAATGTTTTCTGCTAAATTTATTAACAAGTCTATAATGCTATTTAATTATGTGTCTTCACTATGTAATATATGTTCTCCGTTATTAAAACTACACTTGATTGAGGAATTGTCTTTCAAACGTTTGTATTTTTATTTTCTGGTATGATTTGTAAGTCTAAATATTCTAATTTCTTTAGATTAGCTAAGTCGTTTATCTTAACGGAATCCAGAGTGGTCGGATTTTATACCACTTTAACCACTGTCTAAGTTCTTCAATATCACTTTCTATACCTTGTAGTTCCCAATAAATTTTACTTTCTACTTGGCTTTGTTTTGGTAAATTTAAAGTTTTTAGTTTTTTAAGGGATTTTTGTAAATTATTATAATGCTTTGTATTATAAGTTAGTCTTACTACTTCAATATAATATATCTAATAATTAGCTTGTACTTGTTTAGCAAAGGGATGTGTCTTCATTAATAATTTTATCCTAAAGGGAATTTTGGAATTTGTTCTTTCATTCTATCACTTATTATATCTTGTATTTCTCTAGAGATAAATAACTGTGTATTTAATATCATAATTCTTTGTCTTAGTCTATACCTATAAGCTTCTACAGAGAGTTTTCTATATTTAGTGTTTGTAAGTTTATCAAATTGGATTAATTCGTTTTCTAGTATAATTCTTTGTGCCTTGAGTCTTTTAATTTTCGGGTATGACTGATTAATAAAATTGTAACAATATCTTAAATAATTACAATATGGGTCGTTTCTTCGCATATAAAGAGATTACAATTGCTTGTATTAAATACTCTTAGGCCTGTATGTCTGTCTTAACTTGATTTATTTCTTTCTTTATATAGTGATAATAGTCTATTATTTGTTTGGTTAGGTGAACTTCTAAGTCTAACTCTAAATATATCTTAAATCTAGTGATAACTTTTACTAGTTTTTGTTCTAAGAAGTGTATATAATTCTGACCTTGCTGAATGAAAAACAGTCTTTTGCTTAGTTCTTTATACTTTCTACGATATTTTCTAATAGTATGTTTAGAGAGTTGCATAAAATTCTTAACCTAAAGGAAAATATCTAATTCTAAGTCTGAGTTGTTGGATTCTTTTATGTAAATATTTTATCCGATTATTAGATTCCCAAATACTTCTAGTCATAAAATCTATAAGTCGTATTGCGTTTAATTGTCTTTGTTCTAGCTGGTCTTTAAATACTTCTTGATAATAATTATACCTTACTAATAGTTCTAACTTATCTTGTTCTAGAGTGTCTAATATGTCTTTCCTAACTTCTAACTGGTTATGTAAAAAATTTAACTGTCTAGCTAAATGAGATTTTTTCATAAACTAGTTATCCTAAAGGGTAGTAATTAATTTTACGATTTATTTTATCTATTATTTTCTGTATAAATTTTATTTGATGAATAAGGACTATGGTTTGGTCTATATTTAGATGTACTTCTTCTACTATTATGGGATCTTGTTGATTAAATTCTTATTCTAAATTATGAGCGTAGTTTTTATATTGTTGGTCTAAGTTTGCATATTCTCTTTCTAATTCTTTTAAAAAGTATTTTATTAGCTAATAAAGAAGACTTAAGAGCTTTTATATATCTATCTAGTCTTGTTCTTTCCATAAACTAAGGCCTAGAAACTTCTCGCTCTGATACCAATATTAATAGCACTTAGATGGAAATGTTTCAATTAGCATTAATTGTCGGAGTTGATTGGGTTTGTTTTCTTATGGTTGTAAAATCCTACTCGGTACTTCCTCTTCCTGTTTCTACTATGTTAATAGGTCAAGGTAATTACTAGAATACTAAGTATATTCACCAAATTTAATTAGTAATTTTTTTTTTTTTTAAGGTTGTCTATTTCTACTTGTTATTTAGTTTGTCGGTATATCTACCTCTTTAATCTCTTTCTCTTAAACTCATTTTCTAAGTACTTGCTTCTTTAACCTCACCCTGGATGACACATGTCCTGTGGCTCTCTTGGCCATTAACGGACTCAAATCCTAGGAATTTATGGGTTAATCCATCGGAGTTGCTTAGACATTTAAGAGAATAACCATATACTAAAGGTAGATTTAGACAACTAAACATAACTTTTGAAGATAGACATGAAGAAATATCAACATATATTCATAAAAACATAACATAAACATACAAACATGGGGAATAATACCTACTTCTAGTAAAGCTTATAACCTAATTACATTGAGTAGAGCGGATAGAGGGTTCCCTTTCGGGAGTCCTCGAAGTTGCTCCTAGTGGAACTGGAAAATTAAACACTCACTTTTGTACAAGCACACTTTTTACAAACACACTCTTTTATTTTTTAAACACGCTTTTCTCACAATTTTTATTTGTAAAAACTAAGCTAATTGCTTCTTACTATGGTTGTTTGATGCTTGCTTGATTGATGCTTCTTCCTCTTGCCAACTAAAGGTATTTATAGAGGAAAGTTGACGGACTTCAAAAGGAAATTGAACAGAAAAATATTGTTGCATGTCGCTTTCAAGTCTGCTTTATGTCGCTTTCGCTATTAATTTCCTTTGAAAATTGTAACAAATGTTACGACTTTTCTTTCTTTTCTTTCCGTCTTTCTTTCTTATCCATATATATGTCATTGCTTACGAATATTAAGTCTGCTGAGGTCATTGCTTACGTCTTTTAGAAATGTCTAAAATATCTGATGTCATTGCTGATGTTGTTTAACAAATAGTGTCTAAATTGTGCAAGGCCTCGGAGTCAAAACTCATACCGGAATCATCATCTGCGTTAGGGTCTTGACAAAATTGATCTAGAACCGGGTCATATTCTCTATCTGAACTGGGTAGATCTGAGTCTGAATTTGAAATATCTGAATTTTCTTTCTCTGGTTTAATCATGTCTTTAGTCTCTTCTTTAGGAGTATTAGGAGTAGAATCTACTAATAATCTCATTAGTGTGTTTCCAATAATATTTTCTATTGTTCTTGTAGTTACTTTCTTTTTTCTTTGTCTTGTGATTTTGACAGTGTTTGAGCTTGAGGCTCCTTCTAAATTAAAACTAGCTGGAAGTCTTCTTACACTTTTTGGCAAAGTGTCAGCCATCAACGGACTTGATGAGTCTTTACCGGTTGCCGTTTGAACCAGACTAGCTACATCCTTACCTGATGCAGTAGGTCTGTCTACATTCATTGGGGAATGCACACCCATCTCATCCATTTTGAGTAAAGATGGAGAACTTTTTGTGGTGTCCTAAAATCAGTCTGAGTACAAGAATCTTTAAAAATTTGAGCTGGTCTTTGTGTCTGAAAGGGTGCTGAATTTAAGCTTTGGTTTAATTCAAGATGTTTTATATAATCTTGTAGTAATAAATTTTGTCTTACTAAGTCATCTCGTTCTTTCTCTAACAGTTCATTTTTATGATTTAGTCTTTTAAAACCTTCGGTCATTGAACTGCAGTGATCACAAAAAATAATTTTGTTTGTGTCTTTTTGAATATTGTACTGAGGGTAATTTATAGGGTTTCTTAGTTCTGGGGTAATAAAAAAGTTTGGTCCTAATTTTCCTCTTGCGTAGTCTAAAGCTTCATTAAAATTATTGAATCCTTTGTACAAGGGGTCTTTAAAGTTCTTAATCGCGTCTATTACCTGAATTCATGTCTGGTAGATTCCTGGAGTCCTTCCATGTAAGATCACATAAAAGTTAAACTTATTAGTTAAATTTTTGTTTGTAAAATATTGTGCCAGGGCATTCATATCAGCTAAAAAATAGCATTTTTGATTTCTGTCGACCCTTGCTTCAGGTCTTGTCTTAAAACTGAAATTTGAGTCTGGATAATAAATTAAATTTTGTCTCCCAAAATGTATTCGTTCGATCGTCTGATCGCTAGATGTCTGAGCTGTATTTAACATTGTCTGTGGCCGAAAATGAGTATTGCTTAATAAAGTCTTTAAATAATTGTCTACGCTGGAGTCTGACGCTTTTGCTTTGCCTTTGTCAGTCATGCTGCATAAAAGATTAGTTAGTAGTTTTTGATATTAATCTACTAAGTTTATCAGCTAAGGTATTTTCTTTACCTTTAATATGTTCGAATCTAATATTATATATTGAAATAGCGTCAATAAAATTTAACCATCGTCTCTTACTACTATTTTTCTTGCTAATTTTCTCATGAAATTTGACTATGGCTTCACAGTCAGTTCTTACTAATACTTCTGGCTTATTTAAAATGTATATTTTAAAACTATTAAGACCATATATGACTGCTAGTATTTCTGCATCTGTACTACTCATATTGCCTTGTTCTTTATATTTCCACTTTGATAAGCACATATTCTTTCATCTTTTTTATTGCTATATTTATTTGTTCTAGCTTTAAGGACGGCTCCCCATCCATCAAAACTACCGTCTGTCTCTATTATTAAATAGTCTGTTTCTAAAGGTAGGGTTAAGTCTGGTATGTCCTTAACCATTTCTTTTAGTCTTTGAACTAATTTTATATCTTCTGTATTGAATGTCTTTTGTCCTTTAGAGCCAGTTTTAGCATATAAAGGTCCTGCTACCTTTCCTAAATTCTTAATAAATTGTCTAGCATAATTTAATATTCCTAAAAAAAATTGTAGGTCTTTTGTTTTTTCTAGCTTGTCTGGCATTTCTAGGGCCTTTTTTGCTATATGTGTTTGTAATTTTATTTTTCCTTCTCCTATAGTGATGCCTAGAAAATTAATATATTGTTTACATAATTCCATCTTTGTCTTACTTATAATTATTCCATTGTCTATAAACAATTTAAAAACTGTTTGGAGATGTCCTAAATGTTCTTTCATGTTATAGCTAAAAACTAAAATGTCATCTACATACACTAGTACAAAATTCTTATATTGACCAAATATATTATCCATCTTTTTTTGAAAAATTGGTGGAGCAGGTTTTAATCCAAATGGCATTACTAACCATTCGAAATATCCTTCGGGACAAGTAAATGCTGTCCATTCTATACTGTCTTGGTGCATTTTTATCTACCAATATCCTGGCTTACAGTCGAATTTACTAAACAATGTTCTTCCTTGAATTCTATTAATTAACTCTATTTTGTCTGGTAGTTTATAGGCATCCATTACTGTATTGTCATTATGTCTTTTATAATTTATTACCATTCTAGCTTTTCCTCTAACTATCTCGCTATGATTTCTAACTATAAAAGCTGCTAACCTATGTCTTGATTTAGATCTTTTAATTACTCCTAGGTCAAGTAATTCTTTAATTTGTACTTCAAAGTCTTTTAAATCTTCATTAGTAGTTTGTATTGCTGATGTTCTTACCGTATATTCTGGATTTTTGATTTCTAGTTTACACTCTATTTTATTATTCTTCCAGTGTTCTAAAGGTTTTTCACCTATTATGTCTATGTCATCTAATTTTTGAATTATCTTTTGCAAGTCTTCTTGGTTTTTTATTATTCCTATTTGTTGTATTCCTTTCTTAAAATTGTAGTTGTCTATGTTTATTTCCATTAAATCATAATTCTTGTCTTGATTTGATTTAATAATTCTATTTCATTAGCTTCTTCATCTAAGTCTAATTCTTCTAACATTAATGTTCCTGTCTTACAGGTACAGTCTGTGCCTTTGTCACATAAGTGCTTTGAGGATTCTTTAAAAAATTTAGAGTCTTTGGTTACTTTTGTATTTCTTTGTACATTTTTCCCAAAAAATATTGGTGTTATTGTAATATTTTTTGTAAAAATTACTCCGTCTCTAGTTATAAAATATCTTCCATTATTTTTTATCATAAAATCTAAGCCTATTATAAAGTCTTCCTTTATATTTAATTCTCTAGTTAACATTATTCCTAGCTTATATACTGTTTTATAATTAGAACATGTATTACTAAAACTAATTACTGTATTTTTTACAAAATGTTTATAAGTATTATGAGTTCCATCCATTTGCATGGATATATAGTTTCGTAAAATTATTTATAAGATGTTTTGGTAATATTTTTTGGTTTATTATACACTGTGTACATCCTGAGTCTACTAATCCTAGTGTTTCTATTTTATAATCTTGTATTTTTATTTTAGTTAATATTTTGACTGTACTTAGTTTCTTATCTTCCTTACATACTAAACCATCAAAGGATTCGTTCATTAATTTTGAGTCTTCTTCCATGACATAGTTACCTTTTTCTAATCTTTTTATTCTTTCTTCTAGGTTATTTATTCTTGTGGTTAATTCAATTATTTTATCTTCCTCTGTGTGTGATATAATATAATTAGTTGAAGAACTTGCTACTTCTTTAATTGTTTCTTTATGCAGTTCATTACTTGTCTTAGGTTGTAGTAACCTACTTCCTATGGTTTTTTCTATGCAAGGAATGCATCCTTCTATATAACAAAGTCTACATTTGACTCTTCTATTCTTATCTGGATACCATTTACAAATGAAGCATTGATTACTGTCTAAGCCTTTCCTTTCAAATTCATGCATACAGTCTTCGCTTTTTATATTAACTAAATTATAGTCTATTATATTTACTGAATCAAAATTTGGTGGGTCTAAATGTAGGTCTTCTAGATTTATCTCCTAAAAGAGAGTGTTTGTAAAAAGAGTGCTTGTACAAAAGTGAGTGTTTAATTTTTCAGTTCCACTAGGAGCAACTTCGGGGACTCCCGAAAGGGAACCCTCTATCCGCTCTACTCAATGTAAGTAGGTTATAAGCTTTACTAGAAGTAGGTATTATTCCCCATGTTTGTATGTTTATGTTATGTTTTTATGAATATATGTTGATATTTTAATATATGTTGATATTTTATTATATGTTGATATTTCATCATGTCTATCTTCAAAAGTTATGTTTAGTTGTCCAAATCTACATTTAGTATATGGTTATTCTCTTAAATGTCTAAGCAACTCCGATGGATTAACCCATAAATTCTTAGGATTTGAGTCCGTTAATGGCCAAGAGAGCCACAGGACATGTGTCATCCAGGGTGAGGTTAAAGAAGCAAGTACTTAGAAAATGAGTTTAAGAGAAAGAGATTAAAGAGGTAGATATACCGACAAACTAAATAACAAGTAGAAATTGACAACCTTAAAAAAAAAAAAATACTAATTAAATTTGGTGAATATATTTAGCATTCTAGTAATTACCTTGACCTATTAACATAGTAGAAACAGGAAGAGGAAGTACCGAGTAGGATTTTACAACCATAAGAAAACAAACCCAATCAACTCCGACAATTAATGCTAATTGAAATATTTCCATCTAAGTGCTATTAATATTGGTATCAGAGCGAGAAGTTTCTAGGCCTTAGTTTATGAAAAGAACAAAACTAACTAGATATATAAAAGCTCTTAAATCTTTGTTATTAGATAATAAAATACTTTTAAAAGAATTAGAAAGAGAATATGCAAACTTAGACCAACAATATAAAAACTGCGCTCATAATTTAGAACAAGAATTTAATCAACAAGATCCCATAATAGCAGAAGAAGTACATCTAAATATAGGCCAAACCATAGTCCTTATTCATCAAATAAAATTTATACAGAAAAGAATAGATAAATTAAATCGTAAAATTAATTACTACCCTTTAGGATAACTAGTTTATGAAAAAATCTCATTTAGCTAGACAGTTAAATTTTTTACATAACCAGTTAGAAGTTAGGAAAGACATATTAGACACTCTAGAACAAGATAAGTTAGAACTATTAGTAAGGTATAATTATTATCAAGAAATATTTAAAAACCAGCTAGAACAAAGAGAATTAAACGCAATACGACATATAGATTTTATGACTAGAAGTATTTGGGAATCTAATAATCGGATAAAATATTTACATAAAAGAATCCAACAGCTCAGACTTAGAATTAGATATTTTCCTTTAGGTTAAGAATTTTATGCAACTCTCCAAACATACTATTAGAAAATATCGTAGAAAGTATAAAGAACTAAGCAAAAGACTGTTTTTCATTCAGCAAGGTCAGAATTATATACACTTCTTAGAGCAAAAACTAGTAAAAGTTATCACTAGATTTAAGATATATTTAGAGTTAGACATAGAAGTTCACCTAACCAAACAAATAACAGACTATTATCACTATATAAAGAAAGAAATAAATCAAGTTAAGACAGACATACAGGCCCAAGAGTATTTAATACAAGCAATTGTAATCTCTTTATATGCGAAGAAACGACCCATATTGTAATTATTTAAGATATTGTTACAATTTTATTAATCAGTCATACCCGGAAATTAAAAGACTCAAGCACAAAGAATTATACTAGAAAACGAATTAATCCAATTTGATAAACTTAAAAACACTAAATATAGAAAACTCTCTGTAGAAGCTTATAGGTATAGACTAAGACAAAGAATCTGGATATTAAATACACAGTTACTTATCTCTAGAGAAATACAGGATATAATAAGTGATATAATATATCTGAAAGAACAAATTCCAAAATTTCTTTTAGGATAAAATTATTAATGAAGACACATACCTTTGCTAAACAAGTTCAAGCTAATTATTGGATCTATAATATTGAAGTAGTAAGACTAACTTATCAGACAAAGCATTATAATAATTTACAAAAATCCCTTAAAAAACTAAAAACTTTAAATTTACCAAAACAAAGCCAAGTAGAAAGTAAAATTTATTGGGAATTACAAGGTATAGAAAGTGATATTGAAGAACTTAGACAGTGGTTAAAGTGGTATAAAACCCGACCACTCTGGATTCCATTAGGATAAACGACTTAGCAAATCTAAAGAAATTAGAATATTTAGACTTACAAATCATACCAGAAAAAAATACAAACGTTTGGAAGATAATTCCTCAATCAAGTGTAATTTTAATAACGGAGAACATATATTACATAGTGAAGACGCACAATTAAATAGCATTATAGACTTGTTAATAAATTTAGCAGAAAACATTCAAAAAGACAATTCTCTAATTATTGAAATTTTAAAAAATTTACAAACAAAACAAACAAAGACCTTTAGTGCTATAGCTGATAACTTAGACTGTATTAGGACTCAACAAGCTGAAATAGCATAGAAACAAATAAGTAAAACATCTCAAGAAGAATTAAATAAAATACTAAATGAAATAAAAGACTTAAAGATTGAAATAAAAGCCATAACAACAAAACATATAACTCCACAAAAAACCCCAGAAATTAATATAGAAGAAATTAATAAAAACATAGAAAAACTTATTAAAGAAAAATATCCCCCAGTACCTGAAAAGACCATTAGTGAATTAACAGAACAATTAAAGAAAGTTGAAGTTACCCCAAGTAAAGAAAGAACACAGGTAGTAAGAAAGACTAAAACATGGACTTTTTATCAAGTCGGAGAACAGAAGAAAACAAACCCAATCAACTCCGACAATTAATGCTAATTGAAACATTTCCATCTAAGTGCTATTAATATTGGTATCGGTTTTATTGGTAAATTATCTAGTAATAGCAATACTAGGTTTAAATTAAAAATAGATGATGTAGTAGAATTAATGGGAAATCAAGGAATTAAAGTAATGAAGCCTTTAAAAATAGACCCAGAGACTTATGCAGGATTAGAATGGAACTTAGAACCACCCAAGACTCAAGCGATCCTCAAGCCAACAGACCATTTAATGTATACTAATAGGAAAGGAGAAACATCAATTAGGTTTTTAGACTATAACTTAGAAACTCAAAAGAATGAAGAAATAGAAGAACCAGAAAGGACAAAATTAATGAATATAATAGAAACAATATCCGAAGAATTTTCAGTGGATTTAGCAATAGAAACTGGTAGAGAAATGTACAGAAATAATAAAAACAAAACTTTTAAATGTAAAGGATGTAAATTAGGACACTTACATTTTACTCAAGTAGAAGACCATTTCAAATATTGTAAGTTAAGAACAGATAATTTAGGATATCAAGAAAATGACGATAATATTTTAGACAATAAAAGTACATATGACGAAGAAGAAACCACTAAGAGTATTAAAGAATTTATGGAATCGGCAACATCTAGTTCAAGCCCATTTCAAAGAACAACAACAGGACACACTGTACAAACCAATACTGGTAATGTACCTAGACATAGAGTATATAAAATAAATCCCGAAATAGAAACGGAAAGAATTAGACCTGTAGGAAAGAGAATGCCTATAGAAGAACCCGTCCAACTCCAAGAAGGAGGTAGTAAAGGAAAAATATTAAATATAGTTGCCCAAGACCCTCAAGCATGGAACACTGTAATAGACTTATGAAAAGGAATAGTAGTAGCAGATTATGTAAAAACTTATCAAGAGACAGATGCAGAGACTATGTATAGATATATGGAAACATTTTTAGGAGAATCTACCAAAGGATTATGGGAAGCCTTTAAGACAGAATTTCCTCAAGAATTTCAAGACTTAGTAAACATGGAAGCTAATCCCTATAATTTTACAAATAAAATACACAGTTTGATAACAGGAGAAGATCCCAATAGTGGTTTATTAGTATTACAAAGAAAATCCTTGATACAGTTAGAACAATTAAGTATTAGTAATTGGCAACATATAAAATTTTTCTTAAATATATATATATATATATAAGGGAGAACATTCCATTTTTGTAGTCCTCACATGAATGTGTTTTGTTTATTTTACCCTTAATTAAGTTTTAATGGTCTTTCAAGATCTCACCAATTTTGGTAAATTTGAACAACTATATGGGCTTTTAAAATGCTATACAAAAAGTAATGAGTCATAAAAAAGTGATAGTGACACTATAAAATATCTATTTATCCAATCAAATTAAAAATTAATTCAAAAATTTGTTGTCTTTTTATTTTATGTGGAATAATAATTAATAAAAGAGAACACTCAATTTTTTAGTCCTCACAAGAAATATTTTAATCCATTTTACCCTTAAGTGAAGATTTAATAATCTTGTAAGTTTTCACCCATTGAAGGAACATCTACAAAAGTATTTTTGAATTGGACTTTTAATTATTTAATTTAACTACTATTTTATTCATAAATTAACATTATTGACATTGTAACACCCCGTATACTCCCAACCCTATTTGATGGCGTTGAACAATGTTTACTTAAGTTTCGAGATGCCATGAGTATGTGTTTTATAGTGTCATTGATGAAACAATTGATATTGGGCCTAATATGTGTGTTTAGACTTTAGTCAGAGGTGTCTTGTGACTTCATGGAGCATTTGTGGGGTTAAAAACGAGGCTTGGAGGACCTCCAAACAAAGAATATTAAAGGTAAGAGGTAAGTTAAAGAATAGAACTTGAAGTATCTAACCAAATCCGCGAAGAAAAGTCGAAGAAACAAAAATGTCACGCCCCAAGTCCCAACGAGGCGTGATTGGCACCCGAAGCCGACATGGCCCGAGAGAACCAATCTTTGCTTATGAACACTCGTACGCATCTCCTCATATGGACCGTATGAAACCCCATGCAACTATGAAAAGGTCATGGGTATGGAAACGGATATAGAAACATATGCCATATATATATATTTATATCAACTTGGCCGTTGGGGCCAACAAACCAAAATGAGCATACATATCTTACATTCTGTTCCCACATAAGTCTACAAAAGCCTCTAGCTGAAATACATGACTATGCAAACCTAGAGTCGGGACAACACCCCGCTCTATACTCATATACAATACCAAAATAAATGTACATGGCAACTCAGAAAGCCCCGAACCAAGTGGAGCTCACCAAAAGTCGGCAAAAGATCCGCGACCTACAGTGGAGATCTACTAGTACCTGCGCCTGCAGCAAGTAAGGTAATCCCCCAAGAGGGGTCAGTACGGAGAATGTACTGAGTATGTAAGGCCATATGAAACTTGTTATAAATACATCAATAGAATCAAAATGTAATAAGATAGGCAACATGAACAACTCATCGATTTGCATATGTGGAACAATGTAACTTACATAAATTAAGTTCTTTCTCTTTGTGATTTATTCCTCATTGCTCATATCATAACGTACCCAGGCCCCGACTGATCAGTGGGTCTTAACATCACATCATGTGATGTTGGGATCGGGTCGAGCTAGGCTTATGCCCCTAGACCTGCCACCCATAAATCAACACATCGGGATTGAGTCGAGCTAGGCTTATGCCCCTAGACTTGCCACCCATAAATCATAACCAACAACAAATGTGTATTTCTTTATTCTTACTTTTGATTGATTGATACTTGTGAGGAATTGATTTATCCTCTTATGAGAGAGTGATACAATCAATGATGAGAGATTAACATATGTACATAGCCACAACATTCTTGGAAACTCAAGAACACAACATGATTGGGACTTTTGGAACATGTCCATAATTATGTAACCCATGAACCACCATAACTCATGAATGAGCAGTATAGGACTCAATAATAGATAACATTATTGAAATCATTAGACACAAGTCAATGAACAAGAGGTATGTGTGTAGCCACTATTGGCACTTTGGAACATAACCTTTTTGGGCTTTTGGAACATTGACTAACGAATATGATACATACAATTCCCAAGTGATCAATGAGTAGGGAATATGTAATAATAACCATTTCTAAACGGATATAGAATACCTTAGTACATTTCGGGATAGGACTAGCATAATGCCAATGTGAATACGAGGTACCGCAAAAAGATACAAACAAAGTAACCTTACATACCTTTACTTCCAAGTATGAATACTCAAGCCTATGTATGAACATAATAGTCCTGCTTCTTCCTTACGTCTTACTCTACAATACAAGTGCATAACGGAACTTACATTAGCAACTAGCCACTATATAGGCGTACAAGACGACAATGAATTTTTGTGGCTACCATACAATTTCATGTCACCCCCTCACCAAACAGTCCAATACATTTACATATCAACAACACCATAACATCACCGATATTGACCAAAAGATCATACACCGAAAGCATTTCACACCATACTTACCCTTTACGTCTTTCCCTTTGTCATTTCGTCATAGTTATTCCTTCATAACAACATATAAACAACCATACATACTTAACATAGTCAAACACACCTTCATACGACACTTTAAAGTCATTAAAACTTCATCACAAGTTGATAATTACATCCCAAAAGGGTATCGGGGCTTTCGGGGATCAACTACTGACGGAAACACACAAAACAAATTCTGGAGGTGACTTGCGTTGCCACCTTCGCACGCAGGTGGATGACATGAATGAGCAAATGGATCCTGGAAAATTCCAGGGCCTTCTGCGTTGGCATCTGCATCCGCAGATGCCCTCGTCTGCGGGGGCGGATGCCCGTTTTGGTCCGAAATGATTTTTTTTGGGTCTTTTAATGCCATGAATGGTACATGATAACAATAAAACATATTTGAACATATTATTGATCATATTAAACATCAAAAATCATCCATGGCCTCACAACACACATAACGACACCCAAAACCACATTTCACGGCCAATACAACACCAAAGCCATAATCAATTTCCCAATAACCATTACAAATGTTATGCACAAGAATCAAACAAGGTAAGATCATAATCAAATCTCACATGTCAATATTCACTCCACCAAGTGTCAATATTCACTCCACCAAGTTCACTCTTTTCAATACCACAAGTCCAAAGTCAAGTTTACAAGACAAACCACCCTTCAATTTAGCAAACATGAACACTTCACTTATTGTGACCTTCCCAATATTCCACCAACATAACCAATAAAATATACACCATATAACATGCATAAAATATATTAATCCATCATAATAAACACTTACCAAGACTTACCAATGGATGATTTTGGCCAATAGAAGGACTTGGGGTTCTTGTGAGCAAAGGAATTATTGTTGGAAAAATCTAGAAATGTTATGAGGGTTAAAGTGAATAAAAAATTTGATTTTTCCCTTATATAGTACCTCATGTCTCCCTTATCCTTTTACTTAGCATTTAATGTTATATTGATTGGTCAAATAGACCACATTTGGAAGAATGGGTCAAAAATATCCCTCTTTTGGGCCATGTCTTCTTATATTATTTGGGATTCATTTTTGGGCCCAATTATTCAAGACTTAAGAATGCCCACAATTCAATACAAAATTCACCAATTCTCTCATGTTTTTATTTTTGCCCCATATGTGACGGTTATCAGCTAAACTTAGAAACGTACGGGGTGTTACATTTTAATTACTTCTTAACCTTAATACACTTTGTTTTGAGGTCCTCTTAGCCTCATTTTGAACCCCACAAATGCACAATGACAATTGCAAAACACCATCTATGCAAGCTTAATCACATAACAATAGCCAAATTCAATTATCTCGCCAATAACATTACCAAATGCATACTTATAGCTCTCGAGACCTAAGTACATCTTATTTAATATCGTCAAGTAGGGTTAGGAATGTACGGGGTGTTACATTCTTCCCCCCCTTAGGAACATTCGTCCTCTAATGTTAGTAACATCGTCTCATGTACATCCCATGCATCTCTCTCTTAGCATATATACGCATATACACACAATACTTATGCATACTTCCTTGTTATTGTTTTATTGTTCTAACTCCATACCTTGAACTTTCTACCGCGGGTACTTTGACTTCATGATTTCTTTGGCTCCCTATGTGATTCGATTTCTCCACCGTATCATTACCAAAGCTATGCTTATTTTTCCTTTATTTATATGGCAATATATATATCCCTTCATAAGGGACATCCCGCATAGCTTGTCCATGTAATAAACTAATGAATCTCAGCATATGACTTGTGTTAGCCTGTAGTTACTGTTTTACCATCTTAACCTTCTCCGTAGCGTAGTGAACAAAATCTAGCCCCAATTAAGGCAATTCCACTCAGTTTAACTCACCCGATTGACGATTTACACTTTCTTCTGTATAAACCCTCGCAGATACCATGATGATACTTGAACAAGAGCTATCATGATAAGCACATTCAATAAAGGGTAAACGTTCATCCCAACTACCGTTTGAGTCTCTCGCACAGACTCGTAGTATACTGTTAAATGTTTGAATAGTCTACTCTATTTGTTTGTTCATATGAGGGTGAAAAGTTACACTCAAATTCACGTATGTGACAACTTCCAAGACTATGGAGTAAATTGAGCATTTCAGAACTCCGTATAGTTGTACTTCCTCTTTAATAATTAACCTCGTATATTCGTCAACCATGTAAGTGGTCTTGAAAGGCAACATGCGTTATGTAGGTAAACCTGTCAACTAGCTCTCATGTGGAATCAAACTTCCCAAAATATATATAAGGCAACCCTTATGTGTATGAGGCAAACTTGTAGTACAACCCATGTTAACCATGTCTTATTTTAACCTGGACAACATATATATGGCATATAACCTCCAGATTTTATGATGCTTTGCTATTACCTATTGATAATTCGGTCAAGGAGTTACACTTGCTTGTTCTTTTTCTTTATATTGCCTCGCCAATGTCTTCTTACCAAACCATGGTACGTTTTTGTTTCTCTCCCAATGACAATAGAATTCTGTGAATGAGGTGCTTCGGTTCTACTTCATTTCCCTCGTGCGTAAGGTCGAATCTCTTCGACCCTTGTGGTACGTTCTTTTTGCCAAACTAAATATAAGATTCGCATATTGCTTTTCCTTCACCTCTACGAATAAGGACTTTACCGCATTTTGCGCTATAACCCTTTGATCTGGAGTTTCTAGTAACTGCAGTCTAATATATAGATTCTTCCTATACCTTGTGTCCCCATGGACCGACCATTAGTACTTCCTAGTGCTTTGCGGCCTACTGCATCGACCACTGCATTTGCTTTTTCCGAATGCGATCTCAGTATCTTATCTTAATCTCTTAATAATTTAGGCCGTCTTCCCTACCTCAAATTTGAGTCCCTCTGTTTAAAGTATATGCAAGCTCCTATGATCAATAGTCATATCTCAATATGAACCCTAAGTAGTAGTATCATATTTTCATATCTCATAGCTGTTAAATAACTACCACACCTGTTACCTCAAGATCATGTGTGATATAGTTTCTCTCATATGGCCACAACTGTCGTGAGGCATACGCTGTTAGCGAATCATCATACTGCATCAACACACATCTGAGGCCAACCTCGAAAGTATCACCATACATTGCATAACCTTTGTGCCTTAGAGAAATATAAAACTGGTGTAGAAGCTAATTTACCTTCTAACTCTTTGAAACTTGTCTCATATGCATCACTCCGCTGAAACTGAGTTACTTTGTATATTCTCGCTGGTAAGGGTCCAGGGATAGAAGAAACTCCTTTAGTCATTCTCTTTGATCACCAACCAACCCAAGGAAACAAAGAATCTTTGTAAGCATCGCAGGCCTTAGCCAATTTTTGTTTTTCACTGTTTCTATCTTCAGTGTATCGACCTTCATTCTGTCATCCTATACAATGTGACCCTAAAACGCTATGGATTTTATCCAAAATTCATACTTGGAGAACTTTGCATTCCACTGACGATCCCAGCTTGTAACACCTGCCATACATAATTGACATGGTCCTCTCGTGATCTTGATTAAACCAGAATATCAACCATGAACACGGTTACAAATACATCGAACAATAGTTTGCACACCCTATTCATCCGCTCCAGAGAAGCAGCTGGTACATTTTTTAGTAGGAACAACACACTTGGCATCCTGTAACTGATCAACCAATCATCAATTCTTAGGAGGGGATATTTGTTCTTCATCGGTACTTTACGCAACTGCTAATAGTCAATGCACGTTCTCAAGTCCCATTTTATTTTATTTTCCACATTCACATAGATGCGCTCTCTTAATTGCTCTGTTTCATTCCTATAGCATTACTGGGGCCATGGTATATAGAGGAAGAGAAGTAAGCAGAGGGTCTGAAATCACGTCAATATTAAGCTCTACTACCTGTTTTGGGGGTAAGCCTGGAAATTCATTAGGCATATATATCGAGAAAGTCATTGACCATCGAAATCTATTGAGGACTTGGTAGTTTCGCATCAATCTTCCGCTCTTGGACTAACTGACATACATACCCCTTGGCTATCAATTTTGTCACTTTACAATAGACAATAAAACGTTTCCTTGGTGCCCCCACATTACTCTTCCACTCAGGAACATGTTCGTATGGATAGTGTAAATATACCTTGGCAAGTCACCGTGGTATAACAAGAAACCAACTAATCCATTCCCATGATCACATGAACATCCCACCGTTTGCAATTCATAAGATTAGCCAATGTAGTATAACCCCACGTCGTTACCACATAATCATGACACATTCTTTTAGCCACAATAATGTCCCCTTTTGGTGTAGAGTTGTTTCAAATGGATTAACTAAAACTTCTACTATCCTTTCACAAAGTTCCTTCTTCCTTTTTTTTTTTCAACAATCAATGGAATAACATAGGATAGCGTAAATCCCCAAATCAATCAATGTAAATACGTTAAGAAATAAAAACAGAGCATATACCTGCTGCATCATCAGGAGAAGCCTCAAATTTCTGCCGATCCACCACGGCGTAGGTACTGCCCTGGATGTTACTAGAACTAGCTTCTACCCTAGCACCCTTGGCATGACCAGCAGCTTGTGCACCTCTACCTAGAGGAGGAACATATGATGTCGATGCGAAGGCTGGTCCCGTGGGTCGTTCCATGCCACCTGTGTTCCTTCGTGGACACCCCCTTGCCACATGCCCTGGCATGCCACAATAATAGCAAACATTCTGTCCAAACCGATATTCACCGGCATGAAACCTCCCGCAGCGCTGGCACAACCGACGATGAAACCTCGGGTGGTTCATACTGTCTTGTGCTTGGTACCCCACTGTACGTAAACCCTGAATCTCACCTCCTTGCCCAAACTAGTTGCTTCGAAACCCTTGGAATAGAGGAGGAGTAATTGTGGTGGTATGGGGAAACGATGGACTAAGTGGTTTGTGAAAAGTCCTATGCCCAAATCCTCCTTGGGACGTCATGTTTTGTCCCAGTCCCATGGGTTTAGCCTTTTTTGGCGATCTTTCTTCCACTTCTTTCATCCTCTCTCTGCCTCTGTCCCCCCTTCTGCTGCATAAGAGCTTGTACAGCAACTACACGGGTCAATATTTGTACTGCACTCATTAAATCCTTCTCAATAGTATTAACGAGAAGTTTCAAAGATACTTCTCTTCTTCTCAGCTCCTCCGAAATGGGGAAAGTGGATGAAGCCCGTGATGCAAAGTCAGTATCAGCTCCACCTTGACTAACTTGGTCAGGTGGTGGTCTACTCAATCCCTCTCTGGTAAGTGTAACAACCTGCTTACCCTTGCCTTTATCTTTTCTTGTCATAGGCAGTTTCGGCAGTTTCTATATCAAAGAAAACCAATCACCATGGTCAGATATAATCTAACTTACAACACTGGCGCTACTACACAATCTAGGAATGAAGAAAAGGAACAACATCCTAAATGTCCCGTAGCCTCCTACTTATAAATGTGGTGCAGAACACATCGATAAGTAAGACTCTACTCAGACACGGCTTTGTAGAAACCCTTAGAACGAACTGCTCTGATACCACTTTTGTCACGCCCCGAGTCCCAACGAGGCGTGATTGGCACCCAAAGTCGACATGGCCCGAAAGAACCAATCTTTGCTTATGAACATTCCCATGCATCTCCTCATATGGACCGTATGAAACCCCATGCAACTAAGCAAAAGTCATGGGTATGGAAACGGATATAGAAATATATGCCATATATATATATTTATATCAACTTGGCCGTTGGGGCCAACAAACCAAAATGAGCATACATATCTTACATTTTGTTCCCATATAAGTCTACAAAAGCCTCTAGCTGAAATACATGACTACGCAAACCTAGAGTCGGGACAACACCCCGCTCTATACTCATATACAATACCAAAATAAATGTACATGGCAACTCAGAAAGCCCCGAACCAAGTGGAGCTCACCAAAAGTCGGCAAAAGATCCGCGACCTACAGTGGAGGTCTACTAGTACCTGCGCCTGCAGCAAGTAAGGTAATCCCCCAAGAGGGGTCAGTACGGAGAATGTACTGAGTATGTAAGGCCATATGAAACTTGTTATAAATACATCAATAGAATCAAAATGTAATAAGATAGGCAACATGAACAACTCATCGATTTGCATATGTGGAACAATGTAACTTACATAAATTAAGTTCTTTCTCTTTATGATTTATTCCTCATTGCTCATATCATAACGTACCCAGGCCCCGACTGATCAGTGGGTCTTAACATCACATCATGTGATGTTGGGATCGGGTCGAGCTAGGCTTATGCCCCTAGACCTGCCACCCATAAATCAACACATCGGGATCGAGTCGAGCTAGGCTTATGCCCCTAGACTTGCCACCCATAAATCATAACCAACAACAAATGTGTATTTCTTTATTCTTACTTTTGATTGATTGATACTTGTGAGAAATTGATTCATCCTCTTATGAGAGAGTGATACAATCAATGATGAGAGATTAACATATGTACATAGCCACAACATTCTTGGAAACTCAAGAACACGACATGATTGGGACTTTTGGAACATGTCCATAATTATGTAACCCATGAACCACCATAACTCATGAATGAGCAGTATAGGACTCAACAATAGATAACATTATTGAAATCATTAGACACAAGTCAATGAACAAGAGGTATGTGTGTAGCCACTATTGGCACTTTGGAACATAACCTTTTTGGGCTTTTGGAACATTGACTAACGAATATGAGACATACAATTCCCAAGTGATCAATGAGTAGGGAATATGTAATAATAACCATTTCTAAATGGATATAGAATACCTTAGTACATTTCGGGATAGGACTAGCATAATGCCAATGTGAATACGAGGTACCGCAAAAAGATACGAACAAAGTAACCTTACATACCTTTACTTCCAAGTATGAATACGCAAGCCTATGTATGAACACAATAGTCCCGCTTCTTCCTTACGTATTACTCTACAATACAAGTTCATAACGGAACTTACATTAGCAACTAGCCACTATATAGGCGTACAAGACGACAATGAATTTTTGTGGCTACCATATAATGTCATGTAACCCCCTCATCAAACATTCCAATACATTTACATATCAACAACACCATAACATCACCCACATTGACCAAAAGATCATACACCGAAAGCATTTCACACCATACTTACCCTTTACGTCTTTCCCTTTGTCATTTCGTCATAGTTATTCCTTCATAATAACATATAAACAACCATACATACTTAAAATAGTCCAACACACCTTCATACGACACTTTAAAGTCATTAAAACTTCATCACAAGTTGATAATTACATTCCAAAAGGGTATCGGGGCTTTCGGGGATCAATTAGTGACGGAAACACACAAAACGAATTTTGGAGGTGAACTGCGTTGCCACCTGCGCACGCAGGTGGCTGACATGAATGCGCAAATGGATCCTGGAAAATTCCAGGGCCTTCTGCATTGGCATCTGCGTCCGCAGATGCCCTCGTCTGCGAGGGCGGATGCCCGTTTTGGTCCGAAATAATTTTTTTTGGGTCTTTTAATGCCATGAATGGTACATGATCACAATCAAACATATTTGAACATATTCTTGATCATATTAAACATCAACAATCATCCATGGCCTCACAACACACATAACGACACCCAAAACCACATTTCACGGCCAATACGACACCAAAGCCACAATCGATTTCCCAATAACCATTACAAATGTTATGCACAAGAATCAAACAAGGTAAGATTATAATCACATCTCACATGTCAATATTCACTCCACCAAGTGTCAATATTCACTCCACCAAGTTCACTCTTTTCAACACCACAAGTCCAAAGTCAAGTTTACAAGACAAACCACCCTTCAATTTAGCAAACATGAACACTTCACTTATTGTGACCTTCCCAATATTCCACCAACATAACCAATAAAATATACACCATATAAAATGCATAAAAT
The DNA here is from genome assembly GCA_031232105.1 of Capsicum rhomboideum. Lineage (NCBI taxonomy): Eukaryota > Viridiplantae > Streptophyta > Magnoliopsida > Solanales > Solanaceae > Capsicum > Capsicum rhomboideum. The sequence continues at coordinate 52,881,513 of CP124718.1, forward strand.
ATATTAATCCATCATAATAAACACTTACCAAGACTTACCAATGGATGATTTTGGCCAATAGAAGGACTTGGGGTTCTTGTGAGCAAAGGAATTATTGTTGGAAAAATCTAGAAATGTTATGAGGGTTAAAGTGAATAAAAAATTTGATTTTTCCCTTATATAGTACCTCATGTCTCCCTTATCCTTTTACTTAGCATTTAATGTTATATTGATTGGTCAAATAGACCACATTTGGAAGAATGGGTCAAAAATATCCCTCTTTTGGGCCATGTCTTCTTATATTATTTGGGATTCATTTTTGGGCCCAATTATTCAAGACTTAAGAATGCCCACAATTCAATACAAAATTCACCAATTCTCTCATGTTTTTATTTTTGCCCCATATGTGACGGTTATCAGCTAAACTTAGAAACGTACGGGGTGTTACATTTTAATTACTTCTTAACCTTAATACACTTTGTTTTGAGGTCCTCTTAGCCTCATTTTGAACCCCACAAATGCACAATGACAATTGCAAAACACCATCTATGCAAGCTTAATCACATAACAATAGCCAAATTCAATTGTCTCGCCAATAACATTACCAAATGCATACTTATAGCTCTCGAGACCTAAGTACATCTTATTTAATGTCGTCAAGTAGGGTTAGGAATGTATGGGGTGTTACAGAAAAATTGAAAAAAAAGGGGAGGGGCGCGCCCAGGGGCGTGCCAGGCCGCTCTAGGCTGAAATTTTCAGCCCAGAGGCAGCAAGGGGGCGCGCCAGGCAGCGTGTCAGTCCGCCCCTGCGCACCTTTCACAAGCTGAAATTTTTCTAAGTCTTTTGGGCGTCCGGGGCCGTGCCGGGGTGCTTTTCGCCCGATTTATTTTGCGATTATTAGTCTATAAAGATGACTTTTGAATTATTATATAAGTATTCCATATTGGTATGCCTACGCTTGGGCGTTGTTGACATCTAAATTACGTTTTTACCCTTTTATGTCAAAGTGAGCCATGATTGGCTAGAATTGCCTATTTGGAGATTGAGACTACGAAATGAGTCACGAGTTAAATATTGACGTGTCACTTAAGAAATTATTTAAACATGAGATATATGATGAATTATACTTTGAATTTGATGGGCTAAGTTAATATGTGTTAATGGGCTCAAAGGAAGGCCCAAAATGAATTAAAAGACATGGCCCAATGGGTCAAATGACCCATTCTTGCTTTGACAAGTCAAATATTTATTAATGTGGCTAAGGATGACTCCAAGGTCCTATAAATAGGCACAAAAATGAGATTTTAATTCACAAGAAGGCACATTCCATTCTAGACTTTTCCAAGGAAGCAAAAAGAGATATTTCTCTCAACTCTCAAACCCTAAGCCATATTATTGGGCAAGATCATCATCTTCCAAGCTTGGGTAAGTGATTATTATTGTGTTTTAACATATTATATGCATGAGATATTATGTATATCATGTTGGTTATGCTTGGAAGTGTTGAACATGGCACTTTGTGTTTTTTTGTAAAAGAGGTGTTATCCATGGGATTTAAACTTGGAATATGACTTGTAGGTTTGATGAAAGAGCATGGTATGGATGAAATATGAACATGTATGGTGTGATTATGTTATTAAACTTGTTATTTTGCTATAAGTGTAATTTATGGGATTTTGGCCGATATGTGATATAAAGTGTATTAAGGTGATTTGATGGATTATTTGTGATATGGTGTGAATGAGAAAGTGTGAAGGAGATGCTTTGTGGTGAAATGTTATTAGTATATGATGTTGTGGTCAATGTATGGTATGATTAAGGTATTGTTGGTATGACCATGCCGAAAATGGTATTGTAGAGAAGGAAATGACATTTTTAAGGCAAACATGTAACTCATTGACGTCATATGCATTTGTAAGGTAGTTGGTGGTTAATGTAAACTCCATTGTGCATTTGTGTTGTAGAGTGAAACATAAGGAAGGAGCGGGACATTGTATGCACATCTAGGAGTATATTTGTGTTGAGAATACAAGGTATGTAAGGTTACTCTGTCCGTATCTTTCTGCAACACGTAGTATTCACATTGACGTCACACTTGTCCTACCCCAAAATGTGCTAAGGTATCCTATATCCGGTTACCAATTATCAATATCACATGTCTCATATTCATTGATAATGTTCCAAAAGCCCCATAAGGTTGTGTTCCAAAGTTCCAATAGTGGTTATACTCATGTACCTTGTTCATGGATTATTGTCCGATGGTTCCAATAGTGTTACGCTTCCAACAATGTTTATTCATATGTCTTTCACTCATCAGTTATTGTTCTAAGCTTCCAACAATGTTATGGCTACAAAAGTATCAATCTCTCATAAGTCAAGAGTATCCTATTTTCGGGTATCAATTATGGTTCATCACATGTTCTTTATACATTGATCAATTGTCATTCACATGTCTTATATGCATTGGCTAATGTTCCAAAGATTCCATGGTTCCAATAAGGTTATGTTTCCAACAATGTTAAGTTCCAAAGTTCAAAGTGATGTTATGCCTGTCAAAGTATCAATCTCTTATGAGTAAACAAAAGTAATGTGAAGTAAAGGGCAAAGAAATGCACATATGTGGTTAATGATTGAGTACGGGTGGCAGCTCTAGAGGCATAAGCCTATCTCGAGCCGATCCCGAGATTTTTGTATCAGGGGGCAGCCCTACAGGCAAAAGCCTAGCTCGGGTCGAACCTGACAGGGGGCAGCTCTAGAGGTAAGAACCTAGCTCAAGCCGAACCTGCTATATTGATTTATGGGTGGCAGCTCTAGAGGCATAAGCCTAGCTCGAGTCGATCTCAGGGTGGCAGCTCTAGAGGCATAAGCCTAGCTCAAGCCGATCCCAACATAACGATATGTTATGTAAAGACCCACTGATCAGTTGGGGGCCGGGTACAGTATAGCACAGAGAAAGATGAACAGGCACAGAAGTAAAGAAGCAAAGAACGTAATGAACGCAATATACATGTTTCCAAATGCTTATAAGCAATGGTTTATTTACATTGAATACTCAATTGTGTTTAACTCCAATGAAGTTTTTATGTTATACACAGTTGCTATGGCCTTTCATACTCAGTACATTCTTCGTACTGACCCCTTTGGGGGCCTTACTTTACTTGTTGCAGGCGCAGGTGCTAGTAGATCTCCACCGTAGGCTACACTATATCAGCAGATCATTGGTGAGCTCCAGTTGTTTCGGGGCTTCCTAATTCTCTATGTACATTTGTTTTGGTGTTGTTTTGATATAGTATGTATGTATAGAGCGGGGGCTTGTCCCGACTCTAAGATTGGTTTTGGTTATGCATCCGTAGAGGCTTTGTAGATATTGTGGGACATGTGAAGGATATGTAAGGAACATATGTTTTGTCATGATGGTCCCAACGGCCAAGTTTCATAGTTATTATATATGTTTTATGAATTCCGCTATTGTCACTTTATATTTATTTGAGGTGGTGATGTATATTGAGTAGTATGCATATGAGTGTACATGAGCAAAGATTGGTTCTCTCAGGCCTCAACGGCTTCGAGTGCCAGTCCGGCCCGAATGGGGTTCGGGTCGTGACAGACATGATCATACAATAGTTTGTAGCATCAAATACAACAACAACATACTCAGCGTATTCCCACCAAGTGGGGTCTGGGGAAATAGTTTGTAACATCAAATATTTTTATATTACAAATACTGTACTTTTAAAAAAATGGATTAGCCATTATAAGTTTAATTGAGAAAAAAATAGTGAAGTTAATTGAACACAAGGCAAAAATCAATTTAGATAGTTAAAGACTTTCATTTAAAAACTTTCAGTAAAATAAAAAGGAGAAAAGTTTTAGTGCATGCATTTGTTTGAAAATTAAAAGAAAGTCTAAAATATACTATAAGAAAAATGTTATTTTTTAACTTGCAAAAACGTTTACTCCCTCCATTTTAATTTATTTGTTTGATTTTGACTTAGCATGAAGTTAAAAAAAGTAACGAAGTTTTTAGAATTTTGTGGTCTTAAATTAAAATATGCAGAAAGGATCAAAATATTTGTTGATCTTGTTGTCTTAAATATGCCACGTGGAATGTTGAACTTAAGGAAGCCCCAAGAAAGAAAAAAAGACATTCTTTTTTAAATGAAGTAAAAAAAAAAATAGGACAAAAATTAAAAAAGATATATAATTTAATATTTTAAAAATATTGAGAAATAATTGTTCTACCTTTAACTAATTTAATGTTACAAAACAGACAAAAAGCAAAAGTAGCAAAAAATAGAAAAAAAAAATTACAAATATAAATATTAATGTAGTTTAAGACTGGGCATTCTGTCGGAATGGAATGGTCAGACCGGAATGGACCGATACCGAACCGGACCGATACGAACTGGATCGGGACGGAATCGGTACCGGGTTGTACCAATTCGGAATAACCGATATGAAATCGCGGTTCCATTTCGTTCCGTTAGTAGCCGGTACACTACCAGTATGGACTGACCCGGACCGAAACGGACCAAAATGGGATAACCAGTACGGTCGATTTTAATTTTAATTTTTTTTAAAAATAATTTTTAATATTTTGAATAAATAAATTAATTTTTACATTTTAGTTAAAGAATAAATGTTATATTTTGAATTATGTAGTGTAAGTTTAAATTTAATTTTTAAATATTTTGAATTAAGTTTAAATATGTTTTTCTTCTAAGTTTTTCAATTTATTAGTTATAAGTTTTTAAGTTTATATATTTTGAAGTTTATATATTTGAATTATGAAGTTTATATATTTGAATTTTGAAGTATATATAAAAGTATATAACTTTGTTAAAGTTTTTTTTTTCTAAGTTTTTCAATTTATGAATTATATAAGTTTTTAAGTTTATATTTTTTGAAGTTTATATATTTGTTAAACTTTTTTGTTTTTCTAAGTTTTTCAATTTATATGTTATGAGTTTGTAAGTTTAATTATTTTTTTAAGTTTATAAGTTGCTAATTTAAACACTCAAACTAAACAAAAAAGAAATGCATTAAGTAAAAGTATGATAAAATTAAAATCAATCTAATTTATTCAAATTTTTAAATTTGTATTACAATTTACAACTATTAGTAGAGCACCTGATTTACGCATCCACCTTTTAGGAAGAGTTTTGTTTCAACTAAGCCTCGAATGTAAACTAATAGTTGTATGATCCTATAAAATTTTGTTCTAACTCTTGTAAATTTTGAGCAATAACCTCCGCTCTTGGTAAAATTTGTTGACGATCTTCAATTTCAATGTCATCGTCACTATTACATCCAATGACTGCATCTAAGTAATCTTCTTGTAATTTAGTTAACTTTGGAACTCCTTTATTTCTTCGCTCGGCGTTGATCCAATCTCTAAAAGTCACTGATACTTCCAAACTGTCTTCTGCTAATGCATATCTATGATCGCCGATTTGAAATCTTGTCGCACTGAAAGCTTGCTCCGAAGCTACGGATGATCCTTGAATAGCTAGCACGTCCTTCACCATCTTGCTAAGTTTTGGATATTGATGACCATGAGCTCTCCACCAATTCAATAGCTGCGGTACGCCTCCTTGATTTGTAATAGTATCAGAACTCTGCTCAAGATATTTAACAAATTCACATTTATGAGAAGAATGAAGACCAAGTGATGATTGTGCTCTACCATGGACATCTTGTCGAGGCATAAAAGTTTGAGGAACTTCAACATTATCGAAGGTACAATATTTGTCATACAATTCCTTGGCACAAGTTTGAATGTTGTTTTGACAAGTTATCAAATCCAAACTTTCATGCGGTTGAATATTTAAATTTTGATAAATTCCTTTAACCAAAGCTTTTGCACCATGTTCTTTATATTCCGGGTTAAAAAGAATTTCAATTAAATAAATTTAGGGGATAGGAAAAAAATATTTTTAAAATTTTTCAACTATAGCTACAATAGCATTCTTAAAAAATCATTATCTTTATACTCTGCAAAAAGGGATGAAATAGACCATATATGTATTAAAATTTCAGAAATAGTGGGATAATACGATCCAGAAAAAACTTTTGTAACATCATAAAATGATTTCAAAAAACCTTTAAGTGCTTCTATTTGATCCCAATCATTTTCATTGAGTTGATGATTAGGATAAGCGTTATGAGAATTAAACATCATAGTAATAGGCTGTCTATATGTATAAGCATCTTCAATCATTTCATCAAAAGTATTCCATCTAATTTTAACTTGTTTTGGAATTTTTTTATACTGAAGTTGACACCCACGACAAAATTCTTTATATTGTCTAATTCTACTACTATTATGCATATGAAAAATACAAAACACAACATTTTTAACTTTATCACAAGTATTATCAAATAATTGAATATCATCCTTCACAACTAAATTTAATATATGTGCAACACATTTAACATGAAAAACATATTTACTAATTGGACAAATTCTAGTTTCTAGATGAGAAATAACATTTAAATTAGCAGAAGCATTATCTAAAGTAATGCTAATCACTTTATCAGAAAGACAATAAAATTCTAAAAGATGACCTACAGTAGAAGCAATATAAACACCGGTCTTTTTATGTTCACAAATTTTATAAGCAATAATTCATTTTTGCAAATTCCACTTATAATCAACCCAATGTGCAGTAACAGTTAAATAATCGTTACCGTTAGGACTACGAATCATATCAGTGGTAATAGCTGCCCTACAATCCATCATGTAAAAATAGCTACGAAGAAAGTGCATATGTTTTTCCTGCAATTCAAAAATATCTCTTTTTACCATACTTCTTGAAAAACCTTCAAAACTGGGATTATGTGTATCACGCATATATGTTATAAAATCTTCATTTTCTCCAAAATTAAAAGGCAAACCACAAACAACAATCATTTTAGCAAAATTTTCACGATCACGATCCCTATTATAGGGTCGTTGTGTAACAAGACCAGTAGGGTTTGAAGGGTTTAGTTAAGTTTGAACCATGTTTGACCCGGCAACAGAGGGTCCAGTGCCAGAACCGACAGCCGACAGTTTGACGGAAAGCCATATATGCATTCCATTCTCTCGGATGTTTCTTAATCAAATGGGTTTTTAACCCCCCCCCTCCCCCCCCCCCCCAGTTGAACCTCCAGACCCGCCAGATACATATTTCTACTGTTGTTTATAAATACCACACGTAATAACAGTTTTTTCATGATTCAAATAAAAAGAATCACACATCTGATTTTAAATTACGTTGTGTCGTGGTCTTACCCCTAACAGGACAAATAGGGGGACAACTAGCTCCAACCTGAGGATTATCCTGAGTTGGAGCTTCGACACTAGCGGGGGCGGGAGTGAGACTAATCAGTGTATCATCTAAGCCATCATCCACTTGTAATTCTACTTCTTCATCTAATTCATCTTCAAAATCATTATACAATCCATCGAAAGCTTCATGGGGAATAAGAATATTGGTATTAATTTCTATGATAGAGGAATGGGCAAAATCAGTTTCATTAACATGCGTAAAATCATCCGTATTAAATCTAACTTGAGGCTAGTGAGAAGAAGTAGAAGAACCTTGATTATTTTTTTTTACCAAATTTCATTAAACCTTTTGCTTTTTGTGCAATACTTTTTTTACCAGAATTTTTTTGAGAGGAATCCATAATATAATGAAATAAAATATGAAAGTAGCAAATTAAAACAAACAAAATACAACTAATAAATACAAAAAATAAATTGAAAGACTAGATAGTGGAACGAATGAACCAAACGCCTATAGTAAAAGTAGACGATTATAACCGAAATTTGAAACTTGAAAAAGATTGCTCCTCCAAAAGTCATCAAATTATACTTCAATTGCAAAATAATAATAATAATTATAGAATTTATAGATATTGAGACTTGAGAGTAGAAAATTGAGAGAGGATGAGAGTTTAAAACTTGAAATTGTGAATAAAAATTTGAATGGGGAAGGGGGTTTTATAAGATTTTGGAAAGGGAGGGGGTGTTGGGGGTTGTTGGGGCTGGGGGGGTCAAAATAGTCGTTGGAGGCCCCACTAGCTGTTGCCAATGATCTCCAACGGCTAGTTACTGTTACATGTCGGATCAGACCGGGTCGAAATCGGTACCGAATTCCGATACGAATCCACGATTTCGATTCGATCCAGATACCGATAGATGTCATACCATTCCAAACCAATTTCAACCGGATTGGTATGAATCGATACTGATATCGAAATGAATCAAAATGGTACCGACATATACCGATCCGATGACCAGCCTTACTGTAGTTGCACGGGCGAAACGACACTAACACTTATATATAAGCGAGGATGAGAGTTTTCGTCGTCCTCACAGGCCCATATTTGTCATTTTATATAGTTGGTTTTCTTGAGCACGGTGCAGTAATTTGAGTAATTGGAATAGTTAACCAAAAAGTAAGCAACTTTTCAGATTTTTGGTTTTAAGTCCCTAGCATCCCACATTTAGTGATTGACACGTGTCATTTACTTTATGATTTTGTCTCTCTCTTTTTTATTTCCCCTACATAAATTAGCTTAAGGTATAATACTTCCTTTTATTTTATTTGCTTCTCGTATCAAATAAACATTTTATTTTATTTACCTAATTTAGCGAATTAAAAGTATTTACCTAAAGTTAATGTAATAAAATAAATTTTTAATTAAAGATTTCTTAAAGAGTGTATTCTGTCATTAGGGGAAAGTAATAGGAAATAGAGGGAATAAATATTTATTCTATTTTATTCATTTTGCCCATATTGACCTGGTATAATACTTAAAAAGTCTCTTATTGGGAGAATATTTTACTAAATTATATTTAGTAGTGATTCTTTGAACTTAAAATTTGACTATTACTACTTTATTTAATTTTTTAAAAATTTGTAAAATATCAATTCACTTGTGTTCCTTTGGTATTTGCTATTTTTTTTTTTTTTCAAACTTGCTTCTTCATAAAAAGATTTTTCTTTTGAGAGAATCCAATTATGTGACCAAGAAACATTAATTCTTATGAAGACTTATCGACAATACATGATTAACGTGCTACTATTGTAACTTAATTATGTATAGAAAAATGTAACATATAATTTATACTTTAATTGAATTTAGAATTTTTAAATTTTAAATTTGGGCCCGGACTTAGCACGGGCCGACTGACACTAGTGTGTATATTATACTCACACATACATACATACACACACACCTTCTAACTCTTTCTTTGCTTATTCTTTAACGTTCTCTGGTTCTAGGTGGAGATGGATTATATGGATATATTAGGTAACTCAACCACGCTTCGCGCAGTCATAAAAATTGATCGAAATTACTAATTAGAAATTTTTGATAATAGAAAATTAATCACATTAAACTCAAACAAATGAAAGTTCAAAACACGCTCCTAACATACCAAATTTTATTAAATTAAGGAAATGTTGGAGTTAATTATTGAAATAGATTAATAGATATCTTTATCGCAATCTCAAGATTACTCGAGAAAAATAGTACTTCATTTGGATAATATATATATATATATATATATATATATATGCAAAAGAACATAATTTATATCAATGCAGAAGGAACCTAAATTGAATCATAACCTCTCAAAATTTCTGTTTGATTTTTTTCATTCAAATTTTAATCTTTTCAGGAAGGACCCTAACCATAATTAAGAGACTATGCCTGGTTGATGACGGAGGAAGGGAAATATACTATACTTCTAGTGCTTTATTGCTTCACTATTTTTTATTCAACTTCTAAGTTCTATCAACCTGTCTCTCCCGTTGCTATAAAAAATACTGAATTAGCTAGAAAATAAATTCAGGACACTAATTGCCTAATTTCCTTGATAATCCACTAATTCATCACTAATATCACTATAGCTAAGACCCACTAAAACTAATTTTAAAATTTATAAGAGGAAAACCTGATGAGGGCTAAATGACGTCAGGAAAAAGATGAAATGATTTTTTTTTAGGATTTAAGAAGATATCAAGGGTGTGTTTGGTATGAAGGAAAATGTTTTTCATGAAAAATATGTTTTACGAAAAATATAAATCAGTCAGCAGCTATTTACTTTGTCAGTCTCTTCCACGTTCAAAAATTGGGTCTATAGAATTTGTGGAGCCAATGAAACAAATTAAGGCTTTTTAAAACTAAAATGTTTTTAATATTATCCCTATTTAATGTATTTAAGCACATCCAAACTGCTTTATGGTGGTACGTCTCAAAATTTTTATGCGAACTGATTTAGTTTAAAGAGGAAGAAAGAATTTTGTGTTGGGCATTTAATTGATACGTAATATGCTATCTTTGAAGTAATTAAAAGTTTGTATTATAGGTACCAATTAAAGAGTACTATAAACATTGAGTAATTGCAAAAGATGAGTAACGCACATTAAGAAATTATAATGGCATCAATATTAAGTGTATTAATTGTAAATAATTAATAGTTAAAAGTCTAGCTAGCTATAAGTAAGAAAAAAAAGAACTTTGGACCAAAAAGAATTTTAAAAAGAGAGAGAGAGAACATGTATTAGGACATATTAGAATTATATGTTCATTCAGTTAACTTGTATGTGATTCACACAGTCATAAATGACCTTAGATGTAATGACCCTCCAGGTCATTTTCTCCGTTTTTTCTTGATTTCGGCGTTTCGTGCCTTTCCATAGCGGCTACATGTCATTTATGACTTGCCGGAACCGCCAGTTCGATTTTGGGGCAGTTCGTTTGGGTTTTAAGCCCATTTCTCTGTTTTGGAGCTTTTGAAATTGAGAAATTGGTCTTGGACCAAAACTTCTAGTAAATGACTTCGGATGCTAATTCCGACTGAGCTATTAGCTCCGGAATGTGGATTTTAGGCTAGGTGGACCCTTGGTTCGAGTCCTTAGGCTTCCGGACTCGTTTGGGCTATTGGTTGGAAGAGGAACAGTGGGTGTGGGGCCCACTTTTGTCGAAACAACCTCCAATGGAAATTTTGATGGTTTTTGAGTCAGAAATGTCGAAGTTGGTATGGTAGCATAGGTTCTGAACTAATCTCAAGCACCCAGTCGGAGTCCATTAGGACTTGGAAATCTTACTGGTTACTGATAGCTGGTGCAACCGCTTTAGCGGTCAGAGAGCTGCTTAAGCAGTGGTCGCTTTAGCGACCTTGTGCCTCTTTAGCAGTACTTGGCTACCCAATTGAGGGTCGCTTTAGCGGACGTCACTTAAGCGACCAGAGTGCTGCTTTAGCGATCTCTTTCCCTTTTTGCACCAGCCGCTTTAGCGGTCATTTTTCGCTTAAGTGGTCACTGCTGGTGTTAAATATTTCTTTTCCCCCGATTTCTCTACATTTTCTAGGGCTTCTTCCTCCATTGTTGGAGCTTGGAGTGTGGGAAATTGTGGAAATTCATCCATTGAGGCTAAGGTAAGCTAATTCAACACCCCTTGGTCATTCCATTATGTTTTCCCGTCAAGTTTCATCCGTTTCGTTGTAAATTTCTAGAAATTAGGTCTTAAATTTCTAAACTTATGGGGCTAATTTGGACCCCAATTTGTGCTCCGTTTGTGCTCAAATTTTGAGCCCACATTCCTGGTCCTTCGAGGGACCTCATGATGGATTCAATTTTGAATTTTATTTGCGGGCACCATGAGTTTATTTTTGACCCGATTTTAGGCCCGGAGTTTTATATTGCAATATGGGTATTATTTTACTCGTATTAATGTTTAGATTATGATTTTGATAGCGTGACATCATTTAGAGATTGTGGAGTGGAGACGAGCAGTTCGTGGAGGATTTAAGACTACAGTTCGGTTTCGAGGTAGGCCATGGTCTACTCTTCTCTTGAGATTGTGTATTGTATAGGTTGCATGCTAGGTAGGGATTGTAGGATCCTATTACACCAGATTATGGACTTATTTAGTATTAGGTTTACCATGTTACTTAGTGAATTGGATGATATCCCCCGATTAGATCCTTTTAATAGCTTATGCCTTGTTTACCTTAGTTTTTCGAATTGTGGTGCTGGTATCTTGTTGATTTATATATTGTTGGGCCAGAGGTCGTGGTTACGATACCAGTTGGACACCAGGTTAGTATTCTATTCCTTGAAAGGACGTGGTCTAGCTCTTAGACGCTTGGGTGTTTACATTGTATTGTTTGGATACTAGTGATGACATGCATACATTTAGGCGCATTTACACTTATTTAGTGGTACGATTCCAACTGAAACCTTGATTTTACTACTGTTTTTTAAAAAGAGATTTATTCCCACTTTTCTTAACTTTAAAATTGATTCTTTAAAAATGGAAGTCGTACCACCCTTATTATTGGATTATGATATTTTAAACTAAACGTACTACTTTGGAAACTAGACTGAGGCTGATCCTGATTCATTATTGATCCACTCTTCTTACCACTACTTATTCACTTCGGTAGAGGGAGATTACGACCCTTTCTACATTATTATACCATTTTAGTCCAGAATTCGATCTCGGGCAATGGATTGACAAATTTATACTTATTTAGTCTCAGTTTGATTTCGAGAACTTATTATACTCATTTGGCATCAGTTGGAGTCCGAACACCCTTGTTACTTTTATTTCCCTCTAGTACTAGGCGGAATGGTTTGGATATGGATTATGGAAGTCCTGATTTGGGACCAGGGAGTGTATACGGATATCCTGAGTTTTCTATGGGCCCCTTCGTCCGATGAGCTATAGTATCGAAGAAGTATGGTCATCGTAGGTCCTGTTTTTACGAGCTACTGAGCTAGAGGAGGTGTATACACTTGGTACGTTATGACACTTGATTGGTTAATGGTACTGGATTATCCTTGCATTCATTCATTAATATGCATTGCCTATCACCAGTATATTATTTGACGTTTGTATCTATCGGTCTTATGGGGGGCTGTATAGATACAAGTTATGGTTGTTGTTTGCTTGTGCCTCTCCTGGCTTATGGGGGTCGGGTTGGGGTTATTGGTTGTTCGGGCTATCCGATTACTTATTGTTTGATTATTGTTGCATAGCTCGTGGCAGGTTGTTTATGGATTTGTACCCGAGGTTTTCGGTATGTTTTTGATCCATTTTTTAGTTTTATGGTGAGTTTTATTAATGTTAGATCATCTTATGATTACACATTTAAGTTAGAGACCTTGATTATGTTAGAGTGAGCTGCCTTATTCTTTATGATCCCAGTGAATATATATATATAGACACACACAGTCTTCCCTAGCCATGATTTGTATATCATTTCCTTCTTTACTACTACTATTATACATTGTATATACATTTCTTCACTCTATTATTGTATATGGTATATCTCTTTCTTTACTTTACTATCGTATATTGGCTAGTAACTTATGATATTGCGCTTTGTTCCGAATTATTGATAGTTCATTATAGATTATCCTTATCGCTTCATTAGTATTATTATGCTTAGTTTCGTAGATAGCTGTCTGTAATTCATATTCTTACTGCACATGTTATTTATACTTGCATTGTCTTTGGAGCTCAGTTGGCCGATGCCTACTGAGTACCACTTGTTTGGTAATCATACTACACTTCTGCAGCCTACAAATCATAGTACGAGTTCTCGCCGTTGATGTGTGCATCGTGCGGAGCAACCATGGATTAGAGATTTGGGGTGAGCTCCTGACGTTCGGAGTTGTTCCTGCTCTCCTTCTTATTGTTAGACTGATCTCTATTTTTGTATTTCAGAGATGGCTTGTATATATTTACTCCATTTTCCACTTTAAACTCTTGTTGTATTAGAAACTCTTGTACTGACTTCACCAGGTTTTGGGGATGCATTTACTTCCTTCTTGTTTTCTGTTTCTTTTATTTAGTTTTGCTTCCGTTTTTCTTATTAGTTCGTTATTAGCTGTTTCGGACTACGGGTTGGCTTACCTACTAACGGGTTATGATAGATGTCATCATGACCTGAGAAATCGGGTCGTGACATTATATTACTAAAAATATTTTATCAATTGTAAAATTTCGTTATTGAAACTATAATATTGACCAAAAAAAGAAATTGATGAATATTCTTTGTTACTATAGTTACATACAGTAACTCATATTACTTTGATCACACAGTTTTTTTTTTGATATTTTAATATTTTCTACAGTTATCCTTTAATGAATTTAGAATATATTAGTAGTATCAACAGCAAAAAGAGCAACCCCCGCCCCCGCCCCCCCCACTCCAAAAAAAAAAAAAAAGAATTAGCACGGAAATATTTAAATCAAATACATTCAATTTATTTATTTATTTTCCAAATTTATACAAGAGAACTAAAATTCTGACACATCCGGTTTTGTTTCTTATATCATCGACAAAATACAATTGAATCATTACCTTTTTCATAAGTTGTCACAGTAAGTTCTTCAAAATGTCATTTAAAAGTTTTTTGTTAAGAAGTTATGTCTAAATAATTAACTGTACATTATGGATACAAAGTTTTAAAGAACATGAATTTATTAGTTTTTGTTCTCATCTAAACATATTATAAACTATTGTATGAAATTCAACACATTAAAAAGGGACTTGTAAGAGGAATCGTCTTGCAAGTTTGGAGAAATTGTTTTCTAGCCTTTTACAAAATCTCTTTTTAGTTTTATGTCGTTTTTACAAGAGATCTCATTCTTACGCATAAGAGATTTTTATTTTTACACATAAGTGATTTGAGAAAGACCTTTACTTCTATTCAAGTTGTAAAAGGGCAAGCGATCTTATTTCCTCAAAATTTAATGTTAGATTTAGAGGTATCATTTCGGGAAAATAATTTTCTAACCCTTTACAATCTATATATAATAATAAAGAAGAAACAAGATAAGGTGATGTGACATCTCTCTATGACCTCCATTCATATTTATCTTTTTTCTCCTTTTTTTTTTTGAATTTTTTTCCTTCATTCCTTGTATTAATCATTTTTTTAATAATTAAAAAAGTCTATCATATTTACTATATCTAATTATATCTCATGAGTTACAAAAAAAAACTCCATCTATTTCCATTCTCTACTTAAATAACATGTCTTCTCAACTCCCTTCTACCTAATTCTTATGGATGAACTAATCTAAAAATAACAATCATAGTGGAGTTGTTGGGTGCTCATTGTCATTTTCTCCTTCTTCTGTTTTAGTAGTATATATTTTTTTCTCCTTTTTTGATGTTTTCTTCATCTTTTTCATCAAACATCTATTTAATAATCAAAAGGGTGGACATAAAAAAGGTGATGTGACAATATGACCATCACTTTGATGAAGATCATAAATATATTCTTTAGAATTTCTTTTTGTATCATATCAAATGAAGATAGAACTTGAGGAGATCAAGAACGAAGGAAGTTTGAAATATTTAGCCATGAACAAGTTTTCTCAAGATTAAGAATAAAATTTGATGGCGGTGTAAGATTCATCAAAGAGAGATTTAGTTTGGTACAAATTCATCAAAATGAAGAAGGAAGTTTAATGATCTTGGAAGATTCATCAAGAAATTAAAGATGGTCAGATTAGTTTGATGAAGTGTAGAAGTTTGAATGATTTAAAAATATATAAAGATAAACCTTTTGTTGTTTATTTTAGTATTTTTAATTAATTATTTCTTCAAACACAAAATATGTACCCTCCAAGAACAAGACTCTATTACAAAATTTTACACTTTAATTTGTGTATGAAGGACAACGGAAAAAGTTTTCAACTAATTATGTTGTTGTTAACATAAAACTTATTGGGTCATGCCATGGATAATGCATGGAGTTAACTGTTACGGAGTAATATAATTTTCAACTTGCGTTTCTTTTTATGTTTGGCTTTCAAAACTTACATTATTCCTTTTCCTTTCTTTTTAACATATTACCTTAAGATTGTTTGTTATTTATCATATGCCTTTTTCAACTAATTCAAGAGATTAAATTCGAATTTCACATATTTAAACTTTACATGTATGCCTTTTGGGTATGATTTAAAAAAATGAAAGGTACTCGCATGAAAAATTGTCATTCTATGGGATGAGAGGCATACTATTGGTCTATTCTTCAATATAACTGCCTCTAAAATGGCTTCAAAGTCCAGTACATTATTTCTAAGAGCATGTAATTTTCTTGGAGAAAGTTATCTTAGGAATTGGTGACGAGAGTTTTGCCTATTGGACTTCAAATTTTTATTTTTATCCATTTATGTCAGAAATTATTTTTTTCATATTATTCTCTCAAAATCTCACTTATGAAATTACTCCGAGCATATTATTGCTTTTCTTTATTTTTGTGCATGATTTATAATGTATGTTAAACTGTCAAAGAATACACATCTCATTGTATAGCAAATCCAAGAATTTTTTTTTTTTGCTTTCATAGCAATTACTTTTCGAGCACTTGTATGCGAGAAGGTTTAATTTTATTTTGAGGAATAATAATATCAGTAATTATATTTAGTCAATACATAGTTCATTGTCTGATTTTGAGTCTGACGTATAGAAATAATGAAAAATAATGAATTGCATGCAAACATGTTTTAACCCTGATAAATTCATTCTATTATAAGTTGAACTAATATTTTAAATATTTTTCTTGAAGATGAGTGGATGTCGATTATTGAATTTTGAGTTGAAATTGTGTTAGTTCTGAATATACTATACTTTTAAAATTTGATACTTAAAATTGTGTTTAGAATATGTTAAGAGTATCGGGATTTCTTTAGAGATGAACAAGCTCATGATATGAATTAAATGTTATGCATAGTAATTTTTTGTTTTCTTATTGCATTAAGTGGAAGTTTGATTTGTTAGAAGAAGGGCTTGAAAATCCTGATTTTGAAATGATTTATGTAGTTAATTTGATGAATTAATAATTAACAATTAATATACTGAAATTGACTGAAACTATAGGCGTTGTTATAACAAGAAAAACATCTCTAATTATTAAGAAGCATCTTCTCTTGGTGATTACAAGAACCTGATTAGTTGCCCAAGAACGTCTTTTATTAGTTAAAATTTTTATTCAATTTGTGCTGCAGGTGTTGAACGATCTAATCTACACATGTGTGCGCTTACAGAGCTATTTCATACTTAAGTAAAACAAATTTAAATAACTTTATTCGTATGCTAAGTAGAAATTATAAGATGAAAATTATGTAATTCTGATTTTACTTACTAATTTTCTTAACTTCTAATATATCTCTTTTAATTAGATACTTTATAAATAAGTTTCATTGACTGTTTAAGTGTATGGAATAACTTAAATGTATTATTCTTTCTTTCTTTTTTAAATTGAAAATGTGTTAATACCTAAATTAGTTATAAGGATGTAGATATTTTTGTAAAAAATTTGTGACCGCGCGAAGCGTGGATAGATTTACTAGTCTATGTATAATATAAAAGAGAGTTATAGGTAAGGTGATGTGACACCTCTCTATGGCCTCTAATGACATTTGTCTTTATTCGCCTCATTTTAGGCTTTTTTTGAGTTTTCTCCTATTTTTAATATTTATATACTAAAAAAACACACTCAAAAATCACTCATTTTAGCTCTATATATTGATTGTGTAAAAATAAATGTGTCAATTACTACTCCTTTATTCATTCTTATTCTTCAATGCCTATTCTTATTCTCTAATACTTCTCTCAGAGACATTTAAAAAATGTGCTTTTTTTAAACAAAGAGTGAAAGAATTTTTTTTTTTTAAAAAGTACTTTTATTGCTAACTTTGGTTTAAGCATCTTTTAACCCATTGAAATTCACATGCTTATTAAAGAGAAAAAAACCCAATATTATATATGTCCGCCTATTTGTCTCCCCCGTAAAATTTAAAAAATATGTTATCTTTTATTTGTTTTCAAATTTTCACCTTCATAACTCATATCTATTAAATTTTTACTTTTGATAATATCAATAATGTCACGATCCGATTTCTCAGGTCATGATGACACATACTCTAACCCACCAGTAGGTAAGCCAAGTCATAGCCCGGAACGGTAAGTAATGGGCTAATGAGCGGAAGATAAAGGAAAACGCGAATGAAAATGACAACAATAAATAATAAGCGAAAGCAACATAGATATACATATATAATATACAGAACAAAAGAGGGGAAGAGGAAAAAATATGTAAAGGAAATCCCTTCTAAGACCAGGTAGGGTCAATACAGGAGCCACTATAACCAAAACAGAGAGTAGTAGACAGTATCCAAAATATATATATACACATAAGTAGTCTCAGAATATACAAAATACTATCACTGAAGCAGAAGGAGGAGGATCAGCTCTGGACTCCAGATAGCTCATCCTGTCTCCGAATCAGTAGCAAAGCCCGAGGACAACGTCAACGGCTGTGACTCATACTCGAATCTGCAGGGACTGCTACAGCAGTGGGAATTTTGTTGTAGTGAGACCACCATGGCGGTTGGAGTCCCATCGTAGTAGGTTGAGTGGTTTGTCACACCCACCAAAGCAAGCTATAGATCACTGTAACAAAGGCGTTGTAGTGAGAACAGATCCGCTATGGAAGAAAGTGCTAGGCAGAATGCCTGTTTAAGTATTATGTTCTTTATTTCAACTCATAAACTCAAAAAACTCCGATCCAAGACTCCAGAGAGGCAATTTTCCTTATGCTAGGATGGATTTTTCTCGTTGAGGTAAGTTATTCCATCACACTCTTCACCTAGTGATCAACTTCTACCTTAGAATCAGTAGAAATGTCACGCCCCAAATCCCATTGAAGCGGACTGGCACCCGAAGCCGATAAGGCCCGAGAGAACCAATCTTTGCTCATGTCCATTCATATGCATGTCATTCAAGAAACATCATCATCACGTATACATACTAGATGCTAATAGCGGAAGTTATGGAAACATGTGTTACATACATATAAGAAACTTGGCCGTTAGGGCCATCAAGTTAAAATTGACATACATCCCCGTACATTCATAGTCCCACATACGTCTACAAATCCTCTAATGGATGCATACACATAACCATCTTAAAGTCGGGACAAGTCCCTATTTTATACAACATTTACAATACCAAAACAAGTGTACAACTGTGACTCGAAAAGCCCCGAACTAACTGGAGCTCACCAAAGATCTGCAAATGACCTGCAACCTACTTTGGAGGTCTACTAGCACCTGCACCTGTAACAAGTAAGGTAAGTCCCCCAAGGGACGTCAGTACGGAGAATGTACTGAGTATGTGAAGCTCATATGAAACTGTATGCTATATAAGTACTTCCATGAAATCAAATATAAGAGATTAGTCAGTACAGATAAAACACCGGTCTGCATATGTGGAACCATGTACATTACGTCCTTTACCTCTTTTGCCTTTACGTCTATTCGTCTTTATCATTCTACCCATGCTAGGCTTTTCTGTAGCCCCTGGGATGAGATTAACCAATGCTAGGTATTTTAACCCCTGGGATGTGATTAACCCATGCTAGGCTTTCATATCTCCCCTGGGATGTTATTGTGATAACCCATGCTAGGCTTTTATATCCCCCCTGGGATGTTATTGAACCAAAAAATTATACATTACTTCATTCTTTCATTATAAGAGTAATACATTACTTAATTTCTTTACTTCCATGAGATTGAGACATTGATGATTGTACATTGTTGGAACTTTGGAACATTAGTCAATACACATGAGACATGTGAATCATAATTGATCAATGAGCACGGAACGTGTGATAATAACAATTGATAACCGGAAATAGGATACCTTAGAACATTTCGGAGTGGAACAAATACAATGTCAATGGTAATACTATGTGCTGCAGAAGGATATGGATAGAATAACCTCACATACCTTCACTTCCAAGTACGAATACACAAGCCTATAGATGAACACAATAGTCCAGCTCCTTCCTTACGTTTCACTCTACAATACAAGTACATAACGGAACTCTCGTTAACAACTACTTTCCGTACAAGTGTACAAGACGACAATGAGCTATATGACTACCATATAAAGTCATTTCACCCTTTACAAATACAATCCACTGCGTTACCATACCAACAACACCATAACATTCCACACATTGACCAAGAGATCATAAACCAATAGCATTTCACACCAAGTTTACCCTTTACGCTTCCTCATTATCATTACGTCATAATTACTCCATCAATTCTCCTCATAACAACATATTAACAACAATCCATAATGGATATAATCCAAAATTCCTCCATACGACCCCTTAAATTCATTAAAAAGGTATCATAAGTTGATAATTACATCCAAAAAGTGTATAGGGGTCTTCGGGGATCAAAGAGAGACAAAAACATACAAAACCGAATTCTGGGTTGACCTGTGAAGCCACCTACGCCCGCAGGTGGATGAAATGAGGCCGCAAGTGACCCTTGGCCCTGTCCAGGGGCACCTGCGTTGGCATCTGTGCCCGCAGGTGCCTTCGTCTGCGGGGGCAGATGCCCAAATCGGCCAAAATGGGTCTCTTTTGGGTCCTTTTGTGTAATAAATGGTCCAAGGCCATAAATAAGATTTTATTTACATATTTTTGGTCACTTGTATGCCAAAAAACACCCATGGTTTCACAACACATATGAACATCACCAAAACCACATTTTTCCTTCAATACACCACCAAGTCCATGTACAATTTTGCAATAACAATTCCAAACATTATGTACAAGGATTAAACAAGTTAAGGCTATAATCACATATCACATGTAAATATTGAATCCATAAGTTCACTTCCTTCAATACCACAAGTCCATTTTCAAGTTTACAAGACAAAACCTTTTTTCGATTGCAAAAATAGACAGTTTTACGCTAGTGAACTGTCCAACACTTTGCCAACATAACCAACATGATTTATACACCCTATTAAGCATATCATATATTAAACTATGATAATAAATACTTACCAAAGCTTGCAAGAGAGTGATTTTGTCCAAAGGAATGAAGGCTTAGGGTTTGTGTGAGATGAGAAATATTTGAGAAAAATCTAGAAATGGCATGTGAGTCTTTGTGAATAAAAATATGATTTTTGGTCCCTTTTATAGTCCCATGTAGTCTCATTCTTATCCACACATTAGTCATAAATGCTAGGCTTACTTGGTCAATTTGAAGAATGGGTCAAATTCCATTTAGGCCATGTCTTTTGCTCCATCTTTGGGCCTCAATTGAGCCCAATGGCACAAGACTCATTTAAGCCCAAAAAATTAATGTATAATGCACCAACCCTCTCATGTTTAAATACTTCCATGAATGTTACGGTACTTTACTAGGTTCAGAAATATACGGGGTGTTACATTCTTCCCCCCTTAGAAACATTCGTCCTCGAATGTTAGTGACATTATTCAATTCAATTTAAACAATGGCAAGTCTAGGATCATTCTTCATATTATCATATATATATATACTTAATGTTTATAAATACTTACTTGTCATTGTCCCGATCTCGAATCGTAAACTTGTTCTTCCCTTTGGAACAAATGAGGGTACTTGGACTTCATCATTTCTTCAGCCTCCCTTGTGATCTCTTCTATTTGATGATTTCTCCAAAGTACCTTTACGGAAGCTATGTCTTTATTCCTCAACCTCTTCACTTGTATATCCAGAATGGCAATAGGTATCTCCTCATAGGTAAGATCCTCCGTAACTCGCACATCTTCAATGGGAGTAAAATGAGATGGATCTTCTATGCACTTTCAAAGCATCGAAACATGAAATACTGGATGAAATGTAGCGAGTTCTTGGGGTAGTACCAACTCATACGCAACTTGCCCAAATCTTATAATAATTTCATATGGGCCTATATAACGTGGACTCAATTTTCCTTTCTTTCCGAATCGCATTACCCCTTTCATCGGGGACACCTTCGAAAATACCCAATCACCTATGGAGAATTCGAACCCTCTTTTTCTAACATCAGCATATGACTTATGTCGACTTTGGGCCCTTTGTATCCGCTGTTGGATCACTGTAACTTTTTCCATAGCTTGATGAATAAGATCTGGCCCAAGTAAAACAGTTTCACCCGTTTCAAACCATCCGATTGGTGATCTACATTTCCTTCCATACAAAGCTTCATAAGGTGCCATTTTGATACTTGAATGATAGCTATTGTTGTAGGCAAATTCAATAAGAGGCAGATGGTCATCCCAACTGCCTTGAAAATATAACGTACAAGCTCGTAGCATAGCTTCAAGTGTTTGGATAGTACGTTCTGCTTGTCCATCTGTCTGAGGATGGAAAGCCGTAATCAAATTCACCTGTGTACCCAAACTCTGATGAAAAGATCTCCAAAAATGCACAGTAAACTGATCTCCCTTGTCTGATATAATAGAGATTGGAATCCCATGTAACCATACTATCTCTTTCACATACAACCTTGCATACTCCTTGGTTGTATAGGTTGTCTTGACTGGTAGGAAATGCGCTGATTTGGTAAGCCTGTCAACTATGACCCATATAGAATCAAATTTCCGCAGTGTATGAGGCAAACCTGTGATGAAATCCATGTTAATCATATCCCATTTCCAGACTGGAAGATTGACACATTACATGTAACCTCCAGGTTTCTGATGCTCTACTTTCACTTGTTGAAAATTTGTGCATTGAGCTATACATTCTGCAATGTTCTTTTTCATATTTCCCCACCAATACATTTCTTTCAAGTCATGGTACATTTTGGTTGCTCCCGGATGAATAGAATATCGCGAATGATGCGCCTCTGTCAAAATTCGTTTCCTTAGCTCATTTACATCCGGTACACATAATCTTCCTTGGCATTGAAGTACCCCTTCTTGTGTAAGATTAAAGGCCGCAGTCAGACCCTGTTGTACGTTTTTTTCCAGCTGCAATAACATAGGATCCGCAAACTGCGTCTCTTTCACTTCAACTATTAATAAAGATTTTGCCGCATTTTGTACAATAACCCCTTCATCTGAGGATTCAAGAAGACGAACTCCCAAGCTGGCTAGTTGATGTAGATCTTTGATTATCTCTTGCTTTTCCGTCAACTGGCCACCAGTACTTCCTACTGCTTTGCGGCTTAACGCATTAGCTACCACATTTTCCTTCCCTGGGTGGTATAAGATATCAATATCATAGTCTTTTAAGAGCTCTAACCACCTTCGTTGCCTCAAATTGAGTTCCTTCTGCTTAAAGATATATTGAAAACTTTTGTGATCAGTATAGATATCAACATGAACTCCATACAAATAATGACGCCATATCTTTAAAGCAAAAACCACCGCTGCTAACTCAAGATCATGTGTGGGATAGTTTCTCTCGTGTGGATGCAACTGTCGTGAGGCATATGCTATTACATTACCGTACTGCATCAATACACACCCTAGACCAACTCCGAAAGCATCATAATAGACAGCATACCCCTCTGTGCCTTCCGAAAGTACCAAGACCGGTGTAGAGGTCAATTTATCTTTCAGCTCTTGGAAATTTTTATCACATGCATCATTCCACTGAAATTTAACTGCCTTGTGTGTAAGCCTTGTTAAAGGAGCAGCAATGGAAGAAAACCCTTCAACAAACCTTCGATAATAACCTGCAAACCCAAGGAAGCTACGAATTTTCATAGGCGTCGTAGGCCTTGGCCAATTTTTCACCGCATCAATCTTTTGCGTATCAACCCGTATCCCTTCATCTGACATAATGTGACCCAAGAATGCGACAGATTTTAACCAAAATTCACATTTTGAGAACTTCGCATACAACTTACGCTCACGAAGAATATGTAACACCTGTTGTAAGTGCTTAGCAAGGTCCTCTTGTGATCTTGAATAAACCAGGATGCCATCTATAAATACCGTCACGAACACGTCTAGAAATGGCTTAAACACCCTATTCATCAAATCCATGAACACAGCTGGTGCATTTGTTAGTCCAAATGACATAACTAAAAATTCATAATGGACATACCGTGTTCGAAAAGCTGTCTTGGGTATATCTTTTTCTCTAACTCTGACTTGATGGTAGCCCGATCTCAAGTCAATCTTTGAAAAACATTTGGCGCCCTGTAACTGATCAAACAAATCATCAATTCTGGGGAAGGGATATTTGTTCTTGATCGTTACCTTATTCAATTGTCGATAGTCAATACACATTCTCAATGTGCCATATTTCTTCCGTACAAATAATACCGGTGCACCCCATGGGGACATACTCGGTCTGATGAAGCCCTTGTCCAGCAAGTCTTTTAATTGCTCCTTTAATTTACGCAATTTTATCGGAGCCATTCTATACGGAGGAATAGAGATAGGCTGAGTGCCTGGAATCACATCAATACCAAATTCTATTTCCCGTTCTGGGGGCAAAACTGAAAGATCTTCTGGAAATACATCAAGAAATTCATTGACCACTGGAACTGACTGTAACACCTCATACGTTCCCAACCCTACTTGACGACATTAAATAATATGTACGTAGGTATCGAGCGCTATGAGTATGCATTTGGGAAGGCTATTGATGAGATAATTGAATTTGGCTCTTGTTATGTGGTTAAACTTGCATAAAAGGTGTTTTGCAATTTTCATTGTGCATTTGTGGGGAAAATGAGGCTAATAATACCTCTAAACAAAGTATAATAAGGTTAAGAAGTGAGTTAAAGAATAGGACTTGAAGTATCTAACCAAACCCGCGAAGAGAAGTCGAAAAATGGAATTTTCGAAAATTTTAAGGAGGGGTGCATTTGGGACCGTGCCACGCCGCTATGGGCTAAAATTTTTAGCCCAGAGGCAGTGGTTTGGTGTGCCCAGGGGCGTGCCACCTTGGGTTTTCCACTTTTTCGAAAGTTTGAAATTTCTAAGTCCCAAGGGTATCCGGGGACGTACCGAGCCGATTTTTGCTACGTTTATTATACAACCAAGAGTATATACATGAAATGAATGACATATTACATGGGTATGATAAAATTACTCGAGAACGAATTTGGGGTCAAAATGACAGTTTTGCCCCTAAGGTCAAAATAAGCCAGACGTGGCTAGAATCACTTATTTTTGGGATTGAGGCTACGGATATGAATATTATGAGTGGGAATATTATTGTAATACGTATAAAGATGAGAAATTATTAATTTTATTGGGTTAAGTGATTTGGGCTCAATAAAAGCCCAAAATGGGATAAAAGACATGGGTCACATGACCCAATCTTCTATTGACTTGGTCAATTGAAGCATTAAATATCAAGAAAGGATAAGGATGACCCAAGGACTATAAATAGACCCACAAATCAGATTTTATTCATTTAAACTCTCATATTCTTTGAGATATTTTCTCAAACCTTCTACAATATTCTCTCAAGAACCCTAAAGACTCAAAGGCAATTTTGGAGCAAGATCATCCCTTTGCAAGTTTGGGTAAGTGAATATTATTATGGATTAATATATTATATGCATGAAAGAGTATGTAAATCATGTTGGTTGTGCTTGGAAATGTTGGATATGGTATTTTGTGCTTTTGTATAAGATGTGTGATCCATGGGATTTGAACTTGAATTAGGACTTGTGCCTTTGATGAAAGATCATGGTATGGATAAAATATGAACGTTTATGGTGTTATTTTTGTTGTTAAACTTGTTCTTGCCTATAAGTGTAAATTGTGGGAATTTGGCCAATATGTGCTATGAAGTGTATTAAGATGAATTGATGGATTGTTTGTGATGTGGTATGGATAAGGAGGTGTAAAAAAGAATTGTTATGGTGAAATGCAATGATTATTATGTATTGGTCAATGTTGGGAATATTGGAGGATTTTTGGAATAATGATGCTATCAATGGTTTTGTCAAGGGAAAACGACATGTTTCAAAGCAAACATGTACCCCATTGATGTTATATGCATTTGTGAAGTAGTTGTGGTTAATGTGAATTCCGTTATGCATTTGTGTTGTAGAGTGACACATAAAGAAGGAGAGGGACTATTGTATGCACATCTAGGATTGTATATCCGTATTGAGAGCACAAGGTATGTAAGGTTACCCTGTCCGTATCTTTCTGCGGCAAATAGTATCCACATTGCTATTTCACTAGTCCTATCCCGAAATGTGCTAAGGTATCCTATATCCGTTTATCAATAGTCATTGTCATATATTTCCTACTCATGGATCATTTTTGAGTCCCATGTCTCATAATCATGGTTAATGTTCCAAAAGCTCAAATTAGGTTATGTTCCAATGTTCCACTAGTGATATTACTTATACCTCTTGTTCATAGATTATTGTCCCATAGTTCCCATGGTGTTATGATTCTAATAATGTTATGTTGCCAAGTTATTCACATGTCTCTTACTCATTGGTTAATGGTTTAATTTTCCAACAATGTTATGTTCCAAAGTTCAAAGTGATGTTATGACTATCAAATATCAATCTCAAATATCAATCTCAAAGTAAAGATCAAAGTAATACAAATGTGGTCAATGATCAAGTATGGGTGGCAAGTCTAGGGGCGCAAGCCTAGCTCGACTCGATCCCAATGTGTTGATTTATGGGTGGCAAGTCTAGGGGTGTAAGCCTAGCTCGACTCGATCTCGAGATATGGATTTATGGGTGGCAGGTCTTAGGGGCGTAAGCCTAGCTCGACCCGATCCCGATACATTGATTTATGGGTGGCAGGTCTTAGGGGCATAAGCCTAGCTCGACCCGATCCCGATGCATTGATTTATGGGTGGTAAGTCTGGGGGCATAAGCCTAGCTCGACTCGATCCCAACATGACGATAAGTCATGGAAAGACCCACTGATCAGTAGGGGCCCGGGTACATTGTGACACATGTATGACAAGCAAGCATTGAATGTAAAGAAAGTAATGGAAGTAATGAAAGCAATTCACATGGTTACCAAAATGCAAAATGGTGACTTACTCAGATTGTCTAGTCATTTGTATTGAGTTCATTGGTATGTTCATATGTTACCAAGTTTCATTTGAGCCTTACATACTCAGTACTTATTTCGTACTGACCCCTCTCGGGGAATTTACCTTACTTGCTGCAGGCGCAGGTCCCAGTAGGCCTCCCCAGTAGATTACCAGTGTTAGCGGTTCCTTGGTGAGCTCCAGTTAATTCGGGGCTTCTCCGAGTCAGAGTAGATATATGTTTTGATGATGTACATGTTGTATAAAGCGGGGACTTGTACCGACTTTTGGTTTGTATTGGTCAATGCTCTTGTTAGAGGCTTTTGTAGACGGATGTGGGTGTATCAGTGTAAAAGACATATGTTGTTTTGACTGGATGGCCTCAACGGCCAAGTTTCATATACATGTATGACTATGTCCCATGTTTTCCTTTATTCGTCTTTCATGTACTTACACAATGGTGGTTATGATTATGATATGCATATGATGGAACATAGGCAAAGGTTGGTTCTCTCGAGCCTTATCGGCTACGGGTGCCAATCATGTCTCGATGGGATTCGGGGCGTGACACCGACTGAGGAGTTTGTGGTTCCACATTAGTATCTTTCACTCATACTAAGTGACATATGTACCCCTTGGCAATCATTTTCCTTGCTTTCAGATAGGAAATAAATTTTCCTCTTGGTGCCCCCACATTACCCTGCCATTCAAGACCATTTTCATGCGAAAAACGAAAATGTACCTTCTTGGCCCCGCAATCTACCATGGCATAACAAGAAGCCAACCAATCCATTCCCATTATCACATCAAAATCCACCATGTCTAGTTCAATGAAATCGGCCAGTGTATCATGACCACACACAGTTACCACAAAATTACGATATACTCTTTTTGCAACAGTAGATTCACCAACTGGTGTAGCTACTTCAATTGACTTAGTTAATAGTTTCGGTGTTCTTGCAAATTTCGTAGCAAACAATGAAGTAACACATGACAATGTAGAACCCGGATCAATCAATACATATACATTATACGAAAATATGAATAATGTACCTATGACGACATCAGGAGAAGCCTCCGAGTTCTGTCGGTCCACTAGAGCATAGGTGCGGTTCTGGGTTCCACTGGAACTGGCTGCTCCTCTAGCGCCTCGACCACACCCCATAGGCTGTACTCCTCTACCTAGGGAAGGAACCGATGATGATGACACAACGACCGATCCCGTAGGTCGTGCTATACCACCCATGCTCCTCTGGGGACACTCTTTCATTATGTGCCCCATCGTACCACACCAAAAGCAAACATTTGTTCCCAACTGGCATTCACCTAAATGATACCTCCCGCAACGCTGACATGGAGGACGAGAAAATCCTGCTGCCTGTGATCCGTGAATTCCACTACTCCGCCCAGATTGACTACCTCTAAACCCTCGGAATTGAGCTTGAGTGCCTGCGTTGGAATAAGAGAATGATGGTCTAGGCGGTCTAGGAAATATTCGAGGCCTAGATTCTCCTTGGGACGCCATAGACTGTCCCATAGGTCTAGCCCTTTTGGACTGTCCTCTTTCAGATTCATGTACCCTTCTTCTCTATCTTTGGTCCTCCATTTTTTGTGCCAAATCCTGAATTCTCGCTATATCCATATCTCTGTTTAAAGCAGCAATAGTGCAGTCCCTTACCAAATATGGCTCCACTTTGTCCACATATCGATGGACCCTGTCTGTCATTGTGGCTACTACATTCGGAGCAAATCGAGCCAAAGAATTAAACTGCAAACTGTATTCTCTAACACTCAAATTCCCTTTGATGGAGATTTAAGAACTGCTCCGCACGAGCCTCTTGGGTCTCATAGGGAAGATAGTGATCAAGGAATGCCGCTTTAAATTCTTTCCAATTAGGTGGATTTGCACCGATGTCACGAGATTTCTTCCAATCTTCATACCATAATCAATCTATATGCAGCAAGTTCAACTGTTTCTACCCCACTCACGTGCATAACCTCCAAAGCCCTTTGAATTTGGTCCATGAAATCCTGTGGATCTGCTTTCGGATCTGACCCAGTGAATATAAGAGGGTCTAATTTCAGAAAGTCCTGTGTCCTGCGACTCGCCACTCTAGCCGCATCATCCTCATTTGTCGTTGGACCAGCTCATCCTTGACTTTGTGCCGCAACTAACTGAGTCAACATATGCACTGCATTTCTTAGATCCTGGTCAGTGGCATTCATTGGCGGTTCTGCGGGTACTTCTCTACCTATTGGCTCTTCCAGAGCTGGAAAAGTAGAAGAAGACAATGATGCAATTTCAGTGTTAGCGCCACCTTGACTAGCTTGGTCAGGTGGTGATTTACTCATTCCTTCACCGTCAAGCATATCTACCTGCTTACCTTTGCCTCAACCTCTTCTTGTCATCGACATTTTACTATAGAACAAGAAAACCAAGTCCAATGGTTAGATACGATTCCACTTACCACATTGGCTCTATTGCACGCTCTTGAAGTGAAGAAAAAAACAACTCCTAAATGTCCCGTAGCCTCCTACTTATACATGTGGTGTACAACACATCCATAAGCAAGACTCTACTCAGACACAACTTTGTAGACACACTTAGGACGACCTGCTCTGATACCACTTTTGTCACGCCCCAAATCCCATTGAGGCGGACTGACACCCGAAGCCGATAAGGCCTGAGAGAACCAATTTTTGCTCATGTCCATTCATATGCTTGTCATTTAAGAAACATCATCATCACATAGACCTACTAGATGCTAATAATGGAAGTTATGGAAACATGTGTTATATACATATAAGAAACTTGGCCGTTAGGGTCATCAAGTCAAAATGGACATACATCCCCTTACATTAACATTCCCACATATGTCTACAAAGCCTCTAATGGATGCATACACATAACCATCTTAAAGTCGGAACAAGTCCCCGCTTTATACAACATTTACAATACCAAAATAAGTGTACAACTATGAATCGGAAAGCCCCGAACCAACTGGAGCTCACCAAAGATCTGAAAATGACCTGCAACCTACTGTGGAGGTCTACTAGCACCTACACCTGCAGCAAGTAAGGTAATTCCCCCAAGGGACGTCAGTACGGAGAATGTACTGAGTATGTAAGGTTCATATGAAACTGTATGATATACAAGTACTTCCATGAAATCAAATATAAGAGCTTAGTCAGTACAGATAAAACACCGGTCTGGATATGTGGAACCATGTACATTACATCCTTTACTTCTTTTACCTTTACGTCTATTTGTCTTTATCATTCTACCCATGCTAGGCTTTTCTGTAGCCCCTAGGATGAGATTAGCCCATGCTAGGTATTTTAACCCCTGGGATGTGATTAACCCATGCTAGGCTTTCATATCGCCCCTGGGATGGTATTGTGATAACCCATGCTAGGCTTTTATATCGCCCCTGGGATGTTATTGTGATAACCCATGCTAGGCTTTTATTTAGCCCCTGGGATGTTATTGAACCAAACAATTATACATTACTTCATTCTTTCATTATAAGAGTAATACATTACTTCATTTCTTTACTTCCATGAGATTGAGACATTGATGATTGTACATTGTTGGAACTTTGGAACATTAGTCAATACACATGAGACATGTGACTCATAATTGATTAATGAGCAGGGAATGTGTGATAATAACAATTGATAACCGGATATAGGATACCTTAGAACATTTTGGAGTGGAACAAATACAATGTCAATGTGAATACTATGTGCTACAGAAGGATACGGATAGAATAACCTTACATACCTTCACCTCCAAGTATGAATACACAAGCCTATATATGAACACAATAGTCCAGCTCCTTCTTTACGTTTCACTATACAATACAAGTACATAAAAAAACTCTCGTTAACAACTACTTTTCGTAGAAGTGTACAAGACGACAGTGAGCTATATGACTACCATATAACGTCATTTCACCCTTTATAATACAATCCAATGCGTTACCATACCAACAACACCATAACATTCCACACATTGACTAAGAAATCATAAACCAATAGCATTTCACACCAAGTTTACCCTTTACGCTTCCTCATTATCATTACGTCACAATTACTCCATCAATTCTCCTCATAACAACATATTAACAACAATCCATAATGGATATAATCCAACATGCCTCCATACGACCCCTTAAATTCATTAAAAAGGTATCATAAGTTGATAATTACATCCAAAAAGGGTATAGGAGTCTTCGGGGATCAAAGAGAGACAAAAACATACAAAACCAAATTCTGGGCTGACCTGCGAAGCCACCTGTTCCCAAAGGTGGCTGACATGTGGCTGCAGGTGACCCTTGGCCCTGTCCAGGGGCACCTGCATTGGTATCTGTGCTCGCATGTGCCTTCGTCTGCGGGGGCGGATGCCCAAATCGGCCAAACGGGTCTCTTTTGGGTCCTTTTGTGTATTAAATGGTACAAGGCCATAAGTAAGCTTTTCTTTATATATTTTTGGTCACTTGGATGCCAACAAACACCCATGGTTTCTCAACACACATGAACATCACCAAAACCACATTTTCCCTTCAATACACCACCAAGTCCATGCACAATTTTGCAATAACAATTCCAAACATTATGTACAAGGATAAAACAAGTTAAGGATATAACCAAATCTCACATGTATATATTTAATCCATCAAGTTCACTTCCTTCAATACCACAAGTCCATTTTCAAGTTTACAAGACAAACCCCTTTTTCGATTGCAAAAATAGACAGTTTTACACATAGTGAACTGTCCAACACTTTGCCAACATAGCCAACATAACCAACATGATTTATACACCCTATTAAGCATATAATATATTAAACCATGAGAATAAATACTTACCAAATCTTGCAAGAGAGTGATCTTGTCCAAAGGAATGAAGGCTTAGGGTTTGTGTGAGATGAGAAATATTTGAGAAAAATCTAGAAATGGTATGTCAGTCTTTGTGAATAAAAATATGATTTTTGGTCCCTTTTATAGTCCCATGTAGTCTCATTCTTATCCACACATTAGTCATAAATGCTAGGCTTACTTGGTCAATTTGAAGAATGGGTCAAATTCCATTTGGGCCATGTCTTTTGCTCCATCTTTGGGCCTCAATTGAGCCCAATGGCACAAGACTCATTTAAGCCCAATAAATTAATGTATAATTCACCAACCCTCTCATGTTTAAATACTTCCATGAATGTTATGGTACTTTACAAGGTTCGAAAACATACGGGGTGTTACAAGAAAGATCGTATTGGATAGGTTTTTAGGGTTAGAACCCTAGGTATATGAAATGTATGGGAAAGACTATGAGTGAATGTTATAATCACCTAGAATGAGTCAAGGTCATAAATGAATGCTTCCTATTATGTAATTATCATTCTTGAACGTGGATTGTAGGGTATTTGAATACATGTTACGTGTTTTTGTAGGATTAAGGCTCTTGATTTTGTTGCAAAGCCCTTGCGCTATCAAGTACCATCTCTCAAGTTGTTGGAAAAAAGCTTTTTCTAATCAACTAACTTATCGAAGTTCCTGACATGTAGTTCTTCTAGGATTTCTTTAGGGGATCACCTAGCTTGATTAATCTTTATTGTTATGCCTTTAAAATTTCATCAGAGTTCAACTGCCTAAGATTGAGGTTTAAGATACTTCTCTATCATCCAAAGATTCTTCATCCTTTCTATTACTTTATTTATTTCTCCATCCTTCTCCCACAACTTACTTGAGTTGGAGCATTTTTCACAAACATTTGAAAAATGGGCTATTGATGTTAATATTTGGGCTTCTCATCGAGATTAATATGGGAACCTGGTCAGAGATATAGGGATTCCCATGGTTTACATTCAGATACCCATAGTTAATCATCCACTCATCATTGGCAACTACTCGGTTAATTCTACTACGGACTCTTGCTTCCCATTTCTATTTACTGACCATGTGTAGTATGCTTCTCTCCATGGAATTTATTCAACTACAAAATATCCTAATATTCAATTCTTTAATTCAGCTGGAGACATTAGTGCTCCAAATTATTTATCCGAGATGTAAAGGACTGCCCTGTAACACCTATAAATTAAATAGGGTTAGGGTCTATTAGTCAGAGAAGCTAGTACATTCGATTGATCCTAGTTTTTTTTTTTTTTCTTGATTATGTTGAACCCATACACCTGTATAAAAGGAATTCATCCCATATTTTCGTTGAGTAATCCAATAATGAATTAATTGAGTGCCTATTATAAAAGGATGGATGGTGTAAGTTTTGACAGCCCACAAGTTCCACATCCTCCTATTCCTTGCTTCATAGTAGTTAGAAATTCTATCATAACTAGGAGTTGAGCTTCTGCAGAGGTGATAAAATAAAACTCAATCTTGTCTTGTAATCGACCTGATATCTCACTATAGCGAGACTTTTATTGTTGTAGGGTCTCGTACGTAATCCCGTTCTATTATTCATGCCATTGATGATTTAATCCCATTATTCCGAGAAACATGAGTCATTGTATAAACTGGCGCAAAAATAAATTCTTTCATTACATTAGGAAATTATAAGAGAAATAGTTAGATTTGTGTAAAATACTAAAATCTGCACTTGTTTTGAAGGGCCTAGATAAAGTGAGGTTGAGTACTAAGTGTTTTTTGGTTCAATATGTATGAGTAGTGCGGGTCAAGTAAGAAATCTATATTAGGTGACGTGAGAGTAATCTCTCATGGAGGTCAAACTACTTAATGAATATAATGGGTGTGCATAATCCTATTAATGATAAGTTTCTGTAATAGTGTTAGTGGTTGATGAACTTATCGCAAGTGATATAAGAAGCATAGAACAAGCGACCCTAAGAGTAGATGTCTTTTAAATTTCAACTCATTCCTCCTTATCAACCTGGTCCATTTGGGGACGAATGTTGGTAAATTGGTACAAGATGTAATGACTTGTTCCGTCATTATTAAAACATCTGTGGAAAAGGAGTAAGAATTTAAAATTTTTATCAATTCAAATTTAAGTCTGGATTAACTATTTATTTCATTAAACAATCATTAAAGATATAGAACTAAAGAAATCAGCCAGAAATATCTATGTAACACCCTGTACCTTTCCGACCGTAATTGATTGGCTTAACATTTATGGAATTATGTAAACATGTGATTGTTGGGGTATTATACATTTAAATAGTTGGGCTGAATTAACATGTGCAATTGGGCCCAATTTAAGGCCCAAAAAAATTGCCAAGAAGACATGGCCCAACAAGAAGGAAATGATCCATTCTTCTTTTGACCAAATCAACACATTAATTATTGACCAAAAGATGGATAAGTATGACCATTAAGGGTATATAAAAGACACCAAAAATCTGATTTTTATTCATGTTGGACACACATGCCATTTTCTAGAATTTTCCACAATTCTCTCTTGCAAACCCTAAGGCAACCATCACTTGTTTGGGAAAGATCACTCTTTTTCAAGATTTGGTAAGTGTTTATTTTTATGGTTTGGTATATTATATTCATGTAAGATGGTGTAGACCATGTTGCTTATGTTGGTGAAGTGTGAGAAGTTCACTATGTGTGAAACAATTTGTGTTTGCTTAATCGGTGAAGGATTTTGCCTTGTAAACTTGAAAATGGACTTGTGGTCTTGAAGGGAGTGAGTTTGACGAATTCAATATTGACATGTGAGATGTGATTATACACTTAACTTGTTTTATTCTTGTACATAATGTTTGGAATTGTTATTACGAAATTGGGCATGGAATTGGTGACGTATTGAAAGAAACATGTAGTTTGGTGATGTTTATGTGTGTTGTGAAACCATGGATGTTATTTGGCATTTAAGATGATCAAAAATATGTTAATTGAAGGTTAGTTATGATCATGGACCATTCATTGCATAAAAATACCCAAAAGAGACCCTTTTTGGCCGAAATGGGCACCCGCCCTCGCAGACGAAGCACCTGCGAGCGCAGGTGACTTAGAAGATGCCTCTGGCTACTGACAAAGGTCACCTGCGGAAGAATTTCATCCACCTTCAGGCGCAGGTGGCTTCGCAGGTCAGCCCAAAAGTCCGTTTCGGTTGTTTTCGCATCTCTTTGACACCCCAAAGCCCCTATACCCTTCATGGATGTAATTATCAACTTATGGTACCTTTTGAATGACTTTAAAGGAGTATACCGGAGGTATTTTGAATGGTATAAATTATGGATTGTTGTTCATGTGTTATTATGAAATCTATTGAGATGATTTGATGGAGTAAATGTGACGTAGGGTTAATGAGGGAGTGTCAAGTATAAACTTGGTGTGAAATGCTATTGGTTTATGATGTCTTGGTAAATGTATGGAATATTATGGTATTGTTGGTCTAATAATGCCATGAATGGTGTTCTAAAGGGATAAACGATATTCTAGGGCAATTGTGTAACTCATTGTCGTCTTATGCACTTGGAATGTAGCTTGTGGTTAATGTTGGTTCCGTTATGAACTTGTGTTGTAGAGTGAAACGTAAGGAAGGAACTGGATTATTGTATTCACATCTAGGACGGTATATTCATATTGATATCATAAGGTATGTAAGGTTACTTTTTCTGTATCCTTCTGCAGCATATTGTTCACATTGTCATCGTACGTGTTCTACTCCAAAATGTCTAAAGGTATCTCATTTCAGGTTAAAATATATTGTTAGTCACATGTTTCTTACTCAATGACCAATTGTTATTCATGAATCATAATTGTAGACATCGTTCCAAAGTCCCAATAATGTTACTCTCATGTTTCTTAGTCATTGGTTATTGTCCCAAGGCTTCAATAATAATGTTATAACCGAATGTACCAATCTCTCACAAGTGAATGTGATAATCTCTCATGTGCAGAAAGTACCAATCTCTCAAAAGAAGAAATTAAGTAACATATATTTGTGGGTTTCAAGAGTTAAGGAAAATAATAAATGAAGGGTGGACATGATTCCAAAGTTCCAACAATATTATGACTCCAAAGTTCCGATAATGTTGTGTTCCAAGTTCTAATAATGTTATGACTATTATTTTATCAATCTCTCACAAGAAAAGGTATCAATCTCATGAAAGTAAAGGAATGAAGTAACATATATAAGTGTTCCCAATAATGTTTCAATTACCAATGTCACTCTCATAACAAATGAAAAGGAAAGAAGTATGCAAAGAAGTAATGTACACATGGTTACTTCATGTTTCATTGAGTATGGATCAAATCAAAAGGGCATAAGCCCGAATGGAACAATCCTAATATTATGCTATGTTATTATTATTATATATATGACTATAGCCCACTGATCAGCTGGATGTCCGATTTATATTATAGCCCACTGATCAGCTGGATGTCCGGTATTATAATTATATATATGACTATAGCCCACTGTTCAGCTGGATGTCCGATTTATATTATAGCCCAATGATCAGCTAGATGTTTGGTATTATATTATAATCCACCTATAAGGTGATGAACGATACTATACTATAGCCCACCAAGTATGGATAATGGTTATTATATTATAGCCCAACAAATGTGGATGACTGTTATTATATTATAGCCCACCAAATGTGGATGACTGTTATTATATCATGTCCCACTAATAAGTGGATGACTGATAATAAAGATGAACGTAAAGCCAAAGGAAGTATGTCACGTAATTGAAAGTATGAAGGAATGTTATTTCACGAATGATAATGATATGAATGAACGATCAAATAATGAAAGAAACAAAAGTAATGAACATGGTTCCACACATGCAAAACGGTGATTGATCCATAATGGTTATTCACATGTATTGATCCCACTTGATATCTTATGAGATACTATGGTTCATACAATTTCTTATAGCCTTACATACTCAGTACATTATTCGTACTGATCCCCTTAGTGGGCTTACCTTACTTGTTGCAGGCACAGGTGCTAGTAGACCTCCACAGTAGGTTGCAGATCATTTGCAGATCGTTGGTGAACTCCAGTTGCTTTGGGGCTTTTCGAGTCATTATGTTCATTTGTTTGATATTGTATATGTGTATAGAGCGGGGTGTTTTCCCGAATCTAGGTTTGTTATGGTTATGTATTTGTAGAGGCTTTGTAGACTTATGTAGGAGAATGATGGTAAGAGAAGTGTGTCCATTTTGACGTAATGGCCCTAACAGTCAAGTTTCATATATATAGCACATGTTTCCATAACTTCCGCTATTAGCATCTAGTATGTATACGTGATGATGATGTTTCTTGAATGACATGAATTTGGATGGACAAGAGCAAAGATTGGTTCTCTCGGGCCTTATCGGCTTCTGGTGCCAGTCCTCCCGAATGGGATTTGGGGTGTGACAAAAGTGGTATCAGAGCAGGTCGTCCTAAGGGTGTCTACAAAGCCGTGTCTGAGTAGAGTCTTGCTTATGGATGTTTTGCGTTCCACATTTATAAGTAGGAGGCTACGGGACATTTATGGTTGTTTCATGTCTTTATTCCTAGATCGTGCAATAGAGCCAATGCTGTATGTGAAAAAAAATTTTTATCTGACCATTGACGTTGGTTTCCCTTTGTATAGTACAACGTCGATTACAAGACAATGTTTGGGCAAAGATAAGCAGGTAGACATAATTGTCGGAGAAGGAATTAGTAAATCACCACCTGACCCAGTTAGTCAATACGGGGATGAAACTGAGTCCCCAGAATCACCTGTTAATGTTATGAAGCAAGAGTTACAGGATTTGAAAAATGCAGTGCATATGTTGACTCAGATAGTAACTATTTTGGTTGATCTTATTGAGTTATAAATGGTGGATTCTGATAATTATAATGAGTATGGATTGGTTGGCTTCTTGTTATGCCATGGTAAAGTGCCAAGCTAAGAGGTTATAATTTAATTGTCCACAAAAGAATGTTCTTGAATGAAAGGGTTCATATGTTACTTAGTAAGAGTGAAAAAAATACTAATGTTCAAGATACTAATGTGAAAGCTACTAGTCTATCCCCGTAGGGTGTACCAGTGTAAATTGTACCAACGAAAGATGACATGTCGAGAATGTGTATTAATTATAGGCAACAGAATAAAGTGTCAGGTAAGAATAAATACCCCCTCCCCAGAATTGGTGAATTGGTTGACCAATTACAGGGTGTCAAATGTCCCTAGAGGAAAGGATATACCTAAGATAGTTTTCCGAACACGGTAGGGTCATTATGAATTTTTCAGTTATGACTATTGGATAGTATGTTCAAGCCATTTTTAGATATGTTTGTAGCATTCTTGAGTCACATGGTATCAGATGAAGGAATAAGGGACTATGTACCAAAGATATAAGCCGTGAAGAATTGGCTAAAACCTACAATGCCTACAACGATTCGTAGTTTTCTTGGGTTTGGCCGGCTAGTACAGAAGGTTTGTTGGAGAGCTTATCTTCCATTATAATACCCTTACCAAGTTAACAAAAAACAACCACGTTTCAAGGGAATAATGCACGTGAGAAGAGTTTACAAGAGTTTAAGGAATTATAGTATAAAAATATAGCAAAGTCTTCGCTTGTGGCTACGGTGAGGAAAAAGCAATATGCAAATCTTGTGTTAGTCAGTTAACCAAAAAAGAAATGTACAGTAAAGTTTGACAAAGGTGTTTGAGCTTACATACGAGGGGAGTACTTCAATACCAAGGAAGGTTTTATGTATCGGATATATATATGAGTTAAGGAAATACGTTATGGTAAAAGCACATCATTCACGGTATTCTAGTTAGTAGGGAACATTGTGAAATTGATAATTCGGTGACCGAAGTGATAATAAGTAAAGGTAAAGTGTAAACAGAATATGACTAATATGGATTTTATCACAAGTTTACCTCATACACTTTGGAAATGTGATGCCATATGAGTAATAGTTGATAGGCTTACCAAGTTAACACATTTGTGGAAATCTTTTCAGAAGAGTATTAGGAACCCAAGTGAATGTAATTATGGCTTTTCATCTTCAAACAGATGGACAAATAAACCGTACTATGAAAATATGGAAAGTTAGTCCTATATAGTGTGACTTAGATGACTTTGA
Source organism: Capsicum rhomboideum (assembly GCA_031232105.1). Lineage (NCBI taxonomy): Eukaryota > Viridiplantae > Streptophyta > Magnoliopsida > Solanales > Solanaceae > Capsicum > Capsicum rhomboideum. The sequence goes on from CP124718.1 coordinate 52,920,389, forward strand.
AGTGTCCCAAGAATTCTCCACAGTTCATTCAGTATTTCGTGTTCGATGTTTTAAAAGTGTATAGGAGATCCATCTCGTATTGCTTCCAGTGGAGATGTACAAGTTACGGAGGATCTCACACATAAAGAGGTACCTATTGTTCTTATAGAGTGAAAGATTAAGAAATAAATAAGTAGCTTCCATAAAAGTACTCGTATTTGTTTCAAACGGAAGAAAAAAATTCAAGGTACGGAATCGGAACAATAACAGGTAAGTGTCTTCAAGCATTGTGTGTAGATGATAATTAATTAACATGAAGAAGTAAGTCTCTCCAAGTATTGTGGGTATATGATAACATGATGAAGTAAGTATCAATAAATAATTATGTATCTATATGATCACATGAGGAATGATCCATTTGTGTAAATTGGAGAATGGTACTAACATTCGAGAACGAATGTTCCTAAGGGGGGAAGGATGTAACACCCCGTACCTTTACGACCCTAATTGATTGGCTTAACATTTACGAAATTATGTAAACATGAGATTGTTGGGGTATTATACATTTAAATAGTTGAGCTGAATTAACATGTGCAATTGGGCCCAATTTAAGGCCCAAAAAAATTGCCAAGAAGAAATGGCCCAACAGGAAGAAAATGATCCATTCTTCTTTTGACCAAATCAACATATTACTTATTGAACAAAATATGGATAAGTATGACCATTAAGGGTATATAAAAGACACCAAAAATCTGATTTTTATTCATGTTGGACACACATGCCATTTTCTAGAATTTTCCACAATTCTCTCTTGCAAACCCTAAGGCAACCATCACTTGTTTGGGAAAGATCACTCTGTTTCAAGATTTGGTAAGTGTTTATTTTTATGGTTTGGTATATTATATGCATGGAAGATGGTTTATACCATGTTGGTTATGTTGGTGAAGTGTGAGAAGTTCACTATGTGTGAAACAATTTGTGTTTGCTTAATCGGTGAAGGATTTTGCCTTGTAAACTTGAAAATGGACTTGTGGTCTTGAAGGAAGTGAGTTTGAAGGATTCAATATTGACATGTGAGAGATTATTATAGACTTAACTTGTTTTATTCTTGTACATAATGTTTGGAATTGTTATTACGAAATTGGGCATGGAATTGGTGACGTATTGAAAGAAACATGTAGTTTGGTGATGTTTATGTGCGTTGTGAAACCATGGATGTTCATTTGCATTTAATATGACCAAAAATATGTTAAGAGAAGGTTATTTATGATCATAGACCATTCATTGCATAAAAATACCCAAAAGAGACCCTTTTTGACCGAAACGGGCACCCGCCCTCGCAGACGAAGCACCTGCGGGCGCAGGTGACTTCCCAGGTGCCTCTGGATACTGCCAAAAGTCACCTGAGGATGCAGTTCAGCCACATGCAGATGCATGTCAGCCACCTGCGGGCGCAGGTGGCTTCGCAGGCCAGCCCAGAAGTCCATTTCGGTTGTTTTCGCATCTCTTTGACCACCCAAATCCCCTATACCCTTCATGGATGTAATTATCAACTTATGGTACCTTTTGAATGACTTTAAAGGAGTATCCAGGAGGTATTTTTAATGGTATAAATTATTGATTGTTGTTCATGTGTTATTATGAAAGCTATTGAGATGATTTGATGGAGTAAATGTGACGTAGGGTTAATGAGGGAGTGTAAAGTATAAACTTGGTATGAAATGCTATTGGTTTATGATGTATTGGTCAATGTATGGAATATTATGGTATTGTTGGTCTGATAATGCCATGAATGGTGTTGTAAAGGGAGAAACGATATTCTAGGGCAATTGTGTAACTCATTGTCGTCTTATGCACTTGGAATGTAGCTTGTGGTTAATGTTGGTTCCGTTATGAACTTGTGTTGTAGAGTGACATGTAAGGAAGGAATTGGATTGTTTTATTCACATCTAGGACGGTATATTTATATTGATATCATAAGGTATGTAAGGTTACTTTTTCTGTATCCTTCTGCAGCATATTGTTCACATTGTCATCATACGTGTTCTACTACAAAATGTCTAAAGGTATCTCATTTCAGGTTAACATATATTGTTAGTCACATGTTTCTTACTCAATGACCAATTGTTATTCATGAATCATAATTGTAGACATCGTTCCAAAGTCCCAATAATGTTACTCTCATGTTTCATATTCATTAGTTATTGTCCCAAGGTTTCAATAATAATGTTATAACCGAATGTACCAATCTCTCACAAGTGAATGTGATAATCTCTCATGCGAAAAAAGTACCAATCTCTCAAAAGAAGAAATTAAGTAATGTATATTTGAGCGTTGCAAGAGTTAAGGAAAATAATAAATGAAGGGTGGACATGATTCCAAAGTTCCAACAATATTATGACTCCAAGGTTCCGATAATGTTGTGTTCCAAGTTCTAATAATGTTATGACTATTATTTTATCAATCTCTCACAAGAAAAGGTATCAATCTCATCAAAGTAAGGGAATGAAGTAACGTATATAAGTGTTTCCAATAATGTTTCAATTACCAATGTATCACTCTCATAACAAATGAAAAGGAAAGAAGTATGCAAAGAAGTAATGTACACATGGTTACTTCATATTTCATTGAGTATGGATCAAATCAAAAGGGCATAAGCCCAGATGGAACAATCCCAATATTATGCTATGTTATTATTATTATATATATGACTATAGCCCACTGATCAGCTGGATGTCCGATTTATATTATAGCCCACTGATCAGCTGGATGTCCGATTTATATTATAGCCCACTGTTCAGCTGGATGTCCGGTATTATATTATAATCCACCTATAAGGTGATGAACGATACTATACTATAGCCCACCAAGTGTGGGTGACGGTTATTATATTATAGCCCACTAAGTGTGGATGACTGTTATTATATTATAGCCCACCAAGTGTGGATGACTGTTATTATATCATGGCCCACTAATAAGTGGATGAATGATAATAAAGATGAACGTAAAGCCAAAGGAAGTATGTCACATAATTGAAAGTATGAAGGAATGTTATTTCACGAATGATAATGATATGAATGAACGATCAAATAATGAAAGAAACGAAAGTAATGAACATGGTTCCACACATGCCAAATGGTGATTAATCCATAATGGTTATTCACATGTATTGATCACACTTGATATCTTATGAGATACTATGGTTCATACAGTTTCTTATAGCCTTACATACTCAGTACATTATTTGTACTGACCCCCTTAGGGGGCTTACCTTACTTGATGCAGGCATAGGTGCTAGTAGACCTCCACAGTAGGTTGCAGATCATTTGCGGATCGTTGGTGAGCTCCAGTTGCTTCGAGGCTTTCCGAGTCATTATGTACATTTGTTTGATACTGTATATGTGTATAGAGCGGGGTGTTGTCCCGACTCTAGGTTTGTTATGGTTATGTATTTGTAGAGGCTTTGTAGACTTATGTGGGAGAATGATGGTAAGAGAAGTGTGTCCATTTTGACATAATGGCCCTAACGGTCAAGTTTCATATATATATATATAGCACATGTTTCCATAACTTTCGCTATTAGCATCTAGTATGTATACGTGATGATGATGTTTCTTGAATGACATGCATATGGATGGACAAGAGCAAAGATTGGTTCTCTCGGGCCTTATCGGCTTCGGGTGCTAGTCCGCCCCGAATGGGATTTGGGGTGTGACAATATAAGCTCATGGCGGTGGTTCTTTCCCTGCTACATCGAGCTCTCTATAGACAAGACACATCTATTGTACCAGAGCCATGAGAGTATGTTACGATATTAACCTTTTTTAGATTTAATACTTATTAGAAGAAGAAGAGTTCTCACCTAAAAAAGCCCCTAGGGTTATTCCCAAGCTAGAACAACCTTAATAGTGAGGCAAATCTCTTAAGAAATGTGACTCCATAATTTATCCTTGAGGATTTTCAATCATAAATAGATAGATCGGGAATGAGGAACAAGGGTGCATGAATCTTGTGGCAGCAACATTGCATCTAGATATGTTATGGTTTATGAATAGTAGACTTTGATTAGTGAATCATATATACTATGTAGAATTATTGAGAGAAAGCATAATTAGTCATTCGGCATGGTGTTCGGATGGATAATACATAAAATGATATAAGAAGATCTAAAATATGCAATAATCTATTGATGTAAGAACTTCATGAGATATAATATGTTTTGTGAGATTTTCATGGTGTGTTGCGATTGAATAAGGTAGATATGGGTGATAGTAGAGAAATTATATACAAAAGTAAGCTATAAATCTGAAAATTAATAACATCATGGGTTGATGTAAATTAAGGAATTCTTGAATTTTATTATGTGTGTGTTCGATAGTGCATTCACTTCTATGGGGATTGCTTGTGGTCTAAATGTGGACTGATAAATAAAGTCTTAACATAAGTTTATGGGGGTGAAACATGTCTAATGATAAATCAGAACTCTTAGTAAAAGTCACTAATCTAGGGTTTGTGTTATATGTTGAATGTTAATAAATTGTTTGATTAATGGATAATAAAGTTGTATCCACAAATGTGATGAATATAGTTAATAATACATCCAAATACTTTAAAAAAAGAAGATATAATGGTACCTTTATGTTGGTGGTAAATGGAAGGATGCTTGAACGTATTTGTGTGGAGTTAGACTTAGTTAAGTCAATTGAATAATTGAATAACATGTTGATTATTGTTCGAACATAACTTGTGATCTGTTGGTTGTTGGCTTTACAAGGCTTGTATGCATAATTTCTAAATTGTTGATGCATGTGAGTTATGTGAACTTGATTGTGATCGTTGATCATTAGTTGTAGGGTCGATTGATGAACTAAAGTTATATATTTGTTCATACATATTCATATCACTCTTATTTTTGAATGTTAATTATTGGTTGACATTTCTCATTGAGTTTTTTGTGAGATTCATATTCTTATTGAGCCAATAGAAAATAGTTTAGGCGAGTGGTATTATGGTAACTTCTCAGATTCATATTCTTATTATGTTGATGGAAAATGGTTCCGGCGAGTGGTATTACAGTTACTTGTGATATTTCTTATTTTGTCGATGGGAATTGGTTTTTCCAGGTGGTATTATTTTTACTTGTGAGATTTATATTCTTATTATGTCGATGGGAAATGGTTTCGAGAAGTGTTATTCTGCCATGGGAAATGGTTCAAGCGGGTATATGGACCCTAGTGTGTCCCCTGCAGGTCATGACTATTAGGTAGAAATAAAACCCCTTAGCATGTGTGTCTAGAGGTACCTAAACCCTAGTGTTTCCAATGTAGGTCATGACTATTGGGTAGATATAAGACCTTTTAGCATGTGTGAATATATTGAATGGCTATTGCGAGTTCTAGTATAGTTGACTGAGACTAATGAACTATAGAGGTTACATAGTTGTGAAGTCATTGTGGACAAGATCCAGATTTTGTGATATAATTGCTTATGAAAGCATGGTTCTGTGATGACTTTATATGTCTACCTGATGACTTGTATGTCGTATGATTCCATATGATAACATGGTTCTATGATGACTTGATATGTCTACTTGATGACTTGTATGTCATATCACTGCTTCTAATAGCATGGTTTTATTATGACTTGATATGTCTGTTTTGTGACTTATATGCCATTGATGGCTTGACATTATATGCATGTTAGTGACTTTCATGTCCCTATGATTGTTGATTAGATTTGTATGGCTGATGGCTAAGACTTGTGGTAGTGGACTACTTTATTTATGTAATGTTGGATAAACTTGAATTATGTGAATATGCCCTAACTGGTTGATTAAATCATTAATTAGTTTTTGTTTTTTGGAGGTTAAAACAGTGTATCATTGGATTGCTTGGGATATGGCTGAGAAATCTATAATAAATAATTGGCGGATTGAGAATAATAATTATTGTTGGTAATAACTACTAAGTGGTGATTGTTGAATTTATTGAAAGTTAAAGTAGAAGGCTTAGTGATATCTATTAGGGTCTAAATTCAAATAAGAAATATAATTGTAAATTTTTGACTTTTAGAGAAAGTTGTATGAACGGTACAGAATCAAGGTAAAAGGTGGTTGTACGAGATTTGTTGCTGACTTTTGTTGATTCTTATATGGTGTTGCATGAACTAATCTTACTTAGCTGATGATGCCTGCCAGTGCTTGTGGTGTTCTAATACTACTCTTACTGCATCCTTTTTGGGATGTAGGTTTGTTGCAGGTTTAAAGTTTCTTGTTTGAGTTAGAGAGTAATCATCACTAACTTCAGCATATCTCATCCTTTGATGGATGTTGGATTTTTTATTTCATTGTCCTTACTCTGTATTAGTAGCTCTTGTAATATGTCTAAATTAGGACCTTGGGAAATAATGTAATCTGTTAAGTTGAAAGATTGTAAAGGTTTATGAGATTGTTTTTCATGAATATGATTTTAAAATGAATTTCTTATATTATATAAAAATGGTGTTTTCAAGAACTTCCGCATAATAAAGGATTGGATGGTAAAGGGTTGTCCTATCTATTTATAGTTGTATAGGTACCCACACGATCTTGTAATTTGGATCGTTACATCATCATGACAGTAGCAAGAATCCACAAATCTTTGATACCTGAAAGTCTTCCCTACCTTAGTACAAACTTTTAACTGAAAACCCTTCCAAAATAGTGTCATCACGAGTACAATCCATATTAAATTCCCCTCACCAAATTTTACCTAGTAGCTCTGTCACTAAGTTGATCTTATCGTTGATATGATACCTCAAATCACAAATGTATTAGTTCAATCTTGTACAACAATTGATTACCATACACACATCCTTATTAACAATTTTGAATAATTTCACATAAAAATACCCGCTGAGAGCATCCTTTATCCACAAGCTCATCATCCTGATATTGATTTACTCCTCTTGGTCAAAATTGATATCATTAGCCCTCATTTAAATCTCTGAAAGTACTCCACAACTTGAACATGATATCACCTACCATTGATCCACCACTATAGTTTCTCTTATAGGCTGATGCTCACTTGAGTATTCGCAATAAAACTATTTGATTCTTTGAATTTGAAAGTATGCTAAACTCTATCATCTAAATAGGTGAAAACAACTGATAGATCCTTAAAGAATTGGCCCTTACACTTATTATCTAGAAAATTGTTTCCATTTATCACTTGGTTTACCTTACTAGTAACATTTCATAAAAACTCACTAGATTCACCATTTTTTCTCAACATAATCATCGAGAAGGTCCTGCCCAGATGGCATCATTCATTGCTACTCATAAAGTAATTGTAGTACATTACACAACCACTCAGTCTCTAGCCAAAAAAATATATACCCTTGTCTTCTCCATACACAAACATATAAGCATGTCCCTTGCTAAATTGATATCGCTGCAGAATGCATAAAAATCCAATTATAAAAGTAACTTTCCCCTCTTAGCCTGAAGTCGTCAACTATCTCCTTTTAAGAATTCTTAACTCTTGGTCTTCATTCATTATTCATGTTGTCCCATACATAGTTAATTTATCATTTCATAAATCCTAATAAAAAAAGTAGCAATACTCATGACTCTACCCAATTACATACATAGACCGTAGTGGCGATCATATCATAAAACTTAAATCATTCAAACCACTTAATAATATTAAAAAAACATGTGCTTCATACAAACCTCGAAAGTAGTCATACCACCTTGAACCTTATTATAAGAAACTCTCCTCCATACCTTACCACAATAACTATCTTCTTAACCAATTCATTAATACTTCACAACATTAACCTTTCCTTAAAATATTAGTACATGCACTTATCCCATTACTGAATTGACAAATCCTTGTTGATACATTCATGCCATAAGACAGTAGTAGAAATTTCGATCTCTGTTGAAGTATTTTCTTTCTCATCATACATTGAGCAACACATCCTTGTTATGACAAACTTCATTGTCTATAGTTTTTGAATTTACCACATGTATTACCCGGTTATTCCTTTAAACGTACCATTCCCAACAATCAACACTATTTCAGACACCATCTAACCTGCATATATACTCAAACCATAGAAGATAACATGATCATGAAGTTCTTTAAATTATCATTCAAACTTTCATGTGAATATCTCCAAACTGCATAATCTAAATGACAACGTTACTCAATATGTTTCCAAATCATAGATACACTCTAAATCTAGCTATATATCCTTTTCATTAGATAACGTCTCCCTCCAAAGTACCAGGTATTGCACCATACCATGCGACATCACCCCTAATTTTAAGCATGCAAATCCATGAATTTGTCCTTATTACAAATGAGAGAATGGAATAAGGAGATTTTAAGAGTAGATCGAACCAAGAATGCTTGATGAGGAATCAAGAAATGGAGTTTGCTAAATTCTTATATCTACTCAAAGATAGATAACAAATATTTGCGTATTGATCTAGAAGACTCTATGAGACTTGGCTTATACTTGTGAGACCAATGAACCTAGGGCTCTAATACCAACTTATCACGATCCAAAGTCGGGACCTTGATGGCATTTATCACACCTGCTATGATAGGTAAGCCTAAAACCAACCCAACATGATAACCTAAAAAAAAAATAGGAAGTGGAAAAGAAACATACATTATAATAAACCTGAAAAACCTCAAAGTAGATAGATAGTGTAATACAACCATAACAACAATAACCTAGGTCTGGTGGTCACGAATACAAGCCTCTAAATATAGAGTACAATGAAAGAGTCTCAAGAATATCATAATGTGGAAAATGCATAAAGATAAAGTTGGAGGAGAAGCTTTCAATAGTCTCTAAGATTAACAACAACTACCTCGAATATCTAGAATGCTATTACAATCAATGCCCGAGGGCCGCCAACTCGATACATACATGTAAGGTATAGAAAAATAATAAGGGTGAGTACATAACCACTTGTACTCAGCAGCATCATTGACTGACCCTAATACAAAGTGGTGGCAAGAAAAGCAACACCAACCATCCTATACAACCATAACCCTGCACTCAAGAAAGCCACCCTGATCTAACAAATATAGCATGATCACCATAGTCATATATGTATCACAACACAAGTCATTGAAATTAACTAATTAATACAATCAGATATCTAGCCACTAAAATTCACAAGAATATCCAGCTGCTCAAATTCATAAGAATAAACATCTAATCATCAATTCACCTTGTACCACTAAGATAAGATATATGAATAAATGAATGCAATGCATATGATGTGTATACACCTGCTACTGTATCAAGTTAGCTGGGACCCATAGGGACTCTCGAGGTCCATATAATATGCAGGTGGGCCCTCCAATCCTAATATATATTGTGTAGGCATTCATTCTGATCCCATTAATATATTATGTAGGAGTGCACTCCGATCCTAATAATATATCTATAGTATGTAGGCGTGCACTCTGTTTCCATAAATATATATATATATTTATATATATATATATATATATATATATATATATAGTATGCAGACATGCACTCTGATCCCATAGTATATATAGTGTGCAGGCGTGCACTTCGATCCATATGAAGTGCAATGTATGATGTACAGGCATGCAACTCCGATTCTATATCAATAGTATAATTTTAAAAAGGCATTTTATATAACAAGTCAAATAAGATATAAACTAAAAATTGGTTTAGCTTATCAAATGGGAGTGTCATTATCAATTAGCATGTCCAATAATTCATTTTATAACTACAATTCACATCAATCATGCTAGAAATAAGGAAAATTAGTCCGCCAAGTCAATTAATTATTTTAACCGTTTACATAATATCATTATCGACATATATGCTTGTCACTTCTTCTATACAAGACCCCCATTTTGCATTACTCCCAATAAAAATAATTAATACATAAATACTTTGAAAAAGAGTCAAAGAACGTCTCAACTTGCCTTAAGAGAAGAACTGCAAAGTAAAACCAAAGCCTTACCCTTTCGAATCACCTCTGAACAAGCCCAATGTATTCAAATATAGATTCTACATGAGAATACAAAATATAGGATACTCATATTGCTTTACTTCGAATCCGGGTCTAAAAAGTCAATCCAAAAGTCAACCCTAAGCTCACAAGGGAAACAATGTAATTTTAGTGAAAAATTATATTGCCCATAACTTCAGGAGTTTAAATATAAAATTCATCAAAAACAGAGTTAAAATCGACCTTCTAATCATCAAAATATCATTTCTTAACTTTGCCGGAAAATCCTCGAAATTCCATGATCAAAAGTGGTTTAAAATGAGAAAATTTGGTAAATTTATGCTAAAATCAATTTACTCATACTACAAGTACCTTAATTTCAAAAATTCATGCAAACTTATCACAAATTGATCGTAAAATAGAAAACATTTAATTTCAAAACTTTGGAATTTCAAATCTCAACTCTATGAATCAAAAATATAAAAAATTAAGTAGATATTCTTGAAAATGAGTACAAGAAGTTTAGAAACACATACCCACTATTATATTGAGAATAACACATTGAAAATCCCCTCAATCTGAGCTTTCTAGCTCCCAAAATGTCAAAAATACAAAATTACTAAAGTCTATCCCCTCAATTAGCCAAATTCCACCCAATAGCCCAAAACAAGTTCGAAAGCCTTGAGACCTGAACCAAGGGTCCCCCTAGACTAAAATTGATATTTCAGAGTTGATGAGACTGTTACAAATGACATCTGAGGCTATTTACTTGAGGTTTTGGACCGAGACCCATTTCTCAACTTTAGAAGTTCCAAAATAGGGAAATGACTCTAAAAATTAAACAAAGTGCCCGGTAACCAAATAGCCAGTCTCAACAAGTCATAAATGACCTAGGACAACTATAAGAAAGCTCTAAATGACGAAAAGACATGAAAACATAGAAAATGACCTGGAGTGTCATTACAACATCCACTACTAAAATGACTTTGGTCCGCAAAAGTAAAGGATCAAAATGTACCTAAAGGCTCGAACATGTAGGGATATTGGGTTCGTATATCACGTGCGGTATCCCAGGGAAGCCTCCTCGACTAGACAGTGCCTCCACTGAACCTTAACTATAAGAATGTATCTGGAGCGCAATCATATGGCATCTATGGCTAAAATAAACACAGACTCATTAATAAAGGTCAACCTCTCATCCAACTAAACCGAGTCCAACTGAGGCACGTGAGATTCATCCAGAATGTAACGCCACAACATAGATACATGAAAAACTTGATGGATACCTTAAAAGGCTGGAGGCAAAGCTAACTAATATGCTACCTCCCCAACTATCCGTTGGATCTCAAATGGTCCGATATACTTGGGGCTGAGCTTGCCCTTCCTCCCGAACCTCATCACGCCTTTCATGGGTGATACTAGCAGAAAGACCCAGTCACCAACTCAAAACCTCATGGAACGAAGTCTACGGTCAGCATAACTTTTAAGTCTGCTCAGAGCTACCCGTAGCCTATCCTGAATCACTCAAACCCAGTCTAAAGACTCATGAAGTAAATTCGTACCACGAGACCTAACCTCAGAAGTATCAAACCAACCAACTGTAGACTAACAATGCCTACCATACAATGCCTTGAATGGTGCCATCTGAATACTCAAATGGTAGCTATTATTATAAGCAAACTCTGCCAAAGGTAAAAATTTGTCCTACTGACCTCCAAAATCCAACTCATAAGCATGGAGCATATCTTCCAAAACCTGAATAGTTTGCTCCAACTACTTGTCAGTCTGGGGATGAAAGGCAGTACTAAGGTCAACTTGGGTACCCAACTCTTCCTGAAATATACTCTAGAAGCTAGAAGTAAACTGAAAGCCTCGATCAGAAATAATAGACATGGGTACGCCATGAAGGCGAACAACCTATTAAATATAGATACTGGCCAACCTTTTAGTACTGAAGGAAGTCTGAACAGGGATGAAAAGGGAAGACTTGGACAATCAATCCACAATGACCCAAATGCTATCAGAACCACGAGAAGTGCGAGGAAAACCACCTACGAAGTCCATAGTGACCCACTCCCATTTCCATTCGGGAATGTGTAGCCTTTGAAGCATTCCACTAGGTCTCTGATGCTCAACCTTCTCCTGCTGACAACATAGGCACCGAGCCACAAACTACGCTATATCTCTCCACATACCACTTCACCAGTTATGCTGCCTCAAATTTCTCTATATCTTAGCTGTCCCGAGGTGAATAGAATATCTGGAGCTATGAGCCTCTCGAAGTATCAACTGAATCAAATCTCTGTCCCTCAAAATGTAAATACGACCATCAAATCTCAGAACACCCTAAGAATATAAGATATCCCTCCTGGACTCACCCCTCAATACTTGACCTCGAATGCTATGAAGCCCGCCATCCTCAAATTGACAACCCCAAATCTGCTACAACAAGGAAGATCTAGCCTCAACACTAGCAACAATCCTCCTGGGGTTAGAAATATCAAGAAGAACTATTATGCTGAATAAATACTAGATATCCAAAGCCAACAACCACTGCAAATCTAAAATAAATCTCAAGCTACCTATACTCACTGCCTTCCAGCTCAAGGCATCTGCTACCATATTCACCTTGCCCAGATGGTATAGAATAGAGATATCATACTCCTTCATCAACTCAATCCATCTACACTACCTCAAATTATGCTCCCTTGTCATAATGTACTGAAGACTATGGTGGACAATGACGATCTCACAACAAACACCGTACAAGTAGTGCCTATAAATATTAAGTGCAATAATAACCGCAACAAACTCCAAATCAGGAGTAAGGTAGTTGCGCTTATGCACCTTCATCTGCCTCGACACATATGCAATAACATGGTCCCACTGCATTAGAACACACCCCAAACCAATACCAGAAGCATCATAATAGATGGTGAACCCCACACCCTCAATTGGAAGGGTCAGAATATGAGCTGAAGTGAGTAAGTCCTTGAGCTTAAGAAAGATCACCTCACAACTCACGTACCAATGAAATGGAACCCCCTTCCTAGTTAATATAGTCATAGCGGTTGCAATAGTAGCAAATCTCTCGATGAACCGCCTGTAGTAGCCTACTAACCCAGCGAAACTACAAATCTAAGTAGAAGATATAGGCCTAGCCCAATCACAAATAGCCTTAATATTTACTGGGTCCACCATAATACCATCCTTGGACACCACGTACCCCAAGAGAGCTACAGACTCAAGCCAAAATGCACACTTTGAGAATTTGGCATATAGCCTAGATCTCTTAAAGTGTGGAGCACTGTAACACCCCGTATGTTTTCGAACCTCTACGACTGTGGTTACATTTATGGAATTAGTAAAACATGAGAGACTTGATGAATTATAAATTAATTTGTTGGGAATTAATGATTCATGAGCCATTGGGCATAAATGAGGCCCAAAATCACATGGAAGACTTGGCCCAATGGGGCAAAAATGATCCAATCTTCCATTGACTAATCAACCAATGCATTTAATGCCAAGGATTGGATAAGAGAGATTTAAAGGGGCTATAAAAAGGGCACAAAATCAGATTTTATTTCATTGTGACACCCATGCCTTTTTCTAGAATTATCTCAACATTTCTTATATCACACAAACCCTAAGCTCTCATCTTTGTGGACAAGATCACCTTTGTAAAAGACTTGGTAAGTGTTTATTATTATGGTTTAATATATTTTATGCATGAGATATGGTGTATATCATGTTGGTTATGTTGGTGAAGTATGGAGAAGTTCACTATGTGTGTAATATTACATGTTTGCTAAATCGGAGAATGGTTTTGTCTTGTAAACATGAACATGGACTTTTGGTCTTGAAGGAAGTGAACTTGATGGATTCAATATTGATATGTGAGATGTGATTATAGCCTTACCTTGTTTTATCCTTGTGTATAATGTTTGGAAATTGGTTATGGATTTGGTGACGTATTGACCGAGAAGTGTAGTTTTGGGTGTTGTTTATGTGTGTTGTGAGACCATGGCTGATGGTTGGAATTCAAGATGATCAAAAATATGTTAAAGGAAGTTTATTTATGATCATGGACCATTTATGGCATAAAAATACCCAAAAGAGACCAATTTGGATCGAAATGGGCATCCGCCCCCACAAACGAGGGCACCTGCTGGTGCAGATGCCAATGCAGGTGCCTCTGGCATCTGCCAAAGGACACTTGCGGGTACACCTCATCCACCTGTGGGAGCAGGTGGCAACGCAAGTCAGCCCCAGCCCTAGGCAACACATATGAAAGAACATGAGCACATATTGGTTCTCTCGGGCCTCATCAGCTCCGGGTGCCAGTCCGCCTCAATGGGATTTGGGGCATGACAAAAGTGGTATTAGAGAAGGTCATCCTAAGGGTGTCTACAAAACTGTGTCTGAGTAGAATCTTGCTTATGTATGTGTTGTGCACCACATTTATAAGTAGGAGGCTATGGGACATTTATGAGTCATTTCTTTTCTTCATTTCTAGATCGTGCAATAGAGCCAGTGTTGTAAGTTGAATTGTATCTGACCATGGTAATTATTTTTCTTTGGTATAGTAAAATGTCAATCACAAGAAGAGGTAGAGGCAAAGGTAAGCAGGTAGATATGCCTGCCGATGAAGGAATGAGGAAATCAGCACCTGACCAAGCTAGTCAAGGTGGAGCTGACGCTGACATTGCATCGCAGTCTTTCTCTACTTTTCCATCTCCAGAAGAGCCAAGAGGTAGAGAAGTACCTGCAGAACTGCCAATGAATGCCACTGACCAGGATCTAAGAAATGCAGTACATATGTTGACTCAGTTAGTGGCTGCACAAGCACAAGGACGAACTAGTCCAATGGTAAATGAAGATGATGCAACTAGAGCAGCTAGTCGGCGTACACAGAACTTTCTAAAATTAGACCCTCCCATATTTACAGGGTCAGACCTGAAAGCAGATCCACAGGATTTTGTGGACCAAGTTCAAAGAGTACTAGAGGTGATGCACGTAACAGGTGTAGAAACAGTTGAGCTAGCAGCTTATAGATTGAAGGGTGAGGCCATATTATGGTATGAGGACTGGAAAAGATCAAGAGGCATTGATGCACTCCCAGCTGGTTGGGAAGAATTTAAAGCAACATTTCTGGATCACTATCTTCCCTATGAGATCCGTGAGGCTCGTGCAGATCAGTTTTTATATCTACGTCAAGGAAATATGAGTGTTAGAGAATACAGTTTCTAGTTTAATTCCTTGGCTCGATATGCTCCAAATGTAGAAGCCATAATGGAAGATAGAGTCCATCGATATGTGGATAGACTGGAGCCATATTTAGTACAAGACTTCACTATTGCTGCTTTGAACAGGGATATGGACATCGCCAGAATCCAGGCCTTCACACAAAAAATAGAGGACCAAAGGCAAAGAAGAAGGACACAGGAATCTGAGGAAGGGCCATCCAAAAGGGCTAGACCTATGAGGCAGTCTATGGTGTCCCCAGGAGAATCTAGATCTTGAATGTTACCGCCTAGAATGTAACACCCCGTACCTTCCCAACCCTATACGATGACATTGAACGAGGGTTACTTAGGTGTTGAGACACCATGAGTATGCATTTGGTAAAGTAAATGATGAGAAAATTGAAATTTGGCCTCGTATATGTGAGCAAACCTTCATAGGAGTGTTTTGTGATTTTCGTGGAACATTTGTGAGGTTCAAAAAAAGGTTAAGAGGACCTCTAAACAAATTATATTAAGGTTAAGAAGTGAGTTAAAGAATAGGACTTGAAGTATCTAACCAAACCCGCGAAGAGAAGTCGAAAAATGAAATTTTTGAAAAAATTTAAGGAGGGGCGTATTTGGGACCGTGCCACGCCGCTCTGGGCTAAATTTTTTAGCCCATAGGCAGTAGTTTGGCGTGCCCAGGGGCGTTCCACCTTGGGTTTTGCACTTTTTCGAAAGTTGGAAATTTCAAAGTCCCAAGGGTATCCGGGGACGTACCGAGCCGATTTTTTCCCCGTTTCTTCTACAACCATGAGTATATACATTAAATGAGTAAAAATATTATATTGGTATGATAAAATTACCCGAGGAAGAATTTAGGGTCAAAATGACGATTTTGCCCTTTTGGTCAAAATAGGCCATACGTGGCTAGAATCGCTTGTTTTTGGGATTGAGGCTACGGATATGAAAAACATGAGGGGGAATATTGTTGTAACATATATGAGATGACTTTAACACGTGAAATTATTGATTTTATTGGGTTAAGTGAATTGGGCCCAAAAAGGACCCAAAATGAAATGAAAGCATAGCCCAAAATGCGTCAAATGACCCATTCTTGCCAAGACCATCTAGAATACCACCTTAATGACTAAGGATGGACTCAAGGTCTATAAAAGGGGCCAAATATCTGATTTTATCATGAGAAACACCCATGCCTTTTCTATCTTTTTCTAGAAATTTCCCAAGAACATCTCTTTGGCTTTCAAAACCCTAAGGCACTTCTTGGAGCAAGATCATCATCATCCAAGCTTGGGTAAGTGACTATTAGTGTACTTTAACATATTATAATCATGATAGAATATGTATATCATGTTGGTTATGGTTGGAAATGTTGGACATGGCACTTTTTGGTTTTGTGAAAAAGATGTGAAATCCATGAGATTGTAACTTGAATTATGACTTGTGGTCTTGATGAAAAAGCATGGTATGGATGAAATAACATGTATGGTGTTATTATTGTCCTAAACTTGTTATTTTTATATAAGTGTAAATTATGGGATTTTGGCCGATTTTTTATTGTGAGGTGTATTGAAGTAAAGTGATGGCACAATTGTGATGTTGGGATGATGGAGAAGTGTAAAATATGAACTTGGTGTGGCATGCTATTCGTTATCATGTGTTGGTCAATGTATGGAATATTGTGGGATTATTGGTATAATAATTTCATAAGTGATATTGTCAAGGGGGAAATGACATGTTGAAGCTAAACATGTGACTTATTGTTATTGTATGCCATTATAAGGTAATTGGTGGTTAATGTTGGTTCGTTATGAACTTGTGTTGTAGAGTGAAAACATAAAGGAGGAGCGGGACTATTGTACACGCGTCTAAAATTGTGTATTCTTATTAAGAAGACAAGGTATGTAAGGTTACTCTTTCCGTATCCTTCTACAACATATTATTCCTATTGACGTTGGACTTGTTTCAATTCCGAAAGGTATGACGTATATCAATTCAGGTTGACGTATATTATTATTCATATGTATCCCAGTTTGGGATGATTGATGATTCACTCATCTCTTATTCATTGAGTGAAGTTCCTAAGATGTCATAACATGGTAATTCCTAAGAGAACTATTTCAATGAGAGCAATGAGGTAAAGAGAGATTGTTTAGTTGAGTAGCATTATTCCAATTATGTCTTGATCCAAAGTCCTATAGTATGATGGTTATCCTTGTGCCAATTGTTCATAAGTAAGATTACCAATCTCATAAGATTTCATAAGAGTAAGAAGAGAGGTGATGTGCAAGTGAGTATAATTATTCCCCATAAGTGAAGATGTCAATCTCATGAAGTAAAGGGGTGAAGTGGGACGTGCATATAAGTGTGTTCTTTAGTGTTATGATCTCTAATGTGTCACTTTCATAACTAAGCGACAGGTATAAGATTGTAAAGAGGTAATACGCATGGTTGCTATATGTTTCATGGAGTGTGGATTAAATTCTAGAGGGTATAAGTACAATATGGAATAGTCTCAATATTATGCTTTGTTATTTAGTATATCCCACCAAAGGTGGAGGTCCGGTATCATATACTTACTTATATAAGATCTCATAAGAATAGTGAAGGAGGTAAAGTACGAGCTAATATATCTATCCCTCATATGTTAAGATGTTAATCTCATGACGTATAAGAGTAAGGTGAAGTATATTTGTGTGTTTCGATTAGTATCATGATCCTTAATGTATTAATCTCTCATAAGTTGACATATCGAGTTCTCCCACCATGAGAGTGGATGTATGATTCTCCCACCATAAGAGTGGATGTATGATTCTCCCACCATGAGAGTGGATGTATGATTTAGGATAAACCACCAATAGAGTGGAGGTACGTTGATAGTATAGATGCATGTTCTCCCACCATGAGAGTGGATGTAGGTTAAACAGTTAAGAGAGTGGATGTACGCCAATAGAAGAGATGTATGATCTAGTATTCTAATCATGTAGATGAACACTAGTGGTAATGAGCCTAGAAGTAAGAAATAATCTCTTGTATATAGAAGAAGTTATTTGAGGCAAGTTCGTTGAGTGAAGATAGTTCCCATTAAGGAAAGAAATGAGAATTGATATTAGTTAAAATGATGGCTTATCCCCATTGACTATTCTCTCATATTTTTATTCTATTTGACATGCTCATATATGATGCTATTTATTATACGCCTTACATACTCAGTACATTCCTCGTACTGACCCTCTCGGGGGACTTACCTTACATGTTGCAGGTGCAGGCATTAGTAGACCTCCACAGTAAGTGGACAGTTATTTGCCGATCTTTGGTGAGCCCCAGTTGCTTCGGGACTTTCCAAGTCACAGTTGTACAGTCATTTTGAAGTTGTAAATTTTGTATAAAGCGGGGACTTGTCCCGACTTTTAGTTTGTTATGGTCAATGCATCTTTTAGAGGCTTTTGTAGACATATGTGGGTACATGTATATGTATATCAGATGACTCATGAAGTCTTGGTTTAATAGCCCTAACGGCCAAGTGTCGAATATAGATATGATATACATTTCCATGTGCATGACTTCTGCTTAGTTGCATAAGGCATAATAATATTTAACATGATTCATACGAGGATATGCATCTGGGTAGACATGAGCAAAGATTGGTTCTCTCGGGCCATATCGGCTTCGGTTGCCAATCACGCCTCGTTGGGACTCAGGACGTGACAAAAGTGGTATCAGAGCAGTTCGTTTTAAGGGTGTCTACAAAGCCGTGTCTGAGTAGAGTCTTGTTCATGGATGTGTTGTGCACCACATTTATGAACAGGAGGCTATGGGGCATTTAGGATGTTGTTTCTTTTCTTCACTTCTAGATCGTGCAATAGAGCCAGTGTTGTAAGTTGAATTGACATCTGACCATGGTAAATGTTTCTCTTTGCTATAGTCACCATGCCGATCACAAGAAGAGTTAGAGGTAAAGGGAAGCAGGTAGATGTGCCTGCTAAAGAAGGAATGAGTAGATTACCACCTGACCAAGTTAGTCAAGGTGGAGCTGACGCAGAAATTGCATCGCGGTCTTCTTCTACCCTCCCAGCTCCAGAAGAGCCAAGAGGTAGAGAAGAACCTGCAGAGCCGCCAATGAACACTACGGATCAGGACCTTAGAAATGCAGTACATATGTTGACACAGTTAGTGGCAGCACAAAGTCAAGGACGAGCAGGTCCAATGACACATGATGATGATGCGGCTAGGGTGGCAAGTCGCAGAACACAGGATTTTCTGAAATTAGACCCTCTTATATTCACAGGGTCCGACCCGAAAGCAGATCCACAGGATTTCGTGGACCAAGTTCAAAGAGCACTAGAGGTGATGCACTTAACAGGTGTAGAAACAGTTGAGCTAGCAGCTTATAGACTGAAGGGCGAGGCTATCTTATGGTATGAGGACTGGAAAAGATCAAGAGGTACTGATGCACTCCCAGCTGATTGGGAAGAATTTAAAATAGCATTCCTTGATCATTACCTCCCACATGAGATTCAGGAGGCACGTGCAGACCAATTTCTCCATTTGCGTCAAGGAAATATGAGTGTTAGAGAATACAGTTTGCAGTTTAATTCCTTGGCTAGATATGCTCCAAATGTAGTAGCCACCATGGAATATAGAGTCCATCGATATGTGAACAAATTGGAGCCTTATTTGGTTCGAGACTGCACTATTGCTGCCTTAAATCGAGATATGGACATAGCTAGAATACAGGCCTTTGCGCATAAAATGGAGGATCAAAGGCAAAGAAAGAGGATACAGAAAGCGGAAGAAGGTCCATCAAAAAGGGCCAGACCTATAGGCCAATCTATGTTGTCTCCAAGAGAATCTGGATCTCGAGTATTACCGCCTAGACCCTCATCCTCTTATTCCACAGCAGGTGCTTATTCCCAATTCCGAGGGTCTAGAGGTGGTCGATTTGGACAGAGTAGTGGGATTCATGGATCACATACAACGAGATCTTCTCGTCAGTTATGCCCGCGCTGTGGGAGATTTCATGCAGGCAAATGCCGGTTTGATTCAAATGTTTGCTTTGTATGTAGTAGGCCAGTACACATGATGAGAGAATGCCCACAGAGGCCCACGGGTAGTATGACACGGCCTGCCGGATCAGCCAATGTGGCATCAGCAGCTGGTGTACAGTCTACTGGTCGCGGTAGAGGTGCCAGAGGAGTAGCCAGTGCCAGTGGAACGCAGAATCGCACTCATGCTTTAGTGGACCGGCAGAATGAGGAAGCACCTCCTGAGGACGGTACAGGTATTTAGGTATATTACCACATTTTACATTATGTATATGTATTGATTGATTTGCGCTCTACTCCATCGTACGTTACTCCATCGAATATCGTGAATTTAATAGTACACCAAGGTTATGAGTGAAGTCAATAGAAATATTTCCACCTGTCGATGAGTTTAGTATAGTAAAAGGAACATATTGTAATGGTATAGTAGAAAGGGAAAAGTGACCCTATACGACATGCCATGTGAAATGGTCGAAAGTGTATAAGAATACCATTTCATACTGATCGAGGGATTAATGAAATAGAAAGTATGTTGAGTTCAAGATACAGTCTTGGGGGTATAATAAGTGAGTCTTTACGAGTATTATGTGTGTATATGAGAACATTTCGACTTACGTCATTACAGTGAAACCATGCTATGAACATTCGAGGATGAATGTTTCTAAGGGGGGAAGAATGTAACACCCCATACCTTCCCAACCCTATGCGATGACATTGAACGAGGGTTACTTAGGTGTTGAGACACCATGAGTATGCATTTGGTAAAGTAAATGATGAGAAAATTGAAATTTGGCCTCGTATATGTGAGCAAACTTTCATAGGAGTGTTTTGTGATTTTTGTGGAACATTTGTGAGGTTCAAAACAAGGTTAAGAGGACCTCTAAACAAATGATATTAAGGTTAAGAAGTGAGTTAAAGAATAGGACTTGAAGTATCTAACCAAACCCGCGAAGAGAAGTCGAAAAATGAAATTTTTGAAAAAATTTAAGGAGGGGCGCATTTGGGACCATGCCACGCTGCTCTAGGCTAAAATTTTTAGCCCAGAGGAAGTAGGTTGGCGCGCCCAGGGGCGTGCCACCTCGGGTTTTGCACTTTTTCGAAAGTTGGAAATATCTAAGTCCCAAGGGTATCCGGGGACGTACCGAGCCGATTTTTGCCCCGTTTCTTATACAACCATGAGTATATACATGAAATGAGTAAAAATATTATATTGGTATGATAAAATTACCCGAGGACGAATTTGGAGTCAAAATGACGATTTTACCCTTTTGGTCAAAATAGGCCATACGTGGCTAGAATCGCTTGTTTTTGGGATTGAGGCTATGGATATGAATAACATGAGTGGTAATATTGTTGTAACATGTATGAGATGACTTTAACACGTGAAATTATTGATTTTACTGGGTTAAGTGAATTGGGCCCAAAAAGGACCTAAAAATGAAATGAAAGCATGGCCCAAAATGGGTCAAATGACCCATTCTTGCCAAGACCTTCTAGAATACCACATTAATGACTAAGTATGGACTCAAGGTCTATAAAATGGTCCAAATATCTGATTTTATCATGAGAAACACCCATGCCTTTTCTATCTTTTTCTAGAAATTTCCCAAGAACATCTCTTTAGCTTTCAAAACCCTAAGGCACTTCTTGGAGCAAGATCATCATCTTCCAAGCTTGGGTAAGTTATTATTATTGTACTTTAACATATTATAAGTATGATAGAATATGTATATCATGTTGGTTATGGTTGGAAATGTTGGACATGGCACTTTTTGGTTTTGTGAAAAAGATGTGAAATCCATGAGATTGTAACTTGAATTATGACTTGTGGTCTTGATGAAAAAGCATGGTATGGATGAAATAACAACATGTATGGTGTTATTATTGTCCTAAACTTGTTATTTTCATATAAGTGTAAATTATGGAATTTTGGCCGATTTGTTGTTGTGAGGTGTATTGAAGTAAAGTGATGGCACAATTGTGATGTTGGGATGATGGAGAAGTGTAAAATATGAACTTGGTGTGGCATGCTATTGGTTATCATGTGTTGGTCAATGTATGGAATATTGTGGGATTATTGGTAGAATGATTTCATAAGTGATATTGTCAAGGGTGAAATGACATGTTGAAGCTAAACATGTGACTTATTGTTATTGTATGCCATTATAAGGTAATTGGTGGTTAATGTTGGTTCGTTATGAACTTGTGTTGTAGAGTGAAAACATAAAGGAGGAGCGGGACTATTGTACACGCGTCTAAAATTGTGTATTCGTATTAAGAAGACAAGGTATGTAAGGTTACTCTTTCCATATCCTTCTACAACATATTATTCCTATTGACGTTGGACTTGTTTCAATTCCGAAAGGCATGACGTATATCAATTCAGGTTGACGTATATTATTATTCATATGTATCCCAGTTTGGGATGATTGATGATTCACTCATCTCTTATTCATTGAGTGAAGTTCCTAAGATGTCATAACATGGTAATTCCTAAGAGAACTATTTCAATGAGAGCAATGAGGTAAAGAGAGATTGTTTAGTTGAGTAGCATTATTCCAATCATGTCTTGATCCAAAGTCCTATAGTATGATGGTTATCCTTGTGCCAATTGTTCATATGTAAGATTACCAATCTCATAAGATTTCATAAGAGTAAGAAGAGAGGTGATGTGCAAGTGAGCATAATTATTCCCCATAAGTGAAGATGTCAATCTCATGAAGTAAAGGGGTGAAGTGGGACGTGTATATAAGTGTGTGCTTTAGTGTTATGATCTCTAATGTGTCACTTTCATAACTAAGCGAAAGGTATAAGATTGTAAAGAGGTAATGCGCATGGTTTCTATATGTTTCATGGAGTGTGGATTAAATTCTAGAGGGTATAAGTACAATATGGAATAGTCTCAATATTATGCTTTATTATTTAGTATATCCCACCAAAGGTGGAGGTCCGGTATCATATACTTACTTATATAAGATCTCATAAGAATAGTGAAGGAGGTAAAGTGCGAGCTAATATATCTATCCCTCATATGTTAAGATGTTAATCTCATGACGTATAAGAGTAAGGTGAAGTATATTTGTGTGTTTCGATTAGTATCATGATCCTTAATGTATTAATCTCTCATAAGTTGACATATCGAGTTCTCCCACCATGAGAGTGGATGTATGATTCTCCCACCATAAGAGTGGATGTATGATTCTCCCACCATGAGAGTGGATGTATGATTTAGGATAAACCACCAATAGAGTGGAGGTACGTTGATAGTATAGATGCATGTTCTCCCACCATGAGAGTGGATGTAGGTTAAACAGTTAAGAGAGTGGATGTACGCCAATAGAAGAGATGTATGATCTAGTATTCTAATCATGTAGATGAACACTAGTGGTAATGAGCCTAGAAGTAAGAAATAATCTCTTGTATATAGAAGAAGTTATTTGAGGCAAGTTCGTTGAGTGAAGATAGTTCCCATTAAGGAAAGGAATAAGAATTGATATTAGTTAAAATGATGGCTTATCCCCATTGACTATTCTCTCATATTTTTATTCTATTGGACATGCTCATATATAATACTATTTATTATACGCCTTACATACTCAGTACATTCCTCGTACTGACCCCCTCGGGGGACTTACCTTACATGTTGCAGGTGCAGGCATTAGTAGACCTCCACAGTAAGTGGACAGTTATTTGCTGATCTTTGGTGAGCCCCAGTTGCTTCGGGACTTTCCAAGTCACAGTTGTACAGTCATTTTGAAGTTGTAAATTTTGTATAAAGCGGGGACTTGTCCCGACTTTTAGTTTGTTATGGTCAATGCATCTTTTAGAGGCTTTTGTAGACATATGTGGGTACATGTATATGTATATCAGATGACTCATGAATTCTTGGTTTAATAGCCCTAACGGCCAAGTGTCGGATATAGATATGATATATGTTTCCATGTGCATGACTTCCGCTTAGTTGCATAAGGCATAATAATATTTAACATGATTCATACGAGGATATGCATCTGGGTAGACATGAGCAAAGATTGGTTCTCTCGGGCCATATCGGCTTCGGTTGCCAATCACGCCTCGTTGGGACTCAGGGCGTGACAAAAGTGGTATCAGAGCAGTTTGGGGTGTCTACAAAGCCGTGTCCAAGTAGAGTCTTGTTCATGGATGTGTTGTGCACCACATTTATGAATAGGAGGCTATGGGGCATTTAGGATGTTGTTTCTTTTCTTCACTTCTAGATCGTGCAATAGAGCCAGTGTTGTAAGTTGAATTGACATCTGACCATGGTAAATGTTTCTCTTTGCTATAGTCACCATGCCGATCACAAGAAGAGTTAGAGGTAAAGGGAAGCAGGTAGATGTGCCTACTAAAGAAGGAATGAGTAGATTACCACCTGACCAAGTTAGTCAAGGTGGAGCTAACGCAGAAATTGCATCGCGGTCTTCTTCTACCCTCCCAGCTCCAGAAGAGCCAAGAGGTAGAGAAGAACCTGCAGAGCCGCCAATGAACACTACGGATCAGGACCTTAGAAATGCAGTACATATGTTGACACAGTTAGTGGCAGCACAAAGTCAAGGACGAGCAGGTCCAATGACACATGATGATGATGCAGCTAGGGTGGCAAGTCGCAGAACACAGGATTTTCTGAAATTAGACCCTCCTATATTCACAGGGTCCGACCCGAAAGCAGATCCACAGGATTTCGTGGACCAAGTTTAAATAGCACTAGAGGTGATGCACGTAACAAGTGTAGAAACAGTTGAGCTAGTAGCTTATAGACTGAAGGACGAGGCTATCTTATGGTATGAGGACTGGAAAAGATCAAGAGGTACTGATGCACTCCCAGCTGATTGGGAAGAATTTAAAATAGCATTCCTTGATCATTACCTCCCATATGAGATTCGGGAGGCACGTGCAGACTAATTACTCCATTTGCGTCAAGGAAATATGAGTGTTAGAGAATACAGTTTGCAGTTTAATTCCTTGGCTAGATATGCTCCAAATGTAGTAGCCACCATGGAATATAGAGTCCATCGATATGTGAACAAATTGGAGCCTTATTTGGTCCGAGACTGCACTATTGCTGCCTTAAATCGAGATATGGACATAGCTAGAATACAGGCCTTTGCGCATAAAATGGAGGATCAAAGGCAAAGAAAGAGGATACAGAAAGCGGAAGAAGGTCCATCAAAAAGGGCCAGACCTATGGGCCAATCTATGTTGTCTCCAAGAAAATCTGGATCTCGAGTATTACCGCCTAGACCCTCATCCTCTTATTCCACAGCAGGTGCTTATTCCCAATTTCGAGGGTCTAGAGGTGGTCGATTTGGACAGAGTAGTGGGATTCATGGATCACATACAACGAGATCTTCTCGTCAGTTGTGCCCGCGCTGTGGGAGATTTCATGCAGACGAATGCTGGTTTGATACAAATGTTTGCTTTGTATGTAGTAGGCCAGGACACATGATGAGAGAATGCCCACAGAGGCCCACGGGTAGTATGACACGGCCTGTCGAATCAGCCAATATGGCATCGGCAGCTGGTATACAGTCTACTGGTCGCGGTAGAGGTGCCAAAGGAGTAGCCAGTGCCAGTGAAACGCAGAATCGCACTCATGCTTTAGTGGACCGGCAGAATGAGGAAGCACCTCCTGAGGACGGTACAGGTATTTAGGTATATTACCACATTTTACATTATGTATATGTATTGATTGATTTGCGCTCTACTCTATCGTATGTTACTCCATCTACTATCATGAATTTAATAGTACACCGAGGTTATGAGTGAAGTCAATAGAAATATTTCCACCTATCGATGAGTTTAGTATGGTAAAAGGAACATATCATAATGGTATAGTAGAAAGGGTAAAGTGACCCTATACGACATGCCATGTGAAATGGTCGAAAGTGTATAAGAATGTCGTTTCATACTGATCGAGGGATTAATGAAATCGAAAGTACGTTGAGTTCAATATACAGTCTTGGGGGTATAATAAGTGAGTCTTTACGAGTATTATGTGTGTATATGAGAACATTTCGACTTACGTCATTACAGTGAAACCATGCTATGAACATTCGAGGATGAATGTTTCTAAGGGGGGAAGAATGTAACACCCCATACCTTCCCAACCCTATGCGATGACATTAAACTAGGGTTACTTAGGTGTTGAGACACCATGAGTATGCATTTGGTAAAGTATATGATGAGAAAATTGAAATTTGGCCTCGTATATGTGAGCAAACCTTCATAGGAGTGTTTTGTGATTTTAGTGGAAAATTTGTGAGGTTCAAAACAAGGTTAAGAGGACCTCTAAACAAATGATATTAAGGTTAAGAAGTGAGTTAAAGAATAGGACTTGAAGTATCTAACCAAACCCGCGAAGAGAAGTCGAAAAATGAAACTTTTGAAAAAATTTAAGGAGGGGCGCTTTTGGGACAATGCCACGCTGCTTTGGGCTAAAATTTTTAGCCCAGAGGCAGTATTTTGGGGCGCCCAGGGGCGTGCCACCTTGGGTTTTGCACTTTTTCGAAAGTTGGAAATTTCTAAGTCCCAAGGGTATCCAGGGACGTACCGAGCCGATTTTTGCCCCGTTTCTTCTACAAACTTGAGTATATACATGAAATGAGTAAAAATATTATATTGGTATGATAAAATTACCCGAGGACGAATTTGGGGTCAAAATAACAATTTTGCCTTTTGGTCAAAATAGGCCATACGTGGCTAGAATCGCTTGTTTTTGGGATTGAGGCTACGAATATGAAAAACATGAGGGGGAATATTGTTTTAACATGTATGAGATGACTTTAACACGTGAAATTATTGATTTTACTGGGTTAAGTGAATTGGGCCCAAAAAGGACCCAAAAATGAAATGAAAGCATAGCCCAAAATGGGTCAAATGACCCATTCTTGCCAAGACCTTCTAGAATACCACATTAATGACTAAGGATGGACTCAAGGTCTATAAAAGGGGCCAAATATCTGATTTTATCATGAGAAACACCCATGCCTTTTCTATCTTTTTCTAGAAATTTCCCAAGAACATCTCTTTGGCTTTCAAAACCCTAAGACACTTCTTGGAGCAAGATCATCATCTTCCAAGCTTGGGTAAGTGACTATTATTATAATTTAACATATTATAAGCGTGAGAGAATATGTATATCATGTTGGTTATGGTTGGAAATGTTGGACATGGCACTTTTTGGTTTTTTGAAAAAGATGTGAAATCCATGGGATTGTAACTTGAATTA
This sequence comes from Capsicum rhomboideum, assembly GCA_031232105.1. Lineage (NCBI taxonomy): Eukaryota > Viridiplantae > Streptophyta > Magnoliopsida > Solanales > Solanaceae > Capsicum > Capsicum rhomboideum. Next base: position 52,947,902 of record CP124718.1, read on the forward strand.
TGACTTGTGGTCTTGATGAAAAAGCATGGTATGGATGAAATAACAACATGTATGGTGTTATTATTGTCCTAAACTTGTTATTTTCATATAAGTGTAAATTATGGGATTTTGGCCGATTTGTTGTTGTGAGGTGTATTGAAGTAAAGTGATGGCACAATTGTGATGTTGGGATGATGGAGAAGTGTAAAATATGAACTTGGTGTGGCATGCTATTGGTTATCATGTGTTGGTAAATGTATGGAATATTGTGGGATTATTGGTATAATAATTTCATAAGTGATATTGTCAAGGGGGAAATGACATGTTGAAGCTAAACATGTGACTTATTGTTATTGTATGCCATTATAAGGTAATTGGTGGTTAATGTTGGTTCGTTATGAACTTGTGTTGTAGAGTGAAAACATAAAGGAGGAGCAGGACTATTGTACACGAGTCTAAAATTGTGTATTCGTATTAAGAAGACAAGGTATGTAAGGTTACTCTTTCCGTATCCTTCTACAACATATTATTCCTATTGACGTTGGACTTGTTTCAATTCCGAAAGGCATGACGTATATCAATTCAGGTTGACGTATATTATTATTCATATGTATCCCAGTTTGGGATGATTGATGATTCACTCATCTCTTATTCATTGAGTGAAGTTCCTAAGATGTCATAACATGGTAATTCCTAAGAGAACTATTTCAATGAGAGCAATGAGGTAAAGAGAGATTGTTTAGTTGAGTAGCATTATTCCAATCATGTCTTGATCCAAAGTCCTATAGTATGATGGTTATCCTTGTTCCAATTGTTCATAAGCAAGATTACCAATCTCATAAGATTTCATAAGAGTAAGAAGAGAGGTGATGTGCAAGTGAGTATAATTATTCCCCATAAGTGAAGATGTCAATCTCATGAAGTAAAGGGGTGAAGTGGGACGTGTATATAAGTGTGTGCTTTAGTTTTATCATCTCTAATGTGTCACTCTCATACCTAAGCGAAAGGTATAAGATTGTAAAGAGGTAATGCGCATGGTTTCTATATGTTTCATGGAGTGTGGATTACATTCTAGAGGGTATAAGTACAATATGGAATAGTCTCAATATTATGCTTTATTATTTAGTATATCCCACCAAAGGTGGACGTCCGGTATCATATACTTACTTATATAAGATCTCATAAGAATAGTGAAGGAGCTAAAGTGCGAGATAATATATCTATCCCTCATAAGTTAAGATGTTAATCTCATGACGTATAAGAGTAAGGTGAAGTATATTTGTGTGTTTCGATTAGTATCATGATCCTTAATGTATTAATCTCTCATAAGTTGACATATCAAGTTCTCCCACCATGAGAGTGGATGTATGATTCTCCCACCATGAGAGTGGATGTATGATTCTCCCACCATGAGAGTGGATATATGATTCTCCCACCATGAGAGTGGATGTATGATTCTCCCACCATGAGAGTGGATGTATGATTTAGGATAAACCACCAATAGAGTGGAGGTACGTTGATAGAATAGATGCATGTTCTCCCACCATGAGAGTGGATGTAGGTTAAACAGTTAAGAGAGTGGATGTACGCCAATAGAAGAGATGTATGATCTAGTATTCTAATCATGTAGATGAACACTAGTGGTAATGAGCCTAGAAGTAAAAAATAATCTCTTGTATATAGAAGAAGTTATTTGAGGCAAGTTCGTTGAGTGAAGATAGTTCCCATTAAGGAAAGGAATGAGAATTGATATTAGTTAAAATGATGGCTTATCCCCATTGACTATTCTCTCATATTTTTATTCTATTTGACATGCTCATATATGATGCTATTTATTATACGCCTTACATACTCAGTACATTCCTCGTACTGACCCCCTCGGGGGACTTACCTTACATGTTGCAGGTGCAGGCATTAGTAGACCTCCACAATAAATGGACAGTTATTTGCCGATCTTTGGTGAGCCCCAGTTGCTTCGGGACTTTCCAAGTCACAGTTGTACAGTCATTTTGAAGTTGTAAATTTTGTATAAAGCGGGGACTTGTCCCGACTTTTAGTTTGTTATGGTTAATGCATCTGTTAGAGGCTTTTGTAGACATATGTGGGTACATGTATATGTATATCAGATGACTCATGAATTCTTGGTTTAATAGCCCTAACGGCCAAGTGTCGGATATAGATATGATATATGTTTCCATGTGCATAACTTTCGCTTAGTTGCATAAGGCATAATAATATTTAACACGATTCATACGAGGATATGCATCTGGGTAGACATGAGCAAAGATAGGTTCTCTCGGGCCATATCGACTTCGGGTGTCAATCACGCCTCGTTGGGACTCGGGGCGTGACATAGACCCTCATTTTCTTATACCACAGCAGGCACGCAATCCCAATCTCGAGGGTTTAGGGGTAGTCAATCTGGACAGCGTAGTGAAGTGCAAGGTTCACGGACAGTAGGATTTTCTCTTCCTTCGTGTCAGCGTTACGACAGGTACCATTTAGGTGAATGCCGGTTAGGGATAAATGCTTATTTTTGGTGTGGCACAGCGGGGTACATAATGAGAGAATGCCCACAACGGGGTGCGAGTGGTATAGCACGACCTATCGGATCAACCTTTGTATCATCAACATCGGTTCCTTCCCAGGGCAGATGCGTTCAGCCTATTGGTTGTGGTAATGATATTAGAGGAGAAACTACTTACAGTGGGGCCCAAAATCGCACCTATGCTCTAGTGGACCGGCAGAGTGAGGAGACATCTCCTGATGAGGGTACAGATACATTACCATATTTTCACATGATGTATATGTACTCATTGATCTGAGCTCTACTCTATCGTATGTTACTCTATCGACTACCGTGAATATACTGGTACACTGGGGTTATTCGTTAAGTCAATGAAAATATCTCCACCTGTCGGTGAAGTTAGTGTAGTTAAAAGAACATATAGTAATGGTATTCATAAATAAGAAAGTTCTCTTAAAGGCGTCACCAATGAAAGGGGTAATGGGGTTTGAAAAAAAAAAGGTACGTAAGAGTTTCATTTCATATTGCTCCCATTGGGACTATACAAGTTATGGAGGATCCCACTAGGAAGAGATACCTATGGCTATTCTAGACCGACAAGTGCAAAGGTTAGTAAATAAAGATGTAACCTTCGTAAAAGTTCTTTGGGGAAATTAACAAGTTGAGTAGATAACCTGAGAAGCTGAAAACAAATGATGAGACCAAGGTACCGATATTTGTTCCAAACGAAAGGATAAACAAGTTCAAAGGTGCGAAAGTGGAGAAAGAATAAGTATCTATAAGAGTATATGTATAGAGATGCTAATATAGAGATGCATTTGTTGCACATGAGACGATGTTGTTAACATTCGAGGACGAATGTTTCTAAGGGGGGGAAAGAATGTAACACCCCGTATGTTTCCGAACCTATACGACTACGGTTACATTTATGGAATTAGTAAAACATGAGAGACTTGATGAATTATAAATTAATTTGTTGGGCATTAATGAGTCATGGGCCATTGGGCTTAAATGAGGCCCAAAATCACATGGAAGACTTGGCCCAATGGGGCAAAAATGATCCAATCTTCCATTGACTAATCAACCAATGCATTTAATGCCAAGGATTGGATAAGAGAGACTTAAAGGGGCTATAAAAAGGGCACAAAATCAGATTTTATTTCATTGTGACACCCATTCCTTTTTCTAGAATTATCTCAACATTTCTTATATCACACAAACCCTAAGCTCTCATCTTTGTGGACAAGATCACCTTTGTACAAGACTTGGTAAGTGTTTATTATTATGGTTTAATATATTTTATGCATGAGAGATGGTGTATATCATGTTGATTATGTTGGTGAAGTATGGAGAAGTTCACTATGTGTGTAATATTACATGTTTGCTGAATCAGAGAATGGTTTTGTCTTGTAAACTTGAACATGGACTTGTGTCCTTGAAGGAAGTGAAATTGATGGATTCAATATTGACATGTGAGATATGATTATAGCCTTACCTTGTTTTATCCTTGTGTATAATGTTTGGAAATTGGTTATGGATTTGGTGACGTATTGACCGAGAAGTGTAGTTTTGGGTGTTGTTTATGTGTGTTGTGAGACCATGGCTGATGGTTGGCATTCAAGATGATCAAAAATATGTTAAAGGAAGTTTATTATTTATGGCATAAAAAGACCCAAAAGAGACCAATTTGGACCGAAACGGGCATTCGCCCCCGCAAACGAGGGCACCTGCGGGCACAGATGCCAATGCAGGTGCCTCTGCCATCTGCCAAAGGCCACCTGCGGGCGCACCTCAGCCACCTGCAGGTGCAGGTGGCAATGCAGGTCAGCCCCAGGTTCAGTTTTGTATGTTTTCGCATCTAGTTGACCCTCGAAGGCCCCTATACCCTTTTTGGATGTAATTATCAACTTGTGATACCGTTTTAATGACTTTAAAGGGGTGTATGGAAGTATGTTGGACTATATTAAGTATTTATTGTTGTTCATAAGTTGTTATGAGGCAAGTTGATAGGGTAATTGTGACGGAATGCTAATGAGAAAGCGTAAAGGGTAAGTGTGGTGTGAAATGGTATTGATGTATGATAGTTTGGTCAATGTGTGGAATGTTATAGTGTTGTTGGTATGAGCATGCAGTGGATTGTAATGTAAAGGGTGAAATGAAACTATACGACAGTCATATAGCTCATTGTCATTTTGTACACTTGTACGGTAAATAGTTGTTAACGAGAGTTCCATTATGAACTTGTATTGTAGAGTGAAACATAAGGAAGGAGCTGAACTGTTGTGTTCATATATAGACTTGTGTACTCATACTTGGAAGTGAAGGTATGTAAGGTTACTCTTTCCGTATCTTTCTGCAGCATAGAGTATTCACCTTGTTATGGTACTTATTCTATTCCGAAGTGTTCTAAAGTATTCCTATCTCAGGTTGACAGATATAGTTAATAACATGTTCCTTACTCTTAGACCAATTGTGATTCATATGTTTCTTATCCATTGACTGAAGTTCCGAAGCTGTCATAATGTTGTAAATTCTAAGAGAACTATCTCAAGAGAGTAATGAGGTTAAGAGAGTCTATTTATTTTGAATAGCATTTTGTTTCCAATCATGTCATGTTCCAAAAGTCTAATAACATTATGATTATGTTTGTACCAATCATTCACAAGTAAAAGTACCAATCTCATAAAAGTAATAAGGGAAGTAATGTGCGAGTTAATATATATATCCCTCACAAGTAAAGGTATCAATCTTACAAGAGTAAAGACATGAAGTAATGTATGTATGTGTTCCAAGTCACAAGGTATCGCTAAGTAATGAAAGAAAGGGTAATAAAAGAAAGAAGTAATGTAGAATTGATGAGTAATCTTGGGTGGTATCCCAGGGGTTGAAATACCTAGCATGGGTCGATCCCAATGTATCATAAGTACATCCCATGGGCTACAGAAAAGCCTAGCATGGGTTATCACAGTACATCCCAGGGCTCACAGTACCTAGCATGGGTTAATAACATCCCAGGGGCGACACGAAAGCCTAGCATGGGTTATCACAGTACATCCCAGGGGTCACAGTACCTAGCATGGGTTAGTAACATCCCAGGGGCGACACGAAAGCCTAGCATGGGTTAGTATAACATCCCAGGGGTCAAAGTACCTAACATGGTTTAATCTCATCCCAGGGGCGACAAAACAGCCTAGCATGGGTAGAACAATAAAAATGAACATATGTAAAGACAAGAGAAGTACAGAATGTAATGTACATGGTTCCTTACATACAGAAAGAGAGTTTATTCATATTGAATATTTCTCTTATATTGATTCCATTGTTGTTGTTATTATGTATGATGTGATTCCTATGGCCTTACATACTCAACATTATTCGTACTGACCCCTCTTGGGGGATTTACCTTACTTGCTGCAGGCGCAGGTACTAGTAGACCTCCTCAGTAGGCTGCGGACCATATACAGATCTTTGGTGAGATCCAGTTGCTTTGGGGATTCCCAAGTCACATGTGTACACTAGGTTTTGGTATTATGTAAATATTGTATAGACATGGTCATGTATATGTAGAGGCTTTATAGACAGTTGTGGGAAGACAAATGTAAGAGATGTATGCCCATTTTGACTTGATGGCCTTAACGGCCAAGTTTCATATATTGTACATGTTTTCCATGACTTTCGCCATTGGCATTTTATATTTTATCAGTTACATGAGATAGTATGCTATTCATAAAGAGACATGCATATGAAAGAACATTAGCACAGATTGGTTCTCTCGGGCCTCATCGGCTCCGGGTGCCAGTCCGGCTCAATGGGATTTGGGGCGTGACAAGCACAGTCTTCAAATGCTGGTCATGCTACTCCTTACTTCTTGAATATACCAGAATGTCGTCAATGAAAACAATCACGAAAGAGTCCAAATAAGGCCTGAAAATGCGATTTATTAAATCCATAAATGTTGTTTGGGCATTGGTCAACCCAAAAGACATTATCAGAAACTCATAATGGTCAAAACGAGTCCTGAAGGCTGTCATAGGGTTGTCCTCAACCCTGATCCTGAACTGATGGTAACCAAACCTCAAATCAATCTTAGAAAACACTGCTGCACCCTGAAGCTGGTCGAATAAATTATCAATATGAGGCATAAGATACTTATTCTTCACTGTCACCTTATTCAGTTGCCTGTAGTCGATGCACATACACATAGAATCATCCTTTTTCTTCACAAACAGAACTGTAGCACCCCAAGGTGATACACTTAGTCTGATGAAACCCTTATCCAGAAGATCCTGAAGTTGAATACTTAGCTTCTTCAGCTCGGGGGGAGCCATAAAAATAGGTCAGCTGCATAGCTTGATGTCAATAACAAACTCTATTTGATGCTCAGGAGGAATGCCAGGTAGGTCGGTTGGAAAAATATCAGAAAAATCACGAACAACATGAACAGAGTCAAGCGAAGGAATCTCAACAGTAACATCCCAAACATAAGCAAGGAATGACTCACAACCCCTCGATACCAGTCTTCTAGAACGAATATAAGAAATAATCCCTATCGGTGCGCAACTAAAAGAGCCCTGCCATACAACTGAGGGTATGCCAGGCATGGCTAAGGTAACGATCTTGGCAAAACAATCCAAGAATGGATGATAGGGGGATAAACAATCCATACCCAGAATCAAGTCAAAATCCACCATATCTAATATAATGAGATGAGCCTGAGGTCAAACTCTCAAACAGTCACCAAACATGATCTGTATACTTGATCCACTACTACAGAATCACCCACAGGGTAGCTACATGCAATAGCATAAATAATGGCTCCAAAGACATACCCAACCACTGTGCATAATAAGCAAAAATATACGAAAATATGCACAGTGGTTGGAAATATATGAAAATATGGAGTCAGGATCATATAAAGCTAAAGTTGGCTGATGGCATACTGAAATAATACCTGTGATCATAGCATCCGAAGCCTCATCCTCAAGTCTACCAGGAATAGAATAAAAATTCCCCTGCCCACTACCGGATTGGGTGCCTACCTAACCACCTGTCCTACCTGCCTGAGGACCACCTCTGAAACCCTGGGGACCACCCTTATGATCTTGAGAACCACCCCCTAACTGGCGGTGGTATTGATCTGATCTGTTGAGCACTCTTAGCTGAAGGCTCAATCATCCCGCATCGGGGTCACTCTCAAAAGAAATGACCGACAATCCCACACTCATAACAAGCCTCGGCCACTCTGCTCTATCTAAAAAGTTTGGTTGATCCAGAATGGCCACTTCGATCTGATGACCCTAACTGAACACCCGTCACTGGCTGACTATTTCTCTGACCACCTAAACTTCCATAACTGGGCTGAACCCCACCTGAGATCAGAATTACTGCCTGAATAGGCCTACTAGGCAGACCCTGGTGCTAATAAGGCTGACGCTGGGGGTACCTACCCTAAAATTCTCGGCCTCTAAATTGTGATCCACTGTGGATCCCACTATAACTACCCTGATAAGTGGTCCTCTTATCGCTACCCCCTTGGACTTCACGATCCATCTCTTCTATGGTATAGACGTGATCAACAATCTTAGTAAATGACTTCTCCAAAGTCACCAAACTTTGAGTAGCCCTACGGAGCGGTAAATTAAATCCTCTGATAAAACACTGAATCCTCTCATACTCTATAGGTAGAATCTTGGTGGAATGCCTTGCTAGCTCGTGAAACCTCGCCTCATACTCGGCCACCATCATAGTACCCTGCCTCAATACAGAAAACTCATCTCTAAGGCACTAGCGTATGCTGCGAGGTATTTACTTCTCCAAGAAAGCCTTGGAGAATAGAGTCCAAGTGACAGATGGAGATCTAGATGGCCTGGAATCAAGATAACCTCTTCACCACTGTCTCACTACCCTATCAAGCTGATATGTCAGATAATCCACTTCGTACGACACAATTAACCCTAAATTACTGAGCCCTTCCTCACAACTAGTTAGAAACTCATAAGCATCCTCTCTTGGGGCCCCGGCAAACCTCGATAGAGTCAATCTCAGAAATCGTCCCACCATTTTCTTCTCCATCTGTCGGCAAACCACTAACTAACCCCAATAACAGAACTAATGCATCTCTGAGAACTGTAGAAGATATAAACCCAGGTGGGGCCTGGGCAGCCCCCTGGCCCACCTGCTACTGTGGCGGCAGAATATGTAGCTCTATCTCTGGCTCAGGAGCAACAATATGATCCGGTGATGGCTTCCTAGACTGATCTCAACCTCAAGGTCGACCTCTGCCTTGAATTGGTGCTCTAGCAGTAGGCTCAGAGTTCTGATCCCTGGCTGCCATACCCCGCGCCCTAACCATCTGCGAAAGAGTGAAACAACAATAAGAATTTGGAAACCAACACAAACACCATGAACGATAGTGAACCATAAAGATGAGATTTTCCTAAAAATGTCCTGTAGACTCCCAAAAATAGCATACAGATGTCTCCGTACCAATCCGCGAGACTCTACTAAACATCAGCTCTCATACCAACAATACCGGTGAACCTAGGCTATGATACCAGGTTGTGATGACCCAATTTCTCAGGTCATGATGACACCTACTTTAACCCACCAGTAAGTAAGCTAAGCCATAGCCCAAAACGTCAAGAAATGGGCTAACAGGCAGAATATAAAGGGAAACAAGAATGAAACCATTACATAACAATAAAATAGGTAGAAGTAGAAAGATATAAATATATAACATACTGTACAAGAGAGGGAAGATGACAAAATATACAAAATGAATCCCTTTTAAGACCTGATAAGGCTTGTAAAAGAGCCACTAAAACTAAACGAAGAGTACTAGACAATATCTAAAATATACATATATACACAGTAGTCTCGAAAATACAAAAGACTTTAACTGAAATCGATGGAAGAGGATCAGCTTCGGACTGTAGAAAGCTCACCTTATTTCCAAATCGATAGCAAGGCTCGAGGATAACTTCAACACCAGTGGCTCGTACTCGGATCTGCATCAGGGAAAAGATGGAGAAGTGCAGTATGAGTATCAAAGCAACGGGCACTCAATAGGCATCATCAGCCAACTAAGCTCAAATATAGTAAAAGAATAATTAAAGTGTGAGAGTGTAAGTTAAGTCAACAGTAAAAGGCGCAGAAATATAAATAACAAGATATGCTAGACGAATGCGATAAAAGAAGCAAGTAATTCTAAAATGAAAGCAAAGGACTAACTACAACCTAACTGATCCATCATAAGCCCAGATGACACACACAAGAAAGTCAATAACTTTTCAATCCCAATCCATAAAGAAAATATATATATGCATTGGGCTTGAACCAAAAATGGTGAATAATAATGAGAGGCCGAATGATGCTTGTACAACAGAACCCAGTACAACTGCCAGAACGACTAGTAACAATCATAATTAAAGTCAGAACATCCCAACCATAATCATAGACAGATGCCGAACTCAAATCAAAACTTATAGTATTCATACCGTAACCAGAAATAGGTACTCCCATAAGAAGCCAACATCAACCATAAACTGATGTCAAAACATATACTGTAACTTGTGGATAGTAAACCATAATCGTAAACCGATTCTAATTCGTACCAGAATTCATAACAATAACAATAGAGCTGAACTTCAATCGAAACTACAATATAAACCAATCTTGGGCGGTTAAGTCCACTAAGGTAAGGTGGGTTCCAAATTCTTGGCCAAGGAAGTATGGTCCAAGGTCAGTTGTTACTCTACCAGGAGAAAAGTAGCTAAACAGGCCAAAAATCAAGTCTAAGTCAACCCCAACCCATGGTAATAGCCTAAGGTAGCAGCCAGAAGTCTAACTAAGCCTGAAAGATCTTCATATCACATATACTATCTAAATAGGGCAGTGGGGCCTGCCACGGGGTCTCGATAACCCAAACTAGGTCAGAACCTATAGAAGTCTAGTTTAATATTTCACATTCCCATCTCATGGTATTATAAGCACTAATCCTAGTCCGAAAGGATGATAATACACTATGCTAGGGGAGAACAGGCCCAAAATCTACAAAAAAGGGCCCTAACTAGCTAATTAGATGTACAATCCTAAAATGATAACCGAGCTAAAACTACCTGCCCAAAGCTAGCACAATAGTACACTAATACCACAATTAAGCTCAATCTAAAAGGAGGGTAAGCCTAGCCTACGTGGACGCCGCGGAACGCTCGTTCAATCCTCTACACCAAAGCTTTCCCTTTTCGAGAGGCCTCCGAGAGCTACCACCATATCAAAACAATGATATATGCATCAAGACAAGAAAATTGATACCCATATTGCATATAAATACTCTGAGTCAGAAATTGGACTAAAAATCTCACATGGGACCCTCTTGCGAAATCCCAAAATTGAAATCGTCACAACGTCCCACGCTTCTCAAGAATCAAAGCCATAGAAATTGAGCTAAATCCTAGCTCAATTAGTCCCAACATATTTCAAAATATATAAACTAAAACAGAGAATTAATCGAGAATTTAAGCACAAACATATGACAATACGACGATATACTCCCTACAAACACGTCCCCAAGCTAAACCCAACTGCAATGATCAATTTCCCACAAGATTTTGAGCTCACACTAGTCTACAATGGTGATAAACACTTAGAATAAATGCTGGAAAATCAAAGAAAGAAATATTTATAACATACCAGCGATAGTCGATTTAGCAGTTAAATGATCTCTAAAGCGGTCACCGCTACATCCGCCATTGGCCGTTAAATCCGTTATTGGCAGCTAAATTTGTCACCACTAAATCAGCCATTGGCTGCTAAAATCGCCACCGCTAAATCCACCATTTGGCCACTAAATTCGCCATACTAGCAACTTAGGCACCAATAATAGCTATATCCTAACAGACTTTGATCGGGTGCTCGAGATTCATTCAGAACCACGTAAATACAAACAAACTATGCTACCCTAACAAATTCGGCATTTCAGACTCAATCAAATCATCAAAATCTCCATCCGGGGTCATTTTGATAAAAAATGAGTCCCACACCCCAAGAGGCTCCTTTAGCCAAATTTCACCCAATATCCCAAAATGAGTCCGAAAGCCCCTTGGGGTGTGGGATCAAATTTTTATCAAAATGACCCCGAGATTCGTACCAAGGGTCCCCCAGACTAAAATCAATATTCCGGAGCTGATGAAATTGTTAGAAATGGTATTTGAGGCCATCTACCTGAGGTTTTCGCCCAAAATCCATTTCTCAACTTCAGAAGTTCCAAAATAGGGAAATGGCTCTAATAACCAAACGAACTGCCTGATAACCGAACTCTTAGTCCCAGCAAGTCATAAATGACCTAGGGAAGCTATAGGAAAGCTCTAAATCCTGAAAAGGCAAGAAAATGTAGAAAATGACCTGGAGGGTCATTACATGCATTTACTTTCTTAGCCGCATTTGCAGTTGTTTTACCATATTTGCGGCACTACAATTGCAGTCAAATTTCCGCAATTGCTGTTGCAGCAACACATCATAACTCAATATGATAAAAAGGTCGTAAAATCTTCATACAGTCTTTAAATCTGTTGATACTTTTTGTGTTGGTCTGAAATTTAGATACTGATATAATGGTACAATCTATACACTTAAAATAGCTCATTAATGATTATAATAGTACAAGTATCCAAAACTCATCCGAAACTTCCCCAAACATAAACCAATAGTGCAAACCACTTGTAAAACACATTCCCGATAAGATGGAATCATCAAAATACATATGCGTTTATCTTAACTAGATCTTGATTGAAGTCAACTCTTAACTTAAAAATCTCTAGACTTCCAAACAACTACTCAATACATATCTAATAGCCTCGAAAATTGAACCAAACCTTCATCTGGATTAATATCATCCTCCAGACCTATACAACCATTTAAACTTGAGACTCAAACTAATGGTCCTACTAATCCAAAAATTAAATTTCAAAACTAATGGCGCTGACAGAATTTTTGTATGAACTCACCTTCTATAGATGCTAACTAAAGTTAATCCTATTAACTTTTCAACCTTAAAAAAAAAACTCACATAATACTCAACCAACCACCTTAGGAACTATGACACTCATAACCTCAAACCTCAAATACCATGATATAACTACTGGAAGAGGTAAAATAATCAAAACACACAAAAAGTTAAAAAATTACAATGAGTATTGTTACAGTATTTCCCGTATAATCATTGAGTATGTGATTCTAGATCCCCGAGCGTGCACATTAGCCTATCTCCCCTCCCCCATTTTTATTTTATTATTTCTTAATTTGGGTTGCCCCCATTTGGGGCATGTACTAGACAATCTTTCCTTTCCCTGTACTTTTGAATATTTTATCTTATTTCAACTTAGCTTAATATACTATTAACTTACTTATTATGCATGGTGAAATATTTCTTCTCATATATATTATGAATACAGGGTCATTTTTTATGAAGCATGAATGAACACGTAAATAGGGGACTCCACTGGCAGCATTCTACCTAGGTCTCGCTGCAGCGACTCTGCAGGAGTGACAAGGAGCCACTGTAGAGAGTTCTCTATAGCAATGAATATGTCGATACAACAACTCCCAACCAGTGATTCCGAGCCCTATTTTCCTCAAGATTTCCCAGCATAATGCTATCCCACAAACACTTTAATACTTCCCCTAATCGTGTTCTAGCAATTTTAACCAAACTCAGATCCCGATATATTAATTCCACACTCATTTACTACACATTTTCAAATTTCTCACTTGTTTTACACTTTAAATAATACCTCAAAAAGACCATACATCCAGACAAGTTTTTAACTTAACATCATCTTACGATATTTCTCGATAAATATAACAAATCAATTAGTGAAAGAGTTACACTTACCATTCCACTGAGAATCACAAAATTCCACTAAATCAAACAACCATAACCACATACAGAATTCACGTAAAACTAAATCAAACACAACCATTAACATAAAAACACAAATATCTTTTCGATAAACATAACTGATCAATTAATGAAAGAATTATGCTTACCAACTATACTAAAAACTATAATATTCAACTACATGATACAACATAACCACCTAAGAGATACACGTTTCACTCATTTCAAACATAACTCGCAGTGTTAGAACACAGTCCTATGCCTCTTATTGACATCTACTGGTTAGAATAGAACGATTACAAACATTTCAAATATTACCGAGATACCAATTAGGACCGGCTAATCCCAATTGTGATTATCGAGATAACAATTTGAATCAGATGCCAATTGGACTCAACTCGGGAAGACAACACTGAAATAGCACGATAGGAGAGAAAAAATGAGATAGATTCCTAGATGCCTTGTAGCTTTCTAAGGATTTGATGTGGAAGTCAACACACGAATCTGTAGGACTTTACATGACATTTGCTCTTGTGCTGGGAGACCGATATCTTGGGCTCTGATACCAACTTGTCACGACTCAAATCACAGGATCGTATGGATACTTACCCAACTCTACCCTAGATAGGACCCCTCAACCTTTAATCACTGCAGAAATATTTCAAAAACCTAAGCAAAATAAATAAATAACATTTTATTTAAAACTAAACTTTATTACAATAATAACATTGCAGAATTTAACAAAACCATTTCTCAGAACCTAGCCTAAATAAGTACAAAAGCACTAAATATAGGAAGGACGACTCAAGACACAACCTCCATATAAGAGTAGAATGATAGGAGCTGCTAAAAAATGATCACCGCTAACTATAGAAACTTCAACTTACCTGTAACCATAGCTATATCCCCAAAAGGAGATATAGTAAGGGTAGTATCAGTACAACCACACGTATTGGTAGGCATGATCAGCCGACCAGGGTTAGAAAGCATATAACAACATATAGAAATCAAGAAGAGATCATGGTAATATATATACTTAACATGGCATACTTCAACTCCCAACCTTACCGCTTTTCTTTTATTAAAGCTTATTCAATTTGTCCTCAAGGCATAACTAAATAATACAATCCCATGGAACCACCAGGCTTTCATATCTCTTATGCACTCATCTCATTAAAACAAATCTACACTACTCTCTCATAACAACCCTTGCTTACTATTTTATTTCTATTGCACACCGATAACACAACCACCAAGTCAAATAAATAAGCAAACAACTAATTTTCAAGAAAAGACATGGCAATACATTCCATGTATATACATATATACACACGAGATGAATAAGTTGACTAAAAGCTCAAAGCATACCTTCTATTCACACCTACCTGCAATACACATTCGCAAATATACCAACTTACAGCACCACCGGTTATTCATATTCTCATCAATCCATCTCACATTACTCATATCAATTCCTTTCACATAATCAGTCCAGTCATCACTCAATCACGTATACGTTGCTATGCAATATTGCAATGAATTAATGCATGCTTAGGAATAGTGTACACACATAATATGGTCAGCACGGACCCTTATGTATGACCTCCAGGGGATGCGCTCAGTCCATGCATCGTATCAGTGTGGTACTCAATCCCAATATCATCAAAGATAGGTAAAACCCAACAACATACTCAATTCATAATAACAATAAATATTCTAGTTCATACTACAATCAACAACACTTTAACTTTTAAGTTAATCACTTCAACTTAGCTTTAACATTATCCTAACCAACAATTAGAGGCATGAGCGAAGGCTAATCACAATCATTCAACTCAAATATAGGCATAGTCAAATCAAGTCTATAACTATATTTAATTACCCATTCATACCCAACCATCAAGAATTAATACTAATCGACTACCGTCTATCCTTATCCTGATTCTCGTGTTCTCTTAAGGACACTTTATAATACTAAACCTTTCCACATTTATTACACTAACAATAACCCTCACATGAGTGACTAAAACCCAAGCTTAGTTCTACATACGTACCCAACTCTTTCTGAAACTCCCTCCATAAGCTAGAGGTGAACTAGAAACCTCTATAAAAAATAATAAAAATGAGCACTCCGTGAAGACGAACCACCTCTCAAACATAAATTTGAGCTAACCTCTCGACACTGTAGGAAGTTAGTAGACTTGGTCAACCAATCTATGATGACCCAAATGCTATCAAAATAATGAGAAGTATGAGATAAACCACCCACAAAGTCCATAGTAATCCGTTCCCACGCCTACTACTGAATGGGTAGCCTCTAAACAAAACCACCTGGTCTCAAATACTCCACCTTCACCTACTAACAACATAAACACCATGCCATAAAATCTGCTATATCTCTTCTTATACCACTCCACTAGTAATACTACCTTAATCTCTATACATCTTAGTTATCCCAGGGTGAGTAGAGTATTTGGAGCTATGAGCCCCCAAAAGTATCAACTAAATCAAACCTCTTACCCTTAAAACACAAATGCAACCATCGAACCTCAATACACCATAAGAGTATAAGGTAGCCTTTCTGGACTCACCCCTTTGCACCTAGTCTTGAATACCACACAACCTACTATCCTCAAACTGCCGACCATAAATTTGCTCCAACAAAGTAGACCTAGCCTTAACACTAGCAAGAATCCTCTAGGGGTCTATCAAGGTGAATCAACTTTTTGGCTAAGGACTGGATGTCCAAGGATAAAGGTCACTCTAAAACTGAAAGGAAGGCCAAGCTCCCCATACTCATCGCCTTCCAGCCTAAGACGTCTGCTACTATATTCGCCTTGCTTGGATGGTATAGAATACAGAGATCATAGTCCTTCAGCAACTCAATCCACCTGTGTTGTCTTAAATTAAGTTCCTTTCGAGTCATAATATACTGAAGACTATGATGGTTAGTGAATATCTAACAATGAACACCATACAAGTAAGGCCTCTATATCTTAAGCATGAAAACTACCGATGCCAACTCCAAGTCATGAATGGGGTAGTTGCACTCGTGCACCTTCAGTTGTCTTGAAGCATACGCTATAACTCGATCCTGCAGCATTAGAACACAACCCAAATCAACACCTAAAGCATTATAATATACTGTAAACCCCTCTCCATCAACTGGAAGAGTCAGAATAGGAGTTGAAGTGAGCACTTCCTTGAGCTCCAGAAAGATTGTCTCACACAAGTTGAACCACTAAAATGGAACCTTCTATCTAGTTAATCTAGTAATAGGTGATGCAATAGAGGCAAATCCTTTAGTAAACTGTCTTTAGTAGCCTACCAATCTAACAAAGCTACGAATCTCGATCAGAGATTTAGGCCTATCCCAATCACGAATGGCCTCAATCTTCATTGGGTCTACCATAATCCCATCCATGGACACCACATGCCTCAAGAATGCTAAAGACTCAAGCCAGAACTCGTACTTTAAGAACTTGGTATAAAGTTGATTATCTCTCAAAGTGTGGAGCACAATCCTTAAATATTGCTCGTGCTACTTCCTACTCCTCGAGTACACAAGGAATTCATCAATAAATACAATTATGAAGGAGTCCAAATAATGCCTAAATACATATTTCATCAAGTCCATGAACGCTATTGGGCATTGGTCAACCCAAAATACATCACCAAGAACTCGTAATGGCCGTAACGAGTCTTGAAGGCCATCTTAGGGATGTCCTCTGCCTGAATCCTCAACTGATGTAGCCAGATCTTAAGTAAATCCTAGAAAACACGATTGCACCTTGTAACTGGTCAAATTGATCATTGATACAAGGCATAGGATACTTATTCTTCACTGTCACCTTACTCACCTACCTGTAATCGATACACATATGTATAGAACCATCCTTCTTCTTTACAAATAGAATGGGAGCATCCCAAGAAGATACACTCAGTTTGATAAACCCTTTACCAAGAAGATCCTAAAGCTGAATATTTAGCTCTTTTAGCTCGCCAAAAGCCATACGGTAAGATGCAATAAAAATGGGTCTGGTGCCCGACTCAAGGTTAATAGCAAAGTCTATATCATGCTCAGAAGAAAGGCCAGGCAGGTCAATAGAAAAAACATCAGGGAACTTATGGACTACAGGAATCGAGCCAAATGAGACTCTTAATACTAACATCACTAACATAAGCCAGTTAAGCCATACAACCCATTGATACCAGTCTCCTAGACCAAATATAAGAAATAATCCCCTTCGGCCCGCGACTATAAGAACCCTGCCATATAACCAGGGGTATACTAGGCATGGATATAGTAACGGTCTTAGAAAAGCAATCCAAGACCTCATGATAGGTGGATAACCAATCCATGCCTAGAATCACGTCGAAATCAAGCATGTCTAGCATAATAAGATCAACCCAAGTGTTATACTCCCGAATAGTTATAATACATGATCTATAAACTTGATTCACTACTAAAGAATCACCCATGAGATTAGCTACATGCATGGACACAGATAATGGCTCACATGACAACCCCAACCAAAATGCATAATAAGTAGACCTATAAGAATACATGGAGCCTGGATCAAATAAAGTAGAAGTTGGCTGATGTCACATCAAAATTGTACCTATAATAATAGCATCTGAAGCCTCAGCCTCCAACCTCTCAGGAACAACATACCGCCCACCTTCAAACTGGGTACCTACCCAACAACCTGCCCTACCTGTCTGAGGACCTCTATAAGAAACTTGGGGACTACCCCTACAACCCTATGCACCACCCCTAGCTGGAGGCGACACTGATTTGATCGACGAAATACTTTGTGTAGATGGGTCAATTATCCTATGTAAAGGACACTCTTTGGAAAAATGACCAATAACACCACACTCATAATATGCCCCGAGCACTCTACTCGAACAAAAAGGTCTAGCTAACCCAGAATGGCCACCTCAGCCTGAAGACCCTGATTGAACACCCCTTGATGGCTGACCACTACCCTGACACCAAAATCACTATAACCAAGCTGACCCCCATCTGAAATCTGAAGCGTTGCTTGAACAAGCCTACTAGATTGACCCTGATGCTGATATGGTTATTGCTGAGAATACCAACCCTAAAAACCTCTACCCTTAAACTAAGCACCACTATAACTCTCAATATAGCTACCATGATGATGAGGTCTCATATCGCTGCCCTCATGGGCCTCTTGATAAAAATCCTCCATAGTGTAGAAATAATTAGCAATATCAACAAAAGATCTTCTTACAGCTAATAGACTCTGAGTGGCCATATGGAGTGGAAGTCTAAATCCTCTGATGAAGCACCGTATCCTCTCATACTTGGTAGGCAGAATCATAGTGGAAAGTCTAGCTAACTCATAAAATCTTGCCACATACTTCGCCACTACCATAGAACCCTACTGTAAGCTGATGAACTCATCCCTCAAGCGCTCGTGCATACTGCAAGGCATTTACTCCTCCAAGAAAACCTAAGAGAATTGAGTCTAAGTCATAGGAGGAGATCCAGCTTGCCTAGAGTGAAGATATCCCCTCCACCACTTCCTCGCTGCTCTATCAAACTGGAAAGTGGTGTAATCCACACCATGCGACTCAACCAAATGCAAATTACACAACTTTTCCTCAAAGATAGTAAGGAACTCAAATGTACCCTCTCTTGGGGGCCCTGTAAACCTCAGTGGAGACGATCTAAGAAAACGTCCTAATATTTTCTACTCCTCAGAAGTCATGGATTATTGGGCTACTACTGGATGTGGAACTACTGGTGCTGGTGGAATCTCTACTCCTGGAGTCGCAACTGCAGGCTGTGCCCCTATATCCAATCCATCCTGGGCAGCCCCCTGAGCAAATGTTTAGGCCCCATCATACGCTGACCATCAACCATACCCAATAACTATACTAGGGAATCACGAAGGACAGATGAAGATACAACTTCGGGTGGAGCCTGGGCTTCCCCTAGCCCATCGACTGCTTTGGCGGTAGATCCTCTGGTACTTTTTATGGCTCAGGATCAATAATTGGATCTGGTGAAGGCTCCTTAGCCTGGCCTCGAGCTAGGACTGCAGCTCTAGCCTGACCTAGACCTCTGGGTCAACCCCTGCCTCTAACAGGTGCTTTAGCTGTGGGCTTGGAGGCCCCATCCCAGGCCGTCGTGGTCGGCATACTAGCCATATTCAAAAGATTGAAACAATTAAGAATATAGAAAATAATATAGATAAAATGAATGAAAATGAATTTAAAATATGAAATTTTTCTAAAAATGACATGTAGACTCTCGAAGATAGGATACCAACGTCATCGTATCAACCCACATGACTCTACTAGACACTAGCTCTTATACCGATGATATTGGTGAACCTAGGCTCTGATACCAAACTATCAGACCTAATTTCTTAGGTCATGATGGCACCTACTTTAACCCCAGTAGGAAATCCAAACCATAGCTTGGAATAGCGAGTAACGAGCTAACATGCAAAAGATAGAGGAAATAAGAATACAACTATAATAACAAGCAACTAGAAGAGGAATATATTTAATAAGGATGGTATACAAGAGAGGTAAGAGGACAAAAATACCAACACGAATCCCCTAGTACCTGGTAAGGTTAGTACATGAGCCATTAAAACAAATAAAGTACTAGACAATGTTGAAATATACATCGTAGTCTTAGGAAATGCAAAATAAAACTATCATGAAAGTAGAAGGAGAAGGATCATCTCTGAACTCTAAAAGCTCACCCAATTTCTAGGCAGCAGCACAACCCGAGGTTAGCGTCAATGGCGGTGACTCATACTAGGATCTGCATCAGGGAAAAATATGCAGAAGTGTAGTATGAGTACCAAAACATGGGTACTCAGTAGGCATCATGGGTACCAATAAAGTGGGTGTATATAAACTAAAGGCAGTAAATGAGGGTCAGAAATGAAATAATAGACTATGCAATGGAAATGTGGTAAACCAAAAATAAATAACTTAAAAGAGAAATAAATACAATCTGTAACCTACCTAGAACCCCATAAGCCTAGAAGGTGCACACAGGGAGGCATAAACCCAACCAATCCCCCATAAGCACGGTGGGTACAAATAAAGAGTAAAACTAAAGTAACGACAAGGTATAATAGCAATGAAAGTAACACAAGCCAAAATGTGACATATGCATACCGTATATTCCTCTTCCAGTCATAACCACAAATCTTATCAATATCCACCTAATTCCCAACCCCAAATTAGTAATAGTAATGATAATAAATACCAGACTCAAACTGAAACTAGTAAACAATAACAATATAGCAGATGCTGGAATGAACCAAAACTAATGGATAATAATAATAAAACAAATGTCGAACTCAAATTGGGACTCATAGATAATAAACAATATGCCCATTGTCGGACTCGAACCAGAACTCATAGATAATAAAGCATATGCCCAATTTGGGACTCAAACTGAAACTCATAGATAATAAACAATATGCCAGATGGCGAACTCAAATCGAAACTCATAAGTAATCCATTCATAGAAATATACCAAGGTTATGATTCTTCCCAAGTTCATCTAGTCATTAACCAAATTTTAGAAGCCAAATCATTAAAGGAGAACCAGATTCCATTATTAAGTCTAAAGTCATGATTTGGGGTCAAAATACTAACAAGGCAAGGGTATAGAAGCTAATGGGCATAAGGTAATGATTAAGGAAACTAAATCCCAAATGATAGTCTCCAAAAGATACTTTGTAACTGAATTAAGTCAAAAAAGACATTATTCTTCATCAACCTATCTTAAAAAGGGATGATATGGCACACTACTAGTCTCGATAACCCAACCTAAGGAAAGCACATACCCAAAACTAGGCTAAGGCTTCGCTAACCCATCCTAAGGCTCTAAATAGGCTAAGTTAAAGGATAAGAAAATACTAACTTCAGAGAAATGGGGTCCAAATCTGCCTTAAAAGTCTTCTAATCGACTAAAGTAATCAGAACTCTCTACATGAATATCTGGCTCATAAAAACCCACCCACAACTAGCACAATAACATTCTAATATCGTAAAAGGGCAAAGTCTAAAAAAGAGTTAAGCCCAGCCTACCTAGACGCCACGAAAAGCACTTGAAAAACTCTACCATGAAGCTTTTCCCTTCTGAGAAGCCTCCAACCGCTGCCACACTATCAAAATAATATTCTACATGTCAAGACGAGAACAACAATTTCAATATTGTGAATTTATGCTCTAGGTCAAAAATTAAGCAAAATCAAATAGTAGGGCCCACCGACAGAGCCAAGAATTGAGTCCATCACTAGGTCCCTCTCATCCTAAGGAGTACATGCCCCAAAATTGAGCATGATTTAAGTGCAACAATAGACCCAAAATAGTTCCAAAATAAATTAAATAAACAAGAACAAAAAATGGAGAATTATATCAAAAATAGATTGGGAACTTGAGGGATAATGATAAGAAAATGATAACTCTAACTTTCTCAAGATAATACAAGCTCTAATTTATGTTTGTACCACAATTTTTGAGGTCCTATACTTAACAATGGTGCCACACTTAGAGAAAATATGCATAAAATTTATGGAAGGGAATATATATAACACCCAGCAGTGGCCGCTTAAGCAGCCAAATGACCGCTTAAAAGGTCCAAGGGTGATTAAGCAACCCCTGCCTATCTTTCCATCTACCGCTAAATCTATCTCGAGCTACTTCAATGGATACCGCTAAAGAGGTACCAGGCTACTAAAGCAGCTACCGCTAAAGCAGTCTCTAGGCCACTTAAGAGACTACACCAGCACTTGACATCAAAAAATTTTACCAAGTCCAAATTCATACCAACCAAATGCTCTCGAGATTCAATCAAATCCCCGTGTGATCTTAGCGTATTTATACTTTTAAGTGTAATTATCTATGCGCTTTTAGCAAAGTTTTGAGGATAACTTGAGGTGTTTATTGAGTAATAAAGTATGTATACATGTATTTGTGTGTTAAATTACATATTTATGGTGTTTAAGGTGCATTTGAAACAAGACTAGAGTCAAAAGGATCAAATAGAACTTATAAGAGAAAACTTCTATTGCTAGCTTGAGCTATGCTTGTTCTAGTGTACTTTGATTTATTCTATTGTGTTGTATGGACTTATGGTTGTTGTGAGATGTTGTAGGATACCTATGTAGGATATATGGAAGCTAAATCAAGCCTACAAAAAATCTACAAGATTTATGGTAACAAGGAACAAAAGTAAGAGAAGAAATGGACTCACCCCCACACTTTGGAGGGGGCCATGCGCCGCACCTCCCAAAGCAAGGGAAGGGACCTTCCACCGCACCACAAAAGAATGTGGGAGGGACTGAATTTCACCATTTGGAGTTCCTAGATACTGGTTTGGGTTCACGATGGCCATGCGACGCACCTCCTTGGGCATGCGATGGACCATGCGACGCACCTCCCCCTAAACCACCTCAAAGTGGGTTTTTAACTTGTTTTAAGTGGGGGCAAAGTTGTAAATGTATATGATTCGTTTGGGTAACCTCATGGACGACCTAAATAACTATAAAAGGAGTAATTATACACATTATTCACATTCTTGGGCAGCATACACGATTGGGAGAGGAGACAAGACATCAAGGAGCTCAAACTAGGGTTCTTTGTTCTTTAACTTAACTTTCTTGTAGTTTTACTTTATGAACTCATCTATGGTGATTATTTGTATGAATATGAGTAGGTAAACACCCTATTTCTAGGGTTGAGCCTACAACATGATTTCTTAATTATGGTTTTATAGCTGGTTTATATGTTTATCAATTCATGTAGTTGTTTTTGCGTTCTTGTTTAACTATTCTAAAGAATTACAAACTTTAGGATAAATCCTAGTCTCAAAAATAATTGACCATAGGATTTGAGGGGCATAACAAAGAACATAGGGAGTTTAGATCATATCTTTAATCGGTTTGGGCCTAATTATTAAAGAATGATTTATGGTTAGGAAAGAAATATACCTAAACACCCCACTTGGTTAATGAAACGAGAAGATAACTTAGTATATTCGAATTAGAGACTCACATACCCACTCAATGATGTAGTTGTGAGACTAATTTGGGTATATAAATTAGAGGGTGACTATCTCTAAGTTAAATTATCAACCTCGTAAATCAATAATCATGATAAACAACTTAACTGGCTAGAAATCATAGTTATGCATGATTGTGAGTATGTCTTAACCTTAGAATCCTCCTTGATATTATTTCAACACCAATTTTATAACATTTAGTATAGTTTACTACTTAGTTTTATCATTTAAACTTCATACATCTTTGTTTCTATCACTTGAATAAATAAGAAAAACTAGTTTAGTCTAAGTGAATAGTTAAACGACAAGTACCTGTGGGTTCGACATCTGGCTCACAAGAGCCACTTTATTACTTGCACGACCATGTAAACTTGCGTGAACAATTGGAAGTAACAATTTTTGGCACCGTTGCCGGGGACTTTGGTGTTATTTGTTTATCTAGATTAGACTTTTTCTTTTTATATGTTTGAGTTGTATATATTTTATTTCTGTACAAAGTTTTGTTTTACTTTTCTGTTACTCTTCTTGATATGTCAGCCTGGGATAAATGGTGGTTGAGTGATGATAATTCTTGTTATTTTTGTGGAGGACCATATTTGGATGGTAATTGTCATGATGTTTAAAAGAGAGGGTTGTGTGTACCTACCCAATCTTTTGAATTGAATATATGTCATATGTGTAGTGGTCAGGATAGCCATTGGAGTGACTGTCCAAACTATTATTCCCCTTCCCTGAACCCCTATTATGATCAGTCTATTGTTTGTGATGTTGGCAGGGTTAAGGGAGCTAATGAGACAAAATATAAGGCTCATCTTATAGATATGCTGAAGCAGATACTGGAGCAACAAGCACAACAACTGAACCAACTGAGCAACAATGGGAAGCCATCAATAGAAAGGGTTTCCACCTCACATAGCTACAGGTTAGGGCTGACACTTTGATTGATCAACAAAGTACAGTCTTATCCAACACTCAAGAGAAATCCCTGATTGATGAAGTAAGGGAGGCACTAGTAAATGAAAGTTGCGATAAAGCAGACATAGTAAGCCAAGATTGTCTAATGGAACTAAAGTAGCAAATCAAATTTCAAAAGTGTCTTCAGGATGGTCTCATAATCATTGCAACCCAAATAAGCAAGGGGAGAGATGAGCTCATACAAGAGATAGAGAAATTTGGCCTAGATATTCGTGACTTGAATGACCAATTGACTACAAATATTGTGACGTTTGATATCCAATCACTTAAAGTTATGGATACTAGCCAGTTTATGGATAGGAAGGAAGAATTCCAACCATTCAACTACCATTCTTTGATTGATGTTGACATTGAGAAGGTGTGTAAAAGTAAGCATGTTGTGAATGGTGTAAGTTTGAAAGTGGGATGTATTGGGTCTCTTTCAAAGAATTTTTCTACATTATATTTAGATGATGACATGTATTTTGAGTCATTTGAACTAGTGGAGGAGTGTATAGATGAGGAACAAGAATCCTACATTCTTAAATTTGCACCAAACAAGCAACAGAACAACATGCCTCACCTCAGGGCCAAGCTTTTTAACATGCACTATCCATTACTTGGTTCTTTTATCTTTGTACCACCACCCTATGTTAGAAGCACAAAGATGGATGCAGTGTTGGGGGTGAAATTCATATCCTCAAGGTGGAGGAAAAAATTGATGGGTCGTACCGCGACGTTAAATTGGGCGCTTGTTGGGAGGCAACCCAACATGTAGTAAGTAGTTTTTATTTTCATTTTTCCTTTTATTTTAGTTTCACTTGTTTTTGTAGTTTTTATTTTTGTAGATTTAGGGTAAGTGTGAGTACCCATAATTTAAGCTAAGAAGCATGGCGAAAGCTAAGTGTGGGGTCCTCCGGACCCCTTCATGAAAAAAGTGGAAATTGACATGCTACTAGCTAGGTCTAGAGTCCTCAGGGAGTATTTTCTAACCCTTGTTCTTCATTTGATTTATACTTTGGGGACAAAGTATGATTTTAAGTGTGGGGTGGAAAATCCTCCAATTTGTTTAGGGTGAAGCGCGCTATAGGGTTTTCATTTTGATTTATTTGCAAGTTTTGGATTAAATTTAAAAAAATTACAAAATGATTTTTATTTTTGTTCATGTTGTTGTCTGTTTAGTAGAAGCACACTTCACCCACCCCTCAATATTTCTTTTCGGTTCTTTTTCGAGGGGAAGCCCTTTAAATCTAGTATCCTTTTTGATTTTTAGGAATAAATAGAGATGCTCTTTCTAGTTGCTACACATGATTACTTGATGCAAGTTGGTGTTAAATTGTATGGCATGATGTGAAAATTGAAAAGCTATTTTTGAGACACCTAGGCTCATTTGTTTGACTCTTGTGTGATGTTGGCTTAATACTGAATTCTTTTTATTGCTTGGTTGAGAGTCTATAGGGATCCTTCTTGACTTAAAAATGTGCCATGTGTGAGTGAGATTTTGTTATATTCCATGTGTGCATATTGATGTCTAAAACTTGCCCGGTGTGTTTGCAAAGAGAAATAAAGAATGTTGAGTTTAGGAGATGATATAGCCATTTATTTGATAGCCATATTTTATACCCACCTTATCTACCCTTTTTGCATGATCTTAGTTAGACTCGTTGAGCCTTTAGACTATTTTTTGTGGTAGGCTTATATATAGCTTATTCCTTTTCCTTCAATTTCCCACAATTTGATCCAAAATGTCCAAGCGCTTTAGTTGAGAAATTAAGATGTTAAGGAGTGTAAAAATTAAAGAAGGAAAAAGTGAATTTGGAGTCCCAAGTAAATAGCTTTTGGTGTGTTAAAAAGGTTTATGTATTCTTGGTAGGGAGTAATGTAATGAAAAGAGAAATTGATCCAAAGAAGTGAATCATGTGTTGATAGCAAATACTCCATGCTAAATATGTCTAATCTAGCTTAGAGATATGGTGCAAAACAAAAGAGAGTTGAGAAGATGATAGTGGTTTAAAATAGGTTGGTTGGAGATGAGCTTAGTGGAAATTGTGATGTATTAATGCACTTGGGGAAGATAGTCATTATTCTTGACCAAATAGTTCCTACCCGTCCCTTAGCCTACATTACAACCCTTAAATTCCTATATGATCTTGAGATTTGACATTCTTATATTAGTGGAGTTCTACACTAAGGGAAAGCGTATGGTTCGTCTAATATCGCATGTGAATTCTTTGTGAGAGTGAGCGGAATTTGATTCTTGCACCCATTCTTGTAATAAATTGTATATTTGTGAGTGAATGTGGGTGCCTCTCTTATGGTGAGGGTTCATGTTTGATGATATATAGGTGACTTATATGATCTCTTTGTTGACTAATATGCATTAGTTTGACAACTTGGTAGAGTTAAGTCATGAGGCTAGGAAGTTTCAAAGTAGTCTTCATGCGTTTCAAGTTGTAAGATAACATGCTCAGTATAGAACTTGATATTCATGTGGTATGTGTAGTCATAGCTTGAGTGTATTAGTTGTAGTAATTTTGTTAGATTCTTCCTTGATAGTGATTAATTTAAAGAGTTGTTCGAGGACAAACAAGGCTTTAAGTGTGGGGTGGTGATCTTAGGTGTATTTATACTCCTAATTGTCATTATCTATGCACTTTTAGCTTAGTTTTGAGGATAAATTGAGGAGATTATTGAGTAATAAAGTGTGTATACATGTATTTTTGTGTTAAATTACATGT
Organism: Capsicum rhomboideum; assembly: GCA_031232105.1. Lineage (NCBI taxonomy): Eukaryota > Viridiplantae > Streptophyta > Magnoliopsida > Solanales > Solanaceae > Capsicum > Capsicum rhomboideum. The sequence continues at coordinate 52,975,066 of CP124718.1, forward strand.
TAATGGATTTTAAGGTGCATTTGAAACATGTATAGAGTCAAAGGATCAAATAGAACTTAGAAGAGAAAACTAGTGTCGCTAGCTTGAGCTATGCTTGTTCTAGTGTACTTTGATTTGTTCTATTGTGTTGTATGGACTTATAGTTGTTGTGAGATATTTTAGGAGACCGATGGAGGAGATATGTAAGATAAATCAAGACTACAAACAATCCACAATATGTATGGGAACAAGGAACAAAAGCACGAGAAGAAATGGATGCACCCCCCCTCCCCACACTTTTGGAGGGGGCCATGCACCACACCTCTCAAATCAAGGGACGGGGACATGTTATGAAACCCCCAAAGCATGTGGTAGGGCATTAATCACACCCCTAAGTTTACCTAAATACTGGTTTGGGTGCACAATGGCCATGCGATGGACCATGCGACGCACCCTCCCCCTAAACCACCTCAAAGTGGGTTTTTAACTTGTTTTAAGTGGGGTCAGAGTTGTAAATGTCTATGATTCATTTGGGTAACCTTATGTACGTACTAAATAACTATAAAAGTAGTAATTATCCACATTATTCACATTCTTTGGAAGCATACACGGTTGGGAGAGGAGACAAGACATCAAGGAGATAAAACTAGGGTTCTTTGTTCTGTAACTTTACTTTCTTGTAGTTTTACTTTATGAACTCATATATGGTGATTCTTTGTATGAATATTAGTAGATAAACACCCTATTTATAGGGTTGAGTCTATAAAATGATTGCTTAATTATGGTTTTATAGTTGGTTTATATGTTTATCAAGTCATGTGGTTGTTCTTGCATTCTTGTTTAACAATTCTATAGAATTGCAAACTTTAGGATAAATCCTAGTCTCAAAATGAATTGACCATAGGAGTTGAGTGGAATAACAAAGAATGTAGGGAGTGTGGATCATATCTTTAATCGGTTAGGGCCTAATCTTTAAAGGATGATTTGCGGTTAGGATAGAAATATACCTAAATGCCTCACTTGGTTAATGAAGCGAGAAGATAACTCAGTGCATTCAATTAGAGACTCACACCCCACTCAATGATGTAGTTGTGAGACTAATTTGGGTAGATGACTTAGAGAGTGTAACACCCCGTACCTTTCAAAACTCACGCAACTACCCTAATGTTCATGGAATTAATTGAGTTGTGATAAATGGTATATTATTCATGGAAGTTATTGGGCTAAACAAACCTTGTGAAAATAGGCTCAATTTAAGGCCCAAAATTAGGTAAAAGACATGGCCCAACAAGAAGGAAATGATCCATTCTTATTTGACCAAAGCAACACATTAATTATTGACCAAAAGATGGATAAGGATGACCATTAAGGGTCTATAAAAGGCACCAAAAATCTGATTTTTATTCATTTCATTACACATGCCAAAATCTAGAATTTCCACAACATTCTCTCAACTCAAACCCTAAGCCACCTTCCTCTTGGGACAAGATCACTCCTTGAAAAGCTTTGGTAAGTATTTAATATCATGGTTTAATATATTATAAGCATGTAATATGGTGTAGATCATGTTGGTTATGTTGGTGGAGTGTGAGAAGTTCACTATGTGTGAAACAATTTGTGTTTGCTTAATCGGTGAAGGGTTTTGCCTTGTAAACTTGAAAATGGACTTGTGGTATTGAAGGAAGTGAAATTGAAGGATTCAATATTGACATGTTATATGTGATTATAGCCTTAGCTTGTTTTATTATAGTACATAATATTTGGAATTGTTATTGCAAAATTGAGCATGAAAGTGGTGACGTATGGAAAAGAAAATCTAATTTTTGTGATGTTTATGTGCATATGAGACCATGGATGTTCTTTGGAATCTAATATGATCTAAAATATGTTAATATAAGCTTAGTTATGATCATGTACCATTTATTACAAAAAAGAACCCAAAAGAGACCCTTTTTAGCCGAAAAGGGCACCCGCTCTCGCAGACGAAGCACCTGCAGGCAGGTGACTTCGCAGGTGCCTCTGGCTACTGCAATAGGTCACCTGAAGGCGCAAATCAGCCACCTTATGGTGCAGGTGGCTTCGCAGGTCACCCCATAAAGTCATTTTGTATGGTTTTGTCTCTCTTTGATCCCCGAAGGCCCCTGTACCCTTTTTGGATGTAATTATCAACTTATGATACCTTTTTAATGACTTTAAGGGGTCGCATGGAGGCATGTTGGATAATATTAATTATGTATTGTAGTTGATATGTTTTTATGAGGCAATTTGATAGAGTAATTGTGACAGAATGATAATGAGGAAGTGTAAAGGGTAAACGTGGTGTGAAATGCTATTGATGTATGATGTCTTGGTCAATGTGTGGAATGTTATGATGTTACTGGTATGATAATTCAGTGGATTGTATTTTAAAGGTTGAAATGACATTATATGGCAGTCATATAGCTCATTGTCGTCTTGTACACTTGTACGGTAACTAGTAGTTAACGTAATCTCCGTTATGTACTTCTGTTGTAGAGTGAAACGTAAGGAAGGAGCTGGACTGTTGTATTCACGTATAGGATTGTATATTAATATTGATAAGATAAGGTATGTAAGGTTACTCTTTCGGTATCCTTCTGCAGCATATAGTATTCACCTTGTCATTGTACTTGTACATTTTCGAAGTGCTCTAAGGTATCTCATTTCAGGTTATCATCTATTGTTAATCATACGTAACTTATTCTTGATATATTGTCATTCATGTGTCACATAATTATGAACATGGTTCCAAGATCCAATAATGTTACATTCAAAAGTTCCAATAATAACATAATCATCGAATGATCTATTTCTAAGATTGAAGAAGTGAGGTAATGAAGTCTCTATTCTTGGGTGGTATCCCAGGGGTTAAAATACCTAGCATGGGTCGATCCCAATATCTCGGGTGGTATCCCAGGGGTGAAAAGAATACCTAGAATGGGTCAATACCGCTACTACGGGTGGTATCCTAGGGGCAAAAGAAAAGCCTAGCATGGGTCGATCCCGAAAACTGTTGATTACCCACTGATCAGCTTGAGGCCCAGGCATTATATGAATGGAAGGATAAGTAATGAATGAATGAATGAGTGAAGAATGAATGAATGAACATAAAAAGGGAGGAAAATAATAAATGTAAGGTACATGGTTCCACACATTCAGAACGATGAATTATCCGCATTGACTATTCTCTTATATTTGTTTCCATTGAAGTTCTTATGTGTGATGTAGTTTTATTATAGCCTTACATACTCAGTATGTTCCTCGTACTGACCCCCTTGGGGGGACTTACCTTACTTGCTGTAGGCACAGGTGCTAGTAGACCTCCACGGTAGGCTACGAGTCATCCGCGGATCATTGGTGAGCTACAGTTGTTTCGGGGCTTTCTGAGTCACATGTGTACATTATTTTGGTATTGTAGATAGATTTTGTATAAAGCGGGGACTTATCCCGACTGTAGGTTGGTTATGTACATGTATCTGTAGAGGCTTTGTAGACGGTTGTGGGAAAACGAATGTAAGAGATGAATGTACAGTTTGACTTGATGGCCCTAACGGCCAAGTTTCATATATAGCATACGTTTGCCATGACTCCCGCCATTGGTATTTTATAAGTTACATGAGATAGAATGTTATCTGTACAGGGACATGCATATGAATGTTCATGAGTAAAGATTGGTTCTCTCGGGCCTTATCGGCTTCGGGTGCTAGTCCGCCTAGTTGGAATTTGGGGCGTGATAGAGAGTGACTATCTACGAGTTAAATTATCAACCTCGTAAATCAATGATCACGATAAATAACATAACCGGCTAGAAATCATAGTTATGTATGATTGTGTGTATGTCTTAACCCTAAAATCCTCCTTGATAGTGTTTCAACCCCAAGTTTATCATATTTAGTATACTTTACTTGTAACACCCCGTACATTCACGAACCTAGTTGATTACCGTAACATTCATGGAATTATTTAAACATGGGAGTTTTGGGGAATTATACATCAAATGTAATGGGACAAATTAATCTTGAGCCATTGGGCTCAATTAAGGCCCAAAAAGAGACACAAAAGACATGGCCCAAAAAGGGTATTTGACCCATTCTTGCATGACCAAGTCCACACATCATTAGTGGAACAAGTTTTTGTCTAAGATTACCATTAAAGGACTATAAAAGGCAACCAAAAAAATCAGATTTTATTCATTTTGGACACACAAGCAATTTCTAGAATTTTCCCCAATTCTCTCTACACTTAAACCCTAAGCTATTATCCTCTTTGGGAAAGATCACCTCTTGGTAGGTATTGGTAAGTGTTTATGCTTATGGTTTAATATATTATATGCATGTAATATGGTGTAGAGCATGTTGGTTATGTTGGTGAAGTGTGAGAAGTTCACTATGTGTGAAACAATTTGTGTTTACTTAATCGGTGAAGGGTTTTGCCTTGTAAACTTGAAAATAGACTTGTGGTATTGAAGGAGGTGAATTTGATGGATTCAATATTGACATGTGATATGTGATTATAGACTTAACTTTTTTTATTTTTGTACATAATTTTTGGAATTGTTATTGCGAAATTGTGCATGGGTTTGGTGGTGTATTGAAGGAAAAGTGTGGTTTTGGTGATGTTCATGTGTGTTGTGAAACCATGGATGATTGTTGGCATCCAAGATGATATAAAATATTTTAAGAGAAGTTTATTTATGATCATGGACCATTCATTGCATAAAAAAACCCAAAAGAGACCCATTTTGGCCGAAACAGGCACCCGCCCTCGCAGGCGAAGCACCTACGGGCGCAAGTGACTTCGCAGGTGCCTTTGGCTACTGCCAAAGGTCACCTGTGGATGGAGGTCAGCCACCTGAAGGCACAGGTGGATTCACAGGCCATACCAGAAGTCCGTTTTGGTTGTTTTCGCATCTCTTTGACCCCCCCCAAACACCTATACCCTTCCTGGATGTAATTATCAACTTATGGTACCTTTTCAATGACTATAAAGGAGTATCCCGGAGGTATTTTGAATGGTGTAAAATATGGATTGTTGTTAATGTGTTATTGTGAAAGCTATCGAGTGACTTGATGGAGAAAAGGTAACGTAGTGTTAATGAAGAAGTGTAAAGGGTAAACTTGGTGTGAAATGTTATTGGTTTATGATGTCTTGGTCAATGTATGGAATATTATGGTATTGTTGGTATGATAATGCCATGAATGGTGTTGTAAAGGGAGAAATGATATTCTAGGGCAATTGTGTGACTCATTGTCATCTTATGCACTTGGAATGTAGCTTGTGGTTAATGTTGGTTCCGTTATGTACTTGTGTTGTAGAGTAAGACGTAAGGAAGGATCTGGATCATCATAATCACATATAGGATTGTACTTTCATATTGAGGACATAAGGTATGTAAGGTTAATCTTTCTGTATCCTTCTGCAGCATATTGTTCACATTGTCATCGTACGTGTTCTACTCCGAAATGTCTAAAGGTATCTCATTTCAGGTTGACATATATCGTTAGTCACATGTTTCTTTCTCAATGACCAATGGTTATTCACGAATCATAGTTGTAGACATCGTTCCAAAATTCCAATAATGTTACTCTCATGTTCCTTATTCATTGGTTATTGTTCCAAGTCTTGAATAATAATGCTATGACCAAAAGTATCAATCTCTCATAAGTGAATATGTTAGTCTCTCATAATTGAAAGTACCAATCTCTCAAAAGAAGAAGTTAAGTAACGTATATTTGTTGGTTGCAGAGTTAAGGAAAATAATAAATGTAGGGTGGACATGATTCCAAAGTTCCAACAATATTATGACTCCAAAGTTCCGATAATGATATGTTCCAAGTTCTAATAATGTTATGACTATCATTGTACCAATCTCTTGAAAGTAAAAGAATGAAGTGATGCATCCATGTGTTTCCAATAAGGACATGATCCCCCATGTATTAATCTTACAAGCTAAGAGAAGGAAGTAAGGTGTATATATGTTATATATTATGACCCGCCTATAAGGTGGATGAATGTTATATTATGACCTGCCTATAAGGTGGATGAATGTTATATTATGAACCACCTATAAGGTGGATGAATGTTATATATTATGACCCGCCTATAAGGTGGATGAATGTTATATATATTATAACCCACCTATAAGTTTATGAATGTTATATTATGATGCCCGATAGAGGGGATGATTAATAATAATGAGGATGAGCGTTGAAGCAAAGAAAGTAAGTCTCTTGAATGGAAGAATCTCTTGAATAAAGGCAAGTCTCTTGAGTGAAGGCAACTCTCTTGAATGAAGGAATATAAGAACAATAGTATAGGAATAAAAATGATATGAATGAATGACCGGAAATGAAAATAACAAAAGCAATGTACAGGGTTCCACATATTCAGAACTGAGGTTTATCCATAATTGATTACTCACTCGTCATGATTCCATTGAAGTTTTTATATCTTATGAAATTACTTATGGCCTTACATACTCAGTACATTCTTCGTACTGACCCCCTTGGGGGAACCTACTTTACTTGTTGCAGGCACAGGTTCTAGTAAACCTCCACAGTAGGTTGCACATCATTTGCGGATCATTGGTGAGCTCCAGTTGGTTCGAGGCTTTTCGAGTCACATGTGTACATTTGTTTTGATGCTGTATAAATATTGTATAGGCATGGTCATGTATCTATTAGAGGCTTTGTAGACGTATGTGGGAAGATGAATGTAAGAGATGTATGTCCATTTGGACTTGATGGCCCTAACGGCCAAGTTTTATATATATTGTACAGGATTACCATGAATTCCGCCATTGGTATGTTATCTCTTATAAGTTACACGAGATAGAATGCTATTCATATAGAGACATGCATATGAAGGTACATGAGTAAAGATTGGTTCTCTCGGGCCTCAACGGCTTCAAGTGCCAGTCCGTCCCAAATGGGATTCGGGGCGTGACATTACTGCTTAGGTTTATCATCTAAACATCATGCATATTTGATTCTATTGCTTGAATAAATAACAAGAACTAGTTTAGTCTATGTAAATAGTTAAATGACAAGTCCCTATGGGTTCGACATCCGGCTCGTAAAAGTCACTTTATTACTTGCACGACCACGTACACTTGCGTGTGCGGTAGGCCGCAATATTGTGCATACAAATGAACTACTCTATCCTATCAAATTTGGCATTCTGGATTCAACAGAACCATCAAAATTCCTATCCGAGGTCATTTCGATAGAAACTAGGTCCCACACCCAAGGTTCCATTTTTACCAAAATCCACCCAATAGCCCAAAAAGAGTCCAGAAGCCTCGGGACCTGAACTAAGGGTCCCCCTAGGCTAAGATCAACATTTCGGAGTTAATGAATTTGTCATAATTTTTATCCGAGGCTATTTACCTGAAGTTTTGGCCCAAGACTATTTTCTCAACTTCAAAAGCTCCAAACTGGGAAATGGCTATAAAAACAAAACGAACTGCTTGGTAACCAAACTATCAGTCCCAGCAAGTCATAAATGACTTGGGGCAGCTACAGGAAAGCTCTAAACACAGAAAAAATACAAGAAAGCCTAAAATGACCTAGAGGGTCATTATATATACCATGCATGTCATCTATGATAATCCAAAGAATAACTATGACATAATATATAACAACATACTGCCTTAGTTTAGGATTAATGGGCAAAACCCTTGTTCCAGAAAATCAAGAAGATTAATGATGATGATTTTAGAATGCTACACATCCGTCCAATCAAAAGGCATGATACTTTTAATTTATATAAGCCACAAATGTCACCTCCTCATGGCCATCACTAGTTGGCCAATGATTCTCTTTCCCCTCCCCTATTGGATATAAAGTAGAAACTCTTCTATGTCTTTTATAATCAAGTATAGGAAATCAAATTCAAAACTCAAAATCAACAATGGCGAGAAGAGTTCAGGTGTAAAAAATTACAAGAAACCTAGACCACCACAACCACCACCACCATCGTCCGTCTATGCATGACATTCTCCTTCACAGAACAGGCTATCAAAGATTGTTTGGAGGGCTCAGTGAGGATTGAGCAAGAATGGAAATGCATATCTAGTAAATCAACCGCTTTATGCACGTGATTTTAGAGAGGATGGATGTTGACCAGGAAGATCTTACCACCTTTTATCCCATCATCTCCCTAGGTCTTAGTTTTTTTTTTTTGTATTTTTAATGTTAATGTCGTTCACTACTAAGCTCTCACTTATGAAAGTGGTAGATGAAAGATTTTGGACTTTTATTTATGAAAGCATTATTTTGCTCTTTTTGATGATATTGTACGATGTGGTAGATATTTTTTGTTGGGGTGATGTTATGAAGTGAATATTAATGAAACTTCAGTTTATGTACATCTTCTTGTTTTTCTCCCTTTTAAAATTTTTATGCAATCGTCTTGTCTTAGTTCTTGCCAAGGATCAACTGTTAACAACTACAAATCTAATCAACTAATATCGTCTATTAATCCATCAGCAGTAAATTAGTTTAACATCGTAGATCGATTATAAATCAATGGTGGCTGATTAGAAGAGCGACAATAAATATTTAATGTAGTCTAACTGGATTATTCATTAATGAGAAACAGAGTTAATTTCATAAGTCCGACAAATTTCAATCCACAAAATAGTATATAATACACTAACATGGTTTATCATAATACAACTAGTCTATCGTGGACATTTGGTAACGTCGATACTCACTTACCAATATATATAGACCAAGGCATGGATATGAAATAAAAAGGCAACTAAACATCATGGCACCACTTGGTTACATCATATGAGAATCCCCATCAAGTGGCGACATGATCCAAAGAGTATAAGGACAAGTAATTGTCCCTTGATCAGGAATAATTAGCTCAAAAAATGATACAAAAAATAAATAAAATAAGAATAGGGGACTTTCCACCAATTAAACATCATGGCATCACTTAGTAATATTATATGAGAGTCACCATCAAGTGTTGACATGATCAAAAGAGTTTAAGAATAAGTGATGATTCATGGATCAATAATAATTAGTTAAAAAGATAATAAATAAATAAATAAAATTAAAATAGGAGATTACCTATCACGACCCAAAAGTTGAGGTCATGATGGCACCTACCTCGACCAAAAAGTTGAGGTCATGATGAGAAATGGATAAAAAATTGCAAAAATGAGGGTTTTGACTGTTCTGGTTCACATTGCCTCATGATCGCGGAGGTCAACGATTGATTGGAAATAAAAATGGTCATCACGATTGCGGGCAAGGAGTCGCAAATGCAACGAATGAGAAGTCAACTATTTGCGAATGCAGTCCCACTGATGTGTTGGAGATGAAGAGTATTTCACTTTTCCCAGGTGGCGACCTAGGACGTGAAGAAGGTTTTTCCTCTACACTAGATACAACAATTCAGCTGTTGGGATTTGGAAAAATAGTCCGGATTGAACCCTTGGGATTTGTTTGAGACCCCACAAAAATACACCAAATATGCTAATGGAACCATCCGATTTACGAAAAGAGGTCGTTTACAACAATTTATCCCCTGGGACACCTTTAACCTTATTCTAACTAGTTTTCATAAAAAAGGATCAAAATGGAAAACAAAGGCTCCGAGCCCAAACTAAACATGCTACTAACCCAAAATCGATATTCCAGATCTAATGGAACTACCCAAATCACCATACGACGCTTTAATCTCAAAATGTTGATTGAAGTCAAACTCATGGCTTAAAGGCCTCTAAAAGTCCCAAACTCACCCAAATCACTCCCAAATGCATTGGCAATCATGACAACCATACCCACAACTCATAAATAGTATATGAAGACTATGGGGAAAGGCAAAATGGTCAAAACACATAAAAATATGAAATTCACAACTACGGTTGTTGCGTTATCCACCACTAAAATGCAAGTTTGTCCTCGAACTAAAAAGCAAATAAAGTACCTAAAGCAGAAAAAAGCTGAAGGTATCTACGTCGCATATTTAATTCAACCTCCCATGTAGCCTCCTGAATAGGGCAATGTATTCACTGGACCTTCACTAAATCGATATTCTTAGACCTCAAATTTCTAGTTTGCCTGTCTTGAACAACAATGGGCTCCTCCACGAAGGACAAATCATGGTCTAATACAATAGAATCCCACTAAATCACATGTGAATCATCTGGAAGGTATCTCTTCAATATGGAAATGTCGAATATTGGATGAAAAACTGACAAATGTGGAGGCAAAGCTAGCCTATATGCCACATCCCCATCTCAAGAATCTCGAAAGGGCCAATAAACCTTGGACTAAGCTTCTCTTTCTTCCCGAACATCATCACACCCTTCATGGGTGAAACCTTCAATAGAAATCGATCTTCAATCATGAAGGCAACATCGCAGACTCGACTATTGGTATAAATCTTATGCCTACTCTGGGCAGCCAGTAGCCTCTACTGAATCAACATCACTTTATCCATCCATTCTTTCAACAAATCTATGCCCTAAGGCCTCACCTCAAAAGAGTCAAACCATCCCACAAGAGATCTACACCTCCAACCATACAAAGCCTAAAAAGACCCCATCTGAATGCTGGAATGGTAATTGTTGCTGTAGGTGAACTCTGTTAAGGTCTAGAACTGGTCCCAATGACCACCAAAATTCATAACACATGCTTAAAGCATGTTATCTAGCACATAAATAGTCCTTTTTGACTGACCTTCCACCTGAGGATGAAAAGTTGTGCTCAAATCAAGCTGAGTACCTAACTCGCTCGGCATAGTACTCCAAAAACTTGAGGTAAACAGTGTACCTCTATCAGAAAGAATAGAAACAAGGACACCATGTAATCTAGCAATCTCTCTAATGTATCTTGGACAACTTCTCCATATTATAATTCGCCCTCACAGATACAAAATAGGCTGATTTGGTCAACCTATCCACAATTACACAAATCGAGTGAAACTTAGCCAAGGTTGGGGGGAGACTAACTATAAAATCCACAATGATCTACTCCCACTTCTGCTCGATAATGGGCATCCTTTGCATCGTACCACCCACTGATGCTCCTACTTCACCTGCTAGAAATTCAAACACTTGGCCATGAACTCTATAATATCCTTCTTTATGCCACTACACCAATAATATTGCTTTAGGTCATGATACATCTTAGTCGCTCCTGGGTGAATGGAATATCTAGAATAATGAGCCTTCTCTAAGATCAGTCTAACCCATCCACCATCCCTCAACAAACAAACTTGACCACTAATCCTCAAAACACCATCAAAATCAAGAGATGTTGCCTTTGCCTTACCACTCAACACCCTATCATGAATCACCCTAAGTCTATCATCATCAAATTGATGAGCTTGAATATGATCCATCAAGGAATACCTAGCTTTAACAAAGGCCAAAACATGCTCGAGTGTTGAAATATCAAGCCTAACCAACTGGTTGCCAAAGACTGAGCCTCTAAGGCTAAAAGTCACTCTTGGGTCAAATGATGAGCCAAACTCCCCATACTTGCTATTTGGCTTAAGGCATACGCTACCACATTAGCTTTGGCCGGATGATACAAAATAGTAAAATCATAATCCTTGAGCAACTCAAGCCATCAATGTTGTCTCATATTAAGATCTCGCTAGGTGAAGAAGTACTGAAGGCTATAGTGATCGGAGAAAATCTCACAATGGACTCCATACATGTAGTTTTTCCACAACTTTAGTACAAATACAACCACGACGAATTCTTAATCATAGGTAGGGTAGTTCTTATCATGAGGCTTCAACTGTCTAGAAGCATAAGCAATCAACTTACCCTCCTGCATCAAAACATTACCCAAGCCAACTCCAAAACTATCACAAAACACAGTAAACCCCACGCCCTCCTTGGACAAGGTCAAGATAGAGGCCGAAGTCAACAATTACTTGAGCTTTTAAAAGCTCTCCTCACACGCATCCGACCACTAAAAAACCATTTTCTTCTGAGTCAACTTTGTCAAAGAAGCAGTAATAAAAGAGAAACTCTACATAAAACACCGATAATAACCCGCTAATCTAATAAAACTTTGAATCTCGTTAGGACAAGTGGGCCTAGCCTAATCACAAATCACCGCTATCTTGGCTGGATCAACCATAATACCATCCTTGGTCACCACATGACCTAAGAAAGAAATCGATTCTAACCAAAATTGGCACTTGGAGATCATGGCATATAACTTCTCATCTCGCAAGCTCTAAAGTACAGTCCTCAAGTGTCTTACATGCTCAAACCCATTATTGGAATAAACCAAGATATCATCGATGAATACTATCACAAAGAAATCAAGATAAGGTCTCAAAACTCACTTCATCAACTCCATGAATGCTACTGGGCATGGTCAACCCAAACGACATGACTAAGAGCTCATAATGACCATATCGAGTCCAAAAAATAGTATTTCGAACATCCGAAGCTCTAATCCTCAACTGATGATATCCGGATCTCAAGTCAATTTAGAAAACATGGAAGCACCTTAAAGCTAATCAAACAAATCATCAATGTAAGGAGGAGGGTACTTATTCTTGATCGTCACCTTGTTTAATTATAGATAGTCAATACACAGGTGCATGGATCTGTATTTCTTTATGAACAAGACAAGAGTACCCTAAGGAGACATACTAGTGTTATTGAAACCCTTACCCAACATATCCGACAACTACTCCTTCAATTTCTTCAACCTAGGCGGGGCCATTTTCTAAGAAGGAATGGAATGGGCTTGGTGCCCGACTTAACATCCATATAAAAATTGATACCCCAGTCTGAAGGCATACCAAGTAACTCTGTAGAAATACATCCTGAAACTCTATAACAACTCAAACAAAATCTAAGAAAGGCGGTGAAGCAACACTAGCATTGCGAACATAGACCAAATAAGACAGACACCCTATTTTTACTACACAATGAGCATGTAGAAAAGATATAACTCCCTTCAGAACTGAACTAGGCATACCTTTCCAAGCCAACTTAGGCATACCCAGAGCAGCTAAAGTCATAGTCTTTGCAAAATAATCCAAAACTGCATGATAAGGAGCTAATCAATCCATAACTAAGATAACATCAAAATCACCTATATCAAGGATAATCAAGTCTATCCAGGTCTCACACCCCGTAAAGGTCACTACATATGATCGGTACACCCAACCCACCACTAAAGAATCTTCTACTTGGGTACAAATATGAATAGGCACATCAAGGGACTCATATGCAGCATTAAAACAAGTAGCAAAGTATGTAAACACATAGGAGAATGTAGGACCAGGGTCAAAAAAATGGAAGCAACATGATGGCAAACTGGGATGATACATGTGATAACTATATTAGAGGCCTCTGCCTCAAGTCTCCCATGTATAGCATAGAACTGATCACACCTACTCCCAAACTGTTTAACCTTACATACACCACTATGAGCTCCCCGAGTTCAACCTCGAGCATATTTAGAACCATCCTTGCCACTCTGTGAACCACCTCTAATTACAGATTTAGGAGTAGGGCAAATATGATACTGAGAACCCTACTATGCAGGACCCAATACACATAGAGGATACAACCTTATATAATGACTAGTTTCATGACATATGAAACACTTTTTGTTACCTGCATCACGCTGAGAGGGCTTAGAATAACCAGAACGTCCTCCCTAACCAGATAAACCAATACTGGAGCATCTACCCACATGACCCAACCTTTGGCTGCCTGAAACCCCATAAACCACAGACCTACTATCCAAACCCTGTAAAGATGCCTGAACTGGTCTACCATAAAAATTATGAGCACCTCTACCGGAGAAATCCCTACCTCGAGATACATGTCCATTGAACTTACCCTATTGACGGATCCTCTTGGCACAGCCACCACTCTGTGTACTCTAACGAATTGACTTAATAAACTTAGTATACTCTACTATAATTTGTAAAAAAGCTCCTAACACCACCATCTAAGTTGAGGCCAACTAATAATAACCTGCCAAACCCTTGACAAACTTCTTGATCCTGTCAGACTCAGTGTAGATACTGGCAGTGGCATATCTGGATAGTGCATGAAAACGTGCCTTATACTCTGTAATAGTCATGGAGCACTTTTCTAGGTGATCAAAATCATCTCTCATCTGATCCCTCAAACTATAAGGCACGAACCTCTCCAGAAAAAGCCTCAGAAAATTGGGTCCATGTCATAGCAGGAGAACCCAATGATCTACAACCAGTAAGAGACCTTCACCATTGCCTGCCTACATTATTCAACTGATAAGTCATCTAGGAAATACCATGGTACTCAAGGGACCCAAGGTTATACAATCTCTTCTGACAATCAAGCAAAACCCCATAGGCGTCCTCTCAAATGGCACAACTAAACTTAGGAGAAGCCAAGCGAATGAACCTCTCAAATCTATTTTAATCCTCAGAATACATCACAGGACCCAAAGTAATAAGAGAAATAGTGAGTCTGGTAGGCAAAGAATCAATATGAGGGGGTACCACAGAAGCTGGTTATACCCCTGAAGTTGAAAAACCATAAGTAGGAGCCTATCCTGTAGGCTGAATACCTCCTGGAGTCTAATTAGCTGGTTGTACCCCTGAAGTTGAAAAATAATAAGTAGGAGCCTATCGTGTAGGCTGGATATCTCCTGGAGTCTAAGAATTTCCTGGTACACTCAAAGAAACACCCGTATAGGGAATTCCATCAAGACGTCTCAATAGAGAATCAACAAATCCTGTAACACCGGGGCAACAACTAATCTTTGTTCGACCTGAGTAGGTCCCACATCCTCTGTCTGATACTTCTTATAATCATAATAACTCTCAAGATTAGGAGAGGCCACCCTAGCCCATATCTGGACAAAGAAGCTCCTCATACCCGACCTCTACCTCTAGCTCGACCATGACTCCTGCCTCATCCCCTGACTGGGGCTCTTACAGCAAGTGCTGGCTCAGTATCTTCAATATCTGTGGATCTATTCCTCACCATCTATGTTGAAAAGAATGGAATGCAAGTTTATAATATTGGGTATGAACAATCCACACGATAAGGAATCAATTTAGAGAAGCTTTTATGAAATATGTCTTATAGCCTCTTGAAAATAGATACATATATCAACGTACCAATCCGTAAGACTCTACTAGACATCTTGCTCTTAAATTTATGAGACCAATAAACCTAGCGCTCTGATACCAATTTGTCATGACCCAAAAGTTGGGGTTATTATGGAACCTACCTTGACCTAACATTATTAGGTAAGTCGAAACACTGAAAAGAAAGAAAAAAATGATATACGAAGAAAATAAGTAAATATAAGACTTCTAGAATGAAGTCGGGCCATAATATGTAAGTCACATAAGTATACAAATGAAAAACATAAATCCCAGAAACCTAGTGTCATAAGTGTGAAGAGCATCTAGTACAATATGGGAAAGACTAAAATACATAAATTTGTATTTAAAAGTAAATAAAGACAAAGTGAGATAGGAAGAGGTCTGGAATCTACCCTGAATGCTAGAGCTTACCAGTACTGTGAAACCAGCTCTCACCGCACAAGCTCAGCCACCACAAGTCATACTCATACTGGGATCTACATTGAAAAGGTATAGAAGTAGGAGTGAGTACAGGCCACGTGTACTCAGTAGGTATCATAGACCGACTGAGCAAAGTAGAAAACAAAAAAAGTAAAAGATATTAAAAGCACGTGCACCTGCATACATAAAAGTTCCCAAATGGTAGCTCACACCGTCTCCACTAACAATTCTATAATATAACATCTATAAAGGCTAACTATACACAAAAATAAAATAAAATCAAGTACAAGGAAACAAACACATAGGTAGAGATGCAAATGGTGCAATACAATGTAATTCAATGCAATTAAGGTGGAATAATGATGATATAATCCATCGCATGACTTTTGTATACATCTACCAAGCCTCAGCACTTCAGATAGGATCCATGAGGGGTTCGCAGCCCATATACTCTCATAATCTCAATATCATATCTCAATCACCTTGCTGCCAAATGACCTCGGCCAAGGGTTTTTAAAATATCACAATCAACCTTGCTGGCAAGTGACCTCAACTAAGGGTTTTATAAAATGTCTCTTTCAAAATTAGTGTTTCTCGATGGTATCAGTACCTGTATCTCATAAATTTATATATACAAAATGAGGATGTAATGCTTAATACCAATCAGTATAAAGATAATAATCAATTCAATACAAGTATAAATAAGCTCAGAATCAACTCAATATGTCAATAATTCTTGATATAAACCCTCACTCGGCTCCACTACAATAAATAGTCATGTAAGACATTAATAATATCATTTCAAAAAACCCTCACTTGGGCATTACATAATGATAGAGGAAAATGATGTTTAAATAGTCCTATAATATCTATTCAAGCCCCCAAACAGGCATTACAACAATAATAATGGCATTTAATGCATAATTAAGGCCTACAAATATCAAATAAAGCCCCCACATGAGCATCGTTCTAAAATAATCTCTCAAGGCAATAACAATATCCATATTATTCCCAACACAGGAAACCCATATCATTCTTTACAAGAAAAGTTAACTACCCAGCCCAGTCTGAAGGAAGTTAAGCCATAACGTACCTCGAAAAACCAAAATACAAGCCTAGACCCTTCAATGCGGAGCCTCTCCTTCATGAGTGGTCTCAAATTAACTAAATCTATCAAAGATGTAAATTACGAGTCAAAAGGAAACTAATGATACCCATATCGACTATATCTAGATTGGGTCCAAAAATCATTCGAAAAATAGGTTTGATTAGAAAGCGGTAAATCTAGAATTTTATTTTAGAAACATGACCCTCATATCAAAAGGAGTCTATATTTGAAAACCTATGTGAAAACGAAACTCAAATTGAAGAAAAACTAATTTAAGGTTAATTGGGTGAAACCACCCAAAATACAATTTGAAATCAAGTTCTTAAAGCTTTATAAAGATAGAATCGATAGGAAACGATGAAAATGAAAAGTTGCAACTTACCCATGCGATTTTGGTGAAAACCCACTAGAAATCACCACTCTCCAAGGTCCAAAAGATGAAAATTGGATGAAAAATCACGAAAATAGAATTTGACTATTCTGGTTCACGCTTCCTCAAGATCGCAATCAATCCTCCACGATTGCAAGGATTAATGATTGACTGGAAATAAAAATGGTCATCATGATTGTGGTCAAGGAGTTGCAAATATGATGAATGAGAAGTCAACACTTCGCAAATGCGATCCCACCATGGCTTTGGCGATAAAAATTATTTTCCTTCTCTATAATCGTGGCTCGCAAATGCAGAAAGATTTTTCCTCTGCACCAGATACAATAATTTAGCTACTGGGACTTGCAAAAATAGTCCCAATTGAACGTTAGATATCCATTCAGAACCCCACAGAAATAACACAAATATGCTAGTAGGCTATTTTTGACTTTTGGACTTAATAGAACCATCAAATTTATGAAAAGAGGTCGTTTAGAATAATTTAGCCCCCGAGACTCCTTTAAGCTTATTCTAACTAGTTTTCATAAAAAGGGTCAAAATAAAAAATAAAGGTCCTGAGTCCCAACTAACCATGCTACTAACCCAAAGTCAAAATTCCAGATCTAATCGAACTGTCCAAATCACCATCCAACCCTAGAAACTCAAAATATTGACCGAAGTCAAACTCATGGCTTAAAGGCTTCTAAAGTTCTAAACTCATCCACATCACTCCCGAACATATTATGAACCACAACAACCATCTGTACAACTAATAAATAGAATATGACAATTATGGGGAAGAGCAAAATGATTAAAACACATAAAAAGGTAAAATTTGCAACTACGGTTATTACACTACCATCATTAAAACATCACAACACCACTTAGTTACATTATAAGAGAGTCTCTATCAAGTGGTTACATGACCCAAATGATGGTTGAGAATAATTAGTGATTCTTAATTCAATAATATCTAATTAGTATGAGGACAAGTAATGGCTCTCAAAGCACAACCCTGATATAAGAATGTGCTTTATAGAACTATTACGTGTCCTCAAACTCTTTGATTCATGTCACTACTTGATGTTGACTCTTATATGATGTAATTAAGTTGTACCATGATGTTTAATTTGGGATAAGCCTCTTATTTTAATTTTATTTATTTATTTATCATGTTTTACCTAATTATTATTGATGCATAAACTATTACTTGTCCTTAAACTCTTTGGATCATGTCACCACTTGATGTGGACTTCCATATGATGTAACTAAGTGGTTCCATGATGTTTAATTTGTGGCAAGTCCCCTATTCTAATTTTATTTATTTTATTATTGTCTTTTTATGCCACATTTATGTCTTGGTCTATATATAATGATAAGTGAGTATCGATGATATAAGGCCTCTATCATAGACCAGAGCTATTAGATATTGACAATGACTAATTAATTATATACTTATTTTAAGGTTTAGGGTTTGGAGTTAAGGGTTAGAAATTTGGGGTTTGGGGTTTGAAGTTGGTGTTTGTGATTTGGAGTTTGGGTTTTGCCAAACGCATTCAAATTCAATAGACTTTTCTTAAATACTCATTTTCTAGAGTCTATCCCTGATCACTAGTCGATTATAGATTGTTGTCTCATATATTTACTCGTTTTTAATGATATATGCTTAACTACTACTGTAGTTTAGTAAATATTATGTGTGGTCTATTATATTATAAATTTCATAATATTTTTGGACTCACTTGGAACAGGTAGGATTTGTGCAAATTCATCAGGTTTTTCACTATTTCCTATTTTTTAAAAGTCTAGCATCTACCACTAATAATTTATGAATACATTCACTCGTGTGGATGATCAATCCTTAACGACTATTTTGGTCTATGATAACTGAGATGTTGTCTATTAAAAATTTTAACTGCACAAAAATAACTACTCCAATGGTAATAATTCTTCAATGGTAATAATTTTCCAATGATAATAAAACAGTAGCTCTAACATATGTAATGGCCCTCATATTGAAATTTAGAATTTTCTGTGTTTTGACTATTTTGTCTTTCCCTATAGTTGTTTTATCTAGTTTATGAGTTGTGAGAATAATTGGCACGGCCCTCAATGTATTCGAAAGTGTTTTGTATGAGATTTTGGTTTTGAACATCCTTAAAGGGATTAGTTTGACTTTGTTCAATATTTCACGATTCGAGCATCAATTGGTGATTATGAGAGTTCCATTAGATCCAAAATGTCGAATTTGGGTTAGTAGCGGGGTTGGTTTAGATTTGAAACCTTTATTTTACATTTTGACCCTCCGGTTGGAAGGATTTCTTACTGCCATCTGTCTTTCCCTTCTCTCTCTTCTCTTAGCAACGTTTGGAAACTAGTTAAAATAGCCTATAAGGAGTTCCGAGGGCCAATTTATTGTAAACAACATTTTTTTTGCAAATTCGATGATTCCATTGAGTCCAAAATACCATTTTAAAGCTATTAGCATATGTGGTTTGTGTTCGGGAGGTTCCAAATGAGTTTTGGATAAGTTTTTTTTTGAATATTTTGGATGCTTTGGTCCTGTTTAAGTAAAATCGATTGAAAAAAAGGTTCTTTATTAGTTTTAAAGATCGAAAAATTATTTTGAAACTTCTGAAATGTCATGCATGAATTATAGGATTGATCTAGAGAGTCTGGTATAATTTTGGTAACTCGAGCTTTAATTTTTATTGTGGAACATGAAATAATTCTTTAATGAGCAAAAATAATATCTAGCTAGGCAAAATGTGCATGAAATTGAGTTTCAACTGAACGAATAGATTTGTATCAATATTTAAAAATTATAAGAAAAAGAATCGATGCATTTTGCTATCGTATGAGGGATTTATGGCCTTTTTAGTGAATATAAAAGTTGCTGGTGCAAAAGGTTGCTGGTGCACACCTTTAGCTAAGGAAAAATAGACTTTTAGCAACAAAACATGGGCTTTAGCTATGGAAATCGCACCTAATTATATATAAATTTCAGACTTCGTTCCATTTCATATTTTTGACATTTTGGGAGCTAGAAAGTTCCATTTTTTACTATTCTCGATGAGTTTTTCTCGTAATATCATTGGAAATCTGATTCTAACTTTATTTTCCCCATTTACCAAGAACTTCTTTTTCATTTTTCATGATTCCTAACAGAAGTTGAGATTCAAAATCACATTCCACCATTTTCACCATTGTTTGGGCTTGAGAGCTCAGATTTGAGCGTTTTCAAAAGGGTTTTTGAAATTTCTTTCGTGGGTATATTTCTAAACCTTGTATTTATCATGTTCCCACTGATTTCATTACAAATTTATCTACAAATCTTTGATTTTTAATTTTATTTTGGGATTTTTACTGGTAGAGCTTAAAAATGATTTTTTATCGATTTGGACCTTGTTTCTAACTTGTTTTTGCATGGGTTTTCAGCTGTAGGTTCCTAATGTTATGGGGAACGTGTTTTAAAAATAAAAATTCTAGTTTTACCCTTTTTCCTTTGGAGTCAATTTTTAAACTATGTTTAGACCCAGATTAAATATAGTTGATATGGGTATCGTTGGACTCCTTTTGATATATAGATGTCATATTTGATTAGATTGGACACATTTTGTATTGATTCATAGGAGTAGAGCTTTTGGTGGATGCTTTGGACTATATTTTGGCTTACGGATCTTCTTTAAAGGCAAGTTGAGATGTACCATGACTTTCTCTAAAGTGTTTATGTGTTGTATGTTTGTTTGTTCGTATTTTGTGAAATTCTTAGGATTGGGGGTCCCTCTTAGGTGAAATGGCAAGCATCTCCACAGGTACCAGAGTCTTTTGATGGGTTGTAGCTATTTAGTTGCTTGTCTTAGTTAGTCTTGATACTTGTGAATATACTTAGAATAGATTGTAGATAATTAGCTCATTACTCTTGAATAATATTGATAGTGGATACCTATTTAGATCTTGAATCATGTTTAGTGGACTTTGACGTAATGATTGAGGTTTTAGTGACTTTTTAGGGGATGATTATGTTATTATCGTTATTTGATGGAATGATTGAGGTTTAGAGGATACTTAGAGTATGAATAGAATTCTAATAATTGATGAGGCTTAATGTATGAAACAAGCTAGGTTTGGGTAGTTCGCAATTTATCGTTATTGGGATTATTGTTTATTTTGTGTTGTCCATGTGGGAGCTTATGTGAACTTCATTATGAACTTGAATAATTATTTATGATAGTGTGCTCGAGTGGGGGCTTATATGCACATTGCATGTGGTTTAAGAGGATATATTATTGTGATGCTCAAGTGGGGGCTTAACTTGATGTTATTGGTCTTGTTTGTGCATTAAATGCCTTATCTATTATTGTGTCGACCGAGTGAAGTCTTGGTTTGTCATTATAGGCCTTATCTGTGCATTAGAATGTCATATATATTATTGTGTCACCCAAGTGAGAGCTTGACTTGACATTATAGGCCTTATCTGAGCATTTAATTACATTATTGTAATAGTGATGCCCGAGTGAGGGGATAAAAATGATAATATTGATGACTATATGACTATTTATTTTGGTGGTGCCAAGTGGAAATTGATATCATAAATTATTGATACATTGAGTTGATTTTGAGCTTACTTATACATGTATTGAATGGATATTGATCTTCATACTGATTGGTTGTGAGCATTAAATCTTCATATCATGCATACATATTCATGAGACATTGGTACCACTTAGATATTCTAATTTTGTTAGAAAATGAGACACTTTATAAAATGCTTATATCGAGGGATGTGCTGGTAAGGTTGATTTGAGACATGAGATTGAGATTATAAGAGTATATAGGTTGTGAACCCCCATGGGTCCTATCATGGGAGCGCTGAGGCTCGGTACGTGAATACAGAAAGTCATGCAATGGATTTCAATCATTCATTATCATCATTACATTGTATTGCACCACTTGTATTGCATGATATTTCCTTGGTATGGTTTGACATTGTCGTTGAGTGCTTACTTTTATAGTTAATTATTATTATTGAACCTTGTTTGTGATGTTGTGTATTGAACATTTATTTTATTTTGTCATATCATACTATTCTATTTCTTGGTTAATTTGGGAGATGAGGCATATATGAGACGTAGGGTATGGCAATGGCTTGATTAGTGAGACATATAGTGTCGCACCAAGTGGTAGCATGACATACGCATACTTGTACACTCTCACTACTTTATCACATATTATTGGTTAAACATGATAATTGAGCCTGATATACTGTGTTAGTGAGTCTTTCTTATAAATGTTTTTCTATTCTTGTTGATCATAAAATGGCTAGTTTTGACTAACCTAGACTTATGTGCCTACCCTGTTTATGGATAATGTTATGACTGTTGTGTTGGGATTACCCTATTAGGATAAAATGGAGAATTTTACAGCTATAGATCTATTTGGGGAAACCTTATGTAGTTGGGGTGCTGGTTCTCGCCATCTCTTTGGATTAAGGTCAATTATTGATGATGTTTGTTGAGCACACATGGTTTTCATACTCACTCTTGCTTTTCTTTTCTTTTTCTTGTTTTTATACACCTCGTATATGTATTGGTTTGATTATTAGATGGTAGATTACGTTTCTTAGAAGTTGATGTTGTGGAGATCGAGGCAGTGGCTGACGCTTCACAAAGCTTACCCAAATCTCTCTTTATTTATCTTATGCTTTATTTGCATTAAGATACCTTAGATTACTGTTTTCCTTCTATATTAGAGGCTTGTACTAGTGACAACCAGACCTGATATGTATCTTGATCTTTAGTTCTTCTTTATATATATTTTGGGTTTATTCCCTCTTCTTTCACTTTTATATTACCTTAATTTTAAATTCGGGTTGGGATAGGCTTACCTGTACTGGATGGTGTAACAGATGCCATCACGTGCCTATT
Source organism: Capsicum rhomboideum (assembly GCA_031232105.1). Taxonomy (NCBI): domain Eukaryota; kingdom Viridiplantae; phylum Streptophyta; class Magnoliopsida; order Solanales; family Solanaceae; genus Capsicum; species Capsicum rhomboideum. The sequence goes on from CP124718.1 coordinate 52,997,996, forward strand.
TTGGGTCCCGTCAAATTGGTATCATAGCCAGGTTCATTGGTATCATTAGTAAAAGCTGAGTCTAGTAGAGTCTTGCGGATCAGTGAGGAGACGTCCATTATCTATCTTTGAGAGGCTACATGACTTTAGGAGAAATCCATTTTTTCATTCTGTTTTATGCGTTCATAGCTTTGTATAACTCAAAAACCTCTTATTCACTCTCTCACAGATAGTGAGCACGCATTCTTCCTTTGTTAGAGTTACAGTGATGTGTGGTATGGGCAGAGGTCGAGGTAAAGGTTGGATTAGAATATCCAGACCAGCTAGAGGTTAGGTTAGGGTTGCCTCTTTAGGTTCTAGAGTTTCTAGTGATGGTAAGTCTAGTAAGTTAGAGGGGTTGAAGCCAGTGCACATACTACCCGTGACCATACCTATGCTAGAGGATTGTTCTGTTTGAGTGTTGGGCTCTCTTCAGCGGGTGGCTACTATTTTGATTCAGCATGCAAATTCGAGGATTTAGACTCCAAATGCTCATGTGACTACAGATCCCCTAGTGTTGATGAGATATTGTCGGGGATTGGCCTTCATCCAATGACCTTACCCTTTATGACCATGGAAGTATATATTAGATATGTAGAGATCATGAGGATAGATTCTCCTCGATTTGATGGAGATCCTAGGGTTGATGCTTATATGTTCTTGCTTAGTTTCCATGAGAGGTTGTACAAGTTGGGCTCAGTGGATTTTAATGGGGTGAATTTCACTGCCTTTCAATTCCTTGGGCCAGCTAGACAGTGGTGCAGGACTTATATAGAGAGTAGACCAGTTGGATCACCTCCTTTTTTGTGGGATCAGTTTGCTCGAGTGTTTTTAGTCGAGTTTGTATGGAGATATGAAAGGCTTGCAGGTCATAGGATCGACACACCCGATCCACCACAGGCTTGTAGGTGGTTATATGATTTCGTGAGTTCCTTGGCATTTGTGGGTTCGAGGGTGATTTTTTGTATTATGGTGCAGTCAGTGTCTTGTGGTGTTTTGGTCAATTTTAGATTAGCTGGGTAAGTTCAGAACTCCTATTGTGTTTGAATCAGTTTTTGGGTAAAGAGGATATTCGTGAATAAAGGAACTCGACTTCTTTGAGAAATTTGGCCTTAGATACTAGTGTTGTGACCTGGTGAGTCCTTATGTGATAGATTTCTGGTTCTATGGTGAGACCAATAGTTCCATGGTTGTAAATCCGTGATGGAGTGCTTTCTTGATAGTTCTTGAGGTATATTTCTTTCACGACCCGAATCCCACCGAGACATGATTGGCACCTGAAGCCGATATGGCCCGAGAGAACCAATCTTTGCTCATGAACGTTCGTATACAGAACCTTGTATGAACCTGATTATGCCTTATGAAACTATGCAGAAATCATGGACATGGAAATATATGCCATAAACATATATATAAAACTTGACCGTTGGGGCCATCACGTTGAACTGAACGTACATAGCTTACATTCATATACCCACTTATATCTACAAAAGCCTTTACCAGATATATAAACAGATCAACTTAAAGTCGGGACAAGTCCCCGCTTTATACAATACGTACAATATCAAAATAATACACAACTATGACCCAGAAAGCTCCGAACCGAGTGGAGCTCACCAAAACTGTGCAAATGATCCCCAGTCTACAGAGGAGGTCTACTAATGCCTGTACCTGCAACATGTAAGGTAAGTCCCCCGAGGGGGTCAGTACGAAGAATGTACTGAGTATGTAAGGCTCATAAGAAATTCATCATACATAATAACAACAACAATGGAGTCAATAGAAGAGAAATAGTAAAGGTGAATAAACTCTCTTTCTGTATGTAAGGAACCATGAACATTACATTTGTTACTGTCGCTTACCATCCTCTATATACCCCCTTATTCAAGAGAGGGTTACTTTATTCAAGAGACTTGCTTCTATGCTCATCACCATATTTTTGTTCATCTACTTGGTTAGTAGGTTGTAAAAATAAATCACACTATAACATTCATCTACATACATCCACTCTAACACATCCACTCTCATGGTGGGTCAACATACATCCACTCTCATGGTGGGTTAACATACATCCACTCTCATGGTGGTTTAACATACATCCACTCTCATGGTGGATTAACATACATCCACTCTCATGGTAGGTTAACATATATCCACTCTTATGGTGGGTTAACATACATCCACTCTCATGGTGGGTTAACATAAATAGTCAAGCAAAATATTGGGATTATTCCATCTTGAACTTATACCTTAGATGTTCGATCCACACTCAATGAAACATATAGCAACCACGTAAGCATTTCTTCTTTACAATCTTAAACCCTTTACATAGTTATGAGAGCGACACATTAGAGATCATGGAATTACAAGAGCACACACTTATACAGACATCACACTACACTCCTTTACCTTGTGAGATTGACATCTTCACTTATGAGGACTAATTATACTAACTTGCACATCTCCTCTCTTATTACTCTTATGAGATTGTACTTTTACTTATGAAAGATTGGCACAAGAAATAATCATCATACTATAGGACTTTGGAACATGACATGATTGGAACAATGCTATTCAAACTAAACAAGCTCTCTTTACCTCATTACTATCGTTGAGATAGTTCTCTTAGAACTTACAACATCATGACATCTTAGGAACTTCAATCAATGAATAAGAGACAAGTGAATCATCAATCATCTACGAGTAGGACACATATGAATAATAATATATGTCGGCCTTAGTTGGAATACTATAGAACCCCTTTTGAACTATAACACTTTGAGACTTTTGACATATTAGCTAATGAACATGAGCCAACCAATGGACATGAGCCACATGATTCACCAGTTACCAGTGAGTAAGGAACATATGAGTAACACTAGCCAACTACCGGATACGGAATACCTTAGAGCATTTCAGAGTCGAATGAGTACTATGACAATGTTAACATACATGCTGCAGAAGGATACAGACAAAGTAACCTTACATACCTTCACTTCCATGTATGAGTACACCAGTCTATATATGAACACAATAGTCCAGCTTCTTCCTTATGTCTTACTCTACAGTACAAGTACATCACAAAGTTCATGTTAACAACCAACTCCCTTACAAACGTATAAATGTCACAATGAGTTACGTGACTGCTACATAGCATCATTTCATCCTTCACAGTACATTCCATTACATTATCATACCAAAAACACCATAACATTCCACACATTGACCAAAATATCGCACATCAATAGCATTTCACATCACACATACCCTTATGCTTTCTTATGCAGAAATCATGGACATGGAAACATATGATATAAACATATATATAAAACTTGACGGTTGGGGCCATCACGTTGAACTGAATGTACAGAGCTTACATTCATATACCCACTTATGTCTACAAAAGCCTCTACCAGATATATCAATGGATCAACTTAAAGTCGGGACAAGTCCCCGCTTTATACAATACGTACAATATCAAAATAATACACAACTATGACCCAGAAAGCTCCGAACCGAGTGGAGCTCACCAAAACTCTGCAAATGATCCCCAGTCTACAGAGGAGGTCTACTAATGCCTGTACCTGCAACATGTAAGGTAAGTCCCCCGAGAGGGTCAGTACGAAGAATGTACTGAGTATGTAAGGCTCATAAGAAATTCATCATACATAATAACAACAACAATGGAGTCAATAGAAGAGAAATAGTAAAGGTGAATAAACTCTCTTTCTGTATGTGAGGAACCATGAACATTACATCTGTTACTGTCACTTACAATCCTCTATATACCCCCTTATTCAAGAGAGGGTTACTTTATTCAAGAGACTTGCTTCTATTCTCATCACCATATTTTTGTTCATCTACTTGGTTAGTAGGTTGTAAAAATAAATAACACTATAACGTTCATCTACATACATCCACACTTTCATACATCCACTCTCATGGTGGGTCAATATACATCCACTCTCATGGTGGGTTAACATACATCCACTCTCATGGTAGGTTAACATACATCCACTTTCGTGGTGTGTTAACATACATCCACTCTCATGGTGGGTTAATATAAATAGTCAAGCATAATATTGGGATTATTCCATCTTGAACTTTTACCCTTAGATGTTCGATACGCACTCAATGAAACATATAGCAACCACGTAAGCATTTCTTCTTTACAATCTTAAACCCTTTACATAGTTATGAGAGCGACACATTAGAGATCATGGCATTATAAGAGCACACACTCATAACAACATCTTACTTCACTCCTTTACCTTGTGAGATTGACATCTTCACTTATGAGGACTAATTATACTAACTTGCACATCTCCTCTCTTATTACTCTTATGAGATTGGTACTTTTACTTATGAAAGATTGGTACAAGAAATAATCATCATACTATAGGACTTTGGAACATGATATGATTGGAACAATGCTATTCAAACTAAACAAGCTCTCTTTACCTCATTACTATCGTTGAGATAGTTCTCTTAGAACTTACAACATCATGACATCTTAGGAACTTCAATCAATGAATAAGAGATAAGTGAATCATCAATCATCTACGAGTAGCACACATATGAATAACAATATATGTCGGCCTTAGTTGGAATACTATAGAACCCCTTTTGATATATAACACTTTAAGACTTTTGACATATTAGCTAATGAACATGAGCCAACCAATGGACATGAGTCACATGATTCACCAGTTACCAGTGAGTAAGGAACATATGAGTAACACTAGCCAACTACCGGATACGGAATACCTTAGAGCATTTCAGAGTCGAATGAGTACTATGACAATGTTAACATACATGCTGCAGAAGGATACGGACAAAGTAACCTTACATACCTTCACTTCCAAGTATGAGTACACGATTCTATATATGAACACAACAGTCCAGCTTCTTCTTTACGTCTTACTCTACAATACAAGTACATCACAAAGTTCATGTTAACAACCAACTCCCTTACAAACGTATAAATGTCACAATGAGTTACGTGACTGCTACATAGCATCATTTCATCCTTCACAGTACATTCCATTACATTATCATACCAACAACACCATAACATTCCAAACATTGACCAAAATATTGCACATCAGTAGCATTTCACATCACACTTACCCTTATGCTTTCTTATTAGCATTCCGTCACAATTTCTCCTATCTACTTGCCTCATAACAACATATGAAAAACAATACATACTTACTTAATACAGTCCAACATGCCTCCATACGACACTTTAAAGTCATTAAAATGACATCACAAGTTGCTAATTATATCCATAAAGTGTATAGGGGCCTTCGGGGGTCAAAGGGGAACAAAAACATACAAAACGGGGTTCTGTATGGGACCTACGAAGCCACCTGCGCCCACATGTGGATGAAATGCATCTGAATGTGCCCTTTGGAAGTATCCAGGGGCGCAGGTGCCTCACCTGCGAGGGCAGGTGCCCCTTTTCGGCCAAATTGGTCTCTTTTTAGGTCTTTTCATGCGATGAATGGTACATTATCATATCTAAACTTATTTTAACATATTTTTTATCATATTACATGCCAAAAACCATCCATGGTCTCACAACACACAAAAACATCACTAAAACCTCACTTTCCTTTCAATATGCCACCAAATCCGTAACCAAATTTACAACAACAATTCCAAATATTATATACAAGGGTAAAACAAGGTAAGACTATATTAACATCTCACATGTCAATATTTAATCCATCAAGTTCATTTCCTTCAAGATCACAAGTCCATGTTCAAGTTTACAAGACAAAACCATCCTCCGATTTAGCAAACACAAATTGTTTTACACATAGTGAACTTCTTACACTTCACCAACATAAAAAACATGATATAAACCATATTACATGCATAAAATATATTAAATCATAATAATATACACTTACCAAGTTTTGCAAGACAATGATCTTGGTCCAAGGGATGAAGAGTTAGGGTTTGTGTGATAATGGAAATGTTAGAGAAAATTCTAGAAAAGGCATGGGTGTAACAAATGATATAAGATCTGATTTATCTCGTATATATAGGTCCTTTAAGTCTCTCTTATCCAATTTTGGCATTAAATGCATGGTTGATTTGGTCAAAATGGAAGATTGGATCACTTTACTCCATTGGGCCAAGTCTTCCAAGTGATGTTGGGCCTCATTTAAGCCCAATGGTTCATGACTAATGTAAGCCCCAACAAATAAATGAATAATTAATCAATTCTTCCATGTTTTACTAATTCGATAAGTGTTCACGTAGTCGTATAGGTTTGACAACATACGGGTGTTTTACCTCCTACAAAGGTCTAATCCCATGTACTAGGCCCAATATCAATTATCTCATCAATAATATTACAAAATACATACTTTTAACTCTCGACACTTGCGTAACCATTGTTCAACGTCGTCATGTAGGGTTTAGTAGATACGGGGTGTTACATTCTCCCCCCCCTTAGGAACATTCATCCTCAAATGTTAACAATATCGTTTCATGTGAAACAAATGCATCTCTATACATATACTCATTTAGGTACTTACTTAGTCTTTCTCCACTTTCGCACTTTTGAACTTTTTCCTTCCGTTTGAAACAAATATGGGTACCTTGGTCTCATTATTTCTTTTCAGCTTCTCAGGTTATCTACTCGATTTGTTGATTTCTCCAAGGAACTTTTATGGAAGTTACATCTCTATTTATTAACCTTTGCACTTGTCAATCTAGAATAACAATAGGTATCTTTTCCTAGTGAGATCCTCCGAACTTTGTATATTTTCAATAGGAACAATATGGAAGGAAACTCTTATACACTTTCAACTATTTCACATGGCACGTTGTATAGGGAAAAACTTTTCCCCTTCCTCCTTTCATTGGTGACGCTTTTAAGGGTACTTAATCATCTCTATACCATTTCGATATGTTCCTTTGACTATACTAAATTTTTCGACAGATGAAGATATCTCATTGGCTTAACTAATAACCCAGTGTCCCATTAGATTCATAGTAACTGATGGAGTAACCTACGATAGAGTAGAGCTCGAATCAGTTAACACATATACCTCGTGAGTAAAAAAATGGTACTATTCTTAAATACCTGTACCCTCATCAGGAGATGCCTCCGCATCCGGCCGGTCCACTAAAGCATAGGTACTATTTTGAGTTCCACTAGAACTGGCTGCTCCTCTGACACCTCTACCACGACCAGCAGACTGTACACCAGCTGTCGATGCCACATCAGCTGATCCTGTAGGTCGTGTCACACTACCCGTTGGCCACTGTGGGCATTCTTTCATCATGTGTCCTGGCCTACTACACACAAAGCACACATTTGCATTAAATCGGCATTCGCCTGCATGAAATCTCCCATAGCGCGGGCACAACTGATGAGAAAATCTTGTTGCCTGTGATCCATGAATCCCACTACTCTGTTCAGATCGACCACCTCTAGATCCTCGAAATTGGGAGTGAGCACCTGATGTGGAGTAAGAGAATGAGGGCCTAGGCGGTAACATTCGAGATCAAGATTCTTCTGGGGACACCATAGACTGCTCCAAAGGTCTAGCCCTTTTTGATGGCCCTTCCTCAACTTTCTGTGTCCTCTTTCTTTGCCTTTGATCCTCCATTTTCTGCGCAAAGGCCTGTATTCTAGCTATGTCCATGTCCTTGTTCAAGGCAGCAATGGTGCAATCTCTTACCAAATATGGCTCTAATCTTGCGTAACCATTGTTCAACATCGTCATGTAGGGTTTAGTAGATACGGGGTGTTACAATTTCTATCCTTTACCTTTTTTGGTTTTCCTTATTTGTATGTTCGAGGACGAACGTAAATCTTATTGGTGGATACTGTAATGACCCTCATATTGAAATTCAGAATTTTCTTTGTTTTGATCATTTTGCCCTTTTCCATTGTTGATTTATCTCATTTATGAGTTGCGAAAATGGTTGGCACGGTCCTCGATGTATTCAAAAGTGTTTTATATGAGATTTTAATTTTCAATATCTTTAAAGAGATTAGTTTAACTTCGGTCAACATTTCGCGATTCGAGCACCGGATGGTGATTCTGACAGTTCCATTAGTTCCATAATGTCAAATTTGAGTTAGTAGCAAGGTTGGTTTGGATTCAGAACTTTTATTTTGCAATTCGACCCTCCGTTCGAAAACTAGTTAACATAGCCTATAAGTGGTCCATGGTGTTAATTTATTGTAAATGACCTTTTTTGTGCAAATTCAATGATTCCGTTAAGTCCGGAATGTCATTTTCAAGCTATTAGCATATGTGGTTTTTGTTTGGGAGGTTCCGGATGAGTTTTGAATAAGTTTTTGAATATTTTGGGTGCTTTGATCCTATTTGAGTAAAATCGATCAATAAAAAGGTTCATTATTAGTTTTGAATATCGAAAAATTATTTCGAAACTTCTGAAATGTCATGCATGAATTATAGGATAGCTCTAGAGAGTTTGGTGTAATTTTGATTAGTCGTGATCTAGTTTTTATGGTGGAACATGGAATAATTCTTTAACGAGCAAAAATAATATCTGACTGGGAAAACGTGCATGAAATTGAGTTTCGACTGAACGGCTAGTTTCGTATCATTATTTAGAAACTATAGGAAAAAGAATCGGTGCATTTTGCTAATGTATGAGGGATTTATAGCCTTTTTAGGGAATATAAAAGTTGCTGGTGCACAAATTTAGCTATGAAAAAAATAGACTTTTAACTATGAAAAATGGGCTTTAGCTACGGAAATCGCACCTGAACATATATAAATCTCAGACTTCATCCCATTTCGTATTTTTGATATTTTGTGAGCTAGGAAACTCCATTTTAACGATTCTCGATGCATTTTTCTCATAATATCATTGGGAATGTGATTCTACCTTTGTTTTGCCCATTTCCCAAAAAATTCTATTTTATTTTTCATGATTTCTAACCAAAGTTGAGATTCAAAATCTCATTCCACCATTTTTGGGGCTTGAGAGCACGAATTTGAGCGTTTTCAAAGGAATTTTTGAGATTTTTTTCTTGGGTATATTTCTAAACCTTGTATTTATCATTTTCCCACTGATTTCATTACAAATTCATTTTCAAATCTTTGATTTCAAATTCGATTTTGGGTTTTTTGCCGGTAAAGCTTTAAAATGGTTTTTCTTCGATTTGGACCTCATTTTAACTCATTTTTGCGTGGGTTTTCAGTTGTAGGTTCCTAATGTTATGGGGGACGTGTTTCCAAAATAAAAATTCCAGTTTTACCCTTTTTCCTTCAGGGTCAATTTTTGAACTATATTTAGACTCAGATCAAATATAGTTGATATGGGTATTGTTGAACTCCTTTTGACTTATAGATGTCATATTTGATTAAATTGGGTGCATTTGGTGTCGATTTATGGGAGTAGGGCTTTCAATTGATGCTTTGAACTGTGTTTTGGCTTATAGATCTTCTTTAGAGGCAAGTTGAGATGTACCATGACTTTCTTTGAAGTGTTTATGTGTTGTATGTTTGTTTGTTCATATTTTATGAAATGCTTAGGATTGGGGGTTCCTCTTAGGGGAAATGGCAAGCATCTCCGCGGGTACCGGAGTCTTTTGATAGGTTGTAGTTATTTAGTTGCTTATCTTTGTTAGTATTGATACTTGTGAATATACTTAGAATATTTTGTAGATAGTTAGCTCATTAATATTGAATAATATTGATAGTGGATACCTAATTTAGAACTTGAATCATGTTTAGTAGACTTTGACTTAATGATTGAGGTTTTAGTGACTTTTTAAGGGATGATTGTGTTATTATCGTTATTTGATGGAATGATTGAGGTTTAGAGGATACTTAGAGTATGAATAGACTTGTAATAATTGATGAGGCTTAATGTATAGAGCAAGATAGGTTTAGGTAGTCCATAATTTATCATTATTGGGATTGTTGTTTATTTCGTGTTGCCCGTGTGAGGGCTTATGTGAACTTCATTATGGACTTGACTAATTTTTGTGATCGTGTGCCCGAGTGGGGGCTTATATGCACATTACTTTTGGTTTGAGAGGATATATTATTGTGATGCCCGAGTAAGGGCTTGGCTTGATGTTATTGATCATGTTTATGCATTAAATGCCTTATCTATTATTGTGTCGCCCGAGTGGGGAATTGACTTGTCATTATAGGCCTTATCTGTGCATTAGAATATCTTCTATTGTGTCTCCCAAGTGGGAGCTTGACTTTACATTGTAGGCCTTATCTGAGCAATTAATTGCATTATCATTATAGTGATACCCGACTGAGTGGTTAGAAATGATAATATTGATGACTACATAACTGTTTATTCTGGTGGTGCCAAGTGGAAACTGATATCATGAATTATTGATATATTGAGTTGATTCTGAGCTCACTTATACATGTATTGAATGGATTTTAATATTTATACTGATTGGTTGTGAGCATTACATCCACATATTATGTATGCATATTCATGAGACATTGTTACCACTGAGATATTCTTATTTTGTAAGAAAATGAGACATTTTATAAAATTCCTATACCGAGGGATGTCCCAGTAAGGTTGATTTGAGCTATGAGATTGAGATTATAATAGTATATGAATTTCAAACCCTTCATGGATCCTATCTTTGGATCGCTAAGGCTCGGTAGATGTATACAAAAAGTCATGTGATGGATTTCAATCATTCATCATCATCATTATATTACATTGCATCACTTGCATTGCATGAGATTTCCTTGGTATAGTTTGACATTGTCTTTGAGTGCTTACTTTTATAGTTAATTATTATGATTTAACCTTGTTTGTGATTTTGTGTATTGAGCATTCATTTCATTTCGTCACATCATACTATTCTACTTCTTGGTTGATTTGGGAGTTGAGGCATACATGGGACGTACGGTATGGCTATGGCTTGATTAGTGAGACAAGTAGTGTCGCACCTAGTGGTAGCATGACATACACATACTTGTACACTCTCACTACTTTATCATAGATTATTGATTAAACATAATAATTGAGCCTGATATACTGTGGTAGTGAGTCTTTCTTATCAATATTTTCCTATTCTTGTTGATTATAAAATGGCAAGTGTTGACTAACCTAGACTTATGTGCCTACCCTATTTATGGATAATGTTATGACTTCTGTGTTGGGATTAACCTATTAAGATGAAGTACAGAATTTAACGGCTATAGATCTATATAGGGAAACCATGTGTAGTAAGGCTGGTGGTTCTCGCCATCGCTTTGGATTGGGATCGGTTATCAATGATGCTTGCTGAGTACACGTGGTTTTTGTACTCACTTTTGCTTTTCTTTTTCTTGTTTTTCTAAACCCGTGCAGGTATTGGTTCGATTCGTAGATGGTAGATTGTGTTCCTTTATAGTTGACATTACAGAGATTGAGGTAGTGGCTGACGTTTCACAAAACTTACCCGGATCTCTCTGTATTTATCTTATGCTTTATTTGCATTAAGATACCTTAGATTATTGTTTTCATTATGTATTATAGGCTTGTACTAGTGACAACTAGACCTGAGATGTATTTTGATCTTTAGTTCTTCTTTATATATATTTTTTGGGTTTATTCCCTCTTCTTCCGCTTTTATAGTATCTTAATTGTGACTTCGGGTTGGGATAGGCTTACCTATACCGGAGGGTGTAACAGGTGTCATTACGTGCCTATTTTGGGTTGTGACAATATATTTCTCCCCTTGTCTATATAAAACCCTCACTCTTTTTTTTTTTAAATCTTCCATTCACTTCCATTTTCATCTATCATAAATATCTCAATCATCCGAAGCATCTCAAGTGGAAAAGTTGTATGTTTGTTTAAGTGGTAAAGAGGCTATCTTGAAGATATCACACACTAAAACTAATCTAGGTCAAAGGTTCTATAGCTGTAAACTTGGGAAGGTATGCTTCTGAGTTTTTCATGTGTTTTCCATAAAAATGTTTAATCATTTGTTGTTTTGCTTAGGATAATGGTGAATGAAATTATTTCAAGTGGATTGAGCCACAACACAACTCACCAGCAAACCTGGTAAGTAAGAGCCCAAATTATCTGACACCTTGAAATTTTATGGCTTCACCTTAAACAAATTTAAAATACAAGAAAGGCTAATTTAATTTGAAGAAAATACGTATATACATAGGAAATTTCTCAAAGAGACTGAAGAGAAAAGGTATCACATGAAAGGGTTGCTGAGAGACACAGATATAGAGAGGAATCAACTTAAGTAGAGGTTGATTTTTGCTGAAGAAAAGATTAATCAACTGGAGGTGATAGTATGTGGTTTAAATGTATTGATTGCTACTTGGAAATATGTAATTGTCCTATAGAGCTAGTGATGTATTTTGAACAATATATGCAAAATTATTTGTGTATCTATCACATCCAAGAATTGATCTTTTATTCATAATATATACTAGTCATCATCTACTATAAGCCTATTATCAACAAGTGGTTTAGTAGATAATAAAATGTGGTCATGTCAATAAAAAATAAAAATCCCAATGACCCAACCTTATCATATTAGCAGTAAGTGAACAAGCATAAAATCTGTTATAAAAACTATTCATTCAATCTTTGTGTAGTAGCATCAATTGAGCTACTATACTAAACAAATTATCTATCAACTTCCATCCAAAACCATCATAAAAACAAATAGAAATATTGTCTATTAACTTCCATCCACCTAAATCATCATCAAAAACCTAAAAGAAATATTGTTTGTAACTTTCATCCACCAGGATCATCATCAAACCCAAAATAAAAAAATTATCTCCCAGGAACATCATCAAACACAAAATTAGACTATCTTAAAAACTGTCAACCATCAAATTTATTATTTTTAGAATCACTCGACTTACCAATATTAAGATCTGAAACAATGGACAACATATCAACCTCTACTTCTTCGACATCTTTTCTGGAGACTTCTTGTTCAAGAACATCTACTGCATTTTTGACAACTGATTCAGACACCTCTTCATGATTTTCTACCTCAATCTCATCAACTTGCTCAGGGAATTCTTCACTTGTCTCCTCAACCAGATCATCTGTTTTAGGATCGAATTCATCCACCTTAGTTGGTTTAGGATCATCTTCAACCTGATCAGCTGGTTTAGGAGCATCTTCTTTTGCCTCCTTAGATTGAGCAGCATTATGAAATGGAGAAGAATCTCCAAGGGCCTCATCATCATTTTCCATATCTACTTCAATAGCTCCTTCAGTAATTGTCAAATCAACTCCAGTAGTTTCTGCATCATTCTCCTGGTTGATGACACATTCTTGCTCATCATCGATCACATGTTCGATCATTGCATATTTTAGCCATAATTAACAGGAAATGCTTATGCATAGAACATTTACCAAACAATAACAAAAAATAATATTTACCTTAGTCCTTCGAAGCCTCTTACTTCTTCTTTTCTTTCTCGCACTTGCTTTATTTTCTCCTACTCCATATTATTGAAAATGTCTTTCAAGACATTCTCAATAATGGAAACACTCTAAAGAAACCCCTCTACTGTTATATCCATAGCAAATTTGTCACGCCCCAAGACTTGATGGGGTGAATAAGAACCATATAAGTATATGTTACACAGCTGCAATAGACAACTAGATCGATAACTATACATGATAACTTTACACTATCTACAAAGCCTCTAATAGAATCTGTAACTATACAATGGCAAATGGTCAAGACAAGGCCTCAACATACTCAAACTATAGCTATAAGTATGACCAAAGAGTACTAGACAACTACTTGCTCCAAATGAGAAAGGATCCCACCAATTACTTTGCTAAAAAAACAATGAGTACTTAGCATAGAAGTATGCTTACCTATATACCTGGCCTTGCATTTACAGAAACACGGCACCACCGTATGTAGGGACATCAGTATATATAAGACATGTACCGATATTTAAAGTAGACAAAATAACAAGTAAACAAGTTTGGATGCTTATGTGAATAAAATTTCAAAGTAAACAACTTATGGGCATACAATAATAAATATACAATATGAAACTGTAACCTGTACACTAGTCTCATTGGCATATCATACTCCAAGTACTAAAGATGAACAATTATGGACATAAATTGTCGAAAACCTTAGTATGAGACTATAACTCATGAATAACTTTATTAGCTGAACCTATAATTCCTTACAACTTGTACATTATTATATATCACTAAATAGTTTGCCTAGGTCACGTCCTATGACTATTTTAATACAAATGATCATATGATGGCCTACCAAAGGCGATCTATGTCAAATGTGGGGCATATGTTGCTAAAATACTCATGACTATGATTCTATAATCATAATCTTAATGGCGGTCTGATACAAAGTACACCTCTATGGGCTCACTATGAGGGTCTGCTACAGGTCATATTTGACATATATTGGCGAGTAAGGGGAAGTAGTGCATGGCATTCAAATTAACTTCAAATGCAAATGATGCCACAATGGGAGGGTATGCCATTAATCTTTGATTTCACTATAATGTTCTGGTATCTATCCTGTACACAGAATAACATCGCGCCTGTGTATCAAATAAAACCTATGAATACCCTCCCATTGTAATGATTAACTTATCCAATGATGCCTTTAAGGCCTATGCATAATATATTAAGATAAACATCATTTATCCACTCATGTATTAATTTCCATTCATTAATTAACTTTTTAAAATAAGTTATCAAAATATTCAAGTGCTAACTCTTTATTTAATTTCATATTTGTGCCACTACGTAATCAAATATACTAACTATATATGGTAGATTGTTCTTATTTGTAATACAATACCAATATACCAAGTGACTTGAACTTGATGTATGAAGTGAAAATACAAGTAATTTCGAGTGAAAAAAAAGCATGTACATATTTTTGTCATAATACCCATGTAACCATGTGTTTGATATATAGAAAATGAAGGCTCTATTCACACATATAAAGTAAACTATATTGACTATTTTAGAAAAAACAAATGACTAAAGGTCGTGACTTAGTAGCGAAGGAGGTGTTAACTTTACATACCTCGGGTCTTGCTCTAATACCATGGTGTGCCAACTTTTCCTTTCCTTATACAATTGAGATTTAAACTCAATTTTGCCATTAGGTTTACCATATCTTTCGATCATTCTTGCAACCTTAATCTATAATAATACATGTCATACAAAACTCATATTAGTAAGAACATCCATGTTTAGGCCATTTAGTCAATTTGTCAAACACTCAATAAGCATAAATCTTCAAGGTCCTATAACAATGGTATTTCTCCAACTCATAGAACTTGAAACAAATCTATAAATCTTCCAAACTACTCGTATGGAACTAGTTTGAGTAGTTAGAATTACTTCAAAGAATCAAGATCTTGAAAATTCCTCTTTAAGAATTTTGGTATTCTTGAAGATGAATTCTTGAAAATGAATTCTTGAAAACTAACAATTCCCAAGTTGGGTAATGTCAATATATGTTCTATTAACACCAAATATCAAAATAAATCACCGTGAAATGTTTGACAAGGATCTTGGCCAATAACTACTTTAAAAGCTCCCAAACCTGTGAAATTTTTACCCAAAAATGGTGTTGTCCTTTACTCTCAATGAAAAAGGCCAAAACTTCATATTTATCCCTCTAAAAATACCTGAAATTTGCTTCATATTACATACTATAAGTAGCCATAGAATTTGAAACACTTTCCCAGCTTGAAGGTTGAGCACACTAGATATTTCTAAGTGTGAAAATTGCCGATTCTAGGCATTTGGATGATGGGTCTTAAGGCTTCACTGATTAAGTTGATTGGTACTTTACCAAGTCAAATATATGGATATATACAAATACACATGCTTCAAAATAGCTAAATCAAGTAGCCCAAGTATTGCCCATTTACATCACTTATCCATTAAGTGAACTTTCCCTTTGATTATCTCTTGTCTTAGTGGCCAACAAGCCATTACGTGGCTGCAAATAAGCCAAGAAAATTGAACATTATACCTCACTAATCTATTATATTATAATAATAACAACCTACATACTGAATTTTAAAATGGGTCCACTCATCTTTCATGACATCCATATAATCCTAATAGTCTTTCGAGAGTAGATTATTAGTGGGAAAAAATCCAACATTATTTCACTTTCACTCCTTCATATAATGTCCTTAATAAAATCATCCATTTGTTTTCTTATTTCAATTTATCAACATCAGTCTAGTAGTACATGTTCAAGTGGTTATGGGGTATTACATCCCCCCCCCCCTTCTTGGAATCATTCGTCCTCGAATGAAGGCTATGACTTACTGTAAGCTTTACTCTGTCATTTTGTAAAATTTTGGTGGAGTTTCCTCTATAAACGGGTCTATCCAAAACCTATTAGCTAATCAAAATACATAAAAATACACTGAGTGTCACAACAATTGTTGCACTTCAACAGATAGCAAATGAGGCTCCATTTGGACTTACACTCAAATGAAGATTGTACTGTATATCAGAATAATTCATCTTATTAAATGTCACAACCCAACTAACCATATCGTGCATGCACCTATTCTAATCAACCTAGATAAGAGAACCCTTGCCACCCAATTTAAAAACATGCGGAAGTCACAAAAGAAACTAATAAATTCTTCATTTATTAAAACTTGGCTACAAATCTTTAAGTACAAAAGAAATACTTTACCCAAGGACCTAGTTTAAACAGGTACAAGAGCTACTATAAAAGAATGTAGAATAGTACACATGACCCAGCTTCCACCATAAGAGACAATGACAAAAGCTATTGGAGATCTCTTCTGCATTAAGTATGAAACATCTACTGATCCTGCAGCCAGACTATACCCTAAAGAAGGGTATAGCAATAGTAGTATCAGTACAAACAACACGTACTAGTAGGCATCATCGTTCAACCCAAATTAAATCACATAAACAGCACATAAATGTCCAAAAGAAAAGCATGCACCTTACGAGTTTTATTAGCCAATAACCTTTCTTCCCTTAGTCTTTACCTCCTTTATCTTTTTACCACTCTTACTAAATCGTAAGCCAACTCCCATGCTATATTCAACTCTAATGCACCACCTTCCCATAATATCATCAAGTCAGGCCTTAAACACTTATTTAATTATGTACTCAACAATACCTAACTTCAACAGTTTCCAACCCTTAGGAACTTGTCAGTTCAAACTTTTAAGTAACACTTATCCATACTCTGCTACCCTGGATATGTATCAACACCCACCTGATTAGAGATTTCAATTAAGGGCTATGAATGATTAAATAGCAAGACAACAACTAGCCACTTACCCAATCTAAGCAATATCAACCGGTAGACCAATAACTATAACCATGCCACAAGAACAACCATAAACACTTTTCAAGTGGCCTATCTTAATTATGAACACTTAGCCTTTTCAATCAAAACCACAGAATTTAGTCAAGTACAAGTCAACATAGACAACAACCTAAGTCAGGACCATAACTATCAGCATTAATCCAAGACAACAAACCATGACTCAACAATAATATGCTACAGCTTCTCTCATATACATAAGCAAATAGACACTAAAATGGGTATGCCAATCAATTGCAATTTAGCTCGGATCATTCAAGGATCCAATTCAACAACAACAATAACAATAATCCTAATTCTCGGTTAACTCCAGAAACAACCTATAGCAAGTCAATACATAAATTTGGTTCACTCAAGGAACCAAATATAACAAGTCAACACATAAACACGATTTACTCAAGCAATCAAATATAATAATTTCAACACGTAAACTCGATTCACTCAAGGAACCAAATATAACAAGTCAACACATAAACCCAGTTCACTCAAGGAACAAAATATAACAAGTCAACACGCAAACCCAGTTCATTCAGGGAACCGTCAGGCTCACCAATACCTTGTATACACATGTTAAGGGTCTTATGGTTGCCAACTTGCCATAAAATACAGGGGACAAACTTTTGTCCATATACCAAAAATCTCAAACATCTAGTGCCTGCCAACCTTATTTCACCAAATCGCGTGAAGTTGTCCAAATATCGGTACATCCCACAATAATAAATGTGAATCTCGTGAAGATGTCCAAATACCATTACATCCTACAGTAATTAAAAGATATCATAACAATCACAACTATAATGAAAACAATAATCACACTTGTATAATCAACAAGATTTTAATATGACCTCATTGCATGTAATTAATACTTAGGATATCATTTAACGATTTACTTTCTTAGGATATCATTTAACAATTTACTTTCTTTGAACATGCATTGTAACAAGCATAGGAAGAAATAGTTAACTTGCACACATAATTCAAGTTGGGTTTCAACTACATCAAACCATAACCTACAATTCGTGTATTATTTAGGGGGCTAGGTTACGACTTGCAATGTCTAAGATATACATCCACATATATGGTCCGCACCCTAGTACACCCAACCTTTCATCTTAACACTAATACCTTATCAAGACTACCATTTCTCTGGTTGTCACCATAGATTCTTCAAAATCCACCACTACTAACCACCCCTAACCTTGGCTTTCATTAGATTTTAACACAGTTTCCTGGAACAACATCCTTACAAACATTTGTAAATGACCAACATCAACAACAATTACATTTATTCATATCACAAACTCAATATCACATAAGACATCAATTTTCATTCAAGAAATCATAAAATTACCATTGTTATCCATCCCAACACCGTGCCCACATGCCTAAGCATGAAATTTCTCATCAATCTATGTCATGCCTATATTTTCTAATCCAGGTCTAAACTACTCAATTAAATCTAGCCTACTTGGATGCCAAGCATCTACTATGGAGGCATAAACGTGATCTTCTTAGTTCATGCTAGTAATTTCCAGCGTGGAATTTGCGAGAAAACTATGGGTTTTACCCTATTCAAATGAATTTCCCCTTCTCCCTTGCTCCAAGTCCATGAGGCAACCCTAGAAGGGGTTTTAGAAGACTTTCTCATCCTATTTACAGTTGAGAGAAGAAAGGAAATTAATAAAATAGAGGACTAGTTTCTGACCTCGGCGTCTCGTTATAGCGGCGACTAGGCTGCTATTGCAAGAAAATTGCTGCTATAGCGGGTTGACGTTAGCCCAATCCAAAATTTCAAATTCTGATATTTTCTAACTAAGTCCATTCATACCAGTCGGAGACCATATTTTTCAAAAATATCTATGCCCATAGATGAGGTGTCCTTAGTAACGACAGGATAGGTTGTTACATTAAATCATAGGCACAATTCAGCAAGGAGGATCTGATTGTAACAAGACTATAACTAGTAATTGCCTCTTTATTCATTTTGCCTTTTTAAACTAGTAAGAAGGAGATCTGTGATGTTACCTGGCTACAAATGATATAGTCATGATATTAAGAAGAAACTAACTTTATCTATAAGTCCTTTAAGGGAAATTAGTTTTTCTTATTATTTTCCAACAAGCGCCTTAGGTTTTCTATAATCCCCTGGATAACTGTATAGGTCATCCCACTATACCCTCTGTCTAGGGATAACTTACCCTCACCCATCTTATTCAAGTATGTGACCATACAATGCACATAGCATATAAAGAACCATGCCATATAAAAATTATATCATATAGGCAAATAAGCACAAAAGACATGTAATCATGTAAACGTTTGGGTAACACCAAAGGGCTTTAACCTAAAAACATGTAAGCCTAATTGATAGGTATCGGTGAACTATAGAAACAGGTAATCTATAAGCGATAAATTATAAAGACATGGCATATGAACTATAAAATAGCCTCTGGGCAGGTGAACTACAAAATAGATAGCATGCAAGCAAATAAATTATGACACAAAATATATCATATAATCATATAAACAGGTAGACTTTGAATATACTCAATAGATGTGCTTTTTAAAACAAGGGAACATATATAGTATATAACTAAATCACTCACAAAATATAGATATGTGAACTGTAAACACTCATTTTATTATGAACTCAACCATACCTAACTTCAATGGCTTCCAACCCTTAGCAACCTATAAGTTCAAACACTTAAGTAACACTTATCCGTACTCTGCTACACTGGATATGTATTAACACCTGCCTGATTAGAGATTTCAATTAAGGGCTATGAATGATTAAATAGTAAGACAACAACTATCCACTTACCCAATCTCAACCGGTAGACTAATAACCATAACAATTCCATAAGCATAACCATGAACACTTTTCAAGTAGCTTATCTCAATTCTGAACACTTAGCCTTTTCAAACAAAACCACATAATTTAGTCAAGTACAAGTCAACATACACAACAACCCAAGTCAAGACCATAACTATCAGCATTAATCCAAGTCAATAAACCATGACTCAACAACAATATGCTACACCTTGACTTATATACACAAGCAAATAGACACTAAAACAGGTATGCCAATCATTTGCAATTTAGCCAGACCACTCAAGGATCCAATTCCACAATAATAATAATAATAATCCTAATTCCTGGATCACTCAAGGGACAACATATAGCTAGTCAACACCCAAACCTGGTTCACTCAAGGAGCCAAACATAACAAGCCAACACATAAATCCAGTTTAATCAAGGAACCAAATATAACAAGTCAACACATAATCCTGATTCACTCAAGGAATCAAATATAACAAGTCCAACACGAAAACTAGGTTCACTCAAGGAACCAAATATAATAAGTCATACATAAACCCGGTACACTCAAGGAACAAAATATAACATGTTAACACATAAAACCAGTTCAGTCAAGGAACCAACATACTAACCAATACCTTGTACACACAAGCTAAGGGTCTTATGGTCGCTCACTATCCATGACCTACAGGGAACGATCTCTTGTCTATGTACCTAAAATCCAAGACATCTAGTGTCTGCCAACCTTATATTACCAAATCTTGTGAAGATGTCTAAATACTGATACATTCCACAATAATAAAATTAAATTCTATGAAGATGTCCAAATATCGCTACCTCTCACAATAATCAACAGATATCTCAAAAATCACAACCATAATGAAAACAATAATCACACTTGTATAATCAACAAGCTTTTAATATGACCTCATTGCATGTGATCAATACTTAGGGTATCATTTAACTATTTAATTTCTTTGAACATGCAGTGGAGAAAATATACAAAGAAACAGATAACATGCATACATAATTCAAGTTTGGTTTCAACTACATTAAACCATCACCTATAATTCATTTTTCATTTGGGGGGCTAGGTTAGGATTAAGATATATATCCACACATATGGTCCACACCCTAGTACAACCAACCTTCCATCTTAATACTAATACCTTATCAAGACTGCCATTCCTTTGGTTATCACCATAGATTCTTCAGAATCCACCAACACTAACCACCTAACCTTAGCTTTTATTAGATTTTAACATAGTTTTCAGGACCAACACCCTTACAAGCATGAATTACCAAAATCAACATAAGTACACATTTATCCATATCATAAACTCAATAGCACACAAGACATCAATTTTCATTCAAGAAACCATAAATTATGATTTTTATCTATCCCAATTGTCGAGGAGGATAGGGATCAGGTCTATTGGCCCACTACTGAGGGGGTTAGGAGGACTTACTTCATCGTCGATGCTCGAAGGTGGTTGAACTTGGTGACCCAGAGGATTTATCCATCGAGCAACACTTTCGATGTGACCTATCCTTGGGCTCTGGTGGTGGCCTAAGCCATGTGGGAGATATAACTGAACATGGAGGCACAAATAGTGATGGAGTGGAAGGATTTCTAATGGGATAACAAGAAGGTCCCCTACCTTCCTAGACTGGTTTCTGAGTTGTACAGTGCATTGGGGTGTCCAAGGAGGATGCTGATAAGGAGGTGGAGATGGACATACCCTTCCATCCCCTCAAGATAAAGGTGGTCACGTCCAAGTGTAAGAAGAAGAGGAAGGTGGGCAAGGTTGAGATCATTTGGGCCATAAAAAAGGCCGATGATAATGATAATGATGATGCCCGTCCCTTCCAGCCTTGAATTTCTAGCAGTTTCCTAGAGGCAAACCTTGCTACCGTAAGGAGGTCATGGATCATGCCCTTCTAACTTCCAAGGGTACAACCCCTTCTAGCTCCACAGCTCCACTTGCCACTGTCTAGAACTATATAGTGCTCTACAGAGAGCTCAACGAGGAGAAGAGGAGGAGGCGCTCTCGGGATAGCATGCACACATGAATGTGGAAGACTGTAAAGGTCATGTTAAGTGCATTGTCCCTGACAAGGAGCTTCCCCATCTGGAGCCGGAGGACGTGCAGGAGTTTTCCTTCTTGAGTGACCCGAAAGAAGAAGGCCCCTACTTCATAGCTCGTAATGATGATGGGGCATCTTTCTTGGTCCTTGATGCATGTCAGATCAGTCCCCCACCTTTTATTATACTAGTACTTGATTTGGGTTGCCCTCGTTTGGGGGCATATAACAAACAATATTTCCTTTTTTCTTTTTATTTATTCGCACATGGATGCCATTTTTATTGACTGGTAGTGAATGCATATTCTTTATATATATATATATATATATATATATATGTATATATGCAATTTCTATCGATTACGTGGTAGCTCGTAGCTTAATTTAATGAATTATACATGTTGGGAATGAAAAGAAAAATAGGGGAAAATAAGGTAGGGATTCTTTCCCAGCCCATCCTGCTCTAGCGGCCTACACGTAGTTACCACGACGCCGCTATAACAGAAAAATTCTTGCTATAGTGGGCTCGTTGTAGCGGGATAGTGCCCGTTATGGCGGCCCTACAGCAGCAGCTGAGAAATTTTTTATTTTTTCTACAATCTCCTTCCAACTCATTCCCCTTCACAACATTAACAATCAAAATTGCACCACAATCTAATTTAAAATTCCAAGGTCGAATCTAGCAAATTAAGGAAAACCTTACAGTTTAATAGACATCACTTTAAGTCACTATTATGAACCACAACAAAGATTTTTCCTATATAATTCCCGCTATCATGCAACAATAGATCGTTTTCATGTTATCTTCTCACATATCAACCGCTCTAAGCAAGAATTTCACAATCATGTACCATTTCCTTTACCACTTTACCAATGATAAAATCATGCTTTGCATTTAGCATTTAATTTTCCACTTAAACCACATAGCAAATAATTCCATAGCCATCGACACGTAAGCAATTGATGAAAACTTCAAAAATCACGCCATTCATAGTCATTCAAACAACTA
This sequence comes from Capsicum rhomboideum, assembly GCA_031232105.1. Lineage (NCBI taxonomy): Eukaryota > Viridiplantae > Streptophyta > Magnoliopsida > Solanales > Solanaceae > Capsicum > Capsicum rhomboideum. Next base: position 53,021,285 of record CP124718.1, read on the forward strand.
TAATGCACATAAATATCAACCTCAAGGATTTCATTCAAGAAATAAGCCATTTCATTATTTCTTTACTTGCTTCATGGATACTCACTAGCTAATTATATAGAAATTTACACAGCCTTTATGGCCAGATACCAATTGGAACCTTCTCAGTTCCAATTTCATTGCCTGTGTCATTCTAAATGGCTTCAAGTGACATCCATTTGTCTCGTTGAGATATCAATTAGAATCGAGAGATACCAATTGAGATCAACCCATACAAACAATCACACATATAACATGAGAGGAGAGGAAAAGGTGAAACAATTTTCAAAAATACCTCATAGCTTCTCGAAGATTAGATGTGGACGTCATCACACCAGTTTGCAGGACTTTATTCAATATTTACTCATGTACTGGGAGAACGGTAACCTTGGTTCTAATACCAACTGTCATATACAAAAATTTACACAGCCTTTATGGCCAGATACCAATTGGAACCTTCTCAGTTCTAATTTCATTGTTTGTGTCATTCTAAAAGGCTTCAAGTGACATCCATTTGTCTCGTTGAGATATCAATTAGAATCGAGAGTTACCAATTGAGATCAACCCATACAAACAATCATACATATAACATGAGAGGAGAGGAAAAGGTGAAACAATTTTAAAATGCCTCATACCTTCCCGAAGATTAGATGTGGATGTCAACACACCAGTTTGCAGGACTTTATTCAACATTTGCTCATGTACTAGGAGAATGGTAACCTTGGCTCTGATACCAACTGTCATGACCCAACTAACTGGATCATACGGGTGCCTACTCTAATCCACCTAGATAGGAGAACCCTCACCACCCAATTTTAAAACATGTGGAAGTCATAAAAATAACTTATAAATTCTTCATTCATTACAACTTGGTTGCAAATCTTTAGGTACAAAAGAAATACTTTACCCAAGGACCTAGTCTAAACAGGTACAAGAACTACTATAAAAGAATGTAGAATAGTCCATCGAAATAGAGAATGACAGAAGCTGTTGGAGATATCTACCACATTAAGTATGAAACATCTACTGATCCTGCAACCAGATTATACCCCAAAAAATGGTATAGTAAGAGTAGTATCAGTACAAATAATACGTACTAGTAAGCATCATTGGTCAACCCAAATTAAATCACATAAACACCACATAAATGTCGGAAAGAAAAGCATGCACTTTAAGAGTTTTATTAGCCAATAACCTTACTTCCCTTAGCCTTTACCTCCCTTATCTTTTTACCACTCTCACTAAATCTTAAGCCAACTACTATGCTACATTCAACTCTAATGCACCACCTTCCCATAATATCATCAAGTCAGGCCTTAAACACTTATTTAATTATGAACTCAACCATACCTAACTTCAACGGTTTCCAACCCTTAGCAACCTATCAGTTCAAACTCTTAAGTAACACTTATCTGCACTTTGCTTCCCTGGATATGTATTAATACAAGCCTAATTAGAGATTTCAACTAAGGGTTATGGATGATTAAATAACAAGACAACAATAACCTATTACCCAGTCTTAACAATAATAACCAAGGACCAATAACCATAACCATGCCACAAGCACAACCATGAACACTTTTCAAGTAGCTTATCTCAATTATCCTTTTCAAACAAAACCACAAAATTCAGTTAAGTACAAGTCAACATAGACAACAACCCAAGTCAAGACCATGACTACCAACATTAATCCAAGTCAACAAAATCATGACTCAATTGCAATATGCTACACCGTGTCTCATATACATAAGCAAATAGAAACTAAAAGAGGTATGCCTATTGTTTGCAATTTATCCAGGACCACTCAAGAATCCAATCCAATTGTAACAATAATCATGATTCTCGGTTCACTCAAGGAACCACATATAGCAAGTCAACACCTAAACCCGGTGCACTCAAGGAATCAAATCTAACAAGTCAATACATAAACTCGGTTCACTCAAGGAACCAAATATAACAAATCAACACATAAACTCACTTCACTCAAGGAACCAAATATAACAAGTAAACACATAAACCTACTTTACTCAAGGAACCAAATATGAAAAGTTAACACATAAATCTAGTTCACTCAAGGAACCAAATATAACAAGTCAACACATAAACTCGATTCACTCAAGAAACCGTCACACTCACTGATACACTGTATACACATGCTAAGGGTCCTATGGTATCCCACTAGCCATAACCTACAGAGGATGAGCTCTTGTCCGTACACTAAAATTCCCAAACATCTAGTGCCTTCTAGCCTTATTTCACAAAATATTGTGAAGATATCCAAATATCAGTACATCCCATAATAATAAATATGAATCCCATGAAGATATCCAAATATCGATACATCCCACAATAATCAATAGATATCACAATAATCACAACCATAATAAAAATAATAATCACACTTGTACAATCAATAAGCTTTTAATATGACCTCATTACATGTGATTAATACTTAGGATATCATTTAACCATTTACTTACTTTGAACATACATTGTAACAAGTATACAAAGAAATAGTTTACACACACACATAATTCAAGTTGGGTTTCAACTACGTGAAACCATCACTTATAATTCGTGTATCATTTAGGGGGCTAGGTTAGGACTTACAATGTCTAAGATATACATCCACATATATGGTCAGCACCCTTGTACACCCTACTTTTCATCTTAACACTAATACCTTATCCAGACTGCCATTTCTTTGGTTATCACTATAGATTCTTTGAAATCCACCAATACTAACCACCCTTAACCTTGGCTTTCCTTAGATTTTAACACAGTTTCAAGGAACAAAACCCTTAAAGCATTCATAAATAACCGACATCAACTATAGTTACATTTATTTATATCACAAACTCAATATCACACAAGACATCAATTTTCATTCAAGAAATCATAAAATTACCATTGTTATCCATCCCAACACAGTACTGAGGTGGCATATCAAACCGAGGAGGCGGAACCAGCTTAGGACCCTCAGGGTTTTGTTGTTACTCTAGTGCTACATAATTTGCTGATTCGACTTTTGAGTCACTTGGATAATATTCCCTAAACAGGTATTTTATCGGGTACACCAGATGGTTTCCAGACTACATGAGGTGTTCAACTGCTAGGGCAGGTTTCTATTGTCGATTTTCCAACTCGGGGCACAGCCAGCTGCTGTGGTGTCCCACGTGTTGATACTTTTCCTACTAGACTCATTATTCCTCCTATAGTTTCTTTTCTTGAGATGTCTACCGAGGAGTAAAAGAGATTCGAGACATTTATTCGATTAGCTCCTCCCAAGTTTAATGGAGCCAGTGGCGAGGATGGTTATGAATTTCTAATTTATTTCTAGGAGAGCTTGCATAACCTCGGTTAACTTGATCCCTTGTTGTTGCTTACACAACCTACCAGTTGATTGATGCTAGGTAGTGGTAGAGATCTCTTGTTAGTTATAGACCGGTGGGTTCCCCCTCAGATGATATGGACCTTATTTTTAAGGCTTTTCTAGAGAGATTTGTGTCCTATAGTTTGAGGGAATAGTTGAGGGAAGAGTTTGATCATTTAGAGCAAGACTATTATAAAGTATGAGGATCATTTTCATAAATTATCCCGACATGCCATTGCTAGTATCTCTATAGAGCCTGAAAGGAATAAGAAGTTTGTTAAGGTTTTGAATGGTTATTATCAGTTGGCGGCAACTCAGCTAGTAGTCTCAGGTGGTTCTTTTCAGAGTAACATGGATTATGCTAAGTTGATTGAGACTATTTGCCAAGGTACCCATAATGGTGGTGTTAAGAGGAAACGTCGTCATGGTGAGTTCTGTTGTCAACCATCCTGAGGCAGGAATTTCTCTAGGATAGGTTCACATTATTACCATAGCAGGTTGGTGCAGGCAGCCTTGCAGAGTTCGGGTAGTAGGTCTATAATTTCTAAGGCTTCAAGTGGGCAGAGATTAGGATATACACGTCATGGGTCCTGTTCTAGTTCATCGGGTTATAAAGGACGTTTTGGTTCTTTGGGGTCCTCTCAGTGTGATTCATCTAGTAGAGATTGTTTTATGTGTGATGAGTTTGATCACTTGGAAAGGGATTACCCCCCAGTGTGCTGTGAGTCCTCCCCAACCGAGTGCTCAGCTTCAACATTGGCTACTCCAGTGTCTACAGTTAGAGGTGGTTCTAGAGGTACCTGAGGTGGAGCTCAGGGAGATCGTGGCAGTGGATATGGAGTTGCTCAGTCTGGTAGCAGGCATGGTTAGTGATATGCTATTCCTGGGAGATCTCAGGTAGGGGCCTCTGATGCAGCTATCATAGGCATTATCCCAATTTGCCATCATCTTGTTTCTATGTTATTTGACCCTAGGTCTACATTCTTCTATGTGTCCACATTTTTTTCAACTAGTTTTGATGCTGCATTTGAGCCCCCTGCTATGCCTATTCGTGTTTCTACCCTTGTAGGGGATTCTTTAGTAGTGGATCAGGTGTACCGATCATGTTGAGGTGACCTTTCTGGGGAGTGAGACCTGAGTGGACTTGATTATCCTCGATATGATTGATTTTGATATTATCATGGGTATGGATTGGTTAGCTCTTTATCATGTGGTTTTGGATTATTTTGCCATGATTGTGACCTTAGTGACTCTGGGTGTGACTAGATTAGCCTGGAAGGGTACCCCTAGTTCATATCCGAAGGGGGTTATATCTTTTCTACGTGCTCATCGCATATTAGAAAAGGGTTTCTTTCTTATTTGCTTATGTACGCAATACTAGTGCTGCTTCACCGCTTCTCTTAGATTTTATTTGAGTTATTTGAGAGTTCCAGGATATGTTTCCTACGAACTTACCTGGTATGCCTCCAGATCGAGATATTGATTTTGCCATAGATGTTGAGCCGAGCACCAAACCCATTTTCGTTCCTCCTTATAGGATGTCCTCGACTAAGTTTAGGAATTGAAGGAGCAATTGCAAGATATATTGAGTAAGGGTTTCATTAGATCGAGTATGTCTCCTTGAGGTGCTCCTGTCTTATTTGTGGAGAAGAAGGATGGATATATGCTCATGTATATTGACTATCGATAATTGAAGAAAGTAACTGTTAAGAACAAGTTTTCTCTTCCTCGCAGTGATGATTTATGATTAGCTTCAGGGTGAATTAGTATTTTCTAAGATTTACCTGAGATCTAGTTACCATCAGTTGAGGTTTAGAGATTTAGATGTTTCAAAGATAGCTTTTCAGATACGGTATGGTCATTATGAGTACTTGGTCATGTCTTTTGGGCTTAATAATGCCCCGAAAACATTTTTAGAGTTGATGAACAGAGTATTTTGGCGTTACCTTATTTTTTTTGTGATCGTGTTCATCAATGATATGTTGGTTTATTCTAAGAATAAGTCCAACCATGTGCGACATTTGACGTCCGTACTTCAGAAATTGCTAGATGAAAAGTTGTATGTCAAGTTCTCCAAGTGCGAGTTTGGTTGGATTCTATTTCTTTATTGGGTCATTTAGTGACCAAGAATGGTATTATGGTTGATCCAACCAAGTTAGCAGCAGCTCGTGATTGAGCTGTACCTACTTCTCATACCAAAGATTTGGAATTTTGTTGGGTTATCAGGCTATTATCTGTGCTTTGTACAAAGTTTCTCTTCTATTGCAGCTTTTTTGACCAAGTTGACTCAGAAGAAGATTGTTTTTCAGTGGTTGGATGCTTGTGCAGATAGCTTTCAAAATCTGAAGGAGTTGTTGACTTTGACTCCTATGTTTACCTTGCCCAAGGAGAGCGTGGGTTTCACCATATTTTGTATACTTTTAGAATTGGCTTGGGTGGTGTGTTGAGCAGAAGGGTAAGGTGATTTCTTATACTTCATGATAATTGAACCCTCATGAGAAGAACTACCCTACTCATGATTTAGTGTTGGCCACGGTTGTGTTTGTATTGAAATTGTAGCGACATTAGTTGTATGGAGGTAATTGTGAGATTTTCTCCAATCATCGTAGCCTTCAATACTTTTTCACCCAACAAAATCTTAATATGAGACAGTTTCGATGGCTTGAGTTGCTTAAGGATTATGATCTCACTATTTTATATCATCCGGGCAAGGTTAATATTGTAGAGGATGCCTTAATCCAGAAGGTGGCGAGTATGGGGAATTTGGCTCATCTTTTGACTCAGGAGCGACCTTTAGCCTTGGAGGTTCAGTCCTTAGCTAACCAGTTGGTTAGGCTTGATATTTTGACACCCGAGTATGTTTTGGGCTTTGGTAAGGCTAGGTCTTTATTGATGGAGCAGATTTGAGCTCATCAGTTTGATGATAAGAGATTGAAAGTGATTCATGATAAAATGTTGAGTGGCGAGGCAAAGGCGATATCTCTTGATCCCGATGGTTTTTTAAGGATTAATGGTAGCATTTATGTGTCGAGAGTTAGTAGTTAGATTAGACTTATCTTGGAGGAGGCTCATTGTTCAAGGTATTTCATTTACCCAGGAGCGGCTAAGATGTACCATGACTTAAAGTAACACTATTGTTGGGATGTTATGAAGAAGGACATTATACAGTTCATGGCAAAGTGTTTGAATTGCCAGTAAGTAAAGTATGAGCATCAACAATTGAGTGGTATGATGCACAAAATGCCTATCACCGAATGGAAGTGGAAGCGGATCACCATGGATTTTGTAGTTGGCCTACCCCCGACTCTGGAAAGTTTGATTCTATTTGGGTGATTATGGATAAGTTGACCAAGTCTGCATATTTTGTACCTGTGAGGGCAGATTATAATGCGGAGAAGTTTTCCAAGATCTACATTCGGGAGATTGTTCGATTGCATGGTGTACCTATCTCTATTGTTTCTGATATAGGTACTCAGTTTACCTCAATTTTTTGGAGTTCTATGCATAGTGAGTTGGGTACTTAGCTTGATTTGAGCACAACTTTCCATCCTCAGATGGATGGTCAGTCTGAGAGGACCATTTTGGTATTAGAGGATATGCTTTGAGAGTGTGTTATAGATTTAGGTGGTCATTGGTACTAGTACATGCCCTTAACAGAGTTTGCCTACAACAACAGTTACCATTCTAACATTCAGATTTTGCCTTTTGAGGCTTTGTATGGGCCGAGGTGTAGACCCCCCATGGGATAGTTTGATTCATTTGAGGTTAGGCCTTGGGGCACAAATTTATTGAGAGATTAGATGGATCAAGTGAGACTGATTCAACAGAGGCTAGTGGATGCCCAGAGTAGGCAGGAGAGTTACATCGACCATCGAGCCCATGATTTTGCATTCATGATTGGAGAGCGGGCTTTATTGAAGGTATCACCCATGAAGGGTTTGATGAGGTTTGGGAAGAAAGGAAAGCTTAGCTCTAGTTTCATTGGCCCTTTTGAGATTATCGAGAAGTACGGAGATATGGCATATAGGCTAGCTCTACCTGCACATCTATCAGCTATTCATCCGATATTCCATATTTCCATATTGAAGAGATACCGTCCAGATGATTCATATGTGATTCGATGGGATTCTGTTGCATTAGATCATAACTTGTCCTTCAAAAAGAAGCCCATTGCCATCCTAGATAAGCAGGTTAGGAAGTTGAGGTCTAAGCATATTGATTCAGTGAAGGTCAAATTGAGACATCGCCCTATTAAAGAAGCTACTTGGGAGGTTGAGTATAATATAAGGCGTAGATTCCCCCCAGTTTTTTTCTGATTCAGGTACCTTATTTGCTTTTTCATTCGAGGACGAACTTGTGTCTTAGTGGTGGATAATGTAACAACTGTTGTTGTGATTTTAGATTTTTCTATATTTTAACTATTTTGCCACTCCCTATAGTAGCTATATGCTATTTATAAGTTGTAGGGATGGTTAACACGGTCCCCAAAGCATTCGGGGAGTGGTTTGAGTGAGTTTAAGGTTTTTAGAGGTTTTGAAAGTGTTTAGTTTGACTTTGGTCAATGTTTTATGATTCTAGCATCAGATGGTGAATTTATCAATTCTATTAGATTTGAAAAGCCAATTTTGGGTTCGTAGCGTAGTTATTTCGGGTCCCGAGCCTTTATATGTCATTTTGATATCTTAGGCGAGAATTTGTTAAAATATCTTATAAAGGGGTCCCAAGGGGTTAAATTATTGTAAACGACATCATTTTGAAAATCTGATGGTTCCATTGAGTCCATAATGTTGAAATTAGCCTAGTGGCATATTCAGATTATTTTTGTGGAGTCCAGAATGAATCCCAAAGGTCCAACCGGATTAATTTTTAAGTCCCAACTGCTGTTTTTGCTGTTTTTGGTACAACATATAGCCCTTCTTCACATTCACTAGACATTAGTCGCATTCGTGGAGAAGGAATTATTTAGGTCTTGCAAATACACCAGTGGGACCGTATTCATGAAGGTTCACCTATTTCTTTCTATACGTTCGCGGGTTAGCGACCACGTTCTCGAAGGTGTAATGGGGTTCGGGTCTGGGTAGGCCTTCATTGCGATCGCGATGACCTGACCGCGATCACGGGACTTGGGTCAGGTTGAACTTCACGTTCGCAGCGTGGGGCCTGTGTTCGCAAAAAGTGAATTATACCTTGGCAGATTTTAAAATAGAGCCCCATTTTCACCATTTTTCATCTTTAAGACCTCAGTTTGTGGCAATTTCATAGGAGATTTTCATCAAACTCATTTGGTTAAGTTCCAAGTTCATATTTTCATCATTTTTCTTGAATTTTATCTTCAAAATAGCTTTTAACCAATGATTTCAAACTTGAATTTTGGAGCTTTTACTCGGTAAACTACAAAATTAGTGTTTTTTTTTTCAATTTCAAGTCCAGTTTCAATTTATTTTTAGTTTGGTTTTAAGATTTAGACTCCTTTCATTATGGAGAACTTGATTCTTAAATAAAATTCTAGATTTACCCTTTATCGATCTTGAGCCAATTTTTGAACCCAGAAAGAAAGTAGCTAATATGGGTATTATTAGACTCCTTTTAACATGTAGATTACATTTTTAAAGATTTGGTCCAATCCAAAGCCACTCATAAAGGAAAGGCTCAGTGTCGAAGGGTCAAGGCTAGAGATTCGATAATTTGAGGTAGGTTATAGCTTAACTTTCTTTAGACTAGGTTGGGTGTAAAGTATACTTAGAGTTGGGGATTTAATCGTGATGATTATAATTTGAGTTAGTTATTTTATCATGTTACCGTTTGGGGGCCTATATGAGTTTTATGGATGACTTGAGATATTATTATTGTTGTGATGCCCATGTGGGAGTTTACGTGCATATTATATTTGACTTGATAGACAATTAATATTGTATAGCTGAATAAGAGCTTGACTTAATATATATTCTTGGTGTCTAACATGCTTATCCATTATTGTGATGCCATGGAAGGTTTATATCATGAATTAGGACATATTGAGGAGATTTTATCCCATTTAATACCATCATTGAATTGATTCATTCTACAATATTGCTTTAGTTATGAGAATGCATCCCCATTTCAATTATGTATATACATTGTGTTAGAACCACATAGAGACACTGACTATGAAGAAAAATGAGACACTTTATGAAACCCTTGACCGACGAATGTACCAGCAAGGTTGATTGAGATATGAGATTTTGAATGTATATGGATTGCGAATCCCCCATGGTGTCCTATCCTGGAAGCTTTCTCTCGGATGGTGTATACGAGGTGATATTGAGACATTACATTCATAGCTATTATATTGCATTGCATTTTTTCATCCTTTTATATGTTTGATATCGTATATTTAGCCTTCTCAATTACATATACTCATGTATAGTGTTTAATTGATATTATACTTGTAGATACTGTTAAGAGATATGGTGTGCGCTACCATTTGAGAATTTTTCAGTATGTAGGTGGAAGGTTCTCATAGTATTCTTTACTTGTTTTATTTTCTACTTTTCTCAGTCGACTTATGATACCTACTGAGTACAAGTGGACCGTACTCACTCCTATTTTTGTACCTTTTCGATGTAGATCCCAGTAAGAGTGTGATCCGTGGTGGCTGATTTGTGTTGTTGAGAGTTGATTCGGAGTACTGGTGAGCTCTCCCTTTAGAGCCCTATTCGAGCCTTCATCTATCTTTTATGTCTCTGTTTATTTTCAGAGACAGATATGTATTATCAGATTCAGTATTGTCTTAGATTCTCTTTATACTTATGACATCAGGTTTTGGTCAATGGTTGTATTTTATTTTAGATATTCTGAATTTATGATTATTATGGCCCGACTTCATTGTAGAAGTCTCATTTTTTCTTTATTTCTTTCCTTTTTTTGATTTCATGTTTTTGTGGCTTTTCAACTTACCTAGCAAGATTCGGGGTAGGTGCCATCATTACCTTAACTTTTGGATCGTGACAAAAATGTGAACTTGAAGTTCAAGAGATTATTCATTTGAAAAATATTGCAAACAATTGTCAGATGTAATTACTGACTCAATGTTATAATTCAGCAGTAAATTCTCTAATGATAAGTCCTTGAAGGATAGAGTCTATGGCATGCCTGATGCGTGATAGTCCAATCGGTTCCAAATGTAAAACACCTTGAAGAAGGATAGGGGTAAATGATAAAGATGATCAATCATAATGAGACAAGTGCTTTAAAAATCACTATGACATAACTCTTCATAAAACCTTGGCAAAGGTTCAGGTACATCATGAAAAATGAAGAGATCTTGATAAGTTATGTCGCATTGAAAATAATATAAAAATGACCGTCGATGGTATTTTTGATGTAATGTAGTGCTCAACATTATAAATATAACGAGGATCTTGAATAAAAATCTGTCAAAGAGTATGGACAAATAAATGACTGGAAAAATAAAAATACGTAATCCAAGTATTTTGTTTCACTTGAGAAAGTGAATATTTGGAATTATAGTCCAAAGATCAAGGTATAATGTCAGTGAGGTACAAATGGGTTGTTGTATGAAATATAAAGCCATAAGATATGTAGTATGGCTTGTGCCTTGGGGCATAAAAGGTTTTTCACAAAATTCGTAACATTATTATTAGGAGATGTATTCTCCTATTGTGGATGCAATGAGGTTTTTTCCCAGTCTGGCAATACTGAAAAGCTTAAATACGTATAATGAATGATTGTTATATCTAGCTAGATGGTAAATGCTATATGAAAGTCCTTGAAGGATTTAAAAGTTTTCAAAGCTACTTGATCCATTGAATATCCCAATGGTTGCAAGCTCACTTAATATAAAAAAAATCAATTTTGATCTCATGAGAATGATTAGAAAATACCATGTCTTAGTGCAGTTGGTGAACTTCTGTTTCCTGCTATTTCTATACATGAAGTAATTTTTTTTGTTAATGTGCAGGAAAGACATAATTTCACTTTTATGTGGAAATATTTTAAATTAAATTAAATATTTAGATGGATTTATCTCTAAAAAATATTGTCAAAGAATTGTTGGCTATGCAAAATGCTGGAAGGTCATTTGATCTACATAGCATTTGATTATATGAAATTTTCTATGTGCATGTGAGACCACTACTATAGTATCATATTTTACAAGGTAGTTAATGATTGACACTTAATTCAGGTCAAGTCAAGCTATTAATAACTGATAAAGCAAGTGACTCTACATAAAATAAGATATGTGATTTTCTTTGAGATGGAGATTGCAATATTATATGAAGATGATGCTTCTTGCATAGCTCAATTGAAAGAAAATATATAGAAGAAGACAAAATAAAACACATTTCAGCAATGGACTATTTCGCTCAATTTTTGTGGAATATTTTATGGAGGCATTGTCAATCACAACACTTTGAGAAGCTAGATTGGAATGTATTCTCTGCAAGATTGAGTGATGTCTTTATCGGGGGAAGTAAATATGCACTGCACTATATTTTCCTTAGTCAAGGTTTTGTCCTACTGAGTTTTCGTAACAAGGTTTTTAACGAGGCAGCAAACAATACGTACTAAAGGATATGTGTACTCTTTTTCCTTCACTAGGATTTTTTCCTACAATTTTTTTTTCTAGTAAGGTTTTAATGAGGCACATCATCTATGGACATCCAAGGGGGAGTGCTGTAAAACTAATAAGTGTGGATGTCTACTACTCTAGAAATTTACTCCCATTACTCATCTCCATTACTTCTCTCCATTATGAAGATAACCTCCACCATTCATGACTATTATTCTTGTAACCTTAAACCTCTATAACCTCCTCCATTATGTTCATGGTTAATGTAATATTGATGTCAATATTTCGTGTGCCTCTATGTAACACTATAAATAGAGGCATAAGGGTTCATATTGTACATACTTGATACACTTTGATACTTGGAAGAAATAAGAATACTATCCTCTCTTGTCTCTCTATATTTCTTTTTTACTTTATTGTTTCATATTGTTATTCTTTTAGCTTAGTTTTAAAACAAACATAAGTTAATCATGGAGAGCGTAACCAGGAAGAATTAAACAGTGTCTTCTTTTCCCCACTGATCAAACCTTTGAAAATTTCCCAGATTTATACAACGACAGAACTGGGACATCACCATTTTTATTCTTATTGTTATTCTATTACTGGGTGGAATTCAAATTGTATAAAACAAATCTATCACTATTCATTCTCTCTTCAAATTTGCAGTTATTCAAAACTGTTTTAGATTTATTATTAAATTCACTAGTACTGTAATTAAATTGTAGAGTAGTGAATAAAACATAATTCAAATCGTCATGACAAAAGTTTAAATTCTAATAAGTTGTTAAATGCCTCATTAAGATTTTGCTGCTGAGCATAATTCATATAGCCATAGTTATAGCTTTATAGATGGCAAGCAGGCAAGTTGGGTTGAATTTAGGTGGGTTATGATGAGCTGAGTTAAAAAATAGTGGATTATTGATCCGTTCAAATGTTAATTGCGTAGAAATGGATAAAAAATGCGGGTCATAATCCAACCCACTCAACTCTTACTAAGTTTTAATTGTTTTATTTATTCTTTTATAATTTTTTAGTGCCTTACAAAATTAATAATTTTTTGTTATTATGACTATATATAACCTATCAAATACAAAATTACTGCTTTGAATCAATTTGGGCAAGATATCAGCCCAAACTTTGATGGGCTAAAATGGGCCAAGCTAATAAATGGACGAATCAATAATCAACTCAAATTTTGGCGGTTATAATTTTCATGAAATAATTTTGCAACCTGTAGTTGTAGTGGTGGCAAATTAGTTGATTGAATTGAATTTGGACGGAATATTTAAAATGAACTGAATTGCAATCCATTTATATCAATATAGATAAAAATGAATTGGGTAGGAGATGGATGGGATAAAATAGTACTAACCCACTTAATCTTCTAAAGCCAACATTATGTTTCATAGCTTATTAGTACTACTTTTTTGAAAAAAACTGAGTCAACTTATAGTATATAGATTAAATGGGTCGATTTTATAAATATGAATTAAAATTCTTAGCTCTAATTAATATAATGGTAAAAATTTTATGGGCCGCTGATATTCCATTAAAAAATTTATATTTTAAGTATATTATTATCTTATATCTTGAGTATAGTTGTGAGGGTTATGTCTTATGGAGATTTTTTTTGAGCTTATTACGTATTTTACGTGTGTATGAAGTGCCTTTGAATTAAAACGAGCCACAAAGGAATGAATTGGCAACAAAACTGACGTTTGCGTGCTCACATTATGACCAAACCAGCGACCCAAGGGATCTAGCAGTGATATGAAACATCAAAATATTACAAAAAGTGTCTTCCATAGCATGCAAAGCTGAAAAATTTACCCTACAAGCAAAGAGAGCTCATAGGTCTGCATTTTCAGATTTTCCTATCCAAATTTGATTTGACTTGATTTGAAAGACCTCCTACTCACCTTAAATCATAGAAATATCCCATAAAAGTGTTAGGATTAATCATGCGGTTTAGTTATAGTATTTTGTTACATTCCTTATGTAAGACTTTTTAGTATATTTATTTGAATCAATAGAGTCTTATTTTAAATAGATAATTTTTATTTGTATGTGTGTCCTTTACTTGTACAGTAGACGATTTTTTGTATGGAGTTTTATGACTCATGCAAGGAGGATTACATTGTTGGATCTTATAAGTTAGAAATTTATTTTCGCAATCAAAGATGAAGTTAGACAAACATCTTGATGATTGTAGCACATGATTAAATATAACCTAATCTTGATTATGGAGTGGTTGTATTTGAACTTCTTGTGCTAGTATACTTAGGGGTGATCGTTTAGTAGAGTGCATAAGAATAATACTAAATATATGGTGTATTAGTAATGCTTGTATTAGTAATACTTGTATTAATTATGCTTACATTTGTTATGCTGACATTATTTCTTATACACTGTTTGCTTTGATGTATTAGAAACAATATATCTTGTATAATTTTTATTAAAAAATCATTATTTACAAAAATGCCATTTAGACTTTCTTTGCAACAGAGCTTTTATAAAATACCCTCTCCCTATACATTTTTATAAAACTTCACTCGCTCAATTTTCTCCCCAAAATAAACGTAAATAATTGTTAGCATTGCATCACAATATTCTTGAGGCAAGTTGGCAAAGAGTTCCTTTTACCCTACAAGATGGATAAAAAGAAAAAATAAAAGGAACACATGGGAGAAAATAGCACAGACGTAACTAATTCTGCTAGAGAAGTTGCCAAATTAAAATCATTTGGTGATGCTTCCTAATGTGATACACCCATCAACACAGAGCACCTTGAAATTTTAGTGCAATCAGTAAATTTATTTGGATATTTATATACTTTGATGAACATGTGACATACATGCTGATCTTATGGTTCTGCAATTCAGGTTGTTGCTTGTCAAGCCAACCAACAAAACACACACAAGGAGAAGAGAAATAATGGAGAAAATCACCCTTAGCTTTTCTATCGCAAATTACAGAGAAAAGAGGCAAAGTACGATGGAAAAGGACTTCAAAAATATTCTATTATGAATTTGAGAGGTAATTTTGTCATTAATCAAGTTAATGCTTGTATTGAAACCACTTATATTACTAATACATGAAAAAGGATGGTATTAGTAATACATACCTCAATACACAATAGAGTGTAACAAATACAAGCATTAGCTATACATAGGCTAAAAATATTGTACCAAACATGGTACTAATAGTACAGAAGACTAATGCAAGTATTATTTTCTTAATGCACTTTACCAAACTATCCCTTAGTATGTATTAAATGGACCAAGTAGAAATACTTGTTTCTGTTCTGTATGTTTATGAAATAATTTCTCGGGATCATTAAATGTAATTATACTCTTAATATAGATATACTTATTATGATCAATGTGATTTCTTTTTTTATCTTGATCTATAAGGTGAAACTCTTTTATGGGTTGATACATTCTCGATAGGTTGAATTATAACAAATGACATTTGAGAAATAATGATTAGTTGATAGAATTCATGTCTCGATCTTGAGATTGATGATATCTGTTTATGGTTGCGTATTGATTTTCATGTGAAAACCCAGCAGGTGGATTTTGTATCCATCATATGAAATAATTTAAGTGTATGAATAAAGAATTAAATTAATCGATAGATCAGATGATCAAAAATTTAATTTAGTTGATTAGTATATGTAATCTTAACATGGAGAGTTAAATAAACTTTGATGAATGATTTTGAAATAAAACCAAGGAGTGCACTTACAAAGTTTTAATGGAATGATCTGTAATTTATTATAATTGGTTAATTCATTCATTTTGTGATTTACTATCATAATAGGAAGCCTCATTTATTAAATCTGTGGTCCCTGCTATGCCTAATAAATTCATGAACTTGGAAAGAAAAATCAGTCTTCTAGAAGTGGTAAAATCCTACACGATTTTGGTAAAAAATAGTTGATCTTCTAGAATAAAAAGTTGTAAGCATTTTGGACTGGGTTTTACTCCAAAAACGTGTATAGTTACTTGGGAAGGAAATATCCTACACGTTTGTAACTAGGATTTTACACCCTAAAACGTGGTTATAAATAAGACCATCTTTCTCCAAAAAAATCATCTTTTTGAGATGCAGTACTCGCCCACACGAGTACTCCCTACTCAAAGCTTTATTAAGGCTATAGCAGACGATGCTGACCTGGAGAGCACTGTGGATGGTTTGTGCAATAGCTTCAAGAGGTTAGTATATTCCTGAACTCATTCATAACTATTATCTAGATTTCATGTAAGATAATTGATCTATTTGCATGCTTCCATTGTAAATTTTCCATCACTTGGCATCATGAGCTTTCGTACATCTAATTAGATAATAAAAGAAAATAATTCATGAAAAATATTCTTATGATTGTTAACGTTTTGAATGTATGTATGAACCATAGTCAAGAGATTAGTAATAGGATTTTGATGATTTTCTTGATTCTGGAATCTTAGTTTGTTGTTGATTAATAATCTGCATAATATAAGAGCCCAAAATGTCTAAAACAGGCCATCTACTAACGTTGGCATAATCCCTTGTTAAAGCCTTGTCAATGCTTGTCGATTGATTGGTATTGGAGTTTGAATTTTTTGGCAAACTTTGATTGACCTGAAATTTGGTAGGCTCATTGAAAAAATCCCACTGATCAATACACACATCTTTGTTGTTTTAAAGTTACTTTTAGTCATTCAGAGTCATTTAGATGGGTTATTGGGCAATTTTCTATTTTCTGAAGAAAAGAAAAATTAAGCAAAAAATATTTTATTTCAAGCAGTGGTGGTAGGGTTCATTCTCTATAGTCTTCATTGATGTATTTCAGTAATATAATGAGTTTACATGTTGACGTAGGTCTTCTTTATCATCAAATAAATTTATTATGGTCTATTATTGTGTTTCTGATCTCTTGTTGTTGATAACTTGTATTAACTCTCTAATTGAGTTACATGCTGGATTAATGAAATAGAGATTTATAAAATATGATATTTACCTGAATTAAATAAATAATTTACTCTCTATCTGAGTTGTTCTATTTTATTGATATGGGGCACACATCTGGCATGACTCATATAGTTTACATGAATAGTTAAGTTTCCTATCGAATCTAGCTGTTCAATGTCCATGGTTGTATGTGTGATGTGTCTTTATGAATTTAAGTATTCTTGATGCATGCTTAATTATCTATTTAATATTTTTATATCTCTCAAATTAATTATGACTTCATTCAGTCCCTTTACCTCCATTTTGAACCAAAACAAGTTAGAGGGCCCGAATTATGTTGATTGGAAAAGAAACATGACTATTGTCTAACTGTTGAAGGGTACAAATTCATATTTGTAGACACGTGATTTTCGAACCTCCTATTTTTTACACTATTTTTAGCATTAAATATTTACTTAAGTCTAATCTTGATTTTAACCTTTATTCCTTTTAGTGGATTTTATGTGAGAAAATTGAAAACCACAAAAAATAGTCGTGTTTTTTTCGATAATACTTTTATTTTTGATTTTTGGAATTTTTTTTTACAAAAATAAGTTCTTTCAATTTTCTTATTTTTAATATTTGTGTTTTATTTTATTTGAGATTATTTTCAAAAAGATCATCAAAAAATCCAAAACGAATAAATGCCCGCCACTTGGCTAATTTCAGTTCTATCCATATCTAATATTCTTTTTAGATCAAGAGTGTTCCCAAACTCGATCCCCAAGTCACTAAATTTTATCCCAAAAAAAAATATATCCGAAATATCTGGCAGCTAGCAAAATTTGACTCTTGAGAAAATATTTGGCAGCTAGCAAAACTCCATTTTCCTTCCTCCTTTAATCACCATCGACAAACCAACTTTGTTAATTAACCATTGTCCACCATCATGAAAAGCTCATAAATTCACCTTCAAGCTTCCATGACCACCAGAAAACCCATTAAAAATGCATTCAAGAAGAACATTTTAAAACTACATGGTCTCACAACACAACATGTGGGAGAACCAATCAATCCAACCCTTAGCCGAATAAATTATCCCTTACACTTAAACATTTACTAAAACCAAGCTCCATTTATTAACTTAAAACATATCCAACATAATACCACTATTAATATCTCCAAGAATTTAAATGAATAACAAAAGTGCGGAAGTATCTATAAACTATTGCATCCCTCAGGACCTGAAAGTCACCGCACAAGAACTACTAAATCAAAATAAAGTCTAAAACATAGGAACTCAATGTCTAGAAATAAAGGACATAGAATAGAAGAAGATCCAATGGTTCTCTGGACATGGTGTTTACCCTTGGATCGAAGTTGAAATCACGAACTAGAGTCGAGATCTCATCTCAAATGCTGAAACACATTCTGTATTAAATAAAAAAAAAGGGCACAGGTAGTATTAGTACAAAATTAGTGTACTGGTAGACATCATCGATCGAGATAACTCAACATCATACGGGTAGTTTTTATAACTTCCTAAAGTTGTCATCTAACACAGTATCAACTCAAATCCACTGATCAATACACCGATAACTACCAGATTTTCTTAGATCACTCAGTACCCAAAACTAGGCTTGCCTTGAATTTTACAACTTTGCCTATGGAAAGGCTAATATGAGATTTTACTCTCTAATTTACCATAACTATGTTTTAGGTCATTACATTAGATACCAATTAAACACTCATTCTTTTCCAAATGTGAACTAACAATAAATGATGAAAGTAAGCAAGATTTACTTGACTCGATGAATAAATAAGGATAGCGTTCGTGCATATCTGGCTCAGCCTTCCACGTGGACTCCTCAATAGGACGGTTCCTCTACTAGACTTTCACAGATGGAATCAACTTAGTTCTCAACTTCCTTACATCTCCATTTCATATAGCAATCGATTCCTCTTCATAAGAGAGTTCTTTATCAAACAACTCTTAATCCCAACGGATGATATAATCCCCATCTCCATGACACTTCTTGAACATTGAGACATGGAATACCGAATGAATTTCAGA
Source organism: Capsicum rhomboideum (assembly GCA_031232105.1). Taxonomy (NCBI): domain Eukaryota; kingdom Viridiplantae; phylum Streptophyta; class Magnoliopsida; order Solanales; family Solanaceae; genus Capsicum; species Capsicum rhomboideum. The sequence goes on from CP124718.1 coordinate 53,040,254, forward strand.
CAGACTAGGAGGTAGAGCCATCCTATAAGCTACAAACCCTACTATTTTCAAAATTTCAAAAGGTCCTATATACCTCAGACTCAATTTACCTTTCTTTCCAAACCGCATTACACCCTTCATGGATGACACTTTAACCAAAACCTTCTCACTTTCATTGAATGCACATCTCTCACTTTAGTTTCTATATACTTCTTTTGTCTTTTCTGAGCTGCTACCATCTTCTCTTGGATGAATCTCACCTTCTCCATTGGATCTTTCAACACATCTATGCTCTAAGGTCTCACCTCGAAGGCATCAAACCACCCAATCGGTGATCTACACTTCCTCCCATACAAGGCTTCAAAAGGAGCCATGTCAATACTTGAGTGGTAGCTATTGTTGTATGCGAATTCATACAAACGCAAAAACATGTCCCAATGACCACCAAAATCTATTACACATGCCCGAAGCATGTCCTCTAGCACCTCAATCATCCGCTCTGACTACCCATCAGTCTATGGATAAAAAGTTGTACTCAGGTCTAACCTAGTGCTAAACTCTTCTTAAAACTTCTTCCAAAAATTGGAGGTAAACTATGTACCTCCATCTAACATGATGGAAATAAGTGTCACGCCTCAAATCCCATTGGAGCAGACTGGCACCCGAAGCCGTTAAGACTCGAGAGAACCAACCTATGATCGAGTACATTCATATGCATATCACTAAATGAACAACAGTCTGTCACATATAGACACAAGATATCAATGACGAAAGTCATGGAAAGAAATTCAAATAGATATGAAACTTGGCCGTTAGGGCCACCACGTCAAAAGGGTCATATATTCCTTCATTTGTCTTACAACGTCTACAAAGCCTCTAACAGATACATAACCAAGCCTAAAGTGGGGACAAGTCCCCGCTTTATACAAATGTTACACAGTAACAAAACAAGTATGTACAAGTGACTTGAAAAGCCCCAAACTAATCTGGAGCTCACCAATAGCCTGTAGATGACCTGTGTCCTACTGTGAAGGTTTACTAGCTCCTGTGCCTGCAGCAAGTAAGATAGGTCCCCTAAGGGACATCAGTTTGAAAGAATGTACTGAGTATGCAAGGCTATAAGTAACTGAATGACATATAAGAACTCCAATGGAATCAAATTCAAGTGAATGGACAATATTGGTAAACCACCGTACTGTATATGTGAAACCATGTACATTACATTCGTTCATTTCCTTTTTTACGTTCATATCAATATCAACATCAATCATACAATGCCTGGGACTAACTGATCAGTGGTAAATAACATTGGGATAGGTTCGAGCTAGGCTTATGCCCTCAGAGCTGCCACCCATAATCAATAAATCAGGTTCGGCTAGATCTAGGTTTTAACCCCAGAGCTGCCCCCTGTATTCAATAAATCAGGTTCGGCTCGAGCTAGGCTTTTGGCCCCAGAGATGCCCCCTGTACTCAATAATCAACCATATATGCATTACTTCATTCTTTGATTTTTGTGAGATTGATACATTGGTGGTCATAACATTGTTGGAGCTTTGGAACAATACTCAATGAATAAGAGACACGTGAATAACAATTTATAACAAACCTGAATTAAGATACTTATGAGAACAATGGGTGCTGCCACAGGATACGGAAAAGAGTAACCTTATATAACTTATCCTTCTAACGTGTGACTATAATAGTTCAACTCTTCCTTAAAGAGCTACTCTACAATATGAATACATAATGGAGCTTACATTAAAAGTCAACTACATTAAAAGTTCACAAGGTGATAATAAACTAGTCGACTGCCATATAACTTCATTCCACCCTCCTACAATACAATTTACTGCCTCACCATACCAACAACACCAAACTAGTCCACATATCAACTTAGATATCACAAACCAATAGGAATTCCCACCAAGTTTATACTTTACATTTCCTCCTCAACACATCGTCACATTTACTCCACCAAGTCACCTAAATACCTTTCACAACAACACATTACAAATAATCCACAATTGATACTATCCAAAATGCCTCTGAACTACCCCTTTAGAGCTATCCAAAGGGTACCATGAGTTTGTGAATGCATCTAAGAAGGGTAGAGGGGCCTTGGGGGGTCAAAGAGAAGAAAAAACAAGCTAAATGAGATTCTGAAAGGACCTGCGGAGCAACCTGCGCCTGCAGGTGGTATGGTCCGGCCGCAGGTACCCTCTTGGCACTGTCCAGAGCCACCTACGAAGACATCTGTGCGGGCAGGTGGCTCATCCGCGAAGGCGGATGCCTGAAATGAGTCATTTTTGGGTCCATCTTTGTAATAAATGGTCCATGGCCTTAAGTAAGCTTCTATTTTCATATTTTAGGTTCACTTTGATGCCAACCAAAAATTATGGTTTCAAAATGCGCATGAACATCACAAAATTATATTCTCCTTTCACTACACCACAGATTCCATGCACAATTTCTTAACAACATTTCCACAAGTCATACACAAGGAGGAAACAAGTTAGGGAAATATACAAATCTTAAAATGTTGAGATTTCATTCATCTAATTCACTTCCTTCGAGATCTTAAGTCCCTTTTCAAATTTAAACCACATAGAAGGCAAATCCTTTAGTAAAGAAGCAAAAGTGGACTGCTTCACAACAAGTGGACTGTTCAACACCTTTTAAACATAACCAACATGATCTACACAACCCCTCATGCATATAATATATTAAACCATAAGAGTAAACACTTACCAAGGCTTGCAAAGGGAGGATCTTGTCCAAAGGGGTGATTGCTTAGGGCTTGAGAGAGGAGAAATATCTCTTGGAAAAATCTAGAATTTGCAAGTGTATTTTGGTGAATAAAATCTGATTTTTCAGCCTTATATAGTCCCTCTAAACACATCTCTTTATGGTCATCCTTAGCCAAACTTTTGGGTCAAAGATGAGGTGTTTACTTGGTCAAATCTAGAATGGATCATTTTCTTTTTAGGCCATGTCTTATTTACTTAATTGTTTGGGCCTTAATTGAGCCCAATAGCACAATATTAATTTATCCCAATAAAGTTAGTGGGTAATTCACCAACTATCTCAAGTTTAAATAATTCTATAAATGGTAAGGTAGTCAAATAAGTTCGAAAATGTACGGGGTGTTACATCCTTCTCCCCTTAGGAACATTCGTCCTCGAATGTTAGTAACATTATCAAATTTACACAAGTTCAAGTCTAAGTTCATTCTTCATATGATCACACACACATACTATTTATATATACTTACTTGTTATTGCTCCAATTCCGCATCTTGAACTTTCTCTCCAGTTTGAAATAAATGCGGGTACTTAGATTTCATCATTTCCTCGGCTTCTCGTGTGATTTCTTCTACTTGTTGATTTTTTCATAGCACTTTTACTGAAGCTACTTCTTTATTTCTTAACCTCTTAACTTGTCGATCCAGAATAGCAATGGGTACTTCTTCATAGGTGAGATCTTCTGTAATTTGTACATCATCTGTGGGAGCAATACGAGATAGATCTCCTATGCATTTTCGAAGCATTGAAACATAAAACGATGGGTGAACTATGGAGAGTTCTTGGGGTAGTTCTAATTCATACGCAACTTGACCAAATCTTCGGATAATCTTATATGGCCCTATATAACGTGGACTCAGCTTTCCCTTCTTCCCAAATCTCATTACCCCTTTCATTGGTGATACTTTCAAGAATACCCAATCACCCATGGCAAATTCTAGCCCCCTTCTTCTAACATCGGCATATGACTTGTGTCGACTTTGGGCCGTCTGTAGCCGTTGTTGTATCACCTTAACCTTCTCCATAGCTTGATGAACAATATCTGGCCCAAATAAGGCAGTTTTACCCACTTCAAACCATCCAATTGGTGATCTACACTTTCTTCCATATAAAGCTTCATAAGGTGTCATTTTGATACTTGAATGATAGCTATTGTTGTAGGCAAATTCAATAAGAGATAAATGATCATCCCAATTACCTTTAAAGTCCAATGTGCAAGCTCGTAGCATATCTTCAAGTGTTTGTATAGTACGCTTTGTCTGTCCATCTGTCTGAGGATGAAAAGCTATGCTTAAATTCACTTGGGTACCCAAACTCTTCTGAAAAGACTTCCAAAAATTTGCATTAAATTGAGCTCCCCTGTCTGATATAATAGAGATTGGAATTTCGTGCAATCGAACTATCTCTTTAATATACAACCACGTATAATCTTCAGCTGTATAGGTGGTCTTGACCGGTAGGAAGTGTGCTGACTTGGTAAGCCTGTCAACTATTACCCATATGGAATCAAATTTTCGAAGTGTACGAGGAAAACCTGTGATGAAATCCATGTTGATCATATCCCACTTCCAGACAAGAAGATTTATACATTGTATATAACCTCCAGGCTTCTGATGCTCTACTTTTACTTGTTGACAATTGGACATTGGGCTACAAATTCTGCAATGTTCTTCTTCATGTTACCCCACCAATACATTTCTTTCAAATCATGATACATTTTGGTGGTTCCCGGATGAATAGAATACCATGAATGATGTGCCTCTGTGATAATCCATCTTCTTAGCTCATCTACATTAGGTACACACAATCTACTTTGACACTGAAGTACTCCCTCTTGCGTAAGGTCAAATGCCCTTGTCAAACCTTGTAGCACATTCTCCTTCAGTCGCAGTAAAATAGGATCCGCATACTATTTTTCCGTCACTTCAGCTACTAAGAAAGATTTTGCCGCATTTTGCACCATAATTTCTTCATTTGGAGTTTCAAGAAGACGAACCCCCAAGCTGGCTAGTTGATGTAGATCCTTGACTATATTTCACCTTTCCATGAGCTGACCATCAATGCTTACTATTGCTTTATGGCTTAATGCATCAACTACTACATTTGCTTTCCCTGGATGTTATAAGATATCGATACCATAATATTTTAATAGTTCCAGCCATCTCCACTGCCTCAAACTTAGATCCTTTGGCTTAAAAATATACTGTAAACTCTTATGATCAGTATATATGTCAACATGAACCTCATACAAATAGTGGCGCCATATCTTTAAAGTAAATATCACAGCTGCTAGCTCAAGATCATGTGTTGGATAATTTCTCTCATGTGGCCGCAACTGTCTTGAGGCATAAGCTATCACATTACCGTGCTGCATCAATACAAATCCTAAGCTGACTCCTGAAGCATCACAATATACCACATACCCATCGGTGCCTTCTATAAGTACCAACACAGGTGTAGAAGTCAACTTATCCTTCAGATCTTGGAAACTCTTCTCACATGCATCATTCCACTGAAACTTAGTTGCCTTATGTACTAGCTTTGTTAAAGGTGCCGAAATGGAAGAAAACCCTTTAACAAATCTTCTATAATAGCCTGCCAACCCAAGAAAACTACGAATCTGTAACACCCCGTACCGTCCCAACCCTACTTGACGACGTTGAACAATGTTTATTTAGGTGTCGAGAGCCACAAGTATGTATTTGGTAATGTTATTGATGAGATAATTGAAATTGGCCCTCGTACATGTGATTAAACCTTCATAGGAGGTGTTTTGTGATTTTGTGGAACATTTTTGGGGTTAAAAATGAGGTTTGAAGGACCTCCAAACAAAGGATATTAAAGGAAAGAAGTAAGTTAAAGAATAGAACTTGAAGTATCTAACCAAACCCGCAAAGAAAAGTCGAAAAATGAAATTTTCAAAAAAACTAAGGGTCAGGCATGACAGAGGGCGTGCCAGGCTGCTCTGGGCTAAAATTTTTAGCCCACAGGCAGCAAGATGGCGCACAGGGCATGCCATACTGGTTTTTTCCACCTTTCAATGTTGGAAATTTTTCGTAAGTCCCAAGGGTGCCCAGGGACGTACCGGGCCAATTTTTGCCAAGTTTCTTATACAACCACGAGCATATACATGGAATGAGTGAAGTATTATGTTGGTGTGTCAAAATTACTCGTGAACGAATTTGGCATCAAAATGACGGTTTTACCCTTGTGGTCAAAATAAGCCTTACGTAGCTAGAATCACTTTTTTTGGGATTGAGGCTACGAATATAAATTCCGTGAGTGGGGATATAGTCATAAGGCATATGAAATAATTTAAACATGGGAAATTATTGATTTTATTGGGTTAAATGAATTGGGCTCAATAAAAGGCCCAAAATGATAAGAAGACATGGGCCAAAATGGGTCAAATAACCCATTCTTGCCTTGACCTTCTAGACTTAGCATTAAATGCTATAAGAGTGGATAAGGATGGAATTGAAGGACTATAAAAAGGGGGAAAAATATGATTTTTATTCACTTGAATTTCTCATGCTTTCTAGATATTTCTCAATTATTTTTCTCTCCAAGATCATCATTTTTCAAGCTTGGGTAAGTGATTATTCTCATGGATTAATATATTATATGCATGGGAGAGTATGCAAATCATGTTGGTCATGCTTGGAAGTGTTCAACATGGTACTTTGTGTTTTTGGAAAAGATTTGTTATCCATGGGATTTAAGCTTGAAATATGACTTGTGATCTTGATGAAAGAGTATGGTATGGATAAAATATGAACATGTATGGTGTGATTATGCTATTAAATTTGTTTTTTTTTCTATAAGTGTAACTTATGAGATTTTGGCCGATATGTGCTATGAGGTGAATTAAGGTGACTTGATGGGTTATTTATGATATAGTGTGAATGAGAAAGTGTAAAGGAGAAGCTTTGTGGTGAAATGTTATTGGTATATGATGTTGTGGTCAATGTATGGTATGATTGAGGTATTGTTGGTATGACCATGCCGAAAATGGTATTGTAGAGAAGAAAATGACCTTTTTAAGGCAAATATGTAACTCATTGACGTCATATGCATTTGTAAGGTAGTTGGTGGTTAATGTAAATTCCGTTATGTATTTGTGTTGTTGAGTGAAACATAAGGAAGGAGCGGGACATTGTATGCACATCAAAGATTATATATTCATATAGAGAATACAAGGTATGTAAGGTTACTCTGTCCGTATTTTTCTGTAGCAAATAGTATCCACATTGACATCACACTTGTCCTATCCCGAAATGTGCTAAGGTATCCTATACCCGGTTACCAATTTTCAATATCACATGTTTCCCACTCATTGATCAATTGTGAATCACATGTCTCATATTCATTGATAATGTTCCAAAAGCCCAATAAGGTTGTGTTCCAAAGTTCCAATAGTGGTTATACTCATGTATCTTGTTCATTGATTATTGTCCAATGGTTCCAATAGTGTTATGTTTCCAATAATCTTTACTCACATGTCCCTTACTCATTGGTTAATGATCCAAGGCTTCAAATAAAGTTATGACTATCATTGTATCAATCTCAAAGTAATGAATGAAGTAATGCATATGTGGTTAATGATCAAGTATGGGTGGTAGCTTTGGGGGCGAAAATCCTAGCTCAAGCCGATCTCGAGATTATTGGATCAGGGGGCAGTCCTAGAGGTATAAGCCTAGCTCGGACCGATCCTGACAGGGGGTAGCTTTAGAGGTAATAACCTAGCTTGAGCCGATCCCGATCTATATTGATTCGTGGGTGGCAGCTCTAGGGGCATAAGCCTAGCTCGAGCCGATCCCAGGATAACGTTATGTTATGTTAAAACCCACTGTTCAGTCGGGGCCCGGGTATCACAGGTCACAGGCAAAGATGAATAATCATAGAAGCAAAGAAGCAAAGAAAGTAATGAAAGCAATTTACATGATTTCCAAAGTACAGAACAGTGACTTATCCATATTGGTTAGGCATTTGTATAGTTCATTGACATATTTACATATCATACGGTTTCATTTGAGCCTTACATACTCAGTACATTCTTCGAACTGACTTCCCTTGTGGGACTTACCTTACTTGCTGCAGGCGCAGGTGCTAGTAGGCCTCCCCAGTTGGTTGCCAGTTGTGTGTGGATCATTGGTGAGCTCCAGTTAGTTCGGGGCTTCTCCGAGTCACAGTTGTATATATATTTTGGTGTTGTACATGTTGTATAAAACGGGGACTTGTCCCGGCTTTTAGTTTGTTTTGGTCAATGCAACTGTTAGAGGCTTTTGTAGACGTATGTGGGTGTATGGATGTAAGATTGTACATGACGACTTTGACTTGATGGCCTCAACGGCCAAGTTTCGCATATGTGTATATATATATATATCACACGTTCCATGAATTCCATAGTTGGTATTTAAAACTCTTACGTGATCATGGGTTTCTTATGGCATGCATATGATTGAATAAAAGCAAAGCTTGGTTCTCTCAAGCCTTGTCGGCTACGAGTGCCAATCCGGCTCGATGGAATTCGAGGCATGACAAAAGTGGTATCAGAGCAGGTCGTTCTAAGGGTGTCTACAAAGTTGTGTCTGAGTAGAGTCTTACTTATCGATGTGTTGTGCACCATATTTATAAGTAGGAGGCTACGGTACATTTAGGATGTTGTTTCTTTTCTTCACTTCTAGATCGTGCAATAGAGCCAGTAGTGTAAGTTAGATTGTATCTGACCATTGGAATTGATTTTCTTTGATATAGTAAAAATGCCGATCACGAGAAGAGGTAGAGGTAAAGGGAAGAAGGTAGATATGCCTGCTGAAGAAGGAATGAGTAGATTACCACCTGACCAAGCTAGTCAAGGTGGAGCAAATGCTAAAATTTCATCGCGGTCTTCTTCTACTTTCCTATCTTTGGGAGAGCCAGTCGGTAGAAAAGTAACCGCATAACCACCAATGAACACCACAGATCAGGATCTTAGAAATGCAGTACATATGTTGACACAGTTAGTGGCAGCCCAATGTCAAGGACGAGCTGGTCCAATGACACATGAAGCTGATGTGGCTAGAGTGGCCAGTCGCAGAACACAGGATTTTCTGAAACTGGACCCTCCTATATTCACTGGGTCAGATCCGAAAGCAGATCCACAGGACTTCCTGGATCAAATTCAGAGAGATCTAGAAGTTATGCACGTGACGGGGGTAGAAATAGTTGAAATTGTTGCGTATAGATTGAAAGGAGAGGCGATATTGTGGTATGAAGATTGGAAGAAATCTCGTGATATTGGTTCAAATTCACCTAATTGGGAAGAATTTAAAGCTGCTTTTCTTGATCATTATCTTCCCTATGAGATCCGTGAGGCACGTGCAGATCAGTTTCTAAATCTCCATTAAGGAAATTTGAGCGTTAGAGAATACAGCTTGCAATTTAATTTCTTGGCTCGATATGCTCCAAATATGGTAGCTACAATGACAGACAGAGTCCATCGATACGTGGACAAATTAGAACCATATTTGGTAAGGGATTGCACCATTGCTGCTTTGAATAAGGATATGGACATCGCGATAATTCAGTCCTTCTCTTAGAAAATGAAAGATCAAAGATAGAGAAGAAGGGAACATGAATTCGACAGAGGACAGTCCAAAAGGGCTAGACCTATGGGACCATCTGCGATGTCCCAAAGAGGATCTAGGCCTCATATGTTTCCTAGACCACCTAGACCATCGTTCTCTCATTCCACAGCAGGTGCTCACTCTCAGTTCCGAGGGTTTAGAGGTGGTCCATCTGGACAGGGTAGTAGAGTTCACGGATCATAGGCAGCAGGTTTTCCTCGTCAGCAGTGTCAGCACTGCGGGCGTATTCATGTAGGTACATGCCGAGTGGGGACAAATGCTTGCTTTTGGTGTGGTATGATGGGACAGATGATGAAAGAGTGTCCCCAGAGGAGCATGGGTGGTATAGCACGACCGGTAGGATTGGCTGTTGCATCATCAGCATCGGTTCCTTCTTTGGGCCGAGGTGTGTAGTCTGTTGGCCGGGGTAGGGGTGCCAGAGGCGCAGCCAGTACTATTGGGGTTCAGAATCGCACTTATGCTCTCGTGGACCGACAGAATTCAGAGGCTTCTCCTGATGTTGTCACAGGTACATTATCCATATTTTCATATACCGTATATGCATTGATTGACCCGGGTTCTACATTTTCCTATGTTACTCCATTGGTTGCTGCGAAATTTGCAAAGGCACCAGAATTATTAATTAAATCAATTGAAGTGTCTACACTAATTGGTGAATATATTGTTGCGAAAAGAGTATATCGTAATTGTGTGGTAACTGTGTGAGGTCATGATACACTGGCCGATCTTATTGAACTAGACATGGTGGATTTTGATGTGATAATGGGAATGGATTGGTTGGCCTCTTGTTATGGCACGGTAGATTGCCAGGACAAGAAGGTACATGTTCATTTCCCACAAATGAATATTCTTGAATGGAAGGGTGATGTAGGGGCACCACGAGGAAGATTTATTTCCTATCTGAAAGCTAGGAAAATGATTGCTAAAGGTTGCATATGTCACTTAATACGAGTGAAAGGTAATGAACTAGAACCACTCACTCCGCAGTCGGTTCCAGTGGTCAATAAATTTCTAGATGTATTTCCAGAGGATCTTCCAGGCTTACCCCCAGAACGGGAAATAGAGTTTGGTATTGATGTGATTCCGGGCACTCAGCCTATCTCTATTCCTCCATGTAAAATGGCTCTAGCAGAATTACGTGAATTGAAGGAGCAATTGAAAGATTTGCTGGATAAGGGCTTCATTAGGTCTAGTATGTCCCCGTGGGGTGTACCGATATTGTTTGTACGGAAGAAAGATGGTACATTGAAAATGTGCATTGACTATCGGCAATTGAATAAGGTAACGATCAAGAACAAATATCCCCTCCCTCGAATTGATGATTTGTTTGATCAGTTACAGGGTGCCAAGTGTTTTTCAAAGATTGACTTGAGGTTGGGTTACCATCAAGTCAGAGTTAAAGGGGAAGATGTACCCAAGACAGCTTTTCGAACACGGTATGGCCATTATGAATTTTTAGTTATGCCATTTCGACTAACAAATGCACCAGCTGTGTTCATGGATTTGATGAATAGGGTGTTTAAGCCATTTCTGTACGTGTTCGTCACGGTATTTATAGATGACATCCTGGTTTATTCAAGATCACCAGAAGACCATGCTAATCACTTACGGCAGGTGTAACAGATTCTCCGTGAGCATAAGTTGTATGCAAAGTTCTCCAAATGTGAGTTTTGGTTAAAATCAGTCGTATTCTTGGGTCACATTGTGTTGGAGGAAGGCATACAGGTTGATACACAGAATATTGAAGTGGTGAATAATTGGCCAAGACCTACGACACCCACAGAGATTCGTAGTTTTCTTGGATTGGCAGGTTATTACAGAAGATTTATGGAAGGTTTTTCCTCCATTGCTGCACCATTAACAAAGCTTACACATAAGGCAGTTAAATTTCAGTGGAGTGATGCGTGTGAGAAAAGCTTCCAAAATTTGAAACATAAATTAACCTCCACACCAATTTTAGTACTTCCTGAGGGCACCGAAGGTTATGCAGTGTATTGTGATGCTTTCGGGGTTGGCCTCGGATGTGTATTGATGCAACACGGTAATGTCATAGCATATGCCTCACGACAGTTGCGGCCACATGAGAAAAATTACCCCACACATGATCTTGAATTAGCAGCGGTAGTTTTTTCTTTAAAGATATGGCGTCATTATTTGTATGGAGTTCATGTTGATATCTATACGGATCACAAAAGTTTGCAATATATCTTTAAGCAGAAGGAACTCAATCTGAGGCAACGAAGGTAGTTAGATATCTTAAAAGACTATGATATTGACATTCTTTATCATCCAGGCAAAGCAAATGTGGTAGCTGATGCATTGAGCCGCAAGACAGTAGAAAGTACTGGTGTCCAATTGACTGAAAAGCAGGAAATAATCAAAGATATAATCAATTAGCCAGCTTGGGAGTTCGCCTTATTGAATCTCCAGATGAAGGGGTTATTGTGCAAAATGCAGCGGAATCCTCTTTAATAGCTGAAGTGAAAGAGAAGCAGTTTGCGAATTCTATGTTATTGCAACTAAAGGAAAATGTACAATAGAATTTGAAAAAAGCATTTGATCTTACACAAGAAGGGGTGCTCCAGTACCACGGTAGATTATGTGTACCAGATGTAGATGAGCTGAGGAAACGAATTCTGACAGAGGCGCATCATTCGCGCTATTATATTCATCCGGGTGCTACTAAAAAGTACCATGATTTAAAAGAAGTGTATTGGTGGGAAAATATGAAGAAGAACATTGCAGAATTTGTCGCTCAATGCCCGAATTGTCAACAAGTGAAAGTAAAGCATCAGAAACCAAGAGGTTACATGCAATGTATCAATCTTCCAGTCTGGAAATGGGATATGATTAATATGAATTTCATCACAGGTTTGCCTCGTACATTACGGAGATTTGATTCTATATGGGTTATAGTGGACAAGATTACTAAGTCAGCGCATTTCCTACTAGTCAAGACCACCTATACAGCTGAGAATTATGCAAAGTTGTATGTGAAAGAGATAGTACGATTGCATGGTATTCCACTTTCCATTATATCAGACAGATGAGCACAGTTTACAGCGCACTTTTGGAGATCTTTTCAGCAGAGTTTGGGCACACAGGTGAAATTGAGTACGGCTTTCCATCCTCAGACTGATAGGCAAGCAGAACATACTATTCAGACACTTGAAGATATTCTACGAGCATGCACGTTAGATTTTCAAGGCAGTTGGGGATGACCATTTGCCTCTTATTGAATTTTCTTACAACAATAGCTATCATTCAAGTATTAAACTGGCACCTTATGAAGCTTTGTACAGGAGGAAATGTAGATCACCAATTGGATGGTTTGAAGCAGGTGAAACTGCTTTACTTGGACTGGATATGGTTCATCAGTCCATGGAGAAAGTTAAAGTGATTCAACAGCGATTAAGACGTCCTAGAGTCGACACAAGTCATATGCTGATGTTAGAAGAAGAGGGCTTGAATTCGCCATAGGTGATTGGGTATTTTTGAAGGTGTCACCGATGAAAGGGGTAATGCAATTTGGAAAGAAAGGAAAATTGAGTCCACGTTATATAGGCCCATATGAAATTATTAGGAAATTTGGGCAAGTTGCGTATGAGTTAGCACTACCCCAGGAACTATCCTCAGTCCACCCAGTATTTCATGTTTCGATGCTTCAAAAATGCGTAGGAGATCCATCTCATATTGTTCCAATTGAAGACATCCAAGTTACGGAGGATCTTATTTATGAAGAGGTACCCATTTCTATTCTAGATCGATAAGTAAAGAGATTGAGGAATAAAGACATAGCTTCCGTAAAGGTATTATGGCGAAATCAACAAGTAGAAGAGATCACATAGGAAGCTGAAGAAATGATGAAATTCAAGTATCCATATATATTTCAAATGAACAAAGAAGATCAAAGTGCGGAAGTGGAACAATGACAAGTAAGTATCCATGAGCCTTAAGTGTTTATGTACATGTATGCTAATATAGAAATGCAGTTGTTGTAATTGAAGCGATATTGTTAACATTCGAGGATGAATATTTCTAAGGGGGGTAGAATGTAACACCCCGTACCGTCCCAACCCTACTTGACGACGTTGAACAATGTTTATTTAGGTGTCGAGAGCCACAAGTATGTATTTGGTAATGTTATTGATGAGATAATTGAAAGTGTCCCTCGTACATGTGATTAAAACTTCATAGGAGGTGTTTTGTGACTTCGTGGAACATTTGTGGGGTTAAAAATGAGGTTTGGAGGACCTCCAAACAAAGGATATTAAAGGTAATAAGTAAGTTAAAGAATAGAACTTGAAGTATCCAACCAAACTCGCGAAGAAAAGTCGAAAAATGAAATTTTCAAAAAAACTAAGGGTCAGGTGCGCCAGAGGGCGTGCCATGCCGCTCTGGGATAAAATTTTTAGCCCAAAGGAAGCAATCTGGCGCGCCCAAGGGCGTGCCATGCTGGTTTTGTCCACCTTTTAATATTGGAAATTTTTCTTAAGTCCCAAGGGTGCACGGGGACGTACCGGGCCGATTTTTGCCACGTTTCTTCTACAACCACGAGCATATACATGGCATGAGTGAAGTATTATATTGGTGTGGCAAAATTACTCGTGAACGAATTTGACATCAAAATGACGGTTTTACCCCTGTGGTCAAAATAAGCCATACATAGCTAGAAATACTTGTTTTTGGGATTGAGGCTACGAATATAAATTCCGTGAGTGGGGATATAGTCATAAGGCGTATGAAATAATTTAAACATGAGAAATTATTGATTTTATTGGGTTAAGTTAATTGGGCTCAATAAAAGGCCTAAAATGAGAAGAAGACATGGGCCAAAATGGGTCAAATGACCCATTCTTGCCTTGACCTTCTAGACTTAACATTAAATGCTATACGAGTGGCTAAGGATGGAATTGAAGGCCTATAAAAAGGGGGAAAATCTGATTTTTACTCACTTGAAACTCATGCTTTCTAGATATTTCTCAATTATTTTTCTCTCAAACCCTAAGAACTCAAAGCCAACTTTTGGAGCAAGATCAACATTTTTCAAGCTTGGGTAAGTGATTATTCTCATGGATTAATACATTATATGCATGGGAGAGTATGAAAATCATGTTGGTCATGCTTGGAAGTGTTCAACATGGTACTTTGTGTTTTTGTAAAAGATTTGTTATCCATGGGATTTAAGCTTGAAATATGACTTGTGATCTTGATGAAAAAGCATGGTATGGATAAAATATGAACATGTATGGTGTGATTATTCTATTAAACTTGTTATTTTTCTATAAGTTTAACTTATGGGATTTTGTCTGATATGTGCTATGAGGTGAATTAAGGTGACTTGATGGGTTATTTATGATATAGTGTGAATGAAAAAGTGTAAAGGAGAAGCTTTGTGGTGAAATGTTATTGGTATATGATGTTGTGGTCAATGTATGGTATGATTGAGGAATTGTTGGTATGACCATGCCGAAAATGGTATTGTAGAGAAGGAAATGACCTTTTAAGGCAAATATGTAACTCATTGACGTCATATGCATTTGTAAGGTAGTTGGTGGTTAATGTAAATTTCGTTATGTATTTGTGTTGTAGAGTGAAACATAAGGAAGGAGCGGGACATTATATGCACATCAAAGATTATATATTCGTATAGAGAATACAAGGTATGTAAGGTTACTCTGTCCGTATTTTTCTGCAGTAAATAGTATCCACATTAACATCACACTTGTCCTATCCCGAAATGTGCGAAGGTATCCTATACCCGGTTACCAATTGTCAATATCACATGTTTCCTACTCATTGATCAATTGTGAATCACATGTTTCATATTCATTGATAATGTTTCAAAAGCCCAATAAGGTCGTGTTTCAAAGTTCCAATAGTGGTTATACTCATGTATCTTGTTCATTGATTATTGTCCAATGGTTCCAATAGTGTTATGTTTCCAATAAGGCTATGTTTCCAATAATGTTTACTCACATGTCCCTTACCCATTGGTTAATGATCCAAGGCTTCAAATAAAGTTACAACTATCATTGTATCAATCTCAAAGTAATGAATGAAGTAATGCATATGTGGTTAATGATCAAGTATGGGTGGTATCTTTGGGGGCAAAAAGCCTAGCTCCAGCCGATCCCGAGATTGTTGGATCAGGGGGCAGTCCTAGAGGCATAAGCCTAGCTCGGACCGATCCTGACAGGGGGTAGCTCTAGAGGTAATAACCTAGCTCGAACCGAACCTGATATGTTGGTATGGGTGGCAGCTCTAGAGGTAATAACCTAGCTCGAGCCGATCCCAATCTATATTGATTCGTGGGTGGCAGCTCTAGGGGCATAAGCCTAGCTCGAGCCGATCCCAGCATAACTTTATGTTATGTTAAAACCCACTATTCAGTCGGGGCCCGGGTATCACAGGTTACAGGCAAAGATGAATAATCATAGAAGCAAAGAAGCAAAGAAAGTAATGAAAGAATTATACATGATTTCCAAAGTACAGAACAGTGACTTATCCATATTGGTTAGGCATTTGTATAGTTCATTGACATATTTACATATCATACAGTTTCATTTGAGCCTTACATACTCAGTAAATTCTTCATACTGAAGTCCCTTGTGGGACTTACCTTACTTACTGCAGGCGCAGGTGCTAGTAGGCCTGCCCAGTAGGTTGCCAGTTATGTGCGGATCATTGGTGAGCTCCAGTTAGTTCAGGGCTTCTCCGAGTCACAGTTGTATATATGTTTTGGTGTTGTACATGTTGTATAAAGAGCGGACTTGTCCCGACTTTTAGTTTGTTTTGGTCAATGCAACTGTTAGAGGCTTTTGTGGATGTATGTGGGTGTATGGATGTAAGATTGTACATGACGACTTTGACTTGATGGCCTCAATGGCCAAGTTTTGCATATGTATATATATATATATATATCACATGTTCCATGAATTCCGTAGTTGGTATTTAAAACTTTTACGTGATCATGGGTTTCTTACGGCATGCATATGATTGAATAAAAGCAAAGCTTGGTTCTCTCGGGCCTTGTCGGCTACGAGTGCCAATCCGTCTCGATGGGATTCGGGGCGTGACAGAATCTCTGTAGGTGTTGTAGGTCTTGGAAAATTCTTCACAGCTTCTATCTTTTGTGTATCAACCCTTATTCCTTTATTCAACACAATATGACCCAATAATGCTACAGATTTTAACCAAAATTCACTTTTAGAGAACTTTGCATATAACTTGCGATCACGAAGAATCTATAACATCTGCCGTAAATGATTAGCGTGATCCTCTTGTGATCTTGAATAAACCAAAATATCATCTATAAACACTGTCACGAACACATCTAAGAATGGTTTGAACGCCCTATTCATCAAATCCATAAAAACTGCTAGTGCATTTGTTAGCCCAAATGACATAACTAAAAATTCATAATGACCATACCGTGTTCGGAAAGTTGTCTTGGTTATATCTTTTTCTCTAACCCTTACTTGATCATAACCCGATCTCAGGTCAATCTTTGAGAAGCATTTGGCACCCTGTAATTGGTCAAACAAATCATCAATTCTGGGGAGGGGATATTTATTCTTGACCGTTACCTTATTCAGTTGCCGATAATCAATACACATTCTCAATGTGCCATCTTTCTTTCATAAAAATAACACTGGTGCACCCCAAGGGGACATACTAGGCCTTATGAATCTCTTTTCCAGCAAGTCTTTTAATTGCTCCTTCAATTTTCGTAACTCTGCTGGGGCCACTCTATATGGAGGAATAGAGATAGGCTGAGTGCCTAGAATCACATCAATAACAAAATCTATTTCCCTTTCTGGAGGTAAACCTGGAAGATCTTCAGGAAATACATCAAGGAATTCATTTACCACTAGAACCGATTGAAGAGTTGGTGGCTTCACATCGGTATCTTGCACTCTTACTAGGTGACATATGTACCCCTTGGATATCATTTTCCTTGCCTTAAGATATGAAATAAATTTACCTCTTGGTGCTCCAACATTACCCCTCCATTCAAGGACGGTCTTTCGTGGGAAATGGAAATGTACCTTCTTAGCTCAGCAATCGACCGTGGCATAACAAGAAGCCAACCAGTCCATACCCATTATAACATCAAAATCTACCATTTCCAGCTCAATAAGATAAGCCAATGTATTATGATCATAAACAGTGACCATACAATTTTGATAGACTCTCCTAACTATAATAGACTCACTCATGGGTGTAGATACTTCAAATGGCTTAACTAATAATTCCGGTGTTCTTTTGAATTTTTCAACAATCAATGGAGTAACATATAATAGGGTAGAACCGAGATTAATCAATGCATATACATTATGTGAAAAGACGAATAATGTACCTATAACCACATCAGAAGAAGCCTCCAAATTCTGCCGATCTGCTAAAGCATAGGTACAGTTCTGTACTCCACTAGAATTAGTTGCTCCACTAGCACCTCTACCACACCCCATAGGCTGTACACCTGATGATGATGATGCAACGGTTGATCCCGTAGGTCGCGTCATACTACCCCTGCCTCTTTCTGGGCACTCTCTCATCATGTGCCCTGACATACCGTACCAAAAGCAAACATTCATTTCTAATCGGCATTCACCTAAATAAAACTTCCCGCAGTGTTGACACGGCTGATCAGAAAACCTCGATTGGCTCATACTTCCTTATTCTCGATACCCCGCTGTCTGTGAACCTCGAGTCCCACTACTTTGCCCAACATGAATGCCTCTAAACCCTCGGAATTGGGATAGAGTACCTGCTGTAGGATAAGAAAATGATGGCCTAGGCGGTCTATTAAAAACTTGAGGTCTAAATTCTCCTTGGGACGCTATGAACTGTCCCATAGGTTTAGCCCTCTTTGACGGTCCTCTTTCAAATTCTTGCGTTCTTCTCCTTTGCCTCTGATCTTCCATTTTCTGTGCAAAAGCTTGTATCCTAGCTATATCCATATCTCTATTCAAAGAAGCAATAGTACAATCCCTAACCAAATATGGGTCCAATCTATCCACATATCGGTGAACTCTATCGTCCATAGTAGCTACTACATTAGGAGCATACATGGCCAAAGAGTTAAACCAAAAACTGTACTCTCTGATGCTCATATTACCTTGACGAAGGTTTAAAAACTGATCTGGACGAGCCTCTCGGATCTTATATGGAAGGTAATGATCAAGAAATGCCACTTTGAATTCTTCCCAACTAGCTGGAAGTGTACTAATACCCCTAGATCATTTCCAATCTTCGTACCATAATATAGCCTCTCCTTTTAATCTATACGTTGCAAGCTCAACTGTTTCTATACCAGACACATGGATAACATGTAAATCCCTTTGAATTTGGTCCATGAAGTCTTGTGGGTCCTCATAAAGATCTGACTCGGTGAACGTGGGAGGATCTAATTACAGAAAATCCTGTGTCAGCCGACTAGCTACCCTAGCCGCACCGTTATTACTTGTCTTTGGGCCAACTTGTCCTTGATTTTGTGCAGCCACTATACGAGTCAATATTTGTACCGCATTCCTTAAATCCTACTCAGTAGCATTAACAGGTGGTTCTGGGGATACTCCTCTCCTTCTTGGCTCTCCTGGAAATGAAAGAGTAGAAGAAGCCCGCGATGCAAACTCGTCTTCAGCCTCACCTTGATTTACTTGTTCAGGTGGTGATTTAATGGTTCCTTCTTCGGCAATCATGTCTACATTCTTACCTCCACCCCTACCTCTTCTTGTAATTGGAATTTTGCTATAACGAATGAAAAACAATTTCAGTGGCCAAATATGATTCCACCTACAACTTTGGCTGTACTACACAATCTGGGAAATGAAGAACAGAAACAACTCCTAAATGTCCCATAGCCTCCTTCTTATAAATGTGGTGCACAATACATCCATAAACAAGAATCTACTTAGACACGACTTTATAGACACCCAAGGACGACCTGCTCTGATACCACTTTTG
Source organism: Capsicum rhomboideum (assembly GCA_031232105.1). Lineage (NCBI taxonomy): Eukaryota > Viridiplantae > Streptophyta > Magnoliopsida > Solanales > Solanaceae > Capsicum > Capsicum rhomboideum. The sequence goes on from CP124718.1 coordinate 53,059,635, forward strand.
CCACGCCTCAAATCCCATTGGGGAGGACTGGCACCAGAAGTCGTTAATGCCCGAGAGAACCAACCTATAATTGAGTACATTCATATGCATATCACTAAATGAACAACAGTCTATCACATATAGATACAATATATCAATGACGGAAGTCATGTAAAGACATTCAAATAGATATGAAACTTGGCCGTTGGGGCCACCACGTCAAAAAGGTTATACATTCCTTCGTTTGTCTTACAACGTCTACAAAGCCTCTAACAGATACATAACCAAGACTAAAGTCGGGACAAGTCCCCGCTTTGTACAACTATTACACAATACCAAAACAAGTATGTACAAGTGACTCGAAAAGCCCCGAACCAATCTGGAGCTCACCAATAGCCTACAAATGACCTGTGTCCTACTGTGAAAGTCTACTAGCTCCTGTGCCTGCAGCAAGTATGGTAGGTCCCCCAAAGGACGTCAGTACGAAAGAATGTACTGAGTATGCAAGGCTATAAGTAACTGCCTGACAAATAAGAACTTCAATGGAATCAAATACAAGTGAATGGAAAATATTGGTAAACCACCGTACTGTATATGTGGAACCATGTACATTACATTCGTTCATTTCCATTTTTACGTTCATATCAATATCAACATCAATCATACAATACACGAGACCAACTGATCAGTGGTAAATAACATTGGGATCGGTTCGAGCTAGGCTTATGCCCCCTGAGCTTCCACCCATAATCAATAAATCAGGTTCGGCTTGAGCTAGGTTTTCACCCCCAGAGCTGCCCCTGTATCAAATAAATCAGGTTCGGCTCGAGCAAGACCTTCGCCCCCAAAGCTACCCCCTATACTCAACAATCAACCATATATGCATTACTTCATTCTTTGCTTTTTGTGAGATTGAAACATTGGTGGTCATAACATTATTGGAGCTTTGGAACAATAGTCAACGAATAAGAGACACGTGAATAACAATTTATAACAAACCTAAAATGAGATACTTCAGAACATTTTGGAGTGGAAACAAGTTCAGTAACAATGAGAACAATGGGTGCTGCCAAGGGATATGAAAAAGAGTAACCTTACATACCTTATCCTTCCAACGTGTGACTATAACAATTCAGCTGTTCCTTAAAGCGCTACTCTACAATATGAATACATAATGGAGCTTACATTAAAAGTCAACTACATTACAAGTTCACAAGGTGATAATAAACTAGTCGACTGCCATATAAATTCATTCTACCCTCCTACAATACAATTTACTGCCTCACCATACCAACAACACCAAACCAGTCCACATATCAACTTAGATATCACAAATCAATAGGAATTCACACCAAGTTTATACTTTACATTTCCTCCTCAACAATCGTCACATTTAGTTCACCAAGTCACCTAAATACCTTTCACAACAACACATTACAAATAATCCACAATTGATACAATCTAAAATGCCTCCGAAATACCCCCTAAGAGATATCCAAAGGGTACCATGAGTTGGTGAATGCATCTAAGAAGGGTAGAGGGGTCTTGGGGGGGGTCAAAGAGAAGCAATAACAAGCTAAATGAGATTCTAGAAGGACCTGCGGAGCAACCTGCGCCCACAGGTGGTGAGGTACGGCCACAGGTGACCTCTTGGCACTACCCAGAGCCACCTATGAAGTCATCTGTGTGGGCAGGTGGATCATCCGCGAAGGCGGGTGCCCGAAATAGCTGAAATGAGTCATTTTTGGGTCCATCTTTGTAATAAATGGTCCATGGACATAAGTAAGATTATCTTTTCATATTTTAGGTTCACTTTGATGCCAACAAACAATTATGGTTTCAAAATGCTCATGAACATCACAAAATTATATTCTCCTTTCACTACACCACCGGTTCCATGCACAATTTCATAACAGCATTTCCACAAGTCATACACAAGGAGGAAACAAGTTAGGGACATATCCACATCTTAACATGTTGAGATTTCATTCATCTAATTCACTTCCTTCGAGATCTTAAGTCCCTTTTCAAATTTAAACCACATAGATGGCAAATCCTTTAGTAAAGAAGCAAAAGTGGACTGCTTCACAGCAAGTGGACTGTTCAACACCTTTTAAAAATAACCAACATGATCTACAAAACCCATCATGCATATAATATATTAAACCATAAGAGTAAACACTTACCAAGGCTTGCAAAGGGAGGATCTTGTCCAAAGGGGTGATTGCTTAGGGTTTGAGAGAGGAGAAATATCTCTTGGAAAAATCTAGAATTTGCAAGTGTATTTTGGTGAATAAAAGCTGATTTTTCAGCCTTATATAGTCCCTCTAAACACCTCTCTTTATGGTCATCCTTAGCCAAAATTTTGGGTCAAAGATGAGATGTTTACTTGGTCAAATCTAGAATGGATCATTTCCTTTTTGGTCCATGACTTATTTACTTAATTGTTTGGGCATCAATTGAGCCCAATAGAACAATATTAATTTAACCCAATAAAGTTAGTGGATAATTCACCAACTATCTCAAGTTTAAATATTCCATAAATGTTAAGGTAGTCAAATAAGTTTAGAAATGTATGGGGTGTTACAGTAGGAACCCTATGAAGTCTACCAATCTCTTTAACATAAATCTTAGCTAACTTAGCCATATTATAATCCATTCGTACTAGAATAAAATATGCAAACTTGGTCAATCGATAAATAATTACCCAAATGGATCAGATCTCCTTAGGGTCTTAAGAATACCAACAACAAAATCCATAGTTATTCTCTTCCATTTCCATTTCCATTTCCATTTCAAAATAAGCATCCTCTAAAATATGCCACCAAGTTTCTGATGTTCATGCATAACTGCTGACAGTTTTGACACTTAGTCACAAAATCAATAACGCTTCATCCGTCGCCACCAATAATGTTATCTTAAGTCTCTATACATCTTGGTCGCACCCGAATGTATAGAGTACTTAGAACTATGAACCTCTAAAAAGATAGTAGAAATCAAGTTGCCCACACATGGTACACACACACGTCCCCTTATTCTCAACACGCCTTCTTCATCAAGAATGGCCTCCTTAGCCTCACCTTGTAACACTTGAAACCAAATTTTATTGAATTTCTCATCCTCAAATTGCCTTTCTTTAATTTGGTCAAGGAAGGTGGATCTAGCCTCAACATTGGCTAAAACCCTCCCTTTCTAATCACCTACAATCTTATAAAACTATTAGCTAAGTTTTGCACTTTCCTAGACAACAGATGTTTTGACACTTCCAACTACGCCAATCTTCCCAAACTCACATGTTTCTGACTCAAAGCATCCGCTACCACATTGGCCTTGCCTAGATGATAAAGAATCAAAATATCATAGTCTTTGAGTAACTCCATCCACCTACGCTACCTCAAATTCAAATCTTTTTGAGTAAAAACATATTGCAAGATATGATGATCCATGAACACTTCACACTTCACCCTATAAAGAAAATTTCTCTAAATTTTAAGATCAAACACCACTACTGCCAACTCTAAATTGTGGGTGAGGTGGTTAGTCTCATGCACTTTCAGCTGTCCTAAAGCATAAGCAATCATATTCTTGTCCTTCATCAAAACAACACCCAAACCAGATTGTGGATCATCAAAATACACATAAAATCTTTACCTTTGATTGACAAGGTAAGAATGGGAGCAGAAGTTAGCAAAGTCTTAAGCTTTTGAAAGGTCTTCTAACATTCATCATTCCATATAAAGGGTACCTCCTTCTGAGTCAAATTGGTCATATGTGAAGCAATGGATGCGAGCCCTTTCACAAACCGACAATAATAGCTAGCCAACCCCATAAAACTACAAATCTCTATCACATTGATTGGTCTGGCCCCAATTTCTAATAGACTTAATCTTCTGTGGATCTACCATAACCCCTTTTTTAGATACCACATTCCCCAAGAAAGACACCAAAGATGACCAAAACTCATATTTAGAATACTTAGCGTAAAGTTGCTTCTTCTTAAGCAACCCCAACACAGTACACAAGTGAACTTCATGCTCCTCATTAATCTTAGAGTAGACCAAGATATCATTAAGAAAATAATAACAACTGAATCCAAATAAGGTTTGAATACTCCATTCATCAAACCCATAAAAGTGACTGGGGCATTGGTTAAGCCAAAAGGCATAACTAAGAACTCGTAATGGCCATAACAAGTCCGAAAGGCAGTTTTTGGGATGTCCTTTTCCCGAATTTTAAGCTGATGATAACCCAATCTTAAATCAATTTTAAAGAAAACTACAACACCTGTAATGAGTCGAACAAGTCATCTATCCTAGGCAAAGGATACTTATTATGAATTGTCACCTTATTCAACTATCGGTAGTCTATACACATCCGCATATACCATTTTTCTTCTTTAAAAAAAAGCATAGAAGCACCCCATGGAGAAGTACTAGGATGAATAAAAACCTTCCCTAACAAAACCTACAACTGAGATTTCAATTCCCTTAACTCTGTTGGAGCCATCTTATAAGGAGGAATAGATAGAGAGAGTGCCCGGTTCAAAGTTTATGAAAAAACCAATGCCACAGTCATGTGGCATCCCCGAAAAATCATCAGGGAACACTTCTAGAAATTCACATACTACCAAAATCGAAGCAATAGGAGGGACTACAGTACTATCATCCCAAAGATGGGCTAGAAAGGCCTGACATAGCCTCTTAACTAAATTTTAAACACGAATAGAAGAAACAAATCTCAAGGGAGAAGGATTATAAGCACCCTCCCACTCTTACCTTTCCATCTCGAGAATAATTACAGTGACAGTCTTAGTATAACAATAAAAAATAATATGTTAAGGAGATAACCAACTCATCTCTAAAATAATATCAAAATTCTCCATGTCTAAAATCACTAAGTCTGCCAAAGTTTTCTATCCCATAAACACTATAGGGAAAGCTCGATAAACTTGATCAACACACATAAAAACTCCAACTGGAATGGATACATAAATGGGTGCATCAAGCATTTCACAATTTAAATCTCAACCCAAAGCAAACTTCACAGAACATAAGAAAAAGTAGACCCTTGATCAATTAACACAGAAGTAATATAATCATAGACAAGAATGATACTTATGATTATAGGATCAGAAGCCTCAGCTTCAGGACGATCGGGGACTACCTACAAATGATCCTTATCACCACCCTGATCACCACCTCTACCAGCCTGTACTCCGCTCTGACTAACCTATCATCTACCGTATTTAGATTGATAGCCATCTCTGCCACCACTTTCTGAATGTCTTCCTAGAAGAAGCCACTTGAAGACTCACGTTCAAACCATTCATGAAATATCTAATTCTTTTCTCTTCTGTACTTATCAACTACAGAGCATACCGAGACAAAGCATGAAATTTGGCCTCATAGGTTGCCACAAACATATCACCCTGCTCAAGCCTCAATAATTCATCCTTCTTCTTATCTCATAAGGTACAAGGCACATAATTCTCAAGAAACATATTCTGAAACTGAGACCAAGTTTGTGGAGGTAAAGCTGCCCTACACTCAACAAAGGATATCCACCATTGCTTGGTCTCTCCTTGCAACTGTAAAGTCCTAAATTCCATTCCATATCTCTCCATAATCCCCATCTTGTGTAGACCCTCATGATAGTCAATCAAAAATTCATACACATCCTCCAATTCAACATCTTGAAATATGGGAGGCTTTATTTTTAGAAACATACAAAATAGATCATCCTCATCACTAGTCTTAACAAGACTGAATACCTTCTGAGAAAGACTCCTATCTCAGAACGCTCGTCTATCTAAGGTACTACAACAGTAGCGTACTGCACAACTGGATAGCTGAAACTATCTGAGTAGCACCAGTGCCAACTAAATCACTCAAAAGTTCCAACACTTGCTGGATCACTTTTAAGGACAGAGGCACCTGAGCTGCACCACCCTGCACAGGCACAACATTTCCTAGAATTGGAACTTTGTTCTTCTCAACTATCACTTTCTTATCTAGAACCAAGTCTAGAGCAACCTCATATGGGAAAGGGGATAGTGATATCTGTCTAGCCAGTCTTCTGGTTGCCTGGTTTCTACCCCTGATGGATGTTGCCCTTCGTCCTTTTCTTCTACCCTTTACTCTCACCCTATCCCTGTCCCAAACTATGGTCCCAATAGTCGGTCTAGGTGCTGCTACTACTCTAACTGAACAAGTATTCATCATCTACAAAATAAGAATGAAGGATGTCAGATACCAATTAGAATCAAGTAATAGCACAAAGTAAAGAAAGAAGTGAAAGCTTTTCCTAAAGGCCTGTAGCTTCTCGAAGAAAAGTACAAATGTCTTCAAACCATTCCGCAAGACACTACTAAACCCTTTCTTCTATGAAAATATCGACGAACCAGTGCTCTGATACCATCTTTGTCACTACCCAAATGATCGTGAGTAGCACCCACCCTAAATTTATAGTGGAAAAGCCAATCAACCCAACCCTTAGCTGAATAATTAACCCTTACACTTTAACATTTACTAAAACCAAGCACCATTTATTAACTTAAAATATATCCAACATAATACCATTATTATTATATCTAAGAATCTAAATGAACTACAAATGTGTGGAAGTATCTCTAAACTATTACATCCCCCGAGATTCGAAAGTCACCGTCCTGTAACACCCAGTACGTTTCTAAGTTTAGCTGATAACCGTCACATATGGGGAAAAAATAAAAACATGAGAGAATTGGTGAATTTTGTATTGAATTGTGGGCATTATTAATTCTTGAATAATTGGTCCCAAAAATGAAGCCCAAATAATATAAGAAGACATGGCCCAAAAGAGGGATATTTTTGACCCATTCTTCCAAATGTGGTCTATTTGACCAATCAATATAACATTAAATGCTAAGTAAAAGGATAAGGGAGACATGAGGTACTATATAAGGGAAAAATCAGATATTTTATTCACTTTAACCCTCATAACATTTCTAGATTTTTCCAACAATAATTCCTTTGCTCACAAGAACCCCAAGTCCTTCTATTGGCCAAAATCATCCATTGGTAAGTCTTGGTAAGTGTTTATTATGATGGTTTAATATATTTTATGCATGGTATATGGTGTATATTGTGTTGGTTATGTTGGTGGAATATTGGGAAGGTCACAATAAGTGAAGTGTTCATGTTTGCTAAATTGAAGGGTGGTTTGTCTTGTAAACTTGACTTTGGACTTGTGGCGTTGAAAAGAGTGAACTTGGTGGAGTTAATATTGACATGTGAGATGTGATTATTATCTTACCTTGTTTGATTTTTGTGCATAACATTTGTAATGGTTATTGGGAAATTGATTGTGGCTTTGGTGTCGTATTGGCCGTGAAATGTGGTTTTGGGTGTTGTTATGTGTGTTGTGAGGCCATGGATGATTGTTGAAGTTTAATATGATCAATAATATGTTCAAATATGTTTGATTTTGATCATGTACCATTCATGGCATTAAAACCCCCAAAAAAATCATTTCAGACCAAAACGGGGCATCCGCCCCCGCAGACGAGGGCATCTGCGGATGCAGATGCCAACACAGAAGGCCATGGAATTTTCCAGGAGCCATATACGCACGCATGTCATCCACCTGCATGTGCATGTGGCAATGCAGGTCACCTCCAGAATTCGTTTTGTGTGTTTCCGTCACTAGTTGATCCCCGAAAGCCCCGATACCCTTTTGGGATGTAACTATCAACTTGTGATGACGTTTTAATGACTTTAAAGTGTTGTATGAAGGTGTGTTGGACTATTTTAAGTATGTATGGTTGTTTATATGTTGTTATTAAGTAATAACTATGACGAAATGACAAAGGGAAAGACGTAAAGGGTAAGTATGGTGTGAAATACTTTTGGTGTATGATATTTTAGTCAATGTGGGTGATGTTATGGTGTTGTTGATATGTAAATGTATTGGACTGTTTGGTGGGGGGTGACATGACATTATATGGTAGCCACAAAAATTCATTGTCGTCTTGTACGCCTATATAGTGGCTAGTTGCTAATGTAAGTTCCGTTATGAACTTGTATTGTAGAGTAAGACGTAAGGAAGAAGCGGGACTATTGTGTTCATACATAGGATTGCGTATTCATACTTGGAAGTAAAGGTATGTAAGGTTACTTTGTTCGTATCTTTTTGCGGTACATCGTATTCACATTAGCATTATGCTAGTCCTATCCCGAAATGTGCTAAGGTATTCTATATCCGTTTAGAAATGGTTATTATTACATATTCCCTACTCATTGATCACTTGGGAATTGTATGTCTCATATTCGTTAGTCAATGTTCCAAAAGCCCAAAAAGGTTATGTTCCAAAGTGCCAATAGTGGCTACACACATACCTCTTGTTCATTGACTTGTGTCTAATGATTTCAATAATGTTATCTATTGTTGAGTCCTATACTCCTCATTCATGAGTTATGGTGGTTCATGGGTTACATAATTATGGACATGTTCCAAAAGTCCCAATCATGTTGTGTTCTTGAGTTTCCAAGAATGTTGTGGCTATGTACATATGTTAATCTCTCATTATTGATTGTATCACTCTCTCATAAGAGGAGGAATCAATTCCTCACAAGTATCAATCAATCAAAAGTAAGAATAAAGAAATACACATTTATTGTTGGTTATGATTTATGGGTGGCAAGTCTAGGGGCATAAGCCTAGCTCGACTCGATCCCGATGTGTTGATTTATGGGTGGCAAGTCTAGGGGCATAAGCCTAGCTCGACTCGATCTCGATGTATTTATTTATGGGTGGCAGGTCTAGGGGCATACGCCTAGCTCAACCCGATCCCAACATCACATGATGTGATGTTAAGACCCACTGATCAGTCGGGGCCCGAGTACGTTATGATATGAGCAATGAGGAATAAATCACAAAGAGAAAGAACTTAATTTATGTAAGTTACATTGTTCCACATATGCAAATCGATGAGTTGTTCATGTTGCCTATCTTATTACATTTTGATTCTATTGATGTATTTATAACAAGTTTCATATGGCCTTACATACTCAGTACATTCTCCGTACTGACCCCTCTTGGGGGCTTAGCTTACTCGCTGCAGGCGCAGGTACTAGTAGACCTCCACTGTAGGTCGCGGATCTTTTGCCGACTTTTGGTGAGCTCCACTTGGTTTGGGGCTTTCTGAGTTGCCATGTACATTTATTTTGGTATTGGTATTGTATATGAGTATAGAGCGGGGTGTTGTCCCGACTCTAGGTTTCCATAGTCATGTATTTCAGCTAGAGGCTTTTGTAGACTTATGTGGGAACAGAATGTAAGATATGTATGCTCATTTTGGTTTGTTGGCCCCAACAGCCAAGTTGATATAAATATATATATGGCATATGTTTCAATATCCGTTTCCATACCCATGACTTTTGCATAGTTGCATGGGGTTTCATAAGGTCCATATAAGGATATGCATGCGAGTGTTCATAAGCAAAGATTGGTTCTCTCGGTCCATGTCAGCTTCGGGTGCTAATCACGCCTCGTTGGGACTCGGGGCGTGACAAAAGTGGTATCAGAGCAGTTCGTTCTAAGGGTGCCTACAAAGCCGTGTCTGAGTAGAGTCTTACTTATCGATGTGTTGTGCACCACATTTATAAGTAGGAGGCTACGGGACATTTAGGATGTTGTTCCTTTTCTTCATTCCTAGATCGTGCAGTAGCGCCAGTGTTGTAAGTTAGATTATATCTGACCATGGTGATTGGTTTTTTTTGATATAGAAACTGTCGAAACTACCGATGACAAGAAAAGATAAAGGCAAGGGTAAGCAGGTTGTTACGATTATCGGAGAGGGATTGAGTAGACCACCACCTGACCAAGTTAGTCAAGGTGGAGCTGATACTGACTTTGCATCACGGGCTTCATCCACTTTCCCCGTTCCGGAGGAGCTGAGAAGAAGAGAAGTATCTTCGAAACTTCCCGTTAATACTATTAAGCAGGATTTAATGAGTGCAGTACAAATATTGACCCGTGTAGTTGCTGTACAAGCTCAAACACAAGCTCTTATGCAGCAGAAGGGGGGACAGAGGCAGAGAGAGAGGATGAAAGAAGTGGAAGAAAGATCGCCAAAAAAGGCTAAACCCATGGGACTGGGACAAAACATGACGTCCCAAGGAGGATTTGGGCATAGGACTTTTCACAAACCACTTAGGCCATCGTTTCCCCATACCACCACAATTACTCCTTCTCTATTCCAAGGGTTTCGAAGCAACCAGTTTAGGAAAGGAGGTGAGATTCAGGGTTTACGTACAGTGGGGTACCAAGCACAAGACAGTATGAACCGCCCGAGGTTTCATCGTCGGTTGTGCCAGCGCTGCGGGAGGTTTCATGCCGGTGAATGTCGGTTTGGACAGAATGTTTGCTATTATTGCGGCATGCCAAGGCATGTGGCAAGGGGGTGTCCACGAAGGAACACAGGTGGCATGGCACGACCCACGGGACCAACCTTCGCATCGACATCATATGTGCCTCCTCTAGGTAGAGGTGCACAAGTTGCTGGTCATGCCAAGGGTGCTAGGGGAGAAGCTAGTTCTAGTAACATCCAGGGCAGTACCTACGCCGTGGTGGATCGGCAGAAATTTGAGGCTTCTCCTGATGATGCAGCAGGTATATGCTCTGTTTTTATTTCTTAACGTATTTACATTGATTGATTTGGGGATTTACCCTATCCTATGTTATTCCATTGATTGTTGAAAAAAAAGAGGAAGAAGGAACTTTGTGAAAGGATAGTAGAAGTTTTAGTTAATCCATTTGAAACAACTCTACACCAAAAGGGGACATTATTGTGGCTAAAAGAATGTGTCATGATTATGTGGTAACGACGTGGGGTTATACTACATTGGCTAATCTTATGAATTGCAAACGGTGGGATGTTCATGTGATCATGGAAATGGATTAGTTGGTTTCTTGTTATACCACGGTGACTTGCCAAGGTATATTTTCACTATCCATACGAACATGTTCCTGAGTGGAAGAGTAATGTGGGGGCACCAAGGAAATATTTTATTGTCTATTTTAAAGTGACGAAATTGATAGCCAAGGGGTATGTATGCCAGTTAGTCCAAGAGCGGAAGATTGATGCGAAACCACCAAGTCCTCAATAGATTCCGATGGTCAATGACTTTCTTGATATATGCCTGATGAATTTCCAGGCTTACCCCCGAAACAGGAAGTAGAGCTTAATATTGACGAGATTTCAGACCCTCTGCTTACTTCTCTTCCCCTATATACCATGGCCCCAGTAACGCTATAGGAATGAAATAGAGCAATTAAGAGAGCGCATCTATGTGAATGTGGAAAAAAAATGAAATGGGACTTGAGAACGTGCATTGACTATTAGCAGTTGCGTAAAGTACCGATGAAGAACAAATATCCCCTCCTAAGAATTGACGATTGGTTGATCAGTTACAGGATGCCAAGTGTGTTGTTCCTACTAACAAATGTACCAGCTGCTGCTCTGGAGCGGATGAATAGGGTGTGCAAACTATTGTTCGATGTATTTGTAACCGTGTTCATGGTTGATATTCTGGTTTAATCAAGATCACGAGAGGACCATGTCAATTATGTATGGCAGGTGTTACAAGCTGGAATCGTATGTGGAATGCAAAGTTCTCCAAGTATGAATTTTAGATAAAATCCATAGCGTTTTAGGGTCACATTGTATAGGATGACAGAATGAAGGTCGATACACTAAAGATAGAAATAGTGAAAAACAAAAATTGGCTAAGGCCTGCGATGCTTACAAAGATTCTTCATTTCCTTGGGTTGGTTGGTGATCGAGGAGAATGACTAAAGGAGTTTCTTCTATCCCTGGACCCTTACCAGCGAGAATATACAAAGTAACTCAGTTTCAGCGGAGTGATGCATATGAGACAAGTTTCAAAGAGTTAGAAGGTAAATTAGCTTTTACACCAGTTTTATATTTCTCTAAGGCACAAAGGTTATGCAATGTATGGTGATACTTCCGAGGTTGACCTCAGATGTGTGTTGATGCAGTATGATGATTCGCTAACAGTGTATGACTCACGGCAGTTGTGGCCATATGAGAGAAACTATATCACACATGATCTTGAGGTAACAGGTGTGGTAGTTATTTGATAGATATGAGATATGAAAATATAATACTACTACTTAGGGTTCATATTGAGATATGACTATTGATCATAGGAGCTTGCATATACTTTAAACAGAGGGACTCAAATTTAAGGTAGGGAAGACGACCCAAATTATTAAGAGATTAAGATAAGATACTGAGATCGCATTTGGGAAAAGCAAATGCAGTGGTCGATGCAGTAGGCCGCAAAGCACTAGGAAGTACTGATGGTCGGTCCATGGGGACACAAGGTATAGGAAGAATCTATATATTAGACTGCAGTTACTAGAAACTCCAGATCAAAGGGTTATAACGCAAAATGCGGTAAAGTCCTTATTCGTAGAGGTGAAGGAAAAGCAATATGCGAATCCTATATTTAGTTCGGGAAAAAGAACATACCACAAGGGTCGAAGAGATTCAACCTTACGCACGAGGGAAATGAAGTAGAACCGAAGCACCTCATTCACAGAATTCTATTGTCATTGGGAGAGAAACAAAAATGTACCATGGTTTGGTAAGAAGATATTGGCAAGGCAATATAAAGAAAAAGAACAAGCAAATGTAACTCCTTGACCGAATTATTAATAGGTAATAGCAAAGCATCAGAAAATCTGGAGGTTATATGCCATATATATGTTGTCCAGGTTAAAATAAGACATGGTTAACATGGGTTGTACTACAAGTTTGCCTCATACACATAAGGGTTGCCTTATATATATTTTGGGAAGTTTGATTCCACATGAGAGCTAGTTGACAGGTTTACCTACATAACACATGTTGCCTTTCAAGACCACTTACATGGTTGACGAATATACGAGGTTAATTATTAAATAGGAAGTACAACTATACGGAGTTCTGAAATGCTCAATTTACTCCATAGTTTTGGAATTTGTCACATACGTGAATTTAAGTGTAACTTTTCACCCTCATATGAACGGACAAATAGAGTAGACTATTCAAACATTTAACAGTATACTACGAGTCTGTGCGAGAGACTCAAACGGTAGTTGGGATGAACATTTACCCTTTATTGAATGTGCTTATCATGATAGCTCTTGTTTAAGTATCATCATGGTATCTGCGAGGGTTTATACAGAAGAAAGTGTAAATCGTCAATCGGGCGAGTTAAACCGAGTGGAATTGCCTTAATTGGGGCTAGATTTTGTTCACTATGCTACGGAGAAGGTTAAGATGGTAAAACAGTAACTACAGGCTAACACAAGTCATATGCTGAGATTCATTAGTTTATTACATGGACAAGCTATGCGGGATGTCCCTTATGAAGGGATATATATATTGCCATATAAATAAAGGAAAAATAAGCATAGCTTTGGTAAAGATACGATGGAGAAATCGAATCACATAGGGAGCCAAAGAAATCATGAAGTCAAAGTACCTACGGGAGAAAGTTCAAGGTATGGAGTTAGAACAATAAAACAATAACAAGGAAGTATGCATAAGTATTGTGTGTATATGCGTATATATTCTAAGAGAGAGATGCATGGGATGTACATGAGACGATGTTACTAACATTCGAGGACGAATTTTCCTAAGGGGGGAAGAATGTAACACCCCGTACGTTTCTAAGTTTAGCTGATAACCGTTACATATGGGGCAAAAATAAAAACATGAGAGAATTGGTGAATTTTGTATTGAATTGTGGGCATTATTAATTCTTGAATAATTGGTCCCAAAAATGAAACCCAAATAATATAAGAAGACATGGCCCAAAAGAGGGATATTTTTGACCCATTCTTCCAAATGTAGTCTATTTGACCAATCAATATAACATTAAATGCTAAGTAAAAAGATAAGGGAGACATGAGGTACTATATAAGGGAAAAATCAGATTTTTTATTCACTTTAACCCTCATAATGTTTCTAGATTTTTCCAACAATAATTCCTTTTCTCACAAGAACCCTAAGTCCTTCTATTGGCCAAAATCATCCATTTGTTGGTTATGTTGGTGGAATATTGGGAAGGTCACAATAAGTGAAGTGTTCATGTTTGCTAAATTGAAGGGTGGTTTGTCTTGTAAACTTGATTTTGGACTTGTGGTGTTGAAAAGAGTGAACTTGGTGGAGTGAATATTGAAATGTGAGATGTTATTATGATCTTACCTTGTTTGATTCTTGTGCATAACATTTGTAATGGTTATTGGGAAATCGATTGTGGCTTTGGTGTCGTATTGGCCGTGAAATGTGGTTTTGGGTGTCGTTATGTGTGTTGTGAGGCCATGGCTGATTGTTGATGTTTAATATGATCAATAATATGTTCAAATATGTTTGATTGTGATCATTTACCATTCATGTCATTAAAAGACCCCAAAAAAATCATTTCGGACCAAAACGGGCATTCGCCCCCGCAGACGAGGGCATCTGCGGACGCAGATGCCAATGCAGAAGGCCATGGAATTTTCCAGGATCCATCTGCGCACGCATGTAAGCCACCTGCATGCGCATTTGGAAACGCAGGTCACCTCCAGAATTCGTTTTGTGTGTTTTCGTCACTAGTTGATCCCCGAAAGCCCTGATACCCTTTTGGGATGTAATTATCAACTTGTGATGACGTTTTAATGACTTTAAAGTGTCGTATGAAGGTGTGTTGGACTATTTTAAGTATGGATGGTTGTTTATATGTTGTTATGAAGGAATAACTATGACGAAATGACAAAGGGAAAGACGTAAAGGGTAAGTATGGTGTGAAATACTTTCGGTGTATGATCTTTTGGTCAATGTGGGTGATGTTATGGTGTTGTTGATATGTAAATGTATTGGAATATTTGGTTAGGGTTTAAAGTCATTAAAACGGTATCATAAGTTGATAATTACATCCAAAAAGTGTATAGGGGCCTTCGGGGATCAAAGAGAGACAGAAACATACAAAACGGAATTCTGGTGTGACATGCGAAGCCACCTGCGCCCGCAGGTGGCTGACATGCGGCCGCAGGTGTCCCTTGGCAGTGTCCAGGGTCACCTGCTTTGGCATCTGCGCCCGCAGGTGCCTTCGTCTGCGGGGGCGGATGCCCAAATCAGCCAAAAAGGGTCCTTTTGTGTAATAAATGGTCCAAGGCCATAAGTAAGCTTTAATTTACATGTTTTTGGTCACTTGGATGCCAACAAATATTCATGGTTCCACAACGCACATAAACAACACCAAAATTACACTTTCGTTTCAATACGCCACCAAATCCATGACCAATTTCACAATAACAATCCCAAACATTATACACAAGGATAAAACAAGTTAAGGCTATAATAACATCTCACATGTCAACATGGAATCCATCAAGTTCACTTCCTTCAAGACTACAAGTCCATTTTCAAGTTTACAAGGCAAAACCCGTCTTCAATTAAGCAAAAGTACACTGTTTTACACATAGTGACTGCCCAACACTGTGCCAACATAACCAACATTATTTATACATCATCTTAAGCGTATCATATAGTAAACCATGAGAATAAATACTTACCAAAGCTTGCAAGGTGATGATCTTGGCCAAAGAGACTAGTTGCTTAGGGTTTGTGTGAGAGAGAATGTTGGAGAAAATTCTAGAAAATGGCATGTGTATTATGTTGAATAAAAATCTGATTTTTCTCTTGATTTATATGGTCCCCTTAAGTCATCCTTATCCACATACACCACATTAAATGAGAGCCTTACTTGGTCAATTGAAAAAATGGGTCAAATACCCTTTGGGCCATGTCTTTTGCTCCATCTTTGGGCTTCAATTGGGCCCAATGGCACAAGACTTATTTAAGCCCAAAAAATTAATGTATAATTCATCAACCCTCTCATGCTCAAATAATTCCATGAATGTTACGGGAATTAACTAGGTTCGAAAACATACGGGGTGTTACATTATTTTCCTTGAGCATGCATTGTAACAGGTATACGAAGAAATACTTAACATGCACACATAAATCAAGTTGGGTTTTCAACTACATTTAACCATCACCTACTGGTTCACATGCCACTCCATTATTTCGTAAATCAATTTTGGGCTTAGCTAGGACTTTCAATAACGAAATACACATCCACACCTTGGTTCACACCCTAACATATCCAACCTTCCATCTTAATCCTAATTCATTACCGAGTGTATTTTTCACCTAGCATCTTCATTTAGCTTACATTGAGTTACAAATCATCTCTAGTTCGATATTCATTTAATTCTAACACAGCTTCCGAGTACAATACCACCACAATTACACCATTTAGTTTAGCATTAACAACAATATACATAGTTCAAAACATAATTCAATATTCACACAATTACAATTCTTATTCAAGGAGAATCCGGAAATCACTATTTTTTATCCAAACAAATATCATGCCTACAGACCTAAACATAAAATCTCCTGTCAATTTACGTCATGCATATGTTTTCTAACCTGGGTCTATACTACTCAATTAAACCTAGACTACCTGAACGACGAGCAACTGCTATAGAGGCATGAACACGAACTTCTAACTCAGCACCAATGTTTCTGGGTGAGAAAATCATGAATTTTACCCCGTTTAAGTGTAGTTCTCCTTTTCCATTTACTCTAAGGTTATGAGGCAACTCTAGCGGGGGTTTTAGAAGTAAACCTCATCCTATTTACAACTGAAGAGGAAAAGGAAAAATAATAAAATAAGGACTTATTTCTGGTCCTCGGCGTCAGCTATAGCAGTCGGTAGGCCACTACCACGATGCCGCTATACTAGAAAAAATTTCGCTATAGTGAATGACATTAGCCCGATTCAAAATTTCAAAATCTGAAATTTTCACCGAAGTCTAAATGCACTAGCTCGAGACCATATTTTACAAGAATTTTTATACCCCATGTCCTTGGATGAGGTACTTTAAGTAACAACGAATGGGTCATTACAATTATAAACCAAAGTAACCTATAAACCCAAGTATTAATAACATTATGGGTTGATGAAAATTGAAAAATTATTGAACCTTGTTCTGTGTGTGTTCTTGATGGTGTGTTCACTTTTGTGGGGATTGATTCTTGTGGTTTGAATGTGGTTCGGGAAATAATGTCTTAACATAAAATTTTAAGTTTGAAGTATGTTTAATGATAAATCAAAATCCTTAATAAAAGTGAGTGAACTAGGATTGGTGCTATACGTTGAATGTTAGCAAATTATCTGAATAGCGGATAATGAAGTTGTACTCATAAATGTGATAAGCATAGTTAATGATGCGTCCCAATACTTAAAAAAGGGATATATTCCTGACATAACAGTTGTTGTTGATAAATGGAAGAATGCTTAAAAGTGTTTATATAGAGCTAGACTTGATTTAGTCATTTGCATGTTCTAAGTTGAATAGCATGATCATTAGTCTTCGGACATAACTTGTGATTTGTTGGTTGTTGGCTTGACAAGGCTTGTATGCATAATTTGTAAATTATTGCTATTTGTGAATTATATGAACTTGATCATGATTGATAATTCTTGGTTATAGGGTTGATTGATGAACTAAAGTTATATATTTGTTCATACATATTCATACCGCTTTTATTGTTGCATGTCAATTATTAGTTGATATTGCTCATTGAGTTATTGGTGAAATTCATATTCTTATTGTGCCAATGGAAAATGATTCCAGTGAGTAGTATTGTGATTGTTTGTGAAATTCATATTTTTATTGTGCTGATGGATAATGATTCTGATAGTGTTATTGTGCCGATGAAAAATGGTTTCAGTGAGTACATGGACCCTAATGTGTCCCCTACATGTTATGACTATTGGACAAAAATAAATCCCTTAGCGTGTGCATACAGATGAGAGTATTATGAGTTTTGATGAGATAAGAGAGTGTTACGAATTGATGATTATTATGATGAATCAGGTACTACACCAGTACGGTACATGGACCCTTGTGTGTCCCCTGCAAATCATGACTATTAGGAAGAAATATGACCCCTTAGCATATGTGTACAGATTGAGTGATTATTGTGAGTCCTGGTATAGTTGAGTGAGACTGATGAGGTATAGAGGTTATACAATTGTGAAGTTAGTGTGGATAAGATCCAGGTTTGTGATATGATTACTTATAATAGCATGGTTCTGTGATGACTTGATATGTCTGCTTGATGACTTGTATGTCGTATGAATTATAATAGCATGAATTTGTGATGATTTGATATATCTACTTGATAACTTGTATGTCATATAACTTCTTATAATAGCATGTTTCTGTGATGACTTGATATGTCTACTTGATTACTCATATATCGTATGACTGCTTATAATAGAATGGTTCTGTGATGACTTGATATGTCTACTTGGTGACTTATATTTCTTTGATGTTTAGACCTTGATATGTCTGTTGGTGACCTTCGTGTCCCTATGATTGTTGATTTGATTGGTATGGCTGATGGCTATCACCTGTGGTTGTGAATTACTTGATTTCTATATAATTGGGTAAACTTGAATTACGCAAATATGCCCTAACTTGTTCATTAAATTATTAATTAGTTTCTTATTTTTCAAAGGTTAAATAAATGTATTGTTTGCTTGTTGTTGGATTGCTTAAGTTGTGGGTGAGAAATCTGTAATAAATGATGGGCAAATTAAGAATATTAATTATTGTTAGTTAATACTGTTAAGTGGTGGTTGTTGAATTTATTGAAAGTGAAGTAGAAGGCTGAGTGATATCTACTAGGATCTAATTTGAAATATAAAAGATATTTGTAATCTTCAGGCTTGTTAAGAAGTTATATAAGTGGTATGGAATTAAGGTAAAAGGTGGTTGTGTAAGCTTTGTTGCTGACTTCTGTTGATTCTTATATGGTGTTGTGTAAACTAATCTTAATCCACCGATGATGTCAACCAGTACGTGTGGTGTACTGATACTGCGCTTGCTATATTCTTTTGTGATGTAGGTGTATTGCAGGTTGACTAAAGTTTCTTATTTGGGGTGACGAGTACTCATCATCAACTTCTGTATATCTCATCCTCGGCGGAAGTTAGTTCTTTTATTTTACTATCCTTACTATGTATTAGAAGCTCTCGTACATGACTAGATTCAGTCCTTGGGAAAAAATTATATTTCGTTGTACTAAAGGATTATAAGGATTTTGGATGGTTTAATTATGTTGGTAAGTTTTCAATTGCATCAGCTAATTTGATAATGATGTTTTAATAATTTTCGCTTAAAAATGATCGGGTGGTAAAAGATTTTCCTATCTAGTTAGAATAAAATAGGTGTCTATGCTACTTCGTAATTTGGATCGTGACAACAACACTCTCAAAAATCATATCAAATTCAAAAATAACAACTTCACATTCATTATCATACCTGAATTTTTTTTACTTTTCCCTTCTTCTTGGTAGGTCAACGCCTCTAACAGTTTCAACATTTAACTCATATGTGAACATCACTATCACAGTCTGAACTGTTAATATGCTGTTCATTTCCTTCTAATCTACCTACATATCTATCCTTCTTATTTCTTTCAATATCTTCAAGGCCTCTGTCAATATCAACTTCACCTACTGGTATTTCTTCTGGAACTTTTTTTCTCCTGGATTAGGATTATTTCTTTTGCTCCTCCTTTCAGTCCTAGAGGATCTCAACTCTTCATCAACAATTGAACCATCTTTATTTGAAATATTATGTACATTTGATTCACTACTAGTAAGGTCTATATTAGCCCATTCTTCACATTTTTATTAGTATTTGTATCATCCCCACAGCCACATGTATTGCCCTAACTTCATCAAGAGGGTCATTAAACTCAGGTCCTACTAAAAGACCAATCAGATTTGATAATTTCTCCACCTCATCAATTTCATGGACCACATACACATCAAGTTCATCATAATCTTTTAAGTCTCTTACAAATTCTAATAATTGATTATTTGAAGTAACTTGAATAAAGTCCTTTTTTTTTTTTCCATTTTGACAGTTAAAACTTCTCACATTTGTGTACCCAAGATCTTTATTATAAGAAAGTAACTTAACAAGACTGAAATGGTATTTATCAATGACAACAATAATGACATCTAATTCTCCTTTGTATGTAGGGTCAAAGTCCTCGATAATAGTACTCCTATGGTGAAAACACGCCATAATATAATTGTCCATAATATATTTTCTCATAACCTCCAAAGCAGAACTACAACAAATGAATACCAAAAAAAAATTCCTACCGTGAAATTCCCCCAAAAATTTTAGTTACACAATAACAACAAATAAAAGAAAAACAACCTAGAAAATATAGCTACTTTAAGAATAAAGCATACAAATATGAGATAGAACCTTCAATTTCTCCAATGTCATAAAAGCATACATATGGACTATATCCAATCATTGATTTCAACCATTAAACCTGGAAAATGGCAGTAAGAAATTTTAATTATTACTAACTAGAAATTGAGTGAAGATAGCGACAAAATTAAACGAATTTGAAGAAAAATTTACCTAAGGTATTTGATCGGACGAAGTCAATGAAGAGAGGAGAAAATAAAAACTGGTGGTCTTTAAATTTTTGTGTGTGTTGAAGTGTTATATGAAATGGAAAGTTAAATGAATTGACACGATATAATTGACCATTTAATCTATATGGACACGGTTGTCAACACACGCTTAGAATTAACTGAAGATTATGTAAAAAGTGTCAAAATGACACAACGGGGGTCTACTACAAGTGTTTAAAATGTACAAGGCCTATTTAAGGTATTTAAGTGAAAAATAGTGTCAACTTTAGGAGTTGAAATGAATCTCAGTTGACCATTTCACCTTCTTTGATGAGGGTTCGATTCTCCATCTTGTATCTTCAATTTTATTTTTTTTTTTAAAACAACAAATACGTCACGTGACCCAACTGATCAAGTAGGTCCTACCCTTTCGCTTTTTCCCGCCAACTGTGAGGGTTCAGTCACTTTTTTCACAACAGCTGGAAACACAATACAAGGTTGAGGGCTCACAAAAACTTAATCCAACGGCGCATATTCGCCCAATGCATTGCCTTTCGCATTATCGGTGTTGTTTTCACTCCACTCACTCCACTCTCTTGAAAATTCCCTCATCATTAGCCAACACATAACACTAGTCTTTTTGCGTTTGTGAATTTGATTCTTTTTGGTTGCTGAGAAGTGTTGAGGCTTATTGCCTTCGATTGGGAAAGGGGTTTGTTGAGCTTTTTTCATGGGAAGTTCTTGATGGT
Source organism: Capsicum rhomboideum (assembly GCA_031232105.1). Lineage (NCBI taxonomy): Eukaryota > Viridiplantae > Streptophyta > Magnoliopsida > Solanales > Solanaceae > Capsicum > Capsicum rhomboideum. The sequence goes on from CP124718.1 coordinate 53,080,921, forward strand.
GAAAGGATAGAATAGGGTGTTTGAGGGTTTAAGAGATGGATAATTCTTGGCAGAGGAAATATGCATCAATGTGGCAGTCAACGTCTCCACTTGTTTCTTCATCACTCCCCAACTCCCATTCACAGGTTTTTCTCTTCTTCTTCTTCTTCTTTTTTTTTTTTTTGTGGGTGATAATTATAATTTCTATGCTTGCATGTTAATTTCGTGTAATTTTTGGAGGAAAATGATTGGTTATTCTAAGAAAAGATATGTAGCTTTTTGCAATCTGTATACATTGTTTTACGAATCTTACATTCCTGTTGAATGCATGCTACTCGTATGGTAGAAAATCAGATTTTATGGTGCAAACCTTTTTAAGATATGAAGAAATTCCCTCATATTATTACTAAAAGTAAAAGAACCTCCTTGGATTAGACTGTGATGGATTCTAGGTAGTAGCAGTCGGAGGCCTTTTCTTTGTATTAGTTCATTGTTTGACCGCTGCCACATTTTTAAGCTTAAACTGATAATGTGGGATTTATAGCATACAGCTGATTACTTTTATACGCAAAACGCCTCATAATGCTAGTTAAGTCCATTACCAAGATAGATACTGGCCATAAAAAAAAACACTCTTTGTACCAAATCTAGCATTTTGATGTGAGTATTGAGAGATCTCTGCATCTTTTAGAGTTAATGGGAAACAAGTTGGGGGCACATATTTCATTTTCATTTTATAGCAATGGAACAGGGAAAAAGAATTGTATTGCTATTGCATCAAAGGAGAGTGTCTTGGATGAGTTAAAGCCAAATTTGAGCACAACTTTATAACTATGGAGGAGGAGCTGGAGATTGTAAATTCATATTTGCTTTAGCATCTTCACGTTCATGGTTAGACATTAGAAACTATGTTTGTAGTTTGGGTCACCGATTCTTAAATTACCAAATAGTAGGCACCTCTTTTGCGTCTGCTTTTTTAACTGTAGGAGTTCAGGCACCTCTTTTGCATCGTAATGAATGAAGTGGATTTTTTAAGAGGAGTTAGACTGAAAAAATAGTTGATGGAAAAGTGAGTGTTTCTAAAACTACAGAAAGCCTTGTATATGTGTGTGATGTAGAGTAGTTATATGAAATCTTCAAAGACCTAATTTGGTTTGTTGATCAAGGAAAGCAAACATTGCTATGAATGAGTCTCAGTTAGTCAATGCCATTAAAGGGTTTCATTTTGGTGCTGTAATTGGATGTCTTGTGAGCCACTATTTTGTAGCAAAAAATCTTTTCATTAGCTGTAGATTCACAAAATATACATGCCTATAAAAGAAAAGATATATTCCCTTCCCTGTTGTTTTGAGGCTTTGCCTTTCCAAATGACCTCTAACTTTGTTATGCTGAACAATTATTACCATTTAAAAATTAGAAAGGACTTGTTATACCGGATCTTGTAGATTCTTCTTCTTATTCTCCTCCCTCCACCTTCCTCCCCCATATTTCACTTGTCATTCTCACTGCCTACCCCCTACTGTAGTTTCCCAATGCAGGTCAAAATATTTACTCATGCATTCCGCAAGATTCAGTGTCACAGGGAAATGGAATAGTGCAACAGTCGGCTCTTCCGTGGACTTCATATTCAAATGTTGATACCTCTAGTCCTGCTAAGTTCAGCGGTCCATTCACATCTTTTCTCTCTAGTCCACTAACCTCTTTGCAGGGGGGTTTTCCACAATCATCAAATCTAAAATCAGTCTTCACGCTGAATGAAAAGCCAATAAATCGTAACAGTGCCAATGGATCTGCTTTTAGGAATGGACCAGTACTTGTACCTGCTGTTGAATTGTCACAATATTTCAGCAGCCACAATTTAAAAGCTGGAGAAACCCTTAAATCAACAGCTGTAATAAACCCTCCAAAATGTGAAATGGCTAAGCCAGTTGCTCCTGCCCATTATGATGGCGACGGGAAACTAATGCATTCTTCTTTTGCAAGAGCGGCTTCAGATGCAGGTTCAATCCCAGAGAGCGTCATGAAATTCAATGATATACGTGAAACTGTGACATTTAGAAATGTTTTTCTGGAAACAGGATATTCTGGGCAGATGGCCCCACTGCTGAGAAGTTATCCCCGTGTGTTTTGTTTGGGCCTAAGTGAGTGACCCACTAATTAGTTTCATTTTCCATCAATACTCTGTTATCTGTTCTGATTAGTACTTTGGTCACTGAATGCAGGCGGATACCTGGTTCTCAGAACTACTGGTCTTCTTGGAGTTATTTGCATGTGCCATGGTTCACATATGTCTATTTCTAGGTTTTGTGAGGTATTTAATTCTGAAGTCTCCTTTTTTGCTTCAGCAGTGTCTGGAAAACAATACTTCTGTTGGAGTACTTGATATTTCCATGTCTTTATTTTGTCTACTATATAAGTTAAAAGACTTTTCTTTACAACTGTTTGAAGTTTTATCTTTTTTGCAGCATTCTGGTTTATCCGATGTTAATCCAGGGAATGCTGTTCATATGGATAGTGGTGTGACCATAGCTCAATGGCGGAAAGTGTTCTTTCAAAAACTAGGGGTAAGGAATATGTGAGGTATCTAGCATCTATTCTTCTATTCCTCAAATCTGTGCTTTTATTTATTTTGGCAGCTACATTCTTTCAAACGTCTTTGTATTTATGTAATTCTATTTTTGTTATGTTGATGATATTTCTGTCGAAGGGGTCCAATTCAATGTGTCCTGATATGTAGGTCAATTTTGGGTCATGGAATGATCTGATCACAATTTTGGAATTACTACTTAATGGGAAACATAGTCTGCTCAGGTAGTCTTTTCTGGATCATCATCATCATCATACCCAGTGTATTCCCACCAGGTGAGGTCTGGGGGGGTAAAGTGGACGCAGTCCATACCACTACCTCAGATGAGGTAGAGAGGTTGTTTCCGATAGACCCCCGGCTCAGAACCGATAACAATAACAAATCATAAATCAAAAATCATAAAAAACATAAAACAATCATAAAAATCATAAATCAAAAATCGTAAGAATCATACAAATCCTAAGAAATCGTAAACATCATCAACAAAAATCATGAAAACCAACAGCAAAAGGGGTCACAAATCGCTAGCAACTCGACGAAGCAAGACACTCATAGATCAACACTATAGACTAGTTATTCAAGATCACAAATAACACCAAAACACCAAAACAGCGCGAACAAGACTCTGCCTAAGAAACAACAGTCAAAGATACAAGCAAACACGCTTCCCTGCTAAAAACGGACACCTTCCGCGTCCGTGCACCACTACCCCTCTACTCTAATCCGCATCCTCCACACCTTCCTATCAAGGGTCATGTCCTCTGTAAGCTGTAATTGCTCCATGTCGTGCCTAATCACCTCCGTCTAATATTTCTTCGGCCTACCTCTACCCTGCCTAAAACCATCCCCAGCCAGCCTCTCACACCTCTGTACCGGGGCGTCCGTGCACCTCTTCTTCACATGTCCGAACCATCGCAACCTCACTTCCCGCATCTTATCTACCACCGACGCCACTCCTAACTTCTCTTGAATAGTCTCATTTCTAACTCTATCACTCCTGGTAAGTCCACACATCCCTCGCAACATCCTCATCTCCGCTACCTTCAACTTTTGGGTGTGGGAGTTTGTAACTGGCCAACACTCGGCTCCATATAACATGGTCGGGCGGACGGCCACTTTGTAAAATTTACCTTTAAGCTTCAGAGGCACCTTCTTATCGCACAAAACTCCCGAAGCGAGTCTCCATTTCCTCCACCCTGCGCCAATACGCTGCGTGACATCCTCGTCAATCTCACCGTTCCTCTGAATCATAGACCCCAGATACTTGAAACTCTCACTCTTCTGAATGGCCTGGGAGTCCAGCTTCACTACCGCATCAGCTTCATGCCTCGAATCGCTAAACTTACACTCCAGGTACTCCGTCTTAGTCCTGCTCAACCTAAACCCTTTAGACTCAAGGGTCTGTCTCCAAACCTCCAACTTATCATTCACTCCTCCCCGGGTCTCGTCAAGCAGTACCACATCATCAGCAAACAGCATACACCAAGGCACCTCCCCTTGAATACGCCGCGTCAAAACATCCATCACCAAGGCAAATAAGAACGGACTGAGAGTCGATCCCTGGTGCAACCCAGTCAACACGGAAAAGTGCTCTGTATCCCCTCCTACCGTCCTCACCCTCGTCTTCGCACCGTCGTACATGTCCTGGATCGACCTAGTGTACGCCACGGGCACACCTTTAGCCTCCAAACACCTCCACAGAATCTCCCTGGGGACTTTGTCATATGCCTTCTCAAGATCAATGAACACCATATGCAAATCCTTCTTCCTCTCCCTAAACAGCTCCACTAATCTCCTTACCAGGTGAATGGCCTCAGTAGTCGAGCGACCTGGCATGAAACCGAACTGATTCTCTGAGATAGTCACTACCCTCCTAAGTCTCCATTCTACCACTCTCTCCCAAACCTTCATAGTATGGCTCAACAACTTGATACCCCTATAGTTGTTGCAACTCCGAATGTCCCCCTTGTTCTTATATAATGGAATCATCGTTCTCCATCTCCAAGATTCGGGCATCTTCGCTGCCCCAAAAATGATGTTAAACAACCTTGTCAGTCACTCTATACCTGGCCCGCCAGTGTACTTCCAGAAATCCACCGGAATCTCATCGGGCCTAGTCGCCCTACCCCTACGCATCCTACGAATAGCACCCTTGACCTCTTCCACCTTGATACGCCTACAATAACCGTAGTCGCGACGCCTCTCTGAGTGTTCCAAGTCCCCCAACACGAGACTTTTGTCCCCCTCGTCATTCAAAAGTCTATGAAAATAGGACTGCCACCTCCTCCTAATGAGGGCATCCTCCATCAACACTTCGCCATGCATCTCACTTGGTCAAGATCGTGGGCCCTCCGCTCCCTAGCCTTGGCCAACCTATACAACTTCTTATCCCCTCCTTTCTCCTCTAAGGCAGCATATAAACTCTCAAAAGCTGCTGTCTTAGCCGTCGTAACCGCTAACTTAGCCTTTTTTCTGGCTACCTTATACTCCTCCCTACTCGTCCGCCTCTCCTCGTCATCCTTGCTCTCAACCAACTTAGCATAGGCCACCTTCTTAGTCTCCACCTTCCTTTTCACTTCTGCGTTCCACCACCAGTCCCCCCCCCGGTGTTTGCCAGATCGGCCTCTCGAAACACCCAACACCTCTCTAGCGCTCTCCCTGATACAACTGGCAGTCGTCTCCCACATACTATCTATATCTCCTCTACTCTCCCACGCTCCCATATTCGTTAGCTTCTCCCCTATTTTCAAAGCACTTGTCAAAGTCAAGCTACCTCACTTAATCCTGGGCCGATCCTCCACGCCCCTCTTTTTTCTGCCTTTCTTGATTTCCAAATCCATCACCAACAACTTATGCTGGGCTGAGAGGTTCTCACTGGGTATGACTTTACAGTCTTTACATACCGCTCTATCCCCCTTCCTAAGGAGCAAAAAGTCTATCTGAGTCTTGGCCACCGAACTACGAAAGGTAATAAGGTGCTCTTCCTTTTTCGGGAAGCTCGAATTCACCACCCACAACCCAAAGGCCCTAGTAAAATCCAAAAGTGTAGTTCCTCCTTCATTCCTTTCCCCGAAACCAAAACCTCCATGCACCTCATCATAACCTCTCGATAAAGACCCAATATGCCCATTGAAGTCCCCTCCTACTAACAGCTTCTCAGTGCTCGGAATGCCTCTCACCACCTCTTCCAACACCTCCCAAAAGATCTTCTTCTCCTCCTCATCCAAGCCCGCTTGCGGCGCGTAGGCACTAATAACGTTCCACGTAAACCCTCCAATGACCAACTTAATCGACATCAACCTATCATTGACCCGCTTAACCTCCACCACCTGCCCCCTAAGCTCATCATCTACTAAGATACCTACCCCATTTCTATGCCTCACGCTACCGGAGTACCACAACTTATACCCGTCCACGTCCCTCGCCTTAGAACCTACCCATTTAGTCTCCTGGACACACGCTATACTAATCCTCCTTTTTCTAAGAATTCTCACGAGCTCTATGGACTTTCCTCGAAGAGTCCCTATGTTCCAAGAACCAACTCTCAACTTAGAGGTTCCCTTATCCCACTTACCCCTAGTACCCCCCGCCCCCGAACTCGACCCTAGGCCAGACCCTGAACCCGCCCTCACCGTAGACCCAGGCCCTAAACCCGACCCCAACCCGGACCCCGACCTATGACATGACCCTAGTCTACCATCGACCACCACAACCACTACTCAATCTGAAAAGAAGGAGGGCAAGTAGGCTACAGACGCCACGTGAAAAAATAAAAAATAATAAATAAAAGGTACCAAATACAAGTAAAAAACACGATTCAACCGCGTATGCCAAACAGCCAACGATACTAAACCAAATTACTAAAACGCAAGTTTATTCAACAACAGTCAGTAACAAGAACTAACTACCCGAGAAAACAGGAAGTCCACAAGACAAAGAAACTAAGAGAGGTATGCAGAGAGATATGAAAGAAATACGATTATGCAACGAGTGCACCTGGCCCGGCGAGAGCGTGGAGTGAACCTCAATCCGCTACCGGTTCCGCCCCTAAAGTTGGTCGCCGGAGGAATGTACGGCCCGAGCTGCCTTCGATGATGTGTGTGGCTTGTTGTACTTGAAAGGGGTTACAAAGAAAAAAGAAGAAAAGAGAGAAGCAGGAAAAGGAAAAATCTGCCCGCCGGAAAATACGCCGGCGACTGCTTTTCCGGTCAGATCTGAGCCCTACCGGTCAGATCCGCAAGGATAAGCTCGGAAAAACCCCTTTCGGCATTAGATCGGCGCAAAATCGGAGCAAATCGGAGGATGAGCTCGCCGGTCAACCCTATTTCACCGGAAACTGACCGGAAGGGGAGTTCCCCGGTAAATGTATTTTCGCCGGTGAAATTGAAATCGCCGACGAGCTGCCGGCGAGAGATAGAGAGAGAGAGAGATAGAGAGATAGAGAGAGAGCTGCCGGCGAGAGGCTTATGCTTATGCTCTCTGGTTTTTGTTAGAAAGCTAATCAATGATCTCAAATTGAGATTGATTTACTTTTGGATTTATATTGAAATCCTTCAAAAACTCTTAGAACTTGTTCAGAAGGTTCAAAAGAACACAAGTAAATATGGAAAAAAAACTGATTTGCAGATATATTAAAAAAAAAAAAAAAGAAACTAGGGGCTTTAAGCTTCCTTTATGAGTATGGGGTAACAGTATAATAGGAGACTATAATAGTATTTGAAAGACTAAATTAGAGTTCCTCCGGACAAACTTCCTCAGGAAAATTTTCATGTTTCATTTCTGCATCCTTTCTGGATCATATGTTAAATAAAAATGATTTCCTTGCCATAATGAAAAGGATCAGCAGAGATAGGAAGTGAGAAAGTTAGAGCCGGCTGGAGCATGTTCCTGAAAAGGGAAGAGAGAGAAGAGAGCTGGGCAAATTTCCCAAGTCAGAGCACAGATTTGGGAGCTAATTTGGGATTTAGGCGTAATTAATTGATGATTGAAGGAGAATTTGGAAGACTAAACTGGATAATTAGCAAAGACAAAGAGGAGTCACTTCTTCTTAAGTTAGTTGGATTTAGAGAGAGAAATTGATGCGAAGTTGTGAAGGAGAAAAATAACAGTTTGGATCACTAAATTTAGCATTCCAAATTGCTTTCACATCATCTATGGGAAGGTAGAAGGGCAATTTGCAATTTTGCTAGAATCACTTTATATGGTGACTTTGGTACAGTCAACTTAGAGAACTTTCCACTTATGTGTTAGCTGGATTAAATACATATAATCTACTTGATCTGTGAACTAAAAAAACATCTTTTTATGAACTATTGGCTTTCTGATCCTGATAAAATGTTCTCTGCCTGCTACGATGGTCTAATTGATGGAGCACCTACTTTTAAAAGCTTATGTAGTATTATAGTTTTAGCATACATGTGCGCAGTGATGCAAGCTAGACTACTGTGTCTAGGGTTGCATGCACTAAATTGTTTGGTTTTGTTCAATTTTCTTTATTTACCGCAGAAGTTAAGAACCTAGATTCTCTATTTTACTATGTCTACTGGTTTAAAAGTACTTGTTAATGGCATCTATTTGAAGCACACAAGCCGTTAATGGTGATCTCTCTATTGTAATTTAGATTAGGGCTCCTGAAGATCATGGTGGATGGGACTGGCCTGAAGTATTTTCAGTGAGTACTGGTTCTGGAGAGTTTTATCCATCCCTTCCCAATTTATCTCCAAATTCTGAGCTGTCTGGTACATTTGAAGCTTCAAATGAAGCTGGACAGTCATGGAACAATATGACTATTTCAAAGAACCCTCAGCGTCCACCATTGTCAAAATTGGATGGAATACAAGACCTGGAGAATGGTTCTTCATATAGTTCAGCTTATATTGGTTCAAACTCTAAGGACACAGATACTTTCAATTCTCTTCCAGATATCAAAATTTCAAAATCGCTTGGTATCAACAGTTCGCTATTGCAAATGGACAGAAGTAGTGTCTCCTCAAGTATTGAGTTGAGACTTGGGCATCCATCCCAGCAAAGCAAAAAGTTGGGAACTTTAGCTCAACAAGCTTTCGAGCATCATTATATTGTCAAACTAATGGAACACCAACAATTATTGTTTCCAGAGCCCCTTGTGCATAAAGGTCTGTTATTATTTGTGAATTTGTTCCTTTAGTTCTTGATATCTCTGTATGTTTACACCCTTCAGTGACATGCAGCAGTTGAATCACAGGCAGTGGAAAAAAGCAGGTCAAATTTTCATATGTTGAATTTGAGTCCAAGAAGTGGAAAGGGCCAGCAGGACCCTGTCAATTTTGCTTATGGACTTCACAATGCAGTTGGAAGTGGAAAGCGCCAGAAGGACCCTGTCAATTTTGCTTATGGACTTCACAATGCAACAAGTGAATCCAGAACTGGAAATTCCATATTTCCTGTGGTTCAAGTGCAGTTCAAGGGTCCTTCAGAAGGACTACTGTACTCTGAAGCTACCAAAATTATGGTTAATAGAAGTCATATTCCACCTGGAGAACCTCAGTGTAAATCCCTTACTCTAAAGTGCGACCAAATTGATTTTCATTGTGCTAGAGGTAAGATGACTAATAAAGAATTTAATGTTGGCGCTTCATGTGCTCTTGGACAAAGGAACAGCGATAAAGGTGTGGCCAACAATATTGTTAATTTACACAGTGCCGCTGAGTTGAACTTTGGACTCTACTCCAAGTATTACGAAAATAAAAGGACTGTTAAGAGAATTGTAGAAGGGATTGGTCATAGCAATTGCTTGGCCTTACATGAGAAGAGCCTTCATTCATGCAAGCCCTGTGATATGATGATAGACATGCCTGATGCTCAGAACACCCTCAATTTGTATGGGAAGACATCTTTAATTTCTCATAATGGACCCTTTGATAATGGTAATATCAGATCTGTCTGCAAACCAATGTCTAGAACAGCTCCACCATCGCAGGCAGTTCCGTTGGGGTTTCCATTATCAAGTTCAACTCTAATTGGAAATCAAACTCTACAACTATCTAACAAAGAGAGCTCGAATGGAAGGCAAATTAAACTCACCGAAAATCCAAGAACGCAATCCTTGCATCATAGGTTGGAGTTTCCTACTCCTGCACCTGTCAGTTCCTCTACTACAGTCAGCAAAGAGCATATGCTATGCAGGAATCCTTTTGACAAAGCGCCAACATCCATAAACCAGTTATATGAACCCAATGTCGCAAATATGCTACATGCGTCTAAGACAGAAGCAGTATCTGCCTTCTCTGGGATTAGTGATTATATGGAAAAGCATATTCAAACTATAGCTCCTATTACTGGTAAAGGACTGCTGTTTCTTTTTCAGCTATTCTAATATATCTTGTTTGATTTGTAATTGTAATGAATAGGAAGTTTATGTCCATACAGATCAGCTTGAAGAATTTAATTTTTCAGCTTTATCACGAGGAGGATTGCCGTGTGCTCAAGACTCAGGAGTGTACTGTGAGCTTTCCTCTGATTTTAATGCAGTTCACTGGCCCTACCTAAGGTAACTCTCTTGAAACATTTTCTGTAACCTTGCTTTTCCATTTGCAATCAATTCTGTCTATTAATGTCGATGTTTGGTTATAACTCTGCCCCTGAGTCACCCTATAGTAGGCGTTTGGCAATGAAAACTAAAATTTTTTGGAGTTGGAGTTGTGTTTGTCCATGAAAATAAGGTGGAGTTCCTTTTGACTTTTTGTGGTAGAAGTTGAAGTGAAAAAAGTGAAAACAAGTTTCTCTTGTTTTCACTTTTCCAAATACAATTCCAAATTGTATTCGGAATTCTTATGGCCAAACACTACAATTCTTATGGCCAAACACACAATTTTCACTAAAGTGAAATAATTTTCCGCAAAAAAGTGAAAAATTCTCATGGCCAAACGGGCTCTTAATTTGTTGTATGCAGAGAATCAGTATGTACTACTCCCTTTCTCCCAGATAACTGCCTTTTTTGGATTGTCCTCAGATTATGTTGACTTGCATAAAAAGGAAGGTGTTTCAATTAGGTGTGGGCATTCGGTATTCGGTTCGGTCATTCGGTAATTGAGAGTAGATACCAAATACCATACTTTTAAACTTCGGTTGTAATTCAGTAAATTAAACTTTGATTCGGTACGGTATTTGGTAATACCATATTCCTATTTCGTTCTAACTAAATTTCTGAAAATCAACCTACTCATTGTGAAGGCAATGTATTCAAGTAAATAAGGTTTGAACTTTTGGCTAATGTTATTGAAAAGCAGAAGTGAAGAACGGAGGTTGGACCTTTTGGCCTTTGGGCTATGGGCTTCTTTGGGCTGACAATGGGCCAATTAGATATTATAGATATATATATGGGGTGGATCTTTATTTAATAAATAATTTGGTATTTGGTAAATACCTAATACCAAACGGTATTAATATTTTGTACCAAACCCGAACCCGAATACCATAATTTTGGAATTTTACTCCCAAATACCGTACCAAATACCGAATCTACCAAACTTCCCGATTCAGTTCGGTAATTCGGTATTTTATGCCCAGCCCTAGTTTCAATACTTCTTCCAATAATGTAGAACAGAGAAAGTGCCATGGGACCACTTGGATTCTAGGGAAGATTCAAACTTTTCAAAAATAAATTTGTCTCCTGTATCCGCGTATCTCTTAATGCAGTACTTTAATGTCATCTTAGTACACATGTCAAAACCAGCTAGGTCAGCTTAGTTCGGATAGAGTTAGTATTGCTGAGTAATTTCTCTCATTTGTTGAAGCGGAGCATAGTGCGCTTTAGGCGCTGAGCGAGAAAGGTCTCTTCTTTCCTTCTAAAGTAGTTCCAGATATACTAGTTTGTTCTTAATGCAATATCACATTAGTTTCTTTTAAAGGATCATGAGAAATAAGATGCAAAAAGCATCCAAGGGTATGACCTATTGGCCAATAGAGTGGGTGCAAACCTTGGAGACTAGGGTTTAAATTTCAATAGAGATGAATACACTAGGTGATTTCCACTTTAGAATTATGTAATTAAGGCACTTTTCCTTTTTAAGATTTCTTCCCATCTTCCTAAACCTTGGTGAGCAGAGTTACCCGGTACCTGTGCTGGTGGGAGGTGTCCTCAAGCTGGTCCAGACACCATCGTGAGCCAAAAAAAGATGGAAAAGTTGCTTCCGAAAATGTCGTAGTTTGTTGATAATATATCTCTAAAGTTGTATGGAACAAGGGTAATTGACTAGTGCTTATGTTTCAAAAAAATAAAATTCTTGGAATGTGGTTTCGCTTTGAAAGCATACCTCTAAGAATCTTAAAATTGATGAAGATTGAGGTCAAGAAGGTATATATGTAATCTTTTTTTCTTTATTTTTAGAGGAGATGGTAGTCTAACCTGTGTATGATTGGTGAACTTTATCATTATCAAAAAAGATGAATGGTGAACTTTGAAGGAAAATGCTATCAGGCGGCAACAAATTTATTTGTGCCAAAAAAGAAAAAGAAAAGAATTGATATGGACTTTCTAGGAGCACATTTTTTCCCAAACTAAGTCTAAAAGAATATGATTATCTAATGCACCCAAGAATGTAGCCTAGTGGTCAATGAAGTAGGTTGAGAACCATAAGGTCTCAGGTTCAAATCTTAGGGAGGCAAAAACACTAGGTGATTCTTTCCATCTGTTTAAGCCTTGCTGGACAAAGTTACTCGGTACCTGTGTTGGTGGGAGGTGACATGTATCTCGTGTAATTAGTCAAGGAGTGTGCAAGATGGCCCGACACTATGGTATATAAAAAAAAGAATATGATAATCTAATTGAAAATCATATAGCAAATGTGGATTTTATGTAACTCAACAACTTCCAGCGCGTGCAATCAATTCTCAGTTCACATCTTCACTTTACAATGGAGATGTGTGTGGAAATAAGCTTGCCAAATGTTAGCTCCGATATGCTGTTGAATTGTGTAAACTTCAGTTAGAAAATTGGAATGTCAAAGAGGGAACTCCTTTATTAATATATTTAGGTCTATAGCATGCCCTCTTCCTCTGATGTGTGAGCGCGATAATTTTCTTCGCACCAAGCACATGGAGATACTCTTATTGATGGACCGCAGTGAGACTCAAATCTAGAACTCTATCTATTCTTATATCATTTGAAAGAATTTGGGCACATCCAATCCAAAACCTTAAGGTTGTGGTTGGAGTGATACAAAATATTTATGAACCCTTTGTCTATTGGAAATATTTGTACTTTTACTTCAAAGTAGAAAGGAGGATCCTTATATGATGCAATCTAGTTTTATGTAAGGGAAGGAATGCCAGATGTTTCTTAGGGAAGATGGATAGGGAACAGCAGCTTAAATACAAATGTTTATGGCTTTTGCTTTTTGTGTAATCTCCCGGATGTAAAGAATGATCATAGTATGATAGATTTCATATAATCTTTGCAACATTAGGGATCTCCTTATAATATTTGTTCCGTCTTAGCACCATCTTAGTGCTAAGCATTTCCTCTTTTAAATATACAACTTACTTTTCACAAAAAGAAATGATGCAATATAGAAAGGCCTATTAAATATATCCTTCAAGTTATGTGAGAAAGGGGAAGCTTATTGGTTAAGAACCTCCATTTCTAACCATTAGGTTGAGTTTCAAGTCTCTTGGGGAACAAAGTGGGAAAGGACTACTGTTGGGCTACTAGGTGTAGGGGGTTTGGGAAATTGAATTCACTGTATCAAAGAAAAGTTATTTAGACCTATAACTATAACAATGAGAATCAGTACCTGTTGTTCTTTCAATGAACATATCTGTTTACATGCATTTGAGTTGATCTTATTCTTATCCTCATCCTTCAAATTTTTGTTCTGATTGATTTCTTGGTTTTACATGGGCCTAGACATGGAGGTTCTGAAAGTAATATTTCTTCATCAGTTGAGCAAGGAAATTGCTTTCAGGTTGCACCAAATTCATTCATGTCTTACCGCTGTAACTATGCTGTTCAGCCGGACTGTTCTGTTGAAAAACATCATTTCATTGGTGAACCTCTGGATACTACTCGGACAGAAAAAGTTTCTGGCTGCATTAAGAATTTATTTGATTGTAAGTTGAATGACAGTCGGAAAGTTCCCTTGGACAATGTGGTCTCTTTGGAAGGAAATAGTGATTTAATGTGGAATAAGATAAATAAAATGGAGTGTCATTCTTCTCAATGGAGAGATGTTCCCAAAAAGGTGACTGGAGCAGTTAGTCTGACATGTAAGGAACAGACAACAGGTTTCCTGAACATGAATGAAAAAATGAGGGGACGAAGTGCTGATGCTGGTGGAAACAAACCCAGTTGTGATGTAGCTTTTCAAAATGTTGAATGCCTAAAGGAGCCACAAATATCCAATGTTTCTTCTCGAGGATCTGCACCTGTTGTTACTGAGGCATCTGCGCTGATTCATGACAATGAGTTCTCCACTGCTAATTGTCAAAAGACTCTGGCTAGTAATGTTGTAGTAGATGAAGGATCAGGAATCAACAGATGCTGGTCATCTAATGATGCACAAGGCAGTGAGCAACGTGCAGAGTTTCTTGGTATTGCTTGCAAATTCAACCCCATGGATGCAGGACCATCCAAAGGGTTTGCTGATAATTCTGCTCGTAGTCTGACTGATGAACTTCGACCAAGGGATTCCTTAAAATTGAAGAAAATGCAGAACCAGTCTAGCTTCAGCATTCAAGAAAAGAGCCATCGTATTCAGATAGTGGCTGATTTCTCCAAAGAGGTGATTAGAAAAAGAACCAAATGGAGAAAGTTGGATACAACACTTCCTGTTGTCTACTCTGCTTGTGGCTATCCAGAGGGCACTTGTGGTTCTGGTCTGCAACATTTGGGCAATGATAAAAAAGGTGCCCTCCTAACTGATAATGGCAGTGCAGAAAAATGTGTTTATTCCATAAAACCAAGTTTCAGGGAAAGGAGGGCCAGAATGCGTTCATTGAGTACTCTTTCTTGCAATGGTAAAGTTAATTGCCATGATGCAAAAGCTTTTGGTACTCAGGCAAATCTTTTAAACGTTGATGATGATGATCCCTTTGCAACCTGTGAATTACCTAGAAGAAAGAGTCGGAAGTTGGATACTGCAACACCTCTTAGGCAGGCAGATGAGGGATATAATCTAGGTGTTGATGCTGCAGCTAAGTGCAGTTTGGTAGATACCTCTACGTTTCCTGAGATGCATGAGAAGGTTCATAGAGGGGCTGTAAGACCTATAGTGGGGGGCAAATATGGTGTAATTTCTAATGCGAATCCATCAAAACCAGTCAAATTCGTTTCTCTAAGAAAAATTTGCGACTCATTGGAAAAGTGTAGCTCCTCTGGAAACTACACTGCAAAATTGACTTCTGTAAAATTCAGGAAGGCAAGTGCAAAAGGAAAACATCGACCCATTAACAAATCTTCATATCTCAAGAAAGTCGGAAGTTGTAATGCTAATTTTGTTGTAGCTGCCGAAAAATCTAAAAGTCATCTCTTGACAGCTAGTGAATTGGATCCTTGCCAATCATTCGAGCAATCCAAAAGAGCGCATTGTCATGGAGGTGAACAAGGGGCTCACTTATTCCATTCTCTAGAGAAGAGAAGGTCTGATTGCCTAATAGAAGCTAGTAATATTGCAGATGATTCTCTGCCAACTTCACAGGAGCCAAAGTCCAAGGGGATTCACAAAAGGGGTCTTAATGAGTTGACACTTGAAGGTATGATTTCAAGAACCAGGTTCCTAAGTGCTCTAGGGACATTACTAAGAACAATCTGGTTGGTACTGTAGGTATTCATCCAGTTGAAGGAGGTTCTACCTGTGCTCGAACAGAGGTTTGTTGTTTCATAATAACAGTTAGATGTACTTGACTCCTGAATAAATATTTTCTAAGACTTGGTCTACCTTCAGGGATACAAGGGCCGCAAAAAGGAAGGTGTGCGGTATAATTCTCCTCAGTATTCTGAGTCTGATGGTGGATGCCTTGTTGCCCAGGAGCAACTAAATGCCTGGATTCACATAACTGGACAAACGCCATCTAGAAAGGAGATCCTGAGGCTTCCACCTAAAGATGCTGAATATGATTATCGGGTATGTCTGTGGAACAGTTAGTTTGCTTGAGAATTGTCAAACCCTATAGTGTTCCAACTGAGAAGTCAAATGTATAGCTTTTTAAATTCTTGTGCGCTTTCATTTCAGTCGATGCTAGTGCTACTGATGTTCTTACTTCTTTGTTACTCTTTATTTTTACAGAAGGAATATGCTCGTTTTAAGCACTTCAAAGGGTGGAAGAGTTTGGTTGTGTATAAATCTGGCATTCATGCTCTTGGTCTTTACACGTCTAGGTTTATTTCACAAGGCGAAATGGTCTCATCTGTCTCTATTCTCTTCCTCTGAATTTGTAAGTTTCTCATCAGCAAATTTAACTTTACTTTCACTTTTTATCTATAGGTTGTTGAATATGTGGGTGAAATAGTGGGTCTCTGTGTGGCTGACAAAAGAGAAATTGAGTACCTCTCAGGAAAGAAATTACAGTATAAGAGTGCTTGTTATTTCTTTAGGATTGATCAAGAGCATATAGTCGATGCAACCCAAAAGGGAGGGATTGCCCGATTTGTGAATCATTCATGCCTGGTAAGTGTCTTCTATAGCAATTTTGTCTAGTTTTTCTCCCTGCCCAATTATGTTACAATGGGAACTCATTTGTAAAACCTATTTTGATGAAGTGCTTGCTGTTTGACATTTTTGTTTCTTTCCTCATCTCTGCTTTAATAGTTTTTATGTAATTTATGTTTTTTGTTAAGAGAAAGATATAAAAGGTTGATGTCAGTTTGATTGATCAAGTATGATGGACTCAACTTTTCTTCTTTTGCTAATTTATTTTACCAGCCAAACTGCGTCGCCAGAATCATTTCTGTGAGGAATGAGAAGAAGGTCGACACGATCCGCTCTACCTTTTTTCACTTATATTTTGTTACATTTCATCGTTATCTCTATCAGAATATGTAATTAAATAGTATGTCATAACTAAAACTAGAATTCAAATGCTAAGCCTTGATCAATATGCAGGTAGTATTTTTTGCCGAGAGAGACATTTATCCTGGAGAAGAGATTACATATGATTACAATTTTAACCATGAAGATGAAGGGAAAAAAATACTCTGCTACTGTAATTCAAAGAATTGCCGGCGGTATTTAAACTGACAGGTTGATACGTGTTCGTTCGTTCATAATCTGGGAGCCAATTCAAGTATATGGATGTAATGTAATTATTTGGCTCTCTGCAGAAGTACGTGCTAATATTCTCGTGAAACGCTAGCACCAATGTCTTCCCGGATGTTTATAATTTCGTATATTCATATGTATGTACATAAATATTTCTAATATCTAGATCTGCAGTTTCCTCGTTCTTTTGGTTTCTTGATTTAAGTTACATCACCAAACAAGTCTTATTTGCAATTCTGCTAAATGCATGTACCCCAGCAATAATACCACCTCAATTCCAAACAAGTTAGCGTTGACCATATAAATCTTAACTTCATCACATTTTTCCATGTAAGTAAATTCTAGCAGAGTATTTTACAAAACAAAAAAATCCAAACTCAAGTTGAATTAGACGCAATAAGGTGATAAATCGATGCCGAGCATTTGATAAGTTGAATCCTACATAACTAGTTAGTATGCCTAAATTTCCATATGATACCATCCTTGTCATCCAGATGATAACTTTCATAACACGTTATCCAGATTGTTGCTCTATGTGTAAGATCCTGTTTAACACAAAGAAACAAATAAAGGAAAACACGAGATCCCCCCATCATTGTAGCAAGTTTACTTAACAATGGGAAGAGCTGCAACTAGTAAACTCATAGTTTAAACGTAGCAACCACCTACTACATATGGATAGATTTGCAACTATACACTCAGGTTTGGAAACCTACAGGATAAAGGAAAGATGGAAAGGCATACAGCAAAGTTTCAAATATTCTAACAACAGTCATGAGGAAACGAGATTTCCTCGTGGCAGCATTGGTATAGAAAGTACAAATTACGAATCCGTCATACATCTTGCGTGAGTGAAACAACTTCAATCACGACACGGTTCTAAGAACCCCAGTTCAGAATGTTAGCTGTAGCTTCATTCACCATTTTTACCAGAGTAACCTGCCAAAAACAAATACATACATACTCAACTAGAGAAATAGGATAAAAGGTCAAAAGAAGATTTCTTTCATAAATCACAGGCACTTCATGCAAAGATATTACTGCATGCATGATGCATGCCACAACATCAAAATTAGATCTCTCAACAGATATACATATTTTCGTTCTGGTTGGAAATTTCATGCGGATTGTGTGGCACCATTATGAAGAACAAAAAGATGCATCATCTAATGCTCGTTTATAGAGCAGAAGAAACTTATTAGGGACATTTTGCACTCAGAAAGCCAAGAAATGAAAGCATTAAATTTCTTACCAAGAGCATGATGCAAATGAAGATGAACGCTGTTCACCATTTCGGGAATTTGAGGGCTATTTTAATTGATAATTTCTTCTGATACTTTAAAACCTTTTGCGAATATCTCATCAGAGTTTAGAATTTGGGAAATTGTACATGTTACTAGTAAAGATTTTAGTAGGAGATGATAGAAAGTTTTGTGCCTTTCCACTTCAACCATCATTAGTTCGAAGTAAATCATCCATTGAGTAAAAAGACAGCAATGCTAGTGTTAAACAGCAATAGAGAAAGCAAAACAGAAAAGAAAATAAAGTTTATCAGTAAAGTAATTATGAGCTTTATTTTGAAATATATTTGAAAAATAACATATGATTTTAACTATTAGATGTATAATTTGACAATAAGAAAAAAAACTGCCCTGATTCCTTGACCCCCTCTTGTTATGACCTGGTATTAATGCTTAAGATGGAGATTGACAGAGACAGGATAACCATACCACGCTCTCTGGAACACCAGGTGGAGGCAGAGAAAGGTTCCTCGGAGGCCAGGTATTATCATATGATCTTTTGTCGAATCTCCACTCTCCAATTTTTCCATAGGTCATCTTTCCCTGAAAAACATGTTCTTCCCATCATTATGTTTATTACACGTAACTTGTTATTCGCATAGATAAACACGTAACTTGGTATTCGCATAGTCAGAGGAAGTGGATGTTACCTTCATATCATAGTCACATCCGTATGTGTAATGAATTATGAATGCCTTGCCAATTTCTGTATCCCAAGGAGGCTGAAAACATTCAACGATACATGAAAAGTTGGGTTTTCTGGTACATAGGGAAGAAATAATGCAATGAAATTTCACCTAACAACCAAAATAACGACAAGCTCATGATTATTTTAAAATTCTAGATGTACTCCCCATGAAACAAATAGAACCACATTAAGTATATGAAAAGCAGAAAAGCAATGCTGCTAACCACACCAATGAAAAGGAGAAAGGAATGAAATCGGGTCTATCTGAGATAAATCGTTAGGAGGAAAAGGCAAAGGCTCCAGGAAATAGTTTGTTACAATCCAGGGAGAACCACACCCCAAAAGCTAGCTATTGACACACATCAGCACTTTGTAGTACCGATGTGGGACTTGCAATGGACACATAACAAACCAACACGTTCCGCATCCGTCGTCCTCGACGGCTGTGAGTTAGACATTACTAGCCCTGGGAGAGCATTGTCATACCGGTGTCACTATTCAAGGCGCCGCGGGCACGAAGGATGGTGGGTTGCTCTGATACCATTGTTACAATCTAGGGAGAATCACCCCAAAAAGCTAGCTATTGAGGTGGTAAAGCCCAAGACTACAAATACCACACATCAACACTTTGTAGTATTGATCTGGGATTTGCAATGGACCATAACATACGTCTCACGAAACTTGCATTACCCTTCAAATTACAATTATCGTCTTTGCACATGTTTCAGATGTAGAATCGATATTTATAGACAGCAAGGGTTTTCTAGTGAAGCAACAAATAATTTTAAAAAAGGGTCTAATGTTTTACCAAAATTCATACTTAGGCAACAGTTTTTGGCTCTATTGCTAATTTCAGAATCGCTTATTCCAGAATCTGCAGGATGCTATGAAAGCCTTTTCTCAGAAATCCTCTTCAAGTTGGCCTATGTTTATATCCAGAAAAATCTCAGTCCTATAAGCAAGTCCCTAATGCACGATATACATTGAAAACTCTTAGATAGGCACCCAAATCAGATGGAAATGGTGTGTACTGACCCATGCAGCCCAGAATACATTCACTTGGTTTTTCCTTAGCACTTTTCAGAACTAGTAGTCTATCCATATAATAGTTAGGTTAGTATTCCATACAAGTTAGTTACTGAGCATAGTATCTGGAAATGCATTAATACTTGACACCAGTGATTCCTTTTGCTGTACATCATAAGCATCTGCTGGGTGCTTTTTCAGTAATGAAACTTGCACTTTTACCTGATAAAAGAAAAATAACTCACACCCATATCTGAATAATTTGTTTGGGTGTTGAGCACTTACTCACATAAGAAGTTCTGCCATTCAGAGGTTTTTTCAAGTGTGTACAAGAATTCCAGAGGATGTAAAGATATGATAATTATCAAATACCATTTCAGAAAAAAAGACGACGATCAAATAAGCAAAACACCTTATCTTCTTCTTCTGTGTTTTGCCTTGGCAAGGAAAAGGCAATAATATAGACTATCAAAGTCTCAAGTATGTAGTCTATAATGGAAAAAAATAAATAAATAGGAAAAACAAATGATGATACCTGAATCATGAATTCCTTGTGCAATACATTACCCACATTATGCAAAGCAGATGAAACTGCATAGGCATACCTGCATATGAATTAATAAAGGTCAGGCAATTTCTGATTATACATTATATTTTTCAGTAACTTGGGCATGTGTTTTATTGATAAGTAATCAGAGTATACATCTCAAGCACCCAACCGAACGCTTTGTCTGCTTCAGGATCCTTTTTCATGGCCAAAGACACATTCATCCATGAGGGAGCTATCTTCTTTAAATCTTCCTATGTAAAAAAAAAAAAAAAAAAAAGGAGAAAGGAAATTATGATTTAGAAAAGCAAAGGGGAGAATAAACTAAGTTCATAAAAAATAATGAAGTACCTTGGCAACAATGACAGGGGAATTTCCTATGGGATCAATGTCAGTTATAGGTCCCTTTTCTTCAGGGAAAAACTTTCGCAGTACAGACTCGTACTTTTTGGGTTCTATGTAAAAGAAAGGGAATGCCGCTCCAAGGCCATCCTTTGATAGGTTTGGGATGGGCTTGACAATAACATGATCTGGTTCTGACATCAATATGTAGCTGCAGTATAAAAGAGGTTACACTAATGAGTAAATAGTGCAAGAAATTTCAGGAGCGTGTGTTTCCTATTTCCATACATACTCTTCTTCAATTTGTGCCTGTTGGAGCCACTGAACAAAAGCCCATGGTCTATTGAGGACAATATAACCCTGAAATTGACAGAGTGAGATAGATAGATGTCACTTACCAGAAAAGGAAAGAAAGTAAAAAGAAGAATAGAAAAGGAAAATTGGAAGAGTAAAATTAGACCTGATCCACTCCAGAGGGAAGTGGCTGAGCAACAAAAGTAGGGATCTCATCCATGAACCTGTCTGGCTTGCCATTATGCAATATCCTTGTAAAGCCACCCATCTCAGAATTAGGTTCATCCTTAAATTTTTTGAACCAGTAATACATAATCCTACACTGCCAAGTGTTATAAACTGAATCAGAAGATGTTACAGCTGTATGGAACAACCTCTTCTTCTTTGATGATCTGTCCAACGGCATCTTAATGATTGGGTCTTGAGAAAATGTTATAGAAGAAGGGCCTGGCAATTCTTGCTTCAAAGAAGCATTTGCTGAGATGACGATGTTGTATGTAATCAATGCTGCTGAAAACGTAATCACCACTGTGAAGAACATTTTGCCCCAACCCATTTTTTCTTTCTTTTTCAACTTCTTATTCTTTTTACATCATGATATATGTATATATTGGCCAAGTCTTCGATTTGGAATCTGCTGGTGTGGGAAGGGAGTAGTCACAGAAAATGGTTGACTTTCAACTACTACTGTTATATTCTTGTCTTTTTTCTTTTTTTTTTTTTTGCTTTTACACTCGGCGTCCGATACTCGTATTAAAACCTCAATTAATTCGGATCACTCACTGTAGGATCCATTCTGGGTGACTCTCTTAGCAGAATTCTCTTCATACACAGGACTTGAACCCTAGAACTCTAGTTAAGAATTTCAACACTGCACCACACCCACGCATAAAGAATAGCCTGTGAATGCCCTCTTTTTTAGGAAGAATTTGACATTGACCAGGAATGAGAGCAGAATGAGCCTAACGACGTACCACAACCCATGTTGGTGTTATATTCTATTCTATCCCCTTTGCAAGTGAAAACTGAGTTAGGGGGCTACACTAATTTATTTTAATCAGCCGCCCTTGATTATTGATCTAAATTCGTCGACTATTTATCACTCACTTATTTTTCAAACTTATTTAAAATTTATAAAGTTGCAGTTGAAAATTAAACTGTATTTGATTACAATAATTTTACAAAAAAGAATATATATTTTTTTTATAATTTCTAAAAACTAGCAAAATACTTATTTTGACTAATTTACCTAAAACAACGACCAAATCAGTTAAAAAAGAGTAGTATCACATAATGAGTAGTCATGTAATGTCATACATGGTATCTCATATACGAGTTACTACATGCATGGGCGGAGCCACCTTATACTAAGGGTGGTCAGGTGAACAACCTTCGTCAAAAAATTATACCGTATATATAGGTAAAATGTTATTCTATTCGGTTAAATATTACATTTTGAACACCCTTGTAACAGCTAATGGAAGCAGCCCAGTGGTTATTGGTCTTCACCAAAGCTTGCATACTATATGCTCGCGCCTAAGTCCGAATCCAGTGGCTGCTGGGATTTCTTTTTAACCCTTTAATATTTTTAGAAAAGCTCCTATTTGGTTGTTCATTAAAAAGAATAACCCTTTAATATTTTTAAAAAAGCTCTTATTTATTGTTCATTAAAAAGAATAATTGATAAAAATCAAAACTTGTTGATCCTTTAATATAAGATTAATGAACTACTTTCTAGATTTTTTTTTCTATTATATCAATTTTTTTTGTATAAATATAATAGTTAATAAAATTGTTATTTTTTAAATAATTAAAAATTAATATTACTTATCAAAAAATCATTCATTAGAGACCTAACTTTAAAATTTAAGAATAAAATAAAAGCTTAGTAGCCAACTGGATTTTCAATCGATTTGTCTTTTATTTTCTTTTTTCCTTTTCATCAAATTTTTTAAATAAAATTTAAAAGTAATTGATTAATTTAAAGTTAATAAGCAAATCCTAAAAACTCTGTCCAAAGCGAGAAAGCTCCAAAAAAAAAAAAAAAAAAAAGAACCTGTATGATTCTGCTCTCCATCTTCTTGTCTCGTTGTTATTGTTGTCGTCACAAGAGGTCGGTGAAAGCTTAAAGCGTAAAAGTTACTTACTTCATTTTAGGCTGAATTTTCTCCTCTCTTTCTATTTTTTGTTGTTGTTTTCGTTCATTTAATATTAAATTAAATTTGAACTCTTTAAAGCTAAATATTATGCTTGAATTGAAAATTTTCAAAGCACCCATTCGTCAAAAAAAATTAAAAATTTACTCATGTAATGTTTGAATACCCTTCGTAAAATTTCTGGCTCCGCCACTGACTACATGCACTTCATCAATCTTTAAATACTATTAAAAAACTCATTAGTACAAAGAATCAATGAAACTAATAACTAGTTATTTTTTAAAATATTCCCGAGTAGCTAACTGAGAAGACGAAACAAAATTGTTAATCCCCATTACCGATATGGTACTACAAAAGATGGGATTATTTTTATAAAAATACAAAAATTAATGGTAAAATTTGAAAAGAAAATATAATTCCAACAGTCGAAAGTGAATTGAAAACATGTTATAGGTTGTTTTCTAAATTTTGAATTTAACTTGAAGTTGGATTTGAAATTTTCATGGCCAAATACATATTTTAAATAAAGTTGAGAATTATTCTAAAAGAAATGAGTAATTTCTATGGCAAAGTTAGTCCCCAAGTTAGTTCATTAGACTTAGCTTGTTTAGCCAAGCTTCTAAAATCAGCTTATTTTGAGAAGTGTTTTTCAAAAAGTACTTTTGGTGAGAATTATTTTTAAAAAATAAAAACAGGCTTAGAGTCCTTGGAATAAAAATCAAATATCTAAATATTTACAGAAATGGGCCAGGTCCAAAAGTGACCCGGCCCAAAAAGAAACAACAAAAAATAGGACAAAACAAATAAAATGTGTGGGTATCCATCAGTCATCAGATAAACAATTAGGAAATATCGTTACAAACTCCGATCTGTGGAAGCTTCTCGATCCTCCATGGTCACAAACTCCGTTCCATGGACTATCGTTGTGCTCTTGGCTTTCTTCATTCAGTAGGTTACATTTTCAGCTCGGCATCAATGTTTCTTCTCCAATTTTATCACGTGAGCTCCCTTCAACTAAGTACTCTATCACTTGCCCAGGAGAAGGCTATTCCCTCTTAGATCCAAGTCGAGGTTTACCCAACACACCTTAGATAAGATGTCATTGTAGATCCCTTTTAACCATTTTTGTCTCCTTCAATCTTCTGACCAGTGGGTTGAGCCTCTATTGAGGTTAATACCACCACCAAATCCGAAGTTAGAAGAAAATAAAATGATTATGGAGCTTTATGTGAGTTGTTCATCTTTATTGCAGATTTAAGATACATTTTCGAATCCATTTTTCAAAGGGAAAATTCCTAGATGCAGACATGTCTTGATTTGGTATTTGATGAACACCCAACAATTCTCACAGGTGCGGATACTCAAATCTATTGAAATGACTTCAGATTTATTTGCAATCTAGTAATTTTAAAACTTATCTAAAACGGATTCAAGAAAAATTGGACTGCAACCTGCTTAAAGATGTTTCCTGCTAATAAGACTGCTTAATTGTAACATCCCGTACATTTTCGACCCTACTTGACAACCTTGAACCATGTTTACCCTAGGTTCGAGAGCAATAAGTATGAATTTTGTATTGTTATTGATGGAAACATTTGATATTGTGCTAGTAAATGTGATTAGATCTTCGTAGGAGGTGTTTGTGACTTTGTGGAGCATTTGTGGGGTGAAAAAGTGAGGTTTAAGGGACATCCAAGCAAAGGATCTTAAAGATAAGAGGCAAGCAAAAGATTGGGACTTGAAAGATCCAACCAAATCCGCAAAGAAAAGTTGAAATCAAAAATTTAGTATGGGGCGCTGCAGGTGGCGTGCCAGGCCACTTTGGCCTGAATTTTTTATGGAACAGGCAGCAAGGGGGCGTGCCAGGCAGCGTGCCAGGCCGCCCGTGCACACCTTTTTCAGTGCTGAAATTCAGCTAAGTCTCAGGGGCGCCCGGGAGCGTGCCGAGGTGTTTTTTGCCAAATTTCTTCGACGATTATTAGTCTATAAAGAGGACTCTTGCGTTATGGTATTATTATTCCATCATAGTAGGACTACTCTTGAGCGAGTTTGGCATCCAAGTTGGGGTTAATTCGTCGTCATAATTATTTTATTAAATTATGTTCAATTAAGCCATGAGTGGCTAGAATTGCTTGTTCTTGGGATTGAGGCTACGAACATGAATCTCGTGAGTTGAATATTTTTGTAACATTTATGAAATTATTTAAACATGAGATATATGGTGGATCATGCATTGAATTTGGCGGGCTACATTC
Organism: Capsicum rhomboideum; assembly: GCA_031232105.1. Lineage (NCBI taxonomy): Eukaryota > Viridiplantae > Streptophyta > Magnoliopsida > Solanales > Solanaceae > Capsicum > Capsicum rhomboideum. The sequence goes on from CP124718.1 coordinate 53,106,330, forward strand.
ACATATGTTAATGGGCTCAATTTGAGGCCCAAAATGAAGCCAAAATGCATGGCCCAAATAGGAAAATGATCCATTCTTGTGTTGACTAGGTAAAGCATGGAATTTAATGCCCAAGAAGTGGCTAAGGATGAATTGAGGAGCTATATAAGTCAAGGAAAAATCAGATTTTATTCACATAAACACACATGCCATTCTAGACATTTCCAAGAAATTCCTTTTTGCTCTCAAAACCCTAAGTCATCTCTTTGGGCAAGATCATCATTTTTCAAGATTTGGTAAGTGTTTAATCTTATGGTTTAATATATTATATGCATGGGAGAGTATGTAGATCATGATGGTTATGTTTAAAAGTGTAAATAGTGCAGTTTTGCTTGTTGCTAAAAGATGAGTCATCTATGTGATTTAAACTTGAAAGGAGACTTGAGGTTTTAATGAAAGTGAATGGTGTAGATAAAATATCAACATGTATGGTGTGGTTATGTTCCTTAACTTGTTATTTTTCTATGAGTGTAATTTGTGGGATTGTTGTTGAGATGTTGTTATGAAATGTATTGAGGTGACTTGATGGAGTAATTGTGACATAGTGTTAATGAAGAGGCGTAAAGGATAAACTTGGTGTGCAATGCTATTGGGTTATGATGTTTTGGTCAATGTATGGAATGTTGTGGTATTGTTGGTATGACAATGTCGTGAATTGTATTGTGAATGGGGAAATGACATTTTAAGGCAATCATGTAACTCATTGTCGTCTTATGCACTTGTAAGGTAGTTGATTGTTAACGTAAGCTCCGTTATGTACTTGTGTTGTAGAGTGAAATGTAAGGAAGGAGCTGGACTATTGTATTCACATATAGGGTTGTGTATTCATATTGAGAAGGCAAGGTATGTAAGGTTACTCTTTCCGTATCCTTCTGCAGCACATAGTAGTTACATTGTCATTGTACTTATGCCATTCCGAATTGTTCCAAGGTATCTCATTTCGAGTTGTCATATATATTATTGTTCACATGTACCTTATTCATTGACCAACTATTATTCATATGTCACATAATTGTGGACATGGTTCCAAAGTTCCAATAATATTACGTTCGAAAGTTCCAATAATGTTATGTTCGAAAGTTCCAATAATGCTATGACTACCAACGTATCAATCTCATAGACGTAAAGAAATGAAGGAATGTATTACTCTTATAATGAAAGAAAGAAGTAATGTATAATTGATGAGTATTCTTGGGTGGTATCCCAGGGGTGGAAGCAACACCTAGCATGGGTCAATCCCAATATCATGGGTGGTATCCCAGGGGTTAAATTACCTAGCATGGTTCGATCCCAATATCATGGGTGGTATCCTAGGGGTGACAGAAAAGCCTAGCATGGGTCGATCCCAATATCATAGTAGTATCCCAGGGGTTAAATTACCTAGCATGGGTCAATCCCAATATCATGGGTGGTATCCCAGGGGCGACAGAAAAGCCTAGCATGGGTCGATCCCAAGTGTATATGAGGACCGTATCCCAGGGGTATAAGGACCTAGCATGGGTCATCCTCTTTACCACTGATCAGCTGGTCATCTGTTTAAAGTGAAGTAAAGTAACGTAATGAATGTAATGTACATGGTTCTAACACATATAGAACGACGGTTTATCCATATTGTCTATCCTCTTATATTTGATTCCATTGAAGTTCTTATGTGTGATACAGTTTCTTATAGCCTTACATACTCAGTACATTCTTCGTACTGACGTCCCTTGGGTGACTTACCTTACTTGCTGCAGGCACTGGTGCTAGTAGACCTCCACAGTAGGTTGCAGATCTTTTGCCGATCATTGGTGAGCTCCAGTTGGATCGGGGCTTTCCGAGTCTCATGTGTACATTTGTTTTGGTATTGTAAATGTAGTATAAAACGGGGACTTGTCCCGACTGTAGGTTGGTTATGTACATGTATCTGTTAGAGGCTTTGTAGATGTATGTGGGATGACGAATGTAAGAGATGTATGTCCGTTTTGACTTGATGGCCCTAACGACCAAGTTTCATATATAGCATATGTTTTCCATGACTTCCGCCTTTGGTATTTTATATGTTACGTGAGATGAAATGATATTCATACAAAAACATGCATATGAATGTACATGAGTAAAGATTGATTCTCTCGGGCCTCAACGGCTTCTGGTGCCAGTCCGCCTCGTTGGAATTCGGGGCGTGACATTAATGAATCATGTTGTATGAACAGTAGATCTCCTTATGTTTGGTGTACCTGCTTTGTCCAAATTTAATAGTCTTTTGCCTGTTAAAGGAATATCTTGGAACTGATTTATTTGGTAATCACCTGCAAGAAAGAAAACAAGGTTAAAAAAAAAAAATCAGCAAGAGTATTTCCCTCCCGAAGGGAGTGTTGTACTCTTACTGATAAAATCCCTCCTTTATGTGATTAATATACTCCACTTTCTCTGATATATTCCAAGGGATTTCCCATGCTCCTTATAAAATTTGAATTAAGGCCATTGAATCAGACTCGATGATAACATTATGAATTCCATTCTCCCTGCAGTAGTCCAATCCCTCTCTAACAACCCTAGTTTCAGCAACTAGGTTAGTAGTGTCATGTAATATAACACCCTTAGCAAAAATAAAATTTCCTTCTGAATTTCCAATAAATATGAGGGGGGGGGGAAGGGCATCCATTAGACAATTTTGAAATTGTATAAAGGCCTATATCTCTCTAAAACAACAACTATATCTGGCCAATTTTTATCCTCAAGACACAACTTATACCTTATCTTGATGAACTTCTTTATCAAAGATATTGTCTCCCAAATAACCTTTTCAGTGGAGAAAGTGCCCCCATGAGCAACAATGTTCCTTTTTTTCCACAGGAACCATAAGATCAAAATAGGAACCACCTGGTACACCCTCTTCAGTCTCTCATTATCAATAATTCTCCACCACTTTCTTATACTTCTTTTCAGAGATAGTAAAGGATTAAAACCAGCAGGTGTTGTAAAATATTTTCACACAACTTGAGCGGCATCTCCCTTCAAAAAATGGTGTTCTACTGACTCAACCTCTTGAACTGTGCAATACTTAAAAAATTGGGAAATATTAGTATTCCAAGTATGCATTAATTGTGAGACTGGTACCTACCTTTCCAAATTCTCCAAGCTAGGAAGGAGTATTTGAAAGGTAAATCCTTGCACCATAATATTTTTAGGTCACCACAGATGTCTTCCTTATGTATCAGCAGCTCCCAAGCACTCTTGACACTAAACTTACTTGTACTGGTTACAATCCACCAAGGTTTATCCCCTTGGTTAACTAGTTTCACTTGGCTCATGGTATTCCTAATATGAGTAGTTACATAATAAGGAACAAAATCATCCATGCCTTCAAAATTCCATCCATGCTCTGTAAGAAACTCATCAACATCTTCCATCACATGACAAGTATACACATCAGTTTGGTGTTTGAAAAGAGGATATAAAGTGGGCCAATTCTCATACCAAATGTTAGAAGTGGCTCCTTTAGGTTTCCAACAAAAGACCAGCTCAATCTTATCTCTGTTTTGTAACATATGCTTCCATACCTGTGATCCTCCTTTCCTTTCCATTAGTGTTGGGATTTGTTTCTTACAATAGTTGTTCAAAAAGAAATTAGAAGAAATATTGTTTTGAGTTCTGAATCTCCACCAAAGTTTGGCATACAAAGCATGAGAGACTTTAAACATTGATCTAAACCCCAATCCTTCCTCTTGCTTTGGAAGGCATACTTTATTCAAAACTGCCCAATGTTTGGTGAGAAACAGTTTATGTTTGACCAATAAATTTAAAATGTACTTTTGAGCAACAATTAGTGTTTGGCCAAACTTTTTAAAAGTGCTTTTGAGGAGAAGCTACTTTTTTTATTTTATGAAAAATTATTTTTTCTACTCCCCAAAAGACTTATTTTCTTTCAAAAGCTTGGCCAAACACCTCAATTTTTAAAAATAAGCACTATTGAGAAAAAATAAGCATAAAGAAAAATAAGCTTGGCCAAACAGGATATTAAGACTTTCATTGTAGTTGCGTTGTTCACCCTCACCATTCGACGCTGTAAAATAACCAATGGTTGAATCAAGACACACCCATCATAGTCACAAGCTGGTGGTAGGCAATGGGTTGTAATATTAGCGCAAGCTCTTCTCTTGAGTTGTGAAAGATGGAATACAAAGGTGTCTTTGTGAGCTTAAGTTAACTCTTAATCAATAGGCCACCATCCCAACATGTTGGAGCACCTTGTAAGGACCGTAAAACTTTGCACTAAGCTTTAAATTTCTGCGTACAACCACTAAAGCTTGTCGATAATGTTTTAATTTTTGATAAACCAAATCTCTTTCCTGTAACACATATTCAGATATATTGCGATCAGCATAAAATTTCATTCGAGTGTGTGCCTATTGCAAATTTTATTTAAGAGTTTATAGCATGTGGCCTGTTAGCTAGGAAAGCACTTGCACGGGAGTATACTAGAGTTCAACAATATTCCCATGCTTGGGATAGTTTTCTTTCAACTTCTTGACTACGTCGGCCAACATATTTTTCTCCAACTCCTCCACTCTTAACTCTAGCCTGTCTAGCCTAGTGGTAGTCAATTATTAGGACACTATCACCACCTTACTCACAGGTCCCAAGGCTTTCTCACTGGACTCAATCACATAATCAGGTAACTCAGGTGCTAAGGTCGCAACCTACTTGTCTGCACTCTCGTCCTGATGATCTACCTTCACAAAACTTGCTCTAGTGAGCACTAAAGTAGATGGTGGAATAGTGGTGGAGCAGTAGATGTTGTGGTTTTCTCAGTTGGAGTTGTTCTAGGCTCGCTTAAGGCAGTTAGAGGTACCTCATCATGTACACCCTAATTTGAGGGATTAGCCCTAGCTGATATGTGCACTGAACCACTCTTCTTGGCCATTGGATTAAGCTCATTCTTGATCTTAGTGATGTACACAATTTGAAGAGCCTCAACATCTTTATCCTTCTGAGGTAGTGGACGAACACTGCTAGCTTGGCACAATTGAGTAATAAGACAAGGGAAGGGAAATGAAGTCGTCTTCTGAGTGGCCCTATACAACATGTCCTTGCTTAATCCCCCCACATAAATCTAATCTTGGACATGATGGATGCAATAAGACGTGCTTGGTCAACAGTGAGGGTGTTATCAACCTGGTGGGGTAGAGACATGTCATAACCACGTACCACCAAAACTTATCCTCCAAAGTGAGGCCCCTCTAATACATGGGCACAACCTCTGTCAACAATGCATGGGTTCCTCGAGTTATGATCTTAGCCAACCATCATTTTTGATCCTTCGCGATGGGCTTCAAATGATCTCCAACAACGACATTAAAATTTGATATGCTCAAAATTACATTTTAAGATGATGTAACATGGTCGTCGACAAATATAGTAACCCAATAAAAGTTGGGGTCAAATCCCACAGAAATAGGAAGAAATACTACAGATTGGACTAATACATGCTTAGTAGTCTGATTTCTAATATGAGAAAGTAGAAAGTAATTATTTTTATCTAAATGATAAGAATGTATTAATAGCTATAAATTAACTATATGAATAAAGTACTAAGGCTGTGCAATGGGATGCAAGACTGATTCTATCTCAATATGATGTTTCCAAATCTATATAAGTTATAAATAATAAAGACTGATTCTATCATGTAAAATTGACTTATCCCTAAGAGAATCTATTAAACAACGGTTATCACCTTAAGTTCAAGCAAACTATTCCTACCAATTCCTAATCCGCCTTCCCAAGCAAAACTAAGATATTATGATGTAGATTGATATCTGCAACTGCCAATCAATAAATAAAAATAAGAAATAGTTTGATCTACTAATTCCCCAAAATCATGCAACTCATAAAAACCTTGTGAACTTACACCCATATTGGGTTCACAACCTTAATTGTGGATTTAGCTACACATGATTGAAAGTGAACAATTGAAAGAATTAATTGAAGTCATAATACTTACTGAATCGAAGATGAAAGTAAATAACTTGTATTACATTTTCACAAAATCTTAGAAAATTAGAGAGAGAAAAAATATTTCAAACTACCAACTACTAGAATCTAATTACTACAAATTATGCATTACACCTTATTACAAAAAAAACTCCATAAAAGTATTTATAATTTCCACAAAATTGCAATCCTAAACAAATCAAATTGACTACTGACATCATACATGGATGCATCCACGAGCCATACATTGACGGAATGTTTGTGTGCCATTTAACTTCACTGTAGGTTTTGTTTTAGGATTTATGATCTCCAGACTCAAATCCATCTATGAGTCATAAACAGATCCACGGTCCGTAGGTTTAGCCATAAATCTTTCTATTAGCTTGATATTCTCCAAATGTACAGACCATAAATGTGACAAACGATCCACATTCCTGTCCATACTTGATCTTCTATTGAGTATCCTTTTTGCACCCTCTCTAAACTTCTCCATAAGTAAATCCAAGGCCTGTATTTCGATCCTCAACTGTAGATGTCCCTTCTTCTGGCAGTTCTTCAAGTTTTCCTCCTTTTGGTCATTTGATTTATAAAATCCTACAAAATAATATTTTAACATTAAAAGTACATATAAGCATGTAAAGGACATATAAAAGTCAAGTAAATGACATCAGATGTGCCCTAATTTTAAGGTACGTCAGTATTTTTGATCACTTATTTGTTACTTAAAATATTGAAAGGCAAAAACTAAAAACCATCAATTTGAGGAGAAAAAATAAAAAAATACCCCAAAATAAGAACATTCATGCAAATGATCCTTTCTATTTTATGATCCTAGTTCATGACTATACACTCTCAATTCTAAACAGATGCACTTGGTCTATTTCTAATTTTTTTAGATTTAGCATGTAAATTGACATTGAACTATACAACTTGTTTGGGTGGTTGTTACACATCATTTAATTACATAACATACTGATAAGAATTGATTACTTGAATAATAATAAAAAATAATGCAGAAGCAAAAGTATAAAAATTAAATATAGAAATTAAAAAATATGCAAAATTCAAGAATAAAATCCCAAGTTTTAAAATAAGTGTTAAGAATTCTGATTGATCTTAGTATTTGTAATTAACGGATTAAAACTAAATATGATACTAATAGAGTCAATTCAAGAACTTAGATCAAAAGTTGTTTACCCTAAAAAAAGGTAAAGTTGGATTTGTAAGTGATGTTTAATGAATAGGTAGATTGAATTGATTGATTATATTTAAATAATCAACTAAGTAATGCGGTGAATAAAAAGAGAAATAGAGCAATTGATATAATTAAGCAGGGATAACTTGTATTGGTCTAAGTCCGATGATGTCCTAATTGAGATTTTCCCAGTAGAGCTAGATAAACACACAATATTGACTGAATTAGAACTATAATACTGGAGAGAAATATTAGTACAATTAGATATCAAGACTATAATGATCTACAAGGTGATGATTGTACAACTTTTATAGGGATAACTTCTCAGAGGCTGATTGCTAGCATAAACACCCGATTAATTCATAAAAAAGGATTAAGTAAATTATATTTTCTTAAAAAGTAATGCCTGACACCATTCATGGGTTGGTTACATAACAACTGAAATAGTTTATGTTGGCTTGTTGATTTTTCCTCCTAACGTCATGGGTTTTAGTCTGATATCTTCTATACGACGTAGATTGATTTAGCGATATCGGGGTGGGGGGTGGGGTGGGGCGGTACTATTGTTTCCTTGTTTATCTTCTATGAGACGCTATATGATTCAACCATATGTCTTATCCAGTTGTTCCTTGAACTGTGTTTTATTATCTTCCATGTGTCATGATTTGATATGGCGATGTATCTTGATTATTTTACCGTATTCAGATAGTCCCCACATTTTTTCAGACTCAAGCTTTCCTTTTATTTGAAAATGTATTTGATGTGCTTTCCATTATTATCAGATACTAAATCCATAATTTTCTTCTGAATCGTATCTTCTGGTAGAAGAAAATAAGCATAATTTGTAATTAATGTATCTGACACAAGTCACTCGTTCAAGTCCTTTCTATGACACATGTCTACCTGTGATTATTTCTCGAGAGTGCTTCAGGTTTCCAAAGCATAGTCAAAAGATCTTCACCTTCCTTTTTCCTTTTAAATCCTCGTTCATTGAACCAAAGATTTAGATAAGATCTTTTTCTTCCATCTTCTTATCCACTATTTAAGGTGTCTTTTCATTTTTCATGATTTAGGGCGTTGTTTCCTTTAAATGATTTTTTCTTGAGTTGCTATAAATACCTTCCATCCTAGATTATATTTCCCCTCACTTTCGTCTTTAATAATCCTCCTTCATCATGTTTCTTAGAAAAAAGAAAGGAGCTCTACCCTTTTGCTTTTTTCTTCCTTGTAATCCATAGTCGTGCTTTAGGCTCATGCTGTGTTTCTATCACGATCCAAAAATTGGAGGAGTGGTGGCACCTATCTATCCCACCAATAGGTTAGTCAACCCAAAATAGCAAAACATAATATGAAGTGCAAACACGTGAAATTAATATTTAAAAGATATAAAAGTCATAAAATAATTTTTTCATAAAATCTTAAAAGGAATGCAAAAATAATAACACAACCTTTTTCTAAAACCTGGAGGCACTAGTAAAAGCCTCTAAGAATGTGTGTACAACTCTAAAACCCAAAATATCTGAAAAGAGGAAAAAATGACATAAAACGAATAGATAGAGGAGATCCAAGAAGTCTACGGATCAACCAAGCAACTACCCCAGGATCTCGCTAATATGCTCCAAACAGCTACCAAATCACTGGCCTTAAGTATCCGACTCAGAACTTATGCAACAAGGTGCAAAAAGAAAACATGCATTTGTACGAATCCACATGTACTCAATACCATCTTTGACTGACCCAAATCAGAACGGTGGTGAGAGTCAGTCCTAAATTACTCTATTTTGATACTTCTCTTATATAGTTCTTATTTCAAATAAAGACAAACCATACTAGAAGCTAATGTTAACAACAACATATATAAATCAAGTCCAAATATCTCAAAATCATAGACAAATCAAGATAAGAGTAGTAAAGTCACTTCCACAGTTACTCAATCACTTCCCATAACAAAGTAGTCAAATCAAGTAGAAATAATGTATATGATGCATGCCTCTTATCTGATCAGAACCTAGATATACCAAATGTCATAGTGTAGCCAGCTGGAATCCATGAAAGACCCGCGAGGTTCATATACCATCTGAAAATGACCTTGGACACACATCGATGAAAATGACCTTGGCACCATCTATAAATGACCTCAAGCACACAACTGGAAATGACCTTGTCACCATCCAAATGTTCGATAATAACCTCGGACATACATCATTGGTAAAGACCTCAACACCATATTAACGATAAAGATCTCAGCACCACATCATAATCAACCAAAAATAATCAACAATACAATGAACACAATTAAAACATGACCAAATAGGCAATTGTTATGCTAACTTTCAAGTATCAACCATCAAGGCACATATCATTGAGCAACACAAGCATTTTTATCAATGTTACAACTATAATCAGGATCACATAAGTGTATAATTTAATAAAATAGGAATAACATCTCAATTACCCATAACATGGCACCGATACCCATATAAATGTTCATCATCTCATTTATATGATCCTCTATCACCCATTACCCATTTACATAGTTAAACAATGCACTAACACTCTGAAAACAAGTCTAAAAAAGTCACAACTTGTCTTAATCAAAATCTAGCAAGTCAAATTATGGCTTTACCCTTCCTCAAAGCCTCTAGAAGATCCCAAGCTGATCAAATACGTATCCTACATAAATAAATGAATTCTTTGACACTCATATTTCTATACTTCTATCTCGAGTCAAAAAAGTCAACCTAAAAACCAATCCTGAGCCCACATGGGCAAAACTAAAATTTTATTTGAAAATCGAGTTAGCTATAAACTAAGGAACTCAAATCTAAAATTTCATAAAAAATGGAGCTCAAATCGACCATCAAATCACAAAAATTCTATTTCATAACCTTCACCCAAAAATTTCTATTTTTCACAATTCAAGACACTGATTTAAAGGTGAAATCATCAATAAAGTATCAAAGATGCGTAAAAAAAAGGGTTTAGAATCATACCCAATAAAGAACTCTTGAAAATCCCCTTTTAAATTGCCCAATAATGTGTTTCCAAGCTCCCAAATCGAGTTGTGGAGTTTAAGATCGAAATTGGACTTTTAATTCTATCCAGGCAAACTTTCCTCTTTGAAACGCGATGGGTCCCTTTCGATCGCAAGACTGACCTGGTCTGACCTAACCCATTGCATGCGATTCCCACTTCACAAACGTGAGGAACAACCCAAACCCAAACCCCACTTAAATCTTAGCAGTCACAATACTTCCTATGCGATTGCGATGACCAACACAAATCCCTTTTTACGATTGCTATGAGGGCCCTGTAAAGGAAAATCTAATATGCTATTAGACTGAAATAACATTATAAACTTTTTGGAATCATTAAAACACCGATCTGGGGTCGTCTTGACCAAATGTTGATCGAGGTCAACTCCTAGTATCTAAAATTTCAAAATTCCAACCAATCACCCAAATCTCATTCGAATGCCTCAAGATCCGAACTAGTATTCCAACCAACTTAAAATATCACCTTTCGAATCTAACAAAACTATTAAAATTCCATTTCGAGCTCATATTCATCAAATATTGAGTTAAGTCAAACTTTTCAACCTTCTAAATGAAATACTCATCCAAAATCCTGACCAACTACCTCAGAAATCATGCCACATACCCCCATAGACCACAAGTACTATACTGAAGCTATGGGAAGGGGTAAAACAAGGAAAATATGCAAAAATCTTAAGACAACCATGAGGGTTATTACATCATCCACCATTAAAACACACATTCATACTAGACATAGAAAAAAAAGAAGATACTTAAAATGTAAAAACGCTGGGGATAATTACTTTGCATGTTTAGTTTGGTTTCCCAAGTAGCCTTCTCTATCAGAAGATGTATTCATTAAACTTTCACAGAAGCAATTTTCTTGGACCTCAACTTCTGAATCTATATATCCAAAATAGCCATAGGCTCCTCCTCAAAAGTCAGATTTTGATCCAAATCCATCGAGTCCCATAAAATCACATGAGAACTATATGAATGATACTTATTCAATGCTAATAGATGAAAAATAGAAAACATAGCTGAAAGACCCAGAGGTAAAGCCAACTCATAGACCATCTACTCAATACACTGAAGAATCTTAAATACATCAAGAAACCTCAGGCTAAACTTGCCTTTCCCCCCAAACTTTATGACACCCTTCGTAGGCGATTCCTTTAATAATACCTTTTCTCCAACCATTAACTCTGAATCTCAAACCTTTTGATCATCATATCTTTTTTGCCTACTCTGAGCTGTAAGAAGTTGGACCTAAATCACTTTCACCTTATCCATGAAATCTCTCAATAAATATATACCCCATGACCTAACCTCAAAAGCATCGAACCAACCAATAGGATATCTACACTTCCTACCATACAAGACCCTAAACATAGCCATATGAATACTGAAATGATAACTGTTATTGTAAGCAATTTCTGCCATGGGCAAAAGTGGTTCGAATGACCTCCAAAATCAATAACACATAATCGAAACATGTCCTCTAGCACCTAAATAATCAAATCAAACTGACCATCTTTATAAGGATGAAAGTTTATACTGAACTCCACTTGACTACCCAACTTCTGCTGAAAAGACTTTTAGAAATACAATGTAAACTAAGTACCTCGAACAAAAATGATAGGAATAGGTTAACCATGCAAATGAATAATCTTAGGGATGTAACTCTTAGCTGATCTAATTGTATATAGTCCTATAACACCCTAGAAGTCCCCAAGATCCTATCTCATACTTAGAACAGAAAACAACAGAAAAAATCCAACATTTTGTCATAGAATGACTCACTCCACGAGTCTTAGAGTGAGACCATGAGTCAGGGAATTACTCGTGGTAGGTAGCGTAACAACAATTTAGTCCCCAGTACCATGAGTTGTGGTTTGACTGTACGAGCCATGGTGTGACTCATTCTGAGCAGTAAAACCAAAAGTCATGAAAACATAAAAATTTCACCAAGTGGTCATGACTTGAGGCCATGAATCGTAGAACCAGAATAGGAGTCTTTAAGTGACTTATACTAATGAGGATCCAGAGAGACAACATTTTCTCTCAGAGGCCATAAGTCCTTGTCATGACTCATTGGTAGACCTCACGAGTCATGAGGTGGAATTGTGCCCCCAAGCCAGCATTCTAGTCCAGGAAACATGAGTCAAAAATGACTCGTAGGTTCCAAGCATGACTCGTACCCTAGACCAGTAATGACTGAACCCAGAAATTTCTGTTATGTTTTAAAAAGGGCATTTTCATATTTTTCTTATTTTCTTACACCTATACTACATTGTTTCAAGGTTTATTAGGAGAAGGTTAAAGGGACTTAGGTGTTTCTTTCCCCAATTATTCCCCAATACTAAAAAATAATAGAAAATCATTATGCTCTAAGTTCACTCAAGTCCTAAAAGCTAGGGTTCCTTCTCAAAGTTAGATTTCCAAGTTCTTAGCCCAAATTCTCCAACTCTAGGTATGTGGGATTTATGAATAAGGGTCTCTTTTCGCCTTTATGCCCAAACATGTTTGAATTGTGGATTTAAATTTATGATCCTATGGTTATTGATTTTAAAACTAAAATTCCCTTATGCAATTACCATGAATTTCAACAAAGTATGCCTTTCTCATTATTTCACATGATTATCTCAGATGTACATGAATTATAAGTTTTCTTGAATTTTGACGTAGGGATTACTTTCAAATTTTAGCATGAATTATCCAAATTAGGCATGTTTTTAGATAACTACTCAATACACCATGATTTCATGACTTTCAGAAATAATATAATGCACTCGACTAGTTCCATGATTCTAGTTACATTCAGTAAACACTAATTGAACTAGTTCATGATTTTTTATTAGAGCTCAGCATAAATATGAGCATATGTATATAGTTTTAGGAGTAGTATTTAGCAACAAGTGGATACGGGTTCAGAAAAATCAAGTCCCAAACTACATGCCACCATACAATAAGAGGTCTTCGCTAGTTGAGATTGTCTCCCTTTACCCGATTAGGATCATAAGTGAATTCACGACAATTATGGTTCTTACCTTTGGTAATGTCATGACCTAATTTTTTAAGTCACGATGACACCTATTTTATCCCACAAGTAGGTAAGCCAAACCTTAGCCCGAAATGACAAGTAATGGGCTAGTTGGTGGAAGGTATAATAAATATCAAAGGTAAGCATACAATAGGATTGTAAGCAGAATAAATATAATAGCAACACAATAAATATCAGGGAGAGAGAGAGAAAGTGGACAAAAGAATATCCCACGACCTAGTAAGGTCGGTACAAGAGCCATTAAATCCAAAAGAGTAAGAGTACCAAGTAGTATCCAATATATAGGCAGTCTTGAAAGTAAAGACTATCCAAAAGTGACAGAAGGAGAGAGGATCTGCTCCGGCTCTGAAAGCTTACCCAATTTCCGAATCCCAAAAGCAAGCTGGATTAAGTATCAGTGGCGGTGACTTGTACTCGAATCTGCATCAGAAAAGATGCTGACGTGTAGTATAAGTATCAAAACGACGGATACTCAATAGATATCTTCGGCCGACTGAGCTAAATCATAATAAGAGTATAATAAACTGTGAGAAGGTAAACTAAGTCATGGATAAGTCTAAATCTGTAATAAGTACTCTAGTCCGGATAAAATGGTAAATGTGCAGAACAAATAAATTAAGGTATAGACCGGCTAACTATAACCTAACTGGACCCCCAAAACCCAAAAGGTACAAGCAAATGAGGAAATAATTTAACTGAGCCCCCATAAGCCCGGTGGATGCAAACAAGGAAGAGAGTATCGATAACCATAACTTTACATGACCAACAGTGAGACCATACCTGAGATTTACTTCAAACCATAATGTCGGACTTGAACCAAAAATGTAGAATGATATCACCATAATAATGCCATAAACAGATCATAATTATCGGACTCAAACCAGAGCTAGTAAGTAAATCTCAAATAAAAATAATCCAAAGCCATAACCTTCTTAGAGTCCATTTTAATATCAAATTACCAACTTCAATGAAAAGGTTTACAAGAGAGGAAAGGTGTAATCAATACGTCAAATAAATAAGCTTAAAGGCCAACTTTATTCTAATTCGGGTATTTCAACTAACCGGACACCATTGTGAAGCCTAAGTCGCCTTAAGGTTCAAGAATTTCCTAAGAAAGTTCAAGAAGGTCTCATACATCTACAAGGAGCTAATTTAATTACTCGACCTATAAGGAGTGCCGACGGGGCCCGCCACTAGTCTCAAAAATCCATACTAAGGAGAACACCTACCCAAACCTAGACTAATACCTTACAATTTTATCCTAAGGTGCGAGGTAAGCCAAGACTAGCCCAAAAAGGGTAATATAATCATTAAGAGGAGTGACGAGGTCAAATTCCACTAAAAGGACCCTAAAATACCTAACTTTAACCCATGAAATGCTAAAATAATAGCCATGTCATAAAACCCTACCCATCGCTAGCATAATACTACTCTAATACCATAATAAAGCTCAATCTAAGAGAAAAATAAGCCTAGCCTACCTGGACGCCGTCGAAAGCTTGATAAAGTCCACTAGATCGGTGCTTTTCCTTTCCAAAAAGCCTCCGCACAATGACACACTATCAAAATAATAATCTATGCAATAACACAAGAATAATAATACCCATATTGCACATAAATGCTCTGGGTCCAAAGTCGAGCTAAAAATCTCATATGGGCCCCACTTGTAAAATCATGACTTTGAAACCATCAATGCATCCCTCTAAGCTCAAGGATCATTTACCCTAAAAATGGGCGAAATCTGAGCACAAACAAACCCTAAATTAGCCCGTCAAGTAATCTAGGGATTTAAATTTAAATCAGAAAATTAATCAAGAAATAGATGGAAACTTACAAAAATAAAGTCAAGAAAATGGTCACAATCTCGTCCCTAGAACACTTTCGACGCTAGTCAATCGAACCCTTACAATAAATGAGCTCCAAGGCCTTTAATGAGGGGTTTTTCTCTCAAGAGAATGCCCTAAAAATCGTGGGACTTTAAGTCTTAAAAAGACCAGCCCCATCACCTAGGCAGCACTTGGCTTCACCATGGTGGCCTCGCCTAGGCAACCAAGGGCCTCGATAAGGTGATAGAATGCAAAGGGAGGCTATTGCCAAGGCACACAGGGCATCACCAAGGCGGCCAAGGGCCTCGCTTGGGCTATGGCGTGCTAAGGAAGTCATCTCACCAAGGCACCTAAGGCATCGCCAAGGCAAAATCGCCTAGGCAGCCAAGGCATCGCCAAGGCGACGGCACAAACATCAACATGCTCCAGCACTTGGCCAAGATGGAGAGTCTCTGGTCGACCCCTCGAGACTCGTTCATAATCCCGTGAGCACAAACGAACCATGCTACCATCCCGAATTTGATGTTCCAGACTCAATGGCGCCATTAAAATTTCTATCCGAGGTTGTTTTGATCAAATGTGGGTCCCATACCTAAATAGCCGTTTTAACCAAAATATACCCAGTAGCCCAAAACAAATCTGAGAGCCTCGGGACTTAAACCAAGGTCCCTCTAGCCTAAATCGACATTTCAGAGCAAATGGAACTGTCAAAATTGGCATATATGGCCATTTACCCAAAGTTTAAGACCGATACCCAATCCTTAATAACAAAAACTTTAAAACAGGGAATTAGCTCTTAAAACCAAATAAACTGTCCGGTAACTGAACTGTCAGCTCCAACAAATCATAATTGGCTTGGGGCATCTATGGAAAAGCTCTAAATGCTAAAATAGTGCAGAAATATAGAAAATGACTTGGAGGGTCATTACAAGTAAGGTATAGAACTGTCACACCCCGAATCCCATTCGGGCCGGACTGGCACTCGAAGTCGATGAGGCTCGAGAGAACCAATATTTGCTCATGTCTATTCTCATATGTATGTTCGTGTATGAATATCACTTTATCTCATGTAATTAAATATCAATGGCGGAAGTCATGGCAACATATGCAATATATGAAACTTTGGCCGTTAGGGCCATTGCGTCAAAGTGAACGTACATATCTTATATTCAGCTACCCACATAAGTCTACAATGCCTCTACAGATACATGAATATGACAACCCTAGAGTCGGGACACACCCCGCTCTATACTCATATACAATCTCAAACCAATATGCATAATGACTCGGAAAGGCCCCGAATCAACTGGAGCTCACCAACAATCTGAGGATATCTCATCGCCTCCTACAGAGTTCTACTAACACCTGTGCCTGCAGCATGTAAGGTAAGTCCCCCAAGAGGGGTCAGCATGAAGAAAGTACTGAGTATGTAAGGCCATATGAAACTGTATAATAATACATAAGTACTTCTAAGAAGGTAAGCGTAAGAGAATAATCAATATGGATATACCTCCGTCCAAAATATGTGGAACTATGTTCATTACTGCTATTATTTCCATCACTTGGTCATTTACTCTCATTATCATAATTCTTATAATAACCTTCATATTGGTATTCATGCACGGGATATACTCTAATTTCTTTTACAACTATCTTCGTTATGTGGATCTCAATATAATACCTATCATCACCTTCTAGGTAGGTTATAATATAATACCGGTCATCACCTTATCGGTGGCTAATATATACCGCTCATCACCTTATAGGTGGATAATAATATATACCATTCATCACCTTATAGGTGGATAATAATATATACCGTTCATCACCTTATTGGTGGATAATAATATATACCGTTCATCACCTTATAGGTGGATAATAATATATACCGTTCATCACCTTATAGGTGGATAATAATATATACCGTAGTAATACCAGCTTCCACTTATACCCTTTTGATTGTGATCCATACTCAATAAAACATAAAGTAACCAAATGCACATTACTTCTTTACAATCTTATTTCCTTAACATAGTTATGAGAGTGACACATTAGAGATCATGACATTAATTAAGCACATACTTATATACACATTTCACTTTACTCCTTTACTTCATGAGATTGACATCTTCACTTATGAGGAATAGTTCTATTAACTTGCACATCACCTCCCTTCTTACTCTTATGAGATTGGTACTTTTACATGTGAAAGATTGGTACAAGGATAATCATAATATTCTTAGACTTTGCAACACAAACATACATCACTTTACGTCTCTACTCTTGTAAACTTGACATCTCTAATTGTGAGGGATAGATACATTCACTTGTGAGAGATTGTTATATCCACTTGTCATAACATTATTTGAAACACAACATCTTTGGAACCATTGGAACAATAGTCAATGAATAAGAGACATGGGTATAAACACTATTGGAACTTTTGGACATAACATGATTCGGATAATGCTATACCAACTAAACAAGCCCTCTTTACCTCACTACTCTCGTTGAGATAATTCTCTTAGAATCTACAACATCATGACAGCTTAGAAACTTCAGTCAATAAATAAGAGATATGTGAATCATCATACATCTAAGAGTAGGACACATGTGAATGACAATATATGTCTACCTTAGTTAAAATACTATAGGACCCCTTTGGAATGTAACACTTTTGGAACCTTAGGACAATGATCACTAAATACGATACATGTGGATATCAACTGTTCACTAACCTGAGATGCAATACCTTAGAACATTTGGGACTTTTGACATGTTAGCCTATAAACAAGAGTCAACCAATGGACATGAGTCATATGACTCACCATTGACCAATGAGTAGAAAACATGTGAGTAACATTAGCCAACTACCGAATACGGAATACCTTAGAACATTTGGGAATCAAATGAGTACTATGACAATGTAAACACCATACGCTGCATAAGGATATAGAAGAGAAAACTTACATACCTTCACTGCCAAGTATGAGTACACAAGTCTATATATGAACACAGCAGTCCAGATCCTTCCTTATGTTTCACTCTACAATCCAAGTTCATAACAAAGTTCATGTTAACAACCAACTCTCTTACAAACGTATAAGTGTCACAATGAGTTACGTGACTACTATATAGAATCATTTAGTCCTTCACAGTACAATCCATTGCATTATCATACCAACAACATCATAACATTCCACACATTAACCAAAATATCACACATCAATAGCATTTCATATCACACTTACCCTTTATGCTTCCTCATTAGCATTCCATCATAATTACTTCTTTATAACAACATATGAACAACCATACATACTTAATATAGTCCAACACACCTCCATACAACACTTTAAAGTCATTAAAACAATACCACAAGTTGATAATTACATCCAAAAAGGGTATACGGGCCTTCGGGAGTCGACTAGGTACGAAAACATACAAAGCCGAATCTGGAGGTGACCTGTGCTGACAAATGTGCCCGCAGGTGGCTGAGGTGCACGCACATATTCCCTCTTTCAGCAGCCAGAGTCATCTACATTGGCATCTGCGCCCGCAGGTGCCTCCGTCTGCGGGGTCGGATGCCCGTTTTGGTCCGAAATGGTCTATTTTGGGTCTTTTCATGCAATGAATGGTCCATGATCATAATCAAATTTATTTTAACATATTTTTGATCATCTTATGTGTCAAAAATAATCCATGGTCTCACAACACCCATAAACATCACCTAAGCCTCACCTTCTTCTCAATCCGTCACCAAATCCATGACCAAATTTACAAAAACAATTCCAACCATTATACACAAGGATAAAACAAGGTAAAACTATAATAACATCTCACATGTAAATATTGAATCCATAAATTCCACCCCATTCAATATCACAAGTCCATGTTCAAGTTTACAAGACAAAACCATTTACCGATTAAGCACACACAAGTTGTTTTACACATAGTGAACTTCTCACACTTCACCAACATAACCAACATGATATAAACCATATTACATGCATAAAATATATTAAACCATAATAATAAACACTTACCAAGTCTTGTACAAAGGTTATCTTGGCCACAAAGACGAGAGCTTAGGGTTTGGTTGAAGAGAGAAATATTGTGGAAAATTCTAGACAAAGCATGGGTGTCCAAATGAATGAAAAATCTGATTTTATTGCTTTATATAGGCCCTCAAGTCTCTTATTATCCAATCCTCAACATTAAATATCATGTTTGAATGGGTCAAATGGAAGAATGGATCTTTTTCTCCATTTGGGCCATGCATTTGGGCTTAAATTGAGCCCATTTGCATACATTAATTTGGACCAACAAATTTATGTACAAATCCTCTAAAATATCATGCATGTTTAATTAATTCCATGTATATCACGGGAATCAATTTGGTTAAAAAATCTACGGGGTGTTACACCTCCTACGAAGGTCTAATCCTATGTACTAGGCCCAATATCCATTACCTCATCAATAACATTACAAAATACATACTTTTGGATCTCGACACTTAAGTAAACATTGTTCAATGTCGTCAAGTAGGGTTTGGGAGGTACGGGGTGTTACAAGAACACCCTCCTAACTTGGGTTACAGGTTGAATTCCATATTACTCACATGGTCTGTGTCGGTTACGAGAACCTCCCACTGTTATAATTTTTAATATTTGTACATGACCCTTGCTTATTACTTTTACTTGCATTGCATTGATATCTAATTTACCTTAGCATCTCAGTGTACATATTTTGGGTCATTGTACCATATCTCAGTATGTTATTTAGTTCTTTGCACGCAGTTTACATTCAGTATAGTATATCAGTATTTTCAGTATGCTTAGTTTATTTTATAGCTTGGACATCTCACATGCTCAGTACATTTAAAGTATTAATCACATACTTTATTTTGTGCTGTATCAGCTTATGATATAGGTTTGGGTGCTCAGTCTAAGCATCTTGGTTAATACGTTCCAGTGCCATATTAGTGACCCCCAGTGGTGAGTCTTCATTATCCGAGAATGAGTATTCATTATACTTCCTTTAGTATTTTCAGTAGTTAGAGTTAGCTGGGGACTTGTCCCAGTAGCTTGTCAGTAATAGAGGCTTTCAGACATAGAGTCTAACTTTTTTCAATTTATTTCAGTGTTAGTATTTCTTTTCAAACTTGGTCTATTTTAGAGATTATGAGAATATAAGATTGTTCATATCTTTATATGTTTAAATCAGTTTATCTTTCTCTTAGTTTTATCTTCATAGAATGATTAGTGTCTTGCCATGCCATGGGTTAGCTTGAGGTCACTTGTGGCTTTAAGTGCCTTATTATGTCTAGGGTGTAGGCTCGGGTCATGACAAACTTGGTATCAGAGTATCAGGTTTAAGGTGTCCTAGGGTGTCCAAAAGCCGCGTTAAGTAGAGTCTTTTTCATGGGTGTGAAATGCGCCACACTTATGAGGGGGAGGCTGGAATTTTTTTTAGAAAAACCTCACTTCTTTCATCTTTATATCATGCGATAGAGTATAACTCTATTTATACTTCTAATTCATGATATACACATTTACAGAATATGCCTCCCAAAAGAGCCAACAGAAGAAGGAATAAAAACCAACCAACCCCACCAACACCAGCAGATCCCCTAAATGAACAAGTCACCCATGTAGAATTCAAGGATGCTTTTTAGATACTTGATCAATCCATGACTAACCAGGTCAATCATCAAGCGATTGCACCCACAAACCTAAATGAGAATGCACCGGCTATTAAAGTTTAAGACTTCACTCGATGAACCCTCTAGATTTTTATGGTTTGAGAATAGATGAGGATCGACTAGACTTTATAGTTGAGGTATAGAAGATCACTCAGATCATGGGTATTACACTAGTTGAGAGTGCAGATTTGGCCTCCTATTAGTTGAAAGTGATGGCTCAGTTATGGTTTAAACAGTGAAAAGATAGCCATCGTGTGGATGTTGCCCTAGTTGACTAGGATAATTTTGTGATAGCTTTTCTAGATAGGTTCTTTCCCCATGAGTTAAGG
The DNA here is from genome assembly GCA_031232105.1 of Capsicum rhomboideum. Taxonomy (NCBI): domain Eukaryota; kingdom Viridiplantae; phylum Streptophyta; class Magnoliopsida; order Solanales; family Solanaceae; genus Capsicum; species Capsicum rhomboideum. The sequence continues at coordinate 53,127,495 of CP124718.1, forward strand.
AAAGCTAAGGTTGAGGAGTTCATCAACCTAATGGAGTGTAACATGTCCATGAAGGAGTATTCTCTAAAGTTTACCTGACTCTTCAGGTATGCTCTAGAGATAGTTAATGAGTCAAGGGTTCGGATAAGCAAGTTTGTTTTTGGTGTTTCAATATTGGTGGTCAAGGAGTTTAGGACCACTATGCTTATTAGAGAAATAGATATCTCCCGACTTATGAATCATGCCTAGTAGATAGAGAAAGAGAATATAAAAGAGAAAGAAAGGGAGAAAAAGAGGGCAAGGACAAGAAATTCTTATTACTCTTAGTAGAGGTCAGGCATTGGTAATCGCTCTCAATTTCAATAGAGGTATTCATCACCAACACCTTCTTCAGCTAGTGCTTTATCTCCCAGACCTTGACATGATTATAAGAATAAAGCATCAGGCTCTAAGTCTCAAGGTAGTGCTTTAGGTATTCGTACCTTCCCTACTTGTAAGAAGAGTGGAAGAAACCACCTCGGAGAGTGTCTGATAGGTAGATATGGGTGTTATAGTTATGGTAAACCAGGTCACAGAATTTGAGATTATCTATCAACCAAGTAAGGTGACATTTATGGTCATACTTTGGCTACCTCCTTAATAACTCTAGCAGTTCGCTAACCCAGCAGGGTGATTTATCTAGTGTAGGCAATGGTCAGTTTCAGAACCGCATCTATACTTTGTCTTTTTAGTAGGATCTAGAGAGCTTGCTAGGCGTAGTCACTGGTATGTTACAAGTTTTTTATATAGATGTGTATACATTGTTAGATCTAGGGGCCATACTTTCCTTGATAACCTCTTATATTGTAGAAAATTTTGGTGTCAGTCCCAAAACCCTTTATGAACGCTTCTCAATCTCTACTCCTGTTGGTGAATTAGTTTTAGCCAAGTAGGTATACAAAAATTACCTAGTCTCATTTTTCCAAAATTTCACCATAGTTGATCTAGTAGAGTTAGATATGACTAATTTTGATGCCATTCTTGGCATGGATTAGTTACATTCCTATTATTACTCAGTCGATTATAGAACCAGAGTCGTTATATTTTAGTTTCCTAATAAAGTAGTCCTAGAATGGAAAGGTAGTACCTCAGCGCCTATAAGTCAGTTTGTCTCTTACCTTAAGTCTAGAAAGATGATCTCTAAGGGTTGTATTTATTATCTAGTTCAGGTTAAGGATTCTAAGTCTGAGAGCCCAAACCTTTAGTCAGTTCCAGTTGTTAATCAGTAGCTAGAAGTATTTCCTGAAGATCTTCCCAGAGTCCCCCCCGAGCGGGAGATCGACTTTGGAATAGACCTTCTTTCAGATATGCACCCTATCTCAATTCCACCTTATAAAATGGCTCCAAATAAGCTTAAAGAATTGAAAGATCAGTTGAAAGGCCTCTTTGAAAAAGGTTTTCTCTTAGACAAAGGTTTCATCAGACCCAACATCTCTATGGGATGCTCTAGTTCTCTTCGTGCATAAGAAAGATGACTGCCTCAGAATATGCATCAATTATCGTCAGTTGAACAAAGTCACAATCAATAATAAGTATCCGATTTCCTAGGATTGATGACTTGTTCGACCAACTTTAGGCTGCTATTTGCTTCTCAAAGATAGATCTCAGCTTTGGCTATCACCAGCTCTAAGTCAGACTAACGAATGCTCCTGTAGCTTTTATGGACTTGATAAATATGGTGTTTATACAGTATTTGGACATGTTCATTATTGTCTTCATAAAATAACATCCTTGTTTATTCTCAGAGTGAGGATGAACATGCAGGCCATATGAGGATTGTCTTGTTCACTCTTAACGATCACTAGTTATTTGATAAGTTTAGCAAGTGTGAATTCTGGTTGAAATCAGTGGCATTCCTTGATCATATTATTTCCAGTGAGGGCATTCAGGTTGATCCTTAAAAGACCAAAGTAGTTAGGAACTTGTCACACCTCAAATCCCATTGAGATGGACAGGCACCCGATGCCCTAAAGACTAGAGAGAACCAACTTTAACCTGTGCGTACCATGCATACAACTATGAGAATCATGAAACTTTGACACACATATATATATAAGCTATAGTAATGAAAGACCATCATAGATAGACCCAAGCCATATATACATGACTTGACTGTTGGAGCCATAACTGTTACGAGAATAAACGTATTTGACTAAACATATTTGAACTTCATACATTAGTCTACAAAGCCTCTATAGCATAGAAAACATAGCCTAGGTCGGGATAGACCCCCCCTTACAAAACCACTGTACAATACCAAAATACACATATCAAAGACTCAGTAAAGCCCCGAATCAACTTGGAGCTCAGCAATCACAGCTGAGTGTCCTGTGCTCCTATTGAGGAGGTATAATAGCTGGAGTACCTGTACCTGTGGCATGAAACACAGTGTCCTTATGAGGGACGTCATTACAAAAGAATGTACTAAGTATGTAAGGCATAAAGTGAGCATAGGTAAGACAAGATCTTAATAAAATAAGATATCAATATACAACTGTATAGATAAGAATAAAATACCATATTTGCTTGTATTTATCGGATCATATACATTACACCTTTTACTTTACTTTATCCTTCCTTGCATTATGAGATTGTAAATCGTATGATACAAATGACCAGCTGATCAGTGGTAAAAGAGGATAAACCATACTAGGCTTTTCTTTCAACCCTGGGATACCACCCGTGATATTGGGATCGACCCATCCTAGGTGTTCCTTCCACCCATTGGATACCACCCAAGAATATATAGATTCTCTTTACATCATTTCTTTAATCTCTGAGATAGTTCTTTTGGGGGTCATAACATTATTGAGTTTTAAACTATGGACCAGTAGTGAGAAAAATATGAATACATATTTAAGGCGGTAACAATGACGTAGGGAGCAAATATAACATCAATGTATTAGATTTCATGTCAAAGAACATAGAATTGAATAGCTTTACATACCTTGCTGTACAACTCTGATATTACTCCAAATTAACCTCCTGCCCCTCAGACTACTTATATATTATAAAGTAAGCGACAAAACTAGTATTAGTAGCTAATCAACATATTTAAGCCACTTAACCTCACTAAAATAGTAGCCGGGCAGTAAGCCCATAATTAATTTATTCAAGGGTATCCTTTCAACCCTTACTCCTCCAATTACATTCACATACCATACAAATCCTTATAACGTGTAACACCCCGTATATTTACGACCCTAATTTATAACCTTGAGCCATGTTTACCCTAGGTTCGAGAGCAATAAGTACGTATTTTGTATTGTTATTGATGGAACATTTGATATTGTGCTAGTAAATGTGATTAGACCTTTGTCATAGGTGGTGTTTGTGACTTTGTGGAGCATTAGTGGGGTGAAAATTGAGGTTTAAGGGACATCCAAGAAAAGGTTCTTAAATATAAGAGGCAAGCAAAAAGTTGGGACTTGAAAGATCCAACCAAATCCGCAAAGAAAAGTCAAAATAAAAAATTAAGTGTGGGGTGCTGCAGGTGGCGTGCCAGGCCGCTTTGGCCTTAACTTTTTTTGGCACATGCAGAAAGGGGGAATGCCTGGAGGCTTGCCAGGCCGCTAATGTGAACCTGTTCAGGTGCTGAAATTTCTCTAAGTCTTTGGGGCGCCCGGGAGCGTACCGGGGTGCTTTTTGCCCGATTTCTTCTACGATTATAAGTCTATAAAAAGGAATCTTGGGTTATGATATTATTATTCCATCATAGTAGGTCTACTCTTTAGAAATATTAGCATCTGAGTTGGGGTTAATTCTTTGTCATAAGTATTTTATCAAATTATGTTCAATTAAGCCATGGGCGGCTAGAATCTCTTATTTTCGAGATTGAGGCTACAAACGTGAATCTCGTGAGTTGAATATTGTCGTAACATTTATGGAATTATTTAAACATGAGATAATTGGAGTAAAACACATTGAATTTGGTGGGATAAGTTGATATGTGTTATTGGGCTCAATTTAAAGCCGAAATTGGAAGCAAAGACAAGGCCCAAAAGGGCAAAATGACCCATTCTTCCTTTGACTAATCAATGATTGATAAAAGTGGATAAGGATGACTTCAAGGGACTATATAAAGGGGAAAAAATCAGATTTTATTCCCACAAACACACATGCCAATCTAGAAATTTCTACAATATTTCTCTCAACTCAAACCTTAATAATCCTAAGGCAACTACACTTGTTTGGGCAAGATCATTACTTTGCAAGCTTAGGTAAGTGTTTATTCTTATGATTTAATATATTATATTCATGGTATATTATGTATATCATGGTGGTTATGTTGTCAAGGTGTTGAATAGTGCACTTTTGCTTTTTGCTAAAAGATGTGCATCCTTGTGATTTAAACTTGAAAAAGGACTTGAGGTTTTGATGAAAGTGCATGGTATGGATGAAATATCAACATGTATGGTGTGGTTATGTTCCTTAACTTGTTATTTTTATATAAGTATAAATTGTGGGATTATTGTGGATATGTTGTTATGAAGTGTATTGAAGTGACTTGCTGGAGTAATTGTGATGTTGTGTTGATAGAGAAGTGGAAAGTATGAACTCGGTGTGACATGCTATTGGTTTATGATGAATTGGTAAATGTATGGAATGTTGTGGTATTGTTGGTATGATAATTTCATAAATGGTATTGTCAAGGGGGAAATGACATTTTAAAGCCAACATGTAACTCATTGTCGTCTTGTGCACTTGTAAGGAAGTTGGTTGTTAACGTAAGTTCCATTATGTACTTGTGTTGTAGAGTGAAACGTAAGGAAGGAGATGGACTATTGTGTTCACATATAGGATTGCATATTCATATTGGGAAGATAAGGTATGTAAGGTTACTCTTTCCGTATCCTTCTACAACACATAATGGTTACATTGTCATTGTACTTATCCCATTTCTAAATTGTTCCAAGGTATCTCATTTCAAGTTGTCATTTATTCATTGACCAACTATTATTCATATGTCACATAATTATGGACATGGTTCCAAAGTTCCAATAATATTATGTTTCAAAGTTCCAATAATGTTATGTTCGAAAGTTCCAATAATGCTATGACTACCAACGTATCAATCTCATAGACGTAAAGAAATAAAGGAATGTATTACTCTTATAATGAAAGAAATAAGTAATGTATAATTGATGAGTATTCTTGGGTGGTATCCCAAGGGTGGAAGCAACACCTAGCATGGGTCAATCCCAATATCATGGCTAGTATCCTAGGGTTTAAATTACCTAGCATAGGTTGATCCCAACATCATGGGTGGTTTCCCAGGGGCGACAGAAAAGCCTAGCATGGGTCGATCCCAAGTGTATATGAGGACCGTATACCAGGGGTGGAAGAACCTAGCATGGGTCATCCTCTTTACCACTGATCAGCTGGTCATCTATTTAAAGTGAAGTAAAAAAACTAATGAATGTAATGAACATGATTCTAACACATATAGAATGACGGTTTATCCATATTGCCTATCCTCTTATATTTGATTCCATTGAAGTTCTTATGTGTGATACAGTTTCTTATGAGCCTTGCATACTCAGTACATTCTTCGTACTGACGTCCCTTGGGGGACTTACCTTACTTGCTGCAGGCACAGGTGCTAGTAGACCTCCACAGTAGGTTGCATGTTATTTGCGGATCTTTGGTGAGATCCAGTTGGTTCGGGGCTTTCCGAGTCACATGTGTATATTTGTTTTGGTGTTGTGATGTTGTATAAAGCGGGGACTTATCCCGACTGTAGGTTGGTTATGTATATGCATCTGTTAGAGGCTTTGTAGACGTATGTGGGAATATGAATGTAAGGGATGTGTGTCCATTTTGACTTGATGGCCCTAACAGCCAAGTTTCATATATGTATATATATCACATGTTTCTATGCCTTTCGCTATTATTATCTTATATCTCTATACGTGGTGGTAATATTTCTTGAGGTATATGCATATGAATGGACATGAGCAAAGATTGGTTCTCTCGGGCCTTATCAGCTTCGGGTGCCAGTCCGCCTCAATGGGATTTGGGGTGTGACAAAAGTGGTATCAGAGCAAGTCGTTCTACGGGTGTCTACAAAGCTGTGTCTGAGTAGAGTCTTGCTTATGGATGTGTTGCGCGCCACATTTATAAGTATGAGTCTACGGGACATTTAGGAGTTGTTTCTTTCCTTCATTTCTAGATCGTGCATTAGAGCCAAAGTGTAGGTGGAATTATAACTGACCATGGGAATTGATTTTTTTTTTTTTATAATAGAAATGCCGATGGCAAGAAAAGGTTGGGGAGAAGGTAAGAAGATAGATAGGACTGCTGGAGAAGGAACCAGTAGAGCACCACCTGAGCAAGCTGATCAAGGTGGGGCTGGAAATGAGTTCGTATCGCGAGTTTCTCCTACTCTTCCATTTATAGAAAAGCCAAGAAGGAGAGAAGTATCTTTGGAAATGCCCGTTAATACTATTGAGCAGGACTTAATGAATGCAGTACAAATATTGACCCATGTAGTTGTTGCACAAGTTCAAAAACAAGCTTTTGCGCCGCAGATGGAGGAGCAAAGGCAAAGGAGAAGGATGCAAGGATTGGAAGAAGGACCGTCAAAAAGGGCTAGACCTATGGGACAGTTTATGGCATCCCAAGAAGAAGTTAGGCCTTGAGTTTTTCCTAGAATGCCTAGGCCATCATTTCCCCATTCCACAACAAATCCTCCCTCTCTATTCCAAGGGTTTATAAGTAACCAGTTTGGGCAAAGAAGTGAGGTTCAAGATTCGCAGACAGTGCGGTATCAAGCACAGGGAAATATGAGCCAATCGAGGTTTTTTCGTCAGCTGTGCCAGCATTGCGGGAAGTTTTATTTAGGTGAATGCCGGGTTGGAACAAATGTTTGTTACTGGTGTGGTATGCTGGGACATGTAAGGAAAAGGTGTCCACAAAGGAGCACGAGTGGTATGGCACGACTTGTGGGACCAACCATCACATCGCCATTATCGATGCCTCCTCTAGGTCGAAGTACGCAGCCTACGGGGTGCGGTAGAGGTTCTAGAGGAGCAGCTAGTTCCAATGGAACCCAGGATCGTCTTTATGCCTTAGTAGATCGACAGAATTCGGAGGCTTCTCCTGATGTAGATACAGGTACCTTGCCCATATTTTTTTTTCATAAGGCATATGAATTGATTGATCTGGGTTCTACCCTATCGTATGTGTCACGCCCCGAATCACATCGGGACTTGATTGGCACACGAAGACGATATGGCCCGAGAGAACCAATCTTTGCTCATGAACGTTCGTATACATAACCATGTATGAACCTAATTATGCCTTATGCAACTATGACGTTGAACTGAACGTACATAGCTTACATTTATATACCCACTTATGTCTACAAAAGCCTCTACCAGATATATCAATAGATCAACTTAAAGTTGGGACAAGTCCCTGCTTTATACAATACGTACAATATCAAAACAATACACAACTATGGCCCAGAGAGCTCCAAATCGAGTGGAGCTCACCAAAACTCTGCAAATGATCCAAGTCTACAGAGGAGGTCTACTAATGCCTGTACCTGCAACATGTAAGGTAAGTCCCCCGAGGGGGTCAGTACAAAAAATGTACTGAGTATGTAAGGCTCATAAGAAATTCATCATACATAATAACAACAACAATGGAGTCAATAGAAGAGAAATAGTAAAGGTGAATAAACTCTCTTTCTGTATGTGAGGAACCATGGACATTACATCTGTTACTGACAATTACCATCCTCTATATACCCCCTTATTCAAGAGAGGGTTACTTTTATTCAAGAGACTTGCTTCTATGCTCATCACCATATTTTTGTTCATCTACTTGGTTAGTAGGTTGTAAAAATAAATAACACTATAACATTCATCTACATACATCTACTCTTACATACATCCACTCTCATGGTGGGTTAACATAAATAGTCAAGCATACTATTGGGATTATTCCATCTTGAACTTATACCCTTAGATGTTCGATCTGCACTCAATGAAACATATAGCAACCACGTAAGCATTTATTCTTTACAATCTTAAACCCTTTACATAGTTATGAGAGCGACACATTAGAGATCATGGCATTACAAGAGCACACACTTATATAGACATCTCACTTCACTCCTTTACCTTGTGAGATTGAAATCTTCACTTATGAGGACTAATTATACTAACTTGCAGATCGCCTCTCTTATTACTCTTATGAAATTGGTACTTTTACTTATGAAAGATTGGTACAAGAAATAATCATCATACTATAGGACTTTGGAACATGACATGATTGGAACAATGCTATTCAAACTAAACAAGCTCTCTTTACCTCATTACTATCGTTGAGATAGTTCTCTTAGAACTTACAACATCATGATAGCTTAGGAACTTCAATCAATGAATAAGAGATAAGTGAATCACCAATCATCTACGAGTAGGAGACATATGAATAACAATATATGTCGGCCTTAGTTGGAATACTATAGAACCCCTTTTGAACTATAACCCTTTGAGACTTTTGACATATTAGCTAATGAACATGAGCCAACCAATGGACATGAGTCACATGATTCACCAGTTACCAGTGAGTAAGGAACATATGAGTAACACTAGCCAACTACCGGATATGGAATACCTTAGAGCATTTCAGAGTCGAATGAGTACTATGAAAATGTTAACATACATGCTGCAGAAGGATACGGACAAAGTAACCTTACATACCTTCACTTCTAAGTATGAGTAAACGAGTCTATATATGAACACAACAGTCTAGCTTCTTCCTTAAGTCTTACTCTACAATACAAGTACATCACAAAGTTCATGTTAACAACCAACTCCCTTACAAACGTATAAATATCACAATGAGTTACGTGACTGCTACATAGAATCATTTCATCCTTCACAGTACATTCCATTACATTATCATATCAACAACACCATAACATTCCACACATTGACCAAATATCGCACATCAATAGCATTTCACATCACACTTACCCTTATGCTTTCTTATTAGCATTCCGTCACAATTTCTCCTATCAAATTGCCTCATAACAACATATGAACAACAATAAATACTTAATACAGTCCAACATGCCTCCATACGACACTTTAAAGTCATTAAAACGACATCAAAAGTTGCTAATTATATCCATAAAGGGTATAGGGGCTTTCGGGGGTCAAAGGGGAACAAAAACATGCAAAATGGGGTTCTGGATGGGACCTGCAAATCCACCTGCGCCCGAAGGTGGCTGAACTTCATCCACAGGTGCCCTTTGGCAGTAGCCAGGGGCATCTGCTGGCGGGTGCCCCTTTTGGGCCAAATTGGTCTCTTTTTGGGTCTTTTCATGCAATGAATGTTCCATGATCATATATAAACTTATTTTAACATATTATTGATCATATTACATGCCAACAACCATCCATGGTCTCACAACACACAAAAACATCACCAAACCCTCACTTTTCTTTCAATATGCCACCAAATCCGTAACCAAATTTACAACAACAATTTCAAACATTATATACAAGGGTAAAACAAGGTAAGACTATATTCACATCTCACATGTCAATATTGAATCCATAAAGTTCATTTCCTTCAATATCACAAGTCCATGTTCAAGTTTACAAGACAAAACCATCCGCCGATTCAGCAAACACAAATTATTTTACACATAGTGAACTTCTCACACTTCACCAACATAAACAACATGATATAAACCATCTTACATGAATAAAATATATTAAACCATAATAATATACACTTACCAAGTCTTGCAAGACAATGATCTTGGTCCAAGGGATGAAGAGTTAGGGTTTGTGTGATAATGGAAATGTTAGAGAAAATTCTAGAAAAGGCATAGTGTAACAAATGATATAAAATCTGATTTACCTCTTATATATAGGTCCTTTAAGTCTCTCTTATCCAATTTTGGCATTAAATGCATGGTTGATTTGGTCAAAATGGAAGATTGGATCACTTTACTCCATTGGGCCAAGTCTTCCATGTGATGTTGGGCCTCATTTAAGCCCAATGGTTCATGACTCATGTAAGACCTAACAAATAAATGAATAATTCATCAATTCTCCCATGTTTTACTAATTCCATAAGTGTTCACGTAGTCGTATAGGTTCGACAACATACGGGTGTTTTACCTCCTACAAAGGTCTAATCCCACGTACTAGACCCAATATCAATTATCTCATCAATAATATTACAAGATACATAATTTTAACTCTCGACACTTGCGTAACCATTGTTCAACGTCGTCATGTAGGTTTAGTAGATATGGGGTGTTACATTCTCCCCTCCTTAGGAACATTCGTCCTCGAATGTTAGCAACATCGTCTCATGTGCAACAAATGCATCTTTATACGTATACTCATTTAGATACTTACTTAGTCTTTCTCCACTTTTGCACTTTTGAACTTTTTCCTTCCGTTTGAAACAAATATGGGTACCTTGGTCTCATCATTTATTTTCAGCTTCTCAGGTTATCTATTCGACTTGTTGATTTCTCCAAGGAACTTTTACGAAAGTTACGTCTCTATTTATTAACCTTTGCACTTGTCAATCTAGAATAGCAATAGGTATCTTTTCCTAGTGAGATCCTCCGAACTTTGTATATTTTCAATAGGAACAATATGGAAGGAAACTCTTATACACTTTTAACTATTTCACATGGCACGTTGTATAGGGCAAAACTTTTCCCCTTCCTCCTTTCATTAGTGACGGTTTTAAGGGTACTTAATCATCTCTATACCATTTCGATATGTTCCTTTGACTACACTAAATTTTTTGACAGATGAAGATATCTCATTGGCTTAACTAATAACCCAGTGTCCTATTAGATTCATAGTAACTGATGGAGTAACCTACGATAGAGTAGAGCTCGGATCAGTTAACACATATACCTCATGAAAAAAAATATGGTACTATTCTTAAATACCTGTACCCTCATCAGGAGATGCCTCCGCATCCGGCCGGTCCAGTAAAGCATAGGTACGATTTTGAGTTCCACTGGAACTGGCTGCTCCTCTGGCACCTCTACCACGACCAGTAGACTATACACCAGCTGCCGATGCCACATCGGCTAATCCTGTAGGTCGTGTCACTCTACCCGTTGACCTCTGTGGGCATTCTCTCATCATGTGTCCTGGCCTACTACACACAAAGCACACATTCATATTAAATCGGCATTCGCCTGCATGAAATCTCCCACAGCGCGGGCACAACTGATGAGAAAATCTTGTTGCCTGTGATCCATGAATCCCACTACTCATACCACTTTTGTCACGCCCCGACTTCCAACGAGGCGTGATTGGCACCCAAAGTTGATGTGGCCCGAGAGAACCAATCTTTGCTTATGTTCGTTTATATGCATGTCTTAAGAAAAACCATTATCACATAAGAACTTATCATACTCCTAACGGAAAGCCTGGAACATGTGATAAATATATACATATGTAAAACTTGGCCGACAGGGCCATCATGTCAAAACGGGCATACACTTCTTACATTTGTCTTCCCACAACCATCTACAAAGCCTCTAATACATGAACATGTCTATACAATATTTACATAAGTACACATGTGACGTGTGAAGCCCCGAAGCAACTGGAGCTCACCAAAGAGTTGCAAATACCCGATAATCTACTGCGGAGGTCTACTAGCACATGTGCCTGCAGTAAGTAAAATAAATTCCCCAAAAGGGGTCAGTACGAAGAAAGTAATGAGTATGTAAGGCCATATGAAACTGGTAAGATATGTAAGTATGTCTAAGAACTCAAGTTCAAATGCATAGTCAATATAGATAAATCACAATGTAGATGAGTCACTATTTTGTACTTTGGAAACCATGTATGTTACATCCATTCTTTCTCTTTCCTTTCCTTTACTTTACATATGTTGTCTGGGCTCTCATCATGCGGGTGTTCTTTTCGCCCCATGGATAACATGTCACCGTCATGCAGGTATTCTTTACACCCCATGGATAAGATCATATCGTCATGCGGGTGTCCTTTGCACCCCATGGATAAAGAAACATCATCATGCGGGTGTTTTTGCACCCCGTGGATAGCATATCATCCTCATGCAGGTGTTTGCACCCCATGGATACGTGAACATAATCAATGAGCATTACTTTTTCTTACTTCATTTCTTTACTTTTGAGATTGATACCTTAACTTGTGAGAGATTGATACTTTTGCTTATGAGAGATCGATATAATGATAGTCACAACTTTATTTGAAGCTTTGGATCAATAATCAATGAGTGAGAAACATGCAAATAAACATTATTGGAAACATATCCTTCATGGAAACATAACACTATTGGAACCATTGAACCATAATCAATGAACAAGAGACATGATTATAATCACTATTGAAACTTTGGAACACAACCTTATTTGAGCTTTTGGAACATTAACCATGAATATGAGACATGAGATTCACCAATGATCCATGAGTAGGAAATATATGATAATGACCATGGATAACTGGATATAGGACACCTTAGCACATTTCGGGATGGAACAAGCGTAATGTCAATGTGAATACTATTTGCCGCAGAAAGATACGGACAGAGTAACCTTACATACCTTATCTTCCCAATGTAAGTACACAATCAAATATGTGAGCCAACAATTCCGATCCTTCTTTACGTTTCACTCTACATCACAAGTACATAATGGAACCAACATTAACCACCAACTACCTTACAAATGCATACAATAACAACAAGTCACATGTTTGGCTTTAACATGTCATTTCCCCTTGACAATACCATTTATGAAATTATCTTACCAAAAATCCCAAAATATTCACAACATTGACCAATACATGATAATCAATACATTTCACCACAACACTTCTCCTTTACCCTTTCTTATCCATACTACATCACAAATAATCCATCAACTTACCATAATACACCTCATAGAACATATCGGCCCAAATCCCACAATTTACACTTTTAGAAAAATAACAAGTTTCATAACAAAATAACACCATATAAGTTCATATTTTATCCATACCATGATCTTTCATCAAAGGCACAAGTCATAATTCAAGCTTGAATCTCATGGAACACAAATCTCATACAAAACACCAAGTACCATGTCCAACATTTCCAAGCACAACCAACATGATCTACATACTCTTTCATGCATATAATATATTAATCCATGAGAATAACTACTTACCAAGGCTTGGAAAATGATGATTTTGCTCCAAGAGAAAGCTTAGGGTTTTGGGAGCCAAAGAGGCTTTCTTGAGAATTTTCTAGAAAAAGATAGAAAAAAATATGTGTATTTCTCTTGAATAAAATCAGCCCTTTTCCCCTTTATATAGGACCTTAATTTCATCCTTATCCACTCTTTTCATTTAATTCAATGTGTTGCATTAGTCAATGGAAGAATGGGTCATTTGACCCATTCTTGGCCCATGCCTTCTTTTACAATTTGGGCCCTTTTTGAGCCCAATTCACTTAACCCAATAAAATCAATAATTCCTCATATGTAAATCATCTCATACATGTTACAACAATATTCCCACTCACGCTATTCATATCCATAGCCTCAATTCCGAAAACAAGTGATTCAAGCCACGTTTGGCTTCTTTTGACCTTAAGGGCAAAACTGTCATTTTGACTCCAAATTCGTTCTCGAGTAATTTTATCATACCAATATAATATTCCATTCATTTCATGTATATACTCGTGGTTGTATAATAAACGTGGCAAAAATCGGCTCGGTACCACCCCGGATACCCTTGGGACTTAGAAATTTTCAACTTTCGAAAAAGTGGAAAAACCAGCGTGGCATGCCCTTGGGCGCGCCAACTTGCTGCCTTTGGACTAAAAATTTTATCCCAGAGCGGCGTGGCACGGTCTGAAACGTGCCCCACACTTACTTTTTTTGAAAAATTCATTTTTCGACTTTTCTTCACGGGTTTGGTTAGATACTTCAAGTCCTATTCTTTAACTTACTTCTTAACCTTAATATACTTTGTTTAGGGTTCCTCTTAGCCTCGTTTTGAACCCCACAAATGTTCCACAAAAATCATAAAACACTTTCTATGAAGGTTTAATCACATTTGCAAGGCCAAAAGTCAAGTATCTCATCCATAGCATTACAAAAGACGTATGTATGGCTCTCAACACCTAAGTAACCATTATTCAACGTCTTCACATAGGGTTAGGAAGGCACGGGGTGTTACAAGATAGACCACCTATAGATCCTCGAAATTGAGAGTGAGCACCTGTTGTGGAGTAAGACAATGAGGGCCTAGGCGGTAACCTTCGAGATCGAGATTATTTTGGTGATACCATAGACTGCTCCATAGGTCTAGCCCTTTTTGATGGCCCTTCCTCAGCTTTCTGTGTCCTCTTTATTTGCCTTTGATCCTCCATTTTCTGCGCAAAGGCCTGTATTCTAGCTATGTCCATGTCCTTGTTAAAGGCAGCAATGGTGCAATCTCTTACCAAATATAGCTGTAATCTGTCCACATATCGATGGACTCTATCTGTCATTGTAGCTACCACAGTTGTCGCATATCGAGCCAAGGAATTAAACTGCAAACTGTATTCTCTCACACTCATATTTCCTTGACGCAAATGTAGAAATTGGTCTGCACGTGCCTCCCGAATCTCATATGAGAGGTAGTGATCAAGGAATGCCATTTTAAATTCTTCCCGATCAACTGGGAGTGCATCAATACCCCTTGATCTTTTCCAGACCTCATACCACAAGATAGCCTCGCCCTTCAGTCTATAAGCTGCTAGCTCAACCGTTTCTACACCTGTTACGTGCATCACCTCTAGTGCTCTTTGAACCTGGTCCACAAAATCCTGTGCATCTGCTTTCGGATCTGACCTTGTGAATATGGGAGGGTCTAATTTTAGAAAGTCCTGTGTACGACGACTAGCTGCTCTAGCTGCGTTATCTGCATTTACCACTGGACCAGTTTGTCCCTGTGCTTGTGTAGCCACTAACTGAGTCAACATGTGTACTGCATTTCTAAATCCCGATCAGTGGCATTCATTGGGGGTTCTGTAGGTACTTCTCTACCTCTTGGCTCTTCTGGAGCTGGAAAAGTAGAAGAAGACCGCGTTGCAATTTCAGCGTCAGCTCTACCTTGACTAGCTTGGTCAGGTGGTGATTTACTCATTCCTTCATCAGCAGGCATATTCACCTGCTTAACTTTGTCTTTACCTCTTCTTGTCATCGGCAGTTTACTATATCAAACAAAACCAATCACCAATGGTCAGATACAATTCAACTTACAACACTGGCTCTATTGTACGATCTAGAAGTGAAGAAAGGAAACAACATCCTAAATGTCCCGTAGCCTCCTACTTATAAATGTGGTGCACAACACATTGATAAGTAAGACTCTACTCAGACACGACTTTGTTGATACCCTTAGAATGACCTGCTCTTATACTACTTTTGTCACGCCCCGAATCCCATCGGGACATGATTGGCACCCGAAGATGATATGGCCCGAGAGAACCAATCTTTGCTCATGAACGTTCGTATACATAACCTTGTATGAACCTGATTATGCCTTATGCAACTATGCAGAAATCATGGACATGGAAACATATGCCCTAAACATATATATAAAACTTGGCCATTGAGGCCATCATGTTGAACTAAACGTACATAGCTTACATTCATATACCCACTTATGTCTACAAAAGCCTCTACCAGATATATCAACAGATCAACTTAAAGTCGGGACAAGTCCCCGCTTTATACAATACGTACAATATCAAAACAATACACAACTATGGCCCAGAAAGCTCCAAATTGAGTGGAGCTCACCAAAACTCTGCAAATGATCCCAGTCTACAGAGGAGGTCTACTAATGCCTGTACCTACAACATGTAAGGTAAGTCCCCTGAGGGGGTCAGTACAAAAAATGTACTGAGTATGTAAGGCTCATAAGAAATTCATCATACATAATAACAACAACAATGGAGTCAATAGAAGAGAAATATTAAAGGTGAATAAACTCTCTTTCTGTATGTGAGGAACCATGAACATTACATCTGTTACTGACACTTACCATCCTCTATATACCCCCTTATTCAAGAGAGGGTTACTTTTATTCAAGAGACTTGCTTCTATGCTCATCACCATATTTTTGTTCATCTACTTGGTTATTAGGTTGTAAAAATAAATAACACTATAACATTCATCTACATACATCCACTCTCATGGTAGGTTAACATACATCCACTCTCATGGTGGGTTAACATGCATCCACTATTATGGTGGGTTAACATACATCCACTCTCATGGTGGGTTAACATACATCCACTCTCATGGTGGGTTAACATACATCCACTCTCATGGTGGGTTAACATAAATAGTCAAGCATAATATTGGGATTATTCCATCTTGAACTTATACCCTTAGATGTTCGATTCGCACTCAATGAAACATATAGCAACCATGTAAGCATTTCTTCTTTACAATCTTAAACCCTCTACATAGTTATGAGAGCGACACATTAGAGATCATGGCATTACAAGAGCACACACTTATATAGATATCTCACTTCACTCCTTTACCTTGTGAGATTGACATCTTCACTTATAAGGACTAATTATACTAACTTGCACATCGCCTCTCTTATTACTCTTATGAGATTGGTACTTTTACTTATGAAAGATTGGTACAAGAAATAATCATCATACTATAGGACTTTGGAACATGACATGATTGGAACAATGCTATCCAAATTAAACAAGCTCTATTTACCTCATTACTATCGTTGAGATAGTTCTCTTAGAACTTAAAACATCATGACAGCTTAGGAACTTCAATCAATGAATAAGAGATAAGTGAATCATCAATCATCTACGAGTAGGAGACATATGAATAACAATATATGTCGGCCTTAGTTGGAATACTATAGAACCCCTTTTGAACTATAACCCTTTGAGACTTTTGAAATATTAGCTAATGAACATGAGCCAACCAATGGACATAAGTCACATGATTCACCAGTTACCAGTGAGTAAGGAACATATGAGTAGCACTAGCCAACTACCGGATATGGAATACCTTAGAGCATTTCAGAGTCGAATGAGTACTATGAAAATGTTAACATACATGCTGCAGAAGGATACGGACAAAGTAACCTTACATACCTTCACTTCTAAGTATGAGTAAATGAGTCTATATATGAACACAACAGTCTAGCTTCTTCCTTAAGTCTTACTCTACAATACAAGTACATCACAAAGTTCATGTTAACAACCAACTCCCTTACAAACGTATAAATATCACAATGAGTTACGTGACTGCTACATAGAATCATTTCATCCTTCACAGTACATTCCATTACATTATCATACCAACAACACCATAACATTCCACACATTGACCAAATATCGCACATCAATAGCATTTCACATCACACTTACCCTTATGCTTTCTTATTAGCATTCCGTCACAATTTCTCCTATCAACTTGCCTCATAACAACATATGAACAACAATACATACTTAATACAATCAAAAATACCTCCATACGACACTTTAAAGTCATTAAAACGACATCACAAGTTGCTAATTATATCCATAAAGGGTATAGGGGCCTTCGGGGGTCAAAGGGGAACAAAAACATGCAAAATGGGGTTCTGGATGGGACATGCAAAGACACCCGCGCCCGCAGGTGGATTAAATACATCCACAGGTTCCGTTTGGTAGGATCCAGGGGCATCTGCATTGGCACCTGCGCCCGCAGGTGCTTCACCTGCGAGGGCGGGTGCCCCTTTTCGGCCAAATTGGTCTCTTTTTGGGTCTTTTCATGCAATGAATTTTCCATGATTATATAAACTTATTTTAACATATTTTTGATCATATTACATGCCAACAACCATCCATGGTCTCACAACACACAAAAACATCACCAAAATCTCACTTTTCTTTCAATATGCCACCAAATCCGTAACCAAATTTACAACAACAATTCCAAACATTATATACAAGGGTAAAACAAGGTAAGACTATATTCACATCTCACATGTCAATATTGAATCCATAAAGTTCATTTCCTTCAATATCACAAGTCCATGTTCAAGTTTACAAGACAAAACCATCCGCCGATTTAGCAAACACAAATTGTTTTACACATAGTGAACTTCTCACACTTCACCGACATAAACAACAAGATATAAACCATATTCCATGCATAAAATATATTAAACCATAATAATATACACTTACCAAGTCTTGCAAGACAATGATCTTGGTCCAAGGGATGAAGAGTTAGGGTTTGTGTGATAATGGAAATGTTAGAGAAAATTCTAGAAAAGGCATGGGTGTAACAAATGATATAAAATCTGATTTACCTCTTATATATAGGTCCTTTAAGTCTCTCTTATCCAATTTTGGCATTAAATGCATGGTTGATTTGGTCAAAATGGAAGATTGGATCACTTTACTCCATTGGGCCAAGTCTTTCATGTGATGTTGGGCCTCATTTAAGCCCAATGGTTCATGACTCATGTAAGACCTAACAAATAAATGAATAATTCATCAATTTTCCCATGTTTTACTAATTCCATAAGTGTTCACGTAGTCGTATAGGTTCGACAACATAGGGGTGTTTTACCTCCTACAAAGGTCTAATCCCACGTACTAGGCCCAATATCAATTATCTCATCAATAATATTACAAGATACATAATTTTAACTCTCAACACTTGCGTAACCATTGTTCAACGTCATCATGTAGGGTTTAGTAGATATGGGGTGTTACAATATGTTAATTCATTGATTGTTGCAAAGCGAATTTGAAAGGACACTAAAATTATTAGTTAAGCCAAGTGAAGTATGTACACTAGTTAGTGAATCTAGTGAAGCTAAAAGAATATATCGTAATTGTAAAGTAATTAATTATGGAGGAATGGAGGGGTAATATTAGGGAAATGAGACGTAAGTTTATTTCCTATCTTAAGGCGAGGAAAATGATATCCAAGAGGTACATATGTCGCTTAGTAAGAGTGAAAGATATTAATGTGGAACCACCAATTCTTTGCTCGGTTTCGAGGGTAAATGAATTTCCTCAATGTACGAGTTGGTATTGATGTGATGCTAGGAACTCAACCTACTTCTAGTCAGTAACTAAGTAAGGTAAAAGTTAAGGATAAATATCCCCTCCCCGTAAATTATGATTTAGTTGACTGGTTATGGGGCACTAATCATTCGGTAGGGATTAGAGAAAACAAATATACCCAAGATAGCCATTTGAACGCGGTGTGGTCATTATAAATTTTTAGTTATGTCATGCGGGCTAACAAATGCACCAGCCGTGTTTATGGGTTTGATAAATAGGGTGTGCAGCCCATTTCTAAACAAATTCATGACAGTGTTTATAGATGATACTTTAGCTTACTCAAGATCACAAGAGAACCATGCTAATCACTTAGGACAGGTGTTACGGATTCTTTGTAACCGTAAGATATATGCAGAGTTCTCTAAATGTGAGTTTGGTTAAAATTCGTAGCGTTCTTGGGTCACATTGGATAGAATGAAGGAATAAGAATTGATACACACAAGATTTTTCCAAGGCCTATGACGTCTACGGATATTCGTACCTTCCTGGCCGGCTATTATAGAAGATTTGTTAAGAAGGCTTTATTCCATTTCAGCACCCTTAACACAGCTAACACACCAAGTAACCAAGTTTCAGCGGAATGGTGCATGTGAGAAAAGTTTCCAAGAGCTGGAAGATAAGTCGACTCCTACACCTATATTAGTACTTCCCGAAGTTACATAAGAGCATGCGGTATATTATGATGTTTTAGAAGATAGTTTAGGATGTGTATTAATGCAGCACAATAGTGTGATAGCGTATGCCTTAAGACAATTGTGATCACATGAGAAAAATTATTCCACATATGATTTTAGGTTAGCAGTTGTGATAATTGCTTGTCAAATCTGGCACCAATATTTGTATCAAAAATTGACACAAGTCATATGCTGATGTTAGAAAAAGAGGGCTCGACTTTGTAGGTTATTGGATATCTTTGAAAGTGACACCAATAAAAAGGGCAATAAGATTTAGAAATAAAGGAAAGTTGGACCTATATAACGTACCATATGAAATTATCAAAAGATTTGGGCAAGTTGCGTATGAATCAAGACTACCTCAAAAACTCTCCACAGTTCATGCAGTCTTTCATGTTTCGATGCTTCAAAAGTACATAGGAGATCCATCTCATATTACTCCCATAGAGGATGTACAAGTTACGGAGGATCTCACTTATGAAGAGATACCTATTTTTATTCGAGATCGACAGGTGAAAAGGTTGAGGAATAAAGACGTAGCTTCCGTAAAGGTACCTTGGAGAAATCAGTAAGTAGAAGAGATCACATGGAAAGCTGAAGAACTGATGAAATATAAATACCATCATTTGTTTCACATGGAAGAAAACGTTCAAAGTGCGGAAGAGGAACAATAATAAGTAAGTATCTAGAAGCATTATGTGTATACGTATATATGTTAACATAAAGATGCATTTGTGGTACGTGAGACGATGTTATTAACATTCGAGGATGAATGTTTCTAAGGGGGGAAGGATGTAACACCCCGTACATTTCCGACCCTACTTGATAACCTTGAACCATGTTTACCCTAGGTTCGAGAGCAATAAGTACGTATTTTGCATTGTTATTGATGGAACATTTGATATTGTGCTAGTAAATGTGATTAGACCTTTGTCGTAGGTGGTATTTGTGACTTTGTGGAGCATTTGTGGGGTGAAAATTGAGGTTTAAGGGACATCCAAGCAAAGTTTCTTAAAGATAAGAGGCAATAAAAAGGTTGGGACTTGAAAGATCCAACCAAATCCGCAAAGAAAAGTCGAAATCAAAAATTAAGTGTGGGGCACTGCAGGTGGCGTGCCAAGCCGCTTTAGCCTGAAATTTTTTTTGGCACAGGCAGCAAGCGGGCGCGCTTGGGGGCATGCCAGACCGCTAATGTGCACCTGTTTAGGTGCTAAAATTTCTCTAAGTCTTTGGGGTGCCCGAGACCCCACTTTGTGGGAATATACTGGGTTTGTTGTTCTTGTTGTTGTTGTTGTTGTTTAGGGCGCCCGAGAGTGTACCGGGGTGCTTTTTGCCTTATTTCTTCTACGATTATAAGTCTATAAAAAGGACTTTTGGGTTATGATATTATTATTCCATCATAGTAGGGATACTCTTGAGTGAGATTAGCATCCGAGTTGGGGTTAATTTTTTGTCACAAGTATTTTATCAAATTATGTTCAATAAAGCCATGGGTGACTAGAATCTCTTATTTTATAGATTGAGGCTACGAGCATGAATCTCGTGAGTTGAATATTATCAAAACATTTATGGAATTATTTAAACATGAGATAATTGGAGTAAAACACATTGAATTTGGTGGGCTAAGTTGATATGTGTTATTGGGCTCAATTTAAAGCCCAAATTGGAACAAAAGACATGGCCCAAAAGGGCAAAATGACCCATTCTTCCTTTGACTAATCAATGATTGATCAAAGTGGATAAGGATGAATTCAAGGGACTATATAAAGGGCACAAAAATCAGATTTTATTCCCACAAACACACATGCCAATCTAGAAATTTCTACAACATTTCTCTCAAGTCAAACCCTAATAACCCTAAGGCAACTACACTTGTTTGTGAAAGATCATCACTTTGCAAGCTTAGGTAAGTGTTTATTATTATGATTTAATATATTATATGCATGGGAGATTATGTATATCATGGTGGTTATGTTGTCAAGGTGTTGAATAGTGCACTTTTGCTTTTTGCTAAAAGATGTGCATCCTTGTGATTTAAACCTGATAATGGACTTGAGGTTTTGATGAAAGTGCATGGTATGGATGAAATATCAACATTTATGGTGTGGTTATGTTCCTTAACTTGTTATTTTTATATAAGTATAAATTGTGGGATTATTGTGGATATGTTGTTATGAAGTGTTGAGGTGACTTGATGGAGTAATTGTGATGTTGTGTTGATGGAGAAGTGGAAAGTATGAACTCGGTGTGACATGCTATTGGTTTATGATGAATTGGTCAATGTATGGAATGTTGTGGTATTGTTGGTATGATAATTTCATAAATGGTATTGTCAAGGGGGAAATGACATTTTAAAGCCAACATGTAACTCATTGTCGTCTTGTGCACTTGTAAGGAAGTTGGTTGTTAACGTAAGTTCCATTATGTACTTGTGTTGTAGAGTGAAACGTAAGGAAGGAGATGGACTATTGTGTTCACATATAGGATTGCATATTCATATTGGGAAGATAAGGTATATAAGGTTACTCTTTCCGTATCCTTCTACAGCACATAGTGGTTACATTGTCATTGTACTTATCCCATTTCTAAATTGTTCCAAGGTATCTCATTTCAAGTTGTCATTTATTCATTGACCAACTATTATTCATATGTCACATAATTGTGGACATGGTTCCAAAGTTCCAATAATATTACGTTTCAAAGTTCCTATAATGTTATGTTCGAAAGTTCCAATAATGCTATGACTACCAACATATCAATCTCATAAACGTAAAGAAATGAAGGAATGTATTACTCTTATAATGAAAGAAATAAGTAATGTATAATTGATGAGTATTCTTGGGTGGTATCCCAAGGGTGGAAGCAACACCTAGCATGGGTCAATCCCAATATCATGGCTGGTATCCCAGGGGTTAAATTATCTAGCATGGGTCGATCCCAAAATCATGGGTGGTATCTCAGGGGCGACATAAAAGCCTAACATGGGTCGATCCCAAGTGTATATGAGGACCGTATCCCAGGGGTGGAAGAACCTAGCATGGATCATCCTCTTTACCACTGATCAGTCGGTCATCTGTTTAAAGTAAAGTAAAGTAAAGTAATGAATGTAATGTACATGATTCTAACACATATAGAACGACGGTTTATCCATATTGCCTATCCTCTTATATTTGATTCCATTGAAGTTCTTATGTGTGATACAGTTTCTTATGAGCCTTTCATACTCAGTACATTCTTCGTACTGATGTCCCTTGGGGGACTTACCTTACTTGCTGCAGGCACAGGTGCTAGTAGACCTCCATAGTAGGTTGCATGCCATTTGCGGATCTTTGGTGAGATCCAATTGGTTTGGGGCTTTCTGAGTCACATGTGTATATTTGTTTTGGTGTTGTGATGTTGTATAAAGCGGGGACTTATCCCGACTATAGGTTGGTTATGTATATGCATCTGTTAGAGGCTTTGTAGACGTATGTGGGAATATGAATGTAAGGGATGTGTGTCCATTTTGACTTGATGGCCTTAACGCCCAAGTTTCATATATGTATATATATCACATATTTCCATGCCTTCCGCTATTATTATCTTATATCTCTATACATGGTGGTAATGTTCCTTGAGGTACATACATATGAATGGACATGAGCAAATATTGGTTCTCTCGGGCCTTATCGACTTCGGGTGCCAGTCCGCCTCAATGGGATTTGGGGTGTGACATAACGTTCCCCAAAACAACTTTAGCCTCATTACACCCTCAAAACAACATACAAAGTGGAGTGGGCAGTAGGTTTACATAATATTTAGTTTGGTGGTGTATCACCACATCCTCCATCTATAATTCAATAAAAGTTAGTTACATCCTTTCCCAACATCAACCAAGTTGTCCCCAACATATACATATAACACAATTCCTAAAACAGCCCCAATATCCTTTATCATAGTAACCAAATATTGAACTCATCATCCCTTGAGTTCTTGATAACAATATATACACAATTCTCCACCAAAATATGTATATAGAAAGGGGGAAAAATGGGCACTAGCCTTACCTTAATTTTATTATAGTTTATTCTCTTAACTTGTATTTCTTCAATATCTTGGTTCCTTCACACACAAACCAAAGGAGAAGAGAAAAATATATTAATAACCAAGAAAAATGGGACTGCCAAACTTATAAAGGGCTGTCTTATAATTTAAACATAAAGAACATAATTTTCATAGTCTTTTTTGAGATAAGCTCATGATTTGTTCACTTACCTTTATCTTTGAAGGAAGGTAAATCCCAAGAACCCTAATGGCAACTTAGGGCTACTGTAGAAGCTAAGAGAGAGTAAGAGAGAAAATTCTAGAAAGCTGAATTTTTGTCTAAGTTAAAATGGGTCAAATGAGCTAGTTTCAATACCTTTAAAGGGAGCTACTCTTGGCCGACTTTCTTGGCTAATTTGGGCCATATTTTATCAAGTATTTGGTGCACCTACTTGCCCATTATACTTGGGCCTTTGCTGATTTGAAACTGTTGGGCCTTGGTTGCCTATTCTTCTCCTTTTCTCTCTTTTAACTTGGGCCAAAATTAATTCAAGTAGGTGGTAGTGTACTTGGCCCAATAATCTGGTCAAAGGAGTCCTAGTAGGTGATGCACCTACTTGGTTCTTAGATTGGTCAATAAGTCAAAGTAGGTGATGCAACTACTTGTCACCTACTAGATTAATTTAAGTCAAGCAAGCAGCTCACTTATTTTATTCCATATTCTAAGTCTTAACTCCTTATAACACTTAATACTTATAGATACTTGGACTCTTTAATCCTAGAGGTATAATAGCACCTTACTATCTCGCGTTTAACACTTCCGTTTGGGTTAACTTGGCGTATACATGCTGAAATGTTTGGGCCATTATAATATCCTTTAAATCCTCTTTAAACCATCGCTAATCACTTAGGAAACTTGGTTCGTTACCTATACAACAAGGTTACCTCAAGTCCCATATCAATAGAACAAGTACACACAAAATATGGGGTGTTACAAAACTGGCCTAGACCCATCTGTCCATTAGATATTCGGAGTTTCTTGGGCTTAGTTGGTTATTACGGGCGGTTACTGAAGGATTTTCATCCATTTCTTCTCCTATGTCCAAATTGACTTAAAAGAAAGTCAAGTTTCAGTGGTCTGATGCTTATGAGAAGAGTTTTCAGGAGTTAAAGACTTGACACACTTCATCTGCAGTTTTGACTCTACCAGAGAGTCTATATGGGGTTTGTTATTTATTGTGATGCTTCCATAATCGGCCTTGTATGTGTGTTGATATAGCATGGTAAGGTCATAACTTATACTTCTAGGCAACTTAATTTCATGAGAAGAATTACCCGACTTATAATCTTGAGTTGGCAGCTGTAGTTTTTGACTTAAAGATTTGGAGGCACTATTTATATGAAGTTTATGTGGATGTGTTTACGGATCACAAAAGCCTTCAGTATGTGTTCAGTCAGAAGGATCTAAATCTTTGTCAAAGAAGATGGCTAAAGTTGTTGAAAAATTATGACATAAGTGGTTTGTACCATTTGGGTAAAGCCAATGTAGTGGCCGATGTTCTTAACAAACTTTTTATGTGAAGTGTTGCTCATGTGGAGGATGAAAAGAATAAGTTAGTTTGTGATGTTGACAGACTTACTCGATTGGGAGTTTGTCTTGTGAATCCAGCCAATGGTGGAGTCATAGTTCCGAATGGTTTAGAATCTTCATTAGTAATGGAGGTAAAAGGCAAAGCAGGATATTGATCCTATTTTGCTTAAGTTGAAGGAAGCAGTCCATAATTACAAAGTGGAGGTTTTCTCCTAATGGGGGAGATGGTATGCTTCGTTATCAGGGCCATTTATGTGTTCCAGATATTGATTATTTGAGATAGTGGATCCTGGAAGAAGCTCATAGTTCTCGGTATTCTATTCACCTAGGTACTACTAAGATGTACCTTGTTCTATGGAAAGTCTATTGATATAATGGCATGAAGATAGATATCATGGAGTTTGTGCCTAAGTGTCTGAATTGACAGCAGGTAAATATTTAGTACCAAAGACCGAGAGATATAACTCAGGATATTAGTATTCCTACTTGTAAGTGGGAAGAGATAAATATGGACTTCATCCTAGGGCTACCTCGTACGCGCCGATAACATGATTTGATATGGGTTGTTGTAGACTAAATGACTAAGTCAATACATTTCCTGCTAGTTAAACTACATATTCAGCTAAGGATTATGCTATACTTTACATTCGAGCGTTGGTTAGGTTGCATAGAGTTCCTTTGTCTATCATCTTAGATAGGGGTACTCTATTTACATCGCAGTTTTAGAAATCTTTTCAGAAGGGTCTTAGTACCCAAATTAATCTCAGCACAGCTTTCTCCCCACAGACAAATAGTTAGGCAGAACGGACCATTCAGACCACAGATGATATGTTGAGAGCTTATGTGATCAACTTTAAAGGTAATTAGGATGATCATTTACCTCTCATTGAGTTTGCTTGCAATAATAGTTTTCACTCCAGTATTCAGATGGCTCCGTTTGAGGCACTTTATGGTAGGAGGTGTAGATCTACTATTGAATGGATTGAGGTTGGTGAATCTACCTTGATATGTCCTAATTTAATTTATGAGGCTATGGAGAAGGTTTAGCTAATTATAAAGAGGGTAAAAACATCTTAGAGTCATCAAAAATTGTATGAAGATATGTGGAGGAAAGAACTTGAGTTCCTAGTTGATGATTGGTCTATTTGAAAATTTTGCCCATGAAAGGGATGATGAGATTTGGCAAGAAGGGAAAACTTAGTCCCCGATATGTTGGTCCTTACAGGGTTCTGAGGCGCATTGGTAATGTGGTCTATGAGTTAGAGTTGTCCATATAATTAGCATTAGTGCACCCAGTTTTTCATGTATAATTGTTGAAAAAGTGCATTAGTGATCCAACATTAGTAGTTCTATTGGAAAGTGTGGGAGTGAAAGATAGTATCTCTTATTAAGAGGTCCCAACTGAGATTCTTGACCGTCAAGTTCATAAGTTGAGAAATAAGGAAGTTTCTTTGGTGAAAGTCCTTTGAAGGAACCAGTTAGTTGAGGGAGCCACTTGGGAAACAGAAGCAGATTTGATGATCAAGTACACTCACCTTTTTCCTTCCAGTTCAGTGAGGTAACAATTTTCTCTTTAGAAATCTATTAGTGCCTTGTCCCATTGATAAGTGGCAATTTTGCCCCTTATTTGTATCTCTTTTCTTATGATTTTATGTCATTAATCTTTAATATAAGACTAATTATCCTTTAAATAGTGTTTATTTCAGGTAAGTTGAGGTTTAAAAGGAGTTTTGATGGAAAGAAGTGAAAGTAAAAAAAGGAGCTGAAAAGAAAGAGCTGGAAGAAGATCAGAGAAACTGCCCTCAAGTACCGTCAAAGCGGCCTGAGGAGCGCTTACGCGACCCGTCAAAGATCAGTCAATGCCTCTTTAGCAGCCATTTTGACCACTTTAGTGGTCCGATCAAATCCATTAAATGCCGATTAAACAACTATTTTTATTGCTTTAACGATCTGGTTATTGTTAATGATGTCGTTTTAGCCACCAATTGATCGATCAAGCGGTCATTGGGGTACTGTTCAAAGGAAAAGCTAGAATTTCTCATTGTTCGATCATAAAACACATAAAACTCAATCTAAGCTTCCTTGGATCACATCTTTGGCATATTTCTCAACTTTGGAGTAACACCCTTGGAGTGAAGATTTGGAAGCTTTGTAGTGACGATTTCTTAATCCTTTCTTCATATCCTTGCTTTGTATAAATTATATTTGGGTGTAGATAGATTCATACTTGGATATTGTTTATAGACATAACACAATGTTTATGTTTTGAATTTGGGCTTTGATTTTACCTTATGCTTTTGTATTGATTGAATACTCTTGATTTATAAATGGATTTTTCTCATTTAATTAATCTCATGCTTTATTGATTCCTACTTTAGTTGAGCTTGGAAGAGGAGATTAAAGTGTGAATTGCCCATGTACTTTGATTAATGCTTAAAATAGCTAATTGAGGCTGGGAAAGATTAATTTAGCGTAATTTGGGACGTATGACACATCTAATGGATTTTTGTAACACCCCAAAAATCTAGGCTAAGGTTAGAACCATACTTCAAGAACATGTAAAATCAAACATCATGTTTGGGTGGTGTTAGAAGTGATTTATACATGTATTAAGGCCACAAGTAACTCCTAGCTCATAGCCAAGTTGAAACCTTCCTTACCGATTGTTTTCTTGTGAAGAATCTCCCTATAGTCAACTTCAAACGATTATAAATCCTAGATTCTGAAGTATTTTTGATATGAAGACCCACCAAATGACAGGTATTTGACTCTTCTTTCCAACACATCAAATTTCTTGTCATTCCAGTTCCGGAGCTAAGAGTTATGATCAATTTAGTAAAGCACTGTCCAACAGTGAGTTAGTACGAGAGAATCATGATCTTGGTAAGATTGTACGATTGTACAATGCTCTCGTCTGCACAAAACATCCCCAAAAACCTGAAAGTTGTCAAGTATACCTTCCAACCATAAGGTGCTCCTACAATCTTGATTTGAAACAACGATCTTAGGCACGATTATGGGTCCTATAGTTGATTTGATTAGGACTTTCAACCTACAAACCAAGGTACGATCGTGGGTGGGTCCCAAGAGTCATACCCTAGCTCATCTGATGAAGTCCATAGATGCCTCAATCCATCCACACAACCATGAGTTTCACCCACAATCAAAGTTGGGACCCACGATCGTGGGATGGTCCATATGCCACATTCTGCACCTTTTTCAGTTTTATTTTATAAGGGGCATTCCAGTCTTTTCCCACTATTTAAACCCCTAAAATATGCTGTTTAAGCTATTCCACTATTTATTAAGTTTAATATTATCCTAAGTCCCTCATTACTCAAAATTAAGTTGACACTTAGAAAAAATAAGAGAAAAGAGGTGATTTCTTCCTCCAAGGCAATAACTAGGGTTCATCTCCTTCAAACTCCGAATTCAAAGAATTCACTAAGGTTTTCATCTCCAGGTATGTGGGATTTTATCATTGGGTTTCCTTTCACCCATTGAGTCCCAAAATTAATTTGAAATCTCAGATTAATTCACTCTCCAAGCCTAAGATTTTCGTGAAAAGTGTGAATTCCAGTATCTTTCAGTTTTTTACCTTGACTAAACCATGAAAATATGATTTACCATAAATTTGAGAATCCTTACGTACTCATGACTATAAATTCTCATCATGTTGATAAATTACTGATTTTGGACTTGAGTTATGGAATTTCTTATTACGTTCAAATTATAGAATTGCCATTTGTAGTTGCATTCTTCGGAGATGGTGGGTTATGAACACCCAATGAACTAGGATTTCATGAATATGTTAATTAATATTCAGTCGTGTATGTTAACATGATGTAGAATGATTTTCAGATAAAATGTCTACTACCTCAGAATTAGATACCCGTATTATGAGCTTGTCAGTCATTCTTTCTAAATGATCTATCCAGTTATCATTTATATTTAGTTGGGAGTGGTACTTAGCTCTGAACGAACACAGGTATGAAGAATCACTCATCAATCAGGTTAAGACCTTTAGTAGAAGTCCCTAAGTCCCAGAACTACGACGCTATCGTAGGTTCTAAAGGGTCACCCGTCAGACCAGGCTTGACACCTTAGACTTTTGGACATCAGTTTAACGGATACGTGTTAGTCAATGTTCATACCCTTGGTAAGTTGCTAAACACCCTTCCAGTTAGGGTTACAGGTTAGACCTCAGTTAGCTTAGATCGGGGTATGTCAATTAACGATAGCTCCAATAGTCCACAATTCAGATTCAGATATTTGTATAACCTTGTATTCTGTTTGTTCAACTTATTATACCACTACATGTTTATTATTTGGTCATTATATCTGTTTATATATCTTAGTTTCACATTCAGTTTACCATGTTACATTCAATATATTCATCTTATATTAGATCATGCATATCTCACATGTTTATTACATTCAAAGTACTGACCGCATACTTTCTTTGCACTATATTGTCTTATAATATAGGTTCCAGTGTTCAGCATCCCACTCGAGGCTAGTACGATTCACCATCATATCATCAGTAGTGCTTCGGTGAGTCATCATCATTCGAGGACCAGTTATCAGTATTTCTTTCATTATTTTTCTTAGTTTCAGACAATTAGAGTTAGTTGGGGACTTGTCCCAATAACTCATTTTATTTAGAGGATTTTCAGATAGATGGTTAGATTTTTTAGCATGTTGGTTTTATTTATGACTATATCACTCTAGTTTAGCCTCCACTCAGTATTTCAGTAGTTAGTTTAGTATTCTTAGTGTCATACCAGACCATGGGTTAGCTCGGGGTCACTTGTGACTCTAAGCACCGTGTTACGACTAGGGTTAGTCTCTGGTCGTGACAAACTTATTATCAATGCATCAGGTTTAAAGTGTCCTAGGGTGTCTAAAAGCCGTGTTATGTAGAGTCTTGTTCGTGGGTGTGAAGTGTACCACACTTATGAGTGAGAGCTTATAAAATGTTTTAAGAAAAGTTTATCTTCTTTCATGTTCATATAGTGTGATAGAGTGTGAACTCTACTAATATCTTTTTCTAACTCGTGCTTTGCACATTTACAGAAAATTCCTCCTAGAAGAGCCAACGAAAGGAGAAGTGAAAATTGTAACAAGAACAGGAACCAACAAGCACCACCAGCTCCAACATACCCTTTGAATGAGCAAGTCTCCCATGCAGAGTTCAGGACTGCTTTCACGGTGCTAGCTCTGGCCATGACCATTAAGACTAATCAGTAGGCTATTGCCCCGATCAATTTCACTGGTACCACATCAGTAGCTAGAGTCTGGGACTTCACTCAGATGAATCCTCCTGAGTTCTATGGTTCTATGACTGAGGAAGATCCACAAGAGTTTCTTGATGATATTCAAAAGTTTACTAAAATTATGGGTGTCACTCCAATTGAGAGTGCTGACTTTGTTATTTATCAGTTGAAGAGAGTAGCTCACACTTGGTGTAAGTAGTGGAAGAAAGATAGAGATGTAGATGCAGGACTGATAGAATGGGATGAGTTTGTTGTTGCTTTTCTAGATAGGTTCTTCCCACTTAAATTAAGGGAGGCCAAGGTTCAGGAGTTCATAAATCTGAGGCAGGGCAACATGAGTGTAAAGGAGTATTCTTTTAAGTTTACTCAACTTGCAAAGTATGCTCCAGCAATGGTTGCTGACTCCAGAGCCCACTTGAGCAAGTTCGTGATAGGTGTTTTTGAGGAGTGGTTAAGGAGTGTAGGATTGCTATGTTGGTTAAGGATATGGACATTTCTAGGTTGATGGTTCATGCCCCACAGATTGAGGAGAAAAATATCAAGGAGAGAGAAAGAGAGAACAAAAGGGACAAAATAGGTAGTTTTAACTTCTCTCAGTAGTGGTCAGATGGTGGTAATCGTTCTCAATTCTGTCAAAAATCTTCAGCTCTAGTCCCATCATCTGTTAGTGATCCAGTTCCTAAGTTCAGGTAGCATAATGGGGATAGGGCACTAGGCTCTAAGTCCCAAGCTAGTGTTACTAGTGGTCGTACTCACCCAGTATGCAAGAAGTATGGAAAAAAACTACCAAGATGAGTGTATGGCCGACAATAGTAATTGTTTTGGGTGTGGTAAGCCAGGTCATAGACTGAAGGAGTGTCTAATGGTGTCACAGAGGGGTAGGGATGCTCACCAGCAGAATCAAACTAGCTCTTTATCAGCTCTAGTAGGTCACCCGACTCAGTAGGGTGCCTCATATAGTGCAGCTTATAGACTGCGTTCAAACATATTCTATGCCCTTCAGACTCAACAGGATCAAAAGGGTTCTCCTGATATAGTCATTGGTATATTACAGGTCTTTCATATTCATGCCTATGCATTGTTAGATATTGGAGCCACACTTTCCTTCATGACTTTTTATATAGCAGTAAAATTCATTGTCAGTCCCAAAATCCTTTCATAACCTTTCTCAGTATCTACTCCAGTCGGTGATTCAATCATAGCTAGATGGGTATACATAAATTACCTAGTCACAGTTTCTCAGAAAGTTACCTCAATTGATCTAGTTGAGTTAGACATGATAGATTTTGATGTTATTCTTGGCATGGACTGGCTCCACTATTGCTATGCCTCAAGTGATTGTAGAAATAGAGTAGTCCAGTTTTAGTTTCCAAATGAGCCAGTCATAAAGTTGAAGGGTAGTACATCAGTGCCTATAGGTCGGTTTGTCTGTTACCTTAAGACAAGAAAGATGATTTCCAAAGGGTGCATCTATCATCTTGTTCAAGTTAAGGATTTAAAGTCCAAGACCCCAACTCTTAATTCAGTTCCAGTGGTAAATGAATTTCCATAAGTGTTTCCCTAAGATCTACCCGGAGTCCCTCTCAAATGGGAAATTGACTTTGAAATAGATCTCCTTCCAGATACCCAGCCTATTTCAATTCCACCCTATAAAATGGCTCTAGCCGAGCTTAAGGAATTAGAGGTACAGTTCAAAGATCTTTTATACAATGGTTTTAGTAGGATCTCCATGGGGTACTCTAGTTCTTTTCGTGTGCAAGAAAGATGATTCTCTCAGAATATACATCAACT
Organism: Capsicum rhomboideum; assembly: GCA_031232105.1. Taxonomy (NCBI): domain Eukaryota; kingdom Viridiplantae; phylum Streptophyta; class Magnoliopsida; order Solanales; family Solanaceae; genus Capsicum; species Capsicum rhomboideum. The sequence goes on from CP124718.1 coordinate 53,159,993, forward strand.
ATCGTTAGTTGAACAAAGTCACAATCAAGAATAAGTATCCCATTCCAAGGATTGATGACTTGTTATACCAACTTTAGGGTGCCAATTATTTCTCTAAAATAACCTCAAATTCGGCTATCATCAGCTTAGAGTCAGAGAATGTGGCATTCCAAAGATAGCCTTCATAAATCGGTATGGTCACTTCGAATTTGTTAGTATATCATTTGGACTAACAAATGCTCCTACATCTTTTATGGACTTGATGAACTGGGTGTTCAAGCAGTACTTGGACATGTTCATCGTTGTCTTTATCGATGACATCCTTATTTATTCTCGGAGTGAGGATGAACATGCAAACCATTTGAGGATTGTCTTGCAGACTCTTAAAGATTGCCAGTTATTTGCTAAGTTCAACAAGTGAGAATTTTGGTTAGCATTTCTTGGTCATATCATTTCTGATGAAAGAATTCAGGTTGATCCTCAAAAAACTGAAGCAGTTAGGAGTTGACCAAGACATATCTCTCCATCAGATATCAGGAGTTTCTTGGGTTTAACTGGTTACTATAGGTGGTTTGTTGAGGGATTTTCCTCTATTGCTTCCCCTATGTATAGATATCAGGAGTTTTTTGGGTTCAACAGTCCGATTCTTAGTAGAAGAGTTTTCAGGAGTTGAAGACTCGACTCACCTCCACTCTAGTTTTGACTCTGCCAAAGGGTTCAGATGGGTTTATGGTTTAATGTGATGCTTCCAGAGTTGGCCTTGGTTGAGTGTTGATGCAGCATGGCAAGGTTATAGCATATGCCTCTAGATAGCTCAAGCCTCATGAGAAGAATTATCTCATGATCTTGAGTTGGCGACAATAATTTTTGCCTTAAGGATTTGGAGGCATTATCCTTATAGGGTTCATGTAGATGTATTCACATATCATAAGAGCCTTCAGTATGTGTTAAACCAGAAAGATCTAAATCTTCATTAGATAAGATGGCTGGAATTATTGAAGGACTATGATATGAGTGTCTTGTACCATCCAGGTAAAGCCAATATTGTCGCTGACACTCTTAGTAGGTTGTCTATGGAAAGTGTTACTCATATAGAGGATGAGAAGAAAGAGTTAACTCACGAGGTTCACTGGCTTGCTAGACTGTAAGTTTAGTTGGTTGATTCAACTGAAGGTAATATCTTAGTTCAAAATGGTTCAGAATCATCTTTGATAGATGAGGTGAAAGAAAAGCAAGATAGCGATCCTATTTTGCTTAAGTTGAACGAAGTGATTCAGAATCAGAAGGTTGAGGTTTTCTCCCAAAGGCAAAATGATGTTCTTTATTGTCAGGGTAGATTCTGTGTTCCAGATGTGGATGACTTGAGACAACAGATGCTAATAGAAGCTCATAGTTCTTGGTATTATCTATTCACCCAGGAGCTACTAAGATGTACCATGATATATGAAAAGTCTATTGGTGGAATGGCATGAAGAAGGATATCACAAAATTTGTGGCTAAGTGTCCGAATTGCCAGCAGGTTAAGGTTGAACACCAGAGACCTGGTGGTATGAATTGCCTCGTACTCACCGTCAGCATGATTCTATTTGGGTTATTGTGGATCGAATGACTAAGTTAGCCCATTTCTTGCCAGTTAACATTTCAGATTCAGCTGAGCACTATACAAGATTCTACCTTAGAGAGTTAGTGAAATTTCATGGAGTCTTTTTGACTATTATCTTCGATAAGGGTACTCAATTTACCTCTCAGTTCTGGAAGACTTTTTAGTAGGGTCTTGGTACCCAAGTTCATCTTTATATGACTTTTCATCCACAGGCAGAGTGGACCATTCATACTTTAGAGGACATGTTAAGAGCATGTGTGATCGCTTTCATGGTTAGTTGGGATGATCATTTTCCTCTGATTGAGTTTGCCTATAACAATAACTATCACTCCAGTATTCAAATAGCCCCGTTTAAAGCACTTTATGGTAGGAGGTGTAGGTCTCCTATTAGTTGGTTCAAAGTTGGTGAAGATACCTTGATAGGGTCTGATTCAATTCATGAGGCTATGAAGAAAGTTCAATTGATTAGAGAAAGGCTGAAAACAACCCATAGTTGTCAGAAGTCCTATACAAATATGAGGAGAAGGGAACTTGAGTTTGATATTGGTGATTTGGTCTACTTGAAAGTTTCACCCATGAAAGGGGTGAGGAGATTAGGCAAAAAAGAAAAGCTCAGTCCCCGCTGTGTTGCTCCTTATAAGATTATGGATCACTTTGGCAATGTAGCCTATGAGTTAGATTTATCTGCAGACTTAGCATGTATGCATCCGGTTTTCCGTGTGCCTATATTAAAGAAATGCATTAGTGATCCTGCATCAGTTATGCCTTTATACAACGTGGTTGTAAAAGATAGTCTCTCTTACGAGGAGGTCCCAGTTGAGATCCTTGACCACCAGGTTTGTAAGTTGAGGAATAAGGAGGTCGCTTCAGTAAAGGTTCTTTGGAGGAATCAACTAGTTAAGGGAGCTACTTGGGAAGCAGAGGTGGGTATGATGACCAAGTACCCCCATTTTTCCTCTTCAAATTTAGTTCTAGCCTAAGGTAATAGTTTCCCCTTAATTAATTCTTATCATTTTATGTCACTCAGTTATTCCCATGTTATAACATACATTCATAGGTTCAGTTCAGTCCATGTTTCATTTACAGACTCAGTTCTCATGTTAGTATTCCGATCTTATAAAATTCAGTGTTGGGATTGCAACTCTTTCCCTAACTTTTCAGCTTAGTTAGTTTCCATTCGGGTACGAATAACTCTAAGGCGGAGATATTGGAACACCCAAAAAATTCAAGCTAAGGTTAGAACCATGATTCAAGTACATGTAAAATAAAACATCATATTTTGGTGGTGTGATAAGTGATTTAGACATGTATTAAGTCCATAAGTAACTCCTAGCCAAGTCGAAACCTTCCTTACCGGTTGTTTTCTTGTGAAGAATCTCCCTATAGTCCACTTCAAACGAGTATAACTCCTAGATTATGAAATATTTTTGAGCTTAAGACCCGCCAAATGAAATGTATTCGAGTCTTCTTTCCAACGCATCCAATTTCTCATCAATTCGGTTCCGGAGCTAAGAGTTATGGCCATTTTAGTGTAGCACTATCTAGCAGTGAGATAGTACGAGAGGAAACCACGATCTTAGTTAGATTGTATGATAGTAAAATTCTCTCGTCTGCATGAAATAGCCCCAAAATCCTTAAAGTTGTCAAGTATACCTCCCAACCACGAGGGACTCCCACGATCTTAGGAACAATCGTGGGTCCTAATATTGATACGACTTGAACTTTCAACCTATAAACCAAGGTAAGATCATCGGTGGGTCACACGAGTCATACCATGGCTTGTTTGATGAAGTCCAGAGAAGCCTCAATCCATCCACCCAACCACTAGCACCACCCATGATCATAGGTGGGACTGACAATCGTGGGATGGTCCGTATGCCACATTCTGTAATGTTTTCAGTTATGTTTTATAAGGGGTATTCCAGTCTTTTCACACTATTTAAACTCCTAAAATACACCATTTAAGCTATGCCAAGGCTGTTTATCAAGTTTAATATTACCCAAAGTCCCTCATTACTCAATATTTTACTTAGAAAAATAAGAGAAACGAGACGATTTCTTCCTCCAAGGCAATAACTAAGGTTCATCTCTTTCAAGCTCTGAATTTCAAGAATTCACCAAGGTTTTCATATCCAGGTATGTGGGATTTCATCATTTGGTTTTCTTTCACCCATTGATTCCCAAAATTATTTCAAAATCTTAAATTAATTCACTCTCCAAGCCTAGGGTTTTCGTGAAAAGTGTGAATTCTAGTATCTTTTAGTTTTTTGCCTTGACTAAACCCCGAATATATGATTTCCCATAAACTTGAGCTTATTTACATACTCATGACTATAAATTCACATTATGTTAATAAATTACTGATTTTGGACTTGAGTTATGGAATTTTTTATTACGTTCAAACTATAGAATTGCAATTTGTAGTTGCATTCTTCAGAGATAGAGGGTTATGAACACCCAATGACCTAGTATTTCATATATATGTTAATGAATACTCATTCCCTCAAGTTTACATGATGTAGAATACTTTTTAGATAAAGTTTCTACTACCTCAGAATTAGATACCAGTATTATGAGCTTGTCATTTATTCATTATAAATGAACTATCCAGTTATCAGTTACATTTAGTTGGAAGTGTTACTTAGTTTTGAGCAGATATAGAGATGAAGGCCCACCCATTAGTCAGGATGAAACCTTTAGTAGAAGTCCCTAAGTCCCAAAATTTTGGTGCCACCGTAGGTTCTAAAGGGTCACCTGTCAGACCAGGCTTGACACCTTAGTCCGTTGGATATCAGTTTAGTGGATCCATGTCACTCAATGTTCATACCCTTGGTAGGGTACTGAACAACTTATATCTAGGGTTACAGATTGGACCCTGATAACTCAGATTTGGGTAGTTGGTTAACGGTATCTCCCACAGTTCACAGTTCAGATTTAGATATTTGTATAACCTTGTATTCAGTTTGTTCAACTTATTATACCACTACATGTTTATTACTTGGTCATTGTATCAGTTTGCATGTCTTAGTGTCATGTTCAGTTTACCATGTTACATTTAATATATTCAGTTTATATTAGATCATTTCAATACCCACATGTTCATTACATTCAAAGTATTGACCACGTATTTTCTTTGAGCTCTATTGTCTTATAATATAGGTTCCGGTGTTCAACATCCCGTTCGAGGCTAGTACGATTCAGCATCATATCAGTAGTAGTGCTTTGGTGAGTCCTTATCATTCGAGGACCAGTTATCAGTATTATTTTTAGTATTTTTCTTAGTTTCAGACAGTTTGAATTAGTTGCAGGCTTGTCCCAACAACTTATCTTATTTAGAGGATTTTCAGACAGACAATTATATTTTTTAGCATGTTGGGTATATCTGACAGTGTTAGACTTAATTTTTTAGTGTTGGTTTTATTTATGACTATAGCAATCCAGTTTAGCTTCTGTTCAGTATTTTAGTAGTTAGTTCAGTATTCTTAGTTTCATACCAGGCCATGGGTTAGCTCAACGTCACGTTGTGAGTTTAAGCACCGTGTTACGACTAGGGGGTAGTCTCAGATCATGACAATTTGATACTGGACATGGTAGAATCCTAGTGTAGCCATAGATTGGAACTATTTGTGTTGACACTTGGCTAATATTCTGTGGAATTTAGCCAAGAAATATTCATCAATCGATCAAAAGAAATGGTGGATACGTGAGGTTCCATGGATAATTTGCTAGTGCGTGATTAATCATGAGTATGTGGTTTAAATACAATGGGTCCTTGGTAGAATTGATTTCCCATTATCATGTCCCTTGTTTTTCTCATTTGTGAAAGACATTGATCAAATTGGTCTTACTATAATGGATTCTATCTGTGTTATGTTTTTATATTAAAACCCCCTAAAATACTTGTATACTTTGTTTAGATTAGAGTGATTTTCTTTTATTCCGTACTTTCTCAATTGTTAGTCTCATTTTTTCCTATGAGATCGACCTCGACTCTTATTTGGGTAAATATATTGTATAACAATCGCCTACATTCATTTCTAGAGTGTATTTGAGCATTATCAAAATTGGCGCCATTGCTGGGGAGTAATTTGTCATATTGAGTTAGTTTGGAGTTTTAGTTTACTTGTTTTGATTTGAACTTGTGAATTTGTGTTTGTGACTTTCTTTTGTTTCTTGTGTTAGTTAGATTTTTATTTTGTTATACTTGTTTCTATGGGATCATGGAATGAAAATGAGTTTGCTGGTTGCAAATCTTATGTTGATGACCCATGTCCTTATTGTGGAGGACCCCACTTTTGGAAAGATTATGAAAATGCCTCCAGGAGAGAAGTGTGTGCACCATCTCAATCCTATAGAGATTATACTTATTTCTTGTGTGGTAGTCGAGATGGACATTGGAGTGATTGTCTCAATTATTGTGCCCCCTCCCGTAGTTATGATAACAAAAATGCTAGTTGTTCTTTTGAGTTTTATAGGAATCATGATGTGGCAAAAGAATAGAAATGTACCAGACACAAAGGTATTAAAGCCATGCTTCGAACTATCTTGGATCGGGTGACTAGTATGGGTGAGAATGTACATCTCTTGAGCCAATCCATAGAGAAATTTGGAAATGATTGTGAAAAAAAAGACCCTTGTGAGGATGAAAATCTCTCAAGTGTCATGGATTTGCCTAATCTTCAAAATAAAGTCGTCGAAGAATAGATTTCAAGCCATGTGATTGAGTTCCAAAATGAAGAAAAACTTGATAAGGGTGAAATTGTAAGCCAAGAGTGGCTATTGAACCTAGCTCAACAACTTGAAATCGATGAGGATCAACTTGACAGAATTTTACTAATAATGGATGAATTTCTCAAAGTGCATGTTGGGCGATGTCAACTAATAATTCAAATTGAAATGGCTACCCGAAAATTGAAAATTGAGTTGAATGCAAAAATTGAGGCATGTAGTGTTCAAGGTCAATTGGTAATAAATAATTGTGATGAGATGGTTTCCAATGAAGATGTGGTCAAGATTGATTTTGAAGAATTCATGGTGATTTGCCAACCAACCGAGCCAAAAATATTACAAGATGCCAAAATTAAAGGAATGATTCTAGAGTTGCAAGAAAAATCCAATCAAATTCTTTGTAAAGACTCTAGCTCATTTTGGGATGAGAATGTCAAGAAAGATTCAAATTCGGGAATGGAGAGGCTTAATCCTCATTCCAATCATTTTCAATGTTGTGCTTGGAGGATATAATGGAAATCAAAATAACTGGGCAAACAGAGAATTTTGGAGAGAAGGGACAAAGTCCCTACATTATGGAATTTGTCATTCCAAGAGGGAAAAATAACGTTCCTCACCTGAATAACAAAAAGTGCAAATGCGATGTTTAACAAGTGGCTTATTGATATTCTCACTAATGCCCAACGAGCCTAAATGAAATTTTGATGTGAAGTTGGGCAATAGATTCAAGTCTTCCAAATGGAGAGACAGAGTTAGTCTTATTGCTTCCTTACATTTGTCTCACGAGCTTCATCGAAATCTTGATGTGAAGTTGGTTCGAAGGTTCAAATCCTCAAAGTGGAAAGATAATGGTAATGTTTCTTGCGTCATACCGCAACGTTAAATCAAGCTCTTGATGGGAGGTAACCCATCATTCTAAAAAATTTTGCATTTACTTTTGATATTTTAATTTTTAGAATATCTTAGGATTTATTTTGACTAATCCATAAAATTTTTGAGTTTTTGGAGGTGATTTGAATAGGTTTGGATGCACAAATTTGATTGGAATGAAGTTCGGAGTTGTCCTACCTTGAAAATGGGAGTTTGAACACTTTTTGGGAGTGTTCATATCGCTAAACTCATTGGCGGATCACCAAAATAGACCCTTGCATCATTAAACTTGGAAGAACAACGATGCAGTGTTCAGCCACAGGTACTACTAAAGCGGTAAAACTTCTGCTTAAGCGGGCAGCCAACTACTTGGCCAAGGCCGCTTTAACAACCCAAAAGTATGCTTAAGTGGAAGTCAAAGATTGGGTCAAATCCACTTAAGCAGCCCTTTTGTCCGCTTAAGCGGTTGGTCAAAAAGCAGTCAAGATTGCTAGAGCGGTCAAAAGTTCGCTTTAGCGGCTCCCGACGGTCAAAACACACTTGGAAAAGGGAAAAGGTTCAAAACATTTAATTAACTCCAAAAACTCAACTTCATTTTTTTACATTGCTCTCAAATCTCTCCGTCACTTCAATTCTCATTGTACAAATCAAGATATGAATTGTAAACTCTCTCACTCCTAGGTTTGTAATTTTTTATGTGTTTTTTTTTATCCTCTTATCTCATTATTTAGGGTAGAATTTGGGTGCAAATCTTGATCTAATGTGTTAAAATTTTGAACAGTTCTTAGGAAAATATGGAATGAGAATGGGAATTTTGGTGATTAAACATGGAGAAGTCTTGAGTACCCATTAATTATGCAAAACATTTGAAAACTTGTGTTGTCTACCAAGTGTTTTATTTTTGGTTTGTAAGAATTTTGTGGTTTGTTGGTTGATTTTTAAGGAAATTGGATTGTATTTCATAACTTGTTGAGTTCATAAGCTGTGTTGTTGGTACTTTGTGCAAAAAAATGGTTGATAAATTTGATTTGGGTTTATTGGGGATGAAGGGTTCGCTTAAACGACCCTTCCATCGCTAAATAAAGGTTTGTTAAATCTGCCTCTTACTGCTTAAGTGAGGTCCCCTAAAATGGCCTTTGACCGCTTAAATGTTGTCTGCTAAAGTGGCCTCTGACTGGTTAAATTGTACCTGCAGTCAATTTCTGCAGGTTTTGAAAAACTAAAACTTGAGGTATATGTACCAAATTGAGTTTTAATTCATTCCTTTGTATTAAATGTGTCACATTTCATCGTACAACATGCTAATCATGAGTTTTATGCTTGTGTGATGTTTTTAGGTTTCCAAAAGCAAAGATGGATCAAACTTTTGGGTTGGTTGATGAGGTAGAGTTTGGAGAAGAGTATGATCGAACTCGCTTTCTCTCTCTTGAGTGTTCGACCACTTATTACTACAACTTAGCTAGAAAGAAGTTGTTCCTTGAGGGGGATTTCACTTGATCGGGTAGCCAAAACTCTCCCTGACTTTTACCAATGGTTGGAGACCACAGGTTGGATTTTTTTCGCATCTGAATTTTACAAATCCAACGAGCAATTAGTTAGAGAATTTTATGTTAATCTCAAGGCTAACAATCTAACCAACACTATGACAAGAATAACAGGCAGGACTATCCATTTCGGGGCTAAAGTTATCAATGGAGTCTATGGGTTGCCAAATCCCAACCCTTCATAATTCATGGCAAAAAGATTGTGCTCCGGGTAGTTGGTTGGTTTTAAAACTTTATTTGGGTAATAATGTACCTTGGGTATTAAAAGCAGGGATCATAGCCAAAGAGTTCACGGCTGAGGTAAGAATTTGTATATCAATCATTTGTAGCAGAGTCTCTACATATAGTAACATATTCAATATCCCATTGAGGATGGCCAAGATGGTAGCTTGCATTCTTGAAAACATTTTCGTGGATGTTGGTCACGTGATCATCCTTGAACAAATGGAGTTTAAGGTACAAGATAGCCCAACTCTCATATTTCCTTTTTTGATCATTGAATTATGTAAACAGGTTGGGGTAAATAAGTACTCGAGAGACAATAGGGTGGAGCCAAAAGCACCGATCTTTTTATTGAAAAAGAATGGTAAAGGTACTATTACCAAAATAAAAAAGAGGAATATTGATATAGGAAAGTCGACTCAGGTGGATACTGAATCTTGTAGGCCATCTGCCACAGGGTCATTTGAGGTGTTGACAGACGAATTGAGGATGGTTAGAGATTTAGTATCGAGACTCTCTATAGGGCCTGGTGAGACATCTAAGGGACCTACTACTTTTGTCCCAAAGAAATATTTTGATAAGTTCTTGGAAGATAAAAGGAGGTAAGACCCCCATTTCTTGAGATTGGAGAAGGCCTACACCGAGCTGCCCAAGCCACATAGAGAGTTGAGTGAGTCACAAACAAGATGTAAGGAGAGAGAAGAAAAGAGACAAATTTTTCACATGAATGTGAAAGGGTATGAAAGGGTTGTGGAGGGTTCTAAAACCTAAGGATCCACTTCCCTCATCGAGGTCAGACAATGATGATGATATTTTACTATAGTGGTCTAATGTTGATAATTCTGATGTTGAGGGTGTTGATGATGATGATATCAAGAGTGAAAAGAGTGTATGATGAAGCTTTAGGGAGCCCACTATAGATGTTGGTACTTGTGTTGACATTTATGCCCTTGCCAAGCTTGGATTTGCATTTTTTTTATTTTGAGATATTTGTGCCCTTATCGAGCTTGACTTGTTTTAGTATGCACTTGTTGGGTTTTTCTTTTTTATGAGATGGATATCTTGTGCCCTTGTAGGGCTTCATTTTTGTGGTTATAGATGTTGTGCGCCCTTGTCGGGCTTGCTTTTGATTGATGATTTTGTTGGATTAGTCGCTTTTCATTATTTTTCATTTCTAGATTAGCTTTTTTTAGTTTTTCTTTTTGTACTAGTTTTGAGCGACCATTCCTGATGATAGATTTAGTGGAGACTTTCTTAAGGGAAATAGTTGCTTCATTTGGTGTTGGTGTCATTTGTGCAGGGAAAGTCTAAGTACCCGTAGCCATTATGAATTGGAGTTGTGATTATTGTTATGGTGAAGTCTGAGTAGCCAATTTTTATGGTGAAGTCTAAGTAGCCATTGCATTATTTCCCTTATTGGAGTCAAAATATGGGATTGTGACTTGTTTGGTACTGATAAAGTTAGTCTTACATTGTGTAATATTGAAATGAGCATACCCCTCCGAAAATTTTTGTGAAAACAAGTGCATGGAAGTGAATGATGTTTGTGACAATTCTTTGACTTTTTTTTATGACTATTAACTCATTAGGTAGTATTAGTTTGGATTATGAAACATAATTCCTTTTATGCTTGTATAGGAAATAAAATTGATCTATCTTGAATAGTTTGCATGCCATGTGTGGTGAGTTGTTCACTAATTCTTGTGCTTACTTGTGTCATCTAGAACTTGTTTAGTTGGTCTTTCAATGCTAATCTTGATTGTGTTTGGTTGGAGAAATGATCTTAGGCCTTCTTTATGATTTTTAGAAACCTCTTTAGCCTTAAAAGCCCACCCGTGCATAAATGTTATCACTAATTACCCCATTTGAGCTTACTATATTTTCTTTGGCAACCACATTACAAGCCTTGAACCCTTTTTGAAATATTCCCTCTCTTGAAACCTATCCTCTTTGAACTTGAAAATTTCAACTTCATGCTAAAATCCTAAGTTGGGGATGGTGGAACTTGAAAGAGGTGATCAAATGTCATGGTTTTGTAAGTGAGCGCCTTAAGAACAAATCAGTTATTGAATAAAATGAGAGAAAAAGACAAAGAAAAGAGAAAATAAAAGAAAATGAGAAAAAAAAGAAAAAGAGAAAGTTGTCAATAAGTCGGTAAACTAGAATGAAAAAGAAAGGTTCTTTGTGTTGTATCGAAATGAATAGGCAAATGATCAAAGTTTGATTTGTAAAATGTTGTGTAGAGTTCAAGGAGGGTGTAGTCACTTTTATCCTAAATGCTTATCCTAACCTTCCCTAAGACTACATTACAAGCTATAAAAAGTCCTTCGAGATCTCCATTCGATGCTTTTGAGTTAGTGGCGATTGGGAATAAAGGCAAGCTTATGGTATGGTACTTGTTTGCATTGGAAATTCTTTGTTGAGTGTGAGTGTTTGTGCATTTGTCCCTTGTATAAGTGTTGTAAATATTATGAGTGTTGGGACTTTCTTTCTTATGAGGGCATGTGAACTAGGATAGATTGGTGAAGTTGATGAATTCCAAAAAATGAGTCAAGGGATCATGTTTGATTTACTAGTAGTTTTGAGTCACTTATTGAGAATTAGTTGTTGTTACTTGATTATTCTTGAAACTCCATTGTATTTTTGAAAGTTTTGAAAGTGTATTTGAAATTGAGGGAGTTGCTTGGGTAAGACTGATAACGCTCAAATACACCCCAGAATAGAATGTAAGCGGTCGTTAGCAATATAATTACCCAACTTGGAGTCGGGGTCGAATCCACGAGGAATGAATGCGATAGCTTTCACCTCTAAGTGTTATAAGCAACTAATGCTAACACGTGATACTATGAAAATAAAATAGAAAAGTAAGTGGGGGGAGTTTTATCATTTGTTGATTTGTAACTGTTTAAACTTTTATAACTTGTGACACACAAATTCAAGTTTAGAGACAAGGAATTAAAACCAAGAGTATAACAAGACTTGGGGTTATGCCATCATAAGAGTGAAATTGTGTATGAGTGCAGTGAATACTTGACTATAGTTAGCTAAGGGCTATGGGTAGGTTAGATTACAGGTGCTTAGTGTTGATTTGTCAACCAAACACCAAGGTTTCACAATTGGGTTCTTTCGAACACCTCAAATGTGCAACTTATACAACCAATCCACGACCTTAATTGACATCCTTACGTCTAAGAGATGCTATTAAATGACACACGTCAAGTTATTTTTCAAGCCCAATCCTCACTCTTATCTCCTTTGTCAAGGATGATAAGGGTTCTATAGTTAGTTAGAGTTTGCAACCTCTAACTTGAATGACAACATGGAATGAGATTAAAACCCATGACAATTCTCTAAACAATAATCAAATAAACAAAACCCATACACTTATCACACCTTATTCAAGCATAACCCCAAGTAGAGAAATTAGCTACTCATAGAAGAAGATAGAAGATAATTACCCAAGTTCTCTTCCCAAACTTCCATGGAATTCAATTGCTTATAAGAATTTAATTCAAAATCAATGCAAGAATGTAAGAATATAGCTTGTTTCTCTTTAGGGTTCACTCCTCTTTTCTCTCTCTCTCTCTAAGAATGCCCAAAGATGCCTTTAGAACTAGAAAAATTACATTTTATAACCAAAAAAATCGCGTCCAGACAAATGACGGAAATGCCACTGCACTAGCCATCTGCTGGCATAGGTTCCAGCGCAGACGGATGACCTGCGCGTGCAGGAGGCTAGCGCAGATGACACTGCCTCGTGCTGCTCAACTCCTCAATCGGCCATCTGCGTGCGCATCTCCTGACCTGCGTGCGCAGGAGGCTAGCGCAGATGGCTCTACGTTGTGCTGCTCCGCTCCTCAGTTAGCTGCCTGCGTGCGCATCTCCTGACTTGCATGCGCAGGTGGTTGTTAGTCTCCCAGAGGGTTAAATCAAGCATCCTTTCTTCACTTTATTTGAACTCCCATTGACTTGCATGATTAGCTCGGGCTCGAATTCAACCATTACCTGCATATAAGAGCCATATAACATGAGAATTTATATCAAATCAATGCGAATTTCAAGATAATCCAAGCTCAAAGGTATTAAGAATCGGGTAAAATGTCAACTTATCAATGACTTACATGCATGTTGACTAATTGTTAGTACCGACCAAAGTCATAGTCATTGTGCTCATGTGAAGTGAAAATGATGATGTCGGTGTTGAGTTAAATTGATAGATCTCATTGATTTTGATCTTGTTTTGCTTGAGGACAAGCAAAGTCTTTAAGTTAGGGGTGTTGATAAGTGGCAATTTTACCACTTATTTGTATCTCTTTTCTTATAATTTTGTGTCATTAATCTATAACATGAGGCAAATTATCCTTTGAATAGTGTTTATTTCATGTATGTTGAGGTTTAAAAGGATTTTTGATGGAAAAAAGTGAAAGTAGTCAAGGATCAGTCAATGCCACTTTAGCAGCCATTTTGAACATTTTAGAGGTTTGGTCAAATCCATTCAATACTAATTTAGCGGCCATTTTGACCGCATTAGTGGTCTGATCAAAGTCAATGATGCCACTTTAGCGGCCAATCGATCGATTAAGCGGTCGTCGGGGTACTATTTAAGGGAAAGGCAGGAATTTCACATTGTTCGATCCTAAAATGCATAAAACTCAATCCAAGCTTCCTTGGATCATATCTTTGGCATATTTCTCAACCTTTGAGGCTAGGGTTCTTGACCCAACACCCTTGGAGTGAAGATTTGGAAGCTTTGTAGTGACGATTTCTTAATCCTTTCTTCATATCCTTGCTTTGTATAAATTATATTTGGGTGTAGATAGATTTATACTTGGATATTGTTTATAGACATAAAATTATGTTTATGTTTTGAATTTGGGCTTTGATTTTACCTTATGCTTTTATATTGATTGAATACTCTTGATTTATAAACGGATTTTTCTCATTTAATTGATCTCATGCTTTATTGATTCCTACTTTAGTTGAGCTTGGAAGAGGAGATTAAAGTGTGAATTGCCCATGTACTTTGATTAATGCTTGAAAGAGCTAATTGAGGTTGGAAAAGATTAATTTAATGCGATTTGGGACGTATAACCCATCTAATGGATTTGATACTAGACATGGTAGAATCCTCGTGTAGCCATATATTGAAACTATTGTGTTGACACTTGGCTAATATTCAACGGAATTTATCCAAGAAATATTCGTCAATCGATCGAAAGACATGGTAGATACATGAGGTTCCATGGCTAATTTGCCAGCCCCTGATTAATCATGAGTACGTGATTTAAATATAATGGATCATTGGTAGAATTGATTCCCCGTTATCATGTCCTTTATTTCCCTCGTTTGTGAAAGCCATTGATCAAATTGGTCATACTATAATGGGTTCTATCTGTGTTGCATTTTTATATTAACCCCTCCCCCCAAAATACTTGTATCCTTTGTTTGGATTAGAGTGAGTTATTTTTATTCCGTACTTTCTCGATCGTTAGTCACATTATTTCACATGGGATCGACCCTCACTCTAAGTTGGGTAAACATACTACATAACGACCACGCACATTCATTTTTAGAGTGTGTTTGAGTGTTATCACCCTTTAGTTGTTCTTATGATCTTAGTATTTATACATATCTCATCAATTCAACTCAGTTTATATTTTAGTCATAAATCAGTTACCATGTCTGTACTTCAGGTTTTAGAACTCAGTTACATGGATTGCAAATCTTTCCCTACCATTTCATCCTAGTTAGTATTCCTTCAAGGATGAATGTTCCCAAGGGGGAGATATTGTAACACCCCAAAAGTTTCCAAGATCCTATCTCAGACTTAGAAAAGAAAACATTAGAAAAACTCCAACTTTTTGTCATAGAATGACTAACTCCATGAGTCGTGGAGAGAGACCTTGAGTCGGGAATGACTCATGGTAGGCATCTCAGCAACTGTTCAGTCCCCAGTACCTACGACTCAGAGCACGAGTCGTGGTTTGATAGTATGATCCATGGTGTGAATCATTCACACTAGTAAAACCAAAAGTCCTGTAAAGATAAAAATTTCACCCAGTGGTCATGACTTGAGGCCACCAATCATAGGACCAGAGTACGAGTCTTTAAGTGACTCATACTGATGAGGAACTAGAGAGACAACATTTTCTTTGAGGGGCCACGAGTTCTTGTAATGACTCGTAAGTAGACCTTATGAGTAGTAAGGTGGAATCCTTCCCCCAAGCTAACAATCCAATCCAGAAACCATGGGTCAAAGGATGACTCCTAGGTTCTAGTCACGACTTGTACCTTATACCCGTCATGACTAAACCCAAAAATTTCAATTACATTTTAAAAAGGGCATTTTCATATTGTTCCTATGCCTATGCTACGTCGTTTCAAGGTTTATTAGGAGAGGGTTAAAGGGACTTAGGTGTTTCCTTCCCCTTTTACTCCCCAACACTCAGAAAAATAGAAAATCATTACTCTCTAAATTCTCTCAAGTCCAAAAAGCTAGGGTTCCTTCTCAAAGTCAAATTTCCAAGTTCTTAGCCAAAATTCTCCAACTCTAGGTATGTGGGGTTTATAAATAAGGGTCTCTTTTCTCCCTTATGCCCAACATGTTTGAATTATGGATTTAAATTTATGATCCTATGGTTATTGTTTTTTAGAACTAAAATTCCCTTATGCAATTACCATTAATTTCAAGATGGTATGTCTCTCTTATGATTTCACATATTCATCTCAGAATGAATTATACGTTTTCTTGAATTTTGATTTACTGGGTATGTTTGTTGCTTGAATTTTGATGTAAGTCTTACTTTTAGAATTTAGCAAGAATTATCCAAATTGGGCATGTTTTCAGATAACTACTCAGTACACCATGATTTCATGACTTTCAGAAACAATATAATGCACTCGACTAGTTCCATGATTCTAGTTACATTCCGTAAATAATAATTGAACTAGCTCATGTGTTTTCCCTAGAGTATAATTATGAGAATATGTATATGATTTTGGGAGTAGTATTTAGCATCGAGCGGATACGGGTTCAGATATCCCAAGTCCCAAACTACGTGCTCTTTGCCCGAATGGGCACATGAGTAAATTTATGCCAACCATGGTTCTTTCCCTTGGAAAGGTATAGAACAACCTCTCAACTAGGGTTATAGGTTGGATTCTGTCACACCCCAAATCCCATCGAGGCGGACTGGTACCCGAAGCCGATGAGGCCTGAGAGAACCAATCTTTGCTCATGTCTATTCATATGCATGTCACGCACTAAGCAACACCATCACATAGAGGTATAAAATGTCAATAGCGGAAGTTATGGAAACATGTGATATATACATATAAGAAACTTGTCCGTTAGGGCCATCAAGTCAACATGGACATACATCTCTTACATTTGTATTCCCACAACCGTCTACAAAGCCTCTACAGATACATAACCATAACCAACCTAGAGTCGGGACAACACCCTGCTCTATACACATATACTATACCAAAACAAAAAAAATGTATATATAGCAACTCGGAAAGCCCCGAACCAACTGGAGCTCACCAATGACCTGCAAATGACTCGCACTCTACTATGGAGGTCTACTAGTACCTGTGTCTGCAGCAAATAAGGTAAGGTTCCCCCGAGGGGGTCAGTACGAATAATGTACTGAGTATGTAAGGCTAAATGATACGGCATAATAAATACATGCTTCAATGGAATTAAGTATGAGACAATATCCAATATGGATCAAACATCAATATGTATGTTTGGAACTATATATATATATTGCTCTCGTTCCTTGCCTTTACGTTTATTTCCCTTATTAGTCACTCACTCCTTTGCTCATTACTCATCCTTCCTTTCATATAATACCCGGGCCCCAAGCTGATCAGTGGGAAAATAATAACATCATCATGCAGGTGTACCTTTCACCCCATGGATACATCCCATGATATTGGGAATAGACATCATGCAGGTGTTCATTGTACCCCATGGATACATCATGCAGGTGTTCCTTCCACCCCATGGATACATTCCGTAATTCAGGGAATAGTCATCATGCAGGTGTTCATTTCACCCAATGGATACACTCATAATTATACCTTACTTCATCCTTTAACTTTTACGAGATTTGTACCTTTACTTGTGAGAGATCGATACGCTCACTCATGAGAGATTGATACTTTTGTTTGTGAGAGATTGATATATTTGTAGTTATAACCTTATTGGAAGCTTTGACACATAACATTATTGGGAATTTGGAACGATGTCCATAATTATGTAACACATAAGCAACAACGACTAAAGAATAAGGAACATGTGACTTAACAATAGATACAACCTGAATGAGATGCCTTTGGACATTTCGGAATGGAGTAAGTACATAGTCCATATGAGCAACATGCTGCAGAAGGATATAGATAAAAGAACCTTACATACCTTGGACTCTCTATAGAACACTCAGTCCTATATAACAATCCAGTTTCTTCCTTACGTTTTACTCTATAACACAAGTACATTACGAAGCTCAAGTCAACCATTAACCATTTTACAAGTGCATAAAACGACAATGGATTACATGACTACCATATAACGTCATTTCGCCCTCTTATATTACCATTATTGCATCACCAAACCAACAATACCATAACATGTCACACATCGACCAAGGCATCACAAACCAATAACATTTCACACCAACTTTACCCTTTATACTTCCCATATTAACACTACGTCACAATTACTCCTTCAAGTCATCTCAATACCTTACGTAACAACACATGAACAACAATCCATAATTGACACCATCCAAAATATCTCTGGGATACTCCTTTAAATTCATTCAAAAGGTATCACAAGTTGATAATTGCATCCATGAAGGGTATAGGGGTTTCGGGGGGTCAAAGGGATGCGAAAACAACCGAAATGGACTTCTGGGCTGGCCTGCGAAGCCACCTATGCTCGTAGGTGGATGAAATGCATCCAAAGGTGACCTTTGGCAGTAGCCAGAGGCACCTGCGTTGGAACCTGCGCCCGCAGGTGCTTCGTCTGCGAGGGCGGGTGCCCGTTTTGGCCAAAAAGGGTCTCTTTTGGGTCTTTTTATGCAATGAATGGTCCATGATCATAAATAAACTCCTATTAACATATTTTATATCATCTTAGATTCCAAAAATCATCCATGGTTTTACAACACACATGAACATCACCAAAACCACACTTTTCCTTCAATACACCACCAAATCCATGCACAATTTTGCAATAACAATTCCAAACATCATGCACAAGAATAAAACAAGTTAAGGCTATATTCACATCTCACATGTCAATATTGAACCCATCAAGTTCACTTCCTTCAATACCATAAGTCCATTTTCAAGTTTACAAGGCAAAACCCTTCACCGATAAGGCAAACATAAATTGTTTCACATATAGTGAACTTCTCACACTTCACCAACATAAAAAACCTGATATAAACCATATTCCATGCATATAATATATTAAATCACAATAATAACCACTTACAAATACTTACCTAGAGGTGATCTTGTCCCAAGAGGAAGATAGCTTAGGGTTTGGTTGAAGAGAGAAAGTTGTGGAAAAATCTAGAAAATGGCATGTGTATTTTGTGAATAAAAATCTGATTTCTTGCCCTTTATATAGGCCCTTTAAAGTCATTCTTGTCCACTTTGGTCAATAATTGAGTGTCTTCTTTGGGTCAAAATAAGAATGGATCATTTTGCCCCTTTTTGGGCCATGTCTTTTGTTCCATTTATTGGGCCTTAATTGAGCCCAATAGCACAATATTAATTTAGCCCACAAAATCAATGCATAATTCCCCAAAAATCGCATGTTTAAATAATTCCATGAATGTTACGATAATCAACTAGGTTCGAAAATGTGCGGGATGTTACATTCTCCCTCCTTTGAAACATTCGTCCTCGAATGTTAGTGACATTATCCATTTTGAACAGACGTATCATTCTTCATGTTATCATATGGATATACAATGCTCATGGATACTTACTCTTGCTTTAATTCTGCACTTTGAACTTTCTCTCCCATTTGAAACCATTATGGGTACTTCGACTTTATCATTTCCTTGGCTCCCCACGTGCTTTCTTCTACTTGTCGATCCCTACATTGTACCTTTATGGAAACTACATTGTTTATTTCTTAATCCTTTCACTTATTGATCTAGAATAGCAATAGGTACCTCTTCATAAGTGAGATCCTCCAAAACTTGTACATCTTCACTGAAATTAATACAAGGTGGATCTCCCAGATACTTTGGAAGCATTAACACATGGAACACTGAACGGAATGTGGAGAGTGCTTGGGGTAATGCTAACTCGTACGCAACTTGACTAATTCTTCGGACAATTTCAGATGACATGTTATATAGGGCCAACTTTCCTTTCTTTCCAATTTTCATTATCCCTTTCATTGGTGACACTTCCATGAATCCCCAATCATCTATGGAAAATTCTAACTCTCTTCTTCTGACATTGATATATGATTTGCGTCGACTTTGGGTCGTTTGTAGCCTCTGTTGTATCACCTTAACTTTCTCTATAACTTGATGAACCAAATCCGGTACAAAAATCTACTTTGGCCTCGAAATATTCCTCCCTTATGTAAGTTCTAATACTTTTGCCGAACTTCATTGTACATTTTTTTTTTGTTTCCAACTGAAATAACATAGGGTTTGCATATTACTTTTTATTCACCGTAGCTGTAAGCGAAGACTTTGCTGTATTTTATACTATAATTTTTTTTTTCATCTGGAGTTTCAAGAAGACGAACCCCAAGCTGTCTAATTGATGTAGATCCTTAATAATACCTTGCCTTCTCGTAAGTTGACCATCAATGCTTCCCAACACTTTGCGGCTTAACACATCGACTACCACATTTACTATTCTCAGATGGTATACGATATCAATATTCTAGGCTCTTGGTAATCTCACCCACCTTCGTTGTCTCAAAAGTAGGTCCTTCTACTTACGGCTATATTGTAACTGTCGTGATCAGTATATGTACATCAATGTGAACCCCATACCATTAGCGGCGCTATACTTTTTTAAAGTAAATATTACGACTGCTAACTCAATGTCATGTGTTGGATAATTTCTTTCATGTGAACGTACTTGTCTTGAAACATAAGCTATCATATTACCGTGCTGTATCAAGACACTTTAAACCTCACCATAGACTGCATGCCCTTCTGTACCTTCTAAAAGTACTAATACAGTTAATTTATCTTTCAGCTCTTGGAAACTTTTCTCACATGCATCATTCTACCGAAACTTGATTGCCTTGTGTGTTAGCTGTGTTAAGGGTACAGGGATAGAAGAAAATCCTTCAATAATTCTCCTATAATAACCAACAAACCCAAGAAAATGATGGATCTTTGTAGGCATCGTAGGCCTTAGCCAATTTTTTTCCACCATTTTCTATCTTTTGCGTATCAACCTTCATTCCTTCATCCTATACCATGTGAGTCAAGAACGATACGTACTTTAACCAAACTCACGTCTAGAGAACTCTACATATATATTACTGTCACGAAGAATCTGTAGTGTCTGTCGCAAGTGATTAACATGGTCCGCTTTTGACCTTGAATACCATCTCCAAACATGGTCACGTACACTTTTAAAAATGGCTTGAACACCCTATTCATCCAATTCCTAACAACTACTGGTGCATTGGTTAGCTCAAATGGCACAACTAGAAATTCATAGTAACCATAATGCAGAAAGCTGCCCCTGGTATATATATATATTTTTTCTAGCCCTTTCCTGGTGTTATCCTGATCTCAAGTCAATCTTTGAAAATATTTAACACCCTATAATTTGTCAACCAATTCACCAATTCTGGGGAGGGGATATTTATTTTGAACTGACATCTTAGTTTGTTACCGATAATTACTCCACATTCTCAACTTGCCATCTTTCATTTATACAATTAACACTGGTACACTCTAAGGGGACAGACTAATATCTTCCACATTAATATCCTTAACATTAGTATCTTCCCCTCTGCCTAAGTGACATATGTACCCTTTGGATATCCTTTTCCTTGTCTTTAGATAGGAAATAACTTGGCCTTTTGGTGCTCCAACATTACCCTTCATTCAAGAACATTCTTTTGTGGACAATGAAAATGTAACCTCTTAGCTTGGCACTCTACCATGGCATAACAAGAAGCCAACCAATTCATATCCACTATAACATTAAAATCTCTCATTTCCCGTTCAATATGACCAACCAGTGCATCACAAGTACGAATAGTTACTATACAATTACGATATACTCTTTTAACTACAATAGATTCACCACTGGTGCATAGACTTCAAATGGCATAACTAGTAATTCTGGTGTTCCTTCAAATTTTTTTTTTCCCAACAGTCAATAGATTAACATATGATAGGATAGAGCCTGAATCAATCAATGCATATACATTATGTGGAAACACAGATAATGTACCTGTCATTACATCAGGAGAAGCCTCTGGATTTTGCCGGTCTACTGGAGCATTGGTGCAAGTCGGGGCTCCGCTAGAGCTAGTTGCTCCTCTAGAACCTCTGCCATGTCCCGTAGACTGTACACCTAACAAGGAGGATGCCACAGCTAATCCTATAGGTCGTGCCATACTACTCATGCACTTCTGTGGACACTCTCTCATTTTGTGCCCGACTGTACCACACTAAAAGCAAAGAGTTGTCCCCAATCGACATTTACCCAAATGATACCTTTTGCAGCACTGACACGACTGACGGGGAGATGTCAATTGGTTTATACTTCCTTGTGCCTGATACCCCACTGTTTGTGAATCCTGAATCTCACTTCTTTGCCCAAACTGGTTGCCTCTAACCTCTTGGGATCGAGGTAGAGCATTTACTATAGAATGAGAGAATAATGGTCTAGGCGTTCTGTTAAAAATCTGAGGTCCAAAACGCCCTCGGAACATCATGGACTTTCCCCTAAATCTAGCCCTCTTAGACGACCCTCTTTCAATTGCTTGTGCCGTTCTCCTTTGCCTTTGATTACCCCTTTTTTGTGAAAAGGCTTGACTAACTGGTCCTTGATTTTGTGCAATGACTATCTGGGTCAACAAGTGCACCACATTTCTTAGGTTCTGTACAGTATCATTAACAAGTGATTCAACAGGTTCTTCTTTCCTTCTCGGCTCTTCTGGAGCTGGAGATGTGGAAGAAGCCCGCGATGCAAATTCAATCTCAGCCCTACCCTGACTAGGTGATTTACTCATAACTCCTTCAGCAGGCATATCTAATTGTTTACCTTTGTCCATACCTTGTCTTGTAATTGGCAGTCTTACTATAACAAAGAAAACCAATCCCATGGTCAGATAAAAGTTTTACTTACAATATTGGCTCTATTACACGATCTAGAAATGAAGAAATGAAACAACCCCTAAATGTCCCGTAGCCTCCTACTCATAAATGTGGCACGCAACACATCCATAAGCAAGACTCTACTCAGACAAGACTTTGTAGACACCCTTAGAATGACCCACTCTGATACAACTTTTGTCACACCCCAAATCCCATCGAGGAGTACTGGCACCCGAAGCCGATGAGGCCCGAGAGAACCAATCTTTTCTCATGTCTATTTATATGCATGTCACTCACTAAGCAACACCATCACATAAAGGTATAAAATGTCAATAGCGGAAGTTATGGAAACATATGATATATACATATAAGAAACTTGGCCGTTAGGGCCATCGAGTCAACATGGACATACATCTCTTACATTAGTCTTCCCACAACCGTCTACAAAGCCTCTACAGATACATAACCATAACAAACCTAGAGTCGGCACAACACCCCGCTCTATACACATATACTATACCAAAACAAAACAAATGTATATATAGCAACTCGGAAAGCCCCGAACCAACTAGAGTTCACCAATGACCTGCAAATGAACCGCACTCTACTGTGGAGGTCTACTAGTACCTGTGTCTGCAGCAAATAAGGTAAGGTTCCCCCGAGGGGGTCAGTACGAAGAATGTACTGAGTATGTAAGGCTAAATGATACGGCATAATAAATAAATGCTTCAATGGAATTAAGTATGAGACAATATCCAATATGGATCAAACATCAATATGTATGTTTGGAACTATATATATATATATATATATTTATATATTGCTCTCATTCCTTGCCTTTACGTTTATTTCCCTTATTAGTCACTCACTCCTTTGCTCATTACTCATCCTTTCTTTCATATAATACCCGGGCCCCAAGCTGATCAGTGGGAAAATAATAACATCATCATGCAGGTGTACCTTTCACCCCATGCATACATCCTGTGATATTAGGAATAGACATCATGCAGGTGTTCATTGCACCCCATGGATACATCATTTAGGTGTTCCTTCCTCCCCATGGATACATCCTGTAATTCAGGGAATAGTCATCATGCAGGTGTTCATTTCACCCCATGTATACACTCATAATTATACCTTACTTCATCCTTTAACTTTTACGAGATTTGTACCTTTACTTGTGAGAGATCGATACGCTCACTCATGAGAGATTGATACTTTTGTTTGTGAGAAATTGATATATTTGTAGTTATAACCTTATTGGAAGCTTTGAAACATAACATTATTGGGAATTTGGAACCATGTCCATAATTATGTAACACATAAGCAACAACGACTAAAGAATGAGGAACATGTGACTTAACAATAGATACTCCCTGAATGAGATGCCTTTGGACATTTCGGAATGGAGTAAGTACATAGTCCATATGAACAACATGCTGCAGAAGGATATAGATAGAAGAACCTTACATACCTTGGACTCTCAGTCCTATATAAAAATCCATCTTCTTCCTTACCTTTTACTCTACAACACAAGTACATTACGAAGCTCAAGTCAACCATTAACCATGTTACAAGTGCATAAAACGACAATGGATTACATGACTACCATATAACGTCATTTCTCCCTCTTATATTCCCGTTATTACATCACCAAACCAACAATACCATAACATGTCACACATCGACCAAGGCATCACAAAACAATAACATTTCACACCAACTTTACCCTTTATACTTCCCATATTAACACTCGTCATAATTACTCCTTCAAGTCATCTCAATACCTTCCGTAACAACACATGAACAACAATCCATAATTGATACCATCCAAAATACCTCTGGTATGCTCCTTTAAATTCATTCAAAAGGTATCACAAGTTGATAATTGCATCCACGAAGGGTATAGGGGTTTCGGGGGGTCAAAGGGATGCGAAAACAACCGAAATGGACTTCTGGGCTGGCCTGCGAAGCCACCTATGCCCGAAGGTGGATGACCTGCGTCTGCATGTGACCTTTGGCAGTAGCCAGAGGCACTTGTGTTGGCACCTACGCCCGCAGGTGCTTCGTCTACAAGGGTGGGTGCCCGTTTTGGCCAAAAAGGGTCTCGTTTGGGTCTTTTTATGCAATGAATGGTCCATGATCATAACTAAACTCCTATTAACATATTTTAGATAATCTTAGATTCCAAAAATCATCCATGGTTTTACAACACACATGAACATCACCAAAACCACACTTTTCCTTCAATACACCACCAAATCCATGCATAATTTTGCAATAACAATTCCAAACATCATACACAAAAATAAAACAAGTTAAGGCTATATTCACATCTCACATGTCAATATTTAACCCATAAAGTTCACTTTCTTCAATACCATAAGTCCATTTTCAAGTTTACAAGGCAAAAACCTTCACCGATTAGGCAAACATAAATCGTTTCACATATAGTGAACTTCTCACACTTCACCAACATAACCAACATGATCTACACCATATTCCATGCATATATTATATTAAATCACAATAATAACCACTTATCAATACTTACCAAGAGGTGATCTTTTCCCAAGAGAAAGATAGCTTAGGGTTTGGTTGAAGAGAGAAAGTTGTGGAAAAATCTAGAAAATGGCATGTGTATTGTGTGAATAAAAATCTGATTTCTTGCCCTTTATATAGGCCCTTGAAAGTCATTCTTGTCCACTTTGGTCAATAATTGAGTGTCTTCTTTGGGTCAAAATAAGAATGGATCATTTTGCCCCTTTTTGGGCCATGTCTTTTGTTCCATTTATTGGGCCTTAATTGAGCCCAATAGCACAATATTAATTTAGCCCACAAAATCAATGCATAATTCCCCAAAAATCTCATGTTTAAATAATGCCATGAATGTTATGATAATCAACTAGGTTCAGAAATGTGCGGGATGTTACAGATTCCATGTTGCTCACATGGTCTATGTCGGTTACAAGAACCTCCCACTATTATAGTTTTCAGTTTTTGTACATGACCCTTGCTTTCAGATCTTACTTATGTTGCATTGATATCTAATTTTAACTTTACATCTCAGTGCATATTTTGGGTCATTATACCATATCTCAGTATGTTATTTAGTTCTTGGCCCTCAGTTTGCATTTAGTACAGTATATCAGTATGCTCAGTTTATTTTCTAGCTTACACATCTAACATGCTAAGTACATGCAAAGTACTGATCACATACTTTCTTTTGTGCTGTATCGTCTTATGATATAAGTTTGGTCACATAATTTCTTTAGTATTTTGCAGTTTCAGTATTTAGAGTTAGCTGGGGATTTGTCCCTGCAGCTCATCAGTAGTAGAGGCTTTTAGACATAGAGTCAGACTTTTAGCTTATTTCAGTTTTAGTATTTCTTTTCAGACTTTGTTTATTTCAGAAATTATGAGACTATTCAGATCTTTATATGTTTAAATAAGTTTAGATTCTTCTCAGTTTTATCTTCCTAGAATGTTTAGTGTCATGCCATGCTATGGGTTAGCTTGGGGTCACTTGAGGCTTTAAGCACCATATTATGTCCAGGGTGTAGGCTCAGGTCATGAAAAGTCTGAATTAACACAAACTATGTTGATTTTGTCAACCCATACGCAATTAACCAACTAGCATTAAACTTCCCCAAAGTATGAGGCAACCCAACTAAAAAGTTCATAGCAACATTCTCCTACTTTTACTCAGGTATAGGCATCCTCTGAGTCATTCTTGTAGTCTCTGGTGCTCATACTTCACCTTATGGCAATTCAAGCACTTGGACACAAACTTCATGATGTCCCTCTTCATCATACAACACCAATAATGCTACTTCAAACCATGATACATCTTTGTTTCACTCAGACGAATAAAATACCTCAAACTGTGAGCTTCTTCCATGATCACCCTAGTCAAATCACTAATTCTAGGAACACAAATCGACATTTGATGCTTAAAACACCCTTTTGATTTGGAATTGCTTCTTTAGCTTCACCTTTAAACACTTTGCCCCAAACAAAGCATAATTTCCCATCTTCAAACTGTCTGGCCTTAATTTGCTCCATCAAAAGTAATCGTACCACAACACAAGCAACAACTCTACCAGGCTCAGATTTATCAAGTTTCTTTAACTTATTTGCCAAACTTTGAACAACCATAGCCAAAAGCTTCTTCTCTGCTACTAACAAAGAAAGACTACCCAGACTTACCACCTTCATAGTCAAGGCATACAGTACACGTTGGCCCTTGCTTTAGTGATAAAAGATAGCCATGAAATAATCCTTAAGCAATTCTAATCAGCTTTGTTGTCTCAAATTTTGATCCTTCTAGTTGAATATGTAGTGCAGGATACGATAATCAGTGAAAACCTCACAATAAACTCTATACAAGTAGTGACCTTAAATCTTCAAAGCAAATACTACCATTGAAAACTCTAACTCATGAGTGAGATAGTTCTTCTCATGAACATTCAACTACCTCAAATCATAGGCAATAACCTTTCCTTTCTACATCAAAGCCAAGACCAGTCTATGAAGCATCACAATATAACCGTGAAGCATTCACCTTCCACAGAAAAAGTCAAAATAGGAGTTGATGTTAACAAAGTCTTAAGCTTTTAGAAGTTAGATTCACACTCACCGGACCTTTGAAAAGCAACATTCTTCTGAGTTAATTTGGTCAGTAAAGATTCAATATAAGAAAACCTTCAATGAACTGTCTATAGTTGCCCACAAATCCCGCAAAACTCTGAATCACGATAGGTAAAGTAGGCCTAGCCCAATCTCGAATTTCCTCAATCTTTGTAGGATCTAACATTATACCATATTTGGACACCACATGCCCCAAAAATACCATAAAACTGAGCCAAAACTCACACTTTAAGAACTTGGGATATAACTGCTCATCTTTCAACTTCTGAAGCATGATCCTTAAATGTAGTCTATGCTCCTCCTTACTGTGTGAATAAACCAGGGTATCATTAATGAACATGATAAAAAAAAAAATCTAAGTAAGGTCGAAACACTCCATTGATCAACTCCATAAATGTTGCCGAGGTATTAGTTAACCCAAAGGACATAACAAGGAACTCAAAATGGACAAATTGAGCCTTAAAGGATGTTTAGGGATGTCCAGAGCCTTAATCCTCAACTAGTGATGGCCTAACCTCAAGTCAATCTTCAAAATACCAAAGTCGCCTAAAGATGATGAAACAAATCATTAATGTGTAGAATATATAATTGTTCTTAGGGTGTGTTTGGTATGGAAGAAAATATTTTTCTTAGAAAAATAAGTTGTTTCTTACTTGTTTTCTTGTGTTCGGTGCTCAAGTAGAATTGTTTTCCTAAAAATATTTGTATATATCTAACACAAAATAAGAAAATATAAAACTATTTTTTTTTTTTGGGGGGGGGGGGGGGGGAATAGATGTAAGTACCTAGGTAGGAGTTTTTTTTAAAGTTTTTTTAGGGGTGGGTGGGTGGGGTTTGGGTAGGGGTGGGGTAAGAAAAAAAGGTTAATTTTTATAAAATTTTAAAAAAAAATTAGAGAGAGGGTTGAGGATCGGCGGGGGTTGGGGTTGAGGGGTCGGGTTAAGAGGGTAGGGGTGGGGCGGGTAAGAAGAAAATTTAAAATGTTTTATAGAAAAAACAAATTAAAAAAAATTAGGAGCGTGGTGGTGGGGAGGTTGGGGTGGTCGAGTGGGTAAGAATTGTTTTTTTAAAATCTAAATTTTTTGTGGGGTGGAGGAGGTAGATGGGGTAGTATGTTGGGGGTTTGCGGGTAGGCGGTGGGTAAGAAAATTTGTTTTTCTGGGGGGGTGTGAGGGGTCGGTGGGGTAAAGTTTGGGGTAGGTTATTTTAAGAGTGATATGAGACATTGCAACTTGTTTTCCCTACTTTTATTAATGAAGTCATTTTCCTTATTTAAAGGAGCTTGTTTTTCTAGAGAAAGTATTTTTAAATTTTTTTAGCCAAACGAACATGAGAAATGTTTTCCTCAATACCAAACACACCCTTAATTGTCACTTTGTTCAATTACTGATAATCAATTCACATCTGCATAGAATCATTTTTCTACTTGACAAACAACACTGTAGCACCCCAAGGTGAAACACTAGATCTAATGAATCCCAAACTCAGTAAATCTTTCAATTGATCTTTCAATTCATTCAGCTCTATTAGAGCCATCTTATAAGGAGGAATAGAAGTAGGCTGAGTTCCCAACTCTAAGTCAATACAAAAATCAGTATCCTGGTTAGGAAGAACACTAGGAAGGTCCATTGTAAAAACATTCAAAAACTCTCTAACCACGACTACTAATTCAAGAAAAGATGTGTCAGTATTAGTATCATAAACAAAAGGCAAATAATAGAGACAACCCTTCTTAGCTAACAGTTAAGTCTTCAAGAATGAAGTCATCTCCTTTTAATGCGAACACTGGGTACCCTTCCACTCTTACATTGGGACACCTAGCTTGGCTAAAATGACTATCTTAGCATTATAGTCTAGAATTTCATGATAGAAGAGAGTTTATCCATTCCCAAAATCATATTGAAATCTACCATATCCGAAATAATCAAGTCTACCCACATATCATCATAAAGTTACAACATATGATCGGTACACCTGATCCACCATTAAGAAATCAGCCACAAAGGTAGAAACACAAATAGTCACAGAATGGGAGTCACACATCATTTTAGGACTTGATACAAAATATATAGATACATAGGAGAAAGTATAACCAAGATCAAATAAGACCGTAAT
The DNA here is from genome assembly GCA_031232105.1 of Capsicum rhomboideum. Lineage (NCBI taxonomy): Eukaryota > Viridiplantae > Streptophyta > Magnoliopsida > Solanales > Solanaceae > Capsicum > Capsicum rhomboideum. The sequence continues at coordinate 53,189,041 of CP124718.1, forward strand.
AGGTTGATGGCATATTAGGACAATACTTGTGATAATTTCATCAGAGGCCTCCATCTCTGGTCTACCCAAGAATATATAACAATAAGAATGATCACTCTCATCCAAGTAACTCCTCTACCACCACCTCTCCTAGTGTGTGGTGTACCTCTACCAGATTGAGAACTACCACGACCCCTAGTTGGTGGTGCTACTGCTCTAATTAGAGCTTGAGAACTCTACTGTAGACCTCTTTGTTTGGAATATGGGCTATCTTTCCTCGAATACCCATGATCATCACAAGTAAAGCAATTTATGAGAACCATCATATATTATGGAAGACTCAAATAACCAAAAAATCCACCATGGCCTATAGGCCTCTAAGAATTACTGCTAATCACACAAAATTGTTAGCTAGAGTCTGAATCTCTCTAGCCAATGGATGCCTGATAGCCTTCAAATAAGCCAGGCTACCAATACTCTCAGCATTTTTACTCAAAGCATTGACCATTATTTTAGCCTTACCTGGATGGTACAAAGTTGTAACTTCATAATCCTTGAGTAGCTCCATTCATTTATGTTGCATCAAATTCAGATCTTTCTATGTGAATATATGTTGTAGACTACGGTGGTCAGTGAACATCTCACAACGAACCCCATACAGGTAGTACCTCTATAATTTAAGAGCAAACACCACCGCATCCAATTTCAAATCATGTATTGGATAGTTCCTTTCATGCACCTTCAACTTCCTAGAAGCATAGGTAATGACATACTTTTCCTACATCAACACAACACCTAAGCCAGAATGTGAGGCATCATAATAAATAATAAAATCCTTACCCTCCACTGGCAAACCAAGAATGGAAGTGATAGTCAATAATGCCTTGAACTTTGGGAAGCTCTCCTCATATTTATCAGACCAATAAAATGGCAACTTATTCTGAGTTAAATGAGTCAAGTGAGAAGCAATAGATGCAAACCCCTTCACGAATAAGGGATAATAGCTAGCCAACCCCATAAAACTGCGAACCTCAGTCACTAAAGTAGGTTTAGCCAAACTCTTACCTGGATCAATCTTTTATGGGTCCATTATAACTCCCTCCTTCAAAACCATATATACCAAGAAGGACACAGAAGCTAACCAAAACTCACACTTAGAGAAATTTCTTATATAGTTGCTTTTCTTTCAACAAATCGAACACATCCTCAAGTGATTCTAATGCTCTTCTTTACTCATAGAATAAACTAAGATGTCATCAATAAAAACAATCACAAATGAATCCAAATAGAGATTAAATATGCCATTCAATAAAACCATGAAAGCAGTCGGGGCATTAGTAAGAGAGAAAGACGTCACTAAGAACTCATAGTGCCCATACCAGGTCCAGAATGTGGTCTTAGGAATGTCATCAGCCTGAATCTTCAACTGATGATATCTGGACCTTAAATTAATCTTAGACGGATGCACCTTACAACTGGTTAAACAAATCATCTATGCATGAAAGATGATACGCATTATAGATCTTAACCTTATTCAACTGACGATAGTCTATACAGATATGGAAACTAGCATCCTTCTTCTTCAAAAATAACACTGGAGCTCCCTACAAGAAGGCACTCAAATGGATAAATCCTTTACTAAGAAATTCTTGTAACTGATCCTTCAACTCCCTCAACTCATCTGGTGCCATACTATAAGGAGGAATAGAAATCAGACGAGTATCCAGCTCTAAATCAATGTAAAAATCAACATTGTAGTCTAGTGGTATGTTAGGTAAATCTATAGGAAACACCTATAAAAACTTACACACCATAGGAACTAGCTCAATTGGTGGAACCTCTGCACTAGTGTCCTGAAGATCTGCTAAAAATTCCAACTACCTCCTACTATTAATCTCTTAGGATAGATGAAAGATATAATCTTCATAGGAGCAGGACTATAATCACTCTCTCACTCAAGTCTAGCCATCCCCAGCATAGCCACAGTTACTATCTTAGTATGACAGTCTAGAATAGCATGATAAGGAGACAACCAACTCATCCCCAGAATAATATCAAAATCAACCATGTACAAAATCATTAAATATGCCCATGTTCTATACCCTATAAAATTAACAGGACAAGAATGATAAACACTATTAATAACCATAAAATCACCAATAGGAGTGGATACATAAAGAGGAACATCAAGAAAATCGCACACCATGTCCAAATTTTAAAAAAAACAAGCAGACACATAAGAGAAAGTATAACCAAGATTGAATAAAATCGTAGCCATTTGGTCACAGACAAGAATAGTACATTTGATCATCGCATCTAACGCCTCTTCCTCAGGTGTGCCTAAAAAGCATAGAAATAGGCCCGATTACCTATCTGTTTGTCACCCCTAATAGGTTAAGAACCACTCCTATCAGTATGTCCACTGCCTCTATTAGGCTGGTTTCCACCTCTATCCATCATATGGATACCATTCCAACCCTAAAGATGGCCTCTACCATGAACATCACCTCCCCTACCTACTAAAGCTAGAGCTTGGGAAGCCTACTGCTGGCCTGACTGACTAGCCTATCTATATCTATGATAATTCCTCTTAATATGAAAAACTTTACCATATTCATAGCAAGTCTGGTCCAAGGTGGGCCACTAAGCTAAAACAAATGAAGTAAGATACTCACCAAAATCTGGATAAGGCTGGCTGGCCCTTGATTGATCCCTAGTTGTCACCTGCATAGTTGACTAAATAGGACATGCAAAATACCCCTAAGAACTATGACCCCTAGAGAAAGAACTACTATAGTTGCCTCTTTTTTAGGATTTTTTCACCATCTTTTCATACCCCCCTTCCTGCTTTATTTCTTCTACACACTTAACAAATTCAGCCACCTCTTGAAAAGACCTACTAAAAGATACCTTCTGGAGAGTTGAAATCTAAAGGCCCCTATTCAACCCCCTAACAAACTGATGGATCGTCTCCTCCTCAGTATGAAACATCTATAAAGAATTTTAGGAGAGGGAATAAAACCAAGCCTCATAGGTCATAACTGAAGAATTTCCTTGCTCAATACTGGTGAACTCATCCCGTTTCTTATCCCTCAAAGTTTGGGGAATAGACTTCTTTAGAAAGATAGAATAAAATTGTGTCTATGTTAGTAGAGGTGACCCAGCTATCCCTACACTCTACATAGGCCCTCCACCATAACTTAGCATTACCTTGTACCTGAAAAGTGACAAACTTAACTCCATACCGCTCCACTACTCCTATTTTATGGAGTCTCTCATGACATCTAATGATTAACTCGTATGCATCCTTAGACTTAGAACTATGGAAAACTGGAGGCTTCATTCTGATGAACTTACAAAACAAATCATGCTCATCTCTAATCATCACTGGCCCTAACACTTGTCTCTAGAAGATACCCGTCTCCAAAGCCTTTTCTATTTGAGGATCCACAGAAGTAGCATGTTGCACTCCTAGATTTTATTTCATGGGAACCACGGGTGTAACCCCCATCCCTACCAATCTACTTAGAAAATTCAAAACCTTCTAAATCACATCTGACGAAATCAGAGCTGGTATGGCACCTCCCTAAGCTAGAGTTGCCTCTACTTCAGTGGCTGCCCCAACAATGTATTCTAATAAGGAAGGGGATTCTAACCTCTATATAGCCAGCCTGACTACCTGAACTCTGCCACTGGTGAGTGCTACTCTCCATCCTCTACCTCTTCCTCCTACTCTCATTTTCCCTCTACCATGAATTATAGTCCCATCAGCCAGTTCAGGTGCTTCTGTCCTTACTTCTGGTGCATGTGTTCTCACCATTTATGAGATAAAGAGTGAAAGAGGTTAGATACTAATTAGGATCACCAGATACTAAATAGATCAAGTAATAACATAAAAGAATTAAGTTTTCCTAGTGCCTTGTAGCTTCTCGAAGAAAAGTACAGACATCTCCATACCATTCTACAAGACTTTATTAGATATATCCTTGTATGACAAAATTTACAAACCTAGGGCTCTAATAACAACTTTACCATAATTCAAATAGTCATGAGTGACACCCACTCTAACCCTCCGGTGGGAGAACTATCTAACCCAAGACTTTGACCCATTCAATTAATCAATTAAGATAGAATAACATCAAATAAATTAATAAAGAAATTCAAAAAATCTAGTTATTACATCTCCAGAATCTGAAAGTCACCATACAAGAATGATAATAAAACCATTCTTAGAGTATCTCAAAAATCACCAATAAAATAAAACATCATTGTTCGAAAGAAAGAAAATATGAACTATAAACATTCATGGAAGCCTGTGATGCAAGTATCTTAACCTTGGATAGATCAGCTAGATGTACTAGAGGTGAGGCCCCGTCTAAGTTTCTAAAACACAGTCTGCACTCAACAAAAGAAGTGTACGTAGTAGTATTAGTACAAATAACTACGTACTGGTAGACATCATCAGCAGACTCAATTTAGTAACAAGTATAAATCATAAATCAAATAACAAGTAAATAGGAGCATCAACACATAACAAGTAGTTTATTCAATCAAATAATTAGTTCAAATCAGGCTAAGAAATGTCAGTGAAATAAGTCATATAAGCCACCAACGATTATCATAATTAATCACGATTTCCACAATATTAGTAATCACATCAAACATAGATCTATGTCTACCTCAATATCACATTTATATTCTTTTACCTTAATTATTATCATGATTGTATCATACTAACTCACACTTCAAACACTAATTTTTACACACATGCTAAAGGGTCTTATTTCTGTCCAACTAGTCATAACCTACAGGGGACGAACCATGGTCCATGTACTATACTGGTGTGGTACCCAATTTATAATAAAAATAATAATAATATCATACTAGTATAGTACCCAATCCATTAACTAATATCATACCAGCGTGGTACCCAATCCATAATAACTATATCAATTTATATTTCCACTTTTACTATCTCTCAGGGTAATATCACAAGTGCACCTAATTTTATAAGTACACATTATAATCATCTCTCATATTCAACACTTCAACAATCAACAACTTACTTATTCAAGCATTAACAAATCAATAATCATCAACCACAAGAATATCAGAAGACCAATCAATAAAACACTTAATTGATAAATATACAAGACACTAAATTAAGTCTAACTTCATTTAATCCATAACCTACCTTCACCAAATAATCCGCTCAAGTAAGCTAATCTGCAAGAGCTTTAGCCTTTATCAATGCTTTAAAACACTCAAAGTCTAAAACAATCATGATATAAGAGTAATTAATTATTTAATCTTCAATTTTAAGGCTAGGGGATTCAACCCCACTAGTTTTACCCTTATTCATAGCTTTTATGTAACAACCCTCATTGTGATTTTTACCTTTTTCTGTGTTTTGACCATTTTTCCCTTCCCCATAGTTGTTATATATCATTTATGAGTTGTGGGGATGGTTGACATGGTCGTCGAAGCGTTCAGGAGTGATTTAAGTGAATTTAAGATTTTCAGTAGCCTTAAGAGTGATTAGTTTGAATTTAGTTAATGATTTGTGATCCAAGCATTGGATGGTGATTCTGTCAATTTTATTAGATCTAAAATATCAATTTTGGGTTAGTAGCATGGTTGGTTTGGGTTCCAAATCTTTATTTAGAGTTTTGAGCATTGAGATGAGAAATATGTTAAATTAGCTTAAAAGGGATCCCAGGGGTTAACTTGTTGATAACAACCTCTTTTGATAAATCAGATGGTTCTATTAATTCCAAAATATTAAAATTAGCCTAGTAGCATTATTGATTTATTTCTATGGAGTTCCGAATGAATCTCAAGGGTCTGTTGAGAGAATTTTGGATCATTTCTTTAGCTGGTTTGTTGATATCTAGTGCAACATCAGTCCCTTCATCATGATAGCATGACCATGTGTTATGATTATGGGCCTTGATTATACTACTCATAATGATCATGAGGTGGGTCACCGTGATCGCAAAGAGTTACGTGGTGGATCGAGTCGGATTGCTTATCGCGATCATGAGGCCCAGCTCTGCTATTGTGATGACCAATTTAGCTGGTCAAACTTTGACCTTCACAATCAAGTGGAGGGAGTTGTGATCATGAGGTACTATTCATAGAACAGTATAAACACTTCATTTTCATAATTTTGGACCATCTTCACCATTTTTGAGCTTGGAGAGTACAATTTTAAGAGATTTTGAAGGGGGTGTTTCATCATCTTGGATTTGTGTAAGATTCTAAAACTACTTTTGATCATTTCCCTTTGATTAAATCATGTTTTCATCTTCGAAACTTAGATTTTTGTGGTTCCACCCTACAAAGTGAGAAAATAGTTTTTCTTGGATTTTAAGCTCTATTTCAACTTTTTTTTATGGGTATTCATATTTAGAACCCTTGGAGTATGGAAAACTTGATTCTTTAATAAAATTCTAAAATTCTAATTTTACCCTTTTTATTTCAGGATCAATTTTTGAACTATTTTTGGATCCGAAATAAAACTTGCTAATATGGGTATAATTAGACTCCTTTTAATGTGTAGATTATTTTTTTTATAGATTGAGTTTGTTTTGAGACTGCATAAAAGGAAAATCTCCTTGTTGAAGGATCTAGGCTGGTGTTTTGGATTTTTGAGGTAGGTTATGACTTAACTTTCTTCAGACAAGGTTGGGTAGTTAACCATTTATGTAAAGTATGCTATGGGTTGGGGATTTTATTGTGAGATTCATCTTTTGAGATTATTATTTTATCATGTTTCCAGTGGGGCGGCTTATGTAAATAGTATTATTGACTTGAGAGATTATTTTTATTGTGATGCCCCTACGGAGGTGGTATTGTTCTTGTTTGAGCATTATTTGCCTTTATTATTATTGTAATGCCTGAGTGGGGGCTTAGATTGATATTATTGATGTCTTACATGACTCTTTATTACTGTGGTGGCATGCAATGGCTTATATCATGATCTATTGAGATTTGAGCTTATTTATACCATTATTAAGTTGATTCATTACATGATACCATTTTGGTTATGAGCATGCATCCTCATTTTATTCATACATATTCATGAAATTGGTACCACTAAGAAACACTAATTTTAAAAGAAAATAAAACACTTCATAAAATGCCTTGACCAAGGGATGTGCCGATAAGATTCATTGAGATATGAAATTGTAATAGTATATGGTTTGTAAATCCTCCATGGATCCTGTCCTATAAGCTTATGCTTAGAAGGTGTACACGAGGTGATATTAAGATATTCCATCTGTAACACCTCATACATTTCTGAACCTAGTTGATTACCGTAACATTTATGGAATCATTTAGACAAGAGATTTGTTGGTGAATTATGCATTAATTTGATGAGCTGAATTTAATCTTGTGATTTGGGGCTCAAATGAGGCCCAAAATGAAGCAAAAAGGCATGGCCCAAATGAAAATATAACACCCCGTACCTTCCTAACCCTACTTGACGATGTTGAGCAATGCTTACTTAGGTGTCGAGAGCCATACATACGTCTTTTGTAATGCTATTGGTGAGATAATTGAATTTGGCCCTCGTATATGTGATTAAACCTTCATCGGAGGTGTTTTATGATTTTTGTGGAACATTTGTGGGGTTCAAAACGAGGCTAAGATGACCCCTAAACAAAGTATATTAAGGTTAAGAAGTAAGTTAAAGAATAGGACTTGAAGTATCTAACCAAACCCGCGAAGAGAAGTCGAAAAATGAAATTTTTGAAAAATTTTAAGGAGGGGCGCGTTTGGGACAGTGACACGCCACTATGGGCTAAAATTTTTAGCCCATAGGCAGTAAGTTGGCGCGCCCAGGGGCGTGCCACCTTGGGTTTTGCACTTTTTTGAAAGTTGAAAATTTCTAAGCCCCAAGGGTATCCGGGGACGTACCGAGCCGATTTTTGCCCCGTTTCTTCTACAACCATGGGTATATACATGAAATGAGTGAAATATTATATTGTTATGATAAAATTACTCGAGATCGAATTTGGAGCTAAAATGACGATTTTACCCTTGTAGCCAAAATAAGCCATACGTGGCTAGAATTGCTTGTTTTGGAAATCGAGGCTACGAGTATGAATTTCATGAGTGGGAATATTTTTGTAATGTGTATGGAATGAATTAAACATGAGAAATTATTGATTTTATTGGATTAAGTGAATTGGGCCAAAAAGGGCCCAAAATAAGAAGGAAACACATGGGCCAAGAATGGGTCAAATGACCCATTCTTCCATTGACTAAGCCTTAAATTCCAAGAGTGGATAAGCATGACTTTAGAGGTCTATAAAAGGAGGCAAAAATCAGATTTTATTGAAGCAAAACACACATGCTTTTTCTAGAAAAATGTGAAGAACACTTCTTTGACTCCCCAAAACCCTAAGGCATTTTTGGAAAAGATCACCATCTTCCAAGCTTGGGTAAGTGATTATTCTTGTGCTTTAACATATTATGAGAATGAGATATTATGTATATCATGTTGGTTATGCTTGGAAGTGTTGAATATGGTGTTTTGTGTTTTGGTAAAAGATGTGAAATCCATGGGATTGTAACTTGGATTATGACTTGTGGTCTTGATGAAAAAGCATGGTATGGATAAAATAACAACATGTATGGTGTTATTATGGTCCCAAACTTGTTATTTTCCTATAAATGTATATTGTGGGATTTTGGCCGATATGTGCTATGAGATGTATTATGGTATGTTAATGGATTATTTGTGATGTGGTGTGGCTAAGAAAGGGTAAAGGAGAAGTGTTGTGAATAGTATGGGATTTTTGGTAAGATAATTTCATAAATGGTATTGTCAAGGGGAAATGGCATGTTTAAAAGCAAGCATGTAACTCATTGATCTTATGTAAAGTAATTGATGGTATAATTATGATGTTGTGATGGTAGAGAGTGGAAAGTATGAACTTGGTGTGACATACTAGTGGTTTATAATACTTTGGTCAATGTGGGGCATGTTGTGGTATTATTGATATGACCATGCCGTAAATGGTATCGTAGAGAAAGACATAACATGTTAAATCCAAACATGTGACTTATTGTTATTGTATGCAATTGTAAGGTAGTTGGTGGTTAATGTTGGTTCCATTGTAATTGTGATGTAGAGTGAAACGTAAAGAAGGAGCGGAATTGTTGCTCTCACATATTTGATTGTGTACTTACATTGGGAAGATAAGGTATGTAAGGTTACTCTTTCCGTATCCTTCTACAAGATATTGTTCTTATTGACATTGGGCTTGTTTCAATTCCGAGAGGCTTGAAGTATATCAATTCAGGGTGCCGTATATTGTTATTCATATGTGCCCTATTCTTAGATTAATGATGATTCACTTATCTCTTATCCATTGATTGAAGTTACAAGGATGTCATGATGTTGTAATTCTTAAAAGAACTATCCCAACGAGAGTAATGAGGTAAAGAGAGCTTGTTTAGTTTGAATAGCATTATTCCGATCAGGTATTGTTCCAAAGTCCTATGGTATGATGATTATCCTTGTGGAAATTGTTAATAAGTAAGAGGCCCAATCTCATACGAGTACGAAGAGAGGTGATATGCAAGTTAGTATAAGTAGTCCTCATACGTGAAATTGTAAATATCATGAGGTAGAGGAGTAAAGTGAGATGTGCATATAAGTGCGTGCTTAGTTAAGGTGATCTCATGAAGTATAAGAGTAAGGTAAAGCATATTGGTGTGTTTCAATTAGTGTCACGATCCAAAGTTTCAATAGAAGTTATACATATGTCTCTTGTTCATTGGTTATCGTCCAAATGGTTCCAATAGTGTTATGTTTCCATGACGGCTATGTTTCCAAAAATGTCATAGTGCCAAGTTATTCATATGTCTCTCACTCATTGATTATTGATCCAAAGCTTCAAGTAAAGTTATGACTATCAAAAGTATCAATCTCTCACAAGTAAAGATATCAATCTCAAAAGTAAAGAAATGAAGTAAGAATGAAGTAATGCATGTTGATAGTGTTCATGGGTGTTATCCATGGGGTACAAATACCCGCATGATGATGATAGTTTATCCATGGGGTAAAAATACCCGCATGATGATGATAGTTAATCCATGGGGTACAAATACCCGCATGATGATGATAGTTTATCCACGGGGTGCAAATACCCGCGTGATGATGGCCATTTATCCATGGGGTACAAGAACACCCGCATGACGATATGATCTTATCCATGGGGTGAAAAGAATACCTGCATGACGATGATATGTTATCCATGGGGTGAAAGAACACCTGCATGATATGGGCCCAGAAAGAGTATGAGTGATGTACAAATTAAAGTAAAGTAAAGGCAAGAGAAAGAACGAACGTAATGTACATGAATTCCAAAAGTACTGAATAGTGACTCATCTACATTGTGACTTATCTGTATTGGTTATGCATTTGAACTTGAGTTCTTGAAATATTTTCATATCTTACAGTTTCATTTGAGCCTTACATACTCAGTACATTCTTCGTACTGACCCCCCTCGGGGGATTTACCTTACTTGCTGCAGGCGCAGGTCCTAGTAGGCCTTCACAGTAGATTGTCAGTGTTGCATACCTTTGGTGAGCTCCAGTTAGTTCAGGGCGTCTCCGAGTCACTGTTGTACATGTGTTTTGATTTTGTACATGTTGTATAAAGCGGGGACTTGTCCCGACTTTTAGTTCATTTGGTCAATGCATTTTGTTAGAGGCTTTTGTAGACGGATGTGGGTGTATAAATGTGAAGGTACATGTTGTTTTGACTTAATGGCTCAAACGGCCAGGTTTTACATACATAGCTATGACTTATGTTTTCATGTCTATGACTTCCGCATAGTTGCACAAGGTGTAATAAGATTCATATGAGATTATGTATGCAAATGTTCATGAGCAAAAGTTGGTTCTCTTGGGCCATATCGGTTTCGGGTGCCAATCATGCCTCGTTGGGATTCGGGGTGTGACAGAAAATGATCCATTCTTGGCATTGACCAAGTAAACACACATTTAATGTGGATAAGGATGACCATTGGAGAACTATATAAGGCACAAACATCATATTTTTATTCATTATCACACACATGCCATTTCTAGATTTTCCAAAGATATTTCTCATCTCTCACAAACCCTAAGTCATCACTCCTTTGGACAAGATCACTCTCTTTAAAGCTTTGGTAAGTGTTTACTTTCATGGTTTAATATATTATATGCTTAATATGGTGCATAAATCATGTTGGTTACGTTGGCAAAGTGTTAGACAGTTCACTATGTGTAAAACTGTCTACTTTTGCAATCGAAAAAGGGGTTTGCCTTATAAACTTGAAAATGGACTTGAAGTCTTGAAGGAAGTGAACTTGATGGATTAAATATCAACATGTATGATGTGGTTATGTCCTTAACTTTCTTTCTCCTTGTGTATAACACTTGAAATTGTTGTTGTGAAATTGTGCATGGAATTAGTGATGTATTGAAAGGAAAATGTAGTTTTGGTGATTTTCATGTGTGTTGTGAAACCATGATTATTCATTGGCATCCAAGTTGACCTAAAACATGTATATATAAGCTTATTTATGGCCATGGACGATGTATTACAAAAAAGGGACCCTAAAATGACCCCTGGAGGCTGAAACGGGCATCCGCTCTGGCGTCTGGAGCACCTGCGGGCGCAGATACCAATGCAGGTAGCTCTGGACAAGGCTAGAGGGGAAGATGCGGCCACATGTCATTTACCTATAGGTGCAGGTGGCTCCACAGCCCAGTCGAGAATTTCGTTTTGTATGTTTTTATCTCTCTTTGATCCCCGAGGGCCCCTATACCCTTCTTGGATGCAATTATAAACTTATGGTATCTTTTGAATGAATTTAAGGGGATGGTCGGAGGCATGTTGGATTATATCAATTATGGATTGTTGTGAATATGTTTTTATGAAAGGTATTGAGGTAACTTGATGGAGTAATTGTGGCGTAGTGTTAATGAGAAAGCGTAAAGGATACACTTGGTGTGAAATGCTATTGGTTTATGATGTATTGGTCAATGTGTGGAATGTTATGGCGTTGTTGGTATGGTAATGCAGTGGATTGTATTGTAAAGGATGAAATGACGTTGTATGGCAGTCATGTAGCTCATTGTCGTCTTATGCACTTGTAATGTCGTTAGTTGTTAACGTGAGCTCCGTTATGTACTTGTGTTGTAGAGTGAAATGTAAGGAAGGAGCTGGATTATTGTATTCACATATAGGACTTTCTGTTCATATTGGGAAGTTAAGGTATGTAAGGTTACTCTTTCTGTATCCTTCTGCAGCACATATTGTTCACATTGACATTGTACTTGTTCCATTACGAAATGTCCAAAGGTATCTCATTTCAGGTTGTCATATAGTATTACTCACAGGACCAATTGTGATTCACATGTCTCATGTTCATTGACTGATGTTTCAAAGTTCCAATAATGTATAATCACCAATGTATCACTCTTATAATGAAAGAATGAAGTAATGTATAATGGTTTTTATATTCTTGAGCGGCATCCCAGGGGTGGAATAAACACCTAGATTGGGTCAATCCTAATATCATGGGTGGTATCCCAGGGGTTCAAATACCTAGCATGGGTCGATCCCAATATCATAGTAACATCCCAGGGGCGATAGAAAAGCCTAGCATAGGTTAATCTTATCCCAGGGGCAACAGAAAAGCCTAGCATGGGTTAATCACATCCCAGGGGTTAAAAAATACCTAGCATGAGTTATCCTCTTTTACCACTGATCAGTTTGTCATTTGTTTATTATATGTTTTACAATTTTCCTAATGCAAAGAAGGATGAAGTTAAGTAATGAACGATAATGATGAATGAACGTAAAGGCAAAGAAAGTAATGAATGTAAGTACGTGGTTCCAAACATACAGAATGGTGGTTCATTCATAATGACTATTCTCTTATATTTGATTCCATTGAAGTATATATATATCATGCAGTTTCATATAGCCTTACATACTCAGTACATTCTTCGTACTGACGTCCCTTGGGGGACTTACCTTACTTGTTGCAGGGGCAGGTGCTAGTAGACCTCCACAGTAGGTTGCGGGTCATTTGCAGATCATTGGTGAGCTCCAGTTGGTTTGGGGCTTTTCGAGTCACATGCGTACATTGGTTTTGGTACTATGTAAATATTGTATAAAGTGGAGACTTGTCCCGAGTTTAGGATGGTTATGTACATGTATCTGTTAGAGGCTTTGTAGACGTACGTGGGAAGATGAATGAAAGAATGTATGTTTTTGATATGATGTCCCCAACGGCCAAGTTTCATATATATCATATGTTTTCCATGACTTCTGCCATTAGTATCTTACAATTACATGAGATAGAATGTTGTTCATACAGTGACATGCATATGAGTGCACCTGAATGAAGATTGGTTCTCTCAGGCCTTAACGACTTTGGGTTCCAGTCCGCCCCGTTGGAATTCGAGGTGTGAAACCATCCTTATCATACCATAACATTGCATCATTTGCATTTCATTTATATTATTTGCTAGTCGTGTAACTTAGCCTTCCTTTATATATTCATGTGTAGTTATTTTTATACTGTTATTATACTTGTAGCATTTATATTATTAGAAGATACAATTTGAGCCATCGTTAGAAACTTTTTTGTATGTAAGTGGAAGCATGCTCATAGTATCCTTTATATCTTTTATTTTTCTACTTTTCTTGGTCAGCCTGTGTGTCTACTAAGTACAAGTGGACGGTACTCACTCTTACTTTCTGTACCCTTTTGGTGCACATCCTAGTATGAGTGCTACCCATGAAGCTTGAGATCATGCTGAGTTGAGGCTGTCTCAGAGTACTAGTGAGCTCCTCATCAAAACATGATTACAAAATTCATCCTATATATATATTGTGTCTTTATTTTACTTTTAGAGACAGAGTTGTGTATTTTCGTATTCTATGTCAGTTATTAATGCTCTTTACTCATGATACTAGATTTGGGGGTTTGAGTTACAGTTATTTCAATTTTGTATTTGTTCTATTTATAACTCTTATTTGGGTGTTATTCATCTTCTTTCTGCATTTCTATCTCTTTTGGGTGTTGTCCTTATTGGGTTAGGTAGGTGCCATCATAACCTCAACTTTTGGGTCGTGATAAATTGGTATCAGAGGGATAGGTTCACCAGTCTTATGAGTAAAAGAGAAAGATATTTAATAGAGTCCTGCAGATCGATATGTTGACGTCCGTATCTATCTTTGGGGGGCTATGGGATGTTTTTAGGAAAACTTTTCTAACTTAATTCCTTATTATGTGTGTTGTTCATACCAGTATTCTAAACTTGTATTCCACACTTTTTGAGTATATGGTAAGGACTAGATCCAGTGTTGATGGGGATACTAAGCCAACACTTATTGTTGGAGCCCAGATTAGGGGGTGAGGCAGGGGTCGCGGCCGAAACAAATGTAGATGTCGGGCATGAGGGGCGACTCTCACTAAAGAATGATATAGAGAAGCCTCTCTTGAGCTTGAGATTGATAGTGATGAGGTAGCTCATTAGCTCGAGGGTGTGGGATCAGCCTAGGCACCTTAGGGTTTTGTTGTTACTCCAGTATTACAGGATTTGCTGATTTGTCTTTGGGGCCATTTGGATGGCATTCCCCAAATTGGTATTCTAACGGGTAAAATGGAATGTTCTTAGACTATAGGAGGTGTAAATCCACTAGGGCAGGCTCTTAATCATGGTTTTCAGACTCCCAAGGCACAGCCAGTAACTGTTGTGGCCCCACATATTGAGATATTACCTACTAGACTTATTTTTTTGCCTATAGTTTCAGGTCCTGTGATGTATGCTGATAAGCAGAAGAGATTTGAGAGATTTATCAGATTGGACACTCCCAAGTTAAGTAGTGCTATTGGTGAGGATAGTTATGAGTTTTTGATTGATTGTTAGGAGAGGCTGTATAACCTCGATTTGCTTGAGTCCCATGGTGTTGCCTATACTACCTACCAGTTGACTGATGTGGATACATAGTAGTGGAGATCTCTTTTCAGTTGTAGACCAGTGGGTTCCCCTCATTTAACACGGACCTAGTTTTTTGAGACTTTTCTGGAGAGGTTTTTTCCCTTTAGCTTAAGGGACCAATAGAGAGACGAGTTTGATTATTTGGAGTAGGGTTCTATGACTATTTCAGAGTATGAGGCTTTCTTTCATGCATTGTCAAGATATGCCATTACTAGAATTTCCACAAAGTTTAAGAGGATCAAGAAATTTGTTAAGGATTTGACTAGTTATTACCAGTTGACGATGGCTCAGTTAGTTGTTTTTGGTGGTTCTTCTCAGAGTATAGTGGATCATTCCAAGATGATTTGAGACTATTCTCCAGGTGATTTAGAGTAGTGGTGCCCAGATGATGCACCGATATGGCAATTTCAATGGTCATTCATCTTGAGGTAGGGATTTCTTAGGTAGAGGTTCTCATGGTTACCTCATTAGACTAGTTCCAATAGCCTTACAGAGTTTAAATTGTAGGTTTATAAGTTTTAAGACTTTGAGTAGTCAAAGATCAAGTCATACAGACTGAGGGTCTCATTTTAGTTCATCGGGTTATGGAGGGCATTTTGGTTCTTGTGGGCCCTCACAACGTGATTCAACTAACAAGGGATATTTTATGTGTGATGAGCATGGTCACTTAGCTAAGGATTGTTCCCGATGTGTAATTGATCCTTCCCAGCAGGGTTCTCAGCTTTAACTTTTCTTGCCTCCAGTGTTAGCAGTTAGAACGGGTGCACAGGGCTGTAGAGGTGGTTCTATAGGGACCAAAGGTGGGGCTCAGGGAGCTCATGGTAGTGGACGAAGAGTCACTCAGTTTGGTAGTGGACATGGCTAGTGTTATGTATTTCATTGAATACTTAAGACAGAGGTCTCTGATGTAATGATTATAGGTATCATCCCAAATTTTCATTATCCTGCTTCAGTACTATTTGACCGTGGGTTCTACATTCTCTTTTGTGTCTACATATTTTGCTATTGGTATTGATGTTATGTGTGAGTTTCTTACTGTGCCCATTTGTGTTTCCACCCCCGTAACTGATTCTTTTGTGGTGTATTGGGTGTACCAATCATGTGCAGTGACCTTTTTGAGGCGTGAGACTTGATTATCCTCGATATGGTTTATTTTGATGTCATATTAGGTATGGATTGGTTGGGTCCTTTTTATGAGGTTTTGGATTATTTTGCTAAGACCGTGACCTTAGCTACTCTGAGTGTCTAGAGATTAGAGTAGAAAGGTAGTCCTAGTTTGTATCTGAAGGGGGTTATATATATTTTCTATGTGCTCATTGCATTGTAGGGAAGGGGTGTCTTTCTTATTTGGCCTATTTATGCGAAACTAGTATTGATTTACCACCTCCCTTGGATTTTGTATGAGTTGCAAGAGTATTCATGGACGTGTTTCCTACGGACTTACCTAGAATGGCTCTGGATAGGAATATTGATTTTTCCATTGATGTTGAGAGAGGCACTAAGCCCATTTTTGTTTCTCCCTATAGAATGGCCCCGAAAAAATAAAAAGAATTGAAGGAGCAATTATAGGATTTGTTGAGTAAGGGTTTCATTAGACCGAGTGTGTCCCCTTGGGGTGCTCCTGTCTTATTTTTGAATAAGAAAGATGGATCCATGCACATATATATTGATTATCAGTAATTGAACAAAGTGACTATCAAGAATAAGTATCCCCTTCCCTATATCAATAATTTATTTTATCAGCTCCCGGGTGCTTCAGTCTTTTCTAAGATCGACTTGAGATCTGGTTACCATCAGTTGAGAATTAGAGCTTTGGATGTTCCAAAGACAGCTTTCAGATGCGGTATGGCCATTATGAGTTCTTGGTGATGTCTTTTGGGCTGACTAATCCCCCAACAATGTTTATGAAATTGATGAATAGGGCGTTTCAGCCTTATCATGATTCTTTTATGATTGAATTCATCGATGATATCTTGGTTTATTCCAAAAATGAGGCTGACCATGTGAGGTATTTGAGGGCTATATTTCAGAGATTGAGAGATGAGTAGTTGTATGCCAAGTTCTCCAATTGCAAGTTTTGTTTGGATTCTATTTCTTTCTTTGGTCATGTAGTGACCAAAGGATGATATATAGGTCGATCCGGCCAAGTTAGTAGCAGTTTGTGATTAAGCTAGACCTACTTCTCTTATAGAGATTTAGAGTTTTGTTGGGTCAGCGGGCTATTATTGGAGATTCGTGCAGGGTTTCTCTTCTATTGCAGCTCCTTTGACCAAGTTGACTTAAAAGAAGATTTTTTTCCAGTGGTCAGATGATTGTGAAAGGAGCTTTCAAAGTCTCAAGGACTTGTTGACTTTGGCTCCAATCTTGACCTTGCCTAAGAAAGGCATAGGTTTCACCGTGTTTTGTGATGCTTCTAAAGTTGTCTTGGGTGGTGTGTCGGTGCAAAAGTATAAAGTGATTGCTTATGCTTCTCAAAAGTTGAAAGTTCATAAGAAGAACTACCCTACTCATGATTTGGAGTTAGCCGCGATTGTGTTTATGTTGAAGTTGTGGTGACAATACTTTTATGGAGTTCATTGTGAGATTTTCTCCAATCATCATATCCTTCAGTACTTCTTCACTTAGCGAGATCTTAATATGAGACATCATAGATGGTTAGAGTTGCTTAAGGATTATGATCTCACTATTCTTTATCTGGGCAAGGCTAATGTGGTAGCAGATTCCTTGAGTTGAAAGGCTGTGAGTATGGGGAGTTTGGCTAATCTTTTAGTAGAGAAGCGACCTTTAGCCTTAGATGTTCAGTGTTTGGCTAACCAATTAGTTTGACTTGATATTTTGACACCTGGGCATGTTTTTGCTTATGTTGAGGCTAGATCTTTGTTGATGGAGCGGATTCGATCTTGATAGTTTGATGATGAGAAGTTAAGTGTGATCCATAACAAAGTGTTTAGTGTTGAGTCAAAGATGACATCTCTTGATACTAAGGGTGTTTTGAGGACTGGTGATCTTGTTTGTGTGCCGAGAGTTGCTGGTTAGATTAGACTGATCATGGAGAAAGCTCATTGTTCAAAGTATTTCATTCATCCAGGAGTGGCTAACATGTATCATGACTTAAAGCAAAATGATTGGTGGTGTGGGATGAAGAAATATATTGTAGAGTTTGTGGCCAACTGTTTGAATTGTCAATAAGTGAAGTATGAGCATTGGGAACAGAGTGGTATGATACAGAGGATGCATCTTCCCGAGTGGAAATGGGAGCGGATCACTATGGACTTTGTGGTTGGTCTACCCTTGACTTTGGGGAAGTTTGATTCCATTTGGGTGATTGAGGATAGGTTGATTAAATCAGCACACTTTATACTTGTGAAGGTGACTTATAATGTGGAGAAGTTTTCCAAAATCTACATTTGAAAGATTGTTCTGTTGCATGATATACCTATCTCCATTATTTCTGATAGAGGTATGTAGTTTACCTCAAATTTTTGGAGTTCAATACAAGATGAGTTGGGTACTCAGCTTGAGATGAGCATAACTTTTCACCCTCAGATGGATGGCCAGTCAGAGCAAACCATTTAGGTGTTAGAGAACATGCTTCAAGTGTGTGTTATGGATTTTAGTAGTCATTGGGTCCAGTTCTTGCCCTTAATGGAGTTTGCCTACAATAATATTTACCATTCCAACATTCAGATGATGCCTTGTGAGGCTTTGTATGGGTATAGGTGTATATCCTCTTTTGGATGGTTTGATTCATTCGAGGTTAGGCCTTGGGAAACTAATTATTGAAACACTCGATGGATCGAGTTAGATTGATTTAGTAGAGGCTTGTGTCTACCCAAAGTAGGCAGAAGAGTTACACCGATCGACAAGTTTATGATATAGAATTCATGCTTGGTGAGCAGGTTTTGTTGAAGTTATCACCCATGAAGGGTACGATGAAATTAGGGAAGAAAATGAAGCTTAGTCCGAGATTCATTGGGACTTTTGAGATTTTTGAGAAGTTTGGAGATGTGGACAATAGGCTAGCTTTTCCTCCATACCTATCAGCTTTACATCCGCTATTCTATGTCTCGATTTTGAAACAATACTATCAGATGATACTCAAGTAATTTGGTGGGATTCAGTTGCATTAGATCATGATTTTTCATTTAAGGAGGAGCCTATTGCTATCCTATATAGACAGACTAGGAAGTTGAGGTCCAACAATAGTTATTCTGTGAAATTTCAATGGAGACATCTCCCGATTAGGAGGCTATGTGGGAGGTTGAGTCCGATATGCAGAGTAGATACCCCCAACTTTTTACAAATTCAGTTACTTTCCTTGTTGTTTTCATTTGAGGATGAATACGTTTTTTCATAAGTGGCACCCACCCTAACACTATAGTGGGAGAACCATCTATCCCAACCCTTACCAACTAATTCAGACCTTTACATGTCACTTTCGTCAATTACTTATCATTAAAATACTAAATCACAATATTATCAACTGAAAATAATTCTAATCTAATCAATATTCATAACTAAGAAAATAGAGTGTGGAATATCTTTAATTATTACAACCTCCAGGACCTGAAGTCACTATACAAGAACATCTAAACAGTGTCTAAACTATGTCTAACCAATATCCAGAAATACTAAGTAAAATGGAATGTGTCTGTCCCAAAACAAAGGACATAACTAATAATGAGAAGATTCAACAGTTGTCCGGTCATGGTACTCACACTTGAATCAAAGTCTGAACCACGGACTAGAGTCTATGTCTTGTCTCAAATATTGGAACATGCTCTACACTCAACAAAAAAAAAGTACTGATAGTATCAGTACAACAACTAAGTACTGGTAGGCATCATTGGATGACTCAACTCAACACTATACAAATAGGCAAATTAGATGCATGTAACAACAATCAAAACACAACTTACAATCAATGACAACCAAATACAGGTTTAACACTTCATCTCATCATGAATACAAGCACACGAGTACGTCAATTACATTTAGGAAGAATTTTTAACAATGTTCACCACAACATATATATGTATACATTCAAATGCATATGATAAGTGCATGCATGCAAGATGTACACAAATACTAGAGTCATTAGGGACTCTCAGATATGACCAGTAAGGGACAAGCTCTATCCACATACTAGTACCAGTGTGGTACCCGATCCAATAACAGTGTCGGCGTGACACCCAATCCATATAACATCTCAGTATCAATATCGTCTCAATATCTTATCAATATCGTCTCAATATCTTATCAACACCATCTCAATATCAATATCATCTAAATATCATCTCGTGTCAATATCAATGTGTAATACAAAATGTAGTCAATAATCATAAGTAATGCCCAAAAGCAAATCACAAACATCCAATTCACGTATAATCACAGAGTCAAGCAAGTATTTACTACAGTTAAACCATAATCTACCTTGATTCCTTGTTCGAATCACTATAATGCCATAACCTTACCTCTTTTTTCTCTTTCAGCTCGTTCTTAATCTATACATAACAATTACACAACACTAAATTTAATACTTCTCTTTTCCTAACCATTAGGAACTTACATTTATCAACCTAACCTAAGGAATTGTCCTAGTTCATCATCTTGGGGTTTATTACCCTTTAAACCTCGTCAATTCTTCATATTGGCATTATCAACAAGAATTCTACCATAGGAAGTGTTTTCTAACATCCTAGCATCAATAACAACTGAAAATCATCGACTTTCCTAACAATTCCTTTCAGTTCATAATTTAGGGCAAAACTTTAATTTCTACCAAGGGCAAGATTCTTACGATTTCTAAGAATTTAAAGGAGTAATTCAAGTTTAGAATGTAACGAAACCTTATCTCCGAAGATGAAAACTCCAAAAATTGTAGAAAATTTTCCTTTGCTAAGCCCTTACACGTTAAGAATGACAAAAATGAGTTTTTTAGTTTTTAAAACTGGAATTCTGCATTTTTACTGCTGCAGCAGCAATTTGCTGTTGCAAAGGAGGATCTGCCACTGCAGTGGACCTCAGGCCAGATGTGTTGCTATAGCCATGGAACTTCTGCTAATGTATCAACCCAAACTAGTAACTCGATACATCACAAACTAGCTATTTCACTGTAATCACTATAACCTGAGTTCTACTAACTCATTTTACATACTGAAAGTTGCTATGACTTTCCAAAATCATCCTCGAATACAAAATCAAATTGAAAACACCAAACAATGCTCAAATCACCATCAAATTTCCCTAGACCACCACACCCTTAAAATACACCTAAGACAAGGCCAACCCTGAATTTTTAATTTTCGGTCTAAGGGGAAACTAGGCAAGGATTCTATTCTCTATTTCAACATAACAACGATTTGGGTTGCTACATTAGATACCAATTTATACCTCATCCATCCCCAAACAAAAACTAGCTGGAAATAATGCAAGAACAAAACAAGATAATACTTGAGTCAATGAACAAGTATGGATGTTGCTTGTGCATATCTGTCTCTATCTCCTATGTTGCTTCCTCAATCGGATGACTCCACCACTGAACTTTCACAAATGGAATAACTTTGGTTCTAAGATTTCTTACATCCCTGTCCAAGATAACAATTGGCTCCTCTTTATAAGAGAGCTCCTTGTTAAACAACTCTGAGTCCCAGCGAATGATGTAATCCCCATACCCATGGTACTTTTTAAGCATTGACACATAAAACACAGGATGAACTCTAGACAAGCTAGGAGACAATTCCAATTTATATATCACTGTCCCTACTTTATTTAAAATCTCAAAGGGTTTGATATACATCGGATTCAACTTCCCCTTCTTATCAAAATGCATCACACCATTTATGGTGACACCTTCAATAATACTTTCTTACCTTTCTCGAATTTCACATCTCTTACTTTATTATCAGCATATGCTGCTACCAACTTCTCCTGGATGAATACCACTTTCTATATCGACTCCTTCAGCATATCAGTACCCCCATATCTTACCTCAAAAACACCAAACCATCTGATCGGTGACCTATATCTTCTTCCATACAAAGCTTTAAAAGGAGCCATATCAATACTAAAGTGGTAGCCATTGTTATAAGCAAATTCACATAAGGGTAGATATTCATCCCATTGACCACCAAAGTCCATCACACAAGCTCAAAGCATATCCTCAAGTACCTAAATTGTCTATTATGACTACCCCTGGATCAACGGATGAAAAATGGTACTTAGGTCCAACCTAGTACCCAATTCTAACTGAACTTCTCCCAAAAGTTGGAGGTAAACTGAGTACCTCTATCCGACATAATAGAAATAGGTACCCCATGGAGCCTTAAAATTTCCTTCACATATATCATGGCCAACTTAGCTGCATTATAATCCACCCTTGCCAAAATGAAGTGAGCCGACTTGGTCAATCAATTGATGATCACTCATATGGAGTCATACTCATCAAAGTCTTAGGAAAACCTGTAATAAAATCCATGGTTATTCTATCTCACTTCCACTCTAGAATGGGCATTCTCTGAAAAGTGTCACTAGGTTTTTGATGTTCATACTTGACCTATTGATAATTCTGACACTTGGTCGTAAAATCTACTATGTCTCACTTCATTCTTTTCCACCAATAGTTTTGTCTCAAGTCTCTATACATTTTAGTTGCACCCAGATGTATAGAGTACTTATAATTTTGGTCCTCTTCAAGAATAGTAGGAATCAAGTTTCTCATAGGAGGCACACATACACGTCCCCGAATCCTCAACACTCTCTCTTTATTAAAAATGGCCTCTTTGGCCTCAACTTACAACACTTTCTCCCTAAGTTTGCTAAACTTCTTGTCTTTAAATTTTCTGATCTTAATCTTCTTAAAAAAAATTAGACTTAGCCTCCATATGGGCTAACAACCCTCCCTTGCTAGTCACCTGTAATCTCATGAAACCATTAGTTAGAGTTTGTACCTCTCTATCCAATGGGAGTCTCGACACCTCCAACCATGCCAAACTTTCCATACTTGCTGGCCTTCGGCTCAATGCGTTTACCATCACATTGGCCTTTCTTGGATGATATAAGATCGAGATGTCATCATCCTTGATAAACTTTATCCACCTTTTCTGCCTCAAATTCAGGTCTCATTGAGTAAACAGATATTGTAAACTATGGCAATTTGTGAAAACTTCACACTTCATCCCCTAGAGCTAATGTCTCTAAATTTTCAAAGCAAAGACCGTTGCTACCAACTCCAAATCATGAGAAGGATAGTTCTTCTCATAAGGCTTCAGCTACCTTAAAGGATAAACAATCACATTCTGACCCTGCATCAAAAGAGAACCTAAACCAGACTATGAAGCATCATAATATATAATGAAATCCTTACCTTCAATAGGTAAGGTAAGAATAGCATCTAAAGTTAACAAAGTCTTAAGCTTTTGGAAGCTCTCCTCACATTTATCATCCCATACAAAAGGTACCTCTTTCTGAGTCAGGCGAGTCATATGTGAAGTAATGAAAGCAAACCCTTTGATGAATTAGTGATAGTAACTGGCCAACCCCACAAAACTATAAACCTATGTAACATTTGTCGGTATAGCCCAATTTTTAATACCTTCAACCTTCTGCGAGTGAACCATAACCCCTTTCTTAGACATCATATTCCCCAAAAAGGATATAAAAGACAATCAAAATTCACACTTTGAATACTTAGCGTAAAGTTCCTTCTCCTTATGCAACCTCAATATTGTACGCAAGCGAGCTTCATACTCATTCTTACTCTTTGAGTAATCCAAAATATCATCAATGAAAATAATAACAAACAAATCTAAAAATATCTTAAAAACCCCATTCATCAAGCTCATAAAAGCTGCTGGGCCATTGGTCAAACCAAAAGACATAAATAAAAACTCATAATGTCCATAACGAGTTCAAAAGGTAGTATTTGATATGTCCTTTACCCAAATCTTAAGTTGGTGGTAACCTGACCTCAAATCAATTTTAGAGAAGATGGAGGCTCCCTACTGATTTGTCATAGATTTACGATACTTGAGATACTTAAAATGAGGGATATGCAAGTTTAAGGGTACTTTTTGTGAATTTGATGTGTTTATTGAGTCTTTGCAGGCTATAAGGAATCAGAGAAGAATAATGTGAAAACTGGAAAAAAAGAGGCATCAGACGAGCTATGCTACGATCGTAGGTTCAAACCACGATCGTGGGTAGGCTATCGTAGGTTGATTCAGAGATGCCATACTCAGGAGTCTATCATGCGATAGGTTATACAATCATGGTATGATGTCATGATCGTACCTTGAGATCGTGACATGTGAGTGAAATTCAACCTGCAAGAGTCAAGTGTGGCATGATCAGACGATGGATCCCACGATCGTATGTTGTTCTTGTCTGAAGAAGCCGACATCAGTTTCCTATTTTGTTTAGGATGGGATTTATTGAGTCTATAAATACTATGTTGTGGTTATTTTTACACATTACACATTATTATTATTCTATAACACTATTTTGTGGGATTCCAAGGCACTTTCTTGGGATTTTATAAATATTGATTTTTACGATTTTAATTAAAGTTGGGATTTCGGAGTTTATTCATTCTTGTATGCTTCAATTAATGTTCATTCTTGTATGCTTCAATTAATGTTTTCATTCACGAATGATTATTTTGTTCATACAATTATGAGTAACTAAACCCAATAGCTAGGGTTGTAGGAACCATAGCAGATTAACAAAGTAGAGTTCAAAGCACAAGGTGTTTCTCGAAGGGTATTAGCGCAAGTATTATTATTTCTTATGAATCGATTGCTTTCTAACTAGTGAACGCATTGGGACTCATCTTATCTCTACCCTGGACTATAGAAAGGTGATAGGATAGGACTAGCGATCCAACAAAAGACTCAAAGTTATCTTTGTTTAATCAGCTTTGAGCCGTGCTATGAGGAAGGTTGTATTGGGATCATAGATAGGGGGCAACATAGAACCACTCATGATGCATTAACATTTGTGCTTGGGGATAGTCGTCTACAAGGGGCATAACATAGTCGGGTAGACGATACATAACCTATCAATTCTGCTTGTTAGATATCTGAAGAGATCACTGAGTGCGAAGAACCTACGCAGTTATGAAGTTATTGGGGAAAACAGTCCTAGTGCTTTTCTCATCTTTATTTCAACCTCAACAAATAATTACTATTTTAATTTATAAAAAAAAAAACCCTTTTACTTACTTCTTTATTTACCAAGTAACTCAAATAAAAGAAGTTGATTAGATTTCGACCTATTCCTCGTGGGATCCACCCCAATCTCAATCGGGTTCTATATTTGAACATCGACCGGTTTATACTTTCTTAGAAGTGTAATTTAGGTGACTTCAATTTTTGGCGCCTGTACATATACCGAACTATGATCTAACATGTTTTGCAAATACAGGTACCATGGCACCCAAGTCCAAGGCTATTTCCGACAAGGCTCTCCAAGAACAAATATCAAAGAAGAGTACCCCACCAAGTACCTTGGAGAGTGGGTCAAGTGTGATCGGGTCGGAGGAGGAGTATGACATTAGATCCTCCAATGATCAATTCACCACCAGAGAGACCAGGAACCAGAAAAAGGCCAAGGAGGCTACAACCTCCAAGGCCATTGTTGAAGCAGCTACTCCAGTCAATGTTCCCCAGTCTGAAGAAGGAATGGAAGACACCTTAAAAGGCAGGATTGAGGATGATGATAATGAGTCCCAATCTATGGATGAGGAGGAGACAGACTCGGCACTTCAAACAATGATCCTCCGACAGATACTGATCAGAGGGGGCCCGGTCTATAACGTTGGATTGTTTAAAACCCTAGACAATACTATGTAGACTGGATCACTCTCAAGGATAATGGGAACCAACAGAGGAGCATCCAAGAGGAACCATGCATATTGAATAAGTCCTTACAGAGGATGCTGGAAGTGGTACAGGTTTTTCAGCGGTGCCAGTTGGGGTGGATGACAAGGCCACTCTGTGTTTATAGTAGAGAGATCGGGAGGGAGTTCTACACAAACTATGCCACGACCCTCAAAAATATGACTCCCTCTGGGAAGGACAAGGATATGAGGAAGCAACCCGCTTGGACATGATAATGGTGCGGGAAAAGGAAGTTGATATTTCTGTTGAGGCTATTTCTAGGGTCTTATTCGAAGAGGATTTTACACCACCTGCAGAGACTCCGGAGTATGATTACTAGATGTCAGAATTGAAGAAGGTTAAATAGTTATCCACCGAGGATAAGATAATACACTTTACTTGTTTAGATGGACATATTGCTGAGGCTGGCATAAATGCCTCTTGGGTAAATGGATCATATAGTCTCAAGTTTGCCACCAAGGCATGGTGGTCCATTGTGAGGCACTGGATAGCACCCACAACAAACGATAACATGTTGGGTGCGACTAATACCTGCCTGGTAGCCTCTTTTATATCAGGGTTGGAGCTGAAATTTTTTAGCATTATCATACAATAGATCAGAGATCGAGCCTTAGAAAGTGGATACACCCTTTCGTTCCCATGTTTGGTTACTCAGATGATACAAAATGCAGAGGTACCATAAATTTTGCTAGTGGACAAATTTCTTCAGCCCACTAAGACTGCGGACCTAACCATGATAAAAGACATGCGCAACCCAGCAGCCTCGATTCGAGGTTTGGGGTCCCAGAGGTAGGTGGCGATGACCAGAGTAATGATATACCATCAGCTTCCGATGCGAGTGCTTCAAATTATTCCGTACTAGTAGGTTCTCAACCTAGGATATTGGTTCCGACAGACTACACATTGATTTCATTCTCTCAGTTGGAGGAGATTCTCCAAAACCAGGTCCTACATGATGCCCAGATCTGGAACTTTGAAGTAGGGGTAAATCCCCATGTTGATGATGAGATTCAAATGGTTGTACGATTGGTACAGAAATGGATGGATAGTATAGAGGGTCAGTTCATGAAACAAATTGACACAGTCCAGCACCTGACATGGTTTCTTTTCGAACAGAGTTAACTGAGTTGAATGACACGGTCCAGGCCTTAGCTGCGTGACTTGATATGGTGCCTCCACATCCACCATAACCTATATCTTCCACGACATCTATTCAGGTGGATATTGCCTTACTTGTCACCCCATTTTACACTCCTACTGCTCCGCAGATTAAGCTAGAGGAGGAGGAGGAGGACGATGGAGGTCTTGAGCTTAGAAAGAGGCTGAGAGAGGATGTGTATAGCCATGATAAGGGGAGGGAGAGATCTGGAAAGAAGAGAAGAAGGAAAGAGAAAGCTACTGAGGAGACCTCCATATGAGTTATTCCAAAGGGTGAGACTACGGGAGAGGGTTCGAAGACCACCCTCATACCTGTTCCTTTGAGTGCCCCTACCATCATTAGGGCCCTCTAGATTATGAGTACCGCAACCACAGTCGAGGCCACTACTGCTGATGTCAGTTTGGGGGACCCAGCCATATCCCCACGTAACTCGAGTTCCATCGGTGCCTAGAGCACCCCAAGTATGCCCTTTATCCTAGTTTTTATTTTTCTTATGTGCTTTCGTGCAATGGGGACATTGCATGATTTCAAAGTTGGGGGGGGGGGGTATACCACAACAGCATTTTTTTCCCTCGGTTGCGCTATCATAGTTAGAACCAACATGTTTAGCTGTTTTTATATTTTTATGTGTTATTATGTTGTGTCTAGTCATTGTAGTATAACGTAGAGTAATAAAAGAGAACTTGGTGCAGTCTAACTTAATTAAGCATGCTTACCTATTTTGAAATTATTTTACATAATACCTCTCCAAAAATATATTTTTGTGATATCGTGTGTGCATAGACTGTACTGAAATCGATGTTAGGATCTAGCTATGGCATTAGGATTGTAAATGGGACAACCTGACCAACCTTGCATGAACTAAATAGGTAGCAACTTAGATAAAAGCCCTGATCCATGAGTGAGTGAGAAGTATTACCTAGTCGGTGTGTGTGTGTGTGCAATCTAGAACTTGCCTGATTAGTCTCGCTAAAAGTTGTAGGATTAAAGGTTAGAACTTGCCCGACTAGTTTCGCTAAAAATTATAGGATTAAAGGTTAGGAAAGGATCATAGGTTGTGTTTGATTTGGCCCATTTTAGCCCAAAAGACCTTCCAAATAATGTTGTATCTCGTGAACCCAAACTTTGAGCCTTAGCCTGTTTCTTGAAACTACCCATGACACTTTTCCATTTTATAATGAACCTTCTTTGTCCCTAGTCCCTCATTGGACATTGTATACCTCAACTCAGGAAAAACGCCTAAGTTGAGGGTGGCTATTGTATAAGGATTCGTATAAAAAATGGGTCTGAAGTTTAAGTAGTAGAAAGAAAGAACAAGGACGCAGGTACGGTAAAGAAAAAAAATATATAGTAGTGAAATTTGTGAAAATAAAGCCGCACTCGAGGTCCTACAAGAAAAAGGTATAACTGGAAAAAATGGAGGAAAATAAAGAAGAATAGAAAAAATGGAGCCAAAAATAATGTAGTGCTAAGGAGGAATAAGTCACTGTACCCACATGTGCCACACCTATCCCCGAGCCTACATTACAAGCCTAGAAAGACCTATAGTGATCCTAACCCGACAAACCGAAAGCCAAAGCGCAAAAAATAAGGCAATCCTATGGTATCAAATACATACAACCGGACTTCTTTATAAGAGTGAGAGATTTGATTCAGTCCCGGTGTTAGATTTCATAGCATATTCTGAGAGATTTAGGATTTTCTTGTGTGAGGGCATAAGGGTTGTAGTCTATTTGTTGCTTGATTAGGTAGTGTATAAGAACGGAGGGTATTGAATACACGTAGTGGTTTGCATGCATGTTTTGAAAAAGTTGACTACCATAGAGACCTCTAGTGTACTCTAGGTTAAGGGTCTTAGATTGTTTAGGATTTTGTCTGCCCGAGGACATGCAAACGTTCTAAGTCAAGGGTATTGATGTACCGTAGATTTACGGCAGTTGAGACTCTTAAAATGAGGGATATGTGCAAGTTTAAGTGTACTTTTGTGGATTTAATGAGTTTGTTGAATGTTTGGAGGCCTTATGGACTCAGAGAAGAATAATGTAAAAACTAGACAAAAAGAGGCATCAAACCAGCCATGCTACGATCGTGGGTTCAAACCACGATCGTGGGCAGGCTATCATAGGTTGATTCAGAGATGCCATACTCGGGAGTCTATCAGATGAAAAGTTATATGACTATGGTATGATGTCACGATCATACCTTGAGATCGTGACATGTGAGTGAAATTCAACCTACAGGAGTCAAGTATGGCCTGATCAGATGATGGATCCCACGATCGTATGTTGGTTGTACGATCATACCTTGTGATTGTGGGAGGAAGAGAAGATTTGAAGAAGTACATGAGTTTTAGAAGAATCATCAGAAGATAAGACAAGCACAACTGTGGGATCAACCCACGATCGTATGTTCTTCTCGTCCGAAGAAGCCGACATCAGTTTCTTGTTTTGTTTAGGCTAAGATTTATTAAGTCTATAAATACTTTGTTAGGGTTATTTTTATGCATTATACATTATTATTATTCGATAACACTATTTTTTTTGTGATTCCAAGGCACTTTCTTGGGATTTTATGAATATTGGTATTTACGGTTTTAACTAAAGTTGAGATTTTGGAGTTTATTCATTCTTGTATGCTTCAATTAATGTTTTCACCCATGAATGATTATTTTATTAACAATTATGAGTAATTAAACCCTATAGCCAGGGTTGTGGGAACCATAGCAGATTAACAAAGTAGAGTTTGAAGTACAAGGTGTTTCTCGAGCAAGTATTGTTGTTTCTTCTGAATCGATTGCTTTTTGACGAGTGCACGCATTGGGAATCATCATGTCTCTACCCTGGACTATAGAAAGGGTAATATGATAGGACTAGATATTTAACAATAAAAATCAGAGTTATCTTCATTTAATCAGCTTTGAGCCGTGATACGGGAAAGGCAGTATTGAGATCATAGATAGGGGGCAACATAGCAACATTCATGACATATTAAACTTTGTGCTTGGGGATATTCGTTTACAAGGGGAGTAACATAGTCGGTTAGACGATACATAGCCTATCAATTCTGCTTGTCGGATACCTGAAGAGATCACTGAGTGTGAAGAACCTATGGAGCTATGAAGTTATTGGGGAACACAGTCCTTGTGCTTTTCTCATCTTGATTGCAATCTCAGCAAATGATTACTAGTTTACTTTATAAACCCCCCCCCCTTTTTACTTACTTGTTTATTTACTAAGTAACTCAAATAAGCAAAGTTGATTGGATCAGCCCCAATCTCAATTGGGCTCTATATTTGAACAGCGCCCACTTTATACTTTCTTAGAAGTGTAATTTGGGTGACATCACCTACAACTGGTCGAATAGATCATCTATCCTAGGCAAAAGATACTTGTTGCGAATAGTCACCTGATTCAATTATCGGTAGTCTATGCACATCCCCATACTACAATCCTTCTTTTTCACAAACAAAATAGGAGCACCCCAAGGCAGATTACTTGGGCGAATAAAGCCCTTTTCCAACAACTCTTGCAACTGGGACTTCAATTCCCTTAACTCTGTTGGTGCCATCCTATAAGGAGGGATAGATATGGGGAGAGTTCCCAGCTCTAAGTCTATACAAAAGTCAAACTCACGGTCCAGAGGAATGCTGGGAAGATCACTAGGGAATACTTCTAATAATTCACACACTACTAAAGCTGAAGCTATAGGAGGGACTGTTGACCTTTCCTCTCGAAGATGAGCTAGGAATGTGCTACACCCTTGCTTAATTAACTTCTAGGCACAAATAGCTGACACAATTCTTACCAGAGTAGGCTTAAAAGTACCTTTCCACTCTAAATTTTCCATCCCAGGTATAGCTACACTGACAGTCTTAGCATAACAATCAAGAATAGCACAATGAGGAAACAACCAACTTATCCCTAAAATAATATTAAACTCCTCCATATCTAAGATAACTAAGTTTGCCAAAGTTCTACACCTCATAAACATCACAGGACACGCCTGACAAACCTGATCAACATATATAGAGACCCCAACTGGTGTAGACACATACATAAAAGTATTAAGAAATTCACATATTAAGTCCCAACCCAAGAAAAATTTCACAGACACATAGGAGAAAGTAGACCCGGGATCAAATAACATAGAAGCTATCTGATCACAAATAAGAATAGTACCTGTGATCATAGCATCAGAAGCTTCAGCTTTTGGATGAGTTGGAATAGCATAAAGATGAGCCTTATCACTACCCTGACTGCCACCTCTACTAGCCTGCTAGCCACCTCGACCAATCTGTCCTCCACCTCAATTGTCTTGGTAGCCATCCCTCCCTATTGCTTAACCACCATGCTCACCTTGTGGACGACCCCTACCATATCCTCTACCATTGTGACCAGCTGGAACTAAAGTACTAGAAGCTGGTTGCTAAGTCAACTGGCCTGTAGATTAGAAATTAGGACAATACCTCCAGATGTGACCCAAACCCCCACACTAATGGCACTTGATTCCTAAGGCAGGTCGTTGAACTGGAGATGATAAAGGTGTATAACTTACTATCTGGAAGAGATGATAACTGACCCCAGATGGGGGCCCTGTGGACACAGGCATGGCTGAATAAAAAGGTCGAGAAGAATGAACCTGTGAACCAAGGCCCCTCAAATAAGTACCACTGAAATAACCCGATGTACAGTCCTTCTTTTCCTCTACCTTTACCTCTTCTTGCTTTCCAATTACTTCAGCCTTCTTAGAAACCTCAAATCACTTCCTGGAAAGACTTGTCGGATGTAGCCACTAACAGAGTAATCATCAAAAACCCTGAATTCAAACCTTTCACAAAATACTTGATCCTCTCCTTCTCCGAAGTAATAAAACTTGGACTCATAGACCGCCACGGACATATCACCCTGCTCTAACTTCAGGAATGCAACCTTCTTATAATCCTGATAGGTACGAGGAACATATTTTTTAAGAAAACATTCTGGAACTGAGCCCAAGTAAGTGGAGGTAAGGCAGACCTATACTCAACAAAGGACCTCCACCATTGCTTGGCCTCCGCCTGCAACTGAAATGACATAAACTCCACACCATATCTCTCTGCAATACCCATCTTTTGTAGACGCTCATGGCAGTAAGTAAAGAACTCAAATGCATTATCTGACTCAGTACCCTAGAATATGGGAGGTTTTATATTCAGGAACATATAGAAAAATCCATGCTCATCATCAGTCATCACTGGTGCCATTACCTATAGCGGAAACACTCCGATCTTAAAGACCTTTTCCATATGAGGTGCTATAGCAGTTGTATGTTGCAAGGCTCATGACAGAAATGTAGGAACAACTGAAGTAGTATCGGTGCCAGCCAAGCTACTCAGAAACCCCAACACCTACTAAATAAACTCCATAGATATCGGTCTCTAAGTTGTACCATTCTTTCTAGGTACCACATTCTTTGGAACCACTACTTTTTCCTCCTTAATCATCACATCTTCATTTTGAACCAAATCCAGAGCATTCTGCTGTGGGGAAGGGGTTGGTATCCTCTGTCTAGCCAGACCTCCAACTTTCTAGGCTCTACCTCTGATAGGTGTTGCCCCTCTTCCTCCTCTCTTTTCCCTACCTCTCACTCAAGGCCTACCCCAAATCAGGGCCCCAATGGCTGGTGTGGGTGCTACAACTAGTGTAGCTACTGCAACTGTTGTTGCTCTGGTGGAAAGAGTGTTCACCATCTATGAAATAAGAGTGAAGGAAGTTAGATACCAATTTAGATCACCAGATACCAATTGGAAATAAGTACTAGCATAAAAGAAAGAAAAAAGGGAATGTTGTTTCCTAAAGCCCCGTAGCCTCTCAAAGAAAAGTACAGATGACTCTGTACCATTCCAAAATACTCTAGTAGACCTGTTCTTATATGACGAGATCTACGAACCCAGTGCTCTGATATCATTTTTGTCATGACCCAAGTGGTCATGAGTGACACCCACCCTAACACTATAGTCGGAGAACCATCTAACCTAACCCTTACCAACTAAGTCAGACCTTTACAAGTCACATTCATCAATTACTTATCATTAAAACACTAAAACACAGTATTATCAACTAAAATCAATTCTAACTTAATCAATATTCATAACTAATAAAATAAAGTGTAGAATATCTCAAATTATTATAACCCCTGGGACTTGAAGTCACCGTATAATGCAATGCAAGAATGTAGTCAATAATCTCAAGTAATTCCCAAAAACAAATCATAAACACCCAATTCACAGACAAGCATAGAGTCAAGCAAGACTTTACTACAATTAAACCATAACCTACCTCGATTCCTTGCTCGAATCACTATAATGCCATAACCTTGCCTTTTTTTTCTCTTTCAGCTTGTTCTTGATCTATAAAAATAATTACACAACGCCCAATTCAATATTTCACCTTCCCTAACCATTAGGAACTTACATTTATCAACTTAACCTAAGGAATTACCCTAGTTCATCATCTTAGGGCTTTCTATTCTTTAAACCTCATGAATTTTTCATATTTTAGCATTATCAACAAAAATTCTACCATAGGAAGTATTTTCCAACACCCTAGCATCAATAAAAACTAAAAACCATCGAAATTCCCCCACCAATTCCCTTCAGTTCATAATTTAGGCTAAACTCCAATTTCTACTATGGAAAAGATTCTTTCAATTTCTAAGAATTTATAGGATTAATTCAAGTTTAGAACATAAAAAAATCTTATATCCAAAGATGCAAACCCCAAAAATTGCAGAAAATCGCCCTTTGCTAAGCCCTTGCACATTTTTAGAAAAGTGGAAATGAAAAAAATGAGCTTTTTGGTTTTTAAAATAGGAATTATGCATTTTTACCGCTTCAGCAACACTTTTACTGCTATAATGGAGGATCTACCACTGCAGTGGCCCATAGGCCAAATGGGTTGCTGCTACCGTGGCTTTGCTGCAGCGGCACTTCTTTCACTACAACGGGGCCTAAACCAGTAACTCGGGACTTGGTCCTAGTTCTGGCCATTTCACAACACACTTCGTGAAATTTCACATTACAAACTAACCCTTTCACAATAATCGCTATAACCAGAGTTCTACTGTCTTGTTTTACGTATCGGAAGTTGCTATGACTTCCTAAACTCATCCTCTAAAAAAAATAAAATCAAAAACACCAACAAATGAGAATCAGATTGTGATTCTGTCAGTTCCATCCAGAATGCTGATTTTAGGTTAGTAGCATGGTTGGTTCGAGTTTCAAGTATTTATTTAGAGTTTTGAGCATTTAGACGAGAAACTAGTTAGATTAGCTTAAAGGGAGTCTTAGGGGTTAACTAGTTGATAATGTCCTCTTTTGATAAATCCAATGGTTACATTGAGTCTGAAACATCAAAATTAGCCTAGTAGCATTATTCGTTTATTTCTATGGGGTCCCAAACGAATCTCGAGAGTCCGTTCGAAGGATTTTTGGATCATTTTCTTAGTTGGTTTGCTAATATCTGATTTAGAATCAGGACCTTCATCGAGATTACATGGCCACAGTTCGCGATCGCGGGCCTTGATCATACTACTCATTGCAATCACAAGGTGGGTCACCGCGATCGTGAAGAGTTACGTAGTGGACCGGGTCGGTTTGTACATCGCGGTTGCTAGTCCCAGCTCTAAGATCGCAATGATCAATTTAGTGCCGGTCAAACTTTTACCCTTGCGATTGCATGGAGGGAGCTGCGATTGCGAGGTATTGTTCACAGAATAGTATAAATACTCTATTTTCGTAATTTTGGCCCATCTTCACCATTTTTGAGTTTGGAGAGCACCTTGTTTTAAGAGATTTTATAGGGGATTTTCATCAACTTGGATTTGGGTAAGATACTAAAACTACTTTTGATCATTTTTCTTTGATTAAATCATGTTTTTATCTTCAAAACGTGGATTTTTGGGTTCCACCCGATAAAGTG
Organism: Capsicum rhomboideum; assembly: GCA_031232105.1. Lineage (NCBI taxonomy): Eukaryota > Viridiplantae > Streptophyta > Magnoliopsida > Solanales > Solanaceae > Capsicum > Capsicum rhomboideum. The sequence goes on from CP124718.1 coordinate 53,224,057, forward strand.
AGAAAATGATTTTTCATCGATTTCAAGTTCTATTTTAACTTATTTTCAATGGATAATCATACTTATAACCCTTGAAGTATGGGAAACTTGATTCTTCAATAAAATTCCAATTCTACCCTTTTTATTTTGGGGTCGATTTTTGAACTATTTTTGGATCCGGAACGAAAGTAGCTATATGGGTATCATTGGTCTCCTTTTGTCGTGTAGATTACATTTTTGATAGATTGGGTTCGTTTCGAGACCGTATGAAAATAAAAAGCTCCTTGGTGAAGGGTCTAAGCTCGTGTTTCAGCAACCGAACCAAAAAAATGCTATTGGTTTATTGATATTGGGTTTTTCAGTTAATGATTTTTAATGGTTTTATAAAAAAATTTATCGGGTTATCGGTTTAGTTTTGGTTTTTAATATTGGGTTATTAGGTAAATTGATAAGCTATTAAGACTATACTAGATCACTACTTTGCCCTTACTTATATATATTAGTGCCTTCACGACTTCTACAAAATCAAAAACCCTATTCAATTTTCTTTCCTAGATGTGGAAATTGATTTTCTTGTTCCTTTTTGTGCTAAAAGTTACAAAAACTTGTATGTTTAGTTGATTGGATTCGTTTCGTCTATTATTAGAGTCGTGGTATTTTGGCTCCAAAAGTACATACTAATTAAGTCTGTTTAATTTGAATTACTTAACTATAGTTGGTTACATTTACTAATTGAGTCATGTTTTATGTCACACTAACATAGGTATCCAGAATAGTATATAATTATTTAGAAGAAAAATAAACATATATTTATTTTAAGAGCATTTTCTTGTCGGTTAAATCAAAAATTGAACCGTTAAGGACCAAAACCAATAAATAAAAAACAAATAAAAATATATTATTGTTTTGGTTATTGGTTTAGTGTATTTAAAAACCAAAAATTGATAAACCAAACCGATAATACATAAAATCAAACTGACCGATGCACACCCCAAGATAGGACATTGTCTGTCATTTTATTTGTTAAAAAAATATATATAAAATTATTTTCTAAAAAATTATATATATTTAATTATTATTAAATTAAAAAATACACAAATCAAGGACAACGTCATTTTTAATTTTTTTTTGATATTTACGATGATGTTTGCCACTATTAGTAAAACAAATATAAATTATTAGTAAAACATTTTGGTGCAAATATCTATGAAAAGAAGCAACAAACATTGAGATCCTATCCATCACATTTGTGAAAAAATAAATAAAAATTAAAAAAATAAAAAAAGTGACGGACATCATCGCTTTTTCGTCGCTATTCATGAACGACGTTGTCTGTCACTTTTTACCTGTCTATTTTTTGCCACTTTTTAGTAGTTGATCTAAGGTGTATTTATATGCCTTAGTAGCGACTTTAACCCATGATTACCTTAGTTTTGAGAACAATACTTGTGTATTATATAAGTTTTTGATGGAAAATGAGATAATGTGCTAACCAATATGATTAGACTCTTGTAGGTGGAATTTGCGACTTTTTGGAGCATGTTTGGCATGGAAAGTGACGCTTGGAGGAGCTACGAGTGGAGAATATTGAAGATAAGAGACAAGCCAAAGAGTTGATCTTGAAGAATCCATCCAAATCAAGGAAGAGAAGTCGACGAAAGCTAGAAAATTACAAAAAAAAGGGCCTGGCGCGCTAGGCAGCGTGCCAGGCCGCATTTGGCAAAAATTTCACCTGTCTGGGCAGTGCCCAGGCGCGCTGGCCAGTGTGCCACGCCGCCTGGGAGCACCCTTCTTGCTGAGGCAAAATCTGCCTAAGTGCTAGGCGCGCCCAATGGCGTGTCGGGCCGCTTTTTGGCCGATTTTTGCCTCGACTTGGCTCTATAAATAGGGCTTTTGAGTTATTGTATCACATTCCATCATCCTTAGAATATTTGGGGCATTTTTGGGCATCTTAATTAGGTTCCATTCCTCTTCTTTTCAGTTTTTAAGTATTTTTATGGTATTTATTTACTTTTGGATGTTGATAAACATTATGAGTGGCTAAAATCCCTTATTCTTGGGGTTAAGGCCAAGAACATGAATCTCTTGGGTTAATTGTGTTGGTTTTTGCTGGAGTTTATTATAAAGTGGTTATTCATGTATTCTAAAATTCATTATTTTGATGTTTGATCACCATTGGAATATATTTCTTGTCTTGAAGTGAGCTCGAGAGAAAAACTGAGAGATAGAACTTGAATATATGAAGTGTGGTCTGTCTCGGAGAAGTAATTCTAAGGGATTGACTTGTGGTTAGGACCGAGAGGTACCTAACCACCCACACTTGGTCAATTACAGTAAGAAAGCTTGAATGCTCTAGAATTGGTTAAGCTTATCACCACTCACAGATGTAGGTAGGTTTCTAAGTTCTAGTAGACAATTATAATTTGGAGATGAATATAGTTGTAAAATTAACCTTGGGATCGATAACCATGATAAACTACTCAAAAATGCTTAAACCAACAGCAATTATGCTCAAGAGATGATGTTCAGGGTGCCTTAGCCCTGGGAATTTACTTTTCATTGATTTTTCAAGCAAATTTGCGAAACCCAAAGTTACGGTAGTGAAGATAGGAGTTCTTAGTCTGCAATCATTAAATTTTAAGCACCAAATCCATTGTCGTTTTCGCAACACTAGTTTTTAATTATCGTTTGACGTCCAGAGTTGATTTCTGTTGACGAAAGTCCCTTGGGTTCGATATTCGACTCTTTAAAAGGAGCCACTTTATTACTTGCATGATCACGTACACTTGCGTGTATAGCTGGGTCGCAACAAGTTTTTGGCGCCGTTGCCGGGGACTTTCAAATAGATAGATTTCAATTATTGATGTTTGTACTTTAATTTTCAGCTACGTGTTGACAACTTGATCTTAGCTGTTCTATTTTGCAGGCTTACTTCATCGGAACACTGGCAAGGAACAAGGATTTGGTAGCCCCGCAGTCTGAACCTGAAAGATATTTCAATAGATTGAGGAGACAGGCTGCAGACTACCCAATCCCACAAGTCGAACTGGCTGGCAAAGGAATACGGGGTAATCCCGTGAGAATTGAAGAACCAGGTGCAGAGAGACGTGAACCGGAAGTGATGGCAGCTAGAACAGTCCGAGATGTGGCAATCCCACTCGCCACTAATGTGACCTCCAGTATTCTCAAACCGGCAGCTGGAGGTAGATTTGAACTTAAATAGAACATGGTGCAACTCTTGCACTCAAGTGGACAGTTTACTGGTCTTGCTCATGAAGACCCGCAGAGGCATATTCGGAATTTTCTAGAGATAAGCGACACATATATTCCTGCAGGGGTGTCTTCAGATTATGTGAGACTTAATTTGTTTCCCTTTTCTCTGTTGGGGGAAGCAAGAAGGTGGTTAGATGCAGAGCCGGCTAATTTTATCACTACTTGGGATGATCTTGCTCGGAAATTCTTGATAAGGTTCTTTCCGTCTGGAAAGACAGCAAAGCTAAGGAGTGAGATACTAAGTTTCAGACAGAGAGATGATGAGAATTTGTACCAAGCTTGGAACAGATTCAAATCCATGTTAAGGGATTGTCCTCACCACCACCAAGCTAATGAAGTGTTGGTGCATACATTTATAGAGGCTCTCGACCCCAACACTAAAATTCTACTTGATTCAGCTGCAGGTGGACAGGCTTTAGAGAAGACGTATGATGAATTATATGCTCTGTTGAATCATATTTCGCAGGGAAATCCAGACTGGCATAGTGATAATTCGAGGAATTCTACAAAGAAGGTTGCTGGGAAACTAGATGTGGATGCAGTCACAGCATTATCTGCCCAGATTTCAGCTATGCAAAACATGATGAACAATCACTTTAGTAGTTTGAATTTGGGGCAACAACCAGCTCCCGTGAATGCATTCCAGCAACAGGTTTCTGTGATGTGTAGCTTATGTGGAAATGGTGATCATACCAGCAAATTGTGTAGTGCTAATACAGATTCAGTAAATTTTGTTGGTAATACCCAAAGGGGAGGTGGAGCTCAGAACTACGGTAACACTTATAATGCCGGGTGGAAAAACCATCCGAACTTCTCATGGGGAGGAAATCAAAATCAATATAGGCCTCAAGGATATGCCCCTCAGTACAACCAACAGCAAGTTCAAGGAAATCAAGTGGGTGCTAAGCCTAGAGATATGAGTGTGGAGGATATGTTAAAATAGATTATGGCTGAACAAGCAAAGCTGGAAGCAGATGTGAGGAACAATCAGTTGGCTACTCAGAATTTGGAAAAACAGGTTGGCCAATTAGCTGATGCACAGAATATAAGGCCCTAAGGAGGTCTTCCATGAGATACTGAGCCAAATCCCAAGCAGGTGAATGCTATAGTTACCCGAAGTGGTAAGCAGTTAGAAGATACAGTTGCACCAGCAAAAGAATTGGAGCCAAAAGTAGTGGTGATTGAAGACGAACAAGTGGAGTTTACCAAAAGCTCCAAAGATGATACAGTGAGACCTAGTGTGAAATTGCCTCCTCCGTTCCCTCAGAAGTTCAAAAAGAAGAAGGAGGATGAATGCTTTGGTAAGTTCATTGAATTACTTAAACAAGTGCACATTAATTTGCCTCTTGTGGATATCTTGCAGGGTATTCCAAAGTATGCAAAGTTCGTGAAAGACATTGTAGCAAACAAGAGTAGATTGACAGAGTATGCCACAGTGGCTTTGACTGAGGAGGTAGTTCTCGCATTCAGAACAGGTTACCTACTAAGCTGAAAGATCCTGGACGCTTCACTGTAAAGATTACTCTGGGGGATCGTGTCTGCGCTCGTGGATTGTGTGATTTGGGGGATAGTATAAATCTGATGCCCACTTCGGTTTTCAAGGAATTAGGTTTGGGTCGTCCGAAGCCTACTACTATTATTTTGCAGCTGGCAGACCGATCTGTGACTAGACATGATGGTATTGTTGAGGATGTTCTGGTACAAGTAGGGTCGTTGATCTTTCTCGTTGATTTTGTGGTGCTGAATTTTGAGCCTGACCCGGAAGTCCCATTTATTTTGGGGCGTCCGTTCCTGGCTACAGGAGGTGCAATCATTGATGTAGCAGCCGGGAAACTTACTATGCGATCTCATGATAAGGTTGAAGTCTTTGATGTATATAGGGCTTTGAAGTTTCCAGAGATTTATGAGAACTTGTCGGCTATCACAGCTATAGATTCGGCGATTGAAAGCATCTACACTTTGTCTATATATCCGTTGGAAAAAGTTTTGATGGGGCAAGATGTGTTTGGTGATGCAGAAGCTAGTGAGATGGTTCAAGTTCTTGATCTTATGGGTATCTATGCTAAAGAAGGTAGATGGGAACCATTAAATCGTCCACTCGGTCCTACAACTAAGCCCTCAATTGAGGAAGCACCGAAGCTTGAATTGAAGGAACTTCCATTGCATCTTAAATATGTTTTCCTAGGTGAAAACAAGACTCTTCCTATTATTCTGGCAGCAGATTTGTCACAAGAACAAGTTGATGCGGCATTGTTGATTCTAAAGCGAAGAAAGAAGGCTATTGGTTGGCAGATGTCTGACATCCATGGGATTAATCTGGGCTTATGCATGCATAAAATTTACATGAAAGAAGGGCACAAGCCGAGTATGCAACACCAACGACGCTTAAATCCGGTAATGAAAGAAGTAGTAAGGAAGGAGGTAATTAAGTGGCTGGATTCTGGCATTGTTTACCCTATCTCTGATAGTACGTGGGTGAGCCCAGTACAGTGTGTTCCAAAAAAGGGTGGTATGACGGTGATCACAAATAACAATAATGAACTGATTCCTACAAGAACTGTAACTGGATGGCGTATTTGCATGGATTACCGGAAACTTAATGATGCTACGAGGAAGGACCATTATCCAACCCCTTTTATTGATCAGATGTTGGATCGTTTAGCCGGGCAGGAGTATTATTGCTTTCTTGATGGGTATTTCGGTTATAATCAAATTGCTATAGATCCCCAAGATCAAGAGAAGACTACATTCACATGTCCTTACGACACATATTCTTTCAAGCTTATGCCATTTGGATTATGTAATGCACCGGCTCCCTTTCAGCGTTGCATGATGGCTATTTTCTACGACATGGTGGAGGAGTTTGTAGAGATTTTTATGGATGATTTCTCAGTCTTTGGTAACTCTTTCGAGGTATGTTTGCAAAACCTGGATAAAGTCCTTGCTTGGTGTGAAGAAACTAATCTTGTTCGCAATTGGGAGAAGTGCCATTTCCTTGTGACAGAAGGTATAGTTCTTGGGCATAAAGTGTCAAAGCAGGGGCTGGAAGTTGATAGGGGAAAGATGGAAGCTATTGAAAAACTTCCTCCACCTGTATCGGTTAAAGGGGTGCGAAGTTTTTTGGGTTATGCGGGATTTTGCAGAAGGTTTATTCAAGATTTTTCCAAAATTGCACGTCCCATGTGTGCACTCTTGGAGAAAGATGTGAAGTTTGTATTCTGTGAATCATGTGTGAAGGCATTCGAGGTGTTGAAAAAGAAGTTGGTAGAGGCACCTATTCTCATTGCTCCTGACTGGGCTTTGCCATTTGAGCTCATGTGTGATGCAAGTGATGTGGCAGTAGGTGCGGTTCTAGGTCAACGAAAGAATAAGGTATTTCACACTATTTATTATGCAAGCAAGACCCTTGATGCAGCCCAAATGAATTACACGGTGACGGAAAAAGAGATGCTAGCTTTGGTATATGCATTTGATAAATTCAGATCGATTTAGTCGGCACAAGTGTTATTGTATACACGGATCATGCAGCGATACGATATTTGTTCAATAAAAAGGATGCTAAACCGCGCTTGATTAGATGGATCCTATTGCTACAGGAGTTTGACTTAGAGGTTAAAGACAGAAAGGGGACAGAAAATCGAATTGCTGACCATCTGTCTAGACTTGAGAGCTCGACACATATAGAGGATGATGGGCATATTTGTGAGGAATTTCCAGACGAGCAGTTGTTGTATTAGAGGTCGAGGAGTTGCCATGGTATGCAGACATTGTGAACCTATTGGTAAGTGGATTATTTCCTCTTGATTCGAGTCCTCAACAGAAGAAGAAACTGGCATATGAGGCACGTTTTTATATATGGGATGAGCCGTATTTATTCAAGCAAGGGCGTGATCAAATAGTACGAAGATGTATTTCGGATGCGGAAGTTAAGCAAGTGTTAGAGAGATGCCACGCATCACCTTATGATGGACATCATGGTGGTGAACGAACAGCCCGAAAAATATTGCAATCAGGTTTCTTCTGGCCTTCGATTTTTAAAGATGCTCATGCCTTTGTAAAGAATTGTGATCAATGTCAACGTATGGGGACAATTGCCAAGAGACATGAGATGCCCCTTAACAACATCCTAGAAGTTGAAATTTTTGATGTATGGGGGATTGATTTCATGGGCCCTTTTCCACAGTCGAATGGAAATCTATGCATACTGGTTGCATTGGATTATGTATCCAAATGGGTAGAGGTTGCATCTCTTCCTACTAATGACGCCAAAGTTGTGGTAAAGTTTCTTCAAAAGCACATCTTCACTAGGTTCGAAACTCCAAGAGCTATTATTAGCGATGGAGGATCACACTTCATAAATTATTTGGTGAAGAATGTATTGGAAAATTATGGAGTAAAACACAAGGTCTCAACAGCGTATCATCCCCAAACAAGTGGCCAAGTGGAAGTGTCTAATCGGGAGATAAAGCAAATCTTGCAGAAGACGGTGAATACTCAGAGGAAAGACTGGTCACTTAAGCTGGATGATGCTCTTTGGGCCTATCGAACGGCGTATAAGACTCCTATAGGGACTTCTCCCTATCATTTGGTCTTTGGGAAAGCTTGTCACCTCCCAGTTGAGCTTGAGAATCGAGCATATTAGGAAGTAAAGAAGTTGAATCTAGATTCGGGATTGGTAGGTAATAAGAGGTTGTTACAACTCCACGAGTTGGAAGAATTTTGTGCCCATGCATATGAAAATGCTAAGATTTACAAGGAGAAAATGAAGCGATGGCATGACAAGCATATTCTTCCTCGTACGTTTGAGCCAGGTTAGTTGGTACTCTTATTTAACTCAAGACTTAGGTTGTTTCCGGGCAAGCTAAGATCTAAGTGGAGTGGGCCTTTTGAGGTAAGTCGCACGACACCTCATGGTGTGGTGGAACTTGTAAACAAGGCGGATGGTACAAGGTTTATGGTAAATGGCCAGAGATTGAAGCATTACTTCGGTGAGGAAGAGAAGCAGACGAAGGACGTGCTTTGCCTTGATGATAACTGAGCTCTTATAATTGGTCAAACCGCGACATTAAACCAGGCGCTACGTGGGAGGCAACCCATGCATGTGTTGTAATAGTTAGATTTATAAAGTAAAAATACAAAAAGAAGAGTCGTGCCCCGACCAAAACTAAGGCGCTTGATGGGAGGCAACCCATCTCTTTTACAGTTTTTATTTTCTAACGTAGTGCTAGGATCTTGTGTTTATGCAGATGCACGGAGTATGTTGGTATGATAATCCACAAGAAAAAGGTAAATTTGGCGGATGGATGATTATTTGAAGGTGCCGGGCAGGCAGGACATGTTTTGGAGCAAAGCTTCGAGTCTTGGGACTTGTAAACGCCCCAAGATTATGAAACAAATGTAAAAAATTGCTCAGGTATGAGGATAAGTGTGGGGTGCGCTACCCAGCGTGCCAGGCTAAAAAAGCTAAAAAAAAAATATTTGTTGAGGCAGTGGGGAGGCGCGCTGGCCAGCGTGCCACGCTGCCTTCCCCAAAAATTCAGCACGCATGGGCAGTGCACAGGCGTGCTAGGCAGCGTGCCACGCCGCCTGTGCACGATTTTTGGTCAAGGTGGGCAGTGCACAGGCGCGCTAGGCAGCGTGCCATGCCGCCTGTGCACGATTTTTGGTTAAGGTGGGCAGTGGGGTAGCGCGCTAGGCAGCGTGCCACGCCGCTACCCCTTATTAAATTTTTTTAGTTCTTTTCTTAAAAGAGAACCGACCCACCCCCACCCCTCCTCTTTTAAATCCCTAAATTACTTCATTCTTCACAAATATTCCAACACCCCACACCCAAACTCACGATTTTCTCCCCCCATCTTCAAAAATTTTCTCTATTATTTTTGTCTTCTTGCCCACACAAAGTTCGACTCTTTGCTTTCTCACTTTGGGATTGTGTTCAAGTCACAAATCAAAGCTCTCAAGGTATGTCTCCTTCACTTTCTCTTTCTACAAATTGCCATGAATTATGCGATTTTGGGTACTCTTGATTTTGTTTATGAACATAATATTTTCATGGTTTGTTGACTTGCGTCCTATCATATGATTGGGGTTTCTGGGGAGGCATTACATTGAACTTGGAAAGCCTGTGCACTTGTGGTTAATAATCTTATTGTGGTGCAAAAAATGGAAGTGGGTTTATCTTTATTGGTGAAAATTGAGCAAATTAGTGGTGGAAATCACTAAATACAACTCATATGTGTGGAATATATATGCTTATTGTTGGATTTCTTTATTAAGAATGTACATTTATTTATGGTGGGAAATTGGTTTTGGGGCATTGAGTGATGAAGGGAAGTCTGAGTACCCTCCGCCCATATTTATTTTGACTTGGTGCTAAGCGACTAGGTGTGGGGTGGCCCTCAACGTCACTGCGCATCAAGTCGGTTAGCCATTTGTTACATGTTTTTTTGACTTGGTTGAGGACCTATGCTATAGGTACTATGTCTGATTCTAATGTAGCAGCCTTTAGCTCTCACAAGAGACGTTGGTCGGGTAATAAGGTGCCCGCAGCTCCCCCAGTCCCAAAAGGGCAAAAACGGAAGTATGGGCTACACGCGCTCTCCAGTGCTGGGAAAAGTTGGTACAAAAGTCATTCGGAAGCTAAATATTTCTCCGATGAGTGTATTGATAGGGCAAGCCTTGCTCGAGCTTACCCAAGAATTTTGGCTCGGCTTGAGCAAGTGGGGATGGGCTTTGTTTTCAACAGACCTACAGATTGCAACCTCCACCTGGTGAGGGAATTGTACGCAAATTGGAGCCCTGACGCACCTACATGCTCGGTGGTGGTATGAGGTTCGGATGTGATACTTGACTCCTTGAGCTTGACTGGATTATTGGGGGTTCCCACTCGGGCGAGTCCTCAAGACATACTCAGGCTAAATGCTAGGCCTCCATATGCTGAAATTCGACACACTCTGTGCGGCCCACGTTCAACTGTGAGGTGGCTTTGCCATCACCAACGAGGGTACCACAAGAGTCTACCCTTTGCCCATATCAACAAAGAGGCTAGGATTTGGCTTAAGATTGTGTGTTGTTGTTTAATTCCGGGGAGCCACATGACTGAAGTTACAAGAGATCGCGTCTGTCTGGTATATGCTCTCATGACTGATGCAGAGATTGATGTTGGTTCTGTTTTGTTGTCAGCAATGCGGCGAGCTCGCCTTCATGGAGGTCTTCGATATGCTTTCGGTGGACTATTGACCAAATTAATGCGAGCATTCCAAGTGCCCGAAGAATATTTTGATTATCATCCTCCTTTGACGACAACGCCTGTGGATGTCACCCAGACTAAGGCGCCAGATTCACTCGGCCCCACTTTGACATTAGCAGAGCGACATGCTCGAGATGACGGGATTTTAGCCCGTATGTATGGATTGGAGATGCTGCGACACAGAACTAGGGGTAGACCCTCCACGGCGGATGAGCTGAGCCAGGTAGAGAGAGATTATCCTCTCAATGAGCATGCCATGGCCTTATTGAGGATTGGTCCCGACTTTGTGGAGCCTGTGGATGATGATATCCCCACAGATGAAGAGGACCTCCAGAGTGGTTCTGAAGATGAGGAAGCTGAGGCAGATGATCCACCGTTAGAGGTCCGTGGGCCGGAGGATGACGACTACCTCGACTGACCAGGGAGCTCCTTACATCCTACTCTTGCTTTGTTTATTTTGGTAGCATTGGGGACAGTGCTAATATTTTAAGTGTGGGGTGGGGTGTGATGGACTTCCTTTGTATGTATGTATATGTGTGCTGCTGTATGCTTTTATTTTTGGTTCCTTAGCATTTGTTTTCGGTTCTTTTACTAAGGAGAGTCCCTTTGAACCATAAAAAAAATAAAATTGTCACTTTTGGATTTTTGATGTTATTTTGTGTTGTTTATGGGGTTTATTACTTTTGAGTCACCTTAGTCAGAGGACTAAGGGATTTGCTCTATGATGGATGGATGAGGACCGTCTTAAGAGCAAATTAGTCATGTAGTGTCGTGTCGGGTGTTCTTGCTTGCTACACAATTGTTCTTACACATGTGAAACATGCCCGGATATATAATAGCAAATGTTAAGACGCCTAATTCTCACTTAGTTGACTTGCTAAGTTGCTTAATATTGAATTTATGCATGATTTCGGAGGTTTTATGGTGAACCTGCTGAGCTGAACATATGCCATGTGTGAGTAAGGTTTTGTTGTGATATTCCATGTGCATAATGATGTCTAGAACTTGCTCGGGGTGTGTGCAAAGAGAAATAAGAGATGTTAAGTTTAGGAGATGATATAGGCATTTCTTTGATAGCCATATTTTAGACCTACTTTGCCTACCCTCTGTGCATAATCCTAGTTAGCCCCGTTGAGCCTTTAGCCTTTTTCTTGTTAGCTTTACATGTAGCTCAATCCTCTTCTTTCAGTGAACCAGAATTTGATCCAATAACTCCTAAGCGCTTTAAGTAGAAAATTAAGAGGTGAAGGAGTACAGGAATTGGGAAGAATGAAAGAGTTAAGTAAAAGCCTCAATCATATCTCCTATAGGTGTCTGAAAAAGTTTGTGCATGTTGGTGGGGAATATACTTAAAAAAAAAAAAAAAAAAAAGAATATATATAAATATAAAAAATTGTTTTTGGAATCAATGGGTGATAGTAGTATTCCTTATCCAATGTGCGGAAGCTAGTTTAAAGTTATGGGGCAAAACAAAGAAAAGTTGGGAAGAGAAAAGTAGTGGAAAATAGGGTGGTTGAAGGTGCTCTGAATGTAATTTGTAGTGTAATAAAGCGCTCAGGAAAGATAGTCACTATTCTTGACCAAATAGTTCCTACCCGTCCTTGTGCCTACATTACAACCCCTACAAAGTCCTACTTGATCTTGAGCTTTAACATCTTAACATTAGTGAAGTATTACACTAAGGGAAAGCCTATGGTTCATCTTTGTGTTGCATGTGAACTCTTTTTGAGAGTGAGTGACTTTCATTCATGCACCCGTTTAGTAATTACATTGTAGAATTGAGGGGTGATTCTCTTTTTGTGAGGGCACATGGTTAGTGAAGTTTGGTGATCTATTAATAATGTATCACGCATAAATTTGCAAATAGTAAGTTGTTTTGTGAGGGTAGGTTGTTTCAACTTGTTATTTAATTGAGTAATATCCTAGTATGTGGTGCATAAGTTGATAAATGTGGTTGTGTAAGCTGTGCAAGAATGCTCATTTTGTGTCTATTGTTTAAAAGTTGCCCTGAGTTGAGTGTGATTAATTGTTCGAGGACAAACAAAGGTTTAAGTGTGGGGTGGTGATCTAAGGCGTATTTATATGCCTTAGTAGCGACTTTAACCCATGATTACCTTAGTTTTGAGAACAATACTTGTGTATTATATAAGTTTTTGATGGAAAATGAGATAATGTGCTAACCAATATGATTAGACTCTTGTAGGTGGAATTTGCGACTTTTTAGAGCATGTTTGGCATGGAAAGTGAGGCTTGGAGGAGCTACAAGTGGAGAATATTGAATATAAGAGACAAGCCAAAGAGTTGATCTTGAAGAATCCATCCAAATCCGCGAAGAGAAGTCGACGAAAGCTAGAAAATTACAAAAAAAGGGGCTGGCGCGCTAGGCAGCGTGCCAGGCCGCATTTGGCAAAAATTTCACCTGTCTAGGCAGTGCCTAGGCGCGCTGGCCAGCGTGTCACGCCGTCTGGGAGCACCCTTCTTGCTGAGGCAAAATCTGCCTAAGTGCTAGGCGCGCCCAATGGCGTGCCGGGCCGCTTTTTGGCCGATTTTTGCCTCGACTTGGGTCTATAAATAGGGCTTTTGAGTTATTGTATCACATTCCATCAGCCTTAGAATATTTGGGGCATTTTTGGGCATCTTAATTAGGTTCCATTCCTCTTCTTTTCATTTTTTAAGTATTTTTATGGTATTTATTTACTTTTGGATATTGATAAACATTATGAGTGGCTAAAATCCCTCATTCTTGGGGTTAAGGCCAAGAACATGAATCTCTTGGGTTAATTGTATTGGTTTTTGTTGGAGTTTATTATAAAGTGGTTATTCATATATTCTAAAATTCATTATTTTGATGTTTGATCACCATTGGAATATATTTCTTGTCTTGAAGTGAGCTCGAGAGAGAAACTGAGAGATAGAACTTGAATATATGAAGTGTGGTCTGTCTCGGAGAAGTAATTCTAAGGGATTGACCTGTGGTTAGGACCGAGAGGTACCTAACCACCCACACTTGGTCAATTACAGGAAGAAAGCTTGAATGCTCTAGAATTGGTTAAGCTTATCACCACTCACAGATGTAGGTAGGTTTCTAAGTTCTAGTAGACAATTATAATTTGGAGATGAATATAGTTGTAAAATTAACCTTGGGATCGATAACCATGATAAACTACTCAAAAATGCTTAAACCAACAGCAATTATGCTCAAGAGATGATGTTCAGGGTGCCTTAGCCCTGGGAATTTACTTTTCATTGATTTTTCAAGCAAATTTGCGAAACCCAAAGTTACGGTAGCGAAGATAGGAGTTCTTAGTCCGCAATCATTAAATTTTAAGCACCAAATCCATTGTCGTTTTCGGAACACTAGTTTTTAATTATCGTTTGACGTCCAGAGTTGATTTCTGTTGACGAAAGTCCCTTGGGTTCGATATCCGACTCTTTAAAAGGAGCCACTTTATTACTTGCACGATCACGTACACTTGCGTGTATAGCTGGGTCGCAACAGTAGTGTTAGTTTATGATCCTTATCTTGATATTAGCAGTAGAATAGGGATCCTTATTATAGGTTTGGGGTAGAATTTCATGGTAGAGTGAATTCTATTGTTCGGTTTACTTTTGTATTAATTTCTTTCCATGTTTTCTTTATGATATGAGATTGTGGGCTCGATGTCATAGATTGGTACTGGTTGGATTTTAGGTTAGTATGCTTTTCCATGGAGGGTGATTTTACCCTACATATATATATATATATATATAAACACACACACATACATACATACTTGTGCTGGCATGCATGCATCCATTTATATATACATACAGATTTGGGGTACAGTTCGAAGGGAATTATTGAGTTTTTGCTTTAAAAAGGGAATTGTACCACCTATACTACTAGATTTCAATTTTAAAGAGGAAATTACATCATCTTACTACATATTTTGGATTGTTTTGAAGGTTTGGATCATTTTACTACTGACTTTTGATTTGGAAAGACTTTACCACTTTTAACTCAATCCGAGGGATGTTTTCGATCCATTTCTCAATTTACTTTTCTATAGTTGAGTTTGAGGTAAGATTCTGAGTGGCACGAACTATATGTTCTGGGTTTTACTTTTTTGCATATGAGAGGAACCCAAGGTATATGTTTTGGGTCTTACATTACTACACTGTACATATATACTGCTTTGCATCATCCCATAATTCACTGCGCCTTTCATTTTATGTATATTCGTTGTATATTATTACTACTATTTTCAATTTGATCCCTGTTATGTTTAGACTGCTAGATTAGCTTTCATTGGGGAGATTCCTTTTCATGTTGTTTATTTTCAATACTAACTTCTGAGGTCAATCAACCTATGATGTCTACTGAGTACCCAGTATTTTGGTAATGCTACACTTTTTTATCTTTTCCTGACACATATCCTAGCGTGAGTCATCCCCGTTGATCTTGATCATTTAGAGGCGCTAATTGACCAAATTTGTTGTGATCTCTAGGAACCCAGAGGCTTATCCATTTCCATATTTCTTCATCTATTTATATCTATACACCTTGGATAGTTTCGTATCTGTATAGTTCTATTTCTATACTCTAGTAGCTCTTCTGCTGGTGACACAAGGTTTTGGGATGTGATTTCTCTATATTTTTGTCTTTTCTAGTTTTTTCGTTGTGCCCATAGTTGTATATTTTTTTACTAGTTATGTATGTATCGATACATGGTGGCCCGTTTATCCTATTTTAGCTTCTCATTTCTTATTAGCCATTACTTATTTGAACATGGATTCGGGTTTGGCTTATCTACTAAAAGGATTATAGAAGGTGTCATCATGGTCCAATTTTGGGTTGTGACAATATAATTTTGGAGTCTTAGGTTCATTAGTCTCATTATCACAAGAGCAAGTGTCTAATAAAGTTCTACAAATCGGTATAATGACATCTATATCCCATCTTCGAGATGTTAGAGGGCATTCCTAGGAAAATTCTCTCCTTCTAATTCCTTATCACGCATTCTTACTTCTATTGGTTTCTAAATATTATTTATTTTATTATTTCTCTGATGGATAGGATAAGATCATAGGTGGGTGAGAATGAGACTCCTATACTTGCAACTAAGGGTCAAGGCAGAGGTAATTAGGGTTGGGTATAATCTATAGAACCAGCTCAAGGCTAGGTTAGAGAGCCACCACTAGATACAGAGACAATGATAGAGGATCTAGCACTCAAGATAGAAGGTTTAGAGACAGTCTAGGTTCCAGCTGGATTTGCAGCCACACCCATTCTCAAGGATACTATGATTAGGATTCTGCACTTTTAGGAGGATATGTCATAAGTAGGGGTGTTATTGGGTACTCTGAGTGGGTCTCAAGTCAGAGATGAGGCTCAAACTTCAGCCCAGGCAGGGGTACAGAGTGTTTAGGATCTAGTATCACAACATGATATTGTGGCTCCATGTTTAAAGTTATTTCTAGTATCGGTTATGTAACACCCCGTACCTTCCCAACCCTATGTGACGACGTTGAACAATGTTCACTTAGGTGTTGAGAGCCATGAGTACATAATTTGTAATGATTTTGATGAGAAAATTAATATTGGGCCTCGTACATGTGACTAGACTTGCATAGGAGGTGTTTTGTGACTTCGTGGAGCATTTGTGGGGTTAAAAACGAGGCTTGGAGGACCTCCAAACAAAGGATATTAAAGGTAAGAAGTAAGTTAAAGAATAGAACTTGAAGTATCTAACCAAATCCGCTAAAAAAGTCAAAAATGGAATTTTTTGAAAAACTAAGGGTGGGGCGCGCTAAAGGGAGTGCCAGGCTGCTCTGGGCTAAAATTTTTAGCCCACAGGCATCAAGGTGGCGCACCCAAGGGCGTGCCAGGCTGGTTTTGTCCACCTTTCAATTTCGAAAATTTTTCTTAAGTCTCAAGGGTGCCCGAGGACGTACCGGGCCAATTTTTGCCACATTTCTTCAACAACCACGAGCATATACATGGAATGATTGAAGTATTATATTGGTGTGGTGAAATTACTCGTGAACGAATTTGACATCAAAATGACGATTTTACCCTTTTAGTCAAGATAAGCCATACGTGGCTAGAATCGCTTGCTTTTGGGATTGAGGCTATGAATATGAATCGCGTGAGTGGGAATATTGTCGTAACGCATATGAAATGAATTAAACATGAGAAATTATTGATTTTATTGGGTTAAGTGAATTGGGCTCAATAAAAGGCCCAAAATGAGAAAGAAGACATGGGCCAAAATGGGTCAAATGACCCATTCTTGCCTTGACCTTCTAGACTTAGCATTAAATGCTATAAGAGTGGATAAGGATGGAATTGAAGGCCTATATAAAGGGGAAAAAATCTGATTTTTATTCACTTGAAACTCTCATGCTTTCTAGATATTTCTCAACTATTTTTCTCTCAAACCCTAAGAACTCAAAGCCAATTTTTGGAGCAAGATCATCATTTCTCAAGCTTGGGTAAGTGATTATTCTTATGGATTAATATATTATATGCATGGGAGAGTATGTAAATCATGTTGGTTATGCTTGGAAGTGTTGAACATGGCACTTTGTGTTTTTGTAAAATGTAACACCCCGTACATTTTCAAAACTTATACTATCAACCTAACATGGATAAAGGTATTTAAACTTGAGATAATAACGACATACTTGAGTGTGAAGTTAAAGTTAAGTGGTGGATTAAGATAGAAGGATTAAGACGTTGGGAAAAGGGAAGAACATAAACGAGGTGCTTCCGTGACTTAATTAAGATAGTAGGTGTATCATATACTTAAGCTATTGGGCTGTACTTGGATACATATTAATGGACTCAATTGAGGCCCAAACTAAGTACCAAAAAGGGGAAAGATCACCAGCCCACTACCTAAATATAATCAAGGCCCAAACTGAAATGGTCCAACTAGAAATAAACCAAGTAGGTGCATCACTTACTTGGACTGTTTTGTGCAGATTAATTAGCCAAGTAGGTACATCTCCTAATTGGACTATTTTTGACCAAAAATGTGGCTAAGAATGGATAAAGAGAGGCGGTCAAAAAGGGTGTATATAGGGATCATTTCAGCATTATTTTTCATTCACTACACTTGCAAAATTTCAGCTTTTAATTAACACTCTCTCCCCTTTCTAAACCAAAACAGACGCCCTAGTTTCCCCTTTAGGGTTCTTGGACTAATCTCCCATTTTGAAAGCCTTGGTAAGTGTTTACCCTTATAGATTAATGTTATTAATGTATAATAGGTTGTGTAAAACATGTTGGTGGTGTTTAAAATGTATAGGGCAGTCCCTTAATTAAGTTGGCAGTCCACTTGTGTTGGTTTTGATGAATTTGTCTTCCTTGTGGCTTGGACTTGTATAGGGGCTTAGGGTGTTGAAGAAATTAAGTTATGATGATGAAATTCCAGTATATTAAAGTGTGGTTCTGCCCCTGAATCTTTCCTTTTATGTATGGCTTGATGGAAATGTTTATATGTGTTGGTAAATGGAACGTTTGTTGTAGTGAAAAGAGAACACTCTTTTGTTATGTTAATCTGAATTTTGGAACTGTTGTGGAATGATTTTGGTATGCTACTGTGGAAGGCAGTATGGTTACCTTATGGTGTGAATATATGGAGTTTCATTGGAATGGAAATGTAAAGGATAAACTAGGTAGGTAACCCTACCGGTTTGTAACGGTTATGTTTGTTTGTGGACTATTTTGGTGGTGTGTGGACTGATTTGGTGTTGTTGTTTTGCAAAAGCAGTAAGTGTTAGGGTAATGTGGTTGAATACTGTTATCTGGTAGTATAATGAAAGGGGGAGTGATGCAAAATGTGTTTTGGAGGTTGGACGGTTTCTACTTTCCGTTAAGCACCTACTTACCGTCTTGTGAACTTATAATGTAGCTAGCCGTTAATGTTTGCTCCATTATGTACTTGTGTTGTAGAGTAACACATAAGGAAGGAGCTGAATCATTGTAGTTACATATTGAGAAGATAAGGTATGTAAGGTTATTCTTTTCCGCATTCTTCTGCAGCATCTAGTATTCATATTATCATAACACTTGTCCTATCCCCAAAGGGTTGTACAATATCTCATTTCAGAATTAGTAGCACTGTTATAAATGTATCTCTCTTATAACTAAAGAATGAAGTAATGTGAGTAATTGTGTAATGGTTAATGTTGAAAATGGGTGGTATCTCATGGAGTGAAAGAAACACTCGCATGAATGTCGATCCCATTATTACGGGTGGTATCCCATGGGATAAAAGGAACATCCGCATGGATGGCGATCCCGATTATTATGTTATTTCCCACTAATCAATTGGGCCCGGGCATGACATGATTGATGATTGATGATGTACAGTAAAGTACAGTAAAGTAAAGGAAGCGATGTACATGATTCCACATATATACCATATGGTAGTTATTTATATCGTTCGTTCACTTGCACTTAATTCCATTGAAGTGCTTATATTTCATACAGTTACTTATAGCCTTACATACTCAGTACATTCTTTTGTACTGACGTCCCTTGGGGGACTTACCTTACGTGCTGCAGGTACAGGTACTAGTAGACCTCCTCAGTAGGCTACGGGTCATCCACAGAATATTGGTGAGCTCCAGTTCGGTTCGGGGCTTTTCGAGTCATATGTATATGTGGTTTTGGTGCTGCATAAGCATTGTATATAAAGTGGGAAATTATACCGACTATACTTTGGGTTTTGTAGCTATTAGAGGCTTTGTAGACGTTATACAGTTGAAGGAGGGAATGTTGTGTGTTTTTTTCTCAACCATATGGCTCCAACGGCCATGTCTCATGTTTATATAAATGTTCTTATTAGATTTATATTATTGATATGTTGTGTCCATAAGTGATTGAATGCTAGCCTATTGACAACAAGTATGCGAACGTATAGAATGGTTCTCTCGGGCCTTAACGGCTTCGGGTGCCATGTCCGCCCCAATGGGATTTGAGGTGTGACAAAAGTGGTATCAGAGCGGTCGTCCTAGGGTGTCTACAAAGCCGTGTCTGAGTAGATTCTTACTTATCGATATGTTGTGCACCACATCTATACGTAGGAGACTACGGGACATTTAGGAGTTGTTTCTTTTCTTTATTTCCTAGATCGTGCAATAGAGCTAAAGTTGTAGGTTGAATCACATCTGACCATTGAAATGGTTTTCTTGTGTTATAGTAAAAATGCTGGTTACAAGAAGAGGTAGAGGTAGAGGTAAGAAGATAGACATGGCTGCCGGAGAAGGAACCAATAAATCACCACCTAAACAAGCTAATCAAGGTGAAGCTAAAAATGAGTTTGCATCACAGACTTCTTCCACTCTTCCATTGTCAGAAGAGTCAAGAGGAAGAGAAGTACCTGCAGGACCACCAATAAATACTACTGACCAGGATCTAAAGAGTGCAGTGCAAATGTTGACCCGAATAGTTGCTGCACAAGTTCAGGGACAAGGTGGTCCAACGACAAGTGATGATAGTGCCGCTAGAGCAGCTAGTCGATGGACACAGGATTTTCTGAAGTTAGATCCTCCCACATTCACTGGATCAGATCCAAATGAGGACCCTCAAGATTTTGTAGATCAAATTCAAAGGGCTTTGGAGGTTATGCATGTGTTCGGTGTGGAAACGGTTGAGCTTGCGGCCTATAGATTGAAGGGCGAGGCTATTTTATGGTATGAAGATTGGAAACGGTCGAGGGGTATTGATGCACTCCCAGCTAGTTGGGAAGAATTTAAAATGGCATTCATTGATCACTATCTCCCATATGAGGTCCTAGAGGCTCGTGCAGACCAGTTCTTGAATCTGCGGCAGGGTAACATGAGTGTTCGAGAGTATAGCCTTCGATTTAACTCTTTGGCCCGTTATGCTCCGAATGTGGTAGCTACGATGACCAATAGAGTTCATCGGTATGTGGACAGACCGGAGCCATATTTGGTTTGAGATTGTACTATTGCTGCGTTGAACAGGGATATGGACATAGCTAGAATACAGGCCTTTGCACAGAAAATGAAAGATCAGAGGCAACGGAGAAGAACACAAGGGTTTGAAGAAGGGTCGTCAAAAAGAGCTAGATCTACGGGATAGTCTATGGTGTCCCAAAGAGAGTTTAGGCCTCGGAGTTTTAATAGACCGCCTAGGCCACCATTTTCTCATTCCATGGCAGGCACTTCATTTCAATTCCAAGGGTTTAGAAGTAATCAAGCCGGGCAAGGTAGTGGGAGTCGTGGTTCACAGACATCGAGATCTTTTCATTCACCATGTCAGCATTGCAGACGATATCATCCAGGTGAATGCCGACTGGGGATGAATGTTTGTTATTGGTGTGGCATGACAGGGCACATGATGAGGGAATGCCCACGAAGAGGCTCGGGAAGCATGGTACGACCTGCGGGATCCACTGTGGCATCATCATCATCGGTGCCTTCCTTAGGTAGAGGAGTGCAGCCTATTGGACGCGGTAGAGGTGCTAGAGGAGCAGCTAGTTCCAGTGGAACTCAAAATCATATTTATACTCTAGCAGACCGTCAGAATTCAGAAGCATCTCCTGATGTAGTTACAGGTATCTTGTCCATATTCTCACATAATGTATATGCGTTGATTGATCCGGGTTCTACATTATCATATGTTACTCCTTTGATTGCTGAAAAATTTGAAAGAACGCCGGAATTACTAGTTAAGTCAATTGAAGTAACTACACCGGTTGGGGAATCTATTATAGCAAAGAGAGTTTATCGTGATTGCATAGTTACTGTCGTTGGTCATGATACGTTGGTTGATTTTGTTGAGCTAGACATGATAGATTTTGATGTTATAATGGGAATGGATTGGCTAGCTTCTTGTTATGCCACAGTAGATTGTCGAGCCAAGAGGGTACAATTCCATTTTCCACAAAAGGATGTTCTTGAATGGAAGGGTAATGTAGGGGAACCAAGAGGCAGATTTATTTCCTATCTTAAGGCTAAGAAAATGATATCCAAGGGATATATATGCCACTTAGTGAGAGTGCATGATATTGATGCAAAACCACCAACTCCTCAATCGGTTCCAGTGGTCAATGAATTTCTTGACGTATTTCCAGAGGATCTTCCAGGTTTACCCCCAGAACGGGAAGTAGAGTTTGGTATCGATGTAGATCCAGGCACTCAACCTATCTCTATTCCCCCATATAGAATGGCTCCAGTAGAATTGCGTGAATTGAAGAAGCAATTGAAAGATTTGCTGGACAAGGGCTTCATTAGGCCTAGTAGGTCCCCGTGGGGCGCACTGGTATTATTTGTACGGAAGAAAGATGGCACATTGAGAATGTGCATTGACTATCGGCAATTGAATAAGGTGACAATTAAGAACAAATATCCCCTTCCTAGAATTGATGATTTGTTTGATCAATTACAAGGTGCTACATGTTTCTCAAAGATTGACTTGAGGTCGGGTTACCATCAAGTAAAGGTCAGAGAAAGAGATATACCCAAGACAGCTTTCCGAATACGGTACGGTCATTATGAGTTTTTTGTTATGTCGTTCGGGCTAATAAATGCACCAGCAGCTTTTATGGATCTGATGAATAGGGTGTTCAAGCCGTTTTTAGACGTGTTCGTGATAGTATTTATAGACGATATTCTTGTCTATTCACGGTCAAAAGAGGACCATGCTAGCCACTTATGACAGGTGTTACAGATTCTTCGTGATCGTAAGTTATATGCAAAGTTCTCTAAATGTGAATTTTGGTTGAAGTCTGTAGCATTCTTGGGTCACATTGTATCAGATGAAGGGATAAGGGTTGATACGCAAAAGATTGAAGCGGTGAAAAATTGGCCAAGGCCTACGACACCTACGGAAATTCGTAGCTTCCTTGGGTTAGCAGGTTATTATCGAAGGTTTGTTGAAGGGTTTTCTTCCATTGCTGCACCTTTAACAAAGCTTACACACAAGGCAATCAAATTTCAGTGGAATGATGCATGTGAGAGAAGTTTCCAAGAGCTGAAAGATAAATTGACTTCTACACCAGTATTGGTACTTCCGAAAGGCACAGAGGGGTATGTAGTATATTGTGATGCTTCCGGAATTGGCCTAGGGTGTGTATTGATGCAGCACGGTAATGTAATAGCATATGCTTCACGACAGCTGCGACCGCATGAGAGAAACTATCCCACGCATGATCTTGAATTAGCAGCGGTGGTATTTACTTTAAAGATATGGCGTCATTATTTGTATGGAGTTCATGTTGACATCTATACTGATCACAAAAGTTTACAGTATATCTTTAAGCAGAAGGAACTCAATTTGAGGCAACGAAGGTGGCTTGAGCTATTGAAAGATTATGATATTGATATTCTATATCATCCAGGAAAAGCAAATGTGGTAGCTGATGCCTTGAGCCGAAAGGCAATAGGAGGCACTAGTAGCCACTTGACAGAAAAGCAAGATTTAGTCAAAGATCTACATCAATTAGCCAGCTTGGTGGGTTCGTCTTCTCGAATCCTCAGATGAAGGGGTTATTGTACAAAATGCAGCTGAATCTTTATTGATAATTGAGGTGAAAGAAAAGCAGTTTGCAGATCCTATGTTATTGCAGCTAAAGGAAAATGTACAACAGGGTCTGACTAATGTCTTTGATCTTACACAAGAAGGGGTTCTTCAATGCCAAAATAGATTATGTGTACCGGATGTAGATGAGCTGAGGAGAAGAATTATGATAGAGGCGCATCATTCACGATATTCTATTCATCCAGGAGCTACAAAAATGTACCATGATTTGAAAGAAGTGTATTGGTGGGGTAATATGAAGAAGGACATTGCTAAATTTGTAACTCAATGTCTAAATTGTCAAAAGTTAAAGTGGAGCATCAGAAACCTGGAGGTTACATGCAATGTATCAATCTTCTAGTTTGGAAATGGGATATGATTAATATGGACTTCGTCACAGGTTTGCCTCGTACACTACGGAAATTTGATTCTATATGGGTCATAGTTGACAGGCTTACCAAGTCAGCACATTTCCTATCTGTCAAAACCACTTATACAGCGGAAGATTATGCAAGATTGTATGTTAAAGAGATAGTGAGATTACATGGAATTCCGGTCTCCATTATATCAGACAGGGGAGCACAATTTACTGCACATTTTTGGAAATCATTTCAGAAGAGCTTGGGTACACAAGTAAAGTTCAGTACGGCCTTCCATCCTCAGACGGATGGACAAGCAGAACGTACTATCCAGACACTTGAAAATATGCTACGAGCGTGCGCATTAGACTTTAAAGGCAATTGGGATGATCATTTATCTCTTGTTGAATTTGCCTACAATAATAGCTATCATTCAAGTATCAAGATGGCTCCTTACGAAGCGTTATATGGGAGGAAGTGTAGATCACCTATCGGATGGTTTGAAGTTGGTGAAACTACCCTATTTGGATCGGATCTCGTCCATCAAGCTATGGAGAAAGTTAAGGTGATACAACAACGACTACAGACAGCCCAAAGCGGCCATAAATCATATGCTTATGTTAGAAGAAGAGGGCTCGAATTCGCCATAGGTGATTGGGTATTTTTAAAAGTGTCACCGATGAAAGGGGTAATGCGATTCGAAAAGAAAGGAAAATTGAGTCCACGTTATATAGGCCCATATGAAATTATTAAAAGATTTGGGCAAGTTGCGTATGAGTTGGCACTACCCCAAGAACTCTCCACTGTTCATCCGGTATTTCATGTTTCGATGCTTCAAAAATGCATAGGAGATCCATCTCATGTTACCCCCATTGAAGATGTACAAGTTATGGAGGATCTTACCTATGAAGAGATACCTATTGCTATTCTTGATTGACAAATTAAGAAGTTAAGAAATAAAGAGGTAACTTCCGTAAAAGTGCTTTGGAGGAATCAACAGGCAGAAGAGATCACATGGGAAGCCGAGGAGATGATGAAATCTAAGTATCCTCAATTATTTGAAACTGAAGTGGAAACCTTAGATGCTGAATTGGAGCAATAACAAGTAAGTATATAAATATGTAAGTGTTATATGGTAGTATAAAAATTGAACTTAAGCTTGAACTCGTTTAAGCTGAATAGAGATGATACTACCATTCGAGGACGAATGTTCCTAAGGGGGGGAGGATGTAACACCCCGTACATTTTCAAAACTTATACGATCAACCTAACATGGATAAAGGTATTTAAACTTAAGATAATAACGACATACTTGAGTGTGAAGTTAAAGTTAAGTGGTGGATTAAGGTAGAAGGATTAAGACGTTGGGAAAAGGGAAGAACATAAACGAGGTGCTTCCGTGACTTAATTAAGATAGTAGGTGTATCATCTACTTAAGCTATTGGGTTGTACTTGGATACATATTAATGGACTCAATTGAGGCCCAAACTAAGTACCAAAAAGGGGAAAGATCACCAGCCCACTACCTAAATATAATCAAGGCCCAAACTGAAATGGTCCAACTAGAAATAAACCAAGTAGGTGCATCACTTACTTGGACTGTTTTGTGCAGATTAATTAGCCAAGTAGGTACATCTCCTAATTGGACTATTTTTGACCAAAAATGTGGCTAAGAATGGATAAAGAGAGGCGGTCAAAAAGGGTGTATATAGGGATCATTTCAGCATTATTTTTCATTCACTACACTTGCAAAATTTCAGCTTTTAATTAACACTCTCTCCCCTTTCTAAACCAAAACAGACGCCCTAGTTTCCCCTTTAGGGTTCTTGGACTAATCTCCCATTTTGAAAGCCTTGGTAAGTGTTTACCCTTATAGATTAATGTTATATATGTATAATAGGTTGTGTAAAACATGTTGGTGGTGTTTAAAATGTATAGGGCAGTCCCTTAATTAAGTTGGCAGTCCACTTGTGATGGTTTTGATGAATTTGTCTTCCTTGTGGCTTGGACTTGTATAGGGGCTTAGGGTGTTGAAGAAATTAAGTTATGATGATGAAATTCCAGTATATTAAAGTGTGGTTCTGCCCCTGAATCTTTCCTTTTATGTATGGCTTGATGGAAATATTTATATGTGTTGGTAAATGGAACGTTTGTTGTAGTGAAAAGAGAACACTCTTTTGTTATGTTAATCTGAATTTTGGAACTGTTGTGGAATGATTTTGGTATGCTACTGTGGAAGGCAGTATGGTTACCTTATGGTGTGAATATATGGAGTTTCATTGGAATGGAAATGTAAAGGATAAACTAGGTAGGTAATCCTACCGGTTTGTAACAGTTATGTTTGTTTGTGGACTGTTTTGGTGGTGTGTGGACTGATTTGGTGTTGTTGTTTTGCAAAAGCAGTAAGTGTTAGGGTAATGTGGTTGAATACTGTTATCTGGTAGTATAATGAAAGGGGGAGTGATGCAAAATGTGTTTTGGAGGTTGGACGGTTTCTACTTTCCGTTAAGCACCTACTTACCGTCTTGTGAACTTATAATGTAGCTAGCCGTTAATGTTTGCTCCATTATGTACTTGTGTTGTAGAGTAACACATAAGGAAGGAGCTGAATCATTGTAGTTACATATTGAGAAGATAAGGTATGTAAGGTTATTCTTTTCCGCATTCTTCTGCAGCATCTAGTATTCATATTATCATAACACTTGTCCTATCCCCAAAGGGTTGTACAATATCTCATTTCAGAATTAGTAGCACTGTTATAAATGTATCTCTCTTATAACTAAAGAATGAAGTAATGTGAGTAATTGTGTAATGGTTAATGTTGAAAATGGGTGGTATCTCATGGAGTGAAAGAAACACTCGCATGAATGTCGATCCCATTATTACGGGTGGTATCCCATGGGATAAAAGGAACATCCGCATGGATGGCGATCCCGATTATTATGTTATTTCCCACTAATCAGTTGGGCCCGGGCATGACATGATTGATGATTGATGATGTACAGTAAAGTACAGTAAAGTAAAGGAAGCGATGTACATGATTCCACATATATACCATATGGTAGTTATTTATATCGTTCGTTCACTTGCACTTAATTCCATTGAAGTGCTTATATTTCATACAGTTACTTATAGCCTTACATACTCAGTACATTCTTTTGTACTGACGTCCCTTGGGGGACTTACCTTACGTGCTGCAGGTACAGGTACTAGTAGACCTCCTCAGTAGGCTACGGGTCATCCACAGAATATTGGTGAGCTCCAGTTCGGTTCGGGGCTTTCCGAGTCATATGTATATGTGGTTTTGGTGCTGCATAAGCATTGTATATAAAGTGGGAAATTATACCGACTATATTTTGGGTTTTGTAGCTGTTAGAGGCTTTGTAGACGTTATACAGTTGAAGGAGGGAATGTTGTGTGTTTTTTTCTCAACCATATGGCTCCAACGGCCATGTCTCATGTTTATATAAATGTTCTTATTAGATTTATATTATTGATATGTTGTGTCCATAAGTGATTGAATGCTAGCCTATTGACAACAAGTATGCGAACGTATAGAATGGTTCTCTCGGGCCTTAACGGCTTCGGGTGCCATGCCCGCCCCAATGGGATTTGAGGTGTGACATAAAAGATGTGTTATCCATGGGATTTAAACTTGAAATATGACTTGTGATTTTGATGAAAGAGCATGGTATGGATGAAATATCAACATGTATGGTGTGATTATGTTATTAAACTTGTTATTTTTTCATAAGTGTAAATTATGGGATTTTGGCCGATTTGTTATTGTGAGGGGTATTGAAGTGAATTGGTGGACTCATTGTGATGTTGTGGTGATGGAGAAGTGTAAAGTATGAATTTGGTGTGACATGCTAGTGGTTTATGATATTGTGGTCAATGTTAGGAATGTTGTGGTATTGTTGGTGTGATAGTTTCATACATGATATTGTCAAGAGGGAAATGACATGTTAAAGTCAAATATGTAACTCATTGTCTTTATATGCCATTGTAAGGTAGTTGGTGGTTAATGTAAATTCCGTTATGTACTTGTGGTGTAGAGTGAAACATAAGGAAGGAGATGGACTATTGTGTTCATATATAGGCTTGTGTATTCATACTTGGAAGTAAAGGTATGTAAGGTTACTCTTTTCGTATCCTTCTGCAACATATTGTTCACATTGACATTGGGCTTGTTTTAATTCCGAGGGCTTTAAAGTATAGCAATTCAGGTTGACATATATTGTTATTCACATGTGTCCTATTCTTAGATGAATTATGATTCACTTATCTCTTATTCATTGACTGAAGTTCCAAAGTTGTCATAACGTTGTAATTTCTAAAAGAACTATCTCAAAGAGAGTAAGATGTAAAGAGAATCTATTTATTCTTGAATAGCATTTTCCAATCATGTCATGTTCCAAAGTCCAATAATATTATGATTATCTTTGTACCAATCTCTCACAAGTAGAAGTACCAATCTCATAAAAGTAATGAAGGAGGTAATGTGCGAACTAATATATCTATCCCTCACAAGTAAAGGTATCAATCTCATTAAGTAAAGGAGTGAAGTAATATATATATATATATATGTATGTGCTTCAGATAATATAATGATCCTCAATGTATCACTCTTAGAATGGAAGTAAGAATAATAAGAGATATAATTGATGAGTATTCATGGGTGGTATCCCAGGGGTTAAAATACCTAGCATGGGTCGATCCTAATAACATGGGTGGTATCCCAGGGGCGACAGAAAAGCCTAGCATGGGTCGATCCCGATACATCCCAGGGGCGATATAAAAGCCTAGCATGAGTTATCACAGTACATCCCAGGGGCGACACGAAAGCCTAGCATGGGTCGATCCTGATACATCCCAAGGGCGATATAAAATCCTAGCATGGGTTATCACAGTACATCCCAGGGGCGACACGAAAGCCTAGCATCGGTTACTATAACATCCCAGGGGTCACAGTACCTAGCATGGGTTAATAACATCCCAGGGGCGACACGAAAGCCTAGCATGGGTTAATATAACATCCCAGGGGTCAAAGTACCTAGCATGGGTTAATCTCATCCCAGGGGCGACAGAACAGCCTAGCATGGGTAGAACAATAAAAGATGAACATATGTGAAGATAAGAGGAGTAAAGAACGTAATATACATGTTTCCTCACATACAAAAAGAGAGTTTATTCACATTCACTATTTCTCTCTTATATTGACTCCATTGTTGTTGTTATTATGTATGATGAATTTCTTATGAGCCTTACATACTCAGTACATTATTCGTAATGACCACTCTTGGGGGATTTATTTTAAATGTTGTAGGCACAGTTGCTAGTAGACCTCCGCAGTAGATTACCAGGTATTTGCAGATCATTGGTGAGCTTCAATTGGTTCGGGGCTTTTCGAGTCACAGTTGTATATTTGTTTTTATGTTGTAAATGTTGTATAAAGCGGGGACTTGTTCCGAATTTAAGTTGGTCTTGTAGATGCATCTGTTAGAGGCTTTTGTAGACATATGTGGGTATATGGATGTAAGAGACAAATGTCCGTTTTGAATTGATGGCCCCAACGGCCAAGTTTCAGAAATATATATTTATATAGCATATGTTCCATGTCCATGACTTCCGCATAGTTGCATGAGGTATAATAAGATTCATACGAGGTTATGCATACGAATGTTTCATGAGCAAAGATTGGTTCTCTCGGGCCATGTCGGCTTCGGGTGCCAGTCCGGCCCGAATGGGATTTTCGGTAGTGACAAAAGTGGTATCAGAGCAGGTCGTTCTAAGGGTGTCTACAAAGCCGTGTCTAAGTAGAGTCTTACTTAACAATGTGTTGTGCACCACATTTATAAGTAGGAGGCTACGGGACATTTAGGAGTTGTTTCTTTCCTTCATTTCTAGATCGTGCAATAGAGCCAGTGTTGTAAGTTGAATTGTATCTGACCATGGTGATTGTTTTTCTTTGGTATAGTAAAATGCCAATCACAAGAAGAGGTAGAGGAAAAGGTAAGCAGGTAGATATGCCTACCGGTGAAGTACTGAGTAGATCACCACCTGACCAAGCTAGTCAAGGTGGCGATGACGCTGAAATTGCATTGCGGTCTTCTTCTACCTTTCCAGCTCCAGAAGAGCCAAGAGGTAGAGAAGTACCTGCAGAACCGCCAATGAACGCCACTGATCAGGATTTATGAAATGCAGTACATATGTTGACTCAGTTAGTGGTTGCATAGGTTCAGGGACAAGGTGGCCCAATGACAGGGCAGGATAGTGTAGCTAGAGCAGCTAGCCGAAGGACGCAAGACTTCCTAAAATTGGACCCTCCTATATTCACTGGGTCAGACTTGAAAGCAGATCCACAAGACTTCGTGGATCAAATCCAAAGAGCTTTGGAGGTTATGCATGTGTCCGCTGTGGAAACGGTGGAGTTGGCGGCCTATAGATTGAAAGGAGAGGCGATATTGTGGTATGAGGACTGGAAGAAAGCTCGAGGTATTGGTGCAAACCCACCTACATGGGAAGAATTTAAAATGGCATTTCTGGATCACTATCTTCCCTATGAGATCCGTGAGGCTCGTGCGGATCAGTTTTTAAATTTGCGTCAAGGAAATATGAGTGTTAGAGAATACAGTTTGCATTTTAATTTCGTGGCTCGGTATGCTCCAAATGTGGTGGCCACAATGGAAGATAAATTCCATCGATATGTGGACCGATTGGAGCCGTATTTGGTACGAGACTGCATTATTGATGCCTTGAATCGAGATATGGACATAGCTAGAATACAGGCCTTTGTGCAGAAAAATGGAGGACCAACGACCAAGAAGAAGGGCACAGAAACCTGAGGAAGGGCCATCAAAAAGGGCCAGACCTACAGGCCAGTCTATGGTGTCCCCAGGGGAATCTAGATCTCGAATGTTACCGCCTAGACCCTCATTCTCTTATTCCACAGCAGGTGTTCACTCTCAATTCCGAGGGTCTAGAGGTGGTCCATCTGTACAGAGTAGTGGAGTGCAAGGCTCACAGACAGTAGGATTTTCTCGTCCTCCGTGAAGGTACCATTTAGGTGAATGTCGGTTGGGGACAAATACTTGTTTTTGGTGTGGCATAGCGGGCATATGATGAGAGAATGCCCACAAAGGGGTGCGAGTGGTATAACACGACCTACGGGATCAACCGTTGTATCATCAGCATCGGTTCCTTCCCCAGGCAGAGGCGTTTAGACTATTGGCCGTGGTAGAGATCTTAGAGGAGCAACGAGTTCCAGTGGAGCCCAAAATCTCACCTATGATCTAGTGGACCGGCAGAATAAAGAGGCATCTCCTAATGACGGTACAGGTATTTAGGTATATTACCATATTTTTACATGACGTATATGTATTGACTGATCCGAGCTCTACTCTATCGTATGTTACGCCATCAACTACTACAAATCTAAAGGGACACTGGGGTTATTAGTTAAGTCAATGGAAATATCTTTACCTGTCGGTAACTTTAGTATAGTTAAAAGAACATATCGAAATGGTATAGTAGATGTTTGTGATCATAGATGATTAAGTACTCTTAAAAGCATCACCAATGAAAAGGGGTAAGGGGATTTGGAAAGAAAGAAAAAAATATATATAGTTTTGCCCTATACAACGTGCCATGTGAAATTATGGAAAGTGTATAAGAGTTTCATTTCATATTGCTCCCATTGAAAATATACAAATTACGAAGGATTTCATTAGGAAGAGATACCTCATGTTATTCTAGACCGACAAGTTAAAAGGTTAGGAAATAAAGACGTAACTTCCATAAGAGTTCTTTGAAGGAATCAACAAGTCGAAGAGATTGCATGAGAAGTTGAGGAAACAAAAATGATGAAATCGACGTACCCATATTTGTTTCAAATGGAAGAAAAAGTTTAAAGTGTGGAAGTAGACCAATAACAAGTAAGTATCTATGAGCCTTAAGTGTCTATATATGTATGGGCTAATATAGCGATGCATTTGTTATAATTGAAGCAACATCGTTAACATTCGAGGACGAATGTTTCTAAGGGGGGGAGAATGTAACACCCCGTACCTTCCCAACCCTATGTGACGACGTTGAACAATGTTCACTTAGGTGTTGAGAGCCATGAGTACGTAATTTGTAATGATTTTGATGAGAAAATTGATATTGGGCCTCGTACATGTGAATAGACTTGCATAGGAGGTATTTGTGACTTCGTGAAGCATTTGTGGGGTTAAAAACGAGGCTTGGAGGACCTCCAAACAAAAGATATTAAAGGTAAGAAGTAAGTTAAAGAATAGAACTTGAAGTATCTAACCAAATCCGCGAAGAAAAGTCGAAAAACGGAATTTTTTTAAAAAACTAAGGGTGGGGCGCGCTAGAGGGTGTGCCAGGATGCTCTGGGCAAAAATTTTTAGCCCACAGGCATCAAGGTGGCGCACCCAAGGGCGTGCCAGGCTGGTTTTGTCCACCTTTCAATGTTGGAAATTTTTCTTAAGTCCCAAGGGTGCCCGGGGACGTACCGGGCCAATTTTTGCCACATTTCTTCAACAACCACGAGCATATACATGGAATGATTGAAGTATTATATTGGTGTGGTGAAATTACTCGTGAACGAATTTGACATCAAAATAACGATTTTACCCTTTTAGTCAAGATAAGCCATACGTGGCTAGAATCGCTTGCTTTTGGGATTGAGGCTATGAATATGAATCGCGTGAGTGGGAATATTGTCGTAACGCATATGAAATGAATTAAACATGAGAAATTATTGATTTTATTGGGTTAAGTGAATTGGGCTCAATAAAAGGCCCAAAATGAGAAAGAAGACATGGGCCAAAATGGGTCAAATGACCCATTCTTGCCTTGACCTTCTAGACTTAGCATTAAATGCTATAAGAGTGGATAAGGATGGAATTGAAGGCCTATATAAAGGGGAAAAAATCTGATTTTTATTCACTTGAAACTCTCATGCTTTCTAGATATTTCTCAACTATTTTTCTCTCAAACCCTAAGAACTCAAAGCCAATTTTTGGAGCAAGATCATCATTTCTCAAGCTTGGGTAAGTGATTATTCTTATGGATTAATATATTATATGCATGGGAGAGTATGTAAATCATGTTGGTTATGCTTGGAAGTGTTTAACATGGCACTTTGTGTTTTTGTAAAAGATGTGTTATCCATGGGATTTAAACTTGAAATATGACTTATGATTTTGATGAAAGAGCATGGTATGGATGAAATATCAACATGTATGGTGTGATTATGTTATTAAACTTGTTTTTTGTCATAAGTGTAAATTATGGGATTTTGGCCGATTTGTTGTTGTGAGGGGTATTGAAGTGAATTGGTGGACTCATTGTGATGTTGTGGTGATGGAGAAGTGTAAAGTATGAATTTGGTGTGACATGCTAGTGGTTTATGATATTGTGGTCAATGTTAGGAATGTTGTGGTATTTTTTGTGTGATAGTTTCATACATGATATTGTCAAGAGGGAAATGACATGTTAAAGCCAAACATGTAACTCATTGTCGTTATATGCCATTGTAAGGTAGTTGGTGGTTAATGTAAATTCCGTTATGTACTTGTGGTGTAGAGTGAAACATAAGGAAGGAGATGGACTATTGTGTTCATAGATAGGTTTGTGTATTCATACCTAGAAGTGAAGGTATGTAAGGTTACTCTTTCCGTATCCTTCTGCAACATATTGTTCACATTGACATTGGGCTTGTTTCAATTCCGAGGGGCTTTGAAGTATAGAAATTCAGGTTGACATATATTTTTATTCACATGTGTCCTATTCTTAGACGAATTATGATTCACTTATCTCTTATTCATTGACTAAAGTTCCATAGTTGTCATAACGTTGTAATTTCTAAAAGAACTATCTCAAAGTGAGTAAGATGTAAAGAGAATCTATTTGTTCTTGAATAGCATTTTCCAGTCATGTCATGTTCCAAAGTCCAATAATATTATGATTATCTTTGTACCAATCTCTCACAAGTAGAAGTACCAATCTCATAAGAGTAATGAAGGAGGTAATGTGCGAGCTAATATATCTATCCCTCACAAGTAAAGGTATCAATCTCATGAAGTAAAGGAGTGAAGTAATATATATATATATATATGTATGTGCTTCAGATAATATAATGATCCTCAATGTATCACTCTTAGAACGGAAGTAAGAATAATAAGAGATATAATTGATGAGTATTCATGGGTGGTATCCCAGGGGTTAAAATACCTAGCATGGGTCGATCCCAATAACATAGGTGGTATCCCAGGGGTGACAGAAAAGCCTAGCATGGGTCGATCCTGATACATCCCAGGGGCGATATAAAATCCTAGCATGGGTTATCACAGTACATCCCAGGGGTGACACGAAAGCTTAGCATCGATTACTATAAAGTCCCAAGGGTCACAATACCTAGCATGGGTTAATAACATCCCAGGGGTGACACGGAAGCCTAGCATGGGTTAATATAACATCCCAGGGGTCAAAGTACCTAGCATGGGTTAATCTCATCCCAGGGGCGACAGAACAGCCTAGCATGGGTAGAACAATAAAAGATGAACATATGTGAAGATAAGAGGAGTAAAGAACGTAATATACATGTTTCCTCACATACAAAAAGAGAGTTTATTCACATTCACTATTTCTCTCTTATATTGACTCCATTGTTGTTGTTATTATGTATGATGAATTTCTCTAGCCTTACATACTCAGTACATTATTCGTACTGACCCCTCTTGGGGGATTTATTTTAAATGTTGCAGGCGCAGGTGCTAGTAGACCTCCGCAGTAGATTACCGGGTATTTGCAGATCTTTGGTGAGCTCCAGTTGGTTCGGGACTTTTCGAGTCACAGTTGTATAGTTGTTTTTATGTTGTTAATGTTGTATAAAGTGGGGACTTGTCCCGACTTTAAGTTGGTCTTGTAGATGCATCTGTTAGAGGTTTTTGTAGACATATGTGGGTATATGGATGTAAGAGACAAATGTCCGTTTTGAATTAATGGCCCCAACGGCCAAGTTTAAGAAATATATATTTATATAGCATATGTTCCATGTCCATGACTTCCGCATAGTAGCATGAGGTATAATAAGATTCATACGAGGTTACGCATACGAATGTTTCATTAGCAAAGATTGGTTCTCTCGGGCCATGTCGGCTTCGGGTGCCAGTCCGGCCTGAATGGGATTTCGTGTCGTGACAGGTTATTACATACCCTATTGCAGCCAGACCAACAATGACTTTTGAAGAGCAGAAGATCCTTCATTATTTTATCGGATTAAGTCCTCTAAGGTTTTTTTGGTGCTTTGAGGGAGAATGCATATGAGTTTCTAGTTAGCAACTAAGAGAGATTGCAAAACCTCAACTTAGTAGAACCGTACGGGGTGGACTACACTATATTTTAGATTGAGAGGTTAGCTAAATAGTGATGGAGAGCATATCTCAAGCGTAGGCTATCCAGATCACCTTTAATGACTTGGCTACAATTCTCCAAGGTTTTATTGGGGAAGTATAGGCCCCACAATGAGAGAGACAAGTTGGATGATGAGTTTACTGATCTTCAACAGGGTTCTATTTCTGTATCAAAGTATAAGACAATGTTTAATGAGTTGGATAGGAATGCTGCTATGATTATCCCAACACAGCATGAGAGGGTTCTAGATTTGACAGGGGATTGACTTTACCACTATGTTTAGCGACAGAGCAGTTAGTAGCATTAGGGTCTACTTTTCGTTAAGTTTTTGATCAGGCATGAACTATTGAAGGGATACATCATGAGGTCTATGAAAGCAGTGATAAAAGGCCCCGTCATCAGGCTATAGCAATTCTTTATCTCAGGGTAATTGTTTCCCTATAGAGGTTACCAGCAACACTTGCTATTGAGGCCCAAGGATTAACTATCTACTGTTATTCTTACAAAATTAGTATGGGTTGTGTGTTGATGCAACAAGCCTAAGTTTTGCTTATGCATCCAGGCAACTGAAGGTTTATGAGAAGAACTACCCTACTCATGGCTTAGATTTGGAAGCGATAGTCTTTGCATTAATGATTGAAGGCACAATCTATATGGGGTTTATTGAGATATCTTTAATGATTATCATCGAATACATCACATCTTTACCTAAAGGGATCTTAATTTGAGAAAACATAGGTAGTTGGAGGTTCTTAAGGATTACGACATCTTGATTCTTTACCATCCCAGCAAGGAAAATATAGTAGCAGATGCCTTAAGTTAGAAGGTAGTGAGTATGGGGAGTTTGAAATTTCTTGTAGAAGAGGAGAAACCTTTGGCTCAGACATCCAGTCCTTAGCCAACCGGTTGGTTCTACTTGATATTTCTAGTCCCTAGTAGGCTTTTACCTATGTTGAGGCTCGATCATCATTATTGGAGAACATTTGGGCATAACAACTTGAGGATAAGAGGTTGAGGGTTATTTGCTATAAGGTGTTGAGGGGAAGGTTTAGGAAGGCGACCTTAGATCCAAATGGTGTCTTGAGGATCGAGGGGCATATTAGTGTTCCTAGAATTGAAAACTTCATTAGATTGATTATGAAGGAGGCCCATTATTCTTGATATTCTATTCATCCGGGGGCAGCAAAGATGTATTGGGATATGAGACAACATTACTGGTGGCACAGGATGAAGAGAGATATTACAGACTTTGTATCTTGGTGCTTGAATTATCAACAGGTTAAGTTTGAGCACTTAAGGCTAGGTGGTTCGACTCATAGGTTACCCATTTCTGAGTGAAAATGGGAGCGGATAGCTATGGACTTTGTGGTTGGTTTGCTATATACTTCTACAGTTTGATTCCTTTTATGTTATCAATGATAGGTTGACTAAATCTTCCACTGGTTCAAATATCCTATAGTTCAGAGATATTGGCTCAGATATACACTCGGGAGATAGTCCATTTGCATAGGGTGCCTATTTCTATCATTTTTTACTGTGGTACTCAATTCACGTCATCAATTTAGAGTTATTTCATAGGAATTTAGGTACTTGTGTTAAGCTTAACATAACTTTTCACCTTCAGACTGATGGTCAATTTGAATGGATTATTCAGGTTTTAGAGGATATATTTTGAGCCTATGTTATTGGTTTTGGGGCTCAGTGGGATCAGTTCTTAGCCTTGGTTGAGTTTGCATATAATAGCAGCTACTATTTGAGTACTGAGATAGC
This sequence comes from Capsicum rhomboideum, assembly GCA_031232105.1. Taxonomy (NCBI): domain Eukaryota; kingdom Viridiplantae; phylum Streptophyta; class Magnoliopsida; order Solanales; family Solanaceae; genus Capsicum; species Capsicum rhomboideum. The sequence goes on from CP124718.1 coordinate 53,260,649, forward strand.
ACCATTTAAGGCATTGTATGGTAGAAGGAGTAGATTTCTAGTAGGTTAGTTGATGTTTTTGAGGTTAGACCATAGGGTACTGACCTATTGTATGATTCTTTAAATAGGGTTCTAATAATTTAGGAGAGACTCCATACAACTCAGAGTAGGCAGAAGATTTTCACCGACCAAAGGGTGCACAACTTGGTTCTTTCAATTAAGGATAGGGTTTCTACAAGTGTCGTCGTGATAAAGTTCGAGAAGAAGAGAAAACTTAGCCCCTAGGTTGATTGGCCCATTTGAGACACTAACATATTAAGGATGTTTTATATAAGTTAACTTTGCCTCCAACTATTTTGGGTGTTCACCTGGTATTCAATGTGTCTATTGGTTTAATTGGATTAGAGTTTGGCCTTCAAGGAGGAGCCCGTTGTAATTCTAGACAGACAGGTTAGAAAGTTGAGAACAAAGGAGATTCCATCAGTTAAATTTTAGAGGAGGCACCATCCTATTGAGTAGAATACTTGGGAGATCGAGCGGGATATACGGTCTAGATATCCTCACATTTTTTAGCCTTCAGGTACCTTCTATTTCTTAACTTTTAAGGATGAAAGTCCTTTTTATTAGTGGATATTGTAATGACACTAAAGGTCATTTTAAAAAATTTCAGGTGTTTTCCCTATTTTGATCTTTCTCATAGCTTCTGTACTATATTTCAGACTTGTTGAGATATGTGGTTTGGTTCCCGAGGAGTTGATTCGATTTTAAACCAATTTCCTAATTTTGGACCTTTTCATATTAGGAAGTTTGACTTTGGTCACGATTTCTAGTAAATGGCCTCACATGAAAATTTTGACAGTTCCACTAGCCTCGAAATATGGATTTTCGGCTAGAGGGACATTTGAGGTTTCGAGGCTATTAGACATAATTTGGGTGTTGGGTTGGGTTTTATGTGATTATTTGGAAAGTGTTGACTCCGGTCAACATTCAATCGAGACGAACTCCGATGGCATTGCATTGACTCCATTGAGTCTTTAATGTCACTTCTAGTTGGGTAGCATATGTTTGCATTCTTGGTACTCCAAATAAATCTTGGGGGTCCGTTGAGGACATGGTGAAATTAACTTAAGCTGTTGATGCAACTATTTTCTGGTGTAGTTGCTCCTGTGGAGCTTCGCTCACACCAGCAGAGTAGCTCCTACAGTTAAGTGGTCGCTTTAGCAAAGGCTGCTGACATCACCACCTTACGCTCCTATGGAGATTTCTCTGCTTCAGTGAGGCTGCTCCTGCGGAAGGAGTTCTACTCTTGAAGAAGGTGCACTGTGCACCTAGTTCTGCTTAAGCAGAGATTTTGTGGAATTTCTTCCGCTTTTGTGGAGGCTTAAACTATTAAGGAGCTCCACTTCTATGAAGGATTCATCACTAAAGCGACGTTTCTCCTGTGGTTAAACCTTCACAGAAGGCAATGATAGTTGTATATATTTCCCCATCTTCTGTATTTCATTCCATTTTATGCTAAGTATTGTTGAGATCTTGGGTTTGAGGGAATTGGAGCCTTTATTAGAGATTCTTTATACAAGTAAGCTTAATTCCTTTGTCATTTCCTTTTATCACTTAATCTAACGTCTTTTCTATCTTTAAACCGTGAATTCCAACTTTGATTCTTGGAAATTCCACCATTAAAGTAAGTTTGTTTGGACCAATTTAGGTCTGAATAGAATTTCATCTTCGCCCAACTTTATGGCTTAAGGTATTATTTTTCTCGTTTGAATGAAGAGGTTGTGTTTTTGATAGCGTGGTAGCATTCTAAGGCTCAGCAAAAGGGAAAAGCTTCCTTGTGATGGTTCATGGGTTGCCGGTCAGCCTTGAGGTTGGTTATGGCTTCCCTCTTTTTATACTTAGCTTGGTTGGGTATTTTATAAATTTCATGATTGGTTAGGGGATTCGTAGGGTAGGCTTAAGTTTACTTCATTATTTATGATGTTACTGACCTATCTCTAGGACCTTAGATTAGAATAGTTGTTGGAACCTTCGTTTAGGATGCTTATCTTGATATTAGTATTAGAATATGGTTTATAGTATAGGTTTAGGGTAGGATTTCTTGGTAGAGTAGGTTCTATTGTTCAGTTTACTTTTGCATCATTTTCTTTCTGTGTTATCTTTATGATATGAGATTATGGGCCCGAGGCTGTGGATTGTTACTGCTTAGATTCCAGAATAGTGTGTTTTTCCATAGAAGGTGATTTTATCCTACTTCACATATACACACACACACACACACACACACACATATATATACTACCTTAAAAGCATGAACTCCAAAAGTTTAAAGTGAAATTACTAAAATACCCCCAGCTCATTTAATTAAAATAAACTTATTTAAATTCTGAAATTACCCCCAGCCTATTTAACTAGCCACTTTAATTAGACTTATCAACCCTACATCTGCGCGTTGTAAACTAACAAGTTTCAGAAACCTCGCTTCAATGAGCAAATATTAATAATAGCACCAGTTACTCTATTTAAAAGTAGAAACGCCATGACAGTACCCCAACAATCGTCCATCTTCTCTATAAAGCTATCAAGTATTCCATGTTAATTCTCAAACACCAAAATTTCAAGCGTTTATGATTATTCATCTCCTTTAAATAGTTAATTCCATTGTACTTTATGTTTAGATTTCTGTCATTGTCGTTGTTTCATCCATCTCCTTCCCTTGTTAAGGCTAGGCTGGTGAAATTCTCTGCCCATAAAATCAAGTTGTAAGTCCTTTTATCTAAAACTGCATAGTAACGTCCATGTCTTTTCACCCTTCCGACGCTCCTAATCAAGTTTGTTTTCGCACTATTATAATCTACATTGTATGTGTTCCTTATATTCAATACATTTAAGTTTTAAATTTGAAATTTATGTGGCTTTTCACTTTCCTATATTCACTTTAAGAGTAGAATATTATTATTCTGCTTATTTGTTGATTCGTGTCTTCTTAAAATCTGCATATGTTTGTCTCTATTACACTACTAAATTAGTCAAAACCAATGATGACAACCTTATAGAGAGTGTGATAGCTACAGGTGAACTCTACTAATGTACCACGGTGTAAATTATATCCGTACATGACCATAACAGCTTGATTAATTCATACTTATTATATGAAAACAAAACTGTTAAGGGTTAACTCCTTTACTTTTAAGAGAGAACACGATTATGGTCTTAGATTATATATGTATTTTACTTGCTTATTTTCCATCAGGTAATGTGCTACTAATAACATTAGCTTTTATGAAATTTCTTTAATAAACGGTCCTGGATATAACTTATTTGTTGATGATTGTTGATGACGATATAAAAATTAGTTGAATTGAATTTTTACCATGATAAGCCCGAATCAAGTAAACCCTTTTAGGGGTAGTTCCACTGAAAGAAAAGCAGGACTTTGGGTTCAATGGTCTTAGCGATGAAATTACTGCTACAAAAAATGAATCTTCCATTATGCTTCCCTTAATATTTGAAATAAATTTTCATTCTAAATCAGAGGGGAACAACCCAACCAGATCTTGCTGCTAAATAAGCTTTATAGATCGATCTCTTCTATCATTAAACATCGAACAAGTTATGATAAATTTCAGCAGAGCAAGCCATTGAACATTATAATTATTTGTTACAAAAACCTAAAGGAACTAAAGTGTTGAGAAGATGTTGTATTTGGGGAGATTGGAAGCCATTATGGTGTCGATGGTCTCTTAAAAAGAAAAAGACTGATAAAAAAAATATCAAACATTTTACAGGTGCCAAAAGGAGTTGGAAGACTAAAGATTTTGCATCATATTAGCCCGCGAAGACTAAAAATGATGCTCCATCTCTGTGTTCTACTTCTAACATTTTACACCTCCGTTGACAATCATCTATAGTAGTTTGTATTTCCTCTCCATCTATTTTTTTGTTCTTTTTAACAATAAATAAAGATAGAACGATGTGTCCAGTTGTTAAAGAAGGTAGTTTACACAACCACAGAAAAAAAAAACATAAATAAAAGTTAAGCACCAAAGCAAAATGCTCAAAACACCAGCATAGTCATACATTTTACAAACACAAATTTAAAAAATTAACATATGTTTTGGCACACTGCTGAATAGCTCAGCCGACAACAGGTCAAGTAAGAGGATACATCGGGGTTCCTTCACTGGAGCACATGGTTGCCATAGTCTGAATTGAACTTATGTACCTAGGTACATGGATGTGTGCAGATGGTATGGTGTTCTTCAATGCCATCTCAATATCGCTCATAGTTACTGGTCCAATATTGGGCAACTCATCCTTAGGCACAACTTTTTCCATCTCATCAAGTTCTGCCATCAAATGTCTTAATGGTTGCATGGCAGCCTCCCTGCATAATAGTTGAATGTTAGAACTAGGAAAACCTTCTATATTTTCTACCAATAAATCACATGGAAGTGGCGCCTCTTCAGGAAGGGATGGTAGTAATTTCTCAAACATGACACACCTCGCTTTTGGCTCCAAAAAGGGCACGATGATCTGCTTCTCAAGATACTGGAGCATTGTTGCATCTATTTCTCAGAGAAGATTTGTTGCTGCCAGAACAAAGAAAAGTTCATCTTTACTATTCAAATCATCCATCTATATAAGAAGTTCTATTTTTAAATGCCTACTATACCCATGCTCACTGTGCGCTTCCCCGTATTGACTGATAGTGGCATCAATTTCATCAAGAAAGATGGTTGAAAGTGCATGATGCTTGGAGAGCTCGAATGACACTTTTATCAATTTCTCAGAATCTTCACGCTATTTGTTGGCAAATGATGATGCTGAGATATTGAAAAATATGATATTGCATTCAGTTGTAACTGCCTTCACAAGCATGATTTTTTTCTATTCGGGGAGGGCCAAAAAGAAGGATATCTTTTGATGGAGTAAGAAGACCTTTAAAGTAATTTGAATATTTAATAGGCATAACAACTGCTTCTTTTAGTAGACGTTTGGCAGTCTCAAATACTTTAATTCTCTCCCACTTAACATCTGGAGAACCACGAAGAATATCCCTAGTTAAGCTTTTTCCTAAAGCACGCACTTCTGCAGACTCAAAAGGAGGAAGTAGAAATATTTGTGGCTTTCCATCCACTCCAGTAGAATGAACTTCATTAGAGTTTGTGAGCCTCCATTAAACAGATTACTGCTCAAAAATGGATAATTTTGCAGTGTTTCGCACTTATCCATTTCCATTCACAATTGAAGAAATGCCATTTTGTATAGAATCACCTTCTTAGTTACATCTGATGCAAGAACCTTCTTCCTCCCAAATGGAATGGTCCAGCGAGTCAATGCGGGTTTGTCGGCCATTTCTTTTTTATCTTTCAATTCAAACTCCGATAGAAAGAGAAAGAGATTGGTGACTGCTCCCTCTCTTTCTTCCTCACCTCATGTCCATTGGTCCTACTTCTAACATTATGACCTCTGTTCTTTTTTCAAAGCCACCAACTACATCTGCCTCCGGCAAAGCAAATTGTCAGTAGAATTCATTTCTGATACCCCATACACCTAGATCCTGATTTCTCCTACTTTGTGAACTACATCTGGTCTAGATATCACATCCAAATTCATGGAATCTTAAATTGATTGACATGATTTTTTATAAAGTTTCCATTTTATAGTTGGACCATTAATCTGATCAAATATTGCTCATGCTTAATGTGTCCCTGTTTTCCATCCTAGAAATCAGAAAACTAGGTAAATTTGATGAAGTGTACTAAATTCTAGCATCTTATTACATCTCTTCTGGAACTCTATTTAAGATCATCAGTATTCTTGCATTGTAGTTTCTTTTTTCCTCGATTCATTGTTGTTGAAGATGTTAACAAGTTCTCTTTCTTTAATGTTCTATACTCCCTTGCTCCGTTATCTAATAATCTTCATTCACCATGCTTAAGTTATTTTTCTTTTTTAAAAACAAAATTACTTTTTGTACCAGGTTGTGGATGCCACCCGATTGACGAGCATTTGCTATACTTTGTACTTCTGTCTAACTGTTATACTCTAAAAGATGAGTTATAGCACCGACTACTTTTGTTAAAAAATGACTCCTATTGCTCTATTAATTTGAAAAACTTCTTCCTACCCTTATATAGATGATGATTAAAGTATATGTAATGGCTTTCGTGTTCAACTTTTATATGTTCCCACTTCCGCACAACCATACATTGAGAAACTTTACAATTTTATTCCTCAAACTATAATAATTTCATTTACCATTTACTAATTATTTGTGGCATCTTAGATTGTTGTTTCTCAAAAATTTATGCTTTCTCGGGAAAAATTAAACGAACAATAAGAAGTTTTATATTTATCCTTGGATGAAAAAAAGAAACCGTTCGTTATAAGATGTATCCGCGTTAGATGTGGCAGTGAAAAAATATATCATTTTGTGCCAAAGTGCACAGATTTGAAAGAAATTCTTTCAAGTCATAAAAAGAAAAGTCTAGGCAATTACTTCAGCCTAACTCGCCAAAGTGTCATCTAGAGTCAAAAAGTTAGAGCATAATAAAACTTGTGCTAGCGAACAAGCTATTGAACATTACTACAAATTGCTTTCCTGGGATGAACAAACCAAAGAGTTGTCAAGGCACCACATCCTCCTAAGGGAGTAAGTTAGGGGAAAAAAGAACCCCCCAGATGGAACAAAAGGGAAAAATATTACAATGGAGAATGTCAATTGAAGATATAGTACCAAATTAGAACATATACGTGACTTTTATAAATAAATCGACTCCATATTATATTCTTGAATCCCTTATTTTAAATATTGAACAGTATAAAACTTTTTAATAAAATTGATCATTGTCTACAACATTTACATGTGACTTCTTATACACCTTGTATTTAGAATTCTTTATTCGAGGGTTCACACTTCACTCTTAATTTTCCAATCTAAAAAATAATTCATATAATACCTTCGGTCTCCCTAGAAATATTTTTCAAACACTACTTAACAACTCTATGTTGTATCCAAACCCCTTATCGGATAAGAAAGTGTTTCCCTAACATATATGTGCAATAATTCAACTTACTCTTGTTATCCTCATTATACCAATAATTTATAAAATATTTGATAAAATTTATAATCATCAACAAAGTATAAAGATTAAGAGTAACTAAATTAATGAGCTATATTATTGCATATTTTATGATCTAAAAGAATTATGGGATCATCACTTGAACATTTCATCTCAATATAAACATTTGAACTTGATATCTTCACTTGCTATTGGTCTTCATGAATTTTAGATTTAATCAGATAATCAAAGGTAATATTATATTTCTACTATTTCCCATTGTAGATCCGCATTTTTTTTGCCTTATTCTCATATTTAAATTTTATCCAAAGAAGACAAACTTCAAACTGGTGCTTTGAATTCTACCTCCAACCTGCGTGTGTCCACTTAGTCCTGAAGTTAGGCTTCACCCATTGCTAATTTTAGACCTTGTGGAATAAAATTTATAAACTTCAACCCTATGGATTAGAAGTCAAAAATGTTGAAGCCTGATTTTTCAACATGAAGGTCTGTTCTATAGCCATTAGCAACTCCAACTCCAAACCAGTCTTGCTTGCGAGCCAAAGTAAAGGTATACATTATTTGTGATGTTATAAAGGAATCTAATTATTCTATGGTAAACACACAATTAATTAATTATATTAGTAGATATATTATATTAAAATAGAAACTTTATTAATTTAACTAAAGTTATTCAAGATATGAGTTTGTAATGGTTATTACATTATCTAATTATTAAAGTTCCATTACTGAATTAACCTTATCTAATTAAATCATTTAAGGCTGGAAGAATATTGAACAACATATTACTAAGAGATGGCAATTCATGGCAGTCCTCAACACCAAATAATAGGTAAAGCCTCTAAGTGAAATGCAACCTCCAGTTATTAACCTTCAACTACATCTCCCGGATAAATAATTAGTTACTCAACATGATTGTGAAAAATAGCTCTTCATTAAACGGATATTTTAAAACAACTGCTACGCTAATATTTATATGCTAATCAATTTTCAACATGTAATTTATTATTGAAAGAGGCAAAATCTGCAAACGTTGATAGCAACAGTTAATATCAAGCACATTATGCTTATTGAGCACTTCAGGATGTGCTGCATAGATGATGAAGCCCGCAAATATATTTATAGAGAATTTCTAGAGTGTTGTGTATGTAATCCTCAACCAAAAAAATAGACAAGAAGAAAAACATGATATGTAATTGGTGAATATCTATTGGTAATTCATCAACAAGTTAAATTTTATGTATTAAATACATTAGAAATTAAATTAATTAGTTGTGATATATTTATATTGTAGCTAATTCTTGTGATGGTGAAAGGTATTATGAGATATTAGTACTGAACCATGTTAGAGGACCAACTTCATTTGCAGACTTGCTCTCAATAAATGGAAAACAGTGTGATGCTTGCAAAGAAGCTTTCAGAAAAAGAGGATTATTAGAATCAAATGATAGCATTTCAATTGTCTACATGAGTTGTCTTTTTCAAAATGCCATCAGCTCTTTGAAGATTGTTCCTAACAATTTTAATGCACTGCAACCCAACAAATGTTTGAAAGCTCTGGGAGACATACTATGTTGATATGTTAGAAACTTCCAAAGGAAACACGACACCTCACTAGATGATCACTACAATGTACACTACAAAGTAAAGTGCTAACTATAATATTAGGAAATATACACACATCTTATCGACATATCTCAAGATCCACGTGCAATACACGTGTCGTGACACTAGTATATATATATATATATATATATATATATATATATATATATATATATATATATATATATATATATACACACGCAGAAACTTGAGCCAACACACATGCATTTAATCATACATACACATGGATTTGGGGTACCGTTTGAAGGGAATTACTGAGTTTTGGTTCTAAAAAGACAATCATACCACCTATACTATTGGTTTTTGATTTTAAAGAGGAAATTGCACCATCTTACTACGAATTTCAGGTTTTGGGAAGGTTTGGATTATTTTAAAACTGATTTATGATATAAAAAGATTGTATCACATTTAACTCGGTCTGAAGGATGTTTTCGATCCATTTCTCGATTTACTTTTCTATAGTTGATCCCGAGGCACGATTTTGGGTGGCTCAAAGTATATGTTCTGGGTTTTACTTTTCATCATATGATAGGAACTCGAGGTATATGTTTTGGGGTCTTACATTTCTACCTTGGCTACATACTACATTACATCATCCCATATTGTACTACACCTTTCATTTGTATGTATATTCGGTATATATTATATTATTATTTTCATTTTGATAATTGTTATGCTTAGAGTTCTAGGTTAGCTTTAATTGGGTAGATTCCTTTTCACGTTGTTTATTTTGTATACTTGCACGAGTCATCCCCATTGATGCTGATCGTTTGGAGGCGCTAATTGATCAACTTTATGGTGAGCTTTAGGCGTCCAAAGGTTTATCCATTTCCATCTTGCTTTATCTGTCTATATTTTATAAACCTAGGATATCCTTATAGTTGTATTGTTCTATTTATGTACTTTAATAACTCTTGTGCTGGTGACACCAGGTTCTAGGATGAGATTTTTATATATTTTTGTCTTTTCTAGTTTCCCCATTGGGCGGGCCCATATTTGTATATCTTTATACTTGTTATGTATGTATCTATATATGATGGCCTATTTGTCTAATTTTAGCTTCTTCATTACTTATTTGGCCATTATTTCTCTGTATATAGCTTTGGGTTTGGCTTACCTACTAGAGGGATTATAGTAGGTGTCATCATGGAGCGATTTTGGGTTGTGACAATAGTTCATATCTCAATTAAGTTATTCATGGACATGTGATATGACTAACTAGTTAGGGCTAGATTACATGTATAAACATAGAAACAACAAAATACTAACACATAATGGCACTGGATTACATTAAGCTAAGCTATTTAATTTAACTCCCAAATTTTTACTCTAATTATTTATCAATTTCTAATGTATTAAAAAGAGATATACATTTCAATATATGCATTAGAATACTAAGAAAGTTTTTGAGGGATCTATTTTTTAAATAAAACAAGTTTCATGCCTTAAGCAGACAACTATCACCATATAAGTCAGAAACTCACTTTTTACTTTAATTGAACTATGTGAGACTTATTCCTTTTCACTTTTTTTGGATGGTTATTACCCATTGTATTGTATTGTATTGTATTGTTACTACCAATACCATATTTATTTTGATTGTTGTTTAAAATATATTGTATAGTATGGTTTGATTCCATGGTTAGGAAACCATGAAAAGTGTAACACCCCGTACCTTCCTAACCCTATGTGATTATGTTGATAATGGTTATTTAGGTGTCGAGGTGCCATGAGTATGTGTTTTGTAATGTTAGTGATGAGAAAATTGAAATTTGGCTTCGTACGTGAGATTAGCCCTTCATAAGAGGTGTTTTGTGATTTTCGTGGAACATTCGTGGGGTTCAAAATGAGGCTAAGAGAACCTCTAAACAAAGGATATTAAGGTTAAGAAGTAAGTTAAAGAATAGGACTTGAAGTATCTAACCAAATCCGCGAAGAAAAGTCGAAAAACAAAATTTTTGGAAAAACTAAGGCCCAGGCGTGCCAAAGGGCGTGCCAGGACGCTCTAGGCCAAATTTTTGTGCCCAGAGGCAGCAAGATGGTGCGCCCAAGGGCGTTCCAGGATGGATTTTTCAATTTTTCGAAAGTTGGAAATTTTCTAAGTCCCAAGGGTACCCGGGGACGTACCGAGCCGATTTCTGCTACGTTTCTTCTAAAATCATGAGAATATACATGAAATTCATAAAGGATTATATTGGTATGATAAAATTACTCGAGAACGAATTTGGCATCAAAATGACGATTTTACCCTTGTAGCCAAAATAAGTCATACGTGGCTAGAATTGCTTGTTTTTGGAATTAAGGCTACGAGTATGAATTGCATGAGTGGGAATATTGTTGTAACACGTATGAAATGAATTAAACATGAGGAATTATGGATTTTAGAGTGTTAAGTGAATTGGGTTCAAAATAGGGCCCAAAAATGGGAAGAAAACATGGGTCAAGAATGGGTCAAATGACCCATTCTTCCATTGACTAATGCAACACATTGCATTAAATGCCAAGAGTGGATAAGGATGAAAATTAAGGGCCTATATAAAGGGTCAAAAGGCTGATTTTATTCAAGAGAAATACACATGCTTTTTCTATCTTTTTCTAGAGAATTCTCAAGAAAGCTTCTTTGGCTCCCAAAACCCCAAGGCACTTTTTGGAGCAAGATCATCATCTTTCAATCTTAGGTAAGTAATTATTCTTATGGATTAACATATTATAAGCATGAGAGATTATGTATATCATGTTGGTTATGGTTGGAAGTATTGGACATGGCACTTTTGGTTTTGTGAAAAGGATGTGTTATCCATGGGATTGTAACTTGAATTATGACTTGTGACTTTGATGAAAGAGCATGGTATGGATAAAATATGAACATGTACGGTGTGATTTTATTATTAAACTTGTTGTTTTCATATAAATGTAAATTTTGGGATTTTGGCCGATTTGTTATGGTGACGTGTATTGAAGTAAATTGATGGTATAATTATGATGTTGTGATGATGGAGAGTATGAACTTGGTGTGACATACTAGTGGTTTATGATACTTTGGTCAATGTTGGGCATGCTGTGGTATTATTGATATGACCATGCCGTAAATGGTATTGTAGAGAAAGAAATAACATGTTAAAGCCAAACATGTGACTTATTGTTATTGTATGCCATTGTAAGGTAATTGGTGGTTAATGTTGGTTCCGTTATGTAATTGTGTTGTAGAGTGAAACATAAGGACGAAGCAGGACTATTGTAGGCACACTTAATATTGTAGAATCGTATTGAGAAGACAAGGTATGTAAGGTTACTCTTCTATATTCTTCTGCAGCATATGGTGTCCACATTTTCATAGTACTCATTTGATTCCGAAATGCTCTAAGGTATTTCGAATCCAGTAGTCGACTAGTGTTACTCATATGTCTCCTATTCATTGAGCGGTTGTGAATCACATGTCTCATATTCATTGGCAATGGTCCGAAAGTCCAATAAGGTTGTGTTTCAAAGTTTCAATAGTGGTTAGACTCATGTATCTTGTTCAATAATCATTGTCCAATGGTTCCAATAGTGTTATGTTTCCACGAAGTCTATGTTTCCAATAATGTTTATTTGCATGTTTCTCACTCATTGATTATTGATCCAAAGCTTCAAAGAAAGTTGTGACTATCATTGTATCGATCTCTCATAAGCAAAAGTATCAATCTCTCACAAGTAAAGGTATCAATCTCAAAAGTAAAGAAATGAAGTAAGAAAAAGTAATGCATATTGATATGTTCATTTATCCATGGGGTGCAAACACTCGCATGATGATGTTCATTTATCCATGGGGTGCAAGAACACCTGCATGATGATATGATCTTATCCATGAGGTGAAAAGAATACCTGCATGATGATGATATTTTATCCATGGGGTGAAAAGAACACCTGTATGATGAGGGCCCAAACAGTATATGAGTGATGTAAAAGTAAATTAAAGTAAAGGCAAGAGAAAGAAAGAACGTAATGTACATGGTTCCCCACATACAGAAAGAGAGTTTATTCACATTTCTATTTCCTTATATTGATTCCTTTATTGTTGTTATTATGTATGATGATTTCTTATGAGCCTTACATACTCAGTACATTCTTCGTACTGACCCCCTCGGGGGACTTACCTTACATGTTGCAGGTGCCGGCATTAGTAGACTTCCTCAGTAGACTCTGGATCATTTACAGATATTTGGTGAGCTCCAGTTGGTTCAGAGCCCCCTGAGTCATAGTTGTATATGTGTTTTGATGTTATATATATTGTATAAAGCGGGGACTTGTCCCGACTTTACGTTGGTCTTGTAGATGCATCTGTTAGAGGCTTTTGTAGACATAGGTGGGTATATGAATGTAAGATATGTACGTTCAGTTCGACGTAATGGCTCCAACGGCCAAGTTTGGTATATATATTTATGGAATATGTTTCCATATTCATGTCTTCTGCATAGTTGCATGAAGTATAATAAGATTCATACGGGGTTACGCATACGCAGGTTCATGATCAAAGATTGGTTCTCTCGGGCCATATCGACTTCGGGTGCCAATCACGCCTCATTGGGATTTGGGGCGTGACAAAAAGCTCCATTTTATGTAACCACCAACTTGGTGGTATTGCATTGTTACCAATTATTTTTTCTTATTTTATCTTTACTTGTTATTACATAATCATATTTTATCCTTTATCCTATAATTTTATAGCAAACCTACCCCGTATCCTACTTTTTTAGTAGGTTTATCCTTCAAATATGGATATGTGAGAATATGCAATGATGGAAAATGATACAATTTATCTAAATGTTGTATTCATTAAAACCATAAAGTACTATACAGTAAAATACAATACAATAAATTATGAAATAATATGTAACAACCATCCAAATGGAATGTTAAGAAAGTTGTCTATCAATATATCATTGTGAAAAGTAAAACTCTAGACTCATAAGAAAATTAAAAAGTATAGATTTGCCTAGGTTCAACATTAAAATAAACACCTAGGAAAGTACCATGGCTACGAAAACCAGGAGGTGACTCAGTTATGGCTGACTAAAAAAATAAAAGAAAGTAAAAAGAACATAGGACAAAATCTATTTAGTGACAATAGTTTGGAAGGAAATATTTTGAATAACCATTTTGTGCATTACTAGGCTGCCAACGATTTTTATCTTTCCCACCACTATTCAAAGAGCATGAAGTGTCTCCTATGAATCAAAAATAAACAAAAAGATAAGAGTGGGGTAAGAGCTCCCTATTGGCACATGAAGCGTACTAATCAGCAGACGCATATTGAGTTTTTGTTGTTATAGGATTATCTTTCACATAATAGGTGGTGGTGGTGGTGGTGGTGATTGATATATTTGGGTTTACAGTAGTGGGGAGCCTATTTTCTGAATTTTCCCCAGAGGTACTTCTTTCATCCTTACAGGGTTATGGTTGGTCATATTTGTCTAGTAAAGACCTTATCCTAGCCAATTTAAATTTAATCGGTGCTTCTTCAAGTAAGATATCTCCCTCCTCTTCGATCATATAGTTCTCTTCTATAATATTCTTTCTAAGGTTAACTCATAGAGGTGAACTCAAATAGATAAGAACTGGTAGTAAGACCGGCAAGGCGGTGGAAGGAACTATGGTTGCTAAGACCAAGTCTTCAAGCTCTTTGTTTTGGAGTGCAGCAATATCAACTATTTTCTAAGCTAGATCCTCCTTCAATTTTTCTTCCACATTAGCTAAGGTACTTTTCTCTAGCTCCGCCACCATTTGATCTAGATTATTGATTCCAAGTGGTGGTGAGATCATGATTCTTCCTTACCTTTTACCTTAAAGGGGTCAGGGAAGTAATAATTTCTTTGGCCACAAAACCAACCTGGTCTTTTGATAGGCATATTGACTTTAGAGTTATCCCTTGTCAACACCCTTGATGAGGTAGAGGGAGCATTAGTATGGCTATCCCTTTTTGAGGGTGCAGCTCCTCCCATTTCTGCCACTCAAAATAAACATGGGTGACAAGTGTCCCATACCACCCTCCTTGATCTTTTGCTCTAACTTCTCACAGTATAAATATGGCTACATCTAGGTATCATTTGAATTCATCCCCATAGTAGAATCTGTTCATTACCATGTTATTGGAATCAACAAAAACTCCTTGGACCACTAGACAGTCAAGGGGCCTTTATTGTGCCCTTGGCAATCACTTTTATGGATCCATCCTAGCCTCATATGCTGTAAATAATTCACGAACTATGGTCAAGCATCATGATCTAGGTGATTTGTAAATGGCTTCCACCTATCTATCTATAATTTGGCCAAAATGGTCGGGTAGTCTTCTAACCCATTAAAACTAATCTACTTCTCCTCAATGAAATTACATCATATTCTCATCTTAAAAACCTCCAACCCATCTTTATAAATTTCTTCAGAGCCTTCTACTAAGAACATTTTAAATTCTCCAGTTTAAGCCCCTTCTTCCTTATTACCTTTAGGGGCAGTTGCTGATGTGGAAGATATAGACTCATTAACTTGTTCTACTTCTAATGAAGTGTTTCCATGTCTAGTTGACTCTCTTTCTGGCTCCTCCCCTTCAGATTGGGAGGAGATAATATGTTGTGCTCTTTGGGATAATAGTAGTTATCTTTAGCGCTTTGTATATTGAAGTTGGTATTCCTCGCATCCTTACCTAGACCTACTATGTGGTTTGGTCCGTATTGGAAGATCATTCTTCCTTCCTTAAGAATGAATAGATGCTTCACTCCTGGTTCGGCCTAGTTTAGCTGACATAATCTGCAGTAAAGATACATGTTAGTACCTATAAGATGTTAGAAAATTTCTTTTGATGTGTCAGTCTATAACATTACTTCATGATTCCCGAATTAAAATTATGACTGCACTTCGAGATGCAGACCAATTTTATCAAAATTCTCTTATTAGTAGACCTTCTGAGTTTTTCTGTTAAGTAGTTCACAGGTCGTGACTGATTTCACATTCGTGTAGTAACTAGAAAATTGATCACCTTAAATTTTCCTACTCTTTATAATTTCATGGAAGGACAGATGGGTCATGAATTGCTTTGCATTCATAAAGTTCTCTGCTAATCGGAAGGGTTTTTATGTCAGTTTTCTAAACTCTCATTGAGATTTATGATTCATAAATGTCATGTTGACAATGTATGCCTCTTTATATTTCAAAATGTTTCCCATTCTTACCATTTGTTATAGATACTAAAGTGTCTTTAGAAAATTTCAGGTTATACGACCATATCCTAAGCATACGAACCATATATCCTGATTTTTCCCACATGAAGTATAGTGACCATGCATGCAAACACCTATATTTTCTAAATTTTAACTAGTTACCCAAAGTTTTATTGTGATTTGACCTCTTAGTTCCGTACTTTCATTCATTGAAGATTAGGGGTTTTACACTAAAGTCTGGTGTTGCCTTTCATGGGTTTGAAAACCTTTGAAATTTTGCCTCTATTTTTCATCATCATGGCTGGTTAGACACTACCATAGAATTTCCCACCTATGGATCACACTAAATTAAGGTTGTAATCATAAATTTACCTTAATGTGTTTAAGATGGGGTCTTCGAACTTAGGTTGGCTTCGATTAAGAATTCACACACTCCAGTGTGGAGAAACAGAGAGAAAATAAAGTTTCTATGAAATATCATTTGCAAAAGTGTTGTCCTATTGGGTTTACAAAGATGTATACTCTTATAGGGATGAAGGATTTTTTAGAGCAGGAAAATTAAAAGTAGATATGTCCTTTTAAAATGGGGGAGAACGATTTCTGGTCTTGGGGATAAGTTGTATAATTGAGTGTTAAGTGGGTCGACAACCTATTCACGGTGTGTGGATCTCGTAGGCCTTACTAGTCATTTCTTACTTGTAGTTGTAACGGGAATTCATGAACCCATGTATGAACTGTATGTACATTCTTCAACTATGTTCCTTTGTCCTCTTTGAGAGATACACCACACATAAATTAGAAGCAACGGTCTATATAAAAATTAATAATTAGCAAGCGAAAAAGAAAGGAGAACATTATCTTGGGTTGCCTTCCAGGTAGCACTTTATTTAACATAGCCACATGATGGAGTTTTAATTTATTAGGAGAATGGTGGTTCATGATCATGTAATTCTCTCCTACAGTTTTACTTTTTGAGCACATGTTCTTGTAGCTTTGTACACCTTCCACCAGTGTCCTAACTTGGGCGTACCACGTCTTTCCATGTCAAGCCACTTTATCCAGTAGCGCAGAGGCATCCTAAAAAGTACTATCCCTGATATCTCCTCCCCCCACAACATGGCTATGTCTTGGTTGACTGGATCTATAAGAACATCTCATATAGCACCCTCTCATGAACCTAGGCTCCACTTCTATGAGCAGAATATTTTTGATTTTTTCCGCATATACAATAAGTGTTGACCTTGCATCTTGTTAAAGTAAAGTAAGTTATTTATAACCTCTTCTTTTTTTCCCACCGGGAATCATTCATTCAAGAATACATCCACAAGTTCCTACCACATGGTGATATTGTTTGGTGGTATTCTTATATACTATGTCTTTACTTCACCTTTAGTAAGTACTTAAAGATCCTGAGTTTTAGTGTCTCATCAGGAATGCAGGCATTTTCCACAATGCATATACTTAGTGGAAGTTCATCAGGTTCTTTTAAGGGTTTTTTCAATAGTGTTGCAAAATACTCCCTTAGCCTAGAGAATCATATGGATGGCGAGATTGATCCTCCACATATCTCTCTCCTAACTTGGTGTTGTACTATTGCATTAGTATATGTAATAGTATCAGCCTGGATTATAGGTTCAGCTTTATTAGGATCCAGGTTTGGATTAGTAGTTATTAGTTCATCTAGGTCCACCATGGCACCTGCCTTACAAACAAAACAAACAAAAAGAATGTGATGGAAAAAAGCGACCAAATTAAGTAGACACTGATAATAAATAAAGTTTTCATTAATCCTCCGTAACGATGCTAAATCTTTGATACACTTAAGCTATACTTTCTTTTTTGATGTAACGCAGTTGCATATAAAATAGTAACCCAACGAGCTTGGAGTCGAATCCATAAGGAATATTGGATAATTTCTTGCATATACATTTCAGTATGTCTACTCAACCTATAGATGGTCTCTTCTTTGTAAAATTTCTAGTGAAAGAGTAAATAAGCTAAAAGTACTTATGCTTGTAAAACTTATGATATTAAAATGCTAAGATTGTGTCCCCATAATCGATTACTTTGTTTGCTAGTAATCATGTAGCTACATACACTTTAGGTTATTGGTATAGACAATCTCCTATTCTAAAGGGATGTCAGCAGAGCAACTTCGAAGAGAGGAAGAACGTGATCAAGACATGGCTTACTTGGAAACTCATATAGACCGGATTACAAAGTGTTTGATATTAGCTCAGAAAATGTTAATGCAATTGGTTGCTAATGTAATGCACCTTGGAATGATGATTACTACTCTGATTCATATGAAGAGAAAAATTTTGTTAACAATCAGACTTGGGGGTTCTGGGCTAAAACCAAGGGTCTAACCAAGACTTCTGGCATCAAGGCCAAGGGAATCAAAGAACAATTATAAAGACAACAACTATGAGAAGTCTGGTTGGAGAGATAGATACAAAGACAGAGATTAAGGGAATTGGAGGAATAAGATAAGCTACAAGAACAATAAAAGTAGTTTAAATGTGCCTCTAAAGGACAGAGAACAAGCATCCAATGATTCTTCTTGGATAGATATAGAGGACATGCTTGAAAAGGTATTAAAAAGGGTATAATCCATAGATTCAGGTATCAAGGATATGCGAGGAGGTATATCAAATAATATTCAGTTGGTAGATTCACATTCCACCTCCATAAAGTAGCTAGAACAACAAATGGGTCAATTTTCTACAATATTTAATCAGAGGCTTGTGGGCATACTGCATGATGTGTTGGTGAAAGTAGAAAGTTTTATCTTTCCTATAGACTTTGACATCTTAGAATGTGAGGTGGATTTTGAGGTTCCCATAATCTTGGGACAACCAATTTTTAGCTATTGGTAGAGATCTTGTTGATATAGAGAGAGGTAAGCTAAAATTTTGATTGAATGATGAGGAAGTTGTGTTTAATGTTTGTAGATCTATGAAGTAGTCAAGAGATTTGAGTGTCATCTCTGTGATTGAAACTATTGATTATGTAGTTGAGGTGTTTGTTGAAGAGAGGTTTGCAGTTGAAACATCGATTGTAGTTCTTATGAACTTTGAAGGTGAATATCACAGATTATGATAAGACTATAAATGAACTGGTTGAAATTGGGTCTCTTATTCTTACTTGCCAAAAAAAATAGATCTTGACCTGAAGAATTGTGAGACTCCACTAGCCAAACCTTTTATTGAAGAGCCATCTATCTTGGAGATTAAGGGTCTTCCATCCCACCTCAGATATGTATTTTTAGGAGGTAATGACACTTTGCCGATTATCATTATTGTGGACTTACTTAAGTGGAAAGTGGAATCTCTAGTTTCTATATTGAGAAGGTTCAAGAGGGAAACTGGGTGGACCATTTCTACTATCATAGGGATCCCTTCCGATATTTGCACATATAAAATTTAGTTGGAGCCCAACCGCACTCTGAGTACAGAGCATCAGCACAGACTGAATCAACCAATACAAAAGGTGGTGAAAAGGAGATCATTAAATGGTTAGATGTAGGTGTGCTTTACTTTATTTCAAACAGCAAATGGGTGAGCCATGTTCAATGTGTGACTAAGAAAGATAAGGATAAATATAGTCCCTAGTGATAAAAATAAGCTTATTCTATTAAGTCCTATCACAGGATGGCACATGTCTATAGACAACAAAAAGATGAACGCATGGACTAAAAAGGATCAATTCCACATGTCTTTCATGGATCATATGTTAGACAGACTTGATGGAAAAGGGTGATACTATTTTCTTGACGATTATTTGGGGTATAATCAAATTTATATTGCATCATAGGATCAAGAAAAGACCATATTCACTAGTCCATATGGGACCTTTGACTTCAAGTGGATATCGTTTGGGTTGTGATGCATCGACTACTTTTCAGAAGTGTATGATGTCTATTTTTTGATATGGTTGAGGAAACTATGAAGGTGTTCATGGATGATTTCTTTGTAGTGAATATTATTTTTTATGAGTTTTTAGCTCATCTAGGAAAAGTGTTGCAGTAGTGTAAAGAGACAAAACTTGTGTTGAATAGGGATAAATGCCACTCCATGGTGAAGGAAAGCATTGTACTTGGCCGCAAAATTTTGGAAAAGGATATAGAGGTTCAAGTGTTCCCATATAGTGCTATTGAGCTTGAAAATTGGGATTGTAAGACATTCAAAGGTAATGGTCAACATGTCAAGCAATACCTTGGAACACCAAATGAGGTAATATTGGTTAAGAAGGTGTACCTTGATGAAATCTGAGTAATCAAGGTACCCACGTTGTTCCACAACATAAAATAAAGCACTACTTGGGAGGCAACTCAAGGTGTTTTGTCTTGTTTATGGTTTACTTTTGTACGGCTTTGATGTTTGTTGAAGTGTGCATGGGGTAAAAAAATCAGGAATAAAGGAGCTAAAAAGTGGGCAAAAGTATGAAACCACAGATTGAATGACGGGTCATGAAACACTCCTACAATTCATGGTTCACACCGTGGAAAACTGGAGAGCAAACCAAAAAGGCAAGTGTTGGGAATTACGGATGATTTCACAGACCGTGAAAGCATTCTATGGTCCGTGGAATCCTCCGTCGCCTTGAGACCAAACTTGCAACCTCTCAGATCCATTTTCCATGGATGACAGGATGACCAATACCTTCATAGGATGGATCCTCAAGTTGACCATAGAAAACTGGAACCACAAGGATGGATCACCATAGATCCACTAGTTGAACGACGGTTTAGGGATCACAGTTGTTTGACTCATGGATCTCATGTAAGTACCAGTGGAACCATAGACCATTTTGGTTCTACAGATAGTGATACAGGGTCGTGGTTGGCTATAAGAATTAAATGAAAAGACCCAACTTGACCTGGCTCTCTTCTAATTACCCATTTGGCCTAATTTTTTTACCCGATCTATGTAAGCCAAATACAAGGTCAAAGCATTATTCCCTCCATTACTCAAAATATTTTCAAACTCCTAAAATCTCTCCCCACAATCACTCCCTAAATCTTTAATCTTCCAAAACTGTCATCTCTCCCACTTCATCAAGTTTGATTACCATTCCCCTTCAACGTCCTCATCATCATCAGTCGCTACCTATACACACACACATCACCCTCTATGTTTAAGAATTAATAACTTCTTTAATTGGTAAGGTTTCAAACCTCACCTTTATTTGAGATTGTTCTTCATATTCTACACCTATAGGTTCATAGTAATATTCATAATTGAATTTTTGGAACCCTAGGTTTGAAATTGATGATGTTGTGAATGTGATCATGTGCTAATTATGTGAAATCATATGGAGTGGTTGTTTGACATTGTTGAAATTGTTCAGTATGCTATAATTGTATTGACATTGTATTAGGTGTTCATACCCATTGAGTCAGCAGGCATTACGATCAAATTTTACTTCAGAAAACAAAGTTAAGAATTGTTTTGCCTGCCAAACTCCCAATGATCTTTGTTAATGATAGCAAGCGCGAAGTCTAAGTAACCATATGTTTGAATATGATATGGAAGGAGTTTGCAAATTTGCAATTTTGATAACGTAATTGATGCTTGAAATGATTGACATATGCCAAAGCTTGATCGTTTCACCTTGCGTTGAGACTTACAACACATAAAATTTCATCTACGGGTCGCTACATTAAGTGTAGGACAAATAAATCAAGTTACAAAACAAAAAAGTTGAAATTGGCTACTATATAGGAATCATGGATGATTTTATGAACCATGGAAATGGATTACGGCCCATGAAACCAACCATCATTTTTATCCCAAAATGTCAAGTTTCAGTTCAAGTTGACGCTTAACATGACGGACTGTATTTTCAAATGATGGCCTGTAAAGTCAACCATAATTACTTGGGAAGAAATTGAATTTTCACTGACTCAATTCCACGTTGAGTCTACAGACCGTAGTCTAGTTTCACGATCCATTGATTCAATCATAGAAGCCTGGATATTCCCCTGTGTACACTATGTAGGTTTTACATTTTGGTTCACGAACCATTCTTTCATTTCACAATCTGTGAAATATAAAAAAAATAAAAATAGAAAGATTTTTTTCTTTTTTTTAGTTTTGTTTATGCATTTCAATTTTGTTCTTGTATACTAACGAGAGTGCTCCATAGTTACTATGCTGCCAAAGTTTCCATCAAGAAGGGTGGGACCAACACATCCACAAAGTGGGGACGAGTTAGGGAAGCTACCACCCATTTGCGGGATGATCCTCTAATGACAAAAAGTAACCATAGTTGCAGGCCCGCACTATGAGGCAAAGAGAACGAGAGTAATAAGCACCCACTCCCAAGTTAGAAAAGGGAGGGATTTCTTTACATATGAAAGTGAGAGTGAGTCTGATACTCAGGATCTTTAAGTACTCACTAAAGGGAGAAGTAAAGACATGGTATATGAGCATACCACCAAATAATATCACCATGTGGAAAGAACTTGTGGATGTCTTCTTGAATGAATGATGCCCGGTGAGAAAAAAAAAAAAGAGGTCAGAAATAGCTTACTTTACTTTAACAAGATGCAAGGCCAACACTTATTGTATGCATGGAAAAGAATCAAAATGATTCTGCTCATAGAAGTGGAGCCTAGGTTTATGAGAGAGTGTTATATGAGATGTTCTTATAGATTCAGTCAACCAAGACACAGCCAATGTTGTGGCTCAAAGATATATCAGGGATAGTACTTTTGAGGATTCCTATAAGGTACTAGATAAAGTGGCTAGACATGGAAAGACATGGAACGCCTAAGTCAGGACACTGATGGAATGTGTCCAAAACTACAAGAACTTGTGCTCAAAAAGTGAACTGTAGTAGAGAACCACATGATCATGACCCTCCATTCTCCTAATAAGTTAAAACTCCATCGTGTCGCGACAATAAATAAAGTGCTACCTGGAAAAAAAACCAAGATACTGGGTTTTTTTTCTTTTTGGCTTTCTAATTATTAATTTTTATATAGACCATTGCTTCTAATTTTTGTGTGGTGTATCTCTCAAAAAGGACTAAGGAAAATAGTTGAAGAATGTACATATGGATCATACATGGGTTCATGAATTCCTCTTACAACCGCGGGTAAGAAACGACCAATAAGGCCCAAGTATGAGATCCACACACCGTGAATAGGCTGACGACCCACTTAAAACCTAATTATACAAATTATCCCCAAGACCCAGAACTCAGTTCTCCTCCATTTAAAAAGGACATATCTACTTATAGTTTTCCTTCTCTCAAAAATCCTTCGTCCCTATAAGAGTATACATCTTTGCAAACCCAATAGGACAACACTTTTGCAAATGATATTTCATAGAAACTTCATTTGTTATCTCTCACTCTCCACTGGAGTGTATGAATTCTCAATCGAAGCCAACGTAAGTTCCAAGATCCCATCTTAAACACATTAAGGTAAATTTAAAATTACAACCTTAATTTAGTGTGATCCATAGGTGGGAAATTCTATTGTAGTGTCCAACTAGCCAAGGATGATGAAAAACATGGGCCAAATTTCAAGGGTTTTCAAACCCATGAAAAGCAACACCAGACTTGGTGTAAAACCCCTAATCTTTAATGAATGAAAGTAGGGAATAAGGAGGTGAAGTCACAATAAGACTTTGGGTAACTACTTAAAATCTAGAAAATATAGGTGTTTGCATGCATGGTCACTATACTTCGTGTTGGGAAAATCAGGATACATGGTCCTTATGCTTAGGATATGGTCGTATAACCTGAAATTTTCTAGAGATACTCTAGTATCTATAAAAAAATGGCAAGCAAGGGAAATATTTTGAAATATACAGAGGCATTCATGGTCGTGTAGACATTTAAGAACCATAAATCTCAACGAGAGTTTTATAAAACTAACATAAGAACCCTTCTGATTAGCATAGAACTTTACGAATGTAAAGTAATTCATGACCCATCTATCATTCCATGAAATTATACAGAGTAGGCCAATTTGAAGTGATCAATTTGCAAGGTACTACACGGACGTGAAGTCATTCACGACCTGTGAACTACCTTATAGAAAAACTCAGAAGGTCTACTAATAGGAGCATTTTGATAAAACTAATCTGCGACTCTTAGTGCGGTCATAATATTACTTCACGAATCATGATGTAATATTATAGACTAACACATTGGAAGAAATTTCCCAACATATTATTCAATTAGATGGGTACTAACATGAATCTCTACTGCAGATTATGGCACCTAAACTAGGCCGAACTAGAAGTGGAGCATCTTGTAATACCCCGGGTGTTTAAGGGTGTCCTTTATCCCGCATCAAATACTGATGAGTCTAGATTTGAGTATTTTATTGTAACACATCGTGTTATTCAGGAATATTTGATTTAAAATAGAATTTCAAAAAAACAATATTTTTATTGGCTTCCTAAAATATCTTAAATGTTTTTGAAATAATTCTTTAGTTACAATATATTTGTGCATGCATTTATTTTGAAAGAATTTTTATAATTTATTAATATTTTAATGGAGATAGTGAATCTAGTTATGTAAAGAAATTATTATTTGAGGTAAGCATTATTTGAAATGATTTTTCATTAATTGTGATATAACCAATAAATTATATTTATTTTATCATGAACCTACATAATACCCGAGTGCATACAGGATAAAATGAACTAACACTGTAGTGGAACCACAGGTACACGTGAAACATGGGCAAAGGGGTACGAGATGACTAATCTCTATGCTTGTATAACAATGGATAGTGGAGCATATTAATTAATTTATTATAGTGGTGTAGCCACCCATGTCTTTCACTGTACGCACATGTATATATATATATATATATATTGTCTATATTAATCTCTTGCTCATCCACTTATTCTTTATGAATTGAAGTTTTAGATTCTGCAAACTTATTCCTTTACCAGAAAATTACATGGAATGTCCCTCATAGTGGGTGACTTTGTATTTTTGTCCCTCGTAAGAAAAGTCTTTAAAGACTAGCCCTCCTTCATTTTTATGTATACAACAAGTACATTTTTGCCCCTCTACACCTCAAATATTTTTACTCTTTTCATGCTCATTTGTCTCTCAATTTTTTTTTCTTTTTCTTTTTTCTATTTTTTACTATTACTTGATTTTTATTTTTTCTTTTCTCTTTTCTCTTTTTTTTTTTTATTTTTTTAATTCATTTGTCTCAATCTTTATTTTCTATTTTTTTTTCTTTTATTTCTCAAACATTATTTATTTTTCATTTCTCTTTTTTTAATTCATTGTCTTTATTTTTATTTTTATTTTTATTTTCTCATTTTTTTAATTTTCTCAAACTTTATTTTTAATTTATTTTTTCTAATTTTTCTCAAACTTTATTTTTAATTTATTTTTTCTTCTCATTTTTTTTCTCAACTTTTTTTTTTTCTCTTTTTTCTATTTTCTTAACCTTTATTTTTTCTTCTCTTTTTTTTCTTCTTTCTCAATCTTTATTTTTTTTCCTTCTCTTTTTTCTTTTTTCTGAGCTTCTATTATATTTTTGCTAATAAATAAAAAGTTGGATAATCCGCAAAAAGGATCTTCTTTCTTTGACATCAAAGTAAACTTAAGGGTGTAACTTGTCATTTGGAAGTCCTTTGGGATAAGTCTTACCTCTAAGAAAAGAGTTATAGAACATTAACTTGTTGTTTGTAAATTCTTGAACTACGTCTTGCCTCTAGGGCAAGAGTTATAGAGTATCTCATAAATTAACATAATGAAATAGTGTTAACTCTTTCCCATGGGGACTTATTTATTTTTTTGGGAGATTCTTGGGCTAAGTCTACTTTTAGAGGCAAGACATATAGAGCATCTCATAAATCAAAGACACAATGTAGTAGTGCTAAATTTTGTCCAGGGGGGCGTATAACTTATTTTTTGAAAGTCTTTAGGCTAAGTCTTGCCTCTAAGAAAAGAGTTATAGAAAATCTCATAAATCAAGATACAATGTGGTAGTTTCAACTCTTGCCCATGGAACGTAACTTGATATTTGAAAGTCTTTGGGCTAAGTCTTGCCTATAAGGCTAGAGTTATAGAACATCTCATAAATCAAGACACAATGTGATATTGTCAACTCTTGTCCATGGAGGATAACTTGCTGTTTGAAAGTTCTTGGGCTAAGTCTTGCCTCTAAGGTAAAAGTTATAGAGCATCTCATAAATCAAGATAAAATATAGTAGTGTCAACTCTTACCCATGGGGCGTAACCTGTTGTTTCAAAGTCCTTGGGCTAAGTCTTGCCTCTAAGACGAGAGCTATAGAGCATCTCATAAATAAAGACACAACGTGGTAGTGTCAACTCTTGCCCATGGGGCATAACTTGTTGTTTAAAAGTCCTTGGGCTAAGTCGTGCCTCTAAGGCAAAGTTATAGAGCATCTCATAAATCAAGACTAAATGTGGTAGCGTCAACTCTTGCCCATAGGGCATAACTTGTTATTTGAAAGTTCTTGGGCTAAGTCTTGCCTCTAAGGTAAAGTTATAGAGCATATCATAAATCAAGACTCAATGTGGTAGTGTCAACTCTTGTCCATGGGGCATAACTTGTTGTTTGAAAGTCCTTGGACTAAGTCTTGTCTCTAATGCAAGAGTTATAGAACATCTCATAAATAAAAACACAATATAGTAGTGTCAACTCTTGCCCATGGGGCGTAACTTGTTGTTTGAAAGCCTTTGGTCTAAGTCTTGCCTCTAAGGCAAGAGTTATAGAGCATCTCATAAATCAAGACACAATGTTGTATTGCCAACTCTTTCTCATGAGGCATAACTTTTTGTTTGAAAGTTCTTGGGCTAAGTCCTGCCACTAAGACAAGAGTTATAAAGCATCTCATAAATCAAAACACAATGTGGTAGTGTCAACTCTTACCCATGGGGCATAACTTGTTGTTTGAAAGTCCTTGGGCTAAGTCTTGCCTCTAAAGCAAAGTTATAGAGCATCTCATAAACCAAGACTCAATGTGGTAGTGTCAACTCTTGCCCAAGGGGCATAACTTGTTGTTTGAAAGTCCTTGGGCTAAGTCTTGCCTCTAAGGCAAGAGTTATAAAACATCTCATAAATAAAAACACAATATAGTAGTGTCAACTCTTTTCCATGGGACGTAACTTGTTATTTGAAAGTCCTTGGTCTAAGTCTTGCCTCTAAGAAAAGAGTTATAAAAAATCTCATAAATCAAGACACAATGTGGTAGTTTCAACTCTTGCCCATGGAACGTAACTTGATATTTGAAAGTCTTTGGGCTAAGTCTTGCCTATAAGGCTAGAATTATAGAACATCTCATAAGTCAAAACATAATGTGGTAGAGTCAACTCTTTCCCATGGGGCATAACTTGTTGTTTGAAAGTCCTTGGGCTAAGTCTTGCCTCTAAGGTAAGAGTTATAGAGCATCTCATAAATAAGTACACAACGTGGTAGTTTCAACTCTTGCCCATGGTGCATAACTTGTTGTTTGAAAGTTCTTGGGCTAAGTCTTGCCTCTAAGGCAAAGTAATAGAGCATCTCATAAATCAAGACTTAATGTGGTAGTGTCAACTCTTGCCCATGGGGCATAACTTTTTATTTGAAAGTCCTTGGACTAAGTCTTGTCTCTAAGGCAAGAGTTATAGAATATCTCATAAATAAAAACATAATATGGTAGTGTCAACTCTTGCCCATGGGGCATAACTTGTTGTTTGAAAGTTCTTGGGCTAAGTCTTGCCTCTAAGGTAAAGTTATAGAGCATCTCATAAATCAAGACTCAATGTGGTAGTGTCAACTCTTGCCCATGGGGCATAACTTGTTGTTTGAAAGTCCTTGGACTAAGTCTTGTCTCTAAGGCAAGAGTTGTAGAACATCTAATAAATAAAAACACAAGATAGTAGTATAAACTCTTGCCCATGAAGCGTAACTTGTTGTTTGAAAGCCTTTGGTCTAAGTCTTGCCTCTAAGGTAAGAGTTATAGAGCATCTCATAAATAAAAACACAATATGGTCGTGTCAACTCTTGCCCATGGGGCGTAACTTGTTGTTTGAAAGCCCTTGATCTAAGTTTTGCCTCTAAGGTAAAAGTTATAGAGCATCTCATAAATCAAGACAAAATGTTGTAGTGCCAACTCTTGCCCATAGGGCATAACTTGTTGTTTGAAAGTTATTGGGCTAAGTCTTTCCTCTAAGGCAAGAGTTATGGAGCATTTTATAAGTCAAAACATAATGTGGTAGTGTCAACTCTTGCCCATGGGACGTAACTTGTTGTTTGAATGTCCTTAGGTTAAGTCTTTCCTCTAAGGCAAGAGAAATAGAACATCTCATAAATCAAGACACAATGTAGTAATGTCACCTCTTGCCTATGGGGTGTGACTTGTTGTTTAGAAGGAATCGAAGAAAAGAAAAGAAAAAAAATAAAGCTTACGAAAAAATAAAAAAATAAAGAAAAAATAAAAAAGAAAAGAAAAAATAAGGTTGATAAGAAAAGAAAAATTAAGGTTGATAAAATTAAAAAAAAAATCAAAGAAAATGAAAAAGAGAAAAAGAAAAAAAAAATAGAAGTTGTATTTGTCATATGATGGGGCAAATATGTATTTGTTCCATACATAAAAAAGAAGGAAAGCTAGTTTTGTAGGACTTTTGTTATGGGGGACAAAAAAACAATTATGTAGTTTACCCTTCCTTTATTAGATACAAGAGCTCGTGCCAGCACGGGCCCAATATATGTTACTTTTTCAGCATCAATTTATGTGCATTGATAAAATTTTGGGAGTCCTTTTTTATATGTTTTTAAATATTTTAAGTTGTTAATTATTATAATTTATATTATTTAATTACTTAATTTTTAACTATAAAAATTATGGAAAAAGTCTTTTAAATTATTGTTAATTTCTTTTTAATAACATAATACTTAATTTAGTTTCTTTTTAAAATATCAAACATTACAATAAAGAACATAGTAATTTATTTCATTAATTTAATCACAAATATTACTTTTACCATACTTTGCCAATGTATACTCCTAACTTTTACTTGTCACATATTATTTTTTGAGAATTAATTTAATTAATCTTCGATGTTTTAAATTGAATTAGCTACATTTAATATTTAAAATTTAAAATTTAGCTATTCAAAAACTATGTAAAAAAATATTATAAATTGCAATTCTTTCATAATTATATAATGAGAAAATACATCAGATTTTGTACCACGTGTCATCGAATTACCTTTAAAAGTTTCTTACCCACAGTTCAACCAAAATGTTCTCAATTATCTCATACCATTTGGCCTTAAAGAAATTAATTACGAAATTTCAAAAATGCCCCTAAGTAAGCAGCTGACCCTAAGTACCTGATATTCCCTCTTAGTAGGCGTTTGGCCATAAATATTATTCATAATATTCTGGAATACGTTTTCACTTTATTTTGGAATACTTGTTTGGCCATGAAAATCAAAGACGTATTTTGAAATACGTTTTCATAATTTTTGGTTTTTTGAAAAACACCTCTTGAGGTGTTTTCACTTTTTTTTTACTCAATTTTTTCTATCACTTTAAAAAAAGTACATCTAAAATCTAAAATATTTTTGAGAAAATACTATGACCAAACACTACTCCAACTCTATTTTCAACTTCAAAAATACCAAATAAAGTGAATACATTTTTTAGTTTTCACGGCCAAACGGCTCCCTTAAAGTAGTAATAAATATTTAGTGAAATCGTGCCCATAAGTCAGAGAAGATGGTTGTCGTTACACGTGCATGAAGGAAAATGCAATCAGCCCACAAAGTATACAAGGATTCAGAAGGTACAAAGTAAAAAAGTAGTAGGGTTTATTTGTCCAAAATGGAAAATGTAGATACACAAGGCAACTAAGTACAATAGCATTAAAGGATACAATGTATGAAATTCCAAGAAGAGGCCTTGGTTGGCAAGCTGGCATGACGACCTCCAGCTGCTTCCAAGCCTCTTCTATATATTAGAAAGTGTAGATTTTTAGAATTTCAAATCCATGGTTAACTAGAGATATAGTTGCAATTGCTGAATACATACTTACATAGACACCTTGCAACAAGAAAATAGTGGAAATTATTTTGGCTATTTATTCAATTATCAGGTTAATCGAGCTCGAATTTGAGGTATGTAAACGCTCTTTCTTTCTTTTCTTGACATGATCTCCTTATTTTCAGAGATTTCAATCTATCGTGGTATTGAGATATTCGTTGAGCTTTTGATTTGGTGTATTGTGGTATTTCCTTGGGGGAATATTTCCTTGCCATGAATTCGTATTTGGTAGTTCGGTTTTGGGTTAAGTTGGGAAATGAAGACTAAACATGTACTCTTGTTGATAGGTTAACTTGAGATGAGTATATCTCTTTGTGTAAAGCTTCATTTTAAGTTTTTAAAAGCCAACACGTAGCTCTACAACTTTTATTCTTGTGGAAAAAGTTGGTTTTGCTATTATGGACTCAAAATAGGGGACTCAAGAGAGGACAGTTTTTATCCAGTTTTTCGATTTAGAAACCTCTTATGTGCTACTGCTAGTAATTTGATGATATCTTTTTGTACAAAACGTATCATTCAGTGATTATAGACTGTTTGTAACCCCAAGACCTATACCTACAACTTTCATGAAGGCTATAAAGCTTGATTTTTCCATTTACCTAACTAAGTTATAACACTAGACAATGAGGTTGTCCAAGTTCACTGTTTTGAGGATTTAGTGTAATTTGTACGAACTAGACTTACTTTTGATGTTAATCTTGATTCGTATCAACATACAGGAGTTACTGAAAATTCAAAAGGTATTTAATTGTGTGTTAAAGTTTGTGTATAATTTGAGGAACTTGAAATAACTGTTTGGGTTACAATTTGAACTCTTCGATCTATCGTTGAACTATTTATGTGTTAAAAGACTAAGTTTTGTGTATAGACTTGAACTTGTACCCTTGTTACATGCTGGTGTATTTGAAATATTATCTCGACACCTTGGCTACCTTCTTGTCACCTTCTATTGTCGTTTTGATATCCCTAGAATCTTACAAGACACTTGTTTAACTAGCCCACTTGTACAGATTGCTTGATTACTTGCCATCCTTGTTGGGACTTTTTCCTTCTTGTGGTTGTGACTTTGTCACTATTGACACGCCTCTTGATTCGGATCCTTTGCCATCTTGACTATGGATTTGTGGTTCGTCTTAATTATGGAAGTTGTCCATTTTAAGTATGAACTAGAAAGCCATTTTTGATATGGTTCTTAATGCTCTTGATTATTGGGTTTCAGCCCTACGTGATACTGGGTTTTGGCCCTTCTTGATACAGGACTCTGGTCCTCCTTGATATTTGATTATGCTTGGTGTGACGGCATGATGTACATATTGAGCGATACTCGTTACTTGACCTCTTTTGAGTAGTTCTTGGAGCTTTTTCTACACTTAAGTCTTTAAATGCAAATTTGATACTTTACGAATGAGGAAACCAATTTAATATGATTCTTGATTCTCTTAATTATTGGGTTTCGTCCCTACTTGACACAGGATTTTGGCTCTTCTTGATATAGGGCTTTGGCCCTTCTCGATATTTGACTATGCTTGGTGTGACGACATGATGTACATATTAGGTGGAACTTTTTATTTGACCTCTTATAAAATGGTCCTATGAACCTTATTGAAACTTAAGTCGTTAAGTATCGAATTTGGTTCCTTTGAAGCATTCGTTTACTTGATTTATGTCGAGCTTATGGGGGCTTGACTGGGTTGTTGTTTTGATTATTATTGTAGAATTTGTGTCATAAGCCATTAGATTGTACTGTGGCCATTCTTGACTCTCCTTCGCAAGTACGTTTGGATCTTGATAATATATATCAACTCGCCTGTTTAAGTTAATTACTAATTAATTATGATTTAAGGTCTAAGTCACGAGAAAATAAGTACTTTCAGCTACTCATAAATTTAAGAGTCAGTAAGCTCACTCATTTATCTTTGCCCCTTATCTGTATGTACATTGATTACTTTATGATACCTTCCCAGTTATTATTTGCCTTACATACTAGGCACATTATTTCATACTGATGTCTCTATTGCCTAGGGGACACTACATTCATGCCTGCAGGTTATCAGGTACATAATAATCCTCATTGCGTATGGTCGAGTTCATCTGATGATTGATATACTCTATTCTTTCTAGAGTTGTTGAGTCTGAAGTCCTCTTCTACTTTGCAGAACTAATAGGTATGTTGGGGCCCTGTCCAGACTAGTTGTTAGTAGTTCTTCATCTTAGAGGCTTGTAGACGATTGCTTGTGGGTAGATGAGTCAGTTGTGTCCTTGTTGTTGGTTCTATTCTTAATTTTTCTTGGCCTCGCCGGTCTTATGTACATATTTGTTTGATGGGATGGCTTTCGTATAGTTCTGGTTTAAAATGACCTTATCGGCCAGTGATACTATTCTCTTACTTTTATATTATGAATGAATGGCATTATTCGGGCCTCGTCGGCCCCGACTTATTACAGATTATGTTATTTGGTTGGGTGTTTGTTGGTTTGCTCAGTCAAGTAAGGTATTGGGTTCTAGTTGTGCCCCTTTGAGTTTGGGGTGTGACACATTTATTCCTACTTAAGGAAGGAAGAATGATCTTCTAATGAGGACCAAACCACACAGTAGGTCTGGGTAAGAAGACGAAGAATACCAACTCCGATATACAAAGCGCCAAAGACAACTACTATCAACCCAAATAGCACAACATATTAGCTCCTCTCAATCTGAAGATGAGGAGCCAAAAAAGGAGTCCACTAGCCATGGAAACACTTCATTAGAAATAGAACAAATTAATGAGTCTATATCTGCTACTTCAGTAACTGCCCCTGAAGGTAATACAAAAGAAAGGGCTTAAACTGAAGAAGTAAAAGGTTGTCAGTGGAAGGCCCTCACAAAATTTATGAGGATGGGTTGGAGGTTGTTAAGATGAGAATCTGATGCAATTTTATTAAGGAGAAGCATATTAGTTTTAATAAATTAGAAGACTACCCAGCCATTTTGGCCAAATTATAGATAGATAGGTGGAAGCCATTTGCAAATTCCCTAGAACATGTTGCTTGGCCATAGTCAAAGAATTATTTGCAGCATATGAGGCTAGGATAGCTCCACAAAAGTGATTGCCAAGGGCGTAATAGAGACCCCTTGATTGGTCCAAGGGGTTTTTGTTGATTCCAGTAACATGGTAATGAACAGATTCTACTACGGGAATGAATTCAAATGATACATAGATGTAGCCGTATTAGTACTATAAGAAGTTGGAGCAAAATATCAAGGAGGGTGGTATGGGACACTTATCACCCATGTCTATCTTGAGTGGCAGAAATGGAAGGAGCTACACCCTCAAAAGGGGATATTCATACTAATGCTCCATCTACCTCAGCAAGGGTGTTCATAAGGGATAACTCTAAAGCCAATATGCCTATCAAAAGACCAAGTTGGTTTTGTGGCCAAAGAAATTGTTGCTTCCCTGACCCCTTTAAGGCAAGTGGTAAGGAAGAATCATGATCTCACCACCACTTGAAATTAATAATGTGGTAGAAAAATTAAAGGATGATCTAGCCAAGAAAAGAATTGAGATTGCTGCACTTCAAAGCAAAGAGCTTGAAGACTTGGTCTTCACAACCATAGTTCCTTCCACCACCATGCCGATCTTACTACCAGTACTCAACTAGTTCAGTTCACCTCTATGAGTTAATCTTAGAAAGGAGATTACCGAAGCAAACTATAAGATTGAGGAGGAGGGAGATGGCTTACTTGAAGTAGCACCGAGTAAATTTAAATTGGCTAGGAAAAGGTCTTTACTGGACCAATATGAGCAACCAAAACCTTGCAAGGATGAAAGAAGTACCTCTGGGAAAAATTCATAAAATAGGCTCCCCACCACTCAAACCCCAAATATATCAATCAGTACCACTACCACCATCACCACCTATTATGTAGAAGATAATCCTACAACAATGGAACTCAATATGCATTTGTTGACTAGTGCACTTCATGCGCCAATAGGGAGCTCTAACTCCACTCTAATCTTTTTGTTTCTTTTTGATTAATAGGAGACACTTAATGCTCTTTGGATAGTGGTGGGAAAGATAAAAATGGTTGCTAGTCTAGTAATGCACAAAATGGTTATTCAAAATATTGTCTTCCAATCTATTGTCACTAAATAGATTTGGTCCTATGTTTTTTTACTTTTGTTTTATTTTTTTAGTCAACCATAATTGAGTCACTCCTAGTTTTCGTAGCCATGGTAATTTCCTAGGTGTTTATTTTAACTAGTATTCGTACCCGCGCGATGCGCGGTCGGTATTAAAAAGAAATTATTAGAAATTATACATGTCTTTCAAAGGAACACTTATCCTCTATAAGTGTAAATCCGAACAAATAATAAATATATTTTCGTTCTCATGACAGACAAAAGTAATTAGAACATTAAAACGAAAAGGTCATCTAAGATTGACAATTCTAGAATAGGATAACATGATTGACATATAGTATGCTTTGAAAACTACTGCATATAAAAGAGTTTTGAATAACAGTAGGTCAAATAACTTTGAAGGATAATTAAAATGACGTTTCGTGGCAGAAAGCACATTATCTTTCTTGTACTAACTTTTTTCTTTATATTCAATCATCTAAACATATCGGTTTCTACCCTACTTGTTAGCAGCTTTGTCATTGAAATTGCTTATTCTACAACCATGTTGTTGAACACTTGGTAACTATCTGGATTGAATTATATTAGATGTTTTTAAGCTAACATAGCTTTTATGCACTTTTGTAGTACTTAAAGCACTTATTTTTAAATCAAACTACCAAAAATATGCCATAAGTTATAAATACACCCTAACAGACTCTTAATCTCCACCCAGTTAAGGTAGGGAACAATTTGGGTGTGATCGTATCTTATCATAGACAAAAGGTATTTATGTACCATAACAATAATTATCATTATACAAAACTAAGAGTTTAAAAACACAATGTGTCTATTAAAATTAACGCAAGCACATTTCATCCATCCGAAATCGTCTTCCTTTTACTTTTGAAGTTTCAAATAAATGTGATAGAGACCGTGAAAATGAAAGTACCGGACCATTCTCTGCCTGCAAATATAAATTAGAAAATCAACTTAAAAGACACTATAAGCTTGGTTGTCTGAAAAAATGTAGTGAAAGATAGTCGAAGCATAAGAGAAAGTAACATAGACTTATACTAACACAATGACAAAGTAAATTATACTAACTAACAAAATGACCAAGCAAAAAGATAAATATAGACTTATACTAACACAATGACAAAGTAAATTATAAATGAGTTCCAATTTTGCATTATTAAGAAGCTTTGATTTTTCACGACCTACCAAAAAAAGATTCCTTCATATATTTTACAACAATCCAAGAAATGATACAAAGGCTGAAAAATGGTAAAATATAAGAAATATTTACATTATAAATAAAAAAGAAATAGTAGGATTAGAAGGAATAACAGGAATAATTTCATTGAACCTTTTTAAAGCTTTTTCAATGAGCTTATGGTGGATCCTTTCCTACTTATTTCTCTGCTGACCTTTTCTTCCTTCATAGCCTATTGATTTTTTGGTATCTCTCCCTTTTCTTGAATTCCAATTACCTACTTTCCAAAAAGATTTTCCAAGGGAGATTGATGTAATGTAGTCCTTTAATATTTTAGATGAACACTTGGCTGCAATCAAAAAGGCTATTGAAGATCACTTGAGCTTTCTCTACTGAAGGTAATCCAAGCTACGTTTTATGTTGAGCTGACTATACTGCTGAGCAAGACTGTGTTGATACAGGGCTTGTCTAGGGCTGTGAAAGGTGCCTTCCATGGCAACCTTGTTTATTCGTCACTAACTGATACCTTTAACTTGGAGTTTGACTGAACAACATATGGAAGGCTTCTTGAAGAACTTACACTCAACATGGTAATTCTGTTAGCATCACTTAGCTTGCTCTGATGTGAACTACTACTTCCTGTATAAGAAAGCAATGACGCATAAAAGTTGAAATTTACTAAAATAATATACACTCTCATGGTAGGAGAAGCCCCCACTGAAATCATCTTATACACATATGCACGCTAAATATCCATAACAAATAGAAAACAAATACGGTAAGTCAATGGACTTATGCGAACCCCCTCGACAGAAAATTAGTACTATTTCTACATGATTAAATTTTATATATATATATATAGTAGACGTCGAACCTCCTTCGGCTAGTTTGTGTGTAAAGTTATTCATATTTTAAACTCACTTAGTGAAAATCGTGGCTCCCCCCAATTACGGTCACCTGCAAATTGAGAGATTATATTACTCCAAATTGAAATAAATCTGTTCACAGTAATACCAGATAATGTGAAGAATACATACTTAAGAAGGAACACAGTCCAAAAATTCTTCAAGCCATATGCTGCAAGCATATGTAGGCATCCTGAATTCAACCTTCCACAAATGCCGCAACCAACTTAAAAATATCCACAGGCATCAAATAGAGAATATACAACATACAAAGATAAGTGAGAAAAGTGAATATCATAGTTTAAGCAATGTGGACATGCATCACACTTATCTCATTCTTACTTTTCCCATACATTGATTCACTAATCTAATTTCAATTTTAGGATATTAGTACACATTTGTAATATAAGTACTTACCTTTTTCAAACAGATAGCTTTAATGGCCTCTGTTATGGAAAAGAAAGACTGCATATTGCAAATGTTTCATAACTTTGCCATCCTCCAATTGTTTTGAAAATGAAAACAGAAGGCAACCCCTATTTTGGATTGCCACACGTTATTCGAACGCCTCCTCCTTTCAGTTGTACATCAGCAACACATACTGAACCAAGTGGTAATAGAAGCTCATATACTTTTAAAAAAATGTTAATAGAAAGAAATTACAACTTTTATGTGTAAAACTAAAAAGGCAAACAAATTTCATAGGATTTTTGTCATGTTATAAGGACTTCTTATCTAAGAAAAATGACTTAACTAAATTTGTCAATTTGTACCACCAAGGTGGGCAAGATCTATTAAACATGTCCATTACCAAAAAATAATAGTCACTAAATCACTTGTCCATCACATTCCAAATGAAAGAAAAAACATTAAGTTCAAATCGCCATGAGAATTACATGGTTTCTGGTATCAACAGTAATGATTACTTCACAACGTACCTCATAATTACCAATTAGTCCTGTTGCTTTGCATCTTCTCATTTTCTAATTTCTTCTGCAATAACATTTTTTTCAACAAAGGTTAAATTTGATTGTTCTTAAACCATTAGATGATATTGAGCAAAATATATAAAAAATTGTAGCCTTAGTGAGGTCTAAATCGAAACATTCATATATATTATCTTTGTTGGCAAAATTAAATGCTAGAGTTATTATCAAGTGGGAAAACATTTCACAAACATGTGATTAGTTATGCGCGAAAGCAGTTTGTTACTTAAAAAAAAAAAAAGGTATTTACCTTGCCACGACGTGCGCTTGGTATTAGCCAACAAAGTTTCATCCATATGATAACTTTCTTAATCAAATGTTAGAACACAAAATATAAAATTTTAGTTCAAACAAGATCTCTACTGAAAAATATCAAAGCTTAATTAGAAAAAGATCTCTAAAAAATATCAAAGTGAATACTCATTGATTGACATATAAAGAAAATACTTCTATATCCAATTTTTTAAGGAAAACCTTCCTTGTGAGTTGTAAGTTGTAACTGAAATTCAAGTTAATCATTTAACATTGTCACATTCTCATATGATGGAACAAATAAATTCAAGTTAAAAAGTCAAGTACATAAAACTGCACTGTAGAAATCAAACAACCCATAAACCTTAGATGAAGGACAAATAAATTTTTAAATGATATTAAATAGACTGAAAGCTTCTCACTTGTAGGAATCACCAAAATACTTTAAAAAAATTCAACTGAAAAAAGTAATGTCTCAGAAATTTTCTATCACAAGAATGCAAATAAAGTTAAACAACCAAAGAAAGGGGAGTTGTCGAAGCTTACAATGGGGAAATCTAGAGGAGAATAATACGTAATGTTGTCCTTTCCCGATGCCATACACACGCCTTTTTGTTGTAGAATTTATATAATTTTATGCAATCATGCCATATTCGATTTCTCGCCTACAAAAAAAAAAAAACCAGAAACACACTCCACGGTAGCAAAAACAGATAAATCCGAAGAGGATTATTGAATTTTTTTATCCAGGAAGAAGGGTTGTGAAAATATGGACAAATATAACACAACTTAAAAGTGATTATACAACATTTGAGATCGGAGATCGAAAATTGTGAACTTGCGATGCCAAATTTTCCCAGATCTATTGGATTTTGATGATACCCAGAAAGGAAACTAGATTTCCATATCCAAAATCTTATGTAAATCAATGAAAACTCATCTACAACCGCCAAGCTAAGCGAGAGAGTTTTTGTAAACATGGAAAAATTATGCTCTGAAAAGGGATGTTTGAAAAGGGTAGTTTCTGCAATTTCAATCGGTTACCAAGATGTTTGAAAAGGGTAGTTTCTGCAATTTGAATCGGTTACCAAACTATATAAGTAACATGCTTCTTGATTTTCAGAAGTTCAATGAACAAAACAAAATTGAGACATCGCATGAAGATGCGGAAAAAGTTTACGGAGTGGATTATGAAGACACATAAAATAGCATCGGAGAAGACAAATTAAACTTACTTAGAAGAAGAATAATTACGTGGATGAGGAAGTTATGACTTATGACTATTTCTCCAATTTATTTCCTAAACTAGAGAAATTACTGCCCTTCGCACGATGGTAAGAAATGTAAATATAATAAATAATTAATAACATATAAAAAGAAATTAATTTTTACTAATTAGAAATTTCTTTTTGATTCTTACTATAAATTATTACTAAGAAAAGTGTTCGTTTGGATTGGCTTTTAACTTTTAACTTTCGATTTATAAGAAAAAAGTAATAAATTAAAAATCCTAACTTATAAGTGCTTATAAGCATTTTTTAAATTTACCCAAACACTCCAAAAGTACTTAAAAATTATTTTTAACTTAAAAGTACAAATAAGTCAATCCAAACCTAAATGTCCGATTAGAATTGGCAAAACTACATTAAAAGTGAAAAAATTTTACAACCTTAATAAATGTAATTTCCTTCTTTACTCACTTGAAAATGAAGCCGAAACATCAGATATAATATTAATACCTCCAACTTCATTCCAATAATGTATTAGTCAATATTTAAATGCCTCAATTACTATTTCATGGTGATTAAAAGAATAAAACTCTTCACCTCCTTACCTTATTTATAACACCAATAATTATAAAAGCATTAAAGTCTCACCAAAATTTACTTTACAAATCTCAAAAGTTCAAAACAGAAAGAAAAAAAAAATCATTTCTCACTGAAACATATAGTCAGCAGAATATATGCTATAATATTTTAAAAATTAATTTACATTAAAATAAGTATAATTGAATGAGTACATTAAGTGTATTAATTAATTGTAATAATTATTATGTAAATGGAAAACTGAAAAAAATTGGAGGAAAGAGAGGAAAAATTAAGGTGAATGAGAACTTGATATGTACAAAGAAAGAAAAGAGAGAAATTTAAGGAATCTTATAAATAGAATAATGATTAGATTAATTAAGGGGAGAAAAAAGTGGCAGTACATACGTAATAGAAAGATTAAAAAGGTATTAGGAAAAGTAATTAGTTGTATAAATTACTATTAATGCTACCCTCCATTCCTTTTTATATGCTTCTTTCATTTTTCGTAAGTTAATTTGACAAAGTTTCAAAGCTAAATTAGATTAGACTAATTTATTTTTTTAAATTAAAATTTAGATATTTAAAAACTATATGACCCTCCATTCCTTTTTATATGCTTCCTTTGTTTTTCGTGAGTCAATTTTACAAAGTTTCAAAGCTAAATTAGATTAGATTTATTTTTTTAAATTAAAATTTAGATATTTAAAAACTATATGAAAAGTACTATAAATTACAATTTTTCTTTTTTCAATTTGATTAAGAAATACATCTTAAAATGTTGATCAAAGTTTGTGTCGCTTAACTCTAAATAATTTTAAAAATGTTAAAATATTGATCAAAATTTGTGTTGTTTGCATTGAATTTAGTTTTTCCTTAAGAATTTATTTAGTTTTTAATCAGAAAAAATGAGATAAAGCATCCAAAAATTGACAAAAAAGATAAATATATATGTTAATGTTGGTCATAGGAGGTGTCGGCCACTTACCTCTTCTTTTTCCAGCTTTTTTTTTTAATTATTATTATTATTACTACTACTACTACTATTTCTATTACTATATATATATTACTATTACTATTACTATTACTATTATTATAATAATAATAATATATTGATGTAGATATTAATATGAAATGAGCTAAAAATGAACATGAAATTTAAAAAAAGAAATGATTCAATCAAATTCAAATCTTCCACATTCCTTTTTATTTTTTATTTATTCCATTCTTTTTATTATTATTATTTGAAATCTTCCTTAAAAATTAGCAAATATGGAACAAAATAAGTAAATTTTTATTTGAAATCTTCCTTAAAAATTAGGACCACAACTAATACAATTCCTAAGTTTGTGGAATTCTCCTAAAAGTGAATAAAATCTTCCTAAATAATAGTCCACCAAAAAGTAAAATACTCAACATATTAATAGTAAATTTAGGCTAATACTTATTGTGCTTCTTCTTCTACGTTCCATGTTTCTTCTTCTTTCTTGTTCTTGTTTCTTCCTCTGCTTCTGCTTCTTCTTGTTTCTTCTTCTCGTTTCTTTCTTCTTCTTCTTCGTGCTCTTGCTTTTTGTGCACCTCCTTCTTTTTCACCCTCGGATATCAATGAAATTTAAAACGCTTATCGGAAGTCTCATTCTGTTCTACTTCTACAAATTCATATCGCACAAAACTCATATTTGATTCATGAAAAAGTGAGATGGTGAATGTATATTGTATGTTTGTTTATATAGTTATGTATAAATTTTAATACTGTAGAAACCTTTCAAATTCTATTAATTAATGAAAAATTATGTTGTAATGAAAACGGAAACCTTTTAAATTCTATAATTTAATTAATGGAGAATTATATTGTAACTGAAAGAATTAAATGAAAAAAGCCTAAAAAAACCAGATGAATAAAAGCCTAAAAAACCAGAAAAAAGGGAAAAAAGCCAAAAATAAATTAGAAAAAAGATAAATCCTAATGATGGCTTTAGAGGCATGCCTTCTTCCTCTTTCTTGTTCTTGTTTCTTCCTCTGCTTCTGCTTCTTCTTCTTCTTCGTGCTCTTGCTTTTTGTGCACCTCCTTCTTTTTCACCCTCGGATATCAATGAAATTTAAAACGCTTATCGGAAGTCTCATTCTGTTCTACTTCTACAAATCCATATCGCACAAAACTCATATTTGATTCATGAAAAAATGAGATGGTGAATGTATAT
This sequence comes from Capsicum rhomboideum, assembly GCA_031232105.1. Classification (NCBI taxonomy): domain Eukaryota; kingdom Viridiplantae; phylum Streptophyta; class Magnoliopsida; order Solanales; family Solanaceae; genus Capsicum; species Capsicum rhomboideum. The sequence goes on from CP124718.1 coordinate 53,302,046, forward strand.
TGTATGTTTGTTTATATAGTTATGTTTAAATTTTAATACTGTAGAAACCTTTCAAATTCTATTAATTAATGAGAAATTATGTTGTAATGAAAACGGAAACCTTTTAAATTCTATAATTTAATTAATGGAGAATTATGTTGTAACTGAAAGAATTAAATGAAAAAAAAAGCTTAAAAACCAGATGAATAAAAGCCTAAAAAACAAGAAAAAAGGGGAAAAAGCCAAAAAAAAAAATCAGAAAAAAGATAAATCCTAATGATGGCTTTAGAGGCATACCACATCAGCGGGCTTACATTCTCCTTTATTATTATATATTGATTATTTCTTTAATGGAGGTTTCTGCCACCATTAATTTGAAATTTAAATTTTAGTTAAAAGATAGTAATTATATTTGTCCTAATTACATAATTATGTGGCATTTTTCTATGTTACCAATTGGCTTAAGGATTGGGCTTCTTCCTCTTCTTTTAATTAGATATAGATATAGATGTTAAACCTAGGCAAATCTATCCTTTTAAAAAAATTTATGACTCCAGAGTTTTACTTTTCACAATGATGGATTGATATGTAACACCCCGTAAGTCCCTGAGTCTAGTTGATTATCGTAACATTCATGGAATTATTTGAACATGAGAGACTTGATGAATTATACATTAAATTTGTTGGGCATTAATGAGTCTTGTGTCATTGGGCCAAATGAGGCCCAAAATCATGAGAAAGACATGGCCCAAAAAGGGAATTTTGACCCATTCTTGCATAGCTCTTCCATTGACCAAGTAAACATGAAATATATGGATAATAATGAGACTTCATGGGACTATAAAAGGGGCTAAAAATCAGATTTTTATTCAAAGAAACTCTTATGCCATTTCTAGAATTATCTACAACACTTCTCATCTAACACAAACCCTAAGCTCTCATCTCTTTTGGGACAAGATCACCTTGTGGTAAGTACTCTTCTCATGGTTTAGTATATGATATGTTTAAGATGGTCTATAAATTATGTTGGTGGTGTTGGCAAAGTCTTGGACAGTGTGCTTTGTGTAAAACTGTCTATTTTTGCAATCGGAGAATGGTTTTGTCTTGTAAACTTGAACATGGACTTGTGGTCTTGAAGGAAATGAACTTGATGGATTCAATATTTTCATGTGAGATATGATTTTAGTCTTACATTGTTTTATCCTTGTGTATAATGATTGGGATTGTTATTGTGAAAATGGTTTTGGATTTGGTGACGTATTGACCGAGAGGTGTGGTTTTGGGTGTTGTGTATGTGTGTTGTGAGACCATGGCTGATTGTTGGCATTCAAATGATCAAAAATATTTCAAAAGAAGTTTAGTTATGATCATGTACCATTCATTGCATAAAAAGACCCAAAAGAAACCAATTTGGACCAAAACGGGCATCCGCCCCCGCAGACGAGGGCACCTGCGCCCGCAGGTGCCTCTGGATTCTTCCAAAGGCCACCTATGGGCGCAGGTGGATGCGCTCCCACAGGTGGCTGCGCATGTCAGCCAGGTTTCCGTTTTGTATGTTTTCATCTCTCTTTGATCCCTGAAGGCCCCTATACCCTTTTCGGATGTAATTATCAACTTGTGATACCGTTTTAATGACTTTAAAGTGTCGTATGGAGGCATGTTGTAATACATTAAGTATAGATGGTTGTTCATATGTTGTTATGAAACAAGTTGATAAGAGTAATTGTGGCGGAATGATAATAAGAAAGGATAAAGGGTAAGTGTGGTGTGAAATGCTATTGATGTATGATATCTTGGTCAATGTGTGGAATGTTATGGTGTCGTTGATATGATAATGTAGTGTATTGTATTGTAAGGGGTGACATGACGTTATATTGCAGTCATATAGCTCATTGTCGTTTTGTACGCTTGTATAGTAACTAGTTGCTAATGTAAGCTTCGATATGTACTTGTATTGTAGAGTAAGACGTAAGGAAGAAGCTAGGCTATTGTATTCATGTATAGGATTGAGTGTTCATATAGAGAGGCCAAGGTATGTAAGGTTATTCTATTTATATCCTTCTGCAGCATGTTGTTCATATGGACTATGTACTTACTCCATTCCGAAATGTCCAAAGGCATCTCATTCAGGTTGTATCTATTGTTAAGTCACATGTTCCTCATTCTTTAGTCGTTGTTGCTTATGTGTTACATAATTATGGACATGGTTCCAAATTCCCAATAATGTTATGTTTCAAAGATTCCAATAAGGTTATGGCTTCAATATGTCAATCTCTCACAAACAACGTATCAATCTCTCATAAGTGATGGTATTAATCTCTCATGAGTGAGCGTGACAACCTCTCACAAGTAAAGGTACCAATCTCGTAAAAGTTAAAGAATGAAGTAAGATATTATGAGTGTATACATGGGGTGAAATAAACACTTGCATGATGATATCCATGGGGTGAAAGAAACACCTGCATGACGACTATCCCAACATTATGGGTGTATCCATGGGGTGAAATGAACACCTGCATGATGATAGTATTAATTTCCCACTGATCAGTTGGGCCCGGGCAGTATATGATTAATGATTGAGACGTAAGTAAGAAGAGATACAAAAGTACAAAAGTAAAGAGAGTATTGAAAGTAATACGCGCAGTTCCAAATATATAGATAGATGGCTTATTCATATTGGGCATTTCCCTTGTAATTATTTTCCAGCAAAGTTCTTATATACTGATTTAGTTCCATACAGCCTTACATACTCAGTACTTTCTTCGTACTGACACCTCTTGAGGGATTTACCTTACTTGCTGCAGGCACAGGTACTAGTAGACCTCCCTAGTAAGCTGCAGGACATCTACTGATCTTTGGTGAGCTCCAATTGGTTCGGGGCTTTCCGTGTGCGAGTTATACATTGGTTTTGGTATTGTAGATGTTATGTAAAGCGGGGACTTGTCCCGAATGTAGGTTGGTCATGTACGTATTTCTGTTAGAGACTTTTGTAGACTTATGTGGGTATGTAAATGAATGTGAAGGAAAGAGATGTACGTCCGGTTGACTTGATGGCCCTGAAGGCCAAGTTTCACACACACACACACACACACATATATATATATATATATATATATATATATCACATGTTCCATAATTTTCGATATTAGCCTTTTATGTTCTTACGTGAGCGTGGTGTTTCCTATGTTATGCATATGAATGAATGTAAGCAAAGCTTGGTTCTCTCGGGCCTTATCGGCTACGGATGCCAATCCGCCTCGTTGGAACTCGGGGCTTGACAAAAGTGGTATCAGAGCAGGTCGTTCTAAGGGTGTCTACAAAGCCGTATCTGAGTAGAGTCTTACTTATCGATGTGTTGTGCACCACATTTATAAGTAGGAGGCTACGGGACATTTAGGAGTTGTTTCATTCCTTCATTTCTAGATAGTGCATTAGAGCCGAAGTTATAGGTGGAATTATTTGTGACTATCAATATTGTTGTTCTTGTATATTATAGAAAAATGCCGATGACAAGAAGAGGTCGAGGTAAAAGTAAGAGGATAGATAGAATTGCTGGCGAAGGAACCAGTATACCACCACCGGGTCAAGTTAATCAAGGCGATACTGAGAATGAATTTGTGTCGCGGACTTTCTCCACTCCCTCTATTCCAGAAGAGTCGAGTAGGAGAAGAGCACCTGTAGATCCACCAGTAAATACTACTACTGATCAGGACTTAAAGGATGCAGTACAAATGTTGACCCAAATAGTTGCTGCACAGGTTCAGGGACAAGGTGGTCCAATGACAGGTGATGATAGTGCAGCGAGAGCAGCTAGTCGAAGGACGCAGGATTTTCTGAAACTAGATCCTCCCATATTCACTGGATAAGATCCAAGTGAGGACCTACAAGATTTTATAGATCAAATCCAAAGGGCTCTGGAGGTTATGCATGTAACTAGGGTAGAAACAGTTGAACTTGCTGCTTATAGACTGAAAGGAGAGGCGATATTGTGGTATGAAGATTAGAAGAAAGCTCGTGGTATTGGTTCAAACCCACCTACGTGGGATGAATTTAAGGTGGCATTTCTTGATCACTACCTTCCTTATGAGATCCGAGAGGCTCGTGCGGATCAATTTTTAAATCTCCGTCAAGGGAATCTGAGTGTCAGGGAATACAGTCTGCAATTTAATTCCTTGGCTCTATATGCTCCAAATATGGTGTCCATAATGACAGACAGAGTACATCGATATGTGGACAGATTGGAGCCATACTTGGTACGAGACTGCACTATTGCTGCCTTAAATCGAGATATAGATATAGCCAGCATCCAGGCCTTTGCACAGAAAATGGAAGATCAAAGGCAACGGAGAAGAATACAAGGGTTTGAAGAAGGCCCGTCGAAGAGGGTTAGATCTACGGGACAGTCTATTGTGTCCCAAGCAGAGTTCAGGCCTCGGAATTTTAATAGACCGCCTAGGCCTTCATTTTCTTATTCCACGGCAGGCACTTCCTCTCACTTTCGAGGGTCCAGAGGTTTTAATCAAGTCGGGCAAAGTAGCGGGAGTCGTGGTTCACAGACGGTGGGATCTTTTCACCAGCTGTGTTAGTATTGTCGAAAATTTCATACAAGTGAATGCCGGTGGGGGACGAATGGTTGTTATTGGTGCGGTATGACGGGGCATATGATGAGAGACTTCCCATGAAGAGGCTTGGGTAATGTGGAGCGACCTGTGGGATCAACGATTACATCATCATCATCGGTTCCTTCTCTAGGCAGAGGTGTACAGCCAGCGGGTCGTGGTAGAGGTGCCAGAGGAGCAGCCAGTACTAGTGGTGTCACGACCCGAAATCCCATTCGGACCGGACTGGCACCCGAAGTCGATATGGCTTGAGAGAACCAATCTTTACTCTTGAACATTCCTATGCATATCATCGTATGAATCTTATTAAACCTTATGCAACTATGCGGAAACATGAACATGGAAACATATGGTATATATATATATATATATATAAAACTTGACCGTTGGCGTTATCACGTCTAACTGAGCGTACATATCTTACATCCATATACCCACATATGTCTACAAAAGCCTCTACTAGATGTATCAACAAGATCAACTTAAAGTCGGGACAAGTCCTCGCTTTATATAATATTTACAATGCCAAAACAAATATACAACTATGACCCAGAAAGCTCCGAATCAAGTGAAGCTCACCAAAACTCTGCAAGTGATCCCCAGTCTACAGAGGAGGTCTACTAAATACCTGCACCTGTAACATGTAAGGTAAGTTCCCCTGAGGGGGTTAGTACGAAGAATGTACTGAGTATGTAAGGCTCATAATAAATAGCATCATACATGAGAATGTCAATAAAATAAAATATGAGAGAATAGTCAATGGGGATAAGCCATCATTTTAGATAATATCATTTATAATTACTTTCCTTCAAGGGAAATTACCTTTACTCAAGAAACTTGCCTCCAATAGCTTCTTCTATATACAAGAGATTCTTTCTTGCTTCTAGGTTCATTACCACTAGTGCTCATCTACTTGGTTAGCAGGTTGTAAAAGAATAACACTCATCCACATACATCCACTCTAGTGGTGGGGTAATAATTTAACATACATCTACTATATTAACGTACATCTGCTCTATTAACGTACATCCACTCTATGGTGCAAGAACATACATCCACTCTATGGTGGGGGAACATACATCCACTCTCATGGTGGGGTAACGTACATCCACTCTCATGGTGGGGAAACATACATCCACTCTCATGGTGGGGTAACATACATCCACTCTATGGTGGGAGAACATACATCCACTCTATGGTGGGAGAAATTGATATATTAACTTACGAGAGATTGGTACCTTTAGGATCATGACACTATTTGAAACACACAAATACGCTTTACTTCACTCTTAAATACGCTTTACTTCACTCTTACACTACTTGAAATTAACACCTTAATTTGTGAGGGATAGATATATTAGCTCGCACTTCACCTCCTTCACTAATCCTATGAGATCTTATATAAGTAAGTATGTGATACCGGACCTCCACCTTGGGTGGGCTATAATAAATGACATATCACAATATTGGGATTATTCCATGTTGAACTTATAATTTCCTTACTCAATGAAACATATAGCAACCATGCGCATTACCTCTTTACGATCTTATACCCTCTACTTAATTATGAGAATGACACGCTAAAGATCATGGCATTAAAGCACGCACTTATATACACATCTCACTTCACTCCTTTACTTCATGAATTTGACATCCTTCCTTATGATTATACGAACTTGCACCTCACCTCTCTTATTACTTTTATGAGATTGGTACTCTTACTTATGAACAATTGGCACAAGGATAATCATCATACTATAGGACTTTGGAATAAGACATGATTGGGATAATGCTATTCAAACTAAACAAGCTCTCTTTACCTCATTGCTCTTGTTGAGATAGTCCTCTTAGAATTTACAACGTTATGACATCTTTGAAACTTCCATCAACGACTAAGAGATAAGTGAATCATCGTTCATCTAAGAATAGGACACATATGAATCACAATATACGACAACCTGAATTGATATACTTTAAGCCTCTCGAAATTGAAACAAGTCCAATGTCAATGTGAACAACATGTTGCAGAAGGATACGGAAAAAGGAACCTTAAATACCTTGTATTCTTAATACGAATACACAATCTTAGACGTGCATACAACAGTCCTGCTCCGTCCTTGTGTTTTGATCTACAACACAAGTTCATAACAACACCAACATTAACCACCAATTACCTTACAATGGCATACAATAACAATAAGTCACATGTTTAGCTTTAATGTCATTTCCCCCTTGACAATACCATTTATGAAATCATTATTCCAAAAATCCCATAATATTCCCAACATTGACCAATACATGATAATCAATAAATTTCACCACAACACTTCTCCTTTACAATTTCTTATCCACACCACATCACAAATAATACATCAACTTACCTTAATACACCTCATAGCACATATCGACCAAAATACCACAATTTACACTTATAGAAAAATAACAATTTTAACAACAAAATCACACCCTATATTTTCATATTTTATCCATACCATGTTCTTTCATTAAAGGCACAAGTCATAATTCAAGCTTGAATCTCATGGATCACATATCTTATTTAAAAACACAAAGTACCATGTCCAACACTTCCAAGCATAACCAACATGATTTACATACTCTCCCATGCATATAAGATATTAATCCATAAGAATAATCACTTACCCAAGCTTGGAAATTGATGATCTTGCTCCAAGAAGTGCCTTAGGGTTTGAAGTTGAGAGAAAATGCTTTTGGGAAATTTCTAGATTGGCATGAGATTTTTATGTGATAAAAATCTGATTTTGGCCCCCTTTTTATAAGCCTTAGGGGTCATCCTTAGCCACTCTTGGAATTTAATGCAATGTGTTGCATTAGTCAATGGAAGAATGGGTCATTGACCCATTCTTGACCCATGCTTTCTTCTCATTTTGGGTCCTATTTTGAGCCCAATTCACTTAACCCACTAAAATTCATAACTCCTCATGTTTAATTCATTTCATACGCGTTATGACAATATTCTCACTCATGAAATTCATACTCGTAGCCTCAATTCCGAAAACAAGCAATTCTAGCCACATATGGCTTATTTTGGCTACAAGGGTAAAATCGTCATTTTGATGCCAAATTCGTTCTCGAGTAATTTTATCATATCAATATATTCTCATAGTTGTAGAATAAGCGTAGCAAATATTGGCTCGGTATGTCCTCGGGCACCCTTGGGACTTAAGAAAATTTCCAACTTTGAAAAAGTGGCAAAACCAGCGTGGCACGCCAGCTTGATGCCTCTGGACTAAAAATTTTATCCCAGAGCGGCGTGGCACGCCCCCTAGCGCTCCCCAGACTTAATTTTTTTGAAAATTTTGTTTTTCGACTTTTCTTCGCGGGTTTGGTTAGATACTTCAAATCCTATTCTTTAACTTACTTCTTAACCTTAATATCCTTTGTTTAGAGGTCCTCTTAGCCTCGTTTTTAACCCCACAAATGCTCCACGAAAATCACAAAACACCTTCTACAAAGGGTTAATCACATGTACGAGACCAAATTTCAATTTTCTCATCATTAACATTACCAAATACATACTCATGGCATCTCGACACCTAAGTAACCATTGTTCAACATCATCACATAGGGTTGGGAAGGTACGGGGTGTTACATTCTCCCCCCTAGAAACATTCGTCCTCGAATGTTAACGATGTCGCTTCAATTACAACACATGCATCTCTATATTCGCCTATACATATATATAGACACGTGAGGCTCATGGCTACTTACTTATTATTGGTCCACTCCCACCTTTTGAACCCTTTCTTCCATTTGAAACAAACATGGGTATCTCTTCGACTTATTGATTTCGTCAAAGAACTTTTATAAAAGTTACGTCTTTATTTATTAACCTTCACACTTGACTAGTGAGATCCCCCAAACTTTATATCTTTCCAATGGGAACAATATGAAAGGAAATTCTTATACACTTTCACCAATTTCACATGGCATGTTGTATAGGGTCAATTTTCCCTTATTTCTGAATTTTATTATACCTTTCATGATCACAAACATCTACTATTTCATTACGATATGTTCCTTTCACTCTAATAGCCTCACCGACAAGTGGAAATATTTCTATTGACTTCATTCATAACCCCAGTGTACTATTAAATTCACGGTAGTCGATGGAGTAGAGTACGATGGAGTAGAGGTCAAATCAATCAATACATATACATCATGTAAAATATGGTAATATACCTAAATACCTGTACCGTCATCAGGAGGTGCTTCCTCATTCTGCCGGTCCACTAAAGCATAGGTGCGATTCTGAGTTCCACTGGAACTGGCTACTCCTCTGGCATCTCTACCGCGACCAGCAGACTGTACACCAGTTGTCGATGCCACATTGGCTGATCCGGCAGGCCGTGTCATACTACCCGTGGGCCTCTGTGGGCATTCTCTCATCATGTGTCCTGGCCTACTGCATACAAAGCAAACATTCGTATCAAAACGGCATTCGCCTGTATGAAATCTCCCACAGCGCGGGTACAACTGACGAGGAGATCTTATCGCCTGTGATCTATGAATCCCACTACTCTATTCAGATCGACCACCTCTAGAACCTCAAAATTGAGAATGAGAACTTGTTGTGAAATAAGAGGATGAGGCTCTAGGCGGTAACATTCGAGACCCAGATTCTCCTGGGGACACCATAGACTGCCCCATAGGTCTGGCCCTTTTTGATGGCCTTTCTTTCGCTTTCTGTATCCTCTTTGTTTGCCTTTGATCCTCCATTTTCTGCTCAAAGGCCTGTATTCTAGCTATGTCCATATCTCGATTTAAGGCAGCAATAGTGCAGTCTCGTACCAAATAAGGCTCCAATCTGTCCACCTATTGATGGACTCTATCTTCCATGGTGGCTACTACATTTGGATCATATCTAGCCAAGGAATTAAACTGCAAACTGCATTCTCTAACACTCATATTTCCTTGATGCAAATGGAGAAATTGGTCTGCACGTGCCTCCCAAATCTCATATGGGAGGTAATGATCAAGGAATGCTATTTTAAATTCTTCCCAATCAGCTGGGAGTGCATCAATACCCCTTGATCTTTTCCAGTCCTCATACCACAAAATAGCCTCACCCTTCAGTCTATAAGCTGCTAGCTCAACTGTTTCTACACCTGTTACGTGCATCACTTCTAGTGCTCTTTGAACTTGGTCCACGAAATTCTATGGATCTGCTTTCGGATCGGACCATGTGAATATGGGAGGGTCTAATTTTAGAAAGTCCTGTGTACGCCGACTAGCTGCTCTAGCCGCGTCATCTTCATTTACCATTGGACCAGTTCGTCCCTGGGTTTGTGCAGCCACTAACTGTGTCAACATATGCACTGCATTTCTTAAATCTTAATCTGTGGCATTCATCGGTGGTTCTGTGGGTACTTCTCTACCTCTTGGCTCTTCCGGAGCTGGAAAGGTAGAAGAAGACCGCGATACAATTTCAGCGTCAGCTCCACCTTGACTAACTTGGTCAGGTGGTAATCTACTCACTCCTTCTTAAGCAGGCACATCCACCTGCTTCCCTTTATCTCTACATCTTCTCGTGATTGGCATGTCTACTATACCCAAGAAAAACAATCACCGTGGTCAGATACAATTCAACTTACAACACTGGCTCTATTGAACGATCTAGAAGTGAAGAAAGGAAACAACATCCTAAATGCCCCGTAGCCTCCTACTTATAAATGTGGTGCACAACACATCGATAAGTAAGACTCTACTCAGACACGACTTTGTAGACACCCTTAGAACGACCTGCTCTGATACCACTTTTGTCACAACCCGAAATCCCATTTGGGCCGGACTGGCACCCGAAGTCGATATGGCTCGAGAGAACCAATCTTTACTATTGAACATTCGTATGCATATCATCATATGAATCTTATTAAACCTTATGCAACTATGCGGAAAACATGAACATGGAAACATATGGTATATATATATATATATATATATATATAAAACTTGACCATTGGGGCCATCACGTCTAACTGAGCATACATATCTTACATTCATATACCCACATATGTCTACAAAAGCCTCTACTAGATGTATCAACAAGATCAACTTAAAGTCGGGACAAGTCCCGGCTTTATACAATATTTACAATGCCAAAATAAATATACAACTATGACCCAGAAAGCTCCGAATCAAGTGGAGCTCACCAAAACTCTGCAAGTGATCCCCAGTCTACAGAGGAGGTCTACTAAATGCCTGCACCTGTAACATGTAAGGTAAGTTCCCCCGAGGGGGTCAGTACGAAGAATGTACTGAGTATGTAAGGCTCATAATAAATAGCATCATACATGAGAATGTCAATAAAATAAAATATGAGAGAATAGTCAATGGGGATAAGCCATCATTTTAGATAATATCATTTATAATTACTTTCTTTCAAGGGAAATTACCTTTACTCAAGAAACTTGCCTCCAATAGCTTCTTCTATATACAAGAGATTCTTTCTTGCTTCTAGGTTCATTACCACTAGTGCTCATCTACTTGGTTAGCAGGTTGTAAAAGAATAACACTCATCCACATACATCCACTCTAGTGGTAGGGTAATAATATAACATACATCTACTCTATTAACGTACATCCGCTCTATTAACGTACATCCACTCTATGGTGCAAGAACATACATCCACTCTATGGTGGGGGAACATACATCCACTCTCATGGTGGGGTAAGGTACATCCACTCTCATGGTAGGGCAACATACATCCACTCTCATGGTGGGGTAACATACATCCACTCTCATGGTGGGGTAACATACATCCACTCTCATGGTGGGGTAACATATATCCACTCTATGGTGGGAGAACATACATCCACTCTAATGGTGGGGTAACATACATCCACTCTAATGGTGGGGTAACATACATCCACTCTATGGTGGGAGAACATACATCCACTCTATGGTGGGAGAAATTGATATATTAACTTATGAGAGATTGGTACCTTTAGGATCATGACACTATTTGAAACACACAAATACGCTTTACTTCACTCTTACACTACTTGAAATTAACACCTTAATTTGTGAGGGATAGATATATTAGCTCGCACTTCACCTCCTTCACTAATCCTATGAGATCTTACATAAGTAAGTATGTGATACCGAACCTCCACCTTGGATGAGCTATAATAAATGACATATCACAATATTGGGATTATTCCATGTTGAACTTATACTCTCCATACTCAATGAAACATATAGCAACCATGCGCATTACCTCTTTAAGATCTTATACCCTGATAACGACCTCAATCAAGTGACTAAAATCGATATCGAAAACACTGAATTAAACAACAAAATTAAAGGATAGTTGAGAAATAAGAGATGAGAAGTGAAGAAAGAAATGTTCAATTGAAACAACAATCAAACCAAGGGAGAAAAAAACTCAATCAAATGCATGAGAAACCAAATTGAATTCACAATATGATAACTCAATGATTAATCAAGTGAAGAAGATAACACAAGCAATTCAGGAATCCACCCTAATCACTCGATCTAAGCTAATAATCGAAATTGAACCCAATCACTACCCTAATCTAAAGTAACTAAATATCAATGTCTATTCAAGACAATTCAATCATCCAAAATCTAAGTAAAGTAAAAGGCTAAGGAAACTATTTATAGTCCCTGTCTTTTCATAAATAGTCTATTACAAAAATAGCCCAAAAGTGACTATTTTAGTAATAACCCACAAGGGCCCTTCTTGATTGTCCAAATGACATATTTATAGCCTATGACCTTGTATATTTATTGCTCCATGGCTTCCTTCGGGCTCCAAGCTATCATCCATATGTGGAAGCTCATCCTAATGTGCCCTACGCTATCCATGCTCATATCATACCCTCTACTTAATTATGAGAATGACACGCTAAAGATCATGGCATTAAAGTACGCACTTATATACACATCTCACTTCACTCCTTTACTTCATGAGTTTGACCATTACATGATAATCAATACATTTAACCACAACACTTCTCCTTTACACTTTCTTATCCACACCACACCACATCACAAATAATCCATCAACATACCTTAATACACCTCATAGCACATATCGACCAAAATACCATAATTTACACTTATAGAAAAATAACAATTTTAACAACAAAATCACACCCTACATGTTCATATTTTATCCATACAATGCTCTTTCATTAAAGGCACAAGTCATAATTCAAGCTTGAATCTCATGGATCACATATCTTATTTAAAAACACAAAGTACCATGTCCAACACTTCCAAGCATAACCAACATGATTTACATACTCTCCCATGCATATAAGATATTAATCCATAAGAATAATCACTTACCCAAGCTTGGAAATTAATGATCTTGCTCCAAGAAGTGCCTTAGGGTTTGAAATTGAGAGAAAATGTTTTTGGGAAATTTCTAGATTGGCATGAGATTTTTATGTGATAAAAATCTGATTTTGGCCCCCTTTATATAAGCCTTAGGGGTCATCCTTAGCCACTCTTGGAATTTAATGCAATGTGTCGCATTAGTCAATGGAAGAATGGGTCATTTGACCCATTCTTGACCCATGCTTTCTTCTCATTTTGGGCCCTATTTTGAGCCCAATTCACTTAACCCGCTAAAATCCTTAACTCCTCATGTTTAATTCATTTCATATGCGTTATGACAATATTCTCACTCATGAAATTCATACTCGTAGCCTCAATTCCGAAAACAAGCAATTCTATCCACATATGGCTTATTTTGGCTACAAGGGTAAAATCGTCATTTTGATGCCAAATTCGTTCTCGAGTAATTTTATCATACCAATATAATACTTTACTCATTTCATGTATATTCTCATGGTTGTAGAATAAGCGTAGCAAAAATCGGCTCGGTACGTCCCCGGGCACCCTTGGGACTTAAGAAAATTTCCAACTTTGAAAAAGTGGAAAAACCAGCTTGGCACGCCCTTGGGCGCGCCAGGTTGATGCCTATGGACTAAAAATTTTATCCCATAGCGGCGTGGAACGACCCCTAGCGCGCCCCAGACTTAATTTTTTTGAAAATTTTGTTTTTCGACTTTTCTTCGCGGGTTTGGTTAGATACTTCAAATCCTATTCTTTAACTTACCTCTTAACCTTAATATACTTTGTTTAGAGGTCCTCTTAGCCTCGTTTTTAACCCCACAAACGCTCCACAAAAATCACAAAACACCTTCTACGAAGGGTTAATCACATGTACAAGACCAAATTTCAATTTTCTCATCATTAACATTACCAAATACATACTCATGGCATCTCGACACCTAAGTAACCATTGTTCAACATCATCACATAGGGTTGGGAAGGTACGAGGTGTTACAAGTGGGGCCCAGAATCGCACTTATGCTTTAGTGGACCGACAGAATTCAGAGGTTTCTCCTGATGTCATCACAGGTACATTATCCATATTTTCATATAATGTATATGAATTGATTGACCAGGGTTCTACATTGTCCTATGTTACTCCATTGATTGCTGCAAAATTTGCAAAGGCACAAAAATTATTAATTAAGTCAATTGAAGTATCTACACCGGTTGGTGAATGTATTGTTGCAAAAAGAGTATATCGTAATTGTGTGGTAACTGTGTGTGGTCATGATACACTGGCTGACCTCATCGAACTATACATGGTGTACATTGATGTGATAATGGAAATGGATTGGTTAGCTTCTTGTTATGCCACGGTAGATTGCCAGGCCAAGAAGGTACATTTTCATTGTCCACAAATGAATGTTCTTGAATGGAAGGGTGATGTAGGGGCACCAAGAGGAAGATTTATTTCTTATCTGAAAGCCAGGAAAATGATTGCTAAGGGTTACATATGTCATTTAGTACGGGTGAAATATACTGAAGTGGAACCACTAACTGCGCAGTCGGTTCTAGTGGTTAGTGAATTTCTAGATGTATTTTCAGAGGATCTTCCAGGCTTACCCCCAGAACGGGAAGTAGAGTTTGGCATTGATGTGATTCCAGGCACTCAGCCGATCTCTATTCCTCCGTATAGAATGGCTCCAGCAGAATTACGTGAATTGAAGGAGCAATTGAAAGATTTACTGGATAAGGGCTTTATCAGGCCGAGTATGTCTCCGTGGGGGGCACCGGTATTATTTGTACGGAAGAAAGATGGCACGTTGAGAATGTTCATCGACTATCGGCAATTGAATAAGGTAACGATCAAGAACAAATATCCCCTCCCCCGAATTTATGATTTGTTTGATCAGTTACAGGGCGCCAAGTGTTTTTCAAAGATTGACTTAAGGTCGGGTTACCATCAAGTCAGAGTTAGAGAAGTAGATGTACCCAAGACAGCTTTCCGAACACGGTATGGCCATTATGAATTTTTAGTTATGTCATTTGGACTAACAAATGCCCCAGCTGTGTTCATGGATTTGATGAATAGGGTGTTTAAGCCATTTCTAGACGTGTTTGTGACGGTATTTATAGATGATATCCTGGTTTATTCAAGATCACCAGAGGACCATGCTAATCACTTACGGCAGGTGTTATAAATTCTCCGTGAGCGTAAGTTGTATGCAAAGTTCTCCAAGTGTGAGTTTTGGTTAAAATCCATCGCATTCTTGGGTCACATTGTGTCATATGAAGGGATACAAGTTGATACATAGAGGATTGAAGCGGTGAAAAATTAGCCAAGACCTACGACACCTACAGAGATTCGTAGTTTTCTTGGATTGGCTGGTTATTACCGAAGATTTGTGGAAGGCTTTTCCTCCATTGTTGCACCGTTAACAAAGCTTACATATAAAGCAGTTAAATTCCAGTAGAATGATGCGTGTGAGAAAAGCTTCCAAGAGTTAAAAGATAAATTAACCTCTACACCATTTATAATACTTCCCGAAGGTACCGAAGGTTATGCAGTGTATTGTGATGCTTCCGGGGTTGGCCTCGGATGTGTATTGATGCAACGTGGTAATGTCATAGCATATGCCTCATGACAGTTGCGGCCACATGAGAAAAACTATCCCACGCATGATCTTGAATTAGCAGCGGTAGCTTTTGCTTTAAATATATGGCGTCATTATTTGTATGGAGTTCATGTTGATATCTATACTAATCCCAAAGGTTTGCAATATATCTTTAAGCAGAAAGAACTCAATTTGAGGCAACGAAGGTGGTTAGAGCTCTTAAAAGACTATGACATTGATATTCTCTATCATCCAGGTAAAGCAAATGTGGTAGCTGATGCATTGAGCCGCAAGGCAACAGGAGTCATTAGTGGCCAATCGACAGAAAACAAAGAGATAATAAAAGACCTACATCAATTAGCCTGCTTGGGGGTTCGTCTTTTTGAATCCTCAGATGAAGGGGTTATCGTACAAAATACAGCTGAATATTTGTTGATAGCTGAAGTGAAAGAGAAGCAGTTTGCATATCCTATGTTGTTGCAGCTAAAGGAAAATGTACAACAGAATTTGACAAAAGCATTTGATCTTATACAAGAAGGGGTGCTTCAATGCCAAGGTAGATTATGTGTACCAGATGTAGATGAGCTGAGGAAACGAATTATGACAGAGGCGCATCATTCGCGCTATTCTATTCATCCGGGTGCTACTAAAATGTACCATGACTTAAAAGAGGTGTATTGGTGGGGAAATATGAAGAAGAACATTGCAGAATTTGTCGCTCAATGCCCGAATTGTCAACAAGTAAAGGTAGAGCATCAGAAACCAGGAGGTTACATGCAATGTATCAGTCTTCTAGTCTGGAAGTGGGATATGATTAATATGGACTTCATTACAGGTTTGCCTCGTACAATGCGGAAATTTGATTCTACATGGGTTATAGTTGACAGGCTTACCAAGTCGGCACATTTCCTACCAGTCAAGACCACCTATACAGCGGAGGATTATGTAAGATTGTATGTGAAAAAGATAGTACGGTTACATGGGATTCTGATCTCCATTATATCAGACAGGGGAGCTTAGTTTACTGCGCATTTCTGGAGATCTTTTCAGCAGAGTTTGGGTACACAGGTGAACTTGAGTACGGCTTTCCATCCTCAGAAAGATGGACAAGCGGAGCGTACTATCCAAACACTTGAAGATATGCTACGAGCTTGCACGTTAGATTTTCAGGGCAGTTGGGATGACCATTTGCCTCTTATTGAATTTGATTACAACAATAGCTATCATTCAAGTATTATAATGGCACCTTATGAAGCTTTGTATGGAAGGAAATGTAGATCACCAATTGGGTGGTTTGAAGTGGGTGAAACTGCTTTACTTGGGCCAAATCTTGTTCATCAGGCTATAGAGAAAGTTAAAGTGATTCAACAGCGATTACAAACGGCCCAGAGTCGACACAAGTCCTATGCCGATGTTAGAAGAAGAGGGCTTGAATTCTCCATAGGTGATTTGGTATTTTTAAAGATGTCACCGATGAAAGGGGTAATGCGGTTTGGAAAGAAAGGGAAATTGAGTCCACATTATATAGGCCCATATGAAATTGTTAGAAGATTTGGGCAAGTTGCGTATGAGTTGGCGCTACCCCAAGAACTCTCCACAGTTCATCTAGTATTTCATGTTTCGATACTTTGAAAGTGCATAGAGGATCCATCTCGTTTTACTCCTATTGATGATATCCAGGTTATAGAGGGTCTTACCTATGAGGAGATACCTATTACCATTTTGGATAGACAAGTAAAGAGGCTGAGGAATAAAGACGTAGCATCTGTAAAGGTACTTTGGAAAAATCAGCAAATAGAAGAGGTCACATAGGAAGCTGAAGAAATGATAAAATCCAAGTACCCTCATTTGTTCCAAAGGGAAGAACAAGCTCACGATATAAGACCGGAAAAATAACAAGTAAGTATTTATAAGCTTTGAGTGTATATCTACATGATGACACTAAGAATGCTCCTAGACTTGTAATTGTTTACTTTGAATAATGTCACCAACATTCGAGGATGAATGTTTCCAAGGGGGGAAGAATGTAACACCCCGTAAGTCCCTGATTCTAGTTGATTATCGTAACATTCATGGAATTATTTGAACATGAGAGACTTGATGAATTATACATTAAATTTGTTGGGCATTAATGAGTCTTGTGTCATTGGGCCAAATGAGGCCCAAAATCATGAGAAAGACATGGCCCAAAAAGGGAAATTTGACCCATTCTTGCATAGCTCTTCCATTGACCAAGTAAACATGAAATATGTGGCTAAGAATGAGACTTCATGGGACTATAAAAGGGGCTAAAAAATCAGATTTTTATTCAAAGAAACTCTCATTCCATTTCTAGAATTATCTACAACACTTCTCATCTCACACAAACCCTAAGCCCTCATCTCTTTTGGGACAAGATCACCTTATGGTAAGTATTATTCTCATGGTTTAGTATAATATATGTTTAATATGGTCTATAAATTATGTTGGTGGTGTTTTCAAAGTCTTGGATAGTGTGCTATGTGTAAAATTGTCTATTTTTGCAATCGGAGAATGGTTTTGTCTTGTAAACTTGAACATGGACTTGTGGTCTTGAAGGAAATGAACTTGATGGATTAAATATTTTCATGTGAGATGTGGTTTTAGTCTTACCTTGTTTTATCCTTGTGTATAATGATTGGTATTGTTATTGTGAAAATGGTTTTGGATTTGGTGACGTATTGACCGAGAGGTGTGGTTTTGGGTGTTGTGTATGTGTGTTGTGAGACCATGGCTGATTTTTGGCATTCAAATGATCAAAAATACGCCAAAATAAGTTTATTTATGATCATGTACCATTCATTGCATAAAAAGACCCAAAAGAAACCAATTTGGACCAAAACGGGCATCCGCCCCCGCAGACGAGGGCACCTGCGGGCGCAGATACCAACGCAGGTGACTCTGGCTTCTTCCAAAGGCCACCTATGGGCGCAGGTGTATGCGCTCCCACAGGTGGCTGCGCAGGTCAGCCAGGTTTCCGTTTTGTATGTTTTCGTCTCTCTTTGATCCCCGAAGGACCCTATACCCTTTTCAGATGTAATTATCAACTTGTGATACCGTTTTAATGACTTTAAAGTGTCGTATGGAGGCATGTTGTAATACATTAAGTATATATGGTTGTTCATATGTTGTTATGAAACAAGTTGATAAGAGTAATTGTGACAGAATGATAATAAGAAAGGATAAAGGGTAAGTGTGGTGTGAAATGCTATTGATGTATGATATCTTGGTCAATGTGTGGAATGTTATGGTGTCATTGATATGATAATGTAGTGTATTGTATTGTAAGGGGTGACATGACGTTATATTGCAGTCATATAGCTCATTGTCGTTTTGTACGCTTGTATAGTAACTAGTTGCTAATGTAAGCTTCGATATATACTTGTATTGTAGAGTAAGATGTAAGGAAGAAGCTAGGCTATTGTATTCACGTATAGGATTGAGTGTTCATATAGAGAGGCCAAGGTATGTAAGGTTATTCTATTTATATCCTTCTGCAGCATGCTGTTCATATGGACTATGTACTTACTCCATTCCGAAATGTCCAAAGGCATCTCATTCAGGTTGTATCTATTGTTAAGTCACATGTTCCTCATTCTTTAGTCATTGTTGCTTATGTGTTACATAATTATGGACATGGTTCCAAATTCCCAATAATGTTATGTTTCAAAGATTCCAATAAGGTTATGGCTTCAATATGTCAATCTCTCACAAACAACGTATCAATCTCTCATAAGTGATGGTATTAATCTCTCATGAGTAAGCGTGACAACCTCTCACAAGTAAAGGTACCAATCTCGTAAAAGTTAAAGAATGAAGTAAGATATTATGAGTGTGTCCATGGGGTGAAATAAACACCTGCATGATGAAATCCATGGGGTGAAAGAAACACCTGCATGACGACTATCCCAACATTATGGGTGTATCCATGGGGTGAAATGAACACCTGCATGATGATAGTATTAATTTCCCACTGATCAGTTGGGCCCGGGCAGTATATGATTAATGATTGAGACGTAAGTAAGAAGAGATACAAAAGTACAAAAGTGAAGAGAGTATTGAAAGTAATACGCGCAGTTCCAAATATATAGATGGATGGCTTATTCATATTGGGCATTTCCCTTGTAATTATTTTCCAGCAAAGTTCTTATATACTGATTTAGTTCCATACAGCCTTACATACTCAGTACTTTCTTCTTACTGACCCCTCTTGGGGGATTTACCTTACTTGCTGCAGGCACAGGTACTAGTAGACCTCCCCAGTAAGCTGCAGAACATCTACTGATCTTTGGTTAGCTCCAGTTGGTTCGGGGCTTTCCGTGTGTGAGTTGTACATTGATTTTTATATTGTAGATGTTATGTAAAGCGGGGACTTGTCCCGAATGTAGGTTGGTCATGTACGTATTTCTGTTAGAGGCTTTTGTAGATGTATGTGGGTATGTAAATGAATGTGAAGGAAAGAGATGTACGTCCGGTTGACTTGATGGCCCTGAAATCCAAGTTTCACACACACACACACACACACACACACACACACATATATATATATATATATATATATATCACATGTTCCATGTTTTCCGATATTAGCCTTTTATGTTCTTACATGAGAGTGGTGTTTCCTATGGCATGCATATGAATGAATGTAAGCAAAGCGTGGTTCTCTCGGGCCTTATCGGCTACGGGTGCCAATCCGCCTCGTTGGAACTCAGGGCGACATTGATAGACAACTTTCTTAACACTGTTTGGATGGTTGTTGCATATTATTTCATAATGTATGGTATTGTATTGTACTTTAAGGTTTTAATGAATACAACATTGGATAGATTGTATCATTTTTCGTCATTACATAATCTCACATATCAATAATTTGAAGAATAAACCAACTAGAAAAGTAGGATACGGGGTAGGGCTACTATAAAATTGTATGATAAAGGATAAACTATGATTATTAAATAATAACATAAAATGAGAAAAAATAATAGGTAACCACGCGATACCACCAAGTCGGTGATAACATAAAATGGGGCTTTTGATGGTTCCCTATCCATGAAAACAAATCATACTATATAATATATTTTAAGCAACAATCAAAAGAAATATGGTATTGGTAGTAACAATACAATACCCTGGGTAACAACCATCCAAACAAAGTGTAAGGGAATAAGTCTTGCATAGTTCAAGTAAAGTAAAAGTGAGTTTCTGACTTATATGGTGATAGTTGTCTGCTTAAGGCATAAAACTTATTTTGTTTGAAAAATTGATCCCTCAAAAACTTGCTTAGTATTCTAATGCATATATTGACATGTATATCTCTTTTTAATACATTAGAAAATGATAAATGATTAGAGTAAAAGTTTGGGAGTTAAATTAAATAGCTTAGCATACTAGAATCCAGTGTCATTGTGTGCTATTCTCTCCGTTTCAAAAAGAATCACCTACTTTTCTTTTTAGTATGTTTCAAAATGAATGACCCTTACCTACTTTTGATAATACTTTATTTCCAACTTTCCATATGGCATGTTTAAGATGACAAGATTAAAGGGCATTTTGGTATATTTAACATAACTTTAATTTAAGACCACAAGTTTCAAAAGTCTTCTTTATTTTCTTAAACTTTGTGCCAAGTTAAAATAGGTCATTCTTTTTGAAATGGAAGGAGTAGTATTTTGTTGTTTCTATGTTTATACATGCAATCTAGAACTAACCAGTTAGCTATGTCACATGTTCAAGGATAAATTAATTGAGATATGAACTATTGTCACAACCCAAAATCTCTCCATGATGGCACCTACTATAATTGTCACGACCCAATTTCTGAGTCATGATGGCACCTACTATGTCCCACCAGTAGGTAAGCCAAACCGTAGCCCGAAACTACAAGTAATGGGCTAAATGGCGGAAGATAAAGAAATTACCAGCAGATGACATATACATAGATAAAATAGGGAGGGAGTAAAAGAATATCCCACGACCTAGCAAGGCCGGTAAAAGAGCCACTAACCAAAAGAATAAGAGTACTAGTAATATCGATATATAGATAGTCTCAAAATAAAAAACTGTCCAAAGATAGGAAAATGAGAGAGGATCAGCTCCGGCTCTGAAAGCTCACCCTATCTCCAAAACCTATAAGCAGCTGGCTAGAATGTCAACGACGTCGGCTAGTACTCGGATCTGCACCAGAAAAGATGCAGAAGTGTAGTAAGAGTACCAAAACAATGGGTACTCAGTAGGCATCATCGGCCGACTGAGCCAAATCATAATAAAAGTATAATAAAATGCGAGGATGTAAAATAATTCAAGGGAGGGGGGCCAATCCTGAGAACATGCTCTGAGATAGGAAAATAAATAAAGATACACGGGATGCCGAAATTAAAGTAGCTACTACAACCCAACTAGGCCCCCATAAGCCTTTAGGGTACAAACAAGAGACGACTAATCCAAACGAACCCCCATAAGCCTGATGGATACAATCAAGGAATGTACCATAACTATACTTAATAATCCCTTCCGAACCACAACTCACCGGACTCGAACCGATACTATAATACCATGAAATAACCCATAAACATCGGGCTTGAACCAGATTTCCCTCCTCATAACTCACCACAATTACCGAACTCAAATAGGTAATTTAGTGCCATAAATAGATCGAGTATGCCACACTCGAACCAGTCTTTAAAGGCCATAAATCAATAGAATGTTTCGAACTCAAACCAGTCTTTAAATAAGCTCAAGATCATTAACCTAGCCCCGTACTAGGTATATACTATTTAGTCTAAGGCTCGAGATTAAGGATAATGTTAAAAAAAAAAAAAAAAAAAAAAAAGGCCTCCTCAGTCTACAAGGAGCTAAGAGCGATATCCCAACCCCAAAGCATCAATTTACCTACAAAAAGGGTAAATGGGTCAATTCTACCTCCGAAACGGCCTTCAAATCGGCCAAATAACCCAACTTTTAATAACTAAGCAACCAACCATAAATTCCAACCCCAAAATAGCATAACATCATACTAGTACCATAATTAAGCTCAATTTATAAGAAGGGTAAGCCTATCCTACCTGGACACCGAAGAAAGCCCGATAAAGTCCGCTAACATAGAGCCTTTCCCTTCCGAGAAGCCTCCATATGATGTCAGGCTATCAAACTAACAATCTACTCATCAATACGAGAACAACAATACCCATATTCTATATAAATGCGTCGGTGAGTCAAAAATCCCTTGTAGGGTCCGCTTATGAAATCACAAGTTTGAAACCATCAAAACGTCCCTCAAAGCTCAAGGATCATTCAACCTCAAAAATGGGTGAATTTAGAGCATCACAACACCCAAAATCAATCCACAAAGCTAGCTAGGGTTTTGGGCTTAAACAAAAAAATTTACCAAGAAATTAGACAAAAATTACAAAGATTTAGACGAGGAAAATGATGTTAACGAACTCTCTAAGCTCCCTTGACCACCCACGAATTGCCTCTTCTCTCCCACTATCTCTCTAGAACTTTTATGCTCTAACACTTTAAAAATATGAGAAAAAAACAGGTGAAAGGGGATTAAATGCTTTGCAGGTGCCGCTTAAGCGGCCACTTGACCGCTTAAGCGGAGAGGCGGGTCCAAGGCTTCAGCTACTAAAGCAGTTCCCAAGCCTCTAAAGTGGCTTCAATTCAAGCGAACAAAGGCCCGCTTAAGCGATTGCAGCAGCTGAAGCAGCATCAGCACTTGCCAATATTTTGCCAAATTTCCAACGGGTCCTCGAAATTCGTTCGGAACCCCGTGAATGCAAATGAACTATGATACCCTATTAAAATTCAACATTCTAGACTCAACGGGACAATCGAAATTTCTATCCGAGGTTGTTTGGATAAAAAGTGGGTCCCACACCCAAATAGTCGTTTTCATTACTTTCCACCCCATAGCCCAAAACGAGTTTGAAAGCCTCGGGACCTAGACCAAGGGTCTCCATAGCCTAAAATCAATGTTCCAAAGCTGATGGAATTGTCAGAATTGGTATATAAGGTCTTTTACCTGGAGTTTAGACCCGGTAGCCAAATTTGAAAAGTGACACTTTCAAAACAGGGAAATGGCTCTAAAAACCATACGAGCTTTCCAGTAACCGAACTGTCTATTCCAACAAGTCATAAATGACTTGGGGAAGCTATGAGAAAGTTATAAATGTCGAAATAATGTGGAAATGCAAAAAATGACCTGGAGGATCATTACAATAATTCCTCTAGTGGGTAAGCCAAACACGAAACTATATATAAAGAAGTAATGGACAATAAGTAATGAAGAAGCTAAAATTATACAAATAGGCCACTGTATATAGATACATACATAATAGGTACAAAAATATACAGATATGGGTCCAAAGGGGAAACTAGAAAAGTCAAAAATATACAAAAATCCCATCCTAGAACCTGGTGTCATCGTCATCTCTCCCACTTCATCAAGTTTGATTGTAATTCCCCTCAACATCATCATCATCATAACTCGGCGCCAATAAATCCATGAGAGATTATTTGTAAAAGGGCTCCATTAAGTCCCGTATCGGTTAGAGAACTATGTCAAGCAATACGTGGAGTAACTCTCGATATAAAAGTAAAAGAAAGGCGTGTAGGTGGATCGAATCATCAAGTTCCCATTGAAATAGGATACACACAAGGAAAATCACTTGCCATTCGTTGGTTATTAGCGGCATCTGTGAATATCTTGACTTCTGATTCAATTGTTCGAGGAGCAGGGGGTTTAGGTGCTACCTATACACACACACGCATCACCCTCTATGTTTAAGAATGAAGAACTTCTTCAATTGATAAGATTTCAAACTTCACCTTTATTCGATATTGTTCTTTGTATTCTACACCTATGGGTTCATAGTAATATGCATAATTGAATTTTTAGAACCCTAGGTTTGAAATTGTTAATTTTGTGAATGTGATTATGTGAAATCATATGGAGTGGTTGTTTGACATTGTTGATATTGTTCACTATGTTATAATAGTATTGATGTTGTATTAGGTATTCATACCTATTGAGTCGGCAGGCATTACTATTAAATTTTACTTCGGAAAATAAAGTTAAGGATTGTTTTTCCCACCAAACTCCCAACGATATTTGTGAATGATAAAAAGAGTGAAGTCTGAGTAACCATATGTTTGAATATGATATGGGAGGATTTTACAAATTTGTAATTCTAATTAACATAATTGATGCTTAAAATAATTGACATATGTCGAAGCTTGATCGTTTCACCCTAAGTTGAGACTTACAACCCATAAAATTTCTTCTACGGTTATTTTACCTTAAGTGTAGGATGAATAAATCAAGTTGTGAAACATAAAAGTTGAAATTGGCTACAATTTAGAAATCATGGTTGATTTCACGAACCATGAAACTGGATTACGGCTCGTGAAACCAACCAATATTTTTATCACAAAATGTCAAGTTTCAGTTCAAATTGACACTTAACATGACGAACTGTACTTTCAAATGATGGTTCGTAAAGTGTATCATAATTACCTGGGAAGAAATTGAATTTTCACTGACTCAATTACATGTTAAGTCTACAGACCGTAGTCTGGTTTCATAGTCCATCGATTTAACCATAGTAGCCTGGATATTCCTTTGTGTACACTGTGTAGGTTCTACAGTTTGGTTCACGGACCGTTCTTTCATTTCACAATCTGTGAAATATATAAAAAAAAAAAAAAGAAAGAATTTTTTTTCTTTTAGTTTTGTTTTTGCTTTTCAATTTTGTTCTTGTATACTAACTAGTGTACCCCATAGTTACTATGCTACCAAAGTTTTCATCATGAAGAGGTGGTAGAAACACACCTATAAAGTGGAGACAATCTAGGGAAGATACCACCCATTTGCAGGATGATTCCTCTTATGACGAAGATCAACCATAATTACAACCTCGCACTACGAGGTAAAGAGAACTCGAGTAACAATCACCTGCTCCCCAGTTAGGAAATAGAGGGATTCCTCTACATCTAAAAGTAAGAGTGAGTCTGATACTAAGGGCTCCAATGGTGATGGTTCTAGAACCAAGAGTGTCAGTAGTTCCATAGAGGAGAGATCGAATACTGAGAAGGATGAATCTGACAATGAGACCTCCTTATCTAAAAGAAGAAGGCAGGCTGAGATACAGGGAATGTATGCCTAGTTCATAAAATACCTTCGATGGTAAATTAAGGGAATGAGAGCGATCTACTAGAAAGGGTTTTCTCCTACACAAAGAGTAAATATCAAGAGGAGCATTTTTGAAAAAGTGCAGATCTATTTCGTTGATTTGATGGAATTGCCCAAAATTAAGGACTTATTGACCACTATCAATAAGGGTAGATGAGACGAATTCTGGGAGAGTATATTTTGGTGAACATCATAGAGTTCTATGTTGCGTATACAACAACCTTAGTGATTACGAAAAAGAAGAGAGAGTTAACAAAGTGGCAGCCACCCCTAAATATTGTACAGGTATGGGGAAACAGGTTGATGTTTTAGAGTGTACTATTTAAAGGTTTTTGTTTGGTCTTGAGTACCAGGTTTTGGTTAATACAGCAAACTATGATTACAGGTTAGGCGCATTAGTGATAAGAGAAAATAGGTTGACATTGATAAGAGGAGGAGACAAATTAGATGGCTTGTCTTGGCGATTACTAATAGAGAGTTGTATTGTCTATGGGATGATAAGGCCGGCAACACTAAGCCTCCTTGAGTTTTAGTACTAAATTTTGTTGGGTAGTGCTACGTCTCTAAGATTTAGTTCGACTAAAGTAGATAATACCCTGACTCCTGACCAGGCTGTTCTAATGGCCAGCCTCATGTCAAGGTATGATATAAATATTACCTAATTCATTATAGCATAGATCAAAGAGCGAGCTTTTAGGTATGACACCTTCATTCTATTTCCCTGCCTTGTAGCTCAGTTGTGTAGAGAGTCTGGGGTGCCTACATTTTCTAGTATGGATCAAATAGTAGAGGATAGTATCCAGGATATTGCATTGATTAGTGATGAGTTGAACCCGGTTGTGAAGGATAAGACACATTCATTTTCTTTAGGGAGTATATATTTGGAGGAGATACTTAAGAAGAGCGAGCAGGTTGATACGCCTGCACCGACAAGAGATGGGTGTGCCGCACAGTCTGAGACACCAGTTTATGTGGTTAGTACTGATTTAGCTCCCATAAAAGCCCCATCTACTGTTGTTGTATGCCCTTCATCTTTAGCTTCATCCATTGCACTTACACAGGAGAGTCTCTGAGCGATAATAAAGTAGACTGAGTGGATGGAGAAGTAGATTAGCCTAAAGACTCAGCAGCATAAGCCATATATTGAGAGTGATATCGAGGTTGTTATGGCTCCACTGAAGAAGTACATGGATGAGTTTATGCGAATGTTTCATAGGTGAATTAATGGTATTAAGGACAGAGTTAGTGAGCGACTAAAGTCAATTTAGCCAAATTTGACACAAATCTTTGTTTAGATGGCATAAGCTTGTGCGGACATAACAGCACTATAGGCTCGTTATGTGTCTGCATTAGAGGTGCCAGTCTCTGATGTACTTGAGGAGCCATAATAAGAGCAACCATTATAGTCTGTTGGATGAGTTACCCCCTCTCCCCATCATACGGGAAAGAGAGTGAGATAGAAGGATGTTGATGAGGCTAGTTCTTTAGAAAGAGAAAGAGAGGGAGAAAAAGGATTTAAAGAAAGCCTGGTAGTGATCTAAAGATGAATAGTGGGTTCTATAGGAGGCTCAGAGGGCTAGAGCTAGTGGAGCAACTTTGAGCATAACACGTGTGCATGTTGGAGTTACTAAAGGCCATGACCTTTTGGGCGAGTCTAAACCTTTGAGTGTTCCATATCCTGGAATTATTACTACTGTTGAGGATGCTACTGAGGTTTCACTTTCAGCTCGTACCACAGACACACCAGACGCCAGCGCCTAGGGTGCCACATGTAAGTTCCCTCCTATGGATAACACTACTTTTATTGCATTGCGGACAATGCATGTTTTTTTAGTGAGGGTGTGGGTTGTCTGTGTGTCTATTAGAGGGTTTTTTTTTTCATGTTTCTTTTCCCAATGGTGTTTTATTTCTATTTAACCGGCATGTCTAGTTAAAAGTTTTTGTTCCGTTAGTTTGTAGATAGGTAGAAGAAAGTTAGGAAGAATTAGACGGTCACATTGTAGCAACTGGATGTGCAGTTATGTTTTGTGAAATTCAGACCCTCCAAAAATTGGTATTGTGCATCATTACTTTTGTTCTTGACCTGTGTGGATCAATTTTTGACATCATGTTTGTATTGGTACTAATATGTTTTGTCTAGACTAATCACTGACTGACTGATTAGCGATTAGCAATAGAACTCTGTGCTAAGTGTGTGTAAGGTACTTTGTTGAGTTTTGTGTTGTTGGTATGATCTAGAACCTGCCTACTTGGTCTTACTAGACTATTAGAGAAAAAGCTAGGTTAGGAAAGGATCATAGGCCTTTGTTGTTATAAGACAAATTCAGATTTAGAAAAGCCTAGCTAGTGCTCACATTATCCCTAGTTCCCTGATTTTGAGCCTTGAGACTTTTTCTTGATTATCCAAAAAGACATGGTACCCTTCGTTCTGCAAGTGAACCCTTATTTTGATATCATTTCCCTCTATAGATACTAGGATTTAAAACTTAGGCAAAATGCCTAAGTTGGAGGTGGTAAAATTTGGGAGAACAAGTTGAGAGTAAGAGTGAAAGGGTGATGTAACTGTTCAAAGAAAAAGAGGGTGTGGTATATCAATATAAAAAAATAAAAAATGAAGGAAAATGCAACACACACACACACACAAAAAGTAGTTGGTGAAGAATAAACCACACCCAAAGAACAAAGAAGCAAAAAAGGGAAAAGAAAAGGTGGGGTTGAGTAAAAAAATTTAATAAATAGTGTAGTATTCAAGGAGGGTTTAGTCGCTTTATCCAAATGTACCATACCCATCTCGAAGCCTATATTACAGGCCGGGAAAATCCCTATATGATCCTAGTCTTGCCATCTAAAGACAAAAAGTGTAGAAAATAAGGGCAAGTCTATGGAATTATGTTGAAAACATCTGAACTTCTTTGTGAGTGCGAGAGTTTTGTTTGTGCGGTCCAGATTTAATCATTATCTTGTAAGAGGGACCTTCTTTGTGTAAGGTAAAAGGGTGATATTGGTTGGTCGTTGGTCGAGAGGTCATGTGACATTGGTTGTATGTTGAGTTGTCTACTAATAACACAATGCCAGTATTTGATCCCACAATGTTAGTTTGTATTGCTTCAAGTAGTTGAACATTATTTTTGAAAACATGGAGGGGTACTTATTTGTGGAATACAGTGTGGCCAAACGCTCAATGAAAAACTGTTATACACTTCCTGATTTTCTAATTCCTAAGTGTTTATAAATATTATGTCAGGTTCAGTTGTCCTAGTTGTGATCATTGTTTTATATTAAGTTGCTTGAGGACAAGCAAGAATGCTAAGTTAGGGGTGTTGATGTGCCGATATTTAACGGCACATTTGATGCTTCTAACTACGAATTATTGTAGTTCTTGAGTAATTTTTATTGGATTTAATTGTGTTTTTGCTACATGTGCAGGAAAACAGGGTTCATGAGCAAAAGTTGGAGTTTAAAGTTGAATTTGCTTAAGTGTGAATCCGTGAAAAAGGATGACGGACCATGGAATCAATCCACGTACTTTCCTGTCAATCATGAATAAGGATCTGCAAAGTGATAAAATGGGTTCATCACTACAGCTCATGTGACGGCCCGTAAAGTTGAACCATGGATCATCTTGTAAATCGTAGATGATGTTCTACAGAAGTGCATATTGGGCATCATTTGATGGGTCTTTTGACGGACCCATGGAGTCAGTTCATAGAATGTCCTATCATCCTTAGACCAAGTATCCTCAAAGATGTAATTTTGGAGTTTAAAATCACGGGTCCAACCATGAACCGTATAATGGAATCATGGACCGTGGATTTAGCCATGAAACTCTGCAAGGACCATACTTAAAGAAGCAAAGTACGGTTGATTTTCCAACTTCCACGGACCGTGGGTCTAAATCACGTTGCGTGGAGTTTTAACGCGACAAATTTTTTCTAATTAGTTTAGGATTGGTTTTATGTACTATACTTTTCCTAGGATTTTTTTTTGGGGTTATGCATTATTTCTGAGTGCTCACGTATTGTTCTTGGGTTTTTGGAGCAAAGGTACAATTTGTTTACTTTGTTCTTGATTCTTAAAGATTGATATTTATATTTTGGTTGACAATACAATTCTGTTTTCTTCTATTCATCTCTTGTAAGTTAATTATTATGAATTCTTTTACAAATTCTGATATTATTAGTAAGATCATGAATAGCTAAATCTCATAACTAGGGTTGTGAAAACCATGATGGAATAACGAAAGTAGGTCAAATAAAATAGAGATTCTTGAACGGTGTTCATGCATGCATTGTTAATCCCTTCGCTTTGATTGCTTTTTAGCAGTTTCAAACGTTAGAACTCGCCATAAATCTTAACTTTCTTAATTAAAGAAGTAAAAATTAGAAAAGAAATTAGCAACGAAGATTTGAGGCTTCCAACCCTCATCTAATAACTTGAGGTTTAACAAGGATAGTCAATCCAAGATCAACGACGAGGTTTAATACTTAAACACTTGTAGACCGAAAGGATTTAAAGTGTCATTCATCTATTAGGGTCAAAAGACATTAGATGAAACATAATTGTCAGTTTCGTATGTATAGCACTAGGATAGATCATTAATACAATAGATTTACTAAGTTATGAAATCATGGTAAACACAGTTCTAGTTCATTCTTATATAATTGATTACAAACAACAAGTTCTTTACAACGGTTACTTCTAGTTACAAAGCTTGAAATAGGTTACTTTTATACAATTCGTCCTCTCTCTTCCCTCCCCCCCCCCCCCCCCTCAAAAATACTGACTAGTGGTTGAAATTATCGCATTGAGCTTATTTCTCGCCATATTCTTTGTGGAATTCGACCTCAACCTTGTTGGGTTCTATGTTTGAACAGCGACCGCTTTACACTTCATTAAGAGGATAATTTGGGCGTATCAAAGGACAATCTAGTACACTAAAATTTTCTCTATGTACGGGATTCGGAATGGGCCAAACCACAATGGTTCGGCCTTCAATTATATAATATTAAATTGGGCGATCAAGTTTCTTTAAGAGAGAAGCAAAATGATTCTATACTTTTTTGTACCTCAATTATATTTTATCTCTCAAAATAATTTAAAAAATATACATCCATTAAGATAATTAGTATTACATTTAGATAAAATTATATAACATTAAATGGTTTACACCGTGTCCAAACACTAATTAAATAATAAGTAAAAGTAAAATTAAAAATAAAAATAACTATGACCACACCAAATCAATTGTTTCATCAATTAAGACTTTTTTTTTTGTTACATAACAATAAATTTGAAGGCACAATACATTGAAATTTAATAATCAAAAAGAAAAATATTTAAAATAAAAACACAGTACAATAAGAACAACCATTCAAGCAAGCTGTTAAAGTTGAAAAGGAAAAAAGAAAGTGCGTGTTAAAACCAACTACTTCCCGACCAATTCGAAGCAATTCGAATAATACAATTTGAATTATACAAATCGATGCAAATTCAGTTATAAATTTATTTATTTTTTATTTTTATTTTTATTTTTTTTGATAACCATGATGTCCGGGCCAGCTTTCGCACACCTCGACTAAATCCACGAGATACCTGTCACCTCCCACCAACAACAAATTCAGTTATAAAATATCATGCCTTCTCGGTTTGGATATGGCCGAGTATACTTACAAATTGAACCGACCGAAAAATCGAATTGTTTACATACTTAACACCGCTAAATGGTAGCAAATACTAATGCGTAGTAATACTTTACTTTATACTTTATAGTCTAGGCTCAAAAAATTGTGTTATGAAAATAGATCCACATATCTAAAGCTTCAAAAAGATTTTTAAAAATTGGCAATAGTAACTAGTAACCACTTCACGATCTTCCAATTTAATTTTTTTTTTGTGTGTGTGTTTAGCTTATTCAATTTTATAAAATGCACATGACAACATAATTTCAGTAAAGTGTGTTATGCTTGCAAGGGAGTCCGGAGCATAAAGGGCTAAAATTTTAACTAAAAATTTCAAAGGAGACAATGGATTACAAAAGAAATCAAAGGGGACAAAACGCTGGGCGTCCAGAGATTTGGAAAACGCTGGGCGTCCAGCGATTTCTAAATCGCTAGAGGTCCAGCGATTTCCAAATCGCTAGAGGTCCAGCGATTTCCAAATCGCTAGACGTCCAGCGATTTGCAAGCAGTTCTATTAATAGTTTCTTGTTGTGTTTGAGTTATTATTCGTTCTTGTAGCTCTACATAAGCAGCTTACTCTCGTTTCTTGTATTAAAAATGAATGAAGATACA
Organism: Capsicum rhomboideum; assembly: GCA_031232105.1. Taxonomy (NCBI): domain Eukaryota; kingdom Viridiplantae; phylum Streptophyta; class Magnoliopsida; order Solanales; family Solanaceae; genus Capsicum; species Capsicum rhomboideum. Next base: position 53,334,109 of record CP124718.1, read on the forward strand.
GTAAGTGTGAACTTATACTGGGGAGGTAAAGTCTTATATGAAGTTGGTTCTGTAATATATAATCGGCGGTCTGTAGTTGTGTAAATATTTTCATTATCTCTTAAATATGAGCGATTGCAACGCTTACTTAGAAACAAAATGGGTATAAGTGATCCGGAAGATGTAGTGGTTATCAATGGAAGATATCCAACTTCTTTTCCTGCCAATGGAGTTATAACGTACGGCGAGACTTGTATTTGGAATGATGATTCTTTATCTATATTTCTCCGTACTATTAAAATTTTTGGTAGTCGCATTAACTTAACAAGTCTTGACATATATGCGTCAATTGAACGTTGTCCTATCGTTCAAGACCCCACCGACAATGAATTTGATCTTTGTGATACTTCATATTTATCGAATTTGAATGTTGGTTCAAGGGGTATAATCCAACAACAAACAGTCGGAGGATTTGACAGGCACGCAAATAATATAAATAACTTGATTACGCAATGTGATGGTTGGTTTGATACACGGTATCATAACTTTGATCGGAGTGTGCATAACTCTGATATTGGGGGACCTAGCAATGCTCCTATACACTTGCAAAATTTGAAGAATCTCAAATGTAAGTCATCACCAGATAATAACTCTCAAATGTTCATTGTTTTCCACAATTTGTGTGAGCTGCGTTAGTGTACCTTCAATATCATTAAATTTACAAAACAACAAAAAATAGTTAAATTAATAAGTATAAATTATAACTTAATTCAATTTAAAAAGTTAATATATTTACCCATCGATTGAAGAGATAATAGTTGCAATCGCTCATATTTAAGAGATAATGAAAACATTTGCACAATTACAGACCGCCGATTATATATTACAGAACCAGCTTCATATAAGACTTTACCTCCCCAATATAAGTTCACTCTTACTGTATCTTCATTCATTTTTAATACAAGAAACGAGAGTAAGCTGCTTATGTAGAGCTACAAGAACGAATAATAACTCAAACACAACAAGAAACTATTAATAGAACTGCTTGCAAATCGCTAGACCTCTAGCGATTTAGAAATCGCTGGACGCCCAGCGTTTTATCCCCTTTGGTTTCTTTCGTAATCCATTGTCCCCTTTGAAATTTTTGGCCAAAATTTTAACCCTTTATGATTCTTTTTTTGGGTTAATGTCTTGTTTATTTAAGGCTGAAATTTTAAAATTTTGTTACTTTTGGTTATGTTTGTCTAAAATTGAAATGACAATAGTTGCTTTGTTTAAATTTCGGAATTGAACAAACCTATTTGTGTAACTGAATCAAAATAATTAAAAAAAGAAATCGAACTGAACCTAAAACGGATCAAATTTGAATGAGAATTTTAACATATCGAAATTTAAAATTTCAACCGATGATGGCAATACCAAACCGAACCAATTCGTGCATATGCCTACTTCTACCTTGGAAAATGTTTCACCGTTCAGCAAATAACTAGAATTATGGTGGGCGGGGGCCTAAAGCAAATAATGTATTACGTACTCTCTCCTTTTCAGTTTGGTCTGATTTTAATTTTATAGTCTTAGACATATGAGGTGAAAAGTTGAAATTAAAAAAATTAGCCAAAAGAAGATACATGCTTTTTTATAAATTGACAAAAAGATTTTAATTTTATAGTCTTACACATATGAGGTGAAAAGTTGAAATTAAAAAAATTAGCCAAAAAAAGATACATCCGTTTCTTAAAATTGACAATTTAAAAAAAAAAAAGCAAGACAAATAATTTTCTCTTAAGCGGATCAAAAAGTTACAAACTAACTGAAACGAAGAAGTAGGATATACATTACGATCACATGGGGGTGGGGCAAACCAGGACGTTATACTGATTGATTCCTCTTTTGACATCAAAACGAACTAATTTGAAAGGTACATTAAATGCTCGTTTTGGCACATGGCATGAAGGGTGTGGTCGGTAATGGGGGAAATGTTTTTCCTGAAAAATATTTTTCAAGAAAACATTTTCTAAAAAATAAGTGACTTCTTACTTATTTTTTTATATTAATATGCAAGTAAAAAAAAATATTATCTTAAAAGCAATTATACATAGCTAACACAAAATTATGAGAATAAGTGGAAATAAGGTCATGGGTGTGAATGTAGGGTAGGGGTGGAGGAGGTCGGGGGTACAGTGAGGGCAAAATGACCCCGTAACTTTGGGATAGGGGCGAGATGGAGGGGTAGGAGTTGAGGTGAGTGGTTGTGGAGATGGAAGGAGACAATGCCACTTATTTTTCCTATTTTCATTAAGAAAGTCATTTTCTTTACTTTCAAAGAGCTTGTTTTCTAAAAGAAAATATTTTCCAATATAACTAATCAAACATGAGAAAATAGGAAAATGTTTTCCTGCATACCACACCCCCCCGAAGTGCTCACCCAATCACCTTTTACTTCTTTTCTTTGATATGCCAAAAACAACGTAGGAAGAGATACCGAAAGTGGACCTGAGAGATCTAATTAAAACATTATTTTGTACATGGAAATTTTAACTAAATAGTAGCAACAAACTAATTACGCAACTTGCTTCCAATACTATGAGATGAGCCATGTCCAGCAACCCTCTTCCTCGAGGAAAAAAGGTACGATGAGAGCAAAGCCATTAAAGAGGCTGACACATGCAGAGAGTTGGAACAACAAAATAGACTTGTCATCCTGCGGGCTCGGATCCACACAGCTGTTAGGAAAAGCTTGGATTCACAGCTCATCATCAGCCCGTCCAAAATGTTGCAACTGTATCCCCCCTCGGAAGATTTACTCAGTAGGCAATATTTGGAAACACTAATGTTTTTATACTGCAACGTTGGCCAGTGAAAAAACTCACTCCGTTAAAAGATATAGGTAACTGTTACTTCTCCAGATTCCTGGAGCATTTGGAAGTCCAGAATGAAGGAATGAAATGTCGTGAGTGATTGCAGCAGAAAGGCATTACCCTTCATCGAAGGTGTATTACTCGATTGATCAGTACCACAATTTCCAAGAAAGTCGCACATACCTCATCAAGTGAACAAGAGTCCTATAAAACATGTCGAAATCGAAAAGACCCTGAGCTCTCGACAGCTTGTCTAATGTGAGGAAATCGATCAGCCCATGATGAATATGCTACACCAATTTCAGACGACACAAGTAGAATAAGTAACTGCCTCTCAATTATTTTTTTCAAAGCTAGGAAGAAAGAATATAAACATTAGGCCATATTTGTTTCTACTAAAACTATAAGACCATCTGAATACTAATGTGTATTTAAGATTTTGATGTCTCAATCTAAATACACCTCTAATTATTAAGATGTATTAAGATCTAAATATTAAATAATTAAGACTATTTTTTCAACGTTTGAGTATATAAAACTTGTCTTTATTTGTAAAATTAATAAAAATAAAATTTAATAAAACACTAAATTAATCTAATATTAGATATATCAACCCCAAAAAAAAAAAAAAAAAGTTATCCTATATGGCGGTTGATGATGGTGATGGCCAGTGGTGATGATTGTGGATGTCAATTGAGGATGGTGGTGGTCGTGGGTTGTAGCTAGTGGTGATGATGGCTAGCAGTAGTGGTTAATGGCAATGGTTGATGGTGGTAGTTATTGGTGGCATCTAATGATTGTGGTGGATAATAGCAATAGCTAATGACAGCGGTGAATGACGAAGGTGGTTGGCAACATATAGTGCTAGTTAATGGTAGTGATATATGGATGTTGTGGTAACGGTGGTAGTGGTGATGATCGTAAATAGTAGCTAATGGTGGTAACGATTGACTATAGTGATTGGCCGCGGTAGCGGTTGTAGACAGAGGTGTATCCAAGGAACTTTAGAGGATGGCTGCACTTAACTATCATCGATGCCACAAAATTGTCATGACAACAACTCAATGAGCAAACTATAATTAATACTAATATCACCAAAAAACCGTCGGTCAATTTATAATTGGTTTTAACAAATTTTCATATTGTAATAGCAATCATTAATAGCATTATTATCCAAAAAAATTCACTTCACAAATTAAGAAAAAATATTGAAGTAAGAGATAAAAGAAAGAAACGATAAGAAACTATGAAAGTGCGATCATTATTCGTAAAATTGTCGCTAAAAACACATGCGGAGAGAGAAGTTCGGAGGAAATTTTTATTTTTTTATTTTTTTAGACTTCTGAAATGCAAAGAATGAAGAAAAAAAGAAAAGAAAGAAATGACCAAAAAGAAACATAAGAAAGATCAGCAAATCGGGAACCGAAAAGGAAGAGAAGAAACATTGAAACTTGAAGAATGAACCAAAAAAGCAAAGAAAGAAATGACAAAAAGAGAAAAGAAAGAAAAGGAAAGAAAAAAGAGCCAGACGAAACGAACTTAAAAAACAATATGGCCAGAAGGATTCGATCCCTAGACCTGGTATGCAATGGTGCACACTGTCGCCAATAGGCCAAGGTGCACTCTTGTGCATGTGTTCCCACATACATATTTAACTAATTTAGTAGAAAAAAATGCAGTGGTATACCTATACTAGGGAGGGGTACATGGGTTCACGTGAAACCGTGCTCCTCCATGTAAACCCGCCCCTGGTTATGGGTGAGGATGGTTGGTTGTTGTTGGTGATAGTTGATAATGTTGAGCAGCCGTGACAACCGCGTTAGCGGTGAAAGTGGATGGAGTAGTGGTGAACTGACATCTTTGTAGAATCCTTGAATAGACAGGATTTAGACCCAAAAAACAACCCTACTTAATGACCGAGATTGAATTATTAACATAAAGAACTTCATGAAGTAAAGCAATGAAGCCTAATATTCATAATATAAGAGAACTACGAACCTGAGGTAATTATCTGAAAAAGATCTACTTCAGCTTTAGCATCATCGGATATCAAGTCCTGAATCAGCCAGAACAGTAATTTGTCAACTGGAGTATCAGAAACCACAGCTAACATATCATTTCCTTGGCATTTTTATTTCCTCACGACCATTTTGAATGGAGGGATGGTGGGGAAGATAGGATGCCGAGATTGCTCTTGAGTAATCCCAAACTATGGAAAAAGCTATCGATGTACAGTCAATTTAGGCAATAACAGAACGGTTGAAGCATAAGCCAGTGAATTACCTGACCACACATCCCAAAGCTTCGTTCAATGAGCTTTGACAGACTACCAATATTACCACTAGTGAATTCTGGATGATTTAGAAGAGCTTCCTCTGATGTCAAATCAAGTATAAGTGAACAGATGCTTGATGCCATCATGATAATAGATGCATCATCCATACCCTCTGGAATGCAAATATATAAATTTCAGCAACCTTTGGAAAGCAACCAAAAACCAATTAAGTAAAAGATGGTTGAGACAGTACGCCTCAAGAGAGAAAACCAAGCATATACCACCTCTAGTGCAATTTGTTAGGATCAGTAATTTATAGATACCTATATGTGCTATATTTTTGGAGGTCACAAATAACTGAAAATTTAGTGATGACATGGAGGAGCAATTTGTTACTCAAGTACCGCTCTGCATTTATTTTAACATAAATATATTTCAGATTGACATCGACACACTGGTTATATTGGTAAATAAAGTCAGAAATCCATCCAGGAGATTATGAAAAACCAGAATTTCATTAAGGTTTCTCTGACATCCCTACAAAATAATACATTATCTCTAGTAACCGCCGCATCTCCTCTTGAAGAATCTACAAATCCTCCCAGAAATGTTGAACATATGCATCACACGGAAACAAGGAATATGGACAATAGATTTCAGCAAGCTCTTCCTCCCTTGCCTTTAATATTTACTTCTTGTGCTCACGAGCGATCGACAAAAAAGAGCTTCACAATCTCAAATATTGGAGAGACAGCCGGATAGCTGAGATTTAAGACTTCTAGGTGGTGCACTTCCAAGCATCAGAAGTTCCTTCGATGGAAGCAACAATGAACCACCGCTAAACAGAAACTTTGTCCTAGTTTAATTATAGTACAATTCTCTTTTCAGGACTTGCTTCCCTTAAACCGAGGAAGTAGGAGGTTAGGAGTAAGGAACTATGATTCCCTGCGGACCTCCTTGATACTTTTATTTTCAGACACAACTTTCATTAGGTCCAGAGTCATCTATAGCTGTTAGATGGCAGAAGAAGGAGCAGCTGCTTCTGGAGAGATCAAGGTTCCATTTTTCTGCTATAGCTCTTAAGACATTTATCTTCTTTTTTTTTTTTGAGAAAAAGCTCTTAAAACATTTATCTTTTGATTGCATTCTCTTATAAAAGCTAATTTAAGAATTTTTGTATCCTACTTAAGACTTCCCCATGTCAACATTGTTTATTTTAGAATTGAATAATTACAGGCTGACACTTTCTTTGGTCTGGTTATGAGGGATACAGTACTTGTGTTTTGAAGTCCACACAAACATTAGTGATCTAGATAGTAGATATTTTCATTGGTTTTGTTAAAAACAGATGAATTTGTGTCATCTACCTGTTGATACGGAATTAGGATCCCCCTAGTGATTAAGTTACCTCTTGACACACAATTTATCTTTTTCTGGACAAGCAGAACACACAACTTAATTGTAAATCCGGATTTCTAGCAGACTACGAAGCATAATAGTTCTACACTTAAGGCTTTTTAGTTTTCATTACTTGCTGGTAACTGATAAAGAAATGAATCTTAGGTCTAACTCAACCCCAAAAGCTAGATCATGAGGGGAGGATTGCCCAAGTCCATATAAGGAGACTGTTGTGGTCCCTAGTTCTGGATTGAGTCGCTGGACGATTAACTTGAAAGTCAGGCTCAACGTTCTGGTCAAAGCCCTTGTTCCTGTTCCTTGAACTGCCTATGATTGCTGAATTTTGCAATTCATTCAGGGAGTGCAGACCTGGGAACTTGTTTGACAAAGTTCCGACTCTCGGTGACTTGATAAAATCTAACTTGTTTTATTAATATTGTCAACTCTCTTAAATAGAGGTTTACAGTAGCAAGAGTCCTAATAAACTAGAAATTGAAAAAGTCCTATAGAACTGAATTAACAAGAGTCCTAACAAACTAGAAATAGAAAATGAGTCCCAACAAACTACAATCCTAATCCACTCAGGGAAGTTTTATTCTACCATCAAAAATAATTCAGAAAATAATCCTATTAATTCTGCATCAATAACATTAGTCCCTTCCCGGAGAAAAAGCTTGTCCTCAAGCTTGAAATTGAAGTCTGGAAAGACAGCTTTGAAATGATGCACTGCCTCCCAGGTGGAGTCCTCAACAAATAGGCCGCACCACTGAACCAGAATTCTCAATTACCGCGATTCAGATTCCCCATCCTCTATTTCTAGCCAAAATAATTTTTTGCATTGATGGCCTTGAACATATGGATCATCACAGTTGTAGCACAACTCCTTTGCACGTCGGGCAGTCATCTCGGCACTAGTCAACTTTTTCACAAAAGGATTAGAAGCAGTACCTCAGCACTCAGAGTTATTGCTGTAGCGGCAGCCCTTGCACTAATATTTAAGGTTGAACTATAGACACTTTGTGTGCTGGAAGAAATCAGTATCTTCTTCTCAAATGCTCTAGCCAGACTCGTTGCTTGTACTAAGTTAGACGGGTTGTGCAATTCAACATCGAGACGAATCAAATCAACTAACCCCGTTGTAAACATATCTACTTGTTGGTCTATACGTACAGACGATGCATGAGCCAACATCTTTTGGAAGTTCCCCTGATTCAACAGAACTAGTTTGTTTCAAGTTGATCAGTTCCCCTAATGGATTGCTTTTCATTGGTGGGCAAAACAACAACAACATACCCAGTGTATTCCCACAAAGTGGGGTCTGGGGAGGATAAAGCGTACGCAATCCATAACACTACCTCAGATGAAGTAGAGAGGTTGTTTCCGATAGACCCCCGGCTCAGGACAAATAACAGTATAAAAAGATAGAAACAACAAATAAAATGGGATAACACACCAATATATAATAAAAGAAACAAGACACTCACAGAGTAATGCTATACACAATCTATCCGGAAATCACAAACATCACCAAAATACCACGAACAAGAAACTACAAGACACACGCATAACACTACGACTACAGACACAATTACAAACAAAGCACTCCTTCCTACTAGCAAGAACGCACTCCTACCCACTAACCCTCTACCCTAATTTGCATCCTCCACACCTTCCTATCTACGGTCATGTCCTCACTAAGCTGTAACTGCTCCATGTCATGTCTAATCACTTCCCTCCAATATTTCTTCGGTCTACCTCTACTCTCCTGAAGCTATCCATAGCCAACCTCTCACACCTCAGTACTGGGGCATCCGTGCACCTCCTCATCATATGTCCAAACCATCTTAACCTCACTACCCGCATCTTGTCTTCCACCGAAGTCACTCTAACCCTCTCTCGAATACTCTCATTCCTAACCTTATCTCTCCTAATAAGTCCACACATCTATCGCAGCATCCTCATCTCCACTACCTTCAACTTTTGGATGTGGGAGGTTTTGACTTGCCAACACTCCGCTCCATACAACATAGACAGTCGAACTGCTACTCTATAGAACTTGCCTGTAAGTTTAGGAGGCACCTTCTTATCACACAAGACTCCCGAAGCGAGCCTCCATTTCAACCACCCTGCACCAATACGGTGTGTGACATCTTCGTCAATCTCTCCATTCCCTTGAATCATAGACCCAAGATACTTGAAACTCTCTCTTTTCCGAATGGCCTAGGAATCCAGCTTCACTACCACGTTAACCTCATGCGACAAATCACTGAAGTTGCACTCCAAGTATTCCGTCTTGGTCCTGCTCAACCGAAACCCTTTAGACTCTAGGGTTTGTCTCCAAACCTCTAACTTATCATTAACTCCTCCCCGAGTCTCGTCAATTAGAACTACATTATCAGCAAATAACATACACCAGGGCACCTCCCCTTGAATATGCCTCGTCAAAACATCCATCACCAAAGCGAATACAAACAGACTAAGCGTCAATCCCAGGTGCAACCCTGTCAAAACAGAAAAGTGCTATGAATCTCCTCCCACCGTCCTCACACGAGTCTTCTCCCCATCGTATATGTCCTGAATCGACCTAGTGTATGCCACGGGAAAACCTCTAGCCTCCAAGCACCTCCACAGAACCTCCCTGGGGACGTCTCATGCAAAACGAAGAGTAAAATATTCTTTGAAGACACCCATGTTAAATTGGGTTCTTCCTGCTCCAGTTGATAAACCCACAATTGTGCCTCCCCTACCATGTGAAAAGCAGCTAAACCTACTTTTTCTTGGTTGGTTGTATGGTAGTTAGAGAAGAATTTCTCACAACGATGAAGCCAAATAAAAGGATCTTCACATCTATTATAAATAGGAAAGTCTAATTTAGTGTATCTGGGAACTATACCTCTTCATTCCTCCATTGTTGTCATTCGTACAACAGTTATTGTTGTTGTTTCTTCCTCCTAGATGCACATCTAGTTGTTCACTTACATTACTAGTTCGTCGGACAGAAGCAATGCTATTCTCTCCAACCTCGACTCCCTTTGCACGTGTTGTGGTGCGGATCAAGGTTTCAATTTGTTGTGATAGTTGCTGGAATTTGGGCATTTGGCAACCATCCTTGCTTCTGAAGTTGCTACTTTTGCTTCAGTTTGAGTTTGGACTTCCTGTAAAAGACTTCGCAACTTTGCTTCTACAGTATTTTTGTCCATGGTGACGAACTCTGATACCAAATCGTTATGGTCCCTAGTTCTGGATCAAGTAGCTAGACGATTAACTTGAAAGTCAGGCCCAACGTTCTAGTCAAAGCCCTTGTTCTTTTTCCTTGACCTGCCTATGATTGCTGAATTTTGCAATTCATTCAGGGAACTACAGACCTAGGAACTTGTTTGAGAAAGTTCCGACTCTCTGTGACTTGATAAAATCCAACTTGTTTTATTAATAACGTCAAATCTCTTAAATAGAGGTTTACAGTAGCAAGAGTCCTAACAAACTAGAAATAGAAAGAGTCCTATAGAACTAAATTAACAAGAGTCCTAACAACTAGAAATAGAAAAAGAGTCCTAACAAATAGAATCCTAATCAACTCAGGGAAGTTTTATTCTAATATCAAAAATAATTCAAAAAATAATCCTATTAATTCTACATCAATAACAAAGACCAAGGACCCCAATGCCCACCAATATGGGGCTCAACACTCCCCTGCACGTGTGGACAATATAAAATGGGAGTCCAACATCGGATGAATGAATTGGGTTGGACCTGGCTCTGATACCATGATAAAGAAATGAATCTTGGGTCTAACTCAATCTCAAAAGTTAGCTCATGAGGGAGGATTGCCCAAGACCATATAAGGAAACAAGGACCTTAATGTCCACTGATGTGGGACTCAACAATGACTTATGTCCCAAAAAATCCATACATAACGAATTGATGTGGTATATTCATGTCATAGTGAACACCAAGAACTAGCATTCTTATTAAGTGTTTCACTAACAGGGAAAAAATCAATTTATAGATGGAATCATATATGCAGTATTCACAGGCAAAAGTATTCGGTTATTGGGGAAGAATAAATATACTTCTAATGTCGAATTAGGATCAATTAGGACAGAAATAGAGCATTGGGTCAAACTCTTTGGTGTCAAGGTAATAGCTATGAATAGTCATCGACTTCTGAGAAAGAATAGAAGAATGGGACCTATTATGGACATAAAATGCATTACAAATGTATGATCATTACGCTTTAATCAGGTTATTCTATTCCATCTCTTAGAAAGAAAAGAACTCAAATCAAAATACTTAATAGCATGGCGATACATTTATACAAAACTTCTACCCCGAGCACACGCAATGAACCGTAGACAATCAAGTGAAATCCAATCCACGAAATAATTTGATCTATAGACAGCATTGTTGTGGTAAAGCTCGTAATGCCAAAGGAATCATTACCACAAGGCATAAGGAGAAGGTCATAAGCGTCTATACCGTAAAATAGATTTTTGACCGTAAAATAGATTTTTGACGGAATGAAAAAAACATATATGGTAGAATCATAACCATACAATACGATCCTAATCGAAATGCATACATTTGTCTCATACATTATGAGGATGGTGAGAGGAGATATATTTTACATCCAGAAGGGTTGTATTGGAGATACCATTCTTTTTGGTACAGAAGCTCTTATAAAAATGGGAAATGCCCCTACCTTTGAGTGCAGTTTGAACTATTAATTTATGAAATTTGAAATAACAAATTAGGTTTACGACGAAACCTAGAAATCGATCACTGATTCAATTTGAGTACCTCTGCAGGATAGACCTAAACAGAAAACTGAAGAGTAAGGGCAGCAAGTGATTGAGTTAAGTAGTTTCTCATAAAAAATTATTGACTGAGTAGATATAGTAATATGGAGAAGAAAAAATTCTTTCAAGCACCAACAGAATCGGAAGCGCAAGAAAAAATTCTTTCAAGCATCAACAGAATCGGAAGCGCCCCTTCGTTCAAAGAGAGTAGGACGGCTTATTCACATTTCATTTGATGGTCAAAGGCAAATTGAAAGCTAAGCAGTGGGAATTCAAAAGATTCTCCGCGGGAAAAATAGAGATGTCTCCTACCTTACCCATAATATGTGGAAGCATCAACGTAATTTCATAATTTCATAGTCATTCGGTCTGAATGCTACATGAAGAACATAAGTCAGATGACGGAACGGGAAGACCCAGGATATATATATACATGTGCTACTTCATTGCACGATATATAGAAGATCCATCTCCATAGATATCATCATCTACATCCAGAAAACCCTATGCTTTGGAAGAAGCTCGAAAAAGAGTTTGGGAATTGATCAAAAGAAGAATCTACTTCAAACGATATGCCTTAGGAACGGCCATACATAAGATAGAAATCACACTTGGAAAGGGGGGACAATTAGCCAGAAAGAAACCTTTTCCCGCTTTTAACAAATTCAACATGAGATGTACATTGGTGTCAAATGATATTAAGCAGCATTAAGTCATTAGCTTGCCTTCAAGCAGCATCTTAACATTACCAATTTTGAGAGACTTTGAGCATTCTTTTATCCATCTATAATTGCGCCAAATGTAATGCAGCTACGGACAAGGCCATTTAAAGGTAACACCTCTTCGCTAAAGGTTGATGGCTATCAAATGCTCATCTTTTTGGATGATGCTACAGATAGGAAACATGAATGCATAGAAAACCAAGAAGTTTCAACAGTTGAAACAAGGAGATCAAGCTCGGCAAGTGCAAAAATCGGAGTTAAAGATATTACCTGCCCAATGTGATAATGCTACTAAAAGTCTGATAAAACTGGGATCATCTGACGGAAATTTAATTTGCTCTCGCTGTTCATGAGAAGGCAAGATTGTCAATAATATCATACAAACATAACTAATTCAACAATTAAGATACCGCAGCCTGCAGCACAGCATGAAAACTACCTTTAGAAGAAGATTCAAAATTGTATCGCAAGCCAAGAATATAGAACCATTATCCTCGGATGCATAGTTGTTTTGGTCAATCAAAGCAATGAGGCAACCAACAACCTGCAAATTAAATACATTCCCTCAGAAGATCATACAAAATATTTGTTCATAGAGATTGCGAATATGCTTGCATTAATTTGAGAAATCAGAACGAAAGTGAGACTCACTTCTCTAAATGCACCTGAGGAAGCTAAAATTTTACATCCTCCCGTCTTAAAAGTTATTTGACACAGCATTGGAAGCAAAAAACAGATGGAATAAAAAGGACTGCCATTTGAAACCATGTCAGAAGTTCCATGTTAGCCGCATGTTCAAGAGATTGAGAGAAATGTTTGCTAATAGAAAAACAGTACAGAAATACCAAACCTCAATTCATCTTCTCCTTCAATTGACAGCATATAAGCTAGGAGTTCTGTGACCTTATCTTTACATGTATCTGGTGCTTCTGCAAGATAGCTGTAAGAAGAAAAGACATTCACTACTTAAAAAAATTCTCTAATGGAATCAAATCTGTTAGAATAGGAATAGGATTCTATAATATTTCTTGATGACTCTTTGGTTATGCAAGACCGCAGTACGGGACAGACCATTGGCACAGGATTTGAATGACAAGGCGTCTACTACCTTACCTCTCCTAATTCCTCCACAACATGTCCAGTTACAGATCCTCCTCCAGACTTAATTCACAACCATTTGGGACATCCGAGTTTATTCAAGCTACAAAAGATAGTGCCTAGTTTGTCTAGTCTATCCACATTAGATTGTGAGTCGTGTCAACTTGGGAAACACATCTGCACTACCTTTCCACTTAGTGTTGTGAGTCTTGCAAAGTCTATTTTTTCATTAGTTCATTTTTTATATTTGGGGTCCTAGGAGAAGAAATTCAACCTTAGGATTTCATTATTGTTAGTTTCATTGATGATTATTCAAACTGTACGTGGATTTTCTTAATGAAAAATCATTCGGAGTTGTTTCTATATTTAAGAGTTTTGTGCTGAAATACACAAAATCAATTTGGTGTTTCTACTCGTACTTTTCATAGTGATAACCGATAATGCCTTAGAATACTTATCCTTTTAGTTTCAGAAGTTTATGACTCACCAAGGAATTATACATCAAAATCTTGTCAACTACACCCCTCAGCAGAATGGGGTAGCATGGGTTAGCAGAGGGGGAAAATAGGCACCTCATTGAGATTCCTCGTGCTCTTCTAATTTAATCCCAAGTTCATCTGCATTGTTTAGGCTATTCAATTCTCACATCTTGTTATTTAATTAATCAAATGTCGTCATCTTCCATCCAAAATCAGACTCCTTATTCAGTAATGTTTCCTCAATCATATCTATACTTTCTTCCTCTCGTGTCTTCGAGAGACATGTTTTGTTCATAACTTAGACCCTCATGCTCTCAAATGTATCTTTTTTGGTTATTCTTAAATTTAATAGGGGTATCATTGCTACTCATCTTATCTTCATCGGTACATTATGTCAGTTGATGTAACATAGTCCCGACCTTATTTTACATCTTTTGATCATCTTGATATCTCTGAGGTTTTATTTGTACCAACCTTTAAGGAATCTACGGTTACTCCAACATCTCCAGACATAGTGTCACCACTCCTGACTTATCATCATTGTTCACATCCAACCTTAGGCCTAGATGATTCACGTCCTGTGCCGGACCCTGCACCTAATGCAGACTCGTCTCCTCCTAGTCAATTGATTGTACTTCAAAAAGGTATATGATCCACTCGTACTATCAACCCCAATTATAACTTTTTAAGTCATCGTCGTTTATCACACCATTATGCTATCAATTTTATGTTCTGGTTCCATCCCGAAAAAGTCGCAGTCCGACCGGCAATGTTGTATGGAGCAGAGTGTTGGCCAGTTAAGAACTCCCACATCCAAAAGTTGAGGGTGGCGGAGATGAGAATGTTGCGTTGGATGTGTGGTCTTACTAGGAGTAATATGGTTAGAAATGAGATTATTCGAGAGAAGGTGGGAGTGGCTTCAGTGGAAGACAAGATGCGAGAAGTGAGGTTGAGATGGTTCGGGCATGTGATGAGAAGGGGCACGGACGTCCCAGTGCGGAGATGTGAGAGGTTGGCTATGGATGGTTTCAGAAGGGGTAGAGGTAGGCCGAAGAAGTATTGGAGGGAGGTGATTAGACATGACATGGAGCAGCTACAGCTTACTGAGAACATGACCCTAGATAGGAAGGTGTGAAGGACTCAAATTAGGATAGAGGGTTAGAAGGTGAGAGAGTGTCCAGTTTGTAGGAAGGTTTGCTTTGTTTGTGGCCGTGTTAGTAGTCGTAGTACTTTGTGGGTGTCTAGTAGTTTCTTGCTCGTGGTATCATAATGGTGTTTGTGATTAGTTTATGTTAGAATCCTATGAATATTCTATAGAATATGTAAATATAGTAGGTAGCTTGATTTACTCCTATTATAATTAGGTATTAATTAGATATTGATTTGTATTGATTAGGTATTTATTTGTATTCATTTCCTTTCCTTTTAGGACATGTAAACTTAGCTATTTAAACCCCAATAGCTTGAGGGAATAATCAAGCTGAGTTTTCTCTTATTTCTCTTCCAATTCACATGGTATCAGAGCCTGGTTAAGACCAGCAAAATTGAAAGAGAAATTTTCAAGCTCATTTTTTTTTTTCCAGCAATTTTTTGGCTGTCCGGACAGATCTCTATTTTCGGAGGTGTTGTGATAAAACCAACACCACCACGAGACTCGGACCACCGGCGCGAGCAAAACCCAGCTAGCTTCGCCACCACCAGCCATCTCATGCATCGATCGGAGCTGTCAAATTCCGGAAGACAGATTTTTCAGATTCCAATAGACAACTGTCCAGTTGATTATTTTTTTTTCCAGATTCCAGTCGTTTGTTTGCTTCCAGCAAATTATGGAATTTTCAGATTCCGGTGACTGTTTCGATTTTCTAGATTCCGGCCAGATCTGATTTTTCCGGCGACTGTTTCTATCTTCCAGATTCCGGCAACTGTTTGCTTCCAGCTTCCTGAAAATTGCAGAATTTCCAGATTCGGTAACATCTACATTATGTCCCTCACTTCATCTATTTTCAGTTCTAAACCTATTGCTTCAAGTAACCCCAACCACTCCATCACCGCTTAACCCTTGATAGGTAGTGTGAACTACTTATCTTGGTCTTCCTCTGTTCAGCTATGGAGCAAGGGACAAGGGGTTCAGGACCACTTGGTTAAACAGGCTAAGGATATTGATGAAAAAGAGAAGGGCGAATGGGAGAAGATTGATGCTCAATTGTGTAGTCTATTATGGAGATCTATTGATTCGAAGTTGATGCCATTGTTCAGACCATTCCAAACCTGCTTCTTGGTTTAGGAAAAGGCTTGTGGGCTATACACAAATGACATCTCTCGATTTTATAATGTTATTTCTCGGTTGACTAATCTTAAAAAGCAGGATTCGGATATGTCTACCTATCTTGGACAGGTTCAGGCGGGTATGGAAGAGTTTACTGAGTTGATGCCCGCTACTCCCAAGTGTTGAAAAACAATTGGAGCAACGTGCGAAGATGTTTTTAGCTGTTACACTTGCTGGACTTCCATCTGATCGAGTCCGAGATCAAATTTTGGCTAGCCCCGCTGTGCCTGCAATGGATGACCTATTCGCTCGATTGTTGCGACTGGTTGCACCACCTATGTCATCTAGTTATCCGGTGATACCTGCAGTCTTCTGTTCTAGCATCTTAGACTGGAAATCGATATGGAGGCCGCTCTGGGAAACCGTGGCCAAGGTGTGGCTATTGTAACAAATTGGGTCATACCCCTGATGTGTGCTACTCTCTCCATGGTAAACCAAAGAATGCTCATGTTGCTCAAACTGAACCCACTGATAATCCAACAAATCAACTTTTCTCTTTATCTGAAGTAGAATACAATGACTTTCTTCAATATCAGGCGAGTAAGCAGACATCTCCATCAATAGCTTCCGCTGCTTAGACTGGTAATCCTGTTGTTTGTATCCCACAATCCACCACACTTGGCCCTTGGGTCATGGACTCAGGCGCTTCTGACCACATTTCTGGTAACAAATCTTTAATGACTAATATCATTTACTCTCAATCTCTTCCCACTGTAACGTTAGCTAATGGTTCTCAGACTAGGGCAATCGGAGTAGCCAATCCCTTACTTCCCTCGACTCTGAATAATGTTCTTTTTGTCCCTAGTTGTCCCTTTAGCCTTCTGTCAACCAGTCGTTTGGCTAAGTCCTTAAATTGTTTCGTCTCATTTTTTAGTGACTTCTTTGTTATACAGGACCTCAGTACGGGAAGGATGATTGGCGAACGGCGTAAGTTTAATGGGCTTTATTACCTCAATTGCTACAGGTCCACTACAGTTTGTTCAGTCTCCGACTCTCCAGATTTGATCCATAAACAATTGGGACATCCTAGTTTATCTAAACTTCATAAGATGGTACCTAGCTTGTCCAGATTGTGAGTCGTGTCAACTAAGGAAGCACACCCGAGCTACTTTTCCACATAGTCCTAATAATCGTGCAGTCTCTTTTTCATTTAGTTCATTCTGATATTTGGGGTCCTAGTAGGGTTAGTTCTACGTTGGGTTTTAAGTATTTTGTTACTTTTCATTGATGATTACTCAAGGTGTACTTGGATTTTCTTAATGAAAGATCGTTCTAAATTATTTTCCATATTTCAAACTTTTTGTGCAGAAATACAAATCAATTTGGTGTTTCCATTCGCATTTTTCGTAGTGATAATGCATGTAAATATTTATCCTCTCAATTTCAATAGTTTATGTCTTCTCATGGCATTCTTCATCAGACATCTTGTCTTTATACTGCTCAACAAAATGGGGTAGCAGAACGAAAAAATAGGCATATTGTTGAAACTGCAATCACCCTTCTTATACAAACAAATGTTCCATTGCGTTTTTGGGGGGATGCAGTGCTCAGCTTTTGTTATCTGATTAACCGTATGCCTTCCTCTGCTATTCAAAATCAGGTTCCACACTCTATTTTGTTTCCCAAGTCAACCTTGTTTTCTCTTCCACCACGTGTCTTTGGGAGCACATGCTTTGTCCATATCCTCACTCCAGGAAACGACAAATTAGCTCCTCGTGCTTTTGAATGTGTTTTTCTCGGTTATTCAAGGGTACAAAAGGGATATCGATGCTTCTCACCACACCTCCAGCGATACCTTATGTCCGCTGATGTTACTTTCTTTGAAGGTCAACCCTACTTTACATCCTCTCCTATTGAACAATTAGGCATTTCTGAGGTTCTACCAGTTCCATCTTTTGGGGATCCTTTCATAGTCTATCCTTCCACATCACCTTCTACAACTCCATCTTCCACTACTGCACCTCCACCGCTATTGACTTATCATTGTCGTCCACGTCCAGATGATTCACGTCCACCACCAGAATCCTTGCCTGCTGAGGACTTGTCTACACAGAGTCCAATCGCCACTCGAAAAGGTAATCGCTCTACTCGTAACCCTCATCCTATCTATACTTGTTTGAGTTATCATCGTTTGTCACCGACCCATTCTGCTTTTGTATCATCACTATCATATGTGTCTATTCCTAAGACTACAGGAGAAGCTCTTTCTCATCCAGGCTGGCAGCAAGCTATGATTGAGGAGATCTCTGCCTTGCACTCTAGTGGTACTTGGGATCTTGTTCTTCTACCTTCAGGTAAGTCTACAGTTGGTTGTCGTTGGATATATACAGTGAAGGTTGGCCCCGATGGACAGATTGATCGCCTAAAGGCTTGATTAGTGGCCAAGGGCTATACACAGATTTTTGGTCTTGACTATGGTGATACCTTCTCTCCTGTGGCTAAGATTGCTTCAGTTCGTCTCTTTTTATCCATGGTTGTTGTTCGCCATTGGCCTCTCTACCAGTTGGATATTAAAAATGCTTTTCTTCATGGAGATCTCGAAGATGAGGTATATATGGAGCAACCACCTGGTTTTGCTGCTCAGGGGGAGTCTAGTAACATGGTGTGCAGACTACGACGAGCACTCTATGGCCTGAAACAATCTCCTCGAGCATGGTTTGGGAAGTTTAGCATGGTTATTCAGGAGTTTGGCATGGTAAGAAGTGAAGCTGATCATTCTGTGTTTTATTATCACTCTGATCCAGGTTTGTGCATATATTTGGTGGTGTACGTTGATGACATAGTTATCACAGGTAATGATGATGAGGGAATTACCAAATTGAAACATCACCTTTTTCAGCACTTTCAGACTAAGGATCTTGGTCGATTGAAGTACTTCTTGGGCATTGAGGTTGCTCAATCCAAATCAGGAATTGTTATTTCGCAGAGGAAGTATGCACTTGATATTCTTGAGGAGACAGGGATGGCAGATTGTAGGCCTATTGATTACCAATGGATTCAAATGTTAAGCTCCTAGCAGGTCAGGGGGAGCCTCTAAGCGATCCTGGAAGATATAGAAGGCTGGTAGGAAAGTTGAATTATCTGACTGTGACTCGACCTGACATTACCTTCCCGGTTAGTGTTGTAAGTCAGTTCTTGAATTCTCCTTGTGATAGTCACTGGAATGCAGTTATTCGTATTCTTCGATATATAAAATCTGCTCCAGGGAAAGGACTACTTTACGAAGACCGAGGACATGAGAAAATTGTTGGATATTCAGATGCAGATTATGCAGGATCACCTTCTGACAGACGATCCACTTCTGGATATTGAGTTCTAGTTGGGGGAAATTTGGTGTCTTGGAAAAGTAAGAAACAAAATGTGGTTGCTAGATCTAGTGCGGAAGCAGAATATCGAGCTATGGCGGTGGCAACATGTAAACTCATATGGATCAAGCAACTACTGAAGGAGTTGAAATTTGGAGATACTAAAGAAATGGAACCCCTGTGCGATAATGAAGCTGCACTTCACATTGCATCGAATCTGGTGTTTCACGAGAGGACCAAACACATAGAGATTGATTGTCATTTTGTTAGAGAAAGGTTACTCTCAGGAGACATCGTCACAAGGTTTGTGCGGTCAAGTGATCAGCTTGCAGACGTATTCACCAAGTCCCTAGCCGGTCTTAGAACGAGTTATTTATGTAACAAGCTTGGTACATATAATTTGTATGCACCAGCTTGAGGGGGAGTGCTAGAATCCTATGAATATTCTTTAGAATATTCTATTATAGAATATGTAAATATAGTAGGTAGCTTAATTTACTCCTATTATAATTAGGTATTAATTAGATATTGATTTGTGTTGATTAGGTATTTATTTGTATTCATTTCCTTTCCTTTTAGGACATCTAAACTTAGCTATTTAAACCCCCAATAGCTTGCGGGAATAATCAAGCTGAGTTTTCTCTTATTTCTCTTCTAATTCACAGTTTATAGTGCTACTCTATTGGTGTCTTTGTTTTGTTATTCTATCTTTTTTTCCTTTTTTTATTACGTCTTTTTATATTGTTTTTGTTCTGAGCCGGGGGTCTATCGAAAACAGTCTCTCTACTTCTTCCGAAGTAGTAGTATGGACTGCGTACACTTTACCCTCCCTGACCTCACTTTGTAGGATTACACTGGGTATGTTGTTGTTGGTTCCATCCCTAAGTCTATAGGTAAAACACTTTCTCATCCAGGATGGTTAGAAGCTTTGGTTGACGCAATGTCTACTTTACATGCAAGTGGTAATTAGGAACTTGTTCCTCTTCCTTTAGGTAAACCTATTGTTGTTTGTCGTTATTTGTCGTTAGGTGCGCAGTCAAAGTTGGTCCGAACGGAAAAGTTGATCGGCTCAAGGCTCGCCTTGTTGCCAAGGAGTATACTCAAATATTTGGGCTTGATTACAGTGACATTTTCTCTCGTGGCTAAAATAGCATTTGTCCATCTTTTTCAATCCATGGTTGTTGTATATAATTAATCTCTTTGTCAGTTGGACATTAAGAATATTTTTCTCCATGTTGACCTTTAGGAGGAAGTTTATATGGAGCAACCACCTGATTTTGTTGCTCTGGGGAATCTAGTAGCCTTGTATGCTAATTGTGTCGGTCACTCTATTTTTCATCGTACTTAGTAGGATCGCATCAAGCTGAGTCTTGGGTCTCGGGTTAGGGTCGGGTCCTAGCTCAAGGTCACGTCTTGGTTGGGGTCGGGTCCCGGATCAAGTCTGGGGTCCCCGTCTCAAGGTCAAGGCTCGATTTAGGGTCAGGTTCTAAGTCGGGGTCGTGTCTAAGGGTTTGGGTCTTGGGTCAAGGTTGAATCTCGGGTCAGAGTTGAGTCTCGGGTCTTGTGTCTCGCGTCTCAAGTCGGGTTCGGGTTGGGTCCCAAGTCGTGCTTGGGTCCCTAGTCCTTGGTCAAGGTCGGTTTTCAGGTTGCAATCGGGTCTCGAATTTAAGTCAGTTGGGGTTGGAGATGGCTGGGGTCAAGTGTCGCACTCGAATGTTTGAGCTTCGATGGGTGGCAAGGGAGGGGTGGGATGGGGAGAGGTGGACCATCAAAAGAATTAGGTCAAGTTGGGCAGGTCATGACCCAACCTATTTTAAGCCCATTTCAATCCAACCCATTTCAGACGAAATAACTTTTGAGCTGATTTTAGCCCATTTTAATTTGCTCAATTTCGGCCCAACCGCCCATTTGAAACCACTACATTTCATACATCTGTAAGACTGTAACCTTGGGAATGCACTCCAAATGTTATATATCGAACGTTGGCCAAAGTGGTAGCTCCTTCGATTCTTTAAAACTCCCAACCAAACATCTGGATAGCACATCCTGATCAGAGATTTCTGGGCTGTCTACTACAATACGATGGGATGTAGATGAAGATGACGTCGAGTCCCCTTTCGCTTTCCATTTATCAGTTTTGAAAGCATCTAGACAGTTGTGGTTCGATCTGGTTGCTTCCTTGCAAAAAGTGGTCTCTGTATAGATCTGGGCTCCCTATTGAAGAACCTTCCAATCTTTAAAGTGATATCAGTCCACCCCATATTGAATGCTATTTCAGGGAGAATAATCACAGCCCTGCGCGCACCTTGAACTGCTAGCAAGCTAATGAACCTGCCATAGGTGTTGAATTTTTTTGAGCAAAAGAAAGAGTATGATCCCGTGACTTCCATCTTTTCAGAAGCTTTGCACAGTAAAACGCAGGTCCAATACATGACTTTCCGGCTTAGTGTCATCTTCCTCATGAAAATTTTCTTGCGTTCCACCCACTCGTACCATACCTCTGCACAATCTTTGACTTCTGTAATGTCAAGATTTCTCGCCTAAGTTGAAATAAATTCTGGTAACCATATTAAAATTGGAACTGCAATTTAAACAAAGTTTCTAAACCAATCACAGACGAATGATTGATGAATAAACTAAAAGTTGTAACCAGGAAGAGGCCATCGGAAAGAAAGAAACACGTCGGAAAGAGTTTTCCTCGAAACACGTGCCTAGGAGCATTTTTTTGAAATGATAGTAATGGCTTGTGTGTGATAATCAAGCCCTTCAGATTGTATTGAATCAGTATTTCACGAGGACTAAGCACATTGGTCCTTGTATTGTTATAAAATTTCAGAGAAAAGATACTCTCAAGAGATATTGTTATAAAATTTGTTGAATTTAAGTGATCAACAGATATTTTCACCAAGTCGCTCACTGGTCCTCGTATTAGTTACATTTGTAACAAGCTCGGTACATATGACTTGTATGCACTAATTTGAAGGGGAAGTGTTAAAATAGGAATAGGATTGTATATAATGTCCAAGGTTGATTAGAATTGTATTGTAGGTCTATAAATACGGCTCAGTGTAATAATGTAGAACACATCGTAATAATATTTCCCAGGTATTTATTTTTCACAAAATCAAACTCCAATCTCCAGCAAATATGGCCAAATTCAATCTCCATTGTCTTAATATGGAACCAGGCCTTTATTGGAACCAATTAAACTCCATCTTCCTCACAAATTTCAAGATGGCAGTAAATATCTACATCTCTTCAGCTAGCAGATGAAACCAGGACTTGTAGAGTTCAAGTCATCCGCAACACACAGATATGCAATTGCATCCATTTACAACAGGAAGTTGAATTAGAAGTAAAAGAATTTCCTATTTGAATGAACAATGAAATAGGGAAAAAACCTTGTCAACAGGTATAGTTATGACCCAATATATCCTAAGAAAAGAGAAACAAGTAAATACAAGTAAATAATATTAACTCACAATAGCAGAAAAGCATTGAAGAGATCATCATCATCATCAACAACAAGAAGGCCGTCAAACACAAGCAGAAGCAGAAGCAACAATTGATCCCAATATGAAGAACGGAAAACTAGAAAGCTATCTAGCACGTATTTTGCTAAATCTGTTCATTGGAAGGCTTATTTTTTTCTCCAAGAATATCATCTATAAAGACAGGCATGGTTGATAATAATTAGAGTGTTAAAACCAACAGTTTTTTCAGGGATTATTTTTTATGCAGACGGAGTTTTTTTTACTTTATTTTTTTTTTAACATCCACACAGAAAGAAAGATGGGATTCATACCTTCCGATTACTCGCACTGCTGCTAGAAGATCATTCCCTTTCATCTGTCCGTGCTCCTGCAAAGAATCATCATTGCATGAGCAGACTTGCTATTATTATTCTCCTATGTACTGAGGGATAATGTACCTTAGCATCTCGTAGATAGTCCAAAACGACACCAATTGTCTCATTGAGCCCAGAAATGATTTTTGTGAAAGTTCTCTCATTGATAACAGCATTGGCAGTTGACTCTGCAAATGATTTTCATTAAACATTCAGCTCATAAGTCACCTCCTAACAAGATATAAAGGGTAACATGCAAATGAAACCTCTGTCCCAGAGTCAGGCTTCCTATTTGACAAATATTGACGTAAAGGGTAGTGCAAGTGGAGATGACCTTATTTTTAAATTTTAACTATTACCGCCATAAATCGAGTTCCATGATAATTTTTTCAGTAACATTTTTCTGAAGAGTATCAGAAAATATAAGAAATAATTTTGTACCACAGAAATAGTCACATACCTTCTCCACCAAAACTAGAAATGAGTTTAATTATTTTTTCAACCAAAGAGAAGGCTACACCAAGATTCCTCTGCTTCACAAGAATGTTCTCTCTATTTGAGGACGCCTTGGAGGCTTCATATTTTAGGTATGCCAGGTCATTTAGAAGAACAGCAATTTCAACCCTTGATGACTCCAAAATAAGCAGAATACACCTGAAGAGATGCAGACACTTAATGCTTTCCACGTCCCAACTCAAAGATAAGCCAGGGAGGAGGCAAGTTAAAGCAAGAGGAAGACATTCAACACCAAGAATTTCTGCTTTACCTGTCAGCAGGCAGAGAAACCTGAGAACCAGTCAAGTTCATCTCCCCAATAAGCCACCCTTCACCGACAATTGATATGACACACTCAGCCAGAAAAAGAGCCTGAAGCTTATGTGAAGGTGCTGCATAGAAATGAGAAGAAAGGAGAATTACAAAAAAATAAAAAGAACACAAAACACAGAAGGACATGAAGCACATAATATTGACACAAAACCATCCACAATTTTCACTGAACTCGGAAAATGCCCGACCTAGGGAACATGGGATAGTCAATATAGAAGCGATTAAGCTCATATGCCATTGAGGTGGCGACTGGAGAGTTTGACACAACAATTAATGAACAAGAATATCGGTGATATGCTCTCCAGCTACAACAATTCAACTAATTTTTCTCTAAAAGTATAGAGCGATATCAAATGGATGGGACAACGAAACAAAGTGAAATGAAATTTCACCTTCTTACAGTAAGGGCTACTCATAAAGCACATTGGACCCTAATCATTGAGGAATGGTTTATTAGTCCACTTAATCCCAAAATACAATTGTGCATAACTAAACAACAGCTGGTTCGTAACATAAATCTCTGTGTTACTAATGCAACTGCTAAATATATAATACAATATTTAGTTCTGATAATATTTACATTGCTTATATATAATTGCAACAATTTCTATACTAGTTGACTCAATTGAAAAAACTTTTCAACACCAAAATTAATAAAATCTTGTTGATCAACGTCTCAAGAAAGATCACAGGATTGGCTAGCATGTCAATAATAAAAAGAAATGATTATAAATATGTGATCAACTACTTCGTTTTGCATTTTAAGAATCTATATGAATAAACTTCAGATAAAATATATAAAAAATTTATTAAATAAATTCAAAGCCTATTCAAAATTTTGGCTTTAGGTCATCTATTCTATTGAGTCGTCCCTGCTTCTACTGGGCAGACTGCACTCGAATCCCTTATTTTGGGGAAGATTTAATTTAGTCATAATAAAGAGAGGATCTATATGCTTTAATCAAAGCATGGCCAGCTCCGACCAAAAAAACCAAGCAAGAAAGCCATTTAAAGGTAGATCAGGTGACTTTAGAAAAGCTCTCAATCATGAAGAAACTTCCTTAATAAGGTATAGCACTTGAAATAGATAAAGTGTGTTATCCAGTAATTCACTTTTAAATGTGTCTATGATAGCACCTTAATAAAGCTAAATATTTGTCAACTTTTAAAATACTCTATTTTAATACATTTTCCCTTAAACAATCCCTTGTTTTCACAGGTACGTGCACATTCTAGTAGAACACCAAGAAACAAAAGAGAAAACAAGCTAAAATACCTCCCGCGAGCAAAATATCACAGAGATGTATGACAGAGTGTTCATTTGAGAAAAATGAAACCTTTCTTATTGAACGATCATGATACTTCCCAAAAATTGAAATTGTTGATCATTTGAGGAACAATATCACCATTTTTGATAACTAAGATACCAAAATTCTTGGTTGGGACACATTAAATTTGAATGTAAGTCCCCAAAGAAAATGCACATCAAAGTAAGTAAAAGAAAAAGATTAGAGGCGGCGGTCAGCCTTCTTAGATTTTCCTGTCACAATGGGTTGAAGCTTGCAAGAGAAATTTCAAGGAGTTAAATAATGAAGGCCCATTGCAACAGGCCCTAAATTACCTGTCGGTATGCTGCTGCAGAAAACGGGAAGGAATCTAGAGCCCGTTGCACAAGGCCCCTAAATTAGTTGTCATAATCAAACTTCCCACAAGTTCTATAACAGAACTGAAGGGCTCAAAGCTGCCAATTATCTCATTTAAGGTTGTCTGTTTTTCATTGGGTTAGGAGTTCTCAACTTATGAAGAGAAGCTCCATTTGTCCTATTCTTTGGTAAGTCTAGATCACTCATTGGTTCTAGTTAATGTGAGAGATTGCTGTCAGCAAGTGCAAATTGAATTCAAGATTGTTTGTGTGCTATTAGTGTTATCAACATGGTGGCGTGGAGAACTTTCTTTGTAGGAAAGGTTCTTCTGTTGAATTAATTTCCAGAATTGGAAATTGGTTCTTCTTGATTTATTTTGTAAAGAGAAACTAGACCTCGATCCCAAACTGGGAGGAGTTGGCTATATGAATCCTTCACATCAATTTGGCTCTACTAATCACATTTTATTTTAGCATCGATATATAATTTGTGCTTTTAAGGTATATAAGAATCTCTCTAACGCTCAAATTTATTCCTACACTGACATAGGAGTCTCTAACTAAGCTTAAGAAAATTTGGTCAAATATATCGAGCCTAAAGTAAGTGTAACAATAACTAAGTGTTTGCTGTTACTAGTTAGTATTACCTATATGTAGAGATGGAAAAATAACCCGTTAATGTGTAACCCGCCCAACCAACATGAACTAAAATGGGTTGGGTAATTAACAAAAGAGTTGACGGATCAGAATGGGTTGAACCTGATGACCCGTGGAGTAGGTTGGGTAAGAAGTGAGTTTAAACCATGTAACCTGTTGGGTTGAAGTTCAACCCAACCCAATGAGTCATTTTCTGTTATATCATTCCTCTTTCGGATTTCTCAACCAGACTCTATTTTTTTTATTCCTATTTGTTCTGTTGTTGCGGGAAAATTAGAGGGAGACTTGTACAATCTATTCTATCTCCATCTATCCCCTTTTTTATTATATAACTGTTGTTTCATTTCTTTCTCATTTTTCTCTTAGTCACTAAATTCTTCACAAAAATAAAGTGGCTTGTGGACCATACTCTTTTCTTTGTTGGTTAGACAGTGGACCCCCACTGCAATATTAACAGTATCCATCCTTTATCCTCCTTTCCCAATAAAACGATTATTCCATTTTCATTTTTTTTTTTCTGATAAGGTAAAAAAACTTATTAACATCTGGAGGAAACCCGTAAACATACACCAAAAGATGGAGAGAACCTACACCAAAATATGCTTCTCAACAAAAGAAGTCCAATCCTCTATACAAATTGGAACCTCGCAAGTACACCAAAAATAAACTAGGTACAAAATACTACTCTTTAATTTTACGAAATCAAGTTCCACACCTTCAAAACCCCTCCTATTCCTCTCTTTCCAAATGACCCACATGATTGCTAAGGGGGAAACACTCCATGCTCTCAGGCTTTCCTTCCCCCTTTTAAGAGTCTAACTTTGCAAAGCCTCCTTCACTGTACCCGGCATGACCCATTGAGAATGGATAAAGCCCTTCAGAAAACCTTTGTTGACTGCTCTGTCCATCATCTTGTTCAATGCTTCCATTACCAAAATGAATAACATAGGAGATAAAGAATCCCCTTGTCTCAGGCCTCTCGAACTCCCAAAGAAACCACAGGGACTTCCTCCAGGGCCCAAATAACTTAATTTTCTCCCATGAACTATTTGTGTTAATGGATTAATTCGATCCAAAACTTGAGATAATGGGTGTAAACCGAAAAAGGATTCATAAGTAGTTGTTAATGGAGTTGAGGTTACCAAATTCTGAGGTGTCGGTATCAATTTATGCCGAATTGCTCCACATATAGTCCCCTGAACCACATTTTCTAAATGAACCAGAGCCAATCCATTTACCAAAACAGAGAATTTGGCAGAAGCAATGCAAAACTTGATCCATCTCCTCCACTTATCTCCAAAACCCATCTTCATCATAATATAATCCAAGAAATCCCAGTTGAAATGATCGTAAGCTTTCTCGAGATCTAGCTTACATAAAATTCTCGATTTACTTTTCTTCTTCCGGGAATCAACCACCTCATTTGCCACCAAAGCTGCATCTAGTTCTGTCTTCCTTCCACAAAAGCATTCTGAGAAGAGGAAATTGTCTTGTCCAAGACTTTCTTAAGTCTGTTAGAAAGCACCTTATATATAATCTTGTAAATGCTTTCGACTAGACTAATAGGTCTATAATCCTTTATACTCGTCACCCCTTCCCTCTTTGGCACAATGGTGATAAAAGAAGCATTCAAACTTTTCTCAAACTCTCCACTTTCTTGGAATTCTACAATGGTCTCCAACAACTCACCTTTTACTATCCTCCAACACTGTTGGAAAAAGGCTAAAGGGAACGATTATTCCATTTTCATGTTAATGTGAAATTTATACATCAAGCTTTTTAACTTTGAAATATAATTTTTGTACTTACAAATATTCCATATATCATTTAAATATAACAAAAATTGGCATTAATGGGTCAAAAAAAATTCTGCCTATTTATTTCGTGCTTTATTTATATTGATCTTTAATTTTACTAATAAAATCCTCGAATTTGACAAATTAAATTATCAAGAACTATTCAGGTGAAGCTAATTTAATATTCAAATTATTTGTTAGTGTAACTATGGTTTATTCTGCTTTGTTAAGAAATATATGTTTGTCGTCTAGCTTCATCATATGAATATCAACCACTATCAATGGACATATGGAATAATCATAAATTCCAACTTACATTAGGAATGGAACAACCCTATGATTATTTTAACCAGCTCTTACTACTTAATATGCAAATTAACCTAGTTGACTGAGCAACTTCCAAGGATTTGAGTTCTGCAGCCTGGACAGCCCACGAATTCTTGCATAGCAATAATAGTGTAAAAGAAAAGGCGAGAAAAATTGTTGTTGAACGGATTGAGTTATGACCCATTATTTTACACATCTTGAACCAATCCTTATTGACCAAAATAAACTTGTGTGGGTTGGGTTACGACCCATTTATTATCTTGACCCGTTTCAACCCACCCAAATTTGACGCTTCTACCTATATGAATCATTTGCTTCAATGTGTTCTATTATTACCTAAACTCATATTGATTCCAAGAGATTGTAGGTCTTTTGATGAAACTTTAATCCAGGTGAATTTGGATCTAACTCATCCCTTTTTAGCAACTTCAAACATCACAGTGTTACACCTCCGGAAAATATACTATGTAAGACATGGACAAATCATCTCATGTGACCTACTCTGAGTTATCCTCTATGTGACTACTTGCACCCTCTGTCTGATATGATGATTATAATCTTAACTAATCTTGCATGAATACAATTTATCTTAACATCCGCATTTCTACGACACTCATCTTATAAATATGCTAGGCCTCTACATTCACTCCCACATTTCTTAAAAGTAACAAAAATCATTTTCACGGGAAAGATGAAAAAATGGTACTATATTCAAAGTTGACGAATTTATGCAAAATGGATAAAGAAATATACTTATACATAAATGTTAACATACCAACTCGATTTTGCAAGATAGCAACAATACCAATCCGCATGTTTGTCGACCAAATGTCATTTTCCATTAAGCGAAGAACATCATATACAGATGCCTGTAAATTGTATATAAAAGGCCAGTCAGATTCCAAACAATAGACATGAAATCCAAACAATAGAGACATGACAAAAGGAGCATATATGGGATTCAAGGAAAACAAGGAACTTATGACTGAATGCAAGATAAAATGTATCAAGGCTTCTTCAAATGGTCAACTGTATAGTGTAAAAGATCAGTAAGAGCATATCCCCATAAATAGAACTGTGCTATATCAATCGGTTTATCTATCAATTTTCAGTATATATATACAACCATACATTTTGAATGGTTTTTTCGACTGTTTTATTTTACAATTCTATTCCTAAGGATATACAAGCATTTCTAATACATTCATGTCAAAGATTTCTTTTTAATATGTATGATAAATACAAAAATTATGAATATCACTAGAGATAAAGAATAAAGCTAGAGAGCTTGCCCGATGGAGAGGGGACTGCTAGCAAATATGGTACTGATAACTAAAAATGAATCAGTCTATTGGCTATCCAAAAAAAGGATAACCATAAAACAGAAGATTTTGAAAATTGAATATAGTGGATGGTATGTCAGTAAGGATACATGACCATATTACACCAAAAGTACAGACACATGTGCTTAATATAAAGTAACTAACATACAGAATATCTGTTGGACAGGATAGCTGATAGGAGGTGAAGCGCTTCAAACTTCAGTGAATTATGCAGTACAGCAAACTGTTTTGCCACTGCAGACACCTACCACAAACAAATATAACACAACAAATTTAGTGCATCGAAATTTGTGTAGACAGAGATACATGAAAAAGCACAGTATGCTGTAAATTGAGCATCCAACAACTGCACCAAAAAACTTTATTAGAGGGACTCAGTTCTGGTAGACTCACCACCATTGACAGGTCAGTTGGATGCTCAGAATAAACATTTTCTGAGGGTAGCTTAATGACAATGATTTGCACAAGTCTCATAGCAAGTTCAATCATATGAGAGCCTGAAAACAATTTTAAAATGAGAAGGATCAAATTCAGAAACAAAATCAGGTTGAATCTATGTAGAGACAATGGAAAGCTTGTAGCGATAAGGTGACACTGTGATCCACAGAAAAGTAACATGTTTCAGATGATCAAACTGAATACCATCTGGTAGAATCATCAATTGTGAAGCTAGCACATTCAAGCCACCAGATTTGTACAAGGTTTTAACCCCTTCTTCATTGGCTGCTGAGACCAAAAACAAATATTCATAGCAGTCTTCAATGATAGGTGATCCTGCTCTGGAAGAGTACACAAAACGCTAAATGTTACACATTTGGAAGGAGAAAGGAGAAGGGAAATGTATTTGTAATTAAGCAAATACACCGCACAGTAACATCTCAGTGGATCACAAAGCTCTCTGGCACAATTAACATAAACTACTTCAGAAACGGCAGAAACTAACTGTGCATTTACTAAAAAGAATCTCTCACCAATTTATAACAGCAACATAAACTACAGAACTGAAATTGCCAACAAAATGATTCGCCAGGAAACATACTCTTTGGACATTGTCTCTACAATGAGAGGAATCTTAGTAACCATATCTTCAGAAGCTGCAATCTGGGGAACTCTACAAAATGCTGCAAGAAGTGTGATTGACAACTGCAAGTAGACGTCACGATTGTCTCCCCCAACATCACTTCCTTCGCCCGTTCCTATAAAGAACCAATTTTCAGATTAAAATACCAATCAATCGATAATCTACAACTCAATCCCAAACTAACTGAGGGAGGCAACTTGAATCCTCAATATACTCCCCTCTGCTAATTGGGCCCATTTGATCACAAGTTGGTAAGTAATTTATCTTTTAGGGCAAGTTAGGACAACTAACCCTAAATACAGATTTGAGGATCGAGTGGAAGCAACCTTGCATTCTAAAAGTGCAAGCTAAAAATTGAATACAAATTTTTCGTTGCATATAGTTTACAGGGATTAGGAAAAACCCAAATGGAAAGCAACGACAGTAAGGCCACTGAAAATGAAATGATTATCCATTGACACACTTAAACTAGCAATCCTTATGCTAAAAAATCGCTGAACAAAAAGAGGCTTTACCAGTTCGAAGAAGGCGGTGGAGAAATTGAGGTCCTACCGCATCGTAAACCTTGCGAATGGAGGTGTGGTCGTCTTTCTTGCAAAACTTGGTGACTAGAAGTAGACCCGCTAACCTTTGCTCATCCCTTTCTCCTCTAAGTAGCTTCAAACAATCATCTAATGAAGGTTGTACTTGAGGTTGCGGTTGGGAAGATGATGATGATGATGATGCCTCACTACATGAAGCTTGTTCTTCCTGAAATTTTAAACAAAACGAGTCAACCAAATAGATATTATTTCGCAAAATTAAGTGGCAAAAGGAGGAAAGCGAAAGATATCAGGGAGGATTTTTGCAACCATTGAAGTTGCGCAAAGTTTCGAAGGAATATGAAAATGGGGAGGGGCTTTCCAGAAAGTTCAAGTCTTTGAGCTGTGGAGGGAATGTTTTTACAGTGTCAGCAAACTACGACAAAGTACCCTTTTCCAAGTCTCAAAATCAAAGACTAGCCAAAGTTAAAACCCATTAAAAATTGACCAAATACCTAGTTACACTTTGCCTCTGTTTGAAAAGCCTCCTGTTAATTGAAATTAATGTAATTATTAGGATAATAATTATCAATTTAGTAATTATAATGATTTATTTGTTTGACGCAATATAATTATAGTATAATTACAAGTATATTGTTTGGTTACACAAGTGTAATTACATGGCTATATTTAATTTTTAAAATAAAAATTAATTATTAAAAACTAAAAAATTATATTAGACAAATAAGTGCCTTAAACTAGTATATTTTAATTAAATTAATCATAAAAACATAAAGTATATGATTTTTAAGAACATCATGACATGCATGTTTAACAAAAAGATTAATATTATAAATATAATGTCATAAAATTATTAAAATATTTGACAAAAAAATAATCTATCAAGTCTAACAAAAAAATGAATGGCTTGCAATGTGAAATATCATGTCAATACTAGTAAAACAAATAAATTGGAACTGAAAATATAACATAAGTTCAAAATTCAAAAAATAAAAATAAAAATACTCTTACGTCAAGTTTCAACATAAAGGAAATATGATTCAAAAGAAAAAGAAAATGGAAGAAACTAAAAAGTAAATCAGCTTGTAATTATATCATGTAATTACTAGCAATTCACAGCTCCTTCCTGTGAAATGGAGAGTGTAATTTCCTCCTGCCAATTACACCCAATAACCTGCTAACCATGTAATTACCTGGCCAACCAAACATGTCAGACAGTATAATTACACTCAATTACACCAAATTCAATTACCAAAGTGGCTTTCCAAACAGACCCTTTATTTGTTTGATTATCTCTTCCTTTTAAAAGGAGTGTAACAGTATACAATCACGATGATGCAATTACAATGTGATGTAATTAATCTATATCTATATCTATCTCTATCTCTATCTATATTTATCTATATCTATCTATACTTTATTAAAAGTATGAAGAGTCTTAAAAATATTGTTTGAACTTTTTGCCCTTTATTAAAAGTCTCTGCAATAGATAAAATTATCTTTTCACTTTTTTTTCTTCATTAAAAGTCTCCACAATAGATAAAATTGTTTTTTCACTTTTTTCCTCAATTTATTATTTAATTATTTTCATAATATTGACTCCTAAAATATATGGGATCAACACTTAAATGTATGGTCAGACTTTTTTTAAGTTAGGAGTCCTATTATATATGGTAAAAAATAGCTAAAAAACTTATGTGTAAAAAAAATAAGAACTCCTAAAAAAACATTTAAGTTTTCCCAAAATATTAGAAGAATAGTACATGTAGTTCTACATTTGTTTTGTAAAAAGATTTCTACAGTTTATCGGCAATTGTGTGTTGTTACTGCAGCCTCGAGGTTCACATATTTCACTCTGATTATATCAATTAATTTTATTGAAGAAGAATTGGAAAAAAAAAAACTCAATATATTTTAGAACTCCTTAATTTTATATATTATAAAAATAATTGAATAATAATTGGAGGAAAAAAGTGAAAAAACTTAGCTATAATTCGACGTATCAAGTTATCAATTGTGAGTTTGATTCTCAGCTTCTTCTACTTCTACTTTTTCTTCTTATTTTAGTTTTGATTCAAGTCATCTTCTTGCATTCATTAATTTTTTTTACTTTTTATTTACATTATTTATTGTTGTATGTCGTACGCATAATTGTAAAAGTTAATTATGCTACATATTATTGTTATCTTAAATTTAAGCGTGACCAGAGATATTCGTGCAACGCACGTATTGTAACACCCCGTACATTTCCGACCTTACTTGACAACCTTGAACCATGTTTACTCTAGGTTCGAGAGCAATAAGTACGTATTTTGTATTGTTATTGATGGAACATTTGATATTGTGCTAGTAAATGTGATTAGACCTTCGTAGGAGGTGTTTGTGACTTTGTGGAGCATTTGTGGGGTGAAGAAAAGTGAGGTGTAAGGAACATCCAAGCAAAGGATCTTAAAGATAAGAGGCAAGCAAAAGGTTGGGACTTGAAGAATCCAACCAAATCCGCAAAGAAAAGTCGAAATCAAAAATTTAGTATGGGGCGCTCCAGGTGGCGTGCCAGGCCGCTTTGGCCTAAATATTTTATGGCACAGGCAGCAAAGGGGGCACCAGGCAGCGTGTCAGGCCTCCCCTGTACACCTTTTTCCAGAGCTGAAATTTTTCTACGTCCCTAGGGCGCCCGGGGTGCTTTTTGCCAAAATTTCTTCTACGATTATTAGTCTATAAAGAGGACTTTTGGGTTATGGTATCATTATTCCATCGTAGTAGGACTACTCTTGAGCGATTTTGGCATCCGAGTTGGGGTTAATTCTTCTTCACAAGTATTTTATCAAATTATGTTCAATTAAGCCATGGGTGGCTAGAATTTCTTATTTTTGAGATTGAGGCTACGAACATGAATCTCGTGAGTTGAATATTGTTGTAACATTTATGGAATTATTTAAACATGAGATAATGGGAGTATTACACATTGAATTTGGTGGGCTAAGTTAATATGTGTTAATCGGCTCAATTTGAGGCCCAAAATGAAGCCAAAATGCATGGCCCAAATGGAAAAGATCCATTCTACCATTGACCTAGTAAAACACTTCAATTATTGGACCAAGTGTGTCTAAGGATGGCCATGAGGGGCTATATAAAGTGGAAAAATCAGATTTTTATTCCACAACACACACATGCCATTCTAGACATTTCCAAGAAATTCCTTTTAGCTCTCAAAACCCTAAGTCATCTCTTTGGACAAGATCATCATTTTTCAAGCTTGGATAAGTGATTATTCTTGTGCTTTAATATATTATATGCATGAGATATGGTGTAGATCATGATGGTTATGTCTAAAAGTGTGTGTAGTGCATTTTTGCTTTTTTTGCTAAAAGATGTGTCATCTATGGAATTTGAACTTGAAAGGAGACTTGAGGTTTTGATGGAAGTGAATGGTGTGGATGAAATATCAACATGTATGGTGTGGTTATGTCCTTAACTTGTTCTTTTTTTCTGTATGTATAACTTGTGGGATTGTTGTTATGCAACATATTGAGATGACTTGATGGAGTAATTATGATGTTGTGTTGATGGAGAGGTGTAAAGTATGAATTTGGTGTGACATGCTATTGGTTTATGATGTCTTGGTCAATGTATGGAATGTTGTGGTATTGTTGGTATGATAATTCCATGAATGGTAATGTAAAGGGTGAAATGACGTTATAAGGCAATCATGTAACTCGTTGTCGTCTTATGCACTTGTAAGGTAGTTGGTTGTTAACGTAAGCTCCGTTATGTACTTGTGTTGTAGAGTGAAATGTAAGGAAGGAGCTGGACTATTGTGTTCACATATAGGATTGCGTATTCATATTGGGAAAATAAGGTATGTAAGGTTACTCTTTCTGTATCCTTCTGCAGCACATAGTGGTTACATTGTCATTGTACTTATCCCATTCCGAATTGTTCCAAGGTATCTCATTTCGAGTTGTCATATATATTGTTGTTCACATGTACCTTATTCATTGACCAACTATTATTCATATGTCACATAATTGTGGACATGGTTCCAAAGTTCCAATAATATTACGTTCCAAAGTTCCAATAATGTTATGTTCGAAAGTTCCAATAATGTTATGACTACCAACGTATCAATCTCATAGACGTAAAGAAATGAAGTAATGTATTGCTCTTATAATGAAAGAATGAAGTAATGTATCATTGTTTGTATATTCTTGAGTAACATCCTAGGGGCGATATAAAAGCCTAGCATGGGTTATCATAATCACATCCCAGGGGTTAAAATATCTAGCATGGGTTAATCTCATCCC
The DNA here is from genome assembly GCA_031232105.1 of Capsicum rhomboideum. Classification (NCBI taxonomy): domain Eukaryota; kingdom Viridiplantae; phylum Streptophyta; class Magnoliopsida; order Solanales; family Solanaceae; genus Capsicum; species Capsicum rhomboideum. Next base: position 53,369,712 of record CP124718.1, read on the forward strand.
AGGGGCGACAAAAAAGCCTAGCATGGGTAGAACGAAAAAGATGAATGAACGTAAAGGCAAGAAAGTAATGAATGTAATGTACATGTTTCCACACATACAGATCGATGGTTTATCCATATTGGCTAGTCTCTTATATTTGATTCCATTGAGGTACTTATATATCATGCAGTTTCGTATAGCCTTACATACTCAGTACATTCTTCGTACTGACGTCCCTTGTGGGACTTACCTTACTTGCTGCAGGCACAGGTGCTAGTAGACCTCCATAGTAGGTTGCAGATCATTTGCCGATCTTTGGTGAGCTCCAGTTGGTTCGGGGCTTTCCGAGTCACATGTGTATATATTTGTTTTGGTACTGTGATGTTGTATAAAGCGGGGACTTGTCCCGACTTTAGGATGGTTATGTATATGTATCTGTAGAGGCTTTGTAGACGTATGTGGGAAGATGAATGTAAGAGATGTATGTCCATTTTGACTTAATGGCCCTAAAGGCCAAGTTTCATATATAGCATATGTTTCCATGACTTCCGCCATTGGTATTTTATAGTTATATGAGAGAGAATGATATTCATACAGAGACATGCATATGAATGTACATGAGCAAAGATTGGTTCTCTTGGGCCTCAACGTCTTCGGGTGCCAGTCCGCCTCGTTGGAATTCGGGGCGTGATACGTATTGATAAACTAGTCTCTTTGAATTGTACAATAAGAATATAGTACGTGAAAAAAGGTTAGTAGATTATCCAAGTGTAACCATTTCAATTTCTACAATTATTATAAAATGAATTACTACTATTAATAAGCGTGAGTGAGCAGGCAGCTTGTCACGATCCAAAAATGAGGTCATGATGGCACTTATCGCGGCCCAGCTTTGATAAATAAACCAATCACCCAAATGATAAAGAAAATCGATATCAACAATAAACATAAACCAAGGCGATACTTCTAGAACGAAGTCAAACCATACCATATATAAATGCGGAAATTTGAAAAAACATGGCCATCCCAAAATCTGATGTCACAAGTATAAGAGCATCTAATACAATATCCGAAACTGAAAATACAAAGTTTGTCTCTGACACAGAAATAAAGACAACTAATAGATAGAGGATGTATGGAGTCGGCTCTGAAAAGCCTAGAGTGGGCCAGTACCTCGAGATATCACCAACTCTATCATATGATCAGCCTTCGTGAGTTGTACTCGTGCTAGGATCTGCACCAAAAGGGCACAGTAGGAGTGAGTATGGTCCGCTTGTACTCAGTAGATATCATAGGTCGACAAAGCAAAGTAGAAAATAATACAAGTAAAATAACACTATGAGCACGTCACCTGCAAGCAGAAAAGTTCCCAAATAGTAGCTCACACCAACCGTCTCCACTAACAGTTCTAATAAAAATACTGAAACGAAACAGCACAAATATACACGAAAAGTATATGAAAACTAAATACACGTCAATACAAGCAAAAGAACTATGAAAGATGCATATGCAATGCAATGCAATGATAATGGGATAAATAGTGAAACTCATCGCATGACTTTCTATATACACCTACCGAGCTCGCAACTCCCAAGATAGGGCCTATGAATGATTCACAGCCCATATACTATATCTCAAATCTCAAGTCTCTACCCACCTATCTGGCTCGTGTTCATGGATGAGATTTTTATAAAAATATCTTATTTTCTTTCAAAAATAATGTTCCTCGATGATACCGATATCTCATGAATGTATATGTATGGAATGAGGATGTAATGCTCATAATCAAATCAATATGAAGATATCCAATCCATTCAATAAGTATATAAGTGAGCCTAGAAATCAACTCAATATGTCCACAATTCATGATATCAACTCTAATTAGACACCATCGGAATAAATATGCATGTTAGACATCATTAATATTATATCAATCCCTAACTCGGGCATTTCTATCATAATAAAGGCAACCAATGCTCAATAAGACCTATAATAACAATTCAAGCCTAGCACGGGCATCATATCTAGAATAAAGACATTTAAATGCACAATAAGGCCAATGATGTCAAATAAGGCCCCCACATAGGCAACATGCAATATCAGATATTCACAAGTCAACGACAATAAGAATATAAGACCCCACACGGGCACACAACAGTGATAATAATCTCAAAATATCATTCCCATAGTTATTCTCCCCAATCCATAGCATTCATTACTTATTTATCAACTACCCAGCTCAATTTGAAGGAATTTAAGCCATAACCTACCTCGAAACAACGAAATTCGAGCCTAAATTCCTTCACCCCGGTGTTTTCCCCTTTCGAACGGTCTCGAAATCAACTAAAACATACAAATATAGCACCTACACGTTAAAACAAAACCAATAATACCCATATTGATCATATTTAAGATGGGTCCAAAACGGAATTGAAAAATGAGTTCAAAAATGAGAAGGATAAAACCGAAATTTTATTTTATAAATACATTCCCCAAGGTTAAAAGAGTCTATAGTTGAAACCCCAAGCAAAAATGAGTGAAAAATGAGGCCCAAATCGTAGAAAAATCATTTTTAAGCTTTACCGATAAAAACGTCAAAATCCCATTTCAAAATCACGATTAAAAGGTGTTTGCAAAGATGTAATCCATGGGAAATAATGGGGATATGAGTTTAGAGGTTACCCCCACACGAAACACAATGAATAAATCCTCGAAAATTGCCTGTTCCAAAGCTAGGTCGTCCAAAAAAGGAAGAAATTCGCAAAAATAAGGTATTTATACTGTTTTGTGAATAGTACCTCGCTTATTTGCTTTGGTGATGGATGTTTTGACGCGGCGTATCCGAGGGGAGGTGCCTTGGTGTATGCTATTTGCTGATGATGTGGTACTAATTGACGAGAGCCGGGGAGGAGTTAATGATAAGTTGGAGGTTTGGAGACAGACCCTTGAGTCTAAAGGGTTTAGGTTGAGCAGGACTAAAACGGAGTACTTGGAATGTAAGTTTAGCGATTCGACGCACGAGACAGAAGGGGTTAGTGAACCTGGATTCTCAGGCCATTCAGAAGAAGGGGAGTTTCAAGTATCTAGGGTCTATGATTCAGGGGAATGGAGACATTGACGAGGATGTCTCGCTCCGTATTGGTGCAGGGTGGTTGAAATGGAGGCTCACTCTGTGTGATAAGAAGGTGCCTCTGAAGCTCAAAGGTAAGCTCTACAGAGGGGTCTTCCGTCCGGCCATGTTATATGGGGCGGAGTGTTGGCCAGTTAAAAACTCCCACATTCAAAAGTTGAAGGTAGCGGAGATAAGGATGTTGCGATGGATGTGTGGACTTACCAGGAAGGATAGAGTTAGAAACGAGATTATTCAAGAAAAGTTGGGAGTGGCTTCGGTGGAGGATAAGATACGGGAGGTGAGGTTACGTTGGTTCGGGCATGTGACGAGGAGGTGCACGGATGCTCCGGTACGGAGGTGTGAAAGGTTGGCTGTGGATGGTTTTAGGCGGTGTAGAGGTAGGCCGAAGAAATATTGGATGGAGGTAATTAGGCATGACATGACGCAGTTACAACTTACAGAGGACGTGACCCTTGATAGGAAGATGTGGAGGTCGCGTATTAGGGTAGAGGGTTAGGGGGTAGGAAGGAGTCCATATTGTGTAGGAAGGAATGTTTATGTGTATCAGTGCCTATTGTTTCTTGGGCATATTCTTGTTAGTGTTGTTTTGGAGATGTTTGTAACCCTGAATAAATAGTCTATAGTGCTACTTTGTGGGTGTCTTGCCTATTCCCGTATATAGTGATGTATTATCTCTTCTTCTTGTTTGTTTCTATGACTTTTGTTTGATTGTTATCTGTTCTAAGCCGGGGGTCTATCGGAAACAGCCCTCTACTTCATCTGAGGTAGTGGTATGGACTGCGTACACTTTACCCTCCCCAGACCCCACCTGGTGGGAATACCCTGGGTATGTTGTTGTTGTTGTTGTTGCTGAATAGTACCTCGCGAACGCGGTCAACCCTTCGCGTTTGCAGGGGTCAACTTTGATCGGCCAAAAGTTTGGCCTTCGTGTTCGCAACAAAGGATTCTCATTCACGAAGGCTTATGAATCAGGCCTTCGCGTTTGCGATAGCCTCGTCGCATTTGCGAAGAAGGGAAGATACCCGACCCGGACTCGATTGCCCTTCGTGTTCGCGGCCACCACCTCACGATCGCGATGAAGGGAAAATTTCCTTCTCCGCATTTGCAGCCAGGGGCCTGCATTTGCGAAGAAGGCTCTATGAACCAGATATCTGTTGTGCACCAGCTGGATTTGTATGTTATAAAGTCTCCAAATGGACCCTCGAGATTTGTTTGGGACTCCACAGAAACAAACCATATATGCTAATAGGCTACTAGGCTATTTTTGACGTTTCGGACTCAATGGCGACGTCGGATTTTTGAAAAAGATTTATTTCAATAAATTAACCCCTGGGACCCCTTTTAGGCAATTTTTCAAACGTAGGGTCGAAATGCATAATAGAGGTTCCGAATCCAAACCAACCTTGCTACTAACTCAAATTCGACATTCCAGACCTAATAAAACTGTCCAAATCACCATCCAATACTCCGAACAACAAATGTTGACCGAAGTCAACCATAGGCTTTTGAAGCCTCTAAAAACCACAAACTCATCCAAACCATTCTCGATCGCATCAGGAACAGTGCCAACCATTCCCACACCCCAAAATCAATATGTAGCAACTACAGGGAAGGTTAAAATGGTCAAAACACATAAAAAGAAAGATTTCACAAATCAGGTCCTTACAGTATCCACCACCAAGACTCTAGTTTGTTCTAAACTAAAAGGCAAGAAAATACCTGAATCGGTAAAGATTTGAGGGTAACTACTATGTATTCTGGACTCGACCTCCCAAGTAGCCTCTTCAATGGAGTGGTGTCTCCACTGAACCTTAACTACATAAATATCTCTAGAACGCAATCGTCTAACATCCCTGGCTAAAATGGAGACTGGCTCCTCAACAAAGGTCAACCTCTCATCCAGCTGAACTGAATCCCAACGAAGCACTTGAGACTCATCTGAAATGTAGCATCGAAGCATGGATACATGAAAAACTGGATGAACGGCTGAAAAATCTGGAGGTAAGGCCAGCTCATAAGTAACCTCCCCAACTGTCTGAAGAATTTCAAAAGGTCCAATGTACCTCGAGCTCAGCTTGTCCCTCTTTCCAAACCTCATCACGCCCTTCATGGGTGACACACGAAGGAAGACCCGATCACCAATCTCGAACTTCAAGGCACGAAGTCTGCGATCGGCATAACTCTTTTGCCTACTCTGGGATGCCTGAAGCCTATCCTGAATCACCCGAACTCTATCCAAAGACTCACGAAACAAGTCAGTACCACATGGCCTATCCTTGAAAGTCTGAAACCAATCAATCGGAGATCAACAACGCCTGCCATACAACGCTTCAAAAGGTTCCATGTCAATACTCGAATGGTAGGTATTATTATAAGCAAACTCCGCCAAGGATAAATGTTGCTCTAACTGACTTCTGAAGTCCATAACACACATATGGAGCATATCCTCCAAAACTTGAATAGTCTGCTCCGACTGACCATTGGTCTGGCGTGAAAAGTTGTGTTAAGGTCAACCTGAGTACCCAACTCCTCCTGAAATATCCTGCAGAAGCTAGAAGTGAACACTGAGCCTCTATCTGAAATAATAGACACGGGTACTCTGTGAAAACGAACTATCTCACAAACATAGATTCGATCCAACCTCTTGGCACTGAAAGAAACCTAGATAGGGATGAAATGAGCCGATTTGGTCAATCGATCCACGATGACCCAAATATTTTCAGACCCGAGAGAAGTACGAGTCAACCCACTCATGAAATCCATAGTGATCCTCTCTAAATTCCACTCAGGAATGGGTAATCTCTGAAGCAAACCACCCGGTCTCTAATGCTCGGCCTTCACCTGCTAACACAAGTAACGAGCTACCAAGTCTGCTACAACCTTTTTCATACCACCCCACCAATAAAGCTGCTTCAAATCACAGTATATCTTGGTCACCCAAGGATGAATAGAATATCTAGAATAATGCGCCTCCTCCAAAATCAATCTCACTTATCCATAAACTTTCGGCACACATACTCGGACGCCAATCCTCAAAACATCATTAGAATCAAGAGATGCCACCCTAGCCTCCCCACTCAACACCTTATCTCGAATCACCCTCAAGCTATCAAGGGAAGATCTAGCATTAACAAAGGCTAAAATACGTCTGGGTGTCAAACTATCAAGCCTAACCATCCGATTAGCTAAAGACTGAACCTCTAAGGCTAAAGGCCGCTCCTAAGTCAAGAGATGAGCTAAACTCCCCATACTAGTCGACTTTTGGCTCAGGGCATCCGCAACCACATTAGCCCTATCCAGATGATAAAGAATACTAATATCATAATCCTTAAACAACTCAAGCCAATGTTAGTGTCTCATAGTAAGATCTCACTGGGTGAAGAAGTACTGAAGGCTATGATGATCTGAGAAAATCTCACAATGGACTCGATACAAGTAATGCCTCCACAACTTCAACAAAAGCACAACCGCGACCAACTGCAAATCATGGATAGGATAATTCTTCTCATTAGGGTTGAACTGACGAGAAGAATATGCAATCATCTTGCCTTCCTGCATCAACATTGCACCTAAACCTACACTAGAAGCATCACAAAACATAGTAAAACGCACGCCCTCCTTGGGCAAAGTCAATATAAGACCGAAGTCAACAACTCCTTGAGATTTTAAAAGCTTGCCTCACAAGTATCCGACCACTGAAATGCAACCTTCTTCTGAGTCAACCTTGTCAAAAGGGCCACAATAGCCGAGAAACCCTGTACAAAACACCAATAATAACCCACCAAATCAACGAACTTCGAATCTCGATTGGAGAAGTAGGTCTAGACCAATCATTAATCGCCGCTATCTTGGCTGTATCAACCATAATACCATCCTTAGTCACCACATGACCCAAGAAAGAGATAGAATCCAACCAAAATTCACATTTGGAGAACTTAGTATACAACTTCTCATCACGCAATCTCTGAAGTATAGTCTTCAAGTGTCTCACATGATCAGCCTCATTCTTGGAATAAACCAAGATATCATCTATAAATACAATCATAAATGAGTCGAGATAAGGTCGAAATACCGGGTTTATCAACTCCATGAACGCTGCTGGGGTATTAGTCAACCCAAAAGACATGCCCAAAAACTCATAATGATCGTATCGAGTCCGAAAAGCCATCTTCAGGACATCCGAAGCTCTAATCTTCAATTGGTGATACTTGAATCTCAAGTCAATTTTGTAAAACACCGAAGCACCCTGAAGCTGATTAAACAAATCATCAATGCGAGGAAGAGGATACTTGTTCTTAACTGTCACCTTGTTCAACTGCTGGTAATCAATACACATGCGCATAGAACCATCCTTCTTCTTCACAAATAAAACAGGAGCATCCCAAAGGGATATACTAGGTCTAATGAACCCCTTACTCAACAAATCCAGTTACTGTTCCTTCAACACCTTCAACTCGGTCGGGGCCATCCTATAGGGGGAAATGGAAATGGGCTTGGTGCCCAAATCAATATCAATAGCAAAGTGGATATCATGATCCGAAGGCATACCAGGCAAATTCATAGAAAACACATCCATGAACTCATGAACAAATCGAACAGAACCCATAGGAGGTGGTGAGGCAACACTAGTTTCACAAGCATGAGCCAAATAAGACAAGCACCCCCTTTCTACCATGTGACGAGCATGTAGAAAAGATATAACTCCCTTCAGACTCGAATTAAGCGTACGCTTCCAAGATATTCTTGGCACACCCGGCGTTGCTAAGGTCACGGTCTTAGCATAACAATACAAAATAGCATGCTAGGGAGCTAACCAATCCATACCCTGAATAACATCAAAGTCAACCATATCTAGGAAAATCAAGTCTACCCAAGTCTCACGCCCCGCAAAGGTAGCTGCACAAGATCGGTACACCCGATCCACCACTAGAGAATCTCCTACAGGGATAGATACATGAGGAGGCATAACAAGGAGCTCACATGCAACATCAAAACCAGAAGCAAAATATGTAGACACATAAGAGAAGGTAAACCCAGGGTCAAATAACATAGAAACAGATCTGTAGCAAACCATGACTATACCTATAATAACTGCATTAGAGGCCTCTGCCTCGAGTCTCCCAGGTATAGCATAACATTGACCACGTCCGCTCCCAGACTACCCCATGTCTTCTACCGTGAACTCCCCTACCTCTACTTCGAGCACCTCTAGCACCACCCCTACCACTCTGTGAACCACTTGCACGGCAAAAATTAGAGTAGGGCAAAACTGAAGCTGAGATCCCTGCTAAGTGGGTCCAAACACACGTCGAGGGTAATTCTTGGGCACATGTCCAAGCTCATCACATACAAAACATCCTCTATGGCCTGACTCAATCTGAGGAGGTACAGATAAACTAGAACGCCCACCCTGGCCCGAAGAACCAAACCTGGAACCTCCACCCACATGACCTTCTAACTGGCTACTCGAAGCCACAGAACCTAAAGGTCTACCACCTGATCGCTACAATACGGCCTGGACCACCCTACCATGATAACCACGGGAACCTCTACTAGAGAAGTCTCTACCTTAGGAGGAGTATCCACTAAACTAGCCCTGACGACGCACCTTCTTGGTGCCTCCCTGAGTAACCTGGATAATAGACTCGGTCATCTTGGCATGCTCAATAATACTCTGGAAAGAAGCCCCTGAAACTACCATCTGGTTGTAGCCAACTGATAGAAACCATCTAATCCCTTCACAAACTTCTGAATCCTCTCAGATTCAGTGGAGATGCTAGTAGCCGAATATCTAGATAGAGCATGAAAACCTGCCTCATACTCGATAATAGACATGAAGCCCTAATCCAGATGGTTAAACTTATTCCTCATATGATCTCTCAAGCTATATGGTACAAATGTCTCCAGGAAGGCCTCAAAAAATAGAGTCCAAGTCATAGTAGGTGAACCTAAAGGCCTACAATTGGCAAGCGACCTCCACCAATCTCTGGCCACATCTGTCAACTGGTAGGTAGTATAAGCAACTCCATGAGACTCAAGGGATCCAAGATTATGTAACTTTTCCTGGCAATCTGTTAGAAACTTATATGCAACCTCGCCAATAACACCACTGAACTTGAGCGTAACCAAGCGAATAAACCTCTCTAACCTCTTCTGATCATTAGAACACATCACTGTACCCAAAGCAATTGGAGGGGTAGTAAGTCTGTTAGGCAATAAATCCACACGTGGGGGTACCATAAACGATGGTTGTACCCCAGAAGCAGGAATACCATAAGTAATTACCGATATAGTCAGTAGAAAACCACTCGAAGTCTGAGAAAAACCAAGTACACTCAAAGGAAAACTATCTATGCGACTCAAAAAGAGAACCAACAATTCTTGAAGCACTGGGGTGTCAACTTAACTCAGTGGGAAATAAGTTGGCCCCGCACCCCCATCTAATAATCATATCTGGCATACACCATCTCAGGCTTGGGAGAGGCCTCCCTAGCATGTGCTCTGATTGAGGCAGATCCTTGTGCCCGTCCTCTACCTTTGGGTTTTCCACGAACCCTGCCTCATCCTCTAACTAGAGCTCCCATCTCGGGTGCCGGCTTAACATCCCTAGCATCTCTGGACCTAGTCCTCACATCTGAGCAGAAGAGAATATAATACAAGTTTAGAACATTGGTTATAAACAACCCGCATAATAAGGAATCTAATTAGAGAAATTTTTCCTAAAGACGTCTTATAGCCTCTCGAAGATAGATACAGATGTCGACATACCAATCTGCGAGACTCTACTAGACATCCTGCTCTTACACTTATGAGACCGATGAACCTGGTGCTCTGATACCAATTTGTCATGACCCAAAAATGAGGCCATGATGGAACTTATCGCGACCCAGCCTTGATAAGTAAGTCTATCACCCAAATGATAAAGAAAACCAATGTCAATAATAAACATAAACCAAGGCGAGACTTCTAGAACGAAGTCAAACCTGTAACACCCTGTACATTTCCGAACGCATGTGACTACCTTAGCATTTATGGAATTATTTAAACTTGAGATGGTTGGTGTATTACACACTACATTTTTTGGGCTGAATTAATTATATGCTAATGGGCTCAAATGAGGCCCAAAATGACACAATAAGGCATGGCCCAAAAGGAAAAATAACCCATTCCAAAAAGTTGACCAAGTAAACACCTCATTTATGACCAAAGTTTGGCTAAGGATGACCATGAGGGACTATATAAGGTGAAAAAAAAAATCAGATTTTACTCAACACAAGACACTTGTCAATTTTAGACATTTCGACAAGATATTTCTCTCTACCTTCAAACCCTAAGCTATCACACCCTTTGGACAAGATCATCTCTTTGCAAGCTTGGGTAAGTGATTCCTCTTATGGTAATTTATTATATGCATAAGATGGTGTGTAAAGTATGTTGGTTATGTTGACAAAGTGTTGAGCAGTCCACTATGTGTGAAACAGTCTACTTTTGATTAATCGGTAAAGGATTTTGCCTTCTAAACTTGAAAGGAGACTTGAGATCTTAAAGGAAGTGAATTTGATGGATTAAATGTCAACATGTAGGGTGTGGTTATGTCCCTAACTTGCTTCCTCTTTATGTATGACTTGTGGAATTGTTGTCATGAAATTGTTCATGGAACCGGTGGTGTATTGAAATGAGAATATAGTTTTGTGATGTTTATGTGCATGTTGAAACCACGATTGTTCCTTGGCATCAAGTTAACCTAAAATATGAAAAGATAAGCTTACTTATGGCCATGGACCATTTATTGCATAAAAAGGACCCAAAATTGATCCCTGGCAGCTGATACGGGCACCCGCCCTCGAAGGTGAGGCACCTGCGGGAGCAGGTGGCACCGTAGGTGGCCTTGGATAGGGCCAAGAGGTCACCTGTAGCCGCACCTCACCACCTTCGGGCGCAGGTGGCTTCGCAGGTCCTTCCAGGACCCCGTTTTGCTTGTTTTTATTTCTCTTTGACCCCCCAAGGTCCCTCTACCCTTTTTGGATGCAATCACAAAATCATGGTACCTATTGGATGAATTTAAAGGGTAGTTCAGAGACGTTTTGAATTGTATCAATGGTGGATTATTTGTAATGTGTTTTGGTGAAAGTTGTTTAGGTGATGTGGTGAAGTAAATGTGACAATGTATTGAGGATGAAGTGTAAAGCATAAACTTGGTGTGTAATCCTATCGGGTTGTAATGTAGTTGACTTCTAATGTAAGATCCGTTATGTATTCCTATTGTAGAGTAGCGCTTTAAGGAAGAGCTAAACTGTTATAGTCATACGTTGGAAGGATAAGGTATGTAAGGTTTCTCTTTTCAGTATTTCTTGGCAGCTCCTATTGTTCTCATTGTTACCAAACTGGTTTCCATTCCAAAATGTTCTAAAGTGTCTCATTTCAGGTTTGTTACAAATCGTTATTCACATGTCTCTTATTCATTGACTATTGTTCCAAAGTTCCAATAATGTTATGACCACCAATGTATCAATCTCATAAAAGCAAAGAATGAAGTAATACATGATTGAATGTTGAGTCCGGGTGGTAGCTCAAAGAGGCGAAAGCCTAGCTAGAGACGATCCCGAGATTATTGGATTAGAGGGTAGCTCAATAGGGCGAAAGCCTAGCTTGAGCCAAACCTGACAGGGGGCAGCCCAAAGGGGTAAAGAAACCTAGCTAGGGCCTAACCTGCTTATTGATTTATGGGTGGTAGCTCAAAGGGGCATACGCCTAGCTAGAGACGATCCCAATGTTATTGTTTTCCCACTGATCAGTAGGGACCCAGGCATTATATCAATGATAATGATATGAATGAACGTAAAAGCAAAGAAAATAATGAAGGTAATGTACATGGTTCCACACATACAGAACGGTGGTTTATCCATATTGTCTATTCTCTTGTATTTGATTCCATTGAAGTTCTTATGTTTCAGGCAGTTACTTATGGCCTTACATACTCAGTACATTCTTTCGTACTGACGTCCCTTGGGGGACTTACCTTACCTCCTGCAGGCACAAGAGCTAGTAGACCTCCATAGTAGGATACGGATCATCTGCAGACTGTTGGTGAGCTCCACATTGATTCGGGGCTTCCCGAGTCATGTGTACATATTGGTTTTGGTTCTGTGTAACAGTTGTATAAAACGGGGACTTGTCCCAACTTTAGGTGGTTATGTATCTGTTAGAGGCTTTGTAGATGTTGTAAGATGAATGAAGGAATGTATGACCCTTTTGATGTGGTGGCCCTAACGGCCAAGTTTTATATCTATTTAAATGTCTTTCCATGACTTCCGTCTTTGACATTTGGTATCTATATTAAGCAAAATGGTGTTCATTTGGTGACATGCACATGAATGTATTTGAATGTGTAGGTTGGTTCTCTCGGGCCTTAACAGCTTCGAGTGCCAGTCCGCCCCAATGGGATTTGAGGCGTGACAAAACCATACCATATATATAAATGCGAATGTCTGAACAAACATGGCCATCCCAAAATCTGATGTCATAAGTATAAGAGCATCTAATACAATATCCTGAACTGAAAATACAAAGTCTGTCCCTGACATAGAAATAAAGACAACTAATAGATAGAGAAGGCCTGGAGTCGGCTCTGAAAAGCCTAGAGTCAGCCAGTACCTCGAGATATCACCAACTCTATCACATGATCAGCCTTCGTAAGTTGTACTCATGCTAGGATCTGCACCAAAAAGGCACAGTAGGAGTGAGTATGGTCCACTTGTACTTAGTAGATATCATAGGCTGACAAAGTAAAGTAGAAAATAATATAAGTAAAATAACACTATTAGCACGTCACCTGCAAGCAAAAAAGTTTCCAAATGGTAGCTCGCACCAACCGTCTCCACTAACAGTTCTAATAAAAATACTAAAACGAAACAACACAAATATACACGAAAAGTATATGAAAACTAAATACGCGTCAATACAAGCAAAAGAGCTACGAAAGATGCATATGCAATGCAATGCAATGATAATGGGATGAATAGTGAAAGTCATCGCATGACTTTCTGTATACACCTATCGAGCTCGCAGCTCCCAAGATAGGACCCATGAAGGATTCACAGCCCATATACTATATCTCAAATCTCAATTCTTTACCCACCTCTCCGGCTCGTGTTCACGGAGGAGGTTTTTATTAAAATATCTTATTTTCTTTCAAAAATAGTATTCCTCGACGATACCAATATCTCATGAATGTATATTTTTGGAATGAGGATGTAATGATCATAATTAAATCAGTATGAAGATATCCAATCCATTCAATATGTATATAAGTGAGCCCGAAAATCAACTCAATATGTCCACAATTCATGATATCAACTCTAATTAGACACCATCGGAATAAATATGCATGTAAGACATTATTAATATCATATCAATCCCTAACTTGGGTATTTCTATCATGATAAAGGCAACCAATGCTCAATAAGGCCTATAATAACAATTCAAGTCCTACACGGGCATCATATCTAGAATAAAGGCATTTCTTATTACACTTTATATAGCTCTCAGGTACTTGACAGAGTAGATTGGTTATGATAGTTATTGAAAGTCCTGGTTCGAGACCATCTAGTATATTGATATGCCGACTTATGACAATATATTTTGCATCTTTTAACTAAGGATAAATGCATGTTTTCAAGCAACCATTGGTGTTTTTAATGTGTCTTGTGTTTAATTTTAGGAAATAAGCCCGATGACAAAAAAGAAAGGAAAGAATACTGTAAATAGAGTGCGATGACATCTTTGACGGACCGTCAGTGTACTGATGGATCGCCACACCTCTCGTCAAGTCGAAGCAGAATTGATAGGAAACTGAAGCCGGGTGACGTCTCAACTGACGGGCAATCAGAGCCTTGGTGGACCGTCACCCAGGCCGTCAACTCTTAAATAGAAAAGGGTATAGAGTGGAGCCAAGTGACGGCTTTGCTGACGGGCAGTCAGGACCTCGGCGGACCTTCACCTAAACCGCCAAGACAAAATAAAACATGAAGTAACTGGGACTTTTGTGACGGTTCAGGCGACGAACCGTCACCCCTCCAACGATCTGCCAGGCGACTCGTCAAGGTGAATGCCGCAGCTCAGTTTTGAATTTTAAAACTCAATTTCTTTGGAGCCTATAAATACCCAGTCTAGGGTTTAGAATAGGCATCTTCCACACTTGGTGAATTTTTTGTAGCGTATATTTTCTCTGTAGACACGATATTCATAGGGTAAAAGTACAATATTCTTGGTTTTATTCGAAGATTGAGATTCTTAATTTCTCTTTGGTGAGGATTACTCTTTAATTTATGAAAATTATCTGTTTCTTCTTATTTCTTATCATGAGTGGCTAAACCCCCTAAAACTAGGGTTGTGCCTTGGTGGAAAATCACTTTTAGGGTTGTGTGCATTGAAGTTGTATTGACTTTGTGATTATATTACTTATTCCTTCGGTTTAATGAATCTCTAGTGGTTGCAAACACTGGAGAAAAGCCCTAAGTTAATTTGCTTGAACAAAGAGGTTAACAGTAGGAAAAGGAGTTTGTAGCAAGAATTTGGAGCTCTTAACCTCCGAATAAAGATTAATGTTTTGACGAGATTTATCTATTGAGGATTAAACTGGGTATATTCTTGTCACTTTAAGTTCGACAGAATTAAAGTGTAAACTAATCTATGTAGGTTGAAGAATGCTGACATGAATATTTGAAATCGATCACCTTATAATCGCATGTGTTAATACAAATTCATGTTTCACACTATTCGAAAGTGATTGGAAACCAAGGTGAACACATTCCTAGTTTATCCTTCTCCACTGATTTAAGTATTACAAATTTGACTATTACTTTATTGAAATTGAAATTAATTAACAAACATTTAACAAAACACCCATGTTTCACAGAAATTGCCGACTAATTGTCATTTGAACTACATATAACTTAATTCACATCCTATTCCTTGTGGGATTCGACCCCATCCTTCATTGGGTTTTATATTTGACAACAACCGCTTACACTCTTGAAAAGGGAGTTGTAGTTTGGGCGTATCAAATTTTGGCCGTACTAAATTATAACTATAGAATTGCCAGAATATCCACTTTTGTCATGACCAAAATCCCATTCGGGCCGGACTGGCACCCGGAGCCAATAAGGCCCGAGAGAACCAATCTTTGCTCGTGTACTCTCATATGTATGTTCGCGTATGAATATCATCTTATCTCCTATAATTAAATATCAATAGTGGAATGCATGGCAACATGTTCAATAAATATCAATAGTGGAGTGCATGGCAACATGTGCAATATATGAAACTTGGCCGTTAGGGCCATTTTGTCAAAATGAACGTACATCTTTTCCCTTCATGCTACACCACATATGTCTACAAAGCCTCCAATAGATACATGACCATGTCTATACAATATTTACAAAATGCCAAAACCTAATGAACACATGTGACTTGGGAAGCCCCGAAGCAACTGGAGCTCACCAACAATCTGCGAATATCTCGTCGCCTACTGCAGAGATCTACTAACACTTGGGCCTGCAACATGTAAGGTAAGTACCCCGAGAGGGGTCAGTACGAAGAAAGTACTGAGTATGTAAGGCCATATGAAACTATAGTAATACTCTCAAGAAATTAAGTGTAAGAGAATAATCAATGTTAATAGACCTCCAACCTGAATGTGGAGCCATGTTCATTACTTCTATTACTTCTTTACTTGGTCACTCAGTCGCATCTTCATCATTCATATCAAAATTTCCATATTTATATATTTATGCAAGGGATATAGTCTCATCTCTTTTACAACTATCTTTATTATTATTCACTCAACAGTAAGTATATAATACCGGGCCTCCACCTTTGGTGGGATATAATGTATATGTGTATAGTACCAGACCTCCATCTTGGTGGGATATATATAGTACCGGGCCTCCATCTTTGATGGGATATAATAAATGAGTATATAGTATCGGGCCTCCATCTTTGTGGGATATATATAGTACCGGGCCTCCACCTTTGATGGGATATAATAAATGAGTATATAGTACCGGGCCTCCATCTTGGTGGGATATATATAGTACCGGGCCTCCACCTTTGATGGGATATAATAAATAACATAGCATAGTATTGAGATTGTTCTATCTTGAACTTACACCCTTTAGATTGTGATCCATACTCAATGTAACATATAGTAACCATACGTACTTACTTCTCTACAAATCTTATACCCTTTACATAGCTAGGAGAGTAACACATTAAAGATCATGACATTAATTGAAGTACACTCCTACATACACATCTTACTTCACTCCTTTACCTTATGAGATTGACATCTTCTCTTATGATTATACTAACTTGCACATCACCCCTCTTATTATTGTTATGAGATTGGTACTTCTACTTGGGAAAGGTTAACACCTCCACTTATGAGAGATTGATACTTTAAGGATCATGCTAATATGGGAAACACACCTCTATACCTTACTTCACTTCCTTACTCTCAAGAGAGTGATATGCTCACTTGTGAGGAATAGATATATTAATTCGCACTTACCCTCCTTCACTACTCTTATGAGATTGGTACAAAGATATTCATAATAATATTGGACTTTGGAACATGACATGATTGGAGAATGCTTTTCAAGAATAACTAGCCTCTCTTTACATCTTACCCTCCTTGAGATAATTATTCTAGAATCACAACGTTATGACTCCGTTGGAACATACTATTATGAGGACTTTGGACCCATGTCCATAGTTAGGTAACTCATGAACAACAACGTCTAAAGAATGCGGGGTACGTGACTTAGGAATGAATAGGTTCTCCTTACGTGGTCACTTTCCTCTTAATAACTTCTTTTAGTAGTTACAACAACATTATAAGAGCTTAAGCATTTCAGTCCATGGATAGGAGACGTATGAATACCAATCGGTCAATGAATAAGAAACGTATGGATAGTAATATACATCAACCTGAATGAGATACCTTAGCATATTTTGGAATAGGACAAGTGGAATGTCAATATGAACATTATGGGCTGTAGAAAGATACGAACAGAGTAACCTTACATACGTTATCTTCCCAATGTAAGTACACAATCCAATATGTGAGCACAACAATTCTGCTCCTTCTTTACGTTTCACTCTACATCACAAGTACATAATGGAACCAACATTAACCACCAACTACCTTACAAAGGCATATGACAACAATGAGTTACATGTTTATTTTTAAAATGGCATTTCCTTCTCTACAATACCATTTACGGCATTAGCATACCAACAATGTCCCATTCATACCATACATTGACCACAAGCTACATTTCAAGTGTATAAGACAACCATAAGTTACATGAGTTCCCTATTCACCCTTTACAATACCATTCATGGCCCTTTTCATGCCCACACTACCATAACATTTTATACATTGACCACAACATCACATACCAAAAGCATTTCACCACAAGGTCTCTCCTCTACACTTTCTCATAAGCACCATATCACAATTATTCCATTAAATTGCTTCAATACACCTCACAACAACAAATCGGCCAAAATCCCACAATTTACACTTATAGAAAAATAACAAGTTTAGTAACAAAATCACACCATACATGTTCATATCTTATCCATACCATCCTCTTTCATCAAAGGCACAAGTCAAAATTCAAGCTATAATCCCATGAATGACACATCTTTTTTCACAAAAACCAAAAGTGCCATGTACAACAATTCCAACCATAACCAACATGATATACATATTATCTCATGCTTATAATATGTTAAAGTACAATAAAAATCACTTACCCAAGCTTGGAATATGGTGGTCTTGTCCAAAGATGGCTTAGGGTTTGAGAGCCCAAAAAGGGTGTTCTTGAAAATTCTAGAAAAAGAATAGAAAGCATGTGTGTTTTAGGGATTAAAATCTGATTTTTGCCTATTTATATAGGACTTTAATTCCATCCTTATCTAGTCTCACATGTGGGTTTACTAGTCAATGGAAGAATGGGTCTTTTTGACCCATTAGACCATGCATTTTGGCTCCACTTTGGGCCTCAAATTGGCCCTTAACACATATATTATCTTAGCCTACTAAAATCAATGTGTAATCCATCATATACACGTTACAACGATATTCCCACTCATGAGATTTATATTCGTAGCCTCAATCCCAAAAGCAAACCATTCTAGCCACGTATGACCTATTTTGACCCAAAGGGTAAAATCGTCATTTTGATGCCAAATCAGTTCACGAGTAATTTTATAATACCAATATAATATTTCACTCATTTTATGTATATTCTCATGGTTGTAGAAGAATCGTGGCAAAAATTGGCTCGATACGTCCCCGGGTACCCTTGGGACTTAAGAAAAATTCCAACTTTGAAAAGTGGCCAAAACCAGTGTAGCACGCTCTTGGGCATGCCAGCTTGCTGCCTATGGACTAAAAATTTTAGCCCAGAGCGGCATGGCATGCCCCTGGGCGCGCCCCACCCTTAAATTTTTTTTTTTTTTTTTTTGGCTTATTGCTCTCAAAACTAAGGTAAACATGTACGGGGTGTTACATTCTTCCCCCCTTAGAAACATTCATCCTCGAATGTTAGTAACATTGTTTCACTGTAAGAACTTAAGCCGAAGTGGATCCTTCAATTATCATGTACTCATAGAGTACTTGTAAAGACTTACTTATTATGACTCCACTCCGCATCTTGAACTTTTTCTTCCGTGTACAACAATTATGAGTACTTTAGATTTCATTATTTCTTTGGTCTCCCTTATGACTTCTTTCATGAGTTCGTTTCTCCTATTGTGCTTTTACGGAAGCCCCTTCTTTACCTCTTATTACTTTCGCTTATCGAGCTCGAATAGTAAGCCGTACTTCCTCACATATGAGATTTTTCCAGTACTAGTGGATTTCCACTGGGAGCGACACGGGATAATCTCCTGTACACTTTTAAAGCATCGCATATGAGATACTGAATGAACTGTAAAGAGTCCTTGGGATACCTCAAAGTCATATACGACTTGACCACAGCTTCGCGCCACCTTATACGGTACGCTATATAGAACTAACTTCTCATGCTTAAATAGTAAGGTTTGCTTGTTCCTCTGTCTGAAGACGAAAACCATGCTTACATTCACTTGGGTTCCCAAAAACATTTCTACAACTGTGTTAACTTGGTAAGCCCATCAATTATTACCCATATGGCACCACATCTATTTCTAACTAAAAAAAAAATTTCTACATAGTCTATAACCTTCAGATTCCAAACACTTTACCTGTACTTGTTATCAATTCGATTACTGAAGTATAAATTTCGCAATATTCTTTTCATGTAATCTCATCCATAATTTGCTTCCAAATCATGGTACATTTTGATTACTCCCTACTAAATAGCATATCGTGAATGATGTGCTTTACCATAATGCATTTCTTTAGCTCATATATATATTCGATACATAAAATCTTCCTGACACTTCAATCCGTCGCCTATAATTAATGCACACTCTCGATGTGTCATCCCTCATTGATACAATTTACACTGGGACACTCACTCTGGCTAAACGACATATGTACCCTTCCATTCAAGAAAATTCTTTGTGGAAAGTGAAAATGTAATTTCTTTAATCGACAATCTATTGTGGCCTAACATAAAGCCAACCAAGTCATACCCATGGTAACATTGCAATCTATCATGTCCATCTCAGTAAAATCAGTCACTGTAATGTGATCACAACACTTACTATATGATTGCGACATATTCTTTTAGCTATAATAAATTCACCAACTGGTGTGGACACCCCAACTAACTTGACTATTAACTCTAGTGTTCCTTTAAATTTTCCCGCAGTCAACAGAGTAACATATGATAGGGTAGAACCCGAATCGATTGATGCATATTCATTAGGTAAACATATAAATAACGTACTTGTCACTATATCAAGGAGAACCTCCAAAATCTGCTGATCTCGTAGGTTGTGTTATACTACCCGTGGCCCTCAGTGGACACTCTCGCTTCACGTGTCCTGGCTTTTTACACCAAAAGCAAACATCCATCTCAAACCAACATTCACCTGAATGAAACTTTCCGCAGCGCTGGCACAGTTAACGAGAGGAGGGTATTCCACTACTCTGCCCAGCTGGAGTGCCTCTAGACCCTCGAAATGGAGGTGGAGTACCCGCTGTAGGGTGAGAAAATGATGGTCTAGGTGGTCTTAGGAAAACCCGAGGCCTAAATCCTCTTTGGGATGCCATGAACTGTCCCATGGGTCTAGCTCGCTTTGACGGCCCTGCCTCAGATTCTTGTATCCTTCTCCTTTGCCTTTGATCCTCCATCTTTTGCGCGAAGGCTTGTATTCTGGCTATATCCATGTCTTTATTTAATGCAGCAATAGTACAGTCTCTTACCAAGTATGGATCCAATCTGTCTACATACCGATGAACTCTATCGGCCATAGTTGCTACCATGTGAGGAGCATATCTAGCCAACGAATTAAACCGAAGACTGTACTCCCTGACGCTCTTATTTTCTTGACGGAGATTTTAAAAACTGATCCGCACGAGCCTCGCGGACCTCATATGGGAGGTAATGATCAAGGAATGCCACCTTGAATTCCTCCCAACTATATGGATTTGCAACGATACCTCTGGATCGTTTCCACTCTTCGTACCATAATATAGCCTCTCCTTTCAGTCTATATACTGCAAGCTCTACTGTTTCTACACCAGTCACATGCAGAACATCTAGAGCCCTTTGGATTTGATCTATAAAGTCTTGCGGATCTTCATTAAGATCGGACCCTATAAATGTGGGAGGATCCAATTTCAGGAAATCCTGTGTCCGCCGACTAGCTATCCTAGCTGCACCATCATCACTTGTCACTAGACCAACTCGTCCTTGACTCTGGGCAACAACTATCTGAGTCAACATTTGCACCGCATTTTTCAAGTCTTGTAACTCCTGCCTAGTTACATTAACAGGTGATTCTGGGGATACTTCCCTTCTTTGTGGTCTCCCTGGAGAAGGGGGAGGAGAAGGTGCCCGTGACGTAAACTCAGTTTCAACCCCATATTGACTAGCTGGGTTAGGTGGGGATTTACTAATTCTTTCTCCCGCTTGCATATCTACCTGCTTATCTTTGCCCATACCTTGTCTTGTGATCGGCATTTTACTATATCAAAGAAAACTAGTTTCAATGGTCAGATGTAATCCCACCTATGACAATGGCTCTATTGCACGATCTAGAATGAAGAAATGAAACAACTCCTAAATGTCCCGTAGCCTCCTACTTATAAATGTGACGTGCAACACATCGATATGCAAGACTCTACTCAGACACGGCTTTGTAGAAACCCTTAGAACGACCTGCTCTGATACCACTTTTGTCACGACCCAAATCCCATTCGGGCCAGACTGTCACCCGGAGCCGATAAGGCCAGAGAGAACCAATCTTTGCTCGTGTACTCTCATATGTATGTTCGCGTATGAATATCATCTTATCTCCTATAATTAAATATTAATAGTGGAATGCATGGCAACATATTCAATAAATATCAATAGTGGAATGCATGGCAACATGTGTAATATATGAAACTTGGCCGTTAGGGCCATTTCATCAAAATAAACGTACATCTTTTCCCTTCATGCTACCCCACATATGTCTACAAAGCCTCTAATAGATACATGACCATGTCTATATAATATTTACAAAATGCCAAAACCTAATGAACACATGTGACTTGGGAAGCCCCGAAGCAACTGGAGCTCACCAACAATCTGCGGATATGTCGTCGCCTACTGCAGAGATCTACTAACACCTGGGCCTGCAGCATGTAAGGTAAGTCTCCCAAGAGGGGTCAGTACGAAGAAAGTACTGAGTATGTAAGGCCATATGAAACTATAGTAATACTCTCAAGAAATTAAGCGTAAGAGAATAATCAATGTTAATAGACCTCCAACCTGAATGTGGAACCATGTTCATTACTTCTATTACTTCTTTACTTGGTCACTCAGTCGCATCTTCATCATTCGTATAAAAATTTCCATATTTATATATTTATGCAAGGGATATACTCTCATCTCTTTTACAACTATCTTTATTATTATTCACTCAACTAGTTAGTGATTCATAATACCTTATGGATCATCTCCTTATAAGTACGTATATAATACCGGGCCTCCACCTTTGGTAGGATATAATGTATATGTGCATAGTACCAAACCTCCATCTTGGTGGGATATATATAGTACCGGGCCTCCACCTTTGATGGGATATAATAAATGAGTATATATAGTATCGGGCCTCCATCTTGGTGGGATATATATAGTACCGGGCCTCCACCTTTGATGGGATATAATAAATGAGTATATAGTACCGGGCCTCCATCTTGGTGGGATATATATAGTACCGGGCCTCCACCTTTGATGGGATATAATAAATAACATAGCATAGTATTGAGATTGTTCTATCTTGAACTTACACCCTTTAGATTGTGATCCATACTCAATGTAACATATAGTAACCATACGTACTTACTTCTCTACAAATCTTATACCCTTTACATAGCTAGGAGAGTAACACATTAAAGATCATGACATTAATTGAAGTACACTCCTACATACACATCTTACTTCACTCCTTTACCTCATGGGATTGACATCTTCACTTATGATATACTAACTTGCACATCACCCCTCTTATTATTGTTATGAGATTGGTACTTCTACTTGGGAAAGGTTAACACCTCCACTTATGAGAGATTGATACTTTAAGGATCATGCTAATATGGGAAACACACCTCTATACCTTACTTCACTTCCTTACTCTCAAGAGAGTGATATGCTCACTTGTGAGGAATAGATATATTAATTCGCACTTACCTCCTTCACTACTCTTATGAGATTGGTACAAAGATATTCATAATAATATTGGACTTTGGAACATGACATGATTGGAGAATGCTTTTCAAGAATAACTAGCCTCTCTTTACATCTTACCCTCCTTGAGATAATTATTCTAGAATCACAACGTTATGACTCCGTTGGAACATACTATTATGAGGACTTTGGACCCATGTCCATAGTTAGGTAACTCATGAACAACAACGTCTAAAGAATGCGGGGTACGTGACTTAGGAATGAATAGGTTCTCCTTACGTGGTCACTTTCCTCTTAATAACTTCTTTTAGTAGTTACAACAACATTATGAGAGCTTAAGCATTTCAGTCCATGGATAGGAGACGTATGAATACCAATCGGTCAATGAATAAGAAATGTATGGATAGCAATATACATCAACCTGAATGAGATACCTTAGCATATTTTGGAATAGGACAAGTGGAATGTCAATATGAACATTATGGGCTGTAGAAAGATACGGACAGAGTAACCTTACATACCTTATCTTCCCAATGTAAGTACACAATCCAATATGTGAGCACAACAATTCTGCTCCTTCTTTACGTTTCACTCTACATCACAAGTACATAATGGAACCAACATTAACCACCAACTACCTTACAAAGGCATATGACAACAATGAGTTACATGTTTATTTTTAAAATGGCATTTCCTTCTCTACAATACCATTTACGACATTAGCATACCAACAATGTCCCATTCATGCCATACATTGACCATAAGCTACATTTCAAGTGTATAAGACAACCATAAGTTACATGAGTTCCCTATTCACCCTTTACAATACCATTCATGGCCCTTTTCATGCCCACAATACCATAACATTTTATACATTGACCACAACATCATATACCAAAAGCATTTCGCCACAAGGTCTCTCCTCTACACTTTCTCATAAGCACCATATCACAATTATTCCATTAAATTGCTTCAATACACCTCACAAAACAACAAATCGGCCAAAATACCACAATTTACACTTATAGAAAAATAACAAGTTTAGTAACAAAATCACACCATACATTTTCATATCTTATCCATACCATCCTCTTTCATCAAAGGCACAAGTCAAAATTCAAGCTATAATCCCATGAATGACACATCTTTTTTAACAAAAACCAAAAGTGCCAAGTCCAACAATTCCACCCATAAACAACATGATATACATATTCTCACATGATTATAATATGTTAAAGTACAATAAAAATCACTTACCCAAGCTTGGAAGATGGTGGTCTTGTCCAAAGATGGCTTAGGGTTTGAGAGCCCAAAAAGGGTGTTCTTGAAAATTCTAGAAAAAGAATAGAAAGCATGTGTGTTTTAGGGATTAAAATCTGATTTTTGCCTCTTTATATAGGCCTTTAATTCCATCCTTATCTAGTCTCACATGTGGGTTTACTAGTCAATGGAAGAATAGGTCTTTTTGACCCATTGGACCATGCATTTTGGCTCCACTTTGGGCCTCAAATTGGCCCATTAACACATATATTATCTTAGCCCACTAAAATCAATGTTTAATCCATCATATACACGTTAAAACAATATTCCCACTCACGAGATTTATATTCGTAGCCTCAATCCCAAAAGCAAACGATTCTAGCCACGTATGACCTATTTTGACCCAAAGGGTAAAATCGTCATTTTGATGCTAAATCAGTTCACGAGTAATTTTATCATACCAATATAATATTTCACTCATTTCATGTATATTCTCATGGTTGTAGAAGAATCGTGGCAAAAATTGGCTCGATACGTCCCCGGGCACCCTTGGGACTTAAGAAAAATTCCAACTTTGAAAAGTGGCCAAAACCAGCATGGCACGCTCTTGGGCGCGCCAGTTTGCTGCCTCTGGACTAAAAATTTTTGCCCAGAGCGGCGTGGCACGCCCCACCCTTAATTTTTTTTTTTTTCTTATTGCTCTCAAAACTTAGGTAAACATGTACGGGGTGTTACACGAAGATTGAGCGGAGGTTCAATGAATATGAACTAGGTGTTTTGAGTAAACCTCCAGGAATGTACTATCCGACCATTGTATGTGAATTCTTCTGTAACACCCCGTATATTTCCAAAACTTATACGACCAACCTAGCATGGATAAAAGTATTTAAACTTGAGATAATGAGGACGTATTTAAGCGTAAAGTTAAAGTTAAGTGGTGGATTAAGGCAGAAGGGTTTAAAATGTTGGAAAAAAGGGGAGAACGTAAGCGAGTTGCTTCCGTGACTTAATTAAGATATTAGGTGTATCACCTACTTAAACTATTGGGCTGAATTGAGACATATGTTAATGGACTCAATTGAGGCCCAAACTAAGTAAAGGAAAAAGGGAAGGATGATCAACCCAAACCCAAAGTTAATTAAGGCCCAATATGATAGGATCCAAATGGAAATAAATCAAGTAGGTGCATCACCTACTTGGACTTTTTAAGCAGCTTATGTAGCCAAATAGGTGCATCACCTACTTGGACTATTTTTGACCAAAGACTTGGCTAAGGATGGATGGAATGAGGCGACAAAAGAGGGGGGGGGTATATAGGGAACAATTCAGCCTTATTTTTCATTCTTTTTATTTGCCAAAAATTGGTTTATAGTTAAACACTCCCTCCTCTCTCATTTAAACCCTAACTAGTCGCCCCAAATTCCCCCTAGGGTTCTTGGATAAATCCTCCACCTTGCAAGCCTTGGTAAGCGTTTACACTTATAACTTAGTGTAATATTTGCATAAGGGAGTATAGAAATCATGTTCTTTATGTTTAAAAAGGATAGAGCAGTCCCCTTTAATTGTGGCAGTCCACTTTTACTTGGTTTCTAGAGGATTTATCTTCTTTATGGTTTAAACTTGAAAAAGAGCTTAAGGTACTGAGGAAATAAATTAAAAAGATGCAATTTCAGTATGTTAAAGTGTGGTTCTGCCCCTAATTCGTTCCTCTTTATGTATAGCTTGGTGGAAATGTTTATACGTGTTTATATATGGAGCGTTTGGTGTAGTGAAAAGAGAATACTCTCTTGTTATGTTAAAGTGAATTTTGAAACCATTGTGGACTATTTTTGATATGTTTTGGTAGGGCATTAAGGTGTCTTGATTGAATAAATATGTGGAGTTGCATTGAGTTGGTAATGTGAAGTATGAACTTGGTAGGAAATCCTATCGGTTTGTAATATTTGTGTTGGTTTGTGGACTGTTTTGGTTGTATTGCCATTGTGAGGCAGTAAGTTATAGTGTAAGGGGGGTGGAGTAAGGTTATTTGGCAGTATAAAGAAGGAGGGAGTGATACACCAAGTGTTTAAGAGGTTGGACGGTTTTTACTTCCCTTTAAGTAACTAATTACTGTCTAGTAAACTTGTAATGTAATTAGCTTTTAATGTTAGTTCCATTATGTACTTAAATTGTAGAGTAACACTTAAAGGAAGAGTTGAATCCTTATAGGCACGTGGTGGGAAGATAAGGTATGTAAGGTTACTCTTTTTCGTATCCTTTGGCAACATAAAATGTCCACGTAGTTAACGACCTTGTTTCCACTCCGTAATGTCTTAACGTACCTCAATATACGTTTATTGTCAAGTTGGCATGTCTACCTTCACTAGCCAATTTCTGATATTCCCATCTTAGTCAACTAAGATCTATCTATTAGTTTGGCTCCTAAGCATTTCAATTGTGTACAAGTATTCATTACTTTATGGAAATTACATCAAATGTTTATTCACATGTTTTTTTTTATTTTACTCGAGCGCTATTATTCCAAAAAATTCCATAATGTTATCACCACCAATATAACAATCTCAAAGACTAAATAAAGTAAGCAACTTAAAGCTGGTTATGTGCGGGTGGCAACTCTGGGGTGAAAGCCGACTGATTTATATGGGTGGAAGCTTAGGGGCGTAAGCCTAGCATGGGCCGATCCTGATTTGTTTACCACTGATCAGTTGGTCATTTGTACTACATGGCTTATTAAATATTATAAAGGAAAGAGGGAAAAAAAGGAAAGTAAAGTATGTAATGTACCTGGATCCCCAGATACCAGCTAAGGTGGGTTATTAACATTATCTATACACTTGTACTTGATGTCACTTAAACTTTTGGGTTATGTATAGTTACTTTGAGCCTTATATACTCAGTACATTCTTTCGTACTGATGTCTCTCTTGGGGCACCTACCTTTCATGCTGCAGGCACAAGAGCTAGTAGATCTCTCAAGTAGGAGTACAGGACATCTAAATGTTATTGGTGAGCTCCAGGTTGATTCGGGGCTTTTTGAGTCAGTTGTATATATTTTTGGTATTGTGTAGTAGTTATGTTTAAGGCAAGGGACTTGTACCAACCTTAACTAAGTCTATGTATTGTAAGTTAAGCATGGTAGTGTTTTGTCCTTTAGAAGTTGAGGTCCCAATGGCTAAGTCCTGTATATCAATTTTGTATTTACCTACTTGGTTCATTTTATCGATACATCATATCCATAAACTGCAACACATTTGTTAGCTCAATTACATTCATAAGAAGTATATGATCAGAAGTTAGGTCTCTCGGGATCTTACAGCTACGGGTGCCTGTCAGCCCAAATGGGATTTGAGGCGTGACAAAAGTGGTATTGGAGCTGGTTGTCCTAGGGAGGCTACAAAGCTGTGTCTATGTAGAGTCTTGCTGATGTGCGTGTTGTGCACCACATCTATAAACAGGAGGCTACATGACATTTAGGAGTTGCCTTTTTTTCTTCATCTCTTAGAACGTGCAATAAGAGCCAAAGTTGTAGGTGGAGTCATATTTAGCTATTGAATTTGTTTCTTTTTTTTTCTTTCTTTCCTCATTATAGTGTAGATGCCGATTATAAGAAGGAGTAAGAATAAAAGCAAGAAGGTAGACATGGCGTCCGAAGAATGGACCAGCAAGCCATCACCTAGACGAACTAATCAAAGTGAAATTGAAGATGAGTTTGTAGGCCGGGCTTCTTATACTCTTCTATCTCCAGAAGAGCTAAGAAGGAGAGGAGTACTCCCAGAATCACCTATTAATACTAGTGAGCAAGATTTAAGAAATGCGGTGCAATTGTTGACTCGTATAGTTGCTGTACAAGGTCAAGGATAAGCTGGTCCAACTACAGGTACGGGTGGTATGGATAGGGCAGCTAGTCTACGGACACAGGATTTCCTCAAATTGGATCCTCCTACATTCACCGGATCAGATCTCAATGAAGACCCACAAGACTTTATGGATCAAATCCAAAGGGGTTTGGATGTCATGCATATATCCGGTACAGAGACTGTTGAACTTGCAGCGTATAGGTTAAAAGGGGAGGCTATCTTATGGTATAAAGATTGGAAACGATCTAGAGGCACCGGTGTACTTTTAGCTAGTTGGGAAGAGTTCAAAACGACATTTCTTGATCATCACCTTCCATTTGAGATCCGAGAGGCTCGTGCAGATTAGTTCTTAAATCTTCGTCAAGGTAATATGAGCGTGAAGGAGTGCGACTGGTTTAACTCTTTGGCTAGGTATGCTCCTAATGTAGTAGCTACTATGGATGATAAAGTTCATCGATATATGGATAGATTGGATCTGTATTTGGTTAGGGATTGTACTATTGCTGCTTTGAATAGAGACATGGATATAGCAAGAATACAAGCTTTTGCACAAAAAATGGAGGATCAGAGGCAAAGGAGAAGAGCACAGGAATTTGAAAGTAGACCTTCCAAGAGGGCTAAACCTACAGGGCAGTTCATGGCATCCCAAGGAGATTTTAGGCCTCGATTTCTTAATAGACCGCCTAGGCCATCACCTACCTACTCTATAGAAAGTGCTCTACCCCAATTCTAAGTCTTTAGGGGCAACCAATTTGGGCAAAGAAGTAAAATTCAAGGTTCACGGAAAGCAGGGTATCAAGAACAAGTGAGTATGAGCCAATTAGGGCCTCCTCGTCAGTCATGTAGGCAATGCAGAAAACTTTATTTAGAAGTATGTAGGTTTGGGACAAATACTTATTTTTGTTGTGGTATGTCGGGGCATTTGTTGAGAGAGTGCCCACAAAGGGGCACGGGTAGTATGGCACGACCTACTGGATCAAACTTTGCATCATCATCGTCGCTTTCTTTCTTAGGTAGAGGTGTATGGCCTACTGGTCATGGAAGAGGTAGTATAGGAACAACTAGTTCTAGTGGATCCCAGAATCGTACCTATTCTTTAGTGGATCGACAAAATTCAAAGGCTTCTCCGGATTTAGTTATAGGTAAATTATCCATCTTTTCAAATAATGCATATGCATTTATTGATTCGGGTTCTACACTATCTTATGTCACTCCATTGCACCTACTTGGTCTATTTTTGACCAAAGACTTGGCTAAGGATGGCTGGAATGAGGTGGCAAAAGAGGGGGTATATAGGGCTCGTTTCAATCTTATTTTTCATTCATTTTATTTTCCAAAAACTGGTTTATAGTTAAACACTCTCTCCTCTTTCATTTAAACCCTAACCAGCCGCCCCAAATTTCCCCTAGGGTTCTTGGATAAATCCTCCACCTTGCAAGCCTTGGTAAGTGTTTACACTTATAGCTTAGTGTAATGTTTGAATAAGGGAGTATAGAAATCATGTTCTTTATGTTTAAAAAAGATAGGGCAGTCCCCTTTAATTGTGGCAGTCCACTTTTACTTGGTTTCCAGAGGATTTATCTTCTTTATGGTTTAAAATTGAAAAAGAGCTTAAGGTCTTGAGGAAATTAAATTAAAAGGATGACATTTTAGTTTATTAAAGTGTGGTTCTGCCCCTAATTTGTTCCTCTTTATGTATGGCTTGGTGGAAATGTGTGTACATGTTTATATATGGAACGTTTGGTGTAGTGAAAAGAGAATACTCTCTTGTTATGTTAAAGTGAATTTGAAACCATTGTGGACTATTTTTGGGATGTTGTTGTAGGGCATTTAGGTGTTTTGATTGAATAAATATGTGGAGTTGCATTGAGTTGGTAATGTGAAGTATGAACTTGGTAGGAAATCCTATCGGTTTGTAACATTTGTGTTGTTTTGTGGACTGTTTTGGTGGTATTGCCATTGTGAGGCAGTAAGTTATAGTGTAAGGGGGGTGGAGTGAGATTATTTGGCAGTATAAAGAATGGGGGAGTGATATACCATGTGTTTAGGAAGTTGGATGGTTTTTACTTCCCGTTAAGTAACTAATTTCTGTCCTGTAAACTTGTAATATAATTAGCCTTTAATGTTAGTTCCATTATGTACTTAAATTGTAGAGTAACACTTAAAGAAGAGTTGAATCGTTATAGGAACGTGGTGGGAAGATAAGGTATGTAAGGTTACTCTTTTTCGTATCCTTTGGCAACATAAAATGTCCACGTAGTTAACGACCTTGTTTCCATTCCGTAATGTCTTAACGTACCTCAATATATGTTTATTGTCAAGTTGGCATGTCTACCTTTACAAGCCAATTTCTGGTATTCCCATCTTAGTCAACTAAGATCTATCTATTAGTTTGGCTCCTAAGCATTTCAATTGTGTACAAGTATTCTTTTCTTTATGGCAATTACATCAAATGCTTATTCACGTGTTTTTTTTTTAATTTTACTCGACCGCTGTTATTCCAAAAAATGGACGGATCCTGACTGATTTATATGGGTGGCAACTTAGGGGCGTATGTCTAGCATGGGCCGATCCCAATTTTTTTACCACTTATTTGTTGGTCATTTGTACTACATGGCTTATTAAAGATTATAAAGGAAAGAGGGAAAAAAGGAAAGTAAAGAATGTAATGTACGTGGTTCCCCAGATGCCAGCTAAGGTGGGTTATTAACATTATCTATACACTTGTACTTGATGTCACTTAAACTTTTGGGTTGTGTACAGTTGCTTTGAGCCTTAAATACTCAGTACATTCTTTCATACTGATGTCCCTCTTGGGGGACCTACCTTTCATGCTGCAGGCACAGGAGCTAGTAGATCTCTCAAGTAGGAGTACAGGATATCTAAAAGCTGTTGGTGAGCTCCTGGTTGATTCGGGGCTTTCCGAGTCAGTTGAATATATTTTTGGTATTATGTAGTAGTTATGTTTAAGGCAGGGGACCTGTACCGACCTTAACTAAGTCTATGTATCTTTTAGAGGCTTTGTAGACTTTGTAAAGTTAAGCATGGTAGTGTTTTGTCCTTTAGAAGTTGAGGGCCCAACGACCAAGTCCTGTATATCAATTTTGTAGTTACCTACCTGGTTCATTTTATCGATAAATCACATCCATACACTGCAGCACATTTGTTAGCTCAATTACATGCATAAGAAGTATATGATCAGAAGTTGGTTCTCTTGGGCTCTTACGGCTACGGGTTCCTGTCCGCCCCAATGGGATTTGAGGCGTGACAAAAGTGGTATTGGAGCGGGTTGTCCTAGGGAGTCTACAAAGCCGTGTCTATGTAGAGTCTTGCTTATGGGTGTGTTGTACACCACATCTATAAAAAGGAGGCTACAAGACATTTAGGAGTTGTCTCTTTTTCTTCATCTCTTAGAACGTGCAATAAGAGCCAAAGTTGTAGGTGGAGTCATATTTAACTATTGAATTTGTTTCTTTTCTTTTCTTTCTTTCCTCATTATAATGAAGATGCCGATTACAAGAAGGAGTAAGAATAAAAGCAAGAAGGTAGACATGGCGGCCAGAGAAGGGTCCAACAAGTCAGCACCTAGACAAACTAATCAAAGTAAAATTGAAGATGAGTTTGTAGGTCGGACTTCTTATACTCTTCCATCTCCAGAAGAGCTAAGAAGGAGAGGAGTACTCCCAGAATCATCTATTAATACTAGTGAGCAAGATTTAAGAAATGCAGTGCAATTTTTGACTCGTATAGTTGTTTTACAAGGTCAAGGATAAGCTGGTCCAACTACAGGTACGGGTGGTACGGATAGGGCAGCTAGTCTACGGACACAGGATTTCCTCAAATTGGATCCTCCTACATTCACAGGATCAGATCTTAATGAAGACCCACAAGGCTTTATGGATCAAATCCAAAGGGATTTGGATGTCATGCATATATCCGGTACAGAGACAGTTGAACTTGCAGCGTATAGATTAAAAGGGGAGGCTATCTTATGGTATGAAGATTGGAAACGATCTAGAGGCAGCGGTGCACTTTTAGCTAGTTAGAAAGAGTTCAAAACGACATTTCTTGATCATTACCTTCCATTTGAGATCCGAGAGGCTCGTACAGATCAGTTCTTAAATCTTCATCAAGGTAATATGAGCGTGAGGGAGTACGACTGGTTTAACTCTTTGGCTAGGTATGCTCCTAATGTAGTAACTACTATGGATGATAGAGTTCATCGATATGTGGATAGATTGGATCTGTATTTGGTTAGGGATTGTAGTATTGCTGCTTTGAATAGAGACATGGATATAGCAAGAATACAAGCTTTTGGCACAAAAAATGGAGGATCAGAGGCAAAGGAGAGGAGCACAGGAATTTGAAAGCGGACCTTCCAAGAGGGCTAAACCTACGGGGAAGTTCATGGCATCCCAAGGAGAGTTTAGGCCTCGATTTATTAATAGACCGCCTAGGCCATCACCTACCTACTCCACAACAAGTGCTCCACCCCAATTTTAAGGCTTTAGGGGCAACCAATTTAGGCAAAGAAGTAAAATTCAAGGTTCACGGATAGCAGGGTATCAAGAACAAAGGAGTATGTGCTAATTAAGGCCTCCTCGTCAGTCATGTAGGCAATGTGGAAAGCTTCATTTAGGAGCATGTAGGTTTGGGATGAATACTTATTTTTGGTGTGGTATGTCGGGGCATATAATGAGAAAATGCCCACAAAGGGGCACGGGTAGTATGGCACGACCTACTGGATCAAACTTTGCATCATCATCATCGCTTTCTTTCTTAGGTAGAGGTGAATGGCCTACTGGTCATGGAAGAGGTAGTATAGGAACAACTAGTTCTAGTGGAGCCCAGAATTGTACCTATGCTTTAGCGAATCGACAAAATTCAGAGGCTTCTCCGGATGTGGTTACAGGTACATTATCCATCTTTTCACATAATGTATATGCATTAATTGATCCGGGTTCTACACTATCTTATGTCACTCCATTGATTGCTGGAAAATTCGAAAGAACACCAAAATTATTAGTTAAGCCATTTGAAGTGTCTACACCAGTTGGTGAATTTATTATAGCTAAGAGAGCCTATCGTAATTGCATAGTAACTGTTTGTGATCATGATATATTGGCTGATCTTGTTGAGCTAGAGATGGTAGATTTTGATGTTATAATGGGTATGAATTGGTTGGCTTCTTGTTATTCCACAGTAGATTACCGAACGAAGAAGGTACATTTTCATTTCCCAAAAGAGACAGTCCTTGAATGAAGGGGAAATGTTGGAGCGCCAAAAGGTAAGTTTATTTCTAATCTTAAGGCAAAGAAAATAATATCCAAGGGGTACATATGTCACCTAGTAAGGGTGAAAGATACAGATGTGGAGCCATCGACTCTTCAATCTGTTCCAGTGGTAAATGAATTTCTTGATGTATTTCCTGAAGATCTCTCGGGTTTGCCCCCAGAACAAGAAGTAGAGTTTGGTATTGATGTGATTCTAGGTACTCAAACTATCTCTATTCCTCCATATAGAATGGCCCCGGCAGAGTTACGAGAATTGAAGGAGCAATTAAAAGACTTGCTAGAAAAGGTATTCATAAGGCCTAGTATGTCCCCGTGGGGTGCACCAGTGTTATTTGTGTGCAAGAAATATAGCACGTTGAGGATGTGTAGTGATTACTGACAATTGAATAAGGTGACAATTAAGAACAAATATCCCCTTCCTAGAATTGATGATTTGTTTGATCAATTACAAGGTGCTAAATATTTCTCAAAGATTGACTTGAGGTCGGGTTACCATCAAATAAAGGTCAGAGAGAGAGATATACCCAAGACAGCTTTCCAAACACGGTACGGTCATTATGAGTTTTTAGTTATATCCTTCGGACTAACAAACACACCAGCAACTTTTATGGATTTAATGAATAGGGTATTCAAGCTATTTTTAGATGTGTTCGTGATAGTGTTTATAAATGATATTCTTGTCTATTCAAGATTAAAAGAGGTCCATACTAGTCACTTACGATAGGTGTTGTAGATTCTTCATGATCGTAAGTTATTTTCAAAGTTCTCTAAATGTGAGTTTTGGTTAAAATCTGTAGCATTCTTGGGTCATATTGTATCTGATGAAGGAATAAAGGTTGATACTCAAAAGATAGAAGCTATGATGAACTGGCCAAGACCTACAACGCCTACAGAGATTCGTAGTTTCCTCCGATTAGCAGGTTATTATAGAAGGTTTGTTGAAGGATTTTCTTCTATTGCTGCACCTTTAACAAAGCTGACACACAAGGCAGCCAAGTTTCAATGGAATGATGCATGTGAAAAGAATTTCCAAGATCTGAAGAATAAGTTGACTTCTACACCTGTATTGGTACTTCCATAAGGCACAGAAGGATATGCGGTGTATTGTGATGCTTCAGGAGTTGGCTTGAGATGTGTATTGATACAGCATGGTAAAGTGATAGCTTATGACTCAAGACAATTGCGCCCATATGAGAAAAATTATCCGACACATGATCTTGAGCTAGTAGCAGTAGTATTTGCTTTAAAGATATGGGACCACTACTTGTATGGGGTTCATGTTGACATATATACCGACCATAAGAGTTTTCAATATATCTTTAAGCAAAAAGACCTAAATCTGAGGCAGCGAAGGTGGTTTGAACTATTAAAAGATTATGACTGATATTTTATATCACCCGGGAAAAACAAATATGGTAGCTGATGCACTAAGTCGTAAGGCAATGGGGATCACTTATGGCTAGCTCACAGAAAGGCAAGGGATAATCAAAGATCTACATCAACTAGCTAGATTAGGGGTTCGCCTTCTTGAAACTCCAAATGAAGGAGTTATTGTGCAAAATGCGACGAAATCCTCGTTAGTAACTGAAGTAAAAGAAAAGCAGTATGCTGATTCTTTTCTATTACAGCTTAAGGAGAATGTACAACAAGGTATGACTAAAACATTTGAGCTTACGCAAGAAGGAGTGCTTCAGTGCCAAAACAGATTATGCGTACCTAATGTAGATGAGTTAAGAAGAAGGATTATGATAGAGGCACATCATTCCAGGTATTCTATCTATCCGGGATCAACTAAAATGTACCATGATCTGAAAGGAATATATTAGTGGGGTGACATGAAGAAGAACATTGCAGAATTTGTAGCCCAATGTCCAAATTGTCAATAAATAAAAGTAGAGCATCAGAAGCCTGGAGGTTATATACAATGTATGGATCTTCCAATTTGGAAATGGGACATGATCAACATGGATTTCATCACTGGTTTGCCTCGTACATTTTAGAAATTTGATTCCATATGGGTGATAGTTGACAGACTTACCAAGTCAGCACACTTCTTACTTGTTAAGACTACTTATACAACTGAAGAGTATGCGAAATTGTATATTAAAGAGATAGTTCGACTACACGGAGTTTCAATCTCTATTATATCTAATAGGGGAGCTCAATTTACTGCAAACTTTTGGAAGTCTTTTCAGTGGAGTTTGGGTACACAAGTGAATTTAAGTATAGCTTTTCACCCTCAGACAAATGGACAGGCAGAACGTACCATACAAACACATGAAGATATGTTGTGAGCTTGTGTATTAGACTTTAAAGGTAGTTGGGATGATCATTTACCTCTTATTGAGTTTGCCTACAATAATAGCTATCATTCAAGTATCAAGATGGAGCCTTATGAAGCCTTATACGGGAGAAAATGTAGGTCACCAATTGGGTGGTTTAAAGTAGGTGAGACTGTTTTATTTGGACCAGATCTTGTTCATCAAGCCATGGAAAAGTTTAAGGTGATACAACAATGACTAGGAACAGCCCAAAGTCGACACAAATCATATGCCGATGTTAGAAGAAGGGGGCTAGAGTTTGCTATAGGTGATTGGGTATTGTTGAAAGTGTCGCCAATGAAAGGGGTGATGAGATTTGGGAAAAAGGAAAGCTAAGTCCACGTTATATAGGACTATATAAGATTATCCGAAGATTTGTCCAAGTCGCATATGAGTTGGAACTACCCCAAGAACTCTCCACAGTTCATCCAGTGTTTCACGTCTCAATGCTTTGAAAGTGCATAAGAGATCCATCTCATATTACTCCTACTGAGGATGTACAAGTTACGGAAGATCTCACCTATGAAGAAGTACCTATTGCTATTCTGGATTGATAAGTTAAGAAGTTAAGAAATAAAGAAGTAGCTTTCGTAAAAGTACTTTGGAGGAATCAACAGGTAGAAGATATCATATTGGAGGCTAAGGAAATGATGAAATATAAGTATCCTAAATTATTTGAAACCGAAGAAGAATCCTTAGATGCTGAATTGGAGCAATAACAAGTAAGTATATATATATAAGTATTATGTGACAGCATAAAGATTAAACTTATGCTTGAAGTTGTTTAGGCTGAGTAATGATGATACTAACATTCGAGGATGAATGTTCCTAAGGGGGCAAGGATGTAACACTCCGTATATTTCCAAAACTTATACGACCAACCTAGCATGGATAAAAGTATTTAAACTTGAGATAATGAGGACATATTTAAGCGTAAAGTTAAAGTTAAGTGGTGGATTAAGGCAGAAGGGTTTAAAACGTTGGAAAAAGGGGAGAACATAACTGAGGTGCTTCCGTGACTTAATTAAGATAGTAGGTGTATCACCTACTTAAACTATTGGGCTGAATCGAGACATATGTTAATGGACTCAATTGAGGCCCAAACTAAGTAAAGGAAAAAAGGAAGGATGATCAGCCCAAACTCAAAGTTAATTAAGGCCTAATATGATAGGATCCAAATGGAAATAAACCAAGTAGTTACATCACCTACTTGGACTTTTCGAGCATATTGTATAACCAAGTAGGTGCATTACCTACTTAGACTATTTTTGACCAAAGACTTGGCTAAGGATGGCTGGAATGAGGCGGCAAAAGAGTGGGTATATAGGGATCATTTTAGCCTTATTTTTCATTCATTTTATTTTCCAAAAACTGGTTTATATTTAAGTACTCTCTCCTCTCTCATTTAAACCCTAACCAGCCGCCCCAAATTTCCCCTAGGGTTCTTGGATAAATCCTCCACCTTGCAAGCCTTGGTAAGTGTGTACACTTATAGATTAGTGTAATATTTGAATAAGGGAGTATAGAAAGCATGTTCTGTATGTTTAAAAAGGATAAAGCAGTCCCCTTTAATTATGGCAGTCCACTTTTACTTCGTTTCTAAAGGATTTGCCTTCTTTATGGTTTAAACTTGAAAAGGAGCTCAAGGTCTCGAGGAAATTAAATTAAAAGGATTAAATTTCAGTATTTTAAAGTGAGGTTCTTACCCTAATTCGTTCCTTTTTATGTATAGCTTGGTGGAAATGTGTGTACATGTTTATATATGGAACGTTTGGTGTAGTGAAAAGAGAATACTCTCTTGTTATGTTAAAGTGAATTTTGAAACCATTGTAGACTGTTTTTGTTTTGTTGTTGTAGGTCATTTAGGTGTCTTGATTGAATAGATATGTGGAGTTGCATTGAGTTGGTAATGTGAAGTATGAACTTTGCAGGAAATCCTATCGGTTTGTAACATTTATGTTGATTTGTGGACTGTTTTGGTAGTATTTTCATTGTGAGGCAGTACGTTATAGGGTAAGGGGGTGGAGTAAGGTTATTTGGTAGTATAAAGAAGGGGGGAGTGATACACCTTGTAATTTGGAGGTTGGACGGTTTTTACTTCCCGTTAAGTAACTAATTATCGTCTTGTAAACTTGTAATATAATTAGCTTTTAATGTTAGTTCCATTATGTACTTAAATTGTAGAGTAACACTTAAAGGAAGAGCTGAATTGTTATAGGCACGTGCTGGGAAAATAAGGTATGTAAGGTTACTCTTTTTCGTATCCTTTGGCAGCACAAAATGTCCACGTAGTTAACGACCTTGTTTCCACTTCGTAATGTCTTAACGTACCTCAATATATGTTTATTGTCAAGTTGGCATGTCTACCTTCACTAGCCAATTTCTGGTATTCCCATCTTAGTCAACTAAGATCTATCTATTAGTTTGGCTCCTAAGCATTTCAATTGTGTACAAGTATTCTTTACTTTATGTCAATTACATCAAATGTTTATTCACATGTTTTTTTTTTTAACTCGAGTGCTGTTATTTCAAAAAATTCCATAATGTTATCACCACCAATATAACAATCTCAAAGACTAAATAAAGTAAGCAACTTAAAGCTGGTTATGTGTGGGTGGCAGCTCAGGGGCGAAAGCCTAGCATGGGCCTATGCTGACTGATTTATATGGGTGACAGTTTAGGGGCGTAAGCCTAGCATGGGCCGATCCTGATTTGTTTACCACTGATCAGTTGGTCATTTGTACTACATGGCTTATTAAAGATTATAAAGGAACGAAGGAAAAAAGGAAAGTAAAGAATGTAATGGACGTGGTTCCCCATATACCTTCTAAGGTGGGTTATTAACATTATCTATACACTTGTACTTGATTTCACTTAAACTTTTGTGTTATGTACAGTTGCGTTGAGCCTTATATACTCAGTACATTCTTTCGTACTGACGTCCCTCTTGAGGGACCTACCTTTCATGCTACAGGCACAGGAGCTAGTAGATCTCTCAAGTAGGAGTACAAGACATCTAAATGCTATTGGTGAGCTATAGTTTGATTCGGGGCTTTTCTAGTCAGTTGTATATATTTCTGGTATTGTGTAGTAGTTATGTGTAAGGTGCGGGACCTGTACCGACCTTAACTAAGTCTATGTATCTTTTAGAGGCTTTGTAGACATTGTAAAGTTAAGCATGGTAGTGTCTTGTCCTTTAGAAGTTGAGGCCCCAACGGCCAAGTCCTGTATATCTATTTTGTATTTACCTACCTGGTTCATTTTATAGATACATCATATCCATACACTGCAGCACATTTGTTAGCTCAATTACATGCATAAGAAGTATATGATCATAGGTTGGTTCTCTTGGGCTCTTACGGCTACGGGTGCCTGTCCGCCCCAATGGGATTTGAGGTGTGACATCTTTTCAAATTACTTGGCCATTCTTGATAAGGATTGCCCAAAGAGGAAAAAGGTTTCTGAAATGAGGAACAGAGTGAGAATTTTGGTTCGGGGTGTATCAGTAGACATTTCTGACCACACTATCAACCGAATCCTATTCGGTTAGTTGTATACACCTCCATGAGTCATTTCAGAGGTTGATCATCAAATGACCACAGCCTCATCGCAGTGTACATGGTTAGCCCGAGTACTAACAGACAGTGGGGAACCTTCTTAGTTGAATAACAAGGGGCATATACCTAAATCATCATTGAGCTTCAAAGCCAAATTTTGGTGGCGCTAGTGAGGCTATGTTTTATGCCGACTAGTGGATACACTAATCTTGATCCAGAGAGAGCTGTATTGGGGGCTAGTTTGCTAGAGGGGATGAAGATTAATTTTGGCCAAGTGATTGCTGACGAGCTGTTTGTGAGGGCCTACAAAACTGCTAGTGCCTTGCCTTTTCTGTGTCTTATTATGAAGTTGTGTAGGTTAGCAAAGGTGCCTATTATTAGTGGGGTGGACGATGAGGTCAGAGCAACGAAGAAGCAAGATATAGAAAAGACACGAGATGAATCAAAGTTTGAGTTGAGGGTTCACAAGCCACCATTATTTGGGCCCCAATCTCAGACTACATCAGAAGCTTCTGATATCCCTATATGTATGCCTTTACCACTTGCCATTATTGAACCATAGGGGACTTCTGCAGTATTCGGAGCCACTCCTATGCCCACAAATGCAGAGACCATAGACACTGTATCGATGCCACATAATTATTCAGAGTACCAGATCAACCCAGAGAATTTTGCTAAAGTGGTTAAGAATCAAAAGAAGTTTGAAAAGCAGATGAGTGCATGGGCCAAACAAATCAAGCCTTTCGTTGATGAGATCGTCGCTGAGGCTTTAAAGCCATATATGAATTTACATGCCCATATGGATGGTATGGAGGAGTGAGTGAATAACATACTAAATGAACTCTTCATTCCTAATTTTTCCAAGTTCATGGCTGAATTTAAGCAAGCCCAAGCCGATACAGCGAACTTGAAAAAGAATCCTACTACGGGCACTTGGGATCCATAAATAGTGAAGTTGGAGGATGAGGATGAAGGATAAGGGAAAAATTGTAAGTGAAGAGGGAGAAAAGAAAAAATCAAAGAAAACAATGAATATGAATGAAATGGAGGAAGAGAGAGCCATGAGGAAAGCAGTGAAACAATCAAAGAAAGATGAAGAAGCGAGGAATAAAAGAGTGGAAAATAAGAAGTTGGGAGTGTCTACTAGTTGAGAACCTGTTGGTGGTTCTACACCACCTGTGTTACCGACACCCACTCATGTGCGTGATGAAGTTGATGATTTGAGTGCCCCGGTCACCTCTAGTGCCACTGTTGCGAATACTGAGGCAACCCGGGCCTCCAAGGACTTGCCAGACACCCAAGCCTAAGGGATTTACAAGTATTCCATCCCCTGTACTTCTATTATTTAAGCCTTCAGTACAAAACAAAGCATTTTGTTTTGGTGGAGTGGGGTACTTGTGAGTCTGCCATCACGAGGATTTTTGTTGCCTGTGTTCTTTTTCCTCGTGTACTATCTAGTAGAACCGATATGTTTGGGATGTGTGTTTCTATTTTGATTATTGTGTTATCTTTCTTTATGTGTTGTGTATGCTTAAAGATAAGAAGGAATAAATAGTAGTTGTTGTTTTGAATATGAAAAATGAGGACCCACTGAATTTTTTTTGGTGACTGTGTATGTGGTTCTATTTTGATAATTGACTGTTGTGGATCTGTACTTGGCATTAGGAGTCTGAAAATAAAGTGAAGCATGCTTAAGCTTGAGAATGAATCTGGTAATTGGAAGAAATAGTGTCATTCAATGTTGTTGTGTGTGTGAGGATTTTGAATTCTTTCTTACTTTGTGTATAATGCTAGAACTTGCCTAGTCCATTTTGTTAGGTGAAAAGTTGGTTGTATAGGATAGGATCAGAAGCCTTGTTTGAACTTAGTCCACTTTGACTAAAAGAACTGTCCAAATAATATATTTAAATCCCTTGATCCCTGCTTTGAGTTTTTCTAATTTCTTTATTTAAAAAACTGCTAATATTTCTATCTGTATCATTGAACTACTATTTTGGCTCTCGTCCCTTCTTGTACATTGTGCACCTCAACTCAAGAAAATTGCCTAAGTTGAGGATGGCTACTAGAAAGGTTTGATGAATGAAGAAGGGTATGAAAAGAGCAGAGGTTGACTTAAAGAAGACCCTAGAAGTGTGCACGAATGAGGAAGAAATTATAAGTGTAAGAAAAGAAAATGAGCATAATAGAAGAAGAAAAAAAATAGAAGTGGTTAAAAAAAGAATGAAGATTACATGAATGGTGGTGCACTCAATGAGGGGGAATTGTTTAAGGAATGGGGAAAACTAGAATTGGATAATTAAGTGGTTTGTAGATTAATGTACGTCAAGGAGGGCCGAGTCACTGTTTCCAAACATATCCTACCCGTACCCAAGTCTCTGTTACAAGCCAAATAAAGTCCTGTAGTGATCCTTGTCAACCAGCTGAGGAATCTTATGGAATGGTAAGGGCAAAATTATAGTTTAGCATATGCATTGTTTGAAATTTGTTGTGAGAGTGAAAGATTTGAATTCCAGTCCTTGGTTATTGTTTGTATGTGTATGAGGGACTTTTTTGCTGTGAGGGCATATGAATGATACTTGAACCTGCTAGTTATTAGATTGTATATCTTGAGTTTATGTAGTGTCACTTAGTTATAGTGTAATGCCAAGCCTGGATCCCTGCTAGTTCTTTGATGAATAACTCATACATATATTGTTAACCAAGTAGTGAGACCCATTTTATTATACAACGGCTGTTTGTTCTTTTAAAACCTGATGTTAGCATAATATGGTGTTGTTTAAGTTGTTTGAGGACAACCAAGCATTCTAAGTTGAGGATGTTGATGTGCCGGCTTATGCCGACACATTTTCCATTTTTTATCTAAGGATAAACGTAAGTTTTAAAGCAACTGTTGGTGTTTTTAAGGTGTCTTGTATTTAATTTTAGGAAATAAGCTCGATGATAGAAAACAAAGGAAAGTGTGCTGCAAATAGAGTGCAACAACGTCTTTGATAGACTGTCTGTGTTCTGACGGATAGCCACACCTCCCATTAAGTCAAAGCAGAATCGATGGGAAACTGAAGCTGGGTGACGGCTTAGCTGAAGGGCCGTTAGAGCCTTGGCAGACCGTCACCCAAGCCGTCAACTTTTAAATAGAAAAGGGTATAAAATGGAG
This sequence comes from Capsicum rhomboideum, assembly GCA_031232105.1. NCBI lineage: Eukaryota > Viridiplantae > Streptophyta > Magnoliopsida > Solanales > Solanaceae > Capsicum > Capsicum rhomboideum. The sequence continues at coordinate 53,412,161 of CP124718.1, forward strand.
CCAGGTGACGGCTCAGCCGACGGGCCATCAGGACCTCGGCGGACCTTCACCCAAACCGCCAAGATAAAAAAGAACATGAAGTAACTGGGACTTTTATTACAATACAGGAAATGAACCGTCACCCCTCTGACGATCCGCCAGGCGACTCGTCAAAGCGGCAGTTCAGTTTTGAATTTTAAAACCTAATTTATTTGGAGCCTATAAATACCCAGTCTAGGGTTTAGAATAGGCATCTTCCACATTTGTTGATTTTTTTGTAATGCATATTTCCTTTGGAGACACGATATTCATCGGGCAAAAGTACAATATTCTTGGTTTTATTCAAAGATTGAGATTCTTAATTTCTCTTTGGTGAGGATTACTCTTTAATTTATTAAAATTATTCGTTTCTTCTTATTTCTTATCATGAGTGGCTAAAACCCCTAAAACTAGGGTTGTGGAATCCTTGGTGGAAAATCTCTTTTAGAGTTTGTGTGCATTGAAGTTGTATTGACTTTGTGATTATATTACTTATTCCTTCGGTTTAACAAATCTCTAGTGGTTGCAACACTGGAGAAAATCCCTAAGTTAATTTTCTTGAACAAAGAGGTTAACAATAGGAAAAGAAATTTGCAGCAAGAATTTGGAGCTCTTAACCTTCGAATAAAGATTAATGATTTGACGAGATTAGTCTCTTGAGGATTGAATCAGGTTATATTTTGGTCTCTTTAAGTTTGAGAGAATTAAACTGTAAACTCATCTATGTAGGTTGATGAACACTTAGATAAATATTTGGAATCGATCACCTTATAATTACATGTGTTAGTACAAATTCATGTTTCACATAATTCGGAAGTGATTAGAAACCAAGGTGAATACATTCCTAGTTTATCCTTCTCCACTGATTTAAGTATTACAAATTTGACTATTAGTTTATTGAAATTGAAATTAATTAACAAGAATTCAACAACCCCCCCCCCTCCCAATTTCATGAAAATTGTCGACTAATTATCATTTGAATGGCATACAACTTAATTCACACCCTATTCCCTATGGGATTCAACCCCAACCTTTGTTAGGTTCTATATTTGATAACGACCACTTACACTCTTTAAAATGGAGTTGTAGTTTGGGCATATCACATATGTGCAAACATTTTGAATCCCCTATGGGTTCTTCTATCCGAGCTACATGCTAGAAAAAGTGAGATTCATAGATCCTGCCTTACGAGTCGGCAAGCCTAAAGATGTGTATAAATACTTGGTACGTTATGGTACTAAGTTGATATGGTATTATTGGTTTATGTTGCATTCATTTATTAATATGCATTGCTTATCACCAGTATAATTGCTTGATGCTTGTATCTATCGATCTTATAGGGGGTTGCATAAATACAAGTTATGGTTGTTATTTGCTGATTGCTTGCTTGTGCCTCTCCGGGCTTATGAGGGCCCAGTTGGGGTTATTAGTTATTCGGGTTATCCAATTACTTATTGTCTGGTTATTATATCATAGCTCGTGGCAGGTTGGTTATGGATTGGTATCCAAGGTTGTCGGTACATTTATGAACCCTTTTCTCATTATTATGTTAGGATATATCATTGTTAGGTTATTTTATGATTATGCATATTCGACTAGAGGCCCTGCTTATGCTAGAGATAGCTCCCATATCACTTATGATCCTTGAGATATTAGACTAGCTCCCTTAGAGTAGTATCTTTGGGTTTGGTCGTCGGTATAGCGTTGATATATATATATACATATATATATATGCTCTTCCCTCGCCATAAGTTGTATATATTTTCCTTCTTTCCTACTACTATTCTACATTGTATATACATTCCTTCATTATACTATTGTATATGGTATATCTCTTTCTTTATTTACTACTGTATATTGGCTAGCCATTTATGGTATTGCACTTTGTTCCGGATCACTGGTAGTTCATGATAGGTTACCCTTCTTCATTAGTATTATTATGCTTAGTTTTGTAGATAGTTGCCTCTAAATTATATTCCTACTTTACATGTTATTTATGCCTGCATTATCTTTGGAGCTCAGTCGGTCGATGCCTACTAAGTACCACATGTTTGGTACTCATACTACACTTTTGCTGCCTGTACATCATAGTATAAGTTCTCGCCGTTGATATGTGTATCATGCGGAGCAGCCATGGATCAGATATTTGGGGTGAGCTTCTGATGTTCGGAGTTGTTCCTATTCTCCCTTTTATCATTGACCTGATCTCTATTTTTGTAATTCAGAGATGACTTTGTATATATTTACTCTGTATTTCACTTTGTACTCCTGTTGTATTAGAGCTCTTGTACTGACTTCACCAAGTTTTGGGGATGTATTTATTTCCTTCTTGTCCTCTTCCTCTTTTATTTAGTTGTACTTTCATTTTTCTTATTAATCCATTACTAGCTGTTCCGGACTATGTGTTGGCTTACCTATTGGCAAGTTCTAGTAGGTGCCATCATGACCTGAGAAATTGGGTTGTGACAAATTAGTATCAGAGCCTTAATTTACCGGTGTTGTTGGTACAAGAGCTAAGTGTCTAGTAGAGTCCTGCGGATCGGTACAGAGACTTTTGTATCTTATCTTCGGAAAGCTATGGGGAATTTCTAGGAAATTCTATTCCTTGATTCGTTGTCGTGTGTTTGTACTTCTATGAACCTCTAAGTGCTTCTTTTGACTTCACTCATTCCCTGGATGGATGCAGACGGGACTTCTATGCGTGTTACCAGAGTTTCAGCTCAGCATCGGGCTAGGGAGTTAAATATTAATATCGAGGATATTTAGTGTTAACTAGAGGGTATGGGGCTAGCCCAGGCTCCAGCAATGTTTGTGATCACCTTAGCTTTTCAGGATTCAGTGTTGGGGATTTCAAGCCTTTTCATGGATTATTCACAGCCAGAGGTGATATCCGATACATTAAGGGGTTCTTAGGCCAGAGTTGGGTTTATTGGTATTTAATAGGGTTCTTTTAGTTTTAGAGTATGAGATTGGATCCTTCGAGTAGGCTAGAAATACTCCTATGTTATTTCCTACAAAGCATGTAATGGTGCGTAGATTTATCAGGGGATTGACTTTACCACTCTGCTTGGCATCGGTGAATTTTATATAAGTTGGTTCTACTTTCCTTAAAGTTGTTAATCATTCGAGGACGACAAAGAGGGCATGCATTGAGACATATGGAGGTGGAGGTAAGAGGCCATGTTAGCAGTTCAGTGTTAGCGGTATTCTGTCTGGAGGTAGGGATCCTCCCAGCAGAGGTCAACATTATTTACAGCCTATTAGGTCTATACAGGTAGTACCTTAGAGTATAGGTGGCTCTCAGATAGATCGTGGTGATCATAGTGGACCGCATTCTGGTTAAGTATTATGGGGTATTTGTTCTAGGTCTTTAGGCCATGGCGACCATTTTGGGTCAGCATGTACAATACATTCAGAGGGTTCCATAGGCATATTTTGATTGTGGTGAGATTAGTCATTGGTCCAAAGAGTTTCCCCAGTATGGCATTATTGAGCAGTCAGTGCAGCCAGATCAATCTCTTAGAGATGTGATACCTTTGGGCAGAGGTAGTGCACTTAGTATTTCAGTTGGTCGTTCAGATACTCAGTCCGAGGTCAGACACATTCAGATTCATACTTCTTCAAGCATGTCAGGGACTATAATGTCGGATTCCATCATATAGGTACGATTTTGATTTACTATCTATTGGTGTCTACTTGAATCGAGTTGGGGATTTCGTACACATCAGTGTTTATATGCCTTAATGTTGCTATATTGATTGTTGTAAGCCTTTGTGTAGATTTTATTCATGTTTGACTACCCTCATAGATATTTTCTTTTAGCAGTGGATTGGGTGGATCAGTATTATGATTTCCTTGGGGTGTAGCACTTAGGTTAAAGTCCTTTTCCTTTGGCATATTGACTTTGGGATATGATCTTAGCATGGTACTGGTTGTGTTTTTCATTGTGTGTCACTTGCATTTTATACTGGTGTTACTATTAGTACTGTTATTATCTTAGTTGCTATTGGTTCTTACTTGATATATGACTAGATTAGTGTTATCTGGTTAGTATCACCTTCCTTACGATTCTTATCCATTTAGCTTAGACGGCTATCTTGGTGGGTTAATTATCCTTTTCTGATAGCAAGATCAATTTTTGAGTTGGTTGTGAAAGTGGATAAAGGTTTTTCCTTCCATGATTTTGTTGTGCTTTAGCATTGGAGGTCCTTTTTCTATAGCCCGTTCCTATTATCAGTAATTTTGAGGTTTATTATTACAAAATCTAGGGTTTGTCTCCCTGTAGTAGATTTGATCTTGGTGTTGCCATTGAGTTGGGTACTCCATCCTTTCTGTGATATGATTAATGGACTAGTTGGGTTGAGGTTGGTTTAAGTGGGCGAATTTAGTAGCTTCTCATTTTGGGATTTGTTCGCCCGAATATGACTTTGTGAGATGCTTTTACATGGTCTAAAAGGATGGTTATGTTCTTGTAAATCAGTTGTCGGTAACCAAAGCAGGTATCTTTTGGGAGTAAATATTTGTTGCCATAGATTGAGTATTGCTTTGACCAGATTCAGGCTAAGATGGTATTTTCTAAGTTGCTCAAGATTTGGCTACCATTAGTACTCTTTGCAGCCTTGGTGGGTTCTTGGTTATGCTTTGATGGTTATGCCATCAACGGATGTGGATTTGGTTGCTCGTATCTTTAGCCCATGGTTCTCCTTAGTTGTGAGTATAGTCTTCGGTAATATTTCAGGTTTAGCCCTTGCGAAAGCCATTGGAGGTATGCTTAGCCTCTGAAGGTGAGATTGACTTGGGGTATATGCTTTATTTCTGATAGTGAGATTGATTTAGGTATTTGACATTAGTGGAGACTGGTGGCTCCATATGATTTTGACTCCTTTGAGTGATGGCTTGGGAGTTGTGATATAATTTGGTACGTGGATGCTTACTCGTTAATAGGATCTATTTGGATAGTTGAGATTGAGTAGTTCAACTTCGATATTGAGATTACAGCTATGGATTGCATAACTTGGTTGCAGCCCCGTCTTGAGGTTTTGACTTAGCTGAGCCTTTGTCGATAGGTTGACTAGGCTTACTCATTACATATCGGTTCGATTTCTTCAGTTAAAGTAGATTGTACTTGATGGATGATCGGAGGATAGTCCGTTGGCACATGGTGTTGGTTTCTATTGCTTTTGACTTTGATTCTCAGTTTTGTCAGAGACTTTGTATGTACACTCAATGGAAGAAGTGTACTCAAATTGGGCATTATTCATATACTAGTCTGTGCGTATTATTGGTAGATCAACTTCAGTCATTCGAGATTTGTGTGATGTGATTACGCGGGCAGGACTCAGATTATTTCGGTGAGATTTTATGCAGATTAGAGTAGACATTAGGTTTGGAAGTACAAGAGAATATTTGATTTCGAGTTTGGAGTTGGTTGTATGATTCATGGCTTGGGTTGACTTTAGCTTGGTTGAGTATCTGCTTGGTTGTGCTTGCTTTAGTGTGATGTCAGCATGCTGTGGTTCAGTATTGCGTGTTTCAGTCGTGCTTAGTTTAGTTGGAGGCCAGTTGGTTGTTGAGGATGAGTCTTTAGTTATTTGGGAAGTGAAGGAAAAAGGGATGCCATCAGTAAAATCCCATGGAAGCGTTGTTATGCCTTAGGGGTTATCTGGGAAGTCTTGCTCGAGGCATGCGGCCCAGTACCTCGTCCTTTTGAACTTTTGGGCTCTTTCTATCCATTGACTTTCGTGGATGAAAGTCCTTTTAGTAGTGGATATTATTGACCTTCCAGGTCATTTTCTTAATTTTTGCGCATTTTTGGCGTTTCGAGCCTTCCTATAGCGGTTATAAGTCATTTATGACTTTCCAAAACTGGCGATTCGATTTTGGGACAGTTCATTTGGGTTTTAGGATCATTTACCTATTTTGGAGCTTTCACAGTTAAAGAATTGGTCACAAACCAAAAATACTAGTAAATGGACTCAAATGAGAATTCCGACGGCGCCGTTAGCTCCTGAATGTTGATTTTAGGCTAAGGGGAGCCTTGGTCTGGGTCCCGAGGCGTTCAGACTCATTTTGGGCTATTGGGTAGATTTGGTAAAAACTGGAACTATGGGTGTGGGGCTCATATTGTCTCAAAAATACCTCCGTTGGGAATTTCTATGGTTTCGTTGAGTCAGAATGTTGAATTTGGTATGGCAGCATAGTTTGTTTGCATGTATGGGGTTCTGAATCAATTTCGAGCACCCGATAGAAGTCCATTGGACTTAGCATTTTTGCTGGTTTTTTAGCATCTGGTGCAGGCCATTTTTGTTCTTCGCATTCACAAGATTCAGGCTGCATTCTCGAAGGGTCAAACTCTTGACTGTCGCGATCATGAGCCTTCCCTTTCTTGTTCGCGATGAAGGGTCAAGCCGACCCGATCCCTTATCTTCTTCATTTTCGCGACACTTGCCGTCGTATTTGCGATGGTCCACCTTGCTATGTCTTTGCATTTGTGACACGTTCCTCGTATTCGCGATGCATAATTCTCCCACGCATCGCGATCGCGGCCAGAGGTCCTCTCGATCATGATGGGGAACCCGTGGTCCTATATTGATGTCTCCCCCGATTTTCTCTCATTTTCCATGTCCCAATCCACCATTATTGAACCCTATAGCAATGAAAATTTTAAGAAATCATCCATGAGGCTAAGGTAAGTTAATTTAACACCTCTTGATCATTTCCCATTGTATCCCCCATCAAATTTCGTTCGTTTTCTTGTTAATTCTTAGAAATTAGGTCTTTAATTTCTTAACTTTGTGGGATGATTTGAGCTCCAATTTGTGCTCAAATTTTGAGCCTGCATTCCCTGTCCTTCGAGGGACCTCGTGATGGATTCAATTTTAGAGTTCCGTTAGAAGGCCCCATGAGTCTATTTTTGACCCAATTTTAGATTCGAAGTTTTATATTGCATTATGGGTATCCTTTTACTCGTATTAACGTCTAGATGATGTTTTTGATAGTGCGATGTCATTTCAGGATCGTGGATCAAGGACGAGTGATTTGTGGATGGTTCAAGATTTGTAGTTAGACATCGAGGTTAGATCAAGGACGAACGATTTGTGGATGGTTCAAGATTTGCGGTTTGGCATCGAGGTAGGCTTCAGTCTACTTTTCTCTATAAGATTGTGTATTTTATAAATTACATGCTAGGTAGGAATTATAGGATAGGTTTATACCAAGTAATATCATAACTTGACCTATTTAGAGAACTTAGAATAGAAATGTGACCCAAAACCTAGCCTAGAATACCCGTTATGGTTTTAGGATCCCAGTAGACTTGATTATAGACTTGCTTAGCTATAGATTGACATGAAGGGTTCCTTAGTATAAAACTTACCATGTTACTTAGTGTTTTGGGAGATATTTCCCAATTAGACCCTTCTAGTAGCTTTATGCCCTTGTTTAACCTAGTTTCCCAATTTAGGACATTAATATCTTGTTGAGTTATATGTTGTTGGGTCGAGGCCGTGGTTATGATACTAGTTAGACACTAGGTTAGTATTCCATCCTTTAAAAAGGAGTGATTCTAGATTAAAGACACGTATACGCTTACAGTGGTATTGTTTGGATACTGGTGATGGAATGCATACATTTAGGTGAATTTACTCTTATTTAGTGGTACGATTCCAATGGAAACCTTGATTTCACTACTGTTTTCTAAAAAGGGATTTATTCCCATTTTTCTTGACTTTAAAATTGATTCTTTAAAAACGGAAGTTGTACCACCCCTATTATTGGATTATGCTATTTAAACTAAACATATTACTTTGGAAATTAGTTCGAGGCTGATTCCGATCCATTACTTATCCACTCTCTTTTACCACTACTTATTTACTTCGTTCTAGGGAGATTCTAACCCTTTCTACATTACTATACTGTTTTAGTCCCAGATTCGATCTCGGGCAATGGATTTACAGATATACACTTATTCAGTTATGGTTCAAGTCCTGCATTTCTTATTACACTTTATATATCTCTCAGGTACTGGATGGAGTAGATAAGTTATGATGGTTGTTGGAAGTCCTAGTTCGAGACCAGCAGTATATATATACGGACATCTCGAGTCCTATATAGGTTCTTCTGTCTGAGCTATGTGCCTGAAAAAGTGAGATTCATAGGTCCTGCCTTGCGAGCCGGCAAGACGAAGCATGTATATATATACTTGGTATGTTATGACACTCAATTAATATGGTATTATTGGTTTGCATTGCATTTATTCATCAATATGTATTACCTATCACCAGTATAATTGCTTGACGCTTGTATCTATTGGTCTTATGGGTGTGTGTGTGTGTGTGCATAGATACAAGTTAGGGTTGTTGTTTGTTGATTCCTTGCTTGTACCTCTCCATGCTTATGGGGGCCCGGTTGGGGTTATTGATTGTCCGGGCTATCCAGTTACTTATTGTCTAGTTATTATTGCAGAGCTCGTGGCAGGTTGGTTATGGATAGGTACCCAAGGTTGTCGGTACGTTTCTGATCCTTTTTCTTATTATTATAGCAGGATTTATCATTGTTAGGTCATTTTATGAATATGCATATTCGACTAGAGGCCCTGCTTATGCTAGAGATAACTTCCATATCACTTATGAGCCTTGAGAGTAGTATCTTCGGGTTTGTTCGTTGATAGAGCGTTGATATATATATGTATGCTCTTCCCTAGCCATAAGTTGTATATCTTTTCCTTCTTTCCTACTACTATTATACATTGTATATACATTCCTTTATTCTACTACTGTATATGGTATATCAATTTCTTTATTTACTACTGTATATCGGCTAGTCACTTATGGTATTGCGCTTTGTCCCGGATCACTGGTAGTTTATGATAGGTTACCCTTATCGCTTCATTAGTATTATTATGCTTAGTTTTGTAGATAGCTGTCTCTAAATTATATTCCTGCTTTACATGCTATTTATACCTGCATTATCTTTGGAGCTCAGTCGACCGATGCCTACTGAGTACTACGTGTTTGGTACTCATACCATACTTCTGCAGCCTGCAAATCATAGTATGAGTTCTCGCCGTTGATGTGTGTATCGTGTGGAGCAGCCATGGATCGGAGATTTGGGGTGAAATCCTGACGTTCGAAGTTGTTCCTGCTCTCCCTCTTATTGTTGGACTGATCTCTATTTTTGTATTTCAGAGATGGCTTTGTATATATTTACTCTGTATGTTACTTTGTACTCCTATTGTATTAGAAACTCTTGTACGGACTTCACCAGGTTTTGGGGATGTATTTACTTCCATCTTGTCCTCTTTCTCTTTTCTTTAGTTGTGCTTTCGTTTTTTCTTATTAGTCCGTTACTAGTTGTTTCGGACTACGGGTAGGCTTACCTACTGGCGGGTTATGGTAGATGCCATCATGACCTGGGAAATCGGATCGTGACAAATGCTAAAGTTTTAAGCAGCACATAACCGTGTGGAAAATAATCAGGCGTAATAAGGATGTATTCTAAAACCATAATCATGTATTTTTTTAAAAAATGACTCCCACTTGTGAGGGCTAGCATGCACCCAAAGTTCCAACAGTGTTTTGGCCAACTCAATAGCTATCTTGTCTAGTCAAACTGGTTCTATTTGGTTTGTTGTGGAAAGTAGATAGATGATGAGAGGCATAGATCCCAGACAGGGCATGTCTAGGTGTGGAACAGTTTGTTTTCATTTTTTTCCTTTAAACTGTACAAGAAAACTTTGGTAATAAAATGTGGATAGTTACCCAAAAACAAATGAATCCCACAATAGTTTCACTCCCAGACTTAAAATAGAAGGACTCTAAACGCAAGAATGAGGATCCGAATGCCTAATATAGAAAAGAGAAAGAAACATACACAGAGATTAATAGATTAAAAATACACAGATTACTAAACTACACAAATGTCACGGCTCGATTTCTCAGGTCATGATGGTACCTACCATAACCTTCCAGTAGGTAAGCCGACCTATAGCCCGAAACTGCGAGTAACTGGATAATAAGAGAAAAGATAACCAAAACTAAATGAAAAAGGGGAAAGAGAACCAAAAGAAAGCAAATATTCCCCCAAGACCACGTGTCAGTCGATACAGAAGCCACCAATTTAAAAAGAGTACAAAGTAAACATAATATATATATATATATATAGAACCATCTCTAAAATACAAAATAAATATCAGTCAAGCAAAAGAGAGAGGGAGAAGGAACAACTCAGGACGCCAGGAACTCACCCTAAATCTCCGGTCAATGACAGCTCCGCACGCTGTACACATCAGTGGCAAACATAAGGTACTCAATGGGCATCTACCGACTGAGCTCTAAAGATAATGCAAGTATAAATAACACATACGAAAAGAATATATATATTACAAGTAACTAACTAAGAAACGAAACACAATAAGGATAATAGAGAGGTAAAGATAAACTACCAAATTCTACCAGCAACTAGGGATGAAAGTGCTATACAATAAGTAGCTAAACAAGAAACAATAGTAGTGTGAAGAAAGAAATATACAATAGTGGTACGAAGAAGAAAGGTGATATACAATAGAGTAGCTAGAGAAGAAATGGATATACAATAGTACTGTATCGGAGGCTAAACACGAAGGTACTAACCTGAGGGAACTAACTTAAAAACCTAAATCACTATAAGAATCGCACTAAGGTAAATTGATAATAGTGGTATGCACTAAGTATCCTTCGTAAAGTAGGAGAGCAGCAAGGTAATATAATACCACGACTAGTAATGCTAAAGGAGAAAGGGACCACAAGACGTACCTAAGAATCTAGTACATGCCATTATCCATCCTGCCACGAGCTATACAATAATAATAAAACAATAAAACAATCGAATAAGATCGGACAAACAATAACCTAATTGGGATCCCATAAGCCCAAAATGTACACAACAACTAACATAACCTAACCAGCCCCCATAAGATCGATAGGTACAAACAACAAACAATCATACTGGTGATAGGAGATACATATGGATGAATGAAAATTAAAAACCAAGTGATGCGGGCTAAACCAAGTACCATATCTAATACAAGTGTATACACTTTCTCCAGCTCAGTATCTCACAAAGGTAGGACCTATAGTGACCATCCTCTTCCAGTACTATGGCTCATTGGATGAAGAGGCCCATAGGTGACTCAGGATATCCGTATACACTGCCTGGTCCCAAACCAGGATATATATAGCCCATAATCACTTCACTCCGTCCAATATCGGAGATAAGTATGTGTAATATGTGCTTGGAGTTAAATCGAAACTAAATAAGTAGTAGTCAGTAAAAAATCCAGTGCTCGAGATCAATCGGGACTAAAATAGTAGAAACCAGTGTCTATCTATCTTAAAATCCATCATCCTATAGTACGGGTGATACGACTTCCATTTAGAAATCAGTCTTTAAAAGTGAAAAGTGGGGAATGAATCCCCTTTTTGGAAAAATAGTAGAAAATCCAAGGTTACAATTGGAACCATACCAGTTAAGTAAGCATGAGCATGTAAAAATATATGCAGGCCATCACCAGTATCCAAATAATAGAAATATAGGCACTCAAGCATCTATAAACTACAATCATAGCCCTCTCAGAGTACAGAAAACTAACTTGGTATCCAACTGGTATCATAACCAAGGCCTCGGGCCCAACAATATACAGAGTAAAAGGATATTGAGGTCATAACTCAGAAAGCTCAAGTAAATAAGAGTATTATGCTACTAGGAGAATCTATCCAAGGAATATCATCTTTATAGAAAGGAACAACCCCAAATCCTACATTAAGGATTACTAATGTAGACCTAAGGTCACATCAAGTATGTAAGCAAGCTTAACATAACTCTATAGCTATATCGGGTATTCTAGTCTAAGGCTCAAACTACAATTATATTCTAAGGTCCCCCTAAATAGGTCAAATATAGACAACAAACTACAAAGAGGATTACGAGAGTCAACCTAAGGTCATAATGGGTACATAAGTGATCCTAACACAATCCTACAACTATGGTAGACATTCTAAACTAAGGCTCAAGCTGCTATTTTATACTATAATTCCCCCAAGGAAGGCCAAGTTGATAAAAAAGTGATAAGGTAACCTAAAGCCTATCCTATGACCCCTACCCATATGCAATCCATATGATACATAATCTCATAGAGAATAGTAGACCGTAGCCTACCTCGATGCTGAACAGTAGTCTCAAATCGTCCATGAATCGCTCGTCTCTACTCCTCGAGCTCTGAATACTGTCATGCTATTAAATTCATAATCTACACGTTAATACGAATAAAATGAGAACCATCTTATTATATAAAACTCCAGGTCCAGAATCGAGTAAAAAATAGGCCCATGGGATCCACTATCGGAATTCAAAAATTGAATCCGTCATTAGGTCCCTTGAAGGATAAGGAATGTGTGCCCATAGTTTGAGCTCCAAAGGAGCTCAAATTTAGGCTCAAAACAGCCACAAAAGTCCAATAAATCAAGAATTCAAACTATGAATTAAACGGGAATTAAGCTGGGAACTTGCTAGAAAACGATAAGAAAAAGATCACTAGAGCGTTCTCAAGTTAATCTCAGCTCTAATTTGTGCTTATCCCACTATTTTAGAGCTTCCCAAGGTCACTAATGGTGGAAAACACTTAGAAAATGAAGCTGAAAATCGTGGAAATAAAAAATATAAAAGACTCAGCAGTGGTCTCTTAAGCGGTCACCGCTAAAGCGGTAAAATAGGTGCTTAAGAGACCCATCTCAGCTGGCCTGCCACCGCTAAAGCGGTCTTGAGCAGTTAAAGCGGCTACCTCTTAAGTGGTTCCTAGGCCGATTAAGCGGTTGCTCCAGCACTAGGCTCCACAAAATTTCACTAAGTCCAAATTGACTCCGATCGTGTACTTAGGATTCGTTCGGAACCCCGTGCATGCAAACAAACTATGATACCCTACCAAATTCAGTATTTTGGACTCAACGAACCCATAAAATTTCCAATAGAGGTCGTTTTGACAAAATATAGGTCCCACACCCACAGTTCTATTTTTACCAAAATCCACCCAATAGCCCAGAATGAGCCGGAATGCCTTGGTACTCTAACCACGAGTCCCCCTAGCCTAAAATCCTCATTTCGGAGCTAACGAAATTGGCAAAATTTTCCTTTAAGGTTGTTTACCTTAAGTTTTGGCCGAATACCATTTTCTCAACTTCAAAAGCTCTAAAATAGGAAAATGGGTTTAAAACCCAAACGAACTGCCCGGGAACCAAACTGACTGTCCTGGCAAGTCATAAATGACCTGTAGCCACTATGGGTAAGCAAAAAATGCAAAAAACATGCAGAAATAGAGAAAAATCTACTACTAAAAGGACTTTTATCCTTGAAAGCTCGAAAGGATGATGTTCTGGGCCCGCATACCCCGCAAAGCTCCCCAAATAACCTCCAAGGCCAAACAATGCTTCCAAGGGATTTGACTAAAGGTATCTCTTTGACACTCACTTTCTTACTTCAGATTCCAAATAAACATTAACTCATCATCAAAAGCTGACTAACCTCCAATTGAATTGAGCTCAGGTGAAGAATGCATGACCCAAACCCAAGCATATTGATATCACACTGATACATGCACAACTAAGTAAATATCAACTAGGCTACAGGCACCCAACGCATGAACCATACCGCCAACTCCAAACCTCAAATGTAACATCCTCTTGTCTTTTTAAAACTGTTGTCTACTCTAAACTACACTGAATGCCTCCAACATCATCCGAGTCTTGTCCACATATTCACATCACAACCAACTTCAAAAGAATGGGCTGACCCTCTAAAAAGTCCACATAAACTAGCATATGATCAATGCCTTATAAGGTTCCACCTGAATGCCCAAATAGTGGTAACTAATGCCCACGATCTATGCCAATCCAAAAAACTGGTCCCAATGACCCTTGAAATCAAAATCATCAGTCTAAAGCACGACCTCCAGAACCTAAACAATCCTTTCAAAGTGAATGTCGATCAAAGATGTGAAAAGCCACCCTAAACTCAATTTGAATGCCCATCTACCATTGAATAAACTTCTAAAAATCCTGACAAAAATTGAGAACCAAGGTCAGAAGTAGTAAAAACCAACACTATGCACCAACAAGTCAAAAATAGTAAAAACCAACACTATGCACGAACAAACCATCTCTTGAACATCTATGTAAGTCAATCCCTCTTAATTGAAGAAAACTGAACTGGTAGGTAGTGAGTAGGCCTAGTCAGCCCATCGACGACGTCTCAACTTAATCAAACCTCAAAATATAGGTTGCAAACAAGTTACATAGTCCATCTATAAGATTAACACCAAAGCCGAACCACTCGGCCTCAACTTCCTAAACTAATCCCGTTGACGAACAAACGTCCGAACATAGAATCTATCACAACTCTTAGGCCGTCATCTGAAAGAATTAAAATCACAACTGGAGCCAATAAGTCCTCAAAAAATGTCAAATGCCTAAGACAATCTCACCTTCAGAATCTAAGCATATACCCAATGGTTCCCACAAGAGCTGAAGCTAAGGTGCCGCCAAGGAACACAATCACAATTGAGTCATACCATGGGAAAAAATACGATCAATCAAATCCGCACCTACTGTGGGGAATCTACAAAGCCATAACATAACTAAAAACCCACGGGGACTGCAAAGAGTCCTAATGATAGCCAAATCTCGAGTAACTTAGAAAATATGGTCAAAACTTGAATTTGGTCGAATGAGTATTTAATACCCGACGACAAGTACTCACCCCTAATAGACACTCACTCTGGTTGCCGACGTCTGACATACAAGTGCATATGACCACCTTTCTTTTTCATACACCAATCTGAATCATCCCACAAAATCACAATAGGTCGAATAAATCCCGCAATGAGAAGCTACTACAACCACTCAATCTAACCTCCCCAAATTCGACTGAACCATGATCATCTTTGTAGAAGGAACAGAGTACCCAACTTAATATCAATACCTAAAACCAAGACCACTATCGAACGATGAACTAGGCGAACCAGAAGAATAAACCTCTACCTAAAAACCTTAGGAATAGACCACATGAAAGGATTACCAACAGTAGAACTATAACAAACCATGGAAGGATAACCCTTCCTTCACACCAACCCTCTCAATAACTAACCTTGCCTTACTAATAGAAGAGCGCCAAGAAAACAAGGTAACCATCTAAGCCAAGTGGGCAGAAATTGCATGTAAGGGGATACTAACCAGGTAACGCTAGTCTAGCCATCTCTCAAACAAGGGTCAACAACAATTAATGATATAACAAATAGCAATAGCATATAATATGAGTAGCATGAAATAAAGATAGCCAAATCCAACTCTAGGATCATATCAAAACCACTATGCAAAGGATAAATGAATTATTCAAGCACTACACCCTAAAGGTAGAAACAATGCATGACCGATCCACTACCAAAAGAAATCATCTACAGGGGTAGTTATACATGTATGACCCAGGTGAAGAATGTCATGCCCTATTTTTCACCAACGTTAAAACAAGCACAACTTACGGACTCAAAAAGAATTGATTTTGTACAGAGTCACCACCTAATTTTTAAGAAAAATAAGAAAACCTATTTAATTATTGACATGTATGACTTGTGTTTTAATCTGCGAAAACTGATTTAAATTCTAAGTAAGGGTTCAAATTATTCCGAAGGAAAGGGATTAGGCACCCTTCGGAATCCACAAAAGGAAGTACCTGACTAGACTAAATTTATCAAGGAGGGAAGAGGTAAAAATTATTTTTTGATAATATAAATATATAAAATATGTATTAAAGTAAAACATATTGTCATAAAAATATGTGTATAAAAAATATGCAAAGATATATAAGTAATATAAAAAATGTACAAGAATATGTATAAAAAAGAAAAAAATTGTTTTATAAAGAGAAAAGCATTTTATGTAATATATGAAAAAGAAAAGTATTTTTTGTATTATATAAAGGAAAAGTATTCTCAAATAATATTATGTATTTGACAAAAGTTAATGGGAGAAAAGATTAAATAAAATAAATATTTATTTTGAAAGAAAAGACTACACAATATTTTCTAATGAAAAGTGTGAATTAGTTGATTAAATATTCAAATCAATTTAATTCTTTTATATTAATATTAGCGGCCTATGTTTTGCTAGATCGCGTGTAATAAATATGTAAGTAAAGGATGATCCCACTCGAACGCACCAAAAGTAAAGTTTTCACTGTACTTTTTTCTTTGTGTACAATTAAAAGAATAAGAAATAAAAATACAAATACAAAGTTTGAATTTTCCTTTTTGAATGCCATTTTCGGGGAGTGTCTCCAAGAACCTGTATGAACACTAAGTAGAAACATTAGTGATGAACAAATAATTGTCCAAATAAAAATATGTGCATATATCTATATAAATGCATATATAAGAGAAAAATAATATTTATTATATAGTGGGCTCAGATGACGTTTTAGATATGCCATGACTACGAAATGGTTGCTCGAATTATCGGCCGTCCTAAATCGTCTTGCCAAGATACGAATCATAAAACCTTTGTGTTGTCTTGAAAGTATAAAAATTTCGTCATCGCCCAAATTTATTTATTTTTGTTAAGTATTTGTATACGTAATATCCGTATTTTTATTTGTGGAGGCCTCAAAAATCGATGAAATATTTTTCATTGGCCATGTAATGATATTTGATATAAAATGACATAACTTGAAAAATAAAATCCGTCGTTTGTTATGGGGAGGCCTCGAAAATCCGACGAAGAGATATTGTAATTGGCCAAACTAAGTGAATTATTTCAACAAACCAAAGGTGTGTGCTTTTCTAAAGACTTCATACTGTGTAATTAAATCAACAACCAATGTAATTTTAATTAATTAGAAAACCATCTTTATATTTTATCAATTTATAAAATTAAAATCTAAAAATATAAACAGAAGCAAAATAAACAATCAAAATAATTGAATCCTAGCAATATCATATTTTACATAATCAATGATATAACCTCAAAATCCACTAATTAGTAGGCTAAGCAACTACATGTATATCACTTAAAGTCAAAATTAACAAAAAAAGAAAACAACCATTACAGTAATATAAGCATACACCATAAATAGCAAAAGTAAACAGAGCAAACAACATAGGTTTGGTTGTTCTAGTTCACTGGTTCGTTAACTTTGACAGAGTTTGCGTCGTGTGTCCGGTTGGTCTGAGTTTTGTCACGGTTATGATGAAGGAGAGGAGTTATGGTGGATTGTTGGCTATCTCCGTCAGAGTTAGACGGAGGGAGAGAGCAATGAGGTTGGGGTGGGCTGATTGTTCCGGTTCATCTGAGATTGAGACTCCTTGCAGGAGTAATGGAGCGAAATGAAAAAAGATGGGGCTAGTTCGTCATATTCCGACATTGGGGAAGGCAGGGGAGAGGAAAAGAGAAGAGGAATGGAGATAGGAGGATGATAAGGGCGAAGAAGTGGCAGTCCGCAATAGTAGAGCGTATTCACCGGTGGCGAGCTTGTTGGAGCTCCGGCCAGGCAGAGGATAATTAAGATAGAGAGAAGTGAGAAGAGGAGAAATGGGAGAGTAAAAAATCTGAAAGTTTTTATGAGAAAAAGAGTAAAAAAAAAAGCTGTATTTAAAAAGATGAGATAAAATCTCATCAAATCTCTCTCCCAACAAAATTTCTTAAATTAAGAAGTGTTAAATAATAAAGAAATATAAGACAAGAAATGAGAGATGAAGAGAGGAGAGATTTCTTATTCTTTCAAATATCAAAGTATACAAGTCTATACAATATGAACCCTTATGCCTCTATTTATAGTGTTACATAGAGGCATACAAAAGGTTGTCATAAACATGACATTAACCATGAACATAATGGAGAAGGTTATGGAGGTGTAAGGTTACAATAATAATGGTGATGAATGGTGGAGGTTATCTTCATAATGGAGATAAGTAGTGGGAGTAAATTCTAGAGTAGTGGACATCCACACTTATTAGTTTTACAACACTCCCCCTTGGATGTCCATAGATGATGTGCCTCGTTAAAACCTTACTAGAAAAAAAAACCCGTGGGAAAAAAATTCCTAGTGAAGGAAAAAGAGTACACATATCTTATAATACGCGTTGTTAGCTGTCTCATTAAAAACCTTGTCAGGAAAACCCATTGGGACAAAACCTAGACCAAGGGAAAAAGAGTGCAGTGAGTATTTTACTCCCCCTGATGCAAACATCATTTCACTTCTCAAAGATGACGCATCCCAATCTAATATGTCAGCTTTCAAATGTTGATATTGACAGTGTCTTTATGATCAAATCACATTCATGAAGATGTTGCATTCTTGAACTCATCCTGATATATCATTTTCTTATTTCTTGGATATGTTAAGATTTTGAACTCAGTCAAATACATTCTTGACAATGACTTTATTCGTGACCTCATCGTCGCAAGCCACTTACACATTGAACTTGTTCATAGCAACAACCAAATTGTGGATACTTTCATTTGCATGATACTAAAATTGACCGTAGATCACATAATCTTCCTGCATTTGCATAACCAACAATCCTTTGACACTATTTGTTAGAAATAATAAATCCATATCAAGAACATTTGATTTCATGCATATTCTCATAAAAGTGAAATTATGTCTTTCCTACACATTAATAAAAATTATTTTCTCATGTATAGAAATAACAGGATATATAAGTGCATCAATTGCACAAATGCATGGTACTTTCTAACCATTTTCATGAGATCGAAATAGATCTTTCTTTATGTTAAGCGATATTACAACCATTGGGGTACTATTCAATGGAATCGCTTTTAACATTTTTAAATCCTTCAAGGATTTTCATATACCATTTACCGTCTAGCTAGTTTTTGTATAAACTTTAATGTCTAGCTAGATATGACAGTTATTCATTATACGCATTCAAGTTTTTTTTTCATTCATTGCCAGATTTAATAAACCTTATTACATCCACCGCAGGAGAACACATCTCCAAACAATAATGCCAGGACTTTTGCGAATAACCTTTATGCCTCAAAGCACAAGTCGTACTTTATATCTTACTATTTTACTTTTCGCACAATCACCTATTTGTACCCCACTGACATTATACCTTAGTCTATGGACTAATTTCAAAACATCACTTTTCAAGTGAAATAAAATATACTTGAAATTACGTATTTTATTTGACCAATCATTTACCTATCCTCACTGTTTGACAGATTTGAATTCAAGATCCTCGTCACCTTTTATAATGTTGAGCTTTACATTATACCAAAAATACCGTCCGGTTATTTAATATTGGTTCCAATATGACATAACTTATCGAGATCTCTTTATTTCATCATTTTCAGGTACCTGAACCTTTGTCAAGGTTTTATGAAGTGTTATGTCATGGTGCTCTTCTAAAGCACTTGTCTCATTATCAAGGCCATCTTGATCATTTGCTCCTCTACTTATTTAAGGAGTTTTACATTTGGAACCAAATGGTCTATCACGTTTCAGGCATGCCATAGACTCCGTCCTTCGAGGACTTTTCATTGGAGCATTTACAGCTGAATTATAGCATAGGATTAGTCTGACAATGAACTTGCAACATTTTGCAAATCATGAATTATCTCTTGAACTTCAAGTTCACTTTTTTTTTTCTTTTACGAGGATCTAGATAATTTATTCCATACATTTCAGCTTTTAATCATATCTCCCCCTAATGTTAGAAAATCTAACATTCACCCCAACCTTATTTTGGGGATCCATCTTTGTGCATGGTGGATGTTACACATTCAAATTTTTAGATGGATTTATTTGGTTCCTGATCCTGAACCAACAATATAGGGGAACTTTGTTGGCTTGATGCATAAAAATGTTGCTACATTTAAATAAACTCGTCTCACACCAAATTTTCTTTTTGGGATATTTGTTCTCATAACCAATGGTTCAGAGCTATAATTGGAGGCACACACTTTCTGCTAAACCAATCAACATTATCAACTCTTATAGTTTGGAACCATGCTCTTAATTTAACAAGTTGAGCAAACAATCTTGCCAAAATCAAATTGCAAGTTGATAACAAAGCGCATGTGACCAACCATAGATGCATCTTATTTCATAGTAAACGGTCCACATGGTAGGTGAACAGGTCCATATTCACCTTGTTATACGTTTCAAAAATTTAGGGGTACAATCTCAACCTTAGCCGATATAATATTTTATCGAGAGAACAAGTAACACAAGAGAATTCTTGAAGAATCTTTTATTTCTTCAATGCATAACTACATGAACTCTCAATTATTTTTGCATCACATTTGAACCGGGATGGTCAACCGGTCATGCCAACTTATTTATTTCTTGTAAACTTTTAGTTTACTACCGCATGTGATTTCATCACCATGCCCATATTTGTATCAATAAACAGGAGGAAAAGATGGGTAATCTTTTATATAAATATTTATAACTCATTTCGATTGTAGTAATGAAGATATAAAATCTTCCCATAATTTATAGTCTCAAAATAATAATAATTTTCTTCTTGTCAATCCCTTGAAGCTCAAAAAATTTCTTATGGAGACTTACTACAATCCTATTATCATGAACAATTTCATTCTTTCGTGTAGTAACACATTAGCTTTTTCAAAGCTGTCAAATACTTGTGTACTACCTCATATTCCAAAACACCACACCTGTGGTGAACATCTCCTTTTAAGAAGAAAATTATATATACCCAACCAATGACAAATTTGTGTAGCCACACAATAACATTCATTTTTGGTTATGGTCACAACCTTTATATGAAAGAATTATTTCTTTCTTTTGCCATTCGACAGCTCATAATAAAACATATCATATCATGTTTGACAAAACTTATTTCTTACTTTTACCGTTTGTTAATTCATGATATATATAAGACATATCACAATATATGTGACGTACTAAAAATGTTTAACCAATGACCACTAATATCAAAATATTTTCTTTTCATTTCTCTCAAACCTCCCGTAGAGGTGAGTTTTGCTATTTGTCCAATCATATATAAGCAAGTCTTTACCCACAATAATTTTTACCACATTCATTGATTCACTTTCAAGAATGGGTTGGCATTTCCAATGCTTATCACAAGTCACATTCTCTTCAAGAAATAGACTAATTTATTGTATGTGCTTCATAATCTTATTATAAGCAAATTGTCGTTCATTGTTCATTTGTCAGATTTATATGACCCACCTCAACATCATTTTAAAAGGTTAAGTGTACCACCACTTGATATTCCTTTATTTTGATGGAGGTTTTATAAAATTTATTAAATTTGGTCACACTACAACCGAGTGCCCAATATCTTGCATATCAAATTAATGGTAAAAATAACCTTCATCTTTTGAAGGACCATTTTGAGAACCCGTAATGTTCTTTCTTTTGCAATTACCACAATGATGACTATTATATTTTTTCCTTTTTCACACCCACATTCATTTGTACAACCACAATATTATTTTGTCATCTTTCAGACGTATCATATACTGCTACCACATTCACAAAAGAGAATGGAGCAAATCAATTGGGCAGGTTCCATGACTTTTCATCAAAAGCACATTATTTTACCTTAGTCATCATTATATTATCACCATGGTGCATTAGGACTTAAACCCAATGTCTTACCCATAAAAAGTGTCTTAGACCATAAGTCAATGAGACTCGAACCCAATACCTTATCATCGTAGTGCATCAGGATTCAAATCCAATGTCCTATCATTTTGGTGCGATGAAACTTAAATCCACCGTCTTACCCTCAACCAATAGCATAACAGGCCAAACCAATATAACTTTTCAGATTTTATATCAAATATCATGGATAAATAGTAAGTCTTAATTGATTGCAACATCCATATCACCATCGGAGAGAAAAAACCTCCTCATAAACTTATGTTTCATAAATATAAAAGAAAGAAGAGTCAACTCGGATTAATGACAAATTTGTTTTCAACATATTTTGGGGATAAAACACAGTAACTAACAAGAAACAGCTATAAACAATATTTTAATTCTCATAAAAGTGTTTGACCATTTTTTTTTTGTTTCAACTTCCAAATTTTAGAAATTTAACTGTTATAAAATTTACCTTGATCATATAGACACGTACTTAACATGTAAATCATTCACTACCATGATAGCATGATACAGTTAAAGGCGATTTTTTTCAATATATGCATGCTAATTTTCGTCAAAGTAAAATGGGAAAACAACTTAAATAACATTCCTGCCAAGTCGATAACTTAAATGGTCAAATTGACTTGATTAAAATTGGTAAACAGATAACATATTGTTTAAAATTGACTTCAAATTGATGGTCAGAAATAAAACTTACCAATACTTACCTTTATTTTGTGAGCTTCGTGCTGATAACGTGTTAAATAATAAAGAAATATAAGACAAGAAATGAGAGATGAAGAGAGGAGAGATTTCTTATTCTTTCAAATATCAAAGTATACAAGTCTATACAATATGAACCCTTATGCCTCTATTTATAGTGTTACATAGAGGCATACAAAAGGTTGTCATAAACATGACATTAACCATGAACATAATGGAGAAGGTTATGGAGGTGTAAGGTTACAATAATAATGGTGATGAATGGTGGAGGTTATCTTCATACTGGAGATAAGTAGTGGGAGTAAATTCTAGAGTAGTGGACATCCACACTTATTAGTTTTACAACAAGAAGAAGTTTGTATGAAAAAGTCAAAAAGGCAAATAAATAATGGGACCCGTAGTAAAAATAAAAAAATATAAAGGGAAAAGATAAGAAAGAAAGAAAATTTTGCCTCTTCTTCTTTCATACGTGTGTGTGTGTTTGGTCAAAGTAAATGTTGGAAAAATTCCCAATTTTAAGGGATGTGTTTCATTTCTTTCTTTTTTTTTTTTTCTCTCTTTTTGAAGTAAAATAAAAAATGTGATTGGACAATAGCTAATTGACATTGCCTTTCAATATAATTATTCTCATATTTCCTGTATCTACAGACCATATTAAAAATATTGTTGAATTACATTAATTTAAAAATGTAGATATAAATATGTAATAACAGATGTAAATAAAAAATGTTATTGAAGCTTAAAAAAAATGTATTGTCGTAGATAATTAAAACTATAATGCTTGTATATGCACATGACTGTGAAAAAAATATTTTGATAAATAAAAATGACAATAAATTGATAAAAATCCAAAAATTTGTGAAATTAAGGATAATTATCAATAAATTTTGAAAAGTGAAAATATGAAAATACATTGAAAAAAATCCTAGGATAAGGATAATTATCAATAAATTGCAAAATATATGATTTTGTGCTCTTTAACGATCAGAAAGCCTGAAGAAGTTAATTTTAACCACGGAGAGCCAAAATTGGATGTCAACAACTTGTCCCTTTTCGTATGAAGATAATGTAGAAGTCTTCAGACAAAAACATTGACGTGTAGCCAATTTTGCTCGACAGAAATCATATTTGACAAAAAATTTGATCAAACCCTAATTTAGAGATACCTTCATACCTCGAGTTACACGAGGATCAGGTCGGGTGTAGTTCAAAGGATTAGGCAAATTGCCTTTTCTCGTATTCTGAGGGGCGAACGATCCTGTGAGATAATGATTGAGAGAAGGATTTTTTGGGAACAAAAGCATTCATATATTCCCGACGTCCTTTCAAAATTGCCCGGTATCAAGTTATAAGATGCTGGGGATGGAAGATTATGTACTTGATGGGGAGAAAGAATGATTATGTGGTTGTGATGACCGAACTCTGCATAAAGATTCCTACATATCTTGAATGTTACGACAATCAAGTCAATGTAGTTCGCAATAAAGAAATAGGGTAAATTTTGAGGCGGTTCTCAAAATTTTGCCCCAGTGTATGATTTGTGGTAACATTGGCTTCTCTAAATGGAACTTTAAAAAAGTCTTGTTGTTGTGAATTGCATTTTTGATTGAAAAGATGCATGACATCTCCAATTATCTACGGGGACTTGATGATGAATGACGCCTCCGATTGTCTACGAAAACTATGCAATGAATGATGTCTTCGATTGTTTATGGGGACATGATGCATGATATCTCCGATTGTCTACCAAGACTAATGTTGATTATCATCTTTGATTGTCTACGAAGATTATGCTGGTTGTTGTAAAATTCTTCGATTGTCTATCGGAGACTTATGATGCATGATATCTCTAATTGTCTAGGGAGACTGATGTTGATGTAAAGTCCTCTGATTGTTTACGGGGACTTAATGTATGATATCTTCGATTGTATAAGGAGACTTGATGATGAATGACGTCTTTGATTGTCTAGGAAGACTAAGGCCCTTAACTGTCAAGGTGATTGAAATGTAAAGAGCTCTGGATTGGCGGAGCAATTAAAATGTAATAGCATCTCGACTAGTGGGCCTATTAAAATGTAAAGAGATCTCGACTAGCAGAGCAATTAGAAGGTAGTAGCCTCTCAACTAGTGGGGCTATTGAAATGCACAGGGCTCTCAACTGGCGGAGCCATTTAAAATGTAATAGCCTCTCACCGGTGGGGCTATTTCCGCCATTAAAATGTAACAGCCTCTCGACCGACACGACTATTAAAATGTAAAGAGCTCTCAACTGGCGGATCAATTAAAAGGTAATAGCATCTCGACTGACGGATCAATATAAATGTAATAGACTTTTGACTGGCGGGGCTATTGAAATTTAAAGAGCTCTCGACTGGTGGAGCAATTAAAAGTTAATAACCTCTTGACTGACGGGGCTATTGAAATGCAAGGGGCTCTCGACTGGCCCAGCTATTAAAATGTAATAGCCTCTCGACTGGCGGGGCTATTGAAATGTAAAATACCCATATTAAAAAAGAAGACACTTAATAGAAAAGCAAAATGGCCATATTTGAAGGTGAGTGATTGGGAAGGAAAGTCAACTATCCATATTTGGAATTGGAAATCTTGAAAAAGAAAGAAAATTTATTTGTATTTAGAGGTGGGCACTTTTAAAGGAAGAAACTTTACCCGTATTTGAAGCGCGAGCACTTTGGGAAAAGAATGAAAACTGTTTTGTATTTTCTTCAAAAAATGCGTACATGTGAAAAAGACATAATCATGTCTTGACTTTAGATGGTACCAAAAATTAGTAGTGTGCATAAGAATTCTCCCATTTTCTTTCCATCTAATCGAGATCAATTTCAAGGCAATTCTTATAGTTTCAAGTAGTACCTCAGACATACCTAAGTATCGACAAGATTTGTTCGTCTTTCTTCAAACAAAGATTTTGAACTATACCTATCCTCATGTTTCACGTGCCCTCTATAGAAAGAAAGTCCCATTTTCACATATATTTGAGTAGTTTTCTTTTTAAATTTGGGGACATATAAAGAAATACACTCACACTCAGAAGGAAATTCAATGCATGCAATTGTGATACCATAGGCTTGGCCTTCATGTAAGTATACACTAATATGAGAACACTTGGAATAGGATCATGTAGGACTTGTTATCGGCTTGTAATGTAGGCTTGGGGACAGGTAGGATGATTTTTGGGATAAAAGTGACTAATCCTTCAATGAGCGTTGCACTGTATCTGTGTTTTTGACATTTGTTACGCTTTGACATATGATCTTCTTTATTGTGCTTTGTTGTCCCTCATCTTATATTTGCCACGACTTCTTTTGAATTTTGTGTTGGAGTCTTTCCCCCTTTCTTTTTAATATATATATATATATATATATATATATATTTGAAGATTTTCCACCTTTGTTGGAGTTCTTTTCTTTCTTTCTTTTCTCTTTTTTTAAGGGGGGGGGGATTTTTTCTCCTTCTACTTTAAAGTCGTCTTTTCATTTTTGCTCTTTCAGGACCTTTGTATCTTTTATCTTTGGTATCTTTGATCTTGAATATTCGTTCGTAATTTGCACGTATTTAGTGCGCTCAAGGAGGTTGGGCCAAGATAGAGATAGTGTATGTAAGCACTCAAAAGGTATAGGCTAAGATGTCGTTGTCCAAAGAAAAGGTTTTAGGCTCAAAAGGGGTATTCTACGGATTAATGTCATTTGGTAGGCTATGAAAGGTACACTTGGGTCAAAGAAGGACTACGATCCTTTCCTAAATCAACTGTAACTCAGAATTTTGCCTCAACAAACATTTAGGCCAAGTTCTAGATCAACAATGCAATGTAATAAATTAAGCTAAATCTCACCACACAATGCACATGAAACTATGAGGTTGGCTTCGTTCTTGTCTTGGATGTATGCAAGAGAAATTTTCAAGTGTCACTCAGCTGTAATTAAGAGGCACCAAATGAATCTATGGTTTACCATGAGGTCGGTCATCTCCCTCATACCAATTTGTTCTTTCCCATGCAAACTCCTAACTGTGTTGGTACCAATCAAGTAAAACTTTGATTATATATATATATATATTGGAAAGAATGGCACTGAACCCAAATGAGGGTTGCCTACGTATATTGTGAAAACAAGAATCAGGTTTGCGTAGTTCAGGAAGATAGAGTTAAGATGTGAAGCAGGAAAACAAACTTTTTTTTTTGTAAAAGAGTATCGAACCTGAAAAGAATTGCCTACGCATCTCATCGAGATGAGAATCAGGTATATGTAGTTCATGGAGATAGAAAATATTGAAATAGGAAGATAAACTCTTTTTTTTCAATAAGGAATACCGAACCCAAGAAGGGCTGCCTACGTATCTCATGGAAATGAGAATCAGGATCGTATAGTTCGGACAGGTTTGGACCAAAATAAACTCTTTTTTTTCTTTTTTGATAAGGAATACCGAACCCAAAAGGGTTGCCTACGTATCTCATTGAGATGAGAATCAGGTTCACGTAGTTCGTGAAGATAAGGAATAAAATGTATGCATGAAAATAGATTCATGTATTGAATAAATGCAAATAAAGATATTTACTGAATATAAACATATATACAAAATTAATGTGAAGGTATAGACAAACTTGGAGCGATGCCTCGTAAGACCGATGTTGGCTGACATCTTTGGAGAGAGAGTGACTCCCAATTGTTTGCGGGCAGAATCATTGGTTTGGTCTCTCAATTGTTTGTGGGGATCGTTCGTTGTGTAGATCATCTCCCATTTGTTTTAGAAGATGACATGTTGTGGCCTCCCGATTGTCTTCGAGGAAATTTTTTGTTTTGTTGCTTCCTGAGATGTCTTTATGTGAATTATTGTGATCATCCCTACCTGTTGGAGGGGACAATTTTCCTATAAAAATATGAGAAATGAGTGAAAGTAGGGAAGTCAAGAAAATGATAGAATGGAAAAGTATAACCGTTCGGTCAAAGACTCCCCTAATTTGTCTGTCCCACTGTGTGTTGATGTCTTGTGGAATTCAATGCCGCATGTTTAGTCCATGGATCATTTATCCTTCAAAAATAAGAGAAGAGAGTGTTAGAGTAGTTCTCAGATCAAAAGGATAGAGTTAGGCCCTGTGTCCAAGTGATGCGTTTGAAATAGGAGACCAATTTGGTTCTCCCGTGAGTTTCGAAAATGATGTTGTTCCTCTTGCGGTCAAAGAAAACTTCTTAGTTTTAAGGAGGGATGTTTGCTTCTATGAACTTGAAACACATTTCTTTGTCTTTTATTGCATGATGCTCCCTGATAAGTACCCCTGCAAAGAAAACATGTTGACTTATGTTGAATACTTAGATTTGGGAGAGTGGAAGTGATTACTCGTAGTTTCATGACCTACAACATGTAATGTAAGGATATCCGCTTGGACGACTGTCTGACTGACGGAGCAGCTAAAATATAGAGGCCCTAGACTAGTGGGGCGACTTAAATGTAAACGCCATCTACTGGCGGGGCAACTGGAATGTAAAGGCCCTCAAATGGCGGGGTAATTAGAATGTAAAGGCGGAGGTGTGAGGAAAAACTTATGTCTCAGATTTTGAGACTAAAGTCGGATGGATATTGTGATAAAGCTAACGTTGATATTCTTGAATTTGGATTTAAGGAGATTGGTTGATGCTTTTGAGGATTTTTTGAGAGCGTCATTGGACTATTTCAAAAATTTACCCCAATTTGTAGTCCTTGAAAAATTATTTTGAAATAGTGGAAATACCGAACCCTTATGTAGAGTTGCCTACGTATCTCATTGAGATGAGAATCAACTCAGAATGTAGTTCGAGCGAACTTGTGAATTTGTATGTGGCATGTATGATTGTCATGAAGTGATGTCCATCCTTGAAAATGATGTAAAAGGCGACCGAGTGGGAATTGCTTGTAAATATGAAGCATTGAAATTACTCTGGTCAGACGACTGAGAGGATGGATGTCAAATGTAGATAGAGCTTTGACATTATTTCAGTATGTTGACAAGATTGAGAAGGTCGGACATTGGAGAAGTTATGGTATTACTTCGCCACAGTTGGAAGGATTTTTATGGCTGAAAGGGTGATGAATCCTTGCTTTTGAAAGTGAGGATCCATCGCCATAAATTTAATGGTTTACGACATTCGGAAGGAGAAAGCTTGATATTCTCGAACCAAAATCAGCTGAGAATTTAGAGGTAGGCCAGCTAAGCACTAATGTCATTGAGATTTGAATTTGTGGGGATTATTGATTTGCGCTCTTAGAAGACATTTAAAGAGCGACTTTGAACTGTTTCAAAAAATAAGCCCAGTTTGAATGCTGGAGAAATTATTCTGAAGCAGTGAAGAGACTGAACCCTAATATAGGGTTGCCTACGTAACTTGTCATGACAAGAATCAGGTCGAAACGTAGTTCAGACATATACACAGTTATTGATGATTTGTATGGTTATTATGGACTTATAATTGTATTTTTTATTAAAAAAGAGCGTGGTATGAATGAGTTTGGATCCAAAAAATACGTCTCGAGAATGAAAAGAATGTACAAGAATGTGTTAATAGTTCTCTGAAAAAAAAGAAGGTAGAATCCAAAAGAATGATTGTAAGGATAAAAAATGGATGTGAAGTGATATGACGGTGAAGGATGATCGTAGAGACCGAAAATGAGTGTGAGGAATTAAAAATGTTCTAAATTCAATACAAGTCAACCAAAATTATCAGACTGAGTGGACAATGTTGAACATGACGTGTAAAACATTTATGTACAACTAAAGAATGTACAGTGAAGGCAAAAAATGTATAATATCTCATAAACATGTATCAAATAAAGAATGTGTAATAAATAAAGAATAGAAATTCGTCCGGCCAAAGTTATGATCAAAATCGTGTATACACAAACAACCTAAGGATTCTAAGAGTAGATTCACCTAGGTTGGTAGAGGGTATTAGGACAATTGCGAGAAGGTGCGTGGTAATCTAAACTCCCCTACTCTAAAACTAAGGAATCCAAAGAAGGTTTGGGGGAGTACGAAACACCCCCCGCGCGAACCACAGTGTGTGAAGTGTACGACCAAGACTCGATAGAATCATGATTATGATTAAATAAAGTGAAAATAATGTGCAACAATTTTTAGAATATACAGATACAATGTTTATAGACAAATAATGCATCAAAGAATTGATAAGACAGTAAAATTAATTTGAGCAAATAATGTAAAGAACTTATGAGTAAAACACAGATAATTCACACAATTTGCAGTATGTGAAACAAATAAAAGAATCAATAAATTAAATAATTAGTATATGCAAAATGTAAAAGTACCTCCCTCAATTGAAAAATTGAGTTTATTATGGTTAGAACATGCTAATCCCCAGCAGAGCCGCCATTCTGTCATATCCTATTTTTCACCAACGTTAAAACAAGCACAACTTACGAACTCTAAAAGAATTGATTTTGTACAGAGTTGCCACCTAATTTTTAAGAAAAATAAGGAAACCTATTTAATTATTGACATGTATGACTTGTGTTTTAATCTGCGAAAACCGATTTAGATTCTAGGTAAGGGTTCAAATTATTCTGAAGGAAAGGGATTAGGCACCCTTCGAAATCCACAAAAGAAAGTACCCGGCTAGACTAAATTTATCAAGGAGGGAGGAGGTAAAAATTATTTTTTGATAATATAAATATATAAAATATGTATTAAAGTAAAACATATTGTCATAAAAATGTGTGTATAAAAAATATGCAAAGATATATAAGTAATATAAAAAATGTACAAGAATATGTATAAAAAAGAAAAAATTGTTTTATAAAGAGAAAAGAATTTTATGTAATATATGAAAAAGAAAAGTATTTTTTGTATTATATAAAGGAAAAGTATTCTCAAATAATATTATGTATTTGACAAAAGTTAATGGGAGAAAAGATTAAATAAAATAAATATTTATTTTGAAAGAAAAGACTACACAATATTTTCTAATGAAAAGTGTGAATTAGTTGATTAAATATTCAAATCAATTTAATTCTTTTATATTAATATTAGCGGCCTATGTTTTGCCAGAGCGCGTGTAATAAATATGTAAGTAAAGGATGATCCCACCCGACGCCCCAAAAGTAAAGTTTTCACTATACTTTTGTCTTGGTGTATAATTAAAAGAATAAGAAATAAAAATACAAACACAAAGTTTGAATTTCCCTTTTTGAATGCCATTTTCGGGAAGTGTCTCCAAGAACCTGTATGAACACTAAGTAGAAACATTAGTGATGAACAAATAATTGTCCAAATAAAATTTTGTGCATATGTATATATAAATGCATATATAAGAGAAAAATAATATTTATTATATAGTGGGCTCGGATGACGTTTTAGATACACCATGGCTACGAAATGGTTGCTCGAATTATCGGCCGTCCTAAATCGTCTTGCCAAGATACGAATCATAAAACCTTTGTGTTGTCTTGAAAGTATAAATATTTCATCATCGACCAAATTTATTTATTTTTGTTACGTATTTGTATACGTAATGTCCGTCTTTTTATTTGTGGAGGCCTAAAAAATCGATGAAATATTTTTCATTGGCCATGTAATGATATTTGATATAAAATGACATAACTTGAAAAATAAAATCCGTCGTTTGTTATGGGGAGACCTCGAAAATCCGACGGAGAGATATTGTAATTGGCCAAACTAAGTGAATTATTTCAACAAACCAAAGGTGTGTGCTTTTCTAAAGACTTCATACTGTGTAATTAAATCAACAACCAATGTAATTTTAATTAATTAGAAAACCATCTTTATATTTTATCAATTTATAAAATTAAAATCCAAAAATATAAACAGAAGCTAAATAAACAATCAAAATAATTGAATCCTAGCAATATCATATTTTACATAATCAATGATATAACCTCAAAATCCACTAATTAGTAGGCTAAGCAACTACATGTATATCACTTAAAGTCAAAATTAACAAAAAAAGAAAACAACCATTACAGTAATATAAGCATACACCATAAATAGCAAAAGTAAACAGAGCAAACAACATAGGTTTGGTTGTTCTAGTTCACTGGTTCGTTAACTTTGACAGAGTTTGCGTCGTGTGTCCGGTTGGTCTGAGTTTTGTCACGGTTATGATGAAGGAGAGGAGTTATGGTGGATTGTTGGCTATCTCCGTCAGAGTTAGACGGAGGGAGAGAGCAATGAGGTTGGGGTGGGCTGATTGTTCCGGTTCATCTGAGATTGAGACTCCTTGCAGGAGTAATGGAGCGAAATGAAAAAAGATGGGGCTAGTTCGTCATATTCCGACATCGGGGAAGGAAGGGGAGAGGAAAAGAGAAGAGGAATGGAGATAGGAGGATGATAAGGGCGAAGAAGTGGCAGTCCGCAATAGTGGAGCGTATTCACCGGTGGCGAGCTTGTTGGAGCTCCGGCCAGGCAGAGGATAATTAAGATAGAGAGAAGTGAGAAGAGGAGAAATGGGAGAGTAAAAAATCTGAAAGTTTTTATGAGAAAAGGAGTAAAAAAAAAAAGCTGTATTTAAAAAGATGAGATAAAATCTCATCAAATCTCTCTCCCAACAAAATTTCTTAAATTAAGAAGAAGTTTGTATGAAAAAGTCAAAAAGGCAAATAAATAATGGGACCCGTAGTAAAAATAAAAAAATATAAAGGGAAAAGATAAGAAAGAAAGAAAATTTTGCCTCTTCTTCTTTCATACGTGTGTGTGTGTGTGTTTCGTCAAAGTAAATGTTGGAAAAATTCCCAATTTTAAGGGATGTGTTTCATTTCTTTTTTTTTTTTTTTCTCTTTTTGAAGTAAAATAAAAAATGTGATTGGACAATAGGTAATTGACATTGCCTTTCAATATAATTATTCTCATATTTCCTGTATCTACAGACCATGTTAAAAATATTGTTGAATTACATTAATTTAAAAATGTAGATATAAATATGTAATAAAAAATGTAAATAAAAAATGTTATTGAAGCTTAAAAAAATGTAATGTCGTAGATAATTAAAACTATAATGCTTGTATATGCACATGACTGTGACAAAAATATTGTGATAATTAAAAATGACAATAAATTGATAAAAAATTGAATATTTGTGAAACTAAGGATAATTATCAATAAATTTTGAAAAGTAAAAATATGACAATACATTGATAAAAATTCTAGGATAAGGATAATTATCAATAAATTGTAAAATATATGATTTTGTGCTCTTTAACGATCAGAAAGCCTGAAGACGTTAATTTTAACCATGGAGAGCCAAAATTGGGTGTCAACAAGGACCTCACAATAACTACATACCAAATAACAAAGTAAGCAGACATGTATGGGTATGAAAACCCTAAATCAAAACAACATAGGAGCTAAAGGATAGTAAAACAAAATCGCACCTATACTAGCTGCATCTGAAGCCACAACCCTTGGCCTGCGTGAAGAAGTATGATACTAAGCGTGTCCAACCCTGAATTGAATATCCATACTACCTCCTGTAATACCTGGCTGGGAGTCACACTTAACAGTTTGGGGATCACCCTTAATATCCAGGGAACTATCTCTGACCTAAGGTACTATATCCCTAAGAAGCTGATCTGGCTGTGCTAGTTGCTCAATAATCCCATGTCGGGGACACTCTCTACTGAAATAAACAATCTCTTCATAATCATAACAACCCTTAGAAACTCTAGTCTGTGAGGAACACACACTGATCGTGATAGGCTAACTAACTCACGCCTGGGGCACTCTTTAGACCAATGGACAACCTCCCAATGATAATAACATGCCCAAAAAACTCCCTGATGCAATGTACCTACTAATCTAGAGCGGCCACCCTGGCCTGAAGACCTAGACCGAAAACCTCGTAATACCTGGCCGAAACCTTGTCCACTATGACCACCACAAACTTTTTGAGAGCCATCGGTAATATGAGGTGCTACGTATAAGGACCTGATTGGATGAGAGTGATGGTGACCTCTACCAAGAGGATCCCTGCCTCCAGACGGAATACCACTAAAACTGTACAGATGGCGTGGCCTTTTACCTCTACCTCCATATATCTCAATACATGCCCACTTTATATTCCTCATGTGATCAATAACCTAGAAAAAGGTAGACCCAGCTGTAATTATTTGCTTTGATGCTAAACAGAATGGTAAAGCTATTCCTCTGATAAACCCCTATACTATCTCATGCTTTGAAAGAAAGATCATAGAAATATGCCTGGACCACTCAAGAAACCGCATCAGGCTCTGAAATCGATAAGGAACCCTTTTAAATACCTACAAACCGAACTCTGGCCTGAGAACCACTTGATATACCAGACAACGTCCCTATATGTGGCTATCCTCGAAAAGGCTTGAAATGACTAACAAAGTATCCTAAAGAACTGACATAGTCACCAATCTCGTCGGAGCCTGGGCTGGTCCCACAACTACTGGCTGACCCTATAGAACCCTGATATCATGTCACGCCCCGTATCCCAATGGGGTGGACTGGCACCCGAAGCCGACAAGGCCCGAGAGAACCAATCTTTGCTCAAGTCCATTCATATGCATGCCATAAGAAACATCACTATCACATAAGAACATAAAATGCTAATAACAGAAATCATGGACCATGTGATATATATATACGTGAAACTTAGCCGTTAGGGCCATTAAGTCAAAAAGGACATACATCTCTTACATTCATGTACCCACATATGTCTACAAAAGCCTCTAACAGATGCATTTACAAGACCAACTGAAAGTCGAGACAAGTCCCCGCTTTATACAACATGTACAATACCAAAACACATGTACAACTGTGACTCAAAAAGCCCCGAACCAACTGGAGCTCACCAAAGATCCGCAAATAACTGGCAACCTACTGTGGAGGTCTATTGTCACCTACGCCTGCAGCAAGTAAGGTAAGTCCCCCAAGGGACGTCAGTACGAAGAATGTACTGAGTATGTAGGGCTCATAAGAAGCTGTATGATACATAAATACGTCAATGAACTCAAATACAAATGAATAACCAATATGGATAAGTTAACATTCTGTACGTTGGGAACCATGTACATTGCTTTCATTACTTTCTTTGCTTCTTTACTTCCATGCTTATTCATCATCACTTGTATCACAATGTACCCGGGCCCCAACTGATCAGTGGGTCTTAATATAACATAACGTTATATTGGGATCGGCTCGAGCTAGGCTTATGCCTCTAGAGCTATCACCCATAAATCAATATATCAGGCTCGGCTCGAGCTAGGTTATCACCTCTAGAGCTGCCACCCATAAACCAACATATCAGGTCCGGCTCAAGCTAGGTTCTTACCTCTAGAGCTACCCCCTGTCAGGTTCGGTCCGAGCTAGGCTTATGCCTCTCGGACTTCCCCCTGATCCAATAATCTTGGGATCGGCTTGAGCTAGGCTTTCACCCCCAAATCTACCACCCATACTCAATCATTAACCACATGTGCATTACTTCATTCATTACTTTTGAGATTGATACAATGACAGTCATAACATTATTGGGAACATAACATTATTGGAAACATAGGATCTTTGGAACATTAGTCAATGAACACGAGACATATGAATCAAAATTCATCAATGAGTAGGAAACATGTGATAACAACAATTGGTAACCGGGAATAGGATACGTTAGAACATTTAGGAATGGAACAATTAAAATGTCAATGTGACTACTATGTGCTGCAGAAGGATACGGATAGAATAACCTTACATACCTTGACTTCCAAGTATGAATACAAAAGCCTATATATGAACAAAATAGTCCAGCTCCTTCCTTACGTTTCACTCTATAATACAGGTACATAACGGAGCTTATGTTAACAACTAGTTACCGTACAAGTATACAAGACAACAATGAGCTATATGACTGCCATATAACATCATCTCACCCTTCACAATACAATCCAGTGCATTATCATACCAATCAACACCATAACATTTCACACATTGTCCAAGACATCATAGACCAACAATATTTCACATCATGTTTACCCTTTACGCTTCCTCATTATCATTCCGTCACAATACCCTATCAAATTGCCTCATAGCAAATTATGAACAACAATCCATAGTTAATATAGTCCAACATGCCTTCATACGACCCCTTAAAGTCATTAAAAAGGTACCATAAGTTGATAATTACATCTAAAAAGGGTACAAGGGCCTTCGGGGATCAAAGAGAGACGAAAACATACAAAACAGAATTCTGGTGTGACATGCAGCCGCAGATGGCCCTTGGCAGTGTCCAGGGGCATCTGCGTTGCGCAGGTGCCTCACCTGCGAGGGCGGGTGCCCATTTTCGACCACCGGGCTTCGTTTTGGGTCCTTTTTCGCATTAAATGGTTCATGGACATAAATAAGCTTTACTTTACATACTTTTGATCAACTTAAGATCAATGAACAACCATGGTTTCATAACACACATAAACATCACCCAAAACCATCTTCTTATTTCAATACGTCACCCACTCCGTACACAATTTCACAACAATAATTCCAAAAGTGATACACAAGGATAAAATAAGTTAAGACTATAATCACATCTCACATGTCAACATGGAATCCATAAAGTTCACTTCCTTCAAGACTACAAGTCCATTTTCAAGTTTACAAGGCAAAACCCATCTCCAATTAAGAAAAAGTGCACTGTTTTACACATAGTGACTGCCCAACACTGTGCCAACTAAACCAACATGATTTATACACCATATTAACCATATCATATACTAAACCATAAGAATAAATACTTACCAAAGCTTACCAAAGAGTGATCTTGTCTCAACAAGTGTATTTGCCTTAGGGTTTGTGTGTAGAGAAAAAGGTGTTGTGGAATTTTCTAGAATGGCATGTGTGTTGATAAGAATAAAAATCTTATTTTCCCTCACTTTATATAGTACAAATGGTCCCCCTTAGCCAATTAAATGCATGTTGTCTTGGTCAAACACAAGAATGGATCATTTCCAAATTTGGGCCATATCTTTATATGATTTTTGGGCCTTTTTTGAGCCCAATGACACATGACTCCTTTAAGCCCAACAATTTAATGCATAATTCACCAATTCCGTCATGTTAAAATATTTCCATGAATGTTACTGTAATCAACTAGACTTAGAAACATACAAGGTGTTACATATCAAGCTCTGACTTCTAGCCTAACCCTGAATTAAAACTCAAGTAACACATGCTGAAGTCTAGTCTGCG
The DNA here is from genome assembly GCA_031232105.1 of Capsicum rhomboideum. Taxonomy (NCBI): domain Eukaryota; kingdom Viridiplantae; phylum Streptophyta; class Magnoliopsida; order Solanales; family Solanaceae; genus Capsicum; species Capsicum rhomboideum. The sequence continues at coordinate 53,448,804 of CP124718.1, forward strand.
TCTATCAGCAATGTCGTGCTATCCATCTACGAAAGAGTGGAGCCCAAAGAAGCACTTAGAAGTTGATTGAAGTGAGGATACATGATCAAGAATCAAGAAATAGAATTTCCTAAGGATGCCCTATAGCCTCTCAGAGATAGGATACGAACGTCATCGTATCGATCCACAGGAATATACTAGGCATTTGCTCTTGTACCAACGACACCAGTGAACCTAGGCTCTGATACCAAATTATGATGACCCAATTTCGTAGGTCATGATAGCACTTACCCTAACCCACTAGTAGGTAAGCCGACCCATAGCCCGAAACAACGAATAATGGGATAATAAGAGAAAAAGATCACCAAAACTAAATGAATAGGGGAAAGAGAACCAAAAGAAAGCAAATATTCCCCAAGACTTGGTATCAGTCAATACAGAAGCCACCAATATGAAAAGAGTATGAGGTAAATATAATGTATATATAGAACCATCTCTGAAATACATAATAAAGATCAGTATAACAAAAGAGTGAGGGAGAAGGAATAAGTCTAGACGCTAGGAGCTCACCCCAAATCTCTGGTCCATGAAAGCTCCACAAGATACACACGTCAGCAGTAAAAACTCATACTATGATATGCAGGGGAAGAAGTGTAGTATGAATACCAAACACGAGGTACTCAGTAGGCATCAGTAGACTGAGCTCTAAAGATAATGCATGCATATATAACACATATGATAAGAATATATATATTACAGGTAACTAACTAAGAAATAAAACACAATAAGGATAATAGAGAGTAAAAGATAAACTACCATATTGTACCAGTACCTAGGGACGAAAGTGCTATACAATAGGTATCTAAACAATATACAATAGTAGTATGAAAAAAGAGATATACAATAGTGGTACGAAGAAGGAAGGTGATATACAAAAGAGTAGATAGAGAAGAAATGGATATACTATAATACTGTATAGGAGGCTAAACACAAAGATACTAACCTAAAGGAGCTAGCCTAATAGCCTAAATCACTATAAGAATCACACTAAGGTAAAACGATAATAATGGTATGCACCAAGTATCCTTCGTAAAGTAAGAGAACAACAAGATAATCTAATAACAAGACTAGTAATACTAAAGGAGAAAGGCACCATAAGACATACCTAAGAATCCAGTACATGCCAATACCCACCCTGCCACGAGCTAGACAATAATAATTAAACAGTAAAAAAACTGGATAAGACTGACCAAAAAATAACCTAATTGGCCCTTATAAGCCTAGAAAGTACACAACATAAAACATAACCTAACCAGCCCCACATTGATCGGTAGGTACAAACAACAAACAATCATACTAGTGATAAGCGATGCATATGAATGAATGAATGTAAAGTAAAAACCAGGAGATATGGGCCGAACCAAGTACCATATCCAACACAAATGTATATACCTCCTCCAGCTCAGTAGCTCATAAAGGTAGGACGTACGGTGACCATCCTCCTCCGGTACTGTGGCTCATCGGATGAAGGGGCCTATAGGGGACTCCAGCTATCCATATACACTACCTCATCCTGAACTAGAATTTCCATATATAATCCATAATCACTCCACTCCATCCAGTACTGGAGATAAGTATGTGTAATATGTTTTCAGATTCAAACTGAAACTAAATAAGTAGTAGTCAGTAAAAAATCCAACGCTCAAGGTCAATCGGGACTAAAATAGTAGAAAATAGTGCCTTTCTGGCTTAAAATTCATCATTCAATAGTAAAAGTGGTACGAATTCCGTTTAGAAATCAGTCTTTAAAAGTGAAAAGTGGGGAATAAATCCCTCTTTTGGAAAAACAGTAGAAAAGCCAAGGTTTCAATTGGAATCATACCACGTATGTAAGCATGAGCATGTAAAAATATATGTGGGCCATCACCAGTATCCGAATAATAGAAATGTAGGAACTCAAGTGTCTATAAACTGAAATCATAGCCCTCCCAGAGAACAAAAAACTAACCAGGTATCCAACTGGTATGGTAACCAAGGCCTCAGGACCAATAATATATTGAGTAAAAGGATATTGAGGTCATAACTTAGAAAGCTCATGAAAATAGGAGTATCATGCTACTAGGAGAATCTATCTAAGGAATATCATCTTTCTAGAATGGTATTACCCCAAATCCTACATTAAGGATTACTAATATCGACCTAAGGTCACATCAAGTAAGTAAGCAAGCTTAACATACTCTATAGCTACAACGAGTATTCTAGGCCAAGGCTCAAACTACAATTCTATTCTAAAGTTTCCCTAAATAGGTCAAATATCGACAACAAACTACAAATAGGATTACGAGAGTCAACCTAAGGTCATAACAGGTATATAAGTGATCCTAACACAATCCTACAACTATGGAAGGCATTCTAAATTAAGGCTCAAGCTGCTATTTTATACTTAAATTCCCCCAAGGAGGGCCAAGTCTGTAAAAAGGAAATAAGGTAACCTAAAACCTATTCTATGACCCCTACCCATATACAATATATATGATACATAATCTCATAGAGAAGAGTAGATTGTCTCCTACCTCAATGCCAAACAACAGTCTCAAACCATCCACGAATCGCTCTTTTCTACTCCTCGATCTATGAATGCCTTTGTTCTATCAAATTCATAATCTATACTTTAAAACGAGTAAAATGAAACCCATATTATAATATAAAACTCCAGGCCAAGAATCAGGTCAAAAATAGGCCTGTGGTACCCGTTATCAAAATTTTAAAATTGAATTTGAAATTAGGTTCCTCGAAGGATAAAGGATACGTGCCCAAAATTTGAGCACAGAAGGAGCTCAAATCGAGGCTCAAAGCAACCCCAAAAGTCAAAGAAATCAAGAATTCAAACTATGAATTAAACGAGAATTAAGCCAGGAACTTATGAGAAAATGATAAGAAAAAGATCACTAGAGTGTTCTCAAGCTAATCCCAGCTCCAATTTGTGCTTATCCCACTATTTCAAAGCCTCCCAAGGCCACTAATGGTGGAAAACACTTAGAAAATAAGTTGAAAATCATGGAAATGAAATATATAAAGACTCAACAGTGGAAACAACTAAATGACCAATTAAGTGGTCACCGCTAAAGCGACTAAATGGGTGCTTAAGCCACCTCGCCTCAGCTGGCCAGCCACCGCTAAAGCGGTTATGAGCCGCAGGAGTGGATACTTCTTAAGCGGTCCTGAGCTGCTAAAGTGGCTCCCGCTTAGGTGGTCCCTAGGCCGCTTAAGCGATTGCACTAGCACTAGGCACCAGAAAATTTCACTAAGTCCAAATGGACTCTGACTGGGTGCTAGGGATTCGTTGAAAACCTTATACACGCAAACAAACTATGCTACCCTACCAAATTTGGCCTTCTGGACTTAGCAAAACCATCAAAATTTCCAACAGAGGTCGTTTCAATAAAATATGGGTCCCACACCTACTGTTCCATTTTTATCAAAATTCACCCAATAGCCCAAAACTAGCTCGAAAGACTCGGGACCCAGACCAAGGGTCTCCCTAGCCTAAAATCTATGTTAAAGAGCTAGAGAAACTATCAGAATTTTCATCCAAGGCCGTTTGCCTGAAAGTTTGGCCAAATACTAATTTCTCAACTTCAAAAGCTTCAAAATAGGAAAATGGGCTTAAAACCCATATTAACTGCTTGGAAACCGAACCGATGATCCCGACAAGTCATAAATGACCTGTAGTCGCTATAGGAAAACACAAAATGTAGAAAATATGCGCAAATAAAGAAAATGACCTAGAGGGTCATTACAACAAATCATCAAATATTAAGAATTCAAGAATGTGGAAAGCCACAAAAGTATCAAAGTTAAATTCTCAAATGTATTGGAAATTGGCAAAACCAAATAAAGAACACATATGATATAGATTATATCAGTGCAAGAAACAACTGGATGAGGAGTGTCAAAAGGGTGAAAATTATGAACTTTACTATAGAAGTTTCATATGAAGGGACTTACAACTTGAGTTCTTGGATGGACGATTTCACCAATGAAGTGGCCAAGTGAAATATAAATTTAAGGATGAGTGATGCTGCAAGAAATTTGAACATAAATTACAATGGCCTAAAATTTTTGAAGTGGATAAGATTCGCAAGCCTGAAGTTTGGTGTTTGTGAAAAAATAAGGCATACCTATTTGCTAATAGAAAAGAAGGAAGACTATTGAGGCAGTGCCATCGTGTTTTTCACTACAAAAAAATTGGTTTTAGCAATGGACGTAATCCGTCGCTAAACCACCAAAATCCGTCGCTAAAGTCGTTTAGCGATGGATTCTCGTCCGTCGGTAAAAAGCTCGTAGCTAAGCCTTTAGCGATGGACTTTTGGCGTCCGTCGCTACCATTAGCGACATATTAGCTACATATAAATTGCGTCTCTAATCTAGCGACGAACATTTCCGTTGCTAATAAATATAAATTCATTGCTGGTTTGGTGATGGATTTCATCCCAAGTAATGTAGCTATGGAAAATTCAGTAGCAATTCGTAAAATATTATTTTTAATTTATATTTATTAGATATAGAACTACAAAATAATCATCGCTATTTTTTGCTAATATATTATCCAAAATCCCCATAAAACATATTAAATGAAAAGTAGAAACATTGAATAAGAAGCATTAACAGAAAATTATTTCATATAAATAGAAATACAAAGATTAACAAATAGATCCAAAAATACATAAACCCAAAAGCATCAATAACGTTTATAATTTTTTAACTAATAAAATAGAGTATAAAAGACAAAGCTAGCTAATGTAGTGCTTGAGAGTGATGGTCATTAGGATCAAATGGACCTATGGCCTAATCGTGTCTTCCTTGCGACCAAGGCCATGAACTCTTCTTTTCACCTCTCCTTCCTCTTTCTTGTAAGTTGCAACATCCATCTCATCCCATGGTAATTATTGTTGTGATCAATGTTATTCTAACAATTCTTGAGTTGCTTCCTATAAATACAAGTACGTGAAATACTTAAAAGGTTTTGTACATTCAATTTAGCCGATAAATAAATATGAATATAATAAGATCCTATAATATTTTACTTACGTGCACAATCCGAGATCAGTCATAAAATAAATATTTGCAATAATATAATACCAATCGATACAGCTTTCACAAAATTCAAAACATCAAATTCACTTGGTTATCAATATTAAACAACTTCTTTCTTTTATCAATATTAAACTTCTCTCTATCAAACTAACTTTTCAGTAACTACTAAATAATTCTTAACCTCAACAAATGTAACACAAAATTCAATACAACTTAAGACTTTGTGCCTATGTTCATGACATGCAAAGGAAATATATTACTACAATGAAGACTATGCACTCTAACCAACTAAAAAAATATCATAACAAGTAGTCATTAAATAATATGAGAACCAAAATGTAATAAGACCACTGCCAGCAAATATCAATAATAAACTAAAATGGTCAAATGAAAAAGGTGAGTGACATCAGGAAAAGTTGATCTCTAAAGCTCCAGATTTTACCTCTTAAGAGTTTTTATTGTTCCTGATATGGAGCGATCAACTGCTTCATGCTGCATTTCCTAGTTTCTATCGTACTCTTTTTTCCATTCATGTTGGATGGAGACAACATGTTTGAGAATGGCATTTTCTCTAAGAGACACTTCAATTTGCATTTTCTGATATGTGATCTGGTCCTTCCGCAGACCCTGGGCATAGCAAAAGTTTTAGTGCACCGGTCTGTCCTTTTAAACACGTCAATTTGCTTCGTATTTGACATTGTACTTCCCTGTTTCTTCTTGTACTAGAAATTGAGTACCCCTCTCACATGCACCACATAGAAAAAGGAAAAAATAGTAATTAGAAAATAAATTTTGCACTAGGACTATAGAACATTTCCTTTTGTTTTTACTTCATTTGAAATTCTGCAATGAATTGTTTATACAATAACCATCAGAAAATAGAAATGTGACATTTCTTGTAGGTGCACCAGTCACATTCTTGCACTTCATAATTTCAACAAGCACAATTGGACCAACAACTTACTACAAGTACAAGGTGGTGGTAAAAAACACAACTCAAAAGCCAATCACAGATCTCGCTTACACACTATTTACATGTGAATTACAAAATCATTAATGTATGATGCAATATCTGAAACAAGACCCTTCACTTTCACGAACTCCTAATAGTAGTAATTATCTATAGCTTCTTGCAAGTTGAGGTCGTTGGAAAAATATTTTCTAGTAGCCCCAACTTATTTTACAAAATATTTAGGGGTCATCTGTTATAAGGATAAGAGATAACAATCATGCATACGATATGGGATCATTTTATCCCACATTCAGTTGATTTTTTATTCCAACATAAGCAATTTCGAGATTTTTAATTCCGACATAACCAAACATCTACAATAGTATATCCCCTAAATAATCTTGTAGTTGTTTGATCTCCAAATTATAATCCCAATATAACTTATTCACAAATAAAACAACCCCTAGTAAGTTTTATAAAAGAGGTGTAGAAGAACATGCTATGATACACTATGAACAATAAGATGCTAAACTGATGGTTGCAGCAGAAAAGAATTATAAAAAAATTAAAGGAAAACAGAGTCTGGCCTAGAAATTCCAGAGCTAGTTGTCGTTGTAGAAATACCATCGAGATAGTGATAGTCAGCAAAGAACTTCAAAGTGCGAAACCGTCACTTCCACCGAAAAATCTTGAAGAAGGACGACATTACAGGGAATTGAGCCAAATATAAAACAAGTACACATAATAAATTTAACCATCAATTATTGGTGAATACATAATGTTTAAGAAACTTTCTAAGTGTGAACTATATAAGCAATTAGCTATCTGGTTTTTTCCTATTCCTAGAACAATAATAGTCTAAGACCACTATTTCAAATTACTGGTAGGAGAAACAAATGGTGTATTTTTTACTAAGATTTATGTCCTGGGATGAACTGCTCTTATTGTTCTGAGTGGGTAAACAAATCTATAACTTCCTGTCTGACAAAATAAGCCACCAATTTTCAATCAATTGGAATAAGCTTTCAGAAATAAGATAGAAAAATTCTACTTCTTTACAGATTTGCAGACATGAAAACATTAATACATGTCTTTTATCTACAAGTTTTCTTGAGTTTATCCTTTTTTATAGGACAGTTTGTAACAAATAAAACATTTCTTTTTAGTACTACTTTTCTCCATTGCCTACAAGAGTTAGTGACAAAGCTCTCAATATCTTGAAAGGAGCTATATAATATAAGTTGCAATGTCAAACTTGAGAGCTACAAAGCATTAGGTATTAGATTGCTATAATAACCAGCACACAGTTATCAAGGAAACACTTTCCCACTGGAAATGTCATTATTTGACATGGATTCAGAATTACTAATTCCAAACAGTGGTAAAAACTTAACCATGATAAGTTGAATTCGTTTGGTGTAATCACCCGGTACAGATAAGTATTTACCCTGAACAAAGCCCCGTAATACTACTGAGGACAGACAAACATTTTAGTAGTTTTAATCAATCCTAAGATTAACTGGCAATAACATCTACTAGTCCAAAAATTACTAATATACTATGTAAAAGGGCAGCTCGGTGCACAAAAATTAAAAGTGCTGCTGCCGAGATTTGATCCTGCAGCATTACAGTGTTTGATAAAAAATGTTACACTTTTTCTATACTAGTGTAAAACCACTAAGTTATGATAATATTTACAACAAACTCCATTAATGAAAAATTAAATTTCTCTAATAACCCTACAACCCAACTGGCACGAACCAACCTTCTATCAGGTGGAACAATGTCGGCCTTTAATTGTAGGAAATCATAGAACTATTATCTACTCAATAACAGTTAGCAATTAGCAGAGTTCCTACAATAATTAACTTGCATAGACTTCTTTCACATAAATATTGTAAATATTGGATACAAAGTAACCTTAAACCATGGAAAATAATAAAAAAAATGATTAACCCTTGTTTCTACTTAAGCCCGCCCTAAAAAAATTAAATTGAAAAAAATGACAACTAATTGAATGAAAAGAAATATACATTACCAGATGTGAAAATAGAGACTTTGTGGAACCCTATATAGCAAGGGACGAGATTCCGGAGAAGAGCGAGCTGCTGGAGAAGAGCAAGCTGTCGAAGAGGGACAAGCTTTAGGAGAGGAGCGAACTGTCTGAAAGGGGAGAGCTTCCGGAGAGGGTGATTTGTCGGAGAGGGAAAGCTACCGGAGACGTTCGATGAGAAAGCCACTAGGGACTGCCTAGGGCGAAGAGAGCGGCAGAGAGGGAGAATATGTGACTTGTTATATACAATTTGCCCTAGTGAAAACCCTAAACCAATTTTACATATTCCGCCGCTATAGATTACTTTTAATCGATTTATTCATAGCGACGGGATATCCGTAGCTAATTTCATCGCTATATTTAATGAATTTTGTCGCACAAATTTCATCGCTAAAATTGGTGCGCGAAAATTTTGCGCCAAAATTTAGCAACAGACTTGAATTTTCGTCGTTAATCCGTGGCTAAATTAGATGCCAATTAATTTTTTACATCTTTAGCGACAAAGTTGTAATTCCGTTGGTAATCCATCGCTATTTAGCGACGAAAATTAGTTTGTAGCTAAAATCCGTCGCTAAACCTAGTTTTTTTCGTAGTGTTTGTTTTTAAAGAGATTAAACTTGTAATTATTGAGGAATTAAACTTGAAACATCTGGTGGGAAGTGTTTGTTGGTGAGGCATCTGGTGGGAAGGTGTTCGTTGGTATCTATTTGTGCAGCGAGAGTACTAAATAGGGTTGTAAACTTAATTTAGAGTAAATGGGATAGGGGTACTTCCAAAATTTAAATAATTTTGTTTTATTAAATGGGCTGGGGGTGTTTCAGTAATTTCATTTTAAACTTTAGGAGTTCATGCTTTTAAGTAGTTTAGATTAAGTGGTTCATTGTCTTTTTTAAATATACATTAAATATCAGTACTCGTTCATCAATTTGTCGGTTATTATATATTAGCTTGATGAGTCGTTGTCTTGACTTAAAATTTAGAATCTCCAAATCTCAAATCCTGGCTTAGCCTATGGACTTAATGCATATACCTTTATATATTTATAGACGATAAAAAATACTATATTAAATTTTATAATTTAAGAAAAATATATTTTACAACTGCGTGAAGAGCGAATCTTTTCACTAGTGATATGAGAATAGAAAGTTAATCTTTGCATTTTGGATAAGCATATCTCTTTGACTCATTCGTGATTCATCTAACTTACCGCAACAGAGAATCAATAAGATATTTATTACACCCAACATCGGCTCTATAATTTATTTATGGAGTTGTAATGACCCACATGGTCATTTTCTGTGTTTTCATATTTTTCTACATTTAGAGCCTTCCTATAGCTACCCCAAGTAATTTATGACTTGCTGGGATTGACAGTTCAGTTATAGGACAGTTTGTTTTGTTTTTATCGCTATTTCTTGTTTTGGAGCTTGTGAAGTTAAGAAAATGGTCTCGGGCCAAAACTTCAAGTAAATGGCTTCGGAGGACAATTTTGAAGATTTTTTTAGCTTTGGAATGTTGATTTTAGGCTGGGTGGACCCTTGATCCAGGTCCCGAGGCTTCCAGACTCATTTTGGTCTATTAGGGGGATTTTAGTGAAAATTAGAACCTTGGGTGTAGGACCCACATTCTATTAAAACGACATCGGATGGAAATTTTAATGGTTTAGTTGAGTCCGAAATGCCAAATTGGTAAGGGTAGCATAGTTCATTTACATGCACATGTTTCTAAATAAATCTCGAGCACCCGATCGGAGTCCATTAGGACTTAGCAAAAATGGCTGGTACCAAGTTGCTGGTGCAGTCGCTTAAGCAGCTTGGTGACCACTTAAGCGGTAGCCACTTTGGTAGCCAAGCAACCACTTAAGTGGAGGATGACCTTCTTGGTAGGGACCACTTAAGCGACCCTTTTATCGCTTAAGCGGCGACCTCCTAAGTGGCCATCGCTGGTGTTATATATATTTTATTTTCCACAATTTTCAGCTTCTTTCTCTAAGTTTAAAACGGAATTTCATCCTTGGGAGCTCAAAATTAGTGGGTAAAACTTACAATTGAGGCGGGGATTAGCTGGGGAATCATAAAGTGAATATTGTGTGTCCTTTTCTTCGTAAGTTTTCGATTTAACTCTGAGTTAATTCTCCATTCTTGTTCTTGAATTTTTGGATTGTATTGGGATTTTCTAGGGCTGTTATTAAGCTCGTATCATGCCTAATTTCTACGAAAGTGATCCTTGAGCTGAGAAGGACTCACTGAAGGACTCAATTTTTGATTCCATCAGTGGGCCCCCATTATTTATTTTTTAGCCCGATTTCTAACTCGGAGCATAAATTAGTATTATGGGTATCGATATTCTTGTCTTGATATGTAGAATATTATTTTGATAGCATGACGGTGTTCAGAGGCTTCTCGAAAGGGTAAAGCTCCATTATAGAGGTTTTTACGCGCCTTCGGCGACATTCATATAGACTAGGCTTACCTTTCTTCTAGACTTTGCTTTGTTATAGTATTATTGTTCTATTATGCGAGATGTGGGTGGTTTCTTATGCCTCAAATTCTCGTTAGTATATTGCTGCTTAATTTAGCCAATTAGGGGCATTTTCGGATAGATTTTGAGCCCCGTTTCCCTTATGTCAGTCTATGATTATCCTTTAGGATTAGACTTAGCTTATTTAGTGCCTTGGGATGGGATTGAGAAGCCTTAGCCTAGGTTTGGGTAGGTGCTTGCCTTAGGTTGGGTTTTTCAGGACTTATAGTGGGTTCTATCGCCCCTTTTTAAGATAGATGCTTAGAATAACACCCTTTTGACCTAAATGATCTCATAACCTCTTCTTTAGGCTATTACTTGGGTTTAGGTTGACCTAGTCATTATAATAAGCTTATTTAGCTTTATTACCCTGGGTAGGGTAATATTTAATGTTAAGCCATATTTTCTGACTTAATAATTAGAACCAGCTTCTCCTTAAGGGATTTGGCCACCTAAAATTGGAATTTATGATTAAATGGACATGAGATGGGTTAAAAATCTAGGATATCACTATATATTGCTTACCTAGTAGTTTAAATTTGAGTCTGATACCTGGCATATTATTATTTTCTATAGTCCCGGTTCGAGTCCAATATTTGCTATATTGTTATTATCTGTCAGTTCCAGGTTGAGTTTGACATCTGCTATATTATTATTATTCACTAGTTTTGATTTGATTCTGACATTTATTACCATTACTATTATTGATCTGGGGTTGGGAATTCGGTAGAGACCGATAAAATTATGGATATGGCTATAAATGAAGTATAAGGTACGCATATCACTCATTTTGGGCTCTCTTTACTTTCATCATTGTTATATCCTATCCTTACCTTGGTATTAATCTTTATTTGTACCCACCATGCTTATAGGGGCTCGGTTGAGTTTGGGTTTATTTCTCCTTGTGTGTGCCTTTTGGGCTTATGGGGGTCCAGTTAGGTTATAACTTATTTTTAATTTTGAGTTACTTACTTTTGATTTATCGTATTTGCCTAGTATAGCCTATTATTTCCATTTATGTCCCTTAATTATTGTCTTTAGATTATATACTCGTACGTTATTTTTACTTTTACTGTAATTGAGCTTAGTCGACCTATGATGCCTACTGATTACCCGTTGTTTTGGTACTCATACTATGCTTTTGCATCTTTTTCCTAATACAGATCGGAGTATGAGTCACCACCATTAACGACATCCTCTAGCTGTATTGCCGATCGAAGATTTGGGTGAGCTTTCAAAGTCCGGAGCTGATCCTCTTCTTTCCACTGTTATGATCGTCTTATTTTGTAAATTTTGAGACTACGATGTATATTTTGGCACTGTGTAGTACTCTTTTATCTTAGTGGATCTTGTACTAACCTTACCAGGTCTTAGGGGATTCATTTTGGTGTTTTTACACTCTCCCCTCTCCTGTATAACATGCTTATATATGTATATTCCTCTTCTAGATGTTTATTATTATAGTTGTATCCTTATTTCTTTATGTTCTGCCTGTTAGCCTATTACTCGCCCTTTCGGGTTATGATTTGGCTTATCTACTGGTGGGTTGAAGTAGGTACCATCATGACCCGAGAAGTTGGATCATGACAAAATAATATCCGGATAATCAATTGTTTCAAACCTAATCTCCCTTGTAACTCTCTCACTTATGTTCTTTTACTTCTTAATGTCTTGGTTGGTAGGATAGTGAACCTGATTTCATAAACTCCATCATCTTTCTTTGTCACAATATTAAGTTCTGCTGTAAGAATTACTGAGGAGATAGCATCAACCCAAGATAATAAAAAGGCTATAGTGAAAGAAATTTAGACCAAATTCATATTCAAAGGTGTTTAACTATTTGTATTATAGAAAAAAATAGAGAGGGGTTAATGAAGAAAGGGAAATGGGAAAGAAACAAAAACAGAGACAAAAATGGAGAGAGAGAGAGAGAGAAATGCTTTTTTGAGTTTTTTTCCAATGGCACATGCCTTTATTTAGTTAGTCTTCTGACACATCATCATTGTGTTACTTTCACGTACCTTGATTTTCTGAATAGTGTGTTTAACAAACACATTTTTACCAAGTTAAAGTGTCTATCTGGTCACTAGCAAAGTCTGAGTGGCTAACTTAAAAATTGTGCAAAGTTTAAGGGTCTAACTAGCTATTGGCCTTAAAAATTTGATTAAATTAATTGGAATTCCAGTTTGTAAACTGTTAGATTATGGGCGGTGAGTCATTTCATGTGGTCTGATTCGATTTGGTTAGGAGAGATAAGAAGAAGTGGTTAAGAAGAGTTTCCACGTCCTTAAATTTTCTCTAAAAAACTAAAGCTGAAAAAAGGAGAGTTGGGGAATGCTCCAAAACTGATTTCTACTCTATATAAAGATGAAAAAGAAAAAAAAAATCATATACGCTCTTTTTTGACATAATTCTCTCAACACTAAACAAAGGTTTGACGCACATATTTAGGACATTTAGTTGATGAAGAATTTTTTGTTTCCGCGAGATTCAAAATTTGACTTGGAGCAATTCTTCAATAAAGGTTCTGTGAAATTTTTGTTGTTGTTAATAGATATACTATTCTTGTTCCTGTTATGATTATCTTATATTGGTATCAAGAGCCAAATTCTTTATTGTTTATGTGTTTTTCAATTAAAAAAGGGAGAAAAAATTGAATTTGTTGAATTGATCGCACATCTGTTATTGCCACTTAAGATAGTCTCCCACAAAAGAATTTAAGAGACAATGTCTTCATCTTCAATAAGAATACAGAGACATCAATTTACTGTAGTAATATATTTTTCCCCGAAAACTGTTGCAAATAGATTAATTATGATAATTTTGTATACGTGTTATTAAGTGAATTAGTGGACATGTGTTTCCTTTTCAATCATTATGAGGAAGTATGGATCCATAGTAATGGAAAAGTCTATTCCGTTATGAACTTTGCTAATAACCCTTTTAAAAGATTTACTAAAAATTGATTTCAGTATATTACTAGTACGAAATTTTGGTATGAAACTTATGTTCTCATAATCTACTTGTTTAGGGCTTTCCATTGATATATTATGCATATTAAACAGACTTAAAACGAGTGAGATATGCATTTTTTGAAGTTAGGTTGAAATTTTTGACAATTTTCAGAAAAAAAACTACTACTGTAATTTATTTTTTGAAAATTTTTCGTTTGGAATTTTGGAATGATAATTGAACTTGTAGAATATACTTGTTTAGGACTTTTCATTGATATATTATGCATGTTAAACAGACTTAAAATGAGTGAGATATGGATTTTTGACAGTTTTTTGCAATCTGAAATTTGATTTCTGGAAATTGTTTGTTAAGAATTACATTGTATGATATTTTTTTTAATGAATCTACTTGTTATTAGATTTCTTTTGATATGTTATGCATATAAAACAGATTAAAAATTAGTGAGATATGATTTTTTTGAAGTTTTATGAATAATGGAGTGTAAGTTTGTTTTTACTCTTGATCTAATATTTTTAGGGAAAAGAGTCAAATATATCCCTCAACTTTTATTTATTGGCAAAGTTTACCCTTCATTATACTATTTGGCCATATTTAACCCCGTCGTTGAAAAACTTGTCACATGTATCCCTAGTTGAACGAAAATCCCCGAATTAGAATAAAATACCCGATTTTGAAGAGAAAACCCACTAGCCTCATCTTACTCGTCTCGACCCAACTAAATAAACACAATCCAAACAAATATATCCCTCCTAAACATATCCTTGCATGTGACAAGTTTGATAACAACAGGGTTAAATATGGCTAGATAGTATGATGAAGGTTAACTTAGCCAATAAATAAAAGTTGAGGGGTATTTTTGTAATAACCCTCATGGTAATTTTGTGTTTTTATGCGTTTTAACTATTTTATGCTTGTCCATAGTTGCCTTGTTATATTTGTGGTCTGCACTGCAAGGATAGGTGGCATGGTTTCCAAAGTGGTTGGTTGAAAAATATGTAAGTTTATCATTTTGGAAGGTTTGAAAGTTGATACAGTTGACTATAGTCAATATCAGTAGAAGTTGAGCTCGTATTGAAATTTCGTCAGTGCCATCAACTGCAAAATATAATTTTTGGGTTATTACGACTATTGATTCGGGTCTTAAGACACTCAGATGAGTTTTGAAAATTAAAATCTTAAGAGAGTTGACCAAAGTCAACGTTCGATGTTAGAAAGGTAATTTTCAAGTTTCGAAGATTCCACTAGGTTCAGAAGGTGATGTTTTGTCTACTTGAAGGTTTGATTTAGTTCCCAAAGCTATTGGATGAGTTTTAAGTGGTTATTTGGAAATTGAAGATTTTTAAGTTAAGAGTTGACTTCGGTCAATATCCGACTAAGATCACCTTGTCTGGGTGTTTTGATGATTTCAACAGGTTCGAAATATGTTTTACAAGTGGTTTACACTGTTGATTTATGTTTAGGAAGGTCACAAATGAGTTTTGGATACTTGTTCGGAGTTTGGAGTTTTTCGTTGTTGAGATTTAGTAGTATCACCTAAATTAAATGAGCTATCTTGGGTGCTTGGATGGTTCCATTAGATCCGTACCAAAATTTTGAAGCCAACATAAAAAGAATCGATGCATTTTGTGTCCGTACGAGGAAGTTATGGTATATTTACCATGTTGAGTTATGGCTGGTGCTGGTGCACCGCAATTGCGGACTTTGGACCGCAATTATGATAAAATGACCGCAAATGTAGTAAATTTTCCATAATTATGGATATCGCTGAGTACAAAAAGGGGCAAATTTTAGGATTTCGTATTATTGACATTTTGGAGCTAGGAAGCTCTGATTGTGGTATTTTTGATGCGTTGTCTCGTATAATCATGGGGTATATGATTCTACCTTCATTTTACTCATTTTTAAGAATATCCATTTCGTTTTCCATGATTTTGATTCATAAAGTTGAGATTTGAAACCCCAAAGTTATGAAATTATAAGTTTTGATTTTAGGATCAATTTATGATGGGTTTGTGTTGATTTTTTTAAATTAAGGTCCTTATAGTATGGGTAAACTGATTTTGACATAAATTTACTAAATTTCTCATTTTACATTGACTATGAACATGGAAATTTGGGTTTTTTTTAAAGTAAAATTAAGAAATGATATTTTGGTGATTTCAATGTCGATTTTAACTCTCTTTTTGATGAAATTTCAGATTTGAACTCTTTAAGTTATCAGTAACGTTATTTTTTATAGTAAAATTCAACTTTTACCCTTATGGACTTGGGGTTGACTTTTGAGTAGACTTTATGGACCTAGAATAGAAGTATATCAACATGGGTATCGATGGATTCATATTTACATGTAAAACTTATTCTTGAAAGATTCCAGGTGATTTAAAGTTGTTTCGAAAGAAAAACTATTTCAATAGTGGTTTGTGGTGCATTTCTTCAGTTTCGTGGTAGGTTATGGCTTAACTTCTTTCAGACTTTGCTTGGGTGGGGGCTTATCGTGTAAATTATTCTATGAGTTGGGAAAATTTATTGATTTGAGTACTGAATGAGATGGAATGTTGTTGTGATGACTGGTTAGAGGCTATAGGGTATTGGTGATATGGGACTCAGATCCCTGGTTTGATGTTGAGGCTTATAGCCTGTGTTCATGGGTTGATTATGAATTTGGGATGTTGGATATTTCTGTTTTATTTGATGTCATTTTTCATTTGTGTGTTCATACATACTTATTCATCTCATGGATCTCTGGACAATGATATTGTGAAGAAACTGATTTTGAATTTAGTGATCCAATGTGTTTGTCGGATGGTGAGGTTTTATATTCCGAATGGTCCATTGCATTTGATGGATAGTGAGGAACCAATACTAACAAGTGATATTCGAGTGATTATATATCGACCTCGCGAGTCTCCTATGGGTCCCATAATGGAGTGATAAATGCTCGGAGGGTGTATACAGTAGATATTGGCCATTGCATGTTATCTCATATCATTGCTTACATTATGATATTTATGGATTGTTGTTTTGATTGAGATATATCATGATATTACTTCATATTTAACTGCTGAGACTTTTCTGCTTACAGGGTTATTTTTAGTATTTTTTACTCATTATAGTTTTCTGCTTAAGTTTGGTCTGCCTATGATGCTGGGTACAAGTGGATCATACTCACTGTCACTTTTCTACATCCTTTCGAAGCAAATCCCTGTTTAAGTGGACCTCATGTTTAGAGATCATGCGAGACAACAATATCGAAGTTGTGGTGAGCTTCTACCTTCGGAGACCGCCCTAGCTTCATCTATCTCTTTACTTTCTATCTATTGTATCTTTCCAAACAGTGTTGCTCTTTGTATTTATGACAACCTATATTAGAGTCGCTCTTGTATTAATGACAGCTAAGTCTTAGGATGTCTTTGGAGTACTATGTTCAGTTTCCTTGCATTTATTTTGTTTTGGGTTGGAATTGAAGACTAGACATATTATTCTATTATATACCTTTACTTTAAATGAATTATGTCTTTGTGAGTTTGGCTTACCTACCATGGTAGGTTGGGATAGATACCATCACAATCCAATTTAGGTTGTGACAAGTTGGTATCAGAGCACTAGGTTCACCAGTCTCATGAGTACAAGAGCAAGTATCTAGTACAGTCTCGTGGGTCGGTGCGTAGATGTCCGTTATCTATCTTCGAGAGGGTACATAACTTTAGGAAATTCCACTTCTTGATTCTTTATCATGCGTTCTTTTTCCAAACTAACTCTTAAAATCTCTCCATTTCATTCTTTGACTTGTAGTGAGGACACTTTCTGGGATTTGCATGCTAGCAGTTGAGGGTGACGTCACATGGTATGGTGCAAGACCTGGTACTGAGGAGGTAGTGATAGATAAATGAGAAGATTGTGTAGCCAGATTTAGAGTATGGTGCAAGACCTGGTGCTGAGGAGGCAGTGATAGATAAATGAGAAGATTGTGTAGCCAGATTTAGACTGTATCTATGATTTGGAGATAGATTGAGTAAGGTTGTGGTTTAGATTATGCAGTTTGGGAATATTCATTTTGGAAGTTTAAATTATGGTTTGAAGAAATTCATGATCATCTTAGCTTCAATAGTTAGTTGTTCCGCAGTGGAAAAAGTATATATGTAGCTTAGATGGTATTAGAAATAGTGTGATGATTGGGAATGATACGATTAAATGAATAACTAGGTAGTAAGCATAGTAACTTTGAAGACTACGTTTAGTGAAGTTTTTCATAATGTCACGATCCAAACTATGGGGTCGTGCGGGAACCTACTCTATTCTAACTAGGTAGGAGAACCCTTACCACCCATCCAATTATGATGCAGAAATTCAAGGAAAAAGCCTTATTATAGTTAAGCAATTCAAATATGTTAATCGATGTAATCATAAACCGAAAATCTTTATAAGTATTTATATACATGATCAACAACTTTTAACATCACCTATGACTTAGTCTAGACATGTACAAGAGCTTCTATGATGAGAACAACAATAAGAAAGGACATAACTTTCACGAAAAAGAGGTGCATAAGTTTATGCTGAATGATTGTCGCTCCACACAAGAAACTCCTAATCAACCTGCATCATATATATATCTCAAAAAAGGTATATAACAAGAGTAGTATCAGTACACCACAAGTACTAGTAGGCATCATCGGTCAACCAGGATTAAATCATATAAACATCATATAGAAATCACAGAATGAAAGACTGACAATTTCATATAGCAGTTCAACATCAACTTCACAATTTCCATACCCATACTTTACCTTCCTAGTAACTTTTGATATATAATATTATCTGTGTTTGACCAACTTAGTTACGAGCGGACAATCAAAATTTCGTCTAATTATTATGATTTCCTCACTAAATCTATGAACATATTCTAACAAGACAACTCCTCATAACTCCAACCCAAGGATTATCCTATGTTTCTTACTATAGACATTATGCATACACAACGAGTACTAACTCCATAATCAGCTCTATAAGCTGGTAGTGGCCACAATGTCCCCATACACTTAACCACGATTCTTCTATCCTCCTATCAAATTAAGGCAACATCATAATAATTATCAAGGTGTAAAAGTCACAGAACTTATAGAATATCTCAATTAACAGATAAGCACTACCACACCTAAGCATAAATCAAGCATGAGTAAATTAGTAATCAACACATATCAAGTAATCTCAACCAACAACTTACCACCCACAAATAAACCACTAACAACCAATAACCTTAACAAGACCAATCTTTATCCTATCAATGATTTCACAGTTGCAACCACAAATATAAGTTCGACAACAAGGGAGGGGTCTAAAATTTACCCTTTCCTAGTCAAGAGTTACCATAATATCTTAATCTACAGCCTTGAATAATAGCAGTGAACACAATATTTTTATCAAATTGTAACCTTGGAAGTTAATATACTTTTTCATGACATAAAGTCCATTTAGATGATAATTTATCATGAATTACATATAAAATATTTAAGTTCAGTACAATATGGCCTGATACAACAAATAATGTGAGGTCGGCGGCTCGAAGTTTTATTCTTAGTGGTTTAGTTGATAAACATTATGATTTGTCTAACTTTTGGGTTGCAGATAGGATAAATGTAAGTTTTCACTATCTGCACCCCTTACTTTAGTAATTTAACCATTTCTTCTTCACCATTCATCAAAGTTTTAATAGTAACTAGCAAAAGTATATCTTTTTTCCTTCCAGAAGTATGAACATTTCATTGGTGTGCCACTGCTATAGTTTCGAATATGCTTCTAAATTGTTTTTAAAATTCCCGTCTCTTTTCTTTTGGGTTGCACTCCCTTAGTACTTCACTCCATTTGTTTATTTCTATGTTTATGTATTTTCTGTGCCACCTGAATTCCAAAATAATAACTACTATGTAGATGTCATTTTTCAAATTTTTGTGTCTGTAATCTTTATCAACTATGAAATCACTCTCTAGCCTTTTTTGTTTCTGCTCAGGTACAGTAGCTTCCTCACAATTCAGGTCTGTTTTTCTTCTAGTAAAAAAATAAAATTACTCACTAGCATTGGATTTTACGATGGAGGATATGTATTGAGTTGCTTACTACATTAGTGTTTTTCTTGACATAAGAGTGAAAACTGAGATCACCTTAAAACCTCAATTTTTATTTAGTCTATCTAATTTTAGGGACACATTTCTATTTGGAATGCCGTTAGATGATCTACTAGTTTTAAAAAACCTTCCATGTTATCTATAGCCAAGTTTCAAGAACTAATTTCAACCTATGTTTTATTTTCTCCCCTATTGAACCTACTTTACTCAAAAGTTTCTCTATTAAGTGAATTTTCTCTTCCACTGTAGTGAACACAACTTGCAACTCATACAATTTCTTGAATTGCAGTAAACCTTCCATTTTATATCATAGGATATTGAATTTGGGTATTATCTTCTAGTCTCTTAGTGTTACCATCAAAGAATCCCATATACATTTGGGGCAGTAGCTATTATACAAGTAAAGGGTTAAACAATTAGCATACTGATAATATCATATCTATGAATTGTGTGGCCATGTGGGAATCAACTTCTTTTTTACTGAATGATCTTTCCCTTATATGATTGGTTCCATTGTTTTTTTATTTTCCAAAATTTGTATCAATTCCACCATAGACAATTCAACATGGTTTTCTGTAAGATGCAAAAGTCTCTTGGCTTGTAGCATCTCTACAGTTTCAAAACTTTGATGCTAATGGACTGAACTTATTTGGTTTATTATTATTTTCACCCTCATTGTAGGTTTGACAATCCTTTGATATTTTGATACTATCATGATATAATAAATAAGAATCTTGACTCTAGATTGCCCAAAGTAACAAGGAAGCTCTGAACCATTATATGAAAGTATACATGTCAAAGACAGCTCCAGCAGCCTGAAAATAATATCAGACTTTAATGAGGATGTAAAATTTCAATTTCAAATAATTGTGATGTTTTTACATTTAATTTTGTTGAATTCGTTGCAAGTGCACATCTTGGAATATTACTTTATTAGTATGTATAGTACAAGACATGTTTTTTAAGGTTATTGAAAATCTGTACATTTGAATTATTTTTTTGAGTTATTTACTAGCTAATTTACTATTTGAGATCATTTAAATAGGATAATAATGTATAGTTGTGATTAATGTATATTGCAAGATAAAACTATTTAAATAATATTTGATATGCCTACATAATAATACCACACTTTACAAGTATGTCCATATGGATGTTAATGTGTGGTTGTACACTAGTAAAGGCAATAACTCACAGATGTTGGTTTAGAGGAGGTAGCATCGGCTATACTTTGCAAGTGTGGCCTAAGGTTATAAAACCCACACTTAAAAAGTATGGATTAATGTAGTAAAAAGTGTTTCCACATGAAGTTCTACAAACATAGCCTTTGTACCTTATAAACCATGCTTTTGAAGCATGGTCTCTAAAGTAACACTTGAAAAGTGTGCCCTTAAGTCAAAGGTTAAGCTGGTTTAGGCCACCCCCACAAAAGTGTTGTCTAAAGTCAAAAAGTGTATCCTTTGATCAATGACCACACTTTTTGATAGTTTAAGCCACACTTTTCAAGGGTGGGTAAAGGACTCAAATGTTGTAGTGGTAGTGACTTTCTGAAGATTTAGTTTAGGTTTGGGTTATAATCAATGATATGTGCGTGATTTTGCATTTCTACACTAATTTGGGTTGTTCATGTTCTTCCAGGTGGCTTATCAAATTATTATCAAAAAAACTTACAGTTCTACAAATTTAGTGAAGATTTTGGTCTGAATTGATACTACCTTGTTGATAGAAACTATATAGACATTTGGTTATATATAAAGGGTAAATGTCTATGGTATAAGAAGCTCTTCAGGTGATCAATGGTTTTCTCCAGAATTTGACATGAGAATATGATTGATTTAATACTGGTCGTAGTATGACATTTTAAGATTTGTATGGAATCAGATATTGGTTCTTGACCCAGTAGCTTCAGCTTACTGAAATAGTACTATCAGACTTTTAATTAGCGGTATTAGCCTTAGAAAAGACTAGTTTCTGACAGGAAATGGTTAGTACCTGTGATCAACGCATCAGAAGTTTCTGCCTTAGGACGAGCTAGAACTGCATAAAGATGTGCCTTATCACCATCTTGGAAGTCACCTCTACCACCTTGCGCTCTATTTCTACCAACTTGTCCTCCCCCTCAATTGGACTGGTTTCCACCCCTATCTTGGCCACCATGCCCATCTTGTGGACGACCCTTACCATTTCCTCCTCCAACACGACCTATCGGAACTAAAGTAGTAGAAGTTGGTTGCTGTCTCAACTAACCTGCAGATAAAAAGTTAGGGCAATACTTCTTGACATGTCCTAGACCCCCACACTCAAAGAATTTGGGTCCCAAAGTAGGCCTCTGAACTGAAGAGGAAGAAGGCGTGTAGCTGCTGGCTCGGGATGTCTTATAATTGACCCCAGATGGGCCCCTTGCTGATACTGGCATAGCTAAATGGCAGGGCTTAGAAGAACCACACCCCTTTGAGAAAGCACTACTAAATTGGCCCTAGGTCCGAGCCTTCTTCTGTTCTGCTTTCACCTCTCCCTGTTTCTCAAGTGCTTCATCCTTCTTGGAAAATTCAACAACATCCTAAAAAGACTTACCAGACATAGCCACCTATAAAGTTGCCAACTGAATCCCCAAATTTAGACCCTCTAAAAAGTACATGATCCGCTCCTCCTATGAGGTAATCAACTGCAATGCATAGAGAGATAGGGTATAAAAAATGGACTCATAGGCTGCTGTCACGCCCCGTATCCCAACGGGGCAGACTGGCACGCGAAGCCGATAAGGCTCGAGAGAACCAATCTTTGCTCATGTCCATTCATATACATGCCATAAGAAACATCGCCATCACGTATAGAGATATAAGATGCTAATAACGGAAATCATGGAACATGCGATACATACATGTGAGAAACTTGGCTGTCAGGGCCAACAAGTCGAAATGGACATACCTCCCTTACATTCATATACCCACATACGTCTACAAAGCCTCTAACAGATGTATACACATAACTATCTTAAAGTCAGGACAAGACCCTGCTTTATACAACATTTACAATACCATAATTAGTGTACAACTGTGACTCGGAAAGCCCAGAACCAACTAGAGCTCACCAAAGTTTTGCAAATAACCAGCAATCTATTGTGGAGGTCTACTAGCACCTGCACCTGCAATAAGTAAGGTAAGTCCCCCAAGGGACGTCAGTACGAAGTATGTACTAAGTATGTAAGGCTCATATGAAACTGTATGACACGTAAATGCTTCAATGAACTCAAATACAAATGAATAACCAATATGGATAAGTCACCATTCTATATGTTGGGAACTATGTGTATTGCTTTCATTACTTTCTTTGCTTCTTTACTTCTACGTTTGTGCATCATCACTTGTGTCACTATGTACCCAGGCCCCGACAGATCAGTGGGTCTTAACATAACATAACGTTATGTTGGGATAGGCTCGAGCTAGACTTATGCCTCTAGAGCTACCACCCATAAATCAATACATTGGCTCAGCTCGAGCTAGGTTATTACCTCTAGAACCGCCACCCATAAACCAATATCTCAGGTTCGGCTCGAGCTAGGTTCTTACCTCTAAAGCTACCCCCTGTCAGGTTCTGTTCGAGCTAGGCTCATGCCTCTAGGACTACCCCCTAATCCAATAATCTCGGGATCGGTTTGAGCTAGGCTTTCGCCCCCAAAGCTACCACGCATACTCAATCATCAACCATATATACATTACTTCATTCTTTATTTTTGAGATTGATACATTTATAGTCATAACATTATTTGAACTTTGGAACATAGCATTATTGGAACTTTGGAACATTAGTAAATGGACATGAGACATGTGAATTACAATTGATCAATGAGTAGGGAACATGTGATTAATAACAATTGATAAACGGAAATGGGATATCTTAGAACATTTTGGAAGAGAACAAGTACAATGTCCATGAGAACACTATGTGCTGCAGAAGGGTACGGAAAGAGTAACCTTACATACCTTCACTTCCAAGTATGAATACACAAGCCTATATCTGAACACAATAGTCTAGCTCCTTCCTTACGTTTCACTCTACAATATAAGTACATAACAGAGCTTACATTAACAACTAGTTACCGTACAAGTGTACAAGACGACAATGAGCTATATAACTGTAATATAACGTCAATTTACCCTAATAAAATAATCCACTATATCATCATACCAACAACACCATAACATTCCACACATTGACCAAGACATCATAGACCAATAGCATTTCACACCACGTTTACCCTTTACGCTTCCTCACTATCATTCCATCACAATTACTCCATCAAATTGCCTTATAACAAGATATGAGCAACAATACATAATTAATATAATCCAACATTCCTCCATACGACCCCTTAAAGTCATTAAAAAGGTATCATAAGTTGATAATTACATCCAAAAAGGGTATAGGGGCCTTCGGGGATCAAAGAGAGACAAAACCATACAAAATGACATTTTGGGGTGACCTGTGAAGCCACCTGCACCCGCAGGTGGCTGACATGCAGCTGAAGGTGAACCTTGGCCCTGTCCAGGGGCACCGCGTTGGCATTTGCGCCAGCAGGTGCCTTCGTCTGCGGAGGCGGATGCCCAAATCGGCCAAAAAGGGTCTCTTTTGGGTCCTTTTGTGTAATAAATGGTCCAAGGCCATAAGTAAGCTTTAATTTCTTATTTTTGGTCACTTGTATGACAAAAAACACCCATGGTTTCATGACACACATGAACATCACCAAAAACACACTTTTCCTTCATTACACCACCAAGTCCATGCACAATTTTACAATAACAATTCCAAATATTATGTACAAGGATAAAAAAAGTTAAGGCTATATTCACATCTCACATGTCAATATTTAATTCATCAAGTTCACTTCCTTCAAGACCACAAGTCCCTTTTCAAGTTTATAAGGTCAAAACCCTTTTTCGATTGTAAAAATAGATAGTTTTACACATAGTGAAATGTCCAACACTGTGTCAACATAAAAAACATGATTTATTCACCACCTTAAGCATATAATATAGTAAACCATGAGAATAAATACTTACCAAAGCTTTCAAGATGATGATCTTGGCCAAAGAGAATAGTTGCATAGGGTTTGTGTGTAGAGAGCAATATTTTAGAAAAGTCTAGAATGGCATGTGTGTTGTGTTGAATAATAATCTGATTTTTCTTGATTTATATAGTACCTAATAGTCATCCTTATCCTTATTCAATGCATGCTTGCTTGGTCAAATACAAGAATGGATCATTTCCATTTTTGGGCCATGTCTTCTTATGATTTTGGGCCTCATTTGAGCTCAATGGCACATGATTTAATTTAAGCCCAACAAATTAATGCATAATTCACCAACTCTCTCATGTTTAAATGCTTCTATAAATGGTAAAGTAGTCTCATGGTTTCGGGTATGTACGGGGTGTTACATTCTTCCCCCCTTAGAAACATTCGTCCTCGAATGTTAGTGACATCATTCAATTTAAACAAAGGCAGGTCTAGGAGCGTTCTTCATGTTATCATATATATATACTCAATGCTTATAAATACTTACTTGTCATTGTTACGATCTCGTATCCTGAGCTGGTTCTTCCATTTGGAACAAATGAGGGTACTTGGACTTCATCATTTCTTCAGCTTCCCATGTGACTTCTTCTATTTGCTGATTTCTCTAAAGTACATTTACGGAAGCTATGTATTTATTCCTCAACGTCTTCACTTGTCTATACAGAATGGCAATAGGTATCTCCTCATAGGTAAGATCCTTCGTAACATGCACATCGTCAATGGGAGTAAAATGAGATGGATCTCCTATACACTTTCGAAGTTTTGAAAAATGAAATACTGGATGAACTGTGGAAAGTTCTTGGGGTAATTTCATTTCATATGAAACTTGCCCAAATTTTCGGACAATTTCATATGGACCTATATACCGGGGACTCAACTTCCCTTTCTATCCAAATCTCATTACCCCTTTCATCGGTGACACCTTCAAAAATACCCAATCACTTATAGCGAATTCGAGACCTCTTCTTCTAACATCAGCATAGGACTTATGTCGACTTTAGGCCGTTTTTAGCCGCTGTTGGATCACTTTAACTTTCTCCATAGCCCGATGAACAAGATCTGGCCCAAGTAAAGCAATTTCACCCTCTTCAAACCATCCGATTGGTGATCTATATTTCCTTCCATACAAAGCTTCATAAGGTGCCATTTTAATACTTGAATGATAGCTATTGTTGTAGGCAAATTCAATGAGAGGCAAATGGTCATCCCAACTTCCTTGAAAATCTAACGTGCAAGCTCATAGCATATCTTCAAGTGTTTGGATACATCTGTCTGAGGATGGAAAACCGTACTTAGATTCACCTGTGTACCCAAAATCTGCTGATAAGATCTCCAAAAATGCACAGTAAACTGAGCTCCCCTGTCGGATATAATGGAGATCGGAATCCCATGTAATCGCACTATTTCTTTAACATTTTACCCTGCATAATCTTCAGTTGTATAGGTGGTCTTGACTGGTAAGAAATGCGCTACCTTGGTAAGCCTGTCAACTATGACCCATATGGAATCAAATTTCTGCAGTGTACGAGGCGAACCCGTGATGAAGTCCATATTAATCATATCCCATTTCCAGACTGGAAGATTGATACATTTCATGTAACCTCCTGGTTTCTGATGCTCTACCTTTACTTGTTGACAATTTGGGCATTGAGCTACAAATTCTGTAATGTTCCTTTTCATATTTTCCCACCAATACATTTCTTTCAAGTCATGGTACATTTTGGTAGCTCCTAGATGAATAGAATATAGCGAATGATGCGCCTCTGTCATAATTCTTTTCCTCAGCTCGTCTACATTCGGTACACATAATCTACCTTGGTATTGAAGTACCCCTTCTTATGTTAGATCAAAGGCCTTAGTCATACCCTGTTGTACATTTTCTTTTAGCTGTAATAACATAACTGCTTCTCTTTCACTTTAGCTAGTAATAAAGATTCTGCTGCATTTTGTACAATAACCCCTTCATCTGAGGATTCAAGAAGATGAACCCCCAAGCTGGCTAATTGATGTAGATCTTTGACTAAATCTTGCTTCTCTTTCAATTGGCCACTAGTGCCTCCTATTGCCTTGCGGCTCAATGCATCAGCTACCACATTTGCTTTTCTTGGATGATATAGAATATCAAGATCATAGTCTTTTAATATCTCAAGCCACCTCCGCTGCCTCAGATTGAGTTCCTTCTGCTTAAATATATATTGCAAACTCTTGTAATCAGTATAGATATCAACATGAACTCCATACAAATAATGACGCCATATCTTTAAAGCAAATACCACCACTACGAATTCAAGATCATGTGTGGGATAGTTTCTCTCATGTGGCCGCAACTGTCATGAGGTATATGCTATTGCATTACCATACTGCATCAATACACATCTGAGGCCAACTCTGGAAGCATCACAATATACTGCATAACCTTCAATGCCTTCCGGAAGTACTAATACGGGTGTGGAAGTCAATTTATCTTTCAGCTCTTGGAAACTTTTCTCACATGCATCATTCCACTGAAATTTGACTGCCTTGTGTATAAGCTTTGTTAAAGGTGCAGCAATGGAAGAAAACCCTTCAACAAACCTTCGATAATAACCTGCTAGCCCAAGAAAGCTACGAATTTTTGTAGGCGTCGTAGGCCTTGGCCAATTTTTCACCGCTTCACTCTTCTGTGTATCAACCCGTATCCCTTCATCTGACATAATGTGACCCAAGAAAGCGACAGATTTTAACCAAAATTCACATTTAGAGAACTTTGCATACAACTTTTGCTCACGAAGTATTTGTAATACTTGTCGTAAGCGCTTAGCATGGTCCTCTTGTGATCTTGAATAAACCAAGATGTCATCTATAAATACCGTCATGAACACGTCTAGAAATGGATTAAACACCCTATTCATCAAATCCATGAACACAACTGGTGCATTTGTTAGTTCAAATGACATAACTAAAAATTCATAATGGCCATACCGTGTTCGAAAGGTTGTCTTGGTTACATCTTTTTCTCTAACTCTAACTTGATGGTAGCCCGACCTCAAGTCAATCTTTGAAAAACATATGGCACCCTGTAATTGATCAAACAAATCGTCAATTCTGGGGAGGGGATATTTGTTCTTGATCGTTACCTTATTCAATTGCCGATAGTCAATGCACATTCTCAATGTGCCATCTTTCATCCGTACAAATAATATCGGTACACTCCACGGGGACATACTAGGCCTGATGAAGCCCTTTTCCAGCAAGTCTTTCAATTGCTCCTTCAATTCACGCAGTTCTGCTGGAGCCATTCTATACGGGGGAATAGAAATAGGCTGAGTGCCTGGATTTACATCAATGCCAAATTCTACTTACCGTTCTGGAGGCAAACCGGGAAGATCCTCTGGAAATACGTCAAGAAATTCATTGACCACTGGGACCGACTGAGGAGTTAGTGGTTCCACTTCAGTATCTTTCACTCATACTAAGTGACATATGTACCCCTTGGCAATCATTTTCCTTGCTTTCAGATAAGAAATAAATTTTCCTCCTGGTGCCACCATATTACCCTGCCATTCAAGACCATTTTCTTGTGGAAAATGAAAATGTACCTTCTTGGCCCGGCAATCTACCAGGCCATAATAAGAAGCCAACCAATCCATGCCCATTATCACATCAAAATCCACCATGTCTAGTTCAATGAGAGTCGCCAGTGTATCATGACCACACACAATTACAACACAATTTCGATATACTCTTTTTGCAATAATATATTCACCAACTGGTGTAGATACTTCAATTGTCTTAGTTAGTAGTTTCGGTGTTCTTTCAAATTTAGCAGCAATCAATGGAGTAACATATGACAATGTAGAACCCGGATCAATCAATGCATATACAGTATACGAAAATATGGATAATGTACCTATGACTATGTCAGGAGATGCCTCTGAATTCTTCCGGTCCACTAGAGCATAAGTGCGGTTCTGGACCCCACTAGTACTGGCTGCTCCTCTGGAACCTCTTCCACGACCAACAGACTGCACACCTCGGCCAAAAGAAGGAACCGATGATGATGACGCAATGGCTGATCCCGTCGGTCGTGCTATACCACCCATACTCCTATGGGGACACTCTTTCATCAGGTGCACTGTCATACCGCACCAAAAGCAAGCATTTGTCCCTAATCGGCATGTACCTAAATGAATACGCCCGCAGTGCTGACACTGCTGACGAGAAAATCCTGCTACCTGTGATCCATGAATTCCACTATTCTGCCCAGATGGACTGCCTCTAAACCCTCGAAATTGAAAGTGAGTGCCTGCTGTGGAATAAGAGAATGAGGGTCTAGGCAGTCTAGGAAACATCCGAGGCCTAGATTCTCCTTGGGACACCATAGACTGTCCCATAGGTCTAGCTCTTTTGGACTGTCCTCGGTCAGATTCATGTACCCTCCTTCTCTGTCTCTGATCTTCCATTTTCTTTGCGAAGGCCTGTATTCTGGCTATGTCCATATCTTTGTTCAAGGCGGCAATGGTGCAGTCCCTTACCAAATATGGCTCTAATCTGTCCACATATCGATGGACTCTGTTTGTCATTATAGCCACTACATTCGGAGCATATCGAGCCAAGGAATTAAACTGAAGACTATATTCTCTAACACTCATGTTCCCTTGACGTAGATTTAGAAACTGGTCTGCACGTGCCTCTCGGATCTCATATGGGAGGTAATGATCAAGAAACGCCATTTTAAATTCATCCCAACCAGCTGGAAGTGTATCAATACCCCTTGATCTTTTCCAGTCTTCATACCATAATATAGCTTCACCTTTCAATCTATAAGCCGTAAGTTCAACTATTTCAATACCAGACACATACATAACTTCTAGAGCCCTCTGGATTTGATCCACGAAGTCCTGTAGATCTGCTTTCGGATCTGACCCAGTGAATATAGGAGGGTCAAATTTCAAAAAGTCCTGTGTCCTGCGACTCGCCACTCTAGCCGCATCATCCTCATTTATCGTTGGACCAGCTCATCCTTGACTTTGTGCCACAACTAACTGAGTCAACATATGCACTGCATTTCTTAGATCCTGGTTAGTGGCATTCATTGGTGGTTATGCGGGTACTTCTCTACCTATTGGCTCTTCAGGAGCTGGAAAAGTAGAAGAAGACCACGATGCAATTTCAGTGTTAGATCCACCTTGATTAGCTTGGTCAGGTGGTGATTTACTCGTGCCTTCTCTGGCAAGCACATCTACCTACTTACCTTTGCCTCTACCTCTTCTTGTCATCGACATTTTACTATAAACAGGAAAACCATGTACAATGGTCAGATATGATTCCACTTACAACATTGGCTCTATTGCACGATCTAGAAATGAAGAAAAGAAACAACTCCTAAATGTCCTGTAGCCTCCTACTTATAAATGTGGTGCACAACACATCCATAAGCAAGAATCTACTCAGACACGACTTTGTAGACACCCTTAGAAATACCTGCTCTGCTACCACTTTTGTCACGCCCCGTATCCCAATGGGGCGGACTGGCACCCAAAGTCGATAAGGCTCGAGAGAACCAATCTTTGCTCTTGTCCATTCATATGCATGCCATAAGAAACATCGCCATCACGTATAGAGATATAAGATGCTAATAGCGGAAATCATGGAACATGCAACACATACATGTGAGAAACTTGGCCGTTAGGGCCAACAAGTCGAAATGGACATACCTCCCTTACATTCATATACCCACATATGTCTACAAAGCCTCTAATAGATGCATACACATAACTATCTTAAAGTCGGGATAAGACCCCTCTTTATACAACATTTACAATACCATAATTAGTGTACCACTGTGACTCAGAAAGCCCCGAACCAACTGGAGCTCACCAAAGTTTTGCAAATGACCGGCAACCTACTGTGGAGGTCTACTAGCACCTGCACCTGCAGTAAGTAAGGTAAGTCCCCCAAGGGACGTCAGTACGAAGAATGTACTGAGTATGTAAGGCTCATATGAAACTGTATGACACGTAAATCTTCAATGAACTCAAATACAAATGAATAACCAATATGGATAATTTACCATTCTATATGTTGGGAACCATGTGTATTGCTTTCATTACTTTCTTTGCTTCTTTACTTCTACATTTGTGCATCATCACTTGTGTCACTATGTACCCGGGCCCCGACTGATCAGTGGGTCTTAACATAACATAACGTTATGTTGGGATTGGCTCGAGATAGGCTTATGCCTCTAGAGCTACCACCTATAAATCAATTCATCGAGCTCGGCTCTAGCTAGGTTATTACCTCTAGAGCATCCACCCATAAACCAATATCTCATGTTCGGCTCGAGCAAGGTTCTTACCTCTAGAGCTACCCCCTGTCAGGTTTGGTTCGAGCTAGGCTCATGCCTCTAGGACTACCCCTTGATCCAATAATCTCGGGATCGGCTTGAGCTAGACTTTCTCCCCCAAAGCTACCACCCATACTCAATCATCAACCATATATGCATTACTTCATTTTTTACTTTAGAGATTGATACATTGATAGTCATAACATTATTTGAACTTTGGAACATAACATTATTGGACCTTTGGAACATTAGTCAATGAACATGACACATGTGAATCACAATTGATCAATGAGTAGGGAACATGTGATTAATAACAATTGATAACCGGAAATGGGATACCTTAGAACATTTCGAAATAGAACAAGTATAATGTCAATGAGAACACTATGTGCTGCAGAAGGATATGGAAAGAGTAACCTTACATACCTTCACTTACAAGTATGAATACGCAAGTCTATATATGAACACAATAGTCCAGCTCCTTCCTTATATTTCACTTTACAATACAAGTACATAACAAAGCTTACATTAACAACTAGTTACCGTACAAGTGTACAAGACGATAATGAGCTATATGACTGCCATATAACGACATTTTACCCTTATAATATAATCCACTACATCATCATACCAACAACACCATAACATTCCACACATTGACCAAGACATCATAGACCAATAGCATTTCACACCACATTTACCCTTTACGCTTCCTCACTATCATTCCATCACAATTACTCCATCAAATTGCCTCATAACAAGATATGAGCAACAATACATAATTAATATAATCCAACATGCCTCCATACGACCCCTTAAAGTCATTAAAAAGGTATCATAAGTTGATAATTACATCCAAAAAGGGTATAGGGGTCTTCGGGGATCAAAGAGAGACAAAACCATACAAAATGACATTTTGGGGTGACCTGCGAAGCCATCTGCACCCGCAGGTGGCTGACATGCGGCTGAAGGTGAACCTTGGACCTGTCCAGGGGCACCTGCATTGGCATCTGCACCCGCAGGTGCCTTCGTCAGCGGGGGCGGATGCCCAAATCGGTCAAAAAGGGTCTCTTTTAGGTCCTTTTGTGTAATAAATTGTCCAAGGCCATAATTAAGCTTTTATTTACATATTTTTGGTCACTTGGATGCCAAAAAACAACCATGGTTTCACGACACACATGAACATCACCAAAAACACACTTTTCCTTCACTACACCACCAAGTCCATGCACAATTTTACAATAACAATTCCAAACATTATGTACAAGGATAAAACAAGTTAAGGCTATATTCACATCTCACATGTCAATATTTAATTCATAAAGTTCACTTCCTTCAAGACCACAAGTCCCTTTTCAAGTTTATAAGGTCAAAACCCTTTTTCGATTGCAAAAATAGACAGTTTTACACATAGTGAACTGTCCAACACTGTGTCAACATAACCAACATGATTTATGCACCACCTTAAGCATATTATATAGTAATCCATGATAATAAATACTTACCAAATCTTGCAAGATGATGATCTTGTCCAAAGAGAATAGTTGCATATGGTTTGTGTGTAGAGAGCAATATTTTAGAAAAGTCTAGAATGGCATGTGTGTTGTGTTGAATAATAATATGATTTTTCTTGCTTTATATAGTACCTAATATTCATCCTTATCCTTATTCAATTCATGCTTTCTTTTTCATATACAAGAATGGATCATTTCCATTTTTGGGCCATGTCTTCTTATGATTTTGGGCCTCATTTGAGCCCAATGACACATGATTTATTTTAAGCCCAACAAAGTAATTCATAATTCACCAACTCTCTCATGTTTAAATGCTTCTATAAATGGTAAAGTAGTCTCATGGGTTCGGGTATGTACGGGGTGTTACAGCTGCCACTGATATGTTACCTTGCTCCAACCTCAGAAACTCAACCTTCTTCTGATCACGGTATGTGCAAGGAACATATTTCTCAAGGAATACATTCTGAAAATGAGACTAAGTAACTGGAGGTAAGGCAGCTTTGCACTCCACAAATGATCTACACCATTTCTTGCCTTTGTTTTGTAGCTGAAAAGAAACAAACTCCATACCATACCTTTCAACAATACTCATCTTGTACAGACGTTCGTGAAAATCTACTAAGAACTCCAAAGCATCCTCAGATTTTGTACCTTGGTGTACCGAGGGCTTTATCTTCATGAACTTGAAAAATAGCCCATTCTCATTACCAATCATCACCGATCTAAGTACCTATTGGGGATACACCCCAGTTTAAGAGCTTGAATCCATCCTTGGTGCTATAACAACAACATATTGCAAGGCCATAGGCGGGATAGTCGAAACAACTAGAGTGTAGCGAGTGTCAGCCAAGCCACCCAAGAACCCCAACACTTGTTGAATCACCTCTATAGACAAAGGCACCTGCGCTGCCCCATTTGGTGTTGGCACCACATTCTCTGGAGCTATAATTTCTTCTTCCTTAACTACCTCCTCTTCATTTTGAACATGGCCTAGAGCATCCTGCGGTGGGGGAGGGGTTGGTGATATCTGCCTTGCCAATCTCCCAGTTTCCTGATCTCTACCCTTAACGGGCACCACTCCCAGTCCTCTTCTTCTTGCTCTGCCTCTAACTAGAGGCCTACCCCAGACTGTGGCCTCAACGACCAATGCGGCTGTAGGTGCTGTCATGGGTTCTGCTGCTGCTGCTCTGGTGGAACAAGTATTCACCATCTGCTAACAAGAGTGAAAGGATTAGATACCAATCTGGATCATAAGATACTAATTGGAATCAAGTAATAGAACGACAGGAAGAGAGAAAGGAAATTCTTTTCCTAAAGCCCTGTAGTCTTTCGAAGAAAAGTATAGATGTCTCCATACCATTCTGTAGGACTTGACTAGAACTGTTCTTATACGATGAGATCTATGAGCCTAATGATTTGATACCATCTCTGTCACAATCCAACTGATCATGATTGACACCCACCCTGACCTATGGCGGGAGAACCATACTAATCTCATCCTTACTCACATAAGTGTTACTCTCTCATTCATATTATATAATTCCCCAAGTATTAATTTGATTTAGAAAGGTTTTCATTTAAATAAACATCTTAGTCAAATGAAATCATCATCTATAAAATGAACAGGGTGCGGAAACCTCTATTTATTACAATTACCGGGACCTAAAGTCACTATACAAGAACATCTGAAAAGAACAACTAAGTCTGAAACCAACATGAATATCCAAAACATAACAAAAGAGAAAATTGACTTAGCCGGATCAAAGGACATAAACATCATAAGAAGATCTGAAGGTTGCCCGGACATGGTGCTCACCCGAAATCAGGTTTGAATCATTATCTAGAGTCGAGATCGTGTGTCAAATGCTAAAAAATGTTCTACACCCAAAAAAAAGAAGAGTACAGGTAGCATCAGTACATCAACAAGTACTGGTAAGCATCATAGGTCGACTAACTTAACAATGTAAAAGCAAGCAAGTCAAACAAGTATAAAAGAGATCATAACAAAACTCATAAACAAAGATATCAATCAGACAAACACATCATGAGTCATCATATAATTACAACTCACAAGTTCACTTTCATAGGATTTCATACTTAATCATTTTCATCAATCATTCATCATCATATATAGTCATAAAAATAACACTCAATGCATATGAATGAGTAAATGTATTCAAGATGTGAGCATGATCTCTTACCCTTCTCTTCCTCATCATCAACATCGTAATATACCGGCATGGTACCCGACCCATTATCATAACATATCATATTGTATCGGCGTGGTACCTGACCCATCATCTTAACACCTCGTCACAATGCACGAAAAATGAAATGCAATCATCAAATCACAAGTAATGCTAGAAAGCAATCATAGATGTTTAAATCACAAACAAGCACAAAGCCAAGAAAGTGTAAGTGCTACACAAAATCATAGCCTACCTCAACTCCTTTGCTCAAAGTCACCTTTAAGCCACACTTTTCTCTTTTCATTCTCGTTCATTTCATTCTTGATCTATACAACCATAAAATATACACACATTTAAATAATTCATCCTTTTTAACTACTAGGGATCAAAAATCACTGATTTTAGCCATAAATTTATCCTATTTTATCATCTTAGGGTTTTCTTATCATTTAAACTTCATGAACACTACTTGAATTAGCATAAATAATTAAAATTATAGTCCCATTAGTGTTTTCTAACACCCTAGGATCATTATATGCTGAATTTATATACATTCCCACCACTTTTCATAATTCTCTATGAACTAGGGTTAAACCCCAATTTCCACCATTAATCCATTTCTAGTGATTTTATAAGGTTAAAAGAAGTAAATTCAAGTCTAGAACATAATTATTTACCTTTAAAGATGAAAAACTTTGAAATCCCTCTGAAAATTGCCTTTCCCCAGAGCTCTATTGCGTTTTTCAAAAAGTGGGGAATGAAAATGTTTTATGGGTTTTAAAATTGAAAATTTTACTGCATCTTACTACTACAGCGGATAATTACCACAACAACGATTAAATTTTCGCTACAGCGGTTCGCACCCATTTTACTGGAGGCTGCCGCTACGATTCCTGTGACCACTGCGGCGGTATTGCTATAGTGGTTAATTTTTCCGTTGGAGAGGTCCAAGTTATAAACTCGAGACCTTTCCTTAGTTTTCCTTATTTTACAACACACACCAAAAATTTTGACAACGCGAACCAATCGCTCCACGATAAACACTATCACTAGAGTTCTATAACTCCATTTCAGGTGCTGAAAGTTGCTACGACTTTCTATACTCGTTTGATATCCAACTATCATATCAAACCCTGGTATCACCAATCATATCAATACCAGATTTCATTCAACTATCACATCCTCAAAAATATGCCAAAATTAGACTAGCGTTGAATTCCTAAAAATTTAGTTAAGAAGAGTCTAAGTGCAAATTTTGCCTCCTAATTTAGCATAACGCCATTTTGTGTCGTTACAGTTTCACGAACTAATTTCAACCTATGTGTTATTTTTTCCCCTATTGAACCTACTTTACTCAAAAGTTTATTAAGTGATTTTTTCCTTCCACTGTAGTGTACATAACTTACAACTCAGACAATTTCTTGCATTGTAGTAAACCTTCCCTTTTATATCATAGGATGTTGAATTTGGGTATTATCTTCTAGGCTCTTACTATTACCATCAAAGAATCCCATAGATATCTGGGGCTTTAGCTATAATATAAGTAAAGGGATAAAAAATTAGCATACTGACAATATTATATCTATGGGTTGTGTGACTGTGTAGGAATCAACTTCTTATTTAATGGATGATAAATCCCTTATATGATTGGTTCCATTTTTCTTTTATTTTCCAAAATTTGTATCAAGTCCACCCTAGACAATTCAACATGGTTTTCTGTAAGATGCAAAAGTCTCTTGGTTTGTAGCATCTCTACAGTTTCAAAACTTTGATGCTAATGGATTGAACTTATTTGGTTTATTATTATTTTCATCCTCATTGTAGGTTTGACAATCCTTTGATATTTGGAGACTATCATGATATAATGAAGAAGAATCTTGGTTCTAGATTGCGCAAATTAACAAGGAAGCTCTGAACCATTATATGAATGTATACATGTCAAAGACAGCTCCAGTAGCCTAAAAAATAATATCAGACTTCAATGAGGATGTAAAATTTCAATTTCAAACAAATGTGATGTTTTTAAATTTAATTTTGTTGAATTCATTGCAAGTGAACATCTTGGAATATTACTTTATTAGTATGTATAGTACAAGACATATTTTGTAAGGTTATTGAAAATCTGTATATTTGAATTATTTTTTTGAGTTATTTACTAGCTAATTTACTATTTGAAATCATTTAAATAAGATAATAATGTATAGTTGTGATTAATGGATATTACAAAATAAAACTATTGCATTTAAATAATATTTGATAGCCTACATAAGAATGCCACACTTTATAAGTTTGGCCATATGGATGTTAATGTGTGGTTGTACACTAGCAAAGGCAATACTTCACAAATGTTGGTTTAGAGGAGGTATCAGCTACACTTTGCAAGTGTGACATAAGGTAATAAAACCCACACATAAAAAGTATAGTTTAATATCGTAAAAAGTAGTTCCACATGAGGTGCTACAACCGTAGCCTTTGTACCTTATAGACCATGCTTCTCTAAAGCAACACTTGAAAAGTGTGTCCTTAGGTCAAAGGTTAAGCTGGTTTAGGCCACCCCCACAAAAGTGTTGTCTAAAGTAAAAAAGTGTGTCCTTGATCAATGACCACACTTTTTGATAGTTTAGGCCACACTTTTCAAGGGTGGGTAAAGGCCTCACATGTTGTAGTGGTAGTGACTTTTCTGATGATTTGGTTTAGGTTTTGGTTTTGGTTATAATTAATGATATGTGGGTGATTTTGCATTTCTACACTAATTTGGGTTGTTCATGTTCTGCCAGTTGGCCTATAAGAATATTATCAAAAAGACTTACAGTTCTACAAATTTAGTGAAGATTTTGGTCTGAATTGATACTTCCTTGTTGATATAAACTATATATACATGTGTTAATATATAAAAGGTATATGCATATGGTATAGGAAGCTCTTTGGTTGATCAATGGTTTTCTCTAGAATTTGACACGAGAATATGTGGAATATTGGTCGCAGCACAACATTTGAAGATTTATATAGAATCAGATATTGATTCTTGACCCAGTAGCTTTAGCAAGATGAAATAGTACAATTAGACTTTGAATTGGCGGTATCGGACTTAGATAAGACTAGTTTCTGATAGGAAATGCTTAGAGTGGGTTTGGGACATGCAGAGATCCTTTTGGGGAACAAGAAAAGTCATAATTTAGGGTTGTAGTGAGTGATAATGTATTTTGTAAGGATTTTTAGTACTAATAATGGTTTTGGAAGTGTGAATAAATGATTTGTAAGGTCATGGTATTTTATTGGTACAGATTTGGCAATATATTTTGGCTATAATTATTGGGTTATGGTGACTATGATGGGTTTTAGCGAACGGTTACGTTCAGAACTATGAGTATAACCAACACATTTTTTGTGTATAGATAGAGGTCAAATAAATGGAAATTAGATATTTGAAGAAGTTTTGATTTGGATACTAGAGATATAGCTTTAAGAGATAAAACAAAAGGAGGATTCGACAGTTAGGGTCAACAAGTGATACTATAGATGTAACATTACTTGGGAGTGCTTGTATGAGGTCTACTACATATATTTGCAGTTGCTCGCCAGTCTTGGTACTTTTCTTACACGTTATAGGATGAAAAGGTGTCTAAATGGTGGATAATATAACAACCCTCAAGGTTATTTTTCTATTTTGTGTATTTTGACCATTTTATCCTTGTCCGAAGTTGCCTTATGATATTTATGGTCAGCAAGGAAAGGTGGCATAGTTCCTGAAGTGGTTGGTTGAAAAATATACAAGTTTTTTATTTTTAAAGGTTTGAAGTTGATACAATAGAGTATAGTCGACCTGAGCTTGTATTAAAATTTCGTCTGTGCCATTAGCTCCAGTACATGATTTTTGGGTTAGTAAAACCTTTGGCTCAGGTCTTAAGACATTCAGATGAGTTTTGAAAGAGTTTTTGGGTCTTGAAAGTTGGAAACTTAAGAGAGTTAACCAGTATCAACGTTTGAGGTTAGAAAGATAATTTTCAAGTTTCGACAATTTCACTAGTTTCGGAAGGTGATATTTAGTCTAGTTGAAGGTTTGCTTCAATTTCCAAGTCTATTGGATAACTTTTGAGTAGTTATTTGGAAATAGGAGATTTCCAAATTAAGAGTTGACTTCGGTCAAAATCTAGTTAAGATGACCTCATTTGAGTGTTATATGATTCCAATAGGTCCGGAATGTGTTTTACAAGTGGTTTGCACTATTGGTTTGTGTTCGAGAAGTCTCGAATGAGTTTTGGGTACTTATTCGGAGTTCGGAATTTTGATTTTTAGTAGTATCACCTAAATTAAATGGGATATTTTGGGTGTTTGGATGGTTCCACTAGATCCGTATCAAAATATCAAAACTAACACAAAAAGAATTGACGCATTTCGTGTCCCTATGAGGAAATTGTGGCTTTTTTACCCGTTGAATTGTGTTTGGTATTGGTGCACCACAATTGTGGACTTTGGACCTCAATTATGGTGTCAAAAATGTAGTAAAATGACCACAAATGCGTCTAGGACTTCAACTGCGCTAAGTTGTCTGCAATTTCGGATATCGCTGAGTACATAAAGGGGTAAATTATAGGATTTTCATACTTTTGACATTTTGGGATCTAGGAAGCTCTGATTGAGGCAATTTTTGATGCATTTTTATCATTTTATCATTGGATTTCTGATTCTATCTTAATTTTACTCATCTTTTTATGAATATACATTTCATGTTTTATGAATGGTTCATAAAGTTGGGAATTTTACTTGGAGATTTCTTCTGCTGATATTTCCTACGAATTTTCATAGGGAAATATGAAATTCCTAAAATTTAGTATATTTTACATGTGAAACTATTTTCTCAACAAAATTCGAAGGTAAATTTGGCGCCATTTTACACAATAATCTTACGGGGATTTCATCCGTAAGAATTATTTTCATATGTAAATCCATAAATGAATAAATTAAATTTCTTTATTAATTTGTAAAAATATCCCTAGATAAAAGTACATGCGGATTTAATTAGAGATAGTTATCTGAGGATTTATGTAACACCCCGTATACTCCCAACCCTGTGTGACGATGTTGAACAATGGTTACTTAGGTGTCGAGATGCCATGAGTTTGTAATTTGTAATGTTAGTGATGAAAAAAAATTGAAATTTGGCTTTGTACATGTGATTAAACTTGCATAGGAGGTGTTTTGCAATTTTCATGGAGCAGTTGTGGGGTTCAAAATGAGGCTAAGAGAACCTCTAAACAAAGGATATTAAGGGTAAGAAGTAAGTTAAAGAATAGGACTTGAAGTATCTAACCAAACCCGCGAAGAAAAGTCGAAAAATGAAATTTTCAAAAATTTTAAGTGTGGGGTGCGCTAGAGGGAGTGCCACGCTGCTCTGGGCTAAAATTTTTAGTCCACAGGCAGCAAGCTGGCTCACCCAAGGGCGTTCCACGCTGGTTTTGGCCGCTTTTCAAAGTTGAAATTTTTCTTAAGTCCCAAGGGTGCCCGAGGACGTATTGAGCCAATTTTTGCCACGTCTATTCTACAACCATGATAATATACATGAAATGAGTGAATTATTATATTGGTATGATAAAATTACTCGTGAACAAATTTGGCGTCAAAATGACGATTTTACCCTTATGGTCAAAATGAGCCATACGTGGCTAGAATTGCTTGTTTTTGGAATTGGGGCTACGAGTATGAATTACGTGAGTGGGAATATTGTTGTAACATGTATGAAATGATTTAAACGTGAGAAATTATTGATTTTATTGGGTTAAGTGATTTGGACTCAATAAAGCCCAAAAAAATGAAGAAGAAAAACATGGGCCAAGAATGGGTCAAATGACCCATTCTTATTTTGACCAAGCAATAATTGAGCAGAGGACTTCAAAGGCCTATAAAAGGGGCACAAAATCTGATTTTTAATAGATAAAAACACACATGCTTTTCTTGCATTTTCTAGACTTCTCAAGAACACCTCTTTTGGGCTCTCAAACCCTAAGTCATCTTTGGAGCAAGATCATCATTTTCCAAGCTTAGGTAAGTGATTATTCTTATGGATTAATATATTATATGCATGGGAGAGTATGTAAATTATATTGGTTATGCTTGGAAGTGTTGGATATGGCACTTTGTGTTTTTGTGAAAGATGTGTCATCCATGGGATTTACACTTGAAATATGACTTGTGATTTTGATGAAAGAGCATGGTATGGATGAAATAACAACATATATGGGATGATTATATCATTAAACTTGTTATTTTCATATAAGTGTAAATTATGGGATTTTGGCCTATTTGTTGTTGTGAGGTGTATTGAAGTAAATTGATGGTATTATTATGATGTTGAGATGATGGAGAGTGGAAAGTATGAACTTGGTGTGACATACTAGTGGGTTATGATATTTTGGTCAATGTTGGGCATGTTGTGGTATTATTGATATGACCATGCCGTAAATGGTATTATAGAGAAAGAAATGACATTTTAAAGCCAAACATGTGACTCATTGTTATTGTATGCCATTGTAAGGTAGATGGTGGTTAATGTTGGTTCCGTTATGTACTTGTGTTGTAGAGTGAAACATAAGGAAGGAGCGATATTATTGTATGCACGTCTAAGACTGTGTATTCATATTAAGAATACAAGGTATGTAAGGTTTCTTTTTCCATATCCTTCTGCAACATGTTGTTCACATTTACATTGGACCTGTTTCAATTCCGAGAGGCTTGACGTATATCAATTCAGGTTGACGTATATTGTTATCCATATGTGTCCTATTCTTAGATGACTTATGATTCACTTATCTCTTGTTCATTGATTGAAGTTCCAAAGATGTCATAACGTTGAAATTTCGAGGAGAACTATTTCAAGAGAGTAATAACATAAGAGAATCTATTTACTCTTGGATGGAATTTTCCAATTATGTCTTGTTCCAAAGTCCTATAGTATGATGATTACCCTTATACCAATCTTTCATAAATAAAAGTACCAATCTCATAAGAGTAATAAGAGAGGTGATGTGCAAGTTAATATATCTATTTCTCATAAGTGAAGATGTCAATCTCATGAAGTAAGGAGTGAAGTGAGATGTGTATATAAGTGTGTACTTTAATGTCATGATCTTTAACGTGTCATTCTCATAACCTAGTAAAGAGAAGAAGAAATGTAATGAAGTAATACGCATGGTTACGATACGTTTTAGTGAGTATGGATCACATTCTAGAGGATATAAGTTCAATGTGGAATAATCCCCATATTATATTATGTCATTTAATATAACCCACCAAAGGTGGGGGCCCGGTATTATATAATATCATGATCCTTAATGTATTAATCTCTCATAAGTTGATATATCAATTTCTCCCATGTATGTTGCCCCACCATAAGAGTGGATGTATGTTGCCCCACCATGAGAGTGGATGTATGTTGCCCCACCATAAGAGTGGATGTATGTTGCCCCACCATGAGAGTGGATGTATGTTGCCCCACCGTAAGAGTGGATGTATGTTACCCCACCATGAGAGTGGATGTATGTCGCCCCACCATGAGAGTGGATGTATGTTGCCCCACCATAAAAGTGGAAGTATGTTGCCCCCCATGAGAGTGGATGTATGCTAAACCACCAATAGAGTGGATGTAGGTTAAAACCACCAATAGAGTGGATGTACGTTAATAGAGTAAATGTACGTTATATTACTACCCCCACCACTAGAGTGGATGTATGTGGATGAGTGTTATTCTTTTACAACCTACTAACCAAGTAGATGAACAATAGCGGTAATGAATATAGAAGCAAGAAAGAATCTCTTGGGTATAGAAGAATCTATGAGAGGAAAGTAGTGAAGGTAGTTTCCCTTGAAGGAAAATAATTATAAAAGATATTATATAAAATGATGGTTTATCCACATTGACTACTCTCTCATATTTTATTCTATTGACATTCTCATGTATGATGCTATTTCTTATAAGCCTTACATACTCAGTACATTCTTCGTACTGACCCCCTCGGGGGACTTACCTTACATATTGCAGGTGCAGGCATTAGTAGACCTCCTCCATAGACTGTGGATCATTTACAGAGTTTTGGTGAGCTCCAGTTGGTTCAGAGCCTCCTGAGTCATAGTTGTATATTTGATTTGATGTTATAAATGTTGTATAAAGCGGGGACTTGTACCCGACTGTTTGTTGGTCTTGGAAATTCATCTGTTAGAGGCTTTTGTAGACATACGTGGGTATATGGATGTAAGAGACAAATGTCCGTTTTGACTTGTGGCCCCAACAGCCAAGTTTCATAAATATATATGTATAGCATATGTTCCATGTTCATGTTTTCCGCATAGTTGCATAAGGTTTAATAAGATTCACATGAGGATATGCATACGATGGTTCATGAGCAAAGATTGGTTCGCTCGGGCCATATCGGCTTCGGGTGCCAGTCCGGCTCGAATGGGATTTCGGGTCGTGACAATTTACCTACTTTTCCCTGGGAAATTATTTGAGGATTTGATTCTGCAAATTTAGATGCGAATTTTTTTTTTTGGTGATTTACCTACGAATTTCATTACTTGGTGA
This sequence comes from Capsicum rhomboideum, assembly GCA_031232105.1. Classification (NCBI taxonomy): domain Eukaryota; kingdom Viridiplantae; phylum Streptophyta; class Magnoliopsida; order Solanales; family Solanaceae; genus Capsicum; species Capsicum rhomboideum. The sequence goes on from CP124718.1 coordinate 53,492,180, forward strand.
ATTACTTTGAAATATTGTTGTTGCGGATTCGGCAGTGAATCTTTTCGTGGGAATTTTATTTACTAGGCAATTACTTGATCATCTTTTTGTGGTTAATTTAGCTAAAAATAATTTGCTTGAGAATTTACATGTGGATATTATTACCTAATAAAATACTTGAAAGTTTGATTATCTAGATTTAACTGCGTATTAAACTTAGGGAATTTATTTATGGATTTTAACAACAAAAACATACCCATTATACTTATTAATAACATCATCATATTTAGTTAATATATTTAGGGTGAAAATCATTTACACTTCCTATTTTATTTTAAAAATCAAACTCTTCATTAAGTTTGAACACATTCTCCTCCTCATATGTCAATTAAATTTCTTAATTTTTATTTTAATCTTATATCATCAACCCTTTTCTTCTTCTTTTTTACTTCTTTAAAATGATGATAAATTTTTTAATCTATGTAATGAATCTACTTGTGATATTATTTCCAAGTTGAAAAAAGTAATTTAGTCTATAATTAGATGATGTTTTATAATGAAACAAATGAACAAAATAAGAAAAATGAATTTTAATAATTAAAACTCTAATATCTATTTCAATAAGTGAAAATAAAAGAGAGTGATAACTTAATAAACATATTTCGATGAAGTAAAAAACTAACCTATAATAATATAGGTAAATTTTTCAATAAATTCCTAAAATATTACCTATTTATATTGCTTACAAATTTTAAATTATAATTTTAAAATATTCTAGTAAAAACAATCAAAACTGTTTAGCCATATAATTAATAGAAAATAACAGAGAAGTGAATCATGAATACAAACACACACACACACACACACACTTGTTTATCTTCATGTGTGCGTGCGTAAAATACCTATGTTAGAAAATAATATATTATATCTATAATAATAGAAAAGATATTATATCGATAGTGAAAATGTTATGGATAAAATAGACAATGCATCGACTAAGGAGGAAGAATGTTTATTACTTAAAAATGTAATGGAGAGTTCAATATTAAAAAGTTGAGGGATTAATATATTTTCACCCATTTATTTGTTGATAACAATGTCATAAATATTTTTCAATTTATCTAATATTAAATTTTAGTTTCATACTTGATAACGCTCAATTACACCCAAGAACGATGTACGCGGTCGTTAGCAATATATTTATCCAACTAAAGAGTCGGGGTTGATCTTACGAGGAAAAATGTGACTAGAGATTGAGAAAATAAGGAATAAAAATTATTCACTCTAATCCAAACAATTGATATAAGTTTTTTCGGGGGGGGGGGGGGGGGCTGATATAAAAGGAAACAAGGATAGAACCAATAATGGAATGAACAATTTGATCAATGGCTTTCACAAACCATGGAAAATAAGAGATTGATAACAGGGAATTAATTTTATCAATTATCCATTGTATTTAACTAATTACTCACTAATTAATCACGGATTTAGCACATTAGCCTTGGAACCTCAAACATCTGCTAATGTATGTAAAGACCTGTTTTGTGAAAACTAGCCTTTTTCGTGCTTTGAACATTTTGTCCTTCTCCATAGTTTCTACATGTTGGTTTTGGGGTGTGGGGATGGTTGGCACGGTTCCCTATACAATCAAGAGTGATTTGAGCGAGTTTGAGGTTGTTTGACTTTATGAGTCAATAGTTGACTATGGTCAATATTTCATGTTTCGAGTCTCAAATGATGATTTGGACTGCGCTAGCTGATCCAGAATGTTGAATTTAAATTAGTAGCAAGGTTGGTTCGGGTTCAGGACCTTTCTATCTCATTTCGACCCTTTGTTTGAAAAATAGTGAAAAAGGGGTCCCGGGGGTTAACTTATTGAAAACAATCTTTTTTTTCAAAAATACAACGTCACCATTGAGTTCAGAACATTGAAATTAGCCTAGTAGCATATATGGTTTACTTCTGTCAGATCTCAGACGAATTTCGAGGGTGCGTTCGGAGATTTTAGAAACCATACAAATCAGCCCTTTTGCTGATATCTAGTGCAAGGTATTTCCTTCTTTACGAATGTGGGACTCAGGCCAAGAACACAGAGAAGGATAATTTCCTTCATCACAATCGCGAGGAGGGAGCCGCGATTGCAAAGAACAAATAGGGTCGGGTCCGTTCTTCTTTGCGAACTCGATAAGGCTATTGCGAACGCGAAGGCCTGAGTCATCAGCCTTCGTGAACATAAAGCCTTGGCCGCGAAGGCCATTTTATTGTCCGATCAGAGTTGACCTTCGCGAATGTGAAGGGTTGATTGCATTCGCGAGGCACTGTTCACGGAACAGTATAAAAGCCTCATTTTCATAATTTTACTCTATTTTTGGACCTCTAAGCTTCGGGAAAGGCAATTTTCAAGGGTTTCTTCATCGATTTTTGTGTGGGTAACTTCTAAACTCTTAATCCCACTATTTTCCAGTGATTTTATCTTTGAAAATACCTTTTAATCATGATTTTGAAATGATTTTTTGGGGTTTTCACCAGTAAAGCTTGAAAATGGTTTTTCTTCGATTTGGACCTTATTTTAAGCTTTTTTTTGCTTGGGTTTTATTCTATAGACTCCTATAACCTTGGGAAATATGTTTCTAAAGAAAAATTCTTGTTTTACCCCTCTCATTTTCGAACTCATTTTTCAAGTCCGTTTTGGACCCGATTTAAATATGGGCAATATGGGTATTGTTGGCTTTATTTTAATGTGTAGATGCTATATTTGTATATTTTAGCTGATTACAAGGCCTTTTTAAAGGGGAAAGATCCGTGTTGAAGGACTTTAGGCTCAGATTTCACCATTTTGAGGTTGGTTATGGCTTAATTTCTTTCAGATTGAGTTGGATAGTTAATAAATAAGTAAACCATGCTATAGGTTGGATAAAATAACTATGAGTTTTAGATTTTGAGATTATTATTACTGTTGTGTGCCCATGTGGGACTTATATTCGGTGGTTATTGATTTGTGATATCTGATATTACATGTTCTCCGAGTGGGGGCCTTATTTGACATCATTGGCCTTATTTGTACATTTATATGCCTTATTCTAGATATGATGCCGGTGCAGGGGCTTAAATTGTTATTATAGGCCTTATTGAGAATTGTTTGCCTTTATCATGATAGAAAAACCCTAGTTAGGGGTTGATATGATATTAATGATATCTTACATTCCGATGGTGCCTAATTATAGTTGATAATCATGAATTGTGGACATATAGAGTTGATTCTGGGCTCACTTATATACATGTATTGAATTGATTGGATATCTTCATACTGATTTAGTTGTGAGCATTATATCCTCATTCCATATATACATTCATGAGATGCTGGTACCATTGAGGAACATTGTTTTGAAAGAAAATGAGTCATTTTTATAAAACCCTATTTGTGAACACGAACCAGAGAGATGGGTTGAGATTGAGATATGAGTTATAGTATACGGGTTGCGAACCACCCATGGGTCCTATTATGGAGCTGCAAGCTTGGTAGGTGTATACAGAAAATCATGCGATGAATTTCACCGTTCCACCCCACCATCATCATTGCATTGCATTGCATATGCATCTTTTGTGATTTCTTTAGCTTTCCTTGACTAGTGTTTAGTTTTCTATACTTTTCGTATATGTTTGTGCTGTTTAAATTATGTATTATATTAGAACTGTTAGTTAAGATGGTGTGAGATACCATTTGAGGACTTTTTTGTTTGCAAGTGACGCGCTCATAGCTTTCTTTACCTATATTACTATCCACTTTGTTAAGTCGGCCTATGATTTCTACTAAGTACATGGGACCGTACTCATCCCTACTATGCCCTTTTGATGCAGATCTAGGTCCGAGTACGATACACAGTGGTTGAATTCGGGTGTAATTGGATTATTTTTGAGGTACTGATATACTTTAGAGTTCGGGGTTGATTGTCGGACCTCATCTTATTTCATTTGTGTCTTTGCTTATTTTCAAAGACAGAGATGTATTTCAATATTTCTTGGTTGCATTAGATGCTCTTGACTTATGACATGACTTTTTGGGTATATTATGACATTTATTTTAGACTTCCACTATTATTGTACTTGTATTGGTCTGAGTTTGTTCTAGAAGTCTCACATTAGCTATGTTATTGTTGATTTCAGTTTTACTTTATCAGTTTGGGTGATTGGCTTACTTCTCAAGGCTAAGTCACGGTAAGTACCATCATGACCTAGTTTTTGGGTCGTGACAAATTGGTATCAGAGCATCAGGTTCACAGGTCTCATAAGTGTAAGAGGAGGATATCTAGTAGAGTCTCACGAATCGGTACATAAACATTCGTATCTATCATCGATAGGCTATGAGATGTCTTTAGGAAAAACTACTCTAATTTGATTTCTTATTATGCGGGTTGTTCATACCCAATGTTCTAAACTTGTATTCCCTTCTTTCTAGACAGATGGTGAGGACTAGGTCCAGAGATACCAGGGATGCTAAGCCGGCACCCGATCTAGGAGAACTGGTTTGTGGATGAGTCGGAGGTCATGGACGGCCCAGAAGTAGAGAACGGGCACAAGCAACTGCCCCAGTTAGAGGATGGGCTAGAGAGGCCTCTCCCAAGTCTGAGGTTGAGTATACTAGAGATGATTATCAGACAGGAGGTGTGGGGCTAGCTCAGGTCCCACAGGGTTCAGTTGACACCTAGTACTTTAAGATTTGTTGATTCGCCTTTTGAGTCGATTGGATAGTGTTCCTTTACGTGTACTGGGTGTTCCTCAGACTTCGAGTGGTGTTCCACCATCTGTACCGATATCTGCTTATGGTATTCCTGCTCTGGGGTACAACCATCATCTATAGTACCCCCATGTACGGACTCTGTACCTACCAGACTTACTATTTCTCCCTTTGGTTTGTATACAATGATATCTTCTGATGATCAGAAGAGGTTTATTTGCTTGGGTCCGCCCAAATTTAGTGGTGCTATTGGCGAGGATGCCTATGAGTTTTTGACTAATTTCCTGGAGAAGTTACATAATCTTAGATCCCTTGAGTCTCACGGAGTTGCTTATACTACCTATCAGTTGACAGATGTGGCTAGGGATTGGTGGAGGTCACTTGTTAGTTATAGACCTTTGGGTTCGCGTGTGCTATGACTTGGACTCAATTTTCCAAGGAATTCTTGAAGAGGTTTGTGCCTTATAGCTTGATAGATCAAATGAGGGATGAATTTGATCATTCAGAGCAGGGCTCTATTCTATTGCTGAGTATGAGGCATGTTTCTATACTTTATCTAGATATTCATCCACTAGCATCTCCACCTAGTCTGAGAGGATTCAAATGTTTATGAAGGGATTAGATGGTTCATATTAGTTGGCTATAGCTCAGATGGTAGTTTTTATGGGCTATTTTATAGAGTATTATTGAGCATACCAAGATAACCGAGTCTATTATCCAGGCTACTTAGGGAGGCACCAAGATAGTGCGTTGTTAGGGTGAGTTTAGTGGACACGTCTCTTGAGGTAGAGACTTCTCTAGTTGAAGTTCCCATGGTTATCATGGTAGGCCAGTTCAGGCCGCATTGCAGGGATTAGGTGGTAGACCTTCAAGTTCTATGACTTCTAGTAGCCAGGCATCAGGTCATGTGAGTGGAGGTTCTAGGTTCGGTTCTTTAGGCCAGGGTGTTCGTTCTGGTTTATTTGCACCTCCTCAGATTGAGTCGGGCAGTACAGGGTGTTTTTTTTGTGATGATTTTGTCCATGTGGCCAAGGATTGCCCTTGACTTATGTTTGGACCTCCTCAGCAGGGATCTCAGCTTCAGCTTTGCCCTACTCCTATTTCTGTAGTCAGAGGTGGTTTACAAAATAGTAGGGGTAGTGCTAGAAGTGCTCGAGGTAGAGGCAGAGGTGCTCGAGGTAGAGGTAGGAGAGCTCGTGGTAGTGGTCATGGGGTTGCTCAGTCCGGGAGCAAACGTGGACAGTGTTATGCTATACCTAGGAGACTTGAGGCGGAGTCCTCTGATGCAGTCATTACAGGTATCGTTCCAGTTTACTCCAGATCTGCTTCTGTGTTATTTGATCCTAGATCTATATTTTCCTATGTGTCTGCATATTTTGCTTTTAGTTTTGATGCAATATATGAGCCCCTTGCTATGCCTTTTCATGTATCTACCCCTATAGGAGATTCTTTAGCGGTGGATCGGGTGTTTCAATTTTGTGTGGTTACCTTTACGGAGGGTCAAACTTAGGTAGATTTGATCCTTCTATATATGGTTGACTTTGATGTTATCTTGGGTATGGACTGGTTAGCTCCCTATCATGCTATTTTTGACTCTTATGCCAAGACCGTGACCTTAGCTACGCAAGGTGTGCCAAGGTTAGCTTGGAAGGGTATGCTTAATTCGGGCCCAAAGGGAGTTATATCCTTTTGGCGTTCTTGACTCATGGTAGAAAGGTTTTTTTTGTCTTATTTGGCTCATGTCCGTGATACTAGTATTGCCTCATCACCTCCTATGGATTCTATTCAGGTTGTTCGTGAGTTCATGGATGTATTTTCTATGGATTTTCTTGGTATGCCCTCGGATGGTGATATCGATTTTGCTATTATTGTAGAGCTGGGCACCAAGCCTATTTCTATTTCTCCTTATAGGATGGCCCCGACTGAGTTGAAGGAATTAAAGGAGCAATTGCAAGATTTGTTGAGTAAAGGTTTCATTAGACCTAGTGTATCTCCTTGGGGTGCGCTTGTCTTATTTGTGAAGAAGAAGGATGGTTCCATACGCATGTGTATTGACTATCGATAATTAAACATGGTGACGTTTAAGAAGAAGTATCCTTTTCCTCACATTAATGATTTGTTTGACCAGCTTCAGGGTGCATCCTTGTTTACTAAGATTGATTTGAGGTTCGGGTATCACCAGTTGAGGATTAGAGCTTTGGATGTTCCGAAGATGACTTTTCAGACTCGATACAGTCATTATGAGTTCTTGGTCATGTCATTTGGATTGACCAATGCCCCTGCAACATTCATGGAGTTAATGAACCGAGGGTTTTGACTGTATCTTGATTCCTTTGTGATTGTATTCATAGATGACATCTTGGTTTATTCTAAGAATAAGGCCGATCATGTGAGACACTTGAGGACTGTACTTCAGAGATTGCGTGATGAGAAATTGTATGCTAAGTTTTCCAAGTGTGAATTTTGGTTGGATTCTATCTCTTTTTTGGGTCATGTAGTGACCAAGGATGATATTATGGTCGATCCAGCCAAGATTGCAGCAATATGTGATTAGGCTACGCCTACTAGCCCTACAGAGATTCAGAGTTTTATTGGCTTGGCTGGTTATTATCGGTGTTTTGTTGAGGGTTTCTCTTCTATTGCGACTTTTTTGACCAAGTTGACTCAGAAGAAGATTACCTTTCAGTGGTCGAAAGTGTGTGAGAAGAGCTTCCAAAAGCTCAAGGAATTATTGACTTCAGCTCCTATTTTGATTTTTTCCAAGAAGGGCGTGGGTTTTATCGTGTTTTGTTATACTTTTGGTGTTGGTTTAGGTGCAGTGTTGATACAGGAGGGTAAGGTGATTGCTTATACTTCTTGTCAGTTGAAGCCTCATGAGAAGCATTACCCTACCCATGACTTGAAGTTGGCCGCGATTGTGTTTGTGTTGAAGTTGTGGAGGCACTATTTGTATGGAGTTTATTGTGAGATTTTCTTAGATCATTGTAGTCTTTAGTACTTTTTCACCCAACGAGAGCTTAATATGAGACAACGACATTTGCTTGAGTTGCTTAAAGAAATATGACATCACTATTCTGTATCATCCGGGTAAGGCTAAAGTGGTTGTGGATACCTTGAGCTGGAAGTCGACTAGTATGGGGAATTTAGCTCATCTCTTGATTCAGGAGCATCTAGCCTTAGAGGTTCAGTCTTTAGCTAACTAGATGCTTAGGCTTGATATTTCGGCACCTGGATGTATTTTAGCCTTTGTTGATGCTAGATCTTTTTTGATGGCACATATTTGAGCTTACCAATTTAATGAGGATGGTTTGAGGGATATTCGGGATAAGGTATTGACTGGCGAGGCTAAAGAGGCTTCACTTAATCCTGATGGTGTTTTGAGGATTGGTGGTCGTGTTTATGTGCCTAGAGTTGGTGGATGGGTGAGGTTGATTTTTAAGGAGGCACATTGTTCCAAGTATTCCATTCATGCTGGAGTGACTAAGATATATCGTGATTTGAGGCAGCTTAACTAGTGGTGTGTTATGAAGAAGGATGTAATGGATTTTGTAGCTCATTGCTTGTGTTGTCACCAGGTGAAGGCCAAGCATCAGATATCAGGTGGTTTGCTTCAAAGATTACCAATTTCGGAGTGGAAGTGGGAGTGGATCACTATGGATTTTGTGAGTGAATTGCCTCGTACTTCTCGTGGTTCTTACAATATTTGTATCATCGTGGATCGATTGACCAAATTAGCTTATTCATCCTTATTCATATTTCATCTAGTGTTGAGAGATTGGCTCGTATCTATGTTCGACAGGTAGTTCGTATTTAAGGAGTACCCGTGACTATTATTTCAGACAGAGGTTTAGTGTTCACTTCTAGCTTTTGGAAGATGTTTCAGGAGGAGTTGGGTACTCAGGTTGACCTTAGCATATCTTTCCACCCCCAAATCAATGGTTTGTCGGAGTAGACTATTCACGTTTTAGAGGATATGCTCCGCACATGTGTTATGGACTTTGGAGTTCAGTGGGAGCAATATTTAGCCTTGACGGAGTTTACTTACAATAATAGCTACCATTCGAGTATTGAGATGGCATCTATCGAGGCATTGTATGGTAGGCATTGTAGATCTCCGATTGGTTGGTTTGAGACTTCTGAGGCTAGACCTCGTAGTACTAACTTACTTCGCGAGTCTTTGGATAGAGTTTGGGTTATTCCGGATAGGCTTCGGGCAGCCCAGAGTAGGCAAAAGAGTTATGTCGACAGCAGACTTTGTGCCTTGAAGTTTGGTATTAGAGATCGGGTTTTTCTTTGTGTGTTTCCATGAAGGGCGTGATGAGGTTTGAGAAGAGGGGAAAGATTAGCTCGAGGTACATCAGACCTTTTGAGATTCTTTGGATAGTTGGGGAGGTTGCTTATGAGTTGGCTCTACCTTCATACTTCTCAGTCGTTCATCTAGTTTTTCATGTATCTATGCTCCGACGCTACATTCGGTATGAGTCACATGTTCTTCGCTGGGATTCAGTCCAGTTGGATGAGAGGTTGACCTTTGTTGAGGAGCCAGTTTCCATTTTAGTCAGGGATGTTAGACGTCTACGTTCTAGAGATATTCCTATAGTTAAGGTTCAATGGAGACACCATTTCATTGAGGAGACTACTTGGGAGATGGAGTCCGATATGCATAGTAGTTACCCCCAACTTTTCATCGACTCAGGTATTTCCTTGCTTTTTAGTTTGAGGACGAACTAGAGTCTTAGTAGTGTATATTGTAAAGATCTATTTTGGGAAAACTAGACTTTTTTGTATTTTGACCATTTTGCTCTTTCCCGTCATTTCTACATGTTGGTTTTACGGTGTGGGGATGGTTGGCATAATTCTCGATGCAATCAGGAGTGATTTGAGCGAGTTTGAGGGTGTTTTAAGAAGAGCCAATAGTTGACTTTGGACAATATTTCATGTTTCATGTCTCAGATGATGATTTGGACTGCGCCAACAGATCCGGAATGTCAAATTTGGGTTAGTAGCAGGTTGGTTTGGTTTTGGGACCTTCTTATCTCATTTCGACCCTTCATTTGGAAAATAGTGAAAAAGAGGTCCCAAGGGTTAAATCATTGAAAACAATCTTTTTTTGAAAATCCAACGTCTTCATTGAGTCTGAAACGTCAAAATTAGCCTAGTAGCATATATGATTTACTTCTGTCGGATCCCAAACGAATCCCGAGGGTCCGTTCAAAGATTTTGGAAACCATGCAAATCAGCCCTTTTGCTGATATCTAGTGCAAGGCATTTCATTCTTCGCAAACGCAGGCCTCCGACCGCAAATGTGGAGAAGGATACATTCATTCATTGCGATCATGAGGATGGATCCGCAATCGTGAAGAACAAATGGGGTCGGGTCCATTTTTCTTTGCGAACGCGACAAGGTTGTCGCGAACGTGAAGGCCTGAGTTATCAGCCTTAGCGAACGTGAAGCCTTGGCCGCGAATGCGAAGGCCATTTTATCTGCCGATCAACGTTGACCCTCACGAATGCGAAGGGTTACCACTTTCGCGAGGAACTGTTCACTGAACAGTATAAAAGCCTCATTTTCGCGATCTTACTTCATTTTTAGATATCCAAGCTAAGAGAAAGGAAATTTTCGAGGGTTTCTTCATCGAGTTTCATATGGGTAACTTCTAAACTCTTAATCCCACTATTTCCCATTGATTTTATCTTCGAAAACACCTTTTAATCATGATTTTGAAATGGATTTTTTGGATTTTTATCGGTTAAGCTTAAAAATAGTTTTTCTTTGATTTGAACCTCCTTTTAAGCTCACTTTTGCTTGGGTTTTTTTCCTATAGACTCCTATAACCTTGGGGAATGTGTTTCTATAGACAAATTTCAGTGTTGCCCCTCTCATTTTTGAACTCGTTGTCAAGTCCATTTTGGACCCAATTTAAATATGGGCAATATAGGTATTGTTGGCTTTGCTTAATTGTGTAGAATCTATATTTGTATGTTTTAGTTGATTTCGAGGTCGTTCAAAAGGGGAATGCTCCGTGTTGAAGGACTTTAGGCTCGAATTTCATCATTTTGAGGTAGGTTATGGCTTAACTTTTTTCAGATTGAGCTGGGTAGTTAATAAATAAGTAAAGCATGCTATGGGCTGGGGAAAATAACTATGGGTTTTAGATTTCGAGATTATTATTACTGTTGTGTGCCCGTGTGGGGGCTTATATTCGGTAGTTGTTGATTTGTGATATTTGATATTGCGTGTTGTCCGAGTGGGGGCGTTATTTGACATTATTGAAATTATTTGTGCATTTATATGCCTTATTCTTGATATGATGCCCGTGCGGGGGCTTAAATTGTTATTATAGGCCTTATTGAACATTGGTTGCCCTTTATCATGATAGAAAAACCCGAGTTAGGGGTTGATATGATATTAATGATGTCTTACATGCATATTTATTTCGATGGTGCCTAATTAGTATTTATAATCATGAATTGTGGACATATTGAGTTGATTCTACGCTCACTTATATACATGTATTGAGTCAATTGATATCTTCATACTGATTTGGTTGTGAGTATGTAATACTCATTCCATATATACATTCATGAGATGCTGGTACCATTGAGGAACATTGTTTTGACAGAAAATGAGACATTTTTATAAAACCCTCTCCGTGAACACAAGCCGAAGATCTGGGTTGAGATTGAGATATGAGTTATATTATACCGGTTGAGAACCCCCCATGGGTCCTATTGCGGAGTTGCGAGCTCGATAGGTCTATACAGAAAGTCATGCGATGACTTTGACCGTTCCACCCCATCATTATCATTGCATTGCATTATATATGCATCTTTTGTGATTCCTTTAGCTTTCCTTGACTAGTGTTTAGTTTCTATGTACCTTTCGTGTATGTCTGTGCTATTTAAATTCTGTATTGTATTAGAACCATTTGGGAACTTTTCTATTTGCAGGTGACACGCTCATAGCTTTGTTTACTTATATTATTGTACACTTTGCTCAGTTGACCTATGATTACTACTGAGTACAATGGACCATACACACCCCTACTGTGCCCTTTCAGTGCAGATCCAGGTCTGAGTACGATACATAGCGGTTGAGCTCGAGCGTGATTGGGTGGATCTTTGTGGTAATGATATGCTCCAGGGTTCAGGGTTGATTGTCGGACCTCATTTTGTTTCATTTATGTCTTTACTTATTTTCAGAGACAGAGATGTATTTCAGTATTTTTGGGTTGTATTAGATGTTCTTGACTTATGACACCACTTCTTGGGGATGTTAAGACGTTTAATTCAGACTTCCGCTATTATTATTGGTGTGACTTCATTCTAGAAGCCTCGCCTTAGCTATGTTATTATTGATTTCAGTTTAACTTTATCAGTTTGGGTGATCGGTTTAATTTTCAAGGCTAAATCATGACAAGTGCCATCATGACCTAGTTTTTGGATCGTGATAATGTCCTTGGGAATCATTTCCATGGACTGGAATTACATGAACTTCACCAGATTCAGCCAGAGAAATAATTTTTCAAACCTATAGCAACTGTTCTTGAGAAATCGTCTCTTTGATTTTGGAATTTGATTCCCAACATCATATAGCAGATCTTTGGATCATTCTTATCGAGGTGCGTGTGCAATGTTATGGCGCTCTTGCTGAGCTTGGTTCGGTGACTGGTGAAGTTCCACCGGGAGCTCAAGATCCATTCCGACAAAACCAGTGAGCTAAGTCACCTAGAGAGATGAGAGTGTTTTTTAGAAAGAGAAAATTATACCATTGATTCTTTTCATCTTGCTTGGGATGAACCCTACTTGTTTAGGGAATGCGCAGATGGTGTGATTTGTAAATGTGTTACCGAATTGAAAATACAACCCATACTTGAGGCTTGTCACTCCTCATAATTTTAAGGTCATCATGGTGGAATAAGGATAGCTTCCAAAGTCCTTCAAAGCGGTTTTTATTGGCCCACAGTCTATAAAGATGCCAATGATTTGGTCAAATTGTGTACCGAATGTCAAATGCAAGGAGGTATCTCTAGGAGGCATGAAATGCCTTTGAATCCTAATCTTAAAATTGAATTATTTGATGTTTGGGGAGTTGATTGTATAGGACATTTTGTGAGTTTGTTTGGCAATAAATTCATATTGGTGCCGTCGACTATATGTCAAAAGGGGTCGAGGCAATTGCATTACCCAATAATGAGAGCAAAAGTGTCACTTATTTCTTAAAAAAACACAAATTGACGAGGTTTGAAACTCATCGTCATTAGTGATGATGGATCTTATTTCTGCAATCGGGTGTATAGTGCATTTCTAGAGAAGTACACAGTCAAGTATAAGGTTTCTATGCCATATCACCCCCAAACTAGTGGGCAAGTAAAGGTGTCAAATAGAGAGATAAAAGTAATCTTGAAAAAAATGGTTAATGTGAGCCCAACCAATTTGGAAAGACAATTAGATGATGCCCCTTAGGCATATCAGATAACTTTCAAAACACCCATTGGGATGTCTCTCTACCAACTAGTGTTTGGAAAAGCTTTCCATATACCGGTTGATCTTGAGTATCGTGCTTTTTGGGCTTTGAAGAAACTACACACGAAATGGGATGATGCCTCTAAATCAAGAGTGGAGCAATTGCAAGAGATTGATGAATTCAGCCTTCAGGCATAGGAAAGCTCCGCTCTTTATAAGGAGCGAATGAAAAGGTGGCATGATGCCAAAATCTTGAAGAGAGAATTTAAAGTTGGGGAAGACATTTTCTCTTTAATTTAAGACTCAAACTCTTTGCAGGTAAGCTGAAATCAAAATGGTCTGGTCCATTCAAAGTTTTTCAAGATTATCCTAGTAGAGTGGTTGACTTGAAAGGCCATGATAGGTCAAGGTTCACGGTGAATGGCCAATGCTTGAGACACTTCTATATTGGCAGTACAAAGTTTATTAAGATTGAGGCATTCCGTATCAACAATGCTTGAAATAAATAGCAATATCATCGTGCCACGACGTTAAATACGGTGCTTCTTAGGAGGCAACTCAAGTTTTATTTTATGTCTTTTTGAATTACATTTGTTGGGTGGAGTAGGTGTATGAGAGGTATGGAGTGTGGAAAAAATGTCACAGTACGAGTTAGAGGAAGAAAATGTTGGCGAGTTATTTTGGTGAATTGCCACTCACTTTGGTGTATCGCCGAGGTGATCACCAAAAGTAACAGAATAGAGACCTCAAACCTAGCTCCAAGGGGTATACTTTGGCAAATCATCAATCAGTTTGGCGTATAGATAAAATCCTCTGCCAAAATGGGTCTCCTAAGCCCTTGGAACTGGTAAGTTTTCCACTGAAATAAGTGTTCAGTGATGCCCCAATCACTTTGGCGACACCATTAAGGATCGTCAAACTGCTGACATAAAGGGGTCAAATGGTTTGTCTTTTATACCCTCTCCACTTAATCTTTTTCTTTCATCTTCACTCTGCTGCACTCCCCACTATTCACCATCGCTTTAATAACAACAATATCACACACACACACTCACATACTCAAACCACCACTGCACCACCGCTTGTCCCTGCCGTGACACAATGTCGGACATTTCTTGTGATAGATTCTCTCCAAACCCTTTCCCTATTTGTTCGATTATCATCTTTAAGGCTAAAGATCATGGTTAACTTGTATTGCTTACATTTTATTCCTTGTTATGCATAATCATTATGATATGGCTGATTTAATGCATTCTTTAGTTGAACTTAATAGTGTTGATCAGAATTCTTTGAATTGTGCATGCCTAGGGTTCTTTTAATTCTTGAATTCATCATATCCCTACTAGATTACCATTATTATGAATCTTATGCTAAATAAAAAGTAGGTGTTGAATTATACTAATTTAGAATTTTCGGGTTTGAATGTCAATTTTGTGATTCTCTTATTTTTTTAGATTTCAGTTTCAAATGATTTTTTTCGATAATAGATAGGGTGACGTCTTTGTTAAGGGAAAATCATCAATTTTTTTGAAATTGGTGTCGAAACCTGGGGAAGTTTGAGTCTCCGTTGTGCAAAAATGTTTGAAAAATGCCATTGTTAGGATTGGGTTTGAATTGGTGAAGATGATCTACTGCAGCGATGGGTTGAGAACTTTGGCGACACACCAAACTCTTTGGTGAATCGCCAAAGTGCTCCCCAGCTCGCCAAAGTAGACAGTTTGAAAGGGGAGGGGGAGGCTATGGTTCAAGTTTGGTGAAATCCATTGAATATTGCCAAACTGATTAGTTATTTGCCAAATTGTCACTCTAGCTTGCCAAACGCAAACCTGAAATAGGCATTTAGACTTTTAACTTTGACGATGGCCCTCAGTGTCACCTAACTCTTTGGCGATGCATTGAAGTAGATTGGAGACACCAACCCATAGACCTTGTTTTTTCTAACCCTATTTTAGTACATGGTTTTATTTTATATGCATGCATGGGTAAACAAAGACATATTTCAAAGAAAGAAAAGACTTCTCCTCAGTCCAAGGGTAGAAAAGAAAAAGTGGTAATAATTCTAGGGTGCTCCAACCCAGAGCAAACCATGCAAAAGAAATCCAAATTGTCTACTAATTAGTCCAAAAAGAAGGCTCCGGTCCAAGCCAATGAGGGGACAGATTTTGAGCAAAGTTCTTTTGATCGTAAATACCAATTGACCACATTCGAGTCTGATAGAGATGAAAAGGGGTAAGCACTCCTATTCATTCCCCGATACCTAATCATGTGGTTATACCTTCAAATAAAAAGAGGGATGAATAATGCTCCAAAGTGTCCTTAGACCCTCACCCTATGGTCATTTCCCAGTTATTAAATAAACTCAAGATACTGGGAAAAAGTAGGATTCTTGAGGAGCAGAGATTGTGCACAAATTGGTTGATAGATAAATATCCCCAGCAACAATGCCATTTTTTATAACACTCAATTACACCCAAGAAAGATGGATATGGTCGTTAGCAATATATTTACCTAACTATAGAATCGGGATCGATCCCATGAGGAAGAATGTGACTAGCGATTGAGAGAATAAGGAATAAAAACTACTCACTCTAATCCAAACAATTGATACAAGTATTTTTTAGGGGGGTTTCGATAAAAAAAGAAACGAGGATGAAACCAATAATAGAATGAACAATTTGATCAATGGTTTTCACAAACTAAGGAAAACAAGGGGATTAATAACGGTAAATTAATTCTATGATCCCTTGTATTTAACTAATTACTCACTAATTAATCATAGATTTAGAAAATTAGCCCTTAGAACCTCAAACATCCACTAATGTATCTTGACTAAAAGTGAATATTTCTTAGCTAAATCCTCTTGAATTTTAGCTAAGTGTCGTCACAACAGTTCCAACTTTGGGCTACACTAGGAATTTGGCTATTTCCATTTCAATTCCATTAGATGGGACATATATATATATATATATAAATGGGTGAGTCATTGGGTTAGCTACTCCCTTTGGAAATCAATCAAGCATGAGATTTATTAGATAATCACAAACCTATTCGTAAACTAGCAAATATGTTATTAATTCAAATCAAAAGATGTAAATCAAAACCCAAAGTTCAAAACCTAAATAAAGTATTATCACTAACTACAATATTTAAGTTTAAAATAAACAACTACACCCATATATTCAATTCAAAACAAGGAAATAAAGAAAATATTAAAGGATATGTTACTACAAAGCTTCCAATCTTTAATTTCAAGGGTGTGGATGGTATTCTTTAGCCTTCAAGCTTGAGAAATAAGCCAAAGATGATTTGCTTAGAGGCTAGAACAACCTTTTGCATGGATTGGGGTCGAATTGTGAAATTCTAGAACTACCCTTGACGGCTGAAGCCTTTTCTTCATCACCATCGCGATCCTGGCCCTCACAATCGTGAGGCTTTGACTTTTAGTTGACCGCAATCACAACTATTGACGACGCATTTGCGTGGCCTTGGCTTTGACCTCATCGCGATCGCGAGCAATGACCTTCATGATATCGATGATTAAATTTCACCCAGTTCTTTGACTTTTTATTTTAGCTTCGTTTTGCCTTGATTTCACTTCTTTTTATCAGAGCTCCTTTTAAACCTCAGATTACCTGAAATCAACACCATTCAAATGATAATTAGCCTCATATTATAGATTAACAACACAAAATCATAAGAAAAGAGACACAAATAAGTGGTAAAATCACCACTTATCAACACTTACCGTATACAAATAAAATAAAATATAAGAGAAGCCTTCTTTTGTACCATATCGGATGGGGATAACAAATTCATGGCCTATATAAGAAGTAAATTCTTATGCTAGGTGATATATGTGAGATCTATAGGGGAAGTTACCGGTTGTATTTATTCATGAGGGTAGTCAAAGCACATGAGACAAGTGTGTTTGGTAGCAGCAGCCGAATTTGTGTTAGTCATTGAAAGAATTAAATATTTTTTAAAAAAACCTAAATGGAGTGAGGAGGGTAATTAGAATTAAACATTAAAAATGAAAATATGGGGTGAGGATAATTATGGTAAAGAGGGTAATCTCTAAAAGAAATCAAATGAATCAAAAATAAAGTTATTAATATTCCCTAGAAATTTATTTGCTGATTTTTCCCTATGAAAATCTCCAAGAAATATCCTTTCTTTCACAATTTTTTATCAAAAATTTCTTGCGTAATTTTAGTATTTTTTCAAAAAATTTCGTTGGTAATTTATATGTCGTTTCAAAATCCCCATATAATTTATTTGGGAATTATTAAATCCGCAGGTAACTTAGTTTCCTGCAGATTTTCATATAATTCAAAGAAAAATTTCCATGTAATTCGCACTTTTCTAGTAGTTACTCAATCAAAAGTTTTTCATTTTAGGATCAATTTGTGACTAGTTTGCGTTGATTTTTGAAAATTAAGGTCCTTGTAGTATGGGTAAACTGATTTTGGCATAAATTTATTGAATTTTCTCATTTTAAACTGCGTATGAACATGGAAATTTTGGGGGTGGGGGGTTCTCAGGAAAGTTATGAAATGATATTTCAATTTCAAGGTCAATATTAACTCTGTTTTTGATAAAATTTTAGATTTAAACTCCTTAAGTTATGGATAGTGTTATTTTTGAATATAATTTTAGTTTTGCCCATGTGATCTTAGGATTGACTTTTGGGTTTACGTTTTGGATCCAGAATAGAAGTAGATTAATATGGGTATTGATGAACTTATATTTATGTGTAAAACTTGTTCTTGATAGATTTGAGGTAATTCAAAGCTATTTTGAAAGGAAAACTATTTCAATGGTGATTTGTGGAATATTTCTTAATCTTCGAGGTAGGTTATAACTTAACTTTTTTCAGACTTTGCTTGGTGGGAACTTATCATATAAAGCATGGTATGGATTGAGATAATTTTTTGATTTGAGTACTGAATGAGATGTAATATCATTGTGATGCCTGGTTATTGCCTTATATAATATTGGTGAAATGAGACTCGGATCCCTGGTTTGATGTTGAGGCTTGTACCCTATGTTCATGGATTGATAATGAATATGAGATATTGGATATTTTTGTTACATTTGATTTTATTTTTCACTTGCGTGTTGATGTATACTTATTCATCTCATGGATCTCTAGAGAGTGATATTGTGAGGTAACTGATTTTGAATTGAAGGATCCGATGTGTCTGTCGGAAGGAGAGGTTTGATATTCTTAGTAGTCCGTTGTGTTTGTCGGATGCTTATGTATTGATACTATTGAGTGATATTTGAGTGATTGTATACAAACCTCATGATTCTCCCATGGGTCCCGTCCTGGAGAGATAAATACTCGGAGGGTGTATACTGTAGGCATTGGACATTGCATATCATCTCATATCATTGCTTTGCATTATGGTACTTATGGATTGTTGTTTTGATTGAGATATATCATGATATTACTTGTTGTTGAGCTGTCGGGACTTTTCTGCTTGTAGGATTATTTTTAGTTTTCTTTACTCATTATAGTTTTCTTCTTAAGTTTGGTTGAACTATGATGCTACTGAGTACAAGTGGATC
The DNA here is from genome assembly GCA_031232105.1 of Capsicum rhomboideum. Classification (NCBI taxonomy): domain Eukaryota; kingdom Viridiplantae; phylum Streptophyta; class Magnoliopsida; order Solanales; family Solanaceae; genus Capsicum; species Capsicum rhomboideum. Next base: position 53,510,931 of record CP124718.1, read on the forward strand.
ATACTCACTCCTACTTTCTACATCCTTTCAATGTCGATCTCGGTTTGAGTAACCTCCATGTTTAGAGATTGTGTAAGGAAACATTATCGATGTTATGGTGAGCTTCTACCTTAGGAGACCACCCCAGTTTTATCTATCTCTTTACTTTTTTTCTATTTTATCTTTCCAGATGGTGTTAGTCTTTGTATTTATGACAACTTGTATTAGAGTTGCTCTTGTATTCATGATAGCTGAGTCTTGGGATGTCTTTGGAGTACTATATTCAGTTTTCTTTCTTTATTGTTATTTTGGGTTGATATTGAATAGTAGAGTTATTCTATTATTTACCTTTACTTTAAATGAATTGTTTCTTCGTGAGTTTGGCTTACCTACTATGGTGGGTTGGGGTAGGTACCATCACAATCCAATTTGGGTTTTTACAAGTTGGTATCAGAGCTCTAGGTTAACCAGTCTTATGAGTACAAGAGCAAGTGTCTAGTAGAGTCTCGCGGGTCGATGCAGAGTTGTCCATTATCTCTCTTTGAGAGGGTACATAACTTTAGGAAATTCCACTTCTTGATTCCTTATCATACGTTATTGTTCTGATCTAACTCTTAAAATCTCGTCATTTTATTCTGTTGCTTGTAGTGAGGACACTTTCTGGGATTTGTACGCTAGCAGTTGAGGGTGACGTCGCATGGTATGGTGTAAGACCTGGTGCTGAGGAGGTAGTGATAGACAAATGAGAAGATTGTGTAGCTAGATTTAGAGAGATAGATTGAGTAAGGTTGTGGTTTATATTATGCAGTTTGGGAATATTCATTTTGGAAGTTTGAATTATGGTTTGAAGAAATTCATGATCATCTTAGCTTCTATAGTTAGTTGTTCCACTGTGGAAAAAGTATATATGTGTCTTAGATGGTATCAGAAATAGTGTTGATGATTGAGAATGATACAATTAAATGAATAACTAGGTAATAAGCATGGTAACTTTGAAGACTTCATTTAGTGAAGTTTGTCATAATGTCATGATCCAAACTATTGGGTCGTGCGAAAACCTACTCTATTCTAACTAGGTAGGAGAGCCCTTACCACCCAACCAATTATTATGTAGAAATTCAAGTAAGAAGCCTTATTATAGTTACGCAATTCAAATATGTAAGTCAATGTAATCATAAACTGAAAATCTTTATAGGTATTTATATACATGATCAATAACTTTCAACATTACCTAAGACCTAGTCTAGACATGTACAAGAGCTTCTATGATGAGAAAAACAATAAGAAAAGACATAACTTCTATGGAAAAGAGGTGCATAAGTTGATGTTGAATGACTGTCGCTCCACACAAGAAACTCCTAATCAACTTGCATCATATCTATATCCCAAAAAGGATATAACAAGAGTAGTATCAATACACCACAAGTACTAGTAGGCATCATTGGTCGACCAGGGTTATATCATGTACACATTATATAAAAATCACAGAAGGAAAGAATGGCAATTTCATATAGCAGTTCAACATCAACTTCACAATTTCCATACCCACACTTCACCTTCCTAGTAACTTTTGATATATATTATTTGGGTTTGACCAATTTAGTTACGAGTGGACAATCCAAATTCCGTCTAATCATTATGATTTCCTCACAAATCTGTGAACATATTCTAACAAGACAACTCCTCATAACTACAACAGAAGGTATGTTTTTTACTATAGACACTATGCATACACAACAAGAACTAACTCCATAATCAACTCTATAAGCCGGTAGTGGCCACAATGTCCCCATACACTTAACCACGATTCTTATATGATCCTTTCAAATTTAGTCAACATCATAATAATTATCAAGGTGTAAAAGTCATAGAACTCATAGAATAGCTCAATTAATAGATAAGCACTACCACACTTAAACATAAATCAAGCATGAGTAAATTAGCAATCAACACATATCAAGTAATCTCAACCAATAACTTACCATCCATAGATAAACCACTAACAACCAATAACCTCAATAAGACCAACCTCTATCCTATCAATGATTTCACAGTTGCAACCACAAGTATAAGTTCGACAAGAAGGAAGGGGTTGAAGAGTGACCCTTTCCTAGTCAAGAGTTACCATAATATCTTAATCTATAGCCTTGAATAATAGCAGTGAACACAATATTTGTATCAAACTATAACCTAGAAAGTTAATATACTTTTTCATGACATAAATTCCATTTAGATGATAATTTATCACGAGCACATATGAAATATTTAAGTTCAATAAAATATGGGCTGAGATAGTAGATAATGTGAGGTCGGCGGCTCGGAGTTTTGTTCTTGGTGGTTTATTTGATAAACATTATGATTTTTCTAACTTCTAGGTTGCAGATAGGATAAATGTAAGTTTTCACTATCTGAACCCCTTACTTCAGTTATTTATCCATTTCTTCTTCTCCATTCATTAATGTTTTAAAAGTAATTTTAGTAAAAGTATATTTTTTCTCCTTCTAGAAGTATGAATACTTCATTGGTATGCCACTGCTATAGTTTCGAATATTCTTCTTAATTGTTTTTAAAAATCCCGTGTCTTTTCTTTTGGGTTGCACTCCCTTAGTACTTCACTCCATCTGTTTTTCTATGTTGATGTGTTTTCTGTGCCACCTAAATTCCAAAATAACAACTACTATGTTGATATCATTTTTCAAATTTTTGTGTCTATAATCTTTATCAAATATGAAATCACTCTCTAACCTTTTTTGTTTCTGCTTAGGTACAGTAGCTTCCTCACTATTCAAGTATGTTTTTCTTCTGGTAAAAAAATAAAATTACTCACTAGCTTTGGATTTCACGATGGAGAAGATGTATTGAGTTGCTGAGTACATTAATATTTTTCTTGACATAAGAATGAAAATTGAGATCACCTTAAAACCTTAATTTTTATAGAGTCTTTCTAATTTTAGGGACACATTTCTATTTGGAATGCCTTTAGATGATCTACTAGTTTTAAAAAAACTTCCATGTTACCTATAGCCAAATTTCTGTCATGACCCAACTGGTCATGATTGGCACCCACCCTAACCTATGGCGGGAGACCCATACTAATCTCATCCTTACTCACTTAAGTGTTACTCTCTCATTCACATTATATAATTCCCCAAGTATTAATTTGATTCAGAAAGGTTTTTATTTAAATAAACATCTTAGTCAAACGACATCACCATCCATAAATGAATAGAGTGTGAAAACCTCTATTTATTACAATCCCCGGGACCTGAAGTCACCGTACAAGAACATCTAAAAAGAACAAATAAGTCTGACACCAACACGAATATTCAAAACATAACAAAAGAAAAAAATCATCTTATTCTCGGATCAAAGGACATAAACATCATAAGAAGATCTGAAGGTTGCCGGAATATGGTGCTCACCCTCAAAATCAGGTCTGAATCACTATCTAGAGCCGAGGTCGCCTGTCAACCACTGAAAGATGTTCTGCACTAAACAAAAAGAAGAGTATAGGTAGCATCGGTACATCAACAAGTACTAGTAAGCATCATAGGTCGACTAACTTAACAATGTACAAGTAAGCAAGTCAAACAATTATAAAAGTGATCATAACAAAACTCATAACTAATGATATCAGTCAGACAAACACATCATGAATCATCATATAATTACAACTCACAAGTTCACTTTCACAGGCTTTCATACTTAATCATTTTCATCAACCATTCATAATCACATATATTCATCAAAATAACACTCAATGCATATGAATCAGTGCATGTATGTAAGATGTGCGCATCATCTCTTACCCTTCTTAACCTTATCATCAACATCATAATGTATCGGCGTGGTACCCTGTCACGCCCCGTATCCCAACGGGGTGGACTGGCACCCGAAGTCGATAAGGCCCGAGAGAACCAATCTTTACCCCTTTCCCTTCATATGTATGCCATTAGAAACATCATCACCACATAAGGACATAAAATGCTAATAGCGGAAAATCATAGAGCATATAATGGATACATTAAAGAAACTTGGCCGTTAGGGCCATCAAGTCAAACAGACATACATCTCTTTCCTTCACATTTATTCACATACCTACATACGTTTACAAAAGCCTATAACAGAAATACATACACGACCAACCTAAATTCGGGACAAGTCCCCGCTTTACATAACATCTACAATACCAAAATAAATGTACAATTTGAACACGGAAAGCCCCGAACCAACTGGATCTCACCAAAGATCAGTAGATGTCCTGCAGCTTACTGGGGAGGTCTACTAGTACCTGTGCCTGCAACAAGTAAGGTAAATTCCCCAGGAGGGGTCAGTACGAAGAATGTACTGAGTATGGAAGGCCATATGACTATCATAAATACGTCCATGGAATCAAATATAAGAGAACAATCAATATGAATAACCCATCGATCTGTATATGTGGAACCATGTACCTTACATAAATTATATTTTTCTTTGCTTTATTGCTTATTCCTCATCACTTATATCACATCGTACCCGGGCCCCAACTGATCAGTGGGAAGATAATACCATCATGCAGGTGTTTATTTCACCCCATGGATACACCCATAATATTGGGTTGGTCATCATGAAGTTGGTTGTTTCACCCCATGGATATCATCATGAAGGTATTTATTTCACCCCATGGATATAACTAATTATACATTACTTCCTCCTTTAACTTTTGCAAACTTGGTACACTCACTCATGAGAGATTAATACATTCAAGTATAAGAGATAAATACCTTTATTTGTGAGAGATTGATATATTTATAGTCATAACCTTATTGGAAACTTTGGAACATAATAACATTGGGACTTTGGAACCATGTCCATAAGTATGTAACACATGAGCAACAACGACTAAAGAATGAGGAACATGTGACTTGACAATAGATAACAATCTAAAATGAGATACCTTAGGGCATCTCGGAATGGAATACGTATGATAACAATGTGACCCATAGGTGCTACAGGGAGATACAAAAAGGGTAACCTTACATACCTTCATGTCCAAGTATGAATATACAAGCCTAGATATGAATACAATAGTCCATCTCCTTCCTTACGTCTTACTCTACAATACAAGTACATACCAAAGCTTACATTAGCCACTAGTTATCGTGTAAATATACAAGACGACAATGAACTATATGACTGCCGTATAACGTCATTTCACCCTTTACAATACAATACACTACATTATCATATCAACAACACTATAATATTCCATACATTGACCAAGACATTATACATCAATAGTATTTCACATCATGTTTACCCTTTATGTCTTCTCATTATCATTCCATCACGCAAGTACTCCTTCATAACAACATATGAACAACCATTCATACTTAATACAGTCCAACATGCTTCCATACGACCATCTAAAGTCATTAAAACGGTATCACAAGTTGATGATTATATCAAAAAAGGGTATAGGGGCCTTCGGGGATCAAGGAGATGCGAAAATATACAAAACCAAACCCGGGGCTGATGCGCGAATGATGCGCCTCTATCATAATTCGTCTCCTCAGCTCATCTACATCTGGTACACATACTCTACCTTGGCATTGAAGCACTTCTTCTTGGGTAAGATCAAATGCCTTTGTCAAATTCTGTTGTACATTTTCCTTTAGCTGCAATAACATAGGATCTGCAAATTGCTTCTCTTTCACTTCAACTATCAATAAAGATTCAGCCGCATTTTCTACAATAACTCCTTCATCTGAGGATTCAAGAAGACGAACCCCCAAACTGGCTAATTGATGTAGATATTTGACTAAATCTTGCTTTTCTGTCAATTAGCCACTAGTGCTTCTTATTGCCTTACGGATCAATGCATCAGCCACCACATTTGCTTTTCCTGGATGATATAGAATATTAATATCATAATCCTTCAATAGCTCAATCCACCTTCTTTGCCTCAAATTGAGTTTCTTCCGCTTAAAGATATATTGTAAACTTTTGTGATCAGTATAGATATCAACATGAACTCTATACAAATAATGATGCCATATCTTCAAAGCAAAAACCACCGCTGCTAATTCAAGATCATGTGTGGGATAGTTTTTCTCATGTGGCCGCCACTGTTGTGAGACATATGCTATGACATTACCACGCTATATTAATACACATCCGGGGCCAACCCCGAAAGTATCACAATACACCGCATAACCTTCGGTACCTTCGGGAAGTACTAAAACTGGTGTAGAGGTTAATTTATCTTTCAACTCTTGGAAGCTTTTCTCACACGCATCATTCCACTGGAATTTAACTGCCTTATGTGTAAGTTTTGTTAAAGGTGCAGCCATGGATGAAAAACCTTCCACAAATCTTCGGTAATAACCTCCTAATCCAAGAAAACTACGAATCTCTGTAGGTATCGTAGGTCTTGGCCAATTTTTCACCGCTTCAATTTTCTGTGTATCAACTCGAATCCCTTCATCTAACACAATGTGACCCAAGAATGCAACAGATTTTAACCAAAATTCACATTTAGAGAACTTGGCATACAACTTACGCTCGCGGAGAATCTGTAACACCTGTCGTAAGTGATTAGCATGGTCCTCTTGTGACTTTGAAAAACCAGGATGTCATCTATAAATACCGTCACGAACAAGTCTAGGAATGGCTTAAACACCCTATTCATCAAATCCATGAACACAACTGGTGCATTTGTTAGTCCAAATGACATAACTAAAAATTCATAATGGCCATACCGTGTTTGAAAAGCTGTCTTGGGTACATCTTCATCTCTAAATCTGACTTGATGGTAACCCGACCTCAAGTCTATTTTTGAAAAACACTTGGCGCCCTGTAATTGATCAAACAAATCATCAATTCGAGGGAGGGGATATTTGTTCTTGATCGTTACCTTATTCAATTACCGATAGTCGATACACATTCTCAATGTGCCATCTTTCTTCCATACAAATAATACCGGTGCACCCCACGGAGACATACTCGGCCTAATAAAGCCCTTATCCAGCAAATCTTTCAATTGCTCCTTTAATTCACGTAATTCTGCTGGAGCCATTCTATACGGAGGAATAGAGATCGGCTGAGTGCCTGGAATCACATCAATGCCAAACTCTACTTCCAATTCTGGGGGTAAGCCTGGAAGGTCCTCTAGAAATACATCCAGAAATTCACTGACCACTGGAACCGACTACGGAGTTAGTGGTTCCACTTCAGTATCTTTCACCCGTACTAAATGACATATGTAACCCTTAGCAATTATTTTCCTGGCTTTCATATAAGCAATAAATCTTCCTCTTGGTGCCCCTACATCACCCTTCCATTCAAGAACATTCATTTGTCGAAAATGAAAATGTACCTTCTTGGCTCGGCAATCTACCATGGCATAACAAGAAGCTAACCAATCCATTCCCATTATCACATCAAAGTCCACCATGTCTAGTTTGATGAGGTCAACCAGTGTATCATGACCAAACACAGTTACCACACAATTACGATATACTCTTTTTGCAACAATATATTCACCAACCGGTGTAGATACTTCGATTGACCTAGTTAATAATTCTGGTGCTTTTGCAAATTTGGCAGCAATCAATGGAGTAACATAGGACAATGTAGAACCCGGGTCAATTAATGCATATACATTATATGAAAATATTGATAATGTACCTGTGACGACATCAGGAGAAGCCTCTGAATTCTATCGGTCCACTAAAGCATACGTGCGATTTTGGACCCCACTCGTACTGGCTGCTCCTCTGGCACCTCTACCAAGACCCGCCGTCTGTACACCTCTGCCTAAGGAAGGAACCGATGATGATGATGCAACGGTTGATCCCGCAGGTCGCGTCACATTACCCAAGCCTCTTCGTGGGCAATCCCTCATCATGTGCCCCGCCATCCCACACCAATAACAAACATTCATCCCCCGCTGGCATTCACCTGAATGAAATCGTCTACAATACTGACACAACGGGTGAAAAGATCCCGCTTTCTGTGAACCACGACTCCCGCTACTTTTCCCGACTTGATTAAAACCTCTGGACCCTCGGAATTGAGAGGAAGTGCCTGCCTTAGAATAAGAAAATGAAGGCGTAGACGGTCTATTAAAATTTTGAGGCCTAAACTCTACTTGGGACGCCATAGACTGTCCTGTAGATCTAGCCCTCTTGGACGGCCCTTCTTCAACCCCTTGTATTCTTCTCTGTTGCCTCTGATCTTCCATTTTCTGCGCAAAGGCCTGTATTCTAGCTATATCCATATCTCGATTTAAGGCAGCACTAGTGCAGTCTCGTACCAAATATGGCTCCAGTCTGTCCACATATCGATGTACTCTGTCTGTCATTGTGGACACCACATTTGGAGCATATCGAGTCAAGGAATTAAATTGCAGACTGTATTCCCTGACACTCAGATTCCCTTGATGGAGATTTAAAAATTGATCCGCACAAGCCTTTCGGATCTCATAAGGAAGGTAGGGTCAAGAAATGCCACCTTAAATTCATCCCACGTAGGTGGGTTTGCACCAATACTACGAGCTTTCTTACAGTCCTCATACCACAATATAGCCTCGCACTTCAATATATAGGCCGCAAGCTCCACCGTTTCTACACCAGTTACATGCATAACCTCCAGATCCCTTTGGATTTGATCTATAAAATCTTGCAGGTCCTTACTTGAATCTGATCCAGTAAATGTGGGAGGATCTAGTTTCAGAAAATCCTGCGTCCGTCGACTAGCTGCTCTAGCTGCACTATCATCACCTATCATTGGACCACCCTGTCCCTGAACTTGTGCAGCAACTAGTCAACATTTGCACTGCATCCTTTAAATCCTGGTCAGTAGTATTTACTGGTGGTTCTACAGGTGCTCTTCTCCTACTCGACTCTTCTGGAACAGAGGGAGTGGAGAAAGCCCGCGACACAAATTCATTCTCAGTATTGCCTTGATTAACTTGATCAGGTGGTGGTATACTGGTTCCTTCTCCAGCAATTCTATCTATCCTCTTACTTTTACCTCGACCTCTTCTTGTCCTCGACATTTTTCTATAATATACAAGAACAACAATATTTATGGTCAGAAACAATTCCACCTATAACTTCGGCCCTAATGCACGATCTAGAAATAAAAGAATGAAACAACTCCTAAATGTCCCGTAGCCTCCTACTTATAAATGTGGTGCCAACACATCAATAAGTAAGACTTTACTCAGACACACGTCTTTGTAGACACCCTTAGAACGACTTGCTCTGATACCAATTTTGTCATGCCCCGTATCCCAATGGGGTGTACTGGCACCCGAAGTCAATAAGGCCCGAGAGAACCAATCTTTACCCCTGTCCCTTTATATGTATGCCATTAGAAAATCATCACCACATAAAGACATAAAATGCTAATAGCAGAAAATCATGGAGCATATAATGGATACATTAAAGAAACTTGGCCGTTAGGGCTATCAAGTCAAACAAACATATATCTCTTTCCTTCACGTTCATTCGCATACCCACACACGTCTACAAAAGCCTATAACAGAAATACATACATTACCAACCTAAATTCGGGACAAGTCCCCACTTTACATAACATCTACAATACCAAAATCAATGTACAACTTGAACACGAAAAGCCCCGAACCAACTGGAGCTCACCAAAGATCAGTAAATGTCCTGCAGCTTACTGGGGAGGTCTACTAGTACCTGTGCCCGCAACAAGTAAGGTAAATCCCCCAGGAGGGGTCAGTACGAAGAATGTACTGAGTATGGAAGGCCATATGACTATCATAAATACGTCCATGGAATCAAATATAAGAGAACAGTCAATATGAATAACCCATCGATCTGCATATGTGGAACCATGTACCTTACATAAATTATATTTTTCTTTGCTTTATTGCTTATTCCTCATCGCTTATATCACATCGTACCCGGGCCCCAACTGATCAGTGGGAAGATAATACCATCATGCAGGTGTTTATTTCACCCTATGGATACACCCATAATATTGGGTTGGTCATCATGAAGGTGGTTGTTTCACCCCATGGATATCATCATGAAGGAGTTTATTTCACCCCATGGATATAACTAATTATACATTACTTCCTCCTTTAACTTTTGCGAACTTAGTACACTCACTCATGAGAGATTAATACATTCACATATAAGAGATTGATACCTTTATTTGTGAGAGATTGATATATTTATAGTCATAACCTTGTTGGAAACTTTGGAACATAATAACATTGGGACTTTGGAACCATGTCCATAAGTATGTAACACATGAACAACAACGACTAAAGAATGAGGGACATGTGATTTGACAATAGATAATAATCTGAAATGAGATACCTTAGGGCATCTCAGAATGGAATACGTATGATAACAATGTGAGCCATAGGTGCTACAGGGAGATACGAAAAGGGTAACCTTACATACCTGCACGTCCAAGTTGAATATACAAGCCTAGATACGAATACAATAGTCCAGCTCCTTTCTTACGTCTTACTCTACAATACAAGTACATACCGGAGCTTACATTAGCCACTAGTTATCGGCCAAGTATATAAGACGACAACGAACTATATGATTGTCGTATAATGTCATTTCACCCTTTAAAATACAATCCACTACATTATCATATCAACAACACCATAATATCCCATACATTGACCAAGACATTATACATCAATAGTATTTCACATCACGTTTACCCTTTATGTCTTCTCATTATCATTCTGTCACACAAGTAATCCTTCATAACAATATATGAACAACCATTCATACTTAATAAAGTCCAAAATCCTTCCATACGACCCTTTAAAGTCATTAAAACGGTATCATAAGTTGATAATTACATCCAAAAAGGGTATAGGGGCCTTCGGGGATCAAGGAGATGCGAAAACATACAAAACTGAACCCGGGGCTGACCTGCGAAGCCACCTGTGCCTAAAGGTGGATGAGGTGAACCCATAGGTGGCCTTTGGCAGATGCCAGAGGCACCTGCGTTGGCATCTGCGCCCGCAGGTGCCCTCGTCTGCGGGGGCGGATGCCCGTTTTGGTCCAAATTGGTTTCTTTTGGGTCTTTTTATGCAATGAATGGTCCATGATCATAACCAAACTTATTTTGACATATTTTTGATCATTTTGAATGCCAACAATCATACATGGTCTTACAACACACATAAACAATACCCAAAACTACACTTCTCGGTCAATACGTCACCAAATCCTAAAACTATTTTCACAATAACAATCCCAATCATTATACACAAGGATAAAACAAGGAAAGACTATAATCACATATCACATTACAATATTTAATCCATCAAGTTCACTACCTTTAAGACCACAAGTCCATGTTCAAGTTTACAAGACAAAACCATTCTCCGATTGCAAAAATAGACAGTTTTACACATAGCACACTGTCCAACACTTTTCCAACACAACCAACATTATTTATACACCATATTGAACATATCATATACTAAACCATGACAATAAATACTTACCAAAGAGTGATCTTGTTCCAAAAGAGATGAGAGCTTAGGGTTTGTAGATAGAGAGAAAAGTTTGGAAAATGTTAGCAAAGGGCGTGTGTGGTTTTATTAAATAAAAATCTTATTTCTTAACTTATATAGTCCCTTTATAATGATCCTTATCCACACATTTGATGTGTTTACTTGGTAAATGGAAGAGTATTGGAAGAATGGGTCAAATTGCCATTTTGGGCCATGTCTTTCTTATGATTTTTGGGCTTCATTTGGGCCCAATGGCACAAGACCCATTAATGCCCAACAAATTAATGTGTAATTCATCCAATCTCTCATGTTTGAATAATTCCATAAATGTAAACGTAGTCCTATAGGTTTGAAAATATACGGGGTGTTGCATACCCACCCCATTATAATAACATACCATATTATACCGACATAGTACCCGACCCATCATCTCAACACCTCATCATAATACAACGAAAATTCAATGAAATCATCAAATCACAAGTCATGCTAGAAGGCAATCATATATATTTAAATCACAAACAAGCACAAATCCAAGAAAGACTAAGTGCTACACAAAACCATAGCCTACCTCAACTCTTTTGCTCAAAGTCACCTTTAAGCCACACTTTTCCCTTTTTATTCTCGTTCAATTCATTCTTGATCTGTACAACCACAAAATATACACACATTTTGATAATTCATCCCTTTTTAACTACTTGGGATCAAAAGTCACTAATTTTAGTGATAAACTTTCCCTATTTCATCATCTTAGGATTTTCTTATAATTTAAACTTCATGAATACTACTTGAGTTAGCATAAATAATAAAATTCTAGTCCCATTAGTGTTTTCTAACACCCTAGGATCATTATATGCTGAATTTATACACATTTCCACCACTTTTCATAATTCTCCATGAACTAGGGTTAAACCCTAATTTTCTCCATTAATTTGTTTCTAGTGATTTTCTAAGGTTAAACGAAGTAAATTCAAGTCTAGAGCATAATTACATACCTCCAAAGATGAAAAACTTTGAAATTCCTCTGAAAACCGTCTTTCCCCAGAGCTTTATTGCGTTTTTCAATAAGTGGGGAATGAAAACATTTTTTGGGTTTTTAAATTGAAAATTTTACTACATGTTACCACTGCAGTGGATAATTACTGCTGCAGTGATTATATTCTGCTGCATCGGTTTGCACCTATTTTACCGGAGGTCGCCGCTGGGTTCCCGTGACCGCTGTGGCGATACCGCTGCAGTGGTTACATTTTCCATTGAAGCGGTCCAAGATAGAAACTCAAGACCTCTCCTCAGTTTTCCTCATTTTACAACACACACCACTAATTTTGACAATGCAAACTAACTCCTCCACGATAAATGCTATAACCGGAGTTTTATAACTCAGTTTCAAGTGCCAGAAGTTGCTACGATTTTCTATACTCGTTGTCTATCCAAATATCATATCAAACACTATTATCTACAATCACATAAATACCATATTTCATTGAACTACCACATCCTAAAAAATAAGCCAAAATTAGACTAGCCCTGAATTCCTCAAAATTTAGTTAAGGGGAGTCTAAGTGCAAATGTTACCTTCTAACTTTGTGTAACGACATTTTGAGTTTTTGCATTAGATGCCAATTTACCACTCGTTCATCCTTGAATGACCACTGTCCCTAAAAAGACATAACAACCAGGATAGAGCGTACCTGAGTTGATGAACAAGTACATATATCGCTTACACATGTCCACTACTATCTCCTATGTAGCTTTCTTAATGGTACATTTCCTCGATTGAACCTTTACTTAAGGAATAACTCATGTCCTCAACTTTCTCACATCTTTAGCTAGAATAGTAATTGGTTCCTCTTCGTAGGACAGTTCCTTATCAAATAGTTCCGGATCCTAATGAATAATATAGTCACCATATCTGCGGTACTTCTTTAACATAGAAAAATAGAATACAGGGTAGACCCCAGACATACTAAGGGGTAAGTCCAACCTTTACACTACCGACCCTACTTTCTTCAACACCTCAAAAGGTCCTATATACCTTGGGCTCAACTTTCCCTTCTTGTAGAATCGTATCACACCCTTCATGGGTGACACCTTCAGGAGTACCTTCTTCCCCTTCTCAAATTTCATGTCTCTAACCTTTTTATACGCATACTCCTTCTATTGGCTTTTAAATGCTATGAGCTTCTTTTTTATGAATTTAACTTTTTCCATAGAGTCCTTGAGCATACAGTGCCCCAAGGCCTCACCTCAAATGCGTCAAACCACCCAATTGGAGACCTACATCACCTACCATATAAGGCCTCAAAAAAAGCCATGTGAATACTAAAGTGGTAGATATTATTGTAGGCAAATTCACACAACAGTAAGTATTGGTCGTCCAAAGCATATCCTTAAGAACTTGGATAATCTTCTCAGATTGACCATCGGTTTGAGGGTGGAAAGCTGTGCTCAGGTCCAATCGAGAACCCAATTTAGACTGAAACCTCTCCCAGAAATTAGAAGTGAACTGAGTACCCTTGTCAGACATAATCGACACCGGTACCCATCCTTCACATAGATCTTGTCCAACTTAGCCACATTATAATCAACTCTTACCAAAATGAAATAAGCTAACTTAGTAAATCGGTCAATAATAACCCAAATGGATTCTCATTTCCTCAAGGTGTTTGGAAGACCAACCACAAAATCCATCATTATCCATTACCACTTCCATTCTTGAATGGGCATCCACTCAAGGTTTTTGATGTTCGTATTTGACTTGCTGGCAGTTTTGACGCTTAACCACAAAATCTAAAATGCCACGCTTCATCCTTCGCCACCAATAGTGTTGTCTTAAGTCTCTATACATCTTGTTGGCACCTGGATGTATGGAGTACTTAGAATTATGAGCCTCTGCCAGGATGGTGGGAATCAAGTTACCTACTCGAGGTACACACAATCGACCTCGGATTCTCAAGGACCGTTCATCATCAAGAATGACCTCCTTTGCCTCCCCTTGTAACACCTTTTCTCTGAGGTTGCTCAATTTGTTATCTTCAAACTGTCTACTCTTAATCTGATCATAGAATATGGACCTAGCCTCCACATATGCCAGAACCTTTCCTTCACTAGTTTCCTACAATATCAGAAAATCGTTAGCCAAAGACTGTACCTCTCTCACCAATGGGTTCCTGGACACCTCTAGAAATGCTAAACTCCCTATGCTTACTGGTTTCTAGCTCAGTGCATCCGCCGCCACATTGGCCTTACCTGGGTAATATAGAATTGAGATGTCATAGTCTTTACTTAACTCCATCCAAATCCTCTATCTCAAATTTAAATCTTTCTGGGTGAACACGTGCTACAAGCTGTGGTGGTATGTAAACACCTCACACTTCACCCCATAGAGATAGTGTCTCCAAATTTTTAAAGAGAACACTATGGTTGCCAATTCCAAGTCATGCATGGGGTAATTTTTCTCATAGGGCTTCAGTTGTCTCTGTCACGCCTCGAATTCCAACGGGGTGGACTGGCACCCGAAGCCGTAATGGCCTGAGAGAACCAATATTCATTCATGTACACTCATATGCATGTCTCTGTATGGACAACATTCTATCTCAAGTAACTATAAGATACCAATGGCGGAAGTCATGTCAAACATATGCTATACATGAAACTTGACCGTTAGGGCCATCAAGTCAAAATAGACATACATTTCTTATAGTCATCTCCCCACGTACATCTACAAAGCCTCTAACAGATACATGGACATAACCAACCTAAAGTCGGGACAAGTCCCCGCTTTATACAACATTTACAATACCAAAACAAATGTACACATGTAACTCGGAAAGCCCCGAACCAACTGGAGCTCACCAATGATCTAAAAATGATCTGCAACCTACTGTGGAGGTCTACAAACACCTGTGCCTGCAGCAAGTAAGGTAAGTCCCCTAAGGGACGTCAGTATGAAGAATGTACTGAGAATGTATGATACATAAATACTTCAATGGAATCAATGTAAAGAAATAGTCAATATGGATAAACCCATCATTCTGTATATGTGGAACCATGTACATTACATTCATTAATTTCTTTGCCTTTATGTTCATTCATCTTTATCGTTCTACCCATGCTAGGCTATTCTGTCGGCCCTGGGATGAGATTTATCGTTCTACCCATGCTAGGCTATTTTGTCGCCCCTGGGATAAGATTAACCTATGCTAGGTATTTTAACCCCTGGGATGTGATTAACCCATGCTAGGATTTGTTGAATTCATTGCAAGTGCACATCTCAAAATATTACTTTATTAGTATGCATTGTACAGGACATATTTTTTAAGGTTATTGAAAATCTGTACATTTGAATTATTTTTTTGAGTTATTTACTAGCTAATTTACTATTTGAAATCATTTAAATATGATAATAATGTATAGTTGTGATTAATGGATATTGTAAAATAAAATTATTACGTTTAAATAATATTTGATAGCCTTCATAATAATGCCACACTTTATAAGTGTGTCCATATGGATGTTAATGTGTGGTTGTACACTAGCAAAGGCAATACTTCACAAATATTGGTTTAGAGGAGGTAGCATCAGCTACACTTTGCAAATGAGGCCTAAGGTAATAAAACCCACACTTAAAAAGTATAGTTTAATGTCGTGAAAAGTGTTTCAATATGAGGTGTTACAAGTGTAGCCTTTATACCTTATAGACCATGCTTTTGAAGTATAGCCTCTAAAGCAACACTTGAAAAGTGTGTCCTTAAGTCAAAGGTTAAGCTGGTTTAGGCCACCCCCATAAAAGTGTTGTCTAAAGTCAAAGAGTGTGTCCTTTAATCAATGACCATACTTTTTGATAGTTTAGGCCACACTTTCCAAGGGTGGGTAAAGGCCTTAAATGTTGTAGTGGTAGTGACTTTTTTAAATATTTGGTTTTTGTTTTGGTTATAATCAATGATATATGGGTGATTTTGCATTTCTACACTGAGTTGGGTTGTTCATGTTCTGCCAGGTGGCTTATCAGAGCATTATTAAAAAGACTTACAGTTCTATAAGTTTAGTGAAAATTTTGGTCAGAATTGATACTACCTTGTTAATAGAAACTATATAGATATTTGGTAATATATAAAGGTTATATGCCTATGGTATAAGAAGCTCTTCGGGTGATCAATGATTTTCTCCAGAATTTGACATGAGAATATGATTGATGGAATACTGGTCGCAGCACAACATTTGAAGATTCGTATTGAATCATATATTGATTCTTGACCCAGTAGCTTCAACTCGATGAAATGGTACTATCAGACTTTGAATTAGCAGTGTCAGCTTTAGATAAGACTAGTTTCTGACAGAAAATTCTTAGAGTGGGTTTGGGACATGCAAATATCCGTTTTGGGAACAAAGAAAGTCATAATTTAGGGTTGCGGTGAGTGATAATGTGTTTTCTAAGGTTTTTTAGTACTAAGTCATAATTTAGGGTTGCGGTGAGTGATAATGTGTTTTCTAAGGCTTTTTGGTACTAATAACGGTTTTGGAAGTGTGATTTATAAGGTCATGGTATTTTATTGGTACAGATTTGGCAATAGATTTTGGCTATAATTATCGGGTTGTGGTGACTTTGATGGGTTTTGGCGAATGGTTCTGTTTAGAACTATGAGTATAACCAACAAAGTTATTGTGTACAGAGAGAGGTCAAATATATGGAAATCAGATATTTGAAGAAGTTTTGATTTGGATACTAAAGATATAGCCTTAAAAGTTAAAACAAAAGGAGGATTTGACAATTAGGGTCAACAAGTGATACTATAGATGTAACTTTACTTAGGAATTCTTGTATGAGGTCTACTGCATATATTTGCAGTTGTTCGACAGTCTTGGTACTTTTCTTACACGTTATAGGATGAAAATATGTCTAAATGGCGGATAATATAACAACCCTCAAGGTTATTTTTCTATTTTGTGTGTTTTGACCATTTTAGCCTTGTTTGTGGTCACCTTATGATATTTATGGTCTACATGGATAGGTGGCATGGTTCTCGAAGTGGTTGGTTGAAAAATATGCAAGTTTTTTTTATTTTGAAAAGTTTTAAGTTGATACAATTGAGTATAGTAGACCTCCGTAGAAGTTGAGCTTGTATCAAAATTTTGTCAGTGCCATTAGCTCCAGTACATGATTTTTGGGTTAGTAGGACTATTGGTTCAAGTCTTAAGACATTCATATGAGTTTTGAAAGAGTTTTTGGATTTGGAAAGTTGAAAACTTAAGAGAGTTGACCAATATCAACGTATGAAGTTCGAAAGGTAATTTTCAAGTTTCGACAATTCCACTTGTTCTGGAAGGTGATATTTAGTCTGGTTGAAGGGTTGCTTCAATTTCCAAGGCTATTGGATGACTTTTGAGTAGTTATTTGGAAATAGGAGCTTTCCAAATTAAGAGTTGCCTTCGGTCAACATCCAGTTAAGATGACCTCATTTGAGTGTTTTGATGATTCCAATAGGTCCGAAATATATTTTACAAGTGGTTTGCACTATTGGTTTGTGTTCGAGATGTCTCGAATGAGTTTTGGCTACTTATTTGAGTTTGGACTCTTGAGTTTTACTAGTATCACCTAAATTAAATGGGATATTTTGGGTGTTTGGATGGTTCCACTAGATCAGGATCAAAATTTTGGAACTATCACAAAAAAGAATTGACGCATTTCGTGTCCCTATGAGGAAGTTATGGCCTTTTTACCCGTTGAATTGTTGGTGTTGGTGCACCACAATTGTGGACTTTGGACCGCAATTGCGGTGTCAAAAATATAGTAAAATGACCATAAATGCGTCTAGGAATGCAAATGCGGTAAGTTGTCTGTAATTTCGAATATCACTAAGTACAAAAAGGGGCAAATTTTAGGATTTTCACACTTTCGACATTTTGGGAGCTAGGAAGCTCCGATTGCGGCAATTTTTGATGCATTTTTATCGTTTTATCATTGGTTATGTGATTCTACCTTAATTTTACTCATCTTTTTATGAATATACATTTCATTTTTCTTGATTAATTATAAAGTTGGGAATTTTACTTGGGTATTTCTTCTGCAGATATTTCCTACGAATTTTCATAGGGAAATATGAAATTCCTAAAATTTAGTATATTTTACCTGCGAAACTATTTTCTCAGCAAAATTCTATGGTAAATTTGGCGCCATTTTGCGCAATAATATCACGGGGATTTCATCCACAAGAATCATTTTCATATGTAAATTCACAAGTAAATGAATAAATTAAATTTCTTTATTAATTTACAAAAATATCCCTACATAAAACTACATGCGGATTTAATTAGGGATAGCTATCTGAGGATATACCTGGGAATTCTTTTACCTGGAGAATTATTTGAGGATTTGATTATGCAAATTTAGCTGCAAATCTTTTTTTTTTTGGTGATTTACCTACGGATTTCATTACTTGGGGAATTACTTTGAAATATTGTTGTTCCTGATTTGGCAGTGAATCTTTTCACGGGAATTTTATTTACTAGGCAATTACTCGATGATCTTTTTGTTGTGAATTTCGCTAAAAACAATTTGCTTGAGAATTTACATGTGGATATTATTACCTAATAAAATACTTGAAATTTTGATTATCTAGATTTAACTGCGTATTAAAATTAGGGAATTTATTTATGGATTTTAACAACAAAAACATACCCATTATACTTATTAGTAACATCATCATATTTAGTTAATATATTTAGGGTGAAAATCGTTTACACTTCCAATTTTATTTTAAAAATCAAACTGTTCATTAAGTTTAAACACATTCTCCTCCTCATATGTCAATTAAATTTCTTAATTTTTATTTTAATCTTATATTATCAACCTTTTTCTTCTTCTTTTGTACTTCTTTAAAATGGTGATATATTTTTTAATCTTTGTAACGAATCTACTTATAGAAAAATAGATATTATTTCCAAGTTGAAAAAGTAATTTAGTCTATAAGTAAAAGATGTTTTACAATGAAACAAATGAACAAAATAAGAAAAATGAATTTTAATAATTAAAACTCTAATATCTATTTCAATAAGTGAAAATAAAAGAGAGTGATAACTTAATAAACATATCTCGATGAAGTAAAAAACTATAAACATATTTCGATGAAGTAAAAAACTAACCTATAATAATATAGGTAGATTTTTCAATAAATTCCTAAAATATTACCTATTTATATTGATAACAAATTGTAAATTATAATTTTAAAATATTCTAGTACAAACAATCAAAACTCGTTTAGCCCTATAAGTAATAGAAAATAACATAGAAGTGAATCATGAATACAAACACACACACACACACTTGTTTATCTTCATGTGTGCGTGTGTAAAATACCTAGGTTAGAAAATAATATATTATATATATATAATAATAGAAAAGATATTATATCGATAGTGAAAATGTTATGGATAAAATAGACAATGCATCGAATAAGGAGGAAGAATGTTTATTATTTTAAAAAGTAATGTAGAGTTCAATTTTAAAAAGTTGAGGGATTAATGTATTTTCACCCATTTATTCATTGATAACAATGTCATAAATATTTTTCAATTTATCTATTGTTAAAATTTAGTTTCATACTTGATAACGCTCAATTACACCCAATAACGATGTACGCGATCGTTAGCAATATATTTACCCATCTATAGAGTCGGGGTTGATCTTACGAGGAAAAATGTGACTAGCGATTGAGAAAATAAAGAATAAAAAATACTCACTCTAATCCAAACAATTGATTTAAGTATTTTCTGGGGGTTTTCGATATAAAAAGAAACAAGGATAGAACCAATAATGGAATGAACAATTTGATCAATGGCTTTCACAAACCATGGAAAATAAGGAGTTGATAACGGGGAATTAATTCTATCAATGATCCATTGTATTTAACTAATTATTCACAGGTTTAGAAAATTAGCCTTGGAACCTCAAACATCCGCTAATGTCCTTGGTAACCGTTTCCATGGACTGGAATTACATGAACTTCACTAGATTCAGCTTGAGAAATAATTTTTCAAGCCCATAACAACTGGTCTTGAGAAATCACCTCTTTGATTTTGGAATTCGATTTCCCAACGTTATAGAGAAGATCTTTGGATGATTTTTGTCAAGGTGGGTGCGAAATGTTAAGGCGCTCTTGCTTGGTCCGGTAGTCAGTGAAGTTTCACCGGTAGCTTAAGAGCCATTCAAACAGAACCAGTGAGCTAAGTTGCCTAGAGTGATGAGAGAGTGTTTTTTTGAGAGAGAATTATACCGTTGATTCTTTTCAACTTGCCTGGGATGAAACCTACTTGTTTAGGAAATGTCCAGTTGGTGTGATTCATAGATGTGTTACCAAATCGAAAATGCAACCCATACTTGAGGCTTGTCACTCCTCACAATTTTGAGGTCATCATGGTGGAATAAGGACAACTGACAAAGTCCTCCAAAGTTGCTTTTACCCGCCCACACTCCATCAAGATGCCAATGACTTGGTCAAATTATGTACCCAATGTCAAATGCAAGGAGGTATCTCTAGGACGCATGAAATACCTTTGAAGCCTAATCTTGAAGTTGAGTTATTTGATGTTTAGGGGTTGATTTTATGGGACCTTTCGTGAGTTCATTTGGCTATAAATAACTATTGGTGCCGTCGACTATGTGTAAAAAAGGGTCGAGGCAGTTGCATTACCCAACAATGAGAGCAAAAGTGTCACTTATTTCTTAAAAAAGCACATATTCACGAGGTTCAAAACTCATCGTGCTATCATTAGTGATGATGGCTCTCATTTCTGCAATAGGGTGTTTGATGCATTTCTAGAGAAGTAGAGTCAAGCATAAGGTTGCTATGCCATAACAGCCCCAAACTAGTACGCAAGTAGAGGCGTAAAATAGGGAGATAAAAGGAATCTTGAAAAAAATGGTTAATGTGAGTCAAACCAATTAGGAATGGCAATTAAATGATGCCCCTTAGGCATACCGAACAACTTTCAAAACACCCATTAGGATGTCTCCCTACCAACTAGTGTTTGGAAAAGCTTGACATCCACCAGTTGAGCTTGAGTATTGTGCTCTTTGCGCTTTGAATAAACTTCACATGAAATGGGATGATGCCTCTATATCAAGAGTGGAGCAATTGCAAGAGACTGATAAATTCAGCTTTCAGGCATAGGAAAGCTCCGCTCTCAACAAGTAGCGAATGAAAAGGTGGCATGATGCCAAAATATTTAAGAGAGACTTTAGAGTTGGGGATGACATGTTTCTCTTTAATTCAACACTCAAACTCTTTGCAGGTAATCTCAAATCAAAATGGTCGGGGCCATTCAAAGTTGTTCAAGATTATCCTAGTGGAGCGATTGAGTTGAATGGCCATGATAGATCAAGGTTCATGGTGAATGGCCAACACTTAAGACACTTCTATATCGGTGGTACAAAGGTTATCAAGATTGAGGCATTCTGCCACAAGGATTCTTGAAATGAATGTCGATACCGTCATGCCATTATGTTAACTATGGTGCTTCTTGGGAGGCAACCCAAGTTTTATTTATGTGTTTTTGAATTACGTTTGTAGTGTGGTGAAGGTGTATGGTAGGTATGGAGTATGGAAAAAATATCACAGTATGAGTTGGAGGAAGAAAATATTGGTGAGTTATTTTGGTGAATTGCCACTCACTTTGGCGTACCACCGAGGTGATCACCGAAAGTAACAAAATAGATGCCTCGAACCTAGCTCCAAGGGGTACACTTTGGCAAATTGCCGATCAGTTTGGTGTATCGCCAAAGTCCTCCTCCAAAATGGGTCTCCTAAACCCTTTGAACTGGTAAGTTTGGCACTGAAATAAGAGTTCAGTGATGCATCGATCACTTTGGCGACACCACTAAGGATCGTCAAACTACTGACTTAAAGGGGTCAAATAATTTGACTTTTATACCCTCTCCACTTAATCTTTTTTTTTTCATCTTCACTCTGCTGCACGCCTCACTATTCACCATCTCTTTAATAACAACAAGATCATACACACATACTAAATTACTCAAACCACCACTGCACCATAGGCTGTCCTTACCGTGACACAGCACCGGATATTTCCTATGAAAGATTCTCTCCAAATCCTTTCCTTATTTCTGCGATTATCATCTTGAAGGCTAGAGATTCATGGTTAACTTTCACTCTTTACTTCTAGATCTGGTATTGCTTACATTCTATTCCTTGTTGTGCGAAATGATTATGATGTGGTTGATTTAATGCATTCGTTAGTTGAACTTAATAATGTTGCTCAGAATTCTTTGAATTGAGCATGCCTATGGTTCTTTTAATTGTTGAATTCAACATATCCATGCTAGATTACCATTATTGTGAAGCTTATGCTAAATAACAAGTAGGTGTTGAATTATACTAATTTAGAGTTTTTGGGTTTGAATGTTGATTTTGTGATTCTTTTATCTTTTTGGATTTCAGTTTCAACTGATTTTTTACAATGATAGACAGGGTGACATCTTTGTTAAGGGAAAATCATCGATTTGTTTGAAATTGGTGTCGAAACCTGGGGAAGTTTGAGTCTCCGTTGCAAAAATATTTGAAAAATTCCATTGTTAGGCTTGTGTTTGAATTAGGGAAGATAATCTACTGCGGCAATGGGTTGAGAACTTTAGCAACACACCAAACTCTAAATTACCAAAGTTCTCCCCAGCTCACCAAACTAGACCATTTGAAAAGGAGGGGGGGGGGCTATGGTTCAAGTTTGGTGATTTGCCAAATTGTCACTCTAGCTTGCCAAACTCAACCCTGAAATAGGCATTTAGACTGTCAACTTTTGCGATGGTCCTTTGTGTCGCCTAACTCATTAGCGATGCACCGAAGTAGTTTGGCGACACGAACCCATAGACCTTGTGTTTTCTAACCCTATTTTAGTACATGGTTTTATTTTATATGCAGGTATGGGTAAACAAAGACATATTTCAAAGAAAAAATACTCCTCCTCAGTCCAAGGGTAGAAAAGAAAAAGTTGTAACAATTCCAGGGTGCTCCAACCCGGAGAGAAATATGCAAAAGAAATCTAAATTGGTTACTGATCAGTCCAAAATGAATGCTCCGGTGCAAGCCAATGAGGGGTTGGATTCTGAGTAAAGTTTTTTTGATCCTCGATACCAATTGAACACATCCGAATCTGAAAAAGATGAAAAAATAGGAAGCACTCCTATTCATTCCTCGATACCTAATCCTATGGTTATACCTTCAAAGAGAAATAGGGATGAATAACACTCCAATTCGGCCTTAGAACCTCAACCCATAGTTGTTCTCCGGTTATTAAATAGATTCAAGATTCTGGGAAAACATAAGATTCTTGAGGAGCAGAGATTGTGCACAGATGGGTTGAGTGATAAATATCCCCAGCAACTGTGCTATTTTTGATAACACTCAATTACACCTAAGAAAGATGTACACGATCGTTAGTGATATGTCATGGTTTCATGGCACTTTAGATGCTCAAAATAAGGAAAATATGCAATAACTTGGGTATGTTTATTTGGTATGATGTGTTTTCTGTTCTATATTACAAGAGAATAGGTTTTCGGAGGCAAAATGATCACCAAGGAAGAATCATGCTTGAAAACGGAGTATCTGAAGATGAAAGAACCATGTCCTACACCAGAGGAGTGACCCACGGCAGGACCCATGTCACGCGAGTCAACCTAAGTGGCGTGGGTCTGTGCCGTAGGTCGACTCCTGCAAGTTTAGATTTGGCCTGAATTCCATGATGGGACCCACGTGACATGACTTGGTTCCACGACACCAATTCACGGTACCGTGGAAAGTTGCCGACTCTGTTTTCTTGTTTTGAGTAGGATAAAATTCATCTTGTATCTATAATACCCTTTTATTATCCTATGTTCAGGGTTGATCAGTACATTGTTTTTAGAGATATTTTCCATTATTTCTAATTTCATAAACATATTATTGATTTTTTAATCTTGGAACATCGATTCTAGGGGTTTATTCATATTGAGATTTCAGAGTTTTCTTCTTATTGTGAGTTTACAATTATATTTTCATTATTGAATTCTTCTTGTGTTCTTGCAATCATGAGTAGCTAAACCCATCAACTAGGGTTGTCTGAACCATAAGGAATTAACGAAACGGGTTAAGTGCAAATCAAATCTGAACCGTTGGGAATGCATGTATTGTTATTACCTTCATTATAATTGGTCTTCTAACGGTTGCAAATGTTAGAAACCCGCCTGTATTCTAGACTTGCTCGAGAGAGAGGTAGAGATTGGGAAAAGTGAATAACAACAGAGATTTGAAGCTATCAACCTTCATCTAATAACTTGAGCCATAACAGAGATAGTTATCTGAGATTCAGGACAAGGGTTAGTAGTGCAACACTTGGAAATCAAGAGGAAAAAAAGAGAAATTTGTCTAATCAAGATCGAGAGACGTTTAAACGAACATATCTTGTTAGATTTTGCATGCAACTCAGCAGGATAGTTTGTCTAGCACACATAACCGATGAGTTAAGGAATCATTGGGGATCACAGGCCTAGTGTATTTCTTATATTCTTAACAAATTCAAAAACCAGCAATAGTTACAGTTACCAGTTATTCACAACCCCCCCCCCCCAGTTTTACTTACTTGCCAATTTTTCAGTCTAGCATTCTACATAATTTTGTCCTATTCCCTGTGGGATCGAATCTTACCTAGTTGGGTTCTATATTTGATACAGCGACCGCATTATACTTTTCTGGAGGTATATTTTGGGCGATATCAAATTTTGACGCCATTGCCGGGGAAGATGGTTACTGAGTTAATTTTTTTGTTTGTTAAAGTTGATTGGTTTTATTTTACTATACTTTTAAGGGCACACGCCAGTGTATGCCCAATGCTAGGAGTCAAGGCAATCCCTTGATTCCATTTGATCCTGAAATAGAAAGAACTCTGAGAGCTACTTGAAGAATGGTAAATACCGACAGAGTTTGGGATCCCGCAGCCGCGGGGGACATTCATAACCAACTAATTTAGCCAGTTGGTCATGACACAACGGACCAAACTACCGCTCGATTTACACAGGAAGACCAAGCTAGGTAAGATTCTCTTAGGCAAGCAGATACAGATAATCGAGCTATGCAAGAAGCAGAACTACGTCTGGCTGATGCTGAAGAAAGAAAAAGAAGACTGAGGGCACACCAAACACCTCAAAGACCACATGTTTTGGGTTTTTGATGAACCCAAAGAAGAGGATGTGGATTATTTCGATCCGGTAGAGACTGGCGCCATTATTACACCAGAATTACCTCAAGGCATTAAGTTTGACATTACAAGTGCCATGATCCACCTGCTTAACTTGAAAGGCGTATTCTCCAGTCTTCCTACGAATGATCGAAATATGAATGTGATGAACTTTGTGGGGGTCTGCACTTCGTATAATTTGCCTGGAGTGGACCAAGAGGCTATTCGGTTAAGATTGTTTTCATTCTCTTTAAAAGGAGAAACAACTTTGTGGTTGGCTGAATTACCACGAGGATCCATTACTACTTGGCAAGAGTTGAGCAATCAATTTCTGGAGAGATTTTTTCCACCATCAAAGATGCTACAGTTGAAGGATGAGATTTATAACTCCCGATAACTACATTCTGATGCACTTTACGAGACATGGCTAAGGTTTAAGAAGAAGCTGCAGAATGTTCCAAATCATAGAATTAGTGGCAGGAGTTTACTTGAAATCTTCTACAGTGCTTTAATCATAAATACTAAGGCTGTAGTAGATACTATCACTGGCAGAGCATTTATGTGTCTGACATAGAAACAAGCTTCAGAAATTTTAGATCGTATCACTAAGACCAATTGAGGATGGCATACTCGAGAGGTAGATACACATGATGGTACATACACTATTGGAGTATCAGCAGCACAACGGGCACTAGATGAGTCTGTAGCTCAAGAGGTTGCACAGCTGAGGACAAAAATTGGGTTGCTAGCCAAACAGATTTTGGCTAGAGGTGCTGAGAAGATGCATGTCGTAAGTGCACAAGGTAAAGCACCTAAGCATGATGATTATGAATCTGATGAGGAATCTAAGTACTTGGATCAAGAAGTGGAGGGTTTTTGAGCCAAGGGACAAAGGTCTAATCAAGACTCTTGGAACTTGAGGCAAGGAAATCAAGGTCGGAACTATTATGGAGACAATTACAACAGATCAGGATATAAAGACAGAGAACGAGATCGTGATAGAGATTGGAGACTAAAAAATGATTACAAGGAGAAGAGCGGTGCTTATATCCCACCAGGGAACCGTGATACTGACTATAGAAATTCACGAATGGAAGCCCTTCTTACCAAATTGGTTAAAGGATCAGAAAACCAAAAAAATTGCTTGAAGAAAATTAGGGCAGACATTTCGAGAATAAATCAAAAAGTTGAATCTAACTCAACTGCCATAAAACAGTTGAAGCAATAGTTTGGGCAGATATCGATGGCATTGAACCAACGTCAACCAGGCACTCTTCCAAGTAACACCATCCAAAATCCAAAAAATAATGGTCATTGTTTAGCCATTGCCACAAGAAGCGGAAAGAGCATGACCAACCCATCTATTTCTGCAGATAATGATAAGAAAGATGAGACAGTGGTGGATGATGAAGAGGGTGAGATGGAGCCAGAAAATTTAGTAGCGGACAACAGTATTAATAAGGAGGTTGAATCTGAAAAGAGAAAGGAAAAGGAGGTTCCACAAATGTTGAAAACCATCCTATGAGCTGCTCCTCCCTTTCCTCAAAGGTTGAAAAGAAAGGCTGAGTAAGAAAAGTACCAAAAGTTTATTACGATGTTGAAAGAGCTAACGGTAAATATCCCTCTTGTTGAGGCATTGGTGCAGATGCCTGGTTACGCGAAATTCATGAAAGACTTGGTGACGAAGAAGAGAACTGCCAGTTTTGAGTTGGTAGATAACTTGTGTCATTATAGTGCAGTTGCTTCACGTTCCCTAGTAGAAAATAAGGAAGATCCAGGAGCTTTCACAATTCCTTGTACTATCGGGTCGTACAACCTTGCAAAGGTACTATGTTATTCGGGTGCGAGAATTAACTTAATGCCGCTATATATTTTTAAGCAGTTAGGGTTGGGAACACCAAAACCGACTTCTATGAGGCTTCTTATGGCAGATAGAACTGTGAAAAAGCTGATGGGCATTCTGTATGATGTTTTGGTGAAAGTTGCATCTTTCATCTTTCATCTTTCCAGCTGACTTTGTGATTTTAGATTGCGAAGTTGATTTTTAGGTTCCTATCATTCTGGGGATACCATTCCTTGCCACTGGCCGTGTGTTGGTTGACATAAAAACTGGGCAGATGAAATTTAGGTTAAATGATGAACATGTTACTTTCAATATTTGTCGTTCCATGAAGCAACCAAAAGATATGTAGTAGTCGTTCCAATTGAATAAAGGTTGGGGGTAGAAGATCTTGCGGCTGTGGTTATGAATTTTAACAGTGATGGTATTGAAGAATACGATGAGATGGTAGGAGCGCTTGCTGGTAGGGGATTCTACACTTATACTATGAAGAAACTTGATCTTGATTTGAAGAATAGGGTGACCCCACCGGCTCGCCCTTCTATTGAGGAGCCTCCAGTAGATCTTAAGGCTCTTCCTTCTCACCTTCGCTATGTATTTTTGGGAACCAATAACACCTTGCCCATAACCATTTCTGCTAAGTTAGCAGGATGGTAGGTAGAAGCTCTGGTTTCGATATTGAAGAAATTTAAGAGGGCCATTGGTTGGTCCATTGTTGATATTATAGGGATTCCACCTGACATTTGCATTCATAAGATCCATCTTGTTCCTGAGTGTATACTAAGTATTGAGCACCAGCATCATCTGAACCCACCTATTCAGGAAGTTGTGAAGAAAGAAATAATTAAGTGGTTAGATGCAGGCGTAGTTTACCCCATTGCTGATAGCAAGTGGGTGAGCCCAATTTAGTGTGTACCAAAGAAGGGAGGAATCACTGTGGTTCCAAATGATAAGAATGAGTTAATTCCAATGAGGCCAGTCACCGGATGGATAGTTTGCATGGACTATCGAAAGTTAAATTCTTGGACTGAAAAGGATCACTTTCCCATGCCTTTCATGGACCAGATGTTGGATCGTCTTGCTGGAAGAGGGAGGTACTGGTTTCTTGATAGTTATTTGGGATATAATCAGATTTTCATTGTTCCCGAGGACCAAGAGAAGACCACGTTCACCTACCCATATGGGACTTTCGCATTCAAAAGGATGTCGTTCGATTTATGCAATGTACCAGCCACTTTTCAGTGTTGCATGATGTCTATTTTCTTCGACATGGTGGAAGACACTATTGAGGTATTCATGGATGATTTTTCTGTAGTGGGAGATTCATTTGACCACTATCTGGCCCACCTCACTAATGTGTTACAAAGATGTGAAGAGTGCAATTTGGTGCTAAATTGGGAGAAATGTCACTTTATGGTCAAAGAAGGTATTGTGTTGGGTTATCGAATCTCAAAGAAGGGTATCAAAGTAGACAAAGCAAAGATTGAGGTGATTGAAAAATTACCCCCACCTATTTTTGTGAAAGGGATTCAAAGCTTTTTAGGTCATGCCGACTTTTATAGAAGATTCATCAAGGATTTCTCTAAGATTGCACATCTGTTATTCAAAATTTTGGAGAAAGAGGTGAAGTTCATGTTCAATGGAGAGTGCCTAAAAGCATTCAAATGTCTAAAAGTGAAGTTGGTTTAAGCTCCTATCATTGTCACACCAGACTGGACGATGCCATTTGAGGTTATGTGTGATGCTAGTGGAGTAGCTTTGGGTGCAGTCCTTGGCCAAAGATAGGAAAAGATTCTACATCCTATTTACTATGCCAGCAAGGCACTTAATCCAGCCCAGAAGAATTACACTGTGACTGAGCAAGAGCTGTTGGCGGTGGTTTTTGCTTTCGAAAAATTTTGATCTTACTTGATTGGTACGAAGGTGATTGTACATACAGATCATGCCGCACTTAGATATCTTATGTAAAATAAGGACGCTAAGTCAAGGCTGATTCGGTGGGTACTTCTACTACAAGAGTTTGATTTTGAGGTCAAGGACTGAAGGGGACTGAGAATCAGGTTGCAGACCACCTATCAGGCCTTGAGGAGGAAGCCATGCTAAAATTAAGGGATGATCGTAAGATTGATGATACTTTTCAAGACGAGCAAGTGTTAGTAGCATCACAAGACTTAATCCCATGGTTTACAGATTTTACCAACTTTCTAGTAAGTGATGCAGTCCTGGAAGATATGTCGTACCAGCAACGGAGGAGATTCATGCATGAGGTGAGAAAATTCTTCTGGGATGAGCCTTACCTATTTAGGGTATGTGTAGATGGTATGATTTGAAGGTGTATCCCAGAAGCCGAAATGATGAGTATTTTGGAAGCATGTCATTCATCTCCAGTTAGCGGTCATCATGTCGATACGCGGACTGCACACAAGATCTTACAATGCGAATATTATTGGCCTACAATCTATAAAGATGCTCATGACTATGTTCAAGCCTGTGATAAATGTCAAAGATAAGGGAATATCTCACACAGACACGAACTTCCTATGACAACTATACTTGAGCTCGAATTGTTAATGTATGGGGAATTGGTTTTATGGGTCCCTTTGTGAGCTCACATGGGATGAAATACATTTTGGTAGCTGTTGACTATATTTCTAAGTGGGTGGAGGCGATTGCGCTTCCCAATAATGAAGGAAGAAGTGTTACTACATTCTTGAAAAAGAGAATATTCTCATGATTTGGTACACCCCGAGTTATCATTAGTGATGGAGGATCCCATTTCTATAATCGGCTGTCCAAAACCTTACTTGAAAAATATGATGTCAAACATAAGGTTGCAACACCTTACAATCCACAGGAGAGCGGGCAAGTTGAAGTGTTAAATCGTGATATTAAGTCTATTTTGGCAAAGACAGTTAATGACAATAGGACTGATTGGGCAAGAAGATTGGATGATGCATTATGGGCATATCGAACTTCATTCAAAACACCGATTGGTGCCTCACCATATCAGTTAGTGTTTGGGAAATCCTTCCATTTGCCTGTCGAACTTAAATATAAGGCATTATGGGCATTGAAGAGGTTAAATCTAAACTAGAGTGAAACGGCTAAATTAAGGTTAGACCAGATGAATGAATTTCATCTCCGGGCTTATGAAAGTTTAGCACTTTATAAAGAAAAGATGAAACTGTATCATGACCGTAAGATTGAACCATGAGAGTTTCATTCAAGAGATTTGGTACTGCTCTATAACTCCAGGTTTTGCCTTTTTCCTGGAAAACTGTGGTCTAAATGGTCTGGACCATTCACTATTGTTAGGGTATTCCCGTATGGAGCAATCGAGATGAAAAGTGAAGATAATGTTTTATTCAAGGTCAATGGATAGCGTGTAAAACACTATAGGGGAATCACGGAAGAGATAAGAACTTGTGAGGAGCTTAGTCTTGATGAAGTCTGAGTAGTCAAGATAGCCATGTCGTGCCGCGACGTTAAATTAGGCGCTTCATGGGAGGCAACCCATGGGCTGGTTGGTGAAGTCTGAGCATCCAATTTAGCCATATTGTGTTGCGACATTAAATCAGGCACTTTATGGGAGGCAACCCAAGTCCTGATTTGGTTGTGATATGATCATTGGAGGATAAGTTAGCTGGAATTTACAATATGGAACTGAATATGTTCAGTACAACCCACGATAGGGACCTACATCACGTAGGTCAACCCACGTCATGTGGGTTGGTACCATAGAAGTCAGAGAAAATTTTACACCTGCAGAACTCAACCTACGCTAGTGACCCACGTGACGTATGTCAACCCACGTCACGTGGGTAGGTACCGTGGAAATCAAAAAGAAATTTAACTTGCAGAACTTGACCTATGCTAGTGACCCACGTGATGTAGGTCAACCCAGTCACGTGGGTAGATACCATGAAAAGTAGAAACCCATTTAAAACCCGAGATCTGACCCTACCCAACCCTAATTTCGGCCTACCCATATAAATTTCGATACCACCCGATTACAAACTCAAAAATTTGATCCTCCAAGCCTCCATATATGCTATTTCTCTACCCAATTCACCCAATTTAACACCTTAAATCCTATAACCACTATAAATTCCAAGTACCAACCATTCAAATTCGTACCACCAACACTCTAATTTCAAGCAAATTAGACAATCCTCCACCCTAAAAATCCCAAACCCTACAACCCCAAATCCAACCCACTCGACCTGAAACCAAAACCAAACCCAACCCAATGTTGCCCAAATCAAGCCCCAAACATGGAGACATGGGTTCCTCTTCAATAATCCACACTAAAAACCCTAAATTTATGACTAGGTTGCGTGATGAACCTTCGAGGTCAAACAAAAATGGGTTCGAAGAGGTCTACGAGCTTGCTACCACTGATTCTACACCGGTACCTCATACAAAGAGTCTACAAACTAGGGCACAAGCTGTTACTCGAGTTGTACAATAGTCTACTTAACAGCCCCCACAACCTACTGAACCGGCTGCCCCTGCTAAGTCTTCTGATTCTGCCCCTTAGTCTGATGAGGGGATGGAAGCTTCTGCAACCGGTGTTGAATAGGAGGTTGATGCCTCTGGGTCTGGGGAGAATGCTGAGGGTATGGATGACGTCGAGGTTGATGCATCTGGGTCTGAGAAAATACGGAAGGTCTGGATGATTTTACAGTTGATGCGTCAGCATCTATTTCTGGTACGGGTGGTAAAAACTACATGAATTCCTCACAGAGACAGGTGGCTGCACAGTGGGCTACAATTGCTGTTCGAAGGGAAAACAAGCGGTAGTGTGTTCAGGGTATGAGGGCCATTTATGACAGGGATGCCGAACTTACTGAGCGGGGCGTGTGTAGATGGAGTATCACTGAGGAGCCCCAGTATTGGCTAGATGAATTAAAGGCACTGCTTGAGATTAAGGTAGTATTTGATCATTATGGATTCGGGTGGATGACGGAGCCTCCTGGGCACTATAGCTCAGATTTGGTCTGTGAGTTTTATGCTTCCTATGCTACTTCTATTGAATTGATCACACCCAATGAGCAGCGATATATGGACCAACCACCATTGACTCACACTTTGGTTCGGGAGACCAGAGTGGACATCTCTGAGCAGACTATCCACATGTTTTTGTTTGGTGCTGAACGTTTATTTCCAGCTAGCACTGCAGAATTTGATCACCATATAGAGACTGTAAGTAATAAGGCTAAAATAAGGGACGCCGATCAGTGATTGGTGTTATTGTAGTGGATTGCAGGTTAATAGCAGAGGATGGTGCTGATGCTAGTTGGGTTGCTGGGAAGCTGGATATTAAGAAGTCCTCGCTTCACTTTGCAGGACGGTTTTGGTGGTCGGTTGTCAGGTACCATTTGGGTCCGACTAATGCTGATAATTCACTCACACTTGATCGAGCAGTGTTGGTAGGAAGCATTCTGGAAGGTTATAATATTAACTTCGCTCGCTACGTCATTGATGAGATACATAAGCGTACTTTCTGCGACTTCACCAACATCCTTTTCCCTGTCTGATTCATGGCTTATGTGTTAGTGCTGGTGTGTTCACGATGCCTACAGTAGATCATCATATTGAGGTGACTCGAATTGCTGATATAAGGTTGATGCAGAAGCGGAAAGCTCACCCAGATTTTCCGCAGAGGTCTCAACCTTTTGTGTCCTCAAGAGCAACCCATTTTGAAGGGCCTGGAGATAGAGATGAGCCAAATAGTACTCCAGCAACGGTGAGTGTACCTGAGACTGTTCGTGTACCTGCTGAGGGCACAGGTCTGGTGATTAATGATGAGGTAGCAGGCACTATATCACCTCCGCCCTTCTCTGGTATGGTTTCAATTTCGAGGTACTTTCTGCAATAGTTGGTTTATAGGCAGACACATATGTTTGAGAGGCAGTCTCACACTGAAGCCCAGATGGCTAAGTTGGTATCCCAACTTAAGCCATGTGTTCGGACCACAATAGATGCTTCAGAGGCTAGAGTGGAGGCCCGGATGACTGCGGCTATAGATAGATTTATGAGAGAACTGCATCGGCCGATAGATAGTTTTGAGGCACAGATGGCTACTCGGATGAGTACGACCCAGATTCCTGATATGGCAGATTGACACATGAGCTAGATGTATTAAGAGAGGAGGTTAGAGCTTTGGCACCGAGGAGCATTCCTGTCATTCCACCTATGCCCGTTCCGACCCCTATGAGGCTGGCTTTTGAGGTGGATTTGTTTGCTGACGAGGAGCCTCCTATTGATAGAGGCAAGCAACCACATAGTGTGGAGGATTAGACTGATAGTGATACCGAGTTTGAGGGTGATTTCAGGTGAGCAGTTAAGGCCTCCAATGTAGATTACCATGCCAGTCAGATTGCTCAGGAGCAGAGGGCACGAGGTGCATCCTCTAGTCAGGTACCCCCAACGCAGGACGAACCTAGCAGAGAGCCCAGAGAGCATGCAAATGATCCTGCTGTGGACGGGCCAACATCCGGCGCCTAGGGCACTGCAGATTGTTCTTCACTCCCTTACACTTACTATATTAGTAGCTGTACACTAGGGACAGTGCACTATTATTTAGTTGGGGGTGGGGGTATACCATCACTTGGGGCTTTTTGTTGCCGTGTTTTCTTTTCCCCCAAGTGTGCTATCATAGTAGAACTGTCATGTTTAAGTTTTTATTTATATTATTATGTGTATTCGTGTTTAATTAGGAGGAAAATAAAGGACCCTTAGTGCAGTCTATTTTTGAACATGTTTTTGATGTTGTTTGAGATTGTTCAAAGGATACCCCTCCTGAAAATTTTTGTTTTGAATTGTGTGTGTAGTATGTTAGTTTGTGACAGCTGTTGGGTCTTGTTATAGAGTTATCATTATAGGCAACATAACTGTAGCTAGAAATGCATGAACTGGATAGGTAGTAGTTGATGTGCAACCCTATGCTATGTGTGCGTGAGGTCATTACCTAGTTCACTTTGTCTATGCAATCCAGAACTTGCCTGGTTAGTCTTTCCTAGGTTATAGGATAGTTGTTAGGAAAAGATCATAGGCCGTTCTTGAATGAGTCTACTTTTTAGCCTAAATGCCCGACCAAATGAAGTTAATATCCCTTGATCCCGAGTTTGAGCCGTAATTGCCTTGTTTCTTTCATTAGCCTATTCACCTTCCCATTTCGACATACAATGAACCTGTCTTGGCCCTAGTCCCTCCTTGGACATTGTGTATCTCAACTCAGGCAAATCACCTAAGTTGAGGGTGGCTATTTTAGGGGTGCATAGCTTAACTTGGGTATGAAGAAGGGGCTAGTAAAACAAAAAAAAATTAGATTTGGGTGTGAAGAAAAAAATGAGTGAAATAAATAGAAATTGGAAAAAAGAGGAAAAAAAAGTGTGTTTTACAAGTATGAAGAGAATCACATCCAAAATCTGAAATTAAATGAAGGAGAATAAGGGAAAATAAAAAGAGAATAGTTGGAAAGTGGAGCTAAAAATAGTGTAGTGTCAAGGAGGGTGAGTCACCATATCCATATGTACCATACCCTTCCCCAAGCCTACATTATAAGCCGTTGAAAATCCTAATGTGATCCTAGTCCAACTGTCCAAAAAACTAAGGCGTAAAGAATAAGGGCAAGCCTATGGTATTTCACGTACATTATTTGAACTTCTTTGTGAAAGAGAGTGTTTTGAAACAGTCCCTACTTTGATATTCATTAGTATATTATGAGTGTATGGGACTTTTTTGTTGTGAGAGTACATGGGTTGCATTGTTAGCTGCTAATTGTTCAGATAATGTCATTTGCTTATATGCTTAGCTGTTTGTGTATAATCTGATGCCATCATTTGATCCCTTCTGTGTCATGATAATATGTTGCATATATACACACCATGGTTTTGATTTGCAAATAGGAAGGGTAGGAAACGTTTTGGTGCCAAAAGCGATAAATTGACTGTCGTAGGTCTCTTAGGTTTCTCATAGTTAAACACCAATTGGGTTTATTTAGTTTTGTTTGCCAGAGGACATGCAAATGTTCTAAGTTGAAGGTGTTGATGTGTCATGGTTTCATGGCACTTTCGATGCTCAAAACAAGGAAAATATGCAATAACTTGGGTATGTTTGTTTGGTATGATGTGTTTTCTGTTCTATATTGCAAGAGAATAGGTTTTTGGAGGCAAAATGATCGACAAGGAAGAATCATGCTTGAAAATGGAGTATCTGAAGATGAAAGAACCAGGTCCTCCACCAGAGGAGTGACCCACGGTAGGACCCACGTCACGTGAGTCAACCTACGTGGCATGAGTCTGTGTCGTAGGTCAACTCCTGCAAGTTTAGATTTGGCCTGAATTCCATGATGGGACCCATGTGACATGACTTGGTTCCACAACACCAAGTTATGCTACCGTGGAAAGTTGCCGACTCTGTTTTTCTATTTTGAGTAGGATAGAATTCATCTTGTATCTATAAATAGCCTTTTATTTTCCTATGTTCAGGGTTGATCAGTACATTGTTTTGAGAGATATTTTCCATTATTTCTATGTTCATAAACATATTATTGATTTTGTAATCTTGGAACATCGATTCTAGGGTTTTATTCATATTGAGATTTCAGAGTTTTCTTCTTATTGTGAGTTTACAATTATGTTTTCATTATTGAATTCTTCTTGTGTTCTTGCAATCATGAGTAGCTAAACCTATCAACTAGGGTTGTGTGAACCATGAGGAATTAGTGAAATGGGTTAAGTGCAAAGTAAATCTGAACCATTAGGAATGCATGTATTGTTATTACCTTTATTATAATTGATTTTCTAACGGTTGCAAACGTTAGAAACCCACCTGTATTCTAGACTTGCTCGAGAGAGGTAGAGATTGGGAAAAGGGAATAACAACAGAGATTTGAAGTTATCAACCTTCATCTAATAACTTGAGCCGTAACAGGGATAGTTGTCTGATATCCAGGACAAGGGTTAGTAGTGCAACACTCGAAGACCGAGAGGAGAAGAGTGAAATTTGTCTAATCAAGGTCGAGAGACGTTTAGACGAACATATCTTGTTAGATTTTGCATGTAACTCAGTAGGATAGTTTTGCTATCACACATAATCGGTGGAGTTAAGGAATCATTGGGGATCACTGGCCTAGTGTATTTCTCATATTGTTTACAAATTCGAAAACCAACAATCGTTACAGTTACCACTTATTCACAACCCCCCCCCCCCCAATTTTACTTACTTGCCAATTATTCAGTCTAGCATTCTACATAATTTTGTCCTATTCCCTGTGGGATCGACCCCAACCTAGTTGGGTTCTATATTTGATATAGCGACCACATTATACTTTTCTGGAGGTATATTTTGGGCGATATCAGTTAGCAATATATTTACCAAACTATAGAGTCGGGGTCTATCCCATGAGGAACAATGTGATTAGCAATTGAGAAAATAAGGAATAAAAACTGCTCACTCTAATCCAAACAATTGGCACAAGTATTTTCTAGGGGGGTTTCGATATAAAAAAAAACAAGGATATAACCAATAATAGAATAAACAATTTGATCAATGGCTTTCACCAATGATGGAAAACAAGGGGATTGATGACGGGGAATTAATTCTATCAACATTCCTATGTATTTAATTAATTACTCACTAATTAATCACATATTTAGCAAATTAGCCTTAGAACCGCAAACATCCGCTAATGTCTTGTCACGACCCGATTTTTTGAGTCATGATGGCGCCTACCGTAACCCACCAATAGGTAAGCCAAACCCTAGCCCGGAGCGACAAGCAACGGGCTAACGGGCGGAATCTCATAAAACAGAGAAGAAGTAGAAGTAACCATATTTATAAGCATGCTATAATGCTAAAGACAAAGTCAGAATATGTATATATGCCAAGACTGAGAAGGAAGAGGACAGTATATAAAGTCAAGAACCCTTCCCAAGACCTGGTGAGGTCGGTACAAGAGCCACTACTAGACATGTCAAAAAAAAAATAAGACAGAAACCAAATATATACAACAAGTACTACAGTCTCGAGAGCAAAAGACTATACAATAGAGATGGCGTAGGATCTGCCTCGGACGTCAGTAAGCTCACCCTGCTCCGGAGTCAGTGCTGGAAAGAGAGTCACGTCAAAACCGTCGACTAGTGCCCGGATCTGCATCGGGGAAAAAGATGCAGGAGTGCAGTATGAGTACCGGGGCAACGGGTACTCAGTAGGCATCATCGGACGACTGAGCTCAATATAATATAAGCAAGCTAAAATGCGAGGGTGCATGCTAGGTTCGGGGTATAAATAATAAATAAATACACTACTGCCGAGGCGTGTAGATATGCTCAGGAGATAAATAAATACGATACTGAGTAAAGAGTAAATAAATGCATAAGTAAGCACTCAAGTCAAACATAACCTATCTGGGCCCCCATAAACCCGATAGGCACACGAAAGAAAACAATAACCCAGCCTGGCCCCCATAAACCGGCGGGACACACAAGAATAGTAAATGCATAGTCACCAGTGTCTCGAAGCTGTATCAGTATCCAGTAACCAGAATAACCAACAAGGGTGCACCGGGCTTGAACCGGCACCAATGGGTAATAACAAGAGGCCAGACACCGGAATCGAACCGGACATAGTGGATAATAACAATAGGCCACATATATCATAATCGCCGGACTCGAACCGGAACTCAGTACCAAAACTCTCCAATCATATCATAACCAGATGCCGGACTCGAACCGAAACTCATAATAATCAGTGGCCGGACTCGAACCGGAACTCATAATAATCAGTAACCAAGTGACATAGTAGTGCCAGAATCCACACAAATACAAGTAAACGGGGACATACCAGCCCCAAAATAAACTCGAAACATAAGTAAAGGAGCTAACCCACCACGTACTACAAGTCAATCTCGGGATCCTTCCAGGTCAACTATCTACCATAAACAATATGTATATACAAGTATGGGTATACATTCTAAGTCATGGCAAGGCGGGTCCGCATTCTAAATCAAACTAGTCGACCCCGATCAAATACGGTGCTATTAGGGACTGACAAGGCTAAACAGGTCAAAAGGGCATAACTAAGGTAATTTAATACAAATTTTATCCTAAAAGATCATCTCAGGGCTTAACTAAGCCTAACAATGTGTAAAGCTAACTACACCGACTGTGAAGAGTAGCGGGGCCCACTACGGGGTCCCGGAACCAAGTCTGGGCTAAGGTTCCCCAAACCCCTACTAATAGCAGTACAACATTAACCAACCCTATAAAAGTAATATTTGGCACACCACGAGGATAACGGGCCCAAAATATATCCTAACAAGGCCCTAACCGGCCCAAAAGGCCTAATCATAGCAAGCCAATGCCAATCCACAACTACCGGCCTAAACACTAGTATAATAGTATGCAAATACTATAAATAAACTCAGTCTAGGTACATGGTAAGCCTAGCCTACCTGGACGCCACCAAACGCCTGCCAAAGCTTGCTAAATAGGAGTCTTTCCCTTTCGAGAGACCTCCGATTGCTGCCACGCTAGCAAAATAATAAACTACATGTCAAAACATGAATTTTGATACCCATATTGCATTAGTTCAAAAAAATATCCAAACGGTCCATGTGGGGCCCACTTGCGAAATCGAAAAACCGAAACCATCACAGCGTCCCAAATCACCCCATGACCAATAGTCACAACTAACACCGCTCAATTTGAGCTCAATATCTAGCTCAAACATCAACACCAATTCCAACAACCACCGTAACTAAAACTACCGTAAAAATAAGAAAACGTACCGTAGAAATGACGAGAACGAGTCCACGAACTCAAATATACCAACCCCTAACCTTGAATCTCTCTAGAAATGCCTAAAATTGAGCTTAAAGTACTTAAAAATAAAAATGGTGGAATATATGTAGTTTAATAAAGAACACAAAATGAGGAAAAAGTAAATAAAACCATAGTATATATATATATACACTACACGTACAAGACCAACAAAAAAGTAAGTCTTTTAGTCAAATGCCAATTAATGTTGCATGCACATGGCTTTATCCATTATTTTGCTCTCCGTATATATATATTCGGATACTGCATAGGCTCGTGGTAAAATAAATATAATATTTTAAATATACCATCATGAATAGAAAATTATTTTGAACAAAACTTCTATAAAATAAAAATATTATTTTAACATATTTAGATTTACCCGTTTAAAATATAAATAAATTATAGAACTTTTATAAAGTAGTATAGATACATCATCACTAAAGAATTTTATAAATATCATAAATATTTTTGAAAGGTAATTAACTATGTCATTTTATCAAATTCTAATTTAATTTAATATTTTACAACGTGCTCGGTCTAAATAATATTCTCAAACGAACTGCCCGGGAACCGAACTGTCAGTCCCAACAAGTCATAAATAACTTGGAGCAGTTATAGAAAAGCTCTAAACGCTGAGAACACACGAAAAGGAGGTAAATGACCGGGAAGGTCATTACATGTCTCTTGACTAAAAGTGAATATTTCTTTGCTAAATCCTCTCAAATCTTAGCTAAGTGCCATCACAAATAGTTCCAACTTTGGGCTACACTAGGAATTTCTCTATTTCTAGTTCAATTCCATTAGATGGGACATACATTCCAAATCATGTTAATTAACCTTTCCCAACCTCAGTTAACTCTTTCGAGCTTAACCGAAGTAAATGAGTGAGTCCTTAGGTTAGCTACTCCCTTTGGAAATCAATCAAGCGTGAGATTAATTAGATAAACACAAACCTATTCATAAACTAGCAAGTATGTAATTAATACAAAACCAGAAGATGTCAATCAAAACCCAAAGTTCAAAACCTAAATAAAGTATTATCACTAACTACAATATTCGAGTTTGATATAAACAACTACACTCATATATTCAATACAAACCAAGGTAATAAAGATAAGATTAAAGGATTTGTCAATACAAAGCTTCCAACCTTCAATTTCAAGGGTGAGGAAGGTGTTCCTTAGCCTTCAAGCTTGAGAAATAAACCAACGATGATTTTCTTAGAGCCTGAAATGAACTTTTGTATGGATTGGGGTCGAATTTTGAAATTTTAGAACTGCCCTTGACGCTCGAAGCCTTTTCTTCATCACTGCCACGATCCTGACCCTCGTGATTGTAAGGCTTTGACTTTTAGTTGACAACAATCATAACTGTTGACCACGCAATTGCATGGCCTTGATTTTGACCTCATCGCTATCGCGAGCAATGACCTTTGTGATAGCGACAACCAAATTTCACCAGTTCTTTGATTTTTTATTTCTGCTCTTTTTGCCTTGATTTCACTTTTTTTTATCAGAGCTCCTTGTAAACCTCAAATTACCTGAAATCAACACCATTCAAATGATAATTAGCCTTACATTAGAGATTAACAACAAAAAATCATAGAAAAGAGACACAAATAAGTGACAAAGTCGCCACTTATCAACACTTATCGTATACAAATAAAATAAAATTTAAGAACAACCTTCTTTTGTACCACATTGGATGCAAATAACAAATTCTTGGCCTTTATAAGAAGTGAATTCTTATGGTAGGTGATATATGTGAGATCTATAGGGGAAGTTACCAGTTGTATTTATTCATGAGGCTAGTCAAAGCACGTGAGGCAAGTGTGCTTGGTAGCAACAATTGAATTTGTGTTAGTCATTAAAAGAATTAAATATTTTTAAGAAAACCTAAATGGGGTGAGGAGGATAATTAGAATTAAATATTGAAAAAGAAAATATGGGGTGAGGGTAATTATGGTAAAGAGGGTAATCTCTGAAAGAAATACAAATGAATCAAAAGTAAAATTTTATTAATATTCCCTAGGAATT
Organism: Capsicum rhomboideum; assembly: GCA_031232105.1. Taxonomy (NCBI): domain Eukaryota; kingdom Viridiplantae; phylum Streptophyta; class Magnoliopsida; order Solanales; family Solanaceae; genus Capsicum; species Capsicum rhomboideum. The sequence continues at coordinate 53,552,358 of CP124718.1, forward strand.
TATTTGCGGATTTCCCTATGAAAATCTCAAAGAATATCCTTTGTTTCACGAATTTTTATTGAAACCTTCTTGTATAGTTTAGTATTGTTTTCAAGAAATTTCGTAGGTAATTTATATGCGGTTTCAAAATCCCCATATAATTTATTTGAAAATTTTAAAATCTTCAGGTAATAATTACCCATGAAGGTTTCTTCGTCGGATTTTTTTAGTAGAAAAATTTGCAGGTAACTTAGTTTCCTGCAGATTTTCATGTATAATTCGCAGAAAAATTTCCATATAATTCACACTTTTCTAGTAGTTACTAAATCAAAAGTTTTTCATTTTAGAATCAATTTGTGACTGGTTTGCATTGTTTTTTGAAAATTAAGGTCCTTGTAGTATGGGTAAACTGATTTTGGCATAAATTTATTGAATTTTCTCATTTTTAAACCACGTATGAACATGGAGTATGGGTCCTTTTAGTCATGATTACTAAGTCTTGGGATGTCTTTGGAGTACTATGTTCAGTTTGCTTTCATGTATTGTTGTTTTGGGTTGCTATTGAATACTACACGTGTTATTTCGTTATTTACCTTTACTTTAAATGAATTGTGTATTCGTGAGTTTGGTTTATATACTATGGTGGGTTGGGGTAGATGCAATCACAACCCAAGGGATTTTGGGTCGTGACAATTTTTGCCACTTTTTCCTTTCAATACTAAGGCTGGGTAAATTTGTGAACTCCTTATATTCCTTAAACATATTTTTTGTCTTCTACAAGTAATTGTGGCATAAGTTGTCACATTGAATGGTATAACCATTCTTATTATTTTTTGTTTCTATTTAAGACATGTGAATAGGAAGGAACTCGAATTACTCCAAGTGGAAGTTCTCGAAGTCGAGCAAAGAGATAATGTAGAAGAGCACGCCATTGTAGGACATGTTTTTGAGGGCGTGAAATCATAAGAAATGATGTCCCAAAGGGTACGCAAATTTTGTTGAGGAATCAAAGGGCTATATGAAGGGAAAAAGATAAGAAACTTAGAGAATTTAAGTCTTTTAAGATGTCCCATAACGTTTCATTCCCTAAATTTGTTCATCTTTTTGAATTGAATTGTGATGAACTCGTTAGTTATGTTGAAATCTCGGAAGCGAAGCTTTAGAGGGTGTTTGGATTAGCTTATTTTCAAGTGCTTTTGGCTTTTAAGCATTTTTTTAAAATTTTTTTGAAGGTGTTTGGAAAAGACAAAGTGTTTTTAAGCACTTTACTTTAGGCTTAAAAAGTACAAAAAAAAGCTAAAAGTCAAAAGTTGGTTGCTACCAACTTTTGACGTTTAGCTTTTAGCTTATAAGTCACTTAATAAAACCCAATCCAAACATCCTCTTAGTTATTTTCGAATACTCTCTTCGAGAACCTTAGGGTGATAAATTAATTGACATTTGTTTATCCCTTTTTAGAAATTAAATAAATATTTTAAAAATGGTTTTTAAATTTAAATTATTTAAAAAATTAAAGAAAGTTTCAAAATAATTTAAGAATTATAGAGTCGCCACTTAATTTTATAGAAAAACTAAGAAAATTTAAAACAATTTTAAAGACTTAAAAATAGAAATAAATCTTTAAAATCAGAGAAAATTAGTAAGGATTCAAGTAACGTCTTAAGAAGGGTTTTAAGGCATTTAAGGACGATCGTAAAAAATGGTTGACCAAAACTTTTGACTAACTTAAAAAGAGTGACTAATTTTGCAAAGAAGTTGATTTTTCCTTTTTTATTAAAATAACAAGAATATTAAATACTTTGAAAATGACATTATTTCATCTAAGGCAAACTAGTCCATTTTAGCTAAAAGAAAATTTATTTGAAAGGAGAAATTGGAAAAAAATTCCTTTTTATAAATAAATCAAATTGTAAGGAAAACGAGTCTAGGAAAATAATACAATTTAAGATAGAGAATTTTTTTACTAAATAAAGTTGGTAGAAATCCCAATTTTAACAACTCTGTTTTGAATTTTCCTTTTAGATTGGGCCGTTGTTTCTCTTGTACATATACTCTATTTTGATTTTCTAATAAAGGGCCTTTGGCCTCCTTTTTTAATAATAATAATAAAAAGAAATCACAATTTTCGGATAAGAACTTTCTTTTGAAGAAATCACCAAATTATAAGTAAGAAAGATTAAAATATATTTTTAATAATGGAAAAGGGTGACACACTTTTTTCTCTCTCTCTTGGTGCACGTTAGCGTGCTGCTATTGTGTACTTCTCATAGGAATGGCACGAGGAAGAGCAAAGAAAACCGAAAACAAGGACGTGACACACAGTGTAGGGGTGATTGGAAGGGGAAGACCTCCGATGCTGAAACAGGGGATTGAAATGACGGAGAAAACCCCCAAAAATGGAGTGGATGAGCTGATGGAACCATGGCCATCTCTACTAATTTTGGGCGAGATGAGGTCTCCTGCAGCTGGAGAAAACAACAGGAGCCCGTTACGTAGTGAAAATTTGAGGAAATCGGGGAGCCTAAAAGAGTATGGCAATGGAATAGTACCAGACGATACTATCAATGCAATTAAACAACCATCATCCTTGAAGGAGACATCAGAGGTTCAAAGTGTGGATGTAATTGAGCCTCAATAGACGACTGCTGGAACGTGGACTGAGCAGGGCATGGGCTTGACGTTTATAGCACCAAAATTTAAGATGGCGAGAAGGTTATTGAATTTTCCCAAGATGAAATTGCTAAATCCAACGAGCGTTTGCTCAATGCTATTATTTTGTATGTAATCGGAGTAGATCTAACAATTGCTAGCTTGGAGAGGTTATTTGCTAGTCGATGGAACAATATAGAGAAACCAAAGATCTACTACCACAACAAGGGCTATTTTGTGGTGAAATTTATGAGTGTGATGATAAGAATTAGATGTTGTATGCTATCCCTCAAATGCTCAATAACAAACCTATTATAATCAAAGCTTGGACATCCGATTTTGATTTTGCTAATAAGGTCCTCAAAACTATACCATTGTGAGTTAAATCCCCTTACCTACCATTAAATTGTTAGTCTTTGGATTCACTGAGTAGATTGAGCAGTAGGTTAGGGAATCCATTGTATGCTAATGAATACACCACTAAAATAGAGAGAATCTCTTATGCACGAGTGCTTATTCAAGTTAACATCACCATACCTTTGCCTAAGACTATAAAGGTGCTTGATCTTGATGGGAGAATTTTTGACCAACATGTGGCTTATGATGGAGACAATTATACTACCGCACTTGTTGTCAAATTGGACATGACTATTCTAGAGAGAAAAATGGTGCCAAAGTAGAGGAGACCAAATCTACACAGAAGGGCAAAAACAAAAACCAGATGTCTAAACAAGGCAGAATTAGGGGTGCCCAATGCTGGTCATCAAGAAAAATAGACCTTCTAAGACTAGAAAAGAATACCTAGTTAAAGGGGTTCATCAAGAGGATGGGAAACTAAGTAAAAAGGTAGATACTGGAAAGGCTGTAAGCATTGAGATAGGCGGCTGGCAGCCTTCCAAATCACCAGCCAAGGAAACTATTGCAGCATTTACTAGCATGGTTATCCCTACTATAGGTAATGGTTTTCAAGCCTTGGCTGATGTTCCCAAAGCTAATATGAGCTTGTAGACGGAGGGTAGTGATAGTGGTGGTGTGAGTAGTATTGGTATGCCCCCCCAACATTCATTGTCTCAATGATAATGGTTACATAGAATGTAAGGGGTTTCAATAAGTTGTATAAGCATAAGGAGATGATAATGTTCCTTAGAGAAAATAATGTAGGACTGATAGCTATTACTGAGCATAGAGTACATGAAAAATTTGCAAATAAATTTATTAAGAAGATTGCCAGAACCTGGAAATGGGAAGCAAACTATAACAATGATGGAAAAAGGAGAATTTGGCTATTATGGAATCCTAATATACAAGTGTTACAGTGCTGCAAATTCATGATCAACTTATCCATAGTGTGGTGAAGTATCAAGGGTTACATTTTTACCTCTCAATTATTTATGGCAAACATACTATAGCTGATAGAAGGCCTTTATGGCATGAGTTGACAAGTTGCCATATGCCATCCAAGAACCTTGGGTGGTTATGGGGGATTTTAATATTATTACAGAAGTGAATGATAGAATAAGAGGTGAGGGATTTTAGACATTTTCTGCAAGACACAAGACAAACTGAATTGAATACTTTGGGAAGAAAATATACATGGAATAATGGTCATATATACAATAGATTTGATAGAGCTATTGCTAATGCTCAATGGATGATGCAGATGAATACTACAAGTGTGACTGCCATAGAACCTCTTTTTTCAGATCACTCACCTATAAGGCTTTGCATTAAGTCTCAAGGGGTAGATATTCATAAGCAACTCATATTTTTTAATTACATGGCAAGCCATCATGATTTTTTTATCTATTATAGACAGGTGCTAGAATGGTATCACTGGGGTATCTTTAGCGCTAGTGTGGAGGAAGCTTATGAAAGTTAAAGGTGGTATGAAGTAGCTCAGACAAAATGAGTATTCCAGTTTGGATAATAGAGTTAAAAATGCAAAATCAAAGCTATTGTATTTATAGGAAAAAAATTATTGATGGACACCACCAAAAGCTCTCGGAGGAAGAGAGGACACTTAAAGATGAATATGAGAAATGGTCTAAAATTGAAGAAAGTGTGACAAGGCAAAAAGCTAGAGTACAGTGGTTGAGGTTGGAAGATTCTAATACAACTTATTTTTTTTGCTAATATGAGAAGTAGAACTGCTCAAAATAAAAAATTTAGTCTCTCTACAGAGTGTGGCAGAGTAGTATACACTGATCTAGCTATTAAGACTGAAGTTTGCCGTTTTTATCATAACCTGTTAGGAGCTAGAGCTGATTTTGTCCCTGCTATACACCCTGCTGTTATGCATTATGGTCCTTTACTTGATAGAGTTTCCCAATTACCCCTTATATAACAGATAACTCATAAGAAAATATATAGAGTTGTTATGGATATTAATGATCTGAAGGCTCCAGGCCATGATGGTTTTAATGCATGCTTCTTCAAGAAATCTTGGCCTATGATAGGTACTAATGTGACTAATGCTATGTTAAAGTTTTTTGATAATATCTACATGCCTAACCATGCTAACTGTGCTAGTGTTACTTTAATTCCTAAAGTCAAGAATCCCACACCTATCAAAGAATTCAGACCCATCTCTTGCTGCACTATCCTATATAGAATCATCTCTTATATCCTTACTCAGAGACTGCAGATGGTCATGGATAGCTTGATGGAAAACACTCAAACTGCCTTTGTCCCAGGAAGATTAATAAATGACAACATCATTTTGAACCATGAACTGGTGAAAGGGTATGGTAGGAAGGGTATATCACCTAGATGCATGTTGAAGATTCCCATGCAAAAGGCCTATGATTCTATTGAATAGACCTTTCTAGAACATGTGCTTATTGGTCTAAATTTTCCCAGACAGTTCATTAGATATATTATGTGTTATGTAATCACTGTGTAGTATGCAGTCATGATTAATGGGAGATTGACACAACCTTTAACAACAAAGAAAGATTTGAGACAGGGTGATCCTATCTCTCCTTTTCTATTTATGTTATGCATAGAGTATTTGAACAGATTGTTAAAGACTCTTAGAAATGATCCTAACTTTAACTATCATCCTAAGTGTGAGAAACTTCATATAGTTTAGTTGGGGTTTGAAGATGACTTGTTGTTGTTTTGTAGAGGAGATATAAGGTCTGTTGGAAAACTATTTGATTATTTTCAAGATTTCTGTTGCTTCTGGTTTAAAGGCAAATTTGAACAAGAGTTAGTATATTTTGGAGGCATTGATTCTCCTATTTAGCAATCTATCTTGGACAAGCTCCAGTTCTCACAAGGAAATCTTCCTCTTAGGTACTTGGGGGTGCCCTTGAGTACTAAAAGACTCTCAATTATACAATGCACTCCTCTAATTGACAAAATGATTGAAAGGACTAGTCATTGGTCATCAAATCTTTTTGAGTTATGCTGGTAGAGTACAGTTGATCAAGTTAGTCTTATTCTCTATTCATACTTTTGAGGATCAGATCTTTATCTTACCAAAAAGGTGATTCAAGCCATTGAAACAATTTGTAGGGGCCTTTTTTTTGGACAGGAGATAGTAAGGCTTCAAAGAAAGCCATGGTGGCTTGGGATAAACTTTTCCTCCCTAAAACTGCTGGTGGTTTAAACATTATACATCTCCTTACTTGGAACAAAGTTGCTATATGTAAAATGCTATGGAATCTCTGCAATAAGGAGGACAAACTTTGAGTGAAATGGGTACATGTATACTACCTAAAGGGGCAAAACATCAGTGAGTTCTATCCTACTCAAGCGTCATAGATGTTGAAAAAGATTTTTAAAGCCTATCACACCATGGATCAAGCTAGGATCACAACTGCTCTAGGACAAAGGGCTGATCTTATATCTATCAAAGGTGTGTATTTAAAGTTGAGAAAAGAGTATACAATTAAAGAAGGATTATCTGCAATAAATATGGTGTACCAAAATGGATGTTTATACTCTATCTGGAACTCTTGACAAGAATATTTACTAGGGACAAGCTTAATAAATGGAAGCTTACAGATGACAGTACCTGCCCTTTGTGTGAACTTGAGAGAAATCAGTAGAGCACCTGTTCTTTTAATGTCAATTTTCCAAAACTGTTTGGGATTCTCTCTTGGTATAGCAAGGCTATAATAGAGAAGCTATAGGCTGGCATGATGAAATATCTTGGACAGTGACACATGCAAATAGTAGGGATACATATACTCAAGTATTTCGCACTGTGTTAGCTGGTAGTGTTTACTTGTTATGGAAGGAAAGGAACAATAGAGTTTTTCAAAACAAATGCAGAACTCCTAAAATAGTTACCAGAGAGATTATTCAACAAGTGGCTGTTCGAGGAAGGCAATAACTAAAATTAGCTATTAGACTAGATGCATTAAATTTTTATCCTAGCTAGTGATGTGAAGATAGGTTCTGGTAGTTTTCTTTTTGCTTTGAGGTAGCTATAGTTGTTACTAAGCTTGGGACTATTCCAAGTCCAATTTTTTTTTTTGCGTGTTGTACATTGACTATTTGGTATATAAAAGGTTTGGTTTATTACCAAAAAAAACAATGGAAAAGGGACTAAATTATACCTCACCTATTGAAAATGGTATAAAAATATCCTCTATCCACCTTTTAGCTCCATTATATCCCCGACATCCACCTTTGGGCTCCATATCGCCCTTTATTTTAACAACCCCCATATTAAACAAAAATTGATTAATGACATGATTCCCTCCCTTATTGCAACCCATATAATTAATTATATTTATTTAAATGACCCACCTAACAATTGAATAACCAATTAAATAACCCGCAATCCATTGACTTAACCCATTTATACCCTAGCCCAAAGATGTTTGCTATAATCATTCATCCAAGCCTGCTTTGCATTAAGAAATCAAATTATTACAAAAATCAATTTAAATATTGATAATGTTGTCACTGTCATATCAATTGAATAAAGTACATTTGGCAAAGTAGGGCTGATTCAACTATGCAGAGAAGAAAAAAGAAACTCCATAGATATCCTCCTAAAGAACATGATCTCAATAGAGCACCCCAACTCATTGATCAGATTTATTTACAAGACTTAGCAAGACTCCAATGCTTAGAGATGTTACTACAACACCAAGAGATGCCTCTGTAGAAACATGGTATCCTGCATCAATTTTGATATCAATTAACACACTCAACAAGGATTTCAATCGTAACAGGAAAGCTCAACTGATTGTTATAGAAACTCACCAAAAAATTCTAGGATCATTTTGAATCCAATGAATACCAGGACAACACCATGGAAGGCTAAATGAAAACTTGGTTAAAGCTTATCATCCATGAAACTGAAGTGAACTTTAAGGAGTAGTTACTAATAGTGAACTTTAAGTTGATTGATGTGTAAGTATCATGACCCAAGTTACGAGTCATGCGGGCACTTATTTTATTCTAACTAGATAGGAGAACCTTTTACCACCCGATCATTTTTAAGCAAAACTTATTGAAACAACATTATTAAATTAGTTAATGCAATTGAAAACTTACCAGCATAATTAAACCATTTAAAATCCTTACAATCCTTTAATACAATGAAGTACAACTTTTCCCCAAGGACCTAGTCTAGATATGTATAAGAGCTTCTAATATAGAGTAAGGACAATAAAATAAAAGATCCAACTTCTGCCGAAAGATGAGATATGTAGAAGTTGATGATGAGCACTAGCCACCTCAAACAAGAAACTTTAGTTAACCTGCAACACACCTTCATCCCAAAAAGGGTGTAGACAGATTAGTATCAGTACACCATAGGTACTGGTTCGCATTATCAGCCGACTAAGATTAGTTCATACAACACCATATAAGAATCAACAAAAGCCAGCGACAAATCTCATGTAACCACCTTTTATCTTGATTCCTTACCAATTATACAACTTTCTCAACAAGTTTGAAGATTACAATTATCTTTCTTATTTCAGATTAGATCCTAGCAGATACTATTAAGCCTTCTGCTTCAGTTTTAATAAATTCAACAATCACCACTTAGTAGTTTTAACCAAAAATAATTAGTACTCTCAATTTTCCCATCATTTATTATAGATTTCTCACCCATAGCCCAAGCAACCCAGCAACAAGCCAATAATACATTTATTTAACCTTCAAAAGTGGAAAACTAACAAATGATTTAATAAACCAGTTAGGGCATATTCACATAATTCAAGTTTACCCAACAATACAGAAATCAAGTAGTTCATAAACACAAGTGATAACCATCAACCATACCAATCAAATCAACAATCATAGGGATATGAAACTCACCAACAACATATCAAGGTCTAAACATCAAGGACATATAAGTCATCAAGTAGAAATATCAAGTCATTACAGAACCATGATATTATAAGTAGTCATACGACATACGAGTCATCAAGTAGACATATCGAGTCGTCACAGAATCATGTTATTATAAGCAATTATACAACATACAAGTCATCAAGTAAACATATCAAGACATCACAGAACCATGCTATTATAAGCAATCATATCATAAAACCTAGATCTTGTGCACACTGACTTCACAACTGTATAACCTATATAGCTCATCAGTCTTACTTAACTATACTAGAACTCACAGTAGCCACTCAATCTATACACATATGCTAAGGGGTCTTATTTTTGCCCAATAGTCATGACCTGCAGGGAACAAACTAGGGTCTATATACTTGACAAAATCATTTTCCAACGGCATAATAACACTCATCAAATCATTTCCCATTGGAACAATAACACTCACAGAAACCATTTCCCATCGGCATAATAAGAATATGAATTTCACAATAACCACAATACACTACCACTCTTTAGAACCATTTCCCATCAGCTCAATAAGAATGTAAATTTTAAAAATAACTCAATAAGCAATATCAACCAATAATTAACATGCAACAATAAAAGTGGTATGAATATGTATGAACAAATATATAACTTTAGTTCATCAATCGACCCTACAACCAAGGATTATTAATCACAATCAAGTTCACATAATTCACAGGTATCAACAATTTACAAATTATGCATACAATCCTTGTCAAACCAATAACCAACAAATCAAAAGTTATGTCCGAAGACCTATCAACATGCTATTCAACTCAGAAAATACAAGTGACTAAATTAAGTCTAACTTCGCATAAACACTTTTAAGCATCCTTTAATTACTAAAAACAACTATTATGTCAAGAACTATAATATCCCCTTTTTAAGTATTAAGATGCATCATTGACTATGCTTATCACATTTGTGAGTATAACTTCATTATCCGTTATTTAGATAATTTGTTAATATTCAACATATAACACCAATCCTAGTCCACTCACTTTTACTAAGGTTTCTGTTTTATCATTAGACACGTTTCACCCATAAGAAACTTATGTTAAGACATTATTTTCCACTTCGTATTAAGACCAGGAAAACCAATCCCCACAGAAGTGAGCACACACAAAACAAGGTTCAACAATTTCACAATTTTAATCAGCCCATAATGTTATTAATAACCGGGTTTATAGCTTTCTTTGGTACATAGTCTCTATACCGTCACCCATATTAACCTTATTCACATCGCAACACATCATGAGAATATCACATAAATATATTGTATCTCATAAAATTCATACATCAATATATTATCGCACATTTTAGAACTCTTTATGTCATCCTATGTATTATCCATAAGAACATCATACTTGCAGGACTAATCATGATTTCTCCCATCAATTATACACAATATGTATGGTTTTCACTAATTAAAGTCTATCACTCATAAACCATAACCTTCCTTAATGCCAAGCTGGTGCTATAGGAAGCACACAATCTTGCTCCTTGTTCTCGATTTAGAGTCCTTCTGATAGAGAATCCACGAGGAGGATAATAGAATCGTATTTCCTTGAGAGCTTCTCTTCTCTGTTTTTGGGTGTTCTATCCTAGGAATAACTCAAGAGTGTTTTTTGGAGAGAAATCTTTTTAGAATAAGATCTGGAACTTAAATAGGTTTATTAAATTTGGATTTTATTTTCATAACCACTGTTATAGTGGTCCTTTTCTCACTATAGCAAAAGAGTGTCACAGTGTAATGACTCTCTAGGTCATTTTCTACTTTTTTATGCTTTTTCTACAAATAGAGCTTTCCTAAAGCTACCCTAAGTCATTTATGACTTGTTGGGACTGACAATTTACCTCATTTGGTTTTTATAGCCATTTCCCTATTTTGAAGCTTTTGAAGTTGAGGAAATGGTCTTGGGCTAAAACTTCAGGTAAACGACATCAGATAACAAGTCCAATAATTTTGTTAGCTTCGGAATATTGATTTAAGTCTAGGGGCATCCTTGGTCCGAGTGCCGAGGCTTTTGAGCTCATTTTAGGCTATTGGGTGGATTTTAGGTAAAAATAGAATCTTGGGTGTGTGACCCACTTTTTGTTAATACGACCTCTGTTGGTTATTTGGATGGTTTTGTTGAGTTTGAAATATTGAATTTGTTAGGTTAGCATAGTTTGTTTGCATGCAAGGGGTTCCAAACAGATTTCTAGCTCCCGATTGGGATATTTGGAGTTAGCTAATATTTCTGGTGTAAAATCATCTGGTGCAGCTACTTAGGCAGCCCTTTCATCGCCTTAGAGGAGACTCTTAGGTGGTGCCTAAAACCCCATTTTATCTTTAGAAGATCCTCTTTAATGGCTAAGGGTCCGCTTTAGCAGAACCAGCTGACATCACCAGTGGCCACTTAAGCAGTCACCCTTCCGCCTTAGTGTTAAGTGTTAACTCCAAAGTTTCTAAGTGTTGAATCCATTTTTGAGTTTTAGAGATCAAAAATAGTTGGATAATCACCAATTGAAGCTAGAGCTATCTTGGGAACATTAAAGTGATCATCTTTCCATCATTTTCCTAGAAGTTCCCAACATAATTCTCCAATTTGTTCTTGAGTTTTCGAGTTTTAGTGGGACTATTTTGGGGATGTTTTTAAGCTCGTATCATGCTCAATTTTGGATACATTTATCCTTGATCTTAGAGGGACCTAGTGACAGACTCAACTCTCTATTCTGTCGGCGGCTCCGCTATTCAATTTTTACCCCAGTTTCTAACCTGAAGCATAAATTCGCAACATGGGTATTGTTGTTCTCGCCTTGATGCCTAGATTATTGTTTTGATAGAATGACAGTAGTTGGAGGCTTCTCAAAAGGGAAAAACTCCAATTTCTAGGATTTCGAGTGCTTTTAGCGGCGTTTAGGTAGGCTAGGCTAACCTGTCTTTAGACTTTGCTCCTTTATGGTATTAGTTTGGAATTATGGTAATTGTTGGTGGGTTATTATGGTTCAGATAGTTATTTAGTTGTTTTCTAATTATTTTAGCCAATTTAGGGGCTTTAAGATAGATTTCGGCCTTGAATTCCCTTAAGCTGAAAGTTGATTAGAACTTGACTTAGCATACTTAGGGCCTTGGGATAGGATTTAGAATCCTTATCCTATGTACTGGTAGTTGCTTTCCTTAGGTTGGATTGTTGAGACTTGCAGTAGGCCCTATCGCCCTTTCTAAGGTAGAATTTTCTTTAGAGTAACGCCCTCCTTTGACATAAATGACTATAGGATTGTTTGGGAGAAAAGTTATTCGGATTGGGTTGGATTAATCGTTATATTATGCTATTAGCTTCAGTATCCTTGGAATGTTAGTATTTTGGCCTTAAATCGCGGTTTTCGACCTAATAAATGGAATCTTGCACTCCTTTAATCAATTTAGCCTTCTAAAATAGTAAAAAGGACTAGATAGACTTGGGATGAATTAAAACTCTGGATTATTTCTACGTATTACATATATAGTAGTTTTGGTTTGAGTCCGACACCTGGTTTACAGTTTATTACCTATTAGTTCCGATTCGAGTCCGGCATCTGGTATACTGTCTATTATCTATTAGTTCCAGTTTGAATCCAATATTTATTATTATTGATCTTTGGTTGGAAACCCGGTTTGAGATCGGTAGGATCTATGGTTGTGGATGGAGGAAGCATATACGATACGTTTATTGCACATCTTGGCTCGTTTTACTTTCTTTACTGTTATACTTGGCCTTATATTAGTAATAATTCTTTCTTCCACCCACCGTGCTTATGGGAGTTTGGTTGGGTTTATTTTTGTTGTGTATACCTTTTGGTCTTATGGAGGTCTAGTTAGGTTATATCTAGACATCCATTTCTTAGTATAGATTATAAATACTAATTTTTAAATATTTAGGCAATAAATGAGGGTCAGATAATTTTTTTTTAATTCTTACGCCTTCTCCGCGGATGTTTCAATAACGACGGAACATGTCGTTATAGTAAGGAATGAGGTTAGGATATACACGGTTTAAGTCAATTGTTGCAAGTCATTTAATTAAGGATTCGAGTTGTTGGGTAGGTCATTTAAATTAATTTAATTAATTATATGGGGACCAAAGGGGGGAGCCACATCATTAATGATTTTTTCGTTTAATTTGGGGCTGTTAAAATAAAGAGCAATATGGAGCCCAAAGGTGGATGTTAGGAATTTAATGGAGCTTAAAGGTGGATGGAGGGTATTTTTGTCCCATTTTCAATAGGTGAGGGGTAATTTAGGCATTTTTTTCATTTTAACAGTTATTGAAAAATTAGAGTCTTTAGAAGAGACAAGTTCAAGAAATATTTTCCATATCAAAGAAAATCCCTTTGAGCTTAAAGAAGACTAAACTGCACATAAAAGGAAAAAATGCCATTTTCATATAAAAATTCTTTATTTAAGGAAATTACTAGAAAGCCATTTTTTACTCTATTTTAAACAAGACAAATTAGTGAGGAATTCAGATAATTGAGATAAGGAAAAAACAATGACAAAATTTTTAAAAATCAATTATATGGAATTTATTTAGATTGATTAAGTTAATGTTAAAGTTAATACAAACAAATATAAAAATTATGAAAAAGAAACAATTAAGAGAAGAATTGGGTTTTCTCAGCCCATTACTAGCTGTCCAGATTTCATGGACTGCAGCCCATCTTCCTTCTTTATATAAGATGTATATCAACAACCCATTTTAGTGCATATTTCCAATATACCACTATATATGAGTTTGTAAACCTGTATATTTGATTCCCTTTCCTGTATATCTGTATTTTACTATACTATAAGAGGGAGTTCATTAGGAGAACCAGGCAGGAGGTCAACATGCCTGCCTGACATTTAGATGGTAGTTTGGTAAATTTAAGTGAAATGGAATAATATTATTGGTCAATAAGAAATTTTGATGTATAGATCTTGAGTATCATGACTAAATTATCCGTTGCTGAACCATATCTCAATTCTCATAGCTTTTGCTATCAGCTCCTCCTTCTACTTTTTCCCTTGTAGCCACGTGGTGATTTAGTCTTCTGAGAATTATACATGGAAAGGAAATTGGATTTCTGTAGGGTGATTATATCATATAATCTATATACTATAATATGTCAGAGTTCCCGTAAAGTTGTAATATTGAATTATAAGCTCTTATTTATTTTACATATAATATATTATAATATTAAATTTTGAAATGTGAATTTATTATTTTTTAATCACAGAACAACTATATTATAGATACAACATTACTATACTATAAGAGTTCATCAGGTGAACCAGGCGGGAGGTCAACATGCCTGCATGGCACATAGAGGGTAGTTTGGTAAATTTAAGTGAAATGGAATAATATTATTGGTCAAGAAGAAACTTTGATGTATAGATCTTGGGTATCATGAATAAATTATTTGTTGCTGAACCATATCTCAATTCTCATAGCTTTTGCTGTCAGCTCCTCCTTCTACTTTTTTCCTTGTAGCCACGTGGTGATTTGGTGTTTTGAGAATTATACATGGAAAAGAAAATTGGATTTCTGTAGGTTGATTATATCATATAATCTATATACTATAATATGTAAGAGTTCCCGTAAAGTTGTAATATTGAATTATAAGCTCTTATTTATTTTATATATAATATATAATAATATTGAATTTTGAAATGTGAATTTATTATTTTTTAATTACAGAAAAATTAGATTATAGAATTACAACATAGAGAACATCGCGATTTTAGTACACTCTGTCCTAATTTATGTTATATTATTTTTTACAAGGCACAAACCTCCCATTTAATCATACAGTTTGAGAGTAGATTTTTTTTGAAAAAAAATTGAAAATACTGTTAGTTCATAAAATTTGGCCAGTTTTTTAAATATATGTTCAATAAATCCAAATAAGATTTTGGGTCTTTGGGTGAAATTTCGTTTTCACTCACAAAATTTTAATTTTTCCAAGTATAATGAATATTCAAAACACAACTTCAAATTTCAAAAACTATTTTTCAACAAACTTCAAACACTCATATTTTTTTCCAAGTTTTAACTCTATGGCCAAACAGTCACGAACAAAAATCTAAGTCATGATGGAACCTACTAAAATCCACCTGTAGGTAAGCCAAATCCCATGGCTTGGAACGACAAGTAACGGGCTAACAAAAAGAGGGAACAAATAATAAGGCCTTTCAGGTCAAATATGGAAACAAACACAGGTAATAGGACCCATACGTATATAAATAGAGAGTGAAGGAAACAAAGTATACAATATAACCCCCAAGACTTTGTATCAGTCAGTGCAAGAACTACTACTTACACAAGGAGTACTAAATAGATACAATAAATACCAAACTGTCTCCGAATATATAAAATAAAGACTAGTAAAAAAGTAGAGGGAGATGGAACAACTCTGGTCGTCAAGAGCTCACCCCAAGTCTTTGGTCCAAATAGCTCCGCATAAGGTGGACGTCAGCGACAATAACTCATACTAGGATCCGCATCAGGAAAAAAGATGCAGAGGTGTAGTATGAGTACCAAAACATACGACATTCAGTAGGCATCGTAGGCCGACTGAGCTCAGATAAGAGATAGATATAATAAAATGCAAATATAAACTAAGGCTTACCATAGTAAGGCTAAAAGAGAATAAACAGGGCATATCTAGAAGATCGATAAAATGTAACTACGTAGGCTACCCACAATTATATGATAATAATCTAACTAAAACATGACCAGGCCCTCATAAGCCCATAAATCACAAAAAACAGACACTATAACCCAACCAGCCCCCATAAGCACGATAGTGTCACGCCTAGAATTCCAACGGGGCGGACTGGCACCCAAAGCCGTTAAGGCCCAAGAGAACCAATCTTCATTCATGCACACTCATATGCACGTCACTAAAGGAACAACTCTCTATCACATATATATACAGGATGCCAATGGAGGAAATCATGAAGAACATATGATATATATGAAACTTGGCCGTTAGGGCCATTAAGTCAAAAGCATACATTCCTTACATTTCCTTCATTTTCCCCACAATGTCTACAAAGCCTCTAATAGATACATCTACAGCCTAAAGTCGGTACAAGTACCCACTTTATATAATGTTTACATAGTACCAAAACCAATATGTACACATGTGACTCGAAAAGCTCCGAACCGAACTGGAGCTCACCAATAATCAGTAGATGACCCGCAGCCTACTGTGGAGGTCTACTAGAACCTGTGCCTGCAACAAGTAAGGTAAGTCCCCCAAGGGACGTCAGTACGAAGAATGTACTGAGTATGTAAGGCTATAAGAAGTTGCATGATACATAAGTACTTTAATGGAATCAAAACAAGTGAGTAATTAATATGTATAAGCCACCGTTCTGTATATGTAGAACCATGTACATTTCATTCTTTGCTTTACTTTACTTTACGCTCATCATCATTATCATTCATTACTTCAACCTTCTTTGCATTAAGAAATTGTAAAGCATGTGATTAACAAGTGACCAACTGATCAGTGATAAAAGAGGATGACCCATGCTAGGTATTTTCACCCCTGGGATGCGGTCCTCATAAATACACAAATCGGGATCGACCCATGCTAGGATTTGCTTTTGCCCCTGAGATGCCAACTGCGATATTGGGATCGACCTATGCTAGGTATTTTAACCCCTGGGATACCACCCATTATATTGGGATTGACCCATGCTAGGTGTTTCTTCCACCCCTGGGATACCACCTAAGAATACTCAAATAATTATACATTACTTCATTTCTTTACTTCTATGAGATTGATATACTTCTATGAGATTGATATATTGGTAGTCATAACATTATTGGAACTTTGAAACCATGTCCACAATTATGTGAGACATGAATAAAAATTGATCAATGAATAAGAAACATGTGAATAATAATAGATGGCAACCTGAAATGAGATTCCTTAGAACATTTCGGAATGAAACAAGTACAATGACAATGTGAACACTATGTGCTGTAGAAGGATACGAAAAGAGTAACCTTACATACCGTATCTCCCCAATATGAATACGTAGTCCTATATGTGAATATAGTAATCCAGCTCCTTCCTTACGTTTTACTCTACAACACAAGTACATAACAGAGCTCACGTTATCATCTAACTATCTTACAAGTGCATAAGACGACAATGAGCTACATGACTGCCATATAACATCATTTCACCCTTTACAATACAATTCACTACATTACCATACCAAAAACACCACCACATTCCACACATTGAAAAATACATCATAAACCAATAGCATTTCACACCAAGTTTATACTTTACACTTCCTCAGTAACACCACGTCCCAATTACTCCATCAAGTCATCTCAATACCTTTCATAATAACACATTAACAATAATCCATAATTGATATAATCCAACATGCCTCCGAACGACCCCTTAAAGTCATTCAAAAGATACCATAAATTGATAATTGCATCCAAGAGGGGTATAGGGGCCTTGGGGGGTCAAAGAGAAGAAAAAACAAACAAAACAAAATTTTGGACTGGGCTGTGGAGCCACCTACACATGCAGGTGGATAAAATACAGTTGTAGGTGCCCCTTTGGCTTTGTCCAGAGCCACATGCATTGGCATTTGTGCCCGCAGGTGCTCCAGACACGAGGGCGGGTGCCCGTTTCAGCCTCCATGGGTCATTTTAGGGTCCTTTTTTTTTGTAATAAATGGTCCATGCCCATAATTAAGGTTATCCTTTCATATTTTAGGTCACTTGGATGCCAACGAACAATCATGGTTTCACAACACACATGAACATCACCAAAACTACATTTTTCTTTCAATACGTCACCAATTCCATGCACAATTTCGCAACAACAATTTCAAATGTTATACACAAAGAGAAAGCAAGTTAGGGACATAAAAACATCATAAATGTTGAAATTTAATCCATAAAAATCACTTCCTTCAAGACCACAATTCTCCCTTCAATTTTAGAAGGCAAAACCCTTTACCGATTAAGCAATAATAGATTGTTTTACTCATAGTGAACTATCCAACACTTTGCCAACATAACCAACATGATTGATACACCATACTAAGCATATAATATACTAAACCATTAGAGTAAACACTTACCAAAGCTTGCAAAAGAGTGATCTTGTCTAAAGAGATAGTTGCTTAGGGTTTGTTGGAGAAGAGAAATATTTTGGAAAAATCTAGAAATGGCATGTGTGCTTTTGTGATTAAAAATATGATTTTTCCCCTTATATAGTCCCTTTTTGTTCATCCTTATCCATACACTTGGGCATAATTAATGTGTGTTTACTTGGTCAACTTAAGAATGGGTCATTTTTCCATTTGGGCCATGCCTTTTGCTTAATTTTTGGGCCTTAAATTGAGCTCATTAGCACATGTTAATTCATCCCAACAGATTAATGCATAATTCACCAATCATCTCATGTTTAAATAATTCCATAAATGTTACAGTAATCAACTAGGTTTGAAAATGGACGGGGTGTTACATCCTTTCCCCCTTAGAAACATTCGTCCTCGAATGTTAGTGACATATCTAATTTACACCAATTCAAGTCTAGGATCATTATTCATGTTATCACACACACATATACATGATGCTCATATATACTTACTTGTTATTGCTCCAATTTCGCATCGTCCACTTGTTCTTCCGTTTGAAATAGATGCGGGTACATAGACTTCATCATGTCCTCGGCTTCCCATGTGATTTATTCTACTTGTTGATTTCTCCAAAGTACTTTTACGGAAGCCACTTCTTTATTTCTTAATCTCTTCACTTGATGATCCAGAATAGTAATAGGTATCTCTTCATAGATGAGATCCTCCGTAACTTGTACATCTTCTGTGGGAGCAATACGAGATGGATCTCCTATGCACTTTCAAAGCATCGAAACATGAAATACTGGATGAACGGTGGAGAGTTCTTGGGGTAACGCTAATTCATACGCAACTTGCCCAAATCTTCAGACAATTTCATATGGCCCTATGTAACGTGGACTCAACTTTCCTTTCTTTCCAAATCTCATTACCCCTTTTGTCGGTGACACCTTCAAGAATACCCAATCACCTATGGCAAATTCGAGCCCTGTTCTTTTAACATCATCATATGACTTGTGTCGACTTTGGGCCATTTGTAGCTGTTGTTGGATCACTTTAACTTTCTCCATAGCTTGATGAACAAGATCTAGCCCAAGTAAAGCAGTTTTACCTGCTTCAAACCATCCAATTGGTGATCTAAACTTCCTTCGTATAAAGCTTCATAAGGTGCCATTTTGATACTTGAATGATAGCTATTATTGTAGGCAAATTCAATAAGAGGTAGATGATCATCCCAACTACCTTTAAAGTCCAACGTGCAAGCTCGTAGCATATCTTCAAGTGTTTGGATAGTACGTTCTGCTTGTCCATCTGTCTTAGGATGAAAAGCTGTACTCAAAATCACTTGGGTTCCCAAACTCCTCTGAAAAGATCTCCAAGAATGTACAGTAAATTAAGCTCTCCTATCTGATATAATAGAGATTGGAATCCCATGTAATCGCACTATCTCTTTAACATACAACCTTACATAATCTTTAGCTGTATAGGTGGTCTTGACTGGTAGGAAATGCGCTGACTTGGTAAGCCTGTCAACTATTACCAATATGGAATCAAATTTCCACAGTGTACGAGGAAAACCTGTGATGAAATTCATGTTAATCATGTCCCATTTCTAGACTGGAAGATTGATACATTTCATGTAACCTCCAGGTTTCTGATGCTCTACTTTTACTTGTTGACAATTTGGGCATTGAGCTACAAATCCTGCAATGTTCTTCTTTATGTTTCCCCACCAATACATTTCTTTCAAATCATGATACATTTTGGTAGCTCCCGGATGAATAGTATATCGTGAATGATGCGCCTCTGTCATAATTCGTCTCGTCAGCTCATCTACATCCGGTACACATAATCTACCTTGGCATTGAAGTACTCCTTCTTGCGTAATATCAAATGCCTTTGTCAAACCCTGTTGTACATTCTCTTTCAGGTGCAATAACATAGGATCTGCGTCCTGTTTCTTGTTCACCTCAACAACTAATGAAGATTCTGCTACATGTTGCAAAATAACCCCTTCGACTGGAGATTCAAGGAGACGAACTCCCAAGCTGGCTAGTTGATGTATATCCTTGACTATATCGTGCTTTTTCGTCAACTGGCCACTAGTGCTTCCTATTGCCTTGCAACTTAATGCATTGGCTACAACATTTGCTTTTCCTGGATGATATAGGATATCAATATCATAGTCTTTCAATAGTTCAAGCCACCTCCACTGCCTCAGATTTAAGTCCTTCTGCTTAAATATATATTGCAAACTTTTGTGGTCAGTATAGATATCAACATGAACCCCATACAAATAGTGGCACCATATCTTTAAAGCAAATATCACAGCCGCTAGCTTAAGATCATGTGTGGGATAGTTTCTATCATGTGGACGCAACTGTCGTGAGGCATACGCTATTACATTACCGTGCTGCATCAATAAACACCCTAGGCCAACTTGGAAGCATCACAATATACTGCATACCCTTATGTGCCTTTCGAAAGTACCAATACCGGTGTAGAAGTCAATTTATCTTTCAACTCTTGGAAATTTTTCTCACATGCATCATTCCACTGAAACTTGATTGCCTTGTGTGTAAGCTTTATTAAAGGTGCCGCAATGGAAGAAAACCCTTAAACAAATCTTTTGTAATAGCCTGCCAATCCAAGAAAACTACGAATCTCTGTAGGCGTCGTAGGCCTTGGCCAATTCTTCACCGCTTCTATATTTTACGTATCAACCCTTATCCCTTCATCTGACACAATGTGACCCAAGAATGCTACGAATTTCAACTAAAATTCACATTTAGAGAACTTGGCATACAACTTACGATCATGAAGAATCTTTAACACCTGTCGTAAGTGATTAGCATTGTCCTCTTGTGATCTTGAATAAACCAGGATGCCATCTATAAACACCGTTATGAACACGTCTAGAAATGGCTTAAACACCCTATTCATCAAATCCATGAAAACAGTTGGTGCATTTTTTAGTCCAAATGACATAACTAAAAATTCATAATGGCCATACCGTGTTCTTAAAGCTATCTTGGGTATATCTTTTTCACTAGCCCTGACTTGATGGTAACCCGATCTCAAGTCAATCTTTGAAAAACATTTGGCACCCTGTAACTGATCAAACAAATCATCAATTCTGGGGATGGGATATTTTTTCTTGATTGTTACCTTATTCAATTGCCGATAGTCAATACACATTCTTAATGTTCCATCTTTCTTCTATACAAATAATATTGGTGCACCCCACGGGCACATACTAGGACTTATGAACCCCTTGTCCAGCAAGTCTTTTAATTGCTCCTTTAGTTCTCGCAATTCTGCTGGAGCCATTCTATACGGAGGAATAGAGATAGGCTGAGTGCCTGGCATCACATCAATACCAAACTCTACTTCCTGTTCTAGAGGTAAACCTGGAAGATCTTCAGGAAATGCATCAAGAAATTCATTGACCACTGGAATCGACTGAGGGGTTAGTGGTTCTACATCAGTATCTTTCACTCTTACTAAGTGACATATGTACCCCTTGGCTATCATTTTCATTGCTTTAAGATAGGAAATAAATTTTCCTCTCGATGCCCCTACATTACCCTTCCATTCAAGAACATTCGTTTGTGGGAAATGAAAATGTACTTTCTTAGCTCGGCAATCTATCGAGGCATAACAAGAAACCAACCAATCCATACCCATTATGACATCAAAATCCACCATTTCCATTTTAATAAGATCAGCCAACATATCATGATCACACACAGTTACTACACAATTATGATATACTCTTTTTGCAATAATAGATTCACCAACTGGTGTAGATACTTCAATTGACTTAATTAATAATTTTGGTGTACTTTCAAATTTTGCAACAATCAATGGAGTAACATATGATAATGTAGAACCCGGGTCAATCAACGCATATACATTATGTAAAAATATGGATAATGTACCTGTGACTACATCAGGAGATGCCTCCGAATTCTGCCGGTCCACTAGAGCATAGGTACGATTGTGGGATCTACTGGAACTAGATGCTCCTCTAGCACCTCTTCCATGCCTAATAGGCTACACTCCTCTGCCTAGGGAAGGAATAGATGATGATGATGCAACGGTTGATCCCGTAGGTCATGCTATACCACCCGTGCCCCTATGTGGACACTCTCTCATCATGTGCCCCGACATACCGCACCAAAAGCAACCAGTCGTTCCCAACCGGTATGTACCCAAATGAAACCTACCGCAGTGCTGACACGGTTGATGAGAGAATCCTGCAGTCTGCGAACCTCGAATCCCACTACTCTTCCCAACATGGTTGACTCTAAACCTTCGGAATTGGGATGAAGTACCTGCTGTAGGGGAAGAAAATGATGGTCTCGGTGGTATAGACAAAATTTGAGGTCTAGATTTTCCTTGGGATGCCATGGACTGTCCCATAGGTCTATCCCTCTTTGATGGCCCTCTTTCAAATTCGTGCACCCTTCTTCTTTTCCTCTGATCCTCCATCTTCTGTGCAAACACCTGTATTATGGCTATATCCATATTTCTGTTCAACACAACAATAGTACAATCTCTTACCAAATATGGATCCAGTCGATGCACATACCGATGAACTCTGTTGGCCATAGTGGCTACCACATTGGGAGCATATCGGGCAAAAGAGTTAAACTGCAAACTGTACTCTCGAACCATCATATTCCCTTGATGAAGATTTAAAAATTGGTCTGTACGAGCCTCTCTCATATGGAAGATAGTGGTCAAGAAATGCCGCTTTAAATTCTTCCCAATTAGGTGGATTTGCACCGATACCAAGAGATCACTTCCAATCTTTGGACCATAATATTGCCTCTCCTTTCAATCTATATGCCGCAAGCTCAACTATTTCTATACCAGTCATATGCATAACATCTAAATCCCTTTGAATTTGATCTATAAAGTCCTGCGGATCTTCATTCAGATCTGACCCAGTGAATGTGGGAGGATCTAATTTCAGAAAATCCTGTGTTCGGCGACTAGCTGCCCTAACCGCACCATCATCGATTATCGTTGGACAAACTCATCCCTGACTTTGTGCAGCAACTATCTGAGTCAACATTTGCACCGCATTTCTGAGATCTTGCTCAGTAGCATTAACAGGTGGTTCGACAGGTTCTTCTCTCCTTCTCGGCTCTTCTGGAGCTAGAAAAGTAGAAGAAGCCCGCGATGCAAATTAACTGTCAGCTCCACCTTGACTAGCTTGGTCAGGTGGTGGTTTACTCGTTCCTTCTCCGGCAAGCATATCTACTTGCTTACCTTTGCCCCTACATCGTCTTGTCATCGGCATTTTACTATAACAAAGAAAATCAATTACAATGATCAGATATGATTCCACCTATAACATTGACTCTATTGCACGATCTAGAAATGAAGAAAAGAAACAACTCCTAAATGTCCCGTAGCCTCCTACTTATAAATGTGGTGCACAACACATCCATAAGCAAGACTCTACTCAGACACGGCTTTGTAGACACCCTTAGGATGACCTGTTTTGATACCACTCTTATCACACCTCGAATTCCAATGGGGCGGACTGGCACCCGAAGCCGTTAAGGCTTGAGAGAACCAATCTTCATTCATGTAAACTCATATGCATGTCACTAAAGGAACAACTCTCTATCACATATATATACAAGATGTCAATGGCCGAAACTATGAAGAACCTATGATATATATGAAACTTGGCCGTTAGGGCCATCAAGTCAAAAGCATACATTCCTTACATTTCCTTCATTTGCCCCACAACGTCTACAAAGCCTCTAACAGATACATATACAACCTAAAGTCGGGATAAGTCCCCAATTTATATAATGTTTACATAGTACCAAAACCAATATGTACACATATGACTCAAAAAGCCCCGAACCGAACTGGAGCTCACCAATAATCAGTAGATGACCCGCAACCTACTATGGAGGTCTACTAGCACCTGTGCCTGCAACAAGTAAGGTAAGTCCCCCAAGGGACGTCAGTACAAAGAATGTACTGAGTATGTAAGGCTATAAGAAGTTGCATGATACATAAGTACTTTAATGGAATCAAAACAAGTGAGTAATTAATATGGATAAACCACCATTCTATATATGTGGAACCATGCACATTGCATTGTTTGCTTTACTTTACTTTATGCTCATCATCATTATCATTCATTACTTCATCCTTCTTTGCATTAAGAAATTGTAAAGCATGTGATAAACAAGTGACCATCTGATCAGTGGTAAAAGAGGATGAACCATGCTAGGTATTTTCACTCCTGGGATGCGGTCCTTATAAATACACAAATCGAGATCGACCCATGCTAGGATTTTCTTTCGCCCCTGAGACGCCACCTGTGATATTGGGATTGACCCATGCTAGGTATTTTAACCCCTAGGATACCACCCATGATATTGGGATTGACCCATGCTAGGTGTTTCTTCCACCCCTGGGATGCCACCCAAGAATACTCAAACAATTATACATTACTTAATTTCTTTACTTCTATGAGATTGATACATTGGTAGTCATAACATTATTGGAAATTTGAAACCATGTCAACAATTATGTGACACATGAATAACAATTGATCAATGAATAAGGAACATGTGAATAACAATAGATAGCAACCTGAAATGAGATTTCTTAGAACATTTCGGAATGAAACAAGTACAATTACTATGTGAACTATGTACTGCAGAAGGATACGAAAAGAGTAACCTTACATACCGTATCTCCCCAATATGAATACATAGTCCTATATGTGAATACAATAATCCAGCTCCTTCCTTACATTTTACTCTACAACACAAGTATATAACAGAGCTCACGTTAT
The DNA here is from genome assembly GCA_031232105.1 of Capsicum rhomboideum. NCBI lineage: Eukaryota > Viridiplantae > Streptophyta > Magnoliopsida > Solanales > Solanaceae > Capsicum > Capsicum rhomboideum. The sequence continues at coordinate 53,577,287 of CP124718.1, forward strand.
CATCTACCTATCTGACAAGTGCATAAGATGACAATGAGCTACATGACTGCCATATAACATCATTTCACCCTTTACAATACAATTCACTGCATTACCATACCAAAAACACCACCACATTCCACACATTGACCAATAAATCATAAACCAATAGCATTTCACACCAAGTTTATACTTTACACTTCCTCAGTAACACCACGTCACAATTACTCCATCAAGTCATCTCAATACCTTTCATAATAACACATTAACAACAATCCATAATTGATATAATCCAACATGCCTCCGAACGACCCCTTAAAGTCATTCAAAAGATACCATAAGTTGATAATAGCATCCAAGAAGGGTATAGGGGCCTTGGGGGGGGGGGAGGGGTCAAAGAGAAGCAAAAACAAACAAAACAAAAATCTATACTGGGCAGTGGAACCACCAGCGCCCGCAGGTGGATGACATGCGGCCGCAGGTGCCCCTCTGGCCTTGTCTAGAGCCACCTGCGTTGGCATCTGCACCCGCAGGTGCTTCAGATGCGAGGGTGGGTGCCCGTTTCAGCCTCCAAGGGTCATTTTAGGGTCCTTTTTTGTAATAAATGGTCCATGGCCATAATTAATCTTATCCTTTAATATATTAGGTCACATGGATGCCAACGAACAATCATGGTTTCACAACACACATGAACTGTCACACCCCGAATCCCATTCAGGACGGACTGGCACCCGAAGCCGTTAAGGCCTGAGAGAAACAATCTTCACTTATTTACTCTCATACGCATGCCTCTGTGTTAATAGCATTCTTTCATATGTAACTTATAAAATACAAATGGCGAAAGTCATGGTAACATATGCTATATATATGAAACTTGGCCGTTAGGGCCATTAAGTTGAAATGGACATACACCTCTTACATTAATTTTCCCACATACGTCTACAAAGCCTCTAACCAATGCATGTACATACAAACCTATAGTCGGGACAAGTCCCCTCTTTATAAAATATTTACAACACCAAAACCACGAACACATATGACTCGAAAAGCCCCGAACCAACTGGAGCTCACCAATGATCCGCTGATGACTCGTAGCCTACAGTGGAGGTCTACTAGCACCTGTGCCTACAACAAGTAAGGTAAGTCCCCTGAGGGGGTCAGTACGAAGAATGTACTAAGTATGTAAGGCTCATATGAAACTGCATCATACATAATAACAACAATGGATTCCAATATAAGAGAATAGTCAATGTGGATAAAACATCGTTTTATATGTGGAACCATGTACATTTCTTCTGTTATTGTTATTTTCGATCATCAATTATATTCTTATCATTCATATAATATCTTTCATATAATACCTTCATTCAAGAGATTTGCCTTTATTCAAGAGATTCTTCCATTCAAGATATTTCTTTCTTTGCTTTTACGCTCATCATCATTATTATTAGTCATCCACCTTATTGGTGGGTTATTATGGTCATCCACCTTATTGGTGGGTAGTCATCCACTTTATTAGTGGGTAGTCATCCACCTTTTTGGTGGGTAGTCATCCACTTTATTAGTGGGTAGTCATCCACCTTTTTGGTGGGTAGTCTTCCACCTTTTTGGTGGGTAGTCATCCACCTTTTTGGTGGGTAGTCTTTCACCTTTTTGGTGGGTAGTCATCCACTTTTTTAGTGGGTAGTAATCAAGTTTTCGGGATCGACCCATGCTAGGTATTTAACCCCTGGGATACCACCCAAGAATACTCATTAATTATACATTACTTCTTTCTTTCATTATTCTTTCTTCTAAGAGTGATACCTTGGTGATTGAAACATTCTTGAAACTTGGAACACATACATACATTACTTCATCCCTTTAATTTCATGAGATTGATACTTTGGTTGTGTGAGATTGATACATTTTCTTGTGAGACAGTGATATGTTAATAGTCGAAACATTATTGGAGCTTTGGAACACAACATTATTGGATATGCTACTCAAGAATGAGTAGATTCTCCTTACATCATCACTTTTCTTGAGATAGTTCTTTTAGGAATTACAACATTATGATAGATTAGGAGCTTCAATCAATGGATAAGAGACATATGAATGCCAATTGTTCAATGAATAGGAAACATGTGGATAACAATATATATCAAACCTGAATGAGATACCTTAGAATATTTCAAAATGGAACAACTACTATGACAATGTGAACAATATCTGCAGAAGGATACGGAAAGAGTAACCTTACATACCTTATGATCTCAATATGAATATACTGTCCTAGATGTGAGTACAACAATCCAGTTCCTTCCTTACGTGTCACTCTACAACACAAGTTCATAACGGAGCTCACGTTAACAACTAGTTACCTTACAAGTGAATAAGATGACAATGAGTTACGTGACTGCTATATAGCGTCATTTCGTCCTTTACAATACAATCCACTGCATTACCATGACAACAACATCATCACATTTCACACATTGACCAAGAGATCATAATCCAATAACATTTCACACCAAGTTTACCCTTTACACTTCCTCTTTAACACTACGTTACCTTTTCTCCGTCAAGTCACTTGATAGCTTTCACAATAACACTTTAAAAATAATACATATTTTTTACCATTCAACATACCTCCGGGATACTCCTTTATAGTCATTTAAAAGGTACCATAAGTTGATAATTGCATCCATAAAGGGTATAAAGGGGGGGGGGGGGGGTCAAAGAAATGCAAAAACAACTGAAACAGGGTTCTGGCCTAACCTGCGAAGCCACCTGTGCCCGAAGGTGGCTGACCTGCATCCACAGGTGACCCTTGGCAGTGTCCAGGGGAACCTGCAAATTCATCTGCGCCCGCAGGTGCTTCGTCTATGAGGGCGGGTGCCCATTTCGGCCATAAGGGGTCTCTTTTGGGTCTTTTTTTGTAATAAATGGTCCATGATCATAACTAACCTTTTATTAACATATTTTAGATCATCTTGGATGCCAAAAATCATCCATGGTTTCACAAAACACATGAACATCACCAAAACCACACTTTTCCTTTAATACACCACCAAATACATGCACAATTTTCTAATAACAATTCCAAACATTATGTACAAGAATAAAACAAGTTAAGGCTATAATCATATCTCACATGTAAATATTGAAACCATCAAGTTCACTTCCTTCAAGACCACAAGTCCATTTTCAAGTTTACAAGGCAAAAACCTTCACCGATTAAGCAAACATAAATTGTTTCACACATAGTGAACTTCTCACACTTCACCAACATAACCAACATGATCTACACCATATTCCATGCATATAATATATTAAAGCATGAGATTAAACACTTACCAAAGTTTTCCAAGGAGTGATCTTGTCCCAAGAGGAAGATAGCTTAGGGTTTGAGTGTTGAGAGAAAAGTTTAGAAAAATCTAGAAAGGTCATGTGGCTTTTGTGCTTATAAAATCAGATTTTTGATGCCTTTTATAGTCTCTCAACTCATACTTAGTCAAACTTTTGAGGGTTTTAATTAGTCAAAGGGTGGAATGAGTCATTTTCCCTAATTGGGCCATGTCTTTTGTTTGACTTTTGGGCCTAATTTGGGCATAAAACCCCAAAATTAAATTCAGCCCATCTCACTAATGCATGATCCACCATCTTTCTCATGTTTAAATAATTCCATAAATATTACGGTACTCACCTAGGTTCGGAAACATACGAGGTGTTACATTTTCCCCCCCTTAGAAACATTCATCGTCGAATGTTAATAACATCGTCTCATGTACATTCCTTGTTATTGTTCCAATTCCACACCTTGAACTTTCTCCCCCATTTGAAACAATTACGGGTACTTCGACTTCATCATTTCTTTGGCTCCCCACGTGATTTCTTTTACTTGTCGATTTCTCCACTGTACCTTTACCCAAGCTACTTCTTTATTTATTAATCTTTTCACTTAACCATCTAGAATAGCAATATATATCTCTTCATAAGTGATTCTCCCCATAACTTGTATATCTTTAATAAAAGCAAGGATCTTGGCATATGACTTGTGTTAACTTGTAGCTACTATTGTATCACCTTAACCTTCTCTATAGCTTAGTGAACAAAATCTAGCCCCAAGTAAGGCAGTTCCACTCGCTTTAAATCATCTAATTGATGATTTACACTTCCTTCTATATAAACCTTCGTAAGATACCATTTTGATACTTGAATAATAGCTATTATTATAAGCAAATTCAATAAGGGGTAGATGATCATCCCAACTACCTTTAAAGTCTATCGTACAAGCTCGTAGTACACCTTCAAATGTTTGGATAGTACGTTCTGCTTGTCCGTTCATCTGAGGAGGAAAAACTATACTCAAATTCACTTATGTACCCAAACTCTTCTGAAAAGAAACTTCCAAAATGTGTAGTAAATTAAGCTCCCCTGTCTAATGTAATAGAGATCGGAACTCCGTGTAGTTGTACTTTCTCTTTAATATACAACCTCACATATTCTTCAGCTATGTAGGTGGTCTTGACAGGCAACATGTGTACTGATTAGGTAAACCTGTCAGCTATCGCTCATGTAGAATCAAATTCCCAAAATGTATGAGACAACCTTATGCGTATGAGGCAAACTTACAATAAAATCCATGTTAACCATGTCTTATTTCAAACTGGAAAATTTATACATGGCGTATAACCTCTCTTAGGTAAGCTTGAGTACCTTTTACCGAACTTCATTCTATATTCTTTTGCACTTGAAATAAACTAGGATTGCATATTGTTTTTCCTTCTCTCAGCTACAAATGAAGATTCTGCCACATTATACACTATAATTCTTTCATCTGGAGTTTCAAGAAGTCAAAACCCCATACTGGTTAATTGATGTAGATTTCTTGACTATATCTTTCTTTTCTATGAGCTGGCCATTAGTACTTCCTCCTGCTTTACAACTTAATATATCATCTACCACGTTTGCTTTTTCCAGATGATACAAGATACCAATGTCGTAATCTTTTAATAGTTCAAGCTACCTTCGCTACCACAGATTTAAGTCCTTCGTCTTAAAGATATATTGCAAACTCCTATGATCAGTATATATGTCAACATGAATCCCTTACAAATAGTGACACCATATTTTTAAAGTGAATGTCATGACTGCTAACTCAAGATCATGTGTTGCATAATATCTCTCATGTGGCAGCAACCGTCGTGAGTCATACGCTATTACCTTACCATGATACATCAATACACATTTGAGGCCAACCCCGAAAGCATCACCATACACTGCATAACCTTCTGTGCCTTCGGGAAGTACTTAAAACTGGTGTGGAAGTTAATTTATCTTTTTACTCTTGGAAACTTTTCTCACATGCATCATTCCACAGGAACTTGATTGCCTTGTATGTAAGCTTCGTTAAGGGTACAGGGATAAAAGAAAATCTATCAGTAATTCTTCTATAATAACCAACCAACCTAAGAAAACGATGAATCTCTGGAAGCATCGCAGGCCTTAGCCAATTTTTTTTCACCGTTTCTATCTTTTGCATAGCGACCTTCATTCCTTCATCCTATACAATGTGACCCAAGAACGCTATGGATTCTAACCAAAATTCACATTTAGAAAACTCTATAACACTTGCTGCAATATGATTAGCATGGGCCTCTTGTGATTTTGAATATCATCACCAAATATGGTCACATACACATTGAAAAGTGGCTTGAACACCCTATTCACCAAATCCCTAACAACTGCTGGTGCATTGGTTAGCCCTACCTTGACTAGCTTGGTCAGGTGGTGATTTACTCATTCCTTCTTCGAAAGGCATATCTACCTATTTACCCTTGCCTCTACCTCGTCTTGTGATCGGCATTTTACAATAAATAATAAAACCAATTCCATGGTCAGATACAATTTTCACTTACAACATTGGCTCTATTGCACGATCTAGAAATGAAGAAATGAAACAACTCCTAAATATCCCGTAGCCTCCTACTTATAAATGTGGCGCGCAATACATCTATAAGCAAGACTCTACTCAGACACGGCTTTGTAAACACCCTTAGAACGACCTGCTCTGATACCACTTTTGTCACGCCCCGAATCCCATTCAGGACGGACTGGCACCCGAAGCCGTTAAGGCCTGAGAGAAAAAATCTTCACTTATTTACTCTCATACGCATGCCTCTGTGTGAATAGCATTCTTTCATATGTAACTTATAAAATACAAATGGCGAAAGTCATGGTAACATATGCTATATATATGAAACTTGGCCGTTAGGGCCATTAAGTTGAAATGGACATACATCTCTTACATTAATTTTCCCACATACGTCTACAAAGCCTCTAACCAATGCATGTACATACAAACCTATAGTCGGGACAAGTCCCCTCTTTATACAATATTTACAACACCAAAACCATGAACACATATGACTCGAAAAGCCCCGAACCAACTGGAGCTCACCAATGATCCGCTGATGACTCGTAGCCTACAGTGGAGATCTACTAGCACCTGTGCCTACAACAAGTAAGGTAAGTCCCCCGAGGGGGTCAGTACGAAGAATGTACTAAGTATGTAAGGCTCATATGAAATTGCATCATACATAATAACAACAATGGATTCCAATATAAGAGAATAGTCAATATGGATAAAACATCGTTTTATATGTGGAACCATGTAAATTTCTTCTGCTATTGTTATTTTCAATCATTAAATCATAGTCTTATCATTCATAAAATATATTTCATATAATACCTTCATTCAAGAGATTTGCCTTTATTCAAGAGATTCTTCCATTCAAGAGATTTCTTTCTTTGCTTTTACGCTCATCATCATTATTATTAGTCATCCACCTTATTGGTGGGTTATTATGGTCATCCACCTTATTGGTGGGTAGTCATCCACCTTATTGGTGGGTAGTCATCAACTTTATTAGTGGGTAGTCATCCACCTTTTTGGTGGTTAGTCTTCCACCTTTTTTGTGGGTAGTCATCCACTTTATTAGTGGGTAGTCATCCACCGTTTTGGTGGGTAGTCTTCCACCTTTTTGGTGGGTAGTCATCCACTTTATTAGTGGGTAGTCATCCACCTTTTTGGTGGGTAGTCTTCCACCTTTTTGGTGGGTAGTCATCCACCTTTTTGGTGGGTAGTCTTCCACCTTTTTGGTGGGTAGTCATCCACCTTTTTGGTGGGTAGTCATCCACTTTTTTAGTGGGTAGTAATCAAGTTTTCGGGATCGACCCATGCTAGGTATTTAAACCCTGGGATACAACCCAAGAATACTCATTAATTATACATTACTTCTTTCTTTCATTATTCTTTCTTCTAAGAGTGATACCTTGGTGATTGAAACATTCTTGAAACTTGGAACACATACATACATTACTTCATCCCTTTAATTTCATAAGATTGATACTTTGGTCGTGTGAGATTGATACATTTTCTTGTGAGACAGTGATATGTTAATAGTCGAAGCACTATTGGAGCTTTGGAACACAACATTATTGGATATGCTACTCAAGAATGAGTAGATTCTCCTTACATCATCACTTTTCTTGAGATAGTTCTTTTAGGAATTACAACATTATGATAGCTTAGGAGCTTCAATCAATGGATAAGAGACATATGAATGCCAATTTTTCAATGAATAGGAAACATATGGATAACAATATATATCAAACCTGAATGAGATACCTTAGAATATTTCGAAATGGAACAACTACTATGACAATGTGAACAATATCTGCAGAAGGATACGGAAAGAGTAACCTTACATACCTTATGATCTCAATATGAATATACCGTCCTAGATGTGAGTACAACAATCCAGTTCCTTCCTTACGTGTCACTCTACAACACAAGTTCATAACGGAGCTCACGTTAACAACTAGTTACCTTACAAGTGAATAAGATGATAATGAGTTACGTGACTGCTATATAGCGTCATTTCATTCTTTACAATACAATCCACTGTGTTACCATGACAACAACATCATCACATTTCACACATTGACCAAGAGATCATAATCCAATAACATTTCACACCAAGTTTACCCTTTACACTTCCTCATTAACACTACGTTACCTTTTCTCCGTCAAGTCACTTGATAGCTTTCACAATAACACTTTAAAAACAATCCATATTTTTTACCATTCAACATACCTCCGGGATACTCCTTTATAGTCATTTAAAAGGTACCATAAGTCGATAATTGCATCCATAAAGGGTATAAAGGGGGGGGGGGTCAAAGAGATGCAAAAACAACTGAAACAGGGTTCTGGCCTAACCTGCGAAGCCACCTGCGCCCGAAGGTGGATAACTTGCATCCACAGGTGACCCTTGGCAGTGTCCAGGGGAACCTGGAAATTCATCTGCTCCCGCAGGTGCTTCGTCTATGAGGGTGGGTGCCCATTTCGGCCAAAAGGGGTCTCTTATGGGTCTTTTTTTGTAATAAATGGTCCATGATCATAACTAACCTTTTATTAACATATTTTAGATCATCTTGGATGCCAAAAATCAGCCATGGTTTCACAAAACACATGAACATCACCAAAACCACACTTTTCCTTCAATACACCACCAAATACATGCACAATTTTGCAATAACAATTCCAAACATTATGTACAAGAATAAAACAAGTTAAGGCTATAATCATATCTCACATGTAAATATTGAAACCATCAAGTTCACTTCCTTCAAGACCACAAGTCCATTTTCAAGTTTACAAGGCAAAAACCTTCACCGATTAAGCAAACATAAATTGTTTCACACATAGTGAACTTCACTTCACCAACATAACCAACATGATCTACACCATATTCCATGAATATAATATATTAAAGCATGAGATTAAACACTTACTAAAGTTTTCCAAGGAGTGATCTTGTCCCAAGAGGAAGATAGCTTAGGGTTTGAGTGTTGAGAGAAAAGTTTAGAAAAATCTAGAAAGGTCATGTGGCTTTTGTGCTTATAAAATCAGATTTTTGATGCCTTTTATAGTCTATCAACTCATACTTAGCCAAACTTTTGAGGGTTTTAATTAGTCAAAGGGTGGAATGGGTCATTTTCCCCAATTGGGCCATGTCTTTTGTTTGACTTTTGGGCCTAATTTGGGCCCAAAACCACAAAATTAAATTCAGCCCATCTCACTAATGTATGATCCACCATATTTCTCATGTTTAAATAATTCCATAAATGTTACGTTACTCAACTAGGTTCAGAAACATACGGGGTGTTACATGAACATCACCAAAACTACATTTTCCTTTCAATACGTCACCAATTCCATGCACAATTTCGCAACAACAATTCCAAATGTTATACACAAAGAGAAAGCAATTTAGGGAAATAAAAACATCATACATGTTGATATTTAATCCATCAAACTCACTTCCTTCAATACTACAAGTCTCGCTTCAAGTTTAGAAGGCAAAACCCTTTACCGATTAAGCAATAATAGACTATTTTACACATAGTGAACTGTACAACACTTTGCCAACATAACCAACATGATTGATACACTATATTAAGCATATAATATACTAAACCATTAGAGTAAACACTTACCAAAGCTTGCAAAAGAGTGATCTTTTCCAAAGAGATAGTTGCTTAGGGTTTGTGGGAGAAGAGAAATATTTTGGAAAAATCTAGAAATGGCATGTGTTATTTTGTGATTAAAAATCTGATTTTGCCCCTTATATAGTCCCTTTTTGGTCATCCTTAGCCATACACTTGGGCATAATTAATGTGTGTTTACTTGGTCAACTTAAGAATGGGTCATTTTTCCATTTGGGCCATGCCTTTTGCTTAATTTTTGGGCCTTAAATTGAGCCCATTAGCACATGTTAATTCAGCCCAACAAATTAATGCATAATTCACCAATCATCTCATATTTAAATAATTCCATAAATGTTACGGTAATCAAATAGGTTCAGAAATGGATGGGGTGTTACAGATAGGTTCAAACAATAAACAATACTAGCTACAAGTAGTGCATATGAATGGGTAGGTGCAAATGAATATCATGTAATGAAATATGAGATGAATGCCATATCCAATAACACTGTATACTCCTCCTCTAGCATTTATGGCTTGCAAACGAAGGACCTATGGGGGACTCGCGATATCCGTATACCTTGCCCAGACTCAAACTTGGGCTTTCAAGTAATAATAAATAATATCTGGTGTCCGAACTCGAATCAGGACTAAAATAGTCCATTTTCCCTTTTTGAAATCAAGTGTCCAAATAAAAGCTCCTTGAGTTCCTTTATAAAACCAAAATAGTGTTTTTTAAGACATGTCACCCATATACCATGAATATGCAAGAATAATAGGGGTAAGTAAAGTAGAAAACCAACCGATTCACCAATACCCAGCCAGAATAGAAAGTAAAATAGTAACCCAGGGCTATCTTACTATTAAAGGGCATTACAACCATAATGGGGGCTCGTTTGATCATATTTACAATTCACAAGGCTCTATAACCACTCTATCTAGGGGTAAACTACCTAGAGGACCAATATTATAGTAAAATCCCCTGAAGAACTCGACCTAAAGCAAACAATCTACCAAAACCTAAAAAGTCTTTCAATAATTGACCTAACACTACCAAACATTCTAGACTAAGTTTCAAGCGAGAAGCAACAACCTAAACTAAGGTCTGAAAGAAGAATCCTAATCTAAGGCCACTAAGTAAGCTAAAAATACCATAATTACCATGATAATGCACCTCAACACTATAATGTCCCACCAACAATAAGCACTTTATGATACATATACCTTATGTCAGACCCCAAATCCCATTGAGGCGGAATGGCACCAGAAGCCGATATGGCCCGAGAGAACCAATCTTTTCTCATGTACATTCGTATGCATATCCTGATGTAAATATTATTATACCTCATGTAGCGGAAATCATGGACATGGACACATATGCCATATCTATATATATATGCAACTTGGCCGTTGGGGCCATCAAGTCAAAATGATCATACGTCTCTTACATTCACATACCCACATATGTCTACAAAAGCCTCTATCAGATACATTTTCAAAACCAACTAAAAATTGGGACAAGTCCCCGCTTTATCCTTACAACATCAAAAACAAATGTACATCTATGACTCGGAAAGTCCCGAAGCAACTGAGGCTCACCAAAAATCTGCAAATACTGTCAACCTACTGTGGAGGTCTACTAGTGCCTGCACTTGCAACATGTAAGGAAAGTCCCCAAGAGGGGTCAGTACGAAGAATGTACTGAGTATGTAAGGCCATAAGAAAACTGCATCAATACATAAGAACCTCAATGGAAATAATTATAAGATAATACTTTATATGGATAAACATCATCTTATATGTGGAACCATGTTCATTACTTCTATTATTTCCATCACTTGGTCATTTACTCTTATCATCATAATTGTTATAATAACCTCCATATTTGTATTCATGCACGGGATATACTCTAATTTTTTTTACAACTGTCTTCATTATGTGGATCTCAATATAATACCGATCATCACCTTCTAGGTGGATTATCATATAATACCGGTCATCACCTTATAGATGGATAATAATATATACCATTCATCACCTTATAGGTGGCTAATAATATATACCGTTCATCACCTTATAGGTGGATAATAATATATACCGTTCATCACCTTATAGGTGGATAATCATATATACCGTTCATCACCTTATAGGTGGATAATAATATATACCGCTCATCACCTTATAGGTGGATAATAATATATACCTTTCATCACCTTATAAGTGGATAATCATATATACCGTTCATCACCTTATAGGTGGATAATAATGTATACCGTTCATCACTTTATAGGTGGATAATCATATATACCGTAATAATACCATCTTGGACTTATACCCTTTGATTGTGATCCATACTCAATAAAAACATAAAGTAACCAATGCACATTACTTCTTTACAATCTTATTTCCTTAACATAGTTATGAGAGTGACACATTAGAGATCATGACATTAATTAAGCACACACTTAGATACACATTTCACTTCATTCCTTTACTTCATGAGATTGACATCTTCACTTATGAGGAATAGTTATATTAACTTGCACATCAGCTCCATTCTTACTCTTATGAGATTGATACTTTTACATGTGAAAGATTGGTACAAGGATAATCATAATATTCTTAGACTTTGGAGCGCAAACATACATTACTTTACATCTTTACTATTGTAAGATTGACATCTATACTTGTGAGGGATAGATACTTTCACTTGTGAGAGATTGTTATATCCACTTGTCATAACATTATTTGAAACACAACATCTTTGGAACCATTGAAACAATAGTCAATGAATAAGATACATGTGTGTAAACACTATTGGAACTTTGGAACATAACATGATTGGGATAATGCTATACCAACTAAACAAGCCCTCTTTACCCCACTACTCTCGTTGAGATAATTCTCTTAGAATCTACAACATCATGACATCTTAGAAACTTCAGTCAATAAATAAGAGATATGGTAATCATGATACATCTAAGAGTAGGACACATGTGAATAACAATATACGTCAACCCTAGTTGGAATACCATAGAACCCCTTTGAACTATAACACTTTGAAACTTTTGACATATTAGCCATTGAACATGAGTCAACCAATGGACATGAGTCATATGATTCACCATTGACCAATGTAATAGGAACATGTGAGTAACACTAACCAACTACCGAATACGGAATACTTTAGAGCATTTTGGAATCAAATAAGTACTGTGACAATGCAAACACCATATGCTGCAGAAGGATATAGAAGAGTAACCTTACATACCTTGTCGTCTCACTATGAATACACAAGCCTATTCCTCCTTACGTTTCACTCTACAACACAAGTATGTAACGGCGTACGTTAACAATCAACTCTCTTACAAATGTATAAGTGTCACAATGAGTTACGTGACTGCTGTATAGCATCATTTCATCCTTCACAGTACAATCCATTGCATAATCATACCAACAACACCATAACATGCCACATATCGACCAAGACATCATAAACCAATAATATTTTACACCAAGTTTACCCTTTACACTTCCTCATTAACACTACGTTACCTTTACTCAGTCAAGTCACTCGATAGCTTTCACAATAACACTTTAACATCAATATATATTTTATACCATTCAAAATACCTTTGGGATACTCCTTTATAGTCATTTAAAAGGTACCATAAGTTGATAATTGCATCCATGAAGGGTAGGGGTTTCGGGGGGCCAAAGGGATGCAAAAACAAGCAATTTGGAGTTCTGGGCCGATACGCTAAGACACCTGTGCCCACAGGTGGATGAACTGCATACGCATGTGACCTTTGGCAGTATCCATAGGTACCTACATAGGCACCTGCGCCCGCAGGTGCTTCGTCTACGAGGGCGGGTGCCCGTTTAGTCCAAAAAGGATCTCTTTTGGGTCTTTTTATGCAATGAATGGTCCATGATCATAAATAAACTTCTTTTAAAATATTTTTTATCATATTATATGCCAAAAATCAGCCATGGTCTCACAACACACATAAACATCACCAAAACCTCAATTTTTTTCCAATCCATCACCAAATCCATGACCAAATTTACAACAACAATTCCAAACATTATACACAAGGATAAAACAAGGTAAGACTATAATAACATCTCACATGTCAATATTGAATCCATCAAGTTCATTTCGTTCAATATCACAAGTCCATGTTCAAGTTTGCAAGACAAAACCATCATCTGATTTAGCAAACACAAATTGTCTTACACATAGTGAACTTCTCACACTTCACCAACATAACCAACATGATATAAACCATATTCCATGCATAAAATATATTAAACCATAAACATAATAACTTACCAATTCTTGCAAGATGATGGTCTTGGCCAAAAGGATGAAGGCCTAGGGTTTGTGTGAGAGAGAAAGGCTTGAGAAAATTCTAGAAAAAGCATGGGTGTCCAAGTGAATTAAAAATCTGATTTTCTTTGCTTATATAGACCATTTAAGGTCATCCTTATCCCATACCTTTGTTCAATAATTAATTTGTGGACTTGGTCTTGCAAGAATGGGTCAAGAATGGGTTAATTACCCCTTTTGGGCCATTCTTGCATATCTCTTTGGGACTCATTTAGCTCATTACAAATTGTTAGTGAGACCACAAATTGAATTAATAATTCCTCATATATATATATATATATATATATATATATATATCCCTCAAGTCACTCTTATCCATCTCTTGGCATTAAATGCATAGTTGATTTGGTCAAATGGAAGATTGGATCATGTTTTGCCCCATTGGGCCTAGTCTTTTGTTCTTGTTTTGGGCCTCATTTGGCCCAATGACTCATGACTAATTTAATTCCCAACAAATTAATGGATAATTCATCAAGTCTCCCATGTTTTACTAATTCCATAAATGTAAACGTAGTCGTATAGGTTCGACAACATACGGGGTGTTACACCTCCCACGGGGGTCTAATCCCATGTACTAGGCCCAATATCAATTATCCCATCAATAACCTTACAAAGTACATACTTTTGACTTTTGACACTTAAGTATCCATTGTTCAACATCGTCAAGTAGGGTTCGGTAGGTACGGGGTGTTACATTCTTCCCCCCTTAGGAACATTCGTCCTCGAATGTTAACAACGTCGTCTCATGTGTAACAAATGCATTTCTATACCTATGCTCACATAGATACATACTTAGTCTTTCTCCACTTTCGCACTGTTGAACTTTTTCCTTCCATCTGGAGCAAATATAGGTACTTTGGTCTCATCACTTTGTTTTCAGCTTCCCATCATTTATTTACTAACCCTTACACTTGTCGGTCTAGAATAGCCATAGACATCTCTTCCTAGTGGGATTCTCCATAACTTGTATAGTCCCAATGGGAGCAATATGAAATGAAACTCTTATGCACTTTTGGCAAAATGTACATGGCACGTTTTATAGGGCCAATCCTTTTTTTTTCTTCTTTCTTTTCCACTCCATTACCCCTTTCATTGGTGACGCTTTTAAGAGTACTTATCATCTATGATCACAACATCTACTATACCATTGCGATGTGTTCTTTTAACTAGACTAAATTCACGGTAGTCGATAAAGTAACATACGATAGAGTAGAGCTCGGATTAATCAGTACATGTCTACCTACTTACCTTTGCCTCTACCTCCTCTTGTGCTTGGCATTTTACTATACCAAAGAAAAACAATTCCCATAGTCAGATACAATTTAACTTATAACGCTGGCTCTATTGTACGATCTGGTAGTGAAGAAAGGAAACAACATCCTAAATGTCCCGTATCCTCCTACTTATAAATGTGGTGCACAACACATTGATAAGTAAGACTCTACTCAGACACGGCTTTGTAGACACCCTTAGAACGAACTGATCTGATACCACTTTTGTCACACCCCAAAACCCATTGAGGCGGACTGGCACCCGAAGCCGATATGGCGTGAGAGAACTAATCTTTGCACATGTACATTCGTATGCATATCCTGATGTAAATATTATTATACCTCATGTAGCTATGCGGAAATCATGGACATGGAAACATATGCCATATCTATATATATATATATGCAACTTGGCCGTTGGGGCCATCAAATCAAAATGATCATACGTCTCTTACATTCACATAACCACATATGTCTACAAAAGCCTCTAACAGATACATTTTCAAAACCAACTAAAAATCGGGACAAGTCCCCGCTTTATCTTTACAACATCAAAAACAAATGTACATCTATGACTCGGAAAGTCCCGAAGCAAATAGGGCTCACCAAAAATTTGCAAATACTGTCAACCTACTGTGGAGGTCTACTAGTGCCTGCACTTGCAACATGTAAGGTAAGTCCCCAAGAGGGGTCAGTACAAAGAATGTACTGAGTATGTAAGTCCATAAGAAAACTGCATTAATACATAAGAACTTCAATGGAAATAATTATAAGAGAATACTTTATATGGATAAACATCATCTTATATGTGGAACCATGTTCATTACTTCTACTATTTCCATCACTTGGTCATTTACTCTTATCATCATAATTATTATAATAACCTCCATATTTGTATTCATGCATGGGATATACTCTAATTATTTTACAACTATCTTCATTATGCGGATCTCAATATAATACCGATCATCACCTTCTAGGTGGATTATCATATAATACCGGTCATCACCTTATAGGTGGATAATAATATATACCATTCATCACCTTATAGGTGGATAATAATATATACCGCTCATCACCTTATAGGTGGATAATAATATATACCGTTCATCACCTTATAAGTGGATAATCATATATACCGTTCATCACCTTATAGGTGGATAATAATATATACCGCTCATCACCTTATAGGTGCATAATAATATATACCGTTCATCACCTTATAGGTGGATAATCATATATACCGTTCATCACCTTATAGGTGGATAATAATGTATACCGTTCATCACCTTGTAGGTGGATAATCATATATACCGTAATAATACCATCTTGGACTTATACCCTTTGATTGTGATCCATACTCAATAAAAACATAAAGTAACCAATGCACATTACTTCTTTACAATCTTATTTCCTTAACATAGTTATGAGAGTGACACATTAGAGATCATGACATTAATTAAGCACACACTTATATACACATTTCACTTCATTCCTTTACTTCATGAGATTGACATCTTCACTTATGAGGAATAGTTATATTAACTTGCACATCAGCTCCATTCTTACTCTTATGAGATTGATACTTTTACATGTGAAAGATTGGTACAAGGATAATCATAATATTCTTAGACTTTGGAACACAAACATACATTACTTTACGTCTTTACTCTTGTAAGATTGACATCTCTACTTGTGAGGGATAGATACATTCACTTGTGAGAGATTGTTATATCCACTTGTCATAACATTATTTGAAACACAACATCTTTGGAACCATTGGAACAATAGTCAATGAATAAGATACATGTGTGTAAACACTATTGGAACTTTGGAACATAACATGATTGGGATAATGCTATACCAACTAAACAAGCCCTCTTTACCCCACTACTCTCGTTGAGATAATTCTCTTAGAATCTACAACATTATGACAGCTTAGAAACTTCAGTCAATAAATAAGAGATATGGGAATCATCATACATCTAAGAGTAGGACACATGTGAATAACAATATACGTCAACCCTAGTTGGAATACTATAGAACCCCTTTGAACTATAACACTTTGAAACTTTTGACATATTAGCCAATAAACATGAGTCAACCAATGGACATGAGTCATATGATTCACCATTGGCCAATGCAATAGGAACATGTGAGTAACACTAACCAACTACCGAATACGGAATACTTTAGAGCATTTCGGAATCAAAAGAGTACTATGACAATGCAAACACCATATGCTGCAGAAGGATATAGAAGAGTAACCTTACATACCTTGTCGTATCACTATGAATACACAAGCCTATATGGGGATACAGTAGTCCAGCTTCCTCCTTACGTTTCACTCTACAACACAAGTATGTAACGACGTGCGTTAATAATCAACTCTCTTACAAATGTATAAGTGTCACAATGAGTTACGTTACTGCTATATAGCATCATTTCGTCCTTCACAGTACAATCCATGGAATAATCATACCAAAAAAACCATAACGTACCACATATCGACCAATACATCATAAACCAATAACATTTTACACCAAGTTTACCCTTTACACTTCCTTATTAACACTACGTTACCTTTTCTCCGTCAACTCACTCGATAGCTTTCATAATAATACTTTAACATAAATCCATATTTTATACCATTAAAAATACCTCCGGTATACTCCTTTATAGTCATTTAAAAGGTACCATAAGTTGATAATTGCATCCATGAAGGGTATAGGGGTTTCGGGGGGACAAAGGGATGCAAAAACAAGCAATTTGGAGTTCTGGGCCGATCCGCTAGGCCACCTACGCCCGCAGGTGGATGACCTGAATCTTCAGGTGACCTTTGGCAGTAGCCAGAGGCACCTACGTCGGCACCTGCGCCCGCAAGTGCTTTGTCTGCGAGGGCGGGTGCCCGTTTCGGCCAAAAAGGGTCTCTCTTGGGTCTTTTTATGCAATGAATGGTCCATGATCATAAATAAACTTATTTTAAAATAGTTTTGATCATATTATATGCCAAAAATCATCCATGGTCTCACAACACACATAAACATCACCAAAACCTCAATTTTTTTCCAATCCGTCACCAAATCCATGACCAAATTTACAACAACAATTCCAAACATTATACACAAGGATAAACAAGGTAAGACTATAATAAAATCTCACATGTCAATATTTAATCCATCAAGTTCATTTCGTTCAATATCACAAGTCCATGTTCAAGTTTGCAAGACAAAACCATCCTCCGATTTAGCAAACACAAATTGTCTTACACATAGTGAACTTCTCACACTTCACCAACATAACCAACATGATATAAACCATATTACATGCATAAAATATATTAAACCATAAACATAATCACTTACCAAGTCTTTAAAGATGATGGTCTTGGCCAAAAGGATGAAGGCCTAGGTTTTGTGTGAGAGAGAAAGGCTTGAGAAAATTCTAGAAAAAGCATGGGTGTCCAAGTGAATTAAAAATCTGATTTTACTTGCTTATATCGACCCTTTAAGTTCATCCTTATCCCATACCTTTGTTCAATAATTAATTTGTGGACTTGGTCTTGCAAGAATGGGTCAAGAATGGGTTAATTACCCCTTTTGGGCCATGTCTTGCATATCTCTTTGGGCCTCATTTAGCTCATTACAAATTGTTAATTGAGCCCACCAATTGAATGAATAATTCCTCATATATATATATATATATATATATCTCCCTCAAGTCACTCTTATCCATCTCTTGGCGTTAAATGTATGGTTGATTTGGTCAAATGGAAGATTGGATCATGTTTTGCCCCATTGGGCCTAGTCTTTTGTTCTTGTTTTGGGCCTCATTTGGCCCAATGACTCATGACTAATTTAATGCCCAACAAATTAATGGATAATTCATCAAGTCTCCCATGTTTTACTAATTCCATAAATGTAAACGTAGTCATATAGGTTCGACAACATACGGGGTGTTACACCTCCCACGAGGGTCTAATCCCATGTACTAGGCTCACTATCAATTATCTCATCAATAACCTTACAAGGTACATACTTTTGACTTTTGACACTTAAGTATCCATTGTTCAACATTGTCAAGTAGGTTTTGGTAGGTACGGGGTGTTACACCTTAACCAAGCTAAGTTTAAAAAAAGGTAAGTCGTAACCTACCAGGAGGCTGAACACGCACATTCGATCAAACTATCCTGGGGATTTTCCTTTCTTGGAAGCCTCTGACTACTGCCTATCAAAACAAGAGCCTACTCGTTAAGATGAGAAAAATTATACCCAAATTACAAGTTATATTTCAGGTTAGAAATTGGTTAAAAAATTGGCCCATAGGGCCTGCTAATGGAATTTAAAAATTGATCCCGCAATTAGCTCCCTCGTGGGACGAGAAACACATATTAAAAATTTGAGAATGATCGAAGCCTAAATCTAACTCAAAATATCCCACAAATATCAAGAAAACAAGAATCTAAACTAGGAATTTAACAAAATTTAGGATGGAATTCGATGAGAAAATTGATGGAAAATGATCAAGGGAAGTGGAGTTAGCTTACCTTCACTTAGATTGATGAAAACCCACAAATTTCCAAGCTCCCCAGCTTGATAATGGTGGACAATTGAGTTAAAATGATTTAAATTAGAGAAGAAAAAAATTTATACCTACTAGGGGTCCCTGTTGACACTCAATTTTGGCTCTTCATATTTTAATACTATTTAAGCTTCTATATCTGAATAATGTGAAAATAAACTTTTTAAATTATTGTTAAAATATTTTAGTAATTTGCTATCTCATTTAGCGAAATATTCTATAAACACTATTCTTATAAGTGTTGAATTTTAACATATCTATATATAACTTAGTACATGTTTTTGAAATTATTAAATCGATTTTGGCTATTTTAAATTCTCATTTTTTTGCAAATAATTATGTTTCGCAGTTATGCAGACCAGGAAGCTTAATTAATTAATTAGTTAGCAAATCATCTTATTTTATGTTTAGATTGATTAATTTTATAAATAAATTAGTTTTGCAATTAACTATTCTCAAGGTGATCAATTGTGGCTAAGTTACACAACAAATTGGCTACAATTGAAATTTTAAAATAAGTGAAATTGAGCAAGAATGTGTGGCAATCCAAGTCCCAAAAAATCAGCCAATCCATGAATGCTACGTAGGCATCACATGGATTGTGCTTTCTTATATTTAATATTGGCCTTCCAATTTGATCTAATGGACTTGAATTAATCAGCCCTTTTTTTTAAAAAAAAATATATATATTCATCATTTTTATTTGGATTAATTTAAACCGTCTGATCATTTGATCGGACAGTTCAAAAATGGTCAATAATCCACCTTCTCAAAACTTCATTGACCTTTCTCTTTCAATTTTCCAAAACACACCATTACGGACCTGACCCTTCTTCTCTCTTCCTCTTCATCTCCTCCACCACCTTCAAAATCGAAAACCCTAGTCGCGCCACCCCTAGTCGCTTCCATCTCTGCACCATGGCTGCCACTTCTGTTAAGATTCCACCCATTTTTATCTCTCCAACCCGTGAATTCCTTTAGTCGGAGAAATAGGTCCCATATCGGTGCAAAGATTGAAAATGAATTTCGAATCCGCATTAAAAGCTTGAGAAACATCCATAAAATGGAGAAAGGTGAAGTCCTTTTCAAATTTTTGAATCGGGTTTTCCCTCTTTTTCTATCCGTTGGCTTCTACGAAATTTGGGTTTCAAATTCGGACTTTGAAGTCTGGATTTAACTATAAATACCCGTGATTTCATAACTCAAAAGGAAGGTTTGGAGACATTCAAAAACACAAATTTCAGATTCAAGAAAATAGCTCAAATACTACACAGATTCAAAGTTCTTCGCGCATCTCTTCTTTTCGATTCAAAATTGAGTTCGAATTAAAGAGGTTGTGATCCTGTTGGAATTGGACTTCGGAGCCCCTTGTTTACTGCACAACATCCGGTAATACTTCTACCTCATTTACTTATCCATCAATTTTTGTTACAATAGATTCTGCGTATTTGATTTGGCATTGACCGTTTTAGCCAACTGATTTTGGGTGCAAAAATGTGAAACATAAACAGTTTTCAGTTGTTTGGTTTTATTTACCTTATATTATGTGCTCATAAAGTGTTTGCGATTTGAGAATTAGTTTGAACAAATTCTATAAAGTTTGAAGTTTAAGTATGGTTAGCTGCCCATTATAAGAATATTGTGATGGCTCGGATATTTTGAACATGGTGATAGCTGCTTAATTTTCCTCCTGTCTGGCTGTACTTTTACAAGGCCGTAGCAGCCTTTGGTAAGCATGAAAAGCTCCAAAAATACTGAAAACTTTATGTATGTCTGTTGTCTGCCATAGAATCAACCTTTTGTTTGAATATTTGAACATGGCTTTAGTAGCTTGTCGTCTCGGTTAGCCGTACATTTAAATGGATTCTCAACTTCTCACTTAATATGAAAAGGAGGATTCACGAGTTCTAAACCTTGAAATATAATTCACTGTTGTTGGTAGCTCACCATTTTATTTTATCTTATATCATGAATGTGGAGGTAGCAACCTGAATCTTAATGTGTTCAAGTGGGCATAAAACTCACTGTTAAGATAGATTTTAATTAGTTTGAGTAGCTTCTTGTATGGTTAAGTGTTGTACCGACTTGTATCTACTTAGCCTAAGTAACTAGCTTAAGGATTGACACTAATTTAGGCACCAAGTTCACTTCAACACGCCGCAACTACCAATTTCTTAAAACAAATATACAAACACATGCTTAGTTGAATAAAGGTTAGCCATATTAACATGATAAGTTTATGTTTACAGAATGATAGTGTAGTACTTTATCTCATTTAAAGCATATACATATCCCCGACTACTCCCTCTCTTGCTTCCTTAGTTGGTTGTGTAAAGTATTCTAGTTGAGTTGGTTTAAAATTTTGTAAATAAATCAATGTAGTGATGATTATTGGATGGATTTTATGGAGCTCTAATCATATCAACCTCCTTGCTTTTGGATTTCCATTAAGAAGGAAGCAAAATTCTCAACAACTGCATCTTTTGTATTCATTCAAATCATTTTGACAATTAATCGGATATCCTGTTTAAGTTCAATAGAAATTTGTTCAAAGAAATTCTGCATAACCATAAAATTATATTTGTTTTTCGCTATCTAGTTATGTTATTTGTTTGCTAGATGACTCTAATCCTTATCTTCTTTTCTTGTCACATGAACACTCGAAACTGGAGTTCCGCAACGGAACTCGTTTTGACTGAAAGTATCGGGTCAGAAGCTACTAGGATCGCGTCTAGGATTGGATCACTTTGGAGTCTCGTACAATAGGAGTTGGACTTTTTTCAATAGTCCAAAATCTCTTAGCTCTCTTTTACTGCTTTAATTATATCATGTTTGATATACCAACTTTCGTGTTTATATGGTCTTTGCGCCTATTTGAAATCAAGAACAAATTATTTATTAGAATTGCCTGTGATAGATATGTTAGCATATAATGTCGCCTCTATATAATTTTCAGAATAGTTTTTTTTAAAAAAAGAAATGATAAAAGGAGAGATGGTCAATCTTTTGAGTTAATATAATGAATCTTTGCTTTCACCGACTTTAAATGGCTTTAAATTATTTGGGTTTCTCACAATTTTTTTGTGACCTTAGCCTAACCTTCTTTCATAAAATTAATATGATTTTAATCAGGTTCCAATAGTTAAGCATTCCAGATTTTTAAATGAACCTGAACACTTCGGCAAGTTTTTAACTTGTATTTTATAAGTTAACCATTTTATTTTTTTATGAAGAGTGCCCAACGCATATTATATACATTTATATATCAGCAAGTACAAGGTATACTTTATTATATACCACTCTATATTTATTTTACTCTTTATATTGTACACATATTTTACATCCATTATTAACACTATTGTATACAATATTATTCATTTCACATAAACTATCCTATTTTCATGTGTTTTTTTTAAAATAGAGGTACTTAACCGCCCCAATTTTGCATATGCATACCTATTAACTATATTCATTATCACTACATATACTTATTTTATTTTACTTTGATATATAAACAACTCACACTTACATATATTTACTTTACGATAAATATATTACTATTAAATATCCTTTTACATGGTGGGCATATATTTATATATCTCGCGTACTTCTTTTTCTTGAAATTAATAGAAGTTTTTCTTATCACTATTTTTTAGCAAATAATAAATAAATACTTTCCCAAATATTTTTCTAAACTAAGTTTAAGGACTATCTTCGGATAGGCTCTGAGGGGTGCTTAATACCTTCCCCTCGAGTAACCAAAACCCTTTTTCAGAATCTCAAATATTTTTCCAAAGACCAAAAAACAGAGTCTCACATTTCAAAAATGGTTTTCCTAGTTTTTTCCTAAAAGTTAGGTGGCGACTCTAAAAATGAATTTTCAAAAAAATCAGAGAGTTACGACCACCATATGTTGTGCACTGTTTCGGCCAATTCGAAATCGAGCGCGACAGAATGGCGACTCTGTTGGGGATGTGACTTTGGTTTTGACGTTAGCATAGTTAGTTTAAGATTTATATTTGGGATGTTTGTTAATTTCCACTTCATTGTTTGCTTTATTTATGCAAGTTAGGAATGTATACTGCTTTGTTTGAAAGGACGCAAGCCAAATTCAAACTTGCATTCCTTATTTGTCTGATAAACGCTACTTGTTACTGCTTTATCATTTGCATTTTTTCCTATCGAGTCTTTGGTCGTACACATTTCACACACTGTGGTTCACGCGGGGGGTGTCACACACTCCCCCAAACCTTATTTTGGATTCCTTAGTTTCAGAGTTGGTACAATTAGGTTAGCGTTCCTTCTCGCAGTTATGCAGTCCTACTCTTAAACATCTAGGAAAAAAATCCTACTCTAGGAATAGGTCATGTTGCATACATATTAGGCGGGACAGTCCTAGGTATCGTCTCCGCAATTAGGGAACCTCCCTCTTATCAAAAGGTTATGTACCTTTGCGACATACTTTGTGTGAGAATTGATTCAGATAGTCTAGAGATTTGATACTAATGGATTCAGAACAATTGGATTAACCTTCTTTTAATTATGTCTATAGACGTGGAGTATTTTCAAAACTCCGCCTTCATCCGACACCGCTTTTTCAAGTCAATAGATGTGGAGTTATATCCAAACTCCGCCAACTTTCGACATCCCTTTCTCAAAGACAGAGTATTGCTAAAACTCTGCTTTAGCGAACGTCTTTTTCAAAATTCATGAAAGTTGAGTGTTCTCAAAAAAGCTTTGCTTTCGTTTGATATTTTTGCAAATCCACAGCAATGAAATATTATTAAAACTTCACCTACGTCTGACATCTTTTTTATCCAAACGGGCGTGGACTGTCATTAAGCATTCTTCCAATGTCTTATTCCTTCTTTCTAGTCAACAGACGTAGAGTTTTGCTCAAAACTCTACATTTACCAGACATCCTTCTTCATGAAAATGGATATGGAATATTATTCATCTCCACCAACTTTTAACTCTTTCTTTCCACTCAACGATCTTGAGCTATTATCAATACTTCTCTAACGTTCGATATCTCTATCACAAGATGCTCATTTATCAATAATGAGACTTCAGATACTTTCTTTTTAAAAGCATCATTTTAGCTCACTCTTACCAATTAATACTGATTGTACGTCTTTGCAAATCTCTCGGCCACGCTTGTTGGATATATTCCCTCTTCAAGAAAATCCCAAAATTGTTCTGAATCTAAAAAGTGTCAAAATCTAGATTTATCTGTATCAATTTGTATGGACGTAGGCCTACCTATGGCAAAAGGAGGCTCCAAAACATAGGACATGCTTACTTGACATTATCCGAATATGCTTGTTTACTAACATAAACTAACTTTTACCTTTCATTTATTTTTTCAATTATTTATCTTTATCTCCTGACAGAGGTTGATTGTGTTTATCGATAGAACTAGACAACTTAAGCTATAACCCAAGGATGAATACCAATGACGTTGACTTGACTAGAAGTGCTCCAACATTAGCAAAAATATTAGGAACTTTCAGAAGACAAGATGATGCAGATAAGGATGAACGTATTTTTTTCTTGGAGCAACGACTCAAGACGTTAAGAGGAGAACTACAGCGAGGAAGGGACCCCACACTTCCATCCATGACTACTCTACCGCGCCCTCCTCTTTTTCCGTCACTAAGAACTCCAATACCTGAACACTATCCGTCAATGCAGCTTCCAACTACCACTGTTGACTTAACAAATCCATCATCCCTGTTCACACCCATCAACTCCCAAAAAATTCCTCATTTCACACCGCATCCCAATATCATCGCCTCTGCTCACAACATTCAACAAATAAACAGCGCTACCTTTCAAGAATGATATATTCCCCCAGTGTGCATAACTGAGACACCCGCTTTCACCGTACCTATTAAAAGTAGGTTCTCGATGAATACAAGTAAAGAAGAGGAAGACGATGCAATCATAAACAAGCTTTGCAATTTAAAGTTAGCGATGAAACATCTCCAGAAGGCAACGAGCATTTGAACTATGAAGATCTATGTATTCATCCGGATATTGATTTGCCAGTCGGGTTCAAGCTACCTATGTTCGACTTGTCTGATGGAACTGGTGACCCCCATACTCATCTGAGAGCAAATCGCGATAAATTAGTAGGGATTGGAAAAATGAGAAGCTCTTAATGAAGTTGTTCATTAGAAGTCTGTCTGGTTAAGCCCTTACTTGGTACACCAAGAAAGAACCCCGTCATTGGCAAAAGTGGGACGACATGGCTGAAGACTTTATGGATCACTTCAAGTTTAACACAAACATCGCACTTGATCGACTTTCCCTCATTAGTGTACAAAAGAATCCTTCCGAGTCCTTTCAAGAATATACTCCATGATGGAGGTCTGAAGCAGGAAAATTCCAACCATAGATGGATAAAAGTAAATTAACAAAGTATTTTATCCGCAGTCAAGGAAATGTCTACTTCAAAAGGATGATGTCTTTGTTGGGACAAAAGTTTTCCGATTGCATCAAGATGGGAAATTTTATAGAAGAGGCAATTAAGTCCGGAAAGATTAAATGGACAAATAACTCGAGCCAATCTACTCAGTTAGAATCCATCGAAGGGGCTAAGGTGGAGAATGAAGAAGAAGTATCTATTGTGATACTGCACTACTCAATACCTGAATCCTCCCAATCACTTCAAAATCTCGATAACCAATCAATCCAAGTATCGAATCACAAACCACATCATGCCTATAATATCCAACCAAATTACCTTCGACCCCGAGCTACCATCTACTAAAATCCAACATGGCCATGTGTACTAATCCAAGTACCAGTTCACAAAAATCAGGCACCATTTGCGCTAAGACAAAATCCAAATGGTAAGCGCAACAGAAGCCGCACCCAATTTGTTGAACCATTAACACATTTGTTTGAGAGGTTGAGGGCTACAGATTTGTTGCAACCCGAGACAGGTAAGATTGCTTACCCACTACCTAGATGGTTTGATAAAAGCAAACGATGTTCTTTCCACTCTGGAGTTCAGGGGCACGACACTGAAGATTGTAATAGGTTAAGGCACAAAATCGAGCGTTTGATCAAAACCAGGGCAATTCAATGTGTTGTGGTGTAACCAAATGCAAACAATGATTTATTACCCTATCATGAAAAGTAGAGGAGTGATAACATAAGAGATACCATCATCCGTGCCGAGCCGACAAGGACTATTTTATGAGGCACTCTTTAGAGAAGTGCTCATTTCAGCAGAGATAGACAAAGATAAATTCCAAGTTGATCAACTCAGAAGCAGTCAAAAGAGTCCTACATTCGAAGCCATTTCCTAAATGGGATTCCCCTCTAATTGTCATGTAACAGAACTACGTTCTGACTTGATTTCTCATGGTGAGATACGTAGGTATCCCTCATCGGGTTCAGTCGTATTTAAGTAGAATCCTTTCCCCTTTTGTAATTGGAACTACGTGTGACTTGATTTCCCCCGGCGGGATACATAGGTAGCCTACATAAGGTTCGGTCCCTTTATAATATTAAATTTCATCTTCTCCTAACGACAAGAGGAATTTGAACATGCCGAGATCTAGAAGAACCGACACATTCCATTAAAGACGTCTTAAGATACGCAACAAAGAATAGAAAAAAGTCTCTCCGAGATACTGGGGTAAATTTTTGAACAGCGCTCCAAAAATCAATAAAGAAAAAGCCCAAATTCAAGCTAAGGCTAGGATGTTTGACGCCAAGTTACCAAGATTGGTTTGTACCAAACAACAAAATGATGACGAATCTACTACGAAGCATCAATGACAAACAACTTCTCCACAAGAAATGTTGGTCTAACTTCTTTACGAAATCAGAGGAAATACGTCGCAAAGAGACTTATGGGTCAATGCAAAAGACATTACTGATAACGAACAAAGAGGGAAGAACAAGAATAAAATAAAACAAAAGAAGGATATGTGGATTAATATCTAAGTATTGAAATTATGGGCAACAAGGGGCTTAATACCCTCACCTCCCAATTGATTTCAACACCCAAACACAAACCCTAGTTTCAAAAAATTAAGGAAACCAAATACCACAAATGGGTAATCCTCAAATTAATCCAAACCAAATAAGTTCAACACCAATTTCAAGATTCCACCAACTAATCACTCACTAATTAACCACTAATTCCTTAAGGGAATATGCTAAGAAGAAGACTAAAATTTAACAATATTGTTCAATATTCATCAAAATCTACCATGCCAGATAAGGAATTATCCTATTTATACTAAAGAAATAAAGACAACTAGTTATTACAAATATGCCCTTAATGAGAGACAAGGGCCTTGTTTGGGTCATCTTGTTGTTAATTCTTGAATTTAAAATCTAGCCACTTGCACCAATGACCCCCTTTTCTTCATCCGCTTCACCCCTTTGATTCTTCCACACATTGTAGATTCTCCATTGACAATATTCGGGCTTCTCCCAAGTCCCTTTTTGCATAAGCATCCTTTGTAGACCTTGGAGTTCCCTTGCTTGACTCCATGTGAAAGGACATGTGCCCTCTGTGCTAGCATCATTCTCCCCTTCTTGAAAAGGATTCGTCCTTGAATCCAAAGGTTCACCTACAACACAAGGAGATTGATCACTAACATTAAACACATTATGAACATTGTACTCACCCAACAAGTCAACCATGTAGTCATTATCATTGATCCGCTTGAGCACTTTGAAAGGGCCATCTCCCCTTGGACTTAGCTTTTCTCTTCGGACTTGTGGGAATCTTTCCTTTTGAAAATGGACCCATACCCAATCATCCGGGTTGAAGATCACCTCCTTTCTCCCATGATTCTTCCTCATGGCCACTTTGGAATTGTTCTTTTCGATGGCCTCTCTTGCCTTAGAATGAATGTTCATCATCTCTATTGCCCTTTGCTTGGCATCTAGGCTTACAACAACATGACTAGACAAAGGAGTCATGATTAATAGAAACAAAGGATTAAAACCATAACATGCTTCAAATGGAGACATCCCAATAGAGGAATAGAAAAATCGGTTATATGCTAATTCAATCAAGGGTAAACGGTCTTCCCAAGTAGTTGGGGTTCCTTTAATCATACACCTAAGCATGTTACCAAGAGTCCGATTGACTACCTCGGTTTGCCCATCCATTTGAGGGTGGAAAGAAGTAGAAAACATAAGTTTGGTACCAAGTGTACCCCAAAGACTCTTCCAAAAATGGCTAAGAAATTTGGAATCCCTATCACTCACAATGGTTTGAGGGACTCCATGCAATTTAAGTACATGAATGAAAAACAAGGAGACAACATGAGATGCATCATCACACTTATGGCATGGAATAAAATGAGTCATTTTATAAAATCTATCCACTACCACGAATATGCTATCATGCCCTCTCTTAGTCCTAGGAAGTCCTAATACAAAATCCATAGAAATGTCCATCCATGGACCACTAGGAGTAGGAAGAGGAGTGTAATTACCTTGAGGCCGAGTTGTGGATTTGGCTTGCTTGTAATCTAGACATTGTCCACAAATCCGCTCCATATCATGCTTCATCTTGGGCCAATAGAATTGCTCCATGAGAATGTCAAGTGTCTTGGGTACCCCAAAGTGTCCTATCAAACCACCACTATGTGCCTCTTTGACGAACAACTCTCTCTATGAACTCATGGGTACACAAACCCACCCATCCTTGAACAAAAAACAATCAACCAATTGAAACCTATCAACCTACTTCCCTTGATGAAGACTTTCAAAAGTATCCTTAAAGTCGGAATCCATAACATAGAATCCCTTCAAGCTTTCAAATCCCATCATCTTAGAAGCTAAAGCACTGACCAAAACATACCTTCTTGATAGAGCATCCGCCACCACATTCTCCTTTCCTTGCTTGTAGTTGATCACATATGGGAAGGTTTCAATAAACTCAACCCATTTAGCATGCTGCTTATTCAACTTGGATTGCCTCTTAAGGTGTTTTAAGGACTCATGATCGGTCCTTATCACAAATTCTTTTTGCCACAAGTAGTGTTGCCAATGAGCCAACACCCACACAAGGGTATACAACTCCTTGTCATAAGTTGAGTACCTACGAGAAGCCCCCTTTAGTTTTTCGCTAAAGTAAGCTAATGGTTTCCCTTCTTGCATCAATACACCACCTATACCAACACCCGAAGCATCACACTCAATCTCAAAAGCTTTATCAAAGTTGGGTAGTTGAAGTAATGGTGAGGAACTCAACATCAATTTCAAGGCTTGAAAGGACTTCTCTTGCTCATCTCCCCACACAAAAGGCATATTTTTTTTTGATCAATTCGGTCAAAGGAGAAGCAATTGAACTAAACCCCTTTATAAATTGCCGGTAAAATCTTGCCAACCCATGAAAACTTCGTACTTTGGTTGTATTAGTTGGAGTTGGCCATGACTTGATGGATTCTACCTTTTCTTCATCAACTTCGATACCATTTGTACTAACCACAAAACCTAAAAAGACGAATTTCTCAACACAAAAGGAGCACTTCTTGAGATTAGTAAATAGCCTTTCTTGTAGCAAAACATCGAACACTTGCCTCAAATGGATCACATGCTCTTCAATTGTCTTACTATACACAAGGATGTCATCAAAATATACCACCACAAACTTGTTGATGAAAGACTTGAGAACATGGTTCATCAACCTCATGAAAGTGCTTGGAGCATTTGTCAACCCAAATGGCATGACAAGCCATTCATACAACCCAAACTTCGTCTTGAAAGCCGTTTTCCATTCATCACCCGATTTCATGCGAATTTGATGATAGCCACTTCGAAGGTCAATCTTTGAGAAGACACTTGAGTCATACAATTCATCCAACATGTCATCAAGTCTAGGAATTGGATGCCTATACTTGATTGTAATCTTGTTCACGGCTCTACAATCAATGCACATCCTCCAAGTGCCATCCTTTTTGGGAACAAGGATTACTGGTATGGCACAAGGACTTAGGCTTTCTTTGATTAACCCCTTCTCAAGAAGTTCTTCCACTTGCCTTTGTAGTTCCTTGGTTTCTTCTGGATTGCTTCTATAGGCCGGCCGATTTGGAATTTGTGAACCAAGTACAAAATTAATTTGGTGCTCAATTCCCCTCAAGGGTGATAATCCCTTAGGTATATCCTCCGAAAATAGATCATTATAGTCCTGCGAAACAGAAGAAATAATACTAGGCAAAGTGCTAGTATCTTGATTAGCATGCAACAAAAGATTGGTGTTGACAAGGCACACTAGAAAGCGTTCCTCATCCACACCCTTGAGACACTTGCTTGTCTTGGCTATCATACACATGTTCTTCTTGTTCTTAGCCAAGTCACTTCCTTCCTTTGGAACATTGGTGGAGCTTTCACCCTCATTCCTCGCCTCATCCACCCTTATCCTCTCCCAAAGTTCCTTCATAGCCCTATAGTCCTCACTCACTTGATATGGAGTGATAGGTGCGAGTACATACTTCTTACCTTCAATCACAAAAGCATATTTGTTGTATATTTCGTGGTGCACAACATCTATATCAAATTTCCAGGGCCATCCCAACAATATATGACAAGCCAACATAGGCATAACATCACAAATAAACTCCTCATTGTACTTGCCCACACTAAATCAGAAACTTTCTTATTTGAGGACTTTCATATCACCACTCTCATTGAGCCATTGTAGCTTGTAAGGGTTGGAGTGTTTTCTTGTTGGAATTTGCATACTCTCCACCAAAGAACTACTTACTACATTGGTGCAACTCCCACTATCAATAATCAAAGAACACACCTTGTCTTGGATTTTGCACCTAACATGGAATAAATTCTTTCGTTGATCAAGTTCTTCTTTGGCAAGGGCTACCATGATGCGCCTCACAACGCAATAAAGATTGGTATTCACCTTCAATTCTTCATCACTATCAAGTAAAGTTCTTCCCTTTTCAAGGAAGCAAGCAAAATTCACCTCTCATCCAACCTTTCTTCTTTATCCCCCGAAGTATCTCCTTCTTCCACACTTTTGTCTCCATCCTTCTCACTCTTTTCAACACCCTCTTCATCATCCTCAGTTCTATACCCATTCCGAAGTGCAACAATTGTTCTTCTATTGGGGCACTCACTAGCAACATGTACCCTTCCTTGGCATCTTAAGCATTGAATGGTAGAAGGTCGAGGAAAGTTAGGTTTGACATAGTTACCTACTTGTGGCTTCTCATTTGTCTTGGACTTTTAATCAAACTTGACTTGAGTATCTTGACCAACACCCTTAAATTGCCCTTTAGAAGATGTCGCCTTCCAATTATCTCTACTCTTGTCCCATGTGGATGTGGAAGTATTCTTGGCCTTGTAGGACTTTTCTTCTTTCAAATTCGTCTCGACCTTTGAGGCATCATGAAAGGCTGCTTCAAGAGTATCATAGTGTTTAAGTTTCAAAGGCTTTAGAATATCATACCTCAAATTGGACACGAATCGAATCACCGTACATTCCAAGTTTTCTTCAAGTTTAGACTTCATTCTCAAGTTTTCAAACTCATTATAATACTCTTCCACACTTTTGGAACCTTGCCTCAACATATACACATTCTTGAGCACTTCTTGTTAGTAGTTAGGAGTCAAGTACCTCATCTCCATAAGTGTAATCAATTCGAGCCACGTAGGCAACTCATAGTTGTGATGGCTCTCTCTTTCCCGCCACTTGGACTCCCACCAAGTTGAGGCATACCCTTCGAATTGCGTCAGAGCATACTTTGCCTTCAAAGTTTCTGAAATATTATTTGTAAGGAAGATCCGTTCACTTTGAATTTTCCATTCCAAGAACTCATCGGGGTCACTACTTCCTTTGAACCTTGGAAGTGTAGTGTTCAAGCCTCGATCTTGATCATTCCTCTCCCCAAACTTATCTCCTCTAACTCCCATCCAATCACCTCTATATCCCATCCTATCTCCTCTATTTCCCATTTTATCTCCTCTATTCCCGTATTCTTGACCTCCTATGCCTTAGGCCCACCTCAATTCCCGAGGCCGAAACCCTTCCCTTGGTACTCCATAACCACCCCTTCCTCCATGCTCCCAAAATTCATCGTTATTGAGCTCATCATTCATTTCATCAGAGAGAGGGTTTTGGTATTGGTAGTCTTGGTATGGCATTTGTCGTGCATTTTGTGGAGGTGATATGTGGGAATCATGTATGGATGCATTTGATGTGTTTTGGATTGGAGTTTGGTTTCGAACTTGGTCATCCACAAGAAATCGGTTCTCTTGTGGAGGATGATAGGGTTGTGGATGGGTGTATGGTGTAGGTTGTCTTAGAAAAGTTGGAGTGTTGTTCGTTTGGAAGGTGGGTTGTTGGAAGTTTCGGGTTTGATGTGGTGGAGGGTAACATAATTCATGAGCTTTCTCCAGAGTAATGGTGGTGGATTGGACCGACGCCCTCCTCATCTTCTCATTTTCAATTTGAAGCGATTTCCCTCCCTCAACCAGTACCAACCTCTCCTCCATACCTCCCATTCTTCCACTCATTTCCGCAATTAGTTTGGTGAGGTGGGTGATAGACTCCATGATGGGGTTTGAGGCTTCACCACTTGGACTCGCATTCGACATGGTACCTATAAAACTCAACAAACAATATTAGTAGAAAAAGCCTCACGTCACTCGTATGTAAACTCTCAACTCACCTCCTAAAGTGTCATCTCAAAATTGGTAGTGTACTCTAGCTTTGCTGATCAATTCAAGATCACCTATCCTTGTGGTAGAATGGATTCTTATGACTCTTGAAAGAAGGACGACTCGATTGAAGGTAAAAGGACTTGAATCAAGAAGTTTATCAACGAATTAAGATGAGAAAAGTTGAAGAAAAGAAGCACGAAAGAAAACAGACTCAAAAAAAAAACTAAGTAACAAAGGTAAAAAAATTACTTGTGTTGCTTTATTTTAGTGAATCAAAGAAAGGATTTGATGTTTTAAAACTAGTTAACAAGTGATTAAAGATGTTAATTACTTGTTAAATATTTGAGAAATCGAAAGAAGAAAGCGTAGGAAAAAGAATCACGGAGTTTGGACACTTAGAAATTTTTTTGGTTTTTGAAGAAATCAAAATCCCAAGATTAAGATTTGTGAAAACAAACCTTAACCTACGCTTTGATACCAAAATGATAGCGAATAAAGAGGGAAGAACAAGAATAAAATAAAACAAAAGAAGGATATGTGGATTAATATCTAAGTATTGAAATTATGGGCAACAAGGGGCTTAATACCCTCACCTCCCAATTGATTTCAACACCCAAACACAAACCCTAGTTTCAAAAAATTAAGGAAACCAAATACCACAAATGGGTAATCCTCAAATTAATCCAAACCAAAGAAGTTCAACACCAATTTCAAGATTCCACCAACTAATCACTCACTAATTAACCACTAATTCCTTAAGGGAATATGCTAAGAAGAAGACTAAAATTTAACAATATTGTTCAATATTCATCAAAATCTACCATGCCATATAAGGAATTATCCTATTTATACTAAAGAAATAAAGACAACTAGTTATTACAAATATGCCCTTAATGAGAGATAAGGGCCTTGTTTGGGTCATCTTGTTGTTAATTCTTGAATTTAAAATCTAGCCACTTGCACCAATGACCCCCTTTTATTCATCCGCTTCACCCCTTTGATTCTTCCACACATTGTAGATTCTCCATTGGCAATCTTCGGGCTTCTCCCAAGTCCCCTTTTGCATAAGCATCCTTTGTAGACCTTGGAGTTCCCTTTCTTGCCTCCGTGTGAAAGGACGTGTGCCCTCTGTGCTAGCATCAATTACCCATATAAACACTTTTAGAATCACATCGACAATAAGCGCATGATCGACTACACTCATTACATCAATCATTGAAGGTTAAGAATCTTTAGGCAATACATGCTTATGAAAGAATCTGGAAAGAATTCTAGATAACAAGGAACGACGATCTATACCCATAATCCCAAAGTAGATTTTTGAAGAAGAGATACGCTCAGGAAGCATCCAAAACATTTATTACGACAAATACATCAATCGTGAAACAACGTTCAAATTGGCTAGTGATACGACCACATAGTGGACCCAAAAAGAGTTCATATACAGAGACACCCACAAGATAAGGAGACTGTTGAGAGGGCGCTCAAGAAATGTTCAGAGTTTACGCAAGGAAGACTCATGCATATACCCAAGCCTCTTACTTCTACCAAATTCGAGTCACTGAGACTACATATGAAAATAGATTACACAACGCATTCACTACTCTCCCTCTGAAAACCATGCCACGAAGGAACCGATCCTGAGACATGAGTTTCGAAACTTGATCAACTCTAACGACTTATAAAAGCATTAATCGAAGTAAGAAAGGCTTCGATGCTAATTGTTAGCTGCAAGGGAAAAACGATCGAATGTTGAAAGGTCTTACATAAGAGACATCGCTTCAGCAAATGACCGAAATGAGCCTTCAAGGGCAAGCCCTTAATTATCAACCTTACCATTCTCCACCCGCCCACCCTTTTAACCAAATTTACTTTATACTCCTAATATGGAACTACGTTTTGAACTGATTCCTATCCTAGGATATGTAGGCAGCTTGAGTCGGTCTCGATCATATCAATAAAATATTCTTTTTACCCTTTCAAAGATCTCATTTATCATCTCAAGCCATATCGATCGCATAGCTGTGATAGAAGCCCGAGAGCAAAGATCAAGATAGAGAAAGTCTCCACCAGAAAATATGTCAATGCAACCACGACATTTGGAATCAAGAAGCTTCATTACTCCATCTCCCAATTTATCAAACTTGCCAATAGCCAGAAGGTTGAAGGGAGAGATAGCTACTTGGCCGAGTTCTCGATCAATACAAAAATCAACACCCCTCCCCAAACTAAGACTCTTTCTTTAAGCGCAGGAACAAAAAAGCTACGACAAAAGATCAAACATCCTGGAAGCCCAAAATATTATCTCACCATCACGAGCTGAGCAACCAGGTAC
The DNA here is from genome assembly GCA_031232105.1 of Capsicum rhomboideum. Lineage (NCBI taxonomy): Eukaryota > Viridiplantae > Streptophyta > Magnoliopsida > Solanales > Solanaceae > Capsicum > Capsicum rhomboideum. The sequence continues at coordinate 53,613,045 of CP124718.1, forward strand.
TGTCAGTTTATCCATAATTATTCCAAGAGTCTAAAGAATCTTCTCGAATATTGTAGGTCGCAAGGACGTACGCAACAAGTATCTCATATGGGGAATAGCAAAATGACAATACTCTATCAGGATCTCTACACCACATCGCTATCACGAGCCAGGAGGTCAGGGATGTCCGCACAGAATAATAGTACAGGGCAAGTCCACCCTAAACAATAGGACAGGGATGTTCTTCCAGAATAATAGGATAGGGAAGTTTGCCCAATAGGACAGGGATGTCTGCCCAGAATAATAGGACAGGGCAAGTCCACCCCAAACAAAGGACAGGGATGTCCACCCAGAAAAATAGGACAGGGAAGTTTGCCCCGAACAACAGGACAGGGCAAGCTCACTGCGAACAATAGGATAGGAAAAGTCCACCTCGAACAATAGGACATACAACATAACTTTTACTTCTTCAACAAAATGCCTCGCCAGATGAAGGAATTTACGTTTCCAGCAATCGCCCCACCATTCAGAAACTTCTACATTGCAAGACGTGTCTCTAATTAAAACCTACAATACATTCACTTCATACGATAGAGACGTCAACATTTGTTTGAATATCTATACTTTACTCTTTATATTACTATTTTAATTTATAATTTTGAGCCGCAACAGGTACTTTGTCACTCCTTTTACCTATTTTGTGGTTCAACACATTACAACGTGGAACTACCTTCTAAGCAGCAAACTGGGGCAAACTAGGAAAATGTCAAGCATCCGTAGCTATGTCAAGGATTCATTCTTGAAACTCAACTCAGCTCAAATCTTCAGATTTGATTGTACATCTCCAATCTCTTTTACATCCTAGTGTCATCACAACTCGACACTGGGGCAATTTTAAAATTCCAAGATCATTTTCCTCCCAAAACACCTTCAGTTGAAATTGCTTTGGAAGAATTTCTCCTTCCAAACTATTTTTTAGAACTACATCCAGCCTAATTCCCGTCTCTTTCAGGGATATGTAGGTAGCTCAGATTTGAGCACGGTCGTACTCACTCAATTCGTGTCAAATCATTTTATTTTTCTACCACAAAGGAAAATAGTGTCATCATAATTTAGCACTGGTTCTTATATCTTTTCCTTCTTGAACTATATATGGCATGATTTCTCGTGAAATCGAAGCTCGGTCATAACTTCCTAAAGGATTATGCCAATTCTTGTTCAAAAAAAAGTGTTATGTCAATCGGCCAAAATTGGAATGTGTCAATATTTCTTTGCCCACGTCTTCTCTACTTTCATTCGTAGACAAAGAAAGAGGCAACTATTGACACCCAATTTTGTCTCTTCATATTTTGATACTATTTAAGCTTCTATATCTGAATAATGTGAAAATAAACTATTTAAATTATTGTTAAAATATTTTAGTAATTTGCTATCTCATTTAGCGAAATATTCTATAAACACTATTCTTATAAGTGTTGAATTTTAACATATATATATAACTTAGTACATGTTTTTGAAATTATTAAATCGATTTTGGCTATTTTAGATTCTCATTTTTTTTTGAAAATAATTATCTTTCATAGTTATTCAGACCAGGAAGCTTAATTAATTAATTAGTTAGCAAATCATCTTATTTTATCTTTAGATTGATTAATTTTATAAATAAATTAGTTTTGCAATTAACTATTCTCAATGTGATCAATTGTGGCTATGTTACACAACAAATTGGCTACAATTGAAATTTTAAAATAAGTCAAATTGAGCAAGAATATGTGGCAATCCAAGTCCCTAAAAATCAGCCAATCCATGAATGCCACGTAGGCATCACATGGATTGTGCTTTGTTATACTTAATCTTGGCCTTCCAATTTGATCTAATGGCCATGAATTAATCAGCCCTTTTCTTATATATATATATATATATATATTCATCATTTTTACTTAGATTAATTTAAACCGTCTGATCATTTGATCGGACAGTTCACAAATGGTCAATAATTCCCACCCCCAATACACGCTTGCTTTCCACCTTCTTAGAACTTCATCGAACTTTCTCTTTCAATTTCCCAAAACACACCATTACAAACCCGAACCTTCTTCTATCTTCCTTTTCCCCTCCTCCACTACCTTCAAAAATCAAAAATCCTAGTCGCGCCACCCCTAGTCGCTGCTATCTCTGCACCATGGCTGCCAATTCTACCAAGATTCCGCCCATTTTTATCTCTCCCAACCCGTGAATTCCTTTAATTAGAGAAACAGGTCCCGAATCAGTGCAAGGATTAAAAGCTTGAGAAATGTCCAAAAAATGGAGAAAGGTGAAGTCCTTTTCAAATTTTTGAATTGGGTTTTTCCTCTTTTTCTATCTGTTGGATTCTAAGAAATTTGGGTTTCAAATTCAGACTTTGAAGTCTGGATTTAACTATAAATACCCGTTATTTCATAACTCAAAAGGGAAGTTTGGAGATATTCAAAAATACAAAATTCAGATTCAAGAAAATAGCACAAATACTACACAGATTCAAAGTTCTTCGCGAATCTCTTCTTTTTGATTCAAATCCGAGTTCGAGTTCAAGTTGAAGAGGTTGTGATCCTGTTGGAATTGGACGTCGGAGCCCCTTGTTTGCTGCACAACATCTGGTAATACTTCTACCTCATTTACTTATCCATCAATTTTCGTTTCAATAGATTCTGCATATTTGATTTGGCAATTGACCGTATTAGCCAACTGATTTTGGGTGCAAAAATGTGAAACATAAACAGTTTCCAGTTGTTTGGTTTTATTTACCTTAGATTATGTGTTCATAAATTTTTTGCGGTTTGAGAATTAGTTTGAACAAATTCTATAAAGTTTGAAGTTTAAGTATGTTTAGCTGTCCATTATAAGAATATTGTGATGTCGGCTCGGGTATTTTGAACATGGTGATAGCTGCTTAATTTTCCTCCTGTTCGGCTGCGCATTTACAAGGCGTTAGAAGCCTTTGGTTAGCATGAAAAAGCTCCAAAAATGCTGAAAACTTTATGTATATCGGTTTTCCGCCATAGAATCAACCTTTTGTTTGAATATTTGAACATGGCTTTAGTAGCTTTTCGTCTTGGTTAGCCATACATTTAAATGGATTCTCAACTTCTCACTTAATATGAAAAGGAGGCTTCACGAGTTCTAAACCTTGAAATATAATTCACTGTTGTTAGTAGCTCACCATTTTGTTTCATCTTATATCATGAATGTGGAGGTAGCAACCTGAATCGTAATGTGTTCAAGTGGGCTTAAAACTCATTGTTAAGATAGATTTTAATTAGTTTGAGTAGCTTCTTGTATGGTTAAGTGTTGTACCAACTTGTATCTACTTAGCCTAAGTAACTAGCTTAAGGATTGACACTAATTTAGGCACCAAGTTCACTTCAACATGCCGCAATTACCAATTTCTTAAAAGAAATGTACAAACACATGCTTAGTTGAAAAAAGGTTAGCCATATTAACATGACAAGTTTATGTTTACAGAATGATAGTGTAGTACTTTATCTCATTTGAAGCATATATATATTCCCGACTACTCCCTCTCTTGCTTCCTTAGTTGGTTTTGTAAAGTATTCTAGTTGAGTTGGTTTAAAATTCTATAAATAAATCAATGTAGTGGTGATTTTTGGATGGATTTTATGGAGCTCTAATCATATCAACCTCCCTGATTTTGGATATCCATTAAGCAGGAAGCAAAATTCTCAACAACTGCATCTTTTGTATTCATTCAAATCATTTTGACAATTAAACGGACATCCTGTTTAAGTTCAATGGAAATTTGCTCAAAGAAATTCTGCATAACCATAAAATTATATTTGTTTTCGCTATCTAGTTATGTTATTTGTTTGCTAGATGACTCTAATCCTTATCTTCTTTTCTTGTCACATGAACACTCGTAGCTGGAGTTCTGCAACGGAACTCATATTGACTGAAAGTATCAAGTCAGAAGCTACTAGGATCGCATCACTTTGGAGTCTCGTACAATAGGAGTTGGACTTCTTTCAATAGTCCAACATCTCTTAGCTCTCTTTTACTGCTTTAACTATATCGTGTTTAATACACTAACTTTCGTGTTTATATGGTTTTTGCGCCTATTTGAAATTGAGAACAAATTATTTATTAGAATTTCCTGTGATAGATATGTTAGCATATAATGTCGCCTCTATATAATTGTCAGAATAATTTTTTTTTTAAAAAAAATGATAAAAGGAGAGATGGTCAATCTTTTGAGTTAATATAATGAATCTTTGCTTTCACCGACTTTAAATGGCTTTAAATTATTTGGATTTCTCACAAATTTTTGTGGCCTTAGCCTAACCTTCTTTCTTAAAATTAATATGTTTTTAATCAGGTTCCAATAGTTAAGCATTCCAGATTTTTAAATTAACCCAAACACTTCGACAAGTTTTTAACGTGCATTTTATAAGTTAACCATTTTAGTTTTTTATGAAGAGCGCCCAACACATATTATATACATTTATATGTCATCAAGTACAAGGTATACTTTATTATATACCACTATATATTTATTTTACTCTTTATATTATACACATATTTTACATCCGTTATTTGCACTACTGTGTACAATATTATTCATTTCACATAAACTATCCTATTTTCATGTTTTTTTAAATTTTTTTTAAAAAATAGAGGTACTTAACTGCCACAATTTTGCATATGCATACCTATCAATTATATTCATTATCACTACATATACTTATTTTATTTTACTTTGATATATAATCAACTCACACTTACATATATTTACTTTACGATAAATATATTACTATTAAATATCCTTTTACATGGTGTTAATAGAAGTTTTTCTTATCACTGATTTTTAGCAAATAATAAATACCTTCACTTCGAGTAACCAAAACCATCCAGAATCTCAAATGTTTTTCCAAAGACAAAAAAACAGAGTCTCACATTTCGAAAATGGTTTTCCTAGTTTTTTCCAAAAAGTTAGGTGGCGACTCTAAAAAATGAATTTTCAAAAAACCATAGAGTTACGACCACCATATGTTTGGAACTGTTTCGACCAGTTCAAAATCGAGCGCTACAGTCCCTTCTTCGCAAATGTTGGACCCTTTTAGTAAATACAGAGGTCTACCAGCCCAGCCTTTTGCAAACACAGTCGGCTCCTTATGAACATGAAGAACAAACTCAGACGGCCAGAGCTTTCTTTTGTCACGAAAGCTGTAAACCGCCCTAGAGTGCGAAGGTTTATTTTCTTGACCTTTGCGAACGTGTCCCTCTGGTCATGAAAGCATAGAAGGCTAGTGCTGTGCACTAGCAATAGCACACCAACAATTTTTTCTAAGATGCATTTTCTCCGAATGAGTCCTCAAGATTTGTTAAGAATCCCATGCACGCAAACCAAATATTCTACACTACTGGAAACAATATTCTGGACTCAACGAAATTGATGAAATTTCAAAAGGAGGTCGTTTCAGCAAAATGTGGGCACAAGCCCATTATTTTCCATTTTAACTAAACTCCATCCAATAGCCCAAAATAAGGTTGGAAGCCTTGGGACCCAAACCAAAGGTCTTCTAGCCTGAAATTCACATTCCAAAGTTAAAGGAACTATCAAATTCCTCATTTGAGGCCCTTTACAAGAAGTTTTGATCAATGTCCTATTTCTCAACTTTAACAGCTCTAAGATAGGGAAATTGATTTAAAACTCAAACCAATTGCCTAATAACCAAATCACCGGTCCCAGTAAGTCATAAATTACCTATAATAGTTATAAAAAAACTCAAAACATAGAAAACACACAAAATAGAGAAAATGACCTGGAGGATCATTACAATATCCACTACTAAAAAGACTTTCATCCTCAAAAGCCAAGGGATAAGATGTACCTGAAGTCTCAAATAAGCAATGATACTGGGCCTATTTGTCACGTTCGATATCTAAAGTAGCCTCCTTGACTGTATGGTGCCTCCACTAAACCTTAATTACTAGAATCTCCCTAGACTCATCTATCTGACATCTCTGGCTAGAATAGTAACTGGCTCCTTATCAAAAATCAAACGATCGTCAAGCTAGACTGAATCCCACTGGAGCACGTGAGACTCATCAGGAGTACACTTCCATATCATCAATAAGTGGAAAATAGGATGAATACTAGAGAATGTTGGAGGTAAAGCCAACTCATACACCACAATTCTTGAATAGACCAATATACCTCGGGCTGACTCCCTTCATGGGCGATACTTAAAAAACTGATCCCCAACTCTAAACTCCAAGGTCAAAGCCTGCAGTCAGCATAACTCTTCTGCATGCTCTGAGGCTGCCCTTATCCTGTCCTAAATTACCTGGACCCTATCCAATGAATTACAAAGAAGTTTCGTACCCCACAACTTATCCTTAAAAGCATAAAACCACCCAATATACACCGCCTACCATATAACGCCTCAAATAGAGCCATATGGATACTCGAATAATAGCTTTTGTTATATACAAACCATGCCAAGGCTAGAAACTGCTCTCACTGATCTATAAAATCAATACAGAAGCCTGTAACTTATCTTTCAGAACCTGAATAGTCGACTCAGATTGACCATCGATGTGAGGGGTGAAATGTTGTATAGAGAATAGCTCGGGTATCCAACTCTTAATGAAAATCCCTATAGAGTATAGAGGTAAACTAGGTATATCTACCAGAATAGTTGACACCGGCAGCCCGTGCAGATGGACTATCTCTCGAACATAAATTTGGGTTAACTTCTCCAAACTATAAGACATATGAACTTATAGAAAGTGAGCAGACTTGGTCAATCAATCAGTGAGGACCCTAATAGAATCAAAACTACGAAAGGTGCATGACAAACCAATCAGAAAGTGTATAGCGACCCATTCCTATTTCTACTCAGGAATAGGTAGCCTTTATGTCAAAATATCGAGCTTCAGGTGCTCAAATGCTGCCTGCTGAGAGTTTAAGCATTGAGAAACAAACTTTTCTATATCTCTCTTTATCTCAAACCACCAGTAATGCTGTATCAAATCCTTGTACATCTTAGCTGCCCATGGATGAATGAAATATCTGGAACAAAAGGCCTCCTGCAATATCAGTCCAACCAAATCACCAACCCTCAAAACACACACACTAACCTTAAACCTCAGTACACCCACTATATAAGGTGGCCTTCCCAGCCTTTTTTCTCAACACCTGATCTTAAATTCTCTCAACCTACCATCTTTAAACTGCCGCTCTCAAATCTACTCTATCAATATAGATCGAGCCTCAACACGAGCAAGAATCCTCGCGGGGTTAGCAATATCAAGACAAACCAACCTATTGGCTATGGACTGGATATCTAAATCAAAGGTCGCTCAGAAGTTGCAAGAAGTGCCAAACTCCCCGTACTCACCGCCTTCTAGATCAAGGGATTCACTACTATATTTACTTGCCTGAATGGCATAAAATAGAGATGTTGTAGTCCTTTAGTAACTCCAGCTACCTGCACTGCCTCAAATTATGAGCCTTCAATTGTCAGTCAGTATCTCACAGTGTAGACCATACAAGTAATGCCTCCAAATCTTAAGTACAAAAAGTACCGCCAACTCTAAGTCATGAGTGGGGTAATTGCACTCATTTAACTTCAGATGCCTGGAAGCATATGCTATCACTCTACCATACTGCATTAGAACACCACCCAAACCAATCCCAAAAGAATCATAATAAACTGTAAATCCTTGGCCCTTAATTGGAAGTGTCAGAATTGGTGATGAAGTCAATGAGGCCTTGAGGTTCAGCAAACTCACCTCACACTCATCGAAACACTAGAAATGGACATCTTTCCTAGTCAATCTTCTCAATAGAACTGTAATTGAAGAAAGCTTCTCAATGAAGTATCATTAGTAGCCTTCTAACCTAATGAAAATGTGAACCTTGGTCAAAGAAGCGGGACTAGCCCAATCATAAACTACCTAAATCTCTATTGGGTATACCATAATCTCATCCTTGGACACCATGTGCCCAGAAAATGCTACATACTCAAGCCAGAACTAACACTTTGAGATTTTGGCATAAAGCCGCTGATCTCTCAAAGTCCGAAGCATAATATTCAAATAATGCTCATACTTCTCCCTACTTCTCAAGTAGATAAGGATATCATTAATAAACACAATCATGAAAGAGTCCAAATACTGTCTGAACACACGGTTCATTGATGAGTCAGCAAATTATGACTCATTTGACCTAAAAATTGAGAGAAATCATATCCTAAATGCTAATTTGAATGCATTTTAATGTTGATTTGATTTAATTTTAGGGTTAAGGCAAAGAAGTAGTAGAAAACGGAAAAAGGAGCCAAAAGAGGCAAAAAGATAGAAGATTACAGCAAAAAGTGCACAAGAGCATCACAAGGACCCATCAGAGCATCACCGAAAAGACCTGCGCTTCTCCTAATGGGTTCTTCGATCACCAATCCTAATAGTTCAGCCAAGAATTTGTGTGACCAAATGGTGACACCTAGAGAATTTTGGCACATCACCAAACCAATTGGCGAACCAAATCCTGCACCACCGAAAGAGATAGTAGCCAATCTATGGAGCATGACAAGTTGACAGATCAGCGAACTTAAGACTATTTGGCATATCGTCAATACCTTTGGTGATGGGGCATTGCTCAACTAAATTGCAAGTGATGGTATTTCTATAATTTTGAGGTCCGACTTTGTTGAAGCTATTTAAGCCTTTTTGGCCATTGAAAACCCTATCTTTTGTCAATTCTATGAATCTTAAGCTTGTAATCAAACCCTAGTTGTGGGATTAACTACTTTGTGCTTGGAATTTGGATATTTATTGTGAATTATTTGAATTCTATAATGAATATGGAAGAAGAATTTGGTATAGTTTCTCTTTCTTATCTTATGAGTAACTAATTTCCCAAACTTGAGTTATGCATTATTGAGTATTGATTGTTGTGTGGGTGGTGATTATTTACCTTCGTATTAGGTTTTATGTTATGATTTTAGCTAAATCTCTATGTTTTAATTTATAGATCGAGGTTGAAAACTTGATTTATGCTTGGATCTCTTGTATTGCATGAAAGAGAATAGAAGAGTGATTAGATTTAGGTAACAACATTTAAGTTACACTCATTTAAGTAGTGATCCTAGGAATAGATTACCCATCTTGAGGCTATTGGTTGTTTAGTAGTATCGATACTTGGGGTTTCAAAAGAAACCCATGTGAAATTTGGTTGTGGATTGGGAAATCACCACCAATACCTAAAATCATGCCTAATCATAACTAGAAATTGAATCTTAGGTGTATTTTCACTTACCCATGCATATAACCATGGTAGGATTTTTAGGATTTTAGTGGACTTATTTGAAGAAAGGTTTATGATCCTTTCCTAACCTCCTATCCTACGACTTCAACAATACTAACCAGGCAAGTTCTAGCTCTCACACACACGTCGACTAGGTAAAACCTCACACTCACTTGGCTCAGGGCTATGTATTCAATCACTACCTAGCCGATTCATGTAAGTTAGGCTACAGTTATCAAGTACATAATTCGAATGCCATTATGAGATCCAACATTGGTCACAGTTCAGATAAGCACACAACATAACACAAAATTTAAAATTTTTAGGAGGGGTATCATTTAAATCAATCAAAAGAAGTTTTCATGCTCTTTTTTTTCCAACTGCACCAAGTTCTCTTATTTTTATCTCGATTACACTCAAAACACAACATAAAAACAAAAAAAACATAAATAAACTCCTAAACATGCCGATTCTAATTAGATAGCACAACTGAGGGAAAAGAAACACGACAACAAAAACCCTCGATTGTGGAACACCCCCACCCCCACGTGGAAATCATACCATGTCCCTATTGCATGAAAACACACAAAAATATAAAACTAAGGTAAGCGGTATACCTTTGGTGCACTAGATTCCTCTCATACTTTCATCAAGTAGGGTCGTAGATGGGACCCCTCCTGTCTCCTCAGCTTTTTGTGACCTCAGTTGTGGCCAAGGCACTCTTAGATAGGTGGGAAATGGTAGCAGCCGGTGAACTCAATGATGTAACGGGGCCGATCTCCACACCCTCTATAGTCTAGACCACCACCCGATATTAGGTGGGATATCAACCTCATCTTCTAGAAAACCTGCCTCAGATATCTACTCGTACACTTTATACAACTCACTACCCATCTCATCCACATCAGTATCATCACCCCCACCCACCGAGGCCTGTGTATAGAAATTAGGAACCAATGAGTCCATATCCATCTCAAGGTCTGTCAAAGATGGCATAGGTGGAGGTGGAAGTGGAGGTGGTTCAATCGGGACAGTCTGCTCCATTAGCTCCTTGACCGCTTCCTTTATGTTGGCCAAATCCTTCATGACCGCACTCATGTATAGAGCCTAGACCTCCTCTAACTTAGTCGTTATCCGATTGTGAAATCTATCAAAATAGGTTTGAACCCCCCTACAGCTACATTTATCTCATTAGCTACATAGGGCGTAACCCTTACCTCCAACTTCCAAATCCATGCATCATATAATAATCGATTCCATATGATTTGCCCTAATAAAGCGGTATGAATCAATGTGTAGGCTGTAGGTACTAACTAATATGCACTTGTAGGTGTTTTGGCTTGATGTGAAGAGGATGAAGTAGCACCGACTTCAAACGTAGGGATCTTACTTGCTAGGGCACCACCTGATCACTCCGGTGGTAAATCAGGTAAAAGATATCGGGCTGGAGCCGTCGGGTTGCTCAAATACTTTATCAATGCAATATCCACGCTCTTCGTCAGCCGAATAAATCTATCAATCACGGGGATAGTTTGCACATGTGAATCTTGTATCAACTATGTGATTAGACAAGGAAAAGGCAATGTGGTGCTGAACTATTATACTCTGTCCTAAATCTCTTTTGCAATGTTACATGGAATGTTTATCTCTAACTAAAACATAAAAGTAGCTACTAGGCATGCAATTGTTGTACCCAATATATTATCATCCGTTGTCAGTGTAATGTAATGCCTCACTATCGACCACCCAACCTTGGTCTTGGCCTGTGAATTTCAAAGTATGTTTATATATTGTCGATCCATTGACCCAAACTGCATTTTCTCCAGCTTTTGAAATATGGTCCAATCATTTCTAGTGTATAACTTTGTCATTTGTACTCAATATCTTCACCCTTTTCAAATCTATCATCCAAAATTCATATTTCGGAGTCTCCTCAACTGGCTCAAAAGCTACACCAACTAATACTCTAGAAATAGTCTTGACTGATATGTCGATGTCTAATTGGGGATGCTTTCTCATGTCTTTGTCTTTACCCGAGGGAGTCATGCTTTTGATAATTGCCGCATAGTTGTTATAGAACTACCTTACCATCTCTGGACCATAGTTTTGGAGTGGCCTAGTCATCAACCATTATACATATTTCTCAAATATTCAAACCAACTCCGAGATTCCCTATAGTGACTTAGGAAATATTTGGGGCTCTTCCTTAATACTCCACTTCTTGTTTCCTCTGTTATTCAAGAAAACCCCATATTGTAGTAATCTCAGGAGATTGGTAAACTCCATCGCCTCGGGGGTGTACACCCCTTTGAGGCATATTAACAGTAGGTCCCTCAGAGGATTCAGGGTTGGACTCTTCCTCCTTTAAGGATAGGCTTATCTCCTCAACATCATCTCCATGCTCACCCTCATCTTGTTTTGTGTTTTAACCTCTTTTTTTAGACTGAAGAAGTCCCATAGGGGTAGCAACTAGCACTAAGGCAGTAGATGTATTTGCCTTGGCCTTCTTAAGTTCTTTAGTCTTGACCCTAGTGGTACGAGGTTGGTGTTGGTCATCAGACTCACTTTCCTAGAATTCAACCTCGGACCCACTTGACTCTTGAGACTCACTTTCTGAGGTTGGAGGTGTGTCTTGGGGTGCTTGCTTCTTTGAGTTATCTTGTTGCATCTGCTTGATTGTATTTGGAGCCATAGTACCTGTTCGGACAAAAGTTAGTCTCAAAAAAGGAAACAAAACTAGGTGTAAAAATTTAAAATGACGACCCTTTCGCCGATTGTCTAATAAAGGTGCAATCATACCTTCGATCGTAGGAAGTCTTGCCCAAAAGTACTAGGGGGTTGTCACATCAGATAAGCACATATCACGATAGTACCACGAAAAGCCAATCATGGGATGTGTTCATCTGATGAACTCCTACAACTTGAAAAACTAGCACCCCATAACGATCCAACCTACGATTATTGATAGATACCACGATCATAGGCTGTGTTGTACAGTGTGTACTAACACCTATTCATTTTTAAACATCAAATACGACCTTTTTACGACCCAATTTTCCAATAATTTTAGCTAAAAAAGGTACTCAGACTTCCCTGGTTAGTTTTCATTCATTCAAAATGCACACGCAACCATATTTTTGTTCCTTTTTGGCTCTACTATTCATTATGAATCCAAATTAGCACCCTTTACTCATTTATTTTGAAACATCATGAGAATTGTAATACAGAAGTAGTAGACTTACTATTTTTGAGATTGAAATTCAAGTACGTGGATCGAACATTGAAGGGAGTAGCCAAGTCTCACAGATTAAAGGTGAGATTTTTGGATTTATGTTAGTTTGACCGTATGATTGTGTGTGTAATTGAGATTGAATGGAAAATAGGGTTTATTAGTCCGAGGTTATAGGGTTTAATATGTTAAAACCTGAGTTGGTTTGGGACAGGTCTCACTTAAATAGTTAGGCCCAACATACGACTCTTACCTACGATCATTGGTTCTTACCACGATCGTGGTTCCTACTTGTACCAAGATTGTTTAAGAAAACTTACCTGGGAACCTACGAAGCTTAAGGACAATCATGATATGTAACCACAATCGTTCCTTAAAATCAAAGGTTGGATGACCTGCATATTGGTTTCCAAGAGTTTGATAACGTGATTGATACCACGATTGTGACATCTAAGTACGATCATGTTGACCAATCGTAAGATAACTCCTAAAATTCATCCCTATAGACTTCATGTAGATGACTGAACACATGATTGTGGGACCTTCCCATGGTCCTGTAATCCTTTTGATGGTTCAATACTGATTCAAGTTTTGCAATTTAATTTGTTGCACAATCCTTGTACAAGTAACATACATTACCCTATAAAACGAAAAGTACAAAATCATGGTTTGCCTCCCAATAAGCACTTAGTTAAACATCGCGGAATGAAGTGGATAAGTTGGTTACTCAAACTTCACCAACTATCCCATGGGTTGCCTACGAAGCACTTAATTTAATATCGCGGCACGACTTGGGTGTACTTGGCTTTTCAAGTACTCTCTAGTTCCACGTCACATATCACTTTCACTTTGTCAATGTCACCGAGGTAGTGTTTCACCCTTTGTCCATTTACCTTAAAATTCTGGCCTTCTTTATTTTCCAGTTTGATTGCATCATAGGGAAAAACTCTAGTCACTCTATACAGTCCTCCCCATTTTGACTTTAGCTTTCCTAGAAACAACTTCAGCTTAGAATCAAATAGCAATACCATATCGCTTGTGGTAAATTATCTTTTCTCAATCCTGCGATCATGGTATAATTTCATCTTCTCCTTGTACAAAGATGACCATTCATAGGCATAGAGACATAATTCATCCATCTTATACAACTGCTCTAATCTCAATTTAGCTGCATCACTCCATTCTAGATTCAACCTTTTCAGTGCCCTCAATGCCTTAGGCTCAAGTTTAACAGACAATTGGCACACTTTTCCATACATAAGATGATATAGGGAAGCACCAATAAGGTCTTGAATGTTGCTCGGTATGCCCATAGGTCATCATCTAAATTTCTAGGCCAATCCATCCTATTGGCATTTATAGTCTTTGCCAAAATAGACTTTATCTCCTGATTGGAGATACTTAACCACTTGTTTGAGGATGATAAGGTGTTGCCACCTTATGTTTCACACCATATTTCTTAAGCAAGGCTTTGAATAGATAATTGCAAAAGTGTGATCCTCCATCATTAATAATGACCCTTGGTGTCTCAAATCTAGAAAATGTGTTCTTTCTCAAGAATGCTGTGACACTCTGACCTTTGTTATTTGGAAGAACAACTACCTCCACCCATTTCAAAACATAGTCAACAGCTTCCAAAATACACTTCATACCATGCAAACTCACAAAGGGGCCCATGAAGTCAAGACCCCATATATCAAACAACTCAAGCTCAAGAATAGTGGTCATTAGAAGCTCTTGCCTTCATGAGATGTTTCCTTTCCTTTGGCCTTGGTCACAAACCCTGGTCTAGTCATGTGCCTCTTTGTAAATAGTGGGCTAATAGTGTCCATATTGCAAGATCTTATGTGCAGTCCGCCTACTGGTGACGAGTGACATGCATCTAAGATACTCATAATCTCAACCTCAGGAACATATCTCTGAATCACTCCATCTACACAACTCCAAAAAAAGTATGGCTCATTCCAAAAGAACTTCTTCACATCATGCATAAACTTCTTACGTTGAGGAAATGACAGGTCTTCAGGAATGACATCACTCACCAAATAATTTGCAAAGTCTACAAACCACAGAATCAAGTCTTGTGATGCGGTCAACACCTGGTCATACATAAAAGTATCATCAATCTAAAGCTCATTCTTTAATTTTAGCATGGCCTCTTATTCAAGGCATAGTAAGTGGTTAGCCACTTGATTCTCAGTCCTTTTTTGGTCCTTGATCTCAAAGTCAAATTCCTACAATAAAATTACCCAAAGAATCAACCTTGGTTTTGCATTCTTTTTTTCCATAAGGTACCTAAGAGCTACGTGGTCAGTATGCACAATCAATTTTGTGCCAAGCAAAAAAGATCAAAATTTCTCAAACACAAACACCATAGTAAGCAACCTTGTTCAGTTGCTGTGTAGTTTTTTTATGCAGGGTTAAGTGCTTTGCTAGCATAGTAGATGGGATGTAAGATCTTCTCTTGCCTTTAGCCTAGGACTTCACCTAGTACCACACCACTAGCATCATACATAACCTCGAATGACATGGACCAATCGGGAGACACTATAATCGAGGCTGAAATCAATTTCTCTTTTAGGCACTCAGATGCCTTCAGATATGCATCATCAAACACAAATTTCACCTTCTTCTCTAATAACTTGCATAAAGAATTTACAATTTTAGAGAAGTCCTTGATCAATCTCCGATAGAAACCAACATGCCCCAAAAAGCTACGAATACATTCACAAAAATGGCAGAGGAAAATTTTCAATAACCTCAATCTTCACCTTGTAAACTTCAATCCCATTTTTCAAAATCTTATGACCAAGAACTAGTCCTTCTTTAACCATAAAGTGGCACTTCTCCCAATTTAGGACAAAGTTATAGTTCTCGCATCTTCTTAAAACATTAGTGAGATGTGCTAAACAATCTTTGAATAAATAACCCAAAATAGAGAAATTGTCCATGAACATCACAATGGTGTTTTAACGACTGAAATCTATCGTTATTAGAAAACACCTCGATATTAGTCCAGAGTTCAAAAATTATTGGGATGTTATTTGAAAGCTTACATGGCACCACAAGCATTTAAAATTTGAGGACTTAAATATTAAGGCCGAGCAGATGTCATCTCATTATAGGGGGATTTATTTTGCTATAGCGTGAGCTTGCCGCTATAGCGGGGCGACGCAGTCCAGAATCCCACTTAAGCAGGATTTATTTCCCTTTTCTATTTTGGATAAAATAAACAATGTGGGAGGCTCCAAAATCCCTAAGGTATGAATCCCATGTCTTGAATCCTTGGAGAGAAGGAGAAAAAGGTACGAATGGGTGCACCTTCGTGATCTTGACTTCAGGCTAGAATTGCATTAATTCATCCTTCCTACAACTGGACGACATCCAGGTAAGCTAAGGTTAATTGAGTTGTATAAACTCGGGTTATAAAGCATGAATGTAACATAGATAGATGGGAGATTCCATGTTTTAGTCTTTTGGGCACGGAGTTGGGATAGATAAAATTGGCTAGAGTTTAGGTAGCGTATGATTAGGGGCTTCTTATATGTCCTTTATCATGTTATGTTGTGTGTATTCTATAAATTTATAATTTCCCACAATAGACTCATATTTGGGGTGGTAGAAAGAATGAGTCTCCGGTTGCTAGTTAATCTTAAGAGAAAGGGGCATACTCGATAGGGTGTGGGTGAGTTTCGAACAACTAGGGTGGTAACCCTCATTGTAGTTATCGGGCCATAGTATGAGGATGGATTCTTATGAATAGATTCCTACCGATAGTATAAGTGATGGTGTCATAGTTTAATCCTACTTGTATTATGTGTGCATATTTCCTGCTTGTTAGTGTAGCTGGTTGGTGCCTATTGTTGGTGTGGTCTATGCAATGATGTTACTTGATTATTGATTTGACCTATATTATTTTATAAAATATGGAATGTTTCTGTAATTGGAATATTCTCATGGGTTATTGGTGAAATAAGATTGGCAGACATTTATGTCTGGGGTTTAGTACATGGATGGAATTTTTCCCTTGCAGGTTATGTCTAGAGGGTGGATGCATCACCCATAGAGTGTACGCATGAGGGTCAGGTGAGTTTGATGGTTCCATGAGTGGATCAGGAAATATATTTATGTGTTGTACATGCTTGTGATCATTGTGTTTTTCGGTTGCTTGTCTATATTTTGGGAAACTTATTAATGGAGTCATGGAATGTTGACATTGATCTTGGAATTAAGTATGATCTTTCAACTGGTATTTATGGAATGGATTTCTATGTTGTATTGGAGTGCCCTGGATATCGTGCTGACTTGATGCTAAGGGGTTGGTTTGTTGGTATGATTTACTAATTTCCTTCTATTGCTTTTTATGCTAATTATGTGTTGGTTTTAAATCTAGATTAACGTGTTGTACTATAATTTAGTTAAGGGTGGTCGATCTATAGCATAATTTTGACTTCTTATTTGTCTTGGCTTGTTATATTGCAATGGGTAGCGGAATGGCCAAATAGGTTGGGGGTTTGGTAAGGAATCCTATGCTAGAAGGATAGGGAGTAGACCAGGTACGGGTTAAGAATTAACTCAAGTCTAGAATTTTGGGCTGGAAGGACATGTTACATGTCCGAGCAGGTCTTCTCTAGGAATGCTTTGCGACTTACTAAATTTAAGGATACAGGCCTAGGTTTTTCCTTTCGTAATTGTCTTTCTAAGTTAGGGAAATCCCTGGTGTGAGTTCAGGCTTAGTGATTCGGGCTGGTAGAGTCGTAAGGGGAGGTGTTGCACTTTGGAGTTCACGACTAGAGTTTAGTAATGGGAATGGGGTAGTCCTAAGGGTTCGAAAATATGAGTAAAAGAATGCATGTTTTCTTTTGAATATCTATGTTATATTTGTGTAATCCAATTTGGATCAACTGATGAGGCTTACTAGTACGTGTGGTTGCACTGATGCTACTCTTGCACCCTTTTTGGGGTATTGTCTTTTGCAGGATTCAATGTTGGTTTCTTGACTGTTGCAATAGTGATCATTCAGCAGCTCCCACTCTCTCATTCATGGTGGAAGTTGATTCTTGGCTATTTTCTCTTTAGCAGCTCTTGTACCTATTTAGACTAGGTCCTACGGTAGTTTCCATTTGTATATTTTTCTTTTGTTAGAACTCATGCTGCAAGGGCATCGACTCCAAGACTCTCCTCAATAGAAGCTACCAAATCATCCTCGTTGATGCTATCTATCACAGAGATCACATGCATATCCTTTGGCTGCTTCATGGACTGGAATACATTAAAGCTAACCTATTTGTTATTCAACTGAAACTTTATCTACCCAGTCTCCATATCAACCAAAGCACGCCCAGTAGTAAGGAACGGTCTCCACAAAATAATGGAAACCTCAAAGTCAACCTCATAGTCAAGGATGACAAAATTAGCTGGAAAGATGAAGGATTCAACCTTCACCAAAACATCACACAGGATTCCCACCATCTTTTTCATAGTGTCGTCTGCCATAAGAAGTCTCATCAAAGCCTGTTTGGGCGACCCCAACCCCAACTATCTATAAACTACTAGCGGGATAAAATTAATGCTAGAACCCAAATCATATAAAGCTTTTGCAAAGTTGAAACACCAAATAGTGCATGGAATCCTGAACACTCCAAGGTCTTCTTTCTTCTTAATCAAAGATCTAGAGGCTATTGCACTATAATGGTGCACATTGTCAACGGACTCAAAACTCACCATCCTTTTCTTAGTCACCAATTCCTTCATAAATTTCGCATAACCTGGCATTTGTTAAAGGGCCTCAACTAGAGGGATATTTACTGTCAACTCCTTCAACATAGAAATAAACTTTTGGTACTTTCCTTCTACAACTTTCTTTTCCAGTGTTTGCAGAAAAGAAAGAGGAGGTCGTGCAATAAAAGTCAACACTTTTGGGACCTCCTTGTCCTTTGTCTTTCTTGCCCTTGCCTCATGCTCATCAACTTGTGGCTTTTTAAGTGCATTCTCATCCACCAATAAGTCTTCAGATTTGGCAACCTTCTCATCATTGGCAACAACTGGTTCTACCTCTTTTTCGAAAGTCATGGGTATAGGTAGATTAGTGGTCTTCTTACCACTTCGAGTAGTAATAGCCAATCAATGACGATTATTCTTTTGATTTTGGATGGTATTGCTCTGAAGTGTACCTTGTTGATATTGATTCAATGCTGCAGAAACGTGACCAAACTATTACTCGAGCTATTTTATGGTGGTACCATGTGATTCAACCTTCTAATTCATTCCCAAAATATACGCCTTAATCTCTTTAAAAAAGTTTTTCATTTTCTCCACCCCTTTTACAATCTTTGTAAGCATGTCTTCCATCCTCAAATTGCTTGAACAAGGATCATGATTCCCAGGTAGAACATAAAGCCCACTCTTATCCTTGTAGTCATCCTTTCTCCTCCAGTCACCATCTCAGTCTCTACTCATATCTCTATAACCAGAATTATTATAATTGTTATCTCTATAGTAGTTCCGACCTTGGTTCCCTTACCTCAAGTTCCAAGTGTCTTGGTTAGAACCTTGTCCCTTCGCACGAAAACCCACCACCCTTTTGTCTAGATATTTTGTCTCCTCCTCATAATCTGAGTCTTCATACCTAGGTGCCTTACCTTGCGAACTGACTGCATTCACCTTTTCAGCTTCAGCTGCTGCAAATTGCTTAGTAAGCAACCTAATCTTAGATCTCAGTTATGCTACCTCTTGAGCTACGGTATCATTCCCGAGTATGCCAACCTCGGTTGGTTTTCATGATCCTATCTAGGATCTCAGAAGCATGCTCCTTATGTAGACTTATGAATGTTTCACTGGTGATAGTGTCTGCTACAACCTTGGTGTTAAATTCAAAGCTCTGTAGAAGATCTCAAGCAAGTTTCTACTAGTCATCTTATAATTTCAAATATTTTGCAGCTTCTTCTTGAACCTTAACCAAGACTCATATAATGTATCCAAATGTAACTATCTGAAATTACAAATCTCATCCTTCAACTGAAACATTTTGGAAGGTGGATAAAATTTCTCCAAGAACTGAGTCCTTAAATCATTTCAAAAAGTGATTGATCCACGTGGTAGCTTTGCCAACCATAATGTGGACTCTCCCATCAAGGAGAAGGGAAAGAGCCACAATCTGATTGCCTCTTGTGTCACTCCAGGAAGATTATAGGACATACAAATCCCCACAAAGTTCATTACATGCATGTTTTCATCATCAGTAGGAAGGCCTGAGAACACCCCCTTCAAGTTCAGCAAGTAAATCATGGAACTAGTGATATCAAACTTAGTTCCTGGCAGCAACTCTGGTGGAATAATAGCACCAGTTTCAACCGGCTCCAAACAATCCAAGTCTTTCTCTAGGCCCTCATAATAAGCAAGATACTATTGCAGAGGCTATTTCCCCTATGCCTTCTCTGTCTCTCCTGCTCATCAAGTGCAGCTAAACGGTTTGCTTCATCTTGTCTAGCCCTTTCTTTCCTGGTTGCCTGCCTAGCAACTTCTTGTCTAGCATTCTTCTCAGCCATAAACCGAGCAGTGATCTATTTTGTAGTCTCCTGAGCATTATGCTAATGTACTGGTTGATTTAAGATTGTTCCATCATCGTGAACGCCCACAAAAAAGGCTCCTTGATTATGAACTCCTTCGTTAACCATCCTTCTATTATCTCTCAGATTTATATCAAGTTTTGTATCAATTAGAATCAGGGGATTGCCTTGACTCTGCGTATTAGGCATACACCAATATGTGTGTTAAAAGCAATATAAAAGTAAATAAGGAAATAGAAACCAATAGCCCACCACACTCAATCAATCAATTTCATAACGGTATTCCCCACCAACAACACCAAAAATTGATGTCACTCCAATTACACCTCTAAACAAAGTATAAAACGGTCGCTATCAAATACAGAACCCAACTAAGGTTGGAGTTGATCCTACAAGGAACAGGTCAAAATATCAATCAAGAGTAATTGAGGCAATCAATAACAATCTCCAGTAAAAGAGTGCGTTTTGTGTAAACAAATAATTTAGTAGTAAAAGTTATTGATTTGTTGGATTTGTAATCAGTGTGGGAGAGGCACTTGGACTGTATTCCGCAATAACTTCATAACTCCACAGGTTCTTCATATTTCACAATCTCTCCCGATGTTTGATATACAGAATCGATAGGTTATGTATACTTAGAACAAATTTATGCTCTTGTCTATGAAGTATCCTCAAGTAAGTTTTCTCTTTTTCCTTAGTTTGAGTTACTAACCCCTATCTTGGATCACAGATTAGCTATCCCAGATTATCGGTTCAAGCTATTAAGTGGAGGTTGGTAGCTCCAAGTCTCTATTGTTTATTCCCTTCTTTCCATCCGTTACTCTTCTTTCGTCCAGAGTAAAGATAAAGCGAGTTCTAGCATTCTATACCGCTAGAAAGCAATCAAACCTAAGGAAACAACAATACATATATGAACACTAGTTGAAAATCATTTTGTACTATGTACCCTGCTTTGTTAATCCATCATGGTTCCCACAACCCTAGTTATGGTATTTAGCTACTCAGAATTGCAAGAACGCGAGAAGAATTCTAATAAGAAAGCATAATTATGAACTTACAATAATAAGATAATAAACTCCAAGATCTCACTTTGAATTAACAACCTAAAATTAATATTTGTACTCACAACACCAATAATATGTCTTGGAAGTAGTAATAATGTGTAATAGAATGTAAACTCATACAAAATAATGAATAAGAGTATCTATAGGAAAAATAAAACCTATCCTAAACATAACAGGATTGCTGAGCCGGTCATCTCGCATGAAGAGAAGGTACGATTGTGATTAGAACCCACGATCGTCCTTAGTGCTCGTGGTTTGTCCATGGAATTTTTCATCTTCAGGTCTTCAATGGTACAATTCTCAGTATGACCTCGTACCTTCTAACTACGACCATATCATGTAGTCGTCTGATCCTCCTACACTTTAATTCTTATAAACATTATCTCAGAACCCTCATTCCAGAACCTTTTGGTACGATCGTGACTTCATGGTACGATTGTTGGAGTCACTCGTCTGATCCTCTTCATACTTAGATCCTGCAGTTGTTCTTTTAGAAATTCCTTCCCACGATCACATTGTATGATCGTGACATCATTGCACGATCGTAGGAAGCGTTCGTCTGATCAACCCTTGAGAGACATCCTCTAATTCTTTCTACGATAACCTGGTATGACCGTGGTCAGATTCGAAAATCATGGAATGGGGTTGTTTGATGCATTTTTTTGTCCAAAATCCAACACTCCACTTCTCCGTACCTATTCGACCTACAAATACCCAAAAACTCATTATATTCATATAGAAATACCCTCGTACTTACAAATATTCACAGTTTTAAGCTTCAAAAGTGCTGTAAGCTCACGGTACATCAGTAAGTAATAATTAAGGCATGTTATAATGTTTGCAACCATTAAAAAGCAATCAATATGAAGTGAAGAATAATCCATGCATAAACACCATTCAAGAATCACGAAGTACTATAACCTACTTTGTTAATTCATCATGGTTACCACAACCCTAGTTATGGGATTTAGCTACTCATGTTTGTAAGAAAACAACCATAAAAAGATAAAGAATCCATGATCATCAACTTACGAGATGAATCAGAGAATTCTGGAATCTTGAATTATCAAAGGACAATCAATAATCAAGACTCAATGTATATAATTTCTCCAAAACCTAAAGAACAAATTGTATCAAACTAGTACAATACGTCTCTAAGGTTAAAGAGTAGGTAAACTGTAAATAAAAACCTAAGGATAGTATTTATAGACAAAACAAAACCTATCCTTAGCAAACTAGGTTGGGATCATGACTCGGGGTAAAAAAGGTACGATCCGTGGTCTTTAAAAGTTTGCCAGTTTCTCCAGCTTTCCGCAAGTCAGTGTGGACTCGTGATCTTGACTTAATCCCTGAGTCTAATTTTCACCTTTTCAGTTGATCCTCTTTATGGCTCTTAGAACAAGTCAGGATGACTCATCTTTTCACTTTAAGAGTCATAGAATGCATCTGTGGTTACTGACATCACATAGCATATTTTCTGTTCTTTTTCTCACGAGTCTCTAAATGGGCTTGTAGTTCCATCATATGAGTGGTACGATGACTCATTCTATTGAGCCCACTTTCATTACTTTTGGCCTTCATTCTACGGGCAATAGTATGGTTTGTACTAACAAGTTATAAGTCATTACATGAAACATGGTATCAACATTAGAATCCTATCACCTATGGTCCTCAGTATGATTGGACGTACGGGTCGTATGCTCAAGGTATGGGTCGTATGATCAATCCATGAGTCAAAACTTAGACTCTTTAGCATTTTTTCTATCCTTCACTTCCAGGATATATTTTCCTGCACAACAAACAAAAGCATCTTATATCTACCAACAAGTATTTAAGAACATACAATAATTTTGAGATTTAAGCATCGAAAGTACCGTAAGATCATGGTACATTAGTATTGAAGTGCTATTAAATGAATAAACAAAACTAAGCAGAAGTTTTAATATAAATGAAATGGCAAACTTTAAAAATGTTCAACTAAAATTATATAACTGAAATCCCAATTATGTATGAACGGTCTATATCTAAAATCATCTACTAAAAAGATGAGTTGCTGGGACAAACCTCAGCTGACTCTAAAACCAACTGAAATAACTAAACAATCTAAACTACCTAAAAGGTCCCCAAATGATGAGGACTCACCAAGTTGACTGGAAATCTTGCTAAACTATCTAGCCACGAGTCTGATAATGAGCACTTGAATCTATATCATAATGGGATATAACACAAAAGAAAGATATGCGTTTAGTACTACTAAATGGCCTAAGTATGTGAGATCATGCGAATAACTTTAAATCATAAAATGAACAATAATATAAAAGCATGACTGAAATCTAAAATAAGTGTACACATTTGAAATGCATAAGTATAGGATGTAAAACATAAATCATTTTCTAAAATGGCAGCGAAATCATATCAGAATAGTAAATCTGTAAAATCATAAGCAATTTAATATAAGAAAGAGTTGATACTAGAGAGTTTCTCTTAACCGACATACATCATGTGAGCTCGTGATGTCCAATATATAATCCTAGTTGGGAGGGTGCTCTATACCTTGCCAATGGCTTAGAATCTATCTAATGTGAATCCACTACTAGACCTTGTGGAAAAAGAGTCGACCTAAATTGTGGAGCAACTCTAGTCCTATAGTGGTAACGTAGTTTTGGGATAGGGGTTATCTAAAACCTTGTCCGTTCAATGCTATATACTACTCCAAAAATATATTCTGCAATATTATGTGCACATAAGTAGATAAAACTGAATGTATGAAACTACATCCTTATATTTGACTGAAAATAACTGAGTTTTACTAAAATGTTGAATTCATCGAACTAAGTCAGGCTAGTTTATACCAAATCATATTGAATTCTATTAAATCATGCTGAATTTGTTGTTCAAGTTTCAAACTAGGGGTGAAATATAAAAAAATAATAAGATAACAACTTCAACGAAAACAATTTAAGCATAATAACTTATTAAGAACTGAAATCATGATAATTTGCATAATTTGGGTGCTAACCCTAAATATTGAAGTCATGAAGTTTATAAGTTAAATTATGGAAACTTGAGCATGAGAGTGAAAGAAAACTCTCATTAAAGATCCCACATCCCTAATTACTGAAGAATCTAAACAAGAACTTTGGATTTAGAATCTTGAAGAATGAACCCTAGACTTGTCTTCTAAGAGAGCTTTTTCTCTGACTTAGGAATTACGAATAAGGAGTAATTGAGGTTTAAGTTTGATAAAAAACCCTAAAAGATGCTAAATGACATAATATAGGGATAAAAAGATAGGGGAATGGACAAATTTCCCTTTTTGAGACATGTAGGAATTTTACTGGTGCAGGACACCACGATTTAAGTCATGAGTCATGGTCCTGAGTACGATTGGTACTCACACTCGTTATCACTACGAGTTTTTCAACTCCTAGTGACATTTCTTTGTATCTGTTAGTATGAGTGATAGTATGACCCATACTTTGATTATACGACTCAAACATTTAACAAGATAGCTAGTACACTTGGGACTCATATACGACTCATATAGTGAGTCATACTGGTCTGGGATATCAAGTCTTAGAATTTGAGTCTTCATACTGAACATTGAGTATTTGTAGGTTAAGAGTTTGAGGTGTTATAATATCTTCCCCCGGGATCATTCATCCTCGAATGAAGACTAAAGCTGAACTTAAAAAAAGAACTACTAATACTGTCTGTCTAATTACTGAAACTGAATAACTAACAAAATGACTGGTTTGAAATAAAATTAGATTCTCAGCTGAAATACATAGAGCAGGAATGCACAATGAATTTGTAAGTAACAGATGAGCATGAAATTAAGAAGAGTAACTATAGAAGGAAGAACTATTACCTCAAATTGTCTTGATGCTAGGAGGGAAAAGATGAGGATACTTGATCTTTATGTCGTCTTCGTCTTCCCAAGTATCTCCCCTAACTAACTACTTTATCCATAAGACCTTTACTTATATGACTTCCTTATTCCTCAACTTACAAATTTGTCTATCAAAAATCTCAACTGGCACCTCTTCATAAGAAAGACTATCATTCATTCTAACACTATCCAAAGGAACAATAAGTGATGGATCACCAATGCACTTCTTTAATATTGAAACATGGAACACTAGATGCACCGCTACAAACTCCATGGGTAGCTCTAACTCATAAGCTATTTTTCCAATTCTTCTAAAAATTTGATAGCAGCCAATATATTGGGGAATAAGCTTCCTCTTCTTACCCTACCTCATCACCTCTTTTGTTGGTGAAACCTTCAAGAATATCCAATCATCTATGTCATACTCAAGATCTCTTCTCCTCACATTTGAATAGCATTCTTTATGATTCTAACTAGTCTTTAACCTTTCCTAATTAGTTGAACTTTCTCCATAGCCTGATGAACTGAATTAGGACCTACCAACGTAGCTTCACCTACTTTAAACCGAGTAATGGGAGACCTACATCTCCGCCCATAAATGTCTCAAAAAGACCCATCTAGATGCTTGAATGGAAACTATTCTTGAAAGCAAATTCTATAAAAGGTAAATGATCATCCTAATTACCTTTGAAATTGATCACGAAAGCTCTCAACATGTCCTCTAAGCTCTGAATGGTACACTCTACCTGCCAATCTATCTGTGGATGAAATGATGTGTTGAGATCTACTCTGGTGCCAAAACCCTTGTAGAAAGGCTTCCAATACCCCTATCTAGAATAATAGACAAGAGAACTCCATGTAATTTTACCAATGTTAGAATATAAAGCTAGCGTAGTCCTCTGCTGAATCTATTGTCTTGACAGGAAAATAGTGAGTTGACTTAGTCATCCTGTCTACTATCACCCAAATATAATCATGTTATCGTTGCATATGAGGTAAATTTGTAATGAAATCCATATTGATCATCTCCCATTTACAAGTAGGAATGTTGATACCCTAAGTGAAACCTCCAGGCCTCTGATGTTCAACCTTCACCTTCTGCCAGTTTGGATACTTAGTCACAAAGTCTGCAATATCTCTATTCATTTAATTCCACTAATAGACTTCCTGTAAATCACGGTACATCTTAGTGGATCCTGGGTGAATAGAACACCGAGAACCATAAGCCTCTAACAAAATCCTATCTCTTAAACCATTCTGGAACATATAATCTTCCCTATTAACGAAGCACACCATCTCTCCTTTGGGAAAAAACCTCCACTTTCTAAGTATAGACAACATCCTTCAATTGTCACAAAGTAGGATCACTGTCTTACTTTTTATTAACTTCTATCACTTGTGAAGACTTTGAACCATTCTAAAGGATGAGACCACCATTCTTTGAATCTCTAAGATGAACTCCTAGATGAGTGATTCTGTGAACATCCTTTGTCAATTCTTTCTTTGAATCCTCAACATGAGCAATACTACACATGGACAACCTACTAAGAGCATTAGCTACCATATTGTCCTTACCTGAATGGTAAAGCACCCTGATATCATTATTCTTGAGAAGCTCAAGCCATCTCCTTTTCGGAAGATTTAACTCCTTCTAACTGAACACATACTACAAGCTCTTATGATCCTTGAATACATCTACATGAACACCACACAAGTAGTGTCTCCACATCTTCAAGGTAAATATTATAGATACCAACTCAAGGTCATAAGTCAGGTAGTTCTTCTCATGAACTTTAAGTTGTCTAGAATAATAAGCAATGACCTTGCCAATCTACATCAACACACAACCAAGGCCAACTATGGAAGCATCATAATAGACCACAAAATTTTCTATACTCTTTAGCAAAGTCAAAACTTGAGTCGTAGTCAATTGAGTTTTCAACTTCTAAAAACTCTTCTCACACACCTTCAAACCATTGGAACTTGACCTTTTTCTGCATCAACCTAATCAATAGGGAAGCAACTAACGAGAACCCATCAACAATCTCCTGTAGAAACAAACTAAGCCCAAAAATTCCTAATATCTGATGGAGTAGTGGGTCTACGCTAGTGTCTTATCGCCTCAATCTTCTGAGAGTCAACCTGAATACCCTCACTAGAAACAAAATGCCTAAGAAATGCAACTAATCTCAACCAAAACTCACACATCTAGAACTTTGCGAACAATTAGTAATCCTATAGAGTCTCCAACATGATTCTCAAATGATCTGCATGTTCCTCTTCATTCTGAGAGTAAGACAAAATATCATCTATAAACATAATGATGAATATATTTAGGTACTTCTTAAACACCCCATTCATCAAGTTCATAAAATTTTAGGAGCATTCGTTAGTCCAAAAGACATAACAAAAAATTCATAATGACCATACTAGGTTTTATACGTTGTCTTCGGAATTTCATGCTACCTGACCTTCAATTGATGGTACCCATGTAACACCTTAGATTCTGGACCTAGGAATACTTAGCATTCTATATGAAAGCTCAAAAGTCTTAGACCTAAAGTCCTAGGCTATATGACTCAACCTATAAGTCATAAGTAGTATGTGTGAGTCATAAATAGACTAGTGAAGTGGGAGCAGAAACTTTACAAAACTTTTTCAAAACCACAATTGTGTGTATGGGTCAGAGTTTTAAAGTACGAGTCATACTAGGTTCTATATGTATGTGTCATACTAGGTTCTATATACTGTGTTTGGAATGTCATGCTCCCTGACCTTCAACTGATGGTACCCATGTAACACCTTAGATTCTGGACCCAGGAATACTCAGTATTCTATATGAAAGCTCAAAAGTCTTAGACCTGAAGTCCTAGACTATATAACTCAACCTATAGGTCAGAGGTAGTATGTATGAGTCATACATATGCTCGTGAAGTGGGATCAAAAACTTTTCAAAACCACAATTGTGTGTATGAGTCATACTTTCAAAGTACGAGTCGTACTTTAAAAGTACGGGTTGTACTATGTCCCATACTGATCAAATTAGACACTTGGAAAATCTTACAGTGGCCATAAGTGAAGGTATGAATCATGCCTTAGACCACAACTCATAGGTTGGGTTGTGGTATCCTGCACAGTGAAATTTTTGCATGACCTATTAAGGGTAAATTTGACTTTTCCTTGTGTTTTACCCTTTTCCATGACATTTTGATCACCAAAACCTATATATATAAGTTCCTGAAGCATACTCTCACTTTAAACTCTCAAGGTCAAATATAGAAAAATTCCATAACAAGTTTAAACAAGATAAAACTAGCTAGAGTTCCGAATTAACAAAATTCTTCAAGTTTCATTCATCATGTGTTTGTCTTTGTAAAGGTACACAAGTTTTTAGTGATGGATTTCTTTCATCCGCATTCGCAATTACTTTTATGATATATTTATTATGATTTAAAACTAGGGTTTATGCCCACATAATGATTGATTCTTTACTTGTTTTACTTAATTTCTATGAACGTGGTCTTCACATGAACTTATGATTTCTATCTATATTATGACTTATGCTTCAAGATTCATACTTTTAGGATTCTTTATGAACTATGAACTCTATAGTGAAGAGATATACTTTTAGAATATGATTTTTAACATATGACATATGACATGACATGGAGCTTAGACTCACAACAGTAATATTTATGAATAGTATAACATCCAGATATATTACATGATATTATACAAAGCGCTAGTATGTTTTTGGAGGATTATTTAGCACCGAGATAACAAGGGTTTAGATAACCAAAGTGCCATAACTACGTTGCCACCGTAGGTTTTTCCCTTGACGCATGATTATAAAATCCTCATGTATATGGTTCTGTAGCTAAAGAACTAAGCATAAAACATATAAAAAGTAGTTTAAACAATTTAAAACATGAAAATTAAAGTCATGAGTGATAAAGCATGTATAAGGTAGTTCATAATCGCATATAAATAGTAGTTCATAAATCATACAATTTGGAGAGTTTCTCATAACTGACAAACACCATGCGAGCTCATGAAACCTAACATCTTACATCCACACTGGAAAAGTTGTTCTGACTGAAAGGTACAAAACTATAGACATGAGTAGTTTAGGTATGAACTAAGCATAAAACATGTTTTAGGTTTTTTCCTTGAGGCATGAACTATATAGATTATAAAATTCATGTGATATAGATCCAAGTTCTCGAGCTTAAGGTTTGTTGCTATACATCGGTAGTACCTGATATCCAGCTAATTGGTGAGTGCTCTTATTATTCGGGAGGCTTGGAAAGTCTTTAGCTTCCTTCTATTTATTTCAGTTAGACTTTGATTTAGTAAAGGTTACAAGGTCTTTTCCCAATAAACTTTTAAGTTAGTAGTAGATGCTTCATTAGACAGACAGTATGTTTCTGCATTAGTTTTGTTTAACATATCCTTTTTAGATATGCCATGCCAGGGTCTCCCCAGACCACTACTGAGCAACTAGATATGGCTTACAGATAGGGTGTATACTTTGGTCATTATAACTCAGATCAAATATCAATCTTGAAGAAACATGAGGCACTCTGAAGCTGGTCGAACAGGTCATCAATTTTAGGAATATGATACTTGTTCTTAATCATGATCTTGTTCAACTAATGGTAATCAATACACATCCTGAGAGAACCATCTGTTATTCATACAAAGAGGACTAAAGTACCTCATGTGAAAAAGCTGGGTCGAATGAAGCCCTTATCTAAGAGGTCTTTCAACTTTTCTTTTAACTCTTTAAGCTCGTATGGAGAGATTCTATATTCTAGAATCACCAGGTCAATCACCAGGTCAGAAGGGACTCTAGGTAGATCCTCAGGAAATACTTTAGGAAACTCATTTACTATTGGAACTAACTGAAGAGATAGGGTCTTAAACTTAGAATCCTTAACTCAAACAAGATAATAGATGCAACCATTAGAAACCATCTTCCTAGCCTTAAGGTAATAAATTAAATGACCTTTAGGAACTATAAACCTACCCTTCCACTCTAAGACATGCTTATTTGGAAATTGAAACTTTACAATTCTAAATCTACAGTCAACTGAGGCATAACAGGAATGTAACCAATCCATGCCTAGAATAATGCCAAAGTCTATCATGTCTAATTTAACTAGATCATCTATGGTATCTCTCTGAAGGACTAATTCAATGCAATTTTTGTACACCCTTCTAGATACGATTGACTCTCCAGCTGAAGTGGAAACGAAAAAAGGTTCTATGAGTTATTTAGGACTGACTCTAAATTTTATGGCATAATAAGGGGTTACGAAGAATAAAGTACCTCAGGAACTAACAATGCATAAATATCATGAAAGGAGACTTGTAATGTACCGGTAAGCATATCAGGTGAACTCAACTTATCCTGATATTAAGATAGTGCATAAAAGTGGTTCAGACTCATGCTACCCCTGCACTAGATATAGTATGGAGATGCTGATAAAGTGGATTGAGCTTAATTATACGCACTGACCTGCCTAGAAGAGGGGAAATCCTTTAACTTATGACCAATCTAACCACATCTAAAACAACCTTTTTTACCATGAAGGTACTCCCCTGGATGATTCTTACAATATTTGTTACAAGTAAGATAAGAGTATCCCCTTGTAATGCTCCCTTGAGAATAAGAGTCTAGTACTTTACTCTTTTGATCCTGCCTAGGTCTAATTGCTGGAGCACTGGCTGATGATGGAGCTGGTCTGGATAACTTTTATTGAAAAGATGACTGGTTACCACTACCGATTCTATGTTGGCTAAACTCAAAATTACCTATTCTGGCTCTTTTGTTCTCTTTCTATCTTTGCTTCAGTTTTTCCTTCTCTATCTACTAAGCATGAGTCACCAGCTAAGTAAAAT
Organism: Capsicum rhomboideum; assembly: GCA_031232105.1. Taxonomy (NCBI): domain Eukaryota; kingdom Viridiplantae; phylum Streptophyta; class Magnoliopsida; order Solanales; family Solanaceae; genus Capsicum; species Capsicum rhomboideum. Next base: position 53,643,985 of record CP124718.1, read on the forward strand.
CAATATCCCCTATCAACATGGTGGTCTTGCGCTCTTTCTTCACCAAGTTTTAAACCCCCGAAATGAACTTACTTATCCTCACCCACAGCTCAGCTGCTATCTCGAGGGCATAATAGGACAACTGGGTGAACTTCAAATTGTATTCCTTAACTAACATAGACCCCTACCTTAAATTCATAAACTTTTCAGCCTTAGCCTCCCTCAAATCCCTCAGAAAGGTGTGGTCAAGGAAATCCCCATCAAAGTCATCACATTTTGCAGGAGCCACATTTCTTCCACGACACCACTAAATAACCCATAAGTGAGCCACATCTTTGAGCTGATAGAAAGTAAGCTCAACCTTCTCTACATTTTTCATATTCAGAATCTTGAATATCTTTTACACTTCATCAGTGAAGTTATGTGTGTCTTCCTCAGTATTTAACTTGGTGAACTCAAGATGATACATATGGACAAAATCCCTATCTCTAGCAGCAGGTGAACCACTATTTGGGTTAGGGGTTACTACCTGCTGATTAATATAAGTAGTCATGGCTTGTGCAAATATCTAAATTGCATTTTTGAATCCAATATTTGTGACATTACCTTGAGGGGTTGATTCACTGGAACTGGAGGCTTCACATTCTGACTGTTGGCGCATGCTCCATTTCTTTTTCCATTGTTTCTTCTTGGAAGCATTTCCTGAAATATGTAAGGCAGGAGTTAGAAGAGTATATAGAGTTAAACTTGATCACATGATATAGAACATAAAAGAAGAGAATGTTTCCTAAGTGTTTCATAGGCTCTACCTTATAAGTGTAGCACATTTCACACCCATAAAAGAGACTATACTGAATGCGGCTTTTCAAACATCCTAGGACACTTTAAACCTAGCGATCTAATAACAAGTTTGTTGCGATACTAGTCTATTCCCTAGATGTAACAAGGTACTTAAGACCATGAGTGATCTCAAGCGGACCATTGATACTTTCATGCTATTAAACTAAATAAACAAAACTGAGCAGAAGCTTTAATATAAATAAAATGAGAAAACTTCAAAACTATTCAACAAAAATTATATAACTAAAAACCCAACCATGTCAGAATTATGTTTACCTGAAAGCATCTTCTAATAAAGAAAAGTTATTGGGAAAAGACCCCCAACTACCTCCAAAACCAACTAAAATAACTAAATAATCTGAACTAATCAAAAGGTCCCCAAATGATGGGGACTCACTAAGCTGATTGGAAATCCTTCTGAACTATCTAGCCATGAGTCTAAGAGCGATCACATAAATCTATATATTTTCATACATTAGTGTCACGATCTGAATTCCAACGGGGCGGATTGGAACCCGAAGCCGATAAGGCCCGAGAGAACCAATCTTCACTCATATCCTTTCATATGCATGCCATAAGAAACATCACCACCACGTAAGGACATAAAATGCTAATAGCGGATATCATGGAACATGTGATACATACATACGTGAAACTTGGGCATTAGGGCCATCAAGTAAAAATAGACATACATCTCTTACATTCATATACCCACATATGTCTACAAAAGCCTCTAACAGAAGCACATACATAAACTTCCTAAATTCGGGACAAGTCCCCGCTTTACACAACATTTACAATACCAAACCAATGTACAACTATGACTCGGAAAGCCCCGAACCAACTAGAGCTCACAAAAGATCAATAGATAACCCCCAACTTACTGTGGAGGTCTACTAGTACTTGTGCCTGCAGAAAGTAAGGTAAGTCCCACAAGGAACGTCATTACGAAGAATGTACTGAGTATGTAAGGCCATAAGAAACAATCTGATACATAAATACTTTAATGGAATCAAATATAACTGAATAACCAATGTGGATAGGTCAAAATTCTGTATATATGGAAGTATGAACATTACGTGAATTACTTTCTTTACTTTTATGTTCATTCATTCCTTCGTCACTCACTTCTTCATTCACTACTCATCCTTCCATTCTTGCAATGCCTGGGCCCCAAGCTGATCAGTGGGTAATCAACAGTTTTCGGGATCGACCCATGCTAGGATTTTCTTTTGCCCCTGGGATACCACCCATAGTAGCGGTATTGACCCATGCTAGGTGTTCTTTTCACCCCTGGGATACCACTCGAGATATTGGGATTGACCCATGCTAGGTATTTTAACCCCTGGGATACCACCCAAGACTAGAGACTTCATTACCTCACTTCCTCAATCTCAGAAATAGTTCATTCGATGATTATATCATTATAGGAGCTTTTGAATATAACATTATTGGAACTTGGAACCATGCTCATAATTATGTGACACATGAATGACAATAGATCAACAATAAGGTCTATATGATTAACAATAGATGATAACCAAAAATGAGATACCTTAGAACATTTCAGAAATGAGTAAGTACCATAACAAGGTTAATACTATATACTGCAGAAGGATACGGAAAGAGTAACCTTACATACCTTATCTTATTAATATGAAAACTCAATCAGATACGTGAATACAATAGTCCAGCTCCTTCCTTACGTCTTACTCTATAATACAGGTACATATCGGAGCTTACATTAAGAACTAGTTACCATACAAGTGTACAAGATGACAATGAGATATATGAATGCCGTATAATGTCATGTCACCCTTTACAATACAATCCACTACATTCTCATACCAACAACACCATAACATTCCACACATTGACCAAGACATCATACATCAATAGCATTTCACACCACGTTTACCCTTTATGCCTCCTTATTATCATTCTGTCACAATTACTCCATCAAATTTCCTCATAACAACATATGAACAACAATAAATAATTAATATATCCCAAGATGCCTCCATACGACCCTTTAAAGTCATTAAACTGGTATCATAAGTTGATAATTACATCCAAAAAGGGTATAGGGACAAAAGCATACAAAACAAAATTTTGGTATGACATGCGAAGCCACCTGCACCCGCAGGTAGCTGACATGTGGCCGAAGGTGTCCCTTGGCAGTGTCCAGGGACACCTGCGTTGTCATCTGTGCCTGCAGGTGCCTTCGTCTGCTGGGGCGGATGCCCAAATCAGCAAAAAAGGGTCCTTTTTAGGTCCTTTTCTGTAATAAATGATCCAAGGCCATAAGTAAGATTTTATTTACATATTTTTGGTCACTTGGATGCCTACGAACATTCATGGTTCCACAACGCATATAAACAACACCAAAACTACACTTTCCTTTCAATACGTCACCAAATCCATGACCAATTTCACAATAACAATTCCAAACATTATACACAAGAATAAAAAAAGTTAAGGATATAATAACATCACACATGTCAACATGGAATCCATCAAGTTCACTCCCTTCAAGACTACAAGTCCATTTTCAAGTTTACAAGGCAAAATCCATCTTCGATTAAGCAAAAGTACACTGTTTTACACATAGTGATTGTCCAACACTGTGCCAAAATAACCAACATAATTTATACATCATATTAAGTTTATCATATAGTAAACCATGAGAATAAATACTTACCAAAGCTTTCAAGATGATGATCTTGGCCAAAGAGACTAGTTGCTTAGGGTTTGTGTGAGAGAGAAATGTTGGAGAAAATTCTAGAAAATGACATGTGTATTGTGTTGAATAAAAATCTGATTTTTATCTTGCTTTATATGGTCCCCTTAATTCATCCTTATCCACATAAACCATATTAAATGAGGGGCTTACTTGGTCAATTGAAAGAATGGGTCAAATACCCTTTGGGCCATGTCTTTTGCTCCATCTTTTGGCTTCAATTGGGCCCAATGGAACAAGTCTTATTTAAGCCCAACAACTTAATGTATAATTCATCAACCCTCTCAAGTTCAAATAATTCCATGAATGTTATAGGAATTAACTAGGTCCAAAAACATACGGGGTGTTATATTCTTCCCCCCTTAGAAACATTCGTCCTCGAATGTTAGTGACATTATGCAATTTAAACAATGGCAAGTCTAGGATCATTCATCACATTAGCATATATACATACTCAGTGCTTATAAATACTTACTTTTCATTGTTTCGACCTCGTATTGTGAACTTGTTCTTCCCTCTTGAACAAATGAGGGTACTTGGACTTCATCATTTCTTTAGCTTCCCATGTGACCTCTTTTATTTGCTGATTTTTCCAAAGTACCTTTATGGAAGCTATATATTTATTCCTCAACCTCTTCACTTGTCTATCCAGAATGGCAATAGGTATCTCCTCATAGGTAAGATCCTCCGTAACTTGCACATCTTCAATGGGAATAAAACGAGATGGATCCCCTATACACTTTCAAAGCATCGAAACAAGGATTACTGGATGAACTGTGGAGAGTTCTTGGGGTAGTGCCAACTCATACGCAACTTTCCCAAATCTTCTAATAATTTCATATGGGCCTATATAACGTGGACTCAATTTTCCTTTCTTTCGAAATTGCATTACCTCTTTCATCGGTGACACCTTTAAAATTACCCAATCACCTATGGCGAATTCAAGCCCTCTTCTTCTAACATCAGCATAGGACTTGTGTTGTCTTTGGGCCGTTTGTAGCCGTTGTTGGATCACTTTAACTTTCTCCATAGCCTGATAAACCAGATCCGACCCAAGTAAGGTAGTTTCACCCGCTTCAAACCATCCAATTGGTGATCTGCATTTCCTTCTGTACAGAGCTTCATAAGGTGCCATTTTAATACTTGAATGATAGCTATTGTTGTTAGCAAATTCAATGAGAGGCAAATGGTCATCCCAACTGCCTTGAAAATCTAACGTGCATGCTCGTAGCATATCTTCAAGTGTTTGGATAGTACGTTCTGCTTGTCCATCAGTCTGAGGATGGAAAGCCGTACTCATATTTATCTGTGTACCCAAACTCTACTGAAAAGATCTCCAAAAATGCACAGTAAATTGTGTTCCTCTATCTGATATGATAGAGATCAGAATCCCATGTAACTGCACTATCTCTTTCACATACAATCTTGCATAATCTTCCGCTGTATAGGTGGTCTTGACTAGTAGGAAATGCACTGACTTGGTAAGCCTGTCAACTATAACCCATATAGAATAAAATTTACGCAGTGTACAAGGCAAACCTGTGATGAAATCCATATTAATCATATCCCATTTCCAGACTGGAAGATTGATACATTGCATGTAACCTCCTAGTTTCTGATGCTTTACCTTTATTTGTTGACAATTCAGGCACTGAGCAACAAATTCTGCAATGTTCTTCTTTATATTTCCCCACCAATACACTACTTTTAAATCATGGTACATTTTAGTAGTACCTAGGTGAATAGAATAGTGCGAATGACACGCCTCGGTCATAATTCATTTACTCAATTCGTCTACCTCTGGTACACATAATCTACCTTGGCATTGAAGCACCCCTTCTTGTGTAAGATCAAGTGCCTTTGTCAGATTCTATTGTACATTCTCTTTTAGTTGCAATAATATAGGATCCGCAAATTGCTTCTCTATCACATCAGCTATCAATAATGATTCATCTGCATTTTGTACAATAACCCCTTCATCTGAGGATTCGAGAAGATGAACCCCCAAGCTGGATAATTGATGTAGATCTTTGACTAAATCTTGCTTTTCTGTCAAGTGGCCACTAGTGCCTCCTATTGCCTTGCGGCTCAATGCATCAGCTACCATATTTGCTTTTCCTGGATGATATAGAATATCAATATCATAATCTTTCAATATCTCAAGCCACCTTCGTTGCCTCAAATTGAGTTCCTTCTGCTTAAAGATATACTATAAACTTTTGTGATCAGTATAGATGTCAACATGAAATCCATACAAATAATGACGCCATATCTTTAAAGCAAATACCACCGCTACTAATTAAAGATCATGCGTGGGATAGTTTCTCTCGTGTGGCCGCAACGATCGTGAGGCATATGCTATTACATTACCGTGCTACATCAATACACACCCTAGGCCAAATCTAGAAGCATCACAATATACTGCGTAACGTTCGGTGCCTTTCGAAAGTACTAACACCGGTGTAGAAGTCAATTTACCTTTCAGCTCTTGAAAATTTTTCTCACATGCATCATTCAACTGAAATTTGACTGTCTTGTGTGTAAGCTTCGTTAAAGGTGAAGCAATGGAAGAAAACCCTTCAACAAATCTTTGATAATAACTGCCAACCCCAGGAAGCTATGAATTTTCGTGGGCATCGTAGGCCTTGGCCAATTTTTCACCGCCTCAATCTTTTGTGTATCAACTTGAATCCCTTCATCTATTACAATGTGACCCAAGAATGCTATGAATTTCAACCAAAATTCACACTTAGAGAACTTCGCTTACATCTTACGCTCTCAAAAAATCTGTAACACCTGTCGTAAGTGCTTAGCATGGTCCTCTTGTGACTTTGAATAAAACAGGATGTCATCTATAAACACCGTCACGAACACGTCTAGAAATGGCTTAAACACCCTATTCATCAAATCCATGAACGCAGAGGGTGCATTTGTTAGTCCAAATGACATAACTAAAAATTCATAATGGCCATACTGCGTTCGGAAGGCTGTCTTGGGTAAATCTTCTTCTCTGACTCTGACTTGATGGTAACCTGACCTCAAGTCAATCTTTGAAAAACACTTGGCACCCTGTAACTGATCAAACAAATTGTCAATTCGAGGGAGGGTATATTTGTTCTTGATCGTTACCTTATTTAATTGCCGATAGTCAATGCACATTCTCAATGTTCCATCTTTCTTTTGTACAAATAATATCGGTGCACCCCACAGGGACATACTAGGCCTGATGAAGCCCTTGTCCAGCAAATCTTTCAATTGCTCCTTCAATTCACGCAATTCTACTGGAGCCATTCTATATGGGGGAATAGAAATAGGCTGAGTGCCTGGAATCACATCAATACCAAATTCTATTTCCCGCTCTGGGGAAAACCTATAAGATCTTCTGGAAATATATCAAGATACTCATTGACCACTGGAACTGATTGAGAAGTTGGTGGTTTTGCATCAATAGCATGCACTCTCACTAAGTGGCATATATACCCGTTGGATATTATTTTCCTAGCCTTAAGATAGGAAATAAATTTGCCTCTTGGTTCCCCTACATCACCCTTCCATTCAAGAACATTCATTTGTGGGAAATGAAAATGTACTTTCTTCGCTCGGCAATCTATCGTGGCATAACAAGACGCCAATCAATCCATGCCCATTATGGCATAACAAGATACTTCAATTGACTTAGTTAATAGTTCTTGTGTTGTTTCAATTTTTGCAACAATCAATGGAGTAACATATGACAATGTAGAACCCGGATCAATCAATGCATATACATTATATGAAAATATGGATAATGTACCTGTGAAGACATTAGGATAAGCCTCCGAATTATGCCGATCCACTAGAGCATAAGTATGATTCTGAGTTCCACTGGAACTGGCTGCTCCTCTGGAACCTCTACCACGACCCACAGGCTGTACACCTCTGCCTAGGGGAGGGGTCGATGATGATGATGCAATGGTTGATCCCGTAGGTCACGCCACATTACCCAAGCCTCTTCGTGGGTAGTCTCTCATCATATGCCCCGTTATACCGCACCAAAAGCAAATATTTGACCCAAGACGACATTCACCTAAATGAAACCGTCCACATTGCGGACATGGTTGACAAGAAAATCCAGCAGTCTGCGAACCTCGAATCCCACTACTTTGCCCAATATTACTACCTCTAAACCCTCGAAATTGAGCTTGAGTGCCTGCTGTGGAATAAGAGAATGACAGTCTAGGCGGTCTAGGAAACATCCAAGGTCTAGATTCTCCTTGGGACACCATAGACGGTCCCATAGGTCTGGCTCTTTTGGACTGTCCTCGTTCAGATTCATGTACTCTTCTTCTTTGCCTTTGGTCCTCCATCTTTAGTGCGAAGGCCTGAATTCTAGCTATATCTATATCTCGACTTAACGCAACAATAGTGCAGTCTATCACCAAATATGGCTCCAGTCTTTCCACATATTGATTTACTCTGTCTGTCATTGTGGCCACTACATTCGGAGCATATCGAGCCAAAGAATTAAATTAAAGACTGTCTTATCTTACACTCAGATTCCCTTGACGAAGATTCAAGAATTGATTCGCACGAGCCTCTCGGATCTCATAAGGAAGGTAGTGATCAAGGAAAGCCGCTTTAAATTCTTTCCAATTAGGTGGATTTTCACCTACACCACGAGATTTCTTCCAATTTGCATACTACAATATCGCCTCTTCTTTTAATCTATATGTAGTAAGTTCAACTGTTTCTACCTTAGTTACATGCATAACATCTAAAGCTCGTTGAATTTGATCTATAAAGTCTTGCGGATCTTCATTCAGATCTGACCCAGTAAATGTGGGAGGGTCTAATTTCAGAAAATCCTGTGTCTGCCAACTAGCTGCCCTAGTCGTACCATCATCACCTATTATTGGACCAGCTCGTCCTTGACTTTGTGCAGCAACTATCTGAGTCAACATTTGTACTGTATTTCTGAGATCTTGTTCAGTAGCATTAACAGGTGCTTCTACAGGTTCTTCTCTCCTTCTCGACTCTTTTGGAGAGGGAAAAGTAGAAGAAGCCAGCGATGCAACCTCAACGTCAGCCCCACCTTGACTAGCTTGGTCAGGTGGTGACCTACTGGTTCCTTCTCCGGCAAGTACATCTACTTGCTTACCTTTACCTCTACGTCGTCTTGTAATCGACATTTTACTATACAAAAGAAAACCAAGTCCAATGGTTAGATCTGATTCCACTACAATATTGGCTCTAATGCACGATCTAAGAATTGAAGAACAGAAACAAATCCTAAATGTCCCATAGCCTCCTACTTATAAATATGGTGCAGAACACATCGATAAGTAAGACTCCACTCAGACACGGCTTTGTAGACACCCTTAGAACGACCTGCTCTGAGACCACTTTTGTCATAACTCGAATTCCAACGGGGCGGACTGGCACTCAAAGCCGATAAGGCCCGAGAGAACTAATCTTTACTCATGTCCATTCATATGCATGCCATAAGAAACATCACAACCACGTAAGGACATAAAATGCTAATAGCAGAAATCATGGAACATGTGATACATACATACGTAAAACTTGGCCGTTAGGGTAATCAAGTCAAAATGTACATACATCTCTTACATTCATATACCTACATATGTCTACAAAAGCCTCTAACATAAACACATGCATAACCATTCTAAATTCGGGACAAGTCTCTGCTTTACACAACATTTACAATACCAAAACCAATGTACAACTATGAATCGAAAAGCCCCGAACCAACTGGAGCTCACCAAATATCAGTAGATGACCCGCAGCTTATTGTGGAGGTCTACTAGTACCTGTGCCGGCAGCAAGTAAGGTAAGTCCCACAAGGTACATCAGTACGAAGAATGTATTGAGTATGTAAGTCCATAAGAAACAGTATGATACATAAATACTTTAATGGAATCAAATATGAGTGAATAACCAATGTGGGTAAGTCACCATTCTGTATATATGGAAGCATGTACATTACGTGAATTACTTTCTTTACTTTTATGTTCATTCATTCGTTCGTCACTCACTTCTTCATTCACTACTCATCCTTCCATTCTTACAATGCCTAGGCCCCAATCTGATCAGTGTGTAATCAACAGTTTTTGGGATCGACCCATGCTAGGCTTTTCTTTTGCCCCTGGGATACCATCCGTAGTAGAGGGATTGGCCCATGATAGGTGTTCTTTTCACCCCTGGGATACCAGTCGAGATATTGGGATCGACCCATGCTAGGTATTTTAACCCCTAGGATACCACCCAAGCCTAGAGACTTCATTACCTGACTTCCTCAATCTCAGAAATAGTTTATTCGATGATTATGTCATTATAGGAACTTTTGAATATAACATTATTGGAACTTGGAACCATGTTCATAATTATGTGATACATGAATGACAATAGATCAAGAATAAGGTCTATATGATTAATAATAGATGATAACCGGAAATGAGATACCTTAGAACATTTCGGAAATAAGTAAGTACCATAACAAGGTGAATACTATATGCTGCAGAAGGATACGGAAAGAGTAACCTTACATACTTTATCTTCTCAATATGAACACTCAATCCTGTACGTGAATACAATATTCCAGCTCCTTCCTTACGTCTTACTCTACAATACAGGTACATACCGGAGCTTACATTAACAACTAGTTACCATAAAAGTGTACAAGATGACAATGAGCTATATGACTACCGTATAATGTCATGTCACCCTTTACAATACAATCCACTACATTCTCATACCAACAACACCATAACTTTCCACACATTGACCAAGACATCATACATTAATAGCATTTCACACCACGTTTACCCTTTATGCCTCCTTATTATCATTCCGTCACAATTACTCCATCAAATTGCCTCATAACAACATATGAACAACAATACATAATTAATAGAGCCCAACATGCCTCCATACAACTCTTTAAAGTCATTAAAATGGTATCATAAGTTGATAATTATATCCAAAAAGGGTATAGGGGCCTTCGAAGATCAAAGAGAGACAAAAACATACAAAACAAAATTCTGGTGTGACATGTGAAGACACCTGAACCCGCAGGTGGATGACATGTAGCCGCATGTGACCCTTGGCGGTGTCCAGGGACACCTGCGTTGGCATCTGCGCCCGCAGGTGCCTTCGTCTACAGGGGCGGATGCCCAAATCAGACAAAAAGGGTCCTTTTTGGGTCCTTTTGTGTAATAAATGGTCCAAGTCCATAAGCAAGATTTTGTTTACATAATTCTGTTCACTTTTATGCCAACGAACATTCATGGTTCCACAACGTACATAAACAACACCAAAACTACACTTTCCTTTCAATACGTCACCAAATCCATGACCAATTTCACAATAACAATTCCAAACATTATACACAAGAATAAAACAAGTTAAGGCTATAATCACATCTCTCATGTCAACATGGAATCCATCAAGTTCACTCACTTCAATACTACAAGTCCATTTTCAAGTTTACAAGGCAAAATCCATCTTCGATTAAGCAAAAGTACACTGTTTTACACATAGTGATTGTCCAACACTGTGCCAACATAACCAACATAATTTATACATCATATTAAGTGTATAATATAGTAAACCATGAGAATAAATACTTACTAAAGATTGAAAGATGATGATCTTGGCCAAAGAGACTAGTTGCTTAGGGTTTGTGTGAGAGAGAAATGTTGGAGAAAATTCTAGAAAATGGCATGTGTATTGTGTTGAATAAAAATCTGATTTTTCTCTTGATTTATATGGTCCCCTTAATTCATCCTTATCCACATAAACCACATTAAATGAGGGGCTTACTTGGCCAATTGAAAGAATGGGTCAAATACCCTTTGGGCCATGTCTTTTGCTCCATCTTTGGGCTTCAATTGGGCCTAATGGCACAAGACTTATTTAAGCCCAACAACTTAATGTATAATTCAACAACCCTCTCATATTCAAATAATTCCATGAATGTTACAGGAACTAACTAGGTTCGAAAACATGCGGGGTGTTACAATTAGCCCAGGGACCAGCACAAAGTGGTCATGGTTTGGGAACACAACCTGCTACTATGGTTCCCCATTTAGAAGTTCTACCAGTGTTGATGGTTACTCAATGGATGGCAACCCAACCATCCATAACATTAGAGGTGCAGAAGATGTTGGGTTAGTTTATTAAACTGGGTCCTCTAAGGTTTTCAGGTTCTTTAGATAGGATGTACATGAGTTTCTTATTAGTTTTCAAGTGAGTTTGGATAACCACCTCAGTTTAGTGTAGTTGTATGGAGTAGATTATACCATGTTTCAGTTATATGGGTCGGTAAAGCAATAGTAGAGGGCTTATGTTAAGTGCAGACAAGTGAGATACCCTCTTATGACTTGGGCATAGTTCTCTAAGGCTTTCTTGGGGAAGTATGTACCTCATAGTATGCCAGAGAGATTAATGGATGAGTTTACAGATTTACATCAGGGTTTTATGACTATGTTAGAGTATGAGTAGAGATTGTATGAGTTGTCCAGAAAAAATTTGATGATTATGCCTACCAAGAATAAAAAGGTGCATTTATTTGTCAGAGGGTTGAGATTGCAGGTTCATTGGCTACTAAGCATATGGTGTCTTCTAGGCATACATTTTTGGATATGGTTGACCATATGTATACTATTAAGGGAATACATTTTGAGGCCTACAGGGTCAACAATAAGTGGTTCTTAGTTTAGAGGGAGGGGTTTCTCTAGTAGAGGTCAGCAACAATAGTATACTCAACCTAGTAGGCTTTTGCAGGTAGCACTTCTGCTGTTTAGTGGTAGTCAGGAAGGTTATAATGGTCAATGCTCTGGTTGGACTTTGTAGGGTTTTTATTCTGGGTCTTTAGGTTGTGTTGGCCATTCTTGGTTAGTAAGTACTTCTCACTATTCTATAGTTTCCATAAGTTTTTATGATTGTGGGGAGGTTGGACATTTTTCTAGAGATTAACCCCAATGTAGGATGATTGAGAAGTCAACACAACCAGTTTAGCTTATCAGGGTTGTTGCGTCACCGGCGATGGTTCCCAAAGTAGTAGGGGTGATACCCAGGGGGCTCGTAGAGGTGCTCAGCCAAGTAGGGCAAGAGGATGTTTAGGTACTCAGTCTAGTAGCAGACACGACCAATTGTATGCCTTTTCTAGTAGGCCAGAGGTAGAGGTATCAAATGCCATGATCACATGTATGATTTCAGATTGTCATCGTCAAGTCTCTTTTTTATTTGATCCAGGTTCCACTTATTCTTATATGTTTATCCACTTTGCTACTCGATTGTGGTTGACTAGTGAGCCATTGCTTATGCCTATATGTGTAGCTACTCTTGTAGGTGATTACTTAGTAGTGAATTGGTATTCAGGTCTTGTGTGGTGACTGTTATGAAGTATGACACTTGGGTTGATCTTGTTGTGCTTGATATAGTTTATTTTGATACAATTCAAGCATGTTATGGTTATCCCCTTATCATGAAATATTGTATTAAATCTCCAAGATCGTTACCTTAGACATGCTTGGTATTCCCCTGGTCATATGGTAGGGTTCTGATAGTCATGTACCAGCAGGGATTATCTCCTATATTCAGGCTAGGAGGTTAGTGTCGAAGGGGTGCTTGGCGAATCTTGCTTATGTAAATAATACTAGTTCGACAATATTTTGCTTGATTCTATTAATGTGGTTCACAAGTTTGTTGATATCTTTCCTACCAATTTTCCGGGTCTTCCACATGAGCATGATATTGACTTTGCTATTGATGTTCAGTCAGGCACCAACCGATTTTTATCTCATCATACCATATGGCTCCCATTGAGATGAAGAATCTTAAGATGCAACTCCAGGATCTTTTGGGTAAGGGTTTTATCAGGCTGATTATTTCTACATAGGGTGCTCCTTTCAAACTTCTGCATAAAATGGATGACACCATGCATATGTGTATTGATTATCGGTAGTTGAATAAGGTGGCCATTAAGAATGAGTATCTGATGTCGTATATTAATGACCTGTTTGATTAGTTTCAGGGTGCACCCATATTTTTGAAGATTGACTTAAAATCTTGCTACCATCAGTTTAGGGTTAGGGTGTCGAACATCCCTAATATAGCCTTCAGGACTCGCTATGGTCATTACATGTTCCTGGTGACCCCCCAACAACATTAATGGACTTGATGAATAATAACACTCGAATACACTCTAGAAAATGAATGTACTTGGTCGTTAGCAATACTTTTTCCCAACTTAGGAATCAGGGTCGAATCCATAAGGAATGAGAATAATAGCTTCACTCTTAAGTGTCACAAGCAACTATAAGTTGACACGCAACTGTCACACCCCAAATTCCTATTGAGGCGTGATTGGCACCCGAAGCCGATATGGCCCGAGAGAACCAATCTTTGCTCATGAACACTCGTACGCATAATCTCGAATGAATAACATATTGTCTCATGTAATAGATGAAATGTAAAATACCATACATATACATATATAAAACTTGGCCGTTGGGGCCAGCACGTCGCACTGAACGTACATGTCTTACATCCATATACCCACATATGTCTACAAAAGCCTCTAAATACATACACGACCATTTCATAATGTCTACAACATCAAAACCAATGTACAACTTTGACTCGAAAAGTCCCAAAGCAACTGGGGCTCACCAAAGATCTGCAATTACTGTCAACCTACTATGGAGGTCTACTAGTGCCTGCACCTGCAACATGTAAAGTAAGTCCCCAAGAGGGGTCAGTACAAAGAATGCACTAAGTATGTAAGGCCATAAGAAAACGGCATCAATGCATTAATACATAAGAACCTCAATGGAAGTAATAATAAGTAAACTCTATATGTGGAACCATGTACCTTTCTTTCATTATTATCATCTCCAATGATTCATACATAATAACAACAACCATGAAATCAATATAGGAGAAATAACAAATGTGAGTAAACTCTCTTTCTGTATGTGGGATACCATGTACATTACATTCTTTCTTTCTTTTGTCGTTACTTTACTTTACTTTCACATTGCTCATATACTGTTAGGGCCCTCATCATGAAGGTGTTCATTTCAACCCATGGATACATCATGCAGGTGTGTTCTTTCACCCCATGGATAAAATATCATCATCATGCAGGTATTCTTTTTACCCCATGGATAAGATCATGTCATCATGCAGGTATTCTTTTTACCCCATGGATAAGATCATGTCATCATGCAGGTGTTCTTGCACCCCATCGATAAATGAACATCATCATGCAGGTATTCTTTTTACCCCATGGATAAGATCATGTCATCATGCAGGTGCTCTTTCACCCCATGGATAAATGAACATCATCATGCAGGTGTTTGCACCCCATGGATAAATAGCATCATCATTATACCTTACTTTACTCTTACTTCATTTCTTTACTTTTGAGATTGACATCTTTACTTGTGAGGGATAGGTACGTTAGCTTGCACATTACTTCTTTCATTACTTTTGAGAGATTGGTACAACTATTTGTGAGAGATTGAGTAATTCATATGAGAGAGATTGATTCATTCACTTGTGAGAGATTGATGTATTCACTTAAATACAACATCTTGGAACAATAGTCAATGCATAAGAGAGAGATATACAACTTTATTGGAACTTGGGATCATGACATGCTTGGAATAATGCTATTCTAACTAAACAAGCCCTCTTTACCTCATTACTCTCATTGAGATAGTCCTCTTAGAATTTACAATATTATGACAGCTTAGGAACTTCAATCAATGAATAAAAGATAAGTGAATCGTAATTCATCCAGGAGTAGGACACTTGTGAATAACAATATATGTCTACCTTAGTTAAAATACTATAGGACCCCTTTGGAATGTAACACTCTTGGAACCTTAGGGTAATGATCACTAAATACGATACATGTGGATATCCACTGTTCACCAACCTGAGATGCAATACCTTAGAACATTTGGAACTCTTGACATGTTAGCCAATGAATGTGAGTCAACCAATTGACATGAGTCCATCAATGAACATGAGTCAACCAATGAACATGAGTCATATTATTCACCATTGACAAATGAGTAAGGGACATATGAGTAACTCTAGCCAACTATCGGATACAGAATACTTTAGGGTATTTCGAAATCGAATGAGCACCATGACAATGTGAACACCATATGTTGCAGAACGAAATAGAAGAGTAACCTTACATACCTTTACTTCCAAGTATGAGTACACAAGTCTATATATGAACACAACAACCCAGCTTCTTCCTTATGTTTCTCTCTACAATATAAGTCCACAATGGAACTCTCGTTAACAATTATTTACCGTACAAGTGTACAAAATGACAATGAACCATATTACTGCTATATAACTTCATTTCACTCCTTACAATACAACTCACTGCATCATCATGTCAATAATACCGTAACATTACACTCGTTGACCAAGATTTCATACAACAATAGCATTTCGCATCACACTTACCCTTTACGTCCCTTCATTGTTATTCCGTCGCCATTACTATTTCATAACAACATGTGAACATTAATCCAAACTTAATATAGTCCAACATGCCTTCATACGATACTTTAAAGTCATTAAAACGACATCACAAGTTCATAATTTCATCCAAAAAGGGTATCGGGGCCTTCGGGGATCAACTAGGGACGAAAACACACAAAACCAAAATCTGGGACTGACCTGCTCTGCCACCTACGCACTTAGGTGGATGAAATATGCACGCATATGGCTCCTAGACAATTCTAGGGCATTCTGCATTGGCATCTGCGCCCGCAGATGCCCTAGTCTGCGGGGGCGGATGCCCGTTTTGGTCCGAAATGACTTTTTTTGGATCTTTTAATGCCATGAATGGTACATGATCACAATCAAACATATTTTTGATCATCATAAACACCAACATTCATCCATGATCTCATAACACACATAACGACACTCAAAACCATATTTCACGGCCAATACGGCACCAAAACCACAATCAATTTCGTAATATCGATTCCAAATGTTATATACAAGGATTAAACCAAATAAGACTAAAACTAAATTTCACATGTCAATATTTACTCCACCAAGTTCACTTCCTTCAAAACCACAAGTCCATCACAAAGTTTACAAGACAAACCACCCTCCGATTTAAGCAAACATGTAACCTTTCACTTTTGTGAACTTCTCAATATTACACCAACATAAACAACATAATATACACCATGTATAATGCATAAAATATAGTAATACATCATAATAAATGCTTACCAAGACTTACCAATTGATGATCTTGGTCAAAACGACAACTTAGGGTTCTTGAGAGCAAAGGAGAAAATGTTGGAAAAATTCTAGAAATGTTATGAGAGTTTAATGGTATAAAAATCTGATTTTTCCCTTATATAGTCCCTCAAGTCTCCCTTATCTTTTACTTAGCATTTAATGCCATGTTGAATTGGTTAATTGGACCAATTTGGAAGAATGGGTCAAAAATCCCCTTGTTGCGCCATGTCTTCTTATGAATTTTGGTCTTCATTTTTGGGCCCAATTCCTCAAGACTTATCAATGCCCACAATTCAATACAAAAATCACCAATTATCTCATGTTTTCATTTTTCCCTAAATGTTACGGTTGTCGACTGAACTCAGAAACGTATGGGGTGTTACATTCTTCCCCCCTTAGGAACATTCGTCCTCGAATGTTAACGGCATCGTCTTATGTACAACACACGCATCCTTATATTTCCATCACCATAAGATCAACCATCATAACATGATCACAAACATCTATTATACCATCGCGGTATGTTCTTTCCACTATAATAAATTTACCGACAGGTGGAAATACTTTAATTAACTTAGCTAATAACCCCAATATCCCGTCATATTCATGGTAGTCGCTAAAGTAACATACGATAAAGTAGAGCTCGGATTAATCAGTACATATCTACCTGCTTACCTTTGCCTTTACCTTTTCTCCCATGGTCAGATAAAATTGAACTTACAACACTGGCTCTATTGCACGATCTGGAAGTGAAGGAAAGAAACAACATCCTAAATGTCCCGTAGCCTCCTACTTATAAATGTGGTGCACAACACATCAATAATTAAGACTCTACTCAGACACGGCTGTAGACACCCTTAGAACGAACTGCTCAGATACCACTTTTGTCACACCCCAAATTCCTATTGAGGCGTGATTGGCACCCGAAGCCAATATGGCCCGAGAGAACCAATCTTTGCTCATGAACACTCGTACGTATAATCTCGAATGAATGACATATTGTCTCATGTAATTGATGAAATGTAAAATACCATACATATACATATATAAAACTTGGCCGTTGGGGCCAGCACGTCGCACTGAACATACATGTCTTACATCCATATACCCACATATGTCTACAAAAGACTCTAAATACATACACGACCATTTCATAATGTCTACAACATCAAAAACAATGTACAACTTTGACTCAGAAATTCCCGAAGCAACTGGGGCTCACCAAAGATCTGCAATTACTGTCAACCTACTATGGAGATCTACTAGTGCCTGCACCTGCAACATGTAAAGTAAGTCCCCAAGAGGGGTCAGTACGAAGAATGTACTGAGTATGTAAGGCCATAAGAAAACGACATCAATACATTAATACATAAGAACTTCAATGGAAGTAATTATAAGAAAACTCTATATGTGGAACCATGTACCTTTCTTTCATTATTATCATCTCCAATGGTTCATACATAATAACAACAACCATGAAATCAATATAGGAGAAATAGCAAATGTGAGTAAACTCTCTTTCTGTATGTGGGATACCATGTACATTACGTTCTTTCTTACTTTTGCCTTTACTTTACTTTACTTTCACATTGCTCATATACTGTTAGGGCCCTCATCATGCAGGTGTTCATTTCAACCCATGGATACATCATGCAGGTGTGTTCTTTCACCCCATGGATAAAATATCATCATCATGCAGGTATTCTTTTTACCCCATGGATAAGATCATGTCATCATGCAGGTATTCTTTTTACCCCATGGATAAGATCATTTCATCATGCAGGTGTTCTTGCACCCCATGGATAAATGAACATCATCATGTAGGTATTCTTTTTACCCCATGGATAAGATCATGTCATCATGCAGGTGCTCTTTCACCCCATGGATAAATGAACATCATCATGCAGGTGTTTGCACCCCGTGGATAAATAGCATCATCATTATACCTTACTTTACTCTTACTTCATTTCTTTACTTTTGAGATTGACATCTTTACTTGTGAGGGATAGGTACGTTAGCTTGCACATTACTTCTTTCATTACTTTTGAGAGATTGGTACAACTACTTGTGAGAGATTGAGTCATTTATGTGAGAGAGATTGATTCATTAATGTAACACCCCGTACGTTTTTGAGTTCAGTCGACAACCGTAACATTTAGGGAAAAATGAAAACATGAGAGAATTAGTGATTTTTGTATTTAATTGTGGGTATTGATAAATCTTGAGGAATTGGGCCCAAAAATGAAGCCCAAAATTCATAAGAAGACATGGCCCAACAAGGGGATTTTTGACCCATTCTTTCAAATTGGTCTAATTGACCAATTCAACATGGAATTAAATGCTAATTAAAAGATAAGGGATACTTGAGGGACTATATAAGGGAAAAATCAGATTTTTATACCATTAAACTCTCATAACATTTCTAGAATTTTTCCAACATTTTCTCCTTTGCTCTCAAGAACCCTAAGTTGTCCTTTTGACCAAGATCATCAATTGGTAAGTCTTGGTAAGCATTTATTATGATTTATTACTATATTTTATGCATGATAAATGGTGTATATGATGTTTTTTATGTTGGTGGAATATTGAGAAGTTCACAAAATTGAAAGGTTACATGTTTGCTTAAATCGGAGGGCGGTTTGTCTTGTAAACTTGGTGATGGACTTGTGGTTTTGAAGGAAGTGAACTTGGTGGATTAAATATTGACATGTGAAATGTGGTTTTAGTCTTATTTGGTTTAATCTTTGTATATAACATTTGGAATCGATATTGCAAAATTGATTGTGGTTTTGGTGACGTATTGGCTGTGAAATGTGGTTTTGAGTGTCGTTATGTGTGTTGTGAGATCATGGCTGAATTATGGTGTTTATTATGATCAAAAATATGTTAAAATATGTTTGATTGTTATCATGGACCATTCATGGCATTAAAAGATCCAAAAAAAGTCATTTCAGACCAAAACGAGCATCTGCCCCCGTAGACGAGGGCATCTGCGGGCGCAGATGCCAACGCAGAATGACCTGGAATTGTCTAGGAGCCATATTCACATGCATATCAGCCACATAAATGCACAGGTGGCAGCGCAGGTCAGTCCCAGATTTTGGTTTTGTGTGTTTTCGTCCCTAGTTGATCCCCGAAGGCACCGATACCCTTTTTGGATGAAATTATGAACTTGTGATGTCGTTTTAATGACTTTAAAGTGTAGTATGAAGGAATGTTGGACTGTATTAAGTTTTTATTAATGTTCACATGTTGTTATGAAAGAGTAATGGCGACAGAATAACAATGAAGGGACGTAAAGGGTAAGTGTGATGTGAAATGCTATTGTTGTATGAAATCTTGGTCAATGAGTGTAATGTTATTGTATTATTGACATGATGATGCAGTGAGTTGTATTGTAAGGAGTGAAATGAAGTTATATAGCAGTCATATGGTTCATTGTCGTTTTGTACACTTGTACGGTAAATAATTGTTAACGAGAGTTCCATTGTGGACTTATATTGTAGAGGGAAACATAAGGAAGAAGCTGGGTTGTTGTGTTCATATATAGACTTGTGTACTCATACTTGGAAGTAAAGGTATGTAAGGTTACTCTTCTATTTCCTTCTGCAACATATGGTGTTCACATTGTCATGGTGCTCATTCGATTCCGAAATACCCTAAAGTATTCTGTATCCGATAGTTGGCTAGAGTTACTCATATGTCCCTTACTCATTTGTCAATGGTGAATAATATGACTCATGTTCATTGGTTGACTCATGTTCATTGATGGACTCATGTCAATTGGTTGACTCACATTCATTGGCTAACATGTCAAGAGTTCCAAATGTTCTAAGGTATTGCATCTCAGGTTGGTGAACAGTGGATATCCACATGTATCGTATTTAGTGATCATTACCCTAAGGTTCCAAGAGTGTTACATTCCAAAGGGGTCCTATAGTATTTTAACTAAGGTAGACATATATTGTTATTCACAAGTGTCCTACTCCTGGATGAATTACGATTCACTTATCTTTTATTCATTGATTGAAGTTCCTAAGCTGTCATAATGTTGTAAATTCTAAGAGGACTATCTCAATGAGAGTAATGAGGTAAAGAGGGCTTGTTTAGTTAGAATAGCATTATTCCAAGCATGTCATGATCCCAAGTTCCAATAAAGTTGTATATCTCTCTCTTATGCATTGACTATTGTTCTAAGATGTTGTATTTAAGTGAATGAATCAATCTCTCTCACATGAATGACTCAATCTCTCAAAAGTAATGAAAGAAGTAATGTGCAAGCTAACGTACCTATCCCTCACAAGTAAAGATGTCAATCTCAAAAGTAAAGAAATGAAGTAAGAGTAAAGTAAGGTATAATGATGTTGCTATTTATCCATGGGGTGCAAACACCTGCATGATGATGTTCATTTATCCATGGGGTGCAAGAGCACCTGCATGATGACATGATCTTATCCATAGGGTAAAAAGAATACCTGCATGATGATGTTCATTTATACATGGGGTGCAAGAACACCTGCATGATGACATGATCTTATCCATGAGGTAAAAAGAATACCTGCATGATGATGATATTTTATCCATGGGGTGAAAGAACACACCTGCATGATGTATCCATGGGGTAAAATGAACACCTGCATGATGAGGGTCCTAACAGTATATGAGCAATGTGAAAGTAAAGTAGAGTAACGGCAAGAGAAATAAGGAACATAATGTACATGGTATCCCACATACAGAAAGAGAGTTTACTCACATTTGCTATTTCTCCTATATTGATTTCATGGTTGTTGTTATTATGTATGAATCATTGGAGATGATAATAATGAAAGAAAGGTACATGGTTCCACATATAGAGTTTTCTTATAATTACTTCCATTGAAGTTCTTATGTATTAATGAATTGATGCCATTTTCTTATGGCCTTACATACTCAGTACATTCTTCGTACTGACCCCTCTTGGGGACTTACTTTACATGATGCAGGTGCAGGCACTAGTAGACCCCCATAGTAGGTTGACAGTAATTGCAGATCTTTGGTGAGACCCAGTTGCTTCGGGACTTTCCGAGTCAAAGTTGTACATTGTTTTTGATGTTGTAGACATTATGAAATGGTCATGTATGTATTTAGAGGCTTTTATAGACATATGTGGGTATATGGATGTAAGACATGTACGTTCAGTGCGACGTGATGGCCCCAACGGCCAAGTTTTATATATGCATATGTATGGTATTTTACATTTCATCAATTACATGAGACAATATGTTATTCATTCGAGATTATGCGTACGAGTGTTCATGAGCAAAGATTGGTTCTCTCGGGCCATATTGGCTTCGGGTGCCAATCACGCCTCAATAGGAATTTGGGGTGTGACCGCAACGGTAACAATTAAACTATAAAGTAAAATTTAGGGGGGGGGGGTTGTTTAGAACAATTTTGTATCAGGTTAACAAATTCAACACAAGGTTGTTAAATTGAACGGTATAATATTGTAATCAATAGGTTAAAGAACTTGGGGTTATGCCTTCTTGAGATTGATTATATGCATGGGTAAGTGAAAATACACCTAAGATTCGATTGCTAGTTATGATTAGGCATGGTTTTAGGTATTTGTGGTGATTTCCCTATCCACAACCAAATTTTACATGGTTTTCTCCTGAAACCCCAAGTGTCTACACTACTAAACATCCAATAGCCTCAATATATGTAATCTATTCCTAGCATCACCACTTAAATGAGTGTAACTCAAGTGTTGTTAACTAAATCTCATCACTTGTATTTTCTTTCAAGAAATACAAGAGATCCAAGCATAAACCAAGTTTGCAACCTCGATCTATAAATTAAAACATAGAGATTTAGCTAAAATCATAGCATTCAACCTAATACGAAGGTAAATAATCACCACCCACACAATAATCAATACTCAATAATGCATAACCCCAGATTTGGGAAATTAGCTACTCATAAGATAAGAAAGAGAGAATATACCAAATTCTTCTTCCATATTCACCATAGAATTCAAATGATTCACAATAAATATCCAAATTCAAAGCACAAAGTAGTTAATCCCACAACTAGGGTTTAATTACAAGCTTAAGATTCATAGAATTGACAAAAGATAGGGTTTCCAATGATCAAAAATGCTTAAATAGCTTCAGCAAAGTCGGGCCTCAAAATTATAGAAATGCTACCTCTTGCTATTCATCTTAGCAATGCCTCATCGCCAGAGGTATCGATGATCCACCAGATAGTCTTTAGCTCGCCGATCTATAAAGATGTCATGCTCCATGGGTTGGCTTCTGCCTCTTTCGGTAGTGCAGGATTTGGTCCACCGATCCGTTCGGCGATGCACCTAAATTCTCTAGGCGTCGCCATTTGGTTAAACAAATTGTTGGCCCAAATTGTTAGGATTAGAAATGGAAGCACCCATTTGGCAATGCGCAGGTCTCTTCGGTGATGTTCCGATCGGTCCTTGCTATGCTCTTGTGCAATTTTTGCTCCAATCTTCCATCTTTTTGCATCTTTTGGCTCATTTTTGTCATTTCTACTACTTCTTGGCCTTAACCCTGAAATTAAACCAAATCGACATTAAAATACATTCAAATTAGCTTTGAGGACATGATTTCTCTCAATTTTTAGGTTAAATAAGTCGCAATTTGCCAACTCATTAACGCCCCCAACTTAAATCTTTGCTCGTCCTCGAGTAAATTAATGCACACACAACAAAATCAACAATCCCTACAAGCGGTACAACTTGGGATCTTAGAAACATGCTTATTTTTATGAATACACTTTGCCCTTATGATTTGGAACGTTGGCTAAATGTTATCTAGCCAAGCATATACTCATAGACTTCAATCGAGATTAAAAAATACTTAATTATAGAAACCAAGTGCCCTCACACAAAGAAGTCCCTTCCCTCAAGTCATGCATTAGCATCAAATCTAGAGACTAACATGAAACACTCACTTCTAAAAGATGATCAAGAACACAAGTACCATAACACAGTCTTACCCATAAGCTCCATTTCACCACATACCAGCATGCTACTTCAAAGATCACCTAGGTATTGGTTGGCTTATAGTGTAATCAATGTGTGAGGTAGGAAAAGTTTAGTTTATAGTGACTCTACCTCTTCAAAGCATCTTGAGAGACCTTACCTATTCTTCAAAACTTTCAAGCTATTTTCCTCTTCCTATCCATCCAAACTTTAACCCACTACACATATTTACAACTAAAAACAAACTATAACTCTTTTTTGATTGTTTTCAACCTTTTTTTCTCATTTTTTATATATCTACCATGGATACAAGGACAATTGTAAGAGGAATTTGGTGGTCCCCACATTAATGAATTACCAATTACATACCAATTCTGAGGTCTCCTCCACGCCCAACGTAGGCTTTTAGCCTAAGTTGGTTTTTAACGTCACCTAGACACTTTGAGAAGAACTGGTTCAAGAGAGGGATATAAGTAATAAGGGTTTTGGCTTGTAAAAAGGTTATTCAAGAAAACGGGTTTCACTGCTCAAATTAGGGACAAAGTTGGTCACTCAACTCACCACGGGGTGGCTTAATTTGGTCAAAGTAGTGGTTCACTCTCAATAAATAGCCTAAAATCATTTCTCCAATATCATACTCTTTTTGCTTGTGAACTAGAGCAACCAGGCAAGTTCTAGGTGGACTTAATGCACAAGATCAAATCAAAGTCTCACAAGCACATGCCACTCAATTACATACTCAAACCACTCTTTCTCGATTGATTTGCCACATTCATAGTACATATCAAGAAAGGTATTTAAGTAGCTAAAATGAGATACGGTTGTTCACAAAAAATAAGAGCCTAACTAGCTTAACTAAACCATTGGAAAAAATTTTAAAATGGGCAAAATTTTAAAAAATAGACACAAGTCAAAACGATTTATCAATTCAAAAGACACACATGTGAAAATTCTCCCCAAGAGTACCATTTGAGTCAAAGTGTTTTATCGTTAGTACACTCTCCTCTAAAGTATGCATGCCAATATGAGTTTTTATTTGCAACTACTACTAAACTAGAAATAAAAATATGAAAATGAAAATCACACACACCACACACTTCAATGAAATCCAAAGCACCAAATATAGAAATATTACAACCCAAATGAAAATAAATATCCAAATATCACAACCAGACGCCAAAATAAAGAAACTATCTAGAAATCTTCAACAATGTATCAAAAGAACCCAACAACACAAACTAAATATTACAGATCCGATAAATAGACACTCTACCCCCAATTGAAAAGTACGCATTGTATTTAATTCAATAGGACTAAATAAATATAAGAGAGTGAGAGTGAGGGTCCCCCTGAATGCAGCTAAGCCAGTGGTGGCGACTGGCTCACCGAAGTGGCCACTTTCTAGGCATCAGTGTCTGACTCAGCTCTAGCAATGGTCTGTGGTAGAGGATCTGGTACAGTGTTTTGGCTCTCTAATGCAACAACTAAACTAGACGTCCCAACCTATGTCATCTCATAAACTGACCTCTCTAATGCGACAACAAGTATAGTATCCTCAGTCTCTTGCCTATCAATATGCTCTAGATCAACCTGTATCCTGACCTAGCCCTGATTCTCAAAATAAACCTCAATGTTAGCACTATCAACATCATAATCAGAAGCATGATCATCCTCATCAACCATCTCCTTCTCGATCACAAAATCAACATCATGAGCAGGTACAGAAACTGAAGGTGGTGCCTCAGATGGAGATCCCCAAATACATGTCACATCAGGGAATAAGAGCTCATCTACATGCTTTCAAAGAAAAGCAAGCTCATTTACATGCTTTCAAAGAAAAGCAAGCTCATATTGCATCTGGTTACATTGTCAGGCATAGTGGGGTACAGTGGGCCACTCAACTCATCCAACCTCCTCCCAAAGCTCCTAATAGTCTCACAAAACCCCCAGAGATCCTCATTTACTGAACATATTGAGGATTTCATCATAGAAACAATCAACCTAGGTATTTCACTTTTAAAGCTATCCTAGAATCTCCCGAATAAGTTAACTGCCCCATTCGGATAATGTCAGCCTGAGTCAATGAGGCCCTCAAAGAACCCAATGTAGTGGAAGGCTAACGACTAGGACTACTAGGTTTGGGTGGCTACAATAATGTATCTAAGAGAGGAATTGAAAGAGTAGGAGTAAGAATGGACCCAGGAGAGGTAGAAGTAGAATCAAGAGTGGGATAGTTGGCACCACTATCAAAAGAACCAATACCAACTATTAAGGAAACATCCACCCGATTTTTCTTCTACTTAATATCTTGCACAAGCTCAATCCTAGTGATGTCCACTATAGAGGTAGGGGTATACTCAAAATCTCTCTTTTGATAAAAGGAAATCTTGGCACGTCGATACAACTCAATAATCAAGCATAGAAATGCGAGGGAGGTTAGCTTTTGCTGGGCCAGACAAGTAATGTCCGGGATAATAAGTGAACCTAAATTCAACTTCTCCTTCGCAATAATGGAGCCTACAAGCAACTCCCTAGGACTCACAAAGATGGACTAATTTTGGGAGGATAATAAATTACTACAAACAAAGCTTAAACAATATCTAACCTCCAGATGAATATCAACCTTTTGAATTTGAACCACCAGTGCAAGCCACGGGGGTGTATCATTACTCAGCAAAGGGGCTAACAAAGCCCGCACGTCCTTTACAGAGTTTTTAAGTCTAGAAGCAAAGCAGTGGGCACTAATTTTTGTACACCCCAAAACCTCATTATTATTTGTTGTTCCATCACAAACAATATTCACACCTCTCACTTTGACAACATCCTTTGCCTCTTGTGGCCCTTTCTTCTTTCTTTTCGGCAAAAGCTTCCTATAAGAAATATAAAATTCCCAAACCCATTTCTCAATGTAAGGTTTCAAGGGTTCAGTGAATACCTGGAAGTCATGCTAGTTAAATGTCGATAACACTCAAGGATGCTTGCCCTCCAAGCCCTTCAAAATTAACCGTTGCTCTTCAATAATTGAGCGTTGATTTGGAACCTTGAGATAGTTGAGCACATGGTATCCTCCCTGAGCATGTGGAGGTGGATTTTATGTAGTATTAGAAGGTTTCTCGAACCTCTTTCTCTTATCTGGGGCTACCTCAAGAGTGTAAAAAGTCTCATGAATTAGTGTGGTGTCCCCCTCCCTTGCAAAGTCTGAGTTGTTCTCTGAGCTCTCTTCTTCAACAGCGGGGGCCTTAGATTTACCCTTATCAACCCTCTTACACTTGGAGACCTTTATTTTCTTTTCTCCTTCTTGGATTATTATTCCCTTGAGAAGTTTTGAGGTGGAAGGAGTTGATTTGGAGTGCTTTATAGATACGTGCTCCATATGAGGCATATTTGCACATAAGAATAACAATGGGCTCAACCAAAGTTAGCTAAACAAAACTTAAAATTTCTTAGCTATGCATCTCGGAATAGATTGGTACATCGTCGACCATATCAGCGATGTAATATTTCATGCCAAATCATGCATAAATTTGGCAGACCAGTCGACAAAAGAAGGTAGGAAGTCAGCGATACGCCGAAGGATTTGGTGATACACCTCGAGTAGTGCCAAATAACCAGGGCATCATCGAATCGTACCCTAATTAGATGACCTTTTGGTGACCTCGAAGGATTTTGGCGCATCTGAGGTTCTCAACCCCTAGCCAATCATCATCGTCCCCAACTTAGACTAGCAATTCCATGGTCCTTCAATGGAGATTCCAAGGTCCTTCAATGGCGATTCTTCATTCTTTTTTACCATG
This sequence comes from Capsicum rhomboideum, assembly GCA_031232105.1. NCBI lineage: Eukaryota > Viridiplantae > Streptophyta > Magnoliopsida > Solanales > Solanaceae > Capsicum > Capsicum rhomboideum. The sequence continues at coordinate 53,671,628 of CP124718.1, forward strand.
GGTACTCAGACATCCCCAGGTTTTAACCATTTACACTATACTTCGATGATTTTTCCCTTAAGAACGAAGTCACCCAACCTATCATTGGGAAAAATCCATCTATTTTTAATTAAACCAACAACTATTTCAACAATTTTTGCCCCCCAAAGCATTAATAAGTAAGCAAGTACAATCATGTTTAACGATTCAACATTGAAAGATTACTTTTGACAAAATAACCCTATTCTAATAGAAATTTGAAATTCAAAGCAAATGGCTTACCAACAACTCATCTACCATTAGTGAACAAGCATTCTAACACACTTTACCAATTCTAAACAAATAATCAATTGATCACAAAACAATTGAAAGCATAAATTGATTTCTAACCTTCAAAGTTGTAGAGATTTTGATGAAGAAGATAAGAAAACTATAGACTTCACCCAATGATGTGCCCGTGTGGTGGTGGTAGTACAAAGGAATGAATTCTGAGTATGTGAGTGTGTCTTGATGTGAAAGAGTGAAGAATAAGAGGTAATAGGGAAGGGAAAAAGTTTAAATAAATATCAAAGGTTAAGAGATAATGAAAGGTCAAAAGTCACAAAGTCAAACCTTCAATGCTTAAACTCGACCATTTCGGCGATTCATATTCCATTGCAGAACACGTCGGTGATGTGCCGATTTGGAGCTCTATCGCCCAATGTTATCGTTCATAAGACCTTATATTTATTTTTGGCAAAGTATTTCGATAATGGCTTATCTATCACCAAAATGTCAGTGATGCACCAATTTACATGTATCATCGCCGAATGAAACAAAATATTTGGGGTTGGGAGACCTCTATCAGAGAGGGGCTTTGGATATACACCGAATTCCTCTGCGCATCACTAAAGCCTCCTCCCTAGAGCTTTGTACATGATTTCCCAACTTTGTCTTCTCTGACTTGGGTCATGTCATGTTTCCTACTTTTCAGCTCCATCATTCACCTACAAAAATCAACAAATGTTATTCAAAATGACAAAAAGTAAACTTGGGTTGCCTCCTAAGAAGCGCCTTAGTTATTGTCGTGGCATGCCATTGTTTCTCATTCCTCATGCATCATCGAGGTAGATCACCTCCAAGAAATCCACCTTTGGGAGAAACCTATGGTGATGTTTAACTCGTTGCCCATTCATGGTAAATTGGTATCCTATTTCATTCTCCAATTCAACCTCTACACTAGGGAAACATTGCACCACTTTAAAGTGACCAGACCACCTAATTTTGAGTTTACTCGAAAACAACTTATATTTCTAATTAAATAATAGGACATCATCACCCATCATGAACTCCTTTTTTAGAATATTGGCATTTTGACACCTCTTAATATGCTCCTTGTAGAGAGTAGAACTTTCATAAGCTCTCAATTAAAATTGATCAAGCTAATGAAGTTGGTCTACACTCGACGTAGAGGCATCCTCCCAATTCATATTCAATATCCTCAAGGCCCACAAAGCCTTGTGTTCTAACTCGATAGGAAGATGGGAATAATTTCTAAACATCAATTGATATAGAGACATGCCAATGGGAGTTTTAAATGAGGTCCTATAGGCCCATAATCATCATCAAGTTTTCGTGCCCAATCCATTCTACTCGTATTCATGACTTTCGCTAAAATTTCCTTTATCTATCGATTAGACACTTCTGCCAACCCATTAGGTTAAGGGGGGTATGGAGAAGTCACCTTATGCTTGACTCCATATCCAGCCAGCAAGGACCCAAATGATTGGTTCCAAAAATCAGAACCCCCATCACTTACGATAGCACGAGGTGTTCCAAATTCGGTAAAAATATATCTCTTCAAGAATTGAGTAACACTCTTAGCTTCATTGTTAGGCAATGCAATGGATCCAACCAACTTAGAAATATAATCAACCTCTACCAAGATGTAATGGTTCCTATAAGAACTCACAAAGGGTCCCATGAAGTCCAACCCCCATTCATTAAATAATTCCACATCCATGCTTGGTTGCAAGGGCATTTTTTGTAGCCTTGATATCCCCTCTTGACTTTGGAATTTCTCACATGCCTATACTAATTCATGTGTATCACGATACAAAGTCTGTTAATAAAATCCACTTTGAAGAACCTTTGCAATCGTACGCACACCACAATGATATGCCTCAAGAACAGGCTTCATCTCCCCCTCCATGACACAACAAGGAACCACTCCATCCTCACACTACCTAAAGAGATAGGGTTCATCCCAATAATATCTTTTTACATCATGAAGGAACTTCCTCTTTATATAATAATTTAAATCATCGGGTAGTGCTCCACACACTATATAGTTTGTAAAATTTTCATACAAAGGCACCATCTTCCACGAAAGAGCCATGACAAGCTCATAAAAAACTCATCATTGATTTCCAATTCTTTCATCCTCACATCATTAGATTGAAGGTGGGCCAATGGTCTTCCACATGGTTTTTGCATCCTTTTCGATCTTTGGCTTCAAAGTCAAATTCTTGTATTTGAAAAATCCACCTTATCAACCTTAGTTTGGCTTCCTTCTTTGCCATCAAATACCACAAGGCGGAATGATTGGTATGTACAACAACCATCATACCTAACAAATAAGCATGAAACTTTTCAAACCTATAAACTACCGCTAGTAATTCTTGTTCCGTAACTATATAGTTCCTTTGTGCATCGTTTAATGATTTAGTAGCATAGTAGATTGGAAGAAAAAGTTGAGACCTAATGCAAACCCACTTGTATCACACATGATCCCAAAGGGTTGAGACCAATTAAGAGCTATAAAAATTGGGGCCAAGACAAGCTTCTCTTTGAGGCAATTGAATTCTCTCACTCACTCACCATCAAACTAAAATTTTGCCTCCTTCTTGAGAAGCTTACACATAGGTTGAGAAATTTTAGAGAAGTATTTAATGAACCTCATAAAAAAGCCTGCATGGCCAAGGAAACTTCTCACACCCTTAATAGATATAGGAGGAGGTAACTTGGAAATGACCTCCACCTTCGCTTGATAAACTTGGGTCCCTTGGCCTGAGATCTTATGTTCAAGAACGATCCCTTTCTTCACCATAAAGTTACATTTCTCCCAATTCAAAATGGGATTGGTTGCTACACACCTTTCAAACAACTTCTCCAAATGTTCAAGGCAATCCTCAAATGTATCACCAACAACCAAGAAATCATCCATAAATACTTCCATTGAGTCATACACTATATCTGAAAAGATAGAAAGCATACAACGTTGAAAAGTAGCGGGTGCATTGTATAGCCCAAAGGGCATGCACTTGAAGGCAAATATTCTATAGGGATATGTGAATATGGCTTTTTATTGATCTTCAAGAGCTATTGAAATTTGATTATATCCCGAGTATCCATCGAGGAGACACTACCAACCCCTTCCCGCTAGTCTATCAAGCATTTGATCCATAAAGGGCATGGGGAAGTGATCCTTCTCCGTCTATGAATTCAACTTCCAATAATCAATACACACTCTCCAACCCGTGACCAAACAGACTGGTATAAGATCATTATTCACGTTTGGGACCATCGTGATACCACCTTTCTTGGGGACACATTGAATTAGGCTTACCCAAGTACTATCCGAGATAGGATAGACAACACCGACATTAAGCCACTTGATGATCTCTTTCTTCACAACCTCTTGCATGCGAAGGTTTAACCTTCATTGATGTTCTACACTTGCTAAAAACTCAAGCTCAAGCTTGATCTTGTGGGTGCATATACTGGTGGGAATCCCGATATTGGCAATGATCCATCCAAGAGCCCTAATATACCATCTTACCACCGACTTTAATGCCTAAACTTGCCAATATAACAAGTCTCCCGCAATAATAATGGGAAATGTCTCCCCTTCCACCAAAAACATGTAATGAAGATGAGGTGGAAATGGTTTGAGTTCAAGTTGTGGTGGATCTTCAATTGAAGGCTTTGCGAGGGGAGTTTCCCAATTTTTTAAGTCGAGGTCCAACTTGCAAGGACTTCTAGTGTAGGACCCAAGACCTTTCAAAGATGCAACTATTTCATCATATTCTTTAATCTCCTTATTCTCAAGGTTCCACAAGACTCCCACCAAAGGATCACAAACAAAATCATTCTCCCTAACATTAGCCACTTCGTCATCAATTAGATCAATTACGAAGACGACTTGCAAATCTATAGATTGTTTCATGGACTTCCATACGTTGAATGACACCTCTTTATTGTTTACTCAAAATTTTATTTCACTGCACTCAACATCGACTAAAGCCCATCTGGTAGCCAAAAATGGCCTACCAAGAATAATAGGGACCACATAGTCAATTTCGCAATCCAAGATCACAAAATTGGCCAAAAAAAATGAAATGGTCCACCTTCATAAGTACATTATACAATACTCATCCAACAGTGATCCTAGTTCGGCTGTCTAAAAGCTAAGGCATAGAAAATAAAGGCAAGCCTATAGTAACAAAAGCACACGACCTGTCTTTTTTGTGAGAGTGAGAGATTTGATTCAGTCCCTGTACTGGCATTTATTGCAATCTTAGTGTTAGGGACTTCTTTGTTGTGAAAGCATAGGGGCAGTATTTTGGTTGTTGTGTTTTTGGGTAGTTTCATTATTTTAAGTGTTGGGTTGCCCTTTCATAATGTGATACCATTTCTTGATCCCATTGTGTCATGGTGAGTGATTTGTGTACATACAACATTTGTTCAGTTTTGATGATATTGGAGGGTGTTGACTTGAATTTTGGTAATGCATGCTGAAAATTATTTTGTGAAAATCTGATTGCCATAGTGATCTTAGTTCTTCTCTTGGTTAAGCGTCATGTTGGTATAGTTGTATTTTGTTTAGCTGAGGACATGCAAATAGTCTAAGTTAAGGGTGTTGATCTTCCGTGAACTTATAACACTTAAAATTGTGAATATTTGCAGGTATGAGGGTATTTCTATGTGGATATAATGTGTTTTGGGGTATTTATAGATCAAACAGGTCCAAAAAAGTGGAGTACTGGATTTTGGACAAAAAGTGCATCAGATGACCCCATTCCATGACAGTGGAATCTGACCACGGTCATACCAAGTCATCATAGGAAGAATTTGAGGATGTCTCTCATGGTTTGATCAAATAGAGGCTTCCTATGATCGTACATTGATGTCACGGTCGTACAATATGATCGTGGGAAGGAAATCCTGAAAGAATAATTGCAGGAGCTAATTATGAAGGAGATCAGATGAGTGACTCCCATGACAGTATCTTAAAGTCACTATCATACCAAGAGGTCATGGGAGGAGGGTTAAGAGAAAAAGTTTGCAGGAATTGAAGTGTAGGAGGATCAGAAGACAGCATGATACGGTTGTAGTTAGAAGGTACAAAGTTGTAGTGAGAATCGTACTATTGAAGACCTGAAGATGACAAAGTCCATGGACAAACCACAAGCACCAAGGACGATCATGGGTTCTAACCACGATCGTACCTTTCCTTTGTCCGAGATGACCAATTCAGCAATCCTGTTATATTTAGGTTAGGTTTTATTTCACCTATAAATACTCTTATTCATTTTTTTGTATGAGTTTACATTCTATTACACATTATTACTACTTCCAAGACATTATTGGTGTTGCAAGTACAAATATAGATTTTAGGGTTTTAATTCAAAAGTAAGTTCATAATTATGCTTTCTTATCAGAATTGTTCTTGTGTTCTTGCAATTATGAGTAGCTAAACACCACAACTAGGGTTGCGGGAACCATGATGGATTAACGAAGTGGGGTTTATCTTACAGAGTGATTTTCATTTGGTGTTCATATATGTATTATTGTTTCCTTGGGTTTGATTGCTTTCTGGTGGTGTTAGAACTCTTCTTATCTTTACTATAGACGAAAGAATGAGTAACGGATGGGAAGAAGAGAATAAACAATAGAGACTTACAGCTACTAACCTCCACTTAATAGCTTGAGACAATAATTATGGATCCAAGATAGAGGTTATTAATGCAAACTCAGGAGAAGAGAAAAATTACTTGAGTATACTGCTTAGACCAGAGCATAAATCTATTCTAAGTATACATAACCTATCAATTTTGTATCCTAAACACTGAGAGAGATTAGGAAGTATGAAGAACCTATGGAGTTATGAAATTGGGAAACACAGTCCTAGTGCCTCTCTCATATTGATTAAGAATCCAACAAATCAACAATTACTACTACTGAATTATTTATTTACAAAAAAGCCCCCTCTTATACTGGAGATTGTTATTGATTGCCTCAATTACTACTTGATTGATATTTTGACCTATTCCCTATGAGATTGACCCCAAGCTTTATTAGGTTCTATATTTGACAACAATTGCTTTATACTTTGTTTAGAGGTGTAATTTGGGCGACACCACTTGCTTGACCATAGAGGTAAAGAATAGAAAAAGAGATTAACAACAGAGATTTGATGCTACCAACCCTCATCTAATAAAATGAGCCTTGTCCAGGGATAGCAAATTCGAGATCAAAGGTAAAGGTTAATTACCAAACACTCGTACACTAACAATGACTGAGTTATATTCATCTAATAGGAACCAAAGTTGTTTAGGTGACCTACTTACTGATTTTCATGCTAAGCATCGAGATAGATCACTAGTATGCTACGTTTACTGAGCTATGAAATCATGGGAACACAATCCTAGTCCGTTCTAATTGATTGTTGCAAATAATACATTGATACTTTGTTACATGTTTACTTAAAGAAATACAAACTATTACTTGTTACAACAAACCCCCAATGAAAATAATTGATTAATAATTTAAATAACCGTATTGACCTAAATTCTAGCCATATTCCCGATAGGATCGACCCAAACCTAGTTGGGCTCTATATTTGATTCAATGACTGCTTTATACTTCATTGCAAAGTGTAATTTGGGCAACATCAAGTACCAAGGTTCTTCTTGGGATCACTTATGGTCTTAAGTGCCTTATCGCATCTAGGTTGCAGACTCGGGTTGTTATAGAAACATATCCTCTAACACCTAAATAGTACATTCTGAATGACCATCGGTCTGAGGGTGAACCACCGTGATTATCCCTAACTGACTACCTAACTCCCACTACATATAACTCCAAAAGTATGAAGAAAACTGAGTACCTCTTCTGAAATGATAGAAATTGGCACACTATACAACCGAACTATCTCTTAAAGGTAGATCTTCACTAACTTTCTCCGTATTGTAGTTCACCTTCACTGAAATGAAATGAGACGATTTGGTCAATTTGTCAAAAATCACCCATATGGAATAAAACTTTCCCAAACTCTAAGGCAGACCAAACATGAAGTCTAGAGTGATATGCTCCTATTTACACTTAGGTATAAGCATCCTCTGAGTCAAACCACCGATTTACAATGCTTATACTTCACTTACTGACAATTCAAACACTTAGACATAAAATCTATGATATCACTCTTCATTCCACACTACCAATAATGCTGCTTCAAGTCTTGTTACATCTTAGCTGCCTCTGGATAAATAGATTAACTCAAATTGGTGAGCCTCCTCCATGATCAATTTGGTCAACTCCCCCACTCTAAAAGCACAAACCCGACACTTGATCCTCAAAACACCCTCCGGATCAAGAATTGCTTCCTTAGCTTAGCCACTAAAAACCTTATCTTGAATGATGCCCAACTTCTTATACTCGAATTACCTACTATTAATCTGCTTTAACAATAATGACCCTGCCTCAACACAAGCAAAAACCCTACCCGACTTAGAAATATCAAGTCATATGAAACTATTGGCCAATCGGTGAACATCCCAGGCCAAAGGTCTCTTCTTAACCACCAACAAAGCAAGACTACCCATGCTCACTGCCTTTCTACTCAAGGCATCCACTACTGCATTGGCCTTTCCTGGATGATAAAGAATAGTCAAATCATAGTCTTTCACTAACTCCAACCACCTTTGTTATTTCAAATTCAAATATTTCTGACTAAAAATATACTAAAGGTTGCGATGATCAGTGAACACATCACAATAAACTCCATACAAGTAAAGCCGCAACAACTTCAAAATAAATACTACCGCAACTCTAGGTCATGAGATGGGTAGTTTTTCTCATGAGTCTTTAATTGCCTTGAAGCATAGGCTATCACCTTACTATTTTACATCAAGACACCAATAACTGCCACTCCTGAAGCATCATAATATACACTAAAACATTCACCTTCCATAGGTAAAGTAAAGATAGGTGCTGAAGTGAACAATGTCTTGAGCTTTTGAAAGCTCTCCCCACACTCATCGGACTACTTAAAAGTAACATTCTTCATAGTTAGTTTGGGCAAAAAAGCCGCAATAGAAGAGAAGCCCTACATGAATAGTCTATAATAGTAAGCCAACCCAAAATAACTATGGTTCTCAGTAGGGGAAGTAGGCCTCGACCAAATTAAAACTGTCTTAACCTTTGCCGAATCGACCATGATACCATCCTTGGTCACTACATGACCCAAGAAAGAAATTGAACTCAATAAATACTCACACTTCAAAAACTTGGCATATAACTTTTCATCCCTCAGACTCTGAAGCACTATCCTCAAATGCTTCACGTGATTGGCCTTACCCTTGGAATACACCAAGATATTGTCAATGAACACAATTAAAAAGGAGTTCAGGTAAGGATGAAAAACTTTATTCATCAACTCCATAAATGTCGCCGAGGCATTAGTAGACCCAAAGGACATCACTAAGAACTCATAATTTCTATATTGTGTCTGGAAAGCAATCATAGAGACATCTGAGGTCCTAATATTCAACCGATGATAACCCGATATCAAATCAATCTTTGAGAACACTGATGCCTCCTGAAGCTGATCAAAAAAGTCATCAATGTGCGATAGAAGCTACATATCTATTCTTGATGGTTACCTTATTCATCTGACGATAGTTAACAAATATACGCATAGACCCATCCTTCTTGTTAAAGAACAACATAGGAGCACCCAATAAATCAAGAGCAAAATCAATGTCTCAGTCTAGAGGAACACCCAATAATTAGAAAGAAACACATCCATGAACTCCTTAACCACCTGTACTGACTCTATAAGAGGCGTCTCAACACTAGTATCATACACATAAGCCAAGTAAGAGGGACACCTCTTCTCTACCAATTGTTGGTCCTGAAGACACGATATAACCCCTTTAGGATACAAGCTTTGAGTACCATTCCACTCTAACCTTGGCATACCAAACATATCTAATGTAATTGTCTTGGCATGACAATCCAAGAAAACATGATACAGAGAAAGGCAATCTATACCTAAAATCACATCAAAATATACCATGTCAATAATAATAAAGGCCACCCAAGTTCATACAACAAACGATTCACAACATAGGATCGATACACCTGATCCAACACTAAGGAATCACCTACTGGGATAGAAACACAAATTGGCATGGAAAGTAACTCACACATTATATCAATACCCATAGCGAAATATGTAGATACATAGGAGAAAGTAGATCTAGGATAAGATAATACCGAAGTAGGTCAATGGAAAACTGGGACAATATCAATGATAATGTAACACCCCATACCTTCCCAACCCTACTTGACGACATTGAATAATGGTTACTTAGGTGTTGAGATGCCATGAGTAAGAAATTTGTAATGTTAGCGATGAGAAAAATTGAAATTTGGCCTCGTACATGTGATTAGCCCTTTGTAGGAAGTATTTTGTGACTTTCGTGGAGAATTTGAGGGTTTCAAAATGAGGCTAAGAGGACCTCTAAACAAATTATATTAAGGATAAGAAGTAAGTTAAAGAATAGGACTTGAAGTATCTAACCAAACCCGCGAAGAAAAGAAGAAAAATGAAATTTTCTAAAATTTTAAGGGAGGGGCACACCAGAGGGCGTGCCACGCCGCTCTGGGCTAAAATTTTTAGTCCATAGGCAGCAAGGGAGTGACAGGTTGGTTTTGGCCACTTTTCAAAGTTGGAAATTTTCTTAAGTCCCAAGGGTGTCGGGGGACGTACCGAGCCAATTTTTGCCATGTTTCTTATACAACCATGAGAATATACATGAAATGAGTAAAGTATTATATTGGTATGATGAAATTACTCGTGAACTAATTTGGCATCAAAATGACGATTTTACCCTTTTGGTCAAAATAGGTAATATGTGGCTAGAATCACTTGTTTTGGGGATTAATGCTACGAATATAAATCCCGTGAGTGAGAATATTTTTGTAATGCATATATGATGGATTATTCATTGATGTTAGTGGGTTAAGATGATATGGGTTATTGGGCCTAATTTGAGACCAAAATGAACAAAACATGAAAGGCCCAATGGGTCAAAATGACCCATTCTTGCCTTGACTTGTCAATGATTGTATTAATGGATAAGGATGAATTTAAAAGGTTATAAAAGGTGGCCAAAAAATCATATTTTAATTCATTATACATACACATCACTTTCTCTCATTTTCTAGAGTTTTCAAGATAACCCTTTTGGTGGCTCTTCAAACCCTAAGGAATTTTTGGACAAGATCATCATCTTCCAAGCTTGGGTAAGTGATTATTATTATAATTTAACATATTATAAGCATGATAGATTATGTATATCATGTTCTTTATGGTTGGAAGTGTTGGACATGGCACTTTTTGTTTTTGTTAAAAAGATGTGTTATCCATGGGATTGTAACTTGAATTATGACTTGTGGTTTTGATGAAAAAGCATGGTATGGGTAAAATATCAACATGTATGGTGTGATTGTGGTCTTAAACTTGTTATTTTTTTTATAAGTGTATATTATGGGATTTTGGACGATATGTGATATGAGGTGTATTAAGGTGACTTGATGAATTACTGGTGATATAGTGCTTATGAGAAAGTGTAAAGGAGAAACCTTGTGGTGAAATGCTATTGGTATGTGATGTTTTGGTCAATGTATAAAATGTTATGGTATTATTGGCATGAAAAGGACCATGAATGGTATTGTAAAGGGTGAATATGGGACTCATGTAACTTATGGTTGTCTTATACACTTGAAACGTAGTTTGTGGTCAATGTATGGAATGAATGGGGTATTATTGGTATGACAATGTCGTAAATGGTATTGTAGAGAAGGAAATGACATTTTAAAGATAAACATGTAACTCATTGTTGTCATATGCATTTGTAAGGTAGTTTGTGGTTAATGTTGGTTTCATTATCTACTTGTGATGTATAGTGAAATGTAAGGAAGGAGTGGGATTATTGTGCTCACATATTGGACTGTATATTTACATTGGAAAGATAAGGTATGTAAGGTTACTTTGTCCGTATCTTTCTGCAGCAAATAGTATTCATATTGATGTTACACTTGTTCCATCCCGAAATGTGATAAGGTAGCCTATATCCGGTTATCAATGGTCATTATCACATAGTTCCTACTCATTGACCAATTGTGAACCTCATGTCTCATATTCATGGTTAATGTTCCGAAATCCCAATAAGGGTATGTTCCAAAATTCCAATAGCGGTTATACCCATGTCTCTTGTTCATTAATTAGTGTCCAAAGGTTCCAATAGTGCTATGTTTATAATAATGCTATGTTCTCACAATGTTTATTCCCATGTCTCATGTTCATTGGTTAATGATCCAAAGCTTCAAGTAAGTTGTCATAACATTGAAATTTCTAAAAGAACTATCCCAAAGAGAGTAAGATGTAAGGAGAATCTATTTATTCTTGAAAAGCATTTTCCAATCATGTCTTGTTCCAAAGTCTAATAATATTATGGATATGTTGGTACAAATCTCTCCCAAGTGTAAAGGTACTAATCTCATAAGACCTCATAAGAGTAATAAGAGAGGTGATGTGCAAGTTAATATAATTATTCCTCATAAGTGAAGATGTCAATCGCATGAAGTAAAGGAGTGAAGTGAAATGTGTATATAAGTGTGTGCTTCAATTAATGTCATGATCTTTAATGTGTCACTTTCATAACTATGTAAAGGAAAGGGTATTGTAAAGAAGTAATGTACATATGGTTACTTTATGCTTTATTGAGTATGGATCACAATCTAAAGGGTATAAGTTCAAGATGGAATAATCCCAATATCATGCTATATTATTTATTATAGCCCACCAAGGTGGAGGCCCGGTACTATATACATATATATTATAGCCCACCAAAGGTGGAGGCCCGGTACTATATACATATATATTATAGCCCACCAAAGGTGGAGGCTCGGTACTATATACTTATTTAGGCCCGGTATTATGTACTTACCTATAAGGTGATGATTGGTATTGCATTATGACCCACCTAGAAGGTGATGATCGGTATTATATTAAAATCCGCATAATGAAGATAGTTGTAAAAGGAAGTAGAGTATATCCCTTGCATAAATTTAGAGCTAAAGGTAAAGGCTAGTACGAGACTGATGATGGTAAAAAAGAATGATCAAGTAATGAAATAATAGAAGTAATAAACATGGTTCCACATCTTCAGGACGGAGGTATAGCCTTATTGATTATTCTCTTACGCTTAATTTCTTGGAAGTACTTATGTATTATTATAGTTTCTTATGGCCTTACATACTCAGTACTTTCTTTGTACTGACCCCTCTTGGGGGACTTACCTTACATGCTGTAGGCATAGGTGTTAGTAGATCTTCGCAGTAGGCGACGAGACATCCACAGATTATTGGTGAGCTCCAGTTGATCCAGGGCTTTTTCGAGTCATTTTGCATATTGGTTTGAGATTGTATATTAGTATAGAGCAGGGTGTGTCCCGACTCTAGGTTTGTCATAGTCATGTATCTTTAGAGGCTTTATAGACCTATGTGGGTATATGAATGTAAGATCAGTACGTTCAGCTCAACGTAATAGCTCCAACAGCCAAGTTTTGAATATATATATTTATGGCATATGTTTCCATGTCTATGGTTTCCGTATAGTTGCATAAAGTATAATAAGCTTCATACGAGGTTATGCATATGAGTGTCCACAAGCAAAGATTGGTTCTCTCGGGCTATATCGGCTTCGGGTGCCAGTACGGCCTGAGTGGGATTCGGGTCGTGACAAAAAATGGTATCAGAGCAGGTCGTTCTCAGGGTGTCTACAAAGCCATGTCTGAGTAGAGTCTTGCTTATGGATGTGTTGTACGCCACATTTATAAGTAGGAGGATACGGGACATTTAGGGTTGTTTCATTTCTTCATTGTAGATCGTGCAATAGAGCCATTGTCATAGGTGGGATTACATCTGACCATTGTAATTGGTTTTCTTTGATATAGTAAAATGCCGATTACAAGACAAGGTATGGGCAAAGATAAACAGGTAGATATGCATGCGGGAGAAGGAATTAGTAAATCACCACCTAACCCAGCTAGTCAATATGGGGTTGAAACTGAGTTTACATCGCGGGCACCTTCTCCTCCCTTTTCTCCAGGGAGACCACAAAGGAGGGAAGTATCCCCAGAATCGCCTGTTAATGTTATTAGGTGGGAGTTACAGGACTTGAGAAATGTGGTGCAAATGTTGACTCAGATTGTTGTTGCCCAGAGTCAAGGACGAGTTGGTCCAGTGACAAGTAATGATGGTGCGGCTAGGATAGCTAGTCGGAGAACACAGGATTTCCTGAAATTGGATCCTCCCACATTTACTGGGTCTGATCTTAATGAAGGCCCGCAAGACTTTATCGATCAAATTCAAAGGGCTCTAGATGTTATGCATGTGACTGGTGTAGAAACAGTGGAGCTTGCAGCATATAGACTAAAAGGAGAGGCTATCTTATGGTACGAAGATTGGAAACGATCCAGAGGTATCGAAGCAAATCCATCTAGTTGGTAGGAATTCAAGGTGGCATTCCTTGATCATTATCTTCCCTATGAGGTCCGCGAGGCTCGAGCGGATCAGTTTTTAAATCTTCGTCAAGGAAACATGAGCATCAGGGAGTACAGTCTTCGATTCAATTCGTTGGCTAGATATGCTCCTAATATTGTAGCGACTATGGTCGATAGAGTTCATCGGTATGTAGATAGATTGGATCCATATTTGGTAAGGGACTGTACTATTGCTGCGTTAAATAAAGATATAGATATAGCTAGAATACAAGCCTTCACGCAAAAGATGAAGGATCAAAGGCAAAAGAGAAGGATACAAGAATTTGAAGAAGGGTCATCAAAGAGGGCTAGACCCATGGGACAATTCATAGCGTCCCAAGGAGGATTTAGGCCCCGGGTTTTCCCTAGACCACCTGGACCATCATTTTCCTACCCTACAGCGGGTACTTCACCTCCCTTTCGAGGATCTAGAGGTAGTCAGGTTGGGCAGATTAGTGGAATACGGGGTTCGCAGACAGCGGGATCTTTTCGTCAACTGTGCCAGCGCTGCAAAAAGTTTCATTTAGGTTAATGCTGGTTTGAGATGGACATTTGCTTTTGGTGTAAAAATCCAGGACACGTGAAGAGAGAGTACCCACAGAGAGCCACGGGTAGTATAACATGACCTACGGGATCAGCAGAATTCGAAGGCTCTCCTTGATATAGTGACATGTACATTATCTCTACTTTTACCTAATGAATATGTATCAATTGATCCGGGTTCTACCCTATCATATGTTACTCTATTTGACTGCGAGAAAATTGGAAGAAACACTAGAGTTAATAGTGAAGTTAGTTGGGGTGTCTACACCAGTTGGTGAATTTATTATAGCTAAAAGTGTATGTCGTAATTGTATAGTAAATATTGTGATCACGTTACATTGACTAATCTTACTGAGATGGACATGATAGATTTTAATGTTACAATGGGTATGACTTGGTTGGCTTCTCGTTAGGCCACAATAGATTGTCGAGCAAAGAAATTTTTATTTTCATTTTCCACAACGAATTTTCTTGAATGGAAGGGTACATATGTCACTTAGTCAGAGTGAAGGATACTAATGTTGAAGCTACTAATGTGAAAGATACTAGTCTACCCCCATAGGATGTCCCAGTGTAAATTGTATCGACGAGGGATGACACGTCGAGCATGTACATTAATTATAGGCAACGGATTGAAGTGTCAGGAAGGTTTTATGCATCGGATATATATATGATGAGCTAAAGAAATGCATTATGGTAAATCACATCATTCACGATATGTTATTTAGTAGGGAGTAATCAATATGTCCTATGATTTGGAAGCGACTTATTGATGAGATTACATGAAAAGAATATTGCAAAATTTATACTTCGGTAATCGAAGGGATGACGAGTAAAGGTAAAGTACTTGGAATCTGAAGGTTATAGGCTATGTAGAGATTCTTCTTAGTTGGAAAGAGATGTGATGCCATATGGGTAATAATTGATAGGCTTACCAAGTTAACACAGTTGTAGAAATGTTTCTGGGAACCTAAGTGAATGTAAGCATGGTTTTCGTCTTCAGACAGAGGAACAAGCAAACCGTACTGTTTAAGCATGAGAAGTTAGTTCTATTTAGCGTACCTTCTAAGATGGTTCAAAGATGTGGTCAAGTCGTATATGACTTTGAAGTATCCCAAGAACTCTTTATAGTTCATTCAGTATCTCATATGCGATGCTTTTAAAGTGTCTAGGAGATTATCCCGTATTGCTCCCAGTGGAAATCCACCAGTTACAGAAAAATATCATATGTGATGAAGTACGGCTTACTATTCTAGCTCGATAAGCAAAAGTAATAAGAAGTAAAGAAGGAGCTTCCGTAAAGCACAATAGGAGAAACGAACACATGGGAGAAGTCACAAGGGAGACCAAAGAAATAATGAAATCTAAAGTAATCATAAGTTTTTGACACGAAAGCAAAGTTCAGGATATGGAATTAGAGTCAGAATAAGTAAGTCTTTACAAGTATTCTGTGTGTATGTGCTAATTGAAGGATTCACTTCCGGCTTAAGTTATTACAATGAGACATTGTTACTAACATTCGAGGACGAATGTTTCTAAAGGGCGAAGGATGTAACACCCCGTACCTTCCCAACCCTACTTGACGACGTTGAATAATGGTTACTTAGGTGTCGAGATGCCATGAGTAAGAAATTTGTAATGTTAGCGATGAGAAAAATTGAAATTTGGCCTCGTACATGTGATTAGCCCTTCGTAGGAAGTATTTTGTGACTTTAGTGGAGTATTTTTGGGGTTAAAAATAAGTCTAAGAGGACCTCTAAACAAAGGATATTAAGGGTAAGAAGTAAGTTAAAGAATAGGACTTGAAGTATCTAACCAAACCCGCGAAGAAAAGTCGAAAAATGAAATTTTCAAAAATTTTAAGGGAGGGGCATGCCACGCCACTCTGGGCTAAAATTTTTAGTCCAGAGGCAGCAATCTGGCGCACCCATGGGCGTGCCAGGTTGGTTTCTGCCACTTTTCAAAGTTGGAAATTTTCTTAAGTCCCAAGGGTGCCCGGGGACGTACCGAGCCAATTTTTGCCACGTTTCTTCTACAACCATGAGAATATACATGAAATGAGTAAAGTATTATATTGGTATGATGAAATTACTCGTGAACTAATTTGGCATCAAAATGACGATTTTACCCTTTTGGTCAAAATAGGCCGTACGTGGCTAGAATCTCTTGTTTTTGGGATTGAGGCTACGAATATAAATCCCGTGAGTGGGAATATAGTTGTAATGCGTATATGATGGAGGATTATACATTGATTTTAAAGGGTTAAGATGATATGGGTTATTGGGCCTAATTTGAGACCAAAATGAACAAAACATGAAAGGCCCAATGGGTCAAAATGACCCATTCTTGCCTTGACTTGTAAATGATGGAATTAATGGCTAAGGATGACTTTAAAAGGTTATAAAAGGTGTCCAAAAAATCATATTTTAATTCATTATACATACACATCACTTTCTCTCATTTTCTAGAGTTTTCAAGATAACCCTTTTGGTGGCTCTTCAAACCCTAAGGAATTTTTGGACAAGATCATCATCTTCCAAGCTTGGGTAAGTGATTATTATTATAATTTAACATATTATAAGCATGATAGATTATGTATATCATGTTCTTTATGGTTGGAAGTGTTGGACATGGCACTTTTTGTTTTTGTTAAAAAGATGTGTTATCCATGGGATTGTAACTTGAATTATGACTTGTGGTTTTGATGAAAAAGCATGGTATGGGTAAAATATCAACATGTATGGTGTGATTGTGGTCTTAAACTTGTTATTTTTTTTATAAGTGTATATTATGGGATTTTGGACGATATGTGATATGAGGTGTATTAAGGTGACTTGATGGATTACTGGTGATATAGTGCTTATGAGAAAGTGTAAAGGAGAAACCTTGTGGTGAAATGCTATTGGTATGTGATGTTTTGGTCAATGTATAAAATGTTATGGTATTATTGGCATGAAAAGGACCATGAATGGTATTGTAAAGGGTGAATATGGGACTCATGTAACTTATGGTTGTCTTATACACTTGAAACGTAGTTTGTGGTCAATGTATGGAATGAATGGGGTATTATTGGTATGACAATGTCGTAAATGGTATTGTAGAGAAGGAAATGACATTTTAAAGATAAACATGTAACTCATTGTTGTCATATGCATTTGTAAGGTAGTTTGTGGTTAATGTTGGTTTCATTATCTACTTGTGATGTATAGTGAAATGTAAGGAAGGAGTGGGATTATTGTGCTTACATATTGGACTGTATATTTACATTGGAAAGATAAGGTATGTAAGGTTACTTTGTCCGTATCTTTCTGCAGCAAATAGTATTCATATTGATGTTACACTTGTTCCATCCCGAAATGTGATAAGGTAGCCTATATCCGGTTATCAATGGTCATTATCACATAGTTCCTACTCATTGACCAATTGTGAACCTCATGTCTCATATTCATGGTTAATGTTCCGAAAGCCCAATAAGGGTATGTTCCAAAATTCCAATAGTGGTTATACCCATGTCTCTTGTTCATTAATTAGTGTCCAAAGGTTCCAATAGTTCTATGTTTATAATAATGCTATGTTCTCACAATGTTTATTCCCATGTCTCATGTTCATTGGTTAATGATCCAAAGCTTCAATTAAGTTGTCATAATATTGAAATTTCTAAAAGAACTATCCCAAAGAGAGTAAGATGTAAGGAGAATCTATTTATTCTTGAAAAGTATTTTCCAATCACGTCTTGTTCCAAAGTCTAATAATATTATGGATATGTTGGTACAAATCTCTCCCAAGTGTAAAGGTACTAATCTCATAAGACCTCATAAGAGTAATAAGAGAGGTGATGTGCAAGTTAATATAATTATTCCTCATAAGTGAAGATGTCAATCGCATGAAGTAAAGGAGTGAAGTGAAATGTGTGTATAAGTGTGTGCTTCAATTAACGTCATGATCTTTAATGTGTCACTTTCATAACTATGTAAAGGAAAGGGTATTGTAAAGAAGTAATGTACATATGGTTACTTTATGCTTTATTGAGTATGGATCACAATCTAAAGGGTATAAGTTATGTCATGATCTTTAATGTGTCACTTTCATAACTATGTAAAGGAAATGGTATTGTAAAGAAGTAATGTACATATGGTTACTTTATGCTTTATTGAGTATGGATCACAATCTAAATGGTATAAGTTCAAGATGGAATAATCCCAATATCATGCTATATTATTTATTATAGCCCACCAAGGTGGAGGCCCGGTACTATATACATATATATTATAGCCCACCAAAGGTGGAGGCCCGGTACTTTTTACATATATATTATAGCCCACCAAAGGTGGAGGCCCGGTACTATATACTTATTTGTTCAAATGGCCTTACATACTCAGTACTTTCTTCATATTGACCCCTCTTGGGGGACTTACCTTACATGTTGCAGGCATAGGTGTTAGTAGATCTTCGCAGTAGGTGATGAGACATCCGCAGATTATTGGTGAGCTCCAGTTGATCCGGGGCTTTTTTGAGTCATTATGCATATTGGTTTGAGATTGTATATGAGTATAGAGCGGGGTGTGTCCCGACTCTAGGTTTGTCATAGTCATGTATCTGTTGAGGCTTTGTAGACCTATGTGGGTATATGAATGTAAGATCAGTACATTCAGCTCGACGTAATGGCTCGACGTAAAGCCATATCGGCTTCGGGTACCAGTCCGACCTGAGTGGGATTCGGGTCTTGACAGATAACTGCATTACAGGCCTCTGCCTCAGGTCTACCCAAAAATGCATTACACTAATCACGTCCGTCCTCAGACTGAGCAACTCCATGTCTACGACCATAAGCCACATGGGCTCCACCTCTTGTATCCTAAAAACAATTTCTACCACTATGTGTAGCTCCTTTAGCCAATGGTGTCGGTGCCCGATAAGTCCATATTTGAGAACCATGTTGTGGACGAACCTGCCCATGCTTGAGGCAATCTCAAGCATAGCGACTGAACTCTCCATAGTAAAAATGCCTACCTCTAGTGATAGACTTATGGTATGGCCCTGATGAGACGGAATGACTGTCATAGCCTGAAATCCAAAATAAGACCCTTTGACCATCTGACCCAAACTCTAACTTCCCAAAGTACCACACCCTGAATATCCTTTCTCAAAACTGATAGTGCTACCTGAACAGATATGTTGTGTAGAAACTAAGAACCCTTACCTGAGAAATACATGCCTCAGGATTAAGATCAACCAAAACCACCGATCTCTGAAACCTCTTAGCACTACCCCCTGGGCATCCCGATGAATATCCATAATCATTTGGGCGTGATCCACTATCTTCTGGAAAGTTCCCCTAGCAGTCACTAACTGAAGAATCGTAGTCAACCCTTTCACAAACTGCCTAACCTACTCTACCTCAGTCAAAATACTTAGTAAGGCATGCCTAAACAGGGTATGGACATGAGTCTCATACTCGATAATAGTTATCGAACCCTGCTCCAAGAAATCAAAATCATCTCTCAACCTCTCCATCGAGCTGTGCAGTACATAGTTCTTAAGAAAAGCCTTTGAAAGTTATGTCCATGTCATGGGTGGTGAACCAACTGGACTACAACTAAGATAAGACCTCCACCTCTGCTTTACTGACCCAACCATATGAAAGATAGTATAATCCACACCATAAGACTCAACCAAACCAAGGTTATCTAATCTCTGCTAATAGCTAACTAGAAACTCATATGCATTCTCCTCAGGCGCACCACTAAACTTGGGAGGACCCAATCTTACAAACCTATCAAACATCTTTTGCTCATCAACGATTATATTGGTCTAGGCACAACCAGTGGAGAAATAAGTCTGAACAAAAAAGTATCAATGCGTGGGGCCATAGTAGTAGCTGGCTGTGCCCTGGGAGTTTGAAAACCATGAAACGGTGCCTGCTCTAGTGGCTGAACATACTTTTTAGTATAAGGCCCATATGGAGTGATATGTAAAGCTTGTTTCTTAGCTGCACCTTTCAAATAACTCATGAGTCAAATCATAACATCCTGTAAAAAGTGTATGGCTATAAAATCCTGTGGAACCTAAGTTGGCCCCATACCCTCTGGCTATTGTGCTGCATCATCAACCTCAACCTTTGGCGTAGGAGGTGAAACCCTAGAATGTCCCGTAGCTAGCGATGTAGCATGTGCTCTACCTCTACCAAGTCCGTGACCCCTAACTAGGGCCCCAAAATTAGCTTCCAGTTCATCACCCTCGATAACACTCGATTGCATCCTCATCATCTATAGAAAGAGTGAAATACAAGGTTTAGAATTCCAGAAGTGAATAATGTGCATAATATGGAATCAAGAATCAAATGTTTCCTAAGAATGTCTCATAGCCTCCCAAAGATAGATACGAACATCAATGTACGAATCCACAAGACTTTACTAGAAATCTGTTATTGTACTCATGAGATTGGTGAATCTAGAGCTCTAATACCAACTTGTCACGACTCAAAAGCCCATAGGTTGTGATGGCACTTACCCCAACCGGACTATGATAGGTAAACCTTGACTTACCAATTTAGAATATTAGCATAAACTATATAACAAACTACACCATATTGGATTATCTAAATAATAACAATAATAATAACTCAAAGCATCCTCAATAGTACTAATAAGAAAGTCTGAACAAAAATGAATACACAACCCTAAGACTCTGATGTCATAAGTACAAAAGCAACTCTAAATATTGAATGTCGAAATAAATATAAAACTGTCCAAAAATCAAAACAAGATAGCAGTAACATAGATGATGTCATGGCCCAAAAATGCAAGGTTGTGATGACACCTATCCTGACCAAACCTTGGTAAGTAAGCCCAACAACAATAAGGAAATAAATATAGAAAATACAATAGACAAGATAATATAATACACGAATTTAGAATAAAGTTGAACATAATACCATATCAAGAAAATCTCAGAAACGTACATCTCCAAATCCGCTAGAAACTAGTGTCACGAGTAAGGAGCAACTCAAAAATTGACATAAGTACGAATATATATATCCAACTATCTTTAAAAGTTAAATAAAGACAAGGAAACATAGATGAAGTCATGAACTATCTCTAGATGGAGAGCTCACTGTGACTTTGAATAGCTCTCAACTTTACTGATGATGGTAAGACTGAATGATCAAGTAATGAAATAATAAAAGTAATGAACATGGTTCCACATCTTCAGGACGGAGGTATATCTATATTGATTATTCTCTTATGCTTAATTTCTTGGAAGTACTTATCTATTATTATAGTTTCAAATGGCCTTACATACTCAGTACTTTCTTCGTACTGACCCCTCTTGGGGGACTTACCTTACATGTTGCAGGCGCAGGTGTTAGTAGATCTTCGCAGTAGGCGATGAGACATCCGCAGATTGTTGGTGAGCTCCAGTTGATCAAGGGCTTTTCCGAGTCATTATGCATATTGGTTTGAGATTGTATATGAGTATAAAGCGGGGGGTGTACCGACTTTAGGTTTGTCATAGTCATGTATCTATTGAGGCTTTGTATACCTATGTGGGTATATGAATGTAAGATCAGTACGTTAAGCTCGACGTAATGGCTCTAACGGCCAAGTTTTGAATATATATTTATGGCATATGTTTCCATGTCCATAGTTTCCGTATAGTTGCATAAAGTAGAATATGCTTCATACGAGGTTATGCAGACGAGTGTACACAAGCAAAGATTGGTTCTCTCGGGCAATATCGGCTTCGGGTGCCAGTCCGGCCTGAGTGGGAATCGGGTTGTGATAGATAACTACATTACAGGTCTCTGCCTCAGGTCTACCCAAGAATGTATTACACTAATCACTTCCGTCCTCAGACTAAGCAACTCCATGTCTACGACCATGAGCCACATGGTCTCCACCTCTAGTACCCTAAAAACAATCTCTACCACTATGTGTACCTCCTTTAGCCAATGGTGTCGGTACCCGATAAGTCTATATTTGAGAACCATGTTGTGGACGAACCTGCCCAAGCTTGAGGAAATCTCAAGCATAGCGACTGAACTCTCCATAATAAAAATGCCTACTTCTAGTGATAGACTTATGGTATGGCCCTGGTGAGACGGAATGACTGTCATAGCCTGAAATCCAAAATAAGACCCTTTGACCATCTGACCCAAACTCTAACTTTCGAAAGTACCACACCCTGAATATCCTTTCTCAAAACCGATAGTGCTACCTGAACAGACATGTTGTGCAGAAACTAAGAACCCCTACCTGAGAAATACATGTCTCAGGATTAAGATCAACCAAAACCACCGATCGCTGAAACCTCTTAGTGCTACCCCCTGGGCATCCCGATGAATAACCATAATCATTTGGGAGAGATCCACTATATTTTGGAAAGTTCCCCTAGCAGTCACTAACTGAAGAATCGTAGACAACCCTTTCACAAACTTCCTAACCTACTCTACCTCAGTCAAAATACTTAGTAAGGCATGCTTAAACAGGGTATGGACATGAGTCTCATACTCGATAATAGTTATCGAGCCCTTCTCTAAGAAATCAAAATTATCTCTCAACCTCTCCATCGAGCTGTGCAGTACATAGTTCTCAAGAAAAGCCTTTGAAAGTTATGTCCATGTCATGGGTGGTGAACCCACTGGACTACAACTAAGATAAGACCTCCACCTCTGCTTTACTGACCCAACCATATGAAAGGTATTATAATCCACACCATAAGACTCAACCAAACCAAGGTTATCCAATCTCTCCTGATAGCTAACTAGAAACTCATATTTATTCTCCTCAGGTGCACTACTAAACTTGGGAGGACCCAATCTCACAAACCTATCAAACATCTTTTGCTCATCAATAATTATATTGGTCTAGGCACAACTAGTGGAGAAATAAGTCTGACCAGAAAAGTATCAATGCTTGGGGCCATAGTAGTAGCTAGTTGTGCCCTGGGAGTTTCAAAACCATAAAACAGTGCCTGCTCTAGAGGCTGAGCATACTTTTTAGTATAAGGCCCATCTGGAGTGATATGTAAAGCTTGTTTCAGAGCTACACCTTCCAAATAACTCAAGAGTCAAATCATAACATCCTGTAAAAAGTGTATGGATATAAAATCCTGTGGAACCTAGGTTGTCCCTATACCCTCTGGCTAATATGTTGCATCATCAACCTCAAACTTTGGCGTAGGAGGTGACACCCAATAACGTCCCATACCTGGCGCTGTAGCATGTCCTCTACCTCTACCAAGTCTGTGACCCCTAACTAGGTCCCAAAAAGCAGCTTCCAGCTCATCACCCTCGATAACACTCGATTGCATCCTTATCATCTATAGAAAGAGTGAAATACAATGTTTAGAATTCCAAAAGTGAATAATGTGCATAATATGGAATCAAGAATCAAATGTTTCCTAAGAATGTCTCATACCCTCCCAAAGATAGATACGAACATCAATGTACGAATCCACAAGACTTTACTAGAAATCTGTTATTGTACTCATGAGATTGGTGAATCTAGAGCTCTAATACCAACTTGTCACGACCCAAAAACCCATAGGTTGTGATGGCACTTACCCCAACCTGACTGTGATAGGTAAACCTTGACTTACCAATTTAGAATATTAGCATAAACTATATAACAACTTACACCATATTGGATTATCCAAATGATAACAATAATAATAACTCAAAGCATCCTCAATAGTACTAATAAGAAAGTCTGAACAAAAATGAATACACAACCCTAAGACTCTGATGTCATAAGTACAAAAGCAACTCTAAATATTGAATGTCGAAATAAATATAAAACTGTCCAAAAATCAAAACAAGATAGCAGTAACATAGATGATGTCATGGCCCAAAAATGCAAGGTCGTGATGACACCTATCCTGACCAAACCTTGGTAAGTAAGCCCAACAACAATAAGGAAATAAATATAGAAAATACAATAGACAAGATAATATAATACATGAATTTAGAATAAAGTTGAACATAATACCATATCAAGAAAATCTTAGAAACGTACATCTCCAAATCCACCAGAAACTAGTGTCACGAGTAAGGAGCAACTCAAAAATTGACATAAGTACGAATATATATATCCAACTATCTTTAAAAGTTAAATAAAGACAAGGAAACATAGATGAAGTCATGAACTATCTCTAGACGGAGAGCTCACTGTGACTTTGAATAGCTCTCAACTTTACTGATGATGGTAAGACTCAATGATCAAGTAATGAAATAATAGAAGTAATGAACATGGTTCCACATCTTAAGGACGGAGGTATATCCATATTGATTATTCTCTTACTCTTAATTTCTTGGAAGTACTTATGTATTATTATAGTTTCAAATGGCCTTGCATACTCAGTACTTTCTTCATACTGACCCCTCTTGGGGGACTTACCTTACATGCTGTAGGCACAGGTGTTAGTAGATCTTCGAAGTAGGCGACGAGACAACTACAGATTGTTGGTGAGATCCAGTTGATCCGGGGCTTTTCTGAGTCATTATGCATATTGGTTTGAGATTGTATATGAGTATAGAGCGGGGTGTGTTTCGACTCTAGGTTTGTCATAGTCATGTATCTATAAAGGCTTTGTAGACCTATATGGGTATATAAATGTAAGATCAGTACGTTCAGATCGACGTAATGGCTCTAACGGCCAAGTTTTGAATATATATTTATGGCATATGTTTCCATGTCTATGGTTTCCGTATAGTTGCATAAAGTAGAAGAAGCTTCATACGAGGTTATGCATACAAGTGTCCACAAGCAAAAATTGGTTCTCTCGGGCCATATCGACTTAGGGTGCCAGTCCGACCTGAGTGGGATTCGGGTCGTGACAGATAACTGTATTACAGGCCTCTGCCTTAGGTCTACCCAAGAATGTATTACACTAATCACGTCCGTCCTCAGACTGAGAAACTCCATCTCTATGACCATGAGCCACATAGGCTCCACCTCTAGTACCCTAAAAACAATCTCTACTACTATGTGTACCTCCTTTAGCCAATGGTGTCGGTGCTCGATAAGTCTATATTTTTGAACCATGTTGCGGACGAACCTGCCCATGCTTGAGGTAATCTCAGGCATAGCGACTGAACTCTCCATAATAAAAATGCCTACTTCTAGTGATAGACTTATGGTATGGCCCTGATGAGACGAAATGACTGTTATAGCCTGAAATCCAAAATAAGACCCTTTGACCATCTGACCCAAACTCTAACTTCCCAAAGTACCACACCCTGAATATCCTTTCTCAAAACTGATAGTGCTACCTGAACAGATATGTTGTACAGAAACTACAAACCCCTACCTGAGAAATACATGCCTCAGGATTAAGATCAACCAAAACCACTGATCTCTGAAACCTATTAGCGCTACCCCCTGGGCATCCCGATGAATATCCATAATCATTTGGGCGTGATCCACTATCTTCTGAAAAGTTCCCCTAGAAGTCACTAATTGAAGAATCGTAGTCAACCCTTTCACAAACTTCCTAACCTACTCTACCTCAGTCAAAATACTTAGTAAGACATGCCTAAACAAGGTATGGACATGAGTCTCATACTCGATAATAGTTATCGAACCCTACTCCAAGAAAACAAAATCATCTCTCAACCTCTCCATCGAGCTGTGCAGTAGATAGTTCTCAAAAAAATCCTTTGAAAGTTATGTCCATGTCATGGGTGGTGAACCCACTGGACTACAACTAAGATAAGACCCCCACCTCTGCTTTACTGACCCAACCATATGAAAGGTAGTATAATCCACACCATAAGACTCAAACAAACCAAGGTTTTCCAAATTCTCCTGATAGCTAACTAGAAACTCATATGCATTCTCCTCAAGTGCACCACTAAACTTGGGAGGACCCAATCTCACAAACCTATCAAACATCTTTTGCTCATCAACGATTATACTGGTCTAGGCACAACCAGTGGAGAAATAATTTTGACTAGAAAAGTATCAATGTGTGGGGCCATAGTAGTAGCTGGCTGTGCCCTGGGAGTTTGAAAACCATGAAACGGTGCCTGCTCTAGTGGCTGAACATACTTTTTAGTATAAGGCCCATATGGAGTGATATGTAAAGCTTGTTTCTTAGCTGCACCTTTCAAATAACTCATGAGTCAAATCATAACATCCTGTAAAAAGTGTATGGCTATAAAATCCTGTGGAGCCTAGGTTGGCCCCATACCCTCTGGCTAATGTGCTGCATCATCAACCTCAACCTTTGGCGTAGGAGGTGAAACCCTAGAATGTCCCGTAGCTAGCGCTGTAGCATGTGCTCTACCTCTACCAAGTCCGTGACCCCTAACTAGGGCCCCAAAATTAGCTTCCAGTTCATCACCCTCGATAACACTCGATTGCATCCTCATCATCTATAGAAAGAGTGAAATACAAGGTTTAGAATTCCAGAAGTGAATAATGTGCATAATATGGAATCAAGAATCAAATGTTTCCTAAGAATGTCTCATAGCCTCCCAAAGATAGATACGAACATCAATGTACGAATCCACAAGACTTTACTAGAAATCTGTTATTGTACTCATGAGATTGGTGAATCTAGAGCTCTAATACCAATTTGTCACGACTCAAAAGCCCATAGGTTGTGATGGCACTTACCCCAACCGGACTATGATAGGTAAACCTTGACTTACCAATTTAGAATATTAGCATAAACTATATAACAAACTACACCATATTGGATTATCTAAATGATAACAGTAATAATAACTCAAAGCATCCTCAATAGTACTAATAAGAAAGTCTGAACAAAAATGAATACACAACCCTAAGACTCTGATGTCATAAGTACAAAAGCAACTCTAAATATTGAATGACGAAATAAATATAAAACTGTCCAAAAATCAAAACAAGATAGCAGTAACATAGATGATGTCATGGCCCAAAAATGCAAGGTCGTGATGACACCTATCCTGACCAAACCTTGGTAAGTAAGCCCAACAACATTAAGGAAATAAATATAGAAAATACAATAGACAAGATAATATAATACATGAATTTAGAATAAAGTTGAACATAATACCATATCAAGAAAATCTTAGAAACGTACATCTCCAAATCCGCCAGAAACTAGTGTCACGAGTAAGGAGCAACTTAAAAATTGACAAAAGTACGAATATATATATCCAACTATCTTTAAAAGTTAAATAAAGACAAGGAAACATAGATGAAGTCATGAACTATCTCTAGACGGAGAGCTCACTGTGACTTTGAATAGCTCTCAACTTTACTGATGATGGTAAGACTGAATGATCAAGTAATGAAATAGTAGAAGTAATGAACATGGTTCCACATATTATTATAGTTTCAAATGGCCTTGCATACTCAGTACTTTCTTCTTACTGACCCCTCTTAGGGGACTTACCTTACATGCTTTAGGCACAGGTGTTAGTAGATCTTCGAAGTAGGCGACGAGACAACTGCAGATTGTTGGTGAGCTCCAGTTGATCCGGGGCTTTTTCGAGTCATTATGCATATTGGTTTGAGATTGTATATGAGTATAGAGTGGGGTGTGTTCCGATTCTAGGTTTGTCATAGTCATGTATCTATAGAGGCTTTGAAAACCTATATGGGTATATAAATGTAAGATCAGTACGTTCAGCTCGACGTAATGGCTTTAACGGCCAAGTTTTGAATATATATTTATGGCATATGTTTCCATGTCTATGGTTTCCGTATAGTTGCATAAAGTAGAAGAAGCTTAATACGTGGTTATGCATACAAGTGTCCACAAGCAAAGATTGGTTATCTCGGGCCATATCGACTTCGGGTGCCAGTCCGGCCTGAGTGGGATTCGGGTCGTGACAGATAACTGCACTACAGGCCTCTGCCTTAGGTCTACCCAAGAATGTATTACACTAATCACGTCCGTCCTCAGACTCAGCAACTCCATCTCTATGACCATGAGCCACATAGGCTCCACCTCTAGTACCCTAAAAACAATCTCTACTACTATGTGTACCTCCTTTCGCCAATGGTGTCAGTGCTCGATAAGTCTATATTTTAGAACCATGTTGTGGAAGAACCTGCCCATGCTTAAGGTAATCTCAAGCATAGCGACTGAACTCTCCATAATAAAAATGCCTACTTCTAGTGATAGAATTATGGTATGGCCCTGATGAGACGGAATGACTGTCATAGCTTGAAATCCAAAATAAGACCCTTTGACCATCTGACCCAAACTCTAACTTCCCAAAGTACCACACCCTAAATATCCTTTCTCAAAACTGATAGTGCTACCTGAACAGATATGTTGTGCAGAAACTAAAAACCCCTACCTTAGAAATACATGCCTCAGGATTAAGATCAACCAAAACCACCGATCTCTGAAACCTATTAGCGCTACCCCCTGGGCATCCCGATGAATATCCATAATCATTTGGGCTTGATCCACTATCTTCTGGAAAGTTCCCCTAGAAGTCACTAATTGAAGAATCGTAGTCAACCCTTTCACAAACTTCCTAACCAACTCTACCTCAGTCAAAATACTTAGTAAGGCATTCCTAAACAGGGTATGGACATGAGTCTCATACTCGATAATAGTTATCGAACCGTGCTCCAAGAAATCAAAATCATCTCTCAACCTCTCCATCGAGCTGTGCAGTACATAGTTCTCAAGAAAACCCTTTGAAAGTTATGTCCATGTCATGGGTGGCGAACCAACTGGACTACAACTAAGATAAGACCTCCACCTCTGCTTTACTGACCCAACCATATAAAAGGTAGTATAATCCACACCGTAAGACTCAACCAAACCAAGGTTATCCAATCTCTTCTGATAGCTAACTAGAAACTCATATGCATTCTCCTCAGGTGCACCGCTAAACTTGGGAGGACCCAATCTCACAAACCTATCAAACATCTTTTGCTCATCAACGATTATACTGGTCTAGGCACAACCAGTGGAGAAATAATTTTGACCAGAAAAGTATCAATGCGTGGGGCCATAGTAGTAGCTGGTTGTGCCCTGGGAGTTTGAAAACCATGAAACAGTGCCTGCTCTAGTGGCTGAACATACTTTTTAGTATAAGGCCCATATGGAGTGATATGTAAAGCTTGTTTCTTAGCTGCACCTTTCAAATAACTCATGAGTCAAATCATAACATCCTGTAAAATGTGTATGGCTATAAAATCCTGTGGAACCTAGGTTGGCCCCATACCCTCTGGCTAATGTGCTGCATCATCAGCCTCAACCTTTGGCGTAGGAGGTGACACCCTAGAACGTCCCATAGCTGGCGCTGTAGCATGTGCTCTACCTCTACCAAGTCCGTGACCCCTAACTAGGGCCCCAAAAGTAGCTTCCAGCTCATCACCCTCGATAACACTCTATTGCATCCTCATCATCTATAGAAAGAGTGAAATACAAGGTTTAGACTTCCAGAAGTGAATAATGTGCATAATATGGAATCAAGAATCAAATGTTTCCTAAGAATGTCTCATAGCCTCCCAAAGATAGATACGAACATCAATGTACAAATCCACAAGACTTTACTAGAAATCTGCTATTGTACTCATGAGATTGGTGAATCTAGAGCTCTAATACCAACTTGTCACGACTCAAAAGCCCATAGGTTGTGATGGCACTTACCCCAACCGGACTATGATAGGTAAACCTTGACTTACCAATTTAGAATATGAGCATAAACTATATAACAACCTACACCATATTGGATTATCTAAATGATAACAGTAATAATAACTCAAAGCATCCTCAATAGTACTAATAAGAAAGTCTGAACAAAAATGAATACACAACCCTAAGACTGTGATGTCATAAGTACAAAAGCAACTCTAAATATTGAATGTCGAAATAAATATAAAACTGTCCAAAAATCATAACAAGATAGCAGTAACATAGATGATGTCATGGCCCAAAAATGCAAGGTCGTGATGACACCTATCTTGACTAAACCTTGGTAAGTAAGCCCAACAACAATAAGGAAATAAATATAGAAAATACAATAGACAAGTTAATATAATACATGAATTTAGAATAAAGTTGAATATAATACCATATCAAGAAAATCTCAGAAACGTACATCTCCAAATCCGCCAGAAACTAGTGTCACGAGTAAGGAGAAACTCAAAAATTGACATAAGTACGAATATATATATCCAACTATCTTTAAAAGTTAAATAAAGACAAGGAAACATAGATAAAGACATGAACTATCTCTAGACGGAGAGCTCACTGTGACTTTGAATAGCTCTCAACTTTGCACGATATAAGGCTCTATAGGTCACACCCATACTGGGATCTGAACCTATAGGGTACAGAAAAATAGGAGTGAATATGATCTACTTATACTTAGTAGGCATCATAGGTCGACCCAGTAAAGTATATAACTAATAATATAATGAAAACTACGAGTAATGTTTCCACCTACATACAGAAAAGTTCCCAATGGTTGATCAAGACGAACAACTCCTAAGAGTATAATAACAATACAATCTCAACAACAGTATAAGAAATATCAACACAATACATAATGAATTCAAATTCATAATATCATTCATATAAAAAAATATGAAAAATAGTACAACACAATGATATGATATGTATGCAATGCTCAAATGCTTACCTCATATACACTCTCCGAGCCTAGGCTTCCAGAAGAGGACCCATTGGGGGTTCACAACCAGTTTACTAATCATAATCTCATTTATCAACCTTGTTGACTCTTCGATTAGCTAAGGAGTTTTATAAAATGGTCCACTTTCTTTCACAAAGAAGTCCAAGTTCCATAATAATATCAATTACATGAAAATGAGTGATATGGAGTATGCATGATCATAACAAAATCAACAACGTATAACAATCTACTCAACAATAACATGAATAAACTCAAATCACCCAAATCCCAACAATTCATTATATAAGCCCCTAATAGAAATACAGTGGAAAAGAATCATATATGACATCAAATATATAAATTAAAGCCCCCATACGGGCAACACAAAAGTAATAAAGAACAATCAATTTTCAAAAAAGACCAGAACCAGCCTCTACATGGGCATCTCAATGATAATAATATCTCAAATCAATAATAAGGTTCACATAAGCCCCCACACGGGCAACACGATAGTAATAATGATTTCAAAATATGAACACAATGATAAAATCCCCAACCCATAGCATACTTTACATGAATGGTTAACTACCCAGCCTGGTCTAGAAAAAGTTAAGCCATAATCTACCTTAAAGGCCAAAAACTCGAGCTTACACCCTTCAACAAGAAGCCTTTCCCTTCCATACAACTTCAGAACAAACCCAATCTATCAAAAATAGATACTTTGCATAATTAGGAGTCTAATGATACCCATATTAACATACTTTGGTTTTGAGTCCAAAATCACTTTAAAAATTAACCCCAAACATAAAAAAATAAAACTAGAATTTTAATAAAGAATTTTAATAAAGAATAAGGTTACCCATACTTTAAGGTTTCTAAATATGAAAATCCATCAAAAGCTGAGTTGAAATCAAAGAAAAACTCATATTTCACTTTACCGGGTAAAACCCAAAATCTCAAGTTTAAAATCCAAGTTTTAAAGGTATTTAAGAAATATAATCAATGGGTATTAATACAAATTAGGTTTAGATACTTATCCAAACAAGTTTGATGGAAAAATATCTTGAAATTGCCCAAAACCAAGGTACTAAAGTCCAAAGATTGTAAAAATAGAGTTAAATCACAAAAATGGGGGTTTAAATACTGTTCTGATAAACAGTGACTTCACTGCATGCACACCCAACCCATCGCGTGTGCGGAGAAGGAAATTTGACTCGGTCCGGCATTTTCCCTTCATGTACATGATAGCTTGGCCACGTGTACGGTGACCAGGTGAATACTTTACCACTTCTGCAGGCCTCAGGCCACGTGCGTGATGAAGTCTTACCTGGTGCTCCAGCAGCTGTGCACCAGTTGAAGCTCATGTCTAAAATTGCTCCAAACGGGCCCTCAAAATTTATTCAAAACCCCACAAAAATAACCTAATAATGCTACTAGGATAATTTTAACTATTTAGAATCAATGGAACCATCAAATTTACCAGAAGTGATCGTTATTAACAAGTTACCCCTGGGAACCCGTTTAGGCCAAAATATATGCTCAAAATTTCAAAACTCATAATATAGACTCAAAACCCGAACCACCCAAGCTACTAACCCAAAATGGATATATCAGATCTAATGGAATTAATGAAACTCTCATCCGGCGCTTGGATCTCAACATGTTGACCAAAGTCAACTACACCACTATAAAGGCTACTCAAAATCTCAAACTCATATAAATCACTTCTAAATGCTTCGGGGACAGTGTAAATGATCTCCATAACTCCTAAATGATATAAAGCAACATCTAGAAAGGAAAAATTGGTCAAAACATAGAAAAATCTAACAATCACCATGAGGGTTTTAACATTATCCACCACTAAGACACACGTTCATTCTCGAATGAAAAAATAAAGGAAGTACCTAAATCGGTAAAATGTTGGGGGTATCTACTCTGTATATCAGACTCAACCTCCCATGTAGCCTCTCATTTGGGCAATGCCTCCACTGAACTTTCACAAAATTGATATTTTAGATCTTAACTTTCTAGTTGCCTATCCAAAATAGCAATAAGCTCCTCCTCAAAGGTCAAATCATGATGTAAAGAAACTGAATTCCACCGAATCATATGCGACTCATCAGGATGGTATCGCTTCAACATCAAAACATGGAATACCATATGCATAACTAACAGGTTTGAAGGTAGAGCCAGCCTCTAGGCCACATCTCCAACTTTTTGATGAATCTCAAAAGGTTTGATAAATCTCAGACTAAGCTCCCTTTTCTTCTCAAATCTCATCACACCTTTCATGGGTGATACCCTCAATAAAACTTGCTCACCAAGAATGAACTCCAAATTACTAACTTGTCGATCGGTGTAACTCTTCTACCTACTATGGAAATTCACAAATCTAAATACTGGTTGTGGTTATGAATTTTAATATTGATGGTATTAAAGAATACAATAAGATGATAGGAGCGCTTGTTGGTAGGGTATCCTACACTTATACTTTGAAGAAACTTGATCTTGATTTGAAGAATAGGGTGACCCCACCGGCTCGCCCTTCTATTGACGAGCCTCCAGTCTTAGAGCTTAAGGCTTTTTCTTTTAACCTTCACTACATATTTTTGGGAACCAATAACATCTTGCCTGTAATCATTTCTGCTGAGTTAGCAGGATGGCAGGTAGAAGCTTTGGTTTTGATATTAAAGAAATTTAAGAGGGCTATTGGTTGGTCCATTGCTGATATTATAGGTATTCCACCCGACATTTGCAGTCATAAGATCAAGCTTGTTCCTGAGTGTATACCAAGTATTAAGCACCAGCGTCGTCTAAACCTACCTATGCAGGAAGTTGTGAAGAAAGAAATCATTAAGTGGTTAGATGCAAGTGTAGTTTACCCCATTGCTGATAGCAAGTGGGTGAGCCCAATTTAGTATGTACCAAAGAAGGGAGGAATCACTGTGGTTTCAAATGATAAGAATGAGTTAATCCCAATGAGGCCACTCACCGAATGGATAGTTTGCATACACTATCGAAAGTTAAATTCTTGGACTGAAAAGGATCACTTTCCCATGTTTTTCATGGACCATATGCTGGATCGTCTTGTTGGAAGGGGGTGGTACTACTTTCTTGATGGTTATTTGGGATATAATTAGATTTTTGTTGCTCCCAAGGACCAATAGAAGACCACGTTCACCTGCCCATATGGGACTTTTGCATTCAAAAGGATGTCGTTCGGGTTATGCAATGCACCAGCCACTTTTCAGCGTTGCATGATGTTTATTTTCTCTGACATAGTGGAAGACACTATTGAGGTATTCATGGATGATTTTTTTGTAGTGGGAGATTCGTTTGACCACTATCTGGCCCACCTCGGTAATGTGTTACAAAGATTTGAAGAGTGCAATTTGGTGCTAAATTGGGAGAAATGTCACTTTATGGTCAAATAAGGTATTGTGTTGGGTCATCAAATCTCCAAGAAGGCTATCGAAGTAGACAAAGCAAAGATTGAGGTTATTGAAAAATTACCCCCACCTATTTCTGTGAAAGGGATTCGAAGCTTTTTAGGTCATGCTGGCTTTTATAGAAGATTCATCAAGGATTTCTCTAAGATTGCACATCTGCTATGCAAACTTTTGGAGAAAGAGGTGAAGTTCATGTTCAATGGAGAGTGCCTAAAAGCATTCGAATGTCTGAAAGAGAAGTTAGTTTCAGCTCCTATCATTATCACACCAGACTGGATGATGCCATTTGAGGTTATGTGTGATGCTAGTGGAGTAGCTTTGGGTGCAGTCCTTGGCCAAAGATATAAAAAGATTCTACATCCTATTTACTATGCCAGTAAGGCACTTAATCCAGCCAATAAGAATTACACTATGACTGAGCAAGAGCTATTGGCGGTGGTTTTTACATTTGAAAAATTTTGATCTTACTTGATTGGTACGAAGGTGATTGTACATACAGATCATTCCGCACTTAGTTATCTTATGTCAAATAAGAACGCTACGACAAGGCTGATTCGGTGGGTACTTCTACTATAAGAGTTTGATTTTGAGGTCAAGGACCGAAAGAGGACTAAGAATCAGGTTGCAGACCACCTATCACGCCTTGAGGAGGAAGCCATGATAAAATTAAGGGATGATCGTGAGATTGATGATACTTTTCTAGGCGAGCAAGTTTTAGCAGCAGATCAAGACTTAATCCCATGGTTTGCAAATTTTACCAACTTTCTGGCAAGTGATGTAGTCCCGGAAGATATGTTGTACCAGCAACGGAGGAGATTCATGCATGAGGTGAGAAAATTCTTCTGGGATGAGCCTTACCTGTTTAGGGTATGTGCAGATGGTATGATTTGAAGGTGTAACCCAGAGGCCGAAATGATGAGTATTTTGGAAGCATGTCATTCATCTCCAGTTTGGGGTCATCAAGGCGGTACGCGGACTGTGCACAAGATCTTACAATGCGAATATTATTGGCCTACCATCTGTAAAGATGCTCATGACTATTTTCAAGCCTGTGATAAATGTCAAAGACAAAGTAATATCTTACACAGACACGAACTTCCTATGACAACTATACTTGAGCTCAAATTGTTGATGTATGAGGAATTGATTTTATGGGTCTCTTTAAGAGTTCACATGGGATGAAATACATTTTGGTAGATGTTGACTATGTTTCTAAGTGGGTGGAGGCGATTACGCTTCCCAATAATGAAGGAAGAAGTGTCACAACATTCTTGAAAAAGAGCATATTCTCATGATTTGGTACACCCCGAGTTATCATTAGTAATGGAGATTCCATTTCTGTAATCGGTTGTTCAAACCTTACTTGAAAAATATGATGTCAAACATAAGGTTGCAATACCTTACCATCCTCAGAAGAGCAGGCAAGTTGAAGTGTTAAATCATGAGATTAAGTCTATTTTGGCAAAGACAGTTAATGCCAATAGGATTGATTGGGCAAGAAGATTGGATGATGCATTATGGGCATATCGAACTACATTCAAAACATCGATCGGTGCCTCACCATATCAGTTAGTGTTTGGGAAATCCTACCATTTGCCTGTCGAACTTGAATATAAGGCATTATGGGCATTGAAGAGGTTAAATCTAAACTAGAGTGAACCGTCTAAATTGAGGTTAGACCAGATGAATGAGATGGATGAATTTCATCTCCGGGCTTATGAAAGTTCAGTACTTTATAAAGAAAAGATGAAACTGTATCATGACTGTAAGATTGAACAATGAGAGTTTCATTCAGGAGATTTGGTACTGCTCTATAACTCTAGGCTTCGCCTTTTTCCTTGAAAAAAGTGGTCTAAATGGTCTGGACTATTCACTATTGTTAGGGTATTCCCGCATGGAGCA
Source organism: Capsicum rhomboideum (assembly GCA_031232105.1). Classification (NCBI taxonomy): domain Eukaryota; kingdom Viridiplantae; phylum Streptophyta; class Magnoliopsida; order Solanales; family Solanaceae; genus Capsicum; species Capsicum rhomboideum. The sequence continues at coordinate 53,707,969 of CP124718.1, forward strand.
ATCGAGCTGAAAGGTGAAGATAATATTTTATTCAAGGTCAATGGGCAGCGTGTAAAACACTATAGGGGAATCACGAAAGAGATAAGGACTTGTGAGGAGCTTAGTCTTGATGAAGTCTGAGTAGTCAAGATAGACATGTCGTGCCGCGACGTTAAATTAGGTGCATCATGGGAGGAAACCCATAGGCTGGTTGGTGAAGTCTGAGCATCCAATTCAGCCATATCATGCCGCGATGTTAAATAGCGACGTTAAATTAAGCGCTTCATGGGAGGCAACCCAAGTCCTGATTTGGTTGTGATATGATCATTGGAGGATAAGTTAGCTGGAATTTACAATATGGAACTGAATATGTTCAGTACAACCAACGATAGATACCTACGTCACGTAGGTCAACCCATGTCATGTGGGTTGGTACCGTAGAAGTTAGAGAAAATTTTATACCTGAAGAACTCAACCTACGCCAGTGACCCACGTGACGTAAGTCAACCCACGTCACGTGGGTAGGTACCGTGGAAATCAGAAATAAATTTAACCTGCAGAACTCGACCTATGATAGTGACCCATGTGACGTAGGTCAACCCACGTCACGTGGGTAGATACCTTGAAAAGTAGAAACCCATTTAAAACCCGAGATCTGACCCTACCCAACCCTAATTTTGGCCTACCCATATAAATTTCAATACCACCTGATTACAAACTCAAAAATTCGATCCTCCAAGCCTCCATATACGCTATTTCTCTACCCAATTCACCCAATTTAACACCTTAAATCCTATAATCACTATAAATTCCAAGTACCAACCATTCAAATTCGTACCACCAACACTCTAATTTAAAGAAAATTAGACTATTCTCCACCCTAAAAATCCAAAACACTATAAACCCAAATTTGACTCACTCGACCCAAAACGAACCCAAATCCAAACCCAACCTAATGCTGCCCAAATCAAACCCCAAGCATGGATACATGGGTTCCTCTTCAAGAATCCATGCTAAAAACCCTAAATTTATGACTAGGTTGTGTGGTGAACCTTCGGAGTCAAATAAAAGTGGGTTCGAAGAGATATACGAGCTAGCTACCACTGATTTTACACTGGTACCTCATACAAAGAGTCTACAAACTAGGGCAAAAGTTGCTGCCCAAGCTGCACAACAGCCTACTTCACAGTCCCCGCAACCTGCTGCCCCTACTCAGTCTTCTGATTCTTCCCCCCAGTCTGATGAGGGGATGGAAGCTTCTGCAACCGATGATGAATAGAAGGTTGATGCATCTGGGTCTGAGGAAAATACTGAGGGTACGAATGACATCGAGGTTGATGCATCTGGGTCTGAGAAAAATACGAAAGGTCTGGATGATTCTGCAATTGATGCATAAGCATTTATTTCTTGTACGGGTAGTCAAAACTCCACGAATTCCTCACAGAGACAGGTGGCTGCACAACGGGCTACAGTTGTGGTTCAAAGGGAAAACAAGCGATGGTGTGTTCAGGGTATGAGGGCCATTTATGACAGGGATGCCAAACTTACTGAGCGGAGCATGTGTAGATGGAGTATCACTGAGGAGCCCCAGTATTAGCTAGATGAATTGAAGGCACTGCCTAAGATTAAGGTAGTATTTGATCATTATGTATTCGTATGGATGACGGAGCCTCTTGGGCATTATAGCTCAGATTTGGTCCATGAGTTTTATGCTTCCTATGCTGCTTCTATTGAATTGATCACACCCAATGAGCAGCAATATAGGGACCAACCACCATTGACTCACACTTTGGTTTGGGAGACCAGAGTGGACATCTCTAAGCAGACTATCCAAAGGTTTTTATTTGGTGCTGAACGTCCATTTCCACCTAGCACTGCAAAATTTGATCACCGTATGGAGACTGTGAGAAATAGGGCTAAAATGAGGGACGTCGATCAACGATTGGAGTTATTATGGTGGATTGCAGGTTATACAGTAGAGGATGATGCTGATGCTAGTTGGGTTGCTGGAAAGCTGGATATTAAGAAGTTCTCACTTCACTTTGCAGGACGATTTTGGTGGTCGGTTGTCAAGTTCCTTTTGAGTTTGACTAATGCTGATAATTCACTCACATTTGATCGATCAGTGTTGGTAGAAAGCATTCTAGTAGGTTATGATATTAACTTCGCTCGCTACATCATTGATGAGATACATGAGCATGCTTTTCGCGACTTCACCAGCATCCCTTCCCCTTGTCTGATTCATGGCTAATCTGTTAGTGCTGGTGTGTTCACGATGCCTACAGTTGATCATCATATTGAGGTGACCCACATTGCTGATATAGGGTTGATGCAGCAGCGGGAAGCTCACCTAATTTTTTTGCAGAGGTCTCAACCTTTCTTATCGTCAAGAACAGCCCTTTTTGAAGGGCCTGGAGATAGAGAAGAGTCGGTTAGTACTCCAGCACTGGTGAGTGTACCTAAGACTATTTGTGTACCTACTGAGGGCACAGGTCTGGTGATTAACGATGAGGTAGCAGGAACTATAACACCTCCACCCCCCTCTGGTACGGTTTCAGTTTCGAGGGACTTTCTGCAGCAGTTGGTTGATAGGCAAACACATACGTTTGAGAGGCAGGCTCACACTGAAGCCCAGATGGCTAATTTGGTATCCCAACTTAAGAGATAGGTTCGGACCACAGTAGACGCTTTAGAGGCTAGAGCAGAGGCCCAGATGACTGCGGCTATAGATAGATTTATGAGAGAACTGCATGGGCTGATAGATAGTTTTGAGGCATGGATGGCTACTCAGATAAGTACAACCCAAATTCCTGATATGGAAGATTGACACAAGAGCTAGCTGTATAAGAGAGGAGGTTAGAGCTTTGGCACCGAGGAGCACTTCTGTCATTCCACCTATGCCTGTTTCGACCCCGATGAGGCCGACTTTTGAGGTGGATTTGTTTGTTGACGAAGAGCCTCCTATTGATAGAGGCAAGCAGACACGTAGTCCGGAGGATTAGACTGATGACGAGTTTGAGGTGATTTCAGGAGAGCGATTAAGGCCTCCAGAGTAGAGTACCATGCCAGTCAGATTGCTCAAGAGCAGAGCGCACGAGGTGCATCCTCTAGTCAGGTACCCCCTACGCAGGACGAACTTAGCAGAGAGCCCAGAGAGCATTCAGATGATCCTTCTGTGGACGTTCCAACATCAGGTGCATACGGCACCACAGGTTTGTCTTCACTCCCAAACACTTATTCTATTAGTAGTTGTGCACTAGGGATAGTGCACCATTATTTAGTTGGGGGTGGGGGTATACCACCACTTGGGGGGTTTTGTTGCCGTGTTTTCTTTTCCCCCAAGTGTGATATCATAGTAGAACTGGCATATTTAGATTTTTATTTATATTATTATGTGTATTCGTGTTTAATTAGGAGGAAAATAAGGGACCCTTAGTGCAGTCTAGTTTTGAACATGTTTTTGATGTTGTTTGAGATTGTCAAAAGGATACCCCTCCTAAAAAATTTTGTTTTGAATTGTGTGTGTAGTATGTTAGTTTGTGACAACTGTTGGATCTTGTTATGGCGTTATCATTATGGGCAACATAACTGTAGCTAGCAATGCATGAACTGGATAGGTAGTAGTTGATAGTGCAACCATGTGCTATGTGTGCGTGAGGTCATTACCTAGTTCACTTTGTCTGTGCAATCCAGAACTTGCCTGGTTAGTCTTTCCTAGGTTATAGGATAGTGGTTAGGAAAAGATCGTAGGTCATTCTTCAACGAGTCCACTTTTTAGCCTAAATGCACGACCAAATGAAGTTAATATCCCTTGATTCCGAGTTTGAGCCGTAATTGTCGTGTTTCTTTCATTAGCCTATTCACCTTCCCATTTCGACATACAATGAACCTGTCTTGGCCCTGGTCCCTCCTTGGATATTGTGTACCTCAAATCAGGCAAATCGCCTAAGTTGAGGGTGGCTATTATAGGGGTGCGTAGCGTAACTTGGGTATGAAGAAGGGGCTAGTAAAAGAAACAAAAAAGGAGAACAGATTTGGTTGTGAAAAAAAAAGAAGAAAAAAAATGAGTGAAATCACATCCAAAATCTAAAATTAAATGAAGGAGAATAAGGGAATATAAAAGGAGAATGGTTGGAAAGTGGAGCTAAAAATAATGTAGTGTCAAGGAGGGTGAGTCACCATATCCATATGTATCATACCCGTCCCCAAGCCTACATTATAAGTCGATGAAAATCCTAATGTGATCCTAGTCCAACTGTCTAAAAAACTAAGGCGTAGAGAATAAGGGCAAGCCTATGGTATTTCACGCATATTGTTTGAACTTCTTTGTGAGAGAAAGGGTTTTGAACCAGTCCCTACTTTGATATTCATTAGTATATTGTGAGTGTATGGGACTTCTTTGTTGTGAGAGTACATGGGTTGCATTGTTAGCTGCTAGTTGTTCAGATAATGTAATTTGCGTATATGCTTAGCTGTTTGTGTATAATATGATGCCATCATTTGATCCCTTCTGTGTCATGATAATATGTTGCATATATACACACCGTGGTTTTGATTTGCAAATAGGAGGGGTAGGAAAAGTTTTTGTGCCAAAAGCAATAAATTGACTGTCGTAGGTTTCTCATAGTTAAGCACTGATTGTGTTTATCTAGTTTTGTTCTCTAGAGGACATGCAAACGTTCTAAGTTGAATATGTTGATGTGTTATGGTTTCATGGAACTTTCGATGCTCAAAACAAGAAAAATATGCAATAACTTGGGTATGTTTGTTTGGTATGATATGTTTTCTATTCTATATTGTAGGAGAATAGGATTTTGGAGGCAAAATGATCAACAAGGAAGAATCATGCTTGAAAATGGAGTATCTAAAGATGAAAGAACCAGGTCCTACACCAGACGAGTGACCCACGGCAGGACCCACGTCACGTGAGTCAACCTACGTGGCATGAGTCTGTGTCGTAGGTCAACTCCTGCAAGTTTAGATTTGGCTTGACTTCCATAATGGGACCCACGTGACGTGGCTTGGTTCCACAACACCAAGTCATGGTACCGTGGAAAGTTGCCGACTCTATTTTCTGTTTTGAGTAGGATAGGATTCATCTTGTATCTATAAATACACTTTTATTGTCCTATGTTTAGGGTTGATCAGTACATTGTTTGTAGAGATATTTTCCATTATTTCTAAGTTCATAAACATATTATTGATTTTATAATCTTGGAACATCGATTCTAGGGTTTTATTCATATTGAGATGTCAGAGTTTTCTTCTTATTGTGAGTTTACAATTATGTTTCATTATTAAATTCTTCTTGTGTTCTTGCAATCATGAGTAGCTAAACCCATCAACTATGGTTGTGTGAACCATGAGGAATTAATGAAACGGGTTAAGTACAAAGCAAATCTGAACCATTGGGAATGCATGTATTGTTATTACCCTTATTATAATTGATCTCCCAACGGTTGCAAACATTAGAAAGCCGCTTGTATTCTAGACTTGCTTGAGAGAGGTAGAGATTGGGAAAAGGGAATAACAACAGAGATTTGAAGCTATCAACCTTCATCTAGTAACTTAAGCCGTAACAGGGATAGTTATCTGAGATCCAGGACAAGGGTTAGTAGTGCAACATTCGAAGACCAAGAGGAGAAGAGTGAAATTTGTCTAATCAAGGTCGAGAGACGTTTATACGAACATATCTTGTTAGATTTTGCATGTAACTCAGTGGGATAGTTTTGCTAGCACACGTAACCGGTGGAGTTAAGGAATCATTGGGGATCACAGGCCTAGTGTATTTCTCATATTGTTTACAAATTTGAAAACCAACAATCGTTACAGTTACCACTTATTCACAAAACCCCCCCAGTTTTACTTACTTGCCAATTATTCAGTCTAGCATTCTACATAATTCCGTCCTATTCCCTGTGGGATCAACCCCAACCTAGTTGGGTTCTATATTTGATACAGCGACCACATTATACTTTTCTAGAGGTATATTTTGGGTGATATCAGTTAGCAATATATTTACAAAACTATAGAGTCGGGGTCTAGCCCATGAGGAACAATGTGACTAGCAATTGAGAAAATAAGGAATAAAAACTACTCACTCTAATCCAAACAATTGACACAAGTATTTTCTGGGAGGGGGGTGGGGGGGTGGGGGGTTTCGATATAAAAAGAAACAAGGATAGAACCAATAATAGAATAAACAATTTGATCAATGGCTTTCACCAATGATGGAAAACAAGGGGATTGATGACGGGGAATTAATTCTATCAACGATCCATTGTATTTAATTAATTACTCACTAATTAATCACAGATTTAGCAAATTAGCCTTGGAACCGAAAACATCCGCTAATGTCTCTTGACTAAAAGGGAATATTTCTTTGCTAAATCCTCTCAAATCTTAGCTAAGTGCCATCACAAATAGTTCCAACTTTGGGCTACACTAGGAATTTCTCTATTTCTATTTCAATTCCATTAGATGGGATATACGTTCCAAATCATGCTAATTAACCTTTCCAACCTCGGTTAACTCTTTCGAGCTTAACCGAAGTAACTGAGTGAGTCCTTAGGTTAGGTACTCCCTTTGGAAATCAATCAAGCATGAGATTAATTAGATAAACACAAACCTATTCATAAACTAGAAAGTATGTAATTAATACAAAACCAAAAGATGTAAATCAAAACCCAAAGTTCAAAACCTAAATAAAATATTATCACTAACTACAATATTCAAGTTTGAAATAAACAAATACACTCATATATTCAATACAAACCAAGGAAATAAAGATAAGATTAAAGGATTTGTCAATACAAAGCTTCCAACCTTCAATTTCAAGGGTTTGGATGGTGTTCCTTAGACTTGAAGCTTGAGAAATAAACCAAAGATGATTTGCTTAGAGCTTGAAATGAGCTTTTGTATGGATCAGGGTCGAATTGTGAAATTCTACAACTGCCCTTGACGCTTGAAGCCTTTTCTTCATCACTGCCACGATCCTGACCCTGGTCATTGTAAAGCTTTGACTTTTAGTTGACAACAACCATAAATGCTGACCACACGATTGTGTAGCCTTGATTTTGACCTCATCGCTATCATAAGCAATGACCTTTGTGATAGCGACGACCAAATTTCACCAGATCTTTGATTTTTTATTTCTGCGCCTTTTGCCTTGATTTCACTTCTTTTTATCAGAGCTCCTTGTAAACCTCAAATTACCTGAAATCAACACCATTCAAATGATAATTAGCCTTATATTATAGATTAACAACACAAAATCATAAGAAAAGAGACACAAATAAGTGACAAAATTGCCACTTATCAACACTTATCGTATACAAATAAAATAAAATTTAAGAACAACCTTCTTTTGTACAAAATTGATGTAGATAACAAATTCTTGGCCTTTATAAGAAGTGAATTCTTATGGTAGGTGATATATGTGAGATCTATAGGGGAAATTACCAGTTGTATTTATTCATGAGGTTAGTCAAAGCACGTGAGGCAACTGTGTTTGGTAGCAACAATTGAATTTGTGTTAGTCATTAAAAGAATTAAATATTTTTAAGAAAACCTAAATAGGGTGAGGAGGATAATTAGAATAAAATATTAAAAAAGAAAATATGGGGTCAGGGTAATTATGGTAAAGAAGGTAATCTCTGAAAGAAATACAAATGAATCAAAAATAAAATTTTATTAATATTCCCTAGGAATTTATTTGCGGATTTCCCTATGAAAATCTCATAGAATATCCTTTGTTTCACGAGTTTTTATTGAAAAATTCTTGCATAGTTTTAGTATTGTTTTTAAGAAATTTCGTAGGTAATTTATATGCGGTTTCAAAATCCCCATAATTTATTTGAAAATTTTAAAATCTTCAGGTAATAATTACCCATGAAGGTTTCTCCATCGGATTTTTTTAGTAGAAAAATTTGCAGGTAACCTAGTTTCATGCGGATTTTCATGTATAATTCACAGAAAAAATTCCATATAATTCACACTTTTCTAGTAGTTACTAAATCAAAAGTTTTTCATTTTAGAATCAATTTGTGACTGGTTTGCATTGATTTTTGAAAATTAAGGTCCTTGTAATATGGGTAAACTGATTTTGGCATAAATTTATTGAATTTTCTCATTTTTAAACCACGAATGAAAATGGAAATTTGGAAAGGGGGGGGGGGGGTTCTTAGTAAAGTTATGAAATGATATTTCAATGATTTCAAGGTCAATTTTAACTCTGTTTTTGATAAAATTTTAGATTTGAACTCCTTAAGTTATGGATAGCATTATTTTTGAATAAAATTGTAGTTTTGACCATGTGATCTTAGGGTTGACTTTTTGGATCCAGGGTAGAAGTACATTAATATGGGTATCGATGAACTCATATTTAGGTGTTAAATTTGTTCTTGATAGATTCAAGGCGATTCAAAGATATTTTGAAATAAAAACTATGTCAATGGTGATTTGTGGCGTATTTCTTCATCTTCAAGGTAGGTTATGACTTAGCTTTTTTCAGACTTTGCTTGGTGGAACTTATCGTGTAAATGCTATGAGTTGAGATAATTTGTTTATTTGAGTACTGAATGAGATGTAATATCATTGTGGTGCCTGGTTAGATCCTTATAATATATTGGTGATAGGATCCCTGGTTTGATGCTGAGGCTTGTAGCCTATGTTCATAGATTGATAATGAATATGAGATGTTGGATATTTCTGTTACATTTGATTTCATTTTTCACTTACATGTTCATGCATAATTATTCATCTCATGGATCTCTAGAGAGTGATATAGTGAGGAAACTGATTTTGAATTGAATGATGTGTTGTGTTTGTCGGATGCTGAGGTTTGATATTCTGAGTAGTCCATTACATTTGCCGGATGCTTATGTATTGATACAATTGAGTGATATTCGAGGGATTGTATATGGACCTTGTGATTCCCCCATGGTTCCGGTCCTAGAGTGATAAATGCTCAGAGGGTGTATACGGTAGGGATTGGATATTGCATATCATCTCATATCATTGCATTGCATTGTGATACTTATGGATTGTTGTTTTGATTGAGACAAATCATGATATTACTTGATATTGAACTGCTGGAACTTTTCTGCTTGCAGGATTATTTTTACTTTTCTTTACTCATTATAGTTTTCTTCTTAAGTTTGGTTGAAATATGATGCCTACTGAGGACTAGTAGATCATACTCACTCCTACTTTTCTATATCCTTTCAATGTCGATCTCGGTTCGAGTGACCCCAATGTTTAGAGATTGTGTAAGGAAACAATATCGATGTTATAGTGAGCTTCTACCTTCAGAGACAACCCCAACTTCATCTATCTCTTTACTTTCTTTTGATTTTATCTTTCCTGATAGGGTTGCTCTTTGTATTTATGACATCCTGTATTAGAATTTCTCTTGTAGTAATGATTGCTAAGTCTTGGGATGTCTTTGGAGTACTATATTCAGTTTCCTTTCATGTATCGTTGTTTTGGGTTGCTATTGAATACTACACGTGTTATTTCGTTATTTACCTTTACTTTAAATGAATTGTGTGTAACACCCCGTACGTTCCCAACCCTATGTGACGACATTGAATAATATGTACTTAGGTATCGAGAATTATAAGTATGCATTTGGTAATGCTATTGGTGAGATAATTGAATTTGGCTCTTGTTATGTGATTAAACCTTCATAGGAGGTTTTTTATGATCTTCGTGGAACATTTGTGGGGTTCAAAATGAGGCTAAGAAGACCTCTAAACAAAGTATATTAAGGTTAAGAAGTGAGTTAAAGAGTAGGACTTGAAGTATCTAACCAAACCCGCGAAGAGAAGTCGAAAAATGGAATTTTCGAAAAAACTAAGTAAGGGGCGTATTTGGGACCGTGCCACGCCGCTCTGGGCTAAAATTTTTAGCCCAGAGGCAGTAGGTTGGCGCGCCCAGTATCTTTTTTTCTAGACTTTTCAAGAACACCCTTTTGGGCTCTCAAACCCTAAGGCACTTTGTGGAGCAAGATCACCATCTTCCAAGCTTGGGTAAGTGATTATTCTTGTACTTTAACATATTATGAACATGAGATATTATGTATATCTTGTTGTCTATGCTTGGAAGTGTTGAATATGGTGTTTTGTGTTTTGGTAAAAGATGTCAAATCCATGGGATTGTAACTTGGATTATGACTTGTGGTCTTGATGAAAAAGCATGGTATAGATAAAATAACAACATGTATGGTGTTATTATGGTCCCAAACTTGTTATTTTCCTATAAGTGTATATTGTGGGATTTTTGCCGATATGTGCTATGAGATGTATTATGGTAAGTTAATGGATTATTTGTGATGTGGTGTGGCTAAGAAAGTGTAAAAGGGAAGTGTCGTGGTGGAATGTATTGATTATCATGTATTGGTCAATGTTGGGAATATTGGAGGATTTTTGGAATAATGATTTTATCAATGGTTTTGTTAAGGGGGAAATGACATGTTCAAGCTAAACATGTGACTTATTGTTGTTGTATGCCATTATAAGGTAATTGGTGGTTAATGTTGGTTTCGTCATAAACTTGTGTTGTAGAGTGAAACATAAGGAAGGAGCAGGAATATTGTATGCACGTCTAAGATTTTGTATTCGTATTAAGAATATAAGGTATGTAAGGTTCCTTTTTCCATATCCCTCTGCAACATGTTGTTCACATTGACATTGGTCTTGTTTCAATTCCGAGAGGTTGGAAGTATCTCAATTTCAGGTTGACGTATATTGTTATTCATATGTGTCCTATTCTTAAATGACTGATGATTCGTTTGTCTCTTGTTCATTGAGTGAAGTTCCAAAAATGTCATAATGTTATCATTCCTAAATGAACGATTTCAAGAGAGTAATAACATAAGAGAGTCTATGTATTCTTGAAAAGCAATTTTCAATCATGTCATGTTCCAAGTCCTCAATTATGATGATTATCTTGGTATCAATCTTTCACAAGTAGAAGTACAAATCTCATAATAGGAATAAGAGAGGTGATGTGCAAGCTAATATATCTATTCCTCCTAAGTGAAGATGTCAATCTCATGAAGCAAGAGTGAAGTAGTAATATATATATGTGTGATTCCAATTATGTCATGATCCTCATTGTATCACTCTTAAGAATGGAAGTAAGAATAACAAGAGAAATAAGAGGTGTATAATTACGAAGTAATCATGGGTGGTATCCCAGGGGTTAAATACCTAGCATGGGTCGATCCCGTTACATCCCAGGGGCGATATAAAAGCCTAGCATGGGTTATGATGGTACATCCCAGGGGCGATAAGCCTAGCATAGGTTATGATGGTACATCCCAGGGGCGACACGAAAGCCTAGCATGGGTTAATATAACATCCCAGGGGCGATAAGCCTTAGCATGGGTTAATATAACATCCCAGGGGCAATAAGCCTAGCATGGGTTAATGATATCCCAGGGGCGACACGAAAGCCTAGCATGGGTTCACATAACATCCCAGGGGTCAACGTACCTAGCATGGGTTAATCTCATCCCAGGGGCGACAGAATAGCCTAGCATGGGTAGAACAATAAAGATGAATAAAAGATGAAGACAAGAGGAGTAAAGAACGTAACATACATGATTTCCCACATACAGAAAGAGAGTTTATTCACATTTCTGTTTCTTTCTATTGCTTCCATTATTGTTGTTATTATGTATGCTGAATTTCTTATGAGCCTTACATATTCAGTACATTCTTCGTACTGACCCCCTCGGGGGAATTACCTTACATGTTGCAGGTTCAGGCACTAGTAGACCTTCATCGTAGGTTGACATTGCGGATCTTTGGTGAGCCCCAGTTGCTTCGGGACTTTTCGAGTCATAGGTGTACAGTTGTGTTGATGTTGTAAATATAGTATAAAGCGGGGACTTGTCCCGACTGTTAGTTGTTCTGGTAAATGCATCTGTTAGAGGCTTTTGTAGACATGTGTGGGTTATGAATGTGAAAGATAAATGTCCGTTTTGACTTGATGGCTCCAACGGCCAAGTTTCTAAATATGTATTTAGCATGCTTCCATGATTCATGTCTTCCGCATAGTTGCATAAGGTTTACTAAGATTCACACGAGGACATGCATACGAACGTACATGAGGAACGGTTGGTTCTCTCGGGCCATATCGGCTTCGGGTGCCAATCACGCCTCGTTGGGACTCGGGGTGTGACATTGTGTCTTCGTGAGTTTGGTTTATATACTATGGTGGGTTGGGGTAGGTGCAATCACAACCCAAGGGATTTTGGGTCGTGACAATTTTTGACACTTTTTCCTTTCAATACTAAGGCTTGGTAAATTTGTGAACTCCTTATATTTCTTAAATATATTTTTTGTCTTCTATAAGTACTTGTAGCATAAGTTGTCACATTGAATGGTATAACCATTCTTATTATTTTTTGTTTCTATTTAAGACATGTGAATAGGAAAGAACTCGAATTACTCCAAGTGAAAGTTCTCGAAGTCGAGCAAAGAGATAATGTAGAAGAGCACGTCATTGTAGGACATGTTTTTGAGGGCGTGAAACCATAAGGAATGATGTCCCAAAGGGTACACAAAATTTGTTGAGGAATCAAAGGGCTATATGAAGGGAAAGAGTGAAGAAACTTAGAGAATTTAAGTCTTTTAATATGCCCCATAATGTTTCATTCCCTAAATTTGTTCATCTTTTTGAATTGAATTGTGATGAACTCGTTAGTTATGTTGAAATCTCGGAAGCAAAGCTTTAGAGGGTGTTTGGATTGGCTTATTTTCAAGTGCTTTTGGATTTTAAGCACTTTTTTTAAAAATTTTGAAGGTGTTTGGAAAAGACAAAAAATGTTTTTAAGCACTTTACTTTAGGCTTAAAAAGTACAAAGAAAAAGCTAAAAGTCAAAAGTTAGTTGCTACCAACTTTTGGCGTTTAGCTTTTAGCTTATAAGTCACTTAATATATCCCAATCCAAACATCCTCTTAGTTATTTTAGAATACTCTCTTCGAGAACCTTAGGGTGATAAACTAATTGACATTTGTTTTATCCCTTTTTAGAAATTAAATAAATATTTTTAAAATGGTTTTTAAATTTAAATTATTTAAAAAATTAAAGAAAGTTTCAAAATAATTTAAGAATTACAAAGTCGCCACTTAATTTTATAGAAAAACTAAGAAAATTTAAAACAATTTTAAAGACTTAAAAATAGAAATAAATCTTTAAAATCAGAGAAAATGAGTAAGGATTCAAGTAACGTCTTTAGAAGGGTTTTAAGACATTTAAGGAAGATCGTAAAAAATGATTGACTAAAACTTTTGACTAACTTAAAAAGAGTGACTAATTTTGCAAAGAAGTTGATTTTTCCTTTTTTTATTAAAATACAAGAATATTAAAGACTTTGAAAATGACATTATTTCATCTAAGGCAAACTAGTCCATTTTAGCTAAATGAAAATTTATTTGAAATAAGAAATTGGAAAAAAATTCCTTTTTATAAATAAATCAAATTGTAAGGAAAACGGGTCTAGGAAAATAATGCAATTTAAGAGAGAGAATTTTTTTACTAAATAAAGTTGGTAGAAATCCCAATTTTACCAACTCTGTTTTGAATTTTCCTTTTAGATTGGGCAGTTGTTTCTCTTGTACATATACTATATTTGTATTTTCTAATAAAGGGCCTTTGGCCTCCTTTTTTAATAATAATAATAAAAATAAATCTCAATTTTAAGATAAGAACTTTCTTTTGAAGAAATCAACAAATTATAAGTATGAAAGATTAAAATATATTTTTAATAATGGAAAAGGGTGACACTTTTTCTCTCTCTCTCGTGGTGCACGTTAGCGTCCTACTATTGTGCACTTCTCATCGGAATGGCACGAGGAAGAGTAAAGAAGACCGAAAACAAGGACGTGACACACAGTGTAGGGGTGATTGGAAGGGGAAGACCTCCGATACTGAAACAGGGGACTGAAATGACGGAGAAAACCCCCAAAAATGGAGTGAATGAGTTGATGGAACCATGGCAATCTCTAATAATTTTGGGCGAGATGAGGTCTCCCGCAACTAGGGAAAATAATAGGAGCCCGTTACGTAGTGAAAATTTGAGGAAATCGGGGAGCCTAAAAGAGTATGGCAATGGAATAGTACCAGACGATACTATCAATGCAATTAAACAACCATCAGCCTTGAAAGAGACATCACAGGTGCAAAGTGCCGATGTAATTGAGCCTCAATAGAAGACTGGTGGAACGTGGGATACACTATTCACCAATAATCGCTTGGCTGAGCAGGGCATGGGCTTGACGTTTATTGCACCAAAATTCAAGATGGCTAGAAGGTGATTGAATTATCCCACGATGAAATTGATAAATCCAACGAGCGTTGGCTCAATGCTATTATTTTGTATGTAATCGGAGTAGATTTAACAATTGCTAGCTTGGAGAGGCTATTTGCTAGTCGATGGAACAATATAGAGAAACCAAAGATCTACCACCACAACGAGGGCTATATTATGGTGAAATTTATGAGTACGATGATAAGAATTAGGTGTTGTATGATGGCCCTCAAATGCTCAATAACAAACCTATAATAATCAAAGCTTGGACACAAGATTTTGATTTTGCTAATCAGGTCCTCAAAACTATACCACTGTGAGTTAAATCCCCTTACCTACCATTAAATTGTTGGTCTATGGATTCACTGAGTAGATTGAGCAGTGGGTTAGGGAATCCATTGTATGCTAATGAATGCACCACTAAAATAGAGAGAATCTCTTATGCATGAGTGCTTATTCAAGTTAACATCAGCAGACCTCTGCCTAAGACTATAAAGGTGCTTGATCTTGATGGGAAATTTTGGACCAACATGTGGCTTATGACGGAGACAATTATACTGCCGAACTTGTTGTCAAATTGGACATGACTATTCTAGAGAGAGAAATGGTGCCAAAGTATAGGAGACCAAATCTGCACAGAAGGGAAAAAAAACAAAAACCAGAGGTCTAAACAAGGCAGAATTAGGGGTGCCCTATGCTGGTCATCGGGAAAAGTAGACCTTTTAAGACTGGACAAGAATACCTAGTTAAAGGTAGATACTGGAAAGGCTGTAAGCACTGAGATAGGCGGCTGGCAGCCTTCCAAATCACCAGCCAAGGAAACTACTGCAGCATTTACTAGTATGGTTATCCCTACTACAGGTAATGGTTTTCAAGCCTTGGATGATATTCCCAAAACTAATATGAGCTTGCAGCCGGAGGGTAGTGATAATGGTGGTGTGAGTAGTATTGGTATGCCCCCCAACATTCATTGTCTCAATGATAATGGTTACATTGAATGCAAGGGGTTTCAATAAGTTGTATAAGCATAAGGAGATGATAATGTTCCTTAGAGAAAATAATGTAGGACTGATAGCTATTACTGAGCATAGAGTACATGAAAAATTTGCAAATAAATTTATTAAGAAGATTGCCAGAACCTGGAAATGGGAAGCAAACTATAAAAATGATGGAAAAGGGAGAATGTGGCTATTATGGAATCCTAATATACTAAGTGTTATAGTGCTGCAAATTCATGATCAACTTATCCATAGTGTGGTGAAGTATCAAGGGTTACAGTTTTACCTCTCAATTGTTTATGGCAAACATACTATAGCTGATAGAAGGCCTTTATGGCATGAATTGAAAAGTTGCCATATGCCATCCAAGAATCTTGGGTGGTTATGGGGGATTTTAATGTTATTACAGAAGTGAATGATAGAATAAGAGGTGAGGGATTTTAGACATTTTCTGCAGGACACAAGACTAACTGAATTGAATACTTTGGGAAGAAAATATACATGGAATAATGGTCATATATACAATAGATTTGATAGAGCTCTTGCTAATGCTCAATGGATGATGCAGATGACCACTACAAGTGTGACTTCCATGGAACCTCTTTTTTCAGATCACTCACCTATAAGGCCTTGCATTAAGTCTCAAGGGGTAGCTATTCATAAGCAACTCATATTTTTAATTACATGGCAAGCCATCAGGATTTTTTATCTATTGTAGACAAGTGCTGGAATGGTATCACTGGGGTGTCTTTAGCACTAGTATGGAGGAAGCTTATGAAAGTCAAAGGTGGTATGGAGTAGCTCAGACAAAATGAGTATTCCAGTTTGGATGATAGAGTTAAAGATGCAAAATCATAGCTATTGTATTTACAGGAAAAAAATTACTGATGGACACCACCAAGAGCTCTTGGAGGAAGAGAGGACACTTAAAGCTGAATATGAGAAATGGTCTAAAATTGAAGAAAGTGTGACAAGGAAAAAAGCTAGAGTACAGTGGTTGAGGTTGGGATATTCTAATACAACTTATTTTTTGCTAATATGAGAAGTAGAACTGCTAAAAATAAAAATTTTAGTCTCACTACAGAGTGTGGCAGAGTAGTATACACTGATCTAGCTATTGAGACTGAAGTTGCCATTTTTATCACAACCTGTTATGATCTAGAGCTGATTTTGTCCCTGCTATACACACTGCTGTTATGCATGATGGTCCTCTACTTGATAGAGTTTCCCAATTACCCCTTATATAACAGATAACTCATAAGAAAGTATATAGAGCTGCTATGGATATTAATGATCTGAAGGCTCCAGGCCATGTTGGTTTTAATGCATGCTTCTTCAAAAAAGCTTGGCCTATGATAGGTACTAATGTGACTAATGTTGTGTTGAATTTTTTTGATAATATCTACATGCCTAACCATGCTAATTGTGCTAATGTTACTTTGATTCCTAAAGTCAAGAATCCCACCACTATCAAAGAATTCAGACCAATCTCTTGCTGCATTATCCTATATAGAATCATCTCTAAGATCCTTACTCAGAGACTGCAAATGGTCATGGATAGCTTAGTGGAAAACACTCAAACTGCCTTTGTCCCAGGAAGATTAATAAATGAAAACATCATCTTGAACCATGAACTGGTGAAAGGGTATGGTAGGAAGGGTATATCACCTAGATGCATGTTGAAGATTCACATGCAAAAGGCCTATGATTCTATTGAATAGACCTTTCTAGAACATGTGCTTATTGGTCTAAATTTTCCCAGATAGTTCATTAGATGGATTATGTGTTATGTAACCACTGTGCAGTATGCAGTCATGATTAATGGGAGATTGACACAACCTTTAACAACAAATAAAGATTTGAGATAGGGTGATCTTATCTCTCCTTTTCTTTTTATGTTGTGCATAGAGTATTTGAATAGACTGTTAAAGACTCTTAGAAATGACCCTGACTTTAACTATCATCCTATGTGTGAGAAACTTCATATAGTTTAGTTAGGGTTTGCAGATGACTTCTTGTTGTTTTGTAGAGGATATATAAGGTCTGTTGGAAAACTATTTGATTATTTTCAAGATTTCTCTGTTGCTTCTAGTTTAAAGGCAAATTTGAACAAGAGTTCAGTATATTTTGGAGGCATTGATTCTTCTATTTAGCAAGCTATCTTGGACAAGCTCCAGTTCTCACAAGGAAGTCTTCCTCTTAGGTACTTGGGGGTGCCCTTGAGTACTAAAAGACTCAATTATACAATGCACTCCTCTGATTGACAAAATGATTGGAAGGACTAGTCATTGGTCATCAAAGCTTTTTGAGTTATGCTGGTAGAGTACAATTGATCAAGTCAGTCTTATTCTCTATTCAGACTTTTGAGGATCAGATCTTTATCTTACCAAAAAGGTGATTCAAGCCATTGAAATAATTTGTAGGGCCTTGCCTTTTTCTTGGACAGGAGATAGTAAGGCTTCAAAGAAAGCCATGGTGGCTTGGGATCAACTTTGCCTCCCTAAAACTGCTGGTGGTTTAAACATTATACATCTCCTTACTTGGAACAAAGCTGCTATATGTAAAATGCTATGGAATCTCTGCAATAAGGAGGACAAACTTTAAGTGAAATGGGTACATGTATACTACCTAAAGGGGAAAAACATCAGTGAGTTCTATCTTACTCAAGCCTCATAGATGTTGAAAAAGATTTTTAAAGCCTATCACACCATGGATCAAGCTAGGATCACAACTGCTCTAGCACAAAGGGCTGATCTTATATCTATCAAAGGTGTGCATTTAAAGTTGAGAAAAGAGTATACAAAGGTAATTTAGAGAAGGATCATTTGCAATAAATATGGTGTACCAAAATGGATGTTTATACTCTATCTGGAACTCTTGACAAGACTATATACTAGGGAAAAGCTTAATAAATGGAAGCTTACAGATGACAGTACCTGCCCTTTGTGTGAACTTGAGGAGGAATCAGTGGAGCACCTGTTCTTTTAATGTCAATTTTCCAAAACCGTTTGGGATTCTCTCTTGGTATGGCAAGGCTATAATAGAGAAGCTATATGCTGGCATGATGAAATATCTTGGACAGTGACACATGCAAATAGTAGGGATGCATATACTCAAGTATTTCGCACTGTGTTAGCTGGTAGTGATTACTTCTTATGAAAGGAAAGGAACAATAGAGTTTTTCAAAACAAATGCAGAACTCCTAAAATGGTTACCAGAGAGATTATTCAACAAGTGGCTGTTCGAGGAAGGCAATAACTAAAATTAGCTATTAGACTAGATGCATTAAATTTTTATCCTAGCTAGTGATGAAAAGACAGAATCTAGTAGTGTTCTTTTTGCTTTGAGGTAGCTATAGTTGTTATTAAGCTTAGGACTATTCCAAGTCCAATTTTTTTTTTTGCGTGTTGTACATTGACTATTTGGTATATAAAAGGTTCGGTTTATTACCAAAAAAAATAATGGAAAAGGTCCTAAATTATACCTCACCTATTGAAAATGTTACAAAAATATCCTCTATCCACCTTTTAGCTCCATTATATCCCTGACATCCACCTTTGGGCTCCATATCGCCCTTAGTTTGAACAACCCCCATATTAAACAAAAGTTGATTTATGATATGATTCCCTCCCTTATTGGAACACGTATAATTAATTAAATTTATTTAAACGACCCACCCAACAATTGAATAACCAATTAAATAACCCGCAATCCATTGACTTAACCCATTTATACCCTAGCCCAAAGATGTTCGCTATAATCATTCATCCAAGCCTGCTTTGCATTAACAAATCAAATTATTACAAAAATCAATTTAAAGATTGATAATGTTGTCACTGTCATATCAATTGAATAAATTACATTTGGCAAAGTAGGGCTGATGCAACTACGAAGAGAAGAAAAAAGAAACACAATAGATATCCTCCTAAAGAGCATGATCTCAATAGAGCACCCCAACTCATTGATCATATTTCTTTACAAGACTTAGCAAGACTCCAATGCTTAGAGATGTTGCTACAACACCAAGAGATGCCTATGTAGAAACATGGTATCCTGCATCAATTTTGATATCAGTTAACACACTCAACTAGGATTTCAATCGTGATAGGAAAGCTCAACTGATTGTTATAGAAACTCACCAAAAAAGTCTAGGATCATTTTGAATCCAATGAATACGAGGACAACACCAATGGCAGGCAGAATGAAAACATGGTTAAAACTTATCATCCATGAAAGTGAAGTGAAGTTTAAGGATTAGTTACTAATAGTGAACTTTAAGTTGATTAATGTGTAAGTATCATGACCCAAGTTACGAGGTCATGCAGGCACTTATTCTATTCTAACTAGATAGGAGAAACCTTTACCACCCGATCATTTTTAAGCAAAAATTATTGAAACAACATTATTAAATTAGTTAATGCAATTGAAAACTTACCAACATAATTAAACCATTTAAATCCTTACAATCCTTTAATACAATGAAGTACAACTTTTTCCCCAAGGACCTAGTCTAGATATGTATAAGAGCTTCTAATACAGAGTAAGGAAAATAAAATAAAAGATCCAACTTCTGCTGAAAGATGAGATATGTAGAAGTTGATAATGAGCACTAGCCACCTCAAACAAGAAACTTTAGTCAATCTGCAACACACCTTCATCCCAAAAAAGGTGTAGAAAGATTAGTATCAGTACACCAAAGGTACTGGTTGGCATTATCAGCTGACTAAGATTAGTTCATGCAACACCATATAAGAAGCAACAAAAGTCAGCGACAAATCTCATACAACCACCTTTTACCTTGATTCCTTACCAATTATACAACTTTCTCAACAAGTCTGAAGATTACAATTATCTTTCTTATTTCAGATTAGATCCTAGCAGATACTATTAAGCCTTCTACTTCAGTTTTAATAAATTCAACAATCGCCACTTAGTAGTTTTAACCAAAAATAATTAGTACTCTCAATTTTCCCATCATTTATTATATATTTCTCACCCATAGCCCAAGCAACCCAGCAACAAGCCAACAATACATTTATTTAACCTCCAAAAATGGAAAACTAACAGATGATTTAATAAACCAGTTAGGGCATATTCACATAATTCAAGTTTACCCAGCAATACAGAAATCAAGTAATTCATAAACACAAGTGATAACCATCAACCATACCAATCAAATCAACAATCATAGGGATATGAAAGTCACCAACAACATATCAAGGTCTAAACATCAAGGACATATAAGTAATCAAGTTGAAATATCAAGTCATTATAGAACCATGCTATTATAATTAGTCATACGACATACAAGTCATCAAGTAGACATATCGAGTCATCACAGAACTATGTTATTATAAGAAAACATACAACATACAAGTCATCAAGCAAACATATCAAGACATCATAGAACCGTGCTATTATAAGCAATCATATCATAAAATCTAGATCTTGTGCACACTGACTTCATAACTGTATAACCTCTATAGCTCATCAGTCTTACTTAACTATGCCAGAACTCACAGTAGCCACTCAATCTATACACACATGCTAAGGGGTCTTAATTTTTCTCAGTAGTCATGACCTGCAGGGAACACACTAGGGTCTATATACTTGACAAAATCATTTTCCATCGGCATAATAACACTTATAAAATCATTTCCCATTGGAACAGTAACACTCGCTGAAACCATTTCCCATCGGCTTAATAAGAATATGAATTTCACAATAACCACAATACAATACCACTCTTTAGAACCATTTCCCATCAGCTCAATAAGAATGTAAATTTCAAAAATGACTCAATGAACAATATCAACCAATAATTAACATGCAACAATAGAAATAGTATGAATATGTATGAACAAATATATAACTTTAGTTCATCAATCGACCCTACAACCAAGGATCATCAATCACAATCAAGTTCACATAATTCAGAGGTATCAACAATTTACAAATTATACACACAGTCCTTGTCAAACCAATAACCAACAAATCAAAAGTTATGTCCGAAGACCAATCAACATGCTATTCAACTCAGAAAATACAAGTGACTAAATCAAATCTAACATCGCATAAACACTTTTAAGCATCCTTTAATTTACTAAAAAAAACTAATATGTCAAGAACTATAATATCCCCTTTTTAAGTATTAAGACGCATCATTGACTATGTTTATCACATTTGTGAGTATAACTTAATTATCCATTATTAAGATAATTTGTTAATATTCAACGTATAGCACCAATCCTAGTCCACTCACTTTTACTAAGGTTTTTGTTTTATCATTAGACACGTTTCACCCACAAGAAACTTATGCTAAGACATTATTTTCCACTCCGTATTAAGACCACGAAAACCAATCCCCACAGAATTGAGCACACCATCAAGAACATACACATAACAAGGTTCAACAATTTCACAATTTCAATCAGCCCATAAAGTTATTAATAACCGAGTTTATAGCTTTCTTTGGTACATAATCTCTATACCGTCACCCATATTAACTTATTCACATCGCAACACATCATGGGA
The DNA here is from genome assembly GCA_031232105.1 of Capsicum rhomboideum. Taxonomy (NCBI): domain Eukaryota; kingdom Viridiplantae; phylum Streptophyta; class Magnoliopsida; order Solanales; family Solanaceae; genus Capsicum; species Capsicum rhomboideum. The sequence continues at coordinate 53,729,800 of CP124718.1, forward strand.
ATCTCACATAAATATATTATATCTCATAAAATTCATACATCAATATATTATTGCATATTTTAGAACTTCTTACGTCATCGTATGTATTATCCATACGAACATCATGCTTGCAGGCCTAATCATGATTTCTCCCATCAATTATACACAATATGTATGATTCACTAATCAAAGTCTATCACTCATAAACCATAACCTACCTTAATGCCAAAATGCTGCTATAGGAAGCACACAATCTTGCTCCTTGTTCTCGATTTAGAGTCTTTTTGATAGAGAATCCACGAGGAGGATAATGGAATCGTATTTCCTTGAGAGCTTCTCTTCTCTGTTTTTGGGTGTTCTATCCTAGTAATAACTCAAGAGTGGTTTTTGGAGAGAACTCTTTTTAGAATAAGAGATGGAACTTAAATAGGTTTATTAAATTTGGATTTTATTTTCATAACCACCGTTATAGTGGTCCTTTTCTCACTACAGTAAAAAAGTGTCGCAGTGTAATGACACTCTAGGTTATTTTCTACTTGTAATGACTCTCTAGGTCATTTTCTACTTTTTTATGCTTTTTCTACAAATAGAGCTTTCCTATAGCTACCCGAAGTCATTTATGACTTGTTTGGACTGACAATTTAACCCCCAGGTAGTTCATTTGGTTTTATAGCCATTTCCCTATTTTGAAGCTTTTAAAGTTGAGGAAAAGGTCTTGGGCCAAAACTTCAGGTAAACGACATCAGATGACAAGTCCAATAGTTTTGTTAGATCTGGAATATTGATTTAAGGCTAGGGGCATCCTTGGTCTGAATGTCAAGGCTTTCGGGCTCATTTTAGGCTATTGGGTGGATTTTAGGTAAAAATAGAATCTTGGGTGTGTGACACACTTTTTGTCAATATGACCTCTGTTAGTTATTTTGATGGTTTCGTTGAGTTTGAAATATTAAATTTGTTAGGTTAGCATAGTTCGTTTGCATGCAAGGGATTCCAAACAAATTTCTAGCTCCCGATTGGGATATTTGGAGTTAGCTAATATTTCTGGTGTAAAATCATTTGGTGCAGCTGCTTAGGTAGCCCTTTCATCGCCTTAGTGGAGCCTCTTAGGTGGAGCCTATAACCCTTTCTTAGATTTAGTAGAGCCTCTTTAATGGCTAAGGGTCCGCTTTAGCAGAACCAGCTGACATCAGCAGTGGCCACTTAAGCAATCACTCTTCCGCCTTAGCGTTAAGTGTTAACTCCAAAGTTTCTAAGTGTTGACTCCATTGTTGAGTTTTAGAGCTCAAAAATAGTTGGATAATAACCAATTTAACCTGGAGCTATCTTGGGAACATTAAAGTGATCATCTTTCCATCATTTTCCCATAAGTTCCCAACATAATTCTGCAATTTGTTCTTGAGTTTTTGAGTTTTAGTGTGACTATTTTGGGGCTGTTATTTAGCTCGTATCATGGTCAATTTTGTATACATTGATCCTTGATCTAAGAGGGACCTAGTGACAGACTCAACTCTCTATTCCGTCGGCGGGCTCCACTATTCAATTTTTACCCTAATTTCTAACATGAAGCATAAATTCGCAATATGGGTATTTTTGTTCTTGTCTTGACGCCTAGATTATTGTTTTGATAGAATAGCAGTGGTTGGAGGCTTCTCAAAAGGTAAAAACTCCAATTTCTAGGATTTCGAGTGCTTTTAGCGACGTTTAAGTAGGCTAGGCTAACCTTTCTTTAGACTTTGCTCCTTTATGGTATTAGTTTGGCATTGTGGTAATTGTTGGTGGGTTATTATGATTCAGATAGTTGTTTAGCTATTTTCTAATTATTTTAGCCAATTTAGGGGCTTTAGGATAGATTTCGGCCTTGAATTCCCTTAAGTTGAAAGTTGATTAGGACTTGACTTAGCATACTTAGGGCTTTGGTATAGGATTTAGAATCCTTATCCTAGGTTCTGGTAGATTCTTTCCTTAGGTTGGATTCTTGAGACTTGCATTAGGCCCTATCGCCTTTTCTAAGGTAGAATTTGCTTTAGAATAACGCCCTCCTTTGACATAAATGACTATAGGATTGTCTTGGGAGAAAAGTTATTCGGATTGGGTTGGATTAATCATTATATTATGCTATTAGCTTCAGTATCCTTGGAATGTTAGTATTTTGGCCTTAAATCACAGTTTTCGACCTAATAAATGGAATCTTGCACTCCTTTAATAAATTTGGCCTTCTAAAATAGGAAAAAGGACTAGATAGACTTGGGATGAATTAAAACTCTGGATTATTTCTACGTATTACATATATAATAGTTTTGGTTCGAGTCTAGCACCTGGTTTACAGTTTATTATCTATTAGTTCTGATTCGAGTCCGGCATCTAGTATACTGTCTATTATCTATTAGTTCCAGTTTGAATCCAATATTTATTATTATTGATCTTTGGTTGGAAACCCGGTTTGAGATCGGTAGGATCTATGGTTATGGATGGAGGAAGCATATACAATACGTTTATCTCACATCTTGGCTCGTTTTACTTTCTTTACTGTTATACTTGGCCTTATATTAGTATTAATTCTTTCTTGCACCCACCGTGCTTATGGGAGTTTGGTTGGGTTTATTTTCGTTGTGTATACCTTTTTGTCTTATGGGGGTCCAGTTAGGTTATATCTAGACATCCATTTCTTAGTATAGTTATAAATACTAATTTTTAAATATTTAGGCAATAAATGAGGGTCAGATAATATTTTTTAATTCTTCGCCTTCTCCGCGGATGTCTTAATAACGACGAAACATGTCATTATAGTAAGGAATGAGGTTAGGATATACATGGTTTGAGTCAATTTAATTAATTATATGGGTACCAAAGGGGGGAGCCACGTCATTAATGATTTTTTTCGTTTAATTTGCGGCTGTTAAAATAAAGAGCAATATGGAGCCCAAAGGTGGATGTTAGGAATATATTGGAGCTTAAAGGTGGATGGAGGGTATTTTTGTACCATTTTCAATAGGTGAGGGGTAATTTAGGCACTTTTTCATTTTAATAGGTATTGAAACATTAGAGTCTTTAGAAGAGACAAGTTCAAGAAATATTTTCCATATCAAAGAAAATCCCTTTGAGCTTGAAGAAGACTAAACCGCACATAAAAGGAAAAGATGCCATTTTCATATAAAAATTCTTTATTTAAGGAAATTACCAGAAAGCCATTTTTACTCTATTTTAAACAAGACAAATTAGTGAGGAATTCGGATAATTGAGATAAGGAAAAGACAATGACAAAATTTAAAAAAAAAACAATTCTATGGAATTTATTTAGATTGATTAAGTTAATGTTAAAGTTAATACAAACAAATATAAAAATTATGAACAAAGAAACAATTAAGAGAAGAATTGGCTTTTCTCAGCCCGCTACTAGCTGTCCAGATTTCATGGACTGCAGCCCATCTTCCTGCTTTATATAAGATGTATATCAACAACCCTTTTCAGTGTATATTTCCAATATACCACTGTATACTAGTGTGTAAACCTGTATATTTGCTTCCCTTTCCTGTATATCTGCATTTTACTATACTATAAGAGGGAGTTCATCAGGAGAACCAGGAAGAAGGTCAACATGCCTGCATGGCCTTTAGATGGTAGTTTGGTAAATTTAAGTGAAATGGAATAATATTATTGTTCAAGAAGAAATTTTGATGCATAGATCTTGAGTATCATGACTAAATTATCCGTTGTTGAACCATATCTCAATTCTCATAGCTTTTGCTATCAGCTCCTCCTTCTACTTTTTTCCCTCGTAGCCACGTGGTGATTTAATCTTCTGAGAATTATACATGGAAAGGAAATTGGATTTATGTAGGGTGATTATATCATATAATCTATAGACTATAATATGTCAGAGTTCCCATAAAGTTGTAATATTGAATTATAAGCTCTTATTTATTTTACATATAATATTAAATTTTGAAATATGATTTTTTTTTTTTTTAATCACAGAACAATTAGATTAAAGATACAACATTACTATACTATAAGAGTTCATCAGGTGAACCGGCGGGAGGTCAACATGCCTGCATGGCACATAGAGGGTAGTTTGGTAAATTTAAGTGAAATGGAATAATATTATTGGTCAAGAAGAAATTCTGATGTATAGATCTTGAGTATCATGACTAAATTATTTGTTGCTGAACCATATCTCAATTCTCATATCTTTTGCTGTCAGCTCCTCCTTCTACTTTTTTCCTTGTAGCCACGTGGTGATTTGGTCTTTTGAGAATTATACATGGAAAAGGAAATTGGATTTTTGTAGGTTGATTATATCATATTATCTATATACTATAATATGTAAGAGTTCCCGTAAAGTTGTAATATTGCATTATAAGCTCTTATTTATTTTACATATAATATATAATAATATTGAATTTTGAAATGTGAATTTATTATTTTTTATTACAGAACAATTAGATTATAGAATTACATCATAGAGAACATCGAGATTTTAGTACACTCTGTCCTGATTTATGTTATATTATTTTTTACAAGGAACAAACCTCCCATTTAATCATAGAGTTTGAGAGTAGATTTTTTTTTTGAAAAAAAATTTAAAATACTGTAGTTCATAAAATTTGGCCAGTTTTTTTAAATATATGTTCAATAAATCCAAATAAGATTTTGGGTCTTTGGGTGAAATTTCATTTTCGCTCACAAAATTTTAATTTTTCCAAGTATAATGCATATTCAAAAAACAACTTCAAATTTCAAAAACTACTTTTCAACAAACTTCAAACACTCATATTTTTTTCCAAGTTTTAACTCCATGGCCAAACAGTCACGAACAAAAATCTAGGTTATAATGGCACCAACTAAAATCCACCTGTAGGTAAGCCAAATCCCATGGCTTAGAACGGCAAATAACGGGCTAACAAAATGAGGGAACAAATAATAAGGCATTTCAGGTCAAATATGGAAACAAACACAGGTAAAGGTAATAGGACCCATACGTATATACATAGAGAGTGAAGAAAACAAAGTATACAATATAACCCCCAAGACTTTGTATCAGTCAGTGCAAGAACTACTACTTACACAAGAAGTACTAAATAGATACAATAAATACCAAACTGTCTCTAAATATATAAAATAAAGACTAGTACAAAAGTAGAGGGAGATGGAACAACTCCGTCGTCAAGAGCTCACCCCAAGTCTCTGGTCCAAATAGCTCCGCATAAGGTGGTCGTCAGCGGCAATAACTCGTACTAGGATCCGCATCAGAAAAAAAGATGCAGAAGTGTAGTATGAGTACCAAAACATACGGTATTCAGTAGGCATCATAGGCCGACTGAGATCAGATAATATATATATATATATATATAATAAAATGTGAATATAAAGTAAGGCTCACCATAGTAAGGCTAAAAGAGAATAAACAAGGCATATCTAGAAGATCGATAAAATGTAACTAAGCAAGCTACCCACAATTATATGATAATAATATAACTACAACCTGGCCAGGCCCTCATATGACCATAAGTCACAAACACCAGACACTATAACCCAACCGGCCCCCATAAGCACGATAGGTACAAACAACAAACAATACTAGCTACAAGTAGTGCATATGAATGGGTAGGTGCAAATGAATATCATGTAATGCAATATGATATGAATGCCATATCCAAGAACACTGTATACTCCTCCTCTAGCATCTATGGCTTGCAAATGAAGGACCTATGGGGGACTCGCGATATCCGTATACCTTGCCCAGACTCAAACTTGGGCTTTTAAGTAATAATAAATAATATCTGGTGCCCAAACTCGAATCAGGACTAAAATAGTCCATTTTCCCTTTTTGAAATCAAGTGTCCAAATAAAAGCTCCTCGGGTTCCTTTATAAAACCAAAATAGTGTTTTTAAGACATGTCACCCATATACCATGAATATGTAAGAATAACAGGGGTAAGAAAAGTAGAAAACCAATCAATTCACCAATACCCATCCAGAATAGCAAGTAAAACAGTAACCCAGGGCTATCTTACTATTAAAGGGCATTACAACCATAATGGGGGCTCATTCGATCATATTTACAATTCACAAGGCTCCATAACCACGCTATCTAGGGGTAAACTACCTAGAGGACCAATATTATAATAAAATCCCCCAAAGAACTCGACCTAAAACAAACAATCTACCAAAACCTAAAAAGGCTTCCGATAATTGACCTAACACTACCAAACATTCTAGACTAAGTTTCAAGCGAGAAGCAACAGCCTAAACTAAGGTCTGAAAGAAGAATCCTACTCTAAGGCCACTAAGTAAGCTTAAAATACCATAATTACCATGATAATTCACCTCAACACTATAATGTCCTACCACCAATAAGCACTTTATGATACATATACCTTAATCGAGCTAAGTTTTAAAAAAGGTAAGTCGTAACCTACCAGGAGGCTAAATACGTACATTCGATCAAACTATCCTGGGGATTTTCCTTTCTTGGAAGCCTCTGACTACTGCCACACTATCAAAACAAGAGCCTACTCATTAATATGAGAAAACAATATCCATATTACAAGTTATATTTCAGGTCAAAAATTGGTTAAAAAATTGGCCCATAGGGCCTGCTAATGGAATTTAAGAATTGATCCCGCAATTAGCTCCCTCGTGGGACGAGAAACACATATTAAAAATTTGAGAATGATCGAAGCCCAAATCGAGCTCAAAATATCTCACAAATATCAAGAAAATAAGAACCTAAACTAGGAATTTAACAAAATTTAGGATGGAATTCAATGAGAAAATTGATGGAAAATGATCAAGGGAAGTGGAGTTAGCTTACCTTCACTTAGATTGATGAAAACCCACAAATTTCCAAGCTCCCTAGCTTGATAATGGTGGAAAATTGAGTTAAAATGATTTAAATCAGAGAAGACAAAAATTTATACTGCTAGGGGTCCCTGTTGACACTCAATTTTGGCTCTTCATATTTTAATACTATTTAAGCTTCTATATCTGAATAATGTGAAAATAAACTTTTTAAATTATTGTTTAAATATTTTAGTAATTTGCTATCTCATTTAGCGAAATATTCTATAAACATTATTCTTATAAGTGTTGAATTTTAACATATCTATATATAACTTAGTACATGTTTTTGAAATTATTAAATCGATTTTGGCTATTTTAAATTCTCATTTTTTTGCAAATAATTATCTTTTATAGTTATTCAGACCAGGAAGCTTAATTAATTAATTAGTTAGCAAATCATCTTATTTTATGTTTAGATTGATTAATTTTATAAATAAATTAGTTTTGCAATTAACTATTCTCAATGTGATCAATTGTGGCTATGTTACACAAAAAATTGGCTACAATTGAAATTTTAAAATAAGTCAAATTGAGCAAGAATATGTGGCAATCCAAGTCCCTAAAAATCAGTCAATCCTTGAATGCCACGTTGGCATCACATGGATTGTGCTTTCTTATATTTAATCTTGGCCTTCCAATTTGATCTAATGGCCATGAATTAATCAAACCTTTTTTAAAAAATATATATTCATTATTTTTACTTGGATTAATTTAAACCGTCTGATCATTTGATCGGACAGTTCACAAATGGTCAATAATTCCCACCCCCAATATACGGTTGCCTTCCACCTTCTCAGAATTTTATTGACCATTTTCTTTCAATTTCCCAAAACACACCATGACGGACCCGACCCTTCTTCTCTCTTCCTCTTCCTCTCCTCCACCACCTTCAAAATCGAAAACCCTAGTCGCGCCACCCCTAGTCGCTGCCATCTATACACCATGGCTGCCACTTCTGTCAAGATTCTGCCCATTTTTATCTCTCCCAACCCGTGAATTCCTTTAATCAGAGAAACAGGTCCCAAATCGGTGCAAGGATTGAAAATCAATTTTAAATCCGCATTAAAAGCTTGAGAAACGTCCAAAAAATGGAGAAAGGTGAAGTCCTTTTCAAATTTTTGAATTGGGTTTTCCCTCTTTTCTATCCGTTGGCTTCTATGAAATTTGGGTTTCAAATTCGGACTTTGAAGTCTGGATTTACCTATAAATACCTGTGATTTCATAACTCAAAAGGGAGGTTTGGAGACATTCAATGGAAATTTGCTCAAAGAAATTCTGCATAACCATAAAATTATATTTTTTTTCGCTATCTAGTTATGTTATTTGTTTGCTAGATGACTCTAATCCTTATCTTCTTTTCTTGTCACATGAACACTCGGAGCTGGAGTTCCGCAACGGAACTCATATTGACTGAAAGTATCGGGTCAGAAGCTACTAGGATCGCATCTAGGATTTCATCACTTTGGAGTCTCATACAATAGGAGTTGGACTTCTTTCAATAGTCCAACATCTCTTAGCTCTCTTTTACTGCTTTAATTATATCATGTTTGATATACTAACTTTCGTGTTTATATGGTTTTTACGCCTATTTGAAATTGAAAACAAATTATTATTAGAATTTCTTGTGATAGATATGTTAGCATATAATGTCGCCTCTATATAATTTTCAGAATAGTTTTTTTTTTAAAAAAAAAAAATGATAAAAGGAGAGATCGTCAATCCTTTGAGTTAATATAATGAATCTTTGCTTTCACTGACTTTAAATGGCTTTAAATTATTTGGGTTTCTCATAATTTTTTGTGACCTTAGCCTAACCTTCTTTCTTAAAATTAATATGTTTTTAATCATGTTCCAATAGTTAAGCATTCCAGATTTTTAAATTAACCCGAACACTTCGGCAATTTTTTAACTTGTATTTTATAAGTTAACCATTTTATTTTTTTATGAAGAGCGCCCAACGCATATTATATACATTTATATATCATCAAGTACAAGGTATACTTTATTATATACCACTCTATATTTATTTTACTCTTTATGTTGTACACATATTTTACATCCGTTATTTGCACTATGGTATACAATATTATTCATTTCACATAAACGGTCCTATTTTCATTTTTTTTTTTTTTAAATAGAGGTACTTAACCGCCACAATTTTGCATATGCATACCTATTAATTATATTCATTATCACTACAGATACTTATTTTAGTTTACTTTGATATATAAAAAACTCACACTTACATATATTTACTTTACGATAAATATATTACTATTAAATATCCTTGTACATGGTGGGCATATATTTATATATCTTGCGTATTTCTTTTTCTTAAAATTAATAGAAGTTTTTCTTATCACTGTTTTTTAGCAAATAATAAATAAATACTTTCACAAATATTTTTCTAAACTAAGTTTAAGGAAAATCTTCGGATAGGCTCTGAGGGGTGCTTAATACCTTCCCCTCGAGTAACCAAAACCTTTTTCAGAATCTCAAATGTTTTTCCAAAGACCAAAAAACAGAGTCTCACATTTGAAAAATGGTTTTCCTAGTTTTTTCCTAAAAGTTAGGTGGCAACTCTAAAAATGAATTTTCAAAAAAATCAGAGAGTTACGACCACCATATGTTGTGCACTGTTTCGGCCAGTTTGAAATCGAACGCGACAGAATGGCGACTCTGCTGGGGATATGACTTTGGTTTTGACCTTAGCATACTTAGTTTAAGATTTATATTTGGGATGTTTGTTAATTTCCACTTCATTGTTTGCTTTATTTATGCATGTTAGGAATGTATACTGCTTTGTTTGAAAGTACGCAAGCCAAATCCAAACTTGCATTCCTTATTTGTCTAATAAACAATACTTGTTACTGCTTTATCATTTGCATTTTTTTCTATCGAGTCTTTGGCCATACACACTTCACACACTGTGGTTCACGCGGGGGGTGTCACACACTCCCCCAAACCTTCTTTTGGATTCCTTAGTTTCAGAGTTGGTACAATTAGGTTAGCTTGCCTTCTCGTAATTATACAGTCCTACTCTTAAACATCTAGGAAAAAATCCTACTCTATCAATAGGTCATGTTGCATACATCTTAGGCGGGATGGTCCTAGGTATCGTCTCAGTAATTAGGGAACCTCCCTCTTGTCCAAAGGTTATGTACCTTTGTGACCTACTTTGTGTGAGAATTGATTTAGATAGTCTAGAGATTTGATACTAATGGATTCAGAACAATTGGATTAACCTTCTTTTAATTATGTCGATAGACGTGGAGTATTTTCAAAACTCCGCCTTCATCCGACACCGCTTTTTCAAGTCAATAGATGTGGAGTTGTATCCAAACTCCGCAAACTTTCGACATCCCTTTCTCAAATACAAAGTATTGCTAAAACTCTGCTTCAACGAACCTCTTTTTCAAAATTCATGAAAGTTGAGTGTTCTCAAAAAAACTTTGCTTTCGTTTGATATTTTTGCAAATCCACAGCTATGAAATATTATTAAACTTCACCTACGTCTGACATCTTTTTTATCCAAACGGGCGTGGAATGTCATCAAGCATTCTTCCAAAGTCTTATTCCTTCTTTCTAGTCAACAGACGTAGAGTTTTGCTCAAAACATTTCATTTACCAGACATCCTTCTTCATGAAAATGGATATGGAATATTATTCATCTCCACCAACTTTTAACTCTTTCTTTCCAGTCAATGATCTTGAGCTATTATCAATAGTTCTCTTACGTTCGATATGTCTATCACAAGATACTTATTTATCAATAATGAGACTTGAGATACTTTCTTTTTAAAAGCATCATTTTAGCTCACTCTTACCAATTAATACTGATTGTACGTCTTTGCCTCTCTCGGCCGAACTTGTTGGATATATTCCCTCTTCAAGAAAATCCCAAAATTGTTCTGAATCTAAAAAGCGTCAAAATCTAGATTTATCTGTATCAATTTGTATGGACGTAGGCCTACCTCAGGAAAAAGGATGCTCCAAAACATAGGACGCGCTTACTTGACATTATCCGAATATGCTTGTTTACTGACATAAACTAACTTTTACCTTTCATTTATTTTTTCAATTATTTATCTTTATCTCCCGACAGAGGTTGATTGTGTTGATCGATAGAACTAGACAACTTAAGCCATAACCCAAGGATGAATACCAATGGCGTTGACTTGACTAGAAGTGCTCCAATACTAGCAAAAATATTAGGAACTTTCAGAAGACAAGATGATGCAGATAAGGATGAACGTATTTTTTTCTTGGAGCAACAACTCGAGTCGTTGAGAGGAGAACTACAGCGAGGAAGGAACCCCACACTTCCATCCATGACTACTCTACCACACACTCCTCTTTTTCCATCACTAGGAACTCCAATACCTGAACACTATCGGTCAATGCAGCTTTCCACTACCACTATTGATTTAAAAAATCCATCATCCCTGTTCACACCCATCAACTCCCAACAAATTCCTCATTGCACACCACATCCCAATATCATCGCCTCGGCTCACAACATTCAACAAATAAACAACGCTACATTTCAAGAATGATATATTCCCCCAGTGTGCATAACTGAGACACCCGCTTTCACTGTACCTATTAAAAGTAGGTTCTCGATGAATACAAGTAAAGAAGAGGAAGACGATGCAATCATAAACAAGATTTGCAATTTAAACTTAGCGATGAAACATCTCCAGGAAACTCAAGGCAACGAGCATTTGAACTATAAAGATCTATGTATTCATCCGGATATTGATTTGCCAGTCGGGTTCAAGCTACCTAAGTTCGACTTGTTTGATGGAACTGGGGACCCCCATACTCATCTGAGAGAATATTGCGATAAATTATTAGGGATTGGCAAAAATAAGAAGCTCTTAATGAAGTTGTTTATTATAAGTTTGTCTAGTGAAGCCCTCACTTGGTACACCAAGTAAGACCCCGATCATTGGCAAAAGTGGGGCGACATGGCTGAAGACTTTATGGATCACTTCAAGTTTAACACAAAAATCGCACCTGATTGACTTTCCCTCATGAGTGTACAAAAGAAGTCCTCCGAGTCCTTTCAAGAATATGCTCGACGATGGAGGTCTGAAGCAGGAAAATTCCAACCATTGATGAATGAAAGTGAATTAACAAAGTATTTTATCCACAGTCAAGGAAAGGTCTACTTCAAAAGGATGATGTCTTTGTTGGGACAATTTTTTTTCGATTGCGTCAAGATGGGAAATTTTATAGAAGAGGCAATTAAGTCTGGAAAGATTAAATGGACAAACAACTCGAGCAAATCTACTCAGTTAGAATCCATCGAAGGGGCTAAGGTGGTGAATGAAGAAGAAGTATCTGTTGTGATACTACACTACTCAATACCTGAATCCTCTCAATCACTTCAAAATCTCGATAACCAACCGATCCAAGTATCGAATCACAAACCACATCATGCCTATAATATCCAACAAAAGTACCTTCGACCCCGAGCTACCATCTACTAAAATCCACCATCGCCATGTGTACTAATCCAAGTACAAGTTCACCAAAATTAGGCACCATTTGCGCTAAGACAAAATCCAAAAGGTAAGCGCAACAGAAGTCGCACCCAATTTGTTGAACCATTAACACATTTGTTTGAGAGGTTGAGGCTGTAAATTTGTTGCAACTCGAGCCAGGTAAGATTCCTTACCCACTTCCTAGATGGTTTGATGAAAGCAAATGATGTTCTTTCCACTCTGGAGTTCAGGGGCACGACACTGAAGATTGTAATAGGTTAAGGCATAAAATTGAGCGTTTGATCAAAATCGGGGCAATTCAATGTATTGTGGTGTAACCAAATGCAAACAACGATTTATTGCCCTATTATGAAAAGAAGAGGAGTGATGACATAAGAGATACCATCATCCGACCGAGCCGACAAGGCCTCTTTTATGAGGCACTCTTCAGAGAAGTGCACATTTTAGCAGAGATAGACAAAGATAAATTCCAACAGAGTCCTACATTCGAAGCCATTTCCTAAATAGGATTTCCCTCTAATTGTCATGTAACAGAACTACGTTCTGACCTGATTTCTCATGGTGAGATATGTAGGCAACCCTCATCTGGTTTGGTCGCATTTAAGTAGAATCCTTTCCCCTTTTGTAATTGGAACTACGTGTGACTTGATTTCCCTCGGAGGGATACGTAGGTAGCCTACATAAGGCTCGGTCCCTTTATAATATAAAATTTCATCTTTTCCTAATGACAAGAGGAATTTGAACATGCCGAGATCTAGAAGAACCGACACATTCCATTAAAAATGTCCTAAGATACGCAACAAAGAATAGTAAAAAGGTCTCTCTAAGATACTAGGGCAAATTTTTGGAGAGCGCTCCAAAAATCAATGAAGAAAAGGCCAAATTCAAGCTAAGGCTAGGATGTTTGACGCGAAGTTACCACAGTAGGTTTGTACCAAACAACAAAATGATCACGAATATACTACGAAGCATCTATTACAAACAACTTCTCCACAAGAAATGTTGGTCTAACTTCTTTACGACAACATCAGAGGAAATACATCGCAAAGAGACTTATGGGTCAATGCAAAAGACACTACCCGTCTAAAAACTTTTAGAATCACATCGACAATCAGCGCACGATCGACTACACTCATTACATCAGTCATTGAAGGTTAAGAATCTTAAGGCAGTACATGCTTATGAAAGAATCGGGAAAGAATTCTAGATAACAAGGAACGGCGATCTATACCCATAATCCCAAAGTAGATTTTTGAAGAAGAGATACACTCAGGAAGCATCCAAACCCTGGATTACGACAAATACGTCAACCGTGAAATGGCGTCCGAATTGGCTAGTGATACGACCACGTAGTGGACCCAAAAAGAGTTCATATACAGAGACACCCACAAGATAAGGAGACTGTTGAGAGGGCCCTCAAGAAATGTTCAGAGTTTACACAAGGAAGACTCATGCATATACCCAAGCCTCTTACTTCTACCAAATTTGAGTTACTGAGACTACATATGAAAATAGCTTACACAATATATTCACTACTCTCCCACTCAAAACCATGCCACGAAGGAACCAATCCTGAGACATGAGTTTTGAAACTTGATAAACTCTAATGACTTATAAAAGCATTAATCGAAGTAAGCAAGGCTTTGATGCTAATCGTTAGCTGTAAGGGAAAAATGATCGAATATTAAAACCTCTTACATAAGAGACATCGCTTCAGCAAATGACCGAAACAAGCCTTCAAGGGCAAGCCCTTAATTATCAACCTTACCATTCTCCACCCGCCCACCCTTTTAACCAAATTTACTTTATACTCCTAATATGGAACTACGTTTTGACCTGATTCCTATCCTAGGATATGTAAGTAGCCTGAGTCGGGCACGGTCATATCAATAAAATATTCTTTTTACCCTTTCAAAGATCTCATATATCATCTCAATCCACATCAACCACGTAGCTGTGATAGAAGCCCGAGAGCAAATATTAAGATAGAGAAAGTCTCCACTAGAAGATATGTCAATGCAAGCACAACATTTGGAATCAAGAAGCGTCATTACTCCATCTCCCAATTTGTCAAACTTGCCAATAGCCAGAAGGTTGAAGGGAGAGATAGCTACTTGGCTGAGTTCTCGATCAAAACAAAAATCAACACTCCTCTCCAAACTAAGACTCTTTCTTTATGCGCAAGAACAAAAAAGCTACGACAAAAGTTCAAACATCCTGGAAGCCCAAAATGTTGTCTCATCATCACGAGCTGAGCAGCCAGGTATTGTCAGTTTATCCACAATTATTCTAAGAGTCCAAAGAATCTTCTCGAATATTATAGGTCATAAGGAGGTACGCAACAAGTATCTCATATGGGGAATAACAAGATGACAACACTCTATCAGGATCCCGGCACCAGATCGCTACCATAAGCCAAGAGGACAAGGATGTCCGCCCAGAATAATAGGATAGGGAAAGTCCACCCCAAACAATAGGATAGGGATGTCCGTCCAGAATAATAGGACAGGGAAGTTTGCCCAACAGGACAGGGATGTCCGCCCAGAACAATAGGACAGGGCAAGTCTACCCAGAACAATAGGACAGGGATGTCCACCCAAAAAAATAGGATAGGGAAGTTCGCCCCGAACAACAGGACAGGGCAAGTTCACCCCAAACAATAGGACAGGGAAAGTTCACCTCAAACAATAGGACATACAACATAACTTTTACTTCTCCAACAAACTGCTTCGCCAGATGAAGGAATTTACGTTTCCAGAAATCGCCCCGCCATTCAGAAACTTCTACATTGCAAGACGTGTCGCTAATTAATACCTACAATACATTCACTTCACACGATAGAGACGTCAACATTTGTTTGAATATCTACACTCTACTCTTTATATTACAATTTTAATTTACAATTTTGAGCCGCAACAGGTATTTTGTCACTCCTTTTACCTGTTTTGCAGTTCAACACATTACAACGTGGAACTACCTTCTAAGCAGCAAATTGGGGCAAGCTAGGAAAATGTAAGGCATCCCTAGCTATGTTAAGGATTCATTCTTAAAACTCAACTCAACTCAACTCTTCGGATTTGATTCTACATCTCCAATCTCTTTTACATCCTAGTGTCATCACAACTCGACACTGGGGCAATTTTAAAATTCCAAGATCATTTTCCTCCCAAAACACCTTAAGTTGAAATTTCTTTGGAAGCATTTCTCCTTCTAAACTATTTTTTAGAACTACATCCGGCCTGATTCCCATCTCTTTCAGGGATATGTAGGTAGCTCAAATTTGAGCACGGTCGTACTCACTCAATTCGTGTCAAATCATTTTATTTTTCTACCACAAAGGAAAATAGTGTCATCATAATTCAGCACTGGTTGTTATATCTTTTCCTTCTTGAACTATCTATGGCCTGATTTATCATGAAACCGGAGCTCGGTCATAACTTCCTAAAGGATTATGCCAATTCTTGTTAAAAAAAAAAAGTGTTTTGTCAATCGGCCAAAATTGGAATGTGTCAATATTTCTTTGCCCACGCCTTCTCTACTTTTATTCGTAGACAAAGAAAGAGTCAACTGTTAACACCCAATTTTGGCTCTTCATATTTTAATACTATTTAAGCTTTTATATATGAATAATGTGAAAATAAACTTTTTAAATTATTGTTAAAATATTTTTGTAATTTGCTATCTCATTAGCGAAATATTCTATAAACACTATTCTTATAAGTGTTGACTTTTAACATATATATAACTTAGTACATGTTTTTAAAATTATTAAATCGATTTTGGCTATTTTAAATTCTCATTTTTTTTGCAAATAATTATCTTTCATAGTTATTCAGACCAGGAAGCTTAATTAAATAATTAGTTAGCAAATCATCTTATTTTATGTTTAGATTGATTAATTTTATAAATAAATTAGTTTTGCAATTAACTATTCTCAATGTGATCAATTGTGGCTATGTTACACAACAAATTGGCTACAATTGAAATTTTAAAATAAGTCAAATTTGAGCAAGAATATGTGGCAATCCAAGTCCCTAAAAATTCGGACTTTGAAGTTTGGATTTACCTATAAATATCCGTTATTTCATAACTCAAAAGGGAGGTTTGGAGTCATTCAAAAATACAAAATTCAGATTCAAGAAAATAGCATAAATACTACACAAATTCAAAGTTCTTCGCGAATCTCTTCTTTTTGATTCAAATCCGAGTTCGAGTTCAAGTTGAAGAGGTTTTGATCCTATTGGAATTGGACATCGGAGCCCCTTATTTGTTGTACAACATCCGATAATACTTCTACCTTATTTACTTATCCATCGATTTTCGTTTCAATAGATTCTGCGTATTTGATTTGGCATTGACCATATTAGCCAACTGATTTTGGATGCAAAAATGTGAAACATAAACAGTCTCCAGTTGTTTGGTTTTATTTACCTTAAATTATGTGCTCATAAAGTGTTTGCAGTTTGAGAATTAGTTTGAACAAATTCTATAAAGTTTGAAGTTTAAGTATGGTTAGCTGTCCATTATAAGAATATTGTGATGTCGGCTCGGATATTTTGAACATGCTGACAACTGCTTAATTTTCCTCTTGTCCAGTTGTGCATTTACAAGGCGTTAGCAGTCTTTGGTTAGCATGAAAAAGCTCCAAAAATGCTGAAAACTTTATGTATGTCGGTTGTCCGCCGTAGAATCAACCTTTTGTTTGAATATTTGAACATGGATTTAGTAGCTTGTCGTCTCGGTTAGCCGTTCATTTAAATGGATTCTCAATTTCTCACTTAACATGAAAAGGAGCTTCACGAGTTCTAAACCTTGAAATATAATTCACTGTTGTTAGTAGCTCACCATTTTGTTTGATCTTATATCATGAATGTGGAGGTAGAAACCTGAATCTTAATGTGTTCAAGCGGGCTTAAAACTCACTGTTAAGATAGATTTTAATTAGTTTGAGTAGCTTCTTGTATGTTTAAGTGTTTTACCGACTTGTATCTACTTAGCCTAAGTAACTAGCTTAAGGATTGACACTAATTTAGGCACCAAGTTCACTTCAACATGCCGCAATTACCAATTTCTTAAAAGAAATGTACAAACACATGCTTAGTTGAATAAAGGTTATCCATATTAACATGACAAGTTTATGTTTACAGAATGATAGTGTAGTACTTTATCTCATTTGAAGCATATACATATTCCCGACTACTCCCTCTCTCGCTTCCTTAGTTGGTTGTGTAAAGTATTCTGGTTTAAAATTCTATAAATAAATCAATGTAGTGGTATTTTTGGATGGATTTTATGGAGCTCAAATCATATCGACCTTCCTGTTTTTGGATATCAATTAAGTAGGAAGCAAAATAATCAACAAATGTATCTTTTGTATTCATTCGAATCATTTTGACAATTAACCGGACATCCTGTTTAAGTTCAATGGAAATTTGCTCAAAGAAATTCTGCATAACCATAAAATTATATTTGTTTTCGCTATCTAGTTATGTTATTTGTTTGCTAGATGACTCTAATACTTTTCTTCTTTTCTTGTCACATGAACACTCGGAGCTGGAGTTCCGCAACGGAACTCGTATTGACTGAAAGTATCGGGTCAGAAGCTACTAGGGTCGCGTCTAGGATTGCATCACTTTGGAGTCTCGTACAATAGGAGTTGGACTTATTTCAATACTCCAACATCTCTTAGCTCTCTTTTACTGCTTTAATTATGTCGTGTTTAATACACTAACTTTCGTGTTTATATGGTTTTTGCGCCTATTTGAAAGTGAGAGCAAATTATTTATTAGAATTGCCTGTGGTAGATATGTTAGCATATAATGTTGCCTCTATATAATTGTCAGAATATTTTTTTTTTTAAAAAAAATGATAAAAGGAGAGATGGTCAATCTTTTGAGTTAATATAATGAATCTTTGCTTTCACTGACTTTAAATGGCTTTAAATTATTTGGGTTTCTCACAATTTTTTGTGACCTTAGCTAACCTTCTTTCTTAAAATTAATATGTTTTTAATCAGGTTCCTATAGTTAAGCATTCCAGATTTTTAAATTAACCCACACACTTCGGAAAGTTTTTAACGTGTATTTTATAAGTTTACCATTTTAATTTTTTATGAAGAGCGCCCAACACATATTATATACATTTATATGTCATCAAGTACAAAGTATACTTTATTATATACCACTATATATTTATTTTACTCTTTATATTATACACATATTTTACATCCGTTATTTGCTCGGCTGTATACAATATTATTCATTTCACATAAACTATCCTATTTTCATGGGTTTTTTTTTAATTTTTTTTTTTTTAAATAGAGGTACTTAACCGCCACAAATTTGCATATGCATACCTATTAATTATATTCATTATCACTACATATACTTAATTTATTTTACTTTGATATATAATCAACTCACACTTACATATATTTACTTTACGATAAATATATTACTATTAAATATCCTTGTACATGGTGTTAATAGAAGTTTTTCTTATCACTGATTTTTAGCAAATAATAAATAAATACTTTCCCAAATATTTTTCTAAACTAAGTTTAAGGACTATCTTCGGATAGAAACTGAGGGGTGCTTAATATCTTCCCCTCGAGTAACCAAAACCTTATATAGAATCTCAAATGTTTTTCCAAAGACCAAACAACAGAGTCTCATATTTCAAAAATGGTTTTCCTAGTTTTTTCCAAAAAGTTAGGTGGCGACTCTAAATAATGAATTTTCAAAAAACCATAGAGTTACGACCACCATATGTTGGGAACTGTTTCGACCAGTTCGAAATCGAGCGCGACAGTCCCTTCTTTGCAAACGTGGGAGCTTTTTAGCAAATACAGAGGTCTACCAGCCCAGCCCTTTGCAAACACAGTCGGCTCCTTGTGAACATGAAGAAAAACCTCAGCCGGCCAGAGCTTTGTTTTTTCACGAAAGCTGTAAACCGCCCTAGAGTGGAAAGGTTTATTTTCTTGACCTTTGCGAACGTGACCCTCTGGTCATGAAAGCATAGAAGGTTGGTTCTGTTTACTAGCAATAGTACACCAACAATTTTTTCTAAGATGTATTTTCTTCGAATGAGTCCTCAAGATTTGTTCAGAATCACATGCACGCAAACCAAATATTCTACTCTACTGGAAATAATATTCTGGACTCAACGAAATTGATGAAATTTCAAAAGGAGGTCGTTTCGACAAAATGTGGGCACAAGCCCATTTTTTTCCATTTTAACTAAACTCTATCCAATAGCCCAAAATAAGGTTGGAAGCCTTGGACCCAAACCAAAGGTCCTCTAGCCTAAAATCCACATTCCAAAGCTAAAGGAACTATCAAATTCCTCATTTAAGGCCCTTTGCAAGAAGTTTTGATCAATGTCCTATTTCTCAACTTTAACAACTCCAAGATAGGGAAATTGATTTAAAACTCAAACCAATTGCCTGAGAACCAAATCACCGGTCCCAGTAAGTCATAAATTACCTATAACAGCTATAGAAAACTCAAAATGTAGAAAACACACAAAATAGAGAAAATGACCTGGAGGATCATTAAAATATCCACTACTAAAAAGACTTTCATCCTTAAAAGTCAAGGGATAAGAAGTACCTGGAGTATCAAATAAGAAATGATACTGGGCCTATTTGTCATGTTCGATATCTAAAGTAGCCTCCTTGACTGTACGGTGCCTCCACTAAAGCTTAATTACTAGAATCTCCCTAGACTCAGCTATCTAACATCCCTAGCTAGAATAGTAACTGGCTCCTTATAAAAAATTAAACGTTCATTAATCTAGACTGAATCCCACTGGAGCACATGAGAGTCATCAGGAGTATACTGCTATATCATCAATAAGTGGAAAATAGGATGAATACCAGAGAATGTTGGAGGTAAAGCCAACTCATACACCACAGTTCTCGAATAGACCAATATACCTCGGGCTGACTCCCTTCATGGGTGATACTTAAAAAACCGATCCCCAACTCTAAATTCCAAGGTCAAAGCCAGCAGTCATCATAACTCTTCTGCATGCTCTGAGGTTGCCCTTAGCCTGTCCTAAATTACCTAGACCCTATCCAATGAATTACAAAGCAGGTTCGTACCCCACAACTTATCCTTAAAAGCATAAAACCACCCAATATACACCGCCTACCATATAACGCCTCAAATAGAGCCATATGGATACTCGAATAATAGCTTTTGTTATATGCAAACCATGCCAAGGCTAGAAACTGCTCTAACTGATCTATAAAATCAATACACAAGCCTGTAACTTATCTTTCAGAACCTGAATAGTCTACTCAGATTGACCATCGATGTGAGGGTGAAATTTTCTGCAGAGAATAGCTCGGGTACCCACCTCTTAATGAAAATCCCTATAGAGTATAGAGGTAAATTGGGTATCTCTACCAGAATAGTTGACACCGGCAGCCCGTGCAGATGGACTATCTCTCAAACATAAATTTGGGTTAAGACATATGAACCAATAGAAAGTAAGCATACTTGGTCAATCAATTAGTGAGGACCCTAATAGAAAGGTGCATGACAAACCAATCAGAAAGTCTATAGCGACCCATTCCTATTTCTACTCGGGAATAGGTAGCCTTTAGGTCAAACTACCGAGCTTCAAGTGCTCAAATGTTGCCTGCTGAGAGTTCACACACTGAGACATAAACTTTTCTATATCTCTCTTTATCTCGAACCACTAGTAATACTGTATTAAATCATTGTACATCTTAGCTTCCCATGGATGAATGGAATATCTGGAACAATAGGCCTCCTGCAATATCAGTCCAACCAAATCACCAATCCTCAGAACACACACACTAACCTTAAACCTCAGTACACCCTCCATCTACGGTGGCCTTCCCAGCCTTTTTTCTCAACATCTGATCTTAAATCCTCTCAACCTACCATCTTTAAATTGCCGCTCTCAAATCTGCTCTATCAATATAAATCGAACCTCAACACGAGCAAGAATCCTCCCGGGGTTAGCAATATCAAGACAAACTAACCTATTGGCTATGGACTGGATATCCAAATCAAAGGTCGCTCAGAAGCTGCAAGAAGTGCCAAACCCCCCCATACTCACCGCCTTCTATATCAAGACATTTACTACTATATTTACTTGCCTTGATGGCATAGAATAGAGATGCTGTAGTCCTTTAGTAACTCCAGCTACCTGTACTACCTCAAATTATGAGCCTTCAATCGTCAGTCAGTATCTCACAGTGTACACCATACAAGTAATGCCTCCAAATCTTAAGTACAAAAACTACCGCCGCCAACTCTAAGTCATGGGTGGGGTAATTGCACTCATTTAACTTCAGATGCCTGGAAGCATATTCTACCACTCTACCGTACTGCATTAGAAGACCACCCAAACAAATCCCAAAAGCATCATAATAAACTGTAAATCCTTGGCCCTTAATTGGAAGTGTCAGAATTGGTGATGAAGTCAATGAGGCCTTGAGGTTCAGAAAACTCACCTCACACTCATTGAAACACTAGAACTGGACATCCTTCCTAGTCGATCTTCTCAATAAAACTGTAATCGAAGAAAACTTCTTAATGAAGTATCATTAGTAGCCTTCTAACCTAATGAAAATGTGAACCTTGGTCAAAGAAGTGAGACTAGCCCAATTATAAACTACATCAATCTCTATTGGGTATACCATAATCTCATCCTTGGACACCATGTGCCTAAAAAATGCTACATACTCAAGCCAGAACTAACACTTTGAGATTTTACCATAAAGTTGCTGATCTCTCAAAGTCCGAAGCATAATCTTCAAATAACGCGTACTTCTCCCTACTTCTCAAGTAGATAAGGATATCATTAATAAACATAATCACAAAAGAGTCAAAATACTGCCTGAACACACGGTTCATTGATGAGTCAGCAAATTGTGACTTATTTGACCTAAAAATTGAGAGAAATCATATACTCAATGCTAATTTGAATGCTTTTTAATATTGATTTTATTTAATTTTAGGGTTAAGGGAAAGAAGTAGTAGAAAAGGCAAAACAGAGCCAAAAGAGGCAAAAAGATAGAAGATTACAACAAAAAGTGCACAAGAGCATCACAGGGACCCATCAGAGCATCGCAGAAAAGACCTGTGCTTTTCCTAATGGGTGCTTCCATCACCAATTCTAACAGTTCAGCCAAGAATTTGTGTGAACAAATGGTGACGCCTAGAGAATTTTGGCATATTACCAAACCAATTGGCGAACCAAATCCTGCACCACCGAAAGAGACAGTAGCCAATCTATAGAGCATGACAAGTTGATAGATCAGTGAGCTTAAGACTATTTTGAATATCGTCAATACCTTTGGTGATGGGGTGTTGTTCAACTAAATTTCAAGTGATGGCATTTCTATAATTTTGAGGTTCGACTTTGTTGAAGCTATTTAAGCCTTTTTGGCCATTGAAAACGCTATCTTTTGTCAATTCTATGAATCTTAAGCTTGTAATTAAACCCTAGTTGTGGGATTAACTACTTTGTTCTTGGAATTTGGATATTTATTGTGAATTATTTGAATTCTATAATGAATATGGAAGAAAAAATTGGTATAGTTTCTCTTTCTTATCTTATGAGTAGCTAATTTCCCAAACTTGAGTTATGCATTATTGAGTATTGATTGTTGTGTGGGTGGTGATTATTTACCTTCGTATTAGTTTTTATGTTATGATTTTAGCTAAATCTCTATGTTTTAATTTATAGATCAAGGTTGAAAACTTGATTTATGCTTGGATCTCTTGTATTGAATGAAAGAGAATACAAGAGTGATGAGATTTAGGTAAGAACATTTGAGTTACACTCATTTAAGTAGCGATCCTAGGAATAGATTACCCATCTTGAGGCAATTGGTTGTTTTGTAGTGTCGATACTTGGGGTTTCAGAAGAAACCCATGTGACATTTGGTTGTGGATTGGGAAATCACCACTAATACCTAAAATCATGCCTAATCATAACTAGCAATTGAATCTCAGGTGTATTTTCACTTACCCATGCATATAACCATGGTTGGCTTTTTAGGCTTTTAGTGGACTTATTTGAAGAAAGGCTTATGATCCTTTCCTAACCTCCTATCCTACGACTTCAACAATACTAACCAGGTAAGTTCTAGCTCTCACACACACACCGACTAGGTAAAACCTCACACTCACTTGGCTCAGGGCTATGTATTCAATCACTACCTAGCCAATTCATGTAAGTTAGGCTACAGTTATAGAGTTCAAAATCTAATGCCATTACGATATCCAACATTGGTCACAGTTCAGATAAGAACACAACACAACACAAAATTTAAAATTTTTAGGAGGGGTATCATTTAAATCATTCAAAAGAAGTTTGCATGCTCTTTTTTTTTCGACTGCACAAGGTTCTCTTATTTTTCTCTCGATTACACTCAAAACACAACATAACAACAAAAACACATAAATAAACTCCTAAACATGCCGATTCTAACTTGATAGCACAATTGAGGGAAAAGAAACATGACAACAAAAACCCTCGATTGTGGAACAACCCCACCCCCAACTTTGAAATCATGCAGTGTCCCCATTGTACGAACATACAGAAAAAATATAAAACTAAGGTAAGGGGTATACCTGTGGCGTACTAGATTCCTCTCATACTTTCATCAAGTAGGGTCATAGATGGGACCCCTTCTGTCTCTTCAACTTTTGTGGCCTCAGCTATGGCCGAGGCACTCTCAGATAGGTGGGTGCTGGTAGCAGCCGGTGAACTCAATAATGTAATGGGGTAGATCTCCGCACCCTCTCCAGTCTAGACCACCACCTCTGCATTAGGTGGGATATCAACCACATCTTCTAGAAAACCTGCCTCAGATATCTGCCTGTACACTTTTTTTTCTTCTTTCACCCTTTCTTGTCTTTCCTCTTCCTTTTTTACGGGGCTACAACTCACTATCCATCTCATCCACATCAATATCATCAACCCTACCCACCTGATCCTGTGTATAGAAATTAGGAACCAATGAGTCCACATCCATCTCAAGGTCTGTCAAAGATGGCATAGGTGGAGGTGGAAGTGTAGGTGGTTTAATCGGGACAGTATTCTTCATTAGCTCCTTGACCGCTTTCTTCATGTCGGCCAAATCCTTCATGACCGCACTCATGTCTGGAGCCTAGACCTCCTCTAACTTAGCCATTATCCGATTGTCAAATCTATCAAAATGGGTATGAACCCCCCTACAACTACCTTTATCTCATTAGCTACATAGGGCATCACCCTTACCTCCAACTTCCATATCCATGCATCATAGAATAACCGATTCCATATGATTTGCCCTAATTAAGCGGTATGAATCAATGTGTAGGCTGTAGGTACTAGCTAATATGCACCTGTAGGTGCTGTGGCTTTATGTAAAGAGTATGAAGTAGCACCGACTTCAAACGTAGGGATCTTACTGGCTAGGGCACCACTTGCTCCCTCCGGTGGTAAATCAGGTAAAAGATACCGGGGCTGGAGCCGTCGGGTTGCTCAAATACTTTATCAATGCAATATCCACGCTCTTCGTCAGTAATATAAATCTATCAATCACGGGGATAGTTTGCACATGCGAATCTTGTATCAACTATGTGATCAGACAAGGAAAAGGAAATGTGGTGCTGAACCATTGTACTCTGTCCTAAATCTCTTTTGCAATGTTACATGGAATGTTTATCTCTAACTCAAACATAAAAGTAGCTACTAGGCATGCAATGGTTGTACCCAATATGTTATCATTCGCTGTTGGTGTAATGCAATGCCTCACTATCGACCACCCAACCTTGGTCGTCGCCCGTGAATTTCAACGTATGTTTATATATTGTCGATCCATTGACCCAAACTGCATTTTCTCTAGCTTTTTCAATATGGTCCGCCAACCATTTGTAGTGCATCACTTTTTCATTTGTGCTCAATATCTTCACCCTTTTCAAATCTATCATCCGAAAGTCATATTTTGGAGTCTCCTCAACTGGCTCAAAAGCAACACCAACTAAGACTCTAGAAATAGCCTTGACTGATATGTCGATCTCCAATTGGGGTTGCTTTCTTATGTCTTTTTCTTTACCCAAGGGAGTCATGTTTTTTATCATTGCCGCATAGTTGGTATAGAACTACCTTACCATCTCTGGACCATAGTTTTGGAGTGGCCTAGTCATCCACCATTATACATATTTCTTAAATATTCGAACTAACTCCGAGATTCCCCGCAGTGCCTCAGGAAATATTTGGGGCTCTTCCTAAATATCTCACTTCTTATTCTGTTATTCAAGAAAACCCCATATATGTAATAATCTCAAGAGTTTGGCAAACTCCATCACCTCGGGTTTACACCCCTTTGAGGCATATTAACAGTAGGTCCCTCAGAGGATTCAGGGTTGGACTCTTCCTCCTCTGAGGATGAGCTTATCTCCTCAACATCATCTCCATGCTCACCATCATCTTATTTTGTGTTTGAACCTCCTTTTTAGACTGAAGAAGTCCCATGGGGGTAGCAGCTAGCACTAAGGCAGTAGATGTAGTTGCCTTGGCCTTATTAAGTTCTTTAGTCTTGACCCTAGAGGTACGAGCTTAGTGTTGGTCATCAGACTCACTTTCCTAGAATTCTACTTCGGACCCACTTGTTCTTGAGACTCACTCTTTGAGGTTAGAGGTGTATTTTGGGGTGCTCACTTCTTTGAGTTATCCTGTTGCATCTGCTTGAGTGTTTTTGGAGCCATAGTACCTGTTCGAACAAAAGTTAGTCTCAAAAAAGAAATCAAAACTAGGTGTAGAAATTTAAACTGACAACTCTTTCGACGATTGTATAATAAAGGTGCGATCATACCTTCAATCGTAGGAAGTCTTGCCCAAAAGTACTAGGGTGTTGTCACATCAGATAAGTAGTACCATGAAAATCTGATTGTGGGATGTGTTCGTCTGATGAACTCCTACAACTTGAAAAACTAGCACCCCATAACGATCCAATCTACGATTGTTGATAGATACCACGATCGTAGGTTGTGTTGTAGAGTGTGGACTAACACCTAGTTATTTTTAAACATCAAATCCGGCATTTTTATGACCCAATTTGACAATAATTTTAGTTAAAAAAGGTAATCAGACTTCCCTGGTTATTTTTCATTCATTCAAAATGCACACACAACCACATTTTTGTTCCTTTTTGGCTCTACTATTCACTATGAATCCAAATTAGCACCCTTTACTCATTTGTTTTAAAACATGATGAGAATTGTAATACATACGTAGTAGACTTACTATTTTTGAGATTGAAATTCAAGTACGTGGATCGAACATTAAAGGGAGTAGCCAAGTCTAACAGATTAAAGGTGAGATTTTTGGATTTATGTTAGTTTGACCATATGATTGTGTGTATAATTGAGATTGAATGGAAAATGAGATTTTTTAGTTTGAGGTTTTAGGGTTTAATATGTTAAAACCTGAGTTGGTTTGGGTCATGTCTCACTTAAATAGTTAGGCCCAACATATGACTCTTACCCACAATCATTGGTTCTTACCATGATCGTGGTTCCTACTTGTACCAGGATTGTTTAAGAAAACTTACCTGGGAACCTACGAATCTTAAGGAAAATCGTGATATGTAACCATAATCATTCCTTAAAATCAAAGGTTGGATGACCTGCATATTGGTTTCCAAGAGTTTGAAAACATGATTGATACCACGATCGGACATCTAAGTACGATCATGTTGACTAATCGTAAGATAACTCCTAAAATTTATCCCTATAGACTTCATGTAGACGACTGAACCCATGATTATGGGACCTTCCCATAGTCGTGTAATCCTTTTGATGGTTCAGTACTGATTCAAGTTTTGCAATTTAATTTTTTGCACAATCCTTGTACAAGTAACACAAATTACCCTATGAAACGAAAAGTACAAAATCATGGATTGCCTCCCAAGAAGCACTTAGTTAAACATCTCAGCACAAAGTGGCTAAGTTGGTTACTCAGACTTCACCAACTAGACCATGGGTAGCCTCCCATGAAGCGCTTAATTTAATATCGCGGCATGACTTGGGTGTGCTTGGCTTTTCAAGTACTCTCTAGTTCCACGTCACATATCACTTTCACTTTGTCAATATCACCGAGGTAACGTTTCACCCTTTGGACATTCACCGTAAACTTCTAGCCGTATTTATTTTCCAGTTTGATTGCATCATAGGGAAAAACTCTAGTCACTCTATATGGTCTTCTCCATTTTGACTATAGCTTGCCTGGAAACAACTTCAGCTTAAAATCAAATAGCAAAACCATATCGCTTGTGGTAAATTCTCTTTTCTCAATCCTGTGATCATGGTATAATTTTATCTTCTCCTTGTACAAAGCTGACCATTCATAGGCACGGAGACGGAATTCATCCATCTTATACAACTGCTCTAATCTCAATTTAGCCGCATCACTCCATTCTAGATTCAACCTTTTTAGTGCCCACAATGCCTTATGCTCAAGTTTGACAGACAAGTGGCACACTTTTCCATACATAAGATGATATGGGGAAGCACCAATAGGGTCTTGAATGTTGCTCGATATGACCATAGGTCATCCTTTAACTTTCTAGGCCAATCCATCCTATTGGCATGCACAGTCTTTGCCAAAATAGACTTTATCTCCTGATTGGAGACCTATACTTAACCGCTTGTTTGAGGATGGTAAGGTGTTTCCACCTTATGTTTCACACCATATCTCTTAAGCAAGGCTTTGAATAGATGATTGCAAAAGAGTGAGCCTCCATCATTAATAATGACCCTTGGTGTCTCGAATCTAGAAAATATGTTCTTTCTCAAGAATGCTGTGACACTCTGACCTTTGTTATTTGGAAGGGCAACTGCCTCCACCCATTTCAAAACATAGTCAACAGCTTCTAAAATGCACTTCATATCATGCAAACTCACACAGGGGCCCATGAAGTCAATACCCTATACATCAAACAACTCAAGCTAAAGAATAGTGGTCATTAGAAGCTCTTTACTTCATGAGATGTTTCCTTTGCTTTGACCTTAGTCACAAGCCCTGGTATAGTCATGTGCCTCTTTGTAAATAGTGGGCTAATAGTATCCATATTGCAATATCTGGACTGATAACGAGTGACATGCATCTAAGATACTAATCATCTCAACCTCAGGAATACATCTCTGAATCACTCCATCTACACAACTCCAAAATAATTACGGCTCATGCCAAAAGAAATTCTTCACATCATGCATAAACTTCTTACATTGCTGAAATGATAGGTCTTCAGGAATGACATCACTCACCAAATAATTTGCAAAGTCTACAAACCAAAGAATCAAGTCTTCTGATGTGGTCAACACCTGGTGATACAGAAGAGTATCATCAATATCAAGCTCATCCTTTAATTTTAGCATGGCCTCTTCTTCAAGGAATGATAAGTGGTTAGCCACTTGATTCTCAGTCCCTTTTTGGTCCTTGACCTTCAAGTCGAATTCCTCCAATTAAAGTACCCAATGAATCAACCTTGGTTTTGCATCCTTTTTTTCCATAAGGTACCTAAGAGCTACGTGGTCAGTATGCACAATCAATTTTGTGCCAAGCAAAAAAGATCAAAATTTCTCAAACACAAACACCACAGTAAGCAACTCTTGCTCAGTTGCTGTGTAGTTTTTTTATGTAGGATTAAGTGCTTTGCTAGCATAGTAGATGAGATGTCAGATCTTCTCTCGCCTTTAGTCTAGGACTGCACCTAGTACCACACCACTAGCATCACACATAACCTCGAATGACATGGACCAATCGGGAGACACTATAATTGTGGCTGAAATTAATTTCTCTCTCAGGCACTCAAATGCCTTCAGATATGCATCATCAAACACAAATTTCACCCCCTTCTCCAATAACTTGCATAAAGAATTTACAATTTTAGAGAAGTCCTTGATGAATCTGCTATAGAAACCAACATGCCTCAAAAAGCTACAAATACATTCACAAAAATGGAGGAGGGAACTTTTTAATAACTTCAATCTTCACCTTGTCAACTTCAATCCCCTTTTTCAAAATCTTATGACCAAGAACTAGTCGTTCTTTAACCATAAAGTGGCACTTCTCCCAATTTAGAACCAAGTTATAGTTCTCGCATCTTCTTAAAACATTCGTGAGATGTGCCAAACAATCTTTGAATAAATAACCCACAATCTATAAGTTGTCCATGAACACCACAATGGTGTTTTAACGACTGAAATCTATCGTTATTAGAAAATAGCTCGATATTAGTGCAGAGTTCAGAAATTATTGGTATGTTATTTGAAAGTTTACATGGGACCACAAGTATTTAAAATTTGAGGACTTAAACATTTAGGCCGAGCAGATGTCATCTCATTATAGGGGGATTTATTCCTCTATAGCATGAGCTTGCCGCTATAGCAGGGTGACGCAGTCCAGAATCCCACTTAAGCAGGATTTGTTTCCCTTCTCTATTTTGGATGAAATAAACAATGTGGGAGGCTCCAAAAACCCTAAGGGATGCCTCCCATGTCTTGAATCCTTGGAGAGAAGGAGAAAAGGGTACGAATGGGTGCACGTTTATGATCTTGACTTCAGGCTAGTATTGCATTAATTCATCCTTCCTACAACTGATCGACATCCAGGTAAGCTAAGGTTAATTGAGTTGTATAAACTTGGTTTAGAAAGCATGAATGTAACATAGATAGATAGGAAATTCCATGTTTTAAGCTTTTGGGCACGGAGTTGGGATGGATAAAATTGGCTAGAGTTTAGGTAGCGTATGATTAGGGGCTTTTTATATGTCCTTTATCATGTTATGTTGTGTGTATTCTATAAATTGATAATTTTCTACAATAGACTCATATT
Source organism: Capsicum rhomboideum (assembly GCA_031232105.1). Lineage (NCBI taxonomy): Eukaryota > Viridiplantae > Streptophyta > Magnoliopsida > Solanales > Solanaceae > Capsicum > Capsicum rhomboideum. Next base: position 53,760,000 of record CP124718.1, read on the forward strand.
TCGGGTAGTAGAAAGAATGAGTCTCTGGTTGCTAGTTAATCTTAAGGGAAAGGGGCATACTCGATAGGGTGTGGGTGAGTTTCGAACAACTAGGGTGGTAACCCTCATTGTAGTTGTCGGGCCATAGTATGAGGATGGATTCTTATGAATAGATTCCTACCGATAGTATAAGTGATGGTGTCGTAGTTTATTCCCACTTGTATTATGTGTGCATATTTCCTAGTTGTTAGTGTAGCCAGTTGGTGCCTATTGTTGGTGTGGTTTATGCAATGATGTTACTTGCTTATTGATTTGTCCTATCTTATTTTATAAGATATGGAATGTTCCGGTAATTGGAATATTCTCATGGGTTATTGGTGAAATAAGTTTGACAGACACTTATGTCTGGGGTTTAGTACATAGATGGAATTTTTCCCCTACAGGTTATGTCTAGAGGGTGGATGCATTACCCATAGTGTGTACGCATGATGGTCAAGTGAGTTTGATGGTTCCATGAGTGGACCGAGAAATATATTTATGTGTTGTATATGCTTGGGATCATTGTGTTGTCCGGTTGCTTGTCTATATTTTGGGAAACTTATTAATGGAGTCTGGTGTGTTGACATTGATCTTAGAATTAAGTATGATCTTTCAACTGGTATTTATGGAATGGATTTCTATGTTGTATTGGAGTGCCCTAGCTATCGTGCTGACTTGATGCTAAGGTGTTGGTTTGTTGGTATGATTTACTAATTTCCTTCTATTGCTTGTTATGTTAATTATGTGTTGGTTTTAAATCTAGATTAATGTGTTGTACTGTAATTTAGTTAAGGGTGGTCGGTCTATAGCATAATTCTGACTTCTTATTTGTCTTGGCTTGTTATATTGCAATGGGTAGCGGAATGGCCAAGGAGGTTGGGGATTTGGTAAGAAATCCTATGCTAGAAGGATAGGGAGTAGACCAGGTATGGGTTAAGAATTAACTCAGGTCTAGAATTTTTGGCTGGAAGGAAAGGTTACATGTCCGGGCAGGTCTTCTCTAGGAATGCTTTGCGACTTACTAAATTTAAGGATACAGGCTTAGGTTTTTCCTTTTATAATTGTCTTTCTAAGTTAGGGTAATCCCTGGTGTGAGTTTAGGCTTAGTGATTCGGGGTGGTAGAGTCGTAAAGAGAGGTGTTACACTTTGGAGTTCATGACTAGAGTTTAGTAATGAGAATGGGGTAGTCCTTAGGGTTCAAAAATATGAGTAAAAGAATGCATGTTTTCTTTTGAATATCTATGTTATATTTGTGTAATCCAATTTGGATCAACTGATGAGGCTTACTAGTACGTGTGGTTGTACTGATGCTACTCTTGCTATACCCTTTTTGGGGTATAATCTTTTGCAGGATTCAATGTTTGTTTCTTGACTGTTGCAATAGTGATCATTCAACAGCTCCCACTCTCTCATTCATGGTGAAAGTTGTGTCTTGTCTATTTTCTCTTTAGCAACTCTTATGCCTGTTTAGACTAGGTCCTAGGGTAGTTTCCATTTGTATATTTTTCTTTCGTTAGAACTCATGCTGCGAAGGTATCGACTCCAAGACTCTCCTCAATAGAAGCTATCAAATCATCCTCGTTGATGCTATCTATCACAAAGATCACATGCATATCCTTTGGCTGCTTCATGGACTGGAATACATTAAAGCTAACCTATTTGTTATTCAACTGAAACTTCATCTACCCAATCTCCATATCAACCAACGTATGCTCAGTCGTAAGGAACGGTCTCCCCAAAAACACGAAAACCTCAAAGTTAACCTCATAGTCAAGGATGACAAAATCAGCTGGAAAGATAAAGGATGCAACCCTCACCAAAACATCACACAAGATTCCCACCAACTTTTTCACAGTGTGGTCTACCATAAGAAGTCTCATCAAAGTCTGTTTGGGTGACCCCAACCCCAACTATCTATAAACTGCTAGCGGGATCAAATTAATGATATCACCCAAATCATATAAAGCTTTTGCAAAGTTGAAACACCAAATAGTGCATGGAATCCTGATAGCACTCCAGGGTCTTCTTCTTCTCAACCAAATATCTAGAGGCTATTGCACTATAATGGTGCACATTGTCAATGTACTCAAAACTAACCATCCTTTTCTTAGTCACCAAGTCCTTCATAAACTTCGCATAACCTGGTATTTGTTAAAGGGCCTCAACTAGAGGGATGTTTACTGTCAACTCCTTCAACATAGAAATAAACTTTTGGTACTTTTCTTCTACAACTTTCTTTTCCAGTCTTTACAGAAAAGAAAGAGGAGGTCGTAGGATAAAAGTCAACACTTTTGGGACCTCCTTGTCCTTTCTCTTTCTTGCCCTTGCCCTTGCCTCATGCTTATCAACTTGTGGCTTTTTAAGTGTAATCTTATCCACCAATAAGTCTTCGTATTTGACAACCTTCTCATCATTGACAACAACTGGTTCTACCTCTTTTTCGAAAGTCATGGGTATAGGTGGATTAGTGGTCATCTTACCACTTCGAGTAGTAATAGCCAATCAATGACGATCATTCTTTTGATTTTTGACGGTATTGCTCGGAAGTGTACCTTGCTGATATTGATTCAATGCTACAAAAATATGACCAAACTATTGCTCGAGCTATTTTCTGGTTGTACCATGTGATTCAACCTTCTGATTCATTCCCAAAATATTCGCCTTAATCTCTTTAAGGAAGTTTTTCATTTTCTCCACCCCTTTTACAATCTTTGCAAGCATGTCTATCATCATCAAATTGCTTGAACAAGCATCATGATTCCCAGGTAGAACATAAAGGACACTCTTATCCTTGTAGTCATCCTTTCTCCTCCAGTCACCATCTCAGTCTCTACTCATATCTCTATATCCAGAATTATTATAATTGTTATCTCTATAGTAGTTCTGACCTTGGTTCCCATGCCTTGAGTTCCAAGTGTCTTGGTTAGACCATTGTCCCTTCGCACGAAAATCCATCACCCTTCTGTCTAGATATTTTGTCTCCTCGTCATAATCTGAGTCTTCATACCTAGGTGCCTTACCTTGCGAACTGACTGCATTCAACTCTTTAGCTTCAGCTACTGCAAATTTCTTAGTAAGCAACCTAATCTTAGATCTCAGCTATGCTACCTCTTGATATACGGTATCATATAATATTCTCTGCTTTGCGGATGTGATAAGTCGATATTTTACCCGATTCTTAATACACTTGAGCTTGGATTATCTTGGAATTTGCATTGATTCGATATAAATTTCAGGTTATATGGCTCTTGTATGTAGGTAATGGATGAACTCGAGCCCGAGCTAACCATACGAGTCAATGGGAGTTCGAAAAGTGAAGAAAAGATGTTGGATTTAACACCCTGGGAGATTAACAACCACCTGCGCACGCAGGTCAGAAGATGCGCACGCAGGTAGCTGGCTTAGGAGTGGAGCAGCACAATGCAGTGCCATCTGCGCTAGCCTCCTGCGCACTCAGGCTAGGAGATGCGCACACAGGTGGCCAATTGAAGGGACTAGGCAGCGCAAGGCAGCTTCATCTGCGCCAGCCTCCTGCGCGCGCAGGTCACCCGTCTGCGCTGGCGCAGATGGCTAGGCAGGGGAACTTTTGTCATTTGTCTGGACGCGATTTCTTTGGCTATAAAATGTAATTTTTCCAGTTCTAAGAGGATCTTTTTCTGGACATTCTGAGGGAGAGAAAAGAGAGGAGTGAACCCTAAGGAGAGAAACAAGCTATATTCTTAGATTTTTGCATTAATTCCAAATAAAAACTCTTGTAAGGAATTGAATTCCATGGAAGTTTGGGAAGAGAACTTTGGTAATTATCTTCTATCTTCTTCTATGAGTAGCTAATTTTTCTACTTGGGGTTATGCTCGAATAAGGTGTGATAAGTGTATGGGTTTCGTTTGATTGAGTATTGTTAGATATTTGCTATGGGTTTTAATCTCATTTCATGTTTTCATTTAAATTAGAGGTTGCAAACTCTAATTACTTATAGAACTCTTATCATCCTTGACAAAGGGGATATGAGTGAGGAATGGGTTTGAACAATAACTTGATGTGTTTCATTTAATAGCATCTCTTAGACGTAAGGATGTTAATTGAGGTCTTGGATTGGTTGCATAAGCTTCACTTTTGAGGTGTTCGAAAGAACCCAATCGTGAAACCCTTGTGTGTGATTGACAAATCGACACTAAGCACCTGTAATCTAACCTACCCATAACTCTTAGCTAGCTATATTCAAATATTCGACGCACTCATACACAAATTCACTCTTACGATGGCATAACCCCAAGTCTCGTTATACTCTTGGTTTTAACTCCTCTACTCAATTCTCGAATTGGTGTGTCCTGAGTTATAAAAGTCTAAAAAGTTACAAATTAACAGACACTAAAACCCACCCCCCATTTACTTTTATGTATTATTCTTATAGCATCACGTGTTAGCACTAGTTGCTTCTGATACTTAGAGGTGAAAGCTATTGCATTCATTCCTCGTGGATTCGACCCCGACTCCAAGTTGGGTAATTATATTGCTAACGATCGCTTACATTCTATTCTGGGGTGTATTTGAGCGTTATCAAAAATGGCGCCGTTGCCGGGGAATGAAACGTAGCTTTCATTTCTTTTAGTGTTTTAAGTTACTTGTGTTTACCGTGGTGTAAGTTTACTTTATTTGTTGTTTTTGTTCTTCATAGGTGGCGACCAAAGTCTTCACGATTCAATGAGTCAACATGGTAGCCATACCGCTTCATTTGACGAAAATTTTGCAGATGAAGATCATTTGGGAGATGCCGAGAGAGCGAGTGCCATCCACATCCCACCCGCGGAAGGCAATGGAGTGTTCCACGTCACTAGTGTGATGTTTCACCTCCTTCAAATGAAGGGGTTATATGGGGGTCAAGCCCATGAAGATGCAAATCTTCACTTGACAAATTTCATTGAGGTGTGAATGCTATTTGATATCGCCCACATATCACAAGAGTCTATTCGATTGAGGCTCTTTCCTTTCTCACTAACGGGCGAGGCTGCATTGTGGTTGAGACAATTGCCCGCGGGTTCAATCACCACATGGGCGAAATTGACGAAAGCATTCTTGGACCGGTTCTTCCCACCATCCAGGATGTTATAATTGAGAGATGAGATTATTAACTTCCGTCAATTGAATGGGGAACCTTTACATGAGGCATGGCAAAGGTTTAACACAAAATTGATGCAATGCCCAACTCATGAAGTTCCGGATAAGATGCTTCTTCAAATATTTTATCGAGCATTAGATCATTTGAACAAAACTGTTGCGGATAATGCAGCTGGGGGTTCGTTGGTGAAACAAACTTATGGTGTTGCATCGACAATATTGGACCAAGTTACCAAACAAAGTCGGGGTTGGCATACAAGAGATTCCGGGGTGGCCGTGGGGGCTCCCTCTGCATTTTTTGTAAGCCATGAACAAAGAAAGAAAGATGAGGAGAGAGACGAAAGTATGGCTAAGATGATGACACAACTTGAACTCCTCACTAAACATGTAATGGGTTCAACACCAAAGGTGGTTAACGCCGTCGCCTCCAAGGATGCTAAGAGCCACGATGATGATGAAGCTGAAACTCTTGATGAGGAAATCTGATTTATGTCAAATCAAGTGGGGGGTTCCCGCCCCACCTACCAAAGGAAGGGCGGGAATCAAGGTTAGATGGATAAATACCGCGATTGGAAAAATCGTGAGTGGAAGGATCGTGATAGAGATCGTGAAAGAGATCGAGATTGGAGAGATAAAGATAGAGACCGTGATTGGCGAGATACAAATTGGGACTATGATAGGTACGTTCCTCCACATGATAGGTCCAAGGGTAAGGAAGCAACCTCTATTGATCCGGAGAAGTATAAGAATGAAGATGTGCTTGCTCGTATCCTCATGGGAGTTGAAGGAAGCGATAAGATGTTAAGGGAAATGAAAGGGGATTTGTCGCATCTCAACCAAACTGTCACCTCACACTCGGCTTCGATAAAACAACTTGAAACCCCAATGGGTCAACTCTCCTCTCAAATGAATGCGAGACAAAGAGGGGGCCTTCCTAGTCACACGGTGGCGAATCCTAAAAACAACTCCCACGTCATGGCCATTGTTACTAGGAATGGGAGAAGCCTTGGAAATGATGTTGAAAATCTTGATGACAACCTTTGTGATAAGGGTGTGAGGGGCCAAGTGAGCAAATCAAGAACTCGGCTTGATAGGGCAAAAGATGAAACTCAAATGTCACAAGAGCAAGGTGTTGACGGGTCGGAAAAGATGGAAGCAAAAGAAGTAAGCCCATAAGTGGTTGATGGTGGTAATGCAAAATCGAATGAAAACTCGATTGTTTCTAAGCCACAAGTTAAAATCCCTCTTCCATTCCTACAAAGGTTCAAGAAGAAAGAGGATGATTCGAAATTCAAGAAATTTCTTTCTAAATTTAGCAACCTTTCGGTAAATATACCATTGTTGGAAGCCCTGCAAGAGATGCCCGGGTATGCTAAGTTTATGAAAGAATTGGTAACAAAGAAGTGAGTCATGGACTTCGAAACAATTGAAGTTACGCATAACTGTAGTGCTATAATGTCTAGTACGATGGTTGTGAAGAAGGATGATCCGGGGGACATTCACTATCCCATGTACTATTGGGGTGTATCAATTTGGTAAAGCCTTATGTGATCTTGGGGCAAGTATTAATTTGATGCCACTAGCCGTATTTCAAAAGTTAGGTTTGGGAGCTCCAACACCAACAACAATGAGGCTATTGATGGCCGACCGCTCTATTAAAAAACCCGTGGGTGTGTTGTGTGATGTACTTGTGAAGGTGGATCATTTCATTTTTCTGGCTGATTTTGTGATCTTGGACTGTGAAATTTACCATGAAGTCCCCATTATTCTTGGTAGGCCATTTTTAGCTACCGGCCGAGCTTTAGTTGATGTTGAATGCGGTGAAATGAAATTCCGAGTAAACAATGAAGAGGTGTCATTCAATGTCTGCAAGTCCATGAAACAACCTATGGATTTACAAGTTGTCTCCGTAATCGATGTGGTTGATGATGTAGTGGCTAACACTATGGAGGATGAATTTGTTAGAGAGCCTTTGGTGGGAATTTTGTGGAATCTTGAAAGTGAAGGGAATAAAAGATATGAAGAAGAAGTTGCATCATTGAAAGGTTTTGGGTCTTACCCGAAAAATCCTTTTAAGTTGGATCTTGACTTGAAGAATCGAGAAACTCCTCCCGCGAAGCCTTCAATTGAAGATCCATCACAAATCGAGCTCAAGCCATTGCCACCTCATCTCCGGTATGTGTTCTTGGGGGAAGGGGAGACCCTACCCATCATTATTGCAAGTGATTTGTCATCTAGGCAAATTGAGGTGTTGAAATCAGCAGTGAGTCGTTATATTCGGGCACTTGGATGGATTATAGCGGATATTATTGGGATTCCACCTGGCATATACACTCATAAGATCAAGCTTGAGCCTGAGTTTGTAGAAAGTGTAGAACACCAAAGAAGGTTAAATCCCCCAATGCAAGAAGTTGTGAAGAAGGAAATCATCAAGTGGCTTGACGCGGGTGTAGTTTATCCTATCTCGGATAGCACTTGGGTGAGTCCAATTCAGTGTGTCCCAAATAAAGGTGGTATCACGGTAGTCCCAAACAAGAATAATGATCTCATACCAGTCCGTCCGGTCACAGGTTGGAGAGTGTGCATTGACTATAGAAAGTTGAATTCATGGACTGAGAAGGATCACTTCCCCATGCCCTTCATGGATCAAATGCTTGATAGGTTGGTGGGTAGGGGTTGGTATTGCTTCCTCGACGGATATTCAGGCTATAACCAAATCTCCATAGCTCCCGAAGATCAAGAAAAAACTACTTTCACTTGTCCCTATAGAACTTTTGCCTTCAGGCGCATGCCTTTTGGGCTATGTAATGCACCGGCCACTTTTCAGCGGTGTATGCTTTCTATCTTTTCTGACATGGTAGAGAGTTCTATGGAGGTATTTATGGATGATTTTTCAGTGGTTGGTGATACATTTGAAAATTGCCTTGAACACTTGGAGAAGGTGCTTGAGAGATGTGTGGCGAATAATCTTGTGTTGAATTGGGAGAAGTGCCACTTTATGGTTATGGAGGGGATTGTTCATGGACACAAAATATCAGGCCGAGGAATCCAAGTCGATCAAGCCAAGGTGGAAGTCATTGCTAAGCTACCACATCCAATATCTGTCAAAGGAGTCCGGAGTTTCCTTGGCCATGCGGGTTTTTATAGGAGGTTTATTAAAGATTTCTCTAAAATTGCTCATCCAATATGCAAACTCCTTGAGAAGGAGGTCACCTTTGATTTTAATGAAGAGTGCTTGAACGCATTCAATTTCCTTAAAGAGAAGCTTGTTTCAGCCCCAATTATCATGACCCCAAATTGGTCACAACCATTTGAACTCATGTGTGATGCTAGTGGGCTGGCATTGGGAGCTGTGCTTGGCCAACAAAAACAGAAAATTTTTCATCCCATCTACTATGCTAGCAAGTCCCTAAATGATGCTCAAAAGAACTACTCCGTTACAGAACAAGAATTGCTAGCCGTGGTGTATGGGTTTGAGAAATTTCGTTCTTACTTATTAGGCACAAAAGTCATTGTGCACACTGATCATGCCGCTCTCCGTTATTTAATGGCGAAGAAAGAAGCAAAGCCCCGATTAATAAGATGGATTCTACTACTACAGGAATTTGATTTCAAAGTGAAGGATCGAAAAGGGTGTGAAAACCAAGTAGCTGACCATCTTTCACGTCTTGAAACAAAAGTGAACAGTTGGGGGGATATTGATCTCGATGATACATTCCCGAATGAACTTTTCATGAGTTTGAAAGAGAGCAGTCTACCATGGTATGCTGATTTTGCAAATTATATAGTGAGTGGACTCCTTCCGGATGACCTGAGTTACTATCAAAGGAAAAGATTCCTCCATGATGTGAAGCGGTATTTATGGGATGAGCCCTATCTTTTTAGGGAATGTGCAGATGGAATCATACGGCGCTGTGTCATAGATGAGGAGACAAAAGCCATTCTTGGCGCATGCCATTCTTCTCCTTTTGGTGGCCACAATGGTGGTGTAAGGACCGCAGCAAAAGTCCTTCAGTGTGGATATTATTGGCCTACCATTCACCGTGATGCTCATGAATTAGTAAAGACTTGCACTCAATGTCAAAAGCATGGTGGTATCTCAAGGAGGCATGAAATTCCTTTAAGACCCAATCTTGAGATGGAGCTATTTGATGTATGGGGCCTTGATTTTATGGGTCCATTTGTGAGCTCATATGGTAACAAGTATATCTTGGTGGCCGTTGACTACTTGTCCAAGTGGGTTGAGGCCATTGCCTTACCAACCAATGAAGGTAAAAGCGTGACTCTCTTCCTAAAAAAATGCATTTTCACCAGGTTTGGAACTCCCCGAGCTATCATTAGTGACGGAGGGTCACATTTTTGTAATCGGCTATTTGAAGCATTGTTTGAAAAATATGGGGTGAGGCATAAGATGGTGACTCTATATCATCCTCAAATGAGTGGTCAAGTGGAGGTGTCCAATTGGGAGATCAAATCTATCTTGGAGAAGACCGTAAATGTTGGGCGTACAAATTGGGCAAGGCATCTTAATGATGCCCTGTAGGCATATAGGGCTGCATTCAAAACTCCTATTGGCATGTCGCCCTATCAGCTAGTGTTAGGAAAAGCTTTTCATCTTCCGGTTGAGTTGTAGCACAAAGCTTTGTGGACCTTGCGGAAATTGAACATGGATTGGGTGGATGCCTCGAAATCAAGAGTAGATCAACTTCATGAGTTGGATGAGTTCTGACTTAAGGCGTATGAGAGCTCAGCCTTATACAAGGAGAAAATGAAGAAATGGCACGATGCCAAGATCTTAAAAAGAGAGTTCCATGCAGGTGATAAAGTGCTACTCTTCAATTCGAGGCTAAAACTCTTTGGGGGGAAGCTAAAATCCAAGTGGTCTGGCCCTTTTGTAGTAGATAATGTCTTTCCTAGTGGTGCTATTGAACTCGAGGACCATGAGCAAAGGAGGTTCATGGTGAATGGGCAAAGATTAAAACATTTTTACGAGGGTGGACCGGGAGCGGCTAAAGTTGAGTTGCTCCATTTTAAGGATGCTTGATGATGAACAACGTCGAGCCACGACGATAACCAAGGCGCTTCTTGGGAGGCAACCCAAGGTTATTTATAGTCATTTCAAGTTTGTTTGATTGCTAATTCTTAGTTATTTTGGTGAATGCAGGTGAATAATGCTAAGTGTGGGAGCTTGGGTACTGTCTTGAGCTAAATTAATCACCTGCTAGCGCATATGCCCACATGCCCATGCATGTTGGGATGCATGAGGCTAGCAGTTGGAAAGCAACATTCTGCCAGGGGCAAGAAGCCACCTGCGTGCGCAGCCCAGGCACATGCGTGCGCAGGCTAGCAACGCAGGAGGCTCTGCCTCATGCCTCCTTCAAAGCCAAGTTCCTCACCTGCGTGCGCAGGTCCCCACATGCGTGCGCAGGTCCCCACATGCGTGCGCAGGTGACCCTCCCCAGGTGGCTACAGATTTTCCCCAACACGCCAGGTACACTGCCCAGGTAAGGCCGCACACCTGCGTGCGCATCTCCCCACATGCGTGCGCATGGTGGGGCGCAGGTGAGGTGCCTCCGAATTTTTTTTTTAAAATGGGTTTGGACCCTTTTCTTTATTTAACTTCTTTAAAACAAAACCCATACCCAAACCCACTATCTTCTAAACTCAACACACTCAAAAAAAAAAAAAAAAGGGGCCGAGTCTTTGATCGGTTAAAGGTTGCTCGTGCCTTCTTCTCCCCTTCACTCTCCAAGGGGATTGCACTCATTACTTCACCTTAAAAGACTCCACTCCTCCACTTCTTCTCTTAAAAGATTGGTATGTTCATTTGGTTTATATTTTATAAGAAGTTTTTCAATACATAAGGAAACTCATGCTTTGTGCTAGTTTTTGGTGATTCATGGAGTCATGTGGACTCCCTATGGTGTAGTATTGTTGTTGTTGTGGTTTGATTGAGTTGGGGGTGATGCTCCATATTCAAATGGGGAAGTCTTGAGTACCCAAAAATGTATGCACACCATGTGTTTGATGAAATTCCAACATGAGTATTCCCTTGTCTTTTCTCTTGTGCATAATTTAAGTGAACTTCACATGGCTCCGTGAACTTACCATGATCTTTATTCCATCTCCAAATGATGTGCTGCACTAGTATAGAGAAGATGTGTAATTTACATGATTTTTAGGAGGCCATAATTCTTGCTATATTTCTTCACTTTATAAGGTACAATGGGTGTTCCTTGTTGATAAAATGAGTTGGTGCGCACACTTGTTCATAACATAAATGCATGCTTTACCCTATGATAGATTAGGTGACACCATTCTTAAGGGTAAAACGTCGTTTTTGTTCTCCTTCAGGTTATGATGGATTGTGTTTGAGATATAGTGCTCCAAATATACTCCTAGGTGCTGTCATAAAGAATTTTGCTTTGCATTCACATTAGTTAACATAGTTTTCATTTCTTTTACTTATTGAAAATCCAAAAACATGTTTTACCTTTGGTTTTTATGGTTTGTTTTGTGTCTTGGTTCTTTGTAGGGGATATCTCAACGGAAATCAATGCCACGAGGAGCAAAGAAAGATCATCACAAGGACAAGGGCAAGGCCATTGCCACTACTTCGCAAAGAAAAGCTCCCCCGCAACAAGGACACTCCAATACCCCTGATGTGCAATACACACTTGACATCTCAAGGGAGCTGGCCAAAGATGTTGATAAACTCAGATTTACTAACGCAGAAATGCGTAACCTTTACAATGACTGGGTGTCTACTAGGGGTTTCAATCCTGAGAAACTGTTTAATGTGAAGGATGTTCGTGAACACTTCCTTGATATTATCAGCTAGGTCACCAAGTTTTCTTGGGAAATATTCACAGACATTGATCCGGACTCGCCCCCGTCCTTTTATTTTCCTGATCTTGTAAAGGAATTTTATGCCTCATACGTCATGCGGCACAACCAACAAAAGTACAAACCACCAGTGGCAGACCAACCTTGCCTTCAGAGTGTACTTGTTAGAGGAGTGGAAGTTCCGTGCTCCACTTCTGACATTAATAAGCTATACTTTGGTCGTGATTATGCTCCGAGGGTTGAGTGTAAGAGGCGAATGCTTGAAGGGCGCTCTCATTTTCCATGGCTTTCCAAGATAATTGCTAAAGGTCTTCCGCTATGGGCAAATGGGGTTGGCCAAATCAAAAGGCTAGATCTTTCTATTCAAGCCAAGCATTGGCTCGGCTTTGTAGGAAATCGGTTGCTTCCTTCCAGAAATGATCAAGATGTCACTCTTGAAAGGGCTATTCTTGTGGGTTGTATTATGGATGGGGTGACTGTTAACCCGTGAGAGATCATTACTGAAGTGATAAAGTTTCGATCCAAGCAAGTGGGCATGCTACTACCTTTTCCTGCTCTTATATCGGCTTTACGTGCAATCCACAAGGTTCCTTTCTTCCCAAAGATTGACACAAAAATCAAATGCATGGGTGTCATTGATATTCATACCAGCCAGGATGACGATAATCCTGTAGGTTTAAAGAGGAAGTTTGGGGAGGATTCCGGTTCGTCCATGCGAGAGGAGCCCACTGCTAGCACCTCTCCTATGACTTCTCATGTGTCAGCACCTGGTGACATACCTTTAGATCGTGATCTCCCTCCAGCACCATCTCCAACACACACTACACAGTCAGCACAGCCTCCTCGGTCTTCTACACTGACATTTGCTAAGGTTGCAGCCATGAATTTGGCAAATGACAGTTCTATTTCCCGTTTGGTGGCCAATATTCCTCACTTCATTCAGGTGTCTATTGAGCGGAGCCTTGGGCCTTTACGTGCTCAGATGATATACTATGAGCGGAGATTATCCGCGGTTGAGGCCCGAGAGGATAGTGAGGCAGTGACTGCACTCAGGACTGATCTTGCAAGTCTGCGTGATGAGATGCAGTTGATGCAGCCCTCCATCTCTATCGATGATACCCAGTTCACTATCCCACCTGCAGAGACTGGCCCCATCCTTCCATTTGCGGACTTGTTTGGGTATTCTCCTATGGGGGAAGAGACAGAGATCGAGTTTGGCACGGGGCTCTCTGAGGATCAGCAGGTAGAATTGGCCAAAAGAAAGTCCATTGAGGAGCTTCAGGCACAGGCAGTTGGTGCTGGCCCTAGCTCTCGGCCTTTTGTAGTGAGTCATACAGGAGCCCAGTCTGACGAGGCTCCTTCTGTTACAGACCCAGCATCAGCACAGCCATCTCATGATACCGATCCGAGCGCCTAGTGCGCCTCAGGGAGTTTTGTCTTTCACCCCTTTCCTTTTTGTCTTCTATTGATTGCATTGGGGACAATGCAAAACTTTTTAAGGGGGGGTGTAGGCAAATTCATTCATTGGTACTTTATGATTTGTAATATTAATTCATGATTCTATTTGGGTTCCATCTGGTTAGGAGTTTTGATTCGGATATTGCCCTTGCCGGGCCATTTTTGTTGATTCGAATATTGCCCCATCTTTGTGAAGTTGTGATATGGATAGTGCCCTTGCCGGGTTCTTTTTGCATGCTAGTCCTTATGTAAGTTTGGGGAAATTGAAGAGATTCATAGGTCCCTCTAAAATTGTCATGGCAAACAAAAAAATAAAAATAAAAAAATAAAAATGATTTGAGAAAATGATTTTGTTTTAGAAAAGAAAAGAGCAAAGTAAGTCCAAGTCTCCTCTTGTGTGTGACCAGTTAATTCAGTTTTTGGCTCATGCTTCTTAAGTCTCTGACTTAGAGTAGGTTGTCAAGTTCATTTGCTCAAAGTTGGGGGGAAAGACTAGCTCTCTATTTTAAAGAAAAAGTGCCTAGTGTGGTGAGATTGTTGATTAGTTCTTGTGCACACATGATAGTCTAGAACTTGCCCCGCGTGTATTCAAGGCGAAATTTGGGACCTAACTTGGTTTAGAGGATGACCCAAGGCCATTTTGTCCACCACTCGACCTAAATTTCCACCTTGACAGTTATCCCTAGTTAACCCAATTGAGCCTTTCACTACTTTCTTCTTGGATATGACCATACTATGACACCCCACCTTCGTCTTCGACAACACTTTTTCTTGTCTATAACTCAATCTCTGGAAACACATTGCATGATTCTTAATGTGAACCAATTTAAGTAAAGGCCTGAGCTCGGAGAAGCATGATTGTGAAAATGGTTGAGATGGAAGTTAAAAGTTAAGTAAAAAAGGGAGATGTATAAATTTTTAAAAAAGAAGAGGTGTATGCTTGGTTGTTGCATAAGCAAATGAGTAAAGAAATATAATGGAGAGGCAGGAGTTGCTAATAAATGAATGAAAGGGCCTCAAAAGCAAATGAAGAGGGAATTTCGGTGGGAATACTATATATACAAAAAGAGAAAAGAAGAGAGAAGAATAGCAAAGACAAGGCAACTCAAAGGTGAATAAGGTGGAGAGCTTGAACAAAGTAGGCCTAAGAAATGTTAAGGCGATGGTGTCTAGAGAAATATTCTAGTCAATTGATCCATAAACCTTTACCCTTAACCAAACCTTCGTCATTGCCCGCAAGTCCTTGGTGACTTAAAACCTTGTTGATCCCCATTAGTGGCGAATGACACAAAGGGCAAGCCTATGGTTCTACGTATGGTACTTGAACTTCTTTGTGAGAGTGAGAGAGAGAGTTCATTCTATCCTTACCCCCCCCCACTGAATCACATTACCATGTGGGGGTGGGGAGAACTTTTTCAAGTGAGAGGCAATGATATCTTGAAAGAGAGAGTGATGTCCCACCTTCAATTTGGGAAAATGAGCAAGATAATTTGCAATTTGGAGATGAGACAAGCTCTGAAGAATCTTGTGTCACATCTTGAGAAGCAGCCCAACCTGAAAATGAATTATGTGAGGAATTTGCCTCCTGGTTAATGAGGATTGAGTTGTGAAAAAGAAAGCATGTTTTGCTTGTTTGTCATGACTTATTGGAGGAACCGATTGAATTTTATAGGTTTAAAGGTTTAATGATGTCCCTTGTGGTTGTTCATTGTTAAGAGCATTCTTTTTCTTTTTCCTGTAGGTGTTTTTGATTACTTGAGGACAAGCAATAGTTTAAGTTTGGGGAGGTTGATAAGTCGATATTTTACCCGATTCTTAATACACTTGAGCTTGGATTATCTTGGAATTCGCATTGATTCGATATAAATTTCAGGTTATATGGCTCTTGTATGCAGGTAATGGATGAACTCGAGCCTGAGCTAACCATACGAGTCAATGGGAGTTCGAAAAGTGAAGAAAAGATGTTGGATTTAACACCCTGGGAGATTAACAACCACCTGCGCACGCAGGTCAGGAGATGCGCACGCAGGTAGCTGGCTTAGGAGTGGAGCAGCACAATGCAGTGCCATCTGCGCTAGCCTCCTGCGCACTCAGGCTAGGAGATGCGCACACAGGTGGCCAATTGAAGGGACTAGGCAGCGCAAGGCAGCTTCATCTGCGCCAGCCTCCTGCGCGCGCAGGTCACCCGTCTGCGCTGGCGCAGATGGCTAGGCAGGGGCACTTTTGTCATTTGTCTGGACGCGATTTCTTTGGCTATAAAATGTAATTTTTCCAGTTCTAAGAGGATCTTTTTCTGGACATTCTGAGGGAGAGAAAAGAGAGGAGTGAACCCTAAGGAGAGAAACAAGCTATATTCTTAGATGTTTGCATTAATTCCAAATAAAAACTCTTGTAAGGAATTGAATTCCATGGAAGTTTGGGAAGAGAACTTTGGTAATTATCTTCTATCTTCTTCTATGAGTAGCTAATTTTTCTACTTGGGGTTATGCTCGAATAAGGTGTGATAAGTGTATGGGTTTCATTTGATTGAGTATTGTTAGATATTTGCTATGGGTTTTAATCTCATTTCATGTTTTCATTTAAATTAGAGGTTGCAAACTCTAATTACTTATAGAACTCTTATCATCCTTGACAAAGGGGATATGAGTGAGGAATGGGTTTGAACAATAACTTGATGTGTTTCATTTAATAGCATCTCTTAGACGTAAGGATGTTAATTGAGGTCTTGGATTGGTTGCATAAGCTTCACTTTTGAGGTGTTCGAAAGAACCCAATCGTGAAACCCTTGTGTGTGATTGACAAATCGACACTAAGCACCTGTAATCTAACCTACCCATAACTCTTAGCTAGCTATAGTCAAATATTCGATGCACTCATACACAGATTCACTCTTACGATGGCATAACCCCAAGTCTCGTTATACTCTTGGTTTTAACTCCTCTACTCAATTCTCGAATTGGTGTGTCCTGAGTTATAAAAGTCTAAAAAGTTACAAATTAACAGACACTAAAACACCCATTTACTTTTATGTATTATTCTTATAGCATCACGTGTTAGCACTAGTTGCTTCTGATACTTAGAGGTGAAAGCTATTGCATTCATTCCTCGTGGATTCGACCCCGACTCCAAGTTGGGTAATTATATTGCTAACGATCGCTTACATTCTATTCTGGGGTGTATTTGAGCGTTATCAAAAATGGCGCCGTTGCCGGGGAATAAAACGTAGCTTTCATTTCTTTTAGTGTTTTAAGTTACTTGTGTTTACCGTGGTGTAAGTTTACTTTATTTGTTGTTTTTGTTCTTCATAGGTGGCGACCAAAGTCTTCACGATTCAATGAGTCAACATGGTAGCCATACCGCTTCATTTGACGAAAATTTTGCAGATGAAGATCATTTAGGAGATGCCGAGAGAGCGAGTGCCATCCGCATCCCACCCGCGGAAGGCAATGGAGTGTTCCACGTCACTAGTGTGATGTTTCACCTCCTTCAAATGAAGGGGTTATATGGGGGTCAAGCCCATGAAGATGCAAATCTTCACTTGACAAATTTCATTGAGGTGTGAATGCTATTTGATATCGCCCACATATCACAAGAGTCTATTCGATTGAGGCTCTTTCCTTTCTCACTAACGGGCGAGGCTGCATTGTGGTTGAGACAATTGCCCGCGGGTTCAATCACCACATGGGCGAAATTGACGGAAGCATTCTTGGACCGGTTCTTCCCACCATCCAGGATGTTACAATTGAGAGATGAGATTATTAACTTCCATTAATTGAATGGGGAACCTTTACATGAGGCATGGCAAAGGTTTAACACGAAATTGATGCAATGCCCAACTCATGAAGTTCCGGATAAGATGCTTCTTCAAATATTTTATTGAGCATTAGATTATTTGAACAAAACTGTTGCGGATAATGCAGCTGGGGGTTCGTTGGTGAAACAAACTTATGGTGTTGCATCGACAATATTGGACCAAGTTACCAAACAAAGTCGGGGTTGGCATACAAGAGATTCCGAGGTGGCCGTGGGGGCTCCCTCTGCATCTTTTGTAAGCCATGAACAAAGAAAGAAAGATGAGGAGAGATACGAGAGTATGGCTAAGATGATGACACAACTTGAACTCCTCACTAAACATGTAATGGGTTCAACACCAAAGGTGGTTAACGCTGTCGCCTCCAAGGATGCTAAGAGCCACGATGATGATGAAGCTGAAACTCTTGATGAGGAAATCCGATTTATGTCAAATCAAGTGGGGGGTTCCCGCCCCACCTACCAAAGGAAGGGCGGGAATCAAGGTTAGATGGATAAATACCGCGATTGGAAAAACCGTGAGTGGAAGGATCATGATAGAGATCGTGAAAGAGATCGAGATTGGAGAGATAAAGATAGAGACCGTGATTGGCGAGATGCAAATCGGGACTATGATAGGTACGTTCCTCCACATGATAGGTCCAAGGGTAAGGAAGCAACCTCTATTGATCCGGAGAAGTATAAGAATGAAGATGTGCTTGCTCGTATCCTCATGGGAGTTGAAGGAAGCGATAAGATGTTAAGGGAAATGAAAGGGGATTTGTCGCATCTCAACCAAACTGTCACCTCACACTCGGCTTCGATAAAACAACTTGAAACCCAAATGGGTCAACTTTCCTCTCAAATGAATGCGAGACAAAGAGGGGGCCTTCCTAGTCACACGGTGGCGAATCCTAAAAACAACTCCCACGTCATGGCCATTGTTACTAGGAGTGGGAGAAGCCTTGGAAATGATGTTGAAAATCTTGATGACAACCTTTGTGATAAGGGTGTGAGGGGCCAAGTGAGCAAATCAAGAACTCGGCTTGATAGGGCAAAAGATGAAACTCAAATGTCACAAGAGCAAGGTGTTGACGGGTCGGAAAAGATGGAAGCAAAAGAAGTAAGCCCACAAGTGGTTGATGGTGGTAATGCAAAATCGAATGAAAACTCGATTGTTTCTAAGCCACAAGTTAAAATCCCTCTTCCATTCCTACAAAGGTTCAAGAAGAAAGAGGATGATTCGAAATTCAAGAAATTTCTTTCTAAATTTAGCAACCTTTCGGTAAATATACCATTGTTGGAAGCCCTGCAAGAGATGCCCGGGTATGCTAAGTTTATGAAAGAATTGGTAACAAAGAAGCGAGTCATGGACTTCGAAACAATTGAAGTTACGCATAACTGTAGTGCTATAATGTCTAGTACGATGGTTGTGAAGAAGGATGATCCGGGGGCATTCACTATCCCATGTACTATTGGGGTGTATCAATTTGGTAAAGCCTTATGTGATCTTGGGGCAAGTATTAATTTGATGCCACTAGCCGTATTTCAAAAGTTAGGTTTGGGAGCTCCAACACCAACAACAATGAGGCTATTGATGGCCGACCGCTCTATTAAAAAACCCGTGGGTGTGTTGTGTGATGTACTTGTGAAGGTGGATCGTTTCATTTTTCTGGCTGATTTTATGATCTTGGACTGTGAAATTGACCATGAAGTCCCCATTATTCTTGGTAGGCCATTTTTGGCTACCGGCCGAGCTTTAGTTGATGTTGAATGCGGTGAAATGAAATTCCGAGTAAACAATGAAGAGGTGTCATTCAATGTCTGCAAGTCCATGAAATAACCTATGGATTTACAAGTTGTCTCCGTAATCGATGTGGTTGATGATGTAGTGGCTAACACTATGGAGGATGAATTTGTTAGAGAGCCTTTGGTGGGAATTTTGTGGAATCTTGAAAGTGAAGGGAATAAAAGATATGAAGAAGAAGTTGCATCATTGAAAGGTTTTGGGTCTTACCCGAAAAATCCTTGTAAGTTGGATCTTGACTAGAAGAATCGAGAAACTCCTCCCGCGAAGCCTTCAATTGAAGATCCATCACAAATCGATCTCAAGCCATTTCCACCTCATCTCCGGTATGTGTTCTTGGGGGAAGGGGAGACCCTACCCATCATTATTGCAAGTGATTTGTCATCTAGGCAAATTGAGGTGTTGAAATCAGCAGTGAGTCGTTATATTCGGGCACTTGGATGGACTATAGCGGATATTATTGGGATTCCACCTGGCATATACACTCATAAGATCAAGCTTGAGCCTGAGTTTATAGAAAGTGTAGAACACCAAAGAAGGTTAAATCCCCCAATGCAAGAAGTTGTGAAGAAGGAAATCATCAAGTGGCTTGACGCGGGTGTAGTTTATCCTATCTCGGATAGCACTTGGGTGAGTCCAATTTCGTGTGTCCCAAAGAAAGGTGGTATCACGGTAGTCCCAAACAAGAATAATGATCTCATACCAGTCCGTCCGGTCACAGGTTGGAGAGTGTGCATTGACTATAGAAAGTTGAATTCATGAACTGAGAAGGATCACTTCCCCATGCCCTTCATGGATCAAATGCTTGATAGGTTGGTGGGTAGGGGTTGGTATTGCTTCCTCGACGGATATTCAGGCTATAACCAAATCTCCATAGCTCCCGAAGATCAAGAAAAAACTA
Organism: Capsicum rhomboideum; assembly: GCA_031232105.1. Taxonomy (NCBI): domain Eukaryota; kingdom Viridiplantae; phylum Streptophyta; class Magnoliopsida; order Solanales; family Solanaceae; genus Capsicum; species Capsicum rhomboideum. The sequence continues at coordinate 53,779,936 of CP124718.1, forward strand.
CTTTCACTTGTCCCTATAGAACTTTTGCCTTCAGGCGCATGCCTTTTGGGCTATGTAATGCACCGGCCACTTTTCAGCGGTGTATGCTTTCTATCTTTTCTGACATGGTAGAGAGTTCTATGGAGGTATTTATGGATGATTTTTCAGTGGTTGGTGATACATTTGAAAATTGCCTTGAACACTTGGAGAAGGTGCTTGAGAGATGTGTGGCGAATAATCTTGTGTTGAATTGGGAGAAGTGCCACTTTATGGTTATGGAGGGGATTGTTCATGGACACAAAATATCAGGCCGAGGAATCCAAGTCGATCAAGCCAAGGTGGAAGTCATTGCTAAGCTACCACATCCAATATCTGTCAAAGGAGTCCGGAGTTTCCTTGGCCATGCGGGTTTTTATAGGAGGTTTATTAAAGATTTCTCTAAAATTGCTCATCCAATGTGCAAACTCCTTGAGAAGGAGGTCACCTTTGATTTTAATGAAGAGTGCTTGAACGCATTCAATTTCCTTAAAGAGAAGCTTGTTTCAGCCCCAATTATCATGACCCCAAATTGGTCACAACCATTTGAACTCATGTGTGATGCTAGTGGGCTGGCATTGGGAGCTGTGCTTGGCCAACAAAAAGAGAAAATTTTTCATCCCATCTACTATGCTAGCAAGTCCCTAAATGATGCTCAAAAGAACTACTCCGTTACAGAACAAGAATTGCTAGCCGTGGTGTATGGGTTTGAGAAATTTCGTTCTTACTTATTAGGCACAAAAGTCATTGTGCACACTGATCATGCCGCTCTCCGTTATTTAATGGCGAAGAAAGAAGCAAAGCCCCGATTAATAAGATGGATTCTACTACTACAGGAATTTGATTTCAAAGTGAAGGATCGAAAAGGGTGTGAAAACCAAGTAGCTGACCATCTTTCACGTCTTGAAACAAAAGTGAACAGTTGGGGGGATATTGATCTCGATGATACATTCCCAAATGAACTTTTCATGAGTTTGAAAGAGAGCAGTCTACCATGGTATGCTGATTTTGCAAATTATATAGTGAGTGGACTCCTTCCGGATGACCTGAGTTACTATCAAAGGAAAAGATTCCTCCATGATGTGAAGCGGTATTTATGGGATGAGCCCTATCTTTTTAGGGAATGTGCAGATGGAATCATATGGTGCTGTGTCATAGATGAGGAGACAAAAGCCATTCTTGGAGCATGCCATTCTTCTCCTTTTGGTGGCCACCATGGTGGTGTAAGGACCGCAGCAAAAGTCCTTCAGTGTGGATATTATTGGCCTACCATTCACCGTGATGCTCATGAATTAGTAAAGACTTGCACTCAATGTCAAAAGCATGGTGGTATCTCAAGGAGGCATGAAATGCCTTTAAGACCCAATCTTGAGATGGAGCTATTTGATGTATGGGGCCTTGATTTTATGGGTCCATTTGTGAGCTCATATGGTAACAAGTATATCTTGGTGGCCGTTGACTACTTGTCCAAGTGGGTTGAGGCCATTGCCTTACCAACCAATGAAGGTAAAAGCGTGACTCTCTTCCTAAAAAAATGCATTTTCACCAGGTTTGGAACTCCCCGAGCTATCATTAGTGACGGAGGGTCACATTTTTGTAATCGGCTATTTGAAGCATTGTTTGAAAAATATGGGGTGCGTCATAAGGTGGAGACTCCATATCATCATCAAACGAGTGGTCAAGTGGAGGTGTCCAATCGGGAGATCAAATCTATCTTGGAGAAGACCGTAAATGTTGGGCGTACAAATTGGGCAAGGCATCTTAATGATGCCCTGTAGGCATATAGGAATGCATTCAAAACTCCTATTGGCATGTCGCCCTATCATCTAGTGTTTGGAAAAGCTTGTCATCTTCCGGTTGAGTTGTAGCACAAAGCTTTGTGGGCCTTGCAGAAATTGAACATGGATTGGGTGGATGCCTCGAAATCAAGAGTAGATCAACTTCATGAGTTGGATGAGTTCTGACTTAAGGCGTATGAGAGCTCAGCCTTATACAAGGAGAAAATGAAGAAATGGCACGATGCCAAGATCTTAAAAAGAGAGTTCCATGCAGGTGATAAAGTGCTACTCTTCAATTCGAGGCTAAAACTCTTTGGGGGAAAGCTAAAATCCAAGTGGTCTGGCCCTTTTGTAGTAGCTAATGTCTTTCCTAGTGGTGCTATTGAACTCGAGGACCATGAGCAAAGGAGGTTCATGGTGAATGGGCAAAGATTAAAACATTTTTACGAGGGTGGACCGGGAGCGACTAAAGTTGAGTTGCTCCGTTTTAAGGATGCTTGATGATGAACAACGTCGAGCCACGACGATAACCAAGGCGCTTCTTGGGAGGAAACCCAAGGTTATTTATAGTCATTTCAAGTTTGTTTGATTGCTAATTCTTAGTTATTTTGGTGAATGCAGGTGAATAATGCTAAGTGTGGGAGCTTGGGTACTGTCTTGAGCTAAATTAATCACCTGCTAGCGCATATGCCCACATGCCCACGCATGTTGGGATGCATGAGGCTAGCAGTTGGAAAGCAACATTCTGCCAGGGGCAAGAAGCCACCTGCGTGCGCAGCCCAGGCACATGCGTGCGCAGGCTAGCAACGCAGGAGGCTCTGCCTCATGCCTCCTTCAAAGCCAAGTTCCTCACCTGCGTGCGCAGGTCCCCACATGCGTGCGCAGGTCCCCACATGCGTACGCAGGTGACCCTCCGCAGGTGGCTACAGATTTTCCCCAACACGCCAGGTACACTGCCCAGGTAAGGCCGCACACCTGCGTGCGCATCTCCCCGCATGCGTGCGCATGGTGGGGCGCAGGTGAGGTGCCTCCGAATTTTTTTTTTAAAATGGGTTTGGACCCTTTTCTTTATTTAACTTCTTTAAAACAAAACCCATACCCAAACCCACTATCTTCTAAACTCAACACACTCAAAAAAAAAAAAAAAAGGGGCCGAGTCTTTGATCGGTTAAAGGTTGCTCGTGCCTTCTTCTCCCCTTCACTCTCCAAGGGGATTGCACTCATTACTTCACCTTAAAAGACTCCACTCCTCCACTTCTTCTCTTAAAAGATTGGTATGTTCATTTGGTTTATATTTTATAAGAAGTTTTTCAATACATAAGGAAACTCATGCTTTGTGCTAGTTTTTGGTGATTCATGGAGTCATGTGGACTCCCTATGGTGTAGTATTGTTGTTGTTGTGGTTTGATTGAGTTGGGGGTGATGCTCCATATTCAAATGGGGAAGTCTTGAGTACCCAAAAATGTATGCACACCATGTGTTTGATGAAATTCCAACATGAGTATTCCCTTGTCTTTTCTCTTGTGCATAATTTAAGTGAACTTCACATGGCTCCGTGAACTTACCATGATCTTTATTCCATCTCCAAATGATGTGTTGCACTAGTATAGAGAAGATGTGTAATTTACATGATTTTTAGGAGGCCATAATTCTTGCTATATTTCTTCACTTTATAAGGTACAATGGGTGTTCCTTGTTGATAAAATGAGTTGGTGCGCACACTTGTTCATAACATAAATGCATGCTTTACCCTATGATAGATTAGGTGACACCATTCTTAAGGGTAAAACGTCGTTTTTGTTCTCCTTCAGGTTATGATGGATTGTGTTTGAGATATAGTGCTCCAAATATACTCCTAGGTGCTGTCATACAGAATTTTGCTTTGCATTCACATTAGTTAACATAGTTTTCATTTCTTTTACTTATTGAAAATCCAAAAACATGTTTTACCTTTGGTTTTTATGGTTTGTTTTGTGTCTTGGTTCTTTGTAGGGGATGTCTCAACGGAAATCAATGCCACGAGGAGCAAAGAAAGATCATCACAAGGACAAGGGCAAGGCCATTGCCACTACTTCGCAAAGAAAAGCTCCCCCGCAACAAGGACACTCCAATACCCCTAATGTGCAATACACACTTGACATCTCAAGGGAGCTGGCCAAAGATGTTGATAAACTCAGATTTACCAACGCAGAAATGCGTAACCTTTACAATGACTGGGTGTCTACTAGGGGTTTCAATCCTGAGAAACTGTTTAATGTGAAGGATGTTCGTGAACACTTCCCTGATATTATCAGCTAGGTCACCAAGTTTGCTTGGGAAATTTTCACAGATATTGATCCGGACTCGCCCCCGTCCTTTTATTTTCCTGAACTTGTAAAGGAATTTTATGCCTCATACGTCATGCGGCACAACCAACAAAAGTACAAACCACCAGTGGCAGACCAACCTTTCCTTCAGAGTGTACTTGTTAGAGGAGTGGAAGTTCCGTGCTCCACTTCTGACATTAATAAGCTATACTTTGGTCGTGATTGTGCTCCGGGGGTTGAGTGCAAGAGGCGAATGCTTGAAGGGCGCGCTCATTTTCCATGGCTTTCTAAGATAATTGCTAAAGGTCTTCCGCTATGGGCAAATGGGGTTGGCCAAATCAAAAGGCGAGATCTTTCTATTCAAGCCAAGCATTGGCTCGGCTTTGTAGGAAATTGGTTGCTTCCTTCCAGAAATGATCAAGATATCACTCTTGAAAGGGCTATTCTTGTGGGTTGTATTATGGATGGGGTGACTGTCAACCCGTGAGAGATCATTACTGAAGTGATAAAGTTTTGATCCAAGCAAGTGGGCACGCTACTACCTTTTCCTGCTCTTATATCGGCTTTATGTGCAATCCACAAGGTTCCTTTCTTCCCAAAGATTGACACAAAAATCAAATGCATGGGTGTCATTGATATTCATACCAGTCAGGATGACGATAATCCTGTAGGTTTAAAGAGGAAGTTTGGGGAGGATTCCGGTTCGTCCATACGAGAGGAGCCCACTGCTAGCACCTCTCCTATGACTTCTCATGTGTCAGCACCTGGTGACATACCTTTAGATTGTGATCTCCCTCCAGCACCGTCTCCAACACACACTACACAGTCAGCACAACCTCCTCGGTCTTCTACACTGACATTTGCTAAGGTTGCAGCCATGACTTTGGCAAATGACAGTTCTATTTCCCGTTTGGTGGCCAATATTCCTCACTTCATTCAGGTGTCTATTGAGCGGAGCCTTGGGCCTTTACGTGCTCAGATGATATACTATGAGCGGAGATTATCCGCGGTTGAGGCCCGAGAGGATAGTGAGGCAGTGACTGCACTCAGGACTGATCTTGCAAGTCTAAGTGATGAGATGCAGTTGATGCAGCCCTCCATCTCTATCGATGATACCCAGTTCACTATCCCACCTGCAGAGACTGGCCCCATCCTTCCATTTACGGACTTGTTTGGGTATTCTCCTATGGGGGAAGAGACAGAGATCGAGTTTGGCACGGGGCTCTCTGAGGATCAGCAGGTAGAATTGGCCAAAAAAAAGTCCATTGAGGAGCTTCAGGCACAGGCAGTTGGTGCTGGCCCTAGCTCTCAGCCTTTTGTAGTGAGTCATACAGGAGCCCAGTCTGACGAGGCTCCTTCTGTTACAGACCCAGCATCAGCACAGCCATCTCATGATACCGATCCGAGCGCCTAGTGCGCCTCAGGGAGTTTTGTCTTTCACCCCTTTCCTTTTTGTCTTATATTGATTGCATTGGGGACAATGCAAAACTTTTTAAGGGGGGGTGTAGGCAAATTCATTCATTGGTACTTTATGATTTGTAATATTAATTCATGATTCTATTTGGGTTCCATCTGGTTAGGAGTTTTGATTCGGATATTGCCCTTGCCGGGCCATTTTTGTTGATTCGAATATTGCCCCATCTTTGTGAAGTTGTGATATGGATAGTGCCCTTGCCGGGTTATTTTTGCATGCTAGTCCTTATGTAAGTTTGGGGAAATTGAAGAGATTCATAGGTCCCTCTAAAATTGTCATGGCAAACAAAAAAATAAAAATAAAAAAATAAAAATGATTTGAGAAAATGATTTTGTTTTAGAAAAGAAAAGAGCAAAGTAAGTCCAAGTCTCCTCTTGTGTGTGACCAGTTAATTCAGTTTTTGGCTCATGCTTCTTAAGTCTCTGACTTAGAGTAGGTTGTCAAGTTCATTTGCTCAAAGTTGGGGGGAAAGACTAGCTCTCTATTTTAAAGAAAAAGTGCCTAGTGTGGTGAGATTGTTGATTAGTTCTTGTGCACACATGATAGTCTAGAACTTGCCCCGCGTGTATTCAAGGCGAAATTTGGGACCTAACTTGGTTTAGAGGATGACCCAAGGCCATTTTGTCCACCACTCGACCTAAATTTCCACCTTGACAGTTATCCCTAGTTAACCCAATTGAGCCTTTCACTACTTTCTTCTTGGATATGACCATACTATGACACCCCACCTTCGTCTTCGACAACACTTTTTCTTGTCTATAACTCAATCTCTGGAAACACATTGCATGATTCTTAATGTGAACCAATTTAAGTAAAGGCCTGAGCTCGGAGAAGCATGATTGTGAAAATGGTTGAGATGGAAGTTAAAAGTTAAGTAAAAAAGGGAGATGTATAAATTTTTAAAAAAGAAGAGGTGTATGCTTGGTTGTTGCATAAGCAAATGAGTAAAGAAATATAATGGAGAGGCAGGAGTTGCTAATAAATGAATGAAAGGGCCTCAAAAGCAAATGAAGAGGGAATTTCGGTGGGAATACTATATATACAAAAAGAGAAAAGAAGAGAGAAGAATAGCAAAGACAAGGCAACTCAAAGGTGAATAAGGTGGAGAGCTTGAACAAAGTAGGCCTAAGAAATGTTAAGGCGATGGTGTCTAGAGAAATATTCTAGTCAATTGATCCATAAACCTTTACCCTTAACCAAACCTTCGTCATTGCCCGCAAGTCCTTGGTGACTTAAAACCTTGTTGATCCTCATTAGTGGCGAATGACACAAAGGGCAAGCCTATGGTTCTACGTATGGTACTTGAACTTCTTTGTGAGAGTGAGAGAGAGAGTTCATTCTATCCTTACCCCCCCCCACTGAATCACATTACCATGTGGGGGTGGGGAGAACTTTTTCAAGTGAGAGGCAATGATATCTTGAAAGAGAGAGTGATGTCCCACCTTCAATTTGGGAAAATGAGCAAGATAATTTGCAATTTGGAGATGAGACAAGCTCTGAAGAATCTTGTGTCACATCTTGAGAAGCAGCCCAACCTGAAAATGAATTATGTGAGGAATTTGCCTCCTGGTTAATGAGGATTGAGTTGTGAAAAAGAAAGCATGTTTTGCTTGTTTGTCATGACTTATTGGAGGAACCGATTGAATTTTATAGGTTTAAAGGTTTAATGATGTCCCTTGTGGTTGTTCATTATTAAGAGCATTCTTTTTCTTTTTCCTGTAGGTGTTTTTGATTACTTGAGGACAAGCAATAGTTTAAGTTTGGGGAAGTTGATAAGTCGATATTTTACCCGATTCTTAATACACTTGAGCTTGGATTATCTTGGAATTCGCATTGATTCGATATAAATTTCAGGTTATATGGCTCTTGTATGCAGGTAATGGATGAACTCGAGCCCGAGCTAACCATACGAGTCAATGGGAGTTCGAAAAGTGAAGAAAAGATGCTGAATTTAACACCCTGGGAGATTAACAACCACCTGCGCACCCAGGTCAGGAGATGCGCACGCAGGTAGCTGGCTTAGGAGTGGAGCAGCACAATGCAGTGCCATCTGCGCTAGCCTCCTGCGCACTCAGGCTAGGAGATGCGCACACAGGTGGCCAATTGAAGGGACTAGGCAGCGCAAGGCAGCTTCATCTGTGCCATCCTCCTGCGCGCGCAGGTCACCCGTCTGCACTGGCGCAGATGGCTAGGCAGGGGAACTTTTGTCATTTGTCTGGACGCGATTTCTTTGGCTATAAAATGTAATTTTTCCAGTTCTAAGAGGATCTTTTTCTGGACATTCTGAGGGAGAGAAAAGAGAGGAGTGAACCCTAAGGAGAGAAACAAGCTATATTCTTAGATTTTTGCATTAATTCCAAATAAAAACTCTTGTAAGGAATTGAATTCCATGGAAGTTTGGGAAGAGAACTTTGGTAATTATCTTCTATCTTCTTCTATGAGTAGCTAATTTTTCTACTTGGGGTTATGCTCGAATAAGGTGTGATAAGTGTATGGGTTTCGTTTGATTGAGTATTGTTAGATATTTGCTATGGGTTTTAATCTCATTCCATGTTTTCATTTAAATTAGAGGTTGCAAACTCTAATTACTTATAGAACTCTTATCATCCTTGACAAAGGGGATATGAGTGAGGAATGGGTTTGAACAATAACTTGATGTGTTTCATTTAATAGCATCTCTTAGACGTAAGGATGTTAATTGAGGTCTTGGATTGGTTGCATAAGCTTCACTTTTGAGGTGTTCGAAAGAACCCAATCGTGAAACCCTTGTGTGTGATTGACAAATCGACACTAAGCACCTGTAATCTAAACCTACCCATAAATCTTAGCTAGCTATAGTCAAATATTCGACGCACCCATACACAGATTCACTCTTACGATGGCATAACCCCAAGTCTCGTTATACTCTTGGTTTTAACTCCTCTACTTAATTCTCGAATTGGTGTGTCCTGAGTTATAAAAGTATAAAAAGTTACAAATTAACAGACACTAAAAACCCCATTTACTTTTATGTATTATTCTTATAGCATCACGTGTTAGCACTAGTTGCTTCTGACACTTAGAGGTGAAAGCTATTACATTCATTCCTCGTGGATTCGACCCCGACTCCAAGTTGGGTAATTATATTGCTAACGATCGCTTACATTCTATTCTGGGGTGTATTTGAGCGTTATCAGGATGCTCCAATTGCAAAGTACCTGTGGGTCTGTCCACATCCCGAGTATGCCAACCTCGGTTGGTTTTCATGATCTTATCTAGGATCTCAGAAGCATGATCCTTATGTAGACTTATGAATGTTACACCGGTGATAGTGTCTGCTACAACCTTGGTGTTAAATTCAAAGCTCTATAGAAGATCTCAAGAAAGTTTCTACTAGTCATCTTGTAATTTTAAATATTTTGCAGCTTCTTCTTGAACCTTAACCAAGTCTCATATAATGTCTCCAAATGTAACTATCTGAAATTATAAATCTCATCCTTCAACTGCAACATTCTGGAAGGTGGATAAAATTTCTCCAAGAACTGAGTCTTTAAATTATTTCAAAAAGTGATTGATCCATGTGGTAGCTTTGCCAACCATAATGTGGACTCTCCCATTAAGGAGAAGGGAAAGAGCCACAATCTGATTGCCTCTTATTTCACTCTAGGAAGATTATAGGACATACATATTCCCACAAATTTCATTACATGCATGTTTACATCATCAGTAGGAAGGCTTGAGAACACCCCCTTCAAGTTCAGCAAGTAAATCATGGCACTAGTGATATCAAACTTAGTTCCTGGTAGCAACTCTGGCGGAATAATAGCACCAGTTTCAACCGGCTCTAAATAATCTAAGTCTTCCTCTAGCCCCTCATAATAAGCAAGATACTATTGTAGAGGCTATTTCCCCTATGCCTTCTCTGTCTCTCCTGCTCATCAAGTGCAGCTAAATGGTTTGCTTCATCTTGTCTAGCCCTTTCTTTCCTGGTTGCCTGCCTAGCAGCTTCTTGTCTAGCATTCTCCTCAGCCATAAATGAGCAGTGATCTATTTTGTAGTCTCCTAACCATTATGCTAATGTACTGGCTGATTCAAGATTGTTGCATCATCGTGAACGCCCACAAGAAAGGTTCCTTGATTATGAACTCCTTCGTTAACCATCCTTCTATTATCTCTCAGATTTATTTCAAGTTTTGTATCAATTAGAATCAGGGGATTGCCTTGACTCCGCATATTAGGCATACACCAATATATGCCTTAAAAGCAACAGAAAAGTAAATAAGGAAATAGAAACCAATAGCCCACCACACTCAATCAATCGATTCCGTAAGTGTATTCCTCAACAACAGTACCAAAAAATGATGTCGCTTAAATTACACCTCTAAACAAAGTATAAAATGGTCGCTATCAAATACAGAACCTAACTAAGGTTGGAGTTGATCCTACAAGGAACAGGTCAAAATATCAATCAAGCAGTAATTGAGGCAATCAATAACAATCTCCAGTAAAAGAGGGTTTTTTTGTAAATAAAAAATTTAGTAGTAACAGTTATTGATTTGTTGGATTTGTAATCAATATGGGAGAGGCACTTGGACTGTATTCCGCAATAACTTCATAACTCCATAGGTTCTTCATATTTTGAAATCTCTCTCGGTGTTTGGTATACAGAATTGATAGGTTATGTATACTTAGAACAACTTTATGCTCTTGTCTAAGAAGTATCCTCAAGTAAGTTTTCACTTCTCATGAGTTTGAGTTACTAACCCCTATCTTGGAGCACAGATTAGCTATCCCAGATTATCGGCTCAACCTATTAAGTGGAAGTTGGTAGCTCCAAGTCTCTATTATTTATTCCCTTCTTCCCATATGTTACTATTCTTTCGTCCAGAGTAAAGATAAAGTGAGTTCTAACATGCTATACCGCTAGAAAGCAATCAAACCTAAGGAAACAACAATACATATATGAACACTAGTTGAAAATCATTCTGTACCATGTACCCTACTTCGTTAATCCATCATGGTTTCCACAACCCTAGTTATGGTATTTAGGTACTCATAATTGCAAGAACACGAGAAGAATTCTAATAAGAAAGCATAATTATGAACTTACAATAATAAGGTAATAAACTCCAAGATCTCACTTTGAATTAACAACCTAAAATAAATATTTGTACTTACAACACCAATAATATGTCTTGGAAGTAGTAATAATGTGTAATAGAATGTAAACTCACACAAAAGAACGAATAAGAGTATTTATAGGAAAAATAAAACCTATCCTAAACATAACAGGATTGTTGAGTCGGTCATCTCGCACAAAGAGAAGGTACGATTGTGATTAGAACCCACGATTGTCCTTGGTGCTCGTGGTTTGTCCATGGAATTTGTCATCTTCAGGTCTTCAATGGTACAATTCTTAGTATGACCTCGTACCTTCTAACTAAGACCATATCATGTAGTCGTCTGATCTTCCTACACTTTAATTCCTATAAACATTATCTCAGAACCCTCATCCCACAACCTTTTGGTACGATCGTGACTTCAAGGTACGATTGTAGGAGTCACTCGTTTGATCCTCTTCATACTTAGCTCCTGCAGTTGTGCTTTCAGGAATTCCTTCCCACGATCACATTGTATGATCGTGACATCATTGAACGATCGTAGGAATCGTTCTTCTGATCAACCCTTGAGAGACATCCTCTGATTCTTTCTATGATAACCTGGTATGGCCGTGGTCAGATTCCACAATCGTGGAATGGGGTCGTTTGATGCATTTTTTGTCCAAAATCCAGCACTCCACTTCTCCGTACCTATTCGACCTACAAATACCAAAAAACTCATTATATTCACATAGAACTACCCTCGTACTTACAAATATTCACAGTTTTAAGCATCGAAAGTGTTGTAAGTTCATGGTACATCAGTAAGTAATAATGAAGGCATGTTATAATGTTTGCAGCCATTAAAAAGCAATCAATATGAATAGAAGAGTAATCCATGCATAAACATCATTCAAGAATCAAGAAGTACTATAACCTACTTTGTTAATTCATCATGGGTACCACAACCCTAGTTATGGGATTTAGCTACTCATGTTTGTAAGAAAACAACCATAAAAAGATGAAGAATCCATGATCATCAACTTACGAGATGAATTAGAGAATTCTAGAATCTTGAATTATCAAAGTACAATCAATAATCAAGAATCAATGTATATAATTTCTCCAAAACCCAAAGAACAAATTGTATCAAACTAGTACAATACGTCTCTAAGGTTAAAGAGTGGGTAAACTGTAAATAAAAACCTAAGGATAGTAGTTATAGACAAAACAAAACCTATCCTTAGCAAACTAGGTTAGGATCATGACTCGGGGTCAAAATGGTACGATCCGTGGTCTTTAAAAGTCTGCCAGTTTCTCTAGCTTTCCGCAAGTCAGTGTAGACTCGTGATCTTGACTTAATCCCTGAGTATAATTTTCACCTTTTCAGTTGATCCTCTTTATGGCTCTCAGAAAAAGTCAGGATGACTCAGCTTTTCACTTCAAGAGTCATAGAATGCATCTGTGTTTACTGACATCACATAGCATATTTTATTTTCTTCTTCTCACGAGTCTCTAAATGGGTTTGTAGTTCCATCATATGAGTGGTAGGATGACTCATTCAATTGAGCCCACTTTCATTACGTTTGGACTTCATTCTACGGGCAATAGTATGGTTTGTACTAACAAGTTATGAGTCATTAGATGAGACATGGTATCAACATTAGAATCCTATCACCTCTGGTCCTCAGTATGATTGGACATACGGGTTGTATGCTTAAGTTATGGGTCGTATGATCAATCCATGAGTCAAAACTTAGGCTATTCAACATTTTTTCTATCCTTCACTTTCGGGACATATTTTCCTGCACAACAAACAAAAGCACCGTATATCTACCAAAAAGTATTTAAGAACAGACAATAATTTTGAGATTTAAGCATAAAAAGTACTGTAAGATCATGGTACATTAGTATTGAAATGCTATTAACTGAATAAACAAAACTAAACAGAAGCTTTAATATAAATGAAATAGGCAAACTTTAAAAATGTTCAACTAAAATTATATAACTGAAAACCCAATTATGTATGAATTGTCTATATTTAAAAGAATCTACTAAAAAGATGAGTTGCTGGGACAGACCTCAGCTGACTCTAAAACCAACTGAAATAACTAAAGAATCTAAACTACCCAAAAGGTCCCCAAATGATGAGGACTCACTAAGTTGACTGGAAATCTTGCTAAACTATCTAGCCACGAGTCTGATATTGAGCACCTGAATCTATATCATAATGGGATATAACACAAAAGAAAGATATGTGTTTAGTACTACTAAATGTACTAAGTATGTGAGATCATGCGAATAACTTTAAATCATAAAATGAACAATAATATAAAAGCATGACTGAAATCTAAAATAAGTGTACACATTTGAAATGCATAAGTATAGGATGTAAAACATAAATCATTTTCTAAAATGGCAGCTAAATCATATCAAAATAGTAAATCAGTAAAATCATAAGCAATTTAATATAAGAAAGAGTTGATACTAGAGAGTTTCTCTTAACCGACATACATCACGTGAGCTCGTGATGTCCAATATATAATCCTAGTTGGGAGGGTGCTCTATACCTTGCCAATGGTATAGAATCTATCTAATGTGAATCCACTACTAGACCATGTGGAAAAAGAGTCGACCTAAATTATCGAGCAACTCTAGTCCTATAGTGGTAACGTAGTTTTTGGACAGGGGTTATCTAAAACCTTGTCAGTTCAGTGCTATTTACGACTCCAAAAATATATTTTGCAATTATGTGCTCATAAGTAGATAAAAATAAATGTCTGAAACTATATCCTAACCTTCGACTAAAAATAACTGAGTTTTACTAAAATGTTGAATTCATCGAACTAAGTCAGGCTAGTTTATACCAAATCATATTGAATTCTATTAAATCATGCTGAATTTGTTGTTCAAGTTTAAAACTAGGAGTGAAATATAAAAAAATAATGAGATAACAACTTCAACGAAAACAATTTAAACATAATAACTTATTAAAAACTGAAATCATGATAATTTACATAATTTGGGTGCTAACCCTAAATATTGAAGTCATGAAGTTTATAAGTTAAATTATGGAAACTTGAGCATGAGAGTGAAAGAAAACTCTCACTAAATATCCCACATCCCTAGTTACTGAAGAATCTAAACAAGAACTTTGGATTTAGAATCTTGAAGAATGAGCCCTAGACTTATCTTCTAAGAGAGCTTTTTCTCTGACTTAGGAATTACGAATAAGGAGTAATTGAGGTTTAAGTCTGATCAAACCCCCTAAAAGATGCTAAACGACATAATATAGGGATAAAAAGATAGGGGAATGGACAAATTTCCCCTTTTGAGACATGTAGGAATTTTACTGGTGCAGGACACCACGATTTAAGTCATGAGTCATGGTCCTAAGTATGATTGGTACTCACACTTGTCATCACTAGGAGTTTTTCAACTCCTAGTGACATTTCTCTATATCTATTAGTATGAGTGATAGTATGACCCGTACTTTGATTATACGACTCAAACATTTAACACGATAGCTAGTACACTTGGGACAACATACCACGAGTCATGGTATGACTCGTGGTATTATTGACGACTCGTACAGTGAGTCATACTGGTATGGAACTTCAAGTCTCAGAATTTGAGTCTTCATACCGAATGTTGAGTATTTGTAGGTTCAGAATTTGAGGTGTTATAATATCTTCCCCCGAGATCATTCGTCCTTGAATGAAGACTAAAGTTGTACTTAAAAAAAGAACTACTAATACTGTTTGTCTAATTACTGAAACTGAATAACTAACAAAATGATTGGTTTGAACTAAAAGTAGATTCTCAGCTGAAATGCATAGAGCAGGAATGCACACTGAATTCGTAAGTAACAAATGAGCATGAAATTAAGAAGAGTAACTATAGAAGGAAGAACTATTACCTCAAATTGTCTTAATGCTAGGAGGGAAAAGATGAGGATACTTGGTCTTTATGTCGTCTTCTGTTTCCCAAGTATCTCCCTCAACTGACTACTTTCTCCATAAGACCTTTACTTATATGACTTCCTTATTCCTCAACTTACGAATTTGTCTATCAAAAATCTCAACTAGCACCTCTTCATAAGAAAGACTATCATTCATTATAACACTATCCAAAGGAAAAATAAGTGATGGATCACCAATACACTTCTTTAACAATGAAACATGGAACACTAGATGCACCTCTACCAACTCCATGGGTAGCTCTAACTCATAAGCTGTTTTTACAATTCTTCTAAGAATTTGATAGCAACCAATATACTGGGGAATAGGCTTCCTCTTCTTACCATACCTTATTACCCCTTTTGTTGGTGAAACCTTTAAGAATATCCAATCATCTATGTCATACTCAAGAACTCTTCTTCTCACATTTGAATAGCATTTCAGATGATTCTAAATAGTCTTTAACCTTTCCCAATTAGTTGAACTTTCTCCATAGCTTGATGAAATGAATTAGGACCTACCAATGTAGCTTTGTCTACTTTGAATCAAGTAATGGGAGACCTACATCTCTGCCCATAAAATGTCTCAAAAGGACCCATCTAGATGCTTGAATAGAACCTATTGTTGAAAGCAAATTCTATAAAAGGTAAATGATCATCCTAATTACCTTTGAAATTGATCACAAAAGCTCTCAATATGTCCTCTAAGCTCTGAATGGTACACTCTGCCTGCCAATCTGTCTGTGGATGAAATGATGTGTTGAGATCTACTCTGGTGCCAAGACCCTTGTAGAAAGACTTCCAATACGCCTATCTAGAATGATAGACAAGGGAACTCCATGTAATTTTACCAACTTTAGAATATAAAGCTAGCCTTGTCCTCTGCTGAATCTATAGTCTTAACAGGAAAAAAGTGAGTTGACTTAGTCATCCTGTCTACTATCACCCAAGTATAATCATGTTATCATTGCATATGAGGTAAACCTGTAATGAAATCCATATTGATCATCTCACATTTCCAAGTAGGAATGTTGATACCCTAAGTGAAACCTCCAGGCCTCTGAAGTTCAACCTTCACTTGCTGGCAGTTTTGATACTTAGTCACAAAGTCTGCAATATCTCTATTCATGTCATTCTACTAATAGTCTTCCTGTAAATCACGGTACATCTTAGTGGATCCTGGGTGATTATACCGAGAACCATGATCCTCTAACAAAATCCTATCTCTTAAACCATTCTGGAACACATAATCTTCCCTATTAAAGAAGCACACCATCTCTCCTTTGGGAGAAAACCTCCACTTTCTAATTATAGACAACATCTTTCAATTGTCACAAAATAGGATCATTGTCTTGCTTTTTATTAACTTCTATCACTTGTGAAGACTTTAAACCATTCTAAAGGATGAGACCACCATTCTTTGAATCTCTAAGATGAACTCCTAGATGAGTGATTCTGTGAACATCCTTTGCCAATTCTTTCTTCGAATCCTCAACATGAGCAACACTACCCATGGACAACCTACTAAGAGCATTAGCTACCATATTGTCCTTACCTGAATGGTAAAGCAAACTGATATCATTATTCTTGAGAAGCTCAAGCCATCTCCTTTTCCAAAGATTCAACTTCTTCTAACAAGTAGTGTCTCCACATCTTCAAGGCAAATATTATAGATACCAACTCAAGGTCATAAGTCAGGTAGTTCTTCTCATGAACTTTAAGTTGTCTAGAACAATAAGTAATGACCTTTCCAATCTACATCAACACACAACCAAGGCCAACTTTGGAAGCATCACAATAGACCACAAAATTGTTTATACCTTCTAGCAAAGTCAAAACTTGAGTCGTAGTCAATTGAGTTTTCAAATTCTAAAAACTCTTCTCACACACCTTCAAACCGCTGTAACTTGATCTTTTTCTGCATCAACCTAATCAATAGGGAAGCAACTAATGAAAACCCATTAACAATCTCCTCTAGAAACTAACTAAGCCCAAGAAACTCCTAATATCTGATGGAGTAGTAGGTCTACGCTAGTGTCTTATCGCCTCAATCTTCTGAGAGTCAACTTGAATACCCTCACTAGAAATAACATGCCTAAGAAATGCAACTAATCTCAACCAAAACTCACGCATCTAGAACTTTGCGAACAATTAGTAATCCTTAAGAGTCTCCAACATGATTCTCAAATGATCTGCATGTTCCTCCTCATTCTGAGAATAAGAAAAAATATCATCTATAAACATAATGGTGAATATATCTAGGTACTGCTTAAACACCCCAGTCATCAAATTCGTGAAATCTTCAGGAGCATTCGTTAGTCCGAAAGCCATAACAAAAAATTCATAATGACCGTACTAGGTTCTATATGCTATCTTTGGAATGCCATGCTACCTGACCTTGAACTGATGGTACCCATGTAACAGCTTAGATTCTAGACCTAGGAATACTCAGCATTCTATATGAATACCTAAAGTCCTAGGCTATATGACTCAACCTATAAGTCATAAGTAGTATGTATGAGTCATACATAGACTAGTGAAGTGGGATCAGAAACTTTACAAAACTTTTTCAAAACCACAATTATGTGTATGGGTCATACTTTTAAAGTACGAGTCATACTAGGTTCTATATGTATGTGTCATACTAGGTTCTATATACTGTGTTTGGAATGTCATGCTCCCTGACCTTCAACTGATGGTACCCATATAACACCTTAGATTCTAGACCCAGGAATACTCAGTATTCTATATGAAAGCTCAAAAGTCTTAGACCTGAAGTCCTAGACTATATAACTCAACTTATATGTCATAGGTAGTATGTATGAGTCATGCATAGACTCGTGAAGTGGGATCAAAAACTTTTCAAAACTTTTTCAAAACCACAATTGTGTGTATGAGTCATACTTTCAAAGTACGAGTCATACTTTAAAAGTACGGGTCGCACTATGACCCGTGTTGATCAAATTAGACACTTGGAAAATCTTACAGTGGCTATAAGTGAAGGTATGAATCATACCTTAGACCACAACTCATAGGTTGAGTTGTAGTATCCTGCACAGTGAAATTTTTGCATGACCTATTAAGGGTAAATTTGTCTTTTCCTTGTGTTTTACCCTTTTCCATGACATTTTGATCACAAAAACCTATATATATAAGTTCCTGAAGCATACTCTCACTTTAAACTCTCAAGGTCAAATCTAGAACAATTCCATACCAAGTTTAAACAAGATAAAACTAGCTAGAGTTCCGAATTAAGAAAATTCTTCAAGTTTCATTCATCATGTGTTTGTCTTTGTTAAGGTACACAAGTTTTTAGTGATGGATTTCTTTCATACGCATGCCCAAGTACTTTTATGATATATTTATTATGATTTAAAACGAGGGTTTATGCCTACATAATGATTGATTCTTTACTTGTTTTACTTAATTCTATGAACGTGGTCTTCACATGAACTTATGATTTCTATCTATATTGTAACTTATGCTTTAAGATTCATACTTTTAGGATTCTTTATGAACTATGAACTCTATAGTGAAGAGATATACTTTTAGAACATGATTTTTAACATATGATATATGACATGATATGGAGCTTAGACTCATAACAATAAGATTTATGAACAGTATAACATCCAGATATATCACATGATATTATACAAAGCGCTAGTATGTTTTTGGAGGATTATTTAGCACCGAGATAACAAGGGTTCAGATAACCAAAGTTTCATAACTACGTTGCCACCGTAGGTTTTTCCGTTGAGGCATGATTATAAAATCCTCATGTATATGGTTCTATAGATAAAGAACTAAGCATAAACCATATAAAAAGTAGTTTAAACAATTTAAAACATGAAAAGTAAAGTCATGAGTGATAAAGCATGTATAAGGTAGTTCATAATCGCATATAAATATTAGTTCATAAATCATATAATTTGGAGAGTTTCTCATAACTGACAAACACCATGCGAGCTCATGAAACCTAACATCTTGCATCCACACTGGAAAAGTTGTTCTGACTGGGAAAGGTACAAAACTATATAAATGAGTAGTTTAGGTATGAACTAAGCATAAACCATGTTTTAGGTTTTTCCCTTGAGGCATGAACTATATAGATTATAAAATTCATGTGATATAGATCCAAGTTCTCGAGCTTAAGGTTTGTTGATATACATCGGTAGTACCTGATATCCACCTAATTTCTGAGTGCTCTTATTATTCGGGAGGATTGGAAAGTCTTTAGCTTTCTTTTATTTATTTAAGTTAGACTTTGATTTAGTGAAGCTTACAAGGTCTTTTCCCATTAAACTTTTAAGCTAGTAGTAGATGCTTCATTAGACAGACAGTATGTTTCTGCATTAGTTTTGTTTAATATATACTTTTTAGATATGCTATGCTAAGGTCCCACCAGAACACTACTGAGCAACTAGATATGGCTCATATATAGGGTGTATACTCTGGTCATTATAACTCAGATTGAAGATCAATCTTGATGAAACACGAGGCACTCTGAAGTTGGTCGAACAGGTCATCAATTTTAGGAATAGGACACTTGGTCTTAATCATGATATTGTTCAACTAATGGTAATCAATACACATCCTGAGAGAACCATCTGTTATTCATACCAAGAGGACTAAAGTACCTCATATGAAAAAGCTGGGTCGAATAAAGCCCTTATCTAAGAGGTCTTTCAACTTTTCTTTCAACTCTTTGAGCTCGTATGGAGTGATTTTATATTTTAGAATAGAAATAGGTTGTGTATCTGGAAGAAGGTCTATCCCAAAGTCAATCACCAGGTCAGAAGGGACTCTAGGTAGATCCTCAGGAAATATTTTAGGAAACTCATTTACTATTGGAACTAACTGAAGAGATGGGGTCTCAAACTTAGAATCCTTAACTCAAACTAGATAATAGATGCAACCATTAGAAACCATCTTCCTAGCCTTAAGGTAAGAAATTAAATGACCTTTAGGCACTATAAACCTACCCTTCAACTCTAAGACAGGCTTATTTGAAAATTGAAACTTTACAATTCTAGTTCCACAGTCAACTGAGGCATAATATGAATGTAACCAATCCATTCCTAGAATAATGCCAAAGTCTATCATGTCTAGTTTAACTAGATCATCTATGGTATCTCTCTGAAGGACTAATTCAATGCAATTTTTGTACACCCTTCTAGCAACGATTGACTCTCCAGCTGAAGTGGAAATTAAAAAGGGTTCTATGAGTTATTTAGGACTAACTCTAAATTTTATGGCATAATAAAGGGTTACGAATAATAAAGTACCTCAGGAACTAACAATGCATAAATATCATAAAAGGAGACCTGTAATGTACCGGTAACCATATCAGGTGAACTCAATTGATCCTAATAAGAAGATAGTGCATAAAAGTGGTTAAGACTCATGCTACCCCTATACTAGATATAGTACCCTTTTTGACATTTCTGCCTACTGGAGATGCTGATAAAGTGGACTGAGCTTAATTATACTCACTGACCTACCTAGAAGAGGGGAAATCCTTTAACTTATGACCAATCTAACCACATCTAAAACAACCTTTTTTACCTTGAAGATACTCCCTTGGATGATTCTTACCACATTTTTTACAAGTAGGATAAGAGTATCCCCTTGTAATGCTCCCTTGAGAACAAGAGTCTAGCACTTTACTCTTCTGATCTTGCCTAGGTCTAATGCTGGAGCACTGGCTGATGATGGAGCTGGTCTGGATGACTTTTATTGAAAATATGATTGGTTACCACCACCGATTCTATGTTGGCTAAACTCAAAATTACCTTTTCTGGCTCTTTTATTCTTAATCTATCTTTGCTTCAGTGTTTCCTCCTCTATCTACTAAGCATGAGTCACCAACCAAGTAAAATCTATATCCCCTATCAACATGGTGGTCTTGCGCTCTTTCTTCACAAAGTTTTAAACCCCTGAAATAAACTTACTTATCCTCACCCACAACTCAGCTGCTATCTCTAAGGCATAATAGGACAACTGGGTGAACTTCAAATTGTATTCCTTAACTAACATAGACCCCTACCTTAAATTCATAAACTTTTCAAACTTAACCTCCCTCAACTCCCTTAGAAAGAAGTGGTAGAGGAAATCCCCATCAAAGTCATCACATTTTGCAGGAGCCACATTTCTTCCACAACACCACTAAATAACCCATAAGTGAGCCATATCTTTGAGCTGATAAAATGTAAGTCTACATTTTTCATATTCATATTCTTGAATATATTTTACACTTCATCAGTGAAGTTATGTATGTCTTCCTCAGTATTTAACTTGGTGAACTCAAGATGATACATATGGACGAAATCCCTATCTCTAGCAGCAGGTGAACCACTATTTGGGTTACCAGGGGTTGCTACCTGCTGATTAACGTAAGTAGTCATGGCTTGTGCAAATATCTAAATTACATTTTTGAATCCAACATTTTTGATATTACCTTGAGGGGTTTATTCACTGGAACTGGAGGGTTGACATTCTGACGGTTAGCGCATGCTCCATTTCTTTTTCCAATGTTTTTTCTTGGAAGCATTTGCTGAAATATGTAAGGCAAGAGTTAGAAGAGTATATATAGTTAAACTTGATCACATGCTATAGAACATAAAAGAAGAGAATCTTTCCTAAATGTCTTATAGCCTCTCCATTATAAGTGTAGAACATTTCACACCCATAAAAGAGACTATACTGAATGCGGCTTTTCAAACATCCTAGGACACTTTAAACCTAGTGATCTAATACCAAGTTTGTTGTGATACTAGTCTATTCGCTAGATGTAACAAGGTACTTAATACCATGAATGATCTCAAGCGGACCCTTGTTACTTGCATGCTATCAAACTAAATAAACAAAACTGAGCAGAAGCTTTAATATAAATAAAATGGGAAAACTTCAAAACTATTCAACAGAAATTATATAACTAAAAACCCAACCATGTCAGAATTATCTTTACCTGAAAGCCTATACTAATAAAGAAAAGTTATTGGGAAAAGACCCCCAACTAACTCTAAAACCAACTAAAATAACTAAACAATCTGAACTACTCAAAAGGTCCCCAAATGATGAGGACTCACTAAGCTGATTGGAAATCTGCCTGAACTATCTAGCCAAAAGTCTAAGAGCGAGCACATAAATCTATATATTTTCATACATTAGCCCAGGGACCAACACAAAGTGGTCATGGTTTGGGAGAACAACATGCTACTATGGCTCCCCATTTAGAAGTTCTACCAGTGTTGATGGTTACTCAATGGATGGCAACCCAACTAGCCATAACATTAGAGGTGCAAAATATGTTAGGTTAGTTTATTAAAATGGGTCCTCTGAGGTTTTCAGGTTCTTTAGATAGGATGCATATGAGTTTCTTAGTAGTTTTCAAGTGAGGTTGGATTAGCACCTCAGTTTATTGTAGTTGTATGGAGTAGATTATACCATGTTTCAGCTATATTGGTCAGTAAAGCAATAGTAAAGGGCTTATGTTAAGTGCAGACAAGCGAGATACCCTCCTATGACTTGGGCATAGTTATCTAAGGCTTTCTTGGGGAAGTATGTACCTCATAGTATGCCAGAGAGTTAATGGATGACTTTACAGATTTACGTCAGGGTTCTTTAACTGTGTTAGAGTATGAGTCGAGATTCTATGAGTTGTCTAAAAAACCTATGATGATTATTCCTACCAAGAATGAAAAGGTGCATTGATTTGTCAGAGGGTTGAGATTGCAGCTTCATTTGGCTACTAAGCATATGGTGTCTTCTAGGCACACATTTTTGGATATGGTTGACCATGTGCATACTATTAAGGGAATACATTTTGAGGCCTACAAAGTCAACAATAAGTGGTTCTTAGTTTAGAGGGAGGGTTTTCTCTTGTAGAGGTCAGCAACAACAGTATACTCAGCCTAGTAGGCTTGTGCAGGTAGCACTTCTGCTCTTTAGTGGTAGTCAGGCAGGTTATAATGGTCAATGCTCCGATTAGACTTTTTAGGGTTTTTATTCTGGGTCTTCAGGATGTGTTGGCCATTCTGGGTTAGTAGGTACTTTTCACCAGTCTATAGTTTCCATATGTTTTTATGATTGTGGGGAGGTTGGATATTTTTCCAGAGAGTAACCCAATGTAGGATGATTGAGAAGACAACACAACCAGTTTAGCTTATCAGGGTTGTTGCGTCACCGACTAGAAATGGTTCCCAAGGTAGTAGGGGTGCTACCCAGGGTGCTCGTAGAGGTGCTCAGCCAAGTAGGGCAAGAGGATGTTTAGGTACTCAGTCTAGTAGCAGACACGGTCAATTGTATGCCTTTCCTAGTAGGCAAGAGGTAGAGGCATCAAATGTCATGATCACATGTATGATTTCAGATTGTCATCGTCAAGTCTCATTTTTATTTGATCTAGGTTCCACTTATTCTTATATATTTATCCATTTTGCTACTCGATTGTGGTTGACTAGTGAGCCATTGCTTATGCCTATGCGTGTAGCTACTCTTGTAGGTGATTCCTTAGTAGTGAATTGGTATTCAGGTCTTGTGTGGTGACTGTTATGGAGTATGACACTGGGGTTGATCTTGTTGTGCTTGATATAGTTGATCTTGATACAATTCAGGGCATGTTATGGTTATCCCCTTATTATGAAATCTTGTATTAAATCTCCAAGATTGTTACCTTAGCCATGCTTGGTATTCCCCTGGTCATATGGTAGGGTTCTGATGGTCATGTATTGGCAGGGATTATCTCTTATATTCAGGCTAGGAGGTTACTGTCGAAGGGGTGCTTGGCCAATCTTGCTTATGTAAATAATACTAGTTCGACAATATTTTGCTTGATTCTATTAATGTGGTTCACAAGTTTGCTGATATATTTCCTACCAATTTTTCTGTTTTTCCACATGAGCGTGATATTGACTTTGCTATAGATGTTGAGTTAGGCACCAGCCCATTTTTATCTCATCATACCATATGGCTCCTGTTGAGATGAAGAATCTTAAGATGCAACTCCAGGATATTTTGGGTAAGGGTGTTTATCAGGCCGATTATTTCTCCATAGGGTGCTCCTATCCAACTTCTGAATAAAAAGGATGACACCATGCATATGTGTATTGATTATCGATAGTTGAATAAGATGACCATTAAGAATGAGTATCTGATGTCACATATTAATGACCTGTTTGATTAGTTTCAGGGTGCACCCATATTTTTGAAGATTGACTTAAGATCTGGCTACCATCAGTTTAGGGTAAGGGTGTCGAACATCCCTAATACAGCCTTCAGGACTCGCTATGGTCATTACATGTTCCTGGTGATGTCTTTTTGGTTTGCCAATGCCCCAACAACATTAATGGACTTGATGAATAATAACACTCAAATACACTCTAGAAAATGAATGTACGTGGTCGTTAGCAACACTTTTACCTAACTTAGGAATCAGGGTAGAATCTACAAGGAATGAGAACAATTCTCAAGTGTCACAAGCAACTATAAGTTGACACGCAATGGTAACAATTAAACTATAAAGTAAAATTGGGGGTGGGGTTGTTTAGAACAATTTCGTATCATGTTAACAAATTCAACGCAAGGTTGTTAAATTGAACATTATAATATTGTAATCAATAGGTTAAAGAATTTGGGGTTATGCCTTCTTGAGATTGATTATATGCATGGGTAAGTGAAAATACACCTAAGATTCGATTGCTAGTTATGATTAGGCATGGTTTTAGGTATTAGTGGTGATTTCCCTATCCACAACCAAATTTTACATGGTTTTCTTCTGAAACCCCAAGTGTTTACACTACTAAACAACCAATAGCCTCAATATAGGTAATCTATTCCTAGCATCACCACTTAAATGAGTGTAACTCAAGTGTTGTTAACTAAATCTCATCACTTGTATTTTCTTTCAAGCAATACAAGAGATCCAAGCATAAACCAAGTTTGCAACCTCTATCTATAAATTAAAACATAGAGAATTAGCTAAAATCATAACATACAACCTAATACGAAGGTAAATAATCACCACCCACACAATAATTAATACTCAATAATCCATGACCCCAGATTTGGGAAATTAGCTACTCATAAGATAAGAAAGAGAAAATATACCAAATTCTTCTTCCATATTCACCATAGAATTCAAATGATTCACAATAAATATCCAAATTCCAAACACAAAGTAGTTAATACCACAACTAAGGTTTAATTACAAGCATAAGATTCATAGAATTGGCAAAAGATAGGGTTTCCAATGATAAAAAATGCTTAAATAGCTTCAGCAAAGCCGGGCCTCAAAATTATAGAAATGCCACCTCTTGCTATTTGGCTTAGCAATGCCTCATCGCCAGAGGTATCGATGATCCACCGAATAGTCTTCAGTTCGCCGATCTATAAAGATGTAATGCTCCATGGGTTGGCTTCTGCCTTTTTCGGTAGTGCAGGATTTGGTCCGCCGATTCGTTCAGCGATGCTCCTAAATTCTCTAGGCGTCACCATTTGGTTACACAAATTATTGGCCCAAATTGTTAGGATTAGCATTGGAAGCACCCATTTGGCAATGCGCAGGTCTCTTCGGCGATGTTCCGATCGGTCCTTGCAATGCTCTTGTGCAATTTTTGCTCCAATCTTCCATCTTTTTGCATCTTTTGGCTCATTTTTGTCATTTCTACTACTTCTTGGCCTTAACCCTGAAATTAAACCAAATCGACATTAAAATGCATTCAAATTAGCATTGAGGACATGATTTCTCTTAATTTTTAGGTTAAATAAGTCAAAATTTGCCAACTCATTAACGGCCCCAACTTAAATCTTTGCTCGTCCTCGAGTAAATTAATGCACACTCAACAAAATCAACAATGCCTACAAGTGGTACAACTTGGGATCTTAGAAACATGCTTATTTTATGAATACGCTTTGCCCTTATGATTTTGGAAACAATTACTCAAGTTATACCAATCAAGCACCTAATTCATGAATGACAAGCATCAAACGTTGGCTAAATGTTACCGAACCAAGCATATACTGATAGACTTCAATCGAGATTAAAGAATACTTAATTATAGAAACCAAGTGCCCTCACACAAAGAAGTCCCTTCCCTCAAGTCATGCATTAGCATCAAATCTAGGGACTAACATGAAACACTCACTTCTAAAAGATGATCAAGAACACAAGTACCATAACATAGTCTTACCCATAAGCTCCATTTCACCACATACCAGCATGCTACTTCGAAGATCACCTAGGTATTGGTTTGGCTTGTAGTGTAAGCAATGTGTGAGGTAGGAAATTTTAGTTTATAGTGACTCTACCTCTTCAAAGTATCTTGAGAGACCTTACCAATTCTTCAAAACTTTCAAGCTATTTTCCTCTTCCTATCCATCCAAACTTTAAACAACTACACAAATTTACAACTAAAAACAAACTACAACTCTTTTTTGATTGCTTTCAACCTTTTTTTCTCATTTTTTTTATATATCTACCATGGATAAAAGGACAATTGGAAGGGGAATTTGGTGGTCCCCACATTAATGAATTACCAATTACATACCAATTCCGAGGTCTCCTCCACTCCCAACGTAGGATTTTAGCCTAAGTTGGTTTTTAACCTCACCTAGACACTTTGAGAAGATTTGGTTCAAGAGAGGGATATAAGTAAAAAGGGTTTTGGCTTGTAAAAAGGTTATTCAAGAAAATGGGTTTCACGGCTCGAATTAGGGACAAAGTTTGTCACTCAACTCACCACGGGGTGGCTCAATTTGGTCAAAGTAGTGGTTCACTCTCAATAAATAGCCTAAAATCATTTCACCAATATCATACACTTTTTGCTTGTGAACTAGAGCAACCCGGCAAGTTCTAGGTGGACTTAATGCACAAGATCAAATCAAAGTCTCACACACACATGTCACTCAATTACATACTCAAAGCACTCTTTCTCGATTAACGTACCACATTCATAGTACATATCAAGGAAGGTATTTAAGTAGCTAAAATGAGATACGGGTGTTCACAAAAAATGAGAGCCTAACTTGCTTAACTAAACCTTTGGAAATTTTTTTAACATGGGCAAAATTTTAAAAAATAGACACAAGTCAAAATGATTTATCAATTAAAAATCTACACATGTGAAAATTCTCCCCAAGAGTACGATTTGAGTCAAAGTGTTTTATCGTTAGTAAACTCTCCTCTAAAGTATGCATGCCAAAATGAGTTTTTATTTGCAACTACTACTAAACTAGAAATAAAAATATGAAAATAAAAATCGCACACACCACACACTTCAATGAAATCCAAAGCACCAAATATAGAAATATTACAACCCAAATGAAAAGAAATGTCCAAATATCACAACCATACGCATAAATAAAGAAACTATATAGAAATCTTCAACAATGTATCAAAAGAACCCAACAACACAAACTAAATATTACAGATCCGATAAATAGACACCCTACCCCGAACTGAAAAGTATGCATTATATTTAATGCAATGGAACTAAATAAATATAAGAGAGTGAGAGTGAGGGTCCCCCTGAATGCAGTTAAGCCTGTGGTGGCGACTGGCTCACCGAAGTGGCCACTTTCTAGGCATCAATGTCTGACTCAGGTCTAGTAATGGTCTGTGGTAGAGGATCTGGTACAGTGTTCTGGCTCTCCAATGCAACAGCTAAACTAGAGGTCCCAACCTATGTCGTTTCATAAACTGACCTCTCTAATGCGACAACAAGTATAGTATCCTCAGTCTCTTACCTATCAGTATGCTCTAGATCAACCTGTATCCTGACCTAGCTCTGATTCTCAAAATAAACCTCGATGTTAGCACTATCAACATTATCATCAGAAGCATGATCATCCTCATCAACCATCTCCTTCTCGATCACAAGATCAACATCATAAATAGGTAGAGAAACTGAAGGTGGTGCCTCAGATGGAGCTCCCCAAATACATGTCACATCAAGGGAATCAGAGTTCATCTACGTGCTTTCAAACAAAAGCAAGCTCATCTACATGCTTTCAAAGAAAAGAAAGCTCATATTGCATCTGGGTACATTGTCAAGCATAGTGGGGTACAGTGGGCCACTCAACTCATCCAACCTCCTCCCAAAGCTCCTAATAGTCTCGCGAAAACCCAGAGCTCCTCATGTACTGGATCTATTGTGGATTTCACTGTAGCAGCAATCAACCCAGGTATTTCACTTTTAAGTCTAGCTATCCTAGAATCTCCCAAATAAGTTAACTGCCCCATTCGGATAATGTCAACTTGAGTCAATGGGGCCCTCAAAGAACCTAATGTAGTGGAAGGCTAAATACTGGGACCACTAGGTTTAGGTGGCTGCAATAATATATCTGAGGGAGGAATTGAAAGAGCAGGAGTAAGAATAGACCCAGGAGAGGTAGAAGTAGAATCAAGAGTGTGATAGTTGGCACCACTATCAAAAGAACCAATATCAACTATCGGGGAAACATCCACCCGAGTGTTCTTCTACTTAATATCTTGTACAAGCTCAATCCTAGTGATGTCCACTATATAGGTAGGGGTATACTCAAAATCTCTCTTTTTATAAAAGGGAACCTTGGCACATCAATACAACTCAATAATCAAACATAGAAATGCGAGGGAGGTTTGCTTTTACTGGGCCATACAAGTAATGTCCGGGATAATAAGTGAACCTAAATTCAACTTCTCCTTCACAATAATGGAGCCTACAAGCAATTCCCTATTACTCACAAAGATGGACTAATTTTGGGAGGATAATAAATTACTACAAACATAGGTTAACCAATATCTAACCTCTAGATGAATATCAACCTTTTGAATTTGAACCCCCAGTGCAAGCCACGGGGGTGTATTATTACTCAGCAAAGGGGCTAACAAAGCCTGCACATCCTTTACAGGGTCTTTAAGTCTAGAAGCAAAGTAGTAGGTACTAATTTTTGTACACCCCTAAACCTCATTATTTGTTGTTCCATCACAAGCAATATTCACACCTCTCACTTTGACAACATCCTTTGCCTCTTGTGGCCCTTTCTTCTTCCTTTTCGGCAAAAACTTCCTATAAGAAATATAAAATTCCCAAACCCATTTCTCAATGTAAGGTTGTAAGGGTTCAGTGAATACCTGGAAGTTATGCTAGTTCAATGCCAATAACACTCAAGGATGCTTGCCCTCCAAGCCATTCAAGCATAACCGTTGCTCTTCAATAATTGAGCGTTGATTCGGGACCTTGAGATAGTTGAGCACATGGTATCCTCCCTGAGCATGTGGAGGTGGATGTTCTGTAGTATTAGAAGGTTTATCGACCCTCTTTGTCTTATATGGGGCTACCTCAGGAGTGTAAAAAGGCTCATGAATTAGTGTGGTGTCCCACTCCCTTGCAGAGTTTGAGTTGTTCTCTGAGCTCTCTTCTTCAATAGCCGGGGCCTTAGATTTTCCCTTATCAAACCTCTTACACTAGGAGACCTTTATTTTCTTTTCTCCTTCTTAGATTATTATTCCCTTGACAAGTTTTGAGGTGGAAGGAGTTGATTTGGAGTTGTTTTTAGATACGTGCTTCATATGAGGCATATCTGCACATAAGAATAACAATGGGCTCATCCAAAGTTAGCTAAACAAAACTGAAAATTTCTTAGAAATGCATCACCGACTAGATTGGTACATCGTCGACCATATCAGCGATGTAATATTTCATGCCAAATCACGCATAAATTTGGCAGACTAGTCAACAAAAGAAGGTAGGAAGTCAGTGATACACCAAAGAATTTGGCGATACACTTCAAGCAGTGCCCAATCACCAGGGCATCATCGAATAGCACCCTAATTAGATGACCTTTTGGTGACCTCGAAGGATTGTGGCGCATCTGAGGTTCTCAACCCCTAGCCGATCATCATCGTCCCCAACTTAGACTAGTGATTCCAAGGTCCTTCAATGGCGATTCTTCAATCTTTTTTACCATGGGTACTCAGACATCCCCATGTTTCAACCATTTACACTACACTTCGATGATTTTTCCCTTAAGAACGACGACACCCAATCTATCATTGGGAAAAATCCATCTATTATTAATTAAACAAACAACTATTTCAACAATTTTTGGCCCCCAAAGCATTAATAAGTAAGCAAGTACAATCATGTTTAACGATTCAACATTGAAAGATTACTTTTGACAAAATAACCCTATTCTAATGGAAATTTGAAATTCAAAGCAAATAGCTTACCAACAACTCATCTACCATTAATGAACAAGCATTCTAACACACTTTACCAATTCTAAACAAATAATCAATTGATCACAAAACAATTGAAATCATAAATTGATTTCTAACTTTCAAAGCTGTAGAGACTTCGATGAAGAAGATGAGAAAACTATAGACTTCACCCAATGATGTGCGCGTGTGGTGGTGGTAGTTCAAAGGAATTCTGAGTATATAAGTGTGTGTTGATGTTAAAGAGTGAAGAATAAGAGGTAATAGGGAAGGGAAAGAGCTTAAACAAATATCAAAGGTCAAGAGATAACGAAAGGTTAAAAGTCATAAAGTCAAACCATCAATGCTTAAACCCGACCATTTCGGCGATTCATATTCCATCGTGGAACACGTCGGTGATTCGCCGATTTGGAGCTCTATTGCTCAATGTTATAGTTCATAAGACCTTATATTTATTTTTTGCAAAGTATTTTGATAATGGCTTATCTATCACCAAAGATGTCAGTGATGCACCGATTTACACGTACCATCGTCGAATGAAACCGAATATTTGAGGTTGGGAGACCTCTATCAATGAGGGACTTTGGCTATGCACCGAATTGCTCTGCGCATCACCAAAGCCTCCTTTCTAGAGCTTTGTACATGATTTCCCAACTTTGTCTTCTCCGACTTGGGTCATGTCATGTTTCCCACTTTTCAACTCCATCATTCACCTACACAAATCAACAAATGTTATTCAAAATGACAAAAAGTAAACTTGGATTGCCTGCTAAGAAGCGCCTTAGTTATCATCATGGCATGCCATTGTTTCTTATTCCTCATGCATCATCGAGGCAGATCACCTCCTAGAAATCCACCTTTGGGATAAACCTATGGTGGTGTTTAACTCGTTGCCCATTCATGGTAAATTGGGATCCTATTTCATTCTCCAATTCAACCGCTACACTAGGGAAAAATTGCACCACTTTAAAGTGACCAAACCACCTAGTTTTGCGTTTACTCAAAAACAACTTATATTTTGAGTTAAATAATAGGACATCATCACCCACCATGAAATCCTTTTTTAGAATCTTGGCATTATGCCACCTCTTTATACGCTCTTTGTAGAGAGTAGAATTTTCATAAGCTATCAATTAAAATTCATCAATCTCTTGAAATTGATCTACACTCGACGTAGAGGCATCCTCCCAATTCATATTCAATCTCCTCAAGGCCCACAAAGCCTTGTGTTCTAACTCGATAGGAAGATGGCAAGAATTTCTAAACATCAATTGATACAGAGACATGCCAATGGGAATTTTAAATGCGGTCCAATAGGCCCATAATCATCATCAAGTTTCCGTACCCAATCCGTTCTACTCGTATTCATGACTTTCGCTAAAATTTCCTTTATCTCTCGATTAGACACTTTTGCCAACCCATTGGGTTAAGGGGGGTATGGAAAAGTCACCTTATGCTTGACTCCATATCCAGCAAGCAAGGACCCAAATGATTGGTTGCAAAAATCAGAACGCCCATCACTTACGATAGCACGAGGTGTTCCAAATCTGATAAAAATGTATCTCTTCAAGAATTGAGTAACACACTTAGCTTCAATGTTCGGCAATGCAATGGCTCCAACCCACTTATAAACATAATCAACCTCTGCCAAGATGTAAGAATTCCTATAAGAACTCATAAAGGGTCCCATGAAGTCCAACCTCCATACATTAAATAATTCCACATCCATGCTTCGTTTCAAGGGCATTTCATGTAGCCTTGATAACCCCTCTTGACTTTGGCATTGATCACATGCCTATACCAATTCATGTGTATCACGATACAAAGTCGGCCAGTAAAATCCACTTTGGAGAACCTTGGCAGTCGTACGCACACCACAATGATGTGCCTCAAAAATAGGCTTCATCTCCACCTCCATGACACAACAAGGAACCACTCCATCCTCACACTACCTAAAGAGATAGGGTCCATCCCAATAATATATTTTTACATCATGGAGGAACTTCTTCTTTAGGTAATAATTTAAATTATCGGGTAGTGCTCCACACACTATATAGTTTGCAAAATTTGCATACCAAGGCACCATCTTCCCCGAAAGAGCCATGACAAGCTCATCGAAAAACTCATCATTGATTTCCAATTCTTTCATCCTCACATCATTAGATTCAAGGTGGGACCAATGGTCTGCCAATTGGTTTTTGCATCCTTTACAATCTTTGGCTTCAAAGTCAAATTCTTGTAATTGAAAAATCCATATTATCAACCTTAGTTTGGCTTCCTTCTTTGCCATCAAATACCACAAGTCGGTAAGATTGGTATGTACAACAACCGTCATACCTAACAAATAAGCATGAAAATTTTCAAACCCATAAACTACCGCTAGTAATTCTTGTTCCGTAACTATATAGTTCCTTTGTGCATCGTTTAATGATTCACAAGCATAGTAGATAGGAAGAAAAAGCTGAGACCTAATGCAAACCCACTTGTATCACACATGAGCTCAAAGGGTTGAGACCAATTAGGAGCTATAAAAATTGGGGCAAAGACAAGCTTCTCTTTGAGGCAATTGAATTCTCTCACACACTCACCATCAAACTAAAATTTTGCCTCCTTCTCGAGAAGCTTACACATAGGTTGAGAAAATTTAGAGAAGTATTTAATGAACCTCATATAAAAGCCTGCATTGCCAAGGAAACTTCTCACACCCTTGATAGATATAGGAGGAGGTAACTTGGAAATGGCCTCCACCTTCACTTGATCAACTTGGATCCCTTGGCCCGAGTTCTTATGTTCAAGAACGATCCCTTTCTTCACCATAAAGTTACATTTCTCCCAATTCAAAATGAGATTGGTTGCTACACACATTTCAAGCACCTTCTCCAAATGTTCAAGCCAAACCTCAAATATATCACCAACAACCAAGAATTCATCCATAAATTCATCCATAGAGTCATACACTATGTCTGAAAAGATAGATAGCATACACCGTTGAAAAGTAGCGGGTGCATTGCATATCCCAAAGGGCATACGCTTGAAGGCAAATATTCTATAGGGATATGTGAATGTGGCTTTTTATTGATCTTCGGGGGCTATTGAAATTTGATTATAGCCCAAGTATCCATCGAGGAAACACTACCAACCCCTTCCCGCTAGTCTATCAAGAATTAGATCCACAAAGGGCATGGGGAAGTGATCCTTCTCCGTCTATGAATTAAACTTCCAATAATCAATACACACTCTCCAACCCATGAACAAACGGGCTGGTATAAGATCATTATTCACGTTAGGGACCATCATGATTCCACCTTTCTTGGGGACATATTGCATTGGGATTACCCAAGTACTATCCGAGATAGAATAGACAACACCGACATTAAGCCACTTGATGATTTCTTTCTTCACAACCTCTTGTATGGGAATGTTTAACCTTTGTTGGTGTTCTACACTTGCGAAAAACTCAAGCTCAAGCTTGATCTTGTGGGTGCATCCAAGAGCCCTAATATACCATCTTACCACTGACTTTAATGCCTCAACTTGGGAATATAACAAGTCTCCCGTAACAATAATGGGCAATGTCTCCCCTTCCACCAAAAGCACGTATTGAAGATGAGGTGGAAATGGTTTGAGTTCAAGTTGTGGTGGATCTTCAATTGAAGGCTTTGTGAGGGGAGTTTCCCGATTTCTTAAGTCGAGGTCTAACTTGCACGGACTTCTAGTGTAGAAGGACCCAAGACCTTTCAAAGATGCAACTATTTCATAATATTATTCAATCTCCTTATTCTCAAGGTTCCACAAGACTCCTACCAAAGGATCACAAACAAAATCATTCTCCCTAATATTAACTACTTCGTCATCAACCACATCAATTACGAAGACGACTTGTAAATCCATAGATTGTTTCATGGACTTCCATACGTTGAATGACACCTCTTTATTGTTTACTCAAAATTTTATTTCACTTCACTCAACATCGACTAAAGCCTATCTGGTAGCCAAAAATGGCCTACTAAGAATAATAGGGACCTCATGGTCAATTTCGCAATCCAAGATCACAAAATTGGCCAAAAAAATGAAATGGTCCACCTTCATAAGTACATTAGAAAACACTCATCCTACAGTGATCCTAGTTCGGCTGTCTAAAAGCTAAGGCATAGAAAATAAAGGCAAGCCTATAGTATAAAAAACACACGACCTGTCTTTTTTGTAAGAGTGAGAGATTTGATTCAGTCCCTGTAGTGGCATTTATTACATAATCTGGTTGTTAGGGACTTCTTTGTTGTGAAAGAATAGGCGCAATATTTTGGTTGCTGTGTTTTTGGGTAGTTTCATTAGTGTAAGTGTTGGGTTGTCTGTTGACTTGCATTTTGGTAATGCGTGATAAAAATTATTTTGTGAAAATCTGATTACCATAGTGATCTTAGTTCTTCTCTTGGTTAGGCGTCATGTTGGTATAGTTGTATTTTGTTTACCTGAGGACATGCAAATAGTCTAAGTTGAGGGTGTTGATCTTCCGTGAACTTATAACACTTAAAATTGTGAATATTTGCAGGTATGAGTGTATTTATATGTGGATATAATGTGTTTTGGAGTATTTACAGATCAAACAGGTTCGAAAAAGTGGAGTGCTGGATTTTGGAAAAAAAGTGCATCAGATGACCCCATTACAAGATAGTGGAATCTGACCACAGTCATACCAAGTCATCATAGGAAGAATCAGAGGATGTCTCTTAGGGGTTGATCAAATGAACGCTTTGTACGATAGTACATTGATGTCACGATCGTACAATATGATCGTGGGAAGGAAATCCTGAAAGAACAACTACATGAGCTAATTATGAAGAGGATCAGATGAGTGACTCCCACGACTGTATCTTGAAGTCACTATCATACCAAGAGGTCGTGGGAGGAGGGTTCAGAGATGAAGTTTGTAGGAATTGAAGTGTAGGAGGATCAGAAGACAACATGATACGGGCGTAATTAGAAGGTACAAGGTCATACTGAGAATCGTACTATTGAATACCTGAAGATGACAAAGTCCATGGACAAACCACAAGCACCAAGGACGATCGTGGGTTCTAACCACGATCATACTTTTCCTTCGTCCTAGATTACCAATTCAGCAACCCTGTTTTATTTAGGTTAGGTTTTATTTTGCCTATAAATACTCTTATTCATTCTTTTGTATGAGTTTACATTCTATTAGACATTATTACTACTTCCAAGACATTATTGGTGTTGCAAGTACAAACATAGATTTTAGGGTTTTTAATTCAAAGTGAGATCTTGGAGTTTATTATCTTATTATTGTAAGTTCATAATTATGCTTTCTTATCAAAATTGTTCTTGCAATTATGAGTAGCTAAATACCACAACTAGGGTTATGGGAACCATGACGGATTAACGAAGTGGGGTTCATCTTACAGAGTGATTTTTAGTTGGTGTTCATATATGTATTGTTGTTTCCTTGGGTTTGATTGCTTTCTGGCGGTGTTAGAACTCTTCTTATCTTCACTATAGACAAAAGAATGAGTAACGGATGGGAAGAAGGGAATAAACAACAGAGACTTGGAGCTACCAACCTCCACTTAATAACTTGAGATAATAATTTGGGATTGCTAATTTGGGATCCAAGATAGGGGTTAGTAACGCAAACTCAGGAGAAGAGAAAAATTACTTGAGGATACTGCTTAGACGAGAGCGTAAATCTATTCTAAATCTATTCTAAGTATACATAACCTATCGATTTTGTATACTAAACACTAAGAGAGATTGTGAAATATGAAGAACCTATGGAGTTATTAAGTTATTGGGAAACAAAGTCCTAGTGCCTCTCTCATATTGATTAAGAATCCAACAAATCAACAACTGCTACTACTGAATTATTTATTTACAAAAAAGCCCCCTCTTATACTGGAGATTGTTATTGATTGCCTCAATTACTGCTTGATTGATATTTTGACCTATTCCCTTTGAGATTGACCCCAACCTTTATTAGGTTCTATATTTGACAACAATCGCTTTATACTTTGTTTAGAGGTGTAATTTGGGCGACACCACTTGCTTGACCATAGAGGTAAAGAATAGAAAAAGAGATTAACAACAGAGATTTGAGGCTACCAACCCTCATCTAATAACATGAGCCTTTTCCAGGGATAGCAAATCCGAGATCAAAGGTAAAGGTTAATAACCAAACACTCGTACACCACCAATGACTAAGTGATATTCATCTAATAGGAACCAAAAGTTGTTTAGGTGACCTTACTTACTGATTTTCATGCTAAGCATTGGGATAGATCACTAGTATGCTACGTTTACTAAGCTATGAAATCATGGGAACACAATCCCAGTCTATTCTTATTGATTGTTACAAATAATAAATTAATACTTTGTTACTTGTTTACTTAAAAAATACAAACTATTACTTGTTACAACAAACCCCCAATG
Source organism: Capsicum rhomboideum (assembly GCA_031232105.1). Classification (NCBI taxonomy): domain Eukaryota; kingdom Viridiplantae; phylum Streptophyta; class Magnoliopsida; order Solanales; family Solanaceae; genus Capsicum; species Capsicum rhomboideum. Next base: position 53,816,188 of record CP124718.1, read on the forward strand.
AAAATAATTTATTAATAATTTAAATAACCGTATTGACCTAAATTCTAGCCATATTCCCCATAGGATCGACCCCAACCTAGTTGGACTCTATATTTAATTCAATTACTGCTTTATACTTCACTGCAAAGTGTAATTTGGGCGACATCAAGGTCCAAGATTCTTTTTGGAATCACTTCTGGTCTTAAGTGCCTTGTCGCATCTAGGGTGTAGACTCGGGTCTTGATAGAAACATATCCTCTAACACCTAAATAGTGCATTCTGAATGACCATCGGTCTGAGGGTGAACCACTGTGATTATCCCTAACTGAGTACCTAACTCCCACTACATATAACCCCAAAAGTATGAAGAAAATTGAGTACATCTTTCTAAAATGATAAAAATTGGCACACCATGCAACCGAACTATCTCATAAAGGTAGATCTTCACTAACTTTCTCCCCATTGTAGTTCACCTTCACTATAATGAAATGAGACGATTTGGTCAATTTGTCCACAATCACCCAAATGGAATAAAACTTTCCCAAACTCTAAGGCAGACCAAACATGAAGTCCAGAGTGATATGCTCCTATTTCCACTTAGGTATAAGCATCCTCTGAGTCAAACCACTGATTTAAAGTGCTTATACTTCACTTACTGACAATTCAAATACTTAGACATAAAATCTATGATATAAATCTTCATTCCACACTACCAATAATGCTGCTTCAGGTCTTTGTACATCTTAGCTGCCTCTGGATAAATAGAATAACTCAAATTGGCGAGCCTCCTCCATGATCAATTTGGTCAACTCCCCCACTCTAAAAGTACAAACCCAACACTTGATCCTCAAAACACCCTCCGGATCAAGAATTGCTTCCGTAGTTTAGCCACTTAACACCTTATCCCGAATGATGCCCAACTTCCTATACTCGAATTACCTACTATCAATCTGCTCTAAAAATAATGACCCCACCTCAATACAAGGAAGAACCCTACCCGACTTAGAAATATCAAGTCATATGAAACTATTGACCAATCGGTGAACATCCCAGGCCAAAGGTCTCTTCTTAACCACCAACAAAGCAAGACTACCCATGTTCGCTGCCTTCATACTCAAGGCATCCACTACTGCAATGGCCTTTCCTGGATGATAAAGAATAGTCAAATCATAGTCTTTCACCAACTCCAACCACCTGTGTTATTTCAAATTCAAATCTTTCTGACTAAAAATATACTAAAGGTTGTGATGATCAATGAACACCTCACAATAAACTCCATACAAGTAAAGCTGCAGAAACTTTAAAACTAATACTACCGCAACTCTAGGTCATGAGATGGGAAGTTCTTCTCATGAGTCTTTAATTGCCTCGAAGCATAGGCTATCACCTTACTCTTCTACATCAACACATCAGTAACTGCTAGTCTTGAAGCATCATAATATACACTAAAACATTCACCTTCCATGGGTAAAGTCAAGATAGGTGCTGAAGTCAACAATGTCTTGAGCTTTTGAAAGCTCTCCCCACACTCATCGAACTACTTAAAAGTAACATTCTTCAGAGTTAGTTTGGGTAAAAAAGCTGCAATAGAAGAGAAGCCCTACATGAACAGTCTATAATAGTAAGCCAACCTAAAAGAACTATGGTTCTCAGTAGGGGAAGTAGGCCTTGACCAAATTAAAACTGCCTTAACCTTTGCCGAATCAACCATGATACCGTCCTTGGTCACCACATGACCTAAGAAAGAAATTGAACTCAACAAATACTCACACTTCAAAAACTTGGAATACAACTTTTCATCCCTCAGCCTCTGAAGCACTATCCTCAAATGCTTCACGTGATTGGTCTCACCCTTGGAATACACCAAGATATTGTCAATGAGTAAAATTTAAAAAGAGTCCAGGTAAGGACAAAAAACTTCATTCATCAACTCCATAAACGTCGCCGAGGCGTTAGTCGACCCAAAGGACATTACTAAGAACTCATAATGTTTATAGTGTGTCTGGAAAACAATCACAGAGACATCTGAGGTCCTAATATTCATCCGTTGATAACCCGATATCAAATCAATCTTTGAGAACACTGATGCCTCCTGAAGCTGATAAAAAAAGTCATCAATGTGCGATAGAAGATACATATTTATTCTTGATGGTTACCTTATTCATCTGACGGTAGTTAACAAACATACACATAGACCCATCCTTCTTGTTAATGAACAACATAGGAGCACCCAATAAATAAATAGCAAAATCAATGTCTCAGTCTAGAGGAACACCCAATAAATCAGAAAGAAACACATCCATGAACTCCCTAACCACCTGTACTGACTCTATAAGAGGTGTGTCAACACTAGTATCATGCACATAAGCCAAGTAAGAGGGACACCTCTTCTCTACCAATTGTTGGGCCTGAAGACATGATATAACCCCTTTAGGATACAAGCTTTGAGTACCCTTCCACTCTAACCTTGGCATACCAGACATATCTAAAGTAATTGTATTGGCATGACAATCCAAGAAAACATGATACAGAGAAAGGCAATCTATACCCAAAATCACATCAAAATATACCATGTCAATAATAATAAAGGCCACCCAAGTTCATACCCCAAACGAGTCACAACATAGGATCGATACACCTGATCCAACACTAAGGAATCACCTGCTGGGATAGAAACACAAATTGGCATAGAAAGGAACTCACACATCATATCAATACCCATAGCAAAATATGTAGATACATAGGAGAAAGTAGATCTAGGATAAGATAATACCGAAGTAGGTCAATGGAAAACTGGGATAGTATTTATGATAACTGGATTATAGGCCTCTGCCTCATGTCTACCCAAGAATGCATTACACTAATCACGTTAGTCCTCAGACTGAGCAACTCCATGTCTATGACCATAAGCCACATAGGCTCCACCTCTAGTACCCTAAAAACAATCTCTACCACTATGTGTACCTCCTTTATCCAATGGTGTTAGTGCCCGATAAGTCTGTATTTGAGAACCATGTTATGGACGAACCTGCCCATGCTTAAGGCAATTATAAGCATAGAGACTGAACTCTCCATAGTAAAAATGCCTACTTCTAGTGATAGACTGAAGGTATGGCCCTGATGAGATGGAATGACTGTCGTGGCCTGAAATCCAAAATAAGACCCTTTGACCATCTGACCCAAACTCTAGCTACCTAAAGTACCACACCCTAAATAGCCTTTATCAAAATCGATAGTGCTGCCTGAACAGACATGTTGTGCAGAAACTAAGAACCCTTACCTGAGAAATACATGCCTCAGGATTAAGATCAACCAAAACCACCGATCTATGAAACCTCTTAGCACTACCCTCTGGGAATCCCGATGAATATCCATAATCATTTGGGTGTGATCCACTATCTTCTGGAAAGTTCCCTTAGTAGTCACCAACTGAGTTGTAGCCAACTGAAGAGTAGTAGTCAACCCTTTCACAAACTTCCTAACCTACTCTACCTCTGTCAAAATACTTACTAAGACATGCCTAAACAGGGTATGTACATGAGTCTCATACTCAATAATAGTTATCAAACCCTGCTCCAAGGAATCAAAATCATCTCTCAACCTCTCCATCGAGCTGTGCAGTACATAGTTCTCAAGAAAAGCCTTTGAAAGCTATGTCCATGTTATGGGTGGTGAACCTACTGGACTACAACTAAGATAAGACCTCCACCTCTGCTTTACTGCCCCAACCATATGAAAGGTAGTATAATCTACAGCATAAGACTCAACCAAACCAAGGTTATCCAATCTCTCCTGATAGCTAACTAGAAACATATATGCATTCTCCTAAGGTGCACTACTGAACTTAGGAGGACCCAATCTCACAAACCTATCAAAAATCATTTGCTTATCAACGATTATACTGGTCTAGGTACAACCAGTTGAGAAATAAGTCTAACCAGAAAAGCATCAATGTGTGGGGCCATAGTAGTAGCTGGTTGTGCCTTGGGAGTTTAAAAACCATGAACTAGTGCCTACTCTAGAGGCTGAATATACTTTTCAATACAAGGCCCATCTGGAGTGACATGTAAAGCTTGTTTCTGAGCTGCACCTTCCAAATAACTCATGAGTCAAATCATCACATCCTGTAACAAATGTATGGCTATAAAACCATGTGGAACCTAGGTTAGCCCTATACTGGCTAATATGCTGCATCATCAACCTCAACCTTTGGCGTAGGAGGTGACACGCTAGAATATCCCGTAGCTGGCGCTGTAGCATGTGCTCTACCTCTGCCAAGTTCGTGACCCCTAACTAGTGCCCCAAAAGCAGCTGCCATCTCATCACCCTCGATAACATTTGATTGCATCCTTGTCATCTATAGAAAGAGTGAAATACAAGGTTTAGAATTCCAGAAGTGAATAATGTGCATAATATGGAATTAAGAATCAAATGTTTCCTAAGAATGTCTCATAGCCTCCCAAAGATAGATACGAACATCAATGTATGAATCCACAAGACTTTACTAGAAATCTGCTATTGTACTCATGAGATTGGTGAACCTAGAGCTCTAATACCAACTTGTCCCGACCCAAAAACCCATAGGTTGTGATGGAACTTACCCCAACCTGACTGTGATAGGTAAGTCTTGACTTAACAATTTAGAATATTAGCATAAACAATATAACATCCTACACTATATTGGATTATCTAAATGATGACAGTAATAATAACTCAAAGCATCCTCAATAGTACTAATAAGAAAGTCTGAACAAAAATGAACACACAACCCTAAGATTCTGATGTCATAAGTACAAAAGCAACTCTAAATATTGAATGTCGAAATAAATATAAAACTATCCAAAAATCAAAACAAGATAGCAGTAACATAGATGATGTCATGGCCCAAAAATGCAAGGTCGTGATGACACCTATCCTGACCAAACCTTGGTAAGTAAGCCCAACACCAATAAGAAAATAAATACAAAAAATACAATAGACAAGAGAATATAATACAAGACTTTAGAATAAAGTTAAACATAATACCATATCAAGAAAATCTCAGAAACATACATCTCCAAATCCGCCAAAAACTAGTGTCACAAGTAAGGAGCAACTCAAAAATTGACATAAGTACGAATATATATCCAACTATCTTTAAAAGTTAAATAAAGACAAGGAAACATAGATGAAGTCATGAACTATCTCTAGACGGAGAGCTCACTGTGACTTTGAATATCTCTCAACTTTGCAAGATATAAGGCTCTATAGGTCACACCCATACTGGGATCTACACCTACAGGGTACAGAAAAATAGAGGTGAATACGATCCACTTATAATTAGTAGGCATCATAGGTCGACCAAGCAAAGTAGATAACTAATAATATAAAGAAAACTAAGAGCAATGCTTCCACCTGCATCAGAAAAGTTCCCAATGGTTGATCAACACGAACAACTCCTAAGAGTATAATAACAATACAATCTCAACAACAATATAAGAAATATCAACACATAATGAAGTCAAATTCATAATATCATTCATATACAAAAATATGAAAAATAGTACAACACAATGATATGATATGTATGCAATGCTCAAATGCTCACCTCGTATACACCCTCCGAGCCTAGGCTTCCAGAAGAGGACCAATTGGGGGTTCACAACCAGTATACTAATCATAATCTCATCAATCAACCTTGCTGACTCTTCCATCAGCTAAGGAGTTTTATAAAATGTTCCACTTTCTTTCACAAAGAAGTCCAAGTTCCATAATAATATCAATTGCATGAAAATGAGTGATATGGAGTATGCATGATCATAACAAAGTCAACAACGTATAATAATCTAATCAATAATAACATGAATGAACTCAAATAACCCAAATCCCAACAATTCATTATATAAGCCCCTTATAGAAATACAGTGGCAAAGAATCATATATGACATCAAATATACCAATCAAAGCCCCCCATACGGGCAACACAACAGTAATAAAGAATAATCAATTTTCAAAAAAGACCAGAACCAGCCTCTACACGAGCATCTCAATGATAATAATCTCTCAAATCAATAATAAGGTTCACATAAGCCCCCACACGAGTAACACGATAGTAATAATGTAACACCCGTACCTTCTCTACCCTACTTGCTTGGTGATCTAGGGCATATTTATATGCCTTATTTGAACCATGTTTACCTTAGTTTTGAGAGAAATAAGTGCATATTTTGTATTGGTTTTGATGGACTATTTATATTGTGCTAATGTCCGCAAAGAAAAGTCGAAGAAAGGAAAAAAAAATTAAATTTTTAAGGTCAGGCGCACCCAGGGGCGTACCAGGCCGCTTTTGGCCAAACTTTTATGGCCTGGACAGCAAAGGGGCATGCCAGGCGGCGTACCAGGATGCTCAAGTTCCCTTTTCCAGAGCTGAAATTCAGCTAAGTCCAAGGCACGCCCAGGGGCGTGCCGGGGTGCTTTTTGCCAAATTTCTTCTCTGATTATGAGTCTATAAAGAGGACTCTTAGGTTATGGTATCATTATTCCATCGTAGTAGGACTACTCTTGAGCGAGTTTGGCATCCAAGTTGGGGATAATTCGTCGTCACAATTATTTTATCAAGTTATGTTAAATTAAGCCATGAGTGGCTAAAATTACTTTTTCTTGGGATTGAGGCTACGAACATGAATCTTGTGAGTTGAATATTGTCGTAACATTTATTTAATTATTTAAACAAGAGATTGTTGGGGTATTACACATTTAATTTGGTGGGATAAGTTAACATGTATTAATGGGCTCAATTTAAGGCCTAAAATGGAGTAAAAGACATGGCCCCAAAGGGCAAATGACCCATTCTTCTATGTTGACCAAGTAAACATGGCATTTAATGCCAAGAATTGGATAAGGATGAATTGAGAGATTATATAAAGGCACAAAAGCTGATTTTTATTCATTATAACTCTCATGCCTTTCTAGATATTTCTATAGACATTTTTCATCTCACAAACCCTAAGGCAACCATTTCCTTTGGACAAGATCATCACTTTGCAAGCTTGGGTAAGTGGTTATTATTGTGATTTAATATATTATATTCATGAGAGATTGTGTAGTTCATGATGGTTATGTCTAAAAGTGTTGAGTAGTGCACTTTTGCTTTTTGCTAAAAGATGTGTCATCTATGTGACTTGAACTTAAAAGGAGACTTAAGGTTTTGATGAAAGTGAATGGTGTGGATGAAATATCAACATGTATGGTGTGATTATTTACTTACCTTGCTTTTTCTATGTATGTATATAACTTGTGAGGTTGTTATGATGCAACATATTGAGGTGACTTGATGGAGTATTTGTGATGTTGTGTTGAAAGGGAAGTGTAAAGTATAAACTTGTTGGGAAATACCATTGGTTTATGATGCCTTGGTCAATGTGTGGAATATTGTGGTATTGTTGGTATGATAATGTCGTGAATGGTACTGTAAAGGGTGAAATGACGTTATAGGGCAATTATGTAACCCAGTGTCGTCTTATGCACTTGTAAGGTAGTTGGTTGTTAACGTGAGCTCCGTTATGTCATTGTGTGGTAGAGTGAAACGTAAGGAAGGAGATGGACTATTGAATTCACATATAGGATTATGTATTCATATTGGGAAGATAAGGTATGTAAGATTACTCTTTCTGTATCCTTCTGCAGCACATAGTGTTCACATTGACATTGTACTTGTTCTATTCCGAAATATTCTAAGGTATCCCATTTCAGGTTATCAATTGTCGTAAATCACATGTTCCTTATTCATTGATCAATTGTGATTCACATGTCTCATGTTCATTAACTAATATTTCAAAGTTTCAATAATGTTATGACTATCAACGTATCAATCTCTCAAAAGTAAAGAAAAGAAGTAATGCATAGTTGTTGATTGTAAGAGTACGGGCGGCAGCTCTAAAGGCATAAGCCTAGCTCGAGCCGATCTTGAGATTATTGGATCAGGGGGCAGCTCTAGAGGCATTAGCCTTGCTTGGGCCGAACCTAACAAGGGGCAGCTCTAGAGGTGATAACCTAGCTCGAGTCGAACCTGATATATTGGTTTATGGGTGGCAACTCTAGAGGCATAAGCCTAGCTCGAGTAGATCCCAAGATTATTGATTTATGGGTGGCAGCTCTAGAGGCATAAGCCTAGCTCAAGTCGATCCCAACATAACGTTATGTTATGTTAAGAGCCACTGATCAATTGGGGCCCAGGTACAATAGGACACAGGTTATGATGAGCAAACATAGAAACAAAGAAGCAAAGAAAGTAATGAAAGCAATATACATGGTTCCAAACATACAGAATAGTGGTTTATCCATATTGACTATTCTCTTATATTTGATTCCATTGAAGTGTTTATGTATGTTGCAGTTTCTTATAGCCTTACATACTCTGTACATTCTTCATACTTACGTCCCTTGGGAGACTTACCTTACTTGCTGCAGGCGCAGGTATTAGTAGACCTCCACAGTAGGTTGCGGGTCATTTGCAGATCTTTGGTGAGCTCCAGTTGGTTTGGGGCTTTTTGAGTCATATGTGTACATTTGTTTTGGTATTGTAAATGTTGTATAAAGCGGGGACTTGTCCTGAATGTAGGTTGGTTAAGTACATGTATCTGTTAGAGGCTTTGTAGACATATGTGGGAATATGAATGTAAGGGATGTATGTCCATTTTGACTTGATGGCCCTAACGACCAAGTTTCATTTATAGCATATGTCTGCCATGACTTTCGCTATTGGTATCTTATAGTTACATGAGATTGAATGATATTCATACAGAGACAAGCATATGAGTGTACATGAATGATGATTGGTTCTCTTGGACCATAACGACTTCAGGTACCAGTCAGCCCCGTGGGAATTCGAGGCGTGACAAATAATGATTTCAAAATATGAACACAATGATAAAATCCCCAACCCACAGCATACTTTACATAAATGGTTAACTACCCAGCCTGGTCCATAAAAATTTAAGCCATAATCTACCTTAAAGGTTGAAAACTCGAGCTTAAACCCTTCAATAAGAAGCCTTTCCCTTCAATACAACTTAAGAACAAACCCAATCTATCAAAAATAGATACTATGCATAATTAGGAGTCTAATGATACCCATATTAACATACTTTGGTTCTGAGTCCAAAATCACCTTAAAAATTGACCCCAAACATAAAAGAATAAAACCAGAATTTTAATAAAGAATAAGGTTACCCATACTTTAAGGTTTCTAAATATGAAAACCCATCAAAAACTGAGTTGAAATCAAAGAAAAACTCATATTTCACTTTACCGGGTAAAACCCAAAATCTCAAGTTTAAAATCCAAGTTTCAAAGGTGTTTAAGCAATATAATCAATAGGTATTAATACAAATTAGGTTTAGACACTTATCCAAACAAGTTTGATGGAAAAATATCTTGAAATTGCCCAAAACCAAGGTCCTAAAGTCTAAAGATTGTAAAAATAGAGTTAAATCACGAAAATGGGGGTTTAAATACTGTTCTGATAAACATCGACTTCACTGCGTACACACCCAGCCCACCACGTGTGCGGAGAAGGAAATTTGACTCGATCCAGTATTTTTCCTTTATGTACATGATAGATTGGCCACGTACGCGGTGACCAGGTGAATACTTTACCACTTCTGCCGGCCTCAGGCCACGTGCGTGATGAAGGATTACCTGGTGTTCCAGCAGTTGTGCACCAGTTGAAGCTCATGTCTAAAATTGCTCCAAATGGGTCCTCAAAATTTATTCAAAACCCCACAAAAATAACCTAATAACGCTACTAGGCTAATTTTGACTTTTCAGACTCAATGGAACCATCAAATTTACCAGAAGTGGTCGTTATCAACAAGTTACCCCTGGGAATCCGTTTAGGCCAAAATAACTAGTTTTTGCTCAAAAGTTCAAAACTCATAATATAGATTCAAAACTCGAACCACCCAAGCTACTAACCCAAAATGGATATATAAGATCTAAGGTAAAAATCTATACTCATCTGAGGTGAAAATCAATACTCATCTCAAGCTGGGTCCCCAACTTACTCTTCATAGAACTCCAAAAATTCAAGGAAAACTGAGTATCTCTATCAGAAATGACAGAGATAGGCAAACCATCTAACCAAACAATCTCTTGAATATAGAAATTGGCCAACTTCTCTGTATTGTAATTCACCTTTACAGGTATGAAATGCACTGATTTGGTCAATCTATCCACAATCACCCAAATAGAATCAAACATCCCTAAAGTCGGGGGTAGACCAACCACAAAGTCTATGGTAATATGCTCATATTTCCACTCTAGAATAGGCAATCTCTACATAACACCACCCGGTCACTGATGCCCATACTTAACCTGCTAACAATTAAGGCACTTGGCCACAAACTCGATAATGTGTTTGTTCATCCCAGACCACCAATATTGTTGCTTAAATTCATGGTACATCTTCGCTGTTCCTGGATAGATAAAATCTCTTGAACTATGAGCCTCCTCCAAGATCAGTCTAACTAAGTCACCAAACTTTGGCACACATACGACCACTAATCCTCAAAACACCCTCTTGATCAAGAAATGCTGCATTTGTCTTGCAACTCAATACTTCATCATGAATCACTCTTAATTTCCCATCATCAAATTTTCGAGCACGAATCTGCTCCTCAATGAGGATCTAGCCTCAACACAAGCTAAAACATACCCAGGAACCAAAATATCATGTCAAATCAAATAGTTGGCCAAGGATTGAACGTCCCTAACCAAAGGTCTCTCCTTGATGAAAAGATACACCAAACTCCCCATACTCCCTGCTTTTCAACTCAAGGCATCCGCTACCATATTAGACTTGCCCCAGATGATAAAGGATAGTGAGACCATAATCCTTAAGCAACTTCAACCATCTATGATGCCTCATATTAGGATCCTACAAACTGAAGAAGTATTGAAGGCTACGATGATTGATGAAAATGTCACAATGAACGCCAAACAAGTAGTGAAACCACAACTTCAACACTAATACAAAAACCGCTAATTCAAAGTCATGAGTAGGGTAGTTTTTTTCATGAACCTTCAACTATCAAGAAGCATAAGTTATCACAATACCTTTTTGCATTAACACGCCCCCCAAGCCAACTCTAGAAGCAACACAAAACACGGTGAAAACCACGCTATCCTCTGACAAGGTTAAGATAGAAGCCAAAGTCAACAACTCCTTAAGATTTTGAAAGCTTCTCTCACAAAAGACCGACCACTAGAAAATAATCTTCTTCTGAGTTAACTTGGTCAAAGGGGATGCAATGGAATAAAATCCCTCTACAAATCTTTGATAGTAGACTGCTAAGCCAATAAAACTCCAAATCTTGATGGATGAAGTAGGCCTATCCCAATCACGAACTGTTGCTACCTTAGATGGATTGACCATAATACCATACTTGGTCAACACATGACCCAAGAAAGACACAGAATCCAACCAAAACTTGCACTTGGAGAACTTTGTATACAACAACTCATCTCTCAATCTCAAAAGTACGAGTCTCAAATGCCTCACATGCTCTACCTCGCTATTGGATAAACCAAGATATCATCGATGAACACAATCATAAAGTAATTAAGATAAGGCCAAAACACTCTATTCATCAACTCTATAAACATTGTTGGGGCATTGGTAAGCTCAAATAACATACACAAGAACTCATAGTGGCCATATCACATCCTGAAAGCCTTCTTTGGAATATCTGAGCCCTAATATTTAGCTGATGGTAATGGTAAGTTAACATTTTACCCATTTCTTAACATATTTGAGCTTGAATTATCTCATATTTTACATTGACTCGATGTTATTCTCATGTTATATAGCTCCTTTATATAGGTAGTGGATGAATACTAGCTCGAGCCAACCATACGAGTCAATGGGAATTCAAAAAGTGAAGAAAGAAAGCTCAAATTAACACTTGGGGGGACTGAAGGCCACCTGCGCACGCATGTCATGGGCTGCGCACGCATGTCATGGGCTGCGCACGCAGGTGGTTAACTAAGCAATAAAGCAGTGTCACTTGCGCTAGTCTCCTACGCGTGTAGGTCAGGCATCTGCGCCAGCAGGTGACTAGTGCGGTGGCATTCTGGTAATTTCCAGGAACTCAATTATTGGGCTATAAAATGGATTTTTCCAGATCTGAAATGGGCTCTTTGGCATCTTGAAAAGCTAGAGAAAAAGAGAGTGAAACCCTAAGAGAAATTAATTATGTTCCATTGTTTTTGTATTGAATTGGGATCAAAATCTTTTGATAAACTTGAACTCAATGGAACAAATAGAAGAGAATTTTGGTGATTTTCTTCTTTCTCCTTCTATGAGTAGCTAATTTCTTTGCTTGGGGTTATGCTTGAGTAAAATGTGAAAATTTGTGTGGGTGTTGCTTATTTGTCTTCCTAATTAGATAATTATAATGGGTTTTACTCCTATTCTATGTGCTCGATCTTAAATTGGAGGTTGCAAACTATAATTAAACCTAGAACTCTCATCATCCTTGACAAAGGGGATGAGGGTGAAGAATAGGAAGTGAACAATGACTTGTTGTTTATCATTTAATAGTGTCTGTTAGACATACAGACGCTAATTGAGGTATTAAATTGATTAAATAGATACACTAGTGAGGTGTTCGAAAGAACTCACGTGTGATATCTTGGTGTTTGATTGACAAATCAACACTAAGTACCTATAACCTAGCCTACCCATAACTCTTAGCCAAAACCAGACAAATAGTCAATCACCCGTGCAACCTCTCACTTTTACAACAGCATAACCCCAAGTCTCGTATTACACTTGATTTCAACTCTATTTCTCTAATCTTTGAATTATGCATTTCAAACTACGTTCACCTCGATAATTGCCAATTGTTAACCTAAAATTTTCCCCCATTTACCTTTATGTATTATTTTTATAGCATCACGTGTTAGCACTAGTTGCTTCTGACACTTAGAGGTGAAAGCTATCACATTCATTCCTCGTGGATTCGACCCCGACTCCAAGTTGGGTAATTATATTGCTAACGACCGCGTATACTCTATTCTTGGGTGTATTTGAGTGTTATAAAAAATGGTGCCGTTGTCGGGGATTAAAATATAGCGTTCATTTCTATTAGTGTTTTAAGTTACTTGTGTTTATCGTGGTGTAAGTTTACTTTATTTGGTTTTTTTTTTCCACAGGTGACAACCAAAGTCTTCACGATTCAATGAGTCAACATGGTAGTCATGCCGCTTCATTTGATGGACATTTGGAAGACAAAGACTATTTGGGAGATACCGGGAGAGCTAGTGCTATCCGCATACCACTCACGGAGGCAATGGAGTGTTTCACGTTACTAGTGTAATGCTCCACCTCCTTCAAATGAAGGGGTTATATGGGGGTCAAGTTCATGAAGACGCAAATCTTCATTTGACAAATTTCATTGATGTGTGTATGCCGCTTGATATCGCTCATATATCACAAGAGTCCATCCGATTGAGACTCTTCCCCTTTTCATTGACGGGAGAAGCCGCATTGTGGTTGAGGAAATTGCCCGTGGGTTCAATCACTACATGGGTGGAATTGACGGAAGCATTCTTGGATCGGTTCTTCCCACCATCCCGGATGTTACAATTGAGGGATGAAATTATTAACTTCCACCAATTGAATGGTGAACCATTACATGAGGCTTGGCAAAGGTTTAACAAGAAATTAATGCAATGCCCGACTCACGAGGTTTCGGATAAGATGCTCCTCCAAATATTTTATCGAGCATTAGACCAATTGAACAAAATGGTTACGGACAACGCAGGCGGTGGATATTTGGTGAAACAAACTTATGGTGTTGCATTGGCATTATTAGACCAAGTCACTAAACAAAGTCGAGGTTGGCATACAAGAGATTTTGAGGTGGTCGTGGGGGATCCCTCCCCATTTTTTGTGAGGCAAGAGTAAAGAAAGAAAGACGAGGAGAGAGATAAGAGTATGGCTAAAATGATGACACGACTAGAGCTACTCACCAAGCATGTAATGGGGTCAACACCCAAGACGGTTAACGTTATTGCTTCCAAGGGTTCTAAGCATTACGATGATGATGAAGCGGAGGTTCTTGATGAAGAAATCCAATTTATGCCAAACCAAATGGGGGGGTCCTGCCCCACCTATCAAAGGAAAGGCGGCAATCAAGGTTGGATGGATAAAGACCCTGATTGGAAAGACCGTGAGTGGAAGGATCATGATAGAGACCGAGAGTGGAGAGATAAAGATAGAGACCGTGATTGGTGAGATACAAATTGGGAATATGATAGGTATGTTCCTCTGCATGATAGGTCCAAGGGTAAAGAAGCAACTTCTATTGATCCAGAGAAGTATAAGAATGAAGATGTGCTTGCTCGTACCCTCTTGGGAGTTGAAGGAAGCGATAAGATGTTAAGGGAAATGAAAGGGGATTTGTCGCATCTCAATCAAACCGTCACCTCACACTCGGCTTCAATAAAACAACTTGAAACCCAAATGGGTAAACTCTCCTCCCAAATGAATACAAGACAAAGAGGAGGACTCCATAGCGATACAGTTGTGAATCCAAAAAAGGACGCTCACGTCATGGCCATTATTACTAGAAGTGGGAGAACCCTTGGAAATAATGTTGTAAATCTTGATGACAACCTTTGTAATAAGGGTGTTGGAGGACAAATGAACAAAAAGAGGAATCAGCTTGATAATTTAAAAGATGAAACTCGAATGTCACAAGAGCAAGGTGTTGACGGGTCAAAAAAAGTGGAAGAGAAGGGTGAAGACGACGCAGACCCACAAATGGTTGATTGTGGTAATCCAAAACTGAATGAAAACTCGGTTCTCTCTAGGCCAAAGATCAAAATCCCTCCTCCATTACCACAAAGGCTTAAGAAGAATGAAGATGATTCAAAGTTCAACAAATTCCTTTCTAAATTTAGCAACCTTTCTGTAAACATACCATTGTTGGAAGCCCTACAAGAGATGCCCGGGTATGCTAAGTTTATGAAAGATTTGGTAACAAAGAAGCAAATCATGGACTTCAAGACAATTGAAGTTACACATAATTGTGGTGCTATAATGTCTAGTACAATGGTTGTGAAGAAGGATGATCCAGGGGCATTCACTATCCCATGTACTAGTGGGATGTATCAATTTCTATCAATTTGGGAAAGATTTATATGATCTTGGGGCAAGTATTAATTTGATGCCATTGGCCGTATTTCTAAAGTTAGGCTTGGGAGCTCCAAATCCAACAATAATGCAGCTATTAATGGCCGATTTCTCTATAAAAAGACCCGTTGGTGTGTTGTATGATGTACTTGTGAAGGTGGATCATTTCATCTTTCCGGTCGATTTTGTGATCTTGGATGTGAATTTGACCATGAGGTCCCTATTATTCTGGGTAGGCCATTCTTGGATACCGGAAGGGCTCTAGTTGATGTTGAATATGGTGAAATGAAATTCTGAGTAAATAATGAAGAGGTGTCATTCAATGTCTGCAAGTCCATGAAACAACCTATGGATTTGCAAGTTGTCTCTGTAATCGATGTAATTGATGATGTAGTGGCTTATACTATGGAGGCTGAATTCATTAGTGAAGCTTTGGTGGGGGTCTTGTGGAATCTTAAAAGCGAAGGGAATGAAAGATATGACGAAGAAGTTGCATCGTTGAAAGGTTTTGTGTTTTACCCAAAAAATCCTTGTAAGTTGGACCTTGACTTGAAAAATTGGGAAACTCCTCCCGCAAAGCCTTCAATTGAAGATCCACCACAAATTGAGCTCAAGGCATTGCCACCCCATCTCCATTATGTGTTCTTGGGAGAATATGAGACTCTACATATTATTATTGCAGGAGACTTGTCATTTTCGCAAATTGAGGTGTTGAAATCGGTGGTGATTTTGTATATTCGGGCACTTGGATAGACCATAGCCGATATTATTGGAATTCCACCCGGAATATGCACCCACAAAATCAAGATTGAGCCCGAGTTTGTAGCAAGTGTAGAACATCAAAGAAGATTAAATCCTCCAATGCAAGAAGTTGTGAAGAAAGAAATCATCAAGTGGCTTGACGCAGGTGTAGTTTATCCTATCTCGGATAGCACTTGGGTAAGTCTAGTTCAATGTGTTCCGGTCACGGGTTGGAGAGTGTGTATTGATTATAGAGAATTAAATTCATGGACCGAGAAGGATCATTTCCCCATGCCCTTCATGGACCAAATGTTTGATAGGTTGGCGGGCAGGGGTTGGTATTGGTTCCTCGATGGATATTCAGGCTATAATCAAATCTCAATAGCTCCCAAATATCAAGACAAAACTACCTTCACGTGCCCTTATGGAACTTTTGCCTTTAAGCGCATGCCCTTTGGACTATGCAATGCACCGACCACCTTTCAACGATGTATGCTTTCTATATTTTCTGACATGATGGAGAATTATATGGAGGTATTTATGGATGATTTCTCAGTTGTTGGCGATACATTTGAAGATTTCCTTGAACACTTGGAGAAGGTGCTTGAAAGATGTGTGGCGAATAATCTTGTGTTGAATTGGGAGAAGTGCCACTTTATGGTTAAGGAGGGGATTGTTCTTGGACACAAAATATCAGGCCAAGGAATCCAAGTTGATCAAGCTAAGGTGGAAGTCATTGCTAAGCTACCACCTCCAATATCTGTCAAAGGGGTACGGAGTTTACTTAGCCATGCCGATTTTTATAGGCGGTTCATTAAAGATTTCTTTAAAATTGGCCATTCGATGTGCAAACTCCTTGAGAAGGAGGTCAAATTTGAATTCAATGGAGAGTGTTTGAAGGTATTTAATTTCCTTAAACAGAAGCTTGTTTTAGCCCCGATTATAGTGACCCCAAATTGGTCACAACCATTTGAACTCATGTGTGATGCTAGTGGGCTGGCATTGGGAGCTGTGCTTGGACAATGAAAGGAGAAACTTTTTCATCACATCTATTATGCTAGCAAGTCGTTGAATAATGCCCAAAGAAACTACACTATTATGGAACAAGAATTGCTAGCCGTGGTCTATGGGTTTGAGAAGTTTCGAGCTTACTTGTTGGGCACAAAGGTCATTGTGCACACCGATCATGCTGCTCTCCGATATTTGATGGTGAAGAAAAAAGCAAAACCCCAATTGATAAGGTGGATTCTACTACTTCAGGAATTTGACTTTGAAGTGAAGGATCGAAAGGGTTGTGAAAACCAAGTAGCAGACCATCTATCACATCTTGAGACAAATGACGAAATTTGGGGCGATTTTGATCTTGATGATACATTCCCTGACAAACTTGTCATGACCTTGAAAAAGAGCACTCTACCATGGTATGCTGATTTTGCAAACTATATAGTGAGTGGACTTCTTCCTGATGAGTTGAGTTACTATTAAAGGAAAAGATTCATCCATGATGTGAAGCAGTACTTTTGGGACGAACCCTATCTTTTTAGGGAATGTGCAAATGGAATTATACGTCGATGTGTCATGGAAGAGGAGATAAAATCCATTCTTGAAGCTTGCCATTCTTCTCCTTTTGGTGGCCATCATGGTGGTGTGAAAACCACAGCGAAAGTTCTTCAATGTGGGTAATATTGGCCTACCATCCACCGTAATGCTCACGAATTAGCAAACACTTGCATTTAATGTCAAAAGCATGGTGGTGTATCGAGGAGGCATGAAATGCCTTTAAGACCCAATCTTGAGGTGGAGCTATTCGATGTATGGGGCCTTGATTTTATGGGTCCGTTTGTGAGCTCATATGGTAATAAGTATATATTAGTGGCTGTTGATTACATGTCCAAATGGGTGGAGGCCATTGCCTTGCCGACCAATGAATGTAAAAGTGTCACATTCTTCTTAAAAAAATACATTTTCACCATGTTTGGAACTCCCCGGGCTATCATTAGTTACGGTGGCTCTCATTTTTGCAATCGGCTAGTTGAAGCTTTGCTTGAAAAATATGGGGTAAGGAATAAGGTGGCTACCCCGTATCACCCTCAAACGAGTGGTCAAGTAGAGGTTTCCAATCGGGAGATCAAGTCGATCATGGAGAAAACTGTAAATGTGGGGCGTACAAATTGGGCAAGATAACTTAATGTTGCTCTTTGGGCATATAGAATCGCATTCAAGACTCCTATTGGTATGTAACCATATCAGCTGGTGTTTGGGAAGGATTGTCATCTCCTAGTTGAATTAGAGCACAAGGCATTATGGGCCTTGTGTAAATTGAATATGAATTGGGTGGATGCCTCCAAATTAAGAATAGACCAAATTCATGAGTTAGAGGAGTTTTGGCTTAAGGCATATGAGATCTCAGCATTATACAAGGAGAAAATGAAGAAATTTCACGATGTTAAGATCTTAATAAGAGAGTTTCGTGCGGGTGATAATGTGTTGCTCTTCAACTCGAGGTTAAAACTCTATGCGGGCAAGATAAAATCCAAGAGGTCAGGCCCTTTTGTAGTGGTTAATGTCCATCCTAGTGGTGCGATTGAGCTGGAGGACCATGAGAAAAGGAGGTTCATGGTGAATGGTCAAAGGCTAAAACATTTCTATGAGGGTGGATCCGTAGCGGCTAAGGTAGAGTTTCTCCGTTTCAAGGATGCGTGATGATGAGGAACAACATCGAGCCACGAAGATAGCCAAGGATCTCCTTGGGAGGCAACCCAAGGCTACTTATTGTCATTTTCAAATTATTTTATTGCTAATGCTTAGTTATTTTGGTGGATGCAGGTGAAAAATGCTAAGTGTGGGAGATGAAATACACTGTTTTGGGTTAGAATAGTCACCTGCTGGCACACATGCCCACATGCCCACATGCCCATGCATGTAAAGGTGCATAAGGCCACCAGGTGAAATGCATCATTCTTTTTGGAGCCCAGAAGCCAACTGCAGGCATAGGCCAAGCACCTGCGTGCGCAGGCTAGCCAACGCAGGTGGCTCGACTTTGTAACTGCCTTGGGCTATTTCACTCATCTGCGTGCTCAGGTCTTCAGCATGCATGCGCAGGTGCCCCTCAGTAGCTGCTCCAGTGCCAACAGGCATTCTGCCTAGGTAAAATAACCCACCTACTTGCGCATCTCCCCACATGCGTGTGCATGGTGGGGCACAGGTGAGGGTTGGAGCTAAATTTTGTTTATTAAGTGATTGGGTCGACCTGACCCAGGTTGACCCATTCTTTTCTTTTAAACCACTACCCATTACCCATATCCCATAACCCATGTCCTTTTAATTTCACACTAACCCCATATATACCAAAACCGATCACACCCTCTCTCTATTCTTCAATTTTCTCTTTCTTCACTTTTCATCTATTTCACATTTCAATTTCAAAGAAGAGTGCACACTTGTCTAATTACAATTCAAGAGTTCTTAATCTTCCACAGTCTCTTGTCATTACTTCACCTCTTCTCTTAAGATTGGTAAGTTTACTTGTTCTAATCTTTTCTAAGAAGCTTTTAGACAAAACTAGTGAATCATGTTTCATGCTAGACTTTTGTGAAGACTTGATTCATATGAACTTCCTATGGTGTAGTATTGATGTTGTTGTTGATTGTTTGAGTTGGGGGTGATGCTTCATAGACAAATTGGTGAATTCTTGAGTACCCGAAATTTATGCCCACCATGTGCTTGATTAAATTCCTACATGAGTATTTCTTTGTATTTTCTTCTGTGGGTGATCTAAGAGAACTAACCAAGGTTTCTTGAGATTATTTTGAGCACTATTCCATAAACAAATGATTAGTTAAAATTCTTAGGGATGAAATGTGTGAAATGAATGCTTTTTCAAGTGCCATGTTCTTTATTACATTCTTCCACTTCCTGTTGAATCCCATGTGGTTGATCACATTCGCATGAGGAATTTGTAACTTAATTGCTTCAAATGGTTGATAGATGGAATTGTGGAACATATTTTGACTCCTCATTCAAGTCATTAATAATGGAGCATAATCGATGATTCTTGGTGGTGATATGAGTAATTAAGGATAGTTGTTCATACAAAATGCATAGTTTGCCCTATGATAGATTAGGTGACACTATTATTAAAGGTAAATCGTCATTTTTGTTCATATAAGGGTTGTGAATTGGTTGTACACTTCAAGATGAAGTAAGGTGTGTTTGATGGTCTAGTTGTATTCATTTCCTCCCATGTGGTTTTATATAACATTTTGACTTGTATTTACTTTATTTAGCATAGTTTTAGTTTTCTTTTATATAACAAAAAAATTCCAAAAACATGTTTATCTTTTTCTTTTTGTGTTGTCTGTTTCTTTTGTTTTTTTTAGGAATGGCTCCATGGAAATCAATGTCGCGAGACACAAAGAAGGATAACATCAAAGACAAAGGCAAGGCCATAACTACTATTTCAAAGAAAAATATTCCAATGCAACAAGGCAATCCTAGCATCCCCGATGTTCAAAGTGCGCTTGATGTTTCAAGGGGACTAGATAAGCATGTTGACAAAATTCAATTTGCAGTCAAAGAAATGAGGGAACTTTATGATGAATGGGTTTATAGTTGGGGTTTCAATCACGAAAAAGTGTTCATCTTGAAAGGGGTTCACGATCACTTCCTGGACATAATAAGGCAAGTCAAAAAGTATGGATGGAAAGTCTTCACAGATATTGACCCCAAGCCTTCTCCAGAGGTTTATTATCCGGATCTTGTTAGGGAATTCTATGCCTCTTATGTCATCCGGCACAACCAATATATGTATAAACCACCGGTGGCGGACCAACCTTCTCTACCTAGCGTACTTGTTAGGGGAGTAGAGGTGCCTTCCTCCGCTTTCGCGATCAACAAGCTATATTTTAGTTGTGACGGCATACCTGTAACTGAAAGCAAGAAACGGGTGCTAGGGGGTCTTGATCATTTTCAATGGCTTTCCCAAATAATTGCTAAAGGTCTTCCACTTTCGGCAAATGGAGTAGGATAAATCAAAAGAAGAGACCTTTCTATTCAAGCCAAACATTGGCTTGGTTTTGTGGCAACCGATTGCTTCCCTCCACCAATGATCAAAATGTCACCATTGAAAGGGCTATAATGGTGGGATGCATTATGGATAGATTGGATGTCAATCCAGGAGAGCTTATTGCCGAAGTGATAAAACTCCGATCAAAACAAGTGGGCACTTTACTACCTTTTCCTACTCTTATATTGGCATTATGTGCAGTCCACAAGGTTCCTCTCTTCCCAAAGATTGACAAGAAAATTAAATGTACGGGAGTCATTGATATTCATACTAGTCAGGATGATGACAATCCAGTGGGCCTAAAGAGAAAGTTTGGTGAGGTTTTCGGTTCATCTATGAGAGAGGTACCCACTGCTAGTACATATCTTATGACTTCACATGTATCTGATGCTCCACCAAGTCATAGTGATATGACTCTGATTATTGATCTCCGTACGGTACCGCTTCTATCACACACTACTCAGTCTACCGAGCTTCTACGATCTTCTACATTGACGTTTGCTAAGGTTGCAGCTATGACCTTAGCAAACGACAGTTCCATATCTCGCTTGGTGGCTGATATTCCCCACTTCATTCAGGTAGATATTGAGAGGAGTCTTGGGCCTCTACATTCTCAAATGCTAGACTATGAGCGGAGATTATCCGCAGTTGAGGCCAGAGGGGATAGTGAAACGGTTACTACATTGAGGACTGACCTTGATAGTTTGAATTTGGAGGTTCAATTGATCCAGCCATCCTTTACTTTTGATGATGCTGAGATCACCATTCCACAGGCTGATACTGGCCTTGTCCTACCATTTGCTGACTTGTTCGAGTACTCTCTTGTGGGGGAAGAGACAGCGATTGATTTTGGTGCAGGGCTTTCTGAGGCTCAACATGTGGAGTTGGCCAAGCGAAAATGAGGAGAAACATGCATGGATAGTTGGTGTTGGTCCTAGTTCACAGCCTCCCGAGGAGGTACATACAAGAGCCCAGCCTGAGGAGGCTCCTACTATTCTAGCCACAGCGAAGCCAAAGTCTTCACATGAGATAGATCCACGCGCTTAGTGCTCCTCAGGGAGTTTTGTTTCTCTCCTCCTCTTTTCTCATTTTATATTGTTGTATTGGGGACAATGCAATATTCTTTAGTTAGGGGGTGGGGCATTTTATGGTTTGTAATAGTATTTCAGTTCATGACATTATTCGGATAGTGCCTTTGTCGGGCCTTCTTTCTGCTGTTGATTCGGATGCGGATATTGCCCTTGCAGGGCCATCTTTATGATTATGATTCGGATATTGCCCTTGCTGGGCCGTCTTTATGATGTGATTCGTACATTGCCCTTGTCGGGCCCATTTTGTGCGCTTGTTATGAAATGAGACCCAAATGCCATTATTCTGATGCTAATTATTGTTTGGGTGATGTTTATTTTAAACATGCGTACTTTCTTTATCGCCTCGTGTCTATACGTGTCAAATAAAATCCAAGGGTTTTCTTCGAAACTGGGTTCTTTCCCAAGGATCATTTTCTTTTTTGTTTTTTTATTATTTTTGTTTTTCTTGTTGAATCGAGTGGTATTCCCCCATGATAGATTGATTGGGCGTCATTCTTAGGGGAAATACCCATTGTCTTAAATTAGAGTCAAGTAGTAGTTGAAAAAGTTCAAAAAGTCCCTCCAAATTTGTCGTGGCAAACAAAAATGATTTGTGATGGATAAAATAGTCTTTGAAAATTATTTTTGAAAGGAAAAGAGCAAAGTGATTTCAAGCTTTCTCTTGTGTGTGACCTTCTAATTCAGTCCTTGGCTCATCCTTCATAAAAGAACAGTCTTTGACTCAGAGTAGGTTGTCAAGTTCATTTGCTCAAATTGGGTGTGGTGAGGTTTTTGATTAATTCTTGTGCACACATGATAGTCTAGAACTTGCCCTGCGTGTATTCAAGGCGAAATCTGGGACCTAGCTTGGTTTGGAGAATGACCCGAGGCCATCTTGACCCACCATTTGACCTAAATCACACCTTGACATTTTTCCTTAGTTAACCCACTTTAACCTTTCACCACTTTCATTCCCCTCTTGGAAATGACCATACTATGACACCCTACTTTTGTCTTTGCCAAATCCCTTTTTATCACCCAACCTCCATAAACAAATTGCGTGGTTCTAATGTGGGCCAACGTAGGCAAATGCCAAAGCTTGGAGAAACATGTTTGTGAGAATTATTGAGATGGAATCAAAGCCTTAGTTGGGGTGAAAAAGAGATGTGTAAGATTGTAAAGAGATGTGTATGCTTGGTTATTTCATATATATATATATATATAAAAAAAAATAAAAAAAAATGATAAGAAAGTTTGTAAAATGAAAAGAGTGGCATGAGTAGCTAAGGAGTAGAAAGTCTCTTGAAAGAACCCCAAAAGCAAATAAAGAAGGAAGTTCGTTTGGAGGGTTACCAAAAAGGGGGTTAGACATATAAATGTAGCAAAGGCAAAACAAGTAGGGGCGAATGATGTGGAAAAATTGAACGAAGTGGGACTAAGAAGTGATAATGCGATTGTGTTTAGGGAGATCTTCTAGTCCCTTGATCCATAATGTCACGCCTCGAATTCCAACGGGGCGGACTGGCACCCAAAGCCGTTAAGGCCCGAGAGAACCAACCTTCATTCATGTACATTCATATGCATGTCTCTGAATTAACAACATTCTATCTACTGTAAATACAAGATACCAATGGCGGAAGTCATGGAGAACATATGCTATATATATGAAACTTGGCCGTTAGGGACATCAAGTCAAAGTGGACACACATGCCTTCATTCATCTTACAACGTCTACAAAGCCTCTACAGATACATAGACATACCCAACCTAAAGTCGGGACAAGTCCCCGCTTTATACAACATGTACATAATACCAAAACAAGTATACACATGTGACTCGGAAAGAACCTAACCAACTACAGCTCACCAATATTCCGTAGATGACCCGCAGCCTACTGTGGAGGTCTACTAGCACCTGTATCTACAACAAGTAAGGAAAGTCCCCCAAGGGACGTAAGTACGAAGAATATACTGAGTATGTAAGGCTATAAGAAATCGTCTGATACATAAGTACTTAAATGGAATCAATATAAGAGAATAGTCAATATAGATAAACCACTGTTCTGTACGTGTGGAACCATGTAAATTACATTCATTACTTTCTTTTCCTTTACGTTCATTCATCATTATCGTTCATTACTTAACGTTATCCTTCTTTGCATTAAGAAATTGTGAAGCATATGATAAACAAATGACCAACTGATCAATAGTAAAAGAGGATAACCCATGCTAGGTATTTTAACCCCTGGGATGAGACTTACCCATGCTAGGCTTTTCTGTTGCCCCTGGGATGAGATTAACCCATGCTAGGCTTTTCTGTTGCCCCTGGGATGAGATTAACCCATGCTAGGCTTTTCTGTTGCCCCTGGGATGAGATTAACCCATGCTAGGCTTTTCTGTCAACCCTGGGATGAGATTAACCCATGCTAGGCTTTTCTGTCAACCCTGGGATGCTACTGTGATATTGGGATCGACCCATCCTAGGTATTTTAACCCCTGGGATACCAACCATGATATTAGGATTTACCCAAGCTAGGTGTTTATTCCACCCCTGGGATGCCACTCAAGAATATACAAACAATTATACATTACTTTCATTCTTTTGTTATAAGAGTGATACATTGGTGATTGTACATTATAGGAACTTTGAAACATTAGTCAATGAACATGAGACATGTGAATCACAATTGGTCCTGTGAGTAATACTATATGACAACCTGAAATGAGATACCTTTGGATATTTCGGAATGGAACAAGTACAATGTCAATGTGAACAATAAGTTCTACAGAAGGATACAGAAAGAGTAACCTTACATACCTTATCTTACCAATATGAACACACAGTCCTATATGTGAATACAATAGTCCATCTCCTTCCTTACATTTTACTCTACAACACAAGTACATAACGGAGCTCATGTTATCATTTAACTATCTTACAAGTGCATAAGACGACAATGAGATACATGACTACCATATAACGTCATTTCACCCTTTACAATACAATTCACTGTATTACCATACCAACACCACCACCACATTCCACACATTGACCAATACATCATAAACCAATATCATTTCATACCAAGTTTATACTTTACACTTCCTCATTAACACCATGTCACAATTACTCCATCAATTCATCTCAATACCTTTCCCAATAACACATTAACAACAAACCATAATTGATATAATCCAACATGCCTCCAAACGACCCCTTAAAGCCATTCAAAAGGTACCATAAGTTGATAATTGCATCCAAAAAGGGTATAGGGGCCTTGGGGGATAAGAGAGAGAGACAAAAACATACAAAACAAAATTTTGGACTGGGATGTGGGGCCACCTGCACCCACAGGTGGATGACATTCAGCCGCAGGTGCCCCTCTGTCCTTGTCCAAAGCCACCTGCATTGGCATCTGCGCCCGCAGGTGCTCCAGACGCGAGTGCGGGTGCCCGTTTCAGCCTCCAGGGGTCATGTTAGGGTCATTTTTAGTAATAAATGGTCCTTGGACATAATTAAGATTATAATTTCATATTTTAGGTCACTTGGATGCCAACAAACAATCGTGGTTTCACAACACACATGAATATCACCAAAACTACATTTTCCTTTCAATACGTCACCAATTCCATGCACAATTTCGCAACAATAATTCCAAATGTTATACACAAAGAGAAAGAAAGTTAAGGACATAAACACATCATACATGTTGATATTTAATCCACCGAATTCACTTCTTTCAAGACCACAAGTCCACTTTCAAGTTTAGAAGGCAAAACCCTTCACCAATTAAGTAAAAGTAGACTGTTTTACACATAGTGAACTGTCCAACACTTTGCCCACATAAACAAAATGATTTATACACCATATTAAGCATATAATATACTAAACCATCAGGGTAAACACTTACCAAAGCTTGCAAGAGGATGATCTTGTTCAAGGGAGTGATGGCTTAGGGTTTGTGATAGATGAAATGTTTTGGAAAATTCTAGAAATGGCATGTGTGTTGTAATGAATAAAAAGCTGATTTTTGGGCCTTTGTATATACCCTAAATTCATCCTTAGACAAACATTAAATGTGTTTTACTTGGTCAATGGTAGAATGGATCTTTTCTCCATTTGGGCCATGTCTTATGACTTAATTTTGGGCCTTAAATTGAGCCCATTATCACATGTTAATTCAACCCAACAAATTAATGCATAATTCACCAACCATCTCATGTTTAACTAATTCCATGAATTTTATGATAATCAACTAGGTTCGGAAATGTACGGGGTGTTACATCCTTCCCCCCTTAGAAACATTCGTCCTCGAATGTTAGTGACATTATCCAATTTAAACAAATTCAAGTCTAGGATCATTCTTCATGTCATCATATATATACATAATGCTTATAGGTAATTACTTGTTTTACTTGTTATTGCACCGATCTCGCATCTTGAACTTTCTCTTCCATTTGAAACAAATGAGGGTATTTGGACTTCATCATTTCCTAAGTTTCCCATGTGATCTCTTCTATTTGCTGATTTCTCCAAAGTACCTTTACGAAAGCTACTTCTTTATTCCTTAACCTTTTCACTTGTCGATCCAGAATAGCAATAGGTATCTCTTCATAGGTGAGATCCTCCGTAACTTGTACATCTTCAATGGGAGCAAAATGAGATGGATCTCCTATGCACTTTTGAAGCATTGAAACATGAAACACTAGATGCACTGTGGAGAGTTCTTGGGGCAGTTTCAATTCATACGCAACTTTTCCAAATCTTCTAACAATTTCATATGGACCTATATAACGTGGACTCAACTTTACTTTCTTTCCAAATCTCATTATCCCTTTCATCGGTGACACCTTCAAGAATACCCAATCACCTATGGCAAATTCGAGCCCTCTTTTTCTAACATCAGCATATGACTTATGTCCACTTTGTTCCATTTGTAGCCGCTGTTGGATCACTTTAACTTTTTCCATAGCTTGATGAACAAGATCTGTCCCAAGTAAAGCAGTTTCACCCGCTTCAAACCATCCAATTGGCGATCTACACTTCCGTATAAAGCTTCATAAGGTTCCATTTTGATACTTGAATGATAGAGATTATTGTAGGCAAATTCAATAAGAGGTAGATGATCATCCCAACTACCTTTAAAGTTCAACGTGTAAGCTCATAGCATATCTTCAAGTGTTTGGATAGTACGTTCTGCTTGTCCATCTGTCTAAGAATGAATAGTTGTACTCAAACTCACTTGTGTTCCCAAACTCCTCTAAAAAGATCTCCAAAAATGTGCTGTAAATTGAGCTCCCCTGTCTGATATAGTAGAGATTGGAATCCCATGTAATCGCACTATCTCTTTAACATACAACCTTGCATAATCTTCAGTTGTATAGGTGGTCTTGACTGGTAGGAAATGCGCTGACTTGGTAAGCCTGCCAATTATTACCCATATGGAATCAAATTTCCGCAGTGTACGAGGCAAACCTGTGATGAAATCCATGTTAATCATATCCCTTTTCCAGACTGGAAGATTGATACATTGCATGTAACCTCCAGGTTTCTGATGCTCTACTTTTACTTGTTGACAATTTGGACATTAAGCTAGGAATTCTGCAATGTTCTTCTTCATGTTACCCCACCAATACATTTCTTTCAAATCATGATACATTTTGGTGGCTCCCGGATGAATATAATACCGTGAATGATGTGCCTCTATCATAATTTGTTTCCTTAGTTCATCTACATCTGGTACACACAATCTTCCTTAGCACTGAAGTACTCCCTCTTGCATAAGATCAAATGCCTTTGTCAGACCCTGTTGTACATTTTCTTTCAGTTGCAATAACATAGGATCCACATGCTGCTTCTCTTTTACTTCAGCTAGTAATAAAGATTCTGCCGCATTTTGCACAATAACCCCTTCATCTGAAGATTAAAGGAGACGAACTCCCAAGCTTGCTAGTTGATGTAGATCCTTGACTAGGTCTTGCTTTTCCATCAACTGGCCACTAGTGCCTCCTATTGCCTTGCAGATTAATGCATTGGCTACAATATTTGCTTTTCCTGGATGATATAGGATATCAATATCATAGTCTTTCAGTAGTTCAAGCCACCTCCGCTGCCTCAGATTTAAATCCTTCTACTTAACGATATATTGCAAACTTTTGTGATCAGTGTATATATCAACATGAACCCCTTACAAATAATGGCGCCATATCTTTAAGGCAAATATCACAGCCGCTAGCTCAAGGTCATGTGTGGGATAGTTTCTATCATGTGGCCGTAACTGTCATGAGGCATACGCTATTACATTACCGTGTTGCATCAATACACACCCTAGGCCAACTCCGAAAGCATCACAGTACACTGCATACCCTTCTGTGCCTTTCGAAAGTACCAATACCGGTGTAGAAGTCAATTTATCTTTCAGCTCTTGGAAACTTTTATCACATGCATCAGTCCACTGAAACTTGATTGCCTTATGTGTAAGCTTTGTTAAAGGTGCTGCAATGGAAGAAAACCCTTCAAAAATTCTTCTATAATAACCGTCCAATCCAAGAAAACTACGAATCTCGGTAGGCATCGTAGGTCTTGGCCAATTCTTCACCGCTTTTATCTTTTGCGTGTCAACCTTTATCCCTTCATCTGACACAATGTGACCCAAGAATGCTACATTTAGAGAACTTTGCATACAACTTTCACTCATAAAGAATCTATAACACCTGTCATAAGTGATTAGCATGGTCCTCTTTGATCTTGAATAAACCAGGATGTCATCTCTAAACACTATCACGAACACATCTAGAAATGGCTTAAACACCCTATTCATCAAATCCATGAAAACAGCTAGTGCATTTGTTAGTCCAAACGACATAACTAAAAATTTATAATGGCTATACCGTGTTCGGAAAGCTTTCTTGGGTATATCTTTTTCTCTAACTCTGACTTGAGGGTAACCCGATCTCATGTCAATCTTTGAAAAATATTTGGCACCCTGTAACTGATCAAACAAATCATCAATTCTGGGGAGGGGATATTTGTTCTTGATCGTTACCTTATTCAATTGCCGATAGTCAATACATATTCTCAATGTGCCATATTTCTTCCGTACAAATAATACTGGTGCACCATACGGGGACATACTAGCCCTTATGAACCCCTTGTCCAGCAAGTCTTTTAATTGCTCCTTCAGTTCTCGCAATTCTGCTGGAGCTATTCTATAAGGAGGAATAGATATAGGTTGAGTGCCTGGCATCACATCAATTCCAAACTCTACTTCCCGTTCTGGAGGCAAACCTGGAAGATCTTCAGGAAATACATCAAGGAATTTATTTGCTACTGGAACCGATTGAAGAGTTGGTGGCTTCACATCGGTATCTTGAACTCTCACTAAATGGTGTATATACCCCTTGGCTATCATTTTCCTAGCTTTAATATAGGAAATAAATTTTCCTCTCGATGCCCCTACATTACCCTTCCATTCAAGTACATTCTTTTATGAAAAATGAAAATGTACCTTCTTAGCCCGGCAATCCACCATGGCATAACAAGAAGTGAACCAATCCATACCCATTATAACATCAAAATCTAACATCTCCAGCTCAATACGATTGGCCAATGTATCATGACCACATACATTTACTACAAAATTATGATATACTCTTTTTGCAACAATGGATTCACTAACTGGTGTGGATACTTCAATTGACTTAATTAATAATTCTAGCGTTCTTTTAAATTTTTCCGCAATCAATGGAGTAACATATGATAATGTAGATCCCGGATCAATCAATGCATATACATTATGCGAAAATATGGAGAATGTACCTGTGACTACATTAGGAGAAGCCTCTGAATTCTGTCGGTCCACTAGAGTATAGGTGCGATTCTGGACTCCACTGGAACTAGCTACTCCTCTAGCACCTCCACCACACCCAATAGGCTGTACTCATCTACCTAGGGAAGGAATCGATTATGATGATGCAACGATTGATCCCATAGATCATGCTATACCACCCGTGCCCCTTTGTGGGCATTCTCTCATTCTATACCCCGTCGTACCACACCAAAAGCAAACATTTGTCCCCAACCGGCATTCACCTAAATGATACCTTCCGCAGCACTGACACGGCTGATGAGAAAATCTTGCTTTCTGTGAACCTTGAATCCCACTACTCTGCCCAAAATGGTCGCCTCTAAACCCCCAACATTGGGATTGAACGCCTGCTGTGGAATAAGAAAATGATGGTCTAGACGGTCTAGGAAACATCTGCGGCCTAGATTCTCCGTGGGACACCATAGACTGTACCATAGGTCTAGCCCTCTTTGACGGCCCTCTTTCGAATTTGTGTGCCCTTCTTCTTTGCCTCTGATCCTCCATCTTCTGTACAAAAGCATGTATTCTGGCTATTTCCATGTCTCTGTTCAAAGCAACAATGGTGCAGTACTTACCAAATATGGCTCCAATCTTTCCATATATCGATAGACTCTGTATTCCATTGTGGCTACCACATTCGGAGCATATCGAGCCAAAAAGTTAAATTGAAGACTGTATTCTCTGACACTCATATTCCCTTGACGAAGATTTAGAAACTGTTCTGCACGTGCCTCCCAGATCTCATATGGAAGGTAATGATCAAGGAATGCCGCTTTGAACTCCTCCCAACTAGCTGGATGTCACGCCCTGAATCCCATCGGGATGGATTGGCACCCGTAACCGACAAGGCCCAAGAGAACCAAACTTTGCCTACGTTTATTCATGTGCATGCCATAATAAACATCATTATCATGTAAGAAAACACAATGCTAATGACGGGAATCATGGAACATGTGATATATATATATATATATATATATATATATTTGAAACTTGGCCGTTTAGGCCATCAAGTCAAAAACGACATGTACCTTTGACATTTATACACCCACATCCGTCTACAAAAGCCTCTAACAAATACATTAACCAAAACTAACTGAAAGTCGAGACAAGTCCCCGCTTTATACAACTTGTACAACACCAAAACATATTTTCAATTGTGACTCGGAGAATCCCCGAACTAACTGGAGCTCACCAATGATCCGCAACAACTGGCAACCTACTGTGAAGGCCTACTAGTACCTGCGCCTGCAGCAAGTAAGGTAAGTCCCACAAGGGACGTCAGTACGAAGAATGTACTGAGTATGTAAGGCTCATAAGAAACTGTATAATATGTAGCTATGTCAATGAACTCAAATACAAAGAATACTCAATATAGATAAGTCACCATTCTGTACTTTGGTACCATGTGTATTTCATTAATTTCTTTGCTTCTTTACTTCTATGATTATTTATATTTGCCTGTGACTTGTGATACCCGGGCCCTGACTGAACAGTGGTTTTTATCATAACATAACATTATGTTGGGATTGTCTCGAGCTAGGCTTATGCCCCTAGAGCTGCCACCCATTAATCCATATAGATCGGGATCGGCTCGAGCTAGGTTATTACCTCTAGAGCTGCCACCCATACCAACATATCAGGTTCGGCTTGAGTTAGGTTATTACCTCTATAGCTACCCCCTGTCAGGATCGGTCCGAGCTAGGCTTATGACTCTAGGACAGCCCCCTGATCCAGCAATCTCAGGATCGGCTAGAGCTAGGCATTTTGCCACCAAAGCTACCACCCATACTTGATCATTAACCACATAAGCATTACTTCATTCATTACTTTGAGATTGACACAATGATAGTCATAAATTTACTTGAAGCTTTGGATCATTAACCAATGAGTGAGAGACATGTGAACAAACATTGTTGGAAACATAGCCTTATTGGAAACATAACACCATTGGAACCATTGGACAATAATCAATGAACAAGATACATGAGTATAACCACTATTGGAACTTTGGAACACAACATTATTTACCTTTTGAAACATTATCAATGAATATGAGACATGTGATAATAACCATCGGAAATCGGGAATAGGATACCTTAGCGCATTTCTGAATAGGACAGGTGTAACGTCATTGTGAATTCTATATGCTGCAGAAAGATACGGACAAAGTAACCTTACATACCTTCACTTCCAAGTATGAATATACAAGCCTATGTATGAACACAATAGTCCAGCTTCTTCCTTACATCTTACTCTACAATACAAGTACATATCGGAGCTTACATTAGCAACTAGTTACTATACAGGCGTACAAGATGACAATGAACTATATGACTGCCGTATAATGTCATTTCATCCCTTACAATACAATCCACTACATTTTCATATCAACAATACCATAACATTCCACACATTGTCCAAGATATCATACATCAATAGCATTTCACACTACACTTACCATTTATGTTTTCTCATCATCACTTCATCACAATTACTCCTTCATAACAACATATGAACGACAATACATACTTACCATAGTCAAACATACCTCCATACGACACTATAAAGTCATTAAACAACATAACAAGTTGATAATTACATCCCAAAAGGGTATAGGGGCCTTTGGGGATAAGACAATGCGAAAGCATACAAAACCGCACCTGGGGCTGACCTGCGAAGCCACCTGCACCTACAGGTGGCTGAGGTATGCCCGCAGGTGGATGGTGGTAGATGACAGTGGCACCTGCATTGGCATCTGCGCCTGCAGGTGCCCTCGTCTGCGGGGGCGGATGCCCGTTTTGGTCTGAAATGGTCTCTTTTGGATCTTTTAATGACATGAATGGTCCATGATAATAACCAAACTAATTTTAACATTATTTTGATCATCTTGAACACCAACAATCATAAATGGTCTCACAACACACATAACAACACCCAAAACTGCACTTTACGGCCAATACGTCACCAAAACCATAACCAATTTCACAATAACAATTCCAAACATTATTCACAAGTATAAAATAAATTAAGACTATAATCACATCTAACATGTCAATATTTACTCCATAAAGTTCACTTCCTTCAATACCACAAGTACATATTCAAGTTTACAAGACAAAACCATCCTCCGATTTAGCAACATGTAACATTTCATATATTGTGAACTTCTCAATACTCCACCAACATAAACAACATAATACACACCAT
The DNA here is from genome assembly GCA_031232105.1 of Capsicum rhomboideum. Taxonomy (NCBI): domain Eukaryota; kingdom Viridiplantae; phylum Streptophyta; class Magnoliopsida; order Solanales; family Solanaceae; genus Capsicum; species Capsicum rhomboideum. The sequence goes on from CP124718.1 coordinate 53,849,298, forward strand.
ATATCATGCATAAAACATATTAAACCATCATAATAAACACTTACCAAGCCTTTTACAAAGATGATCTTGGCCAAAGGAATGACTTAGAATTCTTGAGAGTCAAAAAGAAAATTGTGGAAAAGTCTAAAAAAGGCATGAGAGTCCAAATGAAATAAAAATATGATTTGTTTGGATTATATAGTACCTTTATAATGATTCTCCTCGACACACTTGGTGTGTTTACTTGGTCAATGGAAGACTAGGCAAGAATGGGTCAAATTCCCACTTGGGGCCATGTCTTCCTTATGATTTTGGGCCCAATTGTACAAGACTCATTAATGCCCACAATTTAATACATAATTCATCAAATCTCTCATGTTTCCATTTTTCCATAAATGTTACGGTAGTCGGCTAGACTCAGAAACGTACGGGGTGTTACATTCTTCCCTCTTTAGAAACATTCGTCCTCGAATGTTAGTGTTATTATTCAAAGTAAACAATTACAAGTCTAGGAGCATTCTTCATGTCTTCATATAAATATATACATTCAAATCTTGTAAATACTTACTTGTTATTCTTCCCTTTGTAACAAATGAGGGTACTTGGATTTCATCATTTCTTCAGCTTCCCACGTGACTTCTTCTATTTGCTGATTTCTCCAAAGTACCTTTATTTATGCTATACCCTTATTCCTCAACCTCTTCACTTATCTATCCAGAATGGCAATAGGTATCTCCTTATAGGTAAGATCCTCTGTAACCTGTACATCGTCAATAAGAGTGAAACGAGATAGATCCCCTATGCACTTTCGAAGCATCGAAACATGAAATACTGGATCAACTGTGGAGAGTTCTTGGGGTAGCGCCAACTTATAAGTGACCTGCCCAAATCTTCTAATAATTTCATATGGGCCTATATAACGCAAACTTAATTTTCCTTTCTTTCTGAATCGCATTACCCCTTTCATTGGTGACACCTTCAGAAATACCCAATCACCTATGGAAAATTCAAGTCCTCTTCTTCTAACATCGGCATATGACTTATGTCGACTCTGGGCCATTTGTAATCATTTTTGAATCACTTTAACTTTCTCCATAGCCTGATGAACAAGATCTGGCCCAAGTAAAGCAGTTTCACCCGCTTCAAACCATCTAATTGGTGATGTACATTTCCTTCCATACAAAGCTTCATAAGGTGCCATTTTAATACTTGAATGATAGCTATTGTTATAAGCAAATTCAATAAGAGGCAAATGGTCATCCCAACTGCCTTGAAAATCTAACGCACAAGCTCGTAGCATATCTTTAAGTGTTTGAATAGTACGTTCTGCTTGTCCATCAGTCTGAGGATGGAAGGCCGTACTCAGATTTACCTGTGTGCCCAAACTATACTGAAAAGATCTCCAAAAATGCGCAGTAAATTGGGCTCCCCTATTTGATATAATGGAGATCGGAATCCCATGTAACCGTACTATTTCTTTCACATATAATCTTGCATAATCCTCCGCTGTATAGGTGGTCTTGACTGGGTGGAAATGCGCCGACTTGGTAAGCCTGTCAACTATAACCCATATAGAATAAAATTTCCGCAGCATACGAGGCAAACCTGTGATGAAGTCCATATTAATCATATCCCATTTCCAGACCGAAAGATTGATACATTGCATGTAACCCCCTAGTTTCTGATGCTCTACTTTCACTTGTTGATAATTTGGGCATTGAGCGACAAATTCTGCAATGTTCTTCTTCATATTTCCCCACCAATACACTTCTTTTAAATCATGGTACATTTTAGTAGAACCCAGATGAATAGAATAGCGCGAATGATGCGCCTCTATCATAATTCATTTCCGCAGCTCATTTACATCCAGAACGCATACTCTACCTTGGCATTGGAGCACCCCTTCTTTTGTCAGATCAAATGCCTTTGCCAAATTCTGTTCTACATTCTCCTTTAACTGCAATAACATAGGATCTTCAAATTGCTTCTCTTTTACCTCAGCTATTAATAAAGATTCAGTCGCATTTTTTACAATAACTCCTTCATCTGAGGATTCAAGAAGACGAACCCCCAATCTGGATAATTGATGTAGATCTTTGATTATCTCTTTCTTTTTCGTCAATTGGCCACTAGTGCTTTCTACTAACTTGCGGCTTAATGCATCTGCTACTATATTTGCTTTTCCTGGATGATAAAGAATGTCAATATCATAGTCTTTTAAGAGCTCTAACCACCTTCGTTGCCTCAAATTTAGTTCTTTATGCTTAAAGATATATTGTAAACTTTTGTGATCAGTATAGATATCAACATGAACTCCATACAAATAATGACGCCATATCATTAAAGCAAAAACCACCGCTGCTAATTCAAGATCACGTGTGGGATAGTTTCTCTCATGTTGCCGCAACTGCCGTGAGGCATATGCTATGACATTACCGTACTACATCAATACACATCTGAGTCCAACTCCGAAAGTATCACAATACACTGCATAACCTTCGGTGCCTTCAGGAAGTACTAAAACTGGGGTGGAGGTTAATCTATCTTTTAACTTTTGGAAGCTTTTCTCACACGCATCATTCCACTGAAATTTAACTGCCTTATGTGTAAGCATTGTTAACGGTGCAACAATGGAGAAAAAACCTTCCACAAATCTTCGGTAATAACCTGCCAGTCGAAGAAAACTATGAATTTTTGTAGGTGTCGTAGGTCTTCACCAATTTTTCACTGCTTCAATCTTCTGTGTATCAACTTGTATCCCTTCATCCAATACAATGTGACCCAAGAATGCAACTAATTTTAACCAAAACTCACACTTGGAGAACTTTGCATACAACTTACGCTCATGGAGAATCTGTAACACTTGCCGTAAGTGATTTGCATGGTCCTCTGGTGATCTTGAATAAACCAGGATGTCATCTATAAAGACCGTGGCGAACACGTCTAGAAATGGCTTAAACACCCTATTCATCAAATCCATGAACACAACTGGTGCATTTGTTAGTCTAAATGACATAACTAAAAATTCATAATAGCCATACCGTGTACGAAATGCTGTCTTGGGTACATCTTCTTCTCTAACTCTGACTTGATGGTAACCCGACCTCAAGTCGATCTTTGAGAAACACTTGGCACCCTGTAACTGATCAAACAAATTATCAATTCGAGAGAGGGGATATTTGTTATTGATCGTTACCTTATTCAATTGTCAATAGTCAATGTACATTCTCAATGTTCCATCTTTCTTCCGTACAAATAATACCGATGCACCCCACAGAGACATACTCGGCCTAATAAAGCCCTTGTCCAGCAAATCTTTCAACTACTCATTCAACTCATGCAATTCTGCTGGAGCCATTCCATATGGAGGAATAGAGATAGGCTGAGTGCCTGGAATCACATCAATGCCAAACTCTACTTCCCGTTCTGGGGATAATCCTGAAAGATCCTCTGGAAATACATCCAGAAATTCATTGACCATTGGAACCGACTGCGGAGTTAGTAGTTCCACATCATTATCTTTCACTCGTACTAAGTGACATATGTAACCTTTGGCAATCATTTTCCTGGATTTCAGATAATAAATAAAACTTCAACTTGGTGCCCCCACATTACCCTGCCATTCAAGAAAATTTTCTTACGGAAAGGAAAAATGTACTTTCTTGGCCCGACAATCTACCGTGGCATAACAAGAGTCCAACTAATCCATCCCCATTATCACATCAAAATCCACCATGTCCAGTTAAATGAGATCGGCCAATGTATCATGAACACACACAGTTACCATACAATTACAATATACTCTTTTTGCAATAATATATTCACCAACCGGTGTAGACACTTCAATTGATTTAATTAAAAATTCTGGTGCCTTTGTAAATTTGGCAGCAATCAATGGAGTAACATGGGACAATGTAGAACCGGGGTCAATCAGTGCATATATATTATATGAGAAGATGGATAATGTACCTGTGACAACATCAGGAGAAGCCTCTGAATTTTTTTGGTCCACCAAAGCATAAGTGCAATTCTGGACCCCACTAGTACTGGCTACTCCTCTGGCACCTCTACCCCGACCAACAGACTGCACACCTCGGCTCAAAGAATGAACCAATGTTGATGACGCAACGGACGATCCTACCGGTCGTGCTATACCACCCATACTCCTCTAGGGACACTCTTTCATCATGTGTCCCGTCATACCACACCAGAAACAAGCATTTGTCCCCATTCTGCATGTACCTGCATGAATACGTCGGCAGTGCTGACACGGGTGACGAGGAAAACCTGCTGCCTGTGATCCATGACCTCCACTACTCTGCCCAGATGAACCACCTCTAAACCCTCAAAACTGAGAATGAGCACCTGCTTTGGAATGAGAAAACAATGGTCTAGGTGGTCTAGGAAACATACGAGGCCTAGATCCTCCTTGGGATATCATAGATGACCCCATAGGTCTAGCCCTTTTTGATTGTCCCCTGTCAAATTCATGTGCCCTTCTTCTCTGTCTTTGATCTTCCATTTTCTGGGCCAAGGCTTGTATTGTAGCTATTTCCATGTCCTTGTTCAGGGCAGCAATGGTGCAATCCTTACCAAATATGGTTCTAATCTGTCCACGTATCGATGGACTCTATCTGTCATTGTAGCCACCACATTTGGAGCATATCGGGCCAATGAATTGAATTGCAAACTATATTCTGTGATGCTCAAATTTCCTTGATGAAGATTTAGAAATTGATCCATGCGAGCCTCACGGATCTCATAGGGAAGATAATGATCAAGAAAAGCCCGCTTTAAATTCTTTCCAATCAGGTGGATTTGCACCAATATCACGAGATTTCTTCCAATCCTCGTACCATAATATCACCTCTCCTTTCAATCTATACGCAGCAAGTTAAACTGTTTCTACCCCTGTCACGTGCATAACTTCTAGAGCCCTCTGAATCTGATCCACGAATTCCTGTGGATCTGCTTTCGGGTCTGACCCAGTGAATATCGGAGGGTCCAGTTTTAGAAAATCTTGTGTTCTGCGACTCACCACTCTAGTCGTATCATCCTCATGTGTCCTTGGAACAAATCGTCCTTGACTTTGCCCTGCCACTAACTATGTCAACATATGTACTGCATTTCTAAGATCCCGATCTGTAGTTTTCATTGGTCGTTCTGCAGGTACTTCTGTACCTACTGGCTCTTCTGGAGCTGGAAAAGTAGAGGAAGACCGCGAGGAAATTTCAGCATTTGCTCTACCTTGACTAGCTTGGTCAGGTGGTAGTCTACTCATCCCTTCTTCAGCAGGCATATCCACCTGCTTACCTTTACCTCTACCTCTTTTTGTGAACGGCATGGTTACTATATAAAAGAGAAACATTTACCATGGTCAGATACAATTCAACTTACAACACTGGCTCTACTGCACGATCTAGAAATGAAGAAGAGAAACAACATCCTAAATGTCCCGTAGCCTCCTACTTATAAATGTGGTGCACAACACATCGATAAGTAAGACTTTACCCAGACACGGCTTTGTAGACACCCTTAGAACAACCTGCTCTGATACCACTTTTGTCACGCCCCGAATCCCATCCGGGACGGATTGGCACCCGTAACCCACAAGTCCCGAGAGAACCAAACTTTGCCTATGTTCATTCATGTGCATGCCATAAGAAACATCACTATCATGTAATAACAAACAATGCTACTGACGGGAATCATGGAACATGTGATATATATATATATGAAACTTGGCCTTTGAGGTCATCAAGTCAAAAACGACATGTACCTTTGACATGTATACACCCACATCTGTCTACAAAAGCCTCTAGCAAATACATTTACCAAAACTAACTGAAAGTCGGGACAAGTCCCTGCTTTATACAACATGTACAACACCAAAACATATGTACAACTGTGACTCGGAGAAGCCCCGAACTAACTGAATCACACCAATGATCCGCAACAACTGGCAACCTACTGTGGAGGCCTACTAGTACCTGCGCCTGCAGCAAGTAAGGTAAGTCCCACAAGGGACGTTAGTACGAAGAATGTACTGAGTATGTAAGCCTCATAAGAAATTATATAATATGTAGATATGTCAATGAACTCAAATACAAAGAATACTAAATATAGATAAGTCACCATTCTGTACTTTGGTACCATGTGTATTTCATTAATTTCTTTGCTTCTTTACTTCTATGATTATTTATCTTTTCCTGTGACTTGTGATACCCGGGACCCGATTGAACAGTGGGTTTTTATCATAACATAACGTTATGTTGGGATCGGCTCGAGCTAGACTTATGCTTCTAGAGCTTCCACCCATGAATCCATATAGATCGGGATCAACTCGAGCTAGGTTATTACCTCTAGAGCGGCCACCCATACCAACATATCAGGTTCGGCTTGAGCTAGGTTATTGCCTCTAGAGCTCAGGATTGGTTCGAGCTAGGCTTAGCCTCTAGGACTGCCCCCTGATCTAGCAATATTGGGATCGGCTTGAGCTAGGCATTTTGCCCCCAAAGCTACCACCCATACTTGATCATTAACCACATATGCATTACTTCATTCATTACTTTGAGATTGACACAATGATATTCATAACTTTACTTGAAGCTTTGGATCATTAACCAATGAGTGAGAGACATGTGAAAAAACATTGTTGGAAACATAGCCTTATTGGAAACATAACACTATTGGAACCATTGGACAATAATCAATGAAAAAGATACATAGGTATAACCACTATTGGAACTTTGGAACACAACCGTATTGAGCTTTTGAAACATTATCAACGAATATGAGACATGTGATAATAACCATTGGAAACTGGGAATAGGATACCTTAGTACATTTTGGAATAGGACTAGTGTAACGTCATTGTGAATTCTATATGCTGCAGAAAGATACAGACAAAGTAACCTTACATAACTTCACTTCCAAGTATGAATAAACAAGCCTATGTATGAACACAATAGTCCAGCTTCTTCCTTACATCTTACTCTACAATACAAGTACATATCAGAGCTTACATTGGCAACTAGTTACTATACAGGCGTACAAGACGACAATGAACTATATGACTGTCATATAAAGTCATGTCATCCCTTACAATACAATCCACTAAATTTTCATATCAAGAATACCATAACATTTCACACATTGACCAAGATATCATACATCAATAGTATTTCACACTACACTTACCATTTATGTTTGCTCATCATCACTTCGTCACAATTACTCCTTCATAACAACATATGAACAACAATCCATACTTAGCATAGTCCAACATACCTCCATACGACACTATAAAGTCATTAAACAACATAACAAGTTGATAATTACATCCCAAAAGGGTATAGGGGCCTTTGGGGATAAGACGATGCGAAAGCATACAAAACCGCACCTGGGGCTGACCTGCGAAGCCACCTGCACCTACAGGTGGCTGAGGTATGCCCGCAGGTGGCTGGTGGTAGATGCCAGTGGCACCTGCATTGGTATTTGCGCCCGCAGGTGCCCTCGTCTGTGGGGGCGGATGCCCGTTTTGGACTGAAATGGTCTCTTTTGGGTCTTTTAATGCCATGAATGATCCATGATAATAAAAAAACTCATTTTAACATATTTTTGATCATCTTGAACACCAAAAATCAGCCATGGTCTCACAACACACATAACAACACCCAAACTGCACTTTACAACCAATACGTCACCAAAACCATAACCAATTTCACAATAACAGTTCCAAACATTATTCACAAGGATAAAACAAGGTAATACTATAATCACATCTCACATGTAAATATTTACTCCATCAATTTCACTTCCTTCAAGACCACAAGTACATATTCAAGTTTACAAGACAAAACCATCCTCCGATTTAGCAACATGTAACATTTCACATATTGTGAACTTCTCAATACTCCACCAACATAACCAACATAATATACACAATCTATCATGCATAAAACATATTAAACCATCATAATAAACACTTACCAATCCTTGTAAAAAGATGATCTTGGCCAAAGGAATGACTTAGAGTTCTTGAGAGACAAAAAGAAAATTGTGGAAAAGTCTAGAAAAGGCATGAGAGTCCAAATGAAATAAAAATCTGATTTATTTGGATTATATAGTCCCTTTATAATGATTCTCCTCCACACACTTGGTGTGTTTACTTGGTCAATGGAAGACTAGGCAAGAATGGGTCAAATTCCCACTTTGGGCCATGTCTTCCTTATGATTTTGGGCTTCACTCATTAATGCCCACAATTTAATACATAATTCATCAAATCTCTCATGTTTCCATTTTTCCATAAATGTTATGCTAGTCGACTAGACTCAGAAACGTACGGGGTGTTACACTGGAATTGCACCAATACCCCTAGATCGTTTCCAATCTTCATACCACAATATAGTTTCTCCTTTCAATCTATAGAATGCAAGCTCAACTGTTTCTATACCAGTCACGTGCATAACATCTAGAGACCTTTGTATTTTTTCCATGAAGTCCTGTGGGTCTGCCTTCTGATCTGACCCGGTGAACGTGGGAGGGTCTAATTTCAAAAAATCTTGTGTCCGCCGACTAGCTACTCTAGCCGCACCATCCTCACTTGTCATTGGACCAACTTGTCCCTGAGTTTGTGTAGCAAATATCTGAGTCAACATATGCACTGCATTTCTTAAATCCTGTTCAGTGGCATTCATAGGCGGTTCTGTAGGTACTTCTCTACCTCTTGGCTCTTCCAAAAATGGAAGAGGAGAAGAAGCCCGCGATGCAAACTCCTGTGCAGCACCACCTTGACTAGCTTTGTCAGGGGGTGATTTACTCGTTCCTTCTCTGTCAAACATATCTACCTGCTTACCTTTGCCCCTACCTTGTCTTTTCATTGGCATTTTACTATAACAAAGAAAACCGATTACAATGGTCAGATATGATTCCACCTACAACATTGGCTCTATTGCACGATCTAGAAATGAAGAAAAGAAACAACTCCTAAATGTCCCATAGCCTCCTACTTGTAAATGTGGTGCAAAACACATCCATAAGCAAGAATCTACTCAGACACGGCTTTGTAGACACCCTTAGGACGACCTGCTCTGATACCACATTTGTCACGCCTCGAATTCCAACGGGGCTGACTGTCACCCGAAGTCGTTAAGGCTCGAGAGAACCAACCTTTATTCATGTACATTCATATGCATATCTCTGAATTAACAACATTCTATCTCCTATAAATACAAGATACCAATGGCAGAAGTCATGGCGAACATATGCTATATATATGAAACTTTGCCGTAAGGGCCATCAAGTCAAAGTGGACACACATGCCTTCATTCATCTTACAACATCTACAAAGCCTCTACAGATACATAGACATAACCAACCTAGAGTCGAGACAAGTCCCCGCTTTATACAACATGTACATAATACAAAAAAAGGTGTACACATGTGACTCAAAAAGTCCCGAACCAACTGGAGCTCACCAATATTCCGTAGATGACCCACAACCTACTGTGGAGGTCTACTAGCACCTGTTCCTGCAACAAGTAAGGAAAGTCCACCAAGGGACGTCAGTAAGAAGAATGAATTGAGCATGTAAGGCTATAAAAATCGTCTAATACATGAGTATTTCAATGGAATCAATATACGAGAATAGTCAATATGGATAAACCACCGTTATTTATGTGTGGAACCATGTACATTACATTCATTACTTTCTTTGCCTTTATGTTCATTCATCATTATCGTTCATTACTTAACGTTATCCTTCTTTGCATTAAGAAATTATAAAGAATATGATAAACAAATGACCAACTGATCAGTGGTAAAAGAGGATAACCCATGCTAGGTATTTTAACCCCTGGGATGAGATTTACCCATGCTAGGCTTTTTTGTTGCCCTGGGATGAGATTAACCCATGCTAGGCTTTTCTGTCACCCCTGTGAAGCTATTGTGATATCGGGATCGACCTATGCTAGGTATTTTAACCCCTAGGATACCACCCATGATATTAGGATTGACCCAAGCTAGGTGTTTATTCCACCCCTGGGATGCCACTCAAGAATATACAAACAATTATACATTACTTCCGTTCTTTTGTTATAAGAGTGATACATTGGTGATTTTACATTATTGGAACTTTGAAACAGTAGTCAATGAACATGAGACATGTGAATCACAATTGTTCCTGTGAGTAATACTATATGATAACCTGAAATGAGATACCTTTGAACATTTCGGAATGGAACAAGTACAATGTCAATGTGAACAATAAATGTTGCAGAAGGATAGGAAAAGAGTAACCTTACATACCTTATCTTCCCAATATGAATGCACAGTCCTATATGTGAATACAATAATCCAGCTCCTTCCTTATGTTTTACTCTATAACACAAGTACATAACAGAGCTCATGTTATCATTTAACTATCTTACAAGTGCATAAGACGACAATGAGCTACATGAGTGCCATATAACGTTATTTCACCCTTTACAATACAATTCATTGCATTACCATACCAACAAAACTACCACATTCCACACATTGACCAATACATCATAAACCAATATCATTTCATACCAAGTTTATACTTTACACTTCCTCATTAACCCCACGTCACAATTACTCCATCAAGTCATCTCAATACCTTTCCCAATAACACATTAACAATAATACATAATTGATATAATCCAACATTCCTCCAAACAACCCCTTAAATCTATTCAAAAGGTACCATAAGTTGATAATTGCATCAAAAAAGGGTATAAAGGCCTTGGGGGATAAGAGAGAGACAAAAACATACAAAACAAAATTTTGGATTGGGATGTGGGGCCACCTGAACCCACAGATGGATGACATGCAGCCGTAGGTTCCCCTCTGTCCTTGTCCAGAGCCACCTGCGTTGGCATCTGCGCCCGCAGGTGCTCCAGACGCCAGGGCGGGTGCCCGTTTCAGCCTCTAGGGGTCATTTTAGGGTCCTTTTTAGTAATAAATGGTCCTTGGACATAATTAAGCGTATCCTTTCATATTTTTGGTCACTTGGATGCCAATGAACAATCATGGTTTCACAACACACATGAACATCACCAAAACTACATTTTCCTTTCAATACGTCACCAATTCTATGCACAATTTCGCAACAACAATTCCAAATGTTATACACAAAGATAAAGAAAGTTAAGGACATAAACACGTCATACATGTTGATATTTAATCCACCAAATTCACTTCTTTCAAGACCACAAGTCCACTTTCAAGTTTAGAAGGCAAAGCCCTTCACCGATTAAGCAAAAGTAGACTGTTTTACACATAGTGAACTGTCCAACACTTTGCCCACATAACCAACATGATTTATACACCATATTAATCATATAATAGACTAAACCATGAGAGTAAACACTTACCAAATCTTGCAAGAGGATGATCTTGTTCAAGGGAGTGATGGCTTAGGGTTTGTGAGAGATGAGAAATGTTTTGGAAAATTCTAGAAATGGCATGTGTGTTGTAATGAATAAAAAGCTGATTTTTGGGCCTTTATATAGTCTCTCAAGTCATGCTTAGAAAAACATTAAATGTGTTTTACTTGGTCAATGGTAGAATGGATCTTTTCTCCATTTGGGCCATGTCTTATGACTTAATTTTGGGCCTTAAATTGAGCCCATTAGCACATGTTAATTCAGCCCAACAAATTAATGCATAATTCACCAACCATCTCATGTTTAATTAATTCCATGAATGTTATGATAATCAACTAGGTTCAGAAATGTACGGGGTGTTACACATAAATCCTTTCCCTTAACCTAACCTTCATCATTGCCCGCAAGTCCTTGGTGACTTGAAACCTCATTGGTCCCCATTAGTGGCGAATAACACAAAGGGCAATTCTATGGTTCTACTTGTGGTACTTGAATTTCTTTGTGAGAGTGAACGGAAGTTCTTTCTATCTTTACGCTCCTAGTGAACTATACTATCTTGTGGGAGTTAAACTTTTGCAAGTGAGAGGCATGGATACCTTGAAATGGAGAGTGATGTCTTACCTTCAATTGGGGAAAATGAGCAAGCCAACTTGCAAATTGAAGATGAGGCAATTTCTAAAAAATCTTGTGTCACACCTTGAGAAGCACCTCGACTTGAGAATTGTTTAGTTGTTGATCTCTTATGCTCTTGATTGATGAAGATTGACTCTTGAAAAGGAAAGCGTAACTTACTTATTTGTCATGACTTGTTGGAGGAATCGATTGAACTTAATAGTCGTAGTTGTTTAGTGTAGTCCCTTGTGGTTATTTCGTGGTTGGGAGTACCCTTTTTCTTTTCACTTTAAACATACTTGATTGCTTGAGGACAAGCAATAGTTTAAGTTTGGGGGAGTTGATAAGTTGACATTTTACCCATTTCTTAACGCATTTGAGCTTGAATTATCTCATATATTACATTGATTCGATGTTATTCTCATGTTATATAGGTCCTTTATGTAGGTAGTGGATGAATACGATCTCGAGCCAACCATGCGAGTCAATGGGAGTGCGAAAAGTGAAGAAAGGAAGCTCAAATTAACACCTGGGGGGACTGAAGGCCACCTGCGCACGCATGTCATGGGATGCGCACGTAGGTGGCTAACTAAGCAACAAGGCAGTGTAACCTGCGCTAGTGACCTCCGCGCGTAGGTCAGGCATCGGCGCTGGCACCTGCATCGGCAGGTGACTAGTGCGGTGGCATTCCTGTAATTTCGAGGCACACAATTTTTGGGCTATAAAATGGATTTTTCTAGATCTGAAAAGGGATCTTTGGCATCTTGAAAAGCTAGAGAAAAAGAGAGCAAAACCCTAAGAGAAATTAATTGCGTTCCTTTTTTTTATATTGAATTGGGATCAAAATCTTGTGATAAACTTGAACTCAATGGAACAAATGGAAGAGAATTTTGGTGATTTTCCTCTTTCTCCTTCTATGAGTAGTTAATTTATTTGCTTGGGGTTATGCTTGAGTAAAATGTGAAAATTTGTATGGGTGTTGCTTATGTGTCTTCCTAATTAGATAATTGTTGTGGGTTTTACTCCTATTCTATGTGATCGATCTTAAATTGGAGGTTACAAACTCTAATTAACCCTAGAACTCTCATCATCCTTGACAAAGGGGATGAGGGTGAAGAATAGGAAGTGAACAATGACTTGTTGTTTATCATTTAATAGTGCCTCTTAGACATAAGGATGCTAATTGAGGTATTAGATTGATTAAATAGATACACTAGTGACGTGTTTTAAAGAACCCACGTGTGATATCTTGGTGTTTAATTGACAAATCAACACTACCCATAATCTAGCCTACCCATAACTCTTAGCTAAATCCAGATAAATAGTCAATCACCCGTGCAACCTCTCACTTTTACAACAGCATAACCCCAAGTCCCGTATCTCACTTGATTCCAACTCTATTTATCTAATCTTTGAATTGTGCATTTCAAACTACGTTCACCTTGATAATTACCAATTGTTAACCTAATATTTTCCCCCATTTACCTTTATGTATTATTTTTATAGCAACACATGTTAGGACTAGTTGTTTCTGACACTTAGAGGTGAAAGCTATCGCATTCATTCCTCGTGGATTCGACCCCGACTCTAAGTTGGGTAATTATATTGCTATCGACCACGTACACTCTATTCTTGGGTGTATTTGAGCATTATCAGGTAACCAGACCGTCGGTCGATCTTAGAAAACATTGAAGCACCCTAAAGCTGATCAAATAAATCATCGATGCATGGAAAAGGTAATTGTTCTTAATAGTCAGTTTGTTCAATTGCTAATAATGAATACACATATGCATGGTACCGTCCTTCTTTTTCACAATAGGAGCACCCCAAGGTGAAAGAACTTAGCCTAATGAAACCCTTACTTAACAAATCTTGCAATTGCTCCTTCAATTCCTTCAATTATATTAGGGACATTATAAGGGGTAATAGAAATGGGCTTAGTGCCTGACTCCACATCAATAGCAAAATAAATATCCGTATCCAGAGGAAAACCAGGCAAGTGTTTAGGGAACACATATATGAACTCCCTAACAACTGTGACAAAATCCAAAGGAGGTGGTGAATCAAGCGACGAGCATGAATAAAAGATATAACCCCATTAGGACAAGAACTAGGAGTATCCTTCCACTCTAACCTCGGTGCATCAGGCATAACTAAGATAACAGTCTTGGCATAAGAATCCAAAACCATATGATAAGCAGATAACAAGTTCATAGCTAATATAACATCAAAATCAACCATATCAAGAATGATCAAATCTACCCAAGTATCACACCTTAAAGAGTCACCACGTATAATCGGTACACCAGTCCACCACTAAAGAATTGCCTATGGGGGGCAGGCACACAAATGGGTACGGCAAGGGACTCACACATAGCATTAACACTAGAAGCAAAATATTTAGATACATAAGAGAATGTTGACCTAGGGTCAAATAACACTAAAGAAGGAAGATGGAAAACTAAGAAAATACCTATAATCACAACACCAGACGCCTCTACCTCAGGTCTCCCAGGAAAAGCATAACAATGTCCACTCCTACTACCCGAGTGAGTGTTTCCACGGCCACTACCAAGAGCTCCCTAAGCTTCATCCCTAGTACTTCATGATCCACCTCTACTGCCCTGTGCACCCCCTCTGGACAGAGGCACTGGTGCTAGACAAATCTAAAGTTGTCTACTCTGTTGTTAAAGACTTGTTACCCTTCTACAACAATCACTGGCCAAGTGACCAAACTCATCACAAACATAACATTCTCTGATAGATGAATTACGCTAAGAGGGCCCAGAAGTAGTAAAATGCCCACCATAACAAAAAGAACTAGAATGAGACCCTCACCCTACATGACCCAATCTCTTACCTATCAAAGCCTCATAACCCACAAACCCACTATTAGAACTCTACAAAGCTTCCTGATTTGTTCTACTATGGTAACCATATAAACCTCTATCTGACAAATACCTACCTTAGGAATAATGACTACTAAAACTGGTATGTTGGTATACCCTTTCACCACCGCCACTCTAAGAAGCCTAGCAATTAGTTTCGATCCTCTTGGAATAATCCACAATACTCTAAAAGGAGTCACCTGAAGTCACTAACTGAGCCATTACTAACTAAAGAGAAGTAGACAATCCCTTCAAAAACTTTCTGATCCTCTCAGCCAATATAAAGATACTGGATATAACATGCCTAGACAAGGCATGGAAATGGTCCTTATACTCAGCAACAGTCATGGAGCCCTGCTCCAAATCATCAAAATCATCCCTCAGCTTATTCTTTAAGCTAAAGGGCATATATCTCTCAAGAAAAATCTCTAAAAA
Organism: Capsicum rhomboideum; assembly: GCA_031232105.1. NCBI lineage: Eukaryota > Viridiplantae > Streptophyta > Magnoliopsida > Solanales > Solanaceae > Capsicum > Capsicum rhomboideum. The sequence goes on from CP124718.1 coordinate 53,864,624, forward strand.
TTGGGTCCAAGTCAAAGGAGGGAAACCCACTAGCCTACAACCAACAAATGATCTCCACCACTATTTAGCCACATCAGTCAACTAGAAGGTAGTGATCAACACCATGATACTCAAGCAGACCAAGGTAATGCAACCTCTCTTGATAAATGATCAAGAACTCATATGTTCCTCACCAATAACACCACTATACTTGGGAGGTGCCAATCTCACGAATCTCTCAAACCTCTTCTACTCATAAGTAGACATCATCAGACCAGGAACCAAAGGTGGATCAACAAGTCTGGCAGGTAACACCTCAACATGTAGGGCCATAAGAGCAATTGGCTATGCCCCAGGAGTCTAAAAACTCAAAATAGAAACCTTCCCTAGTGGCTGAACACTTTCTCTTATCTATGAACCATCTGGTGTACCCGGTAGAGTACTTACCTGAGCAATACCGTCCAAGTGGCTCAAAAGATGAATCATAATATCCTATAATACTAGAGTAGTAACAAAACCCTGAGGGTCCCAGGCTGGTCCTACACCCCTAACTGATTAGCCATCTCAACATGATTAATCACTTGCTTGAGAAAGGCCGCTCTAGTATGTCCTCTAGCTAGAGTCACTCATCATTTCCTGCATCTACCACGGTCTTGATCGCGACCCCTGTTGGTTCTCCTTACAAGAGCTCCTACATCGGGTGCTGGCTAAGCATCACCAATAGTTCCTAATCGAGTTTTCACCATTTGCGCAGAAAGAGTGAGACACAAGTTTAGAACACTGAGTACGAACAACAAAAATGACAAGGAATCAAAATAGTGGATTTTCCTAAAACCGTCTCTTAGCCCCTCGAAGATAGATACAAACGACAATGTATCAATCCACTGGACTTTAGTAGACATTTGCTCTGCACTCATGAGACTAGTGAACCTAGAACTCTGATACTAAGTTGTCCCAACCAAAAAATGTGAGATCATGATGGCACCTATCCCGACCCAACTTTGGTAGGTAATCCCAAGACTAACAAGGAAATAAATGCAAAAAAAACAATAAACAAAAGAATATAATACGAGACTTAGAATAAAGTTGAACATATTATGATATCAAGAAAATCTCAAAAATATACATCTCTAAATCCCCCATAAAGTAGTGTCATGAGTAATGAGCAACTCTAAAACTGACATAAGTAGGAATATATATCCAACTATCTCCGAAAGTTAAATATGGACAAGGAAACATAGATGAATTCAGGAACTAGCTCCAGATAGGGAGCTTACCATAACTTTGAATAGCTCTCAAATCTGCATAATATCAGCTTTACGGGTCACACTCAAACAGGGTTCTGCACCAAAAGGATACATAAAAGTATGAGTGAGTATGGTCCATTTGTACTCAGTGGGCATCATAGGTCGAACAAGTAAAGTAGATAACTAATCATATAAAGAAAACTATGAGCAAAGCTTCCACCTGGATAAAAAAAGTTCCCAATAGTGGTTCAAATTCTATAGCTCCTAACAATATAATAACAATACAATCTTAATAACAGTATAAGAAATATCAACACATTATATAAAGAAGTCCAATTCTTAATATCATTCACATAGAAGAGATGAAAAATGGTTGTCACGACCCAATTGCTCAGGTCATGATAGCAACTACTTTAACCCACGAGTAAGTAAGCCAAGCCATAGCTCAAAACGACGAGTAATGGGCTAATAGGTAGAAAATAAAGGAAAACAAATATTAAATCAATATTAAAAACAAAATAGGCAGAAACAGGAAGATATACAAACATAACATACTGTACAAGAGTAGAAAGAGAACAAAATATACAAAAAGAATCCCTCCTAAGACCTGGTAAGGCCGGTACAAGAGCCACTATGACCAAAAATAAGAGTACTAGACAGTATCCAAAATATACATATATACACAGTAGTCTCGACAATACAAAATAATGTAACTGAAATAGATGGAGGAGGATCAGCTTTCGACTCTAGAAAGCTCACCCCATCTTCGGATCAGTAGCAGGGCCTAAGAATAATATTAATAATTGTAGCTCGTACTCAAATTTGTATCAGGAAAAAGTTGCAGAAGTGTAGTATGAGTACCAAAGCAATGGGTACTCAGTAGGAATCATCGGCTGACTTAGCTCAAATATAGTAATAGCATGGATAAAGTGCGAAAGTGTAAGCTAAGTCAATAGTAAATAGGGGTAGAATGTGCATATATCCACCATAATAAGCAACTACGATAAAGGAAATAAATAGTCCCAAAAATAATATCAATGAACTAACTACAACCTAACTGGCCCCAATAAGCCCATAAGGCACACACAAGAAGACAATTAACCCTTCCAAGCCCCCATAAGCCAGTGGATACAAACAAGAGAAAACTAAGGTAAGAAGCATAAATAACCTTTAGTTGTTCCAGTCCCAATAACCTTTCGATCCCATATCCATAATGAAATTATATATATGTACCGGGATTGAACAAGAAACAATGGATAGTAACAAGAGGCCAGACACTGGGCTCTAACAGAAAATGGTGAATAATAACGAGAGGCCGAATGAGCATATATAACAGAACCCAATACAACTGCTAGAACTCCTAATAACAACCATAACTAACACTAGAATATCCCAAGTAAATATAGATAAATGACGGACTCGAACTCATAAACTAATGCCAAACTTACACCAGAACTAATAAATAGTAAACCATACACATAAACTGATATCAGTCTCGTACTTGAATTCATAATAGTAGCAATAGAGCACACACTTGACTTGAACTGAAACTGAAATGAGTATACATATATGAGCATAACTAACTAGTGGGAAGAAATCCAAGGGTTTCAAGCCTATCTCCACTCCCTACAATCATATAAACCAATCTCGGGTAGTTAAGTGAACTAAGGTGAGGCGGGTCCTAAATTCTATGTCAAGGAGGTGCGGTCCAGGGTCAGTTACTAATCTACCTAGGAAAAGAAGCTAAAATAGACCAGAAATCAACCCTAAGTCAATCCCAAACCAAGGTAATAGCCTAAATTAGAAGCCATGATTCTAGCTAAGCCTAAACAAACTTCATATCAAATATACTTTCTAAAAAGGGAGAGTGGGGCCCACTATGGGGTCCTAATAAACAAACCTAGGTCAGAACCTACCAGAGTCTAGTATAAGGCTTCCAATTTCTATCTTAAGGTACTAATAGCACTAATTCGAGTCCTAAAGGATGATAATACACTATGCTAAGGGAGAACAGGCCCAAAATCTACCAAGAGAGGCCCTAACAGACTAAATAAGGCATAAAAATGCTAAAATAATAACTGGGCTAGAACTACCTTCCAAAACCTAGCACAATAGTACACTAATATCATAATAAAGCTTAATATAAAAGGAGGATAAGCCTAGCCTACCTGGACATTGCCGAACGCTCGCTGAATCCGCGACACCAGAGCTTTACCCTTCCGAGAGGCCTCTAAGAGCTTCCATGCTATCAAAATAATGAACTATACATCAAGATGGATACCTATATTGAGTATAAATGCTCTAGGTTAGAAATCAAACTAAAAATCCCATATGGGGCCCGCTTGGTAAATCCCAAAATTAAAACATCCCATGCAACTCAAGAATCAATTGCCACATAAATTTAGCTAAATCTGAGCTCCAACAGTCCCAAAATTAGTCCAAACATAATCGAGAAGGTTAATGAATAAAATGCGGAAATAAGCTAAAATTTAAGCAAAACTTTCAAAGATAACGATGTTATAATGCTCAAGAATCCGCCCCAAGCTAATTCCACCTTCACATACTCAAACCCTCTCAATTTCAGAGCTTAATGAAGTCTAAAATGGTAAATTTTTATACTTGATAAGTGCTGGAAAATGAAAGGGACATATATATAATACCAGAGATGGCCTTTTTAGCGGCTAAATGACTGCTAAAGCAGTCACCGCTAAAGTGCCCAAAAGTCACTTAAGTGACTAGGCCTTGGCTGGCCAGGCTCTGCTAAAGTGGTTGCCACTAAAGCGGTATCCATTTGTTAAAGCAGTCCCTTGGCCGCTTAAGAGGCTGCACCAGATACTTGGCACCAGCCAAGTTCAACAAGTCCCAAGGAACTCCGATTGGGTGCTCGAGATTGGTTCAAAATCCCATGCTCCTAAACGAATTTTGACCATGTGCTCCTAAGCGGATTCCGACCATGTGCTTAGGTCAGTTATGAAATTTCAAACTTAATGGTGCTATCAAAATTTCCATCCGAGGTCATTTCGATAAAAAGTGGATCCCACACCCCAAGGGGGCATTTTAGCCAAATTCTATCCAATGGCCCAATATGAATTCAAAACCCCGAGATCCAGACCAAGGGTCCCACTAGCCTAAAATCCACATTCCAGAGCTGATGAGACTATAAGAAATGACATCCGAGGCCATTTACCTAAGGTTTTGGCCTGAGACCCATTCCTTGACATCAAAAGATCCAAAACAAGGAAATGGCTCCAAAGACCAAACAAATTGCCCAGTAACTGAATTATTAGTCCTAGCAAGTCATAAATGACCTGGGGAAGCTGTAGGAAAGCTCTAAATATAGTAAAAGCATGAATACATAGTAAATGGCCTGGAGGTTCATTACGACATCCACTACTGAAAGGATTTTTGTCCGCAAAAGTAAAGGATTAAGATGTACCTGAAGGCTCAAAGAGGTAGTGATAATTGGTATGCATATCACGCTTGGTATTCTAGGTAGCCTTCTTGACTGTATAGTGTTGCCACTGACCCTTAACCACAAAATTGTCTCTAGAGAACAACCGTCTGACATCTCTGGAGAAAATAGACACAGGCTCCTCCACAAAGGTCAACCTCTCATCCAACTAAACCGAGGCCTACATAAGCATGTGAGACTCATCCAGAATAAAGTACCACAACATAGTTACATAAAAAACTGGATGGATGGCTGAAAAGGCTGAAGGTAAAGCTAACTCATATGCTACCTTCCCAACTGTCCCTAGAATCTCAAATGGTCCGATATACCTAGGGTTGAGCTTGCCCCTCCTCTTGAACCTCATCACGCCCTTCATGGGTGATACTCAAAGAAAAACCTGGTCACCAACTCTAAACCTCAAGGCACAAAGTCTACGATCAGTATAACACTTTTATCTGCTCTGAGCTGCCTATAGCCTATCCTAAATCACCCAAAACCGGTCCAAAGACTCAGCAAGAAGATTTGTACCACGGGGCATAACCTCAGAAGTCTCATACCAACCAATTGGAGACGGATAATGCCTACCGTACAATGCCTCAAATAGTGCCATCTGAATACTCGAATGGTAGTTGTTATTATAAGCAAACAACGTCAAAGCTAAAAACTAGTTCCCCTGACCTCCAAAATCCAACACACAAGCACGAAGCATATCCTTCCAAACCTGAATAGTCCTCTCCAACTGCCCGTCAGTCTGGGGATGAAAGGCAGTGGTAAGGTCAACCTAGGTACCCAACTATTCCTAAATGTCCTCCAGAAGCTAAAAGTGAACTAAGAGCCTTGATCTTAAATAATATATACGGGTAACCCATGAAGGTAAACTATTTCTCGAATATAGATATGGGCCAACCTCTCGGCACTAAAGGAATATTGACCAGGGATAAAATGGATAACCTTGGCCAATTGAACCATAATGACCCAAATGCTATTAGAACCATGAAAATTACAGTGCAAACCACCTACAAAGTCTATAGTGACCCCCCTCCTATTTCCATTCAGGAATGGGTAGCCTCTGATGCAATCCACCAAGTCTTTGATGCTCGAACTTCACCGTCTGACAACATAGGTACCGAACAAAAAAATCTACTATATATCTATGTATACCACTCTACTAGCAATGCTCCTCAAATCCCTATACATCTTAGTTGTCCTGGGGTGAACAAAGTATTTGAAGCTATGAGCCTCTTAAAGTATCAACTAAATCAAATCTCTGATCTTCGAAACATAAGTACAACCGTCAAATCTCAAAACACTCTCATAATATAAGGTAGTCATCTTGGACTCACCCCTCAAAACCTGACCTTTAATTATACAAAGCTCGCTATTCTCAAATTGACGACCCCAAATCTACTCCTACAAAGTAGATCTGGCCTCAACACTAGCAAGAATCCTCCTGGGGTCAAAAATATCAAGACAAACCATAGTGTTGGCTAAGGACTGAACATCCAAAGCCAAGGCCTACTGTAAAACTGAAATGAAGGCCAAGCTACCCATACTCACTGCCTTTCGGCTCAAGGCGTCTATTACCATATTCGCCTTGCCCAGATGGTATAGAATAAAGATATATAATCCTTCAGCAACTCAATCTATCTATACTGCCTTGAATTAATCTCCCTCTGGGTAATTATGTATTGTAGACTATCGTGATCAGTGAAGATCTTGCAACAAACATAATTCAAATAATGCCACCAAATCTTAAGTGCGAAAACTACCGTGGGCAACTCTAAATCATGTGTGGGGTAGTTGTGCTCGTGCTCCTTCAGCTGCCTCAACGCATATGTAATAACACGGCTCCACTGCATCAGAACAAACCTTAAACCAACTCCAGAAGCATCGCAATAGAAGGTGAACCCCTCGCCCTCAATTGGAAAAGTCAAAAATAGGAGCTGAAGTGAGCAAGTCCTTGAGCTTTAGAAAGCTCGCCTCACAAATCGCGGACCACTGAAAGAGAACCTCATTCCTATTCAATCTGGTCATAGGGGTTTTAATAGTAGCAAATCTCTCGATGAACCATCTGTAGTAGCCTGCTAACCCAATAAAACTACTAACCTTAGTAGGAGACATAGGCCTAGCCCAATCACGAATAGCCTTAATCTTTGCCGAGTCCACCATAATACCATCTTTTGACACCACGTGCCCTAAGAAAGCTACAGACTCTAGCCAAAACTCATACTTTAAGAATTTTGCATAAAGCCTATGATCTCTCAAAGTATGGAGTACAGTCCTCAAATGTTGCTCGTACTCCTCCCTACTCTTCGAATATACCAGAATGTAATCAATGAAAACTATCATAAAGGAGTTCAAATAATGCCTTAAGACTCAATTCATCAAATCCATAAATGCTACTGGGCATTGGTCAACCCAAAAGACATCACCAAGAACTCATAATGGCAGTAACGAGTCCTTAAGGCTGTCTTAGGGATCTCCTCAACCCTGATCCTTAACTGATGGTATCCCGACCTCAAATAAATCTTAGAAAACACTGGTTCACTCTAAACCTGGTCAAATAAATCATTGATACAAGGCATAGGATACATATTCTTTGTTGTTACCTTATTCAGCTGCCTGTAGTCAATGCACATAAGCATAGAACCATCCTTCTTCTTCACAAATGGAACTGGAACACCCCAAAGTGATACACCTGATCTGGTGAAACCCTTACCCAAAAGATCCTGAAGCTGAATATTTAGCTCTTTTAGCTCGGTAGGAGCCACAAAAATAGGTTGGGTGTCCAGCTTGAGGTTAATAGCAAACTCTATATCATGCTCAGGAGAAAGGCCAGGTAGGTCGGCAGGAAAGAATCAGAAAAGTCATGAACAATAGGAACATAGTCAAGTAAAGGACTCTCAACACTAACATGTCAAACATAAGAAAGGAATAACTTCCAACCCCTTGATAGCAGTCTCCTAGCCTGAATATAAGAAAGTCCCCATTAGCGTGAGGTTCAAAACATCCTGCCCCACAACTAGGGGTATGCCAGGCATAGCTAAGGTACCAATATTGGTAAAGCTATCCAAGACCGCATGATAGGGCGTATAACAGTTCCTTGCCCAGAATCATGTCAAAATCCACCATATCTAATACAATGAGATCAACCTGAGTATCAAACTATCGAATTGTCATTAAACATGATCTATATAACCGATCCACAACTAAAGAATCACCCACGGGGGTAGCTACATGCAATGGCACAAATAATGGTTTTGAAAACAAACCTAACCATGGTGCATAAAAAGTAGAAACATATGAATATGTTGAGCCAGGATCAAATAAAGTAGAAGCTGACAGATGGCATACTGAAATCATACTTATGATCATAGCATCCGAAGCCTCAGCCTCTCGCCTACCAAGAATAGCATACACATGGCTCTGTTCACCACTAGAGTGGGTGCCTGACCGACCACCTATCTTACCTTCCTGAGGACCATCTCTAGAACCCTAGAGACCACCCTGCAACCCCAAGCACCACCCCTAATTAGTGGCACCACTGATCTAATCAGCTGAGCACTCTGAGGTGAAGGATCAATTATCCTGCGTTAGGGACACTCTCAAGAGAAATGACTAGTGACCCTACACTTATAACAAGTCCCGAGCACTCTAATCTATCTAAAAGTTCTGGGTGATTTCGAATGGCCACCTCGACATGATGACCCTGACTGAAACACCCCTCAATGACTGACTACTACTCTTACCACCTAAACTACTATAATTGGGCTTTGATGTCGCCCAAAATATACCTCCAAAAAAGTATAATGCAGTAGCTGAATCAAATATAGAACCCAACTAGGTTGGGGTCAATCCCACAGGGAATAAATCGAAGTTTAAGTAGAATACCGAATGGAACAATTAGGAAGTAAATAAAACTGGGGGGTTTATGTGAATATAAAGTGTGAGTAACAATTGCTGGTCATATCGAGTTTGTATACAATAAGAGAAATACACTAGGACTGTGATCCCCAATGATTCCTTAACTCCACCGATTACTTGTGCTAACAAGATTGCCCCGCTGCACTGCATGCAAAATCTAACAAGTTAGGTTCATCTAACTGTCTCTCGACCTTCATTAGACGAATTTCACTCTTTTCCTCTCGGTCTTAGAGTGTCGCACTACTAACCCTTATCCTGGATCTTAGATAACCATTCCCACTAAGGCTCCGGTTATTAGATGAAGGTTGACAGCCTCAAATCTCTGTTGTTAATCCCTTTTTCTAATATCTACATCTCTCTCGAGCAAGTCTAGAATACAAGCGAGTTTCTAACCTTTGCAACCATTAGAAGAGAAATCACAACAAAGGAAACAACAATACATGCATTTACAGCAGTACAAAATTGCTTTGCACTTAACCAGTTTCGTTAATTCCTCATGGTTCACACAACCCTAGTTGATAGGTTTAGCTACTCATAATTGTAAGAACATAAGAAGAATTCATAGATGAAAACATAATTATGATCTCATGACAATGAAGAAAAATCGAAATCTCAATTATCAATAAAACTCAAATTAGGGTTTGTGACTACAAAACCAAGAATATGTCTGAAACAGTATGAAATAACTCTAAAAATAATGTAATGTCTAAATCTCGCACCTAGGACTATACAGGGGTATTTATAGATACAAAACTAGTCCTATCCAAAACAAAATAGGAGAACAGAGTCGGTAGCATCCATGGTATCGTGACTTGGTGTCGTGTAACCAAGTCACGCCACGTAGGTTGTTGTCGTGGGAATCATACTCAATTAGGTATCTTCAGAAGTTGAGTCACGGCATGTTTCCACGTCACGTGGGTGATAGTCACGCCATGTGACTCCTGCCGTGGAAATCAGACAACTTTTTAAATCTCTATAGTGGACCCATGCCAACCACTCACGTGGCGTGAGTGGCTGTCACGCCACGTGATTTGTGTCATGGTTCCCTTTCTTGTACAGGTTCTTGTTCTTTCTTCTTCTGACACTTCGTTCTCGGGCTTGATTCTTCCTTTTTGATCATTTTGCCTTTAAAACCTGTTTTCCTGCAAAGTAGGACAGAAACCACATCATACTAACAAAACACACCCAAGTTATTACATATTTTCCTTGTTTTAAGCATCAAAAGTGCCATGTAACCAAGTCACATCAACACCCTCAACTTAGAACGTTTGCATGCCCTCAGGTGAATAAAACAAAAGTACACATACACAATGCTTAACTAAGAGAAACCTAAGGGACCTATGGCAGTTTACTCGTTGTCTTTGACACAAAACCTTTTCTGACCCCTCCTCTTTGCAAATCATGACCAATGTGTGTATTCAAGTAGTATAGTATCATGATATAGAAAGGATCAAGTGATGGCACCAGATTATGCATAAACAACTAAGCATATACACAATTTACATTTATCGAACAACTAGCAGCTAATAATGCAACCCATGTGCTCTCACAATCAAAGAAGTCCCATGCAGTCACAGTATTCTAATGAATATCAACGTAGGGACGAAGTCAAAACACTCACACTCACAAAGAAGTTAAAACAGTGTGCATGAAATACCATAGGCTTGCCATTATTTTCTACGCCTTAGTTTTCGGACAATTGGATTAAGATCACTATAGGACTTTACTCGGCTTGTAATTTAGGCTTAGGGATGGGTATGGTACATATGGGTATGGTGACTCAACCCTCTTTGACACTACACTATTCTTGGCTCCGACTTTCAACCTTTCTCATTTTTATTCTCCCTTATTCTCCGTTCTTTTATTTTCAGATTTTGGGTGTGATTTTTCTCGAATTTCACAACACAACTCTTTTTTTTCTTTTTCTTTTCTTTTCACTTTATATTATATTTTTCTTCACACCCAAACCTGTTTTCCCTTTTTCTTTTATTGAACCACTTCTTCATACCAAACTCAATCTACGCACCCCTATAATAGCCACCCTCAACTTAGGTGATTTTCCTGAGTTGAGGTACACAGTGTCCAAGGAGGGACCAGGGCCAAGACAGGTTCATTGTAATTAAAATGGGAAGGTGAATAGGCTAATGAAAGAAATAGGATAATTACGGCTCAAGGTCGGGATCAATGGATACTTATTTATTTGTTTTGGCATTTAGGCTAAAAGTGGACTTTTTTTTTTCATAAACGGCCTATGATCCTTTCCTAATCCCCTATCCTCAAATCTTAGGCAAGACTAACCGGGCAAATTCTGGATCGCACACACAGAGATAACTAAGTAGTGACCTCACACACACATAGCACAGGGTTGTATTATCAACTACTACCTATCCGGTTCATGCAATGCTAGCTACAATTATTTGTCTATAGTCCTAGTGCCATAATAAGATCCAACAGCTGTCACGCATAAGCATGCCATTCACACAATTTAAAAACAGAAATTTTCAGGAGGGGTATCCTTAACAGTCACAACACATAAAAGTTTTTCAAAACTGTACTGCACTACAGTTCCCTTATTTTTCTCCTAATTTAGCAAGAAACGCATAAAAATCATCAATAACATCCTAAACATGTCGGTTCTACTATGATAGCACACTCGGGGGAAAAGAAACACGACAATAAAAAACCCCAAGTGGTGGTAAACCCCCACCCCCAACTAAACATGGTGCAATGCCCTTAATGCACCGATATCAATCAAATACAAGGGGGTAAAGACATACTTGTGGTACCCTAAGCGCCGGAAGTGGGCCAGCCCGCAACGGGATCATTAAACTGCTCAGTCGTAGGTGCATCTAATGGAGGGACAGCCTGGCTAGTAGAAACACCATGCGCCCTCTGCTCTTCCTCAATCAGGCTCGCATGGTACACCACCCTAGAGGCTTTAACTGCCCTCCGCAGATCACCCTCGTACTCAGCATCACTGTCAGCCCGATCCTCCGGACTGCGGGGTCTCTTGCCTCTATCCATCGGAGGCTCCTCATCAGAGAACAAATCAACCTCAAATGTTGGTCGCACGGAGGTCTTGGCAGGCATGGGTGGTATAATAGGAGTGCTACTCGATGCCAATACCCGAACCTCCTCTCTTAATGCAGCCACCTCTTGGGTCAAGCCGGTCATATCAGGACTTGGTGCCGCACTCAATCGGGAGGCCATACGTGCCTCAAAATTATCAATCCTCCCATGCAATACCCTTATAAATTGGTCCATCGCCGCAGTCATCCGAGCCTCCACCCTAGTCTTCGCAGCCTCTACAGTGGTCCTAACCCAAGGCTTAAGCTGGGATACCAACTTAGCCATCTGGGTCTCAGTGTGTGAGCCTGGCGCTCAAACATCTCCGTCTGCCTGTCAATCAACTACTGCAAAAAGTCCCTTGATACTGAAACCATCCCAGCAGGAGGCGGTAGAGCACTAGTACTGGGTACCTCATCATCAATAGGGCCAGCGCCCTCAGTCTGTACAGGAATAGTCACAGGTACCCTAATAGGTATGGGAATAGGCATAGGGGCACTACTCGACTCATCCAGGGCTACGCCCGACGACTCAGACAACTGTGACCCTCGTGGAAGAATGGGGTGTGAACCACCCCTCTACTGCATCAGTCTAATATCCGCAATATGGGTCACCTCGATATAATGGTCTAGGGCAGGTATCCTGGCCACCCCCGCCCTATCACACAACCCCTTGATTAGGCATAGGAAGGGTATACTCATGTGATCTCTAAAATCCCACTCGTGGATCTCCCGGATGATGTACCTCGCAAAATGAATCTCATAACCAACCAAGATGTTGGCTACTACTACAGCCCAGTCCAATGTGAGTGAGTTGTCAGCATTGGTTGGAACCAACCGATGCCGAACCACGAACCACAAGAATCTACTAGCAAAATGAAGTGTGGACTTTTTGATGTCCAGCTTCCCAGTCACCCAACTAGCCGCCACACCATCTTCGGCTATGTACCCCCCAATCCATTTAAGCAGCTCCAATTTCTGCTCCGCATCTCGCATCTTAACTCTATCTCAGACAATGTCCATCCTATGATAAAATTCATCAGTCGAAGCTGGAAATGGATGGTCAGCCCCAAATAAGAAGCGGTGAATGGTCTACTCTGAAATATCCATGCGGGCACCACGAACCATGACGTGAGTCTAGAATGGCTGCAAAAGATATCGCTGCCCAACAGGAGTGCTCAAGTCAACCGACGTAGCATAAGAGGTATAAAACTCTCGAAATAACTCTGAGCTATATCAACCAGAAGGTTGCGCCATCCAACCCAAACCATATCTCTCAAAGACAGGCCAAATATCAGGCAGTGTCCTCAACTCCTCCACCCGCTATCGGGGCTCCTCCATAATTCTCCTCCGAAACACACCCCTCTCAGTCAACTCAACATCTATATCCTAAAAGGCGTGCATGCCCTGCACACCCCATTGCTGAATCTTCCTACTCTGCGCGGGAGTCGGAGCACTCTGGGCACTAGAATCGAAAACAGAAGTTGTATCCTCCACCGCCGAAGTACCCTGACCCGTAGCATCATCTGCAGATCCTGACACAGAATCATCCTCCCCCTATTCAGACTGGGGAGTGGGCTCAGAGGACTCAGCCGGAACAACTGGCTCGATAGGTGGTGGGGCCAGCTGAAGTCTTGCCCGGGCAGCCGCTCGGGTTCGCGTCTGTAACCTCGTAGCCCGAGGTACCAAAGCAGTGTCATCATGGCTAATGTAAAACTCCTCCACAAAACCACTTTTCTCAGACTCAATCGGTTCATCACGCAGATGGGTCGATAAATTCGAATTTTTAGTGAGAATTCAGGATGAGGAAGCAAGGTGGTCACTCTTGTGGTTTGATTTGGGAGGCATGGTAATGGGTTTGGATCGGATTTTGGGTATATGGGTCGGGTTTGGATTGGATTATGGGTTAGTGGGTTGGATCCTTGGGTAAATGGGTCGGATTTTTGAAATTTTGGGGAAATAGGGTTCGGATTTTGGAAATTTTAGGGGTCTAGGGTTCGGATTTTAGTTGAAGGATTAGAGAAAGAATGGAATTTAGGGTGTTAATTAGAGGATTTTGAAAGTGGGGGAAATAAGGGAATGGTTCGTATATATATCGGGTAAAGAAGAAGGGATCCAATTTTATTTTGGAAAAATGGGACTGGATCGGGTCGGATTCAGGTATCTGCAAGGTGTACGTTTCACGACACGACCCACGTGACGTGGGTGTGACTCATGCCACGTGATTCATGGCGTGGATGAGGCCCTGGGTTTATCTATTCCTCTGATTTTCACGATACCAACCACGTGACGTGGGTTAAACTTATGCCTCGTGGGTCCTGACGTAGGTGAGGTTCTAAAGACAGACTTTTAACTATGATTTTTACTGTACCGACCACGTGACGTAGATGTGACTCACGTCACGTGAGTCTTGTCATTGATGATACTGAACCAATTCTGGTAAATTTTGTGATTTTCAGCTAACTGCTCCTTAATTTTCAGATTTCCCCATAACAAAATCTTGGGTTACCTCCCAATCAGCGCTTGATTTAATGTCGCGGCACTATACGGCTAACTTGGATACTCAGACTTCACCAACTAGCCCATGGGTTGCCTCCCATGAAGTGCCTGATTTAACGTCGCGGCACGACATGGCTAGCTTGACTACTCAGACTTCATCAAGTTCAAGTTCTTCAGTCGTCCTTATCTTTTCCGGAACTCTCACATAATGCTTAACACGTTGTCCATTGACTTTGAATAGAACATTATCTGCTCCTTTTAGCTCAATAGCACTATGTTATAATACCCTAACTACCGTGTATGGGCCTGGCCATTTGGACTTTAGTTTTCTAGCAAACAAGCGAAGATTGGAATTATACAGTAGCACCAAATTTCTCGGGTGAAACTCTCAGTTCTTAATTCGACGATCATGATAAAATTTCATCTTCTCTTTATACAATGTAGAACTTTCATAAGCCCAGAGACAAAATTCATCCATCTCATTCATCTGCTCAAGTCTCAATTGAGCCGCTTCACTCCAGTCTAAATTCACCCTTTTCAACATCCACAAAGCCTTATGTTCCAGTTTAACGGGCAAATGGCAAGATTTTCCAAAAACCAACTGATATGGTGATGCACCAATTGGTGTTTTGAAAGCAGTCCGATACACCCATAACGCATCATCCAATCTTTGAGCCCAATCAGTCCTATTTGCATTAACTGTTTTTGCCAAAATGGACTTGATCTCGTGATTTGACACCTCAACCTGCCCGCTTGTCTGAGGATGGTAAGGTGTTTCCACCTTATGTTTGACACCATATTTTTCAAGCAGTTCCTTGAACAGAAGGTTGCAAAAGTGTCCATCACATAATAATAATTCGGGGTGTCCCAAATCGTGAGAATATGTTCTTTTTCAAGAAAGCTGTGACACTTCTCCCTTCCTTATTAGGAAGCCCAATTGCCTCAACCCACTTAGAAACGTAGTCAATGGCTATCATGATGTACTTTATTCCATGCGAGCTCACAAAAGGACCCATAAAGTCAACTCCCCACACATCGAACAATTCAAGCTCAAGTATAGTTGTCATGGGAAGTTCGTGTCTGCGTGAAATATTCCCTTGCCTTTGACATAGGTAACAAGCGCGAGCATAATCGTGAGCATCTTTGTAAATATTGGGCCAGTAGTACCCACATTGCAAGATTTTATGGGCAGTTCGGGCACCTCCATGATGACCCCCAACTGGAGATGAGTGACATGCCTCCAAAATACTTATCATCTCGACCTCTGGGACACATCTTCGAATTATGCCATCCGCACATATCCTGAACAGATACGGCTCATCCTAGAAGAATTTTCTTACCTCATGCATGAATTTCCTTCTCTGCTGATATGAAATATCTTTTGGGACTAGATCACTTGCCAAGAAGTTGGCAAAATAAGCAAACCATGGGATTAAGTCTTGGGATGCTGCCAGTACTTGCTCATCTGGAAAAGTATCATCAATCTCAAGATCATCCTTCAATTTAAGCAGGGATTCCTCCTCAAGGCGTGATAGATGGTCAGCCACTTGATTTTCGGTCCCCTTACTATATTTGACTTCAAAGTCAAATTCTTGCAACAGAAGTACCCACCGAATCAGTCTTGGCTTAGCATCCTTTTTTGACATAAGATACCGAAGAGCTGCATGGTCTGTATGCACAATCACTTTCGTACCTATCGAGTAAGATCTGAATTTCTCAAAAGCGAATACTACGGACAACAATTCCTGCTCAGTCACAGTGTAATTCTTTTGAGATGGATTAAGCACTTTGCTATCGTAGTAAATCGGATGTAATATCTTCTCACGTCTTTGGCCAAGGACTGCACCCAAAGACACTCCACTAGCATAGCACATAACCTCAAAAGGCTTAGTCCAATATGGTGACACAATAATAGGGGCTCAAACCAACTTCTCCTTAAGACACTCAAATGCTTTAAGACATGCTTCATCAAACACAAACTTCACCTCTTTCTCTAAAAGTTTGCACAAGGGATGTGTAATCTTTGAGAAATTCTTGATGAATCTTCTATAAAAAACAGCATGACCTAAGAAACTTCGAATACCTTTTATCGAGATAGGTGGGGGTGGCTTGTCAATTAATTCAATCTTTTCCTTATCCACCTCAATGCCATTCTTTGAAATCTGATGCCCCAATACGATACCTGTAACACCCCGTACATGTTTACCTTAGTTTTGAGAGGTAAAAAAAAAAAAAAAAAAAAAAAAAAAAAGTGCGCGATGAGTAGCGTGCCACGCCACTTTGGGCCAACTTTTTGTGCCCATAGTCAGCAAGCTAGCGCGCCCAAGGGCGTGCCACGCTGGGTTTGGTCACTTTTCAAAGTTGGAATTTTTCTTAAAGTCCCAAGGGTGCCCGGGGACGTATTGAGCTGATTTTTGCCACGTCTCTTCTACAACCATGAGAATATACATGAAATGAGTGAAATATTATATTGGTATGATAAAATTACCCGAGGACGAATTTGGGGTCAAAATGACGATTTTGCCCTTTTGGTCAAAATAGGCCATACGTGGCTAGAATCGCTTGTTTTTGGGATTGAGGATACGGATATGAATAACATGAGTGGGAATATTGTTTTAACATGTATGAGATGACTTGTACACGTGAAATTATTGATTTTACTGGGTTAAGTGAATTGGGCCCAAAAAGGACCCAAAAATGAAATAAAAGCATGGCCCAAAATGGGTCAAATGACCCATTCTTGCCAAGACCTTCTAGAATACCATATTAATGACTAAGGATGGAATAAAGGTCTATAAAAGGGGCCAATTATCTGATTTTATCATGATAAACACCCATGCCTTTTCTATCTTTTTCTAGAAATTTCCCAAGAACATCTTTTTGGCTTTCAAAACCCTAAGGCACTTCTTGGAGAAAGATCATCATCTTCCAAGCTTGGGTAAGTGAATATTATTGTACTTTAACATATTATAAGCATGATAGAATATGTATATCATGTTTGTTATGGTTGAAAATGTTGGACATGACACTTTTTGGTTTTGTGAAAAAGATGTGAAATCCATGGGATTGTAACTTGAATTATGACTTGTGGTCTTGATGAAAAAGTATGGTATGGATGAAATAACAACATGTATGGTGTTATTATTGTCCTAAACTTGTTATTTTCATATAAGTGTAAATTATTGGATTTGGGCCGATTTGTTGTTGTGAGGTGTATTGAAGTAAAGTGATGGCATAATTGTGATGTTGTGATGATGGAGAAGTGT
The DNA here is from genome assembly GCA_031232105.1 of Capsicum rhomboideum. Taxonomy (NCBI): domain Eukaryota; kingdom Viridiplantae; phylum Streptophyta; class Magnoliopsida; order Solanales; family Solanaceae; genus Capsicum; species Capsicum rhomboideum. Next base: position 53,882,055 of record CP124718.1, read on the forward strand.
AAAATATGAACTTGGTGTGGCATGCTATTGGTTATCATGTGTTGGTCAATATATGGAATATTGTGGTATTATTGGTATAATGATTTCATAAGTGACATTGTCAAGGGGGAAATGACATGTTGGAGCTAAACATGTGACTTATTGTTATTGTATGCCATTATAAGGTAATTGGTGGTTAATGTTGGTTCGTTATGAACTTGTGTTGTAGAGTGAAAACATAAAGGAGGAGCGGGACTATTGTACACGCGTCTAAAATTGTGTATTCATATTAAGAAGACAAGGTATGTAAGGTTCCTTTTTCCGTATCCTTCTGCAACATGTTGTTCATATTGACATTGGACTTGTTTCAATTCCGAGAGGCTTGAAGTATATCAATTCAGGTTGACGTATATTTTTATTCATACGCATCCTATTCTTAGAAGAATGATGATTCACTTATCTCTTAGTCATTGATTGGAATTTCCAAAGATGTCATAACATTGTAAATTCTAAGAGAACTATCTCAACGAGAGTAATGAGGTAAAGAGAGATTGTTTAGTTTGAATAACATTATTCCAATCATGTATTATTCCAAAGTCCTATAGTATGATGATTATCTTTGTACCAATCATTCATAAGTAGAAGTACCAATCTCATAAGAGTAATAAGAGAGGTGATGTGCAAGTTAGTAAAATTATGCCTCATAAGTGAAAATGTCAATCTCATGAGGAAAAAGGGGTGAAATGAGATGTGTATATAAGTGTGTGCTTAGCCTTATGATCTTTAAGGTGTCACTCTCATAACTAAATACAAGGTATAAGATTGTAAAAAGGTAATGGGCATGGTTGCTTTATGTTTCATGGAGTATGGATTACATTATAGAGGGTATAAGTTCAATATGGAATAGTCCCAATGTTATGCTTTGTTATCTATTATAGCCCACAAAAGGTGGAGGCCCGCCCGGTATCATGTACCTACTTCCATAAGATCTCATAAGAATACTGAAGGAGGTAAAGTGCGAGCTAATGTATCTATCCCTCATAAGTTAAGGTGTTAATCTCATGAAGCTTAGGAGTAAGGTAAAGCATAGTTGTGTGTTTCAATTAGTATCATGATCCTTAATGTGTTAATCTTTCATAAGTTGATATACCAATTTCTCCCACAATAGAGTGGATGTATGTGACCCCACCATGAGAGTGGATGGATGGATGTATGTTACCCCATCATGAGAATGGATGTATGGCTCCCCACCATGCGAGTGGATGTATGATTCTCCCACCATGAGAGTGGATGTATGTTGTCCCACCATGAGAGTGGATGTATGATTCTCCCACCATGAGAGTGGATGTAGGATAAACCACCAATAGCGTGGAGGTACGTTAATAGAATAGATGCATGTTCTCCCACCATGAGAGTGGATGTACGTTACCCCACCATGAGAGTGGATGTATGTTCTCCCACCATGAGAGTGGATGTATGTTACCCCACCATGAGAGTGGATGTATGTTACCCCACCATGAGAGTGGATGTATGTTGCCCCACCAATAGAGTGGATGTAGGTTAAAACCACCAATAGAGTGAATGTAGGTTAAAACCACCAATAGAGTGGATGTACATTAAGAGAGTAGATGTATGTTATGTTGTTACCCCCACCACTAGAGTGGATGTATGTGGATGAAGTGTTATTCTGTTATAACCTACTAACCAAGTAGATGGAGAATAGCGGTAATGAATAGAGAAGCAAGAACGAATCTCTTGGGTATAGAAGAACCTATTAGAGGCAAGTCTCTTGAGTGAAGGTAAATTCCTTGAAGGACTATAATTATAAAAGATGTTACATAAAATGATCTTGATCCACATTGATTATTCTCTCATATTTTATTCTATTGACATTCTCATGTATGATGCTATTTATTATGAGCCTTGCATACTCAGTACATTCTTCGTACTGACCCCCTCGGGGGACTTACCTTACATGTTGCAGGTGCAGGAATTAGTAGACCTCCTCAGTAGACTGTGGATCATTTACAGAGTTTTGGTGAGCTCCAGTTGGTTCGGAGCCTCCTGAGTCATAGTTGTATATTTGTTTTGATATTGTAAATATTGTATAACGCGGGGACTTGTCCCGACTGTTAGTTGGTCTAGTAAATGCATCTGTTAGAGGCTTTTGTAGACATATGTGGGTATGTGGATATAAGAGATAAATGTTCTTTTTGACTTAATGGCCCCAACGGCCAAGTTTCATTAATATATATATATAGCATATGTTCCATGATCATGTCTTCCACATAGGTTCATAAGGTTTAATGAGATCCATACGAGAATATGCATACGAAGGTTCATGAGCAAATATTGGTTCTCTCGGGCCATATCGGCTTCGGGTGCCAATCACGTCCCGTTGGAAGTCGGGGCGTGACAATACCCTCATTGACCATAAAGTGACATTTTTCCCAGTTCAGTCCTAGATTGCACTCCTCGCATCTTTGTAGCACATTGGCAAGGTGTACCAAACAACCATCAAATGAGTCTCCCACAACGGAAAAGTCAACCATAAAAACCTCGATAGTGTCTTCCACTATGTCCGAGAAAATAGACATCATGCAGCGTTGGAAGGTAGCCGGTGCATTACACAAACCTAAAGGCATCCTCTTGAATGCGAACATCCTGTATGGACAAGTGAAGGTGCTTTTCTCTTGGTCTTCGGGGGCAATAAAAATCTGATTATACCCCGAATAGCCATCAAGAAAACAATACCATCCTCTACCAGCAAGACGGTCTAACATCTGGTCCATAAAGGCATAGGAAAATGATCTTTCTCAGTCCAAGAATTCAACTTTCGATAATCCATACAAACTCTCCATCCAGTCACCGGCCTCATTGGAATCAACTCATTTTTGTCATTTGGAACCACAGTGATTCCTCTCTCTTTCGGCACAAACTGAACTGGGCTCACCCACTTGCTATCAGCAATAGGGTAAACCACTCATGCATCTAACCACTTGATGATCTCTTTCTTCACAACCTCTTGCATTAGTGGGTTCAGACGACGCTGGTGCTCAATGCTAAATATTCACTCAGGAACCAGCTGGATGTTATGAGTACAAATATAGGGTGGAATACCTACGATATCAGCAATGGACCAACCAATGGCCCTCTTAATTCTTCTCAACACTGAAACCAAAGCCTCTACTTGCCAATCCACCAATTTACCAGAAATAATCACTGGCAAGATATTGTTGGCTCCCAAGAATGTGTAGAGAAGGTGGGTCGGAAGAGACTTAAGCTCTAAAACTGGAGGCTTCTCAATAGACTGATGAGCTGGTGGAGTTACCCTATTCTTCAAATCGAGATCTAGTTTCTTTGGAGTATAAGTGTATTATCTTTTACCAGCGAGTGCACCCATCATCTCATCATAGTCTTCAACACCATTGACATCAAAATTCATGATCACGGCAGCCAGAGGTTCTACTCCCAACCTTTCTTCAAGAGACATAACAACCTCACTATCATCAACTGCATCTATCAATGAGATCACTCGCTTATCTCTTGGCTGCTTCATTGAACGACAGACATTGAAAGTAACCTGTTCATCATTCAATCTAAATTTCAGCTGCCCTATTTCCATATCAACTAAAGCATGACCAGTGGAAAGGAATGGTCTTCCCAATATGATGGGAACCTCAAAGTCAACTTCACAATCGAGAATCACAAAATCATCCAGAAAGATAAAAGATGCAACCTTCACCAAAACATTGTACAAAATGCCCACTGGCTCTTCACAGTCCTATCGGCCATGAGAAGTCTCATAGAGGTTGGTTTTGGTGCTCCTAATCCCAACTGTTTGAAAATGGCTAATGGCATTAGATTGATGTTAGCACCCAAATCACACAGTGCTTTAGCAAAGTCGTAGGACCCGATAGTACAAGGAATTGTAAAAGCTCCTGGATCCTCCTTCTTTTCAACTAGGGAACGCTAAGCAACTGCACTATAGTGACGTATGTTATCTGCTGGCTCAAAACTGATTGTTCTCTTCTTTGTCACCAAGACTTTCATGAACTTTTCATAACCTGGCATCTGCTCCAATGCCTCTACAAGAGGGATGTTTACTGACAGCTCCTTCAACATTGTGCAGGCATAGGTGGATCTGTCATGCACTTCCCACTTCTAGTAGTAATGGTGAGACAATGACTATCATTTTTCGAATTCTGGATGGTATTGCTTGAAAGGGTGCCTAGATGACGTTGAATTAGTGCCAATGAAATCTGCCTGAATTATTGCTCCAACTGTTTAATGGCAGTTGAATGAGACTCTACTTTCTGACTTATGCCCGAAATGTCAGTCCTAATCTCCTTCAAGCAATTTTCCTGGCTTTCTGCTCCTTTGACCAGTTTATTAAGAAGGGCCTCCATCTTTGAATTTCTAGACTCCTCATCACGTCTTCCTGGTGGTACATAAAGGTCATTCTTCTCTCTATGATCCTCTTTCTGCCTCCAATCACCGTCACGGTCTCGTTCTCGATCTCTGTATCCCAATTTGTTGTAGTTGTCTCCATAATAGTTTCGACCTTGATTCCATTGCCTTGAGTTCCAAGAGTCTTGGTTAGACCCTTGGACCTTGGCTCAAAAACCCGCCACTTCGCTATCTAGGTACTTCGTCTCTTCATCCGACTCACTATCATCATGTATAGCTGATTTTCTTTGTGCACCTACAACATGCACCTTTTCCGCATCTCTGGCCGCTATCTGTTTAGCCAGAAGACCAATTTCTGTCCTCAACTGAGCGACCTCTTGAGCCACATATTCATCCAAAGCCCTTTGAGCTTCTTAAGCTCCAATAGCATATGTGCCAGCCGGCGTATCTGCCTCCCGAGTATGCCATCCTCAGTTGGTCTTAGTGACACGATCTAATATCTCAGAAGCTTGGTCCTATCTCAGACTCATGAATGCTCCACCAGTGATAGTATCTGCTACCGCCTTTGTATTGGCATTCAAAGCCCTGTAGAAGATTTCAAGTAAATTCCTACCACTCATCCTATGATTTGGAACATTCTGCAGCTTCTTTTTAAACCTCAACCATGTCTCATAGTGCTTCAGAATAAAGCTATCTGAAATTGTAAATCTTATCTTTCAACTGCAGTATCTTGGACGGTGGGAAAAATCTTTCCAAAAATTGATGTATCAATTCTTTCCACATAGTGATGGAACCTCGTGGCAGCTCATCCAACCACAAAGTAGCTTCCCCTGCAAGGGAGAATGGAAACAATCTCAACTGAATAGCCTCTTTGTTAACTCCAGGCAGATTGTAAGACGTTCAGACCCCCACAAAATTCATTACGTGCATGTTTGGATCATCAGTGGGAAGACCCGCGAACACACCCTTCAAGTTTAGCAGATGGATCATGGCACTAGTAATGTCAAACTTAGTGCCTAGAGGTAACTCTGGTGGAATGACGACACCAGTCTTTATTGGCCCAAAATAGGCCACATATTCTTCTTTAGGATCATCATAAATAGGCACATGTGGTCTCGGTTGTTCTCTTAGTCGTCTTTTTTGCTCTTAGCATCAGCTAGACGTTGTGTTGCTTCCTGCATAGCTCGATTATCTCTTTCTGCTTGTCTAAGAGCAGCTTGTCTAGCATGCTCTTCTCGTGTCAATCGAGCAGTAGTTTGATCCGCTATTTCCTGACCAACCGAATGAATTGGCTGGTTGTGAAAGTGTCCCGCAGCTGGGGGATTCTGAACTCCTTCAGTATTTACCATTCTGCGATTAACTCTCAGAGTCCTTTTGATTTCAGGATCAAGTGGAATCAGGGGATTGCCTTGACTCCTAGTATTTGGCATACACCGACGTATGCCCTCAAAGTATGTAAAAACACAACCAATCAACCCCAACCAGTAATAATCAACTCCATAACCGTATTCCTCGGCAATGGTGCTAAAATTTTGTGTCGCCCAAAATATACCTCCAAAAAAGTATAATGCGATCGCTGAATCAAATATAGAACCCAACTAGGTTGGGGTCGATCCCACAGGGAATAAATCGAAGTTTGAGTAGAATACCGGATGGAACAATTGGGAAGTAAATAAAACTGGAGGGGTTTATGTGAATATAAAGTGTTAGTAACAATTCTTAGTTGTATCGAGTTTGTAGACAATAAGAGAAATACACTAGGACTGTGATCCCCAATGATTCCTAACTCCACCGGTTACTTGTGCTAACAAGATTTCCCCGCTGTACTGCATGCAAAATATAACAAGTTAGGTTCATCTAACTGTCTCTCGACCTTTATTAGACAAATTTCACTCTTTTTCTCTCGATATCCGAGTGTCGCACTACTAACCCTTGTCCTGGATCTTAGATAACCATTCCCGCTAAGGCTCCGGTTATTAGATGAAGGTTGATAGCTTCAAATCTCTGTTGTTATTCCCTTTTCCCAATCTCTGCCTCTATCTTGAGCAAGTCTTGAATACAGGTGAGTTTATAACGTTTGCAATCGTTAGAAGAGCAATCACAATGAAGGAAACAACAATAAATGCATTCATATGAGTACAAAATTGCTTTACACTTAACCGTTTTCGTTAATTCCTCATGGTTCACACAACCCTAGTTGATGGGTTTAGCTACTCATAATAGTAAGAACACAAGAAGAATTCATATATGAAAACATAATTATGATCTCACGACAATAAAGAAAAATCAAAATCTCAATTATCAATAAAACTCAAATTAGGGTTTGTGACTACAAAGCCAAGAATATGTCTGAAACAGTATGAAATAACTCTAAAAATAATGTAATGTCTAAATCTCGCACCTAGGACTATACAGGGGTATTTATAGATATAAAACTAGTCTTATCCAAAACAAAATAGGAGAACAGAGTCGGCAGCTTCCACGGTATCGTGACTTGGTGTCGTGTAACCAAGTCACGCCACGTAGGTTGTTGTCGTGGGAATCATACTCAATTAGGAATCTTCAGAAGTTGAGTCATGGAATGCTTCCACGTCACGTGGGTGGTAGTCAGGCCATGTGATTCCTACCGTAGAAATTATACAAATTTTTCAATCTCTGTAGTGGACCCACGCCAGCCACTCACATGACTTGATTGGCTGTCACGCCACGTGATTTGTGTCGTGGGTCCCTGTCTTGTGCAGGTTCTTGTTCTTTCTTCTTCTGACACTTCGTTCTCAGGCTTGATTCTTCCTTTTTGATCATTTTTCCTTTAAAACCTGTTTTCCTGCAAAGTAGGACAGAAACTACATCATACCAACAAAACACACCCAAGTTATTGCATATTTTCCTTGTTTTAAGCATCAAAAGTGTCATGTAACCATGACACATCAGGCTTACCCCCACATAATATCTGAAGTACTGCCTGAGTGTGCCTACTAGGCAAACCCTGGTGCTAATAAGGCCAACGTTGGGGGTACCTACTATGAAATCCTTAGCCTCTGAACTGTGAGCCGCTATGGCTCCCACTGTAATTACCCTAATAATAGAGCCTTTTATCACTACCCCCATGGGCATCACAATCCATATCCTCTATAGTTTAGCTATGATCAACAATCTTAGTAAACAACTTCCTCGAAGTCACCAAACTCTGAGTAGCCCTATGAAGCGGTAAATTCAACCTTCTGATAAAACATCAAATCCTTTCATACTCTAGAGGTAGAATCATGGTGGAATGCCTTGATAGCTCATAAAACATCACCTTATACTTGACCACCATCATAGAACCCTGCCTTAATCCAGAAAACTCATCTCTAAGGCACTCGAGCATGTTCCTAGGCATATACTTCTCCAAGAAAGCCTTAGAGAATCGAGCCCAAGTCATAGAAGGAGATTCAGCTGGCTTGGAATCAAGAAAACTTCTTCACCACTATCTCGCTACCCTGTAAAACAGATATATTACATAATACACTCTACGCGACTCAACCAACCCTAAATTATGAAGCCTCTCCTTACAATTGGTTAGAAACTCATAAGCATCCTCTCCTGGAGCACCGACAAATCTAGGTGGAGTAAATATCAGAAATCAGCCTAACATCTTCTATACCTCCGGACTCAAAACTAGTTGGGCTACTACCGGCTACAGAACTACTGGTGCTGGCAGACCCTCTGCACTAGAAACCGCAGCTATAGGCTGCTCCCCTAAACCAATACCACCCTGGGCTGCTATCTAAGCCCCATCAGTCAATGGACCATCAACGAATCCAAAAAGTTGGACTACAACATCTCTAAGAACTGCAGAAGATATAAACCCAGGTAGGGCCTAGGCTTCCCCTGGCCCACCTGCTACTCTGGCGGTGGAATCTCTGACTCAGGAGTAACAATATGATCTGAAAATGGCTCCCTAGACTGATGTCAACTTCTAGGTCGACCTCTGCCCCAAACTGGAGCTCTAGCAGTAGGTTCAGGGTTTGAATCCCTGGCTGGTGTATACCAAATCCTCACCATGTGTAAAAGTGTGAAACAACAATAAGAATTTGAAAACCAATACAGACACAACACATGAAAGTGAACCAACAAAGATGAGATTTTTTTGCTAAAAATGTCCCATAGTCTTTTGAAGATAGGATACAGATGTCTTCATACAGATCTGCGAAACTCTACTAAACATTGGCTCTTATACCAACAATATCGATGAAACTAGGCTCTGATACAAACTGTCACAACCTAATTTTTCAGGTCATGATGACACCTACATTAACCCACTAGTAGGTAAGCCAAGTCATAGCCCGAAATGATGAGTAATGGGATAATAGGCAGAAAATAAAGGAAACCAAGAGTTAAATCAATAATCACGACAAAATATACATAACATACTGTACAAGAGAGGAAAGAGGACAAAATGTACCAAAAAAAATCCCTTCCAAGACCTAGTAAGGCCGGTATAAGAGCCACTATGACAAAAAATATGAGTACTATACAGTATCCAAAATATACATATATACACAATAGTCTCAGAAATACAAATGACTGTAACTGGAATTGATGGAGGAGAATCAACTTTGGACTCTAAAAAGCTCACCCCATCTTCTAATTAATAGCAGGGCCTGAGAGTAACATCAACATTAGTGTCTTATACTTGGATCTGCATCAAGGAAAGGATGTTGAAGTGCAGTATGAGTACCAAAGAAATGGGTACTTAGTAGGTATCATCGGCCGACTGAGCTCAAATTTAGTAAGAGCATGGATAAAGTGTGAGAGTGTAAGCTAAGTCAACAGTTTATAGGGGTAGAATATGTAAATATCCATTATACTAAGAAAGTATGATAAAGGAAATAAATAATCCCAAAATAAGAGCAATGAACTAACTACAACCTAACTGGGCCCCCATAAGCCCAGAAGACACATACAAGAAGAAAAGTAACCCTACCGAGCCCCCATAAGATGGTGGATGAAAACAAGAGAAAACTAAGGTAAGAAACATAAATAACCTTTAGCCATGCCAGTCCCGGTAACTTCCTAATCCCAAATCCATAATGAAAGTGTATCTATGTACCAGGTTCAAACCGAAACCAATGGATAGTAACAGCAGGCTAGACACCGAGCTTAAATTAGAAATAACAGATAATATCAAGAGGCCAAATGATGCATAAAGAATAGAACCCAGTACAAATTTCAGAACTCCCAGTAACAACCATAATTAACACCAGAACATCTCATCCATAAACAGAGATTGACGTCGGTCTTAAACCAGAACTCACAGTAACCATTTGATAACCAGAAAGAGGTGATCCCATAAAAAGCCTACCTCAACCATAAAATGAAGCAAAACTCATACCAAAACTATTAAATAGTAAACTATACACATAAACCGATGTCAATCTCATACCAAAATTAATAATAGTTGCAATAGAGTACACGCCTGACTTGAATCAAAATTGAAATGAGTATACATATATAAGCATAACTAGATAGATGGAAGAAATCCAAGAATTTCATGACTATCTCTACTCCCTATAGTCATATAAACCAATCTCAGGAGGTTAAGTCAACTAAGACGAGGCGGGTCCCAAATTTTAGGTCAAGAAGTTGCGATCCAAGGTCAGTTGCTACTCTACCTAGGAAAAGAAGCTAAAATAGGCCACTAATCTTGTCTAAATTAATCCCAACCCACGTTAATAGCCTAAAGTAGCATCCATGAGTTTAACTAAGCCTAAAGAAAATTCAAATCAAATATACTATCTAAAAAGGGGTAGTGGGGCCTACTAGGGGTCCTTATAACCAAACCTAGGTTAGAATCTACCCGAGTTTAGTCTAAGGATTCCCATTCCCATCTCAAGGTATTAATATCACTAATATTAGTCCTAAAGGATGATAATACACTATGCTAGGGGAGAACAGGCCCGAACACTATAAAGAGGGGCCCAAACCAGCTAAATATGGCATAAAAATCCTAAAATGATAACCGAGCTAGAAATACTAGCCCAAAACTAAAAATATAGTACACTAATACCATAATTAACTTCAATATATAAGGAGGATAAGCCTAGCCTACCTGGACACCGTCGAACGCTCGTTGATTCCTCTACATCAAAGCTTTCCCCTTCTGAGATACCTCTGAGAGCTACCACACTATCAAAACAATGATCTATGCATCATGATGAGAAAATTGATACCCATATTGTGTATAAATACTTTGGGTCAGAAATCGGACAAAAAATCTCATGTGGGGCCTGCTTGCGGAATCCCAAAACTAAAATTGTCATAGCGTCCCACGCAGCTCAAGGATCAATTGCCAAATAAATTTAGCTAAATTCAAGATCCAACAGTCCCAACATAATCAAGAAATTTAATGAAGAAACCGGGGAAAAAAGCTAGAATTTAAGAGAAACTTATGAAAATAATGCTCAAGAATCCGCCCCAAGCTAATTCCAGCTTTACACACTCAATCCCTCCAAGTTTCAGAGCTTAATGAAATCTAAAATGGTGGATTTTTATACTTGATAAGTGCTGGAAAATTAAGGGGACATATATATATAATGCCAACTATGGCTGCTTTAGTGGCTAAATGACGGTTAAAATGGTCACCGCTAAAGCGTTCACCACTAAAGCTCCCAAGGGTCGCTTAAGCGACCAGGCCTTGGCTGGCCAGGCTTCACTAAAGTGGTCCAGAGTCGCTAAAGAGGTCCATTGGCTGCTTAAGCGGATGCACAAGATACTTGGCACCAACCAAGTTCAATAAGTCCCAATGGACTCTGATCGGGGGCTCGAGATTCGTTTGGAATCCCGTGCTCGCAAACGAACTATGCTACTCTACCAAATTCGACATTTCAAACTTAATGGAGCCATCAAAATTTCCATCCAGGATTATTTCGATAAAAAGTAGGACCCATACCCCAATGTCCCAACACGAGTCAAGAAGCCTCAGGACCTAAACCAAAGGTGACCCTAGTCTAAAATCATTATTCTGGAGCTGATGAAACTGTCATATATGACATCCGAGTCCATTTTACAGAGGTTTTATCCCGATACCCATTGCTAAACTTCAAAAGCTTTAGAACAGGGAAATGGCTCCCAAAACCAAATGAACTGCCCCATAACCGAACTATCAGTCCCAGCAAGTCATAAGTGACCTGAAACATTTGTAGGAAAGCTCTAAATATAGTAAAAGAAAGAAAACATGGGAATTTACTTATAGAGTCATTAAAATGGTACAGCACAATGATATGACATGTATGCAATGCTGAAATGCTCACATTGTATACACACTTTAAGCCTAGACTTACAGGAGAGGACCCATAGGGGGTTTACAACCCGTATACTAATCATAATCTCATCAATCAACCTTTTTAACACTTCCATCAACTAAGGAGCTTTATAAAATGGTACACTTTATTTTACAAAAATGTCCAAGTTCCATAATAATATCAATTACATGAAAATAAATGACAATGATTATGCATGGTTATAACAAAGTCAACAACGTATATTAATCTATTCAACAATAGCATGAATGAACTCAAATCACCGAAATCCCAAAATTTTTTGATATAAGCCCCTCATGGCAATACAATGGCAAAGAATCATATAAGACATCAAATATATCAATCAAGGCCCTCAAACGAGCATCACAATAGTAATAAAAATAATAAATGCTCAAACATGACTAGAACCAGGCCCCACACGAATATCTCAATGATAATAATCTATCAAATCAGTAATATGGTTCACACAAGCCTCCACACAGGCAACACAATAGTACTAATGATTTCAAATACTGAACAAAGTAATAAAATCCCCAATCAAACTACCCAGCTCGGTCTGAAGAAAGTTAAGTCATAACTTACCTTAAAGGCTGAAAACTCAAGCCATAACCCTTTAACAAGAAGTCTTTCCCTTTCGTGTAGCTTTGGAATGAACCCAATCTATCAAAAATAGATGCTACGCATAATTAGGAGTCTTAGGTACCCGTATTAGAATACTTTAATTTCGAGTTCAAAATCACTTTGACAATTGACCTCAAATGTAAAAAGGGTAAAGTAGAATTTTAATAAATAATCATACTACCCATAATTTAAGGATTCTAAATATGAAAAACCATAAAAAAACCGAGTTAAAATTGGACTTGAAATTGAAGAAAAACTCACTTTTAACTTTACCAGATAAAACCCAAAATCTCAAGTTTAAAACCCAAGTTTTAAAGGTGTTTAAGAAATATAATCAATGAATAATGATAGAAATTAGGTTTAGAAACTTACCCAAACAAGTTTTATGAAAAGTTTCTTGAAATCGCCCAAAATTGAGGTCCCAAAGTTCAAAAATGGTGAAAATGGAGTTAAATCGCGAAAATGTGGTTTAAGCAGTGTTATGATGAATAGTGCCTTAATTGTGTGCACACCCAGCCCACTGCATACATGGAGAAGGAAATTCGACCCGGCCTACCATTTTACCTTCACGTGCGTGGAAACTTGGACATATACGTGGTGATCAAGTGACTACTTCACTGCATGCGCGGGCCTCTGGCCACATGCGTAATGAAGGATTACCTAGTACACCAGTAGGTGTGCACCAGCTAAAGCTCAAGTCTAAAATTTCTTTGAATAGGTCCTCACGATTCATTCGAGACCCCATAAAAATAACCCGATAATGCTACTTGGCAAATTTCAACTTTTTGGAATTAATGGAACCATCAGATTTACCAAAAGTGGTTATTAACTAGTTATCCCCAAGAACCCTAAAAAATAACTAGTTTTTTCTCAAAATATTGAAACACATATTATAGACTCGAAACTCAAACCATTCACACTACTAACCCATAATGGACGTTCCGTAGCTAAGGGAATCGACAAAACTCTCATCCGATGCTTGGATCACAAAATATTGATCAAAGTCAACTACACCACTATAAAGGCTACTAAAAAAATCCTAAACTCATATAAATCACTCCCGAATTCTTTGAGGATCCTGTCAACCATCCCCACAACTCATAAATGATATATAACAACATCGGGAAAAAGCAAAATGGTTAAAATATACAAAAACCTAAAAATCACCACGAGGGTTGTTATAATGAAGCCGAGAAGAACCCTAAACTGAGGAGCTCACCACAACTTCAAAGTGCCTCTACGATGCACAATCACTATCCATGGGTCCTTTTGTACCGTGATCTACACCTGAAGGATGTACAGTCACTTGTACACAGTAGGAGTCATAGACTAACTAAGCTTAAGCAGAAAAACTATAACGAGTAAAGAATACTAAAAACAACCCTGCAAGTATAAAAATCCCAATAGTTCAATATCAACAATATCACCAATATCTCAATCACAACCTCAATTCAAAAAATAAAATACAATACAATTCAATGATATGGAATGATATGCAATGGCCAATGCCTATCATATACACTCTTAGAGAAACTTTCACTGAAGGATGGGACCCATGAGGAATTTGCATGGTCTATAGACAAATTAACTATCATTAATTTATACATGACCCAAACTCGAACCAGGACCAAAATAATTCTTTTCTTTCAAACCAAGTCTTTCATATTATTTTTTTCAAAATCAAATCATTTAGATCATTTCTTTCAATCAATTTATTTCATTTACCATGAGATGAATGAATATGCATGAACACACAAGTGAAAAATGAAATCAGATACAACAGATATATAAAACATCTTAGAATCGTAATCAATCCAGGAACACAAGCTTCAATCCTCAATATCAAATAAGGGATCCAAGTCCCACATCACCAAGTCAGTACAAGCCTCTAATCTAGCATCAAAATATTAATTTATCTCATTCAATACTCAGAATCAACCAATTTTCCCAACCTATATCTTGTATTATACGATAAGCCCCTACCCAAGCAAAGTCTGAAGAAAACCTACCTCAAAGATGCACCACAAAACATTAACGATAAGAAAACTAGCCTTCTCCTTCTAAGAAACCTCTGAATACTTTCAATCTATCTAAAAAAGGTTCTACCCATAAATATGAGTACAACGATACTTATATTGCTAAGGTTCTAATTTGGGTCCAAAAAGTCAATCCAAAAGTCAACTCTGAGACTTTTCCCAAAATTAATTTACCCATTACTTAAGGAGTTCAGATCTGAAATTTCATTGAAAACACAATTAAAATCGTGTTTGGAATCATCAAAATACTATTCTATAATTTTACTGAGAAAATTCCAAATTTTAAGTTGAAAAACCAAAGATTTAAAGATGAAATTATGATATAATTATTAGGAAATGATAAGATATTGGTTTAGAAACTTACCCAAAATTGAAATCTTAAAATAAACCCTGGAATCTCCCAAAATCGAGTCACCAAAATATAATTTTGAGGTATGGAGGAATCAAGTAAGAAGGGGATATGTCACTATTTAAGTGACAGGGGTTCCATTTTAATGAAATTTTGGCTGCAGGAGTGGTCTCGCAGAAGCAGAAGAAACACCATAATAGTGAAGACCTCCTAGTCCTGTGGTCCTCATAAAAATATGAATCGTCTCGCAGAAGTGGGTTTGCATAAGTGGATATACACTGTTGATGTGGATAGGCCACAAATCTATCTTGGGATGACTCAGTTCTATAGAAGTGAAGCTTTCTCCACTGATACGAATCTGTAGAAGAGGCCCTAGGTTAGAAAAGCAGTTGCACCAATTATGAGCAAAGGTAATTGATGTTGTAAAACCTCGTACCTTCCTAAACCTACTTGACGACATTAAATAATGTTTACTTAGGTGTCGAGAGCTATACGCATGTATTTTGTAATATTAATGATGAGAAAATTTAAATTTGGCCTCTTACATGTGATTAGCCTTTCATAAGAGGTGTATTGTGATTTTCGTGCAGAACTTGTGGGGTTCAAAATGAGGCTAAGAGGACCTCTAAACAGATTATATTAAGTCTAAGAATTAAGTTAAAGAATAGGACTAGAAGTATCTAACCAAACCCGTGAAGAAAAGTCGAAAAACAAAATTTTTGGAAACACTAAGGCCCAGGCTCGCCTGAGGGCGTGCCAGGCCACTCTAGGACAAATTTTTGTGCCCATAGGCAGCAATATGGTGCGCCCAAGGGCGTGCCATGATGGATTTTTTAGTTTTTCGAAAGTTGGAAATTTTCTAAGTCCCAAGGGTACCCGGGGTCGTACCGAGCCAATTTTTGTCACGTTTATTCTACAACCATGAGTATATACATGAAATTAATGAAATATTATATTGGTATGATAAAATTACTCGAGAACGAATTTTGCATCAAAATGACGATTTTACCCTTTTGGTCAAAATAGGCCATATGTGGCTAGAATTAGTTGTTTTTTGGATTAAGGCTACAGATATGAATAGCGTGAGTGGGAATATTTTTGTAAGAAGTATGAGATGATTTAAACATGAGAAATTATTTATTTTACTGGGTTAAGTGAATTGGGCCCAAAAAGAACCAAAAAATGAAAAGAAAACATGGCCCAAAAATGGGTCAAAAGACCCATTCTTGCCTTGACCTTCTAGAACACCACATTAAATGTTAAAAAGTGGCTAAGGATGGACTTGAGGGACTATATAAATGGAAATAAATCTGATTTTTATTGCTTTCAAAGTATCATGCCTTTTTAGACAAATATACAAGATATTTTCTTCAAACCCTAAGAGTTCAAAGCCAACTTTTGGAACAAGATCATCATTTTTCAAGCTTGGGTAAGTGATTTATGATATGGATTAATATATTATATAAATGGGAGAGTATGTAAATCATGTTGGTTATGCTTGGAGGTGTTGAACATGGTACTTTGTATTTATATATAAGATTTGTGATCTATGAGATTCAAGCTTGAATTATGACTTGTGACTTTGATGAAAGAGCATGGTATGGATAAAATATGAACATGTATTATGTGATTTTGTTATTAAAATTGTTATTTTTCTAGAAGTGTAAATTGTGGGATTTTGGCTGATATGTGCTATGAGGTGTATTAAGGTAATTTGATGGATTATTTGTGATGTGGTGTGGATAAGAAAGTGTGAAGGAGAAGTGTTGTGGTGAAATGTATTGATTATCATGTATTGGTCAATGTATGAAATATTGGGGGATTTTTGGAATAATAATTTCATCAATGGTTTTGTCAAGGGAAAATGGCATGTTTAAAAGCAAACATGTAACTCATTGATGTTATATGCATTTGTAAAGTAGTTGATGGTTAATGTAAATCCCGTTATGTATTTGCATTGTAGAGTGACACATAAAGAAGGAGCGGGACTATTGTATGCACATCTAAGATTGTATATCCGTATTGAGAGTACAAGGTATGTAAGGTTACTCTGTCCGTATCTTTCTGCGACAAAATAGTATTCACATGTACATTACGCTTGTCCCATCCCAAAATGTGCTAAGGTATTCTATATCCGGTTATCAATGGTAATTATCATATATTTCCTACTCATTGATCAATTGTTAATCTCATGTATCATATTCATGAATAATGTTCCAAAAGCTCAATAATGTTATGTTCCAAAGTTCCAATAGTGGTTATACTCATGTATCTTGTTCATTGATTATTGTCTAATGGTTCCAATGGTGTTATGTTTCCAATAAGGCTATGTTTCCAAAAATGTTTATTCACATGTCCCTCACTCATTGGTTAATGATCCAAAGCTTCAAGTAAAGTTGTGACTATCATGGTATCAATCTCAAAGTAATAAACAAAGTAATGCATATGTGGTCAATGATCAAGTATGGGTGGCAGCTTTGGGGGAAAAATGGCTAGCTCAAGCCGATCCCGAGGTTGTTGGATCAGGGGGCAATTCGGGGGGCATAAGCCTAGCTCGGACCGATCCTGACAGGGGGAAGCTCTAGGGGTACTAACCTAGCTCAAGCCGAACCTGAAATGTTGTATGGGTGGCAGCTCTAGAGGTACTAACCTAGCTTGAGCCGATCTCGATATATATATATTGATTCATAGGGTGGCAGCTCTAGGGGAATAAGCCTAGCTCGATCTGATCCCAACATAACGCTATGTTATGTTTAAAACCCACTGTTCAGTCAGGGCCCGGGTATCACAGGTCAAAGGCAAAGATGAATAATCATGGAAGTAAAGATACAGAGAATGTAATGAAAGCAACATACATAGTTTCCAAAGTACAGAATAGTGACTCATCTACATTGTGACTTATCTATGTTGGTTATGCATTTGAACTTGAGTTCTTTGACATATTTTCATATCTTACAAGTTTCATATGGCCTTACATACTCAGTAAATACTTCGTACTGACCTCTCTTGGGGAATTTACCTTACTTGCTGCAGGCGCAGGTATTAGTAGGCCTCCACAGTAGGTTTCCAGTGTTGCAGATCATTGGTAAGCTCCAGTTAGTTTGGGGCTTCTCCGAGTCACAGTTGTACATATGTTTTGGTGATGTACATGTTATCTAAAGCGGGAACTTGTCCCGACTTTTAGTTCATTTTGGTCAATGCATTTGTTAGAGGCTTTTGTAGACGGATGTGGGTGTATAAATGTAAAGGGGATATGTCGTTCTTGACTTGGTGGCCTCAACGGCCAAGTTTCGCATATTCATATATATATCATGTTCCATGAATTCCATTGTTGATATCTATAAATATAATGTGATTATGGGTTTCTTATGGCATGCATATGATTGGATAGAGACAAAGCTTGGTTCTCTCGGGCCTTGTCGGCTACGAGTGACAATCCATCCCAATGGGATTCGGGGCATGACAAAAGTGGTATCATAGCAGGTCGTTCTAAGGGTGTCTACAAAGCCGTGTCTGAGTAGAGTCTTACTTATCGATGTGTTGTGCACCACATTTATAAGTAGGAGGCTACGGGACATTTAGGATGTTGTTTCTTTTCTTCATTTCTAGATCGTGCAATAGAGCCAGTGTTGTAAGCTGAATTGAATCTGATCATAGTAATTGTTTTTCTTTGGTATAGTAAAAATGCCAATCACGAGAAGAGGTAAAGGTAAAAAAAAATAGGTAGATGTGACTGCGGAAGAAGGAATGAGTAGACTACCACCTGACCAAGCTAGTCAGGGTGGAGCAAATGCTGAAATTTCATCGCGGTCTTCGTCTACTTTTCCATCTTTGGAGGAGCCAGTTGGTAGAGAAGTGCCCGCAGAACCACAAATAAATGCCACAGATCAGGATGTTAGAAATACAGTTCATATGTTGACGCAATTAGTGGCAGCACAAAGTCAAGGACTAGCTGGTCCAATGACACATGATGATGATGCGGCTAGAGTGGCGAGTCGCAGAACACAGAATTTCCTAAAATTGGACCCTCCTATATTCACTGGGTCAGATCCGAAAGTGGATCCACAGGACTTCGTGGATCAAATTCAGAGGGCCTTGGAAGTGATGCACATGACGGGGGTAGAGACAGTTGAACTTGTTGCATACAGATTGAAAGGAGAGGCAATATTGTGGTACGAGGATTGAAAAAAATCCCATGATATTGGTGCTAATCCACCTACATGGGAAGAGTTTAAAGTGAATTTCCTTGATCATTACTTGCCCTATGAGATTCGTGAAGCACGTACGAATCAGTTTCTAAATCTCCGTCAAGGAAATTTGAGTTTCAGAGAATATAGCTTGCAATTTAATTCCTTGGATCGATATGCGCCAAATGTGATGGCTACGATGAAAGATAGAGTCCATCGATACGTGGACAGACTAGAGCCATATTTGGTAAGGGATTGCACTATTGCTGCCTTGAACAAAGACATGGATATAGCAAGAATTCAGGCCTTCGCCTAGAAAATGGAAGATCAAAGGCAGAGATGAAGGGTACATGAATTTGATAGGGGACAGTCCAAATGGGCTAGACCTATGGGACTACCTATGATGTACCAAGGTAGATCTAGGCCCCGTATGTTTCCTAGGCCACCTATACCATCGTTCTCGCATTCTATAGTGGGTGCACACTCTCAGTTTAAAGGGTTTAGAGGTGGTCCAGCTGGGCAGAGTAGTGTAGGTCACGGATCACAGGCAGTATGTTTTCCTCGTCAGCAGTGTCAGCACTACGGTCATATTCATACAGGTACATGCAGAGTGGGGACAAATGCTTGTTTCTGGTGCGGCATGACAGGACACATGATAAGAGAGTATCCCCAGAGGAGCATGAGTGGTATGGCACGATAGACAGGATCGGACGTTGTGTCATTAGCATCGGTTCCTTCACTGGGCTGAGGTGTGCAGTCTGTTGGTCGTGGTAGGGGTGCCAGAGGAGCAGCCAGTACTAGTGGGGTTCAGAATCGCACTTATGCGTTAGTGGACCGACAGAATTCAGAGGCTTCCCCTGATGTTTTCATAGGTACATTATCCATATTTTCATATAATGTATATGCATTGATTGACCCAGGTTCTACATTTTCCTATGTTACTCCATTGGTTGCTGCGAAATTTACAAAGTCACCAGAATTATTAATTAAATTAATTGAAGTGTCTACATCGATCGGTGAATATATTGTTGCAAAAAAAGTATATCGTAATTGTGTGGTCATGATACATTAGACGATCTCATTGAATTAGACATGGTGAATTTTGATGTGATCATGGGAATGGATTGGTTGGCCTCTTGTTATGCTATGGTAGATTGTCGGGCCAAGAAGGTGCAATTTTGTTTTCCGCAAGAAAATGTTCTTGAATGGCCGGGTAATGTAGGGGCACCACGAGGGAGATTTATTTCCTATCTGAAAACCAGGAAAATGATTGCTAAGGGTTACATATGTCATTTAGTACGGGTGAAAGATAATGATGTGGAACCACTAAATCCGCAGTCGATTTCAGTGGTCAATGAATTTCTAGATGTGTTCCTAGAGGATCTTCCAGGATTAACCCCAGAACGGGAAGTAGAATTTGGCATTGATGTGATTCCAGGCACTCAGCCTATTTCTATTCCTCCATATAGAATGGCTCCAGCAGAATTGCGTGAATTGAAGGAACAATTAAAAGATTTGCTGGACAAAGGCTTTATTAGGCCTAGTATGTCCCTTTGGGGTGCACCGGTATTATTTGTACGGAAGAAAGATGGCACATTGAGAATGTGCCTTGACTATCGGCAATTGAATAAGGTAACGATCAAGAACAAATATCCCCTACCTCGAATTGATGATTTGTTTGATCAGTTACAGGGTGCCAAGTGTTTTTCCAAGATCAACTTGAGGTCGGGTTACCATCAAGTCAGAGTTAGAGAAGAAGATATGCCCAAGACTGCTTTCCCAACACGGTATGGCCATTATGACTTTTTAGTTATGTCAGTTGGACTAACAAATGCTCCGGTTGTGTTATGGATTTGATGAATAGGGTGTTTAATCCATTTCTGGACGTGTTCATCACGGTATTTATAGATGACATCCTATTTTATTCAAGATCACCGGAGGACCATGCTAATCACTTGCGTAAAGTGTTACAGATTCTCCGTGAGCGTAAGTTGTATGCCAAGTTCTCCAAATGTGAGTTTTGGTTAAAATCAGTTGGATTCTTGGGTCACATTGTGTCAGATGAAGGGATACAGGTTGATACACAGAAAATTGAAGCAGTGAAAAATTGGCCAAGACCTACGACACCCACAGAAATTCATAGTTTTCTTGGACTGACAGGTTATTACCAAAGATTCGTAGAAGGTTTTTCTTCCATTGTTGCACCGTTAACAAAGCTTACACATAAGGCAGTAAAATTTCATTGGAATGATGCGTGCGAGAAAAGCTTCCAAAGGTTGAAAGATAAATTAACCTCCACACCAGTTTTAGTGCTTCTCGAAGGTACCGAAGGTTATGTAGTGTATTGTGATGCTTCTGGGGTTGGCCTCGGACATTGCGGGAGTTTGATTCTATATGGGTTATAGTGGATAGGCTTACCAAGTCAGTGCATTTTCTACCAGTCAAGACGACCTATACAGCTGAGGTTTATGCAAAGTTTTATGTGAAAGAGATAGTACGATTGCATGGTATTCCACTTTCCATTATATCAGATAGAGGAGCACAGTTCACAACACACTTTTGGAGATCTTTTTAGCAGAGTTTGGGTACAGAGGTGAATTTGAGTACAGCTTTCCATCCTCATATGATGGACAAGCATAACGTACTATTCAGACACTTGAAGATATGCTACGAGCATGCACGCTAGATTTTCAAGGCAGTTGGGATGACCATTTTCCTCTTATTGAATTTGCGTCTAATAATAGCTATCATTCAAGTATTAAAATGGAACCTTATGAAGCTTTGTATGGAAGGAAATGTAGATCACCAATTGGATGGTTTGAGGCGGGTGAAACTACTTTACTTGGGCCAGATATTGTTCATCAGGCTATGGAGAAAGTTAAAGTGATCCAACAGCGGTTACAAACGGCTCAAAATCATCACAAGTCATATGCCTATGTTAGAAGAAGAGGGATTGAATTCTCCATAGGTGATTGGATGTTTTTAAAGGTGTCACCGATGAAAGGGGTAATGCAGTTCGGAAAGAAAGGGAAATTGAGTCCACGTTACATAGGCCCATATGAAATCATTAGAAGATTTGGGCAAGTTGCGTATGAGTTGGCACTACCCCAGGAACTTTCCTCAGTACATCCGATATTTCATGTTTCGATGCTTCGAAAATACATATGAGATCCATCTCGTATTATTCCCGTAGAGGATGTTCAAGTTACGGAGGATCTTACCTATGAAGAGGTACCCATTGCTATTCTAGAGCGACAAGTAACGATATTGAGAAATAAAGATGTCGCATCTGTAAAAGTCCTTTGGAGAAATCAACAAGTAGAGGAGATTACATGGGAAGTGGAAGAAATGATGAGATCAAAGTATCCCTATCTATTTCAAATGGATGAAACAATTCAAAGTGCGGTAATGGGGTCATAAAAAGTAAGTATCCATGAACCTTAAGTGTTTATGTATATGTATGCTAGTATAGAGATGCAAATGTCGTTATTGAAATGATATTGTTCACATTGGAGGATGAATGTTCCTAAGGGGGGAAGAATGTAACACCCCGTACCTTCCTAACCCTACTTGACGACATTCAATAATGTTTACTTAGGTTTCGAGAGATATACACATGTATTTTGTAATATTAATGATGAGAAAATTTAAATTTGGCCTCCTACATGTGATTAGCCTTTCATAGGAGGTGTTTTGTGATTTTCGTGCAGCACCTGTGGGGTTCAAAATGAGGCTAAGAGTACCTCTAAACAAAGTAAATTAAGGCTAAGAAGTAAGTTAAAGAATAGGACTTGAAGTATCTAACCAACCCCGTGAAGAAAAGTCGAAAAACAAAATTTTTGAAAAAACTAAGGCCCAGGCGCGCCAGAGGGAATGCCAGGCCGCTCTGGGACAAATTTTTGTGCCCATAGGAAGCAAGATGGTGCGCCCAAGGGCGTTCGAAAGTTGGAAATAATAAAGTCCCAAGGGTACCCGGGGTCGTACCTAGCCGATTTTTGTCACGTTTCTTATACAACCATGAGTATATACATGAAATGAATGAAATATTATATTGGTATGATTAAATTACTCGAGAACAAATTTGGCGTCAAAATGACGGTTTTACCCTTTTGGTCAAAATAGGCCATACGTGGCTAGAATTACTTGTTTTTAGGATTGAGGCTACGGATATGAATATCGTGAGTGGGAATATTGTTGTAAGAAGTATGAGATGATTTAAACACAAGAAATTATTGATTTTACTGGGTTAAGTGAATTGGGCCCAAAAAGAAGCAAAAAATGAAAAGAAAACATGGCCCAAAAATGGGTCAAAAGACCCATTCTTGCCTTGACCTTCTAGAACACCACATTAAATGTTAAAGAGTGGATAAGGATGGACTTGAGGGCCTATATAAAGGGAAATAAATCTGATTTTTATTGCTTTCAAAGTATCATGCCTTTTAGACAAATATACAAGATATTTTCTTCAAACCCTAAGAGTTCAAAGCCAACTTTTGGAACAAGATCATCATTTTTCAAGCTTGGGTAAGTGATTATTGTTATGGATTAATATATTATATAAATGGGAGAGTATGTAAATCATGTTGGTTATGCTTGGAGGTGTTGAACATGGTACTTTGTATTTATATATAAGATTTGTGATCTATGAGATTCAAGCTTGAATTATGACTTGTGACTTTGATGAAAGAGCATGGTATGGATAAAATATGAACATGTATTATGTGATTTTGTTATTAAAATTGTTATTTTTCTAGAAGTGTAAATTGTGGAATTTTGGCTGATATGTGCTATGAGGTGTATTAAGGTAATTTGATGGATTATTTGTGATGTGGTGTGGATAAGAAAGTGTGAAGGAGAAGTGTTGTGGTGAAATGTATTGATTATCATGTATTGGTCAATGTATGGAATATTGGGGGATTTTTGGAATAATAATTTCATCAATGGTTTTGTCAAGGGGAAATGGCATGTTTAAAAGCAAACATGTAACTCATTGATGTTATATGCATTTGTAAAGTAGTTGATGGTTAATGTAAATCCCGTTATGTATTTGCATTGTAGAGTGACACATAAAGAAGGAGCGGGACTATTTTATGCACATCTAAGATTGTATATCCGTATTGAGAGTACAAGGTATGTAAGGTTACTCTGTCCGTATCTTTCTGCGACAAAATAGTATTCACATTTACATTACGCTTGTCCCATCCCGAAATGTGCTAAGGTATTCTATATCCGGTTATCAATGGTAATTATCATATATTTCCTACTCATTGATCAATTGTGAATCTCATGTATCATATTCATGAATAATGTTCCAAAAGCTCAATAATGTTATGTTCCAAAGTTCCAATAGTGGTTATACTCATGTATCTTGTTCATTGATTATTGTCTAATGGTTCCAATGGTGTTATGTTTACAATAAGGCTATGTTTCCAACAATGTTTATTCACATGTCCCTCACTCATTGGTTAATGATCCAAAGCTTCAAGTAAAGTTGTGACTATCATGGTATCAATCTCAAAGTAATAAACAAAGTAATGCATATGTGGTCAATGATCAAGTATGGGTGGCAGCTTTGGGGGAAAAATGCCTAGCTCAAGCCGATCCCGAGGTTGTTGGATCAGGGGGCAGTCCGGGGGGCATAAGCCTAGCTCGGACCGATCCTGACAGGGGGCAGCTCTAGGGGTAATAACCTAGCTCGAGCCGAACCTTAAATGTTGTATGGGTGGCAGCTCTAGAGGTACTAACCTAGCTCGAGCCAATCCCGCTATATATATTGATTCATAGGTTGGCAGCTCTAGGGGCATAAGCCTAGCTTGATCCGATCCCAACATAACGCTATGTTATGTTTAAAACCCACTGTTCAGTCGGGGCCCGGGTATCACAAGTTAAAGGCAAAGATGAATAATCATGGAAGTAAAGATACAAAGAATGTAATGAAAGCAACATACATGGTTTCCAAAGTACAGAATAGTGACTCATCTACATTGTGACTTATCTATATTGGTTATGCATTTGAACTTGAGTTCTTTGACATATTTTCATATCTTACAAGTTTCATATGGCCTTACATACTCAGTACATTCTTCGTACTGACCCCTCTTGGGGAATTTACCTAACTTGCTGCAGGCGTAGGTACTAGTAAGCCTCCACAGTAGGTTTCCAGTGTTGCAGATCTTTGGTGAGCTCCAGTTAGTTCGGGGCTTCTTCGAGTCACAGTTGTACATATGTTTTGGTGTTGTACATGTTATATAAAGTGGGAACTTGTCCCGACTTTTAGTTCATTTTGGTCAATGCATTTGTTAGAGGCTTTTGTAGACGAATGTGGGTGTATAAATGTAAAGGGGATATGTCGTTCTTGACTTGGTGGCCTCAACGGCCAAGTTTCGCATATGCATATATATATATATCATGTTCCATGAATTCCATTGTTGATATCTATAGCTATTATGTGATTATGGGTTTCTTATGGCATGCATATGATTGGATAGAGACAAAGCTTGATTCTCTCGGGCCTTGTTGGCTATGAGTGCCAATCCTTCCCGTTGGGATTCGGGGCGTGACAGATGCAACTCACTTCCCAACTTGGAATCGACCCTAAAATATATTTTTAGACCCCACAGAAGTAAACCAACTATGTTACTATGGTAATTTTTATGTTTCAGACTTAATGGAACCATCAGAATTGCCAACTGAGGTTGTTAACATTGAGTTTTGACCAAAGTCAACTCTAGACCAAACTTTATTAACTTTCCAGCCAAATGCTCAAAACACAATGAAACATATTGGCACCCAAAAAATAATGCTACAAATCCAAAAATAACATTCTAGAGCTAACAGAACTGACAAAATTCTCATACAACGCCATAAACATCAAATGTTTATCAGAGTCGACTCTACTAACTTAAGAACCTTCTAAAATGCAAAACTTACATAAAATCCAACCAAGCACCTCAGGAACCGTGTCACCCGCTCTCCCAACTCACATATACCATAAAGCTATTACATAGATGGGTAAAATAGTTAAAATACATGAAATTATAAAAAACACTTTGAGAATTGTTATAGTGTGGGGTGCATGTAAAATATAGTGGATATGTGCGTGTAAATTTGTTGAAGAGTGGAGTGATTAATGGTTGAAATTGGGGTGATTTACCAATCGAGCCAATAGTTTGGCTGAAAAATCAATTGAAACTTGGGTTCCTTTTAGGTTTGAAAAAGGAAAAATTTTCCACCATTCAAAATCAAATTAAGACAAATTAACTTCTATTTATTTAATGAGCTTCTTAATTTAACAAATAAAAATAATTATTTGACATAACACATGATTATACAAACATTAATCATAATCTAATTTTTCAAGTCTATTTGATTTTGAAGAAAAAATAGGAAATATAATCAATTTAATGAAATTTTGGGAAAAATCATTTTCCAAATAATATAAATCTATATATTATGATTATATATTTTATTTTTGAAAAATAGTAAAATGATCTATCGCTAATTTTGAATAATATTTCTTGATTTTTGCAAAATAATTATCTTAGATTATTTAAAATGGAGAAGCTCAATAATGAATTAGACTAGAAAGGGTCATAATTGGGTATCAACAATATTTATCACCAGGTTTGGCCAAGTCAACCTTTTAGGGTGTATATTCATAATCTTTAAGATGAGCGGGAGGATTTTACCTTTAATTGACTTGTAATTTATTTTTGTTAATTTATTTTAAATATATGAATTAAATTGTTTGTCTCTTTATATAAATCCAATTTATTTTGACTTAATTTAAATTTATTATTAAAGTCACACTAAGAAATATTTTTCACTTTTAAATAAACATTTTGACTGTGGATGATGATCGAAAACTTAGTGGCCATTTTGATTTTATGCTAAATATAAAGTCATTATGAAAATTGATTTGCTTGAGTAAGTATATGAATATCTTATTCATAAATTGGTCAAAGTAAATATTGATGAGTAAAACTTGATTAAATTATCTCTTATTAACAAACATGACATCAAAAAGTATAATTCCTAATTTAAACAAAGGTGAGAAACTGAATGGTGATAATTACGTAATTTAAAGTCGTAAACTATGGTATGTACTAGAAGAACAAAATGCTCTTGAATTCATAAATCATATATTAAATCTCCCAAAAGAGGAAAACTACACAACATAGAAGAGATCTTACAACTTACAAAGCATGTAAAAAGAAAGATTTTGATGCACTTGAAATTATTGTAAGTTTTGTGATTGATGGCCTCATCATGAATGTGAGGAATTATCTACTGCTCATGCCATGTGAGTACACTTATGAGTGACATAAGGGTACTTATGTAACCCGCCTTAAAGAGTTGACTATTAACTTTGATACTTACATGAAGTGTCATGATTAGAATATCAAACAACACATTAGGGTGATCCCAAATATGATTGCTCAACTAAAAAGTACTGTTCATGTTCTCTTAGATGAGAAATAGGTTGAGGCAGTGATCCGGTCTCTGTCCAATAGTTGAGAACATTTAAAGGTTAACTTAACGCTTAGTTTTCCCATTTTGTTTAGGACAAGACTATTATGTCTATAAATACTTTTCTAGGTTGTATTTTTTTGGTTACGTACACTTATTATTTAGTTAAACATATTGTTGCTTCGAGACATATTGTTCTTATGTTTTGGAGCAAATATTCAACTTTGATCTTTGGTTCTTGGATTCTTGTGATAATATAATTTTTGGATTTTGCTTAATCTTCTTGTAACTTCATGATCATGATTTCTATAATAATTCTTGATTTTCTTCTTGCAAGCATAAGTAGCTAAAGCCTATAACTAGGGTTGTAGGAACTATGATGGAATAACAAAGTTAGGTCAACATACTTTACGATTCTTGAATAGTGTGCATGCATGCATTATTATTGTCTTTGGTTTGATTCCTTTTTAGTGGTTGAAAACATGAGAACTCGCCATTAATCTTCATTTACTTGATAAAAGAGATGGATATTAGTAAAAACAATTGATAATGGAGATTTGAGGTTTTCAACCCTCATCTAATGACTTGATCTTTAATAAGGATAGTCAATCCGAGACTAATGACAAGAGCTAGTAATCACAAAGACCAAAAGGAGTTTGAGTGAATTTCATCTAATTAGGGTTGAGAAACATTTAGGTGATTCATATTTGACAGTTTTGCAGGCAAAGCACCAGGATTGATCACTAGTTCGCTATACTTACTACGTTATGAAATTATTGGAAAAACAGTCCTAGTCTATTCTTACTAATTGATTACAAACAATGACATTCTCAAAATGGTTGCTTGTTTTAAATCTGTTGATTGTTACTTAAATCCACCCTTCAAAAATAACTAAATACTAGTTGAAATAACAACATTAAGCTTAATACTCTCCATATTCCCTATGGGATTCGACCCCAACCTTGTTGAATTCTATATTTTAACATCGAACACATTATACTTGATTGAGAGGTGTTATTCAATCTATAGAATCATGCAACAAGTTAGTTCCCCATGAAAACCTAGAAAGCATAGATCCAAACAAGCACCAAATCAAAGGATAGGAGAATAGGAACAAGTAAGGAAATCAAAATCAAACAAAGATTATATTAAAATCTAAGACATTAATTGATTAATACAAACCAAGAACCTAAACTATGATGAAGACCTCAAGGGAAATTGGATTCTCCTTGCATTCTCCATATCTAAACAAGAGTCAACAAAAGCTTTACTAATCTCACAGAGATAAGTTCAATCTTCATCAAAATCATTAGAATGAAATAAACTAAGGCAACTGTTTATAATTTTTGCCTTCACAAGCATAGACCAAAAATGGCCTTTGCATAAATAGCCAAAATATACTCAAACAAGATATCTTCTATTCTAATAATCTAAACTGCTCAAATTTATGATATAACCAAGCATAAAAATGATCTAACAAGAGTATCTACTCAAACAAAGCAAAAGATACTTGGATACTCATGAGACTTTGACAGATAGGTAAATCAAGAGAACTAATGCATATAGAAATCCAAACATGCATGTTATTATTGGTTCTATATTTCAAGAAACACATATTTTCCCTTAAGTCAAGAAACACATGATTTACCTATTTTCCACACCATAAAGAAATAGTGACGAAAACATGTAGCTACCTAGGTCCTAGAGGGCCTTAGGGAGTATCTCTAACCTTATTTAATGCTTTGGGGACAGAGCATGACTTTAAGTGTGGGATGAGATATCTTCTAATAATTGTTAAGGGTGAAATATGCTATAGATATTTAGAGTTGTTTTATTAGTGTTAGTGCTTGATTTATTTGGAAAAAATTGAAAAAATACATATTTGAAAAAGTCTAAAAACACTAAAAAAAGTTATTTTGTTCGTTAGAGTAGGATAGTTTATGTTAGTTTTTAGGTTTTAAGTAGAGCAGCCTTCGTCCACTCAGTTTTGTTTGGTTCTTTTCTGAGAGAGAGCCCTTTGAACCAACAATACATTTATTTTTAGAGTAGTTTTTATTTTATTTTTAGGAATAGTATTTAGGACCAATTTAATGCTAGTGCTCTAGCTAAGTGCTATAATTGACTGAATGATGCAAGTTGTGTTTTGAACTTAAAATCACGTTGTGAAAGAAAAGTGAATAACTTTTATTGATATAGTTAGGCTCTTTTACTCAACTGTTAGATGATTTTAGATTCAAACTGAACTCTTTTGGGCTGCTTGATTGGGAGATCCTTCTTGAGTTGAAGATGTGCCATGTGCGTTAGTTGTTTGTTACTATTTAATGTTTTCATATTGATGTCTGGAACTAGTGTGTTCTCTAAATGAAATGAAAAATGTTAGGTTTAAGACATAATATAGACATTTCTTTGATTAACCTTATTTCTATCCTTTGCTTTACCTACCCACATTTGATTATCCTAGTTCGCTCCATTGAACCTTTAGCCTAATCTTTGGTAGCCACATATGAAGCTTAATCATTTTATTTCTATTGACCTCTAAGTTAATGTAAAACACCTAAGTTCTTTAATTGGAAAAAAATAAGAGTTAAAGGAGTAAGAATTGAAAAGGGAAAGAGTTGAAGCTTTATATAATGTTTGTGGGGAGTAGAAAAACTTAAAAAGAAAGAAAAAAAATGTGTTTGATTTCTCCTTATTAATGGTGTGTAATGATTTCTTAAAAACATGGGAAAACAAAGAGAGTCTATGGGTGAGAAAAGTAAAAAAACGAAGATGGGTTGATTGAAGAAAGAGTGAAACAATGAAGAGTTTGTGATGTATTAAAGTGCTTAGGAAAGATAGTCACTACTGATGTCCAGAATAGTCCCTATCCATCTTTTAGCCTACATTACAACCATAAAAGTCTTACATGATCTTAAGTATAACGTTCGTATATTAGTGGAGTAGTACTCGAAGGAAAAGGGTTCATCGTATGTTTCGCGTGAATTCTTTGTGAGATTGAGCATAGTTTTATTCTTATAGACATTCATATGATATTGTGCATGCTTGTGAGTGATAACTCTCTTGTTGTGAGGGAATATTGTTGACGAAATATAGGTGAAGTGTTTGATTTCTTGATTGGGGAGTCTGTGAGTGTTTGCTAATATCGTAGAGTCTATTCTTAAGGCTAGGAGTTCTTGATATTTTTTGTTCATGAGTTTTAAATATTTAGAATGAATGAAGCATGTTGTAATAAGGACTTGTCGTACATTGTAGTCATTGTAGTCTTAGCTTAAGTAATCTTATTTCAATTGGTGTGGTTGTAGTAGAGTCGTAGTTATAGGGAAGAACTTACTCAAGGAAGAGCAAGAGTTTAAGTGTAGGGTGTTGATGTGAGGCTAAAAGTCATGATTTTATACTATAGTTTTCCTTACATTTTACTTAATTTAATACTTTTGAGCTTACTTGTGTTAAATACAGCTACATAACTTGTCTTGGTGTGTAGGATGAAGAATGATGGAATTTGAATAGATTTGGAGCATAATAGGATTATATTGGAACTTTGAAGTCTGAGAAGAAACTATGGATAGTGATCTGAAGCATGTCCATGGATATTAGATCAAAACGGGAGCTTAACGGAAGTGAAACATAGAAAAAAGGAAAAAATGCACTATGGAGGTGTCACGACCCAAAATGGCACCTAGTATAACCCGCCAATAGGTAAGACAAAGTCATAGCCAGAAATGGCAGGTAACAGGATAATAATTGAAAGAGAGAAGAACAGGGTAACAACAACAAATAAAGCAACTAATAGAGAAAATTGACAGAATATATATACAAATAGAGAGGGGAAAGATAAAATATACAAAAAGGATCCCCAAGACTTGGTATAGTCAGTACAAGAGACACTACAACATAAGGAGCACTAGATAAGAGTAATATATACATAATAGTCTCTAAAAGCACAAAATTAGACTAATCCAAAAATAAAAGACGATAAATCCACTCCAGTCACCAAAAGATCACCCTATATCTCCAATCAATAACTCTGCATGAGGATGACATCAACGATAATGACACATACTATGATCTGTATCAGGGAAAAAAATGCAGAAGTGTAGTATGAGTATGAAAAGA
Source organism: Capsicum rhomboideum (assembly GCA_031232105.1). Classification (NCBI taxonomy): domain Eukaryota; kingdom Viridiplantae; phylum Streptophyta; class Magnoliopsida; order Solanales; family Solanaceae; genus Capsicum; species Capsicum rhomboideum. The sequence continues at coordinate 53,913,520 of CP124718.1, forward strand.
CACGATACTCAGTAGGCATCATTAGGCCGACTGAGCTCAAATAATATAAAAGTTTAATAAAGTGTGAATATACACTAAAGGTTAGTAAAGATGGCCAGAAGAGAGTAATAGTATAAAGCTAGAAAATTAGGAGGAATATAAGTAAATAACTCAAAAAGTGAAAAGTAAGTGCCTAACTATAACCTAATCAGATCCCCATAAGCCAGGAAGGCACACATAATAATAAATAAACCCAATCATCCCCCAAAAGCACGGTGGATGCCGAAAACAAATAATACTAAATATAAACCAACCACAATAGTAAGTAAATGTATAATAATACTATGATATGCAATAACTGTACCATATACTCCTCCTCCAGCCATATCTATAAACCTTGCCCAGAATTGAACCATGGCTAAAGTAAATAAAAATTAATAATATTAAGTGCTCAGAATCGAACCAAGGCTAAAACAGTTCAATTTCCTTTACAAAAGCCAAATCCATTTGAAGTATTCAAAAATCCCATCATTGAGTTGAAAAATAGTGTTTTAGGAAAAAATACCAATGTTCCAAAGATATTTTATCAAACAGGCACAATAGGGCGAGCAACCAATCAAATACCCATAATCATTCCACCAATACACAACCTAAGTGTTTTACAATCATGTACTACAGGAAAAATATGCTATTGTCACTCCCCGAGAGTACACTCTAGATGTAACATGGTGCTTAGGACTGCAAGTAGCCTGAAGCTAACCCATATCATCTGGTATAATGCTAAATTCGTATTCTAAGTACTATAAAATTATAAGGGGAAGCTATAAGTTCATAAGTCTAGAAATAGATAAAAAATCAAATCCAAAGTCTGTCAATATTACTAAAACACAATCTAAACATACTAATAAGCTAAAATATCTACTAAGTTTAGACAAGCCTCTAAACATACTGAAGAAATTCTGAGACAAACCTCCAGCTGACCCAAAATCATGATAGTCTGAACTGAATGTAAGCCTAAACTACTAAAAGCAAGAAAACATTACTAAGTCCTTGAAACATAAGGGTTTACTAAAAAAAAAATAGATTAGGAGCTGGTGATCGCAAATAATTATGATTTTGAGGGTGACTACCAGAACCTACATAATGATATGATGTAACATAAAATAGTATATGATCAGTACTATGAAATGTACTGAGTATTCGACTGATGTGCCGTGAATTTACGGCACTTGAGACACTTAAAATAAGGAATAATTGTTAGTCGAAGGGTACTTTTTTATGGATTTAATGTGTTTGTTAAGTGTTTGTAGGCTGTGAAGGACTTAGAGAGGAAAAAGAGAAAATTGGACCAAAGTGGCATCAGACGAGCCTTGCCACTATCATGCATTATGGGCATATCAGACTGCATTCAAAGCACCAATTGTTTCATCTCCATATCAGTTGGTGTTTTGTAAATCGTGTCATTTTCCTGTCGAACTTGAACATAAGGCATTATTGGCATTGAAGAGGTTAAATCTGGAATGGAGCGAAGCGGCTAAATTGAGATTAGAGAATATGAATGAGATGGATGAATTTAGTCTCCGGGCTTATGAAAGTTCAGCACTGTATAAAGAGAAGATGAAGTTATATCATGATCAGAAGATTGAAAGAAGATCAAAAAAAACTGCACCTAGTGATGAGCTTGACTGGTACTCTAAGATGAACGCGGTCTTTGGAGATATGGTATTGCTCTATTACTCCAGACTTTGGTTGTTTCTTGGAAAATTAATGTCCAAATGGTCGGGACTATTCACTGTGGTAAGGGTGTCCCCGCATGGGGCAATTGAGTTGAGAGGTGATGACAATGTCCTATTCAAGGTCAATGGTCAGCGTGTGAAGCACTATATGGGAACTACGGAAGAAATAAAAACGTGTGAGAAGTTCAGCCTTGATGAAGTCTAAGTTGTCAAGGGAGATGGATCATGCCGTGACGTTAAATCAGGCGTTTTATGGGAGGAAACCCATAGGCATATTGGTGAAGTTTGAGTAACCAACATAACCACATCGTGCCACGACGTTAAATCAAATGCTTACTGGTAGGTAACCCAAGTTTTTTTTACTTTACTTTTATATGATAATGTTTGTTCTGGATGCAGGAAGCTACATGAAAATAATAATATTGAAATGAACTCCAGAATAAATCCACGATTGGGATTATACTATCGTACAAACATTGTATGATCGTCGATTTAGTCGTCTGGTTGGATTCCTACAAGTTGGAAATCAAGGATTCATCTCACGATTGAAAAGCATGATTGTACAGTGATAATACAATTATGTATCCTCATCGTCTGAAGATACTCCTGTAAACCACCAAAATTGGGCACCACACATACGATACAAAAGCCCGATTGTGGATGGAACATACGATCGTACCTTCTGATCATGTGTTCCCAGGTAAGTTTACTAGTTTCATCAATGTACGAAAGGAATGCACGATCATGCCATTAAACCACAAACATACAATCCCTTCGTCTGAGAGGATCGACAGTTTTTAAATCGCAACCCGACCCGACCCAAAATAAATTGGAAGGGTATAAATATATTTTAAAGTTGTCCCATTCATTCTCCAACTGTTTCCAAACCATTTTCATAGCAAACCCTACCTCTTTCAAAGGAAAAACAAACTATGGTTCTCCCAGATTTGTCAGATTCCTAAATTTCTTCAAGATCTCATCACTTCTAATTCATCTAGTAAGTTTGCCTAAACTTTGGAACTTAACAAGAATGATTTTTCCTTTATTTTTTAAGTGGGTATGTTTAACTTTGTGTTAGATAAGTATGTAATGGGATAGTTTGGTTCAACATGCACAAGGAAAGTCTGAGTACCCAGTAGTGCTATTTTTTGTAAAATTCTTTCTTTGTTGCTCAATATACATATATATAAATCTAGTCAAAAGTGGGGTCAAATAAAAGGGTCTATTATGGGTCCCAATGTTAATATCTTCAAATCCAATGTGTTTATGAAATTATGATACACTACACGGTCGTGGGTTCTACCTATGATCGTAGGTTGGATCATTGTAGGACACTGAATGTTAAGTCTCAAGAGCTCATCAAACGAACACAACCCACGATCGTGATATCATTATATGATCATGGTATGTGATTGTCTGATGTGACTAAAACTGACTGGTTTCAGATACAAAACCTATGACCCGATAGTATGATCATACCTTTATTGCACGATCGTATCTTTTGATTGTCTGAATGCTATACTGCAAGTCATACTTTGAAAGACCAACCTACGATCAGAAGGTATGATCATACAATCATTGAACGATCGTAGGTTGTGATCGTCTGATTGTTTTACAGCACTTGTGCCTATTTTAATCTATACACTAGTGTGTTACTAATACAGGTACAATGGTAAATCTAAGACAGCTACTGAGAAGGCTCTCCCTAAAAAGATTTCAAAGGAGAGGGCCCTATAAAATAGCTCGGAGAGTGGGTCTAGTGCTATCCGATGGGAGAAAGAGTATGATATTCTCTCTTCTTCTGATCAGGCTACCATAATGGAAACTAGGAACCATAAGAAAGACAAGGAGGCTGAAACTTCCAAGGCCATTATTGAGGCTACTACCCCCGTCCATGCTCCCAGTCTGAAGAGGGAATGGAGGAGACCCATGAAGGAGGGGGTGAGGATGCTGATGCCTCTTTTTCAGAGGAGGGTGACAAGGAGTCACACTCGAAACCTTCCAACAGTGATGTTTCGACAGAGTCCAATCAGAGGGGACCTGGTCCAAGGAGATGGATCATTTCGAATGCCTAGAAGTATTATTGGGACTGGGTTGCCATCAAGGGAAATGGTAACATGCAAAGGAGCATCCAAGAAGAACCTCGCATTCTGAATGTGTCTTTGGTGAAGATACCGGAGGTGGCCTGGGTATTTCTGCAGTACCAGCTTGGGCGGATGACTAGGCCACTCCACATATTTAGTAGAGAGCTAGTGAGGGAGTTCTATACGAATTATGCCGCAACCATAAAGAACATCACTCCTTCCAGCAAAGATCTAGATATGAAGAAGAAGCCTCGTTTGGACATAATCATGGTTAGGGGGATGGCAGTTGATATTTCTGAGGCGACTATTTCCAGGTTTTTATTTGGGGATAATTTTACTCCTCCAGCAGAAATGCCAGAGTTTGATTATCGGATGACCGAGTTGAAAAAGGTCAAAATGTTGACCACTATGGGCAAGACCATGCATTTCACTTGGCTGGAAGGTATTATTACAGAGGATGGTGCACAGGCAACTTGGGCAAATGGTTTTTATATCACAAAGAAAAGCCTAAAATTCACCGCCAAGGCATGGTGGTCCATTGTGAGGCATCGTTTATCACTACATCAAATGATAACACACTGAGTGTGATGAATGCATGCCTGTCTACCTCTTTTCTAGTGGGGTTGGTGATAAATGTTCGGCGCATTATTGCGCAACAGATTCGAAACTGAGCTATTAAGAGTAGCTCCACACTGCCGTTTTCGTGTTTGGTGACTCAGCTGCTACAGGATGCAGAGGTGGATCTGATAGCATTAGTGGAAAAATTTCTTCAGCCCACTAAGACTGTTGACTTGGCCATGATTAAAGATGCAAACAACCCAACAACACTAGCTCGAGGATTGGGGATCCCAGAGGTAGGTGGGGATGCCCCAACTAATATATCGTCTGTTTTTTACTCTGAGGGTTCCCAGTCTTCAGCACCATCAGCTACTACTCAGCCTAGACCATTGGTTCCAAATGGTTATACTTTGATTTCAGCCTCCCAGTTGGAAGACATTATTCAAAACCAGAAATTACATGATGCCCGAATCCAAAATTTGGAGGTAGGGGTCAGGCCCCATATTGATAATCAAATTCGTGTAGTAGTACAGGTGGTACAAACACGCATGGATAGTATGGAGTGTCGGGTCATGGACCACCTTGATACAGTGCAGGCACCAAACTTGGCACTAATCTGGGCAGACATTGATGAGCTTAAGGCAGCCATTCAGACCCTTATTGACAAACTTGATATGGCTCCTCTGCCTCCGCCACCATCTATGCCGTCAGTTGCATCACCTGGGGAGGACATTGAATCCCTGATTACTCCATTCTATGTTCTTCCTATTAAGAAGTCAGAAGAAGTTGATGAAGAGGAGGACAGAGGCTTTGAGCAGAGGAAGAGGCCGAGGGTTAGCGAATCTTGATAACCTAGTAATAAGAAATATGGAAGGAAAATAAGAAGAAGAAGAGAGTGAACAACTAAGAAGACCCTCGTGGAAGTCATTTTCTAGGGTCAGACTACTAGAGGGGGTTCAGAGACAGCCCCCGCTTTTGTTACTATGAGTGCCCCAACCACTGTTAGGGCCAACGTTAATTTGAGTACCCCTTCCACCATTGGAGCCCATGAGAGTTTGAGCACCTCGGCTACAACTGAGGTCACTACTGCTGATGTCACTATAGGGGACCCAACCTTACCCCCACATGACCCACCTTCCACCGGTGCCTAGGGCACCCTAGGTATGTCCCTTTCCCCTTAGTTTTCATTGTCTTTTCTGATTTTATACAATAGGGAAATTGCATGATTTCATGGTTTGGTTTGGTTGGGGGTATACCACAAATGAGGGTTTTTTTTTTCGTGTTTTTTTCCCTCGACTGCGTTATCATAGTATAACCAGCATGTTTAGGCGTATGTTTTTTTTAGTTATTTGTTTTGTTTTTGTGTTGTGAAGTATTATAGTTTAACTTAGGGTAATAAAAAATAACTTGGTGCAGTTTGAATATTTTAGCATGCTTACTTGTTTTCATTTTGAAAATGTTTTAAAATAATACCTCTCCAAAAAAAATAAAAAAATAATGATGATGGTGATGTAGTGTGTGCATGTGTTGTGCGGAAACCAATGTAGGCTCTAGATATGGCATTAGGATTGTAAATAGAATAACCTAACTGACCTTGCATGAACTAAATAGGTAGCGACCTAGATGAAAGCCTTGATCCATAAGTAAGTGAGGTCTTACCTAGTCGGTGTGAGTGTGTGATCTATAACTTTCCCGGTTAGTCTCGCTAAAAGCCGTAGGATTAAAGGTTAGGAAAGGACTATAGGCCGTGTATTGAATTAAGCCCACTTAGCCTAAAATGACCTACCAAATGATCATGTACCCCTTGCACCCAAAAATTTTGAGCCTTAGACCGTTTCTTGGAACTACCCATAACACCTTCCCAATTTTACAATAAACCTTCTTAGGCCCTGGTCCCTCCTTGGACACTGTGTACCTCAACTTAGGCAAATCACCTAAGTTGTGGGTGGTTATTGTGTAGGAATGCATAAAAGTTAGGTATGAAGTTTAAGTAGTGATAAGAGAGTAGAAAGGAAGTGAGTACGGTAAAAAAAAATACATATATAGTAAAAAAAAATGGTTGTAAATAAGCCGCACCCAGATTCCAAAAACAAAGTGAAATAAATGGAGACAAGGGAAAAAACTATAGGAAAATAAGAAAAGTGGAGCCAAAAAGTAGTGTATTGCCAAGGAGGAATAACCCACTGTACCTAAATGTACCACACTTGTCCCCGAGCTGCATTACGAGCATAGAAAGATCTATAGTAATCCAAACCCGATAATCCAAAAGCTGAAGTGTAGAAAATAAGGGTAAGCCTATGTTATCATGCGCACACAACCAAACTTTTTTAGAGAGTGAGTGATTTGATTCAGTCCCAGTATGAGATTTTATTATGTAAACTGAGTAAGTGGGGTATTCGTTGTCGTATGGGCATAAGGGCAATAGTTTAGTTGTTTCTTGTTTGAGTAAGTGTATTGGTCAATGAGTCAGATTGTCTAAATACAATGTAATGCCATATCCTGATTCCATTGTGTTTTAGTACTGGCAGAACACATACACTGCATTGGTTGTTTTCGGTAAAATTGGAGGGTTTTGACTTTGTTGAAATGGTTTTCATGTGTGTTTTGAAAAGCCGACTATCTTAGTTATCTTGATGTTGCTCTAGTTTAAGCGTTGTAATTAGGTTAAGTATTTTATTTGCCCAAGGACATGCAAACATTCTAAGTTAAGGGTGTTGATGTGATGTGAATTTGCGGTACTTGAGACGCTTAAAATAAGGAATAATTGGTAGTCGAAGGGTACTTTTTTGTTTATTTAATGCGTTTATTAAATGTTTGCAGGCTGTGAAAAAATTAGAAAGGAAAAAGAGAAAACTAGACCAAAGTGCCATCAGATGAGCCTTACCACGATCGTGGAGTCTCACCACGATCGTGCCTAGGCTATCGTACATTAAAGCTGAGATGACAAGTGTAGTAGTTCATCAGACAGAGAGATTGTATGACCGTAAGAAGAAGCCACGATCGTGCATTATGATCATACAATGTCAATGAAAATCACCCTACAAGAGTTAAGTATGACATGATCAGACAATGGATAATACAACTGTACGATGATTGCACGGACGTATGTTCAATACATGACCGTATAATCCTCTCGTCTAGAGCAACCAACATTAGTTTCCTATTTTAGTTAGGATTTGGATTTCTAAGTCAACAAATACTTTTTTAGGGTTGTTCTTATGTGTTGGACAATTTTGTTATACTGTTGCATTGTTTTGTGGGATTCCAAGACAGTTTTATTGGAATTTTACAAAAATTGCTTTTACGGTTTTAATTCAAGTAGAGATTTTTGAGTTTATTCATCGTTTTATGATTCAATTTACATTTTCTTCCATGATTTCTTTTTGTGTTCTTTCAATCATGAGTAGCTAAATCCCATAACTAGGGTTGCGTGAACCATGAGGAGTTAACCAAATGAGTTTAGTGCGAAGCGATTCGGAACTGGTGTGACTGCATGTAGTGTTATTTCCTTCATAATAATTGATCTTCTAATGGTTGCAAACGTTAGAAACTTACCTGTATTCTAGACGCACTTAACTGAGAGGTAGAGATTGGGAAAAGGGGATTACAACATAGATTTTAAGCTATCAACCTTCATCTAATAACTTGAGCCGTAAAAGAAATAGTTATCTCATATCCAGAACAAGGGTTAGTAGTACGACACTCAGAGACCGAGATGAGGAGAGTGATATTCATCTAACCAAGGTCGAGAGGCATTTAGATAAACCTATTGTGTCAGATTTTGCATGCAACGCAGTGGCATAGTTTGCCAGCACAAGTAACCGGTGGATTTAAGGAATCTTGGGGATCACAGTCCTAGTGTATTTCTCATATTAATCACAAATCCGAAAATCAACTATTGTTACTGTTACTATTTGTTTATTATCCCCCCCCTTTTTTTACTTAATTTCCAATTACTCAGACAAACATTCGACAGACTTTCGTCCTATTCCCTGTGGGATCAACCCCAACCTAGTTGGGTTCTATATTTTATACAGTAATTGCGTTATACTTTTCTGGAAGTATAGTTTGGACGACATCAGCGAGAAATGCATGAAGTATGTAAAACTCAGGTAAATTATGTGGAGAGTAAAACACAGGCATGAAAAATATACAATGACTCAATTCCTTTCATATAATAACTGAAAGAGTAAAACATGGAGGTAAAGTTAAAGATAAATTATAACTGAACAAACAAGTGAACCATATACACCTATTTTACTAAAACTATTTAACTGTGGGAGATTCTCTTAACCGAAATGCCCCTTTTGAGCAAACGAAGAGGGTGTTCAATACCTTGCTAAGGGTAAAGAACCATGATTTAGCATGAATTCACTCATAAGCCCCTTTTTGGAAGAAGGGAGAAAGTCTCAACTGGTGAGACCCCTTTCTTAACCTACAGTGGCACGTAGTTTAGGAATTTGGATTTTATCTGAACTTGCATTCCCTTGGTGCTAAATACTACTCCCAAAACATTTCATATTGCTCATACTATAGGAAATTATCATGAAATTAGCATAAACTAGTTTATAAATTTTAAAACCAATTATGCTCTGGTTTGCATTTCATGTCAACGTAGACCATTTCTTGATATTCATGCTAAGTATGAGACCATAGGGTCGAATCATGTCAAAAAATTTAAATCATGCCAAAATCATGTAGAACATGCTAATTTATTTAAATTTAGGTAAATTCATATCATGATAGCTAAAGTTCATTCTTGAAACTCATACACTAGAAAATCCTACATTTTGAAAGCAATAATACTCATGAGGAACATGGGTGTAATAGAATTAAATCAAAGTCATAAAGTGGGTATGAACCCTAAAATATGAATTTTGGAACTCCAAGTTTATAAGATAAATTTAGGAGCACAAGGATGGAAGAAAGTACTTATTGAATCCCCACATACCTGAAAGAACAAGATTCTTGGAGAAATTCTTGAACTTTGGAGCTTTAGAGTTATGGGGTTTGAGAAAGCCCTCTTACATGTTTCTTGAGTTTTAGGAGAAGGGAAAAGGAATTAGGAGAAACTATTGGTATGTTTTCTTCTGAGGAATAACCCTTATATAGTGTTTAAGAACGTTGAGAGGGAGGGCCTTAGGTAAGAAAAGGACTAAACTATCCTTCCAAAAAATCTTTAAAAAATCCAAAAAATCCTGTCGAACGGTCTAGGTTAGGATCGTTAGTCCCCTGACGGACCGTAATCCAAATCGCCAACTTTTGTCCAATTTTTGAGCTCACTAGATAAGCTTGACAACCCACTTAATGGACCGACATCCAGTTGATGAACCATCAACTACTTCCATTGGTCGCTGGTAGACGAACACCCTCTGGAAAAATTAGCATAACCTTTTACTCCAATATTGGATTGACAAATGGTTGATGGCATTGGAAAGAAGAATCGAAGACCTTAAATTTTATGGGTCTTGAACTGCAAAACTCTTCATATTCAAGGATGTATGTGCATTTGAAGTATCCCTTGTAAAATTTGCAATGGAAATTCAATCGGTAAAGAAGCTTTCAACTTTACTTTGAGATAAAAGTTCCTTATGACCTTATTTCATATCAAAAGTTCTTTCCAAACTAAGGAATTGGTCTTAACACCTATATATAAATTTACAAATAAGGGTTTGGGTCTATACATATTTTTGGGTCTATAAATATTTGAAGAACGGCTTGGATCAAAGTTCAGAAATTTAGGGTGTTACTACTATCCTATGGTTAATCATCCTGAAGGAGTGGTAAAACTAGCTATAAGACTCAAGAAATTAAACCTAAGGCAAGCAACTACTTGAGGCTAGTCTAAAGCATCTGACTCTAATCCCAAGGATACTACGCAAACAAAGCCAAGTCCTAAAGGAGAAGTGACTACCAAGACTAAGGATTTTAAGGCAAAATTCTACTCTAAGGCCCCAAAATAGGCTATAAGGATCATGAATACCTAAATAAAGTATTCAAGTCATAATATCCCACCAACAATTAGCATATTATCATACAGAAACCTTAAGCGAGCAAAGTCTAAGAGTAGGTAAGCCATAACCTACCTGGATGTCAAAGAAAGCCCTCATAACCCATTAAACGAGAGCTTTTCCCTTTTGAGAAGACTTCAACCTCTTCCATGCTACCAAAATAGTAATCAACGTGTCAATATGAGAATGAGGATACTCATAATGCGATTTTATGTTCTGGGCAAAAATTTGGGTCAAAAAAGTCCAATAGGACCCACTAATGGAATTCGAGAATTGAACCTGTCATTAGATCCCTCATAGCTCTAGGATTACATGCTCCAAATTCGAGCGCGATTCGAGCTTAAATCCATCCCCAAAAGTCAAGAATTAATAAGATTTAAGGATGGAGATTAACGAAAAACCATGGAAAAGTGATCATGGAGCCTAAACTCGACCTAGCTCATCTCAAAAACTTTAATTCCCCACTAATTACTAATCCCCAAAACTAAATAATGGAGTTTTGTAATTTTAAAAAATGAATTGGGGTTAGAGGAATATTATACATATACATGCAGCGGTGGCCGCTAAAGCAGTCTCCGCCAAAGTAGCCAAGGACCGCTTAAGCGACCCCCTGCCAGGAAGCCAAGTACTACTAAAGTGGAACCCAACTACTAAAGCAACTACCAATAAAGCGTCTCCCAATCCGCTTGAGAGGCTACACCATCTACCAGACACCCAAATTTTTAACAATATTTTAAAAACTCTGACTGGGTGCTTGGGATTCTTTCAAGTCCCCATGAATGCAAATGAAATATACAAACATAATGGAAATGACATTTCAAACTCAATGGAAATGTAAAATTTCCCAACAAAGGTTGTTTCGACAAAATGTGGGCCTCACACCCACTGTTCATTTTTTACCAATTTCCAACTAATAGCCCAAAATAAGCTCAAAAGCCTCGGGACCAAACCAAATGTCCTCCTAGCCTAAAATACATGTTTTGGAGCTAACAAAATTGTTAGAATTTCCATCCGAGGTCATTTACTAGGAGTTTTTTCAAATGCCAGTTTCTTAACTCTAAAAGCTCCAAAATAAGGAAATGGGTGTAGAACCCAAATCAACGGTCTGGGAATCAAACTACTGGTCCCAACCAGTCATAAATAACTTGGGACAGCTATAGGTAAGCTCGAATTGTATAAAAATCATGAAGATAAGGAAAATGACCTAGAGGGTCATTACAACATCCAATACTAAAAGGACTTTTGTCCTCAAAAGTAAAGAGTCAAGAAGTACCTGAAGGCTCAAACAAGTGAGGATACTGAGTATACATGTCATGATCGTCTCTCAAGTTGCCTTTTTTTCTAGATGATCTCACCACTGAACCTTGATGTGTCATGGTTTTATGACACATTTGATGCTTAAAACAACGAAAATATGCTATAACTTGGGTGTGTTTGGTTGGTATGACTTGTTTTCTGTTCTATACTGTAGGAGAACAGGTTTTGGAGGCAAAATGGACAAAAAGAAAGAAATCATGCTCGAGAATGAAGTATATGAAGATGAAAGAGCTGAGTCCAGTAACAGAGGAGTGAATCACGACAGGAGTCACGTGCCGTGAAGTCCACTCACGTGACGTGAGTGTCTGTCGTGAGTCATCTTCAGAGATGTTGAATGTTGTCTGATTTCCACGGTAGGCTTCCACGCGGTGTAACTCCACTCACATGATGTGAGTCGGTGCCGTGAATAGATTTCAGAGATATGCTATGTTGCCTGATTACCACGAAACTTATCCAAGTGACGTGGCTTGGTTCCATGATACCAATTCATGATACTGTGGAAAATTACCGACTCTGTTGCCATATTTTGATTAGGATAGGATTTGTCTTGTATCTATAAATACCCCTATATTGTCCTATGTGCGAGAGTGAGTTAGTACATTGTTTTGAGATAGTTTTTCATTATTTTGAGTTCAGAAACACATTATTATTTTGTAATCTAGGAACACCGATTCTAGGGTTTTATTCATAATAAAGATTTCAGAGTTTCTACATTATTGTGAGTTTACAATTATGTCTTCATCTTCGAATTCTTATTGTGCTCTTGAGAACATGACTAGCTAAACTCATTAACTAGGGTTGTGCGAACCATGAGGAATCAATGAAATTGGTTAAGTGCAAAGTAATTCTAAACCAGTGTGAATGCATGTATTGTTATTTCCTTCATTGTGATTGATCTTCTAACGGTTGCAAATGTTAGGAACTCACCTGTATTCTAGACTTTCTTGAGAGAGAGGTAGATATTGGGAAAAGGAAATAACAATAGAGATTTGAAGCTTTCAACCTTCATCTAATAACTTGAGCCTTTGAGGGAATAGTTATCTGAGATCCAGGACAAGGGTTAGTAGTGCGACGCTCGGAGATCGAGAGTAGAAAAGTGAAATTCGTCTAACCAAGATCAAGAGACGTTTAGTTGAACATATCTTGTCAGATTTTGCATGCAACGCAGTGGGACAATTTTGCCAGTACCAATAACCAGTAGAGTTAAGGAATCATTGGGGATCACAGTCCTAGTGTATTTCTCATATTGAAAACAACTTTAAAGAATCAACACTTGTTACTATCACAACTTGTTATAATTATTTCCCCCTTTTTACTTAATTGCCAACTACTCGAACAAGAACTCAACCTACTTTCATCCTATTCCCTGTGGGATCTACCCCAACCTAGTTGGGTTCTATATTTGATACACCGACCGCATTATACATCTCAGGAGTCATATTTTGGGCGACATCAAATTTTAGTGTCGTTATTGGGGAATATGGTTACGGAGTTGATAAGTTTATTTGTTGGATTTTATTGGTATTGTTTTTCTATACTCTTAAGGGCACACGCCGGTATATGCCCAATACTAGAAGTCAAGGCAATCCCCTGATTCCACTTTATCTTGAAAAAGAAAGGGCTCTGAGAGCTAATCGAAGAATGGTGAATACCGATGAAGTTCAGGATCCTGCTGCCATGGGAGACATTCATAATCAACCAATTCAGTCGGCTGGTTATGAAACAGCGGATCAAACTACTGCTCGATTGACACAAGAAGAGCATGCTAGACAAGCTGCTCTTAGGAAAGAAGAGAGAGATAATTAAGATATGCAAGGGGTAGCTCAGCGAATAACTAAGGCTGAAGAGAGACAAAGAAGATTGAGAGATCAACAACCACTTCAAAGACCGCATATGCCAGTTTATGATGATCCTGAGGAAGAAGATGGGGCCTACTTTGAGCCAATAGAGACTGGTGCCATTATTCCACCAGAGTTACCTCCGAGCACTAAGTTTGACATTACCAGTGCCATGATTCACTTGCTAAACTTGAAGGGTGTGTTTGCCGGTGTTCCTATTGATGATCCAAACATGCACGTGATGAATTTTGTGGGGGTATGCACTGCATATAATTTGCCCAGAGTTGACCAAGAGGCTATTCGATTGAGATTGTTTCTATTCTCTCTAATAGGAGAGGTAACTTTGTGGTTGGTAGAAATACCACGAGGATCCATCAATTTCTGGAGAGGTTTTTCCCACATTCTAAGATGCTAAAATTGACGGATGAGATCTACAACTTTAGATAACTACATTCTGAAGAACTTTATGAGACATGAATAAGGTTCAAAAAGAAGCTGCAGAATGTGCCAAATCATTGGATGAGTGGTAGAAACTTACTTGAAATATTCTACAAGGCTTTAAACATCAATACTAAGGTTGTAAGCTGATACTATCACTGGTGGAGCATTTATGAGTTTGAGGTGGGAAAAAACTTCAAAAATATTAGATCGTATCACTAAGACCAATCAAGGATGGCATACTCGGGAAGTAGATACACCTGCTGGCACATATGCTATTGGAGCCTCAGCAGCACAACGAGCTTTGGATGAATCTGTAGCTCAAGAGGTCGCTCAGCTGAGGACAAAAATTGGTCTTTTGGCTAAACAGATAGCGGCCAGAGATGCTGAGAAGGTGCATACTGTAGGTGCACAGGGTAAAATGCATAGACATGAAGATTATGAATCTGATAAAGAGGCTAAGTATTTGGATTGAGAAGTGGCGGGTTTCTGAGCCAAGGGCCAAGAGTTTAACCAAGACTCCTGGAACTAGAGGCAAGGGAATCAAGGTCAGAACTACTATGGAGACAGTTACAACAGTCAGGATATAGATATAGAGAACGAGATTGTGACGGTGATTGGAGGAGGAAGGATGATTATAGAGAGAAGAATGGAATATATGTTCCACCCAAAAATCGTGATGCTGACTATGGAAATTCAAGAATGGAATCCATTCTCAATAAACTGGCGAAAGGTTCAGAGAGTCAAGAACAGTTCCTGAAAGAGATTAGGTTAGACATTTCAGGAATAAGTCTGAAAGTAGAATCCCATTCGGCTGCTATCAAACAGTTCGGGTAAATATCAATGTCATTGAACCAAAGTTAGCCAGGTACCCTTCCAAGCAACACCGTCCAGAATCTGAAAATTGATAGCCATTGTCTGGCCATTACTAGTAAAAGTGGGAAATGCACAACATATCCAACTATACCTGTGGATAGTGGTAAGACAAGTGAGCCGATGGTTGTTGATGTAGAAACTGAGATAGAGTCGGATAATTCAAAGGCCGAAATAGTTCTAAATCCTCATGATACTAGAGAAAAGGGAAAATCTGAAGAGAGACAGGAAAAGGAGGTCCCACAAAAGTTGAAAACTATCCCACGACCTCTTCCTCCCTTTCCTCAATGATTGAAAAAGAAGGCTGAGGAAGGAAAATATCAGAAGTTTATTACAATGTTGAAAGATCTATCGGTAAACATCCCTCTTGTTGAGGCATTGGAACAAATGCCAGTTTATGCAAAGTTCATGAAAGACTTGGTGATAAAGAACAGAACTGTCAGTTTTGAGCCAGCAAATAACTTACATCATGTAGCGCAGTCACTTCGCGTTCCCTAGTTGAAAAGAAGGAGGATCCAGGAGCTTTCATAATTCCTTGTACTATAGGGTCCTACAACTTTGCTAAAGCACTTTGTGATTTAGGTGCTAGCATTAACTTAATGTCGTTAGCCATTTTCAAGAAGTTGGGGTTGGGAGCACCAAAGCCAACCTCTATGAGACTTCTAATGGAGGATAGGACTGTGAAAAAGCCGGTGGGCATTTTGTATGATGTTTTGGTAAAAGTTGCATCTTTTATATTTCTAGCTGATTTTGAGATCCTAGATTGTGAAGTTGATTTAGAGGTTTCCATCATATTGGGAAGACCATTCCTTGACACTGGTCGTGCATTGGTCGACATGGAAACAGGGTAGATGAAATTTAGGATAAATAATGAACAAGTCACTTTTAATGTTTGTCGTTCCATGAAGCAACCGAAAGATATGCGGGTGATTTTGGTAATGGATGCGGTTGACGATAGTGAGGTTGTCGTGTCTCTTCAAGAAAGGTTGGGGGTAGAAGATCTCATAGCCGTGATCATGAATTTTTATAGCAACGGTATTAAGGAATAAGATGTGATGGTTGGTGCACTCACTGGTAAGGGAGCATACATTTATACTCCAAAGAAACTTGATCTTGATTTGAAGAATAGGGTGACCCCACCAGCTCGTCCTTCTATTGAGGAGCCTCCAGTTTTAGGGCTTAAGGCTCTCCTAGCTCACCTTCGCTACACATTTTTGGAAGCCAACAACACCTTGCCTGTGATTATTTTTGCTAAATTGGTGGAGTGGAAAGTAGAGGCACTGGTTTCGGTATTGAGAAGATTTAAGAGGGACATTGATTGGTCCATTGCTGATATTATAGGTATTTCACCCGGTATTTGTACTCAAAAAATTCAACTTAATCCTGAGTGCGTACCGAGAATTAAGCACTAACGTCGTCTAAACCCACCTATGCAAGAGGTTTTGAAGAAAGAGATCATCAAGTGGTTAGATGCAGAAGTGGTTTACCCTATTGTTGATAGCAAGTAGGTGAGCCTAGTTCAATGTGTACCAAAGAAGGGAGGAATCACTGTGGTTCCAAATGCCAAGAATGAGTTAATTCCAATGAGGCCGATTACTGGATGGAGAGTTTGCATGGATTATCGAAAGCTGAATTCTTAGACAGAAAAAGATCATTTTCCTATGCCCTTCATGGATCAGATGTTAGACCGTCTTGCTGGTAAAGGATGGTATTGTTTTCTTGATGGCTATTCGGGGTATAATCAGATTTTCATTTACCCCGAAGACCAAGAGAAGACCACTTTCACTTGTCCATACGGGACATTCACATTTAAAAGAATGCCCTTCAGTCTATGTAATGCACCGACCACTTTCCAAAGTTGCATGATGTCTATTTTCTCCGACATGGTGGAAGACACTATTGAGGTTTTTATGGATGATTTTTCTATTGTGGGAGACTCATTTGATGATTGCTTGGCACACCTTGCTAATGTGCTGCAAAGATGCGAGGAGTGCAACTTAGTACTAAATAGGGAAAAATGTCACTTTATGGTCAACGAGGGTATCGTATTGGGGCATCAGATTTCAAAGAATTGTATTGAAGTGGATAAGACAAAGATTGAGGTAATTGAAAATTTACCTCCACCCCTTTCCGTGAAAGCAATTAGAAGTTTCTTAGGTCATGCTGGCTTTTATAGAAGATTCATCAAGGAATTCTCCAAGGTTGCACATCCTCTATGCAAACTTTTGGAGAAAGAGGTGAAGTCCGTGTTCGATGAGGCATGTCTAAAAGAATTTGAGTGTCTGAAAGAGAAGTTGGTTACAACCACTATCATTGTGTCACCATATTGGATGATGCCTTTTGAGGTTATGTATAACGCTAGCGAGGTGGATTTGGGTGCAGTCCTTGGCCAAAGACGTGAGAAGATTTTACACCCGATTTACTATGCTAGCAAAGTGCTTAATCCAGCTCAAAAGAATTATACTGCGACTGAGCAAAAGTTGTTGGCAGTGGTCTTTGCTTTTAAGAAATTTTGCTCTTATTTGATTGGCACAAAGTTCATTGTACATATAGATCATGCATCACTTCGATATATTATTTCGAAGAAGGATGCTAAGCTAAGGTTGATTCGGTGGGTACTTCTATTGCAGGAATTTGACTTTCAAGTCAAAGATCGTAAGGGAAGCGAGAATCAGGTCGCTGACCATCTATCACGCCTTGAGAAGGAGGCCATGCTTAAATTAAGTGATGATCTTGAGATTGATGATACTTTTCCAGATGAGCAAGTAGTGGCAGCATCGCAAGACTCAATCCCTTGGTTTGCTAATTTTGCCAACTTTTTTGCAAGTGATTTAGTTTCGAAAGATATGTCATATCAGCAGCGAAAGAAATTCATGCATGAGGTGAGAAAGTTCTTCTGGGATGAGCCGTATTTATTTAGGGTATGTGCAGATGGCATGATTTGAAATATATTCTAGAGGTCGAGAGGAAGAGTATTTTTGAAGCATGTCATTCATCTCCAGTTGGGGGTCATCATGGAGGTGCGCGGACTGCCCAGAAAATCTTGCAATGTGGGTACTACTGGCCCAGTATTTACAAAGATGCTCATGATTATGCTCGCTCTTGTGACTAATGTCAAAGGCAAGGGAATATCTCACACAAACATGAACTTCCCATGATAATTATACTTGAGCTTGAATTGTTAAGCGTATGGGGAATTGACTTTATGGGCCCTTTTATGAGCTCACATGGGATGAAATACATATTGGTAGCTTTCGACTATGTTTCTAAGTGGGTGGAGGCAATTGCGCTTCCTAATAATGAAGGAAGAAGTGTCACGACATTCTTAAAAAAGAACATATTTTCACAATTCGGTACACCCCGAGTCATCAGTAGTGATGGAGGATCCCACTTCTGCAATATTCTATTCAAGGCCCTTCTTAAAAAATATGGTGTTAAACATAAGGTGGCAACACCTTACCATCCTCAGACAAGCGGGCAAGTTGAGGTGTCAAATCATGAGATTAAGTCTATTTTGGTAAAAACAGTGAATGATAATAGGAATGATTGGGCTCGAAGATTTGATGATGCGTTATGGGCATATCGAACTGCTTTCAAGACGCCAATTGGTGCATCACCATATCGGCTAGTTTTTGGAAAATCTTGTCATTTGCATGTAGAACTTGAACATAAGGCTTTATGGGCTTTGAAAAGGTTGAATTTTGACTGGAGTGAAGCGGCTAAATTGAGACTTGAATAGATGAATGAGATGGATGAATTTCGTCTCTGGGCTTATAAAAGTTCAGCAATGTATAAAAAGAATATGAAATTATATCATGATCGACGCATTGATAAACGAGAGTTTCACCCGGGAGATTTGGTGCTACTATATAACTCCAAGCTTCGCTTGTTTGCTATAAAGTTAAAGTCCAAATGGTCCGAACCATTCGTGGTGGTCAGGGTATTCCCACATGGAACAATTGAGCTAAAAGGAGCTGATAATGTTCTATTCAAGGTCAATGGGCAGCGTGTAAAGCATTATGTGGGAATCACAGAAGAAATAAGGACATGTGAGGAGCTTGAGCTTGATGAAGTCTAAGTAGTCAAGCTAGCCATGTCGTGTCGCGACGTCAAATCAGAAGTTTGAGTATCCAAGTTAGCCGTGTCGTGCCGCGACATTAAATCAAGTACTACTGTGGAGACAACCCAAGATCTGATTATTTTATGATCTGAGCATTTGAAGATACCTTAGCTGAAGTTCAAAAGATAACACCTGCAGAATCCAACCCACGACAGGGGTACTCACGTGATGTAGGTAGACCCACGTCACGTGAGTTGTGCCATGAAAATCAGAGAAAATATTTACCTTTCTGAATCTTACCTACGACAAGGTACCCACATGACATAGGTATACCCACATCACGTGGGTGGTATCATGAAAATCAGAGGACATTGACACCTGCAGGATTTCAGCTACGCCAGAGACCCACGTGATGTGACTGCAACCCACGTCACGTGGGTTATTTCGTGGAAACAAGAATCTGCAGACACCCAAATACCCAAACCGACCCGACCGTTTTTCTTTCTTTAAATTCCCGTATACTCATACACACCAACCCAAAATACGAATCCACCCTCCTCTTTCTCAACTTTAACTATTAGAACATAAACCCTAATTTATAAAATCCACCAAAGTCCCATATACCAATTCCTAAATCATCACCTTCTCACTTACTAATTTTCGGATTTCTCAACAATATTCATCACCTAAATCCCCACATACCTCAAAAATCCATACCCTACAAGCAAATTCGACCCAACTCAACCCAAATACCTCAAAATCTAACCCGCCCACAATCAAACCCGACCCAAATGACTCAACTCGACCCACCCATCCCTACAGACCCCAAAAATCCAAACTCTACAAGAAAATTTGACCAACCCAACCCAAATAACCCAAAACACGATATCATGCCTCCCAAATCAAACCCCAAACGTGACCACCTTGATTCTTCGTCAAGAATTCAAACCAAAAATCCAAAATTTCTGACCCAATTGCGTGATGAACCGTCCGAATCAGGGAAGAGTGGGTCTGAAGAGGTTTTTTATATTGTCACTGATGACACTGCACTAGTAC
The DNA here is from genome assembly GCA_031232105.1 of Capsicum rhomboideum. Classification (NCBI taxonomy): domain Eukaryota; kingdom Viridiplantae; phylum Streptophyta; class Magnoliopsida; order Solanales; family Solanaceae; genus Capsicum; species Capsicum rhomboideum. Next base: position 53,933,470 of record CP124718.1, read on the forward strand.
CTCGTACCACGAGGTTACAGACTAGGGCACAAGCTGCTGCCCGGGCTACACTTCAGCCCATTCCACTGCCTGTCAAGCCGGTTTTTCCTTATCAGTCTTTCGAGTCTGCCCCCCAGTCAGAAGAGGGGGAGGATGAGTCAGTATCGGGCTCTGCAAATGATACTACAGGACAGGGTACCTCTCTGGCAGAGGCTACAGCCTCTATTTTGGGCATTGATGAACAGAGTGCCCTGACTCCCTAGCAGAGATGGGATATCCAACGATGGTGTGTTCAGGGTATGTGGGTATTTTATGACAGGGATGCCAAACTAACTGAGCAGGGCATGTGTATAAGAAGTATTATGGAGGAGCCCCGATATCGGCTTGAGGAGTTAAAGGCTTTGCCTGATATTTGGACTGTGTTTGAAAAATATGGGTTTGGATGGATGGCGGAGTCTACCGGTCGCTACAACTCAGAATTGGTCCAAGAATTTTATGTGTCCTATGCTGCGTTCGATGATTTGAGTACACCTGTTGGGCAGCAGTACCGGGACCAACCTTTATTGACTCATACTTTGGTTCGAGGGACCCGAGTTGATATATCTAAGTACACCATCCATTGATTCTTGTTTGGTACAGACCATCCACTGCCAGCCATGACTGCTGAGTTTGATCACCGTATGAAGACTGTCAGAAACTGAATTAAAATACGGGATGCGGATCAAAAGTTGGAGTTGCTGAGGTGGATTGCCGGTTATATAGTGGAGGACGATGTTAAGGGTAGTTGGGTGACTGGGAAGCTGGATATAAAGAAGTCCACACTCTATTTTGCCGGCAGATTTTGGTGGTCGATTATTAGGCACCGGTTGGGGCCCACTAATGCTGATAATTCACTCACCTTGGACCGGGATGTGATGGTGTCTAGCATTCTTGAGGGTTATGATATTCATATCGCCAGGTAAATTCTTAGGGAGATTCATGAGCGTGCCTTTTGAGACCATACCAGTATCCCTTTTCCCTGTTTGATTCAGAGCCTATGTGATCGACTGGGTATGGTTAGGCAATCCACCATCGATCATTATATTGAGGTGACCCGCATTACAGATATTGGGTTGATACAGTAGTGTGGATCTATCCCTAGTGTTCCATGAAGGTCTCAGCCTTTTGGGTCATTAAGAGCAGACCTTTTTGAAGGATCTGGAGACAGAGACGAGCCGGTGAGCACCTCTATGCCCATTCCTATACCGGTGAGCATTCCTGATACTGTTTATTCACCTGTTAGGGGCACAGGCCCAATTGACAATGAGGTACCCAGCACTACTGCACCACCGCCTCCTTCTGGCATGGTTTCAATTTTGAGGGGTTTCCTGCAGCAGCTGGTTGACAGGTAGACACAGATGTTTGAGAGGAAGGCCCACTCAGAGGCACAAATGGCTAAGTTGGTATCCCATCTTAAGCCATGGGTTACGACCACAGTTGAGGCTGAAGAGGCTAGAGTGGAGGCCCGTGTGCCTGCGTCTGTGGATAAATTCATGAGAGAGTTGTATGGCCGGATTGATATCTTTGAGGTGCCTATGGCTACCCTGTTGGGTTCAGCATAACCTCCTGGGATAACAGCATTGACACAGGAGGTAGCTTCTTTGCGAGAGGAGGTTCGAGCTTTGGCACCGAGCAGTGCCCCTGTTATTCCACCTATGCCTGTTCAGGCTCTGATGCGGCCAGTTTTTGAGGTGGTTTTGTTTTCCAATGAGGAGCCTCCTATTGATAGAGGCAAACATTCACGTAATCAGAAGGACCAGGTGGATAGTGGTGATGAGTTTGAGGGTGATCTCCAGAGAGTGGTTAAAGCCTCCAGGGTGGAGTACCATACTAGCCAGATCGCAGAGGAGAAGAGGGCGCGTGGTGCATCCTCTAGTTATGCACCCCCTCCACCGAATCTGCCTAGCAGAGAGCCCACAGGGCATACTGATGATCCCACTATGGGCGGGCCCACTTCCGGTTCTTAGGGCGCTGCAGGTATGTCTTCACTCCCTTGCATTTATTATATTGATAGTTGTGCACTGAGGGCAGTGAACCATTATTAGTTAGGGGTGGGGCTGTACCACCACTTGGGGGTTTTCGTTATCGTGTTTCTTTTCCCCCGAGTGTGCTATCATAGTAGAACCGACATATTTAGGTTGTTATTTATAGTATTTATGTGTTTTCTTGTTGAATTAGGAGGAAAATAAGGGAACCATAGTGCATTCCAATTTTGAACAAGTTCTGCTGTGTGATTAATTAAAAGACACCCCTCCTAAAATTTTTGTTTTAAAATGTGTGTTTAGCATGTTAGTTGTGACAACTGTTGGATCTTGTTATGGCATTAGAATTATAGACAAAATAATTGTAACTAGCATTGCATGAACCCAGATAGGTAGTGGTTGGTAATGTAACCCTGTGCTATGTGTGTGTGAGGTCATTACTTAGTTAACTTTGTGTGTACGATCCAGAACTTGCCCGGTTAGTCTTGCCTAGGTTAGAGGATAGTGATTAGGAAAGGATCATCGACCATTTTTGAATAAGTCCACTTGTAGCCTAAATGTTTGGCCAAATGAATTAAGTATCCCTTGATCCTGATTTTAAGCCTTAATTACCTGTTTCTTTCCTTAGCCTATTCACCTTCCCTTTTTGATTTATAATGAACTTTTCTTGGCCCTGATCCCTCCTTGGACATTGTGGACCTCAACTTAGGCAAATCGCCTGAGTTGAGGGTGGCTATTATAGGGGTGCGTAGATTAGTTTGGGTATGAAGTAGGGGTTAGAAAAAAAAAAAGAGAAAAAACAGATTTGGGTGTGAAGAAAAAAGAAAAAAAATAAAGTGAAATGAATACAAATTGAAAACAAATAGAGAAAATTGTGTTTTGAAAGTGAAGAAAATCACACTCGAAAATCTAAAAATAAATGAAGGTGAATAAGGGAGAATAAATAAGCATGGTTGAAAAGTGGAGCCAAAAATAATGTAGTGTCAATGAGGGTTAAGTCACCATATCCATATGTACCATACCCGTCCCCAAGCCGACATTATAAGCCAATTAAAGTCCTATAATGATCTTAGTCCAACTGTCCGAAAAAACTAAGGCATAGAAAATAAGGGAAAGCCTATGGTATTTCATGCACACTGTTTGAACTTCTCTATGAGAGAGAGTGTTTTTGACTGCGACCCTAATTTGAGATTCATTAGTACTGTGAGTACATGGGACTTCTTTCAGTGTGAGAGTACAGGGATTGCATTGTTAGCTTCTATTTGTTCGGATAATGACATTTGCATATATGCTTAGTTGTTTGTTCATAATCTAATGCCATCACTTGATCCCTTCTGTGTCACGATAATATACTACATGTATACACATCATGGTTTTGATTTGTAAATAGGAGGGGTCATAAGAGTTTTGAGGCTAAAAGCAATGAATCGACTGCCGTAGGTCCCTTAGGTTTTTCTTAGTTAGGCATCATATATGTGTGTTTTTGTTTTGTTCGCCTAAGGACATGCAAATGTTCTAAGTTGAGAGTGTTGATGTGTTATGGTTTCATGACACTTTCGATGCTTAAAACAAGGAAAATATGCTATAACTTGGGTGTGTTTGGTTGGTATGGCATGTTTTCTGTTCTATATTGCAAGAGAATAGGTTTTGGAGGAAGAAATCATGCTCGAGGAGGAAGTATCTGAAGACGAAAGAGCTTAGTCCAGTAACAGAGGAGTGACTCACGACAGGACTCACGTGCCGTGAAGTCCACTCACATGACGTGAGTGTCTGTCATGATTCATCTTCAGAGATGTTGAATGTTGTCTGATTTCCACGGCAGGCATCCACGTGGCATGACTCCACTCACGTGATGTGAGTGGGTGCCGTGAATAGATTTCATAGATGTGCTATGTTGCCTGATTTCCACGAAACTGATCCAAGAGATGTGACTTGGTTCCACGATACCGTGGAAAGTTAACGACTTTGTTGTCCTGTTTTGATTAGGATAGGATTCGTCTTGTATCTATAAATACCCCTATATTGTCCTATGTGCGAGAGTGAGTTAGTACATTGTTTTGAGATAGTTTTTCATTATTCAGAAACATATAGTTTTTCGTTATTCAGAAACATATTATTATTTTTTTATCTTGGAACACCGATTCTAGGGTTTTATTCATTCAGAGTTTCTACATTATTGTGAGTTTACAATTATGTCTTCATCTTCGAATTCTTATTGTGCTCTTTCGCACATGAGTAACTAAACTCATTAACTAGGGTTGTGTGAACCATGAGGAATTAATGAAATGGGTTAAGTGCAAAGCAATTCTGAACCAGTGTGAATGCATGTATTGTTATTTCCTTCGTTGTGATTGATTTTCTAACGGTTGCAAACATTAGAAACTCTCCTATATTCTAGACTTGCTTGAGAGAGAGGTAGAGATTGGGAAAAGGAAATAACAACAAAGATTTAAAGCTATTAACCTTCATCTAATAACTTGAGCCTTAGAAGGAATAGTTATCTGAGATCCAGGACAAGGGTTAGTAGTGCGACGCTCGGAGACCGAGAGGAGAAGAGTGAAAATCATCTAACCGAGGTCGAGAGACATTTAGGTGAACATATCTTGTTAGATTTTGCATGCAACGCAGCGGGACAGTTTTGCCAGCACCAATAACCAGTAGAGTTAAGGAATCATTGGGGATCACATTCCTAGTGTATTTCTCATAGTGAAAACAACTTCAAAGAATCAACACTTGTTACTATCACTACTTGTTATAAATATTTCCCCCTTTTTACTTAATTGACAGCTATTCAAACAAGAACTCAACTTGCTTTCGTCCTATTCCCTGTGGGATCGACCCCAACCTAGTTGGGTTCTATATTTAATTCAACGACCGCTTTATACTTCTCAGGTGGTATATTTTGGGCGACATCAAACCATTACAACTAAAATCTCCCTTGATCGCAACCGTCTGACATCTCTGGCTAAAATAGCAACCATCTCTGCCTCAAAAGTCAACCTATCATCCAACTGAACCAAATCCCACTGGAGCATGTGATACTCACATGGAATGTAACACCAGAGCATCCATACCTAGGAAACAGGGTCAATGGTGGAAAATGCTAGAGGCAAGGCTAACTCATATGCTACATCCCCAACCTTCTGTAGAATTTCAAATGGCCCGATATACCTGGGGCTGAGCTTTCCCCTATTCCAAAATCTCATTGCTCCCTTTATAGGAGACACTCAAAGGAACACACGGTCACTAACTCAAAACTCTAATACGCAAAGCCTACGATCAGCATAACTCTTCTGCTCTGAGCTGCCCAAACTCTATCCTAAATCACCCTAACTCTATCTAATGACTCCCGCACAAATCAGGACCCCGTAGTCTAGCTTAAAAGGCATCAAACCACCTGACATGAGATCTACAATGCCTACTATATAATGCCTCAAATAGAGCCATCTGGATACTCAAATGGTAGCTATTATTATAGGCAAACCCTACTAAGACAAGAAACTAGTCCCACTTCCCTCCAAAGTCAATGACACATTCTCGGTGCATGTCCTCAAGAACCTGAATAGTCTGCTTTTCTGCTGACCATCAGTCTGGGGATGAAAAGTTATGCTAAGGCCGACCTGGGTACCCAACTTCTCTTGAAAAGCCCTCCCAAATCTAGAGGTGAATCAGGAATCTCAATAAAAACTAATGGACACAAGAACCCATAGAAGATGAACCACCTCTTAAACAATGATCTGAGCTAATCTCCCGACACTATAGGTAGACTGGATTGGTTAAAAGTGGACAGACTTTGTCAACTGATCAACGTTGACCCAAATACTATCAAAACCTCGATAAGTATGCATCAAACTAATCACGATATCCATGGTAATTTGTTCCCACTTTCACTTAGTAATAGGTAGCCTCTGAATTAAACCATCAGGTGTAAAATGCTCAGACTTCACCTGCCGATAACACAAACACTAAAATACAAAGTCTGTTATACCCCTCCTCATCCTACACCACCAGTAATGCAGCCTCAGATCCCTATACAACTTGGCTACGCTAGGATGGATGGAATAGCTAAAACAATGAGCCTCCTGTAGTACTAAGTGCATCAAATCACTAACCCTTGGAATGCAAATACGACCTCGAATCTCAAGATATCCTCAGAATCCAAGGTGACCATCCTTGCCTTACCCCTCAACACCTGATCCTGAATGCCACATAGTCGACTATCCTTGAATTGCTGCCCTTGAATCTTCTCTAATAAGGTAGACTGAGCCTCATCACGGGCAAGAATCCTCCTAGGGTCTGAAATATCAAGTCGAACAAACCCGTTGGCTAAAGACTGTATGTCCAAGGTCAACGGTCTCTCCAAAATTGAAAGGAAAGGTAAACTTCCCATAATCACCGCCTTTTGATTCAAGGAATCCGCTACCATATTTGTGTCATGACCCAAACGGTCATGAGTGGCACCCAACCTAAATCTACGGTGGGAGAACTATCTAACCCAATCTTAGCCAATTACCAAAGAATTAACATTAAGCTTATTTCTAATTTAACTACCATTTAGCTTACTAAGCATAATGTAAGTAAAACATATCTATTACTAACTCATTAATACCAAAACCAATTAAGAGTGCAGAAATATCTCTAATAATTACAATTTGCGGGACCCGAAAGTCACCGTACAAGAACTCTAAATATCCAAAACAAGGTGTAAAACGTAATCCAGAATACTAAATAAAGAGAAATGTCATTATCCCAAAATAAAGGACATTAATGAAATAAAGATAATCCAATGGATGCCTGAACATGGTGGTCACCCTTGAATTGATGCTGGAGTCATGAACTACAACCGAGATCTTATCTCAAATGCTGGAACATGCTCAACACTCAATAAAAAGAAGAGTATAGGTAGTATTTGTACAACAACGACATGCTAATCAGTATCATCGACCGACTTAAGTCAACACCATACAAATAAGCAAGTCAAATGCAAGTAAGAAGCAATCAATACACAACTCATAATTTGTTGACAATCAGGTACAATCATAAACACTTCAGCTCACGAATTCAACAACTATTCTTTTCAAATGTATCAATACTCAAGTTACACCAATAAATCATTTATACTTAGGAAAATTCAATCAACAATAGTCAAGACAATATATGTCCAAATGTAATAATGATTACATGCGTGTAAAATATACACATATACTAAGGTTAGCAAGGACCCTCAGTTATGACCTACTAGGAAAGAGCTCAATGCATTTACCAGTGTTAGTGTGACACCTATTCCAACAACTGTGTCGGTGTGACAATCTATCCAAAAATAGTGTCAGAGTGATACCCGATCCCTATATCATCATAATGTATAATCTCAATCCAATGCTTAATGCAAAATGATAACCAAAAATCACAAGTAATACCCGAAGGCTAATTGCAAACATTCAACTTACATATAAGCATAGAGCCAAATAAAGTCTACACTACAATTAAACCATAACCTACCTCAATTCCTTGCCCGAAAACATTATTTTTAGATAATCTTGCCTTTTCTTTTGGTTTTTTCCCGTTCTTGATCAATAAACAACAAATGCAAATGTTTAAAGACAATATTCCATACTTCTAAGAATTATAAACCCAAACCTATCAATTTCAACCTATGAACTTTACCTTGATCATTGTTCTAGGGTTTTCTACCTTTTGATTTCTTTGAATTCTTCATATTTTATGATTACAAGGAAGAATTCTACCCTAGAAAGTGTTTTCTAACACCCTAGGATAAATAACAACTAAAATAAAGTCATTCCTTACCAATTCCCACCAGTTTATGAACTTAATGCCAAATTTTAATTTTAACCAAGGTTATGATTTTACAACTCCAAGAACCTAAGGGAATGATTACAAATTTGAAGAATAAACAAAATCTTACCTCAAAGATGGAAAACCTCCAAATTGGTGAAAAATCTTCTTAGCTTAGCCCTTGAACAAATTTTAGAAAAATGGGAAAGAAAAATGAATTTTCTGATTTAAAAATGGATATTCTGTGGTTTCATTGTTGTAGCGGCAGATTCATCGTTGTAGCAATGCTTAGGCCAAAATGGTTTTTCCCTACGGTGAAACTTTTGCTTTTGCAGCAACATCGCTACAGTGGAGAATTTGTTACTGCAGCAGCACCAAACCAGTAGCTTGGGATTATTCCTAGGTCTAGCTATTTCATAACACATTTCACTATTTTCATTATTACAAACTACCCTTTCATGGTAATCACTATAACTAAAGTTCTTCTAACCTATTTTACACACAGAAGTTTTAATGTCTTGGTAATAATATTATCTAACATGTTAACAACTCAAGACCACCAACAAACACACCAATAACTACAAGATTTTCCAAGACTATACATACTTAAAATTTACCTAAAACTAGGGTAGCACTGAATTTCACAATTTTCGTCTAGGAAAGAACTAATCTGAGGTTTTACTATCTATTTTAGTGTAACAAAATTTTGAGTCATTACATTGGATACGAATTTTCCCCTCATTATTCCCTGAACAACAGCTAACCAAAATGATGCATAATGTAAGCAAAATAGTGCCTAACTCAATGAACAAGTGAGGATAACGTTTACGCATATACACCTTAGTCTCTCATGTGGCCTCCTTAATTGGACGGTTCCTCCACTAGATTTTTATGGATGGAATGACCTTGGTCCTCAGCTTTTTTACATCTCCATCTAAAATAGCTATTGGCTCGTCTTCGTAAAAAAGCTCCTTTTCAAACAACTCTGAATCCCAACAAATGATGTAATCCATTTCTCCTTTCAATATATTAATGGGTCAGATGTACCTCAGACTCAACTTACTTTTTTTCCAAATTGCATTACCCCCTTCATGGGTATCACTTTCAGTAAAACTTTCTAGCTCTTCTCAAATTGCACATCTCTTACCTCATTATCTGTATACTCCTTCTATCAATTCTGAGCTACTACCAACTTATCTTGAATGAACATCACATTCTCTATTGACTTCTTTAATATATCAGTGCCCCAAGTTCTTACCTCAAATGCATCAAACCACCAAATTGGCAATCTACATTTTCTTTCATACAAAGCTTCAAAAGGAGCCATGTTAATGCTTGAGTGGTAGCTATTGTTGTATGCAAATTCACACAAAAGAAAGAATTGGTCCCACTGACCACCAAAATCTATCACATAAGCCCAGAGCATATCCTCAAGTACCAAATCATCAATCAGCGGATGAAAGGTTGTACTTAGGTCAAACCTGGTGCCTAACTCTTCTTGGAACTTTTCCTAAAAGTTGGAGATAAATTGTGTACCTCTATCCAATACTATAGAAACAGGTATCGATGATTACCCAAATGGAGTTACATTTCCTTAGGGTCTTAGGAAGACCTACAACAAAGTCTATGGTTATTCTTTTCCACTTCCACTCCAGAATGGGCATCCTCTAAAAAGTGCCACTAGGTTTTTTATGCTTATACTTAACCTGTTGATAGTTTTGACACTTGGTCAAAAAATCTACAATATCTCACTTCATTCTGCAACACCATTAGTGTTGCCTCAAGTCTTTATACATTTTGGTTGCACCAGATGTATAGAGTACTTAAAATTGTGAGCCTATGAAAGGATGGTGGGAATTAAGTTACCCAAATGAGGCACACACACGGCCCCAAATCCTCAACATTATTTTTTTTTATCAAGAATGGACTCACCTTGTAATACCTTCTCCTTAAGGTTGTTCAACTTCTTGTCCTCAAACTGCATGTCTTTAATCTTCTCATGGAAGGTGGACTTATCCTCAACATGGGCTAACACTCCTCACTTGTTTGGTCACCTACAACCTTATAAAACCATTAGTCAGAGTCTGTACCTCTCTAGCCAACGAGCATCTCAACACCTCTAACGATCCCAAACTTTGCATGCTTTCTAGTTTCCAACTCAATGTATCTACCATGACATTGTCCTTACTTGGATGATATACAATCGAAATATCATAATTTTTTATCAACTCCATCAACTTTTTCTGTCTCAAATTCGAATCCTGCTGAGTAAATACAGGATGCAAAATGCGATGGTGCATGAACACCTCATACTTTACCCCATAGAGGTAATCCATATATTCAGAGTAAACACCACCGCTACAAATTCTAAATTATGAGCGGGGTAGTTCTTCTCTTACGACTTTAGCTGCATAGATATAGGGTAGGTACCCAACTCTATGTCTATACAAAAGTCAAATTCACGATCATGTGGCATACTATGGAGATCATAAGGAAACACCTTTATGAATTTACGCACTACTAAAGCCAAAGCAATAGGAGGGACTGGCAAACTATCATCCCAAAGATGTACTAGGAACGCTCTACACCCCAGTTAACTAACTTTTGGGCATAAATAACTGAAATAATTGTCAAAGGAGCAGGCCTAAAAGTACCTTCCCACTCTAACCTCTCCATTCTGGGCATAGCTATAGTAACCATCTTAGTGTAACAATCAAGAATAGCACAATAATTAGACAGCCAACTCATCCTTAAAATAATATCAAACTCCTCCATATCTAAAATCATTAAGTCTGCCAAAGTTCTATACCTCATAAACATTATAGGACATGCCCGATAAACCTGATTAAGAATTATTAAAACCCCAACCAGTGTACAAATACATGGGTCCATCAAGAAATTCAGATTTTAAGTTCTAGCCTAAAGAGAATTTCATAAACACATAAGAGAAAGTAGATCCCGGATCAAATAACATAGAAGCCATATGATCACAGACAAAAATGGTACATATGATCACAACATCAAAAGCTTCAGCTTCAAGATGAACTGGAATAGCTTAAAGATGAGCGTTATTACCCACCTGACCACCACCTCTACCAGCCTGTGCGCCACCCCAACCAACCTGTCTTCTACTATGGTTGGCTTGGTAGCTTCCCCTTCCTGCAGTATGACCACCACGTCCACTCTATGGATGACCTCTACCATATCCTCCACCACCATGACCTATTGTAATTAAAGAACTAAAAGTTGGTTGCTGAGTCAACTGATCTATGGATAAGAAATTAGGTCTGAACCTCTGAATATGACCTATTTATCCACACTCATGTCATCTGATATCTAAGGCAGATCTCTAGACTGAAAGTGTTAAAGGTGTATAACTATCTATTCGAGAGAGTTGATTGCGGACCCCTGATGGCCCCTTATGAACACAAGCAAAACTAAATGGAATGACTAAGAAAAGTAACCCTATGAACCACGACCCCTTGGATAAGTACCACCAAAATGACCCAATTTTTGGGCTTTCTTTTCCACTGCCTTCACTTTCTCTTTATTTCTCACCCTTTCCACTTTCTTAACAAATTCCACCACTTCCTAAAAAGTCTTCCCTAATGTAGCCACTTGCAGTGTAGCCACCTAAAGACCTGTTTTTAGCCATTTCACAAAATGTTTGACCCTCTCCTCCTCTGAAGTAATCAACTGCAATGCATAATGAGACAAGGTATCAAATTTGGCCTCATAGGATGCCACAGACATATCAACCTACTTAAGTCTCAGGAACTCATCCTTCTTCATATCTCGATAGGTATGAGGAACATACTTATCAAGAAGTACATTCTGAAACTGAGACTAAGTAAGTGGATGTAAACAATCCCTAAAGTCAACAAAAGGCCTCCACTATTTCTTGGCCTCTCCCTACAACTAAGATGTCATAAACTCAATGTTATACCTCTCCACAATGCCCATCTTATGCAAATGCTCATATCAATCAATCAAGAACTAAAATGCATCCTCTAACTCAGGCCCCTGAAACACTAAAGGTTTCATCTTTATGTACTAACAAAATAACCCATTCTCATCATCAATTATAATCGGTACCAATACCTGGCGGAGGAAAAAACCTATCTTAGAACCCTAATCTATTCAAGGTGCTACAACAAAGGTATGTTATATGGCTGTGGACTAGAATATAGGAACTGTCGGAGTAGTACCGATGCCAACAAGACTATTAAAAAATCTTAACATTTGTTGAATCAATTTTGCAGACATTATCACCTGAGCTGCACCATTTTGCACTGGAACCACATTCTTTTGAACTAGAACTCCCTCCTTCTCAACTACCACCTCTTCGTCCTTAACCAAATATGGAGCATTCTGCTATGGGCAATGGTACGATGATCTCTGACTATCTGGTCCTCCGGATGCTTGAGCTCTGCCCTTGACAGGTGTTTCCTCTCTTTCTCCCCTTTACGCCCTGCCCTTAACTCGAGGTCTACCCTAAACTGCAGCCTCAATAGTCGATCCCAATACTGTTGCTGCTGCTCTAGTAGAATGACTATTCACCACATGTAAAACAAGAGTGAAGGAGGTTAGGTACCAATTTGGAACAATTGATACCAATTTGAATCAAGTACTAGCACGAAAGGAAAAAATAAGTGAAAATTATTCCCAAAGTCTATTAGCCTCTCGAAGAAAAGTACATACATCTCAGTACAGTTCTGCAAGACCCTACTAGACTTGTTCTCATATGATGAGATTGACAAACTCAGTGCTCTGATACCATCTTTATCATAACCCAAATGGTCATGAGTGGCACCCACCTTAAATATACGATGGGAGAACCATCTAAACCACCTCTTAGATAATTACCAACGAATTTAGATTTGCTTTATTTCCATTTTAACTACCATTTAGCTTACTAAGCACAATGTAAACAAAAAAATCCATTTCTAACTCATTAATACCAAAACCAATTAAGAGCGCATAGAAATATCTCTAATATTATAATCCCTAGGACCCAAAAGTCATCGTACAAAAACTCTGAATATCCAAATTAAGGTCTAAAACATAATCCAAAATACTAAATAAAGAGGAATGTCATTGTCCCAAAATAAAGGATATGAATAAAGTAGAGATGTGCCAATGGCTGCCCGAACATGGTGCTCACCCTTGAATCGATGCTGATGTATGACCTAGAGCTGAGGTCTCATCTCAAATGTTGGAACATGCTCTGTGCTTAACTAAAGAAGAGTACAGGTAGTATAAGTCCAATAACTATGTACTGATAGGTATCATCGACCGACATAACTCAACACCATACAAATAAGCAAGTTAAATACAAGTAAGAAACAATCATGGCACAACTCACAATTAGTTGACAATCAGGTACAATCATAAATGCTTCAACTCATAAAGTCAACAACTATTCTTTTCATATGTATCAATACTCAAGTTATACCAACAATCAACCATAGTTAAGACAATATATGTGAAAATATAATAATGATTGCATACATGCAAGATATACACACATACTAGGGTCAGCAGGGACCCTTAGATAGGAACTGCAGGGGACGCGCTCAGTCCATATAGTAGTCTTGGTGTGACAATCATTCCAATAACAGTATCGGCCTGACACCTGATCCAATAATAGTGTCGGTGTGACACCCAATCCTTATATCATTACAATGTATAATTCAATCCAATTCTCAATGCAAAATGATAACTAACAGTCATAAGTAATGTTCGAAGGCTAATTACAAACATTCATCTTCCATATAAGTGCAGAGTCAAATCAAGTTTATACTATAACTAAACCATAACCTACCTCAATTCCTTGCCCAAAAACACTATTTGGCCATAGTCTTTCCTTTCTTTCATTTTTTACCCATTCTTGATCAATAAACAACAAATACACATGTTTCAATATAATATTATTCTACGGTTTTCTATCCTTTAATCTCTTTGAATTCTTCATATTTTATGATTACAAGGAAGAATTATACCCTAGGAAATGTTTTCTAATACCCTAAAATCAATAACAATTAAAATAAGGTTATTCCCTACAAATTTCCACCAGTTCATGAACTTAGGGCTTAATTCCAATTTCAACCAAGGCTATGATTCTTTCAACTCAAAGAATCTAAAGGAGTGATCTCAAGTTTGAAGAGTAAAGGAACCATACCTCAAAGATGGAAAACCACTAAATTGGTGAAAAATCTTCTTAGTTTTGCCCTTGAACGAGTTTTAGAAAAATGGGAATGAAAATGATGTTTCTGACTTAAAATGGATATTCAGCATTTTTGTTGCTACAACGGCAGATTCATTACTGTAGCGACACTTAGGCCAAAATGGTCGGTCGCTGCGGTGACACTTCTGCTGCTCCAGTGACATTGTTATAATGACATAATTATTTCTACAACGACACCAAACTAGTAGCTCAGGATCCATGAGATGTCATGGTTTTATGGAGTTTTCGATGCTTAAAATAAGGAAAATATGCTTAATTCAATGGCCTATTTATATGGATATGATGTGTTTGCGTTAGTTTTGCAAGAAAATAGGGTTCGAACGTGAGCAAAAGAAAAAAAAAAGGTGGAAAATACATTAAGTGCTGGCATCTGAGGCTTGGCTATGACTCGTTGGGTCATGCTACAAGTTGTATCCTGAGTTGTTGCATTAGCAGGGAGTAGGATCTTGAATTTGGAAAATAGATGATTGGCTACGACTGTTTGGTATAAGTCATTGGGAGAAAAGAAGGATCATAGCATGACCCATCCTTAGTGAAGAAGTCAAAAGTCCTACAGAGGTTCAAATTTATACCAGTGGCAAGGACCAGACCCTATGATCCATCACTAGACCATACGAGTCATCACCTAGACTCATCCTAAGTACAAATAACCAAAGTCCCATAAAGGTGCATAACTGGACCTAGTGGTAAAGTCATCCAATGAGTTTTTGGGTGACCATATGATTTATCACTAGAACTATAAGAAGATAAGGAAATAAATGCCTCTTAGCATGCAATGAGATAGAGGTAGACCCTATAACTCATTTCTAGAGCCATCGCCACTTTCGACCTTGCTATCCTATTTTGTTTAGGACAAAATTCTTTTATGTCTATAAATACTCCTATTAGGTCTTATGTTTTATGTTACATTCTATTACTACTTTTGGGGCATATACTTGTTCTTGAGAGTTGTAGACATTGATTTTAAGAGTTTTGATTCATAATTAAGATTTGTGATTTTTCATCCTATTCATCATAAGCGCATAATTATGTTTTCTTTCTAGAATCATTATTGTGTTCTTATGATCATAAGTATCTAAACACCATAACTAGTGTTGTAGGAACCATGATACATTAATGGAGTAGGGTTTGAAGTATGAAGTGATTCTCAAAGGGTGTTTGGGTGTGTATTGTTGTTCTCTTTGGTTTGATTGGTTTCTAATAAGTACATGCATTAGAACTTGTCTTATATTTAATCATAATGAAAGTTGGGGTAACGGATGGAAAAGGTAATAAATAATAGAGACATGTAGCTATCAACCTTGAATTAATAGCTTGAGCTGATAAACTGGGAAAGATAATTTTGGATCCAAGATAGGAGTTAGTAGTGCAAATAATTTGGGATCCAAGATAGGAGTTAGTAGTGCAAAACTCATGAGATGAGAAAGTGTGATTGAGGATAGTCATCTAATAGGTGCGTAAAGCTATATAGGTAAACATAGCCTATTGATTTTAGATGCCAAGCATCGAGAGGGATAACTAGTACGTAGAACCTATGAAGTTATAAAGTTATGGGTGACACAATCTTAGTTCCTTTCAACAATTGTCTACAAACTCAACGAAATTAGCAATTGTTACTTCTTGAAATCATAATTAAAAAAACTTCCCATTTACTGGAAATTACTTACTAATTATTTAGATAAAAATGTTAGTTGAGATTTTGACCTATTCCTCCTGGGATCGACCCCAACCTAGATGGGTTCTATATTTGGTATAATGACCACTTTATACTTATTTTGGAGGTGTAATTTGGGTGACATCAAATTTTGATGCCGTTGTTGGGGAATACGGTTACGTATTAGATCGATTGTGTTTGTCTAACTGTTTGTATTTTTTTCCTAATCTTACTTTTTCTGTTATTTTTAGGTCACACAACAGTGCATGCCCAACATTCGGATTCAAGACAATCCCCTGATTCCACTTGATTCTGAAATTGAAAGGACTCTAAGAGCTAGAAGAAAAATAGTTAACGAAGTAGTTCATAATCAAGTACTTCTAAATGAATGAGTGCATAATAAAAGAGTTCAGGAGACTATGGATGAACCTACCGCCCACATGCTCACTGAAGAACAATTAAGATAAGAAGCCTCCAGGCAAGCAACACTGAATGAGTAGTCTAGATAGGAAGAAGCAGACCATCTAGCTTCTACTAAGGAACACGCAAGGCAAAGAAGGAATAAGGGACATCAATATCCCTATCACTATGTTCCTAGTTTGATAATGTAGATGATGATGAGGGTTAGGAAGAAGCAGGTGAAACAAATGTTATTGTTCCACCGCCACTACCACTGGGAACTAAGTTTGACATCACCAGTGCTATGATACAATTGCTAAACATGAAAGGAGTATTCACAAGCCTTGTAACTGATAATGCAAACTTTCATCGGATGAACTTTATAGGGATTTATAATTCCAACAGCCTACAAGAAGTTAGTCAAGATGCTATCTCACTATAATTATTTCCCTTCACACTGACTGGCAAAGTTACCCTATAGTTGACTGAGTTTCCAAGAGGATTTATCACTACTTGGCTGGAGTTGAAGACACAATTTCTGGAGAGTTTCTTCTTACCTTCATAAATTTTGTAGTTGAATAAAGAGATTCACAACTTCAGGAAACTATATTCAAAGGTGGTATACGAGACCTAGTTGAGGTTTAAGAAAAAGCTTCAACTAGTTTCGAATCACAGGATTCCTAGTCATAATTTAATCGAGATAATTTACAGAGGTTTGAATGCTTATAACAAAGCTGTAGCATACACTGTAAAAAGAGGTGCATTTATGAGTTTGACTTTGGAGTAAGCTTTAGAAATTCTTGATGGGATCACTAAAACCAACTGGGGTAGGCACACTTGAGAGTCAAACATTTCAGTAGGCACATATGTAATAGGAGGTTCCACAGAACAATGATCGATAGATGATTTAGTCTCTCAAGAGGTAGCACACTTGAGGACCAAGTTAAGCTTATTCACAAAATAGTTTGAAGCAGCTGGAGTAGAAAAGGTGAAAGCAGTCAAATTACAAGGTAAAACACCTAGACATGATGATTCAGATTCTACGAAGGAGGCTAAATATCTAGATGATCAAGTGGCGAGTTTCTGAGCCAAGGGTCTAGTTAAGACAATTGGCACTCTGGTCAAGAAAATCAAGGTCAAAACTATAACAAGGATAACAACTGCAATCGGTTTGGGTATAGAGATAGAAATAGGGGAAGAGATGGTGATTGGAAGAGAAACGATGATTACAAGAATGACAGAAGTGGCCTTTATGTTTCTCCTAGAAGTCATGGTGCTGATTTTACTAACTCTAGGATGGAAGATATGCTTGCTAAAGTGTTGAAAGGGGTAGAAAAGGCTAATGATTGCCTTAAAGATATTCGAGTAAATATTTCAGGAATTAGTCAGAAAGACGATTCACATTCTACAACCATCAAATAGCTCGAGCAACAATTTGGTCAAATTTCTGCCATAATGAATTAAAATCAATAAGGTACATTTCTAAGCAACATTGTCCAAAATCCAAAGAACAACAATCATTGCTTGGCTATAACCACCAGGAGAATGACTGGCGATCCACATATGCCCGTAGTTGTTGAGAATGACATCGAACCCTTGATGGTCGATAATGAGAAAGTGTTAAATAAAAAAATTAGGTTGTTGATGAGAAGGAGCTTGAACAACCACCTATAGTTGCTAAAAAATTAGCTAAAGCTAAAAAGGGTAAGTAAAAAGGAGGTCCCATAAGTATTGACTCCTATTCCATGACTTCCTCCTCTTTTTCTTCAAAGACTGAAGAAGAGGGCCAAAGAAGGGCAATTTCACAAGTTTATCTCAATGTTGAAGCAACTGTCCGTGAACATCCTTTCAGTTAGAGTCTATGAACAAATGATGGATTATACGAAGTTTATGAAAGATCTGGTGATTAAAAAAAGGACAGTGCATTTTGAGCCTATTCACAACTTACACATAGTGCAATAACTTCCTGATCTCTTGTGGAGAAAAAAAATCTTAGAGCTTTCACTATTCCATGTACCATTGGGGATTTCAACTTTGCAAAAGCTTCGTGTAATGCCACTGGCAGTATTCCGACAGTTGGGGTTAGGGTCAACCAAACTAACATTGATGAGACTTCTTATGGAGGATCCCACCATAAAGAAGTCTGTAAGAGTCCTAAATAATGTCTTAGTGAGGGTTGAGTCCTTTCTTCTTTCGATTGATTTTGTCATCCTTGATTGTGAAGTTCATTTTGAGACTCCCATTATCTTATGGAGACCATCCCTTGCGACGGGAAAAGCATTAGTTGATACAAAAATTGGTCAGTTGAAGTTTCAGTTGAACCATGAAGAAGTGACATTTAATATTTACCAATCTATGAAGCAACCAAAGTACCTGCGCGTCATCTTAGTTATTGATACAATTAATATGATGCTTTGATAGTTTCGATTGAGGAGAGACATAGTGTTAAATCACTAGCTGGAGTAATCATAAATTTTGAGGGAAAAAATATAAAGCTATGGAGAGCGCACTTGCTAGTTTGGGTTCCTATACTTTTGCATCAAAAAAGTTAGATTTGGATTTAAAGAATAGGGCAACCCCATCGGCCAAGCCTTCTATTAAAGAGCCTTATGTTTTGGAGCTCAAAACTCTCTCATCACACCTTTGTTATGTTTTCTTGGGAGCCTACAACACTTTGCTAGAAATTATAGGAATAGATTTAATAGAATGGCAAGTTGAGGCTCTCGTATTGGTTTTTTACAGGTTCAAGAGGTCCATTGGATGGTCCATCACAAACATTATTGGTATTCTTCCTGGAATTTGTATTCATAAAATCCAATTCAAGCCAGATTGTATCCTAAATATTGAGCATTAGTGGAGGCTCAATCCACATATGCAAGAGGTAATGAAAAAGAATATCATTAAGTGGTTGGATGCTGGTAAGGTCTACTTTATTTTTGATAGCAAAGAGGTGAGCCCGATTCAATATGTGCCAAAGAAGGGTGGAATCACTGTGGTTCCAAATGAGAAGAATGAACATATTCTAATAAGACCGGTCACTGGTTGGTGAGTGTGCATGGATCATTGGAAGCTAAATGAATGGACTAAAAAAGATCCTTTTTGATGTCTTTTATGGACCAGATGTTAGACCGTCTTGCTGGTATAGGATGGTATAATTTTTTTGATGGTTATTTGGGATACAATTAGATTTTGATTGGTCTCGAAGACCAAGAAAATACCACTTTCACTTATCCATATGGGACATTTACATTCAAGAGGATGTTTTCGAGTTATGTAATGCAACATCCACTTTTCAGCGTTGCATGATGTCTATTTTCTCATATATGGTGGAGGACACTATTGAGTTATTCATGAATGAATTTTCAGTTGTAGCTAACACATTTGAAGATTGTCTGTCCCATCTAACTAGTGTTTTGGGAAGGTGCAAAGATTACAATTTGGTGCTAAATTAGGAGAAGTGTCACTTTATGGTCAAAAAAGGGATAGTGCTCGGTCATAAGATTTTGAAGAACGGGATTGAGGTTGATAAGGCAAAAATTAAGGTCATTAAAAAATTTCCTCCACCTAATTCTTTGAAAGGTATTTGATGCTTTTTGGGGCATGCTGGATTTTATCATAGATTCTTCAAGGATTTCTCTAAAATTGCACATCCTTTGTGCAAGTTGTTGGAGAAGGAAGTGAAGTTAATTTTTGAAGATACATTTCTAAAGGTGTGAGTGTATGAAAGAGAAGTTGACTTCAGCCTCTATTATTATTTCAATAGATTTGTCCATGCTTTTTGAGGTTATGTGCGATGCTAGCGGTGTAGTGCTGGGAGTAGTCCTAGGCCAAATGTTTGAGAAGATTCTTTATCCTATCTATTATTATAGCAAAGCACTTAATCTAACTCAGAAAAATTACACTGTGACTGAATAAGAATAGCTTGCTATGGCTTTTGAGTTTGATAAATTTTGATCTTATTTACTTGGCAAGAAAGTGATTGTGCATACAAACCATGCATATCTTAGGTACCTTATGGCAAATAAGTATGCAAAGCCGAGATTAATTCATTAGGTACTTCTAGTATAAGAATTAAAATTGAGGTCAAGGATTAAAAGGGGACCGAAAATCAAGTGGATGAACACTTGTCACGACTTGAAGAAGTGGCAATGCTGAAATTGAATGTTGAGCTTGAGATTGATTATACTTTCCCATACAAACATGTATTGGCTACATCGTATGACTTAATTCCATGGTTCACAGATTTTGCCAATTATTTGGTAATTGATGTGGTTTCTGAGGAGTTATCTTTCAGTAGCGAAAGAAGTTTATGCATGATGTGTGGAAATTTTTTTGGGATGAGCCATACTTATTCCGGATTTTTGCAGACAGAGTGATCCATAGAGGTGTTTCAAAGATTGAGATGATGAGTATTTTAGAGGCATGTTATTCATCCCTAGTTGGGGGTCATCATAGTAGTACTCGAACGAATCATACGATTATGCAATGTGGGTACTATTGGCCAACCATTAATAAAGATGCTCATGACTATGCAAGATCTTATGACCAATGCCAAAGGCAAGAGAACATCTCACGAAGGCATGAAATACCATTGACCCCAATTCTAGAGATTGAACAGTTTGACTTTGGGTTATAGACTTCATAGGTCCATTGTGAGCTCATATGGTATGGAGTACATCTTGGTGGCTGTTGATTATGTTTCAAATTGGGTGGAGGCGGTTGCACTCCCAAATAATGAAGGGAAGATTGTGACAGCTTTTTGAGGAAGAACATCTTTTCTAGGTTTGGTACGCCAACAATCATCATCAGTGATGGGGGTTATCACTTTTGCAATCATCTATTTAAGGCTTTGCTTGAAAATATAGTGTGAAACATAAGATGGCAATGCCTTATTATCCTCAATCAAATGGGCAAGTTGAGGTTTCCAATTAGGAGATCATGTCCTTTTTAGTGAAGACTATGAATGACAATAAAACGGATTGGACTAGAAAGTTGGATGATGCATTATGGGTATACCACATAGCATTTTAGACCCTATTGTTGTTTCCTGATATCATCTTGTTTATTGAAAAGCATGCCACTTGCCTATTAAGCTTAAGAATAAAGCATTGTTGGAACTTAAGAAGTTGAATCTGGCATGGAGTGATGCAAAAAGATTAAGGCCTGAGCAGATGAATGATATGGATGAATTCCGTTTCATAGTGTATGGGAGTTCAACCTTGTATATAGAAAAGGTGAAGTTATACCATGACCATAAGATAGAGAAAAATGAGTTCACTCCTGGAGACACGGTTCTGTTGTTTGATTCCAAGCTAAAGTGCTTTCCTGGAAAGTTGAGGTAAAGATGGAGAGGACCCTACCAAGTGGTGATGATGTTTTCTTATGGTGCTATTGAGCTTGAAAATGATGAAGGCATAAAGTTAAAGTGAATGGACAAAGGGTAAAGCATTACCTTGGAGATGTTAAGGAGGTCAAGATGATATGCGAGGTAGTTCTTGGTGAAGTTTGAGTAATCATGAACACACGAGCAGTGCCGCGATATTAAATCAGGCACTGCATGGGAGGCAACACATGGGTTAGTTTGGAGAAGTCTGAGTAGCCAAATTAGTCATGTTGTGCCGCAACATTATATCAGGCACTACTTTGTAGTCAACCCACGAATTTTGTTCCTATTGCACTTTTATTTGCATTGTGGGAAATAGGGTAATGTGTGTTGATGTGTTTAGGTCATTTCGTACTATAAAGAAAAGCAAAAACACTTTTGGTGCCCAGGCCAAACGGCCATCCAAACGAGTCATAGGGTCAAACAACGACTCGTAGAATGGACCATAGACAATGAGTATAACCACTTTAAATTGCATTATTCACCCAACAACTTGTCATGACCCAATTTCTCAGGTCATGATGGCACCTACTCTAACCCACCAGTAGGAAAGCTAACCCATAGTCCGAAACGGCTTGCACCATACTAATTTGAAGAATCGAAAATAAGATCAAGTGCAAGTAGATGAGAGTTCAATAAAATACAATAGAATACTCCAAGACTGGTGATTGTAGTACAAGAGCCACTAATAACCAAGAGTACAAGATAAACATAATGTAAGTATATGTAGAACCGTTTCTAAGATACAATGTAAAGATCAGTCAAAAAAAAAAGGGAGAGTAGGAACAACTCCGAATGTCTGAAGCTCACCATAGGTCTCCGGTCTATGACTGCTCTGCAAGATGCACAAATCACTGGTGAAAACTCATACTAAGAACAACAGGGTGCAAAAGTGTAGTATGAGTACCAACACGAGGTACTCAGCAGACATCGGCAGACTGATCTCTAAAGACAATGCAAATATGAATCACATGTAAAAGAGGTGTCAGTAGTGCAGGTAGCTATCTATAACAGGAGATATCACAATGCTAGGACTGTAAGCCAAGCTAAGGGTAGCTAACATATACTGTCACCCTTCAGGTATCCTGAGACTAGCCTATACCAACAAAAGGCTAGTCCCCATACCATGCTGTAATAAAGAAGAAGACATGGGATAAACAACGTATATTTGAAAGAAGGGTATACAAATGATACATAGTAGTAATAGAAAGGAAGAAGATTAGAAATATTGATATATAAATATATTTACACACCACTGTGGGGACATATGGTCGTATAATATAAATATAACAATGCTGGGCCGGGCTACCTAAAGGCAGTGGTCCCAATCGTGATCAACCAGGGGAGCTAATCTGGACATAAAAAGGATATCTAAACAGGGTATGTATGTCTTCCTATAAGGCTCAATATACCAAACTCTCACTCGAAACGTAAGTACAAAATCAGGGATAATCGAGTCCCCAAGTATCTAAATATAACTGACAAGTGTCGGTCCCACAGAGATGTAATAACCTAAAAGACATAGTTAAGTAATCAGAATCTAACCGACCAGTCCGGACACATCATTACCTAATTAGCTATCATCCCTCCTCCGGCAAGCCAGATAGGCACACACTACAGATAAAACCTGACCTAGACCCCATAACCCTGAGGGACGCTAAAGCATATGGAACCACCCAATCAGGCCCCCATAAACCATGGTGGGACACGTAAGTGAGAACTATACTGGTGATGGGCTATGCATGCAAGGAACAGAACCGTAACCAGAACAGATTGTTGATGACACGTGAAGACAATACCAAGTCTAAGCTAACCAAGTATATACACCCCCTCCAGCTCACCTAGCTCACAAAGGTGGGTCCTACAGGCACAACCTCTTTTTGTACTATAGCTCTTGGATAGAGGGGCCCGCAGGAGACGTGTGAAGACCGTATACACTGCCTGGTCCCGAACCAGGACTTCCATAATCATAGTGTAAAGCCATATGTCATATCAGAAGGTCGGAGACCAAATGCTCTATAACTGTATAATGGTAACTGTAGAACTCAAAGCAGACCCTAGGATAATAACAAGAGGCCTGATAATATCAGTATCAATCAGCGGGTTTTAACCGAACTCATAGAATAGTAATGAAGGTCCTGGTGATATCAATAACCAAGGCCAAATTCAAACCGAATCCTCGAACCAAAACTCATAGTCAATGTAATCATAACCAGCACTCCTAACCGAGGTAAATCTCAGTATAAGTCAATGCTAGATCCCGTCGGAGCTCCTAGGTGTAACATAACTAGTGGTAAACCAGGGCTCTTAAACCAACAACCACCTATATATATATATATATATATATATACATACCCACCCAGGTGTCTAAAACTACATCCTCGAGCTACTAAGCCGAGCTAAAACTCTCTTTGAGGGTAATGAAGCTAACTAGGCAATCTAACCAGCCTAGGCATACTCAGGTCTGGGGTAACACCTACCAATATACATGTGTCATCTAGATTTGAGAGACGGACCAGTAAGGCTATCTACCTGGAAAAAGGGTAGCAGGGCCTCTTACCAGGCCTTACAACTCATTCTAGTGATAAAGCTCGCCCAAACTGAGGCTAAGGTGCCTCACTCCTGACCCAAAGTGCTGATAAGAGATCAAGTCTTGAACTAAGGTGACTATCTATCAATAAATGGGAATTAAAACCTAGCCTCCGACGGTAGGGTCACTAATCGGCTACTACATGCGCGAACTATGCGTAACCAATGCATGCCATCAATAATATCCACATAAGTCAACATAAGCACCCACATATCCATAGACTGACTCATAACTCCTCAGTAAGGCGCAAGGTAACTAACTTGGTATCCATGGTCTCGTAACCATGGCCTCGTGCCCAATAGAATAATATATGACATAATTATAGGGTGCATCCATAAGCAGGAACTCAGACATGAGACCAATCAGATGCATATGATACAACCAGGTATACATTAGCAGGATATGGCATCAAAGATACTTATCATACTACTAGGGGAGCATAATTAGGTAAATACTAGTGGAATGGGCAAATACTATCCTAGCTCCCATAATAGGGATATCCAAGACCAATCTAAGGTCATGTATAACACACGACCAATCAGGTCTTTCAATATACCAAAGATAGGGTGGGTAGTCTATGCTAAGGTTCATATAATAATCATGCTGCAGTAAAGTCCATAAAGTATAGGCCAAAAGATAAATCAAGCAACCTAGGTCACACCCTCGTCTAACACATAATCAGTATCAAATAGAACACAGTAGACCAAAGCCTACCTGGACGCCGTCGAAAGCATATCTATGAATTAGCTACATAAGAGCCTTCTCCATCTGAGAGTCCTTCAATCATTATGACACTATCAAAATAGTAAACTATAAGTCAAAAGATGACTTTTGATACCCATATTACACTAGGTCAAAATAGATCGAACAACGATCGTGGGGCCCGCTTATAGAATCTCCAAATCAAAACCATTACAATGTCCTAAATAACCTCGTGACTCACAACTACCATAACCAAATTCGAGGCCAAAACGAGGCTCAAACACTAATAACAGTAGCAACAACACCAAATTAAATAAAAACAACCGTAAAACCATAAAAACGTACCGTAGAAATGGTGAGAACGAGACCACAAATTCAAATATGCCAACCCCCAAGCTTGGAGCTCAAGGGAATAACTCAAAGCTGAGCTTTTATGTTAAAAAATGAAGTATATATGGGTTTGCACCAAATAGAATGAGAGAGATGATCCAACACACATATATATAGGATGTAGGTGACTCTAAAGTGCCCTTATGGCCACTTAAAAGCTCGGATATAAAGTGCCATAAGTGGCCGCTTAAGCGCTTCCCACTGTCCCAACGAGTGGCCGCTTTTGCCTGCCTTGGGTGGCTTATGCGCCCATACGCTAAAGCCAACCTTTGGCTGCTTATGCACTTGCCCCTGGCCTGACATGGCTACTTTAGTGCACCTATGGATGCTTAAGCGTATAGCGCTAAGGTGAGTCCATGGTTGCTTAAGCGCATGGCCATGGCCCAAAAATGACTAAGACTGGGCATTTTCGACTATGTGCCCAGGATTGATCTGGGATCCCATGCACACAAATGAGCTATGCTACCTGAATAATTTAGACGCTATGGACTCAATAGCTCTGTCAAAATTTCCATCAGTCGTTCCGACAAAAACTGGGGCCCATGCCCTAAGGGCTGACATAGCAAAGCCAATGATCGGCCTGTAGCCCAAAACAAGTCCAGGAGCTTCCAGACCTAAACCAAGGGTCCATCTATCCTAAAGTCGTCGTTTCGGATACGGTGAGATAGTCAAAAATAGCATCCGAGGCCTTATAACTGGAGTTTAGACCCGATATACATATCCAACTACCTGATGCCTCTAAATAAGAAAACGGCTCTGTAAGCTGAATGATCTGCTTGATGACTGAACCGTCTGTCCCAGCAAGTCACAAACGACTTGGGTAGCTATGGGAAAGCTCTACAAGCTATAAAAATATATGAACAAGGAAAATGACCTTGAGGTTCATTACAAGATCCACTACTAAAAGAACTTTCGTCCCCGAAAGTCAATGGATAGAAAGAGCCTAATGCTCCAAAGGAATGAGGTACTGGGTTTACATGCTCTGATCAAGACTTCCCAGATAACCTATACAACAAGCTAACGCCTCTAAAGGATCTTGCTGCAGGTATTCCTTTATTCTTCACACTCCATCGAACCAGAAACCCATAACAGATAGCCAACCAACCTCTAACCACAACCAACATCGCTGAGACACGCAAAACATCAACATAGCACTCTACTGTCACATTAATACTTGCACAATCCAAATGAGAACCTTACCAAATGAGGGACTAATTAAGGTATGAGTTATTCCATTAACTCCAAACTCCAAGTCTAATCTCTAAAACTTCCTATACTGAACTACGCCAAGTATCATTTGGGTTTGGCCCGCACAACCACATCATACGACCCTCGACTTACTAGAGCTAAAATACTAAAAATACAAGATGGCAACCACATGAGCAAGCACACTAAGTGCTATCTAACTATCCAAACTAGACCAAGAGATGAAAATCAGGTCTTAGAGTAGAAGAAATTAGTACTGTGTTCCAACTAATTGCGCTGAAAATAATAAGGCTGTACCAAAACCCAACAACTGCCTCATACTCACATGCGGTGGTCAACATATATCCAACGCTTCCCGCAAGAGCTGAAACTGAAGCATAATCGACAAACATAGTCCTACCGAGGAAAATCCTGTGTGAGGGAGAATTCACTACTGAGGACACAAGCAACAAACACATCTGCTGTAGACATAAACCATCAAGATGAAACCAAGATCCCACCGAGGCTACAAAGGATAACAATGGTGTCCAAATTTCCAATAACTCAGAAAGTGCTATCTTAGCCTAAATCTGGATCCATTAACACCCAAAACAATCTATGATATCAACTACTCACTCCAAAAGTGCATTCGTACAGGTTGACTTCAACTTCTACACCACATAATCCCCTAAATAGGGATACACCAAAGAGCATACCAGGTTGGACAAACAGCAAACAGTAAACCCCAAAGTCCACCTGTCTAGAACTCCTAACTAAACTAACCAGAACCCGTACCATAGGAAGGGAACAGGGTACTCAACTCGACACTAATACCAGTACCAACAACAACCCAAAAGTAGCTCAAACCAACTCAAAGGGTAACCCCTAACTGACAACATAAGAGGCGAGCTATCAGAACTAATCGTCGAAATGAGAATAACAAGAAAAGGGAAATGGACTAGATATCACTAGTCAACTATAGATTACACATAGGCCTATCACAAGTTAGGACAACATCAATACTATAACAACATGAGGTATAAGTGACACAAAGGTAAAATATGCCCAATGCCAGGGCAATATCCAGACTAACCATAATATAAGGTGTTGGTGGCACAAAAAAAATAACACATGACCGTTATTGGTCTAAGATCATACCAAGACTAATAGGCCACAATAGAAGGGATTCTACACCAGATACCATCCCCAAGAAACATATCGTACCGATCTATCCAAGCCACTACTAAAAGAGATCAATTGCAGGGATAGCCAAATATATAAACACCTACATCGAGGAACACATAATTAATATAACACTACCATTCCATGTAACCACTCAAGCATACAAATGATCAAATAGTCAGCTCAAAGCATATAATCACCGATTGGTATGGAAACCCCGACATAACTCCAATAGAAACTAGAAAATAGAACCCAACATGAACCCTAAATGGTGAAATACGAAGACATAGTATCTAGTTTGTCTGAAGAAATACAAATTTGAGCGCATCTGCTCTCAAACTGAGTCTCTGAATGGCCAACAGACATACTAGGCGTACCGCCACTATCTAAATGTACCGTACCCCTGAGAGACTAATTTAGTTGCGCTGACTGCTCAACAATCCTATATTGAGGACACTCTTTGGACTAATTACCAACCTTACAACAAGAATAACACGCTCCTGGAACTCTCTGCCTCACTATACTAGTTGCTCCAGAGTGGCCGCCAGGGCCTAAAGACTGTCACGCCCCAAACTCAGGGAGGCGCGACTGGCACCTGGTGCCACACTTGACTGAGTGAATCGACTGAAACTAAATAATACAAAGTTAATTGACCATCAAGGCCAAACCGAATTAAAAGAAATACAACTGAGAGAGACTAAAATATAACAAAAGTATAATACAATGTCACCTAAACTTTAGCTGACTACTAAACCCACAACAGTTGTCTACAAGCCTCTAGGATGAGAAATCTCTAGCCACTAGTCGGGACAGACCCCATAGTACTTACTAAATATACAAAGTCAAAACAAACTCTAGACTCAGAAACTCCGAAAAGAATGGAGCATACCAACCATCAGCTGAACTCGATCATACGTAGCAAGGATCCCTTTCTACCTACTAACCTGCAGGCATGAATGCAGTGCCCCCCAAGCAATGGGGACGTCAGTACGAAAGAATGTACTAAGTATGTAAGGCTATAAGTAACTGTATGAAATATAGGAACTCAAATAAAATCAAATACACGTGAGTAAACAATATGGATAAACCATTGTTCTGTATGTGTGGAA
Organism: Capsicum rhomboideum; assembly: GCA_031232105.1. Taxonomy (NCBI): domain Eukaryota; kingdom Viridiplantae; phylum Streptophyta; class Magnoliopsida; order Solanales; family Solanaceae; genus Capsicum; species Capsicum rhomboideum. The sequence goes on from CP124718.1 coordinate 53,962,104, forward strand.
CCATGTACATTACATTCATTACTTTCCTTTTACGTTCATTCTCATCATAACTCATATCATATCGTGCTCGGGCCCCAACTGATCAGTGGGTCATAACATAACGTTGGGATCGTCTCTAGCTAGGCTTATTCCCCTTTGAGCTACCACCCATAAATCAATAAATCAGGTTCGGCCCTAGCTAGGTTTTCACCCCTTTGGGCTGCCCCCTGTCAGGTTCGGCTTGAGCTAGGCTTTCGCCCCTAAAGCTGCCCCCTGATCCAATAATCTCGGGATCGTCCCTAGCTAGGCTTTCGCCCCTTTGAGCTACCACCCGTACTCAAAGAAACACATATATGCATTACTTCAGTTCTTTTGTTATGAGATTGATACATTGGTGGTTATAACATTATTGGAGCTTATGGAAATTATCATCTAATACGCAAGATATTAAGTCTTGTTCTCATTTTGATCAATTACTTCCGCATACTATTCAGATTATATAAATCATCTCCGAAGACAAGAGTTAAATGCAAAGGACCACCTCAAAAAAGTTAAGTGATACTACATGGCACTAAAGAATCGGTCCTATAGTTATAGTACACAATGCGATACGGAATCAAAATCACCCGGATACAAGTTTTTAACAAGGATAATACCAATTATGATTTAGACACACGTAATAATCGACTCTTTCGATAGCACGATAAACCTGAAAGTCATAAATCTTATAAAATCATGCCAAGAAAAGAAAGGAATAGCCTTAACATACCTTAATTTCCGATTCATGAAGCCACCACAACTCCTCTCCATACCCGTTGTGATAGGTCATTGTAGCTCAACCCGTAATTTATTTATTTTCACACATAAAATCCTCTCAGTTACCGATCACTATCCTATACTATACAAATTTATCTTTCCCACCATTAATTTCTAACTAACGTAAAATATATATATATGACCAGTACATTTGTAAGAACAATTAATGAATGAAAATGTTAGTGGGAGTACATATAGGTATATTACAATATGTATGGTAAATGAATGGTAATTATAGATGCCTTCACAATTGATTTCCACTTTCCAAATATAAAATTAAAATACATGAAATGATGCCACCTAATCTTGGAACAACTAATTGCTGCCCACTCTTTAAAGTTCCACGTAGAGGTGGAAGTATCCAACCCACACCACATCCCAAAATTATTTTTATCCCATTATATATATATCCGGGTATTGTATAAGTTCGTAGTAAAATAAATATAATATTTTGAATATACTACAATTAATAGAAAATTATTTCGAATAAATCCTATCAAATATAATAATAATAATTTATCAACAAAACTTGACTTACTATCTCCGTTAACATATTAATTAATAATAAAACTCTTTTAAGATAAGTACATACACAAATGTTTCATAACTAAATAAGTTTTATAACTATTTAAAATATTTTAGAAAGATAATAAAAATATAACTTATTACCAAATCAAATATTTTCATAAACACTCGCTATTAATAAAATTCTCAAATATAAGCTCGTAAGCCTTCGATAGGGGATGAAGGACAGTCGTAAATACTTGGGGCGTTACAAAGACGTAGATCGAATACCCCATAATTTCAGACCTGAACTCTGTCCACTACAACTACCATGAACTCTTCGAGATCCACCTGCACTCTGAGGCACTACCTGAGCTGACCTAATAGACTACGAACGATGCTGACCGCTACCAAAAAAAATCCCTATCTCCAAAAGGGACACCACTACCACTGTGTTGCGAACACGATCTACTACTGCTACATCTGTATGTCTCAAGACAAACCCTTTATACAATCCTTGGATTCTCCATAACCTAAGGAAAAGAAACCTTAACTACTATCAAATACTCCAACACCAAGCAGAGAAATAGAGTCAACCCTCTGATAAAGCCACACACCATCTCGTGCTCTGGGAAATAATATAGAGGTACATCTGGCCACTCTAGATATCCAATCTCATACTCTGCAACTTATAGGGAACCCTGATGAACATCAATAAACCCAACTTTGTCTTAAAAACCACTTGACAAACTGAGCAACACCTCCGGCTGCAAAATATCCATAAATAGACTTGGAATACCCAACACAAAATCCTGAGATGTTGAACTAGTTATAAGCTTTGTCGAAGTCTGAGTTGACCCCATTGGTCGGACTGATGCTGAAGATCCTCTTAAATTCTATCTCCCTAGTCTGACTCTTAGTTGAAACTCTGGCAACTTGAGTAGAAGTTCCGTCGACATCTATCGGCGACCTTGCACTGTCCATCTAAGGAAGATTAAAGTCAAAGAGATATCCAGGAGTTGGAAAAATCAAGTCACACGATAGAGAAACAAGAATCCAGACTTTTCTAGTAAATCCTTATAGACTCCCACAGAGATGATATGAATTTTATTGTACCAATCCGCGAAACCCTACTAGGCACTTGCTTTTGTACCAACTACACCCATAAACCTATGCTCTGATACCAAACAGTTATGACCCAATTTCTCAGGTCATCATGGCGCCTACTCTAACCCACCAGTAGGCAAGCCTACCTATAGTCCTGAACGGCTAGTAGCAGAATAATAGAAAGAACAAAAAAAAGATCAAGTCTAAGTAAAAGAGATTCCAAAGAAATATAATAGAATAACCCAAGACTAGTGATGCTAGTACAAGAGCCAATAATAACCAAGAGTACAAGATAAACATAATGTAAGTATATGTAGAACTATCTTTGAGATGCAATGTAAAGATCAGTCAAGTAAAGAGGGAGAGTAGGCAGCACAACTCCGAACGTCTGAAGCTCACCTTAGGTCTCCGGTTCATGATTTCTCCACAAGATGCACAAATCATCGGTAAAAACTCATACCAAGAACTACAGGGTACAGAAGTGTAGTATGAGTACCACCATGAGGTACTCAGCAGGCATCGACCGACTGAGCTCCAAAGATAATACAAATATGAATCACATGTAAAAATGGTGTAAGCAGTGCAGGTAACTATTTATAACAAAAGATATCACAATGCTAGGATTATAAGCCAAGCTAAGAGTAGCTAACATATTCTGTCACCCTTCAGGTAACCTAAGACTAGGCTATACCAACTAAAGGCTAGTTCCCTTACCATGGTGTAATGAAGAAAAAGACATGGGATAAGCAACGCATATCTTAAAAGAGGGTATACAAATGATATATAGTAGTAATAGAAAGGAAGAAGTGTACAAATATGGATATATATACATATATATATACACACCACCACGGGGAAAGCTAGTCGTATAGTGTAAATATAACTATGCTGGGCCGAGCTAACTAAAGGCAGCGGGCCCAGTATATCGAGAATCATGATCAACCAGGGGAGCTAATCCTGACATAAAAAGGGTCCCTAAATAGGGTATATATGTCTTCTTATAAGGCTCTATATACCTAACTCTCACCCTAAACATAAGTACAAAATCGGGGATAATCGAGTCCCTAGGTATCCAACTATAATTAACAAGTATTGGTCCCACAGAGTTGTAATCACCGAAAAGCCATAGTCAAGTAATTACAATCTAAGCGACCATTCCGGTTACATCATCACCTCACTAGCTATCATTCCTCTTTTTGTAAGCCAGAAAGGTACATACCGCAAATAAAAACCGACCTGGACCCCATAATCCGGAGGGACACTAAAGCACATGGAACCACCTAATCGGGCCCCCATAAACCATGGTGGGACACACAAGTGAGAACTATACTGGTGATGGGTTATGCATGCAAAAAACAGAAACCAGAACTAATTGTTGATGCCGCGTGAAAACAATACCAAGTCCAAGCAAATCAAATGTATACACCCCTTCCAGCTCACCTAGCTAGCAAAGGTGTGTCCTACAATAACCAACCTTTTTTTGCACTATAACTCTTGGATAGAGGAGCTCGCAGGGGACGTGTGAAGACCTTATACACTGCCTGGTCTCGAATCAGGACTTTCATAATCATAGTCCAAAGCCATATGTCATATTAATAGCTTGGAGACCAAATGATCCATAACTGTATAATGATAACGGTCAGACTCGAATTGGACCCTAGGGTAATAACAAAAGGCTTGATAATATCAGTATCTATCATTGGGTTAGAACCAGACTCATAGGATAGTAACAAAATTCCTGGTGATATTAATAAAAAAGGCCAAATTCAAATCGAATCCTCAAGGTAATAATGAAAGGCCTAATAAATCATAACTGTGAACAAATGCCACACTCAAACCACAACTCATAGTCAATGTAACCAAAACTAGCGCTCCTAACGAAGGTCAATTTTAGTATAAGTCAATGCTAGATCCTGTCGAAGCTCCTAGGTGTAACATAACTAGTGGTAAACCAGGGGTCCTAAACCCACAACCACCTGTATAAGGGTAATGAATCTAACTATGTAATCTAACTAGCCTAGTCATACTTAGGTCTGGGGTAACACCTACCGATATACATGTGTTATCTAGATTTAAGAGACGACCCTATAAGGCTATCTACCTGAAAAAAAGGTAGCGAGTCCTCCTACCGGGCCCTACAACTCATTCTAGTGATAAAGCTTACCTAAACTGAGGATAAGGTGCCTCACTACTAACCCAAAGTGTTGATAAGGGATCAAGTCTAGACCTAAGGTGGCTATCTATCAATAAATGGGAATTCAAACCTAGCCTCCGATGGTAGGGTCACTAATCGGCTACTACCTGTGCATACTATGAATAACCAATGCATGCCGTCATTAGTATCCACACAAGTCATGGTAAGCACCCACATATCCATAGACTTACTCACAACTCCTCAGTAAGGTGCAAGGTAACTAACTTGGTATCCATGGTCTCGTAACCAAGGCCTCGGACCCAATAGAATAATATATGACATAATCACAGGGTATATCCATAAGCAGGAACTCAGACATGAGAACAATCAAATGCATATCATACAACCAGGTATACAATATCAGGGTATGGCATCAAGTATACATATCATACTACTAAGGGAGTATAATTAGGTAAATACCAGTGGAACGGGAAGATATTGCCCTAGCTCACATAATAGGGATCTCCAAAACCAATCTAAGGTCACGAATAACACACGACCAATCAGGTCTATTAATATACAAAATCTAGCGAGGGTAGTCTAGGCTAAGGTTCATATAATAATCACGCTGCATGGAAGGACATAAAGTATAGGTCAAAAGATAAATCAAGAAGCCTAGGTCACACCCCCATCTAACACATAATCAATATCAAACAATGTCTAATAGAACACAGTAGGTCGAATCTTACCTGGACGCCATCTAAATCATATCCATGAATCAGCTACATAAGAGCCTTCTCCCTCCGAAAGGCGTCCAATCATTGTAATGCTATCAAAATAGTAAACTACAAGTCAAAAGATGACTTTTGATACCCATAGTTCACTAGGTCAAAAAATGACTGAACAACCGTCGAGGGGCCTACTTACAACATCACAAAACCAAAACCATCACAGCGTCCCAAACTACCTCGTGACTAATAGTCACAATTACTATAACCAAATTCGAGCCCAAAACGAGGCTCAAACACCAATAAAAATAGCAGCACCACCAACCTACACAAACATAACTGTAAAACCAAGAAAACGTACCAAAGAAATGATGAGAACGAGTCCACAAATCCAAATATGCCAACCCCCACGCTTGGCGCTCAAGGAAATATCTTAAAGTTGAGCTTTTATGTCCAAAAATAAAGTATATATGGGTTTTCACCAAATAGAATGAGAGATATAATCCAATACATATATATATATATATATAGACTGAAAGTGGCGCTACAGTTCCCTTATGACTGCTTTAGCATGCCTTGTGTGGCTTATGCGCACATGCGCTAATTCCAACCATTGTCCGCTTAAGTGCTTGCCCCTAGCCTGCTATGGACGCTTTAGTGCACCTAGGTTCTCTTAAGCGCATTGCGCTAAGGTGTGCCCATGGCCACTTAAGGGCATGGCAATGTCCTAAAAATGACTAAGTCCGGGCCTTTTCGACTATGTGCCCGAGATTGATATGGGATTCCATGCACATAAATGAACTATGCTACCTGACTAATTTCAGTGATCCAGACTCAATAGCACTGTCAGAATTTCCATCAAAGGTCATTTCATCAATAATTGGGGCCCCCACCCTAAGGGCTGACATAGCAAAGCCAATGACTGGCCTGTAGCCCAAAATAAGTTTGGGAGCCTCCTGACCCGAATCAAGGGTCTATCTAGCCTAAAGTTGACATTTCAGATCTAATGAGATGGTTAAAAATGGAATTCAAGCCCTTATAATTGGATTTTACACCCGAGACCCATATCCGACTACCTGAAACCTCTAAATAAGAAAATGGCTCTAAAAGCTAAACGATCTACATGATGACTGAACTGTCAGTCCCAACTAGTCACAAAAAAACTAGGGTAGCTATAGAAAATATATACGCACTAAAAACATGTGCAAATAAGGAAAATGACCTAGAGGGTCATTACACGACTCTCAGAACAAGTTATAGCGCTTGGCAATGACTCGTCGCCTTAAGTTGTACGGTCTGGGGGGGGCACCCAGGTAAGTTCTCTAAATATGTAGACTACAAAGAGAGGATATGACTCGTAGATAGTGGCAACAAGTCATAGGGTCAGTTATCGTCACTGGGTCAAGGTCAGTCAAAATCTTAACTAATCAAACCTGATCCATGATTTAAAACCCTAATTTACCTAATTTCTCTTCTCTCTCCCATAAAAAAAGATGTAACTCCTTCCACTACCATAACTGTCCCTCTACACTTAAAATCACTCCCTGAATTGTATAATAATCACCCTAAAAGTCATCAAATCTATGTTCTTGCTACTCACTTGCTCCTCTGAAATGAACCTAAGTGAATGTCTTAACAAGTTCTCTCATTCTAGCTTCATCACCCAAAATCAAAGTAAGTTGACATTTCCCTTAGATTAGTTTGAATGTGGGTATTAAATTCTATACCGGTGCATTGACATTAATTCGTGTGTACTAAACCCTAGAATTTAAATGCTTGAAATAGAATTCAAATTGGTAAAGACTTAAATTTGATCACTTAATTTGCTTGAAATCGAGTATAGTGGGTAGTTCATGACTATTTGGGTGATTATGTGTTCGAACTTATGGATAATTTTGATCCGCAGTGAAGTCTGAGTAACCTAGGTAATTTGGTTAATGTGTGCACATGTGGAATTGGTTTTTTTGACCATTCCAATGATCATGGATTTGGTCTCTGTGAGAAATAGTTGGGAAATTTTGTACTTGAGAATTTGAATGTTCAAGAGACTACTAATTTGAAGTCCTTATGACTCTCGTAACGACTCGTACCCTAAGGCAATAAGTTATCACATAAGTCATAATGAGTAGTACTTTGGTCTTAAATTATAAAGTCTCTGATGATTTATGAAAAATCTCAATATGGGTCACCCAACGATTTGTAGGGTAACCCAATGACTTGTAGGATTCAGTCATACTGAGAACCTGCATAACACACTAGCAAAAGTTGTACCCAATGTACTACCCTACGAGTAATAGAGTCACCTAATGACTCATAGGGAGAAGTAGTCAGGATAACAGTGAATATTTGAATTTTAGGGCTTGACCCTATGAGTCACCCTATGGGTCATCGCCAAGGGAAACAACATATTGCCTGACCCGTAAGGTCTGACTGTATTAATACTTGTGCTTAAATTTTTTTTTGATCTTTTTGAGTACTTATGTTTAACCCATACAAGCACCATGAAACCAAAAATGACACTCAAAATGAGTCAAGAAGTGGGGAAAGCCTACTCCCAAGAAACAAGCACGATCTATGTTGCAACTAAAATACGTGCCCAAATATGAGGAGTCAGGTGGCTCAGTGGAGGAGTATCCAATAAATAATCTAGTTGAGCCACGAGGGAGATTTCCTTAGACAAGTAGATTGAGGCCTCAAATAATTATTGCTAGGGCATATCAACCAAACATACCTACTCATCCCCAGTTTGAAATGGGTGGAGAATCTGAGTCTAAGGAAGAAGGCAAAAAAAGTCACTCTAGAAATGGAGATGGGGCTGCATCTGGCTGTCAATACAAAGAGTAAGTAGGTTCGAGGCCTAGAATGAATCTGTCAAGTAGCGCTGATGATGATGAGGACTCCATAGATAGCCCTCCAAGATAGACTTAATCTCCACCACAGACTCAACCACAGGGTCAACCAGCACTCGAGGTTGCCATAGTCTCAGGTTAATCGATAGGGTATTCACGGTATGCAAGAGTTGTATTATTAGGACAATACTATTATCCCATTCATAGGACAATGGGTATGTCAGGATGCTCGAGTTTGAGATATTATTATAGAAGTACAAATTTGAGTGGATGACTGTGGAGTCGGGTAGATACAGCCCAATGCTTGTTCATGAATTTTATATAGATTATCAGACATCGCTCAATGTGTGAGCTCCATAAGGATTGTTATGAAAGTTTTATGACCCCTTATAGACTTTTTTGATTCGAGGGGCAAATGTGGATGTGTCGGTAAAAATGATTATGCACTTCCTACATGATCAGGATTTTGTGCCCAGACAAATACTTCAGAGATAGACCTCTACATTAACAAGATAAGAAAAGTGAAGTCAAAGAAAATAAGTATAGATGACAAAATGGTACATCTTTGGTGGATGGCTAACATCATTGCTACCGAAAAGGAGGATATTTATTAGGTAGCCAGCAGATCATAGCATATTAAGAAGGGATAGTTGAGTTTCACTACCAAGTCATGGTTGACACTAGTTTGCCATAGGTTGTTTCCTACATCCGATGATAATATCTTAAGCCTCAAATGGGCTATTTTAATGGAAGGCATCATTAAGGGTTACAACATCGACATTGCTTGGGTGATTGCCTAGGAAATTCTGGATAGAGTTGTTGAGTCAGAGACTAGCATTACATTCCCATGCCTAGTCACCAAAATTTATTTGGAAGCTAGGGTTCCTATTTTGCAGGTGGTTGATCAATATAGAATAGTCCATCGCACTATAGATTTGGGGCTAATTTGAGAGCCAACGAACCCAATTTTTAGGGAGAAGGTTGTAACGAAGGTTGTATTGTTATAGAGTGCCTTTTAGTTAGTTGTACAAATAAAGATTGATACCTCAAGTTCTATGGATATTAGGGTGATGCAGGTTGAGTCCCAGACTACGATTTTAAGGCCTGAACCTCAGGTTACTACAAATGCTACCACTTCTTCTGCCTCACAGCCAGCTTGAGTCCTATTCTTACCCACTACTAATATGGGATTATTCATACCTTCCCTATCTATATGTAGGTATGCTCTAGTGCCATAGGAGTTTCAGATCACCATGCTGAAAAGATTGACCACAGTCGACCAAATGTTGGACAATATCAAAAAAGGTGTCCAACCTTGGGAGAAGATGGAGATCCGAGCAGAGATACGCGGGATATTGACCCAATTTGATAACTTTAAAAGGAGTATCGCTCATAAAGTTAAGTGTGTGAAGTCCCCAAATTTAGATGAGATTAAATAAAAGTTTGTTGATCTACGTATGTCAGTAGAGGATATGGCCTCCATAGCTTTTCTAATATTTTGGCTCCTCACATGCCTATGATAGAGGAAATTGAAGAGGTTGAGATGAATTACATATGGGGCACCAAGTGCAAAGAAAACTGTCGATGATAGTGTTGAGCTTGAGCAAAGAACAAAGAGAAAAAGAAGAGATAAGGAAGAATATAAGAAAGTGGTGGGCTAGGGCAAGTAGTCCTCCGTGGACCACCTATCAGAGATATATGATAAGGATCAAGGAAATGGAGGTTCCAAAGAGAAAAGGGCCTCGAGAGTGGATACCGTTGATGATACTAGTTCTGTACCTTTGAGTTCATTATCCACCACCGGTGCCAACATTGATTTGTGTACTACGGCCACCACCAAGGCTTTGAGAGTAGAGACAGGGGTAAGTTCTAAGACCCCAACTGATAATGCAACCAGATATGGTACCTAGTACTTTGTAGGTATGTACTTACCCCTCATTTTTACTTTTTTAGAATAGGTGCCTGTAGTGAGAACACTGCATGTTCTCAATGTTAGGGGTAGGGGTGTACCTCAACTCAAGGGTTTTTGTTGCCATATTTTTTTTTACCTTGAATGTGCTATTATAGTAGAACAAACATGTTTTGGTTTATATTTTTATTTTTGATGTGTTTTGTTATGTTTAATTAGGAGAAAAATTGGGGAACCTTAGTGCAGTCATGTTTTTGGTGCTTTGATTTTGGTGTTTAAAGAATACCCCTCCTAAAATTTATTTTGGACTGTGTGTTATGTTTAAGTTGTGACATTTGCTATATTTTTTATGGCATTGGTATTATAGGCATAATAGCGGTAGCTTGAATACATGAACTTGATAGGCAGTAGTTGTTAGTGTAACCCTGTACGATGTGTGTGTGAGATTGCTTACCTAGTTCACTTTGTGTGTGCAATCAAGAACTTACTCAGTTAGTCTTGCCTAGATTGTAGGATAGTTGTTTAGGAAAGTATTGTAGGTCGTTCTTGAATAAGTATAATCCAGAAAGGATTATATTCTGGGTTTAGCATTTGTTGTATTTATTTCTGGCATTATGTCTGTTTGGTTGATTTGGTCTAATATCTCTGTATATGTTTCACTAAGTTCTTGATCATCTATTATTGTGTCATCTATGTCTTCATTTATTTCACCTATGCTAATGTTGGTAAATTCTTCATTTAAGAAAAGAGTATTTTCCTCATTTTGTATTTTTTCTACTTCTTCAACTAATTGCTGTTCTTTAGCTATTTTTTTAATTTTTTTTTCTTTTAATTTTTTCGCATAGACCTGTTTTAAAAGTTCTAGTTCTTTTTCTAATTCTTTAATTCTTGATGAGCTGGTAGGTGATTCTGGTAGTGAGTTTTCATTTTTGGGTTTTTCTAATTGTTCTGATTTTATATGCATAGTTTTTAATTGTTCTATTTGTTTTTTAGCTTGTTCACGGATTTTTTCTATTTCTAATTTTTGATCTATCTCATTATTTTCTTTTGTTATCCTAACCATTGCTATTAAGCTATCTTCTAGTTTTGCCGAATTTTGATCTGGCATTAAGTGTAAAATGTTACCTAGTTTTTTATATCTTCGTCCTAGATTTGAGTGAATTATTGTTATTGTTATACCTTCTGATCCTATAAATGTTTTTTCTTCTACGGGGTATTCTTCCTTATTCATTTTAAGTCATGTTTGTATTTTATATTTAAATATAGCTCTTCTAATTCTAAATCTAGTATTGTCTGTTTTTGTACTAGTATAGACTTATAACTTACTCCTGCAAATATGTTAGTTTGTAATCTATCTTTTCGGTGATATAATTCTTGTCTTAAATCTTCGAGTTGTTTGAGTATTTATATCTGGTTTTTTGATACTTTCTTGTAGTATATGTTGCTAGTACTGGCTTCTTTATCGCTATTCATATCTTTCTTTTAAGATATTGTATATATTTATATTCTGTTTCTGATATTATAATTATTAACTGTGATAATCTATTAAGATTTGATTTATTTTCTGTTAATTCTTAAATACAAATATGAAAGACGAACCCAGTACATCTTCAACATCAAACGAAAGAAAATATACTAACCCAAGAATTACAAGCTTTACACCTAACTACACAGAAACAAGATATTACACAAGATGGACACCAAATAAAACACCAGAACAATCTAGTTTCTTAGATTTAGATTGTGTTAAAGACATAAATAAAGTAATACAATTATGGCTAAGAAATATTGCAAAACAATTAGTTGACAATAAGATATCAATAGCAGAAACACCAGGATATATAGAAAGAACATTAATAGGAACAACAAAACTATGGTTACACAATCTAGCAACAGAAAGTTTGGCTACACTACGAAACAATAAAAATTCAGAGGGAAAAATAACTACGTCAAACATAGATATACTATACAAATATGAATTAGGAATCAGAAATGAATTTGGAAGCATGACCACAGAAATAGAAGAACAAAACAAAGATAAAAATTTAAATTGACAATTAATGAATAAATTATCTATATGTAATATGTGCTACATAGATGAATATACATGCGCATTTAAAGAATTCTTTTACAAAGGATTATATGACAGTAATGAAAGTACAGAATGAAATAACTATACCTTGATCTCGAATTTGAGCCTTAATTGGCCAATTTCTTTCATTAGCCTATTCACCTTCCGATTTTGAATTACAATAAACCTATTTTGGCCCTGGTCCTTCTTTGGACACTGTGTACCTCAACTCAGAAAAATTGCCTATGTTGAGGGTGGCTATCATAGGGGTGCATAGTATGAAGAAGATATTTATGAAAGAAAAAGAATTCGGGTGAGGTAATAAGAAAAAGGGGGGTGATGAATAAAGTTGCAAAAGAAAAAGAAAAAAAGAAAAGAAGAAAAAATATAGAAGGTAAAAATAAAACCACATCCGAAATCTAAAGAAAAAAACAAAGGAGAATAAGGGAAAAGTAAATAAGTGAGGTAGAAAAGCAGAGCAAAAATAGTGTAGTGTTAAGGAGGTTTGAGTCACTATATCCATATTTACCATACCCATCCCCAAGCCTACATTACAATCCGATAAAAGTCCTATAATGATCCTAGTCCAACCGTCCAAAAATCTAAGGCACAGAAAATAAGGGCAAGACTATGGTATTTCACGCATACTATTAGAACTTTGTTGTGAGAGCAAGTGCATTGATTTTGTCCCTGTTAATAATTGCATATGTACGGGACTTCGTTATTGCGAGGTTACATGGGTTGTCTTGTTGATTGCTATTTATTCAGTAGTGTCATTTGCATATTTGGAGGGTTGCTTGTTCATAATCTAATGCTATCTTTTAATCTCTTTGTGTTATAGTAATGGGTTGCATGTGTACACATAATGGTTTTTAAATTATTATCTAGGAGGGGGTTGAAATGGTGGTGCTAAAAAGAATTGGATTAACTGTTGTCGGTCCCTTAGGTTTCTCTTAGTTAAGTGTCGTTGTTGTTATGTTATTTTATTTACCTGAGGATATGCAAATGTTCTAAGTTAAGAGTATTGATATGTCGTGGTTTTCCGACACTTTCGACGCTTAATACAAGGAAAATATGTAAAACCCAAGCCTTGTTTATGTGTATATGATGTGTTTGTGTTAGTTTTGCAACAAACTAGGGTTCTGAAGTGAGCAAAGAAAAAAAAAGTGAAAAATGCATTAAGTGTTGGCAGCTGAGGCTTGGCTACGACTCATTGGGTCATGCTACGAGTTGTATCCAGAGTCGTTGCATTAGCAGGGAGTAGTATCTTGAAGTTGAAAAATGGATGATTAGCTAAGACTATTTACTATGAGTATTTGGGAGAGGCGACGGGTCGTAGCACAACCTGTCCTGAGTGAAGAAGTTAAAAGTACCACAGAGATGCAAATTTATGCCAGTGGCAATGACCAAACCCTACAAGCCATCACCAGACCATACAAGTCATCACCTAGACTCTTGTGTATAATTGGCCAAAGTCCTACAAAGGTGCATAACTTGACCTAGTGGCAATAGATCACCCAACGAGTCATTGGGTGACTATATGAGTCATCACCAGAACTACAAGAGGCAACGGATGCCTCTTGGCATGCAACGAGTCGGAGTAAGACCCTACGGTTCGTTGCTAGAGTCGTCAGCACTGCCGTCCTTGTTATCCTATTTTATTTAGGACAAGATTCTTTTATGTCTGTAAAAACTCCTATTATGACTTATGTTTTAAGTTACATTCTAATACTACTTTTGAGGCATGTACTTGTTATTGAGAGTGGTAAAGATTGATTTTAAGAGTTTTGATTCATAATTGAGATTCGTGGTTTTTCATCCTATTCTTCGTAAGTGCATAATTATGTTTTCCTTACAAAATTGTTATTGTGTTCTTATGATCATGAGTAGCTAAACACTACATCTAGGGTTGTAGGAACCATGAAGATTAACAAAGTAGGGTTCGAAGTATGAATTGATTCTAAAAGGGTGTTCAGGCATTCATTGTTGTTCTCTTCAGTTTGATTGCTTTCTAACAAATACAGGTGTTATAACTCACCTTATCTTTTCTCGCAATGAAATAAGGGGTAACAGATGGGAAAAGGAATAAACAATAGAGACTTAGAGCTATCAACATTCAATTAATAACTTGACTCGATAGATCAGAAAAGCTAATTTAGGATCCAAAATAGGGGTTACTAGTGAAAAACTCATGAGAAGAGAAAGCGTGATTGAGAATAGTTATATAATAGGGCCGTAAAGCCTTTTAGGTGAACATAGCCTATCGATTCTACATGCCAAGCACCGGGGAGATCACTAGTACGTACAACCTACAGAGTTATGAAGTTACATGGTACATAGTCCTAATGTCTTTCACCTATTGACTACAACCTCGATGAAATTAGCAATTGTTACTTGTTGAAATCATAATTCCAAAAAAAAAACATTTACTAGAAATTATTTACTAATTGTTTCGATAAACACGTTGGTTGAATTTGGGCGACATCAATCCATTCTCAGCTCTTGCCATTTCACAACACATTTCTATATTTTTAATATTACAAACTGACCCTTTCATGGTTATCGCTATAACCGATGTTCTATTAACCCATTTTATACACCAGATGTTTCTACAACATACTAAACTCATCATCTAAAACATTTACTACTTAAAACCACCAATAAACACACCAATAACTACCAGATTTTCCTAGACCATACCACACTCAAAATATGCCTAAAACTAGGCTAGCCTTGAATTTCAAAATTTTGGTCTAAAAAAAATTAATGAGGTTTTACTCACTATTTCAGCGTAATAACATTTTGGGTCATTAAAATTTGCCTTGCCAAGATGGTATAAAATTGAAATGTCATAGTCCTTTAGTAACTCTAGCCACCTGTGTTGCCTCGAATTAATATACTTCTGGATCAGAATATACTAAAGACTACGATGATCGGTGAATATATTGCAATGAACACCATAAAAGTAATGCCTTTAAATCTCAAGCACGAAAACTACTATCGCCAACTCCAAGTCATGGGTGGGTTAGTTGTGCTTGTGCACCTTCAACTGTCAAGAAGAATATGTTATCACTCGGCCTTGATGCATCAAAACATAAAACAAACTAACACTTGAAGTATCATAATAGAATGAAAGCCCCTGGCCATCAACCAAAAGAGTCAAAATCAGAGCTGAAGTGAGTAAGACCTTGATCTTTAGAAAGCTCATCTCACACTCGTGATACCACTAAAATGGAGCCTCTTTTCTAGTCAAACTCATTTGTGGAACTGTCATAGAAAAAAAACTCTTCAATGAACCATCTGTAGTAGCCTTCCAACCCAACAAAACTGTGAACCTCAGTAGAAGAAGTTGGTCGATCCCAATCATGAACTGCCTCAATCTTCATCGGGTCTATGATAATCCCCATCCTTGGACACAAGGTGCCATAAGAATACTATAGACTCAATCCAGGACTGGTACTTTGAGAACTTGGCATAATGTCACTGATCTCTCAAAGTATGGAGCACAATACTCAAATACTACTCGTGTCCTCCCTACTCCTTGATTAAATAAGGATGTCATTGATGAATACTATCATAATGAAGCCCAAATAAGGCCTGAACAACTGGTTCATCAAGTCTATAAGTGCTACTAGACCATTGGTCAACCCAAAAGATATAACCAGGAGCTCGTAATAGCCGTAGAGAGTCCTGAAGGCTATCTTAGGGACGTCCACCACCTGAATCCTCAACTAATGTAGCCAGATCTCAAGTCAATCTTAGAAAATACGGCTGAACCTTGAAGCTGGTCAAATAGATCATCATTACGCGGCATTAGACACTTATTCTTTATAGTCACCTTGTTAAGCTGTCGGTTACTAATACACATATGCATAGAACCATCCTTCTTCTTCACAAATAAAATAGGAGCACCCTAAGAAGGAACACTCGGTCTAATGAAACCATTACCCAAAAGATTATAAAACTGAGTACTAAGCTCTCTCAACTTCATAAGATCCATATAGTAAGGTGGAATATAAATAGGCATGTTGCCCGGCTCGCTCAACATTAATAGCAAAGTCAATATCGCGCTCAGGTAAGTTGGTAAGAAAGGCATCAACAAACTCAAGGAACACAGGGAATGGAATCAAGAGCAGGAGGGGTCAGCACTAGTATCACAAATATAAGCAAGATAAGCCAAACACCCTTTTGAAACCATCCTCTTATCATAAATATAAGAAATAATACCAACTAATATATGACTATCAAAACCCCACCACTTGACCTGGGGAATGCCAGCCAAGGCTAAGGTAGTGGTCTTGGCAAAGTAATCTAAGACCGCACAATAAAGGGATAATCAATCCATGCCTACAATAGCATCGAAAACAACCATATCAAGTAAAATAATATCAACGCAAGTGTCATATTTCAAAATAGTCACAAAATAGGATCTTAGAACTCGATCCACTGCTAAAGAATTAGCTACTGGAGTTACTACACGATGGGCATAGATAAAGGCTCGCTAATAATCTCCAACGCGGAAGCTAAATATACTGACACATAAGAATAAGTGGAGCCCTGGTCAAATAACACAGAAGCTAAATATTGGCATGCCGAAATCATACCAGTGATCACTGAGTCTGATGCTTATACCTTTGTACCACTAGGAAAGGCATATAACTGTCCACGTCTACCATCAGACTGAGAACCTGATCGATCAACTATCCTAGACAGCTGGCCACCTCCTTGTGAACCCTGAGAACCACCTCTACTGCTTTAGGAAAAACCTCTAGCTAGTGGCACCACTGATCTAAAAGGCTAAGTTGCCTATGTTGAAGGCTAGATCATCCCTCGACGGGGACAAACTTTAGAAAAATGACCAACAACCCTATAATTATAACAAGCTCATGATTTCCATGTTTGACGAGATAAACTGGCAACTTTGAACTAGCCACCATAGCCTGAAGACCCTAAATGAAAGTCTTGTGAAGGATGGAAACAACTCCAACCATTGAAATCACTATAACAAAGCAGATCCATTTTAGTAATCTAAAGCAGTACCTGAATAGGCTAACTAGACTGACCATGTAGCTGATACTGCTACTAATGTTGTTGTTGATACTGCTGATACTGTTGTTGACCCCTGACTAAGGAACCCCTATATTGAAACTATGACTTATTATGACTACCATTATAACTACCCTGATGATGAGGTCTTTTATTGCTTCCCCTGGGGCCCTCGTGATACAAATCCATAATAGTGTAGGCATGATCAACAATATCCAAGAACGATCGACCAGCAGATACTATGTCCTTAGTGGCTATATAGAACTGAAGTCTCAATCCCCTGCTGAAGCAAGACACCCTCTCATGATCAGTAGGTAGAATCATAGTGGCTTGTCTGACTAACTTATGAAATCCATCCTTATACTCAGACATGATCATAAAATCCTTCTCCAACCTCAAAAACTAGTCCGTCAATTGCTCACGAACACTATGAGGCATATATTTCCCAAGAAAGCCTAGGAGAACTGCTCCCAAGTTATAGGAGGGGACTCAACTAATCTACACTCAAGATACACCCTCCACCACTACCTAGTTGAACCGTCCAACTAAAATGTTGTGTAATCTACACCATGATAATCCACTAAACCAAGATTATGTAACCTCTCTTTGTAGTTGGAAAGAAACTCGTGTGCATCTTCCCCTGGAGCACCTATAAATCTCAGAGGAGCCAATCTAAGAAACTGACCTAGCATCACCTGCTCCTCAGAAGTCATGGTTGTTCGAACTGCCATCGACTGAGCAACCATCAGTATGGATACTCTGGGTGCCACAACTACTGCCTGCGCTCCTATACCTGGTCCACCTTATGTTGATCCCTGAGTGGAAATCTGAGCCCCATCCATTCAATGATACGTAATAACTAGACTAGAGCCTCATATAGAACAGACGTGGCTATAAATCCGAGTGGAGCCTGGGATAGTCCCTGGATGTTGTGGTGGAAAATCTATAGGTGCCAGTTACGGCTAGCTCTTGAGCAATAGATGGATCTAGTGTTAGGGATCTACCCCAGCCTGATTCTTATAGTAGGTCCCAAGCAGGGACCCTAGCTACAGTTGTAGGGCCTTGCCTTCACTGCTCATAACCCTCATCCTAACCAACTGTAAAAGAATGAAACTAGTGAGAATCCAGAAACCAACATAGACACAACACATGATAAAGAATCAAAAGGTGAGATTTTGCTAAAGAATTTCCTGTATACTCCCAAAGATAGGATATAGATGTCATTACACTGATCCGCAGGACTCTGATAGACACTTGATCTTATACCAATGATACCGGTGAACCTAACCTTTAACACTTTAATTCCACCACCGATTCCTTCTCCCAAAACATAATAATGGAGGTTTATAAAATGAATTTGGGTCGGAGGAAAATTATACATATACATGCAGCGGTGCCTGCTAAAGCGGCCAAATGACTACTTAAGCAATCACTGCTAAAGTGGACAAGGACCACTTAAGAGACCCCCTACCAGGTATCCAAGTACTGCTAAAGGAGCACCCAATAGCTATAGAGACTACCACTAAAGCGGCTCCCAATCCACTTAAGCGGCTGCACCAACTAGCAGACACCAAAACTTATAGCTAAGTCTTAAAAACTTTGATTGTGAGCTTAGGATTCATTTGGATCTCCGTGTATGGAAAGTAAATAAACTACGCTACTAAAATAGTATTTTAGACGCAATGGAATAGTTGAAATTTCCAACAGAGGTCATTTCAACAAACTATGGGCCTTACACCCGCTGTTCCACTTTTATCAATTTCCAACCTCTATCCCAAAACAAGCCTGGAAGCCTCAGAACCTGAACCAAAGGTCCCTGTAGCCTAAAATCTATGTTTTAGAGCCAACAAAATGGTCAAAATTGCCATCCAAGGTTGTTTACCTGGTGATATATCCAAACACCAGTTTCTTAAATCTATAAGCTCCAAACTATGGAAATAGGCGTAGAAACCAAATGAATTTCCTGGGACCAAACTACCAATTACAAAAAATCATAAATTACTTAGGGCAGCTATACGAAATCTCTAATCCAAGAAAAAGCATGATGATAAGGAAAATGACCTGGAGGGTCATTATAGGAAGGGACTTAGGTGTTGCCTTAGGTGCCTCCATATGCCCAATGGACATACCAAACATATGGTCTGCCTAAATGACCTATGGAACCCCTTTTGGTTCTTCCCTAGGCAAGGACACAAGACAAAAATAGGCCATTACATCCTCTTTTGACCCACGCTGCCCAGATCCAACCTAGAACCCCCTAAAACCCTATATATACTATTTTTAGTCATTTTATCAGATTTTAGCCATGTATAAGTATAGGAAATTCATGTACTTTAAAGGAACATATCATTTTATGTTTTTCTTCTCTTTTCATTACTTTTCATCAACAAATTTCTATCTATTCTTGAATTCTTGCTTTTTTAATTAGTTCATAAGTAGTTAAATTCATAGTATTTAGAGTTTTGGTTAAATACATAAAAGTTGTGGTTTGAATATCATATTGTTTAGTTTAATTTCCTTTATTTTATTGAGTTATTTATCTTCTATTGGTATTAAATATTTGTAAGCTTGACAACCTCTCAAATACTGTCTATAGTGCATAGTTTGAACTTAGAACAGAGAAATTACGTACACAATAAGGGAAGGTAGGGCTTAACTGTGAACACTATTAGGAAAGGGGAATGTTTTTCTAACATAGATAGGAATATACCCGTTATACTTGATTAGTAGTTATGGAAGAGAAATCACATGAACTTTACTATCGACTGATGACCATCAAAATACAAGCATTAAGAAAAGTCAATAAGTCATATAGTTTGTTTGGAAAGATGCTCAACATCGTAAATATCAACCCTCGACTAGTAACTAAGGAAATCAACTAAACATATAATTTGAAGAGCCAATTGGATTGTAGAAATGCCATAACCCAAGGTCATCTCTCTAATATGAATTTCAACTTAATAATCTACCAATTGCACCGCTTTACTTTTTGTCACAACTAAAACACAAAATCACTCTTTATTATTTGTTTCTCATTGATAAAAAACTATAAGAATTCAATATAGTTTATCAATTCATCAAATCCTTGAGGTACTGATATTTGGACTTTAAAGTCCTATATTACTTGCACACCTAACTAAAGAAACAGTTCTTAGAAATTATGTTAAGAAATTTATGTAGGGATTTCCTTAAGATCCTCTTCCAAGTACTCCCTTCCTCTCAAGGTATTTAAGTCTACCTTTTCTCATGTTATCCCCCTATATTTTGTCACCTTTTCTCAAATAAAATCCTTGAAAACATTAGGGTTAGAATAAAATCTACATATTTCTAAATCTCTTTGATTTATTATGTTAATGTCATAAAATCACTTCTCATATACCCTATCATTCATGATAAACCTAGTCATTATGAATTCATGAGTATTAATGAATATGATGAACTCTCATACTATGTATCAAGTTTGAGGATTTTTCAAAGAATAATGAAATTATAACCCCACGATCCTTATAAACACAAACTAGTAAACCCATTTTAAAAATACTGCTTTATGACTAATGATATAATTTTTCTTACTAATGATTTATGAACTTATGATATGAAATCTAATGACTATGTTTTCTTACATTATGATATGATCTTCATAACCATAAGTTATGCAAAAATGACATGAACATTCCAAAAGCACCTTCTCCCTAAAGTTATAAGAATCCTTAACTTATGAACCATGGCATAAGGAATGATGATACTACCATTCATGAATCCTAAATTATGTTAATGAATGACTTAAGTTTCGATCATGCGCCTAAAGGGGATATTCCATGAACATGAGCCTAAAGTGGCTAATTTATGAACATGAGTCAAAAGTGTAACACCCTGTACCTTCCCAAACCTACTTGACGACGTTGAATAATGTTTACTTAGGTGTCGAGAGCCACAAGTATGTATTTGGTAATGTTAATGATGAGAAAATTTAAATTGGGCCTCGTACATGTGATTAACCCTTCGTAGGAGGTGTTTTGTGATTTTTGTGGAGACTTTGTGGGGTTAAAAATGATTCTAAGAGTACCTCCAAACAAAGGATATTAAAGGTAAGAAGTAAGTTAAAGAATAGAACTTGAAGTATCTAACCAAATCCACGAAGAAAAGTCAAAGAAATGAAAATTTAAAAAAAATAGGGTGGGGCGTGCCTAGGGGAGTACCAGGCCGCTCTGGGCTAAAATTTTTAGCCCACAGGCATCAAGGTGGCACGCCCAAGAGCGTGCCAGACTGGTTTTTTCCGCCTTTCAAAGTTGGAAATTTTTCTAAGTCCCAAGGGTTCCCGGGGGCGTACCGGGCCAATTTTTACCACGTTTCTTCTACAACCACGAGAATATACATGGAATAATCAAAGTATTATATTGGTATGGTAAAATTACGCATGAACGAATTTGTCTTCAAAATGACGATTTTACCCTTTTGGTCAAAATAGGCCATACGTGGCTAGAATCGCTTGTTTTTGGGATTGAGGCTACGAATATAAATCACGTGAGTGGGAATATCGTCGTAACAAGTATGAAATGATTTAAACATGAGAAATTATTGATTTTATTGAGTTAATTGAATTGGGCTTAATAAAAGGCCCAAAATGAGAAAGAAGACATGGGTCAAAAATGGGTCAAATGACCTATTCTTCCCTTGACCTTCTAGACCAAGAATTTAATGCTATAAGAGTGGATAAGGATGGAATTTAGGTCCTATATAAAGGTCGAAAAATATGATTTTTTAGTAATTTGGAAATCTCATGCCTTTTAGATATTTTTCAATCATTTTGCTCTCAAACCCTAAGAACCCTAAGCCAACTTTTGGAGCAATATCATCATTTCTCAAGCTTGGGCAAGTGATTATTCTTATGGATTAATATATTATATTCATGGTATAGTATGTAAATCATGTTGGTTATGCTAGAAAGTGTTGAACATGGTACTTTGTGTTTTTATAAAAGATGTGTTATCCATGGGATTTAAACTTGAAATATGACTTATGATTTTGATGAAAGAGCATGCTATGGATGAAATATCAACATGTATGGTGTGATTATTTTATTAAACTTGTTAATTTTTCATAAGTGTAAATTATGGAATTTTGGCCGATTTATTGTTGTGAGGTGTATTAAGGTGATTTAATGGAATAATTGTGATGTTGTGGTAATGAAGAGTGGAAAGTATGAACTTGGTGTGACATGCTATTGGTTATCATGTATTGGTCAATGTATGGAATATTGTGGGATTATTGGTATCATAATGTCATCAATGGTATTGTAGAGAAGGAAATGACATTTTAAAGGCAAACATGTAACTCATTGACGTCATACGCATTTGTAAGGTATTTGATGGTTAATGTAATTCCGTTATGTACTTGTGTTGTAGAGTGAAACATAAGGATGGAGCGGGACTATTGTAAGATTTCATAATCGTATTGAGAATATAAGGTATGTAAGGTTACTCTTTCCGTATTCTTCTACACCATATTGTTCGCATTGACGTTGGGTTTGTCCTATTCCGAGAGGTTTTGAAGTATATCAATTCAGGTTGACATATGTTGTTATTCATATGTGTCCTCTTCTTAGATGACTTATGATTCACTTATCTCTTATTCATTTATTGAAGTTCCAAAGCTGTCATAACGTTGTCAATTCTAAAAGAACTATATCAAAGAGAGTAAGATGTAAGAAGAATCAATTTGTTCTTGAAACGCATTTTTCCAATCATGTCATGTTCCAAAGTCTAATATTATTGTGATTATATTTGTACCAATCTTTCACAAGTCAAAAGTTCCCAATAATATTGTGACTATAGATATATACGTTAAGCTCTCATAACTGATTGTATCAATCTCTTATAAGAGGATGAATCAATCTCTTGCAAGTACACCTCTCAAAAGTAAGAAATAAAGTAATTAATATTTTTTGGTAGTTAATGATTGAGTATGGGTGGTAGCTTTAGGGGCAAAATGCCTAGCTCAAGCCGATCCCGAGATTATTGGATCAGGGGGAAGTCCTAGAGGTATAAGCCTAGCTCGGACCGATCCTGACAGGGGGTAGCTCTAGAGGTACAAACCTAGCTCGAGCCGAACCTGATGAGTTGATTTATGGGTGGCAGCTCTAGAGGTAATAACCTAGCTCGAGCCGAACCCGATGCTTTGATTTATGGGTGGTATCTCTAGAGATAAAGTCCTAGCTAGAGTCGATCCCAACATAACGTTATGTTATGTTAAGACCCACTGATCAGTTGGGGGCCGGGTACGATATGATATAAGCGATGAGGAATAAACAATAAAGTGAAGAAAATAATTTATGTAAGGTATATAGTTCCACATATACAGATCGATGGGTTATTCATATTGACTATCCTATTACATTCTGATTCTATTGACGTATTTACGACAGTTTCATATGGCCTTACATACTTAGTACATTCTACGTACTGATCCCTCTTGAGGGATTTACCTTACTTGCTGCAGGCGCAGGTACTAGTAGACCTCCATAGTAGGTTGCGGATCTTTTGTGGACTTTTGGTGAGCTCCAGTTGGTTTGAGACTTTCTGAGTTGCTATGTACATATATTTTTAGTATTGTATATGTGTATAGAGCAGGGTCTTGTCCCGACTCAAGGTTGGTTATGGTTATGTTTCTGTAGAGGCTTTGTAGATGTTGTGGGACAAATGAAGCAATGTAAGAAATGTATGTTGTCTTGAAGGCCCCAACGGCCAAGTTTCATAGTTCTCATGTATGTTCCATGGTTTTCTCTATTGGCAGCTCGTATCTGTTTGTGGTGATAATGTTTTTTGAGTAGCATGCGCATGAGTGTGTGAGGATGAAGATTGGTTCTCTCGGGCCTCATCGGCTCCGGGTGCCAGTCCGGTCCGAATGGGATTTTGGGTCGTGACAAAAGTGGTATCAGAGCAGGTCGTTCTAAGGGTGTCTACAAAGCCGTGTCTAAGTAGATTCTTGCTTATGGATGTGTTGTGCACCATATTTATAAGTAGGAGGCTACAGGACATTTAGGAGTTGTTTCTTTTCTTCATTTCTAGATCGTACAATAGAGCCAAAAGTGTAAGTGGAAAAATCATATCTGACCATGGTGATTGGTTTTCTTTGATATAGTAAACTGCCGATGACAAGAAGAGATAAAGTCAAGGCTAAGCAAGTTGCTATAATTGCTGGAGAAGGATCGAGTAGATCACCACCTGACCCAGCTAGTCAAGGTGGTGACGACACTGAATTTGCATCGCGGGCTTCATCTACTTTTCCAGCTCCAGAAGAGCCGAGAAAGAGAGAAGTATCTTCGAAACTGCCCGATAATACTATTGAGTAGGATTTAATGAGTGCAGTGCAAATATTGAACCGTGTAGTTGCTGCACAAGCTCGAAGACAAGCTCTTGTGCAGCAGAAGAAGGGACAGGGGCAAAGGAGAAAGATGCAGGAATTGGAAGTAAGATCGTCAAAGAGGGAGAAACCCATGGGACAGTTCATGGCGTCCCAAGGAGGATTTGGGCCTCGGAGTTTTCCCATACCGCCTAGGACATCATTTCCCCATTCCACAGCAAAGACTCCCCCTCTATTCCAAGGGTTTAGAAGTAACTAGTTTGGGCAAGAAAGTGAGATTCAGGATTTACGGCAAGTGGGATATCGAGCACGTGGAGGTATGAGTCAATCAAGGCCTCCTCGTTAGCAGTGTCAGCACTGCGGGAAGTATCATTTAGGTGAATGCTGGTTTCAGTAGTGTCAGCACTGCAGGAAGTATTATTTAGGTGAATGTCGATTGGGAACAAATGTTTGCTTTTGGTGTGGCGTGCCAGGGCACATGGTGAGAGAGTGCCCACAAAGAGTCATGGGTGGTATGACACGACCTACGGGAGCCGCCGTTGCGTTATCATTGTCAGATGTACAACCTGTTGGTCATGGCAAAGGTGCTAGAGGAGAAGCTAGTTCTAGTGGTATCCAGGGCAGTACCTACGCCATGGCGGATCGACAGAAATTTGAGGCTTCTCCTGATGATGCGATAGGTATATGATCTATTTTTTTTACGTAATGTATTTACATTATTTGATTCGGGTTTTACCCTATCATATGTTATCCCCTTGACTATGGAAAAAAAAAGTTGTTGTGAAAGAATACTAGAAGTTTTAGTTAACCTGTTTGGGATATCTACACCAAAAGGTGAATTTATTATAGCTAAAAGAATGCGTCATGATTGTGTGGTAACTGTGTGGGGTTATGATACATTGGCTGATCGTATTAAATTGAAAATGGTGGATATTGATGTTATAATGGGAATGGATTGGTTGGTTTCTTGTTATGCCACGGTAGATTGCCGGGCTAAGAAGGTACATATTTATTTTCCACAAGAATATGCGTTTGAATGAAAGGGTAATGTGGGGGCACCAAGAGGAAAATTTTATTTTCTATCATTAAAGCAACGAAAGTGATAGCCAAGGGATACATAAGATCTAATATTCCCTTTGGGGCGCATCCGTGTGAGTGTTAAAAAAAATTAATGAAATGGTACTTGAGAACGTGTATTGACTATTTACAACTGCATAAACTATTGATCAAGAACAAATATTGTCACGACCCGAAATCCCATTCGAGCCGGACTGGCATCCGAAACCGATATGGCCCTAGAGAACCAATCATTGCTCATGAACCTTCATATACGTATCCTCGTATGAATCTTATTATACCTCATGCAACTATGCGGAAGACATGAATTATGGAAACATATGCTATGAATATATATACAAAACTTGGCCGTTGGAGCCATCACGTTGAATTGAACGTACATCTTACATCTATATACCCACATATGTCTACAAAGCCTCTAACAGATGCATCTAAAAGACAAACTTAAAGACGGGACAAGTCCCCAATTTATACAATAATAAAACAAATACACAACTATGACCCAGAAAGCTCCGAACCAAGTGGAGCTCACCAAAACTCTGCAAATGATCCACAGTCTACTGAGGAGGTCTACTAATGCCTGCACCTGCAACATGTAAGGTAAGTCCCCCGAGGGGGTCAGTACGAGAAATGTACTGAGTATGTAAGGCTATAGAAACTATATCATACATGAGAATGTCAATGGAATACAACATGAGAAATATTTTATGTGGATAAGCCATCATTCTAAATGTGGAAACATGTATATTGCTTTTTCTATTGTTATTTTATATTGCTCATTTTTTCATCCTTATTATTCATAGAATATCTTTCATAGGCATCTTCACTCAAGAGACTCATTCTTCTCTTCTATTCATGAGATTCTTCCATTCAAGAACTTCTTCTATTAAAGATTTTTGGATTAATAATATAACGTACATCCACTCTATGGTGGGGGAACATATATCCATTCTATGGTGGGGGAACATACATCCACTCTATGGTGGGAGAACATACATCCACTCTATGGTGGGAGAACATACATCCACTCTATGGTGGGAGAACATAATTCCACTCTATGGTGAGGGAACATACATCCACTCTATGGTGGGAGAACATACATCCACTCAATGGTCGGAGAACATACATCCACTCTATGGAGGGGAAACATACATCCACTCTATGGTGGGAGAACATACATCCACTCTATGGTGGGAGGACAATGACGGGATCGACCCATGCTAGGTGTTCTTTTCACCCCTGGGCTACCACCCCTCTTTTTATTCTTATTCTTCTTGGAAAAGGTTGATTTATTCACTTATGATGGATTTATATACTCACTTATGAGAGATTGATACATCTAGGATCATGACACTATTTGAACCACACAAATATTACTTCACTCCTTGATTTCATGAGATTAACACCTTAACTTGGGAGGGGTAGATATATTAGCTCACACATTACCTCCTCACTACTCTTATGAGATCTTATGAGATTGGTGTAAACATAATCATAATATTACTTAGACTTTGGAATATGACATGATTGGAAAATTCTTTTCAAGGATAAATAGATTCTCTTATGTTATTACTCTCTTGAGATAGTCCCTTTTAGAAATTACCACATTATGACACTTTTGGAACTTCAATCAATGAATAAGAGATAAATGAATCATAGTTCATCTAAGAATAGGATACATATGAATAACAATATACCTCAACCTGAACTGGGATACTTTAGAACACTTCGGATATGAGTAACTACCATAACAAGGTAAATACTCTATACTGCAGAAAAATACGAAAAGAGTAACCTTACATACCTTCACTTCCAAGTATGAGTACACGAGTCTATATATGAACACAACAGTCAAGCTTCTTCCTTACGTCTTACTCTATAATACAAGTACATAACAAAGTTCATGTTAACAACCAACTTCCTTACAAACGTATAAATGTCACAATGAGTTACGTGACTGCTACATAGCATCATTTCATCATTCACAGTACATTCCATTACATTATCATACCAACAACACCATAACATTCCACACATTGACCAAAATATTGCACATCCATAGTATTTCACATCACACTTACCCTTATTCTTTCTCATTAGCATTCCGTCAAAATGTCTCTTATCAACTTGCCTCATAACAACATATGAACAGCAATACATACTTAATACAGTCCAACATTCCTCCATAATACACTTTAAAGTCATTAAAATAACATCACAAGTTGCTAATTATATCCATAAAGGGTATAGGGGCCTTCGGGGGTCAAAAGGGAACAAAAACAAGCAAAACGGAGTTCTGGATGTGACCTGCGAAGCCACCTGCTACGAATCCACCTGAACCTGCATGTGGATGACCTGCGTCCGTAGGTGCCCTTTGGCAGTAGCCAGGGGCATCTGCATTGGCACCTGCGCCCACAGGTGCCTCACCTACGAGGGCGGGTGCCCCTTTTCGGCCAAATTGGTCTCTTTTTGGGTATTTTCATGCAATGAATGGTCCATGATCATATATAAACTTATTTTAACATATTTTTTATCATATTACATTCCAACAATCATCCATGGTCTCACAACACACAAAAACATCACCAAAACCTCACTTTCCTTTCAATACGCCACCAAATCCGTAACCAAATTTACAACAACAACTCCAAACATTATATATAAAGGTAAAACAATGTAAGACTATATTCACATCTCACATGTCAATATTGAATCCATAAAGTTCATTTCCTTCAAGATCACAAGTCTATGTTCAAGTTTACAAGACAAAACCATCCTCCGATTTAGCAAACACAAATTGTTTTACACCTAGTGAACTTCTCACACTTCACCAACATAACCAACATGATATGAACCATCTTCAATGCATAAAATATATTAAACCATAATAATATACACTTACCAAATCTTGCAAGACAATGATCTTGGTCCAATGGATGAAGAGTTAGGGTTTGTGTGATAATGGAAATGTTAGAGAAAATTCTAGAAAAGGCATGGGTGTAACAAATGCTATAAAATCTGATTTCCCTCTTATATATAGGTCCTTTAAGTCTCTCTTATCCAATTTTGGCATTAAATGCATGGTTGATTTGGTCAAAATGGAAGATTGGATCACTTTGCTCCATTGGGCCAAGTCTTCTATGTGATGTTGGGCCTCATTTAAGCCCAATCGTTCATGACTCATGTAAGCCCCAACAAATAAATGAAAAATTCATCAATTCTCCCATGTTTTACTAATTCAATAATTGTACACATGGTCGTGTAGATTCGACAACATACGGGGTGTTACACTTCTTACGAACGTCTAATCCCATGTACTAGGCCCAATATCAATTACCTCATCAATAACATTACACTATGCATACTTTTGTCTCTCGACACATAAGAATCCATTATTCAACATTGTCAAGTAGGGTTTAGTAGGTACGGGGTGTTACATTCTCCCCCTCCTCAGGAATATTTGTCCTCGAATGTTAACAACATCGTCTCATGTGCAACAAATGCACTTCTATATTAGCATCTCTCTACATATACTCTCATAGATACTTGCTTATTCTTTCCCCGCTTCCCTTTTGTGAAATTTTCCTTCCATTTGAAACGAATACGGATACTGTGATTTTATCATTTCTTCAGTTTCCCAAGTGACCTCTTTGACTTGTTGATCTAGAATAACAACAAGTAACTCTTCCTAGTGAAATCCTCTGTTATTTTTATATTTTCAATGGGAACATTATGAAATAAAACTCTTTATGCACTTCTGGCAGTTTCACATGGCACAATTCGCATTATCTCTTTCATTAGTAACACTCTTAAGAGTACTTAATCATCTATAATCACAAACATCTACTATACCATTATGATATGTGTCTTTAACTCTAATAACTTCACCAACAGGTGGAAATACTTCAATTAACTTAGCTAATAACCCTGGTGTCTCATTAGCTTTTATAGTAATCAATGAAGTGATATATGATAAGGTACAAATATGGATAATATAATTGTATCTCCATCAGGAAATGCCTCCGCATCTGGATGGTATACTAAAGCATAGGTGCGATTCTGAGTTCCACTGGAACTGGCTGCTCCTCTGGCACCTCTACCGTGACTAGCAGACTGTACACCAGCTGTCGATGCCATATTGGCTGATCCGGTAGGCCATGTCATACTACTCGTAGGCCTCTGTGGGCATTCTCTCATCATGTGTCCTAGCCTACTACATACAAAGCAAACATTCGTATCAAACCGGCATTCGCCTGCATGAAATCTCCCATAGCGCAGGCACAACTGATGAGGGAGTCTCGTTACCTGTGATCCATGAATCCCACTACTCTGTTCAGATCGACCATCTCTAGACCCTCGGGATTGAGAATGAGCACCTGCTGTGAAATAAGAGGATGAGGGTCTAGGCGGTAACATTCGAGATCCAGATTATCCTAGGGACACCATACACTGCTCCATAGGTCTCGCCCATTTTGATGGCCTTCCCTCAGCTTTCTGTGTCCTCCTTCTTTGCCTTTGATCCTCCATTTTTTGTGCAAAGGCCTGTATTCTAGCTATGTCCATATCTCGATTTAAGGCAGCAATAGTGCAGTCTCATACCAAATAAGGCTCCAATCTGTCCACATATCGATGGACTCTATCTTCCATGGTGGCTACTACATTTGGAGCATATCTAGCAAAGGAATTAAATTGCAAACTGTATTCTCTCACACTCATGTTTCCTTGATGCAAATGTAGAAATTGGTCTGCACGTGCCTCCCGAATCTCATATGGGAGGTAATGATCAAGGAATGCCATTTTAAATTCTTCCCAATCAGCTGGGAGTGCATCAATACCCCTTGATCTTTTCCTCATACCACAGTATAGCCTCTCCTTTCAACCTATAAGTTGCTAACTAAACTGTTTCTGCACCTGTTACGTGCATCACCTCTAATGCTCTTTAAACTTGGTCCACAAAATCTTGTGGATCTGCTTTCGGATCTGACCCTGTGAATATGGGAGGGTCTAATTTTAGAAAGTCCTGTGTACGCTGACTAGCTGCATTAGCCGAGTCATCTTCATTTACCATTGGACCAGTTCGTCCCTGGGTTTGTGCAGCCACTAACTATGTCAACATGTGTACTGCATTTCTTAAATCTTGATCTGTGGCATTCATTGGTGGTTCTGCGGGTACTTCTCTACCTCTTGGCTCTTCCGGAGCTGGAAAGGTAGAAGAAGACCGCGATGCAATTTCAGCGTCAGCTCCACCTTGACTAACTTGGTCAAGTGGTAATCTACTCATTCCTTCTTCAGCAGGCACATCCACCTACTTCCCTTTACCTCTACCTCTTCTCGTGATTGTCGTATTAACTATACCAAAGAAAAACAATCACCATGATCAGATACAATTCAACTTACAACACTGGCTCTATTGCACGATCTAGAATGAAGAAAAGAGACCACATCCTAGATGTCGCGTAGCCTCCTACTTATAAATGTTGTGCACAACACATCGATAAGTAAGACTCTACTCAGACACGGCTTTGTAGACACCCTTAGAACGACCTGCTCTGATACCACTTTTGTCACGACCCGAAATCCAATTCGTGGCACCCAAAGCCGATATGGCCCGAGAGAACCAAATCTTTGCTCATGAACCTTTGTATACGTATCCTCGTACGAATCTTATTATACCTCATGCAACTATGCGGAAGACATGAATCATGGAAACATATGCTATGAAAATATATACAAAACTTGGTCATTGGAGCCATCACATCAAAATGAACGTACATCTTAATCTATATACCCACATATGTCTACAAAGCCTCTAACAGATGCATCTATAAGACCAACTTAAAGTCGGGACAAGTCCCCGCTTTATACAATATGAAAAACAAATACACAACTATGACCCCGAAAGCTTCAAACCAAGTGGAGCTCACCAAAACTCTGCAAATGATCCACAGTCTACTGAGGAGGTCTACTAATGCCTGCACCTGCAACATGTAAGGTAAGTCCCCCGAGGGGGTCAGTACGAGAAATGTACTTAGTATGTAAGGCTATAGAAACTACATCATACATGAAAATATCAATGGAGCAGAACATGAGAAAATATTTTATGTGGATAAGCCATCATTATAAATGTGGAAACATGTATATTGCTTTTGCTATTGTTATTTTTGATCACTCATTTTTTCATCCTTATTATTCATAGAATATCTTTCATAGGCATCTTCACTCAAGAGACTCATTCTTCTCTTCTATTCATGAGATTCTTCCATTCAAGAACTTCTTCTATTCAAGAGTTTTGGATTAATAATATAACGTACATCCACTCTATGGTGGGGGAACATACATCCACTCTATTGTGGGAGAACATACATCCACTCTATGGTGGGAGAACATACATCCACTCTATGGTGGGGGAACTTACATCCACTCTATGGTGGGGGAACATACATCCACTCTATGGTGGGAGAACATACATCCACTCTATGGTGGGGAAACATACATCCACTCTATGGTGGGAGAACATAAATCCACTCTATGGTGGGAAAACATACATCCACTCTATGGTGGGAGAACAATGACGGGATCAACCCATGCTAGGTGTTCTTTTCACCCTTGGGCTACCACCCTTCTTTTTTATTCTTATTCTTCTTGGAAAATGTTGATTTATTCACTTATTATGGATTGATATACTCACTTATGAGAGATTGATACATCTAGGATCATGACACTATTTGAACCACACAAATATTACTTCACTCCTTGACTTCATGAGATTAACACCTTAACTTGGGAGGGGTAGATATATTAGCTCGCACATTACCTCCTCACTACTCTTATGAGATTTGTACAAACATAATCATAATATTACTTAGACTTTGGAACATAACATGATTGGAAAATGCTTTTCAAGGATAAATAGATTCTCTTATATTATTACTCTCTTGAGATAGTCCCTTTTAGGAATTACCACATTATGACACTTTTGGAACTTCAATCAATGAATAAGAGATAAATGAATCATAGTTCGTCTAAGAATAGGATACATATGAATAACAATATACCTCAACCTGAACTGGGATACTTTAGAACACTTCGGACATGAGTAAGTACCATAACAAGGTAAATACTCTATACTGCAGAAAAATACGAAAAGAGTAACCTTACATACCTTCACTTCCAAGTATGAGTACATGAGTGTATATATGAACACAATAGTCCAGCTTCTTCCTTACGTCTTACTCTACAATACAAGTACATAACAAAGTTAATGTTAACAACAACCTCCTTTACAAACGTATAAATGTCACAATGAGTTACGTGACTGCTACATAGTATCATTTCATACTTCACAGTACATTCCATTACATTATCATACCAAAAACACCATAACATTCCACACACTGACCAAAATATCGCACATCCATAGTATTTCACATCACACTTACCCTTATGCTTTGTCATTAACATTCCGTCAAAATGTCTCATATCAACTTGCCTCATAACAACATATGAACAACAATCCATACTTAATACAGTCCAACATGCCTCCATACGACACTTTAAAGTCATTAAATGACATCACAAGTTGCTAATTATATCCATAAAGGGTATAGGGGCCTTCGGGGGTCAAAGGGGAACAAAAACATGCAAAACGGAGTTCTGGATGTGACTTACGAAGCCACCTGCGCCCACAGGTGGATGAAATACGTCCACAAGTTCCGTTTGTCAGTATCCAGGTTCATCTTCATTGGCACTTGCGCCCGCAGGTGCCTCACCTGCGAGGGCGGGTGCCCCTTTTCGGCCAAATTGGTCTCTTTTTGGGGTATTTTCATGTAATGAATGGTCCATGATCATATATAAACTTATTTTAACATATTTTTGATCATATTACATTCCAACAATCATCCATGGTCTCACAACACACAAAAACATCACCAAAACCTCACTTTCCTTTCAATACGCCACCAAATCCGTAACCAAATTTACAACAACAACTCCAAACATTATATATAAGGGTAAAACAAGGTAAGACTATATTCACATATCACATGTCAATATTGAATCCATAAAGTTCATTTCCTTCAAGATCACAAGTCCATGTTCAAGTTTACAAGACAAAACCATCATCCGATTTAGCAAACACAAATTGTTTTACACCTAGTGAACTTCTCACACTTCACCAACATAACCAACATGATATAAACAATCTTCCATGCATAAAATATATTAAACCATAATAATATACACTTAAAAAGTCTTGCAAGACAATGATCTTGGTCCAAGGGATGAAGAGTTAGGGTTTGTGTGATAATGGAAATGTTAGAGAAAATTCTAGAAAAGGCATGGGTGTAACAAATGATATAAAATCTGATTTCGCTCTTATATAGGGGTCCTTTAAGTCACTCTTATCCAATTTTGGCATTAAATGCATGGTTGATTTGGTCAAAATGGAAGATTGGATCACTTTGCTCCGTTGGGCCAAGTCTTCTATGTGATGTTGGGCCTCATTTAAGCCCAATGGTTCATGACTCATGTAAGCCCCAACAAATAAATGAAGAATTCATCAATTCTCCCATGTTTTACTAATTCCATAAGTGTACACGTGGTCGTATAGATTCGACAACATATGGGGTGTTACACCTCTTACGAAGGTCTAATCCCATGTACTAGGCCCAATATCAATTACCTCATCAATAACATTACACAATGCATACTTTTGTCTCTCGACACGTAAGAATCCATTATTCAACGTCATCAAGTAGGGTTTGGTAGGTACGGGGTGTTACAAATATCCCCTCCCAGGAATTGATTATTTGTTGATCAGTTACAGGGTGCTAAGTGTGTTGTTCCTTTTTATCAAAAGGATTGTATCCACTCTTTCTTGCACCAATTTCTCTGGAACGAGAGTGACATAAAGATTGGGTTATCACCAAGTCAGAATTAGAAACAAAGATATACCCAAGATCTCTTTTCGAACACGGTATGACGATTATGAATGCTTAGTTGTGTCATTGGGACTAACAAATGCACCAGCTGTTGTTATGGATTTGATGAATAGGGTGTTCAAAACATTCTTGGATGTATTTGTGACCGTGTTCATGGATGATATTCTGGTTTATTCGAGATCACAAGAGTACCATGCCAATTACGTATAGTAGGTGTTACAGCTACTTTGGGATCATAAGTTGAATGCAAAGTTCTCTAAGTATGAATTTTGGTTAAAATCCATAGCATCCTTGGGTCACATTATGTCGGATGCAAGAATAAGGATTGGGACGCAAAATAATGAACCAGTGGAAAAAAAAGAAAAAAAAAAAAAAAGAGACCTACGACGCCCACAGAGATTCGTCGTTTCTTGGGTTGGCAGGTTACAGAAAATTAACTTCTACATCAGTTTTAGTATTTCTCGAAGGCACAAGAGGTTATGCAATGTATTGAGAGGCTTCCGGGGTTTACCTCAGATATGTGTTAATGCAGCATGGTAAGATAATAGTGTATGCCTCACGACAGCTACAGCCATTAGGGAGAAACTATCCCACACATGATCTTGAGGTAACATTTGTGGTATTTATTTGAAAGATGGGTTCATATTGATATATAAATATTGATCATAAGAGTTTGCAATATGTCTTAAAGTAGAGGGACTTAAATCTGAGGTATGGGAGGTGACTCAAATTATTAGGATATGATGATATGATATCGAGATCACAACCAGGAAAAGCAAATGCGATGGCCGATGCAAAGCCGTAAAGCACTAGAAAGTACGGACCGTCGGGTCAAGGGAAAGCACGGTATAGCCCATCTTAATTAAATAGTTTGGTAGGGCATTTACTTAAAATGCCAGATCAAAGAGTTATAGCGCAAAATGCGATAAAGTCTTCTTTCGTAGAGGTGAAGGAAAAGCAACATGCGAATCCAATTTTTAGTTCGGCTGAAAAAGGAACGTACCACAAGGTTCGATGAAGGAATTTGAGAGGGATTACTTCAATGTCAAGGTAGATCGTGTGTATTGGATGTAGATGAGCTAAATATTCATCCGGAAGTTACCAAAAGGTAGTATGATTTGAAAGACATGGATTGGTGGAAGAATACGAAGAAGAACATTGCAGAATTTGTAGTTCAATGTCCAAATTGTTAACCAGTCAAAGTAAAACATCAGGAACCTGGAGGTTATATGCAGCGTCTCAATCTTCCAGTTTGGACGTGGAATATGAGTAATATGGATTTTATCACAGGTTTGTCTAGTACATTGTGGAAATTTGATTTTAAATGACTGAGAGATAGCTGCTAGGTTTACCTCATCATCACACATGTTGCCTTTTAAGACCACCTACATAGCTGAAGAATATGCGAGGTTGTATATTAAGAGAAAGTACAACTATACGGAGTTCCAAAATCTATTACAGTAGGCAGGGGAGCTCAATTTACTACACATTTTTGGAAGTTTCTTTTTAGAAAAGGTTGGGTACATAAGTGAATTTGAGTACAGCTTTTCACCCTCAGACAAACGGACAAATATAGTATACTATCCAAACACTTGAAGACATACTACTAGTCTTTACGAGAGACTTAAAAGGTAGTTGGGATGATCATCTTCCACTTATTAAATGTGCTTATCATGATAGCTATTGTTCAAGTATCAAAATGGTATCGTATGATGGTTTATGTATAAGAAAGGTTAAATCATCAATTGGGTGATTTAAACCGAGTGGAACTGCCTTATTTGGTGCTAGATTTGGTTCACTACGCTATAAAGAAGGTTAAGGGGGTAAGATAGTACCTACGATCTAAAACAAGTCATATGCTGAGATCCATTATTTTTATTAAATATATAAGCTATGTGGGATGTCACTTATGAAGGGATATATATTGTCATTCTATATGGATAAGTGGAAAGATGAGAAATAAAAATAAGAATAGCTTTGGTAAAGATACAATGGAGAAACCAAATCACGTAGGGAGTTAAATAAATGATGAAGTAAAATTACCCGTGACTATTTCAAATGGGGGATAAAGTTCAAGGTATGGAGTTGAGACCATAACAAGGAAGTATCCACAAGTATTATGTGCACATGCGTATATATGTTAAGATAGAGATGCATGGGATGTACATGAGACGATGTTACTAACATTCGAGGACGAATGTTTCTAAGGGGGGAAGAATGTAACACCCCATACCTTCCCAACCCTACTTGACGACATTGAATAATGTTTACTTAGGTGTCGAGTGCCACAAGTATTTATTTGGTAATGTTAATGATGAGAAAATTTAAATTGGGCCTCGCAGGAGGTGTTTTATGATTTTCGTGGAGCATTTGTGGGGTTAAAAATGAGGCTAAGAGGACCTCCAAACAAAGTATATTAAAGGTAATAAGTAAGTTAAAGACTAGAACTTGAAGTATCTAACCAAATCCGCGAAGAAAAGTCGAAGAAACAAAAATTTTAAAAAAATAGGGTGGGGAGCGCCCAGGGGAATGCCAGGCTTATTTGGGATAAAATTTTTAGCCCACAGGAAGCAAGGTGGCGTGCCCAAGGGCGTTCCAGGCTGGTTTTGTCTGCCTTTCAATGTTGGAAATTTTTCTAAGTCCCAAGGGTGCCCGGGGGCGTACCTGGCCGATTTTTGCCACGTTTATTCTACAACTATGATAATATACATGGAATGATCGAATTATTATATTGGTATGGTAAAATTACTCGTGAATGAATTTGGCATCAAAATGACGATTTTACCCTTTTGGTTAAAATAGGCCATACGTGGCTAGAATCGCTTGTTTTTGGGATTGAGGCTACGAATATAAATCCCGTGAGTGGGAATATCGTCGTAACGCGTATGAAATTTTTTAAACATGAAAAATTATTGATTTTATTGGGTTAAGTGAATTGGGCTCAATAAAAGGCCCAAAATGAGAAAGAAGACATGGGTCAAAAATGGGTCTAATGACCCATTCTTCCCTTGACCTTCAAGACCAAGAATTTAATGCTATAATAGTGGCTAAGGATGAAATTAAGGGCCTATATAAATGGCCAAAAATCTGATTTTTTTAGTCATTTGGAAATCTCATGCCTTTTAGATATTTTTCAATCATTTTGCTCTCAAACCCTAAGAACCCTAAGCCAACTTTTGGAGCAAGATCATCATTTATCAAGCTTGGGTAAGTGATTATTCTTATTGATTAATATATTATATGCATGGTAGAGTATGTAAATCATGTTGGTTATGCTTGGAAGTGTTGAACATGGTACTTTGTGTTTTTGTAAACGATGTGTTATCCATGGGATTTAAACTTGAAATATGACTTGTGATTTTGATGAAAGAGCATGGTATGGATGAAATATCAACATGCATGGTGTTATTATGTTATTAAACTTGTTATTTTGTCATAAGTGTAAATTATGGGATTTTGGCCGATTTTGTTGTTGTGAGGTGTATTAAGGTGATTTAATGGAATAATTGTGATGTTGTGGTAATGAAGAGTGGAAAGTATGAACTTGGTGGGACATGCTATTGGTTATCATGTATTTGTCAATGTATGGAATATTGTGGGATTATTGGTATGATAATGTCATCAATGGTATTGTAGAGAAGGAAATGACATTTTAAAGGCAAACATGTAACTCATTGACGTCATACGCATTTGTAAGGTATTTGATGGTTAATGTAAATTACTTTATGTACTTGTGTTGTAGAGTGAAACATAAGGACGGAGTGGGACTATTGTATGCACATTTAAGATTGTATAATCGTATTGAGAATACAAGGTATGTAAGGTTACTCGTTTCGTATTTTTCTACACCATATTCTTCGCATTGACGTTGGGCTTGTCCTATTCCGAGAGGTTTTGAAGTATATCAATTCAGGTTGACATATGTTGTTATTCATATGTGTCCTCTTCTTAGATGACTTATGATTCACTTATCTCTTATTCGTTGATTGAAGTTCCAAAGCTGTCATAACGTTGTCAATTCTAAAAGAACTATCTCAAAGAGAGTAAGATGTAAGAAGAATCTATTTATTCTTGAAACGTATTTTTCCAATCATGTTATATTCCAAAGTCTAATATTATTGTGATTATATTTGTACCAATCTTTCACAAGTCAAAAGTTCCAATAATGTTGTGACGATAGATATATACGTTAATCTCTCATAACTGATTGTATCAATCTCTCATAAGAGGATGAATCAATCTCTTGCAAGTACATCTCTCAAAATTAAGAAATAAAGTAATTCATATTTTTTAGTGGTTAATGATTGAGTATGGGTGGTAACTTTTGGGGAAAAATGCCTAGCTCAAGTCAATCCCGAGATTATTGGATCAGGGGGCAGTCCTAGAGGTATAAGCCTAGCTCGGACCGATCCTGACAGGGGGTAGCTCTAGAGGTAAAAACCTAGCTCGAGCCGAACCTGATGAGTTGATTTATGGGTGGCAACTCTAGAGGTAATAACCTAGCTCGATCCCAACCCGATGCTTTGATTTATGGGTGGTATCTCTAGAGGCAAAATC
Source organism: Capsicum rhomboideum (assembly GCA_031232105.1). NCBI lineage: Eukaryota > Viridiplantae > Streptophyta > Magnoliopsida > Solanales > Solanaceae > Capsicum > Capsicum rhomboideum. The sequence goes on from CP124718.1 coordinate 54,001,182, forward strand.
CTAGCTCGAGCCGATCCCAACATAACGTTATGTTATGTTAAGACCCACTGATCAGTTAGGGATCGGGTACGATATGATATAAGCTATGAGGAATAAACAATAAAGCAAAGAAAATAATTTATGTAAGGTACATGGTTCCACATATGCAGATCGATGATCTATTCATATTGACTATCCTATTACATTCTGATTCTATTGACGTATTTGCGACAGTTTCATATGGCCTTACATACTCCGTACATTATCCATACTGATCCCTCTTGGGGGATTTACCTTACTTGTTGTAGGCGCAGGTACTAGTAGACCCCCATAGTAGGTTGCGTATCTTTTGAGGACTTTTGGTGAGCTCCAGTTGGTTCGGGGCTTTTTGAGTTGCTATGTACATTTATTTTTGGTATTGTATATGTGTATAGAGCAGGGTATTGTCCCGACTCTAGGTTGGTTATAATTATGTATCTGTAGAGGCTTTGTAGATGCTATGGGACAGATGAAGAAATGTAACAAACGTATGTTTTGTCTTGAAGGCCCCAACGGCCAAGTTTCATAGTTATCATGTATGTTCCATGGTTTCCGCTATTTGCATCTCGTATCTGTTTGTGGTGATGATATTTATTGAGTAGCATGCATATGAGTGTGTGAGGATGAAGATTGGTTCTCTCGAGCCTCATCGACTCCGAGTGCCAGTCCGACCCGAATGGGATTTCGGGTCGTGACAGAAAAGGACTAAAAGAGTAATCATATGAGCTTAAGGGAGTTAGATGCCTGATTGAGAAGTAATAAATCTAAATTATGAATGCATGAAACTATGTTTACTACCACAGGTTATGGATTGTTCCATTGATTAGGGCAACTCCTTTATGTGTTCCAAAAAAGGGCTTATTATGGACCCTTGCTGGCAGACCTTTAATATATGTCCCATGCCTGGCAAGGTATGGTATGGATTAGTTCATTGAACTTATATTAGACTTCATTCGCTCTCATTATTGTTTAGTATACCACTTACTCCCATAAAGAACTAAAAGTGGTTAAAAGTTTTTACCTCCAAATAGTTTTGGTTCAAGCTTATGTTTCTATCATGTCATGATTATCTCTCTATTGGATGCGCCTACTCTATTAATATGTATGTTATACCTTATCCTTTATATTTTAAAAACAATACAGTCAATGTACTTATGACTTTCAGCTTTGTATTATTTTATGATGCAGATTCAGATACTCAGGTTTGTAGCCTGGTGCATCGTTAGGTTCATCACCTTCAACTATTGGTGAGCCCTCCCCCTACTTCTTGGGGGCTTAGTCTTGATTTTGTTATCATGTTTTTGGTTTGACATAGATATGTTGGGGCCTTTTCGTAGTAGATATTATTGTCTCAGTTATATAGGTTTCATAGATAGTTAGTTGTCGGGCTCATGTCATTTCAGGTTTTGACCTTTGTGTCAATATAATTATGAATCCTTAAGATTTATTATTAAAGAATGAAGTTTAATTTTAAAAATATCTCTCATGTCTTATTTATGTAGTCCATGCATGATAGTTTAATACTCATGCCATATGCAAGGTATGGATTTTCTCAAACTAGCTATGGCATCGGGTGCTAGTCATGCCCAAGGTCTAGGATCAGGAGCTGACTTTCTTTCAGAGTCTTAAGATTTGAGTATAAATCATATAATAGTTCATTCATCATATTAAGAATATTCCCATAACACCATAAGTTCATCCTTATTATGTTTCTTCCTTAATTCCTTCACAGTTTAAGATTCTTCCTTGGTTGGTTCTAGAATTGTTGTGATTTTAGGATCTAAAACATAGTAAATTTTAAAGGTAGTGAGAAAAAATCCATCTTATTATTCCAACGAGTGAAATTAATCCCATCGTATAAAGCTTGATAAAATCCTAATTCATCAAAGAGATTCTTGAATTCTAGTTGATATCCATAATAGTATAATCACTCTTTTTGAATTGTTAGAAAATAGATGTAGAAAATAGTTATGAAAGGCATGAGCCGTGATATTCTCACTATCTCAAAAGAGTGATTGTCTATCTATGTGGTCAGTAAATAATGCTCCTTCGGGATACAACAAGCTTATTAGTAGTTAAATTAAAAGTAATTGATATGGAGGAATTTATGTTGAACATACACTATTTTTTTTTTTTGGAAAGGTGATGTTCCTGTTGAAAAAAACAAAAAAGAACTCAAACCATTTCAATGGTGACACCCAAAATATTTCAGTTGTGGTTCCCAAGTATGCAAATCATTTCAATTGTATTATTGGTACATTTATGATACACCCTACTATAGATATACCATAATTGTATGCAATAATAGAAACTTAACTAGGTTGGGGTTGAAGACTCAAGAAATATGGGATCATTTCATTTCTAGTTGTATCGTTGGTATCTACTTAATTCGCAACTAGTTTCTAATTCATGACAGTTCTAAAGATTGATTTGTAAATTATACTACTGAAATAAATTGTAAAGATGTTGAAGTTAAATATGTTTGTAAACTGATATGATTAAAAAACTATGATTGTATCCTCATAATGAATCGCTTAGTTCTTTTATAATCACAAAACTATATGCACTTAGAATTATAGATAGGCACTCAGTCTCCTATAGTACCATTCAATCTCTTTCGAGTTTATGAATGACTTATCTACTTATAATGCGTCTGCCGCTATAAGAGTGATTAACAATAATATTGACCGAATATTCTATGTAGATTCAATTATGTCTACTATAAATCTATCAAACAAGAGTTAACACCTTGAATTCATGAAAATATTCTTTTATCAAATCCTAACCCGCTCTTTCGAGTATAGAATAAGGTGTAATGGTATAGGTTAATGTTTGAAACCACTACTCCTTTTTAATTAGGAACAAAAAGAAGTTTGAATTCTAACAACTCTAGTAACATGTAATTACACAAAAACATTTACAAACTTCACAACATTATTTGGGTTTTCAACCTCAGTAGACAATTTAGCTAATCATACTGTAAAGAAATAACACAAATATGTATTAAAAGAAAGAACTAACTTACTACAAATGTTGAAAGCTTGAACAATGTTTAGGACTTCATTCAAGAATCAAACTACAACTAAATTATGCTAACAAACTAATGTTGTCTCTTTCACAACAAAGACCTAACATGTATATTTATAGAGGGAAAAAAGTAGGAATCCTAACTAAATCCACTTTCGGCACCACTTTAAGGTTTATGCCTAGTTTTATGACCATAAACTGGTTTATGATCCATAGAATTTTCCTTGTGCTACTGTTATTTGCCCATTAGATTTTCTAGCTTTGTTTCATGATTTCCTTTCTACCTTCATGTTTTTCCTTCATGAGAACATTATTGACTTATAAGATCTTTAGACATTTGAGGGCTTTCTTCATCTAGTCTCGTAAATTGAGTTCGCAACCATTTTCCATCTCATTTTCTAACCCTTGTCTACAAGTTCCTCGCGATCACTATCCGAATATATCCATGATCCAATTTGTGGTCCATCTTTTGATTTACAGTCCCATATGCGTCTATAAATTACTCTTTTCTGGCAATTTTCTGTATTTTCTTGCTTTAAGTTTCCGAGACATCTAAAAACTACAAAATAAGAAATCAACATAAAAGTACAAGAAACATAGTGAAACAAGTGTAAGAACATTCAAAACTATAAGTAAATGATATAGAATATGTGCTTATTTTAAGGCATACCCCCATCTTGAGTTCTTCATATGTCTTCAAGCAAGTTATCACTAGATTCTGACTCTAACACAACTATGATTAAGTAATATAGAGTAAGTTGTCTGCAATGGTTTCAAGAAGTTTCTACAAACATTCAACATAAGTATTGGTCCCTGTGGTAACCTTTTAAAATAAACAACTTCACCTCAAATTGAAAATACTAATTATGTAGGCTCAATCTGTGACATCATACTTAGTAGCTAGTCCAATGCATACAAGAGACATAGTTTAGGGGAGTTGACTTTGTTCAACGATTTTCATACAAGTGCCCTCACAACAAACCAAAGAAGAGTTCCAAAATAAAACATACATAAATATACAATAAAAGTGGGACAAAGATACAAAAGATGAGAGAATCACTCACACTCAGAAAGAATTTATATGTTATACATACACATACCATATGATTTCCTTTATTTTCTATAGTCATAGTCATTGGAAGGCTATGTCAAGATCACGTAAGGAATTTCCTAAGGTTGTAATGTAGGCTTAGGGATGATAGGATACATATTTGGGTAAATAGTGATTGCTCCTTCCTTGAATACTAAAACTTCATCTTTTTATTACTTGTCCACTTCTTAGCCTTTATTCTTCCTTTTCTTATTTTCATCCCTTTTTATCTTACTTCGTGCACTATTCCATTTAGCTTATATAGAAAGAAGTATTTAAGAACTATTTTTCTTACTCAAACTTTGATCTTCTATAAAAAAAAAGTTATTTTTCACCCAAAAAACAAACTCTTAGATAAGTTTTCCACTACATCCCCAACTTAGGTTTGAAGCCTCATATCACTTTTCTTTTTTACCCTTCTGTCACACCCCAAATCCCATTGAGCTGGACTGGCACCCGAAGCCGATATGGCCCGAGAGAACCAATCTTTGCTCATGTACATTCGTATACATATCCTCGTATGAAACTTATTATTCATCATGCAACTATGCGGGAGTCATGGACATGGAAACATATGTCATATCTATATATATATATGAAACTTGGCCGTTAGAGTCATCAAGTCAAAATGATCGTACATCTCTTACATCCATATACCCACATAAGTCTACAAAAACCTCTAACAGATGCATTTACAAGACAAACTAAAGTCGGGACAAGTCCCCTCTTTATACAACATTTACAACATCAAAACAACTGTACAACTGTGACTCGGAAAGTCCCGAAGCAACTGGGGCTCACCAAAGATCTACAAATACTGTCAACCTACTATGGAGGTCTACTAGTGCCTGCACCTGCAACATGTAAGGTAAGTCCCCCGAGGGGGTCAGTACGAAGAATTTACTGAGTATGCAAGGCTCATAATAACTGTATCATACATAGTAAAAACAACAACAATGGAGCCAAAATAAGAGAAATAGTCAAAGGGAATAAATTCACGTTCTGTAGGTGACGAACCATGTATATATTTCTTTTGTCATTGTCATTTATGATTATTCTCTCATATCCTTATTATTCAAAAACTATCCTCCACATACCCCTTTATTCCAAAGAGTTACCTTCACTCAAGAGATTTGCCTCCCAGAGATTCTTCTATTCGAGAGATTCTTTATATGCCGGAAATTCTTTCTTGCTTCTATGCTCATCACCATTTTTATTCATCTACTTGGTTAGTAGGTTGTAAAGTAACATTCATTCACCTTATCGGTGGGTTAATAATATAACATACATCCACTCTATTGGTGGGTTAATATGCATCCACTCTATTGGTGGGTTAACATACATCCACTCTATGGTGGGTTAACATACATCCACTCTATGGTGGGTTAACATACATCTACTCTATGGTGGGTTAACATACATCCACTCTATGGTGGGTTAACTAACATACATCCACTCTATGGTGGGTTATAATACTTTGGAGATATTGATTTATTAAAACTTGGAACATAACATTCTCGGAACTTCGAATTTATAATATACACACTTTTCTTTATTTCTTACCTGGGAGAGATTTATACTTTTAGGATACATTGAGGATCGTGATACTATTGGAAACACACCTATATGCTTTACCTCATTTCTTTACTTTCAAGAGATTGACACCTTTACTTGGGAGGGATAGATATATTAACTCGTAACTTTACCTCTTCATTACTCCTATGAGATCTTATGAGATGGAAATTGGTACAAACATAATCATAATATTATTAGACTTTGGAACATGACATGATTGGAAATGCTACTCAAGAACAAATAGATCCTCTTTACCTCCTTACTCTCTTTGAGATAGTTCTCTTAGAAATCACAACGTTATAATAACTTTGGAACTCTAGTCAATGAATAAGAGATAAGTGAATCATACTTCGTCTAAGAATAGGACGCATGCGAATAACAATATATCTCAACCTGAACTGGGATACTTTAGAACACTTCAGACATGAGTAAGTACCATAACAAGGTTAATACACTATGCTGCAGAAAGATACGGAAAGAGTAACCTTACATACCTTGTCATCTCACTATGAATACACAAGCCTATATGGGGATACAATAATCTAGCTCCTTCCTTATGTGTTACTCTACAACACAAGTACATAACAAAGCTCATGTTAACAACCAACTCCCTTACAAATGTATAAGTGTCACAATGAGTTGTGTGACTGCTATATAGCATCATTTAGTCCTTCACAGTACAATCCATTTCATTATCATACCAACAACACCATAACATACCACACATCGACCAAGACATAATAAACCAATAACATTTTACACCACGTTTAACCTTTACGCTTCCTCATTATCATTCCGTCACAATTACCTTATCAACTTGCCTCATAACAACTTATGACCAGCAATAAATTCTTAATATAGTCCAACATACCTTTATACAACCCTTTAAAGTCATTAAAACGGCATCACAAGTTGCTAATTATATCCATAAAGGGTATAGGGGCCTTTGGGGGTCAAAGGGGGACAAAAATATGCAAAACAGTATCCTGGAAGGGACCTTCGAAGCCATATGCTCCTGAAGGTGGCTGACCTGCATCCTCAGGTGCCCTTTGGCAGTATCCAGAGGCACCTGCGAAGTCACCTATGCCCGCAGGTGCTTCGTCTGCGAGGGCGGGTGCCTGTTCTCTTTTGGGTCTTTTTATGCAATGAATGGTCCATGATCATAAATAAACTTATTTTAACATATTTTTGATCATATTGAATTACAATAATCAGCCATGGTCTCACAACACACATAAACATCACCAAAACCTCACTTTCTTTTCAATACGTCACCAAATCCATAACCAAATTTACAACAATTCCAAACATTATACACAAGGATAAAACAAGGTAAGACTATAATCACATCTCACATGTAAATATTGAATCCATAAAGTTCACTTCTTTAAAGACCACAAGTCCATGTTTAAGTTTACAAGGCAAAACCCTTCACCGATTAAGCACACACAAATTGTTTTACACATAGTGAACTTCTCACACTTCACCAACATAACCAACATGATATAAACCATCTTCCATGCATAAAATATATTTAACCATAATAATATACACTTACCAAGTCTTGCAAGACGATGATCTTGGTCAAAGGGATGAAGGTCTAGGGTTTGTATGAGATAAGGAAATGTTAGAGATAATTCTAGAAATGGCATGGGTGTCACAATGAAATAAAAATCTGACTTGTGCCCTTTTATAATCCCTTTAAGTCTCTCTTATCCCATTCTTGGCATTAAGTGCAATGATTGATTAGTCAAATGGAAGAATGGGTCATATTTGCCCCATTGGGCCAAGTCTTTCTTATGATCTTTGGGCCTCATTTGGCCCAATGGCACAAGACTCATATAAGCCCCAACAAATTAATGTCTAATTCATCAAAGCTCTCATGTTTAACTAATTCCATAATTTTACATGTAGTCGTATAGGTTCGGAAACGTACGGGGTGTTACACCTCCTACGAAGGTCTAAGCACATGTACTAGGCCCAATATCAATGATCTCATCAATAACATTACAAAATACATACTTATGGATCTCGACACCTAAGTAAACATTGATCAACATCGTCAAGTAGGGTTGGATAGGTACGGGGTGTTACATTCTCCCCCCCTTAGGAACATTCGTCCTCGAATGTTAACGACATCATCTTATGTACAACACATGCATCCTTATATTAGCATCGCTATACATATACACTCAGAGATACTTGCTTATTCTTTCCTCACTTCCACACTGTGAACTTTTTCTTCCATTTGGAACAAATATGGGTACCTTGGTTTCATCATTTTATTTTTTCCCCTTCCCAGGTAATCTCTTCAACTTGTTGATTTCCTCAAAGAACTTTTACAGAACTTACGTCCTTATTTCCTAACCTCTTTACTTGTCAATCTAAAACAACAATAGATAGCTTTTCCTAGTGAGATCCTTTGTAATTTATACATCTACAATGGGAGTAATATGAAATGGAACTTTTATGCACTTCCGACAATTTCACATGGCATGTTGTATAGGATAAATTCCCCTTTCTTTCCAAATCCCATTACCTTTTTCATTAGTAATGCTTAAAGAGTACTTAATCATCTATGATCACAAACATCTATTATACCATTATTATATGTGCCTTTGACTCTAATAAAGTCACCAACAGGTGGAGATATGTCAATTGATTTAACTGATTACCCCGGTGACCCATTAACTTTTATAGTAATCAATGAAGTGACATACAATAGGGTATATGTATCATTCAAAAATATGGATAATATACCTGTATCTTCATCAGGAGATGCCTCTGCATTCTGCCGGTCCACTAGAGCATAGGTACGATTCTAAGTTCTACTGGAATTGGCTGCTCTTCTGGCACCTCTACCACGACCAGCAGACTGTACACCAGCCGCCGATGCCATAATGGCTGATCCTGCATGTCGTGTCATACTATTGTGGGCACTCTCTCATCATGTGTCCTGGCCTACTACACAAAAATCAAACACTCATATAAAACCGACATTCTCCTGAATGAAATCTCCCACAGCGCTGGCAAAGCTGACGAGAAAATCTTGTTGCCTGTGATCCATGAATTCCACTATTCTATCGCGATTGACTACCTATAAACCCTCAGAATTGAGAGTGTGTGCCTGCTGTGGAATAGGAGAGTGATGGTCTAGGTGGTATATAAAACATCAGAGGCCTCGATTTTCCTTGGGACGCCATAGACTGCCCCACAGGTCTAGCCCTTTTTGATGGCCCTTCCTCAGATTCCTGTGTCCTTCTTATTTGCCTTTGGTCCTCCATTTTCTGTGCAAACGCCTAAATTCTGGTGATGTCCATATCTCTGTTCAACGCTGCAATAGTACAGCCCCTTACTAGATATGGCTCTAATCTGTCCACATATCGATGGACTCTATCTTCCATGATGGCTACTACATTTGGAGCATATCTAGCCAATGAATTAAACTACAAACTGTACTATCTGACACTCATATTTCCTTGACGCAAATGTAGAAATTGGTCTGCACGTGCCTCCCAAATCTCATATGGGAGGTAATGATCAAGGAATGCCATTTTAAATTCTTCCCAATCAGCTGGAGTGAATCAATAGCCCTTGATATTTTCCAGTCCTCATACCACAAGATAGCCTCGCCCTTCAGTCTATAAGTTGCTAGCTCAACCGTTTCTACACCTGTTACGTGCATCACCTCTAGTGCTCTTTGAACTCGGTCCATAAAATCCTGTGGATCTGCTTTCGGATCTGACCCTGTAAATATGGGAGGTGGTCTAATTTTAGAAAGTCCTATGTACGTCGACTAGCTGCTCTAGCTGCATCATCTTTATTTACCCTTAGACCAGTTCGTCCTTGTGCTTGTGCAGCCACTAACTGAGGCAACATATGTACTGTATTTCTTAAATCCTGATCAGTGGCATTCAGAGGTGGTTTTGCAGGTACTTCTCTACCTCTTGGCTCTTTTGGAGCTGGAAAAGTAGAAGAAGACCGCGATGCAATTTTAGCATCAGCTCTACCTTGACTAGCTTGGTCAGGTGGTGATTTACTCATTCCTTCACCGGCAGGCCTATCTACCTGCTTACCTTTCCCTTTTTCCCTTCTCGTCATCGGTATTTTTACTATACACAGGAAAATAAATTCCAATTGTTAGATACGGTTTCACTTACAACATTGGCTCTATTGCACGATCTAGCAATGAAGAACAGAAATAACTCCTAAATGTCCCGTAGCCTCCTACGTATAAATATGGTGCACAACACATCGTTAAGTAAGTCTCTACTCAGACACGGCTTTGTAGACACCCTTAGAATGACCTGCTCGGATACTACTTTTGTCACACCCCAAATCCCATTGAGGCGGACTGGCACCCGAAGCCGATATGGCCCGAGAGAACCAATCTTTTCTCAAGTACATTGGTATGCATATCCTCATATGAAACTTATTATTCATCATGCAACTATGCGGAAGTCAAGGACATGGAAACATATGTCATATCTATATCTATATATATATGAAACTTGGTCGTTAGAGCCATCAAGTCAAAATGATCGTACATCTCTTACATCCATATACCCACATAAGTCTACAAAAGCCTCTAACAGATGCATTTACAAGACAAACTAAAGTCGGGACAAGTCCCCTCTTTATACAACATTTACAACATCAAAACAACTGTACAACTGTGACTCGGAAAGTCCCGAAGCAACTGGGGCTCACCAAAGATCTACAAATACTGTCAACCTACTATGGAGGTCTACTAGTGCCTGCACCTGCAACATGTAAGGTAAGTCCCCCGAGGGGGTCAGTACGAAGAATTTACTGAGTATGCAAGGCTCATAATAACTGTATCATACATAGTAAAAACAACAACAATGGAGCCAAAATAAGAGAAATAGTCAAAGGGAATAAATTCACGTTCTGTAGGTGACGAACCATGTATATATTTCTTTTGTCATTGTCATTTATGATTATTCTCTCATATCCTTATTATTCAAAAACTATCCTCCACATACCCCTTTATTCCAAAGAGTTACCTTCACTCAAGAGATTTGCCTCCCAGAGATTCTTCTATTCGAGAGATTCTTTATATGCCGGAAATTCTTTCTTGCTTCTATGCTCATCACCATTTTTATTCATCTACTTGGTTAGTAGGTTGTAAAGTAACATTCATTCACCTTATCGGTGGGTTAATAATATAACATACATCCACTCTATTGGTGGGTTAATATGCATCCACTCTATTGGTGGGTTAACATACATCCACTCTATGGTGGGTTAACATACATCCACTCTATGGTGGGTTAACATACATCTACTCTATGGTGGGTTAACATACATCCACTCTATGGTGGGTTAACTAACGTACATCCACTCTATGGTGGGTTATAATACTTTTGAGATATTGATTTATTAAAACTTGGAACATAACATTCTTGGAACTTTGGATTTATAATATACACACTTTTCTTCATTTCTTACCTAGGAGAGATTTATACTTTTAGGATACATTGAGGATCGTGATACTATTGGAAACACACCTATATGCTTTACCTTGTTTCTTTACTTTCAAGAGATTGACACCTTTACTTGGGAGGGATAGATATATTAACTCGTAACTTTACCTCTTCATTACTCCTATGAGATCTTATGAGATGGAAATTGGTACAAACATAATCATAATATTATTAGACTTTGGAACATGACATGATTGGAAATGCTACTCAAGAACAAATAGATCCTCTTTACCTCCTTACTCTCTTTGAGATAGTTCTCTTAGAAATCACAACGTTATAATAGCTTTGGAACTCCAGTCAATGAATAAGAGATAAGTGAATCATACTTCATCTAAGAATAGGACGCATACGAATAACAATATATCTCAACCTGAACTGGGATACTTTAGAACACTTCAGACATGAGTAAGTACCATAACAAGGTGAATACACTCTGCTGTAGAAAGATACGGAAAGAGTAACCTTACATACCTTGTCATCTCACTATGAATACACAAGCCTATATGGGGATACAATAATCCAGCTCCTTCCTTATGTGTTACTCTACAACACAAGTACATAACAAAGCTCATGTTAACAGCCAACTCCCTTACAAATGTATAAGTATCTCAATGAGTTACGTGACTGCTATATAGCATCATTTCGTCCTTCACCGTAAAATCCATTTAATTATCATACCAACAACACCATAACATAGCACACATCGACCAAGACATCATAAACCAATAACATTTTACACCACATTTACCCTTTACGCTTTCTCATTATCATTCCGTCACAATTACCCTATCAACTTGCCTCATAACAACTTATGAACAATGATACATACTTAATATAGTACAAAATACCTTCATACAACCCTTTAAAGTCATTAAAACGGCATCACAAGTTGCTAATTATATCTATAAAGGGTATAGGGGCCTTCGGGGGTCAAAGGGGGACAAAAACATGCAAAAAGGTGTTCTGGAAGGGACCTTTGAAGCCACTTGCGCCTGCAGGTGGATGACCTGCATCTGCAGATGCCCTTTGGTAGTAGTCAGAGGCACCTGCGAAGTCACCTGCGCCCGCAGGTGCTTCGTTTGCGAGGGCGGGTGCCCGCTTCGGCCAAAAAAGGTCTATATTGGGTCTTTTTATGCAATGAATGGTCCATGATCATAACTAAACTCATTTTAACGTATATTTGATCATATTGAATTCCAAAAATCATCCATGGTATCAAAACACACATAAACATCACCAAAACCTCACTTTCTTTTCAATACGTCACCAAATCCATAACCAAATTTACAACAACAATTCCAAACATTATACACAAGGATAAAACAAGGTAAGACTGTAATCACATCTCACATGTCAATATTGAATCCATCAAGTTCACTTCCTTCAAGACCACAAGTCCATGTTCAAGTTTACAAGGCAAAACCCTTCACCGATTAAGCACACACAAATTGTTTTACACATAGTGAACTTCTCACACTTCACCAACATAACCAACATGATATAAACCATCTTCCATGCATAAAATATATTTAACCATAATAATATACACTTACCAAGTCTTGCAAGACGATGATCTTGGTCAAAGGGATGAAGGTCTAGGGTTTGTATGAGATAAGGAAATGTTAGAGATAATTCTAGAAATGGCATGGGTGTCACAATGAAATAAAAATCTGACTTGTGCCCTTTTATAGTCCCTTTAAGTCTCTCTTATCCCATTCTTGGCATTAAATGCAATGGTTGATTAGTCAAATGGAAGAATGGGTCATATTTGCCCCATTGGGCCAAGTCTTTCTTATGATCTTTGGGCCTCATTTGGCCCAATGGCACAAGACTCATGTAAGCCCCAACAAATGAATGTCTAATTCATCAAATCTCTCATGTTTAACTAATTCCATGATTGTACACGTAGTCATATAGGTTCGGAAACATATGGGGTGTTACACCTCCTACGAAGGTCTAATCACATGTACTATGCCCAATATCAATTATCTCATCAATAACATTACACAATACATACTTAAGGCTCTCGACACCTAAGTAAACATTGTTCAACATCGTCAAGTAGGGTTGGGTAGGTACGGGGTGTTACACCTTCACTCCCAAATTAGATCTTTTTAAGCCTCATAGTTCATTTACCATCAAGGAGGAACATGTTTTCTAGAGAGGATACAATTTTAATTAGGGACATGGGTTCCATCACAATTAGCCGATAAAAAGATTTAAAAGCTCAAAATGGCAGACTATGAATATAATCACACTATTTGGAAGGCTAATATAGGTTAATAGTGACTTTTGTTCCAAAAAAATGGCCTATAGTTCATATATCAACTAAGTTATCCTTACACATGTGGCATGACTAACCAAACATGTTCTAGATTGCATGTAATAACATAGACACAACAAAATACCAACACACAATATCACTACACTATATTTAGCTAATTAATTTAACTCCCAAACTTACGCTAAGCATTTACCAATTTCTAATGCCACAAAAAATAGATATACATGTCAATATATACATGAGAAGCTTATGCAAGTTTTTTAGGGGTTCAATTTTTTTAATTAAAATAAGTTTCATGTTACAAGCAAACAATTATCACCATATAAGTCAAACTCATTCCTTTTTACTTAAAATACTATCTGGACTAATTCACTTTGGAAAGTTCCTACCATTCTATCATTGGTAAAGTCTGACTTCTAGACTCAAAGAGCGAAAAAATAAACATTAAATAAATATAAATCTGCCTAGGTTTAGTATTAAAAATAAATTTCTGAAAAAGAACCATGGCGAAGAAAAACAAGGAGGTGACTCGATTACAACAGACTCTTAAGTTTTTTTTTTTTGGGGTTAAAACCGGACATTGAGCCCGTTTATTAAAATAAAAGATAGTTATTTACAAAGGCCTGGCCTAAAACAAGACTAAAACAAAATAACCCTGAAATATAGACGCTTAAAAATAAATTAAGGAAGCAACAAGAGGGTTTGAAAAGAAAAACTCCATGTGCCACTATTGCCACTATCTTTATGTCTCTGATAGGTTGGCTCAAGGGCTAGAAACACACATCAAATTTTGACATCATTAGCTTGCTCTGTCTTTTATTGGTACTATATACATGGACGACTGGTCTTTCAGTAATTTTTCTACTGCATTTGCTTCTAGTGTCCTACTAATTTTCTATAGGACTTCCATCCATTACATGGCCTATGTCTCTTCTATTTTTGTGTGATATAATGCCCTAGATTGGACCAGTTCTTCTAGGTAGTTTGAGGGAGTGCACAAATTTTGAACAAGCACTTTCTCTATCATAGGAAAATTCTTGTCCTTCTTGCTCTCTAACATAAGTTCTATGCACAACTCCTAGTATATGAGAAAATGGTACATTAGCACAATTATCTCGTTCCATTAGTAATAAGAGAGTTAGTCATCCATTGAAATTATCAGGATAGATTGCCAATCTACATCCACATAGTCAGATTCTTCTTGCACCATCGAGTACTTTTGTGGGATGTCCTTTTTATTAAGATGAGACGGTATCCTCTCCCATTTATTTTTTACATTCTTTTAAAACATCACCTGTACACATGTAGGATTAGCACTTAAATAGTTTAAGTTAGATGAAGGCATAGAAATTGATAGGACACATGAATATTATGATATTTTCTTAAACCCGTAGTTTAGTATCTATCTATCATAGTGGTTACTTGAAATATTCTATGAAGTAGCAGATGGTTCATGAATTACTTCACGGCCATAAGTTGCTTCTTCAAGTAGATTATATTAGGACCTATCTATGAGTGTTTATAGTGTGTCAGTGTAAGAGTCGTGGATTATTCCACGATCATGACTTATCAAAATAGAAATAAATTTACTTATTAGGTTTTAAAGGTTCAATGTTGAGATCTACTGTCCATGAAATGGTCCACGTTTGCAAAACTCATCATCTTACAAATAATTATATCAAACTTAGAAATATGTTTAATCTTAAATATTTACCTAAATAAGATGACAAATCTACATACGTTCAAGAAAGATTTCATGATTAATTAGTACATAAATGCATACTTTAGTCTCTACACTTACTGGGGTGATTGAAATGCAAACATAAGGTTTTCACCCTTGTTTTTGCTAGTTTTTCACCCTTGTTTTGTCAGCTCTTTATTAGGTTTAAAACCCATCAGAAAAACCTTACTCCTTGATGACATAAAATGTACAGAGACCATAGATTCCTTACCTTAAATTTGTGAGAAAAAGGTAGATCTAGACATGGGGAATGGTCCTTATGCTTCAGTAAAGAAAGAAAGCAAAGAGAATTTCTTTTTTTTTTCGAAGTTCATAAAAAAAGAGTATGTAGAAATGTGTGTAGGATTACTTAGTTATAGAAAGAGGAAAGATGTGGAGTCACTTTTTATGGTATAGAAAAAAGATTGATTGGTGGGAATTTCAATAGGTAGAACTAAAATATGGGGTCTAGAAATTTTATACATGTTTCTAGAAGGTCCAAACCTTTAGAAGGCATTTAAGTGAACTTTACAACTACCATATGATTCGTGAAACCAACAATGGCTCATAAAAGCCTTCCTTAGTCACACTATTACTCACCTATTTTGCTCTTGTATTATGTTCCATAAAATAAGTTGTGGGCCAAGTTCAAGGTTTACACCTAGTTCGACTATTGTAAGAAAGTTAAAGGTTCATAGTCTCCTTGTTGTGCCATTTTTATTTGTCCATTAGGTTCTCTAGAGTCGTGTCATGGTTTCCTTTCTGTGGTCATGTTTCGCCCTCATGAGCACTCCACTATTTTAATGATCCTCCTGGTCATTCTATGACTTTCATGCATTTTTCCTCTTTTAACCATTCTTGTAGCTTTTATATAGTGTTTTTGTTAGAAAGGATGGGCAACACGATTCTTGAGGTGGTTATTCAAGAACTTTGACTCTTTTTGAGTTTTTAAGTTTTGAATGTTAAAATGCTTGACTTAAGTCAACGTTCATTGAAGACATGACTGAAAAGAAATTTTGACAGTTCTATTAGTTCTTGAAGGTAGTTTTTAGGCTAGAGGGACCTTTGATTTGGTTCTCAAGGTGATCAAACTCATTCAGGAATTTGATAGGGTTTTTTGAAATTTAAGCCAAGGTTGACCTCTGTCAACATTTGATTGAGACGACCTCATTTGGATATTTTGATGATTCTATTGAGTCTAGATCATTATTTCCAGTTGCATATCATATTTAGTTTGTGTTTATAGGGTTTGGAACGAATCCCAAGGGTCCATCTGGGAATTTGATCTTTGAGAGTTATTGTTGGTGCAGTTGTACCTAGTGCAGTTGATCCTAGAGAGCTTGGGTTTCCTCTGCAAAGCTGATCCTATGGAAACCTATCCACACCGGTGAAGGCTAAGGGGACTATGGGAAGTCACACCTGTAGATCCCCCTAGCTCCTGCGGCACTGCTCTTTTAGCAAAAGGCTCTTGCCTGCAGAGGGTGCACTATATATCAACCTCACACATGCAGATCTTTTGCCTCAACTGCAGGCTCACTTCTATAGATATTACCCTACCCATGTGGTGTCCTTCGCACTAGGTGGCTTCCACCATAGCGGAACATCCACCGCAAGTGCAACATCACACTTGAAGTGAATCCTCTGTTGCTGTGAGAGATCACTGAGTTTTCAAAACTCATCTCGTTCATTTCTTGTATTTTTATTCTAAATCTTTGGAGCTCGAATCCTTGGATAATTTAGCAGTTCTTAAAGGATTGTTCAGTAGGTAAGCTCCGTGTCTTTCCCTTAGTTTCTCATCCATTATCTAGTATTAATTTTTTTTTAATCCCTGTTTTCAACTGGAAATTTTCAAATTATCTCCAAAGTTCACGTGAACTTTCTATAATGATTTGAGGTACGAATTAGATTCCATTCCAATTTTATGGACAAGCATCGAGTGTCAAATTTTGACCCGATGGATCACATCTATGGTATTAAGGAAAATATAACCTATGTTTTTAAAAGAAATTATACCCTTTTCACTAAGTCCAAGGTAAGATTTTGGACTCTTTAACCTTTTACTCGATCCGAGGTAAGATTTATGTCCTTTTCTAATTTCAGTTTTTTACTATATAAGAGGTAAAATTCTAGGTGGGTTTGAGGTAAGATTTTAGGCTTTCACGCTACACTTATGTATCTTTTTTGATGCAGATCCTAGATCTTGCGATCATTGCTGACTCTACTCATTCTAGTAGATGTGTTGATCGGATCTGTGGTAATCTCCTGGCATTCAGGACTTATCCATTTCTTTCATGTTGATACACTATTTATATTACTAGTTTCTTTTGGACACTCATGTATTAGACTAGTTTTACTCCTGTCTATTAGTCGGTTTTGCACTGGTGATACCGAGTCCCTAGATGGTTGCATTTTGTACTTTTGTACTACCTTTGGGCCCTAATTTGTTTGCATGTATATATTTGGCCCGCTTATCCCATTTGTTCTTCTTTCACATACTTATTGTTTTTATATATTTAACCATGGGTTCGTGCTTATCTACGTGGAGGGTTGTAATATGTTCCATCATGGTCGTGACACTTGTCTCGTAGAATCTTTAGACAGCTGAGGTGTTTCTTCATCCAGTAAGGTCGTTAATTAAGTTTGCGACCGTCTTCAATCTCATTTTTTGACCTTTTTTCTATAGGTTCCTACTAATCACCACTCTGAATATATCCACAATCCAAGTAGCGCTCCACCTTTTGATCTGTTGTCCTATATGTGGCCGTAAATCACCCTTTTCATGCAATTTTCATGATTTTTTTCTAATTTAATTCACCAAAACATTCTAAAATATACAAAATAAGAAATTAATATAAAAATAGAAGAAACCAAAATGAAACAAGGCTAAGAACATTCAAAACTATAAAGAGAGGATACACATAAGTGCTATTTTCAAGGCACATTAGGTATATAAATCTTTTCAATTGTGGTAACCCAAAATATTTTAGCCATGGTACCGAACTGTATTGCAATTATTTATTTCAACTTTAGTACCAATAATTACTTCAACATTACATACTATATAAAATACTATTTTCTCACACCATCATTTGTAGTTTATGCCATTAAATTTTTCAAGTCTCTCCACGTCTTGAAAGGACTTACCCAATGAACAAGTCCTCATGAACAAAAATTAACATCCTAAAATTAAGTAAAAATATGAAAACTAATGTCATGACCTAATTTCTCAGTTCATCATGGCACCTACTTTAACTCACCCATAGGTAAGCCAAACTATAGCACGGAACAACAAGTAATAGACTAATAGGAGGAAGATAGAGGAAAACAAGAATAAAGATGACAATAATAAGCAATAAGCGAAAAAGTAGCTATATATATACACACACACACACATAAGCATACTATACAATAGAAGAAATAGGATAAAATACCAAACTGAATCCCCCCAAGACCTGGTAAGGTCAGTACAAGAGCCGCTAATAAAAAAGAAGTACTACATACTGTCAAAATATACATCGTAATCTCAGAATATACAAAATAAGACTATTATGAAATCAAAGGAGAGGGATCAGCTCCAGACTCTGAAAGCTCACCCAATTTTTGATCACCAGCACAACATAATGTCAGCGTTGTCACGACCCAACCGGTCATGATTGACACCCACCCTAGCCTATGGCAGGAGAACCATGCTAGTCTCACCTTTAGTCATATAAGTGTTACTCTCATATTCATATAATATAGTTTACTAAGTATTAATCAATCTCTTAAAGGTTTTCACATAACTAAAAATTATTGTCAAACGACATCATTATCCATAAAGCTAATAGAGTGTGGAAACCTTTATTTATTACAATCCCGGGGACCTGATGTCACAATACAAGAACATCTAAAAACAACTAAGTCTAGAAAACATCTATAAATATCCCAAAACATAACAAGAAAAATCGTCTTAGTCCAAAAAATAAGGGACATCAACATCATAAGAAGATCTGAGGGTTGCCCGGACATGGTGCTCACCCTCAAAATTAAATCTCAATTGCAAACTAGAGTCGTGGTCGCATGCCAATCACAGGAAGATGTTCTACACTCAACAAAAACAAGAGTACAAGTAGAATATGTACAACAACAAGTATTGGTAAGTATCATAGGTCGACTAACTTAACAATGTACAAGTAAGAAAGTCAAACAAATATTAAAGCGATCACGCAAAACTCATAACCAATGATATCAATCAGAAAAACACATCATGTATTATCATATAATTACAACTCACACATTCACTTTCACAGGATTTCATACTTAGTCATTTTCATCAACAATTCATCATCATATATATTCATCAAAATGGCACTCAATGCTGAATGAATGCATGTATGCAAGATTTGTACATCATCTCTTACTCTTCTCATCCTCATCATCAACATAATAAAGTGCCGGCGTGGTACCCGACCTATTATCATGACACATCATATCATACCGGTATGGTAACTAACCCATTATCACAACATATCATACTGTATAGGTGTGTTACCCAACCGATCACCTACACATATCATCACAATGCAAATGAAATGAGATGCATTCATTAAATCATAAGTCATGCTAGAAAGCAATCATAGATGTCTAAATCACAAAAAAGCACAAATCCAAGAATGTCTAAGTGCTACACAAAACCATAGTCTACCTCAACTCCTTTTCTCAAAGTCACCCTTAAGCCACACTTTTGCCCTTTCGATCTCGTTCTTGTCTATAATAACAAGAATATACATTCATTTTAATAATTCATCCCTTTTTTACTATTAGGGATCAAAAGTCACTGAGTTTAGCCATAACTTACCCTATTTCATTATCT
Source organism: Capsicum rhomboideum (assembly GCA_031232105.1). Taxonomy (NCBI): domain Eukaryota; kingdom Viridiplantae; phylum Streptophyta; class Magnoliopsida; order Solanales; family Solanaceae; genus Capsicum; species Capsicum rhomboideum. Next base: position 54,021,255 of record CP124718.1, read on the forward strand.
AAGGGTTTTCTTATCATTTAAACTTCATGAACACTGCTTGAATTAGCATAAATAATAGTAATTCTAGTCCCATTATATTTTATAACACCCTAGGATCATTTTATACTGAATTTATTCACATTTCCACCACTTTTCATTAATTCTCATGAACTAGGGTTAAACCCCAATTTCCACCATTAATCTATTTCTAGTGATTACCATTATAGAGGTTCGAGCCATTTTTACTGGATAAGGTTCCCATGACTGTTGCAGTGATTACTTTTTCTGCTGCAGCATTCTGAGACAGAAAGTCGGGGCCTCTCCTCAGTTTTCCTCATTTTACAACACACACCATGAATTTCGACATCTTGAACCAACCCCTCCATGATATATGCTATAATCGAAGTTCAATAACTCCATTTCAGGTGCCGAAAGTTACTGCAACTTTCTATACTTGTTGGATATCCAGCTACTAAATCAAACCTAGATATTATCAATCACATCAATACCATATTTCACTCAAATACCATATCCTTAACATTAAGCCAAAACTAGACTAGCCCTAAATTCCTCAAAATTTAGCTAAGGGGAGTCTAGGTGCCACTTCTACCTCCTAATTCAGTGTATCGACATTTTTGGTTGTTACATTAGATTCCAATTTACCACTCGTTTGTGCCCGAACGACCACTGTGCTAAAAAAGACATAACAACTAGGATGGAGTGTACCTGAATCAATGAACAAGTGCGGATACCGCTTATGCATATTTGTTTTTGTCTCCCATGTAGCTTTCTAAATGGTACAGTTACTCCACTGAACCTTGACATAAGGAATAAATCGTGTCCTCAACTTCCTCACATCTCTAACTAGAATATCAATAGGTTCCTCTTCATAGGACAATGTTTTATCAAACAATTTTGGGTCCCAATGAATTATATAGTCACCATCTCCATGGTACTTCTTTAACATTGATAGATGGAATATTGGGTGTATCTCGGACATACTAGGGGATAAGGCCATCCTGTATGTTACTGACCCCACTTTTTTCAATATGTCAAAAGGTCCTATGTACCTTGGGCTCAACTTGCCCTTCTTGCTGAATTGCATTACACCCTTCATAGGTGACACCTTCAAGAGTATCTTTTCCCTCTTCTTAAACTTTATGTCTCTCACTTTTTTATCAATATATTCCTTTTTTATGATTTGAGCCGCTATGGGCTTATCCTAAATAAATCTCACTTTTTCTATAGAGTCTTTGAGCATATCAGTGCCCCAAGGCCTCACCTCGAATGCGTCAAACCACCCAATTGGGGACCTATATCCTTTACCATATAAGGCCTCAAAAGGAGCCCTGTCGATACTAGAGTGGTAGCTATTATTGTAGGCAAATTCACTCAATGGTAAGTATTGGTCCCATTGACCCCCGAAGTCCATAACACAAGCCCAGAGCATATCCTCAAGCACTTGGATAGTCTTCTTAGATTGACCATTGGTCTGCAGGTGGAAAGCAGTGCTCAAGTCCAATCTAGAACCTAACTCGGACTAAAATCACTCCCAAAAATTAGAATTCAATTTAGTACCCTGTATGACACAATTGACACAAGTACCCCATGTAGCCTTACAATCTCCTTCATATAGATCTTGACCAACTTAGTTATATTATAATCAACTCTTACTGGAATGAAATGAGCCAACTTAGTCAATCAATCAATAATAACCCAAATAGAGTCGCATTTCCTCGAGGTTTTCAAAAGGCCAACCACAAAATCCATCGTTATCCATTCCCACTTCTATTCTAGAATAGGCATTCACTGAAAGGTACCACTAGGCTTCCAATGTTCGTATTTGTATTGCTGGCAGTTCTGACACTTAACCAAAAAACCAAAAAATCTATAATGTCATGCTTCATCTTTCGCCACTAATATTATTGCCTCAAGTCCCTATACATCTTGTTGGCACCTAGATGTATGGAGTACTTGGAATTATGAGCCTCTGCTAGAATGGTGAAAATCAAGTTACCTACCCGAGGCACACAGAACTGACCTCGGATTCTCAAGGCCCCCTCTTCATCAAGAATGGCCTCTTTCGCCTTCCCTTGTAACACCTTTTCTGTGATATTTTTCAATTTCTTATCTTCAAATAGCCTACTCTTAATCTGATCATAGAATATGGACCTAGCCTCCATATATGCCAACACCTTTCCTTCACTAGTTTTGTACGATCTCAAAAAATTGTTAGCCAAATATTGTACCTCTCTCGCTAATGGGCGCCTGGACAACTTCAAAAATGTTAAACTCCCCATGCTCGCTGGTTTCCAACTTAGTGCATCCACCCCCACATTGGCCTTACATGGGTGATACAAAATTGAGATGTCATAGTATTTAATCAACTCTATTCATCTCCTCTGTCTGAGATGTAAATTCTTCTGGGTGAACACATGTTGCAAGATGCGGTGGTCTGTGAACACCTCACACTTCCCCCCATAGAGATAGTGTCTCTAAATTCTTAAAGCAAATGCCACGGCAGAAAATTCCAAGTAATGTGTGGGGTAATTTTTCTCATAAGGCTTTAGTTGTCTCAAATCATAAGCAATCACATTCCATTCCTGCATCACAGCACCTAAACCTAAATATGAGGCATTATAAAATACAATAAAATCCTTACCCTTGATAGGCAGGGTTAGTTCTGGAGCAAAAGTCAACACAATATTGAGATTTTGAAAGCTCTCATCACACTTGTCATTCCAATCAAACGAAAATTCTTTCTGAGTGAGGCAGGCAAGATGCGAAGCACTGGAAGCAAACCCCTTAATGAACCAGCGGTAGTAACTGGCCAACCCTATAAAACTATGGATTTTAGTCACGTTTGTCGGTCTGGCCCAATTTGTAACCACCTCAACCTTTTATGGGTCCATCATAATCCTCTTTTTAGAAACCATGTGTCCCAAGAAGGACATCGAATAAAGCTAGAATTCATACTTAGAGTACTTAGCATACAATTACTTCTCCTTCAACATCTTTAACACAGTACGCAAATGAGCTTCATGCTCTTCCTCACTCTTAGAATAAACAAGTATTTCATCAATAAACACAATAATTAACAAATCCAAAATGGATTTAAACACTCCATTCATCAAGATCATGAAAGCAGCTGGGGCATTGGTCAAGCCAAAAGACATAGTCGGAAACTCGTAGTGCCCATAACGAGTTTGGAAAGCAGTCTTTGGGATGTCTTCTGCACTAATCTTAACCTGATGATAACCCTACCTGAAATAAATATTAGAGACCACTGCAGCTCCTTGTAACTGGTCCAACAAATAAGGATATTTGTTACGAATGGTCACCTTATTCAATTAGCGGTAGTTTATGCACATCCTCATACTACCATCTTTCTTCTTTACAAACAACACCAGTGCTCCCCAATAAGAGACACTTGGGCTAATAAATCCCTTTTCCAACAACTCTTACAATTGGGATTTCAACTCTTTCAGCTCTATTGGTGCCATATGGTATGGAGCAATAGAAATAGGTCTAGTCCCCAACTCTAAGTCTATACAAAAGTGAACTTCCTAATCTGGAGGCATACCTGATATATCATCCGGAAACACTTCTAGGAATTCACATTCCAGTGGACCTGATATTATAGGACGGACTATAGAATTATCTTCCCGAAGATGGGATAAAAATGCTCTAACCCCTTTTTTACTAATTTCTAGGCACAAATTGTAGACAAAACTATCATGGGATTAGGCTTAAGGGTACCTGCCCAATATAACTTCTCTCTCCTGGGCATTGTTACAGTAATAGTTTTTGCATAACAATCAAGAACAACATGATAAGGGGACAACTAACTCATCCCCAAAATAACATCAGACACTTTCATATTTAGAATAACCAAGTCTGCCAGGGTTTTAAACCTCATAAATATCACAAAACACGCACGATTCACCTGATCAAAACATATAGACACCCCAACCATTTTAGACATATACATAGGAGTATAAAGATATATTCATAGTCCAAGTCCCAAACCATAGCAAATTTCACAAACTCAAAAAAAGGTGGAACCGAGATCAAACAATATAGAAGCCATATGATCACAGATAATAATACTACTTGTGATCACCGCATTGGAAGCTTCCGCCTTAAGATGAGCCAAAATTATATAAAGATATGCCTTAGGACCACCCTTGCCACCACCTCTAACACCATGAGCTTTATTTCTACCAATTTTTCCTGCTCCTCGATTGGCGTGGTTAACACCCTTAGCCTGGCCACTACGTCCACCCTGTGGATGACCCCTACCGATTCCTTCTCCACCATGGCCAACCAGAACTAGAGTGTGGTTGTGTCAGCTGACCTGCAGATAGGAAATTAGGACAATTCTTCTTTACATGTCCATAACCTCCACACTCCAACTATTTGGTCCCCAAAGTAGGCCTCTAAACTAAAGAAGAAAAAGGTGTGTAGCTGCTGGCTTGGGAAGGCTGATAACTAACCCTAGACGGTCCCCCTATCGATACTGGCATAGCTGAATAGTAGGGCTTAGATAAACCATGACCCTTTGAGAAAGTATCACTGAATTGGCTCGAGGTTCGATAAGATCTACGAACTGAGTGCTCTGATACCATCTCTATCACGATAGAACCGATCACCCACCCTAACCTATGGTGAGAGAACCATACTATTCTCACCTTTACTCACATAAGTATTACTCTCACATTTATATTTTATAGTGTCCCAAGTATTAAATCAATCTCTAAAGGTTTTTACTTAAATAAAAATCATTGTTAAATGGCATCATCATCCACAAAGCTAATAGAGTGCAGAAACCTCTATCTATTACAATCTTCGGGACCTAAAGTCACCGTACAAGAACATCTAAAAACAACTAAGTCTGGAAAACATCTAGAAAGATCCCAAAACATAACAAGAGGAATCATCATAGTCATGAAAACAAGGGACATCAACATCATAAGAAGATCTGAAGGTTCCCCAGACATAGTGCTCACCTTCAAAATTGAATTCAAACTGCTAAGTAGAGAAGATGTACTGCACTCAATAAAAAAAAGAGTACAGGTAGCATCATTACAACAACTACTGGTAAGTATCATAGGTCAACTAAATTAACAATGTACAAGTAAGCAAGTCAAACAAATATAAAAGCGATCATACAAAACTCATAACCAATGATATCAATCCGACATACACATCATGTATCATCATATAATTGCAACTCACAAGTTCAATTTCATAGCCTTTCATACTTAGTCATTTTCATCAATAATTTATCATCATATGTATTCATCAAAATGGAACTTAATGCATATTAATGTTTGCATGTATGCAAGATGTGCGCATCATATCTTACTTTTCTCATCCTCATCATCAACATGATAACACACCGGCATGGTACCCGACCCATTATCATAACATATCATATCATATCGATGCGGTATCATTCCATTATCACAACATATCATATTGTACTAGTGTGGTACCCTACCCATTACCTTCACATATCATCATAATGCAAATGAAATACAATGCAATCATTCAATCACAAGTCATGCTAGAAGGCAATCATAGATGTCAATCCAAGAAAGTCTAAGTGCTACACAAAACCATAGTCTACCTCAACTCCTTTGCTCAAAGTCACCCTTAAGATACACTATTTACCTTTCGATCTCGTTCTTGATCTATAACAATAAGAATATATATTAATTTAATAATTCATCCCTTTTTAACTATTAGGGATCAAAAGTCACTGAGTTTAGCCATAACTTACCTTATTTTATCATCTTAGGGTTTTCTTATCATTTAAACTTCATGAACACTACTTGAATTGGCATAAATAATCATAATTCTAGTCCCATTAGTGTTTTCTAACACCTTAGGATAATTAAATACTGAATTTATTCACATTCCCACAACTTTTCATCAATTCCCATGAACTAGGTTTAAACCTCAATTTTAGCCATTAATCCATTTCTACTGATTTTCTAAGGTTAAACGAAGTAAATTTATGTCCAGAATGTAATTACTTACCTCCAAAGATAAAAAACTTCAAAATCGCTCTGAAAATCGTCTTTTCCTAGAGCTCTATTGCATTTTTTTTAAAAGTGGCGAATGAAAATGTTTTTGGGCTTTAAAACTGAAATTTTTATTGCGTGTTAGCACTGTGGTGGATAATTACCGCTGCAATGGTTAAATTTCTGCTGCAACGGTTCACGCCCATTTTACTGGAGGCCACATCTGTGGTTCCCATGACTGCTGCAGCAGTTACTTTTTCTGCTGCAGTGATCTGAGACAGAAAATTGGGACCTCTCCTTAGTTTTCCTCATTATACATCACACACCACGAATTTCAACATTGTGAACCAACCCCTTCATGATAAATGCTATAACCGGAGTTCTATAGCTCCATTTTAGGTGTCGGAAGTTGCTGCGACTTCCTATACTCGTTGGCTATCCAACTATCATATCAAGCCGATCTATTACCAATCACATCAATACTAAATTTTTTTCAACTACCACAGCCTCATAATTAAGCCAAAACTAGACTAGCCATGAATTCCTCAAAATTTATCTAAGGGGAGTCTAGGTGCAACTTCTACCTTCTAATTTAGCGTAACAAATTTTTGATTGTTACAAACATCAATGACGGTGACTCATACTAGGATCTGCATTAGGAAAAAAGATGCAGAAGTGTAGTATGAGTACCAAAATACGGGTACTTAGCAGGCATCATAGGCCAACTGATCTCATTTACGATAAAAATATAAATAAAGTGCAAATATATAAACTAAGGCAGTAAATGAGGGTTAGAAATTAAATAATTTGCTATGCTAGTCAAAAGTGGTCAATCGAATACAAATAACTCCAAAAGACAAAATAAATGCCTAGCTATAACCTAACTGGTCCCCCATAAGACCAGAAGGTACACACAAGAAGAAATATATCCAACCGAGCCCCCATAAGCATGGTGTGTACAAACAAGAGTAAAACTAGATATAATAGTAATGAACGTAAAATGAGTCAAGGTGTTATACATACTGTATACTCCTTCCTCAACCATACTCATAAATCTTACCAATCTCTATCGAATTTCATCCTCCAAATCCATAAAAGTAAAGATAATAAATGATGGACTCGAATCAGAACTCAATGAATAATTAGAATACACAGATGTCGAACTCAAACTGGAACCTATAAATAATATCAATATACAGATACCGGACTCGAATCGAAACTCAATAAATAATAGAAATATATAGATGCCAGACTCAAACTAGAACTTGTTAATAATATCAACATACAAATGCAAGACTCAAACAGGAACTCAAAAAATAAAGCATTATGTAACAATATGCAGTTATATACTCCATCTCAAGTCCATCTAGTTGTTTTTTCCATTTAAGAAGCTAAACTATTAAAGGATAACTAGATTCAATTTATTAAGTCTAAGGTTGCGATTTGAGGTCAAAATACTAACAAGGCAAGTGTATCGACGCTAACACTCTTAAGATAACCATACTACTTGAAATTACCCTTACTGCAACGGTTCAAAAATCGTTGCGATACATAAGAGAACTATTTCCATAGATCTACCTCAATGGTTCAGCACGCATCCCATATGCAGGCGTGGGGATAGATCTATAACAATGGTTTATGCACTGGTTATTCATCTAAACCATCGCCATAGATCCATCTATAGCAACAGTTATTCTTTCCTCCTGTTGGGACGCTTTTTATACCTATAGCATCTGTTACTAAGCGTTGTAACAAAATATATTACAATATTTTATAACCATTGCAATATAATCTATTGCAACAATTTTATTCTTCTCTTGCAATGGTTTTTGGCTATCTATTGCAACTATTTTGGATGCCAATTGCAACGTTTTTTGCCATATATTGCAACTAGTTCAAATTCCAATTGCGATGGTTTAGATTAAATAAACACCCCTATTGTAAATTAGTATTTACATATATAATAATTTATAATACACAATTATATCCGCATCACAAAATAAAATCTTTCATTAATAATCATAATCAAAAATATGCAACAAGCTAGTAACTCCAAAAGTAAAATATTAAATCCAAATGATTAGTTAAGTTTTTACATAGTATCAAGATTGAGTCGCGATATGTTTCAAGAAATTTGATAGCAAAAAGATCGATATTAGAATATCAACAATATTCCAAAAATCTTCTTAAGTAAGGTCAATGTCTTCATCATTGCTTTCTTTATCTCTTTCTTCATTTTGGACACCTACAAAAGAGAATAAATAATCTCAATTAGAACTTAAATGAAATGATGTTATATATGAGATAATTAATAGACTAGTACTAGCACATGACATGCACAAGTCCACTTTTACAACAAGCTTTCTATAAATATAACATTACCAACAAGTCAAATTTTATATTTAGTTCTTAATCCAATTCATGACACAATAACCCATCTTTCAAGCATGAGTTTATCGATACACTACCAATCCCAGTGTGATGACCAAAAGAAATGACAACTCAAAGTTCTTTATATTCCTTTATCCCAACATGTATCCATCCTTTTCAACTTTAGATCTTAAAACCCCAAATGCTTATAAAAATATACCAAAACATTTTCTTGTTCTTAAATTAGACACAAAAATACACACAACAACGACAATTATCTCAAACGGTCAACTTGGTTCATGGCAATAGGCAAGGATAATACTACAGTATGCACTCAAATCAAAAAGCTAATACATGAATGCAATCAATTAATCAACTACACAACAATACCATACAAGTTAGGATTCCTCATAGTTTGACTATTTATCACACTGACAGTCAAACTTTCTTCTCATCGAAACAACAAAAGAGCACATCCAAAAGCTTACGAAATCGAAAGCAGTTGATTAGAATCAATAGTAGCCAATATATTGAAGCTCTCAGCTACTTGCTATTGGAAAGCTTCAAGTTCTAGCTATTGGCTAGTGGCCTCATGTCATGAGCAGACTCCATGAAATGCACCTAATTGGGTTAAGATCTTTGAAGGAAAGCTTTTACGTATAAAGGAATTCAGCCCAAGGAAAGCTTGATGGTCTGTAACTAGCATTAGTAGATATTTTTCTTCCCATAAAACTATCAAAATTTTCAATAATATCTGGAATTCAACCCACGAATTGATTACAGAAATTTGAGTAATGAAGTGAAAAACACACAATTCATAATGTTTGAACTTCAATAAAATTCCAGAAATGAAACATATACACTGCAGCTAAACCTCTAACGAACCCACCAGTTTCCTGCCCAATTAAAGTTCTAAAAATATTAACTTTGACCCACCTTGCCCCATTTAAGTATTTCCCTACCCTGCCCCATTAAACCCTTGCCCTGCCCTACCCCTTCCTTGCCCTGCCCCATTGCCACCTCTAGTTGGAACACTGGAATAGACATATTCTGGTGCAATATATCCCATTATACCAGCTAGTACACTAAAATCACTTGCCTTAGAATTATCAAACACCTCTGCCAAACTAGAATCACCGAGCTTGGCATTGAACTTAGCATCTCCTAACAGAAACAGATCCCAATCTACCCTCATGTACAAATATCTTAATAGCCACAAATCCCATTGAAGTAATTTCCTCTTCATACATAATAGCAGATTCTATTTCTCCAATTATCCTTTCATGATTAAAACCTTCCATAGCCGATTTTATTTCGGATAATGACAATTTTTTAGGCACTCTATTTCCTTCTAATCTACACATTTTCCCTTCATTATTCTCCTCCATTCTATCAAATTTTCTCTTCCTCATTAAAACTAACACAATAGCAAGAATACAAGCAGAAAGTGCAAAAATTGTAGCTAACCCCCCATAAGTCACAATACAATCCTCCAAATCAATACATAAAGCAAAGTAAAGACCAAAACCCATCGCAATACGATCCTCCTAGACTGGTACCATAAATAAAGATGGATCACAGAGCATTAGTGTACTCAAAAGTCCTTTGCAACAAATGCTACTTATTTAGTAAGAAGCCTTATCCCTACCTTGTGAAGGTAGAGAGGTTAATTTTTATAGGCCCTCGGCTCAGGTAAAGAAAATTGAAAAATAACTATGAGCTGCAGAAATGGCTGCCAGCTGCTGCACAAATCAAGTATGGAAGAAGTAGAAGAAAAAAGGATGAGAAAAATAAGAAAATAAGGAGACTAACCTTGGTTGTTACTACCAGTATATGGACAATTTATTAGTTGAATAGCAACCTATTCTACCGGTGAACGACACTGAGTCTTAGCATATTAGGATCAAGTGTTTGTCACACCTTAAACCTAGGTTAGGCGGACAACTACTATAAGAACACATGCCATACAGATGACCTAGGATGAGAAAATTAATCACTATGCAAATGGAATTGCTAATAAGAAGCTGTATTTACAATATCAACCAACTAGCAAAACCAATACATATGACAAGTGAAACTATAAATACACATGATAGCTTTATAATGTATACAAAGCCTCTAATGAAATCCATCTATACAACTATCAAAACGTAGGCCAAAGACTCGACAAAGCCTAGAATCAATCTAGAGCTCACCAACTACCGCTGAGTATCCTATGCTTCTATTGGAGAGCTCTACTAGCTTGGTGCATATACCTACAACATAAGATATAGTGCCCCCCCGTGAGGGACGTCAGTACGAAAGAACGTACTGAATATGTAAGGCATGGAATGAACATATGTAAAACGAGAGCTCAATGAAACCGAGTATTATTATGTCAACATATAGATAGGATGCAGGACCACCATTGCTAACACTTGTGGAATCATGTACATTACATGCTTTTCTTCACTTTATCCTTCTTTTCTTTGCTTTAAAATCTTTGTAATCCATGTGATACATATGACCAGCTGATTAGTGGTAAAAATAAAAATCCATGTGATCTTCGTCTCGTATCGTAGGCTTACGGACCTAGATTTGAGATTTTTAGTACCGAGCGTCGCGTCTTTTGAAATATTTGATTTAAATTATAATTTTATAAAAAGTGATATGTATTTTATTACCTTTCTAGAAATTTCTTAAATATTAATGAAAAAAAAAACTGTAGTACAATATATTTGTATATGTATTTATTCTAGTTATTAATATTTTAATATAAGATAGGATGTATAGGTATGTCAAATAATTTATCTATTTAAATGTATGTGTGTTGTGTTATATTATTATAATTAGTTATCAGTTATAATATATCTATGTAAAGTAGTGGGATATGTATCTATTTCCTTTTGCTTCCACGTAGTTGTATATGTGTTCACATATTGATAGATATTAGATAGAGACTTATATGACTCACATAGTATTTTTTTTTATTAAATATTATTATAAAAGTTAGTATTATTGGTAGCGAAATTTAGAATATTATATGTAGTTTTTTTTTGTTTTTTTTTACCTAGCTGTTTCTAACAACACTTGAAGCTTTTCAACATTTACTGGAAGTCATGAACTCTTTTCCTCCATTTTCAAACCAACGACTACTTGAATTTATTAACAGGAGACGACACTTTGGCAAAGCTTATTATCCAGGCCATCAAGTCTCATGTAAAGGATTATTATTTTGACTCGATAATTGATTATCTACCTCAAGTTATTAAAATACAGATTCTAGGTATGTTTTCTTTTTGGCATGATTCCTTAATATTTGAGATTTTTAGATCTATCGTGCTATCAAGGTGTCGGTTATTACATGTTTCTAAATTATTCCTAGTGTTATTATGTTAAAAAAAATAAAATCCATATTCGGTGAAGTTGATCCCGTGTCAAGTTGGGGAGTAGGAAATGGTGTGTATGTTATTGTGATTAGCGGGTTATGTTAATTGTCGAGTTGATTGCGGGGTTATGATTGTAAAGAGGAAATGTAATGTTATTGCTTAAGTTAGTCCAAAATAGAGATATACTTGCCTTGATTTATTATGGGAGAGGTCCCTTATATAAAGAAACTCATATTTAGAGTATAATTTCCTTTTGGTAATGAAGTGATTTTTATTTACTTGAATATTTCTCACGTCAACCTATACCCTTTTAAATTATGTACTTCTCTAGCATACAACATATATTTCTAGAGGCAAAGACTAAGATTATTCATAGAATATGTAAAGACATTAAAACTTTGTTGTTCTTAATTCCACAGATATATTCAGTTAAAAAGGGAAAATTGATCTCCATTCACATCAGGGATCTTGGTTTATACCTATATTACTTGTTGGGTAGCTATTTTGTATGTGTACATATATTGTTGTGGTATTACTATTTTTCAAATTCAATATTTACATGCTTTTAGATATCATGGTGGTCTTATCGACCAGTATAGCAATTTACTTATTTCTGTTATGGATTCCTGGTTAGCTGTTGTGGTGGTATGGTTTGCTTATTAGTTTCCCACATGCATTACATGCTCTTAGGCTAGAGATCGCAGTACGTGTTTGCCTACACCACATACGTTATATTGCATTTCATATGATTGTGTAATATGACTTTGATTTGTTCTTGTTAGTTGTGTATGGGGCCTATGGAAGCTTAGTAAGTTTTGGGTGTTATGGTGATATAAGAATCAGAAAGGCGTAGAACTGGCTGCGATTTAGCCATAGTAGATTGTTGTACTATAGTTGTGATCATTGGATAAGTGAAGTAGGGATTGGTAAGATCGTTGAGGCTGCGATTTGTTCGATTCTAATTGTTTTGTATTGTAATGAATTCATTATTAAGTTATCATGGTTGGCACCTGCCGAGTTTATGAGGGATACGTTGTAGAGCTTCCTGATAATATTGCCCTTCCTTGATTGAAACAGTTATTCCTTTTCGAGATGTCATGTTAATACGGATGTAGTGCCTAGTCGAAAAGTAATAAAATGGAGAACAGTTCATACGTGATTAAACATTAATCAAGAAGATATTGGGGGTTTAGATATATGATAAGGTCTATATAAGTAACTTAAACATGTTTAGAAATTGTACAGAGTTTGGTAAACATAGGATATTTCATTGTGTGGCGATCCGTTTTAAGTAAAAAAAAATATATATATATGTTTTGGAAAGCTAACACATAGCTCTACAACTTTTATGCTTATGACAAAGTCTGATTTTTGCTGTTATAAACTCAAAATAGGGGACGTACGAGAGGTCTGGTTCTATCTAGTTTCCAATTTTTTTAAAAAATCCCCTATGCGCTGTTGTTAGTATTTTATTGATATCTTTTTGTATAAAATGTACTTTTTAGTGATTCTAGATTTTTTTTTCAACCCCAAGACATATACCCACGACTTCAATGAAGACTATGAAGCTTGGTTTTGCTGTTTATCTGTCACACCCCGAATTCCAACGAGGCGTGATTGGCACCCGTAGCCGATAAGGCCCGAGAGAACCAACCTGTACTTATGTTCATTCAAATGCATGCTATCAGAAACACCTTTATCTCGTAGGAGCTTATAATGCTAACAACGAAATTCATGGAACATGTGACGTATATACATATATGAAACTTGGCCGGTGAGGCCATCAAGTCAAAAACAACATGTACCTTTTACATTTATACACCCACATCTGTCTACAAAAGCCTCTAACAAGTGCATTGACCAAAATGAACTAAAAGTCGGGACAAGTCCCCGAACTATACAACATGTACAACACCAAAACATATGTGTAACTGCAACTCGGAGAAGCCCCGAACTAACTGGAGCTCACCAATGTTCCACAACAACTGGCAACCTACTGTGGAGGCCTACTAGTACTTGCGCCTACAGCGAGTAAGGTAAATCCCCCAAGAGGGGTCAGTACGAAGAATGTACTAAGTATGTAAGGCCATATGAAACTTGTATGATATGTAGACATGGCAATGAACTCAAATACAATAAATGATCAATATGGATAAGTCACAATACTGTACTTTGGAAACCATGTATATTGCTTTCATTACTTCCTTTGTATCTTTGCTTCTATAATTATTCATCTTTGCCTGTGAACTGTGATACCCGGGCCCCGACTGAACAGTGGGTTTGACATAACATAAAGTTATGTCGGGATCGGCTCGAGCTAGGCTTATGCCTCTAGATCTGCCACCCTAGAATTAAAGCATTAGGTTCAGCTCGAGCTAGGTTAGTACCTCTAGAGTTGCCACCCATAAACCAACATATCAGGTTCGGCTCGAGATAGGATTATACCTCTAGAGATGCCATCTGTTAGTTTTGGTCTGAGCTAGGCTTATGCCTCTAGTATTGCCCCCTGATCCAACAATCTTGGGATCGGCTTGAGCTAGGCATTTCGCCCCCAAAGCTGCCACCCATACTTGATCATTAACCACATATGCATTACTTTAGTCTTTACTTTGAGATTGATACAATGATAGTCATAACTTGACTTGAAGCTTTGGATCATTAACCAACGAGTAAGAGATGTGAGAAATATATTATTTGGAAATATAGCCTTTTGGGACACATAACACTATTGGAACCATTGGACAATAATCAATGAACGAGATACATGAGCATAAACAATATTGGAACTTTGGAACACAACTTTATTGGGCTTTTGGAACATTATCAATGAATATGAGACATGTGATTCATAATTGCTTAATAAGTAGGAAACATGTGATATTGACAATTGGTAACCGGGTATAGGATACCTTAGCACATTTCGGGATAGGACAAGTGCGATGCCAATATGAATACTATGTGCTGTAGAAAGATACGGACAGAGTAACCTTACATACTTGCAATTCCAAGTATGAACACACAAGCCTATGTATGAACACAATAGTCCAGCTTCTTCCTTACGTCTTACTCTACAATACAAGTTCATACCAGAACTTACATTAGCAATTAGTCACTATACAGGCGTACCAGGAGATAATGAACTATATGACTGTCGTATAACATCATGTCACCCCTTACAATACAATCCAAGCCATTATCATATCAACAACACCACAACATTACGCACATTGACCAAGAGATCATACATCGATAGCATTTCACACCACACTTACCCTTTACGCTTCTCTCTTATCATTCCGTCGCAATTACTCCTTCATAACAACATATGAACAACCATCCATACTTAATACAATCCAACATACCTCCATACGATTCTTTAAAGTCATTAAAACGACATCGCAAGCTGATAATTACATCCAAAAAGGGTATAGGGGCCTTCGGGGATCAACTAGAGACGAAAACACACAAAACGGAAAATTGGGCTGATCTGCGCTGCCACCTGCACCAGAAGGTGGCTGAGGTGCATGCGAAGATGGCCTATGGAAAATTCCATGGTCATTTGTGTTGGCATCTGAGCCCGCAGATGCCCTCGTCTGAGGGGGCGGATGCCCATTTTGGTCCGAAATGGCCTCTTTTGGGTCTTTTAATGCCATGAATGGTACATGATTATAACCAAACTTATTTTGACATATTTTTTATCATATTAAACACCAACATCCAGCCATGGTCTCACAACACACGTAACAACACCCAAAACTCCATTGCACGGCCAATACGACACCAAAACCATAACCAATTTCACAATAAAAATTCCAAATGTTATACAGAAGGATTAAACAAAGTAAGACTATAATTACATATCACATGTCAATATTTAATCCACATTCATTTACTTCAAGACCACAAGTGCATATTCAAGTTTACAAGACAAACCATTCTCCGATTTAGCAAATATGTAACATTTCACACCTTGTGAACTTCTCAATACTCCACCAACATAAACAACATAATATAAACCATATATCATGCATAAAATATATTACACCATCATAAGAAACACTTACCAAGTCTTCAAGTTGATGATCTTGGCCACAATGAGATGAGAGCTTAGGGTTTGTCTATTTGAGAGAAAAATGTGGAAAAGTTAGAAAAGGCATGAGAGTTAAATGGTATTAAATGCAAGAGTTGATTTAGTATCTCTTTATATAATCCCTCAAGTCTCTCTTATCTCTTCCTTAGCATTAAATGCAAGAGTTGATTTGGTCAAATGGAGCAAATTGGAAGAATGGGTAAAAAATCTCATGTTGGGCCATGTCTTCCCTTATGATTTTGGGCTTAATTTTGGGCCCAATTGTATAGGACTTATTAATTCCCACATATTAATACATAATTCATCAATTCTCTCATGTTTCCTTTTTCCCATAATTGTTACGGTAGTCAGCTAGACTCGGGAACGTACGGGGTGTTACATTACCGATTCAAATTTAAGTTACTACACTAGACAATGGGGATATCCAGGTTTACGATTTTAAGTTACTACACTAGACAATGGAGTTGTCCAGGTTTACAATTTTACGTTACTACACTAGACAATGGGGCTGTCCAGGTTTACGATTTTGAGAATTTAGTGTCATTTGCTCAAACTAGGCTTACTTTTTATGTTAATCTTGATTCATATCAACATTCTTGAATTACTAGAAACCAAGAGGTATTTAATTATGTGTCAAGGTTATATATACTCGTGTATAAACTGAGGAACTTGGAATAATTATTTGGGTTACGATTTGAACTATTCAAGTTATGGTTGAACTGTTTATGTGCTAAAAGACTAAGATTTGTGTATAAACATGAACTTGAACTCTTGTTACCTGTTGGTGTATTTGAAATGTTCATTGTATCGTATGCTCCAACTATCTATTTGATCAAATACTTCAGTTGGTTCACACGATTACATGTTCCTTTAATTCGATATCATTTTTGTCGTGTTAGGATAATGTGACCTTATGGAGTCCTTGTTGGTTTAATCATACAATTTTATGTCCTTACTTAGAATGTGCATTTGTTCTTAATTGGTATATATCCACGTACTTCAATAGTTCCCATGCTCATTTACCCCTTTTATTCGTTATCGCATAGTAAGTATTTATTATATAGTCTGAACCTCTTCATTTGAAGAGTTACATGTCTCCATTCTAAACACACGTATGCCCGCATTTGAAATGTCTAAATGTGTTTTAAATGAACTGTGTGCTAAATATAACTACTTGCTCCCTTTTTATACACCTTAATAGACCATTTATACATGCCCTAAAGTCCTTACTTCTCACACGTCTTCAGGGCTCATGTGTGTATATTCAGTGTGTCCAATGACGTTCGTTGAGTCATACAAGTTCCTAAGTATCACGTTGTAGATCATTTTTACTTCCTATATCATTGTTGCTGCCTCGGGTATTTTATTCACATGTCTAAATCACATGTCTATAGTTCCAAAAGCTCAAAAGAATTATGACCACCAAAGTAACAATCTCAAAAGTTAAATAAACCAAGTAACACAAATCTGTTTATATATGGGTGGCAGCTCAGGGCTTATGATACCTAGCATAGGTCAATCCCGACTAATGTATTTATGAGGGTCATCCTCTTCTACCACTAATCAACTGGTCATTGTATCACATTTTACAAAGTTTATAAAATAAAGAAATGTAAAGTAAAGTAAAGAATGTAATGTGTATGATCCCCCAATTATAAGAAAAGGTGGTCTGCTATCCTTATTTATACAGTCATGTATTGATACCTGATTTTATTTGAGCTCTTGTGTTATGTATAACTACATTCAGCCTTACATATTCAGTACATTCTTTTGTACTGACGTCCCTTACGGGGGACTTGCATTTCATGCTACCGGCACAGGAGCTAGTAGACCCCTCCAGTAGGAGCACAGGATATTCCAGTGGCTATTAGTGAGCTCTAGGTTGATTCGGGGCTTTTTGAGTCTGTTATATATGTTTTTATATTGTATAGTAGCTAAGTGTAAGGCGGGGACTTGTCTCGACCTTAACTAAGTTTATATCTCTTTTAGAGGCTTTGTAGACGGTAAAGTGAAGTATGGTTGTGCCTTGTCTTCCAGTCATTGTGGACTCAAAGGCCAAGTCATGTATATATAGTTTTGGGCTTGACTATGTGGTTTATTTTCATTAAATCTTAATATCCATATTTGGCAGCATCCTTAAATGTTCATGGAAATGCATGGTAAGTACAAGATTATAGGTTGGTGCTCTCGGGTCTTTACGGCTACGGGTGCCTGTCCGCCCCCATGGAATTGAGGCGTGACAATACCACCTGTGAATATAAGAATTGGGATCGTCCTATGCTAGGCTTTCACCCCTAAGCTGCCACCCATAAGTCCAACAATTGGGATCGTCCCATAGTAGGCTTTTGTCCCTGAGATACCACCCACATATAAACAAAATTACTTTATTTCATTTCTTTAATCTTTGAGATTGTTATTTTGGTGGCCACAATATTATTGAGCTTTGGGACTATAGACCAGTATTAAAAAACATATTAATATGCACTCGAGACAGTAACAATGATGTAGGAAGCATTTGTAATGGAAATTTAATACTTAGGAGCTTAAATAACACAACCAACACTTTAACATTTCAAATGAAAGCATAGGTGCATATCGAGTGAAGGCATCTAACTCGATCTAAGAGATAATCACTCTAGAAAGCGATACGATAGCTAAGTAAATGATATCAAATAAAAGAGATACATGGATATGAAAATCAATGAAGCTTGTGGACAGATTTAATGTAGGGACAAATACACATTCCATGCTAGGAGATGTAAACCGTAGAATGGAAACAAGTAAGAATTCGATGAGATAACATTATAGACTACGACAATGGGAGTGATGTTCAAAGAAGGGAATGTGTAAATATGTGAGTAAATGAAGTATATTATTAAAATAGACAATTGAAGTAAGGGCCCGTTTGGGATTGCTGGTAGAAAGCTACTTATTTGAGAAGTGCTTTTTTAAAATAGCTTTTCAGAAAAGTGCTTTTGAAAAAAAACAATTTGTGTTTGGTAAATTCATTTGAAAAGTGCTTTTCATAAACAGATTGTGTTTGGATAATCTTTTTCAAAAAGTGCTTTTGAGAGACAAATGACCAAAAAGGACATGTATAAATAAACTTTTACTACTAAAATCATTTTATAGAGAAAATTTATTTTAAATATCTATTATAATATTTTTAAAGAAATTTTTTATTTTTATTTAATTAAAAAGTACATACCATAAAATTTTCAATCAATATATATATACGTAGATACATTAAAAATATTAAATAATAATATAATATTATTAAAATAATTTAAATATTACTGAAAATAATCAAAAAAAATGAATTTAAAATTATTCCATAAATTAAATCACTACATATGAAAAAATTCACTACAAAAATAAGAAGTCCTTCACACATCACAAAAATTCTCAATGATTTCATCCCTAATTTTATCGCTCAATGTCTCCATACTAGTAGAATATATAATCATATATATACACTACATGATGAAAAATATGTCACTTTTCATGAATAATTAATTTAAAAGTAAATATTCGAGAAAAAAATATTTACAAGTGCTGTCAAAATATCATTTGATCTTGCAACGTGATTCGTCTATCATTTATTAGCATTAATAATAAAAAATAAAGAGTTATATATTCTTCGACCGTCATCATCAATGATATTTTCGATTTTATTTTTAAAAAAATGACTGAAAAATAAAATAATAATATATGAATCATAGAATGGAATAAAGAATTATGATGTAAATATGAAGTATAAAATTTTAAAATCAAACTTTAATCAAACTTATAAGATATGCTAATTAATTAATAAGGGATATTTTGTTATATATATATGTGTGTATGTGTGTATGTGTGTATAAGTGATAGGGATATTTTTGACATGAAAAAGAATAATTTTCTGCTTCTGCTTCTGCTTTATTTGAAAAGCAGAAATTTTCTGCTTCTTCCCAACAACAGAAAAACTGTTTCTGCTTCTTTTTAAAAGCACTTTTGCAAGTTTACCAAACACCCTTCTTTTCAAAAAAAGTGTTTTTTTCTCAAAAAAAGGCACTTTTTTTGGAGAAAAATGCAATCCCAAACAGGCTCTAAGTTGCCAGTAAATGGGTAGATTGCATACCTAACATGTGAGTACACTTACCATGTGTAATCTAGGATCTTATTGACATATATAAGAGAAATATGTGACAAGGGTTTGACTTGAGAGTGTGAACACACAAATCTAGTAATAAACACATATTGAAATACTTTGACACATTTATGAGATCATAGGGAGTAGGAACAAGATCATTAGTGATGCTGAAAATCGTACATTATTTCTATATACCTTTTACTAGGAAGAGCACTTAGGAAGCTCACTTTGTTGTTAGTAGCACAAGTATGAGATTTCATGCCAAAGAATATGGAATCGAATAGCCTTACATACCTTATCTTCCGACCAATGTGACTACAACAATTCAACTTTTCCTTTGAGTGTAACTCTAAAATATAAGTATATAACGAAGATAATATTAGAAGCTAATCACATTATAAGCCTAAAAAATAGTAGCTAAACACCTGAAGGGCAGTAAGACCGTCCAAATGCCCAAATAGATGGTGTATCACCCCACCCTCCTTCTATACTTCAATAGAACTTCATTCAACCATCCTATAAGGTGACCAACTGCCTCATAACAATAATACATATAAAACAACCCATAAATAGTCCCAAAATCTATAAACCACCAGAATAACTCCCAAGTTCACACCCTTCATTTCCACCCTAATACAACCTCATACCACCATTATGTAAGGTCACCCAACTACTTCCCAACAACAATACACACAAAACAATCTAAAACACCCAAATTTATTTTTTGCGTAATAGGAGGATATTTTGAATCAACACCCTATGAGTTCTAGGCAAAACACATACAAAATTCTCCACCAAAATATACATAAGGAAGGACGAAATTGGGGCAGATCCTTACCTCAAAATTCTAAAATTTTATCCTCTTAATTTGTACTCCTTCAAAAACTTGAATTTTCTTTCCACTTAAACTAAAGAAGGAGAGAAAATCCACTTAAACTAAAGAAGGAGAGAAAATCCTTCGATAACCACAAAAAAATGGGGTAACCCACTTGGGAAGAGAGTTGCTTATACTGTAAACATGAAGATCATGATTTCCTAGTCTTCAATGGTAAAATTAAGCTAAATCCATGAATATACTTAGTTACCTTGGCTGAAAAAGAGAGGAAACCATCATGAACACAAAGGGAACTAGTGACGGCTGTGTGAACTTGAGAGAAAAGTGTGAGAGAGAGAGATGGAGTTAAATCAGAATTTTGTATGTTAAAATGAGTAAAGAGATCAGCCAATATTGATCTTATAAGGTGACTTCTAGACTACCTCTTTTTAGCTCATTTCAAGCCACATATTGGTCCAACCTAGTCCAAGTAGGTGATGCACCAACTTGGCTCTTTAAGCTGCTCAAAAAGCCCAAGTAGGTGATGCACCTACTTGGTTTATTTCTAATTGGATCACATCATATTGGGACTTAGACAAATTTAGGTATTGGGCTAGTCATCCTTCCCTTTTTCTTTTACTTAATTTGGGCCTCAAATGAGTCCATTAATATGCCTCAATTTGGTCCAATAGTCTAAGTAGGCGATGCACCTACTTGTTACCTACTATCTTAATTAAGTCAAGCAAGAACCTCACTTATTTCGTCCTATTTTTCCAAAACCTTAATACCTCTACTTTAACTTAGCACTTAACTTTAACTTTAACTTTAAGCTCAAATACCTCCCTACTATCTCAAGTTTAAATCATTTTGTCAATGCTAAGTTGGTCATATATATAATGTACGGGGTGCTACATCATCCCCCCGTTGGATCATTTGTCCTCGAATGAAAGGTATAACTAATTGTTTGGCTAACCTGGAATTTCCCAAGAAAGTTTGCCAGAGATTCCCTTATGAATAGAACAATCCCAAAATTTGTCGGCTAACCAAAATCACTTATAAACAAGCCTCATGGGGCGTCTCAATAAATATAATACATGAAATGATAATATGAAAAATACGACCCCTTTCTTGACCATGTAATTTAATGAAGACTATTTTAGTATAATGTGGATTCTCTCATTTCTTCTATAAACAAGTAGAGCACATAGAATTAAGGAATTTAATATACCTGAACACATGACATGCTATTACATATCAAATGAACAAATGCTAGTAGAACTTAGGATCATATAAAGGGAGCACATAATGTAAGATCCTTCTGTTGGTGTTTGGAAAAAGGAGGGGCATTTAGGATTTCTACCATCTTCTATTCCTAAGTAGCTTATTCTATATTCTAGTTCTTCTACAACACTTCAATGGAGGTTATACCTCTACATGGACTTGTTTAACTTATAGGTCCTTGGTGACTTTACTATCTTTAAGGGAAAATAATGAAGAATGGATCTCCCACAAATTTCTATAGAATGGACACATGAAATCATTGGCCTAACATATCGAGGGCTCAACTTTCCCTTCTTTTGTATCTTATGACGCTTTTCAGAGGTGAGACTTATAAACACATAGCTATTAATGCGAACTCTAAAGTTTTGTGTCGCACCTTTGGATAGGGAATTATTCTAAGTTGTTTTCTAGGATTGTGCCAAAATTCGCATATATGCCCCACCTTTTCTGACCAAGATCCTCATTTCATCAAGATACAGGAAAATCTTATCCCAACATGCTCAATATTTGAATTAATACGCACAAGGAGGCATATAATATATGGAAAAATATGTCACATAGAGTCTATGACTCATAAGAAGATTAGCACAAAAGGGGAACTTAACATATGAACTTGTGAACCTAATAAGTGTATGACATCTGCCCAATTAAGTTATAGAAATATGTGATTCATGTGTAGTAAGCTATGAAGGCATGTATTAGATGCACATATAAACTATTAAGTAGTGTGTAAGCAAATGAACTATAAGACATGTAGCATGTTGGAGGATGAATTGTAAGTCCAATAGTATGCGAACAAGGGGGTAGCACATGGAGCAATTGGACTAAATGCATGCACATAATGCATGAATACTAAAACTACGAAATCATATATAACATATAAGCAAGTAGACTATAAAATATGTAGCTATATAAGAAAGTGAACTATGAAACACAAATCACGTTGAGCAAGTGGACTATATCACATGGATAGGTAGACTAACATGTCAATAAGTACGCATATGAAATACGAGCAAGTAAGCACGTGACGCATGGGCAGATAAACTATTAGGCCTGTAATCATAAGCAAGTAGGCTACTAGGTGTAGCATATAAGGAAATGGTTGGTGAAGCATATAACATTTAGGCAAGTGATTTGTGATACATATAACCGATGATCACTAATGTATAATGCCTATAGCATTTGATTAATCAATCTATAATGCACATGAAATATGGACAAGTGATCTGTGGCAAGTAAGTCGTGTGGTATATAACATATAGGGAAAGGTCCTAGGAAACATATAGCAATAAGTAAGGGTTCTATTAAATAGGTAACACCTACATACAAGTATTCTATGACACACGTAACAAGTGAGAGAATAATCCACAAAGGGAAAATGACCTGTAAATAGATGAGTTATGGAACATGTAGCATATATATTATGTAACAAACCAGATCCTCTGAAAATTAGGAGTCATCATAAGGAATCACTCTACCACATTAAGTGCAAGCACATTATCACTAGTGCTAAATAATGGGTGGGATAGTTCTGCTCATGTTCTTTATTCACCTCAAAGCACATGCAATTAATATCCTCATGTTACCTTTCAACCTCTCGAGGATTCTTCTTATATGTGTTCTAACCATTGAAACTTTATTGTCTCCTAAGTCAATATAAATACAAAGACCAAGGTAGAAATGAGATCCTCAGTAATTCATTTGGAGCAGGAGGTCGAGGTCAACCTTATATTTGTTATGGACCTATGATACATCATTACACTCAATGTCTAGTATCTTATGAAAGTTTTAACTAAGAAAATGAATATTGAAACTTAGAGACACTATAGCATATAAACTCTTATCGATAGCAAGTCATATATAAATGTCAAGTACATGTGAACTTTTATCATGATTATAAAACATTTGAGGGTTAGCCACTCTGGGCTTAACTAGATAGGTCTGTCTATGCAAAAAAAAGTTCCATAACAAGTGAGGGTTAATAAATTATGGCTTAACAAGCAATAGTAATCCTATACCTTTAGCCAGGTAGTTTAGTTATTTACTAAGTGAATAGCAACATCAGAGAGTCAAGTGAACAAATGGTACTTTATGCTTCATGGCAATTTGAATAGGCCATCAAAAATCTATACATATGCTAAATAAACTATCTATTCTTTTAATAGGGACAATACAGATGCATTCAAAGGCATTATGCTAGGTCAAATGTATAGATATTTTTATTGCCCTCCCTGTTCTTGTAGTTGATAAGACTAGGTATCAAAACTTACATCGATAGTAGAATGACTTATCCATGGTATCTTATAAAACCCATAAAACCCATATTCCTATTTTGAGGGGATCTTTCATACCCTATTTCTTCTATAGGCTCTATGCACATACTCAACCTAAGTCATTTAGATGTCACGCATACCTATTTTTTATCTAACAAATACATTTCTTAACCAAAACTACTAGCTTCATGTATTCTGATCCCACTATAAACAGCCTAACAGATCATATTTTCGGTCTAGCTAATCATTTTTCCTTTTTCAACCTTAAGTTGTAGTCACATACTAATCCTCTATAGCCAAAACATAGAATGCAGTAGGAATCAAGTATTCATATACTTTTAAATAGAATAATTGAAATTCTTATCCTTAAGTTTTCTAACCACAAAAAGGATCACAGGTGTTATTATTACCTATCCTGGGTGGTTATATACACATATCTTATAAAGGACAA
The DNA here is from genome assembly GCA_031232105.1 of Capsicum rhomboideum. Classification (NCBI taxonomy): domain Eukaryota; kingdom Viridiplantae; phylum Streptophyta; class Magnoliopsida; order Solanales; family Solanaceae; genus Capsicum; species Capsicum rhomboideum. The sequence continues at coordinate 54,046,042 of CP124718.1, forward strand.
CTACTGACATATCCCGGATGATATCTGGTAATCGTCTAAGCCCTATCAATCAATTAGGGACATCTCTAGTATCTACTTTGCATTGATACATTTACCTATCAAACCATGCTATTGTCCTCTTTTAAAAAATAAAAAGCTAGTTCAACGGTTTTTATTTCCAATACATGTATAATCCTGAAACTCTATATATTTACTAACTTAGACCCACAGGATTAAATCCTATATCCACTAAAGGAATCATGTGGAGAAAATCTCAGACCCAAGAACCATTCACATCTTAAATCCTATATCCACTAAAGGAATCATGTGGAGAAAATCTCAGACCCAAGAACCATTCACGTCTGTTTAAGAAGTTACACTAGGAAATGTTGCAGCCCAAACTAGGTAACCATTTATTATATATATAAAAATATTAATAACCCTATTATATCTCTCTCAAATGAATCAAGATGATACAAATAGTACAAATGCAGCCTTAAGTGCAAGCACATAAATCTTTATAATTCTTTCTATTGTGGCCCGTAAGGGTCTGACTAAATCGGCTCACCTAATCTGAATTTTGATAACTTGAGACCCTTCTGTGTAGGATAGTATAAATAGTACGAAAGCAGCCTCTTGGGCATTAGTGGTGCTGGCTTTTTAGCCGCCATTAACCTTAGCCATAGTAGGCATAATATGAATAACATAGATTAGAGTATGAGTGGGAATAGACTTCTTAACTTCACTCTGTTGTACGATCTGGATTATAAAAGAAAGTAACATTTTCTAAATATCCAAGCAGCCCCCTAATTATAAATGCGGCGCGCAACACATTCATATGTAAGACTCTACTAGACACGGCTTTGTAGACTCCCTTGGACTAACTGCTCTGATACCACTTTTGTCACACCCCAAACCTGGGTGAGGCGGACAACTACTATAAGAACACATGCTATACAGATGACCTAGGAGGAGAAAATGAATCACTATGCAAATAAAATTGCTAATAAGAAGTTGTATTTACAATATCAACCAACTGGACAAACCAATACATATGACAAGTGAAACTATAAATACATATGATAGCTTTACAATGTCTACAAAGCCTCTAATGAAATCAATCTATACAACTATCAAAACATAGGCCAAAGACTCGACAAAGCCCCGAATTAACCTGGAGCTCACCAACTAGCACTGAGTAACCTGTGCTTCAATTGGAGAGTTCTACTAGCTGGGTGCATATACCTACAACATACGATATAGTGTCCCCCGTGAGGGACGTCAGTACGAAAGAAGGTACTAAATATGTAAGGCATGGAATAAACATATGTAAAATGAGAGCTCAATGAAACTGAGTGTTAGTATGTCAACATATAGATAAGGATGCAAACCACCTTTACTTACACTTGTGCAATCATGTATATTACATACTTTTCTTCACTTTATCCTTCTTTTCATTGCTTTAAAATCTTTTTAATTCATGTGATACATATGACCAGCTGATCAATGGTAAATATAATAATTAGTATCAACCCATGCTAGGCTTTCCTTTCACCCCTAGGATACCACCCGTGAATAGAAGAAGTGGGATCGGCCCATGCTAGGTTTTCACCCCTGAGCTGCCACCCATAAGTCCAAGAATTGGGATTGTCCCATGTTAAGCTTTTGCCCCTGAGCTGCAACCCACATATAAACAGATTGTGATCTACCTATGGTAGGCTTTTTCCCTTTAGCTGCCACCCACATATAAATAAATTTACTTTATTTTATTTTTTAATCTTTGAGAATCTTATTTTGGTGGCCACATTATTTTTGAGCCTTGGGATTATAGACCAGTATTAAGAAACATATGAATATGCACTCGAGACAGTAACAATGATGTAGGAAGCATTTGTAATGCCAATGTAATACTTAGGAGATTAAATTACACAACCAACACTTAAACATTTCCAATGAAAGCATAGGAGCATATCGAGTGAAGGCATCTAACTCAATCTAAGAGATAACCACTCTAGACAGCAATAGTATAACTAAGTAAATGATAGCAAATAAAAGTGATACATGAATATGAGAATCAATGAAGCTTATAGAAAGATTTAATGTAGGAACAAATACATATTCTATGTTAGGATATGTAAACCATAGAATGGAAATAAGTAAGAATTCGATGAGATAACATTATAGACTATGACAATGGGAGTGATGTCCAAAGAAGGGAATGTGTAAATATGTGAGTAAATGAAGTATATTATTAAAATAGACAATGGGAGTGATGTCCAAAGAAGGGAATGCGTAAATATGTGAGCAAATGAAGTATATGATTAAACTAGACAATTGAAGTAAGTTGGCAATAAATGGGAAGATTGTGTACCTAACATGTGAGTACACTTACCATGTGTAATCTACGATCTTATTAACACATATAAAAGAAATATATGACAAGGGTTTGACTTGAAAAAGTTAACACACAAATCTAGTAATAAACACTTATTGAAGTACTTTGACACATTTGTGAAATCATAGGGAGTAGGAACAAGATCATTAGTGATGCTAAAAATCGTACATTATTTCTATTTATCTTTTACTAGGAAGAGCACTTAGGAAGCTCACTTTGTTGTTAGTAGCACAATTATGAGATTTCATGCCAAAGAATATGGAATCGAATAGCCTTACATACCTTAGCTTCCGACCAATGTGACTCCAATAATTCAGCCTTTCCTTTAAGTGTAACTCTACAATATAAGTACATAATAAAGCTAATATTAGAAGCTAATCATATTATAAGCCTACAAAATAGTAGCTAAACACCTAATGGGCATTAAGACCATCCAAACCCCCAAACAGATGGTGTATCACCACACCCTCCTTCTATACTTTAATATAACTCCATCCAACCATCCTATAAGGTGACACACTGCCTCATAACAATAATACACATAAAACAACCCATAAAAAGTCCCAAAATCTATAAACCACCCGAATAATACAAGTTTTTTTTGAAGCAGCAATCACTAGCCCTAATGAATCCCCAACAATGTCTGGAAAAGAACAAATCCACAATCCTAATTTATTCACAAACCCTAAATGCAAAGTAAACTAAAAAAAATCTTAAATTATTTTGAAAATAATCAAACTCACATCAGCGATTTTAGAATAAAAACACCTCAAACCAAAAAAGCTAAGCAAAATAGGGAATAACACCAGGGATTTTGGAATCTAGGAGAAGGTTTGCCAATGCCAAGAGAATCCGCGGTTTCTATTTTAGAACAAATGATTTGATCACCTCAACCAGTGATTTCTGAATAGGCAGTAATTTGAGAACGTCGTTGTTGTTTTGTTGGTGAAGAGGGTGATTTATGATCTAAAGAGAGAGCTAACTTCACTCCACCGCTATTTTATGGGTAATGTCAAACAAGATAGGCCAACTCAAAAGTGTTGGTCATGTTCTCTCTGATAAGTAACAGGTTTAGGCAGTGATCTGCTTTCTACTCAATAGTTGAGAAGATTTGAAGGTTAACTTAACCTACAATGATAGCATCAGAACTTTTTTTGATGTTGCTAATCATGTTGAGCTTGAAGTCGAGCGAGTTGGTGCTGCTGCTAATGCCTTTATGGTAGAATCAAGTTGTAAAAAGCCTTCAGGCTTTAAGTGCAAGAAAAATTGGAAAAAAGAACAAGAAGGGTAAGAAGACCAAAGAAGGACCCTCTAAGAAAAAGAACAAGCCAAATTTTAAGAAGGAAAAAAGTTTTTCAAGAAGAAAGACAAGAGCAAGATGAAGGGCTACAATTGCCAAGTTCAAGGGAATTTTATTTTAGTCACAACAGTGTTAGAATAACTCTAGTTTTGGAATTCCTTATGGTTGTTTCATCATTTTAAATTGTAATCCTTCAACTTATGACTATTATGTTAACCTTTGTATAATGGCATGATATTCTAGTTATAATGATATTGATGTAATTACATAGCATGCGAGATTGGGTCACATAGGGCAAGATAAAATGAATGGATTGGCAAATGAAGGACATCTAGGTTCTTCCTCTAAAATTGATATACGAACATGTGAGAATTTTCTTACTGGGAATATTACACATTAACCATTTGGGAATGTTAAAAGAACTAAGTTCCCAATACAATTAATCCATTTTGATATTTGTTGTCCAATCAATGTAAGGGCAAGGTCTGGTGCTATTATATTTAATTATATTTATAGATGATTTCACACGCCTTGGTTATGTCTATTTGATTTCTCATAAATCTGAAGCACTTCATTACTTTAAAAGATAAGTGAGTGAAGTTGAGAAAAAATTAGATAAAAGTATAAAGGCTTTAAGAACCTATAGAGGTTGTGGATATTTGTCAAAACAGTTTGAAACATTATGTACTAAGAACCTATAGAGGTTGTGGATATTTGTCAAAACAGTTTGAAACATTATGTACTAAAAAAGACATTATCTGGTAGTTAACTATTCCTTACACACCTCAACAAAATGGTGTAGGTGAAAGAAGGAATAGAACATTGTTGGACATGACAAGGTCCATGATGGAGCAGACAATACAGGGGTATATCATTGACCCACCTTAGAGAGCTGACTATCAGACTTGACACTTACAAGAAGCATCATGATCAGAACATCAAACAACACCATACGGTAATGTCAAACATAATAGCTCAACTCAAAAGTGTTAGTCATGTTCTCTCTAATAAGTAACAGGTTTAGGAAGTGATTCGATTTCTACTAAATAGTTGGGAAGATTTGAAGGTTAACTTAACCCACAATGATAGCATTAGAACTTTTTTTGATGTTCCCCATCATGTTGAGCTTGAAGTCAAGTGGCTTGGTGCTGCTACTAATGCCTTTGTGGCAGAATCAAGTGGTACAAAGTCTTCAAGCTTTAAGTGCAAGAAAAATTGGAAAAAGAACAAGAAGGGTAAGGAGTCCAAAGAAGGACCCTCTAAGAAAAAAAATAAGCCCTATTTTAAGAAGGGAAAAAATTTTCAAGAAGAAAGACAAGAGCAAGATGAAGGGCTACAATGGCCAAGTTCTAGGGAATTTTTCTCATGATTATACTGAGATGAAAATGTTAGCATTTCTAAGCGCATCTGAAAAAGCTCGTGATTGAATCGAGCTAAAAAAGGTAGCATTTATAAATATGTCTCAAAGTGCTCTATATATTTCTAGCGCTGCTTTATTAACTGAATCTTATCCTATGTGGATTATAGACTTAAGAGATAACGACCATGTGAGACGTTATCGAGAAGAATTTATGGAGTTTTGTTGAGTTCCACCTAGATCAAGGTGAATATATGTAGGAAATAATGCAAGACTTAAAGTCAAAGGGATTGACACTTGCAAAGTAAACTTTCTTGTAGGCTGATCTTTGATGTTGTATGACGTCCTATATGCTTCAGAGATTGAATGAATCTTAGTATCTCTTCTGTTCTTTTAGATGTTAGTTTTTATTTGTATTTTAGTTGCAACGGTGTTAGAATGACACTAGACAATGTTTTTATGGTTTTGGACTTCCTTATGATTGTTTCATCATTTTAAATTGTAATCCTTCAACTTTTGATTATTATGTTAACCTTTGTAAAATGGAATGTTATTCTAGTTATAATGATGTTGATGTAATTACATGGCATGTGAGATTGGGTTACATAGGGCAAGATCAAATGAATAGATTGGCAAAAGAAAGACACCCAAGTTCTTCCTCCAAAATTGATATACCAAAATGTGAAAATTGTCTTGCTGGGAAGATTACACATTAACCATATTGGAATGCTAAAAGGACTAAGTTGACCATACAATTAATCAATTTTTATATTTGTTGTCCAATGAATGTGAGGGCAAGGTCTAGTGCTTTTATATTTAATTATATTTATAGATGATTTCACGTGCTTTGGTTATATCTATTTGATTTCTCATAAATCTAAAGCACTTCAATGCTTTAAAAGATATGTGAATGAAGTTGAGAATCAATTTGATAAAAGTATAGAGGCTTTAAAAACTGATAGAGGTCGTGAATATTTGTCAAAACAGTTTGAAACATCGTGTACTAAAAAAGGCATTATCTTGCAGTTAACTATTCCTTACACACCTCAACAAAATGGTGTAGCTGAAAGAAGGAATAGAACATTATTGGACGTGAAAAAGTCCATGATGGTGCAGAAAAATTTACCAATCTATTTATGGGTAGATGTGTTATTTACTGCAGCCTACATATTTAATAAAGTGCCTTCTAAATCAGTATCTTCCACTCCTTATGAACTATGGACTGGTCATAAATCAAACCTTAATAATCTACGACCTTGAGGTTATGCTGCTTACATTAAAGATCATTTTGGTAAGTTTGGTAAACTAAATCCAAAAGAAAAAAACTGTATCTTTGTAAGTTACTTAGAATACTCCAAAGGGTATGTGTTCATTGGTGAATTGGAGGATGGAAGTGCTACTAAAATTGAATCACGAGATGTCACATTTCTGGAAAATGATTTTCCTAAAAAGGGTGAAATAAAGGATAGTGAGCCTCTTTATGAAATGTTTGATTCAGATGATCAGATAATGTCCTCTAACATACTTGATAATCTAATAGATCAAGAAATATGTCCTGATCCAAGGGGAACTTTCGAATCCCAAATTTGTATGGAGGAATCTAAACTTAAATTGCGTAAGAGTACTAGAAAGGTGTACCTAAATGATCTTATGAAAATGAGGATTATGTTTTCTTGTTATCTCCCACAAAATTGCATGAACCTAATTATCTGACTGAGGCCTTATTGAGCCCTGGAAATGATGATTGGATAAAAGAGATGAAAGTAGAATTAGAGTCAATGAAAACCAATGATTTCTAGGATCTTGTTAACCTTTCTCAGCGATGTAAAGCTATTGGGAATAAATGGATTATAAAAATTAAATGCAAATCAGATGGGTCAATAGAAAGAAAAAAAGCATGATTGATGGAAAAAGGTTTTACTCATGGAGCTGGAATAGATTACGAGGAAGCTTTTTCACCAATTGTCAAGTTTACCTCAATTTACTTACTTTTAGCTATTATTGCACGTTTGGATTTAGAACTACACCAAATGGTCGTGGAGTCCTCTTTCCTCAATAGAGAACTAAATAAAGAAATATATATGGAGCAACCTGTGGGTTTCGTTGTTAAAGGACAAGAAAAGAAAGTTTGAAATTTAAAAAGATCAATTTATGGCATAAAGTAGTCTACAAGGCACTAGTATATGAGATTTCATATGGAAGTGATTTCATTTGTTTTCACCATGATCGATGAAGATCATTGCATTTATGTGAATTAGTCCAATGGAATGTTTGTAATTCTTTCCCTATATGTTGATGATATTTTATTAGCCAAAAATAGTTTAGAGTATGTGAAAGTTGTTATCCCATGGTTTTCAATGTCATTTGACATGAAAGACATGGGTGAAGTACACTATATATTGGGTGTTAAAATCCAAAGGGATCGTCCAAAAAAATTTTTGAGTCTATGTCAAGAAACATACATAAAGAAAATTTTGGAATTCTTTTGAATAAATACTTGCAAATCCATGGATGCTTCTAGGGAAAGAGGTGAAATTTTAAGCCTTGAAATGTGTACAAAGACTAAAAAAGAAAGGGAATACACGTATCGAGTACCATATACTAGTATTATTTGGTGCTGGATGTGTACTCATCCAATCATTTGTTATGTCGTAGGTCTAGTTAGAAGGCATTAATATAATCTTGGAAGAGATCACTTGAAAGTAGTAAAGAGAATTTTCCGATACCTAAAGGGAATTGTAGATTATTCATTATGCTATAGTAGATCTTATTTATTCATAAGAGGTTATACAAAGATTGTAAAAACCATAGTTGTGTTTTTTAGTTTTTGTTGTGTTTTGACCGTTTTCCCTTCCCCATAGTTTCTATAAGCCATTTATGAGTTATGGGGTTAGTTGGCACGGTCCCCGAAGCATGAGTTTGAGCTTTTGAGAGGCCTTGAAAGTGGTTAGTTTGACATTTGTCAACATTTTGTGATCTAAGCATCGGATGACGATTCTTTCATATCCATTAGATGAATGTCGATTTTGGGTTAGTGTCACGGTTGATTCGGGTTCTAAGCATTAGGATGGGTAGTTAACTATTCATACAAAGTATGCTATGTGTTGGGGATTTCATCGTGTTGCCCGTGTGGGGCCTATATGAGTATTATTATTGACTTGGGATATTATTATTAGTGTGATTCCCGTGTTGGGGCTTATGTGTATATTATATTTAACTTGAGAGATAATTATTGTTTTATTACTGAGTGGGGGTTGTAATTGGTCCTGTTTGAGCATTAATTGACTTTATTAATATTGTCATGCTCAAGTGAGGGCTTGAAATGATATATTTTTAGCGTCATACATGACTATTCATTAATGTGGTGCCATGCAAAAGTTTATATCATGAATTATTGACATATTGAGGATATTTGAGCTTATTTAATACCATCATTGAATTGATTCATTATAAAATATTTTTTTGGTTATGATCATGCATCCTCATTTCGATTATCTATATGCATGGAATTAAAACCGCAGAGAGATAATGATTTTGAAAGAAAATGAGACACTTTATGAAACCCTGTACTGGTAAGATTGATTGAGATATGAGATTGTGAACCTATATGGGTTGCGAACCCCTCATGGTGTCCTATCCTGGAAGCTTTCGCTCAAAAGGTGTATACAAGGTGATATTGAGCCATTATATCATGGCCATTGTATTGTATTGCATTATTTGGATTGTTTTATATGTTTGATATAGTGTATCTCGCCTTCTTTATTACATATACTCGTGTGTAGTCTTATATTGATATTATACTTGTAGAAATTGTTAAGAGATACGGTGTGAGCTACCATTTGGAAATTTTTTGTATGCAGGTGGAAGTGTGCTCATAGTATTCTTTACTTATTTTATTTTCTACTTTGCTCAGTCGTCCTATAATACCTACTGAGTTGACGTTGACCGTACTCACTCCTACTTCTGTGCCTTTTTGGTATATATCACAGTATGAGTGTGACCTGCAGTGGCTGATTTATGCTCTTGAGAGTTGATTCAGAGTTCTGGTGAGCTTCCCGTTTGGAGCCTTGTTCCGGCCTCTATCTATCTTTTATGCCTTTATTTATTTTTGGAGATAGATATGTATTATCAGATTCAGTATTATCTTAGATGCTCTTTATGCTTATGACACCAGGTTTTGGGAATTGGCTGTATTTCATTCAAGTATTTCGAATTTGTGATTAATATGGCCTGACCACATTCTAGAAGTCTCGTATTTGCTTTATTTCATTTCTCTTTTATAATTCATATTCATTGTTTCTTTTTAACTTACCTACAAAAGAAAAATTGAGGTAGGTTCCATCATGACCTTAGATTTTGGGTCGTGATAAATTGGTATTAGAACATTAGGTTCATTGGTCTCATAAGTAAAAGAGAAGAGTGTCGAATAGAGTCTTATAGATTGATATGTTGACATCTGTATCTATTTTCGAGAGGCTATTGGACATCTTTTAGATAAAACTTCTCTAATTTGATTCCTTATTGTGCGTGTTATTCATACCCAATATTCTAAACTTGTATTCCATTCTTTTTTATGCAGATGGTAAGGACTAGATCAAGAGTCATTGAGGATGATGAGATATCACCTACCATTGGACCCCTAGTTAGAGGGTGAGGCATGGGTCACGGGCTAGTTAGAGGTCAAGGATGAAAACAAGGAGCAGCTTCAGCTAGAATGGCCTCCCCCAAGCTTGAGATTGAGCATGATAAGGCGACAAATTAGGCATAGGAGGTTGGACCAGCTCAGGCCCCTCAAGGTTTTTGTATTAATCTGGTGCTATAAGATTTGATAATTTGACTTTTGAGTCACTTGGATAGTATCCCCTAGGAAAGTATTCTACTGGTACATTGGATGGTTCATAAACTACAGAAGGTGTTTAGTCGTTAGGGTAGGTTCCTACTATTAGTTTTCAGACTCTCGGGGCACAACCAGCTGCTATAGTGGCCCACGTTTTAAGACTTTGCCAACTATACTTTTTGTTCCTCCAAAGTTCCTGGGCCTGAGATTTCTGCTAAGGAGCAGAAAAGATTCAAGAGATTTATTTGATTGGCTCCGGCCAAGTTCAGTGGTGCAATTGGCGAGGATGCTTATGAGTTCCTTATTGATTGCAAGGAGAGGTTGCATAACCTTAGTTCCCTTGAGTCCCATGGTGTTTCTTACACTACCTACTAATTGACTAATGTGGCAAGGCATTGGTGGAGATCTCTTGTCAGTTGTAGACAGGCGGGTTCCCATCAGATGTCATAGACCCATTTTTCTGAGGCTTTTCTGGAGAGATTTGTGCCTTATAGCTTGAGGGGCTAGTTGAGGGATGAGTTTTATAGTTTGGAGTAGGGCTCTATGACTATTGAAGAGTATGATGCTCATTTTCTTACATTGTCCTAACATGCCACTACTAGTATATCTACAGCGCCGTAGAGGATTAGGAAGTTTACCAAGGGTTTAAATGGTTATTATCAATTGGTGGTAGCTCAACTAGTGGTCTTGGGTGTTTTTTCCAGAATATCTTTAATCATGCTAAGTTGATTGAGTCTATTCGCTAGGGCACCTATAGTGGTGGTGCCAAGAAGATACGTCGTCATGGTGAGTTTAGTGGTTATCCATCCTTTGGTAAGGATTTCTCTTGTTGAGATTTGCATGGTTATCATGGCAGACAAATTCAGGTAGCCTTGTAGATTTTTGGTAGTAGGTCCATAGTTTCTGAGGCTTCGAGAAGATAGAGATCAGGTTATTGTCACGCCCCGAATCCCATCGGGACGAATTGGCACTTGTAGCCGACAAGGCCCGAGAGAACTAAGCTTTGTCTCTATTCAATCATATGCATGCCATAAGAAAACCCATAATCACATAATAGCTATAGATACCAACAATGCAATTCATGGAACATGATATATATATACATATGCGAAATTTGGCCGTTGAGGCCACCAAGTCAAGAACGACATATCCCTTTTACATTTATACACCCACATCCGTCTACAAAAGCCTCTAACAAATGCATTGACCAAAATTAACTAAAAGTCGGGATAAGTCCCCACTTTATACAACATGTACAACACCAAAACATAAATACAACTGCGACTCGGAGAAGCCCCAAACTAACTGGAGCTCACCAAAGATCTACAACACTGGAAACCTACTGTGGAGGCCTACTAGTACCTGCGCCTGCAGCAAGTAAGGTAAATTCCCCCAAGAGGGGTCAGTACGAAGAATGTACTGAGTATGTAAGGCTAAAATAAAACTACATGAGATAGAAATACTGCAATGGAAACAAATGTAAGTGAATAGTCAATGTGGATAGGTCACCATTCTGTATATGTAGGGAACCATGTATATTACATTCATTCTTTTTCTTGCCTTTACTTTACTTTACATATATGTTGTCTGGGCACTAATCATGCAGGTGTCCTTTTCACCCCATGGATAACATATCATCGTCATACAGGTATTCTTTTCACCCCGTGGATAAGATCATATCTTCATGCTGTGTTCTTTGCACCCCATGGATAAAGTAACATCATCATGCGGGTGTTCTTGCACCCCATGGATAGAATAACATCATCATGCAGGTGTTTGCACCCCATGGATAACACCCAAGAACACAACCAATATGCTTTACTTTATTCTTACTTTGAGATTGATACAATGATAGTCATAACTTACTTGAAGCTTTGGATCCTTAACCAATGAGGGAGAGACATGAGAATAAACATTGTGAGAAATATAACATTATTAGTACCATAACACCATTGGACAATAATCCATGAATAAGAGACATGAGTATAATCACTATTGGATCTTTGGAACACAACCTTATTGTCTTTTGGAACATTTTCAATGAATATAAGACATATGATTCACAATTGATCAATGAGTATGAAACATGTGATATTGACAATTGGTAACCGGATAGAGGATACCTTAGAACATTTTGGGATAGGACAAATGTAGATCTTAGATGTGCATACAATAGTCCCGCTCCTTCTTTATGTGTCACTCTACAACACAAACACATAATGGAATTCACATTAACCACCAACTACCTTACAAATGTATATAATGTCAATGAGTTGCATATTTGCCTTTACACATGCCATTTCCCCTTGACATATTCCAAAAATCCAACAATATTCCCAACATTGACCAATACATGATAATCAATACAATTCTCCACAACACTTCTCCTTTACACTTTCTTATCCACACCACATCACAATTAACCCATCAAATTTTCTTAATACACCTCATAGCACATATCGGCCAAAATCCCACAATTTACACTTATAGGAAAATAACAAGTTTAATAACAAAATCACACCATACATGTTCATATTTTATCCATACCATCCTCTTTCATCAAAGGCACAAGTCATAATTCAAGCTTGAACCTCATGGATCACAAATCTTATATAAAAACACAAAGTGCCATGTTCACCATTTCCAAGCATAACCAACATGACATACATAATCTCACATGCATATAATATGTTAAACCATAATAATAAACACTTACCCAAGCTTGAAAAGTGATGATCTTCTCCAAAAGTTGACTTAGGGTTTTGAGAGCTAAAGGGGTTCTCTTGAAATGTTTTAGAAAAGCATAGAAATACATGTGTGTTTGTAATGGATAAAAATCAGATTTTTACCCCTTTATATAGGCCCTCAATTTCCATCCTTAGCCACTCTTCGGAATTAAATGGTTGGTATAGAAGGTCAAATGAAAGAATGGGTCATTTGACCCATTTGGGCCATGCATTTTATTCCATTTTTGGGCCTCAATTTGGGCCCAATAACACATTTCAACATAGCCCACAAATATTCATGCATAATACATCATATATCTCGTGTTTAAATAAGTCCATATTGTCACAACAATATTCTCTTACGAGATTCTCATTCGTCGTCTCAATCGCAAAACTAGAAATTCTAGTCGTCCATGGCTTTATTGAAAATTTAGAATACCTACTTGTGTTTCATGATTGGATAATGTAGGGGTATGTAGAAGTGTATTGAAGTATTTGAAGCTTTAACAATGCTAAAAGAACCAAAAGAAACCATATAAGAATCGACGTAGAATTGTGTTACGAAACGAGCCCGGAAGGGCACATTTTTGTGCCTTGCGCCACTGCTGCAAAGAAAGGAAGTGGCGCAAGAAGTCACTTCCCTCTGAATCAGGGGCTTGCTCCACACCCCCTGAAACAGTGAGTGGCGCAAGTTTCCATGCCTTGCTTATTTTTTCCGCCATTTTTCCAACACTTGCATATCGTCCAATATCTTATCAAAACACTACAAAATACTTACTTAGTGATCTTAATCATCAAGTAAACATGACTCCAAGTCACCAAAATGAGGTTGTAATGTGTACGGGGTATTCCACAAATGCTCCACGAAATCACAAAACACTTCCCATGAAAGGTTAGTCACATGTACAAGGCCAAATTTCAATTTTTCTCATCTTTAACATTACCAAAGACATACTTATATCTCTCGACACCTAAGTAAGCATTATTCAATGTCATCAAGTAGGGTTGGGAAGGTACGGGGTGTTACATTCTTCCCCCCTTAGAAACATTCATCCTCGAATGTTAATAGTATCGCTTCAATTACGACAAATGCATCCCTATACTAGCATACATATACATAAACACTTAAGGCTCATGGATAATTACTTTTTATTGCTCCACTTACGTGCTTTGAACTTCTTGATCCATTTGAAAAAGATGGGGATACTTGGATTTCATCATTTCTTTCGGTTCCCATGTAATCTCCTCTACTTGTTGATTTCTCCAAAGGACTTTTACGGAAGCTATGTCTTTATTCCTCAATCTTTTTACTTGTCGATCTAGAATAGCAATGGGTACCTCTTTGTAAGTAAGATCCTCTGTAATTTGAATATTTTCAATGGGAACAATATGAGACGGATCTCCTATGCAAAGAATCAAAACATGAAATACTGGATGGACTGAGGTAAGTTCCTAGGGTAGGGCCAACTCATACACAACTTGACCGAATCTTCTAATGATTTCATATGGGCCTATGTAACGTGGACTCAATTTTCCCTTCTTTCCGAACCGCATTACCCCTTTCATCGGTGACACCTTTAAAAATACCCAATCACCTATGGCGAATTCAAGTCCTCTCCTTCTAACATCGGCATATGACTTGTGGCGACTTTGGGCCATTTGTAACCGTTGCTGGATCACTTTAACTTTCTCCATGGCTTGGTGAACAATATCTGGCCTAAGTAAAGCTGTTTCACCTGCTTCAAACCATCCAATTGGTGATCTACATTTTATTTCGTACAAAGCTTCATAAGGTGCCATTTTAATACTTGAATGATAGCTATTGTTGTAAGAAAATTAAATAAGAGGCAAATGGTCATCCCAACTACCTTGAAAATCCAACGTGCAAGCTCGTAGCATATCTTCAAGTGTCTGAATAGTACGTTCTGCTTGTCTATCAGTTTGAGGATGGAAAGTCGTACTCAAATTCACCTGTGTGCCCAAACTCTGTTTAAAAGATATCTAAAAGTGCGTTGTAAACTGTGTTCCCCTGTCTGATATAATGGAAAGTGGAATCCCATGTAACCTCACTAATTCTTGAACATACAATCTTGCATAGTACTCAGCTGCATAAGTGGTTCTGACTGATAGGAAATGCGCTGATTTTGTAAGCCTATCCACTATAACCCATATAAAATCAAATTTTCGTAATGTACGAGGCAAACCTGTGATGAAATCCATATTAATCATATCCCATTTCCAAACTAGGAGATTGATACATTGCATGTAACCTCCTAGTTTCTGATGTTCTACTTTGACCTGTTGACAATTCGGGCATTGAGCGACAAACTCTGCAATGTTTTTCATCATATTTCCCCACCAATACACTTCTTTCAAGTCATGGTACATCTTAGTAGCACTCGGATGAATAGAATAGCGCGAATGATACGCCTCTGTCATAATTCGTTTTCTTAGCTCATCAACATTTGGTACACATAATCTTCTTTGGTATTGAAGTACCCCTTCCTGTGTAAGATCAAAAGCCTTTGTCAAATTCTATTTTACATTTTCCTTTAGCTGCAACAACATAGAATCCGCAAACTGCTTCTTTTCACTTCAGTTATTAAGGAGGATTCTGCTGCATTCTGCATAATAACTCCCTCATCTGAGGATTCAATAAGGAGAACTCCCAAGCTGGCTAACTGATGTAAATCTTTAATTATCTCTTGCTTTTCAATCAATTGACCACTAGTGCTTTCTACTGCCTTGCGACTCAATGCATCAACTACCACATTTACTTTGCCTGGATGATAAAGTATATCAATATCATAGTCTTTTAAGAGCTTTAACCACCTTCGTTGCCTCAAGTTGAGTTCCTTTTTCTTAAAGATATATTGTAAACTCTTATGATCTGTATAGATATCAACATGAACGCCGTATAAATAATGACGCCATATTTTTAAAGCAAAAACCACTGCTGCTAATTCAAGATCATGTGTGGGATAATTTTTCTCATGTGGTCGTAACTGTCGTAAGGCATATGCTATGACATTTCCGTGTTGCACCAATACACATCCAAGGCCAACCCCGGAAGCATCACAATACACTGCATAACCTTCAATGCCTTCAGGAAGAACCAAAACTGGTGTGGAGGTTAATTTGTCTTTCAACTTTTGGAAGCTTGCCTCACACGCGTCATTCCACTAAAATTTAACTGCTTTATGTGTAAGCTTTGTTAACGGTGTAGCAATGGAGGAAAAACCTTCCACAAACCTTCTTTAATAACCCGTCAGTCCAAGAAAACTATGAATCTCTGTGGGGGTCGTAGGTCTTGGCCAATTTTTCACTGCTTCAATCTTCTGTGTATCAACCTGAATCCCTTCATCTAACACAATGTGACCTAACAATGCGACTGACTTTAACCAAAACTCACACTTGGAGAACTTTGCATACAACTTACACTCACGTAGAATCTGTAACACTTGCCGTAAGTGATTAGCATGGTCCTATGGTGATCTTGAATAAACCAGGATGTCATCTATAAATACCGTGACGAACACGTCTAGAAATAGTTTAAACACCCTATTCATCAAATCCATGAACACAGCTGGTGCATTGGTTAGTCCAAATGACATAACTAAAAATTCATAATGGTCATACCGTGTTCGGAAAGCTGTCTTGGGTACATATTCTTCTCTAACTCTGACTTTATGGTAACCTGACCTCAAGTCGATCTTGGAAAAACACTTGGCACCCTGTAACTGATCAAACAAATCATCAATTCGAGGGAGGGGATATTTGTTCTTGATCGTTACCTTATTCAGTTGCCGATAGTCGATGCACATTCTCAAGGTGCCATATTTCTTTCGTACAAATAACACCGGTGCACCCCATGGAGACATCCTAGGCCTGATGAAGCCTTTGTCTAACAAATCTTTCAATTGCTCCTTCAGTTCACGCAATTCTGCTGGAGCCATTCTATATGGAGGAATAGAGATAGGCTGGGTGTCTGGAATCACATCAATGCCAAATTCTACTTCCCATTTTGGGGGTAAGCCTGGAAGATCCTCTGGGAACACATCTAGAAATTCATTGACCACTAGAACCGACTACGGAGTTAGTGGTTCCACTTCAGTATCTTTCACCCGTACTAAATGACATATGTACTCCTTGGCAATCATTTTCCTAGCTTTCAGATAAGAAATAAATCTTCCTCGTGGTGCCCCTACATTACCCTGCCATTCAAGAACATTTTCTTGCAGAAAACAAAATTGCACCTTCTTGGCTCGGCAATCTACCGTAGCATAACAAGAAGCCAACCAATCCATTCCCATTATCACATCAAAATCCACCATGTCTAATTCAATGAGATCGGCCAACGTATCATGACCACACACCGTTACCACACAATTACGATATACCCTTTTTGCAATAATATATTCACCGACCGGTGTAGACACCTCAATTGATTTAATTAATAATTCTGGTGCCTTTACGAATTTCGCAGCAACCAATGGAGTAACATAGGAAAATGTAGAACCTTGGTCAATCAATGCATATACATTATATGAGAATACGGATAATGTACCTATGACAACATCAGGGGAAGCCTCTGAATTCTGTCGGTCCACTAACGCATAAGTACGATTTTGAACCCCACTAGTACTGGGTGCTCCTATGGCCCCTCTACCACGACCAACAGGCTGCACACCTCGGCCTAGTAAAGGAACCAATGCTGATGACGCAATGGGCGATCCTGTCGGTCGTGCCATACTACCCAAGCCTCATCGCGGGCAGTCCCTCATTATGTGACCCGGTATACCACACCAATAACAAGCATTCATCCCCATCCGACATTCACCTACATGAAATCGTCTGCAAAACTGGCACAGTGGGTGAGAAGACCCTGCTATCTATGAATTTGGTATCCTACTATTCTGCCCAATATGACTGCCCCTGAATCCTCGGGAGAGAGACAGAGCGCCTGCTGTGGAATAAGAGAATGCGGGTCTAGGTGGTCCACTAAAACTTTGTGGCCTAAACTCTCCTTGGGATGCCATAGATTGTCCCACCGATCTAGCCCTTTTTGATGTCTCTCTCTCAGAGTCTTGCATTCTCCTTCTTTGCCTCTAGTCCTCCATTTTCTAGGTGAAGGCCTGAATTCTCGCGATGTCCATGTCCTTGTTCAAGGCAGCAATGGTCCCTTACTAAATATGGCTCTAGTCTGTCCACATATCTATGGACCCTGTCTGTCATCGTAGCCATAACATTTGGTGCATATCGAGCCAAAGAATTAAATTGCAAGCTGTATTCTCAGACACTCAAATTTCCTTGACAGAGATTTAGAAACTGATCCGCACGTGCCTCATGGATATCATAGGGCAAGTAATGATCAAGGAAAGATATTTTAAATTCTTCCCAATTTGGTGGGTTTGCACCAATATCACAGGATTTCTTCCAATCCTCGTACCACAATATCTCCTTGCCTTTCAATTTATACGCAGCAAGTTCAACTATTTCTACCCCTGTCACGTGCATAACTTCCATAGCCCTCTGAATTTGATCCACGAAGTCCTGTGGATCTGCTTTCGGATCGAACCCAGTGAATATAGGAGGGTCCAATTTCAAGAAATCCTGTGTTCTGCGACTTACCACTCTAGCCGCATCATAATCATGTGTCATTGGACCAGCTCGTCCTTGACTCTGGGCTGCCACAAACTGTGTCAAATTATGTACTGCATTTCTAAGATCCTGATCTGTGGCATTCATTGGTGGTTCTACGGGTACTTCTCTACCAATTGGCTCTTCTGGAGCTGGAAAAGTAGATGAAGACCGCGATGAAATTTCAGCATTTGCTCCACCCTGACTAGCTTGGTTAGGTGGTAATCTACTCATTCCTTCTTCAGTAGGCACATCTACCTGCTTCCTTTTACCTCTACCTCTTCTCGTGATTGGCATTTTGACTATACCAAAGAAAAACAATTACCATGATCAGATTCAATTAAACTTATAACACTGGCTCTATTGCACGATCTAGAATGAAGAAACGAAACAACATCCTAAATGTCCCGTAGCCTCCTACTTATAAATGTGGTGCACAACACATTGATAAGTAAGACTCTACTCAGACACGGCTTTGTAGACACCCTTAGAACGACCTGCTCTGATACCACTTCTGTCACGCCCCGAATCCCATCGGGCCGGATTGACACTCGTAGCCGACAAGGCCCGAGAGAACCAAGCTTTGTCTCTATTCAATCATATGCATGCCATAAGAAAACCCATAATCACATAATAGCTATAGATACCAACAATGGAATTCATGGAACATGATATATATATACATATCTAAAACTTGGCCGTTGAGGCCACCAAGTCAAGAACGACATATCCTTTTAGATTTATACACCCACATCCGTCTACAAAAGTCTCTAACAAATGCATTGAACAAAATGAACTAAAAGTCAGTACAAGTCCCCGCTTTATAAAATATGTACAACACCAAAATATATGTACAACTGGGACTCGGAGAAGCCCCGAACTAACTGGAGCTCACCAAAGATCTGCAACACTGGCAACCTACTGTGGAGGCCTACTAGTACCTGCGCTTGCAGCAAGTAAGGTAAATTCACCCAAAAGGGGTCAGTACGAAGAATGTACTGAGTATGTAAGGCTCAAATAAAACTACATGAGATAGAAATACTGCAATGGTAACAAATGTAAGTGAATAGTCAATAATAGGTCATCATTCTGTATATGTAGGGAACCATGTATATTACATTCATTCTTTCTCTTGCCTTTACTTTACTTTACATATATGTTGTCTGGGCCCTCATTATGCAGGTGTCCTTTTCACCCCATGGATAACATATCATCGTCATGCAGTTATTCTTTTCACCCCATGGATAAGATCATATCGTCATGCGGGTGTTCTTTGCACCCCATGGATAAAGTAACATCATCATGCGGGTGTTCTTCCACCCCATGGATAGAGTAACATCATCATGCAGGTGTTTGCACCCCATGGATAACACCCAAGAACACAACCAATATGCTTTACTTTATTCTTACTTTGAGATTGATACAATGATAATCATAACTTACTTGAAGCTTTGGATCCTTAACCAATGAGGGAGAGACATGAGAATAAACATTGTGAGGAACATAACATTATTAGTACCATAACACCATTGGAACCATTGGACAATAATCCATGAATAAGAGACATGAGTATAATCACTATTGGATCTTTGGAACACAACCTTATTGGCTTTTGGAACATTATCAATGAATATATGACATGTGATTCAAAATTGATCAATGAGTATGAAACATGTGATATTGAAAATTGGTAACCGGATATAGGATACCTTAGCATATTTTGGGATAGGACAAATGTAGTGTCAATGTGAATACTATTTTCCGCAGAAAGATACGGACATAGTAACCTTACATACCTTGTATTCGCAATACGAATATACAATCTTAGATGTGCATACAATAGTCCCGCTCCTTCTTTATGTGTCAGGCTACAACACAAATACATAACAGAATTCACATTAACCACCAACTACCTTACAAATGTATATAATGTCAATGAGTTGCATATTTGCCTTTACACATGCCATTTCCCCTTGACATATTCCAAAAATCCAACAATATTCCCAACATTGACCAATACATGATAATCAATACATTTCACCACAACACTTCTCCTTTACACTTTCTTATCCACACCACATTACAATTAACCCATCAAATTTTCTTAATACACCTCATAGCACATATCGGCCAAAATCCCACAATTTACACTTATAGGAAAATAACAAGTTTAATAACAAAATCACACCATACATGTTCATATTTTATCCATACCATCCTCTTTCATCAAAGGCACAAGTCATAATTCAAGCTTGAACCTCATGGATCACAAATCTTATATAAAAACACAAAGTGCCATGTTTACCATTTCCAAGCATAACCAACATGATATACATAATATCCCATGAAAATAATATGTTAAACCATAATAATAAACACTTACCCAAGCTTGAAAAGTGATGATCTTCTCCAAAAGTTGACTTAGGGTTTTGAGAGCTAAAGGGGTTCTCTTGAAATGTTTTAGAAAAATATAGAAATACATGTGTGTTTGTAATGGATAAAAATCAGATTTTTACCCCTTTATAAAGTCCCTCAATTTCCATCCTTAGCCACTCTTTGGCATTAAATGTTGGGTCTAGAAGGTCAAATGAAAGAATGGGTCATTTGACCCATTTGGGCTTCAATTTGGGCCCAATAACACATTTAAACTTAGCCCACAAATATTCATGCATAATATATCAGATATCTCATGTTTAAATAAGTCCATAATGTCACGACAATATTATCTTACAAGATTCTCATTCGCCGTCTCAATCGCAAAACTAGAAATTCTAGTCGTCCATGGCTTCATTGAACATTTAGAATACCTACTTGTATTTCTTGATTTGATCATGTAGGGGTATGTAGAAGTGTATTGAAGTATTTGAAGATTTAACAATGCTCAAAGAACTCAAAAGAACCAAAAGAAACCATATAAGAATCGACGTAGAATTGTGTTACGAAACGAGCCCGGAAGGGCACATTTTTGTGCCTTGCGCCACTGCTGCAAAGCAAGGCAGTGGCGCAAGAAATATCTGCCCTCTGAATCAGGGGCTTGCTCCACACCCCCTGAAACAGGGAGTGGCGCAATTTTCCATGCCTTGCTGAATTTTTCCGCCATTTTTCCAACACTGGCATATCGTCCAATATCTTATCAAAACACTAAAAAATACTTACTTAGTGATCTTAATCATCAAGTAGACATGAATCCAATTCACCAAAATGAGGTTGGAATGTGTACGGGGTATTCCACAAATGCTCCACGAAATCACAACACACTTCCCATGAAAGGTTAGTCACATGTATAAGGCCAAATTTCAATTTTTCTCATCTTTAACATTACCAAATACATACTTATAGCTCTCGACACCTAAGTAAGCATTATTCAATGTCATCAAGTAGGGTTGGGAAGGTACAGGGTGTTACAGTTATACAGGTCATAGGTCCCATTGTGGTTCATCAGGTTATGGAGGACATTCTTGAATTTTGGGGCTCTCTCAGCGTGATTTAGCTAGTAGAGGTTGTTATATGTATGATGAGTTTATACACATAGCATGGGATTACCCCCAACATGTTATGATTCCTCCTTAGCTATGTTCTTAGCTTTAGCTTTGTCCAACTCCAGTATTTATAGTTAGAGATGGAACACAGGATAATAGGGTTGATGAGGTACCAGAGGTAGAGCTCAGCAAGCTCATAATAGTAAACCACCCGAGGTTACTTAGTCTATTAGAAAGCTTTGTTAGTGCTATTATTTTCCTGGGAGACATGAAGCAGAGGCCTCTGATGCTGTTATCACATGTATCATTCTAGTTTACCATCATTCTACTTCAATGTTATTCGAACCTGGGTCTACATTCTCTTATGTGTCCATATATTTTTCTACGGATATTGATGTTTCATGTAAGTCTATTATTATGTCTATTCATGTTTCTACCCTCATAGGTGATTCATTAGTAGTGCATCGGGTGTACCCATCTTGTGTGGTGACCTTTACGGGGCATAAGACCTGGGTAAACTTAGTTATCCTGGATATGGTTGATTATGAAACTATCTTGGATATGAATTGGTTAGCTCATTATCATGCAGTTTTGGATTATTTTGCAGAGACTGTGACTTAGCTATTCCAGGTGTGCCGAGGTTAGCTTGGTAGGGTACTCCTAGTTTGGGTCCGAAAGGAGTTTATCTTTTCTACATGCTCATCGTATGGTAGAAAAGGGTGTATTTCTTATTTGGCATATATACGCGATACTAGTGTTGATTTATAGGACGTGTTTCCCATGGACTTACCTTGTATGCCTCTAGAAAAGGATATCGATTTTTCCATTAATGTTGAGCTGAGAACTAAGCCCATTTCTGTCTCTCATTCTAAAAGGGCTAGATAGAGTTGAAGGAATTGAATGAGAAATTGCAAGATATGTTCAGTAGAGGTTTCATTAGATCGTGTGTGTCTTCTTAGGGTGATCCTGTCTTATTTCTAAAGAAGAAAGATAGGACAATGTGCATATGCATTGACTATCAACAATTGAACGAAGTGACTGTCAAGAACAAGTATTCTCTCCCTCGCATTGATGATTTATGTGATTATCTTCAGGGTTCCTTGGTTTTTTCTAAGTTTGAATTGAGATCTTGTTACCATCAGTTGAAGACTATAGCTTTGGATGTTCCAAAAATAGCTTTTAAATGCGATATGGTCATTATGAGTTCTTGGAAATGCCTATTAGGCTGTCCAATGACTCTACTATGTTCATGGATTTGATGGCTAAAGTATTTCAGCCTTATCTTTATTCCTTTAGATTGTGTTTATAGGCAATATCTTTGTTTATTCAAGGAATGAGGCTGACCGTGTGAGGCACTTAAGGGTTGTACTTCAGAGATTTTGTGATGAGAAGTTGTATGCCAAGTTCTTCAAGTCTGATTTTTGGTTGGATTCTATCTCTTTCTTGGGTCATGTAGTGACCAAGGATGGTATAACAGTCGATCTTTCTAAGATAGCGGCGATTCATGACTGGCCTAGACCTACTTCTTGTATCAAGATTTGGATTTTTGTAGGGTTGTAGGCTATTATTGGTGCTTGGTGTAGGGTTTCATTTCTATTATGGCTCCTTTGAACAAGTTGACTCAATAGAAGATTGTTATTCAGTGGTCGGATGCTTGTAAAGAGAGCTTCCAAGAGCTCAAGGAGGTGTTGGCTTCGGCTCATATCTTGACCTTGTTTGAGGAAAGTGTGGGTTTTACCATGTTTTGTGATGCTTTTGGAGTTGGCTTGGATGGCATATTGATGCAAACAGGAAAGGTGATTGCTTATGCTTATCGGCAGTTGAAGACTCATGAGAAAAACTACCCTACTCATTACTTGGGGTTGGTCGTAGTTGTGTTTGTGTTGACATTATGGCGACACTACTTGAATGTAGTTCATGGTGAGATTTTCCCAATCATCGTAGCCTTCACTACTTCTTCACCCAGTGAGATCTTAATATGAGACAGCGTCAATGGTTTGAGTTGCTTAAGTATTATAAACTCACTATTCTTTATCATCCGAGCAACACTAATATGGTAGCGGGTGCCTTGAGCTGGAAGGCAGCGAGTATGGGAAGTTTGACTCATCTTTTGACTTCTGAGCGACCTTTAGCCTTAGAGGTTCAGTCTTTAGCTAACTAGTTGATTAAGCTCAATATTTTGGCATTGGGAATGTGTTGGGTTTTATGGCGGCTAGGTTTTCTTTGATGGAGCAGATTCAAGCTCATCAGTTTGATGATGAGAGGTCGAGGGTGATTCATGATAAAGTTTTGAGTAGCGAGGCAAAGGTGATATTTCTTAATCCCTAGGGTGTTTTGAGGATAAGTGGTCATGTTTGTAGGCTGAGAGTTGGTAGTTGGATTAGACTGATCTTGGAGAAGGTTCATTGTTCAAGGTATTTTATTCATCGAGGAGTGCCTAAGATATACCATGACTTAAACCAATACTATTGGTGAGGTGGTATGAAGAAAGACATTATGGATTTCGTGGCCATGTATTTGAATTGTTAGAATGTAATGTAAGAGCATCAACGACTGGGTGGTACGATGTAGAGGGTGCCTATTCCCTAGTGGAAGTGTGAGCGTAAATCACTATGGATTTTATAGTTGGCCTACCCCTGACTTTTGGGGAAGTTTGCTTCTATTTGGGTGATTGTGGATAGATTGACCAAATTAGTGTACTTTGTACATGTGAGGGTGAATTATAATACAAAAAAATTGGCTAAGATCTATAGTTGGGAGATTGTTTGATTGGATGGTGTACCTATCTCCATTGTTTCTGATAGAGGTACTCAATTTACCTCAAATTTTTGGAGTTCTATGCAGAGTGAGTTGGGTACTCAGCTTGATTTGAGCATAACTTTTCATCCTTAGATAGATGTTCAGTCTAATAGGACTATTCAGGTGCTAGAGGACATACTTCGAGCGTGTGTTATGGATTTTGGTGGTCATTAGGACTAATCCTTGCCCTTAGCTGAGTTAGCCTACAATAACAATTACTATTCCAACATTCAAATGGCACCTTTTAAAGCTTGTATGGGCGAAAATGTAGATCTCTCGTAGGATGGTTTGATTAATTTAAGGTTAGGACTTGGGGTACGAATTTATTGAGAAATTTTATGGATCGAGTGAGATTGATTTAACAGAGGCTAGTGGTTGACCATAGTAGAAAGAAAAGTTATGCCAACCATAGAGCCCATGATGTTGAATTCATGATTGGAGAGAGGGTTTTGTTGAAGGTATCATCCATGAAGGGTGTGATGAGATTTGGGAAGAAAATGAACCTTTGCCAGAGGTTTATTAGCCCTTTTGAGATTCTTGAAAAGTATGGAGACGTGGCATATAGTTTATATTTTCCTCCAATCTTTCAGCTATTCATCTAGTATTCCATATTTCCATACTAAAAACATACCGTCCAGACGGTTCATATGTGATCCGGTGGGATTCTATTGCTTTAGAGCATGACCGGGTGAGATTTTGTTGCTTTAGAGCATGACTTGTCCTTAGAGGAGCCCTTTGCCATCCTAGATAGGCAAACTAGGAAGTTGAGTCTAAGTATATTGATTTTGTGAAGTTACAGTGGAGACATCGTCCTATCAAGGAGGATACATAGGAGGTTGAGTCCTATATGAGGCGTAGACCCCCCCCAGATTTTTACCTATTCAGGTTGCTTACTTTTTCCTTCAAGTACGAACTTGTGTCTGAGTGGTGGATAATGTAACAATCATACTTGTGATTTTTAGCTTTTGCTGTGTTTTGACCATTTTTCCCTTCTCAGTAGTTGTTATATTCCATTTATGATTTATGGGGTTAGCTGGCATGGTCCTTGAATGTCACGACCCAACTAACTAAATAGTATGAGCACCTATTCTAATCCACCTAGATAGGAGAACCCGTACTACCCATTTAAAAAATATGCTGAAATCATAAGAAAACCATTAAAGATCTCAAAATATGGTAAATGATACAATCTTTTATGATAAAATTATAAATGAAAACACTTTCCCCAAAAATATAGTCTAGACCGGTACAAGAGCTACTACAAGACAAGGACTAGTAATCAAGACCCAGCTTCCACCACATGAATGAAAAGATGGAAGCTGTTGAAGATCTCTATAGCATCAAGCAAGAAATACAACTGATCCTGCAATTAGACTATACCCCAAAAAAAGTATAGCAAGAGTAGTCTCAGTACAAATAACACATACTGGTAAGTATCATCGGCTGACCCAAATTAAATCACATAAACACCACAGAAATATCCTAACGGAAAACATGCACTTTAACCTTTTTATTAGTCAACTAAGCTTCCTCTCATTAATTCCTCACTTACCTAGTTTGATACACTCTTATCAGAACTCCATTAGCCTTTAGCCAATCCCACTAACCCATAAGTCAACCGCCACACCACATTTAACTTTAACAATCACTTATCAGTACTCCATCACCTCTAGTTATGCATTCAACACCCACTTAATTAAGGACTCAACAACAATGGCCATGACCAATCCCCGCTCTTAGTACACATTCAATTGACCTCAACAATTATCATGCTTATCAGAAAAACCTACTTGCAGAGACGCAATGTATTATAGGGACATAACTAATTAATAACAATACATCAACACCTTCACTTAACTAACCTCAACAATGTCATCCAATCAAGTGATACAGTTAATACAGAAATCCACCCAGGCAATACCATGTCTAATGACAACAATCAGTAACCAAAAAGACATTAGTTACGGCAAGCAGTTCATCAAGACAAGATCAAGATCGACAACAATAACTTAAGTTCACCATTCATGATTAATAACAACAAATTCCTACTTGCATCAACTGTTATTTAAATAGACTTCATGTAAGAAATATGCCATTCATGAAAATGAACTTCTAATTCCGTTCTAGTAATTTTTGACGTGGAATTCATAAGTAAACAATGGATTATACCCCGTTCAAGAATATTCCTTCTTCTCCATTATTTCAAGGCCATGAGGCAACCCTAGGGGATTTTTAAAAGTAAACCTCATCCAATTTACAATTGAATAGGAGAAGACAAATTAATGAAAATAGGGGACTGATTCTGGTCCCGGTCATCCAACTATAGCAGCCTACTGGCTGCTATAGCGGGATGACATTAGCCTACTCCAAAATTCAAATTCTAAAAATTTTCAACTAAGTCTTTACGCATGAGTTCGAGTCTATATTATTGAAAAATTCTCAGTTCCCATGCCCTTGGACAAGGTGCCTTTAGTGATGACGGAAAAGTTCATTACAATAGATACAAATTTACTCATCATTCATCCTCGAATGATCATGGTATAAAGAGAAAGGAACGAAGCTCACTCAGACATTAATGCTCCATCAGTGATTACAAAAATGCGCAACTCCCATGGATCATCTAGTTTTACCACTGACTCCCTAAATTTTTAAGTCGTACTTTATTACTACTATACTCCTTTCCCTCGACCAACTTTTAACAATCATGAGTCGCACGAGACCACTTGAACAATATTTTTTTAGTACCCAAGGTAACTGGGGCCTTTCCAATATATAGGAGAGAAAATGAATTCAAAAACACAAAAGACAAAAAAATTTCTGCCCCTGAGTGACTTGATCCCTCTATAAAGGGAATATTTCCACCATAGTAATGCCGCTATAGCGGGCTACAGGCCACTATAGCGGGATACATCAGTTTAAAATGTTGACAAATGGGTTTCACGCCCATTTCTCAACTTTTACACTCCAAAACTCCCTTCCCCTCTCTGATCACTTTGCTCTCATTGTTGGAAACAAGGTAACGATCACTAAAACTCTATTTCCCTACTATATGACTCATATTATTGCTAAAATTTTCTTCAAATTGTAGAAATTGGATAGCTTTGGGTTCGTTTTTGAAATCAAAATTTTGGCTTGATTTGAACGAAATATTGAAGCATGGTTTCTTTTCTTACTTTTACAATGCTCCTATGGCATTTTATGTAAGCGAATTATGGAATTCATGGCCAAATTGGGCTCAAAATAGTGGGGAATGTATAGGGTTGTTCTTTGCTTTGTTCTTGACAATTTGGGGATTTTTAGAAGTTTAAATGCTTGGATTTTTGCTTCTAATAGTCCTAGGATACTTCCCCCCACACTGAAATGTGCTTAAAACGTCGAAAATGACCCATTTTTGCAAAAAGGCTATTGATGTAACTTTTAAAGGTCGTGGACGATGAAGGTCACTATAGCAGCCTCATCCCACTATGGCTACCATGCTATAGCAATCTCATGGTAGCAGGATGTACCCTGCTATAGCTGGAGGCAGACGACAGTAGCCTCCCAGACACTTTTCAGGCTTGGCCTTTTTTTGAAACTGAGATTCTTTTGATACTTCTATGGGTTCTAACTCACTTTTGCATGATTTTACAGGATTACTATTTCAATGGCCGACAATCAAGGAAATGCTCCCCCTACCATTGAAATATTCCCAGATGAGAACTGTCAGGAATGATTATGATAATACCGAAGGGTGGGATTCTGCTATGAGATAAGATTTCTGATTAGAGGCGTGGAAGCAGGCGCGCCAGAGTTCTACAACCGGCTCCACGGATTCGGTTGGATGCTACTAGTGGTGGCTCCTTGCGATGGGGTTGTTGACACCTAATTTTTGCCCTCTACAATTTACTTTAATTCTTGAGATTGTTCAGTTCTAGATGAAATTGAGATATTTGCTTTACCCAGATAAAGAATTTTCTAAATTGATTTTTTATTTTATTTTTCCATTTTAAGCAACATGCATTCCTGTATTCAAATATATGGGACCATATATTTTTTGTTATTTAAATGAATGTTTGGTTAAAAATCGTCTCTAAATCAAGACTTGTCTGGATTATTTGTTTGGATGGAGAAAATCTTAGTCTAAATATATTTCACCTTCAAAATAAAGCATTCGGGAAAATATTTTTTTGATCTCATTAAATTCGACATTAATTCATTTCAATTTAGACTCAGCTTAGTCAATTTGTTAAAATTAGGCTATAATTAGAATCAATTTGGTCAAAATTGCAATTCAATTGCCCCGTTGATTTTTTTAATTTGGTTATATCATTAATAAATTAGGCAATAAATTTGGCTAGCCTTTAAAGAAATTTGGCTATTTGATAAATGACCAAAACTAGCTGAAATAGCGTAAATTCTTCATAAGAGCAACATAACACCAACAACAACGGCGATTTCATCACTAGCAACTCCAAGAGCTCAAAAAACCCTAGAACCAAATTCCCTCTCTTTCTGTCCAATTCGTACATCAAAACATGTTGTGCACGAGCTCTAGTACTACAAGAAGCTTCTTAAAACCTCACTAATAATTATCCTTTCATTTTTTCTCATTTCCCTTTTCAAATTTTCTTAAAAAATTCATACGATTTCAAACAAAATACAGCTCATTCAAGTTTATCCTTATTTTAAAATTTGAAGACTCTTTGTTAAATCCCTAAAAAGCCTTCAAAACCCTTCATCCCATATCGAGAGGAGGTCAAAATCGAACTCCAATATTTTATTTTAAACACCTCCATTGTTACTGCTAAGAGGCAAGTATTGAAGGTTGGAAAAACTTTTGAGCAAGAATTGGGTATTTCTGAATTGAAAGAAGATTTCCCCTTTGGTTAAAAATTTTCAAATCAGAGTCATTGTACGATACATTTTTGATCTTAGGGTTTTATTAGTAATGGTTTTTTAGTGGTGTTTAAAGGATTTTGATGACAGCTCAACTCTTGATTTGCTGCCCTAAAAAAGGCAAACCTCCTCTCTCTTTTAATTTCCTACTTATTTTTAGTTGTTTTCTTTTATTATTAGCATGATGATTTTTGTCTATCTAAGTAGTTGTTAGTTGAAATCTCACTAAGTGAGAGTTGGGATTATATGTTGTAGAGGCCTTGAAGGTCATAGGATTTTTGTGATAAAGTTTAGAGTTGTTGTATTTGTTAAGATAGTGCTTGTCTTAGCTTTATTTTTTTGTTTTTTAAGATTTTCTTTAAAAAATTCACTTTTTTGTTTTATTTTTGCTTGATTAGTTCTTAGCCTCTTGTTTTAAGATTCAGTGTTGTGTTGATCCATTGTTTTTTTCTTTAGCCGAGTGTCTTTTGCTTTAATCTTTAGTTCATTGTTTTAGCATAGTGTTGTCTTGTTTTCAATCCATTATTTTCTTTTTATCTTGAATATTTGCTTGTTGTCGTTTTAGTTCACTGTTTTTTCATAATATCTCTTATTTAAGTTATTAGCCTACTATTCTAGGCTTGAATGTTTCTTATTGTTGTTGGGTTCATGGTTATCTTGATATTGTAAATGGAGACTGCTTCCTAAGTTTCTTTGACTCTAAATACCAAAAGGTATGATGGAAATATGTCCATAGCAAGGCAACTAGTCCTATGGATCCTCAGGGACTATTTTAAACCTTATAAACTCATTTTGAGTTTGTCAAGAAGAGGATGAGGATGAGACTAGTATATCCTTGCAATTTCCATATTTAGTTTGTTGATCATACCCCTTTGTTGTGTGAAAATATTAAGTTTGTTATCTGTATTCCTTTTGAGTTCAAGTGGTGTTTGAAATTGCTTTCATGTTTTGTATGTTGAGTAAAACCATTCTTAAGGCTCTCCTTGATTTACAATGTCAAGAAGGGACATAGAGTGTGTTATATTAGATTCAAGTAATCCTTTGACCCTTGTAGGACCGATTCTGACTCAAAGTTCTTTTGAACTTTTCAAAGAAAAGGATAGGATGAATAATAGGGCAAAATAGTGTGGGTTATGTGTCGTTTCTTGGGTGTTGATATTTGATTTTCTTGAGTCAACTTTTGAGTCTACTTTGGTTAAAATCTCAAAACTGTCTTCAACACTTGTTCTTCTCAAAACCCGTCTTCATTTTCCTCTCTCTCACAATATTGTTATTCCCTATGTTTTGTGGGATTTTGCTTTTCTGAATAAAAGTGTGATCTCTTACAGAGCGCTCATTGGGTTTATTTCATTTGTTTGTTGAAGAAATGCTACTCTCTTTCTTTCACTTGGTCATTGAGAAACTGAGATCTAGTGTAGATTTTGGTTAAGGGTCAATGTAACAGTTAGTAGCAAGCCTCATGTTTTAGTTTGTGTACCTTTTGTGTGCTTATATTCATGTTTTTGTTTTCCTCCATTTATTCTCATCCAAGTCTTGTAGAACTTCACCTGAGTTGGGATAAAAAGAGATGAAGAAGGAAGCATCAGTGAACTGACTTACTTCTTTTGATGTTTAACTTATTGTCACGTCATGGAAACTTGAGTCTTTTGGCTAAATTGAGTTGAATTCCAAAAGGAAAATGCTTTGTGTCAATTTTGTTTCCCTCTTTATCCCCAAAATTGATTGAGTGTATGTCTTTAGAAAACAAGATTGGTTTAGGCCTTGATTGATCATGAGTAAACATGTTTATACCTTGTTTAACTTATGCATATATAGTTTACACAGATTTAATGTTCTTTATGTTAATTATATTCTAATCCTTATTTTCTTTTGTTTTTTGTGGCATGTGAATCTGTCTTAGGAACCAAGCATACTTCTTTCGCTTTGCATTTCCATGATGGGCCGATGAGGACCTTCTACTTTGAGTCTAAGCAACAAAAATCTAAGTCCCAAAAGGATTGATTTGAAGTAGTATACAATAGATGTATATGGTGGATGATGAGCCAGCAAGTCTTTAAGATTTGAATGGGCCCAAGCCCATAAAAAATAAATTAACAGCAGCAACCCAAGGTTGGGAAAAAATTGTTCAGATTTGGACTTAAGTCCAAAGCAAGTATTTATGGCCCTCAAAGGCTCAAAGTTTACTTCTAGGATAGGTGGGCCTAGCCCATTGGACATTAGGACAGGTAAAAGAGTAGGAAATGATTGCGACAAGCCCAAATTGCATTTGAAGTCTAATTTCGGACATATTAAGAGTTTGGGCCCAAAGAAGCCTAAACCCAATTTCTTTCTTAACTTTTGTTCTCATTTTATTCTTTATATATATTGTTATATCACTAAATCTAAATAACTTTTTTGAAATCCCCTCGGAATCACTATGGTTTTTTCAAACAGTCTTTTCTCAAAATTGGGATAATTTAATTTAAATACTTTTTTTAGACTTTTGAGTAAATTTCTATTCTCTTTTTGCAAAGCATTTTATGCAAGTTCAAACACTTAACTCATGAATTTCTCTAGTTTCCAAATAACTTTTTTTAAGTTAGTCAAATTAAGTCAGTTTGAATAGACCAATAACCGCAAGTTAGTGGATACTCCGAGTGTCTTAAAAACCTTCTCGGGGTATTAATGAGAACCTCTTACTCAGATTTCTGAAATTTTAAAGATATTTTCTGTTTTGTCTTTAAAGATATTTTTCAAACGTTTTCGTAATTATCCTTTAAATAAATTAAGTAGCGACTCTATTTTCAAAACCGAGTTTGAAACCTTTTCCTAAATTTTCGAATTCAAACAAGTCATTTTTCTTGGCGACTTTTCTTGGAAGTTCAACTAGGTTCTAACAAAATATTTGGACTAACTTTATTTGACTAACTATTCGGGTTTGTAATATTTAATTTGCTTATTTGTTAAAATTTCTCTAATTATAACTACTGCATTCATGGCATACCAATTTCGCCAAACGGAAAAAATTAAATTGCATTAAAACCACTGATTACGCATTTTTTTGGGTCATTTCTTGTACTAAAAAATAAAAAAAAATCTCGAAATCATAAATAATTAGTCGATTTTGGGTTGTCTGACACCTGTTATTATTTCAGTACATTGTAGTCCGCCTGGGTTCCCAGTGTCTTTTCAAAGAATCCCACTCTAGTAAAACTAGGATTGTGCTAAACCAAATCCCTTTTACCCAAGTGACCTAGTACCCCAAGGGTATCAGGTCCATTAATGAGACCACTTTGTGTCGAAAATGGGCCCCGATTCAAAAAGATAGCCATAACCTTATGTGCTCAATTAAAGGATGTGATGTCAATTTATATGGACCATTGTTCCTCGGGATTGAGAAATATTTAGATAGTTTCTTGGTTTGAATATCTTCATGCAAAAGGCGTTTGATGTTTTAAGAAGTCCGAGATTGAAGAATTTTCTATGATGGTCTAGTTTTGGATTGTACCCCACCATGGGAGGGATATTTATTTTTACATGTTGTTCCCTCATTTTGTATCCCCATTTGGTTTATTCATACATTTATATACATATGCTTTTGGGGAAATGGAATATTTTACAAACAACATACACATCTTTCAATTGTTAGACTTATCTTTTGCTCAAAAGGTCACATGTATGCTAGGACGTGTTATATGTTATTCATATTCCATGCTAGATAGTTTGCTTAATCCATGCTTGTGTGATTCCGCATTTAATGTACATGTTTTACTTTGAACACAACTTGTCCGATGTTTTAGAACATCGTTGGGAAAATAAACTCAAAATGAGAGTCTTCCTAAAGCACTTTTCAAAAGTTCATCCTCAAATTTACTCAAAATCAATCGGTTTCTACTTCATGACGTTTCAAGAAGAGGGGTCATCATCCAATTCATGTTGACAATGTTAATTCGTTCAAATATCAAGTCATGGTTAGTTGACCAATTGTTCGGTCTATAGATTTCAGGACTCCATTATTTCCAGAGGATTTTTTGATAAAATACAAATCAAAAAGTCAGTTTGTGTTGAATCTTTTACGCTTTATGCCTTTCTTCAAATGCATGGTTCATTTTTCTTCATATAACAAAAGTTCCAAACCTCGTCAAATGGTCAAAGTCATGTACATCCAGCCATCTTTGAGGTGCCTTGTTGTTTGAATTTGGGACGAGTCTACTATTTAAAGCAAAACAAGTGTTGTAGGCTTTATACAGTATGTTGGGTTAATAATTGTGATCAACGAACTAACATTTTTTCTTTTTGAGTTATTTTTTTCTTAGAGGGACTGATTTGTGTTGTTAAATTGCTACTTCCCAAAGATCGAAGTGAATCAGTTGCAAAGACTCACTTCAACATGGAAGCCAATTTGATCAACACCATTACTTTACCTTATTCAATCTCCAATGTGCCTGTCGCAACCGACTCTACCACTTCAATAAAATCAGAACCATACTTGGAAGCCATCACCCAACTTGAAAAGTAAGTGGTTGAAGTAAGGTCCATGATAATGCCAAACAATTCATCTGCTCAGTTCTCAACAAGTATGAACACAGGTCTTTACGTTCATCAAGAAAGGCCCATGCCACCTTCAAATGAAGTTGATAAGGGAAATCATTTCAACACTTCTCCACAAATTCACGATACTCCTATAATTCATGATCCCCTTAAGAAAGCATTTGCTACCCCAAATGGTCAGAATGTATCAGTGACACACCATGTTCCACTTGTGCATACTTATGTTGCTGCACAAATTAAATGATTGGGTTGTCTAGATACTGATCCTTATGGTAAGAC
Organism: Capsicum rhomboideum; assembly: GCA_031232105.1. Classification (NCBI taxonomy): domain Eukaryota; kingdom Viridiplantae; phylum Streptophyta; class Magnoliopsida; order Solanales; family Solanaceae; genus Capsicum; species Capsicum rhomboideum. The sequence continues at coordinate 54,080,238 of CP124718.1, forward strand.
TGAAAGAGATACCAAGATTACTGAAAATAAGGCGGTGGAAAAGAAGCTCAAAGAATTAGAAGATGTGGTGAAAGGTTACTGTGGGTTCAATAGCAACCAAAGTGTAAAGTATGAAGAGCGGTGTAAGCTTCCCAAATCAGAGTTATGTAACACCCCGTATGTTCCCGAGTCTAGCTGACTACCGTAACAATTATGGGAAAATGGAAACATGAGAGAATTGATGAATTATGTATTAATTCATGTGGGCATTAATAAGTCCTATACAATTGGGCCAAAAATGAAGCCCAAAATCATAAGGGAAGACATGGCCCAACATGAGATTTTTGACTCATTCTTCCAATTTGCTCCATTTGACCAATCAACCTTTGCATTTAATGATAAAGAAGAGATAAGAGTGACTTGAGGGACTATATAAAGAGAGAAAAATCAGATTTTTATTATACGTGGACTCTCATGCCTTTCTAGACTTTACCAAAATTGCTTTTTGGTCTCTCAAGAACCCTAAGTCATTCTTTGAGCCAAGATCATCTTTGTACAAGGATTGGTAAGTGTTTATTATGATGGATTAATATATTTTATGTGTAATATATGGTGTATATTGTGTTGGTTATGTTGGTGGAGTATTGAGAAGTTCACTATGTGTGAAATATTTTTGCTAAATCGGAGAATGGTTTGTCTTGTGAACTTGAATATGCACTTGTGGTCTTGAAGGAAATGAACTTGGTGGAGTAAATATTGACATGTGAGATGTGATTATAGTCTTACTTTGTTTAATCCTTGTGTATAACATTTGGAATTGTTGTTAGGATATTGGTTACGGATTTGGTGACGTATTGACCGTAAAGTGTAGTTTTGGGTGTTGTTATGTGTGTTGGGAGACCATGGATGAATTTTGGTGTTTAATATGATAAAAAATATGTCAAAATAAGTTTGGTTATGATCATGGACCATTCATGGCATTAAAAGACCCAAAAGAAACCATTTCGGACCAAAATGGCCATCCGCCCCTGCAGGCGGAGGCACCTACGGGCGCAGATGCCAATGCAGATGCCTCTGGATACTACCAAAGTACATCTACGTGAGCACCTCAGCCACCTGAGGACACAGGTGGCAGCGCAGGTCACTCCCAGATCCGGTTTTGTATGTTTTCGTACCTAGTCGACCCCCGAAGGCCCCTATACCCTTTTTGGATGTAATTATCAACTTGTGATGTCGTTTTAATGACATTAAAGTGTTGTAAGGAGGCGTGTTGTACTGTATTAATTATGTATGGTTGTTCATATGTTGTTATAAAGGAGTAATTGTGACTAAATGGTAAAGAGAAAAGCGTAAAGGGTAAGTGTGATTTGAAATGCTATCGATGTATGATCTTTTGGTCAATGTGTGTAATGTTATGGTGTTGTTGATATGGAAATGTAGTGGATTGTATTATAATGTATGACATGACGTTATATGGTATTCACATAGTTCATTGTCGTCTTGTACGCCTGTATAGTGACTAGTTGCTAATGTAAGTTCCGATATGAACTTGTATTGTAGAGTAAGACGTGAGGAAGAAGCTGGACTATTGTGTTCATACATAGGCTTGTGTAATCATACTTTAAAGTGAAGGTATGTAAGGTTACTCTTTCCGTATCCTTCTGCAGCACATAGTGTCCACCTTGTCGTTATACTTGTTCCATTACGAAGTGTATAGAGGTATCTCGTTTCTGGTCATTAATTATTGTTACTCACATGTTCTTTGGTTAATGTTCCAACATTGTTATGTTCCAAAAAGATCCAATAAGGTGCAATCACTAATGTGTTAACCTCATAGAAGTAAAGAAATGAAGTAAGAATAAAGTAATGCATATTGATGGTGTTCATGGGTGTTATCCATGGGGTGCAAACGCCTGCATGACGATGATGTTTTATCCATGGGGTGAAAACACCCGCATGATGATGTTAATTTATCCATGGGGTGTAAGAACACCCGCATGATGATATGATCTTATCCATGAGGTGAAAAGAATACCTGCATGACGATGATACTTTATCCATGGGGTGAAAAGAATACCTGCATGATGAGGGCCCAGACTGTATATCAGTGATGTAAAAGAGAAGTAAAGTAAAGGCAAGAGAAAGAAAGAACGTAATGTACACGGTTCCCTACATATATAGAATTGTGACCAATTCACATTGATTATTCACTTACATTTTTTTCCATTACAGTATTTCTATCTCATGTAGTTTTATATGAGACTTACATACTCAGTACATTCTTCGTACTAACCCCTCTTGGGGGATTTACCTTACTTGCTGCAGGTGCAGGTTCTAGTAGGCCTCCACAGTAGGTTGCCAGTTGTTGCAGATCATTGGTGAGATCCAGTTAGTTTGGGGCTTCTTCGAGTCATAATTGTCCATATGTTTTGGTGTTGTACATGTTGTATAAAGCGGGGACTTGTCCCGACTTTTAGTTCATTTTGGTCAATGCACTTGTTAGAGGCTTTTGTAGACAGATGTGGGTGTATAAATGTAAAGGGTACATGTAGTTTTTGACTTGATGGCCTCAACGGCCAAGTTTGATATATGTATATATGTCACATGTTCCATGAATTTTGTTGTTAGCATTATAAGCTCCTCCGTGATAAGGGTGTTTCTGATGGCATGCATATGAATGAACATAAGTACAGTTTGGTTCTCTTGGGCCTTATCAGCTACGGGATCCAATCACGGCTCGTTGGAATTCGGGGTGTGACAAAAGTGGTATCATAGCAGGTCATTCTAAGGGTGTCTACAAAGCTGTGTCTGAGTAGAGTCTTACTTATCGATGTGTTGTGCACCACATTTATAAGTAGGAGGCTACAGGACATTTAGGATGTGGTTTCTTTTCTTCAACTCTAGATCGTGCAATAGAGCCAATGTTGTAAGTTGAATTGAAATCTGACCATGGTAAATGTTTCTCTTTGATGTAGTAACCATGCCGGTCACGAGAAGAGGTAGATGCAAAGGTAAGCAGGTGGATATTCCTGCTGAAGAAGGGATGAGTAGATTACCACCTGACCAAGCTAGTCAGGGTGGGGCAAATGCTGAAATCTCATCGCGGGCTTCCTCTACTTTTCCAGCTCCAGAAGAGCAGTTGGTAGAGAAGTACCCATAACCACCAATGAACGCCACAGATCAGGACCTTAGAAATGCAGTATATATGTTGACACAGTTAGTAGCAGCACAAAGTCAAGGACGATCAGGTCCAATGACACATGATGATGATGCGGCTAGAGTGGCGAGTCGCAGAACACAGGATTTTCTGAAACTGGACCCTCCTATATTCACAGGGTCAGATCCGAAAGCAAATCCATAGGACTTCGTGGATCAAATTCATAGGGCCTTGGAGGTTATGCATATGACGGGGGTAGAGACAGTTGAACTTGCTGCGTACAGATTGAAAGGGGAAGCGATATTGTGGTACGAGGATTGGAAGAAATCCCGTGATATTGGTGCAAATCCACCTACGTGGGAAGAGTTTAAAGTGGCTTTCATTGATCATTACTTGACCTATGAGATCCTTGAGGCACGTGCGGATCAGTTTCTAAATCTCCTTCAAGGAAACTTCAGTGTCAGAAAATATAGTTTGCAATTTAATTCCTTGGCTCGATATGCGCCAAATGTTGTGGCTACTATGACAGACAGAGTCCATAGATATGTGGACAGGTTAGAGCCATATTTGGTAAGGGATTGCACCATTGCTGCCTTGAACAAAGACATGGACATAGCGAGAATTCAGTCCTTTGCAAAGAAAATGGAGGACCAGAGGCAAAGAAGGAGAATGCAGGACTCTGAGAGAGGGCCATCAAAAAGGGCTAGATCGGTGGGACAGTCTATGGCATCCCAAGGAGAGTTTAGGACACGGGGTTTTAGTAGACCACCTAGACCCGCATTCTCTTATTCCACAGCAGGCGCTCCGTCTCACTCCCGAGGATTCAGGGGCAGTCATATGAGGCAGAGTAGTAGGATGCCAGATTCACAGACAGCAGGGTCTTCTCGCCCACTGTGCCAGTTTTGCAAATGATTTCATGTAGGTGAATGTCGGATGGGGATGAATGCTTGTTATTGGTGTGGTATGCCGGGTCACATAATGAGGGACTACCCACGATGAGGCTTGGGTAGTATGGTACGACCTGTGGGGTCCACTGTGGCATCCTCAACATCGGTTCCTTCCTTGGGTCAAGGTGTACAGCCTGTCAGTCATGGTAGAGATGCTGGAGGAGCAGCAAGTTCCAGTGGAGCCCAGAATCGCACCTATGCTTTAGTGGACCGACAGAATTCAGAGGCTTCTCCTGATGTTGTCACAGGTACACTATCCATATTCTCATATAGTGTATATGCATTGATTGACCCCGGTTCTACATTTTCCTATGTTACTCCATTGGTTGCTGCAAAATTTGCGAAGTCACCAGAATTATTAATTAAATCAATTGAAGTGTCTACATCGATCGGTGAATGTATTATTGCAAAAAGAGTATATCGTAACTGTGTGTGTTCATGATACATTGGCCGATCTCATTGAACTAGACATGGTGGATTTTGATGTGATAATGGGAATGGATTGGTTGGCTTCTTGTTATGCCACGGTGGATTGCCGGGCCAAGAAGGTGCATTTTTATTTTCCGCAGGAAAATGTTCTTGAATGGCAGGGTAACATAGGGGCACCACGAGGAAGATTTATTTCCTATTTGAAAGCCAGAAAAATGATTGCCAACGGTTATATATGTCATTTAGTACGGATGAAAGATACTGAAGTGGAACCACTAACTCTGCAGTCGGTTCCAGTGGTCAATAAATTTCTAGATGTCTTTCCAGAAGATCTTCCAGGCTTACCCCCAGAACAGGAAGTAGAATTTGGCATTGATGTGATTCCAGGCACTCAGCCTATTTCTATTCCCCCATATAGAATGGCTCCAGCAGAACTGCGTGAATTAAAGGAGCAATTGAAAGATTTGATAGACAAAGGCTTCATTAGACCTAGTGTGTCCCCGTGGGGTGCACCGGTATTATTTGTACGGAAGAAAGATGGCACGTTGAGAATGTGCATTGACTATCGGCAATTGAATAAGGTAACAATCAAGAACAAATATCCCTTCCCTCAAATTAATGATTTGTTTGATCAGTTACAGGGTGCCAAGTGTTTTTCAAAGATCGACTTGAGGTCGGGTTACCACCAAGTCAGAGTTAGAGAACAAGATGTACCCAAGACAGCTTTCCGAACACGTTATGTCCATTATGAATTTTTAGTTATGCCATTTGGACTAACAAATGCACTCGTTGTGTTCATGGATTTAATAAATAGGGTGTTTAAGCCATTTCTAGACGTGTTCATCACAGTGTTTATAGATGACATCTTGGTTTATTCAAGATCACAAGAGGACCATGCTAATCACTTACAACAGGTGCTACAGATTCTCCGTGAGCGTAAGTTGTATGCCAAGTTTTCTAAATGTGAGTTTTGGTTAAAATCAGTTGCATTCTTGGGCCACATTGTGTCAGATGAAGGGCTACAGGTTGATGCACAAAAGATTGAGGCAGTGAAAAATTGGCCAAGACCTACGACACCCACGAAAATTCATAGTTTTCTTGGACTGGCAGGTTATTACAGGAGATTTATGGAAGGTTTTTCCTCTATTGTTGCACCGTTAACAAAGCTTACACATAAGGCAGTAAATTTTCAGTGGAATGATGCGTGCGAGAAAAGCTTCCAAAAGTTGAAAGATAAATTAACCTCCACACCAGTTTTAGTGCTTCCCGAAGGTACTGAAGGTTATGTAGTGTATTGTGATGCTTTTGGGGTTGGCCTAGGATGTGTATTGATGCAACACGGTAATGTCATAGCATATGCCTCACGACAGTTGTGGCCACATGAGAAAAATTATCCCACTCATGATCTTGAATTGGCAGCGGTAGTTTTTGCTTTAAAGATATGGCGTCATTATTTGTATGGAGTTCATGTTGATATCTATACTGATCACAAAAGTTTGCAATATCTTTTTAAGCATAAGGAACTCAATTTGAGGCAACGAAGGTGGTTAGATCTTTTAAAAGACTATGATATTGATATTCTTTATCATCCAAGCAAAGCAAATGTAGTAGCTGATGCATTGAGCCGCAAGGTAGTAGAAAGCACTAGGGGTCAGTTGACTGAAAAGCGAGAGATAATCAAAGTTTTTTATCAACTATCTAGCTTGGGAGTTCGCCTTAATGAATCTCCAGAAGAAGGGTTTATTGTGCAGAATGCAGTGGAATCCTCCTTAATAGCTGAAGTGAAAGAGAAGCAGTTTGCAGATTCTATGTTATTGCAGCTAAAGGAAAATGTACAACAGAATTTGAAAAAGGCATTTAATCTTACACAAGAAGGGGTACTCCAATGCTAAGGTAGATTGTGTACCAGATGTAGATGAATTAAGGAAACAAATTATGACAGAGGCGCATCACTCACGCTATTCTATTCATTTGGGTGCTACTAAAATGTACCATGATTTAAAAGAAGTATATTGGTGGGGAAATATGAAAAAGAGCATTGTAGAGTTTGTCGCTCAATGCCCTAATTGTCAACAAGTGAAAGTAGAACATCAGAAACCAGGAGGTTACATGCAATGTATCAATATTCTAGACTTGAAATAGGATAGGATTAATACGAATTTCATCACAGGTTTGCCTCGTACATTGCAGAAATTTGATTCTATATAGGTCATAGTGGACAGGCTTACCAAATCAGCATATTTTCTACCAGTCAAGACCACCTATACAGCTAAGGATTATGCGAAGTTGTATGTGAAAGAGATAGTACGACTGCATAGTATTCCACCTTCCATATATCAGACAGAGGAGCACAGTTCACAGCGCACTTTTGGAGATCTTTTCAGCAGAGTTTGGGCACACAGGTGAATTTGAGTACGACTTTCCATCCTCAGACTGATGGATAAGCAGAACGTACTATTCAGACACTTGAAGATATGCTACGAGCTTGTACGTTAGATTTTCAAGGCACTTGGGATGACCATTTGCCTCTTATTGAATTTTCTTACAACAATAGCTATCATTCAAGTATTAAAATGGCACCTTATGAAGCTTTGTACAGAAGGAAATGTAGATCACCAATAGGATGGTTTGAAGCAGGTAAAACTGCTTTTCTTGGGCCAGATATTGTTCATCAGGCTATAAAGAAAGTTAAAGTGATCCAACAAAGGTTACAAACGGCCCAAAGTCGCCATAAGTCATATGCTGATGTTAGACGAAGAGGACATGAATTCGCCATAAGTGATTGGGTATTTTTAAAGGTGTCACCGATGAAAGGGGTAATGCGGTTTGGAAAGAAAGGGAAATTGAGTCCACGTTACATAGGCCCATATGAAATTATTAGAAGATTTGGGCAAGTTGCGTATGATTTGGCACTACCTCAAGAACTTTCCTCAGTCCAGCCAGTGTTTCATGTTTCGATGCTTCGAAAATGCATAGGAGATCCATCTCGTATTGTTCCCATTGAAGATGTATAGGTTACAGAGGATCTTACCTATGAGGAAATACCTATTTCCATTCTTGATTGACAAGTGAAGAGGCTGAGGAATAAAGATATAGCATCTGTAAAAGTACTTTGGAGGAATCAGCAAATAGAAGAGGTCACATGGGTAGCTGAAGAAATGATGAAATCCAAGTACCCTCATTTGTTCAAAGGGGATGAATGACAAATAAGTATTTATAAGCTTTGAGTATATATTTATATGATGACATGAATAATGTTCCTAAACTTGTAATTGTTTACTTTGAAATGGTAACACTAACATTAGAGGATGAATATTCCTAAAGGGGGGAGAATGTAACACGCCGTACGTTCCCGAGCCTAGCTGACTACCGTAACAATTATGGGAAATTGGAAACATGATAGAATTAATGAACTATGTATTAATTTATGTGGGCATTAATAAGTCCTATACAATTGGGCCAAAAATGAAGCCCAAAATCATAAGGGAAGACATGGCCAAACATGAGATTTTTGACCTATTCTTCCAATTTGCTCCATTTGACCAATCATCCTTTGCATTTAATGATAAAGAAGAGATAAGAGTGACTTGAGGGACTATATAAAGAGAGAAAAATCAGATTTTTTTACACTTGGACTCTCATGCCTTTCTAGACTTTACAAAAATTGCTTTTTGGTCTCTCAAGAACCCTAAGTCATTCTTTGAGCCAAGATCATCCTTGTACAAGGCTTGGTAAGTGTTTATTATGATGGATTAATATATTTTATGTATAATATATGGTGTATATTGTGTTGGTTATGTTGGTGGAGTATTGAGAAGTTCACTATGTGTGAAATATTACATGTTTGCTAAATCGGAGAATGGTTTGTCTTGTGAACTTGAATATGCACTTGTGGTCTTGAAGGAAATGAACTTGGTGGAGTAAATATTGACATGTGAGATGTTATTATAGTCTTAAATTGTTTAATCCTTGTGTATAACATTTGGAATTGTTGTTGCGATATTGGTTACGGATTTGGTGACGTATTGACCGTAAACTGTAGTTTTGGGGGTTGTTATGTGTGTTGGGAGACCATGGATGAATTTTGGATTTTAATATGATCAGAAATATGTCAATATAAGTTTGTTTATGATCATGGACCATTCATGGCATTAAAAGACCCAAAAGAAACCATTTCAGACCAAAACGGGCATCCGCCCCCGCAGACGGAGGCACCTGCGGGTGCAGATGCCAACACAGATGCCTACGGCTGCTGACAAAGTACATATGCACGTTCACCTCAGCCACCTGCGGGCGCAGGTGGTAGCACAAGTCACCGCCAGATCCGATTTTGTATGTTTTTGTACCTAGTCGACCCCCGAAGGCCCCTATACCCTTTTTTGATGTAATTATCAACTTGTGTTGTCATTTTAATGATATTAAAGTGTCGTAAGGAGGCGTGTTGGACTTTATTAAGTATGTATGGTTGTTCATATGTTTTTATAATGGAGTAATTGTGACGGAATGGTAAAGAGAAAAGCGTAAAAGGTAAGTGTGATGTGAAATGCTATCGATGTATGATCTTTTGGTCAATGTGTGTAATGTTATGGTGTTGTTGATATGGAAATGCAGTGGATTGTATTGTAAGGGATGACATGACATTATATGGTAGTCAAATAGTTCATTGTCGTCTTGTACACCTATATAGTGACTAGTTGCTAATGTAAGCTCCGATATGAACTTGTATTGTAGAGTAAGACGTGAGGAAGAAGATGGACTATTGTGTTCATACATAGGCTTGTGTATTCATACTTGAAAGTGAAGGTATGTAAGTGTCACGACCCAAAATCCCATTCGAGCCGGACTGGCACCTGAAGCCGATATGTCCCGAGAGAACCAATCTTTGCTCATGAACCTTCGTATGGATATCATCATATTAATATTAATAAACCTTATGCAACTATATGGAAAACATGAACATGGAACATATGCTATACATATATATTTATGAAACTTGGCGGTTGGGGCCATCAAGTCAAAACGGACATTTGTCTCTTACATCCATATACCCACATATGTCTACAAAAGCCTCTACCAGATGTATCAACAAGGTCAACTTAAAGTCGGGACAAGTCCCCGCTTTATACAATATTTACAATGTCAAAACAAATATACAACTATGACCTAGAAAGCTCCGAACCAAGTGGAGCTCACCAAACTCTGCAAATGATCCATAGTCTACTGAGGAGGTCTACTATTGCCTGCACCTGCAATATGTAAGGTAAGTTCCCCCAAGGGGGTCAGTACGAAAAATGTACTGAGTATGTAAGGCTCATAAGAAATAGCATCATACATGAGAATGTCAATAGAATAAAATATGAGGGAATAGTCAAGGTGGATAAACCATCATTTTATATAATACCTTTTATAATTACTCTCCTTCAAGGGAAAATTACCTTCACTCAAGAGACTTACCTTTAATAGATTCTTCTATACTCAAGAGATTCTTTCTTACTTTTATGTTCATTACCACTATTGTTCATCTACTTGGTTAGTAGGTTGTAAAAGAATAACATTCATCCACATACATCCACTCTAGTGGCGGGGTAACAATATAACATACATCTACTCTACATCTACTCTATTTGGGGGCTAATAATATAACGTACATCCACTCTATTGGTGGTTTAACCTACATCCACTCACATGGTGGGTTAGCATACATACACTCTATGGTGGGTTAACGTACATCCACTCTCATGGTGAGTTAACATACATCCACTCTCATGGTGGGTTAACACACATCCACGCTCATGGTGGGTTAACATACATCCACTCTCATGGTGGGTTAACACACATCCACTCTCATGGTGGGTTAACATACATCCACTCTCATGGTGGATTAACATATATCCACTCTCATGGTGGGTTAACATACATCCACTCTCATGGTGGGTTACCATACTTGGGAGAGATTGATATATTAAATTATGAGAGATTGATATATTGAAGATCATGACACTATTTGAAACACACAAATATGCTTTACCTCACTCTTATACTTCATGTGATTGACATCTTCACTTATGAAGAATAATTATACTAACTTGTACATCACCTCTCTTATTACTCTTATGAGATTGATACTGTTATTTATGAAAGATTGGTACAAGGATAATCATCATACTATAGGACTTTGGAACATGACATGATTTGGAAAATGCTTTTCAAAAATAAATAGATTCTCTTACATTATTACCCTCTTGAGATAGTTCTTTTTGGAATTACAATGTTATGACATCTTTGGAACTTCAACCAATGAATAGGGGATAAGTGAATCATCATTCATCTAAGAGTAGCATACATATGAATAACAACATACGTTAACCTGAATTGATATACTTCAAGCCTCTCGGAATTGAAACAAGCCAAATGTTAATGTGAACAATATGTTGCAGAAGAATACGAAAAAAGGAACCTTACATACCTTGTATTCTCAATACGATTCTACAATATTAAGTGTGCATACAATAGTCCCGCTCCGTCCTTATGTTTCACTCTACAACCCAAGTACATAACGGAACCAACTTTAACCACCAACTACCTTACAATGGCATACAATAACAATGAGTCACATTTTGGCTTTAAAATGTCATTTCTTTCTTTACAATACCATTTACGGCATGGTCATATCAATAATACCACAACATACCCAAAATTGACCAAAATATCATAAACCACTAGTATGTCACACCAAGTTCATACTTTCCACTCTCCATCATCTCAACATCATAATTATACCATCAATTTACTTCAATACACCTCACAACAACAAATCGGCCAAAATCCCATAATTTACACTTATATGAAAATAACAAGTTTAATAACATAATCACCCCATATATGTTGTTATTTCATCCATACCATGCTCTTTCATCAAAATCACAAGTCATAATTCAAGTGTAAATCCCATGGATAACACATCTTTCACAAAAACACAAAGTGCCATATCCAACACTTCCAAGCATAACCAATATGATTTACATACTCTCCCATTCATATAATATATTATTCCATAAGAATAATCACTTACCTAAGATTGATAAAGGATGATCTTGCTCCAAGAAGTGCCTTAGGGTTTTAAGAGCCAAAGAGGTGTTCTTGGGAATTTTCTAGAAAAAGATAGAAAAGCATGTGTGTTTCTCATTAATAAAATCAGATTTTTGCCTCTTTATATAGGACCTCAATTTCCATCCTTATCCACTGTTATGGCATTAAATGTTGTGTCTAGAAGGTCAAGGCAAGAATGGGTCATTTGACCCATTTTTGGCCCATGTCTTCTTTTCATTTTGGGCCCTTTTTGAGCCCAATTCACTCAACCCAATAAAATCAATAATTTCTCATGTTTAAATCATTTCATACGCGTTACTACAACATTCCAACTCACGGGATTCATACTCTTAGCCTCAATTCCAAAAACAAGCAATTCTAGTCATGTATGACTTATTTTGACTATGAGGGTAAAATCGTCATTTTGACACCAAATTTGTTCACGAGTAATTTTATCATACCAATATAATACTTAAATCATTTAATGTATATGCTAGTGGTTGTATAAGAAACGTGGCAAAAATTGGCTCAATACGTCCCCGGGCACCCTTGGGACTTAAGAAAATTTCCAACTTTGAAAAGTGGCCGAAACCAGCCTGGCATGCCCTTGGGCGCTCCATCTTGATGACTCTGGACTAAAAATTTTATCCCAGAGCGGTGTGGCACGCCCCACTCCAATTTTTTTGAAAATTTCATTTTTTGACTTTTCTTCGCGGGTTTGGTTAGATACTTCAAGTCCTATTCTTTAACTTACTTATTACCTTTAACCTTTGTTTATAGTCCCTCCAAGCCTCATTTTTAACCCCACAAATGCTCCACGAAAATCACCAAACACCTCCTATGAAGGGTTAATCACATGTACGAGGCCAAATTTTAATTTTCTCATCACTAACATTACAAATTACATACTCATGGCATCTCGACACCTAAGTAACCATTGTTCAATTTCATCACATAAGGTTGGGAAGGTACGGGGTGTTACAGTAAGGTTACTCTTTCCGTAGCCTTCTGCAGCATATATTGTCCACCTTGTCGTTATACTTGTTCCATTACTAAGTGTATAGAGGTATCTCGTTTCTGGTCATTAATTATTGTTACTCACATGTTCTTTGGTTAATGTTCCAAAAAGATCCAATAGGGTGCAATCACTAATGTGTTAACCTCATAGAAGTAAAGAAATGAAGTAAGAATAAAGTAATGCATATTGATGGTGTTCATGGGTGTTATCCATGGGGTGCAAACGCCTGCATGACGATGATGTTTTATCCATGGGGTGAAAACACCCGCATGATGATGTTAATTTATCCATGGGGTGTAAGAACACCCGCATGATGATATGATCTTATCCATGAGGTGAAAAGTATACCTGCATGACGATGATACTTTATCCATGGGGTGAAAAGAATACCTGCATGATGAGGGCCCAGACAGTATACGAGTGATGTAAAAGAGAAGTAAAGTAAAGGCAAGAGAAAGAAAGAACGTAATGTACATGGTTCCCTACATATACAGAATTGTGACCAATTCACATTGATTATTCACTTACATTTGTTTCCATTACAGTATTTCTATCTCATGTAGTTTTATATGAGCCTTACATACTCAGTACATTCTTCGTACTGACCCCTCTTGGGGTATTTACCTTACTTGCTGCAGGCGCAGGTTCTAGTAGGCCTCCACAGTAGGTTGCCAGTTGTTGCAGATCATTGGTGAGCTCCAGTTAGTTCGGGGATTCTTCGAGTCACAATTATACATATGTTTTGGTGTTGTACATGTTGTATAAAGCGGGGACTTGTCCCGAATTTTCGTTCATTTTGGTTAATGCACTTGTTAGAGGCTTTTTTAGACAGATGTAGGTGTATAAATGTAAAGGGTACATGCCGTTTTTGACTTGATGGCCTCAACGGCCAAGTTTCATATATGTATATATGTCACATGTTCCATGAATTTCGTTGTTAGCATTATAATCTCCTCCGTGATAAGGGTGTTTCTGATGGCATGCATATGAATGAACATAAGTACAGTTTTGTTATCTCGGGCCTTATCGGCTACGGGTGCCAATCACGCCTCTTTGGAATTCGGGGTATGACAAGTTACCACCAGGCTACAAGATTCCAGAGTTCAAAATATTTGATGGATCGGGAAATCCTAACTCTCATTTAGAAGAGTACTGTGGAAAATCAATTAGTGTAGGAGAAAATGAAAGGATAAGAATTAAATTGCTCAGTCAAAGCTTAAGTGGCAAAGCTTTAGAGTATTACTCTACGCAAGATGTGACCAACTATGATGCCTGGGATGATTTGACAAAACCTTTTATATACCAATACAAATTCCATGTTGAGATCATACATGACATAATCTCGATCAGAAAGCTCAAGTAAAATGACTTTAAAATCTTCTGAGAATTCGCTATACAGTGGAGGAAAGAAGCGTCTAAGGTGCACCCATCCATGGATGAACAAGATATGATCACTCACTTAGATGTGGTTGAGGTACCTCTTTAAGCTATTGGAATCATCTCGAAGTAGTCTCAATTAAAAGGGAAGAAAATGAGAAGAATTTCCAAGCAAATACTGACAGTTGGTACCGATTGGAGTCGAGATTTAATTTTCTTCACTTGTTTTGATAATGGACAGACGCCTACCTTCAAAACTGTCAAAGTAATGTATTTTTCCCAAAAAAATTGCATTTCTTTTATCTGGGTTGTCCGCCCTTATAATGTGACCAATAGGCTAATCTTGCAATGGTAAGATGCCTATTTTGCTGAATTGGGTCGTCCGTCCTAAAAACGTGACCAATAGACAAATCTTGTTACTCTTCTTTTGGAATCATGTTTATACCGTGTTTGCTACTAATAGTTTCATTTCAAATTTTTACACCAGAAATTTAGAACTTCATTTGACCTGATTTCTGGCTCAACAGGATATGTTGGCGTTGTAATGGCTCGATCATGTTCATCATAAGAATTCTCTTTCACTTTGCCACAGGAACTAGGGCAGAATTTTTGAGGAGATCTCAAAAATTCACAAGAAGATACTTTTATCTAGCAAGCCAAAGTTTGAGATCATAAAAAAATATTTTCAGCCAGAGTGCCAAGTTTGGAGAAAGCTTCAAAATTTCAAGATGTCAACTTTCCCCATCAATAACATGGAATTTTCCTTGAAGCATGTAACTTGGGCAGAATTTTTAAGGTTGACCTCAAAAATTCTACCAAAGCATCATCAAAAGGCCATTCAAAAATCAACATTGTCCGTCTAACAGAACAACAGATCCTTTCAGTAGATCAACTAACAAATCTTGCCAATGGATCAAACATTGTCCCCCCGATGGATCAACGGATCCTGCCAATGGATCAACCAACAGATCTTGTCGATGGATCAACCATTTTCCCTCTCAACGAACCAACAGATCCTTCCAATGGATTAATTATTGTCCCCCCGACGTACCAAAAGATCCTGCGGATGGATCAACCATTGTCCCCTTGATGGAATAATAGATCTTACGGATAGATTAACCATCGTCCCTCCAATGGTTCAGTACATCCAATCAATAGATAAACATTGTCTCTTTGACAAACCAACATATATCTTCTTGATGGATCAATCTGTGTCCCTCTGATAGACCAACACATCCACAATGATCCTTTCAAAAGGGATGGTACACACAGGTCACCATGTATTTACTTTAACTGAGAAGGCCATGATATTTGTATTGTATCAAAACTAAAGGAGGTAGATGTTATAAAGGGTATCCAAAAGTTGCATCAAAATCAGAGGAGATTGATATGCAAATGCTGAGAGGGTCGTGATATCTGTGTTGTGTCAAAACTGGAGGAGGTTGGCATCAAAATATCCAAAAGTCGCATCAAAATTAGAGAAGGCCGATGTGAAAACGGTTAGAGGGACATAACATCTTTATTAAATCAAAATTGGAGGAGGCTGACGTTAAAAAGTGTATCCAAAGTTGCATCAAAATGAAAGAAGGCTGATGCGCAAACATCGAGAGGGACATGATATCTTCATTGCGTCAAAATCGGAGGAGGATAATGTTTCAAAAGATATCCAAAAGTCACATCAAAACTTAAGGAGGTTGATGCGCAAACACAAAGAGGGCTATGATATCTACATTTCATCAAAATCAGAGAAGGTTGACATCATAAAAGGTATCCAAAAGTCACATCAAAACAGGAGGAGGCTAATGTGCACCCACCTATATAGGCTATTTTAATTCAACCAATTCAAAAGAGGTGGATACTTATCAATACCAAAGAGGGATGACAAATCCATGACAATATCAAAAGAGAATTATGTGGACCACCGAAAGGGATTATTTTATTTTGTCTAATCTGAAAGAGGTGGACGTCTGTCAATACCGAAGGGGGATAACAATGTCATATCAATACCAAAAGAGGATAATATGGACCGCCAAAAGAGGCTATTTTATTTCATCCAATCCAAAAAAGGTGGACACCTATCAATAAGGAAGGGGGATGATAAAGCCATGTCAATAATGAAACGGATGATGTGGATTACCGAAAGAGGCTATTTTATTTAGTCCAATCAAAAAGAGGTAGAGGTATGTCAATATCGAAGGGGGATGACAAATTCACATCAAAATCAAAGAAGGTTGATGTACAACTGCCAAAAGGGCTATTTCATATTTATTACCGAGAGGGCCACTACATATTAACCTTGCATATTCTTAATCATATTTATTTCACCGAGAGGGCCATTGTATATTCCTTTTAAATATTTATTATATTTCATACCAAGAAGGTCATTAGGCTATCCACCCCATTACAGTTGGGTTGTACCGAGCCTTCCACCTTGTTACAATTGGACAAGCCTAAGGATATCTGTCAGCCGCCTCGTATTCAATATCGGATGATGTGTGAGATTACCTAAAAGCTAAAAATTTGAGGGACACTTGTATGATGCCTCATATCCAAAGTTGAACAATGCTCAAGACTTACCTGAAGCCATAATATCAAATGGTTACATGTACCATTCTATTCAAAATATCATAGGTGACCAGGAATGTCACCCCATTTTGAAAAGTTTTCAATTGCCAAAAGGCCATCGTATTCAATAAATAAGAGGGTTATTGTGTCTATGATGTTGCAGAAAATATTATTGAATAGAAGATGGCGTGGTTACAATGACTGTTCTATTCAAAATTTCATAATTTTCCAAGAGGGCCACCCCATTTTGAAAAAATTTCAACTGCCAAGAGGGCCATCATATCCAACAACCAAGAGGGTTATTGTGTCTACTGTTGTAAAAAGATGTTATCTTCTAAAATAGGTTTAGAAGAGGATGTTATTACTTATTCAGAAATCAACCTACACGAAGTTTTATCCCAAGAAAAATCGCCTAAGAAGACGAAGGGAATCAATAAATTTATCAAAGAAAGTGTCATACATAGAATATGAAGAAGGCTGTACCAACAGGGACATAACACAATGCGGAATTGAGGTAAATACAATATTTCTCCATGTGAATTAATTTTACTACTAACAATCTTGTTTCAAGATGTTTTTTCAGAGAATCCAAGAAGGATTAAAATCTCAAGCCAAAGCCACATGTGCGGATGACTCCAAAAAGGATGCAGCACAACGTTGAACTTTTTCTGAGTAGCAAACTAAGACATAGTCTGGAGAGGAATATCAAACTTTTTGGATGCGAGATAAAGGATGACTTACACCAACATCATACCACACCCTTATCATAAGGCATGTGGGTATTTTGGGATATTTTCAGTTTCAATTTAGCATCCAGAGTATTTCTAAACTCGCTCTGGAAGCAACTTTTCTCTTTCCTTCAAATCTGGGTGACAACACACCTAAAGTTTTGGATATTATGTCTAGGTAAAATCTTAGCTATGGAGGTGAAGGATCCCACACTCATGGTTAAGAGGTTACAAGCCACTTTTACATATCTCACTTGATCTGTCACCCATTTTGAGCCAAAGGTCATCTTAGCATAAAAGACTACCTTTTCTGCCGATCGAGTCAAACTACAAGCAGTATCATTCCCTGAATATTGGGATATATAGGCTAGGCTCTATATTGAAAACTCGACTGCATCCCAAACCTCAATCTTCTTATTACCCAGCTTTCTATTTTCACTAATGTTCAAAATTTGAATAGCTAGTGTATTCTTTGGAAATCGTGCTTAAAATCAAGCAATGTGAACTACATGTGTCGTGAATTCTTATGGAACCTAAGATATGTAGGAAATCCAACACCGATGATCGACCATAAATCCTTGAAAATTCATGCAAAAAGCAACTGCTTTCAAGAAATGAATTTGTAGTCGGACAAAATTAGGAAGGTCAAACTCTCTTTCCCAAGGGTTACTTGAATTCACCCTATCCAAAGGGAGGGGCCAATTGCTAACACCTAATTTTTGCTCGTCACAAATTAATTTAATTCTTGACATTCTTCAGTTTTAAATAAAATTGAGATATTTATTTTACCCAAATAAAGAATGTTATAAAATGATTTCTGGTTTAATTTTGCCATTTAAAGCAACAAATATGAATTCTTGTATTCAAATATACAGGACCATATATTTTTTGTTATTTAAATGAATGTTTTGTCAAAAAATGGCTCTAAATCAAGACTCGTTCGGATTATTCGTTTGAATAGGGAAAATCTTTGTCTAAATATATTTCACCTTTAAAATAAAGCATTTAAAAAATATTTATTTAATCTTATTAAATTAAGAAGCTTGGGATTAAATTGGACATTAATTCATTTCAATTTGGACTTGATTTATTCAATTTATTAAAATTAGGCCATAATTAGAATCAATTTGGTCACAATTACATTGCATTTGACCCATTGATTTTTTAATTTGGCTATATTTTTAATAAATTAGGTATATTTTTAATAAATTAGGCTAACCCTTAAAGAAATTTGGCTATTTGATAAATGGCCAAAACTAACTAAAATAGCCTAAATTCCCAACGCCTTTCTAATTTTAATTCCAACCCACAAACCCAAGCCCATTCCTAATTAATCTACCCACCGACCCATCCCAACTCCTTTCTACCCACATCGGACAACAGACCCTCTAACCATTCTTTCTCATAAGAGCAACATAACACCAACGACAACAATGACTTCATTACCATTACCACCAAGTGGTCCAAATCCTAGCACCAAATTCCCTCTCTTTCTCTCCAAATTCATACATCAAAATGTGATGTGTACAAACTCTAGTACTACTAGAAGATCCCCAAAACCTCTCTAGTAATCATCCTTTCATTTTTTCTCATTTCCCTTTTCAAATATTCTCAAAAAAGTCATACCATTTCATACAAAATACAGCTCATTCAAGCTTATCCTTATCTCAAAATTTGGAAACCCTTTGCTAAATCCCTAAAAAGCACTCAAACCCCTCATCCCATATTGACAAGATCTCAAAATCAAGCCCAAATCTATTCCTATAAATACCTCCACTATTACTGTTGAGAGGCAAGTCTTAAAGGTTGGAAAAAATTTTGAGCAAGAATTGAGAATTCATGAATTGAAAGAGAATTTCCCCTCTAGTTAAAAATTTTCTAATCAGAGTCCTTGTAAGGCTCATTTCTCAGCTTAGGGTTTGACTAGTAGTTATTTTCCAGTGATGGTTAAAGGATTCCAACAACAGCTCAAGTCTTGGTTTGCTGCTCTGAAAAAAGTAAACCTCCCCCCTCTTTTAATCTCCTAGTTACTTTTAGTTAATTTCTTTTGTTATTAGCATGATGATTTTTGTCAATTTTAGTAGTTGTTAGTTGGAATCTCACTAAGTGAGAGTTGGGATTATATGTTGTAGAGACCTTGGAGGCCATAGGATTTTTGTGATGAATTTAGAGTTGTTGTATTTGTTAAGATAGTGCTTGTCTTAGCGTTGTTTGTTTTTGTTGTTTTTGCTTTTCTTTAAAAAATTCACTTTTTTATTTTGATTTTCTTGATTAGTTCTCAGCCTCTTGTTTTAAGCTTCAGTGTTGTTTTGATCTACTATTTTTTTATTTAGCCAAGAGTCTTTCACTTTAATCTTTAGCTCATTGGTTTATCTTAGTGTTGTTTTGTTTTCAATCCACTGTTTTCTTTTTAGCATGAATATTTGCTTATTGTAGTTTTAGTACACTATTTTTGCTTAATGTCTCTTATTTTAGTTATTAGCCTACTATTCTAGGCTTGAATGTTGCTTGTTGTAGTTGATTTCACGGTTTAGCTTGATATTGTAAATAGGGATTGCTTCCTAAGTGTCTTCGGCTTTCAATGCAAAAAGGGATGATGGAAATCTTTCCATATTAAGGCCACTAGTCCCATGAATACTCCAGGACTATTTTAACCCTTATAAAATCATTTGGAGATTGTCAAGAAGAGGATGAGGATGAGACTAGTATATCCTTGTAATTCCCCTATTTAGTTTGTTGATCATACCTCTTTGTTATGTGAACACATTGAGTTTGTTGTCTGTGTTCCTTTTGAGTTCAAGTGGTGTTTTAAGTTGCTTTCTTGTTTTTTATTTTGAGTAAAATGATTCTTAAGGCTCTCCTTGATTTACAATGTCAAGAAGGGACATAAAGTGTGTCATATTAGATTCAAGTAATCCTCTGACCCTTGTAGGACAGATTCTGACTCAACATTCTTTTGATCATTTCAAATTAAAGGGTAGGATGAATAATAGGGAAAACAGTATGGGTTATGTGTTGTTTCTTGGGTGTTGATATTTAATTTTCTTGAGTCATCTTAGGTTAAAATCTCAAAACTATTTTCAACTCTTTGTTCCTCTCAAAACTAGTCTTTATTTTCCTCTATCTCTCACACACTTTTAGCACCTATGTTTTGTGTGATTTTGCTTGTCTGAATAAAAGTGTAAGCATTTACAGAGTGCTCTTTGTTTTTATTTCATTTGTTTGTTCAAAAATGTTACTCTCTTCCTTTCTCTTGGTCATGGGGAAACTGAAATCCAGTGTGGATCTTGGTTAAGGATCAATGTAATAGTTAGTAGCAAGCCTCATGTTTTAGTTTGTGCTTTTTGTGTGCTTTGATTCATATTTTTCTTTTCCTCCAACATCTCTCATCCAAGTCTTGTAGAACTTCACCTGAGTTGTGACAAAGATAAATGCAGATGGAAGCATCAGTGAACCACCCTAATTGACTTTCTTATTCTATTTGATATTTAACTTGTTTTTAAGTCTTAGAAATTTGAGTGTTTTGGATAAATTGAGTTGGCCTTTAAAAGGAAAATGATTTGTGTCAATTTTGTTTCCCACCTTTTCCCCAAAACTGACTGAGTGTATGTCTTTATAAAAAGAGATTGGTTTACGCCTAAATTGATCATGAGTAAACCTGTTTATATGTTGTTTAACTTATGTCTATTTATTTTCGATAGATTTAATGTTATTTATGTTAATTATATTATAATCCTTATTTTCTTTTTTTTTTTGTTTCATGTGAATCTGTCTTGGGGTCCAAACATACTCCTTACCCTTTGCATTTCCATGATTGACCAATTAGGCCCTTCTTATTTAAGTCCAAGCCATAGAAATCCAATTCCCTAAAGTATTGATTTGAAGTAGTATACCATCTGTAAACAATATATGTATATGGTGGATTATGAGCCACCAGGTCTTGAAGATTCGTATGGGCTAAAGCCCATAAAAAATAAATTAGCAGCAGCAACAACCCAAGGTTGGGAAAAAAGTGTTCAGATTTGAACTAAAGTCCAAACTAAGTATTCATGGGCCTCAAAGGCTTAATGTTTAGTTCTTGGATAGGCTGTCCTGGCCCATTAGGCATTAGGCCAGGAACAAAAGCAGGAAATGATTGGGCCAAGCCCAAATTGCATTTGAAGTCTAATTTCAGACATATTAGGGGTTTGGGATGAAAGAAGCATAAACCCAATTTCCTTTTTAACTTTTCTGCTCATTTTATTCATTATATATATTGTTATATCACTAAATCTAAATAACTTACTTTAAATACCCTCGAAATCACTACTGTTTTGCAAACAGTCTTTTCTCAAAATTGGGATAGTTTAATTTAAATACTTATTTAGAATTTTGAGTAAATTTTTATTCTTGTTTTCCAAAGCATTTTATGCAAGTTTAGTTACTTAGATCATGAATTTCTCTAGCTTTGAAATAACCTTTTTTAAGTTAGCCAAATTAAGTTAGTTTGGATAGTTTGAATAGCTGCAAGTTAGCAGATACCCCGAGTGCCTTAAAAATCTTATCGGGGTATTAATGAGAACCTCTTATTCAAATTTCTGAAAGCTTAAAGATATTTTATGCCTTTTAAAGTTTTTCTTTTCCAAGGTTTTCTTAATTATCCTTTAAATAAATTAAGTGGTGACTCTGTTTTCAAAACTAATTTTGAAACCTTTTCCTAATTTTCTGAATTCAAAAAAGTCATTTCCCCCAAAACAGGGGCCTCGGGCTAGGTCAGGGAGTTCTATGCCATTCTCCCAACCATGCTTTGGGACGACCCCAACCATACTATCTATATTCGGGGAGTAGATGTCCCTGTGGATGCTGCTACGATCAATGAGGTACTCGGGGTGCCGAATGTATCTAATGCCGAGTTCATTGCCAAGGCTTAGGGGATGGACATGCAGTGGCTCAGGGATACAATAGTAGCAAAGGTTGATATGGACAAGGTCCAATGGCCTTGTACTAAGGGGTTTAGTAGGGATCTATTTAATTACCAATGCATGGAAGTGGCTAAACTGGTGACCCAGAGGATTCGTCCGTCGGGTAACACTTCTGGCATTACTTACCTTATGGCTCTGGTGGTGGCTAGTGCTATGCAGGGGATACAGTTGAATGTGGGAGAAAATATTGTGATGGAGTGGAAGGATTTATACCAGGGCAACAAAAAGTCCCCTTACCTTCCCGGCTTGGTTTCTGAGTTGTGTTAGAGCACAGGGGTGCTTAGTGAGGATGCTGACAGGGACATAGAGATGGACACACCCTTCCATCCACTAAAGTTTAAGGGTGACACATCCTAGAGCGAGAAGAAGAGGAAGGCGAGTGAGGCTGAGAGCAGCCGGGCAGCATAGGAGGACGATGAAGATTATAATGCCCTCCTTCACTGCCCCTTATATCCTACGAGCAACTAAATTAGGACCTTGCTGCAGTTAGGACCCTCCTAGGGTAGTCCCACCAGCCTCCCGTGGTCACAACCCCTTGTAGCTCAAAATTTTCACCTCCCACTGCCCAGGACTATGAGGTAATCTGAAGCTCAATGAAGAGATGAGGAAAAGGCGCTCCCAGGATCGCATGCTTAGCCATATGTGGAATACCGTCAAGGCCATGTACAAGTGCATTATTCCTAACGAGGAGATTCACCAGCTGGAACTGGAGGGATTGCAGGAGTTCCCATTCCAGAGTGATTTAGGAGAAGAAGGCCCGAACCCCACAGCTCAAGATGATGATGGGGAATCCAGCTAGGTCCTTAGTGCATGTCAGCTTATTTCCCCCTTTTATTATGACACTTGGATTTGGGATACCCCAGTTTGGGGCATGTAACACACAATCTTTCCTTTTCTTTTCTTTATTTTATTTCTTTCTTTTCTTTATTTTATTTCTCACATTGATGTTTATTTTTATTTACTAGTTGTGAATGCATGCTTATATATATGCTATGCAATCTTATTAATCATGTGGTAGCTGGTAGCTTTAAATAGTGTTTGGATCGGTTGGGAATGTAAAGTAAAATAGGGGAAAAACAGGCCAGGGATTGTGTCCTAGCCCATCCCGCTATAGCGGCCTGCATACCACTACCACGACACCACTATAGTGGGAAAATTCCCTCTATGGCGGCCCTACAGTAGTAGCCCAGATTTTTTAAGTTTTTCTTTAATTTCCTTCACTCCCATTCCCTTCCACAACACTTACCTTTGAAATCGCACAATGGTTAAATACACAATCCCAAGATCAAACCCAACAAATCAAAGAAAACAATCAATTAAGCCTAACACAACTTTATATCACGATTATAGACCACACCAAGGATTCGTCCTTTACAATAATTTCCACTATTATACAACATTTGCCATTTTTATCACCTTTCACATATCTGCTTGAAGAAAAAATTTCACAATCATATTCCATTTTCTCTATCACTCTTACGTGTATAACACCCTGATTAACACTTAGTATGCAGTTTCACATTCAAACCACACAACACACAATTTCTCAACCAACAACATATAACAATTTATGACCACCTCACTCATCATAAATTCACAATCATTCAGATAGTTACAATTCATACAATTATCAACTCAAAAGATTTCATTCACCAAATAAGCCATTTATTTATTTATCTAAGGATGTCCTCTACTCATGCCATTGACAACCATTAACTGATTATCCAGAAGTTATACACTACCTTTATAACCAGATAGTAATAGGAACCTTCCCAGTTCAAATCCTGTTGCCTGCATCATTCCAAATAGAGTCATGTGACATTCATTTTTCTTGTTGAGATACCAATTGGAATTAAGAGGTACCTATTGGACTCAACCCATACGAACAATCATACGGATTGTGTGAGATGAGAGAAAGAAGGGGAATAATCTAAATGCCTCATAGCTTCCCAAAGATTCTGTGTGGACGCCAATTTATCAATCCGCAGGACTCTACTCAATATTTCTCTTGTACTGGGAGACTGGTAACCTAGGTTATGATAGAAACTGTCACAACCCAACTAACCAGATCGTGCGGGCACCTACTTTAATCCACCCAAATAGGAGAACGCGTACCAACCATTTACAAAACATGCTGAACTCTTAAAGAAAACTATTAAAGATTTCAAAATATGATAAATGATACAATCTTTTAAAATAAAATTATAAATGAAAGAATTTTCCCCGAAGATCTAGTCTAGACCGATACAAGAGCTACTAGAAGACAAGGAAAAGTAATCAACACTCAGCTTCCACCATAGGAATCACAAGACAGAATCTGTTGAATATCTCTACTACATCAAGCAAGAAACGCCAACTGATCCTGCAATCATATTATACACTAAATAGGGTATAGCAAGAGTAGTATCACTACAAACAACGCGAACTGGTAAGAATCATCGGTCGGCCCAAATTTTATCACATAAAGACCACATAAATATCTAGAAGGAAAACATGCACTTTAAGCATTTTATTAGTCAAATAAGCTTCCTCTCTTTAATTCATCATATACCTAGTTTGACACAATCTTATCAGAATTCCCTTGTCCTTTAGCCAATCCCACTAACTTGTAAGTCAACCACCATACCATATTCAACTCTAAGCATCCTTTATCAGAAGCATGATAATTGTTGAGGTTAATTAAATGGGTATTAAGGGCCGGGAGTGGTCATGGCCAATCCCACTAACTTGTCAGTCAACCACCATACCATATGCAACTTTAAGAGTTACTTATTAGTACTCAGTCATCTCTAGTTATGGGTTCAACACCCACTTAATTAAGGACTCAACAATAATGGCCATGACCACTTCCCGCCCTTAATAACAATTTTATTAACCTCAATGATTATCATGCTTCTCACAAATACCAACCTATAGAGACACCCATGCATCATAGGGACACATAACTAATTAATAACAATACATCAACACCTTCACTTAACTAAACTCAACAATGTCAATCAATCAGATGATACAGTTAATATAAGAATCCACCCAGGCAACACCACGTCCAATGAAAAAAAATCAATAATTAGGCAAGCATAAGTTATGGCATGCAGTTCATTAAGACAAGATTAGGATCAACAAAAATAGCTCAACTTCACCATTCATGATTAATAACAACAAATTCCACCTTGCATAAATTCTTATTTAAATAGATATCATCTAGGAATTATATATTTCATTCGTACTCTAACTCGAACCTCTCAAGGATCCAAATAAATAATAATAATATCAATCGGTTCACTCAAGGAACCCAAAAATATCAATAACCACAAACTCGATCCACTCAAGGAATCGTCAAACTCACCAATACATTGTACACTCATGCTAGGGGTCCTATGCTTGCCCAAAGGGTCCTATGCTTGCCCACTAGCCACAACATGCAGGGAACGAACTCTTGTCCATTTACCAAACATCCCAGACATCTAGTGTCTTGCATCCTTATCCCAAACCAATCCCATGATAATATCCTTTACCGTCTCATCTCACATTAATAATGGATCCCATAACGATGTACTTTACTGGCTCATCTCACAATAATGAAGGTTATCACAACAATCACAAACACAATAATAATAAGACAATCACAATTGTACAACCCAAAAGCCTTTAATATAACCTCATTATATGTGATTAATACTTTGGATATCATTCAACAATTACTATACTTAACATGCGTTGTAAGAAGTATATGAAGAAATAGTTCATATGCACACATAAACCAAGTTGGGTTTTTAACCTTATTTAACCATCACATACTAGGCCCCGTATCACACTGATATTCCATGTAACATTAAGGACTTATCTAGAAGTCTCCGTCGCTAAATAATGCACTCAAACATTTGAATCACACTTTAATATGTCCAATCTTCCATCTTAACCCTCAGTCATCACCAAGTGTACTTCTCTACCTAGCACCCTTAATTTAATTACACCTTATCACCAATCATCTCTGAATCACCTTTCATTAGCTATTAACATATTTTTTGAGCATAATAACATCATAATCGCCCATAAATTTGTTAATGTAACACCCCATCAATCCAAGATAAGAATAGAACCACGCTTAAAGTGTATGTAGAGTAAAATTTTATGTCTTGGTGGTATGAGAAGTGATTTATGCATGTATTAAGTCCTCAAGTAATTCCTAGCTCATAGCCAAGTTGAAATCTCCCTTACCGATTGATTTCTTGAGAAGAATCTTTCTATAGTTAACTTTAAATGAGCATAACTCCTAGATTACAAAGTATTTTGAGATCAAGACCAACCAAATAATATATATTTAAATTATATTTCCAATGCATCCATATTCGCCTTAATCTGATATCAGAGTAAAAGTTACGGTCATTTTACTGAAGCACTGTTAAGCTGTCAGATTTGATGACCCAAACCATGACTGTAACCCACGATTGTGATTAGAAAAAAAGATTGTGAGAAGTTCTCCTATGTTGAAGTACAAAGACCTGAAAAGGGCCTCTAGAACCCATGATTCAATAACACGATCGTGGGAGGATCCATCTGAGGTCAAAAATCAATTTTCCATCCACATTTTCTTAAGGGAAATCTAGACTTTTCCTTAGCTTTTAAACCTCTCCCACTACTTGTAGGTTACCAAAACCCATATATATCAGATACTAAATCCTATTATTCCCCTAATATCTCAAGAACAAGTCTCTAACAAGTCCATAACTAGATCAAGCAAGCTAGGGTTTCAAATCAAGCAAATTTCTTAAATTTTCCTTGTCAAGAATTTGTCTTCTCTCAGGTATGCAAGTTTCAGTAATGGATTCCTTGGTCCTCACACCCAAGTATTATAATTATATGATATATTATGTTTAAAGCTTGGGTTTTTACCCAATTCTTTTCAAGTTATGGTTTTTATGCAAAGATATGATTTTTGTGAAAGATTTCTTATACACCTACCAATGAATTACTATGAAAAACATATTTTATTATATGATTGTTATTCTCCAAGAATGTTTTAAGATTATTTTAGAAGTAATGAAATTTATTTTGGAGATTTACAAGTTATGTATGATTTTAAGCAAGTTTTCTCATGTTTTAAGCTATACGAATAGAAATAAAGATATGCTTATGAAAGAGAGATATTCATGGTTTTACAAACAAATAAGTTCATGATTAGGATTTTAGGTTTTCAAGTACGTGAGCATACTCTATGGTAGGATTTTAGCCTTCAGCTATTGATGAGTTTACCATCTTTCTAGAAGGCACAGTCTAGTAATTATGTTGGTAGTCAGCTTGCTTACATAAATGTATTTTGGGTTGTTGTCCCCATAAACAATGTCCAAATTGTTAGTAGAGTCTTCTTAGACAAGATAGAGAGTCAATT
Organism: Capsicum rhomboideum; assembly: GCA_031232105.1. Taxonomy (NCBI): domain Eukaryota; kingdom Viridiplantae; phylum Streptophyta; class Magnoliopsida; order Solanales; family Solanaceae; genus Capsicum; species Capsicum rhomboideum. The sequence continues at coordinate 54,107,880 of CP124718.1, forward strand.
GAGTAAATTATAATCAGTTGTCAAGAGATTGTATGTTTCTAGAAATTAAAGTTTATTCTATGATAATTTATCTTTACTCTTCACAGTTTAGCCCATATGTCAGCTTCCGCATTGTGTCCCAATATTTATATGTTTTATTTAGTTGCTCATTACTTATGCTAGTATCAAGGGTTAGCTTGGGACCACTTGTGGTTCTAAGCACCGTGTTACGACTATGGGTTAGTCTTGGGTCATGACAAACTTTGTATCAGGGCCCAGAGTTCCAAGTGTCCTAAGAAGTCTATGAAGCTGTGTCACTAGGATCTTGTTTATGGTTGTGAGGGCCCAAATTCTATAAATAAGGGACCATAGACATTTAGGAAAAGTTTTCCATTCTTTCATTCTCAAGATCGTGCAATAGAGTTTTCCAGTATGAAATTTATGTAGATTTATGCATTGCAACCAGTTCCTCCGACTATGCCTCATCTTTGTGGTGTTAGAAATGGTAATGTTCAAATCCTTATCAATGTAATTTTCTCTGATAGAGCTATAGAATTTCAAAAATTTACTGTCAAACCTCTTTCCAAATCTTAGTATATGTGAGACCTATGAGGGGGAAGTATGTATTAGAATAATTGGGTAATATTTCCATTCAGCAGATAGTGTAAGGGTGATATTATGAGCTCTGAGTGATAGAATAACCCATTCAAAGTTTGATGTGGGAATGTAGAAGTGTAGTCTCTATAGAGCGAGGGTAGTATTCGATTGGAGCAAGTAGCTAGCTAGAGTTATGTATTCATTAAGTAAATGGTGATGTTGTGAGGAAGAATGTGCCTATAGGTTGATCTAGGTAGGAAGTGTGGTTGATGTTGATTTGTAAATTGTCATAAATGTTTGATGGATTAGTATGCATTGACCTTTACTTAGATTTGTAAGCCTATGAAGTTTATGAGAGGTTGTATTTCCATATATGTTAAGTAGTTGTCAATAAGCTTGAATTGTGGATGGTCATTAAGGTGGAGAGAATGATAGTTTGTAGATGTTGATACTAGTTTTATAAAATTGACCTTGTAAGCTCATCATAGTGAGTGAAGGGATTTAAGTAGATAGGCTTGAAATGATGTGGTGGAAGTATATATATATATAGCCCCATTTAAAGAATAGGACCACAAATTTAGAACGTCGACCATCAGTCTCAATGGGGAGATGGAAGTGAGTTCCAAAAAGGAATCATGAAAATGCATCAATCTAGTCTTATTTCATCTTATCCCATGTATTCAGTTATTATACATGTTACTTATATCTTGCAAGTTAGCATCATGCCCATGACCTAGATTCATGTAATTACTATCAATTCATGTTCAAGCTCCTCCTCATGTTCTATCTACTTGAGTTACAAATCTTGATATGATCTAGTAATATTTAGCTTATGATAGTAATATTAATTCCATTAATCTATTGGAGTAGTTCCAGTCTTCATTTGAGGACGAATGTTCCCAAAAATCAAATCTAAGATTAGAACCATGTTTTAGTGCATGTAGAATCAAACTTCAAGTTTTGGCAGTAGTTAAAGTGATTTAGATATGTATTAAGTCCTCAAGTAACTCCTAGCTCATAGCCAAGTTGAAATCTCCCTTACCTATCGATTTCTTGAGAAGAATCTTGCTATAGTTAAATTCAAATGAGAATAACTCCTAGATTATGATGTATTTTTGATACAAAAATCCACCAAACGATATATTTTTGAATTATCTTTCCAACGCATCCAGATTCGCCTTAATCCAATATCAGAATAGAAAGTTATGACCATTTTATCGAAGCACTGTCAAACTATCAGATTTGACGACCCAAAACACGATCGGAACCCACGATCGTGGTTAGAAACCAAGATCATGGGAAGTACTCCTAAGAGAAGCTGTCCAGCAATGGGACTTCCAAGAAAAAGAGGAATCCTGGGAGGTATCTAGAACTGGCCAATTAATTGGTTTCTAAGGTTGAGCAGAACGTACAAGTTAAATGTAGATGACTTTGAGGAGAGGGGAAGGGACAAAGTGCAAACAAAAACTGTGGAATCCCTGGCGCTATTGCTTTAAATATTTTTATGTGATTCTCAGTGAACATAAAGGTGTCCATACCATTGTCGTGATTAATTTCTTGTTTTATTTGGATCATGCAAGTTTTGCTGCGGTTTCCTACTGGAGAGCGCAAGGAGAGGAGATTTCATTGTACTACAACATTGCAGTCATCTATTGAAGTCCAGAGACTTGAAAAGGACCTCTAGAACCCACAATTCAATACCACAATCATGGTTAGGTCCCACGATCGTGGGAGGGTCCGTCTGAGGTCAAAAACCAATTTTCCAGCCATGTTTTCTTAAGGGCAATCCGGACTTTTCCTTAGATTTTAATCCTCTCCCTTGAATTGTAGGTCACCAAAACCTATAAATGTCAGATCCTAAAGCCTATTATTCTCCAAATCTCTTAAGAACAAGTCCCTAACAAGTCCGTAACAAGATCAAGCAAGCAAGGGTTTCAAATCAAGCAAAATTTCTTAAGTTCTCCTTGTCATGAATTTGTCTTCTCTTAGGTACGCATGATTCAGTGAGGGGTTTCTTGCATCCTCATGCACAAGTATTTTAATTATATGAAGAATTATGATTAAAGCTAGGTTTTAACCCAATTTTCTTCATGTTATGGTTTTTATACAAAGATATGAATTTTGTGAAAGATTTCTTATACACCTACCATTGAATTACTATGAATAACATGTTTTAATATATGATTGTTATTCTCCCAGAATGTTTTAAGATTATTTTAGAATTTATGAAATTTATTTTTGAGATTTACAAGTTATGTATGATTTCAAGCAAGTTTTCTCATGTTTTAAGGTATATGAATAAAAGTAAAGATATGCTTATGAAAGAGAGACATGCATGGTTTTCCCAACAAGTAAGTTCATGATTAGTATTGTTTTTAAGTATGCCATCTATGCTTATGAACTGTTTTTCAAAAAATTAAGTTCATGATTAGTATGGTATCTAGATATGCCATTAATGATAGTGAACAATCTTCTTACAGAACCAAAGATTATGAGTAAAATGACATCTAGATATGTCCAAGATATGATTTAAGAAAAAATTTGACATCTAGATATGTCACATGATATGATATGAGTAGTATAGATATGTTTTGGGATAATTATTTAGCACCGAGCAGACTTGCATTCTAGATAACACTTGTCCCAAAACTACATGCCACCGTAGGTTTATGTTAGCCCAAGAGGCTTAGATGGATCCATAGATAAATAGATTCTATACCTTGGCAAGTGTAGGGCAACCCTAGCCAACTGGAATTGTAAGTTGGTGCATCATGAGCTCACATGGTGTATGTCGGTTATGAGAAACTCCCACTAAGTTATTGTCTTTATGATTTTCTTATATACATATGTATACATATGAAAAAAAACCCTTTTAGCAAAGTTTAGCCATCATGTTCTCATCAGGCTTTAGCATTTTCAAAGATGTTTTAAAAGAAGTTTTATACAAACTCTATGACTTATGATTCTCTTCGGTTATCAATATGTTTATGATGTTTTAAAAGATTTCCTCATGATTCATGTTTCTGTCTCCACTTTTGATTTTAAGCTACTTTTATGCTCTTGTGTTTAATTTTCAACTTATTGCTATATATGTACATGTATAACTTGCGTACCAATACATTTCATGTATTGACTGAGTCTTGTACTACATTTTTTATGTGATGTATACTCAGTTTTTCAAGTACACGAGCATATTGTACGGTAGGATTTTGGCCTTCAGCTGGTGATGAGCTTTCCTTCTTTTCGAAAGGCATAGTCTAGTAGTTATGTTTGTAGTCAGCTTGCTTACATAAATGTATTCTAGGTTCTTGTGACCATGACCAGTGTCCAAATTGTTAGTAGAGGCTTCTTAGAAAAGATAGATAGTCAATTGAGTAAATTATAATCAGTTGTCAAGAGATTGTATGTTTCTAGAAATTAAAGTTTATTCTATGATATATTATCTTTACTCTTCACAGTTTAGCCCATATGTTAGCTTCAGCATTGTGTCCCAATATTTATATGTTTTATTTAGTTGCTCATTACTTATGCTAGTATCAAGGGTTAGCTTGGGACCACTTGTGGTTCTAAGCACCGTGTTACGACTATGGGTTAGTCTCGAGTCGTGAAAGTTAAGAATTAAAAACAATACACATAAGTTCATACCACAATCTCAATATTACTCACAACATCAATTCTTATTCACGAAAATTTAGAATTACTATTTTTATCAATTCAAACACCATGCCCACAGGCCTAAACGTGGAATCTTCCATCAATCTATGTAGTGCATATATTTTCAAACCCAGTTTTATGCTACTTAATATAAAACTAGCTTACCTAGACACCAAGAAGCTGATATGGAGGCATGAACACAAACCTTTGACTCTATTCTAGTGATTTTTAGCATCAAAATCCATAAGAAAACAATGGGTTTTACCCCATTCAAGAGTATCTATTTTTCTCCATTGCTCCAAGGCCATGAGACAACCCTAGGAGGCTTTTAGAAGTAAAGTCATCCTATTTATAGCAGAAGAGGAGAAAAAAACTAAAGAAAACAGGGGACTGATTCTGGTCCCCGGTGTCCCGCTATAACAGCACAACCCACCTCAAAATTTATATTCTAAAATTTTTTAACTAAGACTTTACGCACTAGTTTGAGACCATATTTTCCTAAAAATATTTTCATCCCATGCCCTTGGATAAGGTACCTTTAGTCAAGACAAACCATGTTGTTGCACCAAAGCAATCGAGAGTAATTTGAGTGAGTTTGAGCTTTAGAGAAGCCTTGAAAGTGTTTAGCTTGACCTTGGTAAACATTTTGTGATCCAAGCATCAGATAGTGATTCTGTCAGGTCTATTATATCCATAATGTCAATTTTGGATTAGTAGCATGGTTGTTTGGGTTCCAAAGTCTTTATAATTAGTTTGGACCTGTTAGATGCGAAACTAGTTAAAATAGCTTAAAAGGGGTCCCGAGGGTTAACTTGTTGAAACCACCTCTTTTCATACTGGAACATTAAAATTAGCCTAGTAGCATTATTGATTTATTTATATGGGGTCTCGAACAAATCCCAAGAGTCCATCCAAAGGATTTTAGGCCTTTCCCTTCAACATCTGGCAAATATCTAGTGCAGTATAATTCATTCTTTGTGTTCGCGGGCCATCCCTAAAATTCACAAAGAAGGATTTATTTGTTCATCACGATCATGATGGAGGGATCGCAATCGTGAAGGGTAGGAATTACCAGTCATCGTGAATGTGAGGTGGTGTCCGTGTTTGCGATGGGTAAGTGTATCGGGTCCCACTCGAATACTTATCACATTTATGATGGACCGCCTGCGATTGCGAGGGTTCTTGTTTAGATCATGTCATTATTGGGGCTAAGGTTTCACATTCACAATGAGTAACTTATACCTGGACAGATTTTAAATTACTTTTTCATTTAAAACTCTATTTTCACTATTATTATATTTTGGGAGCTCGGTTATTGGCTATTTCATAGGAAAATTTTATTAATCTTGTGTGGGTAAACTCTAAACTGCTATTTTCAGGATTTTCTATTGATTTTCCCTTCAAAACAACTTTAAATCTTTGATTTCAAACTTGGATTTTGGGGGGTTTAACTAGTAAAGTATAAAATTGGTTTTTCTTCGATTTCAAGTCTAATTTCAAGTTGTGTTTAGTTGGGTTTTAAGATTTAGACTCCTTTTGATACGAAGAACATGATTCTTAAATAAAATTCCATATTTACCATTTTTGATTCTGAGTTGATTTTTGATCTATTTTTGGACCTAGAATAAATATAGCTAATACATTGTTAGAATCTTTTTGATGTGTAGATTATATTTTTGACAGATTTGGTCTAATCCAAAGCTGCTCATAAAGGAAAGACACCATGTTGAAGGGTCCAAGCTAGAGATTCAATGATTCAAGGTAGGTTATGGCTTAACTTTTTTCAGATTGGGTTGGGTAGTTAAATATTCATGCAAAGTATATTATGGGTTGGGGATTTCATCGTGAGGTTTATATTTTTGAGTTAGTTATTTTATCGTATTGCCCGTGTGGGGTCTATATGAGTATTATTGTTGACTTGAGACATTATTATTGTTGTGATACCCATGTGGAGGCTTATGTGCATATTATATTTAACTTGAGAGATAATTATTGTTTTATTCTCGAGTTGGGGTTGTTATTGGTCTTGTTTGAGCATTAATTTCCTTTATTAATGATGTGATGCCCGAGTGGGGCGTACCTTACATGATTATTCATTATTGTGGTGCCATGTAAGGATTTATATCATGAATTATTAACATATTAAGGATATTTGAGCTTTTTAATACCATCATTGAATTGATTCAATATAAAGTATTGTTTTGGCTATGAGCATGCATTCTCATTTTAATTATCTATATGCATTGAATTGGAACCACACAAAGATACTGGTTTTGAAAGAAAATGAGACACTTTATAAAACCCTTTACCGATGAATGTACCAGCAATGTTGATTGAGATATGAGATTATGAATGTATGTGGGTTGCAAACCCCCATGGTGTCCTATCCTGGAAGCTTTTGCTCGGAAGATGTATACTAGGTGATATTGAGACATTACATCATGGCCATTGTATTGCATCATTTGCATCTTTTTATGTGTTTGATATTGTTTATCTATCCATCTTTATTACATATACTCGTGTGTAGTCTTATATTGATATTATACTTGTAGAAATTATTAGGAGATACAATGTGAGCTACTTTTTGGGAAGTTTTCTATATGCAAGAGGAAGCGTGCTCATAGTATTTTTCACTTATTTTGTTTTCTACTTTTCTCATTCAACCTATGATACCTACTTCGTAAAAGTGGACCATACTCATTCCTACTTCTGTTCCTTTTCGGTGAAGATCCCAATACGAGTGCTACCAGCGGTGGCTGATTTGTGCTGTTAAGAGTTTATTTGGAGTACTAGTGAGCTCCACATCTAGATCCTTGTTCCAGCCTCCATCTATCTTTTATGTCTTTATTTATTTTTGGAGACAGTTATGTATTATGAAATTCAGTATTATCTTAGTTTCTCTTTATACTTGTGACACCAGGTTTTGTAATTTGGTTTTCTTTCAGTCAGACATTTTGGATGTATGACTATTATGGATTGAATTCATTCTAGAAGTCTCGTATTTGCTTTATTTCCTTTCTCTTTCGTACTTCATATTCATTGTTACTTTTTGTCTAACCTACCAAGGATGTGTCGGGGTAGGTGCCATCTTGACCTCGAATTCTGGGTCTTGATAGAAGTTGATTAGTCTGCTGATCTGTGTGATAGAAAATCGACCTCCAATTATGCTTTCTTACTAAATGGTGGTGTTATTTCTTGAAAAAGTAAGAAAAAAACCTAAACAACCCTTTCAACCATGGACTCTGAATTTGTGGCTTATGGATTTGTAGTACAAGAAGTTGTTTGGTCAAAGAGATTCTTTGAGAATTTGAATATTGCAAAGAACTCTAAGGGTCCCATGGTTTTATATCTTGATAGTGAAGCGACTATCACATATACGAAGGATCCTAAGTATCACATCAAGACCAAACACATTGACATCAAGAATAACTTTGTGAGAGACATAATAGCAAGTGGAGTAATGAATTTACAATATATTCCTACATGAAAAATTATTGTTGATCCCTTTACAAAGGTGATATCTAAAGACTTGTTTCAGAATCATGTTATGGTTCTAGGTTTACGTAGGATATAATAAATTTTCTACATTGTAAAATGAATTGATTGTTATAAAATTCTCATCAATATAAGTTTCTTGACTTTATGTTCATATCTCGTATACATGTGATCATGTGTTTTTTTAATAAAGTGTGTCAAACAATTCACGAGATTGGCTCTCTCACACAAGCATTCACCTCTTTTATCGAGGAACATGAAGAGATGAGTTTAACCACCTTATTATGACTTGTTTTGTTGAGCCAGATGTGAGTTTCACTACAAAGATGGATTTGAGGATCATTAAAAAAAGAAACTCAGGTTAGACATTTAGAGGTGTCTAAAACAAGATCTGTATGATGTTGAATGACTAAAATAATAAGGCATATTCACCAATATATGGTGAGTACATCGTAGCAAGTGTTTAATACCACGTGAGCTTAGTGACCAATGGGTTAATAAAAGAATGGTTCCCTGCTTCTTCATTGTGTGAGACCCTAAAAATTGTATTAACTTTTTTTTTGATAAACCCATTGACCTTTGAATGTTTCTTTATGTTTCAATCAGTGTTGGTACTTTATCATGTTACTAATAGCCATGAGTGATTCGGCAATGCGGTGTTTGTCTAAGAAAGTAGTTGATTTGGAACAAATAGATTTTAGTAAAAAGGGAAGATAATTAATATGAATAATTTAACTTGTATACACAAGCCGGCTATTACACTTAACATATAGATGTCGTATGTAATCGTCAATATAAAGATAAATATGAACTTAAGTTCACCTCTTTAAGAGTATGAGGGATTGGATAAGTACCTACTGAAGTAGTGAATGATGTATGGGGTATTATGAGTAATAGCATCCTCATATTAGTAGCGAATTCATTCCAAATGTGATTGGATTCCAACGTGGAGCTTGTAAAACCTTATAGGTAAGTTCTTGATGCTCATAACTCGCACGAACTATATGTTGTATGAATTCAGAGTCTTGTTAATGTCGTACTGGCTTTGGTCTTATCATTCATATGCAAAGTGAGAGATGTAAGTGTTTAGGACGTGGGTCCTGGTTCGCCCATATCGACTAACCTGATCTGGCCCAACTCGACCTAATACATTATTTGAAAAGAGGATCAGATTAAGTCAATCACAATTTTGAAAAGTGGGGGAATAGTTGCCATGTAATTGGTGAACTGTTAGTTACAACCTCTCTTTATAAAATTGTTCTTCTCCCTTATATAGAGATTGACGAATCCAGGAAAATATAGGAAAAGAAAAAAAAACCTTCTTCTTCCTTATTAACACACTAAAAAACAAAGACACGTAGTTTGTCGTATTAAGGCTTTGTTTCAAAGAGATTCAAAGAAGATTTGGAGTGATTCCCTTGTTTGGTAGCAAATTGAATGACTTCCGCTGCGAGTTTAAGTTACACATTCCATTGTTTTGCTTCTATTTTCCATCAATGGCATCAGAGATAGATTAATTGTTCCAATCTACGATTTTAAATGTTGTTAGGTTGAAATAGAAATCAGAATTTCATGCTTAAAAATATGTTCTTAGTTTTTTAAAAGAGTTTGAAAGGAACAGATGTGTCATTTTTTTACAAATCTGAAATTGAATTAGAACTCACCTGTTAGAGATAAAAGAGGACCGGATATAGATCGGGGAGTTTGAACCCGATGTGAATCGAACATGCAACCTTCTGATCAAAAATCAGACATGCTACCATTGTGTCACAGATCCGATTATAGATATGAAAATTTCCTTTGACAATCCATAAGTTTTTTTTGGTGTAGAAAAAAATAGATCTGTGCATTTTATCTTTTCATTCCTTAAATAATTTTTTTAGAGTAGATGAATGAGTCTGTGGTTCTATTTCTCTATAAATCCTTTCGAGTTTTTTTTTTTGGGAGAAGAAAAGAAGAAGAGAAGAAGAGAAAAAAAGATCTGAATATTTGCTTCTGTTTCTCCATAATTCAATTGTAAATTTTTATTTGAGAGACGATGGAGAGAGCAACATTTTTTTATTGGAGAGTAGATAGAATACTTTGTTACTATTGAAATGGGAAGAGGAATGTCACGCCCCAAATCCCATTTAGGCAGGCTGGCACCCGAAGCCGATAAGGTCCGAGAGAACCAATCTTTGCTCATGTCCATTCATATGCATGCCATAAGAAACATTACCATCACGTAAGGACATAAAATGCTAATAGCGAAAATCATGGAACATGTGATACTTACATATGTGAAACTTGGACGTCAGGGCCATTAAGTCAAAACGGACATACATCTCTTTCATTCATATACCCACATATGTCTACAAAAGCCTCTAACAGATACATCTACAAGACCAACTTAAAGTCGGGACAAATCCCCGCTTTATACAACATTTACAACAACAAAACAAATGTACAACTGTGACTCAAAAAGCCCCGAACCAACTGGAGCTCACCAAAGAGCTGCAAATAACCGGCAACCTACTATGGAGGTCTACTAGCACCTGCGCCTGCAACAAGTAAAGTAAGCCCCCCAAGGGGGTCAGTACGAAGAATGTACTAAGTATGCAAGGCTATAAGAAACTGCATCAATACATAAGAACTTCAATGGAAATAATTATAAGAGAATACCCAATATGGATAAACCATCAATCTGAAAGTTTGGAACTATGTACATTACGTTCTTTACTTCTTTTGTCTTCACGTTTATTCATCTTTATCGTTCTACCCATGCTAGGCTTTTCTGTCGCCCCTGGGATGAGATTAACCCATGCTAGATATTTTAACCCCTGGGATGTTAGATTAACCCACGCTAGGCTTTTATGTCGCCCCTGGGATGTTATTAACCCATGCTAGGTACTTTGACCCCTGGGATGTTATTAACCCATGCTAGGCTTTTATATCGCCCCTGGGATGTGTCGGGATCGACCCATGCTAGGTATTTTAATCCCTGGGATACCACCCATAAATACTCAAACAATTATACATTACTGCATGTCTTTACTTTTATGAGATTGATACATTGGTAGTTATATCATTATTGGAACTTTAAAATGTAACGTTATTGGAAATGCTATTCATGAATGAATAGATTCTCTTTTCTTCATTACATCCTCTGAGATAGTCCATTTCGTAGTTACAACATTATGAGAACTTTGGAACGTCAATCAATTAATAAGAGACATGTGAATCACATTTGGTCTAAGAGTAAGAAACATGTGAATAACAATATATGTCAACCTGAGTTTGGATACTTTAGCACACTTCAGAATGGAACAAATATAATGACAATATGAACAATATGTGCTGCAGAATGATATGGTAAGAGTAGCCTTACATACCTTAACTTCCCAATATGGATACACAATCCTATTCATGGACACAACAATCCAGCTCTTTCCTTACGTCTACTCTACATACAAGTGCATAACAGAGCTTACGTTAACCACCAACTACATTACAAATACATAACATGACAACAAGTTATGTAACTATTATACAACGTCATTTCACCCTTTAAAATATAATCCACTGCAATATCATACCAATAACACAATAACATTCCACACATTGACCAAGACATCATATACTAATAGCACTTTACACCAAGTTTACCCTTTACGTTTCCTCATTATCATTACGTCGCCATTACTCCATTAAGTCACTTCATAACAACACATTAACAAAAATCCATAATTGATACAATCCAACATGCCTCCATACGACCCCTTAAAGTCATTAAAAAGGTATCATAAGTTGATAAATATATCCAAAAAGGGTATAGGGGTCTTCGGGGATCAAAGAGAGACAAAAACATACAAAAAGGAATCCTGGAGTGACCTGCGAAGCCACTTGCTCTGAAAGGTTGCTGAAATGTATCTGCAGGTGACCCTTGGCAGTGTCCAGGGGCACCTGTGTTGGCATCTGCGCCTGCAGGTGCCTTCATCTGCGGGGGCGGGTGCCCAAATCGGCCAAGAAGGGTCTCTTTTGGGTCCTTTTGTGTAATAAATGGTACAACGTCATAAGTAAGATTTTATTTACATATTTTTGGTCACTTGGATGCCAAAAAACACCCATGGTTTCACAACACACATGAACATCACCAAAACCACACTTTTCCTTCAATACACCACCAAGTCTATGCACAATTTTGCAATAACAATTCCAAACATTATGTACAAGGATAAAACAAGTTAAGGCTATAATCACATCTCACATGTCAATATTGAATCCATAAAATTCACTCCCTTCAATTCCACAAGTCTATTCAAGTTTACAAGGCAAAACCCTTTTTCGATTGCAAAAATAGACAGTTTTACACATAGTGACCTGTCCAACACCGTGTCAACAAAATCAACATGATTTAGGCACCACATTAAGCATATAATATATTAAACCATGAGAATAAATACTTACCAAAGCTTGCAGGAGAGTGATCAAGGCTTAGGGTTTGAGGTTGAAGAGAAATACCTTGAATATTCTAGAAATTGGCATGTGTGTTTAAATGAATAAAAATATGATTTTACACCTTATATAATGCCTCAAAGGTCATCCTTAGCCACATTAAATGTATGTTTACTTGGTCAAACACAAGAATGGTTCATATTCCCTTTTTGGGCCATGTCTTCCTTGTATCTTTTGGGCCTCATTTAGGCCCAATAGCTTTGACCAATAAAACTAAAACATAATTCACTAACTCTCTCATGTTTTAAAAAAATTCCATGAAAGTTACGATAATTAAATAAGTTTGGAAATGTACGGGGTGTTACATCCTTCCCCCCTTTAGAAAAATTCATCCTCGAATGTTAGTAACATTACCCAATTTAAACTAATTCAAGTCTAGGATCAGTCTTCATGTTATCCTATGCACATAATTCTTGTACAGTATTATTTGTCATTGTTTCAATTCCGCACCTTGAACTTTTCTTCCATTTGAAACAAATATGGGTACTTCAACTGTATCATTTCCTTGGTTTACCATGTGATTTCTTCTACCTACTCCTCTACCTCTTCATTTGTCGATCTAGAATATCCATAGGTATCTCTTCATAGGTGATATACTTTGTAACTTGTACATCTGCAATGGGAGCAATACAAAATGGAACTCTTATGCACTTTCGGGAATTTCACATGGCATGTTGTATAGGGCCAGTTTTTCTTTCTTTCCAAATACCCTTTCATTGGTGACACTTTTAAGAGTACTTAATCATCTATGATCACAAACATCTACATTACGATATGTTCTTTTAACTATAATAAATACACCGACAGGTGGAGATATTTCAATTGACTTAACTAATAACCCTGGTATCCCATTAAATTTCACAGTAATCGATGGAGTAACATACGATAGGGTAGAGCCCGAATCAATCAATCCATGTACATCATGTGAAAATATGGATAATATACCTGTAACTTCATCAGGAGATGCCTCCGCATTCTGCCAGTCCACTAGAGCATAGGTGCAATTTTGGGCTCCATTGGAACAAGTTGCTCCTCTAATATCGCTACCACGATCAGTAGGCTGAACACCTCTGCCTAGGGAAGGAACCGATGATAATGATGCAACGGTTGATCCCGTAGGTCGTGCTATACCACTCGCACCCCTTTATAGGCATTCTCTCATTATATGCCCCGCTGTGCCACACACAAAAAAAGCATTTGTCCCCAATCAACATTCACCTAAATGATACCTTCCGCAAAGCTGACACAGAGGATGAGAAAATTCTGCTGTCTGTAAACCTTGCTCTCCACTACTCTGTCCAGATTGACTACTCCTAAGCCTTTGGAATTGGGGTTGAGTGCCTACTATGGAGTAAGAGAATGAGGGTCTAGGCCGTAACATCCGAGGTCTAGATTCTCCCGGGGACACCATAGACTGCCCCATAGGTCTAGCCCTTTTTGATGGCCCTTCCTCAGATTCCTGTGGCCTTCTTCTTTGCCTTTGGTCCTCCATTTTCTGTGCGAAAGCCTGAATTCTGGCGATGTCCATATCTCTGTTCAAAGCAGCAATAGTGCAGTCCCTTACCAAGTATGGCTCAAGTCTGTCCACATATCGATGGACTCTATCTTCCATTGTGGCCACTAGATTCGGAGCATATCAAGACAAAGAATTAAACTGAAGGCTATACTCTCTAACACTCATACTTCCTTGACGAAGATTTAGAAATTTGTCGGCACGTGTCTCCCGGATCTCATATGGGAGGTAATGATCATGAAATGCCATTTTAAATTCCTCCCAACCTACTAGAGGTGTATCAATACCCCTCGATCTTTTCTAGTCTTCATACCACAATATCGCTTCACCTTTCAATCTATAAGCCGCAAGTTCAACGTTTTCAACACCAGTCATGTGCATGACATCTATATCCCTTTGTATTTGATCCACAGAGTCTTGGGGATCTGGTTTTGTGTATGACCCAGTGAATATGGGAGTGTCTAGTTTCATAAAATCATGTGTCCTGCGACTCTCTACCCTAGCCGCATCATCCTCATTTATCGTTGGACCAACTCGTCCTTAACTTAGTGCAGCAACTAGCTGAGTCAACATATGTACTGCATTTCTTAAATCCTAGTCAGTGGCATTCATAGGCAGTTCTGTAGGTACTTCTCTACCCCTTGGCTCTTCCGAAGCTGGAAAAGTAGAAGAAGACCGTGATGCAATTTCAACGTCAACCCCACCTTAACTAGCTTGGTCAGGTGGTGATTTACTCGTGCTTTCTCTGGCAGGCATATCCACCTGCTTACCCTTTCCTCTACCTTGTAACACCCCGTACATTACCAACCCTACTTGACGACGTTGAACAGTGTTTAATTCGGTGTCGAGAGCCATAAGTATGTATTTGTAATGTTATTGATGAGATAATTGATATTGGGCCTCGTACATGTGATTAGACTTTCATAGGAGGTGTTTTGTGACTTCATGGAGAATTTTTGGGGTTAAAAACGAGACTTGGAGGACCTCCAAACAAAGGATATTAAAGGTAAAAAGTAAGTTAAAGAATAGAACTTGAAGTATCTAACCAAACCCGCAAAGAAATGTCGAAGAACGAAAATTTTCAAAAAAAATAAAGGGCCAAGCGCGCCAGAGGGCGTGCCAGGCCGATTTTTGCCCAAAATTTTTTGGCACAGGCAACAAGGTGGTGCGCCCAAGGGCGTGTCAGGCTGCTTATGCACACCTCTCAAATGTTGGAAATTTTTGTAAGTCCCATGGGTGCCCGGGGGCGTACCGGGCCGCTTTTTGCCACATTTCTTCTGCAAACACGAGCCTATACATGGGATAATTGAAGTATTATATTGGAATTACATTTTGATAAGATTATTCGTGGACGAATATGGCATCCAAATGACGTTTTTACCCTTTCGATCAAAATAAGCCATACGTGGCTAGAATCACTTGTTTTTGGGATTGAGGCTACGAATATAAATCGCGTGAGTGGGAATACTGTCGTAACACGTATGAAATGATTTAAACATGAGAAATTATTGATTTTATTGGTTTAAGTGAATTGGGCTTAATAAAGACCTAAAATAAGGAAAAAGACATGGGCCAAATGGGTCAAATGACCCATTCTTCCATTGACCTTCTAGACATGGAATTTAATGCTATAAAGAGTGGATAAGAATGAATTGAGGGCTTATATAAAGGGCCAAAAATCTGATTTTATTTATTACAAATACACATGTTTTTTTATGCTTTTCTAGACAATTCCAAGAAAACCCATTTAGCTCTCAAAACCCTAAGTCATCTATTGGAGCAAGATCATCATTTTTCAAGCTTGGGTAAGTGTTTAATCTTATGGTTTAACATATTATATGTATGAGAGATTATGTATATCATATTGTTTATGCTTGTAAGTGCTGAACATGGCACTTTGTGTTTATGTAAAAGATGTGTCGTCTATGGAATTTAAACTTGAAAGATGACTTGTGGTTTTGATGAAAGAGCATGGTATGGATGAAATATTAACATGAATGGTGTGATTATGTTATTAAACTTGTTATTTTTCTATAAGTGTAAATTATGGGATTTTGGCCGATATGTCGCTATGAAGTGTATTAAGGTGACTTGATGGATTAATTGTGATATGGTGTGAATGAGAAAGTGTAAAGGAGAAACTTTGTTGTGAAATGTTATTGGTATATGATGTTGTGGTCAATGTATGGCATAATTGGGGTATTGTTGGTATGGAAATGCCGTAAATGGTATTGTAGAGAAGGAAATGACATTTTAAAGGCAAACATGTAACTCATTGTCATCATATGCATTTGTAAGGTAGTTGGTGGTTAATGTAAACTTCGTAATGTATTTGTGTTGTAGAGTGAAACGTAAGGAAGGAGCTGGACTATTGTGTTCATATATAGGCTTGTGTATTCATACTTGGAAGGGAAGGTATGTAAGGTTACTCTGTCTGTATCCTTCTGCAGCACATAGTATTCACTTTGAAATTACACTTGTCCTATACCGAAATGTGCTAAGGTATCCTATATCCGGTTATCAATTGTCATTATCACAGGTTTCCTACTCATTGATCAATTGTGATTCACATGTCTCATATTCATTGACTAATGTTCCAAAACCCCAATAAGATTGTGTTCTAAAGTTCCAATAGGGGTTATACACATGTCTCTTATCCATTGATTATTGTCCAATGGTTCCAATAATGTTATGTTTCCAATAATATTATGGCTATCACTGTTTTAATCTCAAAGGTAAAGAACAAAGTAATGCATATATGTGGTTAATGATTGAGTATGGGTGGTAGCTTTGGGGGCAAAATGCCTAGCTCAAGCCGATCCCGAGATTATTGGATCAGGGGGCAGTCCCAGACGCATAAGCCTAGCTTGGACCTATCCTGACAGGGGGTAACACTAGAGGTAAGAACCTAGCTTGAGCCAAACCTCCTATGTTAGTTTATGGGTGGCAGCTCTAGAGGTGATAACCTAGATCGAGCCGAGCCCGACATATTGATTCATGGGTGGTATCTCTAGAGGCATAAGCCTAGCTCGAGCCGATCCCAACATAACGTTATGTTATGTAAAGACCCACTGATCAGTCAAGGCCCGGGTACATAGTTACACAAGAGATGATGTATAAGCATAGAAGTAAAGAAGCAAAGAGATATAATGAAAGCAATACACATGGTTTCCAAAGTTTAGAATTGTAACTTATCCATATTAAGTATTCACTTGTATTCGAGTTCATTTACGTAGTTACATATCATACAGTTTCTTATGAGCCTTATATACTCTGTACATTCTTCGTACTGACGTCCCTTGTGGGACTTACCTTACTTGCTGTAGGCGCAGGTGCTAGTAGGCCTTTACAGTAGGTTGCCAGTTGTTTGCGGATCATTGGTGAGCTCCAGTTAGTTCGAGGCTTCTTCGAGTCACAGTTGTACATGTGTTTTGGTATTGTACATATTGTATAAAGCGGGGACATGTCCCGACTTTCAGTTGGTCTTGTAAGTGCATCTTTTAGACGCTTTTGTAGACGTATGTGGGTGTATGAATGTAAGATAATACATGACATTTTTGACTTGATGGCCTCAACGTCCAAGTTTCACATATGTATATATATTGCATGTTCCATGATTTCCGTTATTGGCCTTTTATGTTCTCACATGATAGTAGTGTTTCCTATGGCATGCATATGAATGAATAGAAGAAAAATTTGGTTCTCTCGGGCCTTGTCGGCTACGGGTGCCAATCCGCCTCAATGGGATTTGGGGCGTGACAAAAGTGGTATCATAGCAGGTCGTTCTAAGGGTGTCTGCAAAGTTGTGTCTTAGTAGAGTCTTACTTATCGATGTGTTGTGCACCCCATGTATAAGTAGGAGACTACGGGACATTTAGGAGTCGTTTGTTTCCTTCATTTCTAGATCATACAATAGAGACAATGTTGTAAGTTGAATTGTATCTGACCATTAGAACTGATTTTCTTATATATAGTAACAATGCCGATCACAAGAAGAGGTAGAGGTAAAGGTAAGCAGGTAGATATGCTTGCGGGATAAGGAATGAGTAGATTACCACCTGACCAAGCTATTCAAGGTGGAGCAAATGCTGAAATTTCATCGCGGTTTTCTTCTACTTTCCCAGCTCCAAAAGAGCCAGTCGGTAGAGAAGTACCCGCAGAACCACCAATGAATGCCAAGGATCAGGATCTAAGAAATGCAGTACATATGTTAACTCAGTTAGTGGTGGTACAAAGTCAAGTACGACCTGGTCCAACGACAAATGAGGATGATGCGGCTAGAGTGGCGAGTCGCAGAACACAGGATTTTCTGAAATTGGACCCTCCTATATTCACTGGGTCAGATCCGAAAGCAGATTCACAGAACTTCATGGATCAAATCTAGAGGGCTCTACAAGTTATGCACGTGACTGGTGTTGGAACAGTCCAACTAGCGGCCTATAGATTGATCACCTATGGTATTTGTTTTCCCGCAGGAAAATGTTCTTGCATGGCAGGATAATGTGTGGCCACCAAGAGGAAGATTTATTTCCTATTTGAAAGCATGGGAAATGATTGCCAAGGGGTACATATGTCACTTAGTACGAGTGAAAGATAATGATGTGGAACCACTAACTCCGCAGTCGGTTCCAGTGGTCAATGAATTTCTTGATGTATTTCCAGAGGATCTTCCAGGCTTACCCCCAGAATGGGAAGTAGAGTTTGGCATTGATGTGATTCCAGGCACTCAGCCTATATCTATCCACCCATATAGAATGGCTCCAGCAGAATTGCGTGAATTGAAGGAGCAGTTGAAAGATTTACTGGATAAAGGCTTCATCAGGCCTAGTATGTCCTCGTGTGGTGCACCGGTATTATTTGTAAGGAAGAAAGATGGCATATTGAGAATGTGCATCGACTATCGGAACTTGAATAAGGTAACGATCAAGAACAAATATCCCCTCCCTCGAATTGATTATTTGTTTGATCAGCTACAGGGTGCCAAGTGTTTTTCAAAGATTATCTTGAAGTCGGGTTGCCATCAAGTCAGAGTTAGAGAAGAAGATATGCCCAGACAGCTTTCCGAACACGATATGGCCATTATGAATTTTTAGTTATGTAATTTGGACTAACAAATGCACCAGCTGTGTTCATGGATTTGATGAATAGGGTGTTTAAGCCATTTCTAGACGTGTTCGTGACGGTAGTTATAGATGACATCTTGGTTTATTCAAGATCACCAGAGGACCACGCTAGTCACTTACGGCAGGTGTTATAGATTCTCCGTGAGTGTAAGTTGTATGCAAAGTTCTCCAAGGGTGAGTTTTGGTTAAAATCCGTCGCATTCTTGGGTCACATTGTGTCAGATGAAGGGATACAGGTTGGTACACAGAAGATTGAAGCAGTGAAATATTGTCCAAGACCTACGACACCCACAGAGATTCATAGTTTTCTTGGACTAGCAGGGTATTATCGAAGATTTGTGGAATGTTTCTCCTCCATTGCTGCACCATTAACAAAGCATACACATAAGCCAGTTAAATTTCAGTGGAATGATGCGTGTGAGAAAAGCTTCCAAGAGTTAAAAGATAAATTAACCTCCACACCAGTTTTAGTACTTCCCAAAGGCACCGAAGGTTATGCAGTGTATTGTGATGATTCCGGGGTTGGCTTTGGATTTGTATTGATGCAGCACGGAAATGTCATAGCATATTCCTCACGACAGTTGCGGCCACATGAGAAAAATTATCCCACACATGATCTTGAATTAGCAGCGGTGGTTTTTGCTTTAAAGATATGGCGTCATTATTTATATGGAGTTCATGTTGATATCTATACTGATCACAAAAGTTTGCAATATATCTTTAAGAAGAAGGAACAATGAAGGTGGTTAGAGCTCTTAAAAGACTATGATATTGATATTCTCTACCATCCAGGCAAAGCAAATGTGGTAGCTGATGCATTGAGCCGCAAGGCGGTAGAAAGCACTAGTGGCCAGTTGACCGAAAAGCAAGAGATAATCAAAGATCTGCATCAATTTGCCAGTTTGGGGGTTCGTCTTCTTGAATCCTCAGATGATGGAGTTATTGTCCAAAATACAGCGAAATCCTCCTTAATAGCTGAAGTAAAAGAGAAGCAGTTTGCGGATTCTATGTTATTGTAGCTGAAAGAGAATGTACAACAGGGTCTAACTTCGGCCTTTGATCTTACACAAGAATGGGTACTTCAATGCCAACGAAGATTATGTGTACCGGATGTTGATGAGCTGAGGAAATGAAATATGATAGAGGCGCATCATTTGCGCTATTCTATTTATCCGGGTTCTACTAAAATGTTCCATGATATAAAAGAAGTGTATTGGTGGGGACATATGAAGAAGAACATTACAGAATTTGTCGTTCAATGCCCGAATTGTCAACAAGTGAAAGTATAGCATCAGAAACCAGGAGGTTACATGCAATGTATCAATCTTCCAGTCTGGAAATGGGATATTATTAATATGGATTTCATCACAGGGTTGCCTCGTACACTGTGGAAATGTGATTCTATTTGGGTTATAGTTGACAGGCGTACCAAGTCAGCGCATTTCCTACCAGTCAAGACTACCTATGCAGCTGAGGATTATACAAGATTGTATGTTAAAGAAATAGTACGGTTACATGGGATTCTGATCTCCATTATATCAGATAGGGGAGCACAGTTTATTAAGCATTTTTGGAGGTCCTTTCAGCAGAGTTTGGGCACACAGGTGAATCTGAGTACGACTTTCCATCCTCATACTGATGGAGAAGTAGAACTTACTATCCAAACACTTGAAGATATGCTACGAGCTTGCACGTTAGATTTTCAAGGCAGTTGGGATGACCATTTGCCTCTTATTGAATTTGCTTACAACAATAGCTATCATTCAAGTATTAAAATGGCACCTTATGAAGCTTTGTATGGAAGGAAATGTAGATCACCAATTGGATGGTTTGAAGTGGGTGAAACTGCTTTACTTGGGCCAAATCTTGTTCATCAAGCTATGGAGAAGGTTAATGTGATCCAACAGCGGTTACAAACGGCCCAAAGTCGCCACAAATCATATGCTGATGTTAGAAGGAGAGGGCTTGAATTCACCATAGGTGATTGGGTATTTTTAAAGGTGTCACCGATGAAAGGGGTGATGCGGTTTGGAAAGAAAGGAAAATTGAGTCCACATTATATAGGGCCATATGAAATTATTAAAAGATTTGGGCAAGTTGCATACGAGTTGGCACTACCCCAAGAACTCTCCTCAGTCCATCCAGTATTTCATGTTTCGATGCTTCGAAAGTGCATGAGAGATCAATCTCGTATTGTTCCCGTTGAGGATGTCCAACTTACGGAGGATCTTACTTATGAAGAGGTGCCTATTGCTATTCTACATCGACAAGTAAAGAGGTTGAGGAATAAAGACATAGCTTTCGTAAAAGTCCTTTGGGGGAATCAACAAGTAGAGGAGATCACATGGGAAGCTGAAGAAATGATGAAATCCAAGTACCCCCATCTATTTCAAATGGACGAAAAGGTTCAAAGTGCGGAAGTGAAGACATAAGAAGTAAGTATCTATGATCCTTAAGTGTTTGTGTATATGTATGCTAATATAGAGATGTATTTATTGTAATTGAAGCGATATTGTTAACATTTGAGGACAAATGTCTCTAAGGGGGGAAGAATGTAACACCTCTTACCTTCCCAACCCTGCGTGACGACGTTAAACAATGTTTACTTCGGTGTCGAGATCCATAAGTATGTATTTTGTAATGTTATTGATGAGATAATTGATATTAGGCCTCGTACCTGTGATTTGACTTTCATAAGAGGTGTTTTGTGACTTCGTGGAGCATTTGTGGGGGTAAAAATGAGACTTGGATGACCTCCAAACAATAGATATTAAAGGTAAGAAGTAAGTTAAAGAATAGAACTTGAAGTATCTAACCAAACCCGCAAAGAAAAGTCGAATAACGAAAATTTTCAAAAAAAAAAAAAGGGCCAGGCGCTCCAGAGGGCTTCCCAGGCCGCTTTTTACCCAAACTTTTTGGGCACAGGCAGCAAAGTGGCGCGCCCAAGGGCGTGCTAGGCTGCTTCTGCACAACTCTCAAATGTTGGAAATTTTTCTAAGTCCCAAGGGTACCCGGGGGCGTACCGAGCCGCTTTTTGCCACATTTATTCTACAAACACTAGCCTATACATGGGATAATTGAAGTATTATATTGGAATTCCATTTTGATAAGATTATTCGTGGATGAATATGGCATCCAAATGACATTTTTACCCTTTCGGTCAAAATAAGCCATACGTGGCTAGAATCACTTGTTTTTCGGATTGAGGCTACGAATATAAATCGCATTAGTGGGAATATTGTCTTAACACGTATGAAATGATTTAAAGATGAGAAATTATTGATTTTATTGTATTAAGTGAATTGGGCTCAATAAAGGCCCAAAATAAGGAAAAAGTCATGGGCCAAATGGGTCAAATGACCCATTCTTCCATTGACCTTCTAGACATGGAATTTAATGCTATAAAGAGTGGATAAGGATGAATTGAGGGCTTATATAAAGGGAAAAAAATCTAATTTTATTCATTACAAACATACATGTTTTTCTAGACAATTCCAAGAAAACCCATTTAGCTCTCAAAACCCTAAGTCATCTCTTGGAGCAAGATCATCATTTTTCAAGCTTTGTTAAGTGTTTAATATTATGGTTTAACATATTATATGTATGAGAGATTATGTAGATCACGTTGGTTATGCTTGGAAGTGTTGAACATGGCACTTTGTGTTTTTGTAAAAGATGTGTCATCTATGGAATTTAAACTTTAAAGATGACTTGTGGTTTTGATGAAAGAGCATGGTATGGATGAAATATTAACATGTATGGTGTGATTATGTTATTAAACTTGCTATTTTTCTATAAGTGTAAATTAGGGGATTTTGGCCGATATGTTGCTGTGAGGTGTATTAAGGTGACTTGATGGATTAATTGTGATATGGTGTGAATGAGAAAGTGTAAAGGAGAAACTTTGTTGTGAAATGTTATTGGTATATGATGTTGTGGTCAATGTTTGGCATGATTGGGGTATTGTGTCACACCCCAAATCCCAATGAGGCGTGATTGGCACCCGAAGCCGATATGGCCCGAGAGAACCATCCTTTGCTCATAAACATTCGTATGCATGTCTTCGTGTAATTTTCATTATTTCTCATGCCACTATGCGGAAGTCATGGACATGGAAACATATGTCATAGCTATATATGTAAAACTTGGCCGTTTGAGACATCAAGTCAAAACGACATGTACCTTAACATTTATACATCCACATCCGTCTACAAAAGCCTCTAACAAAATGCATTGACCAAAATGAACTAAAAGTCGGGACAAGTCCCCGCTTTATTCAACGTGGACAAAATCAAAACACATGTACAACAGTCACTCGGAGAAGCCCCGAACTAACTGGAGCTCACAAAAGATCTGCAACACTGACAATCTACTGTGGAGGCCTACTAGTACCTGCGCCTGCAGCAAGTAAAATAAATTCCCCAAAAGGGGTCAGTACGAAGAATGTACTGAGTATGTAAGGCCATAAGCAACTTGTATGATATGAAAGATGTTAAGAACTCAAGTTCAAATGCATAACCAAGATAAGTCACAATGTAGATGAGTCACTATTCTGTACTTTGGAAGCCATGTATTTTTACATTCATTCTTTCTCTTGCTTTTACTTTACTTTTACATCACTCGTACACTTTCTGGGCCCACATCATGCAGGTGTTCTTTTCACTCCATGGATAATCATCATGCGGGCGTTCTTGCACCACATGGATAAATGGACGTCATCACAAAGGCGTTTGCGCCCCATGGATAAACTATCATCATCATGCGGGTATGTGTACCCCATGGATAACACATGCGGGTGTTCTTGCACCCCATGGATAGAATAACACAACCAATATGCATTACTTTATTCTTACTTCATTTCTTTACTTTTGAGATTGATATCTTTACTTGTGAGAGATTGATTCAATTAGTTATGAGAGATTATCGTATATATACATAGCCACAACATTATTGGAAACTTATGAACACAACATTATTGGGACCTTTGGAGCATGTCCACAATTATGCAACTCATGCACAACCATGACTAATGAATGAAGAATATGTGACTTAATACTAGATAACATTATTGAAACCATTAGACACAAGTCAAAGAACAAGAGGTATGTGTATAACCACTATTGGCTCTTTGGAACATAACCTTTTGGGCTTTTAGAGCATTGACCAACGAATATGAGACATACAATCCATAATCGAACAAGGAGTAGGAAATATGTGGTAATAACCATTGCTAACCGGATATAGGATACCTTAGCACATTTCAGGATAGTACAAAGGAAATGTCAATGTGAATACTATTTGCCGCAGAAAGATACGGACAGAGTAACCTTACAAACCTTCACTTCCAAGTATGAATATACAAGCCTATGTATGAACACAATAGTCCAGCTTCTTCCTTACGTCTTACTCTATAATACAAGTCCATACCGGAACTTACATTAGCAACTAGTCACTATAAAGGCGTACAAGACAACAATGAACAATGAAACTACCATATAACATTATGTAACCCCTTTGTAATACAATCCACTGCATTTCCATATCAACAACACCATAACATTACCCATATTGACCAAAAGATCATACATCGCTAGCATTTCACACCACACTTACCCTTTACGCTTTTCCTTTTATCATTCCGTCGTAATTATTCCTTTATAAAAACATATAAGCAATCATCCATACTTAATACAGTCCAACACACCTCCATACGATACTTTAAAGTCATGAAAACAACACCACAAGTTGATAATTACATCCAAAAAGGGTATCGGGGCTTTCGGGGATCAACTAGATACGGAAACATACAAAACCATTTCTGGAAGTGACCTACGCGCATAGATGGCTCCTGGAAAATTCCAGGGCCTTCTGCGTTGGCATCTGCACCCGCAGATGCCCTCGTCTGCGGGGGCGGATACCCGTTTTGGTCCGAAATGACTTTTTTGGGTCTTTTAATGCCATGAATGGTCCATGATCACAATCAAACATATTTGAACATATTTTTGATCATCCTAAACACCAACATTCATCCATGGTCTCACAACACACATAACAACACCCAAAACCACATTTCACGGCCAATACGGCACCAAAACCACAATCAATTTTGCAATATCAATTCCAAATGTTATATACAAGGATTAAACCAAATAAGACTAAAACCACATTTCACATGCCAATATTGAATCCATCAAGTTCATTTTCTTCAAGATCACAAGACCATGTTCAAGTTCACAAGGCAAAATCATCCTCCGATTTAACAAACACATACACTTCACACATAGTAAACTTCTCAATACTTCACCAACATAACCAACATATTATACACCATATCTAATGCATAATATATATTAAATCACAATAATAAACACTTACCAAGGCTTGAAAAGGGGTGATCTTGCCCAAAGAAGATGATAGCTTAGGGTTGTGTGTAGAGTGAATTGTGGAGAATTCTAGGAAATGGCATGTGTCTTTTTGATGAATAAAAATCTGATTTGGGGCCTTATATAATGCCTCATGGTCCTCCTTATCCATCCAATTAACCAATAATTGAAGGTCCTCTTTTGGTCAAAGCAAGAATGGACTTTTTTTCATTTTTTGGGCCATGTTTGTCTTGAAGTTTTTGGGCCTCATTTAGGCCCAATGACACATGACTAATTTAAGACCAACAAAGTTAATGCATAATTCACTAATTCCCTCATGTGTAAATATTTCCATGAATGTTACGGTAATCGACTAGACTCAGAAACATACGGGGTGTTATATTCTTCCCCCTTAGAAACATTCGTCCTCGAATGTTAACGACATCTTCTTATGTACAAAAAATGCATCTCTATGCGTATACTAATGTAGATACTTACTTAGTCTTTCTCCACTTTAGTACTTTTGAACTTTTCCCTTTCGTTTGGAGCAAATATAGGTACCTTGGTTTCATTATTTGTTTTCAGCTCCTCGGGTTATCTACTCGACTTTCTGATTTCTCCAAAGAACTTTTACGACAGTTACATCTCTATTTACGAACCCTTGCACTTGTAGAAGCCAATCACTTCATACCCATTACAACATTAAAAATCCTTCATTTCCATCTCCATAAGATCAACCATCATAACATGATCACAAACATCTATTATACCATCACGATATGTTCTTTCCACTATACTAAACTCGCCGACAGGCATATCTACCTGTTTATCTCTGCCTGTACCTCTTCTTGTGATTGACATTTTTACAATGCCAAAGAAAAACCATTACCATGATCGGATACAATTCAACTTACAACACTGGCTCTATTGCACGATCTGGAATGAAGAAAAGAAACAACATACTAAATGTCCCGTAGCCTCCTACATATAAATGTGGTGCACAACACATCGATAAGTAAGAGTCTACTCAGACACGGCTTTGTATACACCCTTAGAATGACCTGCTCTGATACCACTTTTGTCACACCCCAAATCCCAATGAGACGTGATTGGCACCCGAAGCCGATATGGCCCGAGAGAACCATCCTTTGCTCATAAACATTCGTATGCATGTCCTCGTGTAATTCTCATTATTTCTCATGCAACTATGCGGAAGTCATGGACATGGAAACATATGTCATAGCTATATATGTAAAACTTGGCCGTTTAAGCCATCAAGTCAAAACGACATGTACCTTAACATTTATACATCCACATCCGTCTACAAAAGCCTCTAACAAAATACATTGACCAAAATGAACTAAAAGTCGGGACAAGTCCCCGCTTTATACAACGTGGACAAAATCAAAACACATGTACAATAGTGACTTGGAGAAGCCCCGAACTAACTGGAGCTCACAAAAGATCTGCAACACTGACAATCTACTGTGGAGGCCAACTATTACCTGCGCCTGCAGCAAGTAAAATAAATTCCCCAAAAAGGGTCAGTACGAAGAATGTACTGAGTATGTAAGGCCATAAGCAACTTGTAAGATATGAAAGTATGTTAAGAACTCAAGTTAAAATGCATAACCAAGATAAGTCACAATGTAGATGAGTCACTATTCTGTACTTTGGAAGCCATATATTTTTACATTCATTCTTTCTCTTGCTTTTACTTTACTTTTACATCACTCGTACACTTTCTGGGTCCACATCATGCAGGTGTTCTTTTCACCCCATGGATAATCGTCATGCGGGCGTTCTTGCACCCCATGGATAAATGGCCTTCATCATGCGGGCGTTTGCGCCCCATGGATAAACTATCATCATCATGCGAGTATGTGTACCCCATGGATAACACATGCGGGTGTTCTTGCACCCCATGGATAGAATAACACAACCAATATGCATTACTTTATTCTTACTTCATTTCTTTACTTTTGAGATTGATATCTTTACTTGTGAGAGATTGATTCAATTAGTTATGAGAGATTATCGTATATATACATAGCCACAACATTATTGGAAACTTAAGAACACAACATTATTGGGACCTTTGGAGCATGTCCACAATTATGCAACTCATGCACAACCATGACTAATGAATGAAGAATATGTGACTTAATATTAGATAACATTATTGAAACCATTAGACACAAGTCAAAGGACAAGAGGTATGTATATAACCACTATTGGATCTTTGGAACATAACCTTCTGGGCTTTTGGAGCATTGACCAACGAATATGAGACATACAATCCATAATCGATCAAGGAGTAGGAAATATGTGATAATAACCATTGCTAACCGGATATAGGATACCTTAGCACATTTCAGGATAGTACAAAGGAAATGTCAATGTGAATACTATTTACCGCAGAAAGATACGGACAGAGTAACCTTACATACCTTCACTTCTAAGTATGAATATACAAGCCTATGTATGAACACAATAGTCCAGCTTCTTCCTTACGTCTTACTCTACAATACAAGTCCATACCGGAACTTACATTAGCAACTAGTCACTATAAAGGCGTACAAGACAACAATGAACCATGCAACTACCATATAACGTTATGTCACCCTTTTACAATACAATCCACTGAATTTCCATATCAACAACACCATAACATTACCCACATTGACCAAAAGATCATACATCGCTAGCATTTCACACCACAATTACCCTTTACGCTTTTCCTTTTATCATTCCATCGTAATTATTCCTTTATAAAAACATATAAGCAATCATCCATACTTAATACAGTCCAACACACCTCCATACGATACTTTAAAGTCATGAAAACAACACCACAAGTTGATAATTACATCTAAAAAGGGTATCGGGGCTTCGGGGATCAACTAGAGACGGAAACATACAAAACCATTTCTGGAAGTGACCTACGCGCGCAGATGGCTCCTGGACATTGCTAGGGCCTTGAGCGTTGGCATCTGCACCCGCAGATGCCCTCGTCTGCGGGGGCGGATACCCGTTTTGGTCCGAAATGACTTTTTTTGGGTCTTTTAATGCCATGAATGGTCCATGATCACAATCAAACATATTTGAACATATTTTTGATCATCCTAAACACCAACATTCATCCATGGTCTCACAACACACATAACGTCACCAAAAACCACATTTCACGGCCAATACGACACCAAAACCACAATCAATTTTGCAATATCAATTCCAAATGTTATATACAAGTATTAAACCAAATAATACTAAAACCACATTTCACATGTCAATATTAAATCCATCAAGTTCATTTTCTTCAAGATCACAAGACCATGTTCAAGTTCACAAGGCAAAATCAACCCCCGATTTAACAAACACATACACTTCACACATAGTAAACTTCTCAATACTTCACCAACATAACCAACATATTATACACCATATATCATGAATAATATATATTAAATCACAATAATAAACACTTACCAAGGCTTGAAAAAGGGTGATCTTTCCCAAAGAAGATGATAGCTTAGGGTTGTGTGTAGAGAGAATTGTGGAGAATTCTAGAAAATGGCATGTGTCTTTTTGATGAATAAAAATCTGATTTGGGGCCTTATATAATGCCTCAGGGTTCTACTTATCCATCCAATTAATCAATAATTGAGGGTCCTCTTTTGTTCAAAGCAAGAATGGACCTTTTTTCATTTTTTGGGCCATGTTTGTCTTGAAGTTTTTGGGCCTCATTTAGGCCCAATGACACATGACTAATTTAAGCCCAACAAAGTTAATGCATAATTCACCAATTCCCTTATGTTTAAATATTTCCATGAATGTTACGGTAATCGACTAGACTCAGAAACATACGGGGTGTTACATATTGTTGGTATGGAAATGCTGTAAATGGTATTGTAGAGAAGGAAATGACATTTTAAAGGAAAACATGTAACTCATTGTCGTCAGATGCATTTGTAAGGTATTTAGTGGTTAATGTAAACTCCGTTATGTATTTGTGTTGTAGAGTGAAACATAAGGAAGGAGCTAGACTATTGTGTTCATATATAGGCTTGTGTATTCATACTTGGAAGGGAAGGTATTTAAGGTTACTCTGTCCGTATCCTTCTGCAGCACATAGTATTCACTTTGACATTACACTTGTCCTATCCCTAAATGTTCTAAGGTATCCTATATCCGGTTATCAATTGTCATTATCACATGTTTCCTACTCATTGATCAATTGTGATTCACATGTCTCATATTCATTGACTAATGTTCCAAAAGCCCAATAAGGTTGTGTTCTAAAGTTCCAATAGGGGTTATACATATGTATCTTATCCATTAATTATTGTCCAATGGTTCCAATAATGTTATGTTTCCAATAATATTATGGCTATCACTGTTTTAATCTCAAAGGTAAAGAACAAAGTAATGCATATATGTGGTTAATGATTGAGTATGGGTGGTAGCTTTGGGGGCAAAATGCCTAGCTCAAGCCAATCCCGAGATTATTGGATCAGGGGGCAGTCCCAGAGGCATAAGCCTAGCTTGGACCGATCCTGACAGGGGGTAACACTAGAGGTAAGAACCTAGCTCGAGCCAAACCTCCTATGTTAGTTTATGGGTGGCAGCTCTAGAGGTGATAACCTAGCTCGAGCCAAGCCCGACATATTGATTCATGGGTGGTATCTCTAGAGGCATAAGCCTAGCTCGAGTAGATCCCAACATAACGTTATGTTATGTAAAGACCCACTGATCAGTCAGGGCCCGGGTACATAGTTACACAAGAGATGATGTACAAGCATAGAAGTAAAGAAGCAAAGAGATATAATGAAAGCAATACACATGGTTTCCAAAGTTTAGAATTGTAACTTATCCATATTAAGTATTCACTTGTATTCGAGTTCATTGACGTATTTACATATCATATAGTTTCTTATGAGCCTTACATACTTAGTACATTCTCCGTAGTGACGTCCTTTGTGGGACTTACCTTACTTGCTGTAGGCACAGGTGCTAGTAGGCCTCCACTGTAGGTTTCCAGTTGTTTGCGGATCATTGGTGAGCTCCAGTTAGTTCGGGGCTTCTCCGAGTCACAGTTGTACATGTGTTTTGGTATTGTACATGTTGTATAAAGCGGGAACTTGTCCCGACTTTTAGTTGGTCTTGTAAATGCATCTGTTAGAGGCTTTTGTAGACGTATGTGGGTGTATGAATGTAAGATGATACATGACATTTGTGACTTTATGGCCTCAACGGCCAAGTTTCACATATGTATATATATTGCATGTTCCATGATTTTCGTTATTAGCCTTTTATGTTCTCACGTGATAGTGGTGTTTCCTATGGCATGCATATGAATGAATAGAAGCAAAACTTGGTTCTCTCGGGCCTTGTCGTCTACGGGTGCCAATCCGCCTCAATAGGATTTGGGGCGTGACATACCTCGTCTTGTGATCGGCATTTTTACTATAAACAAGAAAACCATTTCCATGGTCAGATACAATTTTCACTTACAACTTTGGCTTTATTGCATGATCTAGAAATGAAGAAATGAAACAACTCCTAAGTTTCCCGTACCCTACTACTTATAAATATGGCGCGCAACACATCGATAAGCAAGACTCTACTCAGACACAGCTTTGTAGACACCCTTAGAACGACCTGCTCTGATACCACTTTTGTCACGCCCCGAATCCCATTGAGGCGGTTAGGAACCCGTAGCCGATAAGTCCTGAGAGAACCAATCTTTGCTCATGTCCATTCATATGCATGCCATAAGAAACATCACCATCACGTAAGGACATAAAATTCTAATAGCGAAAATCATGGAACATATGATACTTACATATGTGAAACTTGACCGTCAGGGCCATTAAGTAAAAACGGAGATACATCTCTTTCATTCATATACCCACATATGTCTACAAAAGCCTCTAACAGATGCATCTACAAGACCAACTTAAATTCGGGACAAGTCCCCGCTTTATACAACATTTACAACAACAAAACAAATGTACAACTGTGACTCGAAAAGCCCCGAACCAATTGGAGCTCACAAAAGTTCTGCAAATAACCGGCAACCTACTGTGGAGGTCTACTGGAACCTACGCCTGTAGCAAGTAAAGTAAGCCCCCCCCCCCCAAGGGGGTCAGTAAGAAGAATGTACTGAGTATACAAGGCTATAAGAAACTGCATCAATACATAATAACTTTAATGGAAATAATTATAAGAGAATACCCAATATGGATAAACCATCAATCTGAAAGTTTGGAACTATGTACATTACGTTCTTTACTTCTTTTGTCTTCACGTTTATTCATCTTTATCGTTCTACCCATGCTAGGCTTTTCTGTCTCCCCTGGGATGAGATTAACCCATGCTAGGTATTTTAACCCCTGGGATGTTAGATTAACCCATGCTAGGCTTTCATGTCACCCCTGGGATGTTATTAACCCATGCTAGGTACTTTGACTCCTGGGATATTATTAACCCATGCTAGGTACTTTGACCCCTGGTATGTTATTAACCCATGCTAGGTACTTTGACCCCTGGGATGTTATTAACCCATGCTAGGCTTTTATATCGCTCCTGGGATGTGTCGGGATCGACCCATGCTAGGTATTTTAACCCCTGGGATGCCACCCATAAATACTCAAACAATTATACATTACTTCATTTCTTTACTTTTATGATATTGATACATTAGTAGTCATATCATTATTGGAACTTTAAAAGGTAACATTATTGGAAATGCTACTCATGAATGAATAGATTTTCTTTTCATCATTACTTCCTCTGAGATAGTTCATATCTTAGTTACATCATTATGAGAACTTTGGAATGTCAGTCAATGAATAAGAGACAGGTGAATCACATTTGGTCTAAGAGTAAGAAACATGTGAATAACAATATATGTCAACCTGAGCTTGGATACTTTAGCACACTTTGGAATGGAACAAATATAATGACAATGTGAATAATATGTGCTGCAGAATGATACGGTAAGAGTAGCCTTACATACCTTAACTTCCCAATATGGATACACAATCCTATTTGTGGACACAACAATCCAGCTCTTTCCTTACATCTACTCTACATACAAGTGCATAATAGAGCTTACGTTAACCACCAACTACATTACAAATACATAACATGACAAAAAGTTATGTAACTGTCATACAATGTCATTTCACCCTTTACAATACAATACACTGCATTATCATACCAACAACACCATAAGATTCCACACATTGACCATGACATCATATACCAATAGCACTTCATACCAAGTTTACCCTTTACGTTTCTTCATTATCATTACATCTCCATTACTCCATTAAGTCAGTTCATAACAACACATTAAAAACAATCCATAATTGATACAATCCAACATGTCTCCATATGACCCCTTAAAGTCATTAAAAAGGTATCATAAGTTGATTATTATATCCAAAAAGGGTATAGGGGTCTTCGGGGATCAAAGAGAGACAAAAACATACAAAATGGAATCCTGGAGTGACCTGTGAAGCTACATGCACCCGCAGGTGGCTTACATGTATCCGCAGGTGATCCTTGGTAGTGTCTAGGGGCACCTGCATTGGCATCTGCGCTCGCAGGTGCCTTCGTTTGTCG
The DNA here is from genome assembly GCA_031232105.1 of Capsicum rhomboideum. Lineage (NCBI taxonomy): Eukaryota > Viridiplantae > Streptophyta > Magnoliopsida > Solanales > Solanaceae > Capsicum > Capsicum rhomboideum. The sequence goes on from CP124718.1 coordinate 54,140,729, forward strand.
GGGCGGGTGCCCAAATCGGCCAAAAAGGGTCTCTTTTGGGTCCTTTTATGTAATAAATGGTCCAACGCCATAAGTAAGATTTTATTTACATATTTTTGGTCACTTGGATGCCAAAAAACACCCATGGTTTCACAACACACATGAACATCACCAAAACCACACTTTTCCTTCAATACACCACCAAGTCCATGCACAATTTTGCAATAACAATTCCAAACATTATGTACAAGGATAAAACAAGTTAAGCCTATAATAACATCTCACATGTCACTATTGAATCCATAAAATTCACTCCCTTCAAGTCCACAAGTCTATTTTCAAGTTTACAAAGCAAAACCCTTTTTCGATTGTAAAAATAGACAGTTTTACACACAGTGATCTGTCCAACACTGTGTCAACACAATCAACATGATTTATGCTCCACCTTAAGCATATCATATATTAAACCATGAGAATAAATACTTACCGAAGCTTGCAAGAGAGTGATCTTGTCCAAAAGAGTGAAGGCTTAGGGTTTGAGGTTGAAGAGAAATATCTTGAATATTCTAGAAATTGGCATATGTGTTTAAATGAATAAAAATTTGATTTTCCACCTTATATAATTCCTCAAAGGTCATCCTTATCCACATTAAATGTATGTTTACTTGGTAAAACACAAGAATGGGTCATATTTCCTTTTTGGGCCATGCCTTCCTTGTAACGTTTGGGCCTCATTTGAGCCCAATAGCTTTGCCCAATAAAACTAACACATAATTCACCAACTCTCTCATGTTTAAAAAAAATTCCATGAATGTTACGATAATTAAATAAGTTCGGAAATGTACGGGGTGTTACAAGGAAGAAGCACGGTGCTAGTTTTTAATTCCTTTTGAAAAAGGAGAAAGGGTAATTGTACCTAATGGGAAATTGTGAAGTGCCAGTACTAAAATTTAATAGGTTTAGTATTTATTTATTATGTTAAGTGGAGCTGTGAAACCACTTAAATTAATTATCAATACTTCTTTTGACATGATTATGGTTTAAATTAGTGTATAAATTGGTCTTGATATTATCCTTATTTCCTTTGTCCTAAAGTTCCTTTAACAAATTTAATCTTCTACAAGAGATTGTGACATACGTTGTTGCATTAAATGGTTATAGCCGTTTTTCTGATTCCTTGTTCCCATTTCAGATATCACTGAATAGGGACATGATCAAATAGCTCCAAGTGGGAGTGGTACTAAAAGATGAGCGAAAAAAATTTGCCGAAGAGTGCGTCGCAAAAGGACTAAACTCAGTATCGATTTGACTCTGAGACTAAAGTCATAAGGAATGACTCAAGGATGCTGCACAATCTTAATAGAGAGAAAAAATCTTATAAAATAGCAGGAAGAAGATTATTTGGAGGAGTTTAAGAATATCAAAATGGACAGATTTGACACTATTACAAACTTTCTCAACCTATTTTGGACAAAAATAAATGAAATTTATGACTATTATATATATATATATATACATATTTCAAATTAGAAAGGATTGGGAATATTGTTAAGTTCTTTACCAGATTATTGGAAGGATCAATTAGTTGATATCTATCATGTCTTTGGTCCAAATGAACCATTATGGATATTCACTGTGGCTCTATAAGTTAGGTGGTCAGCATGTCCCCAAAAAACATAGTTAAGTAATTTGTAATAGTACAAATTCTTGTATGAACACACGTGGATTATCTTTTGTATATATGTGTGTATTTTTTTGTGTTTGCACAGTAGAATATTATTAAAAGATTAAACTTTTAAATCCGTGTGATTATAGGCAACAATATATTATGATATACGTTAAGAAATTAATTTTAATTTTGGTTAAATATTAGTTCGTCGATAATGCTTGGAAACTTACGTTTCCCTTCGATTTTACACTAAATATGAAACTTTATATGAATTGATTTTCTTAAATGTATAAAACACATGCATGATTGATAAATGTACTTGCATAATTCTCTTATTCACAGACATGGCATCAAAAAGTATAATTGCAGACTTCAACAATGGTGAGAAACTAAAGGGTGACAGTTACGACATTTGGAGTCGTAAAATTAATTATGGTATGTAGTGAAAGAGAAAAATGCTCTTGAAGGTATAAACCATGATTTAACTCAACCAGAAAGGGATAACATTGCACAACACAAAGAGATCTTGAAGCTTATAAAGCTTGGAAAAAGACTGATTCAGACCTATATGGAATAATAGATAGTTATGTTGTTGATGACCTTATTAATAAATGTGAGGAATTTCCTACTATTCATGCCATGTGGGCAAATTTGTGAGGAACATATGAGGGTAAATTTGTGATCCGCCTTATAGAGCTGACTATCAAGTTTGACACATATAAGAAGTTTCATGATTAGAATACAAACAATACCTTAGGGTGATATCAAACATGATAGCTCAACTTAAAAGTTATTGTCATGTTCTCTCTGATAAGCAACAGTTTTAGGCAATGATACAGTCTCTTCACAATAGTTGAAAAGATTTGAAGGTTAACGTAACCCACAATGATAACATCAAAACTTTTTATGATGTTACCCATCATTTTCGCTTGAAAAAGAGCGACTTGGTGCTACTTGTCACTACCCAAAAACTCATGTTTTGATGGAACCTACTTTAACCCACCAGTAAGCAAGCCAAACCATACCTAAAACGGTGAGTAATTGGTTAACGAGCGAAAGAGAGAAAAATAGGGATAAAATAGTAATATAAAATGACTATAAGCGAATTATACATGCATGGCATAACAAAAAGAGGGGAAGAGACAGAATACACAAAATAAATCCCCTCAAGACCTGGTAAGGTAGTACAAGAGCCACTATACACATTGAGTACTAGACAAGTGCCAAAATATACGCAGTAGTCTCTGAATAGAAAAAATAAGACTAGTACCAAAATAAAAAGAAGTGGATCAGTTCTGAACGCTGAAAGCTCACCCTAATCTTCGATCAGTAGCTCCATTCGAGGTCGGTGCATCAGGAAAAAAGATGCAGAAGTGTAGTATGTGTACCAAAATATGGTGAACTCAGTAGGTATCTGAGGCAGACTGTGCTCAATCTAAGTAAAAGCATAATAAAGGGTGAATCTATATAAAAAGGCAATAAATGAGGGTCATAATGGAAATTAGAGGATATACTAAGCAAATGCAAGAATCAATTATAAATATCTCAAATACAGAAATAGCTGCCTAGCTATAACCTAACTGGACCCCATAAGCCCAGAATGTACACACAACAAAAATAAATCCAACCGGGCTATAAGAACGGTAGGTTCAAGCAAAGACTAATACTAATTTAAGGCCAATGATAATAGTAAGGAAATTAAAACCAGCCAAGATATACGATAAGCGTACCGTATATTCTTCCTCCAGCCATAACCATATATCTTACTAGTCTCAAAGTAGATTTCCAACCAAAATCAATAATAATGAATGTCAGAATCGAATCGAAACTAATAGATAATAAATAATATACCTGATGCCGGACTTGAACTGGAACTAATAGGTACTAAACAGTAAACCAGGTGCCGAACTCAAATCGAAACTAATAAATATGCAATATGAAGGAATAATCTAGAATTCTAAGTTGTTAGCATTTATTAAGTTGAAAACTACAATTTAAGGCCAAAATGCTAACATGTCAAGGATACTGAAGCTAGTGAGCATAATACAACAATTAAGCCAAGCCAATCCCAATAAATAGTCCCTTGAAATGATCCTATAATCATCTAGGTCAAAAGAGGGCATTATTCTAAGGCAACCTACCTTAAAACGGGCGATAGGGCCAACTACAAGTCCTGAGAACCCAACCTAAGGCAAGCATCTACCCAAACCTAGGTAAGGCTTCTAAATTCAATCCTAAGGCCCTAAGTATGATAAGTCAAGTGCTACAGAAAAGGAGCCTACAAGTTTAAGGGAAACCTAGGCCGAAATTTATCCTCAATCCCCCTAATCGGCTAAAATATTCAAAAACTGCTTTAACAACTATCCGAACCATAATAACCCATAAACAATAAGAAAAATACTGTACTAATACCATAAAAGAGCAAAGTCTAAATAAAGGTAAGCCTAGCCTACTTAGGCCTCACCAAAAGCACTCAAAATTCTTTAAATTGGAGTTTTTCCCTACTAAGAAACCTTTGACTACTTCCGCGCTGTCAAAATAATAATTTAGGTGTAAATATGGGAACAACGATAACTTTATTGAGAATTTACGCTCTAGCTTAGAAATTGGGCTAAAAATCAAATAGTGGGGCCTATCAATGAAATTAAGAATTGAGTCTGTCACTGGGTCCCTCTTAGCTCAAGGATCATTTACTTCAAAAATAAGAATAATAGATCTTAACAATAGCCCTAAAATAGTCCCAATAAAACATGAAAATTCAAGAACAAATTAGAGAATTAAGTTGAAATTACACCAGGTACTTATGGGTTTAAGACGTGAAAATGATCAAGGTACGTGAATCCGACGACCCTAGGCTTCCAATTAATGATCAATCCACTCTGATTAATCATCTCCCAGTGTGCTTTAATGGAGTTTTAAACACTTAGAAATTGATTTGGGGTAGGAGTGGAAATATATATAGAACATATAGTAGTGTCCACTTAAGCGGCCAAATGACCGCTTAAGCAGTCATCGCTTAAGTGAAAAAGGTCCACTTAAGAGTCCCTCGGTGAGAAGACCAGCTACCACTTAAGAGGTGCCCAGCCACTTTAGCGGCTGCACCAATAACTTTGGCACCTGAAAAATTTTCTAAGTCCAAATGAACTCCGATCGAGTGTTTGGGACTCCTTCAAAACCCGTACATACTAGCAAACTATGATACCTTACCAAATTCGACATTCTAGACTCAAAGAAACCATAAAAATTTCCAACATAGGTCATTTCGACAAAAAATGGGTCCCACACAAAAGGTTCCATTTTTACCAAAATCCAACCAACAACCCAAAATGAGATTGGAAGGCTTGGTACCCAAACCAAAGATCCAAATAGCTTAAAATCAACATTTTGGAGCCAACACAATTGTCAGAATTGTCATCCGAAGACATTTACATGAATTTTTGGTCCTAGAGCATTTCTTTAACTTCAAAAGCTTTAAAATAGTGAAACTGGCAGAAAAATCAAATGAATTACCCAGGAACCAAACTATCAGTACCAGTAAGTCATAAATAACTTGGTACAACTATAGGAAAGCTCTTAATATGGAAAAAGCATGAAAAAATAGTAAATGACAAAGAGGGTCATTACAACATCTACTACTAAAAGGACTTTTATCCGTAAAAGTAAAGAGTTAAAAAGTACCTGAAGGCTTGAACAGGTGAGGATTTTGAGTTCACATATCATACTCGGTCTCCCAGGTAGCCTCCTTGACTAGAAAGTGTATCCACTAAACGATAATTGCAAGAATCTCTTTAGAATGCAAAAATCTAATATCTCTAGCTAAAATGGAAACTGGCTCCTCCATGAAGGTCAACCTATCCTCTAACTGAACTAAGTACTACTAGAGCACGTGTGAATCATTTGAAATTTAGCACCAAAGTATCAACAAATGAAAAACTAGGTGAATAGCTGAAAAGGCTAAAGGCTAGGCAAACTCATAGGCTACCTCCCCAACTATCCGAAGAATCTAAAAATGGCCCGATATACCTAGAGCTGAGTTTTCTCCTCTTCCCAAAAATCATTATGCCCTTCATGGGTGACACTCGAAGGAAAACTTGATCACCAACTCCAAACCTCAAAGTACAAAGCCTATGGTCAGCATAACTCTTCTCACTACTCTGAGTTGTCGTAGCCTATCCTGAATAAGCTGAACTCTATCTAATGTCTCCCAAAGAAAATTAGCACCTCATGGCCCAACCTACGAAATCTCATACAGACCAAACGGAGATCGATACCGCTTACCATAAATGCCTTAAACGGTGCCATCTAAATACTTGAATGGTAGCTATTATTGTAGGAAAACTACACTAAGGCTAAAAACTACTCTCAATGACCTCCAAAGTTCATGACACAAGCTCAGAACATGTCCTTCAATACCTAAATAGTCTACTCCAACTGACTATTAGTCTAGGGATGAAAGTTGTGCTAAGGTCAACCTTGGTACCCTACTCCTTCCGAAAAGCTATCCAAAAGCTAGAGGTGAATTGGGAACCTATATCAGAAATAATAAACATGGGAACCCCATGAAGACATACCACCTCTCAAACATAGATTTGAGCCAACCTCTCAGCACTTTAGGAAAATTTAACATGTAGGAAATGACCTGACTTGGTCAATCGATCTAGTATGACCCAAATGCTATAAGAACCTTGAGAAGTATGAGGTAAACCACTAATGAAATCCATAGTAATCTACTCTTTTTTCTACTCAGGAATGGCTAGCCTCTGAAGCACTCCACCTAGTCTCAAATGCTCTACCTTCACTTGCTAATAACGTAAACACTGAGCCATGAAGTCCACTATATATCTACTCATACCGCTCCATCAGTAATGCTATCTCAGGTCTCTATACATCTTAGCTGACCTTCAGTGAATAGAGTATCTAGAGCAATGAGCCTCCTGAAGTATCAACTTAATCAAGCCTCCTACCCTCTGAACACAAATGAAACCATCAAACCTCAATTCACTCTGAGAGTCTAAGGTAGCCCTTTAGGACTCGCCCCTCTATACCTGATCTCAAATACCACACAATTAGTAATCCATAAACTATCAACCTCGAATCTGCTCAAAAAAGGTAGAACTGGCCTTAACACTAGCAAGGATACTCTTGGGGTCTAAAATATCAAGATGATTAAACCTATTGGCTAAGGACTGGATTTTCGAGGCCAATGGTTTCTCTAAAATAGAAAGAAAGTTCAAGCTCCCCATACTTAATGCCTTCTGTCTCATGGTGTCTGCTACCATATTCAACTTTCCCGAATGGTACAAAATAGAGAGATCATAGTCCTTCAGCAACTCAATCCACATGTGTTGTCTCAAATTAAGATCATTCTGAGTCAGAATGTACAAAAGACTATAATGGTCGGTGAATATCCCATAGTAAATACAATGCAGGTAATGCCTCCAAATCTTAAATGCAATAATTATTACCATAAACTCCAAGTTATAAGTGGGGTAGTTACGCTCGTGTATGTTTAGCTTTCTCAAAGCATATGCTATAACTCTGCCCCACTGCATCAGAACATAACCCAAACCAACACATAAAGCATCACAATATACTATAAACCCTTTACCGTCAAATGGATGAGATTGTGCTTTAGAAAGCTCACCTCACATTCGGCGGACCACTTACATAGGACCTTTTCCTAGTCAATCTAGTCATAGGTGCTACAATAGAGCCAAAACCCTTGACGAACCGTCTATAATAGCCTACCAACCCAATAAAGTTATGAACCTTGGTTGGAGATGTGGGTCGGCCTGGCCCAATCACAAATTGCCTCAATTTTCACCAGGTCTACCATAATCCCATTCTTAGACACCACGCACCCCAAGAATGCTACAGACTCCAGCCAAAACTTGCACTTTAAGAATTTGGCATAAAGTCACTGATCTCTTAAAATGTGAAGCACAATCCTCAAATGTTTCTTGTGCTCTTATCTACTCTTATAGTAAACAAGGATGTCATTAGTAAACACAATCATGAAAGAGTCCAAATAAGGCTTCAATACATGGTTGATCAAGTCCATGAACACTACAGGGGCATTGGTCAACCCCAAAAACTTCACCAAGAACTCGTAATGGCCTTATCCACTCCTAAAGGATATATTAGGGATGTCCTCCTCCCAAATCCTTAACTGATAGTAGCCAGATCTCAAGTCAATCTTAGAAAACATGGCTGCACCCTATAGCTGGTCAAGTAGATCATCGATATGCAAAATAGGATACTTATTCTTCATTATTACCTTATTCAATTGCATGTAATTAATACACATACACAGACCCATCTTTTTCTTTACAAAATGAATGGTAGCACCCAAGGCAATACATTCGGTATAGTAAATCCCTTATCTAAAAGATCCTGAAGCTAACCATTTAGCTCTTTTAGCTCGGTCGGAGCCATACATTAAGGTGTAATAGAAATGGGTCAGGTTCCTGACTTAAGATCAATAGCAAAGTCTATATTACACTCAAGAGGAAGGCCAAGCAGGTCGGTAGGAAAACACATGTGGGAACTCAGGGACTATAGAGATAGAGTCAAGCGAAGGAATCTTAATACTAACATCATTAACATATGCAAGATTATCCCCATTATGGCGCAACTAAAAGCACCCTACCACACTACTAGGGGTATACCAGACATGGCTAAGGTAACAGTCTTAGCAAAGAAATCTAAGACTGCATGATGGTTGGATAACCAGTTCATAACCAAAATCACATAAAAATAAACCATATCAATTATAATAAGACTGGCCCAAGTTCCAAAGTCACAATAAAAGATCTATACACACGATCCACTACTAAAGAATCACCTATGAAATTAGCTACACGCATACGCATGAATATTAGCTCACAAGACAACCCCAACCGAGATGCATAATAAGTAGAAGATTAATAATAAGTGGAGCCTAGAAAAATAATTCAAAAACTAGCTGATGGCACACTAAAATCATACCTGTAATAACAACATCCAAATCCTCAACCTCCAGCCTACAAAAAAAAACATATAAATGACCCCACTAGCCTCCGAACTAGGTGTCTACCTAACCACCTGCTCTATCTACTTGAGTACCTCCACAAGAACCCTAGGGACCACCTTTATGACCCTGGGCACCATCCCTGGCTAGGAGTGACACTACTTGATAAGTAGAACACTTTATGCAAAAGGCTCTTTCATTCCATGTCGGGGGTACTTTCTGGAAAAATAACCCATAACCCTACAATCGAAGCATTCCTCAGGTACCCTAACCTAACGAGAAGGTTTGACTGACCCCGAATGGCCACCTCATTCTGAAAACCTAACTAAATACCCCTGGATGGCTAACCACTACATTGTCTATTGAAACGACTATAACCAGACTGACCCCTATTTAAGATAAATAGTGCTACTTTAACAAGCCTACTAGTCTGACCCTGCTGCTGATACGGCTACCACTGTGGATACCTATACTGGAAACCTCTACACCTAAAATGTGAACCAATGTGGCTCCTACTATAACTATCCTGATGACGAGGTCTTTTATCACTGCCCCTTTGGGCCTTGCGATGTATCTCCTCCATAGTGTGAGGATGGTCAGCAATGTCTACAAATGATCTACCTAAAGATAATAGACTCTGGGTAGCTATACGGATAGAAAGTTTCAACCTTCTGACAAAACATTGCACTCTCTCGGGCTCAATAGGTAGAATCATGGTGGTATGCCTGGCTAACTCATAAAATCTAGCCTCGTACTTGGCCAACATCATAGATCCATATTGGAATCTAGTAAACTTATCTCTCAAGTGCTTGTGCATGTTGTAAGGCATATACTTCTCCAAGAAGGCCTTGGAGAACTGATCTCATGTCATAGAAGGAGATCCAGCTATTCTAGAATCAAGATACCCCCTCCACCACTACCTCAATGCTCTATCAAACTGATATTTGGTGTAATCCATACCATGTGACTTAACCAAATCCAAATTGCATAGTCTCTTCTCATAGCTGGTAAGGAACTCAAATGCATAGTCCTCTAGGGCTGCTGCAAACCTCGATGGAGCCAATCTAAGAAATTGACCCAGCAAATTTTGCTCCTCCAAAAGGCATTGCTGGTCGGGCTGCCTCTAGATATAGACAAACTGGTACTGATGGGACCTCTACTCTGGGAGCCACAGCTACAGGCTACACTCCTGCACTAAGTCCACTATAAGCTACCCACTTAGCAGATGTCTGGGCCGCATTCATCGGTTGGCCTCCAACCATACTCAATAACTGAACCAGGGCATTACGAAGAACTGGTGAAGATATAAATCTAGGTGGAGCTTGGGCTGCTCCCTAGCCCACTAGTTTCTTTGGTTGTAGATTCTCAGGTGCAAACTCTAGCTTGATATCAATAATCGACTCTAAAAAAGGCTCCCTGGCCTGGCCTTGAGCTGGTACTGCAGCTCTAGCCCGATATCAACCTCGGGGTCGACCTCAACCTCTACCCCTAACTGAAGCCCTAGCTGCAGGCTCGGGGGCCTCGCCCTCAGTCGTCGTGACCCTCATCCTACCTATCTATGAAAGAGTGAAACAAATGTGAATCTACAAACCAATATAGACACAACACATGATAACATATTCGAAAGGGGAGATTTTCCAAAGAATATGTCATAACCCCTAAAGATAGGATACGAACATCATCGTACCGATCCACAGGACTCTCTGGAGACTTGCTCTTGTACAAATAATACCAGTGAGGATAATTGATCCCATTTCATAGGAGGAGATCCAGCTAGTTAGGAATACAGATAACCTTTCCACACTACCTCACTGCTCTATCAACCTGGCATGTGGTGTAATCGACACTATGTGACTAAACCAAACCAAAATTGTACAGTCTGTCATAAGGGCTGGTAAGGAACTCAAATGCATCCTCTCCTTGGGCTTCTACATACCTCGGTGGAGCCAATCTAAGAAATCAACCCAGCATCTTCTATTCCTTAGAAGATATGGATGATCGGGTTGCCGCTGGCTATTGAACCTTTGGTGCTGGTGGGACCTCTATTCTGAGAGCCATAGCTTTAGGTTGTGCTCCTGCACTAAGTCCACCCTAAGCAGCCCCCTGAGCAGATGTCTGTGGCCCATCCATTGGCTAGCCTCCAACCATACTCAATAACTTAACCAGGGCATCATAAAGAACTGATAAAGATATGAATATATGTAGAGCATGGGCTACTCCCTGGCGCACTTGCTACTGTTGTGGTATATCCTCAAGTGTCAAATCTAGCTATGTATCAATAATTGGCTTTGTAGAATAATCCCATACTTGGCCTCGAGCTGGTGCTGTAACTCTAGCCCGACCTTAACCTAAGGGTCAACGTCTACCTCTTTCCTTAACTGAAACCATAGCTACAGGCTTAGGGGCCTTGCCCTGGGTCGTAGTGGCCCTCATCCTAGCCATCTACGAAAGAGTGAAACATATGAGAATCTAGAAACCAATATAGACACAATCCACGATAAAAATCAAAAAGGTGAAATTTTTCTATAAATTTCCTGTCGCCTTTCAAAGATAAGATATGGACATCATCATGCTAATCTGCAGGACTCTACTAGACACTTGCTTTTATACCAAATACCGATGAACCTAGGCACTGATATCAAACTGTCATGACCGAAAAACTCATCTGAGGATGAAACCTACTTCAACCCACCGATAGCTACATCAAAGCATTGCCCAAAATAGTAAGTAACGGGTTAATAGTTGAAAGAGAGAAAATATGGATAAAACAATAATATAAAGTGACTAGAAGGGAAATATACATGCATTACATAACAAAAATATGGGAAGGGAAAAAATACACAAAATGAATCCCCCCAAGGCCTGGCAAGGTCAGTACAAGAGCCACTATGCACAATGAGTACTAGACAAGTGCCAAAATATACATAGTAGTCTCCGAATATACAAAATAAGACTAGCACCAAAATATAAGGAGATAGATCAACTCTGGATGCTGAAAGCTCACCTTAATCTCCAAGAAGTATCTCCGCTTAAGGTCAGCATCAATGGCGTGACTCATACTAGGATCTGTATCAGGGAAAAAAATGCAGAAGTGTAGTATGAGAACAAAAACATGAGGTACTCAGTAGAAATCATAGGTCGAATGAGCTCAATCAAAGTAAAAGAATAATAAAGTGCAAATCGATACGAAAAGGCAATAAATGAGGGTCAAAATGGAAATCAGAGACTGCTAAGTAAATGCGAGAATCGATTATAAACAACTCAAAAGCAAAAATAGATGCCTAGCTATAGCCGAACTGGACCCTCTTAAGCCTAGAATGTACACACATTGAAAATAAACCTAACCGAACCTACATAAGCACAATGAGAGCAACCAAGGAGTAATACTAATATAAAACCAAGGATAACAGTAAGGAAAGTAAAACAAGCCAAGATGTGCGATAAGCGTATCGTATATTCTTCCTCCAGTCTTAACCATAAATCCGACCATTCTCAAATTAGATTTCCAACCAAATATTAATAATAATGAACACCAAACTTCAACTAGAGCTTATAGATAATAGACAGTATACCAGATGTCAGATTCGAATCGAAACTAATAGGTAATAAACAATAAACCAGGTGTTGAACTCAAACCAAAACCAATGAATATGCAATACGAAGAAATAATCTAGAGTTATAATTCATCCCAAGTCTATCTATTCCTTTTCCCCATTTTAGAAGGCTAAATTTATTAAAGGAGGGCAAGGTTCCACTTATTAAGTAAAAAATTGCGATGTAACACCAAAATGCTAACATTCAAGGATACCAAAGCTAACAAGCATAATATAAAAATTAAGCCAACCCAATCCTAATTACTAGTCCAACAAAACAAACCTATAATCATCCAGGTCAAAAGAGGGGATTATTCTAAAGCAACCTTCCTTTAAAATGGAGATAAGGCCAACTACAAGTCCCAAGAGCTCAACGTAAGGAACCAGTTTAAGAGAAACCCGATGTAACACCCCGTATCTACAAAACCCTACTTGACGACGTTGAACAATGGTTACTCAAGTGACGAGGGTCAAGATTTTGTATTTTGTAATGTTATTGATGAGATAATTGATATGGGGTCTAGTACATGGGCTTAGACCTTTGTAGGAGGTGGAACACCCGTATGTTGTCGAACCTATACGACTACATGTACACTTATGGAATTAGTTAAACATGAGAGATTTGAAGAATTATGCAATTATTTGTTGAGGCTTATATGAGTCTTGAGCTATTGGGACAAATGAGGCCCAAAGATCATAAGAAAGACTTGGCCCAATGGGGCAACACATGATCCAATCTTCCATTTGACTAATCAACCATGTATTTAATGCCAAGAGATGGATAAGAGGGACTTGAGGGATATATATGTATATATGAGAAATTATTCATTAAATTGGTGGGCTCAATTAACAATTTATTAATGAGCTAAATGAGGCCCAAATTAGCATGAAGCCATGGCCCAAAAAGGGCATAATGACCCATTCTTGACCCATTCTTGCAAGACCAAGTTGTTATATTATGATTGGACAAAGTGTTTGGTAAATGAAGGACCATTAGGGGACTAAATATATGAGGGAAAATCAGATTTTATTCATTTTGGACTCCCATGTCTTTCTAAAAATTTTCTCTAACTTTTCCTTGTCTCACACAAACCCTAAGTCACTCATTTGGACAAAGATCATCATCTTGAAAGACTTGGTAAGTGTATATTATTATGGTTTAATATATTTTATGCATTTAATATGGTTTATATCATGTTGGTTATGTTGGTGAAGTGTGAGAAGTTCATTATATGTGAAACAATTTGTGTTTGCTAAATCGGAGGATGGTTTTGCCTTGTGAACTTGAACATAGACTTGTGGTCTTGAAGGAAGTGAACTTGATGGATTCAATATTGACATGTGATATGTGATTATAGGCTTGCCTTTTTTTATCCTTGTGTATAATGTTTGGAATTATTGTTGTAAATTTGGTTATGGATTTGGTGACGGATTGAAAAGAAAGTGAGGTTTTGGTGATGTGTATGTGTGTTGTGAGACCATGGATGATTGTTTGCATATAAGATGATAAAAAATATGTTAAAATAAGTTTGTTTATTATCATGTACCATTCATTGCATGAAAAGACCCAAAAAAGACCATTTCGGACCAAAACGGGCATCCGCCCCCGTAGACGAGGGCACCTGCGGGCGCAGATGCCAATACAGCTGACTATGGTGCTGCCAAAGGTCACCTGCATGCACACCTCAGCCACCTGCGGGCGCAAGTGGCAGCACAGGTTAGTCCCAGAATTAGTGACCCCTATACCTTTTTGGATGTAACTATCAACTTGTGATGTCATTTTAATGACTTTAAAGTGTCGTATGGAGGCATGTTGTACTGTATTAAGTATGTATTGTTGTTCATAAGTTGTTATGAGGTAAGTTGATAGGAGAATTGTGACGGAATGCTAATGAGAAAGCATAAGGGTAAGTGTGATGTGAAATGCTATTGATGTGCGATATTTTGGTCAATGTGTGACATGTTATGGTGTTGTTGATATGATAATGCAATGGAATGTACTGTGAAGGACGAAATGATTCTATGTAGGAGTCACGTAACTCATTGTGACATTTATACGTTTGTAAGGGAGTTGGTTGTTAACATGAAATTTGTTATGTACTGGTATTGTAGAGTAAGACGTAAGGAAGGAGCTGGACTATTGTGTTCATATATAGACTCGTGTACTCATACTTGGAAGTGAATGTATGTAAAGTTACTCTATCCGTATCTTTCTACGACAAATAGTATTTACTTTGACATTACGCTTGTCCCATCCCGAAATGTGTTAAGGTATTCTATATCCGATTATCAATGGTGATTCTCATATGTTCCTACTCATTGATCAATTGTGAATATCATGTCTCATATTCATGACTAATGATCCAAAAGCCTGATAAGGTTATGTTCCAAAGTTCCAATAGTGGTTACATTCATGTGTCGTGTTTGTGGCTTGTTGTTCCAATGGTTCCAATAGAGTTATGTTTCCAATAAGGCTTTGTTTCTAATAATGTTTAACCCCCCAAGTATCAATCTCATGAGATGAAGAAGTGAAGTAATGCATATATATGTGTGTAATGTATCCATCTTTCACAAACAAATGTATCAATCTCTCAAAAGTAAGAAAAGAAGAAATGCATATATGCGGTTAATGAATGAGTATGGGTGGCAGCTTTGGGGGCGAAATGCCTAGCTCAAGCCGATCCCGATATTATTGGATCAGGGGGAAGTCCTAAAGGCATAAGCCTAGATCAGATCGATCCTGACAGAGGGCAGCTCTAGAGGTAATAACCTAGCTCGAGCCGAACCTGATATGTTGATATGGGTGGCAGCTCTAGAGGCATAAGCCTAGCTCGAGCCGATCCCAATGTATATTGATTTACGGGTTGCAGCTCTAGGGGCAGAGTCCTAGCTCGAGCCGATCCTAACATAACTTTATGTTATGTTAAGACCCACTGATCAGTTGGGGACCGGGTACGAGATAATATGAGTGATGAGGAATAAACAATAATGAGAAAAATTTAATTTATGCAAGCTACATGGTTCCACATATGCAAATCGAGGGGTTATTCGTATTGACTATATTATTCCATTTGGATTCTATTGACATGTTTGTGACAGTTTCATATGGCCTTACATACTCAGTACATTCTTTGTACTGACCCCTATTGGGGAATTTACCTTACGTGCTGCAGGTGCAGGTACTAGTAGACCTCCCCTGTAGGTTGCGGATATTTGCGGACTTTTGGTGAGCTCCAGTTTGTTCGGGGCTTCCTGAGTTGCTATGTACATTCATTTTGGTGTTGTCTATAAGTATAGAGCGGGGTGTTTTCCCGACTCTAAGTTGTCATAGTTATGTATTTCGACTAGAGGCTTTTGTAGATATATGTGGGTATATGTATGATGGCGAAAGAAAGAGATGTATGTCCTTTTGACTTGATGTCCCCAACGGCAAAGTTTCTTTAATATATGTATAACGTTCCATGATATTCATATTTAGCATTTGTGTTATGTCTCTATGAGGTGGTTATGAAACTTATGGTATGCATATGAGTGGGTATGAGGAAAGATTGGTTCTCTCGGGCCTTATCGGCTTCGGGTGCCAATCACGCCTTGTGGGAATTCGGGGCGTGACACCTTAGCCAAAGTTTATCCTAATGCCCTTTAATTGGATAAAATAATTAGAAACAGCCTAAATGACTATCCAAACTATGAAAACCCACAAATAATTAGCATAATACCTTACCACTACCATAAAAGAGTAAAGTCTAAAGAAATGTAAGAGTAGCCTACCTTAGCACTATCGAAACCACTCGAAATCCATTAAATCAGAGCTTTTCCCATACTGTAAAACAATAATCTAGGTGTAAAGAGGGGAACAATGATACCCATACAACAAATTTATGCTCCGGGTCAAAAATTGGGCTAAAAATCAAATAGTGGGCCCCACTAATGGAATTGCGAATTTAGTCTGCCACTAGGTCCCTCTTAGCTCAAGGATCATTTGCTCCCAAATTGAGCCTAATCCAACCTTGACAATAGCCCCAAAATATCCCAATAAAACTCAAAAACTCAATAACAAATTGGAGAATTAAATCAAAATTAGATCGGGAACTTATGGGTTTAAGACGAGAAAATGATCAAGGTACGATAGTCCGACGACCCTAGACTTCCAATTTATGATCCATACTGATTAATAAGCTCTGAATGTTCTCTAATAAAGCTTTAAACACTTAGAAATGGACTTGGGGTTAGAGTGGAAAATATATATAACATAAAGCAATAGCCCATTAAGAGGCCAAATAACCCCTTAAGAGGTCATCGATTAAGCGACCAAGGACCGCTTAAGCATCCCTCAGTGAGGTGACCAACTACCTCTTAAGTGGTTATCACTTAAGTGATCAGCCAGCCACTTAAGTAGATACACCAGTAACCTTGGCACCAAAAATTTTTATAAGTCCAAATGGACTTCAACAGGGTGCTTATGATTCGTTCAGAATCCCCTGCATGCAAACGAACTATGTTACCCTACCAAATTTGATATTATATACTTAATGAAACCATTGAAATTTCCAACAAAAGTTGTTATGACAAAAAGTTGGTCCCACACCCAAGGTTCTAGTTGTACCAAAATCTAATTAATAGCCTAAATCAAGCCCGAAAGCCTTGAGACCTGAATCAGAGGTCCCCCTAGTCTAAAATTGATATTCTTGAGCTAACAAAACTGTTAGAATTTTCATCCAAAGCTGTTTACCTAATGTTTTGGCCCAAGACTATTTTCTCAATTTTAGAAGCTCCAAAATAGGGAAACTTGTATAAGAACCAAACAAACTACCCGAGATCCAAACTATCAGTCCCAGCAAGTCATAAATGACTTGGGGAAGCTATATGAAAGCTCTAAATATGGAAAAGTGGGAGATGTAAGTTTTGGGGTCATGGGTCATGGGTCGCCCATGTGGACAGTCCTAATCCGACCCGACCAGACCCTATACATTATATGAAAAGTGGATTAGATTAAGTCAATCACAATTTTGAAAAGAAGGGGGAACAATTACCATGTAACTGTTGAGCTGCAAATTACAACCTCTCTTTATAAAATTGTTCTTCTCCCTCCGATAGAGAATGATGAAGCCAGGAAAACAGAGGAACAACAAGAAAAACTTTCTACTTCTATATTGACACACTCAAGAACAAAGACACTTAGTTTGTGGTATTAAGTCTTTGTTTCTATGAGATTCAAAGCAGATTTGAGGCGATTTCTTTTTTTTTTTTTGTAGCAAATTCAACGACTTCCACTGCGAGGTACACATTCCGTTGCTTTGCTCCTTTTTTCCATCAATTTCAAATATAAGTTAGTTATTATCTTGATATGAAGGAACAAATCTTTTAAAATAAGCCACATATTCAACTTAGTTTTTTCATCATATAAATATTTATCAATAATATATTATTAATCAATAATAATTATATATTAATACATACAACATGCACATCTATTTAAAAAGCTTTCCTTTTTTGCTAATCCCTTTTTGGTTAGAGAATTGAGCAAACAAAACATGAGTTATTTTTGTCATTTCTCTCCCTTAATTTACGTATGACCAGCCAAATGTTGAGCGTGTTCGTACAACAAATTAAAACTTAAACCAAGACCTCCAATATTTGTATTCAATCTTCTTTGAACTTTTTTGCCTTTTCCCCTTGCGGAGAATTTTCTTTGTTGATCATATCTTCAATGGAGAATGAATATGATACGTCATCTTTAAGGACAAGCCGTAAAACATCGCCGAGTCTACCATGTTGCTTCATGAATAGCCATCGTCGTTCAGACCTGTTTGAGTCTTCACCGAGTCCTACCAGGTTCTCATCGTGTTGGTTCCGTAACAAAATAACACATGATCATAATTTACCTGAGATTAGGGGAAAATGTAAGAGTTTCATTCATTATATGGGTAGACAGCGTCGCCATGTGTCAGCAGATTTTAGCTATGATCCCCTAAGTTATGCTATGAATTTTGAAGATGATGAAACGTCTTTTGATGATTATGAGGATTTTCCTGCGAGGAATTTTGCAGCAAGATTGCCAATGTCTCCTCCTTCCAAAGGGAAAATTCCAATCACCAATATGTTGGATCATGACTTGACATTGCCAACGATGGTAGATATGAAGAGTAAAAGCTTTAAATTACCAGAACAAAGGTCACGAGCCATACAAGAGGTGCGGAGAAGCCTTGAAATGCCTATCGCTCAAGTAAACAAAGCCACTATAATTAAAGATGAAAAAATGAGCTTCTGAGGTATACTCCTGATTATTAAGAAGAAGCAGATCCAACATAGAAATGGTGAGTACACATAACAGTACGACATTGCATTCAGAGTGTATAAATTTTATCAATATGGTGCACTCACTCTTTCAAATCTTGAATCCAACTCTATGTCATCGACTCGCAAAGCAGTTGAAACAAGATTATACGGAGTTTTGAACAGGCAACAACTCTTGATAATACGTTCATGTTGACAGTCAAATATTGCTCCACTAGTGGAATTATAGGAGGTTAGATTTTAAACATTACATTTCCGTTTGTATATACTAGAAAATTTTTATTACTACATGATTATGTATGTAACTATCTAATAATCTATCCGTTCATTTTTACTTCACTTATTTCTACATGGATTTCCATTTTTAACTTGTCAATTTTGACATATCAAGAAAAAATAATTATTTTTCAATGTTTTACCCTTAGTATTAATTATCTATTCTCCAAATCATTTTTCAATACCTAATACTAAACATCAATCAATAAAAATAGTGTGACAAAAAAATCATGTCAATTATTATTTTCTTAATAGACGTGCCAAGTCAAACTATGACAGATAAAAATGAACGAAGGGAGTAAATTTCTTATCCCTTTATTTTACCTTTATTTTTTACTAAGGGATACATGATGAGCTTCAAAAAAAAAACTCATCAGTGAATGCAAATATTTGTGTTATTCACTTTACAAACTCACTTATTTAATCCATCTCCGACCCACTCCCTCGATTCATACAAAAATAATATGCACATCATGAAGGGAATTGATCCCTTCAGTAGGTACCTCCAGTATTTCCCTAAGAACTTTCTTATCCAAATAAATTTTTACTCCAAGAATATAGGAGACCACACTATTGTTCGTAGTAAAATATTCCATCTAGGTATTCATAAATTAAATTATTGTTCAACCAAAGGCAGAATCAGTACATTTGTTTTTTCTCGAAACTCGAAAGGCAGTGGACACAAGGCTCATTAATTTAGTTCAAACACAAATTTATATCGGGATTATAATGCATAAATTTCTATACTCGGATTAATAATTGTAAATTTAGGACCGAGAAGGACCAAATATATCCCTATAATGTTAAAAATAATTTAAATATATCCCTTGTTATATTTTTGGTTTAAATATAGCCGTTTCGGTATACTTTGGGTCCAAATATACACTTGTACTATTAGAAATTATTTAAATATACTCAAAATATACCTTTATCTATATTTTTTGGGTCCAAATATACCCCTCTCATTATACTTTTATGTTCATTTATCCATTGACACCGACACATTTAAACTATCTCAATTCCCTCCACTTTTATATTGATTTTCTAGTCATCTTCTATTTCTTTTTCGTCGCTTTTTTAAGGACCTACTTCTCATGAATCCAAACACTTTAAAGTCTTTGCTCCACGTATTTCTGAATATTTTTCCGCTGACGTTAATGATCCATCTATCAGATACAAAAATTATTTTTTGGTAATCTTCCTTAGTTGATTATTTCAAGTCTAAGTTTTAAGATCTGATATTAGACCAAAAGATGATGACAGAAAGTAGATAATTTTTTTTATATATCGAAACTCCAAAAATTCCCTATAAGGATGTCTATCCGCAGTGAGGCCAAAGAAAGGTTTACATGATAAAGGTATATGTTGTGAATGTGCATATTATTTTTGTATGAATCGAGGGAGTGGGTCGGAGATGGATTAAATAAGTGAGTTTGTAAAGTGAATAACACAAATATTTGCATTCACTGATGAGTTTTTTTTTTGAAGCTCATCATGTATCCCTTAGTAAAAAATAAAGGTAAATCACCTGTATAAGAAGAGGGTGGGGGGGGGTTGGGGGGGGAGGGGTTAAATCAACATA
This sequence comes from Capsicum rhomboideum, assembly GCA_031232105.1. Lineage (NCBI taxonomy): Eukaryota > Viridiplantae > Streptophyta > Magnoliopsida > Solanales > Solanaceae > Capsicum > Capsicum rhomboideum. Next base: position 54,161,134 of record CP124718.1, read on the forward strand.
AAAGTATAGTGAGGGGTATATTTGGACCGAAAATATATCATTATATTTAGACCCAAAGTATATCGCAAGGGGTATATTTTGATTGAAAGTATAACGAGGGGCATATTTAAACTATGTCTAATAGTATAGGGTATATTAGACCCAAAATATAATTAAAATGATATATCTGGACCAAAAGTATAACGCTGAATATATTTAAACTATTTCTACTAATACATGAGTATATTTGACCCTTCCCTGAATTTAGAAAACCAATTGGACATTGAGGGGCGAATAGTATCTCGACAAAATTTTCACCGATTAAAATTTTGTGTACGTAAACATTCAAATGTTAAACTCAAGGACAAGGAATGGGTTCTTTGTACGGGTCCAACCTATTTCTATAGTAGATAACGTCCGAAAATAAGTAGCGTGTGATATTTTACATGGAAAATCTTATTTTATAAGAGATTAAAAAGTATGATCAATATCTGTTATTTCTCTTAAAACTTCACTAAAACCAATGAGCAGTTTCAGGTTACAAATTAAATTGTACATAACCTAAGACCAACCACTTAACTTTTTACAATTATACTAATTATAGCAACAATTTCAAAATAACTCTAGCCAAATAGTACTAATGTTTTCTTTGAAAACATAATAAGTATGCTTGAAGAATAAGCAAATATGGTTACAAAACATAGTCTACTACAAGATATTCTAGATAAACAAAATAACTGATTGAGACTTCAACTGTAAAGCTAGATTCTTCAATTTGATCTCTCTCTTGTTCAACAGAAATTACTTTTTGTTTTTCCTCTTTCAATACGCTCACTATAGCTGCATGAGCACTTTAAAAGAGAAAATTCAAATTATATATAGACCACATGGTTAGTGGCATAAGTTAGAGATAAACATGGAAAGAATAATAAAATCTTCTAACCCTAGAGAAATAAGGGAAGTACAAGAAAAGTACACACCTTTCTATAAAATATACTTCTATTGTTGCAGGACTTTCTTTTATAACTTGGACTCACTAATAGCAACAAGGATCCTCCAAGGTTCTCTATTATAATAGGTGAAGGCCGGAATGAGTCTACAACTGTTGAGGGACCAGGTCCTTAATGTAGGGAAGCGCACAACAGTAAAGTGTAAATGAGAACAATAACAGAATAAGTAAAAACACACGATTTTGCATGGAAACTTCCTTGCTCAAGGAAAGAAAATCACGACCTACCTCGTAGGATTTACCAACCAATCAACTAGTCTCAAGCAACGTTCAGAATTACAACCTCTTGTAAATCTAGGATTAACCTCTTAACCCTTACTATGCACAACTATATTGCGTCTTCATTACAATAAATCTATTGTAAATCATTTAACAACTACGTCTGGCTATCTAGACACTAGACAAGGACTCGAGAGCAAGACACTACACACCTACTCACAACTTTTAGAGTAGAAGAGTAGGTTTTCAATATAAAGAACGTTACAATGACTCAATAACAAGAACGACAAAAAACATTTTGGGAACAGGTTCTTTTCTGTGAGTTAGTGTGTTGAAGCAACGACTTTCGCAGAGAGAATATAAATATTTTGTGATTGTAAAAACTAGATTTTGCTCTTGTGACATCTTACTTTTATAAGAGAGAGCAAAACCTTAACACCATGTTGTTGGTCTAGGTTGGACAAGCCAGCTGTTCTAGTTCTGCAGTGCCACCAACTTGATGCAAAAAAGTACAACGAACATCTGTACATATGCGTCTTTAGGACATATCAGATAAATCATGGACCAGGTCCTTTGTTGTTGTTTGTCAAATCATCAAAATCAACATGCTAACAATTTTCCCCTTTTTGATGATGACAAACCCAACAACACCAAACACCAACAAATGTCAATTGATCCCTACACCAACTCCTCCTATCACCAGTAACAAATGTCAATTGATCCCTACACCAGTTCCCCCTATCACCAGTTACAAATGATAATTGATCCCTACACCAGTTCCCCCTATCAATCCTTCCATCTTTTAGTATGATCGAAAAGATTAAGCTGTAAACCAAACACAAGCATTTTAAAGAAAGTTAACCCATGGCCATTGGACAACAACATGAATAGAGATAGAGCAATATGAGATGAGAAAGTAGGCAAAATAGTAATCACAATAAGCATAGTCAAATAGAGTCATTACATATGAAACCATACAATTAAAGACTAGAATTTGCCAACGGAGAACAAAAGGAGGTTAATAGGAACAACGAACTTAGGAGGAAGGTTTAGGAAGGGATTTGAGTAGAAGAGTAATACACTCAGCTGAGTCATCGTGGGCTTTAAGAAGTCAAATCAGCCACCTTTGCATCTAATCTCGTATTCTCAGCCTTCAATTTCACGTTTTCAACTTTCAGGGAGTCCAACACACTAGGTTCCTCAGTCTGTACTCGCTGTAGGACAACCTTCAATTGAGCAATCTCAGCATCATTCTGAGCAAGTAAGGTAGTCAATTGTTCCACTTCTGCCATTGCTCTGTCCTATGCAATAATGAGATCAGACACAATCGAGTAAGAGCCCACACCACCTTTATTTTGAACTATTTCACACTCCCAGAGTGTGCTGATAGTAAACATATGTTTCTTTGCAGAAGTGGTTACCTAACCAAGTGGAACTCGGAAGAATTCAAACATTTTGTTTAGTATGAATCCATAAGACAACCCATGTTTTCCATGTTTCTTTTTCACAACCCTATCCATGTGTTTAGAATGGTAGTTGGGAGATTGAAAAGCTAAAATGAGGACACTACCTCCATGAAAAACATATCCACTTTTGATGCATCATTTCTTTATTTCTGACCTTAGAAGCAGCACTTTGTTGACAAAATCGAACACCAACTGATAGTCATAGTTCATTTGCTTCTTAAGATGATGCGCTGACTTGTCTTTACCTAACATACTAGCAATCACCAAGGACTTCTCAGAACAAGTCTTTTTCTCAAGGGAATTGATCCCTTCAGTAGGTACCTCCAGTATTTCCCTAAGAACTTTCTTATCCAAATAAATTTTTACTCCAAGAATATAGGAGACCACACTATTGTTCGTAGTAAAATATTCCATCTAGGTATAAAACTCAGAAACATCACCAACATGAAGATTGGCCAAAGGTTATTGAACAAATGTAACAATTTTTGGAACTTCACCATTGACACTAGGTCCCTCATTCCTAGCATCTCAAAAATGTTTTGATCAAACATTCATCCATAAAGTACTACTTGATTGATGATAGCTTCTTGAATTGTTTCACGAGTGGGCTCATTGACCTATTTTATCGATGTCGGACCCTTTCATTAAGGATCGGGTCCTACATCTCTAGAGTCTTTAATTTTCTTCCTTCTTTTAGACTAGGGTGTAGCTTTTGATGGTCCTGGTGCCTCACCACCCTTTCTACGCTTAGGTCCAGCCACCTTCTTCTTCTCAATGGGTTTGTTTGACACTGAGCATCAGACTTTGTACACACCCACAGCTACATCTGTATCCATGTCTTCACCTTCATATTTCTCATCGATACTTACCACTGGTAATGGTACAATATCATCCTCTACAACCGTTCTTCTTCCAAGTCTCTTCTTCTGAATAGTTTGGGCTTTATTAGACCTCATTGTATCATTCATGAATTTACTTGTACTCCCCATTGTATTACGACCAGAGTTGTGAATTGGTCCCTTGGATATTTGCAACTCCTTCATTCTGAAACTCAGAGGTTGTTCATTACTTTTTCTCTTTGAGACATCTCTGAAGGACTGAGCGATATGGGACATAGGAGTTCCATCGAATTTGGGAGGGCTGTCAAAAAGTTCCAATATTTGAGTGACATTATGAAAGTGTCCCGCAAACTCAAATCCACCCCTCACTACATCATCCCTCTCCATCATAGCAACCAATTAGGCACTGGCATAAAAAATGTTAGAGGAGGTTCCTTTTTCTTTGGGAAATTACCTTGCATATAAAGTTTCCATAGTTTTTTCTAACATAACTGCATCCTCAATAAAAACATTTTTATCTGAACTCACACTTTGACAAACCACAATACCAGGTCCCTGTGTCTAGTCCTTTGTCATGGCAGGAATGACCCTTTCACCAGGCTAATCCATATTTCTTTTCTCATCTTTAGTAATTTCATCAGGAGGGGGCTTGCTAGAAATCTCTTGAACAGTTTCTAGATCTGCTGCTTTAATAGTTTAGTCGAAGATATTTGGAGAATCACTCTGAGGGATCTCTAGGTTAGGAGGATTTGGGGAGTTAAAGGAGGGAACAAGTACCGAAGTGAACCTAAGAGGGTTCCTTAATTCTTTAGTGAAAGTTGGGGTGAGAATGTCAGAAGAGGATGGTGAATTGCTTTAAGAGTAGTTAGCTTGGGACATTATTGAAATGGAAGGAATTGTTTAGTGAATTTGGAGTTATTTTTTTTCAGTGGTATTTGAATGGGAGTGAGAATGTTTTGATGAGATGTCTTGAATAAAATCGAGGGTTTTAATGAAGTGAACGGTTGTGATTTTATCAAAAAAGCAAGATGAAATGATGTGTCGAGTAGAGAGGGGTATAAAGCTTGGTATTCCAATGTTACTAATAGGCGGGAATAGAGTAGGCTGATGTGGCAGTGCTGACTTTAATTTTAAATTTTCTAATATAATGAAAATAAAACTAACCTTTTCAGAAGAAGCAGTTCCCTCTACGACATATCTATTTATTCTTAGTGTTCTTCATGTCCTCATGTTATCTTCATGCTTTTCCTTCTCTACAATGGATATATACCTATGAAGATATGAGACTGAGTTAGACCTTATCAAATGTACTTATATTTGGATACTTGCAATTAATTTTCTAGCCAAGAAAGGGTATAATTTTCTAGTACCCCATAAGATAAGAGATGATCCAAGAAAATGAGCCATTCATGAAGTACTTTTCCTATTTACTAGGTATCCTTCATTGTCAGCATCTACATATCCCACCAAATCAAGATTATCTCCTGATTGATAAAAGAGGAATAGGTCTGAAGTTTCTTTTAGGTATCTGAGGATCCTCTTAACAACCTTCAGATGAGACTCCTTAGGATACGATCGAAACCTAGAGCACATGCCTACACTAAACACGATATTAGGCTTGCTTGCACTGAGGTAGAGCAATGAACCAATGATTTCTCTATACGTAGTCTCATTTATATAGGGACCAGGTTCATTATTATCCAACTTGGAAGAAGTTACACTAATATTATCAATAGGCTTTGCTTCCTCCATATTGTATTTCTTAAGTAGATCCTTGATGTATTTCTGCTGGCTTATCATGATTCCATCAGTTACTTACTTCACTTGTAACCCAAGAAAGAAGTTTAATTCTCCCATCATACTCATCTCAAACTCACTGCTCATGATCTTGGCAAACTAATCACATATTGAATCCAGAATATATGAAATGATGATGTCATCCACATAAATTTGGACTATGAGCAGATTTCTTTCTCTAGTTTTCAAGAAAAGTGTGTTATCAATCTTTCCTCTTTTGAATCAATTTTCCACCATGAACTTTGAAAGCCTTTCATAACAGGCCCTTGGAGCTTGTTTAATATCATACAAATCCTTGTCAAGTTTGAACATATGAAATGGATGATCAGTATCTTCAAAACCTGGAGGTTTCTTGACATACACTTCCTTATTTAGATTTTTATTTAGAAATGCACTTTTGACATCCATCTGAAAGAGTTTAAATTCTATATGGGCTGCAAAATAAATGCAAATTCTGATTGTTTCTAGCCTTACTACAGGAGAAAATATCTCATCATAATCAATATTCTCTTCTTGATTATATCCATTAACTACCAACCTTTGCTTATTTTGGAAATTAACTCCAATTGCATCTCGTTCATTTTTGAACACCCACCTGGTTCCAATAATGGTTTTGTTAGCTGATCTAGGGACTAGGTACTAAACATTGTTTCTTTCAAACTGATACAGTTTATCCTGCATGGCATTGATCCAATCTACATCTTTTAGAGCTTTCTTAATCCCCTTAAGTTCAACTTGAGAGACAAAAGCTGAAAAAGCAAGTGTGTTTCGAGTTATTGTCCTGGTATGCATTCCTAAGTGAAGGGGAGAGATTATATTGTCTAGAAAGGCACCAAACAAGCAAATACAAAAGTGAGGGCCACCATCACCGATTATGGCTCTTGGCATACCAAATCTAGAAAAGATATTTTGCCTTAAGAATGTTGTGACACTCTTTCCTTCATCGTTGGGAAGCAAAACCACCTCCACCCATTAGAAATATAGTAAATAACCACAAGAATATACTTAATCCCATGTGAACTTACGAACGAGTCTATGAAAGCAATACCTCACACATCAAATAACTCTACCTCAAGAATTAGGGTTAAAGGCAACTCATGCTTCCTTGATATTCCACTATGTCATTGACATTGATCATCTGCCCTCACATAATAATTTTTGACATAGTTAATGGTTGGCCAATGATGATCCATGGTTACATGGCACTTTCAATGCTTAAAAAAAGGAAAATATGTAATAACTTGGGTGTATTTGGTTGGTATGATGTGTTTTTCTATCCTACATAGCAGGAAAACAGGTTTTGAAGCAAAATGATCAAGAAGGAAGAATCACGCCCTAGAACGAAGTATCTGATGATGAAAGAACAAGGATCGGCACCAGAGAGTGACTCATGATAGGAATCACGTGCCATGAAGTCCACTCACATGACGTGAGTGTCTGCCGTGAAGTCAACTTCAGAGGATGCAATGCTTTCTGATTTCCACGACAGGCAGTCACGTGGTGTGACTACACTCATGTGGCGTGACTGGGTGGCGTGAGTAAACTTCTGAAGATGTCTATTTTAGCCTGATTTCCATGACACTTACCTATGTGGAGTGACTTGGTTCCACGACACCAAGTCACAATATCGTGGGAAATTACCGACTCTGTTCTCCTATTTTTATTGGGATAGGATTAGTCTTGTATCTATAAATACCACTGTATTGTCCTATGTTCAGGAGTGAGTCAGTACATTGTTTTGAGATTGTTTTTCATTATTTTGGGCTTATAAGCACATTATTGGTTTTGTAATCTTGGAATATTGATTCTAGGTTTTTATTCATAATTAAGATTGCAGAGTTTCTTCATCGTTGTAAGTTTACAATTATGTATTCTTATTCAAATTCTTACTGTGCTCTTGCGAACATGAGTAGCTAAACTCATTAACTAGGGTTGTGTGAACCATGATGAATTAACAAAATGGGTTAAGTGCAAAGCAATTCTGAACCAGTGTGAATGTATGTATTGTTATTTGCTTTGTTGTAATTGATCTTCTAATGGTTGCAAACGTTAGAAACTTGCCTGTATTCTAGACTTGCTCGAGAGAGAGGCAGAGATTGGGAAAAGGAAATACCAACAGAGATTTGAAGCTATCAACCTACATCTAATAACTTGAGCCTTAGTGGGAATAGTTATCTAAGATCCAGGACAAGGGTTAGTAGTGCGATGCTCAAAAACTGTGTGGAGAAGAGTAAAATTCATCTAACCAAGGTCGAGAGACTTTTAGATGAACATAACTTATCAGATTTTGCATGCAACGCATCGGGATAGTTTTACCAACACCAATAACCGGTAGAGTAAAGGAATCATTGGGGATCACAGTCCTAGTGTATTTCTCATATTGAAAACAACTTCAAAGAATCAACACTTGTTACTATCACTACTTGTAACAAATATTTTCTCCTTTTTATTATTTGCCAACTACTCGAACAACAACTCAACCTACTTTCGTCCTATTCCCTGTGGGATCGACCCCAACCTAGTTGGGTTCTATATTTGATACAGCGACCGCTTTATACTTCTCAGGATGCATATTTTGGGCTACATCAAATTTTGGCGCCGTTGCTGGGGAATAGGGTTACGAAGTTGATTAGTACTGGTTGGAGTTGATTGGTCTTGTTTTTCTATCTTTTCAAGGGCACACACCGATGTATGCCCAATACTAGGAGTCAAGTCAATCCCCTGATTCTACTTGATCTTGAAATAGAAAAGACTCTGAGAGCTAATCAAAGAATGGTGAATACCGATGAAGTTCAGGATCCTACCACCATGGGAGATGTTCATAATCAACCAATTTAGCCGGTTGGTCATAAAACAGCGGATCAAACTACTGCTCAATTGACTCGAGAAGTGCATGCTAGACAAGCTACTCTTAGGCAAGCAGAGAGGGATAATTGAGTTATGCAAGAGGCAGCTCAGTGACTGGCTAAGGCTGAAAAGAGACAAACAAGATTGAGAGCTCAACAACAACTTCAAAGACCGCACGTGCTAGTTTATGGTGATCCTGAGGAAGAAGATGTGGCCTACTTCGAGCCAATAGAGACTGGTGCCATTATTCAACCAGAGATACCTCTGGGCACTAAGTTTGACATTACCAGTGCCATGATTCACCTGCTAAACTTGAAGGGTGTGTTCGCCGGTCCTCCTACTGATGATCCAAACATGCACGTGATGAATTTTGTGGGGGTCTTTACCTCATATAATTTGCCTGGAGTTGACCAAGAGGCTATTCGATTGAGATTGTTTCCATTCTCTCTAACAGGAGAGGAGACTTTATGGCTAGCAGAATTACCACGAGGATCCATCACTACTTGGCAAGAATTGAGAAATCAATTTTTGGAGAGGTTTTTCCCACCTTCCAAGATGCTACAGTTGAAGGATGAGATCTACAACTTCAGACAACTACATTCTGAAGCACTTTATGAGACATGGATAAGGTTCAAGAAAAAGCCGCAGAATGTGTCAAATCATAGGATGAGTGGCAGAAACTTACTTGAAATCTTCTACAGGGTTTTAAATGTCAATACTAAGGTTGTAGTAGATACTATCACTGGTGGAGCATTTATGAGTTTGAGGTGAGAACAAGCTTTAGAAATATTAGATCATATTGCTAAGACCAACCGAGGATGGCATACTTGGGAAGCAGATACACCTGCTGTCACCTATGCTATTGGATAAAAATTGGTCTCCTGGCTAAACAAATAGCGGCCAGAGATGTTGAGAAGGTGCATGCTATAGGTGCACAAGGTAAAATGCCTAGACATGAAGATTATGAATTTGATGAAGAGGCTAAGTATCTGGATCGAGAAGTGGCAGGTTTTTGAGCCAAGGGCCAAGGGTCTAACCAAGATTCCTGGAACTAGAGGCAAGGGAATCAAGGTCGAAACTACTATGGTGACAACTATAACAAGTCGGGATATAGAGATAGAGAACGAGATTATGACGGTGATTGAGGAGGAAGAATAATTATAGAAAGAAGAGTGGCGTATATATTCCATATGGAAACTGCGATGCTTCATAATAAATTGGTGAAAGGGTTAGAGAGTCAAGAACAGTGTCTGAAGGAGATTAGGTCAGACATCTCGGGAATAAGTCAGAAAGTAGAATCCCATTCGACTGCTATCAAACATTTGGAGCAATAGTTTGGGAAAATATCAGTTTCATTGAACCAATGTCAGCCAAGTACCCTTCCAAGCAACACCATCCAGAATCCAAAGAATGATAGTCATTGTCTGTCCATTGTTACTAGAAGCGAGAAATGCATGACTGATCAATCTATACCTGTGAATAGTGGTAAGACCAATGAACCGATGATTATTGATGTAGAAACTGAGATAGAGCCGGATAATTCAAAGGTCAAAACAGTTCCAAATCCTCATGATACTAGCAAAAAGGCAAAATTTGAAAAGAGGCAGGAAAAGGAGGTCCCACAAAAGTAGAAGACTATCCCACGACCTCCTCCTCCCTTTCCTCAAAGATTAAAGAAGAAGGCTGAGGACGGTAAATATCAGAAGTTTATACAGTATTGAAAGAGTTATTGTTAAACATCCCTCTTGTTGAGGTATTGGAGTAGATGCCAGGTTATGCAAATTTCATGAAAAACTTGGTGACAAAAAAGAGAACTGTCAGTTTTGAGCCGACAGATAACTTACATCATTGTAGTGCAGTTGCTTCACGTTCCATAGTTGAAAAGAAGGAGGATCCAGGAGCTTTCACAATTCCTTATACTATTGGGTCCTACAATTTTGCTAAAGCTCTTTGTGATTTGGGTGCTAGTATTAACTTAATGTCGTTAGCCATTTTCAAGAAATTGGGGTTGGCAGCACCAAAACCAACCTCTATGAGACTTCTCATGGCGGATAGGACTGTGAAAAAGCCGGTGGGCATTTTGTATGATGTTTTGGTAAAAGTTGTATCTTTCATATTTCCGGCTGATTTTGTGATCCTAGATTGTGAAGTTGATTTTGAGGTTCCCATCATATTGGGAAGACCATTCTTTGCCACTGTTCATGCATTGGTCGACAGGGAAACAGGGCAGATGAAATTCAGGCTAAATGATGAACAAGTCACTTTCAATGTTTATCGTTCCATGAAGCAACCAAAAGATATGCGGGTGATTTTGGTAATAGATGTGGTTGAAGATAGTGAGCTTGTCATCTCTCTTGAAGAAAGGTTGGGGGTAGAAGATCTCGCGACCATGATTATGAATTTTGATAGCAATGATATTGAGGAATATGATGAGGTGGTTTGTGCACTCACTGGTAAGGGATCATATACTTATGCTCTAAAGAAACTTGATCTCGATTTGAAGAATAGGGAGACTCCACCAGCTCGTCCTTCTATTGAGGAGCCTCCAATTTTAGAGCTTACGGCTCTTCCGGCTTACCTTTGCTACATATTTTTAGGAGCTAACAATACCTTACCTGTGATTATTTCTGCTAAATTGGTGGAGTGGCAAGTAGAGGTTCTGGTTTAAGTATTGAGAAGATTTAAGAGGGCCATTGGTTGGTCCACTGCTGATATTATAGGAATTCCACCCGGTATTTGCACTCACAAAATTCAACTTACTCCTGAGTGCATACCGAGCATTGAGCATAAACATCGTCTAAGCCCACCTATATAAGAGGTTGTGAATAAAGAGATCATCAAGTGGTTATATGCAGGAGTGGTTTACCCCATTGCTAATAGCAAGTGGGTGAGCCCAGTTCAGTGTGTGCCAAAGAAGGGAGGAATCACTATGGTTCCAAATGACAAGAATGAGTTAATCCCAATGAGACTGGTTACTGTATGGAGAGTTTACATGGATTATCGAAAGCTGAATTCTTGGACAGAAAAAGATCATTTTCCCTTGCCCTTCGTGGATCAGATGTTAGACCATCTTGCTGGTAGAGGATGGTATTGTTTTCTCGATGGCTATTCTGGGTATAATTAGATTTTCATTGCTCCTGAATACCAAGAGAATACCACTTTCACTTTTCCATACAGGACATTCACATTTAAAAGGATGCCCTTTGGTCTATGTAATGCACCGTCCACTTTCCAACGTTGCATGATGTCTATTTTCTGCGATATGGTGGAAGACACTATTGAGGTTTTTATGGATGGTTTTTATGTTGTGGGAAACTCATTTGATGATTGCTTGGCACACCTTGTTAATGTGCTGCAAAGATGCGAGGAGTGCAACTTAGTGATAAATTGGGAAAAATGTCACTTTATGGTCAACAAGGGTATCGTATTGGGGCATCAGATTTCAAAGAAAGGTATTGAAGTTGATAAAGCAAAATTGAGGTGATTTAAAAGTTACCCCTTTCTATCTCCGTGAAAGGAATTCGAAGTTTCTTAGGTCATGCTGACTTTTATAGAAGATTCATCAAGGATTTCTCTAAAATTATACATCCTTTATGTAAACTTTTGGAGAAAGAAGTTAAGTTTGTGTTCGATGAGGCATGTCTTAAAGCATTTGAGTGTCTGAAAGAAAAGTTGATTTCAGCCCCTATCATTGTCTCACCAGATTGGACGACGAGTTTTGAGGTTATGTGTGATGCTAGCGGAGTGGCTTTGGGTGCAACCCTTGGCCAAAGATGTGAAAAGATCTTACATATGATTTACTATGATAGCAAAGTGCTTAATCCATCTCAAAAGAATTATACTGTAACTGAGCAAGAGTTGTTGGCAGTGGCACTTCTATTACAGGAATTTGACTTTGAAGTCAAGGATCGTAAGGGAATCGAGAATCAGGTCGTTGACCATCTATCACGCATTGAGGAGGAGGCCATGCTTAAATTAAGGGATGATCTTGAGATTGATGATATTTTTCCAGATGAGAAAGTATTGGCAGCATCACAAGACTTAATCCTTTGGTTTGCTGATTTTGCCAACTTTTTGGCAAGTGATCTAGTTTCGAAAGATATGCCGTATCAATAGTGAAAGAAATTTATGCATGAGGTGATAAAGTTATTCTGGTATGAGCCATATTTATTTAGGGTATGTGCAGATGGCATGATTCGAAGATGTATTCCAGAGGTCGAGATGATGAGTATTTTAGAAGTATGTCATTCATCTCCAGTTGGGGGTCATCATGGAGGTGCGCGGACTGCCCATAAAATTTTGCAATGTGGGTACTACTGACCCAGTATCTATAAAGATGCTCATGATTATGATCGGGCTTGTGATCAATGTCAAAGGCAAGGGAATATCTCACGCAGACACGAACTTTCCAAGACAACTATACCTGACCTTTAATTGTTTGACGTAAGTGGAATCGACTTTATGGGCCCATTTCTGAGCTCACATGGGATGAAATACATTTTGGTAGTTGTCGACTATGTTTCTTAGTGGGTGGAGGCAATTGCTCTTGCTAATAATGAAGTAAAAAGTGTCACGGTATTTTTGAAGAAGAGCATATTTTCACGATTTGGTACACCCCGAGTAATTATTAGCGATGGAGGTTCCCACTTCTGTAATCATCTATTCAAGGCCCTGCTGGAAAAATATGGTGTTAAACATAAGGTGGAAACACCTTACCATCATCAGACAAACGGGCAAGTTAAGGTGTCAAATCATGAGATCAAGTCTATTTTGGTAAAAATGGTGAATGCCAATAAGACTGATTGGGAATGAAGATTGGATGATGCATTATGGTCATATCGAACTTCTTTCAATATGCCAATTGGTTCATCACCATATCAATTAGGTTTTGGAAAATCTTTCCATTTGCCTGTCGAACTTTAACATAAGGCTTTATGGGCTTTGAAAAGGCTAAATTTGGACTGTAGTGAAGCGGCTAAATTGAGCCTTGAGGAAGATGAATGAGATGGATGAATTTTGTCTTCGAGCTTATGAAAGTTTAGCAACATATAAAGAGAATATGAAATTATATCATGATCAACGCATTGAGAAATGAGATTTTCACCCGGGAGATTTGGTGCTACTTTATAACTCCAAGCTTCGCTTGTTTGCTAGAAAGTTAAAGTCCAAATGGTCTGGATCAGTCACGGTGGTCAGGGTATTCCCACATGGAGCAATTAAGCTAAAAGGAGCTGATAATGTTCTATTCAAGATCAATGGGCAGCGTGTCAAGCATTATGTGGGAATCACGAAAGAAATAAGGACATGTGAGAAGCTTGAGCTTGATGAAGTCTAAGTAGTCAAGCTAGCCATGTCGTACCGCGACGTCAAATCAGGCGCTTCATGGGAGGCAACCCATGGGATGGTTGGTGAAGTTTGAGTATCCAAGTTAGTCGTGTCGTGCCACGATATTAAATTAGGCGCTACTTAGGAGGCAACCCAAGATCTGATTATTTTATGATCTGAGCATTGGAAGAGACCGTAGCTGAATTTCAAAAAATGAGACCTGCAGAAATTGACCCACGACAGGGGTACTTACGTGACGTGGGTGGACTCACGTCACGTGATTTGTGCCATGAAAATCAGAGAAAATATTTCACTTTCTGAATTTTACCTACGACAAGGTACCCACGTGACGTGAGTGCAACCCACGTCACATGGGTGATTCCGTGAAAATCAGAGGACATTGACACCTGCAGAATTGAGTTACGCCACATACCCATGTGACGTGAGTGAAACCCACTTCACGTGGGTGGTTTTGTGTAAATTAGAAATTCAAATACTCCGAAGACCCAACCCTTTTCTTTATATAAGTTTCAGTCTCCTCCTTCTTTGCCTGACCAAAATCCGAATTCGCATAAACCCTACTTTCTAATACTCTCATAGACCCTAGTTTCCAAAATTCTCCACATTCCCATATACCAATTCCTATATCATCACCTTCTCACTTACCAATAGTTGGATTTCCCAACAATCTTCATCACCTAAACCCTCCACAAACCCAAAAATTCAAACTCCCCATCCTAAAAACTCGACTAAATTCGACACAAACCCAAAAATCCAAACCAAACCCAACCCAAATACCCAAAATCCGACCCAAACCCGTCACCATGCCCCCCAAACCTAACCCTAAACGTGACCACCTTGATTCTTCATCAAGAATTCAAACCAAAAATCCAAAATTTCTGACCCGTTTGTGTGATGAACTGACTGAATCAGAAAAGAGTGCGTTCGAGGAGGTTTTTTATATCGGCACTGATGATATTGCACTAGTTGCTCATACCACGCGGTTACAGACTCGGGCCCAAGCTACTGCCTGGGCTGCAGTTCAGCCCATTCCACAGCCTGTAGGGCTGGTTGTTCCTGATCACTCTTTCGAGTCTGCCCCCCAGTCTAAAGAGGGGGAGGATGAGTCGATATCGGGCTTTGCGGATGCTGCTAAAGGATAGGGTACCTCTCCGGCAGAGGCTATAACCTCTATTTCGGGTAGTGGTGATTAGAATGCCCCACCTCTCTCACAGAGAAGGGATATCCAACGATGGTGTGTTCAGGGCATGCGGGTATTTTTTGATAGGGATGCTGAGCTTACTGAGCGGGGAGTGTATCGAAGGAGTATTATGGAGGAGCCCTGATATCGGATATATGAGTTAAAGGTATTGCCTGATATTAGTCCTATGTTTGAGCAGGATGGGTTTGGATGGATGGCGGAGCCTCCTGGTCGCTACAACTCAGAATTGGTCAGAGAATTTTATGTGTCCTATGCTGCGTCCATTGATTTAAGTACATTTAAGTACACCTGTTGGTAAACGGTATAGAGTCCAACCTTTATTGACCCATACTTTGGTTTGGGAGACCATAGTTGATATATCTGAGCAAACCATCCACCGATTCGTGTTTTGTGCAGATCGTCCTTTGCCAACTAAGACTGTTGAATTTAATCACCGCATAGAGACTGTCAGAACTGAGATTAAAATACGGGATGCTGATCAGAAGTTGGAGTTGCTGAGGTGGATTGCTGGTTATATAGCGGAGGATGGTGTTGAGGCTCGTTGGGTGACTGGGAAGCTGGATATCAAGAAGTCCACACTCTATTTTGCCGGCAGGTTTTGGTGGTCGGTTGTTAGACATTGGTTGGGGCCCACTAATACTGATAATTAACTCACCTTGGACCGGGCTGTGGTGGTCACTAGTATCCTTGCAGCATATGATATTCATATTGCCGGGTACATTCTTACGGAGATTCATGAGCATGCCTTTCGAGATCATACCAGTATCCCTTTTCCCTATTTGATTTAGAGCCTGTGTGATAGGGCGGGTGTGGTTAGGCTACCTACCATCGATCACTATATAGAGGTGACGCGCATAGCAGATATTGGGTTGATGCAGCAGCATGGATCTATCCCAAGTGTTCCACAAAGGTCTCAGCCTTCTGGGTCATCAGGAGCAGCCTTGTTTGAAGGGCCTGGAGACAGAAATGAGCCGGTGAGCACCCCTATGCCCATTCCTATACCGATGAGCGTTCCTGATACTCTTCATGCACCTACTGAGGGCACAGGCCCGATTGATGATGAGGTACCCGGCACTACTGTACCACCGCCTCCTTCTGGCATGGTTTTAATTTCGAGGGATTTCTTGCAGCAGCTAGTTGATAGGCAGACACAGATGTTTGAGCGGCAGGCTCACTCAGAGGTTCAAATGGCTAAGTTGGTATCCTAGCTTAAGCCATGGGTTAGGACCGCAGTTGAGGCTGCATAGGCCAGAGTGGAGGCCCGTGTGTCTGCGTCTATGGATAAATTCATGAGAGAGCTGTATGGACGGATTGATAGCTTTGAGGTGCGTATGGCTACTTGATTGGGTTCGACATCTAATCTTGGTATGGCAGCATTGACACAGGAGGTAGCTGCATTGCACGAGGAGGTTTGAGCTTTGGCACCGAGCAGTGCCCCTGTTATTCCACCTATGACTGTTCAGGCTCCGATGCAGCTAGTTTTTGAGGTGGATTTGTTAGCTCATGAGGAGCCTTCTATTGATAGAGGCAAACGTCTACGCAGTCTGGAGGAGTAGGTGGATAGTTGTGATGAGTTTAAGGGTGATCTTTAGAGAGCGGTTAAAGCCTCCAGGGTGGAGTACCATACTAGCCAGATCGCAGAGGAGTAGAGGGCGTGTGGTGCATCCTCTAGTCAGGCACCCCCTCCACCGAATGCGCCTAGTAGAGAGCCCACAGGGCATACTGATGATCTCGCTATGGGTGGGCCCACTTCTAGCACTTAGGGTGCTGCAGGTATGTCTTCACGCCCTTGCATATATTATATTGATAGTTGTGCACTGAGGGCAGTGCACCATTGTTAGTTGAGGGTGGGGTGTACCACCACTTGGGTTTTTTTGTTGCCGTGTTTCTTTTCTCAAGTGTGCTATCATAGCAGAACCGGCATGTTTAGGTTGTTATCTATATAATTTATGTGTTTTTATGTTTAATTAGGAAAAAAATAGGGGAACCTTAGTGCAGTCCAATTTTGAACGAATTTTGAATATTAAGGATGCTTTGCGATTGTCTAAAGGATACCCCTTCTAAAAATTTTGGTGTTGAATTGTGTGTGTAGTATGTTAGTTCGTGACGACTGTTGGATCTTGTAATGGCATTAGTATTATAGGCAGAATAACTGTAACTAGCATTGCATGAACCCATATAGGTAGTAGTTGATAATACAACCCTGCACTATATGTGTGTAAGGTCATTACATAGTTGACTTTGTGTTTACGATCCAGAACTTTCCCGGTTAGTCTTGCCTAGGTTAGAGGATCGTGATTAGGGAAGGATCATTGACCTTTTTTAATAAGGCCACTTGTAGCCTAAATACCTGACCAAATGAATTAAGTATCCCTTGAACATTGTGTACCTCAACTCAGGCAAATCGCTTGAGTTGAGGGTGGCTATTATAGGGGTGCATAGATTAATTTGGGTATGAAGAAGGGGTTAGTAAAAGAAAAAGAGAGAAAACAGATTTGGATGTGAAAAAAAATAAAATAAAAAAATCAAGTGAAATGAATAATAATTAAAAAAAAAAAAAAAGGAAGAAAAAAATAGAGAAAATTGTGTTTTGAAAGTGACGAAAATCACACCTGGAAATCTGAAAATAAATGAAGGAGAATAAGGGAGAATAAATAAGTATGGTTGAAAAGTGGAGCCAAAAATAGTATAGTGTCAAGGAGGGTTAAGTCACCATATCCATATGTACCATACCCGTCCCCAAGCCGACATTATAAGCCGATTAAAGTCCTATAGTGATCCTAGTCCAACTATCCGAAAAAACTAAAGCATGGAAAATAAGGGCAAGTCTATGGTATTTCATGCACACTGTTTGAACTTCTTTATGAGAGAGAGTGTTTTTGACCGATTCCCTAATTTGAGATTCATTAGTATACTGTGAGTGCATGGGACTTCTTTGATTGTGAGAGTACATGGGTTGAATTGTTAGCTGCTATTGGTTCAAGTAATGACATTTACATATATGTTCAGTTGTTTGTTCATAATCCGATGCCATCACTTGATCCCTTCTGTGTCACGATAATATGTTACATGTGTACACACCATGGTTTTGATTTGTAAATAGGAGGGGTCAGAAGAGTTTTGAGGCTAAAAGCAATTAATTGACTGTTGTAGGTCCCTTAGGTTTCTCTTAGTTAAGCATCGTATGTGTATTTTGTTTTGTTCGCCTGAGGACATGCAAACATTCTACGTTAAGGGTGTTGATGAGCCATGGTTACATGGCACTTTCGATGCTTAAAACAAGGAAAATATGCAATAACTTGGGTGTGTTTGGTTGGTATGATGTGTTTTCTGTCCTACATTGTAGGAAAATAGGTTTTGAAGAAAAATGATCAAGAAGGAAGAATCACGCCTGAGAACGAAGTATCTAAAGACGAAAGAACAAGGATCTGCATAAGAGAGTGACTCACGACAGGACTCATGTACCGTAAAGTCCACTCAAGTGACGTGAGTATCTGCCGTGAAGTCAACTTCAGAGGATGCAATGCTGTCTGATTTCCATGACATGCAATAACGTGGTGTGACTACACTCACGTGGCGTGATTGGATGACATGATTCAACTTCTGAAGATGTCTATTTGAGGCTGATTTCCACGACACTCACCTACATGGCGTGACTTGGTTCTACGGCACCAAGTCACAATACCGTGGGAAATTGCCAACTCTGTTCTCCTGTTTTTATTAGGATAGGATTAGTCTTGTATCTATAAATATCCCTATATTGTCCTATTTTCAGGAGTGAGTCAGTACATTGTTTTGAGATAGTTTTTCATTATTTTGAGCTTATAAGCACATTATTGGTTTTGTAATCTTGGAATATTGATTCTATGGTTTTATTCATAATTGATATTGCAGAGTTTCTTCATCATTGTGAGTTTATAATTATGTCTTCATCTTCGAATTCTTACTGTGCTCTTGCGAACATGAGTAGCTAAACTCATTAACTAGGGTTCTGTGAACCATGAGGAATTAACAAAATGGGTTAAGTGCAAAGCAATTCTGAACCGGTGTGAATGCATGTATTGTTATTTCCTTCATTGTGATTGATCTTCTAACGGTTGCAAACGTTAGAAACTCTCCAGTATTTTAGACTTACTCGAGAGAGAGGTAGAGATTGGGAAAAGGAAATACCAATAGAGATTTGAAGCTATCAACCTTCATCTAATAACTTGAGGCTCAGCGGGAATAGTTATCTGAGATCCTGGACAAGGGTTAGTAGTGCGATGCTCGAAAACAGAGAGGAGAAGAGTGAAATTTGTCTAACCAAGGTCGAGAGACGTTTAGATGAACATAACTTGTCAGATTTTGCATGCAACGCAGCACGATAGTTTAGCAAGCACCAATAACTGGTAGAGTTAAGGAATCATTCGGGATCACAGTCCTAGTGTATTGTCATATTGAAAACAACTTCAAAGAATCAACACTTGTTACTATCACTACTTGTTACAAATATTTCCCCCTTTTTACTTATTTGCCAACTATGCGGACAAGAACTCAAGCTACATTCGTCTTATTCCCTGTGGGATCGACCCCAACCTAGTATGGTTCAATATTTGATACAACGACCGCTTTATACTTCTCAGGATGCCTATTTTGGGCGACATCATCCAATTATACCCATTTTGCTAGATCTTATGTGCTATCTGTATGACACTATGATTACCCCCAACAAGGGATGAGTGACACACCTCTCGAATGCTCATCATATCAACCTTGGGAATACACCTTCTAATCATGTTCT
Organism: Capsicum rhomboideum; assembly: GCA_031232105.1. Taxonomy (NCBI): domain Eukaryota; kingdom Viridiplantae; phylum Streptophyta; class Magnoliopsida; order Solanales; family Solanaceae; genus Capsicum; species Capsicum rhomboideum. The sequence continues at coordinate 54,180,617 of CP124718.1, forward strand.
CGTTATAGACTCAGAATAAATATGGCTCATCCCAAAAGAACTTCCTCATATGATAAAGAAAAATTTTCAGTTTAGGGAAGTTCAAATCTTCAGGCATCACATCACATACCAATAAATTAGAAAAATCAAAAAACCATGGGATCAAATCATAAGATGCATCCAATACTTGATCATTAGTAAAAGCATCATTTATTTTAGTTTTATTCTTCAACATAGCCTCTTCCTCATGTCTAGACAAGTGGTCAGCCACTTGATTTTATGTGCCCTTCCAGTCCTTGACCTCAAAGTCAAATTCTTGTAATAGAAGTACCCATCTAATCAATTTTGACTTCACATAATTCTTTTCCATAAGGTACCTAAAGGATGAATGGTCAGTATACACAATGATCTTTGTGCCAAGCAAGTAGGCCTGAAATTTCTCAAAAGCAAACACCACAACAAGTAACTCTTGCTCTGTCACAATGTAATTTTTTTGTGACGGATTAACTGCTTTGCTAGCATAGTAGAAAGGATGAAGAACCTTCTCGCACCTTTGGCCTAGGACTACTCCTAGTGCCACTCTACAAGAATGCCATATAATCTGAAATGGCAGAGACCAATCTGGAGCAACCACAATAGGGGTTAACATCAATCTCTCGGTAAGGCATTTAAGCATCTTTAAAAAAGAATCATAAAAAATAAACGTAACCTCCTTCTCAAGTAGCTTGCATAAAGGGTATTGTCATGACCTAACGAATCATGAGTGGCACCACCCTAACTCTACAGTGGGAGATTCATCTAACCCAACCCTTAACCAATTACCATCTTTATCAATTAACTACTATTTGACTTACTAGACATATTACTAAACAAAACATTTCATTATCAACTTAGTCGTTACCATACAAGAGAGAGTGCAAAAGTATCTCTAATTATTACATCCCCCGGGACCTAAAAGTCATCGTATAAGAACATCTAACTAGTATCCAAAACAAAGTCTAAAAAATTATCCAGAATACTAAATAAAACAATGTCACTATCCCTAAACAAAGGACATAAAAGGAGTAGAGATGATCCAACGGCTGTCCGGACATGGTGCTCGCCTTTGAAACAATGCTGGAGTCACGGACTAGAGTCGAGGTCTAATCTCAATGCCAAAACACACTCTACACTCAACAAAAAAAATAGTACAAGTATTATCAGTACAACAACTAAGTACTGGTAGGTATTATAGACTGATTCAACTTAGCACTATATAGATAAGCAAGTGAAATACAAGTAATAAGCAATCAACACACAACTCATAATTAGTGAATAAGCAAGTTCAGTCATAACACTTCATCTCATCAGGTTACAGGTATACAAGTACATCAAATTTCACTTAGGAAGATTCTTTCAACAATAGTTACCACAATATATATTTATTCAAATAAAATAATGACTGCATCCATGTAAGATATACACACATACTAGAGTTAGTAAGGACTCTCATCTATGACCTGCAGGGGACGACCTCACTCCATATACCAGTACCAGCATGGTATCTGATCCAATAATAGTGTCAACATGACACCTGATCCATATAACAGTGTCATCGTGACACCCAATACATATAACATTTGACTATCATCTCAAAACCAATGTTCAATTCATGATACAGTCAATAATCACAAGTAATGCCTGAAAGCTAATCATATACATTCAAATCACATATAAGCACAGAGTGAAGCAAGTGTTTACCACTATTAAACCATAGCCTACCTTGATTCCTTGCTCGAAAATAATATTACACCACAATCTTGCCTTTTCTTTCCATTTACGCCCGTTCATGCTCTATAAACAAAAATTACACAATATTTAAGACACAATTCACCCTTTCTCAGCATTAGAAACTCATAATCATCAAATTCAACCTATGAACTTGACCTAATTCATCACTCTAGGGTTTTTCTACCCTTTACCCTCTTGTATTCTTAATATTTTAACTTACAATCATAAATTCCACCATGGAAAGTATTTTCTAACACCTTAGGATCAATTACAATTAATAATGACATCATTCCTTACCAATTCCCACCAGTTCATTAGCTTAGGGCTAAATTCTAATTTCCACCATGGTTGTGATTTTTACAATTCTAAGAATATAAAGGACTAAATTTAAGTTTGAAGAGTAAAGAAACCTTGCCTCAAAGATGGAGAAACCCCACAAATCACCCTATCTCAGCCTTTGAATGAATTTTGGAAAAGTAGGAATGAAAAATGAGGTTTTATGTTTTAAAACTAAAATTTAGCATTTTTACCACTGCAGTGGCACTTTTGTAGTACTGTGGCACCGTTGCAGTAGAGGATCTTTTGCTGCAGTGGTACCTAGGCTAAAAGGGACTGTCACTGCAGCACACTTCTTCCACTGCAACGACACCAAATTAGTAGCTCGAGATTCAATCCTAGCTCTTTCCATTTCACAACAAACTTCTCAATTTTCAATATTATGAACTGACCCTTTTACGATAATTGCTATAACCAAAGTTCTACTAACGCGTTCTATGCACTGGAAATTTGTATGACTTTCTAAACTGTCCTCTAACAAAACATACAATCAAAAACACCAATCATTACTCTAATAATTTCAAGATTTCCCTAGACCACAAAACACTCAAAATACGTCCAAAACTAGGTCAACCCAAAATGTCAAAATTTTGTTCTAAGGGGAAACTAGGCGAAGGTTTTACTCTCTATTTTAGTGTAACGGTGTTTTAGGTCATTAAACGTATTCAATTTTAGTGAAGTCCTTGATGAACCTATGATAGTACCCAACATGCCTAAAAATCTACAAATACCCTTCACCGAAATTGAAGGGGTCAATGTAGCAATAACCTCGATCTTTGCTCTTTCAACCTTTATACCTAGGGAAAAAAATTTATGGCCAAGAACTCTACCTTCTTTATCAATAAAGTGAAATTTCTCCAAATTTAGCACAAGGTTTGTCTCTCACATCTTCTAAACACATTACCTAGATGGTCCAAGCACTTCTTAAAGAAATCACCCACTACTAAAACATCATCTATAAATATATCAATACTTTCTTCTATAGTAGTAGAAAGTAGCTGGCACATTACACAATTCGAATAACATCTGCTTGAATGTAAAGGTCCCATATGGATATGTTAAAGTGCTTCTCTCTTGGTCATCGGGAGCAACAAAGATCTGATTGTACCCTAAATAACCATCAAGATAACAATACCATCCTCTACCCTTTAGATAGTCTATAAATGATACATAAAAGGCATCGAGTGGTAGTCTTTCTAGGTTCATTCAATTAGTTTTCTATAGTTCATAACACATGCCAGCATGTGATTGGTGTCAATAGAATCAAATCATTTTTTCATTTGGGACTATAGTAACCCTTTCTTATTTTAGCACATATTGAACCGAGCTCATCCATTTGCTGTCTATGATGGGGTAAAACATGCCTGCATCCATCCACTTAATAATTTCCTTCTTCAAAACCACTTACATAGGAGGATTCAAACTATGTTGATGCTCAATACTTGGAATACAACTAAGCCCAAGCTAGATTTTATGAGTGCAATATCAAGCGAGATCCCGATGACATCGACGATGGTCTAACCAATTATCCTTCTAAACTACTTCAAAACAAAGACACGAGCATCAACTTTTCACTCAACTAAATCAGCTACAATAATCACTAACAAGGTGTGGTTAGATCCAAAAAAAAGCATATTGAAGATGAGAAAGAAGAGCCTTAAGCTCCTAAACTAGAGTCTCCTCAATGGAATGTTTAGCCGGTGGAATTGCACAATTCATCAAATCTAGATCTAAATTTTTCGGTGTATGAGTGTAAGATCCCATACCAACAAGTGTATTAACTATCTCAACATACTCATCATTGTCATCCCTATCAAAATTCATGATGACTATGGCCAATATCTCAATAATAAATCTCTGTTGAATAGGTATCTCAAGCACAACCACATAAATTATATCAATGACAGAAATATTACTCATCTTACTTGGCTTATTCATTGGTCAACACACATTTATCACCACTTATTCACTGTTGATGTGTCATGATTTCATGGCACTTTTGATGCTTAAAATAAGGAAAATATGCAATAACTTGGGTATGTTTAGTTAGTATGATGTGTTTTCTATCTTACTTTGTAGAGAAATAGGTTATAGAGGAAAGCTGGAGAAAAAAGGAATAAGTATGCACTATAATGAAACATTTGAAAAGAAATGAGCTAAGTCAAAGCAGGGGAGTGTCCCACGGTAGGGAATCACATCAAGTGAGTATACCCAAGCCACGTGGATTGGTGTCGTAAGTCAACTCCTACAGACTGGAAGGAAGTTTACTTTCCATGCCAGGGATTCATGGCAAGTGAATCTACCCACGTCATATGGATTGCTGTCGCGAGTCAAATCCCAAAGATTGAAAGGAAACTTGTTTTCCATGATAGGACCCAGATGGCATGACTTGGTTCCACGAGACCAAGTCACGATACTGTGGAAAAGTTCCGACTCTGTTTTCCTTTTTTGTTTAGGATAGGATTCATCTTGTATCTATAAATACCCCTATATTATCCTATGTCCAAGAGAGAGTCATTACATTGTTTTGAGATATATTTTCATCATTTTGAGTTCACAAATACATTATCGATTTTTTAATCTTGGAACACCAATTCTAGGGTTTTATTCATTATTGAAATTTTAGAGTTTTCTTCTTATTGTGAGTTTACAATTATGTTTTCTTCATTGAATTCTTCTTGCGTTCTTGCAACCATGAGTAGATAAAACCCGTCAACTAGGGTTGTGTGAACCATGAGAAATTAACGAAATGGGTTAGGTGCATAGCAATTCTGAACCGTTTTGAATGCATGTATTGTTATTTCCTTCATTGTTATTGATCTTCTAATGGTGGCAAATGTTAGAAACTAGCTTGTATTCTAAACTTGGTCAAGAGAGAGGTAGAGATTGGGAAAAGGGAATAACAACAGAGATTTCAAGCTATCAACCTTCATCTAATAAACTTAAGCCGTAACAGGGATAGTTATCTGAGATCTAGGACAAGGGTTAGTAGTGCGACACTCGGAGACTGAGAGGAGAAGAGTGAAATTTGTCTAACCAAGGTTGAGATACGTTTATATTAATATATCTTATTAGATTTTGCATGCAATGCATCGGACAGTTTTCCAAGCACAAGTAACTAGTGGAGTTAAGAAATCATTCGGGATCATAGTCCTAGTTTATTTCTCATATTGATAAAAAATCCAATAATCAACAATCATCACTATTACTACTTGCTTACAAAAATCCCCCCCCCCCCCCTCCCAGTTTACTTACTTGCCAATAACTCAGACTAACATTCGATAGACTTTTATCCTATTTCTTGTGGGATCGACCCCAACCTAGTTGGGTTTTATATTTGATACAGTGACCGCATTATACTTTTTTGGATGTATACTTTGGGTGACATGAAATTTTGACGCCGCTACCGGGGAATTATGAATACAAAAGTTGATTACTTTGCTTGTTGGAGTTGATTGGTTTTATTTTTCTATACTTTTAAGTGCACACGCCGGTGTATGCCTAATACTAAGAGTCAAGGCAATCCCTTGATTCCACTTGATCCTGAGATAGAAAGAACACTGAGAGCTAATCGAAGAATGGTAAATACCGACAGAGTTCAGGATCCTGCAGACGCGGGAGACATTCATAACCAACCAATCCAGCCAGTTGGTTATGAAATAGCGGACCAAAATACTGTTCGATTAACACGGGTAGAGAAAGCTAGGCAAGCTTTTCTTAGGCAAGAAGATAGAGATAATCGAGTTATGCAAGAAGCAACCCAACGTCTAGTTGATACTGAAGAGAGACAAAGAAGGCTGAGGGCACACAAAACATCTCAAAGACCATATGTGCCAGTTTTTAATAATCTAGAAGAAGAGGATGTGGATTATTTCAAGCCGGTAGATACTGGTGCCATTATCCCACCAGAATTACCTCAGGGCACTAAGTTCAACATTACAAGTGCCATGATCCACCTGCTTAACTTGAGAGGCGTATTCGTCGGTCTTCCTATGGATGATCCGAACATGCATGTGATAAACTTTGTGGGGGTATGAACTTCATATAATTTGCCTGGAGTGGACCAAGAGGCTATTCGATTAAGATTGTTCCCGTTCTCTCGAACAGGTGAAGCAACTTTGTGGTTGGCTGAATTACCACGAGGCTCCATCACTACTTGACAAGAGTTGAGAAATCAATTTTTGGAGAGAGTTTTCCCACCCTCCAAGATGCTACAATTAAAGGATGAGATTTACAACTTTAGACAACTACATTCTGAAGTACTTTATGAGACATCGCTAAGGTTTAAGAAGAAGTTACAGAATGTTCCAAATCATAGGATGAGTGGTAGGAGTTAACTTAAAATCTTCTATAGGGCTTTAAATGTAAATACCAAGGGTGTAGCAGATACTATCATTGGCAGAACATTTATGAGTCTTAGGTGGGAACAAACTTCAGATATTTTAGATTGTATCACTAAGACTAACCAAGGATGGCATACTCAAGAGGCAGATACATCTGCTGGTACGTACGCTATTGGAGTATCAGCAGCACAATAGGCTTTGGATGAATTTGTAGCTCAAGAGGTTCCACAACTGAGGACAGAAATTGGTTTGCTAGCCAAACAGATTGTGGCTAGAGGTGCTGAGAAGGTGCATGCCATTGAAGCACAAGGTCAAACACCTAATAATGAGGATTCTGAATATGATGAGGAAGATAAGTACTTGGATCGAGAAGTGATGGGTTTCTGAGCCAAGGGCCAAGGGTCTAATCAAGACTATTGGATCGCAAGGCAAGGGAATCAAGGTCAAAACTATTATGGAGAAATTACAACAAGTCAGGATATAGAGACAAAGAATGAGATCGTAGTGGAGATTGGAGAAGAAAAGATGATTACAAAGAGAAGAGCGGTGCTTATGTTCCACCAGGGAACCTGATGCTGACTATAAGAATTCACGACTGGAAACCCTTCTTAAAAAATTAGTTAAAGGATTAAAAAACCAAAAAAGTTGCTTGAAGGAACTTAGGGCGGATATTTCGGGAATAAGTCAGAAGGTTGAGTCTCACTCAACTGCCATAAAATAGTTGGAGCAACACATTAGGACAGTTTTACCAACACAAGTAACTGGTGGATTTAAGGAAACATTGGGGATCATAGTCCTAGAGTATTTCTCATATTGATAACAAATCCAATAATAAACAATCATTACTGTTACTACTTGCTTACAAAAATCCCCCCAATTTACTTACTTGCTAATTACTCAGACTAACATTCGATAGACTTTCATCCTATTCCCTGTGGGATCGACCCTAACCTAGTTGTGTTCTATATTTGATCCAACAACCGTATTATACTTTTATGGAAGTATATTTTGGGTGACATCAAATTTTGGTGCCATTGTTGGGGAGGATGAGCCAGTGGTGGTTGATGTAGATGATGAGATGTTGGAGCAACAGTTAGGGTAGATACCATTGGTGTTGAACCAATGTCAACCAGGCACTCTTCCAAGCAACACCATCTAAAATCTAAAAAATGACGATCATTATTTGGTCATTACTACAAGAAGTGGGAAAAGTACAACTAACCCATCTATTCCTACAGATAACGGTAAGGAAGATGAGCCAATGGTGGTTGAGGAAGAGGGTGAGATGAAGCCAGAAAATTTAATAGCGGATAACAATGCAGCTCACAAACCCCATAGTATTAATAAAGAAGTTAAATCTGAGAAGAGGCAGGAGAAGGAGGTTCCACAAGTTTTGAAAACTATCCCACGGCCTCCTCCTCATCCCTTTCGTCAAAGGTTGAAAAGGAAGGCTGAGGAGGGTAAATACCAGAAGTTTATTACAATGTTAAAAGAGCTATAGATAAGTATCCCTCTTTGTGTGGCATTGGAGTAGATGCCCGGTTATACGAAGTTCATGAAAGATTTAGTGACGAAGGAGAGAACTGTTAATTTTGAGCTGACAGATAACTTGTATCAGTATAGAGTAGTTGCTTCGTGTTCCCTAGTAGAAAAGAAGGAGGATCTAGGAGCTTTCATAATTCCTTATACTATCGGGTCTTCCAACTTTGCAAAGGCACTGTATGATTAGGGTGCTAGCATTAACTAGATGCCTCTAGCTATTTTCAAGCAGTTAGGGTTGGGAGCACCAAAACCAACTTCTATGAGGCTTCTTATGGTAGATAGAACTGTGAAAAAACCGATGGGCATTCTATATGATGTTTTGGTGAAAGTTTCATCATTCATTTTTCCAATGGACATTGTGATTCGTGATTGTGAAGTTGATTTTGAGGTTCCCATTCTCTTGGGGAGACCATTCCTTGCCACATGCCATGCATTGGTTGGCATGGAAACTGGGCAAATGAAATTTAGGTTAAATGATGAACATGTTACTTTCAATGTTTGTCGTTCCATGAAGCAATCAAAAGATATGCTGGTGGTTTCTGTAATTCATACGTTTGATGAGAGTGACGTAGTTGTTTTAATTGAAGAAAGGTTGGGGGTAGAAGCTCTTACAGCTGTGATTCTAAATTTTGACATAGATGATATTGAGGAATACGATGAGATGATTGGAGCACTTGCTGGTAGAGGATCATACACTTATACTCCAAAGAAACTTGATCTTGATTTGAAGAATAGGGTGACGCCACCAGCTGGCCTTTCTATCTCATCTTCGCTATGCATTTTTGGGAGCCAATAACACCTTGTCTGTAATCATTTCTGCTGAGTTAGCAGGATGGCATGTAGAGGCTCTGATTTCAGTATTGAAGAAATTTAAGAGGGTTATTGGTTGGTCCATTGCTAATATTATAGGAATTCCACCTGGCCTTTGCACTCATAAAATTCAGCTTGTTCCTGAGTGTATATCGAGCATTGAGCACCAACGTCATCTGAACCCACCTATGCAAGAAGTTGTGAAGAAATAAATCATTAAGTGGTTAGATACAGGTACGATTTACCCCATTGCTGATAGCAAGTGGGTAAGCCCTATTCAGTGAGTACCAAAGAAGGGAGGAATCATTGTGGTTCCAAATGACAAGAATGAGTTAATCCTAATAAAGTCGGTCACCGGATGAAGAGTTTGCATGGATTATCGAAAGCGAAATTCTTAGACCACAAAAAATCACTTTCCTATGCCTTTCATGGACCAGATGTTAGACAGTCTAGCTGGAAGAGCATGGTTTTATTTTCCTGATGGTTATTCAGAATATAATCAGATTTTCATTAACCCCAAGGACCAAGAGAAGACCACGTTCACCTGTCCATATGGGACTTTGGCATTAAAAAGGATGTCGTTATAGTTATGTAATGCGCCAACCATTTTTCATCATTGCATGATATCTATTTTCTCCGACATGGTGGAAGACACTATTGAGGTTTTCATGGATGATTTTTCTGTAGTGGGAGACTCTTTTGACGAATGTCTAGACCACCTCGCTAATGTGTTGCAAAGATGTGAAGAGTGTAACTTAGTGCTAAATTGGGAGAAATGTCACATTATGGTTAAAGAAGGTATTGTATTGGGACATCGAATCTCTAAGAAGGGTATCGAAGTAGATAAAGAAAAGATTGAGGTGATTGAAAAATTACCCCCACCTATTTTTATGAAAGGGATTCGAAGTTTTTTAGGTCATGCTGGCTTTTACAGAAAATTCATCAAGGATTTCTCTAAGATTGTACATATTTGATGGGGCGTGCCTAAAAGCATTTGAATGTCTAAAAGAGAAGTTGATTTTAGCTCCGATCATTGTCACACCAGATTGGACAATGCCATTTGAGGTTTTGTGTGATGCTAGTGGATTGGCTTTGGGTGCAGTCCTTGGCAAAAGACATGAAAAGATTCTACATCCAATTTACTACGCGAGCAAGGCACTTAATCTAACTCAAAAGAATTATACTATGACTGAGCAAGAGTTGTTGGCGATGGTTTTGCTTTCGAAAAATTTTGATCTTATTTGATTGGTAAAAAGGTGATTGTACATACAGACAATGCAACACTTAGATATCTTATGTCAAAAAAGGACGCTAAGATAAGGCTGATTTGGTGGGTACTTCTATTGCAAGAATTTGATTTTTAGGTCACGGACTAAAAAGGGACAAAGAATCAGGTTGCAGACCACCTATCATGCCTTGAGGAGGAAACCATACTTAAAATAAGGAATGATCTTGATATTTATTATACTTTTCCAGACGATCAAGTGTTGGCAGCATCACAAGACTTAATCCCATGGTTTGCAAATTTTGTTAATTTTCTGGCAAGTGATGTAGTACCGGAAGATATGTCGTACCAGCAAAGGAGAAAATTCATGCATGAGGTAAGAAAATTATTCTGGGATGATCCTTACCTATTTAGGGTGTGTATAGATGGTATGATTCGAAGGTGTATCCCGGAGACCTAAATAATGAGTATTTTGGAAGCATGTCATTCATCTCTAGCTGGGGATCATCATAGGTGTACGCGAACTGCGCACAAGATCTTAAAATGTGGATATTATTGGCCCACCATCTATAAATATACTTATGACTATTCTCGGGCTTGAGATCAATGTCAAAGATAAGGGAATATCTTGCGCAGAAATGAACTCCCTATGACAACTATCCTTGAGCTCAATTTATTTGATGTATGGGGAATTGATTTTATAGACCCATTTGTAAGCTCACATAGGATGAAATATATTTTTGTAGCTATCGACCATATTTCTAAGTGGGTGTAGGCAATTATGCTTTCCAATAATGAAGGTAGAAGTGTCACGACATTCTTGAAAAGGAATATATTTTCACAATTTGGTACACCCCGAGTTATCATTAGTGATGGAGGATCCCACTTCTGTAATCGGCTGTTCTAATCCTTGCTTGAAAAATATGATGTAAAACATAAGGTTGCAATACCTTACCATCCTCAAATGAGCAGGCAAGTTGAAGTGTCAAATCGTGAGATTAAGTCTATTTTGGAAAAGACAGTGAATTCCAATATGACTGATTGGGCAAGAAGATTGGATGATGCACTATGGTCTTATCAAACTGCATTCAAGACACCAATTGGTATATCTCCATATCAGCTGGTATTTGGTAAATTGTGCCATTTGCCTGTAGAACTTGAGCATAAGCCATTATGGGCATTAAAGAGGCTGAATCTGGAATGGAGTGATGCGGCTAAATTGAGACTAGAGAAGATGAATGAGATGGATGAATTTCATCGTCAGGCTTATGAAAGTTCAGCATTGTATGAAGAAAAGATAAAATTATATCATGATCGGAAGATTGAACAACGAGAGTTTCACCCAAGAGAGTTGGTACTACTTTCTAACTCCAGGCTTCGCTTGTTTCTGTGAAAGTTAAAGTCCAAATGGTACGGATAATTCATGGTGGTTAGGGTGTTCCCTTATGGAGCAATCGAGCTGAAAGGTGATGATAATGTTCTATTCAAGGTTAATGGGCATCGTGTAAAGCACTATGTGGGAATCACGGAAGAAATAAAAACATGTGAGGAGCTCTTTATGGGAGGCAACCCATGGGATAGTTGGTGCAGTCTAAGTAACCAACCTAGCTACATCGTGCTGCGACGTTAAATAAAGCACTGCTTGGGAGGCAGCCCAAGGATTGTTGCCAGTCGTGAGTTGAAAATAATGTTGTGAACTGAAAACTGTCCAGTTTAAAACCACGGGGGTGAACCACATGACGTAGGACAACCTACGTGGCGTGTATTGGTATCGTAGAAATAAAAAAAAAATTATAGTTGCAGAATCAGACCCACTATAGGAAACCCACGTGACGTAGGTTTGTATCGTGAGAATCAGAGAAAATTTGTGGTTGTGGAATCCTACCCACGATAGTGACCCACGTGATGTCAGTAGACCACATACCATGGGTATGTTCCATGGAAACAAAACCCATCTTAAAATCTGACATCCAACCCAGCCCAACCTTACTTATTTCGGTACAACATAAAATCCGACCACATCCGACAAAAATCCTAACGAATTCAAATCCAATCATCCTTTCTATTTTTGAAGATTCATCAAATCATCCACTTTAAATCATCCATCCCTTAAATTCCTACATACATATTCCGAAATTCATCAATTCCTAACCACCATTTAACCGAATTCATGAACCCCAAAATCCCAAAATTTTTGAAACCCTAGAACCCCAAACCCAAACCATTTGATTCAAAATTCCTCCAAAAATAAACTCGAAACGTGGAGATATGAGTTCAACTTTGAGAATCCTAACTAAAAACCCTAAATTTACGATAAGGTTGCGCGATGAACCTTCGGGGCCAGATAAAAGTGGATCCGAGGAAGTGTTTGAGATTTCTCACAATGATTCTGTACTTGTACCTCACACAATGACGCTAAAAACTAGGGAACAATCTACTGCTTGGGCTGTACTTCAGCCTATTCCACAACCCCCACAACCTGCCAAATCGGCTGCTCCTGATCAGTTTTCTAATTTTTCCCCCCATTCTGAGGAGGGGAAGAATTCTTCTACCTGTGATGACCACGAGGATGATGTATCTGGGTTTGAGGAGAATGCTGAGGGTACAGATGAGTCTGCGTTCGGTGAGAGTAGTATGACTGATGGGACAACTTCTATCTCCAGTATTGGTGTCCAGGATTTGACTACCTCCTCACAAAGAGCTTTCAGTGCATGTCAGGTCGTAGCTCCGGTACAAAGGGATGACAGAAGGTGGTGTGTTAATGGGATGAAAGACATTTATTATAGGGATGTCGAACCAACTGAGCGGGGTATATGGCGAAAAATATCATGGAGGAGGCTCGGTATCGAATAGATTAGGTGAGTACACTGCCTGTGATAAAGACATTGTTTGATCGCTATGGATTTGGGTGGATCACGGGGCCTTTGGGCAGCTATATCCGTGAGTTGGTCCACAAGTTTTATGCTTCGTATGCTGCATTGGTAGTGTTGACTACATCTAATAAGTAGATATATTGGGACCAACCACCACTGACTCACAATTTGGTTCGTGGCACCAGAGTTGACATATCCGAGCGGACTATCCATAGGTTTTTATTTGGAGCGAAAAGGGAAATTCTATCCACGACTGCTGAGTTTTATCATCGGACGGTGAGAAATAGGACTAAAATGAGGGACGCCGATCAGCGATTAGAGTTACTATGGTGGATTGTTGGTTACATAGCAGAGGATGGTGCAAATGCTACTTGGGTTACTGGGACGGTGGACATTAAGAAGTCCTCGCTTCACTTTGCAGGATGGTTTTGGTGGTTGATTATAAGGCACCATTTGTGTCCCACTAATGTAGATAATTCACTCAAGCTTGATCGGGCTGTTTTTGTAACGAGCATTCTAGTAGGGTATGACATTAACTTCGCTCGCTACATCATTGAGAAGATAGCTAAGCATGCATTCCGCAACATCACTATCATCCCTTATCCTTGTTTGATCCAGGGGTTATGTAATACTGTTGGTGTGGCCCCAATACCTACGGTTAATCATGATGTTGAGGTGACCAGCATTTCTAATATAGTGTTGATGCAGTAGCGACGGGCTAACCTAATTGTTTCGAGGTGGTCTCAACCAAGCATGTCATCTGGCGTGGCCCTTTTTGAAGGGACTGGAGATAGAGTGGAGCCGGTTAGTACTCTAGAACCAGTGAGTGTGCCTGAGACTGTGTGTGTACCTACTGAGGGCATAGGCCCTGTGATTGATGATGAGTTTATAGGCACTACAGTACCACCTCCCCCATCTGGTATAGTCTTAGTTTTGAGGGAATTTTTTCAGCAAGTGGTTGATAGACAGACCCAGATGTTTGAGAGGCAGGCTTACACAGAGGCCTAAATGGATAAGTTAGTATCCCAGCTTAAGCCATGGGTCAGCACCATGGTAGAAGCTTGAAAGGCGAGAGTTAATGCCCACATGACTACGACCATGTATAAATTAATAAGAGAGTTGCATGGGCGGATTGATAGTTTTGAGAAACGAATCGCTAACCCGATGAGTTTGGCACAAATTCCTAATATGGCAAGGTTTAAATATGAGGTAGATGCATTGAGGGAGGAGGTTAGATATTTTGCACCGAGCAGCACCCCACTCATTCTACCTATGCCCGTGCCATCCCCGTTAAGATCGATTTTTGAGATGGATTTGTTTACGGATGAGGAGCTGCCTATAGAGAAGGTCAAGCAGCCACGTATCCTAGAGGTTCAACAGATGAGTGGTGATGATTTTAAAAGGGACCTGAAGAGGGCTATGAAAGCCTCTCAAGTCAAATATCACCTCAGTTAGATCGTAGATGAGCAGAGAAGTTTGGGAGCATCTTCTAATCATCCACCTCTCCCACTGTCAGTACCTAGTGTGGAGCCTATAGAGCATACAGATGATCCAGCTATGGATGGACCCACATCCGGTGCCTAGGGCACCACAGGTAAGTCTTCACTCCCTTACACTTATTATATTGATAGTTTTGCACTGGGGACAGTACACCATTATTTAGTTGGGAGTGGGGGTATACCACCACTTGGTGCTTTTGTTGCCGTGTTTTCTTTTCCCCCCAAGTGTGCTATCATAGTAAAACAGACATTCTTAGGTCATTATTTATATTATTTATGTGTTTTCGTGATGAATTAGGAGAAAAATAGGGAAACCTTAGTGCAGTCCAATTTTGAACATATTTTGAATGATAATAATGCTTTTTGATTGTTTAAAGGACACCCCTCCTAAAAATTTAGTTTTGAACTGTGTGTGTAGTATGTTAGTTTGTGACAGTTTTTGGATCTTGTTATGACATTAGTATTATAGGTAGCATGATTGTAGCTAGCAATGCAACAATTAGATATGTAGTAGTTGATAGTATAACCCTGTGCTATGTGTGTGTGAGGTCATTATCTAGTTCACTTTGTGTGTGCGATCCAGAACATGCCCTGTTAGTCTTGCCTAGGTTATAGGATAGTGGTTAGGAAAGGATCATAGGCCGTTTTATAATAAGTCCACTTTTAGCTTAAATGCCTGACCAAATGAATTAAGTATCCCTTGATCCCGAGCTTGAGCCTTAATTGACCTATTTCTTTCATTAGCTTATTCACCTTCCCATTTTGACTTACAATGAACTTTCTTGGCCCTGGTCCCTCCTTGGACATTGTGTACCTCAACTCAGGCAAATCGCCTAAGTTGAGGGTGGCTATTATAGGGATGCGTAGTTTAACTTGGGTATGAAGAAGGGGTTAGTAAAAGAAAAAGAGAACAAATTTAGGTGTAAAAAAAATGAGTAAAAAAAAAAAGTTGTGTTTTGAAAGTATGAAGAAAATCACACCCAAAAATCTGAAAATAAATAAAGGAGAATAAGGGAAAATAAAAGGAGAATGGTTTGAAAGTGGAGCCAAAAATAGTGTTGTGTCAAGGAGGGTTGAGTCAGTATATCCATATGTACCATACCCCATCCCCAAGCCTACATTACAAGTCGATGAAAGTCCTATAGTGATCCTAGTCCAACTATCCGAAAAACTAAGGCATAGAAAATAAGGCGAAACCTATGGTATTTCATGCACACTGTTTGAACTTCTTTGTAAGAGAGAGTGTTTTGACCTAGTCCCTACTTTGATATTCATTAATATACTGTGAGTATATGGGACTTCTTTGTTGTGAGAGTACCTGGGTTGCACTGTTAGCTGCTATTTGTTCCAATAATGTCATTTGCATATATGCTTAGTTATGTGTTCATAATCTGATGCCATCACTTGATCCCTTCGGTGTCATTATAATATGCTGCATATAGACACAACGTCATTTTTTATTTGAAAGTAGAAGGGTGTTGATAAATTGTTGGTGCAATAAGTCGACTGTCGTAGGTCTCTTAGGTTTCTCTTAGTTATGCATCGTACGTGTTTATTTAGTTTTGTTCGCCTAAGGACATGCAAACATTTTAGTTTAGGGTATTGATGTGTCATGATTGTATGGCACTTTCGATGCTTAAAACAAGGAAAATATGCAATAACTTGGGTATGTTTAGTTGGTATGATGTGTTTTCTGTCTTACTTTATAGAGAAATAGGTTATGGAGGCAAACTGGAGGAAAAGGGAAGAAGCATTCACTATAATAGAGCATTTGAAGAAGAAAAGAGCCAAGTCAAAGTCGGGGAGTGACTCATGTCAAGTGAGTAGAACCATGCCGCGTGGATCGGTGCAGTGAGTCAACTTCTACAGATTGGAAGGAAGCCTGCTTTCCATGCCATGGATTCATGGCACGTGAGTCTACCCACGTCACGTGGATTGGTGTCGTGAGTTAACTCCCAAAGATATAAAGGAACCCTATTTACCACGGCAGGACCCATGTGGCGTGATTTGGTTCCACGACACCAAGTCACGGAACCGGGGAAAAGTGCCGACTATGTTTTCCTATTTTGCTTAGGATAGGATTCATCGTGTATCTATAAATACCCCTATATTGTTCTATGTTCTGGAAAGAGTCATTACATTGTTTTGAGATATATTTTCATTATTTTAAGTTCATAAATACATTAGCGGTTTTGTAATCTTGGAACACCAATTCTAGGGTTTTATTCAATATTGAGATTTCATAGATTTTTGTTCTTATTGTAAGTTTACCATTATGTTTTCTTCATTGAATTTTTCTTGTGTTCTTGCAACCATGAGTAGCTAAAACAGTCAACTAGGGTTGTGTGAACCATGAGAAATTAACGAAACGGTTTAAGTGCAAAGCAATTCTGAACCGTTGTGAATGCATGTATTATTATTTCCTTTTTTGTGATTGATCTTCTAATGGTTACAAACGTTAGAAACTAGCGTATATTCTAAACTTTCTCGAGAGAGAGGTAGAGATTGGGAAAAGGGAATAACAATAGAGATTTGAAGCTATCAACCTTCATCTAATAACTTGAGCCGTAACAGGGATAATTATCTGAGATCTAGGACAAGGGTTAGTAGTGCGACACTTGGAGACTGTGAGGAAAAGAGTGAAATTTGTCTAACCAAGGTCGAGAGATGTTTAGATAAACATATCTTGTTATATTTTTCATGCAATACATCTGGATAATTTTGCCAGCACATGTAACCGGTGGAGTTAAGGAATCATTGGGGATCACAGTCCTATTATATTTCTCATATTGATAACAAATCCAATAATCAACAATCATTACTGTTACTACTTGCTTAAAAAAATTCCCCCAGTTTACTTACTTGCCAATTACTCAGAATAACATTCGACAGACTTTTGTCCTATTTCCTGTGGGATCGACCCTAATCTAGTTGGGTTCTATATTTGATACAGCGACCACATTATACTTTTCTGGAAGTATATTTTGGGCGACATCAACTATTCAACCAAAACTTCAAATCACCACTTGCTATGTCAAAAAGAGCCTTTTGGTAGCTAGTTATGGTCATCCCAAGATGATGTGAACCTCAAAGTCAACCTTGCTATCCAAGATCACAAAATTAAAAGGAAAAATAAAATTTCTGACCTTCAACAAAACATCATATAGTATGCATACATGATACATAACGGTGTGATCCTTTATACGAAGTCATATAGTAGTTGGTTTAGGGACTCCCAAGCCCAACTGTTTGAACACAGCAAGCGATATCAAATTTATGCTTGCACCAAGATCACACAATGCCTTAGAAAAATTGAACCCCCCAATATTATAATGAATAGTGAAAGCTCCAGGATCCTCCTTTCTGCATAAGAAATGATAAGCTATTACACTATAGTGGTGTAGATAATCAGTCGACTAAAAACTCACAGTTCTCTTATTTGTAACTAGATCCTTCATAAACTGTGCATAAGAAGGAATTTACTCAAGTGCTTTCACTAATGGGATGTTTATGGATAACTATGTCAATATTGATACAAACTTGTGGAATTTTCCATATTTCACCTTCTTTTCAAGCATTATAGGAAGGGAGATGGAAGTCTAGGAATGCAAGTCAATGACTTTGGGACCTCATTTTCCTTCCCATTATCAACACTAGTCTCCTTTGCATTAATTGGAGACTTTTTAGCTTCTTTCCAGCACTCACCAACCATAATTTGTTCTTTAGGATCGACCATATTTTTCTACTCAAGACTATGTTCCACAACATCCTCATCATCAACAATAACAATTGGCTAGGACTGCTCATTCACCTATTTTTCACTTTCGGTAGTAACTGCCATACAATGATTATCGTTTGGATGATTAGGCATAAATAACTAGGCAAAGTACCATTCTTTCTTTGATTTAATGATGCAGAAATCTACCCTATTTGCTACTCTAACTACTTAATGGAGGTGGAATAAGAGTCGACCTACTGGGTCACATTAGAAATATCGTCTCACATTTACATAATTCTAGGATCAGCAGATTCTACCCTTTTCAACATATTTACAATCATATCCTCCATTCTATAACTACTTGTCTAACCTTGATCTCTACCTTTTGGAGGAACAAATAGACTGTTATGATCATTTTTGTAACCATCTTTATTCCACCAATTGCCTTGATCTCTACCTCTTTTTTGATCTTTATACCAAAACAAATAATAGTTGTTATCCTTGTAATAGGTCAAACCTTGATTTATTTGACCTTGGTGCCAAGAGTCTTGGTTAGACCCTAGGTCGCTAGCCTCAAAACCCTCCATTTGGTTGTTGACATGATTTACCTCTTCTTCCGAATCAAAATCATAATCAACTTGCCTTGGTTCTTTATCTTGTGAACCAACCACATTCACTTTTCAAAGACGATCCCAACCATGTGCTTTGTAATTAGGACCATTTTAGTTTTCTGATGAGACACATCCCAATCACTCCTCTCTTTGTTTTTGTGCAGCTTCGTTGATATGTCCTTTGTATAGGTACCAACAGAGATCTCAGACTCCCTTATGTGCCATGCTCAATTATTTTTTTATAACTCAATCTTGCATCACCACTGCATTTATGTAGGTATGTGATATCATAGAACCTCCAGCAATAGTATTAGCCATTGCCTTAGTTGTAGAATTCAAAAACGTGTAGAATATCTCAAAAAAACTCGCATCAGCTAGCTTATTGTTTGGGCACTACTTCATCTTCTTATTGAACCTCAACCAAGCCTCGTGTAAAGCTTCTCTAGCATGGTAACTGAAGATATTAATCTCATCACTCAATTATATTATTCTGGATGGTGGGAAAATCATCCTAGAAAAGCCTCCTTTAGATCCATCCTATTTATAATGGAGTAATACAAAATTTTAGTTAATAAATAAGTTGCTTCCCTAAATAGTAAGAAGGGAAATAATTGTAGTCTAATAGCATTCTGACTAACAATGAGTAAAATTTATGCCTTGAAAATTCCCACAATATTGATCAAGTGGAGGTTTGGATCATCTCCAGTAGCAACTCCAACAAGAACCTTCATATTCACAATTTGTATCATAGTGCTGGTGATGTCAAACTTTGCACTAGGGGCTAGTGGAATGGGGACTATGGCACCTGTAGCACCTACTCCATCAAAATAAACCTCCTTCTCTTTATCCATATTATCATATTGAATATCCTATCTTTTGTTATGGCCCTGTGCTTTTGGTTCTGATGGGCATTAGCAACATTTTCAACAACTGTTGCATTTTCACGGTTTGAAAGATCTTCAGCCTCCATAAGCAGTCAGTTTGCTTCAGCCTATTGGGCTACCTCACCTTGCTAATGATGTTCTTGAGCATTAATTTCCCTAAGAGTACTTTTTGGTGGTCAATGGGAATCAAGGGACTTCCTTGACATCAGATGTTTGGCATAAACTAACTTGTACCCTGAAAGAAACAAAAACAACAGAAAAATAAATTAGGAAATAAAGACTAAAAGTCAAACAAAAACAATTGAACTTATTCCAAAATCATATTCCCCGATGACGACAACAAAATTTAATGTCACCCAAATTACACGTAGTATTGAAGTTTAAAATAGTCGCTAATCAAAGGGGTCGATCCTACAAGTAATATGGCTAGAAACCATGTCAATAGGGATATTTAAACTAATAGTCAGTTTTTTTCTAAGGGGGGATTGTAAAGTAACAAGTGACAGTCTGTGAACTTCAGTAAACAAGTTACAGATTGTTGAGAATGTTGTTTTTAATAAATTAATTAGAATGAACCATGACTGTGTTCTCCATGATTTCATAACTTAGTAAGGTAGCGTACCAGTGATCTATCCCGGTGCTTAACATGCAAAACAGGTAAGATTGGTTCACCTAAATATTTTTCAGCCCTTATTAAATGAATATCACTTTAAGGGTCCGGTGAGATGAAATCATAATATGAAATAATGATTTAAAATCATGAGATGAAGTTAATTTTTTGTTTGGAGATGCAATTTGGAATTTTTATGTTTCATGATTCTCATAAACATAAAATTCTCATACTTTGTGAGAACTATCAAAATTGCCTCAATTCTTTAAACAATCTTACCAAATAAGTGAAAGTCTATAACAAATGTATAATACACTATCACAAAGCTATTCTAAAAAATGATAATTATTATTCAAACTTTAGTTCAATAGAAAAGTAGGATTGAAAAAGAGTTGTGTAGTGTATTACTCTTAATATAATCCTCCCACATAGTATGGACAATCTCCTTACATTGAGCTTGCATTTCTCGATCAAATGACCAAGAAGATGAACCAACGTTGTTACTTTTAGTTGTTTGTTAGTCAACATCATTAGTAACTATATCTTCACATCATATACCATGAATATTTCATCACTCCTTTGGTATTCTAGTAAAATTATGTAATAGTGCTTAAGCGTTTACATGTCAGTTGTGTGTCAATATCATATTAGTTCATGCCTTGTTTTTGTATTCTGAATCTATTTTTCCAAGGTCCAAAAGTTCTTTCAATCACATTACGCAGAGATAAATGCCTAAAATGAAATAGTTACTTAGTGTTCTGGAGCACTCTTTCAATTACTCAGTAATCTTGCAAAGATTGCATAGGCCTTTGTATGGATCTAAAAATCCTTTCATATTTTGAAAACCAACATCAACAAAATCATATTTATCTACAAATAAAAATTATATTTTTGAAAAGAATTACTAAAAAGACATGTGACAGAAATAAAATAGCTTTGTGTAAGAAAATAATGTTTATTCTAAGTGATTATTTTTTCTAAACAATTGAAAATAGTAAGGATGTAATTTAAAGTTACCATGCAATGGAAATGGAAAGTAGGAGTTGGTTTGAAATAATAATAAATTTTATGTTGGTGAGAGTAATGGTTATATGAGATATAAATGGTTTAAAGAGTAATAATATGAACTATAAATGTTATTTACATATGAAATAAATGGTTGGTATATATAAATGATGTTTTTTTACAAACTATAAACTTGTGGTCAATTTTTACATTTGAAAAATCTCAAATCATAATATGAAATTCCAAACCAAGCTTTTGGGAGAATTTGGGATTTTATCTCACAATATGTAATCACGAGATGAAATTAGCATTAAATTGTATGTCCAAACACCTATTTCATCTCATGATTTCAAATCATGAGATGAAATCACATGTCCAAATGCCTACTAAATACCTCTTAGTCTTTGAGTGTCTGACTCTTAACCCTTACCCTTAGTCTCTGTTAACTTTACCTCTTAAGGCTCAAGCTATTAGATGAGGGTTGCTAGCCTCAAATCTCTATTTTTAATCTTTTTTCCTATTATCTACCATTTTTACCAAGCATGTGAAGAATTAAGGAAAGTTTCAACATTTTAAATCATTAAAAATCAATCAATATGAAGAGAACAACAATACATACATGAACACCGTTAAACATCACTATTAGGGATGACAATGGGGAGGGGCTGGTTTAAGGCTGTGCAGGATGGGGTGGGTTTAAGGGTTGTGCAAATGAGGACTGGTTTGAAAATAATTTTTTAGAAATGATACGTGGACGGAAGGGGGGGGGGGGGCGGTTTGCGGGTCCATGAAGGTTTTTGTGGGTTTAAACCAAAATTCACAAAAATAAAACTAAAAGCTTCTATTTTTGTTTGAACGTTACTAGTACTGCTTATACAATTTATATGTTTAATGTTGAAACCCAAAATTTATTTTTATTTTCTAGTTTAATTTTCTGGTTTTGAAAATATTAGTGTCTATCAAAATTATCTTATCTATTTATTTGGAACAGAATTAAATTCTATATAAGTTTAAGCCTAACACTGCTATACTTTTTTTCATTCATAAGCACACAAATTGATTTGCTGGAAACAGATTACAGAGAAGGAACTTCTATTTGCTAACACGACTCTACTTATATAATAAAATAACTCAACATTTTATTTGTCAATTAAGTCAATTGTTAAAGATCATAATTGACAAATATATAAAAAAAATGCACTGGAAAAATAATATACGTAAAACAAAAAATTATGCTAATGTGTGTATGAGTAATGTAATACCCCGTACCTTCCCAACCCTACTTGATGACATTAAATAATGTTTACTTAGGTGTCGATAGCTATAAGTATGTCTTTGGTAATGTTAATGATGAGAAAAATTGAAATTTGGCCTCGTACATGTGATTAGCCCTTCGTAGGAGGCGTTTTGTGATATTCATGGAGCATTTGTGGGGTTAAAAATGAGGCTAAGAGGACCTCTAAACAAAGTATATTAAGGGTAAGGAATAAGTTAAAGAATAGGACTTGAAGTATCTAACCAAATCCGCGAAGAAAAGTTGAAAAATGGAATTTTTTTGAAAAACTACGTGTGGGGCGCGCTAGAGGGCATTCCACGCCGCTCTGGGCTAAAATTTTTAGCCCACAGGCAGCAAGCTGAAACGCCCAAGGGCGTGCCAGGCTGGTTTTGCCACTTTTTCAAAGTTGGAAATTTCTTAAATCCCAAGGGTGCCCGGGGACGTACCGAGCCGATTTTTTCCACGTTTCTTATACAACCACGAGTATATACATAGAATGAATGAAATATTATATTGGTATGGTAAAATTACTCGTGAACGAATTTGGCATCAAAATGACAGTTTTGCCCTTGTGGTCAAAATAAGTCATACGTGGCTAGAATCACTTGTTTTTGGGATTGAGGCTACGGATATGAATAGCGTGAGTGGGAATATTGTTGTAACACGTCTGAGATGATTTAAACACGAGAAATTATTGGGTCAAGTGAATTGGGCCCAAAAAAAGGCCCAAAAATGAGAAGAAGACAAGGGCCAAAATGGGTCAAAAGACCCATTCTTGCCTTGACCTTCTAGAATACTACATTTAATGGCTAAGGATGGAATTAAGGGCTTATAAAAGTGACCAAAAAATCTGATTTTATTCATTGGACATTCTCATGCTTTCTGGACATTTCTCAACCATTTTTCTCTCAAAACCCTAAGAACTCAAAGCCAACATTTAGAGCAAGATCATCATTTTTCAAGCTTGGGTAAGTGATTATTGTTATGGATTAATATATTATATGCATGGGGGAGTATGTAAATCATGTTGGTTATGCTTGGAAGCGTTGAACATGGTGTCTTGTGTTTTTGGTAAAAGATTTGTGATCCATGGGATTTAAGCTTGAAATATGACTTGCGACTTAGATGAAAGAGAATGGTATGGATAAAATATGAACATGTATGGTGTGATGTTGTTATTAAACTTGTTATTTTTATACAAGTGTAAAGTATGGGATTTTTTGCGATATGTGTTATGAAGTGTATTAAGGTGAATTGATGGATTATTTGTGATATGGTGTGGATGAGAAAGTGTAAAGGAGAAGTGTTGTGGTGAAATGTTATTGATTATCATGTATTGTTCAATGTATGGAATATTGTGGGATTATTGGTATGATAATTTCATTAATGGTATTGTCAAGGGGAAATGACATTTTAAAGGCAAAAATGTAACTCATTGACGTTATATGCATTTGTAAGGTAGTTGGTGATTAATGTCAATTCCGTTATGTATTTTTTTGTAGAGTGAAACATAAAGAAGAAGCGAGACTATTGTATACGCATCTAAGATTGTATATTCGTATTGAGAATACAAGGTATGTAAGGCTACTCTGTCCATATCTTTCTGCGGTAAATAGTATTCACATTGACATTACACTTGTCCCATCCCAAAATGTGCTAAGGTATCCTATATCCTGTTATCAATGGTCATTATCATATGTTCCTACTCATTGATCAATTGCGAATCTCATATCTCATATTCATGGTTAATGTTCCAAAAGCTCAATAGGGTTATGTTCCAATGTTCCAATAGTGATTATACTCATGTCTCTTGTTCAAGAATTATTGTCCAATGGTGTTATGGTTCGAATAATGTTATGTTTCTCACAATGTTTATTTACATGTCTCTCACTCATTGGTTAATGATCAAAAGCTTAAAGTAAAGTTGTAACTATCATTGTATCAATCTCAAAGTAATAAATGAAGTAATACATATGTGGTCAATGATCAAGTATGGGTGGTAGCTTTGGGGGCAAATGCCTAGCTCAAGCCAATCCCGAGATTGTTGGATCAGGGGGCAGTCCTAGAGGCATACGCCTAGCTCAGACCGATCCTGACAAGGGGCATCTCTAGGGGTAATAACCTAGCTCGAGGCGAACCTGAAATCTTAGTTTCTGGGTGGCAGCTCTAGAGGTAATAACCTAGCTCGAGCCAATACCGATATATATTAATTCATGGGTGGCAGCTCTAGGGGAATAAGCCCAGCTCAAGCCAATCCCAACATAACGATATGTTATGTTAAAACCCACTGTTCAGTCGGGGCCCGGGTATCACAAGTCACAGGCAAAGATGAATAATCACAGAAGTAAAGATACAAAGAAAGTAATGAAAGCAATATACATGGTTTCCAAAGTACAGAACAGTGACTTATCCATATTGATCATTCATTTGTATTTGAGTTCATTGGCATATTTACTTATCATACAAGTTTCATATGGCCTTATATACTCAGTACATTCTTCGTACTGACCCCTCTTGGGGGATTTACCTTACTTGTTGCAGGCGCAGGTACTAGTAGGCCTCCACAGTAAGTTGCCAATTTTTGCAGATCGTTGGTGAGCTCCAGTTAGTTCGGGGCTTCTCTGAGTCACAGTTGCACATATGTTTTGGTGTTGTATATGTTGTCTAAAGCGGGGACTTGTCCCGACTTTCAGTTGGTTTTTGTAAATGTCTATATAGAGGATTTTGTAGACATGTGTGGGTGCATGAATGTAAGGTGGTATATGACGTTTTGACTTGATGGACTCAACGGCCAAGTTTCACATATGTATATATATATATGTCCCATGTTCCATGTTTTTTTGTATTTTGCCTTTCATGTTCTTACGTAATGGTGGTGTTGCCTATGACATGCATATGAATGAATAGAAGCAAAGCTTGGTTCTCTTTGGCCATGTCGGCTACGGGTGCCAAATCCGTCCCGATGGGATTCGGGGCGTGACAAAAGTGGTATCAGAGCAGGTCGTTCTAAGGGTGTCTACAAAGCCGTGTCTGAGTAGAGTCTTACTTATCGATGTGTTGTGCACCATATTTATAAGTAGGAGGCTCCGGGACATTTAGGATGTTGTTTCTTTTCTTCACTTCTAGATCGTGCAATAGAGCCAGTGTTGTAAGTTGAATTGTATCTGATCATGGTAATTGTTTTTCTTTAGTATAGTCAAAATGCCAATTATGAGAAGATGTAGAGGTAAAGGGAAGCAGGTAGATGTGCCTGCTGAATAAGGAATGAGTAGATTGCCACCTGACCAAGCCATTCAAGGTGGAACAAATGCTGAAATTTCATCGCGGTCTTCGTCTACTTTTCCAGCTCCAGAAGAGTCGATTGGTAGAGAAGTACCCGTAGAACCGCCAATGAATGCTACAGATCAGGATCAGAGAAATGCAGTTCATATGTTGACACAGTTAGTGGTAGCACAAAGTCAAGGACGCGCTGGTCCAATGACACATGATGATGATGAGGCTAGAGTGGCGAGTCGCAGAACACAAGATTTCCTGAAACTGGACCCTACTATATTCACTGGGTCAGATCCGAAAGCAGATCCACAGGACTTTGTGGATTAAATACGTGACGGGGGTAGAAACAGTTGAACTTGCTGCGTATAGATTGAAGGGGGAGGCGATATTGTGGTACGAGGATTGGAAGAAATCCCGTGATATTGGTGCAAATCCACCTAATTGGGAAGAATTTAAAATAGCTTTCCTTGATCATTACTTGCCCTATGAGATCCATGAGGCACGTGCGGATCAGTTTCAAAATCTCCGTCAAGGAAATCTGAGCGTCAGGGAATACAGTTTGCAATTTAATTCCTTGGCTCGATATTCACCAAATGTGGTGGCTACGATGACATATAGAGTCCATCGATACGTGGACAGGTTAGAGCCATATCTGGTAAGGGATTCCACCATTGCTACCTTGAAAAAAGACATGGACATAGCTAGAATACAAGCCTTCACCCAGAAAATAGAAGATCAAAGACAGAGACAAAGGGTACATGAATTTGACAAGGGACAGTCCAAAAGGGCTAGACCTCTTGGACAACCTATGATGTCCCAAGGAGACTCTAGGCCTCGTATGTTTCCTAGACCACCTAGACCATCGTTCTCCTATTCCACAGGGGGTGCTCATTCTCAGTTTTGAGGATCTAGAGATGGTCCATCTGGGCAGAGCAGCGGAGGTCACGGATCACAGGCAGTAGTTTTTCCTCATCAACAGTGTTAGCACTGCAGGGGTATTCATGCAGTTACATGTCGAGTGGGGACAAATGCTTGTTTCTAGTGTGGTATGATAGGACACATGATGAAAGAGTGTCCCCAGAGGAGCATGAGTGGTATAGCACGACCGGCAGGATCGGTCGTTGCGTCATCAGCATCGGTTCCTTCACTGGGCCGAGGTGTGTAGCCTGTTGGCCATGGTAGGGGTGCCAGAGGAGCAGCCAGTACTAGCGGGGTCCAGAATCGCACTTATGCTTTAGTGGACTGACAGAATTCTGAGGCTTCCCTGATGTTGTCATAGGTACATTATCCATATTTTCATATAATTTATATGCATTAATTGACCCCGGTTCTACATTTTCCTATGTTACTCCATTAGTTGCTGTGAAATTTGCAAAGGCACCAGAATTATTAATTAAATCAATTAAAGTATCTACACCGGTCGGTGAATATATTGTTGGAAAGAGAGTATATCATAACTGTGTGCGATCATGATACACTGGACGATCTTATTAAACTCGATGTGGTAGATTTTGATGTGATAATGGGAATGGATTGGTTGGCCTCTTGTTATGCTACGGTAGATTGCCAGGCCAAGAAGGTACATTTTTTTTTCCTCAAGAAAATATTCTTGAATGGCAGGGTAATGCAGGGGCGCCACGAGGGAGATTTATTTCCTATCAAAAAGCCAGGAAGATGATTGCTAAGGGTTACATATGTCATTTAGTACGGGTAAAAGAAAATGATGTGGAACCACTAACTCCGCAGTCGGTTCCAGTGGTCAATGAATTTCTAGATGTATTCCCAGAGGATCTTCCAGGCTTACCCCCAGAATGGGAAGTAGAATTTGGCATTGATGTGATCCCAGGCACTCAGCCTATCTCTATTCCCCCATATAGAATGGCTCCAGCAGAACTGCATGAATTGAAGGAGCAATTGAAAGATTTGTTGAACAAGGGCTTCATTAGGCCTTGTATGTCTCCGTGGGGTGCACCGGTATTATTTGTACGAAAGAAAGATGGCACGTTGAGAATATGGATCGACTATCGGCAATTGAATAAGGTAACGATCAAGAACAAATATCCTCTCCCTCGAATTGATGATTTGTTTGATTAGTTACAGGATGCCAAGTGTTTTTCGAAGATCGACTTGAGGTCGAGTTACCATCAAGTCAGAGTTAGAGAGGAAGATGTACCCAAGACAGCTTTCCAAACACGGTATGGCCATTATGAATTTTTAGTTATGTCATTTGGACTAACAAATGCACCAGCTGTGTTCATGGATTTGATGAAGGTGTTTAAGTCATTTCTGGACGTATTCGTCACGGTATTTATAGATGACATCCTGGTTTATTCAAGATCACCAGAGAACCATGCTAATCACATACGGTAGGTGTTACAGGTTCTCCGTGAGCGTAAGTTGTATGCAAAGTTCTCCAAATGTGAGTTTTGTTAAAATAAGTTTCATTCTTGGGTCATATTGTGTCTGATGAAGGGATACAGGTTGATACACAAAAGATTGAAGCAGTGAAAAACTGTCCAAGACCTACGACACCCACAGAGATTCATAGTTTTCTTGGACTGGCGGGTTATTACAGAAGATTTGTGGAAGGTTTTTCCTCTATTATTGCACCGTTAACAAAGCTTACACATAAGGCGGTAAACTTTCAGTGGAATGATATGTGCGAGAAAAGTTTCCAAAAGTTGAAAGATAAATTAACCTCCACACCAGTTTTAGTGCTTCCCAAAGGTACCGAAGGTTATACAGTGTATTGTGATGCTTCCGGGGTTGGCCTCGGATGTGTGTTGATGCAGTACTGTAATGTCATAGCATATGGCTCATGATAGTTGCGGCCACATGAGAAAAATTATCCCACTCATGATCTTGAATTGGCAGCGGTAGTTTTTGCTTTAAAGATATGGCGTCATTATTTGTATGGAGTTCATGTTTATATCTATACGGATCACAAAAGTTTGCAATATCTGTTTAAGCAGAAGCAACTCAATTTAAGGCAACGAAGGTGGTTGGAGCTCTTAAAAGACTATGATATTGATATTCTTTATCATCCAGGCAAAGCAAATGTGGTAGCTGATGCATTGAGCCGCAAGACAGTAGAAACCACTAATGGCCAGTTGATTGTGAAGCAAGAGGTAATCAAAGATTTACATCAATTAGCCAGCTTGGGAGTTCGCCTTATAGAATCTCCAAGTGAAAGGGTTATTGTACAAAACGCAGCAGAATCCTCCTTAATAGCTGAAGTGAAAGAGAAACAGTTTGCGGATTCTATGTTATTGCAGCTAAAAGAAAATGTACAATAGAATTTGACAAAGGCATTTGATCTTACACTAGAAGGAGTACTCCAATGCTAAGGCAGATTATGTGTACCAGATGTAGATAAGTTGAGGAAATGAATTATGACAGAGGTGCATCATTCGCGCTATTCTATTCATCCGGGTGCTACTAAAATGTACCATGATTTAAAGGCAGTGTATTGGTGGGGAAATATGAAAAAGGACATTGCAGAATTTGTCGCTCAATGCCCGAATTATCAACAAGTGAAAGTAGAGCATCAGAAATTGGGAGGTTACATGCAATGTATCAATCTTCCAGTCTGGAAATGGGATATGATTAATATAGATTTCATCACAGGTTTGCCTTGTACATTGCTGAATTTTGATTCTAGATGGGTTATAGTGGACAGGCTTACCAAATCAGCGCATTTTCTACCAGTCAAGACCACCTATACAGCTGAGGATTATGCAAAGTTGTATGTGAAAGAGATAGTATTATTGCATGGTATTGCACTTTCCATTATATCAGACAGAGGAGCACAGTTCATAGCTCACTTTTGGAGATCTTTTCAGCAGAGTTTGGGCACACAGGTGAATTTGAGTAAGGCTTTCCATCCTCAGACTGATGGACAAGCAGAAAGTACTATTTAAACACTTGAAGATATGCTACGAGCTTGTACGTTAGATTTTCAAGGCAGTTGGGATGACCATTTTCCTCTTATTGAATTTGCTTACAACAATAGCTATCATTCAAGTATTAAAATGGCACCTTATGAAGCCTTGTACGGAAGGAAATATTGATCACCAATTGGATGGTTTGAAGCGGGTGAAACTGCTTTACTTGGGCCAGATATTGTTCATCAGGCTATGGAGAAAGTTAAAGTGATCCAACAGCGGTTACAAATGGCCCAAAGTCGCCACAAGTCATATGCTGATGTTAGAAGAAGAGGGCTTGAATTCGCCATAGGTGATTGGGTATTTTTAAAGGTGTCACCGATGAAAGGGGTAATGCGGTTCAGAAAGAAAGGAAAATTGAGTCCACGTTACATAGGCCCATATGAAATCATTAGAAGATTTGGGCAAGTTGCGTATGAATTAGCACTACCTCAAGAACTTTCCTCAATCCACCCAGTATTTCATGTTTCGATGATTTAAAAATGCATAGGAGATCCATCTCGTATTGTTCAAATTGAAGATGTTCAAGTTACAGAGGATCTCACTTATGATGAGGTACCCATTGCTATTCTAGATTGACAAGTAAAAAGATTGAGGAATAAAGACATAGCTTCCGTGAAAGTCATGTGGCGAAATCAACAAGTAGAGGAGGTCATATGGGAAGCGGAAGAAATCATGAAATCCAAGTACCCCTATCTATTTCAAATGGACCAAGAAGTTCAAAGCGTGGAAGCGGAGCAATAAAAAGTAAGTATTCATGAGCCTTAAGTGTTTATGGATATGTATGCTAGTATAGAGATGCATTTGTCATAATTGAAGCGATACTATTAACATTCGAGGACGAATGTTCCTAAGGGGGGAAGAATGTAATACCTCGTACCTTCCCAACCCTACTTTAATACATTAAATAATGTTTAATAAGACATTAAATAATGTTTACTTAGGTGTCGAGAGCTATAAGTATGTCTTTGCTAATGTTAATGATGAGAAAAATTGAAATTTGGCCTCGTACATGTGATTAGCCCTTCATAGAAGGTGTTTTGTAATTTTTGTGGAGCATTTGTGGGGTTCAAAATGAGGCTAAGAGGACCTCTAAACAAAGTATATTAAGGTTAAGAAGTAAGTTAAAGAATAGGACTTGAAGTATCTAACCAAATCCGCGAAGAAAAGTCGAAAAATGGATTTTTTTTGAAAAACTAAGTGTGGGGCGCGCTAGAGGGCATACCACGCTTCTCTGGGCTAAAATTTTTAGCCCACAGGCAGCAAGCTGGAGCGCCCGGCTGGTTTTGCCGCTTTTTCAAAGTTGGAAATTTCTTAAATCCCAAGGGTGCCCGGGGACGTACAGAGTTGATTTTTACCACGTTTTTTATACAACCACGAGTATATACATAGAATTAATGAAATATTATATTGGTATGGTAAAATTACTCGTGAACGAATTTGGCATCAAAATGACGGTTTTGCCCTTGTGGTCAAAATAAGCCATACGTGGCTAGAATCACTTATTTTTGGGATTGAGGCTTCGGATATGAATAGCATGAGTGGGAATATTGTTGTAACACGTCTGAGATGATTTAAACACGAGAAATTATTGGGTCAAGTGAATTGGGCCCAAAAAAGGCCCAAAATGAGAAGAAGACATGGGCCAAAATGGGTCAAAAGATCCATTCTTGCCTTGACCTTCTAGAATACTACATTTAATGGCTAAGGATGGAATTAAGGGCTTATAAAAGTGACCAAAAAATCTGATTTTACATTGGTCATTCTCATGCTTTCTGTACATTTCTCAACCATTTTTCTCTCAAAACCCTAAGAACTCAAAGCCAACTTTTAGAGCAAGATCATCATTTTTCAAGCTTGGGTAAGTGATTATTGTTATGGATTAATATACTATATGCGTGGGGAAGTATGTAAATCATGTTGGTTATGCTTGGAAGTGTTGAAAATGGTGTCTTGTGTTTTTGGTAAAAGATTTGTGATCCATGGGATTTAAGCTTGAAATATGACTTGTGACTTTGATGAAAGAGAATGGTATGGATAAACTATGAACATGTATGGTGTGATGTTGTTATTAAACTTGTTATTTTACTACAAGTGTAAATTATGGGGTTTTGGCCGATATGTGCTATGAAGTGTATTAAGGTGAATTGATGGATTATTTGTGAAATGGTATGGATTAGAAAGTGTAAAGGAGAAGTGTTGTGGTGAAATGTTATTGAATATCATGTATTGGTCAATGTATGGAATATTGTGGGATTATTGGTATGATAATTTCATCAATGGTATTTTCAAGGGGGAAATGACATTTTAAAGGCAAAAATGTAACTCATTGACGTTATACGCATTTGTAAGGTAGTTGGTGATTAATGTCAATTCCGTTATGTATTTGTGTTGTAGAGTGAAACATAAAGAAAAATCGGGACTATTGTATACGCATCTAAGATTGTATATTCATATTGACAATACAAGGTATGTAAGGTTACTCTGTCCGTATCTTTTTGCGGCAAATAGTATTCA
Organism: Capsicum rhomboideum; assembly: GCA_031232105.1. Classification (NCBI taxonomy): domain Eukaryota; kingdom Viridiplantae; phylum Streptophyta; class Magnoliopsida; order Solanales; family Solanaceae; genus Capsicum; species Capsicum rhomboideum. The sequence continues at coordinate 54,212,832 of CP124718.1, forward strand.
CATTGACATTATGCTTGTCCCATCCCGAAATGTGCTAAGGTATCCTATATCCGGTTATCAATGGTCATTATCGTATGTTTCCTACTCATTGATCAATTGCGAATCACATGTATCATATTCATGGTTAATGTTCCAAAAGCTCAATAAGGTTATGTTCCACTGTTCCAATAGTGATTGTACTCATGCCTCTTTTTCAAGAATTATTGTCCAATGTTGTTATAGTTAGAATAATGTTATGTTTCTCACAATGTTTATTTACATGTCTCTCACTCATTGGTTAATGATCTCAAAGCTTAAAGTAAGGTTGTAACTATCATTGTATCAATCTCAAAGTAATAAATGAAGTAATGCATATGTGGTCAATGATCAAGTATGGGTGGTAGCTTTGGGGGCAAATGCCTAGCTCAAGCCGATCCCGAGATTTTTGGATCAGGGGGCAGTCCTAGAGGCATACGCCTAGTCGGACCGATCCTGACAGTGGGCAGCTCTAGGGGTAATAACCTAGGTCGAGCCAAACATGAAATGTTGGTTTAGGGTGGCAGCTCTAGAGGTAATAACCTAGCTCGAGCCGATCCCGATATATATTAATTCATGGGTGGCAGCTCTTGGGGCATAAGCCTAGCTCGAGCCGATCCCAACATAACGATATGTTATGTTAAAACCCACTGTTCAGTCAGGGCCCGGGTATAACAAGTCACAGGCAAAGATGAATAATCACAGAAGTAAAGATAAAAAGAAAGTAATGGAAGCAATATACATGGTTTCCAAAGTACAGAACAATGACTTATCCATATTGATCATTCATTTGTATTTGAGTTCATTGGCATATTTACTTATCATACAAGTTTCATATGGCCTTACATACTCAGTACATTCTTCGTACTGACCCCTCTTGGGGGATTTACCTTACTTGCTGCAGGTGCAGGTACTAGTAGGCCTCCATAGTAGGTTGCCAGTTGTTGTGGATCGTTGGTGAGCTCCAGTTAGTTAGGGGCTTCTCCGAGTCACAGTTGGACATATGTTTTGGTGTTGTATATGTGTTCTAAAGCGGGGACTTGTCCCGACTTTCAGTTGGTTTTGGTAAATGTATATGTAGAGGCTTTTGTAGACATGTGTGGGTGTATGAATGTAAGGTTGTATATGACGTTTTGACTTGATGGCCTCAACGGCCAAGTTTCACATATGTATATATATATATGTCCCATGTTCCATGTTTTTCCGTATTTCTCCTTTCATGTTCTTACGTAATGGTGGTGTTGCCTATGACATGCATTTGAATGAATAGAAGCAAATCTTGATTCTCTCGGTCCATGTCGGCTACGGGTGCCAATCCGTCTCGATGGGATTTGGGGCGTGACAAGTAAGTATATACATATATTCTTCACCCAATGTTTTTCCATTTTCTAATAAATTATATCCTACCAAAGGAAGAATTTTACAGAAACACATTTACTAAATGATTTCATGATTTCTCTAATTCCTTTTTTATTGTGGGGCGGGGTGAGGCAGGTTGAAAATAGACAAAAGTGCTATGTGAGGTGAGGCGAGGTGGGTTAAAAGTTTTGTGGGTTAAGGCTTAACCCACCCTTCACCAGTCCCCGCCCTATTTCCATCCCTAATCACTAAGTACTTTGTTATTTCTTCATGGTTCCCATATCCTTGGTTATGGGATTTAACTAATCATGTTTGTAAGAACAAAATAAGAATTTATGGTAGAAAACATGATTATGAACTTATGAGAAGAATAGATAATATCAGGAATCTTGAATTATAAGATCATAATCAATAATCAAGAATCAATATATGTTATTTCTCAAAACCCAAAGAGTATGATGCTTCCAAGCAACACAATACGTAACAATATTCTAATAGAGCATAAACTATAAATAAAAATGTAAGGAAAGTATTTATAGACAAAAATAAATTTTGTCCTAAACAAAATAGGATTGCAGGCAGGCAAATAGTCATGAATCATGGTATGGAGGTAAGGACTCGTAGCTTGATCAAATTTGGTGAAACTTCTCTAGTTCATACGTGTCATTCCACGAGTCATGGTCTAGGACTATGACTTATGGTATGACTTATGATCTTGAGCTCAGTTTTCACATTTGCAGATATTCTCCTACAGTTCCATAGTATGGACCCATATTGTTGATGCAACGGGGTGTAGGAGTCACAGTATGACTCATTCTATCTAGGACAAATTTCACTTCTTCTAAACTTCTATCTAAGACCAATAGTATGACTCATACTATCTTTTCACGATTCATTGGATGAATAGTGGTATCAGTCTTCAACTTGCAGAGTCTATGATCATCAGTACGAGCCTTAATATGACTTAGACATTGACTTCACAAGTAGTACATAAGACTTCACATAGCATACTTAACTCTTTTCAACACATTTTTCCACAATTGCTTCTTGAATATGTTTTACTGCACAAATACACAAAAACACATCATATCTAACAAAGCAGACTCAATAATATGCAAATTTTTTATGTTTTAGGCATCGAAAGCACTGTGAAATCCTGGCACATCAATACCCATCATCAAAATTCAACAATCTCTTCCATTTTTTAAACCATAGACTTAGAAGCATGATCCTAGTTAATATTCAATTGCCTCAAGGCCCACAAGACCTTATATTCAAATTTAACCGGTTGGTTGCATGATTTCCAAACACCAATTGGTATGTCAACATCCCAATAAGTTTCTTAAATGTGATTTTATATGCCCATAAGGCATCATCTAACTTTACAGCCCAATCTGATGGGTTTGCATTCAAAGTTTACGCCAAAATGCCCTTGCTTTCCTTGTTTGAAACTTTAACTTGCCAACTATCCTGGTGATGTTAAGGTGTTTCCACCTTATTATTGAATCCATATTTATCTAAAAAAATCACCAAAAAGCATATTACATAAATAAGAACATTATTTCTAATGATGGTACAGGGGTCCCAAACCGTGTAAATATGTACTTTAAGAAGTAGGTCACTTCTACCTTTATTGTTCGACAATTCTACAACTTCCACTAATTTTTACATGTAATAAACAACTACCAAGATATACCTATTACTATAAGAGCTCATAGAAGTCCACATAAAGTCCATTTCACAAACATCAAACAACTCCACCTCTAAGATTGGCGTAAAGGGAAATTAATGTCTTCTAGAGATTCCACCTTGTCTTTTGCATTGATCGAATGTTTGAATCAACTCATGGGTATATTGATAGAGCGTGGGCTAATAAAAACTACTTTGAAGCACTTTAACTGTGGTTCTTATGCCATCATGATGACCACCTAACAGAAAAAAGTGCCAAGCCTCAAGAATCGGTATTATTTTGAGTTTGGAGACATATCTTTGAATCATGTTGTCAACATATTCTCAAAAGAGGTAGGGTTCATCCTAATAGAACCTTTGTACATCATGAAGGAATTTCTTGTGCTGGTGTGAATTGGGATCCTCCATATGATATCACATGTGAGATAATTCACCAAATCCTCATACCAAGGACAATACCATTTGAAATAGCCATCACATACTCATCTAGAAATGACTCATCAATTTCAATTTCCCCCAACTTTTTCTCATTGCACTGAAGGTGTGACAAATGATCCGCCACTTGATTTTCACACCCTTTACGATCCTTGACCTCAAAATCATATTCTTGAAATAATAGGATCCAACTTATGAATCTCTGCCTAGCCATTAAGTACCTAATCACCACATGGTCGGTGTGAAGAATCACCTTTGTTCCCTTGAGATAATATTTGAATATCTCAAAGGCATAGACAACGACTAAGATCTCTTGCTCAATGACCGTGTTGTTTCTTTAGGCATCATTCAATAATTTCCTTGCATAATCTACTGAATGGAAAAACACCTAATGCGACACCACTCACATAACACGTCACCTGCAATGGTTTAGACTAATTTGGAGCCTCTATAATGGGGGCAGTAGTAAGAATTTCCTTCAGACATTCAAAGGCTCAAAAATATTTATCACTAAACTCAGAATTGGACTCTTTCTCCAACATCTTTCATAAATGATAAGCAATTTTGGAGAAATACTTGACAAATTATTAATAAAATCTACATGTCAAAGGAATCTTTGGTCTCCTCTCATTGACAAAGGTGGTGGTTTTTTTGAGATCACCTCAATTTTAGCTTGATCCACTTGGATCCCCTTTTACAAAATCTTATGGCCCATCACAATGCCTTCTTTTACCATGAAATAACATTTTTTTCCAGTTAAGCACAAGGTTGATCTCTTTACATATTTTTAACACATCGGCTTAACGGGACAAGTACTCTTCAAAGAAATCCCCCACCACCAAAAAGTCATCCATAAAAATCTCTTTTTCCACCATGTCCGAGAAAATGGATATCATAAACTTTTTGAATATGGCTGGGCATTATAAAGTCTGAATGCCATCCTCTTGAAGGCAAAGGTATCGTATGGACATGTGACGGTCATCTTCTCTTAATCCTCTAGGGTAACTAAAATTTTATTGTTACCCAAGTACCATAAACAAAATAATAAAAGGCTCTAACTGGCAATCTATCAAGCATTTGGTCCATGAACGGAAGAGAAAAATGATCCTACTATGTCCATTTGTTTAACTTCCAGTAATCCATGCAAACCTGCCAATCAGTTATGGGTCTTCTATCAATCAATTCATATTTAGCATTGGAAACTATCATGATACCCCCTTTTTTGGTACACACTGTACCGGGATCAACTATGAAATATTGGAGATGTGGTGAACAACACCCGCATCTAGCAACTTAAAAATCTCTTGCTTGACAACCTATTGCATTAGAGGGTTTAGTCACCTTTTTTCCTTAATTAAAATCACAAAATCCAGCTCAAGTTGTATCTTGTGTGTACTTATTCCCGATGGAACACAAATGATATCTGAAATCATCCACCCGATGGCTCAGATGTGTTTTGTCAAAATGGACAAGAAGGCTTCAAGTTGCCATTCCTTTAAAGAAATAGAAAAATGACCAGAAGCCATTCATTTGTCCTAAAATAAGCATACCTCAAATGTAAAGGGAGTGGTTTAATATCCAATGTAGAGGATTCAATAATAGAATGCTATGAGAGGGTGACTCTTGATTCATTAGGTATAACTCAAGCTTCTTGGGGTTTTGTGAATAGAACCCTAATCCAGTTAATACATCCACCACCTCATCATAATCTACAATTTATGCTATACCATAGTTCAACAAAACTGTGGCTAGATATTACCAATAAACTTAAACTCTGAGTTATATGACACAACCTTATAAATGGAGCCAATCACTGAGATGACTTGAAAATCACTCAGTTGTTATATCGATATACATACTTTTAATGTGACCTCCTCATTTTATACTCTAAATTTCAAGCCGCCACTTTCCACATCTACTAGAGCCCTTTCGGTAGCTAGGAAGGGTCCCCTTAGTATGATAGGCACATCAAAATAGATTTCACAATCTAGGATAACAAAGGCCGCCTAGAATGTGAATTTATCCACCTTGACCAATACATCATACAAAACCCTAATTTGTCATTTGATTGACTAGTCAGTCATCAACAATCACATTTGTTCAGAAGCTCCCAATCCCACCTTCTTAAATATAGCAAATGGCATCAAATTTATACTTTCTCCTAAGTCACACAATGCTTCAAAAAATTGATACATCTCGATCGTGCATAGTATACTGAATTCTCTGGGGTCTTCCTTCATGACCACTAAATTGCTTGACATGAGCAAACTACAATGGTGTGACATCTCTATAGTTTCAAACTCCATAATTCTCTTCTTGGTGACAAAGTTTTTCATAAATATCACATAACCTATCATTTGAAGTAATGCATCCACCAAAGGAATAATAATCGATATGTTCTTAAACATTAAAATGAATTTGTTGAATTAGGCATTCTCATTCTTCTTTTTAAAACTTTGAGGAAATAGAGCAGGACATTTTTGCATTGGCTTTTAATTCACTTTTATATACATATATTTTATTTTACATTTGTTTGTTATTTTTGTTTATTCTAGGTGATAACATAAGCAACCACGCTAGCAATTATTCTAGCTATAATGGGGACATGATGGAGGATGATTACCTGGGTGGTGTGGGACTAGAAAGTGTCATCCATCTACAATCTATGGTAGGCAATGTTATCTTTCATGTTACGAGCACTATGCTCCACTTGCTTCAGATGAGGGTATTATTTGATGTGAAACCTCATGAAAATGCTAATGGACACCTTATAAACTTTATAGAGGTTTGCAACCCCTTTAATATTGTAAATATCACCCAAGAGTCTATGAGTTTGATGTTAATTCAATTCTCATTAATGGGAGAGTCTACCCAATTGCTTGGGGAATTACCGAGGATGACTTGGGTTCAATCCCCGACAAACACACCAAAAATTGATGCACTCAAATTGACCAATCAAAATGAATGGTGTATGTGGTCGTTTGAGTAGATCGCACATGGAACTAAATTGAAGCTATTACCCAACTAGTGTATTAATTAACTTTTTATTGCATAAAATAAACAAATAAATAAAATGAGAGGGGTGGGGGTTGTAATCAAAACAAGAAAATCACAAAAGTATTAATCAAAAGCAATTGGAAACAACACTTCTGGAATTTCAAATTTGTATCAAGAAGAGAGACCTTAGGGATGTGTTAGTACGAGCCTTAGTATTGTAATCGGGAAATTTGACTTTGCTTCAACATTGTTAATATCATGGGTAAGCTAGAGTTTAGCTCATATTAACTATCTCTCGATCTCTTAATATTTTTCACCTTGGGTTTTATGAAACTCCAAAGTGTGAATAATTCAAACCAACCTAATACGTCAAGTTAGCTACTCTATTTCTAGAATTAACTATTAAATGAATAAGATTCAAGTCCATGCTAACTAATTCTTCACACTCTTATCCCCTTTTTCAAGCAAGTCAAGGGATCTAAGCTATTTAGAGTTTAAAACCTTAATATTGGTTAAAACGTGAAGAATTAGCTAAACCCATATCAAAAAACAATAATTGAAGGAAACTATATATATCAAACCACAAACTTAGATCCAAAATTACATGTCCTTGGGGGTTTAGTTGTGCATAATCAAAGAGATAGAAATTATACAAAAATCATCAGCTAAATTATCCATAAATTGAATATCCACATAGAAATCACCAAACCTGAAAGAATAATTCATGATATGCCTTCACCAAAAACCCTTACTTGGTTACAAAGTTATCAAAACTCAAAGTGTAGCTCAATTGGTAGTTGAATGCCACAAAAATCCAAATAGATAGTCGAAAGGGTGACCACTGAATCGAGGTATTTTTAGTATTTTTTAGTGTAGTTTTTGTTTTTCATTTTTAGATTATGTCAAGAGGAATAACATCCCTTCTAAGCTATATCCTTAAATTAGGATGTCACCTCTATGAACAGAAGCTATAGTTATTTGAAAATTTTGTTCAAAAGAAAGACAATAACCTTTTTTGAGACACCTAAGCTCAATTATTTGACTTGTATACATATACTTAATTGTAAATTCTTAGAGTTTCATTGAGTAGGAGTCTACATGATGTTGTACTTCTATTGGATATGTGCCATGTGTGATGTGAGAATTTAGTTAAATTCTTTGTGTTCCATTGGTGTCTAGAACTTGCCTTACCTATTTTGTGAATTCAAAATGAAGTGTCATGTTTAGGTAGTGATATAGGCATTTATTTGTTTTAGCCATACTCTTTATTCCCTCATTTGTGCCTACCCTGGTACGTTATACATAATAAGATCATTTGAGCCTTTAACCAAACTTTTTTGAAAGCCACGTATAAAGCCTAATCCCTTTTTGTTCTTAGACCCTATATATTTTATCCAAAGAGATTTCAAAATGTACTTGATCTAGCATTAATCACTTGAAGGAAGTTAACAAAGAGTAAAGGGAGGTGGTGAAGTGGTGGTACTAATGAATGATTATGAGCTAAAACAAAAGAGTATAGCATGCGTGAGAAAAAGAAAGAGAAGAAAAATGTTTTTTTCTAAAATACAGAATCCTTAATAATATTAAGTATTCTCAAAATTAAAAAGTGAAGAAAGAGGTTAAAAAAAAGGAAGAATAAATGGATTGGTTATTTGAAGTTGAAGGTGCTAAATAGTAAAATGTGATTAATCAAAAGTGCCTAGGGAGGATTAATCACTATTTTAACCAAAATTTTCCTACCTGTCCCTTAGCCTACAATACAACAAAATGAAGACCTACTCGATCCTTGATAAATCTCAAATGCACTCTAGAAAGGAAAGTACGTGGTCACTAGCAATATTTTAACCAATTCAATGAGTTAGGGTTGATCCCACAGGGAATGAACACAAAAGGTTCACCTCAGAGTGTAACAATGCACTAGATGCTAGATCATAATGTCTAAAATGCAATAAAAGTAAAATGGGGGTTTGTTTCAAACATTTTTGTATTTAATTTATCAATCACGAGTTTGATTTGTAAAAATGAGTACTTGAGAGTGTTAATCAATTAATAAGCTAACTGGGGTTATGCTATCATGAGAGTGAACACATACATGGCTTAGTGAACATTTACTTTAATTCAACTAATTTTCATGGGTAGGCTAGATTTTGAAACTTAATGCTACTCTTTCAATAAAATATTGAATTTCACGTATGGGTTCTTTAGAACACCTCACATATGTTTCCTCATAACCAATCAAATACCTCTATTAGATAGACTTTCATCTAAGATCTACCATTAAATCGTAAGAATAAAGTCATTGTTGACCATTACTCCTCACCCTTATCCCATTTGTCAATGATAATAAAGGATCTAAGCTCAATTAAAGTTTACAATATCTAATTTTAGGTTGATAACATGAAATAATAGCCAAAATCATAACAATTAATTAATTAGAAAATCAAATAAACACTACCCATGCAATAATCACTTCTCAATCATAACACAATCCCAAGTTGGGGAAATTAGCCAAGCATAGTTAGAGAAAGAGAAATTATAGCCATATGCTCACTAAAATCTTCCATCGAATCCAAATATTCACAAGTAAAAATCCAAATTCAATGCAAAAGAACAAGAAATAGACTAATTCCAACCTTAGGGTTTCAATTACAAGTTTCTAGATCTCAAATTTGACAAAAGATAGGATTGAAAGCTACAAAAAAGCCTTTTATAGCTGAAGTAAAAATAGGGCCAAGAAATTATGAAACTGCCACTATACTCACTTCATCAAAAAGGAGAGAGCATCATTAAACTCTTCAGTGGTTAGTCTAAGTGAGTCTTTATCTCCAAACTGTATTTGGACATGATCTTCAGTGGTTGGAAATTAGTAACTTTGGTAATGGACTTCTACCATCGCCAAACTCTACAGCGATACGCCTAACTATTCCACCTTATTATCAAACTGCTTTCTTTGGTACATGTATGTCATGAATTAGTTGTTGTGAGGTTTATCATGAACAAAATGCACAAGGATGAAGAGGAGCTTAATATATTTTTAGCGTTAATCATGATTTGAGTGAGCTAGTTCCAAGTTACATTAAACAGTCATAGTTATAGGGTAAAGTTTACTCAAGGAAGAACAGGAGTTTATGTGTGGGGGTGTTGATGTGAGGCTAAATTTCATGATTTTATACTATAGCTTGCCTCATATTTTACTTGTGTTAATATGATTTTGAGCTTACTTTATATGAACTATGCGTACGTAGCTTTTCTTGGTGTATTGGATAAAAAATGATGGAATTTGTATATATTTGGAGCATATTGCAGTGATAATTGAGCTTTGAAGTCATAATAAAAGTTGAGGATGATAATTTGGATCATGTAAATGGATTGTAGATCAAGATAGGGCTTAAAGGAAGCAAAACTTAAAGAAATGGTAAAAACACAATACAAGAAGCCCATAGTTGTCGCTTAAGGCGCCCCTGTAGTGCAAAAAGAAATCCTTCACACGCTGAGGTGTGGGGGATACCTAAATAGCCCACAACACTGCCTTGGTGTATTTTGAGACTAGGTTGGGCCTTGTTTGATCAAGACTGTCCAGATTCGACCCGAAATACCCCAAAACCCTATATACTCATTTTAGTAATTTTATGGGAATTAAACTTAGTATTAACTTAGAATACCTTAAGTTTGAAGAGAAATGATAAGTAAGATTCTAGATGGTGTTCTACCCTCATTTTTTCTATTCCTTTTCTCTTTTATATGATTGAATCTTTGTTATTTCATGAAGTTGTTCTTGTACAATCAATTTGTGAGTAGCTAAAGTCATAGAAACCAGGGTTGTGGATAAACATGAATGTTTATATTTGAAGTTGACAAATTTTGAATTCAATTTCCATTATTTGAGTTGGTTATCTTTTCTTGAACTTTGTTATTTGGCTATTTGGCCAATTCTTAAATACTATCTATAGGGAATAAATTGAACTAGGAATATGTAATCTACATTCTCAATACGATAAAGTAGGGATTGATCGTGAACTCTATAGGATAGGAGAAGTGATTCATTAATGTGGATAGGAATATAGCCATTTGCCTTGGTTAGTTGATACAAAAGAGAAATCATATGCACATCACTATTAACTGACAACCACAAGCATTCAAGAAAGAATTTAACAAAATCCTCATTAATGTGCTTCCAATATTCACTTCCAAGGGTGTTGGTTAAAGAATACTACCCTCCAAGCTTGGAAAAATAACCAAAGATGTGTTTTAAGGAACCTTGGTCGAGTTTTATGTGGTTTTAGAATCAAAAATTTTTGAAATGACCTTACTACCCAGAAATGAATCCCATCATCCGCACATGCAAAACTTTCCTCATAGATGGGGTGCCGCTGGAGCAGAAGATTCCTTACTTGTGCGAGCACATTGACTCTGCAGTGGCTCAATTGACGTGAAACTCTTTACCATATGTGCGCCATTGCTGCTGTGGACATAGGTTGCTGGTGCCACCTGCTAATATGCTATTTTCTTTGCTGGTGTAGTCCTTGAGCAACAATATTTCATTCAATGATGAGATCAATGTTTGCTGATGCGGTCCTTTGCTCGCTGGTGTAGAACTCATGAAAACATCACTGTCATTTTTCTTCCATTTTCCTTAACTTTAATTCCTTCTTGTCCCACTTAATTTCATGCTTCACAACACCAGAAATAAAATCAATTCACACAATAAATGACCTTATTCTGAACAAAGAACATAAAGGCATAAGAAAAGAGATATTAATAAGTGGTAAAATAACCAGTTATCAACACCCCCAACTTAAAGACTTTGCTTATCCTCAAGCTAATTAAAACCAAACACCCAATGTGGACTATCATTTTAGGCTCAAACACCAACAATATCATTTTCACTTCACATTCTCCAAATAAGTACAACATTTATGATTTTTGTTGGTAATAATAATTAGTCAACAAACATGTGAGTCTTGTCCAAACAACTCCCTCAATTCAAAACACAACATCAAGAGTGTATTAGATATTCGAGAATAATCAAGTGACAACAAACAATCCTCTTGATGTGACTCAAAATTAGTAGTTTACCAAATATTATCCTTTGACGCATCTGGAATTCATCAATATCACCAACCTATCTTAACTCACATGCACTCAAAAGAAAGAAAGTCCTAAAATCACTATATTCACAATGATAATACAAGGGACAAATGCACAAAATCACTCAAACCCAACAATGAATCGTAAATGCAACAAGTATTGTACCATAGGCTTGCCCTTATATTCATTCGCTACTAACTCAAAAGCACTCAGTTGGATATCTCAAAAGGAATTTTTCATAGCTTGTAATGTAGGCTTAGGAAACGGTAGGATAAATATTTAGATTAAAGTTACTATGCAATCCTTGGACACTACAGAACCTTTTCATTCCAAACTTTGGTCATTTTCCTCTTCATTTCCATACAACACTGCACCTTTCTTTGCACTCTAGTGCACCAACTTATTGAAGACTTTCTCTTTTTTTCCTTTTCTTTCTTTCTATTTCTTTTACTTTCTCTTTTGGTATTCAATTACAAACCAACCATACATTGATCATTTTCTCTAAAGTGACTTTCTACCACCACCAACGTAGGGGTTTAGCCTCAAATTACACTATTAGAGTTCAAGGAGGGAAGGGTTCAAAGGAGGGATCTTTTCAAAGAGGGTAAAGGGTTGTAATATGGTTGAAAAAAAAAGGTATCAAGCTCAAATAGGGTTAAATAGTGGTAATATTTTTGCAAGGTAGGCTTTTAAGGCTAAAGAAGCTTCCAAAAATCACAAAAAAGGCCTAAGATCATCTTTGCAATCAAATACAATTAGTACTAGCATTGAAAGACAAACCAAGTATGTTCTAAATAATAAAAGTAAGTACAAGAATTATTCAAGAAGGACTCACCACACATGTCACATGAACTATTCAAGATTAATCAATTTCACTTCCTAAACAAAAAAAATGGATCCATATTTCATATTTCAAAGAATCATCACCTAGTGAGTCAAAAGTCACAAAATGAGATAAAGCATTGTCACTACCGCCATTCTTTCCATGCAATTTTCTTTCACAATTTATTTTGAAGGGGTATGCTCAATTCAATATTTCACATGTGAGACTAGCTTTATTAGTACCAAACAAGCCAAAATCTCACATTTTACTCAAAAAGGGTACCAACACCTAAAAATGAGGATTTCCCTTAAGAAGGTCATCACTCAATCCATAATCGAGAAAAGTCAATATAAGCAATTACAAAATATATTTAACAACAAAAAAATAAAAAAGCTAAAAATTTAAGACAGTAAAAGTGAATAATCCAACAAAATATCATTCCACAACATCACTAAAAAAAATAAGCTTGACAAGGGCACAAAATAACCATACATCAAGAAAAAGCCCGACAAGGCATCATAATCCAAAACAACAAACTAAGGCCGATAAGGGTAGACAAATGTATCAGAATGAAATAACAAAAATATAGGCCCAATAACAAATAAACTACCCCACCCCAGCTAAAAATGTTGCATTATCACCAATGCATACAAAATAAAACAAAGAAGCAGGTAGGAACTCCCAGAATTCTCAGAGTAGAAATACTATGGGATGAGCTAACCACTGCCGAGTCAGGGACTGAGCCATATCATAAATATCATCCCCACCATCATCATATTTCAAGACATATTACTCCTTGTTATAATCATTATCTATGATAAAAATTGTCCTACTCAGTTGACCCATTTGAAAATAGCTTCGATGCCTCTCCATATTTTAGCCATAAACCTTCTTTGTTTCTTATTCTTTATTTTTCAACTTTGAAGAACTCTTGGAGAGTTCCATGAGCCTTGGACACATTACCATAGGCTATCTCAACCAACTTAACTGATATTGTCATCTTATCACAGGCATCTAACTACTTCTTTTGAGCATCTAGGTAAGTCTACATCTCTACCGTAGTGAAATACTCAGGTAAGGGCTCTAGATAACGAGGTGCACTAGGAATCTATGGCACTAAATTATGGATCTAGTCCAGCTAACTAGTAAGCAAACAAATTGTCTATCAGTCTGTGTTTGTGTATCTTGAAAGAGCTTCTGTCCTGCAATGATCTCTATTTTCCTTTTCTTGCTCTTCACAACACCTTTCGCTCTTTTCACTTTTAATATATGGAATGGTATTTCAGTCTATATCTTGTGATCTCTAGGGCACTCCTCAACTCTTTCTCATTAACACAACTCTACGATAAAAGAGAGGAACATCCAAGTAAGGCTATCCTAAAGCAAATACTCCTTCAACTCCAACATAATGTAGTGACCAATATTCATGAGATTATTTTCAATAATACAGGATATTATACAGTCCCTGAGTGGTAGAACATAAGAAAAATTCCTAGAAGCGAACATTTTGCTATAAATGATCTTTAACCATATCTTTGCATCGGCTGTGAAGTCACAAATCTGATTTCCCTTTATTGTCCTTACCCACCACACTGTCTTTCTTGGAGGGCATAACTTTGACATTAGCCAATTGTATCAACATGTATCTTTGGATTGTATTGGCTTGAGAAGATGATTTGGTGGCCAATGCACCACATTAATCTATTTAAATCCAAACTACACTATTTTTCCCCTTATGATGAGTTAAGGATTGGCAAAGTTTATACGCTTTAGGTTGTCATAAAACTCCTTTACCCATTCCTCAATAGCTAGATATGGAGTGGTCATGAAATAGGTATATCTTTTCACCTCCATTCAGCCACATAAATCTAAGAGAGACTCATCCAATCTCAACCCAAATATCCCCCTTCCTGGCGTAATCTTTTCGTCAATGAGATTATAGTAGTACCAATATTGGTAATCTAGAGACATGAACCTCACATTGTCATACTACTTATCCCCAACCTCTTTAATTTCATTGCCCAATCCAAAATTTAGGATGACTATGGAACCATATAGCTCAATACAACATTTCCCAATCAGGTTGTGATCCCTTTTTGTAGCTCAATGTACCTAAAAATTCTGAAGAAAGTTAGGATGGCTGGCTATAAAATTATGTAAAGAAATTCAAAAAAATAAATTATCTAAATAATCAAGATTAAAAGGCTCAGGATACAACAGTTGCAAAGTAATCTTTTGTGGAAATTTCTATAGTGTTGCACTATGGAAAAACCATTGTAGGTGCGGTTTTTTTGGATATAAAAAGTTTTGTTCGGCGACAGTTACTGCAACAACCCTCATTGTGATTTTTACAATTTTTTATGTTTTGACCATTATGTCATTCCACATTGTTTCTTTATTACATTATGAGTTGTTGGAATGGTTTGCACTATCCCCAAAATGTTTCAGAGTAATTTATATAAGTTTGTGGTTTTGAGTAGCCTTTAAAGTGATATAATTGTCTTTGGTGAGTGTTCAATGATCCAAGTATCATATGGTGATTCTGTTAGTTCCATTAGGTCCAAAACGTCCATTTTAGGTTAGTAGCATAGTTGGTATGGTTCCTCAGCCCTGTTGTGATTTTAAGTATTTGGTTAAAATATTAGATTTATTTGTCCTAAAGTTAGTTTTAGAGGTAATTTGTTGATAATAATCTCTTTTGGTAAATTTGATGTTTCTGTTGAGTAGTGAATGTTGAATTTAGCCTAGTAGCATAGTTGGGTTGGGTTTGGAGGTCTCAAATGAGTTTTGGGTACTTGTTCGAAGTTTGGAGTTTTACATTATTGAGTTTTAATGGCATCACCTGTATTTAATGAGCTAGTTTGGGCATGTGTATGGTACCATTAGATCCGTATCAAAATTTTAGAACCAACACAAAAAGAATCAACCAATTCTAATTCCATATGAGGGAGATATGACCATTTTAGTATGGACAACATTTGTTGGTTTTCTAATGTGGAGGTTCTTCTTCACAAGCATGATAGGTACACCATTAATGTGATAAAGGACCATTTTTGACTGTACAACATGAAAAAATTTTCTTCGCATACGTGGTCGGGGTCCCTCGAATGCAACTAACAAATATTTCACAAAGTTTTTGTACTTTTGACAATTTTTGGGAGCTAGGAAGCTCTGTTTGAGGCAATTTTGTCACGACTCGAGACTAACCCCTAATCGTAATACGGTGCTTTGAGTCACAAGTGACCCCAAGCTAACCTATGGTCAGGATTTACATTATGGATATTGTAACAACTGAATAATACTAAGAGAAAACTGGCATTCTAAATAATATAATAATAGTCAAATGAAATCCAATGCTGAATTAATACGAAAGCCATCTATCAAAACCATAAAACTAAAATCACTAGTATATATATCTAAAAGCCTCTACTAAGAATGAGTTACTGGGACAAGCCCCCAGCTAACTCCAATTGTTTGAAACTAAAATAATAATGAAATAAAGATGTTGAACTAGTCCTCAAATGATGAGGACTCACCAAAGACTTTTGTTGAGGTACTGCAATTGTAGTAACCATGGTCTACATGTTGGACGTTTGAACCTATGTTATAATACAATATAGAGTAAAGAAGTATACGATCAGTACTTTGAATATACTGAGCATGTGAGATATACAGTATACTATATGGAACTAAACATACTAAACATGAGAGTATAAACTGAGCATGAAACTTAAGAATGTAACTGATACAGTGACCAAGTAAATAAACATGAAACTGAACAACAATATGCTAAATAAATTGAATACGAGGTCATGCAATAAATGAGTTTAAACTGTGGGAGCTATTATTAATCAACATACCCCATCTGAGCTAAATGGGGTCCAACCTGTAACCTCAGCTGGAGGGGTGCCTTGTACCTTGCCAAGGGTATGAACACTAACTGACGTGGATTCACTAAACTAGTGTGCAAAATGGACTAAGGTGTCAAGCCTCGTCTGACAGACAAACCCCAAAAACCAACAATGGCACCATAGTTTTGAGACTTAGGGACTTCTACTAAAGGTCTTAGACTAACTAATGGGTGAGCCTTAATCCCTAAATCTGCTAAGTCCTAAGTACTACTCCCAACTGAATTATACTTAATAACTGATAAGCTCTATTATGCTGAATTTTAAGACTGAAATATAGACACTTTGAGTGTGTTTGGTATGAAGGAAAATATTTTCTTGGGCGTTGGGGTTGGGTCATGGTTCAGGTGTCGGGTATCGAGTTGAAATTTGGGAATGGGTCATAGGTCGAGATCAGGGTCGGGTTTTGGATCAATCATCGAAGTCAGGTCTAGGTTCGAGTCCTAATTCAAAAATTGGGTCTCGAGTCGGGAGTCAGGGTAAGGTCCCAGGTCGGGTGTGGGGGTCAGTGTCGGGTCCCTATTTGACTGTCGGATTTTGGGTCGGGAGTTAGGGTACGGTCTTGGGTCGGGTGTCGACATTGGATCCTGAATTAATCGTCGGCTTCAGGTCTCGGTTTGGAGATCAGGGTTGGTTCCCAGATCGATTATTAAGGTTGGTTCCCGGGACAAAATATATTTTCCTTAAAAGTTTTTTCCACTCTCTAACCAAACGTAAAAGATATTTTATCAAAAATAATTTTCATTCACCCGCCAAATACTAAAAAATATTTTCCACTCACCAACCAAACTTGAGAAAATAAGTTTCAAACTAACTTGTTTTCCAAGAAAACATTTTCTAGGAAAACATTTTCCTTCATACCAAATACACTCTTTATCTGAAAACATCCTAAAACATGTGAAACTGAAGGAATGGATGTTCAATTATCAATGCATGAGAAACGAATTCATTGGTTATTCATAACCCACTATCTCTGAAGAATACAACTACTCATGACCGTTTCTATAATCTGAATAGGATATAAAATTTCATAAAAACAATTCCAAAACCATGAATTGATAAATATAATGAGGGTTTAAAATATATCTCCAAAATGACATTGTATTTTCAAAGGATACATGTATTCATGGATTATTCTTGATGAGAAACTGAAATACAACAACACCCATATTTTTCATGAAACCATAGATATGAAGAATGAATTTAATTAAGGAATTGGGTTAACCTAGTGATTCAATGGGTGAAAGAAATTCCATTGATGAAATCCCACAAACCTTGACGTAACGATTTGTTGGAGGAAAATTTGATTTTGGAGCCTTGGAGGTTGAATTTTAAGAGAAATCCTTGCTTGGTTGTTCTTGAGAGTTGGGAGGAGAATGATAGCTTGTGAATATTTTTTCTAAGTGTTATGGATAACTTTTGTGATTAATATGGGTTTGAGGAGGTTACATGTGGGTATAAGGACAAAATTTCACTTAATTTTAAAGGAAAAGTGGATCTTTTACGGCTGGGAAGGGGGTGTACCTCACATGGCCTATCACGTGTCACCTATTTGTGCCTCGCACCACCTATCGTGTAGCATAACTAGTGACTGATTAGGAGGTGTTCTACAATGTGAAGCCTAAAGTTTAGGTTTCCATGTGCAGCACATAGTCTCCTATTTTCATCCATGATGTCCTTTTTTGACCCAAGACTTACCCCAAATATTTTCCAATGTTCTTAGGGGTCAAATGACCTTATTTTAAGACCATAAACACATAGGAAACCCACTGCGGACATTCATGAACTTTGACGATGTCAAAATATCTTCCCCTTGGGATCATTCATCCTTGAATAAAGAATAACAAGGCTAAAGATATAAGGAAAGAGCTATAATCCCAACACTGGGTTCTAAGAGTGGAACACTGACATGATAACTGAATCTCTAACTGAAACATAAACTGACTAAACTCATGAATTGTAACACCCCAAAAATTTGAGCTAAGCTTAGAACCATGCTTCAAGCACATGTAGAATCAAACATCATATTTTGGGAGTATGAGAAGTTATTAGATATGTATTAAGGCCACAAGTAACTCCTAACTCATAGCCAAGTTGACACCTTCCTTACCGATGGTTTTCTTGAGAAGAATCTTGCTATAGTCAACTTTAAACGAGCATAAATCCTAGATTCTGATAAATTTCTTAACTCAAGACCATAAAAATGATATATATTTTAATTACCTTTCCAATGCATCTAGATTAACCTTAATCCGATGTTGGAGCTAAGAGTTATGGTTATTTAAGTGAAGCACTGTCCAATAGTAAGAACATACGAGCATAGGTTTTATCGTGGATACAATGTACGATCGTACCATGCTCCTGTATGATCGAAACAACCACAAAAGCCTGAAAGTTGACAAACTTAACTTCCAACCATGAGCCTTGAAACCACGATTAAAGGTACGATCGTTGCTTCAAAACGTGATCCATCTTGAATTTCCAACCTACGAACCAAGGCATGATCATGAGTGGGACCCATGATTGTACCATGGATCATATGATCATGATTTGAGAAGATCAAAATCCATCCCAGAACATGACCATAACCCACGATTGTAGGTTGAACTCACGATCATGGGAAGGTCTCGTGGGTTCGTCCCAACAATTTTTCCAGTTCATTTTTATAAGGGCGCCCCAATCTTTTCCCACTCTTTTAACATCAAAACTATGTCTTTTTAACTATCCTAAGGCTAAATATTAGGCCTAAGCTTATCCTAAGTCCGTCATTACTCAAAATTAAGTCAACACGTAGAAATAAAACAAGAAAATAGGCGATTTCTCTTCTCCAAGGCATAACTAGGGTTCATCTCCTTCAAGCTCCAAATTCAAGGGGTTCTCCAAGGTTTTCATATCCGGTTATATGGGATTTCATCAATGTGCATCCTTTCACCCATTGAGTCTCGAAACACATTTGGTTTCTCAGTTAATTCATTACCTTGAAATTAAGCTTTTCATTATAGCCATGATTCCTCTTGTACTTCAGTTTCCCATAACTAGTAAACTGTAAATACATGTTTCTCCATGAAATTAAGTATGTTGATAGTATCATGTACATGAACTCTAAGTAAAATGATATTCCATGATTTTTTTGGGCTTGTATTATGCAATTTCACATTCCATTCATATCATAGAAGCTGGCATGAATAGTTGCATTCTTCAGAGATGGCAGGTTATGATCACCCGATTACCTAGGATCCTAGCATTGTTAATGAAATACTCATTCCTCTTGGTTTATATGTTTTATGATCCTTTCAGATAGAGAGTCTATTACTGAATCTCAGTCTATCCGTACTTTCAGTGTTATCGACCTACAGAGTAATTTCTGATAAAGTATATATATAATGAAAAATATTTTTAAATAATACATATTAATAAAATACTCGTATCTTCATGAGTCAAGAATTAGGATTCTGGTCCAGCCTTCTAGGGTCATTCTAAAGCTTAATCCTCATGTGTATCTTATGCATTTTACTTCAACCATCTCAGGTCCCCATTAACGTACAAGTCACAGTGTTCAAAATATATGAGCGTATATATATATATTTATATGCATATACGTTCACTTACCATGATCAGGATCTTCAGTTCAAAGCTAATATACATGACATGCATGATATCCAGATATGCAATCAATACTCTTGAACACTCTTTCCTAAAAGTAAGTTCCCGATTAGTTTGGTATCCAGAATGCCATCAATGATCATGGATCAACTTTCTTATAAAAGCAAATTTCACTAGTAGTATGGCAATCAGGCATGACATCCATGATCATCTTAGTTTAACATCCAAGTATGTCATCTTATCGAGCTATCAAAAATGTTTAGTTTGGAGTAGTACTTAGAACCAAGTTGGAATAGGGTTCAACAAGCAAAAACCCTATTCCCAGAACTACGTGCCACCATAGGTTTGTTTCTATCATACCAGATCAGATCATCCTTTATACCTTGGCAAAGTATATTTGGCCTTCTTCGATGGGGTTCATGCATCAAACACCATTTTTAGCTCACATGGTTATATGTTGGTTAATAGTCTCTTCCACAGTCTCACACTTTGGTATTTACATGACCCTCAGCCCAGTCTATTTTACAGTATCTCAGTTATATCAAAATATTTATGAAGTCAGTACTCTTGATTATCCAGATGGGTACTTGCATATTAGTAAACCTCAGTAGTATGTAATTGATTTAAATACTTTATCATCATTATGTCAGTTCATAGACCTCTTATGGTATTCAGAATGTCCTTGTACTCCTATAGCTCGGACATAGATATTGCATAACCTTGTACTCAGTTTACTCAGCCTATTACTATTGTTCATATATATGTTTATTACTCGGTATTGCATTAGTCTACCATGTCACATGCATCATGTTCAGCCTATGTTAGTATTTTCCCATCTCATATACTCAGTACATTCCAAGTACTGATCGTATATTTTCCTTTGCCCTATATTGTATTATAATATAGGTTCTGATGCTCAGCATCCAAATCACACTAACTATAATTCTGTACCTTATCAGAAATAGCATTTGGTGAGTCCTTATCATTCTTGGACTAGTTATCAGTATTTTGTTTTATATTATTTTAGTTTCAGACAGTTAGAGTTTGCTGGGGGATTATCCCTGCAACTCATCTTAGTAGAGGCTTTCAAACAAACAGTTAGATGTTCATCTTGGTGGTTTTAGACTTAAATGTTGTTGTTGGTTGTAATTATTATTTCATGATTCAGTTAAGATTTTGCACAATGTTTTTATCCATTATTTCAGTATTTTTAGTGTCATGCGAAGCCATGGGTTGGCTTAGGGTCACTTGTTACTCTAAGCACTGTGTTACGACTAGGGGGTAGTCTCAGGTCATGACAAACTTGGTATCATAGCATCAGGTTTAATGTATCCTAGGGTGTCTGAAAGCCACATTAAGTAGAGTTTTATTCATGGGTTTGAAGCGCGCCACTCTTATGAGTGATAGGCTATGAAACATTTTAGGGAAAAGTTTCACTTCTTTCATGATCATATCGTGTGATTGATTTTAACTCTATTCACTCTTTTTAACTCGTTCCTAACATGTTTCAGAATATGCCTCCTCAAAAAGAGATCAGGCATAAAAGTTATCAAAATGGTAACCCTCTCAAATTAGTAGATTAATCTGCAAGTGTTGATATATAAAATGTAGAGTTTCGTGACGCCATTCAATTATTAGCTCAAGTTATGACCACTTAATTAAATCAGCAAATAGCAGGCCCTACGAATCCTATTAGTAAGAAGAGAAGAAGGGAGAGCAAGAGGGTCTTACCAAGGAATAATATCTCTAACCATCAGAAGATCTCTAGTGAGAACCGATCTTCTTTTCTAGAAAGGTCATCAGGTCCAACAATATCATTATCTAGTACTTCGTCTCTATCCCTAAGGCCTTATTACGATCAGAAGGTAGGAGCATCTAACTCTCACCCTCAGAAAAATGTGGTAAGGGAAAAATCCTACCCCACTTGCAAGAGGTGTTGTAAGAACCACATAAGAAAGTGTATGGTAGTTGTTTTGGCTATGGTAAGATAGGCCACAGGTTGAGAGATTGTCCGGTAGCTTTGGTGAAGGGCAGAGAGGTTCATCAGCAGGCTCAGCATACTTCCTCCACAGCCCCTCAAGGTCACCTAAATCAGCAAGGTGCCTCTCCTAGTATAGGTTGTGGTCAACACTCAATCCAAGTCATCTTCCACCCAGTCGGGTCAGGATGGTTCACCTAAGGCTGAGTCGGGTATGTTTCCAAATTTTTCTCCTTCATGCATTTGTAGTCCTTAGGCCCGTATCCTCCCAAAATGGTGAATAGTTATAGTTTAAAACAAAGTTATGATGGTATAGAGTAATAGTAAGGTAGATAATAGAAAGAGAGATATTCTTAGTTGATATGAGAAAGTACATAATCAGAATAGATCCTACAGTGGTATGTATTGATAATTTGAGTGAGTTCATTTTAGAAGGTAGTGAAAAAGGAAGACTCACAAACTTAGGTGGTAACTTTATTATAAGGGGAAGATGTCAGAGTGTAGAGCTAATCAGGTTTTGGAGGTTCAAGTAGTAGTGATAGCAGGTTATAGAACATAGCTAGGTGGAGGTAGAGACCCATTCTAATCCCAGCCTATTCAGTATACTTTTGTCATCATTACACTTTACTCCTGCTTGGTATCATTTCTAAGTATGTACTTCATTCAGATGCATTCCTTTCCTCAGTTCCTAGTATAAGGAGTAATAGTCCCGCTCAGAAGTCCAAATCATGCTCCGTGAGCCCATGAACATCCATCTCATACCATATAGCTTATGACTCATGCACCTCCACTTTTACAGTATGCTAAATCCCATATATTTATAATACGTTCTCAATGATCAGTGAAATCACCTTATGTCAGGTATATTCTCAGGCCAAACTTCATGAACAAGCTCATTCATACTATATTGTACTCCTCAGCCCTTGTTAAGTGTAAAAGGTTAGGGGAGTCTTTAAATTATGATTCTGCAGTACCCCTCTTACTCTATATCTCCCTAGTAGATTTCTTGTGACTTTTAGTATATTTTTTATGGTGGGGTTAGTGACAGACCAATTTGGAAGTAATCAGTCATTTATACTACAAACGTAGTATTCCTGTCATTCCTTTTTGCCCAGGATACTCTTGCTTCATGCTATAAAATTTCAAGGTAAAGGTGTCTCATGGTTATATGTATATCGTTCTCTTTTCCTATGAACTCATATCAGTAGACCAGGATTCTCAGACCATGTCAAAACTTCCCAAGTGGGATGTATCGCTCAGATCATGCCTGTGATTCCTTCTTCTAGTTGTAACTAGATTTTTCCATCGAAGAGTGTTGGAAGAAACAATGTTCCTTTCTCAATGACTATCAGAAATTTCAGATCAGTATCTATTGCCTCGTAGTTCCATGCATATGTTTCAGTCATGAATAGTTCAATGAGTTCCAAGTTCTTAGTATGGATAAATCTATTTAGCAAATGGTTCAGTTCAGAGATTAGGCAAATAATACTAGTGACTTCCTCTTTTTCCATCAAGTTGTACTCTCTTAAGTCCATGTATGTGCTTATTCCTTATGAGCTCTTTTGTAAATTCGTAATATATGTAAATGCAGGTAAGTCTTATTCTGAGCCTAATGTCAATTCAAGGTAATATTTTCCTCCCAAATACTTTCTTCACTCTCATGTCCCTTAGTAACTCCCGTGTCATAGCATGCATTCATGAGTCCAGTTTAGTCCATCTTGTGAAGATTTGCTATAGTAAACTTCAAACGAGAATAACTTCTAGATTCTAATGAATTTCTGAGCTAAAAACCCACCAAATGATAGATATTTGAATTACCTTTCCAACGCATCTAGATTCACTTTATCCAATGTCGGAGCTAAGACTTATGACAATTTTAGTGAAGCACTGTCTAGCAGTAAGAACATACGAGCATAGGTGTGATTGTGGTTACAATTTACTATCGTACCATGCTCCTATTGGATCGAAACAGCCCCAAAACCCTAAAATTTTACAAACATACCTTCCAATCATGAGAGGGAACCACGACCATGCCTTGAAATCACAATTAAAGGCACGATCGTGGCTTCAAAACATGATCCGACTTGAACTTCCAAGATACGAACCAAGGCATGATCATGAGTGGGACCCATGATTGTACCATGGATCATCCGATAATGATCAGAGAAGCTCAAAATACAGCCCAGACCCCGATCACAATCCATGATCATAGGTAGAACCCACGATCGTGGGAAGGTCTCATAGGTTCATCCCAGTAGATTTTCCAGTACGTTTTTATAAGGGCACCCCAGTGTTTACCCACTCTTTTAACATCAAAACTACGTCATTTTAACAATCCTAAGGATGAATACTAAACCTAAGCTTACCCAAAGTCCCTCATTACTCAAAACTAAGTCGATACTTAGAGAGAAAACAAGAAAATAAGCAATAGCTCTTCTCCAAGGCATAACTAGGGTTCATCTCCTTCAAGCTCCAAATTCAAGGGTTTCTCCAAGGTTTTCATCTCCAATTATGTGGGATTTCATCAATGGGTATCCTTTAAACCATTGAGTCCCAGAATACATTAAGTTTCTCAGTTAATTCATGATCTTGAAATTAGGGTTTTCATTATAGCCATGATTCTTCTTGTACTTCAGTTCCCCATAACTAGTAAAATATAAATACATGTTTCTCCATGAAATTCATATGTTGATAGTATCATATCCATGAACTCTAAGTATAATTATATTCCATGATTTTTTTTTTGGTCTTGTATTATGTAATTTCATATTCCATTCATATCATAGAAGCTGTAATGAATAGTTGCATTCTTCAGAGATGACGGGTTATGAACACCCGATGACCTAGGATCCTATGCATTGTTAATTAAACACTCGCTCCTCTTGGTTTACAAGTTTTTTGATCCTTTCAGATAGAGGGTCTATTACTGAATCTCAGTCAATCTGTATTTTCAGTGTTATCGACTTGCAAAGTGATTTTTTGATAAATTACATATATGCTAAATAGTATTTTCAGATAATACATACTATTAAAATATTCGCATCTTCATGAGTCAAGAATTAGGATTGTGGTCCAGCCTTCTAGGGTTATTCTAAAGTTTAGTCCTTATGTGTCACTTATGCATTTTACTTCAGCCATCTCAGGTCCACATAAATTACAAGTAACAGTGTATACATATATATATATATATATATATATATATATATATATATATATATATTTATATATATGCATATATATTTTCATACCATGTTCAGGATCTTTAGTTCATAACAGTAATATACATGACATGCATGGCATCCAGTTATGCCATCAATTCTCTTGAACACTCTTTCCTAAAATTAAGTTCCTAATTAGTATGGTGCCTGGAATGCCATCAATGATCGTGGATCAGTTTTCTTATAAAAGCAAAGTTCACTAGTAGTATAGCAATCAGGCATGGCATCCATGGTCATCTCAGTTTGACATCCAAGCATGTCATCTCATTGAACTATCAAGAATGTTCAGTTATGGGTAGTACTTAGCGCTGAGTTAGATTAGGGTTCAGCAAGCAAAAACCCTACACCCAGAACTATGTGCCACAGTAGGTTTGTTTATATCATACCAGATCAGATCATCCTTTATACCCTGGCAAAGTATAATGGGCCTTCCTCGATGGGGTTCATGCATCAAACTACATGTTTAGCTCACATAGTTATATGTCGGCTAATAGTCTCACCCACAGTCTGACATTTTATTAGTTGCATGACCCTAAGCCTAATTTATTTTATAGTATCTCGGTTATATCAGAATATTTATGAAGTCAATACTCATAATTATCTATATGGGTCCTTGCATCTCAGTATACCTTTGTAGTATGTAATTGATTAAAATACTCTATCATCCTTACATTGGTTCATAATACCTCTTATGGTATTCGGAATGTCCTTGTAACACCCCGTACCTTCCCAACCCTACTTGATGACATTGAATAATGTTTACTTAGGTGTCGAGAGCTATAAGTATGAATTTGGTAATGTTAAAGATGAGAAAAATTGAAATTTGGCCTTGTACATGTGACTAGCCTTTCATAGGAAGTGTTTGGTGATTTCATGGAGCATTTGTGGAATACCCCGTACACATTACAACCTCATTTGGTGACTTGGAGTCATGCTTAATTGATGATTAAGATCACTAAGTAAGTATTTTGTAGTGTTTTGATAAGATATTGGACGATGTGCAAGTGTTGGAAAAATTACCGAAAAATTCAGCAAGACATGGAAACTTGCGCCACTCCCTATTTCAAGGGGTGGGGCGCAAGCCCCTAATTCAGAGGGCAATGAAAACTTGTGCCACTGCCTTGCTTTGCAGCAGTGGCGCAAGGCACAAATATTTTGCCTTTCCGGGCTCATTTTGTAACGCAATTCTACGACGATTCTTAGATGGTTTCTTTTGGCTCTTTGGAGTTCTTTGAGCATTGTTAAAGCTTCAAATACCTCAATACACTCCTACATATTTCTACATGATCAACCCATGAAACACAAGTAATTATCAAAAATGTTCAAGGAAGCCATGGACGACTAGAATTCCTATTTTTGCGATTGACATGACGAATGAGAATCTCGTAAGAGAATATTGTCGTGACATTATGGAATTATTTAAACATGAGATATATGGTGAATTATACATGAAAGTTGAAGGGTGAAATGGATATGTGTTATTGGGCCCAAAATTAGGCCCAAAATGGAATAAAAGACTTAGCCCAAATGGGTCAAATGACCCATTCTTGCCATGACTACTCAATTATTGCTCCCAAATGGCTAAGGATGACTTGACCGCTATATAAGGGACCCAAAAATCAGATTTATATTCTTAAAAACACATAACACATTTTGAGAATTACAAGATATTTTCTTTTTGGTTCTCTCAAACCCTAAGAACCCTAAGCCTTTTGTTTGGTGAAGATCATCTTATTCCAAGCCTTGGTAAGTATTTATTCTCATGGATTAACATATTATATGCATAGTATATTATGTATATTATGATAGTTGTGTTGGCAAGGTGGTGAATAGTGTATTTTTGCTTTTGGTGAAAGATGTGCTATCTTTGTGATTTGAATGTGAAAAGAGACTTGATGTCTTAATGAAAGAGCATGGTATGGATAAAATATGAACATGTATAGTGTGATTTTGTTATTAAACTTGTTATTTTTCTAAAAGTGTAAATTGTGGGATTTTGGCCGATATGTGCTATGAGGTGTATTAAGGTAATTTGATGGATTATTTGTGCTGTGATATGGATAAGAAAGTGTAAAGGAGAAGTGTTGTGGTGAAATGTATTGATTATCCTGTATTGGTCAATGTTGGGAATATTATGGGATATTTGGAATAATGATTTCATAAATAGTATGGTCAAAGGGGAAATGACATGTTAAAGCTAAACATGTGACTTATTGTTATTGTGTGCCATTGTAAGGTAATTGGTGGTTAATGTTGGTTTCGTTATGAACTTGTGTTGTAGAGAAAAACACAAGAACGGAGCGGGACTATTGTATGCACGTCTAAGATTGTGTATTTGTATTAATAATACAAGGTATGTAAGGTTACTCTTTTCGAATCTTTCTACAAGATATTGTTCTTATTGACATTGGGCTTGTTTCAATTCCGAGAGGCTTGAAGTATATCAATTCAGGGTGATGTATATTGTTATTCATACATGTCCTATTCTTAGATGAATGATGATTCACTTATCTTTTAGTCGTTGATGGAAGTTCCAAAGATGTCATAACGTTGTAAATTCTAAGAGAACTATCTCAACGAGAGTAATGAGGTAAAGAGAGCTTGTTTAGTTTGAATAACAGTATTCCGATCATGTCTTGTTCCAAAGTCCTATAGTATGATGATTATCCTTGTGTAAATTGTTCATAAGTAAGAGTACCAATCTCATACGAGTACTAAGAGAGGTGATGTGCAAATTAGTATAATTATTCCTCATAAGTGAAATTATAAATCTCATGAGGTAAAGGAGTAAAGTGAGATGTGCATATAAGTGCGTGCTTAGTTAAGGTGTTAATCTCATGAAGTATAAGAGTAAGGTAAAGCATATTGGTGTGTTTCAATTAGTGTCATGATCCAAAGTTCCAATAGAAGTTATACATATGTCTCTTATGCATTGACTATTGCTCCAATGGTTCCAAGATGTTGTGTTCAAATAATGTTATGGCAAGTGAATATATCAATCTCCCACAAGTAAATGAATCAATCTCTCACAAGTAAATGTACCAATCTCTCAAAAGTAAAGAGAAAGTAATGTGCAAGTTAATGTATCTATCCCTCACAAGTAGAGATATCAATCTTAGAAAAGTAAAGACGTGAAGTAGTGTATGTTTGTGTTCCAAGTTTCAAGAATGTTTCTATCATCGAGGTACCACTCATAGTATGAAAGAAAGTGTAATGAAAGAAAAGAAAGTAATGATATATTATTCCTACCCATGGAGTAGATGTATGTTATTAACCCACCATAGAGTGGATGTATGTTAACCTACTCATGGAGTAGATGTATGTTACTGACCCACCAAAGAGTGGATGTATGTTAACCCACCAAAGAGTGGATGTATGTTGACCCACCAAAGAGTGGATGTATGTTAAGAATCTCTCGAAAAGAAAGAATCATTTGTATAGAGGAAGCTCGTGAATAAAGTCAATCTCTTGGAAGTAATTCTCTTGAATGAAAGAAATTATGAAAGATATTATATGAATGATAAGGATATGATTGATTGATCGAAAATAACAAGGACAAAAGAAGAGTACATGGTTCCACATCTAAGATGATGTTTATCCATATAAAGTATTCTCTTATAATTATTTCCATTGAAGTTCTTATATATTAATGCAGTTTTTCTTATGGCCTTACATACTCAGTACATTCTTTGTACTGACCCCTCTTGGGGACTTATCTTACATGCTGCAGGTGTAGGCACTAGTAGACCTCCACTGTAGGTTGACAGTATTTGCAGATTTTGTTTTGGTGAGCCCCAGTTGCTTCGGGACTTTCCGAGTCACAGTCGTACATTTGCTTTGATATTGTAAATGTAGTATAAAGCAGGGACTTGTCCCGACTTTTAGTTGGTCTTGTAAATGTATCAGTTAGAGGCTTTTGTAGATATATGTGGGTATGGGAATGCAAGAGACGTATGTTCATGTTGACTTGATGGCTCTAATGGCCATAGTTTCATATTGTACATGTTTTCCATGACTTTCGTCATTGACATTTGATATGATATCGGTTACATGAGATAGTACGATGTTCATACGAAGATATGCATATGTACATGAGAAAAGATTGGTTCTCTCGGGCCATATCGACTTCTGGTGCCAATCAGGCCTCGATTGGAAGTTGGGGAGTGACAAAAGTGGTATCAGAGCAGTTCGTTCTAAGGGTGTCTACAAAGCCGTGTCTGAGTAGAGTCTTACTTATCAATGTGTTGTGCACCACTTTTATAAGTAGAAGGCTATGGGACATTTAGGATGTTGTTTCTCTTCTTCATTCTAGATCATGCAATAGAGCCAAGGTTGTAAGTTGAATTGTATCTGACTATGGTAATTGTCTTTCTTTGGTATAGTAAAATGCCAATAACCAGAAAAGGTACATGCAAAGATAAGTAGGTAGATATGCCTGTTGGTGAAGGAATGAGTAAATCCCCACCTAACCAAGCTAGTCAAGGTGGAGCTAGCACTAAAATTGCATCGCGGTCTTCTCGTACTTTTCCATTTCCTGAAGAGCTGAGGGGTAAAGAAGTACCAGCAGAACCTCCTGTAAATGCGACAGATCAGGATATAAGAAATGCAGTGTATTTGCTAACTCAGATAGTCGTTACCCAAAGTCAAGGACAAGTTGGTCCATCCTTTGCACAAAAGAGGGGTAATCAAATGCAATGGGGAATGGCACAAGTAAATAAAAGAGGGGCGTCTAAGAGAGTTAGATTTAGGGGACAGTCCATGATGTCCCGAGGAGGATTTGTGCCTCAGATTTTTAACAGACCACCTAGACCACTGTTTTCTCATTTTACAGTAAATACTTTACCTCGATCTCAAAGGGTTAGAGGCAGCCAGTTTGGGCAAAGAAGTGAGATTCAGGATTCACGAACAGTGGGGTATCAAGCACAGGGAAGTATGAGCCAATCAAAACCTTTTCTGTCAGCCGTGTCAGCTCTGCAGAAGGTATCATTTGGGTGAATTTTGATTGGGGACAAATCTTTGCTTTTGGTATGGTAGAGAAGGGCACAAAATGAGAGAGTGTCCACAGAAGCGCACAGGTACAGTATTCATATTTTTTTTTTTTACATAAAGTATATGCATTGGTTGACCCGTATTTTTCCTTAAGATATTTACACCATTGATTATGGAACGAATTTGAAAGAACACCAGAATTACTAGTTATGCCATTTGAAGTCTATACACTAGTTGGTGAATTTATTATAGTTACAAGAGCATACCGTATTGGTATAGTAGATGTTTGTAATCATGTTACGATGGTTGATCTTATGGAGATGGAAATGAAAGAAATTTGTTTTTTATATATGTTGTAATGAGTATGAGTTGGTTGGCTTCTTGTTATGTCACGAAGATTGCCAAGCTAAGAAAGTATATTTCCCTTTTCTGCCACAAAAGACCATCCTTGAGTGGAAAGGTAAATTTGTTTTCTATCCTGAGGTAAGGAAAGAGATGTCCACGGTACACACATGTCAGCTGGTCCCTGTAGGGTGCACCAGTGTTGTTTGCAGAAAAGAGAAATGGCACATTGAGACTGTGTATTGATTATCGACAACTGGATGAGGTAACAGTCAAAAATACAGAAAGTTTGAGGGAACATATCACCCAGACACTTGAAATTATGTTACCAGCTTACACATTGTATTACAAAGGTAGTTGGGATGATCATTTACCCCTTATTGATTGTGCTTATAATAATAGATATTATTCAAGTATCAAAATGGTATCTTACAAAGGTTTAGATAGAAGGAAGTTTAAATCATCAATGAGATGATCTAGAGCGAGTGGAACATCCTTACTTGGGGTTAGATTTTGTTCACTAGGCTATAGAGAAGATTAAGGTGGTACAAGAGTAGCTACAAGCTAATGCAAGTCATATGCCGAGATCCATTGCTTTTATTGGAAATGTGAAAATTATGGAGAGTTACTTATTAAGAGATATATATTGCTATGCTAGAGGGGTAAGTGAAAATATTAGGAAAGGTACGGCATAGGAATTGACAAATAGAAGAAAGCACGTGGAGAACCAAAGAAATGATAAAGTCGGAGTACCCGTAATGGTTTCAAACGGAAGAGAAAATTCAAAGTGCGGAATTGGAGCAATAACAAGAAAGGATCGGGAAATAGTATGTGTATATGTATATATATGTAAATATAGAGATGCATGGGATATACATGAGACGATGTTACTAACATTCGAGGACGAATGTTTCTAAGGGGGGAAGAATGTAACACCCTGTGCCTTCCCAACCCTACTTGATGACATTGAATAATGTTTACTTAGGTGTCTAGAGCTATAACTATGAATTTGGTAATGTTAAAGATGAGAAAAATTGAAATTTGGCCTTGTACATGTGACTAGCATTTCATAGGAAGTGTTTGGTGATTTCGTGTAGCATTTGTGGAATACCCTGTACACATTCCAACCTCATTTGGTGACTTGGAGTCATGTTTACTTGATGATTAAGATCACTAAGTAAGTGTTTTTTAGTGTTTTGATAAGATATTGGACGATATGCAAGTGTTGGAAAAATTGCCGAAAAATTCAGCAAGGCATGGAAACTTGTGCCACTCCCTATTTCAGGGGGTGTGGCACAAGCCCCTGATTCAGAGGGCAAGGAAAACTTGCTCCACTTCCTTGCTTTGCATAAGTGGCGCAAGGCACAAATATTTTGCCTTTCCGGGCTCGTTTTGTGACGCAATTCTACGACGATTCTTAGATGGTTTCTTTTGGTTCTTTGGAGTTATTTGAGCATTGTTAAAGCTTCAAATACCTCAATACACTCCTATATATTTCTACATTATCAACCCATGAAACACAAGTAATTATCAAAAATGTTCAAGGAAGCCATGGACGACTAGAATTCCTATTTTTGCGATTGACATGACGAATGAGAATCTCGTAAGAAAATATTGTTGTGACATTATGGAATCATTTAAACATGAGATATATGGTGAATTATACATGAAATTTGAAGGGTGAAATGGATATGTGTTATTGGGCCCAAAATTAGGCCCAAAATGGAATAAAAGACTTGGCCCAAATGGGTCAAATGACCCATTCTTGCCATGACTACTCAATTATTGCTCCCAAATGGCTAAGGATGACTTGAACACTATATAAGGGACCCAAAAATCAGATTTTTATTCTTAATAACAGACAACACATTTTGAGAATTACAAAATATTTTCTTTTTGGTTCTCTCAAACCCTAAGCCTTTTCTTTGGTGAAGATCATCCTATTCCGAGCCTTGGTAAGTATTTATTCTCATGGATTAACATATTATATGCATGGGATATTATGTATATTATGATAGTTGTGTTGGCAAGGTGGTGAATAGTATATTTTTTCTTTTGGTGAAAGATGTGCTATCTTTGTGATTTGAATGTGAAAAGTGACTTGATGTCTTAATGAAAGAGCATGGTATGGATAAAATATGAACATGTATAGTATGATTTTGTTATTAGACTTGTTATTTTTCTTAAAGTGTAAATTGTGGGATTTTGGCCGATATGTGCTATAAGGTGTATTAAGGTAATTTGATGGATTATTTGTGATGTGATATGGATAAGAAAGTGTAAAGGAGAAGTGTTGTGGTGAAATGTATTGATTATCCTGTATTGGTCAATGTTGGGAATATTATGGGATTTTTGGAATAATGATTTCATAAATGGTATGGTGAAAGGGGAAATGACATGTTAAAGCTAAACATGTGACTTATTGTTATTGTATGCCATTGTAAGGTAATTGGTGATTAATGTTGGTTTAGGTATGAACTTGTGTTGTAGCGAAAAACACAAGAACGGAGTGGGACTATTGTATGCATGTCTAATATTGTGTATTCGTATTAAAAATACAAGGTATGTGAGGTTACTCTTTCCGAATCCTTCTACAAGATATTGTTCTTATTGACATTGGGCTTGTTTCAATTCCGAGAGGCTTGAAGTATATCAATTCAGGGGGACGTATATTGTTATTCATACATGTCCTATTCTTAGATGAATGATGATTCACTTATCTCTTAGTCGTTGATGGAAGTTCCAAATATGTCATAACGTTGTAAATTCTAAGAGAACTATCTCAACGAGAGTAATGAGGTAAAAAGAGCTTGTTTAGTTTGAATAGCATTATTTTGATCATGTCTTGTTCCAAAGTCCTATAGTATGATGATTATCCTTGTGCAAATTGTTCATAAGTAAGAGTACCAATCTCATACGAGTACTAAGAGAGGTGATGTGCGAATTAGTATAATTATTCCTCATAAGTGAAATTGTAAATCTCATGAGGTAAAGGAGTAAAGTGAGATGTGCATATAAGTGCGTGCTTAGTTAAGGTGTTAATCTCATGAAGCATAAGAGTAAGGTAAAGAATATTGGTGTGTTTCAATTAGTGTCATGATCCAAAGTTCCAATAGAAGTTATACATATGTCTCTTATGCATTGACTATTGTTCCAATGGTTCCAAGATGTTGTGTTCAAATAATGTTATAGCAAGTGAATATATCAATCTCCCACAAGTAAATGAATCAATCTCTCACAAGTAAATGTACCAATCTCTCAAAAGTAATGAGAAAGTAATGTGCAAGTTAATGTATCTATCCCTCACAAGTAGAGATATCAATCTTACAAGAGTAAAGATGTGAAGTAGTGTATGTTTGTGTTCAAAGTTTCAAGAATGTTTCTATCATCGAGGTAACACTCATAGTATGAAAGAAAGAGTAATGAAAGAAAAGAAAGTAATGATACATCAATCCTACCCATGGAGTAGATGTATGTTATTAACCCACCATAGAGTGGATGTATGTTAACCTACCCATGGAGTATATGTATGTTATTGACCCACCAAAGAGTGGATGTATGTTGACCCACCAAAGTGTGGATGTATGTTGACCCACTAAAGAGTTGATGCATGTTGACCCACCAAAGAGTCGATGTATGTTGACCCACCAAAGAGTGGATGTATGTTAACCCACCAAAGAGTGGATGTATGTTGACCCACCAAAGAGTGGATGTATGTTAAGAATCTCTCGAAAAGAAAGAATCATTTGTATAGAGGAAGCTCGTGAATAAAGTCAATCTCTTGGAAGTAATTCTCTTGAATGAAAGAAATTATGAAAGATATTATATGAATGATAAGGATATGATTGATTGATCGAAAATAACAATGAGAAAAGAAGAGTACATGGTTCCACATATAAGATGATGTTTATCCATCTAAAGTATTCTCTTATAATTATTTCCATTGAAGTTCTTATGTATTAATGCAGTTTTTCTTATGGCCTTACATACTCAGTACATTCTTCGTACTGACCCCTCTTGGGGACTTACCTTACATGTTGCAGGTGCAGGCACTAGTAGACCTCCACCGTAGGTTGACAGTATTTGCAGATTTTGTTTTGGTGAGCCCCAGTTGCTTCAGGACTTTTCGAGCCACAGTCGTATATTTGCTTTGATATTGTAAATGTGGTATAAAGCGGGGACTTGTCCCGACTTTTAGTTGGTCTTGTAAATGTATCAGTTAGAGGCTTTTGTAGATATATGTGGGTATGGGAATGCAAGAGATGTATGTTCATGTTGACTTGATGGCTCTAACGGCCATATTTTCATATTGTACATGTTTTCCATGACTTTCGTCATTGACATTTGATATGATATCGGTTACATGAGATAGTACGATGTTCATACGAGGATATGCATATGTACATGAGCAAAGATTGGTTCTCTAGGGCCATATCGGCTTCGGGTGCCAATCACGCCTCGATTGGAAGTCGGGGCGTGACAGCCCTTGTACTCCTATAGGTCGGGCATATATATTACATAACCTTGTACTCAATTTACTCAGCCTATTACTATTGTTTAGATATATGTTTATTACTTGGTCTTGCATTAGTCGACATTGTCACATGCATCATGTTCAGCCTATGATAGTATTTTTCCCATCTCATATACTCAGTACATTCAAAGTACTAATCGCATATTTTCCTTTGCGCTATATTATCTTATAATATAGGTTCTGATGCTCAGCATCCAGATCACGCTTAGTACAATTCCGTATCTTATCAGCAATATTGTTTGGTGAGTCCTCATCATTCGAAGACTAGGTATCAGTATTTCATTTTATCTTTTTTCAGTTTCAGATATCTAGAGTTAGCTGGGGGTTTGTCCCAGCAACTCGTCTTAGTAGAGGCTTTCGGACATATAGTTATATGTTCAGCTTAGTGGTTTTAGACTAAGATATTATTAGTGGTTGTAATTATTATTTAATCATTCAGTTCATATTCTGCACAATGTTTTTATCAGTTATTTCAGTATTTATAGTGTCATGCCAGGTCATGGGTTTACTTGGGGTCACTTATGACTGTAAGCACCGTGTTATGAATAAGGGGTAGTCTCGGGTAGTGACATGAATGGATACTAAGATATATAAGCAACTAAATGACATGAGACTGATAAAAGTACTTAGGAGGAACTGTTACCTCAGTCTAGAATAGAATTCAAAGGGAAAAGGTAAGGATACTTGTTCATCATGTCTGCTTCTGCTTCCCAAGTAGCTCCCTCAACTAGTTGATTCCTCCAAAGCATCTTTACCGAAATGACTTCCATATTCTTTAACTTACAAACTGGACAGACTAGTATCTCAACTGGGACCTCTTCGTAATAGAGACTATCTTTCAAGCCCTCACTCTTTAAGGATACAACTAAAGCTGGATCACCAATGCATTTCTCCAACAAAAATACATGAAAGACTGGATGCAGTGATGCTAAGTCTGCAGGCAAGTCTAACTCATAGGCAACATTTCCAATGAGCCTCAATATCGTATAAGGAC
Organism: Capsicum rhomboideum; assembly: GCA_031232105.1. NCBI lineage: Eukaryota > Viridiplantae > Streptophyta > Magnoliopsida > Solanales > Solanaceae > Capsicum > Capsicum rhomboideum. The sequence goes on from CP124718.1 coordinate 54,248,804, forward strand.
TGACATAGTAGGGACTGAGTTTCCCTTTCTTGTCAAATCTCTTTACTGCTTTCATGGGTGAAACTTTCAAGTACACCATATCACCAATTACAAACTCAAGGTCTCTTCTCCTCACATATATATAGGACTTTTGGAGGATCTGAGGTTTTTTCAACCTTTCTCTAATCAGTTGAACTTTTTCCATAGCCCCATGGACTAAATAAGTCGCCCTATTAAGGTACCTTCACCAACCTCAAACCAACCAATAATAGATCTACACCTCCTATCATAAAGCACTTCAAATGGGTCCATCTGAATCCTGGAGTGATAATTATTATTATTATTTAACTCAATCAAAGGCAAATGATCATCCCAAATACCTTTAAAATCAATCACTCAAACTTGCAACATGTCCTATAAGGTTTGAGTGGTCCGCGCTGCTTGACTATTTGTCTGTAGTTAAAAAGCTATGCTGAGATGAAGTTGGGTACCAAGACACTTCTAAAATGACTTCCAAAACTGAGAAGTAAACTGAGTGCCCCTATCTGAGATAATAGTTAAGGGGACTCCATGCAATTTCACCAACTCTGTAAGGTAAAGTCTGCCATTATCCTCAAGTGAATCTGAAGTGTTAATTGGAAGAAAGTATGCTGACTTAGTTATTCAGTGAACTATAACCAAATGGAATCAAGCTATCGACGAGTATGAGGAAACCTTGTAACGAAGTCCATACCACCGCTCAACCTTAACTTGCTGGCAATTTGGACACTTAGCCATAAATTCGACAATATTCTTCTTCATGCCATTCCACCAATAGACGTCCCTTACACAATACATCTTAGTGGCTCCTGGGTGAATAGAATATCTAGACCTATTAGCTTTTGTCAACTTCCATTGTCTAAAGTCTTCCACATCTGGAACACACAGTATTCCTTGATAACGAAGCACACTATCTCCCCCATAAGATAAAAACTCAACTTTACGACTTTGGGCGGCTGCCTTCAACTTAAGAAAAATAAGATCACTATCTTGCTTTTTTTTCACCTCAGCTACTAAAGAAGATTTTGAACCATTCTGAACTAAGATACTACCTTTGGCTGAATCAAACAACCAAACTCTTAATCTAGCAAGCATTTGAACCTCGCAAACCAACTCTTTCTTCTCATTCTCTACATAAGTGACACTTCCCTTAGATAATATGCTAACATTGTTAGACAGAACATTGGCGTTACACGGATAGTACAAGACACTCATATCATAGTCCTTTCATAACTCTAGCCATATCCTCTAATGAGGATTTAGGTCTTTCTGAATGAGCATATCATAAAGGGTCTTATGATCAATGAACACGTCTACATAAACCCCATAAAGAAAGGTCCTCCAAATTTTAAAGCAAAAATGACAACTTCCAACTTAAGATCATGAGTCGGGTAATTCTTTTCATGAGGTTTGAGTTTTCTCGAGGCGTATGCTATAACCATACCATGCTACATTAACACATAATCGAGGCTAACTCTTGAAGCATCACAGTAAACTAAAAACCCATTTAAACTCTTCAGCAGAGTTAAAACTGGAGCAGAGGTAAATTGAGTCTTGTACTCCTGAAAAGTAATCTTACAAGTATCGAACAACTAGAATTTGACTTTATTATGAGTAAATCTGCACATAGGAGAGGAAATAAATGAAAATCCTTTAATAAACCATCTGTAGTAACTGGATAAACCCAAGAAACTCCTAATGTCTGATGGTGAGATGGGTCTAGGCCAATTCCTAACTGCTTCAGTCTTTGGAGGATCAACCTGAATGCCCTCACTGGAGATGATATGGCCAAGAAATGCTACTGATTTCAACAAGAATTCACACTGGATTAACTGAGCAAATAAATAACCGTGTTTGAGACTTTGTAAGACAATTCTCAAAATGGTCTGCATACTAATCGTTACTCAGGGAATAAATGAGGATGTAATCTATAAAGATGATGATGAATAGGTCCAAGTATTGATTGAACATCCTGTTCATCAAGTCCATAAAACCTGCAGGAGAATTTATTAGTCCAAAATATATAACTACAAATTCAAAGTGACCATACCGGGTTTTGAAGGCTGTCTTTGGAATGTCACATTCTCTGACTCTGAGCTAATAATAGCTGGATCTGAGGTCTATCTTAGAAAAAAAATTGGCACTCGATATCTATTTGAACAAGTCATTAATCCTTGAAATAGGACACTTATTCTTTATTGTGACTTTGTTCAACTGATGGTAATTGAAAAACTTTTTGAGAGAACCATCTTTCTTACGCATAAAAATAATTAAAAAACCACACAGAGAGATGTTGGACCTGATAAAATCTTTATCTAGTAGATTATTTAACTATTCCTTCAACTTTTTAAGCTTAGCTAGAGTCATTTTGTAAGGTGGAATTGAAATAGGTTGTGTATTTGGAAGGAGATCTATTTCGAAGTCAATTTCCTATTCGAGAGGAACTCCGTAAATCATCTAGAAACTTATTAACCACTGGGACTGACTAAATAGTTGGGGACTTGGACTTTGAATCCTTAACCTAAACAATATGATAGATGCACCTTATGAAAATCATTTTTTTGGCCTTAAGGTCAGAGATAATTCGACCTTTAGGCGCTAAAGTACAACCCGTCAATTCTAAGACTATCTTATTTAGAAACTGAAACTGGACTACTGTGTTTCTACAATAAATTGAGGCATAACAAGAATGTAGCTAGTTCGTGACAAGAATGACATAAAAATCAGTCATATCTAACTCTAAAAGATCAACTGAGGTGACTTTCTAGGAAATTGTGATAGAGCAATTTCTATATTCCCGTCTAATTATAACTGAATCACCAATAGGAGTGGAGACCGAGTAAGGTTCTAAAATGATTTCAGGACTGACACTGATGTTTACTGCTATATAAGGAGTTATAAAAGACAGTGTGGCTCCAGGATCTAATAATGAATAGATATTAATATAAAAAACTTGTAATGTACCAGTGACTACATCAGTGGAGCCCTCCTAATCCTATCCATTCTGAAGTACGTAAAAACTATTCAGATGCTAACCACCACCTGCACTAGATGAGGCACCATGATGAGTCGGACGACCTACTTGAGCTGCTATAGTGTTGGACTTAGTTTGCTGACAAAGATCTATGACCCTCTGTGAGGCCACTTGGCACTCCCTCAATCAATGTTATGGATTACAACACCCAAAAAGATTACCACTGTCTGCCATACACTCACCTTGGTGGTTCTTACCACCCTTTTTGAAAATTGGGTGAGTACGCCCACTAGTGACACTACCCTAGGACTTAGAGTCTGGTGCCTTATCCCGATAATCCTATCTAAACTTGGGCATTGGGGATCTAACGAAGGACGAGGCTAAAGCTGAAGACTTTTGATGGAACAGAGAGATATTACCACTATTTGACCTCTATTGAGAAAAATTAAAACTATAAGTTCTAGCCTTCTTATTCTCCCTTTCCTTCTCTTTGATCTTTTCCTTCTCAATCATATTGGCATAAAGCATCAACCTGGAGGTGTCCATCTCCTTGACATAGTAGTCCTACACTCTTTAACCACATCCTAAGAAACACCCAATATAAACTTACTCATGTGGGCCCTAGAATTAGCCACTATTGTCAGAGCATAATTAGAGAGCTCAGTAAACTTAAAAAATACTCCTTCATAGTCATGTTACCATGTTTTAGATTACTAAACTCCTGATCCTTGGCTTTCCTTTACTCAAGTAGGAAGAATCTATCTAGAAATACAGCTATGAACTCATCTCAATCTATTGTACCTACATCCACACCCATATCTTCCTTCCACTGCTTGCACCAAGTATGAGCCACTTCTTTCAACTGGTAAGTGGCTAAATCTACACTCCCAACAAAAATGACACCCATGATCTAAGTGAATTTTTAAATGTCATCAAGGAAATCCTATAGATCCTTTTTAGCCTTAGAACCATAAAACTCGATGGGATTTATCCAAATGAACTCCCAGACTCTAGCTGCTACAATACCACCATTTTGGTTGACATGTGCAACAACCGGTTGGTTAACTTGAGCGGTCATGGCCTGAGCTAGCACCTGAAAAGCAGCCCTAAACTCAGCATGTGAGACTTGTTTGTTCAAAAGGTCAGCTGGTGCTGCTGGTATTTGCTAATTTCCATTACTGTTTCTGTTTCCATTTCTACTTTCTTTAGCTCTTCTAGGAGGCATTTTCTATAAATGCATAGAGCATAAGTTAGAAGGAGATTCTCCATCACACGATGTGAACATGAAAGAAGTGAAACTTTTCCTAAAATATTTCAGTAGCTTCTCATTCAGAAGTGTGGCTTCACACCCATGAATAAGACTCTACTCGATGCGGCTTTCAGACACCCTAGGACACTTTAAAACCTAATGCTATAACACAAAGTTTATTATGACCCGAGGATACCCCCTAGTCATAACATGGTTCTTAGAGTTATAAGTTACCCCAAGCTAACCCATGGTTTGGCACGACACTAAGGATACTATAACAACTGAATAATACTAAGCGAAAATTGGAAGTCAAAATAGTATAATAGTAGTCAAATAAAATCCAACATTGAATTAATATGGAAAACATCTACTAAAACCATAAAGCTGGAAACACTAGTATATCTGTTTGAAAGCCTCTACTAAGAATTAGTTACTAGGACATGTTCCCAGCTAACTCCAACTATATGAAACTAAAATAATAATAAAATAAAGATGTTGAACTAGTCCTCGAATTATGAGGACTCACCAAAGTCTGTTGCTGAGATACTAAAAAATTATTCTAACCATGGTCTGGATGCTGTATATTTGAACCTATATTATCATACAATATAGCGCAAAGAATTATGCGGTCAGTACTTTAAATGTACTAAGCATGTGAGATATGCACTATGCTACATGGAACTAAGCATATTGATCATAAGAAGATCAACTGAGCATGAAACTAAAGAATGTAACTGATGCTATGACGAAGTAAATAAATATGTTACAGAACAACAATAGCTAAATAAACTAAAATGCCCCAAAAAATTTTCCATGATCATAGTGTTCTATAGACGAGTTTACACTTCAAAAATCATGTCTTGAGTCCCTTAAATAAAGCCAAATAGTTTAGGATGCATTCTGTTACTTAAAAGTGAGTTTTAGACGAGAAATAGGGCTATGCATAGCATCATGGGCGGCCATGCTTTGGCGCTCACCTCGTAAAACCAAGCGCAGGGGGATACTACTTTAGTCTTGCATTGAGGCTCACATCACATGGGCTGTGCCTCGCGATAGGTATGCGATGCATGGGGGAGACCACATGTTGGGGTGTGCATTGCACCCCCTCATTTTATCAATGGGGTTCATTTTAATTATTATTTTTAGGGGCATAAAGGTTTTTTCCCCTTTACAAACCATCCAAGCAATATTATATATTCCTCAAAACATTAGGAAACCCTTACGCTCTTAAATCAAAACCCTGTATTATTCTCTCAAATCTCTTCACCTTTAAGTTGCAACAGAAATCAAGCTAGGGCTCCAAATCCAAAGGATTTCTCCCCATCCTTCATCTTTGAGGTTTGTAAGAGTAATACCTTTTGTGGGGAACCCTGTTCATCCCCACAATTTTGTTATAATTCCATGTTAAGTCATGATTTCAAGTTAGGGTTTTAAGATTCAAGCATTCTAAGTGTTGTTCTTGAGTTTTTTTTATAATTTCTTTCCATATGCTTAAATTATTGTGAATTATTCCCTGAGTTAAGGTCGTTCTTGAACTTGAATTTAATTTCTATAATTAAGAGATTGTTTTACTTAAAGATTATGACTTGGAAATTTTAGATTGAAAGTTGATTTCATGCCCCAATGGGTTTAACTATAGTCTTGTTATAAAGTATATTCAAAGATAGTCAATTTATGAAAATTTTATGAAAAACGCTTATGCATAATTCCATGACTTGAAGAGTAAAGAAATTATACTATCCTAAAAAGTATGGGAAAAGTTATTACGATTTATAGCCAAGGCTCACTTAGAACGATATGGCTATGGTAAGATATTTTAAAATCAAGCATGAATTTTTAAAGTGTTTTAATACTTATGATATGAGCAACCATTATGTTTTGGGGATAATTATTTAGCACTGAGTTGGGTATGAGTCCGAGGTCACATGCAATTAACTATGTTGCCACCGTAGGTTTTTCCTTCGGGCTAAGAGTTGGATTTAAAAGTTATGTTTTGTCTTACACCCTGGAAAGTGTAGGATGGCTCTTCTCAATGTAGGCAACACATTGCACTCCATATTACTCACATGGTTTATGTCGGTTAACAGAAACTCCCCCAAATTAGAAAAACTTAATATTCATTCAAGCTACTTATTATGTATGAGGTTTGTATAAAGGTTGTTTTCTACAAATTTTCAGGTAATTATTTTTGGGATTACATCTCATGAAGTTTATCGTTTTATGTTCTTACATGCTTTTAAGTAACTAAATCATTATAGTACATTAGTCCCGACAACTTTAAAAGAAAAGGTTAGTAAGTCTTTGGTTCCATACCTCTTTACTCATGTCATATGTTATGTTTAAATTTCAAAGCTATGTCAGTTCTAGTTTTCTTTCCACTTTTATGTACCAAAGCATTCAAAGTATTGACTTTATTTTTGCCCTGCATCATTTTATCATGTAGATTCTGGCAGACAGACTCAGGACCATAGCCAAACCTTTAATTTGACCATCCAGTATCATTTTGTGGTGAGTTCTCCTTTACTCTAGAGGACTTGGCGATGATTTTCTAAATTTCTAGCTTACTAGATAGTTTTCACTTTTCAGTTGTTAGTTTCCAATAAAGGTAGCTTGGGTCCATGTCCCAGCAACTCTTTCAGTTTATGAGTTATAGAGGCTTCATTAAACATTAGACAGTTGGATGTTTTTTATCTTTTAATTTGAAATTCAGTATTTCAAGTTAATGCTAATCTTATTTATAGTAGCCCATAAGTGTATTTTTAGCTTCCGCATAATTTTGGAGTTGAGTTTATGAATACTTTGCCAGGCCAAGGGTCTACTTAGAATCATGCTCGTGATTTCAGGTGTCATGTTACGTATAGGGTATAGGCTTGGAGCATGACAAGCTTGGTATCAGATCACAAGGTTCAAGTCTCCTAGGGTGTCTATGAAGCCATGACTAGTAGAGTCCTAATTATGGGTGTGAAGAGCACCACACTTATAATCAGGATGTTGTAGGGCATTTAGGAATGTTTGTCTTCTTTGGTGTTCTAGTACGTGCAATATAGTTAAAACTCGAAGAGAAATCATCTAACTCCTACGCTTTCGTATTTCAAATCATGTCTCCACAACAAACTTCTGGTCAGCGAATCACAATAGCTTCTAGCATCCTCACTGGGGAATATGCCATATATGTACCTCCTACTCATGGGATGCATACCTATAATAGAGTCCGCACTTCTGGCTCGACAGTACCTACTGGGGTTCTACCTACCCTAGTTAGTCCTCCAAGGTCTCCCAAAAATGGCGTTACTCATACCAAGTCCCCTCAAGGTGAAGTTTCTAATGCTGAGTTCAGGAAGACCATTCAAATACTTCCTTGAATTATGTCATCTCAGTCTTGCTGGTTAGATAGTGTTGGTTATCTCATAATTTCACAGGCACTACTAGAGTCGATCAGTTCATGCAATTGGACCCTCATGTTTTCAATGGGTCTAAAGTTGAGGAGGATCCCAAAGATTTTATTGATGAGATGGAGAAGATTATTAGGGTTATGCATGTCAATAATACCGAGGGAGTTGAGTTTAAGCTTATCAGTGGTATGATGAGTGAGGAGGGATTAGGGGTGAGAATTTTGAACCTGTAGTTTGGGAAGATTTTTCTACGACCTTTCTTGATTAGTTCTTTCCTTAGTAGTTGAAAGAGGCTAAGGCTAAGGAATTTGTGAACTTGAAGCAGGGAACTATGAGTGTTAAGGAGTAAGCTCTGAATTTTACTCAATTATCTTACTATGCTTAGAAGTTAGTGTCTTCTTTGAGAGCCAAAATGAGAAAGTTTGTGTCTGATGATGTGAAACTAGAGTGTAAAGGGTAAATTTTGACCAATGATATGGATATTTATAGGTTGGTGGTGCATGCCCAGCATGTAGAGGAGGAAAAGAAAAAGAAAGTGGAGGCTGAGGAGCGTCGAAGTAAAAAGGTAAAATCAGCAGACTATGAGGTGAACCATAACAAGAATGGTAATAGGTCTTTATTTCCTAACAGATCATATGGTTCAACCCTATCTTCAGCTAGTACACTTGGACTTAAATCTCAGTCCTATGGTAGTATTGCTCAAAGGTCCTCTAATTATCCTTCTTGTGGAAAGTGTGGTAGGCCTCAATTGAGAGAGTGTAAGATGGGTATAAACAGGTGTTTTTGATGTGGTATAGTGGCTCACTTCTATAAAAAAATTCCATTTATGAGGTAGAATGATAAGGGTAAGACTCCTATATCAGCATCATCCACTCCAGTAGGCCAAATGGCTAAGAAAAGAACCAATTCAGGAGCAGGTGGAGGTCGAAACCTGTTGTATTCCTTGACTTGTCGAAAGAATTTAGATAACTCCCCCGATGTTGTGACTAGTACAATGTTTAACTTCCATCATGTGTAGTAATGTTAGTGTTCCCATACCCTTATTTCTTGATGTTAGTTATCAAGCTTAGAACCTAGATGAGTGAGTAGTATGAGGGTAGTAATGTCAATTTTAGGGTTTTGATTTATGTATGTTTGATATGATATTGTTATGTGGATTTTAGTGAGGATTGTTTGGAAAAGAGGAGTAGTTGCAGTCTTGAGTTACTGATTTGAGTCTAAGGGGGAGATGGTGAATTGTTAAGAAAAGGCTAGTTTTAGTGTGATTGAATTTCTTTCAAAGTTTTGCGCTTGTGCATGACTGCGTTTTATGTTCCCTGTGTATTTCCTCTCTATGTTAGTTGAGACACCACTCTACTCCAACTTATGGTGTGTTAACTCTTCCTCTTCGAGTCCATGATCAGTCCTTATGAAAAAAAAGGAAGCCTTACATGCATTGAGAACTCTTAAGCATGTTCAATGTATTCCAAGTCACCGATTCTATGCTCAATGAATTTGTGTTTGATATGATTTAGTCAGTATCTTGACTCATGTTGATAGCCTAAGATTTTGGTAGCGTTGAAAATAATTTGATTGATTCTTTCATCTTAGAGTTATCCATCATTCGAGGATGAATGATTCCAAGTGGGAGATAATGTAATACCCCAAAAGATTTTACATGATCATAGTGTTTTATAGATGAGTTTATGCTTCAAAAATCATTTCTTGAGTCCCTTGGATCAAGATAAATCATTTAGGATGCATTTTAATACTTAAAAGTGAGTTGTAGATGAGAAACAGGGTCTTCCATCGCATTGTGGGCGGCCATGCTTTGGCCCTTGCATCGCAAGACCAAGCCCAAAGGGCTATAACCTCAGCCTTGTATTGAGGCTCACGTCGCATGGGTTGTGCCTCGTGATAGATTTGCGATGGAATGGGGGAGGGCACGCGTTAGAGTTTGCGTTGCACCCTCTTATTTCATCGACGGGGTTCGTTTTAATTAATATTTTTGGTGGCATAAAGGTCTTTCCCCCTTTAGAAACCATCGTATCAATGTTATATATGCCTCAAAATGTCCGAAAATACTTACGCTATCAAATAAAAATCCTTTATTATTCTCTCAAAGCTCTCTGCCTTCAAGTTGCAAAAGAAATAAAGCTAGGGCTCCAAATCCAAAAGATTTCTCCCGATCGTTCATCTCCGAGGTATGTAAGAGCAATATCTTTTGTGGGGAACCCTGTTCATCCCCACAATTGAGTTATAATTCCATGTTAATTCATGATTTCAAGTTAGGGCTTTAAGATTCAAACATTCTAAGTGTTGTTCTTAAGTTTTATTATAATTTCCTTCCATATGATTTAAGTATTGTGAATTATTTCTAGATTTAAGGTCATTGTTGAACTTAAATTTATTTTCTATAATTAAGAGATTGTTTTTCATAAAGCTTATGACTTGAAAATTTCATATTAAAAGTTGATTTCATGCTCCAATGGGTTTAACTATAGTCTTGTTATAAAGTATATTCAAAGATAGTCAATTTAAGAAACGTTTATGAAAAACCCTTATGCATAATTCAATTACTTGAAGAGTAAGGAAATTATCGTATCCTGAAAAGTAAAGGAAAACTTATGAAGATTTAGAGCCAAAGATCACTTACAACGATATGGTTATTGTACAATATTTTAGAATCAAGCACGAATTTTTAAAGCGTTTCAATACTTTTGATGCGATCAAGCACCGAGTTGGGTATGAGTCTGAGGTCATATGCCCCATAACTACGTCGCTACCGTAGGTTTTACCTTCGGGCTAAGATTTGGATCCATAAGTTACATTTCATCTTCCACCCTGGAAAGTGTAGGATGATTCTTCTTAATCTAGGAAAGACATTAGACTCCATGTTGCTCACATGGTTGGTTAAGAGAAACTCCCCCAACTTAGAAAAACTTAGTATTTGTTCAAGCTACTTATTATGTATGAGGTTTGTACAAAGGTTGTTTTCTACAAAATATCAAGTAATTATTTTTGGGCTTGCATCTCATGAAGTTTATCGTTTTATGTTCTTACATGCTTTTAAGTAACTTAATCATTGTACTACTTTAGTCCCGACAACTTTGAAAGAAAAGGTTAGTAAGTCTTTGGTTCCATACCTCTTTACTCATGCCATATGTTATGTTTTAATTTCAAAGCTATGTCAGTTCTAGTTTTCTTTCCACTTTTATGTACCAATACATTCAAAGTATTGACGTTATTTTTGCCCTACATCATTTTATGATGTAGATTCTGGCAGACAGACTCAGGACCATAGCCAGACCTTTAATTCGACCATCCAATATTAGGTTGTGGTGAGTCCTTCTTTTATCCAGAGGACTTGGTGATGATTTGCTAAATTTGCAACTTACTAGATAGTTTTCATTTTTAGTTGTTAGTTTCCAATAAAGGTAGCTCGCGGCCATGTCCCAGCAACTCTTTTAGTTAATGAGTTATAGAGGCTTTATTAGACATTAGAGAGTTGGATGTTTTGTTATTTTTTAAGTTGACATTCAGTAATTCAAGTTAAAGTTTATCTTATTTCTAGAAATTTATCCTATAACTGTATTTTTAGCTTCCACATTATTTTAGAGTTGAGTTTATGAACAATTTGCCAGGCCAAGGGTCCACTTGGGATCACTCGTGGTTCTTGGTTCCTTGTTAAGTCTAGCGTATAGACTTGAGGAGTGACATAAACTGAATACAATGTCATGCAATAATTGAGTCTGAATTAGAGGAGAAACTATTAACCAACACACCCCATCTGAGCTAAACAGGGTCCAACCTGTATAACCTAGATGGAAGGGTGCCTTGTACCTTGCCAAGGGTACAAATAGTGAATGATGTGGATTCACTAAATTGATGTCCAAAAAGGACTAAGATGTCAAGCCTAGTCTACCATATGGCCCTTTAAAACCTATGATGGCTCTATAGTTTTGGGACTTTGGGACTTCTACTAAAGGTCTTAACCTAACTGATGGTGAGCCTTCATCGCTGCATCCGCTCGGTGCTAAGTACTACTCCCAACTTAATTATACTTAATAATTGATAAGCTTATGTATACTGAATTTTGAGACTGATATATAGAAACGTTATCTGAAAGTATCCTAAAACATGTGAAACTGAAGAAATGAATATTCAATTATCAATGCATGAGAAACTTATTCATACGGTATTCATAGCATGCCATCTATGAAGAATACAACTACTCATGAAAGTTTCTATAATATGAATATGACATAAAATTTCATTAAAAAAATTCCAAAACCACGAATAGATAAATATAATGAGGGTGCACAGTAATAACTCCATAATAACATTGAATTTTTTTAATGACCCTCCAGGTCATTCCTAGTGTTTAGGCGTGTTTACAGTGTTTAGAGCCTTTCCACGTCTGCCCCAAGTCGTGTATAACTTGCTAGGACTAGTAGTATGGTTACCTGGAAGTTCGTTTGACTTTTAGAGTCACATTCCTATGTTGAATTTTCTAGTAGTCAGGTATGGCTCCCACGCCTAAACCCATGTTTAATGGCCTCAGGTGCCATTTCTGACTGTCTCATCGGATGTTGACCTTGGTTTAGGTCTTGAGGTTCCCAGACTTATTTTGTGTGATAGGTCGACTATTGGCTAAAGTCGAGTAAGCCCTCGGGGTGTGGGTCCCAATTTTAGTATGAACAACCTCTAATGGAAATTTCAACAGTGCGATTGAGTCCAAAACGTCAAAATTAGTTAGGTAGCATATTTTGTTTGCATGCACGGCACTCTTGATCAGTCCTGGACACATAGTCAAAATTGCCCAGGACTTGGCCATTTTTGCCATTGGCCATGCGCTTAAGCTGCCATAGGCACAACTTAGCACCATGCATTTAAGCTGCCCTAGGTGTATTTTAGCGGCCAAGGGCATGGATAAAGAGGCCATAGGCGCTTAAGCGACCCTTGGCTCCACCTTAGCGGCCAAGCAGTGGAAGCGGTATGGAGCTTAAACGGCCACTTATGGTGATTTAGTGCTAGGAGTTTATGTGGCCATAAGGGTGCTTTAGCACTACCTGCCTAGGTTATATATACATATTCCACTCTCTCTCTCATTTTTAAATGTGCAAATACCATAGATACACCATTTTTAGAGCTTGAAGCTCTTACATAGGCTTGTATAGCAAGTTCCAAGCATGGACACTTATATATTTGGGTTTTTAGCTTTGTTCTCGATATTTCTATGGTACTTTTTCCCAATTTTACGGTCATTTATGTTTTCATTGAATTTGTTGGTACTGTTATTGGTATTTGAGCTATGTATTGGGCTCAAATGATAAGGTAGATATTATAACTATTATTCACGGTGAGATTTGGGACTCTGTGACGGTTTTGATTTGGCAAATTCTTTAAGTGGGCCCTACGTGACTTGTTCGGTCCTTTTCTGACCTAGTGACATATGGGTATCATTAGTTATGCTTTGACATCTAGTTTACCATTTTAATAGTGTGGCAGAAATTAGAGGACTCTTGGAATGGGAAGGCTCCAGCTTAGTGGGTTCTTTGGCAGGCTTACGGCGGCGTCCAGGTAGGCTAGGTTTCCTTTACCTTTAGACTGGGCATATATATGATATATGTATGCTATTGTGCTGGTGTTATGGGCTGGTACTATATGTTTAGTGGTGCTTTGCTGTGATTTAGACCTTCTAGGCTGGATAGGGCTATTCAGATACATTTCATACCTTTTATCCTCATGGTACACCATATATGACTAGGCTTAGAAAGACTTAACCCAGACTTAGACAGGTATAACCAGAATTGGTTTTTGGGACCCGATAGTGGGCCTCATTACCTTTTTTTATAGACTTATCAGAACTTTGACATCTTTGGGCTTAGTTAAGCCCTAGTATGACCTATTAGTATTGTGACAGGATTGAGTTACCCTGATTATACCCGGTTAGCTTGTTTAGCCTTTTAGTCCCTGATAGCACCGCACTTGGTCAGGATTACTTGTCCTGGCTTAGCGTTGGGACTCGTCGTGCCATAAGCTACTCTAGATACCCGAATTGACTTAGATATTGAATGATAGTAAACTATTGACCTAGGAGGATCCGAAGACTTACCTTGTAGCAAATGATTGGTTAGCTCTTTGCCTATATTTTGGTTTCAGCCTAGGACTAGCATGTTTCCCCATTTATTAGTTATGATGTGATATTGGGTTCTGTTCTTATTACTGGCTATGATGAGTTTCGATTTGAGTCCGTCTACTGATCCAAGTATGATGATCTTGGTTATTGACTATTGGCTGTCCTGATTAGAGTCCGACCCTGGATTGAGGTGCATTATAAGTTCTAATACTGGGTACTGTGATTATGATACTGTTATTCTCTGAGTTTTGGTTTGAGTCGGATAGACATGATATATATATGACCGATTGTTACTACCCACCATGTTCAGTTCGATTCCGGCGTCCGGCCTCTTGTTGTTACCTATTGGTATCAGTTTAAGCCGGTACGCTCTATTGGTTTTTGTGGTTACTGGATACTTGTGAAGTTTTGAGACACTGGAGACTATACATTTACTATTCTTGTGTGTCCTACCAGTTTATGGGGGCCAGGTTGGGTATTGTATTATTCTGTATGCCCAGCTGGCTTATGGGGGCACACTTGGGATATGTTTGACTTATATGTTCAATGCGCTGTTACTTACTTACTATTTAGTATCACATTTACTTATCAATTATACCCAGACTTAGCATGCACCCCCGTACTTCAGCTTGTTTATATTAGATTAAGCTCAGTCAGTCGGTGATGCCTACTGAGTACCCATTGCCTCGGTACTCATATTGCACCTTACATCTTTTCCTGATGCAGATCCAGGCACTAGTCGATAGCCGTGATGTGACTCTTTTCTCAACACTGATTTCAGAGTAGGGACAGCTTACTGATGTTCGAGGCTGATCTTACTCCATCTCTAATGTATAGTCTTTTGGATCCGAGGCTATTGTATATATGTTGTTTATATTTTGTTTCTGTCTTGTATTCTGGATATGTCTAGTAGTGGCTTGTGTACTGACCTCACCAGGTCTTGGGTGGGGTTTTAGAGTCAGATGTTGTCCTCTTCCATCTTATCTCTCTCTATATACTTCTTTTGTCTTTACTTTTATAATGTGTTGATGGTAGTAGTTTTGCTTCATTTCCTTTCTTATGAGATCCCGCCTATTGATCCGTCGCTTGTTGCCCTAGGCTAGGTCTTGGCTTGCCAATTGGTAGTTTTCAGTAGGTGCCATCATGACTCAAAAATTGGGTCATGACTGCTTGGTATCAGAGCCTAGGTTTTATAGGTAGTATCAGTACATAACTCGATGTACAGATCGATACGGGGATGCATATATACTATCTTTGGGAGACTACGAAACATTTATAAGGGATAGTTTCATCCCTTAATTCTCATTAGTACGATTGAGTCAGTGTTGATTTCTGATCCTTATTTGGTTCACTCTTTCAGCAGATGGCTAGGACTCTTGGCACTAGAGCAGGGGAGCAGGACCCTGAGCCCACAACGAGAGCTCTAGTCAGGGGCCAAGGTTGACATAGAGGTCGGGGGCATAATAGAGCAGCATCCCAGGTCAAGATTGTAATAGGGGTCCATTACCCAATCCCGTTGTAGTTCAAAATATTTCACCGCCACAGCAGCCAGTGGGCTAGAGATCAACCCAAGATACACATGGGATTATTGATGCTTTAGTGCTCCAAGGTATGTTGGTACAATTGCTGGGATTAGTTGGAGGTCTAGCTGTTACGGGAGTATAACCAGCCGCACAGAGAGTTGGTGTTGGGACGTAACCTACAATTGTGGTACCCAGAGTTGAGTTTCCACCTGTACCGATAGCAGTCTAGCCAGTTATGTCTGCCGAGGAACAAAAGATGTTTAGTCATTTTTTAAGATTAGCTCCACCCAAATTTGCGGGTATCCCCGGGGAGGATGCTTATGAGTTCTTATCCAACTGTGAGGAGAAGCTGAAGAATTTGGGATTAGTGGAGTCCTGTAGGGTAGATTTTGTTGTTTGCAAGTTTGATAAAGTTGCAAGGAAATGGTGGAGAGTTTATCTTGACTCCAGGTAAGCTGGATCTCCACCCGTTAATTGGGAACAGTTCTTCGAGGTATTCTTGGGGAAGTATATGCCCCGCAGTAGGTGTGAGCATCTTCGGGATGAGTTTTCCAGGTTGAGGCAGGGGTCTATGACAGTAGCTGAGTATGACGCTAGATTCCATGACTTGTCCAGGCATGCCACGATTATCCTACCTGACGAGTATGAGTGGATCAGATATTTTGTTATGGGGTTATTATTATCACTTTATAGAGCTACATAGAGTTTAGTGACTTCAGGAAAGTCATTAGCTGAGATAGTTGATCATGTGTATTCGATTTAAGAGATGGATCATGAGGTCCAAGGGGGCAGCGATAAGAGACCCCGATTCTAGGGTACTTAGAGTAATAGTCATAGCAGCTCAAAGATCAGAGGCCGCAGATTTCAGGGTAGGTACCCTCAGATGCAGAAGCAGTTTTTTCAATGACAGGGTCAGCTTGGTCAGCCCATACAGTCAGCCTTGCATATTTCTGATAGGGGTCAGCCTGCCTAGAGTGGTTATGGTAGTTAGCCTCAAGGATGTGGTTAGTCTGATTCATCGACTAGCGGTGGTCACACTGGATTAGCTGGATCTTTTATGCCGAGCAGGGAGCTAGAAGCATGTTTTACCTGTGGGGTTGTCGATCATTTCGCACGTGAGTGTCCTCAGCACAGGGTAATTGAGCTTTTAGCTCATATAGCACAGCCTATCAGATTTATACCACCAACAGGCAGAGGTAGTGTACAAGGTCATCACGATGGTCCTCAGGTTTTCTGAGATGGAGTGCAGAGTGGTCGAACTGGTGGTCAGGTTGGTACTCAGGTTAGTGGTAGCATGTGTCAGTTGTATGCCATGCCGACTAGGTCGGAGGCTGAGTCTTCAGATAAAGTGATTACAGGTACGATTTCCATATGCCATCGGCCAGCTTCTACATTATTTGATCCCAAATCCACATTTTCTTATGTATATTCTTATTATGCACCGCAGTTAGGTTTATGTTTTGAGGTATTATCTGTACCCTTACGTGTATCTACCCCCGTTGGTGATTCCTTAGTAGTGGATTGACAATATAGATCTTGTTTGGTGACTGTTTAGGAGTTTGAGACTCAGGTTGATTTTATTGTATTAGTCATGGTAGACTTTGATGTAATTCTGGGCATGGACTGGTTGTGTTTTCATCATGTAGTCTTGGATTTCTTTGGTAAAATCGTTACCTTAGCCATTCCTAGTATACCTCCAGTAGTGTGGCAGGATTCTGTTAGTCACAAGAAGGATTCTGTTAGTCACACACCGATAGGGATTATTTCATATGTTCAAACTCATAGATTTATGTCAAATGGATGTGATTCATTCCTTGCTTATGTTTGGGATGCTAGTATTGAGAGTCTGTCGCTTGACTCCGTACCTATTGTTTGTGAGTTTTCTGATGTATTCCCAACTGACCTACTTGGCCTTTCTCCTGAGCGTGATATAGAGTTTATTATTGACCTCGAGTAGGGCACCCGACCTATTTCCATGGCTCTTTACTGTATTACTCCTGCTGAGTTGAGGGAGTTGAGTAATCACCTTGAGGAGCTTCTTAATAATGGTTTTATCAGGCTGTGAGTGTTGCCATGGGGTGCTCCAGTTCTATTCGTAAAGAAGAAAGATGGGTCTATACGTATGTGTGTCGATTATAGGCAGTTGAATAGGGTGACAGTGAAGAATAATTATCCTATGCCTCGTATCGATAATTTGTTTGATCATCTTCATGGTGCAGCAGTGTTCTCTTAAATAGATGGGCTGCAGACATCACTAAGACAACCTTTAGGACCCGTTACGGCCACTATGAGTTCTTGGTGATATCATTTGGATTGACTAATGCCCTGGAAGCCTTCATGGATTTGATGAATCGTGTATTCAGTCCGTACTTGGACTCCTTTGTGATTGTGTCTATTGACAACATTTTGGTTTATTCGAGAAGTACTGAGCAGCACGACCAACATTTGAGGATTGTGCTCCATACTTTGACAGATCATCGGCTTTATGCCAGATTCTTAAAAGTGTGAGTTTTGGCTTGAGTCTATAGCTTTCTTGGGGCATGTTGTATCCAGACACGGTATCAAGGTAGACCCAGCAAAGATTGAGGCTATTCGAGGTTGGCCTAGGCGCACGTCGCCTATTGAGGTTCGCAGTTATGTTGGGTTGGTAGGTTATTACAGATGATTTGGTAAGGTTTTCCCATCTATTGCATCTCCTATGACCAGATTGACCAGGAAGGAGGTCCCATTTTTGTGGTCTGAGGATTGTGAGGTGAGCTTTCTGAAGCTCAAGGACTGACTTACTTTCGCTCATGTGTTGACTCTTCTAGTTGAGGGTGAGCATTTTCACTGTATACTGTGATGCTTCTAGTATCGGCTTGGGTTGTGTTCTGATGCAGTGATGTTGCGTGATTGCTTATGCATCAAGATAGCTAAAGGTGCACGAGCGTAATTACCCTACTCATGACTTAGAGTTTGCAGCGGTAGTATTTGTGCTCAGAATTTAGAGGTACTATTTGTATGGAGTTAATTGTGAGATTTATAATGATCATCAGTCTTCAACATCTTATGACTCAGAGGGATCTTAATTCTAGGCAGATCCGATGGGTAGAATTATTAAAGGACTATGACATCTCTATTCTCTATCATTCAGGAAAGGCAAATGTAGTTGCGGATGCCTTGAGTCGGAAGGTAGTGAGTATGGGTAGTTTAGCCTTCATTCCAGTCTCTCAATGGTCATTGGCTTTGGACATTTATTCCTTAGCTAACTCAATGGTGCGTTTTGATATCTTTGATTCTAGGAGGATTATTGTTTGTGTTGGGGTGAGGTCTACTTTATTAGAGTAGATTCAGAGTCGACAATTTGAGGATAGTGAACTTTGTGATCTACGAGAGTGGGTAGTGAGAGGTGAGTCCCATAGGGCTACTTTGGGTTCTGATGGTGTACTGAGATATGATCGTCGTGTGTGTGTTCTGAGGGTTTGTGACTTGATTTCTTTGATTTTGTGCGAGGCACTCAGTTCCAGATACTCTATTCACCTCGGGACAGCTAAGATGTACCAAGATCTGAGACAACACTACTGGTGGAGTAGTATGCGGTGTGATATTTCAAAGTTGGTGGCTCGATGCCTGTGTCGTCAATAGGTAAAAGCCAAGCACCAGAGAATCAAAAGTTTGCTACAATAGTTGCCCATTCTCGAGTAGAAGTGGGAGAAAGTAACTATGGATTTCGTTGATGGATTACCTCGTACATCCCATGGTTTTGATAGAATTTGGGTCGTTATAGACAGGTTGACTAAGATGGTGCATTTTTATCCCAGTTCTAGTTTCCTACAGTGCTGAAAGGTTTGCTCGTGTATATATTTAGGAGGTGGTTCGCCTATATGGAGTGCCAGTATCTATTATTTCAGACCAAGGGTCCCAGTTTACCTCTAGTTTTTGTTAGACTTTCAAGGAGGAGTTGGGTACTCAAGTGGACCTTAGTACTACGTTTCATTCTCAAACCAACGGTCAGTCATAACAGACTATTCAGGTATTAGAAGATATGCTCTGTGCTTGTGTGTTAGACTTTGGGGGTCAGTGGGATCAGTTCTTTCCTTTAGACGAGTTCGCATAGAATAATAGCTTCCACTCTAGTATTCAGGTGGCTCGATTTAAGGTTTTGTATGATAGACAATGTCGGTCTCCAGTTGGTTGATTTGAAACTTCAGAGATTAGTCCTCATGGCACAAATTTGCTCTGTTAATCTTTAGACTGAGTTTGGGTGATTCGGGACAGTCTACGGATAGCTCAGAGTAGATAGAGGAGTTGTACTCACCATAGAAGTCGTCTGTTGAGATTTAGAGTTCGTGATACAGTCTTCTTACGAGTATCAGTCATGAATGGCATGATGCGATTCAGTAGGAGGGGCAAGCTTAGCCCCAGATATATTGGACCATTTGAGGTTCTATGGATAGTTGGAGAGGTAGCATATATTATAGCTTTGCCTCCAGCATTTTCAGCTATTCACCTAATATTTCATGTTTTTATGCTGTGAAAGTATATTCCTGATGAGTCGCATGTGCTACATTGGGGCTCGGTTTAGTTGGATGAGAATTTAGCATTTGTAGAGGAGCCTATGTCTATTCTGGCCATTGATGTCAGACGATTGAGCTCCCAAAACATTCCAGGGGTTATGTTACAGTGGTTTCACCGTCTGATTGATGAGGCCACTTAGGAGCTTGAGCATGATATACTAGCCCAGTATTCCTACTTGTTCATGTTTTCAGGTATGCCATTATTCTTGACTTTTGCAGATAAAAGTCCCTATTAGTAGTGGATATTATAATGACCCTCCAGGTCATTCCCAGTGTTTACGCTATTTAGATCCTTTTCATGACTGCCCCAGATATGGATCCCAGGACTAACCCCCTGTTTAATGGCTTTAAATTCCATTTCTGACCATCACATCGGATTCAAAACGTCAATTTTAGGTTAAAATTCCATTTCTTACCATCACATCGGATTCAAAATGTCAACTTTAGGTTAGGTAGACCTTTGTTTAGGTCTTAAGATTCCCAGACTTGATTTGGGTGATAGGCCGACTATTGGCTAAAGTTATATCTGCCCTCGGGGTATGGACCCCAGTTTTAGTCGAAACGACCTGTGATGAAAATTTGAACAGTGCTATTGAGTCTGGAACGTTGAAATTAGTTAGGTGGCTTAATTTATTTGAGTGCACGGGACTCCGGATCGGTCCTGGACACATAGTCAAAATTGCCTAGTACTTAGCCATTTTTGGCACTGGTTATGCGCTTAAGCAGCCATAGGAACGCCTTAGCGCCATGGGATTAAGCGGCCCTAGGTGCGCTTAAGTGGCCAAGGCAGGATAGGCCAAGGATGTTTAGCCATAGGAGATAAAGAGACCCTTGGCTCCACTTTAGCGGCCAAACGGTGGAAGCGGTGGAGCGCTTAATCGGCCACTTATGGCGCTTTAGCGCTTTGCACTTAAGCAGCCATAAGGGCGCTTTAGCGCCACCTGCCTAGGCTATATATGCATATTTCACCCTCTCTCTCATGCTTAAACGTGCAAACACCATAGATACACTATTTTTAGATCTTAAAGCTTTTATAAAGGGCTGTATAGCAAGGCCCAATCTTGGACACTTATATATTTTGGTTCGTAGCTTCGTTCTCGACATTTCTATGGAACATTTTCCCAATTTTACGGTCGTTTACATTTTTGTTCAATTTTTTGGTATTGTTATTGGCATTTGGGCTATGTATTGGGCTCATATAATAAGGTAGATGTTGTGACTATTGTTCACGGTGAGATTTGGGACTCTTGACGGTTATAACTAGGCGAATTGACAAGCAAGCCCCACGTGATTTGTTCGGTCATTTTTTGACCTAGTGACATATGGGTATCATTGGTTATGCTTTGACATGTAGTTTACTATTTTGATAGCATGAAACCAATTAGAGGCCTCTTGGAAGGGGAAGGCTCCCAACTTAGTGGGTTTTTAGGCAGGCTTATGGCAGCGTCCAGGTAGGCTAGGTTTCCTTTACCCTTAGACTGGGCTTATATGTGATATATGTATGCTTCTGTGCTGGTATTGTGGGCTGGTACTATAGGGTTGGTGGTGGTTTGCTGTTATTTAGGCCTTCTAGGCTGAAAAGAGCTATTTTGATACATTCCAAACCCGTTATCCTCGTGGTACATCACAAATGACCTATTTGGGTCGGATAGTATTGTTTTTGTTGTTACTGTTTGGGGAATGTTATTGTTGAACCCTAGTCAAGGCTTAGACAGACTTAACCTAACCTTAGAAAGGTATTACCAGACTTTATTTTTGGGACTCGGTAGTGGTCCCATTACCCTTTTTGTAGACTTATCATAACTTTGACATCTATGGGCTTAGTTAAGCCCTAGTATGACCTGTCAGGCTTGTGATGGGATTGAGTCACCCCAATTATACCTGGTTGGCCTGTTTAGCCTTTTAATCCCTGATAGCAATGCACTTGGTCGGGATTACAGGTCCTGTCTTAAAGTTGGGACCCATCTTTCCATAAGCTACTCTAGATATCCGAATTGACTTAGATATTACATGATAGTAGACTATGGACCTAGGAGGATCTAGAGACTTACCTTGTAGTGGATGATTGGTTTGCTCCTTGCCTATATTTTGGTTTTGGCTTGGGACTAGCATGTTTTCCCGTTTATTGGTTATGATGTGACATTGGGTTTTATTGTGGTTACTGGCTATGATCAGTTTTGATTTGAGTCCGGCTACTGATTCTAGTATGATAATCTTTGTCACTGACTATTGGGTGTCCCAATTAGAGTCTGACCTTGGATTGAGGTGCACTATGAGTTTTGGTACAGGGTACTGTGATTATGATACTGTTGTTCTCTGAGTTTCAGTTCAAGTTCGACAGATATGATATATATATGGCCTATTGATATTACCACTGTATTTGTTTCAATTCCGGCGTTTGGCCTCTTGTTATTACCCATTGGTGTCGATTCAAGCCGGTGCGCTCCATTGGTTATTGTGGTTACTGGATACTAGTACAACTTTGAGACTCTGGCTACTATGCATATACTATTCTTGTATGTCCCGACAGATTATGGGGTCCAGGCTGGGTATTGTATTTTTTCATGTGCCCAGCGCGCTTATGGAGGCCCAGTTGGGTTATGTTTGATTTATATGTTCAGTGTACAGTTACTTACTTATTATTCAATATCGCATTTACTTATCAGTTATACCCGGACATAGCATACACCCCTTTACTTCAACTTGTTTATAATATATTGAGCTCAATCAGCCGATAATGCCTATTGAGTACCCATTGCCCCAGTACTCATACTGCACTTCTGTATCTTTTAACGATGGAGATCCAGGCACTAGCCGATAGCCATGATGTGACTCTTTTCTCAGTACTAATTTCGTAGTAGGGATAGCTTACTGACGTCCGAGGAAGATCCCACTCCATCTCTGATGTACAGTCTTTTCGATTCGAGACTATTGTATATATGTTGTTTATATTTAGTTTTATCTTGTATTCTAGATATGTCTTATAGGTTCTCGTGTACTGACCTCACCAGGTTTTGGGAGGGGTTTTAGAGTCATATATTGTCCTCTTCCATCTTATCCCGGTATGTATACTTCTTTTGTCTTTACATTCGTAACATGTTGATGGTAGTAGTTTTGTTTCATCTCTTTTCTTTTGAGATCCGGCCTATTGGCCCATTTCTTGTTGCCCCGAGCTAGGGCTTGGCTTGCTTATTGGTGATTTTTCGTAGGCGTCATCATGACTCAAAAATTGGGTCTTGACAATTTTTTAAGGAGACATGTATTCATGGTTTATTCTTGATGAAAAACTAAAATACAACAACACCCATATTTTTCATGAAACCCTAGCTCTGAAAAATGAATTCAATTAAGGAATTGGGTCCACTTAAGGGCTCAATGGGCGAATGGAATCCCATTGATGAAATCCCACAAACCAGAACTTGACAGTTTCTTGGAGGAAAATTTTAGTTTGGAGCCTTAAAGGTTGAATTTTAAGAAAAAACCCTTGCTTTGGTTGTTCTTGAGAGCTGGGAGGAGAATGAGAGCTTTTGAATATTTTTTTTATAAGTATTACGGATGAATTTTGGGATTAAGATGGGTTTGGGGAGGTTACATATGGGTATAAGGACGATATTGCCCTTAATTTTTTTAGGAAAAGTGAAACTTTTACGCCTGGAAAAGAGGTGTGCCTCGCACGGCCCATTGCACAGAACCCAGTTGTGCCTCGTACGGCCTATCACGCGACACCCAACTGTGCCTTATATGACTTATCGTGCAGCCTAATCAATGACCAATAGGGTGGTGATTGGCGAAGTGAGGCCTAAAGCTGAGGTCCTCGTGTGCGGTGCAGAACCTCCTATTTTGGTCCATGACATCCTTTGTGGACCCAAGGCTTTCCCCAAATGTTTTCTAACCTACTTAGGGGTCAATTGACCTATTTTATGATCCTAAACACATAGAAAACCCACTACGGTCATGTATTAAATTGAATGATGTCACTAATTATTGATGCATTTTTCTCATATAATAATTGGTTATGTGATTACACATTCATTTTGTTCATTTTACAAGATTATCCATTTTGGTTTTCATGATTTGTATCAAAAGTTGAGATTGAAAACCTCGTTCCACCATTTTCAAAGCTTCCAAGCTCATTTTTGAGAGTTTTAAAGTAGCAATTCAAGATTGGAACTTTCGGTGAGCTTTTAAACTAGTATTTCATCATTTTCCATTGATTAATTTGTGTTTCCATCCTCAAATCTTAGTTTTTAAACTTAAAATTGTAGGGTATTATCGGTAAAGTAAAATATTGATATTTTGGTAATTTCATGCTCTATTTCTACTCAATTTTCATTGGGTTTTCAGATTTATAACCCTTTAAGAATGGGAAACATGATTCTTCATAAAATTCTAATTTTCCCTTTTATTTTTGGGGTCAATTTTCTAAGTGATTTTGGACCCAAAACCAAAGTACATCAATATGGGTATCTTTGATCTTGTATTTATGTGTGGATCTCATATTTGACTATATTGGATGTATCAAGTAATGATTCAAGGGAGTGGAGCTTTTGGTTGATGCTTTTAATTGTGTTTTGGCTTTGCAGATCTTCTTTAAGGCAAGTTGTGATGTACCTTGACTCTTTTATGTGATGTTTATGCGTTATGTACTTATTGCTTGTGTTTTGTGAATCACTAAGGGTTTAAGTTCCCTGTTATATGCGTTGGCGAGTATCTCCGCAGGTATCTGAGTCTATTGATGGGTTGAAATAATAAAAAATAGATACCTTGATTGTATCCCTCTAATTGTGCATACACTTATGGTAAATTATTGATAAATGACTTATAGATCTTGAATAAATTGATAGTGGGTATCTATTTAAGAGCTTAAATCATGTTTGGTAGATATTGATGTAATGATTGGGTTTTAGTAACCATTTAGGGAATAATTATGCTCTTATGTTACTTAGCAAACACGTGGAGTATCAATAGACTTGTAGTAGTTGCGGTAAATATTGGGGTAAGTAATCTCTTAGGATATTATCGATGATAGTATAGTTAAATACTTAAGAAATGAATCTTGGATTAGTTATTAGGTGAGCAATGATGGTGAACTTTAGGACATGTTGTTAACTAGTATACTTCTCCATTTAGTAATTTTAGTCTAATAGTGTCATGATTGGGAAATGATGGAACTTATTGTGTAAAACAAGCTAGGTTTTGGATAAGTTCTCTATATCTGCGTTGTTTGTATTGTTTAATATTATCTTGTTGCCCATATTGGGGCTTATGTGAATATTATTATTGGCTTGAGGGATTATTATTATTGTGACACCTGAGTGGGGGCTTTGATTGATATTATTGTTCTTATTTGAGTATTATTTGCCTTTTTACTATTGTGACACCCGATTAGGGGTTTGGATTGATATTATTAGCCTTGTTTGAGCATTATATTCCTTTATTATTATCGAGAATCCCGAGTGAGGGGCTTGGGTTGATAGTTTTGATTTCATTCATGACTCTTTATTATAGTGGTGCCATGGAGTGGTTTATATCATGATCTATTTAGAATTGATAAGATTTTGAGCTCATTTATAAAATTATTGAGTTAATTTATTACATGATATTGATTTTCTTATGAGCATACATCTCATTAATTCAGTACATTGCATCTGATTATTTCCATTTGTATTGTGTTATCGTGATTGAATCTTGTTTGTGATATAGCGTATTTTTCATCTCATATTACTACATTATATTGCATTGTACCTTCACTTGGGTGGTTTGGTGGTTGAGATATTATGAGATGTAGGGTGCTATTATGGCTTGATCCATTGAGACTATTGTGCCACATATAGTGTTTGTAGGATACACACCTTCTCTAACTTAGCTAGGATTGTTGGTTTGAGATGGTTAGTTGATATCATATACTATGTTGGGATATGCTCTTATGATGTGGCTTATCTCTATCGCCATTGATTTTAAATGTGTGCATGACTACCTTAATGCACTGATTTGATTATCTTGATAAATATGTTATCTACTAGGATAGGCTAAGACTTTTCTGAGTCCAAGTTGATTTGGGGTAAATTGGATGGTTGGTATGGCGGTCCTCACCTTTCCTTAGGATTAGGGTCAATTATAAACGATGCTTGTTAAGTATACGTGTTTGGTTTACACCCTTGCTTTTTCTTTACTTTTTCTCTACCCCGTGCAGGTATTGCTCCAAGTAGCAGAGCGTCGATTGCATTCTCTCAGTGTTAGCATTGCAAATATCGAGGTAGTGGCTGATGGGTCTTAGAGCACCTGAATCTATCCTTATCTTATCAAATGCATTATCCAAATTTAAGATACTTTAGATTATTTGATTATATTTTGTATTAGAGGCTTGTACTAGTGAAAACCAGAACAGGGATGTATCATTGAGATTTTATTTCCTTCTATATAATTTAGGTTTATTGTTATTCTTCTTCTTCCACTTCTGATTTACCATGGATTATTGAATTTGGGTTGGGGTAGGCTTACCTATACCTAGGGGTGTGATAGGTGCCATCACGAACTCCATTTTAGATTGTGACAAATTGGTATTAGAGCCCCAGGTTCATTGGTCTCATTAGTACAAGTTGAGTCTAGTAGAGTATTGCAGATCGGTGAGACGACATTTGTTATCAATCTTTGCTTGGCTACGTAACTTTATAAGAAATCCATTTCTTCATTCAATGTTATGTGTTCCTAGCCTTATGTGACTTAAAAACCTATTATTTACTTTTTCATAGTTTGTGAGAATGCATTCTTCTTTGGTTAGAGAATCAGATCCCATGCCCTTAGTTTGTGGTAGGGGCAGATGTCGAGTCAGAGGTAAGATTTGATCATCTAGACCAGCTAGAGGTTAGGTCAGGGTTGCCTCCTCATGTTTTAAAGTTTTCATAACAATAGGTCTATTGAGATAAAGGGTTAACCCAGGTATAGACACCACCTGTGATCACGTCCATACTTATGGTTGAGGATTATTTAATATAGGTATTCAGTTTTCTTGAGAGGATGGCTCTTACTTTTATTCAGCATCCTACTTCTGGGTTTTAGGCTTCAGGTTCATAGTACATTACTTCAGACTATCCTAGTGTTGATGAGATGATGTCGGGGATTGCTCTACATCTGCTAACCTTACTCTTTATGTACATTAAGGGACACAATTAGTTTGTAAAGTTCATAAGGATAGATCATTCTTGCTTTGATGGGAATTCTAGGGTTCACACTTATAAATTCTTGATTGGTTGCCATGAGAGGTGGCACAAGTTGGGGCTGGTTGACTCTAATGTAGTAGATTTTACTACTTTTTAGTTATTGATACGAGCTAGATAGTGGTGGAGGACCTTTTTTAGAGTAAACTAGTAAGGTCACCCTGCTCTCCCATGGGATCAATTTGCTTGATAGTTTTAGAGGAGTTTACATAGGGAAATGAGAAGTATGGGGGTAAGAGGCCCCATAGACATGATGAAGGTAGAGACATGTATGGTAGAGGCCAGGATCCTCATGTTCACTCTAAAAGAGGGTTAGGTCATATTAGCTATTCAGGTTCTTCAAGTCCAGTTTAGTGAACTCCTACTCCTTTGGGTTGCTTCATATATAGAGATCTCAAGCACTCTAGGAGGGATTTACCAGAGTGTAGACAAAGATAGGTTTCATCAATTACTTAGGGAAATGACAGATCTCAATATCATGTTCCTTAGGGGGGACTCGAGGCAGGAGTTTCTGTTACTGTAGTCACAAGTATGGTTTAAGTACACCTTTGATCTGCCTTGATAGTTGTTGACTATGGTTCAGCTTTCCTTTATGTGTTTCTTATTCGACATCGAGTCTTGATATTATTCATGTGTTCTTATTGTGTGTCAGTTCATATTGCTACCATGTAGATGATTCTTTAGTGGCGGATCGGTTTTGTCGATCCACTATTGTGACTCATTTAGAGTACATCACTGTGTTAGATTTGATTTTTTTTCCTAGAAATTAGTGATTTTAGTATGAGTTAGGTATGATCTTCTCGATGGTTCTTTTGTGGGACAGTGATGAATATAGGAAGCGTACTACTGGTACATTTTTGTGGGATTATCTACAAGTGTTAGCAGTAGGGTGCGTGCATAAGTTAGTTTGTTTTTCTGGATCTCATCAGTATATCTATGGTTTGAGTTAGTGCTTTGACAATGAGATCAGCTTTGTGGGGTGACTGGTAGTACTTATTCGTTTGGGCAAAAAAACCTCGTAATGGACTAGACTCATGGTATGACTGACTCGATAAGATTGTAAGTAAAGGATTCTAGCTGAATAAAGAAAGGTTTTCATCCATTTAGGCCTTGCGATTGGTTACCTCTTTAGTGATTAGCTTTGATTTTTGTGGAAAGATTTATGGTGTTGAAACACTCCTCAATTAGACTTGAAGGAATTCAACTTATAAAGGTGTTCGCTTTTGATTTTGAGAGATTTGTGAATGGAAAGGCACCTGGTTCGTAACATTTATTACTTTGGAAGTTAAATGGCTTAATGAAGTATTTAGCTCAAGAGTTTTGATTTAGAGTATGCGATATTATTCCATGGTTCTTGTGTTAGAGAATACTAAATGGGGAAATGACTTAAGGAAAAGATAAGGAACCATGGGTAGAGAATATTAGAATTGTGCTATGGGTTTGAGTTGGAAAATTCAAAGTCCTAATATAATAGTACACGTGTGACTTATGAGTAGATTAATGGTGACTTTCAGTTAGGGAAATGCTTATAACAGGCATGAAAATAGCGGTAAGTTCTTTTTGTGATACAGAAAGGCATGATTAAATTTTGTGGATAGTTGCTATGTGGTTCCATGGGTAGTTTGGTATTTTTTTAGTACAGATATGATATTGATTTTATGGTAGATTCAGTGATTTGTAGTGTATTTGAGATATTCAGGTTAACTGGGTTTGTTCATAAGTTCTATTGTGATCGACTCAGTTTTTGGGAATAGAGGAAGTTTGGAAATAAAGGATCGTAGCTTCATTGAGAAATTTGGCTTCAGATGCTAGAGGTGTGACCTTATGATTCATTGTGTAAAGTGCTTCTAGTTACAATAATGAGACCGCTAGTTCAATAGATGTGATTCTACTTGAGAGTGCATGCATGAGGTTTATGAGGGTATTTTTTGGTCCCTTGTCTATTTTGGCATTTTTCTTACCTTTACATTTGAGGGCGAACATGAGTCTTAGTGGTGCATCGTGTAATAACTCTCGTAGTGATATTTAAATTTTTTTATGTTTTGACCATTTTCCATTCCTGGTTGTTGCTTTATATCATGTATTCATTGTGTAAATGGTTTGCACAGTCCCCAAAGCATTCGTGAGTGATTTATATGAGTTTATTATTTTGAGTAGCCTTTAAAGTGATATAATTGACTTTTGTCAACTTTCTGCGGTCCGAGTATTGGATGGTGATTCTATCAGTTCCATTAGATCTGTAACGTCCATTTTGGATTAGTAGAATTATTGGTACGATTCTCGAGGCCCTTTTGTGATTTTAGAGTGTTTAGTTAAAATATTGATCTTTATTTGTCCTAAAGTTGGTTTTAGAGGTAATTTGTTGATAATAATCTCTTTTGGTAAATTTGATTGTTCGGTTGAGTCTGGAATGTCTAATTTAGCCTAGTAGCATTGTTGGGTTGGGTTTGGGATGTCTCAGATGAGTTTTGGGTACTTGGTTGGAGTTTGGAGTTTTACATCATTGAGTTTTAATGGTATCACATGTAGTTAACGAGCTATTTTGGACATGCCTATGGTACCATTAGATCTGTATAAAAATTTCAGAACCAACACTAAAAGAATCGACGTATTTTGAGTTCGTACGAGGGAGATATGACCATTTTAGTATGAATAACAGTTACTGGATTTCTGGTGCAGAGGTTCTTCTTCGAGAATGCGATGGGTACACTAAAAACGTGATGAAGGACCATATTTTGACTGGTCAACGTGAAAAATTATTCTTCCCGAACGTGGTGGGGTTCTCGTGAACACGAAGAACAAGTTTTTCACCAGACAGTGCTTAAATCAGCACTTCGCGAAGTTATAGTATTTTTGACAGTTTGGGTGCTAGGAAGCTCCGGTTTAGGCGATTATTGATGGATTTTTCTTTTATATTCATTGTGTATGTCATTCTACCTTCATTTTGTTTATTTTCCAAGATTATCCATTTTAGAATTCATGATTTCTATCAAAAGTTGATAGTCAAAACCTCGTTGCACCATTTTCAAAGCTTTCAAACTTGTTTTTGAGAGTTTTAAAGTGGGGTTGTAAAATTGGAAATTTGACTAAGCTTTTAAACAAGTATTTCACTATTTCCATTTATTAATTTGTATTTTCATCTTCAAATCATAGCTTTTAAACATAAAATTTTGGGATTTTACCAATAAAGTGAAATATTTATATTTTGGTGATTTCTAACACAATTTGTACTCAATTTTCATTAGATTTTCAGATTTAGAACCCTTAAAGTATGAGAAACATGATTCTTTACAAAATTTCAGTTTTACCCTTTTATTTTTGGGGTAGATTTTCAAAGTGATTTTGGACCTAAAACCAAAGTACATTAATTTGTGTATTGTTGGTCTTGTATTTATGTGTAGATCTCATATGTGAAAAGATTAGATGTACTTGGTGATAATTCGAGGAAGTAGAGCTTCCTATTGATGCTTCAGACTATGTTTTGACTTTGTGGATCTCTTTTAAGGCCAGTTGAGATGTACCTTGACTCTTTTTTGAGGTGTTCATATTTTATATGCTTATTGCTTGTGTTTTGTGAATCCCTAACAGTCTGGAGGTCCTTTTAGATGAGATGGAGAGCATCTCCATGGGCACCAAACTCTGTTGATGGGTTGAAATAATAAAAAATGGATTCCTTGTTGTTTTCCTCTACTTGTCCATACGCTTATGGTAAATTATGGATAGATGACTTATAAATCTTGAGTAAATTGATAGTGGATATCAATTTAAATCATGTTTGGTGGATATTGATGTACTTATTGGGGTTTAGTAACTATTAAGGGAGTTATTATGCTCTTATGTTATTTACCAAACATTTGGAGTATCAATCGATTTGTAGTAGTTTATGTAATTATTGGAGTTAGTAACCTCTTAAAATATAACCAATGATTGTATCGTTACATAATTAAGAGAGAAATCTTGTCTTAGTTATTAGGTAAGAAATGATGGTAAACTTTAGGACATGTTGTTAACTAGTATAGTTCTCCTATTAGTAATTTTAGTCTAATAGTGTCATGATTGGGGAAAAATGGAACTTATCGTGTAAAACAAGCTGGGTTTTGGGTAAATTCTCTATATCTACATTACTTGGATTGTTTATTATTATCGTGTTGCCCGTGTGGGGCTTACGTGAATATTATTATTGACTTGAGGTATTATTATTATTGTGATGCCTGAGTAGGGGGTTTGATTGATATTATTGGCCTTATTTGAGCATTATTTTCCTTATTATTTTCATGATACATGAGTGGTGCATTGGATTGATATTATTAGCCTTGTTTGAGTATTATACTCCTTTACTATTATTGTGATGCCTGAGTGAGGGGCTTGAACTGATATTATTGATGTCACATATGACTATTTTTTATAGTGGTGCCATGCGATAGCTTGTATCATGATCTGTTAAGATTTGGGGAGATTTTGATCTCATTTATACCTTTATTGAGTGAATTCATTACATGATATTGATTTGCTTATGAGCATGCATCTCATTCATTCATATTCATGGAATTTGTACCACTAAGAAACACTGATTTTGAAAGAAAATGAAACATTTTACGAAACCCCTTGTTCGAGGGATGTGCCAATAGGGTTGATTGAGATATGAGAATGTGAAAGTATATGGGTTGCAACCCCCCATCTGTCTTATCCTAGAAACTTTAACTCAGAAGGTGTATATGAGGAGACATGAAATGGATGCCATGTGATGGCTTTTATCATTAGCACTCCATTGCATTATATCACTTGCATTGCATTGTATTTCTTTATATATTTGATATTGCATTTGGTTATTTCCTTCTGTATTATATTATCACGATTGAATCTTGTTTGGATATTGTGTTTTTTCTATCTCATATTGCTATATTACGTTGCATTGTACCTTTTTTTAGGAGATTTGGTGGTTGAGATATTTTGAGATGTGGAGTGTTGTTATGGCTTGATCCATTGAGATTGTTGTATCATATTTTGTGTTAGTGGGATATGCATCTCCTCTACTTTTGGCGGGATTGTTGGTTTTAGATTGATATAATATACCGTGTTGTGAGATTCTCTTCTTATGTGACTTAACTCTATCGCCATTGATCTTAAATATGTACATGCCCTGCCTTAATGCAGTGATTTGATTATCTTGATAAATGTGTTATCTCCTAGGATAGGCTGGGATTTTTGTGAGTGCAGGCTGATTTAGGGTAAATTGGATAGTTGGTCTGGTGGTCCTCTTCATCATTTGGATTAGGGTTAGTTATCGATGATGCTTGTTGAGTACATGTATTTTGTACTCACCCTTGCTTTTTATTTTCTTTTTCTTTAGTTAGTGCAGGTATTGATTCGAGTAGCAAAGGTAGACTGTGTTCTCTCAATGTTGGCATTGTAGAGATCAAGG
The DNA here is from genome assembly GCA_031232105.1 of Capsicum rhomboideum. NCBI lineage: Eukaryota > Viridiplantae > Streptophyta > Magnoliopsida > Solanales > Solanaceae > Capsicum > Capsicum rhomboideum. The sequence goes on from CP124718.1 coordinate 54,281,276, forward strand.
TAGCAACTGACAGTTCTCAAATCCAAACCGAATCTCTCTTTTTCTTATCTTATATATTATCTGCATTTAAGATACTTTAGATTATTTTGATTATATTTTGTATTAAAGACTTATACTAGTGACATCCAGACTTGGGGTGTATCACTGAAATTGTATTTCCTACTATATCTTTTGGGTTTATTACCATTCTTCTTCTGCTACTGCTTTTGATTTACTTTGGATTATTGAGTTTGTATTGGGATAGGATTACTTGTACCGGAGGGTGTGACAGGTGCCATCATGGACTCTATTTTTGGTCGTGAAAATTTTTTATAAAAGACCCAGGTTCATTGGCCTCATTAGTACAATCTGAGTCTAGTAGAGTCTTGCGAATAAGTGCAAAGATATCTGTTATCAATCTTTGAAGGCTACCTATCTTTAGGAAAAAATCATTTATTCATTCTATGTCATGCCTTAAGTATTATGTGACTAAAAACCTCTTATTCACCCTCCTACAGATGGTGAGATTGCATTCTTCTTATGTTAGAGACTCAGAGCCTATGCCCTTAGTAAGTGACAGGGGCAGATGTCGAGTCAGAGGTCGAATTGGAGCATCCAGACTAGGTAGAGATTAGGTTGGGATTGCCTCCTCAGTTTGTAGAGTTGCTCATAATGATGGGTTAATTGAGATAGAGGGGTTGAGTTAGTTATAGAAACCACCTGTGATCATGCCTATAACTATGCTTGAGGATTGTTTAGTGCGGGTATTGGGTTTCTTTAAGAGGAAGGCTCCTACTTTCTTTCAGCATGCTACTTTAGGGTTTCAGGCTTCAGGTTCACATTTGGTTACTTTTGACTCTCTTAATGTTAATGAGATACTGTTGGGGATTGCTCCACATCTAGTGAACTTACCCCTTGTGTCCATGATAGGATACAGTAGGTTTGTAGAGTTCATGAGGACAGAACCTCCTTGATTTATGGGAATCCTAGGATTAATGCTTATAGATTCTTGATTAGTTGCTGTGAGATGTAGCATAGGATGGGCATAGTAAACTTTAATGGTGTAGATTTAACTGCTTTTTAGTTATTTGCACCAGTCAGATAGTGGTGGAGGACATTTGTAGAGGTAGACCAGTTGGGTCACCCTCTCTCTCATTGGATCAGTTTGTGTGAGAGTTTCTAGAGTAGTTTATGTAGAGACATGAGAGGTATGTGGGTAAAAGGCCCTATAGACTTGATGATGATAGCAACATGTATGGTAGAGGATAGTACCATTATAGTCATTCTCGAAAAGGGTTAGGTCAGAGCAGTCATTTAGGTTCTTCAGATCCGATTCAGTGGACTAGTACTTCTCCTAGTTATTTCATATTTGGAGATCTCAGGAACTCTAGGAAGGATTTCCCATAGAGTAGACAGAGGGATGTTTTCCTAATTGCTTAGAGAGATCATAGGTCTCAGTATCATGTTCCTCATGGTGGACTCGAGGCAGGAACTTCTGGTATAATAGTAATAAGTAGGGTTTTAGTACTCCTTTGATCTGCCTTCATAGTGTTTGACTGTAGTTCTACTTTTCCTTATGTGTTACTTATTTGGCATAGGTTCTTGATGTGATTCATGGGTTCTTATTGTGTCAGTTCTAATTTCTACCCTATAAATAATTGTTTACTGGTTTGGATCAGGTGAGTAGATCCTGTATTGTTACTCATTTAAAGAATATTATTGTGTTGGATTTGATGTTTTTTCCTAGATGTTGTACATTTTAGTGTAATTTGGGTATGATCTTCTCGATGGTTATGTTGTGGGACAATGGTGAATATAAGAAGCGTACAACTGGTATATTTGTGTGGAATTATCTACAAGTGTTAGAAGTATGGTGCATGCATCAATTAGTTTGTTTTGGGGGATCTCATTAGTATTTGTGGTTTGAGTTAGTACTTTGATGAAGAGATCGGCTTTGTGGGATAACTGGTGGTACTTATCCTTTTAGGCAAAAAAACCTGGTGATGGACTAGACTCCTGGTATGACTGGTTCAGAAAGATTGTATGCAAAGGATTCTAGCTGAATAAGGAAAGGTTTCAGTCATTCAGACATTGCAATTGGTTACCTCCTTTGTGATAATCTTTGCTTGCATGGAAAGACTTATTATGAGGTATATAGTTGGCCATACTTAATTAATATGGTGTTGATAGGTCTTCAGAAATACTTGTAATTGATAAATATGGTTGGTAATGCTTATATGAATAAGTTGTTAATTGATCTTCGGACATACTTCTATTTGATGATAGTTGATTGTTGATACTTGAATTATGATTATAAGGTCTGCTAGAAAATGTAGTACACTATGATGAATTCTGAGAGATTGTTTAATACATAAAATGCATATAATGTGATTTTTAAGGATTGAGTACTACAAACCTGTATGGATTTGGTTATTGATATGGTTGTTGAGGATAGACTGTCACAAGCTAGTATGAATATAGATATTTACGTGATTATTTATGATAGATTGGATACCACGAGCTGATATAGTACATGGAAAAAGTTGGTTCCTACAGATCATGAATATTGGGCAGATAATTCTCCTTATTATGTATGTACAGATTTGAGTAGATTTTATGATGTTGTTAATGATTTTGTGCTATTTGAGTGGTCAGGTACCATGCCAGTATATGTTATTTATCTATTGATATTTTGAATGGTTGGGTACCATGATGGTACGATACCTGGATAAAGTTGGTCCCCTGTAGATCATGGTTATTTGGCAGATAAGTCCCCTTAGTATGTGTGCACTTATTTGAGGAGAGGTTATGATGGGTGTTATTATGCATAGTGATTTGATTACTCATTTGCATTTCATAAAGCATTGTATTAATTTAAGGTAGTATAAGACTACTATTGTGAAATCAGTGGTAGGTTGAAGATTGGTTTTGTTGAGGTTATTGGATGTTTAATTGTTTTATATGCGGATTGTTATTTGTTGGTTTAGATTACTTGATATGTGTTAACTGCTAGTTTTCTCATATTGGATTTATGGCTAAGTGTGGTGGGGTTTTATTTTTTAGTTGAGGTAGTCTATGAATTTTCTGAATTTACACTTTGATAATTATTGTGACATTGTCTTACGTTGATAAAAATATAGAAGAATTGTGGTTAAGTGTGTGGGAATATTGTGGCCATTACCGACTTTAAGAGTTGATTATGGAGGTAGTATTCCTTGTGTGTTAGTGGTGTCAATATCTAAGAAGCATAGGCTAATCCTTGAGTTGGAGGTATGAGGAGTTGTCTAGTTAGATAATGTTCACAAATTTAGTAGGGAAGTCAGAATAATTAGACGTAAAATTGGTTGTGCTCTTTTAGAGTTAAACCCAGTTAATAACTTGGTGTTGAACTACTATATGAATTTTTATTCTATCTTTTTGTGATTTCTATATGATATTTATGCGATCTAACCTTGGACGACCGATGAGGCATATCAGTACATGTGGTGTACTGATACTACTCTTGATATATACTTTTTTTAGGATACAGATATGTTGCAGGTTGATTAGGAGTTTCTTTTGTGAAGCGGCAGTCATTCAGCATCAACTTCTACACCTCTTCTCCGTGGTAGTTGTGTCTTTTCTTATTGTTGTTCTCTTCATAAAAGCTCTTGTACATGTCTAGAATAGGTTTTAGGTAACGTAAGCTATTGATTTTGTATTCAAATATTGTAAAGACTTTCATTTTTTATGATTATGTTGACTCACATATTTGTATTGCTTAACTACAATAAGGCTTTTACTTGATTTTTTTGCATAATAACTGGTTGTGTGGCAAGAGTTTTTCTATCCAGTTAAAATAAAGTAGGTTCCCACATGATCCCGTTGTCGGGTCGTGACAAATGATTATTTAGTTAATTTTTTGTAACAACCCTCATAGTGATTTTTTGCTTTTTTTGTATTTTGATCATTTTGCCCTTCCCATAGTTGCTATATATCATTTATGCGTTGTGGGGATAGTTGGCACGGTCCCCAAAGCATTCAAGAGTGATTTATATGAGTTTGAGGTTTTAAGTAGCCTTTAAAGTGTGATATTTGACTTCAGTCAACATTTTGTAATCTTAGTGTCGGATGGTGATTATGTCCATTCTACTATATTCGAAATGTTGTTTTTTGTTTAGTAGCATGGTTGGTTCGGGTTTTGAGTCTTTATTTTTAGTTTTGTGCATTTAGATGAGAAACTAGCTAAATTAGCCTAAAATGGCTCCCAGGGGTTAATTTGTTAATAAAGAGCTCTTTGATAAATTTGATGTTTCTATTGAGTCCAGAACATCAAAATTAGACTAGTAGCATTATTGGTTTATTTATGTAGTGTCTCGAACGAATATCGAGGGTCCGTTCGGAGGATTTTCGATCATTTATCTTAGCTAACTATTGTCCTCTGGTACCTCACCTAGTTCTTCATCACTATCATACGACCTAGTGTTTTGATAGCAAGGTTTGACTAAGTGACTCATTGTGATCTCATATGGGTTGACCGCGATAGCTAAGAGTCGAGTTGGACCAGGTCGGGATTGCCTATCGCATTCGTGAGGCCCACTTCTTGTGATCGTGATGGCTTATTTAATTTCCAGTCAACATTGACCGTCTTGATCACATGGTGGGGGATACATTCGCGAGGCACAGTGCAGCTGAACAATATAAAATCTTTCTTTCTCAATTTTCACTATTTTTGGACCTTGGGACCTCGTATTGGCGATTTTAAAGAAATTTTTTCATCAAAAGTGTTTAGGTAAGCTTCTGGACATAATTTCTATCATTATTCATTTATTAGATTTCAAAAACATCTTCAAAACCTTGATTTAGTGGAATTTAGGGGTTTTACCTGGTAAAGTGAGAAAATGGTTTTTCTTTGAGTCCAAGCTTGATTACAACTTATTTTTTGATGTTTTTTCATATTTAGAACCCTTAGAGTATGGAAAACTTGATTCTTTAATAAAATTCTAGTTTTACCTTTTTTCCTTAAGGATCAATTTTCAAACTATTTTTGAACCCAAAACGAAAGTAGCTAATATAAGTATTATTAGAATCCTCTTAACATGTAGATTACATTTTGGATAGATTGGGTTTGTTACAAGACCACATGAAAAAGTAAAGCTCCTTATTGAAGGGTTCAGACTCGTGTTTCAACTTTTGAGGTAGGTTAAGGCTTAACTTTCTTCAGACCGGGTTGGATAGTTAACCATTCATGTAAAGTATGCTATCAGGTTGGGATTTTATTGGGAGATTCATCTTTTGAGATTATCATTTAATTGTGTTGCCCATCTATTGGCTTATGTGAATATTATTACTGACTTGAGAGATTATTATTATTGTGAAACCCGTGAAGGGGCTGGTATTGGTCTTGGTTGAGCATTATTTGCCCTTATTATTATTGTGATGCCCAATTATGGGGCTTCGATTGATATTACTGATGTCTTACTTGACTCCTTACGACTATGGTGTTGTCACGACCCGAAATCCCATTCGAGCCGGACTGGCACCCGAAGCCGATATGGCCCGAGAGAACCAATCTTTGCTCATGAACCTTCATATATGTATTCTCGTATGAATCTTATTATACCTCATGCAACTATGAGGAAGACATGAATCATGGAAACATATGCCATATATATATAAATAAAACTTGACCGTTGGGGCCATTATGTCGAACTGACCGTACGTATCTTACATCCGTATACCCACATATGTCTACAAAAGCCTCTAATAGATGTATTTACAAGACCAACTTAAAGTCAGGACAAGTCCCCGCTTTATACAATATTTACAATGCCAAAACAAATATACAACGATGACCCAGAAAGCTCCGAATCAAGTGGAGCTCACTAAAACTCTGCAAATGATCCGCAGTCTACAGAGGAGGTCTACTAATGCCTGCACCTACATCATGTAAGGTAAATCCCCTGAGGGGGTCAGTACTAAGAATGTACTGAGTATGTAAGGCTCATAATAAATAGCATCATACATGAGAATGTCAATAGAATAAAATATGAGAGAATAGTCAATGGGGATAAGCCATCATTTTAGATAATATCATTTATAATTACTTTCCTTTAAGGGAAATTACCTTCACTCAAGAAACTTGCCTCCAATAGCTTCTTCTATATACAAGAGATTCTTTCTTGCTTCTAGGTTCATTACCACTAGTGTTCATCTACTTAGTTAGAAAGAATAACACTCATCCACATACATTCACTCTAGTGGTGGGGGTAATAATATAACATACATCTATTCTATTAACGTACATCCACTTTATTGGTGGTTTTAACCTACATCCACTCTTATGGTGGGGAAACATACATCCACTCTCATGGTGGGGCGACATATATCTAATCTCATGGTGGGGCAACATACATCCACTCTATTGGTGGGGAGACATACATCCACTCTTATTGTTGGGAATCATACATCCACTCTCATGGTGGGGTAACATACATCCACTCTCATGGTGGGGAGTCATACATCCACTCTCATGGTGGGGCAACATACATGGGAGAGATTGATATGTTAACTTATGAGAGATTGGTACATTAAGGATCATGACACTATTTGAAACACACAAATACGCTTTACCTCACTCTTACACTACATGAGATTAACACCTTAATTTGTGGGGGATAGATATATTAGTTCGCACTTCACCTCCTTCACTAATCCTATGAGATCTTACATAAGTAAGTATATGATAACGGACCTCCACGTTGGGTGGGCTATAATAAATGACATATCACAATATTGGGATTATTCCATATTGAACTTATACTCTCTAGAATGTGATCTATACTCAATGAAACATATAGTAACCATGCACATTACTTCTTTACAATCTTATACCCCTTACCTAGTTATAAAAATGACACGTTAAAGATCATAACACTAAAGGTCACACTTATATACACATCCCACTTCACTACCTTACTTCATGAGATTGACATCTTCACTCATGTGGAATAATTATACTAACTTGCACATCACCTTTTTTATTACTCTTATGAGATTGGTACTTTTACTTATGAAAGATTGGTACAAGGGTAATCATTATACTATAGGACTTTGGAACAAGACATGATTGGAAAATGCCATCCAAGATTAAATAGATTCTCTTATGTTATTACTCTCTTGAAATAGTTCTTCTCGAAATTTCAACGTTAGGACATCTTCGGAACTCCAATCAATGAACAAGAGATAAGTGTATCATAAGTCATCTAAGAATAGGACACATATGGGTAACAATATACGTCACCCTGAATTGATATACTTCAAGCCCCTCGGAATTAAAACAAGTCCAATGTCACTGTGAACAGCATGTCGCAGAAGGATATGGAAAAAGGAACCTTACATACCTTGTATTCGTAATACGAATACACAATCTTAGACATGCATACAATAGTCCCGCTCCGTCCTTGTGTTTTGATCTACAACACAAGTTCATAACGAAACCAACATTAACCACCAATTACCTTATAATGGCATACAATAACAATAAGTCACATGTTTAGCTTTCACATGTCATTTTCCCCTTGACAATACCATTTATGAAATCAATACACCAATAATCCCCCAATATTCCATACATTGACCAACACATGATAACCAATAGCATGTCACACCAAGTTCATATTTTACACTTCTTGTAACACCCCATACCTTCCTAACCCAATGTGATGACGATGAACAATGTTTACTTAGGTGTCGAGAGGTATAAGTATGTATTCGGTAATGTTAGTGATGGAAAAATTGAAATTTGGCCTTATACATATGCTTAACCTTGCGTAGGAGGTTTTTTGAGATCTTCATGGAGCATTTGTCGGGTTCAAAACGAGGCTAAGAGAACCTCTAAACAAAGGATATTAAGGTTAAGAAGTAAGTTCAAGAATAGGATTTGAAGTATCTAACCAAACCCGCGAAGAAAAGTCGAAAAATGAAATTTTTGAAAAATTTAAGGGAAGGGCACATTGGGTAGAGTTCCACGCTGCTCTGGACTAAAATTTTTAGTCCAGAGGCAGTGAGTTGGCGCGCCCAGGGGCGTGCCACCTTGGGTTTTCCACTTTTTCAAAGTTGGAATTTTTCTTAAGTCCCAAGGGTATCCGGGGGCGTACCGAGCTGATTTTTGCCACGTTTCTTCTACAACCATGAGTATATACATGAAATAAATGACATATTATATTGGTATGATAAAATTACTTGAGAACGAAATTGGGGTCAAAATGACAGTTTTGCCCTTAAGGTCAAAATAAGCCAAACGTGGCTAGAATCACTTGTTTTTGGGATTGAGGCTACGGATATGAATGAAATGAGTAGAAATATTGTCGTAACACGTATGAGATGATGAAACCAAGAGAAATTATTGATTTTATTGGGTTAAGTAAATTGGGCCCAAAAAGGACCCAAAAATGAAAAGAAAACATGGCCTAATGGGTCACAAGACCCATTCTTCCATTTGACTAAGTCATACACATCAATTATTGAATAAAAGTGGATAAGCATGGACTTGAGAGCCTATAAAAAGGGCAATAAATCTGATTTTTATTGCTTACAAAGGCTCATGCCTTTTAGACAAATATCCAAGGTATTTTCTTCAAACCCTAAGAGTTCAAAGCCAAACTTTGGAGAAAGATCAACATCTTCCAAGACTAGGTAAGTATTTATTGTCATGGATTAATATATTATATGCATGGGAGAGTATGTGAATCTTGTTGGTTATGCTTGAAAGAGTTGAACATAGTACTTTGGGTTTTTGTACAAGATGTGCCATCCATGAGATTTGAACTTGAATTATGGCTTGTGCCTTTGATGAAAGATCATGGTATGGATAAAATATGAACATGTATGGTGTTATTTTTGGTATTAAACTTGTTATTGTCTATAAGTGGAAATTGTGGGATTTTGGCCGATATGTGTTATGAGTCGTATTAAGGGAAGTTGATGGATTATTTGTGATGTGGTATGGATAAGAAAGTGGAAAGGAGAAGTGTTGTGGTGAAATGTGTCAATTATCACATATTGGTCAATGTTGGGAATATTATAGAATTTTTGGAATAATAATTTTATCAATGGTTTTGTCAAGGGGAAATGACGTGTTCAAGGCAAACATGTACCCCATTGATGTTATATGCAATTGTAAAGTAGTTGTCGGTTAATGTGAATCCCGTTATGTATTTGTGTTGTAAAATGACACATAAATAAGGAGCGGGACTATTGTATGCACATCTAGGATTGTATCTCCGTATTGAGAGTACAAGGTATGTAAGGTTACTCTGTCCGTATCTTTTTGCGGCAAATAGTATCCACATTGCTATTTCACTAGTCCTATCCCAAAATGTACTAAGGTATCCTATATCCGTTTATCAATAGTCATTGTCATATATTTCCTACTCATGGATCATTTGTGAGTCTCATGTCTCATTATCATAATTAATGTTCCAAAAGCTCAAACAAGGTTATGGTCCAATGTTCCAATAGTGGTTATGCTCATGCATCTTGTTATGAATGATTGTCCAATGGTTCCAATGGTGTCATGTTTCCAATAATATTTATTCACATGTCTTCTATTTTGATTATGGTTCCAAGTTTCCAAACATGCTATGTCACATGAATATGCCAATCTCTCACAAGTTAATGTACCAATCTCATATGTCTCTCACTCATTGGCTAATGATCCAAAGTTTCAAGTGATGTTATGACTATCAAAATACCAATCTCAAAGTAAAGAACAAAGTAATGCAAATGTGGTCAATGATCAAGTATGGGTGGCAAGTCTAGGGGCATAAGCCTAGCTCGAATCGATCCCGATATGTTGATTTATGGGTGGCAAGTCTAGGGGCATAAGCCTATCGCGACTCGATCCCGATGTATGATTTATGGGTGGTAGGTCTAGGGGCATAATCCTAGCTCGACCCGATCCCTGGGTGGTAGGTCTAGGGGCACAATCCTAGCTCGACCCGATCCCAACATAACGATATGTTATGTAAAGACCCACTGATCAGTAGGGGCCCGGGTACATTGTGACATATGTAATGACATAAGTAAAGAAGCATGATAGTGATGAAATCAATGAAAGTAATACACATGGTTTCCAAAGTGAAAAAAGGTTACTTATTCATCTGATTATGCATATGCATTTGAGTTCCATTGAGTTCATTGAACTATTCATGTGTTGTATAGTTTCATTTGAGCCTTACTTACTCAGTACATTCTTCGTACTGACCCATTTTGGGGAACTTACCTTACATGTTGCAGGTGCAGGCACTAGTAGACCTCCACCATAGGATGACAGTAATTGCAGATCATTGGTGAGCTCCAGTTAGTTCGGGGCTTCTCTGAGTCACAGTTGTTCAAATGTTTTGATAGTATACATAGTGTATAAAGCGGGGACTTGTCCCGACTTTCAGTTAGTTTTGGTCAATGCATCTGTTAGTGGCTTTTGTAGACGTATGAGGGTATACGAATGTACGATGGTATATGACCTTTTGACTTGATGGCCTCAACGGCCGAGTTTCTCATATGTATATACGTCACATGTTCTCTGATTTCTGATTTTAGCATTTCCTGTTCCTATGGGATAGTAGTGTTTCCTAAGACATGTATATGAAGGAATAAAAGCAAAGCTTGGTTCTCTCGGGCCTTATCGGCTTCGGGTGCCAATCACGCCTCATTGGGATTTGGGGTGTGACAAAAGTGGTATCAGAGCGGGTCGTTCCAAGGGTGTCTACAAAGCCGTGTCTGAGTAGAGTCTTGCTTATGGATGTGTTGCACGCCACATTGATAAGCAGGAGGCTACGGGACATTTAGGAGTTGTTTCTTTTCTTCACTTCTAGATCGTGCAGTAGAGCCAAAGTTGTAGGTGGACACATATGTACGTATTGACATTGGTTTTCTTTTGTATAGTCAACTGTTGAGTCTCAGAAAAGATAAAGACAAAGGTGAGCAGGTTGATATGCCTGCCGAAGTAGAAATGAGTAAATCACCACTTGACCAAGTGAGTCAAGGTAGAGCTGATATGGAAATTGTTATACGGGTCTCTCGTAGCCAAAAGATAGAGGAGTACCTGCAGAACCATCTATAAATGTCACTGAATAGGATTTATGAAATGTAGTGCATATGTTGCCTCAGATAGTTGTTGTACAATGTCATGGGCGAGATGGCCTGATGATGAGTAATGATGGTGCGGCTAGGGTAGCTAGTCATCAAACACAGGATTTTTAGAAATCATACCCTCCCACGTTCATCGGGTCAGATTTGAATGAAGACCCATAGGACATTATGAACTAAGTTACAAAGGGTTCTAGATGTTATGCATATAACTGATCTCCTGATGTATTTTCAGATAGTTAGGAGGAATATAAAATCGCATTCTGTGACTGTACCTCCCAAATGAGGTCAGAAAAGCTTATGTGGACCAATTGTTAAAAAAAAAAAAAAAAAAAAAAATTGCCAAAGGACTATAAGTGTCAGGAAGTGCAGTTTTTAGTGTCATAATTTGACTAGATATGCTCCAAACGTGATAACTGTTATGACCGATAGAGTGCATCAGTATAGAGATAGATGGATTGTACAATGAATATAGGCATTTTGCACACAATAATGAAAGACCAGAGGCAACAGAAAAGGACATAACTATTTGATAAAGGGTCGTTAAAGATGGCTAGATCTATGGGGACAGTTCGTGGCATCCCAAGGAGAATTGAGGTCTTGGATGATTAGCAGACCGCCTAAATCATTATTTCTTTAATCTATAGTAAATGTTCTACCTCGATCCCAAGGGTTTAGAGACAGTCGGTTTGGCAAAGAAGTGAGATTCATGATTCATGGGCAATGGGGTATCAAGCATAAGAATTGAGAAGGTAGAGACCAAATGTCGGTTGGGGCCAAATATTGTTATTGGTGTGATATGCCGGGTCACAAAATGAGGCTTCTCCTGGTGAAGCTATATGTACCATACACGTATTGATTGACCCATAGAGCATATGGTATTTTGTTAATTGCTGAAAAGTTAAAAGAACACAAAAATGACCAGTTATGTCACAGGAAGCCTACACATCAGTTGGTGAACCTATTGTAAGTAAAAGAGTATATCATAAGTGCATAGTCATTAATTGTGTTCATGAGATACTGGTTGATCTTATTGAGTTATAAAGGGGTTATGCCATAGTAGATGGCCGAACTAAGAAGTTATATTGTCATTATCCCCAAAGGAATATTTTGAATGGCCAGGAAAATGTATTCCCCATCTTACGGCAAAGAAAAGGATACTCTAAGGGATACATATGTCACTTAGTAAGAGTGAATGATATTAATGCGAAGCCCCCACCTCTTTAATTAGTCCGGGTGGTAAATGAATTCCCAGATGTATGAGTTGGTATGAATGTGACGTCAGGTACTCGGCCTATTTTTATTTTCATCATATAGCATGGCCTCTTCATATAGCATGGCCTGGTCGAGTTACGAGAATGACAGGAGAAAGTAAAAGACGTGTTGAATAAGGGATTCATAAGGCCTAGTACTACCCCTTGGGATGCATCAGTGTCACTCAAAAAAAAAAAAATAACATGGCCTATTGAGAATGTGTGTTTACTATTGGCAACTGGATAAGAATAGTTTCCCCCCAGAGTTGACGATTTGTTTGATCAGTTACGGGATAAATGATAATGAATGATGATGAAATAAAAAGGAAAATATATATATGAACGATGATGATATACCCAAGGCAGCATTACAAACATGGTATGCTTATAAGTCTTAGTATGTCAATTGGGCTAGAGAATGCACCTGGAGTTTGATAGATTAATGAACAGGGCGTTCAGTACACTTGTAAATGTGTGTGTGACCATATTCGGTGATGGTATTCAAAAAAAAAAATCACAAGAGGACTATGCATTGTATAGGATGAAGAGATGAAAGTTGTCACACAAAAGATAGAAATGGTGAACAATTGGCTAAGGCCTACGATGCTTACAGAGATCCATCGATTTCTTGGGTTGATTGATTATTATATGAGAATTGTGGAAGGATCTCCTTCTATCCCTACACCCTTAACAAAGCCTATACACAAGGCAATCAAGTTCCAGTAGAATGATGCCTTGGAGAAAAGTTTTCAAGAGTTGAAAGATAAAGTAACTTCCACATCCGTTGTAAGTGCCTTCTAAAGGCATAAGAATGTTATGCAATGTATGGTAATGCTTTCAGGGTTGGACTCGGATGTATATTGATGTAGCATGATAAGGTAATAGCATATGCGTCACGACAGTTGCGGCCACATGAGAATATAAATTATTACTAAACACATGACCCTGAAGTAGCAGCAGTGATATTTGCTTTAACGTTATGGTGTCACTATTTGTAAGGGATTCATGTTGATATATATATTCTGGATGTGAGACAATGTAATATATTGTTAAGCCGAAAGACTTAATCTGAGGTAGAGAAGGTGGCTTGAAATCTTAAAAGGTGAGGACATTGGTATCCTATATCATTTGGGAAAAGCAAATGGGGTAGTTGACACATTAAGCTGCAAGGCAGTAGGAAGTATGAATGGCCAGCTCACAGAAAAGAAAGATATAGTCAAGAAATCTATATCAATGAAGCAATGTGGGGTTTTGTTCTCTTGAAACCCCAGGTGAAAGAATGATAGTGTAAAAGGCGGCAAAATCTTTCTGGGTAGCCGAGAGGAGAAACAGTATGTAAAGACTATCTTATTCCAACTGGAAAAGAATGTACAATAAAAAAATTCAACAAAGGTACTTGAGCTATCACAAGGGGGAAGTACTTTAGCACCAATGTAGATTGTGTGTACCGGGTATAGATGAGTTAAGACATGAAAATGTGACAGAAGAATATCGTTCACGGTAGTTTGTTTGTTCGAAAACAACCAAAATACACCATGGTGTAGCAGAGATGTGTTGGTAAGAATATATGAGAAGCACATTGTAGAACTTGTAGTTCAATGTCCAAGCGGTCACTGACGAACAGTATGGCATTAGAAGTCTGTATATTTTATGCAATATATTACCCTCCCAGTTTGGAAGTGGAACATGAATAACATGGAATTAATTAAAGGGTTGTCTCGTACATTGCGAAGGTTGATTCCATATAAGTAATCATGAACTGGCTTACCGAGTCAACATATTTCCTACCAGTTAGGACCACCGATACAGATGAACGGTATGCAAAATTGTATGTTACAGAGATAGTATGATTACATGAGACTCCACTCACTATTATATCACACAGGGGGGCTCACTTTATTGCACAGTGTGGTTAAGTCTTTCCAGTAAAGCATGAGTACACAGATAAATGTAAGTATGGATGGTCATCCTTAAATGGATGGACAAACAGAATGTATGATAAGACATTTGAAGATATGTCACGAGTTTGTACATTTGACTTTAAAGGTAGTGGGGATGAATATCGATCGTCTAATGAAATTTCTTACAATAAAGATATCAAAAGGTACCTTATGAAGGTTTATATAAAAGGACATATAGATCATCCATTGGATGGGTTATGGCTGATGAAATTTTGCATTGCCCAGGTCAAATTTTGTTCATCAAGCTATAGAGAAAGCGAAGGTGATATGACAGTAGCTACAAATAGCCCAAAGTCGGTATAAATCATATGCCGATATTAGAAGTTGATAGTGTCACCAATGGAAAAAGATAATGAGATTCGGAAAGAAAGAGGAGTTGTCCAAAGATTTGGGCAACTTGCGTATCTATTAGCACTAGTCCAGGAATTCTTCACAGTCCATTTAGTATTTTATATTCGATGCTCTGAAAGTGTATCAGAGGGTATACAATATTGTTGCCAGTGGAAAGGTACAAATTACAGAGGATCTCACACGTAAAAAGGTACATCGAGAAGTGAAAGAATCAAGAAATGCAAAAGTAGCTTCCGTAGGGGCACTATTGGAGAACTTAGTACATCGAAGAAATCACAAGGGAAATCGAAGCATTAATGAAATCTAATTACTTGTACTTGTGATACATGGAAGGAGAAGTTCAAGATACAGATTTGGAGTTATAAGTCTTTACAAGTGTTAAGTGTGTATATTATGATATAGAGAATTCACTTTGACTTAAGTGTTGCAATGAGACAGTGTTACTAACATTCGAGGACGAATGTTCCTAAGGGGGGAAGAATGTAACACCCCGTACCTTCCTAACCCAATGTGATGACGATGAACAATGTTTACTTAGGTGTCGAGAGCTATAAGTATGTATTTGGTAATGTTAGTGATGGAAAAATTGAAATTTGGCCTTGTACATATGCTTAACCTTGCGTAGGAGGTGTTTTGAGATCTTCATGGAGCATTTGTCGGGTTCAAAACGAGGCTAAGGGAACCTCTAAACAAAGGATATTAAGGTTAAGTAAGTTCAAGACGCTGCTATGGACTAAAAATTTTATTAGAGAGGCAGTGAGTTGGCGCGCCCAGGGGCGTGCCACCTTGGGTTTTCCACTTTTTCAAAGTTGGAATTTTTCTTAAGTCCCAAGGGTATCCGGGGGCGTACCGAGCTGATTTTTGCCACGTTTCTTCTACAACCATGAGTATATACATGAAATAAATGACATATTATATTGGTATGATAAAATTACTTGAGAACGAAATTGGGGTCAAAATGACAGTTTTGCCCTTAAGGTCAAAATAAGCCAAACGTGGCTAGAATCACTTGTTTTTGGGATTGAGGCTACGGATATGAATGAAATGAGTAGGAATATCGTCTTAACACGTATGAGATGATGAAACCAAGAGAAATTATTGATTTTATTGGGTTAAGTAAATTGGGCCCAAAAAGGACCCAAAAATGAAAAGAAAACATGGCCTAATGGGTCACAAGACCCATTCTTCCATTTGACTAAGTCATACACATCAATTATTGAATAAAAGTGGATAAGCATGGACTTGAGAGCCTATAAAAAGGGCAATAAATCTGATTTTTATTGCTTACAAAGGCTCATGCCTTTTAGACAAATATCCAAGGTATTTTCTTCAAACCCTAAGAGTTCAAAGCCAAACTTTGGAGAAAGATCAACATCTTCCAAGACTAGGTAAGTATTTATTGTCATGGATTAATATATTATATGCATGGGAGAGTATGTGAATCTTGTTGGTTATGCTTGAAAGAGTTGAACATAGTACTTTGGGTTTTTGTACAAGATGTGCCATCCATGAGATTTGAACTTGAATTATGGCTTGTGCCTTTGATGAAAGATCATGGTATGGATAAAATATGAACATGTATGGCGTTATTTTTGGTATTAAACTTGTTATTGTCTATAAGTGGAAATTGTGGGATTTTGGCCGATATGTGTTATGAGTCGTATTAAGGGAAGTTGATGGATTATTTGTGATGTGGTATGAATAAGAAAGTGGAAAGGAGAAGTGTTGTGGTGAAATGTGTCAATTATCACATATTGGTCAATGTTGGGAATATTATAGAATTTTTGGAATAATAATTTTATCAATGGTTTTGTCAAGGGGAAATGACGTGTTCAAGGCAAACATGTACCCCATTGATGTTATATGCAATTGTAAAGTAGTTGTTGGTTAATGTGAATCTCGTTATGTATTTGTGTTGTAGAATGACACATAAAAATAGAGCGGGACTATTGTATGCACATCTAGGATTGTATATCCGTATTGAGAGTACAAGGTATGTAAGGTTACTCTGTCCGTATCTTTTTGCGGCAAATAGTATCCACATTGCTATTTCACTAGTCCTATCCCAAAATGTACTAAGGTATCCTATATCCGTTTATCAATAGTCATTGTCATATATTTCCTACTCATGGATCATTTGTGAGTCTCATGTCTCATTATCATAATTAATGTTCCAAAAGCTCAAACAAGGTTATGGTCCAATGTTCCAATAGTGGTTATGCTCATGCATCTTGTTATGAATGATTGTCCAATGGTTCCAATGGTGTCATGTTTCCAATAATATTTATTCACATGTCTTCTATTTTGATTATGGTTCCAAGTTTCCAAACATGCTATGTCACATGAATATGCCAATCTCTCACAAGTTAATGTACCAATCTCATATGTCTCTCACTCATTGGCTAATGATCCAAAGTTTCAAGTGATGTTATGACTATCAAAATACCAATCTCAAAGTAAAGAACAAAGTAATGCAAATGTGGTCAATGATCAAGTATGGGTGGCAAGTCTAGGGGCATAAGCCTAGCTCGAATCGATCCCGATATGTTGATTTATGGGTGGCAAGTCTAGGGGCATAAGCCTATCTCAACTCGATCCCGATGTATGATTTATGGGTGGCAGGTCTAGGGGCATAAGCCTAGCTCGACCCGATCCCTGGGTGGTAGGTCTAGGGGCACAATCCTAGCTCGACCCGATCCCAACATAACGATATGTTATGTAAAGACCCACTGATCAGTAGGGGCCCGGGTACATTGTGACATATGTAATGACATAAGTAAAGAAGCATGAAAGTGATGAAATCAATGAAAGTAATACACATGGTTTCCAAAGTGAAAAAAGGTTACTTATTCATCTGATTATGCATATGCATTTGAGTTCCATTGAGTTCATTGAACTATTCATGTGTTGTATAGTTTCATTTGAGCCTTACATACTCAGTACATTCTTCGTACTGACCCCTTTTGGGGAACTTACCTTACATGTTGCAGGTGTAGGCACTAGTAGACCTCCACCGTAGGATGACAGTAATTGCAGATCATTGGTAAGCTCCAGTTAGTTTGGGGCTTCTCCGAGTCACAGTTGTTCAAATGTTTTGATAGTATACATAGTGTATAAAGCGGGGACTTGTCCCGACTTTCAGTTAGTTTTGGTCAATGCATCTGTTAGAGGCTTTTGTAGACGTATGTGGGTATACGAATGTACGATGGTATATGACCTTTTGACTTGATGGCCTCAACGGCCGAGTTTCTCATATGTATATACGTCACATGTTCTCTGATTTTTGATTTTAGTATTTCCTGTTCCTATGGGATAGTAGTGTTTCCTAAGACATGTCTATGAAGGAATAAAAGCAAATCTTGGATCTCTCGGGCCTTATAGGCTTCGGGTGCCAATCACGCCTCATTGGGATTCAGTGTGTGACACTTCTCCATCACCACCACATCACAATTATTCCATCAATTTACTTCAATACACCTCACAACAACAAATCGGTCAAACTCCCATAATTTATACTTATAGAAAAATAACAAGTTTGGGACCATAATAACACCATACATGTTGTTATTTTATCCATACCATGCTTTTTCATCAAGACCACAAGTCATAATTCAAGTTACAATCCCATGGATAACACATCTTTTTAACAAAAACCAAAAGTGTCATGTCCAACACTTCCAACCATAACCAAAATGATATACATAATCTCTCATGCTTATAGTATGTTAAAGTACAATAATAATCACTTACCCAAGCTTGAAAGATGATGATCTTGCTCCAAAATTTGGCTTTAAGCTTTTAGGGTTTAAGAGAAAAATAGATGAGAAATATCTAGAAAGCATGAGCGTTTCCAATGAATAAAATCTGATTTATTGGTCCCTTTTATAAGACTTAAGTCCATCCTTATCCATTAAATGTGGTATTCTAGAAGGTCAAGGCAAGAATGGGTCTTTTGACCCATTTTGGCCTATGTTTTCTTCTCATTTTGGGCCTCTTGTTGGGCCCAATTCACTTAACCGAATAAAATCAATAATTCCTCATGTTTAATTCATTTCATATGCGTTACGACAATATTCCCACTCACTCCATTCATACTCGTAGCCTCAATTCCAAGAACAAGCAATTCTAGCCACGTATGGCTTATTTTGGCTACAAGGGTAAAATCATAATTTTGATGCCAAATTCATTCTCGAGTAATTTTATCATACCAATATAATACTTTACTTATATCATGTATATTCTCATGGTTGTAGAAAAAGCATAGCAAAAATCGGCTCAGTACGTCCCCTGTCACACTTGGGACTTAAGAAAATTTCCAACTTTGAAAAAGTGGCAAAACCAGCGTGGCACACCCTTGGGCGCGCCAGCTTACTGCCTCTGGACTAAAAATTTTAGCCCAGAGCGGCGTGGCACTCCCTCTAGGGCACCCTAGACTTAACATTTTTGAAAATTTCATTTTTCGACTTTTCTTTGCGGGTTTGGTTAGATACTTCAAATCCTATTCTTTAACTTACTTCTTAACCTTAATATCCTTTGTTTAGAGGTCCTATTAGCCTCGTTTTTAACCCCACAAATGCTCCAAGAAAATCACAAAACACCTTCTACGAAGGGTTAATCACATGTACGAGACCAAATTTCAATTTTCTCATCATTAACATTACCAAATACATACTCATGGCATCTCGACACCTAAGTAACCATTTTTCAACGTCATCACATAGGGTTGGAAAGGTACGAGGTGTTACATTCTCCCCCCCTTAGAAACATTCGTCCTTGAATGTTAACGATGTCGCTTCAATTACAACACATGAATCTCTATATTCGCCTATACATATATAGACACGTGAGGCTCATGGCTACTTACTTATTATTGGTCCACTTCCACCTTTTGAACCCTTTCTTCCATCTCAAACAAACATGGGTATCTCTTCGACTTATTGATTTCATCAAAGAACTTTTATAGAAGTTACGTATTTATTTATTAACCTTTACACTTGACTAGTGAGATCCCCCAAACTTTATATCTTTCCAATGGGAACAATATGAAAGGAAACTCCTATGCACTTTCACCAATTTCACATGGCATGTTGTATAGGGTCAATTTTCCCTTCTTTCTGAATTTCATTATACCTTTCATGATCACAACCATATACTATACCATTACGATATGTTTCTTTCACTATACTAAACTCACCGACTGGTGGAAATAGTTCTATTGACTTCACTCATAGCCCCAGTGTACTATTGAATTCACGGCAGTCAATGGAGTAACGTATGATGGAGTAGATATCAAATCAATCAATACATATACATCATGTAAAATATGGTAATATACCTAGATACCTGTACCATCATCAGGAGGTGCTTCCTCATTCTACCGGTCCACTAAAGAATAGGTGCGATTCTGAGTTCCACTGGAACTGGCTGCTCCTCTGGCACCTCTACCCCGACAAGCAGACTATACACCAGCTGTCGATGCCACATTGGCAGATCCGACAGGCCGTGTCATACAACCCGTGGGCCTTTATGGGCATTCTCTCATCATGTGTCTTGGCCTACTACATACAAAGCAATTATTCGTATCAATCCGGCATTCGCCTGCATGAAATCTCCCACAGCGCGAGCACAAGTGATGAGAAGATCTTGTCGCCTGTGATCCATGAATCCCACTACTCTATTCAGATCGACCACCTCTAGACCCTCGAAATTGAGAATGAGCACCTGCTGTGAAATAAGAGGATGAGGGTCTAGGCGGTAACATTCGAGATTCAGATTCTCCTAGGGACACCATAGACTGCCCCATAGGTCTAGCTCTTTTTGATGGCCCTTCCTCAGATTTCTGCGTCTTTCTTCTTTGCCTTTGGTCCTCCATTTTTTGGGCAAAGTCCTGTATTCTAGCTATATCCATATATCGATTTAAGGGAGCAATAGTGCAGTCTCTTACCAAATAAAGCTCCAATCTTTCCACATATCGATGGACTCTATCTTTCATGGTGGCTACTACATTTGGAGCATATCTAGCCAAGGAATTAAACTGCAAACTGTATTCTCTAACACTAATATTTCCTTGATGCAAATAGAGAAATTGGTCTGCACGTGCCTCCCGAATCTCATATGGGAGGTAATGATCAAGGAATGCTATTTTAAATTCTTCCCAATCAGCTGGGAGTGCATCAATAACCCTTGATCTTTTCCAGTCCTCATTACCACAAGATAGCCTCGCCCTTCAATCTATAAGCTGCTAGCTCAACTGTTTCTACACCTGTTACGTGCATCACCTCTAGTGCTCTTTGAACTTGGTCCACGAAATCCTGTGGATCTGCTTTCGGATTGGACCCTATGAATATGGGAGGGTCTAATTTTAGAAAGTCCTGTGTACGCCGACTAGCTACTCTAGCCATGTCATCTTCAATTACCATTGGACCAGTTCGTCCCTAGGTTTGTACAGCCACTAACTGTGTCAACATATGTACTGCATTTCTTAAATCTTGATTTGTGGCATTCATTGGTGGTTCTGCGGGTACTTCTCTACCTCTTGGCTCCTACGGAGCTGGAAAGGTAGAAGAAGACCGCGATGCAATTTCAGCATCAGCTCCACCTTGACTAACTTGGTCAGGTGGTAATCTACTCATTCCTTCTTCAGCAGGCACATCAACCTGCTTCCCTTTACCTCTACCTCTTCTCGTGATTGGCATGTTTACTATACAAAAGAAAAACAAGCACCATGGTCAGATAAAAATCAACTTACAACACTGGCTCTATTGCACGATCTAGAAGTGAAGAAAGGAAACAACATCCTAAATGCCCCGTAGCCTCCTACTTATAAATGTGGTGCACAACACATTGATAAGTAAGACTCTACTCAGACACGGCTTTGTAGACACCCTTAGAACGACCTGCTCTGATATAACTTTTGTCACGACCCAAAATCCCATTTGAGCCGGACTGGCACCCGAAGCCGATATGACCCGAGAGAAACAATCTTTGCTCATGAACCTTCGTATATGTATTCTCATATGAATCTTATTATACCTAATGCAACTATGCGGAAGATATGAATCATGGAAACGTATAACATATATATATAAATAAAACTTGACCGTTGGGGCCATTAAGTAGAACTGACCGTACGTATCTTACATACGTATACCCACATATGTCTGTAAAAGCCTCTAACAGATGCATTTACAAGACCAACTTAAATTCGGGACAAGTCCTCGCTTTATACAATATTTACAATGCCAAAACAAATATACAACGATGACCCAGAAAGCTCCGAATCAAGTGGAGCTCACCAAAACTCTGCAATTGATCCGCAGTCTATAGAGGAGGTCTACTAATGCCTGCACCTGCATCAAGTAAGGTAAGTCCCTCGACGGTGTCAGTACGAAGAATGTACTGAGTATGTAAGGCTCATAATAGATAGCATCATTCATGAGAATGTCAATACAATAAAATATGAGAGAATAGTCAATGGGGATAAGCCATCATTTTAGATAATATCATTTATAATTACTTTCCTTCAAGGGAAATTACCTTCACTCAAGAAACTTGCCTCAAATAGCTTCTTCTATATACAAGAGATTCTTTCTTGCTTCTAGGTTCATTACCACTAGTGTTCATCTACTTGGTTCGAAAGAATAACACTCATCCACATACATCCACTCTAGTGGTGGGGGTAATAATATAACATACATCTATTCTATTAACGTACATCCACTCTATTGGTGGTTTTAACCTACAGCCACTCTATTGGTGGGGCAACATACATCAACTCTTATGGTGGGGCAACATACATCCACTCTCATTGTGGGCCGACATACATCCACTCTCATGGTGGGGCAACATACATCCACTCTATTGGTGGGGAGACATACATCCACTCTCATGGTGGGGTAACATACATCCACTTTCATGGTGGGGAGTCATACATCCACTCTCATGGTGGGGTAACGTACATCCACTCTCATGGTGGGGAGTCATACATCTACTCTCATGGTGGGGAAATATACATGGGAGAGATCGTTCCAGCCAGGCTTATGCCCCTTAGAGTGCGATCCATAAATATTGGGAGCGTTCCAGCCGGACTTATATCCCTTAGAGTGCACTCCCTAATTGAACAACTATGCATTACTTCATTTCTTTACTTTTGAGAAATTCCATTACTTTTGAGAGATTCCTTTACTTTTGAGTGAATGATACATTGGTTATTGTTGAAGCTTTGGAACAACATTATTGGAACATATGGAACAACATTATTGGAGCATTTGGGACAATGTATACATTTATGTAACACATTAATAACAATTGATCAATAGATAAGGAACATATGAGTAACAAGATGACTACTTAAATTGGACTATCTTTGGACATTTTTGGAATAGGCCAAGTACAATGCTAAAGTAATCAATAAGAGCTGCAGAAGGATACGGACAGAGTAACCTTACATACCTCGTCTCTTCAATATGAATATACAATCCTATATGTGTACACAATATTCCAGCTTCTTCCTTTTGTTTCCCTCTACAACACAAATACATACCGGAGCTTATATTAACAACTAGTTACCATACAAGTGTACAAGACGACAATGAGCTATATGACGGCCGTATAACGTTATTTCACCCTTTACAATACCATCTACGACATTGGCATATCAACAATACCACAACATGCCCAACATTGACCAAAACATCATAAACCAATAGCATGTCACACCAAGTTTATACTTTCCACTTCTCCATCAACACAACATCACAATTACTCCATCAAGTCACCATAATGTGCTTCATAACAACATATCGACAATAATCCCACAACTTACACTTCTGGCAAAATAACAATTTAAAGAACAAAATCACACCAAGTTTCTGTTTTACGTTTCTTCAATACCACCATGTCACAATTATTCCATTAATTCACTCCAACACACGTTATAACAACATATCACCAACAATTCCATAATTTACACTTATAGAAAAATAAAAAAATAAGTTAGGGACCAGAACCACACCATACATGTTGATATGTGATCCTTACCATTCATTTTTACCAAAACCTTAAGTCTCCTTTCAAGGCGAAAATACATAGATGGCACATCTTTCACAAAAAGCAAAAGTGCACTACTCAAACTTTTAGACATAACCCTCATGATACACATATTCTCCCATGCATATAATATATTAATCCATGAGAATAAACACTTACCAAAGCTTGAGAGATGATGATCTTGCTCCAAGAGAAAGCTTAGGGTTTGAAGAACAAAAGAAATGTTCTTGAAAATTCTAGAAATGTTATGTGTGTTTATCGGAATAATAATCTGTTTTGTCTTGCTATTTATAGGTCCCTCAAGTCACTCTTATCCAAGTCTTGGCATTAAATACAATTGGTACTTGGTCAATGAAGGAAGAATGGGTCATTTGCCCTTGGGCCTTTGCATTTTGTCTTCATTTTGGGCCTCAAATTGGGCCCAATTACACATATCCATTTAACCCATCAAATTTAATGTTTAATCCATCATATATCTCATGTTTAAATAATTCCATGATATAATGACAATATTCACTTACGCGATTCACATTCGTAGCCTCAATCGCACAAATAGAAATTCTAGTCGCTCATGGCTTCCTTGAACATTTTTGATAATTACTTGTGTTTCATGGTTTGATTATGTAGGAGTGTATTGAGGTATTTGAAGATTTAACAAGGATGAAATAATACCAAAGAACCAAAAGAAACCATGGAAGAATCGACGTTGCAATACATCGCAAAACGAGCGCGGAGGGGCCATATTATTTGTGTCTTGCGCCACTGCTGCAAAAAAAGGCAGTGGTGCAAGATATGGCAGCCCTCTGAATCAGGTGGCTTGTGCCACACACCCTAAAATAGGTAGTGGTGCAAGTCTGGATACTTTGCTGAATTTTTTTCTAGTCCGTCTCATACTAGCATATCATCCAATGCCCCATCAAAACACTACAAAATACGTACTTAGTGACCTTAATCATGAAGTAAACATGAATCCAAGGTACCAAATGAGGTTGGAAATGTACGGGGTATTACATAGGCGGTAACATTCGAGATCCAAATTCTCCTGGGGACACGATAGACTGTCCCATAGGTCTAGCTCTTTTTGATAGACCTTCCTCAGATTTCTGTGTCCTTCTTCTTTGCCTTTGGTCCTCCATTTCCTGCAAAAAGGCCTGTATTCTAGCTATGTCCATATCTCGATTTAAGGCAGCAATAGTGCAGTCTCGTACCAAATAAGGCTCCAATCTGTCCACATATCGATGGACTCTATCTTCCATGGTGGCTACTACATTTGGAGCATATCTAGCCAAGGAATTAAACTGCAAACTGTATTCTCTAACACTCATATTTCCTTGACGGAAATGGAGAAATTGGTCTGCACGTGCCTCCCGAATCTCATATGGGAGGTAATGATCAAGAAATGCTATTTTAAATTCTTCCCAATCAGCTGGGAGTGCATCAATACCCCTTGATATTTTCCAGTCCTCATACCACAAGATAGCCTCGCCCTTCAGTCTATAAGCTGCTAGCTCAACTGTTTCTACACCTGTTACGTGCATCACCTCTAGTGCTCTTTGAACTTGGTCCATGAAATCCTGTGGATCTGCTTTCGAATCAGACCCTATGAATATGGGAGGGTCTAATTTTAAAAAGTCCTGTGTATGCCGACTATCTGCTCTAGCTGCGTCATCTTCATTTACAGTTGGACCAGTTCGTCCCTGGGTTTGTGCAGCCACTAACTGTGTCAACATATGTACTGCATTTCTTAAATCTTGATCTGTGGCATTCATTGGTGGTTCTGTGGGTACTTCTCTACCTCTTGACTCTTCCGAAGCAGGAAAGGAAGAAGAAGACAGCGATGCAATTTCAGCGTCAGCTCCACCTTGACTAACTTGGTCAGGTGGTAATCTACTCATTCCTTCTTCAGCAGGCACATCAACCTACTTCCCTTTACCTCTACCTCTTCTCGTGATTGGCATGTTTACTATACCAAAGAAAAACAAGCACCATGGTCAGATACAATTCAACTTACAACACTGGCTCTATTGCACGATCTAGAAGTGAAAAAAGGAAACAACATCCTAAATACCCCGTGGCCTCCTACTTATAAATGTGGTGCACAACACATTTATAAGTAAGACTCTACTCAGACACGGCTTTGTAGACACCCTTAGAACCATCGGCTCTGATACAACTTTTGTCACGACCCAAAATCCCATTCGAGCCGGACTGGCACCCGAAGCCGATATGGCCCGAGAGAACCAATCTTTGCTCATGAACCTTCGTATATGTATTCTCGTATTAATCTTATTATACCTCATGCAACTATGCGGAAGACATGAATCATGGAAACATATGCCATATATATATAAATTAAACTTTAACGTTAGGGCCATTACGTCGAACTGACCATACGTATCTTACATCCGTATACCCATATATGTCTGCAAAAGCCTCTAACAGATGCATTTACAAGACCAACTTAAATTCGGGACAAGTCCCCACTTTATACAATATTTACAATGCCAAAACAAATATACAACGATGACCCAGAAAGCTCTGAATCAAGTGGAGCTCACAAAAACTCTGCAAATGATCCCCAGTCTATAGAGGAGGTTTACTAATGCCTGCACCTGCATCATGTAAGGTAAGTCCCCCGAGGGGGTCAGTACGAAGAATGTACTGAGTATGTAAGGCTCATAATAAATAACATCATACATGAGAATGTCAATAGAATAAAATATGAGAGAATAGTCAATGGGGTTAAGCCATCATTTTAGATAATATCATTTATAATTACTTTCCTTAGAGGGAAATTACCTTCACTCAAGAAACTTGCCACCAATAGCTTATTCTATATACAAGAGATTCTTTCTTGCTTCTAGGTTCATTACCACTAGTGTTCATCTACTTGGTTAGAAAAAATAACACTCATCCACATACATCCACTCTAGTGGTGGGGGTAATAATATAACATACATCTATTCTATTAACGTACATCCACTCTATTGGTGGTTTTAACCTACATCCACTCTATTGGTAGGGCAACATACATCCACTCTTATGGTGGGGCAATATACATTCACTCTCAAGGTGGGGCGACATACATCCACTCTCATGGTGGGGCAACATACATCCACTCTATTGGTGGGGAGACATATATCCACTCTCATGGTGGGGAGTCATACATCAACTCTCTTGGTGGGGTAACATACATCCACTCTCATGGTGGGGCAACATACATGGGAGAGATTGATATGTTAATTTATGAGAGATTGGTACATTAAGGATCATGACACTATTTGAAACACACAAATATGCTTTACCTCACTCTTACACTAAATGAGATTAACACCTTAATTTGTGGGGGATAGATCTATTAGCTCGCACTTCACCTCCTTCACTAATCCTATGAGATCTTACATAAGTAAGTATATGATACCGGACCTCCACGTTGGGTGGGCTATAATAAATGACATATCACAATATTGGGATTATTCCATATTGAACTTATACTCTCTAGAATGTGATCTATACTCAATGAAACATATAGTAACCATGCATATTACTTCTTTACAATTTTGTACCCCTTACCTAGTTATGAAAATGACACGTTAAAGATCATAACACTAAAGCTCACACTTCTATAAACATCCCACTTCACTACCTTACTTCATGAGATTGACATCTTCACTCATGTGGAATAATTATACTAACTTGCACATCACCTCTTTTATTACTCTTATGAGATTGGTACTTTTACTTATGAAAGATTAGTACAAGGGTAATCATTATACTATAGGACTTTGGAACAAGACATGTTTGGAAAATGCCATCCAAGATTAAATAGATTCTATTATGTTATTACTCTCTTGAAATAGTTCTTCTCGAAATTTCAACGTTAGGACATCTTCGGAACTCCAATCAATGAACAAGAGATAAGTGTATCATATGTCATCTAAGAATAGGACACATATGGGTAACAATATACGTCACCCTGAATTGATATACTTCAAGCCCCTCGGAATTGAAACAAGTCCTAATGTCAGTGTGAACAACATGTTGCAGAAGGATATGGAAAAAGGAACCTTATATACCTTGTATTCTTAATACGAATACACAATCTTCGATGTGCATACAATAGTCCCGCTCCGTCCTTGTGTTTTTCTCTACAACACAAGTTCATAACGAAACCAACGTTAACCACCAATTACCTTATAATGGCATACAATAACAATAAGTCACATGTTTAGCTTTAACATGTCATTTCCCCCTTGACAATACCATTTATGAAATCATTATACCAATAATCTCCCAATATTCCATACATTGACCAACACATGATAACCAATAGCGTGTCACACCAAGTTCATATTTAACACTTCTCCATCACCACCACATCACAATTATTCCATCAATTTACTTCAATATACCTCACAACAATAAATCGCACAAACTCCCATAAAATACTTTACTTATTTCAAGTATATTCTTATGGTTGTACAAAAAGCGTAGCAAAAATTGGCTCGGTATGTCCCCGTGCACCCTTGGGACTTAAGAAAATTTCCAACTTTGAAAAAGTGGCAAAACCAGCGTGGCAAGCCCTTGGGCACACCAGCTTCCTGCCTCTGGACTAAAAATTTTAGCCCAGAGCGGCGTGGCACGCCCTCCAGCGCGCCCCAGACTTAACATTTTTTAAAATTTTATTTTTCGACTTTTCTTCGCGGGTTTGGTTAGATACTTCAAATCCTATTCTTCAACTTAGTTCTTAACCTTAATATCCTTTGTTTATAGGTCCTCTTAGCCCCGTTTTTAACCCCACAAACGCTCTATGAAAATCAGAAAACACCTTCTACGAAGGGTTAATCACATGTACGAGATCAAATTTCAATTTTCTCATCATTAACATTACCAAATACATACTCATGGCATCTCGATACCTATGTAACCATTGTTCAACGTCATCACATAGGGTTGGGAAGGTACGAGGTGTTACATTCTCCCCCCCCCCCTTAGAAATATTCGTCCTTAAATGTTAAGGATGTCGCTTCAATTACAACATGCATCTCTATATTTGCCAAGAGGGGTCAGTACGAAGAATGTACTGAGCATATAAGGCTATGAGTAAACTCGATGAACCATAAGGTCTTCAATAGAGTCAAATGAAAGTGAATAATCAATGTAAACAAACCATTGCTATATATGAATTTGAAAACATGTATCTTGCATTCATTACGTTCATTGCATTCATTGCGTTCTTTGCCTTTGTCTTCATTAACCATTGCCATGTGATACCCGGGCCCCAACTGATCAGTGGGTTATAACATATCATTGGGATAGTTCCAGCCAGTCTTACGCCCCTTAGAGTGTCACCCATAAATGATATATCAATAGGATCGTTCCAGCCAGGCTTATGCCCCTTAGAGTGCGATCCATAAATATTGGGAGCGTTCAAGCCGGACTTATTTCCCTTAGAGTGAACTCCCCAATTGAACAACTATGCATTACTTCATTTCTTTACTTTTGAGAAATTCGATTACTTTTGAGAGATTCCTTTACTTTTGAGTGAATGATACATTGGTTATTGTTGAAGCTTTGGAACAACATTATTGGAACATGTGGAACAACATTATTGGAACATTTGGGATAATGTATACATTTATGTAACACATGAATAATAATTGATCAATAGATAAGGAACATGTGAGTAACAAGATGACTACTTAAATTGGACTACCTTTGGACATTTTTGGAATAGGCCAAGTACAATGCTAAAGTAATCAATAAGAGTTGCAGAAGGATACGGACATAGTAACCTTACATACCTCGTCTCTTCAATATGAATATACAATCCTATATGTGTACACAATATTCCAGCTTCTTCCTTTTGTTTCCCTCTACAACACAAATACATACCGGAGCTTATATTAACAACTAGTTACCATACAAGTGTACAAGACGACAATGAGCTATATGACGGCCGTATAACGTTATTTCACCCTTTACAATACCATCTACGACATTGGCATATCAACAATACCACAACATGCCCAACATTGACCAAAACATCATAAACCAATAGCATGTCACACAAAGTTTATACTTTCCACTTCTCTATCAACACAACATCACAATTACTCCATCAAGTCACCATAATGTGCTTCATAACAACATATAGACAATAATCCAACAACTTACACTTTTGGCAAAATAACAATTTAAAGAACAAAATCACACCAAGTTTCTCTTTTATGTTTCTTCAATACCACCATGTCACAATTATTCCATTAATTCATTCCAACACACGTTATAACAATATATCACCAACAATTCCATAATTTACACTTATAGAAAAATAAAAAAATAAGTTAAGGACCAGAACCACACCATACATGTTGATATGTCATCCTTACCATTCATTTTTACCAAAACCTTAAGTCTCCTTTCAAGGCGAAAAGACATAGATGGCACATCTTTCACAAAAAGCAAAAGTGCACTACTCAAACTTTTAGAAATAACCCTCATGATACACATATTCTCCCATGCATATAATATATTAATCCATGAGAATAAACACTTACCAAAGCTTGAGAGATGATGATCTTGCTCCAAGAGAAAGCTTAGGGTTTGAAGAACCAAAGAAATGTTCTTGAAAATTCTAGAAATGTTATGTGTGTTTATGGGAATAAAAATCTGATTTTTATTGCTATTTATAGGTCCCTCAAGTCACTCTTATCCAAGTCTTGGCATTAAATACAATTGGTACTTGGTCAATGAAGGAAGAATGGGTCATTTGCCCTTGGGCCTTTGCATTTTGTCTTCATTTTGGGCCTCAAATTGGGCCCAATTACACATATCCATTTAACCCATCAAATTTAATGTTTAATCCATCATATATCTCATGTTTAAATAATTCCATGATATAATGACAATATTCACTTACGCGATTCACATTCGTAGCCTCAATCGCACAAATAGAAATTCTAGTCGCTCATGGCTTCCTTGAACATTTTTGATAATTACTTGTGTTTCATGGTTTGATTATGTAGGAGTGTATTGAGGTATTTGAAGATTTAACAAGGATGAAATAATACCAAAGAACCAAAAGAAACCATGGAAGAATCGACGTTGTAATACATCGCAAAACGAGCGCGGAGGGGCCATATTATTTGTGCCTTGCGCCACTGCTGCAAAAAAAAGCAGTGGTGCAAGATATGGCAGCCCTCTGAATCAGGTGGCTTGTGCCACACCCCCTAAAATAGGTAGTGGTACAAGTCTGGACACTTTGCTGAATGTTTTTTTAGTCGGTCTCATACTAGCATATGATCCAATGCCCCATCAAAACACTACAAAATACGTACTTAGTGACCTTAATCATGAAGTAAACATGAATCCAAGGTACCAAATGAGGTTGGAAATGTACGGGGTATTACATAAGCGGTAAATTCGAGATCCAGATTCTCCTAGGGACACCATAGACTGCCCCATAGGTCTAGCTCTTTTTGATGGCCCTTCCTCAGATTTCTGTGTCCTTCTTCTTTGCCTTTGGTCCTCCGTTTCCTGCGCAAAGGCCTGTATTCTAGCTATGTCCATATCTCGATTTAAGGCACCAATAGTGCAGTCTCGTACCAAATAAGGCTCCAATCTGTCCACATATCAATGGACTCTATCTTTCATGGTGACTACTACATTTGGAGCATATCTAGCCAAGGAATTAAACTGCAAACTGTATTCTCTAACACTAATATTTCCTTGACGCAAGTGGAGAAATTGGTCTGCACGTGCCTCCCGAATCTCATATGGGATGTAATGATAAAGGAATACTATTTTAAATTCTTCCCAATCAGCTGGGAGTGCATCAATACCCCTTGATCTTTTCCAGTCCTCATACCACAAGATAGCCTCGCCCTTAAGTCTATAAGCTGCTAGCTCAACTGTTTCTACACCTGTTACGTGCATCACCTCTAGTGCTCTTTGAACTTGGTCCACGAAATCCTGTGGATCTGCTTTCGGATCAGACCCTATGAATATGGGAGGGTCTAATTTTATAAAGTCCTGTGTATGCCGACTATCTGCTCTAGCCGCGTCATCTTCATTTACCGTTGGACCAGTTCGTCCCTGGGTTTGTGCAGCAACTAACTGTGTCAACATATGTACTGCATTTCTTAAATCTTGATCTGTGGCATTCATTGGTGGTTCTGCGGGTACTTCTCAACCTCTTGGCTCTTCCGGAGCTAGAAAGGTAGAAGAAGACCGCGATGCAATTTCAACATCAGCTGTACCATGACTAACTTGGTCAGGTGGTAATCTACTCATTCCTTCTTTAGCAGGCACATCAACCTGCTTCCCTTTACCTCTACCTCTTCTCGTGATTGGCATGTTTACTATACCAAAGAAAAACAAGCACTATGGTCAGATACAATTCAACTTACAACACTGGCTCTATTGCACGATCTAGAAGTGAAAAATGGAAACAACATCCTAAATACCCTGTAGCCTCCTACTTATAAATATGGTGCACAACACATTGATAAGTAAGACTCTACTCAGACACGGCTTTGTTGACACCCTTAGAACGACCGGCTCTGATACAACTTTTGTCACGACCCAAAATCCCATTCGAGCCGGACTGGCACCCGAAGCCGATATGGCCCGAGAGAACCAATCTTTGCTCATGAACCTTCGTATATTTATTCTCGTATGAATCTTATTATACCTCATGCAACTCTGCGGAAGACATGAATCATGGAAACATATGCCATATATATATAAATAAAACTTGAACGTTAGGTCCATTACGTCGAACTGACCATACGTATCTTACATCTGTATACCCACATATGTCTGCAAAAGCCTCTAACAGATGCGTTTACAAGACCAACTTAAAGTCGGGACAAGTCCCCACTTTATACAATATTTACAATGCCAAAACAAATATACAACGATGACCCAGAAAGCTCCAAATCAAGTGGAGCTCACAAAAACTCTGCAAATGATCCCCAGTCTATAGAGGAGGTCTACTAATGCCTGCACCTGCATCATGTAAGGTAAGTCCCTCGAGGGGGTCAGTACGAAGAATGTACTGAGTATGTAAGGCTCATAATAAATAGCATCATACATGATAATGTCAATAGAATAAAATATGAGAGAATAGTCAATGGGGATAAGCCATCATTTTAGATAATATCATTTATAATTACTTTCCTTCAAGGGAAATTACCTTCACTCAAGAAACTTGCCTCCAATAGTTTCTTCTATATATAAGAGATTCATTCTTTCTTCTAGGTTCATTACCACTAGTGTTCATCTACTTGGTTAGAAAGAATAACACTCATCCACATACATCCACTCTAGTGGTGGGGGTAATAATATAACATACATCTATTTTATTAATGTACATCCACTCTATTGGTGGTTTTAACCTACATCCACTCTATTGGTGGGGCAACATACATCAACTCTTATGGTGGGGCAATATACATCCACTCGCATGGTGGGGTGACATACATCCACTCTCATGGTGGGGCAACATACATCCACTCTATTGGTGGGGAGACATACATCCACTCTTATGGTGGGGTAACATATATCCACTCTCATGGTGGGGAGTCATACATCCACTCTCATGGCGGGGCAACATACATGGGAGAGATTGATATGTTAACTTATGAGAGATTGGTACATTAAGGATCATGACACTATTTGAAACACACAAATACGCTTTATCTCACTCTTACACTAAATAAGATTAACACCTTAATTTGTGGGGGATAGATATATTAGCTCGCACTTCACCTCTTTCACTAATCCTATGAGATCTTATATAAGTAAGTCTATGATCCCAGACCTCCACATTGGGTGGGCTATAATAAATGACATATCACAATATTGGGATTATTCCATATTGAACTTATACTCTCTAGAATGTGATCTATACTCAATGAAACATATAGTAACCATGCACATTACTTCTTTACTATCTTATACCCCTTACCTAGTTATGAAAATAACACGTTAAAGATCATAACACTAAAGCTCACACTTATATACACATCCCACTTCACTACCTTACTTCATGAGATTGACATCTTCACTCATGTGGAATAATTATACTAACTTGTACATCACCTCTTTTATTACTCTTATGAGATTGGTACTTTTACTTGTGAAAGATTGGTACAAGGGTAATCATTATACTATAGGACTTTGGAACAAGACATGATTGGAAAATGCCATCCAAGATTAAATAGATTCTCTTATGTTATTACTCTCTTCAAATAGTTTTTCTCGAAATTTCAACGTTAGGACATCTTCGGAACTCCAATCAATGAACAAGAGATAATTGTATCATAAGTCATCTAAGAATAGGACACATATGGGTAACAATATACGTCACCCTGAATTGATATACTTCAAGCCCCTCGGAATTGAAATAAGTCCAATGTCAATGTGAACAACATGTTGCAGAAGGATATGGAAAAAGGAACCTTATATACCTTGTATTCTTAATACGAATACACAATCTTCGACGTGCATACAATAGTCCCGCTCCGTCCTTGTGTTTTTCTCTACAACACAAGTTCATAACGAAACCAACATTAACCACCAATTACCTTATAATGGCATACAATAACAATAAGTCACATGTTTAGCTTTAACATGTCATTTCCCCCTTGACAATACCATTTATGAAATCATTATACCAATAATCCCCCAATATTCCATACATTGACCAACACATGATAACCAATAGCATGTCACACCAAGTTCATAATTTACACTTCTCCATCACCACCACATCACAATTATTCCATCAATTTACTTCAATATACCTCACAACAACAAATCGGACAAACTCCCATAATTTATGCTTATAGAAAAATAACAAGTTTGGGACCATAATAACACCATACATGTTGTTATTTTATCCATACCATGCTTTTTCATCAAGACCACAAGTCATAATTCAAGTTACAATCCCATGGATAACACATCTTTTTAACAAAAACCAAAAGTGTCATGTCCAACAATTCCAACCATAAAAAACATGATATACATAATCTCTCATGCTTATAATATGTTAAAGTACAATAATAATCACTTACCCAAGCTTGAAAGATGATGATCTTGCTCCAAAATTTAGCTTTGAGCTTTTAGGGTTTGAAAGAAAAATAGATGAGAAATATCTAGAAATCATGAGAGTTTCCAATGAATAAAATCTAATTTTTTGGTCCCTTTTATAAGCCTTAATTCCATACTTATCCATTAAATGTGGTATTCTAGAAGGTCAAGGCAAGAATGGGTCTTTTGACCTGACCCATTTTGGCCCATGTTTTCTTCTCATTTTGGGCCTCTTGTTGGGACCGATTCACTTAACCCAATAAAATTAATAATTCCTCATGTTTAAGTCATTTCATACACGTTATGACAATATTCCCACTAACGACATTTATACTCGTAGCCTCAATTCCAAAAACAAGCAATTCTAGCCACGTATGGCTTATTTTGGCTACAAGAGTAAAATCGTCATTTTGATGCCAAATTCGTTCTCGAGTAATTTTATCATACCAATATAATACTTTACTCATTTCATGTATATTCTCATGGTTGTATAATAAGCGTAGCAAAAATTGGCTCAGTACGTCCCTGGGCACCCTTGGGACTTAAGAAAATTTTCAACTTTGAAAAAGTGGTAAAACCAGCGTGGCACGCCCTTGGGCGCGCCAGATTCCTGCCTTTGGACTAAAAATTTTAGCCCAGAGCGGTGTGGCACGCCCTCCAGTGCTCCCCAGACTTAACATTTTTGAAAATTTCATTTTTCGACTTTTCTTCGCGGGTTTGGTTAGATACTTCAAATCCTATTCTTTAACTTACTTATTAACCTTAATATACTTTGTTTAGAGGTCCTCTTAGACACATTTTTAACCCCACAAATGCTCCACGAAAATCACAAAACACCTTCTACGAAGGGTTAATCACATGTACAAGACCAAATTTCAATTTTCTCATCATTAACATTACCAAATACATACTCATGGAATCTCTACACCTAAGTAACCATTTCTCAATGTCATCACATAGTTTTGGAAAGGTACGAGGTGTTACAGGTGCCATTTGATGGCTTATATAATAATCTATTGAGATTTGAGGAGATTTGAGATCGTTTATATCTCTATTGAGTTGATTCATTACATGATATGATTTTGGTTATGAGCATGTATACTCATTTCATTCATCCATAACCATAGAATTGGTACTATTGACAAATACTGATTTTCAAAAAAAATAAAACACTTTATAAAATGCCTTGATTGAGGGATGTGTCGGTAAAGTTGATTGAGCTATAAGATTGTGATAGTATATAGGTTACGAAACCCTCATGGGTCCTGTCCTAGAAGCTTATGCTCGAAAGGTATAAACGAGCTGATATTGAGACATTCCATCTTTATCATACCGTTGCATTGCATCTTTGGCGTTTCTCTTATGTTGTTTGCTAGTTGTGTAATTAAGCCTTCCTTTATATATTTATGTGTAGTTATTCGTATAATGTTGTTATACTTGTAATAGTTATTCTATTAGTAGATATGGTTTGAGCCACCATTAGGAAATTTTGTGTATGTAAGTGGAAGCGTGCTTATAATATCCTTTATATGTTCCATTTTCTACTTTTCTTGGTCGACCAATTACGCATATTGAGTACAAGTGGATCATACTCACTCCTACTTTCTATACCCTTTCGGTGGAGATCCCAATTTTAGTACAACCCGTGGAGCTTGAGTTTGTGCTGTGTTGAGCCTGTATTGAAGTACCAGTGAGATCCTTGTCTGAAGTATTGCTCCAGACTACATCATATCTCCATCTTGTCTTTATTTTATAATTCTGAGATAGAGTTATGTATTATCGTATTATCTGTCAGTTATTAGTTCTCTTTACCCATGACACTAGATGTTTGGATTAGAGTTATATTTATTTCAGTTTTAGAGATTATTTTATATTATCTAGCCTAACTTTATTTTGAAGTCTCGTATTTAGGTGTTATTT
This sequence comes from Capsicum rhomboideum, assembly GCA_031232105.1. Taxonomy (NCBI): domain Eukaryota; kingdom Viridiplantae; phylum Streptophyta; class Magnoliopsida; order Solanales; family Solanaceae; genus Capsicum; species Capsicum rhomboideum. The sequence goes on from CP124718.1 coordinate 54,318,018, forward strand.
ATCATCTTTCTACATTTTTATCTCTTTTGGGTGTTGGGATTATCTACCAAAGTTAGGTTAGGGTAGGTGCCATCATGACCTCAAATTTTGGGTCATGGAAAATTTGTATCAAAGCGCTAGGTTCACCGATCTCATGATTAAAAGAGCAAGATATATAATAGAGTCCCCCTGATTGATACATTAATATCTGTATCTTGATTCTTTATCATGCGTGTTATTCATGCCAGTATTCTAAACTTGTATTCCACTCTTTCTACTTAGATAGTGAGGACTAGATCAAGAATTACTGAGAATAAAGAGCAAGCACCCGCTGTTGGAGCCCCAATCAGAGGGTGAGACAAGGGTCTTGGTAGAGATAGAGGTAGAGGTCGAGCACGAAGAGTGGCTCTGGCCAAAATATGAGCTAGAGCGGCCTCTCCCTTGGCTGAGATTAATCATGATGATGCAACTTATCAACCAGAGAATATAGTACTAGTACAGGCCTCTCAGAGTTTTGTTGTTACTCCAGTGTTACAGGATCTATTAATTTGCCTTTTGGGCTATTTGGATGACATTCCGCAGACAGGTATTCTACCAAGTACACTTGATATTTCTTAGACTACAAGAGGTGTAAATTAACCAGGGCAGGCTCCTACTTGTGGTTTTTAGACTCTTGGGGCACAACCAGTTATTGTTGTGGCCCCATATGTTGGACTTTGCCTGCTAGAATTGTTGTTCTGCCTGTAGCTCCAGGTTTTGTGATGTCTTCTGATGAGAAGAAGAGATTCGAGAGATTAATCAGATTGGCCCCTCCCATGTTTAGTTGTGCTATTAGTGAGAATGCTTATGAGTTTCTGATCGAATGTCAGGATAGGTTGCATAACCTTGATTCACTTAAGTCCCATAGTGTCGATTACACTTACCTACCAGGTGATTGATGTGGCTAGGTACTGGTAGAGATCTCTTTTCACTTGTAGACTAGATAGTTCTCTTACTTTGACAGGGACATAATTTTCTGAGACTTTTCTGGAGATGTTTGTACCCTTTAGCTTGAGGTACCAGCGAAGAGAGGAGTTTGATCATTTAAAGTAGGGCTTCATAACTATTGCAGAGTATAAGGCTCACTTTCATGCGGATATACCATCGCTAGCATTTCCATAGAGTCTGAGAAGATCATGAAGTTTGTTAAGTGTTTGACTAGTGATTACCAGTTGGCGATAACTTAGTTAGTAGTTTCTAGTGGATTTTTTCAAAATATAGAGGATCATTCCAAGATGATTGAGACTATTCACTAGGGTATTCAAACTGGTGGTTCCAAAAATACGCACCAATAGGGCAATTTCAGTGGTCATTCATCCTGAGGTAGGGATTTATCTAACAGAGGTTCTTATGGTTAGCACGATAGACCGAATCAAGCATCCTTATAAAATTTAAATAGTAGGTTTGTGGGTTCTGAGAGTTCAGGTGGACAGAGATCAGGTTATGTAGGTTGTGGGACTTATTCTGGTTCATCAAGTTATAAAGGGCATTCTGGTTAATCTGGCCTTCTCAGTCTGATTTAGCTAGTAGGGCATGTTTTGTGTGTGATAAGCATGGTCACTTAGTGAAGGATTTTCCCTTGTGTGTATTGGGTCCTCCCCAGTAGGGTTCTAAGTCTCAGCTTTGCCTGACGCTAGTGTCAGTAGTTAGATGTGGTATATAGTCTAGTAGAGGTTGTTTTAGAGGTACTAGAGGTGGGGCTTAGGGAGCTTATAGTAGAGGAAAAAGAGGCACTCAGTATGGTAGCAGACCTGGTCAGTGCTATGAATTTCATGGGAGACCTGAGGCAAAGGCCTCTGGTGCAGTGATTACAAGTACTATCCCTTTTTGCTATTATCCTACTTCAACACTGTTTGACCCTGGGTAAGAATTCTTTTATGTGTCTGCATATTTTCCTACTACTATTGATGCTATGTGTGAGTCCCTTGCTATGCCCATTCATGTTTCTACTCCCATAGGCAATTCCTTAGTGGTGGATTGGGTGTACCGATCATGTGTAGTGAATTTTTTAGAGCGTGATACTTGGGTAGACTTGATTACCCTCGGTATGGTTTAATTTGATGTCATATTGGGTATGGATTGGTTAGCTCCTTATCATGTAGTTTTGGATTTTTTCACTAAGGCCGTGACCTTAGCTACTCCAGGTGTACTTAGAGTGGAAGGGTACTCCTGTCACGCCCCGAGTTCCAACGAGGCAGACTGGCACCCGGAGCCGATAAGGCCCGAGAGGACCAATCTTTACTCATGTCCATTCATATGCACGCCATAAGAAACATCACACCATGTAAGGACATAAAATGCTAATAGCAGAAATCATGGAACATGTGATACATACATACGTGAAACTTGGCCGTTAGGGACATCAAGTAAAAATGGACATACATCTCTTACATTCATATACCCACATATGTCTACAAAAGCCTCTAACAGAAGCACATAAATAACCAACCTAAGTTCGGGACAAGTCCCCGCTTTACACAACATTTACAATACCAAAACTAATGTACAACTGTGACTCGGAAAGCCTCGAACCAACTGGAGCTCACCAAAGATCAGTAGATGACCCGCAGATTACAGTGGAGGTCTACTAGTACCTGTGCCTGCAGCAAGTAAGGTAAGTCCCACAAGGGATGTCAGTAAGAAGAATGTACTGAGTATGTAAGGCCATAAGAAATTATATGATACATAAATACTTCAATGGAATCAATATAAGTGAATAACCAATATGGATGAGTCACCATTCTATATGTTTGGAAATATGTACATTATGTGGATTACTGTCTTTACTTTTGCACTCATTTATTCGTTCATCACTCACTTCTTCATTCACTACTCATCCTTCCATTCTTACAATGCCTGGGCCCCAAGCTGATCAGTGGGTAATCAATAGTTTTCAGGATTAACCCATGCGAGGCTTTTCTTTTGCCCCTTGGATACCACCCGTAGTAGCGGTATTGACCCATGCTAGGTGTTATTTTCACCCCTGGGGTACCACCCGAGATATTGGGATTGACCCATGCTAGGTATTTTAACCCATGGGATACCACCCAAGAATAGAGACATTATTACCTCACTTCTTCAATCTTAGAAATAGTTCATTCGATGATTATATCATTATTGGAACTTTTAAATGTAACATTATTGGAACTTGGAATCATGTCCACCATTATGTGACACATGAATAATAATAGTTCAAAGAATAAGATATATGTGATTAACAATAGATGATAACCTGAAATGAGATGCCTTAGGACATTTCGAAAATGAGTAAGTACAATAACAAGGTGAATACTAGATGCTGCAGAAGGATACAAAAAGAGTAACCTTACATACCTTATCTTTACAATATGAATGTACAATTCTATACGTGAATACAATAGTCCAGCTCCTTCCTTACGTTTCACTCTACAACACAAGTACATAACGGAGCTTACGTTAACAACCAACTACCGTACAAGTGCATACGACAACAATAAGTTACATGATTGCCTTAAAATGTCATTTCCCCCTTGACAATACCATCGATAAAATTATCATACCAGCAATACCACAACATTCCATACATTTACCAATACATCATAAACCAATAGCATGTCACACCAAGTTCATACTTTAACTTCTCCATCAACACCACATCACAATAATTCCATCAAATCACCTCAATACACTTTATAACAATATATCGGCAATAATCCCACAAATTATACTTATAGAAAAATAACAAGTTAAGGAACATAACCACACCATACATGTTAGTATCTCATCCACACCATTCACTTTCATTCAAACCTCAAGTCTCCTTTCAATTTTAAATCACAAGGATGGTACATCTTTTAGCAAAAAGCAAAAAGTGCACTATTCAACACCTTGTCAACATAACCATCATGATAGATACACCATCTTAAGCATATAATATATTAATCCATGAGGGTAGGCACTTACCAAGGCTTGCAAAGTGATGATCATTACCAAAGAGACTAGTTGTATTAGGGTTTATGTTGAGAGAAATATGTTTGGAAATATCTAGAAAGGCATGAGGGTTACAATGAAAAAATCAGTTTTGGTGCCTTTATATAGTCTCTCAAGTCATCCTTAGACAATTCTTGGTATTAAATGCAATGTTTGCTTGGTCAAAGTGGAAGAATGGCTCAGTTGCCCTTTTGGGACACGTCTTTTAATCCATTTTGGGCCTTAAATTGAGCCCATTTACACATATTAACTTAGCCCACCAATTTCAATGTGTAACACTGCAATTATATCAGGTTTAAAAAATTCAATAAATTTCACGACAATATTCACTCACGAAATTCATGTTCGTAGCTTCAATCTAAAAAAAAATAATACATTATAGCCACTCATGGATTAAATGAACATAATTTGACAAAATTCTTGTGACGAAGAACTCACTGTAACACCCCGTACATGTTTACCTTAGTTTTGAGAGCAATAAGTAAAAAAAAAAAAAAAAAAAAAAAATTTAAGGGAGGGGAGCGCCAGAGAGAGTACCACGCCGCTCTGGGATAAAATTTTTAGTCCAGAGGCAGCAAGCGGGCGCGCCCAAGAGCGTGCCACGCTGGTTTTGCCACTTTTTCAAAGTTGGAAATTTTCTTAAGTCCCAAGGGTGCCCGGGGACATATTGAGCTGATTTTTGCCACGTTTCTTATACAACCATGAGGATATACGTGAAATGAGTGAAATAATATATTGGTATGATAAAATTACTCGTGAATGAATTTGGCATCAAAATGACGATTTTACCCCTGTAGTCAAAATAAGCCATACGTGGCTAGAATTGCTTGTTTTTGGAATTGAGGCTACGAGTATGAATTGCGTAAGTGGGAATATCATTGTAACGCTTATATTATGGATTACACATTGATGTGAGTGAGTTAAGATGGTATGGGATATTGGGCCTAATTTGAGACCAAAATAAGCAAAACATGCAAAGGCCCAATGGGTCAAAATGACCCATTCTTGCCTTGACTTGTCAATGATGGACTTAATGGCTAAGGATGACTTTAAGAGGTTATAAAAGGTGGCCAAAAAATCAGATTTTAATTCATTATGCATACACATCACTTTCTTTCATTTTCTAGAATTTTCAAGAAAGCTCTTTGTGGCTCTTCAAACCCTAAGGCATTTTTGGACAAGATTATCCTCTTACAAGCTTGGGTAAGTGATTATTCTTGTACTTTAACATATTATAAGCATGATATATTATGTATATCATGTTGGTTATGCTTGGAATTGTTGGACATGGCACTTTGGGCTTTTGGCTAAAAGATGTGCATTCTTGTGAATTAAACTTGAAAAAGGGATTGATGTTTTGATAAAAGTGAATGGTATGGATGAGATACCAACACATATGGTGTGATTATGTTATTAAACTTGTTATTTTTCCATAAGTGTAAATTATGGGATTTTGGCCGATTTGTGATATGAGGTGTATTAAGGTGACTTGATGGATTAATTGTGATATGGTGTTCGTGAGAAAGTGTAAAGGAGAAAATTTGTGGTGAAATACTATTGGTATGTGATGTTGTGGTCAATGTATAAATTGTTATGGTATTGTTGGCATGAAAAGGGCCATGAATGGTATTGTAAAGGGTGAATAGGGAACTCATGTAACTTATGGTTGTCTTATACACTTGAAATGTAGCTTGTGGTCAATGTATGGCATGAATGGGACATTGTTGGTATGTTGATGTCGTAAATGGTATTGTAGAGAAGGAAATGCCATTTTAAGATAAACATGTAACTCATTGTTGTCATATGCATTTGTAAGGTATTTGGTGGTTAATGTTGGTTCCGTTATGTACTTGTGATGTAGAGTGAAACGTAAGGAAGGAGCGGAATTATTGTGCTCACATCTTGGATTGTGTATTTACATTGTAAAGCTAAGGTATGTAAGGTTACTCTGTATGTATCCTTCTGTAGCACATAATGTTCATAATGACATTATACTTGTCCTATTCCGAAATATGCTAAGGTATCTCATTTAGATTTGATATATATTATTATCCACACGTTTCTTATTCATTGACCGATTGGCATTGACATTTCTCTTATCCATGGACTGAAATTCCTAAATCTCTCATAAGGTTGTTGGAACTACTAAAAGAAATTTTTTCAAGGAAAGTGACGACGTAAGAAGAATCTATTCATTCCTAGGTCACGTATCTCTCATTCATTGGTTGTTGTTGTCCATGAGTTACCTAAGTACGGACATGGTTCCAATAGTTTTATGTTTCTAATAATGTTATGTTTCTCACAATGTTTATTCCCATGTCTCTCACCCATTGGTTAATGATCCAAAGCTTCAAGGAAAATTGTCATAACGTTGAAATCTCTAACGGAACTATTTCAAGAGAATAATACCATAAGAGAATCTATTTAATCTTGGATGGCATTTTCCAATCATGTCTTGTTCCAAAGTCCTATAGTATGATGATTAGCCTTGTACCAATCTTTCGCAAGTAAAAGTACCACTTTCATAAGAGTAATAAGAGAGGCGATGTGCAAGTTAGTATAATTATTCCTCATAAGTGAAGATATGAATCGCATGAAGTGAAGTGAAATGAGATGTGTATATAAGTGTGAGCTTTAATGCCATGATCTCTAATGTATTACTCTCATATCTAGGTCAAGGAAATAAGATTGTGAAGAGGTAATGCACAAATGGTTACTTTATGTTATGTGTCATTGAGAATGGGTAACAATCTAAAGGGTATAAGTTCAAGATGGAATAATCCCAATATCATGCTATGTTAGTTATGATAGCCCACCAAAAGTGGATGCCCAGTATTTATTTATATATGATAGCCCACCAAGGGTGGATGCCCGGTATATATTTATATATGATAGCCCACCAAAGGTGGATGTCCGGTATATTTTTATATATTATAGCCCATCAAAGGTGGAGGCCCGGTACTATATATCCCACCAAGATGGAGGCCCGGTACTATATACATATACTTATTTATTTTAGCCACTAAAGGTGGATACCCAGTACTATATACTTATTTATTTTAGCCCACCAAAGGTGGAGGCCTGGTACTAACTAGTTAAGTGAACACTAATAAAGATAGTTGTAAAGAGATGATAATATATCCCTTGCGTGATTGTATATATATAAACATGAAGATTGTTATAAGAAGGAGGATAGCAAGACTGATTGACCAAGTAATGAAATAATAGACATAATGAACATGGTTCCACACATTCAGGTTGAAGGTTTATTCACATTGATTATTTCCCGTACGTTTAATTTCTTGGAAGTACTTATGTATTGATATAGTTTCATATCGCCTTACATACTCAGTACTTTCTTCGTACTGACCCCTCTTGGGGGACTTACCTTACATGCTGCAGGCCCAGGTGTTAGTACATCTCCGCTGTAGGCGACGAGGTATCCATAGATTGTTGGCGATCTCCAGTTGATCCGGGGATTTTCCGAGTCATTATGCATAGTGGTTTGAGATTGTATATGAGTATAGAGCGGGATGTGTCCCGACTCTAGGTTTGTCATAGTCATGTATTTATAGAGGCTTTGTAGACGTATGTGGGAAGCTAAATGTAAGATGTATACGTTCATTTTGACATGATGGCCCTAACGGCCAAGTTTCATATATTGCACATATTGCCATGAATTCCGCTATTGATATTTAATTACATGAGATAAAATGATATTCATGCGCGAACATGCATACGAGAGTACATGAGCAAAGATTGGTTCTCTCGGGCCTTATCGGCTCCGGGTGCTAGTCCGACCCGAATAGGATTTGGGATGTGACACTAACCCCAACACGGATGTCAAACCCGCTCAAGAGTAGTCCTACTACGATGAAATAATGATACCATAACCCAAGATTCCTTTTTATAGACTTAAAATCTTAGAAGAAATCGGGCAAAAAGCACCCCGGCACTCCTCCGGGAGCCCCAAAGACTTAGCTGAAATTCCAGCTTTTGAAAGGTGTGCAGGGGTGGCCTGGAACACCCTTGGGTGCGCCCCTTTCTGCCTGTACCAAAAAAATTTTAGGCCAAAGCCGCCTGGCACGCTACCTGCAGCGCCCCACACTTAATTTTTGATTTTGACTTTTCTTTGCGGATTTGGTTGGATCTTTCAAGTCCCAACCTTTTGCTTGCCTCTTATATTTAAGAACCTTTGCTTGGATGTCGCTTAAACCTAACTTTTCACCCCACGAATGCTCCACAAAGTCACAAACACCACCTACTACAAAGGTCTAATCACATTTACTAGCACAATATCAAATGTTCCATCAATAACAATGCAAAATACGTACTTATTGCTCTCGAACCTAGGGTAAACATGGTTCAAGGTTGTCAAGTAGGGTCGGTAAGGTACGGGGTGTTACATTATTCCCCCCTTAGAAACATTCATCCTCTAATGTTAACAACATCTTCTCAATTACAACAAATGCATCTCTATATTAGCATATATATATATACATATACACATAATGCTCATAGAGACTTACATGTTAGCGCTTCAATCCTGCATTTTGAAATTTCTCTTCCATTTGAAATAGATGAGGGTACTTGGACTTCATCATTTCCTCGGCTTCCCATGTGAACTCTTCTACTTGTTGATTTCGCCAAAGTACCTTTACGGACGCTATGTCTTTATTCCTTAAACTCTTTATTTGTCGATCTAGAATCGCAATGGGTATCTCTTCATAAGTAAGATCCTCCATAACTTGGACATCCTCAATGGGAACAATACGAGATGGATCCCCTATGCACTTTCGAAGCATTGAAACATGAAATACTAAATGGACTGAGGAGAGTTCTTGGGGTAGTGCCAATTCATACGCAACTTGCCCAAACCTTCGGACAATTTCATATGGCCCTATATATCGGGGACTTAACTTCCCTTTCTTCCCAAATCGCATTACCCCTTTCATTGGTGACACCTTCAAGAATACCCAATCACCTATGGCGAATTTGAGCCCTCTCCTTCTAACATCAGCATATAACTTATGGAGACTTTGGGGCATTTGTAGCCGCTGTTTGATCACTTTAACTCTCTCCATAGCTTGATAAACAAGATCTAGCCCAAGTAAAGCAGTTTCACCTACTTCAAACCATCCAATTGGTGATCTACATTTTCTTCCGTACAAAGCTTCATAAGGTGCCATTTTAATACTTGAATGATAGCTATTGTTGTAAGCAAATTCAATAAGAGGCAAATGGTCATCCCAACTGCCTTGAAAATCTAACGTGCAAGCTCGTAGCATATCTTCAAGTGTTTGGATAGTACGTTCTGCTTGTCCATCAGTTTGAGGATGGAAAATCGTACTCAGATTCACCTGTGTCCCCAAACTCTGCTGAAAATATCTCCAAAAATGCACAGTAAACTGAGATTCACTGTATGATATAATGGAGATTGGAATACCATGTAACCGTACTATTTCTTTAACATACAATCTTGCATAATCCTCAGTTGTATAGGTGATCTTGACTGGTAGGAAATGCGCTGACTTGGTAAGCCTGTCAACCATAACCCATATAGAATCAAATTTCCGCAGTGTATGAGGCAATCGTATGATAAAATCCATATTAATCATATCCCATTTCTAGATTGGAAGATTGATACATTGCATGTAACCTCCTGGTACTTTTACTTGTTGACAATTTGGGCATTGAGCTATAAATTCTGCAATGTTCTTTTTCATATTTCCCCACCAATACATTTCTTTCAAGTCATGGTACATTTTTGTAGCTCCCAGATGAATAAAATATCGCGAATGATGCGCCTCTGTCATAATTCTTCCCCTCAGCTCATCTGCATCTGGTACACAAAATCTTTCTTGGCATTGAAGTACCCCTTCTTGTGTAAGATCAAAGGCCGCAGTCATACCCTGTTGTACATTTTCTTTCAGCTGCAATAACATAGGATCCGCAAACTGCTTCTCTTTCACTTCATCTATTAAGGAGGATTCTGCTGTATTTTGAACAATAACCCCTTCATTTGGAGATTCAAGAAGACGAACTCCCAAGCTGGCTAGTTGATGTAAATCTTTGATTATCTCTTGCTTTTCAGTCAATTGTCCACTAGTGCTTTCTACTGCCTTGCGGCTCAATACATCAGCTACCATATTTGCTGTTCCTGGATGATAGAGAATATCGATATCATAGTCTTTTAAGAGCTCTAACCACCTTCGTTGCCTCAAATTGAGTTCCTTCTGCTTAAAGATATATTGCAAACTTTTGTGATCAGTATAGATATCAACATGTACTCCATACAAATAATGACGCCATATCTTTAAAGCAAATACTACAGCTGCTAACTCAAGGTCATGTATGGGAAAGTTTCTCTCATGTGGCCGTAATTGTCGTGAGGCATACGCTATGACATTACCGTGCTGCATCAATATACACCCTAGGCCAATTTTGGAAGCATCACAATATACTACGTAACCTTTGGTGCCTTCCGAAAGTACTAACACCGGTGTAGAAGTTAATTTATCTTTTAGCTCTTGAAAACTTTTCTCACATTCATCATTCCATTGAAATTTGACTGCCTTGTGTGTAAGTTTCATTAAAGGTGCAGCAATGGAAGAAAACCCTTCAACAAATCTTTGATAATAACCTGCCAACCCCAAGAAGCTACGAAATTTTTGTGGGCGTTGTAGGCCTTGGCCAATTTTTCACTGCCTCAATCTTTTGTGTATCTACTTGAATCCCTTCATCCGACACAATGTGACCCAAGAATGCTACGGATTTCAACCAAAATTCACACTTAGAGAAATTCGCATACAATTTACGCTCTTAAAGAATCTGTAACACCTGTCGTATGTGCTTAGCATGGTCCTCTTGTGACTTTGAATAAACCAGGATGTCATCTATATATACCATCACGAACATGTCTAAAAATGGCTTAAACACCCTATTCATCAAATCCATGAACACAGCTGGGGAATTTGTTAGTCCAAATGACATAACTAAAAATTCATAATGGTCATACCGTGTTCGGAAAGCTGTCTTGGGTACATCTTTTTCTCTAACTCTGACTTGATGGTAACCCGACCTCAAGTCAATCTTTGAAAAACACTTGGAACCCTGTAACTAATCAAACAAATCATCAATTCTGGAGAGAGGATATTTGTTCTTGATCGTTACCTTATTCAATTGTCGATAATCAATGTACATTCTCAATGTACCATCTTTCTTCCGTACAAATAATACCGGTGCACCCCACGGGGACATACTAGGCCTGATGAATACCTTGTCCAGCAAATATTTCAATTGCTCCTTCAATTCACGCAATTCTGCTGGAGCCATTCTATACGGGGGAATAGAGATAGGCTGAGTGCCTGGAATCACATCAATACCAAATTCTATTTCACGCTTTAGGGGAAAACCTGTAAGATCTTCTGGAAATACATCAAGATACTCATTGACCACTGGAACTGATTGAGGAGTTGGTGGTTTCACATCAATATCATGCACTCTCACTAAGTGGCATATATACCCCTTGGATATCATTTTCCTAGCTTTAAGATAGGAAATAATTATCCTCTTAGTGCCCCTACATCACCCTTCCATTCAAGAACATTTTTTTGTGGAAAATGAAAATGTACTTTTTTAGTTCAGCAGTCTATCGTGGCATAACAAGAAGCCAACCAATCCATGCCCATTATCACATCAAAATCCACCATGTCTAGTTCAATGAGATCGACCAGTGTATCATGACCACACAAAGTTACCACACAATTACGATATACTCTTTTTGCAACAATATAGTCACCAACTGGTGTAGATACTTCAATTGACTTAGTTAATAGTTTCGGTGTTCTTTCAAATTTTGCAGCAATCAATGGAGCAACATATGACAATATAGAACCCAGATCAATCAATGCATACATATTATATGAAAATATGAATAATGTACCTGTGACGACATCAGGAGAAGCCTCCAAATTCTTCCGGTCCACTAGAGCATAAGTACGATTATAAGTTCCACTGGAACTGACCGTTCCTCTGGCACCTCTACCATGACCCGCAGGCTGTACACCTCTGCCTAGGAGAGGAACCGATGATGATGATGCAACATTTAACCCCACAGGTCGCGCCACATTACCCAAGCCTCTTCGTGGGCAGTCTCTCCTCATATGCCCCATCATACCGCACCAAAAGTAAACATTTGACCCAAGCCGGCATTCACCTAAATTAAACCATCCACAGTGCTGACATGGATGATGAGAAAATTCAGCGGTCTACGAACCTCGAATCCCACTACTCTGCCAACCCTCTAAACCCTCAGAATTGAGCTTGAGTGCCTGCTGTGGAGTAAGAGAATGACGGTATCTGTGGTCTAGGAAACATCCGAGGTCTAGATTCTCCTTGGGACACCATAGACTATCCCATAGGTCTAGCTCTTTTGGACTATCCTCGTTCAGATTCATGTACCCTTCTTCTCTGTCTTTGGTCCTTTATTTTCTGGGCAAAGTCCTGAATTCTCGCTATATCCATATCTTTGTTTAAGGCACCAATGGTGCAGTCCCTTACCAAATATAGCTCTAATCTATCCACATATCGATGGACTCTATCTGTCATTGTGGCCACTACATTCGGAGCATATCGAGCCAAAGAATTAAACTGCAAACAGTATTCTCTGACACTCAGAGTACATTGACGAAGATTCAAGAATTGATCGGCACGAGCCTCTCAGATCTCATAAGGAAGGTAGTGATAAAGGAAAGTCGCTTTAAATTCTTCCCAATTAAGTGGATTTACACCGACATCACGAGATTTCTTCCAATCTTCATACCATAATATCGCCTCTCCTTTAAATCTATATGTGGAAAGTTCAACTGTTTCTACCCCAGTTACATGCATAACATCTAAAGCCCTTTGAATATGATCTATAAAGTCTTGCGGATCTTCATTCAGATCTGACCCAGTAAATGTGGGAGGGTCTAATTTCAGAAAATCTTGTGTCCACCGACTAGCTGCCCTAGTCGCACCATCATCAATTGTCGTTGGACCAGCTCATCCTTGACTTTGTGCAGAAACTATCTGAGTCAACATTTGCACTGAATTTCTGAGATCTTGCTCATTAGCATTAACAAGGTGCTTCTGCAGGTTCTTCTCTCCTTCTCGGCTCTTCTGGAGCTCAAAAAGTAGAAGAATCCCGCGATACAACCTCAGCATCAGCCCCACCTTGACTAGCTTGGTCAGGTGATGATCTACTGGTTCCATCTCCGGTAAGTATATCTACTTGCTTGCCTTTACCTCTACCTCATCTTGTAATTGGCATTTTACTATACCAAAGAAAACCAAGTCCAATGGTTAGATATTGTTCCATTACAATTTTGGCTCTAATGTACGATCTAAGAATTGAAGAACAGAAACAACTCCTAAATGTCCCGTAGCCTCCTACTTATAAATGTGGTGCACAACATATCGATAAGTAAGACTCTACTCCGACACGGCTTTTTAGACACTCTTTGGATGACCTGCTCTGATACCACTTTTGTCACGCCCCGAGTTCCAATGAGGCGGACTGGCACCCGGAGCCGATAAGGCCCGAGCAAACCAATCTTTACTCATGTCCATTCATATGCATTCCATAATAAACATCACCACCACGTAAGGATATAAAATGCTAATAGCGGAAATCATGGAACATGTGATACATACATACGTGAAACTTGGCTGTTAGGGACATCAAGTCAAAATGGACATTCATCTCTTACATTCATATACCCACATATGTCTACAAAAGCCTCTAACAGAAGCACATAAATAACCAACCTAAGTTCGGTACAAGTCCCCGCTTTACACAATATTTACAATACCAAAACCAATGTACAACTGTGACTCGGAAAGCCCCGAACCAACTGGAGCTCACCAAAGATTAGTAGATGACCCACAACATACAGTGGAGGTCTACTAGTACCTGTGCCTACAACAAGTAAGGTAAGTCCCACAAGGGACGTCAGTATGAAGAATGTACTGAGTATGTAAGGCCAAAAGAAACTATATGATACATAAATACTTCAATGGAATCAATATAAGTGAATAACCATTATGGATGAGTCACCATTCTATATGTATGGAAATATGTACATTACGTGGATTACTGTCTTTACTTTTACGCTCATTCATTCGTTCATCATTCACTTCTTCATTCACTACTCATCCTTCCATTCTTACAATGCCCAGGCCCCAAGCTGATTAGTGGGTAATCAACAGTTTTCGGGATTAACCCATGCTAGGCAATTTTTTTTCCCCTGGGATACCACCCGTAGTAACGGGATTGACCCATGCTAGGTGTTCTTTTCACCCCTGGGATACCACCTGAGATATTGGGATCAAACCATGCTAGGTATTTTAAACCCTGGGATACCACCCAAGAATAGAGACATTATTACCTCACTTCTTCAATCTTAGAAATAGTTCATTCGATGATTATGTCATTATTGGAACTTTTGAATGTAACATTATTGGAACTTGGAATCATGTCCACCATTATGTGACATATGAATTATAATAGGTCAAAGAATAAGATATATGTGATTAACAATAGATGATAACCTAAAATGAGATGCCTTAGGACATTTCAAAAATGATTAAGTACAATAACAAAGTGAATACTACATGCTGCAGAAGGATACAGAAAGAGCAACCTTACATACCTTATCTTCCCAATATGAATATACAATTCTATACATGAATAGAATAGTCCAGCTCCTTCCTTACGTTTCACTCTACAACACAAGTACATAATGGAGCTTACGTTAATAACTAATTACCTTACAAGTGCATACGACGACAATGAGTTACATTATTGCCTTAAAATGTCATTTTCCCCTTGACAGTACCATCGATGAAATTATCATACCAACAATACCACAACATTCCATATATTGACCAATACATCATAAACTAATAGCATGTCACACCAAGTTCATACTTTACACTTCTCCATCAACACCACATCATAATTATTCCATCAAATCACCTTAATACACTTTATAAGAACATATCGGCAATAATCCCATAATTTATACTTATAGAAAAAAAACAAGTTAAGGAACATAACCACACCATACATGTTAGTATCTCATCCACACGAAGCACTTTCATTCAAACCTCAAGTCTCCTTTCAATTTTAAATCACAAGGATGGCACATCTTTTAGTAAAAAACAAAAGTGCACTATTCAACACCTTGCCAACATAACCATCATGATATATATACAATCTTAAGCATATAATATATTAATCCATTAGAGTAGGAACTTACCAAGGCTTGCAAAGTGATGATCTTTACCAAAGAGACTAGTTGCCTTAGGGTTTGTGTTGAGAGAAATATATTTGGAAATATCTAGAAAGGCATGAGGGTTACAATGAATTAAAAATCAGATTTTTTGCCTTTATATAGTCTCTCAAGTCATCCTTATCCAATTCTTAGCATTAAATGCAATGTTTGCTTGGTCAAAGTGGAAGAATGGGTCATTTGCCCTTTTTGGCCATGTCTTTTAATCCATTTTGGGCCTTAAATTGAGCCCATTTACGCATATTAACTTAGCCCACCAATGTCAATGTGTAACACTCCAATTATCTCATATTTAAATAATTCCATAAATGTCACGACAATATTCACTCACGAAATTCATGCTCGTAGCCTCAATCTCAAAAAAAAAAAAATACATTCTAGCCACTCATGGTTTAAGTGAACATAATTTGACCATATTCTTGTGACGAAGAACTAACCCCAACTCGGATGTCATACCCGCTCAAGAGTATTCCTACTACGATGAAATAATGATACCATAACCCAATAGTCCTTTTTATAGACTTAAAATCGTAGAAGAAATAGGGCAAAAAGCACCCCGGCATGCCTCCGGGCGCCCCAAAGACTTAGCTGAAATTCCAGCTTTTGAAAGGTGTGTAGGGGAGGCCTGGTATGCCCTTGGTCACGCCCCCTTGCAGCCTGTGCCAAAAAAGTTTCAGGCCAAAGCGGCCTGGCACGCCACCTGCAGCGCCCCACACTTAATTTTTGATTTTGACTTTTCTTTGCGGATTTGGTTGGATCTTTCAAGTCCCAACCGTTTGCTTGCCTCTTATATTTAAGAACCTTTTCTTGGATGTCCCTTAAACCTCACTTTTCACCCCACGAATGCTCTATAAAGTCACAAACACCACCTACTACAAATGTCTAATAACATTTACTAGCACAATATCAAATGTTCCATCAATAACAATGCAAAATACATACTTATTGCTCTCGAACCTAGGGTAAACATGGTTCAAGGTTGTCAAGTAGGGTCGGTAAGGTACGGGGTGTTACAACTCCTAGGTTTTGTCCAAAGGGGGTTATATCTTTTCTACATGCTCGTTGCATATTAGGGAAGATGTGTCTCTCTTATTTTGCCTATGCACGTGATTCTAGTATTGATTCACTGCCTCCCTTGAATTCAGTGAGAGTTATTAGAGAGTTCATGGACGTTTTTCCTACGAACTTACTTGGTATGCCTCTGAATAGGGATATCAATTTTTCCATTGATATTAAGTCAGGCACTAATCCTATTTTTGTTTCTCCCTATAGAATGGCCCAGGTTGAATTGAAAGAATTAGGCGAGCAATTGTAGGATTAGTTGAGTAAGGGTTTTAATAAACTGAGTGTGTCTCCTTGGGGTGCCTTTGTCTTGTTCGTGAATAAGAAAGATGTATTTATGTGCGAGTGTAATGATTATTAGCAATTGAACGAAGTGGCTATCAAGAACAAGTTTGCTCTCCCTCATGTTGATAATTTTTTTGATCAGCTTCAGGGTGCCTCAGTGTTTTCTGAAATGGACCTGAGATCTTGTGACCATCAGTTAAGGATTAGAGCTTTGGATGTTCTAAAGAATTCTTTTAGGATGCGGTTTGGCCATTATAAGTTCTTGGTTATGACTTTTGGGTTGACTAATGCCCCGACAACATTTATGGAGTTGATGTACAGAGTGTTTCGACCTTATCTTGATTCTTTTATGATTGTGTTCATCGATGATATCTTAGTTTATTCAAAGAATAAGTCTTACCATGTGAGGTATTTGAGGGAGATACTTCAAAGCTTGAGAGATGAGAAGTTGTACGCAATGTTCTCCAAGTGTGAGTTTTTGTTGGATTTTGTTTCTTTATTGGGTCATGTCATGACCAACGATAGTATTATGGTCGATTCGACCAAGGTAGCGGTGGTTCGTGATTGGGATAGACCTACTTCTCCTAGTGAGATTTAGAGTTTTGTTGGGTTAGCAGGCTATTTTCAGTGATTCGTGCAGGGCTTCTCTTCTAATATCGCTCCTTTGACAAAGCTAACTCAGAAGAAGATTGTTTCGTAGTGGTCTAATGATTATGAGAGAATATTTCAAAAGCTCAAAGAGTTGTTGACTTTGGCTCCTATCTTGACTGTGCCTGAGGAGGGTATAGGTTTCATTATGTTTTGTGATACTTTCGGAGTTGGTTTGGGTGGCTTGTCAATGCAAAGTGGTAAAGTGATTGCTTATGCGAAGAACTACCCTAATCATGATTTGGAGTTAGACACGGTTGTATTTGTGTTAAAATTATGGCGACACTACATATATGGATTTCATTGTGAGATTTTCTCCAATCATTGTTACCTTCATTACTTATTCACTCAGTGAAATCTTAATATGAGACAAAATAGATGGTTAGAATTGCTTAAGGATTCTGCTCTCACTATTCTTTATCATTCGGGCAAGGTTAATGTGGTAGTAGATGCCTTGAGTCGGAAGGCGGTGAGTATGGGGAGTTTCGCTTATCTTTGGGAGAAGGAGTGACCTTTAGCCCTAGACGTTTAATGTTTTGCTAAACAGTTGGTTCGACTTGATATTTTGACACCTAGATGTGTTTTTGCATATGTTAAGGCTAGATCTTCCTTGATGGAGCAGATTTGAGCTCAATAGTACTTTTTTCCCGACTCTTTGGTCTTAAGAATCAGTCATTGCCTTTCTCCGACCTTGACTTCCCAACCTGAGAGCAGACAGCTAATACGTGTTGCTTATTGAATAAGGTTCTATGGTCGGCCTGTGACCCCTGGACACCAAAGGCGTCCTCGATATGATCTCGAAGAAGCTAATAAATTAGAATTAAGGTAGGAAGGAGAGGAGAAAGAGAGATTTTTGAGCCTACAACAGCAAACAATAATGGCTTTTTAGCCGTTGCGCGCTAGCTTGTAGTTTAAGGGTATAGAGTCCAATAAGCATATCTTTTATTGGCACGAAAATGGGATCCCCAATAGCCAGAGTCAAAAGATTCATATGAGAATACAAAAGTAAATGGGCCTCTACTTGAGCCTTCTGGAATCACTAAGGAAGTAGGAAATCATCCAGGGTTGCCTGAGGCCCTAAGAGCCAGGATGCTTGCTCTTGAAGATGAAGTAAACATGGTCATGGGCCAATATCTCTGTTCTATTGAAGGTGTGAATGAACACTTTACCCTAATTGGTTGGGGTGGGTAGGAGCTTAATAGTTGCTTAGAAGTTCAAAAGTCAGACTGTCGTAAGCCCGACACTATTCTATTTACTCTCTCAAGTGAGGGATGGTTTATTTTGCTATAGGGGCATATCCTTTCATCCCTTACCTATGGTTCAGGATGGAAGATAAAAAAGCTATATTTATAATAATAAAGCAAATCTATTCAAATTCATATTCTCAAATGGGATTATAACCTATACTTAGCTGGAAAAAACAACCAATCTACTCTCTTTTGATGATGAAAAGTTGAGGGTGATTCATGATAAAGTGTTGGGTAGTGAGTCTAAGATAGCATATCATGTTCCCGAGGGTGTTTTAAGGATTTGGGGCCATGTTTGTGTGCCAAAAGTTGGTGTTTGGATTATACTGATCTTAGAGGAGGCTCATTATTTGAAGTATTCTATTCATCCAGGAGAGGCTAAGATGTATCATAACTTGAAGCAACATTATTGGTGGTGTAGGATGAATAAAGGCATTATGGAGTTTGTGGACAAGTGTTTGAATTATCGATAAGTGATGTCTGAGCATCAGCGATAGAGTGGTACGATGCAGAGGATGCCTGATCCTGAGTGGAAGTGAGAATAGATCTCTATGGACTTTGTTGATGTCCTACCCCCAATTTTAGGGAAGTTTGGTTCCATTTGGGTGATAGTGATTAGGTTGACTAATTCATCGCACTATGTACCTATGAAGGTAAATTATAAAGCGGAGAAGTTGGCCAAGATCTACATTCGAGAGGTTGTTCGGTTGTGGTGTACTATCTCCATTATTTCTAATAGAGGTACTCAATTTACCTTTAACTCTTTAAGTTCTATGCAGAGTGAGTTGGGTACTCACCTTGAGATAAGTACAACTTTTCAAGCTCAGATGGATAGCCAGTCAAAGCGGACCATTAAGGTGTTAGAGGAAATTCTTTGAGCGTGTGTCATGGATTTTTGTGGTCATTGGGACCAATTATTTCCCTTAGCGGAGTTTGCCTACAAAAATAGTTACCATTCAAGCATTCAGAAAGTGTTTTTTGAGGCTTTATATGGACGGAGGTGCAGATCCCCCATGGGATGGTTTGACTCTTTCGAGGTTAGGCCTTGGGGAACTGAATTGTCTAGGGACTCGATGGATTGAGTAAGGTTGATTCAACAGAGGCTTGTGGTTTCCCAGATTAAGCAGAAGAGTTACATTGATCGACAAGTTCGTGATATGGCGTTCGTGCTTGTTGAACAGGTTTTGTTGAAGGTATCACCCATTAAGGGTGTGATGAGATTCAGGAAGAAAGGGAATCTTAGTCCAGAATTTGTTGGGCCTTTTGAGATTCTCGAGAAATTTGGAGATATGGTCTATAGGCTCGCTTGGACTCCACATCTGTCTGTTGTTCATCTAGTATTCCCTGTATCGATGTTGAAGATATACCATCCAGATGATACTTATGTGATCCAATGGTATTCAATTGCATTAGATCATGATTTGGCCTTTGAGGAGGAGCCTATTGCTCTCCTAGATAGACAGACCAGGGAGTTGAGGTCCAAGCATATTGATTCTGTAAAAGTTCAATAAATACATCGCCCGATTAAGGAGTCTACATGGGAAGTTGAGTCTGATATATGAAGTATGTGTTACCAATTCAGGTATTTTTGTAGTTTTGTTATTCATGGACGAATGAGTGTTTTGTGGTAGATAATGCAACAATCCTCACTGTGATTTTTAGCTTTTTCTATATTTTGATCAGTTTTCCCTTCCCCCCAGTTCCTACATATCATTTACGAGTTGTGGGGATAATTGGCACAGTCCCTGAAGCATTTGGGAGTGTTTTATATGAGTTTGAGCTTTTGAGTAGCCTTTAAAAAGTGATATTTGACTTTGGTCAACATTTTGTGATCTTAGCTTCTAATGGTGATTCTGTCAGATCTCTTAGATCTAGAATGTTATTTTTGGGTTAGTAGCGTTGTTGGTTTGGGTTTCGAGTTTTTATTTTGAGTTTTGAGCATTTAGATGAGAAATTAGCTAAATTAGCCTAAAAAGCTACCCGGGGTTAACTTATTGGTAACGCCCTGTTTTTATAAATCAGATGGTTCCATTGAGTCCGCAATGTTGAAATTATCGTAACATTATTGGTTTATTTTTCTGGGATCCTGAAAGAATCTCAAGGGTCCATTCAGAGGATTTTTATCATTTTCCTTAGATGAATATTGTCATCTTGTGCAGCACCTGGTTCTTCATCGCAATTGCATGGCCTAGAGTTCCGATCGCGAGGTTTGACCAAGTGACTCATCACTATCGCATGAGGGTTAACAGTGATTGCTAAGAGTTGAGCTTGATCTGGTCGGGTTTGCCTATAGTGGTCGAAAGGGCCACCTACCGTGATCACTAGGGCTTATTTAATTGCCGATAAACATTGACACTCGTGATCGGGTGTGAGGGCTTTGATAGCGAGGAAATCAAAAGGAGAAAGGCAAAATTAGCCACAGTGCACCTGAACAGTATATAATATTCCTTTCTCGATTTTTCACCATTTCTGGACCTTGAGACCTCATGATTGAAAATTTTAAAGAAGGTTTTTCATCAAAATTGTTTGGGTAGGCTTCTAAACATAATTTCTATCATTATTCATTAATTAGATTTCAAAAACATCATCAAGACCATGATTTAAACTTGGAATTTTGGGGTTTTACATTATAAAGTGAGAAAATGATTTTTCTTTGATTAGAAGCTCGATTTCAACTTGTTTTTAATGGGTTATCATATTTAGAACCCTCAGAGTATAGAAAATTTGATTCTTAAATGAAAATTTTATTTTACCCTTTTTTCCTTCGGGGTCGATTATCGAACTATCTTTGGACCCAGAACAAAAGTAGATAATATGGGTATTATTAGACTCATCTTAACTTGTAGATTACATTTTTGAAAGATTGGATTTATTACGAGACCGCATGAAATGGGAAATCTCCTTTTTTGAAAGATATAGGCTTGTGTTTCGACTTTCGAGGTAGGTTATGGCTTAACTTTCTTCAAACCAGTCAGGGTAGTTAACACTTCATGTAAACTATGTTATGGGTTGGGGATTTTATCGAGAGATTCATCTTTTGAGATCATTATTTTATCGTGCTGCTTGTGTGGGGGAATATGTGAATATTATTATTGACTTGAAAGATTATTATTGTGATGCCCGTGCGAGGGCTAGTATTGGTCTTGTTTGGGCATTATTTGCCTTTATTATTATTGTGATGTCTGAGTGGGGGCTTGGATTGATATTATTCATACCTTTCATGACTCTTTACTACTATGGTGTCATGCAATTTTTTATATCATGATTTATTGAGATTTGAGCTCATTTATACCATTATTGAGTTTATTCATTACATAATATTGTTTTGGTTACGAGCATGCATCCTCATTGCATTCATCCATTGTCACAACCCAAAACATCAGGTCATGATGATACCAACTGTGACCCGCCAGTAGGTAATCCAAAAGCATAGCCCAGAACGGTGAGTAATGGACAATTATGGCATACAAAAAAAAGGGAAGGGACAAATTACATAAAATGAATCCCGCAAGACCAGGTAAAGCTAGTACAAGGGCCACTATGAGTACTAAACAGGTACAAAAATATAAAATTAGTCTCCGAAGATACAAAAAAAGACTAGTACTGAAATAGAAGGAGATGGATCAGCTCCGGACGTTAAAAGTTCACCCTAATCCTCGATCAACAATTCAGCTCGAGGGCGTCGTCAACGACAATGACTTGTAATAGGATCTACATCAGGGAAAAAGTTCTACAAGTGTAGTATGAGTACCAAAACACGCGATACTCAGCAGTCATCATAGGTCGACTGAGCTGAATTAAAGTAAATGCACAATAAAGTGTGAATTTATATAAGTGGCAATAAAAGAGAGTTAAAAGGAAAATAACAGGCTATGCTAAGCAAATACAAGAATCAAACATAAAAATAACTCAAGAGCGAGATTAAATGCCTAGATGTAACCTAACTAGACCCCCATAAGCCCAGAAGATACACACAATAAAAATTAACCCAACCGAGACCCCCCATAAGCACGGTGGGTGCAAACAAGAAGTAATACCGGTTTACAACCAAGTAAACAAAAAGGAATGTGAAAACTAGACAAAGTGTGCGATAAGCGTACAATATAATCTTCCTCCTGTCATAACCATAATTCATATCGGTCTCGAACAAAATTTCCAACAAGATATTGATAATAATAAATTTTAGACTTGAACTAGTACTAATAGATAATAATTAGTAAAACCAGGTGTTGGACTCAAACCAGAACTAAAAATACAATACAAGGCAATAATCCAGAGCTCATACTCAAATAGGACAAGACACTATCCTATGGTACTTTTATATTATAGAGGAGAAATCATGCCAACTATAAACACCAAAAACCCCAAGCTAAGGCAATCAACTACCCAAACCTAGACTGCATCATCCAACTCCAAACCCAAGGCCCTAAGTATTCTAAGCCAAGTGCAAGAGGAGAGGAAACAACTTGCTTAAGGGAATTCAAGGACTATATCTATCCTAAAGCCCTTAATTGGCTAAAACAAATAGGAATTACCTAACACAATACCATAAAAGACCAAAGTCTAAAGAAAGATAAGCCTACCTTACCTGGACGCTGTTGAAAACACTTGAAATCCACTAAATTAGAGCTTTTCCCTTTTGAGAAGCCTCCGATTGTTGTCATGCTATCAAAATGGTAATCAAGGCATCAACACGAGAATAACGATACCCATATTGCAAAAATAAGGTCTGGGTCAGAATATTGGCTAAAATTCATCCACGGGGCCCGCTTATGAAATTCTTAAATTGAAACCACAACTACGTCCCTCGGGGGACAATGATCTTGTGCTAATAAATTAAGCACCACCAACTCCTAAATTATGTCCCAAACAGCCCCAAAAGGGCCAAGAAAACCAAGAGCAAAATAGATAATAAAATGGAAATTAGGTCAAAAACTTATAGAGAAATTATCATAAAATTGATCAACTTATCGACCCCCAACTAGGCCCAGCTTTAATTTATGATTTCCCTATAATTTTTAGAGCTCTAAGATAAGCTATGGTGTTAAGACTTAGAAAAATATAAGATGATAAATGAAGGGAGCGCCGCTTATGAGGTAAAGGATTGCTTAAGTGACCCCCGCAAAGCTAGCCAGCCTCTGATAAGGTAATGCTCAAATGCTAAAGTGAATATCACTGAAGAGTTCCCCAAGCCGAAAGCAGTTGCACCAGCAACTTGGATACCAAACACTTTTGCTAAGTACCAACAAACTTCAATCGATTGCTTGGGATTAGTTTCGAAACAGGTGCATTCAAATAAACTATGCTATCCTACTAAAATTGGCATTCCTGATTCAATAGAACCATCAAAATTTCCAACTAAGGTTGTGTCGATGAAAAATGGGCCCCACATCCAAAGTTCCATTTTCACCTATTTCCAACCAATAGCCTAAAATGAGCCCGAAAGCCATGGGACTGGCCAAGTGTACCTCTAGAACAAAATTAACATTCTGGATCTAACGTAATTATTGGAATGTCCATACAAGGCCATTTACCTAAAGTTTTGGTCCAACACTTTTTTCATAACTTTAGAAAATCCAAAATAGGAAAAAGGCTAGAAAAACCAAATGAACTGCCCGAGAATAGAACTGTTAGTCCCAACAAGTCATAAATGACTTGGGGTAGCTATAGAAAGGCTCTAAATGTAGAAAAAACATGAAAAAGAAGAAAGTGACCTGGAGGGTCATTATAACATCCACTACTAAAAAGACTTTTATCCGTGAGAGTTAAGAGCAAAGAAGTACTTGAAGGCTTGAACAGATAGGGATATTGGGTCTGCATGCCACTCTTGGTCTCCCAGGTAGCCTCCTCAACTAGATAGTGTCTTCAGTGAACCTTTACCACTGGAATCTCTTTATAGCGTAACCGTCTGACATCCCTGGATAGAATAGAAACGGTCTCCTCCACGATGGTCAACCTATCATCCAACTGAACCAAATACCATAGGAGCATGTGAGACTCATCTGGAATTTAGTGTTGAAGCATTGACACATGAAAAACTGGGAGGATAGCTGAAAAAGCTAGAGGCAAGGCTAATTAATAAGCTACCTCCCGAACTCTCTAACAAGTAAGAAATTGCCCAATATACCTGGGGCTGCGCTTTCCCCTCTTCTCGAACCTCATCACGCCGTTCATGGGTGATACTCAAAAGAAAACCCAATCACCAACTTCAAACATTAGTGCACGAAGCCTATGGTTAGCATAACTCTTCTGCCTTCTCTGAGCTACCCGTAGCCTGTCCTGAATAACTCATACTCTATCTAATGACCATCAAAGGAAATCAGTTCTTTGTGGCCTAGCCTCTGAAGTCTCAAACTAACCAACAAGATATCGACATTGCCTATGATACAAAGCCTCAAATAGTGCCATCCGAATACTCAAATGGTAGCTATTATTATAGGCAAACTCTGCTAAGGCTATAAACTTCTCCCACAGACCTCCAAAGTCCATGACACAAGCTCGGAGCATTTGGCCATCCATCTAGGGGTGAATGATGTGCTATGGTCGACCTGGATACCCTACTCCTTCTAAAAAGCTATCCAAAAGCTGCAGGTGAACTGGGAACCTCTATTAGAATAATAGACATAGGCACCCCATGATGATGAACCACCTCTCGATCATATATTTGATCCAACCTCTCGGCACTATAGAAAGATTGAAAAGGTAGAAAATGAGCAGACTTGTCAACTGATTTACGATGAACCAAATGCTATCAGAACCACAAGAAATGTAAAGAAAAACACCAATGAAATCCATAGTAATCTACTCCTATTTCCACTCAGGAATGGGTAGCCTTTGAAGTAGACCACCAGGATTCAAATACTCAGACTTCACTTGATGACAACATAAACACCGAGCCACGAAGTCCGCTATATCTCTTCTCATGTTGCTCTACCATTAATGTTGCCTCAAGGGTTTTTATATCTTAGATATCCTGAGGTGAACATAGAATCTGGAGTAATGAGCCTCTTAAATTATCAACTGAATTAAAAACTCTTACCCTCAGAACATAAATGGGACCATTAAACCTCAATATACCCAAGAAGTCTAATTTAGTCCTCCTAGACTTGCCCTTTAACACCTGATCTCAAATTTCACATAATCAACTATCCTCAAACTAGCGATCTTAACTCTACTCCAACAAAGTAGACCTGGTCTCTACACTAGCAAGAATTCTCTTAGGGTCTGAAATATCAAGTCGAACTAACCAATTTGCTATGGATTGGATGTCTGAGTATAACGGTCGCTCTAAAACTAAAAAGAAGGGAACACTCCCCATACTCACTGCCTTCTGACTCAAGGCATCCTCTACTATAAATGACCTTGCTTGGATGATACAAAATAGAGAGGTCATAGTCCTTCAACAACAAAAGCCACCTGTGCTGTCTTGAATTTTGATCCTTCCGAGTCAGAATGTAATAAAGACTACATGATTAGTGAATATCTCAAAATGAACACCATAAAGGAAATGCCTCCAAATCTTAATCATGAGAACTATGGCCACCAACTCCAAGTCATGAGTGGGATAGTTGCACTATTGCACCTTCAGTTTTCTCAAAGCATATGCTATAACTCAGTCCTGCTGCATCAGAGCACAACCCAATCCAATACCCAAAGCATCACAATATACTATAATACCCTCTCCCTTGAATGGAAGAGTCAAAATAGGAGATGTAGTGACTATGGCCTTGAACTTTAGAAAGCTCGACTCATACCCATTAGACCACTAAAATAGGACCTCCTACCTAGTCTGGTCATAGGTGCTGCAATAGACGAGAATCCCTCAATGAACTGTCTGTAGTAGCCTGCTAACCCAATAAAGTTGTGAACCTCTATTATAGATATGGGTCTAGCCCAATCAAAAATTACCTTAATCTTTGGTGGGTCTACCATAATCCTATCCTTGGAAACTGTGTGTCCTAAGAATAATACATACTAAAGCCAAAACTCGCACTTTATGACCTTGGCATAAAGCCGTTGATCTCTCAAAGTGTGGACAAAAATCCATAAATACTGCTCGTGTTCCTCCCTACTCATCGAGTAAACATGGAAGTCATCAAAAAACATAATCATTTAGGAGTCCAAATAGGGATTGAATACACAGTTCATCAAGTTCATGAACGTTATTAGGGCATTGGTCAACCTAAAAGACATCACCAAGAACAAGTTAAACCCTACAAAATAGAGGATAAACAATTGATAATTCATTATGACAGGAAACCTATCATAATTTCAAGAACTATAGTAGATATATGACAAAAGTATATATACTAGCAAAAATAATAGTAGAAGGATATAATAGCAGATATTATACACCAATGATAGACACAGGATCAGAAGCTAACCTATGTAGATATAATTGTTTACCAGAAGCAAAATGGGAAAAAATAAAAAACCCCACTGTATTTACAGGATTTAATAACGAAGGAAGCATGATAACAAATATAGCACGAAATATACAAATTCAAATATGGGATAAAATATTAACCATAAAAACAATGTATCATTATGAATTTACGACAAGAGATATGATATTAGGAATGCCTTTTATAGACAACCTATACCCTCATATATTAACTAGAACACATTGTTGGTTTACAACACCTTGTAACCACAAAGTAGCTGCTAAAAGAGTACAAAATAAACCAAGGAAATCAACTCCATGGATTGAAGGAAATAAAAATATAATACAAAAATTAGAAAATAATCCTAATACAGAAACCCAAATAGAAATAATAACTTTTTCTATAAATACCTTACAACCAATACAACAAAAACTAGAATTACTATATAATGACAACCCCCTTACAGGATGGGACAAACATAAAACTACAGTTACAATAGAATTAATTGACCCTAATAGTATAATTACCCAGAAACCACTAAAATATAACCATGATGATTTAAAAGAATTCACTCTTCATGTTACTGAATTACTTAACAACAACTATATACAAGAAAGTAATAGTAAACATACTAGTCCCGCTTTTATTGTTAATAAACATAGTGAACAAAAAAGAGGAAAAAGTAGAATGGTTATTGATTATCGCAATTTAAATGCAAAAACTAAAACCTATAACTACCCAATACCAAACAAGATATTAAAAATAAGACAAATTCAAGGATATAATTATTTTAGTAAATTTGATTGTAAATCAGGATTTTACCACCTAAAACTAGATAATGAATCTAAAAAATTAACAGCCTTTACAGTACCACAAGGATTCTATGAATGGAACGTATTACCTTTTGGATATAAAAATGCACCAGGAAGATATCAACACTTTATGGATACATACTTTACACAATTAGAAAATTGTATAGTATATATAGACGATATACTATTATACTCTAGGACAGAAGATGAACATATACAATTATTAAACAAATTTATAAATATTATAGACACTGCAGGAATAAGTCTAAGCAAAAGTAAAGCAGAAATAATGAAAAACCAAATAGAATTTTTAGGAATACAAATAGACAGAGATGGAATAAAAATGCAAACGCATATAGTACAAAAAATAAATGAATCAGAAGAACTCTTAGATACGAAAAAGAAATTACAATCTTTTTTAGGATTAGTAAATCAAGTACGAGAATATATACCAAAACTAGCAGAACATTTGAAACCCTTACAAAAGAAATTAAAAAAGGATATTGAATATCATTTTGATGATATAGATAAAAACCATATTCAACGAATAAAGGAACTATGTAAAAATTTACCTAAGCTATATTTCCCAGATACAACAAAACAATTTGTATATATAGTAGAAACAGACTCAAGTGACCATAGTTATGGAGGCGTATTAAAATATAAGTATTTAAATGAAAATATTGAACATCATTGTAGATATTATTCAGGATCTTATACGGAACCACAAACTAAATGGGAAATAAATAGAAAAGAATTATTTGCCTTATATAAATGTTTGTTATCGTTTGAACCATATATTGTATATAACAAATTTATTGTCAGAACAGATAACACCCAAGTAAAATGGTGGCTAACCAGAAAAATACAAGACTCAGTTACTACAAAAGAAATACGACGACTTGTATTGAATATACAAAATTTTACTTTTACAATTGAAGTAGTTAGTACTAACAAAAATACTGTTGCAGACTACCTATCAAGACAAAGGAACTCAGACCGAACCAGAAAAAGATAGTACAATGGAAGCTATGCTAAAAGCCATTACTACACTTTGTTCCAAAGTGGACAGTATTGAGCTAGAAATGAACAAGCTAAAGCTTAATGAAGTCAATCTGAAAGCTAAAGCTACAAGCAGTCAGCCGCATGACTTAAAAGATGCTGAACTACGTCCACAGGCAGACGGTAAAAAGCCAGAACTAGAAGGAGACGTTGAGAAACTCCATAAAACTCATAACAAGTTTGTTAATGTAGTTACAGGCAAACTAACTACAGGAGCAAGCAGCTCAAATTCAACCAGCCAACCTACCAAAAAACAAAATACCAACTTAAACAGCCAATTCTCAAAGCCATTTATCCAAAAATTCCAATCTACAAATAATCTCAGTCCACAAACATCAAGCTATGCATCTAGCTTAAGCCATAATAAAGAAATATATAATCACCTTTCCCGGACATATATCCGCAACATCCACAAAATCCAAACACATTTAAATTTAAATCCAAGATCAACCACAACCACTGACCCAGAAAAAGATTACATAATCCAAAAGTTACAAGGTTACAATAAACTTGTAGCCCAACCAGATACAAGTGCAAACCTAGTTAAGACATGTTATGACTACGGACTATTAGCTACCGTATACACTAAGGACGGACATGAAGTACAGAAGATACCAGAAATATACAACGCATTTTCTACCTATAAACGAATTACCGTAGGAACATTCTTTTATATCAGATTTTATACTGCACCAGCGGAGATACTATTCGATGAGATAAAACCAAACATACAAGTAGTCAAAATAGGACTGACTAAAGATATGATTTTACCAGAAGAAATAGCACCACAGCCAGAAATACCTGAAGAAGAAATACCACAATTTTATGCAAATAAAAGACTTATTGGTTTACAAGTAATTTTACAAGAACTAGCAAACAATTACACAAATGGACATGCTATATGGAGCTACTATTGCAGAAACCAAGTAATGATTTATGCCAACTCAAGAGAACTAAGACAAGCAGACATGGAAGAAGTCCGACAATGGATAATTTCCTTGTTAAAACCGGAAGAAAAACCTACTACCAGAGCACTCAAAAAAGGATTTACTTCAACTCATTTATTAAACAGATATTGTCAATACATTGGAACAAAATACGCAGATCACCAATGCTCGCAGTGTAATGGAGGATCTACTGTCAATATACCAGATGTTCAACTAGGATAAACAAGCGGAGCAAAATGACCAGCTAGTCAAACATCACCTACCAACAAGATACGAAAGAAAGCAACTATGTGATATATTTTACTTATTTGTCTTTTAGTAATAATGTAAAGTATTACACGTTTTCTTTCTTTATGTAAAAATATAGACAAGATAGGATAGCACTACTTTATGTTTATAGATAGGATAGATAGGTACTATTTACTTTTTGACTTTGTTTACGCGTTTTCATAAAGTAACGCGGTTTTCTTTTAGAAAGTCGTAAAGCATACAGTAGTACTGTACCTTTGCGCGTTTTTGTAAATTATTGAGGCTGAATAGCAGACCTCTCCTATGTATATAAATAGAGGAAGATGCAGATGAGAGGAGGTATCGAGCATTCGAAACCTAAAACCTCTCATGTGCTGAGAACTCACTAAATAAAATATCTTTCAGAAAATATACAGCTTTTTCAAAATTATGGAGGATTCCAACATACAAACTTCAATATCATATACAACAGAGGAAATAACAACTACGGTACACCCTTATTTAATTATGTGTAACTAAATCTTATATTCCTAATAATCTCTAGATTATTATTAATGTTTATCATATAGCAGTTTGATTATGTTATATTATTCAAGTAAGTTTGCTATGGTTAGGTAAGCTAAGAGTTAGGTAAGCCCAGACTAAGCCATCCTAGAGGTCGAAACCGAAAAAGGCTAGGAATGCCGTGAATAGGGTAGTAGACCAGAGTTGACGCATTGTTAGGGTAACTGATCAAGGCTGAAACCCATAGTAGTGACACAAAGAATAATTAAACATACTGAATTGCTTAGTGATAAATATAATAATAAGGATAGAGGTTAAAGGGAATATGATTTGAACACACATGAATAAAAATATGGCCACATCTAGTAAAAACATTTCATCACATGATAAAAATATAGAAAATGACCAGGATAAAACACCTAAGTATTTACTCAATGAGGATAACAATTACAAAATATTACTACTATACATACTAAGAACTTTAGATAAAGATTCAATACAAAAAATATACAACTTACTATTTACCTATGAACTTATGGACTTAATGAAAGAAGCATTATTAGATAGTTTATTAATAGTCAACACTGATGAAGATACAGATTATAAAACTAGTGATATATACGATGACATAGATTCAGAAGGATATTTAGATTTTAACTAAAGAATGAATCAAGAACATTTAGAAAATTGGCAACATACCATAAATGAATTAAGAGAAAGAGAAACTTTAATACAATATAACCTAGATAAATATATACAAACCCAAGAAGTTGCTTAGTTAGATTTAATAGTACAAGATATTAACCAAATACTAAGATTAATTAGACAAAGAGACATTTATTATAATTCCGCATTCCTAACATGACAAATAAAAGCAAAGACATAAGGGACCCCCCATCATTGGTCTTTGGCAATTATACTCATCTCACAAAGCTCACTCTCTCATCTCTCTAACCTCTCTCTTCTCAAACCAGAGCTTCGCTGCAAATCTGAGCCAATGTTCTCAGATTTGTGCTAATCTGTACTCATATTTGACTATTACGAGCTAAAATCTGGAAACCCCTCTCATCTTTTTGAGGGTTTGTATGATTTTAGTTGGTGTCACTACAAGAAATATGATTTTTTGCAACGACTTTTAGTGGCGACACATATAGTTGTCACTAAAGTAAGTTATTTAGTGGCAACGTTGGATAATTGCCACAAAAGATTAGGGTTTTTGTGGCGACCCTATATGTCGTCACTAAATGTGACTTTTTCAGTGGCGACAACTAATAAGTCGCTGCAAATGTGGATTAATTTTCTATTTAAATAAGAATGAAAAAAGTATTTGTAGCGACCTATAAGAGTCGCTACAAAATATCATTTTGCAGCGATAATGTCGCCGCTAAAAGTGGATGTATTGTGGCAACATTTAATGTCGCCACAAATCTTTTGTTTTATATTAATTATTATAATTTGTATTTAAATTCAATATTTTGTTAATAGAAGTAAAGAAAAATCAATGTTTCTTGGTATCTAATTAATGTTTTATATTAATTATAATCTTTAGTTTTATGTTAATTATAATTTTGTACATAAATTCAATTAAAGTGTTTCTTACAAACTTTGATACATTTTTATCAATATATATATTTGTAAGTTCCCTCAAAAAAGTTCGAATTTAATTTATATTTGAAAATATTCATTTCCTGTGTGATCTTATTGCATCCTAATTGAGGAGAAGTTATAAGAATTGATTTTGGTTCGGTTAACTTTTATCAAATCGAAAATCAAAAAATCGAATTATAGAATGCGTACCCTACTTATAATAATTCCATACATCTAAACATATATTTTTGATATAAATATTCATGTACCAAATTTTTTTAATGGATTTAGAATTATTTAAATAAATAATTGGAGTAATTTCATAATTTAATAAAACATAGTTTCAATAAGTACACAAATATTGAAACTATATACTTCTTACAAAATTATTAATTTTAGAAACACTTACTTTATTTTATTGTTTTTTGTTTATACAAGTGCCATTTTAAATTTCTTAATTTAATTAAAATATTAAAAAAAATTTAAAGAAAACCAAAATATAATTCTATTATAGAAGCCCTCCATCCCTTTCGCATCCAGACCTAAAATATCTTCAGCTCCCATTTCCCCAAATACCATTTTCCCCAATTTCTCCCCAAAATTTCTCCTCCGCTTTCATTCTTCCGCTTCGGTCCCAAATTCGCCTCCTCCTTCGTTATCCTTGGTCACTCGTTTCTTACTCTGTGATTGTGTTAGGTGTAAAGATGGTAAAGTTGGTGAGAGAGTTTTCTTTTTCTACTGGGTCGTTTCTGAACTTCGAAGTTCGATAGGAAGCATCAAGGATCAAACCACTCATCTCTGTAGATTGAAACTTCTGATGGTGTGGATTATGCTTCGTAGTTCAACCTTATGTTGGTAAACTTTATTTGTCTTTGATTTAATTTTAAATCTTTTCTAATGAATTTAAGTTTTTTTGTTAGAAATCAAAGGCGTGGTTTGATTGTTCATGATATATGCTAATTATAGTATTGAACTCATATATTTTAAAATTAGTTGTTTCTTTTCATTTTCTAGTGCTCAGATCTGAAATTCTCATGGGTATATTGAAATATTTGGAGACTTGTGTAATTATGTGATACTATTTGAGATTACTATGCAATCTATGCTCATCGGCATATCGGGATGGAAAAACTAAGCCTTTGAACCATGAAATTTGAATGCACAACAACTAGTGATTAACTATCTCTCGTTGTCTATTTAAGTCAGTAAATTAAAATTAACTATCTCTCGTTGTCTATTTAAGTCAGCAAATTAAATGTTGTACAAAGCTGCGATGAGACTATGAAGTCCTATTACAAATTCATGAAACAAATTAGGTATGTAGGTGCCTTCTTTCAACATACAAGATGAACAATCTGAAGACCAAGAAATAAGTGAAACATATACAGAAATTATGAATCAAATTACAAACACTGATTTAGAAATAAATACAACAAATACTAAACCAAATATAAACACCATAAAAGGAGAAGCCAGTACTAGTAAATCATCTGATAAAAGAAGATTTAATAACCCTAGGACAACAGGACCAACCTATTGGACAGTAACAGACGATAACAGATATGAAGCAATATGGAATAGTAGACTTAATACAAAGTGGATGCCAAATAAAGTACCAGAACAATCACAATTTTTAGATTTAGATTGTGTAATAGATACAAATAAAACGATACAATTATGGATAGGACACATTGCAAAACAATTAGTTGATAATAAAATATCTGTAGCAGATACACCAGGATATATAGAAAGAACATTAGTAGGAACAGTAAAATTATGGTTACATAATATACCAGAAGAAAGTAGAACAACCCTAAGAAATAATAAAGACAAAAATGGCACAATTATAACATCAAATATAGCAATCTTAGATAAATATGAATTTGGAATAAGAAATGAATTTGGAAGTATGACTACTGAAATAGCAGAACAAGAAAAGGATAAAAATTTAAATAGGCAATTAATGAATAAATTAACAATATGTAATATGTGTTACACAGACCAATATACATGTGCTTTTAAAGAATATTACTACAAAGGAATATATACTCATGAGGAAGCAATAGAAGTTAGAAAAACATATTTTACAAAATTACCTGAACCATTTAGTACCAATATAATAGCTGATTGGGAAGCAGCAAGCTTAACAGATACTTTGGGAGCAAGAATAAAATATCTACAAACATGGTTCATAGGATTATGTGATACCTACAAAGATAGAAAGAAATTAGATAAAGTATTAGGTAAAAACATGAAGGCATGTTGCACACAAAAAACAGCACCCCAGTTTGGATGTAAACAACCCAAACATAAATATAAAAAACGATTTAAGAAATATAAGAGTTTTAAATCCAAATATAAATATAAACAACCAAGGAAAAGATATTATGTAAAAAATTATAAAAAGAAAAGACCATACAAACCTAAGAAAAAATTATCTGAATGTGAATGTTACAATTGTGGAAAACTAGGACATTTAGCTAAAGATTGTAAACTACCTAAAAATTTAAAGAAAAAACAAATAACAGAAATACAAATAAAAGATGATAAATATACTGAACTACCATATATAGATTATGATATGGAAAGTGAAAATAGTATATATGAAATAAGTGAAATAAGCGAAATAGATATGACAGATCTTGATGAAGATATAATATATAAAGAAGATACAGACATAGAAGAATATAAGAATGACTGAACAAGGAGTAATTGAAAAAGATGACTACCAAAATGAAGAAACTTCAAACCAAAAAGTAATATTTGATACACATATATTAACTAGAACATAGAGAAGGAATAGATACACCAATAGAACTATGTTTAGCAGACGATAGAATTAAATCACCTATAGAAAAAAGCATAATTAGTGCAGTAAAAGGAAATTTAATATATCAAAAATTTAAATTCACAGTAAATCCAAACTATTCAGTAGCAATAAAAGATAAAAATATAGACAAATCATTAGTATTATATTGGAAAATGTTAGGAATAGAACTAACACTAGGAAGTAAGATATTTACAGCACGATGTAAAAATTTATACATATTAACAACCCAACACACGGTAAAAGCAGTTAGCAAAATAAATAAAATAAAAATAGAAACACCCTTTGACAATATAGTAACAGCAATTGACAATAATGATTATAGTTATGAAGAATTAGATATGAATAATGAACTAGAAATAGTAAATGAAAGAATAGGAAAAACAAAAAGAATAATGGATACCCCAACAACATCATCCAGAATGAGTACATCTAGAAGACTAGAATTTGACATACCTATGGAAATACAACCATACCATTATTATATAACAGGAATACTAGGCCAAAGAAAATATCTAATATTAATAGATACAGGAGAACAAGAAAACTATATTACTAGAGAATTAGTAATAGAAAATGAAATTAAATTACATGAACAAGAATGTTTAGATTTACCTAAAGAACTTAGACAAACAAAGGAAACAACAATTCAAGAATTAATTATAGGAGGAATACCTATTACTATACCATTTACAATAACAAAAATAAATACAAATATTATTCTAGGATTAAATTGGTTAGAACAAGTTAAACCCTACAAAATAGAGGATAAACAATTGATAATTCATTATGACAGGAAACCTATCATAATTTCAAGAACTATAGTAGATATATGACAAAAGTATATATACTAGCAAAAATAATAGTAGAAGGATATAATAGCAGATATTATACACCAATGATAGACACAGGATCAGAAGCTAACCTATGTAGATATAATTGTTTACCAGAAGCAAAATGGGAAAAAAATAAACCCCCCACTGTATTTACAGGATTTAATAACGAAGGAAGCATGATAACAAATATAGCACGAAATATACAAATTCAAATATGGGATAAAATATTAACCATAAAAACAATGTATCATTATGAATTTACGACAAGAGATATGATATTAGGAATGCCTTTTATAGACAACCTATACCCTCATATATTAACTAGAACACATTGTTGGTTTACAACACCTTGTAACCACAAAGTAGCTGCTAAAAGAGTACAAAATAAACCAAGGAAATCAACTCCATGGATTGAAGGAAATAAAAATATAATACAAAAATTAGAAAATAATCCTAATACAGAAACCCAAATAGAAATAATAACTTTTTCTATAAATACCTTACAACCAATACAACAAAAACTAGAATTACTATATAATGACAACCCCCTTACAGGATGGGACAAACATAAAACTACAGTTACAATAGAATTAATTGACCCTAATAGTATAATTACCCAGAAACCACTAAAATATAACCATGATGATTTAAAAGAATTCACTCTTCATGTTACTGAATTACTTAACAACAACTATATACAAGAAAGTAATAGTAAACATACTAGTCCCGCTTTTATTGTTAATAAACATAGTGAACAAAAAAGAGGAAAAAGTAGAATGGTTATTGATTATCGCAATTTAAATGCAAAAACTAAAACCTATAACTACCCAATACCAAACAAGATATTAAAAATAAGACAAATTCAAGGATATAATTATTTTAGTAAATTTGATTGTAAATCAGGATTTTACCACCTAAAACTAGATAATGAATCTAAAAAATTAACAGCCTTTACAGTACCACAAGGATTCTATGAATGGAACGTATTACCTTTTGGATATAAAAATGCACCAGGAAGATATCAACACTTTATGGATACATACTTTACACAATTAGAAAATTGTATAGTATATATAGACGATATACTATTATACTCTAGGACAGAAGATGAACATATACAATTATTAAACAAATTTATAAATATTATAGACACTGCAGGAATAAGTCTAAGCAAAAGTAAAGCAGAAATAATGAAAAACCAAATAGAATTTTTAGGAATACAAATAGACAGAGATGGAATAAAAATGCAAACGCATATAGTACAAAAAATAAATGAATCAGAAGAACTCTTAGATACGAAAAGAAATTACAATCTTTTTTAGGATTAGTAAATCAAGTACGAGAATATATACCAAAACTAGCAGAACATTTGAAACCCTTACAAAAGAAATTAAAAAAAGATATTGAATATCATTTTGATGATATAGATAAAAACCATATTCAACGAATAAAGGAACTATGTAAAAATTTACCTAAGCTATATTTCCCAGATACAACAAAACAATTTGTATATATAGTTGAAACAGACTCAAGTGACCATAGTTATGGAGGCGTATTAAAATATAAGTATTTAAATGAAAATATTGAACATCATTGTAGATATTATTCAGGATCTTATACGGAACCACAAACTAAATGGGAAATAAATAGAAAAGAATTATTTGCCTTATATAAATGTTTGTTATCATTTGAACCATATATTGTATATAACAAATTTATTGTCAGAACAGATAACACCCAAGTAAAATAGTGGCTAACCAGAAAAATACAAGACTCAGTTACTACAAAAGAAATACGACGACTTGTATTGAATATACAAAATTTTACTTTTACAATTGAAGTAGTTAGTACTAACAAAAATACTGTTGCAGACTACCTATCAAGACAAAGGAACTCAGACCGAACCAGAAAAAGATAGTACAATGGAAGCTATGCTAAAAGCCATTACTACACTTTGTTCCAAAGTGGACAGTATTGAGCTAGAAATGAACAAGCTAAAGCTTAATGAAGTCAATCTGAAAGCTAAAGCTACAAGCAGTCAGCCGCATGACTTAAAAGATGCTGAACTACGTCCACAGGCAGACGGTAAAAAGCCAGAACTAGAAGGAGACGTTGAGAAACTCCATAAAACTCATAACAAGTTTGTTAATGCAGTTACAGGCAAAGCAACTACAGGAGCAAGCAGCTCAAATTCAACCAGCCAACCTACCAAAAAACAAAATACCAACTTAAACAGCCAATTCTCAAAGCCATTTATCCAAAAATTCCAATCTACAAATAATCCCAGTCCACAAACATCAAGCTATGCATCTAGCTTAAGCCATAATAAAGAAATATATAATCACCTTTCTCGGACATATATCCGCAACATCCACAAAATCCAAACACATTTAAATTTAAATCCAAGATCAACCACAACCACTGACCCAGAAAAAGATTACATAATCCAAAAGTTACAAGGTTACAATAAACTTGTAGCCCAACCAGATACAAGTGCAAACCTAGTTAAGACATGTTATGACTACGGACTATTAGCTACCGTATACACTAAGGACGGACATGAAGTACAGAAGATACCAGAAATATACAACGCATTTTCTACCTATAAACGAATTACCGTAGGAACATTCTTTTATATCAGATTTTATACTGCACCAGCGGAGATACTATTCGATGAGATAAAACCAAACATACAAGTAGTCAAAATAGGACTGACTAAAGATATGATTTTACCAGAAGAAATAGCACCACAGCCAGAAATACCTGAATAAGAAATACCACAATTTTATGCAAATAAAAGACTTATTGGTTTACAAGTAATTTTACAAGAACTAGCAAACAATTACACAAATGGACATGCTATATGGAGCTACTTTTGCAGAAACCAAGTAATGATTTATGCCAACTCAAGAGAACTAAGACAAGCAGACATGGAAGAAGTCCGACAATGGATAATTTCCTTGTTAAAACCGGAAGAAACACCTACTACCAGAGCACTCAAAAAAGGATTTATTTCAACTCATTTATTAAACAGATATTGTCAATACATTGGACCAAAATACGCAGATCACCAATGCTCGCAGTGTAATGGAGGATCTACTGTCAATATACCAGATGTTCAACTAGGATAAACAAGCGGAGCAAAATGACCAGCTAGTCAAACATCACCTACCAACAAGATACGAAAGAAAGCAACTATGTGATATATTTTACTTATTTGTCATTTAGTAATAATGTAAAGTATTACACGTTTTTCTTTCTTTATGTAAAAATATAGACAAGATAGGATAGCACTACTTCATGTTTATAGATAGGATAGATAGGTACTATTTACTTTTTGACTTTGTTTACGCGTTTTCATAAAGTAATGCGGTTTTCTTTTAGAAAGTCGTAAAGCATACAGTAGTACTGTACCTTTACGCGTTTTTGTAAATTATTGAGGCTGATTAGCAGACCTCTCCTATGTATATATATAGAGAAAGATGCAGATGAGAGGAGGTATCGAGCATTCGAAACCTAAAACCTCTCATGTGCTGAGAACTCACTAAATAAAATATCTTTCAGAAAATCTACAGCTTTTTCAAAATTATGGAGGATTCCAACATACAAACTTCAATATCATATACAGCAGAGGAAATAACAACTACGGTACACCCTTATTTAATTATGTGTAACTAAATCTTATATTCCTAATAATCTCTAGATTATTATTAATGTTTATCATATAGCAGTTTGATTATGTTATATTATTCAAGTAAGTTTGCTATGGTTAGGTAAGCTAAGAGTTAGGTAAGCCCATACTAAGCCATCCTAGAGGTCGAAACCGAAAAAGGCTAGGAATGCCGTGAATAGGGTAGTAGACCAGAGTTGACGCATTGTTAGGGTAACTGATCAAGGCTGAAACCCATAGTAGTGACACAAAGAATAATTAAACATACTGAATTGCTTAGTGATAAATATAATAATAAGGATAGAGGTTAAAGGGAATATGATTTGAACACACATGAATAAAAATATGGCCACATCTAGTAAAAACATTTCATCACATGATAAAAATATAGAAAATGACCAGGATAAAACACCTAAGTATTTACTCAATGAGGATAACAATTACAAAATATTACTACTATACATACTAAGAACTTTAGATAAAGATTCAATACAAAAAATATACAACTTACTATTTACCTATGAACTTATGGACTTAATGAAAGAAGCATTATTAGATAGTTTATTAATAGTCAACACTGATGAAGATACAGATTATAAAACTAGTGATATATACGAT
Organism: Capsicum rhomboideum; assembly: GCA_031232105.1. NCBI lineage: Eukaryota > Viridiplantae > Streptophyta > Magnoliopsida > Solanales > Solanaceae > Capsicum > Capsicum rhomboideum. The sequence continues at coordinate 54,358,079 of CP124718.1, forward strand.
GACATAGATTCAGAAGGATATTTGGATTTTAACTAAAGAATGAATCAAGAACATTTAGAAAATTGGCAACATACCATAAATGAATTAAGAGAAAGAGAAACTTTAATACAATATAACCTAGATAACTATATACAAACCCAAGAAGTTGCTTATTTAGATTTAATAGTACAAGATATTAACCAAATACTAAGATTAATTAGACAAAGAGACATTTATTATAATTCCGCATTCCTAACATGACAAATAAAAGCAAAGACATAATGGGCCCCCCATCATTGGTATCAGAGCATGTCCATTTGTGTAATTGTTTGCTAGTTCTTGTAAAATTACTTGTAAACCAATAAGTCTTTTATTTGCATAAAATTGTGGTATTTCTTCTTCAGGTATTTCTGGCTGTGGTGCTATTTCTTCTGGTAAAATCATATCTTTAGTCAGTCCTATTTTGACTACTTGTATGTTTGGTTTTATCTCATCGAATAGTATCTCCGCTGGTGCAGTATAAAATCTGATATAAAAGAATGTTCCTACGGTAATTCGTTTATAGGTAGAAAATGCGTTGTATATTTCTGGTATCTTCTGTACTTCATGTCCGTCCTTAGTGTATACGGTAGCTAATAGTCCGTAGTCATAACATGTCTTAACTAGGTTTGCACTTGTATCTGGTTGGGCTACAAGTTTATTGTAACCTTGTAACTTTTGGATTATGTAATCTTTTTCTGGGTCAGTGGTTGTGGTTGATCTTGGATTTAAATTTAAATGTGTTTGGATTTTGTGGATGTTGCGGATATATGTCCGGGAAAGGTGATTATATATTTCTTTATTATGGCTTAAGCTAGATGCATAGCTTGATGTTTGTGGACTGGGATTATTTGTAGATTGGAATTTTTGGATAAATGGCTTTGAGAATTGGCTGTTTAAGTTGGTATTTTGTTTTTTGGTAGGTTGGCTGGTTGAATTTGAGCTGCTTGCTCCTGTAGTTGCTTTGCCTGTAACTGCATTAACAAACTTGTTATGAGTTTTATGGAGTTTCTCAACGTCTCCTTCTAGTTCTGGCTTTTTACCGTCTGCCTGTGGACGTAGTTCAGCATCTTTTAAGTCATGCGGCTGACTGCTTGTAGCTTTAGCTTTCAGATTGACTTCATTAAGCTTTAGCTTGTTCATTTCTAGCTCAATACTGTCCACTTTGGAACAAAGTGTAGTAATGGCTTTTAGCATAGCTTCCATTGTACTATCTTTTTCTGGTTTGGTCTGAGTTCCTTTGTCTTGATAGGTAGTCTGCAACAGTATTTTTGTTAGTACTAACTACTTCAATTGTAAAAGTAAAATTTTGTATATTCAATACAAGTCGTCGTATTTCTTTTGTAGTAACTGAGTCTTGTATTTTTCTAGTTAGCCACTATTTTACTTGGGTGTTATCTGTTCTGACAATAAATTTGTTATATACAATATATGGTTCAAATGATAACAAACATTTATATAAGGCAAATAATTCTTTTCTATTTATTTCCCATTTAGTTTGTGGTTCCGTATAAGATCCTGAATAATATCTACAATGATGTTCAATATTTTCATTTAAATACTTATATTTTAATACGCCTCCATAACTATGGTCACTTGAGTCTGTTTCTACTATATATACAAATTGTTTTGTTGTATCTGGGAAATATAGCTTAGGTAAATTTTTACATAGTTCCTTTATTCGTCTAATATGGTTTTTATCTATATCATCAAAATGATATTCAATATCCTTTTTTAATTTCTTTTGTAAGGGTTTCAAATGTTCTGCTAGTTTTGGTATATATTCTCGTACTTGATTTACTAATCCTAAAAAAGATTGTAATTTCTTTTTCGTATCTAAGAGTTCTTCTGATTCATTTATTTTTTGTACTATATGCGTTTGCATTTTTATTCCATCTCTATCTATTTGTATTCCTAAAAATTCTATTTGGTTTTTCATTATTTCTGCTTTACTTTTGCTTAGACTTATTCCTGCAGTGTCTATAATATTTATAAATTTGTTTAATAATTGTATATGTTCATCTTCTGTCCTAGAGTATAATAGTATATCGTCTATATATACTATACAATTTTCTAATTGTGTAAACTATGTATCCATAAAGTGTTGATATCTTCCTGGTGCATTTTTATATCCAAAAGGTAATACGTTCCATTCATAGAATCCTTGTGGTACTGTAAAGGCTGTTAATTTTTTAGATTCATTATCTAGTTTTAGGTGGTAAAATCCTGATTTACAATCAAATTTACTAAAATAATTATATCCTTGAATTTGTCTTATTTTTAATATCTTGTTTGGTATTGGGTAGTTATAGGTTTTAGTTTTTGCATTTAAATTGCGATAATCAATAACCATTCTACTTTTTCCTCTTTTTTGTTCACTATGTTTATTAACAATAAAAGCGGGACTAGTATGTTTACTATTACTTTCTTGTATATAGTTGTTGTTAAGTAATTCAGTAACATGAAGAGTGAATTCTTTTAAATTATCATGGTTATATTTTAGTGGTTTCTGGGTAATTATACTATTAGGGTCAATTAATTCTATTGTAACTGTAGTTTTATGTTTGTCCCATCCTGTAAGGGGGTTGTCATTATATAGTAATTCTAGTTTTTGTTGTATTGGTTGTAAGGTATTTATAGAAAAAGTTATTATTTCTATTTGGGTTTCTGTATTAGGATTATTTTCTAATTTTTGTATTATATTTTTATTTCCTTCTATCCATGGAGTTGATTTCCTTGGTTTATTTTGTACTCTTTTAGCAGCTACTTTGTGGTTACAAGGTGTTGTAAACCAACAATGTGTTCTAGTTAATATATGAGGGTATAGGTTGTCTATAAAAGGCATTCCTAATATCATATCTCTTGTCGTAAATTCATAATGATACATTGTTTTTATGGTTAATATTTTATCCCATATTTGAATTTGTATATTTCGTGCTATATTTGTTATCATGCTTCCTTCGTTATTAAATCCTGTAAATACAGTGGGGGTTTTTATTTTTTCCCATTTTGCTTCTGGTAAACAATTATATCTACATAGGTTAGCTTCTGATCCTGTGTCTATCATTGGTGTATAATATCTGCTATTATATCCTTCTACTATTATTTTTGCTAGTATATATACTTTTGTCATATATCTACTATAGTTCTTGAAATTATGATAGGTTTCCTGTCATAATGAATTATCAATTGTTTATCCTCTATTTTGTAGGGTTTAACTTGTTCTAACCAATTTAATCCTAGAATAATATTTGTATTTATTTTTGTTATTGTAAATGGTATAGTAATAGGTATTCCTCCTATAATTAATTCTTGAATTGTTGTTTCCTTTGTTTGTCTAAGTTCTTTAGGTAAATCTAAACATTCTTGTTCATGTAATTTAATTTCATTTTCTATTACTAATTCTCTAGTAATATAGTTTTCTTGTTCTCCTGTATCTATTAATATTAGATATTTTCTTTGGCCTAGTATTCCTGTTATATAATAATGGTATGGTTGTATTTCCATAGGTATGTCAAATTCTAGTCTTCTAGATGTACTCATTCTGGATGATGTTGTTGGGGTATCCATTATTCTTTTTGTTTTTCCTATTCTTTCATTTACTATTTCTAGTTCATTATTCATATCTAATTCTTCATAACTATAATCATTATTGTCAATTGCTGTTACTATATTGTCAAAGGGTGTTTCTATTTTTATTTTATTTATTTTGCTAACTGCTTTTACCGTGTGTTGGGTTGTTAATATGTATAAATTTTTACATCGTGCTGTAAATATCTTACTTCCTGGTGTTAGTTCTATTCCTGACATTTTCCAATATAATACTAATGATTTGTCTATATTTTTATCTTTTATTGCTACTGAATAGTTTGGATTTACTGTGATTTAAATTTTTGATATATTAAATTTCCTTTTACTGCACTAATTATGCTTTTTTCTATAGGTGATTTAATTCTATCGTCTGCTAAATATAGTTCTATTGGTGTATCTATTCCTTCTCTAAAGCAGGCTCTTAATAATATTTCTATTGCTCCTAAATGTACAGATTTTATTTGTCATGTTAGGAATGCGGAATTATAAGAAATGTCTCTTTGTCTAATTAATCTTAGTATTTGGTTAATATCTTGTACTATTAAATCTAAATAAGCAACTTCTTGGGTTTGTATATATTTATCTAGGTTATATTGTATTAAAGTTTCTCTTTCTCTTAATTCATTTATGGTATGTTGCCAATTTTCTAAATGTTCTTGATTCATTCTTTAGTTAAAATCTAAATATCCTTCTGAATCTATGTCATCGTATATATCACTAGTTTTATAATCTGTATCTTCATCAGTGTTGACTATTAATAAACTATCTAATAATGCTTCTTTCATTAAGTCCATAAGTTCATAGGTAAATAGTAAGTTGTATATTTTTTGTATCGAATCTTTATCTAAAGTTCTTAGTATGTATAGTAGTAATATTTTGTAATTGTTATCCTCATTGTGTAAATACTTAGGTGTTTTATCCTGGTCATTTTCTATATTTTTATCATGTGATGAAATGTTTTTACTAGATGTGGCCATATTTTTATTCATGTGTGTTCAAATCATATTCCCTTTAACCTCTATTTTATTATTATATTTATCACTAAGCAATTCAGTATGTTTAATTATTCTTTGTGTCACTACTATGGGTTTCAGCCTTGATCAGTTACCCTAACAATGCCTCAACTCTGGTCTACTACCCTATTCACGGCATTCCTAGCCTTTTCCGGTTTCGACCTCTAGGATGGCTTAGTCTGGGCTTACCTAACTCTTAGCTTACCTAACCATAGCAAACTTACTTGAATAATATAACATAATCAAACTGCTATATGATAAACATTAATAATAATCTAGAGATTATTAGGAATATAAGATTTAGTTACACATAATTAAATAAGGGTGTACCATAATAATATCGTAAAATTACCATAGAAAATTGTCATAAGAAAGCTGCTAAACTACTAAATACACCACTTGAATATGGCGAAGATTTAACTTGCGATGACCCACGATATCCAAGAATTATGAAACAAATACATAGAAATGATAAAATACAGAAAGCGGAAAAGGCTAGGAATGCCGTGAATAGGGTAGTAGACCAGAGTTGAGGCATTGTTAGGGTAACTGATCAAGGCTGAAACCCATAGTAGTGACACAAAGAATAATTAAACATACTGAATTGCTTAGTGATAAATATAATAATAAGGATAGAGGTTAAAAGGAATATGATTTGAACACACATGAATAAAAATATGGCTACATCTAGTAAAAACATTTCATCACATGATAAAAATATAGAAAATGACCAGGATAAAACACCTAAGTATTTACTCAATGAGGATAACAATTACAAAATATTACTACTATACATACTAAGAACTTTAGATAAAGATTCAACACAAAAAATATACAACTTACTATTTACCTATGAACTTATGGACTTAATGAAAGAAGCATTATTAGATAGTTTATTAATAGTCAACACTGATGAAGATACAGATTATAAAACTAGTGATATATACGATGACATAGATTCAGAAGGATATTTAGATTTTAACTAAAGAATGAATCAAGAACATTTAGAAAATTGGCAACATACCATAAATGAATTAAGAGAAAGAGAAACTTTAATACAATATAACCTAGATAAATATATACAAACCCAAGAAGTTGCTTATTTAGATTTAATAGTACAAGATATTAACCAAATACTAAGATTAATTAGACAAAGAGACATTTGACCCAATGATTCATAGCTTGCCTTTGTCACCACTAACACCAACTTCATATCTTCAGGACTTTGGCATCTTTTCTCTGAACAATTACTCCTTACGACTCGTAATGTAACCCAACGAGGCATAGGTTATACTCATTAACAACTGGCCTACGAATATTCCAAGTACAACTAGTTACTGGATTGATAATGACTGAGGCAACAAGTCGTACTATGACCCAATGACTCATAGCCCAGTATATTTTTCTACACTTGTACAAATTCTTATTTTTTTTCATTTATTCACTTGAACCTTGTTTACCTTCTAAACTGCAATAACCACATCTTATCCACATAAACAAACCTTTGAATTAGCATATTTTCCTCATATTAAGTGTCAAAAGTGTCATGAAACAACGACACATAAACACCCTCAACTTAGAATGTTTGCATATCCTCTAGTGAACAAAACACAATTATATTATCATGACGCTTAACCAAGAGAAAACTAATATCACTATGGCAGTCAAGCTTTCTCAAAATCAGTTTCAGCACGCATTTAATCAAAAATCTGGTCGACACCCTGCACATCATCAGAACTCAACAAATGCAGTGTATATGCAGACCATATACCATAGCATAATGAGATCAAGAAATGGAATCGCATTATCAATAGACAATCTAAAACTTAAACTAGTGACACTACCCAAACAAGCAACAACCACAACAAAGCCCCTATGTCCGCACAACAATGAAGTCCTTATCACTCTGAATATAATAATTTATACACAAGGAAAGAAACAAATCTCTTACTCTTACAAAGAAGTCAGGCCATGTGTGTCTAATACCATAGGCTTGCCCTTATTTTCTATGCTTTAGTTTTTAGACAGTCGAATTAGAATCACTATAGGACTTTGCTTGGCTTGTATTGTAGGCTCGGGGAAAGGTATGGTACATAGGGGTACAGTGACTAACCCTTCTTGACACTACACTATTTTTGGCTTCCACTTTTTTTTCTACCTTCTTTTAATTTTTTCCTTTTTCTCGACTGTTTAGGACTTCGAGTGCGGTTTTATTTTCACAGTTTACTACTTTTTTTCACATACCACACTTAAATCCTTTTTTTTTTTTTTGCTAAATTTTACTTCATATACAATCTTTTACGCACCCCTACTATAGCCACCCTCAACTTAGGTAATTTTCTCGAGTTGAGATGCACAGTGTCCAAGTAGGGACCAAGGCCAAAGTAGGTTCATTGTAAAAACTGGGAAGGTGAATAGGCTAGTTCAAAGAAAAGGTCTACTTAGGCTTAAAATCAGGATCAAGGGATATTGTACTCATTCGGTAGGCTTTTTAGGCTTTTGGTGGACTTTATTGAAGAATGGCCTATGATCCTTTCCTATCCTCCTATCCTACAACATCAGCAAGACTAACCAGGAAAGTTTTAGATTGCACACATAAGCTGACTCGGTAAACCTCACACTCACTTGGATTAAGACTATGTATTCAGTCACTACCAATACAGTTCACGCAAGGTTATGCCAGGTTATCGCATTCATAATCCTAATACCATGACAAGATCCAAACATTGGTTATAGTTCCGGTAAGCACACAACATAACATAAAATTCAAAAATTTCAAGAGAGGTATCATTTTGCATGCTCATTTTATTTCAACTATGCCAAGTTCTCCTATTTTTCTCTAAGTTAAACACAAAAACTCAAAAACAAAAAAAAAATAATAAAAACACCTAAACATGCCAGTTCTAACTAAGATAAAGTAGCCAACCGAAAAGAAACACGATAAAAAAAACCCTCGGTTGTGGTATACCCCCAACCCCAATTTTGAAAATATATAGTGTCCTCACCACATGCATATCAAAACAACATAAGAACTAGGGTTTAAGGAATACATATGGCGCACAAGGCACTGAATCATGGCGTCTCCTCCGTTGGGGCCTCAAAATGGACCCCAGTCTCAACAATAGTGGCCTCGGCGGTGGCTGTGAAGCTCAAATCAATATTGGCACTGGTGGTGTCCTGTGCAATCAATGGTATCACACTAGCAGGGGCAAGTAGCGTAACCCCACTCTCTTCAACTTTTGCATCATCAATAGGTAGGGACTTCCCTATGCTTTTTAAACATAACCAACATGTTTTACACAATATCTCATGCATGTGTTACATTAATATACAAGGTTAAACACTTACCAAGGCTTGAAAGTGGAAGATCTTGTCCAAAAATCCTCATCGAAAATAGGGCGGTTAGGGTTTCTTTGAGAGAAAAATGTGTTGTGTTGAAAAATCTGATTTTTTTGCTAAGTGTATTGTGTAGAAATGAGCTGATTTTTCAGCTTTAAATACTCCCTTTCCACATCCCCTTTATGGCCAAGTTTAGCCATATTATTGGCCAAATTATTGGCCAAGAAATGCCAAATTATTGATGTGTTGACTTGGTCCATTTTTGCATGGATCACTAACCCATTTGGGCCCATTCTTATTTATTTAATTTGGGCCTCAATTGATTCCAAAAACATGCCTCTAAATTCATCCCAATAAATTTAATACATGATTCGCTTACTATCTTTAATTTAAATGTTTCCATCGATGCTAAAGTCGTTGCATGAGTTCGGAAATGTACGGGGTGTTACAGCATTATCCACAGAGCCTAAAACTGAATCATCCTCCCTCTGTTCAGACTAAGGGGCGGACTCGAAAGACTGATTAGGAATAACCGGTGCTACAGGTGGTGGAATGGGCTGAAATGCAGCTCGGGAAGTAGCTTGGGCCCGAGTCTGTAACCTCGTGGTACGAGGTACTAATAAAGTATCATTATGTCCAATCTCAAACTCCTCCATGGACCCACTTTTTTCAGATTCAGTCGATTCATCACGCAAATGGGTTGGTAATTCTGGATTTTTGGTGCAAATTCTGGATGAGGAATCAAGGTGGTCACTTTTGGGGTTTGATTTGGGCGGCATGTTATTGCGTTTAGGATCGGATTTTGGGTAGTTGGGTTGGGTTTTGGTCAGATTAGTATGTAGGGTTCAGATTTGGGGTCGGCTTTGATAGTGAGTGGGTCGAATTTGGGTAATTAGGGATTGGGGAGGTGAGGTTTTTGTTAGAATTCTAATCTGGTCTTTGAGGAATGGAAGAATCTTGGATTTATACGTTAGGAATATGAAGGTTTTAGGAATTAGGGTTTATGTTTATAAGTTTAAATTAGAGAAAGAGTAGGGTGAGTTCGAATTTTTATCGGGTAGAGAAGGAGGGTACTAAATTTTACATAAAGAAAAGGGTCGGGTCGGGTCGGGTCGTCGGAGTATCTTAACTTTTAATTTTCACGGAACCTCCCACGTGACGTGGGTTAAACTCACGTCACATGGGTATATGTCGTAACTCAGCTCCTGCAAATATAAATCACCTCTGATTTTCACAAGTCATAGGTAAGATTCAAAAAGACCAATATTTTCTCTGATTTCCATGGCACCACCCACGTGATGTGGGTCCACCTACATCACGTGATTAGGTGTCGTGAGTTGAACTAAACATAATCCGTTCACTCTTTCAGATTCCAGTTAAATTATCCTCCTTTTCTCAGTCTTCACCAGTTCACACATAACAAGACCATGGGTTGCCTCCCGTGAAGCACCTAATTTAACATCGTGGCACGACATAGCTAGCTTGACTACTTAGACTTCATCGAGCTCAAGCTCATCACATGCCCTTATTTCTTTCTTGATTCCCACATAATGCTTGACACGTTGTCCATTGACCTTGAATAGAACATTATCAGCTCCTTTTAGATCAATTGCTCCATGTGGTAATACCCTAACCACCGTGAATGGTCCATACCATTTGGACTTTAATTTTCCATCAAATAAGCGAAGCTTGGAGTTATAAAGTAGTACCAAATTTCCCTGGTGAAACTCTCATTTCTCAATGCGTCGATCATGATATAGTTTCATCTTCTCTTTATATATAGCTGAACTTTCATAAGCCCAGACACAAAATTCATCCATCTCATTCATCTGCTCAAGTATCAATTTAGCCGTTTCGCTCCAGTCCAAATTCAACCTTTTTAACACCCATAACGCCTTATGTTCAAGTTCGACAGGCAAATGGCAAGATTTTCCAAAAACCAACTGATATGGTGACACACCAATTGGCAATTTGAAAGCAGTTCGATATGCCCAAAATGCATCATTCAATCTTTGAGCCCAATCAGTCCTATTAGCATTCACTGTTTTTGCCAAAATAGACTTGATCTCATGATTTGGCCCCTCAACTTACCCACTTGACTGAGGATGGTAAGTTGTTTCCACCATATGTTTAACACCATCTTTTTCAAGCAGGGCCTTGAACAGACGATTGCAGAAGTGGGATCGTCCATCACTAATGATAACTCGAGGTGTACCAAATCGTGAGAATATGTTCTTCTTCAAGAATGTCGTGACACTTCTTCCTTCATTATTGGGGAGCGCAATTGCCTACACCCACTTAGAAACATAGTCGACAGCTACCAAGATGTATTTCATCCCATGTGAGCTCACAAAAGGGCCCATAAAGTCAATTCCCCACACGTCGAACAATTCAAGCTAAAGTATAGTTGTCATGGGAAGTTCGTGTCTGCGTGAGATATTCCCTTGACTTTGACATTGGTCACAAGAGAGAGCATAATCATGAGTATCTTTGAAAATACTGGGCCAATAGTACCCACATTGTAAGATTTTATGGGCAGTCCGCACACCTCCATGATGACCCCCAATTGGAGATGAATGACATGCTTCCAAAATACTTATCATCTCGACCTCTGGAACACATCTTTGAATTATGCCATCGGCACACACCCTAAATAAATACGGCTCATCCCAGAAGAATTTTCTTACCTCATGCATGAATTTCTTTCTCTGTTGATATGACATATCTTCCAGAACTAGATCACTTGCCAAAAAGTTGGTAAAATCAGCAAACCAAGGGATTAAGTCTTAAGATGCTGCTAGTACTTGCTCATCGGGAAAAGTATCATCAATCTCAAGATCATCCCTTAATTTAAGCATGGCCTCCTCCTCAAGGAGTGATAGATGGTCAGTAACTTGATTTTTGGTTCCCTTACGATCCTTGACTTCAAAGTCAAATTCTTGCAATAGAAGTACCCACCGAATCAATCTTGGCTTAGTATCCTTTTTTGACATAAGATACCGAAGAGCTGCATGGTCTGTATGCACAATCACCTTCATACCTATAAAGTAAGATCTGAATTTCTCAAAAGCAAATACTGCTGCCAACAATTCCTGCTCAGTCACAATATAATTATTTTGAGCTGGATTAAGCACTTTGTTAGCATAGTAAATCGGATGTAACATCTTCTCATGTCTTTGGCCAAGGACTACACCTAAAGCCACTCCGCTAGCATCACACATAACCTCAAAAGGTATTGTACAATCTGGTGATACAATAGTAGGGGATGAAACCAACTTCTCTTTAAGACACTCAAATGCTTTTAGACATGCCTCATCAAATATGAAATTCACCTCTTTCTCCAAAAATTTGCATAAAGGATGTGCATTCTTAGAGAAATCCTAGATGAATCTTCTATAAAAGCCAGCATGACCTAATAAACTTCTAATACCTTTCACGGAGATAGGTTGAGGTAGCCTCTTAATTACCTCAATCTTCGTCTTATCCACTTCAATGCCTTTCTTTTAAATCTGATACCCCAATACGATGCCCTCATTGACCATAAAGTGACATTTTTCCCAATTCAGCACTAAGTTGCACTCCTCGCATCTCTGCAGCACATTAGCAAGGTGTGCCAAGCAATTATCAAATGAGAACCCACAACAGAAAAATCATCCATAAAAATCTCAATAGTGTCTTCCACCATGTCGAAGAAAATAGACATCATGCAACGTTAAAAAAAGGTCGGTGCATTACATAGACCGAATGGCATCCTTTTAAATGTGAATGTCCTGTATGGAAAAGTGAAAGTGGTCTTCTCTTGGTCTTTGGGGGCTATGAAAATCTGATTATACCCCGAATAGCCATCAAGAAAACAATACCATCCTCTACCAGCAAGACGGTCTAACATCGGATCCATGAAGGGCATAGGAAAATGATTTTTTCTGTCCAAGAATTCAGTTTTCGATAATCCATGCAAACTCTCCATCCAGTAACCGACCTCATTGGAATTAACTCATTCTTGTCTTTTGGAACCACAGTGATTCCTCCCTTCTTTGGCACACATTGAACTGGGCTCACCCACATGCTATCAGTAATAGGGTAAACCACTCCTGTATCTAACCACTTGATGATCTCTTTCTTTACAACCTCTTGTATAGGTGGGTTTAGACGACGTTGGTGCTCAATGCTAGGTACTAACTCAGGAGTAAGTTGAATTTTGTGAGTGCAAAGACCGGGTGGAATTCCTATAATATCAGCAATGGACCAACCAATGGTCCTCTTAAATCTTCTCAATACCGAAACCAGAGCCTCTACTTGACACTCCTTTAATTGAGAAGAAATAATCACAGGCAAGGTGTTGTTGGCTCCCAAAAATGTGTGGCGAAGGTGAGCCGGAAGAGCCTTAAGCTCCAAAATTGGAGGGTCCTCAATAGATGGATGGGCTGGTGGGGTCACCCAATTCTTCAAATCGAGATCAATTTTCTTTGAAGCATAAGTGTATGCTCCCTTACCTGTGAGTGCACCAACCATCTCATTATATTCCTCAATACCGTTGCAATCAAAATTCATAATCACGGCTGCAAGAGCTTCTACCCCCAACCATTCTTCAAGAGACACAACAACATCACAATCATCAACCGTATCTATTATCGAAATCACCCCCTTATCTCTTGGTTTCTTCATGGAACGACAAACATTAAAAGTGACTTGTTCATCATTTAACCTGAATTTCATATGCCCTATTCCATGTCAACCAGTGCACGACCAGTGGCAAGGAATGGTCTTCCCAATATGATGGGAACCTCGAAGTCAACTTCATAATCTAGGATTACAAAGCCATCCGAAAATATGAAATATGCAACCTTTACCAAAATATCATACAAAATGCCCATCGGCTTTTTCACAGTCCTATCGGCCATGAGAAGTCTCATAGATGTTGGTTTTGGTGCTCCCAACCCCAATTGCTTAAAAATGGCTAATGGTATTAATTTAAAGCTAGCACCCAAATCACAAAGAGCTTTAGCAAAGTAGTAGGACCCGATAGTACAAGGAATTGTGAATGCTCCTGCATCCTCCTTCTTTTCAACTAGGGAACGCGAAGCAACTGCACTACAATGATGTAAGTTATCTACTGGCTCAAAACTAACAGTTCTGTTCTTTGTCACCAAGTCTTTCATAAACTTCGCATAACCTGGCATTTACTCCAATGCCTCAACAAGAGGGATGTTTACTGACAGCTCCTTCAACATTGTAATAAACTTCTAATATTTCCTTCCTCAACCTTCTTTTCCAACCTTTGAGGAAAGGGAGGAGGAGGTCATGGGATAGTTTTCATCACTTGTGGTACCTCCTTGTCCTGCCTCTTTTTAGATTTTTCCTTTTCACTAGTATCATGATGATTTGGAATTATTTCACCCTTTGAATTTGTTGACTCTAGCTCAGTTTCTACATCAATAACCATCGACTCATTGGTCTTACCACTGTCAGCAGGTATAGGTGAATCTGTCGAGCATTTCCCGCTTCTAGTAGTAATGGCTAGACAATGGCTATCATTCTTTGAATTTTGGACGGTATTGCTTGGAAGGGTTCCTGGCTGACGCTGGTTCAGTGCCAACGATATCTGCCCGAACTGTTGCTTCAACTGTTTAACAGCAGTCGAATGGGAATCTACTTTCTGACTTATTCCCAAAATATCTCTCTTGATCTTATTTAGATAGTTTTCTTGGCTTTGTGACCTCGTAACCAGTTTATTAAGAAGGTCTTCAATCCTTAAATTTCTAAACTCAGCATCAGGGCTACCTGGTGGTACGTAAAGACTATTCTTCTCTCTATAATCATCCTTTCGCCTCCAATCACTATCACGATCTTGTTCTCTATCTCTATATCCTGATTTGTTGTAATTGTCTCTGTAGTAGTTCCGACCTTGATTCCCTTGCTTCGAGTTCCAAGACTCTTGATTAGACCCTTGGCCTTTGGCTCGAAAGCCCACCACTTCGTTATCCAGGTATTTAGACTCCTCATCAGATTCACTATCATCATGTCTAGGCATTTTACCTTGTGCTCCTACAGCATGCACCTTGTCAGCATCTCTGGCCGTTATCTGTTTAGCCAGAAGATTGATTTTTTTCCTCAACTGAGCGACCTCTTGAGCTACAGATTCGTCCAAATCCCATTGTGCTGCTGAGGCTCCAATAGCATATGTGCCAGCAGGTGAATCTGCTTCCCGAGTATGCCATCCTCGATTGATCTTAGTGATATGATGTAATATTTCTGAAGCTTGTTCCCACCTCATACTCATAAATGCTCCACCAGTGATAGTATCTATTGCAGCCTTAGTGTTGAAGTTTAAAGCCCTGTAGAAGTTTTCAAGTAAGTTTATACCACTCATCCTATGATTTGGCACATTGTGCAGCTTCTTCTTGAAACTTATCCATGTCTCATAAAGTGCTTCAAAATATAGTTGTCTGAAGTTGTAGATCTCATCCTTCAACTGGAGCATCTTGGAAGGTGGGAAAAACATCTCCAAAAACTAATTTCTCAGTTCTTGCCACGTAGTGATGGATCCTCATGGTAATTCTTCCAACCACAAAGTCACCTCAATCTCAATCGAATAGCCTCTTGGTCAACTCCAGGCAAATTATATAAGGTGTAGACCCCCCACAAAATTTATCACGTGCATGTTTGGATCATCAGCAGGAAGACCGGCAAACACACCCTTCAAGTTTAGCAGGTTAATCATGGCACTGGTAATGTCAAACTTAGTGCCTGGAGGTAACTCAGGTGGAATAATGGCACCATTCTCTATTAGCTCAAAGTAGGCCACGTCTTCTTCCTCATGTTCAGCATAAATTGGCACATGCGGTCTTTGAAGTGGTTGTTGAGCTCTCAATCTTATTTGTCTCTCTTTAGCCTCATCCAGTCGCTGAGCTACCCCTTGCATAGCTCGATTATCTCTCTCTGCTTGTCTAAGAGCACCTTGTCTAGCATGCTCTTCTCATTTCAATCGAGTAGTAGTTTGATCCACTACTTCATGACCAACCGGCTGAATTGGTTGATTATGAACATCTCCCATGGGGGCAGAATTCTGAACTTCGTCGGTATTCACCATTCTTCGATTAGCCCTCAGAGTCCTTTCTAATTCAAGATCAAGTGGAATCAGGGATTTCCTTAACTCCTAGTATTGGGCATACACCGTCGTGTGCCCTTAAAAGTATAAAAAAAAAAAATAATCAGCTCTAACCATTGCTAATCAACTCCGTAATCGTACTCCCCGACAATGGCACCAAAATTTGATGTCGCCCAAAATATGCCTCCTAAGAAGTATCAAATATAGAAACCAACTAGGTTGGGGTCGATCCCATAGGGAATAGGATGGAAGTAAGTAAGTTCTTATTCGAGTAGTTGGTGAATAAGTAAAAACACGGGGGTTTTGTAAGTAAGCAATAATGGTAACAATTTCTGATTATAAATTTAGGTTATTTCCATTCTCTCTGATGGGAGAAGCTGTACTATGGTTTTCTGAATTACCATATGGATCTATTACTACTTGGGATAAGCTGAGGACTCAATTCTTGGATCGATTTTTCCTGCCCTTCAGAATATTGCAATTGAAAGATGAGATATACAACCTCAGATAGTTGCATTCGGATGCACTATATGAGACTTAGTTGAGGTTTAAGAAGAAGCTGTAGAATTTTCCAAATCATAGAATGACTGGTAGAAACTTTCTTGAGATCTTCTGTAGAGTTTTAAATGCTAATACGAAGGATGTAGCAGACACTATCGCAGGTGGGACATTCATGAGTCTACGTTGGGAGCACTCTTCTATGATCCTAGATTGGATCATAAAAACCAATTGAGGGTGGCTTACTCAGGAGACAGATAGACCCGTAGGTACTTATACAATTAGAGAATCCACAGAACAAATAGCACTAGATGAGACAGTGGCTCAAGAGGTAGCACAACTAAGGACTGATATTGGGCTGCTTACTAAATAATTTACAGTAGCTGGAGTGGAAAAGGTGAATGTTGTGGGTGCACAAGGTAAGGAACCTATGTAAGAAAATTCAAACTTTAAGGAGGAGGCAAAGTATTTAGATGGTGATTGGAGGAGAAAAAATGAATACAAGGATAAGGGTGGCTTTTATGTTCCACCTGGGAACTGTGATTCTGATACAAGAAATTTGAGGATGTAAGACAAACTTGTGAAGGGGGTACAGAAAATAAAAGACTACTTTAAAGAGATTAAGGCGGATATTCTGAGGATGAATCAAAAGGTTGAATCACATGCTACTACCATAAAACAACTTGAGCAACAGTTTGGTCAGATTTCTGCAACTTTGAACCAGCGTCAACAAGGTACACTTCAAAGCAACACTATATAGAATCAAAAAAATGATGGTCATTGCTTGGCTATCACTACTAGAAGTGGAAAGATGACCATGGATCCACTTATGCCCTTGATTATTGATGATGAGGTAGAAACGATGGTCAGAAATAAAAAAAAAGTTATCGAGCCTAAAGATGTGGTGGTGGATAAGAAGACATCTAAAAAGCCTCAAGTTGATGAACATTAGGCTAAGGAAAGATAATGGAAGGACAATGAGGTCCCAAAAGTATTGACTCCTATTCCATGACCTCTTCCTCTTGTTTTGCAAAGACTGAAGAACAAAGCCAAAAAGGGAAAATACCAAAAGTGTATCTCTATGTTGAAGAAATTGACAATGAATATTCCTCTAGTTGAGGAACTTGAGAAAATGCTAGGTTACGTGAAGTTTATGAAGGATTTGGTGACTAAGAAGAGGATGGTGAGTAATAAGCCTATTGACAATGTGCACCATTGTAGTGAAATAGCCTTTAGATCCTTGACTGAGAATAAGAAAGATCTTGGAGCCTTCACAATCCCATGCACTATTGCGTCTTTCAACTTCACAAAATGTTTGTGTGATTTGGGCACTAGCATTTACTTGATGTCGCTAGAAGTTTATAGATAGTTGGGGTTGGGGGCACCCAAATCTACTTCGATGAAATTTCTTATGGCAGATCGAACTGTCAAAAAATTGGTGGGAATCTTATATGATGTTTTGGTAAAGATTGCATCCTTCATCTTTCCAGCTAATTTCTTCATCCTTGATTGTGAGGTTGATTTTATGGTTCCCATTATCTTGGGAAAACCATTCTTTGCAACTAGGAATGTGTTGGTTGATATAGAGACTGGGTAGATGAAATTTTAGTTGAATAACAAATAGGTTACCTTTAATATGTGTCAGTCCATGAAGCAGCAAAAGGATATGTACGTGATCTCGGTGATAGATACAGTCGATTAGGTTGACTTGGTAGCTTCTATTGAGGAGAGACTTGGAGTTGAGGTCCTTACAGTAGTCATTATGAATTTTATGGGTGATGATATTAAGGGTTATGATAAAATGTTTAGTGCACTTGAAGGCAGGGGTTCATATAATTATACACCGAAAATATTAGACCTTGATTTGAAGAACAAAGTGACACCACCAGCTCAGCCTTCTATTGAGGAGCCTCTAGTTTTGGATCTCAAATTTCTTCCATCCCTTAGTTATGTATTTTTGGGAGCCAACAATAATTTGCCAATTATTATTATAGCTGATTTGGTAGATTGGCAAGTTGAGGCTTTGGTTTCTTTGTTGAAGAGGTTCAAGAGGGCCATTGGATGGTTCATTACTTATATCATTAGGATTTTTCTTGTAATTTGTACACACAAAATCTAACTTGAGCCGGATTGTATGCCTAGTATTCAGTATCAATAGAGGTTGAATCCATTTATGCAAAAGGTGGTAAAATAGGAAATCATTAAGTTATTGGATGCGGGTGTGGTTTATTTGATTACAGATAGGAAATGGATGATCCTGGTTCAATGTGTGTCAAAAAAGGGTGGAATCATGGTGGTACCAAACAAGAAGAATGAGCTTATTCCAATGAGGCCAGGCACTATTGGTGTTTTCACATGGACTATAGAAAGTTGAATGCATGGACCGAGAAATATCACTTTCTAATGCCTTTCATGGATAAAATGTTAGACCATCTTGCTGGTAGAGGATGGTATTATTTTCTCAATGGTTATTCGGGTTACAATCAGATTCTTTTTGCTCCCAAAGAACAAGAGAAGACCACTTTCACTTGTCCACTTGGGACTTTTATGTTCAAAAAGATGCCTTTTGGTTTGTGTAATGCATCCGCAACATATTAGCATTGCATGATGTCTATTTTTTCTAACATGGTTGAGGACTCTATTGAGGTTTCATGGATGACTTCTCGGTTATTAGTGATTCATTCGATGATTGTTTGGCATATCTTGCCAATGTTCTGAAGAGATACGAAGAATGTAACTTGGTTCTAAATTAGGAGAACTGCCTCTTCATGGTTAATAAAGGAAAAGTGCTTGGTCATAAGATTTTGAAAAGAGGGAATTAAAGTTGACAAAGTGAAGATTGAGCTGATTGAGAAGTTGCCTCCATCAATTTCTATGAAAGGTATTAATAGCTTCTTGGGGCATTGATGTGTCATGGTTACATGGCACTTTCGATGCTTAAAACAAGGAAAATATGCAATAACTTAGGTGTATTTGGTTGGTATGATGTGGTTTCTGTCCTACATTGCAAGAAAATAGGTTTTGAAGGCAACAAATGATCAAAAGGAAGAATCAAGCCCGAGAACGAAGTGTCTGAAGATAAAAGAACAAGAATCTACACCACAGAGGGAGTCACGACACCACTCACATGATGTGAGTGGTTGTCGTGAGTCATCTTCAGAGATGATCGAAAGTGGTCTGATTTCCACAGCAGCACTCACGTGGCGTGAGTCCACCTACGTGGTATGAAAGGGTGGCGTGAGTCAACTTTTGAAGATGTCTAATTGATCCTGATTTCCACGACACTCACCTACTTGGTGTGACTTGGTTCCACGACACCAAGTCACGAAATCGTGGAAGTTTGTTGACTCTGTTCTCCTGTTTTGATTAGGATAGGATTAGCCTTGTATCTATAAATACCCCTGTATTGTCCTATGTTCAGGAGTTAGTCAGTACATTGTTTTGAGAGATATTTTCTATTATTTCTGAGTTCATAAACATATTATTGATTTTGTAATAAAAAACCTTAGATTCGAGTTTTATTCATAATTGAGATTTCAGTTCTGCTTCATTATTGTGAGTGAGCAATTATGTTTTCATTTTTGAATCCTTCTTGTGTTCTTGCATTTATGAGTAGCTAAACTCATCAACTAGGGTTGTGTGAACCATAAGGAATTAATGAAACGGGTTAAGTGCAAAGCAATTCTGAACTGCTGTAAATGCATGTATTATTATTTCCTTCGTTATTATTGATCTTCTAACGGTTGCAAACATTAGGAACTCGCCTGTATTATAGACTTGCTCGAGAGAGAGGTAGAGATTGGGAAAAGGAAATAATGACAGAGATTTAAAGCTACCTACCTTCATCTAATAACTTGAGCCTTAGCAGGAATAGTAATATGAGATCCAGGATAAGGGTTAGTAGTGCGATGCTCGAAAACTGAGTGGAGAAGAGTGAAATTTGTCTAACCAAGGTCGAGAGACATTTAGATGAACCTAACTTGTCAGATTTTGCATGCAACGCAGCGGGATAGTTTACCGACTCACTCTAGGTAGATTATACGAAGTACAGATCCTTACAAAGTTTATCACATGCATATTCGCATCATCAGTAGAAAGTCCTACAAATACTCTTTTCAAGTATAGCAAGTGGATCATGACACTAGTAATGACAAACTTTGTCCCTCAAGGTAATTCTAGAGGGATGATAGCACCCATCTCAATTGGTTTCAAATAGTCCAAGTCTTCTTCTGGATCTTAGTAGTAAGGGAGTTACTATTGTAGCGGCTGACCTATTCCTTCTCTATTGGTACCTTTTATCAAGTGCAGCTAAATGGTATGTATTATCTTATCTAGACCTTTCTTCCCTTGCTTCTCGTCTGACAGCTTCTTGCCTAGTATTTTCCTCAGCCATCAATCGAGCAGTGACTTGTTCCTTAGTTTCCTGACAATCATGTTGGTGTTGGGGATAATTCAAAATTGTTAGATCTTTATGAACGCCCTCAATCAGGGCTTTTTGATCATGAACTCCTTTATTCACCATTCTTCCATTTTTCTCAAGTTTCGTATTAAGTGGAATTAGGGAATTGCCTTAACTTTGAGTATTAGGCATACACTAGTGTGCGTCCTAAAAATAATAGAAAATTAAAATTAGGAAACAGCAACCAATAACCCCAACAAACACACTCAAATCAAATCCATAATTGTATTCCCCAGCAATGCTGGAAAAAATTAATGATGCCCAAATTACACCTCAAAATAAAGCATAAAGCAGTCATTGATCAAATATATAACCCAATTAGGTTGGGGTCGATCCCACAGGGAATAGGTAGAAATATCAATCAAGATGTATGTCGAGGCAATCAATAACAATTTCCATTATATGAGGGGAATTTGTAAAAGGAAGTCGATGGTAGCAGTTTGTGTTCAATATAAGAAAGGCACCAGGACTGTGTTCCCCAATAACATCATAACTCCGAAGGTTCTTCGTACTTGGTGTTCTCTTGTGGTATTTGGCATGCAGAATCGATAGGTTAGGTATCATCTAACCGACTATGTTACGCCCCTTGTAGATAATTATCCCCAAGCATAAAGGTTTATGTTGCATGGGTATTGCATTACTAACCCATATTTATGATCCCAATATAGTCTCTTCTATTTATCGGTTCAAGCCTAATTAAATGGAGGTTGGTAGCTCTAATTATTATTGTTGACTCTTTTTTCCCATCTAATTGCCCTTGCTAAAGTCCAGGGTAGAGATAAGGCGAGTCCTAACATTGTGCACCAGCAGAAAGCAGTCAATCCAAAGAGAATTAACAATACATGCCTAACACTATTTTAAGAATCACTTCATACTATGCTATTAATTTATTAATCCATCATGCTTCCCACAACCTTAGTTGTGGTGTTTAGCTACTTGGAATTGCAAGCATACAATAAGAATTCTGAAAAAAGATCATAATGATGAACTTACAATAAGAATATGAAAACTCCAAGATCTTATTTTGATATAAAACCCTAGAATTTGATGTTTGTACTTGCAAAACCAATAATATGTCTTAAAAGTAAAAATAGAACATAAACTAAACAAGTAAACCAACAATGGGTATTTATAGACAAAAAGGAAACCTATCCTACTAGAATTCGAACAATAAGGCTGGCAGTGACTATGCACTTGACAACGAGTCATATAGACTGACGATGACTCATTGTCAGTCTTTTTTGCCATCTGTTGGATGCTTCTCCTTATGACTAATCTAGTCATCATATAAGTCGTAGAATGACTCATTTTCACTAGGACCCTTATGCATATTTTCAGGACTTTTTCTGAAATGCTCAGGATAACTGCTTATGACTACTCGTCATGTGACCTGATGGATCGTAGCCTTTTATAATACAATGCTTGTCCTTCAATCTTTCCAAGGCTTGAAATTCACTAGATCCACAACTATTTTAGACTATGACTCATCACATTACCTAACGAGTCTTATATTACCTTCATCACCACTGACACCAACTTTCATATATTCAGGACTTTGGCATCTCTTCTAAGAATGATTAGTTCCTACGACTACTAATGTAACCTAACGAGTCATAGGTTGTACTCCTAGTCAACTGGCTTTCCAATTTTCCAAGTCCTACTATTTGTTGGATTGACAACGACTGAGACTACAAGTTGTACTGTGACCCAACGACTGGTAGCATGGTGTATTTTTCTAAACTTGTGCAAATTCTTATTCTTTTTCCTTTATTCACTTCCAAACCCTGTTTACCTGCAAACTAAAATAACTACATCATATCCATATAAATAAGCCTTTGAATTAGCATATTTTCCTCGTTTTAAGCATAAAAAATGTCATGAAACCATGGCATATCATAGATATATCAGCATCTCTAAGAATATCATCTTCGACCTGATCTAAGGCTCCCTTACCTTCACCACCTTCTAATTATTCAAAAACTTCTATCTCTTCAAGATTATGGGTTAGAATATTATGAAGTACCTCATTTGGATACTCAATTGCACCACTCCACATTTGAGTTTCATCTACATCTAGAGGAGTGTCTATAAGAATTAATTTATTGTCCCCTGTTGCAGTCACGGTGTCTTCTTTGATTCATCTCTGCATCTTTGCATATTCAAAATTACTGATTGTTGATGCTAAGCCTTGCTTCTGTTCATTAATATCATTGTTGTGTTGTTTCCTTATCAATTCTATTGATCAAGGTACTATCCCCCTCTACTGCCTCAGAGTCTTGTATACCATTAGGAATGTTACTCTTGTCTGTTTAACCTTCATTATGCACTACCAAATTGCTATGCATCTATATAGATAGAGCCAAACTTAGCTCTTTTTCTAAACCTGCAGCAGTAGCATCACTTTGAGAAATATCTCTAATATTACCCAAGGTATAGTCTTTTAATTCTGTGGACTTATGATTTATTAGAATATTTCTCAGAACTGATTTTACATCCTT
Organism: Capsicum rhomboideum; assembly: GCA_031232105.1. NCBI lineage: Eukaryota > Viridiplantae > Streptophyta > Magnoliopsida > Solanales > Solanaceae > Capsicum > Capsicum rhomboideum. The sequence continues at coordinate 54,380,603 of CP124718.1, forward strand.
TTGTGTTGCAGGACTCCCATGATTTTCAACTAAGGGAGCTAAATTTAGCTCTCTTTATGGCTATAAAATGACCTTGAGATCCAATCTTTAGTGGACTGCTTCTTGACCCCCTCTCCTTGATTTTTATTAACTTGATCAATGCTAATTGATGTAATAAATTTATCTGTTGCTTTAGTGACATATGTATGTTCCTATACCTCTTCTATCAATGCTTCAAAGGGGTTGTTATTATAGATCCCTTTATCTGGTGATACAACCTTTTCACTAAGGTACCCTTTATTAATGATTCTTCTCCTAGTAGGATTCCAATACAGAGAGTGATTTCTCTTTCTTCCTCCTTGCTCTTTTGATAGGCTAGCTTCAACCTCTCCATGATGAATGTTATTACCCTAATCAATCTTCTCCAGCTGTGCTGGTTTCAGTTCTAGGTGTAATACCCTACACTCCTACTTATTATGCCCTTGAAGTTTACATTTCTTGCAGTAGTCAGGTAAAAAGTCATATTTGATCTTCAACTTTTCTATTCTTGATTCCTTTGTATTGGAGTTGACAATCTCCATCTCTACATAGAAAGGTCAGCTAAAAGATCCACTTGCACCTTAACCCTAGCACAACTAGGTCTAGTTTTGTTCACTATACCCAGATCCAAATGTATAGTTTTCCCAATAGCCGAGGCTAATGAAAATAATGATTCTTTCACAAAGTATGTTATCTTGAGATCAGGGAATGATATCCACGCCATAGCTTGCATAGTTTCCTCTTCAATCTTAAACTTAGCATTATAAATTAGGGGTCAGATATGATAGTAGTATCCTTGTTTATCATTAGTATGGTAAACATTCTTGGCCATCACATTCACAAAATCCTCTATAAGTTCAAATCTCATAAGAATATGACAATTTCTTAAAAAATCAATTTTACAATCTCATTTCACCTTTAGTTTCAAAGGTAATTGAATTTGAAGGTCTTCTAATTTTGTCCAGCCATAAGAAAACTACCCAATTACTGCAAATTGTAGTTCCTCAATTGTATTCATTCAACACGAGGGATTCCATTAACATAATTGAGCTTCTTTGTCTGTATGGGTTGAACTAAAGGCTTAGGCTGAACTTTAGGGGCATTGATAGTCAATGGCTTCAACAAATTTACATACTATTCTAGGCGATTTGATGAATCTTTGGTTTGTGATGACTCTTTAGGTAGTGTACTTGGCATATTGGATGAATTTTAGGGCAAGGGTGGGAAATATTCATGAGAATTAGTAAAAGTTGACTGGCAATCCCTAGTATCAGGCTGACTAGTAGCCTGAATGTCCATTTTTGGTGAATAAAAGGGTCCAGGGGTTGACGATGGCGAGGTTAGGAATGAGAGAGAAGAGATCTTTCTGATTATAATCGATAAAGATTGTTCGATTACATAGAGTGCCTATCTTCATTATTTCTAATAGAGGTTCTTAGTTTACCTCAAATTTTTAGAGTTCTATGCAGGGTGAGTTAGGGACCCAACTAGAGATGAGCATGGCATACCACCCTTAGATAGATGTACAGTCATAGAAAACAATTTAGGTGTTAGAGGACATGTTTCGAGCATAAGTTATGAATTTTGGTAGTTATTGGGACCAGTTCTTACCTTTAACAGAGTTCGCCTACAACAACAGTTACCATTCAAGCATTTAGGTAGCACTTTTTAAGGTTTTATATAGAGAATATGTAGATCCCCTATAGGATGGTTTGATTCCTTTGAGGCTAGGCCATGGGGTACTGGCTTGTTGAGAAACTCGATGGATTGAGTGAGATTAATTCATCAGCTCCTTATGGCTTCCTAGAGTAGGCAGAAGAGTTACACCGATCGATGGGTTTGTGATGAGGAGTTCATGATTAGTTAAAAGATTTTGTTTAAGGTGTCATCTATAAAGGGTGTGATGAGATTTTAAAAGAAAGGAAATCTAGTTCGAGGTTTATTGGACCTTTCGAGATTCTTGAGAAGGTTGGCGATGTGGCCTATAGGTTTGCTTAACCTCTGAACCTGTTAGTTTTTCATTTTATATTTCATGTTTCAATGTTGAAACAATATTTTCCTGATGATTCTCCTGTATTCAATTTTTTATCTCAATAATTGATAAGTGCATTATATGTTGGATACTGTAACAACCCTCGTGGTGATTTTTAGTTATTTCTATGTTTTGGACATTTTTTCCTTCTCCATTGTTATTTTATATTATTTATGAGTTGTAGGGATAGTTGGCATGGTCCTCGAAGCATTCTGGAGTGATTTAGAGGTTTTGAGTAGCTTTTAAAGTGAGATAGTTGACTATGGTCAACATTTTGTGATTCAAGCGTCGGAGAGTAATACTGTCAGTTCCATTAAATCTAGAACTTTAATTTTGGGTTAGTAGCATGTTTTGTTCGAGTTTCAAGCCTTTATTATGATTTTTGAGTGTTTGAGCAAGAAACTAATTTATTTGGTCTAACAGGGTTCTTAGGGTGAAGTGTGTTCATAATGATTTATTTTTGTAAATCCAACGGTTCCATTGAGTCCGGAACATCAAAATTAATCTAGTCACATTATTGATTTATTTTTGTGGTGCCCCAAATGAATCCAGAGGGTCCATTCAAATAGATTTCAAACCTTAAACCATAAATGGTGCAAGGTTTTTGGTGCAGGCCCTAGGCCTTCTTTGGGTTTACGGCCCTTCCATTGCATTCACGGAGAAGGAATTTATTCTCCTTCACAAATGTGACTGTGGGACTGCATTTGTGAAGTCTTCTCTTTTTTTACGTTCACGACCAATCCACTGCATTTGCAGTTGATCTGGGTCAGTATCCTTAACAAATGCAAGGGGCTAACTGCATTCACGAATAAGGAATTATTCACTCAAACAATATTTAAACCCTCTTTCGCGATTTAACGACACTTTTACCATTTTAAAGCTTGATACATTGCATGTAACCTCCCAGTTTCTAATTCTCTATTTTCACTTGTTGACAATTCGGGCATTGAGCGACAAACTCTGCAATGTTCTTTTTTATGTTGGCCCACCAATACACTTCTTTCAATTCATTGTACATTTTAGTCTCACCCGGATGAATAGAATAGCGCGAATGGTGCGCCTCTGTCATTATTCGTGTCCTCAGCTCATCTACGTCCGATACGCATAGTCTCCCTTGACATTGAAGCACCCCTTACGGTGTAATATCAAATGCCTTGGTCAAATTCTGCTGCACATTTTCCTTTAGTTGCAATAAAATAGAATCCGCAAATTGCTTCTCTTTCACTTCAGCTATTAAGGAGGATTCTGCTGCATTCTGCACCATAACTTTATCATCTGAGGTTTCAATAAGGTAAACTCCCAAGCTGGCTAATTGATTCAAATCTTTGATTATCTCATGCTTTTTATTCAACTGACCACTAGTGCTTTCTACTGCCTTACGGCTCAATGCATCAGCTACTACATTTGCTTTGCCTGGGTGATAAAGAATATCAATGTCATAATCTTTTAAAAGCTATAACCACCTTCGTTGCCTCAAATTGAGTTCCTTCTGCTTAAAAAGATATTGCAAGCTTTTGTGATCCGTATAGATGTCAACATGAACCCCATATAAATAATGACGCCATATCTTTAAAGCAAAAACTACCGCTGCCAATTCAAGATCATGTGTAGGATAGTTTTTCTCATGTGGCCGCAACTGTCGTGAGGCATATGCTATCACCCTACCATGCTGCATCAATACACATCCGAGACCAATACCGGAAGCATCACAATACACTGCATAGCCCTCTGTGCCTTCAGGAAGTACTAACACTGGTGTGTGGAAGTCAACTTATCTTTCAATTTTTGAAACCCTCTTTCACATGCATCATTCCATTGAAACTTCATTGCTTTGTGAGTTAACTTTGTTAATGGTGCTGCAATAGAAGCAAACCCTTCTACAAATCTTCGGTAATAACCTGCCAAACCCAGAAAACTGCGAATCTTTGTGGGTGTCGTAGGTCTTGGCCAGTTTTTCACTGCTTTAATCTTTTGGGTATCAACCTGTATGCCTTTATCTGATACAATGTGACCCAAGAACGCGACTGATTTCGACCAAAACTCATATTTGGAGAACTTTGCATACAACTTCTGTTCACGAAGAATCTGTAACACTTGTCGTAAGTGATTAGCATGGTCCTCCGGTGATCTTGAATAAACTAGGATGTCATCTATAAATACCGTGACGAACACGTCCAAAAATGGGTTAAACACCCCATTCATCAAATCCATGAACACAGCTGGTGCATTTGTTAGTCCAAATGACATAACTAAAAATTCATAATGGCCATACCGTGTTCGAAAAGCTGTCTTGGGTACATCTTCTTCTCTAACTCTGACTTGATGGTAACCCGACCTCAAGTCAATTTTTGAAAAACACCTGGCACCCTGTAACTGATCAAACAAATCATTAATGCGAGGGAGGGGATATTTGTTCTTGATCGTTACCTTATTCAATTGCCGATAGTCAATGCACATTCTTAAGGTGCCATCTTTCTTTCGCACAAATAAGACCGGTGCACCCCACGGGGACATACTAGGCCTAATGAAGCCTTTGTCCAACAAATCTTTCAATTGCTCCTTCAATTCACGCAATTCTACTGGAGCCATTCTATATGGAGGAATGGAAATAGGCTGAGTGCCTGGAATCACATCAATGCCAAATTCTACTTCCCGTTCTTGGGGTAAACCTGGAAGATCCTCTGGGAATACATCTAGAAATTCATTGATCACTGGGACCGACTGCGGAGTTAACGGTTTCGCTTCGGTATCTTTCACCCGTACTAGATAACATATATAACCTTTAGCAATCATTTTTTTGGCTTTCAAATAGGAAATAAACCTTCCTCGTGGTGCCCCTACATTACCCTGCCATTCTAGAGCATTTTCTTGAGGAAAACCAAAGTGTACCTTCTTGGCTCGGCAATCTACCGTAGCGTAACAAGAGGCCAACAAATCCATTCCCATGATCACATCAAAATCCACCATGTCTAGTTCAATGAGATTGGCCAATGTATCATGACCACACACAGTTACCACACAGTGACGATACACTCTCTTTGCAACAATATATTCACCAACCGGTGTAGACACTTCAATTGATTTAATTAATAATTCTGGTGCCTTTGCAAATTTTGCAGCAATCAATGGGGTAACATAGGAAAATGTAGAACCTGGGTCAATTAATGCATATACATTATGTGAGAATATGGATAATGTACCTGTGACAACATCAGGGGAAGCCTCTGAATTCTGGCGGTCCACTAAAGCATAAGTACGATTTTGGACCCCGCCAGTACTGGCTGCTCCTCTGGCACCTCTACCACGGCCAATAGGCTGCACCCCTCGACCCTGTGAAGGAACCGATGCTGATGACGCAACAGCCGACCCAGATGGTCGTGCTATGCCACCCATGCTCCGTTGTGGACGCTCTATCGCTATATGCCCTGGCATACCACACCAAAAGCAGACATTTGTCCCTGACCAACATGTACCTGTGTGCATACGCCCGTAGTGCCGACACTGCTAACGAGGAAAACCTGCTGCCTGTGACTCATGAACTCCGCTACTCTGCCCTGATGGACCATCCCTAGACCCTCGAAACTGTGAATGAACACCCCTTGTGGAATAAGAGAACGACGGTCTAGGTGGTCTAGGAAACATGTGGGGCCTAGATCCTCCATGAGACATCATAGGTGGTCCTATAGGTCTAGCCCTTTTGGACTGTCCCCTATCAAATTCGTGCACTCTTCTTCTCTGTCGTTGGTCTTTCATTTTCTGAGTGAAGGCTTGTATTCGAGCAATGTCCATGTCCTTGTTCAAGGCAGCAATAGTGCAATCCCGTACCAAATATGGCTCTAGTCTGTCCACATATCTATGGACCCTGTCTGTCATTGTGGCCACAATATTTGGCGTATATCGAGCCAAGGAATTAAATTGCAAGCTATATTCCCTCACGCTCAAATTTCCTTGACAGAGATTTAGGAATTGATCCGCACGTGCCTCACGGATCTCATAGGGCAAGTAATGATCAAGGAAAGAAATTTTAAACTCTTCCCACGTAGGTGGAGTTGCACCAATATCACTGGATTTCTTCCAATCCTCGTACCACAATATCGCCTCTCCTTTCAGCCTATATGGGGCAAGTTCAACTGTTTTGACCCCTGTCACATGCATAACTTCCAAGGCCCTCTGAATTTGATCCACAAAGTCCTGTGGATCCGCTTTTGGATCTGACCCAGTGAAAATAAGAGGGTCAAGTTTCAAGAAATCCTGTGTCCTGTGACTCGCCATTCTAGACGCATCATCATCATGTGTCACTACACCAGCTCGTCCCTGGCTTTGTGCCGCCACTAACTGTGTCAACATATGTACAGCATTCCTAAGATCCTGATCTGTGGCATTCATTGGTGGCTCTACAGGTACTTCTCTACCAATTGGTTCTTCCGAAACTGGGAGGATAGATGAAGACCGCGATGATATTTCAGCATTCGCTCCACCTTGACTAGCTTGGTCAGGTGGTAATCTGCTCATTCCTTCTCCAGCAGGCGCATCTACCTGCTTCCCTTTACCTCTACCTCTCATGATTGGAATTTTGACTATACCAAAGAAAAACAAAAGACCATGATCAGACACACTTCAACTGACAACACTGGCTCTATTGCACGACCTAGAAGTGAAGAACAGAAACAACATCCTAAATGTACCGTAGCCTCCTACTTATAAATATGGTGCACAACACATCGATAAGTAAGACTCTACTCAGACACGGCTTTATAGACACCCTTAGAACGACCTGCTCTGATACCACTTTTGTCACGCCCCAAATCCCATCGAGACATGTTTGGCACCCGTAGCCGATAAGGCCCGAGAGAACCAACATTTGCCTATGTTCAATCATATGCATATCATAATCATAACCACCATTGTGTAAGAACATGAAAGACGAATAAGGGAAAACATGGGACATAGTTATACATGTATATTAAACTTGGCCGTTGAGGCCATCCAGTCAAAACAACATATGTCTTTTACACTGATACACCCACATCCATCTACAAAAGCCTCTAACAAGAGCATTGACCAATACAAACCAAAATTCGAGACAAGTCCCCGCTTTATACAACATGTACATCATCAGAACATATATCTACTCTGACTCGGAGAAAGCCCGGATTAACTGGAGCTCACCAAGGAACCGCTAACACTGGCAATCTACTGGGGAGGCCTACTGGGACCTGCGCCTGCAGCAAGTAAGGTAAATTCCCCGAGAGGGGTCAGTATGAAATAAGTACTGAGTATGTAAGTCTCAAATGAAACTTTGTAACACATGAACATACTAATGAACTCAATACAAATGACTAGACAATGTGAGTAAGTCACCATGTTGCATTTTGGGAACCATGTGAATTGATTTCATTACTTCCATTACTTTCTTTACATTCAATGCTTGCTTGTCATACATGTGTCACAATGTACCCAGGCCCCTACTGATCAGTGGGTCTTTCCATGACTTATCGTCATGTTGGGATCGTGTCAAGCTAGGCTTATGCCCCTAAGACCTGCCACCCATAAAGCACTGCATCGGGATCGAGTCGAGCTAGGCTTATGCCCCTAGACTTGCCACCCATAAATCAATACATCGGGATCGAGTCGAGCTAGGCTTGCGCCCCTAGACTTGCCACCCATAAATCAACACATCGGGATCGAGTCGAGCTAGGCTTATGCCCCTAGAATTGCCACCCATAAATCAACACATAGGGATCGAGTCGAGCTAGGCTTATGCCCCTAGACTTGCCACCCATACTTGATCATTGACCACATTTGCATTACTTTGATCTTTACTTTGAGATTGGTATTTTGATATTCATAACATCACTTGAAACTTTGGATCATTAGCCAATGAGTGAGAGACATATGAGATTGGTACATTCACTTGTGAGAGATTGACATATTCATGTGACATAGCATGTTTGGAAACTTGGAACCATAATCAAAATAGAAGACATGTGAATAAACATTATTGGAAACATGACACCATTGGAACCATTGGACAATCATTCATAACAAGATACATGAGCATAACCACTATTGGAACATTGGACCATAACCTTGTTTGAGCTTTCGAAACATTAACCATGATAATGAGACATGAGACTCACAAATGATCCATGAGTAGGAAAGATATGACAATGACTATTGATAATCGGATATAGGATACCTTAGCACATTTCGAGATAGGACTAGTGAAATAGCAATGTGGATACTATTTGCCGTAGAAAGATATGGACAGAGTAACCTTACATACCTTGTACTCTCAATACGGATATACAATCCTAGATGTGCATACAATAGTACCACTCCTTCTTTATGTGTCACTCTACAACACAAATACATAACGAAATTCACATTAACCACAACTACTTCACAAATGCATATAACATCAATAGGGTACATGTTTGCTTTGAAACATGTTATTTCCCCTTGACAAAACCATTGATAGCATCATTATTCCAAAAATCCTCCAATATTCCCAACATTGACCAATACATAATAATCATTGCATTTCACCACAACACTCCTCCTTTACACTTTCTTATCCACACCACATCACAAATAATCCATCAATTCACCTTAATACACTTCATAGCACATATCGGCCAAAATCCCACAATTTACACTTATAGACAAGAACAAGTTTAACAACAAAAATAACACCATAGACGTTCATATTTTATCCATACCATGATCTTTCATCAAAGGCACAAGTCCTAATTCAAGTTCAAATCCCATGGATCACAAATCTTATACAAAAGCACAAAGTACCATATCCAACATTTCCAAGCACAACCAACATGATTTACATACTATTTCATGCATATAATATATTAATCCATAATAATATTCACTTACCCAAACTTGCAAAGGGATGATTTTGCTCCAAAATTGCCTTTGAGTCTTTAGGGTTCTTGAGAGAATATTGTAGAGGGTTTGAGAAAATATCTCAAAGAACATGAGAGTTTAAGTGAATAAAATCTGATTTTGTGGTCCTTTATATAGTACTTGGGTCATCCTTAGCCTTTCTTGATATTTAATGCTTCAATTGACCAAGTCAATAGAAGATTGGGTCATGTGACCCATGTCTTTTATCCCATTTTGGGCTTTTATTGAGCCCAAATCACTTAACCCAATAAAATCAATAATTTCTTGTCTTATACGTATTGCAATAATATTCCCACTCATAATATTCATATACGTAGCCTCAATCCCAAAAACAAGTGATTCTAGCCACGTTTGGCTTATTTTGACCTTAGGGGCAAAACTGTCATTTTGACCCCAAATTCATTCTCGAGTAATTTTATCATACTAATGTAATATGTCATTCATTTCATGTATATGCTATTGGTTGTAGAATAAACATAGCAAAAATTGGCTCGGTACGTCCCCGGATACCCTTGGGACTTAGAAATTTCCAACTTTCGAAAAAGTGGAAAACCCAAGGTGGCACGCCCCTGGGCGGGCCAACCCACTGCCTCTGGGATAAAAATTTTAGCCCAGAGCTGTGTGGCATGGTCCCAAATGCGCCCCTCTTTAAATTTTTTGAAAATTCCATTTTTCGACTTCTCTTCGCGGGTTTGGTTAGACACTTCAAGTCCTATTCTTTAACTCACTTCTTAACCTTATTATACTTTGTTTAGAGGTATTATTAACCTCATTTTGAACCCCACAATGGCGTCATGAAAATTTCAAAATGCCTTCCATGCAAGTTTAACCACATAACAAGAGCCAAATTCAATTATCTCACCACTAGCCTTACCAAATGCATACTTATAGCTCTCGATACCTATGTACATATTATTTAATGTCATCAAGTAGGGTTGGGAACATACGAGGTGTTACAATTTTAGACCCGAAACCAAAGAATGCCAATATGGGTATCAATAGACTCTTAAATATATGTTGAAACCATTTTTGGTTGATTAGGAGTGTTCTAAAGCTGCTCAGAAGGGAAAGAAAACTGTGTTGGGTAGATAACAATTCTTTTAAAACATGATATGGGTTGGGGAATATATCATTGTCTTTATATGTTAAAATCATTAATATTTTGTTGCTCGTGTGGGGGCTTGTGTGAACCTTATTATTAATTTAAGAGATTATTATTATTGAGATGCCCATGTGAGGGATGGTTTTGGTCTTGTTTGAGCATTAATTATTCTTTATTATCAGTATCTTATATAGTTCTTTACTATTGTGTTGCCATGAGGGTCTTATACCATGATTTATTGAGATTTGGATGATTGAGTTCATTCATGCCATTATAGAGCTGATTATTGAATGTTGTTGATATAACCATGAATACTCATTCATCACTCATTCTCGTGGAACTTGGATTTTTTTGTGAAAGAAAACATACCATTTTATAAAATGCCTTAGCCGAAGGAAGTGCCGACAAGGTTGATAAATAAGATTGTGATTATTAAATAGGTTGTGAACCCCCCATGGGTCCTTTCCTAGATTCTTAGACTTGAAAGGTGTACACAAGGTGAGCATTTTTTGCATTGCGTACATACCATGTTATTATGTTACACTACCTTTTATCTCTTTTTGTGATTGATACTGTGAATTGGACTTTCTTTGTATATGGTGTCAATATCTTTATACTATTGTTAAGATTGAACTATTATACTGTTAGGAGATGTATGGCTTGAGCTGTTAGGACTTTTCTATTTGCATGGCGGATACATTACTCATATTTTAATTTAATTATTTAGTTATATCATGCCTACTGAGTACGAGTGGACCTAACTCACTCCTACTTTTCTATACCCTTTTTGTGTAGATCCTAGTTCGAGTGCTACCCACGGATTGTGATTTTGTAAAGCTTTGGGATTTTAAAATTAAGGTGAGCTCCCCAACCAGAGCCTATTCGGTCATGCCTCGAATCCCATTGGGACAGATTGGCACTCATAGCCGACAAGGCCCGAGAGAACCAAGCTTTGTCTCTATTCAATCATATGCATGCCATAAGAAACCCATAATCACATAATGGCTTTAGATACCAACAATGGAATTCATGGAACATGATATATACATATACATATGCGAAACTTGGCCATTGAGGCGACCAAGTCAAGAACGACATATCCCTTTTACATTTATACACCCACATCCATCTACAAAAGCCTCTAACAAATGCATTGACCAAAATGAACTAAAAGTTGGGACAAGTCCCCACTTTATAAAATATGTACAACACCAAAACATATGTACAACTGTCACTCGGAGAAGCCCCGAACTAACTGGAGCTCACCAAAGATCTGCAACACTGGCAACCTACTGTGGAGGCCTACTAGTACCTGCGCCTACAGCAAGTAAGGTAAATTCCCCAAGACGGGTCAGTACGAAGAATGTACTGAGTATGTAAGGCCATATGAAGCTTGTAAGATATGAAAATATGTCAAGAACTCAAGTTCAAATGCATAACCAATATAGATAAGTCACAATGTAGATGAGTCGCTATTCTGTACTTTGGAAACCATGTATGTTGCTTTCATTACATTCTTTGTATCTTTACTTCCATGATTATTCACCTTTGCCTTTGACCTGTGATACCCGGGCCCCGACTGAACAGTGGGTTTTAAACATAACATAACGTTATGTTGGGATCGACTGGAGCAAGGCCTATGCCCCTAGAGCTTCCACCCTATGAATCAATGTATATATCGAGATCGGCTCGAGCTAGGTTAGTACCTCTAGAGATGCCACCCTTACAACATTTCAGGTTCGGCTCGAGCTAGGTTATTACCCCTAGAGCTTCCCCCTGTCAGGATCGGTCCGAGCTAGGCTCATGCCCCTTGGACTGCCCACTGATCCAACAACCTCGGGATCGGCTTGAGCTAGGCATTTTGCCCCCAAATCTTCCACCCATACTTGATCATTGACCACATATGCATTACTTTGTTGATTACTTTGAGATTGATACCATGATAGTCACAACTTTACTTGAAGCTTTGGATCATTAACCAATGAGTGAGGGACTTTTGAATAAACATTGTTGGAAACATAGCCTTATTGGAAACATAACTCCATTGGAACCATTAGACAATAATCAATGAACAAGATACATGAGTATAACCACTATTGGAACTTTGGAACATAACATTGTTGAGCATTTGGAACATTATTCATGAATATGAGACATGAGATGCACAATTGATCAATGAGTAGGAAACATATGATAATTACCATTGATAGCCGGATATAGAATACCTTAGCACATTTCGGGATGGGACAAGCGTAATGTCAATGTGAATACTATTTGCCGTAGAAAGATACGGACAGAGTAACCTTACATACCTTGTATTCTCAATACGAATATACAATCCTAGAGGTGCATAAAATAGTCCCGCTCCTTCTTTATGTGTCACTCTACATCACAAATATATAACGGGATTCACATTAACCATCAACTACTTTACAAATGCATATAACATCAATGGGTTACATGTTTGCCTTTAAACATGCCATTTCCCCTTGACAAAACCATTGATGAAATTATTATTCCAAAAATCCCCCAATATTCCATACATTGACCAATACATGATAATCAATACATTTCACCACAACACTTCTCCTTTACACTTTCTTATCCACACCATATCACAAATAAACCATCAAATTACCTTAATACACCTCACAGCACATATCGGCCAAAATCCCACAATTTACACTTTTAGAAAAATAACAAGTTTAATAACAAAATCACACCATACATGTTCATATTTTATCCATACCATGCTCTTCCATCAAACTCACAAGTCATATTTCAAGTTCAAATCACAAAGATGCACATCTTTTACCAAAAGCAGAAATACACTATTCACCACCTTGCCAACATAACCATCATAATATACATGCCATATTAAGCATATAAGATATTAATCCATGAGATTAGTAACTTACCAAGGCTTGAAAAGTGATGATCTTTACCAAAGAGTCCAAAGGAAATAGGTGCTTTAGGGTTTGGAATAATAGAGAAAGGTTTGGAAAATATCTCAAAAGGCATGAGAGTTATAATGGATTAAAATATGATTTTTGGAATTTATACATCCTCTTCATTCATGCTTATCCACTCCTTGGCATTTAATGCAATGGTCCCTTGGTCAAGTGGAAGAATGGGTCAATTAGCCCTTTTGGGCCTTCTCTTTTATTCCATTTTGGGACATAATTTTGGGCCCAATTGCACATGTTAGCTTAGACCATCAACTTTAATGTATAATTCACCATATATATCATGTTTAAATAATTCCATAATGTCACAACAATATTCACTTACAAGAGTCATGTTCGTCGCCTCAATCGCAAAAATAGGAATTCTAGCCACCCATGGCTTACTTGAACTTAATTTGATAAATACTTGTGTTTCATGATTTGATCATGTAGGATTATGTGGAAGTATATTAAGGTATTTTAAGCTTTAACAATGCTTCAAGAACTCCAAAGAACCAAAATAAACCATATAAGAATCGACGTAGAATTGTATTGCGAAACGAGCTCGGAAGGGCACATTTTTTGTGCCTTGCGCCACTGCTGGAAAGCAAGGAAGTGGCGCAAGAAATAACTGCCCTCTGAATCAGGGGCTTGTGCTACACCCCCTGAAACAGGGAGTGGCGCAAGTTTCCATGCTTTACTGAATTTTTTGGCCATTTTTCTAACACTTGCATATCATCCAATACCCTATCAAAACACTACAAAATACTTACTTAGTGATCTTAATCATCAAGTAAACATGACTCCAAGTCACCAAATGAGGTTGGAATGTGTACGGGGTATTACAAAAAAGCTCCACGAAATCACAAAACACCTCATACGAAGGTCTAATCGCACATATTAGGTCCGATATCAAATGTTTCACCAATGACACTATAAAACACATACCCATGGAATCTCAACACCTAGGTAGATATGACCCCAAGGTATCAAATGAAGTTAGAAAAGTACGGGGTGTTACATTCTTCCCCCCTTAGAAACATTCATCCTTGAATGTTAACAACATCGTCTTATATACAACAAATGCATCTTTATATTAACATATGCATACATATACACATAATGCTTTTAGATACTTACTTGTTATTGGTCCACATCCGCACTGTGAACTTCTTCATCCATTTGAAATAGATGGGGATACTTGGATTTCATCATTTCTTCCGCTTCCCATGTGATCTCCTCTACTTGTTAATTTCTCCAAAGGACTTTTACGGATGCGACATCTTTATTCCTCAATCTCTTTACTTGTCGATCTAGAATAGAAATGGGTACCTCTTCATAAGTAAGATCCTCCATAACTTGAAAATCCTCTATGGGAACAATACGAAATGGATCTCCTATGCATTTTCGAAGCATCAAAATATTAAATACCGGATGGACTGAGGAAAGTTCCTGGGGTAGTGCCAACTCATACGCAACTTGACCAAATATTCTAATGATTTCATATGGGCCTATGTAACGTGGACTCAATTTCCCTTTCTTTCCGAACCGCATTACCCCTTTCATCGGTGACACCTTTAAAAATACCCAATCACCTATGGCGAATTCAAGCCCTCTTCTTCTAACATCCGCATATGACTTGTGACGACTTTGAGCCATTTGTAACAACTGTTGGATCACTTTAACTTTCTCCATAGCCTGATGAACAATATCTAGCCCAAGTAAAGCAGTTTCACCCGCTTCAAACCATCCAATTGGTGATCTACATTTCCTTCCATACAAGGCTTCATAAGGTGCCATTTTAATACTTGAATGATAGCTATTGTTATATGCAAATTCAATAAGAGGCAAATGGTCATAGCAACTGCCTTGAAAATATAACGTGCATGCTCATAGCATATCTTCAAGTGTCTGAATAGTACGTTCTGCTTGTCCATCAGTCTGGGGATGGAAAGTTGTACTAAAATTTACTTGTGTACCCAAACTCTGCTGAAAAGATCTCCAAAAGTGTGCTGTGAACTGTGCTCCTCTGTCTGATATAATGGAAAGTGGAATACCATGCAATCGCACTATCTCTTTCACATACAACTTCGCATAATACTCAGCTGTATAGGTCATCTTGACTGGTAGAAAATGCGCTGACTTGGTAAGCCTGTCCACTATAACCCATATAGAATCAAACTTCTGCAATGTGCGAGGAAAACCTGTAATGAAATCCATATTAATCATATCCCATTTACAGATTGGAAGATTGATACATTGCATGTAACCTCCCGGTTTCTGATGTTCCACTTTCACTTGTTGACAATTTGGGCATTGCGCGACAAATTCTGCAATGTTCTTTTTATATTTCCCCACCAATACACTTCTTTCAATTCATGGTACATGTTAGTAGCACCCGAATGAATAGAATAGCGCGAATGATGTGCCTCTGTCATAATTCGTGTCGTCAACTCATCTACGTTCGGTACACATAATCTCCCTTGACATTGAAGTACCCCCTCTTGTGTAAGATCAAATGCCTTGGTCAAATTCTGATGTACATTTTCCTTTAGCTGTAATAAAATAGAATCCGAAAAATGCTTCTCTTTCACTTCAGCTATCAAGGAAGATTCTGCTGCATTTTGCACAATAAACCTTTCATCTAGAGATTCAATAAGTCAAACTCCCAAGCTGGCTAGTTGATGTAGATCTTTGATTAGCTCTTGCTTTTCAATCAACTGGCCACTAGTTCTTTCTACTGCCTTGCGGCTCAATGCATCAGCTACTACATTTGGTTTGCCTGGATGATAAAGAATATCAATATCATAGTCTTTTAAGAGCTCTAACCACCTTCGCTGCCTCAAATTGAGTTCCTTCTGCTTAAAGAGATATTGCAAACTTTTATGATCCGTATAGATATCAACATGAAATCCATATAAATAATGATTCCATATCTTTAAAGCAAAGACTATGTTTAAAAAGCATAGGGAAGTCCACTTTTTAAGTGGCAGTCCACCGATGCTTTCGGTTAAGAATTTTCCTCCTATGTGGTTTAAACTTGAAAAGGGACTTAAGTTCTGGAAGGAATTTAATTATGTGGATGAAATTTAAGTATATTAATGTGTGGTTATTTCCCTAATTCGTTCCCCTTGTGTATAACTCGTGGAAATGCTTATACGTAATTGTGCATAGATCGTGTGATGTAGTGAGAGAAGAATATTGTCTTCTGATGTTGATGTGAATTCTGAAACTGTGTGAACTGTTTTGGTATGTTGTCATGTAATTTATTTATGTGAATTTATGGAATAATTAAGTGGAGTTGCATTGAGGTAAAATTGTGAAGTATGAACTCGATATGAAATCCTATCGGTTTGTGACGTCTATGTTAATGTGCGGACTGTTTTGGTGTTGTTGGTATGGTGAGGCGGTAAATTATATTGTAGGAGGGTGGAATGAAGTTATATGGTAGTAGGAAGGAAGGTAGTATGAATTAACATGTGTTTGGAATGTTGGACAGGTTTTACTTCCCGATAAGTAATTAATTGTCGTCTTGTGAACTTGTAGTGTAATTAGTTGTTAATGTTAGCTCCATTATGTACTTGTGTTGTAGAGTAATACATAAAGAAGGAGATGAATCATTGTTTTATTCACGTGGTGAGGAGATAAGGTATGTTGTAACACCCCGTACCTTCCTAACCCTACTTGACGATGTTGAACAATGTTTACTTAGGTGTCGAGAGCCATACGTATGTATTTTGTAATGCTATTGATGAGATAATTGAATTTGTCCCTCGCATATGTGATTAAACCTTTGTAGTAGGTGTTTTGTGATTTTCGTGGAGCATTTGTGGGGTTCAAAACGAGGATAAGAGGACCTCTAAACAAAGGATATTAAGGTTAAGAAGTAAGTTAAAGAATATGACTTGAAGTATCTAACCAAACCCGCGAAGAAAAGTCAAAAAATAGAGTTTTTTGAAAAATTAAGTGTGGGGCGCACTAGAGGGTGTACCACGCCGCTCTGGGATAAAATTTTTAGTCCAAAGGCTGCAAGCTGGCGACCCCAAGGGCGTGCCAGGCTGGTTTTGCCACTTTTTCAAAAGTTGGAAATTTGTTAAGTCCCAAGGGTGCCCGGGGATGCACCGAGCCAATTTTTTCCATGTTTATTCTACAACCATGAGCATATACATGAAATGAGTAAAGTATTACATTGGTATGATAAAATTACTCGAGAACGAATTTGGCATCAAAATGACGGTTTTACCCTTATGGTCAAAATAAGCCATACGTGGCTAGAATTGCTTGTTTTTGGAATTGAGGCTACGAGTATGAATTGCATGAGTGGGAATATTGTCGTAACGTGTATGGAATGAATTAAATATGAGAAATTATTAATTTTATTGGGTTAAGTGAATTGGGCCCAAAAAGGGCCCAAAATGAGAAAGAAAACATAGAATGACCCACCCATTCTTCTATTGACTAAGCCTCACATTGCATTAAATGCCAAGAGTGGATAAGGATGACCCCAAGGCCTATAAAAAGGGTCCAAAATCAGATTTTTTTATCACATAACACTCTCATGCCAAATCTAGAATTATCTACAAGATTTTTCTCTCAACTTCAAACCCTAAGGCACTTCTTAGAGCAAGATCATCAATTTCCAAGCTTGGGTAAGTGATTATTCTTATGCATTAATTTATTATATATATGGGATATGTAAATCATGTTGGTCATTCTTGGAAGTGTTGAATATGGTGCTTTGTGTTTTTGGTAAAAGATGTGATATCCATGGAATTGTAACTTGAATTATGACTTGTGGGTTTGATGAAAGAGCATGGTATGGATGAAATATGAACATGTATGGTGTGATTATGTTATTAACCTTGTTATTTTTCTATAAGTGTAAATTATGGGATTTTTGTCGATATGTGCTATGAGGTATATTAAGGTAACTTGATGGATTAATTGTGATGTGGTGTGGATAAGAAAGTGTAAAGGAGAAGTGTTGTGGTGAAATGTATTGAATATCATGTATTGGTTAATTTTGGGAATATTGTGGGATTTTTGGAATAATAATTTCATCAATGGTTTTGTCAAGGGGAAATGGCATGTTTAAAGGCAAACATGTAACTCATTGACGTTATATGCATTAGTAAGGTAGTTGGTGGTTAATGTGAATTCTGTTATGTATTTGTGTTGTAGAGTGACACATAAAGAAGGAGTGGGACTATTGTATGCACATCTAAGATTGTATATTCGTATTGAGAATACAAGGTATGTAAGGTTACTCTGTCCGTATCTTTCTGAGGCAAATAGTATTTACATTGGCATTACATTTGTACCATCCCAAAATGTGCTAAGGTATCCTATATTCGATTATTATCACATATTTCCTACTCATTGATCAATTGTGAATTGTATGTCTCATATTCGTTGGTCAATGTTCCAAAAGCCCAAAAAAAAGGCTATGTTCCAAAGTTCCAATAGTGGTTATACACATACCACTTGTTCATTGACTTGTGTCTAATGGTTTCAATAATATTATCTATTGTTAAGTCCCATATTCCTCATTCATTAGTCATGGTTGTTCATGAGTTGCATAATTATGGACATGTTCCAAAAGTCCCAATAATGTTGTGTTCATAAGCTTCCAATAACGTTGTGACTATATATATATATATATATATACGTCAATCTCTCATAACTGATTGTATCAATCTCGAAGTAATAAATAAAGTAATTCATCTATGTGGTCAATGATTGAGCATGGGTGGTAGCTTTGGGGGAAAAATGCCTAGCTCAAGCCGATCCCGAGATTGTTGGATCAGGGGGAAGTCCTAGGGGTATAAGCCTAGCTCGGACAGATCCTGACAGGGGGAAGCTCTAGGGGTAATAACCTAGCTCGAGCCGAACCAGATATGTTGGTATGGGTGGAAACTCTAGAGGCATAAGCCTAGCTCGAGCCGATCCCAATATATATTGATTTATGAGTGGTAGCTCTAGGGGCAAAGTCCTAGCTCGAGACGATCCCAACATAACATTATGTTATGTTAAAACCCACTGATCAGTTGGGGCCCGGGTACGATATGATATGAGCGATGAGGAATAAATAATAAAGAGAAGAACTTAATTTATGTAAGCTACATGGTTCCACATATGCAGATCGATGGGTTATTCATATTAACTATCCTATTACATTTTGATTCTATTGACTTATTTGTGACAGTTTCATATGGGCTTACATACTCAGTACATTCTCCGTACTGACCCCTCTTGGGGGATTTACCTTACTTGCTGCAGGCGCAGGTACTAGTAGACCTCCACATTAGGTTGCAGGCCTTTTGCCGACTTTTGGTGAGCTCCAGTTAGTTCGGGGCTTTCTGAGTTGCTATGTACCTGTATTTTTGTATTGTGTATGAGTATAGAGCGGGGTGTTGTCCCGACTCTAGGTTTGTCATAGCTATGTATCTGTAGAGGCTTTGTAGACTTATGTGGCAACAGAATGTAAGATATGTATGTTCATTTTGGTTTGATGGGCCTAACGGCCAAGTCTCTTATATATATAGTGTTCCATGATTTCCGCGCTTAGCATCTTATGTCTTTACGAGTTGGTGATGATTCTTACGGTACGCATACGATTGTGCATGAGTAAAGATTGGTTCTCTCGAGCCTTATTGGCTTCGGGTGCCAGTCCGTCACGAATGTGATTTTGGGCCGTGACATATGTAAGGTTACTCTTTTCTATATCCTTTGGCAGCACCTATTGTTCTCGTTGCTATAGAACATGTTTCCATTCTGAAATGTTCTAAAGTATCTCATTTCAGGTTTGTTATAATTGTTATTCACCTGTCTCTTATTCATTGGCTATTGATCCAAATATCTAATAATTTTATAACTATTTATGTACCAATCTCATAACAAAACAACTAAAGTAATGCACATTTGCTTGAGTACGAGTGGCAGCTCAATGGGGAGAAAGCCTAGCTCGAGCCGATCCCGATTGATTGTTGAGTATGGGTGGTAGTTTTAGAGGAAAAAGCCTAGCTCAAGCCAATACCTAAGGACTATTTGATATGGGGGGCGACTCAATGGGGCATAAGCCTAGCTCTAGCCGAACTTGCTTTATTAATTTATGGGTGGTAGGTCAAAGGGGCATAAGCCTAGCTCGAGACGATCCCAATATTATTTACCACTGATCAGTTGGTCCCTGTCATTGTATGATTGATGTTGATATTGATATGAACGCAAAAGGAAAGTAATGAAGGCAATGTACATGTTCCACATATATAGTACGGTGGTTTATCCATATTGTTCATTCACTTGTATTTGATTCCATTGAAGTTCTTATGTTTCATGCAATTACTTATAGCCTTACATAATCAGTACATTCTTTCATACTGATGTCCCTTGGGGGACCTACTTTACTTGCTGCAGGCACAGGAGTTGATAGACCTTCACATTAGGATATGGGCCATCTGCGGACTATTGGTGAGCTCCAGATTGGTTTGGGGCTTTTCGAATCATTTGTATATACCTGTTTTGGTACTGTGTAATAGATGTATAAAGCGGGGACTTGTCCCAACTTTTGGCATGGTTGTGTATCTGTTAGAGGCTTTGTAGATGTTGGAATATCAAACGAAGGAATATTTTACCTTTTTGATGTGGTGGCCCCAACGACCAAGTATCATATCAATGACATGCGTATGAATGTACACGATCATAGGTTGGTTCTCTTGGGCCTTAACGGCTTCGAGTGACGATCCTCCCCAATGGGATTTGAGGCGTGACAAATGCGACAAGACAGGGTACTTCAGCGGCTGAGGCTACAACATCTATTTCAGGCACTGGTGAACAGAGTGCCCCGACTCCCTCATAGAGATGGGATATCCAGTGCTGGTGTTTTGAGGGCATGTGGGGGTTTTATGACAGGGATGCTGAGCTGACGGAGCAGGGTGTGTGTCGGAGGAGTATTATGGAGGAGCCCAGATATCGGCTGGAGGAGTTGAAGGCATTGCATGATATTTGGCCTGTGTTTGAGCGGTATGGGCTTGGTTGGATGGCAGCGCCTCCTGGTCGCTATATCTAGGAATTGGTTCGAGAATTTTATGCCTCTTATACTGCATCGGTTGATTTGAGTACACTTGTAGGGCAGCGGTACAGGGATCAACCATTATTGACACACCTTTTGGTTCCAGGTACCCGAGTTGATATATCGGAGCAGACCATCCACCACTTCTTGTTTGGTGCTGACCATCCACTGCCAGCTACGACTGCTGAATTTGATCACCGTATGGACACTGTCAAAAATTGGATTAAGATACGGGATGCGGATCAGAAGTTGAAGCTGCTGGCATGGAATGTAGGGTATATAGCGGAAGACGGTGTTGCTGCAAGTTGGGTAACTGGGAAGCAGGATATCAAAAAGTCCACACCCCATTTTGTCGGCAGATTTTGGTGGTTAGTTGTTCGGCATTGGTTGGGTCCCAATAATGCTGACAATTAACTTACATTAGATCGGGCTGTGGTGGTAGCCAACATCCTTACGGTTTATGATATTCATATTGCCCGATACATCATACGGGAGATTCATGAGTGGGCCTTTCGAGGCTATACCAGTAGACCATTCCCCTGCTTGATCTAGAGTCTATGTGATAGGGCGGGTGTGGCTCGGCTACCTACCCAAGATCATTACATAGAGGTGACCCGTATAGTGGATATTGGTTTGATGCAGCAGCGGGGATCTCACCCCATTGTTCCATGAGGGTCTCAGCCTTTTGAGTCGTCAGGAGAAGCCCTTTTTGAAGGGCTTGGAGATAGAGATGAGCCGGTTAGTACACCTATGCCTATTCCAGTACCAGTTAGGGTACCAGAGACTATTCATTTACCGAATGAGGGCACTGTCCCTATTAATTATGCGGTACTCTATACTACAGCTCCACCATCTCCCTCTGGTATGGTTTCAGTTTCGAGGGACTTTCTACAGCAGTTGATTGACAGACAGGCACAGATGTTCGAGAGGTAGACCCACACTGAGACCCAGATGGCTAAGTTGGTATTCCAGCTTAAGCCATAGGTTAGGAACACGGTAGAGGCTGCAGAGGCTAGGGTGGATCCCGACCGACTGCGATAATGGATCAGTGTATGAGAGGGATGCATGGGAGGATTGATAGCTTTGAGGCACGAATGGCCTCACAGATGAGTTCCACACAGGGTCCTAATATGATCTGATTGACACAGGAGGTGGTAGCATTGAGAGAGGAGGTTAGAGATTGAGCAACACTCCTGTTATCCCACCTATGCCTGTTCCGGCACCGATACAACTAGCCTTTGAGGTGGATCTGCTTACCGACAAGGAGCCTCCAATTAATAGAGGCAAGAGACCACACAGTCCGAAGGACCAGGTTGACAGTGGTGATGAGTATAAGGGTGATCTCTGGAGAGAGGTTAAGGCCTCTAGGATGGAGTACCATGCTAGTCAGATAGCGGAGGAGCAGAGGGTACGTGGTGCATCCTCCAGTCAGGCACCTCCTCCACCGGATGCACCTAGCAGAGAGCCAGAGAACAGACTGATGATCCTCACTACCGGTATGTCTTCACTCCCTTGCATTTATTCTAGTGATAGCTGTGCATTGAGGGCACTGCACCATTGTTTGTTGGGGTGGGGGTGTACCACCACTTGAGGTTTTTTATTGCCGTGTTTCTTTTCTCCCGAGTGTACTATCATAGTAGAACTGGCATGTTTAGGTTGTTAGTTATATTTTTTGTGCTGAATTAGGAGAAAAATAAGTGAATCATAGTGCAGTCTAATTTTTTTAAAAAAATTATGCCTTTCGAATATTAAGGATACCCATCCTGAAATTTTTTATTTTGAAGTATGTGTGTGTAGCATGTTTATGTGTGAAAGCTGTTGGATCTCATTATGGCACTAGGATTATAGACAAAATAACTGTAGTTAGCATTGCATGAATCAGATAGGTAGTAGTTTATAATGTAACTCTATGCTATGTGTGTGTGAGGTCATTACTTAGTTAACTTTGTGTGTGCGATCCAGAACTTGCCCGGTTAGTCTTGCCTAGGTCAGAGGATGGTGGTTAGGAAAGAATCATAGACCATTTTTATTAAGTCCACTTTTAGCCTAAACGCCCGACCAAATGAAGTAAAAATCCCTTGTTCCCGATTTTGAGCCTAAATTGACCAATTTCTTTCATTAGCCTATTCACCTTCCCATTTTAATTACAATGAACCTGTCTTGGCCCTAGTCCCTCCTTGGACACTGTGTACCTCAACTCAGGCAAATTGCCTAAGTTGAGGGTGGCTATTATAGGGGTGCATAGATTTATTTGGGTATGAAGAAGGGTGTAATAAAAGAAAAAGAGAAAACAGATTTGGGTGTGAAGAAAAAAAATATATAAAGTGAAAGAAAGAAAGAAAAAAATAAAAATAAATTAAAAAAATTGTGTTGTGAAGTTTGAGAAAAATCACACCCGAAATCTGAAAATAAAAGAAAGGAGAATAAGGGAGAGTAAAAATGAGAATGGTTGGAAGTTGGAGACAAAAATAGTGTAGTGTCAAGGAGGGTTGAGTCACCATATCCATATGTACCATACCCGTTCCCAAGCCTACATTACAAGCCGAGTAAAGTCCTATAGTGTTCCTAGTCCAACTGTCCAAAAAACTAAGGCATAGAAAATAAGGTCAAGCCTATGGTATTTCATGCACACTATTTGAACTTATTTGTGAAAGTAGTGTTTTGAACGAGTCCCTAATTTGAGATTCATTAGCATACTGTGAGTGTATGGGACTTCTTTTATTGTGAAAGTACATGGGTTGCATTATTAGCTGTTATTTGTTCGAATAATGTCATTTGGATATATGCTTAGTCGGTTGTTCATAATCTGGTGCCATCACTTGATCCCTTCTATGTCTTAATAATATGCTGCCTTTATACACACTGTGGCCGTGATTTGCAAATAGGAGGGGTCGGAAAAGTTTTGTGCCAAAGGAAATGAGTCGACTGCCAAAAGTCCCTTAGGTTTCTCTTAATTAAGCATCGTACATGTCTATTTTTGTTTTGTTCGCCTGAGGACATGCAAACGTTCTAAGTTGAGGGTGTTGATGCACCATGGTTACATGGCAATTTTGATGCTTAAAACAAGGAAAATATCCAATAACTTGGGTGTATTTGGTTGGCATGATATGGTTTCTGTCCTACATTATAGGAAAACAGGTTTTGAAGGCAACAAATGATCAAAAGGAAGAATCAAGCCCAAGAATGAAGTGTCTGAAGATAAAAAAACAAGAATCTACACCAGAGAGGGAGTCACGACACCACTCACGTGCTGTGAAGTCCACTTACGTGACATGAGTGGCTGTCGTGAGTCATCTTCATAGATGATCTAATGTGGTCTGATTTCCACGGCAGCACTCACATGGCGTGAGTCCACCTATGTGGCATGAAAGGGTGGCGTGAGTCAACTTCTGAAGATGTCTAATTGAGCCTGGTTTCCACGACACTCACCCACTTGGCGTGACTTGGTTCCACGACACCAAGTCACGATACCGTGGAAGTTTGCCGACTCTGTTCTCCTATTTTGATTAGGATAGGATTAGCCTTGTATCTATAAATACCCTTGTATTGTCCTATGTTCAAGAGTTAGTCAGTACATTGTTTTGAGAGATATTTTCTATTGTTTCTGAGTTCATAAACATATTATTGGTTTTGTAATCAAAAACCCTAGATTCGAGTTCTATTCATAATTGAGATTTCAGTTATTCTTTATTATTATGAGTGTGCAATTATGTATTCATCTTTGAATCCTTCTTGTGTTCTTGGATTTATGAGTAGCTAAACTCATCAACTAGGGTTGTATGAACCATGACGAATTGACAAAACAGGTTAAGTTTAAAGAAATTCTGAACTGTTGTGAATGCATGTATTTTTATTTCCTTCATTGTGATTGATTTTCTAACGATTGCAAACGTTAGGAACTCACCTTTATTCTAGACTTGCTCGAGAGAGAGGTAGAGATTGGGAAAACAAAATAACGACAGAGATTTGAAGCTATCAACCTTCATCTAATAACTTGAGCCTTAGCAGGAATAGTTATATGAGATCAAGGACAAGGGTTAGTAGTACAACGCTCGAAAATTGAGTGGAGAAGAGTGAATTTCATCTAACCAAGGTCTAGAGACGTTTAGATGAACCTAACTTGGCAGATTTTGCATGCAACGCAGCGGGATAGTTTTTCCAGCACCAATAATCGGTACAGTTAAGGAATCATTGGGGATCACAGTCCTAGTGTTCTTCTCATATTGACTACAAACTCTATAATCAGATATCGTTACCGTTATTGCTTACTTATAACCCCCCCCCCCCCAAGTTTTTACTTATTCGCCAACTACTTGAACAAGAACTTAACCTACTTCCGTCCTATTCCCTGTCAGATCGACCCCAACCTAGTTGGGTTCTATATTTGATACAACGACCACTTTATACTTCTTAGGAGGCATATTTTGGGCGACATCAGGCATATGGGTTTATATCAAAGATTTATCAAGGACTTCTCTAAAATCGCAAATCCTTTGGGCAAGTTGTTGGAGAAGGAGGTAAAATTTGTGTTTGATGATGTATGTATGCAGGCATTTGAGTGCCTGAAAGAGAAGTTGATTTCAGCCCCTATCATTGTATTTCCTGATTGGTCCTTACCGTTTGAGGTTATATGTGATGCTATTTGCATGGTGCTAGGGGCAGTCCTAGGCCAAAGGCGAGAGAGGATCTTACATCCCATCTATTATGCTAGCAAAGATCTTAACCCTGCTTAGAAGAATTATATTATGACTGAACAAGAGTTGCTTGCTCTAGTGTTCACATTTGAAATTTTTTAATTTTATTTGCTTGGAACGAAAGTGATTGTTCATACTTATCACGCAACTCTTAGGTACCTTATGGCAAAGAAAGATGCAAAGCCGAGGTTGTTTTGTTAGGTACTTTTATTGCAGGAATTTGACTTTGAGGTTAAGGACCAAAAAGGGACTGAAAATCAAGTGGCGGACCATTTATCATGCCTTGAAGAAGAAGCCATGCTGAAACTGAAGGATGGGCTTGAGATTGATAGACTTTTCCAGATGAACAAGTATTATCCATATCTCAAGATTTGATTCCATGGTTTGTAGATTTTGCAAATTATTTATTGAGTGATGTGGTTCCTGAGGATCTACCATTTTAGAAACGTAAGAAGTTTATGCATGATGTGAGGAAGTTCTTTTGGGAAGAGCCCTATTTGTTTCGAATTTGTACAGATAGAGTGATTCGGAGATGCGTTCCTGAGGTTGAGATGATGAGTTCTTAGAGTCATGCCACTCATCACCAGTTGGGGGTCATCATAGTGGTGCTCGAACTACACACATGATATTGCAATATGGATACTATTAGCCCACCATTCATAAGGATGCACATGACTATTCAAGGGCAAGTGGCCAATGCCAAAGGCAAGTAAACATCTCACGACGAAAAGAGCTTCCAATGACAATCCTTGAGCTTTAGTTGTTTTATGTATGGGGGACTGACTTCATAGGCCACTTTATAAGCTTCCATGGTATGGAATACATTTTGGTAGTTGTTGACTATGTTTCAAAGTGGGTAGAGGCAAGTGCGCTTCCAAACAACGAAGGGAAAAGTGTCACAACCTTTTTGAAAAAGATCATATTCTCTAGATTTGGGATAGTAAGGGCTATTATTAGTGATGGAGGCTCGCAATTTTGCAATTGTCTATTCAAGACCTTACTTGAGAAATATGAGTTGAAACATACGGTGGTAACACCTTACCATCCCCAGGCAAGTGGGTAAGTTGATGTCTCCAATCGTGAGATCAAGTCTATTTTGGCAAAGACTGTGAATACTAATAGGACGGGTTGTGCTAGAAAGTTAGATGATGCACTATAGGCTTATCGGACAACATTCAAGACAAGACCCCTATTGGTACTTCTCCATATCATCTTATCTATGTCAAAGCGTGTCACTTACCTTTTAAGTTTGAGCATAAGACATTGTAGGCACTGAAGAGGTTGAATCTAGAGTGGAGTGATACTGCTAAGATTAGACTTGTACAGATGAATGATATGGATGAATTTCTTCTCCACGCTTATGAGAGCTTATCCTTATACAAAGAAAATATGAAATCGAACCATGATCGCAAGATTGCGAGAAGAGAATTTACCGCAAGCGATATGGTATTACTATTTTATTTTAGGCTGAAGCTATTTTTGGGTATACTGAAGTCAAGATGGAAAGGCTGATATAGAGTATTGATAACGTTTCCCTATGGCACAATTGAACTTGAAAATAAAGAGGGCCTAAAGTTTAAAGTAAATGGCCAAAGGGTGAAACACTATCTCGGCAAGGTTGAAAAAGCAGAGATAATTTGTGAAGTGGATTTGACTAATGCTTGAGAAAAAAAGCACACCCAAGTCATTTCGTGACGTTAAATAAGACGTTTCATGGGAGTAAACCCATGTGCTAGTCTGTGAAGTCTAAGTAACCAACTTATCCACATCGTGCCACTATCGTAAATCAAGCACTTCTTGGGAAGAAACCCAAGGACATTATACTTATTCTCATTTTTTTAGTTTATAGGGTAACATGTGTTAAAGTGTATAGGATAGGGTAAAACTGAAATGACACCAGAAAATTTTTTGGTGCCCAGGCTAGACAAGTGACCCTACGACCCATATGGACACGTTACGACCTATTACTTGACTCATAAACAAAAGAAGAAATTACAAAAAGTCACTGGTAGCCCAAAGATTCTCAAAATGAGTCATAGTCACACACTACAACTCGTCATCTTGAGTCGTGGTGACTGGTGACCTCAGGTAAGTTTTCTAAGTTCTTTGGACACAAAGGAGGAAGAGTGTGACTCATCACTACTGATGATGAGTCGTTGAATGTAGTCGTCATCACTGGACAAGAAGTCGGTCCAAATTTTAAAAGTTCAGTGACCAAACCCATCCCGATATGAAATTTAAAAAAGGGAATCAATATGATTTGATTCCCATTCCATTTTAAAAGCACATAACTCCCTCCTTCTTTCATAACCATTCCCTCTCTCTTAAATCCAATACTAATTGAACATTAATCACCCCTATACCAAGTCAATCCTATTCTACTCCTCAAAAATTTTCTTAAGTTCAAAACAACGCAAGAGTCCATCCAATTTCAAGCTCTTTTCAAGCATTATCTTTTGGACTAAAGTAAACACATCTCTTTACTTGTAAATTCATCTTTCTTACTTTAATTTGGGTGGTTAATCACACGGGTATTTCAAATCCTATATTTAAACGTTTGAAAAATTAGGCTTGGTTGATAAATTAAAATTTATGTTAGTTCTTTTTGTTAAAAAAGAGGAGTTAGAACCTAGGTTCGGTGTGATTAAGTGTTTGATTATGATTTAATTCTTACTTGGGGTAAAGTCTGAGTAACCCTGGTGTTATTATGCACTTATGTATGGGAGAAATGTTCTTAATGTCATTCCGGTGATCGTTTGATGATGGTCATGCTCAATAAAACAATTGGGAAATTTGGGTTGTTGAAGGTTGAAGGAACTACCCATTTGCAGTCCCTACGACTCCTACAATGACTTATTTCATAAGGCTATGAGTCATCGTGTGAGTCGTAGTGACTGGCAATTTGGTTGATAAATGTAAAATTTCCTATAAAAAATGTACTATTCTCCCTACGAGTCACTCGACGACTTATAGGGTCACTCGACGAGTAGTTCGGTGAAGTCGTACTGAGTGGACCTGCTTTGCACATTGCAAGAATCCACACGATGACTAACCTAATGAATCATAGTGTTACCCAATGACTAGTAGGGTCTAGTCATCAGGAAAGTAGTTAAGAAGAAAACCTTCCCTTTTGACACTACGAGTCTGATTATTACTCTTCTCCTTAGGAAATGAATCATTACCTAACTTGTAGGAACTGGGAAATAAAGGGTTTTTCTTATTTTTTTTTCTTTCTTTGATTGGTTTGAGTAATGTGCAAAACCCTGTAGGTACTATAGCACCGAAGAATGATAACAAGAAGGGTAGAAATAAGGGGCACAAGTCGACTCCTAAGAAACAAGCTTGGTCCACACACTAATTAAGAGAAGAACCCTCTGAAGACGATCAAGAGTCGAGTGGCTCAGTTGAAGAATAACCTATATCTGGGATAGTCCAGCCGTAGAGTAGCTTTCCCTGAGGTAGCCGATCACAACCTTGAATGAAGAATGCCAGGTCCTCACCACCATATTCACTTTCTCTTTCCCATCCTGATGAAGGAGGAGATTCTGGTTCTAGTTTCGATGATATGGAAGAGAGAGATGAGAGTGTCTCCTAATGCAGAGATGAGTTTGCATCTAGTGGAAAATCAAGTAAAGTAGGTTTTGAATCTGGCTTAGCAGAATCATCTGAGAATAAAGAAGAGGACACTGCTGTTAGTCCTTCACATGCTATTCCACCTCAACTACCAATACATCCTACACTTCAAATTAAGGATTCTCCAGTTCAACTTGTCAATCAGTGAGGGTACCAGTGCGGGCAAACTGTATGAGAGAGATAGTGTAATTATCTTAAACACTGGCTAACCTAAGAGGGGTTTGTACATTGAGCCCAGATTATTGATAGCGGGAATGTCTGAGATGCCCGAGTTTGAGAGTTTGTTCAAAACATACAAGTTTGAGTTGATGACAAAAGAATCTGGCTGATGCAGCCCGACCCTAGTTTGGGAATTTTATGCAGCCTATCAGATGGGGTTGATGCATCTACATCCTCATGATCTCTCATGGAAAGTGAGTGACCCCATCCAAATAATGTCGATTAGAGGGATCCGCATGAGTGTATCTGCACAAATCATCTCGCTCTTCTTACATGTGACTGATTTTGTTAGCATTGATGAGATGCCGAAGGTGAAGACAAAGCAAATTAACACTTTGGAAAAACAGGTACATTTAAGGTGGATTGCAAATATTATCACTACTGTAAAGGAAAATGTCCCTTGGGTTGCGGGTACGTCCTCATAGATTACAAAGGAGAGCTTGAACTTCTCGATAAAGTCTTGTTGGACACTGGTTCCCCCAAAAGTTACGGCCAAAAGCTGGTGAAAACATATTAAGTCCCAACAAGGCTGCTTTGTTAGCTGGTATAATAGAAGGGTATGATGCCATATCTTTAAAGCAAAGACCACCACTGCTAACTCAAGATCATATGTGGGATAATTGTTCTCATGTGGCCGCAACTATCGTGAGGCATATGCTATGACATTACCATGTTGCATCAATACACATCCGAGGCCAACCCCGGAAGCATCACAATACACTACATAACCTTCGGTACCTTCGGGAAGCACTAAAACTGGTGTGGAGGTTAATTTATCTTTCAACCTTTGGAAGCTTTTCTCGCACGCATCATTCCACTGAAATTTTACTGCCTTATGTGTAAGCTTTGTTAACGGTGCAGCAATGGAGGAAAAACCTTCCACAAATCTTCTGTAATAACTTGCCAGTCCAAGAAAACTACGAATCTCTGTAGGTGTCATAGGTCTTGGCCAATTTTCACTGCTTCGATCTCTTGTGTATCAACCTGTATACCTTCATCTGAAACAATGTGGCCTAAGAATGCAACTGATTTTAACCAAAACTCACACTTAGATAACTTGGCATACAACTTACGCTCACAGAAAATCTGTAACACCTACCGTAAGTGATTAGCATGGTCCTCCGGTGTTCTGGAATAAACTAGGATTTCATCTATAAACACCGTGATGAACACGTCCAGAAATGGCTTAAACACCCTATTCATCAAATCCATGAACACAGCTGGTGCATTTGTTAGTCCAAATGACATAACTAAAAATTCATAATGGCCATACCGTGTTTGGAAAGCTGTCTTGGGTACATCTTCTTCTCTAACTCTGACTTGATGGTAACCCGACCTCAAGTTAATTTTTGAAAAACACTTGGCACACTGTAACTGATCAAACAAATCATCAATTCGAGGGAGGGGATATTTGTTCTTGATCTTCACCTTATTCAATTGCCAATAGTCGATGCACATTCTCAACGTTCCATCTTTCTTTCGTACAAATAATACCGGCGCACCTCACGGGGACATACTAGGCCTAATGAAGCCTTTGTCCAGCAAATCTTTCAATTGTTCCTTCAATTCACGCAATTCTACTGGAGCCATTCTATATGGAGGAATAGAAATAGGCTGAGTGCCTGGAATCACATCAATGCCAAATTCTACTTCCCGTTCTAGGGGTAAGCCTGGAAGATCCTCTGGGAACATATCTAGAAATTCATTGACCACTGGAACCGACTGCGGAGTTAGTGGTTCCACATCATTATCTTTCACCCGTACTAAATGACATATGTAACCCTTAGCAATCATTTTCCTGGCTTTCAGATAGGAAATAAATCTCCCTCGTGGTGCCCCTACATTACCCTGCCATTCAAGAACATTTTCTTGCGGAAAACAAAATTGCACCTTCTTGGCACGGCAATCTATCGTAGCATAACAAGAGGCCAACCAATCCATTCCCATGATCACATCAAAATCCACCATGTCTATTTCAATGAGATCGGCCAATGTATCATGACCACACACAGTTACCACGCAGCTACGATATACTCTTTTTGCAATAATATATTCACCGACCGGTGTAGACACTTCAATTGATTTAATTAATATTTCTGGTGCCTTTGCAAATTTCGCAGCAACCAATGGAGTAACATAGGAAAATATAGAACCGGTGTCAATCAATGCATAGACATTATATGAAAATATGGATAATGTACCTGTGACAACATCAGGGGAAGACTCTAAATTCTGTCAGTCCACTAACGCATAAATGCGATTCTGAACCCCACTAGCACTGTCTGCTCCTCTGGCACCCCTACCATGGCCAACAGACTGCACACCTCGGCCCAGTGAAGGAACCGATGCTGATGATGCAACGGTCGATCCTGCCGGTCGTGCTATACCACCTGCACTCCTCTGGGGACACTCTCTCATCATGTGTCCTGTTATGCCGCACCAAAAATAAGCATTTGTCCCCACTCTGCATGTACCTGCATGAATACGCCCGCAGTGCTGACACTGCTGACGAGGAAAACCTGCTGCCTGTGATCCGTGACCTTCACTACTCTGCCCAGCTGGACCACCTCTAAACCCTCTAAACTGAGAGTGTGCACCCACTGTGGAATGTGAGAATGATGCTCTAGGTGGCCTAGGAAACATACGGGGCCTCTTGGGACATCATAGATGGTCCCATAGGTCTACCCCTTTTGGATTGTCCTCTGTCAAATTCATGTACCCTTTGTCTCTGTCTTTGATCTTTCATTTTCTGGGCGAAGGCTTGTATTCTAGCTATGTCCATGCCCTTGTTCGAGGCAGCAATGGTGCAATCCCTTACCAAATATGGATCTAGTCTGTCCACGTATCTATGGACCCTGTCTGTCATCGTAGCCACAACATTTGGCGCATATCGACCCAAGGACTTAAATTGCAAACTGTATTCCCTGACGCTTAGATTTCCCTGATGGAGATTTAGGAACTGATCCGCACATGCCTCACGGATCTTGTAAGGAAGATAATGATCGAGGAAAGCCACTTTAAATTCTTCCCAATTAAGTGGATTTGCACCAATATCGCGGGATTTCTTCCTATACTCATACCACAATATCGCCTTGCCTTTCAATCTGTACGCAGCAAGTTCAACTGTTTCTACCCCTGTTACGTGCATAACTTCTAAGGCTCTCTAAATTTGATCCACTAAGTCCTGTGGATCTGCTTTTGGATCTAACCCTGTGAAGATAGGAGGGTCCAGTTTCAAGAAATCCTGTGTTCTGCGACTTGCCACTCTAGCTGCATCATCATCATGTGTTATTAGACCAGCTCATCCTTGACTCTGGGCTGCCACTAACTGTGTTAACATATGAACTGCATTTCTAAGATCCTGATCTGTGGCATTCATTAGTGGTTCTGCGGGTACTTCTCTACCAACTGGCTCCTCTGGAGCTGGAAAAGTAGATGAAGACTGCGATGAAATTTCAGTATTTGCTCCACCTTGACTATCTTGGTTAGGTAGTAGTCTACTCATTCCTTCTTCAGCAGGCACATCTACCTGCTTCCCTTTACCTTTACCTCTCCTCGTGATTGGCATTTTGACTATACCAAAGAAAAACAATTACCATGATCAGATTCAATTCAACTTACAACACTGGCTCTATTGCATGATCTAGAACAGAAGAAAAGAAACAACATCCTAAATGTCCCGTAGCCTCCTACTTATAAATGTGGTGCACAACACATCGATAATTAAGACTCTACTCAGACACGACTTTGTAGACACCCTTAGAATGACCTGCTCTGATACCACTTTTGTCACGCCCCGAATCCCATCGAGATGGATTGGTACTCTTAGCCGACAAGGCCCGAGAGAACCAAGCTTTATCTCTATTCAATCATATGCATGCCATAAGAAACCCATAATCACATAATGGCTTTAGATACCAACAATGGAATTCATAGAACATGATATATATATATATATATACATATACATATGCGAAACTTGGCTGTTGAGGCCACCAAGTCAAGAACGACATATCCCTTTTACATTTATACACCCACATCCGTCCACAAAAGCCTCTAACAAATGCATTGACCAAAATGAACTAAAAGTAGGGACAAGTCCCCGCTTTATACAACATGTACAACACCAAAACATATGTACAACTGTCACTCAGAGAAGCCCCGAACTAACTGGAGCTCACCAAAGATCTGCAACACTGGCAACCTACTGTGGAGGCCTACTAGTACCTGCACCTACAGCAAGTAAGGTAAATTCCCCAAGAGGGGTCAGTACGAAGAATGTACTGAGTATGTAAGGCCATATGAAACTTGTAAGACATGAAAATATGTCAAGAACTCAAGTTCAAATGCATAACCAATATAGATAAGTCACAATGTAGATGAGTAACTATTCTGTACTTTGGAAACCATGTATGTTGCTTTCATTACATTCTTTGTATCTTTACTTCCATGATTATTCACCTTTGCCTTTGACCTGTGTACCCGGTCCCCGACTGAACAGTGGATTTTAAACATAACATCGCATTAAGTTGGGATTTGCTCGAGCTAGGCTTATGCCCCTAGAGCTGCCACCCTATGAATCAATGTATATATCGGGATCAGCTCGAGCTAGGTTAGTACCTATAGAGTTGCCACCCATATAACATTTCAGGCTCGGCTCGAGCTAGGTTATTACCCCTAGAGCTTCCCTCTATCAGGATCGGTCCAAGCTAGGCTTATGCCTCTAGGACTGCCCCCTGATCCAACAACCTTGGGATCGGCTTGAGCTAGGCATTTTGCCCCCAAAGCTGCCACCAATACTTGATAATTGACCACATATGCATTGCTTTGTTGATTACTTTGAGATTGATACCATGATAGTCAAAACTTTACTTGAGGCTTTGGATCATTAACCAATGAGTGAGGTACATGTGAATAAACATTGTTGGAAACATAGCCTTATTGGAAACATAACACCATTGGAACCATTAGACAATAATCAATGAACAAGATACATGAGTATAACCACTATTGGAACTTTGGAACATAACATTGTTGAGCTTTTGGAACATTATTCATGAATATGAGACATGATATTCACAATTGATCAATGAGTAGGAAACATATGATAATGACCATTGATAACTGGATATAGAATACCTTAGCACATTTCGGGATGGGACAAGCGTAATGTCAATGTGAATACTATTTGCCGCAGAAAGATACGGACAGAGTAACCTTACATACCTTGTATTCTCAATATGATTATACAATCCTAGAGGTGCATACAATAGTCCCGCTCCTTCTTTATGTGTCACTCTACATCATAAATATATAACACGATTCATATTAACCATCAACTACTTTACAAATGCATATAACATCAATGAGTTACATGTTTGCCTTTAAACATGCCATTTCCCCTTGACAAAACCATTGATGAAATTATTATTCAAAAAATCCCCCAATATTCCATACATTGAACAATACATGATAATCAATACATTTCACCACAACACTTCTCCTTTACACTTTCTTATCCACACCATATCACAAATAAACCATCAAATTACCTTAATACACCTCATAGCACATATCGGCCAAAATCCCACAATTTACACTTTTAGAAAAATAACAAGTTTAATAACAAAATCACACCATACATGTTCATATTTTATCCATACCATGCTCTTCCATCAAACTCACAAGTCATATTTCAAGTTCAAATCACAAAGATGCACATCTTTTACCAAAAGCAAAAATACACTATTCACCACCTTGCCTACATAACCATCATAATATACATGCCATCTTAAGCATATAAGATATTAATCCATGAGAGTAGTCACTTACCAAGGCTTGCAAAGTGATGATCTTTACCAAAGAGTCCAAAGGAAATAGGTGCTTTAGGGTTTGGAAGAATAGAGAAAGGTTTGGAAAATATCTCAAAAGGCATGAGAGTTATAATGGATTAAAATATGATTTTTGGACTTTATATATCATATTCATTCATTCTTAGCCACTCCTTGGCATTTAATGCAATGGTCCCTTGGTCAAGTGGAAGAATGGGTCAATTAGCCCTTTTGGGCCTTGTCTTTTATTCCATTTTGGGCCCAATTGCACATGTTAGCTTAGCCCATCAACTTTATTGTATAATTCACCATATATATCATTTTTAAATAATTCCATAATGTCACAACAATATTCACTTACAAGAGTCATGTTCGTCGCCTCAATCGCAAAAATAGGAATTCTAGCCACCCATGGCTTGCTTGAACTTAATTTGATAAATAAATACTTGTGTTTCATGATTTGATCATGTAGGAGTATGTGGAAGTGTATTAAGCTATTTTAAGCTTTAACAATGCTTAAAGAACTCCAAAGAACCAAAAGAAACCATATAAGAATCGACGTAGAATTGTGTTGCAAAACGAGCTCGAAAGGGCACATTTTTTGTGCCTTGCGCCACTACTGCAAAGCAAGGCAGTGGCACAAGAAATCACTGCCCTCTAAATCAGGGGCTTGCGCCACACCCCTTGAAATAGGGAGTGGCACAAGTTTCCATGCTTTGCTAAATTTTTCGGCCATTTTTCCAACACTTGCATAGCATCCAATACCCTATCAAAACACTACAAAATACTTACTTAGTGATCTTAATCATCAATTAAACATGAATCCATGTAACCAAATGAGGTTGGAATGTGTACGGGGTATTACACAAATGCTCCACAAAATCACAAAACACCTCCTACGAAGGTCTAATCGCACATATTAGGTCCGATATCAAATGTTTCATCAATGACACTATAAAACACATACCCATGGAATCTCAACACCTAGTTATATATGACCCCAAGGTATCAAATGAAGTTAGAAAAGTACGGGGTGTTACATATTCCCAACTTCATCTAGTTCTCTTATGTCTTTACTTTATTTCAAAGACATATGTTATGTATTCGTACTTTATGTAAGTTTTAGAGTTGCTCTTACTCATGCTAATAGATCTTTATGTATTGGTTTTTATTAGTGAGATATTTGTTTTGTCATCATATTTGCTTGACTTTATTCTAAAGTGTCGTGTTTTGCTTATTATTTACCTTCTTTTTGCTATCTATTCTCTTTTAGAGTTGGTCTTACCTACCAAAGTGGGGTCGGCGTAGGTGTAATCATGACCTCAACTTTTGGGTCATGAAAAAATCTCTCCAAACAAGCCAGGGAGAGCCCATATGCACTGCAAGTTTGTATATATTGTCCTATATTGCTAGTCTTGAATTTTCATTGTATTTGGCACACACTATGGTAGTAAAACACACCTTATTCTCCTCTTGAAGAGCTAACTTTAGGGTAACCTATTGTCCTGTGTCTACATTTATTCACAGTCTCGTTTTATAACTTTTTAACTCTCTAGCTTATTGGAAGGATTTCAACAAAGTTATGAGAAAACCTTATGGTGTCTGTTGAGCATTTGAAGCTTTTTGTGTTCTAATATAGCTTATATTCAAAATGAAGGCATTCAGTGTGATTTACTATTGATTTCAGTGGCTCCACTCTTTTTGACAACCCTGGGTGTTACTAGTTCTCTATGCCAATGTTCTTTTTCCCTTTCTTGAATATTTTTGGTGTTGTAGCTTTAATAATTTTGCGTTCCATATACCCTTTTTATTGTGGTGGTTATTCTTTAACTTATGCGTCTTTCTTCTTTGTCTCATCTAACTCTGTTAATTCCTCCTCCATTTTGTTGTGTGTGACAATTTCATGGAGTTTTTTTGGTTGGAGAAGTTTTTTCTTGTGGGCTATCACTAATTGGTCTTTTTTTATTATCTCCTTCTACTTTTGTTACCCCTTTTAGAGAAGCATAAGTACCTATAGTGGTGTTCTCTTCAATAGTAACTAGGGTTGCAAAGATATCTTTATCATTTAGCTATTGCTTTGTGATTGCCAAGTCTTTTTTATCTAAGTGAATCACTAATCTCTCTTCATCTATATGCTTATTTCCTTATTCCATGTACAACTTAGTAACTAGAATGATCTTCTGCTCCTAGTCTTTTTTTAATGATGATATCTCTACTATTCTCATTGTCTTGTTCATCCTCAGTGTTGTCACCATTTTGTTTCTCCTTTAAACTGTTGTTAGTGATTTGAAATATGTGAGTATTTGCTTCTGATTAAGTTGTAAAACAACCTTCTACAGTTGCATCTATCTTTACCCTTTCTCCTATTTGCTTGGCTTGATCAGCTTTGTCCTTCAATTGTTCAGTAATCTGATTGTTTCCATTATTTCTATTTGTTACCTTATATTCTACTATCTCTCCTTCTTTTACTCCCTCTTTCTCTTCAATTTATGCCC
The DNA here is from genome assembly GCA_031232105.1 of Capsicum rhomboideum. Lineage (NCBI taxonomy): Eukaryota > Viridiplantae > Streptophyta > Magnoliopsida > Solanales > Solanaceae > Capsicum > Capsicum rhomboideum. Next base: position 54,418,561 of record CP124718.1, read on the forward strand.
TGGCTTCCCATCCTAGCCTTTTTGGAGTGATCTGTGACCGTTGTTATTCTCCAAAGAATTTGGCTACCTATTTCTTAGTAGTTGATAGTTGTTTTTTGTACCCTTCATCTTTGTGATTCTTGTCATTGTATTTGTATATTGTTGGTCCTTCTCCATTGGAGGTTATGTCTTTGTTTCTCTCTCCTTTAGAAGTTTGTTCACAAAACAAGATCTCTTTCTACTTCTGCTTCAGCAAGTGTTTCAAAATTATCACTGACCTTTATCCCCTTATCACCTTCTAGAATTTGTTTGTTGCTCCTTTTGTTTTCTTCTTTTCCAATCATTGTTATTCTAGTCATCCATATTACCCACTACTTTGCCACTAGCTAATCTTCGTGGAGGTATTATGTTGTTATGTGGTAAGTTTTAATATCTTATTGGTTCATTCTTCCCCTCATCAATGTTTTATTATCAATAGTTCAGGGTGTAGCACCCTATAACTTTCATTATCCGGCTATGTAATATACATTTGGTGCATTATTTGGGTAGGAAATTATAGTGTATGTTGACCTTTTCAGTCCGTATATTTCATGTTTTCTCATTACAAATCTCCATATCCATAGACATAGGCAGTTTGATAGAAAGGTCCACTTGAACTTTAAATCATGAACATTTAAGTCGAGTTTTGGTCAATATGGACATATCTAATTGTAAAGGTTTTCCAATTATAAAGGCTAGAGAGAAAAGTTCCATTTGACATTAAAGGTTTGGGAATGAGATTAAGTCATAGGTTAGGTCGTCTCTACTTCAATATTGAATTTTGGGTCATAGATGAGAGGTCTCATCAAGTAACTACCTCCATCCTTAGATTTAAGATAGTAAGAACTTTTAGACATGATATTAACAAATTCCTCAATGATTGAGAACCTTATTAGAGCATGTCTATTCGAAAAAGTTCCACTTTCTAATAACCTTTTATACCACATTGTAGTGGTATAATAATGATTCTTAATTCTTCCATTATTGCCCACCCATGTGAGAATTTTTCCACTATTGCATACTTTAGGTTTTCTGTCGCATCCATCTTGTCCACCTCTGCTTATGTCCACCTTATCATAGGACATCCATTTATCAAATCACTTACTTCATGGGGATGTCCATATTGTTTGTTGCTTTATCATTGCCTCCATCATTATTGTTGATTCTTTCTTGTAATGTTTGTGAAAATTTAGGCACGACATTAGGAATCGTATTAAGAAAACTCACTACTAAAAATGGCCGAAATGCGAGGGACAAAATCAATGGACTGTCTGGCTTTTTTAGTCAAAAGCAATGCAGTCACTTTCATGGTAAAGTGCCTTGATGCTTTTCATAATGCGGCAGAAAATGTTGTTTCAAATACGATGGACAGAGACAGAAACATAAAATATTATTTTCAAAATTTCCTTAAAAGCAACCCTGTCCATCACTTTTCTAGAAAAAAAACATATGCAGTCAAAATTGAAACCATTTCAATATGTAGCAACAAACCAACACTAATTGTTGGCAAATAAATCCTAAAGAAACTACAACATCAACAACACACTAAACATCATTAAAAACATCAATTTCAACATCAAAGATCCACTAAAAGGATTTAAAAAGTGTTTCAAAACTTAAAATAATTTCAAAAATATCAACAGTGTCAAACTGTTCAACATGCTTGAAAAATGTCAATCCTAAGGGGTAATGTCCACATGCCCTATCACTAATCTCAGTCACTTCATCACTCGAGGGGGAAGGAGATTGGGGTGCACTATGCCATCGACCTTGATCAACTGAGCTATTAACCTATTCCTATAGTGCATCACCGGTCTTGGACATGATTTTATCATGAGCAATCCATCATCCCCTACAATTTTCCAAGGCACACGTAAGTTGTGTAATCTGCTGTGACATAGCAAGGATCTAAATTCCATCAATCGCCTTGGCATGGCATGAAATGCCAATAACTTTCATTCCTAACTAGAGGAGTCGCACATCGATCCTAGAGACTAGACCACAGACTCTTCCATTTTGTCTCCTCCTCCACCATATGCTCGATCTAAATTTGGATATCTTCTTCCAGTGTAGCCTGGGTCATGTAATACCCCAAAACATACTTATGATTAAACCATGACTTATATAAAAAAACCAGCTGAAACATCAAAATTTTAGACCAGTAAGACTCAAGGTATGAGTCGTAATATGGAATACAAATCATGGTACAACACATGGTATACCACCCAAATCCTTCTTTAGTATCAGTCCCCATGATTCATTGTATCTATTGTGGAATAAGAGTATAAGTTGTACATTTGCTTATACTGATAAGGATCAGAGAGAGAAAAATTTCTCTCAGGGATCACGAGTCAAACTACGACATGTGTAGTGAAATCACGATACATGGGATGAAATTGTGGTCCTCAAAAATAGACCTGATCAAATTTGGCTCCAGTAACTGTGATTCAAGGTATGACTTGTGGTATCAAAGTATGGGTTGTACTATAGACCCATGATTCCTTAAACAAAATTGGCCCAAAATAGTCCTAGGAACCACGAGTAACACTATAACTGGTGGACCCAGATTACAGGTCACATATTGACTCGTGGAACACAATTTTTAAAAAGTCATTTATATTTTAAAAAGGGAAAACTAGTCTTTTCCTATCTTTTTATGACCAATACTACATTGTTTTAAGTAATTCTAAGAGAGTATATGGGATTAGTCGATTAGTTATCCCTCATAATCATCAATTACAAGTTCTTAAGTTAGAACATTCTCTCTCAAGCAGTGAAAAACCTAGGGTTCTTCTCCAAGTTCAATTCGCCAACTTTTAGTCCAAATTTCTCAGGCTGTCAAGTATGTGAAATTTCAATGAGGGTTTCCTTTCACCCTTATTCTCTAAACCTCAGCTTTTCAACTATGATGTTTATGAAATGTTATTTAGGGTTCATACCCAATTTCATAAATGTTGATGATTTTAGTTCCAACATATTTTCCATGATTTCATATCTTGTCAAATTTATGCATGATTTTATAGCCTTACTTGAGGGATTAAAAGCTTGACATATGATTTAATATGATTTACAAAGAATTGAGCACAATTTAGAACGAATTGGCATGTTTTGAACACATGATCCTAGAATTAGTAAAATTAGTGTGACTAGTTCTATTATCTCATAATATCAGTAAAATAGTACTTTAAACTAGTTCATGCTTTATTTCCAGACATCAATTTATATTTACGAGCAGCTAGTAATATATTTTGGGAGAATTATTTATCATCGAGCGAACATGGGTTCCAGATAACCTAAGTCTCAAAACTACATTGCCACAATAGGATAAAGGTCTTTCACCAGTTGAAATTGACACCTTTAGCCTGAATGGGCTTAGTTAGTAGATCCACATCAGATTGGTTCTATACATTTGGTAGGGTATTGGGCACCTCTCAATTGGGGTTGTACATTAAACTTCATGTTGCTCAAATAGTTTATTTTAGTTATAAGAAACTCCCATATAATATATTTAAAACATGACATTTGGTACATGACTCATTGTTTTAGCCCAGTCAAGCTATTTCATGTCTTACAGGTATACTTAATGTTTATAGTTTATGATTTTACTTTGAGTTATTGTACTACAGTTTTGTTGTTGCATATAAAATCAGTTTAAAAGCATGTTTTAAGTATTATTTATGATATATATCTCACATGCTCAATACATTCAATAATAGTGACCGTATACTCTTCCTTTGTGCTATATCCTATTATGATATAGATTCGAGTACTCGTTCCCAGATTTGTGACTAGAGTATAGTGCGGATATTCCAACCTAGCTTTGGTGAGTCCTTATCATTCGAGGACTAGTTTATTTTTAGATTTAGTTATTTATCTCAGACAGTTACTTCAGTTGTTTAGTTTTAGCTGGGAGTCTTTTCACAACAACTCATTCTTATTAGTAGAGGATTTTAGACATAATGGTTATTGCAGTTTGATTTGATGTCTCAGATATTGTAATATCCATTTAAACATTTAGTTAGTTTATTATTATTAGATTGCCTATTTTAGTTATATTATGATTTTGCATAGTGTTTTCAGTATTTGTTTCTAGTAATATGTTAGTACCAAGGGTTTATTTGGGACCACTTATTGTTCTAAGTATCATGTCTCATCTAGAGTGTAGACTCAAGAGTCCTAGGATGTCTAAAAATCCACGTTCAGCAGACTCTTTTTCATGGGTGTGAAGCATGCCATACTTATGAGAGAGAGTCTATGAGACATTTTTGGAAACATTTCCCTTATTTAATATTCATTATTGTGTGATAGAACTCCATTTATCCTTTCTAACTTATGCTTTATGCATTTTAGATTAAGCCTCTATGAAGAAATATTGCATAAAGGAACGGACAGAATGCTAGTCCACCTGCACTAGTAAATAATGATATTACAAATGCTAAGTTTTAGTATGCCATCCAAATGTCGGTACAGGCTATGACAACTCAATAGAATCAGAAGGTAGTGGTTTTGGCTAACTTAAATGGTGGGTCAACTACTTCCTGAGTCAGAGACTTTATTTGCATAAACCCACCCAAGTTTTTGGGATCGAAGGTTAAGGAATACCAACAGAACATCAGTGATGAAGTGAAAAAGATTCTCCAAGTTATACAGGTGAATGGGATTAGGATTGTTGAGTTGGCCTCCTATCATCTCAAGGACGTGGCTCATTTATGGTATACTTAGTGAAAGGAGAATTGTGGTAAAAATATGGCTTCTGCAGTTTGTAAGGACTTTGTTGATGTGTTTCTTGATTGGTTATTCCCGATGGAGTTGAAAGAGTCAAGGGATGAGGATTTTTTGAGCTTGAAGTAGGGGTCTATGTCAATAAAGGAATATAGTTTGAAGTTCACTTAGCTCTCCAGGTATGGTCTGGAAATTATGGTCGAGTCGAGGGTCAAAGTAAGTAAGTTTGTTTTTTAAGTTTTAGACTTTGTGAAAAAAGAGTGCATGACTTCTATATTGATTGGGGATATGGATATCTTCAGATTAATGACTCATGCCCAGTAAATATAGGGATAGAAACAGAATGAGAGGGAATGAGAAAATAAGAGAGCTAGAACACGCAACTTTGAGTATAGCCAATAGAGATCCAATGATGTGAATCGATCTTCTTTCCAGCAGAGGTTGTCTGGAATAGTTCCTTCATCAGCTAGTGCTTTATTTCTAATACCCAGACCCCGACATGATCAGAAGAGTAGAGCATTAGGCTCTCGTTCACAGGGTAGAGTTGCAAAGGGGAATTACTTTCCTACTTACAACATGTGTGTTAAGAACCACCCAAGTAAGTGCCTTTATAGTGAGGAGGGATTTTTTTAGTATGGTCAGGATAGTCCTAAATTGAGATATGATCTCTATACTAAGTAGGCCAATGGAGGTTGTCGGGCTCAATCTACTTCTTCAGTAGCTTCAACAGGTCATCCAATTCAGTAGGGTGCCACTTTTAGTGTAGGCAGTGTCAGCGCAAAAACCACTTTTATGCACTTTCATCCTTGATAAGATCAGGAGAGTTCACCGATGTACTCACTGGTATATTATAGATTATTTATCATTATGTGTATACTTTTTGTGTATACTTTGTTATACCTTGGGGCGATATTTTCTTACGTGACCCTATATGTTGCTTTTAATTTTGGAGTTAGCCTTAAACAACTCCTAGAATCTTTTCTGTTTCCACTCCAGTTGGTAAGTCAGTTATAACTTGACGGGTGTACAAAATTGCTTAGTTTTATTCTCCATAGACTCTCCATAACTGATCTAGTTGAGTTAGACATGACCGACTTTGATATCCTTCTTGGCATGGATTGGATACATTTTTGTTATGCATCAGTCGACTGCTAAACTAGAGTGGTCAAATTTCAATTTCTAGGTAAGCCTATCTTAGAGTTCAATAGTAGTCATATAGTGCCTATAAGTTGTTTTATCTCTTACCTTAAGGCTAGGAATATGATTTCTAAGGGGAGCATTTACGATCTAGTTTAGGTTAAGGACTCTAAGTCTGAGACCCTATCTTTTCAATCAGTTCTAGTGGTTAACGAGTTTCCTGAAGTATTTTTTGAAGATCCATCTAGTGTCCCTCCTAAAAAGGAGATTGACTTTGGGATAGACTTTCTTCCAGATACATAGCCCATTTCTATTCCACTTTATTGAATGGCTCTAGCTGAGGTTAAAGAATTGAAAAAATAGTTGAAAGACTTTTATATAAAGGTTTCATCAAACCTAGTATTTCTCTGTGGGGTGCTCATATCCTTTTTGTGCAACAGAAATAAGTATCCTACCCCAAGATTAATGACTTGTTCGAATAGCTTTTGGGCACCAATTATTTCTCTAAGATTGATCTTAGATCTAGTTATCATCAACTCAGAGTTAGGGTTTGTGACATTCCAAAGACAACCTTCAGAACTCGGTATGGTCACTACAAATTTGTAATTATTCCTTTTGGACTAAGAAATTCTCTTGTATCTTTTATGGACTTGATAAACATGGTATTCAAATAGTATTTTGATATGTTCATCATTGTCTTTAAAGATGACATTCTTGTCTACTCTCAGAGTGAGGAGGAGCATGCAGATCATTTGAGGGTTGTGCTGCAGACTCTTAAGGATAGTCGATAGTTCACTAAGTTCAGTAACTATGAGTTTTGGTTGAGTTTAGTTGTATTCCTTTGCTATATTGTGTCAAGTGAGGGTGTTCATGTAGACTCTCAGAAGATACAGGTAGTAAAGACCTTCCCTAGACACACGTCTCTGTTAGACATCAAGATCTTTTTAGACATACCAGGTTACTGTAGGAGGTTTGTTGAGGGGTTCTCATCTATTGGTGCCACATTGATAAGGATTTCACAAAAAAATGTTAAGCTTTTGTGGTTTGAGAATTTAGAGAAGAGTTTTCAGGAGTTGAAGACTTGATTGACTACGACTCTAGTTATAACTTTACCAGAGGGTTCAGATGTTTTTGTAGAAAATTGTGATGCTTCCATAGTTGGCCTTATTTGTGTTTTGATTAAGCATGGCAAGGTCATTGCTTATGCTTCCAGATAGCTCAAGGTTCATGAGAAGAACTATATGACTCATGACCTTGAGTTAGCAGCAGTTGTATTTGCCTTAAAGATTCAGAGACACTACTTATATGGTGTTCATATTGATATGTTCACGGATCATAAGAGCCTTCAACACATATTCGCCTAGAAGAAATTATATCTTTGACAAAGGAGATGGCGTGAGATTCTTAAGGATTATAACATGAGTGTGCTTTATCAACCAGGTATGGCCAATGTAGTTGTTGATGATTTTAGTAGGTTGTCCATGGGTAGTGTGGCCCACATTATGGAAGAAAAGAAGGAATTAGCTAAAGATGTTCACAAGCTTACTTGTTTAGTGGTTCATTTTATAGATTCAACAGATGGTGGTGTTAACATTCAAAATGGTTTGGAGTTTTCTATTGTGATGAGTGTTAATGAAAAGCAAGACAATGATTCTATTTTGCACAAGTTAAAGATGTTGTGGACAATCAGAAAGTGGAGGTCTTCTCCCAAGGGGGAGATGGTGTTCTTCGATATCAAGGCAGATTATGTGTCCCAGATGTAGATGATTTGAGGTAGCAGATTTTGATAGAGGCTCATAGCTCTCAGTATTCTATTCATCTAGTTCCACCATGATGCACCATTATCTACTGGATGTTTATTAGTGGAATGGCATGAGAAAAGACATTGCAGATTTTGTGACTCAATGTCCAAATTGAGCAAGCGAAGGTTGAGCAGTAGAGATTGAGAGGTATGACTCAGGATATCAACATTTCTAATTAGAAGTGAGAGATGATTAACATAGATTTTATTACAGGTTTACCTCATACGTGATGAAAACATGATTCTATTTGGGTCATAGTGAACATGATACTAAATCAACTCATTTTTCCCCTGTCAAGACCACAAATTTAACAAAGAACTATGCCAGACTTTACATTCGTCAGTCAGACAAATTGCATGGACTTACCTTTTCTATCATTATAGATAGGGGTACTCAGTTTACATTTTATTTCTAGATGTCTTTCTAGAAGGGTCTTGGTACCCAAGAAGATCTCAGCATGATCCTGTAGATAGATGGACTGGCAGAGCATACTATTTAGACTTTAGAGGACATGTTGAGATATTATGTGATTGACATAAACACATCATATATAGTGATATTTAATCCATCAACTTCACCTCCTTCAAGACCACGAGTCCATTTTCAAGATTACAAGGCAAAACCTTTTTTCGATTGCAAAAGTAGACAGTTTTACACATAGTGAACTTCTCACACTTCACCAACATAACCAACATGATCTACACCATATTCCATGAATATAATATATTAAACCATAAAAATAAACACTTACCAAGTCTTGCAAAAGGGTGATCTTGTCCAAAGGAAGGGTTGCCTTAGGGTTTGAGTGTAGAGAGAATTGTGGAAAATTCTAGAATTTGCTTGTGTGTCCAACATGAATAAAATCTGATTTTTGGTTGACTTTTATAGTCCTTTAATGATCATCTTAGCCAAAAACTTGGTCTAATAATGATATATTGACTTGGTCATTCAAGAATAGGTCAAATACCCCTTTGGGCCATGTCTTCTATATGATTTTGGGCCTCATTTGAGCCCTTTTTGGCCGAACCGGGGATCTGCCCTCACGTCTGGAGCACCTGCGGGTGCAGGTGGCTTTGGACACTGCCAAGACGCACCTGTGGCCTCACCTCATCCAACTTCGGGCGTAGGTGGCTTTGCAGGTCAACCCAAAAGTTTGTTTTGCATGTTTTTGTATCTCTTTGACCCCCAAAGCCCCTATACCCTTCATGGATACAATTATCAACTTATGGTACCTTTTGAATGACTTTAAAGGAGTATCCCAGATGTATTTTGAATGGTAAAAATTATGGATTGTTGTTCATATGTTGTTATGAGGCAATTTGATGGAGTAATTTTGATGAATTGATAATGAGGAAGCGTAAAGGGTAAACGTGGTGTAAAATGCTATTGGTTTATAATATCTTGGTCAATGTGTGGAATTTTAAGGTGTTGTTGGTATGAAAATGTAGTGGATTGTATTGTAAAGGGTGAAATGACGTATATGGTAGTCATATAGCTCATTGTTGTATTATACGCTTGTAAGGTAAGTAGTTGTTAACGGGAACTACGTTATGTATTTTGTGTTGTAGAGTAAGACATAAGGAAGGAGCTGGACTATTGTATTCACGTATAGGATTGTGGGTGCATTTTGAGAAGATAAGGTATGTAAGGTTACTCTTTCCTTATCCTTCTGCAGTATATAGTGTTCACCTTGTCATTGTACTTATTCATTTCCGAAATGTTCTAAGGTATCTCATTTCACGTTATCATCTATTGTTAATCACGCATATCTATTCTTTGATCTATTGTTATTCATGTGTCACATAATTGTAGACATGGTTCCAAGTTCCAATAATGTTACATTCAAAAGTTCCAATAATGACATGATCATCGAATGAACTATTTAAAAAAATAAAGAAGTGAGGTAAGAAAGTCTCTATTCTTGGGTGGTATCCCAGGGGTGAACATACCTAGCATGGGTTGATCCCAATATCTCGGGTGGTATCCCATGGGATGAAAGGAACATTCGCATGGCTGTAGATCCCGATTGTTATAGCATGGGTGGTATCTCATGGAGTGAAAGAGGCACTCGCATGAATGTCGATCCCATAATTACGAGTGGTATCCTAGGGGCAATAGAAAATACTAGCATGGGCCGATCCCAAAAATTGTTGATTACCCACTGATCAACTTGGGGCCCGGGCATTGTATGAATGAAAAAAATGAGTAATGAACGAAGGAGTGAGTGATGAATGAATTAATGAGAGTAAAACTAAAGAAAGTAATCAACGAAATGTACATAATTCCACACATACAGAATGGTGACTTATCCATATTGACTATTTTTTTATGTTTGATGTCATTAAAGCTCTTATGTATTGACACAATTCCTTATAGCCTTACATACTCAGTATATTCTTCGTACTGACGTCCCTTGTGGGACTTACCTTACTTGCTGCAGGCACAGGTACTAGTAGACATCCTTAGTAGGTTGCGGGTCAATTGCAGATCTTTGGTGAGCTCCAGTTGGTTCGGGGCTTTTGGAGTCACAGTTGTACATTTATTTTGGCATTGTATATGTGTATAGAGCGGGGTCTTGTCCCGACTCTAGGTTGGTTATGGTTAAGCATCTGTAGAGGCTTTGTAGATGTTGTGGGACAGATGAAGGAAATGTAAAGAACGTGTGTTTTGTCTTGATGGCCCCAATGGCCAAGTTTCATATTTATCATTTATTTTCCATGATTTTCGCTATTGGCATTTTATATCTATTTGTGGTGGTGATGTTTATTAACTAGCATGCGTAGGAGTTTATGAGAATTAAGATTGGTTCTCTCTGGCCTTATCGACTTCGGGTGCCAGTCCGCCCCTTTAGGATTCGGGGCGTGACAAAAGTGGTATCAGAGCAGGTCATCCTAAGGGTGTCTACAAAACCGTGTCTGAGTAGAGTCTTGCTTATGGATGTATTGTGCTCCACATTTATAAGTGGGAGGCTACGGGACATTTAGGAGTTTTTTATGTTCTTTACTTCTTAGATCGTGCATTAGAGCCAATATTGTAGTGGGATTGCATCTAACCATTGGACTTGGTTTTCTTTTGTATAGTAAAATGCCGATTACCAGACGAGGTAGAGGTAAAGGTAAGAAAGTAGATATACTTGTCAGAGAAGGATCGAGTAGATCACCACCTAACCAAGCTAGTCAAGGTGGAGCTGACACTGAATTTGCATCGCGGGCTCCTTCTACCGTTCCATCTCAAGAAGAGCCGAGAAGGAGAAAAGTATCTTTAGAACTGCCCGTTAATACTATTGAGTAGGATTTAATGTGTGTGGTGCAAATATTGACCCGTGTAGTTGCTGCACAAGCTCGAAGACAAGCTCTTGTGCAGTAAAAGAAGGAATAGAGGCAGAGGAGGAGGATTCAAGAAGTGGAAAGAAGATCGTCAAAAAGAGCTAAACCCATGGGACAGGTCATGGCGTCCCAAGGGGCATTTGGGCCTCGAATTTTTCACAAACCGCCTAGGCCATTATTTTCTCATTCTACAGCAAATGCTCCCTCCCTATTCCAGGGGTTTAGAAGCAACCAGTCTGGACAAAGGAGTGAGACTCAGGATTTACGTACAGTGGGGTATCAAGCACAAGGAGGTGTGAACTACTCGAGGTCTTTTTGTCAATTGTGCCAGCGCTGTGGGAAGTTTCATGCAGGTGAATGCCGGGTTGGAATGAATGTTTGCAAGTGTTAGTGAAAAAGATATGCCTACAACATGGTCACTATGAATGTCTGGTTAGGTCATTTGGCCTAACAGATGCACCAACAGTTTTCATGGATTTGGTAACAGGATGTGTATTGATGCAGCACGGTAAGGTAATAGCATATGCCTCACGACAGTTGCGGCCGTACGAAAGAAATTATCCCACACATGATCTTGAATTAGCAGTGGTGGTATTTGCTTTAAAGATATGGCGTCATTAGTTGTATAGAGTTCATGTTGACATCTATACTGATCAAAAAAGTTTTCAATATATCTTGAAACAAAAGGAGTTGAATCTGAGGCAGCGGAGGTGGCTTGAGCTATTGAAAGAGTAAAGCAATAGGAAGCACTAATGATCAGTTAAGGGAAAAGTAGGATATAATCTAGGATTTACTCTAGCTAGTCAGCTTAGGAGTTCGTCTTCTTAAATCTATAGATGAAGGGATTATTGTGACATAGTTGAGGTAACGAAGAAACAATAGGCAAATCCTATTTTATTTCAATTGAAAAAAAAAATGTACAATGCAGTTCGGAGCAAAAGGTACTTGAGCTTACATAAGGGAGGAATACTTCAATATCAAAGTAGATTTTGTATACCAAATATAGATGAGCTAAGGAGATGAATTATGATAGAAGCACGTCATCCACGTTATATAGGCCCGTATGAAATTATGAGAAGATTTGGGCAAGTTGCGTATGATTTGGCACTACCCGAAGGACTCTCTATGGTTCATCTGGTATTTTATGTGTCGATGCTTCGAAAGTGCATAGGAGATCCATCTCGTTTTGCTCTCATTGACGATGTACAAATGACAGAGGATCTTACCTATGAAGATATACCTATTGCTATTCTGGATAGGCAAGTGAAGAGGTTAAGTAATAAAGACGTAGCGTCCGTAATGGTACTTTGGAGAAATCAAAAAGGAGAAGAGATCACATGGGAAGCTGAAGAAATGATAAAATCCAAGTACCCTCATTTGTTTCAAAGGGAAGAACAAGTTCAAGATATAAGATCGGAAAAATGACAAGTAAGTATTCATAAGCATTAAGTATATATGTATGATAACATGAAGAGTGATCCTAGACTTGCAATTGTTTAATTTGAATAATGTCACTAACATTCGAGGACGAATATTTCTAAGGGGGGAAGAATGTAACACTTTCGTACATTCCCGAACCCATGAGACTACCTCAACATTTATGGAATCATTTAAAAATGAGAGAATTGGTGAATTATGCATTAATTGTTGGGATTAAATAAATCTTATTCCATTGGGTTCAAATGAGGCCCAAAATCATATAAAAGACATGGCCCAAAGGGGTATTTGACCCATTCTTGAATGACCAAGTCAATATATCATTATTGGACCAAGTGTTTGTCTAAGATGATCATCAAAGGACTATAAAAGGCAACCAAAAATCAGATTTTACTCATGTTGGACACACAAGCAAATTCTAGAATTTTCCACAATTCTCTCTACACTCAAACCCTAAGGCAACCCTTCCTTTGGACAAGATCACCCTTTTTCAAGCCTTGGTAAGTGTTTATTTTTATGGTTTAATATATTATATGCATGTAAGATGGTGTATATCATGTTGGTTATGTTGGTGAAGTGTGAGAAGTTCACTATGTGTAAAACTGTCTACTTTTGCAATCGAAAAAGGGTTTTGCCTTGTAAACTTGAAAATGGAAATGTGGTCTTGAAGGAGGTGAATTTGATGGATTAAATATCACTATGTATTATGTGTTTATGTCCCTAACTTGCTTTCTCCTTGTGTATAACATTTGGAATTGTTGTTGGGAAATTGTGCATGGAATTGTGACGTGTTGAAAGAAAAATGTAGTTTGGTGATGTTTATGTGCGTTCTAAAATCATGGATGTTTTTTGGCATCTAAGATGACATAAAATATATTAAGAGAAGCTTAGTTATGATCATGGACCATTTATTACAAAAAAAAGACCCAAAAGAGACCCTTTTTGGCCGAACCGGGCATCTGCCCTCTCGTCTGGAGCACCTGCGGGCACAAGTACCAACACAGGTGGCTCTGGACACTGCCAATAGGCACCTATGGTCTCACCTCATCCACCTGTGGTCACAGGTGGCTTCGCAGTTCAGCCCAGAAGTTTGTTTTGCATGTTTTTGTCTCTCTTTAACCCCCCCAAAGCCCCTATACCCTTCATGGATGCAATTATCAACTATGGTACCTTTTGAATGATTTTAAAGGAGTATCCCGGAGGTATTTTGAATGGTAACAATTCTTGATTGTTTTTCATATATTGTTATGAGGCAATTTGATGGAGTAATTGTGACGGAATGATAATGAGGAAGCGTAAAGGGTAAACGTGGTGTAAAATGCTATTGGTTTATAATGTCTTGGTCAATGTGTGGAATTTTAAGGTGTTGTTGGTATGATAATGTAGTGGATTGTATTGTAAAGGGTGAAATGATGTATATGGCAGTCATATAGCTCATTGTCGTCTTATACACTTGTAAGGTAAGTAGATGTTAACAGCAACTCCGTTATGTATTTTGTGTTGTAGAGTAAGACATAAGGAAGGAGCTGGACTATTGTATTCACGTATAGGATTGTGGGTGCATTTTGAGAAGATAAGGTATGTAAGGTTACTCTTTCCTTATCGTTCTGCAGTATATAGTGTTCACCTTGTCATTGTACTTATTCATTTCCGAAATGTTCTAAGGTATCTCATTTCACGTTATCATCTATTGTTAATCACGCATATCTATTCTTTGATCTATTGTTATTCATGTGTCACATAATTGTGGACATGGTTCCAAGTTCCAATAATGTTACATTCAAAAGTTCCAATAATGACATGATCATCGAATGAACTATTTAAAAAACTAAAGAAGTGAGGTAAGAAAGTCTCTATTCTTGGGTGGTATCCTAGGGGTGAACATACCTAGCATGGGTTGATCCCAATATCTCGGGTGGTATCCCATGGGATGAAAGGAACATCCGCATGGCTGTAGATCCCGATTGTTATAGCATCGGTGGTATCTCATGGAGTGAAAGAGACACTCGCATGAATGTCGATCCCATAATTACGGGTGGTATCCCAGGGGCAATAGAAAAGTCTAGCGTGGGTCAATCCCGAAAACTGTTGATTACCCACTGATCAGCTTGGGGCCCGGGAATTGTACGAATGAAAATAATGAGTAATGAACGAAGGAGTAAGTGATGAATGAATGAATGAGCGTAAAAGTAAAGAAAGTAATCAACGAAATGTACATAATTCCACACATACAGAATGGTGACTTATCCATATTGACTATTCTTTTATGTTTGATATCATTGAAGTTATTATGTATTGACGCAATTCCTTATAGCCTTACATACTCAGTACATTCTTCGTACTGACATCCCTTGTGGGACTTACCTTACTTGCTGCAGGCACAGGTACTAGTAGACCTCCTCAGTAGGTTGCCGGTCAATTGCAGATCTTTGGTGAGCTCCAGTTGGTTCGGGGCTTTTTGAGTCACAATTGTACATTTATTTTGTTATTGTATATGTGTATAGAGCGGGGTCTTGTCCCGACTCTAGGTTGGTTATGGTTAAGCATCTGTAGAGGCTTTGTAGATATTGTGGGACAAATGAAGGAAATGTAAAGAACGTATGTTTTGTCTTGATGGCCCCAACGGCCAAGTTTCATAGTTATCATGCATTTTCCATGATTTACGCTATTGGCATTTTATATCTCTTTGTGGTGGTGATGTTTATTGAGTAGCATGTGTAGGAGTGTAAGAAATTAAGATTGGTTCTCTCGGGCCTTATCGGCTTCGAGTGCCAGTCCGTCCTGTTGGGATTCGGGGCATGACAATAATCATTGATTACATATTCCTAAGTCATAATATTCTCTCTCGAGCAGTGAAAAACCTAGAGTTCTTCTCCAATTTCAATTCTCCAACTTTCAACCTAGATTTGTCAGGCTATCAGATATGTGAGAGTTTAATAAGGGTTTCCTTTTACCCTTATGCTCAATGAGGCTATCAGGTATGTGAGGTATGTAAGTGTTCAATGAGAGTTTAATGAGGGTTCAATGGGGATGCCCAATATTTTGGCCTGTGAATAATATATAATTAAATGTAATCAAGTAATATTTAATCAAGTTTATATAAACATGTAAATTAGAAGGTTAATATAAATACTTACCATTTCCCTAAATATCATCCCGTGGCTTTTGGTACCCTATGGTGTGTAATAAGTCATCTTTTGCATTGTTCGAGCATTCTTTGCTTGTTCAGACTTGGCCTTGAATTTAACTGAATCCCAATATTCTCAGAACTCCTAAAAAAGATAAGGTAGAAGACAATCTACATACATTATTATAACACCCAAAAAGTCTCCATGATTAAACTCTGACTTAGAATCTTAAAACCGTAATATTGGTAGGTCTCAAAGAACTATGAGTCACATCACGACACATCATATTAGACCACAAGTCCTGGAAAGACTCATGGAATCATTCTTTTGTTAGTCTAGCTTTACAGGTTCTCACGAGTCACTCTACGACTTGTGGTTTGTGCCACAAATCATACTGAACACTTATGGAACCATTCTAAAAGGTTTACAAATTCTTCCCAGGGACCTTGAGTCATGGAATTGATATAGAAGTCATATTGTGCATCTGTAGATAGGTTTCAGCAAGTTGGAAATGTTGAGCTCAACTTTTAAATGTAGTATGAGTATTGTATGTGATTTAAGGTCATAAGAAGTCCCTAACACAAAGTTGCATTGAAAACTCCGCTACCGACTAAGTTCTAGTGTAAAATTCTACTAGGGTCAACTTCAAATGATAATTCCTCCTACATTATAAAAATTTAGATAGCCCAATACCTACCAAATTAAGGGTCTTTGAATCTTCTTTCCAATGCCACCAACCGTTTGTAAATTCGAGTCTGGAACAAAATGTTATGGTCATTTTAGTGGAGCACTGTCCAGCAACTATGACTCAATCCATGAGTTTTGGATTGATAGTATGAGCCATGGTCTCAATCCACGACCCCTGCATTAGAAAATTCAGCAACTTTTCAAAAATGTCCAAAGTGTTTATTTTGGACCTTTCCTACTCTTTTAACCCCTATAATATGTTGTTTTGCATCATCAAAAGGGGTTTATCATACTAAAACCCCCAATCACTTCTCATTCCATCGATTATATTTCCCCAAATCAAAAATAAAAGCTCTTAGGTATCCCTCAAGTTCCAAGCCTAAAGTTCTTCTCCAAGTTCAAGCTATCCAGGTTCTTTTTCAAGGATTTTTAGTAATTAGGCATGTAAGGATTAAATAAGGATTTCCTTTCACCTTTATGCCTAAAACTTTAGACTTACAGTTAAGGTTTTCATAATTTCTTGATTTAGGGTTTATACTCAATTATGAAAACTTCATGCTTTTCATTCCCTACATGTTTCTCATGATAATTAATCTTGTTAAATATTTTCAAGCATGATTTTATAGCCTTGAATCTAGTTTAAAACTTCCATATATGATTTAGCATGATTTAGATTGATTTATTATGATTTGACGTTCTGATCTCAGGTTTAACATGAATTGATTTTATGAACATGGTTTTCCATACATTTTATGATTTTCCTACAAAGTTCTTATTTATACATCACAACACGTGCTTTAAAATTTCTTTCTGACTCATTAACTCTATATTAAAGAGACATTCTTGTAATTACATGATTTTCAGCATAAGACATATGATATGATATAGAGTTTAGGCTCACAACAATAAGGCTCATGATTAGGATGACATCCAGATATGCCATCAATGATTATGAAAATTTTTCTTCTAAAAGTAAGTTTCATGATTAGTATGACATCCAGATATTCCATCAATGATTATGAATAATTTTCTTTCATAAGTAAGTTTCATGATTAGTATGACACCTAGATATGCTATCAATGATTATGAATAGTTTTAGAAATCCAGATATGTCACGTTATATGATATGATCACTAGTATGTTTTGGGAGAGGTATTAAGCACCAAGCAGATGTAGGTTTGGTCAAACCCAAGTCCCAGAACTACGTTGTCATCGTAGGTTTTATTTTTCCCAAATGGACTCATGTAGTGAATTTATGTTAGTCGTGGCTTTATACCTTGGCAAGGTATATTGTGTCTCCCCAAAAAGGTGTACATTGGAATCCATGTTGCTCTCATGGTTTATGTCGGTTATGAGAAAATCCCACATAAATGATTTTAAACATGACTTTTGTTCATGACCCTCAGTTTCAATTTAGTTAAGCTACCTCATGACCTATAGCCTTACTTCAGTATTACAAATTCATGATTTTACATTTGGGTCATTATACTACAATTTGATATTTTATGTAGTTTTATGTTGCATCTACAACTCATTTTACAACATGTTTCAGTTGTATTAACTACTTACGATTTCACAGATTTTCAGCTCAGACAAGTTTTAGCTTAATTTACAGAAAAGGATTTATGTATTACAGTTTTTAATACTACATCATAAAATGATGTGTGTTCAAGGTTTTGAGTTGTTTTTCTTGAAATGTTGACTTGATTCCTACCATGTACTCATTGCATTATTCTTCAATTTAAAATCATAATATAAATGTTTCCACATTATTTTAGCATATCTCACATGCTTAGTACATTCAAAATACTGACTGCATACTTTCCTTTTGTTGTATCCTTACATGATGTAGGTTTTGGTGCTATCTCATAGGATCATGGTCAGACAAATCACAACTTTTAATCAATGGGTGATGAGTTCTACTTATTCAGGAACTCCATCCAGTTAGTAGTCATAGCAGTTTATTTCAGTTCTAATACATTGGTTAGAGATAGTTGGGGGTTATGTCCTGGCTAACTGTAGTCAGTGTTAGTAGAGACTTCATAAAAAGTCACTCAAAATTTTTGTATTTAGTTAAAGATTTCTATAATACAGTTATTGTACATTTTCAGAATGTTATGTATTAATGCACAAGTTATCCCATGATCTCTCTTCCGCATAGTGTTTTCCAATTTGTATGTTCCTATTCAATTGCTCATGAATTATGCCAAGGGTTCGCTTTGAGCCACCTGTGGTTCTAAGTGTCGTGTCTCATCCAGGGTATAGACTCAGTTTATGATGTTTCTCATATCTTGAGCATGTTTAAGCCAGCTGGATAACCTTGTACTAGCATTTCTCTCAAAAGTGGTGAAAATGATTTGGTTGTACTTTCTTCTCCTAGTACACAATGTCTAAAAATCAACTGACTAGCTTTAGATGATATATGTTATGAAAAGTTAATATTAGACCTTACTAAATAATAATTAATTTATGTATACCTTAAACTCATCAAACATGGCATGTTGTATCTTAGTTGGAATCTCGCTACAAAAGTGTCAGGATTTATGAAAAAGCCTCCTAACTCTCTCCTTTACAGAACATGCAGCCTTTTTTGATGGATTTCGCCTACAAAAAGACACAATAAACATGTCATGTCATAAATAATTAACTTAGTTGAAAAAAAATAAATAAACTAATCAACTGATAAAAA
This sequence comes from Capsicum rhomboideum, assembly GCA_031232105.1. Lineage (NCBI taxonomy): Eukaryota > Viridiplantae > Streptophyta > Magnoliopsida > Solanales > Solanaceae > Capsicum > Capsicum rhomboideum. The sequence goes on from CP124718.1 coordinate 54,437,507, forward strand.
CCTTATGATGATCCATCAGAATCAATAACAACTCTGCCAATGTCACCCTTATTCTTTCTGAATGCATTTTTTATTTTTCTAAACTTGTGGTCCATTGCCAAGAACTGATAGTTACGATCAAACCATGAATTTTTTTTGATAATGTTTCAAATTGAATGATTTACTTTTTTATACAATGTGAGAAAGCTAACATTTCAATAATCATTCAACCATACAACATCTCATACGCAGGAAAATCATCAATAGTCCACATTAAAGAAGCATGCATAACAAAATTTGCTTAGCTAATAGATCATATGTCACTACACCTTCAAACAATAATTATTTAAGCTCATCTATCCATAGTTGTAGATAAACATCAATCAAGCCTTTTATATTACATGGATATCGAGACAATACAACTTAGGAATATGCAGGGACTTGTCATACACATTTCAGGCAGAAGACTATTCAGAGTAAGAAATACAGGGCAACAAGAATAAGGTGCAGCAGAATTAGACAATAAGGTGAAACCATCTACACACAAGCCAAATATAACATTTCTTGGTTCACTGGAAAAATTAGGATACATTCTATCAAAATGTATCCAAGATTCTCTATCCAATGGATGAGACAAGACACATGGTGTCTGATGTGAGGCTAAACCCTCACATTTGTTCTCTTTTTGGTATCGTCATGAGCTTAAATGATGTGAATCGCACTTGTGTTTGGTGTTTTGTTTATGTAGGAGTGTCTTGAGGTATTGGAGCTTAAATAAGAAGAAAAAGAGAACCGAGGAACCAAAAGGAATCAAGGAAGGATCAACGTTGCAACAGTAGCAAAACTAACGACAAATGGCTAAGGAGAAGAGGACTTGTGCGACTGTTGCAAGGCAAGCAGGGGCACGAATCCAATAGGCTTTTAGGACCACTTGCGTAATTCACCCAAATCAAGGGGTGGTACAAGAATCAACAACATTCTGAAATTTTTTTTGTTCTTCGCAACACAGCTCCGCGTTTGGGCTGTGGCATGAGTCAGGACTTCTCCTAACCCGATTGGATTGGTTTTTTACATTCCAAGAATTCCTAAACTATATATAAAGCGCCCTCCCACATTTTGTATCATACACAACTGGTTTAGAGAAGCTCAAATCTAGGGCAAAGCTCAAGAACAAGGTCTAGTTTATTTCTTTAATTTTATTTTTGATTTCTACCTTGTAAACTCATGAAATCTCTTCTTCCAAAGAGATCATGAGTAGCTAAACCTCTTAATTTATTGGGTTGTGGTAGAACATTGTCATGACCAAAACCCATCATGAGTGGCACCCACACTAACTCTCTGGTGGGAGAACAATCTAACCCCAAACTATCAAATCTAACACTTATCCAAAATAAGGCAGACTAGTTATTTTTCAATAATTAAACCAAAATCCCAAACATTCTAATAGAATTACTAAATTTGGAATTAACAAAAAAAAAGAGTACTTAAACAATCCCCTGGAATGTAAAAGTTATTGTACCAAAATACTACAATGTCAATGAAAGGGTTCAACCCAAAAACAACTGAAATTATCCATGTCCGAAACAATGGACCAGAAACTAATTAAAGAACTCATGGTAGCCCGGAAGATGTAGCTCACTCTTGAGTTCGAATGCTATCCGCTTTACAGTTGAAGTCTTGAAATAGTCGCCGAAAGATGCTCTGCACTAAACAAAAAGAAGACCATATGTAATATTAGTACACAAGAAATAATAGTGTACTGGTAGGGTCATCGGCCAACCCATAATGAGATATATGGACACGTAATAATAACTTAGTAAAGAAAGAACAACCATGAACACCTACTACGTAACCTTACCTCAAGATTATAAGACTTAACCTTATTCAACAGCATCATAGAGTTCAGTTAAGTACAAGTCAAAACAGACAAAATCTCAAGTCAACCATGACTACCAATAAGAATCCAAGTCAACTAATCATGACTTAATCACAACATGCTAATCCTTATCTCAAATACATAAATAAATGAACAACAGAAAAGGTATGTTCATTATTTCCAACTTAGCCCAGACCACTCAAGAATCCATTTCAACAACAACAGTGGTATTAATTATAAGTCCAGGTTCATTCAAGAAAAAAATTATGCCAAGTCAAAACATAAACCTAGTTCACTCAAGGAATCAAATATATCAAGTCAACACATATACCCAGTTCACTCAAGGAACCAAATATATCAATTCAACACATAAACCTGATTTACAAACAAAATATATCAATTAAACAAATAACCCCGGTTCACTCAAGAAACCATCACACTCACCTGTACCTTGTACATACATTCTAAGGGTCTTATAGTTTCCCACTAGCCATGACCTGCAGGGGACGAGCTCTTGACTATGTACCAAAATCCCAGACATCTAGTGTCTGCCAACCATATTTCAATTAATCCCGTGAAGATGTCTAAATACCGATACTTCCCACAATAATCAATAAGATATCACAACAAATAATCAATAAGATATCACAACAATCACAACCACAATAAGAATAGTAATCACACTTGTAAAAACAACAAGCTTTTGATATAAGTTCATTGTATGAGATTAACACTTAGGATATCAAACAGTTATTCACTTTCCTTGAACATACATTGTAACAAACAATACGAAGGAACAGTTATCATGCACACATAAAACAAGTTGGGCTTCAACCACATAAATCATCACCTACCTCAGTCCAAGACCCAAAATGCTCTAATGAAGTTAAGCTTCCCCTTTTCTTGCAACCTCGGCTTGATTGTGGTTTAAAAACATCAACAAAACATATAATCAACCAAATGACCTACAATATCAAGGATTATAACCTAATCCTGAAACCCCAATGCTAAATTTATAATCATTCCCCTATTCTAGGGTTTTCTATCATCATTCCACCTCACTCCTACCAATTTTATGGTTACAATAGTGAATTTATAGTCCTGCAAGAGTAATTTAGCAACTTTAAACCAAAACCAAAAGGTTTTCAACCCAATTTACCCAATTGCACAAGAAAAATTAGTTAGGTTAAGTTAAATCCTCCCCAAAACCCTTAAGCTAGTGATTTTAAGGATTAATAATCCAAAAACTAGTTCATGGAAGTGATTAACTTACCTTTATGTAGAGTTTTGATGGAAAATAGATGGATTTCACCCTAAATTGCCACAGTTCTGCCACAAATAAGAATAGAATGAAAATAACATTTTTGGGGTTTCTGCATTAATCAATGAAATCCTCGCTATAACGGCCCTATCCCACTATAGCAGCCTCGCTATAGCAGGATTCGTCTACTATGGTGAGATTGACCAAAGCTGACTCCCCCTATAGCAGGAAAACTCCCACTATAACAGCACTAGTGGCTTGCCACCTGCTATAGCGGGTGAGGCAAGGCAGAAACTTGGTACTACTCCCAGTTTCACCTTTTCGCAATGCACCCTCAAATTTCAACATCCCAAACCAACCCTTTTGCATTAAGTTTGAAATTAGGAGTTCTACTCACCCGAATTCACTTCCAAAAGATCCTACAGATTTCTTATCGACTTGACTAACACAAAATAACCTCAAATTATAAAACTCTTAACCAATATATTCCGAAATTTCCCTAGACCATATCACACTTGAATTTTGTCCAAAACTAGCCTAGTTTGAAATTTTTAAATCCCAATTTGGGAAAAAACTTAACCTAAATTCCAGCATGCTAGACTTACCCATAACGATGGAAAAAGTTGTTACAACAGATACCAATTTACCCTTTGTTCATCCCCAAATAATCAAACAAAAAAAATGACACAAGTAAGAAAGAAGAGAGTACGTGTATTCTCAAACAAGTAAGGGTACTTGTACCATATGTCCCTCACAATTTCCCAAGTTGCTTACTCAATAGGACGATGCTTTGATTGAACCTTTACAGACTGAATCTCCTTCATTCTCAACTTTTAAATATCCTAGGAAAGGATTGCAACCAGTTTCTCCTTATAAGAAAGATTTTTATCGAGTACAACAAAATTCCATTTGATAATGTAATCCTCATCCTCATGATATCTTTTCAGAATAGACACATGAAACACCGGATGGACCCCTGAAAGGCCTGGTGGCAATGCCAACCTATAAGCTACCAGGCCCACATCATCAAGAACTTTAAATGGACCAACATATCCAGGGAAAAGCTTACCTTTATTGTTAAACTGCATAACTCCTTTCATAGGAGATACTTTCAATAAATTTGTTCATCGGGTTTGAATGACATGTCCCTCACCTTGCGATCCACATATTTCTTTTGCCTACTCTAGGCTACCAACAACTTGCTTTGAATGAACCTCCTCTTTTTTTCTGAGCTTCCTTCACCAAGTCCATGCCTAAAGGCTTTAAATCTCCAACTTATCACCATTCTATAGGTGTTCTACACCATATCCTATAAAGTTGTTTGAATGGAGCCATACCAATGCTAGAATGACCGCCAAAGTTGATCACACAGACCCTCAGTGTATCCTTAAGCACCTAAATAGTCCTCTCTAACTGCACCTCAATCTGAGAATGGAAGATAGTGCTAAAGTCAAGTGTAGTGCCTAACTCTTCTTGTAACCTATCCCAAAACTTAGAGGTGAATTGTGCACCTCTATCAGAAATGATAGAAATTGGCACCTTGTAGCCTCAATATCTCCTTGATATAAATTTGACTAACAACTTTGAGTTGTAATCCGCCCTAACTGGGATGAAGTGTGATGACTTGGTCAGCCTATCCACAATGACCCAAATTGAGTCATGCTGCCCCAAGGTCTTTGGAAGATCCACCAAAAAGTCCATAGCTATCCTCTCCCATTTCCACTCAGGAATGGGTATCCTCTAAAGTAAACCTGCAGCCCTTTGATGCTTGCATTTCACCTACTGATAATTGTGGCATTTAGTCACATACTCAATTGTACCTCTTTTCATCCCAGTCCACTAATAAAGTTTTCTCAAGTCACGGTACATCTTGGATGCATATGGATGAATAGAGTATCAAGAACCGTGAGCTTCGACAAGAAAACCTATGATCAAATCACCAATATGAGGCAAGCACGTACTTTCCCTCATCATCAACACCCCACATGCATCAAGTGTGGTGTCAGAAGATTCACCCCTTACTATTTTATTCTAAAGTTTTTTCAACTTCTCATATTCATCCTATCAGACCTTGATCTGATCAAGGAATGTTGACCTTACCTCCACACTAACCAATATTCCACCTCTTTTAGAAACACCAAATTGCATAAACTGTGATCCCAGAGTCTAAATCCCTCTAACCAAGGGTCACCTTGATACTCTCAAATAAGCTAGACTACCTATACTTACCGTTTTCAAGCTCACTGCATCTGCCACCACATTAGCCTTGCCTGGATGGTATTGGATGGTCACATTATAATTCTTCAACAATTCTACCCACCTCCTCTGCCTCAAATTCAAATCCTTTTGGGTGAAAACATATTGCGAACTATGATCGTTTGTAAACACTTCACGCTTGACACCATAGAGGGAGTGTCTCCAAATCTTAAGTGCAAAAACCACCGCTGCAAACTACAAATGGATAATTCTTCTCATGAGGCTTCAATTACCTTGAAGCATATATAATTACATTCATGTCCTACATCAACACAACACCCAATCCAGAGAGTGAAGCATTACAAAATACAATAAAATCCTTACCTTCAACTGGCAAGGAAAGAATAGTTGTAGTCAAAAGTGTCTTGAGCTTTTGGAAGCTCTCCTCACACTTAACTAACCATACAAATAGCACCTCCTTCTGAGTCAATCTTGTCAAGTGACTAACAATAGAGGAAAATTTTTTAACAGACCTGTGATAATAACTAGTAAGAGCCACAAAAATTTGAACCTCAATCACAGAGCCTAACCGAACTGAACTCTTAATAGCCTCAATCTACTGGGGATCTACTATTACCCCTTTTTTTGAAACCGCATGCCCCAAAAAGTCAATCAAAGAAAACTAAAATTTGCATTTAGAGAACTTAACATAAAATGGCTTCTCCTTTAAAATCCCTAAAATAATGCAAAAATGACCTGCATGTTCTGCCTTACTCTTGGAGTAAACTAAAATATCATCAATAAAAACAATCACAAATGAATCTAAGAAACACTTAAAAATACCGTTCATCAAGCTCATGAAAGTTGCTGGTGCATTAGTCAACCAAAATGACATTACCAAAAAGTTGTAATGCCCATACTAAGTCCTAAAAGCTATCTTGGGTATATCCTTAGGCCAAATCTTTAATTGGTGATAATTAGACCTAAGTATATCTTGTAGAAAATTAAAGCACCCTGCAACTGGTCAAAAAGATCATCTATCTGGGGAAAAGGGTACTTATTCCTAATGGTAACCTTATTCAACTGTCTGTAGTCAATGCACATTCTCAAACTACCATCTTTTTTCTTAACGAATAACATTGGAGCACCCCTAGGAGAAGCACTGTGATGAATGAATCCTTTATCAAGTAACTCCTGCAAGTCAGCCTTTAGTTCTCTCAACTTAGCCGAAGCCATTCAATATGGAGAGATAGAAATGGTGCATGTGCCCGATCTAAATCAATACAAGTCAATGTCCCGATCTGGAGACATACCAGGCAAATTTGTAGGAAAAACCTCCTGAAATTTTGAGACCACGGGGGCTCTCAATAGAAAGGGACGCTGCATTAACATCCCAAAGATGTTCTCGAAAGGCCGAACACCCTCTCCTAACTATTTTATTAGCCTGAATAAACAATATTATTTTCATAGGCTTCGGCTTATAAACACCTTCCCACTCTAACTTATCCATACCATGCATCTCTAAAGTCACCATCTTAGCATTATAGTTTAGAATGGTATAATATGGAGATAGCAAGGTCAAACCTAGGATAATGTCAAAATCAAGCATATCCAAGATTATCAAATCTACCTAAGTTTAAAAAAACATGAAAAATACAGAACAAACACGATACAATGGGGCACTACTATAGAGTCTTCGAACGAAGTAGACACATGAACAGGAGAATCAAGTATATCTCAAATCAAGTTCAATCATAAGGCAAATCTAACAGATACATAAGAATAAGTGGAACCCGAATAAAATAAAACAGTAGCCAACTGGTCACAAATGATAATAGTACATATAATGATGGCATCGAAAGCCTCGGCCTTCGTCTTTCTTGGAAAGGCATAACAGTGAGCTCTATAATCAATCCAGGAAACATCCCTAGCAGGCTGTGCACCACCTCTCCCTGCATTACCACCACCTTAATTTCTACCACAGCCTCCTTAATGATTACCTTACCCACCATGTGGACGACCCTTACTAATTCTATTACCTCTACCACAGGAACCACAACTCTAGCCTATTACTAACCTTATAACCCATCCTGGCTCTGAGGACACTCTCTCTTGAAGTGCCTCATAGCATCACAAGTATAAAAACCTCTCTCTAAAGAAGGCCTGTTGGTTGAAGAATAAGAGGCCCCTTGGCCTCTAGTAACTAAGGGTTGCTGAATAGCCCCTGACTGACTACTTATAGAAGCTGACAGAGCTTAATGAATAGGGTAAGTCGGATAGGCCTAATGGTTGTGACCTTTAGAATAAGAACTGCCAAAGTTGCTCGTATTTTGGGACTTCTTAGCCAAAATCCTTACCTGACCAACTTGCTTAACCCCTTCTACCTTCGTCATATAATCAGTAACCTCATTAAAGGTATTCTTGATAGAAGTCATATGCATAGTTAAAACCTGCAAGTTAGTGTCCAACCCCTTAATAAGAAATTAAATCCTCTCATCCTCTGTACCTAGCAAGTGAGTATCATACCAGGACAAAGCATGAAACTTGGCCTCATAGTCTACAACAGATATATTTCCCTGCTCAAGGTCCAAAAACTCATCTTTCTTGCAATCACAAAGAGTACAGAGAACATATTTCTCCAAAAATAGGGTATGAAACTAAGCCCAAGTCAATAGAGGTAAAGTTGGTGAGCGACACTCTACATACACCCTCCACCACTTCTTGGCATCACCTTACAGCTGGAAAGTAACAAACTCAACATTGGGTTGCTCAACAATACCTATTTTATGCAACCTTTTATAACAATCCATAATGAACTCAAATGTATCCTTAGTCTTAGAGCCCTCAAAATTAGGAGGTTTCATCTTCAGGAACTTGGTCAGCATGTCATGCTCAATTCCAGTCATGACAGGACCTAACACTGGGCGAGGAAAATTAAAGATATACATAATGCATCGTCTTAACTGGAACTATCTTTTTTCTAGGAGTTTGCCTAAAATGAGCATGTCCACAAAACTTACAATTGTCTAGAACATCATCATTCTTATAGAAAAACGTGCAACTATTTGTACAATAATAAGTTTCATGATCATACGACAATCCTAACTCTAAATCCAATTTCTTTCCTTGATAAAAATTCATAGGTATGTTCAAATTTGGATTAACCAATTCTCCCAAAAGACTAACCATAGATTTCATAGAATCTTGAGAAACACTCCAATCTGATTAATATCATTAGTTTAACTGCAACTGACAAAGCAGAATGCAGACTACCTTCACATAGTGGACGACTAGCCTTTTCTAATTGTTGATAGAAGTGTCTTACTTCTTCATTGGAATATTTTTCTAAGTATCTTTCTCATTCCATCACATAATGAACCCCAAAAGCATCATTGGCCATTCATGTACCCTATTATGTTGAACCATATCATGTTGAACCCTATATGCAGGCCTACTATATTGACGCATATGCATCAAATTATAAAATATATCATTCAACCCATTTATCTCTCCATTATCAACCCACATAAAATTTCTAAGCTTAAATCCATCACGATAGATAAACCATAATTGTATATGGATTAAAAACACCATGCATGTGTATAGACTTCAAGGACACCTAACCAACATATGACTTTGAAAAAGGTCTATTGACATTACATGCTCGATATAACCTCTGACACCATCAAAAAATTCAGGCTTCATACTCCCTCCAGTTTTATTACTCATATCATACATCCATAAACGATGGTCCATCTACAAAAATATAGATATTCAATTATAAATTAGATTCATTAATAAATTAGATTAGATAATTTATATTGATAATCAAATTTTATTATTTAATGATTATTATATATTGAGTATTTAATAATTATTATTAAAATTACTTTACTTCTAATTAGATTACATATTTAATGGTTATCATATAATTTAGATTACCTTGATTCTAACTCAATCACTATACCGCTAATTAAGTTTCAATTCAAACTCAATCACTCTAAACCTGTCAAATGTGCCATATTACCATTTTACTTGGTAATCTCTGGATCTATTTTTCTTTTTGAATGAATTATTGTCTTCTTTCTCCTTTTAAATTAATCATATCTTTTATTTTAATTCATGTATGGTTAATAACCAAACCAAAACTGATGACAACCAAATTGATAAATATATTATATTTGGTTTGGTTTGGTTTGGTTTTAATAATTTAAAACCCGATTATATTATTTTGATTTTGGTTTTGACCAATAACTGATCCAAACCAACCTGTGAACGCTAATACGTATAGGTTTAATTTTATAATTAATTTGCTTCTAATAATTTTACTCAAACTGTCTCCCTAATAATATAAATTGAAACTTAACAAATTCAACCTAAGCAATTCACTAATAATGTAATTGAAATGTAACAAATTCAAGTTCATACAAATTCATTAACAAAATCAACTTCATACAATTCATCATAAATTCAACCTAAAAGCTTCACAAGTTTAATCTAAAATCAAATTCAACCTAAACAATTCACTAATTGACAAATCACTTACTAATCTTGGATGTATTTATGCATCCAAGTGCCACTTTTTACTCATATTTTAGCATAAGTTCAAGAATTAATTCATTTATATGCATGTATATTTTGTAAAATTGATGATAAGGGACTAATATAATTGATTAGGCTATTTTCAGGATAAAATACAGTTGGAATGAGCAAAAATTGATGAAGAACGCAAAAGGCGGGATCAATGGATGTTAGATGCTTGCAAAGAGGTGTAAAACCATGGATTCGTGCCATGGAGACATTTTAGTGCGCTTCATATCATGCCATGGAGCAATGTTCTGAGATTGAAGTGCTGAGAAGGCTACAAAATAGTACCCAAGCACACCCATACCATGTCACAAAAATTGCCTGGCGCGCCCAAGTCATGTCACAGAGCAAGTTAGCGTGTCCATGGCATACCACAGTGCAAAAATTGTGCAATGATAGGGTGCCACGGTAGATCTTATCCATATGCAACTTTCAATACAAGTCAATCCAAGTCTAGGTAGTATTATGGGATAATTTCACCAGATTATTAATAGGACACTTAGATAAAAATTAAAGGACTATCATGTCTTTGGAGCATCAAAAATGACAAAGGCTTCTATGTTAGGGTTTTTACTTCTTTTCTTCTTCACTCTTAACTTTTGCATAAAAAACATCAAGATTGTAAGTTTGTTTTCAAACATGAGTGGCTAAAAAACCCTTTTTCTGGCTTTGTGGCTAGAAATATAATTGTGTAGTATATATTTGAATCGACAAAGTTTGTTTCTTATATGGTTGTTCTTATATTCTTGTGCATAGTATTTTAATGTCTTGCCAACATTAGAATAGATCTTTAATACCAAAGTGAACGTACTAAAGGAACTGAGAGATAAAACAAAGAATATAGGGGGTAAGATTTTCTCCTAATTAACCTTAAGAGTTGATCTATGACTAGGATAGAAATATACCCAAATCTCCTTACTTGTTGCATAATGAATAGATAAATGAATGCATTTAAATTAGATTCTCACATCCCCACTCAATGTTGTAGTTTTGAGGCTAATTTGGATAGATGATTAGAGATTGATCATACCATAATCATAAAATCAACCCCATAACTAAGAACTAAAGAAACAAACACGTCAAGGAAATTGGATGCTATACACGATTGTGAATTATGTCGTAACCCTAGAATATCCCTCCGATGGTGATTACAACCTTTACTTACTCTATTGCTTTAATTAGTAGTCTTAGAAATACAAATTACCATCATACTCATTTGGTACTATTACACTTGTTTAATATTGTAGTAATAATTGAACTAGGTGTGTTGTTAAGTTGCAAGTCCCTATGGGTTCGACATGCGGCTTGCAATAGCCACTTTATTACTTGAAAGACTACGTACACTTGCATGTGTATTTGAATACAACACATTTTTGGCACAGTTGTCGGGGAGTTAGAAATTAGCAAACTTCTATTTTCTTGTTACTATTTTATTGATTCAAGTGCTAACAACTTGATCTTAGTCATTATTTCTATAGGTACACATTTGTTTCACGACCCAAATCCATTATGAGTGGCACCTACACTAACCCTCTGGTGGGAGAACCATCTAACTCAAAAACCAACACCAATACTTAGCCATTTTAATTAAGACCAAACCGATTCCATTAATAAAATAAATATATCTAACAGTTAAATTAAATGCCAAAATAGATAATCAATTCTAAAAAAGCCCCAAAAATTGAATATTCCCATGCCAGAACTCTAACTAGAATATGTCTATGGGTACAACCAAAAGAGAACCAACAATAAATAAAAATGTCTTTGCCCAAACAAGTGGATAAGATTGAAAGAAGATAGATGCATGGATGCCTGTAAGATGAATGCTCACTCTTGGATATGATGTTACTCTATTAACTACAAGTGAGGTCTCATAGAAGCCATTAGAATATTGTCACAACCTGAGTCTAAACCCAGAATGTAACATATACATGTACCCCAAGCAAACTCATGGCATGTCATAATACTAATAATACTGAAAACAACTGAATAATTAATGTAAATGCTAGCTGAATTTAAGAATAATCATATGAAATAAATATAAATCTTAATAGACACAAATATTAAAATAGTTGTAATGTTTAACTCTATGTCTAAAAGGCTCTACTAACTGATGAGTTTCTCGTACAAGTCTCCAGCTAACTTTAAATATCTAAAACTAGAAGTAATACTAAAAAAGAAAATAAATCATGAACACTCATCCTCGGCTGATGAGGACTCACCACTGAAAGCAACTGAGATGGCATTGGAGCGTACTAACCGCAGGGCTGATGTTGAGTGTCCAAACCTATATCATGACATAATAAAATGGAAAAAGAAAGTATGCGATTAGTACTTTAAATGTAGTGAGCATGTGAGATATGTAACTGTAAAATAGACTAAACATGCTAGAAAATACAAATATGTTGTACTAAATGCAATACTGAGTGCAAAAGCTGAACTGTAATACAATGACCCTATTTGAGATGTATATATAAATACTAATACCAAATAATAGTCTAAAAAATCATAATTTAAAAGAAAGTAAAATTAAATTGAGGGTCATTATAATAACCCATTTTGTTGTTATGGTAAAAAATTAGTTCGATAAAATAATTTGATCAAAAATGCTCTTTATGCCTGATTAGAATTAATTTTAAGATAGAAAATTTTAGGCCCCAAAGTTAAATGGGCCAAATTTTTTGGTTGGGCCAAATCTGTCAACTACCGTTGTAGTGACAGGATTGTTGTTGCAGCGATATTCTAATTACAGCAGTAATAGTTAGGCAGTCATCCCTCCTAAGGTTTTTAAAGCTCTTTCCTTTAGTTGTGGTCTTATATATCGTTTGCCTCCTCCAAAAACACCCCAGATGAATCCTAGGCTTAGAACAATAAGGATAAAGAGACCAAGCTTCAAGAAGATAATTTCCAAGCATTTTCTAAGGAAAACCTCGATGGATTGGATAGAAAAAGCACTAAAGGAGAGAATTCTCACTCACTATAGCAGGTAACTCATCAATGAGGTAGGTTATAGTTTAATGTATAGTATATTTTGGTTAGTTATGTGTAATAACTATATTTTTTATAGGAGATTTCATGTTTAAGCCTACGAGCATGGAGTTTGGATGGAATAATTAACAAATTGAACCTAGTGTAACATGAGTTGATGTATTATGTACTTCATGTGGATTTATAGTATGTGTTAACCTTTATTATGTGGAGAAGTTGCTATGCTTATGTGAACTAGAGGCAAGTTGGGTAAATGGTGGGTTAGTATGAGTTTACATTTAATAGGAGTATGTAAAGGGGTGGAAGTATTGTGTAGATGTATTAGTGCCTTGTATATTCTAAGCTGGTAGTAGTTTAGAATAGGTTGAGTTGTAGTGGTTGTGGAAAGAGGATCCAGTAGGTTCGAGGGTGATTGATACTGAGGCTAAAGGAGGAAGATGAGAGAATTTATAGGTGGAACTAAGCATGGATTTGAGTCTCTAGTGTGATAGTTGATATTAGTGGAATAATGTTCAAAAAATTAGTGTTATGGAGTTTTCCTTAAGAGGTATACGTGAATCGAAATAATGGTAGATGATAGTGAGTGAAGGGTAATTAGAAAGGTTGAGTTAGTTTCTTGGCAAAGCAATCCTTGGTATGTTATCTTGTGATAAGTGCAGTTGAGTCAATTGGGAGAAATTCCTGGAGGTTGGGTACAAAATGGTTGGTTGAAAGTAGTTGTAGACTTAATTTGACTATATTCTTAAGTTTGAGTTAGATGATTGTGATTATCCTTCATGCATGTTTGTGATCATTGATTGATTAGATGTTAAAGTTAAGCTGAAAAGATAAACTTGGAGGTTATAAGTGTTGACAAATGGAATATGAACATGAATATTGATATTATTATTCTTGAGCATTATTGTTGAGGTTTTTATCTATTTGATGATACCATGCCAGTACAGATTTATTACTGAGATCGGGTGCCATGTCGATATAGATATTAATAGCCTTGTTGTTAGGAATAGGTACCACACTGGTACGGTACATGAATTGAGCTCGTTTCCTGTAGGTCATGACTAAGGGTATTTGAGGATCATAGTATATGTGTACATTATTTTTAGGCATGCATTGTTGTTATTGCATTATTCATCATTACATCATTGCTAGTGCATTGACGTGATTGTATTATTGTATTTCCTCGTATACGTGATTGGTTGATGATTGGGTTGACTAAGTATAAAAGTGAAATGATATGATTGATGTGAGATGGATTGAAGAAAAAGAATGTAGCCAGTAGCTTGTAAGTTGATGTATCTATGAATAGGTATCGCAAGTAGGTGTGAACAGAGATATGTCTTCAAATGTAAAATAATCTTGTTATATTATACATATGTGTGTATGTGTGTGTGTATGTATATATGTATATGTGGAGTGTATTATTGTTTCGTGTCCTGCGAATCAGTTGTTTGCTCTATTACTTGTCCCAGTGTTGCATTATTAGTGTGTGATGACAATAAAATAGTGAGCTAGAGTTGTCATGAGAGAGGAGTGTAGATATATTTAGGATGAGATGAGTGCGTAAGAAATATGGGTTTGGTGGTTCCATGGAATTGCGTCATTTAGTCACGCCCTAAGGATAAATTTATAATGTTATAATTAAGGGAAAGCAGTAAGGTTGGGAATTGAAGTATGTTGAAGTTTGTTAAGTGAATATTACCATGATCGCTCCTTGATAGCTATATGTTCCTATATGTTTCTAACCCTGATCGACCGATGATACCTACTAGTAAGTGTATTTTGTACTGATATTACACTTGCTATATCTCCTTTTGGGGGTTTAAATATGATTGCAGGTCAGTTGATGTTTCTGTAGTAAGACAGTGATCATTCTTCAAAAACTCCTATTATTCTACTCTTACATGGAGGTTGTGTCATGAATTATCTTTCTTGTATTTAGAGATCTTGTACGTGTTTAGACTAGGTTCTGGGAAGTTGTTTAGTTGAATTTAGTTTTCTTATTGTAAAACATTTTGGTTTAAATAAAAATGTTTATTATTTACTAATGATTAAGGTTTTAGAGATGTATTCTGTAATTGTTAAATAATGGGTGGTAAGGGTTCTCTTATCTAGGGTAAAGTTGGGTAGGTGCCCGCATGATCCCATGATTTGTGCCATGACAAGATGGTATCATGAGCCAAAGTTACCGATCTCCCAGTATAAGAGAAAATGTTGAGTAGAGTCCTGTGGATTAGTATGTTGACATCCACATCAAATCCTTAGGAAGAAATAAGGCATCTAGGAAATGAATCTCACATTCTTCACTCCCATTGTGTTATTTCAGTGTTATCTCCCCAAGCCGATTCTAATTGGTATATCTACAATCACAATTGGGATTAGTTAGTCCCGGTTGGTATCTCGATAATGTTTGAAAGATTTGAAATTGGTTATTCTAAAGGGTATAAGTCAATAAAAGGTGAACGACTTGTGTTCTAATATTATTGTTGTGTTTGATTGAGTGATATGTATATTTTATATGTTGTTATGGTTGTATTAAGTGGAATATTATGATTTTAGTTAAGTTGATTAGTGTAATTCTCTCATTGATTGATTGGTTATGCTTATCAAAAAGACTATAAAGTGATATTAAGTTTAAAACTTGCTCGGGTGTAAGGTCCTTTGAGTTAACAGTTAAGTGTAAAAGAGGTGTGAAACTTGTAAATGTGTGGGGAGTGGGTGTGAAACTAATGTATTAGGGTTCCAAGTTCGGTTGAAATTGCTAGAATATGGTTAGTGAAAGTATCAAAGTGACCTTGGGATAGCATCATGCTGAGAGAATTTGGGGAAAAATAGAGCTCGGAGTCTTTGACTGACTGCTAAAGCAACCATTTGACCACTTTAGAGGTACTTTTACCCTTTTACTAGGCCACTTTAGCAGTCAAAGTGCCAGTTTAAGGGCCATCGCTGAGTATAAGATCCAAACCAAACCTATTTCATATTTTTGACTATTTGGAAGCTAGGAAGCTCCGATTTTGATGATTCTCGATGCGTTTTTCTAGTATAATCATTGTATATGTGATTATAACTTCATATTTCTCTTTTTCTAAAAATAACCATTTCAGTTTTCATAATTTCCGACTAAAATTATGTTCCAAAACCCTTTTTCCGCCATTGTTGGAGCTTGGAGTGTGGAAAATTGTGGGAAATCATCCATTGAGGCTAAGGTAAGCTAATTAAACATCTATTGATCATTTTCCATTGTTTCCCCTCATCAAATTACTTTCTTTTCCATGTAAGTTCCTAGAAATTAGCTTTTGAATTTCTTAACTTTGTGGGGCCTCAATTCAAGCTCCGTTTGGGCTTAAATTTTGGGCATGCATTCCTTGTCCTTCGAGTAACCTTGTGACGGATTAAATTTTGGAATCACATTTGTAGGCCCCATGGGCCCATTCTCGATCCGAATTTTGGCCCGGAGTATTATATAGTAATATGGGTATTATTTTACTCCTATTAACGTATAGATTATTATTTTGATAGTGCGATGTCATTTTGGAATAATGGGATGAATATGATCAATTCACGGATGGTTCGAGATTGTAGTTCGGCTACGAGGTAGGTTTTGGTCTACTTTTCTCTATGAGATTGTGTATTGCATAGATTACATGCTAAGTAGGGATCATTGGATCGGATTATGACTAGTATATCAAGACTTAGTCTATTTGGGGAATTTGAGATAGAAATGTGACCCAAACTTTAGCATAGGATACTTGTTATGGCCGTAGAATCGTACTATCTGTGATTATAGGCTTGTTTAGTCATAGATTGGCATTATGGATCCTTTAGAATAAGGTTTACCATTTGACTTAGTGATTTGGGTGGTATTTTTTCAATTAGATCCTTGTAGTGGATTCATGCCCTTGATTGCAGTAGTTACCCAAGTTATGAGGTTTAATTATGTATTGTTGGGCCCGAGGCCATGGTTACGATACCATTTGGACTCCAACTGAGTATTTTATCCCTAAAGGGGAATATGATTCTAGTTTATAGACTCTTAGGCGCTTATAGTGGTATTGTTTAGATACTGGTGATTTCTTTAGGCGCATTCATGGTCGCTTAGTAGTATGATTCCAACCAAAACCTTGATTTTTCTACTATTTTCTAAAAAGGAAATTATTCCCACTTTTTACTTTTAAAATGGATTCTTTTACAATGGGAATTGTACAACCTTATTTATTGGACTATGAGCTTTTGGAACAAAACTGATGATTTGGAAATTAGACCTAGATTGAATCCGGTCTATAGTTCACCCACTCTTTTACCACTACTATTTACTTCGATCGAAGGACATTCCAACCCTTTCTACATTATTATGATGATTTAGTCCCAAACTTGATCTTGGGAAATGGATTACCGATTTACACTCTTTTAGTCGCGGTTCAAGTTCGTGCACTTATTATACAATATACACTCTTTTAGTCACGGTTCGTGTAACACCCCGTACATTCCCGACCCTAACTTGATTGATTGGTGACCTAGGGTGTAGATATAAACCTTAGCTTCGGGAGTGCTAAGTACGTATTTTGCATTTGTTTTGGATGAGACAATTGATATTGTACTAGTCAATGTGCTTAGACTCTTGTATGAGGAGTTGGAAAATTTTTGGAACATTTTAGGAGCGATAAATGAAGCTTGAATGACGCCTAAATAAAGGTTCTTAAAGACAAGAGGCAAGCTAAAGATTAGAACTTGAAGTATCTAACCAAATCCGCAATGAAAAGTCGAAGAAAGAAATTTTTAAAAATTTTTGGGCCAGGCACGCCTAGGGGCATTCCAGGCTGCTCTGGGCTGAAATTTTCAGCCCACAGGCAGCAAGGGGGCGCGCCAGGCAGCGTTCCAGGCCGCCCCTGCACACCCTTCAAATGTTGGAAATTTTTCTAAGTCCAAGGGGCGCCCGGGGTGCTTTTTGCCAAATTTTTCCACCAACCACGAACCTATAAATATGATTCTTGGGTTTTTATATAATTTTTCAATCTTGGTAAGACTACACTTGGACGGAGTTAGCATCCAAATTACGTTTTTACCATTTTATGTTCAATTAAGCCATAAGTGGCTAGAATGTCTTACTTGGAGATTGAGGCTACGAATATGAGTCTCGTGAAACTTATGGAATTATTTAAACATGATAAATATGAGGGAGTACACATTGAATTTGGTGGGCTAAGTTAATAGGTGTTAATGGGCTCAAAGGAAGGCCCAAAATGAATTAAAAGATATGGCCCAATGGGTCAAATGACCCATTCTTACTTTGACAAGTCAATTATTGATTTAAGTGGTGAAGGATGATTTAAAGGGGCTATAAAAGGGCAAGGAAATCAGATTTTATTCATTGTAAATACACATATATTTCTAGACTTTTCCAAGAAACCAAAAAGAGATCTTTTCTCTTCACTTCAAACCCTAAGTCATCTCCTTGGGCAAGATCATCATTATACAAGCTTGGGTAAGTGTTTATTCTTATGATTTAATATATTATGTACATGAGAGATTAGGTATATCATGGTGTTTATGTTGGCAAGGTGTTGAATAGTGCACTTTGTCTTTTTTACTAAAAGATGTGCATCCTTGTGAATTAAACTTGAAAAAGGACTTGATGTTTTGATAAAAGTGAATGGTATGGATGATATATCAACATGTATGGTGTGGTTATGTCCATAACTTGTTATTTTTATCTATGAGTAAATTGTGGAATTTTGGTTATAAAATGTATTGGAGTGATTTGATTGATTCATTGTGATGTGGTGTTAATGAGAACATGTAAAGGAGGAACTTGGTGTGAAAAGCTATTGCTTTATGATGTATTGGTCAATGTATGGAATATTGTGGTATTATTAGAATGATAATTCCATGAATGGTATTGTAAAGGGTGAAATAATGCTATAGGGAAATCATGTAGCTCATGGTCGTCTTATACACTTGGAATGTAGCTTGTGGTTAATGTTGGTTCCATTATGTACTTGTGTTGTAGAGTGACACAAAAAGGGGGAGCTGAATTGTTGTATCACATATTGGCTTGTATATTCATATTGGGAAGATAAGGTATGTAAGGTTAATCTTTCCGTATCCTTCTGCAGCTCCTAGTAGTTACATTGATGTTGTACTAGTTCATTCCGAAATGTCCAAAGGTATCTCATTTCAGGTTGTTATCTATTGATAAGTCACATATTACTCATTCATTAGTCGTTGTTGCTCATGTGTTACATAATCATGGACATGGTTCCAAAGTCCCAATAATGTTATGTTCCAAAGCTTCCAATAAAGTTATGACTACAAAATATCAATCTCTAATAAATGAATGTATTAATCTCTCATGAGTGAGTGTACCAATCTCTCGCAAGTAAAAGTACCAATCTCATAAAAGTTAAAGAATGAAGTAAGGTATAATTATGAGTATATCCATGGGGTGAAAGGAACACCTGCATGATGTATCCATGGGGTGCAATGAACACCTGCATGATGTATCCATGGGGTGCAATGAACACCTGCATGATGTCTATTCCCAATATCACGGGATGTATCCATGGGGTGAAAGGAACACCTGCATAATGATATTATTTTTCCAACTGATCAGCCTGGGGCCCGGGCATTATATGAATGGAAGGATGAGTAATGAACGAAGGAGTGAGTGACTAATAAAGGAAATAAACGTAAAGGCAAGTAATGTAGCAAGAGCAATATATATAAATATATATATAGTTCCAAACATACAGATTGATGTTTTATTCATATTGGGTATTGTCTCATACTTGATTCCATTAAAGCATTTATATATTATGCAGTATCTTCTAGCCTTACATACTCAGTACATTCTTCATACTGACCCCCTTGGGGGAATTCTCCTTACTTGTTGCAGGCACAGGTACCAGTAGATCTCCACAGTAGAGTGCGGGCCATTTGCAGATTTTTGGTGAGCTCCAGTTAGTTCAGGGCTTTTCGAGTCGTAGTGTACACTGATTTTGGTATAGTAAATATTGTATAAAGCGGGGACTTGTCCCGACTATAGCTTGGCTATGTATATGTATCTGTAGAGGCTTTGTAGACATATGTGGTATGAAGAATGTAAGAGATGTATGTCCATGTTGACTCGACGGCCCTAACAACCAAGTTTCTTATATGTATATATCACATGTTTCCATAACTTCCACTATTGACATCTTATACCTCTATGTGATGGTGTTGCTTATTAAGTGACATACATATGAATAGATATGAGCAAAGATTGGTTCTCTTGGGCCTCATCGGCTTTGGGTTCCAGTTCACCTCATTGGAACTCGGGGCGTGACAAAAGTGGTATCAAAGTGGGTCGTCCTAAGGGTGTCTACAAAGCCATGTCTGAGTAGAGTCTTGCTTATGGATGTGTTGCGCGCCACATTTATAAGTAGGTGGCTACGGGACATTTAGGAGTTGTTTATTTTCTTCACTTCTAGATTGTGCAATAGAGCTAAAGTTGTAGGTGGACGCATATGTACGCATTGACAATGGTTTTCTTTTGCCTAGTCAAATGCTGAATATCAGATAAGGTAAGGGCAAAGGTAGGTAGGTTGATCTTCCTGCCAAACAAGAAAGGAGTGAATCACCACCTGACCAAGCTAGTCAAGGTGGGGCTAACATGAAATTTGAAATACGGGTTTCTCTTAGCCAAAAGGGCTCTAGATGTTATGCATGTGGTTGTGTATTGATGTACTTCCATCTAGTTGGGAGGAATTTAAAACGGCATTCCTTGAACAGTACCTCCCATATGAGGTCGGAAAAGCTCAAGCGGACCAATTGTTAAATCTTTGTCAAAGGACTATGAGTGTCAGAAAGTACAGTCTTCGGTGTAATTCTTTGGCTAGGTATACTCCAAATGTGGTAGTTATTATGACCGATAGGGTGCATCGGTATGTGGACAGATGGATTGTACTATTGTAGCCTTGAAAAGAGATATGGATATAGCCAGAATACAGGTGTTTTGCACAGATAATAGAGGATCAAAAGCAACAGAAAAGGACACAAATATTTGAAGAAGGGTCGTCAAAGAGGGCTAGACCTATGGGACGGTTCATGGCATCCCAAGGAGAATTTAGGTCTTGGATGTGTAACGAACCGTCTAGACCATTATTTCCTTAGTCTATAGTAAATGTTCTACCTCGATCCCAAGGGTTTAGAGACAATCGGTTTGGGCAAAGAAATGAGATTCAGGATTCATGGGCAATGGGCAATGGGCAATGGGGTATCAAGCATAAGAACGTAGGAATTAGGAACCAACCGAAGTCTCCTCATCAACCGTGTTAGTGCTGCAGAAGTTATCATCTAGGTGAATATCAGTTGGGGCCGAATGTTTGTTATTGGTGTGGTATGTCGGGCCACAAAATGAGGTTTCTCCTGATGTAGCTACAGGTACCGTATACGTATGGATTGACACATATTCGACATTAGCACATGTTATTTCATTAATTGCTGAAAATTCAAAAGAACACCAGAATTACTAGTTATGGCACAGGAAGTCTATACATCAGTTGGTGAACCTATTGTAGTTAAAAGAGTATATCATAAGTGCATAGTAATTATTTGTGGTCATGAGACACTGGTTGGTCTTATTGAGCTGGAAATAGTGGCATTTTGATGTTATAAAGGGATTGTGCCATAGTAGATTGCCGAACTAAGGAGTTATATTGTCGTTTTCCCCAAAAGAATGTTTTGAATAGCCATGGAAATGTGGGGACGCCAAGAGGAAAGTTTATTCCCCATCTCCCCATCTTAAATCAAAGAAAAGAATACTCTAAGGGATACATATGTCACTTAGTAAGGGTGAAAGATACTGATGTGACGCCACCAACTCTTCAATTAGTTCTGGTGGTGAAATGAGTTCCTCGATCTATGAGCTGGATTCATGTGATGTCAGGTACTCACACTATTTTTATTTCTTCATATAGCATGGCCCCGGTAGAATTACGGGAATAAAGCGAGAAATTAGAAGACGTGATAAACAAGGGATTCATAAGACCTAGAGCGACCTCTGGGGTGCATCAGTGGTCATAGTACAAAAAAAAATGGCACATTGAGAATGTGTGTTTACTATCGACAATTGAATAAAGTGACAATTAAGAATGAGTATCCCCTCCCTGGGATTAATGATTTACTTAACCAGCTATAGGGTGCTAAATATTTTCAAAGATTGATTTGAGATCGGGATATCATCAGGAAAGGGGTAGAAAAAAAATAAATAATATATAATATACCCGAGGCAGCTTCTGAATACATTATGGTTACAATGAATTCCTAGTTATGCCATTTGGACTGACAAATACACCAGCTATGTTGAGGGGTTTGATAATTAGGGTGTTTAAGCCATCGCTAAGTGCATTCGTGATAATGTTTTAGGTGTTATACTAGATTACTCAAGATCACAAAAGGACCATGCTAATCACTTGTGATAGGTGTTATAGATTCTTCGTGACCGTAAGATATATGCAAATTCTTTAAATGCAAGTTTGGTCATAATTCGTATCCTTAGGACACATTTTATAGAATGAAGGAATAAGGATTTATATATACAAAAGAAGTGGCCAAGGCTTATGACGCCTACAAAAATGCGTAACTTCCTTGAGTTGGCCAGTTATTACAGAAGAATGATGAAAATAAAAAAGGGGGCCTCCTGCCACTACCCTTAATAAAGCTAACACATAAAGTAACTAAGTGTCAGCGGAATGATGTATGTGAGAAAAATTGGCAAGAGATGAAAGATAAATTGACTCCTACACCTGCACTAGTACCTCCCAAAGGCACAGAGTGTATTGTGATGTTTTAAAAGTTGGTGTGGTATGTGTATACCCGATAATGTGATACCGTATGCCTTAAGACAATTGCGTCCACATAAGAGAAATTATCCCACATAGGATTTTGAGTTAATAATTGTGACAATTGTTTGTAACAAATGGCACCACTACTTGTATAAAACTTCAAGTGAAAGAATTATAGTGTCAAGTGTGGCAGAATTTTCATTGATATCTAAAATAAAGGAAAAGTTCGACGAAGGTATTTGAGCAAACACAAGGGGGAGTACTTTAACGGCAATGTAAATTGTGTGTACTGGGTTAGATAAGTTAAGGAAATAAATTATGATAGAAGAACATCGTTCACGGTCTTTAATTCATTCGGAAGCAACAAAAATGTACCATGGTTTAGCAGAGAAGTCTTAGTAAAGTTACATGAGAAACGCATTGTAGAACTTGTAGCTTAATGTTCAAGCGGTCACTGATTAATAGTATGGCATCAGAAATCTGTATGTTTTATGCAATGTATTACCCTTCCAGTTTGGAAGTGGAACATGAATAACATGGATTTAATCACAGGGTTGCCTCGTACATTGTGAAGGTTGATTCCATATAGGTAATAGTAACAGGCTTACTGAGTCAATGTATTTTTGACCAATTAGGACCATCGATACAGCTGAACATTATGCAAAGTTGTATGTTACAGAGATAGTACGATTACATGGGATTTCACTCACTATTACATCAAACAGGAGAACTCACTTTATTGCACAGTGATGGAAGTCTTTTCAGTAAAGCATGGGTACACAGGTGGATGTAAGTATGGCTTGTCATCCTCAGATGGATGGACAAATCGAACATATTATATGAATATCTGAAGATATACCACGAGTTTGTACATTGTACATTAAAGGTAGTTGGGATGAACATCTATCGTTTATGGAAATTGCTTACAATAGAAGTATCAAAAGGCACCTTACAAAGTTTTATATGAAAGAAAATATAGATCATCAGTTGGATGGGTTACAGCTAATGAAATTTGCTTTGCTCGGGTCAAATTTTGTTCATCAAACTATAGAGAAAGTGAAGGTAATATAACAGCATCTACAAATGGCCCAAAGTCGAGATGAATCATATGCATATGTTAGAAGTAGGGAATTAAAATGTGCCACAGGTGATTAAGTGTTTTTGACAGTGTCACCAATGAAGAAAAATAATGAGATTCGGAAAGACAGGGAAATTGTCCAAAGATTTGGGCAAATTGCGTATCTATTAGCACTAGTCCAAGAACTCTTCACAGTTTATTCAGTAGCTCATATGCGATGCTTCGAAAGTGTATAGGAGATTATCCCGTATTGCTCCCAGTGGAAACATATAAGTTACGGAAAATTTCACATGTGAAGAAGTACGGCTTACTATTCTGGCTCGATAAGCGAAAGCAATAAGACATAAAGAAGTAGCTTCCGTAAGGGTACAATTGGCGAAATTAGCACGTAGAAGAAGTCACAAGGGAGACCAAGGAAATAATGAAATCTAAAGTACTCATAATTGTTGTACACGAAAGAAAAAGTTCAAGATATGGAATTGGAGTCATAATAAATAAGTCTTTACAAGTATTATGCGTGTATATGATAATGTGAAGGATTCACTTCGGCTTAAGTTATTACGATGAGACAATGTTACTAACATTCGAGGATGAATGTTTCTAAGGGGCGAAGGATGTAACGCCCCCGTACATTCCAGACCCTGACTTGATTGATTGGTAACCTAGGGTGTAGATATAAACCTTAGCTTCGGGAGTGCTAAGTACATATTTTGCATTAGTTTTGGATGAGACAATTGATATTGTACTAGTCAATGTGTTTACTCTTGCATGAGGAGTTGGAAACTTTTTGGAATATTTTAGGAGCGATAAATGAAGCTTGAATGATGCCTAAATAAAGGTTCTTAAAGACAAGAGGCAAGCTAAAGATTATAACTTGAAGTATCTAACCAAATCCGCAACGAAAAGTCGAAGAAAGAAATTTTTAAAAAAATTTTGGGCCAGGTACGCCTAGGGGCGTTCCAGGCTGCTCTGGGCTGAAATTTTCAGCCCACAGGCAGCAAGGGGGTGCACCGAGAAGCGTACCAGGCCGCCCCTGCACACCCTTCAAATATTGGAAATTTTTCTAAGTCCAAGGGGCGCCTGGGGGCGTGCCGGTGTGCTTTTTGCCGAATTTATCCGCCAACCACGAGCCTATAAATATGATTCTTGGGTTATTATATAATTCTTACATCTTGGTAAGACTACACTTGGACGGAGTTAGTATCCAAATTACATTTTTACCCTTTTATGTTCAATTAAGCCATAAGTGGCTAGAATGTCTTATTTGGAGATTGAGGCTACGAATATGAGTCTCGTGAGTTGAATATTGTCGTGAAACTTATGGAATTATTTAAACATGAGAAATATGAGGGACTACACATTGAATTTGGTGGGCTAAGTTAATAGGTGTTAATGGGCTCAAAGGAAGGCCCAAAATGAATTAAAAGATATGGCCCAATGGGTCAAATGACCCATTCTTGCTTTGACAAGTCAATTATTGATTTAAGTGGCGAAGGATGATTTAAAGGGGCTATAAAAGGTCAAGGAAATCAGATTTTATTCATTGCAAGCACACATGTATTTCTAGACTTTTCCAAGAAACCCAAAAGAGATCTTTTCTCTTCACTTCAAACCCTAAGTCATCTCCTTGGGCAAGATCATCATTATACAAGCTTGGGTAAGTGTTTATTATTATGATTTGTTTATTATTATGATTTAATATATTATTTACATGATAGATTAGGTATATCATGGTGTTTATGTTGGCAAGGTGTTGAATAGTGCACTTTATCTTTTTGCTAAAAGATGTGCATCCTTGTGAATTAAACTTGAAATAGGACTTGATGTTTTGATGAAAGTGAATGGTGTGGATGATATCTAAACATGTATGGTGTGGTTATGTCCATAACTTGTTATTTTTATCTATGAGTAAATTGTGGAATTTTGGTTATAAAATGTATTGGAGTGATTTGATGGATTCATTGTGATGTGGTGTTAATGAGAACATGTAAAGGAGGAACTTGGTGTGAAAAGCTATTGCTTTATGATGTATTGGTCAATGTATGCAATATTGTGGGATTATTAGTATGATAATGCCATGAATGGTATTGTAAAGGGTGAAATAATGTTATAGGGCAATCATGTAGCTCATGGTCGTCTTATATAGTTGGAATGTAGCTTGTGGTTAATGTTGGTTCCGTTATATACTTGTGTTGTAGAGTGACACAAAAAGGGGAAGCTGAATTATTGTATTCACATATTGGCTTGTATATTCATATTGGGAAGATAAGGTATGTAAGGTTACTCTTTTCGTATCCTTCTGCAGCTCCTAGTAGTTACATTGATGTTGTACTAGTTCATTCCAAAATGTCCAAAGGTATCTCATTTCAGATTGTTATCTACTGTTAAGTCACATATTCCTCATTCATTAGTCGTTGTTGCTCATGTGTTACATAATCATGGACATGGTTCCAAAGTCCCAATAATGTTATGTTCCAAAGCTCCCAATAAAGTTATGACTACAAAATATCAATCTCTCATAAGTGAATGTATTAATCTCTCATGAGTGAGTGTACCAATCTCTCACAAGTAAAAGTAACAATCTCGTAAAAGTTAAAGAATGAAGTAAGGTATAATTATGAGTATATCCATGGGGTGAAAGGAACACCTGCATGATGCATCCATGGGGTGCAATGAACACCTGCATGATGTCTATTCCCAATATCACGGGATGTATCCATGGGGTGAAAGGAACACCTGCATGATGATATTATTTCCCCACTGATCAGCCTGGGGCCCGGGCATTATATGAATGGAAGGATGGGTAATGAGCGAAGGAGTGATTAACTAATAAAGGAAATAAACATAAAGGCAAGTAATGTAACCACAACAATATATATAAATATATATATATAGTTCCAAAAATTTAGATTGATGTTTTATTCATATTGGGTATTGTCTCATACTTGATTCCATTAAAGCATTTATATATTATACAGTATCTTCTAGCCTTACATACTCAGTACATTCTTCATACTGACCCCCTTGGGCGGATTTATCTTACTTGTTGCAGGGACAGGTACTAGTAGACCTCCACAATAGAGTGTGGGTCATTTGTAGATTTTTGGTGAGCTCCAGTTGGTTCGGGGCTTTTCGAGTCGTAGTGTACACTGATTTTGGTATAGTAAAGGCTGTATAAAGCGGGGACTTATCCCGAATCTAGCTTGGCTATGTATATGTATATGTAGAGGCTTTGTAGACATATGTGGGATGAGGAATTTAAGAGATGTATGTCCATGTTGACTCAATGGCCCTAACGGCCAAGTTTCTTATATGTATATATCACATGTTTCCATAACTTCCGCTATTGACATCTTATACCTCTATGTGATGGTGCTACTTATTGAGTGACATACATATGAATAGATATGAGCAAAGATTGGTTCTCTCGGGCCTCATCGGCTTCGGGTGCCAGTCCGCCTCGTTGGAACTCGGGGCGTGATAGTTTGAGTTGGTGCACTTATTATACAATGTACACTCTTTTAGTCATGGTTCGAGTTTGTGCACTCATTATATATGTACATATATCTCTCTCTCTAGTACTGGATGGAGTAGATGGATTATGATGATTATTGGAAGTCATGGTTCGGGACCAAGAAGTGTATATGGATATCTCGAATCCCCTATGGGCCCTTACATCTTTAAGCCACAGTTTCGGAGAAGGATGGTCGACGTAGGTCCAGCCTTTGCGAGCTACTAAGCTGGAGAAGGTGTATACACTTAGTACTTTATGGCACTTGCAACTGTTATGGTATTTTGGCTTATGTTGCATACATTTACTCATATGCATCGCCTATCACCAGTATAATTGTTTGGCACCTGTATCTATCGATCTTATGGGGGGCCGTGTAGGAACAGGTTATGATTATTGTTTATTGAGTGCTTCCATGAACCTTCTGGGCTTATGGGGGCCTGGTTAGGTATTATTTGTATGGACTAGTCGGTTACTTTACTATTGGTTATTATGGTTAGTTCATGGAAGGATGGTCATGAACTGGTACCCGAGGTTGTCGGTATGTTTCTTGTTTGCTTCCTTTATCATGATAGAATATATTATTGGTAGTTTGTCTCATGTTAGGTCACCCTTTCGTTGGAGGCCCTAATCATAGTAGTATCAGCTCCTCTACTTAGCTATGGAACATGAGATGTTAGGTTGCCTTCCTCAGGTTATTACTTTTGAGCTAGTCCAATATGTATATATATATATGCCATTATGTTATATCCCCCTCTTTCTTTTCCATTCAAATTATATATATATTCTTTGGCCTTGTATACTACCATATATTTACTTCTTTTCCTCTTCATTGGTATATTGACTAGTGATATACAGTAATGTACTTTAGATCCTGAGCACTATTAGAATAGGGTAGTTTACCCTTATTTCTTTATTAGTCTCATTATGCTTAGCTTTCCTTGATAGTTTTCTGTAGTTATATTCATGCCTTACATGTTATTTTTGCTTGCATTATTTTTGGAGCTCAGTTAGCTGATGCCTACTGAGTACCACGTGTTTGGTACTTATACTACACTTCTGCAGCTTGCATATCATAGTACAAGTTATCACCATTGATGTGTGCATCGTACGAAAAAACCATAGATTGGAGATTTAGAGTGAGCTTCTGACGCTCAGAGTGCTCCTACTCTCTCTCTCTCTTATTGTTAGACTGATCTATATGTTGTATTCAGAGACATCTTTGTATATATTTACCCTGTATTTCACTTGTACTCCTATTGTATTAGAAGCTCTTGTACTGGCTCTATCAGGTTTTAGGATTATAGTAGCCTATTTATTATATTTATTCTGTAGTTTCTTCTTTTCTCTTGGCAGTCCGTTACTAGCTGTTATGGACTACTATTGGCTTACCTACTGGCAGGTTAGAGTAGGTGCCATTATGATCTGACAAATCAGGTCGTGACAAATTAGTATCAGAGCTTAGGTTTATCGGTGTTGTTAGTACAAGAGCTAAGTGTCTAGTAGAGTCCTGCGGATCGGTACAGAGACGTCTGTATCATCTCTTTTGGAAGCTATAGGGCATTCTTAGGAAATTTTATTCTTGACTCCTTGTTATGTGTTCGTACTTCTATGAACCTCTAAGTACTTTTTTTGACTTTACTTTTTCCCAGATAGATCTCATGAGATTGTCGATAGATGTAGATGGGACTTCTACGCGCATTGTTAGAATTTTTGCTCAGCATTAGACTACGGTGTTAGAGATTGAAATTAAGGACCACCAACAGCAGCCAGTGATGATACCCAGTACATCGAGTGATTCTCAGGCTAGATTTGGGTTCGTTGCTATTTGCCAGGGATCTTTACTAATTTTAGAGTATGATATTGGGTTTCTCGAGTAGATCAGTCAGACATTTAGATTATATGATATAGAGCATGAGATGGTGCAGAGATTCATCAGATGATTGACTTTACCACTCAGTTTGGCATCAAAATATTTGCTAGTAATTAGGTCTAGTTTTTATTAGGTTGTTGATCATATGGGGACTATAGAGAGGGTATGTATTGAGACATTTGGAGGTGGCAGTAAAAGGCCATATCAATAGTACAATATTAGTAGTATTTTGTCTAGAGGTCAGGATCTTCCCAGCAGAGGTCAGCCTCACTTGCAGACTCTCAGGTCTGTTCGATCTGTTTAGGTAGAGCCTCAGATTATTTGTGACTCTCAAGTATGTCATAAAGGTCACAGTGGATAGAGTTATGGTCAGATGTTATGGGGTATTCGGTCTAAATCTTCAGGCCATGACAGTCATTCTAGGTCAGTATGTACACTGCATTAGAGAGTTCCAGGGGCATGTTTTGACTGTAGAGAAACTGACCATTGGCCTAGAAAGAGTATCCCTGACATGGAATTATTATGCAGTCAGTGTAGTCAGATCAGTCTCTTAGAGATATAGTACCTTTGGGCAGAGGTAGTGCTCTTAGTATTTCAGTTGGTCGATCAGATGCTCAGTTTGGGTTTGGATGCCTTCAGATTTGTACTTCTTTGGGTAGGCTAGGACTATAACTTTGGATTTCCACCGTGATAGGTACGCCTTTGATTTCCTACCTTTAGTTCTATTTGAGTTAAGTTGGGGTTTTCATACTATCGATGATTATATGCCTTGGTATTTTATGTTGGTTGTTGTATACCTTTGTGTAGATTCGTGCACATATGACTACCAATGTAGATATTTTCTTTTAGTAGTGGATTGAGTGGATCGGTATTGTATTTTCCATTGGGTGTAGCATTTGGGTTACAGTGTCTTTTCTTCGGCATATTGTCTTTGTTATGGTATTAGAGTGATGTTGGTTGTGTTTTCATTTTTGTGACAATGGCACCTTATATTGATGTTATAGTTTGCATTATTTTGACATTTATTGATTCTTGTTTGATAGATGGCTAGACTAGCATTATCTAGTTAGTGTTTCCCCTTCATTGTGATCTTATTTCATTTGTTTAGACGGCTACCTTGGTTGGTTGGCCTTCTTTTTCTGTTAGCACGGCTGGTTGTAGAGAAGATTGTGAAAGTGAATATAAGTTTGTCCTTCCATATCTTTGTTGGGATTTTAGCATGGGTGATTTTCTCCTATAACCCCTTCCATTTCTGTTGATGATAGGTCTGAGGTTTATATTCTGATTCATTTGATTCGTCACCCGATTGTAGTCTTGATCTTGATGTTGATAGTGATTTGGGTACTTCGTTCTTCCTATAATTTGGTTCATGGTCCAGCCGAGTTAAAGTTGGTGTACTTGGGAGAATTTAGAAAATTTCCATCTTGGCATTTGTAAGGCCTAATGTGACTTCGTGGAGTATTTCTGCTTGATGATATGTACTTATGGGTATTCATGATCGTAGATCCAGTATTAGATTTACCAAATTCAACCTAAGGTTGTATTTCTCCGAGTTGCTCGAGTTTTGGCTATCACTAGTATAATTTGCAGCCTTGGTAAGTTCTTGCTTATGCCTTGATGCATTGTGCCCTCCAGTAGATGTGGAGTTGATTTCTTATGTTTTCAGTAAGAAGTTTTTCCTCCTTTATGATGATGTTCTTTGGCGACATTTCATCTTTAGCCCTTGCGGGAACCATTGGATATATGCTTAGTCTATGAAAGTGAGATTGGTTTGGGGTTTATGCTTGATTTCTGACTCTTTTGAATAATGACTTGGGAGTTGTGATAGCTTTTGGTATGTGGATGCCTACTCGTCAGTAGGATCGATTTGGATAGTTGAGATCGAGTAGTTCAGCTTTGGTTTGAGATTTTAGCTTTGGGTTGCATAACTTGGTTGCATCCCCGTTTCCAGATTTGCTTCAGTTGAGCATTCATGTATAAGATTACTAACCCTACTCATTGCCTACCAACTAAGTTTCCTTAAATTCGGATGGGTCTTACTTGAGATATGCTTGGAGGATGGTCTGTCGGCACATGGTATGGGCTTCTACTACTTTTGACCTTGGTTCACATTGTTCGTCAGAATTTTGATGGCTTACTCAATGGAAGAAGTGTACTCTAGTTGGGCTTAGTATGGTTTCACCCATAGTTGGTGCGAAGTTCTGGAGTGGATCGTTCAATTTTGAAAGGTTGTGCTTCGGACTCATGAACATTGGTTTGGAGGGTCATCCAAATCAGCTAGTGTCTTGGAAGATATTGCATACATTGGTCATCACCATTTGAGTACTCACTTGGTTGTGCTTGTTTCGGTGTGATACCAGTATGATGTGGTTTGGCTTTGCGTTCTTTTATCGTACTTGGTCTAGTTGGAGTCCAGTTAGTGGTTGAGTATGAGTTTTCGTTATTTGGAAAGTGAAGTAAGGATGTGAAGGATAAAGGGATACCTTTGGTGAAATCCCTTGAAAATGTTTATTTTCCTTAGAATTTATCTGGGAAGTCTTTCTCGGAGCATGTGTGCCCAGTACCTCATCCTTTAGAGCTTTTAGACTCTTTCTATCCAATAACTTTCGCGGGTGAAAGTACTTTTAGTAACGGATATTTTAATGACCCTCCAAGTCATTCTTGATTTTCACATATTTTTGACATTTCAGCCTTTCCACAACGGCTACAAGTCATTTATGACTTGGAAAAATTGTCGGTTCAGTTAATGAACAGTTCATATGGGTTTTAGGCTCATTTCTCTGTTTTGGAGCTTTAACTGTTAAGGAATTGATCTCAGACCAAAACTCCTAGTAAATGATCTTGGATTAGAAATATGACAGCGCCCTTAGCTTCGGAACATTGATTTTAGGCTAGGGAGACCCTTGGTCCGAGTCCCAAGACTTTCGGACTCATTTTGGGCTATTAGTTGGAAATTGGTTAAGATGAAATAGGGTCCACATTTTATTGAAATGATCTCGGATGAAAGTTCTGATGATTCTATTGAGTCCGAGATGTTGTTTTGGGTTAGTAGCATAGTTAGTATGGGTCCCAAACCTTTATATTTCATTTTGAGTGTTTAGACAAAAATTAGTTAAAATAGCCTAAATGGGGTCTTATGGGTTAATTTTTTGTAAACGATTTTTTTTCATAAATTCGATGATTCCATTGGATCCAAAACACTTTTTATGATCAATTTGCACTTTTGATTCATGTTCATAGGGTTCTGGATGAGTTTCGAGGGTCAAAAACAAGTTTGGATGTTGTTGGTGCTAGTGTGGCCGCTTTAGCGGCTGTTGACCATTTTACTGACCACTAAAGTGACCATTTTACCACTTTAGTTGTACATTTACCCTTTGACCAGGCCACTTTAGCGGTCAAAGAAACGCTTTAGCGGCCATCGCTGAGTATAAAACTCAAACCGAATCCATTTCGTATTTTTGACATTTTGGGAGCTAGGAAGCTCTAATTTTGATGATTCTCGATACATTTTTCTCATATAATCATTGTCTATATGATTACAACTTCATATTTCCCATTTTCTAAGAATATCCATTTCGTTTTTCTTAATTTCCGACTACAATTGTGATTTAAAACCCTTTTTCCGCTATTGTAGGAGCTTGGAGCGTGGAAAATTGTGGGAAATCATCCATTTAGGCTAAGGTAAGCTAATTCAACACCTCTTGATCATTTTCCATTGTTTTCCCCCAACAAATTTTGCTCTTTTTCGTGTAAATTTCTAGAAATTAGCTTTTGAATTTCTTAATTTTGTTGGCTGCTTTGGGCCTCGATTTGAGCTCCATTTGTGCTCAAATTTTGAACATGCATTCCTTTTCCTTTGATGGACCTTGTCATGGATTCAATTTTGGAATCACATTTGCAAGTACCAAGCTCCCATTCTTGATCCAAATTTTAGCCCGGAGTATTATATAGCAATATGGGTATCATTTTACTCCTATTAACGTGTAGATTATGATTTTGATAGTGCGATATCATTTTGGGATTATGGGGTGAAGACGAATGATTCGTGGATGGTCTGAGATTACAGTTCGTCTATGAGGTAAGCTTTGATCTACTTTTCTCTATGAGATTGTGTATTGCATAGATTGCGTGCTAGGTAGGGATCATTGGATCGGATTATGACTAGTATATCATGACTTAGTCTATTTGGGGAATTTGGGATAGAAATGTGACCCAAACCTTAGCATAGGATAATTGGTATGGCCTTAGAATCATAATATCCTTGATTATAGGCTTGTTTAGTCATAGATTGGCATTATGGATCCTTTGGTATCAGGTTTACCATTTGACATAGTGATTTGGGTGTTATTTCCCCAATTAGATCCTTGTAGTGGCTTCATGCCCTTGATTGCAGTGGCTTCCCAATTTATGAGGTTTAATTATGTATTGTTGGGCCCGAGGCCATGGTTATGATACCAGTTGGACTCCAGCTGAGTATTTTATCCCTAAAGGGGAACATGATTCTAGTTTATAGATGCTTAGGCGCTTATAGTGGTATTGTTTAGATACTGGTGATATCAAACATACTTTTAGATTCATGCTCGCTTAGTGGTACAATTCCAACCAAAACCTTGATTTTACTACTGTTTTCTAAAAAGAAAATTATTCCCACTTTTCACTTTTAAAATGGATTCTTTTTCAATGGGAATTGTACCATCTTATTTACTGGACTATGATATTTTGGAACTAAAAGTGATGTTTTGGAAATTAGACGAGATTGAATTAGGTCCATGGTTCACCTACTCTTTTACCACTACTATTTACTTTGATCGATGGAGATTCCTACCCTTTCTACATTATTATGATGATTTAGTCCTGAACTTGATCTCGCACAATAGCTTACAGATGTATACTCTTTTAGTCACGGTTTGAGTTCGTGCCTTATTATACAATGTACACTCTTTTAGTCACGGTTCGAGTTCGTGCAGTTATTATTTAATGTACACTCTTTTAGTCATGGTTTGAGTCCGTGCACTCATTACATATGTATATATATATATATCTCTTCAGTACTGGATGGAGTAGATAGGTTTTGATGATTATTGAAAGTCCTAGTTTGGGACCAGGCAGTGTATACGGATATCTCGAATCCGCTATGGTCCCCTTCGTCCGTGAACTGCAGTGGCGGAGAAGGATGGTCTATACATGTCTTACTTTCACGAGCTACTTAGATGGAGGAGGTGTATACACTTGGTACTTTTTGGCACTTGGATCGATTATGGTATTTCAGTTTCTGTTGTGTACATTTATTCATATGCATAGCCTATCACCAGTATAATTGTTTGGCACCTGTATTTATTGATCTTATAAAGGGTCGTTTAGGTACAGGTTATAAGGGTTGTTTATTGAGTGCTTTCGTGAACCTTCTGGGCTTATGGGTGCCTGTTTAGGTATTATTTGTCCGAACTAGCCAGTTACTTTTCTGTTGGTTATTATGGTTAGTTTGTGGCAGGATGGTTGTGGACTGGTACCCAATGTCGACGGTACATTTCTTGTTCCCTTTCTTTATCATGATAGAATATGTTATTGGTAGGTTGTCTCATGTTTAGTCACCCTTTGGTTGGAAGCCCTACTCATGGTAGTATTAGCTCCTTTACTTGGCTAGGGACCTCGACATGTTAGGTTGACTCCCTCAGGTTATTACTTTTGAGTTAGTTCTATATGTATATATATATATATATATATATATATATATATGGTATTACCGTTTACCCCCCTCTTTCTTTTCCATTCAAATTGTATATATATTTTTTTGCCTTGTAACTACCATATATATACTTCTTTCTTTCTTCATTGGTATATTGACTAGTGATAAACGGTAATGTACTTTAGCTCCTGAGCACTATTAGAATAGGGTAGTTTACCCTATTACCCCATTAGCCTCATTATGTTTAGCTTTCCTGGATAGTTTCCTGTAGTTATTTTCATGCCTTACTTGTTATTTATACTTGCATTATTTCTGGAGCCTAGTTGACCGATGCCTACTGAGTACCACGTGTTTAGTACTCATACTACACTTCTACAGCCTGTAGATCTGTAACACCCCGTACCTTACGCCCCTACTTGCTTGGTGATCTAGGGCGTCTTGATATGTCGTATTTGACCCATGTTTACCTTAGTTTTGAGAGCAATAAGTGCATATTTTGTACTGGTTTTGATGGACTATTGATATAGTACTAACTTCCGCAAAGAAAAGTCGAAGAAAGGAAGAAAACCACATTTTAAATGTGGGGCGCGCCCAGGGGCGTGCCAGGCCGCTTTTGGCTAAAATTTTTTTGGCACAGGCAGCACTGGGGCGTGCCAGGCGGCGTACCGGGTTTCTTTTTGCTAAAATTTTTCTCCGACTATTATTCTATAAATAAGACTTTTGAGTTATGGTATCATTACTCCATCTTAGTAGGACTACTCTCGAGTGAGTTTGGCATCCAAGTTGGGGTTAATTCGTCGTCACAAGTATTTTATCAATTTATGTTAAATTAAGCCATGAATGGCAAAAATCGCGTATTCTTGAGGATTGAGGCTACGAATGTGAATCTCGCGAGTTGAATTGTAACACCCCGTATGTTTTCGGACCCATGTTATTATCGTAACATTTATGGAATTAATTAAACATGGGAGTTTTGAGGAATTATACATTAAATTTCACGGGCCAAAAATTAATCTTAAACTATTTGTCTCAATGGAGGCCCAATGAGACAGGCAAGACATGGCCCAAAAGGAGTATTTGACCCATTTTTGACCCACTCTTGCAAGACCAAGTTGTTATATCATGATTGGACCAAGTGTTTGGTTAAAGCAAGGACCACTAGGGGACTATATAAAGGGTAACAAATCAGATTTTTAATCCATAAAGCACCCATGCCATTTCAAGAAATTTCCCAAAATTATTGTCATTCTCTCAAACCCTAAGCTACCTTCATCTTTGGACAATATCATACATTTCAAAGCTTTGGTAAGTATTTATTCTCATGGTTTAATATATGATATTCATGGAATATGGTGTAGATGATGTTGGTTATGTTGATAAAGTATTGAGAAGTTCACAAGGTGTGAAATGTTATATGTTTGCTAAATCGGAGGATGGTTTGTCTTGTAAACTTGACTATGCACTTGTGGTTTTGAATAAAGTGAACTTGGTGGAGTAAATATTGACATGTGATATGTTATTATAGTATTACTTTGTTTTATTCTTGTGCATAACGTTTGGAATTGTTGTTGTGATATTGGTTATGGATTTGGTGACGTATTAACCATAAAGTGTAGTTTTGGGTGTTGTCATGTGCGTTGTGAGACCATGGCGGAATGTTGGTGTTTAATATGATCAAATATATGTCAAAATAAGTTTGGTTATGATCATGGACCATTCATGGCATTAAAAGACCCAAAAGAAACTATTTCGGACCAAAACGGGCATCCGCCCCCGCAGACGGAGGCACCTGTGGGCGCAGATGCCTCTGGCTGCTGCCAAAGTGCATCTGCGTGTGCACCTCAGCCACCTACAGGTGCAGGTGGAAGCGCAGGTCACCCCCAGATCCAGTTTTGTATGTTTTCGTACCTAGTCGACCCCCGAAGGCCCCTATACCCTTTTTGAATGTAATTATCAACTTGTGATATTGTTTTAATGACTTTAAAGTATCGTATGGAGGTATGTTGGACTGTATTAAGTATGGATGGTTGTTCATATGTTTCTATAAAGTAATTATGACGGAATGGTATAGAGAAAAGCGTAAAGGGTAAGTGTGGTGTGAAATGCTATCGATGTATGATCTTTTGGTCATTGTGTGTAATGTTATGGTGTTGTTGATATGGAAATGCAGTGGATGGTATTGTAAGGGATGACATGACGTTATATTATAGTCACATAGTTCATTGTCGTCTTGTACGCCTATATAGTGACTAGTTGCTAATGTAAGTTCCGGTATGAACTTGTATTGTAGAGTAAGACGTAAGGAAGAAGCTGGACTATTGTGTTCATACATAGGCTTGTCTATGCATACTTGGAAGTGAAGATATGTAAGGTTACTTTGTCCGTATCCTTATGCAGCACATAATGTTCATATTGACATTTCACTTGTCCTATTCCAAAATATGCTAAGGTATATCATTCAAGTTTGATGTATATTGCTATCCACACGTTTCTTATTCATTGACCGATTGGTATTCATACGTCTCCTATCCATGGACTGGAATGCCTAAGCTCTCATAACGTTGTAATTCTAGAGTAACTATCTCCAAGAGGGTGAGATGTGAAGGGAATCTAGTTATTCTTCAAAAGCGTTCTCCAATCATGTCATGTTCCAAAGTCCAATATTATTATAAATATCTTTGTACCAATCTCATAAGAGTAGTGAATAAGGTAATGTGTGAACTAATATATTTATTCCTCACAAGTGAGCATATCATTCTCTTGAAAGTAAGGAAGTGAAGTAAGGTATAGAGGTGTGTTTCCAATATTATCATAATCCTTAAAGTATCAATCTCTCCTAAGTGGATGTGTTAATCTCTCACAAGTTAAAGTATCAATCTCATAAGAGTAATAAGAGAGGTGACGTGCAAGTTAATATAACTATTCCTCATAAGTGAAGATGTCAATCTTATGAAGTAAAGGAGTGAAGTAATATGTATACAGGTGTGTGCTTCAATTAATGTCATGATCTTTAATGTGTTACTCTCATAACTATGAAAAGGGTATAAGATTTATAGAGGAGTAATGTACGTATGGTTACTATATGTTACTT
Source organism: Capsicum rhomboideum (assembly GCA_031232105.1). NCBI lineage: Eukaryota > Viridiplantae > Streptophyta > Magnoliopsida > Solanales > Solanaceae > Capsicum > Capsicum rhomboideum. The sequence continues at coordinate 54,475,451 of CP124718.1, forward strand.
TGAGTATGGATCACAATCTAAAGGGTGTAAGTTCAAGATGGAACAATCTCAATACTATGCTATGTTATATATATTCTAGCCCACCAATGGTAATGGCCCAGTACTATATACATATATTCTAGCCCACCAAAGGTGGAGGCCAGGTACTATATACATATATTCTAGCCCACCAAAGGTGGAGGCCCGATACTATATACATATATTCTAGCCCACCAAAGGTGGAGGCGCGGTACTATATACATATATATTCTAGCCCACCAAAGGTGGAGGCCCGGTATTATATACTTACTTATAAGGTGACGACCCATAAGGTATTATGAATCATTAACTAGTTGAGTGAGCAATAATAAAGATAGTTGTAAAAGAGATGAGACTATATCCCTTGCATGAATATATATAAATATGAAGGTTATGATAAGAATGATGATGATGCGACTGATTGACCAAGTAATAGAAGTAATGAACATGGTTCCACACATTCAGGTTGGAGGTCTATTCACATTGATTATTTCTTCTACGTTTAATTTCTTGGAAGTACCTATGTATTATTATAGTTTCATATGGCCTTACATACTCAGTACTTTCCTCGTACTGACCCCTCTTGGGGGACTTACCTTACATGCTACAGGCACAGGTGTCGTAGATTTCCGTAGTAGACGATGAAATATCTGCTCGTTGTTGGCGAGCTCCAATTGATACAGGGATTTTCCGAGTCATTATGCATATTGGTTTGAGATTATATATAAGTATAGAGCGGGGTGTTTCCCGACTCTAGGTTTGTCATAGTCATATATTTGTAGAGGCTTTGTAGACGTATGTGGGGAGCTGAATGTAAGATGTATATGTTCATTTTGACAGAATGGCCCTAACGGCCAAGTTTCACATTTTGCACATATTGCCATGACTTCCGCCATTGATAATTAATTACATGAGATAAAAGGATATTCATACGCAAGCATACATATGAGAGTACATGAGCAAAGATTGGTTCTCTCGGGCCTTATCGGCTTCGGGTGCCAGTCCGGTCCAAATGGGATTCGGGTCGTGACAAAAGTGGTATCAGAGCAGGTCGTTCTAAGGGTGTTTGCAAAGCCGTGTCTGAGTAGAGTCTTGCTTATGGATGTGTTGCGCGCCACATTTATAAGTAGGAGGCTACGGGATATTTAGGAGTTGTTTCATTTCTTCATTCTAGATCGTGTAATAGAGCCATTGTCATAGGTGGGATTACATCCGACCATTGAAATTGGTTTTCTTTGATATAGTGAAATGCCGATCACAAGACAAGGTATGGGCAAAGATAAGCAAGTAGATATGCATACGGGAGAAGGAATTAGTAAACCCAGCTAGTCAATATAGGGTTGAAACTGAGTTTACATCACGGGCACCTTCTCCCCCCCCCCCTTCTCCAGGAAGGCCACAAAGGAGGGAAGTATCCCTAGAATCGCCTGCTAATGTTACTAGGCAGGAGTTACAGGATTTGAAAAATGCGGTGCAAATATTGACTCAGATAGTTGTTGCCCAGAGTCAAGGACGAGTTGGTCCAGTGAGAAGTGATGATGGTACGGCTAGGATAGCTAGTCGGCGGACACAGGATTTTCTGAAGTTGGATCCTCCCACATTTACCGGGTCCGATCTAAATGAAGATCCGCAAGACTTTATAGATCAAATTCAAAGGGATCTAGATGTTATGCATGTGACTGGTGTAGAAACAGTGGAGCTTGCAGCATATATACTGAAAGGAGAGGCTATATTATGGTACGAAGATTGGAAACGATCCAGAGGTATCGGTGCAAATCCAGCTAGTTGGGAGGAATTTAAGGTGGCATTCCTTGATCATTACCTCCCATATGAGGTCCGAGAGGCTCGTGCGGATCAGTTTTTAAATCTTTGTCAAGGAAATATGAGCGTCAGGGAGTACAGTCTTTGGTTTAATTCGTTGGCTAGATACGCTCCTCACATAGTAGCAACTATGGCCGATAGAGTTCATTGGTATGTAGACAGATTGGCTCCCTACTTGGTAAGAGACTGTACTAGTGCTGCATTAAATAAAGACATGGATATAGCCTAAATACAAGCCTTCGCTCAAAAAATAGAGGATCAAAGGCAAAGGGGAAGGATACAAGAATCTGAGGCAGGGCCGTCAAAGCGGGCTAGACCCATGGGACAGTTCATGGCATCCCAAGGAGGATTTAGGCCTTGGGTTTTCCCAAGACCACCTAGACCATCATTTTCTTACCCTACAGCTGGTACTCCACCTCCATTTCGAGGGTCTAGAGGCACTCCGATTGGGCAGAGCGAGATCTTTTCGTCAACTGTGCCAGCACTGCAGAAAGTTTCATTCAGGTTAATGCTGGTCTGAGATGGATGTTTGCTTTTTGTGTAAAAATCCAGGACACGTGAAGCGAGAGTGTCCACAGAGGGCCACGGGCAGTATAACACGACTTATGGGATCAGCAGAATTTGGAGGCTCTCCTTGATATAGTGACAGGTACGTTATCTATATTTTTACCTAATGAATATACATCAACTAATCCGGGATCTAACCTATCAAATGTTACTTTATTTGACTGCGGGAAAATTGGAAGAAACACTAGAGTTAATAAACAAGTTAGTTGGGGTGTCCACACTAGTTGGTGAATTTATTATAGCTCAAAGAGTATATCGCAATTGTATAGCAAATGTTGTGATCACGTTACAGCGACTAATCTTACTGAGATGGACATGATAGATTGTAATCTTACCATGGGTATGACTTGGTTGGCTTTTTGTTAGGCCACAATAGATTGCCGAGCAGAGGAATTACATTTTCATTTTCCACAAAGAATTTTCTTGAATGGAAGGGTACGTATGTCGCTTAGTCAGACACCAAAGTTAAGGCTACTAATGTGGAAGATACTAGTCTACCCCATTGGGTGTACCAGTGTAAATTGTATCAGCAAGGGATGACACGTCGAGAATGTGCATTAATTATAGGCAACGGATTGAAGTGTCAGGAAGATCTTATGTAATGGATATATATATGAGCTAAAATAAATGCATTATGATAAAGCACATCATTCACGATATGCTATTTAGTAGGGAGTAATCAATATGTACCATGATTTGTAAGCGACTTACTGGCAAGATTACATGAAAAGAATGTTGTGCAATTTATCCTTCAGTAATCGAAGTGATAACGAGTATATGTAAAGTGTTGGAATCTGAAGGTTATAGGCTATGTAGAGATTCTTTTTAGGGATATGATGCCATATGGGTAATAGTTGATAGGACTACCAAGTTAACACATTTGTGGGACTCTTTTTAGAAGAAGGTGGAAGCCCAAGTGAATGTAAGCATGGCTTTGCGTCTTAAGACAGAGGAACAAGCAAACCGTACTATTTAACCATGAGAAGTTAGTTCTATATAGCGTACCTTATAAGATGGTTCGGAGATGTGGTCAAATCGTATATGACTTTGAGGTATCCCAATAATTCTCCATAGTTCATTCAGTAGTTCATTTGCGATGCTTTGAGGGTGTACAGGAGATCTATCTCGGATTGCTTATAGTAACGATGTATAAGCTATGACGAATCTCACATATGACAAGGTTCCGATTGCTAATCGAGATAATCACTAAGTAGATGAGGTTACACGAGAAGCCGAAGAAAGAATGAAAGCAAAGTACCCAAATTTTCTTTTCAAACTGGAGCATGTGTTGTTAGACTTGCATTTGTTGGATTGAGTATTGTTATTAACATTCGAGGACGAATGTTTCTAAGGGGGTAAGGATGTAACACCCCGTACGTTTCCGGACCCATGTTATTACCGTAACATTGATGGAATTAATTAAACATGGAAGTTTTGAGGAATTATACATTAAATTTGATGGGCCAAAAATTAATCTTAAACTATTTGGCTCAATGGAGGCCCAATGAGACAAGCAAGACCTGGCCCAAAAGGAGTATTTGACCCATTTTTGACCCACTCTTGCAAGACCAAGTTGTTATATCATGATTGGACCAAGTGTTTGGTTAAAGCAAGGAGCACTAGGGGACTATATAAAGGGTAACAAATCAGATTTTTAATCCATAAATCACCCATGCCATTTCTAGAAATTTCCCAAAATTATTGTTATTCTCTCAAACCCTAAGGTACCTTCATCTTTGGAAAAGATCATCCATTTCCAAGCTTTGATAAGTATTTATTCTGATGGTTTAATATATGATATGCATGGAATATGGTGTATATGATGTTGGTTATGTTTATAAAGTATTAAGAAGTTCACAAGGTGTGAAATGTTACATGTTTGCTAAATCGGAGGATGGTTTGTCTTGTAAACTTGACTATGCACTTGTAGTTTTGAAGAAAGTGAACTTTGTGGATTAAATATTGACATGTGATATGTTATTATAGTATTACTTTGTTTTATTCTTGTGCATAACGTTTGGAATTATTGTTGCGATATTGGTTACGGATTTGGTGATGTATTGACCGTAAAGTGTAGTTTTGGGTGTTGTTATGTGCGTTGTGAGACCATGGCAGAATTTTGGTGTTTAATATGATCAAAACTATGTCAAAATAAGTTTGTTTATGACCATGGACCATTCATGGCATTAAAAGACCCAAAAGAAACCATTTCGGACCAAAACGGGCATCCGCCCCCACAGACGGAGGCACCTGTGGGCGCAGATGCCAATGCAAATGCCTCTAGCTGCTGCCAAAGTGCATCTGTGCTGGTACCTCATCCACCTGCGGGCGCAGGTGGCAGCGCAGGTCACCCCCAGATCTGGTTTTGTATGTTTTCGTACCTAGTCGACCCCCGAAGGCCCCTATACCATTTTTGGATGTAATTATCAACTTGTGATATTGTTTTAATGACTTTAAAGTATCGTATGGAGGTATGTTGGACTGTATTAAGTATGTATGGTTGTTCATATGTTGTTATAAAGGAGTAATTGTGACGGAATGGTAAAGAGAAACCGTAAAGGGTAAGTGTGGTGTGAAATGCTATCGATGTATGATCTTTTGGTCAATGTGTGTAATGTTATGGTGTTGTTTATATGGAAATGCAGTGGATGGTATTTTAAGGGATGACATGACATTATATTGTAGTTACATAGTTCATTGTCGTCTTGTACGCCTATATAGTGACTAGTTGCTAATGTAAGTTCCGGTATGAACTTGTATTGTAGAGTAAGACGTAAGGAAGAAGCTGGACTATTGTGTTCATACATAGGCTTGTGTATGAATACTTGGAAGTGAAGATATGTAAGGTTACTTTGTCCATATCCTTCTGCAACACATAATGTTCATATTGACATTTCACTTGTCCTATTCCAAAATATGGTAAGGTATCTCATTCAGGTTTGATGTATATTGCTATCCACACGTTTCTTATTCATTGAACGATTGGTATTCATACGTCTCCTATCCATGGACTGGAATGCCTAATCTCTCATAACGTTGTAATTCTAGAGTAACTATCTCCAAGAGGGTGAGATGTGAAGGGAATCTAGTTATTCTTGAAAAGCATTCTCCAATCATGTCATGTTCCAAAGTCCAATATTATTATAAATATCTTTGTACCAAACTCATAAGAGTAGTAAAGAAGGTAAAGTGTGAACTAATATATCTATTCCTCACAAGTGAGCGTATCACTCTCTTGAAAGTAAGGAAATGAAGTAAGGTATAGAGGTTTGTTTCCAATAGTATCATAATCCTTAAAGTATCAATCTCTCCTAAGTGGATGTGTTAATCTCTCACAAGTTAAAGTATTAATCTCATAAGAGTAATAAGAGAGGTGACGTGCAAGTTAATATAACTATTCCTCATAAGTGAAGATGTCAATCTCATGAAGTAAAGGAGTAAAGTAATATGTATACATGAGTGTTCTTCAATTAATGTCATGATCTTTAATGTGTTACTCTCATAACTATGAAAAGGGTATAAGATTTGTAGAGGAGTAATGTACGTATGGTTACTATATGTTACTTTGTGTATGGATCACAATCTAAAGGGTGTAAGTTCAACATGGAACAATCTCAATACTATGCTATGTTATATATATTCTAGCCCACCAATGGTAGAGGCCCAGTACTATATACATATATTCTAGCCCACCAAAGGTGGAGGCCCGGTACTATATACATATATTCTAGCCCACCAAAGGTGGAGGCCCGGTACTATATACATATATTCTAGCCCACCAAAGGTGGAGGCGCGGTACTATATACATATATATTCTAGCCCACCAAAGGTGGAGGCCCGGTATTATATACTTACTTATAAGGTGACGACCTATAAGGTATTATGAATCATTAACTAGTTGAGTGAGCAATAATAAAGATAGTTGTAAAAGAGATGAGACTATATCCCTTGCATGAATATATATAAATATGAAGGTTATGATAAGAATGATGATGATGCGACTGATTGACCAAGTAATGAAGTAATAGAAGTAATGAACATGGTTCCACATATTCAGGTTGGAGGTCTATTCACATTGATTATTTATCCTACGTTTAATTTCATGGAAGTACCTATGTATTATTATAGTTTCATATGGCCTTCCATACTCAGTACTTTCCTCGTATTGACCCCTCTTGCTGGACTTACCTTACATGCTGCAGGCACAGGTGTAGTAGATCTCCGCAGTAGACAACAAAATATCTGCAGGTTGTTGGCGAACTCCAATTGATCCGGGGCTTTTCCGAGTCATTATGTATATTGGTTTGAGATTATATATAAGTATAGAGCGGGGTGTGTCCTGACTCTAGGTTTGTCATAGTCATGTATCTGTAGAGGCTTTGTAGACGTATGTGGGGAGCTGAATGTAAGATGTATACGTTCATTTTGACAGAATGGCCCTAACGGCCAAGTTTCACATTTTGCACATATTGCCATGACTTCCGCCATTGATAATTAATTACATGAGATAAAAGGATATTCATACGTGAGCATACATATGAGAGTACATGAGAGAAGATTGGTTCTCTCGGGCCTTATCGGCTCCGGGTGCCAGTCTGGTCCGAATGGGATTCGGGTTGTGACATGACTATTATCTTTACATTATGGAATTATTTAAACATGAGATAATGGGAGTATTACACGTTGAAATTGGTGGGCTAAGTTAATATGTGTTAATGGGCTTAATTTGAGGCCCAAAATGGAATAAAAGGCACGACCCAAAAGGGCAAATGACCCATTCTTCCACTTTGACCAAGGGAACATGGTATTTAATGCCAAGAAGTGGCTAAGTAAGACTTGAGGGGATATATAAGGTGGAAAAAATCAGATTTTATTTCCACAAAGTACACATGCCATTCTAGACATTTCTACAAGATATTTCTTCAAGCCCTCAAACCCTAAGCCATCTCTTTGGATAAGATCACTCATTTGCAAGTTTGGGTAAGTGATTATTCTTATGGATTAATATATTATATGCATGGGAGAGTATGTAGATCATGATTGTTATGTCTAAAAGTGTAAGTAATGCACTTTTGCTTTTTGCTAAAAGATATGCCATCTTTGTGATTTAAACTTGAAAGGAGACATGGGTTTTATTGAAAGTGCATGGTATGGATGAAATATCAACATGTATGGTGTGGTTATGTTCCTTAATTTTTTATTTTTCTATGAGTATAAATTGTGGGATTGTTGTCGATATGTTGTTATGAAGTGTATTGAGGTGACTTGATGGAGTAATTGTGATGTTGTGTTGATGGAGAAGTGTAAAGTATGAACTTGGTGCGACATGCTATTGGTTTATGATGTATTGGTGAATGTATGGAATATTGTGATATTGTTGGTATGATAATTTCATAAATGGTATTGTAAAGGGGGAAATGACATTTTAAGGCAATCATGTAATTCATTGTCGTCATATGCATTTGTAAGGTAGTTGGTGGTTAATGTAAACTCCGCTATGTACTTGTGTTGTAGAGTGAAACGTAAGGAAGGAGCTGGACTATTGTATTCACATTTAGGATTGTGTATTCATTTTGGGAAGATAAGGTATGTAAGGTTACTCTTTCTGCATCCTTCTGCAGCACATATTGTTCGCATTGTCATTGTACTTGTTCTATTCCAAAATGTTCTAAGGTATTTCATTTTAGGTTGTCATCCATTGTTAGTCACATATTCCTCATTCATTGATCAAATGTTACTCATGTGTTACATAATTTACGTACATGTTCCAAAGTTCCAATAATGTTATGTTCCAAAGCTCTAATTATATTATGAATATCATTGTATCAATCTCTCAAAAGTAAAGAAATGAAGTAATGCATAGTTGTTGGTTAAGAGTACGGGTGGTGGCTTTAGAGGCATAAGCCTAGCTAGAGCCGATCCCGAGATTATTGGATCAGGGGGTAGTCCTAGAGGCATAAGCCTAGCTCAAACCAAACCTGACAGGGGGTAGCTCTAGAGGTAAGAACCTAGCTAGAGCCGAACCTGATATATGAGTTTATGTGTGGTAGCTCTAGAGGTAATTACCTAGCTCGAGCCGAACCTGATATATGGGTTTATGGGTGGCAGCTCTAGAGGTAATAACCAAGCTTGAGCCGAGCCCGATGTATTGATTTATGGGTGGTATCTCTAGAGGAATAAGCCTAGCTCGAGCCTATCCCAACATAACGTTATGTTATGTTAAGACCTACTGATCAGTTGGGGCCCTGGGTATGATGTAGTACAAGTGATGATGAATGATCATATAAGCAAAGAAATGAAAGAAAATAATGTACATGGTTCCACATATACAGAGTGATGGTTTATCCATATTGACTATTCTCTTATTTCATTAAAGAACTTATATCATACAGTTTCATACGAGCCTTACATACTCAGTACATTCTTCGTACTGACGACCCTTGGGGGACTTACCTAACTTGCTGCAGGTACAGGTGCTAGTAAACCTCCACAGTAGGTTGTCAATCATTTGCAGATCTTTGGTGAGCTCCTGTTGGTTCAGGGCTTTTCGAATCACATGTGTACATGGGTTTTGGTATTGTGATGTTGTATAAAGTGGGGACTTGTCCCGACTGTAGGTTGGTTATGTATATGCATCTGTTAGAGGCTTTGTAGACGTATGTGGGAATATGAATGTAAGAGATGTATGTCCTTTTTGACTTGATGGCCTTGACGGCCATGTTTCATATATGTATATATTACATGTTTCTATACGTGGTGGTGATGTTCCTTGAATGACATGTATATGAATAGACATGAGCAAAGATTGGTTCTCTCGGGCCTCATCGGCTTCGGGTGCCAGTCCGCCCCGTTGGAATTTGGGGCGTGACAAAAGTGGTATCAGAGCAGGTCGTCTTAATGGTGTCTACAAAGTCGTGTCTTAGTAGAGTCTTGCTTATAGATGTGTTGTGCACCACATTTATAAGTAGGAGGCTACGGGACATTTAGGAGTTGTTTCTTTTCTTCATTTCTAGATCGTGCAATAGAGCTAATGTGATAAGTGGAATCGTATCTAATCATTGGAATTTATTCTCCTTGTTATAGTAATATGCCGATGACAAGAATAGGTAGAGGCAAAGGTAAGAAGGTAGATGTGCTTGTCGGTGAAGGAATGAGTAAATTACCACCTGATCAAGCTAGTCAAGGTGGAGCTAACACTGAAATTGCATCGCGATCTTCTTCTACTTTTCCAGCTTCGAAAGAGCCAAGAGGTAGAGAAGTACCCGCAGAACCACCAATAAATGCCACTGACTAGGATTTAAGAAATGCAGTGCATATGTTGACTCAGATAGTTGCTGCACAAAGTCAAGGACGAGCTGGTCCAATGACAAATGAGGATGATGCATCTAGAGTGGTGAGTCGCAGGACACAGGACTTTCTGAAATTAGACCCTCCTATATTCACTGGGTCAGATCCGAAAGCAGATCCACAGGACTTTGTGGATCAAATTCAGAGGGCTTTAGATGTTATGCATGTGACTGGTGTTGAAACAGTTGAACTTAGAGCCTATAGATTGAAAGGTGAAGTTGTATTGTGGTATGAAGACTGGAAAAGATCGAGGGTATTGATGCACTTCCAGCTGGTTGGGAAGAATTTAAAATGGAATTCCTTGATCATTACCTCCAATATGAGATCCGGGAGGCACTTGCAGACCAGTTTCTAAATCTACGTCAAGGGAATATAAGTGTTAGAGAATATAGTCTTCAGTTTAATTCCTTGGCTCGATATGCTCTGAATGTAGTGGCCATAATAACAGACAGAGTCCATCGATATGTGGACAGATTAGAGCCATATTTGTTAGGGGACTGCACCATTGCTACCTTGAATAAAGATATGGACATAGCCAGAATACAGGCCTTCGCACAAAAAATGGAGGATCAGAGACAAAGAAGAAGGGTACATGAATCTGAAAGGGGACAGTCCAAAAGAGCTAGACCTATGGGGCAGTCTATGGCGTCCCAAGGAGAAGCTAGTCCTCGGATGTTTCCTAGGCCGCCTATACCATCATTCTTTTATTCCACAGTAGGCACTAACTCTAAATTCCAAGGGTTTAGAGGCGGTCAATCTGGGCAGAGTAGTGGAATTCACGGATCACAGGCAGTAGAATTTCCTCGTCAGCAGTGTTAGCACTGCGGGCGTACTCATTCAGGTACATGCCAGTTAGGGATGAATGCTTGCTTTTGGTGCGGTATGACAGGGCACATGATAAAAGAGTGTCCCCAGAGGAGCATGGGTGGTATAGCACGACCTGCGGGATTAGCTATTGCGTCATCATCATCGGTTCCTTCTTCAGGCCAAGGTGTGCAGTCTGTTGGTCGTGATAGAGGTGCCAGAGGAGCATCCAGTACTAGTGGAGTCCAGAATCATACTTATGCTCTAGTGGAATGGCAGAACTCAGAGGATTCTCCTTATGTTGTCACAGGTACATTATCCATATTTTCGTATAATTTATACGCATTGATTGATCTGGGTTCTACATTGTCATATGTTACTCCATTAATTGTTGTAAAATTTAAAAGAATGTCGGATTAATTAATTAAGTCAATTGAAGTATCTACACCAGTCGGTGAATATATTATTGCAAAAAGAGTATATCGTAATTGTGTGGTAACTGTGTGTGGTCATGATGCACTGGCTGATCTTATTGAACTGGACATGGTGGATTTTGATGTCATAATGGGTATGGATTGGTTGGCTTCCTTTTATGCCGCAATAGATTGCCGAGCTAAGAAAGTACATTTTCATTTTCCACAAACGAATGTTCTTGAATGGAAGGGTGATGTAGGGGCACCGAGAGGGAAATTTATTTCCTATCTGAAAGCAAGGAAAATGATTGCCAAGGGGTACATATGTAACGTAGTACGAGTGAAAGATACTGATGTGGAACCACTAACTCCTTAGTAGGTTCTAGTGGTCAATGAATTTCTTGATGCATTTCCAGAGGATCTTCCAGGTTTGCCCCCAGAACGGGAAATAAAATTTGGCATCGATGTAATTCCAGGCACTCAGCCTATATCTATTCCTACGTATAGAATGGCTCCAGCAGAATTACGTGAATTGAAGGAGCAATTGAAAGACTTGCTGGACAAGGGCTTTATCATACCTAGTATGTCCCCATGGGGTGCACCGGTAATATTTGTACGAAAGAAAGATGGCACATTGAGAATGTGTATTGACTATCGGCAATTGAATAAGGTAACGATCAAGAAAAAATATCCCCTCCCCCAGAATTGATGATTTGTTTGATCAGTTACAGGGTGCCAAGTGTTTTTCCAAGATTGACTTGAGGTCGGGTTATCATCAAGTCAGAGTAAGAGAAAAAGACATACCCAAGACAGCCTTTCGAACACGGTATGGCCATTATGAATTTTTATGTATGTCATTTAGACTAACAAATGCACCAGCTGTTTTCATGGTTTTGATGAATAGGGTGTTTAAGCCATTTCTAGACGTGTTCATGATAGTGTTTATAGATGACATCCTGGTTTATTCAAAATCACAAGAGGACCACGTTAATCACTTACGACAGGTGTTGCAAATTCTTCGTGAGCGGAAGTTGTATGCAAAGTTCTCTAAATGTGAATTTTGGTTGAAATCTGTCATATTCTTGGTTCAAATTGTGTCCGATGAAGGGATACAGGTTGATATGCAAAAGATTGATGCGGAGAAAAATTGGCCAAGGCCTACGACGCCTACGAAAATTCATAGTTTTCTAGGGTTGGCAGGCTATCATCGCAGGTTTGTTGAAGGGTTTTCCTCCATTACTGCACCTTTAACGAAGTTAACACACAAGGCAATGAAGTTTCAATTAAATGAGGCATGTGAGAAAAGTTTCCAAGAGCTGAAAGATAAATTGACTTCTACACCGAAATTGGTGCTTTCGAAAGGCACCGAAGGTTATGCAGTATATTGTGATGCTTCCGAAGTTGGCCTAGGGTTTGTATTGATGCAGCATGGTAATGGCATAGCGTATGTTTCACAACAGTTGCGGCCACTAGAGAGAAACTATCCCACACATGATCTTGAGTTAGCAGCGGTGCTTTTTGCTTAAAGATAAGGCGTCATTATTTATATGGAGTTCATGTTGATATCTATACTGATCACAAAAGTTTGCAATATATCTTTAAGCAGAAAGAACTCAATTTGAGGCAACGAAGGTGGTTAGAGCTCTTAAAAGACTATGATATCGATATCTTATACCACCCAGGGAAGGTAAATGTGGTAGCTGATGCGTTAAGCCGCAAAGCAGTAGGAAGCATTAGTGGCCAGTTGACGGAAAAGCAAGACTTCGTTAAGGATCTACATCAATTAGCCAGCTTGGGGGTTCGTCTTCTTGAATCCTCAGATGAAGGGGTTATTGTACAAAATGCAGCAGAATTTTTATTACTAGCTGAACTGAAAGAGAAGCAGGTTGTGGATCCTATGTTATTGCAGCTGAAAGAAAATGTAAAACAGAGTCTAATTAAGGCCTTTGATCTTACACAAGAAGGGGTAATTCAATGCAAAGGTAGATTATGTGTACCGGATGTAGATGAGCTGAGGAAACGAATTATGATAGAGGCACATCATTCGCGATATTCTATTCATTCGAGAGCTACCAAAATGTACCATGACTTGAAAGAAATATATTGGTGGTGAAATATGAAAAAGAACATTGCAGAATTTGTAGCTCAATGCCCAAATTATCAACAAGTGAAGGTAGAGCATCAGAAACCTGGAGGTTACATGCAATGTATCAATCTTCCAGTCTGGAAATGGGATATGATTAACATGGATTTCACCAAAGGTTTGCCTCATACACTGCAAAAATTTGATTCTATATGGGTCATAGTTGACAGGCCTACCAAATCAGTGCATTTCCTACCAGTCAAGATCACCTATACATGAGTTCATTTTTTCAATTGAGGAGTTTTTTTAAATTTTATATGTTATCCTTGTATATTTTGTTGATTGTTTGTATCATGTATGTTTTGTACGTTATCCAGTTATTTATTCATTACTTATTTAATTATATATACCATGTCATTGCATTCATGACATACCGATTTTTCCAAATGACAAAAATTAGATTGCATTAGGACCAGAGATTAAGCATTTTTACGGTCCTTTCCACTACTAAAAATCCAAAAAATCTCGAAACAATAAACAATTAGTTTGTTCTAGGTCTTCTGACACTTGTTATCGATTTAGCTCATGATAGTCTACCCCGATCTTCAGTCTCTATTCAAAGAAGCCCACTCTAATTAAACTAGGATATAGCTAAACTAAATCCCTTGTACTAGGCACGCTGACCTAAGTGACCCGATACCCAAGGCGTATCGGGCTCATTAGTGAGACCACCTTGTGTCTAAAAGGGCCCCCAGCTCGACAAGATGATCATACCCTTATGTGTTTAATTGAAGGATATGGATCCAGATTATGCGGATCATTGTCCCTCGGAGCTGGGTAATATTTAGATAGTTTCTTTGTTTAGAGATCTTCATCCGAACGACGTTCGAAGTTCCAGGAAATCTAAGAAGTTCGAGATTGAAGAACTTTCCATGGCGGCTAGTTTAGGATTGTAACACTGCATGGGGCTGACATTTATTTGTACATTCTCATTCCTCATTTTGTATCCTTATTTGGTTTATTCATAAATTTGTATAAATATGTTTTGGGGCAATGGAACGTTTCACAAATAGTATACCTATCCTTCAATCGTTAGGCTTACTTTTGCTTAAAAGGTAACATATATATTAGGACGTGCTATATATTGGTTGTGTTATATGCTGCCTAAGTTGCTTCATCCATATTTATCTGATTTTGTGTTTAATACACATGTTTTTCTGTAAATCTTATTTATCCATCACTCCATTATTAAAGAGTTGGAACTATGTTTGACCTGATTTCTGGCTCAACGGGATACATAGGCGCCTTACACACTTGGCCAAATTCCCCGTAAGCATTCCATCTTTCTTTACGATGGAAACTGGGGCAGAATTTTTGAGAAGGTCTCAAGAATTCCACAAAAGAAACATTGTGTTACATATTCAACACAAGAGTTTGTTGAGGCCGAAACAGGGACAAAATTTTTGAGAAGGTGTCACGACCTGATTTGTCAGGTCATAATGGAACCTACCATAACCCACCAGTAGGTAAAGTCAACCCATAGTCTGGAACAACTAGTAGTGGACTAATAAGAAAGGCAGAAGCAAAACTAAATAACAGTGAGAGAGAAGGCCAGAAGAAAGTAAATATATCTCCAAAACTTGGTGAAGTCAGTACAAAAGCTTCTAATACAGCAGAAGTACAAGTGAAATACATGATAAATAAATATATATACACACACACACACAAAGATGCCTTTGAATACAAAATAGAGATCAGTCTAACAATACAAGGGAGAGCAGAAATACTCCGAACGTCAGGAGCTCACCCTAAATCTTTGATACATGGCTGCTCCATATGACACACACTTCAATAGTGAGAACTTGTACTATTATCTGCAGGCTACAGAAGTGTAGTATGAGTACCAAACATATGCTACTCAGTAGGCATCAACCGACTGAGCTCCAATGATAATGCAGGTATAAACAACATATAAAGCAAGAATATGAATTAACAGCCAACTACCTAGGCAACGAAACATAATAATGTTACTGAGGTGATAGGGATAAACTAACCTATTATACAAATAATAAGGGACGAACCCGATTCCATAAGTAGTTGGTCCATAAATGATAGTATAGTGAAGAAGGAGATATATAATATACAAAAATAGTAGAAAGGAAGGAAATAATATATAAGGGTAGCCTGAGAAGAGTATATGAATATATATATATATATATATATATATAACCGCGCTATATGGATAATCAAATATAAAGGTACTACTCTAAAGGACTAGTCTACATCACCAGGATCATAAATAAGGTGAGGGAGCTAACTATAGCATAATCAGGGTCTCTAACCGAAATGTACATAATAATAAGGTGATCTAGCAACGATAAGTCTCACAATAATAATGAGAAAAAGGTCCAGAAACATACCGAAAATCTCGCATACCAGTCCATAACTAGCTTGTCACTAACTATACAATAACAACCAACAATAATGTAACCGGCTGGCCTAGACAACCAATAACCCCAATTGGGCCCCCATAAGCCCATAGAGGCACAAATAAGTAATCAACAAGCAACAACCATGATTTGTATCTATACAGCCCCCCATAAGACCGATAGATACAAACTCCAAACAATCATTCAGGTTATATGTAATGCACCTGGATGAATGAATGCAAGTAAACCAATACTACCATACCGATCGAATGCCAAACCATACCAAGTATATACATCTCCTTCGGCTCGCCGACTTGCAAGGTAGGACCTACAGATATCACCTTTTCCGGTACATGGTCCCCAGACAGAGGAATCTATAAGAGACTTAGAAAATTCATATATACTGCCTGGTCCCGAAGCAGGACTTCCAATAACATCGTAAAAAATCTACTCAGTCCAGTACCGTAAAGGTATATAAAGTATAGTAAGAAATGTCGGACTTGAACCAAAACTGAATGAGTGTATAACTGTAAATCCATTGCCCGAGATCAAATGCGGGACTAAAATAGTATAGTAATATAGAAAGGGTCGGAATCTCCCTTGATCAAAGTGAATAAGTAGTGGTAAAAGAGTGGATTAATAACGAACCGAAATCAGCCTCGATCTAATTTCCAAATTAGGATGTTCAGTTTTAGAAACGCATAATCCAATAATAAAGGTGGTACAACTTCCATTGTAAAAGAATCAATTTTAAGAGTAAAAATGGGAATAAATCCCTTTTTAGAAAACGATAGTAAAACCAAGGTTTTGATTGGAATCGTAACACTAAATGAACATAAATGCGCCTAAAAGTATGCACCAGTATCCAAATAATACAACCATAAACATCCAAGTGTCTAAAAATAGAATCATCTCCTTTTTAAGGATAAGATGCTGACCTGATGTCTAATTGGTATTGTAACCATGGACTCGGGTCCAACAATATTTATAAATTAACATAATAATAGCACCATGATCCAGCTGCGGTAAATTAGGGCACACAGATACTAAAAGGAGCTAATTGGGGAATATGGTCCAAATCACTAGATAATACCATAAGCCTTATACTAAGGGATCCTTAATGTCAACCTAAGGTCAAACATGCATATAATCAAGTGTAATAGAATCCTACGACCATAAAGGGTTTTTTAGGCTAAGATTTAGATCATATTTCTATCCTAAATCCCCTAAATAGGTCAAGTTATGGTATTGCTAGGTATAAACCTATTCGATAATCCCTACCTAGCATGCAATCTATACATTACACCATCTTATAGAGAAAAGTAGAACGAAGCCTACCTCGAACCCGAACCACAATCTTGAACCGTCCATAAATCGTTCGTTTTTTCTCCACGATCCTGAAATGTCATCACATTATCAATAACATTATCTAGATGTTAACACGAGTAAAATGATACCTATATTGCACTATAAACCTTTGGGCCAAAAATTGAGTCAAGAACGGGACTGTAGGGCCTACTAATGGAATTACAAATTAAATTCATCATGAGGTCCCTAGAAGGACAAGGAATGCATGCTCAAAAGTTGAACATGAACAGAGTCTCGATTGGGGCTCAAATCAACCCCAAGAGCTAAGTAAATAGGAGAGAAAGTCAATAATTTACGGATAATTAGGGCGGAAAATTACAAAGAAATTAACGGGGAATGATCACCACAACACCTACTACACATTCCCAACTCTAATTTGTGATTCCCCATGACTTTGTTGAGCTCTTGGGACCTTTAATGGCTGAAAAAGCCCTAAAAATAGGCTTAGGATCGAGAATGAGAGAAATATAAAGGGGCTACCAGGGGTCCTTCAGGAACGCAGGACCCCTGTCATGAATGCTAGACCAGAACGGACTAAGCATTCGTGAATGCGGTCGGTACACTGCGAACGCGAAGAGCAAAGTTGAGCCGTCCAGGATGGCTTACCCTTTGTGAATGCGACAGCTGGCTCTCGAACATGGAGGTCAAGATCCTTGACCTTCGTGAACTCAGCCAAAGCCTCACGAATGCAAAGGCCAAGACTATCCTGCACAAAATACTGTGAATCAGCAATTTTCCTAAGTCCTAATGGACTTCGATCGAGGGCTCGGGATTTGTTCGAAACCCCGTGTGCTCAAAGAAACTATGCTACCATACCAAATTTGATATTCCTAACTCAATGAAACCACTGAAATTTCAAACCAAGGTCATTTCGATAAAAAATGGACCCCACACTCATAGTTCCATTTTTCATCAAATCTACCCAATAGCCCAAAACGAGTTTGAAAGCCTCGAAACCCAGACCAAGAGTACCCCTAGCCTAAAATCAATTTTCCAAAGCAATAGGCTCTATCGAAATTCTCATCCGAGTACTTTTATTAGGAATTTTGGTCTGAGACCAATTCCTTGCCAATAAAAGTTCCAAAACAAAAAAATGAGCCTAAAATCCAAACGAATTGTCCTAAAATTGAACTGACAATTTCGACAAGTCATAAATGTGTTGTAGCCACTATGGGAAGGCACGAAATACTAAAAATGCATGATAATCGAGAAAATAGCCTGGAGGGTCATTACAATATCCACTACTAAAAGGACTTGCGTCTGTGAAACTCAATGGATAGAAAGAGCTCAAAAGCTTGAAAGGATAAGGTACTGGGCCCGCATGTTCGAAGAAAGACTCCCCAGATAACCTCTAAGGTAAAATAATACTTCCAAGGGATTTTGCTAAAGGTATCCCTTTTTGCTTCACATCCTTACTTCACTTCACAAACAACCAAAACTCATCCTCAACAACCAACTGGCCTCCAATTGATTCGAGCACGACTAAAGCACGCCAACCCAAACCACAGTACAGTGACATCACACTAAAACAAGCACAACCAAGCAACAACTCAACCAGGCAAGGGTCAAACCAAGGCATGGATCATACGACTAACTCCAAATTCCAAATCTACTATTCTTTTGTCTTTCCAAACTTGATGTTAAGTCTGAACTATATAGAATCTCTTCAACATCATCCGAGTCTTTCCTACATAATCACATCACACTAACCTCGAAAGACTGAAGTTGGCCCATCAAAATTCCATATGGACTAGCATATGAACAATGCCCCATAAGGTCTACCTGAATATCCAAACAGTGATGACCAATGTTTGCGATCTCTGCCAAGCTACTAACTGGTCTAGATGACCCTCAAAATAGGGTTGCAACAAAGTTATTCCATCCATAGCTATAACCTCAACACTGAAGTTGAGTTACTCAATCTCAACTGTCCAAATCGACCATATTGACAAGTAAGCATCCACATACCAAAATCTAGCACAAATCCCCAACCGTCATTTAAAAAAAATCAATAACCATAACTAGAGCCAACAAGCCATTACTGTCAAATACTCAAAGCAATCTCAACTTCAGAAACTAAGCACATATCCAACGATTCTCGCAAGAGTTGGAACTGAAATGTTGTCGAAGGACATAGCCACAACTGAGGGAAAAACAATAAGCTAAAGATATAAGCACTCAAACCCACATCTACTGAGGGCATAACTATCAAGGCATAACCAAGAACTCACTTAGTCTGCAAGAAGTACTAATGGTAGGCAAATCTCAAGCAACTCAGAAAATACGATCTTAGCCTGAATATGGTCAAATAAATACCCAATGCATGGCAATGAATACTTTCTCCCAAAAAACATCTAATTTGGTTTTCGACAGCTAATACACAAGAACTTACCACTAAGCCGAAGCATTCTATAAAGTCATATTAGGCTGAACAATTACCAAAGATGAGAAATTTCTTGATGCACCCCTATAAATCAACCTTGACTCAACTAAACCATGAACCAGATCATAGAAGAATGTAGTACAAATCTCAACACCAACACCAAGATCAAGACTACTACCGGGAGATAAACCAGCCAATTTGGGATAACAAACCTTAGCTTATCAACAATAGAAGCAGCTATAGAAAAAGATTATCAAAGCTAAAATCACTACCAAACCATGGAAGGCTATACCCACCTTCATCTTCACAATCTATTCAACAACTGACCTTGCTAACAGAAGGGAAACCCACAAACCAAGATAGTTGTCTAAGCCACACGAATAAGAATCACAAGGAAGGAGATACTAACTAGGTAACACTAGTCTAGTCGTCTATCTACTAGGGAACCAATCAAGGTTAAACAACAACAATAATAACAACTGTATAAGGGGCAGGTGGCGCCCAAAGGAAAACGTCAACCAATACCACTCTAGTACTATAACAAGGCTAATATGCCGAAGGGAAGGAACTTTAACCTAAATGCTACACCCCAAGGGAATCACAACATTGTTCCACTCAATCCACTATTAAAAGAAAACATCTACAGGGGCAGTCAAACATGTATAAATCTGTACAAAAGCTTACAACACTCCATATAGCAATATGAAGGCATATAAACACCGATGGGCATGAAAACCCCAACTCAACTCAATTAGAAACTAAAAGATAGCAAATCAAATTGCACATGTATTGATGGGATCTGAAGTCATAGACCATGACATGCCTGAAGAAGTACGACTATGAATGCGTCCAAACCTGTACTGAGTGTTTGAACAACCAACTAAAATACCAAGTGAACTTACTCTAACCGAAGGTGCCACAACTCTATGAGACTAATTGGGTTGTGCTAACTAACTAATAATCCCATAGTGGGGGCACTCTTTGGACCAATGGTCAGTCTCTTTATAGTCATAATAAACCCCTAAAGCTCTAACCTGGCTAGAAACACGAGCATGACTTTCTCAAGCCTAGGGCACTCCCTAGACCAATGATCAATCTCACCACAATCAACGAATACCCTTGGGACTCTCTGATGCACTGTACCGCTGACCTCAAACGGCTGCCACGACGTGAAGACTTTGATCGAATACTCCATGATGTCTGACTAGAACTCTCTCCACTGTGACCACCATGACCTACCTGAGAATCACCCATAACCTGAGATATTACCCACATGGACTTGATAGGCTGTAAGTGATGCTGACCTCTACTAAGAGGATCCCTACCTCCAGATAAAATGCCATTAGCACTGAACTTCTAACATAGCCTCTTACTGCTACCTCCATATATATTAATACATGCTTTTTCAGTAGTCCTCGTGTGATCAACAACCTAAGATAAAGGAGATTTAGCTACTATTAAATGCTTTGATGGACAAGCAGAGTGGTAAAGTTAGTCCCATGATAAATCCACGCACCAACTCATGCTCTAGAGGAAATAACATAGGAGTATGTATGGCCTACTTGGGAAACCCAATCTCATACTCTGAGACTGATAAATAGCCCTGCTAAATACCAACAATACCAATTATGGCCTGATAACCACTCGATGTACTGGGCAACACCACTGACTGTGACGTATCCACAAAAAGGCTCAGAATCCCCAACACGATATCCTAAAAAACTGAAGCGATCACAAACTTTGCCAAAACCTGGGCTGGCCCTAGACCCTCTGGCTGACACTGAAGATCCCCATTATTAATCTCTAACTCCCTAGCCCGACGCTGAGCTAAAACTCTAATAACACGCGCAAAAGTCCCATCTGCATCTATCGACAACCTCGTGCTATCTATCTGGGAAAAAATAGAGTTAAAAGAGGTACTTAGAGGTTCATAAAAGTACAGACACATGACAAGGAATCAAGGAAAAGAATTTCTAAGAATTCCCCATAGCCTCCCAAAGATAGGAAACAAATGTCTTTGTACCGATCCGCAAGATTCTACTAGGCACTTAGCTCTTATACCAACAACACTGGTGAACCAATGCTTTGATACCAATTTGTCACAACCCAATTTGTCAAGTCATGATGACACCTATCATAACCCACCAGTAGGTAAGCCAACCCATAGTCTAGAACAGCCAGTAACTGACTAATAAGAAAGGCGAAAGAAAAACTAAATAATAGTGAGAGAAAAGGCCAAAAAACTTCAGGAGCTTACCCCAAATCTTTGATCCATGGCTGCTCCGTATGACATACACTTTAACGGTGAGAACTCATACTATGATCTGTAGGTTGCAGAAGTGTATTATAACTACCAAACACATGGTACTCAATAGGTATTGGCCAACTGAGCTCCAAAGATAATACAGGTATAAATAACATATAAAGCAAGAATATAAATTAACTACAAACTACCTAGGCAGCAAAACATAATAATGTTAATAAGGCAATAGGGATAAACTAACCTATTCTACCAATAATAAGGGATGAAAGTGGTTCCATAAGTAGCTAGTCCATAAACGATAGTATAGTTATGAAAAAGATATGCAATATAAAAATATAGTAGAACAGAAGGAAATAATATACAAAGGCAGCCTGAGAAGAGTATATGAATATATATATAATAGCCCGATATGGACAACCAAATATGAAGGTACTACTCCAAAGGACTAGTTTACATCACTGCTATCATATATAAGGTGAGGAAGCTAACTCTAGCATAATAAGGGTCTTTAACCAAAATGTGAATAATCATAAGGTGATCTAGCAATGATAAGTCTCACAGTAATAATGAGAGAAGGGTCTATATTCGTACCGATAATCTCGCATACCAATCCATAACCAGTTTGTCACTAACCATACAATAACTACCAACAATAATGTAACCGGCTAGCCTGGACAACCAATAACCTCAATTGGGCCCCCATAACTCCACAGAGGCACAAATAAGTAATCAACAAACAACAACCATAATGTGTATCTTTACAACCCCCTATAAGATCGATAGATACATATGCCAAATAATCAAACTGGTGATAGGCAATACACCTGGATGAATGAATGCAAGTAAACCAATACTATCATACCGACCGAATGCCAAACCATACAAAGTATATACACCTCCTTCAGTTCGTCAGCTCTCAAGGTAGGAGTTATAGATATCACCTCTTCCAATACGTGGTCCCTGAATAGAGAAATCCATAAAGGACTCAGGATATCTATATATACTGCTTGGTCCCGAACCATGCCTCCTATTTGTGACATGTTAAGTTGGACTATACCTTCTATATTTGTTACATATTATGTTGGATCATCACTCCTATATTTTTGACATGTGATGTTGGATCGTCACCTCCTATTTGTGACATGTTAAGTTGGATCTTCACTTCCTATTTGTGACATATTGAGTTGGATTGTCACTCTTTTATTTGTGACATGTTATGTTAGATTATCACTTCCTATTTGTGACATATGTCAGATTGTCACCTCTTTCGTTGTGACATATTGCATTTGCTACTAATAAATTTAGTGTAGGTACTTAGTTATAAGACACATTGGGAAGTCACCGCATTCAAAGTGACATGTTGCACTCAAAATTTGATTGTCACCTCCTTCGTTGTGACATATTATATTTCTACTAATAATTTTAGTACAAGTGATTATAAAAAATGTTGGGAAATCACCTATGCACAATTCATAGTTGACCTTATACTGCATTTGCTACTAATAAGTTTAGTGCAGGTGGTTATGTGACACATTGGAAAGTCACCTTGCTTAAAGTGGAATGTGGTATTCAACTTGGTGTCAAGGTGACTCCGCTTTCCAGACCTTCATCAAGGTGATTACCACTAAATTAAATCGGCATCAAGTGTGACTCCATTTATTGATTGGCATCAAAGTGACTCAATTTTCCAGACAGTTATCAAAGTGATTACCATTTATCCAGATTAAGGTGATAACTATTCATGCAATTATCAAGGTGATGACTATTTATCCAGACTGTCATCAAGGTGATGACCAATTATCCAGACCATCATCAAGGTGATCATTTATCCAGACCATCATCAAGGTGATGATCACTTATCCAAAATGGCATCAAGGTGATTCCATTTGTCCAGACCGATGTCAAAGTGACTCTACTGATTCAAATTATTGTCAAAGTGACAACCAATTATCCAAAATGGCATCAAGGTGATTTTATTTATCCAAGTTGGTCATCTGCCATTCAATGAGACAATTTAGGTTGTCATCACATTCAAAATGGTATATCATGTACAAGCTGGTTGTTCGCCTTTCAATGATACAAGATTGGTTGTCACCCATTTGAATAACATATTAAGTTCAAAATGGGTCGTCCTCCTTTAAATGAGACAAGTTGGTGGCCACACGTTCAAATGACTAATCTAAGGCGTATTTATATGCCTTATTGCCAACTTTGAACCATGTTTACCTTAGTTTCGAGAGCAATAATTATATATTTTGTATTGTTTTGATGGAATACTTGATATTATGCTAATAAATGTGATTAGACCCTTGTAGGAGAAATTTATGACTATTTGGAGCATTTTTGGCGTAGAAAGCAAGGCTTGGAGGAGCTATGAGTGAAGGATATTTAAAATAAGAGGCAAGCCAAAGATTTGCACTTGAAGAATCCAACCAAATCCACAAAGAAAAGTCAAAGAAAGGAAGAAAAATGGAGTCTAAGAGGCAGGCGCGCCAGACAGCGTGTCGGGCCGCTTTTGCAAAAATTTTGATGGCATGGACAGCAGAGGGGAGTGCCAGGTAGTTTGCTGGGCCGCTCATGCGCCACCTTTTAGGGGAAGATTTTTGGCTAAGTCCCAGGTGCGCCCAGGGGCGTGCCGGGATGCTTTTTGGCAATTTTTGCCCCAGTTTTCATCTATAAATAGGGCTTTTGGGTTATTGTATCACTATTCCATCTTTATTGGACAAATTTTGGGCGCTTTTGGGCATACAAATTAGGTTTAATACTCCTTCTTTTCAGTTTTGATTTAATTTTTATGAATTTCTATCAAAGTATGATGTTTAATCAAGTTATGAGTGGCTAAAATCCCTCATTCTTGGGGTTGAGGCTATGAACATGAATTTCTAGTGTTGAATATTATTGGTTTTTGTGGAAGTTTATCAATTATTGGTTATTCTTATATTCTTGATTTTACTATTTTAATGTTTGATCACCATTGAAATAAATTTATTATCTTGAGAGGAGCTCGAGAGAGAAATTGAAAGATAGAACTTGGAATATAAGGAGCGTGATCTTTACTCGAGGAAGAAATTCCAAGAGATTGAAATGTTGTTAGGACCGATAGGTACCTAATGCGTCGTGCTTGTTCAAATACGGGAAGATAGCTTAGAGGAGTTAGAATTGGTTAAACCTATCCCCGCTCAACGATGTAGTTGGGTTTCCAATTTCTAATAGAAGGTTATAGTTTGGATACGAATATAATCATATTATTAACCCCGTGATCAACAACCAAGATAAACAACTCAAATTTGTTAAACCAGTAATATTCATACTCTAGAGAGGATGTTTGGAGTGCCTTGACCCTGGGAATTTACTTTTTATAGACTTTTATATTATATTTGCAAAAACTGAAGTTATGGTAGATAAGATAGTAGTTTATATTCCGCAATCATCTAATTTTTAATAACCAATCCCTTTTCGTTTTTGCAACACTAGTTTTTAATTATTGTTTGACGTCTAAAATTGATTTCTGTTGACGAAAGTCCCTTGGGTTTGATATCCGGCTCTTTTAAAGGAACTATTATCTTACTTGAACAATCACGTGCACTTGTGTGTATAGCTGGGTTGCAATAAGTTTTTGGCATCGTTGTCGGGAACTTTCAAATAGATAGATTTCAATTATTGACGTTTTTACTCTAATTTTCAGCTAAGTGTTGACAACTTGATCTTAGCTATCCTATTTTGCAGGCTTACTTCATCTGAACGCTGGTAAGGAACAAAGATTTGGTAACCCCGTAGTCTGAACCTGAAAGATACTTCCATAGATTGAGGAAACAGGTTGCAGATTACCTAATCCCGCTGTTTGAACTGGCTGAGGAAGGTATATAGGGTGATCCCGTAAGAATTGAAGACCCAGTTGTGGATAGACGTGAGCCGGTAGTGATGGCAGCTAGGACAGTTCGTGATGTGGCAATCCCACTCTCTACTAATGTGACCTCCAGTATTCAAAAAACCGGCAGCTGGAGGTAGATTTAAGCTTAAACAGAATATGGTGCAACTCTTGCACTCAAGTAGACAATTGACAGGTCTTGCTCATGAGGACCCGCAGAGGCATATCCAAAATTTTTTGGAGATCAATGACACATATATTCATGCGGGGGTATCTTCAGATTATGTGAGACTAACTTTGTTCCCCTTTTCTCTGTTGGGGGAAGCAAGGAGGTGGTTAGATGCAGAGCCGGCGAATTCTATCACTACTTGGGATAATCTTGCTAAAAAATTCTTGATAAGGTTCTTTCCATTCGAAAAGACAGCAAAGCTGAGGAGTGAGATATTGAGTTTCAGATGGAGAGATGATGAAAATTTGTACCAATCCTGGAATCGATTTAAATCCATGTTGAGGGATTGTCCTCATCACCACCAAGCAAATGAAGTGTTGGTGCATACTTTTATTGAGGCTCTCGACCCCAACACTAAAATTCTACTTGATTTAGCTGCAAGTGGATAAACTTTAGAGAAGACTTACGATGAATTATATGCTTTGTTGAATCATATTTTACAGGGAAATCCAGATTGGCATGGTGATAATTCTAGAAATTCTACAAAGAAGGTTGCCGGGAAACTAGATGTGGATGTAGTCACAGCATTATCTGCCTAAATTTTAGCCATGCAAAACATGATGAACAATCACTTTAGCAGTCTGAATTTGGGGCAGCAACAAGCTCTCGTAAATACAGTATAGCAACAGGTTTCTATTTGGTGTGACGTATTCGGGAACAGGGACCATACTAGCGAGTTGTGCAGTGCAAATCCAAATTTCGTGAATTTTATGGGTAATGCCCAAAGAGGAGGTGGAGCACAAAATTATGGAAATGCTTACAATGCTGGGTGGAAAAATAACCCAAACTTATTTTGGGGAAATAATCAAAATCAGTATAGGCCTCAAGGATATGCACCACAATACAACCAACAGCAGGGTCAAGGTAATCACTTGGGTGCTAAGCCTGGAAATATGAGCGTGGAAGATATGTTGAAGCAGATTATGGCAGAGCAAGCTAAGCTGGCAGCAAATATGAGGAACAATCAGTTGGCTACTCAAAATTTGGAGAAGTAAATTAGTCAGTTAGTAAATGCACAGAATACAAAGCCTCAAGGAGATCTTCCAAGTGATACTGATCCTAACCCGAGGCAGGTGAGTGTTGTTGTTACTCATAGTGGTAAGCATTTAGAGGATACAGTTCCACCAGCAAAAGAATTAGAACCAAAAGAAGTTGTGGTTGAAAATGAACAAGTTGAGTCTGACAGAAGCTCCAACGATGAAAAAGTGGTCCAAAGTGTAAATTTGCCTCCTCCTTTTCCTCAGAAGTTCAAAAAGAAGAAGGAATACGAATGCTTTGGTAAGTTCATTGAATTAATTAAACAGGTGCACATTAATTTGCCAATTGTGGATATCTTACAGGGTATTCCAAAGTATGCTAAGTTTATGAAGGATATTGTGGTAAACAAGAGCAGATTGACTGAGTATGCCACAATTGCACTTACGAGGAGTGCAGCTCTCGCATTCAAAATTGTTTACCCACCAAGATGAAGGATCCTGGAAGCTTCACTGTAAAAATTACTCTGGGAGATCGTGTCTGTGCTCGTGATTTATGCTATTTGGGGGCTAGTATTAATCTGATGCCCACTTTGATTTTTAAGGAGTTGGGTTTGGGTCGTCCTAAACCTACTACTATTATTTTGCAGCTTACAGATCGATCTGTGACTAGACCGGATGGTATTGTTGAGGATGTTTTGGTTCAAGTGGGTTCGTTGATCTTTTCGGTTGATATTGTGGTGCTTAATTTTGAGCCTGACCCGAAAGTCCCATTTATTTTGGGGTGTCCGTTTCTGGCCAAAGGGGGTACGATTATTGATTTAGCGGTAGGGAAATTGACTATGCAAGCTTATGATAAGATGGAGGTCTTTGATGTCTACAGGGCTTTAAATCTACCAAAAATTTATGACAACTTGTCAGCTAACACGGCTATAGATTTGGCGGCTGAAAGCATCCATACTTTATCTCCAGATCCCGTGGAAAGAGTTTTGATGGGGCAAGATATTTTTGGTAATGCGGAAGCTGTTGAATTGGTGCAGTTTTTTGACCTTATGGGCATCTATGCTAAAGAGGGTGGATGGGAACCTTTAAATCATCCACTCGGACCTCCACCCAAGCCATCAATTGAGGATGCACCGAAGATTGAATTGAAAGAACTACCATCTAATCTTAAATATGCTTTCTTAGGTGAAAATGAGACCCTTCCTATTATTCTTGCAGCAAATTTATCAAGGGAACAAGTTGATGCAACATTGGTGATACTCAAACGAAGGAAGAAGGTTATCGGATGGCAAATGTCTGACATACATGGTATTAATTCGGGTTTGTGTATGCATAAAATTTACATGGAGGAAGGGCATAGTCCGAGTGTGTAACACCAACGATGCTTGAAACCAGTAATGAAAGAAGTTGTAAGGAAAGAGGTAATTAAGTGGTTAGATTCGAGCATTGTCTACCCTATCTCTGACAGTACATGGGTTAGTCCAGTACAGTGTGTCCCAAAAAAGGGTGGTATGACAGTAATCACGAATGCTAATAATGAGTTTATTCCTACAAGAACTGTGACTGGGTGGCATATTTGCATGGATTATCGAAAACTAAATGATTCAACGAGGAAAGATCATTATCCAATCCCTTTTATTGATCAGATGTTGGATCGTTTAGCCAAGCAGGAATATTACTGCTTTCTTGATGGGTATTTTGGGTATAATCAAATTGCTATAGATCCTCAAGATCAAGAGAAGACTACATTCACATGCCCTTACGACACTTATGCTTTCAACCGTATGTCCTTTGGATTGTGCAATGCACTGGCTACTTTTCAGCGTTGCATGATGGTCATTTTCTATGACATGGTGGAAGAGTTCGTGGAGATTTTTATGGATGATTTTTCGGTCTTCGGTAACTCTTTTGAGGTATGTCTGCAAAACCTGAAAAAAGTCATTGCTCGGTGTGAAGAAACTAATCTGGTTCTCAGTTGGGAAAAATGTCATTTTCTTGTGACGATAGGTATAGTTCTTGGACATAAAGTGTCAAAGCAAGGGCTCGAAGTGGATATATCAAAGATTGAAGTTATTGAGAAATTACCTCCACTTGTGTCTGTGAAACGGGTGCGTAATTTCTTAGGACATGCTGGGTTTTACAGATGGTTCATTAAAGATTTTTCCAAGATTGCACGTCCCATGTGCATGCTCTTAGTGAAAGATGTTAAATTTGTCTTTTGTGAGTCATGCGTGAAGGCATTTGAGATCTTAAAGAAGAAGTTGGTAGAGGAACCTATCCTTATTGCTCTAAATTGGGCTTTACCATTTGATATCATATGTGACGCGAGTGATATTGCAGTGGGTGTGGTTCTTGGGCAGCGGAAGAACAAGTTATTTCACTCTATTTATTATGCAAGTAAAACTCTTGATGCAGCCCAAGCAAATTACACGGTGACTGAAAAGGAGATGCTTGCTTTGGTGTACGTATTTGATAAATTTAGATCATATTTGGTGGGTACTAGCATCATTGTATACACAGATCATGTTGCAATACGTTATTTTTTCAATAAAAAAGATGCTAAGCCGCGGTTGATTAGATGGATTTTATTATTACAAGAGTTTGATTTGGAGATTAAAGATAAAAGGGGTCAGAAAATGAGATTGCTGACCACCTTTCTAGACTTGAGAGCTCGACACATGTAGCTCATGATGGGCGTATCTGTGAGGAATTTCTGGATGAGTAATCACTAGTATTAGAGGTTAAAGAGTTGCCATGGTATGCAGAATTGTGAATTTATTAGTGAGTGGGATATTTCCTCCTGATTCGAGTCCTCAACAAAAGAAGAAGCTATCATATGAGGCACATTCTTATATTTAGGATGAGCCTTATCTATTCAAGTGGGGGCCCGATTAAGTAGTGAGAAGATGTATTTCGGATGCGGAGGTGAAGCATGTATTGGAGAGCTTCCACGCATCTCCTTATGGTCATCATGGTGGTGAACGTACAACCCACAAAATTTTACAATCAGGTTTCTTTTGGCCTTCTTTATTTAAAGATGCACATGAGTTTGTGAAAAGTTGTGAGCAGTGCCAATGTATGGGGGCGATCTCATGAAGACACGAGATGCCTTTAACTAATATCCTTTAAGTTGATATTTTTTATGTGTGGGGGATAGATTTTATGGGCCCATTTCCAAAGTCAAATGGGAATCAATACATACTTGTAGCAGTGGATTATGTGTCTAAGTGGGTAGAGGCTGCTGCTCTTCCTACAAATGATTCTAAGGTTGTGGTGAAATTCCCTCAAAAACACATCTTCACAAGGTTTGGAACTCCAAGAGCTATTATTAGCGATGGAGGTTCACACTTTATAAATTATTGGGTGAAGAGTGTGTTGGCTAAATATGGTGTTAGACACAAGGTTTCAACAGTGTATCATCCCCAAACAAGTGGCTAAGTTGAAGTATCTAATCGTGAGATAAAACAAATCTTGCAAAAGACTGTGAATACTTAGAGGAAAGATTGGTCGCTTAAGCTAGATGATGCTCTTTGGGCTTATAGAACTGCATTTAAAACACCTATAGGGACTTCTTCATATCATATTTCTTTTGGGAAAGCATGTCATCTCCCAGTTGAGCTTGAGCACCGAGCATATTGGGCGGTGAAGAAGTTAAACCTAGATCTAGAGTTGGCTGGTCAAAGGAGGTTGTTGCAATTACATGAATTGGAAAAGTTTTGTTTCCACGTGTATGAAAATGCGAAGATTTATAAGGAGAAAATGAAGTGATGGCACGACAAACACATTCTCCAACGCACTTTCGAGCCAGGCCAATTGGTACTACTATTTAATTCTAGACATAGGTTGTTTCCGGGCAAGCTAAGATCTAAGGGTAGTGGTCCTTTTGAGGTAAGTCGCACAACTCCTCATGGTGCGGTAGAAATCATGAATAAAGGTGATAGTACCAAATTTCTTGTGAATGGCCAAAGATTGAAGCTCTATTTTGGTGAAGATGTGAAGTGTAAGGAGGACGTGCTTCACCTTGATGATGATTGAGCCAATCGTTGTCAAGCTACAACATTAAACAAGGTGCTTGATGGGAGGCAACCCATTAATGTATTGTAATAGTTAGGAATTATAATGTAAAAATACAAAAAAGAAGAGTCGTGACATGACCAAAACTAAAGCGCTTGATGGGAGGCAACCCATTTCTTTTAAAAATTTTCTTTTCTAACTTAGTTCTAGGATTTATTGTCTATGCAAAGGTACACGGAGTATTTTGCCATGGTAATCCATGAGAAAAAGGTAAATTGGAGGATTGATGATCTTTTGAAGGTGCCGGGAAGGTAAGATATGCTTTGGAGTGAGGTTTTGCGTCATGGGACTTGAAAAAGCCCCAAATTTGGTTGAAAAGTGTGGAAAGCCTCCCAGGTATCATGTTAAGTATGGAGCACGCCAGGCAGCATACCCGGTCGTTCCTAGTAAAAATTTCGTGTGCCTTGGCAGTAAGCAGATGCGGCAGGCAGTGTGCCAGACCGCTCCTGCCCAAAATGTTGTGGCCTCAGGCAGTAGGGTAGTGTGGCACCTAGCGTACCAAGCCGCTACCCCCTTAAGTTTTTGGGCAAAATTTTTTTAAAACCCGCCCCACCCCCTATCTTTTAAATCCCCAATTCTCTTTTAGTTCTTTACAACCCTTATGCCCCAAAATCCAATTTTCTCCCCCACACCATCAAATTTTCTCTCTTAATTTTCACTTCTCTTCCCACACAAAGCACGATTTTCCCCTTCTCTTCTTGGGATTGTGATTGCAAGACTACATTAAAGCTACCAAGGTATGTTTTCTTTAAACTTTATCTCTCTAGATTGCTATGAGAATGCTGAAAATTTGGGGATTCTTGAAATTCAAATTTGTGATGCCCTGTATGTTCTTTGTAGTTTGACTTGATTATTATGCTATAGTTAGAATTTATGGGGTGTCATGAAGATGAACTTGAAGTGCAAGTGAAAGTTTTCTTATTAATCTTATTTTTAGTTGAATAACTTGCAAGTGGGTTTAGCTTATATGGTAGTGATTGAGATAATTGCTTGTTGTAATTACTTGATATAACCCATATATTGTTGAAAGTGCATGGAACTTGTTTGAATTCTTGAGTAAACC
Source organism: Capsicum rhomboideum (assembly GCA_031232105.1). Lineage (NCBI taxonomy): Eukaryota > Viridiplantae > Streptophyta > Magnoliopsida > Solanales > Solanaceae > Capsicum > Capsicum rhomboideum. The sequence goes on from CP124718.1 coordinate 54,507,158, forward strand.
AAGTAAGCCATTCTATTGATAATTATGGGAATGTGGAACTTATGTTGGGGAGGATGAATTTGTATACGAGTTGGACTTTGTAATTGGGCGTTAAGTGAAGAAGGGAAGTTCAAGTATCCTCACACCCATATATTTTGAATTTATGCTAAGCAACTAAGTGTGGGGTGGCCCTTATAGCCAACACACATTGAGATGGTTGGATATCGTTACATGGGTAATTGACATACTTGTTTGAACTTTGTCACAGGTACCATGTCGGAATATAAAGGGGTAGCTTCAAGTTCACACAAGCGACGATAGTCAGGAAATAAGGTTCCCGCGGCTCCCCCAGTCCCTAAAGGCCAGAAAAAAAAGTATGGGATAAATGTTGTCTCTAGTGCCGGCAAGAATTAGTATAAAACTCACCTCGAAGCCAAATATTTTGTGTATGAGTGTATTGATAGGGACAGTATAGCTCGGACTCACCCTAAAATATTGGATCGAATTGTGAAATTGGGTATGGGTTTCATCTTTGACAAACCAACGAATTACAACCTTTATCTTGTGAGGGAATTGTATGTTAATTGGAACCCTGATGCACCTACCAGCTCGGTGGTTGTACGAGGGTCGGATGTTATACTGGATTCTTTGGGCCTAAATGGGCTATTGGGAGCACACACTCGGGCTAGTCCCCAAGACCTACATAAGCTGAATGTTAGGCCTCCCTATGCAGAAATTCGCCACACACTTTGTGGCAACGTCCTATAGCAAGATGGCTTCGCCACCACAAAAAAAGGTACCACATGAGTCTACCCTATGCTCATTTAAATAAAGAGGTGCGGATTTGGTTGAAGATTGTGTGTTGTTGCTTGATTCCGGATATTCACATGACGTAGGTCACTAGGGACCAAGTTTATTTGGTGTATGCTTTAATGATCGATGTTGAAATTAATGTGGGTTCTGTGATATTGTCGGCTATGCACGGAGTTCATCTACAAAGAGGCCTTCGATATGCTTTTTAAGGTGTATTGACTAAATTAATGCGAGCATTCGAAGTGGATGAGGAGGCATTTGATTATCATCCTTATTTGGTGACGACACCTGTTGATGTCACCCAAACTAAAGCACCAGATACACTCGACCCCACTCTCACATTAGAGGAGCGGTACGCTCGTGATGATGGGATCTTAGACCGTATGTATGGTTTGGAGATGCTACGGCATAGGATTGGAGGTAGGCCCTCTACAGCAAACGAGCTGAGCCAGGTTGAGTGGGATTATACTCTTAATGAGCATGCCATGGAATTGTTGCGGATTGGACCAGATTTTGTTGAGACTGTGGATGATGATTTCCCCACAGATGAGAATGACCGCCAGCTCGATTTCGATGATGACGAGGTGGAAGCGGATGATACGCCGCTAGCAGTTTGTGGGCCAGAGGATGACGACTTCCTCGACTGACCAGGGAGCTCCTTACACCCTACTCTTGCCTTGTTTTATTTTTTTAGCATTAGGGATAGTGCTCATCTTTTAAGTGTGGGGTGGGGTGTTATGGGAGTCCTTTTATATGTGTATATGTGTGTTTTTAGTTATTTTATTTGGGTTCCTTAGCCTTTGTTTTCGGTTCTTTGACTAAGGATAGTCCCTTTGAACCGTAGAAAAGCACAAAAAGATTTTTTTTTTTTAAATTGAGTCTCTTTTAGTCATAGTATTAGGAGCTTTGCTCTATGATGAATGGATGACGACCGTCTTAAGAGAAAATTAGTCATGTTGTTGTCGGGTGTTCTTGCTTGCTATGTAATTACGCACACACATCTGGTATAATTGTGGAACATGCTAAGTCATATAATAGCAAGTGTTGAGATATCTAATGCTCACTTAGTCAACTTGATAAGTTGCTTAATATTGAACTTGTGCATGACTTATAAATTGTATGGTGAGACTGCTTGATTTAGACATATGCCATGTGTGAGTGAGGTTTTTGTGATATTCCATGTGCATATTGATGTCTAGAACTTGCCCGGTGTGTTTGCAAAGCGAAATAAAGGGTGTTGAGCTTACGAGATGATATAGGCATTTCTTTGATAGCCATGTTTTATACCTCCTTTATCTACCCTTTTTGCATGATCTTAGTTAGCCCCGTTGATCCTTTAGCCTATTCTTTGGTAGCCTTATATTTAGCTTAATCCTTTTCTTTCAATTAACCGTAATTTGATACAGAACTCCTAAGCGCTTTAGTTGAGAAATTAAGATGTTAAGGAGTGAAAAAAAATTAAAGAAGGAAAAAGTGAAGTTAAAGCCCTAAGAAAATAGCTTTTAGGTGTGTGAAAAATTTTATATGTTGTTAGTAGGGAGTAATGTAATGAAAAAAAAAACATTTTTTTTGACCAAAAGAATCATGTGGTGATAGCAAATACTCCTTGCCTAATATGTGTAAGCTATTCCAAAGAGATGGGGCAAAATAAAATAGATTTGGGAAGACAAAAGTGGTGTAAAATAGGTTGGTTGGAGGTGATCTTAATGTAATTTGTATTGTATTAAAGCGCTTAGGAAAGATAGTCACTATTCTTGACCAAATAGTTCCTACCCGTCCCTTAGCCTACATTACAACCCTTGAAGTCCTACTTGATTTTGAGCTTTGACATTCTAATAGTAGTGGAGTACTACATTAAGGGCAAGCTTATGGTTCATCTTATGTGACATGTGAATTCTTTGTGAGAGTGAGTGGAATTTGATTCTTACACCCATTATTGTGATAAATTGCATATCTGTGAGTGAATGTGGGTGATTTTCTTGTGGTGAGGGCGTATGTCTAGCAAGGTGTGGTAATCTATTGATAACGTGTCATGCATGAATTCGCAACTAGTAAATTTTTTTTGTGAGGATAGGTCGTTTCAATTTGCTATTCACTTGTTAGTGATATTAGCGTGTTAGGTGCATAATGCAATGAATGTGGTTGTGTAGCTAGAAGGAATGCCTAGTGTGTGTCGGTTGTCTAAAGTCGCCTTGAGTTGAATATGGTTATTGTTCAAGGACGAACAAAGGTCTAAGTGTGGGGTGGTGATCTAAGGCGTATTTATATGCCTTATTGCCAACTTTGAACCATACCTTAGTTTCGAGAGCAATAAGAATATATTTCGTATTGTTTTGATGGAATACTTGATATTATGCTAATAAATGTGATTAGACCCTTGTAGGTGAAATTTACGACTATTTGGAGCGTTTTCAGCGTAGAAAGCAAGGCTTGGAGGAGCTACGAGTTAAGGATATTTAAAATAAGAGGCAAGCCAAAGATTTGAACTTGAAGAAACCAACCAAATCCGCAAAGAAAAGTCGAAGAAAGGAAGAAAATGGATTCTAAGAGGCAGGTGCACCAGGCAGCGTGCCGGGCCGCTTTTGACAAAATTTTTGATGGCATGGACAGCAGAGGGGTGCGCCAGGCAGTGTGACGGGAAGCTCATGCGCCACCTTTCAGGGGAAGATTTTTGGCTAAGTCCCAGGTATGCGTGCCATTTTTTGGCAATTTTTTAGCAGAGTTTTTATCTTTAACTAGGGCTTTTGGGTTATTGTATCATTATTCCATCTTTGTTGGACAAACTTTGGGCTATTTTGGGCATACAAAATTAGGTTTAATACTCCTTTTTTTCATTTTTGATTTAATTTTTATGAATTTCTATCAAAGTATGATGTTAAATCAAGTTATGAGTGGCTAAAATCCCTCATTCTTGGGGTTGAGGCTATGAACATGAATTTCTAGTGTTGAATATTATTGATTTTTCGAAAGTTTAGAAATTATTGGTTATTCTTATATTCTTGATTTTACTATTTTAATATTTGATCACCATTGAAATAAATTTATTATCTTGAGAGGAGCTCGGGACAGAAATTGAAAGATAGAACTTGGAATATAAGGAGTGTGATCTTTACTCAAGGAAGAAATTCCAAGAGATTGAAATGTTGTTAGGACCGAGAGGTACCTAATGCGTCGTGCTTGTTCAAATACGGGAAGATAGCTTAGAGGAGTTAGAATTAGTTAAACCTATCCCCGTTCAACAATATAGTTGGGTTTCCAATTTCTAATAGAAGGATATAGTTTGGAGACGAATATAATCATATTATTAACCCCGTGATCAATTACCAAGATAAACGACTCAAATTGCTTAAACCAGTAATATTCATACTCTAGAGAGGATGTTTGGAATGTCTTGACCCTGAGAATGTACTTTTTATTGACTTTTATATTATATTTGCGAAAACTGAAGTTACGGTAGCGAAGATAGTAGTTTATACTCCGCACTCATCTTATTTTTAATAACAAATCCCTTTTCCTTTTTGCAACACTAGTTTTTAATTATTATTTGACATCTAAAATTGATTTCTGTTGACAAAAGTCCCTTGGGTTCGATATCCAACTCTTTTAAAGGAGCTATTATATTACTTGAACGATCACGTACACTTGCGTGTATAGTTGGGTCGCAACAATGACATATCAAGTTCAAGATGGATTGTTCGTCTTTCAATGAGACAAGATGGGTCGCCACTTATTCAAATGGAATTTCAAGTTAAAACGTCCGCCTATTAATTAGACAAGTTGGTTAGCCATCCCAATCAAATTTCATTTCATGTTCAAAATGGCTCGTCCGCCTTTCAATGAGACAAGATAGGTTGACATCCATTTAAATAGCATTTCAAGTTCAAAATGTGTCGTCTGCTTTTCAATGAGATAAATTTGATTGCCACCCCATCCAAAGTGGCTTATCAAGTTCAAAATAGGTTGTCCGCCTTTTAATGAGATAAGTTGGGTTGTTACCCATTCAAATGACATGCCATGTTCAAGTGGGTCGTCCGCCTTTCAGTGAGACAAATTAGATCTCCACCCCATCCAAACTAGCAAATCAAGTTCAAAATAGGTTGTCCACCTATCAATGAGATAAGATGGGTCGCCATCAGTTCAAATGGCATTTCAAGTTTAAAATGGGTCATCCATCTTTCAATGAGATAAGTTGGTTAACCATCCTATTCAAATCGCATTTCATGTTCAAAATAGGTCATCCACCTTTCAATGAGACAAGTTGGCTAGCCATTTCATTTAATTGGCATTTCATGTTCGAAATGGGTTATCCGCCTTTCAATGAGACAAGATGTGTCTCCACCCATTCAAATGGCATTTCAAGTTCAAAATGGGTCGCCCGTCTTTCAATAAGACAAATTGGTCGCCACCTCATTCAAAGTGGAATATCATATTGAAAAAGGGTTGTCCGCTTTTCAATGAGATAAATTAGATTGCCATCACATTTAAAGTGGCATATCAAGTTCAAAATAGGTTGTCTGCCTTTCAATAAGACAAGTTGGGTTATCACCCATTCAAATTACATTTATGTTCAAGTGGGTCATCCACCTTTCAATGAGACAAATTGTATCGCCACCATTGCAAATAAAAAATTAGTCTTCCACCTTTCAATGAGATAAGATGGGTCACCACCCATTCAAATGGCATTTCAAGTTTAAAATGGGTTGTTCTCCTTTCAACGAGATAAGTTAGGTTTCCACCCATTCAAATAACATATCATATCCAAGATGGGTCATCCACCTTTCAACCAGACAAGTTGTGTTGTGACCCGTTCAAATGGTATATCATATTCAAGATGGGCCATCCACCTTTCAACTAGACTGCCACCCATTCAAATGGCATATCATGTTCAAGTTGGTCATCCATCTTTAAATGAGACAAGTTGGGTTGCCACCAGTTCAAATGGCATATTAATTTCAATATTAATCGTCTGCCTTTTAATGAGACAATATGGGTCGCCACCCATTCAAATGACAAATCAAATTTAAGTTGGGTCGTACATTTTTTAATGAGACAAGTTGATCCACTACTTTGTTCAAATAGGTATGCAGCCTTGCATCCCCAGCGTCTCACAAACTCGATATTGAGGTAAGGTTGGAAGTGAAGTTAAAGGTACGTGAATATCTTGTATTCGAACAACCCTTCCCCTTTTATGAAAAAACAATTCATCCCTTCTAACGGAAGGAAAGTATTGTCTAAGTTCTATTAATATTTGACATTATTCTTTGTACATGTCATTCTTTTTCTACTTTGTCTAGCCAAAATTGGCTACACATCAACTTCTTCATTCAAAGATTCTTTCATCATTTCCAAATGAAGAAGGGGCAGTTGTTGACACCCAATCTTGGCCTCACATTAATAGATTTAAGCTTTTTATTCGTTAAATTGCACAAAAATAATCTTAATATATATTTTTTTCAATTTAACACAAGTTATTTATAATTATCCTCATTTTTGAAAATATTGAGATTTTTATCAATTTATTATCATTTTAATTAATTTTTTTATCATTATCGGTTTTTGCACAATTATTTTATAAACAAATATTATTTTAATTTTGTTAAAATTGTTGTTTGGTCTTCAATTGAGATCACATTTTTATCTGACATTAAATATATTTTTTAATTAAGTTTAATCACAGTCCGTTAATTCATAAAATATGGAGAAGATATTTTTTTACACATATAAGTTAAATATCCATAATTTTGGATAACTCATGATTTTGGATAGCCCATAATTCTCCAAAACCATGATATTGAGCACACAACTTTGGATTAAGTGGTATTGTGTTGCCTATAAAACTTATCCAATCCTTACACAATTAATGGTGGTCGAAATTTCTAGATTTGGAAAAACTCACAAAAGAAAAATATCTTCTCTTGGCCAAAACAACCCTCTTTTCCCTTTTCTAGTGACCACCACCACCGAAAAACCAGCTCAGAACCAGTCACCCTTACTACCTTCTTCCATCTTCCCTCATTTTTTCTGGTGAATTCCACCATTACCGAACCTCCATTTAACTCACTGTTCCACCACTTTACTACCACTAAATAGTCTATTCCCTTGGTCCTTTTCTTTGTTCCCAGCGACAAACTCCATTCAGCAACCACTGCAAAACTCTGACCACCACCGGAACTCCAATTAGTAACCAACAACTCTAAACAGTAAACACGTCCCCATCCCTCTTATTTCCTCTCTTCTTGCTTGAGTTCCGCTATTAACGGTGAGCTCGGAGCTTTGCACTCCAACCAAAACCTCCACGAACCAGATCTGCCAGCTCTACCATGGCTTATCCACACCAGGGCTTCAAGTTCTGGTAAACACCGTATCACCGCTATCTCTTTCTTCCTCTGTCACAATTCTATTCTAACAAAAAAACACCATATCACCACGAAGCTCCGATAAAAGCAACGACCTTAGACCAAAAATAAATCGAACACCAACAGCTTTGAAATTTCCAGATCTGTCCGAAAAACATAATACTCTAGTGAACTCTTTACTCTATGTATACTTGTCCATATTTATGTATTTTTTTAGTGTTCAGTGTGTCTTATTATTTTAGATTATTCTCTTTACGTTCTTTTTCTTATATTGAGTTGATTTTCGCCAGAAATCTTCCCGTGAGGTCTCTGTCTCTCCAGTCATAGTTGATGTGTTATTTAGTTTTTGACTTCATTGGAACATAGTTCTTTCATTTTATTTTAGCTGCTGCTATTTTTATCTTGATTTGCACTATTCTTAACACTTTACAGTAACCCATATTGTTCTTGAGTGTGATTTTCCTCTCTTATCATTGGTGCTAATCACAATTCTATTAAAATGTTTTTTGTTGGTTGTTTGTTACTCATTCATAACAATTTTTTTTGTTGTCTTATTTTTATCTATGTTTTGATTATTCTGGTTATTGGTTGATGTGTGTTTTACATTATTGTTGATTTTATGTTGGGAAAATAGTTTCAATACTTGGCCAATGAATGAATCTCTCCGTCGGTTTTTTGATACCTCCCCATTATAAAAGACAGATTTTATTTTTAAGTTCAATTTTTTGAATATTTCTTTTATTCAAGTATCAATACTTGGCCGATGAAGAATTTTCCATCGATTTCCAAGGGATCCCGTGTATATAAGATGGTTTTTACTTTTTTATCCTTTTCTTTGATTCATTTTCAATTTATATTTGTTCATTACTAACACATTTACCAAGTTTATTTATAGGTACATGGAGCTTCTTCCCGAAGAAGGCACTCAAATTTATATTTGAGCACTATTTTGAGTTATTTATTGTATTTATTCATTTTGTTTAACGATAGGCAAATATTATGTCGTAATTTGTTATTCATGTTTAACTTTATTTTGTACATATGTTTATATTTCTTATACATGCAAATAATTTTTTTATCTCCTCCTCAATTAAAAAAATAAGTTCAGCCGGGACCCATCTTTATGGATTTCAAAGGGTGCCTAATACCTTCATTTTAGAATAATCTGAACCCTTACCTAGAATTTAATTGGTCTTGCAGACTATTTTTATTTAATTAAATTAATTGGTTTTCTAGTTTTCCTAAAATTAGGTGGCGACACTTAAGTATTTTTAAAAACTATTAATTTTTTTTGAGTTTCAAAGTTGCGTCTTACAAAAATAGGGATGTGACAGTGACACATTTGAACATGACCTTCATGGTCTTCCACATTCGGGAAAGCATGCGGTTTCAAAAGGCACTCTTCTCCTTCTCTTTGTCCAAATCCTTGCGAAGGTCCTCGTGAGCTCGAGCTAGGGCGGAGTAGGAGGCCTGGAGGCTTGGAGGGAGTCGTAGAACTAGAGGGAGCCACCCATGGGAGAGGCATGTAATGTTGCTGCAGGATGTCTTTTACAGCAGCCAAATCAGACTCCACCCACTACATAGATCCCCTGGGTGTGCCCTCTTCTCCCTCACCCTCATGGGCCCTACTACTCTTCTTTTCATACCCCACCTTTCTTTTCTTCTTGCTTCCCCTTGCAAACCCTTCACCTTTAGTGGGTTAAAGGGCACATCACACTCCTCAAAGGGGTCCCCCTCTCTTTTTTGGCACATCAGCCCGCTTGCATAACTCTGTAATCAAAGAGGGTTGGAAGAATTCCTTTGCAGTTTTTGAGTAGAAGAACTTCCACTCATCTATTATCTGCAGCCCCACATTCATATCCACCCTAACCATAGCACAAGCTACCACCAACACCAGGTGAAAGGTCGTATTGGTGATATTGCCCAAAGGATGAATCCTGTAGGACACCAAGTTCAGCCACCTCTAAGCCTCCATCTAGAAAGGGGTGCTCTTGGTTTCTCCGACACTCATCCATCAAACTCTATTCTCCAACACCAAAATACATGCCAACCATTTTAGATCAGCTTCATCCTTCTTCGCATCAAGGGATGTATTTAAGGGGTTTGGCACCCTCAGAGTTTCATTCATAGTGGCCGCATCCATTGGAATGTTTACCCCTCAGATGCAAATAGCAGGTTTGGGTTTGGACTAATCGATACTCAATAGTATAGCTAAAACTCCCAAACTATTGCTAGGTTGCATGAGAGAGTGGTCTCCCTTAGCATCTCCCACTCGAAGGTGCACATCCAGTTGAAAAACTTGGGTCCCTTCTTTGCTATATTTTTCATCACGAACTCCCTTTCATGAATGAAACCTCTTATTTTTCTACCCTTTTAATATTTAGTTTGGCAAGTGTTGTTGGGAAAACATTAGTAGGCGGACTGGTTGGTATTTGGGTTGGCCATAGTTGTTAGTCCTGCAAGTGTCACATAATCATAATTAGGAACCAAAAAGGGATGCTACAGAAAGAAAAGAATTCAAAAATTCTCTTTGAAAAATTCTGGCAGAGACACTGCCAGACCTCCACTGCAGCAGCACTTTTTTCACTGCAGTCAGGTCGCTACAGCAGCTTCACAGCAACGACAAAAGTGCCACTATAGTGATGCTATCATCCCCAATAATAACGACCCTATCAATTGCAGATTTCTAATTTTCCTTTAATTTTTTGTGTTTTAGGCATAGATCAGGCTCAGTAGAGTAGTATTGAACTCTTAAATACCAATTTGAGAGTGACTAATACCCAATGCGAACCTCAATAGCTTGGAAATTCTTGGGGAAGATGACCCTTTATCATCTACCCTATTCAAGCCCAAAAATTGCCATCAAGATCATAAATCGTATGCCTATAATGTAATAGGAGCGTTGAGAATGTAAAATTGACTACTATATCCAAAAAGAGAAAAATCGAGTTGCCCAAAAAATGCACAAAAAACCAACTAAAATTTTGAATTCTAGTCCTAGAATCTATTATTCAACGATGTTAAAAGCATAAAGGAGCATAGTAAAGATAAAATTTTACCTTAGTTTGACACCAAAAAGAGAATTTCCTGAGAGAATTCAAGAGATTTTAAGAGTTGGGAAGTTGGAGAAGTGGGAAAAATGAATCCCCCTTCCCCATTTTGAAAAACTTCCAGAGCACTACTACACCGATCTATTTTTTTGCTCCATCATCATTGATGTAGTGAGAAATTGCTTGTTGCAGCAACGACAAGGGTGAAATTCAATTTTTGTCCCAAAATTTTATGGGTTGTAATATTTTGTGGTTTCCCGGGTATTTTAGATAACTCATTGTGTAAATTTTACTACGAGTCGTGTTCCCAAGATATAGTGAACAGTCGTGTTCCCAAGATATAGTGAACATAAGTTGTACCTAGAGCTTAGTATCCTATGGTACGTAGGCTGGTTGGGTAACTATTTTGTATTATCAAACTATTTTAGAAATAGATAGGAGTTTGCATTTAATTTTTACCGTCCTTAGAAATGTTGGGTTCTAAAAATCATGCTTAAATCTTCCTCCTGGTTACAGTATCTGTTTGAGAATGAACGGTGGTTAAATTGGTATTTATTGTAATGTCTGGTTTCATGGTTATGGTAAAAATTTGTTTGATAAAATAATTTGATCAAAAATGTACTTTAAGCCTAATTAGAATTAATTTTTAAAGTAGAAAATTTGTGGCCCAAAAGTTAAATAGACCAAATTTGTTGGTTGGGCCAGATCTGTTAACTGCCGCTGCAGTGGCATATTACTCGTCACAACGACATTCTATTAGCTGCAGTGATAGTAAAGCAGTTAGCCCTCCTAAGTTTTTTAAAACTCTTTCCATTAGCTATGGTATTATATGTCGTTCACTCGTTTGCCTCCTCCAAAAATATCACAGATGAACCCTAGGATTAGAACGATAAGGATAAAGAGACCAAGCTTCAGAAGGGTGATTTCCAAGCATTTTCTGAAGAAAACCTTGATGGATCAGATAGCAAAATCACTAAAGGAGAGAATTCTCACTCTCTGTAGCAGCAAACTTGTCAATGAGGTAGGTTATGGTTTAATGTGTAGTAGCTTAATGTCTAGGCCTACAGGCACGAAGTTTGGATGGAATAAATAATAAACTAAACCTAGTGTAAAGGGATTTGATGTATTACGTACTGCATGTTGATTAATGTTATGTGTTAACCTTTATTATGTTGAGAAATTGCTATGTTTAAGTGAACTAAAGGTAAATTGAGTAAATGGTTTGCTAGTATGAGTTTATATTTTAGAGGAGTATGTAAAAAAGTGGGAGTATTGTGTAGATATTATAGTGCATTGTATATTCCAGGCTGGTGGTAGTATGGAATAGTTTGAGTTGTGGTGGTTGTGAAAAAGGAGCCGATAGGAGGGTGATTGATAGTGAGGTTAAAAGAGGAAGGTGAGAGAAGTTGTTGGCTGAACTAAGTGTGGATTTGAGTCTCTAGTGCAAGAGTGATGTTAACGGAGTAATGCTGAGAAGATTAGTGTTATGGAGTTTGCCTTTAAAGGAATATGGGAATCGGAATAATGGTAGATGGTAGTGAGTGAGGGGTAATTTGGATGGTTGAGTTAGTTCCTTGGCATACCAATCCTTGGTATGTTATCTTGTGATAAGTTTGGTTGAGTTAATTAGGAGTAATTCCTAGAGATTGGGTACGAAGTGCTTGATTGAAAGTAGTTGTAGACTTTATTTGACTCTATACTTATGTTTGAGTTAGATAATTGTGATTAGCCTTTGGGCATGTTTGTGATTGTTGTTGATTAGATGTTAAAGTTAAGTTGAAAAGATAAACTTGGAGGTTATAGCTGTTGACGAATGGAATATAAACTTGAATATTGATATTATTGTGCTTGAGCATTATTGTTCAGGTTTTTACCTGTTTGATGATATTGGGATCAGGTACCATGAAGGTAAGGATTGATTATTGGGATTGGGTTCCACACTAGTATAGATATTTATAGCCTTGTTATTAGGAACGGGTACCACGCTGGTATGTTATATGGACCAAGCTTGTCCCCTGCAGGTCATGACAGGGTCTCTGCTATGTACATCCTTTTTTGGAATGCATTATTGTTTTTATATAGTTGATCATTGCATCATTTCTATTGCATTATTGTGAATGTATTGTTGCATATCCTTGTATACGTGATTGATTGATGATTGTATTGACTAAGTATAAAATGGAATTGATATGAGTGACGTGAGATGGATTGAATAATAAGAAGGTAACTGGTGGTTTTTATATTGATGTATTTATGGGTAGTTATTGCAAGTAGGTGTGAATGGAGGTATGTTTTGAAGTGTAAATCAATCTTGTTATCTTTTGTGTGTGTGTATATATATATTTATGTATACGTGGAGTATCTTATTGCGTCTTGTCTTTCAAATTAGTTTCTTACTCTATTACTTATCCCAATGTTGCATTATCAGTGTGTAATGACAATAGAATAGTGAGCTAGGGTTGTCATAAGAGAGGAGTGTAAAGTTGTTTAGGATGAGCTAAGTGCGTAAGAGATAGTGTTATAATTAAGGGAAAGTAGTAAGGTTGGGAGTTGAAGTATGTTGATGTTCGTTAAGTGAATATTGCCATGATCTCTCCTTGGTTGCTATATGTTTCTAACCCTGGTCGGTCGATGATACCTACTAGTAAGTGTGTTTTGTACTGATACTACACTTACTTTATCTCCTTTTAGGGGTATAGATATGATTGCAGGTCAGTTGAAGTTTCTCTAGTACGGTGGTGATCATTCTTCAATAGCTCTTATTATTTTACTCATACATGGAAGATGTTTCATGAATTGTCCTTCTTGTATTTAGAGCCCTTGTTTAGAATAGGTTTTGGGAAGTTGTTAGTTTAATTCAGTTTTGTTATTGAAAAATGTTTTGGTTTAAATAAAAAAGGTTTATTACTTTGCTAATGCTTAAGGTTTTAGAGAAGTATTCTGCAGTTGTTAAAGGTTGGGTGGTAAGGGTTCTTCTATCTAGGGTAGAATTGGGTAATTACCCACACGTTCCCATGATTTGGGTCAGATAATCATGTACAAATACTGAGTCTGAGTTTTTGGAACAGTCTATTTACAAGCATAAACCATGTGAGCTAGCATGGATTCCAATGTATATGCCCTATCGAGAGGACCCAACATACCTTGCAAGAGTATAAAGGCATAGCTGGCATGGTACCACTAATCTTAAATAATTTCCGATTGGGAAGGCTAAGTAAATCTACGGTGGCACGTTGTTCTGGGATTTGGTTGTGCTGAACCCCAGTCCAACTCGATACTAAGTATTACTACCAAACTGATTTGTATTGATAGATCATACATACTGATCATGCTTATTCATGTTAACATATATATTGAATGTACTCTGGGATCGTGTGTTCATGACACACCAAGTTTTCTCAAAACAAAGCTAAATAATGTGGAAATACTATAAAACCATATCAACTAGTAAAATCATGGAATGCTAAGTCATACTAGATGTAGAAGTCATGACAAACAAATAATCATAGTATAGAAACCATAAGAAGACTGAAATAAAAGAGAAATCATAAACTGAATGAGAACCCTAAACTTTGATTCATGGAAAAGTGAGAATTTCTGAGTTACTTGGTAAACAATGGGTGAAAGTATACCCATTATTGAAATCCCACATCCATGGAGATAAGAATGCTTACTAGGAAGCTTTAACCTTGACTGGAGAAAAAGAACCCTAATTTCTGTTTTGAGAGAACCTTAGTCGCCTTTCTAATTTCTTTCGAAGTGTTAAAAAGTGAATGGTGAGAAAGGTTGACTATTGTTCCTTTAATCCCACAAATTTTAACTCCCAAATGATATAGTATAGAAGTAGGATCTAGAGAAAAGATGAAAATACCCTATTTTAAAGCGTAACTGATTTGCTGGATTCAGTCGCCGTAGATCAGGGTGCAACTCATTCCTTGAACCAATGAGTCATCCCATGACTCATGTACACTAGGTTCGCTTGTAGTCTTGGGTATGAATTGAAACCCCACGACTTGTTAGGTCTAATAATGAGTCATGACAAGGGCTCGTTGCCACTAAAAGAAAATGTTAATTATCTGGTACTTCATCAGAATGAGTCGCTTAACGACTCATGGTCCAACTGAACAACTCGTTCCCTTGAGTCATTTCCACAGGGATTAAAATGCCATATTTTGAAACTTTTGGCTTGAAAATTAGGATGGGTCACCCAATGAGTCGTTGGTACTAACCACGACTCGTGGTCTGAGTCGTTCTACGAATTTTTCTGTTGGTTTTGCTCTAAGTATGAGATATGATCTTAAGGACTTTTATGGTGTTACAATATCTCTCCTTTGGGATCATTCATCTTCGAATGAAGACTAACTAAGATAAAAAGATAGGGAAAGAGTTGTATCCCAACACTGAGATATAAAGTTTGATTACTAACATAGCAATTAATTCCATCTTTCACACCCACACTCTCTAAAGGCACAACAAGAGTTGGATCACCAATGCACTTATTCAACAGGGGCACATAAAATACTGGGTGCACTGATGCCTAGTCTGCGGGTAAATCTAACTCAAAGGCCACATTGCCAATGCACCTCGGAATCTTGTAAGGACCAACATATCAGGGACTAAGCTTCCCCTTCTTACCAAATCTCATCACCCCTTTCATGGGTGAAATTTTTAGGTAAATCCAATGATCGATTGGGACTCAAGCTCTCTTCTACACATATTTGCATAAGATTTCTGATGACTCTGATCTGTTTTATTCCTTTCTCTAATCCACTGAACTTTCTCCATATCTCATGAACTGAATCAAGCCCTATCAAGGTAGTTTCACCAACCTCAAACTAGCTAATAGGAGATCTATATCTCCTACCATAAAGTACCTCAAATAGAGCCATTTAAATACTGGAGTGAAAGTTGTTATTGTAAGCAAACTCAGTGAGAGGCAAGTGGTCATCCCAACTACCCTTAAAGCTAATCACAAAAGCTCTCAGCATAACCTCTAAAGTCTGAATAGTCTACTCTTCATGGCCATCTGTCTGCAGGTGGAAAGTTGTGTTGAGGTGAACCTGAGTATCAAGACCCTTCTGAGAGGACTTTTAAAACTGCAAAGTAAGCAAAGTACCCCTATCTAAAATGATAGTCAAGGGGAATCCAACCAACTTGACCAACTCTCGAAAGTAAAGTCTAACATAATCCTCAGCTTAATGTATAGTACTAACTATCAGGAAATGTGTAGACTTAGTCATTCGATCTACAATAACCCATATGGAATCATGTTGTCAGTGCGCATGAAGTAACCCTATAATAAAGTTCATATTTATCTCTTCCCAATTCCAAGTAGGAATACTGATATTCTGAGTCAAATCTTTTTTTCGCTGGTGTTCAACCTTAACCTGCTGGCAATTCAGACACTTAGCCACAAATTCCATGATATCTCTCTTTATACCATTCAACCAATGGATTTCTCCTAGACCATGGTACATCTTGGTGGCACCTGGGTGAATAGAATACCAAGAACTGTGAGCTTCTATCAGCATTCATTGTCTTCAATCATAGACATCTGGAACATATAAGTGACCCAAACAATGAAGCACATCATCTCCCCCTTGGGAGAAAATTTCAACCTTCTGATTTTGGATTGCTTCCTTCAACTTAAGAAAAATAAGAGCGCTATCTTGCTTCGCCTTTACCTCCGCTACTAAGGAAGATTCTAAACCATAACACTACCTTCTATTGAAACAACCAAACAAACTTCCAATCTAGTAAGCCTGTGAACGTCACAAACTAACTCTTTCTTCTCATCCTCTATATGAGCAGCACTACCCATTGATAGTCTGCTAAGAGCATCAACCACTATATTGGCTTTACCCGGATGGTACAAAATGCTCATGTCATAATTTTTCAACAACTCTAGCCATTTTCTCTGATGAAGATTTAGATCTTTATAACTAAATACATACTTAAGGCTCTTGTGATCAATGAACACATCCAAATGAAGTCCATAAAATAGTGCCTCCAAATCTTAATGACAAAAATTGTAGTTTCCAACTCAAGATCATGAGTCATGTAATTCATCCCATGAACCATGAATTGTCTTGAAACATAAGCTATAACCTTACCGTCCTGTATCAACACACACCCAAGTCCTACTCTGGAGGAATCACAATAAACAACAAACCTATCTGTACCCTCTAGTAGAGTCAAAACTAGAGCAGAAGTGAATCGAGTCTTCAATTCCTGAAAATTCTTCTCACAATCGTCGAACCACTATAACATGACTTTCTTATGAGTCAATCTAGACATAAGAGAGGCAATAGATGAAAAACCTTTAATGAACCATCTGTATAACTGGCTAAACCCAAGAAACTCCTAATGTCTAATGGAGAGATGGGTCTAGGCCAGTTCCTAGCTACTTTGGTCTTTTAAGGATCAACCTGAATGACCTTACTGGAAATGATATGACCAAGGAATACTACTGATTGCAACCAGAATTCAGACTTGCTGAACTTGGCGAATAACTGGTAATCCTGAAGAGTCTTCAAGAAAATCCACAAATGGTTTATATATTCATCATCACTCCGAGAATAAACAAGGATGTTATCTATAAAGACAATGACGAACATGTCCAAATACTATTTCAACTTTCTATTCATCAAGTCCATAAAATCTGTAGGAGCATTCGTTAGTCCAACAACATAACAATAAATTCATAGTGACCATACCGAGTTTTAAAGGTTGTCTTTATAATGTCACTCTCTAACTCTGAGCTGATGATAGCCGGATCTGAGGTCTATCTTTGAAAAGAAACTGGCACCCTAAAGCCACTCGAACAAGTCATCAATCCTAGGAATTAGATACTTATTCTTGATTGTGACTTTTTTCACCTGACAGTAATCAATTCACATTCTAAGGGAACCACCTTTCTTATACACAAAGAGAATTAGAGTACTCCATAGAGAGATATTAGTTCTGATGAAATCCTTATCTAAGAGGTCTTTCAAGTGACTATTCAATTCCTTAAGCTCAGTCGGAGCTATTCAGTAAGGAGGAAATTAAATAGGTTGGGTATCTAAAAGAAAGTCTATTCCAAAGTCTATCTCCCGCTTGGGATGGACTCTGGGCAAATCTTCAGGAAACACTTCTGGAAGCTCATTTACAATTAGAACTGACTAGAGGGTTGGGGTTTTAGACTTATAATCCTATACCCAAACTAAATGGTAGATGCAACCCTTAGAGATCATTTTACTAGCCTTAAGGTAAAAGACAAATCGACTTATAGTCACTGAAGTACTACCCTTCTATTCTAAGACGGGTTCATTGAGAAAGAGAAACTTAACGACACTAGTTCTATTGTCGACTGAGGCATAATAGGAATGTAACTAATCCATGCCAAGAATGACATCAAAATTAATCATATCTAACTCTACTAGATCAACTATGGTGATATTTTATAAAGTTGAGATTGGGTAATCTTTGTATACCCGCTTGGCTATAACTGAGTCACCAGCAGGAGTAAAGACTAAGAAAGATTCTAAAAGAGTTTTGGAACTGACACTGAAATCTACTGAAATATAAGGAGTCATGAAGGAAAGTGTGGCTCCTAGATTTAACAATGCATAAATAACTAAATGAAAGACTCATAACATACTAGTGACTACGTCTAGCAAGATATCCTAACCCTGATGGGAAGATAAGGCATAAAAGAAGTTCTGGCGTTAACCCAGGCCCACACTAGTAGAAGAACCTAACTGAGTTTGGCGACATGAAGGGGCTGCTGAAGTAGTAGACTAAACCTTGTTACCCCTATTTTTGCATTCGACAAAAGGGAAATCCCTCAACCTGTGGCACATCTAAACATATCCAAAATAATCCTCCTTTCCCAAATAGGACTCACCAGGATAGTTCTTACCACACTTTGGGCATGTTGGAAAAGTGTGGTTGCCTGTAACACTGTCCTGAGACTTAGTGCCTGATACCTCATTTTTTTAATCATAATAAGGCCTAGGGATTGTGCACAAGCTAAAAAAGGTGTTGGATCTAAAGACCTATGCTAATATTGAGAGCGATTACAACCGCCTGACCTCGGTTGAGAATAGTCAAAGTTACCTGCTCTAGCCCTCTTGGTCTCCTTTTCTTTCTCTTTTATCTTATCTTCCTTAATCTACTGAGCATGACTCATAAGTCCGGAGATGTACATTTCACCAATAAGCATAGCAGTCCTATACTCTTTGACCACCAACTTTGAGACACCAGAAATGAACTTACTCATTCGAGCCCTTGGCTCAGCAACCATCGCTAGAACATACCTGAAGGGTTAGGTAAACTTTAAAGAGTATTACTTCATAGAAATTTTGCCTTAATTTAAGTTGATAAACTCATAAACCTTAGCTTCCCTCAACTTATTAGGAAAGAATATGTCTAGAAAGGCAGTCACAAACTCATCCTAACTAATTGGGCATGTATCCACATATAGATTATCCTCCCATTACTTAAACCATTGATGGGTCACCCCTTTCAACTGATAGGAGGACAAGTATGCACTTTCAACTGGTGTGATGCCCATGATCCTAGTGATCTTCTGAACCTCATCTATAAAATAATATGGGTCTTACTCCACTTTTGAACCATAGAACTCTGGAGGATTCATCTGAGTGAAGTCTTGTACTTTTATAGTAGTTGCATTACCATTTAGGTTAGTAGGTGAACAGCTTGCTGATTGACCTGGTAAGTCATGGCTTGAGCAAGCACTTGAAAAACAGCTCTGAATTCAGCATGAGTAAAATATTCATTCAAGGGATCTACTAGAGCTGGTGGGGCTGGTTGATTTCCATTTTTTCATCCGTTATCTATTTTGTGAGGCATTTTATATAAACGTGTAGAGAACGAATTAGAAAGATAAATAGACTTTACACTCTATAGCATGATATAAATCATGAAAAAGGTTGATTTTCCTAAAATATTTTGTAGCCTCTCCCTCATGAGTGTGGAACACTTCACACCCATGAAAGAGACTCTACTTGCGTGGCTTTCAGACACCCTAGGACAATTTAAACCTGACTCTGATACCAAGTTTGTCATGACCCGAGTCTACACCCTGGACGTAACACGGTGCTTAGAGCCACAAGTGACCCCAAGCTAACATATGGTATGGCATAATTCTAATAATACTGAAAATAATTGAATAACTGATGCGGAAGCTAGCTGAATTTAAGAATAATAATCTAAAATAAATATAAGTCTTAATAGGCACAAATACTAAAATAGTTGAGATATCTAACTCTATGTATGAAAGCCTCTACTAACTTAGGAGTTGTTGGGACAAGTCCCCAGTTGACTCTAAATATTTGAAACTAGAAGTAATACTAAAAAGGAAAATAAATCATAAACTCTCATTCTCGGATGATGAGAACTCACCATTGATAGTTGTTGAGATGGCACTGAAGCGTACTAACCATGGGGCTGGTGCTAAGCGTTCGAACCTATACCATAACACGATACAGCACAAAATAGAAAGTATGTGATTAGTACTTTTAATAGACTGAGCATGTGAGATATGCAGCTGTAAAATAGACTAAACATGAAGGAAAATACTAATATGTTGTACTAAATGCAATGTTGAGTGCAAAAGCTGAACTGTAGTACAATGACCCTATTTGAGATGCATATATAAATACTGATATGAAATAATAGTCTAAAAATTCATAGTTTAAAACCATGTAAAGCTAAACTGAGGTTCATGTACAAATACTGAGTCTGAGTCTATGGGAGAGTCTGTTAACCAATATAAACCACATGAGCTACCATGGAGTCTAATGTATATGCCCCATTGAGAGGACCTAATATACCTTGCTAGGGTATAAAGGCATGGCTGGCATGGTACCAATAATTTGAAATAATGCCCAACTAGGAGGGCTATGTAAACCTACGGTGGCATAATGTTTTGGGATTTGGGTGTGTTGAACCCTAGTCCAACTCAGTGCTAAGTACTACTGAAAATTGATTTATACTTATAGCTCATAAATAATGATCATGCTTATTCATGCTAACATATATACTAAAAGTACTCTAGGATCGTGTGTTCATAACACGCCAAGTTTTCTAAAAACATATTTAAATCATATGGAAAAACTGTAAAAACTTTATCAACTAGTAAAATCATGGAATGCTGAGTCAAACTCGGTGTAAATGTCATGATAAACATATAATCATAGTATAAAAACCATAAGAAGACTTAAATAAAAGAGAAATCATAAACTGAATAAGAACCTTAAACTTTTAATTCATGAAAAACTGAGAATTTCTTAGTTACTTAAGACACAAAGGGTGAAAGGATACCCATTGTTGAAATCCCACATACCTGGAGTGAAGAATTCTTGCTAGGAAGGTTGAACCTTAAATTGAGAAGAAGAACCCTAGTTTCTTCTTTGAGAGGATATTAGTCGCCTTTCTGATTTTTTATAAGTGCGGAAGAGTGAATAGGGAGAAAGGGTCAGCTATTTCCTCTTTAATCCCAAAAATTTTAACACCCAAATGACATTGTTAAGGAGTATGATCTAGGGAAAAGATGAAAATACCCTATTTAAAACATTACTGATTTGCTAGATTCAGTTATCATGGATCAAGGTGCGACTCGTTCCCTAAACCAAAGAGTCCTCCCATGACTCGTGTAGACTGGACTAGCCTATAGGCTTGGGAATGACTGATGCCCCATGACTAATTAGGTCTGGTAACGAGTCATAGCTGGGGATCATTGCCTCTGAAGGGAAATATTAACTCTCTGGTACTTAGTCAGAACGAGGGGTCTAACGACTTTTGGTCCAACCCAACTACATATTCCCTTGAATCATTTCTACTGGGATGAAAATGCCATCTTTTAGTACTTTTTGCTCGACACTCAGGACGGGACACCTAATAAGTTGTTGCTACTGACCACGACTCATAGTCTGAGTCATTCTAGGAATTTTCTGCTAGTTTCTTCTCTAAGACTAAGATATCATCCTAAGGACTTTTAGGGTGTTACAACTATGCTCCACACTCAACAAAAGAAATCATATTTATGCATATAATGTTCAATTCAAGGCCAAAACACAATAAGACTCATAAAACCAATTTAGTTTATCGCTACCTCAGAAGCACCTTATTATTGTATGGCATCAAGTACTAGCTCATTTTAAGTACAATATAAATAAACAATGGTCCTTACAAGGAACTCAAAATATGAACAACAAAGTATAACCTGATTAACTTAAGGAGCTGTCAAACTCTTCGAAATCATAGTGTACACATATGCTAAGGGCCTTATGGCTTCCCACTAGCCATAACTTTAGGGGACGAGCTTAGTCCATGTACCAAATATATCAAACAACAAGTGCCTTGCCAGCCTTATCCAAAACCAAGTGTTATACCACCCTTATTTAAGCATACCCACTCTTATCCTCCCTTAAATCAACCAATTCAATCATAAACAACCTTTGTCATATCAACTCATAATAAATAAATAGTACTACTTACAAGTACAATCACATAGTGACTTCAAATAAACAACTCTTTCATAACAACAAGGTCTTTTTATCAATCATGTTACAAGATAACCATTTACACATTTGTATTCAAGATTCAACAAGTACATCATATTGCTAGCAAGTGTACCAACTAGATAAACAAACAATCAGTTAAACATGCACACGTACAATCAACTTGAGTCTTAACTCCAATTCAACCTTGACCTAGCTTATTCAAGCCTTGCAATACTCTAAGTGACTTGGGCCTTGCTTTTTCTTGTAGCCTCGGCTTGATCTCGGTCTAAAATTAACAAATAAAGCATAATTCAAATGATGTTCTACCAATTTTAGGTATTATAACCTAATTTCATAACTTTAAGGTCAAGTTCATGCACAATTCTACTATATTAGGGTTTTCTACCCTTCATCCCACTCAAACTCTCCATAA
The DNA here is from genome assembly GCA_031232105.1 of Capsicum rhomboideum. Classification (NCBI taxonomy): domain Eukaryota; kingdom Viridiplantae; phylum Streptophyta; class Magnoliopsida; order Solanales; family Solanaceae; genus Capsicum; species Capsicum rhomboideum. The sequence continues at coordinate 54,529,299 of CP124718.1, forward strand.
ATCAAGATTAAAAGAAGGAATTCTATGTAACACACCGTACTTTCCCAACCCTACTTTACGACATTGAACAATGTTTACTTAGGTGTCGAGAGCCACAAGTATGTATTTTGTAATGGTATTGATGAGATAATTGATATTGGCCCTCGTACATGTGATTAGACCTTCGTAGGAGGTGTTTTGTGACTTCATGGAACATTTGTGGGGTTAAAAACGAGGCTTGAAGGACCTCCAAACAAAGGATATTAAAGGTAAGAAGTAAGTTAAAGAATAGGAATTGAAGTATTTAACCAAATCCGCAAAGAAAAGACGAAGAACAAAATTTTTCAAAAAAATTAGAGCCAGGCGCGCCAGAGGGAGTGCTAGGCCGCTAATTGCACAAATTATTTGGGCACAGGCAGCAAGCTGGCGTGCCCAAGGGCGTGCCAGGCTGCTTGTGTACACCTTTCAAAAGTTGGAAATTTTTCTAAGTCCCAAGGGTGCCCGGGGATGTACCGGGCCGCTTTTTGACACATATCTTCTACAACCACGAGTCTATACATGAGATAATTTAAATATTGGAATTCCATTTTTATAAGATTATTCGTGGATGAATTTGGCATCCAAATGACATTGTTACCCTTTTGGTCAAAATAATCCATACGTGGCTAGAATCACTTGTTTTTGGTATTGAGGCTACGAATATAAATTGCGTGAGTGGGAATATTGTCGTAACACATATGAAATGATTTAAACATGAGAAATTATTGCTTTTATTGGATTAAGTGAATTGGGCTCAATAAAAGGCCCAAAATAAGGAAAAGACATGGGCCAAAAATGGGTCAAATGACCCATTCTTCCCTTGACCTTCTAGACATAGCATTAAATTCTATAAAGAGTGTATAAGGATGACCCCAAGGACTATATAAAGACCCAAAAATCAGATTTTTATTCATATGGAACTCTCATGCCTTTTGTCACGCCCCGAATCCCAACGAGGCGTGATTGGCACCCGAAGCCGATGAGGCCCGAGAGAACCAATATTTGCTCACGTACGCTCATATGCATCTCATCATATGACTCTTATAATACTTCATGAAACTATACGGAAGTCATGAAAAAGGAATCATATGCCATATCTATATATATATGAAACTTGGCCGTTAGGGCCGTCAAGTCACAATGATCATATGTCTCTTACATTCACAGACCCACACATGTCTACAAAAGCCTCTAACAGATGCATTTACAAGACCTTATAAACGTTGGGACAAGTCCCCGCTTTATACAACATTTAAAACATCAAACAAATATACAACTGTGACTTGAAAAGCTCCGAACCAACTGGAGCTCACCAAAACTCTGCAAATGATCCCCAGTCTACAGAGGAGGTCTACTATTGCCTGCATCTGCAACATGTAAGGTAAGTTCCCCAAAAGGGGTCAGTACGAAGAAAGTACTGAGTATGTAAGGCTATAAGAAACTACATGTTATATAAATATTTTATTGGAATAATAACAAGTGAGTAATCATTATGGAAAATTCTTCGTTCTGTAAATGTGGAACCATGTACGTTACATCCATTACTTTCATTTCTGATCATTCATTCATACCATTATCATTTATATAATAGAATGCATATCATACCGGACATCCAGCTGATCAGTGGGCCATAATCATATATATAATAATAATAATAATAATAATAATAATAATAATAATAATACCGTACATCCAGCTGATCAGTAGCATATAATCATATATATAATAATAATAATAATACCGGACATCCAGCTGATCAGTGGGCTATAATCATATATATATATATAATAATAATAATAATAATAATAATAATAATAATAATAATAATAATAATAATAATACCGGACATCCAGCTGATCAGTGGGCCATAATCATATATCATAATAATACCATAGCATAACATTGAGATTGTTCCATTCGAGCTTAAGCCCTTTTAATTTGATCCATACTCAATAAAAACATAAAGTAACCATGTGCATTACTTCTTTGCATACTCCTTTCCTTTATATTTGTTATGAGAGTGATACCTTGGTAATGAAGACATTCTTGAAACTTGAAACACAACCATACATTACTTCACGTCTTTACTCTTGTAAGATTGACATCATTACTTGTGAGGGATAGGTACATTAACTTGCACATTACTTCTTTTATTACTTTTGAGAGATTGGTACATTTACTTGTGAGAGATTGATTCATTCACTTGCCATAACATTATTTGAACACAACATCTTGGAACCATTGGAACAATAGTCAAGAATAAGAGTCACGTATATAACTCTATTGGAACTTTGGATCATGACATGATTGGAATAATGATATGCAAACTAAACAAGCCCTCTTTACCTCATTACCCTCTCTCTTAGAATTTACAACATTCTGACAGCTTAGGAACTTCAGTCAATGAATAAGAGGTAAGTGAAACATAATTCATCTAGGAGTAGGACACTTGTGAACAACAATATATGTCTACCTTAGTGAAAATACTATAGGACCCCTTTGGAATGTAACACTTTTGAAACCTTAGGATAATGATCACTAAATACGATACGTATGGATATCAACTGTTCACCAACCTGAGCTGCAATACCTTAGAACATTTGGAACTTTTGACATATTAACCAATGAACATAAATCAACCAAAACACATGAATCATATGATTCACCATTTACCAATGAGTAAGGAACATGCGAGTAACACTAATCAACTACCGGATACGGAATGCCTTAGAGCATTTCGGAATCGAATGAGTACTATGACAATGTAAACGCCATATGCTGCAGAAGGACATAGAAGAGTAACCTTACATACCTTTACTTCCAAGTATGAGTACAAAAGTCTATATATATGAACACAACATTCCATCTTCTTCCTTATGTTTTACTCTACAATACAAGTCCACAATGGAACTCTCGTTAACAATTATTTACCGTACAAGTGTACAAAATGACAATGAACCATATGACTTTCATATAACTTCCTTTAACCCCTTAAAATAGAACTCACTACATCATCATGTCAGTAACACCATAACATTACACACATTGACCAAGATTTCATACAACAATAGCATTTCGCATCACACTTACCCTTTTCGCCTTCTCATTATCATTCCGGCCCATTTACTCCTATCAATTTGACTCATAACAACATATGAACAATAATCTATACTTAATAAAGTCCAACATTCCTCCATACGACACTTTAAAGTCATTAAAATGACATCATAAGTTGATAATTACATCCAAAAAGGGTATAGGGGCCTTCGGGGGTCGACTAGGTATGAAAACATACAAAATTGAAATCTGGGCTGACCTGCGTTTCCACCTGTGCTGGAAGGTGGATGAGGTGTGTGCGTAGATGCCCTATGGCAGCAGCCAGAGACATCTGCGCCCGCAGGTGCCTCTGTCTGCGGGGGCGGATGCCAGTTTTGGTCCGAAATGGTCTTTTGGGGGTCTTTTTATGCAATGAAAGGTCCATGATCATAAATGTAACACCCCGTACCTTACTAACCCTACTTGACTATGTTGAGAAATTCTTACTTAGGTGTCGAGATCCATACATACGTCTTTTGTAATGCTATTGATGAGATAATTGAATTTGGCCCTCGTATATGTGATTAAACCTTCATAGGAGGTGTTTTATGATTTTTGTAGAAAATTTGTGGGGTTCAAAAAGATTCTAAGAGGACCCCTAAATAGAGTATATTAAGGTTAAGAAGTAAGCTAAAGAATAGGACTTGAAGTATCTAACCAAACCCGCGAAGAGAAGTCGAAAAATGGAATTTTTGAAACATCTAAGTATGGGGCGCATTTGGGACCGTTCCACACCACTCTGGGCTAAAAATTTTAGACTAGAGGCAGCAAGTTGGAGAGCCCAGGGGCGTGCCACGCTGGTTTTTCCACTTTTTCGAAAGTTGGAAATTTCTAAGTCCCAAGGGTATCCGGGGTAGTACCGAGCCGATTTTTGCCCCATTTCTTATACAACCATGATAATATACATGAAATGAGTGAAATATTATATTGGTATGATAAAATTACTCGAGAACGAATTTGGAGCCAAAATGACGATTTTACCCTTGTAGCCAAAATAAGCCATACGTGGCTAGAATTGCTTGTTTTCAAAATCGAGGCAACGAGTATGAATTTCATGCGTGGGAATGTATGGAATGAATTAAACATGAGAAACTATTGATTTTATTGGATTAAGTGAATTGGGCCAAAAAAGGCCCAAAATGAGAAAGAAAACATGGGCCAAGAATGGGTCAAATGACCCATTCTTCCATTGACTAATAAAACACACTGCATTAAATGCCAAGAGTGGATAAGGATGAAAAGTAAGGGCCTATATAAAGGGGAAAAATTCTGATTTTATTGAGGAGAAACACACATGCTTTTTCTATCTTTTTCTAGAGAAATCTCAAGAAAACTTCTTTGACTCCCAAAACCCTAAGGCATTTTTGGACAAGATCACCATCTTCCAAGCTTGGGTAAGTGATTATTATTGTACTTTATCATCTTATATGCATGGGATATTATGTATATCAAGTTTTTCATGCTTGGAAATGATGGATATAGTATTTGGTGTTTTTGTATAAGATTTGTGATCCATGAGATTCAAGCTTGAATTAGGACTTGTGCCTTTGATGAAAAAGCATGGTATGGATAAAATATGAACATGTATGGTTTTATTTTGTTATTAAACTTGTTATTTTCCTATAATTGTATATTGTGGGATTTTGGCCGATATGTGCTATGACGTGTATTATGGTAAGTTAATGGATTATTTGTGATGTGGTGCAGCTAAGAAAGGGTAAAGGAGAAGTGTTGTGGTGAAATGTATTGATTATCATGTATTGGTCAATGTTGTGAATATTGTGGGATTTTTGGTAAGATAATTTCATAAATGGTATTGTCCAGGGGAAATGGCATGTTTAAAGGCAAACATGTAACTTATTGATATTATATGCATTTGTAAAGTAATTGATGGTATAATTATGATGTGGTGATGATGAAGAGTGGAAAGTATGAACTTGGTGTGACATACTAGTGGTTTATGATACTTTGGTCAATGTTGGGCATGTTGTGGTATTATTGATATGACCATGCCGTAAATGGTATCGTAGAGAAATAAATAACATGTTAAAGCCAAACGTGTGACTTATTGTTATTATATGCATTTGTAAGGTAGTTGGTGGTTAATGTTGGCTCCATTATGTACTTGTGATGTAGAGTGAAACGTAAAGAAGGAGCGGAATTGTTGCGCTCACATATTTGATTGTGTACGTACATTGAGAAGATAAGGTATGTAAGGTTACTTTTTCCGTATCCTTCTACAAGATATTGTTCTTATTTACATTGGGCTTGTTTCAATTCTGAGAGGCTTGAAGTATATCAATTCAGGGTGACGTATATTGTTATTCATATGTGCCCTATTCTTAGATGAATTATGATTCACTTATCTCTTATTCATTGATTGAAGTTACAAAGATGTCATAAAGTTGTAGTTCTTAAAAGAACTATCCCAACGAGAGTAATGAGGTAAAGAGAGCTTGTTTAGTTTGAATAGCTTTATTCTGATCATGTCTTGTTCCAAAGTCCTATAGTATGATGATTATCCTTGTGCCAATTGTTCATAAGTAAAAGGCCCAATCTCATACGAGTACGAAGAGAGGTGATATGCAAATTAGTATAAGTAGTCCTCATAAGTGAAATTGTAAATCTCATGAGGTAAAGGAGTAAAGTGAGATGTGCATATAAGTGCATGCTTGGTTAAGGTGTTAATCTCATGAAGTATAAGAGGAAGGTAAAGCATATTGGTGTGTTTCAATTAGTGTCATGATCCAAAGTTCCAATAGAAGTTATACATATGTATCTTGTTCATTGACTATTGTCCAAATGGTTCCAATAGTGTTATGTTTCCATGACGGCTATGTTTCCAAAAATGTCATATTGCCAAGTTATTCCTATGTCTCTCACTCATTGATTATTTATCCAAAGCTTCAAATAAAGTTGTGACTATCAAAGTGTCAATCTCTCAAAAGTAATGAAAGAAGCAATGTACAAGTGAATGTACCAATCTCCCACAAGTAAAGGTATCAAGCTCAAAAGTAAAGAAATGAAGTAAGAATAAAGTAAGGCATGTGGATTATGTTCATGGGTGTTATACATGGGGTAAAAATACCTGCATGATGATGATAGTTTATACATGGGGTGCAAATGCCCGCGTGATGATGGCCATTTATCCATGGGGTGCAAGAACACCCGCATGACGATATGATTTTATCCATGGGGTGAAAGAATACCTGCATGACGATGATATGTTATCCGTGGGGTGAAAAGAACACCTCCATGATGTGAGCCCAAAAAATGTATAAGTGATGTAAAAGTAAAGTAAAGTAAAGGCAAGAGAAAGAAAGAACGTAATGTACATGAATTCCAAAAGTACTTAATAGTGACTCATCTACATTGTGACTTATCTATATTGGTTATGCATTTGAACTTGAGTTCTTGACATATTTTCATATCTTACAGTTTCATTTGAGCCTTACATACTCAGTACATTCTTCATACTGACCCCCTCGGGGGATTTACCTTACTTGCTGCAGGCGCAGGTCATAGTAGGCCTTCACAGTAGATTGTCAGTGTTGCAGATCTTTGGTGAGCTCCAGTTAGTTCGGGGCTTCTCTGAGTCACTGTTGTACATGTGTTTTGATTTTGTACATGTTGTATCAAGGGGGGACTTGTCCCGACTTTTAGTTCATTTGGTCAATACATTTTGTTAGAGGCTTTTGTAGACGGATGTGGGTGTATAAATGTGAAGGTACATGTCATTTTGACTTGATGGCTCAAACGGCCAAGTTTTACATACATAGCTATGACTTATGTTTTCATGTCTATGACTTACGCATAGTTGCACAAGGTGTAATAAGATTCATATGAGGTTATGTATGCGAATGTTCATGAGCAAAGGTTGGTTCTCTCGGGCCATATCGGCTTCGGGTGCCAATCACGCCTGTTGGGATTCGGGGCGTGACAATAACCAAACTTATTTTAACAGATTTTTGATCATCTTACATGCCAACAATCAGTCATGGTCTCTCAACACACAAGAACATCACCAAAACGACACTTTACGGTCAATACATTACCAAAACCATAACCAATTTCACAATAGAAATTCCAAACATTATACACCATGAAAAAACAAGGAAATACTATAATCACATCTCACATTTCAATATTAACCCCATCATTTTCACTTCCTTCAAGACCACAAGTCTACTTTCAAGTTCACAAGACAAAACCATCCTCCGATTTAGCAAACATGCAATATTACACACATAGTGAATTCTCAATACATCACCAACATAACCAACATAATATATGCACCCTCTCATGCACATAATAGATTACTATATGAGAATAAATACTTACCAAAGCTTGGAGAAGGATGATCTTTACCAAAGAGAAAAGGGTGCCTCAGGGTTTGGAGTTGAGAGAAATGGGTTTGGAAATATCTCAAAAGGCATGTGTGGTTGTATGAATAAAAATCATCCCTTTGTGTATTTATATAGTACTCATGGTCATCCTTAGCCATTTGGAACCAATAATTGTTTTGGTCAAAGGAAGAATGGATCATGTTTTGCCCCATTGGGCCTAATCTTTTTGTTCCATTTTGGGCCTCATTTGGGGCCCAAATCACAAACTTAACTTAGCCCACAAATTTTACTGCATAAATCCTCTAATCTCTCATTTGTAAGTATTTCCATAATTATACACGTAGTCGTATAGGTTCAGTAATGTATGGGGTGTTACATTTTTCCCCCCTTAGGAACATTCGTCCTCGAATGTTAACAACGTCATCTCATGTGCAACAAATGCATCTCTATACATATGCTCATCTAGATACTTACTTGGTCTTTCTCCACTTTCGCACTTTTGAACTTTTTCCTTTCGTCTGGAACAAATATGGGTACCTTGGCCTCATCACTTTGTTTTCAGCTTTTCAAGTTATCTATTCGACTTGGTGAGTTCTTTAAATTTGTAAATCTATAACAATAGGTATCTCTTCCTAGTGGAATCCTCCATCTTTTGCGCAAAGGTTTGTATTCTGGCTATATCCATATCTTTATTTAGCGAGCAATAGTACAGTCCCTTACCAAGTATGGCTCCAATCTGTCTACATACCGATGAACTCTATCGGCCATAGTCGCTACCATATTAGGAGCGTATCTAGCCAAGGAATTAAATCGAATACTGTACTCCCTGACGCTCATATTTTCTTGATAAAGATTGAGAAATTGGTCTGCACGTGCCTCCCGGATCTCATATGGAAGGTAATGATCAAGAAAAGTCGTTTTAAATTCCTCCCAACTGGTTGGAGGTGTACCGATACCCCTGTATCTTTTCCAATCTTCGTACCATAATACAGCCTCTCCTTTCAATCTATAAGCCGCAAGTTCAACCGTTTCTACACCAGTCACATGCATAACTTCTAGAGCTTTTTGAATTTGATCTATAAAGTCTTGCGGATCTTCAGTAAGATCTGATTCGGTAAATGTGGGAGGATCCAATTTCAGGAAATCCCATGTCCGTCGGCTAGCTAACCTAGCCGCACCATCATCACTTGTCATTGGACCAGCTCATCCCTTAGTTTGTGCAACCACTATCTGAGTCAACATATGCACTTCATTTTTCAATTCCTGTAACTCATGCTTCATAACATTAACAGGTTATTCTGGGGACTCAATTTCAACCCCATAATGTCTAGCTGGGTCGGGTGGTGATTTTCCACTTCCTTCTCCTGCCAGCTTGTCTACCTGCTTATCTTTGCCCTTATCTTGTCTTGTCATCGGCATTTTACTATACAAAGGAAAACCAACGTCAATGATCATCTATGATTTCACTTACAACATTGGCTCTATTGCACGATCTAGAAATATGGCGCGCAACACATCCATAAGCAAGACTCTACTCAGACACGGCTTTGTAGACACCCTTAGAACGACCTGCTCTGATACCACTTTTGTCACTCCCGGAATGCCAATGAGGCGTGATTGGCACCCGAAGCCGATGAGGCCCAAGAGAACCAATCTTTGCTCACGTACGCGCGTATGCATCTCATCATATGACTCTTATAATACCTCATGCAACTATACGAAAGTCATGAACAAGGAAGCATATGCCATATATATATATATATATATATGAAACTTGGCCGTTAGGGCCGTCAAGTCACAATGATCATACGTATCTTACATTCAGATACCCACACATGTCTACAATGCATTTACAAGACCTTATTAACGTCGGGACAAGTTCCCGCTTTATACAACATTTAAAACATCAAACAAATATACAACTGTGACTCAAAAAGCTCCGAACCAACTGGAGCTCACCAAAACTCTGCAAATGATCCCCAGTCTACAGAGGAGGTCTACTATTGCCTGCACCTGCAACATGTAAGGTAAGTTCCCCAAAAGGGGGTCAGTACGAAGAAAGTACTGAGTATGTAAGGCTATAAGAAATTACATGTTATATAAGTATTTTATTGGAATAATAACAAGTGAGTAATCACTATGGAAAATTCTCCGTTCTGTATATGTGGAACCATGTACATTACATCCATTACTTTCATTTCTGATCATTCCTTCATACCATTATCATTTATATAATACCATGCATATCATACAGGACATCCAACTGATCAGTGGGCTATAATATAAACTGGACATCCAGCTGATCAGTGGGCTATAATCATATATATAATAATAATAATAATAATAATAATAATAATAATACCATACATCCAGCTGATCAGTGGGCTATAATCATATATATAATAATAATAATAATAATAACGGACATCCAGCTGATCAGTGAGCTATAATCATATATATATATAATAATAATAATAATAATAATAATAATACCGGACATCCAGCTGATCAGTGGGCTATAATATAAATCGGACATCCAGTTGATCAGTGGGCCATAATCATATATCATAATAATACCATAGCATAACAGCGAGATTGTTCCATCCGAGCTTAAGCCCTTTTGATTTGATCCATACTCAATAAAAACATAAAGTAACCATGTGCATTACTTCTTTGCATACTCCTTTCCTTTATATTTGTTATGAGAGTGATACCTTGGTAATGAAGACATTCTTGAAACTTGAAACACAACCATACATTACCTCACGTCTTTACTCTTGTAAGATTGACATCATTACTTGTGAGGGATAGGTACATTAACTTGCACATTACTTCTTTTATTACTTTTGAGAGATTGGTACATTTACTTGTGAGAGATTGATTCATTCACTTGCCATAACATTATTTGAACACAACATCTTGGAACCATTGGAACAATAGTCAATGCATAAGAGTCACGTATATAACTCTATTGGAACTTTGGATCATGACATGATTGGAATAATGCTATGCAAACTAAACAAGCCCTTTTTACCTCATTACCCTCTCTCTTAGAATTTACAACATTCTGACAGCTTAGGAACTTCAGTCAATAAATAAGAGGTAAGTGAAACATAATTCATCTAGGAGTAGGACACTTGTGAACAACAATATATGTCTATATTAGTTAAAATACTATAGGATACCTTTGGAATGTAACACTTTTGGAACCTTAGGATAATGATCACTAAATACGATACATATGGATATCAACTGTTCACCAACCTGAGCTGCAATACCTTAGAACATTTGGAACTTTTGACATATTAACCAATGAACATAAATCAACCAAAACACATGAGTCATATGATTCACCATTTACCAATGAGTAAGGAACATGCGAGTAACACTAATCAACTACCGGATACGGAATGCCTTAGAGTATTTCGGAATCGAATGAGTACTATGACAATGTAAACGCCATATGCTGCAGAAGGACATAGAAGAGTAACCTTACATACCTTTACTTCCAAGTATGAGTACAAAAGTTTATATATATGAACACAACATTCCAGCTTCTTCCTTATGTTTAACTCTACAATACAAGTCCACAATGGAACTCTCGTTAACAATTATTTAACGTACAAGTGTACAAAACGACAATGAACCATATGACTGCCATATAACTTCCTTTCACCCCTTACAATACAAATCACTGCATCATCATGTCAATAACACCATAACATTACACACATTGACCAAGATTTCATACAACAATAGCATTTCGCATCACACTTACCCTTTTCGCCTTCTCATTATCATTCCGGCCCATTTACTCCTATCAATTTGACTCATAACAACATATGAACAATAATACATACTTAATACAGTCCAACATGCCTCCATACGACACTTTAAAGTCATTAAAATGACATCATAAGTTGATAATTACATCCAAAAAGGGTATAGGGGCCTTCGGGGGTCGACTAGGTATGAAAACATACAAAACTGAAATCTGGGCTGACCTGCGTTGCCACCTGTGATGGAAGGTGGATGATTTGTGCGCGTAGATGCCCTCTGGAAGCATCCAGAGACATCTGCATTGGCATCTGCGCCCGCAGGTGCCTCCGTCTGCGGGGGCGGATGCCCGTTTTGGTCCGAAATGGTCTTTTGGGGGTCTTTTTATGCAATGAATGGTCCATGATCATAACCAAACTTATTTTAACATATGTTTGATCATCTTACATGCCAAAAATCATCCATGGTCTCTCAACACACAATAATATCACCAAAACGACACTTTACGGTCAATACGTCACTAAAACCATAACCAATTTCACAATTGAAATTCCAAACATTATACACCATGACAAAACAAGGAAATACTATAATCACATCTCACATGTCAATATTAACCCCATCATGTTCACTTCCTTCAAGACCACAAGTCTACTTTCAAGTTCACAAGACAAAACCATCCTCCGATTTAGCAAACATGCAATATAACACACATAGTGAATTCTCAATACATCACCAACATAACCAACATCATATATGCACCCTCTCATGCACATAATATATTAATATATTACTATATGAGAATAAATACTTACCAAATCTTGGTTAAGGATGATCTTTACCAAAGAGAAAAGGGTGCCTTAGGGTTTGGAGTTGAGAGAAATGGGTTTGGAAATATCTCAAAAGGCATGTGTGGTTGTATGAATAAAAATCATCCCTTTGTGTATTTATATAGTACTCATGGTCATAAATCACAAACTTAACTTAGCCCAAAAATTTTATTGCATAAATCCTCTAAGCTCTCATGTTTAAGTATTTCCATAATTGTACACGTAGTCATATAGGTTCAGTAACGTACGGGGTGTTACACCTTTTAGATATTTCTCAACCATTTTTCTCTTAAACCTAAGAACCCTAAGCCATCATTTGGAGCAAGATCATCATTTTTCAAGCTTGGGTAAGTTATTTTCTTATGGATTAATATATATGCATGGGAGAGTATGTAGATCATGGTGGTTATGTCTAGAAGTGTAAATAATGCATTCTTGCTTTTTGTAAAAAGATGTGTTATCCATGGGATTGTAACTTGAAATATGACTTATGGTTTTGATGAAAGAGCATGGTATGGATGAAATATCAACATGTATGGTGTGATTATGTTTCTAAACTTGTTATTTTTCCATACATGTAATTTATGGGATTTTGGACGATATGTGATATGAGGTTTATTAAGGTGACTTGATGGATTAATTGTGATATGGTGCTCATGAGAAAGTGTAAAGGAGAAACTTTGTTATGAAATGACATTGGTATGTGATGTTGTGGTCAATGTATGGTATGATTAAGGTATAGTTGGTATGACAATGCCGTAAATGGTATTGTAGAGAAGGAAATGACATTTTAAAGGCAAACATGTGACTCATTGTCGTCATATGCATTTGTAAGGTAGTTAGTGGTTAATGTAAACTCCGTTATGTATTTGTGTTGTAGAGTGAAACATAAGGAAGGAGCGGGACTATTGTGTGCACATTTCAGATTGTATATTCATATTGAGAATTCAAGGTATGTAAAGTTACTCTGTCCGTATCTTTTACAGCATATAGTATTCACATTGACATTACACTTGTCCAATTTCGAAATGTGCTAAGGTATCCTATTTTCGGTTACCAATGGTTATTAGTACATGTTTCCTACTCATTGATCAATTGTGAATCAGATGACTGGTATTCATTGCCTAGTGTTCCAAAATCCCAATAAGGTTGTGTTCCAAAGTTCTAATAGTGGTTATACTCATGTCTCTTATTCATTGATTATTGTCCAATGGTTCCAATAATGTTATGTTTTCAATAAGGTTATGTTTCCAATAATGTTGTTCACATGTCTCTCACTCTTTGATTATTGATCCAAAGCTTCAAATAAAGTTATGACTATCATTGTGTCAATCTCAAAGGTAAGGAATAAAGTAATGCATATATGTGGTTAATTATTGAGTACGGGTGGTAGCTTTGGGGGCAAAATGTCTAGCTCAAGCCGATCCCGAGGTTATTGGATCAGGGGGCAGTCCTAGAGGCATAAGCCTAGCTCGGATCGATCCTTACAGGGGGTAGCTCTAAAGGTAATAACCTAGCTCGAGCCGAACCTGATATATTGGTTTATGGGTGGCAGCTCTCGAGGTAATAACCTAGCTCGAGCCGAGCTCGATGTATTGATTTATGGGTGGTAGCTCTAGAGGCATAAGCCTAGCTCGAGCCGATTCCAACATAAAGTTATGTTATGTTAAACCCACTGTTCAGTCGGGGCTCGGGTTCATAGTGACACAAGTGATGATAAATAAGCATAGAAGTAAAGAAGAAAAGAAAGTAATGAAAGCAATACACATGGTTCCCAACATACAAAATAGTGACCTATCTATATTGGTTATTCATTTGAATTTGAGTTCATTGTCATATTTGCATATCATACAGTTTCTTATGAGCCTTACATACTCAGTACATTCTCCGTACTGACGTCCCTTGTGGGACCTCCCTTACTTGTTGTAGGCGCAAGTGCTAGTAGGCCTCCACTGTAGGTTGCCCATTGTTTGCAGATCATTGGTGAGCTCCAGTTTGTTCGAGGCTTCTCCGAGTCACAATTGTACATATGTTTTGGTATTGTACATATTGTATAAAGCGGGGACTTGTCCCGACTTTCAGTTAGTTTTGGTAAATGCATCTGTTAGAGGCTTTTGTAGAATTATGTGGGTGTATGAATGTAAGAGGTACATGACGTTTTTACTTGATGGCCTCGACGGTCAAGTTTTACATATATATATATATATATATATCACATGTTCCATGGATTCCGTTGTTATCATTTTAAGCTCTTACGTGATAATGGTGTTTCTTATGGCATGCATATGAATGAATATAAGCAAAGCTTGGTTCTCTCGAGCCTCATCGGCTACAGGTGCCAATCCGCCCCGTTGGGATGCGGGGTGTGACAAAAATGGTATCAGAGCAGGTCGTTCTAAGGGTGTTTACAAAGTCGTGTTTGAGTAGAGTCTTACTTATCGATGTGTTGTGCACCACATTTATAAGTATAAGGCTACGGGACATTTAGGAGTTGTTTCTTTTCTTCATTTCTAGATCGTGCAATTGAGCCGGTGTTGTAAGTTGAATTGTATCTGACCATGGTAATTGATTTTTCTAAGATATAGTAACAATGCCGATCATAAGAAGAGGAAAAGGTAAAGGTAACCAGGTAGATATGCCTGCTGGAGAAGGAATGAACAGATTACCACCTGACCAAGCTAGTCAAGGTAGAGCAAATGCTGAAATTTCATCGCGGTCTTCATCTACTTTTCCAGCTTCGGAAGAGCCAGTTGATTGAGAAGTACCCGCAGAACCACCAATGAATGCCACGGATCAGGATCTTATAAATACAGTACATATGTTAACATAGTTAGTGGCAGTACAAAGTCAAGGATGAGCTGGTCCAATGACAAATGAGGATGATGCGGCTAGAGTGGCAAGTCGCAGAACACAGGATTTTCTAAAACTGGACCCTCCTATATTCATTGGGTCAGATCCGAAAGCAGATCCACAGGACTTCGTGGATCAAATTCTGAGGGATCTGGAAGTTATGCACGTGACGGGGGTAGAAACAATTGAACTTGCTGCATATAGATTGAAAGGAGAGGCGATATTATGGTATGAGGATTGGAAGAAGTCTCATGGTATCGGTGCAATGCCACCAAATTGGGAAGGATTTAAAACAGTATTCCTTGATCATTACCTCCCATATGAGATTCGGGAGGCACGTGCAGATCAGTTTCTAAATCTCCGACAGGGAAATCTGAGCGTTAGAGAATACAGTTTGTAATTTAATTCCTTGGCTCGATATGCTCCAAATGTGGTAGCTACGATGACAGACAGAGTCCATCGATACGTGGACAAATTAGAGCCATATTTGGTAAGGGATTGCACCATTGTTGCCTTGAATAAGGATATGGACATAGCTTAAAAACAAGCCTTCGCCCAGAAAATGGAAAATCAAAGACAGAGAAGAAGGGCACATGAATTTGACAGAGGACAGCCCAAAAGGGCTAGACCTATGGGACTATCTGTGATGTCCCAAGGAGGATCTAGGCCTCGGATGTTTCCCAGACCGCCTAGACCATCATTCTTTTATTCCACAGCAGGTGCCCACTCTCAATTTCGAGGGTCTAGGGGTGGTCCATCTGGGCAAAGTAGTGGGGTTCAAAGATCACAGGCAGCAGGTTTTCCCCGTCAGCAGTGTCAGTACTGTGGATGTATTCATGCAGGTACATGCCAATTGGGGACAAATGCTTGCTTTTGATGCGGTATGACGGGGCACATGATGAAAGAGTGTCCCCAGAAGAGCATGGGTGGTATAGCACGACTGGCAGGATCAGCTGTTGCATCATCATCATCGGTTCCTTCTTTAGGCTGAGGTGTCCAGTCTGTTGGCCGTGGTAGGGGTGCCAGAGGGGCAGCCAGTACTAGTGGGGTCCAAAATTGCACTTATGCTTTAGTGGACCGACAAAATTCAGAAGCTTCTCCTGATGTCGTCACAGGTACATTATCCATATTTGCATATAATGTATATGCACTGATTGACCCAGGTTCTACATTTTCCTATGTTACTCCATTGGTTGCTGCAAAATTTGCAAAGGTACCAGAATTATCAATTAAGTCAATTGAAGTGTCTACACCGGTTGGTGAATATATTATTGCAAAAAGAGTATATCGTAACTGTGTGGTAACTGTGTGTGGTCATGATACATTGGCCGATCTCATTGAACTAGACATGGTGGATTTTGATGTGATAATGGGAATGGATTAGTTGGCCTCTTGTTATGCTACGGTAGATTGCCGGGCCAAGAAGGTGCATTTTTGTTTCCCGCAGGAAAATGTTCTTGAATGGTAGGGTAATGGGGGGGCACCAAGAGGAAGATTTATTTCCTATTTGAAAGCAAGGAAAATGATTGCCAAGGGGTACATATGTCACTTAGTACGAGTGAAAGATAATGATGTGGAACCACTAACTCCGCAGTCGGTCCCAGTGGTCAATGAATTTCTAGATGTATTTCCAGAGGATCTTCCAGGCTTACCCCCAGAACGGGAAGTAGAATTTGGCATTGATGTGATTCCAGATACTCAGCCTATCTCTATTCCCCCATATAGAATGGCTCCAGTAGAACTCAGTGAATTGAAGGAGCAGTTGAAAGATTTACTGGACAAGGGCTTCATCAGGCCTAGTATGTCCCCATGGGGTGCACCGGTATTATTTGTATGGAATAAAGATGGCACATTGAGAATGTGCATCGACTATCGACAACTGAATAAGGTAATGATCAAGAACAAATATCCCCTCCCTCGAATTGATGATTTGTTTGATCAGTTACAGGGTGCCAAGTGTTTTTCAAAGTTTAACTTGAGGTCGGGTTACCACCAAGTCAGAGTTAGACAAGAAGATGTACCCAAGAAAGCTTTCCAAACACGATATGGCCATTTTGAATTTTTACTTATGTTATTTAGACTACCAAATGCACTAGCTGTGTTCATGGATTTGATGAATAAGGTGTTTAAGCCATTTTTAGACGTGTTCGTGACGGTATTTATAGATGACATCCTGGTTTATTCAAGATCACCAGAGGACTATGCTAATCACTTACGGCAGGTGTTACAGATTCTCCGCGAGCGTAAGTTGTATGCAAAGTTCTCCAAGTGTGAGTTTTGGTTAAAATCAGTCGCATTCTTAGGTCACATTGTGTCTGATGAAGGGATATAGGTTGATATACAGAAGATTGAAGCGGTGAAAAATTGGCCAAGACCTACGACTCCCACAGAGATTCGTAGTTTTCTTAGACTGGCAGGTTATTACCGAAGATTTGTGGAAGGTTTTTCCTCCATTGCTGCACCGTTAACAAAGCTTACACATAAAGCAGTTAAATTTCAGTGGAATGATACGTGTGAGAAAAGCTTCCAAGAGTTGAAAGATAAATTAACCTCCACACCAGTTTTGGTACTTTCTGAAGGCACCGAAGGTTATGCAGTGTATTATGATACTTTCGGGATTGGCCTCGGATGTGTATTGATGTAGCACGGTAATGTCATAGCATATGCCTCACGACAGTTGCGGCCACATGAGAAAAATTATCCCACACATGATCTTGAATTAGCAGTGGTGGTTTTTACTTTAAAGATATGGTGTCATTATTTGTATGGAGTACATGTTGATATCTATACTGATCATGAAAGTTTGCAATATATCTTTAAGCAGAAGGAACTAAATTTGAGGCAACGAAGGTGGTTAGAGCTCTTAAAAGACTATGATATTGATATTCTCTATCATCCAGGCAAAGCAAATATGGTAGCTGATGCATTGAGCCGCAAGGCAGTAGAAAGCACTAGTGGCCAGTTGACTGAAAAGCAGGAGATAATCAAAGATTTACACCAATTATCCAGTTTGGGAGTTCATCTTCTTGAATCCTCAGATGATGGAGTTATTGTACAAAATGCAGCGGAATCCTCCTTAATAGATAAAGTAAAAGAGAAGCAATTTGCGGATTCTATGTTATTGTAGTTGAAAGAGGATGTACAGCAGGGTCTGACTACGACCTTCTATCTTGCACAAGAAGGGGTACTTCAATGCAAAGGGAGATTATGTGTACCGGATGTAGATGAGATGAGAAAACAAATTATGACAGAGGCGCATCATTCGCGCTATTTTATTCATCCAGGTGCTACCTAAATGTACCATGATTTAAAAGAAATGTATTGGTGGGGAAATATGAAGAAGAACATTGCTGAATTCGTAGCTCAATGCCCGAATTGTCAACAAGTGAAAGTAGAGCATCAGAAACCGGGAGGTTACATGCAATGTATCAATCTTCCAGTTTGGAAATGGGATATGATTAATATGGATTTCATCACAGGGTTACCTCATACACTGCGGAAATTTGATTCTATATGGGCTATAGTGGACAGGCTTACCAAGTCAGCGCATTTCCTACCAGTCAAGACCACCTATACAGCTGAGGACTATGCAAGATTGTATGTTAATGAAATAGTGCGGTTACATGGGATTCCGATCTCCATTATATCAGACAGGGGAGCTTATATTACTGCGCATTTTTGGAGATCTTTTCAGCAGAGTTTGGGCACACATGTGAATTTGTGTACGGCTTTCCATCCTCAAACTGATGGACAAGCAGAATGTACTATTCAAACACTTGAAGATATGCTACGAGCATGTACATTAGACTTTCAAGGCAGTTGGATGACCATTTGCCTCTTATTGAATTTTCTTACAACAATAGCTATCATTCAAGTATTAAAATGGCACCTTACGAAGCTTTGTACGGAAGGAAATGTAGATCATCAATTGGATGGTTTGAAGCTGGTGAAACTGCTTTACTTGGGCCAGATCTTGTTGATCAAGCTATGGAGAAAGTTAAAGTGATCCAACAGCGGTTACAAATGGCCCAAAGTCGCTACAAGTCATATGTTGATGTTAGAAGATGAGGACTTGAATTCGCCATAGGTGATTGGGTATTCTTAAAGGTGTCACCGATGAAAGGGGTAATCGGTTCGAAAAGAAAGGAAAATTGAGTCCACTTTATATAGGCCCATATGAAATTATTAGAAGATTTGGGCAAGTTGCGTATGAGTTGGCACTACCCCAAAAACTCTCCTCAGTCCACCTAGTGTTTCATGTTTCGATGCTTTGAAAATGCACAAGAGATCCATCTCGTATTGTCCCCGTTGAAGATGTTCAAATTACGGAGGGATCTTACTTATGACGAGGTACCCATTGCTATTTTAGATCGACAAGTAAAGAGATTGAGGAATAAAGACATAGCCTCTGTAAAAATCCTTTGGAGAAATCAACAAGTAGAAGAGATCACATGGGAAGCTGAGGAAATGATGAAATCCAAGTATCCCCATCTATTTCAAATAGACGAAACAGTTCAAAGTACGGAAGTGGAGCAATAAAAAGCAAGTATCCATGAGCCGTAAGTGTTTATGTATCTGTATGCTTATATAGAGATGCATTTATTGTAATTGAAGCGATATTGTTAACATTCGAGGATGAATGTTTCTAAGGGGGGGGAGAATGTAAAACCCTGTACTTTCCCAACCCTACTTGACGACGTTGAACAATATTTACTTAGGTGTCGAGAGAACAAGTATGTATTTTGTAATGGTATTGATGAGATAATTGATATTGGCCCTCGTACATGTGATTAGACCTTCGTAGAAGGTGTTTTGTGACTTCATGGAACATTTGTGGGGTTAAAAACGAGGCTTGAAGGAGCTCCAAACAAAGGATATTAAAGGTAAGAAGTAAATTAAAGAATAGGAATTAAAGTACTTAACAAAATCCACAAAGAAAAGTCGAAGAACAAAATTTTTCAAAAACATTAGAGCTAGGCGTGCCAGGCCGCTAATTGCCCAAATTTTTTGGGCACAGGAAGAAAGCTGGCGCGCCCAAGGGCGTGCCAGGCTGCTTGTGCGCACCTTTCAAAAGTTGGAAATTTTTCTAAGTCCCAAGGGTGCCCGGGGACGTACCGGGCCGCTTTTTGCCACATTTCTTCTACAACCACGAGTCTATACATGGGATAATTGAAATATTGGCATTCCATTTTTATAAGATTATTCGTGGATGAATTTGGCATCCAAATGATGTTTTTACCCTTTTGGTCAAAATAAGCCATACGTGGCTAGAATCACTTATTTTTGGGATTAAGGCTACAAATATAAATTACGTGAGTGGGAATATTGTCACAACACGTATGAAATGATTTAAACATGAGAAATTATTGCTTTTATTGGATTAAGTGAATTGGGCTCAATAAAAGGCCCAAAATAAGGAAAGGACATGGGCCAAAAATGGGTCAAATGACCCATTCTTCCCTTGACCTTCTAGACATAGCATTAAATGCTATAAAGAGTGTCTAAGGATGAACCCAAGGACTATATAAAGACATAAAAATCAGATTTTTATTCATTTGGAACTCTCATGCCTTTTAGATATTTCTCAACCATTTTTCTCTCAAACCCTAAGAACCCTAAGCCATCTTTTGGAGAAAGATCATCATTTTTCAAGCTTGGGTAAGTGATTATTCTTATGGATTAATATATTATATGCATGGGAGAGTATGTAGATCATGGTGGTTATGTCTAGAAGTGTAAATAATGCATTCTTGCTTTTTGTAAAAAGATGTGTTATCCATGGGATTGTAACTTGAAATATGACTTATGGTTTTGATGAAAGAGCATGGTATGGATGAAATATCAACATGTATGGTGTGATTATGTTTCTAAACTTGTTATTTTTCCATACATGTAATTTATGGGATTTTGGCCGATATGTGATATGAGGTGTATTAAGGTGACTTGATGGATTAATTGTGATATGGTGTTCATGAGAAAGTGTAAAGGAGAAACTTTGTTGTGAAATGACATTGGTATGTGATGTTGTGGTCAATGTATGGTATGATTAAGGTATTATTGGTATGACAATGCCGTAAATGGTATTCTAGAGAAGGAAATGACATTTTAAAGGCAAACATGTGACTCATTGTCGTCATATGCATTTGTAAGGTAGTTGGTGGTTAATGTAAACTCCGTTATGTATTTGTGTTGTAGAGTGAAACATAAGGATGGAGAGGGACTATTGTGTGCACATTTAAGATTGTATATTCATATTGAGAATACAAGGTATGTAAGTTACTCTGTCCATATCTTTCTACAGCAGATAGTATTCACATTGACATTACACTTGTCTGATTCCGAAATGTGCTAAGGTATCCTATTTTCGGTTACCAATGGTTATTAGTACATGTTTCCTACTCATTGATCAATTGTGAATCACATGTCTCGTATTCATTGCCTAGTGTTCCAAAAGCCCAATAAGGTTGTGTTCCAAAGTTCCAATAGTGGTTATACTCATGTCTCTTATTCATTGATTATTGTCCAATGGTTCCAATAATGTTATGTTTTCAATAAGGTTATGTTTCCAATAATGTTGTTCACATGTCTCTCACTCTTTGATTAATTATCCAAAGCTTCAAATAAAGTTATGACTATCATTGTATCAATCTCAAAGGTAAAGAACAAAGTAATGCATATATATGGTTAATGATTGAGTACGGGTGGTAGATTTGGGGGCGAATGCCTAGCTCAAGTCGATCTCGAGGTTATTGGATCGGGGGCAGTCCTAGAGGCATAAGCCTAGCTCGGATCGATCCTTACAGGGGGTAGCTCTAAAGGTA
The DNA here is from genome assembly GCA_031232105.1 of Capsicum rhomboideum. NCBI lineage: Eukaryota > Viridiplantae > Streptophyta > Magnoliopsida > Solanales > Solanaceae > Capsicum > Capsicum rhomboideum. Next base: position 54,551,037 of record CP124718.1, read on the forward strand.
ATAATCTAGCTCAAGCCGAACCTAATATATTGGTATATGGGTGGCAGCTCTAGAGGTAATAATCTAGCTCGAGCCGAGCCCTATGTATTGATTTATGGGTGGTAGCTCTAGAGGCATAATCCTAGCTCGAGCCGATCCCAACATAACGTTATGTTATGTTAAACCCACTGTTCAGTCGGTGCCCGGGTACATAGTGACACAAGTGATGATGAATAAGCATAGAAGTAAAGAAGTAAAGAAAGTAATGAAAGCAATACACATGGTTCCCAGCATACAAAATAGTGACTTATCTATATTGGTTATTCATTTGAATTTGAGTTCATTGTCATATTTGTATATCATACAGTATCTTATAAGCCTTACATACTCAGTACATTCTTTATACTGACGTTCCTTGTGGGACCTCCCTTACTTGTTGCAGGCGCAGGTGCTAGTAGGCCTCCACAGTAGGTTGCGCGTTGTTTGCGGATCATTGGTAAGCTCCAGTTACTTCGGGGCTTCTCCGAGTCACAGTTGTACATATGTTGTGGTATTGTACATGTTGTATAAAGCGGGGACTTGTCTCGACTTTCAGTTAGTTTTGGTAAATGCATCTGTTAGAGGCTTTTGTAGACGCATGTGGGTGTATTAATGTAAGAGGTACATGACATTTTGACTTGATGGCCTCGACGGCCAAGTTTCATATATATATATATATATATATATCACATGTTCCATGGATTCCGTTGTTAGCATTTTAAGATCTTACATGATAATGGTGTTTCTTATGGCATGCATATGAATGAATATAAGCAAAGCTTGGTTCTCTTGGGCCTCATCGGCTACGGGTGCCAATCCGCCCAGTTGGGATGCGGGCATGACATTCTAGTCTAGTAATCGTAATTCAATCGTTCTAGACTATAATCAAGTGAAACTAACCCATCCACGACCAAATCATACCAAGTTCTTAACTTAGGGTTAAACCCACTATCCCAGCCATAATCAATCCTATGAATTTAAGGATTTGGCGATTAAATTTACGTTAGGAGGAAGGAAACTCACTTACCTTAAGAGTGGGAGTTGAATAAAATTTCTAGAAATTTCCCCTAAATCGCCCTTACACAACTTCTGCAACTTTTGGAATGAAAATATATTTTAACACTAAAAACTGCTATATATTACGTCGAGCCCACTATAGCAGTTGGATTTCTACAATAGTGAGATCCTTCCACTATCGCGGTGTTGACTAAAGTCGAATTTTGCTATAGCAAGATCTCTATAGCTGCCTACCACCCATTACATCGTGGTAGTTGAGGTATAAAGTTGGGGCTAGTGCCCAGCTTTGCCATTTTTACAACACACTCTCAAATTTCAACCTTACAAACTAACCCATTTATGTGTAATGCTATTTCTAGAGTTCTACCAAATTCCATTTTGAAAGTTTCTATGGATTTATTAAACCTCTTAACTAACACATTATGATCTCAAATCCATAAACCACCACCTCATCAATTATCAAATTTACCTAGACCAAACAACACATGAAATTCATCCAAAATTAGTCTAGCTTGAGATTTCAAAAACTTCATCTAGGGAAAAACTTAACCTAAATTTTTGCATGCTAGGAAATGTTATAACAATGAAAGGGTCATTAAAAAAATACCAATTTACCCATTGTTCATCCCTGAATGACAATCAAAGGAAAAGAAATGGTAAAGTTGGCAAAAGAATTACCGAAATCCTCAAACAAGTGAGGGAACTTATTGCGAATATTTGATTCAACATCCAAAGTGGCCTCCTCAATAGGAAGGTGCATCCACTTGACTTTCACAGAGTAATATCTTTGGCTCTCAACTTCTGAGCATCTTGATCAAGTATTGCCACCGGTTCCTCCTTATAGGAGAGATTCTTATCTAACAACATAGAGTCCCAATGTATAGTGTAGTTATCATCATTGTGGTACTTATTAACCATAGAGACATGAAATACTGGATAGAATTTTGATAAACTTAGAGGCAATGCAAGCTTATAAGTTACCAGACTAACATCCTCAAGAATTTCGAATGGACCAATGTACCTAGGGTTAAGCTTGTCGTCTTGCCAAAATGCATCACTTTCTTAATAGGAAAGACCTTGAGTAGCACATGTTCACTCTTCTTGAAGAACATATCTCTTACTTTACGATTCACGTACTCCTTCTGTCGACTTTGGGCTGCTAACAACTTTTCTTGAATGAACTTCTCTTGAGACTCTATTACCAAATTAGTACCTAAGGGCTTCACATCACCCACCTCAAACCAGCCTATGGATGATCTACACCTCCTCCCATATAGAGCCTCAAATGGGCCCATGTCAATACTGGAGTGATAAATATTATTGTACAAAAACTCACACGACGGAAGAAATTGATCCCAATGACCCCTAAAGTTACATGTCTTCTAGTACCTGAATAGTCCTCTCAGATTGCCTATCAGTTTGAGGATGAAAGGAAATACTGAGATCTAGCTTAGTGCCCAACTCTTCATGCAACTTGTGTCAAAACTTGGAAGTAAATTATGCACCTCTATTAGATATGATGGATACTAGAACCCCATGTAACAGTAAAACCTCCTTAAAATAGATCTTGGCTAACTTCTCTAAATTATAATTCACCTAGACTGGAATGAAATGGATGGACTTGGTTAACCTATCAACAATGACCCAAATTGAGTTATACTGTCCCAAGGTCTTAAGAAGACCTTCTACAAAATCCATAGCAATCATGTCCCATTTCCATTTTGGAATGGGCATTATCTAGAGTAGACCTGCAGGTTTCTAATGTTCTTATTTTACCTTCTGACAATTCTGACACTTTTCCACAATCTACTATGTCTTTCTTCATTTGGGGCCACTAATAAAGTTGTCCCCAATAACAATACATCTTGGTGGCACCAGGATGTATAGAATATTTAGAGCCATGAGCTTCCCCTAGTAGACTAGGAATCAAATTATCAACATAGGGCACACACACATGCCCCTTCACCCTTAACATGCCACTAGCATCAAGAGTGGCCTCTCGGGCCTCACCACGCACTACCTTATTTTGAATTTTATTCAACTTTAAATCTTCAAACTACCTGTCCCTAATTTGATCAAGAAATGTAGACCTTTTCTCAACACTAAGATATGAAGGTTGAGAATGAAAGGTAGTACTGAGATCTAGCTTAGTGCCCCAACTCTTCATGCAACTTGTGCCAAAACTTGGAGTAAACTACGTACCTCTATCATATATGATGGATATTGGAACCCCATGTAACCATAAAATCTCATAACATAGATCTGAGCTAACTTCTCTACATTATAAATCACCTGGACTGGAATGAAATGGATGGACTTAGTTATCCTGTCAACAATGACCCAAATAGAGTTATATTGCCCCAATGTCATAGGAAGACCTACTATAAAATCCATGGCAATCCTCTCCCATTTCCATTTCGGAATTGGCATTATCTAGAGTAGACCTGTAGGTTTCCGATGCTCGTATTTTACCTGCTGACAATTCTGACAGTTTGCCACATAATCTACTATGTCTTTATTTATTTAGGGCAACTTATAAAGTTGTTTCAAATCACAATACATTTTGGTTGCACTAGGATGTATAGAATATTTAGAGCCATGAGTTTCTTCTAGTAGACTAGGAATCAAATCATCAACATGGGGCACACACACATGCCTCTTCACCCTTAACACGCCACTAGCATCAAGAGTGGCCTCTTGGGCCTCACCACACACTACCTTATTTTGAATTTTATTCAATGTTAAATCTTCAAACTACCGGGTCCTAATTTGATCAAGGAATGTAGACCTTGCCTCAACACTAGCCAAAAGTCCTCATCTTTCTGACACCCCATATTGCATAAAACATATCTCTAGAGTTTGAATATCTCTAGCTAATGGACATTTTTTGTAACACCCCGTACATTTTCAAAACTTATACGATCAACCTAACATGGATAAAGGTATTTAAACTTGAGATAATAACGACATACTTGAGTGTAAATTTAAAGTTAAGTGGTGGATTAAGGTAGAAGGATTAAGACGTTGGAAAAAGGGAAGAACATAAACAAGGTGCTTCCGTGACTTAATTAAGATAGTAGGTGTATCACCTATTTAACCTATTGGGCTGCATTTGGACCTATGTTAATGGACTGAATTGAGGTCCAAACTAAGTACATAAAATAGGGAAGATGACCAGCCCAACACCTAAATATCACTAAGGCCCAACATGCTATGATCCAACTAGAATTAGCCCAAGTAAGTGGACTGTTTTGGACAGCTTATATAGCCAAGTAGGTGCATCACCTACTTGGACTATTTTTGACCAAAAATTGGATAAGAATGAGATAAAAGAGGTGGCTAAGAGGGTTTATAAAGAGCTGGAATTCAGCTCATTTATCCATTCATTTCATTTTCCAAAAACAGAAAATTAAAACACTCTCTCCTCTCTCAAACCCCAAACAGCCGCCCTAGTTTTCCTTTAGGGTTCTTGGACTAATCTCCCATTTTGCAAGACTTGGTAAGTGTTTAACCTTATATATTAATGTTATATATGTATAATAGGTTGTGTAAAACATGTTGGTGGTGTTTAAAATGTATAGGGCAGTCCCTTAATTAAGTTGGCAGTCCACTTGTGTTGGTTTTGATGAATTTGTCTTCCTTATGGCTTGGACTTGTATAGGGGCTTAGGGTGTTGAAGAAATTAAGTTATGATGATGAAATTCCAGTATATTAAAGTGTGGTTCTGCCCCTGAATCGTTCCTTTTATGTATGGCTTGATGGAAATGTTTATATGTGTTGGTAAATGGAACGTTTGTTGTAGTGAAAAGAGAACACTCTTTGTTATGTTAATCTGAATTTTGGAACTGTTGTGGAATGATTTTGGTATGCTACTGTGGAAGGCAGTATGGTTACCTTATGGTGTGAATATATGGAGTTTCATTGGAGTGTAAATGTAAAGGATAAACTAGGTAGGTAATCCTACCGGTTTGTAACGGTTATGTTTGTTTGTGGACTGTTTTGGTGGTGTGTGGACTGATTTGGTGTTGTTGTTTTGAAAAAGCAGTAAGTTTTAGGGTAATGTGGTTGAATACTGTTATCTGGTTGTATAATTAAAGGGGGAGTGATGCAAAATGTGTTTTGGAGGTTGGACGGTTTCTACTTTCCATTAAGCACCTACTTACCGTCTTGTGAACTTATAATGTAGCTAGCCGTTAATGTTTGCTCCATTATGTACTTGTGTTGTAGAGTAACACATAAGGAAGGAGCTGAATCATTGTAGTTACATATTGAGAAGATAAGGTATGTAAGGTTATTCTTTTCCGCATTCTTCTGCAGCATCTAGTATTCATATTATCATAACACTTGTCCTATCCCCAAAGGGTTGTACAATATCTCATTTCAGAATTAGTGGCACTGTTATAAATGTATCGCTCTTATAACTAAAGAATGAAGTAATGTGAGTAATTGTGTAATGGTTAATGTTGAAAATGGGTGGTATCTCATGGAGTGAAAGAAACACTCGCATGAATGTCGATCCCATTATTACGGGTGGTATCCCATGGGATAAAAGGAACATCCGCATGGATGGCGATCCCGATTATTATGTTATTTCCCACTGATCAGTTGGCACCGGGCATGACATGATTGATGATTGATGATGTACAGTAAAGTAAAGTAAAGTACAGTAAAGTAAAGAAAGCAATGTACATGATTCCACATATATACCATATGGTAGTTATTTATATCGTTCGTTCACTTGTACTTAATTCCATTAAAGTGCTTATATTTCATAGAGTTACTTATAGCCTTACATACTCAGTACATTCTTTCGTACTGACGTCCCTTGGGGGAATTACCTTACGTGTTGCAGGTACAGGTACTAGTAGACCTCCTCAGTAGGCTACGGGTCATCTACAGAATATTGGTGAGCTCCAGTTCGGTTCGGGGCTTTTCGAGTCATATGTATATGTGGTTTTGGTGCTGCATAAGCATTGTATATAAAGTGGGAAATTATACCGACTATATTTTAGGTTTTGTAGCTGTTAGAGGCTTTGTAGACGTTATACAGTTGAAGGAGGGAATGTTGTGGTTTTTTTTCTCAACCATATGGCTCCAACGGCCATGTCTCATGTTTATATAAATGTTCTTATTAGATTTATATTATTGATATGTTGTGTCCATAAGTGATTGAATGCTAGCCTATTGAAAACAAGTATGCGAACGTATAGAATGGTTCTCTCGGGACTTAACGGCTTCGGGTGCCATGTCCGCCCCAATGGGATTTGAGGCATGACATTTTTTTACTTTCAAGCAAGCTAAACTTCCCAAACTTACAGATTTCCTACTCAATGCATCTGCCACAACTTTGTACTTTCCCAGATGATATAGATGGTAACATCATGATCTTTCAATAACTCTATCCACCATTGTTATATCAGGTACAAGATCTTTTGAGTGAACACGTGATGCAAGTTACGATGATCTGTGAAAACCTCACACTTAAAGCCATATAAGTAGTGCCTCCATATCTTAAGTACAAAGACCATTGCCGCCAGTTCCAAGTCATGAGTTGGATAATTCCTCTTCAGTTGCCTTGAAACATAGGCAATCACATTCTTATCCTACATTACCACAGCACCTAAGCCAGTAAGTGAAGTATCACAAAATACTATAAAAATCTTTACCTTCAATCGACAAGGCAAGAATAGGAGCTATGGTTAAAAGAGACTTGAGCTTTTGGAAGTACTTTTTGCATCTGTCAGACCAAACAAAAGGCACATTCTTTTGGGTCAATCTTGTCAAGTGAGTAGCAATCAAAGAAAAACCCTTAACAAGCCTGTGGTAATAACTTGCCAAACCTACAAAACTATGAACTTCATTCACTGAAGTGGGCCTAACCCAATTCTTAACCACCTCAATCTTTTAGGGATCCATTATTACCCTTTTTTAGAAATAGTATGCCCTAAAAAGGTCATAGATATCATACAGAATTCACACTTAGAGGATTTTGGATAACACTTCTTCTCATTCAATATGTCCAAGACAATACACAAATGCCTGTATGCTCCTCCCTACTTTTAGAGAATACCAAAATGTCATCAATGAATACAATAACAAACAAATCCAAGAAAGATTTGAAGACTCCATTCATCAAGCTCAAGAAGGTTTCCGGTGCATTAGTCAAACCAAATGACATCACCAAAAATTCATAATGGCCATAATAAGTCCTAAAGGTCGTCTTGGGAATATCCTTAGGCTGGATTTTTAACTAATGATACCCTACCGTTAGACCTATCTTCGAGAACACTGAAGCACTTTGCAACTCTTAGAACAAGTCATCTATCCTAGGCAATGGGTACTTATTTCAGATGGTTAGCTTATTCAGATATCGATAATCTATACATTTTCTCATACTACCATCTTTCTTTTTGGCAAATAATATTGGAGCACCCTATGGTGAAGCACTAGGACAAATAAAGCCTTTATCAAGCAACTCTTGTAGCTGAGTTTTAAGCTCTCTCAACTCGGCTGAAGGGTCAAGCATGGAAAAAGGCATAGAACTTAGTCTTATAAGTTACAATAGTCATATTTCCTTGCTCAAGGGTGAGGAACTCATCTCTTCCTATCACGCAAGGTGCGTGGCATAGACTTCTCCCAAAATAAAGTGTGGAACTGAGTCCAAGCTAGTGGAGGCAAAAATGAAGATTAACACTCAACATACGCCCTCCACCACTTGTTAGCATCTCCTTGCAGCTAGAAGGTCATAAGCTCTACCCTAAGTTGCTACACTATACCCATCTTGTGCAGTCTCTCATGATAATCCACAATAAACTCAAAGGCATCTTACATGTCAAAACCAAATAAGAATGGGGGTTTGATCTTTAAGAATGTACACAACAATTCAATTTCCAGTCATAACAAGACCTAGTATCGAATGAGTAAATATTTTTGTCCCTAAAACCTCATACCACGGCAGGATGTTGTACCCCTAGATGCTGGTAAACAAGCACTGTAAGGATGGCCCTAGTATCGGCCACCCTACTCAGGAAATCTAAAACTTGTTGAATTAGCTCTGAAGATATTTGCATAGGGGTTGCACCTTCCTGAACTGGTGCGGGATCCTCATGTTTTGGAATCTCCTTAGTCACTACCTCATCATAATAATCCTTGAGTAAGGTAGGTGACTCAGATCTCTACCTTGATGGATTAGATGCAACTCCACTCCTGGCAGGTGTTGCCTACCTCTTCCCCTTTCTCTTTTCCTCACGCATCCTTGGCCCCTTAATGCGGGCTCAACAACTGGAGAAGCTAGTGCAGGAACCTCTACTCTAGAACTGTTAGCTCTTGTATTCACCATCTATGAAAACTAAAATAGGTCAGATACCAATTGAAATCAAGTCATAGCACGAAAGAAAGAAGAAAGTGAAGTTTTCCTAAAGTCCTATAGCCTCTCGAAGAAAAGTGCAGATGTCTTCCTACCATTCCGCAAGAAGCTACTAGACTCATTCTAGTATGATGAGATCAACAAACCTAGGGCTCTGATACCAACTTTTTCACAACCCAAACCCATTGTGAGGGCCACGTACACTAACCTCCCGTGGGAGAACCATCTAACCCAAAAACCAACACCGATACTTAACCATTTTAATTAAGAAAAAACTGATTCCATTAATAAAACAAATATCTCTAATAGTTAAATTAAATACATAAATAGATCATTAATTCTAAAAATGCCCCTAGAAACTGAATGTCACCGTACCAGAACTCTAACTATAACATGTCTATGGGTATAACCCAAAAATAACCACTAATAAATAAAATTGTGTTTTCTCGAAACAAGTGGACAAGATCAAAATAAAATAAATCCATGGCTACCGTAAAGATGAATGCTCACCCTTAGATCTGATGTTGCTTTATCAACTACAAATGAGGTCTTATAGAAGCCAATGGAGTATGCTCTGCACTCAACATAAAAAAGAGTGCAGGGGTGCAAAACCATTATGTACTAGTAAGATCATAGGCTAACTCAACTTAATCAATGTGAACACTTAAATAAAAGTTTGTAAACAAGTAGCAAACATATCACCTTAATAATATACATTCAAATCAGTCTTTACACCACAATTTCACTTTATACCAACCAAGCCAAATAAATTTAAAAAATCATATTTATGCATATAATGTTCAATTCAAGGTCAAAACACAATAAGACACATCAAACCAATTTAGTTTATTGCCACCTTATAAACATCTTATGTCACGCCTCGAATTCCAACGGGGCGGACTAGCACCCGAAGCCGTTAAGGCCTGAGAGAACCAATCTTCTTTTATGTACATTCGTATGCATGTTTCTGAGTGAACAACATTCTATCTCATGTAATTACAAGATACCAATGGCAGAATTCATGGAGAACATATGATATATATGAAACTTGGCCGTTAGGGCCATTAAGTCAAAATGGACATACATGCCTTCAATGTCTAACAACATCTACAAAGCCTCTAACGGATACATTTACATAACCATCCTAAAGTCGGGACAAGTCTCCGCTTTATACAACATTTATACAGTACAAAAATCAACATGCACACATGTGACTCAGAAAGCCCCGAACCGAACTGGAGCTCACCAATAATTAGTAGATGACCCGTAGCCTATTGTGGATGTATACTAGTACCTGCAGCAAGTAAGGTAAGTCTCCCAAGGGACGTCAGTACGAAGAATGTACTGAGTATGTAAGGATGTAAAAAAATTACACGATACATAAGTACTTCAATGATATCAAGTACAAGTGAGTATTTGATATGGATAAACCTCCGTTCTGTATATGTGGAACCATGTACATTGCTTTCGTTATTTTTATTTTCGATCATTCATTCATATCATTATCATTCATATAATATCATTCATATATACTTTCATTCAAGTGATATACTTTCATTCAAGTAATATACTTTCACTCAAGTGATATACTTTCTTTGCTTTTACATTCATCCTTATTACCATTCATCCAGCTGATCAGTGGGCCATATATCATTCATCTAGCTGATCAGTGGGCTATAGTACAATCATCCACCTTATACGTGGTCCATAACATAATATAATGTATTATATCAAAAATCATCGGGATCGTCTCTTTGAGATACCACCCGGCCTCTAAGAAATACATATATACATTACTTCATTCCTTTAATTGAGTGAGATTGATACATTGGTGGTTGTAACATCATTATTGGAACTTGAGTTAATATTGTTGGAACTTTGGAACAATGTCCCCAATTATGTGACACATGAATAGCAAATGGTCAATGAATAAGAAACATGTGAATAACATTATATGACAATGTGAAATGAGATACCTTCGAATATTTTGGAATGGAACAAGTACAATGACAATGTGAACACCATGTGCTGCAGAGAGATACGAAAAGAGTAACCTTACATACCTTATCTTCGCAATATGAATATACAGTCCTATATGTTATTACAATAATCCTTCTCCTTCCTTACGTTTTACTCTACAACACAAGTACATAACGGAAATCACGTTAACAACTAACTACATTACAAGTGCATAAGACGACAATGAGTTACATGACTGTCATATAACGTCATTTCACCCTTTACAATACCATTTACTGCATTACCATACCAAAAATTCCACAACATGCCACACATCAACAAATACATCATAAACCAATAGTATTTCACACCAAAATTATACTTTACACTTCCTCATTAACACCACGTCGCATTTACTCCACCAAGTCATCTCCATACCTTTCACAATAACACATTAAAGACAATCCATAATTGATACCATTTAGAATACCTCTGGTCGACTCCTTTAAAGTCATTAAAAGGTACCACAAGTTGATAATTGCATCCAAGAAGGGTATATGGGCTTTAGGGGGTCAAAGAGATGCAAAAACAATTGAAACGGAGTTTTGGACTAACCTGCGAAGCCACCTGCACCCAAAGGTGGGTGAGGTACGTCCACAGGTGACAATTGGCCTGGTCTAGGTCCACCTGCATTGGCATCTGCTCCCGTAGGTGCCCCGCCCGCGAGGGCGGGTGCCCGTTTCAGCCTCCGGGGTCATTTTCGGGTCCTTTTTTGCAATGAATGGTCCATGGTCATAATTAAGCTTATATTTTAATATTTTAAGTTATCTTGGATTCCAATGAACATCCAAGGTTTCACAACGCACATAAACATCATAAAACTACATTTTTCCCTTTAATACGCCACCGGTTCCATGTACAATTTCACAACAACAATTCCAAATGTGATACACAAAGATGAATCAAGTTAAGGGCATAAAAACATATTACATGTTGATATTTAATCCATCAAATTCACTTCCTTCAAGACCACAAGTCCACTTTCAAATTTATAAGATAAGACCCTTTACTGATTAAGCAAAAGTAGACTATTTCACCCATAGTGAATTGATCAACACTTTACAGCATAACCAATATGAATTATACACCTTTTTATGCATATAATATTAATCCATGAGATTAAACACTTACCCAAGCTTGAAAAATGATGATCTTGTCCAAACAAGTGGTAGTTGCTTAGGGTTTGGATGAAGAGAATGTTGTGGGAAAATCTAGAAATGAGACATGTGTGTTTTGTGGATAAAAATCTGAGTTTGTTGCCTTTATATAGGCCCTTGAATTAATCCTTAGCCAACTTTTGGTCAATAATTGAGGGTTTACTTTGGTCAAAGCAAGAATGGATCATTTACCCATTTTGGGCCATGTCTTTTGCTCAATTATTGGGCCTTTATTGAGCCCATTAACACATGATTAGTTTTAGCCCAATAACTTCCATGAATAATATACCATCTATCACAACTTAATTAATTCCATGAACATTAGGGTAGTCGCGTGAGTTCAGAAATGTACGGAGTGTTACATCCTTCCCCCCTTAGGAACATTCGTCCTTGAATGTTAGTAACATTATCCCATTTACAAAAATTTAGGTCTCAGTTTATCCTTCATGTTACTATATACACATATTCCTTGTAAAGACTTACTTGTTATTTCTCCAATTCCGCACCTTGAAATTTTTCTTCCGTTTGAAACAAATATGGGTATCTCGACTTCATCATTTCTTTGGCTTCCGTTATGATTTCTTCTACTTGCTGATTCCTCCAAAGTACTTTCACGGAAACTATTTCTTTATTCCTTAACCTTTTCACTTGTCGATCCAGAATGTCAATAGTTGTCTCTTTCACAGGTGAGATCCTCCGTAACTTGTACCTCTTCCATGGGAGCCATACGAGATGGATCTTGTATGTACTTTTGAAGCATCAAAATATGAAAAAACTATATGAACTATGGAGAGTTCTTGGGGTATTTAAAATTCATACATGACTTGACCAAATTGTCGAACAACCTTATGTGGCTCGCTATATGGGGCCGACTTTCCTTTCTTTCCAAATTTCATTACCCCTTTCATTGGTGACACTTTCACAAATACTCAGTCACCTGTATAATCTCGTAGCATATCTTCAAGTGTCTAAATAGTACGTTTTGCTTGCCCATCTGTCTGAGGATGAAAATCCATACTTAAATTCACTTGGGTTCCCAAACTCTTCTGAAAAGATTTCCAAAAGTGTGCAGTAAATTGAGCTCCCCTGTCTGATATAATAGAACTGGAAATCCCATGTAATCGCACTGTCTCTTTAACATACAACCTTGCATAATTTCCAGCGGTACAAGTGGTCTTGACAGGTAAAAAGTGTGCTACTTGGTAAGCCTGTCAACTATCACCCACATGGAATAAAATTTCCGAAATGTACGAGGCAAACTTGTGATGAAACCCATGTTAATCATATCCCTCTTCCAAACTGGAAGATTCCTACATTGCATATAAGCTCCAGGTTTCTGATGCTCTACTTTTACCTATTGACAATTCGAACAATGAGCTACAAATTCTGCAATGTTCTTCTTCTTTATATTGCCTCACCAATACATCTCTTCCAAACCATGGTACATTTTGGTTGCTCCCGAATGAATAGAATACCGTGAATGATGTGATTCTATCATAATTCATTTCCTTAGCTCATCTATATACGGTACACAAAATCTACCTTGGCATTGAAGTACTCCCCCTTGCGTAAGCTCAAATACCTTTGTCGAACTTTGCTATACATTCTTTTTCAACTGAAATAAAATAGGATTTGCATATTGCTTTTCCTTCTCTCAGCTACAAGTGAAGACACTGCCATATTTTACACTATAATTCTTTCATCTGGAGTTTCAAGAAGACGAACCCCCAAGCTGTCTAACTGGCTTAACGCATCAGCTACCACGTTTGCTTTTCCCGAATGGTATAAGATATCACTATCATCTTCTTTTAGTAATTCCAGCCACCTTTACTGTCTTCAGTATGGGTCCTTTTGCTTAAAAATATATTGCAAACTTTCATGATCAGTATATATATCAACGTGAACCCCATACAATTAGTGGCACCATATTTTTAAAGCAAATATCACGACTGCTAACTCAAGATCATGTGTTGGATAATTTCTTCCATGTGGACGCAATTGTCTCGAGGCATAGGCTATTACATGACCGTGTTGCATCAATACACATCCTAAGCTGACTCATGAAGCATCATAATATACTGCATACCCTTTTGTGCCTTTGAAAAGTACTAATACGGTGTAGAAGTCAAGTTATCTTTCAGCTCTTGGAAACTCTTCTCACATGCATCATTCAACTGAAACTTGGTTACTTTGTGTGTTAGCTTGTTAAGGGTGTTGAAATGGAAGAAAAACTCTTCAACAAACCTTCTGTAATAGCCTGCCAACCCAAGAAAACTATGAATCTCTGTGGGCGTCGTAGGTTTTGGCCAATTCTTGACGGCTTCTATCTTTTGTGTATCAACCCTTATTCCTTCATCTGATACCATGTGACCCAAGAATGCTACAGATTTTAACCACAATTCACACTTAGAGAGCGTTCAATATAACTTACAATATCGAAGAATCTGTAACACCTTCCGCAAGTGATTAGCATGGTCCTCTTGTGATCTTGAATAACCTAGAATGTCATCTATAAACACGGTTACGAATACATATAAAAATGGTGTGAACACCCTATTCATCAAATCCCTAACAACTGCTGGTGCATTGGTTAGCTCAAATGGCATAACTAGAAATTCATAGTGACCATACCGTGTTTGGAAAGCTGTCTTGGGTATATCTTCTTTTTTTCTAACCCTTACCTGGTGATATCCCAATCTCAAATCAATCTTTGAAAAATATTTGGTACCCTGTAATTAGTTAATTAAATCATCAATTCTAGGGAGGGGATACTTATTCTTAATTGTCACCTTATTCAATTGCCGATAGTCAAAACACATTCTCAACGTGCCATCTTTCCTTCGTACAAATAATACTGGTGCACCCCAATAGGACGTACTAGGTCTTATGTATCCCTTTTTCCAGCAAGTCTTTTTAAGTGCTCCTTTAATTCCTGTAACTCTGCTAAAACATTCTATACGGAGGAATAGAGATAGGCTGAGTGCCTGGAATCACAACAATACCAAACTCTTCTTCCTGTTCTGGAGGCAAACTCGAAAGATCTTCAGGAAATACCTCAAGAATTTCATTTACTACTGGAACCGATTGAAGAGTTAGTGGCTTCACATCAGTATCTTTCACTCTTACTAAGTGACATATGTACTCCTTTGGGTACCATTTCCCTTGCCTTGAGATAGGAAATAAAGTTACATCTCGGTGCTCCCACATTACCCTTCCATTCAAGAACATTCTTTGTGGAAGATGAAATGTAACTTCTTAGCTCGACAATCTACTGTGGCCTAACAAGAAGCCAACCAGTGTATCATAACCACAAATAATTACTATACAATTACGATATACTCTTTTAACTACAATAGATTCACTAACTCGTGTATAGACTTCAAATGGCGTAACTAGTAATTTTGGTGTTCTTTCAAATTTTGTTCCGCAATCAATAGAGTAACATGTGATAACGTAGAATACGAGTCAATCAATGCATATACCTTATGTAAGAATATGAATACTGTACTTGTGTCTACATCAGGAGAAGACTTTGAATTCTGTCAATCCGCTAAGGTATAGGTACGGTTCTGAATTCCACTAGAACTAGTTGCTCCGCTAGCACCTCTGCCACGGCTAGCAGGTTGTACACCTAATAATGATAATGCAACGGTTGATCCCGTAGGTCGTGTCATACTACCCGTGGCCCTTTGTGGGCACTCTCTCATCATGTGCCCTGACTTACTACATCAAAAGCAAACATTCGTTCCAAACCAGCATTCACCTGAATGAAACTTACCGCAGTGCTAGCACAGCTGATGTAAAGACCTCGATTGGCTCATACTTCCTTGTTCTCAATACCCCACTATCTGTGAACCCCGAGTCCCACTACTATGCCCAACTTTACCGTCTCTAAACCCTCAAAATTGAGGTGGAGTACCTACTGCAGGGTAAGAAAATGATGGTCTAGGCGGTCTAGGAAAAACCCGAGGCCTAAATTCTCCATAGGACGCCATAACCTGTCCTGTAGAACTAGCCCTTTTAGATGGCCCTCCTTCAACTTCTTGTGTCCTTCTTCTTTATCTCTGATCCTTCATTTTCTGTGCAAAGGCTTGTATTCTAGCTATATCCATATCTCTGTTCAAAGAAGCAATGGTGCAGTCCCTCACCAAATATGGCTCCAATCTATCCACGTACCGATGAACTCTGTCGGCCATAGTAGCTACCACATTCGGAGCATACCTAGCCAAAGAGTTAAACCGAAGACTGTACTCTCTGAAACTCATATTCCCTTGGCTAAGATTTAAAAATTGATTCGCACAAACCTCTCGGACATCATATGGAAGATATTGATCAAGGAATGTCGTTGTAAATTCTTCCCAATTAGCTGGATTTGCGCCAATACCCCTCCATTATTTCCAATCTTCATACCACAATATAGCTTCTCCTTTTAATTTATATGCCGCAAGTTCCACTTTTTCTATACCAGTCACATGCATAACCTCTAGAGCCCTTTGAATTTGGTCCACGAAGTCCTGTAGGTCTGCATTCAGATCTGACCCAGTGAATGTGGGAGGATCTAATTTCAGAAAATCTTATGTCGGCCGACTAGCTACTCTAGCCGTACCATCTTCACTTGACATTGGACCAACTTGTCCTTGAGTTTGTACAACAACTATACGGGTCAAAATTTGCACCGCATTTCTTAGATCCTGCTCAGTAGCATTAACAGGTGGTTCAGCAGGTTCTTCTCTCCTCCTCGGATCTTCTGGAGATGGAAAAGTAGAAGAAGCCCGCGATGCAAACTCAGCGTCAGCCCCACCTTGACTAGTTTGGTCAGGTGGAGATTTACTCATTTTTTCTCCGACAAGCACATCTACCTGCTTACCTTTGCCCCTACCTCGTCTTGTAATCAGCATTTTACTATAACAAAGAAAACCAATTACAATGGTCAGATATGATTCCACCTACAACATTGGCTCTATTGCACGATCTAGAAATGAAGAAAAGAAACAACTCCTAAATGCCTCGTAGCCTCCTAATTATAAATATGGTGCACAACACATCCATAAGCAAGACTCTACTCAGACACGGCTTTGTAGACACCCTTAGGACGACCTGATCTGATACCACTTTTGTCACGCCTCGAATTCCAATGGGGCGGACTGGCACCCGAAGCCGTTAAGGCCCGAGAGAACCAATCTTCTTTCATGTACATTCGTATGCATGTTTCTGAGTGAACAACATTCTATCTCATGTAATTACAAGATACCAATGGCGGAAGTCATGGAGAACATATGATATATATGAAACTTGGTTGTTAGGGCAATTAAGTCAAAATGGACATACATCTTCAATGTCTAACAACGTGTATAAAGCCTCTAACGGATACATTTACATAACCATCCTAAAGTCGGGACGATTCCCCGCTTTATACAACATTTATACAGTACCAAAACCAACATGTACACATGTGACTCGGAAAGCCTCAAACCGAACTGGAGCTCACCAATAATTAGTAGATGACCCGCAGTTTATTATGGAGGTCTACTAGTACCAGTGCTTGCAGCAAGTAAGGTAAGTCCCCCAAGGTACGTCAGTATGAAAAATGTACTGCGTATGTAAGGCTGTAAAAAAACTGCATAATACATAAGTACTTCAATGATATCAAGTACAAGTGAGTATTCGATATGGATAAACCTCCGTTCTGTATATATGGAACCATGTACATTGCTTTCGTTAATTTCATTTTCGATCATTGGCCTGGTCCAGGGCCACCTGCATTGGCATCTGCTCCCGCAGGTGCCCCGCCCGCGAGGGCGGGTGCCCGTTTCAACCTCCGGGGGTCATTTTTGGGTCCTTTTTCGCAATGAATGGTACATGGTAATATATAAGCTTATCTTTTCATATTTTAAGTTATCTTGGATTCCAACGAACATCCATGGTTTCACAATGCACATAAACATCACAAAACTATATTTTTCCCTTTAATACGCCACCGGTTCCATGTACAATTTCACAACAACAATTCCAAATGTGATACCCAAAGAGGAATCAAGTTAAGGGAATAACCACATCTTACATGTTGATATATAATTCATCAAATTCACTTCCTTTAAGACCACAAGTCCACTTTTAAATTTATAAGACAAAACCCTTTACCGATTAAGCAAAAGTAGATTTATACACCCTTTTATGCATATAATATATTAATACATGAGATTAAACACTTACCCAAGCTTGCAAAGTGATGATCTTGTCCAAACAAGTGGTAGTTGCTTAGGGTTTGGATGAAGAGAATGTTGTGAAAAAATCTAGAAATGAGACATGTGTGTTTTGTGGATTAAAATCTGATTTTTTTGCCTTTATATAGGCCCTTGAAGTCGTCCTTATCCAACTTTTGGTCAATAATTTAGGGTTTACTTTGGTCAAAGCAAGAATGAATCATTTACCCATTTTGGGCCATGTCTTTTGCTCAATTATTGGGCCTTTATTGAGCCCATTAACACATGATTAGTTTTATCCTAATAACTTCCATGAATAATATACCATCTATCACAAATTAATTAATTCCAAGAACATTAGGGTAATCGCTCATAAATGTATGGGGTGTTACATCTTATAATTGTACAACATCAAGTACTAGCTTATTTTAAGTACAATATCAATAAAAAATGGTCCGCACAAGGAACCCGAAATATGAACAATAATGTATAACCTGATTCACTCAAGAAATTATCGAACTCTCTAAAAACATAGTTTACACATATGTTAAGGGTCTTATGGCTGCCCACTAGCCATGATCTGCATAGGATGAGCTCAGTCCATATGCCAAATATACTAGATAACTAGTGCCTTGCTACCGTTATCCCAAACCAAGTGTTATACCACCCTTATTCCAACGCCTCCACCCTTATCCTTCCTTAAATCCACTAATTCAATCATAAATAACCTTTCTCAAATCAACTCTGAACACATAAATAGTACTACTTACAAGTACAATCACATAGTGAGTTCAAATCAACAATTCTTTCATAACAAAAAGGTCTTTTTCTCAATCACATTTCAAGTTATTCATTTACACACTTGTATTCAAATTCAACAAGTACATTATATTACTAGCATGTGTTGCAACTAGATAAACAAACAATAAGTTAAATATGTATATGTATAATCAACTTGAGTCTTAACTCCAATTCAACCACAACCTACCTCAATCCAAGCCTTGCAATGCTCTAAATGACTTGAGCTTTGCCCTTTCTTGTAGCCTAGGCTTGATCTCGGTCTAAAATTAACAAATAAAGAATGATTAAGCTAATGTTTTACCAATTCTAGGTATTATATCCTAATTTCATAACTTTAAGGTCAAGTTCATGCATAATTCCACTATTCTAGGGCTTTCTACCCTTCATCCCACTCAAACTCTCCATAAATCAAGATTAAAATGATGAATTATAGTCTAGTAATCATAATTCAATCATTCTAAACTATAATCAAGTGAAATTAACCTCTCCACAACCAAATCACAATCCTATGAATTCTAAGGATCTGGGGATTGAATTTACGTTAGGAGGAAGGAAACTCACTTATCTTAAGAGTGGGAATTGAACAAAATTGCCCCTAAATCGCTCTTACTCAACTTTGGGAACTTTTTGAATGAAAAATACTTTTTAAGACTGAAAACTATTTATTTTAGCATCAAGCTTGCTATAGTAGCCTAATTCTTCCTATAGCAGGCTCCTCCTTTTATCGTGGCGCTGACTAAAGTTGACTTCTGCTATAGCGAAATAATTCCCACTATCGCGAGAACGTTATGGAGGCCTACCACCCACTAAAGCAAGGTAGGTAAGGTAGAAAGTTTGGGTTAGCCCCCAACTTTTTTATTTTTACAACACACTCTCAGATTTCAACCTTACGAACTAACCCCTTTATGTCCAATGCTATATCCAGAGTTCTACTAACTCAAATTTTGTTTTAAAAGTTTCTATGGATAACTAAACCTCTTGACTAACACATTATGATCTCAAATACATGAACCACTACCCCATCAATTATTGGATTTACTTCGACCACACAATACCTGAAATTCATTCAAAACTAGACTAGCTTGAGATTTCAAACACTTCATTTGGGGAGAAATTTAACCCAAATTTTTGCTTGCTAGGAAATACAATAACAATGGAATGTGTCATTATATTTTTCTACTATAACAAGCTGGCACAAACTAGGGAGTTAGTTAAACCACATCCTGAACCAGAACAACTACTTTATCAAAGAATAAGAGAGGATGCTCTTCTTTATTTGATCCAACAAGTTTATCAATGCAAAATTATCCTTGAAGAAATGGCACAAACACTGATTTGCAAAGTGACATTCCCATTCGCAGGTAATGTCACCTCCAGCATTTGCAGACCAGAAGAAGAAGGTAGAATTAAGTTAAAACAAAAGTTGGTGGAACTTCTTCTTACCAGCGATGAGAATCTGCAGCAGCATATACAAAATTTCTTAGAGATCAGTGATACTTACATCCCCACTGGAGTCTCAGTTGATTATGTGAGAGTCACTATTTTTTTTGTTTTCTCTTTTGGGGGAAGCAAGAGGTGTTTGAAAGCCAAGTCACCCAACTCTATTACCTATTGGAATGATCCTATAACAAAATTCTTGATACATTTCTTTCCATCCGATAAAACTACAAAGTTGAGAAATAAGATCCTGAGTTTTAAGTAGAAGACTGATGAAACTTTATATCAAGCTTGGGAGAGATTCAAATCTCTTCTTAGAGATTGCCCACATCACCAGCAGGCTAATTATGTTTTGGCGCATACCTTTGTAGAGAGTCTTGACCCATGCATAAAAATATTGCTAGATTATGAAGAAGGTGGTCAAGCTCTGGAAAAGACTTAAGATGATCGATACGTTTTTCTTAATCATATTGTAAAAGGTAATCCAGAGTGGAATGGTGATACTTCTAAGGGTATGGTAAAGAAGGTTGCAGTTGTTGTAGAAGTGAATGGTTTGATAACATTGGCCACACAGTTAGCATCTTCTCCAGATTAGATAAACACTCATTTAAGAAATTTAAACTTAGTCAGCAGCAAGCCCCGGTAAATGTAGTTCAGTAGGAGTAGACTTGGTGTAAAATTTATGAAGGTAGTGATCATTAAACAGATTTTTGTGGAGCGAATTCGTAGTCAGTTAATTTTATGGGTATCTAAATTTTGGTAACCCCTACAATTCTGACTGGAAAAATCAAACCAACCTCTCATGGGGTGGTAACCAAAGGTAGAACTCTAATCAAAATCAATTAAAGAACCAAGGGTAAAATAAGAATTATCAGCAGTAGTCTCAGGGAAACCAATTTAATACTCAGGAAATCAATATTGAAGAGATACTGAAGAAGATTACGGCTAACCAAGCACAAATGGCTGCAAACATAACAAATCAACAACTTGCTACTTAGAATTTAGAGAAGCAAATTGGCCAGTTAGCCGAAGCTCAAAACACAAGACCTCAAGAGGGTTTGCCAAGTGATACAAATCCTAATCCTAGTAAAGTAATGGTAATCACATTAAGGAGTGGGAAATACATAGATGCAACACCTTACAAATAGAAAACCTATAAGGTACGTGAAGAACTGCCTAAATAAAACTCGCTTGTAGAGAATGTTGTTAACCAGTAAGAGAAGGAACTCAAGAGACCTCTATCACCATTCTCTAAAAATCTCCAGAAAAGCAAAGAGGATGCAAGCTTCAAGAAGTTCTTTGATATCTTCAAAAAACTACGTATAGATATTCCTCTAATTGATGCTTTGGAGGGGAGGCCAAAGTATGCAAAATACTTGAGAGATGTGTTGGTATGCAAAACATGGCTAGAAGATTATAAAATTGTGGCACTTACTAAAGAGCGCAGTTCATAGGTAATGAGAGAACTCCAAAAAAAGCTTAAGGACCCTAGGAGTTTCACCCTCCCCATACAAATTAGTGAAATTTATATGGTTCCGGCTTTGTGCAATCTAGGGAAAAGTATCAATTTGATGCCCTTATATATGTTAAATACACTTGGCTTTGGAAAACCAAGGCCCACCATCATAGATCTATAGCTAGCTAATCGATCGAGAGTGACTCTAAAAGGAATCACTAAAGATGTGTTCATCAAAGTTGGTAAGTTTGTAATTCCAGCTAATTTTATAATTCTTGACTTTGAGGCAAATGATAGGGTGCCAGTAATATTGGGGCACCCATTTTTTGGCCATCGATAAAGCACTCATTTATGTGAGAAAAGGCAACCTAAAAATACAAGTGAATGATGAAGAGGTTACTTTTAGAGTGTACAAAGCACTTTCCACACCTTTACACTTCAAAAATTTATGCATGATCATAGAAGTGAAAGAAGATAAGTGCGGAGTGGATGAGTGTGGGCTTATAAATATTCATACTTTGAAAGTTGGCTTCGAATGGTCTGAGGTACAGAAAGAGAAAGTACATAAGCTACTGAGAAAACCTGAGTCTGTATTAGAAAGGACTGAATGTGATCCAAAATGGGATGTGAAGATAAGAAAGAGGCCAAATATGAATGGTGATCCTCCTAAAGTAAAGAAGAGAAGAAAGTTGAGTCAAAGAGGGAGAAAGAGATTGAGAGAGTCCTAAGCCGAATTGTTACATGAGTCGTGATGTGATGTTAAATCAAGTGCTACTTGGGAGACAAACCAAGTTGTAATAAAGGTAGCTTATCATTTTATTTGTATAGTGTCACTTCTTTTGCAGATTAGAAAAAATCCTGAGAACCCAAAATTGAAGCTAAGGAGCATGATAAAAGCATAAGTGTGGGGTCATTCACCTCTTTGATGGAAATTGTAGTGAGAAACATGTTGCTAGCTAGGACCTAGAGGCCTAAGGAAGTATTTCTAACCCTTGTTTTTACATTTGATTAATGCTTTTGGGACGAAGCATGACTTCAAATATGCGGTGGAATCTTTTGATATTTGTAAAGGGTAGAGTATGCAATAGTTTTGATTTGTTTTGTTTCAATTTGTTACCTTTGAAGAAAATTAAGAAGTTTATATACATAAAAAGATTTTTATTTTGGTTCTTTAGATTAGAATAGTTTTTATTGGTTTTTTTTAGCTTTTTAGACTTTGGTAGAGAATAATTCACCCACCACTTGGTCTATCTTTTCAATTATTTCTGATGGGGGCCTTTAAACTGAGTAACTTTTCATTTTTTGCATTATCTTTTATTTTTAGTCATAGTTTGGGACTTTTACCGATGATGGATGAATGACGACCGTCTTGAGGGAAAATTAATCACAGGTAATAAGTAGGAAGGAGAGCCCTTGACTAATTTAATGCTAGTTTCTCTACTTAGATATATGCTAGACTTCATGGATAATTCATTTGGAAAATCATGGAAAGCAGAAACTCTGTTAGAAACACATAAAACTCTTAAACTTGCCTTTAAAATAAAAAAAAAATATGGGCTTAATTATGTATGTCATTCAATTTGGTTGTGTTGTGTGTATTGATGTCTAAGTTAGCCATTTTTGAACTATGGTGCCATGTGTGGTGAGTACTTGTTGTGTTTCTTACATATTAGACATCTAGAACTTGCCCCGTATGTGTGAAAATTTTTGAATTTGGTGTTAAATTTATAGGACATGATTAAGGCATTTCTTTGTAAGCCTAGTTCTTTCAACTGTTGTTGTACCTACCCTTGAATTATCCTTAGCAAGCCCCCTTTTGTGCCTTGTAACCTACTTCTTGGAAAACCACATTATGTAGGTTAATACCCTTCATTCAAGTGGCCTCGTGTTTAATTTGATCCCAATAGGTCCTAATGCACTTTATTGACACTTTATTGTTAAGGAAGGCATGAACATAGAGGAAGGTGGATAATGTGATAAGAAGAGAGTAACATGTGTGCGCCCATGTGCTATATACATTAACAATAAGAATGAAAAGAGAATCAAGAAAAATTTGCTGAAACAGAAAAAAAAGGAAAAAGAGAGGGAGCACACCATTAGAGAAAGGGGGAAAAGAACATTATAGGGATAATAGTCACTATTAGCCAAATAGTTTCTATCCATCCCTTAGCCGACATTACAACCATGGAAAGTCATTTTGATCCTACAAATCGATGCTTTGTTTGATAAAATAATACACTATGGGCAAGCCTATGGTATGTTGCATATGTTTGAAACTTTATTTGGAGTGTGAGTGAATTTTAGATTGAATTTGTCCCGATATGATAACATAAGTGTGATGTGAGATTGGGGAACGTACCTAAAAGTGAGGGCACATAATAGTGAGAACGTGGTGAACTAACGAAATCATTACTAGGACATGATCATATTGTCCCTATTTTTGCATGATGAGTCAGTTTTAGAGGTTGTGTAGTTTCATTTGAAGATACTTTGAGTTGAAAACTATGCTAGATTTAATTGATTATAGATCATGAATAAATTTTTAGCTAACCTTAGTGTGAATAGTCTAGTTCAATTGGTGATGTTAAGGCTAAAATTGTACTAGGATGTATAAAGGGGTTGTTTGAGAACGAAAAAAGCTTGAAGTGTAGGGTGGTGATCTTGGGCTTATTTATACGTCTAGGTGCCACTTTTTACCCATATTTTAGTATAAGTTAAAGAATTGATTTATTTGTATGCATGTATGTTTAGGAAAAGTGATGTTAAGGGACTAATAAGGTAGAATGAGCAAAAATTGATGAAGAACCCAAAAGGCGGGATCAATGGATGTTAGACACTTGTAAAGTTGATTAAAAAGATAAATTCATGCCATGGAGACATTTTAGTCTGTTGTATATCATGCCACGGAGAAATGGTACGAGATTGAAGTGTTGAGGAGGCCACAAAATAGTAGCCTGGTGCGCCCATACCGTGTCACGGAGGCAGTCTGGAGCGCCCAAGCTATGTCACAGAGCAAAGTTGGTGCATCCATGGCGTGCCACAGTGTTACGGTGGTGTGCTTGCTAGCATGCCACGGCAGGACCTGTCTGTGTGCAATTTTTAAGCCAATTTAATCCAAGTCTAAGTAGGATTATGGGACTATTTCCCCACATTATAAATAGGACACATAGACAAAAATTAAAGGACTATCATGAATTTGGAGCATCAAATATGACAAAGGCTTCTACGTTAGGGTTTTTACTTCGCTTCTTCTTTACTCTTTACTTTTGCATGAACATCAAGATTGTAAGTTTGTTTTTGAACATGAGTGGCTAAAAAACCCTTGTTCTAGGGTTGCACCTAGAAACATAATCATGTAGTATATATTTGAATCAACAAAGTTTATTTCTTATATGGTTGTTCTTATATTCTTATACATAGTATTTTAATGTCTGGCTAACATTACAATAGGTCTTTAATTTTGAATTAAACAAACCAAGGGAACTGAGGGATAAGACAAAGAATATAGGGGAAAGATCTTCTCCTAATTAACCTTAAGAGTTGATTTGCGGCTTGGATAGAAATATACCTAGATCGTCTTACTTGGTTGCATAATGGAAGATAAATGAATGAGTTAGAATTAGATTCTCACATCTCCACTTAATGGTGTAGTTGTGAGGCTTGTTTGGATAGACGATTAGAGGTTGACCATACCATAATCATAAAATCAACCCCACAACCAACAGCTAAAGAAACAAACACGTTGAGAAAATTGGATGCAATATACATGATTGTGAATTATGACGTTGTCATGACTTAGAATCCGAGGTCATGATAGATAAGAAAGAGATAGATTTGCGATAAGAAGATAATAATACCCAAAAATGAGACTTTAAAATAAAGTCAGGCCAAAAGTATGTTAAAAAAATCTCCAAAACTGAATAAATACAATCTAAATCCCAAAATCTAGTGTCATGGTAAAGAGCTTTAATAACTGACATAGAAATACAGAAATACACAACTCTATTTTTGAAATGTAAGATAAAGATATGATGAAGTCTAGAATCATGGTTCGGATGAGAAGCTCACCAGTACTCTAAAACAACCTCAACTCAGCATGATCTCAAGCTCCGCAGCTCGTACTCGAATTGGGATCAGCACCAAAAGGGTACAAAAAGTAGGAGTGAGTACGGTCCACTTGTACAGTAGGCATCATAGGCCGACCAAACAAAGTAGAAAACTAAACATATAAATGATACTATGAGCATGCTTCCACCTGCATACAGAAAAGTTCCCAACAGTGGCTCAAGTCGTATCTCCTAACAGTATAAATAATACAACTACAATAATAGTATAAATGTAAATACACATAAATATCTATATAAGGAAGACTAAATTACACGATAACAAACAAATAAGAGAAATGTAAATGATGCAATGCAATGGTATGATAAGGATAGAATGTCTCAATATCTCCTAGTATACACCTTTTGAGCATAAGCATCCAGGATAGGACCCAAGGGGGGTTTCCAACCAATATACTTTCACAATCTCATCAACCAACCTTGCAAGCACATCCCTCACTCAAGGTGTTTTATAAAGTGTCTCATTTTTTTAAAAAAACAGTATTTCTCAATAGTACTAGTTCCATGAATATGGATGAATGAGATGAGGATGCATGGTAATAACCAAAACAATATCATGTAATGAATCAACTCAATAATGGTATAAATGAGCTCAAAATCTCAATAGATAATGATATAAGCCATCTCATGGAAACACAGTAGTAAAGAGTCATGTAAGACATCAATATTATCCATCCAAGCCTCCACACGGGCATCACAATAATAATAAAGGCAAATAATGCTCAAACAAGACTAATACAAGCCCCTACATGGGCAACACAATAATAACAATCTCTTAAGTCAATAATAATATCCACATAAGCCCCCCCATAGGCAACATAATAAAATAATAATCTCAAAAGATGAATCTCATGATAAAACCCTCAACCCATAGCATACTTTACATGAATGGTTAACAACCCAGTCCATTCTAAAGAAAGTTAAGCCATAACCTATCTTGAAAAGCTGAAACATTGAACCCTTCAATGAGGAGCTTTTCCTTTTCGTGCAATCTCGAAACGAACCCAATCTATCAAAAACATAATCTACAAGTTGAGAGGAGTCTAATGATACCTATATTAGCTACTTTCATTTTAGGTCCTAAAATAGTACCAAAATCGATCCTGGAATAAAAAGGGTAAAATTAGAATTTTATTGAAGAACCATATTTCTCATACTTTAAGGATGCTAAATACGAAAATCCATCAGAAAACAAGTTAAAATTGAGCTTGAAATCAAAGAAAACCATTTTCTCACTTTACCAGGTGAAACCCCAAAAATCCAAGTTTAAAATTCAAGTTTTGAAGATGAAAACATGATTTAATCAAAGGGAAATGATCAAAAATAGTTTACAAGCTTACCTAAATCCAAGTTTATGAAAAACCCCTTTAAAATCTCTTAAAATCATACTCTCACAACTAAAAAATAATGAAGATGGGCTAAAATTGTGAAAATTGAGTATTTATACTGTTCAGGTGAACAATGCCTCTCGATCGTGGCCCCCACTACCCAATTGTGAGGGTTAGCATTGACTAGCATTAAAATGGTCATCACGATTGCGGGAGATGGGGCTCGCGACCGCGATAAACAACTCGACCAGAAGTCGCAATCGCGGTGTCCCACCTCACAATCGTTATGCCTAACAACTTAACCCTTCGCGATCGCTACCCAATGCTATGCGATCGCGATGAAGAAATGTCTGGTGCACCAGAAACTAGGCACCATCAATCAGTCCAAGGCCAAAAATGTTCTGAATAGAGACCTCGAGATTTATTTGGGACCCCATAGAAATAAACCAATAATGCTACTAGGCTAATTTTGACCTATCGGACTCAATGGAACCATCGAATTTATCAAAAGAAGTCGTTATCAACAAGTTAACCCCCGAGACCCCTTTTTAGGCTAATTTAACTAGTTTCTTGTCTAAATGCTCAAAACTCTAAATAAATAATTGGGACCCGATCTAACCACGCTACTAACCAAAAAATGACATTTAGGATCTAATGGAACTGACAAAATCACCATTCGACACTCAGATCACAAAATGTTGACCAAAGTCAAACTAATCACTTTTAAGGTTACTCAAAACCTCAAATTCACTTTAATCACTCCCAAATACTTTGGGAACCATGCCAAACATCCCCAAAACTCATAAATGATATATAAAAACCACTAAAATATAGAAAAAGCTAAAAATCACAATGAGGGTTATTACATTATTCACCACTAAAACACGTGTTTGTCCTCGAATAAAAAAGCAAAGGAAGAACCTAAGCTGCTAAAAAGCTAGGGGTATCTACCCTGCATATTAGACTCAACCTCCTACGTATACTCCTCAATCGGGTGATGTCTCCACTGAACTTTCACTATATCAATTATCTCAACTTCCTAGTCTGCCTATCTAGGATAGCAATAGGCTCCTCCTCAAAGGACAAATCATGATCTAATGCAACTAAATCCCACTAGATCACATGAGTATCATCTGGACGATACCACTTAAACATCAAAACATGGAATAGCGGATGAACAACTAACGGATGTGGAGGAAAGGCTAGCCTATAAGCCAAATCTCCAATCTTCTCAAGAATCTCAAAAGGAACAATAAATCTCGAACTAAGCTTTTCTTTCTTCCCAAATCTCATCATACCCTTCATGGGTGATACCTTCAACAAAACCCGCTCACCAAGCATGAATGCTACATCGTGAACTCGTCTATTAGCATAAATCTTCTGCCTACTCTAGGGAGCCACAAGCTTCTGCTGAATCAATCTCACTTGATCCATCCAGTCTCCCAAACAATCAGTGCCCTAAGGGCCTAACCTAGAAAGAATCAAACCATCCCACATGGGATCTACACCTCTGCCCATACACATCCTCAAAGGGCGCTATCTAAATACTGGAATGGTACCTTTTGTTGTAGGTGAACTCCGTTAAAGGAAAGAACTGGTCCCAATGACCAGAAAATCTATAACACATGCTTGAAGCATATCCTTTAACACCTGAATGGTCTAATCTGACTGTCCATCTGTCTGAGGGTGAAAAGTTGTGTTTATCTCAAGCTGAGTACCTAACTCACTCTGCATATAATTCCAAAAATTTGAGGTAAACTACGTACTTCTATCAGAAATAATGAATATAGGTACACTATGCAACCGAATAATCTCTCAAATGTAGATCTTGGCCAACTTCTCCACATTATAATTTACGTTTATAGGTACAAAGTGCGTTGATTCAGTAAAGCTATCCATAATAACCCAAATAGAATCAAACTTCCCCAAAGTTGGGAGTAGACTAACCATAAATTCCATAGTGATCCGTCCCCATTTCACTCGGGAATAGGCATCCTCTGCATCGTACCACCTGATCGCCTATGCTCATACTTCACTTGTTGGCAATTCAAACACTTGGCCACAAACTTTATAATGCCTTTCTTTATCCCACACCACCAATAATGTTGTTTCAAGTCATGGTACATCTTAGCCACTCCTGGATGAATAGAATACCTCAAATAATAAGCCTCCTCTAGGAGCATTCTAATCCAACCACCAACTCTTGGCACACAAACATGACTACCAATCCTTAAAACACCCTCGGGATCAAGAAATGTTGTCTTTGCCTTGCCACTCAACACTTTATCACAAATCACCCTCAACTTCTCATCATCAAACTGTCGAGTTTGAATCTACTCCATCAATGAAGATCTAGCATTAACATAAGCCAAAACACACCCTGGTGTCAAAGTATCAAGTCGAACCAACTGGTTAGCTAGGGACTGAATGTCTAAGGCTAAAGGTCACTCCTCTGCCAAAAGATAAGCCAAACTCCCTATACTCACCGCCTTTCGACTCAAGGCATCTACTACCATATTAGCCTTGCTCGAATATATATATATATATATATATATCAGATCATAATCCTTAAGCAACTCTAACTATCTATGTCATCGTATATTAAGATCTTGTTGAGTGAAGTACTGAAGGCTATAGTGATCGGAGAAGATCTCAAAATGAACTCCATACAAGTAGTGATGCCACAATTTCAACACAAACACAACCGCGGCTAAATCCAAATCATGTGTAGGGTAGTTCTTCACATGGACCTTTAACTATCAAGAAGCATAAGTAATCACCATACCTTTTTGCATCAATACACCACCTAAACCAACTCTGAAAGCATCACAAAACACGGTGAAACCCAAACCCTCCTTGGGCAAAGTGAAGATAGGAGTGGAAGTTAACTACTCCTTAAGCTTTTGAAAGCTACTCTCATAATCATCCAACCACTGGAAAACAAACCTTCTTCTAAGTCAACTTAGTCTAAAGAGCCGCAATGGAAGAGAAACAATGCAAAACCATCAATAATAACCTGCTAACCAACAAAACTTAAAATCTCGATAAGAGAAGTAGGTCTAGCCAAATCATACACCGCCGCTACCTTGGCCGGATCGACCATGATACCATCCTTGGTCACCACATGACCCAAGAAAGAAAGAAAATTCAATCAAAACTCATACTTGGAAAACTTGGCATACAACTTCTCATCTCTCAATCTTTGAAGTATGGTCCTCAAGTGTCTCACATGCACAACCTTATTCTTAGAATAAACCAAGATATTATTGATGAACACAATCACAAAAGAATCAAGATAAGGTCGAAATACTCTATTCATTAACTCTATAAATGTTGTCAGGGCATTAGTCATCCCAAACGACATAACCAAAAACTCATAATGGTCATACCACGTCTGAAAATATATCTTTGGAACATCCGAAGCTCTAATCCTTAATTGATAGTAGATCTCAAGTCAATCTTAGAAAATACTGAAGCACACTGAAGCTGATTAAAAAATTCATTAATATGTGGGAGAGGATACTTGTTGTTGATAGTCACTTTGTTTAATTGTCGATAGTCAATACACATGTGCATGGATCCATCTTTCTTCTTCACAAATAGGGCAGGAGCACCCTAAGGAGACATACTCGGTCTATGAAACCTTTACTCAACAAATCCTATAATTGTTAATTTAATTTCTTCAACTCTATTGGGGCCATCCTATGAAGAGGAATGGAAATGGGCTTTATGTCTAACTCTACATCATAGAAAAATCAATATCTCTATCCAAAGGAATACCAGATAAGTTTGTAGGGAACATGTCCATGAACTCTCTAGTGACTCTCACAGAATCAAAGGGAGGCGGTGAATGAACATTAATATCGTGCTCATAGGCCAAATAAGAAAGACACCCCTTCCCTACCATGCGACAAGCACGAAGAAAAGATATAACCCCTTTCGAACATAAACTAAGAGTACCCTTCCCTTCTAACCTCAGTACACTTGAAATAGCTAAGGTCACGGTCTTGGAAAAATAATCCAAAACCGTATGATAAAGAGAACCAATCCATACCAAATATGACATCAAAATCAATGATATCGAGGATAATCAAGTCTACCCAAGTCTCATGCCTAGAAAAAGTCACCACACATGATTGGTACACTTGATCCACCACTAAATAATAGCCTAAGGGGGTAGATACATGAATAGACATAGCAAGAGACTCTCTCATAGCATCAATACTAGTAGCAAAATAGGCAGAAACATAGGAGAATGTAGACCTAGGGTAAAATAGTGTTGAAGCAGGATGATGGCAAGTTAGGATAATACCTGTAATCACTGCATTATAAGCCTCTACCTTAAATCTCCCAGGAAAAGCATAGCATTGACCACGTCCACCACCAGACTAAGCAACTCCTTGTCCACTACCACGAGCTCCCTGATCCCCACCTTTGGTACCTTTAAAACCACCTTTACTACTCTATGTACCCTCTCTA
Organism: Capsicum rhomboideum; assembly: GCA_031232105.1. Lineage (NCBI taxonomy): Eukaryota > Viridiplantae > Streptophyta > Magnoliopsida > Solanales > Solanaceae > Capsicum > Capsicum rhomboideum. The sequence continues at coordinate 54,582,442 of CP124718.1, forward strand.
ACTGTTGACACTGGAGTCGGAGCTGAAGTTGAGAACCCTGATGGAAAGGACTAATCGCATACCGGGGAACATCACTCGTTAAATGTTAGAACTCATCAAACACAAAACACCCCCTACTAGATGAATCACACTGTGAGGGCCCAGAAGAACTGAAATGCCCTCTATAACCTGATGAACCAAAAAAAGACCCTCGTCCTGCACGACCTGATACTTGACCACTCGAAGTCTCAAAACCCAACACCCTACTATCTGAACTCTACAAAGCTGCCTAAATTAGTCCACCACGATAACCATACTTCAGGATGACTGACCACTGAAACTGCCCTGATTTTGTACCCTTTTAGCACCACCACTTTGAGTACATAGGCAAATAAACTCGATCATCTTGGCATAATCCATAATAATCTGAAAGGAGCCACCTGAAACCATTAACTAAGTTACTGCCAACTGATAAGAAGTAGTCAAAACCTTAACAAACTTTCTAATCCTCTCAGGCTCTATGGAGATACTAGTTGTGGAATACCTAGACAAAGCATGAAAATGAGCCTCATACTCAGCAATAGTCATAGAGCCCTACTCCAAATGATCAAACTCAACCCTCAACTGGTCTCTCAAGTTATAGGCAAACCTCTCAAGGAAACCCTCAAAAAATTAGCTCCAAATCAAAGAAGGGGAACCCACTGGTGTACAACTGACAAACACGTCCACCACTGCTTAGCCATATCAGTCAAATGGAAATTAGTGCAATCAACACCATGGGACTCAAGCGAATTGAGGTTATCCAACCTCTCATGAGAATCAATTAAAAAGTTATAAGCATCCTCACCAATAGCACCACTAAACTTGGGAGGGGACAATCTGATAAATCGTTTAAATCTTTTTTGCTCATCAGCAGACACCACAGGACCTGAAGCCATAGGCAGAACAACAAGTCTAGCAGGTAAAGCCTCAACATATGAGGCCACAATAGTAGTTGGTTGTGCCTCAGGAGTCTGAAAACCATAAGCGGGAGGTTGACCTAGTAGCTGAACACCCTCTGTAGTCTTTGAACCATCTGGTGTACCCAGTAGGATACCTGTCTGAGGAATGCCATCCAAAAGGCCCAAAAGATAAATTAGTAGATCCTGGAATACTGGGGTAACAATGAAACCCTGAGGGGCCTAGACTGGTTCCACATACTCTGGTTGATAAGTTGCCTAATCGTACTCAATATAAGGCTCGAAAGAGGCCGCTCTAGCTTGTCCTCTAGTCAGATTCGCTCCTCGTGCCCAGCCTCTACTTCAGTCTCTATCGTGACCCTTACCTAGCCCCCTGACTGGGGTTCCAACAACGGGTGTTAGCTCAGCATCCTCAACAACTCTGGATTTAGTCCTAACCATCTACGCAGAAAGAGTGGAATACAAATTTAGAATACTAGGCATGAATAACGTGCACGATAAGGAATCAAATTAGAGAAATTTTCCTAAGAAATCCCATATCCTTCCCAAGATAGATACGGACGTCAACGTATCATTTTGGGGACTCAATTAGCCATCTTGCTCTTTTACTCATGAGACTGGTGAACCTAGTACTCTAACACCACTTTGTCACGACTGGTGAACCTAGTACTCTAACACCACTTTGTCACGACCTAGAATCTGAGGTCATAATAGCACCTACCCTATGCCAACCTTAGTATGTATGCCCAATACCCAAAAGAGATAGATTTGCGGTAAGAAGATAAATAACATCCAAAAATGAGACTCTAAAATAATGTCAGGCCAAAAGTATATAAAACAATCTCTAAAACTGAATAAAGACAACTCAAATTCCAAAATCTAATGTCATGAGAAAAGAGCACTAATAACTAACATAGAAATACAGAAATACACAACTCTGTTTCTGAAATGTAAGATAAAAACAAGATAAAGATATGATGAAGTCTAGAATCATGCTCCGGACAAGGAGCTCACCAATACTCTGAGACAGACTCAATGAACTTGATCTCAAGCTCTACAGGTTGCACTCGAACTGGGATCTGCACCGTAAGGGTACAGAAAGTAGGAGTGAGTACGGTCCACTTGTACTTAATAGGCATCATAAGCCAACCAAGCAAAGTAGAAAACTGAACATATAAATGATACAATGAACATGCTTTCACCTGCATACAGAAAAGTTCTCAATGGTGGCTCAAGTCGTATCTGCTAACAGTATAAATAATACGACTACAACAATAGTATAAAAGTAACTACACACGAATATCTATATAAGGAAGACTAAATTAAACAATAACAAACAGATAAGAGAAATGCAAATGATGCAATGCAATGGTATGATAAGATGGAATGGCTAAATATCACCTCGTATACACCTTCCGAGCATAAGCTTCTAGGACAGGACCCATGGAGGGTTCACAACCCATATACTTTCATAATCTCATTCATCAATCTTGCTGGTACATCCAGCGGTCAAGGCATTTTATAAAGTGTCTCATTTTCTTTCAAAAATAGTGTTTCTTAATAGTACAAGTTCTATGAATATGGATGAATGAAATGAGGATGCATGCGTATAACCAAATCAATATCATGTAATGAATCACTCAACAATGGTATAAATGAGCTCAAATCTCCTCAAATCTTAATCGATCATGATATAAACCATCACATGGCAACACAATAGTAAAGAGTCATTTAAGACATCAATATTATCCATCCAAGCCCCCACTCAGGCATCACAATAATAATAAAGACAAATAATGCTCAAACAAGACCAATACCAACACCTGCATGGGCATCACAATAATAACAATCTCTCTAGTTAATAATAATATCCACATAAGCACCTACACGGGCAATATGATAAAATAATAATCTCAAAAGATGAATATCACGATAAAACCCTTAACCCATAGCATACTTTACATAAAGAGCTTAGACCCTTCAACAAGGGGCTTTTCCTTTTCGTGTGGTCTTGGAACGAACTCAATCTATCAAGAACATAATTTACACATCAAGAGGAGTCTAATGATATCTATCTAAGCTATTTTCGTCCCGGGTCAAAAAATAGTTCAAAAATTGACCCCGAAATAAAAAGGATAAAATTAAAATTTTATTGAAGAATCACATTTCCCATACTTTAACAATTCTAAATATGAAAACCCATTGAAAAATAATTTGAATTAAGCTTGAAATCGAAGAAAACCATTTTCTCACTTTACCGGGTGAAACCCCAAAAATCCAAGTTTTGAAGATGACAACATGATTTAATCAAAGAGAAATAATCAAAAATAGTTTTAGAAGTTTACCAAATCCAAGATGATAAAAATCCCATTTAAAATCTCTTAAAATTGTGCTCTCCAAGCTCAAAAATGGTGAAGATGGGCTAAAATCACAAAAATGGAGTATTTATGTTGTTAAGGTGAACAATGTCTCGTGGTCGCAAACCCCATCACATGATCATGAGGGTCAGGGTTGACTAGCATTAAAATAGTCATTATGATAGCGGGAGATGGGGCTCATGACCGCGATGAACAATCCAATCTGAAAGCATGATCACAGTGTCCTACCTCGCGATTATGATGCCTAACAACTTAAACCTTCGCGATAGCTACCCTATGCCACGCAATCGCAATGAAGGAATGTCATGTGCACCAGAAACTGGGCATCAGCAATCTGTCTAAGGCCAAAAATATTCCTAACAGACCCTCAAAATTTATTCGGGACCCCACAAAAATAAGCTAATAATGATACTAGGCTAATTTCATTATTTCGGACACAATGGAACCATCAAATTTATCTAAAGAGGTCGTTATCCACAAGTTAACCCTCGGAACCCCTTTTTAGGCAAATTTAACTAGTTTTCTATCTAAATGCTTAAAACTCTAAATATAAACTCAGGACCCGCTATAACCATGCTACTAACCCCAAAAAGGTATTCTGAATCTAATGAAACTGACAAAACTACCATTCAATGCTCAAATCACAAAATGCTGACCAAAGACAAACTAATCACTTTTAATGCTACTCAAAACCTTAAACTCACTTAAATCACTCCCGAATGCTTCGGGGACTGTACCAGCTATTCCCACAACTCATAAATGATATATAACAACTACGAGGAATGGCAAAATGGTTAAAACACAGAAAAAGCTAAAAATTACAATGAGGGTTGTTACAGCCCCTTAGAATATCCCTCTGATAGTCATTACAACCTTTACTTACCCTATTGCTTTAATTAGTAGTCTTAGATATACCAATTACCAATAAACTCATTTGGTTACTATTACACTTGTTTAATATTGCACTAATAATTGAACTAGGTCTTTTGTTAAGTCTCAAATCCATGTGGGTTCGACATCTGGCTCGCAAGAACCACTTTATTACTTGAACGACCACATACACTTGCGTGTGAATTTGAAAACAACACTAACCTAAAGCATTCACAAATTCAAGAACCTAATTAAAGGCATTACTATATTTTATTTTGACTAATAATGGGTTCAACCTAAAATCAAGTACCTAATTAGGCATTACTATATATTTTTGGCTAATAATGGATTCAACCTAAAATCAAGAACCTAAGGCATTACTAATTCACAAATTCAAGTTCTCATATTCAACCAAAAATCAAATTCAATTTCACAAATTCTAAAATTCAAGTTCCTAAATTCAACCTAAAATAAAATTCAAGTTTACAAATTCTAAAATTCAAGTTCCAAAATTTAACCTAAAATTAAATCACGTTCACAAATTCTAAAATTCAAGCTCCCAAATTCAACCTAGAATCAAATTTAAGTTCACAAATTCAAGTTTCTAAATTCAATCTAAAATCATATTCAAGTTCATATATTCAACCTAAAATCAAGGTTGAATCTGAAAATGAAGAGCAGGATGCTTCCATAATTCTTGTTGAAAATAAAACTATAAGGTTTGATTCCTTGTTTGCACTTATGGCCAATTCCAACAAGGAAGAAGAGGATGAAGTAAGTTTTCTTGTTGTTCAGCAAAATTTGAAAACTTATTCTCATAGGGAACTGAGATCCTTGATAAAAATGTTAATAAATGCATACTATGATGTGGTAAAAGAAAAGGAGTCCCTACTCAATACTCTAACTGATTCTGAGATTGAAGAAAACTCCTTGTTTTCAAGGATGCATGATCTAGAAGAAGCCTTAAGAGAAGCCAAGTATGAAAATGACGAATTGAAGGCCAAGGTGTCAAGCTCTTCAAATGATTGTGTGCAAAGAAAGGAGGAAGCCAGCAAGGTTCAGGATGATCTTGAGACTAAACTTAGTAAAGTCATTCTTAATCTTGAAGCCTCACGAAATCGTAACAAGCACCTTGAAAAGGAGCTGATTAAAACAAAGGAAGAGCTTAAAAGATCTCTTCAGTGGATTTCTTCATCAGAAATTCTTGATAAGATGAATAATTTAAAGTCAAACTCTGGTGAGGGTATTGGTTCTCAAAGGAACAAGAGTTCTTACAATCCTCATAGTAAGTACGTATCTATTCCTTTCAATTGGCTATGCACTTATTATGGTCAAAATGGCCATTACAAGCCTCAGTGTCAGTCTTTTGTCAATGATAGAAGAAGAAATCAACAGTATGTTGAATTCATCAGAGACTCAAAGGGACCAGGTCCCTCAAGAAAGAATCTCACATTGCCAGTCTGGACTAGAAGAACTCTCATTTATCCCTTTTTAAATAATAAGGGATCCAAACTCATTTGGGTTCCCAAAATCAAGATGTGATATTATAGGGAGGTAGGGGTGAGAGAAAGCAACCAAATGGGACAAAAGGAAGAACTTGGTTAGTGGTTGATTTAAGCATGAGATTAGCTTACTAGTTTTTCGTCTAAATGTTTGAAACTCTAAATAAAGACTCGGGACCCAATCTAACCATGCTACTAACCTAAAAATGACATTCTGAATCTAATGGAATTGACAAAATTGTCATCCAATGCTCGGATCACAAAATGTTGACTAAAGTCAAACTAATCACTTTCAAGGCTACACAAAATCTCAAACTCACTTAAATCACTCCCGAAAGCTTCGGGGACCGTGCCAACCATCACCACAACTTATAAATGAGATATAAAAACTATAAGGAAGGGTAAAACGGTCAAAACATACAAAAAGCTAAAAATTACAATGAGAGTTGTTACAGCCGTAACCTTGGAATATCCCTCCGATAGTGATTACAACCTTTACTTACTCTATTAGTTTAATTAGTAGTCTTAGATATACAAATTACCAACAAACTCATTTGGTTATTATTACATTTGTTTAATATTAACAAATAATTGAACTAGGTCTGTTGTTATGTCACAAGCCCATGTGGGTTCGACATCCGGCTTGCGAAAGCCACTTTATTGCTTGAACAATCGCGTACACTTGCGTGTACATTTGGAAACAACACTAACCTAAAGCATTCACAAATTCAAGAACTAATTAAAGGCATTACTACATTATTTTTTTTGACTAATAATGGCTTCGTTCAACCTAAAATCAAGTACCTAATTAGGCATTACCATATATTTTTTGGCTAATAATGAATTCAACCTAAAATCAAGAACTTAAGGCATTACTGATTCACAAATTCAAGTTCTCATATTCAACCAAAAATCAAATTCAAGTTCACAAATTCTAAAATTCAAGTTTACAAATTCTAAAATTCAAGTTCTCAAATTTAACCTAAAATTAAATCACGTTCACAAATTCTAAAATTTCAGTTCACAAATTCAACCAAAAATCAATTTAAGTTCACAAATTCAAGTTTCCGAATTCAACCTAAAATCAAATTCAAGTTCACATATTCAACCAATCAAATTTAGGTTCACAAATTCTAAAATTCAAGTTTCCAAATTCAATCTAAAACCAAATTCAAGTTCACAAACTAACAATGTTCATAGCAATGAGCTTTACAAAGAATAATTTGATCAAAATTAATTCAATAAACTAAGATAGAAACTTTCAAATTGAAGAAAAATGAAAGAAATGCTAACCTTGGTGGTGGAGGTGGGTAGTGGTGGTTGGAGGAGGAGGTTGGCGGCAGTGGTGGAGGAGCCGACGCCACTAGGGTAGGACGTTGGCGGTAGTGGAGGTGGAGGTGGAGGAAGAGAAAGAGAGAAAAGAGAGAAGAGAAGAGAGGGAAATGAAGAAGAGACCCGCGTCTGGTCTCAATAATTTTAGGAAAAGCAAACAATAGTGTGGTTTTGTCCGTCTCTTTTTATAATAAATGAGTTGACTCATTTTGACCAAAAAAAGACGAACAAAACCACACTGTCCATCATTTTTTAAAATAAAATAAATAGAAATTAATATTTAAAATTATTATATTAAATTTACAAAAAATAATGGACAATGTCGCATTTGTAAAAATAAATTTTTATTTTCTCTTAATTAATAACAACACAGTCCATCGTATATATTATTGGCGCAATAATTCATGAAAAAATAAGGTGGACAGTGTCCATTTTGTGAAAGAATAAATATAAAAAAACGACAAACAATGTCCTTTTTTCGTCGATTTTTTGGACCATCACTGTCCGTCATTTTTTTCATGTTTTTAGTAGTGAAGGCTAGGATTCGCAGTTTCATTGGGTATGAGGACTTGATCATTGGTGATGTGAGGGTTGGTAGATGCCATATTGGTTGGATTTATGGTGTTTTTAGGATGATAAACGATTGGAAAATGTTTAGTCAATGCCAAATTGTACTGACCAATCGCTGAAGGAGGTTGGTCAGTGGATCGAAGTGTCCATGAAGCTTCATGCGTAACTAGGGTTAGGGTTGGTCATGAGAGAGAAGAGAGCTCAGAATTCCCATTCTTTTAAATTCTTTTAGTCCATTTAATTTTTTTTTCCGTTATTTAGATTCCGGACTTACCGCGAGCGTGCTTAAAGGAAAAAAAGTTTACGTAGATTAGGTAAAAGTCAACATCAAAATTATAAGTAAAAGATGGCAATAACTTTCTTCAATTAAATTACAAACAATGTATGAATTAAATTATAAAGAGTTTACTGGATAGGGAGAATATTCTGCATATAGTTGACACCTATACAAATAAGAACCCTTTAATTAAATAATTAATAGGTTAAGCTGATAATTTAGCATACTGATCATGATTAGTATAATAAAGTAATGCTATCAGGGTTTGTTTGAATTTTGACTTAGTTGATCAATTGATAAGTGAAAAATTGATAGAAAATATTTGAATCAACATGATTGTGATGGGATGATTGAGATCTCTCTATCCTTAACTAGAGGTCTCCAATTTGAGTTCTGGACATGAAAAAAATTCTGATTCAAATCCACATTAATGAGACTCTAATGTGGATATTGAACACCAAATAGAAAAACTAATAAAGAAGTCTTGGGACATCACGCGACGAGGAAGTTCACAGGGGCGGAGCTACCCTTGGTCCAGGGGTTCATCCGAACCCCCTTCGGCGAAAAAGTATGCTATTTATATATGGTTAAAATTATATTTTATGTATATATAGTAGATGTTGAACCCCCTTCAGTTAGTTCGTATGCCTACTTCTGAACCCCCTTAGTGAAAATCCCGACTCCGCCATGAATATATGATCGGATAAGAAGAAAACTTTTGGACAAATTGACGGTTTTAGGATTTCTCTACTGTCAAATTATCTAAAAGTTAAATTCAAGTTTATATATGAAAAGTAGGATAATGAACTTGTTAACAATAAAATTACATTGTTAGTGTAAAAATTATTGGAATAAACTGTCACTGCATATATTTACTGATTTAGATTCGAGCGGAACTATACAATTAGTGTAAGCCACTAGCTAATGTTTTTCTTTTTTTCTTACTTTTTTTTTTCGGTTACTTGTTTTGTGATGATTTGAACGTTTGCGGAAACTTTTCGAACATAACTCAAAATTTTATTTTATTACATTAAAGTTATTATTTCTATAATAAGAAATTCACATTATTTAAGTTTCATTGAACTCATTAAATAATTTTTTATAACAAAAAAATCACTTAATTTATCTTAGTATCAAAGAAAGTGTTTCATATTTTTTTTTTGGCTTTTTTTGATATATAGGTTCATTTGAGTGATTTTTTTCATTATAAAAAGTGATGTATTGTTATAAATATATTTTCATTATAGTGAATATCTACTTGTATGTTTATTAGGAGAAAAGTTAGCAACTCTAACTTTGGGACCAAGTTAGTTTTCCCCTATAAATAAAGGGGTTTTCGTTCATTCTAATTCACTCCTCAAGAAACTGTTGGAAAATATGTTCCATGAACACATACAAAAATATACGAAGAAGAATACAACATGAAGGGTTAATAATATGAACACCGAAAAGAGGATTTGAGGCTTGAAACACGAACGAAACGCTTTCCTAAAAACGATATTTGTTCCCTCTCCTCTGCGAGATTGCTATGGGATTATACGCAAATAGTTTTAGTGGATATGACAAGCCTATTGAATTCTGCACTAAGCAAATAGTGAAGAGATTCTTCTGGAAAGCAAAAACTTATTGAACTTGATCTTTTGGAGAAGAAAGAGTATTTTGGGGAAAGTTGTAAAATGTTTCTCTGTAAAAGTTTCTGTTAAAATATACGTTGAAATCACCAGTAGTTGGATTTAAATAGAAGTGGTGAAAACCGAAGAATGAAAGGACACAACCTTCCACTAAAAGGCACCTCTTCATAAAGACACATCTTTTCATTTAAAACACTTTTATTATTAATTTAATTTAAACAAAAATCCAACAATCCCCCACTTGTTTAAATATAAATTAGGACACAAAGATCAAGTTATGTTCACGCATAGAGTAATGTATCTTTCGATTTGAACAGTACCTTAGTGCAATGCCACAAGACAAAATCAAAATTCCACGTAGCATAATAGCTTTGAACGTGTTATTCCTTGTGATAACTTCGGTGACACTACACACATAAACATTTCATTCCTGATTTCCACTCAATATGCTTAGCACTTTTATGGCCATGTGCTATCCAAAATTCATGAACATTTATGAGAGCAACTCTAACTCCCAATCGAAGCGGCACCACTTCTATGTTCATATAGGTGAAGTTCTTTCAGTGTCTTTGTCATATTTGAGACACTTGTTCCTTGAATTGAACCTCATTAAGAGTATTAGAACTCAACCCTCCAATCTATGACAACCAATACTAGTATATCTCTTACTTAAGTACTGAAACATCCACGTATCAATAACTTGTTATTACCCTTTGAACCCATAACTATTTATTTCATAGTGTCGGGTAGGGTTGCCATTATTGGTGGACCTAATTAAGGAGTTTTAATATAATCAAACTTGAAGTTGTATTTAATAACTTTCTTTTAAGAAACTTAGTAAATAGATTAGTCAAATTCTTTTGACTCCACTAATGAGATAGAAGTTATTCCATCTTGAATTAGCTTTCTCACATAACCATGTCAATAACTTGTGCGTTTTGACTTCCCATTATATAATCTTTATATGCTCGATTTAGAGTGGCTTGACTATCACAAATTGAGCTCATATTTTGCAAAATCAAGGGATTCTCTTAATAATCCATCAATCACTCAACTCCTTCAATTTGCTTGCTTCTACTAATGCAAGGTTTTCTTGATTTCAAGAAACTGTACCTCCTCGCAAGGTAAATATCCATCATGTGGTAAAAAAATAAAATTCTTTTTTTTTTCCACATATTCGGTACCAACTTGTATCGATATGTCCTTATAAAATAATATGAAACTTAGAGTTTCTCAAATCTTTAATTCTCTAAAGAAAACTAAGAACTCTACTACTGGACCTTCCAATAGCACATGCTTACACAAAATAAGCAATAATATTTTTTCATCATAATTAGTTTACTCAATGTTAGGATTAAATAGGGTATTTGTCTCTTTTGTGTTTAAGTGACTAAATTTATTTAGCACTCTTTTTTCAATGTAAAAAGATTAACTCAATACGTTACCCCCACTATTTTGTTTAATCTTGATACCTAACATAGTATCAATTTGTCCAAAATTATTCATTTAAATGTGAAAATTAGAACCTCCTTGTTTCTACTCTGATTTTGTCACAGGAACAACTTTAATAGAACCTCCTCGTTTCTATTATGATTTTGTCACAGGAACAAACTTTAAACTTGCTGGGCAACAACCCCTCTCCACATGGCCTAGGATAGCATATTGATTTAAATACATATCACAATGATTTCATAATAATATCATTAAGACATCCAGCCATCAAATAAAATTGCCCTTGCTATTATAGGACAATTACAACACATGTCCATTGTGAATGTAGGGACTTGGACAAAGCCTTCAAACTTGTACATAAATACTTGGCGTGTTCTCATGAACCGTAATAGCCCACAGTAGTCAATTACAATAGTACTTCACTATTCTCCTTAGCATGGTATTGATTTGTTTGAGATCCTTCATTTTGAACAAGGAAGATATAAACCTTTTCATTTATATTACGTTCTTCCTATCTTTTCTTGCAATAACATATCAACAAATTAACTAACACAAATAATTAACACATGCTTTGGAGTTGAGATAACTTTTCATGATAAATCACGACCTTTCAAATTAAGTAACACCCTTTCAGGATAGAAACACAAACCTTTGTTAAAGACATAAATTAAGATAATTGATAATTTCAAACATCTATGTCTCATATGCCAACTGTTCTCTTACAATTTTGAATCTTTATAAGCATTTCAAACTACTGACAACACCTAAATCATTGTCTAGGGGAAATGAACTTGATTTCCATGCACACACAAACAACCGATCTTACACATAAAATAAGTTTGGGAAGACAGTAATTCCTTCTTCCTTTTTTTTTTTTTATTCTTAAGTGTGTTGGAACAGTTGTGGTCCTTGTGACTGTTTTGAACAGTCACTAAGTCGAAATAACCATCATCCTAATCCAAGTATAGTAAAATTTAAAATTAAAGAACCATCGATCATAATCTACTGCCAAAGGTACGAAATTTGGCACCGCATCCAAACCTCAACTAATCAAACTTTAGGAAGGATACTTTTTCTTCATGTTGCTAAATTTCCAGCAGTATGTGCTAACATTTATATGGTTTACGATGACTACTTCATCAATTTCTCAGGAGAATGTTATCTTTTCTTCTCCACAACAACTTTCAACACCTTAGGTATGATTACAAGTGCATTAATAAATTGTAAGAAAATTGGCATAATGCAACTACACCTTCAACATCCAAGTTGCAAACATAGATCTTGAACCAAACATCATCGATCTAACTATCGCTGGACAACCCGCATAACAACAAAATATCTTCTTTCATAATACAAATATCGTTTTTAGATTGTTGGAAAATATGTTCCATGAACACATACAAAAATATACGAAAAAGAATACAACATGAAGGGTTAATAATATGAACATCGAAAAGAGGATTTGAGGCTTGAAACACGCGCGAAATGCTTTACTAAAAACAATATTTGTTCCCTCTCCTCTGCGAGATTGCTATGGGATTATACGCAAATAGTTTTAGTGGATATGACAAGCCTATTGAATTCTGCACTAAGCAAATAGTGAAGAGATTCTTCTGGAAAGCAAAAACTTATTGAACTTGATCTTTTGGAGAAGAAAGAGTATTTTGGGGAAAGTTGTAAAATGTTTCTCTATAAAAGTTTCTATTAAAAGATACGTTGAAATCACCAGTAGTTGGATTTAAATAGAAGTGGTGAAAACCAAAGAATGAAAGGACACAACCTTCCACTAAAAGGCACCTCTTCATAAAGACACATCTTTTCATTTAAAACACTTTTATTATTAATTTAATTTAAACAAAAATCCAACAGAAACTCCTGCATACAATCTCTCAAGAGAAATACAGAAGTCTCTTCTCTCTCTTATTATTCTTGTCTTTTCTTTATTAGTTCATAACATGTTATCAGCACGAGTCTCTAACCAGTTTAGTTAAATACGTCTACAAAATTATTCTATGTCGAACTAGTATATATGTTATATATATATATATAGTTACTACGTATGAATCTGCAGTCTAGGTAATTCACTTTTTCAATACAAAGTGATATCTATTATTAAATGATTACTCCTCTAATGTCTTGCTGATGCTCTAACAGATATAAAATAGAATAGCTATGCCAGTTTTAATTTGACGTGTATGTTTCCCAGATTTATGTCAAATTTAAGTTTATCATTGGGTGAATAAGAGATATAATTACATAGTTTATATCTAATGCCAATAGTGAACATGTATGCATGTCAGAATACTTGTAGTCATTCTTTTCTATACAAACATATGAGTTCATGATATTGGGGGTAAAGTTGGTACAGATTTTCTTATATTCCACAACGGAAAAGAGTCCATACTTATGAGGCTTCTAAAGTTACTCTTGAAATACATTCCAATCTTGAAATTTTGAAGAACCTACATGTTTCGTAATTTTATCAAATTCAGGTATGGATTTATATTCCTTATATTTCATAAATTTCATGGTGATTAAATCTTTTATATTTGTAATCACCAAAAGTGGTTAAATCTCATGGTGTATCATGATAATAAGATATTGGGTTAAATTTCCATGGTATAGATCCTTATAAGACATTAGGTTTGAATCCTGATGCACTATAGTGATAAGATGTTGGATTCAAGTCCCACTGATTTATGGCCTAAGATGCCTTTATCTGGGTAAGATGTTGGGTTTAAGTCTCAATGCACTATATTGATTGTATAATGATGACTAAGGCAAAATAATATGTTTTTGGTGAAAAGTCACGAAACATGTCTCATCGAATATGCTCAGTTCCCTGAAGTGAATGTGGTAACAGTACAAAATATCTCTGAAAGAAGACAAGTGATAATATTTTCACACATATAAGATATGTTAGAGAAAAATTCTCTACATTATATGTATGCCTCAATTTACTCTTGAAGTAGCAATATCTTAAAAGAGGCTCTAAGCTATCATAATTTGATATGCTTAAGGCACGATTATATTACATTCCCGGGAAATGAGAATTTCGATAGTTATAAATACAGATCTATATCCTAGGGATGAAGGTAACTGTATTTAGTTAAGCTTATAAATTCGAAGGTGTTCTTGGTTGTAAAGATATCACAACCCACCTCCAAAAGAGGTAGAATAATTGGAAGATTGAATATCTCTAAGTTACTATGGTAAGAAACACGAATGTGAAAATTTACCTGAACAAGATGAGATCACATGTCATAATAAACTAGGAGTTTATTGATATAAAATTCATGTCATAGTGAATCAAAAGTTTACTAAGGTAAAAAGCACATGTCATGGTAAACTTGGAGTTTACTAGTATAAAAGTTCATAAGTTGACTTGAACGATTGCGACATCTCGAAGATGTGCATATTGAGTATTAGATATGCATTGAAGAACTGGAAAATTCTTTAAGAATTGTTTATGTTGTTTGTTCTCATGATAAGTTGGTTGGACCAACTAATGTTGGAATTGGAGCCCTTAAAATCAGAAAAGTATAAAAAGTGAATATGGATCTGGTCACCTGTTATGTGATATGCTTAATAGATGTATCAATACATGATCACGTATGAGTTTATTGTAAACCTGCAGTTTGGCATTAACAAGATTGCTTGTGTAAGATAACTGAGTTAAGAGCACAACTTTCAGATTGATAAATATCCAAGTTGGTTTGGCATTAAATGCCTTCAGAAAATTAGTTGAATCATTGCTTATGAGAACAAAGCTTCATGTGTTGGTCTGAAATATCATATATTGTATACAATAGCATTTGTATGCATTAGATTAATAAATTATGATCAATTTCTTCCTCTCAATTGATTTAGGGTCAGGAATCAAATCTTTTCCATCTAATAGCTTTTGATGTGCGGTATATGATTAATGGATATACCATGATGCACAAAGATGGATTCTCCAAAGTAGATTGGATGTATGTTAGTTTTCCTAACATAAAGGGGAGATAATAAGCAGTTAAGAAATATGTTGTGAATTATCATCAATATGATCCTCATTCAAAAGATAATTCAAGTCAAATGCTAGGAGGATTTGCTAACCCAAAATCGATTTCATATTTAGTTGTGGATGATCCTATTGTGTGTCCCTAAAGGACAAAGTCTATGCATGCATGAAGCGTGGTACACCAATAGGTTTCAAATGAAATAATCCTTGAAAAGAAAATGGAGCAAATGATCATAACAAGGAGTCAATGTGCGCTTGAAGAGCCTACAACACAATACTTTATGAAACTTTATGAGAGGTCCAAGTACCTGAAAATAATAAAGTGATGAGATCTCAAAATGTTATGTCACATTGTGAACTGATACAAATGATATATCGTCGATGATATCTTTGGTACAATATGGTGCAATATTATAAAAGATTATGAGGATCTAAATTCTACGTTTACTTAAGCATGCTGACGTAGAAATACTTATCAAGTGAAATGGAAGGATGCATCTTGGTAAGAATAAAGCTTATTTGATTTGCAGTCCAGACACTAGACGATGTCGCGCATTTAATGTTGAATATTGTCACTTGGCAAAATTTATATGAAAAACTCTTAAGGATTCAAAATGTTTGAAGCATATAAAAGTTTCTGGGAAACTTGTTTATAATTATTTTATATTGTATAAATTGATAACTTGAATATTATTGGAACTCTTGGAGAGTTTTCAAAAACGATAGATTATCTGCTAAAAGAAGTTGAAATAAGAAACATGCAGAATTGAATTGGTCCTGAAGTACCATATCTTGTGCAATTGATGCATTTATAAATCTTGCAATAACTATGGGCATGAAATAGAGTACTCATATATGGAGATACTGAAATAAGATCACTTGAATTTTTCAAATGAAAGTGCTTGTATGAATATGTTTATCCTAACGAATATTGTCAAGTTTTTGAATATCAGGATATTTATATGATCGACACAAGGGTTTGATTCAGACATATTACCTGTTGTCAAGAAGGATTACTGTCATACCAAGTTATTTTACATGACATTCATATTATGCTAAGATGATAGCTATTCATAAAGCAAGTCGAGAATGTATGTGACTAAGGTTAATGATACATCTCATTTGAGAAAAAAGAGGTTTAAAATACCCATTATATAAAGATATCGCATGCAGAGCACAACTAATGGGAGGATTCATAAAAGGAGATGGAACGAAGCACATTTTTTCAAAGCTTTTTGACACACATGAGCTCCAAAAGAATGGTGACATCAACTTACAACAAATTCATCTGAGTGACAATATAACTGATTAATTCACAAAATCTCCACCAACTACAATTTTCGAGAAGATGGTGCGCAAAATTGGAATGCGAAGATTTAAGATTTTGAATTAATGTACTCATTAGGGGAAACCAATACGCATTGTACTCTTTTTTCCTTTCAAGGTTTTGTCCCACTGGGTTTTCCTTATAAGGTTTTTAATGAGGCAACCAAAATGCGTATTATTAGAGATGTGTACTCTTTTCCTTCACTAGATTTTTTTTCAATGAGTTTTTTCTAGTAAGTTTTAACAAGGCATATTATCTATCAAATAAACATTCAAGGGGGAGTGTTATAAATATATTTGCAATGCAGTGAATGTCTACTTGTATGTGTATTAGGAGAAAAGTTAGGAACTCTAACTTTGGGATCAAGTCAGTTTTCTCCTATAAATAAAGGGATTTTCCTTCATTGTAATTCACCCCTCATGAAACCCATGAATACAATCCCTCAAGAGAAATAAAGAAGTCTTCTCTCTTCTCTCTCTTATTATTCTTGTCTTTTTTTATTAGTTCTTAACGTGTATTAACTTTTGTATTATATTGAGTGATTTTTTTGTTATACAGCTCCTATTATTACGCTATGAAATTTTAATTATCTGACATATAAAAGTTAATATTTTATAGTTACATATGTACCCTAAAAAATATGAATAAATTTTTACTTTTCAGTCTACTAATAACCAAGTAAAATAATAAATATAATATTTTAACTTGTAACTTGTAACAATAAATTAATTATTATTTAATATTTAATATTTAATAAAACATTATTTATAACGACTCAATATGTAATGTTTTAAGTAGTTTGATGCATAATATTTAAAGTGGTGTGTAAGAGGAAACCAAAAAGAGAGAGCAAGCAAACAAGTGAGTAATACGATCGGAAAAGGGTAAAAACAATTATATAAATAAAGCACACGTGTGGTGCACACCTTTATGCAACAAGAGTAATTATAATGAAGGGTCATCCAAAATGAAAATGATGCCACGTAGACAAATGAAGAGTTGTTTATTCTATTCTTTTCATCCAACGACTAGACTAAACCAACCACTTTTAGTCCGTCCACCCTCAATCCCAACATTTAGGTACCACTGAATTATAGTATTCTCCTTCACCGGATATACAACCTCTGATCTCTTTTCCTATGAACCCCACCTTCTTTCTGTCCACTGTACATTCTTCTGTCCTTCTGGCTAATATATATATTCACACCGAAGCTTTCTCTTTTCTCTCTCCACCCCCACCCCCCCACCCCAATTGCTCTAAACTCTATCTACATATATTTACACTATAAAAACTTTCTCTCTTTGTTTAGTTTTAGCTTTCATATAATCCTACTAATATGTATACATATTTTTGTGGATCTTGAACTACGTCTATTTTTATTCATTCTAGTTAACGTGCAGTTTAGTTCAATTAATTCTCGTCTCGAAATAAATGGTAGTACCTATTTAGTCGTTGCACTTTCTGAAATTGTAAAGACTTAAGTTCCTATCATATATTTGCGAAACATAAATAGGTAGTTGATCAATTGCATACAGTGAAACATATATATTATTCCTGGGTTTAATTGATGAATTTTTGATGATTTGGAACATTTATCTGTAGCGGTTCAGGCACTTCCCCATTGAATTGTGTAAATGAGTTGTTTGTCTATGCATATAATGAAGATGCCATTCAACACGTTGTTGTAAAATTGTGTATGTAGAAGTTTTGTTTTTTTCATAAAATTGTTCATGACGTACCCGAATCATTGGTCACAAGAAATGGATATGCAGCACTTCTCGGATGAAAATTCAGCAGTTTTGAGGAGTATTTTATTGGAACAGTCATCGACTAACTTCAAACTGCTAGAACAACAACAGCCACTAACATGGCTCAACAGTGCAATCCTCCGACCTAAAAGTCAGTATACTAGTGGTGAAGGTCATGGTGTCAGTGAGAATTTTTTGAATTTGCAGTCCAACTCAGAATCATCAGCGGCAACATCACAAGCCTTAAGTCAGTGCCTTTCGAGGTCGAATTTATAGAGGAACATAAGTAATGTTCAGGTATCCAATGACTTCATAATCGCTGCCGCTGCCGAATTAAAATACTCGAGTGGGAATAATTGCTAGAGCTTTTGGTTTGATAGTAGCGAATTCAAACTTCCCCAAGAAGGAGGACCACCTTTTTACCTTTCGTAGTTCGGTGGCCAAGACGCAGATAGACTTTTTGCTCCTTAGGAAGGGTGATAGAGTGCATTGTAAAGACTGCAAGTTCATACCTAGCGATAATCTTTGGACACAACATAAGTTATTGGTGATGGACGTGGATATAAAGAACGGCAGAAAGAATAGGACGGTGGAGGATCGCCCCAGGATTAAGTGGGGTAGTTTGAATTTAGCCAGAGCTTTGGAGATAGGGGAGAAGTTATCGACCTTGGGGGCCTGGGAGAGTGCAGGGGA
The DNA here is from genome assembly GCA_031232105.1 of Capsicum rhomboideum. Lineage (NCBI taxonomy): Eukaryota > Viridiplantae > Streptophyta > Magnoliopsida > Solanales > Solanaceae > Capsicum > Capsicum rhomboideum. The sequence continues at coordinate 54,601,164 of CP124718.1, forward strand.
TGTGGATAGTATGTGGGAGACGACTGCTAGTTGCATCAGGGAGTCAGCTAGAGAGGTGTTGGGTGTCTCTAGAGGCCGACCTGGCAAGTACCGGGGGGATTGGTAATGAAGAAGTCAAGAGGAAGGTGGAGACGAAGAAGACGGCTTATACGAAGTGGGTAGAAAGCAAGGACATTGAGGAGAAGCGGATGAGAAGGGAGGAGTATAAGTTCGCTAGGAAAGAAGCGAAACTAGTGGTGATAGCAGCTAAGACGGCCACTTTCGAGCGTCTGTATACGGTCTTAGAGGAAAAAAGTGGAGATAAGAAGTTGTACAGGCTGGCCAAGGCTAGGGAGCGAAGGGGCCGTGGCCTGGATCAGGTGAAGTACATCAAGGGTAAGGATGACAAAGTGTTAATAGATGACACCCTCATTAGGCGGAGGTGGCAGTCGTATTTTCACATATTTTTGAATGACGAGGGAGTCGAAGGTTTGGTGCTGGGGGACTTGGAGGACTCTGAGCGGTTTCGCGACTATGGTTATTGTAGGCGCATTAAGGTGGAGGAGGTCAGGAGGGATCTTTGTAGGATGCTTAGGGGTAGGGCGACTAGGCCAGACGAGATTCCGGTGGATTTTTGGAAGAGTACTGGCGGGGTAGGTTTGGAGTGGCTGACAAAGTTATTTAACCTCATTTTTAGGACAACGAAGATGCCGGAAGCTTGGAGGTGGAGCACGATAATTCCGTTATATAAGAACAAGGGGGACATTCAGAGTTGCAACAACTATCGGGGTATCAAGTTGTTGAGCCATACTATGTAGGTGTGGGAAAGGGTGATATAGTCGAGGCTGAGTAGGATCGTGACTATTTCGGAAAATCAGTTTGGTTTCATGCCATTTCGCTCGACTACCGAAGCTATCCATCTTGTGAGGAGATTGGTGGAGCATTAGGGAGAGAAAGAAGGACTTGCATATGGTGTTCATCGATCTGGAGAAGGCGTATGACAAAGTCCCCAGAGAGGTTCTGTGGAAGTGCTTGGAGGTTAGAGGTGTGCCAGTGGCGTACCTTAGGTCAATTCAGGACATGTACGATGGAGCGAAGACACGTGTAAGGACGGTAGGAGGAGATTCGGAGCACTTTCCTATTCTGACTAGGTTGCACCAGGGGTCGACTCTTAGTCCATTCCTATTCGCCTTGGTGATGGATGTTTTGACACGGCGAATTCAAGGAGAGGTACCTTGGTGTATGTTATTTGCGGATGATGTAGTGCTTATTGACGAGTCCCGGGGAGGAGTTAATGATAAGTTGGAGGTTTGGAGACAGACCTTAGAGTCCAAAGGGTTTAGGCTGAGCAGGACCAAGATGGAGTACTTGGAGTGTAAGTTCAGTACTGTGACGCAGGAGGCTGACGTGGTAGTGAAGCTGGATTTTCAGACCATTCAGAAGAGGGGTAGTTTCAAGTATCTGGGATCTATAATTCAAGGGGATGGAGAGATTGACGAAGATGTCACGCACTGTATTGGTGCAGGATGGTTGAAGTGGAGGCTAACTTCAGGAGTCTTGTGTGATAAGAAGGTGCCTCTGAAGCTTAAGGGTAAGTTTTACAGGGTGGCCGTCCGTCCGGCTATGTTGTACGGAGTGGAGTGTTGGCCAGCTAAAAACTCCCACATGCAAAAGTTGAAGGTAGCAGAGATGAAGATGTTGCGATGGACATATAGACTGACCAAGAGTGATAGGGTTAGAAATGAGATTATTCGAGAGAAGTTGGGAGTGGCTTTGGTGGAAGACATGATGCGAGAAGTGAGGTTACGATGGTTCGGGCATGTATCGAGGAGGTGCACGGATACCCCAGTACGGAGGTGTGAGAGGCTGGCTGTGGATAGTTTTAGGCGGGGTAGAGGTACGCCAAAGAAATATTGGAGGGAGGTGATTAGGCATGACATGGAGCAGTTAGAGCTTACAGAGGACAAGACCCTCTATAGAAAGGTGTGGAGGGAGCGGCTTAGGGTAGAGGGTCAGGGAGTAGCAAGGCGTATGTAGTAGTAGGAAGAAGCGTTTGGAGGATTTGTTGTTTGTATTTGTGCATGTTGTTTTTTTGGCAGACTCTTATTCATGTGGCTTTGGTTATGTTTGTGTTTCCCGAATGAATAGTTTATAGTATTACTCTGTGGGTGTCGTGTTTCCTTTAGTTTTCTTTAGCACCTAGCCATGTCTTATCTCTTTTTTTGTGTTTGTTTTTATGTTTTCTCTGTTATGGTGATCTGTTCTAAGCCGGGGGTCTATCGGAAACAGCCTCTCTACTTCACCAGAGGTAGTGGTATGGACTGCGTACACTTTACCCTCCCCAGACCCCACCTGGTGGGAACACACTGGGTATGTTGTTGTTGTTGTTGTTGAGTGGGAATAACATTGAGAATGGGAACAACGGCGGCTCCCAGTTTGGTGAGAATGAAGTCGTAGGGGTTGACGAAATTGTCAATTGGCAAACTGCATGGTATAAAGCTAAAATTCTGGCACATCCATTGTTTGAAAAGTTGATGTTATCGCATGTGACGTGCTTACGAATAATGACTCCTGTCGATCAGTTGCCAAGGATTGATGTACAACTGGCATAGTCGCAGCAAGTAGTAGGGCAATACTTCAGGCTTGGACATGGGAATCTTGGTGAAGATAAGGAACTTGATCAGTTTTTCATAAGCTCTTTTTTTTGTTCTATTTTAGTACATATGCAATTGCCTTCAATAGATTTTTTTCACACATATATGAGAATTAGGTTTGAAAAATTACCTTTTTCTGATTCCAATTTGAATCCAAAAAATTTGTGTCTTTGTGATTTATCAGGATTTGTTTCTTCCTTCTTCTTGAATTGAGTCAATTAGGATAGGATGGTCTGAGATTTTGAGACTTGTTTGTCAGATCCTCTGACTAAACTTAACATCTGCACCCCCATCTACAGTGGTAATTCTGGAAAACCCCTAACAATGAAAAAGCAATATTTCTACGTTCAAGCTTTCAGTCAAGAAATCATGTTGTTGTGTGTCTTTATAAGTTGATTTTAAGAATTTTGAAATTTAGTTAACGCATTAAATAGGTTGGATTTGATACCATACCACAGGGAGAGAGTTCTGAATTCAAAGGTAGTAAAATAATAGTTAGTGGTAGTAATTAATTACTCATTTTATCTTTTTCGTCCTTGCATCTGCTTCATATATTCAATCATTAATTGATTGAAGATGAAATAAATACTAGTCTTAGCTCATATTATCCTTTAAATAGTAGACAACTGAATAAAATGTCAAGTCTTAAAATATTTGTCACCTGATTTTGTATTTGTATAATTTACAGGCAATGGCATGGGATCAATTTGTGTGGCTCCTACCTATCTTGTTAGAAGAGATCAAAATATTTTTACTAGCCACAAAGGTCTCCAGTTACCCACAAAAAAGAAATTAACGAGGCACCAAAACCTTAGGAAGAAAGATATGTCATCTCATCCAACGGCTGGAATCTAAAGTAGTATCTTAATACTTTGACTATGTGTATGTATAAACAAAATATTCAAGAGAAGAACTTATTTTAGATTAGGTGAATATAGTCACTAATTATTGCAGGCTACTACCTTAGACCTTCTGATCCTTATGTCCTGATAATAATGGAAGAAGTAATATTTTCTATTTGCACCTTTATCTCATTAAGATGCTTCTGATAAAGTAATTTCTTCAACTCATTAGAAGGTTGATCAAACAAGATCAGATGTTAAGTTTCAACCCTAAAGGTTTTCTTCAAGGCTCCATCTAATTATAGCCTACTTAATTAATGAATTCACACCATTTATTGCAGTATCTCAGTTCTTAAGTAGAAATGAAATACTCAATTTTTCTATGATCATTGCTTGCTACAGCTGGCACCAAAAAGTGTTAATCCACTCATATGATAAAATAATAAGAAATATTTGAAAAGAATATGCAATATTGATCTAAAAGAAAATGTCAACGCCGTATATGTACTTTTATACTGAAGTCTGAAGTCTCTTTGTTAAACTTAAATGGGGATACATGGTAAAGCAGACTAATACTAGGGCTTTCATTTAGAATATGTAGTGGTTTCACTAACTATATTCAGTGCTTGCTTCAACCAATTTCATTGATAATAATGTTTTGCTTAAAGTCAGGAACTTTTGGGGAGAACAATATTTAAAGGAATATTTTTTAAAATCAATTCTAGATCTTTCCCCCAAAAATTTGGTTGGTTTTTAACTTATTGGGTGCCTATTATATACTATTTTATCGAAATAACGCTTGTGTGATACTTCATATTCTTTGCAGTGCTTATGTCACTAACAAAAAACCATATTGTTGATCATGATACTGCATCCACTAAATGATCATATATATGTTTAAGTTATTTTTTCACGCACAATTAATGACCCTAGAGATATGGTGTAACACCCCGTACGTTTTTGGACCTATGTTATTACCATAACATTTATGGAATTATTTAAACATGAGATTGTTGGGGTATTATACATTTAAGTAGTTGGGCTGAATTAACATCTGCAATTGGGCCCAATTTAAGGCCCAAAAATGAAGTAAAAGACATGGCCCAAAGGGGTATTTGACCCATTCTTGTAAGACCAAGTCAATATATCATTAGTGGACCAAGTGTTTGGATAAAATGACCATTAAAAGGACTATAAAAGGCAACCGAAAATCAGATTTTTATTCATGTTGGACACACATGCCATTTTCTAGAATTTTCCACAATTCTCTCTACACTCAAACCCTAAGACAACTACACTTGTTTGGGCAAGATCACTCTTTGGTAAGCTTTGGTAAGTGTTTATTTTTATGGTTTAATATATTATATGCATGGAATATGGTGTATATCATGTTGGTTATGTTGGTGAAGTGTGAGAAGTTCACTATGTGTGAAACAATTTGTGTTTGCTTAATCGGTGAAGGGTTTTGCCTTGTAAACTTGAAAATGGACTTGTGGTCTTGAAGGAAGTGAATTTGAAGGATTCAATATTGACATGTGAGATGTCATTATAGCCTTAACTTATTTTATTCTTGTACATAATGTTTGGTATTGTTATTACGAAATTGGGCATGGAATTGGTGACGTATTGAAAGAAAAATGTAGTTTGGTGATGTTTATGTGCGTTGTCAAACCATGGTTGTTCGTTGGCATTTAATATGATCTAAAATATGTTAAGAGAAGGTTAGTTATGATCATTGACGATTTATTACAAAAAAAGACCCAAAAGAGACCCTTTATGGCCTAAACGGGCACCCGCCCTTGCAGACGAAGCACCTGCGGGTGCAGGTGACTTTGAAGGTGCCCCTGGACACTGCCAAGGGTCACCTGCGGATGCAAGTCACCACCTTCAGGCTCATGTGGCTTCGCAGTTCAGGTCAGAACCCCGTTTCGGTTGTTTTTGCATCTCTTTGACCCCCCACCCCACCCCAAAGCCCCTATACCCTTTATGGATGCAATTATCAACTTATGATTCCTTATAAATGACTATAAAGGAGTATACCAGAGGTATTTTGAATGGTATAAAATATGGATTGTGGTTAATGTGTTATTGTGAAAGTTATTGAGTGACTTGACGGAGAAAAGGTAACGTAGTGTTAATGAGGAAGTGTAAAGGGTAAACTTGGTGTGAAATGTTATTGGTTTATAATGTCTTGGTCAATGTTTGGAATTTTATGGTGTTGTTGGTATGGTAATGGAGTGTATGGTATTGTAAAGGACGAAATGACTCTATATAGCAGTAACGTAACTCATTGTCATCTTATGCACTTGTAAGGTAACTAGTTGTTAATGTGAGCTCCGTTATAAACTTGTGTTGTAGAGTGACACGTAAGGAAGGAACTGGATTGTTTTATTCACATCTAGGATGGTATATTCATATTGAGATCATAAGGTAGGTAAGGTTACTCTTTCCGTATCTTTCTGCAGCAGAGAGTATTCACCTTGTTATTGTACTTACTCATTTTCGAAGTGTTCTAAAGTATTCCTAGCTCAAGTTGACAAAAATGGTTATTCACATGTTTCTTATTCTTAGACCAATTATTATTCATATGTCTCTTATCCATTAACTGAAGTTCCTAAGCTCACATAATGTTGTAACTACTAAAAGAAACTATCTCAAGGAAAGTGATGATGTAAGGAGAATCTATTCATTCTTGAGTAGCATATCCAATAATGTTATGTTCCAAAGTTCCAATAATGATATGGCCGCCAATGTATCAACCTCTCACAATCGAATGTATCAATCTCTCAAAAGTAAGAAATAAAGTAATGCATTTATTATTTAATGTTTGAGAATCGAGACGACCCGAAGGGGGCACATAAGCTTAGCTCAAGCGGGCCCTAATACTTTTTATATTTACCCAATACCAAGTGGATGACTACCCACTAACAAAGTGGATGACTACCCACCGATAAGGTGGATGACTACCCACTACAAAGTGGATGACTACCCACTAAGAAAGTGGATGACTACCCACCGATAAGGTGGATGACTACCCACCAATAAGGTGGATGACTACCCACTACAAAGTGGATGACTACCCACTAACAAAGTGGATAACTACCCACCAATAAGGTGGATGACTACCCACCAACAAGGTGGATGATTATATTATAACCCACCAATAAAATGGATGACAAAAAATGATGATGAACGTAAAGGCAAGATAAGTAATGAACGTAATGCACATAGTTCCAAACTTTCAGATTGATGGGTTATCCATATTAGGTATTCTCTTATAATTTTCCATTGAAGTTCTTATATATTGATGCAGTTTCTTATAGCCTTACATACTCAGTACATTCTTCGTACTGACCCCCTTGGGGGACTTACCTTACTTGTTGCAGGCACATGTGCTAGTAGACCTCCACAGTAGGTTGCGGATTATCTGCCAGTCATTGGTGAGCTCCAGTTGGTCGGGGCTTTTCGAGTCCCATGTGTATATCGGTTTTTGGCATTGTATATGTTGTATAAAGCGGGGACTTGTCCCGACTGTAGGTTGGTTATGTATATTTATCTTTAGAGGCTTTATAGACATATGTGGGAAGACGAATGTAAGAGATGAATGTCCATTTTGATTTAATGGCCCTAACGGCCAAGTTTCATATATAGTATATGTTTGCCATGACTTCCGCTATTGATATCTAGTTACATGAGATAGGGCGATATTCACACAGAAACATGCATAGGAAGACACATGAGTTAAGATTGGTTCTCTCGGGCCTTATCGGCTTAGGGTGCCAGTCTATCCCGAATGGGATTCGGGACGTGACAAAAGTGGTATCAGAGCAGGTTTTTCTAAGGGTGTCTGCAAAGCCATGTCTGAGTAGAGTCTTGCTTATGGATGTGTTGTGCGCCACATTTATAAGTAGGAGGCTACGGGATATTTAGGAGTTGTTTCATTTCTTCATTTCTAGATCGTACAATAGAGCCAATGTTGTAAGTGAAAATTGTATCTGACCATGTAAGTGGTTTTCTTGTTTATGGTAAATTGCCGATCACAAGACGAGGCAGAGGCAAGGGTAAGCAGGTAGATATGCCTTCCGTAGAAGGAATGAGTAAAGCACCACCTGACCAAGCTAGTCAAGGTGGGGCTGACACTGAAATTGCATAGCGGTCTTCTCCTACACTTTCATTTTCTGAGAAGCCAAGGATAGAGAAGTACCCGCAGAACCGCCTATGAATGCTACTGATCAGGATTTAAGAAATCCAGTGCATATGTTGACCCAACTAGTTGCTACACAAACTCAAGGACAAGTTGGTCCAATGACAGGAAATGACAGTGAGACTAGAGTAGCTAGTCGGAGGACGCAGGATTTTCTGAAATTAGACCCCCCCCCCATATTCACTGGGTCAGACCCAAAAGAAGATTCACAGGACTTTGTAGATCAAATTCAAAGGGCTCTAGATGTCATGCACGTGACTGGAGTAGGAACAGTCGAACTTGAGGCCTATAGACTGAAAGGTGAAGCTATATTATGGTATGAAGACTGGAAAAGATAGAGGGGTATTGATGTACCTCCAGCTGGTTGGGAGGAATTTAAAACGGCCTTTATTGATCACTAACTCCCATATGAGATCCAAGAGGCACGTGCAGAGCAATTTCTAAATCTCTGTCTGGGGGATATGAGTGTTAGAGAATACAGTTTACAGTTTAACTCTTTGGCTCGATATGCTCCAAATGTAGTGGCCACGATGACAGACAAAGTCCATCGATATATGGACAGATTAGAGCCATATTTGGTAAGGGACTGTACCATTGCTGCTTTGAACAAAGATATGGACATAGCCAGAATACAGGCCTTTGCACAAAAATGGAGGATCAGAGGCAACGAAGGAGAGTACATGAATTTGAAAGAGGGCTAGACCTATGAGACAGTTTATGGTGTCTCAAGGAGGATCTGGGCCTCGGAGTTTTTCTTGACCGCCTAGACCATCATTTTCTTCCCCTACAGTAGATACTTCATCATAATTTTGAGGGTCTAGAGGCATTCATGCGGGGCAGAGCAGTGTGGTTCAAGGTTCACAGACAGTAAGATTTTCTCGTCAGCTGTGTCAGCACTGCGGGAAGTATCATTCAGGTGAATGCTGGTATAGACCAAATGTTTGCTTGCGGTGTGGTATGTCGGGGCATCTGATGGGAGAGTGTCGACAAGGGGACACGGATAGTATGGCACGACCTACGAGATAAGCCATTGTGCATCTTCATCTGGTGTACAACCTGTTGGTCGTGGTAGAGGTGCTAGAGGAGCAGCTAGTTCCAGTGGATCCCAGAATCACACCTATGCACTAGTCAACCGACAGAACTTGGAGATTTCTCCTGATGTGGGTACAGGTATAATATTTGTCTTTTCACAGAATGTATCTACATTGATTAATTCAGGCTCTACCTTATCATATGTTATTCTATTACTTGCTGCGAAATTTGAAAGAACACCAGAATTATTAGTTAAGCCAACTGAAGTATCTATACCAGTTGGTGAATTTATTATAGTTAAAAAGAATAGATCGTAATTGTATGGTTGCGATCATGTTACGTTGGCTGATCTTATCGGGATGGAAATGATAGATTTTAATGTTGTAATGGGTATGAATTGGTTGGTTATTATAGGAGAATTACTGGGAAAAAAAATTCTTCTATCCCTGCACCCTTAACGAAGCCTACACACAAGGCAATCTAGTTCTAGTGGAATGATGCATCTGGAAAAAAAAAAATCCAAGAGTTGAAAGATAAATTAACCTCCACACCAGTTTAAGTACTTCCCAAAGGCAAAGAATGTTATGCAGTATATTGTGATGCTTCAGGGGTTGGCCTCGGATGTGTATTAATGTAGCAAGGTAAGGTAATAGCATATGCCTCACGATAGTTGCGACCACATGAGAGAAATTACCCAACACATGACCCTGAACTAGTAGCTGTTATATTTGCTTTAAAGATATGGTGATACTATTTTTAAGGGATTCATGTTGACATATATACTGAGCATAAGAGTTTGTCATATATCCTTAAGCCGAAGGACTTAAATATAATGTAGCAAAGGTGGCTTGAACCATTAAAAGATTATGATGTTGGTATCTTGTAACATCCGGGAAGAGTAAACGTGGTAGCTGATTCATTAAGCTGCAAAATAGTAGGAAGTACTAATGGCCAGCTCGCAGAAAAGGAAGATGTAGTTAAGAAATCTACATCAATTAACCAGTATGGGGTTTCGTCTTCTTGAGACTCCAGATGAAAGAATTACCGTGAACAGTGCGGTAGAATCTTCATTTGTAGCTGAGAGAGAGAAAAGCAATAAAAGAATGTACAATGAAGTTCGGCAAAAGGTACTTCAACTTAAATAAGGGAGGAATACTTCAATATCAAGGTAGATAATATATACCAAATATATTTAAGTTAAGAAAATGAATTATGACCAAAGCACATCATTTACGGTATTCTGTTTATTCGGGAGCAATCAAAGCGTAACATGTCATGAAAGAAATGTGTTGGTGAAGTGATATAAAGAAAAAGAACATTGAAGAATTGGTAGTTCATTGTCCGAATTTGCAACAGGTAATAGTAGAGCATCAGAAATCTGGAGGTTATATGCCGATACTAGAAGGAAAGAATTAGAATTTACCATAGGTGATTGGGTATGTTTGACAGTACCACAAATGAAAGGGGTAATGAGATTCAGGAAAAAGGAAAGGTGGCCCTATATAGGTCCATAGGAAATTATCCGAAGGTTTGAACATGTTGCGTATGAATTAGTACTATTCCAAGAACTCTCCACAGTTCATTCATTGTTTCGTCTTTCGATGCTTCAAAAATGCATAGGAGATCCATCTCAAATGTCTCCCATTGAAGATCTGCAGTTACGGAAGATCTCACATATGAAAAAATGCTCATTGATATTTTGGGGTTAACACGTGATGAGGTTAAGGAATAAAGAAGAAGCTTAGTCACCTGGGGAATCAGAGAAATGATAAAGTCAAAGTATCCGTATTTGTTTCCAATGGAAGAAAAGGTTCAAAGTGCGGAAGTGAAATAATAACAAATCGGTATCTATAAAGCACTATGTATATATATGATAAAAAGAAGAATGATCCGAGACTTGCATTTTTTTGATTGGATGACGTCACTAACATTCGAGGACGAATGTTCCTAAGGGGGGAAGAATGTAACACCCCGTACATTTTTGGACCTATGTTATTACCATAACATTTATGGAATTATTTAAACATGAGAATGTTGAGGTATTATACATTTAAGTAGTTGGGCTGAATTAACATCTGCAATTGGGCCCAATTTAAGGCCCAAAAATAAAGTAAAAGACATGGCCCAAAGGGGTATTTGACCCATTCTTGTAAGACCAAGTCAATATATCATTAGTGTACCAAGTGTTTGGATAAAATGAACATTAAAAGGACTATAAAAGGCAACCAAAAATCAGATTTTTATTCATGTTGGACACACATGCCATTTTCTAGAATTTTCCACAATTCTCTCTACACTCAAACCCTAAGACAACTACACTTGTTTGGGCAAGATCACTCTTTGGTAAGCTTTGGTAAGTGTTTATTTTTATGGTTTAATATATTATATGCATGGAATATGGTGTATATCATGTTGGTTATGTTGGTGAAGTGTGAGAAGTTCACTATGTGTGAAACAATTTGTGTTTGCTTAATCGGTGAAGGGTTTTGCCTTGTAAACTTGAAAATGGACTTGTGGTCTTGAAGGAAGTGAATTTGAAGGATTCAATATTGACATGTGAGATGTCATTATAGCCTTAACTTATTTTATTCTTGTACATAATGTTTGGTATTGTTATTACGAAATTGGGCATGGAATTGGTGACGTATTGAAAGAAAAATGTAGTTTGGTGATGTTTATGTGCGTTGTCAAACCATGGTTGTTCGTTGGCATTTAATATGATCTAAAATATGTTAAGAGAAGGTTAGTTATGATCATTGACGATTTATTACAAAAAAAGACCCAAAAGAGACCCTTTATGGCCTAAACGGGCACCCGCCCTTGCAGACGAAGCACCTGCGGGTGCAGGTGACTTTGAAGGTGCCCCTGGACACTGCCAAGGGTCACCTGCGGATGCAAGTCACCACCTTCAGGCTCATGTGGCTTCGCAGTTCAGGTCAGAACCCCGTTTCAGTTGTTTTTGCATCTCTTTGACTCCCCAAAGCCCCTATACCCTTTATGGATGCAATTATCAACTTATGGTACCTTTTAAATGAATATAAAAGAGTATCCTGAAGGTATTTTTAATGGTATAAAATATGGATTATGGTTAATGTGTTATTGTGAAAGTTATCGAGTGACTTGATGGAGAAAAGGTAACGTAGTGTTAATGAGGAAGTGTAAAGGGTAAACTTGGTGTGAAATGTTATTGGTTTATGATGTCTTGGTCAATGTGTGGAATTTTATGGTGGTTTTGGTATGGTAATGTAGTGGATGGTATTGTAAAGGATGAAATAACGCTATATAGTAGTCACGTAACTCATTGTCATCTTATGCACTTGTAAGGTAACTAGTTGTTAATATGAGCTCCGTTATGAACTTGTGTTCTGGAGTGACACGTAAGGAAGGAACTAGATTGTTGTATTCACAACTAGGATGGTATATTCATATTGAGATCATAAGGTATGTAAGGTTACTCTTTTCGTATCTTTCTGCAGCATAGAGTATTCACCTTTTTATTGTACTTACTCATTTTCGAAGTGTTCTAAAGTATTCCAAGCTCAGATTGACAGAAATGGTTATTTACATGTTTCTTATTCTTAGACCAATTATTATTCACATGTCTCTTATCCATTAACTGAAGTTCCTAAGCTCTCATAATGTTGTAACTACTAAAAGAAACTATCTCAAGGAAAGTGATGATGTAAGGAGAATCTATTCATTCTTGAGTACCATATCCAATAATGTTATGTTCCAAAGTTCCAATAATGCTATGGCCGCCAATGTATCAACCTCTGACAAGAGAATGTATCAACCTCTCACAAGCGAATGTATCAATCTTTCACAAGCAAATGTATCAATCTCTAAAATGTAAGAAATAAAGTAATGCATTTATGATTTAATGTTTGAGAACCGGGACGACCCGAAGGGGGTACATAAGCCTAGCTCGAGCGGACCCTAATACTTTTTATATTTACCCACTACCAAGTGGATGACTACCCACTAACAAAGTGGATGACTACCCACCGATAAGGTGGATGACTACCCACCGATAAGGTGGATGACTACCCACTACAAAGTGGATGACTACCCACTAACAAAGTTGATGACTACCCACCAATAAGGTGGATGACTACCCACCAACAAGGTGGATGATTATATTATAACCCACCAATAAAATGGATGACTAAAAATGATGATGAACGCAAAGGAAAGATAAGTAATGAACGTAATGCACATAGTTCCAAACTTTCAGATTGATGGTTTATTCATATTGGGTATTCTCTTATAATTTTCCATTGAAGTTCTTATATATTGATCCAGTTTCTTATAGCCTTACATACTCAGTACATTCTTCGTACTGACCCCCTTGGGGGACTTACCTTACTTGTTGCAGGCACAGGTGTTAGTAGACCTCCACAGTAGGTTACGAATTATCTGTCAGTCATTGGTGAGCTCCAGTTGGTTCGGGGCTTTTCGAGTCCCATTTGTATATTGGTTTTTGGCATTGTATATGTTGTATAAAGCGGGAACTTGTCCCGACTGTAGGTTGGCTATGTATATGTATCTTTAGAGGCTTTGTAGACGTATGTGGGAAGACGAATGTAAGAGATGAATGTCCATTTTGATTTGATGGCCCTAACGGCCAAGTTTCATATATAGTATATGTTTGCCATGACTTCCGCCATTGATATCTAGTTACATGAGATAGGGTGATATTCACACAGAAACATGCATAGGAAGACACATGAGTAAAGATTGGTTCTCTCGGGCCTTATCGGCTTCGGGTGTCAATCCGTCCCGAATGATATTGGGGGCGTGACATATGGTTAGTATTATGAACCCTCAGTTACTTTCTGGACATCACTGACATGGTAAATAGTGCAAAAGATATCCATTCTGAGCTCTAATAAAGAGAGAAGTCCAGAAAGATGACAGTATTCCCTGTTTAAGTAAACAGTTCTATTTATCACCTAAAACATTAGCTTTTTTTTTTCCTGGCCAAGACATAATTTTCATGGTGGTCTTCAATGATAAAGACTATAGCTTATGGTAGTCCAGATATGGTTTAGTTGCTTATTAAGAAACTAGTTTTTTTAGGTTTAGGGTCTATGAGAAATCAGCATGTCTAAGTATTCTATAACTTAGTCAAATGTGGAAAAAATGATAGGCAGATCAGAGTCAATTAACAAATGAAACTTATAATTTTTTTTGGCCAAAAACATTTTTTTATGGAGTAAGGAGTGTAGCCAAAGTACCTAGAACTCATGTATTTCTTCAAATGATTTGAAATAAAAATAAACAAAATAATAACTTTCATGCAAAAATTCCCCTGATGTTTATACTAGTTTCATCTTTCTCTTAGGGCGATATCTCTTACTCGCAAACTAATCTGAAATTAACTTGGTGCTAGAGCTTATTCTTACTTTCATTTTGTTTTGTCTAAATAGCTTGGTGCTAGAGCTTATTCTTACTCTCATTTTGTTTTGCAGACGCATTACGTCGTGTTACTTTGTTCTTTAAAGAACAACTATAACAACATATTCGTGCTCATGCAATGAAAGCAGTATTGACTTGCTGGGAAATTGAGCAGTCATTGCAAAGCTTAACTGGTAATCCATTATTCAATTTGAGATATTTTCATGGTTACAATTTACAATTACTTTTGTGATTTTCTGTTGTCGATTTAATGTTTTCTGAAAATGTGTTTGAACTGTGAAAGTGATATTGCATTTATTACCAATCTAATCCAAGAAATAATGATTGCATCTAAGGGATTTGATTCCATTGCAATCCAATCTGAATTATCTTTTGTTCTTATCCTTCTAACTGGATTCAATATTATTCCAATGAAAATTCATACAATCTCAGTTCATACATCATTCTCTAATCTCTCTGTTATAATCTCTATGTTGCTATTTATTGTCTTGCTTTAAGTTTGGTCATTTTTACCTGCACAAATGTCATGTATACATGGGTCTAGGTGAGAGATGGAGAGACTATAGTGTAATGGTTTGCCTTATATTCATAATTCACTTGTTCTTATTCAATTATCTACATAATGTTGGAAAACCATGGAAAGAGATGACAACAATCAAAAATCAAAGGAAATAAATGTCATAAGGCCACTAATTTTGCTAACTTTATACAACAGGGTAATTTCAGTCTGCATGTACCTCCCTTAGAAGTTGAGAAGGGTTTGGGGGAAGGGTGAAGCAAGTATGTGAAGTTGTGAACTACTTCATCTTTTTTTTTGGATGCCCTTTTAGAACAGAATAACAGTAGGATATGGTTTCATGTCATTTGTTTAAATTAACTTTTGATTTCATTGATAGAAACTTCTGCCACTCTTTTCCATCAAATCGGATAAGTTCTTAAACATATATGTGGCGAATCTACTAGAAGTATCAACCTAGGCAATTCTAACCACTGTGGTTGGTCTTTGGAATTGCAAGCATGAAAATATAGTAACAAATGATCATTACGTTGAGGTAAACTGTTTAGCTCTTTGAGTCTTCTCTCAGGTGATGTTTTAAGCTTCAAATATGACTATTTATGGAACTGCATTATGTAAATCTTCGCATGCCCTTCATACAGTTGAGGAAGAGAAATGAAAAGTGTATATTATCTATTATAGTAAATTGGAGTTTCTATCTCTTTGAAGGACATTAATTTTTTCCTCCTATTTGGTTTGATACTTCCTTGTGTCTTGAGGCTGATAAAAACTCATGAATGGCAAAAAAAAATTATTTTCTTAGTGCGTGTATCCCCTATTCAATACGGTAGCATACACTTGGTCTTTTCTCAAAGATCATAAACAATTCTTAATCAAAGGACTTACTGCATGATATCTAAAAATTTAACTTTTCATGTGTTTCTTCTTGTTTTCTTTTTGTTTTTATTACCTAATAGAAGAGAGATCTTGTGAATCTTCTGGGGATGTTGGAAGTTTGAAATTATTTCTTGTTAACCTTATCACTGTTATCTCTTCTATTTAGCTTTTGCCTGACATTTTTTGGGCTAACCTGGTTGAGTTACCTTGATATACTGTAAACTATATATAACTATTTACTAAAGTTAATATTGTTTCTACATGTGTTGCTTATGCAGGAGTTTCTCCAGGAGAAGGTACGTGTGCTACAATGTCTGATGATGAAAATGAGCAGGTGGATAGTGATGTCAATTTGTTTGAGGAAAGTTTAGATGGTCATGATAGCATAGGCTTTGGTCCCTTGATCCCAACAGAGAATGAGAGGTCATTGATGGAGCGTGTGAGGCAGGAGTTAAACCACGAGTTGAAACAGGTAAAGATATTCTGGCCCCTATTGTTTTATCTGTGTTTAACTCATCTACCTCCTTTAATTTCCCTCTCATCATAAATAGGGTTGTAAGGAAAAACTTGTGGACATTAGGGAGGAAATTCTTCAAAAGAGAAGGGAAGGAAAACTCCCTGGCGATACTACCTCTGTCTTGAAAGCTTGGTGGCAATCACATTCAAAGTGTCCATACCCATACCCCACTGTAAGCTTTTAGTTGCCAATCTTCCAGGCTGATTTTCTTGACCAGTAGGCAATAGCATCCTTTTACATTAGCACTTTTAATTTGTGAGTATCGAAATGATCACAAGAAAAGTTTAATTCACTAAACTGTTGTTTTTGTTCAAGTCGGTTAATGAAGTACGGAAACAGATTCTTTTGCATGCGATATCATCTTTTAATAGAACTTTAGTTGCTAACTCAAATGAATCTTTATCAACGAACAGTCATCTGTAATACATTAAGTGGCTTTCACTTGGTAGATCCAAAGGGAAAATGAGCCAAACAATATAGTTAATTTGATGTTTAAAGATTAGTTTATATGTAGGCATAGTAGCTTTTTTCCTCCGTATTAAGAGTGCTCCTACTATACTAGTAACACAGGATTTTATTCTGTGAACAATTTGTATTATAGGAGGAAGATAAGGCAAAACTGGTAGAAATGACAGGCCTTCAACTAAAGCAGATAAATAATTGGTTCATCAACTAAAGGAAAAGGAACTGGCACAGTAATCCTTCCTCTTCTACAGCTTTGAAGAGTAAACACAAAAGGTAATTAATTATGTAAGTTCAACATAATTGTTGTTATTGTTTCCTTCATTAATTATAAGTGATTTCAGGTGACTTAATTATTCAAAACTAATCCAGGTGAATTTGAAAACACTATCATGCAAGGGAGGGAAGGTATAGTCAAGTTATTAGCAAGCTTCCTTGGATGAGTGTAGATTCAGCTCAAAAAGAATATCTGATATTGGGGACATGGTTTATATGTATGTATTTATAGAAAGATGGACTCATTCAGTTAAAGCAACAAGTCAGTTATTTTGTAATTGCAGAACTAGAATTGTTACAGACAGGTGATACAAAATGAAAAGATGGATATGATGATGTGTTGAGGAAAGGCTAGTTATTTACGTATAGTCAGATGGGGAGGATGAAGTAATATGACTATATACACACACACACACATATATATATATATATTAATCACAAATTAGTCAAGATTGATTACATAATTATCTGTATCAATTATGTGTGGATTTGTATGGGTGGAAACTTCTGTGATAATGCAGCTTGAAGGTATTATTACCATATTTTTGTATGGGGTTAGATATGGGGGTGTACAGTTGAATAATCTCGGTTCATCAATTACTTTTCTTGTAGCCATTTAAGATTTGACAAAGATAGATGCATATTTTTAGCTATATAGTTAGTTAGCTGATCGTATCATGTTATTGTTTTCAATGTGATTAATGAAAAAAAAATAAAAAATATTGTGGTGTTATTGTTGTGGATACAAATATTTGCATGTACGTTTATGCTGACGGAACTCGCTTATGTTCAGAAATGATATTTAACTGAATCTTTTTGACTAAGAGTGGAAAAATCAAACCTAATCTGCCCAACCCATTTAAATTTGGGTTGGTTGTTGACCACCCATTTAGTAGTTCGACCCATTTCAACCCAACCTATTTCAACCCATTAAAAATTGGGTCAAATATGTAGCCCAAATTGATTTTTGAAAAATTTTGTTAAAATATTTTTGAAATCTTGTTAAAATATTTTAAAAAGATTTTTTTAAATTTGACATGTTATAAATAGCCAAAATAAAGAACAAATAATTTTATTTGGTACTAAAAATTTATAAAAGAACAAATAAAACAATTAAAACTTAGTAAAAATTGGTTATAACCCGTTACTTAATCCGTTTTGACCCAACTTATTTCGACCCAAACAAATTTAGGTAGGATTGGGTCTTGACCCATTTGTTATCTTGGTCCATTTTGACCCACTCAAATTTGACCCAACCCGTCTAATTTCCACCCCTAGTTTTGACAAGGTTATGATGGAAAGCAGTAAGACAATTTCAGGTGAAAAATTGGCAACTGATGAACCTAGATTGATAAGTTTTGAATATTCAACAATTTTTACAACTTCTTTTCGAATATTAATAAAGAATCACACATGTCTAGATTTTGAGTAGCAACTATAAAAAAGAATCGATGTAAAAAAGACTCGAGAATATGCCATCTTTTCTTGACTCTGATCCAATTAATCCCCGCTACTCTTCGTAATTACTGCTAGTTTGTAGACAAGAATTAAATTAACAAACTATCATTTCTAAACAATTATAAAAAGGCAGTCATTAATATACATTAGTTCTAGTCGGGAGGATACGAAAGGTTGGAAAGATTTCTTTTGTACATTATTATATTCCGAATGTCATATCTATTTTTAATGGATTTAAAAACTCTCTATGGTGGAGTTAATGGGTGTGTTTGGTATGAAGTAAAACACTTTTCATGGAAAATAAGTGGTTTTCTTACTTATTTTCTGGTGTTTGGTTAGTAAGAAGAAAATATTATCCCAAGAGCATCTAGGTATAATCTAGGAAAATGCTAATGACACCAGATATGATCGTGACCTGAGACCTCGACTACTGACACGGGATCCAGGACCCGACCCTGAAAACTGACTCGGGACCTGATCCCCACTCCTTACCCTAGACCAAATCCTGAATTCTAACCCCAAAACCTATCCCGACTACTAATTCAGGAGCCCGACCTCAACTCCTGATTCCCGACTCTCGATTTTTGACTCTCGACACAGATGTTGACCCAAACACTTGACCATGTGACCAGACTACGACTCTTGACATGGGAATCTACTTCTAACCCCGACTCCTAACCTAGGACCCAACCCCGACTATCAACCCAGGACCCGACCTCGACACCCAACCTTGAAACCCAACCTAAAAATCGACCTTGATACCCAACCCACCCTAGACCCAACCCTGACACCTAATTTGGGACCCGACCCCGACTCTCGACCCGACCTTGACTTCTGACTTGGTAACTGACCCTAACTTTTGAGTTGAAACCTAATCCCGACTCTTGGCCCTGACGCTGACTTGATAACCGACCTTGACTCCCAACCTTGACTCTAACCCGATAACCAACCCTGAATCCTGACCCAGGACCCAAACCTGACTTTGACCCAAAACCCGACCCCGACCCTAACCTGAGATTAGATCCCTACACCCAACCTAGGACCCAACTCAGAAATCCAACCTAGGACCTGACCCCGACTCCCGACCAGAACACTCGACCCCGACCCCGGACTCGAGACCCGACCCATCTCTTGATCTAGGACCCAATCCTAACTCCTAACTTGGGACCTGACCCCAACTTTTATCAGGACTTGATTCAGGTTCAGATAGGGAGATGGGTCTTGAATCATTGTCGAAGTCAGTATCGAAGTCGAGGGTTAGGAATCAGGTTGAGATCAGACCTTGATTTATGTCTCGAGGTTTGATCGCAAATTGTTGTCTGTAATACCCCAAAAATTCTAAGCTAATATCCAAACCGCTTTTCAAATATGTATAGACCCGAACCTAATAATTTCTAATGGTACATAGGTGTTAAAACTAATACCATATTATGGGAAGTGCTTTGGGTATGAATTAAGATCATGAGGAATTTATAGCTCAAATTTAAGTTGAAAGCTTCTTTATTGATTGAGTTTTTGTAAAAGATTTCACTTAGGTCAACATCAAATGAATTACTTCTAGAATATGAAGATGTATGTGGCCCATTAGCAACCAAATTAAAGGTTTTTGAGTCTTCTTTCTAACGCCACCGACTGTTTGTCAATCCAATTTTGGAGCAAAACATTATGGGCATTTTAGTGAAGCACTATCCCAGCTGCCAATTAGGCAGCGCATGGTGGAGCACAAGTCAGGAGGCCAGTGGTTAGCTTTCGCATTGGAGTGTACGGCGGAGCACCTCTCCTAAGTGTAGAAATTTGTTTTTCTCTTATTAAATTAGGGGAAAACTAGTCTTTTCACCCCATGTAACTTCCCCAATCCATTTTTAATCCTCAAAATCATTCAAACCTATTGGAATCATCCCAAAATCACTCATTCCTCTTTTCTCCAAAAAAATCAAGAACTCAAGAAGAGTTTTTCAAATCCCAAGGCTCCAACGATCCCAAGTTCAAGATTTTCTCCAAGATTCTTTCTAATTCAGGTATGTAGGACTTCAATGGGGGTTTCCTTTCATCCCCATGTCCAAAATTCTAGAATTTTATGAATTCAAGATTTATAGTTACGATTTTTAAACCCACTTTTAATTATCACTTTATTTAAACCTAATTCTAGATTTTCTTGAAGTATTTATTAATGATTTTGGTTTTTATAAACAATAAATTAATTTCTACGTCTAGTAAGGCTTTACTTGTTAACCTCTTGATTCTTAACATGATCTTGTATATTACTTTGAAGCTTATATTTTAAAGGATGATTTTAGAACTTTTCTGTTATTATGGTATTCAAGAAGATAGAGCAAAACCCATAGAAGGGTGAATTTTATGATAGTTTCAATATATGAATTTAGTAGAGTTTCAAGCTTTACAATAGATAGATAGTCATTTAAAATCTTTTATTGAGCATATGATTATGTGAACTGTCTTGGTAGGATTATTTAGCACTGGGAAGATACGGGTTTAGAAAACCCAAATCCCATAACTACGTTCCATCATAGGATTATGCTTTCACCGAAATGACGGTTGATCTTTAGCCTAAAAGGATCATTTTGTGGATCCACATATAGATAGATAGGTCCCTTACCCTGACAAAGTATAGGACAGCCCTACCAACTGAGTTAGCTGTTGGACATCATTAGCTCAAGTGATGTATGTCGGTTATAAGAAACTCCCACTTAAAGAACCTTATATTTTGGTTTATTAAATTTAGTTAAATATTTATTAAAATTTCGACATGATGATTCTCTTTTAGATATACAGCTTCAGATTTGATTCAATTTCAATTATACAAATTTATGACTTCATTACTTTATCTCTGAATGAGCTTTTACTCAGATTTCAACTATTATGACTTTCTTTAGATTTTCACCACCTAAAAGTATTTACTTTGCTTTGAAAATATTTTGATATGGTCTTTGATGATTCCAAATAGTATGGTTCCAAATGTGTACTTCATAGAAAGCTTTTCTTATGATTTTAGCTAAACTTACTCTTAGTTGATTATTAAATTTATAAAATCCCATTTTGGCTCCTTTCCTCTATTTATGTCACAGATATGATTTCAGTTATTTAGTATTATTCCTACGTACTCAGTAGATTCAGACGTACTGATCACATACCTCTTCTACCTATATTTTTCATGTGATGTAGATTTAGGTGCTTATTTTCACGCTCATGGCTAGTCCAAATTTTATCTTCCAATTAGCAGATGATGAGTTCTCCTTATTTGGGAACTCCAGTCAATTAGTAGTCATAGCAGTTTATTTCAGTTCTTATACATTAATTAGAGATAGTTGGGGGTCATGTCCCAGCTAACTATGGTTAATGTTCTTAGAGGCTTCATAGACAGTCAGTCAGAGTTATTGTATTAAATTCTAGTTTCTTTTCATAATACAGTGGTTATAAAAGTTTTAACCAGTGATGTATTGAATAAGTTAGCCTACGATCTTGCTTTCGCATAGAGTTTTCTAGTCTATATGTTTCTATTCAACTGCTCATGAACTATGCCTGTATCAAGGGTTAGCTTGGGAATACTTATGGTTCTAAGCACCGTGTTACATCCAGGGTGTAGACTCGGGTCGTGAAAAACTTGGTATCAGAGCACAGAGTTCAAGTGTCCTAGGAATTCCATAAAGTCATGTCAGTAGGATCTTATTTATGGTTTTGAGAGCCCCACTTTTATAAATGAGGGACTACGAATATTTAAGGAAAGTTTTCTATTCTTTTATACTCTAGATTGTACAATAGAGTAGTCCCCAAAGAAACTTATGCAAATTTGTGTGTTGCTCCTAATTTCCCTGACCGAGCCTTATCTTTGAGGTAATAGAAGCAAGAAATCTCGATCTCCTACCAAATGGTGCTCTCAGATAGAACTATTAGACACTTCAGAAACCACACAAAGAGTTTGAGAGGAGCCCGTTATTGTGTTTTAGTCCTTTGATTCAAAAGCTTACGTCCTTATCTATATGAATCGTACTATTAAAACAGAGTATGATACGTGTCTATATCCTTCTCTAATTGTTTGTTACAAATAACACCTATGAAAAGAGAGAGTATGTATCTAGATTAATGGAAAGATTTGTCATTTGAGATATAATGTGACTTAAGGTATTGTGAGTTGTAAGTAGTAGAATGACCCCAAATTAGAAATGTGAATCTAGAAATGTAGTAGCCAAAAAAGTGGGGATAGTGATTGGTTAAGATATATAGATGGATCTATGTATCCATTAAGTTAAAATTGAGGTGATAAGTCTTTAGGTGTTAAATAAGAGGTAATAAGTGCAAGGTAGATATTATGGTAGTACTTAGAGGAGTATTTGTTGGTTATAGTGTTTAGAGCTAGTCCTTGTGTTAGTACAAATCAAGCACATGTTTTAAAATGAAAGTGTAGAGTGTTTATGAATTGATGGGTATAGGCTGCACCTTGTGTCTTGAGAAAATAGACAGGTGATCGAATAAGTAGTAGTGTGTATGAAAAGAAGTTGTGCTCATACACATTAATTAGATAGACTACTAGACTAAGATTGACTATTTATCATGAGGTTATAAAAGACTAGCATAACTCAAATTTTATCTTGTGGTTATATGCGAGAAGTCAACCGGCTATCCATGTTGAGTACTAGACACTAAGTTTGAACTGTGAATTATCACCAAGGTGGAAATAAATGATAGTTTGGGGTTAGTGATTCTAGTTTTATGGAATTGATCTAGTAGGCTTAAAAAGTGTGTGTAGAAATTTAAGCTCATTAATTTGCAATAAGTGTGAAGGTGAAGGTATGATATAGATGTGATCCCTAGGTGAGACAATAGATGGTGACTAAGTCATTAGAAAAAGGAGAGCCTTAAGCATTAGGAAGGTAGATGTTAATCCAGGTAGTATGTGGATGCATGATATTCTAAGATTATTAAGTGTTGTGCATGTCTAGTTATTACCCATCAGTTTAGAGAATATTAATGATGTCCACAAACTTATAATGTTGGCTTTGATCTAAGAGGGAGATGAAAGGGTGAAGAGCCAAATCAGGTCTTTAGAACCAAATAATGATGTGTTAAGAGTTATGATGAGATAGAAATTCATTCCTACTCTAGCGTATTCCTCATATTTTAATCATTATGAAACCCTATTTATGTCTCACATATCAGCATTATGCCTGTAGCCCACACTCATGCACTTCATAAAGATTCACGTCAAATTTCATATCCTAGCTAGTATGAGAAACACTAGCTTCACATAGTGATCCGAATCATGTTCTATAAATCTATGAACATCAGCTTTATGTTATATAGCTCATGAGATATGCACTCTTATTTCACAGTATGCCCAGTCCTACTAACTCATGGTATGCCCTTAATGACTAGTGAAAATCATGCTACGTCATATATGTTCTCAAGATCAGATTTCTTGAATAATTCATGCTTATGACCTTTTGCTCTAAGCCTTACGCATATTTACCTAGGATAACTTTCTATTCATACTCTAGGTGGTTGATATATGAAATAGTCATTCATATCATACGTTACTTCACAGGACCCACCTTTGACTGTCACGAATCTTATAAGTCATGAGTGATCAATATCCCTCTTATCCTAGATCCTTATATTCTAGTCATTCAGTGATCTTTCTTATGTCACAATAGTGGTGATGAAAACAACTAAGTAATAATGTAGATGGGAGAGAGTAGATGTTCCTTGCTCCATCTAATATTATAAGTGTGGATGAAATGATAGGTAATGTTTATCTGTGGGAAATAGTTAGGTGAAATTATATTATATGCCTCCTTGTAGAAGTTCACGAAGTTACTAGTTGTAAAGATACTAGTGAAGATGGGAAAATTCTTAGATAGTTTGGTTTCCTAGGAGTACTTTAAGTGGGTTTAGAGATAGGATTGAATATCGTGTTGATAGCATGTGGGTGAAGGCATCGTGCACTAATGGCCCTTTTATTAGAGCTCAGAGTTAGTTACTTGAGGTGGTAAGAAAAAATAGTATCTTTGAGATGAAAAGCTCTTATAAAATATAGAATTCTTTAGTTTAGAATGGTACTCTTGCTTTACGTATTGCACCTTATACCATCGAGTTAGGCTTGAACATAGAATTAACTTGCAACAAGACTTAGGCTCTAGTAGTTATGTGTTCACATAGAAATCATAAGTAGAAATTAATGAAGTGTAATATTCAGAAAGAGGAGCATAGTTGAGAAGTGTTGCTAAGCTTAAAGATTAGCACAGGTTTCGGTAGTCTATAACCATCCTACTTTTCCCTCTTTTTTGTTCACTATGTTTATTTACAATAAATACGGGACTAGTGTGTTTACTATTACTCTCTTGTATGTAGTTGTTTTGAAGTAATTCAGTTATATGGAGTTTAAACTCATTTAAATCGGCGAAATTGTATTTTAATGGTTTTTGTGTGATAATACTATTTTCATCTATTAATTCAATTTTTACTGCTGTGTTATGTTTTTCCCATCCTTGTAAGGGGTTTTCACTATATAATAGTTCTAGCTTGTCTTGTATTGGTTTTAAGGTATTAATAGAGAATTTAATTATTTCAACTGAAGTATCCTGGATGTTACTATTTTCTAGTTTTTGTGTTATTTTTTCACTTCCTTTTATCCATGGTGTTTGTTTTCTAGTTTTATTCGGTACTCTTTTAGCTCTTACTTTGTGTTTACATGGTGTAGTGAACCACCAATGTGTTTTGGTTAATATATGTGGATATAATTCGTCAAAGAATGGCATTCCTAGTAACATATCTCTGGTTGTAAATTCGTAATTATACATCAGGTTGATTGTTAATATTTTGTCCCAAATTTGTAATTTAACATTTTTAGCTAAGTATGTAATCATACTTCCTTCATTATTAAATCCTGTTATTATTACTGGATTTTTTAATTTTTCTCATTTATCTTCTGGTAAACAATTATATTTACATAGATTGGCTTCAGCTCCTATATCAATCATAGGTGTATAATATCTACTATTATATCCTTCTACGATTATCTTTGCTAGTATATATACTTTTGTCATTCCATTATACCTTTGTTCTACTTATGATAATTTTTTTATTGTTGTAATGGATAATTAATTGTTTGTCTTCTATATTAGATGGCTTAACTTGTTCTAACCATGTGAGTCCTAAAATAATATTTGTGTTAATTTTTGATATTGTAAATTGTATTTTGATTGATATTCCTCCAATAATTAACTCTTGATTTGTTATTTCTTTTGTCTGTCTTAGTTCTCTGGGTAAGTCGGAACATGTTTGTTCGTGCGTTATTATTTCTTCTTCTAATACTAATTCTCGTGTAATATAGTTCTCCTGTTCACCTGTTCTCCTGTATTTATTAGGACTAAATATTTTCTTTGATCTAATATTCCTGTTATATAATATTGGTACGGTTGTATTTCCATTGGTTCTATATATTCCATTCGTCTAGATGTACTCATTCTTGAAGATGTTGTTGGATTTTCCATAATTCTCTTTGATGTTCCTATTCTTTCTTGTACTATATCTAAGTCTGTTTCTATGTCTAATTCTTTATAACTATAATTATTATTATCTATTGTTGTGACTATAGTGTCAAATGGGTTTTCTATTTTTATCTTATTAATTTTATTGATTGCTTTTACTGTATGTTTTGTAGTTAGAATATATAAATTTTTACATCTTGCTGTAAATATTTTACTTCCTGGTGCTAGTTCTATTCCTGACATTTTCCAATATAATACTAATGATTTGTCTATATTTCTATCTTTTATTGCTACTGAATAGTTGGCGCTTATGATAAATTTAAATTTTTGATAAATTAAATTTCCTTTTACTGCAGCTATTACACTTTTTTCTATAGGTTGGATTATTCTATCATCTGCTAAATAGATTTCTATTGGGGTATCTATTCATTCTCTAAAACATGCTTTTATAAGTATTTCTGTTGCTCCTAGATGTACGTGTGTTATAGGGGATTTTGATTTTAAACCTTGTATTTCTTTATTTATTTCTTTTTTATTTAATATGGGTATAATTGCTTTTCCTTTAGCATATTTACAGTCTATCGTATGTTCTCGTTGGCTTATTATGTAATATTCTTCTTTTGATTTTTTAAACCAATTTCTTACTATTGGTACTTCTAGAATTTTTTCTATTCGTAAGGGTGATTCTTGTTTTTTAATCTGTTCAAAAATATTTGTGTCAAATATTACTTTTTGGCTTGATGATTCTTCATCTTGGTAATTTTCTTGTCTAATTACTCTTATATCGTTTTCAGTCATAAAATTTTTCTCCATCATTATCTTCTTCTGAGCTTTCGTATGCTTCTAACTAGTAAATACTATTGTCACTTTCTATGTCATAATCGATGTAGGGCAGTTCTGTATATATATCTTCTTGTATTTGTATTTCACTTATTTGTTTTTTCTTTGGGTCTTTTGGTATTTTACAATTTTTTTCTAAATGTCCTAGTTTTCCGCAATTATAGCATGTGCATTCGGATAATTTTTTCTTAGGTTTATATGGTTTTTTACTTTTATAATTTTTTACATAATATCTTTTTCGTGGTTGTTTATATTTATATTTTGACTTATTTGTCTTATATATTTTTTGTCATTTTTTATATCTTTATTTGTTTGGTATTTTACAGCCAAATTGTGGTGCTGTTTTGTTTGTGCAACAGGTCATGTTTTTTATTAATACTTTATCTAATTTTTGTGACTCTTTATATTTATCACATAATTCTATAAACCAATTTTCTAAAAACTTTATTCTAGATCCTAAGGTATCTAATAATAAGCTTGCTGCTTCCCAACTTTCATTTATCTTTGTACTAAATGGTTCTGGTAATTTTGTAAAATATAATTTTCTAACTTCTATGCCTTCTTCATGGGTATATATACTCTTATAATAATAGTCTTTAAATGTGCAAGTTTATTGTTCTATATAACACATATTACATTTTGCTAATTTGTTCATTAAATTTCTATTTAGATTTTTATCTTTGGTATGTTCTGCCAATTCTGTGGTCATACTTCCAAATTCATTTCTTATTCCGATTTCGTATTTGTATAAAATGTCTATGTTTGATGCAGCTGCTGTGCCATCATGTTTTTTTATCATTTCTTAGTGTAGCTATACTTTCTTCTGCTAAATTGTGTAACCATAATTTTACTGTTCCTGTTAGCGTTCTTTCTATATAACCTGGTGTTTGTGCTATTGATATTTTATTATCTATTAGTTGTTTCGAAATATTTCCTAACCATAATTGTAATATTTTAGTTATGTCTGTAACACAGTCTAGATCTAAGAAGCTAGATTGTTCTGGTACTTTATTAGGTATCCATTTTGTATTTAATCTTCTATTCCATAGTGTTTCTTCTCTATCATATGAGCCATAATCAGCTGAAAAATAATTTGGACTCGAGGTTCTTGGATGCAATCTTTCTCGTGTTGATGTAGAAGTGCTTGGTTCATGTTTAGTATTTGTATTTATTTCTGGGGTATTAATTTCTGGTTCTTCCTTGGTAGTTGTATTGATTTCTAGGTTATTTATTTGGTTTAGCATTTCCGTGTAAGTTTCACTAGGGTCATTATTTGTTTCAATTTCCTCACTCATATTTTCTTTACTTATATTATTTATACTGATATTAGTAAATTCTTCATTTAAAAAAGTATTAGTATTTTCTTCAATTTGTATTTTTTCCTTAAATTGGTCTATTTCTGCTGCCAATTGTTTTTCTAATTGTTTTTCTTTATTGATTTTTCGTTCTTCTTTTTCTTTTAATTTATTCGCATATATTTGTTTTAATAGTGCTAACTCTTTTTCTAATTCTTGGATACGTGAAGTTGTAGGTGGTTCTACTGTTGGGTTTTCCTCTTGTGTTAAGTCAGGTTTTTGTGGTTCCTCTTTTATAGAGTGCATTTTTATTTGTTCTATTTCTTTCTTTGCTTGTTCGCGGATTTTTTCAATTTCTAATTTCTGGTCTATCGCTGTATTTTCTTTTGTTATTCTTACCATAGCAGTTAAGCTATCTTCTAATTTTGCTGAATTAGGGTCTGGCATTAAATGTAAATTATTTCCTAATTTTTTATATCTTCGTCCTAAATTCGAATGTACTATTGTTATTAATATTCCTTCTGATCCCATAAATGTTTTTTGTTCTACAGGGTATTCTTCTTTATTCATTTCAAGTCATGTTGATATTTATGATCTAAATGAAACAATTGTAATTCTAAGTCAAATATTGTGTTTCTTTGAGTTAGTATTGATTTATAGCGTACTCCTGCAAATATATTATATTGTAATCTATCTTTTCTAAAGTTTAATTCTTGTTTTACATCCATAATTTGTTTGAGTAATTCTATTTGATTTTTTGTTAATGGTCAATAGTTAGATTTTGTTTCTATAATACTTTTATCTTTAGATGAACTTGTTTCTGTATTATTTTTCCTTAAAATTTTATCTTTACTCATAGCTTTACTCATAGCCCTGATACCAATGTGGGGGGTGCGTGGGTTTTCTAGGAATACAAATAGATAAAGATGGAATAAAAATGCAAACACATATAGTACATAAAATCCTTAATTCAGAAGAACTTTTAGACACTAAGAAGAAGTTACAATCCTTTTTAGGATTAGTTAATCAAGTACGTGAATATATACCTAAACTAGCAGACCATTTAAAACCGTTACAGAAAAAATTGAAAAAAGATATAGAATACCATTTTGATGACCAAGATAAGACACATATCCGACACATCAAAACAATATGTAAGCAATTACCAAAACTGTACTTTCCAGACGAAAAGAAGCAATTCACATACATAGTAGAAACAGACTCAAGTGAACATAGCTACGGAGGAGTATTAAAATATAAATACAATAATGAAACAATAGAACATCATTGTAGATACTATTCAGGATCTTATACAGAACCACAGATAAAATGGGAGATAAATCGTAAAGAATTATATGCTTTATATAAATGTTTATTATCTTTTGAACCATATATTGTGTATAACAAATTTATTGTGAGAACAGATAATACACAAGTAAAATGGTGGCTAACAAGAAAAATACAAGACTCTGTGACAACAAAAGAGATACGACGACTCGTACTGAATATACAAAATTTTACATTTACTATTGAAATAATTAGAACTGACAAAAATACTGTTGCAGATTACCTATCAAGACAAAGCTACTCAAATAGAACCAGATAATATTATGGAAGATATGTTGAAGGCCATTACTACACTTTGTCATAAAGTGGACAGTATTGACCTAGAAGTACAAAAGCTAAAGGTTAATGAAGTTACTCTGAAACCTACAGCTAGTACAAGTCAGCCGCATGACTCTAAATATGCTGAGCTACGTCGATCGGAAGACGGTAAAATTCCAGAGCTAAAAGAAGACGATGGGAAACTCCTAAAAACCCATAACAATCCAGCTATTTCAAGTGCAGGTACAAGCAGGACAGCTAGCAAAAGGCCAATTAATAACTTAAATAGCCTATTTGACAAACCATTTGTCCAAAAGATACCTACCACCAATATACCATCACCACAAACATCCACATATGCAAATATATTAAACCAAGAAAAGAAGATATACAACCATATCTCCAGTACATATATACGAAATTTACACCAAATCCAAACATATTTAAACCTCAAACCAAGATCCACCACAGCCACAGAACCAAATACGGATTACGTAACCCAGAAATTACAAGGTTACAATAAACTTATTGCCCAACCTAAGACTAATGCAAATCTAGTAAGAACCTGTTATGATTATGGACTACTTAGTACAGTATACATAACTACCGGAGCAGAACTAGAAAAAATACCCGCAGTACATAATGCATTTACTGTAACACCCCATACTTTCCCAACCCTACTTGATGATAGTGAATAATGTTTACTTAGGTGTCAATAGATATAAGTATGTATTTGGTAATGCTACCGACGGGAAAAATTGAAATTTGGCCATGTACATGCAATTAGACTTTCGTAGTAAGGGTTTTGTGATTTCGAGGAGCATTTGTGGAATACACGTACAAATTCTAACCTCATTTGGTGACTTGGAGTCATTTTTACTTGATGATTAAGATCACTAAGTAAGTATTTTGTAGTGTTTTGATAAGGTAGTGGACGATACGCAAGTGTTGGAAAAATGGCCGAAAAATTCAGCAAAGCATCAAAACTTGTGCCACTACCCTGTTTCAGGGGGTGTGGCGCAAGCCACTGATTCATAGGGGTCTCAATTCTTGCACCACTGCCTTGCTTTGCAGCAGTGGCGCAAGGCACAAAAAATGTGCCCTTCCGGACTCGTTTTCTAACGCAATTCTACGACGATTCTTGGATGGTTTCTTTTGGTTCTTTAGAGTTATTTGAGCATTGTTAAAGCTTCAAACACTTCAATACACTCCTACATACTCCTACATGATCAAATCATGAAACATGAATAGTGATCCAAAGTGTCCAATGAAGCCATGAGCGACTAGAATTCCTATTTTTGCGATCGAGACGACGAATGAGAATCTCGTAAGAGAATATTGTCGTGACATTATGGAATTATGTAAACATGAGATATATGGTGAATAATACATGAAATTTTATGGGTTACATGGATATGTATTATTGGGCCCAAATTAAGGCCCAAAAGTGGAAGAAATACATGGCCCAAATGGGTCAAATGACCCATTCTTCCATTTGACCTTTTAGATATAACATTTAATGCTAAAGAGTGACTAAGGGTGGAAATTGAGGGCCTATATAAAGGGGTTGTTTATCCATTACAAACACACATGTTTTTTTTCTATCTTTTTTCTAGACATTTCCAAGAAACCTCTTTTGCTCTCAAAACCCTAATTCAACTTTTGGAGAAGATCATCACTATTCAAGCTTGGGTAAGTGTTTATTTTTATGGTTTAACATATTATATGCATGGGAGATTATGTATATTATGATAGTTGTGTTGGCAAGGTGGTGAATAGTGTCTTTTTGCTTTTGGTGAAAGATGTGCTATCTTGGTAATTTGAACTTGAATTAGGCCTTGTGCCTTTGATGAAAAAGCATGGTATGGACAAAATATGAACATGTATGGTGTTATTTTTGGTATTAAACTTGTTCTTGTCTATTGGAAATTGTGCAATTTTGGCCGATATGTGTTAGGAGTTGTATTAAGGGATGGATTATTTGCGATATGATATGGATAACAAAGTGTAAAGGAGAAGTGTTGTGGTGAAATGTATCAATTATCATGTATTGGTCAATGTTGGGAATATTATGGAATGTTTGGAATAATAATTTTGTCAATGGTTTTGTCAAGGGGAAATGACATGTTTAAAGGCAAACATGTAACTCATTGATATTCTATGCATTTGTCAAGTAGTTGATGGTTAATGTGAATCTCGTTATGTACTTGTGTTGTAGAGTGACACATAAAGAAGGAGCGGTACTATTGTATGCACCTCTAGGATTGTATATCCATATTTAGAGTACAAGGTATGTAAGGTTACTCTTCTATTTCCTTCTGCAACGTATGGTGTTCACATTGTCATGGTACTTATTCGATTCCGAAATACTCTAAGGTGTTCCGTATCCAATAGTTGGCTAGAGTTACTCATATTTCCCTTACTCATTGGTCAATGGTGAATTATATGAATCATGTTCATTGGTTGACACATGGCCATTGGTTGACTCATGGTCATTGGCTAACATGTCAAATGTTCCAAATGTTCTAAGGTATTGCATCTCAAGCTGGTAAATAGTTGATGTCCACATGTATTGTATTTAGTGATCAATATACTAAGGTTCCAAAAGTGTACTATTCCAAGGGGGTTCTATAGGATTCCGACGAAAGTTGATATATTGTTATTCATATGTGTTTTACTCCTAAACGAATCATGACCCACTCATGTAGGAGTCCAAGTTCTAATAGAGTTATACACATGTCCCATATTCATTAGTAATATTCCAAAAAGTCCAATGAGGTTATGTTCCAAGGTATCAATACTGGTTATATTCATGTATTTTGTTCATTGATTATTGTCCAATGGTTCCAACAGTGTTATGTTTCCATGAAGGTTATGTGTCCAAGAATGCTTATTTCCATGTTTCTCACTCATTGATTATTGATCCAAAGCTTCAAAGAAAGTTGTGACTATCATTGTAATCATCTCTCATAAGCAAAAGTACCAATCTCTCACAAGTTAAAGTATCAATCTCAAAAGTAATGTAAAGATACCAATCTTACAAGAGTAAAGATGTGAAGTAAATGTATAATGAAAGAAAAGGAAGTAATGTTATGTTATGTTATGTATGTTAATCCTACCCATGTAGTAGATGTATGTTATTAACCCACCATAGAGTGGATGTATGTTGACCTACCCAAAGAGTAGATGTATGTCATTGCCCACCATAGAGTGGATGTATGTTATTTCCCACCAAAAAGTGGATGTATGTCATTGCCCACCATAGAGTGGATGTATGTTATTGCCCACCAAAGAGTGGATGTATGTCATTGCACACCATAGAGTGGATGTATGTTATTGCCCACCAAAGAGTGGATGTATGTCATTGCCCACCAAAGAGTGGATGTATGTTATTGCCCACCAAAGAGTGGATGTATGTCATTGCCCACCAAAGAGTGGATGTATGTTATTACCCACCATAGAGTGGATGTATGTTAACCCACCGAAAGAGTGGATATAATGAGCGTTAATCAAAGGAAGAATCCATGGAACAAAGGTATCACATGTGAGTGATCAAAAATAGTAATGCTAATAAAAGAAAGGTACATGGTTTCACATATGGAGTTTTCTCTTATAATTATTTCCATTGAAATTCTCTGGTATTAATGCAGTTTTTCTTATGGCCTTACATACTCAGTACATTCTTCATACTGACCCCTCTTGGGGACTTACCTTACATGTTGCAGGTGCAGGCACTAGTAGGCCTCCACAGTAGATTGTCAGTGTTGCAGATCTTTAGTGAGCTCCAATTAGTTCGGGGCTTCTCCGAGTCACTGTTGTACATGTGTTTTGATTTTGTATACGTTGTATAAAGCGGGGACTTATCCCGACTTTCAGTTCATTTTGGTCAATGCATTTGTTAGAGGCTTTTGTAGACGGATGTGGGTGTATGAATGTGAAGGTACATGTCATTTTGACTTGATGGCTCAAATGGCCAAGTTCTACATAGATAGCTATGACATATGTTTTCATGTCTATGAATTCCGCCTAGTTGCATAAGGTGTAAAAACAAAAAAAAAACAAAAAAAAAACAGATTCATATGAGGTTATGTATGCGAATGTACATGAGCAAAGATTGGTTCTCTCGGGCCTTATCGGCTTTTGGTTCCAATCATGCCTCATTGGGATTCGGGGCGTGACATTTACTACATACAAAAGAATTACGAAAGGAACTTTCTTTTATGTAAGATTCTACGTCGCACCAGCAGAAATACTCTACACAGAGATAAAACCTATCATCCAAGTTATTAAAATTAGACTTACAAGAGAAATGATACTACCCGAAGAAATTGGTTCATAACCAGAAATACCAGAAGGAGAGATACCAAGCTTTTTTGCAAATAAAAGACTTATTGGATTAACAACTATTATTCAGGAATTAGTTAATAATTATTCTAATGGAAATGCCATATGGAAATATTCATCAAAAGATCAAGTTATGATATATTCAAATTCCAGAGAGCTAAGAATAGCAGATATGGAAGAAGTCCGTCAATGGATACTTTCACTACACAGACCAGAAGAAGCACCTACAACAAGAGCTTTAAAGAAAGAATTTATTTCTCCAGAATTATTAACCAGATACTACCAGCTAATCGGACAAAAATACACAGATCACAAATGTTCAAAATGCAATGGAGGAGATACAATCCATATTCCAGAGGTCCAACTAGAATAAACAACGGAATGAACGACATCAGCTAAGTCAGCCGACAGAAATAAAAGAAGAAAAGATAAAGCAGAAGACATGACATGTGAATAGTATAGGAATCTTTACTTTTTACTTTTTTCTTTTGTTTTATATGTAAAGAAATATAGAATGTGACCTATGAATAGTAGTAGGTTACTTTTTCTTTTTAGAAAGTCGTAAAGTGCATAGTGCCTTTACTATTTGTCCTTACCTTTTTAGAATAGGAAGATTGGCTCTTCAGATTGTTGGAAGCCAACTCTTATATGTATATATATGTGTAACGAAAGAGAGGAAGGCAGAGTAAGCTTTCAAAAGCTGAAATTTCTTTCCTCTCATGTGTTGAGAACTCAGTATAAATAAATAAACTCTTTTGAAAAAATAGATACAAGCAATCAAAATCTATGGATAATCCAGACATACACTCAGATATATCTCTTACCGAGAACCTAACAACCGAGGTAAACTCATGTCCATACATGTATAACTAATTTGTTATATTCCTAATAATCTCTAGTATATTATTAATGTTTATCATGTAGTAGTGTAACTATATATTGAACTGTTTAAATAAGTTTGCTATGATTAGTAAGCCAAGCGTAGGTAAGCCCAGACTAAGCCGTCCTATAGTTGAAACCGAGTAGGCGAGGAATGCCATTAAAGGGGAGTAGACACCAGTTGAGGCATTGTTAGGGTAACTGATTAAGGCTAAAACTCATAGTAGTGACAGAAAAAACTGTTCATAATACTGCACTATTAAATGATAGAT
The DNA here is from genome assembly GCA_031232105.1 of Capsicum rhomboideum. Classification (NCBI taxonomy): domain Eukaryota; kingdom Viridiplantae; phylum Streptophyta; class Magnoliopsida; order Solanales; family Solanaceae; genus Capsicum; species Capsicum rhomboideum. Next base: position 54,636,139 of record CP124718.1, read on the forward strand.
ATTTAATAATACAAGTAGAGGTTAAAGGGAATATGATTTAGAAATACATGATTTGATCATATGGATAATTACCAATTAGGAACAAATACATATTTACAAGATGATAATGAAGAATATAAGCTATTACTTTTATATATTTTATGTGACTTAGATACTGATACAACTAAACAAATTTATAACTTCTTAATGACTTATGAATCTATAGCAGTAATGCAAAATAATTGGACAAAATTTATAGTATGAGATAAGTATAACATGTATTTAGAAGATGATTACCTAGATTACCCAGATATGGATTAAAATGATAAATTACGATAGCTTCCATTATTGGTTAGAAATAGTAGAAGAAATAAAATTAAATGAGGAAATCCTTAAGATACACGTAGATACTTATTTTATGAATTATGAACTCAAATATTTAGACTACATAGAACAGACTATAAAAGAGCTAAGACGATTATATCCTCTAAGGCAATTATATTTTATATCAGCCTTTATGGCATGTCATTTAGAAAACCTAGAAAATTAAAAATGAATCAAGAACAATTTGAAAATTGGAGACAAACAGTAGATGAGCTAAGAGAAACAGAAACTCTATTACAATTTAATTTAGATAATTACATAAGAACACAAGAAATAACAGACTTACACAAAATACTAGAAAATGTAACACATATGTTATTATTAATTCCACTACGCAATAGATACTATGAAGCAGCATTTAGATGAGTCCTTCATGCCTATGCTAGTCCTTTACACTCATAGCTTGTGCTTTCACATTTCTTAGCATTGATTGTCTGACCCTTGTTGTTAATACAGTTCGGTCCATGCTATTATATGTAGCACAAATAGCTTAAAGAAATCTTGATTTACCCCATCTATATGTTCACTCTAGCTTTGACATTCATTCGAGGACGAATGATCCCAAGGGGGAGATATTGTAATACCTCAAAATTCTAAGTTAAGATCCAAACCATTCTTCAAATACATATAGATCTTAACCCGATGATTTCTAATGGTATATTGGTTTAAAGACCAATACCATAGTGTGGGAAGTGCTTTGGGAATGAATTAAGGTCATAAGGAACTTCTAGCTCAAAGTTAAGTTAAAAGTTTTTTTACCGATTGTGTTTTCGTATATGATTTCAGTAGGGTCAACTTCAAACGAGCATTACTCCTAGAATATGAAGAGTTATGTGGCTCATTACCCACCAAATTAAAAAATTTGAGTCTTATTTACAGCTGCATATTAGACAGTGCGCGGCGGAGCACAGGTCAGAAGGCCAATGGTTAAACTCCACATTGTGGTGTGCTGTAGAAGCACCCCACCCAGGCGTAAAAAATTGATTTTCTCTTATTGATTTAAGGGAAAACTAGTCTTTTCATCCTATGTAACTTTCCCAATCCATTTTTAATCCCCAAAATAATCCTAACCCTATTAGAATCATCCCAAAATCCCTCATTCCCCTTTTCTCCAAAAACTCAAGTTCTCAAGAAGGATTTTTCAAATCCTAAGGCTCCAAATCTCCCAAGTTCAAGATTTTCTCCAAGATTCTTTCTAATTCAGGTATGTAGGAATTCAATGGGGGTTTTCTTTTCATCCCCATGTCCAAAACTTTAAAAAACTTTGAATTCAAGATTTATAATTACGGTTTATAAACTCACTTTCAATTCTCACTTTATTTAAACCTAATTCTTGATTTTCTTGAAGTATTTATTAATGATTTTGGTTTTTATCAACATTACATTGATTTCTACGTCTAGGAAGGATTTACTTGCTATCCCTCTTGATTCTTGACAAAATTTTGTATATTATTTGAAGCTTATAATTTAACGCATTATTCTAGAACTTTTATGTTATTATTAATATTCAAGAAGATAGAGCAAAACCCATAGAAGGGAGAATTTTATGATAGTTTCAAGATATGAATTTAGTATAGTTTCAAGCTTTACAATAGATAGATAGTTATTTAAAATATTTTATTGAGCATATAATTATATGAACAATTTTGGGAGGATTATTTAGCACTGAGAAAATACGGGTTTAGAAAACCCAAATTCCATAACTACGTGCCACCATAGGATTATGTTTTCACCATAATGACAGTTGATCTTTAGCCAAAAAGGCTCATTTAGTGGATCCACACATAGATAGATAGGTCCCTTACCCTGGCAAAGTATGGGAACCTTGGTAAAGTATGGGACAACCCTCCCAACTGAGTTAGTTGTTGGACATCATTAGCTCAAATGATGTATGTCGGTTACAGAAAACACCCACTTACAGAACCTCATATTTTTCTATATTAAATTTAGTTGACTATTTATGAAAATATAGACATGATGATTTTATTTCAGATATGCAACTTCAGATATGATTCAGTTTCAGTTATACAAATTTATGACTTCATTACTTTATCTTTGAATGAACTTTTACTCAGATTTCAACTATTATAATTTTCTTCAGATTTTCACCACCTAAAAGTATTTACTTTGCTTTGACAATATTTTGATATGGTGTTTGATGTCTCCAGATAATATGATTCCAGGTATGTACTTCAACTCAGTTGATTATTAAGTTTATCAAATCTCATTTTGGCTACTTTCCTTAATTTATATCACAGATATGATTGAAGTTATTTAGTATAATTTCTAAATAATCAGTACATTCAGACGTACTAATCGCATACCTCTTCTACCTATATTTTTCATGTGATGTAGATTCAGATGCTCATTTTCACACTCATGGCTAGTCCAGATTTCAGCTTCCAGTCAGCAAGTGATGAGTTCTCTTTATTCGGGAACTCCAGTTAGTTAGCAGTCATAGCAGTTTATTCAATTCTTATACATTGATTAGAGATAGTTGGGATCATGTCCCAGCTAACTGTGGTCACTGTTATTAGAGGCTTCATAGACAGTCAGTCAAAATTGATGTATTTAATTCCAGTTTCTTTTTAATAATACAGTTGTTATAAAAGTTTTAACCAGTGATGTATTGAATAAGTTAGCCTATGATCTTGCATGAGTGGTACCCACCCTAAATCTCCGGTGGGAGAACAATCTAACCCAACTCTTAGCCAGTTACCAAGAACTTACATTAATCATCTTATTACTAAACACAGTTAGAGTCAAGTTAAACCATTACTGACTTATCATACCAAAACCAAAAGAGAGTGTGGAAGTATCTTTATTTATTACAATTCCCGAGACCCAAAAGTCACCATACAAGAACTCTAAAATGTCCAACCAGATCTAAAACATAATCCAAAATACAAAGAGGAATGTCATTATCCTGAAAACAAAGGACATAAAATAAATAAAGATGACTCAATGGCTACCCGAACATGGTACTCTCCCTTGAATCAATACTGGAGTCAAAGAACTAGAGTTGTGGTCTAGTCTGAAATGTTGGAACACGCTCTACACTCAATAAAAAGAAGAGTACATGTAGCATCAGTACAACAACTAAGTACTGGTAAGAATCATTGGCCGACTTAACCCAACACCATACAAATAAGCAAGTAAAATGCAAGTAATAAACAATCAAAACACAGCTCACAATTAGTTGAAAAACAAATGTACAACCATAATACTTCAACTCACTAATCAACAATCACTCTCTTAATAAAATCTGAATACAAGTACAGAAGTACATCTATTACACTTAGATAGATTCATCTAATAATAGTCAATACAATGTATATACAAATGTAATGATGATTGCATGTATGCAAGATGTACATACATACTAGGGTCAACAAATACCCTCAATTTTGACCTGCAGGGGACGAGCTCAGTCCATGTACCAGTATCGGTGTGGTATTCAATATAATAATAGTGTGGGCATAACACTTGATCCAAATAACATGAGTATCAGCGTGACACCCGATACAAATAACAGTGTCAGCGTGACACTCTAACCAAATAACAGTGTCGGCGTGACACCCGATCCAACATCATCTCAACATATGTATAATCTCAAGTCCAAATGCTCAATACATGATAATGAGTAACAATCACAAGTAATTCCCAAAAATGAATCTCATACATTCAACTTACCTATAATAATAGATTCAAATCAAGTCTATACTACCATTAAACCATAGCCTACCTTAATTCCTTGCCCGAAAAAAATATTTGGCCACAGTTTTGCCTTTCCTCTCAATTTCTGCCCATTCTTGATCTATAAACAGCAATTACATATGTTTCAACACAATAATCCATACCTCTAAGCAGTATAAACTCATATCCATCAATTTCAATCTGCGAACTTGACCTAGTTCATGATTCTAGGATTTTCTACCTTTTTATCCCCCAGAATTCTTCATATTTTAAGTTTACAAGCACGAATTATACCATACGAAGTGTTTTCTAACACCCTAAGATGAATAAAAATTGAAATAAAATCATTCCCTACTAATTTCCACTAATTCATGAACTTAGGTCTAAACAGCAATTTCAACTAAGGCTATTATTCTTGCAACCCTAAGGATCTAAAGGAGTGAATTCAAGTTTAAGAAGTGAAGAACCTTACCTCAAAGATGGAAAACCCCCAATTTAGTGCAAAATCGTCTTACCTAGATCTTGAATGAGTTTTTGAAATAATGGAAATGAAAACACTGATTTTCTGAGTTAAATGAATTTTTTGTGTTTTAATTATTTCAGCGACGGATCTGTCGTTGTAGCGACACCAAGGCCAAAATGATATGCCATTGCAGCGACATAGGTGTAATGGCACTTCTGTCGCTACAACGAAACCAAACCAGTAGCTCAGGATCCCATCCCAACTCTGTCCATTTCACAATACACTTCTCGATTCTCGACGTTACAAGCTAACCTTTCCCTGGTAATTGCTATAACCGGAGTTCTACTACTCCATTTTATGCATCGAAAGTTTCTATGATTTTCTAAACTTGTCCTCTAACACAAAATATGCTCAAAACCACCAATTATCACACTAATAACTCCCAGATTTTCCTAGACCACCACACACTCAAAATACATCTAAAACTAGGCTAGCCTTGAATTTTTAAATTTGGGTCTAAGAAAGAACTAAGCTGAGGTTTCACTCTCTATTTCAGCGTAACAACATTTTTGGGTTGTTATATTAGATACCAATTTACCCCTCATTCATCACCAAATGACAACTAAACAGAATGAATGCTAAAAGATAAGGAAAAAGGGTACTTGACTCAAAGAACAAGTGAGGATAGCACTAGCACATATCAGCCTCAGTCTTCCATGTAGCCTCCTTAATTGGATGGTTCCTCCACTAAGCCTTCATAGATGGAATGACCTTAGTCCTCAACTTCCTCACATCTCTAACCAAAATAGCAATTGGCTCCTCTTCATAAAAAAGTTCCTTGTCGAACAACTCTGCATCCCAACGAATGATGTAGCCTCTATTTTCATGATCCTTTTTAAGCATTGACACATGAAATACTGAATAAACTTTTGATAAACTAGGAGGTAGAGATAGCCTATACACCACTAACCCTGTACTATTTAATATCTCAAAGGGTTCGATGGACCTCAAACTCAACTTCCCCATCTTCCCAAACCGCATCACACCCTTTATGGGAGACATTTTCGACAAAACCTTATCACCCTTCTCAAATTGCACATCCCGTACCTTATTGTCTGCGTACTCTTTCTGTCGACTTTGAGCGGCTACCAACTTCTCTTGGATGAACCTCACTTTCTCCATTGACTCTTTTAATATATTCGTTCCCCAAGGTCTTACCTCAAAGGCATCAAACCACCCAATTGGCAATTTACATCTTTTTCCATACAAGGGCTCAAAAGGAGCCAAGTCAAAGCTAGCGTGGTAACTGTTGTTGTATGAAATTCACACAAGGGTAAGAACTGGTCCCACTGACCAAAAATTCCATCACACAAGCCCGGAGCATATCCTCAAGTACCTGGATCATACATTTTGACTGTTTGTCAGTTTGTAGATGAAAGGTTGTACTAAGGTCCAACCTAGTACATGTCACGATCCAACTAAACGGATCATGCGGGAACCTACTCTAAATCAACCAAGATAGGAGAACCCTCACCAACCGTTTCAAAACATATGTGGAAGTCAATAAGAAATAATGAATTACCTTATTTATTACAGCCAGTTTATAAAACCTTCAAATACAACTAAAACTTTCCCCATGGAACTAGTTTAAACAGGTACAAGAGCTACTACGAGAAAACACAACTATACACATGACCCAACTTCCACCGTAGGAGCAAAATAGAAGTTGCCAGAGAACTTTACCATATCAAGTATGAAACATCTATTGATCCTGCAACCAGACTACACCCCAGAAAAAGACATAGCAAGAGTAGTATCAGAATAAACAACACGTACTAGTAAGCATCATCGGTCGACCCAAATTAAATCACATAACATCACATAGATATTCAAAAAGAAACATGCCACTTAAAAGTGGTTGTTTAGTCAAGGACCTTCCTTTATTAATCCCTTACTTCAAGATTATAAGAGTTAACCTTATTCAAGAACATCATAGGATTTAACCATAAGGTACTAAGTTCCCACCATATTATCAATGCATGCTTAAACACCCCTTCAATTATGAACTCTATAAGGCTTAACTTTAATGGCTCCCAACCTTAACCGCCCGACTAGTCAGAGATTCCTACAAGGATAAAGTAAATTAAGCAATAAGACAACTACCATGAACACTCTTATGTACCCCGTATCCCTTATGGACACTTAGCCTTTATTTACTACGCTACTGAATTTAATCAAGTACAAGTTAACATAGATAGCAGCTCATGTCAAGACTACCAATACCAACCTCATTATATTAAATCTAGTGTGGTTAATATAGGCATTAAGCCAAGTCAACAACCCTGACTCAACCACATTGTACTACATCTTGTCTCAATTATATAAGTGCATAGACAATAACAAGTATATGTAAAATATTCTCCGCTTAGCCCAGACCTCTCAAAGATCCATTCCCACAATGGTGATGGTTATAAGTCCCGATTTATTCAAGAAACTAATTATACCAAGTCATCACATAAGCCCGGTCCATGCAAGGAACCAATATAACAAGTAAACACATAAGCTCGGTTCACTCAAGGAACCAATATAACAAGTAAGCACGTAAACCTGGTCCATTCAAGGAACCAATGTAATAAATAAGCACGTATACTCAGTTCACTCAAGGAACTAATATAACAAATAAGCACGTAAACCGGGTTCACTCAAGGAACCAATATAACTAATAAGCACATAAACCCCGATTCACTCAAAGAACCAATATAACAAATAAACACGTAAACCACAGTTCACTCAAGGTACCATCACACTCACCTGCACCTTATACACATATGCTAAGAGTCTTATGGTTGCCCACTAGACATAACCTGCATGGGATGAGCTCTTGTCCATGTACCAAATCTTAGACATCAAGTGTTTTCTAACCTTATATTAACCAATCCTGTGAAGATGTCCAACTACTGGTACATCCCACCATAATGACAGATATCACCACAATCACAACCACATTGATAATAGAAACAATACTTATGAAAACCAGCAAGCTTTTCATACAACTTTATTGCATGTGATTAACACTTAGGATATCAAATAGTCATTCATATTCCTTGAACATGCATTGTAACAAGAAATACAAAGGAACAGTTATTATTTACACATAAAACAAGTTAGGTTTTAACTATATTAAACCATCACCTACCATGTAACCTTATCCCAAGTTCATAATATTTATCCCTCAATACCCTAAATCACACGTATTCCTGAAGGTCGGTCAACAATCTATAATTCAGGACTTATCAAATCATGTTCATTACTTTCAGGAATTCCTTTTTTGGTGACCTAAATCGAACTTAGATAGTCTAAGGTGTACAACCACCCATCATAACAACAATGCCAAGTCCATGACTGCCATTCCTTAAGTTACCACCCTAGATTCTTCAGAATCCACCAACACTAACTACCTTCAACTAGGCAAATAATAGGCTCTAAACCTAATTTTGAGTGCAATACCAGTTTTAAATCATACAAGGATGAACAACAACAAAAGCAGGCACATTAATTACCCTGATAATTTCAATATCACCAAATAATAGCAAATCCCTAGCCCATTAACTAGGTTTTGATCTGTTTTATCCATCGCAATACCATGTCTGTAGGCCTAAGCATGAAATCTCTCATCAATCTACATAATACCCATGCTTTCTAACCTAGGTCTAAACTACTCAGTTAAACCTAGCCTACCTGGACTCCAAGCAGCTGCTACGGAGTCATGAAGGTGAGTTTATGACTTTGTGCTAGTGATTTTCGGTGTGACATCTACGAGAAAATTATGGGTTTTACCCTATTCAAGCAAAATCCCTCCTCTCCATTTCTCCAAGGAAATGAGGTAATCCTAGGAGGGTTTTTAAAGCAAACCTCATCCTTTTTACAAAGAGGAGCAAAGGGAAATATTAAAATCGCACCAAGTTTTTGTTCCCGTCATCCCTCTATAACGGCCCATAGGCCGTTATGACGATGTTGATATAGCGGGAAAATTCCCGCTATAGCGGGATGACGTCAGCCAGACCCAAAATTTTCAAATTTCAAAATTTTTAGTCATATCTTCCCATATCAGTTGGAGACTGCATTTCCAAGAATCCCCATAACGCGTACCCATAACGAGGTGTCATTTAAAAATGATGGAATAGGTCGTTACAACAGATACTAAGTTACCCGTCGTTCATCCCTGAATGATCACGATAGGGAGAGAGTGATACTAGTCTAAATTAAACCTTAATGCCCTCTCAATGATAATGCATTTACAAACTTAAGTGAAATACCAAATTTTTGTTTTCCTGGTACACTAAAATTTCAAGCCGTATTTTATTACTACTCTACTTCATTAAGAAATCTCCTTTCCTTACAAATAGAACGAGACTAGTTGGAGCAATAAAATTTCTTGAGCGCCCAAGGTGTCTGGGGTCTCGTCAATATATGAGAGTGAAAAGAAATAAAAAACACAATAGACAAAAAAAATTTGCACCTCCGATAAACTGGATCCCTCTATAGAGAGAATATTTCCACCATAGCGGCATTGCTATAGTGGGAGGGGGCCACTATAGCTGGAATCAACAATTTAAAGGGGTAAGAAATGGGTTTCTCACCTATTTCTCCCTCTTTCACTAGAAAATTTCCCCTTCCATCCCCGATCACTATTTTCCCATTGTCGAAAATAAGGTAATTATCGATATACTTTACCTCTTTACTTCATTACTCGCATTTCTGCCTATTTTACACTTGAATTCATAGAAATAGAATAAGTTTTGGGGTTGTTTTGTAAATTTTGAAATCGGGGTTGAATTGGCCAAAATTTTGAATCATGGGTGCTTCCCTTACATTTATGTTGCTTCTATAGCATTCTGGGCATAAGAATTACGGAGTTCATGGACAAATTAGGATCAAAATAGTAGGGAAGGTAAAGGGTTACTCTTGGTTTGGTTTTGGTAATTTAGGCATGTTTTAGGAGTTATCATGCCCAAATTTTTGCACAAACTAGTGTTAGGGTACTTCATGAACACTGATTTGGGGTTGGAATGCCAAAAATGAGACTTTTCTCCAAAGGGCGCCATTGATGCACCCCTGGAGCTCAAGCATAATGAGGGCCACTATAGCGGCCTTATACTGCTATGGTGACCTCGCTATAGCAAAAACATTCCTGCTATACTGGCATCGCCATAGCAGGGCACAACCCACTATAGCGGGAGGCTACAGGCAGTAGCATCCCAGTCAGGCCTAAGCTGGGCCTTTTTTTTAAATTCGATTCCCTTGATACTTTATGAGTTTTAACCTGATTTCTTACGATGATTTTGCAAATCTACTACTCAAATGGCTGAAAACCAAGAAAATGCCCTTACTTACGAGAGATTCCCCGACAAAAACTGTTGGGAGAGAAATTTTGGAGTATCAGTTGATGGGTTTCTGGTATGAGAGGGGTTTTGTGATGAGAAGGGTGGCAACCAAGGCGCCAAAATTTTTCAACTAGCTCCAAGAGTTTGGTTGGGATCCAGAGGGGTTCCATACCATACTCCCTACCGTTCTTTGGGATGAACCCAACCTCACCATCCGTATTAGGGGAGTAGATGTCCCCGTGGATGATGGCACTATAAATGAGGTACTCGGGGTGTCAAATATCTCTAATTCTGAGTACATGCTAATGCCCGAAAGATAGATATGAAATGGTTGTGGGACACCCTGATTATGGAGGAGGAGAGGGACCAGATCTATTGGACCACCACTGAGGGGATTAGGAGCACTTACTTCACTGCTGATGCTAGGAGGTGAATGAACCTGGTGTCCCAAAGGATTAGTCCATTGGACAACACTTCTTATGTGACCTATCCTCGGGCCTTGGTGGTAGCCTATGCCATATAGGGTATACAGCTAAATGTAGGGGCTCAAATAGTTATGGCATAGAAGGATTTCTATTGGGACAACAAGAAGGGCCCCTACCTTCCCAGTCTGGTCTCTGCACTGTGCAGGCGTGTTGGGGTGCCTGAGAAGGATGCTGACACAGAGCTGGAGATGGACATGCCCTTCCATCTCCTCCAGGTAAAGGTGGTTGCATCCAAGAGTAAGAAGAAGAGGAAGGTGGGCGAAGCCGAGAGCAGTTGGGCCATAGAAGAGGTCGATGGTGATTATGATGATGCCCCTCCCTCCTAGCCCCTAATTTCCAGTAGTTGCCTGGAGGCATAATTGGCTACAGTTAGGAGATATATAGAGCATCATTATCTACCTTCCTAGGGTACATCCCCTTAAAGCTCTACAGCCCCACCTCCCACTACCCAGGACTTTCCAGCACTTCGTAGAGAGCTCGACGAGGAGAAGAGGAGGAGGTGCTCCTAGGACCGATTGCTCACACGGATGTAGAAAATTGTGAAGGTCATGTTATGGTGCACAGTCCCTGACAAGGAGCTCCCCCAGTTGGAGCCGAAGGACATGTAGAAGTTCTCCTTCCTGGATGATACGGAAGGAGAAGGCCCCGATCCAGCAGCCCGTGATTATGACAGGGAATCTAGCTAGGCCCTTGGTGTATATCAGCTCAGTTTGACCCCCCCCCCTCATACATTGTTACTTATTCGGGTTGCCCCTATTTGGGGCATGTAACAAACAATATTTCTCCCTTCATTTTCCTTTATTTTATTGCACATGGATGCTAGTTTTTTACAATTTAATAATGAATGAATGCCTTTACCTATATATATATATGTGATTTCCACATTTCATATGGTAGCTTGTAGCTTAAATTAACGATTAGTACATGCCACAAATGAAAAACAAAATAGGGGAAAACAGGGCAGAGATTCTGTCCCCACCCATCCCACTATAGCGGCTTGCACGTCGCTATGGGGATGCCGCTATACCAGAAAAATTCCCTCTATAATGAGCTTGCTGTAATGGGTCAGTTCACCTATGGCGGCCCAATAGCAGCAACCCAAAAATTTCATATTTTTCTACAATTTCCCCCATTCCCCTTCCCTATTTCCAGCAATCAAGCATGAAATCACACTATAGCTTTTAATAACAATTCCAAGACCAAACCCATCAATGCATAAAACAGCAACTTAGCATCACCTTACTTTAAATCAATTATAAATCACAACAAGAAACTTTCCATCAAAACAAATCCTGCTATTGTACAACAATAGCCCTTTTTCTATGGTCCTTAACTAAATACCGACTGTTTGAAATAAGAGTTTCTACAATCATAAACCATTTTTCCCCTTACCATTTCACCAATTATGAGTCTGTGCCTGGCACTTAGCATACGATTTCCATTTTAACCACATAGCAGTTAATTACCTTAGCTATCAACATATAATCAAGGTATGACCTTTCTCAATTCATGAAATCCACAATAATTCAAGCAATCACAACTCACATAAACATGAAACTCATAGTTCATTTATGTAACAAGCTTTGTATTTATTATTCCTTTATTTGACTTGGGGATAACCATTAGCCGATTATCTTAAAGTTATACCGCCTCAATGGCCAAATACCAATTAGAACCTTGTAACACCCCGTACATTTTTGAACCCACACCCCGTACATTTTTGAACCCTACTTTATTGGTGTTCTAGGGTGTATTTATATGCCTTATTACCTTAGTTTTGAGAGCAATAAGTGGGTATTTTTTATTGTGTTTGATGGATTATTGATATTGTGCTAATGCCCACAAAGAAAAGTCGAACAAAGGAAGAAAATTGGATTTTTGGTGTCAGGCGCGCCCAGGGGCGTGCAAGGCCGCTTTCTGCCAAAATTTTTCTGGCACAGGCAGCATATGGGCGCGCCAGGCAGCGTGCCAGGCCGCTTTTTGCCAAAAATTTTCTCCGACTACTAGTCTCTAAATAGGGCTCTTGGGTTATTGTATCATTATTCCATCTTAGTGGGACTACTCTTGGACTATTTTGGCATCCAAATGAGGGTTAATTCTTCGTCCATTTTTTTTTTTTATAATTTTTATCAATTTATGATAAATTAAGCCATGAGTAGCAAAAATCGCTTATTCTTGGAGATGAGGCTACGAACATGAATCTCGTGAGTGGAATATTCTCTTCACATTTATGGAATTATTTAAACATGAGATGGATGGTGGATATATATTACTTTTGTTGGGCTAAATTAATCTTGTGCTATTGGGCTCAATTAAGGCCCAATAATTAGGCAAAAGACATGTCCCAAAATGGAGAAATGATCCATTCTTGCTTTGACCAAAGTAAACCCTCAATTATTGGCCAAAAGTTGGCTAAGGATGACTTCAAGGGCCTATATAAAGGCACAAAAATCAGATTTTAATCCACACAACACACATGCCATTTTCTAGATTTTTCCACAACATTCTCTTATCTCACAAACCCTAAGCAACTATCTCTTGGGACAAGATCACTCTTTTGCAAGCTTGGGTAAGTGTTTATTCTTGTGATTTAATATATTATATGTATGAGATATTGTGTAGATCATGATGGTTATGTCTAAAAGTGTTGAGTGGTGCACTTTTGCTTTTTGCTAAAAGATGTGTCATCTATGGGATTTGAACTTGAAAGGGGACTTGAGGTTTTGATGAAAGTGAATGGTGTGGATGAAATATAAACATGTATAGTGTGGTTATGTCCTTAACTTATTTTTTTCTATATGTATAACTTGTGGGATTGTTGTGGGATTGTTGTTATGAAACGTATTGAGGTGACTTGATGGAGTAATTGTGACGTAGTGTTAATGAGGAAGCGTAAAGGAGAAACTTGGTGTGAAATGCTATTGGTTTATGATGTCTTGGTCAATGTGTGGAATGTTGTGGTATTGTTGGTATGACAATGCCATGAATGGTATTTTAAAAGGGTGAAATGAATTTATAGGGCAATCATGTAACTCATTGTCGTCTTATGCACTTGTAAGGTAGTTAGTTGTTAACGTGAACTCCGTTATGTACTTGTTTTGTAGATTATAACGTAAGGAAGGAGCTGGATTATTGTATTCACATATAGAACTATGTACTCATATTGGTAAGATAAGGTATGTAAGGTTACTCCCTTCGTATCCTTCTGCAGCACATATTGTTCCCATTGACATTTTACTTGTTCCTTTCCGAAATGTCCAAAGGTATTGTCATATGGTATTACTCACCAATTATGATTCACATGTCTCATGTTCATTGACTAATGTTTCAAAGTTCCAACAATGTTACAACCAACAACGTATCACTCTTATAATAAAAGAACTGAAGTAATGTATACTTGTTGAATAAGGGTGGCAACCCAAGGGGACAAAAGCCTAGCTAGGGGCGATCCCGAATAAATATTGAGTATGGGTGGCAACTCAAAGGGGCATAAGCCTAGCTAGAGGCGATCCCAAAGTAATATTAGGAACGGGAAGCAAATCGAAGGGGCGTAAGTCTAGCTAGAGGCAATCCCGAACGGGTGGCAACTCAAAGGGGCAAAAGCCTAGCTAGCGGTGATCCTGAAAGATGATAAGAATGATATTACATGAACAATATTTTATGAATGATTGTGACAATGATATGAACGAAAAAGAAATAAATGAATGCAATGTATACGACTCCACACATGTATATTCTGGTGGCTAATCTATATTGCCCACCCACTTGTACTTGATTTCTTTGAAGTCCTTATATCTTATGCAGTTACTTATAGCCTTACATACTCAGTACATTCTTTATACTGACATCCCTTGGGGGCTTACCTTACTTTCTGTAGGCATAGGTACTAGTAGACCTCCTCCGTAGGTTGCGGATCACTTGTAGATAATTGGTGAGCTCGGGGCTTTCCGAGTCACTATGTACATTTGTTTTGGTATTGTAAATGTTGTATAAAGTGGGGACTTGTCCCGAATTTAGGTTGGTTATGTATATGCATCTGTTAGAGGCTTTGTAGACGTACTTGGGGATATGAATGAAAGAATGTATGTCCATTTTGACTTGGTGGCCCTAACGGCCAAGTTTCATATATGTATATATCACATGTTTCCATGACTTCCGCCATTAGTATTTTGTATCTATACGTGATAGTGATGTTCCTTGAGTGACATGTGTATGAGTGTATATGAATGAAGATTGGTTCTCTCGGGCCTTAACGGCTTCGGGTGCCAGTCTGCCCCATTGGAATTCGAGACGTGATAAAAGTGGTATAAGAGCAGGCCGTCCTAAGGGTGTCTACAAATTCATGTCTGAGTAGAGTCTTGCTTATGAATGTGTTGTGCACCACATTTATAAGTAGGAGGCTACGGGACATTTAGGAGTTGTTTCTTTTCTTCATTTCTAGATCGTGCAATAGAACCAATGTTGTAAGTGGAATCGTATCTAATCATTGGAATTGATTTTCTTTGTTATAGTAAAATACTGATTACAAGATGAGGTAGGGGCAAAGGTAAGCAGGTAGATGTGCTTGTCGGAGAAAAAAATGAGTAAATCACCACCTGACCAAGCTAGTCAAAGTGAGGCTAACGCTGAGTTTGCATCACAGGCTTCTTCTACCTTTCCAGCTCCAGAATAGCCGAGAAGGAGAGAAGTACCTGCCGAACCACCTGTTAATGCTACCGAACAGGATCTAAGAAATGCGGTGCAAATGTTGACTCGTATAGTTGTCACACAGAATCAAGGACAAGTTGGTCCAATAACAAGTAACGACAGTGAGGCTAGGGCAGCTAGCCGAAGGACGCAGGATTTTCTGAAATTAGATCCTCCCACATTCACTAGGATAGATCCGAATGCAGACCCACAGGACTTCATGGACCAAATTCAAAGGGCTCTAGAGGTTATGCATGTGACTGGTATAGAAATAGTGGAACTTGCGACATATAGATTGAAAGGAGAAGCTATATTATGGTATGAAGATTGGAAACGATCGAGGGGTATTGGTGCAATTCCAGCTAATTGGGAAGAATTTAAAGCGGCATTCCTTGATCATTATCTTCCATATGAGGTATGGGAGGCTCGTGCAGACCAATTTTTAAATCTTTGCCAAGGGAATATGAGTGTCAGAGAGTACAGTCTACGGTTTAACTCTTTGGCTAGGTATGCTCCGAATGTGGTAGCTACTATGGCCGACA
The DNA here is from genome assembly GCA_031232105.1 of Capsicum rhomboideum. Lineage (NCBI taxonomy): Eukaryota > Viridiplantae > Streptophyta > Magnoliopsida > Solanales > Solanaceae > Capsicum > Capsicum rhomboideum. The sequence goes on from CP124718.1 coordinate 54,651,758, forward strand.
GAGTTATTCGGTACGTGGACAGATTGGAGCCATATTTGGTGAGGGACTGTACTATTGCTTCCTTGAACAGAGATATGGATAAAGCCAGAATACAAGCCTTTGCACATAAAATGGAGGATCAAAGGCAAAGAAGAAGGACACAAGAAGTTGAAGGAGGGCTGTCAAAAAGGGCAAGATCTACGGGATAGGTCATGGCGTCCCAAGGAGAGTTTAGGCCTCGAAATTTTAACAGACCGCCTAGACCATCATTTCCTTATTTCACAGCAGGCACTCAATCTCAATTCCGAGGGTCTCGAGGCAGCCATTTTGGGCAGAGCAGTGGGGTTTGAGGTTTACAAACGGCAGGATTTTCTCGCCAACCGTGTTAGCACTGTGGAAAGTCTCATTTAGGTGAATGCCGGGTTGGAATGAATGTTTGCTATTTTTGTTGCATGCTAGGGCACATGGTGAGAGAGTGCCCACAATAGGGCATGTATGGTATAGCACGACCTACGGGATCAACCATTGCATCATCATCATCGGTTCCTTCCCTAGGCAGAGGTGTACAGCCTGCTGGTTGTGGTAGAGGTGCTAGAGGAGCAGCCAGTTCCAGTGGAGCCCAGAATCGCACCTATGCCCTAGTGGACCGGCAGAATTCGGAGGCTTCTCCCAATGTAGTCACAGGTACTTTATCCATATTTTTGTATAGCGTATATGCATTGATTGATCCGGTTCTACATTATTATATATTACTCCATTGATTGCTGCAAAATTTGAAAGAACACCGAAATTATTAATTAATTCAATTGAAGTATCTACACCAGTTGGTGAATCTCTTGTTGCAAAAAGAGTATATCGTAATTATGTGGTAACTGTGTGTGGTTATGATACACTGGCTGATCTTATTGAACTGTACATGGTGTATTTTGATGTCATAATAGGTATGGATTGGTTGGCTTCTTGTTACACCACGATGGATTGTCGGGCTAAGAAAGTACATTTTTATTTTCCACAAACGAATGTTCTCGAATGGACGGGTAATGTGGGGGCACCGAAAGGTAAATTTATTTCCTACCTTAAAGCAAGGAAAATAATAGCCAAGGGGTACCTATGTCACTTAGTGAGAGTGAAAGATACTGACGTGGAACCACTAACTCATCAGTCGGTTCCAGTGGTCAATGAATTCTTCGATGTATTTCCTGACGATCTTCCAGGTTTTCCCCCTGAATGGGAAGTAGAGTTTGGTATTGATGTGATGCCAGGAACTCAGCCTATCTCTATTCCTCCGTATAGAATGGCTCCAGCAGAATTGCGTGAATTGAAGGAGCAATTAAAAGACTTGCTGGACAAGGGATTCATAAGGCCTAGTATGTCCCTGTGGGGTGTACCAGTACTATTTGTAATGAATAAAGATGGTACGTTGAGAATGTGCATTAACTATCGACAATTGAATAAAGTAACGATCAAGAACAAATATCCCCTCCCCATAATTGATAATTTGTTTGATCAGTTACAGGATGCTAAATGTTTTTCAAAGATTGACTTAAGATCGGGCTACCATCAAGTCAGAGTTAAAGAAAAGGATGTACCCAAGACAGCTTTCCGAACACGGTATGGCCATTATGAATTTTTAGTTATGCCGTTTGGACTAACAAATGAACCAGCTATTTTCATGGATTTGATGAATATGGTATTTAGGCCATTTTTAGACGTGTGCGTGACAGTGTTTATAGATGACATCCTGGTTTATTCAAGATCACAAGAGGACCATGCTAATCACTTACGACATGTGTTATAAATTTTTCGTGAGCGTAAGTTGTATGCAAACTTCTCTAAATGTGAATTTTGGTAGAAATCCGTAGCATTCTTGGGTCACATTGTGTCAGATGAAGGAATTCGGGTGGATACATAAAATATTGAAGCGGTGAAAAATTGGCCAAGGCCTACGACACCTATGGAAATTCGTAGCTTCCTTGGGTTGGCAGGTTATTATCGAAGGTTTTTTGAAGGGTTTTCTTCCATTCCTGCACCTTTAAAGAAGCTAACACACAAGGCAATCAAGTTTCAGCGGAATGATGCATGTGAGGAAAGTTTCCAAGAGCTGAAAGATAAATTAACTTCTACACCCGTATTAGTACTTTCGGAAGGCACAGAAGGGTATGCAGTATATTGTAATGGGTCCGAAGTTGGCTTAGGATGTGTATTGATGCAGCACGGTAATGTGATAGCATATGCCTCACGACAGTTGCAGCCACATGAGAGAAACTATCCCATACATGATCTTGAGTTAGCAGCTGTGGTATTTGCTTTAAAGATATGGCGCCTTTATTTGTATGGAGTTCATGTTGACATCTACACTGATCACAAGTGTTTGCAATATATCTTTAAGCAGAAGGATTGAAATTTGAGGCAGCGGAGGTGGCTTGAACTATTGAAAGACTATGATATTGATATCCTATATTATCTAGGAAAAGAAAATGTGGTAGCCGATGTATTAAGCCGCAAAGCAGTAGGAAGCACTAGTGGCCAGTTGACGGAAAAGCAAGCTATAGTCAAGGATCTGCATCAACTAGCCAGCTTGGGAGTTCGTCTTCTTGAATCTCCAGATGAAGGGGTTATTGTGCAAAATGCAGCAGAATCTTTCTTAGTAGCTGAGGTAAAAAAAAAACACGATGCGGATCCTATTTTATTTTAGCTGAAAGAAAATGTACAACTGGGTATGACTAAGGCATTTGATCTTACGCAAGAAAGAGTACTTCAATGCCAAGGTAGATTATGTGTAACGGATGTAGATGAGCTGAGGAGACGAATTATGACAGAGGCGTATCAGTCACGATATTCTATTCATCCGGGAGCTACCAAAATTTACCATGATTTAAAAGAAGTGTATTGGTGGGGAAACATGAAGAAGAACATTGCAGAATTTGTAGCTCAATGTCTAAATTGTCAACAAGTAAAGGTAGAGCATCAGAAATCGGGAGGTTACCTGCAATGTATCAATCTTCCAGTCTGGAAATGGGATATGATTAGCATGGATTTCATCACAAATTTTCCTCGTACACTACGGAAATTTGATTCCATATGGGTAATAGTTGACAGGCTTACCAAGTCAGCGCATTTCCTACCAGTCAAGACCACCTATACAGCTGAGGAGTATGCAAGGTTGTATGTTAAAGAGATAGTGTGGTTACATGGGATTCCAATTTCCATTATATCAGACAGGGGAGCTCAATTTACTGTGCATTTTTGGAGATCTTTTCAGCAGAGTTCCGGTACACAAGTGAATTTGAGTACGGATTTTCATCCTTAGACAGATGGACAAGCAGAACGTACTATCCAAACACTTGAAGATATGCTAAGAGCTTGCACATTGGATTTTAAAGGCAGCTGGGATGATTATCTACCTCTTATTGAATTTGCCTACAACAATAGATATCATTCAAGTATTAAAATGGCACCTTATGAAGCTTTATACGGAAGGAAGTGTAGATCACCAATCGGATGGTTTGAAGCAGGTGAAGCTACTTTACTTGGGCCAGATCTTGTTCATCAAGCTATGGAGAAAGTTAAAGTGATCCAAAAGCGGCTGCAAACGGCCCAAAGTCGACACAAGTCATATGCTGATGTTAGAAGAAGAGGCCTCGAATTTGCTATAGATGATTGGATATTCTTGAAGGTGTCACTGATGAAAGGGGTAATGCGATTTGGAAAGAAAGGGAAGTTGAGTCCCCATTATATAGGGCCATATGAAATTGTCCGAAGATTTGGGAAAGTTGTGTATGAATTGGCACTACCCCAAGAAATCTCCACAGTTCATCCAGTATTTCATGTTTCGATGCTTCGAAAGTGCATAGGAGATCTATCTCGTATCGCTTCCATTGAAGATGTACAAGTTACGGAGGATCTAACCTATGAAGAGATACCTATGGCTATTCTGGATAGACAAGTGAAGAGGTTAAGGAATAAAGACGTAGTTTCCGTAAAAGTACTTTGGAGAAATCAGCAAGTAGAAGAGATCACATGGGAAGCTGAAGAAATGATGAAGTCAAAGTACCCATATTTGTTTCACACGGAAGAAAAAGTTCCAAGTGCGGAAGAATAGCAATAACAAGTAAGTATCTATAAGCATTATGTGTATATATATCGATTCTAACATAAAGGGGCATTTTTTGTAAATGGGAAGATTTTATTAACATTTGAGGATGAATGTTTCTAAGGGGGGAAGGATGTAACACCCCGTACATTTTTGACCCTACTTGATTGGTGTTCTAGGGCGTATTTATATGCCTTATTACCTTAGTTTTGAGAGCAATAAGTGCGTATTTTGTATTGTGTTTGATGGACCATTGACATTGTACTAATGCCCGCAAAGAAAAGTCGAAGAAAGGAAAAAAATCGCATTTTTGGTGTCAGGCGCGCCCAGGGGCAAGCCAGGCCGCTTTTTGCCAAAACTTTTCTCCGACCACTAGTCTCTAAATAGGGCTCTTGGGTTATTGTATCATTATTCCATCTTAGTAGGACTACTCTTGGACTATTTTGGCATCAAAATGAGGGTTAATTCTTCGTCCTTTTTATTTTTTTATAATTTTTGTCAATTTATGATAAATTAAGCCATGAGTAGCAAAAATCGCTTATTCTTGGGGATGAGACTACGAACATGAATCTCGTGAGTGGAATATTGTCTTCACATTTATGGAATTCTTTAAACATGATATGGATGGTGGATATATATTACTTTTGTTGGGCTAAATTAATCTTGTGCTATTGGGCTCAATTAAGGCCCAACAATTAGGCAAAAGACATGGCCCAAAATGGAGAAATGATCCATTCTTTCTTTAACCAAAGTAAACCCTCAATTATTGGCCAAAAGTTGGCTAAGGATGACTTCAAGGGCCTATATAAAGGCACAAAAATCAGATTTTAATCCACACAACACACATGCCATTTTCTAGATTTTTCCACAACATTCTCTCATCTCACAAACCCTAAGCAACTATCTCTTGGGACAAGATCACTCTTTTGCAAGCTTGGGTAACTGTTTATTCTTGTGATTTAATATATTATATGCATGAGAGATTGTGTAGATCATGATGGTTATGTCTAAAAGTGTTGAGTGGTGCACTTTTGCTTTTTGCTAAAAGATGTGTCATCTATGGGATTTGAACTTGAAAGGAGACTTGAGGTTTTGATGGAAGTGAATGGTGTGGATGAAATATTAAAATGTATGGTGTGGTTATGTCCTTAACTTATTTTTTTCTATGTGTATAACTTGTGGGATTGTTGTGGTGAAACGTATTAAGGTGACTTGATGGAGTAATTGTGACGTAGTGTTAATGAGGAAGCGCAAAGGAGAAACTTGGTGTGAAATGCTATTGGTTTATGATGTCTTGGTCAATGTGTGGAATGTTGTGGTATTGTTGGTATGAAAATGCCGTGAATGGTATGATAAAAGGGTGAAATGACGTTATAGGGCAATCATGTAACTCATTGTCGTCTCATGCACTTGTAGGGTAGTTAGTTGTTAACGTGAGCTCCGTTATGTACTTGTGTTGTAGAGTAAAACATAAGGAAGGAGCTGGATTATTTTATTCATATATAGGGTTGTGTATTCATATTGGGAAGATAAGGTATGTAAGGTTACTCCCTCTGTATCCCTCTGTAGCACATATTCTTCCCATTGACATTGTACTTGTTCCATTTCGAAATGTCCAAAGGTATTGTCATATAGTATTACTCACCAATTATGATTCACATGTCTCATGTTCATTGACTAATGTTTCAAAGTTCCAACAATGTTACAACCAACAACGTATGACTCTTATAATAAAAGAACTGAAGTAATGCATACTTGTTGAATACGGGTGGCAACCCAAGGGGGCAAAAGCCTAGCTAGGGGCGATCCTGAATAAATATTGAGTATGGGTGGCAACTCGAAGGGGCGTAAGACTAGATAGAGGCGATCCCGAAGGAATATTGGGAACGGGTGGCAACTCGAAGGGGCGTAAACCTAGCTAGAGGCAATCCCGAACGGGTGGCAACTCAAAGGGGCAAAAGCCTAGCTAGAGGTGATGATATGAATGATATTACATGAACAATATTTTACGAATGATTGTGACAATGATATGAATGAAAACGAATGAAATTAATGCAATGTATATGACTCCACACATGTATATTCTGGTGGCTAATCTATATTGCCCACCCACTTGTACTTGATTTCATTGAAGTCCTTATATCTTATGCAGTTACTTATAGCCTTACATAATCAGTACATTCTTTGTACTGACGTCCCTTGGGGGACTTACCTTACTTGCTGCAGGCACAGGTACTAGTAGACCTCCTCCGTAGGTTGCGGATCACTTGCAGATAATTGGTGAGCTCCAGTTGGTTTGGGGCTTTCCGAGTCACTATATACATTTGTTTTGGTATTGTAAATATTGTATAAAGCAGGGACTTGTCCCGACTTTAGGTTGGTTATGTATATGTATCTGTTAGAGGCTTTGTAGACATACGTGGGGAGATGAATGAAAGAATGTATGTCCATTTTGACTTGGTGGCCCTAACGGCCAAGTTTCATATATGTATATATCACATATTTCCATGACTTTTGCCATTAGCATTTTGTATCTATACGTGATAGTGATGTTCCTTGAGTGACATGCGTATGAGTGTATATGAATGTAGGTTGGTTCTCTTGGGCCTTAACGACTTCGGGTGCCCGTCCGCCCCGTTGGAATTCGAGGCGTGACAAGCCTTCTCGGTTCCGATTCCATTATTTGTGTCATTCCAAATGGAGTCAAGTGACATCCATTTGCCTTGCTGAGATACCAATTGGAATCGAGAGATACCAATTGGACTCAACTCATATAAACAACCACCCAAAACACACGAATAGAGAGAAAAAAGTGAAACAATTTCCTAGAATGCCTCATAGCTCCCCAAAGATTAGATGTGGACATCAACACACCAATCCGTAGGACTCTACTCAATATTTGTTATTGTACTGGGAGACGGGTAACCTAGGCTCTGATACTAACTGTCACGACCCAACTAAGCGGATCATACGGATACCTACTCTAAATCCACCTAGATAGGAGAACCCTCACCAACCGTTTCAAAACATATGCGGAAGTCAATAAGAAACAATGAATTACCTTATTTATTATAAACACTTTATAAAACCTTTAAATACAATTGAAACTTTCCCCAAGGAACTAGTCTAAATAGGTATAAGAGCTACCAAGAGAAAACACAATTGTACACATGACCCAACTTCCACAGTAGGATCGAAATAGAAGTTGTTGGAGAACTTTACCGCATCAAGTAAGAAATATCTACTGATCACGTATCCAGACTATACCCTAGAAAAGGGTATAGCAAGAGTAGTATCAGTACAAACAACACATACTAGTAAGTATCATAGGTCGACCCGAATTAAATCACATAAATATGATATAGATATTCAAAAAGAAACATGCCATTAAAGAGTGGTTGTTTAGTCAAGGAACTTCCTTCATTAATCCCATACTTCAAGATAATGAGACTTATCCTTATTCAACAACATCATAGGTTTAACCCTAAGGTACTAAGTTTCGACCATATTATCAATGAAGGACTGAACACCCCTTCAATTATGAACACTATTAGGCCTAACTTAATGGTTCCCAACCTTAACCGCCCACCTAGTTAGAGATCTGGAAAGCTACAGAAAACTAAGCAATAAAACAACAACCATGAACACTTTCATGTACCCCCATATCCCTTACTGACACTTAGCCCTTATTACTACGCTACTGAGTTTAATCAAGTACAAGTTAACATAGACAGCAGCTCAAGTCAAGACTACTACCAACCTCATTATATTCAATCAAGTGTAGTCAACATAGGCATTAAACCAAGTCAACAATGCTGACTCAACCACAATATACTACATCTTGTCTCAATTACATAAGTGCATAAACAATAAGAAGGATATGTCAATTATTCTTCATTTAGTTTGGACCTCTCAGTATCCATTCCCATAACAATAATGGTGATGGTTATAAGTCCCAATTCATTTAAGAAACCAATTATGTCAAGTTATCAAATAAGCTTGGTCCACGCAAGGAACCAATATAACAAGTAAGCACACAATTTCGGTTCACACAAGGAACCAATATAAAAAATAAGCATGTAAACCTGGTCCACTCAAGGAACCAATATAACAAACAAGCATATATACTCGGTTTACTCAAGAAACCAATATAATAGATAAGCACGTAAACCCTGATTCACTTAAGGAACTAATATAATAAATAAGTATGTAAACCCTGATTCACTCAAGAACCAATATAACAAACAAATACGTAAACCCTAGTTCACTCAAGGAACCATCACACTCACCTGTACCTTATACTCACATGCTAAGGGTCTTATGGTCGCCTACTAGACATGACCTACAAGGGACAAGCTATTGTCCATGTACCAAATCCCAGACATCAAGTGTCTGTCAACTTTATATCAACAAATCTCGTGAAGATGTCTAAATACCGGTAAATCCCACCATTGTGATAGATATCACCATAATCACAACCTCATTGATAACAGAAATAATACTTATAAAAACCATCAAGCTTTACATAGAACTTTATTGCATTTGATTAACACTTATGATATCAAAGAGTTATTCATTTACATTCCTTGAACATACATTGTAACAAGAAATATGAAGGAATAGTTATCATGCACACATAAAACAAGTTGGGTTCAACTACATTAAACCATCACTTACCATGTAACCTTATCCCAAGTTCACAACATTTATTCTTCAATACCCTAAGTCACATGTTTGCCCGAAGGCCGATCAACAATCTGTAATTCAAGCCTTACCAAATCATGTTCATTACTTTCAAGAATTTTCTTTATGGGCACCTAACCCGGACTTAGACTGTCTAAGGTGTACAACCACCCATTATAACAACAATACCAACTCTATGACTGTCATTCCTCGGGTTACCACCCTAGATTCTTCAAAATCCACCAACACTAACGACCTTCAACTAGGTAAATAATAGGCTCTAAACCTAATTCCAGGTGCAATACCAGTTTTAAAACATACAAGGATGCATAACAATAAAATCAGGAACATTAACTACCTTGACAATTTCAATATCACTAAATAACAACAAAAATCCCACCCCATTAATTGGGTTTTGATCCGTTTTATCCATTCCAACACCATGCCCATAGGCCTAAGCATGAAATCTCTCATCAATCTACGTGATGCCTATGCTTTCTAACCCAGGCCTAAACTAATCAGTTAAACCTAGCCTACCTGGACGTCAAGCAGTTGCTACGGAGTCATGAAGGCAAGTTTTTAACTGTGTGCTGGTGATTTTTGGTGTGACATCTGCTAGAAAATCATGGGCTTTACCCTATTCAAGTAAAATCCCTTCTCTCTATTTCTCCAAGGCCATAAGGTAACCCTATGAGGGTTTTAGAGCAAACCTCATCCTTTTTACATCTGAAGAAGAGAAAAGGGAAATATCAAATCGCAACAGAGAATCTGATCTTGTCATCCAACTACAGTGGCTCGTAGGCTGCTACAACGATGCTACTATAGTGGGAAAATTCCCGCTATAGTGGGATGACATCAGCACGATGCAAAATTTATAATTTCAAAATTTTAGTCACATCATCCTATACCAATTTGAGATCGTATTTTCAAGAATCCCCATAACCCATAACCCATACCCATAATGAGGTGTCTTTTAATAACGACAGAATAAGTCTTTACAGTACCCAAATCTGATTTGAATTTCTCCTAAAAGTTGGAGGTAAACTGCATATCCTTATCTGACACTATAGAAACAGGCACCCCATGAAGTTTCACAATCTCTTTCACATAGATCTTAGCCAACTTGGTTGTATTATAGTGTACCCTTACCAAAATAAAGTGTGAAACTTTGGTCAATCGATCGATAATTATCCAAATAGAGTCATATTTCCATAAGGTCTTAGGAAGATCCACAACAAAGTCCATGGTTATTCTTTCCCACTTCTATTCTAGAATGGGCATCCTCTGAAAAACGAAACCAGGTTTTTGATGTTCATACTTAACTTGCTGACAGTTTTGACACTTGGTCGCAAAATCCACAATGTCTCGCTTCATTCTGCACCACCAATAGTGTTGCCTCAAGTCTCTATACATTTTGGTTACACTTGGATGTATAGAGTACTTAGAATTATGAGCCTCTACAAGGAAGGTGGAGATCAAATTACTCACCCGAGGCACAGACACACACCCTCGAATCCTCAGCACTCTCTCTTTGTCAAGAATAGCCTCCTTGGCCTCATCTTGTTACACCTTCTCCCTAAGATTATTCAACTTCTTATTCTCAAAATGTGTTTTCTTGAGAGATTAAGGAAGGTGGACTTCGCTTTAACAGGTGCCAACACTCCTCCCTTGTCAGTTACCTACAACCTCATAAAACCGTTATTTAGAGTTCATACCTCCCTAGCCAATGGGCGCCTCGACACCTCCAACCATGTCAAACTCCCCATGCTTGTCAACTTTCGACTCAATGCATCTTCCACCACATTGACCTTATGATACTGAATTAAAATAGCATAATCATTGATAAACTCTATCCACCTTCTCTGTCCCAAATTCAAATCCTACTGAGTAAATACACACTACAAACTGTGGTGCCTATGAACACATCACACATTACCCTATAGAGGTAATGTCACTATATCTTCAAAGTAAACACCACTGCTACCAATTCTAAATTATAAGTGGAGTAGTTCTTCTTATATGACTTCAGTTGCCTCGAGGCATAAGCAATTACATTCTGATCTTGCATCATAACAACACCTAAACCAGACCGTGAAGCATCATAATATATAATGAAATCCTTACCTTCAATGGACAAGGTAAGAATAGGAGCGAAAGTCAATAAGGTCTTGAAATTTTGAAAGATCTCCTCACAATCATCTCTCCATACAAAAGGTACGTCTTTCTAAGCAGGTGAGTTATATGTGAAGCAATGGTGGCAAACTCTTTCACAAACTGATGATAATAACGGGCCAACCCCACAAAACTACAAACTTCTATCATATTGGTCGATCTGACCCAATTCTTAATAGCTTCAACCTTTTACGAATCTACCATAACCCCATCCTTAGATACCATATGCCCTAAAAAAGACACTGAAGACAACCAGAATTCACACTTTGAATACTTAGCATAAAGTTGTTTCTCCTTAAGCAACCCCAACACAGTATGTAGGTAAGCTTCATGCTCCCCCCTACTCTTAGAGTAGACCAGAATATCATCAATGAAAAAATAACAAATGAGTCCAAAAAAGGATTGAATACCCCATTTATCAAGCTCATAAAAGTAGTTGGGGAATTGGTTAAACCAAAAGACATGACCAAGAACTCATAATAGCCATAACGAGTTCGGAAGGTAGTCTTTAAAATGTTCTTTACCCGAATCTTAAGTTGATGGTAACCTAACCTTAAATCAATCTTTCAGAACACTGTGCCTCCCTGCAACTGGTTGAATAAGTCATCTATCCTAGAAGTATATGCACATCCACATACTACCATTCTTTTTTTCAAAAAAAGCACAGGATCTCCCCAAGGTGAAACCCTCGAATGAATAAAACCCTTCCCTAACAACTCTTGCAACTGAGATTTCAATTCTCTTAACTCTATCGATGCCATTCTATAAGGAGGGATAGATATAAGGCGGGAACCCGGCTCTAAGTTTATACAAAAATCAAGCTCAAGGTCAGGTGGCATACCAGGGCTTAGGAAATACCTCTATGAATTCACACACTAGAGAAACCAAAGAAATAAAAGGGTATGCCAAACTATCATCCTGAAGATGAGCTAGGAACGCCTTACACCCCCAATTAATTAACCTAGGGGCATGAATAGCTGACATAATTCTCAAATGAGTAGGCTTAAAAGTACCCTCCCACTCTAATCTCTCAATCCCGGACATAGCTATAATAATTGTCTTAGGTAACAATCAAGAACAACACGGTGAAGAGATAACCAGTATCCCCAAAATAATATCAAACTCCTCCATATCTAAAATCACTAAATCTGCCAAAGTCCTATACCCCATAAACATCACAGGACATGCCCGATAAACCTATCAACACACACAAAAACCCCAACCAATATAGACACATACATGGGTGCATCAAGAAATTCACATTTTAAGTCTCAACCCAAAGCAAATTTTATAGACACATAGGAGAAAGTAGATCCTAAATCAAACAATACAAAAGGCATACGAAAACAGACAAGAATACTACCTATGATCATAGCATCAAAAGATTTATCTTCGGGAAGGGACGAAACAGCATAAAGACGAACCTTGTCACCACCCTGACCATTACCTCTACCAACTTGTGTGCCACCTCGACCAACTTATCCTCTACCACGGTTAGCTTTGTATCCACCCCTCCCTACAGTCTAACCACAATGACCACAATGTGTACGACCTCTACCATATCCTCCACCACCATGACCTATCAAAACTAAAGAATTAAAAGTTTGTTGTTGAGTCAACTGACTTGCAGATAAGAAGTTAGGACCAAACTTTTGAATATGACCTATTCCCCCACACTCATGGAATTTGATACCTAAGTTCGGCCATTGAACTGAAGATGTTGAAGGTGTATAATTATTTGTCTAGGGGGGATGACAAATGACCCTTGACTGGCCCTTCAAGGACACAAGTATAGCTGAATGGAATGGTTGAGAAGAGTAAACTTGTGAACCACTTCCTTTCAAAGAAGTGCCACTAAAATGAGCCAATTTTTTAGCCTTCTTTTCATCTGCCTTCACCTCTCCTTACTTCTTCACACCTTCCACTTTCTTCACAAACTCCACCACTTCCTGAAAATTTTTTCCGGCCATAGCCACTTGTAGAACATCCACTTAAAAGTCCATATTCAAACCTTTCATAAAATACTTGATCCTCTCCTCCTCTAAATTAATCAATTGCAATGTATAACAAGATAAGGCATGAAATTTGGCTTCATAGGCTGTCACACATATATCACCCTGCTCAAGTCTCAGGAACTCATCTTTCTTCATATCTCGACTGGTACGAGGAACATACTTCTCAAGGAACATATTTGAAATAGAGACCAAGCAAGTGGAGGTAAACCCTCCCTACACTCAACAAATGACCTCCACTATTGCTTGGCCTCTCCCTGCTACTAAAAATTCACAAACTCCATACCATACCTCTCCCTAATGCCCATCTTGTGCAGACGCTTGTGACAGTAGATCAAGAACTCAAACGCATCCTCTGAATTATCCCCTTGAAACACTGAAGGTTTCATCTTCATGAACTTACAAAATAACCTATGCTCATCATCAGTCATAATCGATCCCAATACCTATTGGGGAAAAACTCCCATCTCAGAATCCTCATCTATCTGAGGTGCTACAGCAGTGGCATACTGTAAGGCTGGGGAAGGAAATATAGGAAACACCAGAGTATTATCGATACCAAAAAATCTACACAAAAACCTTAACACTTGCTGAATCATCTCTACATACATCGGCACCTGAGCTACACCATTTTGCATTGGTATCACATTCTTCGAAACTCGAACTTTCTCATCCTCAATTTCACCTCTTCATTGTAAAACAAATCTGGAGCATCCTGTTGTAGTGGAAGGGATGATGATCTCTACCTAGTTGATCCTCTGGTTGCTCGGGCTCCACCCCTGACAGGTGTTGCCCTTACCTCAGGCTCTGCCCTGAACAGCAGCCTCAGCGGCTGATACCGATGTTGCTGGTGGTGCTGCTATTGATCTAGTAGAACGAGTGATCACCATCTACAAAACAAGAGTGAAAGAGATTATATACCAATTTGGATCATAAAAAACCAATTGGAATCAAGTACTAGCACAAAAGGTATAGACTTCTCCATACCATTCCAAAAGACTCTACTAGACCCGTTCTTGTATGACAAGATCAACAAACCCAGTGATCTAATACCATCTTTGTCACAATCCAATCGGTCATGAGTTGCACTCATCCTAACTCTACAGTGGGAGAACTATCTAACCCAACCCTTAGCCAATTACCAAGAATGTACATTAACCATCTTTCTTACTAAACACAATTATAACCAAATTTAACCATTACTAACTTATCATATCAAAACCAAAAGAGAGTGCAGAAGTATCTCTATTTATTTCAATCCCCGGGACCCAAAAGTCACCGTACAAGAACTCTAACATGTCCAACCAGATAAAAAACATAATCTGAGATACAAATAAAGAGGAATGACATTGTCCTAAAACCAAAGGACATGTAATAAATAAAGATGACCCAATGGTTGCCTGAACATGGTGTTCACCCTTGAATCGATACTGGAGTGAATGAACTAAACCCGAGGTCTCATCTCAAATGCTAGAACACACTCTACACTCAATAAAAAGAAGAGTACAGGTAGCATCAGTACAAAAACTAAGTACTAGTAGGCATCATTGGTCGACTTAACCCAACACCATACAAATAACCAAGTGAAACGCAAGTAAGAAACAATCAAAACATAACTCACAATTAGTTGACAATCAAATGTACAGTCATAACACTTCAACTCACTAATCAACAACCACTCTCTTCATACAACTAGAGTACAAGTACATAAGTACATCAATTACACTTAGACAGATTCATCCAATAATAGTCAATACAATGAATATGCAAATGTAATAATGATTGCATGCATCCAAGATGTACACACATACTAGGGTCAACAGGGACCCTCAGTTATGAACTGTAAGGGATGAGTTCAGTTCATGTACCAGTACCAGCGTGGTATCTAATATAATAACAGTGTCGGTGTGACACTCAATCCAAATAACATGAGTATCAGTGTGACACTTGATCCAAATAACAGTGTCAGCATGACACTCGATCCAAATAATAGTGTCTGTGTGATACCCGTTACAACATCATCTCAAGATATGTATAATCACAAATCCAAATGCTCAATGCATTATAATGAATCAACAATTACAAGTAATGCCCTAAAGCTAATCTCATACATTCAACTTACATGAAAGAACAGATTCAAATCAAGTCTATACTACCATTAAACCATAGCCTACCTTAATTCCTTGCCCAAAAATAATATTTGGCCACAGTCTTACCTTTTCTCTCAATTTCTGCCCGTTCTTGATCTATAAACAATAATTACACATATTTCAACATAACGATCCTCACCTCTAAGTAGTATAAACTCATATCCATCAATTTCAATCTACGAACTTGACCTAGTTCATGATTCTAGGGTTTTTTACCTTTTAATCCCCTGAAAGTCTTCATATTTTAAGTTTACAAGCACAAATCATACTCTACAAAGTGTTTTCTAACACCCTAGGATAAATAACAATTGAATACAACCATTCCCTACCAATTTCCACTAATTTATTGACTTAGGTCTAAATAACAATTTTAACTAAGGCCATGATTCTTGCAACCCTAAGGATATAAAGGAGTGAATTCAAGTTTGAGAAGTGAAGAACCTTACATCAAATATGAAGAAACCACAATTTGGTGCAAAATCACCTTACCTAGACCTTGAACGAGTTTTTGAAATAATGGAAATAAAAACATTGATTTTCTGACTTAAATGAATTTTCTGTGCTTTCGTCGGTGCAGCAACAGATCTGTCATTACAGCGACACCAAGGCCAAAATGGTCTGTCGTTGCGGTGATACTTTTTCCTCTGTAGTGATGTCGTTGTAACGACACTTTTGTCGCTGCAATGACACTTTTGTCGCTACTCTTATCCCATCTCTGGTCATTTCACAACACACTTCTCAATTCTTTATGTTATGAGCTGACCGCTCAATCATAATTGTCGTTACTGATATTTTGCTACCCTATTTTACATACCAGAAGTTTCAACGACTTTTGAAACTTGTCCTCTAATACAAAATCTGCTCAAAATCACCAATCATCACTCTAATAACTCCTACATTTTCCTAGACCATCACACACTCAAAATACGCCTAAAACTAGGTTAACCCTGAATTTCAAAATTTTAATCTAAGGAAGAACTAAGCAAAGGTTTTACTCTCTATTTTAGCATAATGACATTTTGGGTCATTACATTATATGTTTCCATGCAGCTGCTCATGAATTATGCAAGTATCAAGGGTTAGCTTGGGACCACATGTAGTTCTAAGCACCATTTTACTTCTATGGTGTAGACTCGGATCGTGACAGTGTTTGGGGTTTTTATCGGGTTGGGTTTAGGGTCAGATTGAGTTTCGGGTCCTAAATTGAAGTTAGGAGTCTGAATCCAAAGTGGGTTTGGGAGTTGGTCTCGAGTCGAGGTCGGATCCTAAGTCCTTTATCTTGGATAAAGGTTGAAAGTCGAGTCTTAAGTCGAGATTCGGGTGTCGGGGTTGGGAGTTGGGTCTCGAATTAAGGTCGGTAGTAGAGTCCTGAGTCGATAATTAAGAATCGGGGTCAGGAGTCAAATCCCAAGTCAGTGTCAGGAAGCAATACCAGAGACTCGAGTTAGGGAGGAAAGTTGAGGCGTGAGATTGAAAGAGAGTTTTGAAAAATATTTTCCTTACTTTTTGAAGGGAAGTCATTTTCAATAAATTTGATGAAAAATAACCTCATTTGGAAAATATTTAAGCCAACCAAACTTGAGAAAATTGAAAAATATTTTCCTTCATACCAAACGCACTCCATATATATACTAGTTTTTGGATACATGCATTGCACGTGTATTTCATGTTAATTAGTACAAGTTTTTTAAGACAATAGAAATAATATTAGAATAAATTCATGATGAATTGCACAAATTTGAAAGTAAAGTATTAATCATGGTCAAATTAATGAATAGTGAGTTTATATAATTGGTAATCATTATCATTGTAAAGAAAAAAAACATAATTATCCCCCTCCTCCCCCCCCCCCCCCCCGAAGTAGGACCATTTTATTAAAGATACACTTAAACTTTGTCGAGGTCATATGTCCCCCCCTAAATGTCATGTCCCTAGTCTGCACCCTGGAAGTAACATAGTGCTTAGAACCACAAGTGGCCCAAAGCTAACCCTTGATACTGGCATAAGTAATGAGCAACTGAATTGGAAAATATAAACTAGAAAATAGATACTGACAACACTATGCGGAAGCAAAATTTTGGATTTAACTCGTTCAATACATCACTATTAAAAGTTTACAACATTTGTATTACAAAAAGAAAATAGACTAAAACTGAATACAATAGTTTTGACTATCTATGAAGCCTTTACTAATACTGAGTACAGTTAGCTGGAACATGACCCCAAGCTATCTCCAATCAATATATATGAACTAAAAGGACTACTATGACTACTAACTGACTAAAGTTCCCGAATAAGGAGAACTCATCACCTACTGACTGGAAGTTGTGATCTGTCTGACCGTGATCCTGTAAGCTAGAACTGATACCTACATTATGAAACAATGTAGCTCGAAGAAAGTATGTGGTCAATACTTTGAATGTAGTGAGCATGTGAGATATGCAATAACCATAAACAATACTTAAATCATTCTTTTAAAACTGAGGACATAAACCATGTACTATAATATGAATTAAATCATGTTTGTACTTAAAAGTTGTGAGACATAAAGTAATCTCTGAATCATGAGCAAAAACATTTTTGAAAACTAGAAAGTTGTAGAAGCATAAATATTTCATATGATATTAAAACTAATACTGGACATAATATAAAATTATACTGAATGCAAAGAACTGAGCTGTAGTACAATGACCCCTTATAAAAATACATAAATATTGATATGCAAGGATAGTCTAAAAAGTCAAAATTTAAATATAAGTAAAATTAAACTGAGAGTCATGTACAAATACTGAGTTTGAGACTATGGGAGGTTCTCGTAACTGACATATACCATGTAAGCAACATGGAATCAAACCTTTAACCCTAGTGGGAAGGTGTTCTATACCTTGCCAAGGGTAAGAATCATGACTAGCGTGAATTCACTCATGAGTCTATTCGAGCAAAGGGAGACACTCTCAACTGGCTAAGACTCCTTAACCTATGATGGCACGAAGTTTTGGAACTTGACTTTTCTGGATCCGTGTCCTCTCGATGCTAAGTACTACTCCCAAACTGATTAATACTGATAGTTCATAAAACTGATATACTGAAAACTGAATCAGAACATACTTTATCTAAAAGTATCCTTAAGGTCTGAGTAACTAAAAATATGTTGTAAGCCTATAAATTGAAACCAACTATGTTGTTCATGCTAAATTTAATAATATTATAATCGTGTGTTCATAACAAGCCAAGCTTTCTGAAAAATATGGCTAATTCATGAAAAACTATTAAAATACCAAATTGATTATTAAATCATGAATCATTAAGTCTTGAAAGATACTCACACCATGAAAAATACATACTTGTGCTATAGAAATCATGAGGGAATTGAATAAATAGGGAAATCATGAACAAATGAAAATCCTAACTTAATTTATAAAAAAACTGAGAAACTCTAAGTTTATTCGAGACTCAATGGGTGAAAGGATACCCATTGATGAAATCCCACATACCTGGAAGGTTAGTTCTTGCTAAGAACTTGAATTCTTGAAGCCCTTGGTGAGGAACCTAGTTCTTTGAGTTAGAACTTGAATCGCTTGTTACTCTGAGTTTGTCGTATGTTTAAAAGTAAATAAGGGATTAGGAGTAGTTTAGGCTTATATATCCCTTCTTAAAATATTAAAAATAAATTAGTTTAGGGGTTAAACTAGTGAAAAAAGACTGAAATATCCCTGACAAAACCATTCCTAAAAATCGCTGGTTCGATCCCACGAACCAAGTTACGGTCCATTCTATCATAACACGGGTCGTGGTAAGTGTTTGTGGTATCTAAGATAAAAATTTCCAACCTTCAGGACTTTTGGCTGCTCTTCAGGACGAGCATATAGTACGATTCATCCTAAGAAACCACAGTTCATCATATGGGTCGTGGTATCTGATAGCTTGACAATGCTTCACTAAAATGGTCATAACTTTTTATTCTGGAATCGAATTGACAAACGGTTGAAGGCGTTAGAAAGAAAATTCAAATACCTTTAATTTGGTGGCTATGAACCCACCTAACTCTTCATATAGTACGAGTAATGATCATTTAAAGTTGACCCAAGAAAAATCTTACACTAGAACTTGGTCAAAAAATGGGTTTTCAATTCAACAAGGTGTTAGGGACTTCTTATGACCTCAAATCACATCTAATACTATCATCATACATATATATATATATATATATATATATATATGGATTCTTGATAGTTAACATATTATGGGATCGGGAAAAGATCATTTTTAAACGACTATTGGACTGGATAAGCACCCTACGAATCATAAGACAACTCGCAGGTAGATACCACGACTCATCGTTAGGAGTCATGAACGCTGGGAGAAATTTTCATCTTTCAAGAAATTTGGGCTGGATTTTCAGGACGAATCATGGAACAACTCATGATATATGACCACGACTCCTCACTTGAGTCGTCCTACGACTGGAGAAATTTTAAATTCCTATTGGTTTCTAGTCTAAGTCTGTGATAGGATTCTAGGTACTTGTGGGGTGTTACACTAAACCATTTTGAATTGAAATTAATATGCCATTTTTAGTCATTTGAGATGGTGAGTGTAGCTCACTCTCCTGAGAAGAGTGAGAGAGGTGGGGAAAAGATAATGAATATTTTTTTATTTATTAAAAAAATTTCTCTATTGTAAAACTAATAAGTGTGGATGACCACTACTCTAGAAATTTATTCCCACTACTGATCTCTCTAACTTTCCTCCATTATGGAGATAACCTTCACCATTCATGACCATTATTTTTGTAATCTTACACCTCCATAAACTCCTCCATTATCTTCATGATTAGTGTCATGTTTATGACAACATTCTGTATGCCTCTTTGTAATACTATAAATAGAGGCATAAGGGTTCATATTGTACACACTTGAACACTTGAAAGACTGGAGAAACTTTATACTTTGAAGAAATGAGAAAGCTCTCCTCCCTTGTCTCTTTTTATTGTTCTTGTTCTTTACATCTCTTGTTTACTTTCATCTTTTATATACTACACTAACTCTTTTAGATTTATTTTACAAGACGTTACCAGCACGAGTCTCTAATACACGTTGCATCCTCAACACCAAAAGTAAGATCCAGAATTCCGATATGATTTTTTTTACGTATAGAAAGTGAGGTATGTTTCTTTTAATAATACTGGTATTATCGCTATGTTTTTGTATATAGGTATAATATATTCCTTTTGGTTGTAATCACATATGATTATGCATTATGCCACGTAGAAGGAAAGGTGACATTATATGATTCATAAGTTTAATAGCTTGATACCTTAACATTTTCAGTTTACAAAACATAAAGAAAACAAATGAAAATATTTTGTCTAATGAATGACGTTTTGTCATTCTTTTTATTTATTTATTTATTTATTATAAGTCTAATAAATTCTGTGTATGTTCATATGTTTTTCACTGTCCATTACATTCACAAAGCATATATATTTCCGAAAAGGAAATCAATTTTAATTTTCTATTTAAGAAGGAGATTAATTATATTTTTTGGTTTCTATTATTATTTATCATTATACTAACGTTATGTGATGTCATTTTTTGGGAGTAGAATGGCACTACTACGACATCATGATAGGAAAAGATCCAGGAAATTATTAGGGATGGCCCCCATAATGGGTGGCTTTAATTTTTGGAAAAATTATATAAAATGTCACTTGAGATAAATTCTTACAGAAAAAATAGTCCAACTTTCATTTCTTATCAAAAATAGCCTTTCGGCTAAGATTGTTACTAAAATTGGCCAGTCGGCCGAACTAATTACAACAAATATAGCCAGTCGGCCTTGGCCTACTAAATATACTTTTTTTTTGTTTTGGTGTTTTCTGCCATACTTTTTAAAAAAAAAATGCACTATTAAAAAAAAACTTTCTGGCTTCTTTTTAAAAAAAAATAAAAATTCGATACAACTTTTTTTTAAAAAAAAAAAAAAATTGCTATTTTTTCACTATGTTTTTCCTCTTTTTTTTTTTTAAAAAAAAAAACTGTTGCTGCTCCTTTTTAAAAATCTTTTTTGTTCTTCTAATCGTTTCATTTCTTTTATGAAAAAAAGGAACATTTATGTTATTTTATTATTTTTTGTTTATGCTTTTATTTATTAAGGCGGGAACACATGATAGTCAAATAAATATCGATAACAATACATTACATATACATTACATAATTGCTTATATAATATCAATACACGATTATACACCATTTATACAATGTCGATACATTACATACTATTTATACAGTATCGAT
The DNA here is from genome assembly GCA_031232105.1 of Capsicum rhomboideum. NCBI lineage: Eukaryota > Viridiplantae > Streptophyta > Magnoliopsida > Solanales > Solanaceae > Capsicum > Capsicum rhomboideum. The sequence goes on from CP124718.1 coordinate 54,673,143, forward strand.
ACATGTTTATATACTATTTATACAATGTCGATACATAACATAACTATTTATACAATATCAATACATGTTTATACATATTCATACAATATCGATATATTACATATACACTACATAACTATTTGTACATCATAGATACATGTTTATACATTATTTATACAATTTTGATATATGTTTATACACTATTTACACAATATCGATACATTAAATATACACTACATAACTATATATATAATAACGATACATTACATATACACTACATAACTATTTGTACATCATATATACATGTTTATACATCATTTATACAATATTGATACATGAAAAAAATTACACAGAAAAAGCTTTTTAAAAAAAAGTAAAAAATTTAAAAAAATGCAGCAAAAAAAAAAAAAACAATTGACCTCCTTATTATTTTTTACTAAAAATAATTATTTTTTGAATTTTTATAATTACTCTAGTTACTTTTTTCCTTCTTTTGTTGGTACCTTTGGAGGGTAGTGGAATGATTTATCTTCTCATTTTTTGAAAAAAAAAAAAAAGTATGTGAGTTCAACGATGGAAAGAAATTAAAAGAGATGGAAATGTAATGGTAAAAGATATTATTCAATAGAGTAAAAGAGTAAAAGAGATAAGGATGTATGGGCAAACCTGTGATGTTGACTTTAGAAGCTTTGATGTCATAAAATAAAATAAAAAGCGAAAAAGTTTTTTTTTTAAAGATTACGACTGAAAAAAAAAAGGAAGAAACCATTTTAAGTAAGAACAAGTACATTTTTGCGTCTCTACACCTCAATTTTGTTTTTATCTTCCATGCTCATTTGTCTCTCAACTTCTATTTTTATTTCTTCTTTTTTTTTCTCTTTTTATTTTTCCTTGATTTTTATTTTTTCTTTTCTCTTTTTTTTGCTTGTTTTAATTTATTTGTCTCTTTTTTTATTATTTTTATTTTTATTTGTCTCTTTTAGTCTCAGTCTCATGCGATGTCTCGCTGAACTTACACTCCAAGTATTCCCTCTTGGACCTACTCAACCTAAATACTTTAGACTCGAGGGTTTGCCTCTAAACCTCCAACTTATCATTAACTCCACCATGGGGTAGGATGGTTGAAATGGAGGCTCGCGTCTGGAATCTTGTATGATAAGAAGGTACCTCTTAAACTCAAAGGCAAGTTCTACAGAGTAGTGGTTAGATCAGCTATGTTATATGGGGCGGAGTGTTGGCCAGTCAAGAAAGCTCATATCCAAAAGATAAAGGTGGCAAAGATGAGAATGCTACAGTGGATGTGTGGGTTTACGAGAAAGGATAGGATTAGAAATGAGGTTATTCGAGATAAAATGGGAGTAGCATCGGTGGAAGCCAAGATGCGGAAAGTGAGGTTGAGATAGTTTGGGCATGTGTTGAGGAGGAGCACGGATGCCCCAGTGCGGAGGTGTGAGATGTTGGCTAGGGATGGATTCAGACGAGGAAGGGGTAGACCGAAGAAATATTTGAGGGAGGTGATTAGACATGATATGGAGCAGCTTTAGCTTACCAAGGACATGACCCTAGATAGGAAGGTGTGGAGGAGGCGGATTAGGGTAGAAGGATAGTAGGAAGGGGGCGTCATTGTTAGTAGATGGGAGAATTTTGTTTTGTTAGTGGTGCTTGTAGCTAGAGTATTTGTATTATCTCAAAGTGTGTTATTATTTGTTGTATTACTTGGTGAGTCCTGTTTATGTTATTATTGGGTGTGGTTATACATATCGTTTCTTGTCTCTTTACTATTTCTTTTCTAGACTGTTGTATCCTGAGTCGGGGGTCTTTCGAAAACAGCCTCTGTATCTCACATCTGAGGTAGTGGTATGAACTGCGTACACTTATCCTCCCCAGACCCCACCTAGTGGGAATATACTGGTATGTTGTTGTTGTTCTTTTTTCTTAACTTTTAATTTTTTTCTTCTCTTTTTTTTTCTTTTTTCTCAATCTTCATTTTTTTCTTTTCTCTTTTTCTTTTTGCTCAACGTCTATTATATTTTGTTAATGAACAAAAAGTTGAATAATCCACAAAGAAGATCTGATTTCTTTGATTTCGAAGTAAATTTAAGGGTGTGACTTGTTGTTTGAAAGTCCTTTGGGATAAGTCTTGCCTCTAAGGCAAGAGTTATAGAACATTTCATAAATCAAGATACAATGTATTAGTGTCAAGTCTTGATCGTGGGGCATAACTTTTTGTTTGAAAATCCTTGAGCTAAATCTTGCCTCTAAGGCAACAGTTATAGAGTATCTCATAAATTAAGACATAATGAAATAGTGTTAACTTTTGCCCATGGGGAGTAACTTATTTTTTTGGGAGGTTCTTGGGCTAAGTCTTGTCTTAGAGGCAAGACTAATAAAGCATCTCATAAATCAAGACACGATGTTGTAATGTCAACTCTTGCCCATGGGGCGTAACTTGTTGTTTGAAAGTCCTTGGGCTAAGTCTTTCTTCTAAGGCAAGAGTTATAGAACATTTTATTAATCAAGACACAATGTGGTAGTGTCAACTCTAGCCCATGTGGCATAACTTGTTGTTTGAAAGTCCTTGGGTTAAGTCTTGCCTCTGAGGAAAGAGTTATAGAGCATCTCATAAATCAAGACACAATGTGGTAGTGTCAACTTTTGCCCATGGGGCGTAACTTCTTATTTGAAAGTCCTTGGGCTAAGTCTTGCCTCTAAGGCAAGAGTTATAAAGCATTTCATAAATCAAAACACAATGTGATAGTGTCAACTCTTGCCCATGGTGCATAACTTATTGTTTGAAAGTCCTTGGGTTAAGTCATCCTCTAAGGCAAGAGTTATAGAATATCTCATAACTAAAAACACAATGTGATAATATCAACTCTTGCCCGTGGGGTGTAATTTATTGTTTGAAAGTCAATGGGCTAAGTTTTGCCTCTAAAGCAAGAGTTATAGAACATCTCATAACTAAAAATACAAGGTGGTAGTGTCAACTCTTGCCCATGGGACGTAACTTGTTGTTTGAAAGTCTTTGGGCTAAGTCTTGCCTCTAAGGCAAGATTTATAGAACATCTCATATCAAAACACAATGTGGTAGTGTCAACTCTTGCTCATGTGGCGTAACTTGTTGTTTGGAAGGAATCAAAGAAAAGAAAAGAAAAGAAAAATAATAAAAGTTGAGGGAAAAAATTAAGAAAAAACATTTAAAAAAAGAAAAAATAAAAATCAAAGAAAATGAAAAAAAAATAGAAGTTGAGAGGAGAAAAGGAAAAAAACTAAAAGAAAAAAAATAAAGGTTGAGAATAAAAGAAAAAAATGAAGAAAAAAAAAGATAAAATAAAAAATAAAAAAATAAAGGCTGAGAGAAATAAAATAAAACAGAGAAAAGATAAAACAAAAACCAAACAAAAATACAAAAGAGAAAAAAAATTAAAAGTTGAGAGGAGAAAAGGAAAAAACGTAAAGGTTAAGAAAAACATAAAAAGGAAAAAAAAGAGAAAATAAAAAATAAAAATCAAAGTAAAATAAAAAAGAAAAAAAAATAGAAGGTGAAAAATAAATATGCATGGAGAGTTGTTTTAAAAATATTTGAGGTATAGAGGGGCAAATAGGTATTTGTACTATACATTAAAAAGAAGAAAGACTAGTTTTGTAGGACTTTTCTTATGGGGGACAAAAAAGCAAAGCCACCCACTCTGGGGGTCATTTCTGTAGTTTACCCGAAAAGATCATGGGGAGGCTCAAGAGTGAGTTTCGATAATTTTTTCCTATTATGCCATTGGTTGAGGGTAAGACAATGGATTCAAGTTTCATCGTACCAAAAGGTAAGACATTGGGTTAAAGTCTCAGTGGCACCATGATGATATGATGTTGAGTTTAAGTCCCACCGAATTATGGTCTAATACGCCATCTTATGGGTAAGATGTTGGATTCAAGTCCCAATGCAATATTAATGATATAATGATTATTAAGGCAAAAATAATGAACTTTTATCGAAAAGACATGAAATCTGTCACACTAAATTTGCTCAATTCCTTAAAGTGAATGTGGTAGCAATATATGTTAAGTTTGAAAAATAACAAAATAATTATTGTGGTAGTACAAATGACTGTGGACCTGACAAAGAACAGAATAATGATAGTCATCATTTTGGTAATAATAAAAAAGAAGAACACTATGAGTTACATTCTCCAAATAGTCCTTCAAAACATAAAGGTACTTTTGCAATCAAAATGGTATAAAAAGTTATTGGGGTGCTTGTCGTGCGATTTCATTTTATAAGTTGTACAAATACTCTATTAAAATAAATAAATATAAAGTGGTGGTACACTTGAACTTTCAAAGTAATGTTGAGGTGGATCATATAAATATAATAAATCTCAAGGCATTAAATGAGCTTCTAACGAAAATTTATGAAGCAAGTATGTATGAATATTATCCATTATTTGAAGAGAATGTGACTTGTGATAAACATTGTAAATGCTGGGCCATTCTTGAAAATGAACATGTCAAGATGTGATAAAAATTATGTATAAAAATGTGCATCTATATGATCGAATAAATACCAAAACTCACCTCTACGGGAGGTTTGAGAGAAAAATATATGTTGATATTGGCGGTCATCATCATTTTAGTACATCACAAATATTGTGGTACTTTTAATTATGAACTACCAAAAAGTCAAAAGAAAGAAATAATTCATTCATATAAAAGGTTGTGGTGATGAACCAAAAATTAATGTCATTTTGTGGCTATACAAATTTGTCATTGATTGTGTATCTATGGAACATCAAAAATATTTTTCCATGTATTATAAAAATAAATTATTAAAGACAAAATTAAAGCAAGAAAGGGGTCTTGCTTATAATGATTTTGACCATCATGACAATAGTTTTCTCCCTAAAAAGAGATTTTCACCATATTGTAATGACCCTCCAGGTCATTTCTTGTGTTTTCGTGCTTTTTCAACTTTTAGAGCTTTCCCACAGTTGCACCAAGTCATTTCTGACTTGTTGGGACTGACAGTTCGGTCACCGAGCAGTTCGTTTGATTTTTAGAGTCAATTCCCTGTTTTGGAGCTTTCGTTGTTAAGGAATGGGTATCGGACCTAAACTCCAGGTAAACTGCCCCAGATTTTAATTTTAACAGTTTCGTTAGCTCCGGCATATCAATTTTAGACTAGGGGGACCCTTGGTTCGGTCTCAAGGCTTTCGGACTCATTTTTGGATATTGGGTGGATTTTGATTAAAATGGCTCTTGTGGGACTCACTTTTAATCAAAACAACCTCGAATGGAAATTTCGATGACGTTGTTGAGTCCGAAATGTGGAATTTGGTAGGAGAGCATAGTTCTTTTTCATTCACAGAATTTCAAATGAATTTTGAGGGTCCGATTGGAAACATGGCACTTAGCCAAGTTTACTGGTGCAGCAATTGATAGTGCAACCATATTTTAGCCTTCGCATTAGCGAGACTTGTCCGCGTTCGTGAAGGTCAGGAAATCTTGGCCTCTGCATTCGCAAAACAACCTTTGCATTCGCAAAGGGTTAGCTAACAGACCGATTTAGGCTTTCTCCCTCGCGTTCTTAGTTAGCCAACTGCGTTCTCGAAGGCTAGGCTGGGTTAGGCTCCGTGTTTTCAAAAGGGGGTCCCGCAATAGAGATGAAGGGACCCCTAGGTGTATTTATTACTGTGGAACCCATTTTTCTCTAATTTTTCTTAAGTCCCAGCATCACTAAACCCTAGAAAGCTTAGAAGATTGTGGAGATCGATCTTTGGGTGTCGGGGGTGAGTTGGAGGAGTCGTTGTGGTCATTCGTTATTTCGGTAAGTTTTTGTTTAATTTCTATATTAATTCTGCGATTAACTTTAAATCCCTAGATTAGTATTGGGGCTAATTTAGGGCTTATTTATGCTAGGGTTCCACCCATTTATTTAGGGTAAATGACCCTTGAGTTTCGAGGGATGTATTGACGATTTCAAATTCATGATTTTGTAAGTAGGTCCCACATGAGATTTTTAATGCAATTTTTAACTTGGAGCAATTATATGCAATAAGGGTATTAATATTCTCGTCTTAATATGTAGATTATTATTTTTATAGTGTGACAGTATTCGGAGGCTTCTCGAAAGGGAAAAGCTCTAGAGTAGTCGAGTTTCTCGAGCTTCAGCGGTGTCCAGGTAAGCTAGGTTTGCTAGCTATGGGTGGGTATTTACGACTTGGTTGGTAGTTTAGTGTTTTATTTGTTGAAGTTAGCTGGTTTAGAGGCCTCTTTGGTAGAGTTTGACCCTGTTTCCCTTCATAATAGTAATGATAATGCTTTAGGACTAGTTTGCATTTGCTTAAGACCTTGGGATGGAATTTTTTGTCCTTAGTATAGGTCTGGATAGGTTCTTGCCTTATTAGGGATTCCCGAGACTAGTAGCGGGCCCCATCGGCACTCTTTTTTGGTCAAATGCCTAAATTAGCTCCTTATAGATCTAAGAGGCCTCTATTCATCACATTAGATTAAACTTTGGACCTTAGGGTGACCTAGATCACTTAATGACTTTCGGTTAGCTTTGTTACTCAGGTTAGAAGGACTTTTGGCCTTTAGAACCTTGTACCTAGACTTAGTAACTAAGACCCGCTTTACTTGTAGATTTGACCATCTGTCATGGGAATTTGCAAATATTTAGAAATGGAAGAAGCTATAACCTTGGGTTATTATTTCTTTAAACTTATTTACTAGTTCAAGTTCAAGTCTGCATTTATAACCTACATGCGGTACTTTATTATGATAATGTTATTTGCTAGTTTCGGTTCAAATCTGGCATTCATAATAGATATATGGCACTTTTCTATGATGTACTACTTACTAGTTCCGGTTCAAGTCTGGCATTTATGATTCGAAGGGGATTCCAGGTATGTCATCACTTGTTGGCTTTCGTTGCATTATTATATTAGGTAATTCCTTCTTGTTTGTATCCACCGAGCTTTGGGGACTCGATTGGGTTATTTCTCTCTTGTTTGTGCCTTTTGGGCTTATGGGAGCCTAGTTTGGTGTAGATAGCTTGCATTTGCTTTCGGATTCCTTTTTATTCTGTATACTTATCATTTTCGCCAATTGAAGCATTATTTCTATTTATGCTCCTTTATTCTTGACTTAGTTTACATTCTCGCATTTTGTAATACTTTTATTATGATTTAGCTCAGTCAGCCGAAGATGCCTACTGAGTACCCATTTCTTTTAGTACTCATACTACACTTCTGCATCTTTTTCTGATGTAGATCTCATTACGAGCTACCAACGTTTAGCCCATTACTCACTGTTTCGGGCTATGGTTTGGCTTACCTACTGATGGGTTAAAGTAGGGGCCATCATGACTAGAGAAATTGGGTCGTGACAAATTGGTATTGGAGCCAAGTTCATTGGTATTGCTGGTCAAGATGAAGTGTCTAGTAGAGTCCCACGGATCGGTATGATGACATTCGTATCCTATCTTTGGGAGGTTATAGGATATTTTTAGGAAACCCTCACTTTCTTAATTCATTTTTATACATTGAGTCTATGTTGGTTTCTAAAATTCTCATTGTCTCACTTTTTCGCAGATGGCTAGGATGCGAGCTATGGCGACAAGGGACAGTGACCCCGAGCATGTAGCTAAGGCACCTGTTAGGGGTCGAAATCGACCCAGAGGTCAAGGTCAGGCAAGAGCTGCAGCACCAGTAAAGGGTCAGGACAGGAAGCCTTCACCAGATCCTACTATTGCTCCCGAGCCAGAGGTAGCTCCCGAGGTTTAGCCGCCCCAGCCACTGGTGGGCCAAAGGCATCCCGAACCCCACCAGGGTTTATATCTTTCTCAGTTCTCAAAGATACCTTGCTTCAGTTATTGGGGGTGGTAAATGGTGCACCGTCTGATGGTGCTCAGTCAGTGGACTAGAGTGGTACTAATTTAGGAGCGCAGCCTGTAGCTGCGGTTCACCGAGTTGAGGTTCCTCTAGCACCGGTAGTTCACAGCTGCCAGTTGCTTAGCCAGTTATGACCACCAAAGAGCAGAAGATGTTGGGCTGATTTTTGATATTGACTCTACCTAGATTTGTAGGGCCCCAAGCGAGGATGCTTATGAGTTTCTAACTAGTTGCGAGGAGAGGCTTCATAATTAGGGTTGGTTGAGTCACGTGGAGTGGATTAGACGATGTATCAGTTTGATAGGGAAGTGAGACAGTAGTAGAGGGGTTATCTTGATTCCAGGCCAACTGTATCTCCACCTATGACTTGGGCTCAGTTCTCTGAGGCTTTCTTGGAGAATTTCATGCCTCGCACTATGCGTGAACGCCGAAGGGATGAGTTTTCTACACTAAGACAAGGTTTTATGATGGTAGCTGAGTATGAGGTAAGGTTTTACAAGCTAGCCTAACTACCACCATGATTTTTCCTACAGAGTATGAGAGGATTCGGTGTTTTATTAAAGGGTTGAGTCTACCGCTTCATAGGGCTATGCAGAGTTTGGTGACTTAAGGGAAGTTTTTTACTGATATTGTCGCTCATGCCTATTCTATAGAGGAGATGGATCGCGAGGCCCAAGGGGGAAGCAATAAGAGGCCATGTCAGTAGAATAGTTACAGTTGGAGCCACAGCAGCTGACAGTTCAGAGGCAGAGGTTTTCATGGCAATTACCCTCAGTGTCAGTCTTATCAGCACTAGGGTCAGGCTAGTAGGCCCATTCAGGCAGCACTTTGGATCACTGAAAGGGGTCAGCCCGGTTATAGTAACTACAGCGGTTAGAGCAGTGGTCAGTCCTTGAGGGGTACACAATCAGGGTGTTTAGGCCGAGATGGCCATACCAGATCAGCCATACCTTTTGTACAAAGTAGAGTACTCGAGGCATGTTACAATTGTGGGGTTGTCAGACATTTCTCCAGAGAGTGTCCCCAGCGTGTGATGATTCAACCTGCAGTGCAGAGTATTCAGCAGATTATATCGGTGCTGCGTCCAGCTAGAGGTGGTGTGCAGGGTCGCTGTGGCAGTCCCCAGGGTTCTAGAAGAGGTCCTCAGGTTGGTAGGATAGGTGATTGGTCAAGTACCCAGTCTAGAGGTAGACAAGTTCAGTTGTATACTATACCTGGTAGGCTAGAGGTGGAGTCTTCGGATGCTGTTATTACAGATACGATTTTAGAATGCCTTCAGCCAGCTATTGCTTTATTTGATCCTAGATCCACTTATTCATATATATATATGCTCATTATGCACCATGGTTAGAGTTGTCTTGGGAGCCTTTATTTGTGTCATTGCATGTAGCCACTCCCGTGGATGATTCTTTAGTAGTGGATCGATTTTATAGATCATGTGTTGTAACTATTTGAGAGTATGATACCCAGGCGGACCTTATTGTGCTATATATGGTAGATTTTATTATTCACTTGATTTTTTCCCCATTATTCGCGAGTTTCCTGATATTTTTGCTACCAACCTGCCTGATTTTTTTCCTGAGGGTGATATTGAGTTTGTGAACCTTGAGTTGGGCACCAGACCTATTTCTATGGTACCTTACCATATAGCTCTTTTTGAGCTTAAGGAGCTAAATTCTCAGTGTCAAGATCTTCTAGGTAAGGGTTTCATTAGACCAAGCATATCACCTTGGGGTGATCCTATCTTAATCGTGAAGAAAAAAGATGGTTCTATGCGCATGTGTATTGATTACAGGCAGCTAAATAAAGTGACAGTGAAGAATGGGTATCATATGCCTCAGATTGATGATTTATTTGACCATCTTCAGGGTCCGGTAGTGTTCTCTAAGATTGACTTCAGATTCGAGCAGAGGATATCCCTAAGACAGCCTTCAAGACTCGCTATGGCCATTATGAGTTCCTGGTGATAACTTTCGGATTAACCAATGCCCCGAAAGCATTCATGGACTTGATGAATCATGTTTTCAGGCCTTATTTAGTCTCTTTTGTAATCGTCTGCATTGATGATATTCTGGTATATTCGAGGAGTAGGGAGGAGCATGAGCAGTATTTGAGAATTGTACTCCACACTTTGAGGGATCATAGGCTTTTTGGCAAGTTCTCAAAGTGTGAGTTCTGGTTAGAGTCTCTGGCATTCCTAGGACACGTAGTGTCTACGGATGGGATTATGGTAGATATGGAAAAGATTAAGGCTATTCGTGATTGGGCCAGACCTACATCTCCGACCAAGGTTTGCAGTTTTATTAGTTTGGCAGGTTACTACAGACAGTTCGTCGAGAGATTTTCTACTACTGCAGCACCTATGATTAGATTGATTAGGAAAGAGATTCCATTTCAATGGTTCAATGAGTGTGAGTCAATCTTTTTGAAGCTCAAGGACTTGCTCATTTCACCGATGATTTTGACTCTTCCAATTGATGGCGAGGGATTTACTGTGTATTGTGATGCTTTTGGTGTTGGTTTGGGGTGTATTCTAATGCAGCAAGTTCGAGTTATTTCTTATGCATCGAGGCAGCTAAAGGTGCACGATCGCAACTACCCCACTCATGATTTAGAGTTGGCAGCGGTAGTTTTCGTGCTTAAGATTTGGAGGCATTACTTGTATGGTGTTTGATGCAAGATATTAACTGACCATCGTAGTTTTTGATACATTATGAATCAGAGGGAGCTTAATTCGAGACAGTGCAGGTGGACTGAGTTGCTGAAGGACTATGATATATCTATTCTATACCATCCGGGAAAGCCGAATGTGGTAGCGGATGCCTTGAGTCGGAAGGCAGTGAGTAAAGGTAGTTTAGCCTTCATTTTTGTTTTGGAGCGACCGTTGGCCTTGGACATTCAGTCCTTATCCAATATGATGATTCGGCTTAATATTTCAGACCTAGGAGGATTCTTGCCAGTATTGAGGCTAGGTCTACCTTGTTTGAGCAGATTCAGAGTCTTCAGTTTGAGGATAGTAGACTTTGTGGCATTCGTGATCAGGTACTTAGAGGTGAGTCTGAGAGGGCTAGCTTTGATTTGGAAGAAATTCTCAGATTCGACTCATAGCTCCAGATACTCTATTCACCCTGGGACGGCTAAGATGTATAGGGATTGGAGGAAGCACTACTGGTGGAGTAGTATAAAGAAAGATGTAGCAGAATTTGTATCTCGTTTCTTGTGTTGCCAGCAGGTAAAGGCCAAGCATCAGAGATCGGGTAGCCTGATTCAGAGACTGCCCATTCCTGAGTAGAAGTGGGAGTGAATTACTATGGATTTTGTGAGTGGTTTACCTCACACTTCTTGTGGTTCTAACAACATTTGGGTCATTGTTGATAGATTGACCAAATCGTCCTATTTCATCCTTATTCAGACTTTATTTAGTGTCGAGAGGCGAGCTCGCATCTTTGTTCGGGAGATAGTTCATCTTCATGGGGTACCCATGTCCATTATTTTAAATAGAAGCTCAGTGTTACTTCTAGGAGGATTTGGGTACTCAGGTTGATCTTAGCACCGTTTTCTACCCCCAGACCAAGGAAGGTCGGAGTAGACCATTCAGGTTTTGGAGGATATGCTTTGAGCGTGTGTTATGGACTTTGGAGGTCAGTGGGAATAGCATCTATCCTTAGAGGAGTTTGCTTATAATAATAGCTACCATTCGAGTATTGAGATGGCACCATTTGAGACACTGTATGGTAGGAATTATCGATCTCTGGTTGGTTAGTTTGAGACTTCCAAGGTTAGCCCCCGTGGTACCAACTTGCTTTGTGAGTTTTTGGACAGGGTATGGGTGATTCAGGATAGGCTACGGGCAGATCAGAGTAGACAAAAGAGTTATTCTGATCATAGGCTTCGTGCTTTGAAATTTGGAGTTGGTGAGGGGATTTTCCTTCGAGTATTACCCATGAAGGGTGTGATGAGGTTCGGGAAGACTGTCAAGCTCAACCCCAGGTATATCAGTTCATTTGAGATACTTTGTGAGGTAGCTTATGAGTTGGCCTTGCCCCCAGACATTTCCACCATCCATCCAATTTTCCATGTATCTATGCTATGGCTATCACGACCCAAATTCCAACGGGGCGTACTGGCACCCGAAGCCGATAAGGCTTGAGAGAACCAATATTTACTCATGTCCATTCATATGTGTGCCATAAGAAACATCACCACCACATAAGGACATAAAATGCTAATAGCAGAAATCATGGAACATGTGATACATACATACGTGAAACTTGGTCGTTAGGGCCATCAAGTAAAAATGGACATACATCTCTTACATTCATATACCCACATATGTCTACAAAAGCCTCTAACAGAAGCACATACATAACCATCCTAAATTCGGGACAAGTCCCCGCTTTACACAACATTTACAATACCAAAACCAATGTACAACTGTGACTCGGAAAGCCCCGAACCAACTGGAGCTCACCAAAGATCAGTAAATGACCCGCAGCTTACTATGGAGGTCTACTAGTACCTGTGCCTATAGCAAGTAAGGTAAGTCCCACAAGCCATAAGAAACTATATGATACATAAATACTTCAATGGAATCAAATATAAGTGAATAACCAATATGGATAAGTCACCATTCTATATGTATGGAAATATGTACATTACGTGGATCACATTCTTTACTTTTACGCTCATTCATTCGTTCATCACTCACTTCTTCATTCACTACTCATCCTTCCATTCTTACAATGCCCGGGCCCCAAGCTGATCAGTGGGTAATCAAAAGTTTTTGGGATCGACCCATGCTAGGCTTTTCTTTTGACCCTGGGATACCACCCGTAGTAGTGGTATTGACCCATGTTAGGTGTTATTTTCACCCCTGGGATACCACCCGATATATTGAGGTCGACCCATGCTAGGTATTTTAACCCCTGGGATACCACCCAAGAATAGAGACGTTATTACCTCACTTCTTCAATCTTAGAAATAGTTCATTCGATGATTATGTCATTATTGGAACTTTTGAATGTAACATTATTGGAACTTGGAATCATGTCCACCATTATGTGACACATGAATAACAATAGGTCAAAGAATAAGATATATGTGATTAACTATAGATGATAACCTAAAATGAGATACCTTAGAACATTTCGGAAATGAACAAGTACAATGACAAGGTGAATACCATATGCTGCAGAAGGATACAGAAATAGTAACCTTACATACCTTCACTTCCAAGTATGAATACACAAGCCTATATATGAACACAATAGTCCAGCTCCTTCCTTATGTTTCACTCTACAATACAAGTACATAACGGAGCTTACATTAACAACTAGTTACCGTACAAGTGTATAAGATGACAATGAGCTATATGACTACCATATAATGTCATTTTACCCTTATAATATAATCCACTGCATTATCATACCAACAACACCATAACATTCCACATATTGACCAAGACATCATACATCAATAGCATTTCACACCACGTTTTCCCTTTATGCCTCCTCATTATCATTCCTTCACAACTACTCCATCAAATTACCTCATAACAACTTATGAAAAACAATCCATAATTAATATATTCCAACATGCCTCCATACGACCCTTTAAAGTCATTAAAAAGATATCATAAGTTGATAATTAAATCCAAAAAGGGTATATGGGCCTTCGGGGATCAAAGAGAGACAAAACCATACCAAATGAAATTCTGGGGTGACCTGTAAAGACACCTGCACCCGTAGGTGGCTGACATGTGTCTGCAGGGTACCCTTGGTAGTGTCCAGGGGCATTTGCGTTGGCATTTGCACCCACAGGTGCCTTGGTTTGCCGGGGCGGATGCCCAAATCAGCCAAAAAGGGTCCTTTTTGGGGTCCTTTTGTGTAATAAATGGTCCAAGGCCATAATTAAGCTTTTCTTTACATATTTTAGATCATCTTAGATACCAAATAACATTCATGGTTCCACATCGCACATAAACAACACCAAAACTACACTTTCCTTTCAATACGTCACCAAATCCATGACCAATTTCATAATAACAATGCCATGTGTTATACACCAAAAAGTAAACAATTTAAGGTCATAACCACATACACATGTTCATATTAAACACACTAAACTCTCTTCCTTCAAGACCACAAGTCCACTTCACTGCTTAGAAGGCAAAACCCTTCACCGATTAAGGAAAAGTACATTGTTTTACACATAGTGACTGCCCAACACTGTGCCAACATAACCAACATGATTTATACATCATATTAAGCGTATAATATAGTAAAACATAAGAATAAACACTAACCAAATCTTACCAAAGAGTGATCTTGTCCAATAAGTAGTTGCCTTAGGGTTTGTGGGAGAAGAGAAATATTTGGAAAAATCTAGAAAATGACATGTGTGCTTTTATGAATAAAAATCTGATTTTTTTGACTTATATAGTCCCTTCCTAATCATCCTTATCCACACATTTAATGTGTTTAATTGGTCAATGGAAGAATGGGTCAAATTCTATTTTGGGCCATGTCTTTTTATGATTTTTGGGCCTCATTTGGGCCCAATGGCACATGATTCACTTAAGCCCAACAAATTAATGCATAAATTCACCAACTCTCTCATGTTTAAATGATTCTATAAATGTTAAGGTAGTCTCATGGGTTCGGGAATGTACGGGGTGTTACATTCTCCCCCCCTTAGAAACATTCGTCCTCGAATGTTAGTGACATCATTCAATTTAAACAAATGCAAGTTTAGGAGTATTCTTCATGTTATCATATATATACTTAATGCTTATAAATACTTACTTGTCATTGTTCCGATCTCGTATCTTGAGCTTGTTCTTCCCTTTGGAACAAATGAGGGTACCTTGACTTCATTATTTCTTCGGCTTCCCATGTGATCTCTTCTATTTGTTGATTTCTCCAAAGTACCTTCATGGAAGCTATATCTTTATTCCTCAACCTCTTCACTTGTCTATCCAGAATAGCAATAGGTATCTCCTCATAGGTAAGATCCTTCATAACTTGTACGTCATCAAAGGGAGCAAAATAAGATGGATCTCCTATGCACTTTCGAAGCATCAACACATGAAATACCGGATGAACCGTGGAGAGTTCTTAGGGTAGTGCCAACTCATATGCAACTTATCCAAATCTTCTAATAATTTCATATGGTCCTATATAACGTGGACTCAATTTTCCTTTCTTTCCGAACCGCATTACCCCTTTCATTGGTGACACCTTCAAAAACATCCAATCACCTATGGCGAATTCGAGCCCTCTTCTTCTAACATCATCATATGACTTGTGTCGACTTTGGGCCATTTGTAGACGCTGTTGGATCACTTTAACTTTCTTCATAGCCTGATGAACAAGATCTAACCCAAGTAAAGCAGTTTCACCCGCTTCAAACCATCCATTTGGTGATCTACATTTCCTTCCGTACAAAGCTTCATAAGGTGCCATTTTAATACTTGAATGATAGCTATTGTTGTAAGCAAATTCAATAAGAGGCAAATGGTCATCCCAACTGTCTTGAAAATCTAACGCGCAAGCTCGTAGCATATCTTCAAGCGTTTGGATAGTACGTTCTGCTTGTCCATCTGTCTGAGTATGGAAAGCCGTTCTCATATTCACTTGTGTACCCAAACTCTGCTGAAAAGATCTCCAAAAATGCACAGTAAATTGTGCTCCTCTATCTGATATAATGGAGATCAGAATCCCATGTAATCATACTATCTCTTTCACATACAATCTTGCATAATCTTAAGCTGTATAGGTGGTCTTGACTGGTAGAAAATGCGCTGACTTGGTAAGCCTGTCAACTATAACCCATATAGAATCAAATTTCCACAATGTATGAGGCAAACCTGTGATGAAATCTATATTAATCATATCCCATTTCCAGACTGGAAGATTGATACATTGCATGTAACCTCCTCGTTTCTGATGCTCTACCTTTACTTATTGACAATTTGGGCATTGAGCGACAAATTCTGCAATGTTCTTCTTCATATTTCCCCACCAATACACTTCTTTCAAATCATGGTACATTTTGGTAGCTCCCGGATGAATAGAATATCGTGAATGATGCACCTCTGTCATAATTCGTCTCCTCAGCTCATCTACATCCGGTACACATAATCTACCTTAGCATTGAAGCACCCCTTCTTGTGTAAGATCAAAGGCCTTAGTCAAACCCTGTTGTACATGTTCTTTTAGCTGCAATAACATAGGATCCGCAAACTGCTTCTCTTTTACCTCAGCAATCAATAAAGATTCGGCCGCATTTTGTACAATAACCCCTTCATCTGAGGATTCGAGAAGACGAACCCCCAAACTGGCTAATTGATGTAGATCTTTGACTAAATCTTGATTTTCTATCAATTGGCCACTAGTGCCTGCTATTACCTTGTGACTCAATGCATCAGCTACCACATTTGCTTTTCCTGGATTATATAGGATATCAATATCATAATCTTTCAATAGCTCAAGCAACCTTTGTTGCCTCAAATTGAGTTCCTTTTGCTTAAAGATATACTGTAAACTTTTGTGATCAGTATAGATGTCAACATGAACTCCATACAAATAATGACGTCATATCTTTAAAGCAAATATCACCGCTGCTAATTCAAGATCATGTGTGGGATAGTTTCTCTCGTGTGGCCGCAACTGTCGTGAGGCATATGTTATTACATTACCGTGAAGCATCAATACACACCCTAGACCAATTCTGAAAGCATCACAATATACTGCGTAACCTTCGGTGCCTTTCGGAAGCACTAACACCGGTGTAGAAGTCAATTTATCTTTCAGCTCTTGAAAACTGTTCTCACATGCATCATTCCATTGAAATTTGACTACATTGTGTGTAAGCTTCATTAAAGTTCCAGCTGTCACTCCCCGAATCCCATCGAGACATGATTGGCACCCGTAGCCGATAAGGCCCAAGAGAACCAACCTTTGCCTATGTTCAATCAAATGCATATCATAATCATGACCACCATTGTGTAAGAACATGAAAGACGAATAAAGGAAAACATGGGACATAGTTATACATGTATATGAAACTTGGTCGTTGAGGCCATCCAGTCAAAATAACATATGTCTTTTACACTGATACACCCACATCCGTCTACAAAAGCCTCTAACAAGAGCATTGACCAATACAAACCAAAAGTCGGGACAATTCCCCGCTTTATACAACATGTACATCATCAAAACATATAGCTACTCTGACTCGGAGAAACCCCGAATTAACTGGAGCTCACCAAGGAACCGCTAACACTGGCAATCTACTGAGGAGGCCTTCTGGGACCTACGCCTACAGCAAGTAAGGTAAATTCCCCGAGAGGGGTCAGTACGAAATAAGTACTGAGTATGTAAGGCTCAAATGAAACTTTGAAACACATGAACATACCAATGAACTCAATACAAATGACTAGACAATGTGAATAAGTCACCATGTTGCATTTTGGGAACCATGTGAATTGCTTTGATTACTTTCATTACTTTCTTTACATTCAATGCTTGCTTGTCAATACATGTGTCACAATGTACCCGGGACCCTACTGATCAGTGGGTCTTTCCATGACTTATCGTCATGTTGGGATCGGGTCGAGCTAGGCTTATGCCCCTAAGACCTGCCACCCATAAAGCACTGCATCGGGATCGAGTCGAGCTAGGCTTATGCCCCTAGACTTGCCACCCATAAATCAATACATCGGGATCGAGTCGAGCTAGGCTTGTGCCCCTAGACTTGCCACCCATAAATCAACACATCGGGATCGAGTCGAGCTAGGCTTATGCCCCTAGACTTGCCACCCATACTTGATCATTGAACACATTTGCATTACTTTGATCTTTACTTTGAGATTGCTATTTGATAGTCATAACATCACTTTGAACTTTGGAACATAACATTATTGGAAACTTTGAACCATTAACCAATGAGTGCGAGACAAGTGAATAACTTGGCAACATAACCTTATTAGAAACATAACACTATAGGGACCATGGAACAATAATCTATGAACAAGAGGCATAAATAATATCACTAGTGGAACATTGGAACATATCCTTATTTGAGCTTTTGGAACATTAACCATGATTATGAGACATGAGACTCACAAATGATCCATGAGTAGGAAATATATGACAATGACTATTGATAAACGGATATAGGATACCTTAGAGTATTTCGGAATCGAATGAGTACTATGACAATATGAACACCATATGTTGCAGAAAGATATAGAAGAATAACCTTACATACCTTGTACTCTCAATACGGATATACAATCCTAGATGTGCATACAATAGTCCCGCTCCTTCTTTATGTGTCACTCTACAACACAAATACATAACGGAATTCACATTAACCACAACTACTTCACAAATGCATATAACATCAATGGGGTACATGTTTGCTTTGAAACATGTCATTTCCCCTTGACAAAACCATTGATAGCATCATTATGCCAAAAATCCTCCAATATTCTCAACATTTACCAATACATAATAATCATTGCATTTCACCATAACAATTCTCTTTTACACCTCCTCATCCATACCACATCACAAACAATCCATCAATTCACCTTAATACACTTCATAGCACATATCGGCCAAATTCCCACAATTTACACTTATAGACAAGAACAAGTTTAACAACAAAAATAACTCCATAGATGTTCATATTTTATCCATACCATGATTTTTCATCAAAGGCACAAGTCCTAATTCAAGTTCAAATCCCATGGATCACACATCTTATACAAAAGCACAAAATACCATATCCAACATTTCCAAGCACCACCAACATGATTTACATACTCTTTCATGCATATAATATATGAATCCATAATAATATTCACTTACCCAAACTTGCAAAGGGATGATTTTGCTCCAAAATTGCCTTTGAGTCTTTAGGGTTCTTGAGAGAATATTGTAGAATGTTTGAGAAAATGTCTAGAAAGCATGAGAGGTTAAATGAATAAAAATCTGATTTTGTGGGTATATTTATAGTCCTTGGGTCATCCTTAGCCTTTCTTGATATTTAATGCCTCAATTGACCAAGTCAATAGAAGATTGGGTCATGTGACCCATGCCTTTTATCCCATTTTGGGCTTTTATTGAGCCCAAGTCACTTAACCCAATAAAATCAATAATTTCTCATCTTTATACGTATTACAATAATATTCCCACTCATAATATTCATATCCGTAGCCTCGATCCCAAAAACAAGTGATTCTAGCCACGTTTGGCTTATTTTGACCTTAGGGGCAAAACTGTCATTTTGACCCCAAATTCGTTCTCCAGTAATTTTATCATACCAATGTAATATTTCATTCATTTCATGTATATACTCTTGGTTGTATAAGAAACGTAGCAAAAATTGGCTCGGTACGTCCCCGGATACCCTTGGGACTTAGAAATTTCCAACTTTCGAAAAAGTGGAAAACCCAAGGTGGAACGCTCCTGGGCGCGCCAACTTGCTGCCTCTGGGCTAAATATTTTAGCCCAGAGCGGCATGGCACGGTCCCAAATGTGCCCCTCTTTAATTTTTTCCGAAAATTCCATTTTCCGACTTCTCTTCGCGGGTTTGGTTAGATACTTCAAGTCCTATTCTTTAACTCACTTCTTAACCTTATTATACCTGGTTTATAGGTCTTCTTATACTCATTTTGAACCCCACAAATGCGCAATGAAAATTGCAAAACACCTTCCATGCAAGTTTAACCACATAACAAGAGCCAAATTCAATTATCTCACCAATAGCCTTACCAAATGCATACTTATAGCTCTCGATACCTACGTACATAGTAGTTAACGTCGTCAAGTAGGGTTGGGAACGTACGGGTTATTACATTCTTCCCTCCTTAGGAACATTCGTCCTCGAATGTTAACAATACCGTTTTATTACAATCAATGCATTTCTACATTAGCATACATATACATAAACTTTTAAGGCTCATGGGGACTTACTTGTTATTGCTCCACTCCCGCACTTTGAACTTCTTGATCCATTTGACATAGATGGGGATATGTGGATTTCATCATCTCTTCCACTTCCCATGTGACCTCCTCTACTTGTTGATTCCGCCAAAGGACTTTCACGGAAGCTACGTCTTTATTCCTTAATCTTTTCACTTGTCGATCTAAGATAGTAATGGGTACCTCTTCATAAGTAAGATCCTCTGTAACTTGAACATCTTCAATGGGAACAATACGAGATGGATCTCCTATGCATTTTCGAAGCATGGAAACATGAAATACCGGATGGCCTGAAGAAAGTTCTTGAGGTAGTGCTAATTCATAAGCAACTTGCCCAAATCTTCTAATAACTTCATATGGGCCTATGTAACGTGGACTCAATTTCCCTTTCTTTCCGAACCGCATTACCCCTTTCATTGGTGACACCTTTAAAAACACCCAATCACCTATGGCGAATTCAAGACCTCTTCTTCTAACATCCGCATATGACTTATGATGACTTTGAGCCGTTTGTAACCGCTGTTGGATCACCTTAACCTTTTCCATAGCCTGATGAACAATGTCTGGCCCAAGTAAAGCAGTTTCACCTGCTTCAAACCATCCTATTGGTGATCTACATTTCCTTCCGTACAAAGCTTCATAAGGTTCCATTTTAATACTCGAATGATAGCTATTGTTATATGCAAATTCAATAAGAGGCAAATGGTCATCCCAACTGCCTTGAAAATCTAACGTACAAGCTCGTAGCATATCTTCAAGTGTCTGAATAGTACGTTCTGCTTGTCCATCAGTCTGAGGATGGAAAGCTGTACTCAAATTCACCCGTGTACCCAAACTCTGCTGGAAAGACCTCCAAAAGTGCGTTGTGAACTGTGCTCCTCTATCTGATATAATAGAAAGTGGAATACCATGCAATCGTACTATCTCTTTCACATACAACTTCGCATAATCCTCAGCTGTATAGGTCGTCTTGACCGGTAGAAAATACGCTGACTTGGTAAGCCTGTCCACTATAACCCATATAGAATCAAACTTCTGCAATGTACAAGGCAAACCCGTAATGAAATCCATGTTAATCATATCCCATTTCCAGACTGGAAAATTGATACATTGCATGTAACCTCCCGGTTTCTGATGCTCTACTTTTACTTGTTGACAATTCGGGCATTGAACGACAAACACTGCAATGTTCTTTTTCATGTTGGCCCACCAATACACTTTTTTCAATTCATGGTACATTTTAGTAGCACCCGGATGAATAGAATAACGCGAATGATGTGCCTCTGCCATAATTCGTGTCCTCAGCTCATCTACATCCGGTACGCATAGTCTTCCTTGACATTGAAGCACCCCTTCCGGCGTAATATCAAATGCCTTGGTCAAATTCTGCTGCACATTTTCCTTTAGCTGCAATAAAATAGAATCTGCAAATTGCTTCTCTTTCACTTCAGCTATTAAGGAGGATTCTGCTGCATTCTGCACCATAATTCTATCATCTGAGGTTTCAATAAGGCGAACTCCCAAGCTGGCTAATTGATTCAAATCTTTGACTATCTCATGCTTTTCATTCAACTGACCACTAGTGCTTTCTCCTGCCTTACGGCTCAATGCATCGGCTACTACATTTGCTTTGCCTGGGTGATAAAGAATATCAATGTCATAATCTTTTAAAAGCTCCAACCACCTTCGCTGCCTCAAATTGAGTTCCTTCTGCTTAAAAAGATATTGCAAGCTTTTTTGATCCGTATAGATGTCAACATGAACCCCATATAAATAATGACGCCATATCTTTAAAGCAAAAACTACCGCTGCCAATTCAAGATCATGTGTAGGATAGTTTTTCTCATATGGCCGCAACTGTCGTGAGGCATATGCTATCACCCTACCATGCTGCATCAACACACATCCGAGACCAATCCCGAAAGCATCATAATACACTGCATAGCCCTCTGTGCCTTCAGGAAGTACTAACACTGGTGTGGAAGTCAACTTATCTTTCAGTTTTTGGAACCCCTGTTCACATGCATCATTCCATTGAAAGTTAATTGCCTTGTGAGTTAGCTTTGTTAATGGTGCTGCAATAGAAGCAAACCCTTCTACAAATCTCCGGTAATAACCTGCCAAGCCCAAAAAACTGCGAATCTCTGTGGGTGTCGTAGGTCTTGGCCAGTTTTTCACTGCTTCAATCTTTTGGGTATCAACCTGTATGCCTTCATCTGATACAATGTGACCCAAGAACGCGACTGATTTCAACCAAAACTCACATTTGGAGAACTTTGCATACAACTTCCGTTCACGAAGAATATGTAACACTTGTCGTAAGTGATTAGCATGGTCCTCCGGTGATCTTGAATAAACTAGGATGTCATCTATAAATACCGTGACGAACACGTCCAAAAATGGCTTAAACACCTTATTCATCAAATCCATGAACACAGCTGAAGCATTTGTTAGTCCAAATGACATAACTAAAAATTCATAATGGCCATACCGTGTTCGGAAAGCTGTCTTGGGTACATCTTCTTCTCTAACTCTGACTTGATGGTAACCCGACCTCAAGTCAATTTTTGAAAAACACCTGGCACCCTGTAACTGATCAAACAAATCATCAATGCGAGGGAGGGGATATTTATTCTTGATCGTTACCTTATTCAATTGCTGATAGTCAATGCACATTCTTAAGGTGCCATCTTTCTTTCCCACAAATAAGACCGGTGCGCCCCACGGGGACATACTAGGCCTAATGAAGCCCTTATCTAGCAAGTCCTTCAATTGCTCCTTTAATTCACGTAATTCTGCTGGAGCCATTCTATATGGAGGAATGGAAATAGGCTGAGTGCCTGGAATCACATCAATGCCAAATTCTACTTCCCGTTCTGGGGGTAAACCTGGAAGATCCTCTGGGAATACATCTAGAAATTCATTGACCACTGGGACCGACTGCGGAGTTAACGGTTCCGCTTCGGTATCTTTCACCCATACTAGATGACATATATAACCTTTAGCAATCATTTTTCTGGCTTTCAAATAGGAAATAAACCTTCCTCGTGGTGCCCCTACATTACCCTGCCATTCTAGACCATTTTCTTGTGGAAAACCAAAGTGTACTTTCTTGTCCCGGCAATCTACCGTAGCATAACAAGAGGCCAGCCAATCAATTCCCATGATCACATCAAAATCCACCATGTCCAGTTCAATGAGATCGGCCAATGTATCATGACCACACACAGTTACCACACAGTTATGATACACTCTCTTTGCAACAATATACTCACCAACTGGTGTAGACACTTCAATTGAGTTAATTAATAATTCTGGTGCCTTTGCAAATTTCGCAGCAATCAATGGGGTAACATAGGAAAATGTAGAACCTGGATCAATCAATGCATATACATTATGTGAGAATATGGATAATGTACCTGTGATAATATCAGGGGAAGCCTCTGAATTCTGGCGGTCCACTAAAGCATAAGTACGATTCTGGACCCCGCTAGTACTGGCTGCTCCTCTGGCACCTCTACCACGGCCAATAGGTTGCACCCCTCGGCCCTGTGAAGGAACCGATGCTGATGACGCAACAGCCGACCCAGCTGGTCGTGCTATACCACCCATGCTCCACTGTGGACACTCTCTCGCTATATGCCCCGGCATACCACACCAAAAGCAGACATTCATCCCTGACCGACATGTACCTGTGTGCATACGCCCGCAGTGCTGACACTGCTGACGAGGAAAACCTGTTGCCTGTGATCCGCTACTCTGCCCCGATGGACTACCCCTAGACCCTCGAAACTGTGAGTGAGCACCCCTTGTGGAATAAGAGAACGACGGTCTAGGTGGTCTAGGAAACATGCAGGGCCTAGATCCTCCATGGGACATCATAGGTGGTCCCATAGGTCTAGCCCTTTTGGACTGTCCCTTATCAAATTCATGCACTCTTCTTCTCTGTCGTTGGTCTTCTATTTTCTGAGTGAAGACTTGTATTCGAGCAATGTTCATATCCTTATTCAAGGCAGCAATAGTGCAATCCCGTACCAAATATGGCTCTAGTCTGTCCACATATCTATGGACCCTGTCTGTCATCGTAGCCACAACATTTGGCGCATATCGAGACAAAGAATTAAATTGCAAGCTATATTCCCTCACGCTTAAATTTCCTTGACGGAGATTTAGGAACTGATCCGCACGTGCCTCACGGATCTCATAGGGCAAGTAATGATCAAGGAAAGCAATTTTAAACTCTTCCCACGTAGGTGGAGTTGCACCAATATCACGGGATTTCTTCCAATCCTCGTACCACAATATTGCCTCTCCTTTCAGCCTATATGCAGCAAGTTCAACTGTTTCGACCCCTGTCACATGCATAACTTCCAAGGCCCTCTGAATTTGATCCACGAATTCCTGTGGATCTGCTTTTGGATCTGACCCAGTGAAAATAGGAGGGTCAAGTTTTGGGAAATCCTGTGTCCTGCGACTCGCCATTCTAGCCGCATCCTCATCATGTGTCACTACACCAACTCGTCCCTGGCTTTGTGCCGCCACTAACTATGTCAACATATGTACAGCATTCCTAAGATCCTGATCCGTGGCATTCATCGGCGGCTCTACAGGTACTTCTGTACCAATTGGCTCTTCCGAAACTGGGAGGGTAGATGAAGACCGCGATGATATTTCAGCATTTTCCCCACCTTGACTAGCTTGGGCAGGTGGTAATCTGCTCATTCCTTCTCCAGCAGGCGCATCTACCTGCTTCCCTTTACCTCTACCTCTGGTGATTGGCATTTTGACTATACCAGAGAAAAACAAAATACCATGATCAGACACACTTCAACTGACAACACTGGCTCTATTGCACGATCTAGAAGTGAAGAACAGAAACAACATCCAAAATGTCCCGTAGCCTCCTACTTATAAATGTGGTGCACAACACATTGATAAGTAAGACTCTACTCAGACACGGCTTTGTAGACACCCTTAGAACGACCTGCTCTGATACCACTTTTGTCACGCCCCGAATCCCATCGAGACATGATTGGCACCCGTAGCCGATAAGGCCCGAGAGAACCAACCTTTGCCTATGTTCAATCAAATGCATATCATAATCATAACCACCATTGTGTAAGAACATGAAAGACGAATAAAGGAAAACATGGGACATAGTTATACATGTATATGAAACTTGGTCGTTGAGGCCATCCAGTCAAAATAACATATGTCTTTTACACTGATACACCCACATCCGTCTACAAAAGCCTCTAACAAGAGCATTGACCAATACAAACCAAAAGTCGGGACAATTCCCCGCTTTATACAACATGTACATCATCAAAACATATAGCTACTCTGACTCGGAGAAACCCCGAATTAATTGGAGCTCACCAAGGAACCGCTAACACTGGCAATCTACTGAGGAGGCCTACTGGGACCTACGCCTACAGCAAGTAAGGTAAATTCCCCGAGAGGGGTCAGTACGAAATAAGTACTGAGTATGTAAGGTTCAAATGAAACTTTGAAACACATGAACATACCAATGAACTCAATACAAATGACTAGACAATGTGAATAAGTCACCATGTTGCATTTTGGGAACCATGTGAATTGCTTTGATTACTTTCATTACTTTCTTTACATTCAATGCTTGCTTGTCAATACATGTGTCACAATGTACCCGGGACCCTACTGATCAGTGGGTCTTTCCATGACTTATCGTCATGTTGGGATCGGGTCGAGCTAGGCTTATGCCCCTAAGACCTGCCACCCATAAAGCACTGCATCGGGATCGAGTCGAGCTAGGCTTATGCCCCTAGACTTGCCACCCATAAATCAATACATCGGGATCGAGTCGAGCTAGGCTTGCGCCCCTAGACTTGCCACCCATAAATCAACACATCGGGATCGAGTCGAGCTAGGCTTATGCCCCTAGACTTGCCACCCATACTTGATCATTGAACACATTTGCATTACTTTGATCTTTACTTTGAGATTGCTATTTGATAGTCATAACATCACTTTGAACTTTGGAACATAACATTATTGGAAACTTTGAACCATTAACCAATGAGTGCGAGACAAGTGAATAACTTGGCAACATAACCTTATTAGAAACATAACACTATAGGGACCATGGAACAATAATCTATGAACAAGAGGCATAAACAATATCACTAGTGGAACATTGGAACATATCCTTATTTGAGCTTTTGGAACATTAACCATGATTATGAGACATGAGACTCACAAATGATCCATGAGTAGGAAATATATGACAATGACTATTGATAAACGGATATAGGATACCTTAGAGTATTTCGGAATCGAATGAGTACTATGACAATATGAACACCATATGTTGCAGAAAGATATAGAAGAATAACCTTACATACCTTGTACTCTCAATACGGATATACAATCCTAGATGTGCATACAATAGTCCCGCTCCTTCTTTATGTGTCACTCTACAACACAAATACATAACGGAATTCAAATTAACCACAACTACTTCACAAATGCATATAACATCAATGGGGTACATGTTTGCTTTGAAACATGTCATTTCCCCTTGACAAAACCATTGATAGCATCATTATGCCAAAAATCCTCCAATATTCTCAACATTTACCAATACATAATAATCATTGCATTTCACCATAACAATTCTCTTTTACACCTCCTCATCCATACCACATCACAAACAATCCATCAATTCACCTTAATACACTTTATAGCACATATCGGCCAAATTCCCACAATTTACACTTATAGACAAGAACAAGTTTAACAACAAAAATAACTCCATAGATGTTCATATTTTATCCATACCATGATTTTTCATCAAAGGCACAAGTCCTAATTCAAGTTCAAATCCCATGGATCACACATCTTATACAAAAGCACAAAATACCATATCCAACATTTCCAAGCACCACCAACATGATTTACATACTCTTTCATGCATATAATATATGAATCCATAATAATATTCACTTACCCAAACTTGCAAAGGGATGATTTTGCTCCAAAATTGCCTTTGAGTCTTTAGGGTTCTTGAGAGAATATTGTAGAATGTTTGAGAAAATGTATAGAAAGCATGAGAGGTTAAATGAATAAAAATCTGATTTTGTGGGTATGTTTATAGTCCTTGGGTCATCCTTAGCCTTTCTTGATATTTAATGCCTCAATTGACCAAGTCAATAGAAGATTGGGTCATGTGACCCATGCCTTTTATCCCATTTTGGGCTTTTATTGAGCCCAAGTCACTTAACCCAATAAAATCAATAATCTCTTGTCTTTATACGTATTACAATAATATTCCCACTCATAATATTCATATCCGTAGCCTCGATCCCAAAAACAAGTGATTCTAGCCACGTTTGGCTTATTTTGACCTTAGGGGCAAAACTGTCATTTTGACCCCAAATTCGTTCTCGAGTAATTTTATCATACCAATGTAATATGTCATTCATTTCATGTATATACTCTTGGTTGTAGAAGAAACGTAGCAAAAATTGGCTCGGTACGTCCCCGGATACCCTTGGGACTTAGAAATTTCCAACTTTCGAAAAAGTGGAAAACCCAAGGTGGCACGCTCCTGAGTGCGCCAACTTTCTGCCTATGGGATAAAAATTTTAGCCCAGAGCGTCATGGAACGGTCCCAAACGAGCCCCTCTTTAATTTTTTCCGAAAATTCCATTTTTCGACTTCTCTTCGCGGGTTTGGTTAGATACTTCAAGTCCTATTCTTTAACTCACTTCTTAACCTTATTATACCTTGTTTAGAGGTCTTCTTAGACTCATTTTGAACCCCACAAATGCTCAATGAAAATTTCAAAACACCTTCCATGCAAGTTTAACCACATAACAAGAGCCAAATTCAATTATCTCACCAATAGCCTTACCAAATGCATACTTATAGCTCTCGATACCTACGTACATAGTAGTTAACGTCGTCATGTAGGGTTGGGAACGTACGGGTTGTTACAGCAGCAATGGAAGAAAACCCTTCAACAAATCTTCGATAATAAACTGTCAATCCCAGGAAGCTACGAATTTTGGTGGGCGTCGTAGGCCTTGGCCAATTTTTCACCGCCTTAATCTTTTGTGTATCAACTCAAATCCCTTCATCTGACACAATGTGACCCAAGAATGCTATGGATTTCAACCAGAATTCACACTTAGAGAACTTCGCATACAACTTACGCTCTCGAAGAATCTGTAACACCTACCGTAAGTGCTTAGCATGGTCCTCTTGTGACTTTGAATAAACCAGGATGTCATCTACAAATACCGTCACGAACACGTCTAGAAATGGCTTAAACACCCTATTCATCAAATCCATGAACACAGCTGGGGCATTTGTTAGTCCAAATGACATAACTAAAAATTCATAATGGCCATACCGTGTTCGAAAAGCTATCTTGGGTACATCTTTTTCGCTAACTCTGACTTGATGGTAACCCGACCTCAAGTCAATCTTTGAAAAACACTTGGCGCCCTGTAATTGATCAAACAAATCATCAATTCGAGGGAGGGGATATTTGTTCTTGATTGTTACCTTGTTCAATTGCCGATATTCAATGCAAATTCTCAATGTGCCATCTTTCTTCCGTATAAATAATACCGGTGCACCCCACGGGGACATACTAGGCCTGATGAAGCCCTTGTCCAGCAAATCTTTCAATTGCTCCTTTAATTCACGCAATTCTGTTGGATCCATTCTATATGGGGGATAGAGATATGCTAAGTGCCTGGAATCACATCAATACCAAATTATATTTCCCGCTCTGGGGGCAAACCTGTAAGATCTTCTGGAAATACATCAAGATACTCATTGACCACTGGAACTGATTGAGGAGTTGGTGGTTTTGCATCAATATCATACACTCTCACTAAGTGGCATATATACCCCTTGGATATCATTTTCCTAGCCTTAAGATAGGAAATTAATTTGCCTTTTGGTGCCCCTACATCACCCTTCCATTCAAGAACATTCATTTGTGGAAAATGAAAATGTACTTTCTTAGCTCGGCAATCTATCGTGGCATAACAAGAAGCCAACCAATCCATGCCTATTATGACATCAAAATCCACCATGTACAGTTCAATAAGATCGGCTAGTGTATCATAACCACACACAGTTACCACACAATTACGATATACTCTTTTTGCAACAATATAGTCACCAACTGGTGTAGATACCTCAATTGACTTAGTTAATAGTTTTGGTGTTCTTTCAAATTTCGCAGCAATCAATGGAGTAACATATGACAATGTAGAACCCGGATCAATCAATGCATATACATTATATGAAAATATGGATAATGTACATGTGACAACATCAGGAGAAGCCTCCGAATTCTGTCGGTCCACTAGAGCATAAGTACGATTCTGAGTTCCACTAGAACTGGCTGCTCCTCTGGCACCTCTACCACGACCCGCAGGCTGTACACCTCTGCCTAGGGGAGGAACCGATGATGATGATGCAACGGTTGATCCCGCAGATCGCGCCACATTATCGAAGCCTCTTCGTGGGCAGTCTCTCATCATATGCCCCGTAATACCGCACCAAAAGCAAACATTTGTCCCAAGCCGGCATTCACCTAAATGAAACCGTCCACATTGCTGACATGGCTGATGAGAAAATCCAGCGGTCTGCGAACCTTGAATCCCACTACTCTGCCCAATATTACTACCTCTAAACCCTCGAAATTGAGCTTGAGTGCCTGCTGTGGAATAAGAGAATGACGATCTCGGCTGTCTAGGAAACATCCGAGGTCTAGATTCTCCTTGGGTCACCATAGACTGTCCCATAGGTCTAGCTCTTTTGGGTTGTCCTCGTTCAGATTTATGTACTCTTCTTCTTTGCCTTTGGTCCTCCATCTTTTGTGCGAATGCCTGAATTCTAGCTATATCCATATCTCGATTTAAAGCAGCAATAGTGCAGTCTCTTACCAAATATGGCTTCAATCTGTCCACATATCGATGTACTCTGTCTGTCATTGTGGCCACTACATTCGGAGCATATCGAGCCAAAGAATTAAATTACAGACTCTATTCTCTGACACTCAGATTCCCTTGACGAAGATTCAAGAATTGATCCCCATGAGCCTCTCGGATCTCATAAGGAAGGTAGTGATCAAGGAAAGCCGCTTTAAATTCTTCCCAATTAGGTGGGTTTGCACCGACAACACGAGATTTCTTCCAATCTTCATACCATAATATCGCCTCTCCTTTTAATCTATATGCAGCAAGTTTAACAGTTTCTACCCCAGTTACATGCATAACATCTAAAGCCCTTTGAATCTGATCTATAAAGTCTTGCGGATCTTCATTTAGATCTGACCCAGTTAATATGGGAGGGTCTAATTTCAGAAAATCCTGTGTCCGCCGACTAGCTGCCCTAGCCGCACCATCATCACTTGTTGTTAGACTAGCTCGTCCTTGACTTTGTACAGTAACTATCTGAGTCAACATTTGCACTGCATTTCTGAGATCTTGCTCAGTAGCATTAACAGGTTCTTCTCTCCTTCTCGGCTCTTCTGGAGCTGGAAAAGTAGAAGAAGCCCGCAATGCAACCTCAGCGTCAGCCCCACCTTGACTAGCTTTGTCAGGTGGTGATCTACTGGTTCCTTCTCCGGCAAGTATATCTACTTGCTTACCTTTACCTCTTCCTCGTCTTGTAATCGGCATTTTACTATACAAAAGAAAACCAATCCAATGGTTAGATATGATTCCACTACAATATTGACTCTAATGCACGATCTAAGAATTGAAGAATAGAAACAACTCCTAAATGTCCCATATCCTCCAACTTATAAATGTGGTGCACAACACATCGATAAGTAAGACTCTACTCAGACACGACTTCGTAGACACCCTTAGAACGACCTGCTCTGATACCACCTTTGCCATGACCCAATTATAACGGGGCGGACTGGCACCGAAAGCCGATAAGGTCCGAGAGAACCAATCTTTACTCATGTCCATTCATATGCGTTCCATAAGAAACATCACCACCACGTAAGGACATAAAATGCTAATAGCAGAAATCATGGAACATGTGATACATACGTACGTGAAACTTGGATGTTAGGTCCATCAAGTCAAAATGGACATACATCTCTTACATTCGTATACCCACATACGTCTACAAAAGCCTCTAACAGAAGCACATACATAACCATCCTAAATTCGGGACAAGTCCCCTCTTTACACAACATTTACAATACCAAAACCAATGTACAACTGTGACTCAGAAAGACCCGAAACAACTGGAGCTCACCAAAGATCAGTAGATGACCCGCAGCTTACTGTGGAGGTCTACTAGTACTTGTGCCTGCAGCAGGTAAGGTAAGTCCCATAAGGGACGTTAGTACGAAGAATGTACTGAGTATGTAAGGCCATAAGAAACTATATGATACATAAATACTTCAATGGAATCAAATATAAGTGAATAACCAATATGGATAAGTCACCATTCTATATGTATGGAAATATGTACATTACGTGGATTACTTTCTTTACTTTTATGCTCATTCATTCGTTCATCACTCACTTCTTCATTCACTACTCATCCTTCCATTCTTACAATGCCCGGGCCCCAAGATGATCAGTGGGTAATCAACAGTTTTCGGGATTGACCCATGCTAGGCTTTTCTTTTGCCCCTGGGATACCACCCGTAGTAGCGCAATTGACCCATGTTAGGTGTTCTTTTCAACCCTGGGATACCACCCGAGATATTGGGATCTACCCATGCTAGGTATTTTAACCCCTGGGATACCACCCAAGAATAGAGACGTTATTACCTCACTTCTTAAATCATAGAAATAGTTCATTCGATGATTATGTCAATATTGGAACTTTTGAATGTAACATTATTGGAACTTGGAATCATGTCCACCATTATGTGACACATGAATAACAATAGGTCAAAGAATAAGATATATGTGATTAACAATAGATGATAACCTGAAATGAGATACCTTAGAACATTTCGAAAATGAACAAGTATAGTGACAAGGTGAATACTATATGCAGCAGAAGGATACAGAAAGAGTAACCTTACATACCTTCACTTCCAAGTATGAATACACAAGCTTATATATGAACATAATATTCCAGCTCCTTCCTTACGTTTCACTCTACAATACAAGTACATAACGGAGCTTACATTAACAACTAGTTATCGTACAAGTGTACACGACGATAATGAGCTATATGACTGCCATATAACGTCATTTTACCCTTATAATATAATACACTGCATTATCATACCAACAACACTATAACATTTCACACATTGACCAAGACATCATACATCAATAGCATTTCACACTACGTTTACCCTTTATGCCTCCTCATTATCATTCCGTCACAACTACTCCATCAAATTACCTCATAACAAATTATGAAAAACAATCCATAATTAATATAGTCCAACATGCCTCCTTACGACCCTTTAAAGTCATTAAAAAGATATCATAAGTTGATAATTACATCCAAAAAGGGTATAGGGGCCTTCGGGGATCAAAGAGAGACAAAACCATACCAAATGACATTCTGGGGTGACCTGCGAAGCCACATATGCATGAAGGTGGATGACATTCATCAGCAGGTGACCCTTGGAAGTGTCCAGGGGTACCTGCATTGGCATCTGCGCCCGCATGTGCCTTCGTCTGCGGGGGCGGATGCCCAAATCAGCCAAAAAGGGTCTTTTTTTTGGTCCTTTTGTGTAATAAATGGTCCAAGGAAATAAGTAAGATTTTATTTACATATTTTAGATCATCTTAGATACCAACAAACATTCATGGTTCCAAATCTCACATAAACAACACCAAAACTACATTTTTCTTTCAATACGTCACCAAATCCATGACCAATTTCACAATAACAATGCCACATGTTATACACCAAAAAGGAAAAAAGTTAAGGACATAAACACATATACATGTTGATATTAAACACTCCAAACTCTCTTCCTTCAAGACCACAAGTCCACTTCACTGTTTAGAAGGCAAAACCCTTCACCGATTAAGCAAAAGTACACTGTTTTACACATAGTGACTGCCCAACACTGTGCCAACATAACCAACATGATTTATACATCATATTAAGTGTATCATATAGTAAACCATAAGAATAAACACTTACCAAATCTTACCAAAGAGTGATCTTGTCCAATAAGTAGTTGCCTTAGGGTTTGTGGAGAAGAGAAATATTTGGAAAAATCTAGAAAATGGCATGTGTGCTTTTATGAACAAAAATCTGATTTTTATTGACTTATATAGTCCCTTCCTAATCATCCTTATCCACACATTTAATGTGTTTACTTGGTCAATGGAAGAATGGGTCAAATTCCATTTTGGGCCATGTCTTTTTATGATTTTTGGGCCTCATTTAGGCCTAATGGCACATGATTCACTTAATCCCAACAAATTAATTCATAAATTCACCAACTCTCTCATGTTTAAATGATTCTATAAATGTTAAGGTAGTCTCATGGGTTCGGTAATGTACGGGGTGTTACGATGGCATTACATTTTGGATGAGTCACATGTGTTTCATTGGGACGTGGTTTAGTTGGACGAGAGGTTGACCTTCGTGGAGGAGCCAGTTGCTATATTATCTATGGATGTCATACGATTGTGTTCAAGAGAGATTCCAGTGGTTAAAATTCAGTGGAGACACCATCCAGTCGAGAAGGCCACCTTGGAAATCGAGAGTGAGACAGGTGCAGTATCCCCACCTATTCGATCCCTCAGATACTTCTTGATCCTTTACTTTTGCGGATGAAAGTCCTTTCAGCAGTGGATGTTGTAACGACCCTTAATGTCATTTCCTGTATTTTTGTGCTTTTTCAATATTTAAAGCTTTCTCACAGCTGCAGCAAGTCATTTATGACTTGTTGGGATTAGCAGTTCAGTCACCGAGTAGTTCTTTTGGTTTTTAGAGTCAATTTCCTATTTTGAAGCTTTCACCGTTAAGGAATTTGTATCGGACCTAAACTCAAGGTAAATGGTCCCAACTGCCACTTCTGATAGTTCTGTTAGCTCCAAAATATCGATTTTAGGCTAGGGAACCCCTTGGTTTGGGTTTCAAGGTTTTTGAACTCGTTTTGGGCTACTGGGTGGATTTTGGTTAAAACGACCCTTTGGGTGTGGGACCCACTTTTAATCGAAATGACTTCGGATGAAAATTCTGATGTGCCATGATTTCATGGCACTTTCAATGCTTAAAACAAGGAATATATGCAATAACTTGGGTATGTTGGGTAGGTATGATGTGTTTTCTATTTTATCTTGCAGGGAAATAGGTTTTGGAGGCAAAATGGAGAAGACGGGTAGTAGCACGCACTGGAATGAAGTTTTTGAAGACAAAAGAGCAGAGTAGAATTTCTCCATATGACCCACGATCATGACTCATGGACCATAGGTCAAGTCATGAGTCAACTTCTGCAGTTGTGCATGAAGGCCTGATTCCTACCACCTGGACCCACGGTCCATGGGTTGAGTCCACGACCTCAAGTCACGATCCGTGGAAAGTTGCCGACTTTTTTCTCCTACATGTTTTAGGGTAGGATTTGTTTTGTATCTATAAATACTCCTATGTTGTCCTATGTTAAGAAGGCTATTATTACATTATTTGAGTTGTCTATTACATCGTTTTGAGGTTCATAAACATATTGATCTTGTAATCTCAAACATCGATTCTAGGGTTTTGATTTATATTGAGATTTCAGAGTTTTATTCTTTTTGCAAGTTCATAATTATGTTTTCATCATTGAATTCTTCTTGTGTTCTCGCAATCATGAGTAGCTAAATCTCTCAACTAGGGTTGTGTGAATCATGAGGAATTAACGAAATGGGTTAAGTGCAAAGCAATTCTGAACCGGTGTGACTGCATGTATTGTTATTTCCTTCGTTATAATTTATCTTCTAACGGTTTCAAACTTTGGAAACTCGCCTGTAATATAAACTTGCTAGAGAGAGAAGTAGAGGTTGGGAAAAGGGAATAACAACAGAGATTTAAAGCTATTAACCTTCATCTAATAACTTGAGCCGTAACAGGGATAGTTATCTGAGATCAAGAATAAGGGTTAGTAGCGCGACACTCGGAGACCAAGAAGAGGAGAGTGAAATTCATCTAACCAAGGTTGAGAGACGTTTAGAAGAACCTATCTTGTTAGATTTTGCATGAAACACAGCGGGACAGTTTGCCAGTACAAGTACTCAGTGGAGTTAAGGAATCTTGGGGATCACAGTCCTAGTGTCTTTCTCGTATTGATCACAAATCCAACAATCAACAATTGTTACTATTACTATTTGTTTACAAAAAACCCACCTTTTTTACTTACTTGCCAATCACTCAGACAAACATTTGATAGAAGTCCGTCCTATTCCCTATGGGATCGACCCCAACCTATTTGGGTTCTATATTTGATATAGTGACCGCGTTATACTTTCCTAGAGGTATAGTTTGGGCTACATCAAAATTTTGGCGTCGTTGCCGGGGAATACGATTACGGAGTTGATTGATCGTTTTTGTTCAAGTGTTGGTTTCATTGCAATTTTTATTTTCCTACTATTCGTAGGGCATACGCCGGTGTATGCCCAACACAAGGAGTCAAGGCAATCCCCTGATTCCACTTGATACGGAAATAGAAAAAAAGCTAAGAAATAATCGAAGAATGGTGAATACTTACGGAGTTCAGGACCCCGATATTCATAACCAGCCCCAAATTCATCTGGCTGGTCATTAAACTATTGAGCAAATCACTGCTCAATTAACGGCTGAGGAGAATGCGAGACAAGCAGCTCTTAGAAAAGAATATAGAGTTCATCGAGGAATGCAAGAGGCAACACAATGTCTTGCTGCACTTAAAGAGAGACAAAGAAGACTGAAGATGCAACAACCACCACAAAGACTATATGTGCCGATTTATGATGATCCCGAAGAAGGGAATGTAGAATATTTGGAGCCATTTGAGACTGGTGCCATTATTCCACCAGAGTTACCTGAAGGAACTAAATTCGACATTACAAGTGTTATGATCCACCTGTTGAACTCAAAAAGGGTGTTCACTGGCCTTTTGACAGATGATGCGAACATGCATGTGATAAATTTTATAGGGATATACACCTCGTACAATCTACCAGGAGTAAGTCAAGAAGCAATTTGATTAAGGCTATTTCCATAATCCCTTACGGGAGAGGCGACTTTGTAGTTGTCTGAGTTACCACGAGGTTCTATCACTACTTGGCAAAAGTTGAGGAATCAGTTTCTGGAATGATTTTTTCCACCTTCCCAAATGTTGCAACTAAAGGATGAGATTTATACTTTCAGACAGCTACATTCTGAAGCACTTTACGAGACTTGGCTACGGTTCAAGAAGAAGTTGCAAAATGTTCCAAACCATAGAATGAATGGTCGAAATTTACTTGAGATCTTCTACAGAGCATTAAACACTAATACCAAGGTTGTAGCAGATATTATCACGGGTGGAGCATTTATGAGTCTGATATGGGATCAAGCTTCCGAGATTTTAGATCGTATTACTAAAACCAATCGAGGTTGGCACACTCGAGAAGCAGACTGACCTATACGAACTTATGCCATTGGAGCATCAGTAGAGCGAAGAGCGTTAGATGACACTGTATCTCAAGAAGTAGAGCAACTAAGAACTGAGATCGGATTACTTGCTAAGCAAATCTCAGTAGGAGGAACGAAAAAGATTAATCCCACCAGGGAACCATGATGCTGAGTCTGGAAATTCAAGGATGAAAACCCTACTTGCAAAACTTGTTAAGGGGTCTGAGAGTCAAGAAAACTATCTAAAAGAGATCAAGGCAGACCTTTCAGGGATAAGACAAAAAGTCGAGTCTCATGCGATTGCCATCAAACAGCTAGAACAGCAATTCAGGCAGATATCTTCAGCATTGAATCAACATCAACAAGGTACACTTCCGAGCAACACCATCTAGAACCCAAAAAATAATGCTCATTGTATGGCTATCACAACGAGAAGTGGGAAGACTCTTATTGAGGCACCCAAACAAGTTGAGGGTGTTCATGCTACACTGGAAGAGCAAGAAAATGCCACGAAAAAGGTAAAGAAAGCTCTAAAGAAGTCTGTTCCATTCCCAAAACTTCCTCCACCTTTCCCTCAACGTCTAAAAAAAAAGGTGGATGAAAATAAAATTATTAGTGAGGAGATCATGAAAGAAGTAGAAAAGCCTCAGACTGATGAAAACAAGGTGAATGCTGAAAATGAGAAAGAAAAGAAAGCTCCACAAATGCTAACCCCCATTCCTAAGCCGCCACCTCCATTCCCTCAGTGCTTGAAGAAGAAGAAGGAGGATGAAAAATTTCATAAGTCCATGTCCATATTGAAGCAACTTCCTATAAATATTCCATTGGTGGAGGCACTGGAACAAATTTCGAGATATGCAAAGTTCATGAAAGAATTGGCCACGAAGAAGAGAACTGTCAGTTATGAGTTTGTTGGTGATTTGTACCATTATAGTGCAATTGCATCCCATTCTCTTGTGTAAAAGAAATATGATCCCAGTTCCTTCACAATTCCATGCACAATTGGGTCAGTTAACTTCGCCAGAGCTTTGTGTGATCTAGGTGCGAGCATTAATTTGATGGCGCTGGCAGTATTTGAGAAATTAGGCTTAGGAGCCCCGAGCCAACAAAGATGCGGTTATTGATGGCAGATCTTACGATCAAGAAGCCTGTGGGCATATTATTTGATGTTTTGGTCAAGGTTGAAAACTTTATCTTTCCTGCTGACTTTGTTGTCTTTGACTGTGCGATCGATTTTAAGATACCCATAATTTTTGGGAGACCATTTGTAGCCACCGGCAGAGCATTGGTAGATATGGAGTGGAGTAAGATGAAATTCAGGTTAAATAATAAGGAAGTCACATTCAATGTTTGCAGAACTATGAAGCAGCCAAAGGACATGAGGGTGGTTTCAGAAATAAATAGTTTAGATGACCCTGGAGGCCAACCCAAGGGATATCTTGATGAAGTCTGAGTAATCAAGACACCCGCATCGTGCCGCGATGTTAAATCAGGTGCTACGTGGGAGGCAACCCAAGGTGTCTTGCTAATCCTACATTTGCTTTGATTTTTGTTATTTTGATCGACACTAGACCCACGCACCTAGGGTGCCACAGGTATGTTCCTAACTCTCTTATTTTACTTCGGTCTAATGCATTGGGGACAATGCATGCTTATTCGATGGGGGCGGAGGTACTTGTGGGTCTATATGTCCTCTTGGGGGGTTTTGTTGCCGTATTTCTTTTCCCCCGAGTGTGCTATCATAGTAGAACCGACATGTTTAGGTTGTTGTTTATGTTTCATTATGTGTTTTCGTGTTTAGTTAGGAGAAAAATAAGGGAACTTTAGTGCAGTTAATTTTGAACAAACTTTGAATGATAATGATGCTTTTTATGTGTTTAAAGGATACCCCTCCTGACTTTTTTGTTTTGGACTCTGTGTGTAGTTATGATAGTTTGTGACAGTTGTTAGATATTGTTATGGCATTAGTATTATAGGAAGAATTATTGTAGCTAGCAATGCATGAACTGGATAGGTAGTAGTCGATAGTGTAACCCTGTGCTATGTGTGTGTGAGGTCATTACCGAGTTCACTTTGTGTGTGCGATCCAGAACTTACCCAGTTAGTCTTGCCTAGGTTAGAGGATAGTGTAAGGAAAGGATCATATGCCATTCTTGAATAAGTTCATTTTTAGCCTAAATGCCTGACCAAATGAAGTAAGTATCCCTTGATCCCGATTTTGAGCCTTAATTGACCTATTTCTTTCATTAGCCTATTCACCTTCCCATTTTGACTTACAATGAACCTGTCTTGGCCCTGGTCCCTCCTTGTACATTGTGTACCTCAACTCAGGCAAATCGCCTAAGTTGAGGGTGGATATCATAGGGGTACGTAACTTGATATGGGTATGAAGAAGGGGTTAGTAAAAGAAAGGAGAACAGAGTTAGGTGTGAAGAAGAAATAAAAGAGGTGGAAAAAAATAGAGTTTGCAAAAAAGAGAAAAAAAAAGAAAAAAAAATTAAAATATTAAAGAAAATTAAACCCAAAATCTGAAAACAATTGAAGGAGAATAAAGGAGAATAAAATGAGTATGGTTGGAGAGTGGAGCCAAAAATAGTGTAGTGTCAAGAAGGGTTGAATCACCATATCAATATGTACCACACCTGTCCCCAAGCCTACATTACAAGCCGATGAAAGTCCTATAGTGATCTTAGTCCAAATGTCCAAAAAACTAAGGCATAGAAAATAAGGGCAAGCCTGTGGTATTTCACGCACACTGTTTGAACTTTTTTGTAAGAGAGAGTGTTTTGATCCAGTCCCTATGTTGATATTCATTAGTATACTGTGAGTGTATGGGACTTCTTTGTTGTGAGAGTACATGGGTAACATTGTTAGCTGCTATTTGTTAGGATAACGCATTTGCATATATGCTTAGTTGTTTGTTCATAATCTGATGCCATCACTTGATCCCTTTTGTGTCATGGTAATATGTTGCATGTATATGCATAGTGGTTTTGACTTGTGAATAGGAGGGGGTCAAAATTTTTGGTACTGGAAGAAATGAGTCGACTGCCAAAGGGCCCTTAGGTTTCTCTTAGTTAAGCATCGAATGTGTTTGTTTTGGTTTATTCACCTGAGGGCATGCAAACATTCTAAGTTGAAGGTGTTGATGTGTCATGATTTCATGGCACTTTCGATGCTTAAAAATAGGAAAATATGCAATAACTTGGGTATGTTTGGTAGGTATGATGTGTTTTCTGTTCTATCTTACAGGAAAATAGGTTTTGGAGGCAAAATGGAGAAGACAGGAAGTAGCATGCATTGGAATAAAGTTTTTGAAGACAAAAGAGCAGAGTTGAATTTCACCAAGTGACCCACGGTCATGACTCATCGCCCGTAGGTGGATCTATGGACCATACGTCAAGTCCGTGAGTCAACTTCTGCAGTTATGCATGGAGGCGTGATTCCTACGACCTAGACCCACGGTCCATGGGTTAAGTCCACGACCTCAAGTCACGGTCCGTGGAAAGTTGCCGACTTTTTTCTCCTATATGTTTTAGGATAGGATTCATTTTGTATCTATAAATACTCCTATGTTGTCCTATGTTAAAAAAGCTATTATTACATTATTTGAGTTATCTATTACATTGTTTTGAGGTTCATAAACACATTGATCTTGTAATCTCAAACATAGATTTTAGGGTTTTGATTTATAATGAGATTTCAGAGTTTTATTCTTCTTGTGAGTTCATAATTATGTTTTCATCATTGAATTCTTCTTATGTTCTTGCAATCATGAGTAGCTAAATCTCTCAATTAATGTTGTGTGAACCATGAGGAATTAACGAAATAGGTTAAGTGCGAAGCAATTTTAAACCGGTGTGACTGCATGTATTGTTATTTCCTTCGTTAAATTGATTTACTAATGCGAACGTTGGAAACTCGCTTGTATTCTAAACTTGCTCGAGAGATAAGTAAAGATTAGGAAAAGTGAATAACGACAGAGTTTTGATGCTATCAACCTTCATCTAATAACTTGAGCCATAACAGGGATAGTTATCTGAGATCAAGAACAAGGGTTAGTAGGACGACACTCGGAGACCGAGAGGAGAAGAGTGAAATTCATCTTACCAAGGACGAGAGAAGTTTAGATGAACCTATCTTGTTAGATTTTGTATGCAATGCAACGAGACAGTTTGCCAGCACAAGTACCCAGTGGAGTTAAGGAATCTAGGGGATCATAGTCCTAGTGTCTTTCTCGCATTAATTACAAATCCGACAATCAACAATTGTTACTGTTACTATTTGTTTACAACCCCCCCACCCTTTTTTTACTTACATGGCAATCACTCGGACAAGTATTCGATAGAAGTCCATCCTATTCTTTGTAGGATCGACCCCAACCTAGTTGGGTTCTATAGTTGATATAGCAATCGCGTTATACTTTCCTGGAGGTATAGTTTGGGCTAAATCAATGTCTTGAGTTAGGAATGTCGAATTTTGTAGGGTAGCATAGTTCGTTTGCTTTCACAGAATACTGAATGAATTTCGAAGGTCCGGACAAAAACTTGGCACTTACCCAAGTTTGCTAGTGAAGAAATTGTTGGTGCAGCAATTGCTGGTGCAGCTATATTTTAGCCTTCGCGTTCGCGAGGCTTTGCCACATTCGTGAAGGTCAAGAAATCTTGGCCTCCGCGTTCGCGAGTCGGCCTTTGTATTCGCGAAGGGTTAGCTGACCGACAGATCTGGGCATTCTCCCTCGTATTTGAGGTGAGCTGGTTATGTTAGCGAAGGCTAGTTTGGGTCGGTCTCCGCCTTTGCGAAGGGTGGGTCCCGCGATCGCCAAGAAGAGACCCCTGGGTGTATTTATTGCTGCAAAACCCGTTTTCCTCTAATTTTTCTTAAATTCCAACACCACTAAACCCTAGAAAGCTTAGAAGATTGTGAAGATCGATATTTAGGTGTCAGGGGGTGAGTTGGAGGATTCGTTGTGGTCATTTTCTCGTCATTATTTCCGTAAGTTTTTGGTTAATATCTAGATTAATTCACCGGTTAACTTTAAATTCCTAGATTAGTATTGGGGCTGATTTAGGGCTTATTTAAGCTCGTGTTCCACCCAATTTTAAGGATAAATAACCCTTGATCTTCGAGGGAAGTATTGATGATTTCAAATTTATGACTCCGTAAGTGGGCCCAATGTGGGATTTTTAGTTTGATTTTTGACCCAGAGCAACTATATGCAATATGGGTATCAATGTTCTCATCTTAATACGTAGATTATTATTTTAATAGTGTGGCAGCATTCGGAGGCTTCTTGAAAGGGAAAGGCTCCGGAGTAGTGGACTTTCTTGAGCTTCAGAAGCGTCCAGGTAGGCTCAGCTTACTTTCCTCATAGATTGGGATTTATTATAGTATTAATGTAGTATTATGCTAGCCATAAGTGGGTATTTATGACTTGGATAGTAGTTTAGTATTTTATTTGTTGAAGTTAGCCGGTTTGGGAGCCTCTATGGTAGAGTTTGACCCTGTTTCCCTTCATAATAGTAATGATAATGCTTTAGGAATAGTTTGGGTTTGCTTAAGACCTTGGGATGGAATCTTATGTCCTTAGTCTAGGTTTGGGTAGGTGCTTGTCTTAATGGGGATTGTCGGGACTAGTAGCGAGCCCCGCCGGCACTCTTTTTTGGTCAAATGTCTAAATTAGCTCCTTATAGATCTAAGACGCCTCTATTCATCACATTAGATTAAACCTTGAACCTTAGGGTGACCTAGATCACTTAATGACTTCTGGTTAGCAATGTTACTCTGGTTAGAAGGACTTTTGGCCTTTAGAACCTTGTATCTAGACTTAGTAACTAAGACACATTGTTTTTGGTACTCATACTTCACTTCTGCATCTTTTTCTAATGCATATCTGAGGATGAGCTACCGCCACTGACGCTTCATTAAGGCTTGCTGTGGTTTCAAAGATAGGGTGAGCTTTCAGAGCCAGAGCTGATCCTCTCTCTTTCTATTATTTTGGACACTCTTTACTTATTTCGAGACTACCTATCTATTTATTACTATCTAGTACTCTTATTTTTGATTTAGTGGATCTTGTACCGACCTTACTAGGTCATGGGATACTCTTTTGCACATTTTTCTCCTTTTCCTCTGTTGTCCAGTACTATCGTATTTATATATTCCACGGCTTAGTATTTCTATTGCATGTCTAAATTATGTATTCTTTTACTTTCCGTCGTTTAGCCCATTACTCATCGTTCTGGGCTATGGTTTGGCTTACCTACTGGTGGGTTAAAGTAGGGGTCATCATGACTCGAGAAATTGGATCGTGACACATATAAAATGGTGTTATGAAATATGTGGTAGTACATAAGTATTTGATAGCTTCGAAAAGGCTAATGTATTACTACTCAGAGGAATAAAATTATTCATGATATTAGAATTGTAGCAAGTCTCCAAAAGAAACCTTTAAGTTTCAAGGAAATTGAAAAATAACATCATTATATTGAATTTATAAATTATAGAAAGATTTTGTATCTTCATATTACTACAATCGAAGTGCGTTGTAGATATTTATATAAAAGGGTACCCGCCTTTTCTTCTGTTTGTAGTACACAAATATGGGGATGGTGAAGGAATCACATGCGATAGTAAACTCAAAAGCCTACAGAAAGTATATCAGTTGGCATGATCGGTTGGCCATCCCATTTCAAACATGATGCGAAAATAATTAAAAATTCACATGATTATATATTGAAGAAATAAAATATTTTTCAAGAATTCTCATGTGTTGCTTGTTCTCTTGATAAATTGATTAAAATACCAACTAAAGTTGGGATTGGATTCCCTGAATTTTTGGAACATTTAGAAAGGTGAATATGGACCCCTTTATCTGTCATGTGAACTATTTACTATTATATGACTAAATAGATGCATCTATGGTTGGTCACGTGTGCTTTGCTATCAACTTTGATTTGATTTTTGCAAGGTTGTTTGCTCAAATTTGTTAAATTAAGAGCATGGTTCCAAACTATAAAACTATATTGAAAATGTTGGTTGGTTTAGCAGAAACTATATGCCTCCAATTATAACTAAATTGTTGGTTATGAGAATATATCTTCCAAAGAATTTGGTATGAGATGTATTATTTAGATGTAGCAGCACGTGTATGCATCAAGCTAATAAGGTTTCCCTATATTGTTGGTTCAGGGTCGGTAACCAAATAATTCTATCTAAAAATTTAAATTTGCAGTATTTGATTTAATTGCTCCACCACTCACAAAGATGAATCCCTAAATAAGGTTTGGGTAAATGTTTTGGGAAGAGATGATAATCAGCTGAAAATGTGTTGGATAAATTATCTAGATCCCTGTAAAAAAATTAAATTGAAGTTCAAGAGATAATTCATTTGTAAAATATATCAAATAAATTATCAAATATATTTGCTGACCCTATGTGATATTCCAGCTGTAACTTCTCCAACGAGAAGTTCTTGAAGGTCAGAGTCTATGACAAGCCTAAAGCGTGGTAAACCAATTGGTTCTAAATGTAAAACTCCTTGAAGAAGAAGAGGAAGAAATAATCAAGATGGTCATGATAATGAGGCAAG
This sequence comes from Capsicum rhomboideum, assembly GCA_031232105.1. Lineage (NCBI taxonomy): Eukaryota > Viridiplantae > Streptophyta > Magnoliopsida > Solanales > Solanaceae > Capsicum > Capsicum rhomboideum. The sequence continues at coordinate 54,717,173 of CP124718.1, forward strand.
TGCTTTAAAAGAGCACCACGACGTAACACTTCATAAAACCTTGACAAAGGTTCAAGTACCTGAAAAAGATGAAATGAAGAGATCTAGACAAGTTATGTCGCATTGGAACCGATATCAAATGACCATCGATGGTAACCTTGATATAATGTAGCACTCAATATTATAAATGTAGTAAGGGTCATGAATAAAAATTTGTCAAAGAGAATGGATAGATAAATAATTGGCCAAATAAAAATACGTAATTCAAGTATTTTATTTCACTTGATAAAGTGAATATTTGGAATCATAGTCCAAAGACCAAGGTATAATGTCAGTGGAGTACAAATGAGTTATTGTACGAAATATAAAACTACACGATATATAGTACGGCTTGTGCCTTGGGGAATAAGGGTTTTTCGTAAAATTCCTGACATTAATATCAGGAGATGTAATCTCTTGTGGTGGATGCAATGAGATTTCTTTCAGTCTTGCAATACTGAAAAGCTTGAATATGTATAATGAATGATTGTCTTGTTTTAAAAAGATTCTATCCATTGAATACCCCAATGGTTGTAAGATCACTTAATATAAAGAAAAATCAATTTTGATCTTATGAGAACGATTAGAAAGTACCGTGTCTTAGTGTAATTGGTGCACTTATGTATCATGCTATTTCTATACATGAAATAATATTTTTTGTTAATGTGCCGAAAAGATAAAATTTCACTTTTATGTGGAAATATTTTAAGTTAAATCAAATATTTATATGGATTTATTATCTCTAACCAATATTGTCAAAGGGTTGGTTATGCAAAATGCAGGAAGGTTATTTGATCTACATAGAGTTTGATCATATGAAATTTTCTATATGCATATGAGGCAGTAAATGATTGGCAAATGACTCTACACATAAGAAGATATGTGATTTTCTTTAAGATGGAGGTTGCAATATTATATGAAGATGACGCTTCTTTCATAGCTCAATTGAAAGAAGAATATATCGAAGAAGACAAAATAAAGCACATTTCAACAAAGATATATTTTGCTTAATTTTGGTGGAATATTTGATGGAGGCATTGCCAATCCCAACATTTTGAGTAGCTGGATTGGAATGCATCATATACAAGATTAAGTGATGTTTTTATCAGGGAGAGTAAATACGCACTGCACTCTTTTTTCCTTAGTTAAGGTTTTGTACTACTGGATTTTCATAGCAAGGTTTTTAACCAGGCAACAAGCAATACATACTAAAGGATATATGTAATATTTTTCCTTCACTAGGATTTTTTTCCCACGGGATTTTTTTCCTAGTAAGGTTTTAACGAGGCACATCATCTATGGACATCCAAGGGGGAGTATTGTAAAACTAATAAGTGTGAATATCCGCTACTCAAGAAATTTACTCCCACTAATTATCTCCATTACTTCCCTCCATTATGAATATAACCTCCACCATTTATGACCATTATTCTTGTAAGGGAAAAGGGTCAAATATACCACTCTACTTTGATAAATTAGCTAAATTTGCCCCTCGTTATACTATTGGGCCAAATATACCTCTGTTGTTATACTATAGGGACAATTATACCCCTGCCATTTGCAAAGTAATCAAAAATACCCCTCTTTTTAACATTTCTCCATCATGGCAAGGTGAGAGCCACGTGGTATGACATTTGGGTCAGGCGGATGCCACCTCAACATATAATTTTTTTTTCCTTTTTCATTTTAAACTTTTTGCTTCAATTTTTATTAATTATTTACAAAAAATGATAAATTAAATACTCACATATTTTATTTATTTAAAATAAAATAACCGTCGTTGTTAATAAACGTTGAACTTTCCTCACCAAACGGAAGAGAACCACCACCAAAGGCGGCTGAAGGAAAAGATATTTCACATGCTGAGCTGTAAAGAGAAAAAGCGGAGAGCTTGGGAACTGAGTTTCCGGATAAGGTGGTGGATTTTGAAAAGTCCGGCGAAGAGGTGCTGGAAAAATGGGGGTTTAAGGTTAGCAAAATGCGAGGAAAAGTTGACACCACCATGGATGTTTTACTACTAGTGATAGTGATTAGTGATCAGTAATTAGTCTTTTTTTGTGTGTTAAATACTCACATATTTTATTTATTTAAAAAAATTAATAATAAATAATTGAGTACTACAATTTGAAGCAAAAAAAATAAAATGAAGGAGGAAAAAAATCTAATGCTGAGGTGGCATGCCACTTGCCATCCATCTCACCCAAATGTCACGCCATGTGGCTCACACCTTGCCATGATGGAGAAATGTTAAAAAGAGGGGTATTTTTGATAACTTTGCTAATGACAGGGTATATTTGGCCGAATAGTATAACAGCAGGGGTATATTTAGCCCAATAGTATAACGAGGGGAAAATTTAGCCAATTTATCAAAGTAGAAGGGTATTTTGACCCTTTTCCCTTCTTGTAATCTTCATCTCCATAACCTCCTCCATTATCTTCATGGTCAATGTCATGTTTATGACAATCTTTTATATGTCTCTATGTAACACTATAAATAAAGACATAAGGGCTCATATTATACGCACTTTACATTTAAAAGACTTGAGAAAGTTTATACTTGAAAGAAATGAGAAAACTTCCCTCCCTTGTCTCTCTATATTGTTCTTGTTCTTTACATTTGGGTCTTTTATTTCTCAATTCTTCTTCTTCTTCGTTAATAGGCTGATTGTGGATTCTACGTGGCCGACATTTATTTTCTAATAAAAATAATAAAGAAGTTAAAAAATGTGAAATGGAAAAGTGGAGAGCAGATGATCTTCTAGCCACCATTTTTTCAGATAAAAAGGTATTTTCCTACGATAAAGAAAATGATGGAATTTCGTCGATTATTGAATCATAATGGTGGACGAAAACATCACTAAAGTGAGTTGAAAATTTAGTAAACTGTCAGTAAAGAAATTCATAAACAATTATAAAAATCACTCCTTTTCCATCTAAAATGAGAGGATAAAAAATAGTTAACCAAATAAATTTTAAAAATATATCCAATTTTAATTTTCTAAATCTACTAAAACTATAATAGCACAAAATGGTGAAGTAACTCTTATTTTAAGATTTGATGGCAGAAATTATGTATTGGGAAGTATTTGAACAATGGGAGAAGGGGTTTAGTTGAAGAAGAAGAAGACTACTTATGGGAAGATTAGCTGAAGGAGAAATACGTGGAGGGAGGAGGTTGAGTAAGAGAGAGAAAATAAATTCAAAAGGCAAGAGAGAAAGAAAAAGAAAAAGAGAAAAATATAAAGAAAAATAAAAAAATATTTTGAATTAAATTAACATGTGTCAATCCATAATTGGTATGTGGTAATCATCTATTTTTAAAAAATTAGAATTGATCCAAAAAGGATGTAATAATATTAATTCGAAATGATATAGGAGGGCATAAAACTCCCGCAAAGTGCAAGTGTCTCTTTAAAAGAAAGATCCCACTTCAGGGGGGTAATTATGTGTTTTCTCCATTGTAAAGTATAATTTTACTGAAATTACCATAAAATGAAGTTGAAAGGATACTATTCATTTTGAAGGGAGAAAGAAAACTTTCTTTAGCATTCCTTCCTATTACTTCAGTCATTATTATAGTATGTGATCGTAACGATGTAATAATATTAATTTGAAATGATATAGGAGGGCATAAAACTCCCGCAAAGTTCAAGTGTCTCTTTAAAAGAAAGATCCTACTTCAGGGGGGTAATTATGTATTTTCTCCATTGTAAAGTATAATTTTACTGAAATTACCATAAAATGAAGTTGAAAGGATACTATTCATTTTCAAGGGAGAAAGAAAACTTTCTTTAGCATTCTTTCCTATTACTTCAGTCATTATTATAGTCTGTGATCATACATAATCAACAATTTCATTATATTTTCTTATGCAGTCTATTATATAAATCAGATATACGATCTATCTGATATTATCAATAACACATAGTTTTTTTAAGAGAAAATGCATAAAGTATTCATTAAAATTGTCTCAAATTTGCAAGTAGACACTTTAACTTTGCTAAGGTCTTGATACCCCCTTAACAATTTCAGAATGCTATAAATACAACCTATTTAGTGCAACCTCACGTATAAGAAGAAATGGATACAACATGCACCAATCATTGCCTGCCTGATGTCCAATTGATTTAAATTTTGTTTCTCTCACTTTAATTTTTTTTTTCTCTATCCTCCTTTTACTCATCACCTAGACCCCCTCACCTTTTTGCGACGCGGTTCCCGCTTATCGCCTCTATCCATATATCTTTAATATTACCACTATCATAATAAAAAACTTGAGAAATAAAATAACACCACCAAAATCAACAGTAGCCCAAAAATTGTACACCCATATGTTTTCATGATCCTAAACATGCCATAATTGAACCAAAACTCAATAACCATTCTTCTACTCTAAAATCAAAATTTCCAGCACCAATTTACATGAAACCACTACTTCTATAAGTATTTTGATGGCCGCCATTGTAGCCACTTCCAAATCACCGCAATTTATCATTAAATTACAATTCAAAAATTAAAACCATTATAGTTATGATGGATCAAAACTCTATTAAAATGGTGCTTTGTGGTATTGTTTAACCAAATAACCTCAAAACAAAAATCAAAAGGAAAATAAATAAACAAAAGAATAATGAAGTGTTGATAACAATTCAAGGAGGAAAATGGCTTGAACAAATAGAGAAAAAATAAGATAAAGGGGAAAAAGAAAAGCAAGAAGATGCTGAAAATGTTGAAATGGAGAGAACATTTGGGTGGTATATAGGGATGAAGAAGATAAGAGGAAAAAAGAAGAATTGAAAAGTAATTTAAAATAAATAAAGTAAAAGAAAAAGTAACTTTAATGAAATAAATAAAAAAAAATGTATCTCATCTCACGCTCTATTGTAGAGTGAAGTACACTCTCTACACCAAGTGAGCTCAAAAAGGTTGTTTATAATGGTCTAAACTAGTTTTGTGGGGTAATAGGAACCCGCAAACGTTAATTGTCTACTTGCAAATTTGGGACAACTTTAGTGGGTACTTTATGCATTTTCTCTTTTTTAAAAAAACTTCGGAATAAAGAAAGGGGGAAAAGAAAGGGGATTACAAGGAGTGAAATCGAACCCTCACCAATAAGGTGAAAGTTTAAGTAGCCAACCAAGTTGAGTTGCCATGATTCCCAACAACACTTAGTTTAAATGTGAACATGAGAAATATCACTTATGGTTACAAATAATGCACGACTTTAAGTGTGCACCTTTTATCTAAGAAATTGTAACCTCCAACTCTTTAAAGCCATATACATATTAAAAAGTTGTCATAAAACTGTAACTACCCTTCAAGTCATTATAGAGTGGCTAGGTCCTAAGTACCCTGTTAGAGTTCTCCTTGTGAGTTGAGCTAATAAAAATCTCAAGGTGAGGTGATTTAAAACTGAAAACTTGTGTTAATTTATTCATGGTGAATTATGATTCACAGTTTTGTGTTTTGTGGTGTCGTGTTCCATTAGGGTGTAACCTAGTGATCTAGACCTCCATCGGAAATTCTAAGACTGTGAGTGAATTCGTAGCATATGGTTTAAGTGGTTGCCATATTGAAATTGCATTGTGATGTCTTAAGTATAAAATTGCATCGTGAAATGAGGCTAGAGTTCAGTTTTCCCGAGCTATTAACTAAGGACCACTGCAGCGGTGGGATTTTTGCTGCAACGAGACCATCATAGTGGTCGGTGTCCCTCTATAACGAAGCTAAAAAAATCAGGATGGCTCGCCATAGCGCATCCTATTTCACCATAGCAGATTCGTCGTAGTGAGAAAACGTTTGTTACAGCGGATGACATGAGGAAAAATGCCTGTTTAAGTCACTTATTCTGAGTTTCATATCATAAACTCCAAAACTTCGTTCCAGAGCTCCAGAGAGGCAATTTCTCCCAATGTTAGGGTGGATTTTCTTACTGAGGTAAGTTATTCTATCAATCTCTTCACCTAGTAATCCACTAACATCATAGGATTGTTAAAGAGATTGTAATGGTGGAATTATAGGTTAAAATCCTAGGTTCATGAAAAGTGTGGAAAAACATATGGGTAGATATAAGAATCATCAAGAATGCTTCTATGTTGTAAATTAACACATACTAATATGAATTCGTTGTCATTAAACATTAATTGTGGTGATTGGGAACCTCGAGTTCAATAAAAATGCAATCTTTTGCATTAAAACTGCTTTAGAGGGTGTAATTAGAGTAGAAACTCCATCAATTGAGGTAATGTGAGTATTGTGGTACTAGTAGATGGTTGATTGATCATTGGGTAATATTATAGACCATAAATATGCATAGAATTAGTGGGTTTGAATTCCAAAAGCGTATATTTGAAGAGTAGATGATTAATTACTCTTATAATTATTTGTTTTAGACATTGAATGTTCTTAGGTGTTAAGAAAGGAAAGGCTCTTGTGATTTAGCTTGCTTGATTTGGGTTCTTTGGTTGAGGCTGGTTACGATTTATGTGAATTTAGAATTAATTTAGTCTATTGTATGTGTTTGAATTGATAAGCAAGTTGGTTGGTCTTTGGACATAAATTGTGGTTGATTATTTGTTTGGCTTGATAATGTTTGCGTGAATAAACTTATGACAGTTGAAGCCTATCTTTAAATGACTTGTGAGAATGATGTACACTTACTAAACTTATTGTGTACTTACTAATAATATCCTCAGAGATATATGAATATGAGAACATACTGAAATATATATGTAAATAGGTTGAGAATATACATACTATTCTATTATTAAGGGGCTCGAGTCTGATGTGAGCTTACGGAAGCTGTTATATTATGGAGTGGGTACCACTCTGGTACTATACATAGAACCTAGGTTGTCCCCTACAGGTCATGACTAGTTGGACAGAAATAAGACCCTTTAGTATGTGTGTATAGAAAAGTGATTCTTGTGAGTTCTGATTTGGTACAGAGTAAAACTAATAGATATAGAAGCTATACAAATGTAAGATCAGTATGGACACCAATCTATGTTTCTGATGTGATTGCATTATATTTACAGAGTTTGTAATGATTTATTATATTTGTTGGGTGACTTATATGTCCTTTATTTGTTGACATTGATGTGTCTGGATTTGGGTGATTTACCTGGCTGATATAACTACTTGATTATGTGTTGATGTACTTGTCTACTTTCCTTACTTTATCCATGGTATATACTTGATAATATTTTGAGTTAGCCTATGACACCTACCAGTACATAGTGAATGTGTTTATGCTACTCCTGTACATCTTTTTCTAAGTGTAAACTGTATTCCATAGAGTTCAATCTGACCTCTCATCTAGTGTTGTTCAATTGTCTGATTCGAGGGTGAGCTACTCTGGTTCAGGATGCCATGGATCTTGTTAGTTATATATGTCTCTGTCTTCGGATAATGCTTATTTACTAGTCATTTTGGACTACTCTTAGACACTATTTTGTTAGCGTCTATTGTATGATGACTTTTGGATCTTGGGGATGTAATAGCTAGATTTTTGCAAGTTATTTTATTAAGTTTGAGATTTTGATTATTAGATCTTGCAAATTGCCTTTTTTTGCTAAATGAATCAATTAAGGCTTGGGTTAGATGGCAATGTATGATTCGCCCACCGGATAGTTAGTGTGGGGGCCATTCACGGCCATCTGGGTCGTAACAAAGTTGATATCAGAGCTTTAGGTTTGTTGATCTCGTAGTACAAGGACATATCTAGTACAGTTTTGCAGAACGATACAGATACGTCTATACTTTTCTTTGAAAGGCTATAAGACATTAGGAAAACTCAGTTCTTTACTTCTTTCGTGCTACTACTTGATCTAATTAGTATCTGGCTATCCAAATTGGTATCTAGCCTCTTTCACTCTTTTCTCTCACAAATAGTGAGGATATGTGAAGCAAAGGCACCCTGGCCGATCGGTGGGGCTACAGCTCATAGAAGAGGACGTACAAAAGGAGGTGGTAGAGGCAGGGAATGAGGAGCAACGACCGCCAGGGGCAGGGCTCAGGCTGCTAAGCAGGTTCATGATAGTTAAAAATCCCGGCCCACCTTAGTATCACACTAAGGTAGCATCAGAGGAGGTAGAAACACCAGTTAAGGAAGGTGTTTGTAATGCCCTGAGACTACACCTTTGACATAACACGGTGCTGAAGACTATGAGTAACCCCAAGCTAGCCCATAGCATCTGGAATATTACTAAAATCATAATTTTTATATAATTTAGTAATGAGCGGAAGCTGAATCTTTTAAAACAACATACATAAGATCTATATAAATTCTAAAATCTGTCATTATCAATACCAAGAAAGTCTAAACAAGATAATAAGCTTAAATGTGTCTAGATAATCCTCTAGAAATACTGAAGAGCTGCTAGGACAGACCCCCAGCTGACCCGAAATGATGAAATACTGAAATAAACATAAGTCTGAACTACTGAGAATTACATAAAGCATAGTACTCAGAACATGAGGACTCACAAACTGAACGGGAGTTGGCACTAGCGATCGCAACTAGTCATGAGTCTGAGAATGAGTACCAGACCCTACATCATGATAGGATTGTCATTCCCCAAACTCGAAAGAGTGCAACTAACACCTAATACCTTACTTGACTAAGCAAACTAGCAAACCTCAAACCAAATAACATAATCTGTGATAGGTCAGGGCCGACGAGGCCCGAACGACACCAATAATTCATAATATAAAAGTAAGAGAGTAAGAGAGTAAGAGAGTAGGAGAACTGACCGATAAGGTTGCTTTAACCCACAAATCATATGAAAGTCGGCTTATCAAACAAATATATACACGAGGCCGACAAGGCCAAAAACCAAGAATACAACTTACAAAAAAAACTACAACTGACTCATATGCCCACAACAAACATCTACAAGCCTCTAAGATGAAGAACCACTAATAACTAGTTGGGACAAGGCACCAACATACCCATTAACTATGCAAAATAGAAGAGGACTCCAGACTCAACAACTCCGGAAAGAACGGAGCATACCAATCATCAGTTGAACTCCACCACATGCAATGAGGATCACTGTGTAACTGATAACCTGCAGACATAAATGCATTGTCCCCCAGGCAATGGAGACATCAGTACAAAACAATGTACCAAGTAGTTAAGGCAAATAATAACTAAGAAGGTATCAAGAAGTAATGAATATACATACAGATAAGGGTCAAAGATAATATGAGCGTGCTTATCGGCTCCTAAATTTATGGATAGCTAATCTGATAGCATAAAGTACTGTAAATGATCGAATGGAGAATCAAGGTTAACCAGAAAGCACCCACCTTCTCATGGCTTAGACCTTAAACCATAACTAAAGAATAGTTAAATTAAATAAGCGTGATGATAGATATTATCAAGATCTAAATGTACTCGCAAAGGAGAGTCAGGAATGGTCACAATACAATCTAATGGCCCTTGATGCATATTCTATAATAATAATCAAACAACATCCTAGCCGAGCCCCCATAAGCTCTACATAAATCAAGTAAATGAATATATCAAAAGTATCAAATTTGATTAAAGACTTGAGTTTCAAGAAGGTTCATACGACCATTTTACAAGAGGTTAAATAATAAGTTTTGGCTAATATGTACATCATTATGTCAAACCAAGCATAATCAAATATTGAGAAGATCCGAAGCCCTGAATCAAGAAGAGTCGAAACCCTGTATCAAGTAAGGTCAAAACCAAATAATTAAAAGACTCAAGAATCATATTAAAAATGGCTTCCTGATTCATAAAAGTATCAAATTCGATATTTAAAGACAAGTGTAGAGAAAGCTCCAAGATCTATTCAAAGGAGGTCAAGTAACAAGTATCGCCCAATATGTACATCATGCTATCACACCAAGCATAATCAAATATTAAGGAGGACCGAAGTCCTGTATCAAGAAAGGTCAAATCCCCGTATCAATTAGAGTCAAAACCCAATAATCAAGAGAATCAAGATAAAAATGACTTTCTAATTCATACTTAAAATGGATAACCTCCATAATTAAAACGAACCACAAATCCATAGTCAAGATGGAAAAAGATCTGAATCAAGAGGCATGGCAATAGTGACAAAGTTACAGCCACAAGAAGGAAAAAATCCCAACAAGAATGCAAAGTGATCAAGCGATCCATACAAGTGGGCGAGTTAAGTAAGTGTCTTGCAAGACTTCAAGAATAATAACACAACGGTATAAAGTGACGAGAAGGTAACTAAGGTATCAAGATAGCATTTCAAATACACAAGCAGGTAACAATAGTACAATTTCAAGTTTATACATAAACCATATTCTTTTAACACATAAACAGTCCAACTATACATCGAAGAGTTCAAATAGTAAACCAACCAAGTATTTCAAGTTCTTCAACTTATACACGACTACATACAACCTTGAACACACAATTACATATCTACTAGAAAATTAGTTGATATGAATCAAGATTCCTTCAAAAGTAAGCCTAGCTTACACAAATTTCACTAAATCCTCAAAACAGTATCCCTGGACAGCCCCATTTTCATGTGTTGTAACTTAGTTTTGAATAGGTAAATAGCAAAGCCAAGCTTTATAGCCTCTATGAAAGTTGTAGGTATATGTCTTGGGGTTGAAAAGAGTCTAGAAACACAGAAAAATACATTTTGTACAAAGAGATATCATCAAAATACAAACAGTAGCACATAGGGGATTTCTATATCAAAAAACTAGAGAACTTGTCTTCTCTTGCGTCCACTATTTCAAGTTCATAACAAAAAAATTAGCATTTGTCATAAAAATAAAAGTTGTAGAGATTTGTGTTAGCCTTAGAAAACATATTTCTTTTCTCAAAACGGAGCTCTACACAATGAGATATGTTATGTTTACCAAATACTATATAATTTCAAAACATGTTTAAGTTACGTAGAGTTTATCATAAATCTAAACACTCCAACATTTCCTTGATTATAGCCTTACATTGCACATGAACTATACTTATGACTAGACTTTATGTATTTATTTACTTTTCAATTAGGCACAACATCAATGCCATCCGAGTATGAGTTCCCAAAAGAGATAACAACTTCAAAATCGGTCAGAACAATACAATCTAAAAATTCTATGAGACATTCTTCGGTGGTACATTAGATTCAGGATTTATTTAACTAAGAAATCATGCTGAAAAGAACAAGAATAACCTTGACATACTTTACAATTGACCTTAGTGACTTCCACAAGAATTCCATGTTTACTGTAGTTTAATGGGAAAATAGGCTAGGTCATGTACATTACATTTTAGTAGTGCTCTCAATTCAAGATTGTGCACATAAATTAGAGGAAAAAATCAAATTGCAAACTACATAATGATAGGAATCCATTTAAAGGTAAAACAGTTCATTCTTAATCACTTTTAACTCATTGCATTTAGTATTTTATTTCCTACTAGCTATCATAATCATAATACCACAATCAACTCGACCATCACAAGATCCGACAATCATGATCATATAAACACCACCTCCTATTCCTCAACTTCACACAAAATAATATTATCGAATAAGGTCACACATACTTGTTGGTATGTGTATGTGCATTGACTACCACAACTGCACAAGGTCACTATCCAAAATAAATACCCTCTTCCCCAAATAGATGACTTGTTTGACCAGTTTTAGGGTGCGTCAGTCTTCTTTAAGATTGACTTAAGGTCAGGTATCATCAGCTAAAGATTTGGGTTGAAGATATTCCTAAGTGTAATAAGCCTCTAGGTTATTTATTTTTTTCGCATGTTTTTTGCGTTTAAAGCTTTCCTATAGCTGCCCTAAGTCATTTATGACTTGTTGGGACTGGTAGTATGGTTCCAGGGTAGTTTGTTTAGTTTTATGCCTATTTTCTTATTTTAGAGCTGTTGGAGTTAAGAAGTTGGTGTTCGGCTAAAACTCCTAGTAAATGACCTCAGATGGCAATTCTGACAATCTCGTGGCTCCAAAACATGGCTTTTAGGCTAGGAGAACCTTTAGTTTGGGTTCCAAGGCTTTCAGTCTCACTTTGGGCTATTAGTTGGAAATTGGCAAAAACAAAACAATGGGTGTAGGGCCCATATTTTGTCAAAATGCCCTCGATTGGGATTTTCAATAGTCTTATTAAGTTTGGAATGCCATTTTTGGTAGGTTAGCATATTTCATTTGCATGGATGGGTTTCGAATAAATTTTGAGCACCTGGTCAGAGTCCTTTTGGACTTAGCAGAAAAATCTGGTCTAAAACATCTAGTGCAACCACTTTAGCGACCCTTTTGTCGCCTAAGTGGAGCCTCTTAAGCGGCTAATGATGATGTCAGCATCTATCACTTAAGTGACCCTTTCGTTGCTTTAGCGGATCAGCTTCAGCAACTAGGGATCCATTTTAGTGGAGCCTGGCCACCATGGCAGTAGTTGCTTTAGCGACATTTTAGCCGCTTTAGAGGTAAATTGGTCGTTTTAGCGACCAGTGTTGGTACTATATATACCTTGTCTTTTATGATTTAAACCCATTTCAAACTTTATTTTTCACCATTATTACACCCTTGACCTTGGATTGTTGCTTTGCTCAGTGATCATTTTCCCATCGATAATTAGTAAGTTCTCGGCCTTTATTATGTTCAATTCTCTAGTTTATTCTTGATTTCTCTTAGACTTTGTGGGGCTGCTTTAAGGCTCAATTTAAGGGTGAATCATGCTCAATTTTTAAGCACATGATCCATGTGCCCGAGCGAAATAATAGCGGGTTTAATTTTCAGAGTAAACAGACCCCACGGGTGAATTTTGACCTAATTTCTAACCTGGAGCATAAATTCACACTATTAGTATCATTATTCTCATTTGACACCTAGATTACTATTTTGATAGTATGGCAGTAGTGAGAGGTTTGAAGGAAAAAACTCCACGCTAGTTGATTTGTGCACGTGTTCAGCATTAAGGTAGGCTACGACTTAATTTCTTTAGACTTAGCTCTCCTATGGTATTTGTATATTGATTTTCTAATTGTTTGTTGGAAATTGTGGGTCGAATACTTGTTAACTAAGTATTTATGATCCATTAGCTCGGTTAGATGCTTTAGGATAGATTTATACCTTCAACTCCCGATTTAAGTAGCCAATTCCCTCTTAGGACTGGGTACAATATGCATAGTAACCTTAGGGTAGTATTAGTTACTTTAGCCTAGTTTTGTATAGTCACTTGCCTTAGGATGAGTCCTTTGAAAGTCCTAATTAACTTAGCTTCTACATAAACTGATTATTTAAGAATTATACCCTCACTTTTAGAGATCATGGATCTTAGACTTCACCTTTTCAGCAGAACCACCTTAGTATTTGACCTTTAGCACATGTATTCATCTCATATGTATACTATGGCTATATTTCTTGAGTATGCTGATAAAACTGATATAAAACATGGATTTTGGCTTAAAAATAAGACTTTTGAATTAATTGAAATAGATTCGGTTTCTTAAGGAAAAATAAACTATTTTAGTCCTAATTCGATTTTGGGTACCTCATTCTACTGATTATTGCTTATTTATCCACAGTTCGATTCTGGGCATTCATATTGTTTGTTATTTTACATTTCACTGTGTTTCAATTCCGAGGCATATTTCGTGTGGGGATAGGTTGGAGGAAGAATATAAGTACATTTTAACATCTCATCCTATCATATTATACTTCGTAGCATATTACGCATTTGTTTACTTTGGCACTTAGTTGTAAGTAATATTGGTTATTGTTTGCACTCACCAAGCTTATAAGGGTTAGGCTGGGTTTAGTTCTATTGTGTGTACCTTCTGGACTTATGGGGGTCTGGTTAGGTTGTAGTTAGACACTTATTCTACACATCTCAAGTTATTTTTACTTATCCTTTTTCCAAAATTCCTGAGATTTGACCTGTTGTTCTACTTATAGCCTTTACTTAGTTACCTTAAGCTTATATTTGCATTTGTTATATACTTTTATCTTATTTGAGATTAGTCGATCTATGATACCTACTGAGTACCGTGTGTTTTGGTACTCATACTATACTTCTACATCTTTTTTCCCTGATGCAGATCCTAGTACGAGTCATTGTTGCTGATGTCATCCTCGTGCAAAGCTGTTGATAGGAGATAGGGTGATCTTTTATCTATCGGAGCTGATCTATCTCCTTCTATTTTGGGATTAGTCTTATTTTGTACTTTCGGAGACTATTCTGTATATTGTTCTTGTCTAGTAGTTCTTGTGCTTAGTGGCTCTTGTATTGATTATACTAGGTCTTGGTGATTCATTTTGTATATTTCATTCTTTCTCCCCACTATTTGTATGCATGATTCGCATATTTTCTCTATTAGTTGCCTTATTTACTATTTTTACCCTGTTCTTTTTTCTTTAGCTTGTAAGCCCATTACTTGCCATTTCGGGCTATGGTTTTGGCTTACCTATTGGCGGGTTATAGTAGGTGTCATCATGACCTGAGTTTTTGGGTGGTTGTGACAGTTTCTTATCAGAGCCTAGGTTCACTGGTATTATTGGTGCAAGATCAAGTGTCTAGTAGCGTTCCATAGATTGGTAACATGATGTTTGTATCCTATCTTCAGGAGGCTACAGGACATTCTTAGGAAAATCTCACCTTTTGATTGGTTTCTGGATTCTCATTTGTTTTAGTCTTTCACAGATGGCCAGGACAAGGGCCAGAACATCCGAGGGCAAGGCTCCTGAGCCGGCAGCTAGAGTGGGCTACATCACCAGCTTGGGACCTGGCCAGAGAGCCGTCACTAGATCTGTTATTAATCCAGAGTAAGAGATTACACCAAAGGTAGTGCCAGAGGATCTTCCACCACAGCAGCCAGTGGGCCAGGGACACGCCAAGGCTCTACTCAAATTCATAGACATGTCTGTCCTTCGAGATACCTTAGTTCAACTATTGGGTATGATTGGTGTTCAGCCAATGGATAGGGCCCATACATCCACTCAAGGGCTACACAAGATGGACTAGGTACAAGATCGTAACCTGCAGCTGCATCTCCCCGAGAAGATGTTCCACTAGCACTATTAGTTGCTCAGCCAGCGGCAACCCAGCCAGCCATGACTTCTAAGGAGCAGAAGATGCTGGGTCGGTTTCTTAGATTTGTTCCACTAAGGATTTTAGAAGCTCCAAGGCAGGATCCATATAAGTTCCATACTAGCTGCCAGGAGAGGTTACATAATTTAGGATTAGTGGATTCTCACGGTGCAGATTACACTGTATCTCGGTTCAACGATTCAATAAGGCAGTGGTGGAGGGCGTACATTGAGTGTAGACCAACTGGATCCCCTTCTATAACTTGGGAGCAGTTCTCTGAGGCTCTCTTGGGGAAATATATGCCTCGTAGTGTTCATGAGCTTCTGAGAGATTAGTTTTTGAGGTTAGAGCAGGGTTTCATGATCGTGTCTGAGTATGAGGCAAGGTTTCATGAGTTAGCTAGGCACGCTATGATTTTACCTACTGAGCATGAGAGGATGGGTTGCTTTGTCAGGGGATTGAGACTTCAGCTCTGTATAGCCACTGAAGCCATGGTATTTGTGGGTAGATCATTATTAGATGTTTTTTATCATACCCATACTATCGAGGATTTATATCGCGAGGCCCGTGGGGGGAGCAATAAGAGGCCCCATCATCAGGGTAGTTACAGTGGTAGTCACAGTAGGTCATAGTTTTGAGGTAGCGGTTTCCAGGGTAGGACTCAGCAACCATATCAACAGTTTTAGTAACATGGTTAAACTAGTCAACCTATTTGGGCATTGCTTTAGATTACCGATGGGGATCAGCCTAGTTATAGTGATTTTAGCAGTTAGAGCATATGTTAGCCATTAAGGGGTTTTTATTCTGGGTCTTTAGGCTATGGTGGCCAGTCTGGAGCAGTCAGTTCATCTCATTAGGGGAGGACACCCTAAGCTTATTATGATTGTGGTATTGTTGGTCATTTTTCTAGAGAGTATCCCCGGCGAGGGATGATCGAGCCTTCCGCACAGATAGTGCAACCACTTAAATCAGTGGCGCCACTGGCTAGAGATGGCTCCCAAAGTAGTAGGGGTAGTTCATAGGGTACTCGTGGAGGTGTTCAGTCGGTAGGATAGGTGGTCGGCTAGGTTCTCAGTCATGTGATGGGTGCAGACAATTATATACCTTCCTTGATAGGCCAAAGGCGGAGGCATCAAACTTAGTGATCACAAGATTGATTTTAGTGTTCTGAAAGTCAGCTTCTGTGTTATTTGATCTGAGTTCCACTTATTCTTATGTGTCGGTGTATTTTGTTTCCCAGTTGGGGATGGTTGGCGAGCCTTTATCTATTCACATACGTGTAGCTACTCTAGTAGGTGATTCTTTAGTAGTGGATTGGGTCCTGAAATCATGTTTGGTGACTATTGCGGAGTATGACACTTGGGTTGATCTTATCTTGCTTGACATGTTTGATTTTGACGCTATTCTGGGCACGAACTGATTATCCCCTTATCGCGCGATTTTGGATTGCTTCGCCAATACCATTACCTTAGCCATGCCTGGAATTCCCCCGGTCATGTGGCAGGGTTCTGATAGTCACATACCGACAAGGATTATTTCCTATATTCAGTCTAGGAGGATGGTTTCACAGGGGTGTTTGGCTTATCTTACTTATGTCTGCATACTAGTGTCGGTACTCCTTCCCTTGATTCTGTTCCTGTGGTCTATAAGTTTGTTGATATCTTTCCTACCGACTTGCCTGACCTCTCGCCTGAGCATGATATTGACTATACCATTTGGTGAGAGCTTTGAGATGTACAATGGTCATGTTTACTATACCATTTGGTGAGAACTTTAAGGTGTACAATGGTAACATACCAAGTCAAATGAACAAGTAAAAAATAGCTATCTTTGTTTCTCATAGAATTGTACATCTGAATTCCCATTTGTCATACAATCGATGTCCCGAATGCTAAACTACCACTTAACTTTTCCCTAGAGTTTGTTTATTAGATATGTGGTATTGGTGTCTTAGAAGACTCATTCTATCTGAAAGTGAACAATCGGTGAATTGTTGAGTGGTTTTTAGTACTTAGGAAATCTCATCAATTTCCTTCTCCTCCCCCAACACTAATTAGATCTTCACAAAAATCACTAACCCGTTGGGGATGAAGGACTAGTGCTAATTCATACAAGAATGGGCAAGCTCAAGCACCATTTTCTATGACAAATTGGACAAATGAATCAAGTTTATCACTAGTTTTTGAAAGAGGAACAGATCTCATCATTTCTAGATGAAGGTTGAACAAATACCTGACATGAAAGATGCATCATGTTGATCCTCCACCTGCTCGAATCAATCCAGAATCAACACACACACCTTCAAATCAGAACTACAAGGATTAGAAGAGAAGTGTAACAATCAGATTTCAAAAGGCGAATAACAGAGCTCATCTTTTCTGACAATGGCGAAGACAAAGAAAATAAGAATAGAGGAGCACAAATACTCACATCTCCGGTGATGCAAAGCTTAGAGGAATGCCTGAGCACAGAACCTTTAAGAGTCTCGGACATTTCCTAATTCGTCAAAGTCAGATGTCCTTTTGTTTTCTTGTCTTTGTTTAATTAATTTTGTTTATCTTTTCTTTTTGGCATGGGCCGATTTGTTTCATTATTTTCTGGTTGGATCTGCTTTTTATTTTTTAATACACAGGACAAAGAGTCTAATTTTTATTTTAAAAAAGACTATAACGAGTCTGCAGTATGCACTGAAGGGTTGTTTAGGAATTAGGTAGGGGCAAGCTATTCATGTATTAAATCCTACATAAATAATATCATGTTTAGTAGCATTTTTTTTACAATGTATAAAATTATCCACATCTATACAATCTTCTTTCCTGTTTTAATGGGGTTGCACCAGGGATCGAGTCTTGGTCCATTTTTATTTGCTTTGATGGTGGATCTTTTGACTCGTCAAATTCAAGGTGAGGAGCCATGGTGTATGCTTGTGTGGGTGATGTAGTTCTGATTGACGAGACTTGTGGAATAGTTATTGCTAAGTTGGAGGTTTGGAGATAGAATCTGGAGTCTAAAGGATTTTGGTTGAGAAGGACAGAGATGGAATATTTGAAGTGCAAGTACAGTAAGGGGACACATAAGGCTGACGTGGTAGTAAAGATAGTTTCAAGTATCTTGGATCTATATTCCAAAGAAATGGAGATATTGACAAGGATGTCACTCATCGTATTGGTGCAAGGTGGATAAAATAGAGGTCACCTTCGGAGTCTTGTATTATAAGAAGGTGCCTCCTAAGCTTAAAGGCAAGTTTTATAGAGTGACGGATAGACCTGCTATATTGTACGGGGTGGAGTGCTGGACAGATAAGAACCCGCACATCCAAAAAATGAAGGTGGCGGAGATAAAAATGCTAGGATGGATATGTAGGTTTACTAGGAGAGATAATATTAGAAATGAGGTTATTCAAGATAAGGTGGGAGTGGTTTTGGTAGATGTCAAGATGCGGGAAGCGAGGTTGAGATAGTTCGGACATGTCATGAGGTGGTGCACGGATGACCCCAGTGTGGAGGTTTCAGAGGTTGTCTATAGATAGATTCATTCGAGGTAGAAGTAGACTGAAGAAATATTGGAGGGGGGTGATTAGACATGACATGTGATTTTAGGCATATTTATACTCCTAAGTGTCATTATCTATGCTCTTTTAGCTTAGTTTTGAGGATAAATTGAGGTGCTTATTGAGTAATAAAGTGTGTATACGTGTATTTTTGTGTTAAATTACATGTTATGGTGGTTAAGGTGAATTTGAAACAAGTCTAGAGTCAAAAGGATCAAATAGAACTTAGAAGAGAAAACTAGTGTAGCTAGCTTGAGCTATGTTTGTTCTAGTGTACTTTGATGAGCTCTATTGTGTTGTATGGACTAATGTTTGTTATGATATGTTGTAGGAGACTATTATAGGATCCATGGAAGCTAAATTAAGCCAACAAACAAGCCATAAGGAGTGGGAAAACAAGAAATAAGTGGACAAGAAGAATAGAGCAAAGATTGGTCGAAATCGGGGCCTTGGGGAGTACCCCTTACGCCACACACCCCATGGCATGGGAGGGTGACTTGAGACTCACCAAATAAATTAGGGGGCTACTGTTTTTCCCCTACGATGTTCCTTCATCGCACGCCCTTGTCCCTGTGATGGGTCGTGCGATGCACCCCCCCCCCCCCCAATTACGTCTCAAAGTTGGTTTTTAACTTAGTTTAAGTTGAAGGCAAGTTGGTAAATGCATATGTTTCGTTTGGGGCATGATATGGACGAAATAAAACACTGTATAAGGAGTACTTAGCCACATTTAAACACATCTCTTGGATTACACACGAATTGGAGAGCAAAGGAGCTCAAACTAGGGTTCTTTCTTCTTTTACTTTTCATTCTTGTAGTTTGAAGTTATGAACTCTTTTATGGAGATTGTTTGTATGAATATGAGTGAATAAACACCCTATTTCTAGGGTTGAGTCTACAACATGATTTCTTAATTATGGTTTTACTGTTGGTTAATGTGTTTATCAAGTAATTGATTATTCCTGCGTTCTTATTTTACTATTCTAAAGCGTCATGAACTTTACGATAAATCTAAGTCCCAAAATGAATTGACCAAAGGAGTTGAGGGATAGAATGAAAAATGTAGGGATTGTGGATCATGTCTTTAATTGGTTTAATATAATTTGTTAAAGGATGATTTGCAGTTAGGATAGAGATATATCTAAACGCCCCACTTGGTTAATGAAACGGGAAGATAACTTATTACATTCAAATTAGAGACTCACATACCCGCTCAACGATATAGTTGTGAGACTAATATGGGTAGATGATTTAGAGAGTGACCATCCCCAATTTATATTATCAACCTCGTAAATCAATAATCATGATAAGCACCAACACCGACTAGAAATCATAGTTATGCATGAATGTGAAGTAATTGCCTCAACCCTGGAATATCCATATATTGTTTACAATCCGAATTTCATATCGTTGTTACTTTTATCATTTAGTTTATAAAAATCAAAACTCAAACTCTCTTTTGTTACGAATCACACTTATTTAACTTCAATAGTAATACTTAAGTTGGATAGTCTGCTAAACACCAAGTTCCTGTAGAATCGATATTCAGCTGGCAAGATCCACTATATTCCTTACACAACCATATACACTTGTGTGTATGCTTGGGAGAGACTAGTTTTTGGCGTCGTTGTCGGGGACTTGAAAAATTAGCAACTTTCTAAATTCTAGTTTTACTATTTTATTTTGATAAGTGCTGACAACTTGGTCTTAGCTACTGAATTTATAGGTAAAAGTTTGAATCTTAAGCAAGCTGGAAAGGGAGAGGGAATTGGTTGAACCATATCTCGAACCTGAGCGACACTTGCACCAATTAAGGAGAGAAGTAACACTTCTCTATCCAATCCCACAAGTTCAAGAGGATGAGACTATTCCTGCAGCAATGGGTGATGAACAACCACCTCGCAGGACAGTGTACGTTGTGGCAATCCCACCCGCAACTAATATGATATCTTGTATTCAAAAGCCAGACGCAGAAGGCAGATTTGAGCTGAAGCAGAAAATGGGGCAATTTTTGCACACAAGCAGGCAGTTTACAGGCTTATCACATGAGGATCCACACGTTCATCTACAAAACCTTTTAGAGATTTATTCTCACTGGAGTCTCCACAGACTATGTGAGGCTCACACTTTTCCCATTCTCACTTTTGGGAGAATCAAAGAAATGGTTGAAGGCATAACCTTCAAACTCAATTACAAATTAGGATGATTTGGCAAAGAAGTACCTCATCCGATTCTTTCCTTCAAGCAAAACTGCAAGGTTGAGGAGTGAGATTCTGAGTTTCAAGCAAAAGCCAGATGAGAATCTCTATTTTTCATGGGAGAGATTCAAGTCACTTCTCAGAGATTGTCCACATCACCAATAGACCAATGAGGTATTAGCTCATACTTTTGATGAAGGTCTTGACCATAATATGAAAATTTTGTTAGATTTAGCGGCAGGTGGTCAGGCTTTGGAGAAAACTTATGATGAGTTGTACACTCTTCTAAAGAGAATTGCACAAGGTAATCCAAATTGGAATGGTGATATATCTAGAAGCATAGTAAAGAAGCCGGCATGTATGATTGAGGTAAGTAGTGTCACAACATTGGCCGCATAGTTGACCAGTTTTCAAAACCATATGATGGCTCAGTTCAACAAGTTGAGTGTGTCTCAACCTCAGGCACAGGTTAATGCAGTTCAGCAAGTTCAAACTTGGTGTGAAACTTGTGGTAATAGTGCTCACTATTCAGACTTATGTGCAGCAAATTCGGAGTCTGTGAATTTTATAGGCAATGCGCAGAGAGGTAATCAAAATTATGGTAATGCCTAAGACCTCAACTGGCAGAGTCAGCCCAATTACTCATGGGGCAATAATCAGGCTCAATCTCAGCAGTTTCAGCAGGAACAAGTCATCCATAACAACACTCAGGCCAGCAATATAGAGGAGACTTTGAAAAAGATACTGGACAACCAAGAACAAATCGCTGAGGAAATAAAAAATTAACAACTAGCTTAGAAGAATCTAGAGATACAGATGGGCCAATTAGCTCAGGCACAAAACACAAGACTTCTAGGGGGTTTGCCTAGTGATACAAATCAAAATCTAAAGCAGGTTATGGCAATCACCTTGAGGAGTGGAAGAGATGTGATTGATGTACCCCAAAAGAAAAATCATGAGGTGAAAGCAGAGTTGCCCGCACCTGATCAGACAGAAAGGCAAGCTGAGTCCAAAGAATCTGACAAAGAGGGGAAGTCTAATTTCCCTAATGAAAAGCCTATTGAGTAACCTCGAAATAGGCTACCACCACCTTTCCCTCAAAGGCTTAATAAATCAAAAGAAGATGCTTGTCTTAAGAAGTTCTTTGACACATTTAGAGAACTTCACATTAACCTTCTTCTTGTAGATGTTTTGTAGGAAATGCCGAAGTATGCAAAGTACTTAAAGGACGTGGTCACAAACAAAAGAAGGCTTAGTGATGTTGAACTGTGGCACTTATGGAAGAGTGCAGTTCTGTAGTCATGAGAAAGATGCCCAAAAAGCTCAAGGACCCTGGGAGTTTCACCCTCCCCATACAAATTAGTGAAAGTGACGTTGTCCATGCTTCGAGTGATTTGGGGCAAGCATCAACTTGATGCCCCTTTCAGTTTTTAATACTCTTGGTTTGGGAAAGACAAGGGCCTCCTCAGTGGTGTTACAAATGGCGGATAGAACGAGAGTGGTCCCTGAACGAATCATGGAAGATGTTCTCATTAAGATTGGTAAGTTCATTATTCCTGCTGACTTTATCATTCTTGATTATGATGCAGATGACAAGGTACCAATCAAATTGGGATGTCCATTCTTAGCTACTGGTAAAGCATTGATAGATGTGAGAGAGTGCACTCTCAAGATGAGATTGAATGATGAAGAGATGGTCTACAGGGTGTACAAAGCACTCAACACACCCTCACACTATAGAGATCTATGCATGATCACAGCTATGGAAGTGGGTGAGTGTGGGGTGGAAGAGTGGAAACCACCAATTACTTCTTCGGACACTCTAATTGTCACGACCCAAATCCCATTCGGACCGGACTGGCACCCGGAGCCGATAAGGCCCGAGAGAACCAATCTTCGCTCATGTACTCTCATATGTATGTTCGCGTATGAATATCATTTTATCTCATGTAATTAATTATCAATGGCGGAAGTTATGGAAATATGTGCAATATATGAAACTTGGCCATTAGGTCCATCATGTCCAAATGAACGTATACATCTTACATTCAGCTTCCCACATACGTCTACAAAGCCTCTACAGATACATGACTATGACAAACCTAGAGTCGGGACACATCCCGCTCTATACTCATATACAATCTCAAACCAATATGCATACTGACTCGGAAAAGCCCCGGATCAACTGGAGCTCACCAACAATCTGTGGATATCTCATCGCCTACTGCGGAGATCTACTAACACCTGGGCCTGCAGCATGTAAGGTAAGTCCCCCGAGAGGGATCAGTACGAAGAAAGTACTGAGTATGTAAGGCCATATGAAACTATAGTAATACATAAGTACTTCTAAGGAATTAAGCGTAAGAGAATAATCAATGTGAATAGACCTCCAACCTGAATGTGTGGAACCATGTTCATTACTTCTATTATTTCATTACTTGGTCATTCATTCGCATCAATTCAGTCGCATCATCATCATTCTTATCATAACCTCCATATTTATATATTCATGCAAGGAATATAGTCTCATCTCTTTTACAACTATCTTTATTATTATTCACTCAACTAGTTAGTGATTCATAATACCTTATGTATCATCTCCTTATAAGTATATAATACCGGGCCTCCACCTTTGGTGGGATATAATGTATATGTATATAGTACCGGGCTTCCATCTTGGTGGGATATATAGTACCGGGCCTTCACCTTTGATGGGATATAATAAATGAGTATATAGTACCGTGCCTCCATCTTGGTGGGATATATATAGTACCGGGCCTCCACCTTTGATGGGCTATAATATACCGGACCTCCACCTTTGGCGGGCTATAATAAATAACATAGCATAGTATTGAGATTGTTCTATCTGGAACTTACACCCTTTAGATTGTGATCCATACTCAATGTAACATATAGTAACCATACGTACATTACTTCTCTACAAATCTTATACCCTTTCCATAATTATGAGAGTAACACATTAAAGATCATGACATTAATTGAAGCACACTCTTATATATATTAAGCACCCTCTTATATATATATATATATATTATTTCACTCCTTTACTTTGTGAGATTGACATCTTCACTTATGAGAAGTAATTATATTAACTTGCACATCACCTCTCTTAATACTCTTATGAGATTGATACTTCAACTTGTGAGAGATTAACAAATCCACTAATGAGAGATTGATACTTTAAGGATCATGATAATATTGGAAACACACCTCTATACCTTACTTCACTTCCTTACTCTCAAGAGTGATACGCTCACTTGTGAGGAATAGATATATTAGTACGCACTTTACCTCCTTCCCTACTCTTATGAGATTGGTACAAAGATGTTCATAATAATATTGTACTTTGGAACATGACATGATTGGAGAATGCATTTCAAGAATAACTAGCTTCTCTTTACATCTTACCCTCCTTGAGATAATTATTCTAGAATCACAACGTTATGACTCCGTTGGAACATACTATTATGAGGACTTTGGACCCATGTCCATAATTAGGTAACTCATGAACAACAACGACTAATAAATAAGGGATACGTGACTTAGGAATGAATAGGTTCTCCTTACGTCGTCACTTTCCTTGTAACAGTTTCTTTTAGTAGTTACAACAACATTATGAGAGCTTAGACATTTCAGTCCATGGATAGAAGATGTATGAATACCAATCGGTAAATGAATAAGAAATGTGTGCATAACAATATACATCAAACCTAAATGAGATACCTTAGCATATTTTGGAATAGGACAAGTGAAATGTCAATATGAGCATTATGTGCTGCAGAAGGATACGGACAGAGTAACCTTACATACCTTTTCTTCCCAATGTAAGTACACAATCAAATATATGAGCGCAACAATTCTGCTCCTTCTTTACGTTTCACTCTACATCACAAGTACATAATGGAACCAACATTAACCACCAACTACCTTACAAATTCATACAATAACAACAAGTCACATGTTTGGCTTTAACATGTCATTTCCCCTTGACAATACCATTTATGAAATTATCTTACCAAAAATCCCACAATATTCACAACATTGACCAATACATGATAATCAATACATTTCACCACAACACTTCTCCTTTACCCTTTCTTATCCACACCACATCACAAATAATCCATCAACTTACCTTAATACACCTCGTAGCACATATCGACCAAAATCCCATAATTTAAACTTATAGAAAAATAACAAGTTTAATAACAAAATCACACCATACATGTTCATATCTTATCCATACCATCCTCTTTCATCAAAGGCACAAGTCATAATTCAAGCTACAATCCCATGGATAATACATCTTTTTCACAAAAACCAAAAGTGCCATGTCCAACACTTCCAACCATAACCAACATGATATACATAATCTCTAATGCTTATAATATGTTAAAGTACAAGAATAATCACTTACCCAAGCTTGGAAGATGATGATCTTGTCCAAAAATGCCTTAGGGTTTGAAGAGCCACCAAGAGTTCTCTTGAAAATTCTAGAAAATGAGAGAAAGTGATGTGCGTGTCTAATGAAATAAAATCTGATTTTCCCCCTTTTTATAGGCCTTTATTCCATGCTTATCCAATATTAATTGTGTGTATACTTAGTCAATGGAAGAATGGGTCTTTTGACCCATTGGGCCATGCATTTTGGCTATCTTTTGGCCCATTAACACATATATTATCTTGGCCCACTAAAAATAATGTGTAATCCATAATATATCTCATGTTTAATTCATTTCATACGCGTTACGATGATATTCCCACTCACGGAATTTATGTTTGTAGCCTCAATCCCAAAAACAAGCGATTCTAGCCACGTATGACCTATTTTGACCATAAGGGTAAAATCATCATTTTGACGCCAAATTCGTTCTCTAGTAATTTTATCATACCAACATAATACTTAACTCATTTCATGTATATGCTCGTATTTGTAGAAGAAACGTGGCAAAAATCGGCTCGATACATCCCCGGGCACCCTAGGGACTTAGAAAATTTCCAACTTTCGAAAAAGTGGCAAAACCACACCAGCTTGCTGCCTATGGGCACAAAAATTTGGCCCATAGCGGCCTGGCACGCCCTCTGGCGCGCCTGTGCCTTAATTTTTTTAAAAATTTTGTTTTTCGACTTTTCTTCATGGGTTTGGTTAGATACTTCAAGTCCTATTCTTTAACTTACTTCTTAACCTTAATATCCTTTGTTTAGAGGTCCTCTTAGCCTCGTTTTGAACCCCACAAATGCTCCACGAAAATCGCAAAACACCTCCTACGCAAGGTTAATCACATGTACAAGGCCAAATTTTAATTTTTCCATCACTAACATTACCAAATACATACTTATAGCTCTCGACACCTAAGTAAACATTATTTAATGTCGTCAAATAGGGTTGGGAAGGTACGGGGTGTTACACTCATAAAGTTGTCTGATTTGACCAATAAGCCTAAACCCGCACTACTTGAATGGCATGCTAAAAAGGTAGGTGTAAGAAGAGTGGAGACCTCGATCATGATTCGAGAGGTCAGAAAAGAAGGAGAAGATGGGCTTCGAGTAGGAGGAAGAGGATGAAAGAATATGGATAATGAAGTTGTGATGTGAGTCATGCCATGACAATAAATCAGGCGCTGCTTAGGAGGCAACCCAAGTTAAGGTAGTTATTTTTTTGTTTTTTAGTTTTCTTCAGTATCACCTTTGTTTTTGTTTTTTTTATTTTGAGTTGGCGGGTTGAGGGGAAGTCTGCGTACCCGAGATCTTAGCTAAGGAGCATGAAAAAAATTGAGTGTGGGGTCCCCCGGACCTCCTTGATAAATATGATGCTACTGGCTAGGCATAGAGGCCGCAGGGAGTATTTCTATCCTTACTTTTAATTTATACTTTGGGGACAAAGTGTGATTTTAAGTGTGGGGTGGGAAATGTTCCGATTTGGTTAGAGCGGAGTGTGCTATAAGAGTCTTTTAGTTATTTGGTTATTTGCTTTTTGCTTATGTTGCTGACTATTTTAAAAATACAAAAAGATTTTCTTTTAGTAATTTTTAGTTTTATTATTTAGGAGAACACTTCATCCACCCCTCATTTTTTCTTTTTGGTTCTTTTCCAAGGGGGAGCCCTTTGAACCCAGTAGCCTTTTTGATTTTTAGGAGTAATTTTAAAATTTTAGAGATGATCTAGCTAGATGCTACGTATGATTGCATGATGCAAGTAGGTTTTGAATGTCGAAGCATGTGTAGTGAATTGAATGACTAATGTGAAACACTTAGGCTCATTTGTTTGACTCTTGTATGATGTTGGCTTAATATTGAATTCTTGTTAGTGCTTGGTTGAGAGTCTATAGGGATCCTTCTTGACTCAAACATGTCCCATGTGTGAGTGAGATTTTGTTATATTCCATGTTGCATAGTGATGTATAGAACTTGCCCGGTGTGTTTGCAAAGCGAAATAAAAAATATAGAGTTTAGTAGATGATATAGGCATTTCTTTGATAGCCATGTTTTATACCCACCTTATCTACCCTTTTTGCATGATCTTAGTTAGCCCCGTTGAGCCTTTAGCCTTTTTTTTTTGGTAGCCTTATATGTAGATTATTCCTTTTCCTTCAATTGCCCTCAAGTTGACCCAAAATTCCTAAGTGCTTTAGTTGAGAAATTAAGATGTTACGGAGTGTAAAAATTGAAGAAGGAAAAACTGAAAGTGAAGCCCCAAAGGAGTAGATATTGGTGTTTAGAAATAGCTTATGTGTTGTTAGTTGGGGGTAATGTAATGAAAAGAAAAATTGATCAAAAATGAATCATATGTTGATAGCAAATACTCCTTGCTAAAGATGTGTAAGCTAGCTTAAAGAGATGGGATAAAACAAAAGAGATATGGGAAGATAAAGGAGGTGTGAAATAGGCTGGTTAGAGATGAGCTTAGTGGAAATTGTGATGTATAAAAGCGCTTAGGGACGATAGTCATTATTCTTGACCAAATAGTTCCTACCAGTCCCTTAGCCTACATGTAACACCCCGTACGTCTCGGAGTCTAGCTGACTACCATAACATTTATGGAAATATGAAAACATGAGAGATTTGATGAATTATGTATTGAATTGTGGGCATTTAAAAGTCTTGTACAATTGGGCCCTAAATGAGGCCCAAATATCATGAGAAAGACATGGCCCAAAAGAGATTTTTGACCCATTCTTGCATTGCTCATCCATTGACCAAGTAAACCCACCAAGTGTGTGGATAAGGATCATTCAAAAGGGACTATATAAACCCATAAATCAGATTTTTATCCATTAGATACACACATGCCTTTTTAACATTTTTCTTAAACATTATCTCTCACACAAAAACCCTAAGGCAACTACTTGTTGGGCCAAGATCACTCTTTGGTAAGTATTTATTCTCATGGTTCAGTATATAATATGTTTAAGATGGTGTATAAATCATGTTGGTTGTGTTGGCAAAGTGTTGGACAGTGTGCTATGTGTAAAACTGTCTATTTTTGCAATCGGAGAATGGTTTTGTCTTGTGAACTTGAACATGGACTTATAGTCATGAAAGAATTGAACTTGACGGATTAAATATTGGCATGTGAGATGTTATTATAGTCTTACCTTGTTTTGTCCTTGTGTATAATGTTTGGAATTGTTATTGTGAAATGGGTTATGGATTTGGTGACGTATTGACCAAGAAGTGTCGTTTTGGGTGTGGTGAGACCATGGCTGATTTTTGGCATCCAAATGATCAAAAATATGTTAAAAGGAGTTTGGTTATGATCATTGATCATTCATTGCATAAAAAGACCCAAAAGAAATCATTTCGGACCAAAACAGGCATCCGCCCCCGCAGACGAGGGCACCTGCGGGCGCAGATGCCAATGTTGGTGCCTCTGGCTGCTTCCAAAGGTCACCTGCACGTGCACCTCAGTCACCTGCGGGATCAGGTCAGCCCAGGTTTCCGTTTTGTGTGTTTTCGTCTCTAGTTGATCCCCGAAGGCCCCTATACCCTTTTTGGATGTAATTATCAACTTGTGATGTCGTTTTAATGACTTTAAAGTGTCGTATGGAGGTGTGTTGGACTATATTAAGTATGTATGGTTGTTCATATGTTGTTATAAAGGAGTAATTGTGATGGAATGGTGATGAGAAATCATAAAGGGTAAGTGTGGTGTGAAATGCTATCGATGTATGATCTCTTGGTCAATGTGCGTAATGTTATGGTGTTGTTGATATGATAATGCATTGGATTGGGTTGTAAGGGATGACATGACGTTATACGGCAGTCATATAGTTCATTGTCATCTTGAACGCCTATATAGTAACTAGTTTCTAATGTAAGCTCCGATATGTACTTGTATTGTAGAGTAAGACGTAAAGAAGAAGCTGGACTATTGTGTTCATACATAGGCTTGTGTATTCATACTTGGAAGTGAAGGTATGTAAGGTTACTTGGTTCGTATCTTTCTGCAGCATATAAAATTCACATTGACGTTACACTTGTCCTATTCCGAAATGTGCTAAGGTATCCAATTCCCGGGTTATCAATGGCTAATATCATATATTTCCTATTTATTGATCAATTGTGAATCTCATGTCTCATATTCATTGATAGTGTTCCAAAAGACCAATAAGGTTACGTTCCGAAGTTCCAATAGTGGTTATATTCATGTATCTTTTTCATTGATTATTGTCCAATTGTTTCAAAGGTGTTATGTTTCCAATAAGGCTACGTTTCCAATAGTGTTTATTCACATGTCTCTCACTCATTGATTATTGATCCAAAGCTTCCCATAAGGTTATGACTATCATTGTATCAATCTCAAAGTAAAGAATAAAGTAATGCATATGTGGTTAATGATCAAGTATGGGTCGCAGCTTTGGGGGCGAAATGCCTAGCTCAAGCCGATTCCAAGATTGTTGGATCAGGGGGCAGTCCTAGGGGCATAAGCCTAGCTCGGACCGAACCTGATAGAGGGTAGCTCTAGAGGTATAAACCTAGCTCGAGCCGAACCTGATATGTTGGTTTATGGGTGGCAGCTCTAGAGGTAATAACCTAGCTCGAGCCAAACCCAATGCTTTGATTCTTAGGGTGGCAGCTCTAGAGGCATAAGCCTAGCTCAAGCCGATCCCAACATAACGTAATGTTATGTTAAACCCACTGTTCAGTCGGGGCCCGAGTATCACAGTTCATAGGCAAAGATGAATAATCATAGAATCAAAGAAACAAAGAAAGTAAAGAAAGCAATATACATGGTTTCCAAGTTCAGTATAGTGACTTATCCATATTAGTTATGCATTTGAATTTGATTTCATTGGCATACTCACATATCATATAGTTTCATTTGAGCCTTGCATACTCAGTACATTCTTCGTACTGACCCTCTTGGGGGATTTACCTTACTTGCTGCACGCGCAGGTTCAAGTAGGACTACCTGACCAAGCTAGTCAAGGTGGAGCAAATACTGAAATTTCATCACGGTCTTCTTCTACTTATCCAGCTCCGGAAAAGCCAGTTGGTAGAGAAGTACCCGCAGAACCACCAATGAACACCACAGACCAAGACCTTAGAAATACAGTACATATGTTGACACAGTTAGTGACAGCACAAAGTCAAGGATGAACTGGTCCAATGACAAATGAAGATGATACGGCTAGAGTGGCGAGTCGCAGAACACAGGATTTCTT
Source organism: Capsicum rhomboideum (assembly GCA_031232105.1). Classification (NCBI taxonomy): domain Eukaryota; kingdom Viridiplantae; phylum Streptophyta; class Magnoliopsida; order Solanales; family Solanaceae; genus Capsicum; species Capsicum rhomboideum. The sequence goes on from CP124718.1 coordinate 54,747,684, forward strand.
AAAACTGGACCCTCCTATATTCACAGGGTCGGATTCGAAAGCAGATCCACAGGACTTCGTGGATCAAATTCAGAGGGCTTTGGAAGTTATGCACGTGACAGGGGTAGAAACAGTTGAACTTGTTGCATATAGATTGAAGGGTGAAGCGATACTGTGGTATGAGGATTGGAAGAATTCTTGTGATATCGGTGCAATACCACCTAATTGGGAAGAATTTAAAGCAGCATTCCTCGATCATTACCTTCTCTAAGAGATCCGTGAGGCACGTGCGAATCAGTTCCTAAATCTTCGTCAAGGAAATTTGAGCGTCAGAGAATATAGTTTGCAATTTAATTCCTTGGCTCGATATGCTCCAAATGTGGTGGCTACAATGACAGATAGAGTCCATCGATACGTGGACAGGTTAGAACCATATTTGGTAAGGGATTGCACCATTGCTGCCTTAAATAAAGATATGGGCATTGCTAGAATACAAGCCTTCGCCCAAAAAATGGAAGATCAAAGACAGAGAAGAAGGGCACATGAATTTGACAGGGGGCAATCTAAACGGGCTAGACCTATGGGACCGTCTATGATGTCTCAAGGAGGATCTAGGCCTCGTATGTTTCCTAGACCACCTAGACCATCATTCTCATATTCTACAGCAGGTGCACACTCTCAATTTCGAGGTTCTAGAGTTAATCTATCTGGACAGAGTAGTGGGGTTCACGGATCACAGGCAGCAGGTTTTCCCCATCAGCAGTGTCAGCACTGCAGACGTATTCATTCAGGTACATACAGAGTGGGGACAAATGCTTGCTTCTGGTGCGGTATGACAGGACACATGATGAGAGAGTGTCCCCAGAAGAGTATGGGTGGTATAGCACGACCGGCAGGATCGGCCGTTGCATCATCAGCATCGGCTTCTTCATTGGGCCGAGGTGTGCAGTCTGTTGGCCGGAGTAGGGGTGCCAGAGGAGCATCCAGTACTAGTGGGGTCCATATTCGCACTTATGCTTTGGTGGACCGACAAAATTCAAAGGCTTCTCCTGATGTTGTCATAGGTACATTATCCATACTCTCATATAATGTATATGCACTGATTGATCCAGGTTCTACATTTTCCTATGTTACTCCGTTGATTGCTGTGAAATTTGCAAAGGCACCAGAATTATTAATTAAATCAATTGAAGTGTCTACACCGGTTGGTGAATGTATTATTGCAAAAAGAGTATATCGTAATTGTGTGGTAACGGAGTGTGGTCATGATACACTGGTCGATCTCATTGAACTTGACATGGTGGATTTTGATGTGATAATGGGAATGGATTGGTTAAATTCTTGTTACGCCACGGTTGATTGCCGGGCCAAGAAAGTACATTTTCATTTTCCACAAATGGATGTTTTTGAATGAAAGGGTGATATAGGGGCACCTAGAGGAGATTTATTTCTTATCAAAAAGCCAGGAAAATGATTGCTAAGGGTTACATATGTCATATTGTATGGGTGAAAGATACTGAAGTGGAACCACTAACTCCTCAGTCGGTTCCAGTGGATAGTGAATTTCTGGATGTATTTCCAGAAGACCTTTCAGGCTTATCCCCAGAAAGGGAAGTAGAATTTGGCGTTGATGTGATTCCAGGCACTCAGCCTATTTCTATTCCTCCATATAGAATGGCTCTAGAAGAATTGCGTGAATTGAAGGAGAAATTGAAAGATTAGTTGGACAAAGGCTTCATCAGGCCTAGTATATCCCCGTGGGGCACACCGGTATTATTCGTACGAAAGAAAGATGGCACGTTGAGAATGTGCATCGACTATCGGTAATTGAATAAGGTAACGATCAAGAACAAATATCCCCTCCCTCGAATTGATGATTTGTTTGATCAGTTATAGGGTGCCAAGTGTTTTTCAAAGATTGACTTGAGGTCGGGTTACCATCAAGTCAGAGTTAGAGAAGAAGATGTACCCAAGATAGCTTTCCAAACACGGTATGGCTATTATGAATTTTTAGTTATGTCATTTGGACTAACCAATGCACCAGTTGTGTTCATGGATTTGATGAATAGGGTGTTTAAGCCATTTCTGGATGTATTCATCACGGTATTTATAGATGACATCCTGGTTTATTCAAGATCACCAGAGGACCATGCTAATCACTTACGGCAAGTGTTGCAGATTCTCCGTGAGCGTAAGTTGTATGCCAAGTTCTCCAAGTGTGAGTTTTGGTTAAAATCAGTTGCCTTCTTGGGTCACATTGTATTAGATGAAGGAATACAGGTTGATACACAGAAGATTGAAGAAGTGAAGAATACGCCAAGACCTACGACACCCACAGAAATTCATAGTTTTCTTAGACTGGCAGGTTATTACCGAAGATTTGTGGAAGGTTTTTCCTCTATTGCTGCACCGTTAACAAAGCTTACACACAAAGCAGTCAAATTTCAGTGGAATGATGCGTGTGAGAAAAATTTCCAAAAGTTGAAAGATAAATTAACCTCCACACCAGTTTTAGTACTTCCTGAAGGTACTAAAGGTTATGCAGTGTATTGTGATGCTTCCGGGGTTGGCCTCGGATGTGTATTGATGCAGCACGGTAATGTCATAGCATATGCCTCTCGACTGATGGAAAAGAAAGAGATAATCAAAGACCTGCATCAATTAGCCAGCTTGGGGGGTCGTCTTATTGAATCCTCAGATGAAGGGGTTATTGTACAAAATGCAGCTGAATCATTGTTGACAGCTGAAGTGAAAGAGAAGCAGTTTACAGATCCTATGCTATTGAAGCTAAAGGAAAATGTACAACAGAATTTGACAAAGGCATTTGATCTTACACAAGAAGGGGTGCTACAATGCCAAGGCAGATTATGCGTACCAGATATAGATGTTGAGGAAACGAATTATGACTGAGGCGCATCATTCGCGCTATTCTATTCATCCGGGTGCTACTAAAATGTACCATGATTTAAAGGAAATATATTGGTGGGGAAATATGAAGAAGAACATTGCAGAATTCGTCGCTCAATGCCCGAATTGTCAACAAGTGAAAGTGGAGCATCAGAAACCAGGAGGTTACATGCAATGTAGCAATCTTCCAGTCTGGAAATGGGATATGATTAATATGGACTTCATCACAGGTTTGCCTCGTACACTGTGAAAATTTGATTCTATATGGGTTATAGTTGACAGGCTTACCAAATCAGCGCATTTTCTACCGGTCAGGACCACCTATACAGCTGAGGATTATGCAAACTTATATGTTAAAGAGATAGTAAGGTTACATGGTATTCCACTTTCCATTATATCAGACAGAGGGGCACAGTTTACTGCTCATTTTTGGTGATCTTTTCAGCAGAGTTTGGGTACACAGGTGAATCTGAGTACAGCTTTCCATCCTCAAACTGAGGGACAAGCAGAACGTACCATCCAAACACTTGAAGATATGCTACGAGCATGCACATTAGATTTTCAGGGCAGTTGGGATTACCATTTGCCTCTTATTGAATTTGCTTACAACAATAGCTATCACTCAAGTATTAAAATGGCACCTTATGAAGCTTTGTACCGAAGGAAATGTAGATCACCAATTGGATGGTTTGAAGCGGGTGAAACTGCTTTACTTGGGCCAGATCTTGTTCAACAGGCTATGGAGAAAGTTAAAGTGATTCAACAATGATTACAAACGGCCCAGAGTCGACACAAGTCATATGCCGATGTTAGAAGAAGAGGACTTGAATTCGCTATAGGTGATTGGGTATTTCTGAAGGTGTCACCAATGAAAGGGGTAATGCGATTCAGAAAGAAAGGGAAATTGAGTCCACGTTATATAGGCCCATATGAAATTATTAGGAGATTTGGGCAGGTTGCGTATGAGTTAGAACTACCCCAAGAACTCTCCACAGTTCATCCGGTATTCCATGTCTTGATGCTTCAAAAATGCATAGGAAATCCATTTCGTTTTACTCCTATTGATAATGTACAGGTTACAGAGGATCTTACCTATGAGGAGATACTTATTGCTATAATAGATAGACAATTGAAGAGATTGAGAAATAAATATATAGCATCCGTAAAGGTACTTTGGAGAAATCAGCAAATAGAAGAGGTCACATGGGAAGCTGAAGAAGTGATGAAATCCAAGTACCCTCATTTGTTCCAAAAGGAAGAATGAAAAATAAGTATTTATAAGCTTTGAATATATCTCTATATGATACCATGAAGAATTCTCCTAAACTTGTCATTGATTACTTTGAAATGATAACACTAACATTCGAGGACGAATGTTTATAAGGGGGGAAGAATGTAACACCCCGTACGTCTCGGAGTCTAGCTGACTACCGTAACATTTATGGAAATATGAAAACATGAGATATTTGATGAATTATGTATTGAATTGTGGGCATTTAAAAGTCTTGTACAATTGGACCGTAAATGAGGCCCAAATATCATGAGAAAGACATGGCCCAAAAGAGATTTTTGACCCATTCTTACATTGCTCATCCATTGACCAAGTAAACCCACCAAGTGTGTGGATAAGGATCATTCAAAAGGGACTATATAAACCCATAAATCAGATTTTTATTCATTAGATACACACATGCCTTTTTAACATTTTTCTTAAACATTATCTCTCACACAAAAACCCTAAGGCAACTACTTGTTGGGCCAAAATCACTCTTTGGTAAGTATTTATTCTCATGGTTCAGTATATAATATGTTTAATATGGTGTATAAATCATGTTGGTTGTGTTGGCAAAGTGTTGGACAGTGTGCTATGTGTAAAACTGTCTATTTTTGCAATCGGAGAATGGTTTTGTCTTGTGAACTTGAACATGGACTTATAGTCATGAAGGAATTGACCTTGATGGATTAAATATTGGCATGTGATATGTTATTATAGTCTTACCTTGTTTTTTCCTTGTGTATAATATTTGGAATTGCTATTGTGAAATTGGTTATGGATTTGGTGACGTATTGACCAAGAAGTGTCGTTTTGGGTGTTGTTTATGGGTGTGGTGAGACCATGGCTGATTTTTGGCATCCAAATGATCAAAAATATGTTAAAAGTAGTTTGGTTATGATCATGGACCATTCATTGCATAAAAAGACCAAAAAGAAACCATTTCGGACCAAAACAGGCATCCGCCCCCTCAGACGAGGGCACCTGCGGGCGCAGATGCCAACGCTGGTGCCTCTGGCTGCTTCCAAAGGTCACCTGCACATGCACCTCAGCCACCTGTGGGCGCAGGTCAGCTCAGGTTTCCGTTTTGTGTGTTTTCGTCTCTAGTTGATCCCCGAAGGCCCCTATACCCTTTTTGGATGTAATTATCAACTTGTGATGTCGTTTTAATGACTTTAAAGTGTCGTATGGAGGTGTGTTGGACTATATTAAGTATGTATGGTTGTTCATATGTTGCTATAAAGGAGTAATTGTGACGGAATGGTGATGAGAAAGCATAAAGGGTAAGTGTGGTGTGAAATGCTATCGATGTATGATCTCTTGGTCAATGTGCGTAATGTTATGGTGTTGTTGATATGATAATGCATTGGATTGGGTTGTAAGGGATGACATGACATTATACGGTAGTCATATAGTTCATTGTCTTCTTGAACGCCTATATAGTAACTAGTTTCTAATGTAAGCTCCGATATGTACTTGTATTGTAGAGTAAGACGTAAAGAAGAAGCTGGACTATTGTGTTCATACATAGGCTTGTGTATTCATACTTGGAAGTGAAGGTATGTAAGGTTACTTGGTTTGTATCTTTCTGCAGCATATAGAATTCACATTGACGTTACACTTGTCTTATTCTGATATGTGCTAAGGTATCCTATTCCCGGTTATCAATGGCTAATATCATATGTTTCCTATTCATTGATCAATTGTGAATATCATGTCTCATATTCATTGATAGTGTTCCAAAATCCTAATAAGGTTACGTTCCAAAGTTCCAATAGTGGTTATATTCATGTATCTTGTTCATTAATTATTGTCCAATTGTTTCAAAGGTGTTATGTTTCCAATAAGGCTACGTTTCCAATAGTGTTTATTAACATGTCTCTCACTCATTGATTATTGATCCAAAGCTTCCCATAAGGTTATGACTATCATTGTATCAATCTAAAAGTAAAGAATAAAGTAATGCATATGTGGTTAATGATCAAGTATGGGTGGCAGCTTTAGGGGCGAAATGCCTAGCTCAAGCCGATCCCAAGATTGTTGGATCAGGGGGCAGTCCTAGGGGCATAAGCCTAGCTCAGACCGAACCTGACAGGGGGCAGCTCTAGAGGTATAAACCTAGCTTGAGCCGAACCTGATATGTTGGTTTATGGGTGGCAGCTCTAGAGGTAATAACCTAGCTCTAGCCGAACCCAATGCTTTGATTCTTAGGGTGGCAGCTCTAGAGGCATAAGCCTAGCTCGAGCCAATCCCAACATAACGTTATGTTATGTTAGACCCACTGTTCAGTCGGGGCCCGGGTATCACAGTCCATAGGCAAAGATGAATAATCATAGAATCAAAGAAACAAAGAAAGTAAAGAAAGCAATATACAAAGTTTCCAAGTTCAGTATAGTGACTTATCCATATTGGTTATTCATTTGAATTTGATTTCATTGGCATACTCACATATCATATAGTTTTATTTGAGCCTTGCGTACTCAGTACATTCTTCGTACTGACCCTCTTGGGGGATTTACCTTACTTGCTGCAGGCGCAGGTTCTAGTAGGCCTCCACCGTAGGTTGCCAGTTGTTGCAGATCATTGGTGAGATCCAATTAGTTCGGGGCTTCTCCGAGTCACAGTTGTACATATGTTTTGGTGTTGTACATGTTGTATAAAGCGGGGACTTGTCCCTACTTTTAGTTTATTTTGGTCAATGCACTTGTTAGAGGCCTTTGTAGACAGATGTGGGTGTATAAATGTAAAAGGTACATGTCATTTTTGAATTGATAGCCTCAACGGACAAGTTTATTATACGTATATATGTCACATGTTTCATGAATTTCGTTGTTAGCATAATAAGCTCCTTCGTGGTAAGGGTGTTTCTGATGGCATGCATATGAATAAACATAAGTACAGGTTGGTTCTCTCGGGCCTTATCGGCTACGGGTGCCAATCACGCCTCGTTGGAATTCGGGGTGTGACACTACATTACAACCCTTTAAGTACTACTTGATCTTGAGATTTGACATTATTATATTAGTGGAGTATTATACTAATGTCAAGAGTATGGTTCAGCTAATATGGCATGTGAATTCTTTGTGAGAGTGAGTGAAATTTGATTCTTACACCCATTATTGAGATAAATTGCATATCTGTAAGTGCATAAAGATGACTATCTTGTGGTAAGGGAGCATGTTTTATGATAGATAGGTGACTTATATGATCTCTTTATTTAGTAATATTCATGAGTTTGCCAACTTGGTAAAGTCAAGTCTTGAGGCTAGGAAGTTTCGAAGTAGTCTTCATGCGTTTCAAGTTGTATGATAACATGCTGAGTATAAAACTTGTTATTCATGTGGTCTGTATGGTTCTAGATTGATTATCTTAGTTGTATTAATATTGTTAGAGTCTTCCTTGATGGTGATTAATTTAAAGAGTTTTTCGAGGACAAACAAGGCTTAAGTGTGGGGTGGTGATCTTAGGCGTATCTATACTCCTAACTGTCATTATCTATGCACTTTTAGCTTAGTTTTGAGGATAAATTGAGGTGATTATTGAGTAATAAAGTATGTATAATTGTATTTGTGTGTTAAACTACATATTTATGGTGGTTAAGGTGTATTTGAAAGAAGTCTAGAGTCAAAAGGATCAAATAGAACTTAGAAGAGAAAACCAGTATCGCTAGCTTGAGCTATGCTTGTTCTAGTGTACTTTGATAAGCTTTATTGTATTGTATGGAGTAATTTTTGTTATTATATATTGTAGGAGACCATTGGAGGATATATGGAAGCTAAATTATGCCAACAAACTAGCCACAAGGAGTGGGGGAAAAAGAAACAAGTGGACGAGAAGAATAGAGCAAAGATTGGTCGAAATAATGCCTTGGGGAGTACCCCTTGCGCCGCACCCCCAATGTGTCACGCCTCGAATTCCAATGAGGCGGACTGGCACCCGAAGACGTTAAGGCCCGAGAGAACCAATCTTCATTCATGTACACTTATATGCAAGTCACTAACTGAACAACACTCTATCACATATAGATACAAGATACCAATGGCGGAAGTCATGGAAAACATAGGACATATATATGAAACTTGGCCGTTAGGGCCACCAAGACAAAAGCATACATTCCTTATATTTTCTTCATTTGTCCCACAATGTCTACAAAGCCTCTAACAGATACATATACAACCTAAAGTCGGGTCAAGTCCCCACTTTATACAATCCTTTATACAATACCCAAAACAAATGTACATAATGACTCGGAAAGCCCCAAACCAAACTGGAGCTCACCAATAATCAGTAGATGACCCGCAATATACTGTGGAGGTCAACTAGCACCTGTGCCTGCAGCAAGTAAGGTAAGTCCCCCAAGGGACGCCAGTACGAAAAAATGTACTGAGTATTTAAGGCTATACGAAACCGTATGAAACATAGGATCTCAGATGGAATCAAATACAAGTAAATAAACATTATGGATAAACCACCGTTCTGTATATGTATGGAACCATGTACATTACATTCATTACTTTATTTACTTTTACATTCATCATTATTACCATTCATCCAGCTGATCAGTGGGCCATAGCATAATCATCGACCTTATCGGTGGGCCATAACATAATATAATGTATTATATCAACAGTCATCCACCTTATCGGTGGGCCATAAAATAATATAATGTATTATATCAACAATCACCCACATTATCGGTGGGCCATAATATAATATAATGTATAATATCAACAATCATCGGGATCGTCTCTAGCTGGGCTTTCACCCCTTTGAGCTACCACCCGGCCTCTAAGAAACACATAGATGCATTACTTCATTCTTTTACTTGTGTGAGATTGTTACATTGGTGGTTATAACATTATGGGAACTTTGGAACAATAATCAATGGATAAGAGACATGTGAATTACAATATATGTCAAACTTGAATGAGATACTTTGGAACATTTCGAAATGGAACAAGTACGGCAACGATGAGAGCAATAGGTGCTGCCACAGATTACGGAAAAGAGAAAACTTACGTAACTTATCTTCCCAATATGAATACATATTCCTATATGAGAATACAATTATCCAGCTCCTTCCTTACGTTTTACTCTACAACACATGTACATAACGGAACTCACGTTAAGATCTAACTATATTGCAAGTGCATAAGACGAAATATTAGCTACATGCCTGCCATATAACGTCATTTCACCCCTTCACAATACAATAAACTACATCACCACACCAACAATACCACAATATTACACACATTAACCAAGACATCATAAAACGATAGCATTTCACACCAAAGTTATACTTTACACTTCCCCTTCAATACAATGTCACATTTACCTCACTACATCACGTAAACACCTTTCACAACAACACATTAAAGACAATCCATAATTGATACCATTCAAAATACCTCCGGGCTACTCCTTTAAAGTCATTCAAAAGGTACCATAAGTTGACAATTTCATCCAAGAAGGGTATAGGGGCTTTGGGGGGGTCAAAGAGATGCAAAAACAATCGAAACAGAGTTTTGGACTGACCTGCAAAGCCACCTACGCTGGTAGGTGGATGAGGTATGGCCGCAGGTGACCATTGGCCTAGTCCAGGGCCACCTGCGTTGGCATCGGCACCCGCAGGTGCCCCATCCGCGAAGGCGGATGCCCGTTTCAGCCTCCACGGGTCATTTTTCGCAATGAATGGTCCATGGTCATAATTAATCTTCTCTTTTCATAATTAAAGTTATCTTGGATGCCAACAAACAGCCAGACATTTTCCTTTCAATACGTCACACATTTCATGCACAATTTCGCAACAACAATTCCAAATGTTAAACACAATGAGAAAGCAAGTTAGGGACATAAACACATCTTACATGTTGATATTTAATCCATAAAATTCACTTCCTTCAAGACCACAAGTCCACTTTCAAGTTTATATGGCAAAACTCTTTATCGATTAAGCAAACATAGATTGTTTCACACATAGTGAACTTCTCAACACTTTGTCAACATAACCAACATGATTCATGCACCCTCTTATGCATATAATATATTAAACCATGAGAGTAAACACTTACCCAAGCTTGCAAAGTGATGATCTTGTCCAAAAGAGATGGTTGCCTTAGGGTTTGAATGAAGAGAGAATGTTGTGGAAAAATCTAGAAATTTCATGTGTGTCTCTAATGAATAAAATCTGATTTTTGTGCTTTATATAGTCCTTTGTAGTCATCCTTAGCCACACTTAGTCAATAATTGATGGTTTACTTGGTTAAAGAAAGAATGGATCATTTTCCCATTTTGGGCCATGTATTTTGCTCAATTTTTGGGCCTTTATTGAGCCCATTAGCATATAATGATTCAGCCCAACAAAATTAATGCATAATCCACCAACCATCTCATGTTTAAATAATTCCATAAATGTTAAGACAACCAATTTGGGTCGGAAATGTACGGGGTGTTACATCCTTCCCCCTTAGAAACATTCGTCCTCGAATGTTAGTGACATTATCCAATTTAAACAAATTTAAGTCTAAGTTTATCCTTCATGTTATCATATACACATAATGCTTGTAAATACTTACTTGTTATTGCTCTGGTTCCGCACCTTGATCTTTTTCCTTGGTTTGAAACAAATACGGGTACTTCGACTTCATCATTTCTTTGGCTTCTCATGTGATTTCTTCTACTTGTTGATTCCCCCCAAGTACCTTTACGGAAGCTACTTCTTTATTCTTTAATCTCTTAACTTGTCGCTACCGGATAGCAATAGGTATCTCTTCATAGGTGAGATCTTACGTTATTTGTACATCTTCAATGGGAGCAATACGAGATGGATCTCCTATGCACTTTGGAAGCATCGAAACATGAAATACTGGATGAACTGTGGAGAGTTCTTGGGGTATTTCAAATCTATACGCGATTTGACCAAATCTTCAAACAATCCTATATGGCACGCTATATAGGGCCAACTTACCTTTCTTTCCAAATCTCATTACCCCTTTCATTGGTGACACTTTCAAGAATACCCAATCACCTATGGCAAATTCTATTCTAATTCCCTTCTTCTAACATCGGCATATGACTTGTGTCAAATTTGAGCCATTTGTAGCCGTTGTTGTATCACCTTAACGTTCTCTATAGCTTGATGAACAAGATCTAGCCCAAGTAAGGCAGTTTTACCCGCTTCGAACCATCCGATTAGTGATCTACACTTCCTTCTATATAAAGCTTCGTAAGGTGCCATCTTGATACATGAATGATAGCTATTATTGTAGGCAAATTCAAATAGAGGTAAATGATCATCCCAACTACCTTTAAAGTCCAATGTGCAAGCTCATAGCATATATTCAAGTGTTTGGATGGTACGTTCTGCTTGTCCATCTGTTTGAGAATGAAAAGCCATAATCAAACTCACTTGGGTTCCCAAACTCTTCTGAAAAGATGCTTGTCAACTATTATCCCTACGAAATCAAATTTTAGAAGTGTACGAGGTAAACCTGTGATTAAATCCATGTTGATCATGTCCCACTTCCAGATTGGAAGATTTATACATTCCATATAACCTTTAGGCTTCTGATGTTCTACTCTTACTTGTTGACAATTCGGACAATGAGCTACAAATTCTGCAATGTTCTTTTCATGTAACCTTACCAAGATATCTCATCCAAATCATGGTAAATTTTGGTTGTCGAATATCTTGAATAATATGTCTCCATCATAATCTGTCTTCTTAGCTCATCCACATCAGGAACACACAATCTATTCTGACACTGACGCACTTCTTCTGGTGTAAGGTCAAATACCTTTGTCGAACCTTGCTATACATTCTTTTTCAGCTGCAATAAAATAGGATTTGCATATTGCTTTTCCTTTACCTCAGCTACAAATGAAGACTCTGCCGCATTTTGCGCCATAACGCCTTCGTCTGGAGATTCAAGAAGATAAATTCCCAAGCTGGCTAGTTGATGTAGGTCCTTAATTATATCTTGCTTTTCTGTCAACTAGCTAGTATTGCTTCCTATTTCTTTGCGACTTAATGCATCAGCTACCACATTTACGCTCCCTGGATGATATTAAATATCGATATCATAATATTTTTGGAGTTCCAGCCACCTCCGCTGCCTCAAATTTAGGTCCTTCTGCTTAGAAATGTAGTGCAAACTTTTATGATCAGTATAGTGGTGCCATATCTTTAAAGCAAATATCACAGCTGCTAGCTCAAGATTATGTGTAGGATAATTCCTCTCATGTGGTCGCAACTGTCGTGAGGCATACGCTATTACATTACTATACTAAATTAAAACACATCCTAAACCAACTCCTGAAGCATCACAATATACTGCATACCCCTTTGTGCCTTCCGAAAGTACCATTGTGGGGGTAGAAGTCAAGTTATTCTTCAGATCTTGGAAACCCTTTCTCACATGCATCATTCTATTGAAACTTGGTTGCCTTATGTGTTAGCTTTGTTAAAGGCGCTACAATGGAAGAAAACCCTTCAACAAATCTTCTATAATAACCTGCCAATCCAAGAAAACTATGAATCTCTGTAGGCGTCGTAGGTCTTAGCCCATTTCTGCACCGCTTCTATCTTAAGTGTATCAACCCTTATTCCTTCATCTGATATAGTGCGACCCAAGAATGCTACAGATTTTAACCAAAATTCACACTTATAGAACTTTGCATATAACTTACGGTCACGAAGAATCTGTAACACCTGCCGTAAGTGATTAGCATGGTCCTCTTGTGATCTCGAATAAACCAAAATATCATCTATAAACATGGTCACAAACATATCTAAAAATGGCTTGAACACCCTATTCATCAAATCCATAAAAATTGCGGGTGCATTTGTTAGCCCAAATGACATAACCAAAAATTCATAATGACCATACCATGTTCAGAAAGCTGTCTTGGGTATATCCTTCTCCCTAACCTGTACTTAATAAGAACCCGATCTCAAGTCGATCTTTGAGAAACCTGTAATTGCTCAAATAAAGCATCAATTCTGGGGAGGGAATATTTATCCTTGATTATCACCTTATTCAGTTGCCGATAATACTCTCTTTTGTACAAATAACACTGGTGCCCCCAAGGGGACATACTAGACCTTATGAATCCTTTTTCTAGCAAATCCTTTAATTGCTCCTTCAATTCCCGTAACTCTGTCGGGGCCATTTTATATAGAGGAATAGAGATAGGCTGAGTGCCTGGCATCACATCAATACCAAACTCTACTTCCCGTTCTGGAGTCAAACCCGGAAGATCTTCATGAAATACATCAAGAAATTCGTTTACTACTGGAACCGATTGAAGAGTTGGTGGTTCCACATCAGTATCTTTCACGCTTACTAAGTGACATATGTACCCCTTAGATATCATTTTCCTTGCCTTAAGATAGGAAATAAATGTACCTCTCGGTGCTCCAACATTACCCCTTCATTCAAGGATGGTCTTTTGCGGGAAATGAAAATGTACCTTCTTAGCTCGGCAATCTACCGTAGCATAACAAGAAGCCAACCAATCCATACCCCTTATAATAGCAAAATCCATGATTTTCAACTCAATAAGATCAGCCACGTATCATGATCACAAACAATTACTATACAATCATGATGCACTCTTTTAGCTACAATAGATTCACCAACTGGCGTAGATATTTCAAATGGCTTAACTAATAATTTTGGTGTTCTTTCGAGTTTTTCAGTAATCAATGGAGTAACATATAATAGGGTAGAGCCCGGATCAATCATTACACATACATTATGTGGAAAAAAATGGATAATGTACCTGTAACTACATCAGGAGAAGCCTCAAAATTCTGCCGATCCGCTAGAGCATAGGTACGGTTCTGAACTGCACTAGAACTGGCTACACCTCTGGCACCTCTGCCACGACCAGCAGGTTGTACACCAGATGATGATAATGCAACAGCTGATACTGTAGGTCGTATCATACTACCCGTGCCCCTCTGTGGGCACTCTCTCATCATGTGCCCTGACCTACCACACCAAAAGCAAACATTCGTTCCAAACCAGCATTCAGCTGAATGAAACTTCTCGCAGTGCTGGCACAGCTGACGAAAAGACCTCGATTGGCGTATACTTCCTTGTGCTCGATACCCCACTGTCTGTGAACCCCGAGTCCCACTACTTTGCCCAGCTTGACTGCCTCTAAACCCTCAAAAGTGAGATGGAGTACCTGTTGTAGGGTAAGAAAATGATGGTCTAGGCGGTCTAGGAAAAATCTGAGGCCTCAATTATCCTTGGGACGCCATGAACTGTCTCATAGGTTTAGCCCTCTTTGACGGCCCTCTTTCAACTTCGTGCGCCCTTCTCATTTGCCTCTGATCCTCCATTTTCTATGCAAAGGCTTTTATTCTGGCTATATCCATATCTCTATTAAATGCAGCAATAGTACAGTCCCGCACCAAATATGGCTCCAATCTGTCCACATACCGATGGACTCTCTCGTCCATAGTGGTTACTACATTTTGAGCATACCTAGCCAAAGAGTTAAACCGGAGACTGTACTCCCTGACACTCATATTTCCTTGACGAAGATTTAAAAACTGATCCGGACGAGCCTCTCGGATATCATAGGGAAGATAATGATCAAAGAATGCCGCTTTGAATTCCTCCTAACTAGCTGGAAGTGCACAGATACCCCTAGATCGTTTCCAATCTTCGTACCATAATATAGCCTCTCCTTTCAATCTATATGCTGCAAGCTCGACTGTTTCTATACCAGTCACATGCATAACATCTAAAGCACTTTGAATTTGGTCCACAAAGTCCTGTGGGTCTTCATTCAGATCTGACCCAGTAAAGGTGGGAGGGTCTAACTTCAGAAAATCCTGTGTCCGCCGACTAGCTGCCCTATCCGCACCGTCATTACTTGTAGTTGGACCAACTTGTCCTTGAATTTGTGCATCAACTATCTGAGTCAACATGTGCACCGCATTCCTTATATCCTGCTCAGTAGCATTAACAGGTGGTTCTGGGGATACTCTTCTCCTTTGTGGCCCTCCTGGAAATGGAAGAGGAGAAGAAACCCGCGATGCAAACTCAGTTTCAGCCGCACCTTGACTAGCTTGGTCAAGTGGTGATTTACTAGTTCCTTCTCCGACAAGCATGTCTACCTTCTTACCTTTGCCCCTACCTCGTCTTGTAATCGGCATCTTACTATAACAAAAGAAAACCAATTTCAATGGTCAGATATGATTCCACCTACAACTTTGGCTCTACTGCACGATCTAAGAAATGAAGAAAGGAAACAACTCCTAAATGTCCCATAGCCTCCTACTTATAAATGTGGCGCGCAACACATCCATAAGAAAGACTCTTCTCAGACACAGCTTTGTAGATACCCTAGGACGACCTGCTCTGATACCACTTTTGTCACGCCTCGAATTCTAACGAGGCGAACTGACACCCGAAGTCGTTAAGGCCTGAGAGAACCAATCTTCATTCATGTACACTCATATGCATGTCATTAACTGAACAACACTCTATCACATATAGATACAAGATACCAATGGTGGAAGTCATGAAAAACATAGGACACATATATGAAACTTAGCCGTTAGGGCCACCACGACAAAAGCATACATTCCTTAAATTTCCTTCATTTGTCCCACAACTTCTACAAAGCCTCTAACAGATACATATACAACCTAAAGTCGGGTCAAGTCCCCACTTTATACAATCCTTTATACAATACCCAAAACAAATGTGCATAATGACTCGGAAAGCCCCAAACCAAACTGGAGCTCACCAATAATCAGTAGATGACCCGCAACATACTGTGGAGGTCAACTAGCACCTGTGCCTGCAGCAAGTAAGGTAAGTCCCCCAAGGGACGTCAGTACGAAAAAATGTACTGAGTATGTAAGGCTATACGAAACTGTATGAAACATAGGATCTCAGATGGAATCAA
Source organism: Capsicum rhomboideum (assembly GCA_031232105.1). Classification (NCBI taxonomy): domain Eukaryota; kingdom Viridiplantae; phylum Streptophyta; class Magnoliopsida; order Solanales; family Solanaceae; genus Capsicum; species Capsicum rhomboideum. The sequence goes on from CP124718.1 coordinate 54,763,777, forward strand.
ATACAAGTAAATAAACATTATGGATAAACCACCGTTCTGTATATGTATGGAACCATGTACATTACATTCATTACTTTATTTACTTTTACATTCATCATTATTACCATTCATCCAGCTGATCAGTGGGCCATAGCATAATCATCCACCTTATCGGTGGGCCATAACATAATATAATGTATTATATCAACAGTCATCCACCTTATCGGTGGGCCATAAAATAATATAATGTATTATATCAACAATCATCCACCTTATCGGTAGGCCATAATATAATATAATGTATTAGATCAACAATCATGCACCTTATCGGTGGGCCATAATATAATATAATGTATTATATCAATAATCATCGGGATCATCTCTAGCTGGGCTTTCACCCCTTTGAGCTACCACCTGGCCTCTAAGAAACACATATATGCATTACTTCATTCTTTTACTTGTGTGAGATTGTTGCATTAGTGGTTATAAAATTATTGGAACTTTGGAACAATAATCAATGGATAAGAGACATGTGAATTACAATATATGTCAAACTTGAATGAGATACTTTGGAATATTTCAAAATGGAACAAGTACAGTGACGATGAGAGCAATAGGTGCTGCTACAGAATACGGGAAAGAGAAACCTTACATACCTTATCTTCCCAATATGAATACACAGTCCTATATGTGATTACAATAATCCAACTCCTTCCTTATGTTTTACTCTACAACACATGTACATAACGGAACTCACGTTAAGATCTAACTATATTGCAAGTGCATAAGAATACAATGAGCTACCTGCCTGCCATATAATGTTATTTCACCCCTTCACAATACAATAAACTACAACACCACACCAACAACACCACAACATTACACACATTAACCAAGACATCATAAAACGATAGCATTTCACACCAAAGTTATACTTTACACTTCCCCTTCAACACAATGTCACATTTACCTCACTACGTCACGTAAACACCTTTCACAACAACACATTAAAGACAATCCATAATTGATACCATTCAAAATACCTCCGGGCTACTCCTTTAAAGTCATTCAAAAGGTATCATAAGTTGACAATTGCATCCAAGAAGGGTATAGGGGCTTTGGGTGGGGGGTCAAAGAGATGCAAAAACAATTGAAACAGAGTTTTGGACTGACCTGCGAAGCCACCTACACCCGCAGGTGGATGAGGTGCGGCCGCAGGTGACCATTGGACTAGTCCAGGGCCACCTGCGTTGGCATCTGCGCCCGCAGGTACCCATCCGTGAAGGCGGATGCCCGTTTCAGCCTCCACGGGTCATTTTCGGGTCATTTTTCGCAATGAATGGTCCATGGTCATAATTAATCTTCTCTTTTCATAATTAAAGTTATCTTGGATGCCAACAAACAACCATACATTTTTCTTTTAATACGTCATCCATTTCATGCACAATTTCGCAACAACAATTCCAAATGGTAAACACAATGAGAAAGCAAGTTAGGGACATAACCACATCTTACATGTTGATATTTAATCCATAAAATTCACTTCCTTCAAGACCACAAGTCCACTTTCAAGTTTATAAGGCAAAACCCTTTACTGATTAAGCAAACATAGATTGTTTCACACATAGTGAACTTCTCCACACTTTGTCAACATAACCAACATGATTCATGCACCCTATTATGCATATAATATATTAAACCATGAGAGTAAACACTTACCCAAGCTTGCAAAGTGATGATCTTGTCCAAAAGAGATGGTTGCCTTAGGGTTTGAATGAAGAGAGAATGTTGTGGAAAAATCTAGAAATTTCATGTGTGTCTCTAATGAATAAAATCTGATTTTTGTGCTTTATATAGTCCTTTGTAGTCATCCTTAGCCACACTTAGTCAATAATTGATGGTTTACTTGGTCAAAGAAATAATGGATCATTTTCCCATTTTGGGCCATGTCTTTTGCTTAATTTTTGGGCCTTTATTGAGCCCATTAGCATATAATGATTCAGACCAACAAAATTAATGCATAATCCACCAACCATCTCATGTATAAATAATTTCATAAATGTTAAGACAATCAATTAGGGTTGGAAATATACGGGGTGTTACACCATGGAATGGGAGGGTGCATTGTGTCACACCACCTACAACAGTGACTACTGTTTTTCCTCTGCGATGGCCCTGGGTCGCACGCCCTTGTCCCTGCGATGGGCCGTGTGACACAACCCCTCCAATTACGTCTCAAAGTTGAGGCAAGTTAGTAAATGCATATGTTTCGTTTGGGGCAGCCTATGGACGACCTAAAACATTATATAAGGATTACTTAGCCACATTTATACACATCTCTTGGATTACACACGAATTGGAGAGCAAAGGAGATATCAAGGAGCTCAAACTAGGGTTCTTTCTTCTTTTACTTTTTATTCTTGTAGTTTGAAGTTATGAACTCTTTTATAGAGATTGTTTGTATGACTATGAGTGGCTAAACACCCTCTTTATAGGGTTGAGGCTACAACATGATTGCTTAATTATGGTTTGTTAATGTGTTTATCAAGTAATTGATGCGTTCTTATTTTACTATTCTAAAGCGTCATGAACTTTACGATAAATCTAAGTCCCAAAATGAATTGACCATAGGAGTTGAGGGATGGAATGAAGAATGTAGGGAGTGTGGATCATGTCTTTAATTGGTTTAATTTAATTAGTTAAAGGATGATTTGCGGTTAGGATAGAGATATACCTAAACGCCCCACTTGGTTAATAAAACGGGAAGATGACTTATTACATTCGAATTAGAGACTCACATCCCAGCTCAACGATGTAGTTGTGAGACTAATTTGGGTAGATGAATTAAAGGGTGACCATCCCCGAGTTATATTATCAACCTCGTAAATCAACAATCACGATAAGCACCAACACCGACTAGAAACCATAGTTATGCATGAATGTGAAGTAATTGCCAGAATCCTGGAACTCTCCATATATTGTTTGCAATCTGAATTTCATGTTGTTGTTACTTTTATTATTTAGTTTATAAAAAACAAAACTCAAAATTTCTTTGGTTACGAATCACACTTATTTAACTTCAATAGTATTACTTAAGTTGGATCGTCTGCTAAGCACCAAGTCCCTGTGGAATTGATATTCGGCTCGCAAGAGCCACAATATTACTTGCACGACCACGTACACTTGCGTGTGCGCTTGGGAGCAACTAACATGGAGCAGTTATAGCTTACCGAGGACATGACCCTAGATAAGAAGGTGTAGAGGATGCTTATTAGGATAGAAGGGTAGTAGCAAGGGGTGCGTCCTTATTCTAGTAGGAAGGAGTGCTCTATTTTGGTTTCTGTGTTAGTAGTCATAGTTTTATGCTTGTATTGTCTTGTTTGTGGAGTTCTGGTCATGTTTGTTATTTCGAATAGATCGATTGGCGTATTACTTTGTGGTAGTCTTGTTTTTGTTATTATTTGTTGTGTTAATACCTATTGTTTCTATACCATGTCTTTTATGAACTATTTTTTGTCTTGGGCCGAGGGTCTATCAGAAACAGCCTCTCTACCTGAGGTGGTGGTACAGTCCGCGTACACTTACCCTCCCCAGACCCTACTTTGTGGGAATAAACTGGGTATGTTGTTGTTGTTGTTGTAAGACGAAGGATAAAATAGAAGTAAGACATAAATTACTATGCCTGTTTGGCCAAGCTTCTCCCATGACCTTATTTTGAAAAGTGCTTTTTAAAAGATTACTTTTGGTAAGAAGTAGCTTGTGTTTGACCAATAAAATTAAAAGAACTTTTAAGCAGTAACTAGTATTTGTCCAAACATTTTAAAAATGATTTTAAGTGTATTTTTATAAAAAATGCTTTTCAAAAAAGTGCTTTAGGGGAAAAACTACACAACTTTTTATAAAAACAACTTCTGTTACTCCCTAAAATACTTATTTTCTCCCAAAATCTTGGCCAAACAATTCATTTTTTAAAAATAAGCACATTTTAGAAAAAATAAATACTTCTGAGGAAAAATAAGCTTGACCAAACAAGCTTAATTCTGAATAAATAGATAAAACTAACTCTTCGGCCAAACTTTTAAAATCAGGTTATTTTGAAAAAATACTTATTCCAAAAGTGCTTTTCAAAAAAAATAAAAAATTTGGTGAGAAAATATTTTGTGTTTGACCAATAAATTTAAAAAGCACTTTTGAACAACACATTTTGTATTTGACCAATAAATTTAAAAAACACTTTTGAACAACAATTGTTGCTTGACTAAACTTTTTAAAGAGGAAATTTCAATTATATACAAAAAAGTAAATAGTTTACAATAAAAATAGCCAAGTTCTTGTTTACAACAAAAATAGCCATTAGGCCATTTTATTCCTTTTCCTTTTCTTTTTGTAGCAGTTATTTTTAAATTAAAAAAATAAACCTTTTTTGTTGTTTTTTTTTGCTGCATTTTTTTTTTTTCATTTTTTTCGTACAACTTTTTTCATGTATCAATATTGTATAAATGGTGTATAAACATATATATATATAATGTACAAATAGTTATGTAGTGTATATGTAATATATCGATATTGCATAAATAGTTATGTAGTGTATATGTAATGCATCGATATTGTATAAATACTATATAAACGTGTATCAGTATTGTAAAAATAGTGTATAAACATGTATATATGATGTACAATAGTTATGTAGTGTATATATAATATATCAATATTGTATAAATGTGTATCGATATTGTATAAATAGTTATGTAACGTATCGACATTGTATAAATGGTGTACAAGCATGTATCAATATTGTATAATAGTATTTAGAGGTGTATCGATATTGTATAAATAGGTATGTAATGTATTGACACTGTATGAATGGTGTATAATCGTGTATCGATATTATATAAACAATTATGTAATGTATTGATATCGATATTTATTTGATTATCATGCGTTCTCACCTTAATAAATAAAAAATAATAAAATAATATAAATATTCATTTTTTCCCCAAAAGAAGTGAAACAATTAGAAAAGGAAAAAAAATAAATTAAATAACAATTTTTTTAAAAAAAAAAAAATAGCACAGCAAAAAAAAATTAAAACATTTTTTTTAAAAAAAACTAGAAAGAGAAAAAAAGGAGATTTTATTAGTACTTAATATTAGAAGAAGAAAAAAAGAAAGACAAAATTAGTGGGCTTCAGATATTGGCCAAAATGGGCTACAGGCAAAATGAGTTCCAAAAGGTGTACTAACTACGACCCAGTGACCATTTTCAGTTACAATGTGGACTGAAAGACTATTTTTTATAATAAAAAAATAAGTAGACTATTTTTTATATAAAAATTTAACTCAATGGCTATTTTATATAATTTTTCCCTTTTTAAAAAGTGCTTTTAATATATCTTTTTCAAAAGTATTTTTGTTAGCTTCTAAAAACAACTTTTGTTATTCCTTGAAAGCACTTATTTTCTGTTAATTTGGCCAAACACCTCACTATTTAAAAGTAAACTAGTTTAGTGTACGTACTTTGCACGTGTGTCTCACGTCAATTAATAAAACTATACATAATTTTTTTCATGTCTTACCCTGTAAAACTATACATCAATTAATATGGATATTTTGATAAAATACTAATTAGTCATTATTTTTTAAAAGGGTGTGCAAAGTTCAAAGTAGACAAACAAAAATGAAGGTTTATAGCCACCAAAGTATTTATATATGACTTATTCTAGACTATGTTTAAAAGTTTTTCTTTTACTCTCAAACTCTACGATCAATCAAACACTTTCAGTACAACCAAAATATACGTTTTTAATCCATAATATAATTATAAACCTAGAACACCTAATTTAGACCTCTCATATATTAATATTAAATACTTCTCATATATTAATAATAATTTGAAAAAATAAGAAATGATTATTCTATCTCTCGTATGGTCTTTTAATGAAGGAAAAAAAATTCAATCAACATTTCTAAAAATGTTCGTGGGTGATTATTATTGCATTTATATATTTAAAAATAATAAATTAAAGCTAAAAAAAAGATGATTGGTGTAACCATAAATACAAAGGCAAAAGAATTGTGGGCATATGAATTTCCATAATATCTTTTGACAAGGAATATCCTAATTTGTTTTTGTTTTTTTTTTGATGTCCGAAAGTTTTATTTTTCCAAAAAATGTATAGTAAGTAGTGTTTATGTATATTATTACTCCTACGATAGTTTTTATATTAGTAAATAATTTATTTTTCCAAAAATAACGAAAGGACAATTTTATGGCAGTATCAATTTTCATGGCAATAATTTTTATTTAGTTTACTGAAAAAGTTATAGCATATATATATTTCCTTATTTGATGATTTAGGTATAAATTTCTAATATTTAGGATTTTTAAAGTTCATTATTGAGGTTAGATTAAGAAAACAACAAAAAAGTTAACAATGCCTAAATTCAAAGCAAGTTGTTTCGGCTATATGAATTCTCATTGATGATGTCGCTCCATTTAAGCAAAATCCTATTGGGAAATACATTATGTATTGTGAGGATTTATCACAACACTCCTATTTAGTTTTATATGACCGGCAATGTGAGCTCTACACTATTTACAAAATCTAACCCGGAAACTTCTTCTCCCCAAAAAATCCTCTATCAAAAAAATAAACATATAATAATTGAAATCTGATTATTAAAATTAATACCTTCATCAAGTGCGAATAAATGAGTCAACTTCAAACTTCTTTATTTTACTTTATCAAACCTCAACTATCAAAATTCAATCTTTCATGACAATTTACTCCTCCAATTCAAGACTTGCACGACAAAACAAAATCTCAATGTTCAATCATCGAAAAAAATCAATATTCAATTCAAACAAACCAACCATCTTACTTTTTCTTTAAAACGTCAATTCCAGATCCTGTTGAAGAAAACCCTATTGCTCGTCAATTACAAAATAATATAGTAGTAGAATTTATAGAAATTCTTTTTTTATATAAGGTAAAATTCTTATTGATTTAGAAGTGCTAAATATTATGATTTCTTTTCTAATTAAACAAGAATTTTTATAATTAAATAATAATTAGAGGAAAAAGGTGAAATATATTAGATAGATGTAGATGTAGATGTAGATGTTATAGACTGTAGATGTAAACGCCCATAATTAGTTGACTTCAGCATCATATATACTCAGGAAAATAATGTAAACGCATGTAATTAAACATCTAAATATCAATCTGTAAAAATTAGTAGAAGATTATCAACAGAATAAACGCATTACGCTCAACTAAATAAACAGTGGAATGGGGGAATAGTTTTCCTATGGAATAAATTTCAATACTTTCAACGCATAAGAAGGGAATATATGGTTAATTGTATGCTAACCACAACAAATGGGATAAAAATCAAGGGAGAAGAGAATTGAACTCATACATGAATAATTTTATCAAAAGATATTCAAGAGAGATTCAATGTAGAGTCAAAGGAATTCAACCCATAAACTCACACAAGAGTATTCACTAAAAATGTAGTCTACCCTCTACATAATCTACATCATATTCTATATATAGTATTAGGGTTAGCTAAAATAAAAAATGACACAAATGCCCTTGATTAAATGTGCATTATAATATGACCAAAAAGAACCCTAAAATATAATGTTAATCTTCTCTTGTGTTGATTCTTGACTTCCATGCTCTCTTGAAACACTCCAGACTCTTGATGTCAAGTTGAAATTCATCCATGCAATAAGTACTTCTCGAACTTGCATCACTCTCAAACTTATCTAATGTTTTTTCAGATACGGTGCACTGAAATCTAGTGTAAGAGGTAATACTAAAGGCATACATGTTCTTGTTTGCCTCTTCCATACTAATAAGAAAATTTTGATTATTAAGCCCAAAAAAAGGCTACGGAAAAATGCTGGTTTATAAGAAAATAATATATTCTGATACAACAAATTTATCAATATCCATAAATTCGACATCCTCTTAAGTCTTAATCAACACAACTTTTACAGGAGTAATCCAAGCTTCCATATACCAAGTAAAGTTGATTTATTGATTACCAAAAGATTAATATTATACCTTATATTCAAGTTGCAATCCATAAACCACCAAAAGGAAAAATAGCAATGCATGCTTCAAGTGCTTAGCGAGGGCTATTTTTCCGATCCATACAATATGATTAAATCTAGTATTTAGACGAAAAATTCTCAAAGTCCGATCGAACATTCATAAACCACATGTACACTACAACAAAACAATACGATAATAGAGATATACCATATTATCAATAATTAATTGGATTCCCTAGCAAATCAATCCAACACAAATCGAAGATTCAAAAAAGGAAAACAACAAACCCAACAGACCAAGCCAAAAGAAAAGTGTGAAGAACAAGAACAGTGGAGGGAGAATTGATGTCGTAAAAGTTGTAGAAGAAGTTGCCGCAGGTTTCTACTAATATTTGATTAAAATATTACTTAAATATTATATAAGGTAAAATTCTAATTGATTTAGAAGTATTAAATGTTATGATTCCTTACCTAAATCAAATAAGGACTTTAAATTAATTTTAAAGTCAATAATTAAATATAAATTATTGGAGGAAATAAGTAAAAAGATAATTTTGTCTATTATGGAGATTTTTAATGAAGGATAAAAAGTTTAAATTATTTTTCTAAGAATTTTCATATTTTTAATATATTATAAATAAATTATAAATTATAGATTATAGATATAGATATAGATATATATATATATTTTTTTGTTTTTAGAAAAAACACTTTTGAAAAAAAAAGCTTGGCAAAAAGGGTAGCAGCTACCAAAGACCCCTAAGCACTTGGAACAAACAAGAAAGTTTCCCGCGAAGTCGGTCGAAACGGAGAGTCGTGTATCTGCTAGTAAGGAACCCTCCCACCACCCCACAGCATCGCCGGCGGGGAGAGAGATAGAGATTAGGATGTCGGAAGAGAAATTCCTTCTCTCTGATTCCCTCATTCCTCGCCTTCAACAGACTCTAGTTACATGCTCTCAAGTAAGCCACTAAACACACTCGCACGCACACACACTCTCTCTCTTTCTCTATATCTATCTATCTTCTATCTATCTTCATAATTATTTATCGCCCTACTATTCTTAACCTCAAACATTGTTGAATTTGCTTATATCTTCAGTTGATTGATGCCGGTGACTTTAGCAATTCCACCGAATTAGTCGATTTCCTTACTCCGATCTCCGTCTCAGTAGTAGAAGAAGCATCGAATCTGGATTTAGATAGAACATCATTCGAGATTCTTACTGAAATTGATTGTTTCATAAGTTCACCTTCGAGAAACCAGGTAATCCGTTAAATTTAGCTTTCCCCCCCTTTTCTGAAGTAATCAAATCGAAGTGAAGTGATTTATTGTATTGTTTGGAAAAAGGATTTTTGTGATGTTTGTACTTTGTTGCAGGAAGTTATTGATGCTTTGTCGTTTGAGTTGCCCAAGTTAGTATGTAAATTTGCATGTGCATCCAAAAGATGCTCGGAGATTGCCGAACGTGTTGTTGGGCATCTAGTTAGTATGTGTTCTCCGCGTGAAATGCTATCAATTCTTTGCGAGGTATGAACTTGTTCTAGCTCTACATTGATGGTTTTACCTGTATCTTTCTGAATTATTGTTCATTATAAAATTCTGTACTAGATTGTTCAGAATTGGAGTACTAAGTGATTTCCTGCAGAGCATGTCAGCAATATGCAGCCATGTCATCATCATCTTAAGTAAATAAATGAGGAATTATGCTTGTTTAACATTTCTCGTATAAATAACTTTGAATGGAAGAATAATCTTGTGTCTTTGACAATTTTACGGTGTAGCTTGTATTTTTTTTTTTGATGACTGTGGTGTCTGGGCCAGATTTCCTGCACCTTAACTAATTCCACAGGATACCTGCCACCTCCCACCAGCAACATGTACCAAGCAGGTAACTCTGTAAAGCGGGGATAGATTGGAACAAATCACTTAGTGTTTTTTGTCTCTGCTGGGAGTAGTTGTACCTGAGAACTGTGTAGCTTGTATTATTCTACCTAACTTACGTGTTAAATAATTTGGAGCCATTCTATTGGGTGTTAGACCCCAACTGTTCAAGGTGGTTCTGTACCAATCTCCATTTACCCTCATCCAATTGCTATTTCTTAGATAGGAGAAATTCCTAAGAGAGATAACAATTGATTTATGAGGATTAGAGTTTCAAGTAACTTCCATATAGATTCTTACTTTAATATAGTGGCTGATTAGTGAGACAATCTCACTTGCATTTTTGGGGCTCACATTCTATAGTTTAAAGATAGTATACAATGCTGACTCTCTCTAGGTTTGTGCTTGTTAATTATTTTGTTTTTCGTTTTTATGATGGTCTATGTTGAAATTTTCAGGCGTTAAGTTCCCCAAGTGAAATGTTCAGGGTTCCTTGCTATTTTGCTCCTCTTATTGATGGTCTTGCCAAAGGTAATCCATAAATTCATTGATTGACAATTTACTATTAGACTAGAGATTTAAACTGTGTAGTGATATTTGTTAAGGTGGTAAAAAGCTGAAATCTCATAATATTATTGCTGAGTCCACACAGGGATATTGGAACTTATTCTAATGCCAGAAATTAGAAGTTATGTCTGGATGAGCAAGGCTGTGTCTGGTATACACCTTTTATGAACTCTCAAACAGTGTTATCAAAAGCAAAAAGCGCAAAAAAGCTCTAAGGTCTGTTGGGGCTTAAAGCGCAAATAAAAGCGTGGGCTTTAATGACAAAAGGCGCAAAGGGAGAAAAAGTACAAATATTAATATTTAGTCCAAAACTAATAATTATAAGCATGAATGACAAATATATGAACAAAGAAATTGAAAAACAACTACGATAAAATGAAATATCAATTATTTAGTGTCCCCTCTTCAGAAGAGACTCATTGGCAAGGAAAAGTATGCCTTAGAAACTTGATGACAACAGTGAAGCGCACATAAAGCGAGGCGAAGCGCTCAACACATTTCGAGCCTCGCTTTAGGGCTTAAGCGCGCTTTAAGCGCGCCTTTGATAACACTGCTCTCAAATGATTTAGGTGTTCCTAAAACAGCACAATTATACTCTGAAACTTGTAGTTAATACTCGTGGAATCTGTGAGCTCCTGCAATGCTTTATTTGTATTTTCTGGTTTTTCTTAAGGATGAGGATTATTAAAATTTTATTAATTCCGGTTACCATTTGAATGGTAACATCTGTTTCTTTCCCCTTACCTTCATATGATGGAACTGTCAAAAGTGGGAGTCGCATACTAAAATCCAACTTCAGTGCACTTGCCTTTTAACCTGGTGGTTTAGACCCCAGTGTGTTTCTATAGCATCTAAGCATCTCAACTTCATTCCTGGAGCTATTTCTTTGTTGGTAATGGAATGAACTGACAGTAATAGTTATCTCTTAGTACTGATGTAGAACACAATATCCTAGATTGATAACCTGATGCTATATAAGAGGATGCTATGACAACTGTACATCTGAACAAGAAAAACTAATGGTTAGAAAATGTGAGGTTTTGGATTTTTATATTGAATTGGTGGTTCCCATTTAAAATTCAGGAAATTGTTTATGAGGGATGTTAAATTCTTTAATTAGTGTCTTTTTAGGAAAATATTTGTAGAGAGAAAGAAGAGGAGGCTTTTTGGAGGATAATCATGAGAAAAATATGGGAGGGCCGTAATGGAACCAGGGAAAAGATGGAGTGGTGATGGACTGTTGGAGCACCTCATGGGACAAGAGCAATCTGGACCATTGTTGTTACATTAGTTCGCTTCAGAAATATGGCATCAAATGCTTAACCGGAAGGAAAGAGAATTGCTTGAACTATGCCACCTTCCATCAGCAACTCCTGTGGTGTTTGAAAGGGAGAAGTAGTTGGAGGGACAAGTTTGGGCAGTGAATCTTCATGCTGTAATGTGGATATTGTAGAGAGAGAAATGTGAGAGATTTTGAGTGTCTTGAGCTCTCATATCTGCGATTAGAGCTCCCAAACTTTCCTAGTTCATAGATATTTGTTGGATGACTTTCGTGGAGAAGACATTTTAAGTAGCTCCTTTTTCCATGTATATCTCTTTGTGCACAATTATTTCTTTTTTATAAATATAGAAAACTTACTTATCACCCTGAAGCAAAACTTCACAATTGTTGAGCAAATCTGAAGATAACAATATAAAGTGTAAATGCTCCGAATTCTTTGGATGGTCATGGGGAAGATTAACGAGATTGAAGAGAAATAATGGAGATATTCTTCTCTTTTTTTTTTTACTTTTTTGTTATTTTGACGTTTTTATAGTTTTTTTGGTTGTATACACTCCAAGATGATAAAAAGGTACCACCAAAACTTAAAGGTAAGTTCTACAGAGTGTTGTTAGACTGACTTTGTTGTACGGAGTGGAGTGCTGGCCAGGAAAGAACTCCCATGTTCAAAAGACGCAGGTTGCGGAAATGAGGATGTTGAGATAGATGTGTGGACATACTAGAACCGATAGGATCAGGAATGAGGATATCTGGGACTAGGTGAGAGTGGCTTCTATGATGGACAAGATGAAGGAAGCGAGGATGCGATGGTTTGGGCATGTGATGAGAAGAAGCACAACGGCTCTAGTGAGGAGGTGCGGGAGGTTGGATATAGTGGGTATGAGGAGAGGTAGAGATAGGCTAAAAAAGTATTAGAGAGATGTGATTAGACAGGACATGGCACAACTCTAGCTTAATGAGGACATGGCACAACTCTAGCTTAATGAGGACATGACCCTAGATAGGAGGGTGTGGAAGTCACGAATTAGGATAGAAGGGTAGTGGGTAGTGGAGTGTTGTCTGTCGTAGTAATAAGTAATAACCTTATTCTTGTAGTGTATTGCTTTTGATTTCCTTTATCATATGTGTTTATCGTGTTTCCGTTATTGCACTGTGTTTGTTGCTGTTGCTGTTATTGTTTTCTTCATTGTGTTTTTTTCCTATCATATCTACTTTGATTGTACTTGAGCGAGGGTCTTCCGGAAACAACCACTCTACCTCCACGAGGTAGAGGTAAGGTCTGGGTATACTCTACCCTCCCAGACCCCACTTGTGGGATTTCACTGGAAATGTTGTTGTTGTTACACTCCAAGATGAAGTTCTCAGTCTAAGTGGCTTAAATTTTTCCAGGTCCACTGTTGGGCTCCTTTTATGTATTTTCCTTTCCCTAGTATTAGGACATTGTTCAAATTTAAGATCCCCCCCTCCCCCTCCCAAACAATAGCAGGCCTCTTCCTTTTTATTTCATTTGGCTCATATCCGGTCTTGTGAAGATATCCATTCGGATAACAAAACAAAGTCCTCCTACCTACTAGCAAGGGTGCACTCCTTCCTACTATCATTCTACCCTAATTCACATCCTCCACACCTTCCTATCTAGGATCATGTTCTTGGTAAGCTGAAGCTGCTCCATGTCGTGTCTAATCACCTCCCTCCAATATTTCTTCGATCTACCTCTATCTCGCCTGAAACCATCCCTTGCTAACCTCTCACATCTCCGCACTGGGGCATCCGTGCACCTCCTCATCACATGTCCGAACCATCTCAACCTCGCTTCCCGCATCTTGACTTCCACCGAAGCCGCTCCCACCTTATCTCAAATAACCTCATTTCTAATCCTATCTTTCCTAGTAAACCCACAAATGCATTTTCTAGCCAGATTTTGTCCTCTGTGATACCAGCTCTCTTCAAATCTGACAGTTGGTCTCCCAATTTCACTTCTAGTGTAGAGCTTTTGATAGATGTCAAGTATTTCCTTTCTTATATGTTCCTTATCCTCTACGATTTCATGCCCCACCATCAATTTATCAACTACAACAACAACAACAACAACATACCCAGTATATTCCCACACAGTGGGGTTTGGGGAGGGTAGGTGTACGCAGTCCGTACCACTACCTCAGAGGTGAGGTAGAGAGGCTGTTTCCGATAGACCCCCGGCTGAAGACCCCACCATCAATTTATCAATACAATTTTTTCTTCTGTGCGAGTTTGCAACTCTTTGGAAATATTTTATGTTCCTATACTCCTCCCTAAGCCACAAACATTGTGGCTTCATGAAACCTCTTCTAAACTTTATTAGCTACCAGAGTCAATGATATGTAATAAGTATTACCTACTATTGAATTTGAACCAATGAATCCTGTCATATGAAATCAATACTCGAACCACTGAGTTAAGTAGGTCATATGTAGGCAGTTACTGCAGCTCCAGTTTTCATTGATAATATCTTATTTTACTTCTCTCAATTCTGGGCCCTGTTTTAATTCATCTGTTCAGTGCTGCTAGCTCATCCTAAGCTTAATTCTATTTTCTTCTACTCTAGCAAACACTTCCTTGTTCCAGCTTGTTAAATCTTTCTCGAGATACATTAACTTCTGCATCAGGATGAAATTTGGCTCTCTCAATTTATGTAACTTTGCGACCATCTTCTTACTCTAAAGCCCTGTATTTTGCAACCACATGTTTTCAAATTTGAAGTATGAAGGACTAGCTTCCCAATCTCCACTCTCAAGAAGTATAGGCCTGTGATAAGAATAACTCTGTGGAGAGCAAGTTGGTTCACTGCCTGGAAATTTTCATGCTATTCAGGTAAAATCAGAATCCTGTCAGTTCTAAAAGCTTGAATGAAATCTTCTCCTCTGAACCACGTGTAGAAGGCACCCTGCAGTGGTAAGTCGATGATACCCAGGTCTTGGATATTTCTGAAAAGCCTTGTATCGCCCTGGACCTTCTTATGCAGTTATGCCTTTCGTTTTTCTAATCTGCATACATTAAATCCTCCCTTATGACCCCAGTTGTCATTTCCTATAGCTCCTACTGTTGCCAGCTGATTCCATATTTCTTCTCTTTCCCAGTTGGTATGAATGTCATAGATCCCTAAAAAATACCATCCCCTGCTGAATATCCACATCCCCATTGTCTCTTGTCTCACAATATTATAATTCCCCTACATCCTACTTTTATCTCTATGACTCCTGTTACATCTCATGAAATTCCATCTTCCAAGACACAGCGAGGTCAGTCTAAATGGAAGCAGACCAAGTAGTTTCATAGGAAGAAATGTGAAAGTAGGGGCTTCCAAGCGCCCAGACCCAGAATTTGGTGAAAATGGAGTTCTTGATATCGGTCAAGAAGAAATAATAGGCCCAATTAGCCCATTTATTTCCTCATATTTAATAAGTGAAACTGGTAGACTGTTCTTCAATGTTAGTGTCTTGCACACACAATATGTCAATTTTCCACATGCTCACCAAAGATTTCAGTATGTCTTTTTCATTTTTGTCATTCAAGCCCACAAATTCCAACTTCAAAATTTTTATTTATTCAGAGAAAGCTTTGTGGTACCTACCCCTTTCTTTCTTTGATACACCATCGTAATTGATACCACTCTTCAGGGGGAGAACCTCCCGGCTCAAAGGTGTAAAAACAACAATCTATCCCTTACAAATAAGCCAAAATTCAGATTACAACTCTTGCAATCTAGGACTTAACTCTAAGCCTCCAACAGCTACACGACTGTTATACTTTTTTCAAGTCTGCACAAACTTGAAAACTAATTGTTTTCTCAAACAAAAGCAACCTACAAATACTTCTAAATGAAGCAAATGGTTACAACTTAAAAGCCTATGACAAATGAACTAGGACTGAACTGAATGAACCAAAACGCTGATACAGTGATAAAAAGGAAACCAGTTTATTTCTATTTTTTTTGGAAACTGGTAACTTGTCAGTCTATTTCTATTTGATTTAATTAGTTAGTGTTATCGGTGTCAACGTTAATGCAGATGGGCCAGTTTTTAGGTTCCAATGCCCAATATGACATGTTTATAATCTAAAATATGTGTATAATATAAGTTAGTATAATTTTTGGTACAGTATGGGTACAACAACATACCCAGTGCAATTCCACTAGTGGTTCTGGGGAGGGTGGTGAGTACGTAGACCTTATCCCTACCTTGTGCAGGTAGGGAGACTAATTCTGATAGACCCTTGGCTCAAGCAAAGCATAATGAAGAAGCCATGATGAGAATACTGTAGAAAAGAACAGTAGCACAACAAATAATATGAAAATTAACACAAAGGAAGTAGCAGGTATTAATACAATCTAAGAATAAGATAAGAACGATATTAATATTTTGGTAATTATCCAATACCCTATTTTAAGAACTTAAACCAAATATTGTACCGAATACCAAAATTTTCGATTTCTGTTTGATAAGTGGGTATATACTAGATTATGCACAGCCCTACTAGAGAGATTGTTAAAAAAAGGCCAACTTAAAATTGCAAAAGTGGAGAACTTTGGTTGATTAACAATATACAAGACGAGTAGAACTCTTTGCGGGCTGACAAGACCACCATGATATCTGTAACAAGAAGTAAAGCATGAACACGTAAAAATAGCAACCTCACAAGTAACTCGTACTTAATCATACCTCCTCCGTTCCACAACCATAATACCACGATCAACCCGACCATCACAAGAATCTGATAATCTCAACAATATATACAACCACCTCCTACTCCCTAACTTGACTTGGGACCGACATAACCGAACAAGATTTTTTAACAAAGAATAACACCAACAACAATTTAGAGGCATCTAACAACCGACTCTTTGATAGCAAGCTAGACCAGAAAATCACAAATCTTAAGGAATCATGCCAAACAAGAAAGGAATAGCTTTTACATACCTTAGCGCCTGGTCACAAAGCCACCAAGACAGCGCTCTCGTACAGGATGCGATAGCTCGTAGCAACTAAGCCCATAACATATTTGTTTTAACACATAAAATCCGAACTCGCGGCTTCCGATTACTGTCTCATACTATACCAACTTGTCTCTCCCATTATTTCCCTCTTTAGTGTAGTATATAAATGTAGATATGCAACAATTATCTAACTTAGTAAGGAAAATGAATTGAATGGTTTTCTGGAGCCCAATATATATGTAACATTACAACAACCACTGCTTAAGTAATAAGTTGGCTCACAATACAAGTCACAACCTTGATATCATAACTAGACTTATAGATGAAGTATTATGGAAAAAAAAATGAATTACAGAAGCAAAAATACCAGAAGAAAGGAGGCAACTACAATTGATAAATTAGGAGTTGAGCATTAATGAAGTTGATAGGTATACATTAATAGAGTGACAAATGTTGAAATGATGCCACTAATTAATGCCACCAATTAATTCAAACAATTGTTGTAGCCCTCCTCCATTTCCATGTGGAAGTGGGGGTTGTAACACCAAATTTTTTTTATCCCGTTACGTATGCACTCAGGTGTTGCGTATGTTCGTGGTAAAATATATACAACTTTTTTGAATATATTACAATTAATGGATTTTTTTTTTGAATAAAGCCTACATCATATAATAATAATCTTTCGACATCACTAGACTTACTATCTCCATTAAAATATCAATAAATTATAACAACAACATACCCAGTATATTCCCACACAAGTGGGGTCTTAATCAATAAATTATAAAAACTCTTATAAAATAACATAAGCAAATATATCGTAATTAAAACATTTTTCATAAATATTTAAGGCATTTTTAGGAAGTTAATAAAAACAATTTTCTTTTTTCCAAATTCTAATTTTAATCGAATGTTCCTAAACACGTGCAGTGTTAATAAAATTCTCAAATTTAGGCTCGTAAGCCTTCGACACGGTTACGTCCACTTCATCAACCTTGCGATTGCCTAAACTCGCAATCTGAGGACCTCTTAATCTGCCTCCTCGAGGTCGCAAGACCATTCCGATCAGTGCACAAGAAGTTTTCCCCCTCAGAAATCATCACACTGGTGTCCTCCCTGCGTTCTTCAGTTTGCACAAGCGAGCCAAAACCAGCGTCCAAAACATTGGGGATGGCTCAGTTATTTTTCCCAGGAGAAAACCTGGTCAAACCTCCTGGTCAAACCTGGTCTGGGTTTTCAAAGTAGATCGATTTTGTTTATTTTGGTTAGTGAACCGGCTTAATCTCTCTTTCCAATCCAGTTCACTTAACCAGGGTATCCTTGTCTTTTGCCTCAAAAAAACCCTTTCTTCTTCTCACCATTTTAAAACCCTCATTGTCTGTCTGCCTCCTGTTCGATATGTGTGCTGGAATATTCCTCTTTGATGAACCAGCAAGCTGTGCAAGATGCCCAGCAGCCTTCTTCTCCCATCTCCCTTCCTTCCTCCCCTTATCTTCCTCATCTCCTCAGTCTTCGACTCCTCTAAGGCTCTAACAGCAAACAAGCTGGCCGAAATTCATTATACAGCCAAATTCTGAAACTCAAGGCTCCATCTTGAATTTTGAGAGAAGCTGGAACTCTTCCCTCCTTTTTCACCAAGAGTCTCACCCTTGAGAGGCATGAAGACTGCAAACCGCATCCACAAAGCCACCGCAAAGGTCCCCGACGTGCCTGAAAAAATCAAAACACCTTAGGTGGACAAGTAAGCCCACCATGTTCACCACCGCTGTATCTCTGGAAACTCGTGGATCGTCACAACCGCTATCATCTACCCATGTTTCCAATCTCAAGAAGCTTTCTCTCATCCACCTTCTCCCTCTTTAACATCAGCAAAATCCACTTAAGTTGCTACAAAGCTTGTAGAGGCTTTGACACTATGCAGAAATTGAAAAAAAAAGAAAGAAAAAATTGTCTTGCATTAAGTGAGTAACAATGTACATGAAGAACTCCTTATACAAGGTCTCAGGCTGCTTCACAAGTAAGTATCTCTTCATCCAACAGTGTAAGTAAATATGCTACAATTGAAAATACAAAATATCGTAGACATCCTATGTGATATTCCCTACTTAGAGTTCAATGAATCTAGTCATATTTTAAAATATAATTTATTGATTGTTCGACTTTCGACACTCTCTCAAACTCAACTTGGTGAAATAAATTGAGTTGCAAGTCAAACAAAAAAATCAAGTTCAATTCTCCTGATTGAGTTTATCTCCTCGCTGCCACTTATATGTCCCACATCGGTGGGATGAGAAAATGTTGGATTTGGAAAATCCTCTCCTCATAGCTAGCCTTTGGGGTTGAGTAAGGCTCAAAGTCCATTTTTTCATATGGTATCAGTGCCAGACCCATCCCAATTTATGATCTAATGTGTTGGGCCCCATAGTAAAGTGTCCACTTACCAGATGTCCAGTCCTCGGTGTGAGACAGGGTGTTAAGTCGCACATTGGTGGGATGAGGAAAAGTTGGACTCCTTATTGGATTTGGACAATCCTCCCCTTATAAGCTAGCTTTGGGGTTGAGTTAGACCGAAGATGCATTTCGTTACAACCACCATGAGTAAATTCGAACTTAAATTCGTTGGTCTAAAATTTTAGCAAATCTTAGTACATGTAGTTCATGAAAGGTTTTTTTTATTCGTGAAGGTTTGTTAATCCTCTAAATGGAACTTAGCTCTTCTGTTAGCATTCTTTTGTCAGCAATGACATGATTGGATTTCTACCTTACTCATTGGTTTCAGTTATAATACTCATCAAAAGACGGCAATTTGAGCAAGTGAAAGCTGCAGTTCCTGTTATTCTTGGTGTTTTAAAGTCCGTGTCCTTAGAGGCAGATGAGGAAGGCACAGACACTGAAGACTTATTCCACAAAGCACTTGCTCTTGCAGATTCAATACAGGCTGTTTGCAAAAAGTTGGTCCGTGATATTCCTGTGTGCTGCTTCTTGTTTTCTTAGGATTACTCTGATTGATCTTTACTACACAGGACCAGAAAGATAAGAAAAAACTCTGTGCTTTATTGGGCATGTTTGTCTTGCAAGTCATGGTCAGTGTTCCTGAGACTCAATTCAAAATCCAGTTTGAGCTCTTTATGGTTCTTTTTTGAGCCCATTATGATGTTTTCCGGAAATTCCACTCCAATGTCTTTGTGTGTGATAAAATCCATTCCTGCATGCAGGGTCTTGTTTCTATTGCTATGGGGCATAATGTTTCAAGTCTTCTTCCCATTATGCTACACCTGTCACACTTTCTTCCAATCTGTGGTTTATCATATGAGGGATTAATTACTGGACGTGATGTAGATAAGTTCACAACCATATGTGGAGGTAAATGCGGCCATCTTTATTTTATTCTTTATGTTTATGGTACTGATCCTTTTGTAGGTAGTGGTGGTAGGTATTAGATTTCTCTCCTTTTTTATAGAATGAATTTTTAATAAAGGCCTTGGATGGTAATTATTCCTATATTGTTCGCCATCATCAGTTACGAAACGTTTACTAATTTCCCTGCATGATAATTTGAGATAATGTTTTCGCTTTACTAGGAAGTGAGAAATCGTTCATGCATGTGTCTTTTAATGCCCTATTGAAATTTCCAGATGACGGGGACGATAGCATGGCTTGCTTTTCTCATGTCAAGCATGGTGGATCACTTGCAGGTCAATATTTTCTGGATTTAATAATTGTTCTTCCTCTCAGCTACCTTCCCACTCACCTGTCTATATTTTTCCTGAGATATTGTGCAGTAATCTGGGGTTACAAATCCAATGAGACTTCAGTGGCTGCTGATGCAGATTTTGAAGCAGTGAAAAATGAACTTCAAAAGAACCAAACTAAACGATGGCATGCAATAAGCATGTTAAAGTATGTCTTCTCTAGTGTCGACTTATCATGGGAATTGAAAGCACATGCTCTTGATTTCCTGCTTTGCATTATGGATGGATGTGTGCACCAAGAAATTCAAAGTGATAATATAGACCATTCCACATATATACCTACTCTATATACAACATTGCAGGTAAAGTGTTACAACTTCTTGGGTTCTTTTGAACTGCTCTGTACTAGTACCCTAAAGTTGAAGCGCACTGTGTAGGCGATTGAAATGGTCATTATATATGCACCAAATGCTGTTCTGCGGAAGAAATCTTTTGATGCCCTGATGAAGGTAATTTTTTTCCCTTGAGCTTTGAAGTTTCTTATTTTGGTGTAGAAGCTCTTTTTCAATATTATTATCATACCGGAATTACATGACTCCTGTCTGGAGCAAAATGGGAAGTTTATTGATGCTTTCATTTTAACCCTCAGAAAGCTGATATTTCTTGCAAATTGTAGTATCAACATATGTTTCGAGAAGAATATTATTGAATTGTTTGTGTCTACATTATTACACTGAGACCCTATTTACAGACACTACATTCCAATCCTTTTCCAAGTAGGACACTATATTACAATCCTTTTCCAAGTAGGATTCTATATACTATTCCTGTTCCTACTCATATTCTAACACTCCCCCTCAAGATGGTGCATACAAGTCATATATACCAAGCTCGTTACAGATGTAATTAATACGAGGACTGGTGAGAGACTTGGTGAAGATATCTGCAAGTTGTTCACTCGACTTTACAAATTTGTAATATTATCTCCTAAGAGTATCTTTTCTCTGACAAAGTGACAATCAATCTCAATGTGCTTAGTCCTCTCATGATGAACTTGGGCAATCAGTGATAGGGACTCTTTGCCCATCTCATGATAAAGTGATGTTTGATTTTTTGATCTCCTCATTAAGGGTTCAGACTTAATCATAGAACTAAATCGAAAATCAGTGATGAACTTTTGCAGAAATTGTGTTGAACCACTGGAAAAATCGAGAGGGGTCTGACGAATCTCATCGAAAAATGACAAAGGTCGTCGGATTAGGGTTCCGGTGATCTACATCTAAAATAAAACTAATGGAAAGGCTCGCAAGGACTGGGCGAACCTATCATAGAAATAATTGCTCGAAAAACTAGTTGGAACAAGCCTGAAATCGCCAAAACAGTACTGAAGCTGCCGGATTGTTAGATTTGACAGTTGAAAAGTGGTCAAAAGTTGAGAAAAATTGTATGGGATTCAGTGATATCAAAGGCGCGCTTAAGCCCTGAAGCGAGGCTCAAAACGTGTTGAGCGCTTCACCGCGCTTTATGTGCGCTTCACTGTCGTCATCAAGTTTTTAAGACATACTTCTCCTTTCCAATGAGTCTCTTCTGAAGAGGCAACACTAAACAATTGATACTTCACTCTATCGTCATTGTTTTTCAATTTCTTTGTTCAGCTATTTGTCATTCATGCTTATAATTATTACTCTTGAACTAAATATAAATATTTATATTTTTTCTCCCTTTGCGCCTTTTTCATTGAAGCCCACGCTTTTATTTGCGCTTTGCGCTTTAAGCCCCAACAGACCTTAGAGCTTTTTTGCGCTTTTCGCTTTTGATAACACTGATGGGATTATGGTTAGGTTCGGAATGGTGGTGCGACCCTATTGGAAAAGAGAAATTGTTGGAAAAATGGTCAAAAAGTGTCTCACGCGCCGGTGCATGGTCAAATCTCGCCGGAGGTGACAATCTCTTGGGCGGCGCATGGTCAGATCTCGCCGGAGGTGACGATCTCCTTGGCGGCGCATGGAGGCTCATGGGAGGTCGATTCGCGGCGCTGGTTGGGGTTTGGTCGCGGGGAGACACCAAACCTCTTGGTGGTGTTGGTTTTCGCACAACACTGACGAAAAGTGAAACTACGTAAATTAGATCTGAGGAGTCACCGGAAAGACACGGTACTACTCAAATAAGATATGAGGATTCATCGGAAAGACGCACGATGCTACACAAAACAAATTTGAGAAAGTAGTCAGCAGAAAGATGCACGGTGCTATGCAAATTAGATATGAGAAAGTAGTCACCGGAAAGACGCACGGTGCAACACAAATTAGATATGAAAAGCCACCGGAAAGAAGCACAGTGGCCCAACTTTTGCTAACAGAATCATTGGCCAGACGGGCGGCTATATGAGTTATAACCACCCGCCGGCTTCGGAAGCTTTTTTTGATTCTCTACCAAGATCGTAGAGGTTCTGATACCATGTAAAGAATGGATCTTGGGCCTAACTCAACCCCAAAAGCTAGCTCATGGGGGAGGATTGTCCAAGTCCATATAAGGAGACCAATTGCCCATTCCTTTTCCGATGTGGGACTCTTAACACTCCCCCCCCCGTCCAGGCCTTGTTAACTGGAGTGTGGACAATATAATGTAGGGGCCCAACATCGGTGAACAAAGATTTGGGATGGGCCTGACTCTGATACCATGTGAGAAATATAAGAGAAGAATATTATTGAATTGTTGTATCTACATTATTACACTGAGACCCTATTTATAGACACTACATTCCAATCCTTTTCCAAGTAGGGTTCTATATACTATTCCTGTTTCTACTCATATTCTAACATAGGTTATCCCTCTATGAATCTCTCAATGATCTCTTACTCTTACATGAAGGGTATGGAGGAAATGAATTGATTTTTTTCTTTAAATAACTGTATTTCTTACAGGTTGTGAGGTCCTCATTTCTCACGCTTATATTAAAATTAATTAAAATTAATTTGGATAGTTTATCTTACACTTATGAAAGTACTGGCTATGCAGTTCAGGTGCAGCGTCCCTAATACTAGAGACTAGAGCATGACTTGTTCTCTGGTTTGAATTTTAACTACTTAGGCTTAGATTCCATGTGGCCAGATATTTGTCCAAGGAAGAAGGCCTTTTTTTCTTTTCCCGTTCTTTTCTTCTCTTCATTCTGGTATTTTCCTTACTAGTGGTAGACTTGCTAGAGATTGAAAATGGCCAATTTGTCAAGATATACAAATTAACTTTACACTCTTATGGAGTATCTGAAACTGCACGAAAAACAATGACAATTCACATCTTTATGGTCTTATAACTAGTTGTTTAATCCTAATTGTTACAACGACAACAACTATGTCTCAATTCCAAGCAAGTTGAGGTTCTACGAACCTCATTGCTCATCTCTCTCCATTTAAGCCTATTCTAAGTATATAAAAAAATTAATTTCTCTAGCAGTAGTTCTCTACATGTTCTATTGGCATCTAAATCTCTATCAAGCCTAGACTAAAGACTTTTTGCTAACATTGGACCTGAAGTAAACTTACTAATGTGACTAAAACTTAATTCCCACTAATTAATATCACCTATATAGATCTTTTTCTTTCATACGGGTTCCGAGAGATCATAGGCCTTTAGAAACAATTCCTTCCATGTGATTTTAGGTTTACCCTGTCTTTAGTATCTTCAATTTTCAAGGTTTCACACCCACGGCCCCGGTACATCTAAAGGTCAACGTAGGGGTGGTTTCACACCCACGGCCCCGGTACATCTAAAGGTCAACGTAGGGGTGGTTAAACCACCTCAAGCAACCTTCTCTCATATTATCTTCTATGCGTGCTTTTTGGACCTTTTGCCGAATGAGATCATTTTTCAATTTTATCTATTCTTGTATGATAACATGTCTATCTTGACATCTGCATATCTCCAACACTCACCTTGTGAATGTGGTGGACTTTAGAGGCCCAATATTCACTCTTATATACCATTGTTGGACTAAAAACTATTTTATAGAACTTTGACTTTCGCTTTGAAACATATCCTTCTCAAACATAACATTCAGTATCATTTCTTTATTTCAACTGTCCTATTTCAATTCTATATGTAACGTCTTCATCTATCATACTATTCTCTTGAAACATTGAACGTAGATAAAATTAGTTACATTAAAGGCCCTACAATGCTGTTTAATCTCGCCTAAGTTTCATTCTTTTTGTGCTGGATGAACTGAAGTGCATGAACTCAGGCTTCTAGTTATCCTTAAACCTTACTCTATAGTGTTTCTTCAGAGGTCAAACTTGGTCCATTCCTCAAGCTTAAATTTATCATAATCATTGCAAGGTTAAAATATGGATTCTGGCATTGTTTTACTGAAAGTTACAGCTTAGATGTGTTCTTTCACAATGGTATAAGAAGCATTAAAAAGGAACACCAATTCCTTCTAAATTCACTAAGGGTGGTATTGGAACCTTAGACTAGCTGAATGGAAATCTTAATAGTAGCTTGAATGGCCCGTTGAACCTTGTGCTGACTTTGACTTATTATTATGCCATTAAGGGGTCGTTTGGTAGTGTGTATTAAAAGAAATAATACATGCATTAGCTTTGTGTATTACTAATACCTTGTTTGGTACGCTTTTTCATCCTATGTATTACTAATGCTTGCATTAGTTATACACTCTATTTGGTATTAAGGAGTGTATTACTAATGCATGGAAATTCATGGTATTAGTAATGCAATGGATCTAATGCATGCATTAGTATGGTTAAAGTCATAATTATCCCTCAAAATCTTTTCAACATCCTTTCCACCATATTTATGGAGTTTATTTTTGTAAAAAAATATTTTTTTTAAGAAATTATGCAATTATTGTTATTTTTAATACACCAAACCAAACACTGCATAAGATAAATGCAAGCATAACTAACACAAGCATTACTAATACACCATATTTTGGACTATTCTTATACACCCTACCAAACGACCCCCAAGTGTTTGGAGAAACATGGCCCATTATAAACCTTTAGAAAAGAGTGCTAAAATTAAAAGAAGTATAAAGAGACTGCAATAATGAGGTGGGAGTGGCCTCCGTGGTGGACAAGATGAGGAAAGCGAGATTGAGATGGTTTGAACATGTGATGAGGCGAGGTTCAGACGCCCCATTGAGGAGGTGCGAGAGGTTGGATATTGTAGGTACGAAGAGGGGTAGAGGTAGGCCGAAGATGTATTGGGGAGAGATGATTGGACAAGACATGACGCATATTCAGGTTACCGATGACATGACCTTAGATAGGGAATGTGGAGGACGCGTATTAGAGTAGAAGGTTAGTCGGGTAGGAGTGTTGTCATGCACTAGTTGTAGTATGGTAGCTTAGGGTTTAGCCGTAGAATCTATCATTGCTGTTGTTTATTGTATTTAGATTATCACACTATTGTGTGGCTGATTATTGTTTCTCTGGTAGATTTTGCACTGTTTCCTTGTTAGTTGCCATATTTTCTGTACTATTTTCCTCTTCTTTGTCCCTGGATTTGCTGCACTTGAGCCGAGGGTCTTTCGGAAACAACCTCTCTACATCCCCGAGATAGTGGTAAGGTCTGCGTACACTTACCCTCCCCAGACCTCATTTGTGGGATTTTACTGAGGATGTTGTTGTTGTTTGTTGTTGCTTAAGAGACTGCAAAAATGTTGCACCACAGAAAAACTTTTCTCTTGCTGGGGAAATGTGCACCTAGTCTCTCTTTCTCTCCAGCGAGGCCTTCCAACTGCTCGGCCTTCCTTCATTATGGGAGATAAGGTGCTTTTCTTGTCAAGTGACAAATCCTTCGACATTAGTGCTGTCAGTGGATTCCAAAACAGGTGGTTTTTATTAAAAGAATCAAGCAGACTTTTTCCAGCAAGATTAAAATTGAAGAGGACAAGTTACGATGGGTTTGCAATGTAATGAAGCAGGTCTCCAGGGGCTTAGGGATCTTTACAGAAGATGGGAAAATTACAGCACGATTACGTATACATGGTCTACCAAAATTACACATATATGGGCATGCTTTACATATAAAAACATGGCGTGGTGAAAGGAAATCAGGGATCATCATTCCAGAGGGTGGACTACAATTTGGGTTAGTGCAAAATTGCTAACAAAATCATCAGCTTCTTGGGTGAACCTTCAAACCTGGTCTTCCAGCGATTCGGTCCTTCATGGAAGCAGCCAGTATTCAGAAGTGGTCGGGATTAGATTCTCAGGCCAATTCGGAGATTTCTATCCTCCTGTTTCATTGGTATCTTTAACGACCCTCTCAGTTTGAATAAAAAATTTGAAATCATCCAAGAATGGTTTCTAACTAGATGGAGGGTAACAACAGGGTTACGAGTTACCCCTCTTACTCACAATCAATGCTTGTTTGAATTTCCCTTATTGCCATGAGGCAGAAAGGGTATTTGGGGCGAGTGGTTTTGGAATGGGACGCGACTCACCTTAGATCGATTGTCTCCCGTCACCGAAACTGAGTATGTAGCACCAAAGTTGAATTATTGATGGGTAAGGGGTTTCGACATATAGCACCAAAGTTGAATTATCGATGGGTAAGGGGTTTCGACATACCATTACATGCTTGGTCGGGAAAAACCTTTAAATATGTAGGCGACCATTGTGGGGGATTCATTGACATAGATGAAGCACAAAGAAAAGGAACCATTTCCTTTGGGCTCACATTTGTGTTGCTAATTCAATCTGGGAATATCTAAGCAAGATTAGTCTAGTGTGGGAGAATATCCCCTTGAAATTTCGATCGTTGCAAACTCTCACACAAAATCGCAGTCACCGAAAAAGTAGTTGCTAATTCAAACTCTCACACCAAAATCGCAGTCATCGAAAAAGTAGTTGCTAATTCAATCTGGGAACACCTAAGCAAGATTAGTCTAGTGTGGAGAATTGTCCTTTGAAATTTCGATCGTTGCAAACTCTCACACCAAAATCGCAGTCACCGAAAAGTAGTTGCCGGAAAAGCAGTTGCGGGAAAAGCTGTTGCGCAACAAACTCGGAAAGGGTCGACTTTTGGAATGAAGTGGCTTCTGTAAAGGGACTTTGGAATGAAAGTTGGGTTGTTGGAGGTGACTTTAACATCTGCAGATTCGAAAATGAACGCTTTAACTGTATTAGGAGATCAAGGGCCATGAAAAGCTTCTCTGATTTCATTCAGGATATTGGCCTTGTTGATCTTCCTTTTCAGGGAGCTATTTACACATGGTCCGAAGGTGAAACTCAGTGCAGGCTTACATGATTGATAGATTTTTGATATTCTCCGAATGATATGGTGTTTTTGGGCTTTGTAAAGCAGTTAGCTTTACCAGAAGTTCTTTCTGATCATAGACCAATTGCACTTGAGAGTGGTGATGGGTCAAAATGATCCTACATACTTTCAAGTTTTAGAAGATGTGGTTTCATGACATGGTCCAACAGTGGTGGCAAGGTTATGTGGCTAATGGCTCACCTGATTTCATCCTTACTCAAAAGCTGAAATTTTTGAAGAAAGATCTTGTCACTTGGGATCAGGAGGTCTTTGGCAAATAAGTGCCAGAATTAACAAAGCCATTGAGGAACACTTGTTTCTGGAATAGTCATCAGAAGGGAGAATGAAAACTCAAGAGAAGAATAACAATATAATGCAGCTGGAATTAGAGACGCAGAAGTTAGCTAAGGATGAAGAAGCTTCTTGAGACAAAAATCAAGGTGCTTGTGGCTGAAAGAAAGAGATAGAAATAATAAATCTTTTCAAAAAGTGGCCAATTCTCACAAAATGTACAATCTCATTGACAAGTTACAAGTGGGGAATGATATCATTGAAGACAAAGAACAGGTGAAAGAGGCGATTCTTGATTTCTATAAAGATTTGTATACTGAAAATGTGAACTCGAGGCCTTCTGCAACTCTAGATAGTTTGGGAAGCCTGAATGTTGAAGAGAAAGAGACCTTTGAACATGCTTTTAATGAGGAAGAAGTCCTGAATGCTATCAATTCTTATGCCCCTGATAAAAGCCTTGGTCCTCAATCCTGATGGGTTCACAATGGCTTTTTATCAGAGATGTTGGGGATTATCAAAAGGGATGTATGGGAACCCTTAGTCACTTTCACAGTAAATGTCACATGGTAATATCTGCTTCTTTTATTGCATTTATTCCCAAAAGAAAAGGTGCAATTGAACTCAGAGACATTAAACCTATTAGTCTCATTGGTAGTGTTTACAAGATTGTAGCAAGGTGTTAACTAAGAGACTAGAAAAGGTGATTAGGAGACTGGTCGCTAGTTACCAAGATGCCTTTATTGAAGGCAGGCAATCATTGATGCAACCCTCATTACTAATGAAGTGTTAGATTGGTGTAAAAAAAGTGTTTATCTGGGCCTCCTCTTCAAGCTTGAAATTGAAAAGGCTTTTGACAAATTCAACTGGCATTGGCATTACCTTATCTGGGGAAAGTTGGGTCAAATGGATAAACTTCAGCTTCTCTACAGTCAAATATTCTATATTGGTTAACAAAAATCCTGTGGGATTTTTCTCCCCTGTGAGAGGAATCAGGTAAGCGGATCCTTTATCTCCCTTCCTTCTCATATTGGCAATGGAAGGTCTTAGCAGAATGTCAGAGAAGGCCTAACAATTGCAATGGTTAAAAGATTTTGATGTTGGCAGAGACCCGGGCAAATCAATCTCCATCTCGCACCTTTTATTTGCTCACTCTTAGCTTTTGTAGTGTAGAGAAACCTCAAGTCCAATACTTGAATAT
Organism: Capsicum rhomboideum; assembly: GCA_031232105.1. Classification (NCBI taxonomy): domain Eukaryota; kingdom Viridiplantae; phylum Streptophyta; class Magnoliopsida; order Solanales; family Solanaceae; genus Capsicum; species Capsicum rhomboideum. Next base: position 54,792,987 of record CP124718.1, read on the forward strand.
CACCCTTATGCTCTTTGAGGCTATGCCAAAACTCCACATTAACATGTCCAAAAACATCATCTATCCGGTTAATGTGGTTTCTAACCTGGAGGAGTTGGCTGAAATCATGTTTTGTAATATTGGTTCCTTCCGCACTACTTACTTATGCCTTCCTGTAGGTGCAAGCCACAAGGCTATTGAGATCTGGAATGTGCTAATTGAAAAAAAAATGAGAAAAGATTGGCATCCTGGTAGTAACAGTATCTTTTGGAGTCAGAGTAACACCGATTAATAGTGTTTTAGAAAGTATCCCCACGTAGTTCATGTCCCTATGGCATGGTGCAGAAACACCTGGACAGGATCAAAAGGTCTTTTTTATGGGAAGGGAATAGTACAACTCACAAATTTCACGTAGTCAAATGGCCGAAAGTCACCCTTCCTAAAACTCTTGGTGGCCTAGGTTTTAAGGATCTGGCACTCCACAATAAATGCATGTTAATGAAATGGCTTTGGAGATATAACCAGGAAGATGTCGGTCTTTGGAAGGAAGTTGTGCAAGCGAAGCATGGTTTCACCAAACACTGGTGTACCAAAGTGGATGGAACCTATCATGGTACAGGGTTATGGAAGGGTATTCAGTCTCTTATGGGATGCCTTGTCTCTCAGCACATCTCTTCAGGCTGGAAATGGCGAGCATATACTATTTTGGAAAGACAAATCGTTAGGTCTCAATCCTCTGAAGGATACCTACCCAACATTGTTCTCACTAGCTATCAACCTAGACTCCACTATTGCTGAGAATAGGGAGGGCAACTCATGGAATTTGATACTAAGAAGAAACCTAAATGACTGGGAAACTAACGAGTTCCTAGCACTCCTTGACTGTCTTCAAAACAGCCCAGTCAGCAGCCTTAGGAGGGACAGAATCATATGGGGCAGCAGCAGATATGGGTCTTACTCAGTCAAGGAACGATATTTCTCTGTGAGATCCAAGAAGAATTTGATTGATCAATGGCCTTGGAAGCTGATGACTGATGTGGAGGACTAAATTGCCACCAAAAGTAATTTGTTTCTCCTGGATCATTCTAAAGGGTGCAACTTTAACTCAAGACAATCTTTCTAGGAGGAAATTTCAGCTTGCAAACAGATGCCGCATGTGTCAGTGCAGCTCTGAATCAATCAACCACCTGTTCCTTCACTGTCCATTTGCAATAGACATAGGGAACATGTTCTTATCATCTTTTGATCTTCATCGGGTCATGCCATGCAGGGCTAGAGGTTTATGAGAGTTGGTGCTCATGGCCAGTTGGGAAGGCCATCAAAAAGTTTTGGTCTTTGGTTCCTGCTTGTAAGTTTTGGTGTATATGGTTGGAAAGAAATCATAGATGTTTTGATGGCACCACAACTGCCAATCGCACTCTCCAAGCCAGATATTTAGTTAATATTTTTATTTGTGACAGTCTCACCCCTGTAATCAATCTCGACTCCTTTATGGATTTTATCAGCTCCTTAGTTCTTTGATAGATTTTTCTCTCTTTTTGGGCTGATATTTCCATCTTTTGTAATCTGTGCATCTTCTTAATACTTTTGTCAATGTTATCTCTCTTTCTTCGTAAAAAAAAATTAAAAGAATTTGAGTGGAAAGGAGGAAAAACCAACATAAAGGGGTGAGTGCTGATAGAACTTTTGAGGATACGTTGAACCTCCAAGGTGGTACAGTTTTGCGTTTATTTCTTAAATGCTTCATGGTATTCTTTGATTAAAATGTGCATTGTTAGCTATATTTCATAATGAAGAAAATTTGTACATGGTCATCGAATCATTTTGATTTTTGTTTTACTTGTTTATAGAGATTGCATGTGACCATTTGATGATTGATTTAACATTATCAGGTACTTGCAGATGTTCCAAGTTCTTTTAGGTTTGACATCTTAAAGGCTTTAATACAGAATAGCGAGTCTTCTTCTATGGTATGCGCTCCATCAGTTGCTCGAGAAGTTTACAGCTACAGTAATTGTTCTTCGACTACACTTGAATGAACTTGTTCTTAGATATATAGTTTCATGTACAGATTGCAATCCTCTTAGATTGCGTCAGAAGAGAACTACACGAGGAACATAGTAGAAGCATCTTGGTAACAAGTGGAGTCCCAGAGGCAGAGGTGAAATATTCTCAGTGTCTCTCTTTTTGGAGTGTTGGTGTTCTGGAATTAGTAGAGCTGGTTCTAAAGCCTCCAAATGGGGGTCCTCCATCCCTTCCTGAATACAGTGATGCAGTAATTGTCTCTCCTTTTTTAACTCGACATGTGTGACTTATATTAGCATCTATCGTTTTGCATTAGACTTGCCTGGCTGGATTATGTCTACTTATTCTTCTTCTATAGAGTTCTATTTGAAACTTTTTGGATATAGAGAGAATGCAATGTTACTTCTTCCCGTGCCATTAGCGAGAGTTGATCTATAAGCTAGCTTATTGTATGACTGCATCAAGAGAACTGGTTGCTACATAGTTTGAGGAGAATTGATTGCTAAATAATGTGAGGATTTCCCCTGTTCTTTTTTCACGTATCTGTCACATGATGGATCAGCTAATTGGCAATAGGATTTGGCGCACAAATAAAAACCTTATTGAAGATATTAACTGTATGATCATCCCTCTTCCACTTTTCCCTGAGCGCCATGAGTGAAGTTACATCCTAAAAAGCACTTTTTTGAAAAACATGTTTGAGAAAAATACATTTTTGAAAAACATGTTTGGGCAAGATACATTTAAAAACACTTTTATAAAGCTTGGCTAAACACTAATTGCTGCTCAAAAGTGCTTTTTAAATTATTGGCCAAACACAAACTGTTTCTCACCATAAGTACTTTTCTGAAAAGCACTTTTTAAAATAAGTTGATTGTAGAAGCTTGGCCAAACAGGCTACAAGTCTCTCATGTTGTTGCAATGAACTTCATCAAAACAGAGAAGTGAAAATGATTCAAGTTTGAATCAACTCTTCTTGCCCGCCTTCATTATCAACTCCAAGACATGCATTAAATGCAAAGTAAAAAAAAAAATAGTTCACCACAATTGTCAACTTGTGTTAGCTCCTGGAGCATTTGCTTAGAAGTACGGCAAGGATGCTGCCAGGATTTGAGGTCCAGATAAAAGTTGTGTAATTTCTTATGCAAAGTGAAACAAAAAATAGGTCACACACAATTGTCAGCTTGTGTTAGCTCCTGGAGCATTTGCTTAGAAGTATGACAAGGATGCTGCAGGATTTGAGGCCCAGTCAAAAGTGGTGTAATTTTTGTTCGAAATGAAAAACTGGGGCATATTGATAGTAGTATGTTGAGAAAATACATGTTGAGTACCTGGGGCTTCGATCTGATGGTTAGAGCGCATTGCATGATGTGTAGGTTACGCGCACGTCACGAGTTCTAACCCTACCACGACAAAAGCTTGGTATTAGTATTAAGTGGAGAAGAGTATAGAGGTGGACTCATTATCCACTAAGTTTCAAACTGTGCACCAGCAGGTTCTCGGGGATTTCTCTGTTATAAAAAAAAAAAATACTCGTTGAAGATTCTAAAAAATGTTACGTACTTAATTTGTTCACAAGGAACAAGTATTGGAAAAGTTTAGTTTTGCCTGAAATTCTGGGCTGTGTTTTGTCAACATAAATTTCTTGTGGTGTCTTTGACATTGATGATGATTTCAAGGGCAGTGTTTAATCAACATAGATTTTCTCCTGGTGTCTTTGACATTGATATTGATTTCAAGGCCTGAGGGTGTCACCTCTAAAGTTATTGTTAATATGATACTCTGTTAAGAAGTTTTTGTTCTATTTCTTTTTTCTCTAGTCTGTGTATTGTTTCTTATCTGGTGAAAACAATGAGGATTGATGGCTCTTTTCTTCTATGAGTCGGATTAATGCCCATTCTTGGTTGATCGCGAGTGTAAGTTTATAACTTAGTGATTTGCCCTTCGAAGGTTGATCATACTCATGCGATACCCTCATAGCATACCAAATTCAGAATTATGAAGGGACTTCTTTCTGCGTTTTTTAACCACTTACATTGAATAAATTTACATTTTCTTACTGTATTTCTTGCCATACTCTACAGGTTCTATCAGCTCTCAATCTATATCGGTTCGTAGTGATCAGAGAGTCAACAGGTGAGTGTAGTCTAATTAGGAAAAAAAGAAATCTCTTTGGGATTATATGTGAGTGTCTTGTATGGTTGCTTCTACGTGAGATTTGGTTCTTACCTTTCTATTTTGATCTTTGATTAGAACTGGGTACTCCTATTTGTGGCTTCTCTATAATGTTTGATGCTATTTTAGTAAACATACCCCATCCATTCAATGTGTTGATATTTGATGGGATACGAAACGTATAATGTTAATTTGAATTATGTATTATATTAGTGGAAGTTGCTGGGTTTAAGCCTTAGAAACAGCCTCTGGCAGAAATGCAAGATAAGGCTGCGTACAATACACCCTTGTGGTGGGGCCCTTCCCCGGACACCACGCATAGCGGTAGCTTTAGTGCACCGGGCTGCCCTTTTTTTTTTATTAGTGGAAGTAAGAAGAAAATATCTAGTAATGGTTGAAAATTTAATCATCACAGAGAACATCATACCAAAAATTAAGATTAAATAAATTGAATGAATTCGAATTCCAAAAAACTTGTGAAGATTATATATAATATCATTAATAAATGGTATCGAACATCTTTTTTTGGTAATAACAATTAGTCTTATATTAAAAAAAAAGTACATGGGTGTTCGATGTTTCCCCCAACAACAACAACAACATACCCAGTGTATTCCCACCATGTGGGGTCTGGGGAGGGTAAAGTGTACGCAGTCCATACCACTACGTCAGATGAAGTAGAGATGCTGTTTCCGATAGACCCCCGGCATAGAACAGATAACAATAGCAAACAAAAGTCATAAAAAAACGAACAACAAGAAGAGATAATACATCGCTATATACTAAAAGGCAAGACACCCACAAAGTAACACTATAGACTATTTATTCGAAGTTACAAACATCTCCAAAACAACACGAACAAGAATATGCCCAAGAAACAACAGGCACAGAAACAAACAAACACTACTTCCTACAAATATAGACTCCTTCCTACCCACTAACCCTCTACCCTAATACGCATCCTCCACATCTTTCTATCAAGGGTCATGTCCTCTGTAAGTTGTAACTGCGCCATGTCATGCCTAATTACCTCCATCCAATATTTCTTCGGCCTACCTCTACCCCGCCTAAAACCATCCACCGCCAACCTTTCACACCTCCGTACTGGAGCATCTGTGCACCTCCTCGTCACATGTCCGAACCAACGCAACCTCACTTCCCGCATCTTATCCTCCACCGAAGCCACTCCCAACTTTTCTTGAATAATCTCGTTTCTAACCCTATCCTTCCTGGTAGGTCCACACATCCATCGCAACATCCTCATCTCCGCTACCTTTAACTTTTGGATGTGGGAGTTTTTAACTGGCCAACACTCTGCCTCATATAACATAGCCGGGCGGACGACCCCTCTGTAGAACTTACCTTTAAGCTTCAGAGGCACCTTCTTATCACACAGAACTCCTGAAGCGGGCCTCCATTTCAACCACCCTGCACCAATACGGAGCGAGACATCCTCGTCAATCTCGCCATTCCCCTGAATCATAGACCCTAGATATTTGAAACTCCCCCTCTTCTGAATGGCCTGAGAATCCAGCTTCACTACCACATCTGCCTCGTGCGTCGAATCGCTAAACTTACATTTCAAGTACTCCGTTTTAGTCCTGCTCAACCTAAACCCTTTAGACTCAAGGGTCTGTCTTCAAACTTTCAACTTATCATTAACTCCTTCCCGGATCTCGTCAATTAGTACCACATCATAAGTAAATAGCATACACCAAGGCACCTCCCCTTGAATACGCCGCGTCAAAACATCCATTACCAAGGAAAATAAAAACGGGCTAAGAGTCGATCCCTGGTGCAATCCTGTCAAAACAGGAAAGTGTTCTGAATCCCCTCCTACCGTCCTAACACGCGTCTTCACACCGTCGTACATATCCTGAATCGACCTAGTATATGCTACGGGCACACCTTTAGCCTCCAAGCACCTCCACAGAATCTCCCTTGGTACTTTGTCGTACGCCTTCTCGAGATCGATGAACGCCATGTGCAAGTCCTTCTTCCTCTCCCTAAACTGCTCCACTAATCTCCTCACTAGGTGAATGACCTCAGTCGTCGAGCGACCCGGCATGAAACCGAACTGATTCTCGGAAATAGTCACGATCCTCCTCAGCCTCCACTCTACCACCCTTTCCCAAACCTTCATAGTATGGCTCAACAACTTGATACCCCTATAATTGTTGCAACTCTGAATGTCCCCCTTGTTCTTATACAATGGGATCATCGTACTCCATCTCCAAGAATCGGGCATCTTTGCCGCCCCAAAAATGATGTTAAACAACCTTGTCAGCCACTCCAACCTGGCCCGCCAGTGTATTTCCAAAAATCCACCGGAATTTCATCGGGTCCAGTCGCCCTGCCCTTACGCATCCTACGAATAGCACCTTTGACCTCTTCCACCTTGAAACGCCTACAATAACCATAATTGCGACACCTCTCTTAGTGCTCCAAGTCCCCCAGCACGGGACTTTTTTCCCCGTCGTCGTTCAAAAGTTTATGAAAATAAGACTGCCACCTCCTCTTAATGAGGGCCTCTTCCACCAGCACTTCGCCATCCTCCCCCTTGATGCATTTCACTTGGTCAAGGTCACGGGCCCTCTGCTCCCTAGCCTTGGCCAACCTATACAACTTCTTTTCCCCGCCTTTCTCCTCTAAGGCGGCATACAAGCTCTCGAAAGCTGCTGTCTTAGCCGCAGTATTGATGACATTATAAGTGTTCCTACTACTAATATTAGCTGCTAATGGTTGGTTACATTTGGAACTATCTTGTTGGTTGGGTAGTACCGTATCCACAGAGATTAGTCTTGCTGTGGTTGTACCTCCATGATCTGCTTGTAAGAGATCTTTAACAAAAAAGGAGGTTGATCAAGTATCTGGATGCTACTTCAGTCAGTGTTTTACCAAAACAAGCTAGTTGGTCGGCAACTTTGATTTGCTCTCAGCTTGTGTAGGAGGTTACCTGCAGTCAGTACAGACATGTAATGCAGTGTTAGTTGTATGTGTTAAAGCTGAGACTAATTCCTGGGCATCAATATTTATTTGCAATGGCATGATGTTTCGTTGGACAGCCAATTTGAGCCCATGAAGAAAACCTAACCATTCTGTTTCCGTGGCTGTAGCAGTGTTTGCTGCACCTGCAAACCCCACTATCCATTGTCCATTTGAGTCGCGAATAACTCCTCCAATCCCCTGTTTTTCTTTCGCGTCCTTGAATGTGCCATCTGTTACTCAGTTGGTAGATACATGTTGGTGGTGGTTCCCATTTTTCATGTACTGGGACTTTATGGCATTTCCTAATACGAGTGTTACTAAGCGATAATCAGTGTTATTAAAGGCAAAAAGCAAAAAGCTCTAAGGTCCGTTGGGGCTTTAAGCGTAAAGCACAAATAAAGCGTGGGCTTTAATGAAAAAAAGGCGCCAAAATACAAATATATATGTTTAGTTCAAGCTTAATAATTATAAGCATGAATGACAAGTATATGACCAAGGAAATTGAAAAAAATTACGATAAAGTGAAATATCAATTGCTTTGTGTAACCTCTTCAGAAGAGGCTGATTGGCTAGGGATAGTATGCCTTAGAACCTTGATGACGACACTGAAGCGCACATTAAGCATGATTAATGGGTAGGAAGGCGTCCGTATTAGTAGGAAGGAGTGTTTGTTTGTACCTGTGCCTGTTGTTTCTTGGGCAGATTCATGTTCGTGGTCTATAGTTTATTCTGTGGGTGTCTCGTTTCTTTTATTATCTAGCGATGTGTTATCTCTTTTTGTTGTTTGTTTTTATGACTTTTGTTTGTTATTGCTATCTGTTATGAGTTGGGGGTCTATCGGAAACAACCTCTCTACTTCATCTGAGGTAGTGGTATGGACTGCGTACACTTTACCCTCCCCAGACCCCACCTGGTGGGAATACACTGGGTATGTTGTTGTATGTTTTATTAATATCCTGAGGAATCTATGGAAAACACCATTACAAATGGAACAACAGAGTCCTCCATTTTGGGGCCAGAATTGGTGGTAAAATATGGGGTGTAAACGTATCTGGCCCTGCAGACTTATATGGCTTGAATGGTTTTAAAGCATTGGTAATTTCCAGTATACTTGAGGGGGAATCCAAGTTCATATTATCTGCTAGTGATAGAGCACCATAAGGGGAAGTTTCAAAAGTTCTGGGAGAAGAGGATTGGCTAGAATTAAATAAATCTTGGTAGTAGTTAAGAATAGTAGATTGAATAAATTCTGGATCATGAACTCTGTTTCCGGAGGAATCCATAAGGGCAGTAATGTGATATCTTCTTCTACGTTTAAGAGTTGATAAATGAAAAAAGTTTGTATTCACATCGTCATCATTTAGGCAAGAAATACAAGATTTAAGTTTCCAAAAATCCTCAAGCTTTGAGATGTGATTAAACTCCTCTATTAGATCCTTTTCAAGACTGTGTGAGAACAAACTTTTGGGGTAATGGAGGGATTTTGGAAGACCAGCTAGCCTGGCTAAAATATTATTTTTCCTGTTCAAAATATTCCTAAACTCTGTAACATTCAGTCATAGACGAGTCGTGAAAGAATCGGTGTCATCTTGTAAAGTGACATTAATTTGCCAACAATATTGAACAATTTTTATAAGATCTGGACTAGATAACTAAAAACAGCAACATACCCAACGCAATCCCACAATTGGGGTCTGAGGAGGGTTGGATGTATGCAACTCCTTACTCCCCCTACCTTTGTGGGCTAGAGAGGTGGTTTCCAATAGACCCTCCCCTCAAAAGAAAAGAAGAATTCGAAACACGATACAAGAAAATAAGACAACAAAAAACATGATATAAAGCAGATGGAGCAACAAATAGTAATAAACTGAAGAACAAAGAAACTATGTGATTCCTAAATTATATTACTAATAAGGAGAAACGTAGAGGAGTTTAGCCCCTTGTCTCTCCCATATGAAGTGCAATAACACTCGTGTACCTAACCTTCTATCCTAATCCTCGACCTCCATACTTTCCTATCTAGGGTCATGGCCTCAGTAGGCTGAAGCCGTGTCATGTCATGTCTACCCCACCCCCACCCCTCAACTTCTTCTTCGGCCTACCTCTACCCCTTCTAACTTCTGTTATTGCCAACCTTTCACACCTCCTTATTGGCGCATCCATGCACCTCCTCTTCATATGCGCGAACCATCTGACTCCCCTCATCTTCTCCGCCGCAGAGGCCACTCCCTCTTTATCCTATAACTTCGTTTCTAATCATATCTCTCCTAGTACACCCACACATCCATCTAAGCATCCTCATCTTCTCTATATTCATCTTTTGAACGTGAGCGTTCTTGAGTGGCCAACACTCTGCACCACACAACAGAGTTGGTCGAACCACCACTTCATAGAACGTACCTTTAAGCCTTGGCGACACATTCTTATGACAAAGTACCCCGAATGCGAGCCTCTATTTCATCCATCCTGCTCCAATGAGGTCACACATATTCTTATCACAAAGTACCCCGGATGCGAGCTTCTATTTCATCCATCCGCTCCAATGCGATGTGGGACATCCTTTGGACTAGATAACCAAATGGTTTCAAACCTAAATTTTTTATTCTTAGCTGGTCGATAAGAATCTAGTAAAAGCAACAGAGGATGATGACCGAAATGGTAGGTAGGTGATGAACTTGTGCCTTGTGCTCCACGAAGGTGTCAAATATCTTGAGTATTCTGGAAAATGAAGAGAGTCATGTAAAATAGGCTTAATACATACTTTCCCCATCCAAATTGCTCATAAAGCACCTTGAATGCTCAAAGAGCCTTTTACAGACCTTATTTATCCCAAACTTTTTGTTGACGTGGCCTAAGTTGCTCGGACTCTTCGAAAATGTCATCGGGTGCGTGTCGGATCCTTCAAAAGTAGTGCATTTTCGGAGGATCCGACATGGGTGCGGCAACATTTTTGGAGAGTCCGAGCAACTTAGGACGTGGCCATGGCCAGAACATATTTTACCAACATTTTACGCGTATGATGTCCAAATTTCTCATATTTCCCTCTTACACACCTTAAATACACAAAGATCCTTTTACACACCTTATCTATCCAAAACTCTTTGTCGACGTGGCCAGAACATATTTTACCAGCATTTTAGGGATCATTTAATTTTCAAAGATCTTTTACTATTGAGACTTATATTGATTGTAGTTGGGGTATCATCCTTTATATACACTATTTACAATGCCGTGTATCACAGAATAAACAAGCATTATTAATTAACTATTCCTTTTTATGGTATTAGAGCTACTGCTCGCACGAGAATGATTCTTAATTCTTTTCTCACACAATACCCGATCTGCTGTCCGAATGGCTCCTCCTACCAACGTTATTAATGCTGATAACAGAGCCACAAACAAACCCATCGTGCAATTCAATCCTGCCACTCAATTACCGATCAAGCTCATCGGCAGTCATAACTTTGCAACCCCGAAGGCTCAGGGTTCAGCGCTTATCAATGGCCACAAATTATTTGGCCATCTTGATGGCACCTCCATTGCACCACCCAAGACAATAACTCAGGACAACCAAAGCTCACCAAATCCTGCCTACGAGACCTTGTTCTACAAGGATCAACTTATACAAAATTCCCTCATGACATTAGTTGATCCAACACTTGCATCCACTGTTGCAACAACACCTTCTGCTCACAAAGGATGGATCCATCTCTATACTACTTTTGCTAACAACATTCAGACTAGAATTCTTAGAACATAAATGTCCCAAGTAGTTTTTGGGAAAAAACTTGGCAAATAGTGTTTGGCCATACAATTTTCCATTATTTGGCAAATAATCCAAATTGCCAAATACTCTAGAAAATACTAGTATTTGGGCCAAATTTTAATTTTTGTGAACTTTTAAAAGTGAAATATGTTTTCCAAATACTATGGCCAAACACATGGAGAAATTTCACCCAAATCTTCACCCAAAAATGACTTGCCAAAAATATTTGGGAATCTATGCCAAACGCTACCTTAGTCTTCGAGATGAGCTCGCTCGGCTCCGAAAGGAAAATCAACCTGTAGCAGATTATTTAAGCGAGGTTCGGTCACTCTCGGACAAACTTGCAACTGTCGGAGCACTAGTTACGAATGAAGAATCATTGTCAAGATCAGTGTTCAGGGAAGCGTGATGCGGAAAAAAGCGACAAGGTTCCGCATCACGCATTACGCGATGCATGAAGCAGTGCGACCGCATCATTGAAGTGAAGCGCAATTTAAAAGAAAAAAAACCTAATACAAACAAAGCAAACAAAACTCGCAACAAAAAGAAAAAAAGAACAGAACAGCAGAAAACAGAGAAAAAGAAAAAGAAAACTGAGGGAAAAAAACAGGGCAGCAGTAAAGAACAAGGAAGAAGAGCAGAAGTGAAAAAAAGAAAAAGAAAAAGAAAAAGAAAAAAAGAAACAGTGAAGTCGCAGCAAAACAGAGAATGAAGAAGAAGGAAGAAGAAAGAAGAGAAATTACCTTAAATCGCAGCAGCAACAAAGAAGAAGAAGAAGATAAGTCGCAGCAACAGTGAAGAAGGAAAACGATCGCACAAATGAAGAAAACGAAGTTGCGACTGTTTTCGAACTTTAAAAATTAACCCGATTCTTTTTTTATTTAAAAATAGCCCTACAAATAAAAACAACACAATGCGAGCGCATCGGCTCGCATCTCGCATCACAGCGCATCACACATCAGAGGGTTATGCGCCCGCTTTCTGCAGATGACCTCGCATCCATTACTCGCAGCGAGTCCCCTTCGCATCGCATCGCATCAACGCTTTATGCGATGATGCGCTCGCATCTGAGAACACTGGTCAAGATTCTGAGTGGTCTTGGCCTGAGTTTGGAGAGATCGTTGCTATCAGATCATGTGACAGTTTTGTCTCTTAAGAGGCATTAAATGGGAAGTTAATTGACATGAACTTCTCCTCAAATATGAAGAAGCTTCTCATAACCGCAACAATTGCTCAGACCAACATAGCTTCTCCTCGCAACAACAACATCCGCAGGCAAGGAAACAATGCCTCATCCAACAATCAATAATGGTGCCCTCAACAAAACAGGGAACAACGACCCCCAAAGAGAAACCAGCAATGACAACAACCACCTTCAGGCAATGAACTACAATGTTAACTCTGTGATCGTTGAACCTTTCCATCTTCCACCTTCCATGCCTATCTTCTCCAGCGGTTCACCCTCTCCATCCAACCACCACCACCAGTTCCACCACCTTTAGGCTATTCCCGTTCACCCCTTCTTCAATATCACCACCTAACGACCTTCATCAGAAAACCCATTAAATCATCCTTACCATTTTTCATACAGTAACCCATTGTTCCAAAACTTCCTTCAACTAATGGTCCCATTGCCACTCTACAAAGCAAGATTCCATAGGCTCAACCCCGCTTCTTAATCTTTTTAGTTATGTTTAACAAGAGTGAAAATACAGATGGAGTGATTGAAATTGTGGGAGTTATGAAGAGATATAAAACCCTTATACGTAAACTTGGTGGAACCAAAACAAAAGAGGGAGTGGTGTTGAGTGTGTATGATTTTTAGTGGAGTTGCTGGGGTCGAAGAGAGGTGTTGGCCTGCGTTTATGACTTTATGGTGGTCTTGTTTGGGCCATTGAGTATTTTTTTGAGTTGATTTTGGCATGGCATGGTGGAATAACTTGATGGTCACAGTGAGCATGAAAGGAGGTTGAAGGGATCTGATGCATCATTTGAAGTTGGAGGAGGCGTCTCATGAAGGGATAGTGTTTTGTGGTCTCACAAATGTGGTCTTTATAGATGAAGATGAGGTGAGATTAGTGGCAGAGGGAAAATGTGAGGTGAGTGAATTAGAGAAATGGAGATTGCCAGAGAGTGGCAATGTTGGTTTTGGGATGGTGGTGGTGGTGAAAACCATGGAGGAGGTATTGGTGGCAGCCATCGAGGAGCAAGATGAAGAATGGAGAAGTTGGAAAATTCTGTCAAGTGGGATATAGATTCATAGGGATGGCAATGGGGCTGGGCGGGTTTAGTCAAACCCGCAAAAATTTCAACCCCCCCTCCCGCATAGTATTTTTTCAATTCTTAACTCGCTCCTCATAGACCCGCACCGCCCCTCCCCACTTAAGTTTTTTTCCCCACTTTATATTTACATATACAAATATTTCGAAGTTTTACAAATCACCATTTTTATGTTTAGAATAATTTAACAATAGATTTAAAACTATTGTATCAGCTAACATTTTTTTTGTGGTTGACTGTAATTTGTTGAATATATGTGTAGTTGACTGAAACATTTTTGTGGATCCTATATTATTTAACCATATAGGATTAATCACCTTAAATAGTGTTTGTTTGTTTAAATATCCTTTTGATTAGTTTTAAAACTTTTTTGAATTAAGATCTGATGTTATAAAGTTTTCCCTAGTAACATGTCTGGATTCCCCTCTCTGCAACCATTTTTTTCCTCGTAGGAAACTTTTTAACCTCAATGTTACATCTAATCTTGAGAAAAACCATAAAATCTAAGCTTTTTGTAATATTTCTGTAGCACGGGTGTGTTTCCCAAGTTGACACGACTCATAATCTAATGTGGATAAACTAGAAAAACTAGGAACCATTTTCTGTAGCTTGGATAGACTCGGATGTCCCAAACGTTTGTGAATTAGGTCTGGAGGATTTGTAACGGAGCATGCTGTGAAGGAATTTGAAGAGGTAAGATAGTAAAGACTTTGTGATTCATGTCCTGTTCCAATCATCTGTCTCGTACTGCAGTCCTGCATGAGAAAAAAATCATCAAAAAATGTTATGCTACAATGCAGGGCATGTGTCAAACGACTAACAGATTCAAGATTAAAAAGACAATTAGGGACATAAAGAACAGAGTTTAGAGTGACAGAAGATAGGGGCTTGGCTTGTCCAACCCTTTTTGGTTTTGTTCGGATCCCATTGGCTAAAGTAGCAGCAAGAAGATATTGTGAATAAACAATATCAAACCAGTGTTATCAAAAGCGAAAAATGCAAAAAGCTCTAAGGTCTGTTAAGGTACAAAGCGCGAATAAAAACGTGGGCTTTAATGAAAAAAAACGCAAAGGGAGAAAGATACAAATATTTATGTTTAGTCCAAGATTAATAATTATAAGCTTGAATGACAAATATATACAACAACATACCCAGTATATTCCCACAAAGTGGGGTCTGGAAAGAAATTTAATATATGGCGTCACCCAGATTCGAACCGGAGACCTTCAGTGTGTTAGACTGACGTGATAACTAAGTACACCACGACACCATTATTGAATGACAAGTATATGAACAAAGAAATTGGAAAACAATTATAATAAAGTGAAATATCAATCATTTAGTGTCGCCTCTTCAAAAGACTCATTGGCAAGGAAAAGTATGCCTTAGAAACTGGATGACGACAGTGAAACGCACATAAAGCGAGGCGAAGCACTCAACACGTTTTGAGCCTCGCTTTAGGGCTTAAACGCGCCTTTGATAACACTGTATCAGATAGAAGTGATTTGTTACCAGAAATATGATCGGAAGCCCCTGAATCCACGACCTATGAACCAAGAGTATTAGACTGTGAAACACAAACAAAAGAATTACCAGCAACAGAAGCATCGTTGATCAGCCGAGGTTACTTGTGGAGACGTCTGCTTACTTGTTTGATACTCGAGGAACTCATCATATTCTATCTGAGAATATGAGCATTATTGGATGGTCGATTAAGCTGAGCAACAGAGGCTACTTGTGGAGATGTCTGCTTACTTGCTCGATTTCGAAGGAGCTCATTATATTCCATTGTAGCAATAGGATCACCATGCAAAATATAACATGTCATGTGTGTGTCCAAGCCAAAACAACTTGCTCCTTGCCAATTCTCCATATACTGAT
This sequence comes from Capsicum rhomboideum, assembly GCA_031232105.1. NCBI lineage: Eukaryota > Viridiplantae > Streptophyta > Magnoliopsida > Solanales > Solanaceae > Capsicum > Capsicum rhomboideum. Next base: position 54,808,081 of record CP124718.1, read on the forward strand.
ATGTTTGTTTTTCTATGGTTTGAGATGTGAGAACAGAGGATTCAATGACGGGTGATGAAACTACTTTTTGATTGGGAAGCGCGACAAGACGCAATAGACGAGAGAATAACTCATCAATTGTAGGAACTGTGGGACTAGCTAAGATTTGATCACGTGCTGAATCATGGTCAGTAGGAAGTCCAGCAAGTGTAAGAACTAGAAACAACGTCTGTTTGTGCTCTTCTTGTTTTTTCCACACTCGTAGTGACGGGAATCAACGTTTCAAATTCCTCCATGACTGCTTGTACCTGTCCCAAGTAAGTAGACATATTGAATTCTTGTTTCTTTAAGTTGGTCATTTGAGATATCACATCATAAAAATGAAATATGTCATTAGTGTATAAAGCACGAACCTTTTCCCAAACTAATATGTCTGGAATGGTTGAAACGAAGGCATCAACTTAGAATCAATAGATCGCCATAAGAGACTACATAATTGAGCGTCAACCTTCTCCCATTGTTCTTTGGCCTTCGCATCTTCCTAACTAAACTTTGCCTTTTCATCTACCACAAGAGAGGGATACCAGGGGAGATGGTAGGGTTCAACATCAATGGAAGAATATTTGGAGAGGTTTAACTTCCACAAAAGTGAAATGTTTCACTTGGCTAGTAATCAAAAGAGCATGCTTGACCCAAGAAGTCCTACAGAAATAGGAATGACACTGGTGCCTAGATGTTTTCTTTGCAAATTAACAAATGAAACAAACAATCACCTTTTCCTACACCGCAAGTTCATTTCACAACTTTGGGAACTTTTTCTCAACATTACCAGGCTTAGTTGGACATGCCAGAGCACACATCATATTTATTCAGTTGTTGGATCAGAAGAGGGGAAGTAAGACTCAAAAGAGAATTGCATGTTGTGTTTTGGGGTACGGAATTCTCGGGGGTGGGGTGGGGTGTTTGGCAACTAATCAGGAACTACACCATGGAGGAAGAGAGTATTTACTATAATGCAGGTTTTAAATCCTACAACATTACTAGAATTAAATCAGAAGCAGAGATTTGGTACGAATGGGTAGAACGCAGCAGATATTTAATGAGAAAAGTTAAGATCAGCCATAAAGTCTTGAAGTGGATAGCATTTGTATTTATTGAGGCAACAAAAGAACATAGAAAGACAGTTAAGCGGTGGAGCATGATCATTTCTCGAAATTCTTCTGCACCCTTAAATACAATGAGAATGGAAGGTACTTCAGTTTTATTGCTATTCAAGGGGAACATAAAACTGTCATCATCACACCGGAGACCACAATAAATGGAGGTTGGGGAAATATAGCTCAGAAAATAGTCAAGTTCATCAATGCACAAAGTACAGCAGCAGAGGCAGAGCATGTCAGCACAAAACAACTTAAATCTTCATTCAAGGAAGCCTTCATCAGCAATAGATGGACGTCAGAGGTGGCAAAAACTTCTAAGATCCAGATCAACAACAAGAAGATTAGCATCAATGGGGGCTCGTCGATCTCTGATAAAGACCTACTTGGAAGATGCATAATCGGTACATTCCAAAAACAAGCACAGGAGATTCCAACACTGAACGACGTCCGTAGATGGGCTTGCTATACTTGGAAAACAGTCTTCGGAGTCGGTGTCTTTGCCATGAACGATGGGAAATTTCTTTTCGAACTTCCATCTAGGGAGGTGGCAGAGCATGTGTTGTCGGGGGAATGGATATGGAAGAAACATAAGGTTCAACTGGAATGGTGGAATCTATCAACTGGTTGCTGGCCGGATGATATCAAGAGAGATTGGGTTTGGATAAGACTTCTAGGTCTACCGTTGAGCCTATGGTCGTAAAAAATCCTCAAAATGGTCGGCGACCTCTGTGGGTGCTACATTGAAACTGAAGAAGAAACAACCCTGAAGAATCACCTTTACTGGACACGCATCAAGGTGAGAGGTGATGGTAAGACGGTTCCGAGAGAGATCGAAATAGATAGTGATGGATTTTTTTACAATATTCCGGTATGGGTTGAGGCGCCGATGACTGTCAAATTGGGGGAGAAGAGAAGAGAAGTTGCGTCGCTAAATCCAGTGGATAATGGGGGGAGAAATATTTATCCATTAGATAAAGAGAAGTGGTCACAACTACATTCAGTAGACCACGTGGGAACATCATACGAAGGGTGCAACATTAATAAGGGTTACTTGATAACAGGCTGTCCAAAGAGGGCCCTTAAATTTTAGGGTTGAGACAAACCATCCAGAAGACATATGGGCCAAACAATTGCAGACCCACTTATTACTGCTCAACCAAAAGCCTCAGCAAATGAGGCCCAGCTGGAGGACATTTTTAATATAGAAGTACTTGCAAATACAGCTTTTAAATCAAAGCAGAGCAGTATCAACACCCACACATCAAAGGCCCCAGGAAAAGATTCAACAACAATAGAGAATGGGGAAGAGGTAGAAAGAGATGCCCAGTTTAATCAAAATATGGTGGAATATAACACAGAAGAATCCCAATCCCCAGAATCTCTACGACTTTGCAACATGCAAACAGCAGAACAGGTAGAAGATTTGAATTGCTCAGGGGAGGATGCTACCCCATTCAAAATGCAATTTCCAATAGAAGAATTGGATCCAGATTTTAACATTCCAATCTGGATTCATCAGTATATCCTCAGTCTTAGCAAAAAATTTGGGGTAGAATCTCAAGATTTCAAGGAGGCGTCGCTAGCCTTGTTCATGAAAATTGATGGCAAGAAGCAGGAAAGAATAGACAAACAACAACACCAGAAAAATGCAAAAAAGAAGGGGGTACATGAACTAAAAGGATTAGAAATGGAAAGCAGATTCATGAGTAATGGTACTAGAAGCAAGGGGGGATATCTGGCTATACTTGATCCATGAAGATCAATATAGTAACCTGGAACGTTAGGGGGTTGAATTTTATACGAAAGAGGGCTTTAATCAAAAACATGATCCAGTTTTGGAAAGCAGAGGTGATATGTTTACAAGAGTTCAAAGTGGAGGGGAATATCAAGGAAATAGTGAAGGACATATGGGGGAATAGATGGGTTAAATTCGCCCAATTAGAGGCTAGTGGAACCCGGGGTGGAATTATCATAATGTGGGATAGTAGAGATTGGGAAGGGGAGATTAGTAGTGTTGGTTCTTATTCAGTGTCTTGTAAATTTTCTGGTAAGAATTAAAACTTCTCTTGGCATCTGACAAGTGTGTATGCACCTAATGATAGTAAGGAGAGGGAGGAAACATGGGGGAACTTGGTGCAGTCAGGGGTTTATTCACAGGCCCTTGGGTTTTATGCGGGGATTTTAACACAGTCAGATATCCATTGGAAAAGAAAAACTGCAATAGAATCAACAAAGCAATGACAGACTTCTTTGAATTTATTGTAGATCTGGATTTAATAGGAGGTCAGTTCACTTGGAAAATGGGGGACAAACAAACAATAGCGGCAAGATTGGACAGATTCCTTATTTCAGAGGCATGGGATACAAGCTTTAGAAACATAAAGCAGTCTATTCTTCATAGAGTGACCTCTGATCACTCTCCACTTTTACTGCAATGTGGTGATTGGGAACACACCAAGACATACTTTAAGTTTGAGAACTGGTGGCTGCAAACTGAAGAATTTGGGGCAAAGGTGAAGATCTGGTGGGAGTCCATTCATTGTTCTGGCAAACCTGACTACATTTTAGCCTTCAAGCTAAAAGCTTTGAAGGAAAAGTTGAAAGAATGGAGTAAAACTATTCAAGGTAACCTTAGTTTACTGTAGCAGAATGTTCTTAAACAGTTAGCTGAATTGGAGGAAATTCAAGAACAAAGGGGGGTGACAGTGGAAGAATTAGCTACAAACAAGACTGACTCTAAATATAGAATTTGAAGATATTGCAAGAAAAGAGGAGATTGCATAGAGGCAAAGATCCAGGGCACTATGGTTGAAACAAGGTGACAGGAATACAAAATTCTTCCATAGGACTGCTAATGCACATAGAAGGGTCAACACCATTGACAAAATCTCAGTGAGAGGGGATATACTGACAGATCCAGTAGACATCAAGAAAGAGATAGTCTCATACTATGAAGAGCTGTACTCAGAAACAGAGGAATGAAGGCCACAGTTCAATATGAGAGATTGCCCAATGATTAATGTTGAAGACAATGAGATACATGAAATCCTGAATAGTATCAAATCACGTGCAGGGGACAAAGCCCCAGGGCCAGATGGGTACACTATGGCTTTCTTCAATCAGTGTTGGGAGGTGATTAGCTCAGATGTGATAGCAGCTGCTCAAAATTTCACGCAGATGTTTTTTCTGAAAAAAGCTACAATTCTACATTTGTAGCTCTTATTCCCAAGAAAGTGGGGGCTATTGAACTCAATGACTTCAGGCCAATCAGTTTAATTGGAAGCGTATACAAGATCATATCAAAGATGTTAGCAGAAAGGCTGAAGAAGGTGATACACAAAAGTGGTGGACATACAATAAATGACTTTCATCGAAGGAAGGCAAATCATGGATGCAATTCTAATAGCTAACGAGTGTGTTGATGCTAGAGGAGTAATGAACCAGGAATTTTGTGCAAACTTGATATCCAAAAAGTTTTTGTCCATCAAAACTGGAAATATTTGCTTCAACTCCTCCAAAAGATGGGTTTTGGTACCAAATGGATAAAGTGGATCAAACACTGTATTAGTACAGTAAAATTTTCAGTCTTGATAAACAGAAGCCCAACTGGATTCTTCCCCTCACAGAGAGGTTTAAGACGGGGATTCGTTATCCCCTTTTCTTTTCATTTTGGCAATGGAAAGAATGAGCAACATGATTCAAACCGCCAGATTAAATGGTTGGATCAAGGGATTTCAGGCAAACCCCAGGCTAGTGAACAACCTGGAAATTATCACCTACAATATGCGGATGATACTTTGGTGTTTTGTGAGGCCTCAAAAAGACGAGTTCTGATTCTGAGGATTATTTTTATCTTGTTAGAAGCAATATTAGGTTTCCTCATTAATTGGGGGAAGAGCTACATATATCCAGTAAATGAGGTGAAAGACATTCAAGAATTGGCAAACATTTTGGGTGGCAGGGTGGGTGAACTACCTGCTAACTATTTGGGTATGCCTCTGCGGCTAAGAGCAAATCAAAGGGGATTTGGAATGGTGTGCTAGAAAAATGTGAGAGAAGGTTAACAAATTGGAAGAGTCAGTACATATCATTTTGGGGAAGATTAACCTTAATCAACAGTGTGCTTGATGCAATCCCCAATTATATGATGTCTATATTTCCTGTCCCTATTAATGTGATCAACAAGATTGATAATTTAAGGAGAAACTTCTTCTGGCAAGGCAATGAAGACAAGAAGAAGATCCATTTAGTGAAATGGCAAGAATTGACTAATAACAAGAAAGAAGGGGCCATGGGAGTCAGGAACATGAAAACACACTAAGAGTTTGATGTTGAAGTGGCTATGAAGATATGCCACAAAAGAGAATATGCTATGGAAAGATGTCATCACAGTTAGCTATGGAGAAGAAGGCAACTGGGCAACAAACCATGTATCTACTCCATATGGATGTAGCATTTGGAGGTCCATCAAGAATCTCTGGCCTTTATTTAAGTTAAAACTGGGGTACAAGGTTAGGAATGGCAGAAAGATCTCATTTTGGAATGAAAACTGGATTGGTCAAGCCCCTCTCAAACAACTACATCCAGAAATTTTCATCTTGTGTCAACAATAAGAAGCAACAGTGGCGGATATGTGGACTGGACAAGGATGGAATCTCAACCTTAGAAGACTTCTGAATGATTGGGAACTGAGGAAAATAATAGAATTCTACAACACTCTTGCCCAGTTCAATGGTTTTGTGGAGGAAGACATGTTGGTTTTGCAACCTGACAGCCAGGGGAAATTCTCAGTAAAATCGGCTTATAAGGTTCTACATTCCTGCAACAATCAGGTGGAGTGCTGGCCATGGAAAATGATATGGAAAGTTAAAATTCCACCCAAGGTGGCCTGTTTTAGCTGGTTATTGGTGAAAGAAGCAGTTCTGACTCACGAAAATCTGGCTAAGAGAGGATTTCAACTATGCTCAAGATGTTACTTTTGTGGTGAACATACAGAGACAATCAGTCATCTTTTCTTACATTGCAAATGGGCTGACCAACTGTGGAAATTTTTTATCAACCGTAGGAAAATTAGATGGGTGATGCCAGGTAGCATTAAGGAAGTTTTACAATGCTGGAACAGAGATAGTAATGCAGCCAACAAGGAGAGATGGAAGATTGTCCCAGCATGTATTTGGTGATCTGTATGGGCAGAGAGGAATCATAGATGTTTTGACGACAAATATAGCAACATTTAGAAGTTCAAGATGAATTTTTGAGGCCTCTTTTACTTTTGGTGTAAACAGGAAATGCTAATACAAACTGAAGATATTTTTGATGTGCTAGGCAGTTTGTAATTCCCCAGACCCCACTTGGTGGGAATATACTGGGTATGTTGTTGTTGTTAAGCAGTTTGTAATTAGTATAGTAGTCAGGACCCTTTTTGTAATTGGCTACCTTTTGAGGGGGGACTACACAATTTGTGTAGTGTACCTGTTGATGTCTATATAACTGTTACTTTTATCAAAAAAAAAAGAGACACACAAAAGAGATGGTAGAAGTTGATACCATCATGTGTATGGTGGTCTGTGTAGAGAGAAAGGAATGGAGGATGTTTTGAAGATAGTTCCAGTTCCATTCACAAAGTAAAATGGAATTGTTTAATATCTTTATTTTTTTGGTGTAAACAATTATGTATAGAGGATGTAGATCAAATCTACAATATAGGAAATCTGTAATTTTGTGATGAATATTTTGAAGGCGACCAACATATCCTAATGCTGAAGAATACAAGCCTAACAATTTCAAAAAATAAATAAATGTTCTTTCAGCACTACTAATTTAATACAAAAGTCAGGTAAAATGGGACAGAGGAAAATTGTAATGTCAGGTGGTATGTCCATAACTAATGTTCTTTTTCACATATGTCCTCTTTAGTCCTAGGTATTGTTTGAATTATTGGGATGTGATATAGAAGCTCTTCATTTAAGTCTCACTCTTGCTTACTAATCAGAAAAAAAGTTCTGCCCTTCCTCTTTATTTTTGGGAAACATTTTTTTCTCTCTATAGTCCATTCTTTCGTGATATGTAGTGGATAGAACAACAACAACATACCCAGTGTAATTCCACAAGTGAGGTCAGGGGAGGGTAGAATGTATACAGACTTTACCCCTACCTCGTAGAGATAGAGAGGTTCCGATAGACCCTATGCTAAAATAAGGCGTGCCAAACAATTTTGAGAAAAGGGGATACAAACATAGGACCAATAACAACAAAAAACATGAGAAAAAACAGTAACGAAAGCAAGATAATGCGATAATCAGAGCACCAAAAAAACCAGTGAAAGCCAAAATCAAAGAACAAGTAACTACAAGAAAAGTGCTAATACTACTGGTAAAAAAGAAAGTCAAAGTATGACCACCAAGCCTATCCCACGGGGAAGCGAGAGAATGCTCAACTATCAACTAACCTTCTACTCTATTTGGCAACCTCCAAACTCTCCTATCTAAGGTCATATCCTTGTGTAAGATCAAGATGCGCCATGTCCTGTGGAATCACCCCCCCTCCCCCCAGTGCAATACTTCTTCGGCCCGCGTATACCTCTTTTGACGGCCCACTGCCAATTGCTCTCACCTCCTCACTCGGGCATCTACATTTCTCCTTTTCACATGTCCAAACCATCTCAGCCTCGCTTCCCTCTTATCCAGCATGGAGGCCAGTCCTACCGCATCCCGAATATCTTCATTCCTAATTTTGTCTCTCCTAGCATGCACATACACCCACCTCAGCATACTCATCTCCACGACTTTCATCTTTAACATGAGAGTTTTTAACAGGCCAACACTCCGCCCCATAAAACATAGTCGGTCTAATTGCCACTCTCTAAACTTACCTTAAAGTCTTAACAGTACCTTGTTATCACCCAAGACCTCGAAGACGAGCCTCTATTTCGCCCATCCTACACCAATACGATGTGTGACATCATTGTCGATCTCTCCATTACCTTAAATTAGACCCCGGGTATTTGAAACATCCTCTCTTGGGGATGCCCTGAGAATCAAGCTGCACCTTCACTCCGACCTCAGGTGCAACATCACTGAACTTACACTCCAAGTATTCAATCTTGGTCATGCTCAACATGAGCCTTTTAGACTCTAGTGTTTGTCTCCAAACCTCCAGCCTTAGCATTAACTCTGCTGTGTGTCTCGTCATCCAATACGAGGTCATCTGCGAATAACATACACCACGTCACCTTACCTTGGATATGGCGCGTCTGTTCTTTCATAACCAGTGCAAAAATAAACTGGCTAAGAGTCGATCCCTAGTGCAATCCCGTCATGACGGGAAAGTGCGCGGAGTCTCCTCCCACTGTCCTCCCCCTAGTCTTGGCTCTATCGTACATGTCTTAAATCGCCCTACTGTAAGCCACATGTACACCCTTAGCCTCTAAGCATCTCCATAGAACATTTCTTAGGACTTTGTCGTAAGCTTTCTCTAGATCAATGAATACCATATGTAGATCCCTTTTCTTTTCCCTATACTGCTCCACCAGTCTCCTCACAAGGTGGCTGAATTCTGTGGTTAATTGTCCGAGCATGAACCCGAACTGGTTCTCGGTAACGTACAAGCCCCTTCTCAGCCTCATCTCTACCAGTCTCTCCTACACTTTCATAGTATGGCTCAACAACTTGATACCCATATAATTGTTGCAGTTATGAATATCACCCTTGTTTTTGTATATTGGAATCATCGTACTCTACCTCCATTCTTCAGGCATCTTCGTTGTCCTAAAAATGACATTAAACAACTCAATCAGCCACTCTAAACCTGCCATACCAAGCTTCTTTCAGAACTCCATCGAAATCTCGTCAAGTAACGATCATTCTTCCCCTACTCATCCTACGAACAACAAACTTGAGCTCGCCAACCTTTATAGACTTGCAATACCTGAAATCCCACCGCCTCTCGGAGTGCTCTAACTCTCCCATCACAATGTCCCTGTACCTTCCTCCATTCAAGTGTGTGTGGAAGTATGCCTGCCACCTCCGTCTAATATGTGTCTCATCAACCAATACTCTGTCATGCTCATCGTTAATGCACTTGATCCAAGTCTGGAGCCTTCTTGTCTTTCACTTTGGCTAGCCTGTACAACTTCTTATCTACGCCTTTGTCTCCCAGTTCCTCATACAAGCGTTCGAAAGTTGCTATTTTTGTTGTCATAACTGCCAATTTCGCCTCCTTCCTCGCCACTTTATATACTTCTCTCGTTGTCCTCTTATCCTCCTTGGTCTTGCTCTCCACCCGCTTCAAATAAGTTGCTTTTTTTGCTTCTACCTTTCTTTGGACTTCATTCCACCACCAATCTCCTCGGTGTCCACCAGAGTTAAGAGTTACCCTTCGAAACCCCTTACACCTCTGTACCTGCTTCCCTTATGCAACTAGCTGTCCCATCCCACATATTGGTCGCATCCCCAGGCCCCCATTGCCACCAACTTCTCCCCTACAACCTGGGCTCTGTCAGAAATCAAGTCATCCCATTTGTTCCTTGACTGGTCATACCCAGTCCTCCTCTTCTTCTTCAACTTAATCTCCAAATCCATAATCAATAGTTTATGCTGAGTTGTAAGATTCTTGCTCGGAATAACCTTGCAGTCCTTGCAAAGGCCTCTATCACCCTTCCTAAGGAGTAAAGTAATCAATTTGAGTCCTAGCTACCATGCTACAGAAGGTATTGGGAAACTCAAATTTGCTAAAATCCAAAAGTGTGACTCCTTTGTTTCGATGTGACTCCTTTGTTTCGATCCTCGTAACCAAAACCACCAGGCACATCCTTATAGCCTTTAGAGGTTGTCCGATGTGACCATTGTAATCCCCTCCTACTAATAGCTTCTCGGTGGGCGAAATACCTCTCACAATCTCGTCAAAATCCTCCAAAAAATGTTCAATATAAGCCCTCCCATGACTGACTAAATCGACAGAATTCTATCATTAACCCTCTTGACCTTTACCACTTGCTCCCTAAGATCCCTGTCAACTAAAATGCCTACTCCATTCCTATTCCTCGCCTCTCCTAAATACCGCAACTTAAACCCGTCCGCATCCTGAGCCTTAGTTCCTACCACTTGGTTTCGTGGACACAATCTATACTAATCTTCCTCTTCCTAAGGATCTTTACTAGCTATATGGATTTCTCCGTCCTATGTTCCACGACCCTAATCTCAGACTAGACACTCCCTGAACCCCCTTACTGCCCTTGCCCCTCGTCCTCGATCCTGACTGAGAACACACCCTGCTCTACCATTGCAAACCAAAGACAGTAGAGCTGAGAGAACTAATCAAGGAAGTAATATATGTGACGGGGGACTACAGGCAAAAATCACCAAAAAACACAAGTAAGCAGGCAAGAACAATTAGGACAGTGAGGCAGCACAAGAACTAATAAATGACTAGAACGGGCAAAGTACCAAAAAAGGCTGCACAATACCTAAAACAATGAGTTGAATAGTAAAAAAGAAAAATACAGAATGCTAATAAGAAGTAGAAATAGGGATTAAAAAACTGCAAGATTCTAATAAGAACTAAAAATAAGGAGCAGAATCAGACTAATCCGAATAAGAAATCCAACTGCAGAATGAATGCAACTTACAAGGGACTTAATAACCTAACAAGATAGATTACAACAGCAGAATAAGAAAGAAAGATGGATAAGAAAGGTTTCAGAAAATATAAACCCAGAACAAGAAAGAAAGAAACGATAGAACTTGGTAGGACGACAAGCCCTTGAAGATGCAAGGGACCTTGGTGGTGCTTGGACTTTTTTCCGGTCAGATTGGAGTGGTCGCTGCTGAGACAGGCAGTGGTTCTGCTGTCTCTCTTATTTGCTGCTTAGGGTTGGGTCGAACAAGGGAGAAGGGAAGAGAGAAGAAGAGGGAGGGGAGAGAAGGGGCTGAGAGGGATACTTGGGTTGGTCGCTGATGGCCTCCGACAATGCAACCGGGAAAGAGATTGCCGTGGAAGAGTGCAAAAGAGAGAAAGTATGAGAGAGAGTGGCAAAAGTTTCAATAATTTCTAGGAACTTAAGAACACACAATACATAGAATTCAAAAATTACCAGCATCAGATAGCGAAATTGGGGAACTTCTCTGAAGTGTCGTAGCAACAACCAACAAGTGATTGAGGGGAAAATGGAATTTTCTAATTTAATTAGCAGAAGCTTGTCCATGTAGGAGATGGAATAAGCATTAATAAAGAATAGGGAAAAGGGTCATATTTGCCCCTATACTTTCAAAGAAGGGTTATATTTGCCCTTCGTTATACTTTTTGATTATATTTGCCCCTAACATCCAACTTTGTGCTCATATTTGCCCTTGAGCTGTTACGTGTCATGTCAACATTTTTATTAGCTTATGTGGCGTCTATGTGGTGCCTACATGGCGCTTACATGAATATATATATTTATTTCTTTTAAAATTTTCTCCTAATTTAATTATTATATCCCACCCAACATCAATACTCATCCATCTAAGTTGCTCCTAATTTTTATTAGATTTGCTGTATCGCTGTTTGCTTGTTTTAACTTTCAACCAATTCATGGATCTCAGCCAATAATGGTGTTTCTTTCTTTAGATGTCAAAATATCCCAATAGTGTCGTCTCTCGCTTATCATATAGCCATGATGGATTACTATTAGCAGTCGCATCCAGTTATTTATACCAAGAAACAAACGAAATGTAAGGCAAACTTGTTTAATCATTTTCTTATTTTGTGAAAATTGGGTATGTTCTTCGTCATCTTCCCTAGTTCCCTTGTTTAACCCCTTTAAAATGTTCGATTGTCTTTGACAGAGAAGAGCCACCTCAGATATTTATACATGAAATGGGGAACTGTGATCTCACGTCGCCATTAGGCCATGTAAATCTAATGAACGCGTTAGATAATGGGTGGGTATTGATGTTCGGTGGGATATAATAATTAAATTAGAAGAAAATTTTAAGTGGAATATATATATATATATCCATGTAAGCGCCATGTAGGCACCACATAGATGCCACATAAGCTAATAAAAATGTTGACATGAGACTTAATAGCTCAAGGGCAAATATGAGCCCAAAGTTTGATGTTAGGGGCAAATATAACCAAAAAGTATAACCGAAGGGCAAATATGACCCTTTTCCCTATATAATTTCTTTATGATGGGCCTAGTTGAATTAGTGCCTTGTGTAAAAAGCTATTGACAACAATTTGTGGATAGTTTCAGAAATCTTCTGTTTTCTCCGTCTTGTCTTTTCTGGTAGAAGAATAACGAATTATCTGTAGGCTAAACTGATTTATCCTCTAAATTCAATTTTGGAGACAGCAGAAGGTGACACTAATATTACTGATTATTTGACTTTCAAAACACATGCACCAGGAAAAACCAACTGTACTGGAGTGCTCTCTAAGGACATGTTGCAGACGGCTTACAACAAATGGCTTCTACCTTTGCGTACGTTAGTGACAGGAGTCGTGGCAGAAAAACAACAGGATCATGACCAACTAGCATCGGACACAATATGTGGCTTGAACCCCATTGAGTTAGTTTTATATCGTTGTATTGAACTCGTTGAAGATAATCTGAAATATGCATAGCTTTATCACCAGTCTGTTACAATCATTTGCTAGTGTTTTCTAGATTCTAGGAACAATAGAAGGAAAATGTAATTCTTCATTTTCAGATACTGTTGTTATTTCTGTTTTTTTTCCATTCAGTCAGTAAAATCTCACATTCTTATAGGTCGAGAGAACTATGTACTGTCATTTTTCTTTGAAGATGGATTCTTTGTTGCCAAGATAAAATTGGCTTTGGAGTGACATTCTTCTTGATGTAGAAAATTTTGACCGACATGCTATTCAATATATCTCGATGGGATGACAAACTGTGACCTAAAGGGTATGGAGCTCATCATCTTTGGTCCACCTTTTCTAGGATATTTTATTTGAATCCTCTTCCAGGAGAAAATTAGGTGCTAAACTTTAGACCTGTTTGGCCATAGATTTTGCAAGTTCGTTTGGGAAATTTTTGGGCATAAACCATTTGGCCATAGAATTTGTCTAGTCTCTGCAGAAATGCCTAGGTGTATCATTTGCTGTGAAAACGATTGTTAAGTTAAAGGTTGAATTATATTGTACCCAAATAAAGTGACTTTGATAGTGGAAAGAGACTATCATTTCAAAAAACAATTGATAGTATAGGAAATTACAGAAGAAAAACGCAAGTTAAAGGGCTAAAGTGAGATATTAGGTAGGGAGAAGGGAAGAAGTGTAAGTTTTTTGTCAAAGGTAAAAAAGGAAGGTACCTTTTTAGAGCATGAAATGTGAGAATCCCCAAAAGGGTTGTGTCGGCATCGTGTTGATACAGGCCTACGAAACCTTGGGTGACGTTCATAGATGGCCCTTATAAGATTGGTCAGTTTGCCGGAATGGAATGGCTGGACCGGAATGGACCGGTATCGTGCCGGACCGGAATGGACCGGTACCGTGCCGAACTGGAATGGAATCGGTACCGGGTTGTACCGGTTCGGAATAACCAGTATGAAACCATGGTTTCATTCCATTCCGTTAGTAGCCGGTATATTACCGGTATGGACCGGAACGGAATGGGATAATCGGTACGGACGATTTTAATATTAATTGTTTTAAAAAATATTTTTTTATATTTTGAATAAATAAATTATTTTGTACATTTAAGTTAAAGAATAAAAGTTATATTTTGAATTATGTAGTTTAAGTTTAAATTTAGTTTTTAAATATTTTGAGTTAAGTTTAAATATGTTTTTTTTCTAAGTTTTTCAATTTATAGGTTTTTAAGTTTATATTTTTTGAAGTTTATATATTTGAATTTTGAAGTTTATATATTTGAATATGAAAGTTTATATAAAAGTATATAATTTTGTTAAAGTTTTTTTTTCTAAGTTTTTCAATTTATGAGTTATATAAGTTTTTAAGTTTATATTTTTTGAAGTTTATTAGTTTGTCAAACTTTTTTGTTTTTCTAAGTTTTTCAATTTATATGTTATAAGTTTGTAAGTTTAAATTTATTTTTAAGTTTATAAGTTGCTAATTTAAACACTCAAACTAAACAAAAAGGAAATGCATTAAGTAAAAGTATGATAAAATTAAAAATCAATCCAATTTATTCAAAATTTTAAATTTGTATTACAATTTACAACTATTAGTAGAGCGCCTAATTTACGCAGCCACCTTCTAGGAAGGATTCTGTTTCAACTAAGCCTCGAATGTAAACTAATAGTTGTATAATCCTATAAAGTTTTGTTCCAACTCTTGTAAATTTTGAGCAATAACCTTCGGTCTTGGTAAAATTTGTTGACGATTTTCAATTTCAATGCCATCGTCACTATTACATCCAATGACTGCATCTAAGTAATCTTCTTGTAATTTAGTTAACTTTGGAACTCCTTTATTTCTTCGTTCGACGTTGATCCAATCTCTAAAAGTCACCGATACCTTCAAACTGTCTTCTACTTATGAATATCTATGATAGCCGATTTGAAATCTTGCCGCACTAAAAGCTTGCTCCGAAGCTACGGATGATCCTTGAATAGCTAGCACGTCCTTCACCATCTTGCTAAGTTTTGGATATTGATGACCACGAGCCCTTCACCAGTTCAATAGCTGTGGTACGTCTTCTTGATTTGTAATAGTATCAGAACCCTGGTCAAGATATTTAACAAATTCACATTTATGAGAAGAATGAAAACCAAGTGATGGTTGTGCTCTACCATGGGCATCTAGTCGAGGCATAGAAGTTTGAGAAACTTCAACATTATCGAATGTGCAATATTTTTCATACAATTCCTTAGCACAAGTGTGAATGCTGTTTTGACAAGTTATCAAATCGGGACTTTCATGCGGTTGAATATTCAAATTTTGATAAATTTCTTTAACCAAAGCTTTTGCACCATGTTCTTTATATTTCGAAAAAGAATTGCAATTAAATAAATTTGGGGGATAGGAAAAAAATATTTTTAAAATTCTTCAACCATAGCTACAATAGCATTTTAAAAAATTCATTATCTTTATACTCTGCAAAAAGGGATGAAATAGACCCCATATATATATTAAAATTTCAGAAATAGTGGGATAATACAATCCAGAAAAAACTTTTGTAGCATCATAAAATGATTTCAAAAAATCTTTTAAGAGCTTCTATTTGATTCCAATCATTTTCATTGAGTTGATGACTAGGATAAGCGTTATGAGAATTAAACATTACAGTAATAGGTTGTCTATATGTATAAGCATCTTCAATCATTTCATAAAAAGAATTCCATCTAGTTTTAACTTGTTTTGGAATTTTTTTATACGGAAGTTGACACCCACGACAAAATTCTTTATATTGTCTAATTCTACTACTATTATGCATATGAAAAATTCAAAAAACAGCATTTTCAACTTTATCACAAGTATTATCAAATAATTGAATACTATCCTTCACAACTAAATTTAATATATGTGCAGCACATTTAACATGAAAAACATATTTACTAATTGGACAAATTCTAGTTTCTAGATGAGAAATAACATTTAAATTAGCAGAAGCATTATCTAAAGTAATGCTAATCACTTTATCAGAAAGAAAATAAAATTTTAAAATTTGACCTACAGTAGAAACAATATAAACACCGTTTTTTTTATGTTCACAAATTTTATAAGCAATAATTCTTTTTTGTAAATTCTAATTCTAATTATAATCAACCCAATGTGCAGTAACAGTTAAATAATCGTTACCGTTAGGACTATGACCCATATCAGTGGTAATCGCAGCCTTACAATCCATCATGTAAAAATAGCTACGAAGAAATTGCATATGTTTTTCTTGAAATTTAAAAATATCTCTTTTTACCATACTTCTTGAAAAACCTTCAAAACTGAGATTATATGTATCCCGAATATATGTTATAAAACCTTCATTTTCTTCAAAATTAAAAGGCAAACCACAGACAACAATCATTTTTGCAAAATTTTCACGATCACGATCCCTATTATAGGATCGTTGTGTAACAGGACCAGTCGGGTTTGAAGGGTTTAGTTCAGTTTGAACCATGTTTGACCCGGAAACAGAGGGTCCAGTGCCAGAACCGGCAGTTTGATGGGAAGCCATATATACATTCCATTCTCTCAGATGTTTCTTAATCAAATGGGGTTTTAACCCCCCAGTTGAGCCCCCAGACCCGCCAGATACATATTTCCACTGTTGTTTACAAATACCACACGTGGTAACAATTTTTTCATCATTCAAATAACAAAATTTTCACACAGCTGATTTTAAAGCACGTTGTGTCGTGGTCTTACCCCTAACAGGACAAATAGGGGGACGACTAGCTCCAGCCTGAGGATTATCCTGAGTTGGAGCTTCGACACTAGCAGGGGCGGGAGTGGGACTAGTCGATATATCATCTAAACCATCATCCACATGTAATTCTACTTCTTCATCTAATTCATCTTTAAAATCATTATACAATTTTTCGAAAGCTTCATGGGGAATAGGGGTATTGCTATTAATTTCTATGATAGAGGGATGAACAAAATCAGTTTCATTAACATGCGTAAAATCAATTCGTATTAAATCTAACTTGAGACAAGTGAGAAGAACTAAAAGAACCTTGATTTTTTTTTTTTTTTACCAAATTTCATAAAACCTTTTGCTTTTTGTGCAATACTTTTTTTTACCAGAATTTTTTTGAGAGGAATCCATAATATAATGAAATAAAATATGAAAGTAGCAAATTAAAACAAACAAAACACAACTAATAAATACGAAAACTAAGTTAAAAGACTAGAGAGTAGAACGAATGTACCAAATGCCTGTCGTAAAAGCAGACGATTATAACCGAAATTTGAAATTTAAAAAAGATTGCTCCTCCAAAAGTCACCAAATTATACTTCAATTGCAAAATAATAATAATAATAATTATAGAATTTATAGATATTGAGAGTTTGAGACTTGAGAGTAGAAAATTGAGAGAGGATAAGAGTTGAAAAATTGAAATTGTGAATAAAAATTTGAATGAAGGAAGGGTATTTATAAGATTTTGGAAAGGGAGGGGGTGTTGGGGGGCTGGGGGGGGGGGGGGGAGTCAAACTAGCCGTTGAGGGTCCCACTAGCCATTGGCAACGGTCCCCAACGGCTAGTTACCGTTACATTCCAGATCAGACCGAACCGAAACTGGAATGAACTGGTATGGACTGATACCGATTTTTCGAAATAAAATCGCGGAACCAGTCCGAACCGGATACCGATAGGTTTCATACCGTTCTGAACCGATTCCTACCGGAACGGTACGAACGGGTACCGGTATCTAAATGGACCGGAACATACCGGTCCGGCGGTCGGTCTTAGACCCTTATTGGAGCTTTTTAGATATTTTGTCTCCCAAAAGAAAAGCTTTATGAAAAGTTGCCTCCCAAACCTATAAATAGCTCACTAATTGTACAAACAATCTTATTATTTCAGACATTATCCAAAATAATAACAAATTGAAGGGAGCTTAATATTATCTATATCTTAACAAATAAATTGAGCTAAAAAAACTATTTTTTGTTCATTTATGGCGCTAATATATATATATATATATATATATATATATATATATATATATATAACTTGAAAATTTAAAATTTGATCTTAAATTTAAGATTGGTTGTAATTATTACTGTAAAATCTTACTCAGTTCTCCCTCTCTCACTTATATTTTTTATCATATTTTTAGCCTTTAGTTTTACTAAATTTTCATATTTTCTCTCGCTGAATAGTAATATGTAAATATTTTTAATTACTTATCTTGTTCATCTTTCTCTCTTAACATATGTTCTTAATAGCTTCTTCTTTAGCCTCACCCCAGATATAGCTGAAAAATTGTCCCTTTAACTGTTTGAACTTTTTCAATATTTTAACTTCCTAGGAATTTACAGATTAATTCATCGTTATTATTAAGAGGCTAAGAGGTTAACCATATACTAAGGATAATAGTTTCTTATAAAAATATATACATAAAATTTTATATCTTACATACAAACGTACTAACATACATAATTATATTTTATATACAAGCATGCTAACATACATATTATGGGAGAATCATACAGAAATATAGTGGCAAGTAGCAAATATAAGGAGTTACATGACTTAAGACAGAAAGAGGTTTTCCTTTCAGACATTCCTAAAGGACTTCTTACACACTAACTTATTTAATAAACTTGACTTATTTTACGGGGGATTTATATTACAAACTTTAGAGAGGTGATACAAAGAAACATTGGGATGGATAGAAGATGAAAAAGGAAGGGAAGTATAGGATTTTTAGAAATTATTTTTTAACTTGGTGTTTCTTTTATCTCTTCTTGCTGCTTTGTCTTTATAAGTCTTGAACTATTCTATTTTTAGGTGTTTTCGAACTTGAAATTCATACTTCAAATTTTTATTTTTGATCTTCAATTAGTCTTGAAGTGTGTTGAAGAATTTTTGGGCTCCATAGTAGTGTTTTGTGTCTATCAAATATCAAATGTCTTTTGTCCTGTTTGTAGTTTTATGTCAATCAAAGATTTCCTGTCTTCTTTTTTCACATGCTCTTTTCTGATGCCTTTTCTACGTGTCTAAATTATGCAGTGCTATTGAATCAAAGCTTATTTCTGAGTCATAGTTGTCATCATTATAAAAATTTATCGTCTTCCGATTCATTTACTATTTCCTCCTCTTTATTCAAATCTTCATGTTTATTTTGGATGAGTGGTTCAAAATGTTGGGTTTTCATGTCTATTTTGAAGAAATTATTCAAGCGTCTGTTCAATTAGCCTTTTTTTCTTCTTTCTTTTTCTTTTTTAATTTTATCATCCTTTTTTTGAATGATGACTCTCCTTTTGTTATAGTCTCTGGGAGTATTCTTCCTATTTTAGAATGTGTGTCTACATTTTTGACAAAGTAACAATAAATAATAAATTTAATAAGTTTTTACCGGTTACTGTTTGAACCAGACTAGTTGTGTCTATCTGACACAGTGGATCTTACTGCATTTATTAGGGAATGCACACCCTTGTCATCCATTTTATTTTGAGATGGAGAACTCTGTAACTGAGAGTTACAAATTATTCGAATCTCAGTTTGATATATTTCTATTTCTACTGATCTGAGTCTGTCTTCTAGTGTCTTTACTTTTTCACTGAGTTTGGTATTATGTAATGACCCTCCCAGTCATTTCCCTCATTTTCGTATGTTCTCAGCGTTTACATCTTTTCTATAACTGCCCCAAGTTATTTATGACTTGCTGAAACTGACAGTTCGGTTTTCGGGCAGTTCGTTTGAGAATATTATTTATATCGAGCGTGTTGCAAAATATTTAAATTAAATTAGAATTTGGTATACCACTTTATAAAAGTTCTATAATTTAGTAATATTTTTAAATGGAGATAGTACATCTAATTTTGTTCACATAATATTTTTATTTTATAGAAGTTTTGCTCAAAATAATTTTCTATTCATGATGGTATATTTAAAATATTGTATTTATTTTACAACGAGCCTATGCAATATCCGAATATATATATATATATATACGGAGAGCAAAAATGGATAAGGCCATGTGCATGTAACATTAATTAGTATTTGACTATAAGACTTTCTTTCTTTTTGATTTTGGTACGTGTAGTACATATATATATATATATATATATACACTATAATATTACTTTCTTTTCTTATTTTGTTTTGCTTATGAAAGGCTACATATATTCCACCATTTTAATCAATTTAAGCTCAACTTTAGGCTTTTCTAGAGAGATTCAAGGTTAGGGGTTGGTATATTTGAGTTCGTGGACTCGTTCTCGTCGTTTCTAAGGTACATTTTGTTATTTTTATGGTAGTTTTAGTTACGGTGGTTGTTGGAATTGATGTTGATGTTTGAGCTATATATTGAGCACAAATTGAGCGGTGTTAGTTGTGACTATTGGTCACGGGGTGATTTGGGACTGTAACACCCCGTACCCTCCCAACCCTACTTGACGACGTTGAACAATGTTTACTTAGGTGTCGAGAGCCACAAGTATGTATTTGGTAATGTTATTGATGAGATAATTGAATTTGGCCCTCTTACATGTGATTAAACCTTCGTAGGAGGTGTTTTGTGACTTCGTGGAACATTTGTGGGGTTAAAAACTGTCACGTGCCGAATCCCATCGGGACATGATTGGCACTCGTAACCGATAAGGCCCGAGAGAACCAACCTTTGACTATGTTCAATCATATGCATCACAGAAGCATCACCACTACTTCGTAAGAACTTGAACAACGAATAAAAGAAAACATGGGGCATATATATACATACATATGAAACTTTGGCCGTTGAGGCCATCCAGTCAAAACAACATATGCCTTTTTCACTGATACACCCACATCCGTCTACAAAAGCCTCTAACAAAATGCATTGACCAAATGAACTAAAAGTCGGGACAAGTCCCCGCTTTACACAATATGTTCAAAATCAAAACACATGTACAACAGTGACTCAGAGAAGCCCCGAACTAACTGGAGCTCACCAAAGATCTGCAACCCTGACAATCTACTGTGGAGGCCTACTAGGACCTGCGCCTGCAGCAAGTAAAGTAAATGCCCCAAGAGGGGTCAGTACGAAGAATGTACTGAGTATGTAAGGCCATATGAAACTTGTAAGATATGAAAATATGTCAAGAACTCAAATTCCAATGCATAACCAATATAGATAAATCACAATGTAGATGAGTCACTTATTCTGTACTTTGGAAACCATGTATATTACATTCATTCTTTCTCTTGCCTTTACTTTACTTTTACATTGCTCATATACTGTGAGGGCCCTCATCATGCAGGTGTTCTTATCACCCCATGGATAACATATCATCGTCATGCAGGTATTCTTTTTACCCCATGGATAAGATCATATCGTCATGTAGGTGTCCTTTGCACCCCATGGATAAATGGCCATCATCACGCGGGTATTTGCACCCCGTGGATAAACTATCATCATCATGCGGGTATTTGTACCCCATGGATAACACCCATGAACACAATCAATATGCATTACTTCATTCTTACTTCAGTTCTTTACTTTTGAGATTGATATCATTACTTGTGAAAGATTGAACATAGCATTTTTGGAAGCTTTGGAACCATAACCAAAATAAATGACATGTGAATAAACATTAGTGGAAACATAGCCTTATTGGAAACATAACACCATTGAAACCATTGGACAATCATTATTAAACAAGAGACGTGAGTATGACTACTATTGGAATATCGCAACATAACCTTATTGGGCTTTTTGGAACATTAACCATGAATATGAGACATGAGATTCACCTTTGCTCAATGAGTAGGAAATATATGACAATGACCATTGATAACCGGATATGGGATACTTTAGCACATTTCGGGATAGGACTAGTAAGATGTCAATGTGCATACTATTTGCCGCAGAAAGATACGGAAAGAGTAACCTTACATACCTTGGATTCACAATACGAATATATAATCCTAGAGGTGCATACAATAGTCCCGCTCCTTCTTTATGTGTCACTCTACAACACAAATACAATACAGAATTCACATTAACCACCAACTACCTTACAAATGCATACAATGTCAATGAATTACATGTTTGCCTTTAAACATGCCATTTCCCCTTGCCAAAACCATTGATAAAAGTATTATTCCAAAAATTTCATAATATTCCCAATATTGACCAATACATGATAATTGATACATTTCACCATAACACTTCTCCTTTACACTTTCTTATCCATAACACATCACAAATAACCCATCAAACGACCTTAATACAACTCATAACACATATCGGCCAAAATCCCACAATTTCCACTTATAGACAAGAACAAGTTTAATACCAAAAATAACACCATACATTTTCATAGTTTGTCCATACCATGCTTTTTCATCAAAGGCACAAGGCCTAATTCAAGTTCAACTTACCAAGATAGCACATCCTTCACCAAAAGCAAAAATACACTTTCATCACCTTGCCAACACAACTAGCATAATATACATAATCTACCATGCATATAATATGTTAAACCATAATAATAAACACTTACCCAAGCTTGAGTAGTGATGATCTTCTCCAAAAGTGGACTTAGGGTTTTGAGAGCAAAAGGGGTTTCTTGAAATGTTTTGGAAAAACATAGAAATACATGTGTGTGTATAATGGATAAAAAATCAGATTTTTGGTCCCTTTTATAAGTTTTTGAGTCCATCCTTAGCCACTCTTTATAATTTAATATAGTGTTCTAGAAGGTCAAATGGAAGAATGGGTCATTTGACCCATTTGGGCCATGTCTTTCTTCCACTTTTGGGCCTTAATTTGGGCCCAATAAGACATATCCATTTAACCCATCAACTTCCATGTATTATTCACCATATATCTCATGTTTACATAATTCCATAATGTCACGACAATATTCGCTTACGAGATTCTCATTCGTCGCCTCGATCGCAAAAATAGGAATTTTAGTCGCCCATGGATTCATTAGACATTTTAGATCACTATTCACCTTTCATGATTTGATCATGTAGGAGTATGTAGGAGTGTATTGAAGTATTTGAAGCTTTAACAATGCTCAAAGAACTCCAAAGAACCAAAAGAAACCATCTAAGAATCGTCGTAGAATTGCATCGCGAAACGAGCTCGGGAAGGCAAAATGTTTGTTCCTTGCGCCACACCCCCTGAAACAGGGTAGTGGCGCAAGTTTTTCTTGACCTATGAATCAGTGGATTGCTCCACACCCCCTGAAATAGGGTAGTGGCGCAAGTTTCCATGCTTTGCTGAATTTTTTGGCCCTTTTTCCAACACTTGCATATCGTCCAATATCTTATCAAAACACTATAAAATACTTACTTAGTGATATTAATCATCTAGTAAACATGACTCCAAGTCACTAAATGAGGTTAGAATGTGTACGGGGTATCACACAAATGCTCCACGAAATCACAAAACCCTTCCTATGAAAGTCTGATTGCATGTACGTGGCCAAATTTCAATTTCCTCGTCATTAGCATTAAAAAAATACATACTTATATCTCTCAACACCTAAGCAAACGTTATTCAACGTCATCAAGTAGGGTTGGGAAGGGACGGGGTGTTACAAAAACGAGGCTTGGAGGACCTCCAAACAAAGGATATTAAAGGTAAGAAGTAAGTTAAAGAATAGAACTTGAAGTATCTAACCAAACCCGCGAAGAAAAGTCGAAAAACGAAATTTTCAAAAAAACTAAGGGTCAGGCGTGCCAGATGGCGTGCCAGGCCGCTTATTACCCAAATTTTTTGGGCACAGGGAGCAAGCTGGCGCGCCCAAGGGCGTGCCA
Source organism: Capsicum rhomboideum (assembly GCA_031232105.1). Lineage (NCBI taxonomy): Eukaryota > Viridiplantae > Streptophyta > Magnoliopsida > Solanales > Solanaceae > Capsicum > Capsicum rhomboideum. The sequence goes on from CP124718.1 coordinate 54,831,607, forward strand.
GGCTGCTTGTGCGCACCTTTCAATGTTGGAAATTTTCTTAAGTCCCAAAGGTTCCCGGGGGCGTACCGGGCCGATTTTTGCCACGTTTCTTCTACAAACACGAGAATATACAAGGAATGATTGAAGTGTTATATTGGTGTGGTAAAATTTCTCGTGAACGAATTTGGCATCAAAATGACAGTTTTACCCTTGTGGTCAAAATAAGCCATACGTGGCTAGAATCACTTGTTTTTGGGATTGAGGCTACGAATATGAATCGTGTGAGTGGAAATATTGTCGTAACATGTATGAAATGATTTTAACATGAGAAATTATTGATTTCATTGGGTTAAGTGAATTGGGCTCAATAAAAGGCCCAAAAATAAAGAAGAAGACATGGGCCAAAATGGGTCAAATGACCTATTCTTCCCTTAACCTTCTAGATATAGCATTAAATGCTATAAGAGTGGCTAAGTATGGAATTGAGGACTTATATAAAGGACCAAAAAATCTAATTTTTATTCACTTGAACCTCTCATGCTTTCTAGATATTTCTCAACTATTTTTCTCTCAAACCCTAAGAACTCAAAGCCAACTTTTGGAGCAAGATCATCATTTCTCAAGCTTGGGTAAGTGATTATTCTTATGGATTAGTATATTATATGCTTGAGAAAGTATGTAGATCATGATGGGTATGTCAAAAAGTGTACATAATGTATTCTTGCCTTTTGGCTAAAAGATGTGTTATTCATGGAACTTAAACTTGAAATATGACTTGTGGTTTTGATGAAAGAGCATGGTATGGATGAAATATGAACATGTATGGTGTGATTATGTTATCAAACCTGTTATTTTTCTATAAGTGTAAATTATGGAATTTTGGCCGATATGTGCTATGAAGTGAATTAAGGTAACTTGATGGATTATTTGTGATAGGCGCAGGTACTAGTAGGCTTCCACAGTAGGTTGCCAGTTGTTGCGGCTCATTGGTGAGCTCCAGTTAGTTCGGGGCTTCTCCGAGTCACCGTTGTTCATATGTTTTGGTATTGTACATGTTGTATAAAGAGGGGATTTGTCCCGACTTTCAGTTAGTTTTGGTAAATGTTACTGTCAGAGGCTTTTGTAGACGGATGTGGGTGTGTAAATGTAAAAGGTGCATGTCGTTTTGGACTTGATAGCCTCAACGACCAAGTTTCGCCTATATATATATCACATGTTCCATGAATTCCGTTGTTAGTATTTTTAAGCTCTTATGTGCTCACATGTTTCTTATGGCATACATATGATTGAATAGAAGCAAAGCTTGGTTTTCTCGGGCCTTGTCAGCTATGAGTGACAATCCATCCCGAGGGGATTCGGGGCGTGACAAAAGTGGTATCAAAGCAGGTTGTTCTAAGGGTGTCTACAAAGCCGTGTCTGAGTAGAGTCTTACTTATCGATGTGTTGTGCACCACATTTATAAGTAGGAGGCTACGGGACATTTAGGATGTTGTTTATTTTCTTCACTTCTAGATCGTGCAATAGAGCTGGTGTTGTAAGTTGAATTGTATCTGATCATGGTAATTATTTTTCGTTGGTATAGTAACAATGCCGATCACAAGAAGAGGTAGAGGTAAAGGTAAGCAGTTAGATGTGCCTGCTGTAGAAGGAATGAATAGATTACCACCAGACCAAGCTAGTCAAGGTGGAGCAAATGCTAAAATTTCATCGCGGTCTTCTTCTACTTTTCCAGCTCCAGAAGAGCCAATTGGTAGAGAAGTACCCGCAGAACCACCAATGAACACCACAGATCAGGATCTTAGAAATGCAGTACATATGTTGACACAGTTAGTGGTGGCACAATATCAAGGACGAGCTGGTCTAATGACACACGAGGATGATGCGGCTAGAGTGGCGAGTCACAGAACACAGGATTTTTTGAAACTAGACCCTCCTATATTCACTGGGTCAGATCCGAAAGCTGATCCACAGGACTTCGTAGATCAGATTCAGAGGGCTCTGGAAGTTATGCACGTGACGGGGGTAGAAACAGTTGAACTTGCTGCGTATAGATTGAAAGGAGAGGCGATGTTGTGGTACGAGAATTGGAAGAAATCTCGTGATATTGGTGCAAATCTACCTAATTGGGAAGAATTTAAAGCGGGTTTTCTTGAATATTATCTTCCATATGAGATCCGTGAGGCTCGTGCGGATCAGTTTTTAAATCTCTGTTAAGGAAATCTAAGTGTCAGAGAATACAGTTTGCAATTTAATTCCTTGGCACGATATGCTCCAAATGTGGTAGCTACCATGACAGATAGAGTCCATCGATACGTGGACAGATTAGAGACATATTTGGTCAGGGATTGCACCATTGCTGCCTTGAATAAGGATATGGACGTAGTGAGAATTCAGGCCTTTGCCCAGAAAATGGAAGATCAAAGACAGAGAAGAAGGGCACATGAATTTGACAGAGGACAGTCCAAAAGGGCTAGACCTATGGGACCATCTATGATGTCCCAAGGAGGATCTAGAACTCGTATGTTTCCTAGACCACCTAGACCATCGTTCTCTCATGCCATAGCCGGCGTTCACTCTCAGTTCCGAGGGTTTAGAGGTGGTCCATCTGGGCAGAGTAGTGGAGGTCACGGATCACAGGCAGCCGGTTTTCCTCGTCAGCAGTGTCAGCACTGCGGGCGTATTCATGCAGGTACACGCCGAGTGGGGACAAATGCTTGTTTCTGGTGCGGTATGACGGGACATATGATGAAAGAGTGTCCCCAGAGGAGCATAGGTGGTATAGCACGACCGGCAGGATCGATCGTTGCGTTATCAGCATTAGTTCCTTCTTTGGGCTGAGGTGTGCAGCCTGTTGGCTAGGGTAGGGGTACCAGAGGAGCAACCAGTACTAGTGGACCGATAGAACTCAAAGGCTTCTCCTGATATTGTCACAGGTACATTATCCATATTTTCATATAGTGTATATGCATTGATTGACCCGGGTTCTACATTTTCCTATGTTACTCCATTGGTTGCTGCGAAATTTGCAAAGACTCCAGAATTATTAATTAAATCAATTGAAGTGTTTACACCGGTTGGTGAATATATTATTGCAAGGAGAGTGTATCGTAATTATGTGGTAACTGTGTGTGGTCATGATACACTGGCCGATCTTATTGAACTAGACATGGTGGATTTTGATGTGATAATAGGGATGGATTGGTTGGTTTCTTGTTATGCCACGGTGGATTCCCAGGCCAAGAAGGTGAGTTTTTCTTTTCCGCAAGAAAATGTTCTTGAATGGCAGCGTAATGTGGGAGCACCACGAGGAAGATTTATTTCCTTTCTGAAAGCTAGGAAAATGATTGCTAAGGGTTACATATGTCACTTAGTACGAGTGAAAGATAATAGTGTGGAACCACTAACTCCGCAGTCGGTTCCAGTGGTCAATGAATTTCTAGATGTATTTTCAGAGGATCTTCCAGGCTTACCCCCAGAACGGGAAGTAGAGTTTGGCATTGATGTGATTCCAGGCACTCAGCCTATCTCTATTCCACCATATAGAATGGCTCCAGTAGAATTACGTGAATTGAAGGAGCAATTAAAAGATTTGCTGGACAAGAGCTTTATCAGGCCTAGTATGTCCCCGTGGGGCGCACCGATATTATTTGTACGGAAGAAAGATGGCACATTGAGAATGTGCATTTACTATCGACAATTGAATAAGGTAAGGATCAAGAACAAATATCCCCTCCCTCGAATTGATGATTTGTTTCATCAGTTACAGGGTGCCAAGTGTTTTTCAAAGATTGACTTGAGGTCGGGTTACCACTAAGTCAGAGTTAGAGAAAAAGATGTACCCAAGACAGCTTTTCGAACACGGTATGACCATTATGAATTTTTAGTTATGTCATTTGGACTAACAAATGCACCAGCTGTGTTCATGGATTTGATGAATAGGGTGTTTAAGCCATTTCTAGATGTGTTCGTCACGGTATTTATAGATGACATCCTGGTTTATTCAAGATCACCAGAGGACCATGCTAATCACTTACGGTAAGTATTGCAGATTCTTCGTGAGCGTATGTTGTATGCCAAGTTCTCTAAGTGTGAGTTCTGGTTAAAATCAGTTGCATTCTTGGGTCACATTATGTCAGATGAAGGGATACAGGTTGATACACAGAAGATTGAAGCAGTGAAAAATTGGCCAAGACCTACGACACCCATAGAGATTCGTAGTTTTCTTGGACTGGCAGGTTATTACAGAAGATTTGTGGAAGGTTTTTCCTCCATTGCTGCACCGTTAACAAAGCTTACACATAAGGCAGTTAAATTTCAGTGGAATGATGCGTGTGAGAAAAGCTTCCAAGATTTGAAAGCTAAATTAACCTCCACACCAGTTTTAGAACTTCCTGAAGGCACCGAAGGCTATGCAGTGTATTGTGATGCTTCCGGGGTTGGCCTCGGATGTGTATTGATGCAGCACGATAATGTCATAGCATATGCCTCATGACAGTTGTGGCCACATGTGAAAAAATTTCCCACACATGATCTTGAATTAGCAGCGGTGGTCTTTGCTTTAAAGATATGGCGTCATTATGTATATGGAGTTCATGTTGATATCTATACGGATCAAAAAAGTTTGCAATATATCTTTAAGAAGAAGGAACTCAATTTGAGGCAACGAAGGTGGTTAGAGCTCTTAAAAGACTATGATATTGATATTCTTTATCATCCAAGCAAAGCAAATGTGGTAGCTGATGCATTGAGCCGCAAGAAAGTTGAAAGCACTAGTGGCCAGTTGACTGAAAAGCAGGAGATAATCAAAGATATACATCAATTAGCCATCTTAGGAGTTCGCCTTATTGAATCTCCAGAAGAAGGGGTTGTTGTGCAGAATGCAGCGGAATCCTTCTTAATAACTGAAGTGAAAGAGAAGCAGGTTGCGGATTCAATGTTATTACAGCTAAAACAAAATATGCAACAGGGTATAACTGCGGCCTTTGATCATACACAAAAAAAGGTACTTCAATGTCAAGGAAGATTATGTGTACCGGATGTAGATGAGCTGAGGACACAAATTATGACAGAGGTGCATCATTCACGCTATTCTATTCGTTCGGGTGCTACTAAAATGAACCATGCGTTAAAAGCAGTGTATTGGTGGGGAAAATATTCGTATTGAGAATACAAGGTATGTAAGGTTACTCTGTCCGTATCTTTCTGCGGCAACTAGTATTCACATTGACATAGTACTTGTCCTATCTCGAAATGTACTAAGGTATCTTATATCCGGTTTCCAATTGTCAATATCACATGTTTCCTACTCATTGATCAATTGTGAATCACATGTCTCATATTCATGGATAATGTTCCAAAAGCCCAATAAAGTTATGTTCCAAAGTTCCAATAGTGGTTATACTCATGTTTGTTGTTCTTTGATCATTGTCCAATGGTTCCAATAGTGTTATGTTTCCAATAAGGCTATGTTTCCAACAACGTTTATTCACATGTCTCTCACTCATTGATTATTGATCCAAGGCTTCAAATAAAGTTTTGACTATCATTGTATCAATCTCAAAGTAATGAATGAAGTAATGCATTTGTGGTTAATGATCAAGTATGTGTGGTAGATTTGGGGGTGAAATGCCTAGTTCAAGCCGATCCCGAGATTGTTGGATCAGGGGGCAGTCCTAGAGGCATAAGCCTAGCTTGGACCGATCCTGAGAAGGGGTAGCTCTAGAGGTAATAACCTAGCTTGAGCCGAATCTAATATGTCGGTATGGGTGGCAGCTCTAGAGGCATAAGCCTAGCTCGAGCTGACCCCAACATAACGTTATGTTATGTTAAAAACCCACTGTTCAGTCGGGGCCCGGGCATCACAGGTCACAGGCAAAGATGAATAATCATAGAAGCAAAGAAAGTAAAGAAAGCAATATACATGGTTTCCAAAGTACATAATAGTGACTTATCTATGTTGGTCATTCATTTGTATTTGATTTCATTGACATATTTACATATAATACAGTTTCATTTGAGACTTACATACTCAGTACATTCTTCGTACTGACGTCCTTGTGGGACTTACCTTGCAGCAATAATCTTATATGTGCATACAATGTACCGCTCCTTGCTTATGTTTCACTCTACAACACAAATACATAACGAAATTTACATTAACCACCAACTACCTTAATCATACCATACATTGACCACAACATCATATACCAATAATATTTCACCACAAAGCTTTTCCTTTACACTTTCTCATTCACATCATATCTACGAAGAAGAACATTGCAGAATTTATCGCTCGATGCCCGAATTGTCAACAAGTGAAAGTAGAGCACCAGAAACCAGGGGGTTATATGTAATGTATCAATCTTCCAGTCTGGAAATGGGATATGATTAATATGGACTTCATCACAGGTTTGCCTCGTACATTACAAAGATTTGATTCTATATGGGTTATAGTGGACAGGCTTACCAAGTCAGCGCATTTCCTACCAGTTAGGACCACCTATACAGCCGAAGAGTATGCGAAGTTGTATGTGAAAGAGATAGTACGATTGCATGGTATTCCACTTTCCATTATATCAGACAGAGGAACACAGTTTACAACGCACTTTTGGAGATCTTTTCAGCAGAGTTTGGGCACACAGGTGAACTTGAGTACGGCTTTCCACCCTCAGACAGATGGACAAGCGGAGTGTACTATTCAAACACTTGAAGATATGCTACAAGCGTGCACATTAGATTTTCAAGGCAGTTGGGATGACCATTTGCCTCTTATTGAATTTGCTTACAACAATAGCTATCATTCAAGTATTAAAATGGCACCTTATGAAGCTTTGTACGGAAGGAAATGTCGATCACCAATTGGATGGTTTGAAGCGGGTGAAACTGCTTTACTTAGACCAGATATTTTTAATCAGGCCATGGAGAAAGTTAAAGTGATTCAACAGTGATTACAAACGGCCCAGAGTCGACAAAAGTCATATGCTGATGTTAGAAGAAGAGGGCTTAAATTCGCATAGGTGATTGGGTATTTTTGAAGGTGTCACCGATGAAAGGGGTAATGCGGTTCAGAAAGAAAAGAAAATTGAGTTCACGTTATATAGGCCCATATGAAATAATTAGAAGATTTGGGCAAGTTGTGTATGAATTAGCACTACCTCAAGAACTTTTCTCAGTCCACCCAGTGTTTCATGTTTCGATGCTTTGAAAGTGCATAGGGGATCCATCTCGTATTGTTCCCATTGAAGATGTCCAAGTTACAGAGGATCTTACTTATGAAGAGGTACCCATTGCTATTCTAAATCGACAAGTAAAGAGGTTGAGGAGTAAAGACATAGCTTCCGTAAAAGTCCTTTGGAGAAATCAACAAGTAGAGGAGATTACATGGGAAGCTGAAGAAATGATGAAATCCAAGTATCCCCATCTATTTCAAATGGACGAAGAAGTTCAAAGTGCGGAAGTGGAGTAATAACAAGTAAGTATTTATGAGCCTTAAGTTTTTATGTATATGTATGCTAATATAGAGATGCATTTGTTGTAATTGAAGTGATATTGTTAACATTCGAGGATGAATGTTTCTAAGGGGGGTAGAATGTAACACCCCGTACCATCCCAACCCTACTTGACGATGTTGAACAATATTTAATTAGGTGTCGAGAGCCACAAGTATGTATTTGGTAATGTTATTGATAAGATAATTGAATTTGGCCCTCGTACATGTGATTAAACCTTCGTAGGAGGTGTTTTGTGACTTCGTGGAACATTTGTGGGGTTAAAAATGAGGCTTGGAGGACCTCCAAACAAAGGATATTAAAGGTAAGAAGTAAGTTAAAGAATAGAACTTGAAGTATCTAACCAAACCCGCGAAGAAAAGTCGAAAAACGAAATTTTCAAAAAAACTAAGGGTCAGGCGCGCCAGGCCGCTTATTAACCAAATTTTTTGGGCACAGGGAGAAATCTGGCGCGCCCAAGGGCGTGCCAGGCTGCTTGTGCGCACCTTTCAATGTTGGAAATTTTTCTTAAGTCCCAAAGGTTCCCGGGGGCGTACCGGGCCAATTTTTGCCACGTTTCTTCTACAACCATGAGCATATACAAGGAATGATTGAAGTATTCTATTGGTGTGGTAAAATTACTCGTGAACGAATTTGGCATCAAAATGACAGTTTTACCCTTGTGGTCAAAATAAGCCATACGTGGCTAGAATCACTTGTTTTTGGGATTGAGGCTACGAATATGAATCGCGTGAGTGAGAATATTGTCGTAACACGTATGAAATGATTTAAACATGAGAAATTATTGATTTCATTGGGTTAAGTTAATTAGGCTCAATAAAAGGCCCAAAAATAAAGAAGAAGACATGGGCCAAAATGGGTCAAATGACCCATTCTTCCCTTGACCTTATAGATATAGAATTAAATGCTATAAGAGTGGCTAAGGATGGAATTGAGGACTTATATAAAGGACCAAAAAATCTGATTTTTATTCACTTGAACCTCTTACGCTTTCTAGATATTTCTCAACTATTTTTCTCTCAAACCCTAAGAACTCAAAGCCAACTTTTGGAGCAAGATCATCATTTCTCAAGCTTGGGTAAGTGATTATTCTTATGGATTAATATATTATATGCTTGAGAAATTATGTAGATCATGATGGGTATTTCAAAAAGTATACATAATGTATTCTTGCTTTTTGGCTAAAAGATGTGTTATTCATGGAACTTAAACTTGAAATATGACTTGTGGTTTTGATGAAAGAGCATGGTATGGATGAAATATGAACATGTATGGTGTGATTATGTTATCAAACTTGTTATTTTTCTATAAGTGTAAAGTATGGTATTTTGGCCGATATGTGCTATGAAGTGAATTAAGGTAACTTGATGGATTATTTGTGATATGGTGTGAATGAGAAAGTGTAAAGGAAAAGCTTTGTGGTGAAATGTTATTGGTATATGATGTTGTGGTCAATGTATGGTATGATTAAGGTAGTTGGTGGTTAATGTAAATTTCGTTATGTATTTGTGTTGTAGAGTGAAACATAAGGAAGGAGCGGGACATTGTATGCACATCTAAGATTATATATTCGTATTGAGAATACAAGGTATGTAAGGTTACTCTGTCCGTATCTTTCTGCAGCAACTAGTATTCACATTGACATAGTACTTGTCCTATCCCAAAATGTGCTAAGGTATCTTATACCCGATTTCCAATTATCAATATCACATGTTTCCTACTCATTGATCAATTGTGAATCACATGTCTCATATTCATGGATAATGTTCCAAAAGCCCAATAAAGTTATGTTCCAAAATTCCAATAGTGGTTATACTCATGTTTCTTGTTCATTGATCATTGTCCAATGGTTCCAATAGTGTTATGTTTCCAATAAGGCTATGTTTCCACCAACGTTTATTCACATGTCTCTCACTCATTGATTATTGATCCAAGGCTTCAAATAAAGTTTTGACTATCATTGTATCAATCTCAAAGTAATGAATGAGGTAATGCATTTGTGGTTAATGATCAAGTATGGGTGGTAGCTTTGGGGGCGAAATGCCTAGCTCAAGCCGATCCCGAGATTGTTGGATCAGGGGGCAGTCCTAGAGGCATAAGCTTAGCTCGGACCGATCCTGAGAAGGGGTAGCTCTAGAGGTAATAACCTAGCTTGAGCCGAATCTAATATGTCGGTATGGGTGGCAGCTCTAGAGGCATAAGCCTAGCTCGAGCTGACCCCAACATAACGTTATGTTATGTTAAAAACCCACTGTTCAGTCGGGGCCCGGGCATCACAGGTCACAGGCAAAGATGAATAATCATAGAAGCAAAGAAAGTAAAGAAAGCAATATACATGGTTTCCAAAGTACATAATAGTGACTTATCTATGTTGGTCATTCATTTTTATTTGATTTCATTGACATATTTACATATAATACAGTTTTTATTTGATCCTTACATACTCAGTACATTCTTCGTACTGACGTCCCTTGTGGGACTTACCTTACTTGCTGCAGGCGCAGGTACTAGTAGGCCTCCACAGTAGGTTCCCAGTTGTTGCGGCACATTGGTAAGCCCCAGTTAGTTTGGGGCTTCTCCGAGTCACAGTTGTTCATATATTTTGGTATTGTACATGTTGTATAAAGCGGAGATTTGTCCCGACTTTCATTTAGTTTTGGTAAATGTTTCTGTTAGAGGCTTTTGTAGACGGATGTGGGTGTGTAAATGTAAAAGGTACATGTCATTTTGGACTTGATGGTCTCAACGGCCAAGTTTCGCCTATATATATATATATATATATATATATCACATGTTCCATCAATTTTGTTGTTAGTATTTTTAAGCTCTTATGTGCTCACGTGTTTCTTATGGCATACATATGATTGAATTGAAGCAAAGCTTGGTTCTCTTGGGCCTTGTCTGCTATGAGTGCCAATCCGTCCCGAGAGGATTCGGGGCGTGACAGGGATGCTGTGACGGTTTCAGTTTTGTGGTTCCGCAAGTGGGCCCCAAATGGACCATTTCAGATATTTTTCCGAACTAATGCAATATGGGTATCAAAATTCATATTTTGACATGTACTTTATTATTTTGCTAGCGTGACAGAAATCTGAGGTCTCGCGTATGGGGAAGACTCCTATTAAGCAAGCTTTGGCAGGCGTTTGGCGGCGTCCAGGTAGGCTAGGCTTACCATATACCTAGACTGAGTTTATTTATAGTATTTGCATACTATTATGCTAGTGTTTGGGCTGGTAGTTGTAGTTTGGCATTGGCTTGCTATGATTAAGCCTTGTTCGAATATGTTCCGGGCCCATTATCCTCGTGGTGTGCCAGAGATTACCGTTGGTTAATGTTGTACTACTGTTAGTAGGGGTTTGGGGAACCTTAGCCCAAACTTGTTTTCGGGACCCCATAGTGGGCCCCACTACTCTTCACAGTCGGTATAGTTAGCTTTAAACATTGTTAGGCTTAGTCAAGCCTGAGATGATCTTTTAGGATAAAATTTATGTTGAATTACCCTAGTTATGCCCTTTTGACCTATTTAGCCTTGTCAGTCCCTAATAGCACCGTATTTGACCGGGGTCGGCTTGTTTGATTTAGAATGCGGACCCGTTTTGCCGTGACTTATAATGTATACCCAGACTTGTATATACATATTTTTTATAGTAGATAGTTGACCTGGAAGGATACCGAGCTTGATTTCTAGTACGTGGTGGGTTAGCTCCTTCATTTATGTTTTGGGTTCGTTCTGGGGCCGGTATGTCCCCGTTTACTTGTATTTGTGTGGATTCTGGCACTACTCTGTCACTTGGTTACTGATTATTATAAGTTTTGGTTTGAGTCCGGCCATTGATTCAGATATGATGGTTACTGATTATTATGAGTTCCGATTCGAGTCCAGCTACTGATTATTATGAGTTTCGATTCGAGTCCGGCCACTGATTATTATGAGTTTCGATTTGAGTCCGACATCTGGTTATGATATGATTGGAGAGTTTTGGTACTGGGTACCGTGGTTACGATACTGTTGTTCTCTGACTTCCGGTTCGAGTCCGGCGGTTATGATATATATGTGGCCTATTGTTATTATCCACTATGTCCGGTTCGATTCCGGCGTCTGGCCTCTTGTTATTACCCATTGGTGTCGATTCAAGCCCGGTGCACCCTTGTTGGTTATGTTGGTTACTGGATACTGATACAGCTTCGAGACACTGCTGACTATGCATTTACTATTCTTGTGTGTCCCGCCGGTTTATGGGGGCCAAGCTGGGTTATTGTTTTCTTTCGTGTGCCTATCGGGTTTATGGGGGCCCAGATAGGTTATGTTAGACTTGTGTGTTTACTTAGGCATTTATTTACTCGTTACTCTGTATCGCACTTATTCTCTCCTGAGCATATCTATACGCCTCGGCAGTTACTTATATACTTATTATTTATACCCCGGACCTAGCATGCACCCTCGCATTTTAGCTTGCTTATATTATTGAGATTAGTCGGCCGATGATGCTTACTGAGTACCCGTTGCCCCGGTACTCATACTGCACTTCTGCATCTTTTTCCTCGATTCAGATCCAGGCACCAGTCGACGATTTTGACGTGACGCTCTTCTCAGCACTGACTCCGAAGCAGGGTGAGCTTACTGACGTCCGAGGCAGATCCTACTCCATCTTTACTGTATAATCTTTTGCTCTCGAGACTGTAGTACTTGTTCTATATATTTGGTTTTGTCTTGTATTTTGGACATGTCTAGTAGTGGCTCTTGTACCGACTTCACAAGGTCTTGGGAGGGGTTCTTGACTTTATATATTGTCCTCTTCCTTCTTAGTCTTGGTATGAATATATAGTTTGATTTTGTTTTTATATTTCTAGCATGTTTATTAGTATGGTTACTTCCACTTCATCTCTGTTTTCTGAGATTTCGCCCGTTAGCCTGTCGCTTGTCGCTCCGGGCTAGGGTTTGGCTTGCCTATTGGTGGGTTACGGTATGTGCCATCATGACTTGAAAAATCGGATCGTGACATATTATCTTCCATCAAGGTTTCATTTTTCTAGTTCAGTCTTTTAAATGCTTCAGTCATTGATGAACATTAATCAAAGACGATGATTTTGTCTATATCTTTTTGAATGTTATTCTTGGGTATTTTTTCTGAATTTTATTTGAGGGAAGGTGAAATATAGTAGTTCTGTCCTAGTATACCTCTCGCATAATTTAATGCTTCAATAAAATCATTGAAATCTTTAAAAAGAGATTTTTCTACACCATTTATTGAATCTAAAACTTTCGTCCAAATTTGAAAAATATCATTTATTCTTCCATAAACTACTACATAATTTTTAAATTTCGTTTCTTTACTTTTATCTGTAAAATATTGACATAAGGTATTTATAACTGTTATAAAATATTTATTCTTTAATTTATTATTAGCAATTCATAAATTGTTTGTTAAGCACATATGTTGTCTATCTATTATTATGAAAGATAAGTTAGATGGCGGATATATTATTAAATTATGGTTTTCAAAATATATCCTTTTTATACCATCTGCATTTAATATTTGTAGTCTAAAATAAATATTATCTACATTGTCTGTGCATATGTGTCTAAAAGGTGAAGTCATGCCTTTTCCCTTGTCTGTAGGCTTGGGTACTGTTGGTCTCATACTAAAAAATATATATATGTTTATTAATTAATATGTATATTTAGGCTACTTAATTGATCCGCATGATTATTATCTTTTTCTTTAATATATTTGAAGATGATGCTCTCATATATTGTGATTGTATTCATAAAGTTTAGCCATCTCCTTCTGTTACTTCTTTTTTCATTTACTTTTTGATAAAATTTAACTATAATTTTACAATCAGTTTGTACTAATATCTTCTTTTTTATTTAGAATATATAATCTAAAGTTATTCAATTCATATATAACAGTAAGTATTTCTACTCATATATTTTTTTTTTTATATTTTTCACTTTGATAAGCATAAATTCTTTCATCATTATTGTTATTATATATATGGGTCTGGCTTTTAGTATTGTTCCTCATCCTTTAAAGCTTTCGTCTGTTGTTATTATTAAATAGTTATTTTTAATGATATATTTAAATCAAGGATTTTTTATTTTTTCTTTAATTTTTTATTCTAGTTTAATGTCTTTATTGTTAAAATGTTCTTGTCATTTAGATCTTGTCTTGGAGCATCGAGGTCGTGCTATTTTTTTTTTTAAGTGTTTAATAAAGGTTCTTGCATAGTTTATTAGTCCTATAAATTTTTGTAACTTTTTTGTGTTATCTAATTTATCTGATATTTTTAAGACTTTTTTTTTTAACTATATGGGATTGTTGTTTACTTTTTTTATCTCCCAATATTATTCCTAAAAATTTTACATGAGCTTTACACAATTTCATTTCTATTTACTAATTATTATTTCATTATTTACAAATAATCCGAAAACTGTTTGTAAGTGTCTTAAATGTTCTCTAATATCTTTACTAAATACCTAAACGTCGTCTACATAAACTAAAATAATTTTTTTATAATCTCCAAATATACTATTCATTTTTCTCTTAAAAAAAATAGGTGCAGTTGTCTTTAGTCTAAATGGCATAACTAACCATTCTAAATATTCTTCGAGATAGGTAAATGCAATCCATTCTATACTATCGTCATGCATTTTTACTTGCTAATATTCTGATTTACAATTTAAATATTTTTTTTCCTGTATTCTATTTATTAATTCAGTTTTATCTGATAATTTATATCCATCTGTTCAAGTATTATCATTGAGGGTGTGTTTGGTATGAAGGAAAATATTTTCTAAAATTTTTAAGCCAATCAAACATGAGAAAATTGAAAAATATTTTTCAGAAAATGTTTTTCTTCATACGAAACACACGTTGAGTCTTTAATAATTAATTACCATTCTACCTTTTTCTCTTGCTGTTTCGCTATGATTTCTTACCATAAAAACAGTCAATTTATGCTTAGAAGTAGATCTCCTTATTACTCCTAAATCTAATATTTTTTTATTTGAACTGTAAGATCTTATATGTCTTGATTGGTGGCTTTTATAGAGATATTTTTTTATTATATATTCGGAGTTTATAATATCTAACTTATATACTATTTTATTATTTACCCAATGTTTTAAAAGTTTTTCTCGTATTATTTTTATTTCATCTAGCAGTCTTATTATTTCTTCTAGATCTTTTGATCTTTTACTACTCCTATTTTTTCTATTTCGATCTTAAAATTATAAAATTTAATTTATACCTCTATCAAAGTAGAATCATTATTTAGTATATCTTTATCATTATTTCCTGCTTCATATACGTTATTTTCACAACATGTATAATTATTTGTACAATTTTCACAACGCTTTTCTTATTTTTCTTGCAGGTTTTTATGAGGTGTCATAGGTGGTTGTTTAACATGGGAAGAAGTAATGTATCTATTTTTATTTTTGTATTGGGGTGTGTGTGTAATATTTTAAAAAAAAGATTACCCCATTTCTTGTAATCAAACAACTTTCATTATTATGTAATATGAATTTTAATCCTAATACAAAATTTACATTTATATTCAACTCTCTTCCCTATATTTTGTCTACTTTATAAATTGATTTATAGAATTCTTTACAAGTATTTACAAAATTATTTTTTTTTTCTATATAATATTTCTATGTATTATGGGTTCCATCCATTTGCATTGCTGCAACTGGTTTATCTAAAGTCTTTATTCAGTTTGGTGGTATTAATTTTTTATTTATTATGCATTCAGTTCATTCTGTATCTATCAATGTCAAAATTTCTATCTCTATGTCTTCAATTTCAATTCTTGCAAATATTTTTATGATATTTAATTGAGTGAAGTGTTGAAAACACCTCTAAACTTGATATGAGTTATTATTTTAGTCGCCAAACTATAACTAGTATTAAAAACACCCTTATACTTGACTAAGTAAATACAAAAACACCCCCGATATGTCACATGGCATAGCAAGTGATCTCAGGTCTTTGTGGGCGCGCGAGAGGCTATAATAATGACACATAAGCATTAAACAACAATAATCTCATTTTTTTTTACTTTTTCTTCAATTTTTTACCACCCCAACGACTACGATATCCTTTCTTCTTCCTATTTAACTTCTCCTCCATTAAAACTCACCACAAGTTTAGACAATTTTTTTTTTCCTCTCTTCTTTAAATGGTAAATTTATTAGGCTATAACAACCTTTCTCCTCCTATTATATTGATGATCATTCTTTGTAGATGTGGATTTTTGGCAACACTAAGAATCTCATGGTCAAATGACAATCTTGGAAGGAGATTTTGGAGTTGTAAAAGTTATAAGGTATTTTTTTAGCCTCTCACGAGTCCACAAAAACCCGAAATCATTTGCTATGCCATGTGACAAAATGAGGGTATTTTTAAATTCACTTAGTTAAGTATAGGGGTATTTTTAAAATCACTTAGTCAAGTATAGGAGTGTTTTAGTACTGATATAGTTTGAAGATGAAAGTAATAATTTGACCCAAGTTTAGGGGCATTTTCAACACGTCACTCTATTTAATTTTTTATCTTCATTACATACTAATGTTTCATTGTTTTCTGTACTCATTATTTCTTCTTCTACTTCATGTGTTGGTTCTGTTGTTGCTTCTTCATATTCTTCTATTTTTTTGCCTTTTTTTTAATTTTTGTATTTGTTTTTCTAATTCATTTACTCTTGTTTCTAAACTCATTATTCTTAAATTGATAGTTTGATTATTTATTTCCTTATATTCTTCTTCTATCTTTACTTCAGTTTTTAGAACATTTTCTATGCAAAAGATACATCCTTCTAATAACATAGTTTACATTTAGCTCTTTTATCTTAACTTGAATACCATTTACATATAGCATATTGATTGCTATCTATTCCTTTATTTCGTTCAAACTCATGAATATATTCTTCTGAGATATTTACCATTGCACTTACTTGTAGTTCATTTAGATCTAGCTTTTCTAGCTCTAACCCTATTTCATTTATCAATTCATCTTTATCTGAGTCTGATTGAGATTTTTTCATTGCCTCTATTTTATTTTCTATATTTTTTCTTTTTGTGATTTATTTTATCATAATTTTGAGTAGTATATGCAATATTTTTATAGAAGCTCATTTCGTTTTGTTTTAATTGTTTCTGTATTTGTATATGTGTGCATTTCTTTATCAGAATTTTCATCACATGTTGTACTTTATGTCCTATTGACCATTTAGCATTGGGATTTTGAATTACTTCTCTTTTATACCATCTATCTTCTATTTCTCTTCCTAACGCTCCTGGTAATTTATTGAATAATTTCTTTCCTAAGTCTTGATCAAAAGAGTTTTCACTAATAGTATAATAATAATAATAGTCCTTTAGAAATTTCTTTATATGAAACCAACTGGTTATGCTTAACTGTTCTATTTTTATTAAAGCATTTCTTTATAATATTATTAATCTGCTATTCGAAACTTCTCCTGTTATTAGACTGTGTATTTTATTTGTAAAATTATATGGGTTTGTCCTCATATTTACTAAGGTCTGAAATTCTTGTGGAAATTTAGATTTATATGCTTTCTATAATATGTAATGATTATTCAAGTCATTTTTCTTTGTTTCGTGCATTTTCTGTGTTAATAGCTTTTCTATAGCTTTCTCAAGTCATTTATGACTTGCTGGGACTGATAGTTTGGTTCCCAAGTAGTTCGTTTGGTTTTGATGTCTTTTTATGTTTTGAAACTTTTGAATTTAAAAAATTTAACTTCGGTCAAAACTTCTAATAAAAGGCTTCAAATGAGAATTTTGATAGTTTCGATAGCTTTGGAATGTGGAGTTTGGCCTAGGGGAACCTTTGGTTCAGGTCCCCAGGCTTTCAGATTTGTTTTGGGCTATTAGTTGGTTTTTAGTTAAAACGGAAGGTTGGGTATGGGACTATAATGACCCTCGAGGTCATTTTCTCGATTTTCAAGCATTCCAGCATTTAAACCTTCCCATATCCGCTACAGGTCATTTATAACTTTTCAAAACTGTCGGTTCGATTATCAGACAGTCCATTTGGGTTTTGGACTTTATTTCATGTTTTAGAGCTTTCGCTGTTAAGAATTTGGTCTCGGACCAAAACTCCTAGTAGACGATCTCAGATAGAAATTCTAACAGCGCCATTAGCTCTGGAACATTGATTTTAGGCTAGGAGACCCTTGGTCCGGGTCCCGAGGCTTCCGAATTCGTTTTGGACTATTGGGTAGATTTGGTGAAAAATGAAACTATAGGTGTGGGCCCCACATTTAATCAAAACGACCTCGGATGGAAATTTTGATGGTTCCGTTGAGTCCATAATGTTGAATTTTATATGGTAGCATAGATCGTTTACGCGCACGGGGTTTCGAACGAATCACGAGCACTCGATCGGAGTCCATTTTGGACTTAGCTAAAATCTGGTAGTTGATCTCTAGTGTGACCGCTAAAGCGGTCAATGAGCCACTTTATCAAGTACCAAGCCGTTTTAGCTGCCTTGGCCATTTCAGCGAGGACCGCTTAAGCGCTCCCTTGTTCGCTTAAGCGATGGGGTGTCGCTTTAGCGGCATCAGCCCTTTTATCGGTGACCGCTTAAGAGGTCGAAGTCCGCTTTAGTGGTAGCCGCTTAAGCGGCTAGGTGCCTGCTTTAGCAACACCTGAGGGCTGATAAATCCCTTTCATCACCCGATTCTCTCTCATTTTCTCAACCCTTTTCCAACATTATTGAGATTTTGAAGAGAGAGAAAGTGTGGGGAATCTTCCATTGAAGATAAGGTAAGTTAGCTCATCACTCCTTGGTCATTATTCATCATTTTACCCATTAAATTTCGTCCCATTTCATTGTAAATTCTTAGAAATTAGGTCTTTGAAATCCTAAGCTTTGGAGGCTGATTTGAGGCCCAATTTCTTTCCCGTTTGTGCTCAACTTTTGAGCACACATTCGTTGTCCTTCGAGGGACCTCATGACGGATTCAATTTTGGGATTCCATTAGTGGGCCCCACGAGCCCATTTTTTACCCTATTTTGGACCCGGAGTTTTATATTACAATATGGGTGTCGTTTTACTCGTGTTGACGTATAGATACTATTTTGATAGTGTGACATTGATGCGGGATCGTGGAGCAAGGACGGGCTATTTATGGACGATTCAAGAGTTACAATTCTGAAATGAGGTAGGCTTGGGTCTAATTTTCTCTATGAGATTGCATATAGTATAGATTGCATGCTAGGTAAGAACTATATGATGGAATTACAGCTAGTATATCATGAATTATCCTATTTTAGGGGTTTTGGGTAGAGATGCGACCCAAACCCTAGTATAAATACTTGTTATGGCCATAGAGTCCTATTGCTTTTGAATATAAGCATGTTAACCACAGTTGATGATTAAGTATCCTTTGGTATGAGACTTACCATTTGACTTAGCGATTCGGGAGGTTTTTCCCCTATTAGATCCTTGTGGTGGCTTTATGCCATTGATTATTGTGGTTGCCCATTGGTTATATATTATTGGGCTCGAGGTCGTGGTTATGATACTAGTTGGACTCTAGGTGAGTTTTACTCTTGGAAAGGGTATGATTATCATTTATAGACGCTTAGGCGCTTATGGTTGTATTATATGGATATTGGTGATGACATGCATACTATCTGGCGCATTCATGCTCAATTAGTGGTACGATTCCAACCAAAACCTTGATTTTACTACTATTTCAAAAAAGGGGATTTATTCCCACTTTTCACTTTAAAAAGGATTATTTTATAATGGGAATCATACCACCTTGTTTACTGGTTTACGAGCATTGGCATTGGAAATGATGTTTTAGCAATTCGATCGAGGCTGATTCCGATCCATTATTGATCCACATTCATTTTACCACTATTATTTACTTCGGTCGAGGGATATTCCGACCCTTTGTACACATTTATGATGATTTAGTCCCGAGTATGATCTCTGGCAATGAATTTATGGATTTTTACATGTTTTAGTAGCGGTTTGAGTCCATGCACTGATTTTATATATATCTGTCTCTGATACTGGATGGAGTAGATGGATTATAATGATTATTGGAAGTCCTGGATTGGGAATAAGAAGTGTATATGGATTTTTTGAATCCCCTAGAGGGCCCTTCGTCTGAGAGTCGTCGTGCCAGAGAAGGTTGATCTCCATAGGTCCTTTCTTTGTGAGCTAGGTGAGCTGGAGGAGGTGTATATACTTGGTATGGTATGGTACTTGGTACTTCTGGTTTAAGTTAATGGAACCAGTTTGAGTACGGTGTCTATGATATTGTTATGGCATTTCGGTTTATGTTTCATTCATCTATTCATGTGCATTACCTATCACCAATATAGTTGTTTGGTACCTGTATCTATCGATCTTATGGGGGACTTTATAGGTACAAGTTATGCTTGTTTTTTGCTGAGTGTTTCTGTGAACCTTCTGGGCTTGTGGGGGTCCGATTAGGTACTTGTTTGCCCGGACTAGTCGGTTACTTTATTATTGATTATTATAGTTAGTTCGTGGCAGGTTGGTTGTGGACTGGTACCTGAGATTGGAGGTACCTTTCTGATTCCTTTATCCTCTCAGCAAGTTATATTGTTTATCCCAGGATTAGTCACCCTTTTTTGGGTATAGGCTTAATGATGCTAGAGTTAGCTCCTTTACTTGGCTATGGACCTTGAGATGTTAGATTGACTTCCTCAGGCAGTTTACCTTTGAGTTAGCCCTATATGTATACTTATATGTATGTTAGTACCGTATATCCCTCTCTTCCTTGATATATTCATATTGAATATGTACCCCTTTGGCCTAGTATATTATTATATATACTTTTTTCTCTGTTTATTCATGTATTGGCCAGGGATATAAGGTATTGTACTTTAGTTCCTTAATGCTGTCAGGATAGGATAGTTATCCTTGTTGCTCCATTAGCACTGTTATGCCTAGTTCCTTGGATAATTGTCTGTAGTTATTTTCATGCCTTACATGTCATTTTATGCTTATATTATTTCTAGAGCTCAGTTGGTCGATGCCTACTAAGTACTATGTGTTTGGCACTCATACTACACTTCTGCAGCCTATAGGTTATAGTACAAATTATCACCGTTGATGTGTATATCGTGCGGAGCAACTATGGATCGGAGATATGGGATGAGCTTCTGACATTTTGGAGTATCCCTACTCTTCCTCTTATTGTTAGACTATTCTCTATGTTGTGTTAGAGATGGCTTGTATATATACACTTTTTCTGTATTTCACTTGTATTCCTGTTGTATTAGAAGCTCTTGTATTGGCTCCACCAGATTTTGGGATTGTATTAGCCTTGCTATCATATTTATTTTGCTATTTTCTTTATTTCTATTGGTAGTCCGTTACTAGCTATTTCGGACTACGACTTGGCTTGCCTACTGGTGGGTTATAGTAGGTGTCATTATGACCTGAGAAATTGGGTCGTGACAAATTGGTATCAGAGCCTAGGTTTACCGGTGTTGTTGGTATAAGAGCTAAGTGTTTAGTAGAGTCTTGCGGATCGGTGCAGAGATGTCTGTATCCTATCTTCGGGAGGCTACAAGTCATTCTTAGGAAATTCTATTCTTGACTCCATGTCATGTGATTGTACTTCTATAAGCCTCTATCTGCTTCTTTTGACTCCATTCTCTATCAGAGGGATAGCACGAGGTCCTCGATAGATGTGGATGGTATTTTGGCCGTGTTACCAGAGTTTCAGCTCAGCGTCGGGCTAGAGAGTTAGAGATTGATTTTGAGGATCTGCAGCATCAACTAGAAGGTCTGGGGTCAGGCCAGGTTTTGATAGAGTTTGTGACTACCTCAGCTTTTCAGGATTCGGTGTTAGGGGTTTTGAGTCTATTTCTGGATATCTCCTAGCTAGAGGTGATGTCAGATTCATCAAGTAGTTCTCAGACCAGAGTTGAATTTATTGGTGTTCAGCAGGGTTCTATGTCTGTTTTAGAGTATGAGATTAGGTTTCTCGAGTGGGCCAGACATACTCCTATGTTATTTTCTACTGAGCATGAGATGGTGCAGAGATTTATCAGAGTGTTGACTTTACCACTCCATTTGGCTTCAGAGAATTTGATAGTAGTTGGGTCTTCTTTCACTAAGGCATACGAAGGTGGCAGTAAGAGGCGTATGGAGGTGGCAGTAAGAGGCCATGTCAGCAGTTCAATGTTAGGGGTATTCCATCTGAAGGTCAGGATCTTTCCAGTAAAGGTCAGCATCATTTGTAGCCTATTAGGCCCGTACAGGTAGCACCTCAGCTTACAGATAGCGCTCAGATAGATCATGATAGTATCAGTGGATAGAGTTCTGGTCAGACATCATAGAGTATTCGGTCTGGTCTTCAGGCTGTGGTGGTCATTCTGGGTCAACAGGTTCTGTACCTCAGCGTATTCCAGGAGCATGTTTTGATAATGGTGAGGTTGGTCATTGGTCTAAAGATTTCCCCAGGTGTGAGTTGGTCAGCCAGTTGGGGACAATTCGTGTTTCTCACCAGGTTAGAACTTCAGGGGTTTGTTATGACTGCAGAGAGATCGGTCACTGGTCTAGAGAGTGTCCCCGATGTGGGATAATTAGTCATTCAGTTCATACAGATCAGTCTCACAGTATTGTTGCACCTTCTGTTAGAGATAGTGTACTTAGTGCCTCAGTTGGTGATTCAGATGTTCAGCCTGAGTTCGGACATGCTCAGACTCGTACTCCTTTGAGAACACCAGACTTATGATTTTGGATTTCCACCGTGTTAAGTGCATCCTTGACCTTCTATCCTTTTGTTTCTATTTGGATTATGTTGGGGTTTTCATACCCATTGATGATTATATGCCATGGTATTTCTCTATTGATTGCTGTATGCCTTGGTGTTTTTATAGTGATTGATGTAGGCCTTTATGTAGGTTTATGCATATATGACTACCCCCATAGATGATTCTTTAGTAGTGGATCGAGTGGATCAGTATTGTGTTTTCCTAGGGGTGTAGCATTTGCGTTAAAGTTCCATTTTCTTTAGCATATTGGCCTTGTTATGGCTATAGAGTGGATCAACATTGTGATTTTCTTGGGGTATAGCAGTTGGGTTAAAGTCCTATTTCCTTGGCATTCTGGCCTTGTTGTGGCCTTAGAGTGGTACTTGTTGTTGATTTTTGTTTTTGTACCACCTGCATCTTATGCTATTGATATTATGATCATTGGTTTGACCTTTACTAATTCTTATTGGATAGACGGTTAGACTAGCGTTATCTAGTTAGCGTTTCCCCTTTCTTGTGATTTTGATTCCATTGGCTTTGATGGCCACTTTGGTTGGTTAGCCTCCCCTTTCTCTTAGCAAGGTCAGTTGTAGAGTGGATGTAACAACCCGTACCTTACCGACCCTACTTGACAACCTTGAACCATATTTACCCTAGGTTCGAGATCAATAAGTACGTATTTTGCATTGTTATTGATGGAACATTCGATATTGTGCTAGTAAGTGTGAATAAACCTTTGTAGTAGGTGGTGTTTGTGACTTTGTGGAGCATTTGTGGGGTGAAAAGTGAGCTTTAAGGGACATCCAAGCAAAGGATCTTAAAGATAATAGATAAGCAAAAGGTTGGGACTTAAAAGATCCAACCAAATCCGCAAAGAAAAGTCGAAATAAAAAATTTGGCATGGGGCACTGCAGCTGGCGTGCCAGGCCGCTTTGGCCTAAATTTTTGTTGGCACAGGCAGCAAGGGGGTTCTCCCAAGGGCGTACCAGGCCGCCCCTACCCACCTTTCTTTTGCTGAAATTTTCTCTAAGGGGTCGTTTGGTAGAGTGTATAAGAATAATGCTGAATAAGGTGTATTAGTAATGCTTGCATTAGTAATGCAAGTATTAGTAATGCTGGTATTAGTTATGCAAACATTATTTTTATACAGTGTTTGGTTTGATGTATTAAAAATAATATATATTTAAAAAGTTTTTATAAAAAGATATTTATTTACCAAAATACCCTTCAGCAGCCACTGTTTTAGAAAAGGAAACCCAATTTTCACTTCTTCTCTAAAGAGGGCATGTTACAGAGCACCAAAATCAATTCCAATGGCTGCAACTGCTTAAGCTTGGTGGGAACAAACACTATGAAGCCAGTTTTAAGCGTTTTATTTCTTTTTCGTGGATATTGATTCTTTATCCGCCTGCGAGTAGATGCTTCTGAATTTTTCCATCCTGAAAAGTTTAGTCTGACCATGAAAAAGAAGAAAAAAAAAAGAGGTAAATGTTAGAAATAAACTTGTAGAAAGTAAATTTTGTTGTTTTCTTGCTCTTTTTTCACTGATTTGTTGCCAAATGTTATGTAAGCAGACACATCCTACTTCTGATGGAAGGAAAAGTAGTAGACACAATTGCATCTTCTTTGTGAGCTTCACTTGCTGATGGTTTTAGGAGGGGTAATAATGTCATTTAACAAGTTAATACATGTGTGGAAAGTCTTTGTATTGCTAATACATGGAAAATGGTGTGTATTACTAATACACACCTCAATACACAATAGAGTGTATAACTAATACAAGTATTAGTTATACATAGTATAAAAAATGTACCAAACAATGTACTACTAGTACACATTAATTAATGCATGCATTATTTTTTCCAATACACTCTACCAAACGACCCCTAAGTGTCAAGGGCGCCCGGGAGCGTGCCGGGGTGCTTTTTGCCCAATTTTTTTCTATGATTATAAGTCTATAAAAAGGACTCTTGGGTTATGGTGTCATTATTCCATCATATTAGGACTACTATCGAGCGCGTTTAGCATCCGGGTTGGGGTTAACTCTTCGTCACAAGTATTTACCAAAAAATGTTCAATGAAGCCATGAACGACTAGAATTTTTATTTTTGCAATTGAGGCTACGAACGGGAATCTCGTAAGTGAATATTGTCGTGATGTTATGAAATTATATAAACATGAGATATATGGTGGATTATACATTGGATTTGGTGGTCTAAGTGGATATATGTTATTGGGCTCAATTTAAGGCCTAAAAAAGATTAAAAGACAAGGCCCAAAAGGGCAAAATGACCCATTCTTCCATGTTGACTATATAGACAGGGCATTTAATGCCAAGGAGTGGCTAATGATGAATTAAGAGGCTATATAAAGGCCAAAACATCAGATTTTATTCACATAAAACTCTCATGTTAGATATTTCTCTATTTTCCAAACCCTAAGGCAACCATTTTCTTTGGATACTTTGGACAAGATCATCACTTTGCAAGCTTGGGTAAGTGTTTATTCTTGTGATTTAATATATTATATGCATGAGATATTTTGTAGATCATGATGGTTATGTTGGCAAGGTTGAATAGGACACTTTTTCCCTTTGGTAAAAGATATGCCATCTTTGTGAATTAAGCTTGAAAGGTGACTTGTGGTTTTGATGAAAGTGCATGGTATGGATGAAATATCAATATGTATGGTTTGATTATGTTTCTAAACTTGTTATTTTTCTATAAGTGTAAATTATGAGATTTTGGCCGATACGTTGTTATGAGGTGTATTGAGGTGATTTGATGGAGTAATTGTGACGTCGTGTTAATGAAGAAATGTAAAGAATGAACTTCGTACGAAATGCTATTGGGTTGTGATATTTTGGTCATTGTTGGGAATGTTGTGGTATTGTTGGTATGACAATGTCATAAATGGTATTGTCAAGGGGGTAATGACATTTTAAGGCAAATATGTAACTCATTGTCGTCTTATACACTTGAAAGGTAGTTGATTGTTAATGTAAGCTCCGTTATGTACTTGTGTTGTAGAGTGAACATAAGGAAGGAACTGGACTATTATGTTCACATATAGGGTTGTGTATTCATATTGGAAGTATAAGGTATGTAAGGTTACTCTTACCGTATCCTTCTGGAGCACATATTGTTCCCATTGTCATTGTATTTGTTCCATTCCAAAATGTGCTAAGGCATTTCATTTCAGGTTGTCATGTATTATTATTCACATGTTCTTAATTCGTGGATTAGTTGTTATTCATAAGTCTCTTAATCATGAACTGATGTTCCAAGCTCCAATAATGTTGTGACTATCAACATATCAATCTCTCAAAAGTAAGAAATAAAGTAATTCATATTTGTTGGTGGTAAAAGTACGGGTGGTACATCTAGAGGCATAAGCCTAGCTCAAGCCGATCCCAAGATTATTGGATCAGGGGGTAGTCCTAGAGTCTTAAGCTTAGCTCGGGCCGATCCTAACAGGTGGTAGCTCTAGAGGTAAGAACCTAGCTCGAGCCGAACCTAATTTGTTGGTTTATGGGTGGTAGCTCTAGAGGTGATAAACCTAGCTCGAGCCGAGGTTGATATCTTGATTTATGGGTGGAAGCTCTAGAGGTATAAACCTAGCTCAAGCCGATCCCAACATAACTTTATGTTATGTTAAGACTCGCTGATCAGTTGGGGCCCGGGTACGATATGATATAAGCGATGAGGAATAAACAATAAAGTGAAGAAAATAATTTATGTAAGGTAAATGGTTCCACATATGCAGATCGATGGGTTATTCATATTGACTATTCTCTTACATTTTGATCCCATTGACGTATTTATGACAGTTTGATATGGCCTTACATACTCAGTACATTATTCGTACTGACCTCCCTTGGGGGGGCTTACCTTACTTGTTGTAAGCGCAGACTAGTAGACCTCCACAGTAGGTTGCGGATCTTTTGCCGATCTTTGGTGAGCTCTAGTTGGTTTGGGGCTTTTCGAGTCTCATATGTACATTTGTTTTGGTACTGTAAGGTTGTATAAAGCGGGGACTTGTCCCGACTTTAGGATGGTTATGTATATGCATCTTTTAGAGACTTGTAGACGGATGTGGTGAGATGAATGAAAGAATGTATGTCCATATTGACTTGATGGCCCTAACGACCAAGTTTCTTATATATATATATATATATATATTACATGTCTCCATGACTTCCGCTATTGACATCTTATATCTCTATGTGATGGTGCTGCTTATTGAGTGACATGCATGTGAATAAACATGAGTAAAGATTGGTTCTCTCGGGCCTCATCGGCTTCAGTTGCCAGTCCATCTCGTTGGAACTCAGGGCGTGACAAAAGTGGTATCAAAGCGGGTCGTCCTAAGGGTGTCTACAAAGCCGTGTTTGAGTTGAGTCTTACTTATCAATGTGTTGTGCACCACATTTATAAGTAGGAGGCTACGGGACATTTAAGAGTTGTTTCTTTCCTTATTTCTAGATCGTGCAATAGAGCCACTGTTGTAGGTGAAATTATAACTGACTAGTGTCATTGATGTTCTTTATTATAGTAAAATGCCGATGACAAGAAGGGGTAGAGGCAAAGGTAAGATGGTAGATGTGCTTGCCGGTGAAGGCCCAAGTAAATCACCACCTGACCAAGCTAGTCAAGGTGGGGCTGACATTGAATTTGCATCATGGGCTTCTTCTACTTTTCCAGCTCCGCAAGAGCCAATAGGTAGAGAAGTACCCGTTGAGCCACCAACGAATGCCACGGACCAGGATTTACGAAATGCAGTACATATGTTGACTCAGATAGTAGCGGCACAAAGTCAAGGACGAGTTGGTCCAACGACAAATGAGGATGATGCGGCTAGAGTGGCGAGTCGCAGGACACAAGATTTTCTGAAACTAGACCCTCCTATATTCACTGGGTCAGATCCAAAAGCAGATCCACAGGACTTCGTGGACCAAATCCAGAGGGCTCTGGAAGTTATGCATGTGACTGGTATTGAAATAGTTGAACTTGCGGCTTATAGATTGAAAGGTGAAGCTATATTGTGGTATGAAGATTGGAAAAGATCGAGGGGTATTGATGCACTACCATCTGGTTGGGAAGAATTTAAAATGGCATTCCTTGATCATTACCTCCCATATGAGATTCGGGAGACACGTACAGATCAGTTTCTAAATCTACGTCAAGGGAACATGAGTGTTAGAGAATATAGTCTTCAGTTTAATTCCTTGGCTCGATATGCTCCAAATGTAGTGGCTATAATGACATATAGAGTCCATCGATATGTGGACAGATTAGAGCCATACTTGGTAAGGGACTGAGTATGGCGTCCCAAGGAGAATCTAGGCCTCGGATGTTTCCTAGACCGCCTAGACCATCATTCTCTTATTCCACAACAGGCGCTCACTCTCAATTTCGAGGGTTTAGAGGTGGTCAATCTGGGTAGAGTAGTGGTCACGGATCACAGGCAGCAGGATTTCCTCATCAGCAGTGTCAGCGCTGCGGGCGTACTCATTTAGGTGCATGCCGGTTAGGGACGACTGCTTGCTTTTGGTGAGGTATGACGGGGCACATGATGAAAGAGTGTCCCCAGAGGAGCATGGGTGGTATAGCACGACCTGCGGGATCAGCCATTGCGTCATCATCAGATGTACAACCTGCTGGTCGTGGCAGAGGTGCTAGAGGAGCAACTAGTTCTAGTGGAATTCAGGGCCGTACCTACGCCGTGGCATATCGGCAGAAATTTGAGGCTTCTCCTGATGACGTGACAGGTATATTATCTGTCTTTTCACGTAACGTATTTACATTGATTGATTCGGGTTTTACCCTATCATATGTTACTCTATTGATTGTTGAAAAAAAAAATTGTGAAAGGACATTAGAATTTTTAGTTAATCCATTTGAGGTATCTACATCAAAAGGTGAATCTGTTGTAGTTAAAAGAGTGTATCATAATTGTGTGGTAACTGTGTGTGGTCATGATACATTGGCTGATCTTATTGAATTGAAAATGGTGGATATTGATGTTATAATGGGTATGAATTGGCCGGCTTCTTGTTATGCCACGCTAGATTGCCGGGCTAAGAAGGTACATTTTCATTTTCCACAAGAAGATGTTCTTGAATGGAAGGGTAATGTGGGGGCACCAAGAGGAAAATTTTATTTTCTATCTTAAAGCAAAAAAATTGATAGCCAAGGGGTATATATGTCATTTAGTCCGAGAGCAAGATACTGATGTGAAACCACCAAGTGCTCAATCGGTTCCGGTGGCCAATGAATTTCTTGATGTATTTCCTGACGATCTTCCAGACTTACCCCCAGAACGGGAAGTAGAGTTTAGTATTGATGTGATGCCTATCTCTATTCCTCCGTATAAAATGGCTCCAACAGAGCTACGGGAATTAAAAAGAACAATTAAAAGATTTGGTGGACAAGGGATACGTAAGATCTAGTATGCCCTTTGGGGTGCATCCGTATGAATATGAAAAAAAATGATGAAATGGCACATTGAGAATGTGTGTTGACTATTGGTAACTGCATAAGGTAATGATCAAGAACAAATATCCCTTCCCTAGAATTGACGATCTAGTTAACCAATCACATGGTGCCACATATTGACAAAGATTGACTTGAGATCGGGTTATCATCAAGTCAGAGTTAGAGAAAAAGATATACCCAAGACAACTTTTCGAACACGGTATGGTCACCATGAATTCTTAGTTGTGTCATTTGGACTAACAAATGCACCAGCTTCTTTTATGGATTTGAATAGATAATATTCTAGTTTATTCGAGATCACAAGAGGACCATGCCAATCACTTATGACAGGTGTTACAGATTCTCCGGGATCGTAAGTTGTATGCAAAGTTCTCTAAGTATGAATTTTGGTTAAACTCCGTAGCATTCTTGGGCCACATTGTGTCGGATGAAGAAATAAGGGTTGATACGCAAAAGATTGAAGCAGTGGAAATTTTTTTTTTTGGCCAAGACCTACGACGCCTATAGAGATTCGTAGTTTTCTTGGATTGACAGGTTATTATAGAAGATTTGTGGTAGGATTTTCTTCTATTACTGTACCTTTAACTAAGCTAACACACAATACAATTAAGTTTCAGTGGAACGATGCATGTGAGCAAAGTTTCCAAGAGCTGAAAGATAAATTAATTTTTACACCAGTTTTAGTACTTCCCGAAGGCACAGAAGGTTATGCAATGTATTGTGATGCTTCCGGGGTTGACCTCAGATGTGTGTTAATTCAGCATGGTAAGGTAATAACGTATGCCTCACGATAGTTGCAGCCACATGAGAGAAACTATTCCACACATGATCTTGAGGTAACAGTTGTGATAATTGTTTGAAAGATACGACACCACTACTTGTATGGGGTTCATATTGATATATAAATATTGATTATAAGAGTTTGCAATATATCTTAAAGTAGAGGAACTTAAATCTAAGGTAGGGGAGGTAACTCAAATTATTGAGAGATTATGATATGATACTGAGATCACATCCGGGAAAAGCAAATGCGGTGTTCGATGCATTAAGCCGTAAAGAACTAGGAAGTAATAATGGTCGGTTCATGGGAAAGCAAGGTATAGTTAAGGATCTACATATTAATTAAACAGTTTGGTAGTGCATTTACTTGAAACTCCAGATCAAAGAGTTATAGCGCAAAATGCGGCAAAGTCTTCATTCGTAGAGGTGAAGGAAAAGCAACATGCGAATCTTATTTTTAGTTAGGCTGAAAAAGGAACGTACCACAAGGTTCGATGAAGGAATTTGAGTTTACTCAAGAGGGAGTACTTCAATGTCAAGGTAGATTATGTGTATTGGATGTACATGAGCTAAATATTCATTCGAAAGTTACCAAAAAGTATTATGATTTGAATGACATGTATTGGTGGGGGAATATGAAGAAGAACATTGCAGAATTTGTTGCTCAATGTCCAAATTGTTAACAAGTCAAAGTAGAGCATCAGAAACCTGGAAGTTATATGCAGTGTCTCAATCTTCCAGTTTGGAAGTGGAATATAATTAATATAGATTTTATCACAGGTTTGTCTAGTACATTGCAGAAATTTGATTCTATATGAGTGAGAGTTGACAGGCTTACCAAGTCAGTGCATTTCCTACCAGTCAGAACCACCTATACAGCTGAAGATTATGCAAGGCTGTATTTTAAAGAGATAGTGCGCTTACATGGGATTACAATCTCCATTATATCAGACAGGGGAGCTCAAATTACCGCACATTTTTGGAAGCCTTTTCAGAAGAGTTTGGGTACACAAGTGAATTTGAGTACGGCTTTCCATCCTTAGATGGATGGACAAGCAGAACGTACTATCCAAACACTTGAAGATATGCTATGAGCTTGCACATTAGATTTTAAAGGTAGTTGGGATGACCACCTACCTCTTATTGAATTTGCTCACAATACTAGCTATCATTCAAGTAGAAAAATGGCACCATATGAAACTTTATATGGAAGGAGGTGTAGATCGCCAATTGGAAGATTTAAAGTGGGTGAAACTATTTTACTCGGGACAGATCTTGTTCATCAAGATATAGAGAAAGGTAAGGTGATATAACGACAGCTATAGACAACCCAAGGTCGACATAAGTCATATGCCGATATTAGAAGAAGGGAATTAGAATTTGCCATAAGTGATTGGGTAGTTTGATAGTATCCCCAATGAAAGGGGTAATGAGATTTGGAAATAAATAAAAGTAGGCCCTAAACAACGTGCCGTGTAAGAATGTTCAACGATTTGGGTCAAGTCGCGCATGAATTTGAAATACCCCAAGAACTCCCCACAGTTCATTCAGTATTTCATGATACGATGCTTCAAAAGTGCATAGGAGATCCATTTCCTATTACTCCCATTGAAGATGTACAAGTTACAGAGGATCTCACTAAGGAGAGATACCTATTGTTATTCTAGATCGACAAATGAAGAAGTTAAGGAGTAAAGACGTAGCTTCCATAAAAGTCCTTTGGAGGAATCAATAAGTAGAAGAAATCACATGGGAAGTGGAAGAACTGATGAAGTCTAAATACCCTCATTTTTTTCAAATAGAAGAGAAAGTTCAATATACGAGATCGGAGCCATAACAAGTAAGTATCTACGAGCATTATGTGTATATGTATATATATGCTAATATAGAGATGCATTTGTTGTAACTGAAAAGATGTTAGCATTCGAGGACGAATGTTCCTAAGGGGGGAAGAATATAACGCCCCGTAATTTACCGACCCTACTTGACAACATTGAACCATGTTTACCCTAGGTTTGAGAGCAATAAGTACCTATTTTGCATTATTATTGATGGAACATTCGATATTGTGCTAGTAAGTGTGAATAGACCTTTGTAGTAGGTGGTGTTTGTGACTTTATGGAGAATTTGTGGGGTGAAAAGTGAGGTTTAAGGGACATCCAAGCAAAGGATCTTAAATATAATAGATAAGCAAAAGGTTGGGACTTAAAAGATCCAACCAAATCCGCAAAGAAAAGTCGAAATCAAAAATTTGGCATGGGGCGCTGCAGCTGGCGTGCCAGGCTGCTTTGGCCTATATTTTTGTTGGGACAAGCAAAAAGGGGGCTCGCCCAAGGGCTTGCCAAGACACCCCTTCCCACCTTTCTTTTGCTGAATTTTTCTCTAAGTGTCAAGGGCGCCCGGGAGCGTACCGGGTTGCTTTTTGCCCAATTTTTTTCTATGATTATAAGTCTATAAAAAGGACTCTTGGGTTATGGTGTCATTATTCCATCATATTAGGACTACTATCGAGCGCATTTAGCATCCGGGTTGGGGTTAACTCTTCGTCACAAGTATTTACCAAAAAATATTCAATGAAGCCATGAACGACTAGAATTTTTATTTTTGCAATTGAGGCTACGAACGGGAATCTCGTAAGTGAATATTGTCGTGATGTTATGAAATTATATAAACATGAGATATATGGTGGATTATACATTGGATTTGGTGGTCTAAGTGGATATATGTTATTGGGCTCAATTTAAGGCCTAAAAAAGATTAAAAGACAAGGCCCAAAAGGGCAAAATGACCCATTCTTCCATGTTGACTATATAGACAGGGCATTTAATGCCAAGGAGTGGCTAATGATGAATTAAGAGGCTATATAAAGGCCAAAACATCAGATTTTATTCACATAAAACTCTCATGCCTCTTTAGATATTTCTCAAATATTTCTCTATTTTCCAAACCCTAAGGCAACCATTTTCTTTGGACACTTTGGACAAGATCATCACTTTGCGAGCTTGGTTAAGTGTTTATTATTGTGATTTAATATATTAAATGCATGATATATTGTGTAGATCATGATGGTTATGTTGGCAAGGTTGAATAGGACACTTTTGCCCTTTGGTAAAAGATGTGCCATCTTTGTGAATTAAGCTTGAAAGGTGACTTGTGGTTTTGATGAAAGTGCATGGTATGGATGAAATATCAGCATGTATGGTGTGATTATGTTTCTAAACTTGTTATTTTCCTATAAGTGTAAATTATGAGATTTTGGCCGATATGTTGTTATGAGGTGTATTGAGGTGATTTGATGGAGTAATTGTGACGTCGTGTTAATGAAGAAATGTAAAGAATGAACTTGGTATGAAATGATATTGGGTTGTGATATTTTTGTCAATGTTGAGAATGTTGTGGTATTGTTAGTATGACAATGTCATAAATGGTATTGTCAAGGGGGAAATGACATTTTAAGGCAAACATGTAACTCATTGTCATCTTATACACTTGGAAGGTAGTTGATTGTTAATGTAAGCTCCGTTATGTACTTGTGTTGTAGAATGAAACATAAGGAAGGAGCTGGACTATTGTGTTCACATATAGGGTTGTGTATTCATATTGGAAGTATAAGGTATGTAAGGTTACTCTTACCGTATCCTTCTGCAGCACATATTGTTCCCATTGTCATTGTATTTGTTCTATTCCAAAATGTGCTAAGGCATTTCATTTCAGGCTTTCATGTATTGTTATTCACATGTTCTTAATTCGTGGATTAGTTGTTATTTATAAGTCTTTTAATCATGAACTGATGTTCAAAGATCCAATAATGTTGTGACTATCAACATATCAATCTCTCAAAAGTAAGAAATAAATAAATTCATATTTGTTGGTGGTAAGAGTACGGGTGGTAGCTCTATAGGCATAAGCCTAGCTCGAGCCGATCCCAAGATTATTGGATGAGGGGGTAGTCCTAGAGGAATAAGCCTAGCTTGGGCCGATCCTGACAGGTGGTAGCTCTAGAGGTAAGAACCTAGCTTGAGCCGAACCTGATTTGTTGGTTTATGGGTGGTAGCTCTAGAGGTGATAAACCTAGCTCAAACCGAGGCTGATATCTTAATTTATGGGTGGAAGCTCTAGAGGCATAAGCTTAGCTCGAGTCGATCCCAACATAACGTTATGTTATGTTAAGACCCGCTGATCAGTTGGGGCCCGAGTACGATATGATATAAGCGATAAGGAATAAACAATAAAGAGAAGAAAATAATTTATGTAAGGTACATGGTTCTACATATGCAGATCGATGGGTTATTCATATTGACCATTCTCTTACATTTTGATCCCATTGACGTATTTATGACAGTTTGATATGGCCTTACATACTTAGTACATTCTTCGTACTGACCTCCCTTGGGGGGGCTTACCTTACTTGCTGCTGGTGCAGGTACTAGTAGACCTCCACAGTAGGTTGCGGATCTTTTGCTGATCTTTGGTGAGCTCTAGTTGGTTCGGGGCTTTCCAGGTCTCATATGTACTTTTTTTTGGTAGTGTAAGGTTGTATAAAGCGGGGACTTGTCCCGACTTTAGGATGGTTATGTATATGCATTTGTTAGAGGCTTGTAGACGGACATGGTGAGATGAATGAAAGAATGTATGTCCATATTGACTTGATGGCCCTAACGGCCAAGTTTCTTATATATATATATATATATATATATATATATATATTACATGTCTCCATGACTTCCGCTATTGACATCTTATATCTCTATGTGATGGTGCTGCTTATTGAGTGACATGCATATGAATAAACATGAGCAAAGATTGGTTCTCTCGGGCCTCATCGGCTTCGGGTGTCAGTCCGTATCGTTGGAACTCGGGGTGTGACAGTGGATTATAGAAATCAAGGTAAGGTCGACCTTCCAAGGCTTTTTATGACTTATGAAGTGGTAGTCTTCTTCCATAGCCCATTTCTTTTGGTGATGCTCTTGGGATTTGTCCTTTGGATTTGGATAGTTCATCACCCGGTAGTGGTCTTGATCTTGATGTTGATTTTGAGTTGGAATTGGCAATTCAGTTCTATCACCCATTTCTGAGATTAAGAGGTCTGAGACTTACTTTCTGAATTATGGATTCGCCTCCTGGTGAGCATGTTGATCTTGGTTTTGGTATGGAGTTGGATACTCTATTCTTCCTGTGCTATGGTTTATATTTCAGCCACGTTAAAGTTTATATAATCGAGTGAATTCAGATAATTCTCGTTTCGACACTTGTTCGGCATTGTATGATTTTGCGAAGTGCTTCTGCTTGCGTCTATGGGTATTCATTGCCATAGATTAAGTAGTGGTTTGACCAAATGCAGGCTAAGGTTGTATTTCTTTTGAGTTTCTTGAGTGTTGACTATCAGTTACGCTTATTATAGCCTTGGTGAGTTCTTGGTTATACCTTGATACGATCTGACCTTAGAGAATTGGGTCTTGATTGCTCTTATCTTCATTATATTGGTTTTCCTAATTAGGATTATGTTCTTTAGCGATATTTCAGTTTCAGCTCTTACAGACATTATTGGGCTTGTGCTTGATTTTCTGGTAGCGAGGTTGATTGGGGAAATTGGCCTTTGTAAGGACTTGTTGGCTCCAACTGTGATTTTGACCTTTATGGATGATGGCTTGGGAGTCGTGATAGATTTTGGTTTATGGATTCCTACTCGTCAACATGATCAGTTTGGATAGTTGAGATCGAGTAGTTCAGCTTCAGTGTTAGAATTTTAGCTTGGGTTTGCATAACTTTGTTGCATCCCCGTTTCCAGATTTTCCTCATTTGAGCTTTCATTTTTAGGCTAGCTAAGCCTACTCCTAGCATACCGGTTCAGTTTTCTTTAGTTTGGATAGACCATGCTTGATAGTTGCTCCGAAGGTGGTCTATCGGTATATAGTATTGGTTTCTTCTGCTTCTGACCTCGGTTCTCCATTTTGGTCAGAATAATGGATTGTCTTCTCAGTGGGAGAAGTGTACTTAAGATGGGCTTAGCATGACTTTATCCATAGTTGGTGGAACATCCTGGAGCCGATCATTCAATTTTATGAGATTGGTGCTTCGAACTTCTGACCGTCAGTTTCGAGGGTCATCCAGACCAGTTGTAGCTTTGGCCTAAGTGTACAGACCTTGGTCACCTCTTTTTATGTGTCCTGGTAGCACCTTATGGGCTTATTCTTGTGCTTGCCATCATGGATTTTTAGTAAGTCAGATTCAACCTTTCAAGGATGGTATGTTGTGATTGCGCGGATAGGACTCAGATGACATTTTGCGTGATTCAAAATAGATAGCATGTTTGGAATGGCAAAAGAAGGTTAAATTTGGATGTTGGAGTTGTAGCATGATTCTGGCCTTGGATTGCCTTTAGCCTGGCTAAGTTTCTTCTTGATTGCGTTTATATCGGCGTGTTGTCCATGTGTTATGGTTTGGGTTGATATGCTTCAGTCGTATTCAGTCCAGTTGGAGGCCAGTGTGTTGTTGAGTTTGGGTTTGCAGCTATTTGGAAAAGTGAAGTAAGGATGTAAAGGAAAAAGGGATACCTTTGGTGAAATCCTTTGGGAGAATTGTCTCTTCTTGGAGGTTATCTAGGGAGCCATGTTTGAGGTGTGCTGGCCCAGTATCTCATCCCTTCGAGCTTTTGGGCTCTTTCTATCCATTGACTTTTGCGGATCAAAGTCCTTTTAGAAGTGGATATTGTAATGACCCTCGAGGTCATTTTCTCGATTTCCATACATTCTAGTATTTTAAGCCTTTCCATAGCGGCTACAAGTCATTTATGACTTGTCAGAGCTGTCAGTTCGGTTATCGGATTGTCCTTTTGGGTTTTAGACTCATTTCTCTATTTTGGAGCTTTCGCTGTTAAAGATTTGGTCACAGACCAAAACTCCTAGTAGACAATCTCATATGGAAATTCTGACAGCGCCACGAGCTCCGAAATGTTGATTTTAGGCTAGGGGTACACTTGGTTTGGGTCCCAAGGCTTTCAAACTAGTTTTGGGCTATTAGGTAGCTTTAGTGAAAAAATGGAACATTAGGTATGGGCCCCACATTTAATCGACACAACCTCGGATGGAAATTTTGATGGTTTTGTAGAGTTTGAAATATCAAATTTGGTATGTTAGCATAGTTAGTTTGAATGCACGGGGTTTTGAACGAATCCCGAGCACTCGATCGGAGTCCATTTTGGACTTAACTAAAATCTGATAGCTGATATATGGTGTGACCGCTAAAGTGGTCAAAGATCTGCTTTAGCGACCTTGGCCATTTCAGCGAGGACTGCTTAAGCGCTCCCTTATCCGCTTAAGCGATGGATTGCCGCCTTAGCAGCCTCAACCCTTTTGTCGGTGACCGCTTAAGCGGTCAAAGTCTGCTTTAGTGGTTGAATCATCCACAAATAGCCCATCCTTGCTCCACTATCCCGCATCGACATCACACTATCAAAATAGTAATCTATACGTCAACACGAGTAAAATGATACCCCTATTGCAATATAAAACTCTGGGCCAAAAATCGGGTAAAAAATGGGCCCGTAGGGCCCTCTAACAAAATCTCAAAATTGAATACGGAACGAGGTCCCTCGAAGGATATGGAATGTGTACTCAAAATTTGAGCACAAATGGGACAGAAATCGGGCCTCAAATCAGCCCCCAAAGCTTATGATTTCAAAGACCTAATTTTTAAGAATTTACAATGAAATAGGACGAAATTCAACGGGTAAAATGATGAATAATGACCAAGGAGTAATGAGCTAACTTATCTTAATCTTCAATGGAAGATTCCCCATACTTTCTCTCACTTAAAGCTCTCAATAATGTTGGAAAAGGGTTGAGAAAATAAGAGAGAATCGGGTGAAGAAGGGAATTTATTAGCCCTCAGGTGCCGCTAAAGTGGACACTTGGCCGCTTAAGCAACTACCACTAAACTATCAGCCCTCAATTAGTGGTACGATTTCAACCAAAACCTTGATTTTACTATTATTTCCAAAAAGGGGATTTATTGGCATTGGAAATGATGTTTAATTAATTCGACCAAGGCTGATTCTGGTCCATTATTGATCCACATTCATTTTACCACTACTATTTACTTCGGTCAAGGAATATTCTGACCCTTTGTACGCATTTATGATGATTTAGTCCCGAGCATGATCTCAGGCAATGGATTTATGGATTTTTACATTTTTTTAGTCGTGGTTTGAGCATTGATTTTATATATATCTGTCTGTGATACTGGATGGAGTAGATGGATTATAATGATTATTGGAAGTCCTGGATTGGGGCTAGGAAGTGTATATGGATTTTTTGAATCCCTTAGGGGGCCCCTTCATCTGAGAGTCGTCATGCCAGAGAAGAATGATCGCTATAGGTCCTTCCTTTGTGAGCTAGGTGAGTTGGAAGAGGTGTACTTGGTATGGTATGGTACTTGGTACTTATGGTTTAAGGTAATGGAGTCGGTTCGAGTACAGTGTCTACGATATTGTTATGGCATTTCGGTTTATGTTTCATTCATCCATTCATGTGCATTACCTATCACCAATATAGTTGTTTGGTACCTGTATCTATCGATCTTATGGGGGACTTTATAGGTATAAGTTATGCTTGTTTTTTGCTGAGTGTTTCTGTGAACCTTCTGGGCTTGTGGGGGTCCGGTTAGGTACTTGTTTGCCCGGACTAGTCGGTTACTTTATTATTGATTATTATAGTTAGTTCGTGGCAGGTTGGTTGTGGACTGGTACATGAGATTGGAGGTACCTTTTG
Source organism: Capsicum rhomboideum (assembly GCA_031232105.1). Classification (NCBI taxonomy): domain Eukaryota; kingdom Viridiplantae; phylum Streptophyta; class Magnoliopsida; order Solanales; family Solanaceae; genus Capsicum; species Capsicum rhomboideum. Next base: position 54,869,921 of record CP124718.1, read on the forward strand.
ATTCCTTTATCCTCTCGGCAAGTTATATTATTTATCCCAGGATTAGTCACCCCCTTTTGGGTATAGGCTTGATGATGCTAGAGTTAGCTCCTTTACTTGGCTATGGACCTCGAGATGTTAGGTTGACTTCCTCAGGCAGTTTACCTTTGAGTTAGCCCTATATGTATACTTATATGTATGTTACTACCGTATATCCCTCTGTTCCTTGATATATTCATACTGAATATGTACCCCTTTGGCCTAGTATATTATTATATATACTTCTTTCTCTGTTTATTCATGTATTGGCCAGGGATATACGGTATTGCACTTTAGTTCATGAATGCTGTCAGGATAGGATAGTTATCCTTGTTGCTCCATTAGCACTGTTATGCCTAGTTCCTTGGGTAATTGTCTGTAGTTATTTTCATGCCTTACATGTCATTTTATGCTTACATTATTTCTGGAGCTCAGTTGGCCAATGCCTACTGAGTACCACGTATTTGGTACTCATACTACACTTCTGCAACCTGCAGGTTATAGTATGAGTTATTGCCGTTGATGTGTGTATCGTGCGGAGCAGCTATGGATCAGAGATTTGGGGTGAGCTCCTGATGTTTTAGAGTATCCCTACTCTCCCTCTTATTATTAGACTATTCTTTATGTTATGTCAGAGATGGCTTGTATATATACACTTTTCCTGTATTTCACTTGTATTTCGGTTGTATTAGATGTTCCTGTACTGACTCCACTAGGTTTTTGGATTGTATTAGGCTTGCTATCATACTTATTCCGTTATTTTCTTTAATTCTATTGGTAGTACGTTACTAGCTATTCCGGATTATGAGTTGGCTTACCTACTGGTGGGTTATAGTAGGTGTCATCATGACCTAAGAAATTGTGTCGTGACAGGGACCCACTTTTCATCAAAACAACCTTTGTTTGGAATTTTTTCAGTTTTGTTGAGTTTAGAATATTATTTTCGGTAGGGTAGCATATCTCGTTTGCGTTCACGGAGTTCCAAACGAATTTCTAGCACCCGATTAGAGTTATAGACTTCACTGAAAATTTGCTAGTATAGCCAAAATACTTCATCACTATTGCGATGAGGACCTTTGGGCATCGTGATCGCATAGGTAGTTTCCACGATTACGATGGGAAACCTGGTGAGGTCTCGCAATAACGACCATGGGGTCTCGTGATTGTGATGAGTAATCCCCTGGCAATATATATACTTCTTCTTCACGATTTTCAATCCATTTTAAAGTCATTTCGCACCGTTGTTGAGACCTTAGAGCTAGGAAAACTATGGGGAACCAATCAATTAAAGCTTAAGGGCATATCTATGAGGAATCAATCAATTGAAGCTTAGGGGCATAGTAGCTTATTCCTTGATCATAATCCCTTCATATATTCGTAAGTTTCCGTCTTTAATTTCGTTTAGTTCTTATTTTCTTTGGAATTTGGGAACTAATTTGGGCTTGGTTTTGTGGGCCGGAGATGCTTAAATTTTGGGCATGTGATTCTTGTCCCAGGAGTGTAACAACCCCCATTGTGATTTTTAGAGTTTTTTGTGTTTTGACCATTTTGCCTTCCCCATTGTTGCTCTACATAATTTATGAGTTGTGGAAATGGTTTGGATGGTCTCGAAGCATTCAAGAGTTACTTATATTAGTTTGTGATTTTGAGTAGCCTTTAAAGTGATATAATTGACTTTGTTCAATATTTTGTGATCCGAGCATCGAATGGTGATTCTGTCAGTTCCACTAGATCCGGAACGTCCATTTTGGGTCAGTAGCATTGTTAGTTTGGATCCCAAGGCCCTTCTATGATTTTTGAGTGTTGGTCGAAATACTAGTTTATTGGCCTAGATGTGATTTCAAGGGTATATTTGTTGATAACGACCTCCTTTGGGAAATCCGACAATTCCATTGGATTCGGAACGTGTTTTATGATCGATTTGCATTATTGGTTCATATTATAGGGTTTCGAATGAGTTGCGGGGGTTAAAAATAAGTTTTGAAAAATGTTTTCAGTTGGTGCCTTCTCCGCATGCGCGAGGAAACCACCGTGTACGTAACCCTATGATACTGTTCATGGGCGCGTGCACAGCCCTATGGCGCGTGCGCATGACCCCTGGACAACATATAAGCCTTATTTCGGTCGAAAACCCTATTTTCACTATTTTAGGAGCTAGGAAGCTCCATTTGAGGCAATTCTCGATGCTTTTTTCTCGTATAATCTTTGGGTATGTTATTCTAATTTCATTTTGTTCATTTTCCAAGATTATCTATCTCGTTTTTTCATGATTTTGATCTATAAAGTTGAGATTTGAAACTCAAAGTTATGAAATCAAAAGTTCTTGATTTGAAGGTCGATTTGGAATGAGTTTTTATTGATTTTTGAGATTTAAGGTCCTTGTATCATGGGCAAGCTGATTTTGATAAAAGATTATCAAAATTTCTCATTTTAAACTGCGTTTGATAATGAAATTTTGGGATTTACCGGTAAAGTATAAAATGAGTGTTTTAACAATTTCAAACTCGATTTCTACTCGATTTTCAATGGGATTTTAGATTTAAAATTCTTAAACTATGGATAAGGTGATTATTTAATAAAATTCCAATTTTACCTTTTTAATTTTTGGAGTCGATTTTTGAAGTAATTTTGGACCACAGGAATCAAAGTATGTCAATATAGGTATTGTTGATCTTGTATATATATGTAGATGTTATATTTGAATAGGTTGGATGTGTTTGGTGGTGATTAGAGGGAGTAGAGCTTCTATTTTATACTTCAGACTATAATTTGACTTTGCGAGTCTTCTTTAAGACAAGGTGAGATGTACCTTGACTCTTTTTTGAGGTGTTTATGTGTTATGTGCTTTTGATTGTGTTTTGTGAATCACTAAGAGTTTGGGGTCCCACTTAGATGAGATGGCAAGCATCTCTGTGGGTACCAAAGTCTATTGATGGGTTGAAATAATAAAATGGTTATCTTGAGTATTCTCTCTACTTGTGTATACACTTATGGTAAATTATAGATAGATGACTTATAGATCTTGAGTAAATTGATAGTGGATATCTATTAAGAGCCTAAATCATGTTTGGTGGATATTACTTTAATGATTGGGGTTTAGTAACCAGTTAGGAAATAGTTATGCTCTTATGTTATTTAGCAAATGCTTAGATTATAAATAGTTTTGTAGTAGTTGATGTAATTATTGGGGTTTATTATTCTCTTAAGATATAATCGATGATGGTATAGTTAAGAAAGGAATATTGGCTTAGTTACTAGGTAAGCGAGAAGCTGAAATTTAGGGTATGTTGTTAGCTAGTATAGTTCTCCTTTTAGTAATTCAGTCTAATTGGTGTTAATATTGGGAAAAATAGAACTTCTTGTGTAAAACAAGCTAGGTTTTTGGTAAGTTTTCTATGTTTACGTTGTTAGAATTGTTTATTATTATTGTGTTGCCCGTGTGAAGGCTTATATAAATATATTATTATTGACTTGAGAGATTATTATTATTGTGTACCCGTGCGGAGGCTGGTATTAGTATTATTTGAGCATTATATGCCTTTATTATTATCATGACGGCTGAGTTGGGTCTTTGATTGATATTATTGGCCTTATTTAAGTATTATTTTCCTTATTATTATCGTGACACCCAAGTGGGGGCTTGGATTGATATTATTGGCCTTGTTTGAGCGTTATATGCTTTTACCATTATCGTTATGCCTGAGTAAGGGGTTTGAATTGATATTATTGATATCTTACATGACTTTTTATTACAATGGTGCCATGTGATGGCTTATATTAATGAGCTATTGAGATTTGGGGAGATTTCGAGCTCATTTATACCATTGTTGAGTTAATTTATTACATGATATTGATTTTGTTATGAGCATGCATCCTCATTTCATTCATTCATATTTATGGAATTAGTACTACTGAGAAACAAGAAAATAGAATACTTTCCAAAACTCTTGACCGAGGGATGTGCCGGTAAGGTTGATTGATGAGATTGTGAGTGGTGTAATACAGATGGTGAACCCTAGATTATGATTTGGTATACGGGTTGCGAACCACCCATGATTTCCTATCTTGGAATCTTTTACTCGGAAGGAGTGTACGAGAATACATTGAGACAGTATATCATTGTCACTCCATTGCATTGCATTGTATTCTTTTATATGATTGATATTGCATTTGATTATTTCCTTTTGTATTGTATTGTCATGATTGAATCTTTTTTGTGATATTGTGTGTTTTGCATCTCATATCACTACATCACATTGCATTGTACCTTCTGTTGGGTGATTTAGAGGTTGAGATATTATGATATGAGGGTATTGTTATGGCTTAATCCGTTAAGACTGTTGTATCGCATCTAGTGTTTGTGGGATATACACCTCCTCTACCTTAGTTGGAAATGTTGGGAAGTTGATATTATATATCGTGTTGGTGAGATTCTCTTATGATATAACCTATCTCTATTATTGTTGACCTTGAACTTGTACTTGCTTACCTTAATGCACAAATTGATTATCCTGATAAATGTGCTATCTGCTAGGATATGCTGGTACTTTTCTGGGTGCAGGCTTATTCGCGAAAAATTTGATGATTGGTGTGGTGGTCCTCGCTATCACTTTGGATTAGGGTAGGTTATCGACGATACTTTCTGAGTACATGTGTGTCGTACTCATGCTTGCTTTTCTTTCCTTTTCCTGCACCCCGTCCAGGTATTGGTTCGAGTAGCGGAGCATAAATTGTATTTTTCAGTATTAACTTTATGGAGATTGAGATAACGGCTGACGGGTCTCAAAGCTTACCCGAATCTCTCATAATCTCATCTTATGCTTTATTCCCATTTAAGATATTTTAGATTATTTGATCATGTTCTGTATTAGAGGCTTGTACTAATGACAATCAGACTTGGGATGTATTATTGAGATTGAATTTCTTTCTGTATCATTTGGGATTATTTCTATTCTTCTCCTTCCACTTTATTTTTGTGTTGATTATTGAGTTTGGGTTGGGATAGACTTACCTATACTAGAGTGTGTGATAGGTACCATCATGGACTCTAATTTGGGTCGTGACAAGGAGGGACACAATTGTGGATTTGATTTTTGAATTTCGTAAGTGGGCCCGATGGGTGATTTTTAACCTGATTTTCCACCTAGAGCATAAATTGATAATATGAGTATTATTTTTCTCGTATTGACATGGTATTATTATTTTGGTTATGTGGCAACAGTTGGAGCCTTCTCAAAAGGGAAAAACTCTGATTTAGGTACTTATGAGCGCGTTATTTGGCCTCCAGGTAGGTTACGGCTTACCTACTCTTAGGCTTAGCTTGTTTAAGGAATTTGTATGATGATTTACTAATTTTCGGCGACATTGTGATTTGGATACACTTTGCTTAGTAATTTATGACTTTACTCAGTTACTTAGGGGCTTTAGAATAGAATTATACCGTGAATTCTTAGTTTAGGTAATTGTTTCTCTACTTGGGCTAGTCTAGCATGCTTGGTGGTCTTAGGGTCTATCATTGGATGCCTTAGTTTAGGTTTGGATAGTTATTTTCCTTAGGTCAGGTTCCTCAGGACTTTGTAGCTAATGTATCATTTCCTTAAGGTGGTTCACCCTAGGATAGTGTCCTTTCTATAGCTAGATGACCGTGGGCTACTTTAATTATGTATTGGTAGAATAAATATTGGTTATTTGATTGATTTGATCACTTTTTATGCTTGTTATTGATTGCATATCCATGGTGCATTGTCAACTTGACTTAAAATACTATTTTCAATTCAAAAATAGAATTTGAGAAATATCTTACTAGATTCTGAGTCTTAAAAATACTGGGGATGTTGTATGTTGTTTCTTATTCTGAGTATTAAAAAGGGAATGGACTACTTTTAGTCCTAGTTTGAGTCCAGGCACATCACACTATTGATTACTATTCAGAAGTCCCTGTTTAATTTTGGGTAAGATATATGAATATCTCAAGTCCCCTATAGGTCCTACCTTTGCGAGCTACATATGTTGGAGGAGGAGTATACAGTAATGTGGACATGAAATTCATATTGTATTTCATGGTATTCTCCGCACTTATTTATCCTTATTCATTAATTATTGTTAGTTTTGATTGTTAGTTGTATCTGTCGTGTTTATGGGGGGTGGTTATGTTTTATTGATTGTTTTTTGTACCTTTCGGACTTATGGGGGTCCGATTAGGTTATAGTTAGTTTATCATCATCATGCTTCTTAAGTACTTATATTTTCCTTAATTGTCTAGTTTTGACATGCTATTCTCCTGCTACCTCTTCTTTAGTTTACTTTAGTTATATTCACATTTTATTGTACTTATATCTTATTTGAGCTCAGTCGATCTATGATGCCTACTGAGTACCACGTATTTTGGTACTCATACTACACTTTTGCATCTTTTTCTCTGATGTCGATCCTAGTACGTGTCATAATTGCTGACGCCTTTTCTCATACGGAGCTTTTGAACTCGGAGATTTAGGGTGAGCTTTTAACGATCGAAGTTGACCCATCTATTTCTACTTTTTGGACTAGCCTTATTTTGTATATTCGGAGACAGTTTTGTATATATACTGCATCTATCTTGTATTCCCTATTTTGTTATAACTCTTGCACTGACTGATACCATGTCTTGGGAGATCATTTTGAATATTTTATCCTTCTCTCCCTACTTTTATCTGCATGTTTAGGTATTATTTCTTGTGTTAGTCATTTTATTTAGTTTTTTTTGTTTACTATCTCTGCTTATTAGCCCATCACATGACATTTTGTGCTATGGATTTGGCATACCTACTGGTGGATTATAGTAGGTGTCATCATGACCTGAGTTTTTGGATCGTGACATAATGCTTTTGCTTATTCTCCTAGACAAGTTTTCATATATTCATACCTCGTTTCTACGTCAATATCTTGATATATTTTTATATAATCTGCTACCACTGTTCCTTTCCAAAGGTCTATAACTGAGTTCAGATTTGTGGATCATGTTCAACTATATTTAATATTTTAACCTTGTTTCCTTCTTCTTGTAATCTATTTGGTTCTTCTATTGTCATTCTTTTTCCTACTGATTTTATATTTTCTGTCGTTATTTTTGAATTTATTCTATATACTCTTCTTCTGGGTACATTTCCTGTATTAGTGTCTACAGTATTTTGTTGGGTAGTTCTTTGGAAAGGGCTAGAGCTGGTTGACTCCATAAGTTTCTTTTGACTTATCATTGAATGTAGGTATGTTTCTTCGTCACTAACATAAATTTCTCCTATTACTTTATCAAGATTGTCTAATTTAGTTTGTACGAGACTTTATTCTCTTTATCCTACATTGTCTTTTCTGAATTCATATTTCTTGAAATGTTCTTCAGTGGCTTCTAAATTCAGTCCTCCTATTTTACATTCTTTACATTTGAATGTTATACTTGTATGTTTTTAAAAAATTTCTCTTGCTTTTTCTAAAGCTAGGTCTACTTCAAATTCATCTTGTATTATTTTTATATTCATAAATTTTGTTTATATTGTGCTTTCTATTTTGTCATCTATTTTTTTTTTATTTTGCATTGTATAATTATAGACTGTGAATCTTATTGACGTTTCTCCTTTAGTATTTGTGTACATTAAATGAGATTCTGGCCTTAAGACCTTTTTCTTGTTAGATTTTTTAAAATTTCATTCTAACCCAGCATATTCTTCTGGATTTATTTTAATCGGTTTTATTAACTTAATTTATTTTTCATTACTTCTACTTCATCATTTACTTTAGTTTTGAATTTAGTGTTAGTGCTTGTAGATAATTTTCTTATAAACCCTACACATACTAATAAATTATTTTTGTTATTCATTTCTTCATATCCCTTAATTTGTATTTCTATTTTAATATTCTTTCCAAATTCTCTTCGATTTATCATAAAATCAGGACTTATATAAAATATTCCTCAATTATTTGTCATATCTACTTCAGTTAACCCTATTATGGTTTTCTTTAAACCTGACCATCTATTATCATAAATTATAGCCAAACTTTAGTTCCTAAATTTTTTCTAGTTAAACCTTTTAATCCTATTGCTATTAATCTCATATGCATTAAGCTTATTTTTGAATTTTTTATTTCTATTCTTGATACTAAATTTAATGTTGCTATATACTTCCTATGGCTGATAGTTCTTCTTCTTTATAATATCTCTATAATTGTGCATTATTCGATAAATATGTAGAGCCATATAATGTCTTCGGATTAAGTAATTTTAGCTGATTTTGTTGAAAAATCTGAATATCCTTGTTTGTATCTATCATTTTGTCTAGTTATTGATTTCTTCTTGTTTATTTTAGATATAAGTCTCGCTATTAAATTTTTACCTATTCTATTATCTGAAAAGCTTACTATTGTTCTTTCTTCAGTTTTTCTTGACCCACTTATTAAAAGGTCCATTGTTGTGATTTTCTAACCAATTTAGATTTTTCATTTTGAGGGGTTATTTCTATCTTTTTTAATTGTTATATTAAATAATCTACCTCTTTATTTCTTGGATTTTCTATGTTAGTTTTTATCTCTTTATCTTTAATAATTTTTCTATTTTTGTATTGATTTCTAATAATAATGCAATAATAGTACTATTTTATTTTATTATAATTTGATTTGACTTACTTTGAGTTACGTAGTCTGTAAATCCTTGTGGATCAGGCTGAAATTTAATTATTTTTTTAATACTTTAGTGTATATTGAGTCTAAATCATTCATGAAAAAGATATTTTTCTAAGTTTTTCTGTTGTCTTTTTTAATTGACTAATCTCACTAGGTAGTTCTACTTGTTATGTTATTTTTATACTAATTGAGTTGTTTTTATTTCTAATTCTCTGGGTTTTACTATAATAGTTTTGATTAAATTTTTGTCACGACCCAAAATCTCGGGTCATGATGGTACCTACTAAACCCACCAGTAGGTAAGCCAAACCTCATAGCTCGAAATAATAATTAATGAGTCAATAGAATGAGAGAATAAATCATGGAATAAAAGGTTCAAATATAAATGTAAGTATAAACAACATAAATTCCAACCCTTTTGGAGCTAATTACTCCCTATCTCAACTCTTTTCAATATTACTAAAAATTCCTGATTTAGTCAACAAGGATACATCACATTCTTTTAGATATATCACTTAATTTTATACGGATAAATTACTCAGTATTACTAAAAATACTGAAATAATTTTACACGGATACATCACTATGGTCCAGAAACATTGCTAACTAATTCGGTAACATCTCACGCATAATATATCATAAACAAGATTTGTTTGTGTATCAGTAACATTAACATCAGTCTGATATATAACTTTATTCAGATATTTAGTTAAATACATTAGTCTATGTATCAGCAACATGAAAATCCATCAGATATATAGATTTTGTGGAATTCACCGAATGGAGAAAATAAATGTTTCCAATCAGATCTGTCCAGATCTCCACCTGTATCGTCGAAAATTCTCCGACATTCACCAAAAAAGATGACGCTTTACAAATTTTCAACATGACAGTTGTATGTGCGGTCCCGATAAGACAGAGACAGAGAGAAAAAAGAAAATAGAAGAGAAAACAAAGGGAAAAGGGGTTGTTTGGAGCTATGGTGATTTTTTCGACGGAAATTGAAGCAAAGAAGAGTGGTGTTTGTTGGTGGCTGGTTGGTTTTAATGGAGGTTTGTTGTTAGAAGGTTGATGATTAAAAATGAAGGAAAAATGTTGTTGTTGGTTGAGTGGCAGTGAGTGTGTTTGGAGAATTAATGGAGGTGGGTGTTCATGGTGTTGTTGTTGTCAATGGAGGAGGAGAAATCATAAGAGAGAAAGGAGGGACAGTACGCGATATGGGGGGTTCTAGAATGTATCCAAACTTTTTAGAGAGAGAAATAAAATCAGGAATTTATGTAATTGTTTAAAAGAGTTGGAATTTTAAATAGTTATGGTAAGTTAAGTAGTGGTATTATGTAATTTTTCCTAACTATAAACACAGAAAATATGGACCATAAGCTATACATAAAGAGAGTAAAGAAGCAAAATAAACAAAATGCATCCCAAGATCTGGTATCAGTCGACACATGAGATACTAAACATAATAGTACTAAGTAAATACAATATATACAGAATAATCTCCAAACTATAAAATGAAGATGAGTCAACAAAATAGAGAGAGAAGGAACAACTCCAAGCTTCGGGAGCTCACCCAAAATCTCCGATCAAAGATAGCTCCACACGAAGTACACATTAGCATTGAGAACTTGTACTACGATCGACATAAGTGAAAAAGATGTAGAAGTGTAGTATGAGTATCAAAACATGCGGTACCCAGTAGGCATCATAGGTTGACTGAGCTTAACTGATAAATACAAGTATAAATAACATGAAAGGACATAATGAACAACATTACCTACCTAAAAGGAGATGAAATAAAAACTAGGTAATCAGAAACAAGGTACCTACCTGCAGAAGCTAGCCTAACAATTTAACACAACAAGAATCATATTAAGGAAGAATATCAACAGTAGTCTACTCAGAATGTCTACCCAAAGTAAGAGAAATAGCAAGATAATCTAACACTAGAGCCACAATGCTAGAGAAGGAGGGTCTATAAAACATACCTAGACCACGAGTACATGCCAATAACCAACCTTTCACAAGCTATATAGTAATAATCAAATGATAACCTAACCAGGCTTCCATAAGAACGACAAGTACAAACAGCATCGGCCCCATAAGCACGGAAGGTGCCAAATAAAAATCATACCGGTAGCAACAGTGCATATGAATAAATGCATGTAGTGGAAATCAATTGACATAATATGAGATAAGTGTCATGTCCAACCAGTGTATATATCACCACCTCTATCCCCTGGGATTAGATATGAGCCAACATTAAGCTTGAAAAATAGACAATTTGAGACTTGAGAAAACTCAAAAGTTTTACAATCTCGATGTGTAGTTGAGCGTATCACATACAAGTTATGTGAGCCCGATGGAAATCGTAAAACTCAACCTTTCGAACCTCAAACACATTGTGTCCTCATACAAGCTTGGGATGCCTTTGTGTGTATCACATCAGAGTAATGTGTATCGCATAAGGGCTCAGACTCATCGCAAAACTCATCGTCTTCTTCCCCCACTCAACACAAAGTTCAAACTCATGAAATATTTCAAGCAATTGACACAATTTTCATGGCTTATTAAGTATAAACGAGGGTACCGAGACTTCCCCTTAACAATATCTAGCACAAACAAACACAAATATACTAATCCACAACCTATTTTTAATTTAAGGTAACTTTAGATCCCAACCCACAACTACTTCATAATCAACAATCAACCCAATACATATGAACAATAATGGACTTAACCACATCAATTCAAGCACGTGATAAGAAAATTACAAATTAATTTTCCACGCACAAGGGTAATTTTAACAGTGGGAGTTGATTTGGGAAAATGGGTTTCTCTATTTGGAGCACAATACCTTGAAAAACAACTCAATCCATTATTTTGATAAAATTTTAGAACACAAACCAAGAGAACTTTCCAGCGAGATTACAATTCAAAAAGAAATTGATTGATCGGCAACACAATGAGACCTTAACTCTAGGGAGTGTGTGTGTGAGAGTGGTTGAGACAGAGAAATTATGCTAATGGTGGTGTGAGAAGGATTATGAGGGATGTAATTAATGGAATATTTGAGTTGATAGAGGAGAATATGAAAAGTCTTGAAACTTAAAAGTCTCTTTTTCATTTAAAACCTATGACTTACCAGCCCCTAGTTGTACAAACTCGATCAAGATTGCATAACTATGTGATGGCTCGCACAACTAGGTTATGCAATACTGAAACCAAGCCTTTTTGTTCAATTATGACATGAGCCACTATGTTATTGGTTGATGCACTTTGGTGATCCACATAAGTGAAATGCGATACGACAAAGTGTACATAATCTTGGAGCTTAGATTATGGGATCATGTCAACTTTAGAGAACCACTTGTGCGATACGCATAAATGCAATGCAATACCCATAAGTGGCTGGTTGCCCAGATATTTTCACATGAACTTATTTTCACGAATTTCACCAGCCCATTTGGTTAACATACCTGCACAACTCAACAAACATTAATAAAACAACATAAAATAAAACATTTAACTTGGATTGCCTCTCAAGAAGTGCCTTAGTTAATGTCGTGGCATGACATGGAGAAAGTGTGTATTAAATATCATCAAGGAAAAGCACCTGGGGAAACTCCAGGTACTACTTCAAACATTTCCCATTCACTTTTAAATTGGAACCATCCTTCCCTTCCAATTCAATTGCTCCATTAAGAAAAGATTTCACCACTTTGAATTGTCCTGACCATTTGGATTTCAACTTGCCCAGAACAAACAGAACCTTGAGTTAAATAACAAGGCCGTATTACTAGCTATGGATTCTCTTTTTAAAATTGTGGCATCATACCACTTTGTCATTCGCTCTTTGTAGAGGGTGGAATTTTCATACACACGTAGGTGAAATTCATCAATCTCTTATATTTGTTCCATTCTATTGCATATTCAATTATTTTAAGGCTCACAAGGCCTTATATTCCAATTCAACAGGTAGGTGGCATACTTACCCAAACACTAGTTGGTATGATGACATCCCAATAGGTGTATTAAAGGCGGTTTTATATTCCCATTAGGAATCATCTAGATTTCTAGACAAATTCAATCAGTTTGCATTCATAGTTTTTGCCAAAATGCCCTTCATTTCCTCGCTCAAAACATCCACTTACCCACTAGCCTGGGGATGGTAAGGTGTTACCATATAATGCTTGAATCCATATTTAGCTTGCAAAGCACTAAGAATCATATTACAGAAATGAGAACCACTATTGCTAATGATGGCATGGGGGGTCCCAAATCGTGTGAATATGTACTTTTTTAAGAAGTAGGTGACACTTCTACCTTCATTATTTGGAAATGCTACAGGTTCTACCCATTTTGATACATAATAAATAACTACAAAGATGTATATTTTCCCACAAGAGCTTACAAACAGCCCCACAAAGTTAATTCCCCAAACATAGAATAACTCCACCTCTAAGATCAGTGTCAAGGGAATTTCATGTTTTATAGAAATTACACCTTCCTTTGAAATTGGTAACATGATAGAACTAATTCTTGGGTATCATGATAAAGCATGGGCCAATAAAAACCACTTTATAGGACTTCAGCTGTAATTTTTATGCCACGATGCTGACCTCCTACCTGTGAAGAGTGACATACGTCAAGAATTGGTTTTATCTTAAGTTAGAAGACACATCTTCAAATTACGTTGTCCATACATATCTTAAATGGGTAAGGCTCATACCAATAATATCCATGCAACTTGTGGAGAAATATCTTGCATTGGTGTGAAGTGAGGTCTTATGATATGATACCACACGTAAGGTAGTTTGCCAAATTTGCATACCAAGGGACCATTTCCTCTGAAATTGTAAGAAAATGCTCATCGGGGAATGACTCCACTATGTCCTCTTCCTTTAAATTTTGCTCATTCAACTTAAGCTGAGACAAGTGATCGGCTACTTGATTCTCACAACTTTTTATATTCTTGACTTCAAATTCAAACTTTTATAGCAACAAAACCAATCAGATCAACCTCAATTTTGCATTCTTCTTAGACATTAAGAATCTAATAGTACCACGGTCAGTATGTACCCCCACTTTTGTGCCCAAAATGCAAGCCTAAAACTTCTCAAAGGCATACACTACAGCCAAAAGCTCTTTCTCCGTGATTGTATATAGTTTTGTTGGGCCTTATTCAGTGTCTTAATAGAGTATTACACCAGATGGAATATTTTGTTCTTCCATTGACCAAGCACAACCCCTAAAGCAACACCACTAGTATTATACATTAACTCAAATGTTTTGGACCAATTGGGGGCAATAATGATTAGGGTGGTTGTGAGCTTCTCCTTTAAACAATTTAAAGCTTTCAAACAATACCCATTGAAATAGAACACCACCTCTTTCTCAAGGAGTTTGCATAAAGTATAGATCATTTTGGAAAAGTTCTTAATTAATTGCATATAAAAACTGACATGTCCATGAAAATTTGAACTTCCTTGAAGGATATTAGAGGTAGAAACTTTGAAATCACATCATTTTTTGCTTTGATCCACTTGGGTCCTATTTCTTATGACTTTGTGTCCAGGTTCTATGCCTTTCTTCACCATGGAGTGGCATTTTTCCAATTAAGTACAAGGTTAGTTTCTATACACCGTTGCAACACCTCGCTTCAAAGAGTCAAATAATCCTCATAAGTATTGCCCACTATCAAAAAGTCATCCATGAACAATTCAATAATGTCCTCAAACCATATTTGAGAATATAAACAACAAACACCTTTCTGAATGGGATTTTCTTGAAAATGAAGGTCTCATATGGACAAGTAAAGGTGGTCTTCTCCTGGTCCACTGGTGCAATAGATATTTGGTTATACCTCGAGTAACCATCAAGGAAACAATACCAACCCCAAACTACTAATTGATCAAGTATTTGGTCCATGAACGACATTGGGAAATGTTCATTTTGGGTTCACGCATTTAACTTTTTTGTAGTACATGCACAACCTCCACCCTGTGACAAACTCAATGGGATGAGCTTATTTTTATCGTTGGGAACTACGTTAATCCCTTTTTATTTGGAACGTATTGGACCAGACTTAACCATTTACTATCAAAGACCATTTAATTATTTACTTTTTTTACCACCTCTTGCATAGGTGGGTTCAATCTTTGTTGATGCTCAATACTAGGGTGACATTTGTGCTCTAATTGGATTTTATGTGTACAAAAACCAGGAGGAATCCCGATAATGTCGGCTATAGTCCATCTAATTGCCCTAATAAACCTTTCAAAATGTACTCCAAAGCTTGCATTTTCCACTCAAGTAGATCAAAGACAATATCCACATGAAAAATTTCACCATCCCCCAAGAAAACATATCAAAGATGAGGGGGAAGAGCCTTAAGCTCCAACATCTGTGTTTCTTTAATAGAAGGTTTTGCAGTGGGGGTCCCTCTATTTTTCAAGTCAAGATCAAGCTTCTTGGGGTTGTATGAATAGGACCCTAATCTGGTTAAAGCAGCCACTACCTCATCGTAGTCTTAAATATCTACTCCATCATAGTTTAACAAAACCACCGCTAGAGATTCACCCACAAATTCAATCTACGAATTACAAGCCACCAACTCTTCTACAGAATATATCACTGAGATGACTTGCAAGTCGCTCATTTGTTTCATCAATTTAAACATGTTGAAAGTGACCTCCTCATTTATTACCCTGAACTTTAACTCACAAATTTCCAATCGATTGTTTGATTGATCGATCCACTATCAGCAAACTCATGGTTGTAGAATTAGGAGACCCCAAGCCCAACTTCATAAATATAGCAAACGGAATCAAATTTATACTCACTCCCAAGTCACATAATGCTTTAGTAAATTGATACATTCCAATTGTGCAAGGAATTATGAATGCCCCAGGTCTTCTTTCTTTACCACCAAATTGCTTGTCATAATAGCACTACAGTGGTGCGATACTTCTAAAGTGTCAAAATCCATACACCTCTTCTTGGTAACCAAATCCTTCATAAACTTGGCATAACCCAACATTTGAAGTAGGGCATCCACTAAGGGAATGTTGACAAAACTATTCTTAAACATAGCAAGAAACTTTCCAAATTGCACATCATCATTTTTCTTCTTTAATCTTTTGGGAAATAGAGGAAGGCACTTTGGAAATGCCACTAGGAACTGTGGGAACCTCATCTTTCTCAGCATCATGAGCATCAACCTCTCCTTTTTGCACCTCATCATTAGGAACATCATATTCTTCAATCAATTTCTCCTCATCATTCTTCTTTACTTGGGATCAGTAACCACATTTTTTGGCACATCATCACCTTTCAATGGTTTCACAACTCTCTTCTTCTTAACATGATATTGCTCCACATCAGCTCTATTTTTAAAAAACTCTTCAATATCTTCCACCTCATCACCTAGAATATTTCCACTCCTAGTGACAATGTCCATGAAATAGACCTTATAATCCTTAGATTAATCATCATGTCACTATGTAACATCCCCTTTTGTATCGTATTTAAGGATGTAGAGAGTGGATTCATTTATGTATCGAGTTGTTTAATGGATGTGGAATGAGAAGCCACAGTTTGACCCATAAAAGATAGATCACCTCTTATGTCATTTATGCTTTTGTCCATCATATCAAACCTATGGAATCTTTTAGCAAGCAAATCTTCCATCTTGATCCCATGGGATCACTAATAGAATCTTAGGTTGTAAGCTTTTGTCTCTTATTTGGAGGTACACAATGATCCTTTTCTCTTTATCTACCATCCCTTTCATGGTATTTTTCACATTAATCTCTATTACACTCACGCTATACCCATCTCGATCTCTCTAATCACGATAAATATCCTTGGTTCAACCTTGATTTTTATTCCCTTATCTCCAAGAGCCTTGATTAGGCCCTAGGTAACTAGGGAAAGATCCCACCATTTGATTGGATATGTAATGAGCTTCCTCTTCATCAAGGTAATAAAAGTAATCACCATCATACATCTGATTCTCTTTTGAAGTAATGACATTCACACTTTTAGGGACCAGGCCTATAATATGCTTTATGAGTAAATCCATTTGTGTCATGAGCTTCACCATATGTTCATCTCATTCCTCGTCTCTTTTCCTCATCTTATTGGTACTAGTGGAAGAGGAGGGACCACCCATTGCCACCTCAACCGCCCTAGTGTGCCAAGTTATATTTGTCTTTGCCATTCTATCTAAAAATTCTTTTGCATTTCCAAAGGTTTAATTCATCATTGTACCCCTGGCTATATTATCCCAATGGACTTGTTGATAGAATCCAAGGAGCTCTAGAAATTTTGCAATAAAAAGTTTTAGGGAGGCCATGTGTGGGTCATTGTTGTAACTTCTTCTTTAAGCACAACCAAGCTTCATAAAGAGGTTCATTATGTAATTGTTGGAATTTAGTGATCTCATCTCAAAGTTGAGAATTCAGGATGGTGGGAATAATCTCTCAAGGAAGGTCATTTTGAGTTCATTACATAAAGAGATACAACCATGGGGAGTTACAACCTTTGTTGTGATTTTTAGCTTTATCTATGTTTTGACCATTTTTCCTTCTCCATAGTTGTTATATATCATTTATGAGTTGTGGGATGGTTGGCGTGGTCCTTAAAGCATTCGAGAGTGATTTGAGTAGCCTTATAAGTGATTAGTTTAACTTTGGTCAATATTTTGTGATCTGAGCGTTGGATGGTGATTCTTTCTGTTTAATTAGATCCAAAATGTCAATTTTAGGTTAGTAGCATAGTTTTTTTGGGTTTAGAGCCCTTATATTGAGTTTTGACCTATTGGATAAGAAACTGGTTAAATATAGCCTAAAAGGGTCTCGGGGGTTAACTTATTGAAAACGACTTCTTTTAATAAATTTGATGGTTGCATTGAGTCCGAAATATCAAAATTAGCTTAGTAGTATTATTGATTTATTTCTTTGGGGTCCTGAATAGATCTCGAGGGTCTTTTTGAAACATTTTTAAAACTCGACATGTTGCTGGTGCACAGTTGCCAGTGCACCGGACATTTACTCATCGCGATCGCGTGGCAGTGGGGTTGTGATTGCGAAGAGTTTAGTCTTACTTTATCGCAATCACGAGGTTTGGGTCGAATAGGCATCACGATCACATGGCACCTTCTTGTGATTACGATGAGCATTTTTAGTCATGGTCAATGGTTGACCTCACGATCACGAAGGTTAGGTCATGATCGCAGGTCATTGTTCATGTGCACAGTATAAATTCCCCATTTTCTTGATTTTCACCATTTTGAACTTGAGAACCTCGGTAAAGATGATTTTAAAGAGGGGTTTTTTTATCAAAAGTGTTTAGGTAAGATTTTAATCATTGTTCATTGATTTTATCTCAAAAAAGATTTCAAAACTTGGATTTTACAGTTGAATTTTGGGGTTTTAACTGGTGAGGTGAGAAAATTATTTTTTGATGATTTCAACCTCAATTTTCACTTATTTTTTGATGGGTTTTCATAGTTAGGATCCTTGAAGTATGAGAAACTTGATTCTTGAATAAAATTTTAGTTTTACCCTTTTCCCTTTGAGGTTGATTTTTGAACTATTTTTGGATCCAAAATAAAAGGAGCTAATATGGGTATCGTTAGACTCCTTTTGAAGTGTACATTATATTTTTGATAGATTTGGCTCATTCCGAGGCTGCACATAAAGAAAAGGCTCTGTATTGAAGGGTCCAGGGATGACATTTTGACTTTTTGAGGTAGGTTATGGATTAACTTTCTTCAGACTGGGATGGGTATTTAACCATTCGTGTAAAGTATGTTGTGGGTTGGGGACTTTATCATGATATTAATGTTTTACGATATTTATTTTATTGTGTTGCCCGTGTGGGGGCTTATGTAAATAGTATTATTAACTGGAGAGATTATTATTATTGTGAGGCTTGTGTAGGGGCTTATGCGAGCATTTTATTTAACTTGAGAGATAATTATTGTGGTGATACCCGAGTGAGGGTTTATATTGTTCTTGTTTGAACATTATTTGCTATCTATCTTTATTATGTTGCCCGATTGGGGGCTTGAAATAATATAATTGGTGTCTTACATGACTCTTTATTACTTTGGTGCCATGCGATGGCTTATATCATGATTTATTAAGATTTTAGGAGATTTGAGCTCATTTAATATCATTATTGAATTTATTCATTATATGATATTGTTTTTGTTATGAGCATGCATCCTCATTTCATTCATCTATATACATGAAATCGGTACCACAGAGAAACACTGATTTCAAAAGAAAATGAGACACTTTATAAAACCCTTGATCGAGAAATGTGCCGGCAAGATTGATTGAGACTGAGATTGTAAAAGTATATGGGTTGGAAACCCCTCATGGGTCCTGTCTTGGAAGCTTATGCTTGAAAGGTGTATAGGAGGTGACATGTTATGGCTTACTTTATTATAATCCCACTTCATTGCATTTCATCATTTACACTTTTATTTACGTGATTGTAATTGTGTATTTAGTATTTTCTTATATATTCATATGTAATTATTCTTATACAGATATTATACTAGTAGAATTGTTTAAAAATATGGTTTAAGCCACAGTTGGGAACTTTTCTGTATGCAAGTGGAAGCATTCTCATAGTATTCTTTACATGTTTTGTTTTCTGCTTTGCTCAAGCAACCTATGATACCTACTGAGTATAAGTGGACCATACTCACTCCTACTTTCAGAGACAGACTTGTGTATTTTCGTGCTCTTCATTAGTATTAGTTCTCTTTACTCATGACATCAGATTTTGGGATTTGAGTTGTATTTTGTTCAGTTTCGGATACTGTGGTTAATTTCTATTATGGCTTGACTTTCTTATGAACTCTTGTATTGGGTTTCATTTATTTATTTTCTGTATTCTTTATCTATTTAGGTGTTGGTCTTACCTACCTAGGGTTGGCATGGGGTAGGTGCCATCATGACCTCAACTTTTGGAATGTGACAGGGTTTTTCTAACCATGTCGTGGCCTCTTTCGTAAAAAAGAATGGAAAGAGACTCATTTGTATGGACTCTTGAGTGATGTTGGCAATATCAAATGATTGACACACCTCCACAAAGTTTTTGGTATGTTTATTAGAATCTGTGGGATTGTACGCCAAATAAACCTTTCATTTATAGCAAATACGACATGGTGCATGTAACATGGAAGACTACATCGTCGATCGTGGGTGGTAGGCAAATGGCACTAGCTAGTCCCAGAACACTTAAGTGTTCATCTTCATACTCCATGTGCTCTTCATAGCTAGCGGTTCTACTTGTATGTTGACTCATATTATCCCCTATAAAAAACAAAAACAATAAAAACATAAATTGAAACAAATGTAAAGCAAGAGTGAATTAAAACACTACGAAGGGAAATCTAAAATCCTATTCTCCGATAACGGTGCCAAAATTAATAATGCCCAAATCCGCTTCTCAAGTAGAGAAGTGTTTGCGATCGCTTGTAATATAATTACCCAACTTAAGGAGTCGGAGTCGATCCCACAGGGAATGGAATTAAAGCTTTAATCCAACTAGAGTAGTGATTTGCTATTTGCTTGTGATTTTAAAGAAAGTAAAGAAAATGGGGGTTGAGTGTAATTCGAACTAATTTATCAAACATGAATATAAATTAAGAGAGATTGGAAACAATACTTCTTACTTTTTGAACTTGAATAAAGAAAAAGAATCTTAGGGATGTGCTAGTATGGGTCTAAGTATTGTAACCTGGAATTTAACATTGCTTTAATACCATTATCATTGTTGGTAGGCTAGGTTTTCTATATATTCACACTCTCTATCTATCAATATATTTTACCTTGGGTTCTCTCAAACCCCAAGGTGTGCATAATTCAACCAACTTAATACCTCAAATTAACTACTCTATCTCTAGTAATAGCTATTAATTGAATGAATTTAAGTCTTTGTCAACTATTTCTTATCACCCTAAACCCTTTTCTTAAGAAAGATAAGATATCCAAAGCTAATTAGAGTTATAACCTCCAATATGGATTCAAACACGAAGAAATAGTTAAACCCACATCAAATAAATAATAATTAAATCATTATCAATACTCAATCACATAATCAAATCCAACATCATACACCTTAAGATTTGGGAGTTTAGATATGCATAGTTAAAAATATATAAATTATGCCAAAATCTTCAGTTAAATTCTCCATATATTGAATATCCACAAACAAATCACAAAATTTCCAAGAAGAATTCAAGATATGCCTTCACTAAAACCCCTATTACTTGGTTACAAAGTCGCAGAAACTCAAAGTGTAGTTGAATGCCTTCGAAAATAAAAAAGATTATATTTATATGACTTAGAAATACGGAAACAAAAATAACAAAGTTGCCATTGAATACACTTTTGCGAGCTTCATCAAGCTCGCATAACTCTTATGCAATCTGTATCCCTACACTTTCAGCTCGTCAAACATGCTTCAGGTTACTTAATTCCTTAAATCCTTTGTCCACTTTTGCGATGCTACAGTAAGATTGCATAACTCCCGTGCGATCCGCACAACTAGGAACCAGGCTAGCATAATTGTAACTTGAGAGATCCTTCATGTTGGTCATTTGTGTGATCCTAAGAAGGTTTTTGCGATATACATTAGGATTTTGCAAACTGAATCATCACTTGTGCAATCTGGACCTAGCACCTCTTGTTTTCTTCCAAGTTTTTGCTCCTTTTGGCACTTTGCTGCTCGTTAGTGGATTTCTTGGTCTTATTACCTACATTCAACTAAATTAATATAAGAAAAGACTCAAATTGGTATTGAGGAGAATAATTTCCCATCCAATTGATGCTAAATGAATCATAAAGTACCTACTCATCAAAAGTCACTCTGAGCCCCTGAGGTCAAAACTGAATTTTCTTTCATAATTAGTTCACCCGTAAAGTAAGGAGCTTACATCAAAAATTTCATCCAAAAGTGAGTTTGAATCAATCCTCAAAATCCTATTTTAGAAGCTAAGGGCAAAAACCCAATTCGCAATTTCCCAAAATGAAGATAAAAGCTCGAAATCATAAATGAATTAGTAAAGAATTACAAAAATAGTGATTAGAAACTCAGACCCTTTAAAAATAAAGTAAAATTACATCAAAAATCATCTCAATCCGAGCTCTAGAACTCTAAAAATGGTTGAATAAAATGAAAAATCATGAAATCATTATTCATAACTATTGCCACCACTTTTGAACAATCACGTTACCTTAGTGAAATAGCATTGATATGCTCCCAGTTCTCAGTATGATCGCATGCCTTGCATCCTACCTGTGCTCCCCAATTCTCTAGCATGATCACATGTTCTCAGCACTGATAGGGCCCATACCGCTTAACCATCTACGTGATAACATCATGGTTTCAATGATGAAGCTCACATCAGATAGTAGAAATAATAAGTTATATATCTAAAAGAATGATCTTTACACTTGAAACTCATTCGAAATCACCCTAGAAACAAACCAATAATGCAAATCGATGATAAAACACTTTCCAAACCTATTAGAATTATCAAATCACCATTCTGAGTCGCCTTGACCAAATATTCACCATGTTCAACTCTAAACTTAAGAAAACCTAGAATACCACCCAATGGTCAAAATCACTTCCCAGTGCCTCAAAACCATTTCAAATGATCTAATCAAGTCATAAATCATACTCAAGATCTAGTGGGATCATCAAAACTTCAAATCTGACCTATCCAACCCTAATTGATGACTTTTATCAAAGTTCACAAGTTTCAAACTCCCAAAACTAAAAAACATCTCCAAAACACATCCGATCATATCAAAAATTGTGCCTCCCATCCTTGCAAGTCATAAATAGTTAACAGAAGCTATGGAAAGGGTCAAACATGAGAAAGGAATCATAAATCACTAAATGACCTTGATTTTTATTATATCATCCACTACTAAAACACACGTTCGTCCTCAAAAATAAAGAGATAGAAACTAACTGATTAGTCAAAAGTTGATGGCATTTGCTTCACATGTATAACACAGTGTATCAGGTGACTTATCCTATTTGCACCTAATTTTAGCCTTTCTTAATTTTGATTAATTATTCAAGCTTCTTCAATCCAAACAAAGTATAATAATTATTTTACGAAAATCAAAAGATATTTTTAGTTATTTTCTGAAATGTAATGATCTTCTAGGTCATTTTCCTTGTTTGCATGTGTTTGCAGTGTGTAGAGCTTACCTATAGCTGACCCAGGTCATTTGTGACTTTCTGGGACTGACGATTCAGTCATCAGGCAGATCATTTAGCTTTTGGAGCCGTTTTCTTATTTAGAGATTTTAGGTAGTCGGATATGGGTCACGGGTCTAAACTCCAGTTATAAGGACTTGGATGTTATTTCTGACTATCTTAGAGGATCTAAAACATTAAATTTAGGCTAGATTGACCCTAGGTTTGGGTATGGAGGTTCCCAGACTTATTTTGGGCTCCAGGCCGGCCTTTTGCTTAAGTTATGTCAGCCCTTGGGGCATAGGCCCCAGTTCTTATCAGAACGACATATGATGGAAATTTTGATAGTGCTATTGAGTCCGAAGTGTCGAAATTAGTTAGGTATCATATTTTATTTATGTGTACGGGATCTCGGATCAATCCCGGGCACATAGTTGGAAATGCCCGGATTAGCCATTTTTGGGCCATGGCCATGCAATTAAGCGGCCATGGGCGCGCTTAGTGCTATATGCTTAAGTGGAACTAGGAGCACTAAAGCAGCCATGGCAATCCATGGGCAAGTGCTTAAGCGGCCAAGGGTTGGCTTTAGCGCATGGGTTCTTTGTCACGCCCCGAATTCCAACGAGGCGGACTGGCACCCGAAGCCGTTAAGGCCCGAGAGAACCAATCTTCATTATCATACACTCATGCTCATGCTACTCAATAAACATCACCACCACAAATAGATATAATATGCCAATAGCGGAAACCATGGAGAATACATGATAACTACGAAACTTGGCCGTTGGGGCCATCAAGACAAAACATACGTTTCTTACATTTTCTTCATCTATCCCACAACATCTACAAAGCCTCTACAGATGCATAACCATAACCAACCTAGATTCGGGACAAGACCCCGCTCTATACACATATACAATACCAAAATAAATGTACATAGCACCTCAGAAAGCCCCGAACCAACTGGAGCTCACCAATAGTCCGCAAAAGATTCGCAACCTACTGTGGAGATCTACTAGTACCTGCGCCTGCAGCAAGTAAGGTAAGATTCCCCAAGGGAGGTTAGTACGAGGAATGTACTGAGTATGTAAGGCCATATGAAACTGTCATAAATACGTCAATGGAATCAAAATGTAAGAGAATAGTCAATATGAATAACCCATCGATCTGCATATGTGGAACCATGTACCTTACATTAATTATTTTCTTTGCTTCTATTATTTATTCCTCATCGCTTATATCACATCGTACCCAGGCCCCAACTGATCAGTGGGTCTTAACATAACATAATGTTATGTTGGGATCGGCTCGAGCTAGGCTTATGCCTCTAGAGCTTCCACCCATAAATCAAGATATCGGGCTCGGCTCGAGCTAGGTTCTTACCTCTTGAGCTACCACCCATAATCCAATATATCAGGTTCGGCTCGAGCTAGGTTCTTACCTCTAAAGCTACCACCTGTCAGGATTGGCCCGAGCTAGGCTTATGCCTCTAGGATACCCCCTGATCCAATAATCTCGGGATCAACTCGAGCTAGGCTTATGCCTCTAGAGCTACCACCCGTACTCTTACCACCAATAAATATGAATTACTTTATTTCTTACTTTTGAGAGATTGATATGTTGATAGTCACAACATTATTGGAGCTTGGAACATCAGTCCATGATTAAGAGACTTATGAATAACAACTAATCCATGAATAAAGAACATGTGAATAACAATACATGAAAGCCTGAAATGAAATGCCTTAGCACATTTTGGAATGGAACAAATACAATGACAATGGGAACAATATGTGTTGCAGAAGGATATAGTAAGAGTAACCTTACATACCTTGTCTTTCCAATATAAATATTCAATCCTATATGTGAATACAATAGTCCAGCTCCTTCCTTACATTTCACTCTACAACACAAGTACATAACGGAGCCTACGTTAACAATCAACTACCTTACAAGTGCATAAGACGACAATGAGTTACATGATTGCCTTATAATGTCATTTTCCCTCTTTACAATACCATTCACGGCATTATCATACCAACAATACCACAACATGCCCAACATTGACCAAGACATCACAACTCAATAGAATTTCACACCAAGTTCATCCTTTACGCTTCTTCATTAATACGACATCACAATTATTCCATCAAGTCATCCCAATACACTTCATAACAATATATCCCTAATAATACCACAATTTATATTTATAGAAAAATAAAAAGTTAAGGAACATAACCACACCATACATGTTGATATTTCATCTATACCATGCACTCTCATCAAAACCTCAAGTCCTTTTTCAAGTTCAAATCTCATGGATAACACATCTTTTACCAAAAAGCAAAAGTGCACTATTCAACACCTTTAGATATAGCCATCATGATATACATATGCTCTCATGCATATAATATATTAAAACATAAGATTAAATACTTACCCAAGCTTGAGAGATGATGATCTTGTCCAACAAATGGTTGCTTAGTGCTTAGGGTTTAAGAGAAGATAAGAATGTTTTCTTGAAAATTATAGAATATGGCATGTGTGTTTGAGTGATTAAAATCTGATTTTTGGGGCCTTTATATAGACCTCAAGTCATACTTATCCACACTTGGTCCAATAATAACATGTTTACTTGGTCAATGGCAAGAATGGGTCATTTTTCCCATTTGGGCCTTGCATTTTGGCTTTATTTTGGGCCTCTAATTGAGCCCATTCACACATGTGAATGTATCCCACCAAATTAAATGCATGATTCATCATATATCTCATGTGTAAATAATTCCCTAATGTCAAAATAATATTCAACTCGCGAGATTCACATTCGTAGCCTCAATCCTTAAGAATACGCGATTTTTGACACTCATGGCTTAATTGAACATAATTTGATAAAACAGTTGTGACGAAGAATTAATCCCAACTAGGATGCCAAAATTTATTGAGAGTAGTCTTACGATGATGGAATAGTCACACCATAACCCAAGAGTCCTTTTTATAGACTTATATAGAAAAAATCGGGCAAAAAGTACCTCGGCACGCTCCCGGGCGCCCTTGACACTTAGAGAAAACTTCAGCAAAAGAAAGGTGGGCAGGGGCATCCTGGAACGCCCTTTGTACACCCCCTTGCTGCCTGTGACAACAAAAATTTAGGCCAAAGCGGCCTGGCACGCCACCTGCAGCGCCCAGCCAAATTTTTGATTTCAACTTTTCTTTGCGGATTTGGTTGGATCTTTCAAGTCCCAGCCTTTTGCTTATATCTTATATTTAAGATCCTTTGCTTGTATGTCCCTTAAACCTTACTTTTCACCCCACAACTGCTCCACAAAGTCACAAACACCACCTACTACAAAGGTCTATTCACACTTACTAGCACAATATCGAATGTTCCATCAATAACAATGCAAAATACGTACTTATTGCTCTCGAACCTAGGGTAAGCATGGCTCAAGGTTTTCAAGTAGGGTTAGGAAGATACAGGGTGTTACATTCTTAAGCCACCCAAGGTACGCTAAAGCAGCCACTCGATTGGGCGGTGGACAGCGCTTAAGCGGCCACTTATAGCGCTTTAGCGCTAGGTGCTTAAGCGGCTATAAGGGTGCTTTAGTGCCACCTACAGGCCATGTATAAATTCCTTTCACCCTTAAATCATTTCCAAGCGGTGTCTCTTACCATTTCCTCCATTGTTAAGCACACCAAACTTATATCTGAGCTCTTGGAGTGGGAGTTGAGCTTGGGTCTTGTTGGATTTGGGTCCGTGGACTCATTCTCATCATTTCTATGATACATTTTATTGGTTTTATTTTAGTTTTCATTTATGTAGGTGGTGATGCTACTGATGTTGGTGTTTGAGCCTCGTTTTGGGCTCGAATTTGGTTATGGCAGTTGTGACTATTGGTCATGAGGTAATTAGGGACATAGTGAAGGTTTTGGTATCATAATTTTTTAAGTGGTCCCCACGTCAGTTGTTTGGTCATTTTTCGACCTAATGTAATATGGGTATCGATAGTCATGTTTTAACTTGTAGTTTACTATTTTGATAACATTGCAGTGATTGGAGGCCTTTTGAAAGGAGAAGGATCTTATGTATCTAATTCGTGTATATGCTTTTGATGGAGTCCAGGTAGGCTTCGGTCTACTATGTTCTATTAGACATTGTTTGATATTGATTATGTGCTAGACGGGGGTGTGACATAGGCTACTTGACTTATCTTTTAGCCTATACTTTACCGCCTTCACTGCAACATGATTATTATATGAACCTTAGCCTAGACTACCTATCCTAGCTTGGGTATATTGGTAGACCTGATTGGTTGTGTATTATACGTGACCTTAGATTGGTTTTGGAGATCCTTATTATGGGAGCTAGGGCAGTATCTGCCCGTTCCACTGGTATTTACCTGATTATGCTCCCTTGGTAGTATGATGCGCATCCTTGATGCCATACCCTAATAGTGTATACCTAGTTGTATGATATGTATCTGATTGGTCTTATGTCTGGGTTTCTCATAGGTCAACATCTGATTTTACAGAGGTCAGCATCGTCCTTAGTCTATTAGGTCAGCTTAGGTGGTGCCTCTGAGTGTAGGTGTCTCTCAAAGATTTCGTGGTGGTTGTAGTGGATAGATTTTAGGTCAGGCATTACGGGGTATTCGATCTATGACTTTAGGCCGTGGAGACCATTCTGGATCAGTTGGCATAGTGCGGTAGAGAGTTTCAAGAGCGTGTTATGCTTGTGGTAAGGTTGGTAATTTGTCCAAAGAGTGTCCTCGATGTGGGATTATTGAACAGTCAGTGCAGCCAAATTAGTCTCTCAGGGGTATAGTACATTTAGATAGTAGCGGTACGCCTAGTGTGTCAGTTTGCCATTCAGAGACTCAGTTTGAGAGCAGACGCGCTCAGATTCGTATTTCTTTAGACAAGCCAGTGTTATGTCTTCATATTTCACCGCTTTAGATGCGTGTTGGTTTCTATTTTCTAGTTTCTATTGGAGTTATGTCGGGGTTTCCATATCCATCGGTGATTATATGCTTTGAGCTGACTATATGATCTCTGTATGCTCAAGTGGTTACGTGGCCTGGTAGTGTTATATTGATTATGTGTACCTCGGTGTAGGTTCTTATATATTTGGCTATCCCCAGAGTTGATCTCTTTTAGTAGTATATTGGATAGATTGGTACGGTATGTTTCTTGGGGATGGTATCTGGGGTAGAATTGTAACACCCCGTACCTTCCTAACCCTACTTGACGACGTTGAACAATGCTTACTTGGGTGTCGAGAGCCATACATATGTATTTTGTAATGCTATTGATGAGATAATTGACTTTCTCCCTCCTATATGTGATTAAACCTTCATAAGAGGTGTTTTGTGATTTTCATGGAACATTTGTGGGGTTCAAAATGAGGCTAAGAGGAATTCTAAACAAAGTATATTAAGGTTAAGAAGTAAGTTAAAGAATAGGACTTAAAGTATCTAACCAAACCCGCGAAGAAAAGTCGAAAAATGAATTTTTCAAAAAACAAAACTAAGTAAGGGGCACGCTGGGGGGCATTTCATGCCGCTCTAGGCTAAAATTTTTAGTCCAGAGGCAGCAAGATGGCGCGCCCAAGGGCGTGCCACCCTGGTTTTGCCACTTTTTCGAAAGTTGGAAATTTTCTAAGTCCCAAGGGTACCCGGGGACGTATTGAGCCTATTTTTTCCACGTTTCTTCTACAACCACGAGTATATACATGAAATGAGTAAAGTATTACATTGGTATGATAAAATTACTCGAGAACAAATTTGGAGTCAAAATGACAGTTTTGCCCTTATGGTCAAAATAAGTCAAACGTGGCTAGAATCACTTGTTTTTGGGATTGAGGCTACGGATATGAGTAACATGAGTGGGAATATTGTTGTAAAACATATAATATGACTTAAACACAAGAAATTATTGATTTTATTGGGTTAATTGATTTGGGCTCAATAAAAGCCCAAAATGAGGCAAAAGACATGGGTCACATGACCCAATCTTCTATTGACTAAGTCAAATATAGCATTAAATGCCAAAAATGGATAAGGATGAACCCAAGGACTATATATAGACCCAAAAATCAGATTTTATTCATTTGGGAACCCTCATGCTTTTTAGATATTTTCTCAAACATTTCTCTCAAACCCTAAGAACTCAAAGTCAATTCTTGGAGCAAGATCATCACTTTTCAAGCTTGGGTAAGTGATTATTGTTATGGATTAATATATTATATGCATGAAAGAGTATGTAAATCATGTTGGTTGTGCTTGTAAATGTTGGACATGGTACTTTGTGTTTTTGTATAAGATTTGTGATCCATGGGATTCAAGCTTGAATTAGGACTTGTGCCTTTGATGAAAGATCATGGTATGGATAAAATATGAACGTGTATGGTGTTATTTTGTTATTAAACTTGTTATTTTTCTATAAGTGTAAATTGTGGGATTTTGGCCGATATGTGCTATGAAGTGTATTAAGGTGAATTGATGGACTATTTGTGATGTGGTATGGGTAGGAAAGAGCAAAGGAGAAGTGTTGTGGTGAAATGTATTGATTATCATGTGTTGGTCAATGTTGGGAATATTGAGAGATTTTTGGAATAATAATCTTATCAATGGTTTTGTCAAGGGGAAATGGCATGTTTAAGGGCAAACATGTGACTCATTGATGTTATATGCATTTGTAAAGTAGTTGGTGGTTAATGTAAATCCCGTTGTGTATTTGTGTTGTAGAGTGACACATAAAGAAGGAGCGGGACTATTGTATGTACCTCTAAGATTGTATATCCGTATTGAGAGTACAAGGTATGTAAGGTTACTCTGTCCGTATTTTTCTACGGCAAGTAGTATTCACATGGACATTACGCTTGTTCCACCCTGAAATGTGCTAAGGTATCCCATATCCGGTAATCCATGTTCATTGTCATATATTTCCTACTCATTGATCGTTGGTGAATCTCATGTCTCATATTCATGGTTAATGTTCCAAAAGATCAAATAAGGTTATGTTCCAATGTTCCAATAGTGATTATACGCATGTCTCTTGTTCAAGCAATATTGTCCAATGGTTCCAATGGTGTTATGGTTCTTCTAATGTTATGTTTCTCACGATGTTTATTTACATGTCTCTCACTCATTGGTTAATGATCCAAAGCTTCAAGTAAAGTTGTGACTATCATAGTACCAATCTCAAAGTAATAAACAAAGTAATGCATATGTGGTCAATGATCAAGTATAGGTGGCAGCTTTGGGGGAAAAATACCTAGCTCAAGCCGATCCCGAGGTTGTTGGATCAGGGGGAAGTCCTGGGGGCATAAGCCTAGCTCGGACCGATCCTGACAGGGGGCAGCTCTAGGGGTAATAACCTAGCTCGAGCCGAACCTGAAATGTTGAATGGGTGGCAGCTCTAGAGGTACTAACCTAGATCGAGCCGATCCTGATATATACATTGATTCATAGGGTGGCAGCTCTAGGGGAATAAGCCTAGCTCTAGCCGATCCCAACATAACGCTATGTTATGTTTAAAACCCACTGTTCAGTCGGGGCCCGGGTATCACAGGTCAAAGGCAAAGATGAATAATCATGGAAGTAAAGGTTCAAAGAATGTAATGAAAGCAACATACATGGTTTCCAAAGTACAGAATAGTGACTCATCTACATTGTGACTTATCTATATTGGTTATGCATTTGAACTTGAGTTCTTTGACATACTTACATATCTTACAAGTTTCATATGGCCTTACATACTCTGTACATTCTTCATACCGACCCCTCTTGGGGAATTTACCTTACTTGCTGCAAGCGCAGGTACTAGTAGGCCTCCACAGTAGGTTGCCAGTTATTGCAGATCATTGGTGAGCTCCAGTTAGTTCGGGGCTTCTTCGAGTCATAGTTGTTCATATGTTTTGGTGTTGTATATGGTGTATAAAGCGGGGAATTGTCCCGAATTTCAGTTGGTTTTGGTTAACGTCTATGTAGAGGCTTTTGTAGACGTATGTGGGTGAATGGATTTAAGATGGTACATGACGTTTTGACTTGATGGCCTCAACGGCCAAGTTTTGCATATGTATATATATATATATATGTCCCATGTTCCATGTTTTTCCATATTTTACCTTTCATGTTCTTACGTGATGGTGGTGTTACCTATGACATGCACATGAATGAATAGAAGCAAAATTTGGTTCTCTCGGGCCATGTCAGCTACGGGTGCCAATCCGTCCCGATGGGATTCGGGGCGTGACAAGAACCCCTTCTATTGTGGCCTATTGGCCCTGGTATGATTTTAGATCGGTAATGGTTGTGTTTTTTTTTGTGCCACCCACACCTTATATTGTGTTTAGTCTTGATATTGCCCTGGCATTGGGCATATTTTACCTTTATGTCACTAGTACCTCATGTTGTTGTAGTATTTACATTGTCCTAACCTATGATAGGCCTATGTGTAACCTATAGTTGACTAGTGATATCTTGTTCGTCTTCCTTCCCTTGTGATTCTCATTTTGATGATTAGTTCTGATAGCCCACCTCTTGTGTTGTCAGTTAGGGGTTACCCTTTGGGTTGGTTTGAGTTACTTTTGGGTGGTTGTAGGTACTGGTATTAGTGTCGAGTTGAGTACATTGTCCCTTTCTATGGCACGGGTTCTGGTTAATTGAATTGGGAGTGGCTAGACAGGTGGATTCTGGGGTTTTCTATTTATTGCTTGTCCATCCTGGTATGTTCTCTGGAGCATGCCTGTTTAGGGGCTTATGTGGTGTAGCAGTTGTTAGCAACCTGTGTGGATGCACTCTGGGAGAGAGTAGTGTTGTCACGGATTGTTATGGGTATTAATGGGAAGCTAGATTTAGGCTAAGATGGAACTTTCTGAGTTATTGTGAATTCGAACACCATTGCTATCCTTTGCAGTCGTGGCGGGAATCTTGGTTTTGTCTCGATGGTTTATGTCTACAGTAGATGTGGTTGTTGCTTGTGTCCTCAGTAGTGAATTCTCCCTCAGACAGGATTTTTCTCTGAAGGACTACGTTCATCGGTTACACTTCAGTTTCAGCTCTTACAGGAAGCATTAGATATATGTTGACCACCGTAGGTGAGTATGAGGTAGTTGTTGGGTTTTGGTACAGCCTTATTGTCTTCAGCGCAGCTAGTTGGAATGCAGTATTGATTTCTACGACTCTAAGACTTGATTTTCAACCCTTGGTATAGTTTGAATAGTTAGATAGCACATAATGGGCTTGCTCGTATTGTTGTCATCCTGTATATTTAGTATATCAGTTCCAGTATTCCATGGATCGTATTATAGAAGTCCTGGTTCGAGACCAGGAAGTGTATGCGGACTTCTCGTGTACTCTGCGGGCCTCTCTGTCCGAGAGCCGTAGTGTCAAAAAAGGTTGGTCACCGTGGGTCCCGCCTTTGCGAGCTAGGTGAGCTGGAGGAGGGGTGTACACTTGGTTTACTTGGACTTGGTAATTGTTTCACTCGACATCGGCACTCAGTTCTTGTTAAGGTTCTATTTTTTGCATGTATAGCCTATCACCAGTATGATTCTCACTTGTGTATCCCACCGTGGTTTATGGGGGCCCAGTTGGATGGTTCCATGTGCTTTAGTGTCCCTCCGGATTATGGGGTTCAGGTTAGGTTTTGTTTGCAGTGTTACCTTTCTGGCTTACCGGAGGAGGGATGATATCCAATTAGGTGATATGTGTCCGGACTGTCCGATTAGATTCTGCTACTTGACTATGGCTTTTTGGTGATTACAGCTCTGTGGGACCAACACTTGCCAGTTATAGTTGGACACCTAGGGACTCAAGTATCCTCGATTTTGTACTTACGTTTAGGGTGAGCTTTAGGTATACTGAGCCTTATAGGAAGACATACATACCCTAGTTAGGTAGCCTTCTTATGTTAGGATTAGCTCCCCTAGTTAGTCACTATTCTCGATATACTAGGCCGGCTGACTTTAGTTAGCCCAGCCCAATATAGTTATATTTATACTATACGACCAGTTGTCCTCGTGGTGGTGTGTATATATGTGTATATATATATCCATATTTGTACACTTCTTCCTTCCTACTACTACTACATATCATTTGTATACCCTTCTTTCATATATACATTGTTTATCCCATGTCTTCTTCTTCATTACACCACGATATGGGGATTATCCTTTTGTTGGTATAGCCTGATCTCAAGATACCTGTAGGGTGATCGCATATGTTAGCTACCCATAGCTTAGCTTACAGTCCTAGCATTATGATATCTCCTGCTATAGATAGTTACCTGTACTACTTACACCTGTTTTACATGTGATTCAAATTTGCATTGTCTTTGGAGCTCAGTTGGTTGATGCCTACTGAGTACCTTGTGTTGGTACTCACACTACACTTCTGCACCCTGCAGTTCTTAGTATGAGTTTTCACCATTGATTTGTGCATCTTGTGGAGCAATCATGGACCAGAGACCCGAGGTGAGCTTCAGACGTTCGGAGTTGTGCCTACTCTCCTTCTTTTGCTGGACTGATCTTTACATTGCATCTCAGAGATAGTTCTACATATACTTACATTATGTTTATCTTGTACTCTTGGTTATTAGTGGCTCTTGTACTAGCATCACCAGTCTTGGGGTATTCTATTATATTTCTTTGGACTCTCTTCTCCTTGCACTTGATCTTATTTTTGGTTCTTCATATTAGTCCGCTACTAGTCGTTCCGGACTATGGTTTGGCTTGCCTACTGGTGGGTTAGAGTGGCGCCATCATGACTTGAGAAATTGGGTCGTGACATGGAAGAATTTGCATTTTCATATGGAAATATTCTAATATATATTCTATATTTCTTACATAATTTTTAATTAATATGAAAATCATATTACCAAAAATAAGTGTCTAATTAAGTATATTTCATTTTTGACAAAATTAGGTAAATTATAGTTTATTGATTTAAGTAGTCTATTTTATGAAAGAATTATTGTACCATGTTAAGATAAGATACTTGATTATGATTAATTAATTAGGATAAATAGTTTATTTAAATATCATTAGAATGGTGTCAACTTTGAGTCAATATGGGTATAATTTTAATTTATTTTGGCTACAATTGTAATTATTACCCATTTATACACAACAGCTTGTAATGAGCCTCTAGGTTATTTTCTTATTTTTTGCATATTTTTCCCGTTTCAAGCTTTTCTATAGTTGCTATATGGTATTTATGACTTGCTGGGACATGGTTCGATTCCCATGGAGTTTGATTGGGTTTTAAACTAATTTCCCTATTTTGGTGCTTGGAAGTTAAGAAGTTTGACTTTAGTCAACATTTTAAGTTTGACTTTAGTCAACATCCTCGGACGAAAATTCTGACAGTTTCTTTAGCTCTGGAATATGGATTTTGGGCTAGAAGGATCGTTGGTTTAGGTCCTCAAGCTTCCAGACTCATTTGGGTGGTTGGTTGGGATTTTCATGAAATGAAGAAAAAGTATTGACTTCGCTCAAAATTTCATCTAAACAAACTTTGTTGGTCATTTCATTGATTCTGTTGAGTCCACAATGCCATTTCTGATAGGGTGGCATAGTTGGTTTGCATTTATGGGACTCCAAATGAATTATGAAGATCCATTCAAGAGTTGGAATTCTTGGCCAAGCTGGTGATGTAGATGATGTCTGGTGTAGCCGCTAAAGCTAAGCTTCGCTTACTCCAACGAGGCCATTTTTGTGGAAGAAGGGCTGCTTTTTTAGAGGCTGTTGATGCCAGCGCCTTCTGCTTCTGTGGATCCTTCTTTGTGTGTGTGAAGCTTTGTCTACTTTTGCGGAGGGTGAACTATGCATCCAACTTCGCTTAAGCGAAGCTTTTCTAAAATAGTGAGTCCACTTTTGTGGACTTTCCTTTGTTTTTGTAGAGGTCTAGTTATTAAGTGGCTTCCGCTCTAGCAGAAGCTTCATTGCCGAAGCGACACTATTTTTGCGGTCGATCCTCTGAAAAAGCAGAATTAAGACGTTGTATATATTGCCCCATCTCTTTGACTTTGTAATTTCCTCCATTTCCAAACTACTTGAGATCTCGGCCAAGGCGTACACTGATCAATTCTTAGAGATTTTCATCACCTGATAAGCTCATTTCTTTCATCATCTCATTATCTTATTTTTCCGACTCAATTCTCGTCTTAATTTCTTGATTTGGGTCTTGGATTCTTGGTTTTTTTAATTAATGTAAGTTTTTGTACCCAATTGAAGTCCAAATTCAATTCCATCTTTTCTCAATTTTCGGGCTTGGGTTTCTTGTCATTGGGGAAGGATAATTGCAGGTGCAACTTTAATTTTCATCGGCGGGCCTTGAGGGTTGAATTCTGACCTAATTTTTGGCCCAAAAATTGTAATATCAATATGGGTCTTATTATTCTCGCCGTGATGCATAAATTCTATTTTTCATAGCATGATAGCGACTCAATATGTATGCTCTTTGGAAATTTGTATTTGCCAATAACCTGACTGCAAATCAAATTTTGAAAAGATATTGGCATCATATAATCGAGACAATAAATCCCTTTTGTTTGGAATCGGATATCGAATCCATTTTAAAAACTTATTTAAAGGTTTATACTTAATGACCAATCTGGGCACTCCTTTTTCTTTTTCTGCTGCATTGTTAACATAAAAAGCAGTGCAGGACCAAGGGGATTTAGAAGGTTTTATCAAACCTTTTTGCAAAAGAGTCTTTTCCAGACCAATATCTGTTTTCTCGGACATACTATTTGTCAAGGGAAGATTACCCCGATTCAAGGAGCAATTAGTTTTCCTGATAAATTTCCTGATATAATTACTGATAGAACTAAGTTACAAAGATTTTTAAGCAGTTTAAATTATATTGCCCCATTTTATAAAAATCTTTCTCGAGATTTAGCCCCTTTATATGATAGGATAAAAAAGAATTATAAGGAACCTTGGTTAGCCAAACACACCGCCTTGGTTCAACAAATTAAAAAACGAGTTAAAGCTCTTCCTTTTTTAACTCTTGCTAATCCTGCTTGGGAAAAAATTGTTGAGACCAATGCGTCTAACATAGGTTTTGGTGGAATACTAAAATAAATAAATCCTAATGATAAATGTGAATATATGATTAGATATCACTCAGGTAAATGGACTGAAGCCCAGAAAAAATATGCAACTGTGGCTCATGAAATGTTGACAATTGTCAAATGTGTTTTGAAATTTCAAGACGATCTTTATAATCAAAATTTTTTGATTAAAACAGATACCCAGTCTGTTAAATTTATGTTTAATAAAGATTTTAAACATGATGCCTCCAAAATGATATTTGCTAGGTGGCAAGCCCAATTGGCTCCATTTGACTTTGAGATTCAATACAAAAAAGGAATTGATAATTCCATGCCTAACTTTTTATCCCGTGAATAGTTGCAGGATGGATGAGTCCTCTTGGACTCATATTACCCGAGGCCGAGGCCGCGATCGTGGTCGAGCCAGAGGAAGGGGGAGATTCCCCTCTTCTCCATCCAGGACTTATAGTCAAGCATCCAGGACTTATAGTCAAGGATCTTCATCCAACTCCCCTGTGATACAGATGGAAAAAAAGACATTGATAAATGCAAGAATATCCCAAGGAGAATCTTCCTCAGGGAATGCTATCCATCTGGATGATATTCCAGCTGATCACCCTCTACATGAACAGATGCAGGCATATTTAGCCTCTCAAAAGCAAAAAGATTCTTTTGCTTCTATAATAAAGGAAAACGACGATGCTCGTAAACCTTATGAAAAATTGACAAAAAAAGAAATGATATTCATTCTTGATAACTCCGAGATATTACGGAGTCATGACCCATGGGTAATATTTGACCGCTATTTGATTCAGGGATTATATTTTCCCGGTGAGTCTTATAAGACTCGAGCTTACTATGAAGTCATATTAACAGAAACAGGTAGTGCGGAGATTTCACACTTCCCTGTCAATCAAACGGAACATAGTTATTCCAAAATTGTTATTAAACAGATATACTCTGTTGAAAACTGGGGTTAACCACCATGCGAGAAAAGCAGATAAGCTTTAACAATGTTACAATGAACGTAACATTTTGGGACTATGTCCAAGCCTTTTCAAAGGTATTATATTACAATAATTCCAAGCTTAAACATACTTGGTTTATAAAAATTTGTTCGAAGATTTTCGAAGGCATAATACCAAATTGGTTTTTAAATTGGTGATCGTATCATGGCCCAATGGTAAAAATTTTACCAGAACCATATTATATTTTATATCAAAAATGGAAAGTTGTTTTTTCAGATTTGGAAAACTTATATAAAGCAGATCATCTCTGTTACCCAGATCAGATTGATCAAATCTATTTCTTTTTAGAATTTTTGATTCCATGGATTCATAAATAGATTCCAGAAGTCGGTTATACCGACAATCAAATACCATGCCTCTATAGGACATTTTTCCGTAATTTTTGGGACGGATTACTCAAACATGACCCTATTACAAAAATCCTTAAAGGACAAGCTCTGATGGATCAGATCGGATCTACAATTGAGACCTATGAGTCAGTAGCCGAGCAATGCAAGTTAGATGA
This sequence comes from Capsicum rhomboideum, assembly GCA_031232105.1. NCBI lineage: Eukaryota > Viridiplantae > Streptophyta > Magnoliopsida > Solanales > Solanaceae > Capsicum > Capsicum rhomboideum. The sequence continues at coordinate 54,907,418 of CP124718.1, forward strand.
CCCCACAGTCAAGCATCTTGCTCGAAAAATTATGTACCAAGATGGTGACAAAGACACTTTGGTCCAAGTATTTGGACGAAATGAAACGAAATTTACTTAATTCCCTTCTACAAATGGAGACAGATTCATCCATTAATAGTGGAAGCAATCAAGATGATGACAGTTTTACTGATGCTCAACCTCCTGAACCAGAAACTGTGATGACAGAACAGGAGATAGAAAGCACCGAGGCATTTATTCAACGAATGAAAGCCAATGAGAAAGCTCAAGGAAAGAAGAAACAGTAGAATTACTGTTTAAATAGTAACTGCGCAGTAGATTCACTGTACACACAGTAAAATTACTGTATTCACATTAGATTCACTATTAAGGGGACACATGGGTTCCACTTTTACTGTACATTACTGTTGGTAGATTCTTTTTTTTTTCTTTCTATTTAAACGATTCATTTGTTTAGTTTAGAGGCAAGTTTTAGAAACGCCCTCTCTCTAGTTCTCTTTTCTCTCTTCCTTCTCTCTAGATTCTTCTTTTGTAATCAGTTTGTATTTTCCAATTTTGTGAATAATAAAAAAGAGAAAACGTCCATCTTTTGGGCACAAATACTTGGCCTTGCTTATCCGGCCTACGCCATTGCTTCCTAGCACTAGCCCTTGCCTCCGGGCACCGACCCTTACCGCCGGGTCCAAAAGGTGACACCCCTCATCTCTCTTCTTATTGCCGTGACTATGTCCGGCTAGACATCTCATCTATGTTGAAATCTAACTTCTCTTACATTTTAGCCTTAAGATCTGGCTTTATCAAAATATAATGTAATTCTTGTATAAGTTTTGACTTGGTTCTGAGATGATGATACAGTCAGATTTGATACTATTCTTAGTGGCTTTGTCTTAGTGACTACGTCTGGTAAGCCGGTCTAATAGCCCGTTAAAGTTGATGAAAAAGGGCGACCTTTTACCGGTTAGAACCTCCAGATACACGGGCTCATTAAGAATATGTATTATATCTAGACAGGTCCCTTGCTCAGGTAATGGTATAGCCTCCCATACAGTCATTATTTATATAAAAATTCCTTTATATTTCGAGTTTTATATTCTTGGGTATAAAGGTGCCTGTTAGCTAGATCTGTCTGGCCGCGCGGACTACCGCCCGCCTTAGAGATCCTGTTAAGTGGTGGTATCAAAGCCATGATATTTAAGGTTAATTTGTAATAAGATGTGAAGTATTCAACATAGATGTCTCTTAAAAATGGACATAGGAGAATCCCATACAAAAAATGATCGGTTAGAAGAGGTGGATGTACCTCAAAATCTTGATTTATTAAATCGCTGGACTATTCCAGAAGTAAAAATTAAAAAGATTTATGATTATGGATGGTTTGACTGCCTATATACTACTCAGTTAATTAAAACAACTGAGAAATCTTTAGCTTTAAATGCTTCAGAACAAACCATTCGTTAAGTGTTATAGATGTGGTAACTTTGGTCATATAGCCCCTAATTGTAAATTAGAAAAGCTTAAAGCTTTAGAACTAGATAATGATTTGCGTGAAAAAATTCATAGCATGATTTACACCTCTGGTTCTGACATAGAAGAAGTAGATTTACTGGATTTTTCTGATAATGAAGCCGAACATATTTTTGCTTGTAATAAATGCCCAGGTGATACTTGTGTTTGTGAAAATGATATTTTCTATCAACTTCAATCCCAATTCCAAGATTTAAATGTTCAGAGTATTACTTCAGAAAATGTGATTGAACTCTTAAAAGAAGTTACGGATAGTAAACTTCGTGAAAAAATCATCAATTTAGCAGCTGGTACTAGTTCCGATACCACTACTACTGCTGTTAAAAAAACCCAGTCCAATGACTGATTTTAAATATTCTAGTCCTTATTCTTTATCTGAAGTCCAACGAAGGCTTCAGCAAAAACATGCTCCTTCTAGGGACACTTCGTTTTCAGATTTGAAAATTGAAATTGAAAAATTAAAAGGAGAGATCAAGCTCCTTAAACAAAATCAAATGATTTCAGATCATAGGATCGCTCAAGTCGAAAACTTTCTTACGACTGATCCTAAAGGAAAAACAAAAATCGATGATTTACCAAATGAGGACGATCCTCAATTATCTGAAATGATTAATGTTTCTAGTCCAAAAACTGATATGTTCCTAGGAATGATGCAAATAGTAACTGCTCATAGATGGCATATTAAGTATACTATTTTGATTGATAATCAATTTTATGTCAATAACATTTCTATGATTGACAGTGGTGCAGATGTTAGCTGCATTCAAGAAGGATTAGTACCTTCTAAATATTTTCAAAAAATGACTCATATGGTCAAGTCTGCATCCGGACATGCTCTTGATATAGAGTATAAATTTCCAAATACACGTATTTGCCAAAATAAAGTTTGTATTCCCCATTTTTTCTTTTTGGTAAAAAATCAACTTTACCCCCCAATTATACTTGGGACTCCTTTTATAAATGCTATTTATCCTTTTACGCATGTCGATGCTACAGGTTTTCGTGCTAATTATGATAATAAACAAATTAGCTATGCATTTGTTACAGATCCCGTAACAAAAGATATAAATGCTTTGATGAATATGAAACAAAAGCATGTCGATTCTTTACAATTGGAAATATTAAGCATGACTATAAATGATACATTGTAATCTCCAAAGGTTCAAGAAAAAATTAAATTAATTTCTGAACAGCTTGCAATTGATGTCTGTGCTAACCATCTCAGTGCTTTCTGGAATCGAAAAAGGCATATTGTTACTCTTCCTTATGAGGATGATTTTCTGGAAGATAATATTCCTACAAAATCACGACCATGTCAATGTTTGCTTTTGCAACTTCTGCACCAATAACTATGCTATCCAAAACACTGTACGGGAAATCCAACATTTCATGGGAAGCTAGAAGCCTCAGGTCATGTAATAGTTGTAATATACATGCATATACAAATAGTTAACAAAAGAGCCAAAAGCTTGACAAGTTCTACAATGGCCTTTAATAAATTTTGTAGTTGTTTTTATATCAGGGACCATTGTTTTTTTCCCTATCGGGATTAGAGGTGATAGAGGGCGAAGGAAAAGAATGGGGAAGAATCCCGAGAATAATACCCAATTGAAGACTTCCCAGATCTCTTAAATCTGGACGGAATAAAAAAATTGACAACCAATAATAGAAGAACATGCATAAGAAGATCAGTTAAGAAAACAACAACAACAACAACATACCCAACGTATTCCCATCAGGTGGGGTTTGGGGAGGGTAAAGTATATGCAGTTCATACCACTACCTCAGAAGAAGTAGAGAGGCTGTTTCCGATAGACCCCCGGCTCAGAATAGATCACCATACCAGAGAAAACATAAGAACAAACAACACAAAAGAGATACAAGTAGATAACATATGGTTAAGTGCTAAAGGAAACACGACACCCACAGAGATCAGTTAAGAAAAGGGAAAGAAAATAGCCATAAGAAAATTCTATAACTTCTAGCGTTAGCAATGACAGAGAAAATAAGATCTATGAAATTCGGAGAGGAAGAGAGAAAATCCCCAAAGCAGGAACACATACAAGTTGGTCATAAATACATACTTTATCGCTAGATCAAAAATCAAACCACAACTGAAAAATTCTTCAAAGGAGAAACAAATGTAAGAGAAGGAAAGAGAAGTGGGAAAACTCGAGCAGATTCGGCAAAGTATTGATTGCTGATATGATGGAAAAAGAGGAGAGAAACAGGTGTCGTCCAAAAACATATGTGTATTAATATCGATTTCGAGCAGAGTTTTCCCTGCATTGGTTTTACAAGGGGTTTCAAATCGAAATTACCAACATAGCCCTGGACTCGAAGGACCTGCACACTCATTATAAAGTTAAAAATATATTCTGACCACAGTAGCATATCATGCAAGTCAACCTTTTAGAAGGAAAGAACTGATTGATCTCCATACTTGCGTACGGATAATACATGGAAAAGCATACAGTTGATAAACCCTACTTCCAAAAAAAAAAAAAAGCAGGATTTGAAAGGGAACTGCTAAAGCACTTCTCAAATAAAACAGGGAACTGCTAAAGCAAACTACACAAAAATCACAAATACTAACTGATGAACAAGTTAGACGCAAAATCAAATAACAAAACTAAGTCAAAAAATCAAAGAAAATGAGCTAAATCAAATCACCAACATAGGTCGAGGGGTCTGATTTTGAGGATACTACCCAGATAACTTATGCAGCCATACAACAACAACAACAACATACCCAGTGTATTCCCACCAGGTGGGGTCTGGGGAGGGTAAAGTGTACGCAGTCCATACCACTACCTCAGGTGAAGTAGAGAGGCTGTTTCCGAAAGACCCCCGGCTCAACAATATCCAACAAAAACAAAACAAAGACAAACAACAAAATAGAATACATAGCGCTAGGTAATACAAGAAGCAAGACACTCACAGGGTAATCCTATAAACTATTCATTCGGAAATCACAATCAACACCAAAGCCACGCGAACCAGAATCTGCTGAAAACAACAGGCACAGATACAAACAAACACTCCTACCTACACTCCTTCCTACAAATACATACGTCTTCCTACACCCTAACCCTCTACCTTAATTCGTGCCCTCCACACCTTCCTATCGAGGGTCATGTCCTCTGTAAGTTCTAACTGCTCCATGTCATGCCTAATCCCCTCCCTCCAATATTTCTTCGGCCTACCTCTACCCCGCCTAAAACCATCCACCGCCAGCCTCTCACACCTCCGTACTGGAGCATTCGTGCACTTCCTTAATACATGCCCGAACCATCATAGCCTCACTTCCCGCAACTTGTCGTCGACCGAAGCCACTCCCAACTTCTCTCGAACACTCTCGTTTCTAACCCTATCCCTCCTGGTCAGTCCACACATCCATCGCAACATCCTCATCTCTGCTACCTTCAACTTTTGGATATGAGAGTGTTTAACTGGCCAACACTCCGCGCCATACAGCATAGCCGGACGGACGGCCACTCTGTAGAACTTACCCTTAAGCTTCAGAGGTACCTTCTTATCACACAAAACCCCCGAAGCTAACCTCCACTTCAACCATCCTGCACCAATACGGTGCGTGACATCCTCGTCAATCTCTCCATCCCCCTGAATCATAGATCCCAGATACTTGTAACTACTCCTCTTCTGAATGGCTTGAGACTCCAGCTTCACCACCACGTCCTCCTCCTGCGTCACAGCACTGAACTTACACTCCAAGTACTCTGTCTTGGTCCTGCTCAGCCTAAACCCTTTCGCCTCTAAGGTCTGTCTCCAAACCTCCAACTTATCATTAACTCCTCCCCGGGACTCGTCAATAAGCACTACATCGTCTGCAAATAACATACACCAAGGTACCTCTCCTTGAATCCGTCGTGTCAAAACATCCATTACCAAGGCGAATAAAAAAGGGCTAAGAGTCGACCCCTGGTGCAACCCAGTCAGAACAGGGAATTGCTCTGAATCTCCTCCTGCCGTCCTCACACGTGTCTGTGCTCCGTCGTACATGTCCTGAATCGACCTAAGGTACACCACAGGCACACCTCTAACCTCCAAGCACCTCCACAGAACCTCTCTGGGGACTTTGTCGTACGCCTTCTCCAGATCAATGAACACCATATGTAAGTCCTTCTTCCTCTCCCTATATTGCTCCACTAATCTCCTCACAAGGTGTATGGCTTCGGTAGTCGAGCGACCTGGCATGAAACCGAACTGGTTCTCCGAAATAGTCACGATCCTCCTAAGCCTCGACTCTACCACTCTTTCCCACACCTTCATAGTATGGCTCAACAGCTTGATTCCCCTATAGTTGTTGCAACTCTGAATGTCCCCCTTGTTCTTATATAGAGGAATCATCGTACTCCATCTCCAAGCTTCCGGCATCTTCGACGTCCTAAAATGACGTTAAATAACTTTGTCAGCCACTCCCACCCTACCCTGCCAGAACTCTTCCAAAAATCCACCGGAATCTCGTCTGACCCAGTCGCCCTACCCCTACGCATCCTACTAATAGCCCTCTTGACCTCCTCCACCTTAATACGCCTACAATAACCATAGTCACGACGCCTCTCCGAGTGCTCCAAATCCCCCAGCACCAAACTTCCGCCGGCTTCGTCATTCAAAAGTCTGTGGAAATACGACTGCCACCTCCTCCTAATGCTGGTGTCATCCATCAACACCCTGTCATCTTCACCCTTGATGCACTTCACCTGATCAAGGTCACGTGCCCTTCGCTCCCTAGCCTTGGCTAACCTATACAACTTCATATCCCCACCTTTCTCCTCTAAAGCCGCATACAGGCGCTCGAAAGCTGCCGTCTTCGCTGCTGTAACTGCTAGCTTCGCCTCTTTCCTAGCCAACTTATACTCATCCCTTTTCATCCGCTTCTCCTCGTCATCTTTGCTTTCCACCAACTTCGCATAGGCCGCCTTCTTAGTCTCCACCTTCCTCTTGACTTCCTCATTCCACCACCATTCCCCCCGGTACCTGCCAGCTCGGCCTCTCGAGACCCCCAACACCTCTCTCGCTGCCTCCCTGATGCAACTAGCAGTCTTCTCCCACATACTGTCCACATCCCCTATACTCTCCCAAGCCCCCAAATCCGACAACTTCTCCCCTATCTCCAAAGCACTGGCCAAATCCAAACTCCCCCACTTAATCCTGGGTCGATCCTCCACAGTCCTATTTCTTCTGCCCTTCTTGACTTCCACGTCCATCACCAATAGCTTATGTTGGGTCAAAAGATTGTCGCTAGGTATGACCTTACAATCTTTACATAGCACTCTATCCCCCTTCCTAAGGAGCACAAAGTCTATATGCGTCTTGGCTACCGAACTACGAAAGGTAATAAGGTGGTCCTCCTTCTTGGGGAAGCACGAATTTGCAACCACCAAACTAAAAGCTCTAGCGAAATCCAAAAGTGAAGCTCCTCCCTCATTCCTCTCCCCAAAACCAAAACCTCCATGCACATCGTCATAACCTCTCGATAAAGACCCGATATGCCCAGTGAAATCACCTCCTATGAAAAGCTTCTCGGTGGTCGGAACGCCTCTGAATTAAAGTAGCTTTAGTTTCAGAACTAACAAAACTTGAAAAATGTCGCCCATGAAATGGAATAAGAAGTTGCACGGAGTGCAATGAAGGCACTACCAATTAACCATCCAAACAATGTGGATGATGGAGATCAAGCATACAGATTAAGTGGGAATTTCGTTAGCACGGAAGAATTGAGACACAAAGTTATTTGTTTCACTCAGATGGAACCTCCACAAAGAGAAACGTATAAAATTTCCTCTTCCAGCAACAAGAATTATCAAATAGAAGCTCATAACAGTGCAAATTATAATAACCAAAGCAAAGCAGAAAGTTGACACAAAACTAATAATCTTTCTAATTACTGCTTCATCAAACATAAACTAAGAGAGATACATATAAAATCAAAGAGACATAAATTACACAAGGATATGTAAATGGCTCTAAGCCACTACCCGACTGAAACTAGACCTACAGACCCTACAATACCATAGCAGACGATAAGAACAACAGATGCTTAAAATGAAAGACCCAAACTTCTGACTAGACTAACAGTTACTACTATATAAGTCAACCCAAAACAACCATTTAGCTAGATCTACTTTTACTACTATAATGGAAGGTAAAATGAAGGACCTAAACAAGGAAATTTGACAAATTGTTTTGCCAACTCGCCCTTCCCCTTGAAAAAATAAGGGAAGCTTTCACGAGCCGGGAGCAAAACACAAACTTCTTATTCAAAGACTTATAACCCCATCGTCGTCATCATCATTGGAACATCCCAGGATCGTTCACGACAGATCGAGCCTGAGAAGACGCCTCAAGTCACTTGTGGCTTCATGGTTATCCTCCTCACTTTTCTTCTTGAAGAAAGCCGGCACAGGCAAAGAGCTCGGTGGCGGGGAGGAGACAAAAGCCGATCCAGCATATAAATCAGCAATCGGTATGTGCTTCGGCACCATATCCGGTTCTGGACCAAGCCGATCTGTAGTGGACAAGACCAAATCTTCAACACCTTCACTCCTGACAAAATTGTTTGCCTCCTTTACAACGTTCAACGGCACCTTATTGGTCAACACTTCACCGCGCTTGAGAATCTTCACCTCGCCCATCACCAGATGGAGGTTTTTATTTTTAGCAGGAGGAGAATTCGAAAAGTTAGACGATCCACTCTTTTGAGGACTTCGCTTTCTTTGATTGTTCTTAGGGTTAGGGTTTGGTAGAGGGTTAGAACTGGAATTTCGTCTAGATTTCACAGGTTGTGCATAGATCTGACGATAACTTCCACGCTGTTTGAGAACATCAAGTGATTGAAGAACAGCAACTCCGGCCATCGGAAAAGTTGCAAAAGACGTGTGGAAGAAACAAATCAAAAGAGATCAACTTTGTGAGAAAAAATGGTTATCGTTATTGCTATAGATACATACAAACAAACAGATCTAGTCTCTGGAATAAGTAATATAGGACGAAAGAAAGAAGAGAAAGGTTTGAGAGATCTAAAGGTTTGCCCATGGATTTGGAAGGGCAGAAGAGAAGGGGCTTATAGAGAAATCAAAGGCGGTCTTGGGGAAAAGGAAAACAAACCCAAATGGGATAATGACGTGGCTTAGTGCACGGGTTGGTATTGGGCCTGGGGTTACATTCGCATTTAAAAGGGCGTGCACTTATCGCAGGTCTGTTTGAAAAGTAACCTCATAATTGAAATTATTGTAATTATTAATAATTATACAATTTAGTATTTATAATAATCTATTTATTTATCATAATATGATTATAAATATACTGTTTGATTGTATAAATATAATCATATGATTATACTCAATTTTAAAAATAAAAATTAATTATAAAATTAAAAATTATATTTGACAAATAAAAGCATATATAAATGATATTAAATTAGATATTTAAGATATAGATATTATCTTTTGAAAATATATTAATAAATAAATATATATTCTTATCTATTATTACAAAAATAATTGATATATATATTTTCAAATTAGTATAATACATGATTTTTAGGAATAACATGAAATGCACCTTTGATAAAAAGATTAATATTATAAATATATTATCATAAGATTATTAAAATATTTGACAAAAATATAATCTATCAATTTTAATTAAAGTAAAACAAATAAAGTGGAACCGAAAATATAACATACGTTTAAAATTCAAAAAAAAAAAAGTTAACATAATACTCTTATGTCAAATTTCAACATAATATACATAAATATAATTAAAAAAAAAAGAGTCTATAACCTTATTCAAAAATGAATTCTATTTTAATTTAAAAATTAGAATTCTAACACAATTATGCTAAATAAGAAAATAAATAAAAAATAGTTAACACGAATAATTGCATGAAATCGCAAGAAGTAAAGGTTGGGAAATGAGAAGTAAGTAAATGAAATATAAATAATATAAAATTAAAAATATATTTTTTAAAATATTAGAATAATAAATAAAAAGGATTTAAAATAATACAAATAAAAAATAAATTAAAACGAAAAGAAATTAAATAAAAATAAAAGGAAGAAATTAAAGAAACCAGTTTGTTATTACACCATGTAATTACTAGCAATTCACAGTTTTTCCTGAGAATTGGAGAGTGTAATTATCCCTACCAATTACCTGCTAACAAAGTAATTACCTGGTCAACCAAACAGATCAAACCGTATAGTTACATCAATTACAGCAAATTCAATTCTCCGGGTGGCCTTCCAAATCAACCCTAAGTTGAATTGAGATAGGTTGATCCTTTTTTTCAATTTGAAACAAGGAAATAGGGAACTAAATAATACAAATATGATTATCTTTTTTCTTTTATTTTACTTTACTTTTTACTACTCCCTACATTTTAATTGATTGACATATTTTAACTTGACATCAACAACATATCCAGTGTAATCCCACAACGTGGGGTCTGGGGAGGGTAAAGTGTACGCAGTTCATACCACTACCTCAGATTAAGTAGAGAGGTTGTTTCCGATAGACCCCCGGCTCAGGACAGATAACAGTATAACAAGCAAAAAACATAAAAACAAACAACAAAAAGGAGTAACACACCACTAGATAAAAGAAATAAAACACTCACGGAGTAATGCTATGAACTATCAGTCCGAAAACACACACATCACCAAAAACACCATATACAAGAAACTACAAGACACAGGCATAATACTATGACTACAAGTGTATTGACAAACAAAGCATCCCTCCCTACTAGTAAGGACACGCTCCTACTCACTAACTTGACATGAAATTTAAAAAATCATAAAAGACTTTTGAATCTTGTGCTCTTAAATTAAAGATATATCAAATGTACCAAAATGCCCTTTAATCTTGTGGTCTTAAGCATGTCATATGAAAATTTGAATTAAAGAGTTGCTAAAAAAAAAGAAAAAGGTCGTTCTTTTTTAAATAAAATAAAAAGGATAATAGATTAAACAAATTGAAATGTAAGTGATGCTTCTGCCCAAAAACAACCTGGCATCTTAGCATCTAAAAGCATACATCTAACCCTCTCAACTAGAGTTTTGTTCATCCTCTATGCTAAATCATTTAATTGAGTAGTCTTTGGATGAGTTTTTTGAAGCCAAATACCTTGCTCTTGCAATATTTATCAAAAGGATCAATATATTCACCACCATTATTTGAGCAAATGCATTTTAGCTTCTTCCTTGCCTGTCTCTTAACCAAGGCCTAAAAACTCTTGAATACATCAAGTACTTGATCCTTAGACTTCAAAGAAAATACCCAAAATCTGCAAGAATGATCATCAACAAAAGTCACAAAATAAAGTGCACCACTATGAGACCTTTATTAAAAGGACTACACAAATCAAAATGTACCAACTCTAGTAAATCAAGCTTTCTTGAAGGCGGATGACTCTGAAAAGAAACTCTTTTCTGTTTACCGGCTAAGTAATGAATACATTTCTTCAACTTTGCTTGTTTCACTCTAGAAAGCAATTTTTTCCTAGTCAAACTATCAATCTCCTTCTCAATTATATGAATTATCCTTTTATGTCATAACTTTAATAAAATATCATTCTACACCAAGTTTACTGAGCCTCTAGAAATGAAACTCTGAAATACATACAAGTTAGATAGCTTGTCACCTCGAGCCACAATTATTGAACCTCTAGTAAGCTTCTATTGGCCAGCACCAAGAGTGTTATCATCAAGGTTTCCTACAAAAATCAAATTCAAGCGAACATCTGGAGCATGCTTGACATTGTTGAGAACTAGTCTTGAACCATTGCTACTTTCCGAATAAACTATGCCAATGCCAAATACCTCAATCTCATCATCATTGCCCATTTTCAACATTCCAAAACTACCTGGAGTATAAGAAGAAAATAATTCCTTCTTTGGCGTGAAATGAAAAGTAGCACCAGAATCCACAAACGAGTTAGACTAGTCACAAACAAGATTAATGGTATTTTCACCACAAGCAACAAGAAGATCATCCTAAACAACAACAACAACATAATTTTTATGATCTCCATCTTTCTTTTGTCTTCTCATCTCTCTCTTGTGCTTGTGATAATATTTCATGATATGCCCATTCTTGTGGCAATAGTCTCATGTAATATTTTTGTATCTGGACTTCGACTTGCTTGTACTTTTATCTCTGTCATCCTGATCTCTGAACTTGTTTCTCCTCTTATCTTCATTAACCAAAACATCAGAGTGTGAAACTGACGAAGATAAGGTCTAAGATCTTCTTCTTATCACTTCATTTAAGACATCACTCTTAGTATATTCCATAGTTACAACACCACTGGGAGTAGAATTAGTCAAAGAAACTCAAAAAATTTCAAGAATCTCGCAGAGTATTAGGAAGCCAAAGTCTCTGTATCTCTTCATCAAACTTTACTCCTATTCTGGATAGCTGCTCAAGGACACCCTAAAAATTATTTATATAATTATAAATAGGATTTTCCTCTTTGTACCTGATATTCATTAATTGTTTCAGTAGGAAACAACTTGTTATTGCCAGTCTTTGAAGCATAAAGTGTCTCGAGCATATTCCACAAACTTCTGGCATGTGTTTCATTCACAATTTATAACATTATATTTAACATATTGTTTGATATAGCCACAAACCTTCAGGTGCTCAAACTCTCAATCCTCATCTGTCATGGACCGAGGTTTATTAGAAGCAAACACAAGCAAATGCATTTTCTTGACAAATAGGAGATCTTTCATCCTACCTTTTCTAGTATGATAATTACTACCATTCAAGCACACCATTTTTCTCTATCATTCAAATTGACAATCAACAACAACCAATGCTCAGATACCATTTTATTAAGAAAAACAAATCTCTAATAAAAGTGCACGATAAGGTAACAACGGAAGAATATCCAAATCTATAATTTTTTCTTTCAATTTAAACTAAAAGGAGACAAACTCAATCAAGCACAATAAAGATTGAGCATCAAGTATTTCAACCAAACAAATACGACAAGAAAAAATAGAATCAATGAAACGAGACACCAAGATCTATGTGGAAAACCCTTTGATGTGAAGAGTAAAAAACTACGGGACTAAAAGCTCCACTATAATCACCAAAAGTTATAATAATGTTCTTCAAAATTATCCATAAAACAAGTGCAAAACCATGAGCAACAATAAAACAAGCTTTCATCAAAACTAGAGAAGAAGAAAAGAGAATTCACCCAAAAATGAACTATTGCTCATGCCCCAAAAATAAAAGCTACAAACAAACAAATTCCACCATTGAAATACAAGAACCAGAAGTTGAGAACCTCCAGCTTAACTTTTAGCACGATCTAACAGTTAACAAAGCGGAAAGCATAGTTTGAAGTGGACTGCTCGAGTAGAATTTTTCTGAAGTACAAGAACACAATTTACACTCTCACAATCTCTAAAATGGTTGCCTCTTGTATTTCTCTCTTGTGTGTCTAAAAATAAGACCTAAAAAAGTCTTAAATATGTACCATAATATTGGGCTTATGGACAAAAGTGGATTAGTCCAAATTGAACTTTTATTTATCTACATAGGAAGGGAAAAAGACTCAAAACCCAATTGATTTTTCTTATTCTTTCTCTTTTTCTGTGGTTGATTTAATATGGAGTTTGAGCACAAATTATTGTATTCTGCTATTGTTTTTTGGCTGAGATGATAATTTGTTGATTCAAAAATAATTTCCATATTTTTGGGAGGGTAATTCAATCATCAAAGTGTGACCAAAAGCGTGGTGAAAGTGATGCATGTAACTTGTTTGATAAATTGTCGGAGAGATGAGTTTATTTGCTGGTGAAGTATAAGTAACTAAGTTATATTAGGAGATGCATATATGTGCGTGTGGGATAGTTTAGGTTGATTTAAAGTAATTTTTTTCGGATCTAACCAATATGTAAAGAAGTGGAGATTGGGTAGAGAATAATTGTTACATGAAGTATTATGATAATCTATAGCCATGAATTTTGAGATGCTGAAATGTGTTCTTTTATTCATTTTCTTAAGTCGAGCCTTTGTTAAACCTAATTTTCATATTATTGTGTGTTTAATGAATTCATCGGTGAAGTTTGAGTAACCGTACGCTATTAAGAGTTGATTGTGAGTAAGTTATGACTAGTCAAGTTGGTTGCAAATGACTACACAAATTGCTCGAGTTGAAACTAAGGATGAATGTGATAGGCAGTCCGTGGGCATCAAAATGTAGCCAGGCTTGTGACTTTTCATCATGGCTTTTTTCCTAGTAGCTTTTCCATATTTGCACGTAACTAAATGAAAAGAATGATGTTTGTTTTTCTATGGTGATGGTTAGGATAACACTTTATTTAAATCAATAACCATGTTGGATGGGTGTAATTCTTAATACACATTATTGATATTTGAAACATGTAAATGACAGTACATTCATGCTAAAAATTGGACAAATAAGGGACTGTCATGGTAGTGATGTTATTTGATTACTGAACTTTTTCTTAGTTAGATGTGTCAAGAACTTGTTTTGGAAGATTCATTGCATGGTGGCTTGAGTTAAATTTATATTGTAATGAAGTAGAATGCTTTTCCTCTGGATTATCATATGACATTTACCTTTGATGTGACACTGGACGTGATAGAAATTTCTTCTAGATTCTTGAATTTTAATCTTTTAGTGAACAGAGTCTCCTTTGAACACACCTACCGATGATTGCATCACTAAATTTAACGAGCTGATCGTCTAAGTTGTAAGATTGAAATTCCAACTAATAGTGTGTGAAGCTGAACTCGGATGGTAGCAGCTCAAATAGGAATTGGACAATAGATCAAGGAGGGATGGATCAAGTCATGGAGGAAGAGGTTTTTGATGCTACCATAGATGCCCATCTCAGAACATATTGTAATAGGGAGTCCTTCCTAACTTTGATTTTTATTGTTTAGTTTGCATTAGGGACAATGCAATTTTTTTAGTTAGGGATGGAGTGGCATAATTTTGGTACTTATTTGGAGGATGATGATGCCCTTGTCGGGCTTAGTTTGATAATGTGTGCCCATGCCGGGCTTGTCTTGAAAAAAATTATTCGTGCCCTTGTTGGGCAAAAAATATGAAGCATGTGATTTTGATATTGATTCGTCTATGTGTATGGTGTCAAGATCCAAATTACGACGTCGTGCGGACACCTATTCTATTCTATCTGGATAGAAAAACCCTTTACCACTCCATCATTTTAAGCAATTTTTTCTAAAACATCATTATTATATTAGTTTTGAAAACTTACAATCATAATTAAAATCATTCGAGACCTTACAATTCCTTAGCACAATGAAATACAAACTTTTTCCCAAGGACATAGTCTAGACATGTTCGTAAGTACAATAAAATGAAAGACACAACTTCCACCCGAGGGATGAGATATGCAGAAGTTGATAATGAGTACCGCCACTGCAAACAAGAAACTTTAGTCAACCTACAACGCACCTACACCCCCCAAAAGGGAATATAGTAAGAGTAGTATCAGTATATCATACGCACTGGTAGGCATCATCGATCAACTAAGTTTAGTTCACACAACACTATATATAAATCAACAAAAGTTAGCAAGCAATCTTCTACAACCAATTTACATTCTGATTCCACACCCATACAATGCTTTCTTAACAAGTCTAAAGATTCACTTATATTCCTTATTTTGTTTCGACCCTAGTAATATTACAAGATATTCCGTTTCACTTATAATAAGTCTGTCAATTATTATCACAGTTTACTATCAGAAATTATTACTCTCGCATCATGCATCACCTATTACAGTCTCTTCACCCACAAACATAGTCAACCCAACAACAAGGCACAACAATACACACATTTAATCTCAGAAGATCAGAATAAATTACTAACATGATCAACCATTGAGAACATGTTCACATAAATCAAGTTATCCAACAACACATGAAATCAACAGTCCACACAATAGATAATAACCAAATATCCAAGCACATCAAGCCAATAATCAAGAGCATATAAGTCATCAAGTAGACATATCAAGTCATCATAGAACTATGCTATTATAAGCAATCATAAGACATAAAAGTCAACAAGTAGACATATCAAGTCATCACAAAACCATGCTATGATAAATAGTCACATGACATTCAAGACATTAAGTAGACATATCAAGTCATCACAGAACCATGTTATTAAAAGTAGTTATATCACAAGCCTATATCTTGTCTAGACTAAATTCGCAATCGTATAACCTCTGTACCTCATCAGTCTTACTCTAACCATACTAGAACTCATAATGACTACTCAACCTATACACATATGCTAAGGGTATTATTTATACCCAGTAGTCATGAACTGCAGTGGACATACTAAGGTTCATATATCATATTAGCGTGGTACCCGATCCGTCATAATAATATCATACTGGTATGGTACCTGATCCATTATAATAATATCATATATGCGTGGTACCCAATCTATAATAATAATATCATACCAGTGTGGTACCCGATCTATAATAATAATATTATACTAGTGTGGTATTCAATCTATCATAATAATATTGTATTGGCGTGGTACCCCATCCATACCAAAACCTTCCATCTGTAAGCTCACATCGAACATGAACCACTCATCAATAGAAAGGTATGTATTTATAATCTTGTCTCTCTCAACCTATCACAATGTGATCTCATACTCTGCTATCTCACAAGATAGTACGACAAGTACACAAAATCTTACAAGTGCTCTTCAATAATTAATAATCATTCGAACGGATATCAACAATTTATAGGTTATGCATACAAGCGTTGACAAGCCTGAAGAAGTTTATAGAACAATATTGAGTGTAAATATAAAACTCTTTATGTTTCTCTTCTCAACTAATCCATGCACATATGTGGTTCTTATATAGACCTACAACTATCTATTATAATATAGAACTAAGATTCTACATCCTAATTATAAACTATATCAAACTAATCTATTTCAAATATATTAACATTAAGATTTTATGACCTAATCCTAAGCTAATTCTATATCTTAAGTCAATTCGGCTATGTTATACGTTCTGTTTATCATCCTCCCTCAAGATGGACGTTGGTAATGATACAACTCCAAGATTTCTCCAGAGTCCATGTAAACGAACTTTGTATTTTTTGGGATTGATAAATCATGACTTGATTAGATCCTTCTCGCTATCCTCTTCTCTCATATCGTACCCTTTCAGTGTATTAACAAACTAAATAAAGGTTGAATATGGAGTCTTTCCTAGCATAACAATCTTCAAGATTTTGTATTTGTTTCCAAGACGTTAAGCAAAATTTATAACCTTTGCTATCTTTGTCTAGAGGTTTATGTATAGCGGTGAGACTGTCACAAATACCTTTGAATTCTTCTATGTCTTCATCTATAGAGTTTAATCTCATCTTGATACTCTGAATTTGTTGCGTCAATTGAAATTTCTTATCCTTGGTAGCTTGTAGGTAATTATCCTTAAGATTCTCCCAAATTTGTTTGGTCGAAGTGTCGTCAATAATAAGGAACATTGACTCTTCAGTCATGGTTCTAGTTAGCCAACTCTCACCAAGACGTTTTTTTCTTCCCATTCTACGAATTTAGGGTTGACGTCTTCTTTACCATTTTTGTTTACCATATTAATCTTAGATGGCGGTTCCTTCATAATAATGTCACCAATCTTCAAGGTTTACATCAATTGGCTTATCTGGGTCTTCCAAACAAGATAATTTGAAGATTTCAGTTTTATGGGACATATTATGAATTGATGGAGAGTTCCGGGTGAAAGGGAAAAAGTGGAGGTAGATAAATCGGCCATTAAAGAACCTAGAATAAGGTTCAAGATACATAGTAACTTAGGTTGGAACCAAAACTATGATACCATCAAGAAGTTTATAGAACAATATTGAGTGTAAAATTACAACTCTTTATGTTTCTCTTCTCAACTAATCCATGCACATAATTGGTTCTTATATAGATATACAACTATCTATTATAATATAGAACTAGGATTCCATATTCTAATTATAACTATATCAACTAATATATTTATTGCAAATATATTAACATTAGAATTCTATATCCTAATCCTAAACTAATTCTATATCCTAAGCTGATTCGGCTATGCTATACGTTCTGTTTATCAAACCCAACAACCAAAATCATAGGTTATGTCCAAAGAACAATCAACAAGTTTACAGATTGTGCATATAATCATTGTCAATCCAACAACCACTTAATCACAAGTTATGTCAGAAGACCAATCAACATGTGATTTGATTCAGAAGTATACAAGAGGATAAATTAGGTCTAACTTCACATAAATACTTTTAGGCATTCTTCTATTTACCAACAACAACTATTATTCTAGGAACTATTATATCCCCTTTTTAAGTATCAGGACGCATCATGACTACGTTTATCGCACTTGTGAATACAACTTCATTATCCGTTATTCAAAAATTTGCCAATGTTCAACATAAAAAATTAACCTTAGTTTAATCACCTTTTACAACAGATTACACCTAACACTTAGCCATGTTTCCCTTAGAACATCTATGTTATGACATCTATTCCCCTTTCATACTCAAACCACAAGAACAAATTTACAATAAGGAGAGCACACAATAGAGAACACACTCAAAATTGATTTACCAATTACATAATTTACATCTACCCATAATGTTATTAATATCGGTGTTTATAGCTTACTTTGGTACATAATCTCTCTACTATCACCCATATTAACCTTATTCACATTGTAACACATTATTAAAATATTTCATAAATATATTACATCTCATGAAATTCATACATCAATATAGTATAGCACGTTGTAGATCTTCTTACATCATTCTATATATTATCCACCCTAACACTATCCTCGAAGGACTAATCATGCTTTCTCTCATTAATTATACACAGTGTATATCATTCACTAATCAAATTATACTACTCATAAATCATAACCTACCTTGACGCCAAGCTATTGCCATAGATGCTTGCAGCTTTACCCTTTGTTCCCGATTTAGAGTTTCTGATGGAGAATCCATAAGGTGGATAATGAGATTACGTTCCTTGAGAGATTTTCCTCTCCATTTTTGGTGTTCTCTAGTAGGAAGAGCCCTAAGAGCGTCTTTAAGAAAAACCTTTTTTTGAGAAGATCTGAAATTAAAATTTCACTTAAATCTGGATTTCTACTTTGCGTCACTTGTTGCAGTAACTAAAATCTCGCTACAGCAGGCTCACTATAGTGGGAGACAGACCGCTATAGCGGATCTTATCAGGTCAGGCCCATTTCTTAACTCTATTTGTTCGATTTTTATTAAACAACAACTCATGGTTATGCCAAACTCAAATTCAAATTGGTAAAATTTTTAAATTCTTATGCCTTTTTCATGGATGTTTTAATAACAACAGAATATTTCATTACATCAGATACCAATTTACGAACTGTTTATCCTCGAATGAACCTGGTTGACATGGAGGAAGTAGTCAAAATTTAAAAGACATTACTCTTAGGGTCACTTATTCGATACTTCTTATTTCATTTGTGATAAGTTCATCAACCACTAACATAATTGCTGACACTTAACACCATTAAAGTTATGCACACCTATTATCCTCATTCGACAGTTTAACCACCTTTAGAGCTTACTCTCAAGTCACTTATCACAGATTTCTTACCTGACCCGTACTACTCACTTTTACTAAACCAAACAACACTTAATACTCGGCCTCCCTTTATCAAGGCCCTTCGAAACAAGTGAGTGTGGATTTGAGTTTTATGCATGAATCAAACTGTCTCTCTCAAAATTTTCTAATGTAGGGGGAAGAATTTATTTTGCGCCAGTTCATACAAGGACTCATGACACCTGAAATAATATGATTCAAGCCTTGAGCATACAATGCCATGAATTATATCATGGGAAAACACATGAGCCACTGCAGCGATGGAACTCTCGTTGTAGTGAGTTTGCTATGGTAGGCAATGGGTCACTGCAGCGGGCTATTATGCAGATTACAGGTTGCAACATAGGTTCGTTTCCTCACCTCTGCAAAAGCTCAAGTCCTAGTTATGAAGGAATTTCTAACTACCAGGAAGCAAGGAATAGAAAAATGTAGACCTTTTGGGATGCCACAACTTACACCATTCAACATTTAACAAGAGCCACTCAATTAATTCATCATTAGATCACTCAACAATAATAAGGGATGCATTTCTTTCTTATAGGTGTATGGATTCAACACAATTGAGCAAAGAAAAACTCGTAGGGATTAATTGAAAGTACTAGCTTCTCTAATTAATAAACCCTGTCTAATTTGTGGGATTACAAGGTAGCCATTTATACCCCAGTTAACAATCTGAAGCACCAGTGTCTCTAGCTAAATTAAAGGATTGAATGTTACAATATTTTATGGTTGAGTGAAATTACATAGAGAGGAGCATACCATACATGGTCTATAAACAAAAAGGGAATGCCAGAGTCCATAGTAGAATCGACAGAGTAGTTGCCAATAAAGACTGGATGATTAACTATGAGTATCTGAAAGTAATCTATGGGAATTCTCATATCTCTGACCAGGTTCCCATATTAATCCTGATGAGGATCCTAAGACCAACATCAAAAGCCCATTTAGATTTTTCATTATTTGGGCAAAGCACTCCAAACTCAAGCAGGTTGTGGGATAAGGCTATAGAAGAAATAAGGTACCAGAAGGATGAAGAATGTGGCTGATAGTGAAGGATCTTAAACATCAGTCTTAGGCAGTTGAACTCTGAGGAATTATTTTTAAAGGCATAATAGTGAAGATCAATCAAGCTAGATCATCTCCGAAAGAATTCTATGAAGGACTATATGTCAGACATTCTGATAAGTTAGTTGATCAGGAAAAGCTTGTTTGCAACAACTTGAGAGATGGTACTTGATAAAAGAAGGTACCTTGCAACAAAATCAAGAGCCTTAGTCCCATGAAAATAGGTAACAGATATTCAAATCCCTTACAATCCATGTTCAAAAATAACAATTACACACTAGGAAGCATTAATTTACAATCTAGACTTATTCTAGGTGATCAGAACATTTATACATAGGCTTTTCCATAAATTTCATGGACCTAGGGTTCAAACCCCAAAATCTCCTCTATTACAATCTTCCTACTGATTCTAAGGTATAAGTAGATCACTAGGCAAAAAGAGTGATGAAATAACTTACCTCAATGAGAAAATCCACCCTAGCCTTAGGAAAATTTCCTATCTGGGGCTCTAAAATGGACTTTTTGAGTTTATGAGTTGAAACTCAGAATGTAACACTTAAATAGGCCTTTTGCCTCATATTTTCCAAACTAGCGCACCCGTTTCTCGCTACAGTGACTTTGTTATAGCGAGCTAGGGTTCTCTATGGTGGCCCTGGTGAACCACTCAGCCTTGCTACGGCGGGACTCTGACCGCCACGATGGTCTCACTATAGAAGAATTCCTACTGATATAGCGGTCCTTAGTTAGTAGCTCAAGAAGAGTTGTTTCCCAGCCTATTTTACAACACAAAATATTGACTCTAGACTTCACAAAGCAACCCCAACATGGCAGACCCTCAAATAACATGACATTATTTTAGGACTCAAAAATGTCACGACCCAAAATAGAGTATGTGATGGCACCTGTCACACCCTCTGGTACAGGTAAGCCTATCCCAACCCAAACTCAATACTCAAAGTAAATCAAAAGCGGAAGAAGAAGAATAGAATAATCCCAAAATAATTAAAGATAAAATAATAATTCAAGATGTATCCCAGGTCTAGTTGTCACTAGTACAAGCCTTTAATACATAATAATATCAATAATCTAAAGTATTTTGAATGTGGATAAAGCATAAGATAAAAGAAGAGAAATCCGGGTAAGCTCTGTGAAATGTCAGTCATTACCTTGATCTCCGCAACGTCAATGTTGAGGGAAAGAAATCTACTATCTGCTACTTAAACCAATACCTGCACGAGTAGCTGAAGAAAATAAAAAGGAAAAAAAAGCAAGAGTGAGTACGAAATACATGTACTTAGCAAGCACCGCCGATAACCGACTCAAATCTAAAGTGATGGTGGGAACCACCACCCCAACTACCCATGTTTTCCCCAATCAATCTAGAACCAGTAAAATGCATCACTTCATCCGAACAGGGCATCCCAACACAACAATCATAGGAATATCAGTAAATAGGGTAGGAAAATTAGTCAAGGTGAGTCAACACTAGTCATTTTATGATCAACAAGTAAAAGAAGTTATTTATGAGGGAGACTCACTAACACAGTATATTAGGCTCATTTATCATGTTCAACTAATAGTCTGGGATAAAATAGTGAGAGTGTATAATTATGTGTATATCATGCTACTAATAAGTGCGACACTGCGTGTCTCACTAATCAAGCCATAGCCATACCCCACGTCTCATAAATATCTCAACTCGAAGTTAACCAAAAGGTAGTATAATATGATGTAATATAGTGAAATGAATGTAGAATACAAAATATCACAAACAAGGTTCTATCGCGGTAATTCAATACAAAAGTAAATACTCAAACACAGTGTCAAACCATACCAAGGAATGCAATGCAAATGATGCAATATAATATAGTGATGATGGTAGGATGTTCCATATACACCTTCCAAGCCTCAACGCTTCAGGACAGGACCCATGGGGGGTTCGCAGCCAATATATTTTCACAACCTCAACCATCCTTGCCGGTAAATGGCCTCGGCCAAGGGTTTTCCATATATCACAATCGACCTTGCCGACAAATGACCCCAGCCAAGAGTTTTCAAAATATCACAATCAACCTTGCAGGCAAATGGCCTCAGCGAATGGTTTTATAAAATATCATAATCAACCTTGGCGGCAAATGACCTCAGCCAATGGTTTTATAAAGTGTTTCATTTTCTTTCAAAAATCAGTATTTCTTAGTGGTACCAGCATCTCATGAATATGTATGTACAAAATGAGGAGGTAATTCTCACAACCAATCAATATGAAGATGATAATCAATTCACAATATAGGTATAAATGAGCTCAGAATCAACTCAATATGTCAATAATTCATGATATGCCCTCACACAACACCTCTGGAATAAATAGTCATGTAAGGCATTAATTATATCATTCCAAACCCTTTACTCGGGAATCACTATAATGTAGAGGCAAATAATGCTCAAATAAGATCTATAATATCTATTCAAGCCCCCGCACGCGCATCACAATGATAATAATGACATTTAATGCACAAATAAGGCCTATAATATCAAATAAAGCCCCCACACGGGCATCATGCTTAATATAATCCCTCAAGTCAACAACAATATGCATATAAGCCCCCACACGGGCAACACGAAAATAATAAACCATCCACACAATATTATATAGCGAAACTTATCCAAACCCAACTTCCATACAATAAGTCTCATCTTTCCCAAAGATGACATCATTAGACTAAAATAACAAAAGGAGGACCACACTAGTTATCAATCTACATTAATAAGAGATGCTAAATCCTGATAATTATATCAACTATTACAAGTCTATTTATATTCTAATTATTTACTAAACCTCAATCATTCCATCAAATAACAATAATAACCTAATTATCCCCTAATAGGTCACTAAACCACATTCATTGCATCAATATCCACTAAGCACAATTCAAGCTCTTAAATAGGTACTCACTATCAATTTATTCAAGGTCAACAAGCCATCAATCAACAATCTACTCTAAGCATGTTCTCAAGTAGCAAGACTAATTAAGGTAAGCAATTACATAACCACAATCCATCAAAACACTCCGATACCCGTGGAGATGCTCTCCATTTTGCCTAAGCGGGACCCCCAAAACCCAAGTGATTCATAATCACAAGCAAACAAGCATACAACACATAAACACTTCAGAAAAAGTCAAGGTACATCTCAACTTGCCTTTAAAGAAGATCCGCAAGCCAAAACATAGTCTGAAGCATCAATCGGAAGCTCTACTCCCTCGAACATCAAAAACATGTCTAATCTAGTCAAATATGACATTTACAAGTCAAAAAGGGTCCATTGATACCCATATCGATATATTTTGGTTTCAGGTTAAAAATCACTTCGAAAATCGATTTTGAAAATACAAGGGAAAATCGGGATTTTATTTAAGAATCATGTTTCCCATATTTTTAGGATTCTAAATCTGAAAACCCAAGGAAAAATGGGTTGAAATCGAGCTTTAATTCGAAGAAAAACTCATTTTATACTTTACCATGTAAGACCCCCATACTCATGTTTAAAATCAAAGATTTGAAGACAGATTTGTAAGGAAATCAATGGAAGAGGATAAAAATACTAGTTTAGAAACTCATCTAGAGTTCAAGTCTTGAAAATCCATTTAAAACTCTCAAAAACGAGCTTGGAAGCTTTGAAAATGGTGGAATGGGGATTTGTCCCAAAAAAGGAAATAAATATTCTGCCCAGGTACGTCCTTAATCGTGAGCGCGGGTCAATTGTCGTGATCGCAACTTGACCCAAACTGAGACCTTCGCGAATGCGATAAAGAAACTGACCTGACCCATAAATACGCTTCGCGCTCGCGGTGCCCACTATCGTAATC
This sequence comes from Capsicum rhomboideum, assembly GCA_031232105.1. Taxonomy (NCBI): domain Eukaryota; kingdom Viridiplantae; phylum Streptophyta; class Magnoliopsida; order Solanales; family Solanaceae; genus Capsicum; species Capsicum rhomboideum. The sequence continues at coordinate 54,931,598 of CP124718.1, forward strand.
GCGTTGAAGGGAATATTCATTATTCGCGAATGCAAAGAAGGAAACATTAGTGCTTCACGAATGCGACAAAGGAGTCGCGAATGCGAAGAAGAGAGGGCTTGCACCAGTAATTACTTGAAACCAACAAAACATATAAGTTAAAACTCTTCGAATGGACCCTCGAGATTTATTCGGTACCCCACAAAAACAAACAAATAATGCTACTAGGCTAAATTCGATGTTTTGGACTCAATAGAACCATCGAATTTTCAAAAAGTGATAGTTTACAATGAATTAGCTCCCGGGACCCTTCAGACTAGATTTAACTAGTTTTCATTTAAGAGGTCAAAATACAAAATAAAGGCTTGAGGCCCAAATTAACTATGCTACTAACCCAAAATTGACATTTCGAATCTAACGAAACTATCCTAATCGCCATCCGAAATTCAGACCACAAAATGTTGACCAAAATCAAACTAATTACTTTAAGGCTATTACAAACCACAAACTCATATAAATCACTCCTGAATGTATCGGGGACTGTGCAAACCAATCCCGCAACTCATAAATGATATAAGCAACAATGGGGAAGGGAAAAATGGTCAAAACATAGAAATTTGTAAAAATCACAATGAGGGTTATTACATTATCCACCACTAAGATTTGTGTTCGCCCTCGAACCTACGAGTAAGAAAAGTGCCCAAAATGGATAAAGGATAGAAAATAACCTCGTAAACCTTGTGCAAGTACTCACAGGCAGAATCACAACAATAGAACTACTGGTCTCACTATGGAACCAGAGATCTTTTACACAATGACTCATAAGGTCACAACACTAGCATTTAAGGCCAAATTCCCAATGAAGCCGAATTCCCTTATTTTCGAACTTATTCTATATCCAAAACTGAGTTGATCACTCTAGAAGTTCTGAACATACCCAACTAATCTAAATCTGCCTAAGACACCACAAGTTACTGACTGCACCATAAAACTAAAAATAATCCTCGTACCCACAAAATGCCAAAGGAACCCATGAAACCACATATCCACCCATAAAAATACTGAATCAACCTACTCAAGGCCAATGCCATATCTATTGAATCAGACAACACTATATCCTCAATCTGAAGTAACTAGGCCAAAAATCAATATCAATGCCGCACAAAACCTCAAAAGCCACACCTAATATACTTAGGTCACTATTTAAATAGTCATATCCTTATGCTCAACTCTTTGAGGCAACCAAGAATCATCATAAAACTCTATATACCATAGTCATGAACACTAAAAATGGCACCAAATTCTTATGTAACTCATCACAATAACCCATGCAATCTTAATACCAAAGTGACATCAATCAACCCAAAGTCCTCAATAATCTAGTAGAATAAAGAACCTCTTCGATCATACACATGTAAGCAAATCGTCATATCAGAGAAAAACAACCCATAGAAGACGTGCAACAATCACTATATCTCACTGACAGACGCCAGAATCTCTAATCAAATCTCGAGGAAAAATCACCGCTAGACTCTGCATAAGCACTAATTAGCCACACTATCAGAACTTTGAATTTCTAACTAAAAATCGTAGCTAAATCCTTAATATATCAAAATTCCTTATGTACAAAATCCTCATATTTTTCCTTAACTCTCTTCCTATTTAGTATTCTTTAATACAACAGTCATGGAATAATAATGCATATTCAAATCAAAACTCATGAGCAAAAATATTCCATTATGCCGCTTAGCTACTAAAGTAACAAATGCTACAAGCAAGTTTTCTTTCCATTCGAAACTCTTCCAAACCAAAGTAAGAATTTCTTATATACTGAAATTCTTCAAGTCTAATCAAGGAGTGTTTTAACGCCCATAAGTCTTTCCATGCAACCAAAGCTAATCATTAAGGAAATAACAAGTCACAAGGCCTAAATGCCTAAAAATCTCCCATATCCAACTAGAACCCTTTACTTGCAATCCTTTTGAATCCATCACTCTACCAGTCTAATCCATTCTACAATCTGAATATATCAAAGCCTACAATCGATCTACCACTATTCCACAACATAACCATCGAGAAAATCATACTCAAATACACCAAAATCTATAATACACAAAGAAATCAAATCTAATCTGGCGATATACTATAAATGAGTCACAACTAGGATTGGCACACCCGATCCACCACTAAATAATCATCTATGGGTTGGCAATATCTATAGACCAATAAGACTCTCACGAATATTATCAGGGCACAGTGTCGAATAAGTAAACACATAGGAGAGTGTAAAACCACGGTTAAACATAACTAAGATAGATCAAAGGCATACTATGGCTACTGTACCAGAAGCTCCTGCCTCGAGTCCATCTCGAGAAACATAATACTGAGACCTATCATCTCCCTGAGCAACTGATAAGGTATTTCTCTATATGTGTTATGGGCAATCCCTCCTATAGTGCTCAAGATCTCCACATAAGAAGCAACCCAAAGAAGTAAGAGCCCACTATACTAGGCCTAAAAGATCTGAACGACTACCACGACCTGACCCTCATTGAGAATAATCACAAGGATCCTGGCCTCTACCATACACATTGCTATCATCATTATGTCTACACACTTATAGCCTATAAGTCTCTTAGTTCTCTACTTAAAATCCTCTAGAAACTCTCGAGCAAACTGATCCCATGAGAGAGGAGGTGACCCAACTGGTCTACTCTCTACCAAAGCCTTCCACCACTGTCTAGCTAGTCTAAAGAATTGAAAGGCGGTGAGACCTACTTCATTCGAGTCTACCAAGCCTAACCTATGCAATCTGTCGCGGCAATAAAGCAAGAACATATAAGTATCAAACCTAAGATCTCCATCAAATCGAGGAGGATCTATCCTTATGAACTCTACATACCTAGTCTGTTCCTCCATAGACATAAAGGGTAAGGTTACTAGATATGGAGCAATCTTTGGTAATACCCTGTTAACACTAGGAGAATTTGTAGTCAATGTGCATCTGGAGCCTGAAATCCCAAAGTAGCTTGTCAAATCAAAGTAGGTGCCACTTTCTCAAGAAAACCCAATAGTCGTACCAATCAATCCTCAAGCATAGGTATGTTCATGATCACAGGCAGTGGCTACACTAACCTCAACCCCTCTATCTCAATATTCCTAATATCACTAACAACTCTAAAACCTAAAAAGGCAATCCCAACCTGATTTTTAGATAGTTTGGATGTTCCAATCCGACCTCTACCTCGACCTCTGCCCCTGCTGCATACCAAAGGAACGTACACTGAATCTCTAGCCAAGGAAGAACACATACTCACTATCTGTAAGAGAGTGAATAAAAGATTTTTAAGTTATTCAAAGATGTGAATGCATGAAACAGAATGAAGAAATGAATTTCTCCTAAAGTCATGTAGCCTCTCGAAGATAGATAACAGATGTCTCCGCACCGATCTGCAAGACTCTACTAGACTCAAATCTTACTAATGAGATCAATGAACCTGGGGCTCTGATACTAATCTGTCACGACTCAAAATAGAGTACGTGATGTCACCTTTTACACCCTCTGGTACATGTAACCCTATCCCAACCCAAATTTAATACTCAAAGTAAATCAACTGTGGAAGAAGAAGAATAGAATAATCCCAAAATAATTAAAGATGAAATAAAAATTCAAGATACATCCCAGGTCTGGTTGTCACTAGTACAAGACACTAATAATCTAAAGTATCTTGAATACGGATAAAACATAAGATAAAATAAGAGAGATCTAGGTAAGCTATGTGAAATGTCAAGCACTACCTCGATCTCCACAATATCAACACTAAGGGAATGAAATATATTATTTGCTACTCGAACCAGTACTTACACAAGTTGCAGAATAAAAAAAAAACTAAAAGAAAAGCAAGAGTTAGTACGAAACACGTGTACTTAGCAAGCATAACCGACCCTAATCTAAAGTGATAACTAGAAGCACCACCCCAACTACCTAAGTTTTCTTCAATAAATCTACAACTAGTAAAATACACCACTTTATCCTAATAGTGTGTCCCAACACAACAATCATAGGAATATGAGTAAATAGGGTAGGCAAATTAGTTAAGGTGAGTCAACACTAGTTATTTTATGATCAACAAGTAAAAGAAGTCATTTATAAGGAGACTCACTAACACAACATATCACGCTCATTTATCATGTTCAACCAATAGTCTGGGATAAAATAGTAAGAGTGTATAATTATATGTATATCATGCCACTGATAGGTGTGACACTACGTGTCTCACTAATCAAGCCATAGCCATACCCCATGTTTCATAAATATCTCAACTCCCAAGTCAACCAAGAGGGTAGTATAATATGATGTAATGTAGTGAAATGAATGCAGAATATATAATATCACAAACAAGGTTCAATCGTGGTAATACAATACAAAAGTAAATACTCAAACACAGTGTCCAACCATACCAAGGAATGTAATGCAATGCAAATGATGTAATGCAATGTAGTGATGATGGTGGGATGTTTCATATACACCTTTCGAGCCTCAATGCTTCAGGATAGGACCCATGGGGGGTTCGTAACCCATATACTTTCACAATCTCAATCATCCTTGCCGTTAAATGACCTCATCCAAGGGTTTTATAAAATATCACAATCAACCTTGAAGGCAACTGAACTCGGCCAAGGGTTTTATAAAGTGTTTCATTTTCTTTCCAAAATCAGTATTTCTCAATGGTACCAATATCACATGAATATGTATGTATGAAATGAGGATGTAATGCTCACAACCAATTAGTATGAAGATGATAATCAATTTAATACAGGTATAAATAAGCTCAGAATCAACTCAATATGTCAATAATTCATGATATAAGCCCTCACACGGCACCACTAGAATAAATAGTCATTTAAGACATCAATAATATCATTCCAAACCCCTCACTCAGGCATCAGTATAATGATAGAGGCAAATAATGCTCTAATAAGACCTATAATATCTATTCAAACCCCCGTACGGGCATCACAATGATAATAATGACATTTAATGCACAAATTGGGCCTTTAATATCAAATAAATCCCCCACACAGGTATCACGCTAAATATAACCCCTCAAGTCAACAACAGTATGCATATAAAGCCCCACACGGGCAACACAAAAATAATAAACACTCCACACAACATTATATAGTGAAACTTACCCAAACCTAGTTTATTCCATACAATAAGTTTCATCTTTCCCATAGATGACATCATTAGACTAAAATCACATAAAGGAGGACTACACTAGTTATCAATATGCTTTAATAAGAGATGCTAAACCCCTATAATTACATCAACTATTACAAGTCCATTTATACTCTAAGTATTTACTAAACCTCAATAATTCCATCAAATAACAATAATAACCTAATTATCCCCTAACAGGTCACTAAACCCCAATCATTACATTAATATCCACTAAACACGATCCAAGCTCTTAAATATGTACTCACTATCAATTTATTTAAGGTCAATAAGCCATCTATCTACAATCTACTCTAAGCATGTTCTCAAGTAGGAAGACTAACTAAGGTAAACAATTACATAAATACAATCCATCAAAAGACTATAGTACCCGCGGAGAAGCTCGCCATTTCACCTAAGCAGGACCCTCAAAACCTAAGCTATTCACAATACATAATCAAAAAAGCATTCAACACATAAACACTTAAGTCAAGGTACAACTCAACTTGCCTTTAAAAAAGATCTGCAAGCCAAAATATAGTCTGAAAGTATCAACCAGAAGTTCTACTCCCTTGAATCATCACCAAACACATCCAATCTAGTCAAATATGACATCTACTAGTCTAAATGAGTCCATCGATACTCACATCGATATATTTGGTTCTGCGTCAAAAATCACTTTGAAAATTGGTTTCAAAAATACAAGGGAAAATCAGAATTTTATTAAATAATCATGTTCCCCATACTTTCAAGATTCTAAATCTGAAAACCCTAGAAAAAATTAGTTGAAATCGAGCTTTAATTCGAAGAAAAACTCTTTTTATACTTTACCGGGTAAAACCCCCAAAATCATGTTTAAAATCAAAGATTTAAAGATGGATTTGTAAGGAATTATTGGAAGAGGATTAAATACTAGTTTATAAACTCACCTAGAGTTCATGTCTTGAAAATTCCATTTAAAACTCTAAAAAACGAGCTTGGAAGCTTTGGAAATGGTGGAATGGGGCTTTGTCCAGAAAAAGGAAATAAATATTCTGCCCAGTTGTCATGATCGTGAATTGACCCAAACCAAGACCTTTGCAAATGCAGTCCCTAGGACGCAAATGCGATGAACAAATTGACCCGCCCACAATCATGATCGCGTTAAAGGTAATATTCATTCTTTGCGAATGCGACATGGGAGTTGCGAACGCAAATAAGGAGACATTATCGCTTTGGGAATGTGAAAGAGGAGTCGCAAACATGAAGAAGGGAGGATTTACATCATCAATTAGTTGAAACCAGCAAAACACTTAAGTCAAAACTCTTTTATCGGACCCTTGGGATTCGTTTGGTACCCCATAGAAACAAACCAATAATTCTAATAGGCTAAATACGGCGTTCCAAACTCAATGGAACCATCGAATAATAGAGATCGTTTACAATGAATTAGCTTTCGAGACCCCTTTAGGCTAAATTTAACTAGATTTCGCTTAGGAGGTCAAAATGCTAAATAAAGGCTCGGGGCCTTGACTAACTATGCTATTAACCCAAAATTGAAATTCTGGATCTAATGGAACTGTCCAAATTACCATTCAAAGCTTGGATCACAAAATGTTAACCAAAGTTAAACTAATCATTTTAAGGCTATTCAAAACCACAAACTCATATAAATCACTTTCGAATGCATCGGGGACCCTGCAAACTAATCCTACAACTCATAAATGATATAAAAAAATAATGGGGAAGAGCAAAATGGTTAAAACACAAAAATTTCTAAAAATTACAATGATGGTTATTACAAAAAATCTCGTATGGAGGTCTAGGTTTCTAGGTCACCCCTAATAGAACCCAACACCCAAAAACACAACACCATGAATCAAGATTCACCACACATAGGAGCAACACTACTTATGCAACTTAAACCACCCAACTTGAGATTTTAATAACTCAACTCACTAGGGGAACTCTAGCAGGTATTTAGACCCTAACCAATTTTTTTCACTATTTCTCCAACACACATGATGCTTTGGTATTGTACTAACACACCACCAGGCATTATAACCTCAACACATGCCAATTTTTACTGTAGTTTCAACAAACAACACTTAATATTATGTCATCACACAATCATTTAGTCAACACACAGAGTAGTTTCAACATTATTCCAAACAGAGTAGTTTCAACAATTTATCATAGTCTTAGCAGACGTAGACCTTACTATTGCTTCGACAGACAACAATTATCATTATATTCTCACACAATCATCCAACCAACATGCAATTCATAACTTCTATCGCCAGATACCAATTAGAATGACTAGATTCTAATTTGAACTTGTCAAGATACTAATTGGTATCAACTAAATTCATATTTAGATTCGTCAAGATACCAATTGGAATCGACTAAATATTAATTGAACTCAACCTAGGTAGATAATTAACTAATACAACATGACAAGAATGAAGAAAGAGAATGACTCCCAAATGCCTCATAGCTTCCCAAGGAATTGATGTGGATGTCTGCACACTAATACATAGGACTCTACTTAATATTGCTCTTGTCTTTGTGAGACCCATAACCCAGCTCTCTGATACCAACTGTCACGACCTAAAGGCACCTATTCTATTCTATCTAAATAGGAGAACCTTTTACCACCCCATCATTTTAAGCAATTTTTTCTGAAGCAACATTATTATATCAGTCAATGCAATCAATAACTAACAACTATAATTAAAATTATTCGAGATCTTACAATTCCTTAGTGCTATAAAGTATAATTTTTTTCCTAAAGACCTAGTCTAGACATGTACAAAAGCTTCTAATACAGGATAAGTATAATAAAATAAAAGACACAACTTCCACATGAGGGATGAGACATACAAAAGTTGATGATGTGTACCGTCACTGTAAACAAGAAACTTTAGTCAACCTACAACACACCTACACCCTCAAAAGGGAATGTCACAAGAGTAGTATTAGTACAATACTCGTATTGGTAGGTATCATCGGTTGACTAAGATTGGTTCACACAACACCTTATATAAATCAACAAAAGTGCAAGTAATCTCATGCAACCACTTTTCATTCTAATTTCACACCCGTACAATGATTTTTTAACAAGTATGAAGATTCAATTATCTTCCTCATTTTGTTTGGACCCTAGTAGTACTACTAGATATAATGTTTCACTTACAATAACTCTATCAACTGCTATCAAAGTTTACTATTAGAAATTATTACTCTCACATCACACATCTCCTATTACAGTCTTTTCACCCACGACCCAAGCCAACCCAACAACAAGGCACAATAATACTACATTTAAGCTCAAAAGATTAGAACAAATTACTCGCCTAATCAACCATTGAGAACATGTTCACATAAATAAAGTTACACAATAGCATGGGAAATCAATAGTCTACACAACAGGTAATAAATACATATTCAAGCATATCAAGCCAATAAACAAGAATATATAAGTCATCAAGTAGACATATCAAGTCATCACAAAACCATGCTATTATAAAAAGTCGTACAAGATTCAGGTAATCAAGTAGACATATCAAGTCATCACAGAACCATACTATATTAAGAAGTCACACAACATATCATCATAGAACTATGCTATTATAAGCAGTCATATCACAAGCCTGGATCGTGTACATACTGAATTCATACTCCTATAACACTCTAACCATACTAGAACTTATAAAAGCCATTAAATTTGTACGTATATGCTAAGGGGTTTTATTTCTTTCCAATAGTCATGATCTGCAGGGGACACACTAGGGTACATGCACTATACTATTATGGTACCTAATCTATCATAATAATATCGTATCGGTGTGGCACCTAATTTATTATAATAATTTCATACCGGCATGGTACCCGATCCATAGTAATAATATTGTACTAGTATGGTACCCGATCCATAATAATAATATCATACCGACGTGGTAGCTAATCCATATTAATAGTATCGTGTATACATGGTACCCAATCCATAGCAAAATCACTTATTCATAAGCTCACATCAAATACGAGCTATCTTATCAATAGCAGGGTATGTATCTATAATCTTATCTATCTCAATCTATCACAATGTGATCTCACACTCTGCTATCTCTTAGGATTTATGACAAGTACATAACATCTTACAAGTACACTTTAATAATCAATAATCATTCCATCGAGTATCAATAATTTACATATTGTGCATACAAATATCGTTAAGCCAACAACCAATCAATGACATATTATGTCCAAAGACCAATCAAAAGTTTTACAAATTATGCATACAAGTAGTGTCAAGCCAATAACCAATCAAGCACAGATTATGTTTAAAGACCAATCAATATGCGATTCGATTCAGAAGCATACAAGAGGATAAATTAGGTCTAACTCCACATAAACACTTTTAATCATCCTTCTATTTACTAACAAAAACTATTATGACAAGAACCATTATATCCCTTTTTTAAGTATTAGATGCATCATTGACTATGTTTATCGCACTTGTGAGTACAACTTCATTATTCGTTATTTACATAATTTTCCAACATTCAACGTACAAAATTAACTTTAGTTTATTCACCCTTTACAACATATTACACCCTAATACTTAGCCAAGTTTCCCTTAGAATAACTATGTCATAACATCACTTCCCACTTCATGCTCAAACCACAACAACAATTTGTAACACTCCGTACCTTCCTGACCCTACTTGACAACCTTGGACCATGTTTACCCTAGGTTAGAGAGCAATAAGTATGTATTTTGCATTGTTATTGATGGAACATTTGATATTGTGCTAGTAAATGTGATTAGACCTTTGTAGTAGGTGGTGTTTGTGACTTTGTGGAGCATTCGTGGGGTGAAAAGTGAGGTTTAAGGGACATCCAATCAAAGGTTCTTAAAAATAAGAGGCAACCAAAAGGTTGGGACTTGAAAGATCCAACCAAATCTGCAAAGAAAAGTCGAAATCAAAAATTAAGTGTGGGGCGCTGCAGGTGGCGTGCCAAGCCGCTTTGGCCTGAATTTTTTTGGCACAGGCAGCAAGGGGGTGTGCACAAGGGTGTGCTAGGACGCCCCTGTACACCTTTTAAAAGCTGGAATTTCAGCTAAGTCTGGGGCGCCCGGAGGCGTGCCGGGGTACTTTTTGCCCGATTTCTTCTATGATTTTAAGTCTATAAAAAGGACTCTTGGGTTATGGTATCATTATTTCATCGTAGTAGGACTACTATTGAGCGGGTTTGACATCCGAGTTGGGGTTAGTTCTTCATCACAGGATTTTTGTTAAATTATGTTCACTTAAGCCATGAGTGGCTAGAATGTATTATTTTTTTTTGAGATTGAGGCTACGAACATGAATTTCGTGAGTGAATATTGTCGTGACATTTATGGAATTATTTAAACATGAGATAATTGGAGTGTTACACATTGAAATTGGTGGGCTAAGTTAATGTGTGTAAATGGGCTCAATTTAAGGCCCAAAATGGATTAAAAGACATGGCCCAAAAGGGCAAATGACCCATTCTTCCACTTTGACCAAGAAAACATTGCATTTAATGCCAAGAATTGGATAAGGATGACTTGAGAAACTATATAAAGGCACCAAAGCTGATTTTTAATTCATTGTAACCCTCATGCCTTTCTAGATATTTCCAAACATATTCTCTCAACACAAACCCCAAGGCAACAAGTCTCTTTGGTAAATATCATCACTTTGAAAGCCTTGGTAAGTGAATAATCTCATGGATTAATATATTATATGCTTAAGATGGTGTATATATCATGATGGTTATGTTGCCAAGGTGTTAAATAGTGTACTTTTGCTTTTTGCTAAAAGATGTGCCATCCTTGTGATTTAAAATTGAAAGGAGACTTGAGGTTTGAATGAAAATGCATGGTGTGGATGAGATACTAACATGTATGGTGTGGTTATGTTCCTTAACTTGTTATTTTTCTATAAGTATAATTTGTAGGATTATTGTCGATATGTTGTTATAAAGTGTATTGAGGTGATTTGATGGAATAATTGTGATGTGGTGTTGATGGAGAAGTGTAAAGTATGAACTTGGTGTGACATGCTATTGGTTTATGATGTATTGGTCAATGTATAGAATGTTGTGGTATTGTTGGTATGATAATTTCATCGATGGTATTGTCAAGGGGGAAATGACATTTTAAGGCAATCATGTAACTCATTATCGTCGTATGCACTTGTAAGGTAGTTGGTTGTTAACGTAAGCTCCGTTATGTACTTGTGTTGTAGAGTGAAATGTAAGAAAGGATATAGACTATTGTATTCACGTATAGAATTGTATATTCATATTGGGAAGATAAGGTATGTAAGGTTACTCTTTCCGTATCCTTCTGCAGCATGTAGTATTCACCTTGCTATTGTACTTACTCATTTCTGAAATGTCCTAAGGCATCTCATTTCAGGTTATCATCTATTGTTAATCACATATATCTTATTCTTTGACCTATTGTTATTCATGTGTCACATAATGGTGGACATGATTCCAAGTTCCAATAATGTTACATTCAAAAGTTCCAATAATGAAATAATCATCGAATGAACTATTTCTAAGATTGAAGAAGTGAGGTAATAACGTCTCTATTCTTGGGTGGTATCCCAGGGGTTAAAATACATAGCATAGGTCGATACCAATATATCGGGTGGTATCCCAGGGGTGAAAAGAACACCTATCATGGGTCAATCCCGCTACTAGGGGTGGTATCCCAGGGGCAAAAGAAAAGCCTAGCGTGGGTCGATCCCAAAAACTATTGATTACCCACTGATCAGCTTGGGGCCCGGGCATTGTAAGAATGGAAGGATGAGTAGTAAATGAAAAAGTGAGTGATGAATGAATGAATGAGCGTAAAAGCAAAGACAATAATCCACGTAATGTACATATTTCCATACATATAGAATGGTGACTCATCCATATTGGTTATTCACTTATATTGATTCCATTGAAGTATTTATGTATCATATAGTTTCTTATGGCCTTACACACTCAGTACATTCTTTGTACTGACGTCCCTTGTGGGACTTACCTTACTTGCTGTAGGCACAGGTACTAGTAGACCTCCACTGTAAGCTGTGGGTCATCTACTGATCTTTGTGAGCTCCAGTTGGTTCGGGACTTTCCGAGTCATAGTTGTACATTGGTTTTGGTATTGTAAATGTTGTGTAAAGCGGGGACTTATCCCGAACTTAGGTTGGTTATGTATGTGCTTCTGTCAGAGGCTTTTGTAGATATATGTGGGTATATGAATGTAAGAGATGTATGTCCCTTTTGACTTGATGGCCCTAACGGCCAAGTTTCACGTATGTATGTATCATATGTTCCATGATTTCTGATATTAGCATTTTATGTCCTTACGTGGTGGTGATGTTTCTTATGGCATGCATATGAATAGACATGAGTAAAGATTGGTTCTCTCGGGCCTTATCGGCTCCGGGTGCCAGTTCGCCTCGTTGGAACTCGGGGCGTGACAAAAGTGGTATCAGAGCAGGTCGTCCTAAGGGTGTCTACAAAGCCGTGTCAGTGTAGAGTCTTACTTATCGATGTGTTGTGCACCACATTTATAAGTAGGAGGCTACGGGACATTAAAGAGTTGTTTCTGTTCTTCAATTCTTAGATCGTGCATTAGAGCCAAAATTGTAATGGAACCATATCTAACCATTGGACTTGGTTTTCTTTGGTATAGTAAAATGCCGATTACAAGATGAGGTAGAGGTAAAGGCAAGCAAGTAGATATACTTGCCGGAGAAGGAACCAGTAGATCACCACCTGACCAAGCTAGTCAAGGTGGGGCTGACGCTGAGGTTGCATCGTGGGCTTCTTCTACTTTTCCAGCTCCAGAAGAGCCGAGAAGGAGAGAAGAACCTGCAGAAGCACCTGTTAATGCTACTGAGCAAGATCTCAAAAATGCAGTGCAAATGTTGACTCAGATAGTTGCTGCACAAAGTCAAGGATGAGCTGGTCCAACGATAAGTGATGATGGTGCGGCTAGGGTAGCTAGTCGGCGGACACAAGATTTTTTGAAATTAGACCCTCCCATATTTACTGGGTCAGATCTGAATGAAGATCCGCAAGACTTTATAGATTAGATTCAAAGGGCTTTAGATGTTATGCATGCAACTGGGGTAGAAACAGTTGAACTTGCCGTATATAGATTGAAAGGAGAGGCAATATTGTGGTATGAAGATTGGAAGAAATCTCGTGATGTCGGTGTAAATCCACTTAATTGGGAAGAATTTAAAGCGGCTTTCCTTGATCACTACCTTCCTTATGAGATTCGAGAGGCTCGTGCGGATCAATTCTTAAATCTTCATCAAGGGACTCTGAGCGTCAGAGAATACAATTTTTAGTTTAATTCTTTGGCTCGATATGCTCCAAATGTAGTGGCCACAATGACAGATAGAGTCCATCGATATGTGGATAGATTAGAGACATATTTGGTAAGGGACTGCACCATTGCTGCCTTAAACAAAGATATGGATATAGCGAGAATTCTGGCCTTCACCCAGAAAATGGAGGACCAAAGACAGAGAAGAAGGGTACATGAATCTGAACAAGGACAGTCCAAAAGAGCTAGACCTATGGGACAGTCTATGGTGTCCCAAGGAGAATCTAGACCTCGGATGTTTCCTAGACCGCCGAGAGCGTCATTCTCTTACTCCACAGCAGGCACTCAAGCTTAATTCCGAGGGTTTAGAGGTAGTAAGGTTGGGCAGAGTAGTGGGATTCGAGGTTTGCAGACCGCTGGATATTCTAGTCAGCCATGTCAGTAATGTGGACGGTTTCATTTAGGTGAATGCCGGCTTGGGTCAAATATTTTCTTTGGGTGCGGTATGATGGTGCATATGATGAGAGACTGCCCACGAAGAGGCTTGGGTAATGTGGCGCGACCTGCGGGATCAACCATTGCATCATCATCATCGGTTCCTCCCCTAGGCAGAGGTGTATAGCCTGTGGGTCGTGGTATAGGTGCCAGAGGAGCAGCCAGTTCCAGTGGAACTCAGAATCGTACTTATGCTCTAGTAAACAGGCAAAATTTGGAGGCTTCTCCTAATGTCGTCACAGGTACATTATTCATATTTTCATATAATGTATATGCATTGATTGATCCGGGTTCTACATTGTCATATGTTACTCCATTGATTGTTGTAAAATTTGAAAGAACACCGAATCTATTAACTAAGTCAATTGAAGTATCTACACTAGTTGGTGACTATATTGTTGCAAAAAGAGTATATCGTAATTGTGTGGTAACTATGTGTGGTCATATTACACTGGTCGATCTTATTGAACTAGACTTGGTGGATTTTGATGTGATAATGGGCATGGATTGGTTGGCTTCTTGTTATGCCATGATAGACTACCGAGCTAAGAAAGTACATTTTCATTTTCCACAAACGAATGTTCTTGAATGGAAGGGTGATGTAGGGGAACCATGAGGCAAATTTATTTCCTATCTTAAAGCTAGAAAAATGATATCCAAGGGGTATATATGCCACTTAGTGAGAGTGCATGATATTGATGCGAAACCACCAACTCCTAAATCAATTCCAGTGGTCAATGAGTATCTTGATTTATTTCCAGAAGATCTTACAGGTTTGCCCCCAGAGTGGGAAATAGAATTTGGTATTGATGTGATTCCAGGCACTCAGCATATCTCTATTCCCCCGTATAGAATGGCTCCAGCAGAATTGCGTGAATTGAAGGAGCAATTGAAAGATTTGCTGGACAAGGGCTTCATTAGGCCTAGTATGTCCCCGTGGGGTGCACCGGTATTATTTGTACGGAAGAAAGATGGCACATTGAGAATGTGCATTAACTATCGGCAATTGAATAAGGTAACGATCAAGAACAAATATCCTCTCCCCAGAATTGATAATTTGTTCGATCAGTTACAGGGTGCCAAGTGTTTTTCAAAGATTGACTTGAGGTCGGGTTACCATCAAGTCAGAGTTAGAGAAAAAGATGTACCCAAGACAGCTTTTCGAACACGGTATGGCCATTATGAATTTTTAGTTATGTCATTTGGACTAACAAATGCCCCAACTCTGTTCATGGATTTGATGAATAGGGTGTTTAAGCCATTTCTAGACGTGTTCGTGACAGTATTTATAGAAGACATCCTGGTTTATTCAAAGTCACAAGAAGACCATGCTAAGCACTTACGATAGGTGTTACAGATTCTTCGAGAACGTAAATTATATGCGAAGTTCTCTAAGTGTGAATTTTGGTTGAAATACGTAGCATTCTTGGGTCAAATTGTGTCGGATGAAGGGATTCAAGTAGATACACAAAAGATTGAGGCAGTGAAAAATTGGCCAAGGCCTACTACACCCACGAAAATTCATAGCTTCTTGGGGTTGGCAGGTTATTATCGAAGATTTGTTGAAGGATTTTCTTCCATTGCTGCACCTTTAATGAAACTTACACACAAGGAAGTCAAATTTCAATGGAATGATGCATGTGAGAAAAGTTTTCAAGAGCTGAAAGATAAATTGACTTCTACACCGGTGTTAGTACTTTCGAAAGGCATCGAAGGTTATGCAGTATATTGTGATGCTTTCGGAATTGGCCTAGGGTGTGTATTAATGCAGCACGGTAATGTCATAGCGTATGCCTCACGACAGTTGCGACCATTCATAGCTTCTTGGGGTTGGCAGGTTATTATCGAAGATTTGTTGAAGGGTTTTCTTCTATTGCTGCACCTTTAATGAAACTTACACACAAGGCAGTCAAATTTCAATGGAATGATGCATGTGAGAAAAGTTTTCAAGAGCTTAAAGATAAATTGACTTCTACACCGGTGTTAGTACTTCCGAAAAGCATCAAAGGTTACGCAGTATATTGTGATGCTTTCGGAATTGGCCTAGGGTGTGTATTGATGCAGCAAGGTAATGTCATAGCGTATGCCTCACAACAGTTGCAGCTGTAGTATTTGCCTTAAAGATATGGCGTCATTATTTGTATGGAGTTCATGTTGATATCTATACTGATCACAAAAGTTTGCAATACATCTTTAAGCAGAAAGAACTCAATTTGAGGCAACGAAGGTAGTTAGAGCTTATCATCCAGGAAAATCAAATGTGGTAGCTAATGCATTGAGTCGCAAGGCAGTAGGAAGCACTAGTGGCCAGTTGACTGAAAAACAATAGATAATCAAAGATTTACATCAACTAGCCAGCTTGGGAGTTCGTATTCTTGAATCTCCAGATGAAGGGGTTATTGTGCAAAATGCAGCAGAATCCTCCTTAATAGCTGAAGTAAAAGAGAAGCAATTTGCAGATCCTATGTTATTGCAGCTGAAAGAAAATGTACAACAGGGTCTGACAGCGGCCTTTGATCTTACACAAGAAGGGGTACTTCAATGCCAAGGAAGATTTTGTGTACTGGATGTAGATGAGCTGAGGGAAGAATTATGACAGAGGTGCATCATTCGCGATATTATATTCATCCTTGAGCTACCAAACTGTACCATGAATTGAAAGAAATGTATTGGTGGGGAAATATGAAAAAGAACATTGCAGAATTTGTAGCTCAATGCCTAAATTGTCAACAAGTGAAAGTAGAGCATCAGAAACCAGGAGGTTACATGCAATGTATCAATCTTCCAGTCTGGAAATGGGATATGATTAATATGGATTTTATCATAGGTTTGCCTTGTACACTGTGAAAATTTGATTCTATATGGGTTATAGTTGATAGGCTTACCAAGTCAGCGCATTTTCTACCAGTCAAGACCACCTATACAGCTGAGGATTATGCAAGATTGTATGTTAAAGAAATAGTGTGGTTACATGGGATTCAGATCTCCATTATATCAGATAGGGGATCTCAATTTACTGCGCATTTTTGGAGATCTTTTCAGCAGAGTTTGGGGACACAGGTGAATCTGAGTACGAATTTCCATCCTTAGACTGATGGACAAGCAGAACGTACTATCCAAACACTTGAAGATATGCTACGAGCTTGCATGTTAGATTTTCAAGGCAGTTGGGATGACCATTTGCCTCTTATTGAATTTGCTTACAACAATAGCTATCATTCAAGTATTAAAATGGCACCTTATGAAGCTTTGTACGGATGAAAATGTAGATCACCAATTGGATGGTTTGAAGCAGGTAAAACTGCTTTACTTGGGCCAGATCTTGTTTATCAAGCTATGGAGAAAGTTAAAGTGATCCAACAACGGCTACAAATGGCTACAAACGGCCCAAAGTCTCCACAAGTCATATGCTGATATTAGAAGGAGAGGGCTCGAATTTGCCATAGGTGATTGGGTATTCTTGAAGGTGTCACCAATGAAAGGGGTAACGCGATTTGGGAAGAAAGGGAAGTTGAGTCCCCAATATATAGGGCCATATGAAATTGTCCGAAGGTTTGGGCATGTTGCGTATGAATTGGAACTACCCCAAGAACTCTCCTCAGTCCATCCAGTATTTCATGTTTCGATGCTTCAAAAGTGCATAGGGGATCCATCTCATATTGTTCCCACTGAGGATGTCCAAGTTATGGAGGATATTACTTATGAAAAGATACCCATTGAGATTCTAGATCGACAAGTAAAGAGGTTAAGAAATAAAGACATAGCTTCCGTAAAGGTACTTTGGCAAAATCAACAAGTAGAAGAGATCACATAGGAAGCCGAGGAAATGATAAAGTCCAAGTACCCTCATCTATTTCAAATGGAAGAGAAAGTTCAAAATGCGCGATCGAAGCGATAACATGTAAGTATCTATGAGCATTATGTGTATATGTATATATATATATATATATATGCTAATATAGAGATACATTTGTTGTAATTGAGAAGATGTTGTTAACATTCGAGGACGAATGTTCCTAAGGGGGGAAGAATGTAACACCCCGTACCTCCCGAACCTACTTGACAACCTTGAACCATGTTTACCCTAGGTTCGAGAGCAATGAGTACGTATTTTGCATTGTTATTGATGGAATATTTGATATGGTGCTAGTAAATGTGATTAGACCTTTGTAGTAGGTGGTGTTTGTGACTTTGTGGAGCATTCATAGGGTGAAAAGTGAGGTTTAAGGGACATCCAAGCAAAGGTTCTTAAAGATAAGAGGCAAGCAAAAGGTTGGGACTTGAAAGATCCAACCAAATCCGCAAAGAAAAGTCGAAATCAAAAGTTAAGTGTGGGGCGCTGCAGGTGGCGTGCCAGGCCGCTTTGGCCTGAATTTTTTTTGGCACAGGTAAAAAAAGGGCACGCGAAAGGGCGTACCAGGCCTCCCCTGCACTCTTTTCAAAAGCTGGAATTTCAGCTAAGTCTTTGGGGCACCCGAAGGCGTGCCGGGGTGCTTTTTGCCCGATTTCTTCTACGATTTTACGTCTACAAAAAGGACTCTTGGGTTATAGTATCATTATTTCATCATAGTAGGACTAATCTTGAGCAGGTTTGACATCCGAGTTGGGGTTAGTTCTTCGTCTCAAGAATTTTGTCAAATTATGTTCACTTAAGCCATGAGTGGCTAGAATGTATTATTTTTTTTGAGATTGAGGCTACGAACATGAATTTCGTGAGTGAATATTGTCGTGAAATTTATAGAATTATTTAAATATGAGATAATTGGAGTGTTACACATTGAAATTGGTGGGCTAAGTTAATATGTGTAAATGGGCTCAATTTAAGGCCCAAAATGGATTAAAAGATATGGCCCAAAAGGGCAAATGACCCATTCTTCCACTTTGACCAAGAAAACATTGCATTTAATGCCAAGAATTGGCTAAGGATGACTTGAGAGACTATATAAAGGCACCAAATCTGATTTTTAATTCATTGTAACCCTCATGCCTTTCTAGATATTTCCAAACATATTTCTCTCAACACAAACCCTAAGGCAACTAGTCTGTTTGGTAAAGATCATCACTTTGCAAGCCTTAGTAAGTGCCTAATATCATGGATTAATATATTATAGGCTTAATATGATGTATATATCATGATGGTTATGTTGGCAAGTTGTTGAATAGTGTACTTTTGCTTTTTGCTAAAAGATGTGCCATCCTTGTGATTTAAAATTGAAAGGAGACTTGAGGTTTGAATGAAAGTGCATGGTATGGATGAGATACTAACATGTATGGTGTGGTTATGTTCCTTAACTTGTTATTTTTCTATAAGTATAATTTGTGGGATTATTGCCGATATGTTGTTATAAAGTGTATTGAGGTGATTTGATGGAATAATTGTGATGTGGTGTTGATGGAGAAGTGTAAAGTATGAACTTAGTGTTACATGCTATTGGTTTATGATGTATTGGTCAATGTATAGAATATTGTGGTATTGTTGGTATGATAATTTCATTGATGGTATTGTCAAGGGGGAAATGACATTTTAAGGCAATCATGTAACTCATTATCGTCGTATGCACTTGTAAGGTAGTTGGTTGTTAACGTAAGCTCCGTTATGTACTTGTGTTGTAGAGTGAAATGTAAGGAAGGAGCTGGACTATTGTATTCACGTATAGAATTGTATATTCATATTGGGAAGATAAGGTATGTAAGGTTACTCTTTCTGTATCCTTCTGCAGCATGTAGTATTCACCTTGCTATTGTACTTACTCATTTCCGAAATGTCCTAAGGCATCTCATTTCAGGTTATCATCTATTGTTAATCAAATATATCTTATTGTTTGAACTATTGTTATTCATGTGTCACATAACGGTGGACATGATTCCAAGTTCCAATAATGTTACATTCAAAAGTTCCAATAATGACATAATCATCGAATGAACTATTTCTAAGATTGAAGAAGTGAGGTAATAACGTCTCTATTCTTGGGTGGTATCCCAGGGGTTAAAATACATAGCATGGGTCGATCCCAATATCTCGGGTGGTATCTCAGGGGTGAAAAGAACACCTATCATGGGTCAATCCCGCTACTACGGGTGGTATCCCAGGGGTAAAAGAAAAGCCTAGCATGGGTCGATCCCAAAAACTGTTGATTACCCACTGATCAGCTTGGGGCCCGGGCATTGTAAGAATGGAAGGATGAGTAGTGAATGAAGAAGTAAGTGATGAACGAATGAATGAGCATAAAAGTAAAGACAATAATCCACGTAATGTACATATTTCCATACATATAGAATGGTGACTCATCCATATTAGTTATTCACTTATATTGATTCCATTGAAGTATTTATGTATCATATAGTTTCTTATGGCCTTACATACTCAGTACATTCTTCATACTGACGTCCCTTGTGGGACTTACCTTACTTGCTGCAGGCACATGTACTAGTAGACCTCCACTGTAAGTTGCGGGTCATCTACTGATCTTTGGTGAGCTCCAGTTGATTCGGGGCTTTCCGAGTCACAGTTGTACATTGGTTTTGGTATTGTAAATGTTGTATAAAGTGGGGACTTGTCCCGAACTTAGGTTGGTTGTGTATGTGCTTCTGTTAGAGGCTTTTGTAGACATATGTGGGTATATGAATGTACGAGATGTATGTCCATTTTGACTTGATGGCCCTAACGGCCAAGTTTCACGTATGTATGTATCATATGTTCCATGATTTACGCTATTAGCATTTTATGTCCTTACGTGGTGGTGATGTTTCTTATGGCATGCATATGAATGGACATGAGTAAAGATTGGTTCTCTCGGGCCTTATCGGCTCCGGGTGCCAGTTCGCCTCATTGGAACTCGGGGCGTGACACAAATTTACAATAAGAAGAGCAAATAATCAACAATGCACACAAATTGATTTACCAATTCTACAATTCCTATCAAACCATAGTGTTATTAATATCTATGTTTATAGCTTACTTTGTTTCATAATCTCTCTACCATCACCCACAATAACCTTATTCACATTACAACACATCATACAAATCTTACATAAATATTTTACATCTCTTGAAATTCATACATCAATATATTATAACACATTTTAGATTGTTACATCATTCTATGTATTATCCACCTGAACACCATTCCTAAAGGATTAATCATGCTTTCTCCCATCAATTCTTTACATTATATATAATTCACTAAATAAAGTCCACTACTCATAAACCATAACCTACCTCGACGCTATGTTGCTTTATACGTTGGCATTTTGCTAACTTTTTAGTCTCTTTTAGCTTGAATTATTTCCTTGTTTTCTTTAATTTGATGCATAACTTATGTTAAAATTCTCACTTGTGTAGGTGGTTGATGAACTTAAGGATGAGCTATCCTTACGAGTCAAGAAGAGTGCCAGAATAAAGAAAAAGGATTTAGAATGATGTATGGACGGAAGATAAGGATTGTTGTGGTCATATGCTCCAGCATCTTACCATATGTCCCCACACATGAGGGGACATCTTAGCCCCCAGGAGAATTAAAGGAAAACAAGGTCGCACGTGGCATATCAGTGAATCTGGAAAAGGAAAAATTGTGACTTGCGTAGCCACTTGCACACGCACATGGACACATGCGCTGAAATATACGCCAGTATGTGCCAGACATGATGGCTTTTTTTGTAATTATCTGTAATGCATTTTTCCAGCTATAAAAGGGATTTTTCAAATCTGAAACTCCATTTTTTGCCATTTTTTTGAAGTCTAAAACTTGTAATTGAAACCCTAAAGTGGGATTTTAGTAATTGTGCTTGATTTATTACTTGGAATTTGGAATTTCTGTTGGAATATTTGGATTCTATGATGAAATTTAATAAGAACATAGGTATATTTCCTTCTTCTCTTGTTATGAGTAGCTAAATAGCCAACCTAGGGTTATGCATGATTTAGTTATGATTTGTGTGTGGGTTGTACCTATTTGCCTAGATTATTAATTATTTGTTGAAGATTTAGTCATTACTCAATGATTTAACCTAAGATTAGAGGTTGCAAACTCTGGTTTAGCTTGTAACCCTTTTCATCCTTGACAAAGGGGATAATGGTGAGGACTGTTGATTGATAATAACTTGAATTTATTATTTAATAGTAGATCTTAGACATAAGGCTACTAATTGAGGTATTTGATTGGTTACAAGGAAACATGTGTGAGGTGTTCGAAAGAACCCATATATGAAATTTCATGTTTTATTGATCGATTGACATTGAAACCTATTACTTAGCCTATCCACAACAATTAGTTAAATTTAGGAAAATTGGTACTTACACATGCATATATTAGCACTCATGAGGGCATAACCCCAAGTTTCTCTTAGTCTTGATTACACTTTTTCAAATCAAACTTCAAAATTAACTATTTAAACACGAAATCGATTGAACCCCCCATTTTACTTTATTGCATAATTTCTAGCATCACATTACAACTCATAGCCACTTGTGACACTTGAGGGTGAAGCTATCGCCTTCATTCCCAGAGAAATCTATCCCGAATCCAAGTTGGGTAAATATATTGCTAACGACCAGTACATTTCTTTCCTAGAGTGTATTTGAGCATTATCAAAAATGGCGCCGTTGTCGGGGAATGAAATGTAATCATTCTTTGTGGTGTTATAATTTACTTTTGTTAGCGATAGTGTAAACTTTACTTTATTTGATGTTTTTGTATTGTTCAAAGGATAATCTAAGTCTTCACGACACAATGAGTCTACATGGTAGCGATGCCGTCTCCTTTGATGGACATCTTGATGATGAGGATCACCTAAGGGATGCCGATGTAACACCCCGTACATTTCCAAACCTAATTGATTACCGTAACATTTATGGAATGATTTAAACTTGCGATAGTTGGTGGATTAATCACTAAAATTCTTAGGCTGAATTAATTCCATGCTAAGGGGCTCAAAAGAGGCCCAACAATTAAGTAAAAGACTTGGCCCAAAAAGGAAAAATGACCCATTCATAAAATGGACCAAGTAAACATGTCATATTTGACCAAGAGTGGATAAGGATGACCTTGTGGGACTATTTAAGGTGGAAAAATCAGATTTTTATCACCATTTCACACATGTGCAAAGTCTAGAATTTTCCACAATTTTCTATCCTCTTCCTAAACTATCATTCTCTTTGGACAAGATCACTCCTTTGCAAGCTTGGGTAAGTGTTTACTCTTATGGTTTAATATATTATATGCTTAAGGTGGTGTATAAATCATCTTGGTTATGTTGGCAAAGTGTTGGACAGTTCACTATGTGTAAAACAATGTACTTTTGCTTAATCGGTGAAGGGTTTTGCCTTCTAAACTTGAAAGTGGACTTGTGGTCTTGAAGGAAATGAACTTGATGGATTAAAAATAAACATGTAAGATGTGTTTATGTTCTTGACTTGCTTTCTCTTTGTGTATAACATTTGGAATTGTTGTTGTGAAATTGTACATGGAACCGGTGGCGTATTGAAAGAAAAATGTAGTTTTGGTGATGTTTATGTGCGTTGTGAAACCATGGCTGTTAGTTGGCATATAATATGATCTAAAATGTGTTAAGAGAAGCTTAGTGATGATCATGGACCATTCATTGCGAAAAAGGACCCTAAAATGACCCCCGGAGCCTGAAACGGGCACCCGCCCTCGCGGGTGGGGCACCTGCGGGCGCAAATGCCAACGCAGGTGACGATGGACCAGGCCAATGGTCACCTGCAGACGCACCTCAACCACCTGTGGGCGAAGGTGGCTTCGCAGTTCAGCCCAGAACTTTGTTTTGTATGTTTTTGTCTGTCTTTGACCCCCCCAAACCCCTATAATCTTCTTAGATGCAATTATCAACTTATGGCACCTTTTGAATGAATTTAAAAGAGTGTCCTAGAGGTATTTTGAATGGTATCAATTATGGATTGTTGTACATGTGTTATTATGAAAGCTATTGAGATGACTTGATGGAGTAAATGTGACGTAGTGTTAATGCTATTGGTTTTGAGGTCTTGGTCAATGTGTGGAATGTTATGGTATTGTTGGTATGGTAATGTAATAAATGGTATTGTAAGAGGGCGAAATGACGTTATATGGCAGTCACGTAATTCATTATCGTCTTATGGACTTGAAATATAGTTAGTTGTTAATGGGAGCTTCGTGATGTACTTGTGTTGTAGAGTAAAACGTAAGGAAGGAGATGGATTGTTGTATTCACATATAGGACTGTATATTCATATTGAGAAGATAAGGTATGTAAGGTTACTCTTTCCGTATCCTTCTGCAACACATAATGTTCGCATTGTCATTGTACTTATTCCATTCCGAATTTTCCAAAGGGATATAATTTCAGGTTGTCATCTATTGTTATTCATATGTTCCTTATTCATTTACCAATTGTCATTCATGTATCACATAAGTATGGACATTTCTCCCAAGTTCCACTAATGTCATGATCCCCAATGTATCAATCTCACAAAAGTAAAGGAAAGACGTACTGCAACGAAGTAATGAAAGAAGTAATGCATATATGGTTTATTGTTTGAGAGCCGAGACAGTTCAAAGGGCACATAAGTCTATCTAGAACCGATCCCAAGATTATTGGATCAAGGGACAGCTTCAAAGGGGCACATAAGCCTAGCTCGAGCTAATCCTAATGTTATGTTATGACCCACCGATAAGGTGGATGATTATTTTATGACCCACCAATAAGGTGGATGATTATTTTATAACCCACCGATAAGGTGGATGATTATTTTATAACCCACCGATAAGGTGGATGACTATGCTATGACCCACTGATCAGCTGGATGAATAATAAAGATGATGAACGTACAAGCAAAAGAAGTATGAATGTAATACACATTGTTCCACACATACCGAATGATGACTTATCCATATTGATTATTCACTCGTAATTGATTCCATTGAAGTATTTATGTATCATACAGTTTCTTATGGCCTTACATACTCAGTACATTCTTTGTACTGACGTCCCTTGGGGGACTTACCTTACTTGCTACAGGCACAGGTGCTAGTAGACCTCTACCGTAAGCTACAAGTCATCATCGAATCATTGGTGAGCTCCAGTTGGTTCGGGGCTTTTCGAGTCACATGTGTACATTGTTTTGGTATTGTAATTGTTGTATAAAGCGGGGACTTATCTGGACTGTAGGTTGGTTATGTACATGTATCTGTTAGAGGCTTTGTAGACGTATGTGGGAAGATGAATGTAAGAGATGTATGCCCACTTTGACTTGATGGCCCTAAAGGCCAAGTTTCATATCTATATGAATCATATGTTTTCCATGACTTCTGCTATGGGTATCTTGTAGCCACATGTGATAGAGTGTTGTTCATTTAATGATATGCATACGAGTGTACATGAATGAAGGTTGGTTCTCTCGGGCCTTATCAGTTTCGAGTGCCAGTCCGCCCCGTTGGGCTTTGAGGCATGACAAAAGTGGTATCAGAGCAGGTCGTCCTAAGGGTGTCTACAAAGCCGTGTCTGAGTAGAGTCTTGCTTATGGGTGTGTTGCGCGCCACATTTATAAGTAGGAGGCTGCGAGACATTTAGGAGTTGTTTCTTTTCTTCTCTTCATTTCTTAGATCGTGCACTAGAGCTAAAGTTGTAGGTGCAATCATATCTAATCATTGAAATTGGTTTTTTTCTGTATAGTAAAAATGCCGATTACAAGACAAGGTAGGGACAAAGGTAAGAAGGTAGATATGCTTTCCTGAGAAGGAACTAGTAAATCACCACCTGACCAAGCTAGTCAGGGTGGGGCTGAAACTGAATTTACATCGTGGGCTTCTTCTAGTTTTCCAGCTCCAGAAGAGCCGAGAAAGAGAGAAGAACCTGATGAACCACCTGTTAATGCTACTGAGCAGAATCTAAGAAATGCATTGCAAATGTTGACTCGTATAGTTACTGGTATAGTTAATGCACTGAATCAAGGGCAAGTAGGTCCAATGACAAGTAGTGATGGTACGAATAGGGCAGCTATTCGGCGGACGTAGGATTTTCTGAAATTAGACCCTCCCACGTTCACCGGGTCAGATCTGAATGAAAACCCACAGGACTTCGTGGACCAAATCAAAAGGGCTCTAGATGTGGTGCATGTGACTGGTATAGAAACAGTGGAGCTTGCAACATATAGATTAAAAGGTGAGGCTATATTATGGTACGAAGATTAGAAACGATCTAGGGGTATAGGTGAACTTCCAGCTAGTTGGGAGGAATTTAGAACGACATTTCTTGATCACTATCTTCCCTATGAGATTCGAGAGGCTCGTGCAGATTAGTTTTTAAATCTTCATCAAGGGAATATGAGTGTCAGAGAGTACAGTCTCCGGTTTAACTCTTTGGCTCGATATGCTCCTAATGTAGTAGCCATGATGGAGGACAGAGTCCATCGGTATGTGGATAGGTTGGAGCCATATTTGGTGAGGGACTGTACTATTGTTTCTTTGAACAAGGATATGGATATAGCAAGAATACAAGCCTTTGCACAGAAAATGGAGAATCAGAGACAAAGGAGAAGGGCACAAAACTTTGAAAAAGGTCCGTCCAAGAGGACTAGACCTATGGGACAGTTCACAGTGTCCCAAGGAGAATTTAGGCCTTGAGTTTTTAATCGACCACCGAGACCCTCATTTTCTTATCCTACAACAAGTACGCCATCCCAATTTCGAGGGTTCAGAGGCAGTCAAGTGGGGCAGAGTTGTGGAATACGGGGTTCGCAGACAGCGGGATTTTCTCATCAGTTGTGCCAGCACTGTGGGAAGTTTCACTCAGGTGAATGCTGGTTTGTAATGAATATTTACTTTCAGTGCGGTATGTCGGGGCACCTGATGAAAGAGTGTTTACAAGGGGGCATGGGTAGTATGGCGCGACCTATGGGATCAACCGTTGCATCATCATCATTGGTCCCTTCCTTAGGCTGAGATGTATAGCCTGTTGGTCGTGGTAGGGGTGCCAGAGGTATAGCCAGTTCTAGTAGAGTTCAGGACCGTACCTATGCCGTAGCGGATCGACAGAATTTGGAGGCTTCTCCTAATGTGGTGACAGGTACATTATCTATCTTTTCATATAATGTATGCATTGATTGATCTGGGGTCTACCCTATCATATATTACTTTATTGATTGCGGAAAAAGTTTGAAAGAACACCAGAATTACTAGATAAGCCATTTGAAGTATCTACACTAGTTGTGAATCTATTATAGCTAAAAGAGTATATCATAATTGTATAGTAATTGTTTGTGGTTATGACACACTGGTTGATCTTATTGAACTGGAAATGGTGGACGTTGATGTTATAAGGGGTATGGGTTGGTTGGCTCCTTATTATGCCATGGTAGATTGTTGAGCTAAGAAAGGTACATTTTTTAATTTTCAAAAAATAAATAAATAAAAAAAAAAATGCTCATGAATGGAAGGGTAAGTTGCGAGCACCGAGAGGTAACTTTAGTTCCTAGTTGAAGGCAAGGAAAATGATACCCAAAGGAGTACATATGTCACTTAGTAAGAGTGAAAGATACTGAGGTGAAGCCACCAACTCTTCAATCGATTCCGGTGGTAAATGAAATTCTTGAGAAATTTCCTAAAGATTTTTCAAGTTTACCTCTAGAATGGGACGTAGAGTTTTGTATTGATGCGATGCCAGGAACTCATCATATTTCTATTCCTCTGTATAGAATGGCCCCGACAGAGTTACGAGAATTAAGGGGACGAAAGACAGATGACACATTGAGAATGTATACTGATTAGTGGCACTTGAACAAGGTGATAGTTAAGAATAAATAGTCACTTCCCAGAATTGGTGCTTTATTTGAGCAGGTAAAAGGTGCCAAAGGTTTCTCAAAGATTAACTTAAGATTGGATTATCATCAAATAAGGGTTGGAGAAAAAGATATACCCAAGACAGCTTTCCGAACACAGAAGGGTCATTATGAATTTCTAGCTATGCCATTTGGGCGAACCAATGTACGAATAGTTGTTAGGAATTTGATGAATAGGGTGTTCAAACCACTTTTAGATGTATTCGTGACGGTGTTTATAGATGACACCCTGGTTTATGCATAACCACAAGAGGACCATGCTAATCAATTACTACAGGTATTACGAATTCTTCGTGACCGTAAGAAATCTTCAAAGTTCTTTAAATGAAAATTTTGGGTTAAAATACATAGCATTCTTGGGTCACCTTGTATAGGATGAAGGACTCAGGGTTGATAGACAAAAGATAGAAGGGGTGAAAAATTGGCTAAGGCCTACGACGTTTACAGAGATTTATAGTTTTCTTGGATTAGTTGGTTATTATAGGAGATTTGTTGAAGAAATTTCTTCTATCTCTAGACCCTTAACAAGTTAACATACAAAGCAACCAAGTGTCAGTGGATGAGACATGTGAAAAGAGGTTCCAAGAGCTGAAAGATAAATTGACTTCTACACCTGTATTAGTACTTCCCGAAGGCACAAAAGGGTATGCAGTAGAGTTTTAAGCAAAAGGACCCGCATTGAAGACAACAAAGGTGCTGGAATTACTAAAAAAAGATGATAGTGATATCCTATTCCATCCAGAAAAAAAAATTAAAAAATATAATAAACGTGGTAGCCAATGCATTTAGTCATAAAGTAATAGGAAGTACTGATAGCCAGTGGATGGAAAAAGCAAGATATAATTAAGGACCTACATCAACTAGCCAACTTGGGAGTTCATTTTCTTGAAACTCCAGATGAAAGAATTATATTGGAAAATACGAGAGAGTCTTCAATTCTAGCTAAGGTGAAGGAAAAGAAATAAGCAAATCTTATTTTATTTCAGCTCACAAAGCATGTACAACAAAGTTCGACATGTATTGGTAAGGTTTCATGAAAAGAACATTGCATAATTTGTAGCTCCATGTCCAAGCTGTCAACAAGTAAAAGTAGGACATCAGACATCTGGAGGTTATAGGCAATGTATAAATCTTACAGTCTCAAAATGGGACATGGTTAACATGGATTTTATCACAAGTTTGCCTCATACACTTTGGAAATTAGATTCCATATGAGTGATAGTTGACAGGCTTACCAGATCAGTACACTTGTTAACCATCAAGACCACCTACACAGCTAAAGATTATGCAAGGTTGTATATTAAAGAGATAGTTCAACTACACGGAATTCCAATCTCTATTATATCAGACAGGGGATCTCAATTTACTGCATATTTTTGGGAAGTTTTTCAGAAGAGTTTGGGAACCCGAGTGAGTTTGAGTACGGTTTTTCATCTGCAAACATATGGACAAGCAGAACGTACTATTCAAACACTTAAAGATATGCTACGAGCTTGCACATTAGACTTAAGAGGTAGTTGAGACGACCATTTACTTCTTGTTGAATTTGCATACAATGATATCTATCATTCAATGATTAAAATGACACCTTACAAAGCTTCGTATGGAAGAAAGTGTAGATCACCAATTGGGTGGTTGGAAGCGGGTGAAGCTGCTTTACTCGAGTCAGATCTTGTTCATCAAGATATAGAGGAAGTTAAGGTGATACCATAACGACTACGAATGGCCCAAAGTTGACACAAGTCATATGCCGCTATTAGAATAAGGGAATTAAAATTTTCCATAAGTGATTAGGTATCTTTAAAAGTGTCACCAATGAAAGGGGTAATGAGATTCGGAAAGAAAGGAAAGTTGGCCTTATATAACTTTCCATATGAGATTACTTGAAGATTTGGGTAAGTTGCATATAAATTAGCACTACCCCAAGAACTCTCCATAGCTCATTCAGTATTTCATGTTCGATGCTTTGAAAGTGTATAGGAAATCCATCTCGTAGTGCTCCTAGTGGAGATGTACAAGTTATGGAGGACCTCACATATAAAGGGGTACCTATTGCTATTCTAGATCGATGATAAGTAAACAGATGAAGACATAAAGGAGTAGATAACATGAAGGATAAACTGAGACCTAAATTTGTGTAAAAGGGATAATGTTACTCACATTCGAGGACGAATGTTTCTAAAGGGGGAGGATGTAACACCCCGTACATTTTTGAACCTAATTGATTACCGTAATATTTATGGAATGATTTAAACTTATGATAGTTGGTGGATTAATCACTAAAATTCTTGGGCTGAATTAATTCCATGCTAATGGGCTCAAAAGAGGCCCAACAATTAAGTAAAAGATTTGGCCCAAAAAGGAAAAATGACCCATTCATAAAATGGACAAAGTAAACATGTCATCTTTGACCAAGAGTGGATAAGGATGACCTTGTGGGACTATATAAGGTGGAAAAATCAGATTTTTATCACCATTTCATACATGTGCAAAGTTTAGAATTTTCCATAATATTCTCTCCTCTTCCAAACCCTAAACTATCATTCTCTTTGGACAAGATCACTCCTTTGCAAGCTTGGGTAAGTGTTTACTATTATGGTTTAATATATTATATGCTTAAGGTGGTGTATAAATCATGTTGGTTATGTTGGGAAGTGTTGGACAGTTCACTATGTGTAAAACAATGTACTTTTGCTTAATCGGTGAAGGGTTTTGCCGTCTAAACTTGAAAGTGGACTTGTGGTCTTGAAGAAAATGAACTTGATGGATTAAAAATAAACATGTAAGATGTGGTTATGTTCTTTAATTGATTTCTCTTTGTGTATAACATTTGGAATTGTTGTTGTGAAATTGTACATGGAACCGGTGGCGTATTGAAAGAAAAATGTAGTTTTGGTGATGTTTATGTGCGTTGTGAAACCATGGATGTTAGTTGGCATCTAATATGATCTAAAATGTGTTAATATAAGCTTAGTGATGATCATGGACCATTCATTGCGAAAAAGGACCCTGAAATGACCCCCGGAGCCTGAAACGGGCACCCGCCCTCGCGGGTGGGGCACCTGCAGGCGCAAATGCCAACACAGGTGACCCTGGACCAGGAAAATGGTCACCTAAGGATGCACCTCAACCACTTGTGTGTTTAGGTGGCTTCGCAGGTCAGCCCAGAACTTTGTTTTGTATGTTTTTGAAAGCTATTGAGATGACTTGATGGAGTAAATGTGACGTAATGTTAATGAGGGAGTGTAATGTATAAACTTGGTGTGAAATGCTATTGTTTTTTGTGGTCTTGGTCAATGTGTGGAATTTTATGGTATTGTTGGTATGGTGATTTAATAAATGGTATTGTAAGAGGGCGAAATGACGTTATATGGCAGTCACGTAATTCATTATCGTCTTATGCACTTGAAATATAGTTAGTTGTTAACGGGAGCTTCGTGATGTAGTTGTGTTGTAGAGTAAAATGTAAGGAAGCAGATGGATTGTTGTATTCACATATAGGACTGTATATTCATATTGAGAAGATAAGGTATGTAAGGTTACTCTTTCCATATCCTTCTGCAACACATAATGTTCGCATTATCATTGTACTTATTCCATTCCGAATTGTCCAAAGGGATATCATTTCAGGTTGTTATCTATTGTTATTCACATATTCCTTATTCATTGACCAATTGTCATTCATGTATCACATAAGTATGGACATTTCTCCTAAGTTCCAATAATGTCATGATCCCCAATGTATCAATCTCACAAAAGTAAAGGAAAGAAGTAGTGCAACGAAGTAATGAAAGAAGTAATGCATATATGGTTTATTGTTTGAGAGCCGGGATAATTCAAAGGGGCACATAAGTCTAGCTAGAACTAATCCCAAGATTATTGGATCAAGGGATAGCGTCAAAGGGGCACATAAGCCTAGCTCGAACTGATCCTAATGTTATGTTATGACCCTCCGATAAGGTGGATGATTATTTTATGACCCACCGATAAGGTGGATGATTATTTTATGACCTACCGATAAGGTGGATGACTATGCTATGACCCACTTATCAGTTGGATGAATAATAAAGATGATGAACGTACAAGCAAAAGGAATAATTAATGTAATACACATTATTCCACACATACAGAATGGTGACTTATTCGTATTGATTATTCACTCATAATTGATTCCATTGAAGTATTTATGTATCATACAGTTTCTTATGGCCTTACATACTCAGTACATTCTTCGTACTGACATCCCTGGGGGGACTTACCTTACTTGCTACAGGCACAGGTGCTAGTAGACCTCCACCGTAGGCTACAAGTCATCTGCGGATCATTGGTGAGCTACAGTTGGTTCGGGCCTTTCCGAGTCACATGTGTACATTGTTTTGGTATTGTAATTGTTTTATAAAGCTGGGACTTGTCCCGACTGTAGGTTGGTTATGTAGATGTATCTGTTAGAGGCTTTGTAGACGTATGTGGAAAGATGAATGTAAGAGATGTATGTCCACTTTGACTTGATGGCCCTAACGGCCAAGTTTCATATCTATATGAATCATATGTTTTCCATGACTTCTGCTATGGGTATCTTGTAGCCACATGTGATAGAGTGTTGTTCATTTAATGACATGCATACGAGTGTACATGAATGAAGGTTGGTTCTCTCGGGCCTTATCAGTTTCGGGTGCTAGTCCGCCCTGTTGGACTTCGAGGCGTGACAGCTGAAAGGGCAAGTGCAATTTGCATCCCACCCGCGGAGGGTAATGGAGTGTTTTATGTCACAAGTGTGATGCTTCACTTACTCCAAATGAAGGGCCTATTTAGTGGTTAAGCTCACAAAGATGCAAACATCCACTTGAAGAGCTTCATAGATGTTTGCACTCTATTAGACATTGCTCATATCTCATAAGAGTCCTTACAGTTGAGGTTTTTTCCATTCTCATTGATAGGTGATATGGTTTTATGGTTGCGGGAATTGCCCACGAGATCTATAACATCTTGGACTGAGTTGATTAAAGCTTTTCGCGACCAATTCTTTCAACCATCTCATATGCTCCAATTAAGGAATGAGATCACAAACTTCTGGCAATTAAGTAGTGAACCATTGCATGAAGCATGGCTAAGTGTAACACCCCGTATCTACGAAACCCTATACGACGACGTTGAACAATGATTACCCAAGTGTCGAGAGTGTAAAGTATGTATTGTGGAATATTAGTGAGGAGATAATTGATATTGGGCCTAGTACATGGGATTAAAACTTGGTAGGAAGTGTAATACCCCGTATGTTGTCGAACCTAGATGACTACGTGTACATTTGTGGAGATATGAAAACATGAGAGAATGGATGAATTATATATTAATTTGTGGACATCAAGAAGTCTTGCATCATTGGGCCTTAAATAAAGCCCAAAAATAGCAAGAAGACATGGCCCAACCCAAGATTTTTGACCCATTCTTCCATTTTTGACCCATTAAACATAATAATTAATGTTGATAAAGGATAAGAAAGACTTGGGGGCCTATATAAGAGAGAAAAATCAGATTTTCTCTCATTTGGACACCCATGCCATTTCTAGATTTTCTCAACCATTTCCTTATGCAATACAAACCCTAACTCTTCATCTTTTGGACCAAAGCATCATCTTGCAAGACTTGGTAAGTATATACTATCATGTTTTAATATATATTATGCATTTAAGATAGCTTATATCATGTTGGTTATGTTGGTGAAGTGGGAGAAGTTCCCTATGTGCAAAACAATGTGTGTGTGTTAAATCGGAGGATGATTTTGTCTTGAAAACTTGAACATGGGCTTGTGATCTTGAAAGAAATAAACTTGATGGATTCAATATTGATATATGAGATGTGAGTATAGTCTTGACATGTTTTATACTTGTGTTTAGTGTTGGAATTCCTATGGAAAAATTGGTTATGGTTTTGGTAGCATATTGGCCGTAAAGTGTCGTTTTGGTGTTGTGATGTGTGTTGTGAGACCATGGCTGCTTGTTGGAATATAATATGATCAAAAATATGTTAAAATAAGTATGGTTATGATCATGGACCATTCATTGCATTAAAAGACCCCAAAAATGACGTTTCGGACTAAAACGGGCATCCGCCCCCGCAGACGGAGGCACCTGCGGGCGCAGATGCCAACGCAGATGCCACTGGAGGGCATATGCGCGCGCACCTCATACACCTTCGTGCGCAGGTGGTCATCCCCCAGGTTCAGTTTGTATGATTTTATCTCCCGTTGGTTCCCCGAAGCCCCAGTACCCTTCATGGACGTAATTATCAACTTGTGTTGTCATTTGAATGACCTTAAAGTGTTGTCTGAGGGCATGTTGGACTGTATTAAATGTGTATGGTTGTTCATATGTTGTTGTGAGGCAAATGGATAAGCGTAAATGTGACGTAATGGAAAGGAGAAGGCATAAAGGGTAAGTGTAATGCGAAATGCTATTGTTGTATGAAAGCTTGGTCAATGAGGGCAACGTTATGGTATTGTTCGCATGTTGATGCGATAAATGACATTGTAAGAAGGAGGAATGATGTTCTCTATGTGATTCATGGTCATATTGTGACACTTATACAGTTGTAAGGTAGTTGGTTGCTAACACAAGCTTCGTTATATACTTGTGATATAGAGTGAGGCGTAAGGAAAGAGCTGGACTATTGTATTTTCATATAAGCTTGTGTATGCATAGTGAGACGCAAAGGTATGTAAGGTTACTCTTCTATATCCTTCTGTAATATATAGTGTTCACATTGTCATAATACTCATTCGATTCCGAAATACTCTAAGGTACTCCGTATCCGAGCGTTGACTAGAGATACTCATATGGTCCTTAGTCATTGGTCAATGGTGAATCATATGACTCATGTTCATTGGTTGACTTATGTTCATTAATTAATTCATGTCTATTGGTTGACTCACGTTCATTGGCTAATATGTCAAGAGTTACAAATGTTCTAAGGTATCGCATTCCTAGTTGGTGAGCAGTTGACATTCACATGTGTCTTATCCATTGTTCATGAAGGTTCAAAAAGTGTTCTATTCCAAAGGGGTTCTATAGTATTCCAATTAAGGTGGATATATATTGTGCTGCATATGTGTGTTACTCCTAAATGAATTATGACCCACTTAATGCTTATTTATGATGGGGAGTTCTTACGTTGTCATATGTGGTAAATCCTAAGAGAGCTAAGTTGAATAGCATTATTCCAAGTATGACATGAGTCTAAGTTCCAATAGAGTTATATATAGGTCTCATATTCATTAGTGAGGTTCTAAAAGTCCGATGAGGCTATGTCCCAAGGTTTCACTGGTGGTTATACTCATGTATCCTGTTCATGGATCATTGTCCAATAGTTCCAACAGTGTTATGTTTTCGTGGAGGCTATGTTCCCATAATGTTTAGTTGCATGTTTCTCATTCATTGCTTATTAATCCAAAGCTTCAAATAAAGTTGTGACTATCATTGTATTGCTCTTCCATAAGCCAAAGTATCAATCGCTCACAAGTGAATGTACCAATCTATCACAAGAAAATGTATCAACCTCTCATAAGCAAGTATCTGATCTCTCACTAGTAAAGGTATTAGTATCAAAGTAAAGACAAAGTAATGCACACGTGATTAATGATTGATTTATGGGTGGCAGGTCTGAGGGGCATAAGCCTAGCTCGACTCGATCCCGAGGCATTGATTTATGGGTGGCAGGTCTGAGGGGCATAAGCCTAGCTCAACTTGATCCCGAGGCATTGATTTATGGGTGGCAGGTCTGAGGGGCATAATCCTAGCTCGACCCGATCCCGATGCATTGATTTATGGGTGGCAGGTCTGGGGGGCATAAGCCTAGCTCGACCCGATCCCAACATGACGATATGTCATGTAAAGACCCACTGATCAGTAGGGGCCCAGGTACATTATGATATATGTAATGACATTGAAGTAAAGAAGCAATGAAAGCAAAGAAAGCTATCAAAGTAATACACATGGTTTCCAAAATGCAAAGTGGTGACTTAATCACAGTGATTATTCATATGTTTTGAGTTCATTGAACTATTCATGAATTGTAAAGTTTCATCTGAGCCTTGCATACTCAGTACTTCTTTCGTACTGACCCCTCTCGGGGAATTTACATTACATGTTGCAGGTGCAGGCACTAGTAGACCTCCACCGTAGATTGACCGTAGCGCAGATCATTGGTGAGCTCCAGTTAGTTCGGGGTTTCTCCGAGTCGCAGTGGTTCACATGTTTTGATATTGTACCTTGTGTATAAAGTGGGGACTTATCCCGACTTTCAGTTGGTTTTGGTCAATGCATCTGTTAGAGGCTTTTGTAGACGTATGTGTGTGTGTGTGTATATGGTAACAGATGAAGTCTTGACTTGATGGCCTCAACGGCCCAGTTTCTCATATGTATATACGTCGCATGTTCTATGCTTTTCGATGGTTGCCTCTCATGTTTCTATGTGATGGTAGTGTTCCTATAACATGCATATGAATGATTAGAAGCAAAGATTGGTTCTCTCGGGCCTTGTCGGCTTCGGGTGCCAATCATGCCTCGTAGGGAGTCGGGGCGTGACAAAAGTGGTATCAGAGCAGTTCGTTCTAAGGGTGTCTACAAAGCCGTGTCTGAGTAGAGTCTTACTTATTGATGTGTTGCGCGCCACATTTATAAGTAGGAGGCTACGAGACATTTAGGAGTTCTTTGTTTTCTTCATTCTAGATCGTGTAATAGAGCCAAGGTTGTAAGTGGAATCATATGTGCTCACTGATAGTGGTTTTCCTTTACAGAGGAGTTGTAGGCGAAATCATAACTGACCATGGGGTTTGTTTTCTTGTGTTTGATTAGAAATGCCAATGGCAAGAGAAGGAGAAGGAACCAGTAGAGCACCACCTGAGCAAGTTGATCAAGGTGGGGCTGGAAATGAGTTGGTCTCACGGGTTCCTCCTACTCTTTCACTTCCAGAGGAATTGTCCAATAATGCTATTGTGCAAGATTTAATGAGTGCGGTGCACATACTGACCCGTGTAGTTGCTGCACAAACTCAAAGACGAGTGTTGGAGCAGAAAATGGTGGAACAAAAGAGAAGGACACAAGACTTTGAGGAAGGGTCGTCAAAAAGGGCTAGACCCGAGGGGCAGTTCATGGCGTCCCACGGAGGATTTGGGCTTCGGATTTTACACAGACTACCTAGGCCATTAGTTTCTCAGCCTGTAGCCAATGTTTCCCTTCTATTCCAAGGGTATAGAGGCAACCAGTTTGGGCAAAGACGTGAGACTCAGGGTCCACAGACAGTGGGATATCGAGGGCAAGAAAGTAGGAATCAATCAAGGTGTATTCGTCAGCTGTGCGAGTGCTACGGGAAATTTCACGTAGGTGAATGCTGGTTCAGAACAAATGTTTGCTACTGGTGTGGTATGCTGGGACATGTGAGGAAAAAGTGTCCACAAAGGAGCACGAGTGGTATGGTATGACTTACGAGACCACCTATCGCATTGCAATTATCGATGCCTCCTCCAGGTAGAGGTGTGCAGCCTACGAGGCGCGATAGAGGTGCTAGAGGAGCAGCTTGTTCTAGTGGGACCCAAGACCGTATAGATACCTCAGCGGATCCACGGAATGTGGAGTCTTCGCCTGATACAGGTACAAGTACATTATTAGTATTTTTACATAAGGTAAATGCATTGATTGATTCAGGTTTTACCCTATCATATGTTACGTTATTGATTTTTGACCAATTCGAAGGAACACCAGAATTGCTAGTTACGCCATTTCTTTAAACTCGTGGGTGCATATATCCTAATGAAAGTATGTTCTTGAATAAAAGGGTACTGTTGGAGCACCGAAAGGTGAAGTTCTTTCCTATCCTCAGGCAAGGAAAAATGAGACCCAAAGGGGTACATATGCCACTTGGTACTAGTGAGGGATACTAATGTGCTACCACCTACTTTTCAATCGGTTTCGGTGGGAATGCATTCCTCGAGGTATGAGTTGATATTAATGTGGTGTCAGGTACTCAGTATAGTTTTATTTGTACAGCATGGCCCCGGTAGAGTTACGGGAATGACATGAGGAAGTAAAAGACGTGTTGAGTAAGAGATTCATACGGCCTAGTACGACCCCTTGGGGTGCATCAGTGTTCCTAGTACAAGAAAAAAATAATAACAACATGGCATATTGCGAAAGTGCGTGTACAGGGGTAAATGATGATGAATAATGATGAAATGGAAAGAAAAATATATATGAGTGATGATGATATACCCAAGACAGCGTTACAAACATGGTATGATTATTATGAAATTCTTAGTATGTCAATTGTGCTAGATAATGCACCGGTAGTTGTAAGGATTAATGAATAGGGCGTTCAGGACACTTTTGAATGTATGTGTGACCATGTTTGGTGATGGTATTTCAAAAAAAAAAAATAGAAAAAAACCATGCGATTCATATTTAAATATGAAGTTTGATTAGAATCCATACCGTTCTTGAGTCACAATGTATAGGATGAAGAAATGAAAGTGGCTACACGAAAGATAGAGATGGTGCACAGTTGGTTAAGGCCTACGATGCTTACAGAGATCCATTGGTTTCGTAGGTTGGTCGATTATTCTATGAGAATTGTTGAGGGGTTTTCTTCTATCCCTACACCCGTAACAAAGCCTATACACAAGGCATCGATAAAGTCATAAGAATGTTATGAAATGTATGGTACTGCTTTCGGGGTTGGCCTCGGATGTGTATTGATGTAGCAATGTAATAGCATATGCCTCATGACGGTTGCAACCATAGGAGAACACAAATTATTACTAAACACATGACCCTGCACTAGCAGCTGCGATATAAAGTTAAGGTGCCACTATTTGAAAGGGATTCATATTGATTTGGATAGTACTATATTTTGAAGCCGAAAGACTTAAATCTGAGGTAGCGAAGGTGGCTTGAACTATTTAGGACATTGGTATCATTTGGGAAAAGATATCTCAATGAAGCAATATGGGGTTTTGTTTTCTTAAAACCCCAGATTACCGAATTATAGTGTAAAATGCAGCAAAATCTTTATTGGTAGCTGAGAGGAGAAACAGTATGCAAATTCTTACAACAAAAGTACGACAAAGGTACTTGAGCAATCACAAGGGGGAGTACTTTGACACCAATGTAGATTGTATGTACCAGGTTTGTTCGGAAACAACTAAAAGGCACCATGGTGTAGCAGAGATGAGTTGGTACGAA
This sequence comes from Capsicum rhomboideum, assembly GCA_031232105.1. Lineage (NCBI taxonomy): Eukaryota > Viridiplantae > Streptophyta > Magnoliopsida > Solanales > Solanaceae > Capsicum > Capsicum rhomboideum. The sequence goes on from CP124718.1 coordinate 54,970,705, forward strand.
TATATGAGGAGCACATTGTAGAACGTGTAGTTCAATGCCCAAGCGGTCATTGATAAACAGTATGGCATCAGAAGTTTGTATGCTTTATGTAATAGATTATCCTCCCAGTTTGGAAGTGGAACATGAATAACATGGAATTAATTACAAGGTTGTCTCGTACACTGCGAAGGCTGATTTCATATAAGTAATAATTAACTGGCTTATCGAGTCAGCATATTTCCTACCAGTTAGGACCACCGATACAGCTGAACATTATACAAAGTTGTATGTGACAGAGATAGTACGATTACATGGGATTCAATTCACTATTATATCCTACAAGAGAGCTCACTTTATTGCACAGTGTGGTAAGTCTTTTCAGTAAAGCATGGGTACACAGATGAATGTAAATACGGCTTGTCATCCTCAAATGGATGGACAAACAGAACATATTATATGAACATTTGAAGATATGCCACGAGCTGGTACATTGAACTTTAAAGGTAGTTGGGGTAAACGTCTGTCGTCTAGAGAAATTGCTTACAATAAAAGTATCAAAAGGCACCTTACGAAGCTTTTATATGAAAAAATAATAGATCATCATTTGCTTTGCTCGAGTCAGATTGTGGTCATCAAGCTATCAAGAAGGTGAATGTGATATAACAACAACTACAAATGGCCCAAAGTTGATATAAATCATATGTTGATATTCGAAAAAGGGAATGACAATAGTCCATAGGTGATTGGGTATGTTTGACATTGTCACTAATGAATAAAGATAATGAGAATTTGGAAAGAAAGGGACATTGTCCAAAGATTGGCTAGCTTCTGTAAGGGTACTATGTAGAATAAATCACAATGAAGGAACTCTAATGTACTTGGATTTGATATATAAAAAAAAAAAGCTGAAAGTGTGGAATTGGGGTAATGACAAAGTGGTATCCATAAGCATTATGTGTATATGTAGATATGTGATAAGATGAAGATGCATGGGATATACATGAGACGACGTTATTAACATTCGAGGACGAATGTTCCTAAGGGGGGAAGAATGTAACACCCCGTATCTACGAAACCCTATACGACGACATTGAACAATGATTACCCAAGTGTCGAGAGTGTAAATTATGTATTGTGGAATATTAGTGAGGAGATAATTGATATTGGGCCTAGTACATAGGATTAGATTTTTGTAGGAAGTGTAATACCCCGTATGTTGTTGAACCTAGATGAATACATGTACATTTGTGGAGATATGAAAACATGAGAGAATGGATGAATTATGTATTAATTTGTGGACATCAAGAAGTCTTGCATCATTGGGCCTTAAATAAAGCCCAAAAATAGCAAGAAGACATGGCCCAACCCAAGATTTTTGACCCATTCTTCCATTTTTGACCCATTAAACATAATAATTAATGTTGATAAAGGATAAGAAAGACTTGGGGGCCTATATAAGAGAGAAAAATCAGATTTTCTCTCATTTGGACACCCATGCCATTTCTAGAATTTTCTCAACCATTTTCTTATGCAATACAAACCCTAACTCTTCATCTTTTGGACCAAAGCATCATCTTGCAAGACTTGGTAAGTATATACTATCATGTTTTAATATATATTATGCATGGAAGATAGCTTATATCATATTGGTTATGTTGGTGAAGTGGGGGAAGTTCCCTATGTGCAAAACAATGTGTGTGTGTTAAATCGGAGGATGATTTTGTCTTGAAAACTTGAACATGGGCTTGTGATCTTGAAAGAAATAAACTTGATGGATTCAATATTGATATATGAGATGTGATTATAGTCTTGACTTGTTTTATACTTGTGTTTAGTGTTGGAATTTCTATGGAAAAATTGGTTATGGTTTTGGTAGCATATTGGCCGTAAAGTGTCGTTTTGGTGTTGTGATGTGTGTTGTGAGACCATGGCTGCTTGTTGGCATATAAGATGATCAAAAATATGTTAAAATAAGTTTGGTTATGATCATGGACCATTCATTGCATTAAAAGACCCCAAAAATGACGTTTCAGACCAAAACGGGCATCCGCCCCCGCAGACGGAGGCACCTGCGGGCGCAGATGCCAACGCAGATGCCACTGGAGGGCATATACGCGTGCACCTCATACACCTTCGTGTGCAAGTGGCAGCGCAGGTCATCCCCCAGGTTCGATTTGTATGATTTTGTCTCCCGTTGGTTCCCCGAAGCCCCCGTACCCTTCATGGACGTAATTATCAACTTGTGATGTCATTTGAATGACCTTAAAGTGTCCTATGAAGGCATGTTGGACTGTATTAAATGTGTATGGTTGTTCATATGTTGTTGTGAGGCAAATGGATAAGCGTAAATGTGACGTAATGGAAAGGAGAAGGCATAAAGGGTAAGTGTAATGCGAAATGCTATTGTTGTATGAAAGCTTGGTCAATGAGGGGAACGTTATGGTATTGTTGGCATGTTGATGCGATAAATGACATTGTAAGAAGGCGAAATGATGTTCTCTATGTGATTCATGGTCATATTGTGACACTTATACAGTTGTAAGGTAGTTGGTTGCTAACATAAGCTTCGTTATATACTTGTGATATAGAGTGAGGTGTAAGGAAAGAGCTGGACTATTGTATTTTCATATAAGCTTGTGTATGCATAGTGAGACGCAAAGGTATGTAAGGTTACCCTTCTATATCCTTCTGTAATATATAGTGTTCACATTGTCATAATACTCATTCGATTCCGAAATACTCTAAGGTACTCCATATCCGAGCGTTGACTAGAGATACTCATATGGTCCTTAGTCATTGGTCAATGGTGAATCATATGACTCATGTTCATTGGTTGACTTATGTTCATTAATTGATTCATGTCTATTGGTTGACTCACGTTCATTGGCTAATATGTCAAGAGTTACAAATGTTCTAAGGTATCGCATTCCTAGTTGGTGAGCAGTTGACATTCACATGTGTCTTATCCATTGTTCATGAAGGTTCAAAAAGTGTTCTATTCCAAAGGGGTTCTATAGTATTCCAATTAAGGTGGATTTATATTGTGCTGCATATGTGTGTTACTCCTAAATGAATTATGACCCACTTAATGCTTATTTATGATGGGGAGTTCTTAAGTTGTCATATGTGGTAAATCCTAAGAGAGCTAAGTTGAATAGCATTATTCCAAGTATGACATGAGTCTAAGTTCCAATAGAGTTATATATAGGTCTCATATTCATTAGTGAGGTTCTAAAAGTCCGATGAGGCTATGTCCCAAGGTTTCACTGGTGGTTATACTCATGCATCCTGTTTATGGATCATTGTCCAATGGTTCCAACAGTGTTATGTTTTCGTGGAGGCTATGTTCCCATAATGTTTAGTTGCATGTTTCTCATTCATTGCTTATTAATCCAAAGCTTCAAATAAAGTTGTGACTATCATTGTATTGCTCTTCCATAAGCCAAAGTATCAATCGCTCACAAGTGAATGTACCAATCTATCACAAGCAAATGTATCAACCTCTCATAAGCAAGTATCCGATCTCTCACAAGTAAAGGTATCAGTATCAAAGTAAAGACAAAGTAATGCACACGTGGTTAATAATTGATTTATGGGTGGCAGGTCTGAGGGGCATAAGCCTAGCTCGACTCAATCCCGAGGCATTGATTTATGGGTGGCAGGTCTGAAGGGCATAAGCCTAGCTCAACTCGATCCCGAGGCATTGATTTATGGGTGGAAGGTCTGAGGGGCATAAGCCTAGCTCGACCCAATCCCGATGCATTGATTTATGGGTGGCACATGTGGGGGGAATAAGCCTAGCTTGACCCGATCCCCACATGACGATATGTCATGTAAAGACCCACTGATCAGTAGGGGCCCGGGTACATTGTGATATATGTAATGACATTGAAGTAAAGAAGCAATGAAAGCAAAGAAAGCTATCAAAGTAATACACATGGTTTCCAAAATGCAAAGTGGTGACTTAATCACAGTGATTATTCATATGTTTTGAGTTCATTGAACTATTCATGAATTGTACAGTTTCATTTGAGCCTTGCATACTCAGTACTTCTTTCGTACTGACCCCTCTCGGGGAATTTACATTACATGTTGCAGGTGCAGACCCTAGTAGACCTCCACCGTAGATTGACCGTAGCGCAGATCATTGGTGAGCTCCAGTTAGTTCGGGGTTTCTTGGAGTCGCAGTGGTTCAAATGTTTTGATATTGTACCTTGTGTATAAAACGGGAACTTATCCCGACTTTCAGTTGGTTTTGGTCAATGCATCTGTTAGAGGCTTTTGTAGACGTATGTGTGTGTGTGTATATGGTAACAGATGAAGTCTTGACTTGATGTCCTCAACGGCCCAGTTTCTCATATGTATATACGTCGCATGTTCTATGCTTTTCGATGGTTGCCTCCCATGTTTCTATGTGATGGTAGTGTTCCTATAACATACATATAAATGTTTAGAAGCAAAGATTGGTTCTCTCGGGCCTTGTCGGCTTCGGGTGACAATCACGCCTCGTAGGGAGTCGGGGCATGACAAAAGTGGTATCAGAGCAGTTCGTTCTAAGGGTGTCTACAAAGCCGTGTCTGAGTAGAGTCTTACTTATCGATGTGTTGCGCGCCACATTTATAAGTAGGAGGCTACGAGACATTTAGGAGTTCTTTCTTTTCTTCATTCTAGATCATGCAATAGAGCCAAGGTTGTAAGTGGAATCATATGTGCTCACTGATAGTGGTTTTCCTTTACAGAGGAGTTGTAGGCGAAATCATAACTGACCATAGGGTTTGTTTTCTTGTGTTTGATTAGAAATGCCAATGGCAAGAGAAGGAGAAGGAACCAGTAGAGCACTACCTGAGCAAGTTGATCAAGGTGGGGCTGGAAATGAGTTGGTCTCACGGGTTCCTCCTACTCTTTCACTTCCAGAGAAATTGTCCAATAATGCTATTGTGCAAGATTTAATGAGTGCGGTGCACATACTGACCCGTGTAGTTACTGCACAAACTCAAAGATGAGTGTTGGAGCAGCAAATGGTGGAACAAAAGAGAAGGACACAAGACTTTGAGGAAGGGTCGTCAAAAAGGGCTAGACCCGAGGGGCAGTTCATGGCGTCCCATGAAGGATTTGGGCCTCGGATTTTGCACAGACTACCTAGGCCATTAGTTTCTTAGACTGCAACCAATGTTCCCCCTCTATTCCAAGGGTATAGAGGCAACCATTTTGGGCAAAGACGTGAGACTCAGGGTCCACAGACAGTGGGATATCGAGGGCAAGAAAGTAGGAATCAATCAAGGTGTGTTCGTCAGCTGTGCGAGTGCTGTGGGAAATTTCACGCAGGTGAATGCTGGTTCAGAACAAATGTTTGCTACTGGTGTGGTATGCCGGGACATGTGAGGAAAAGGTGTCCACAAAGGAGCATGAGTGGTATGGTATGACTTACGAGACCACTTATCGCATTGCAATTATCGATGCCTCCTCCAGGTAGAGGTGTGCAGCCTACGAGGCGCGATAGAGGTGCTAGAGGAGCAACTAGTTCCAGTGGGACCCACGACCATATGGATACCTCAGTGGATCCACGGAATGTGGAGTCTTCGCCTGATGCAGGTACAAGTACATTATTAGTATTTTTACATAAGGTAAATGCATTGATTGATTCGGGTTTTACCCTATCATATGTTACGTTATTGATTTTTGACCAATTCGAAGGAACACCAGAATTGCTAGTTACGCCATTTCTTTACACTCGTGGCTGCATATATCCTAATAAAAGTATGTTCTTGAATAAAAGGGTACTGTTGGAGCACCGGGGGTTCCCAACCTACCTATCAAAGGCAAGACGAGAATCAAGGTTGGAAGGAAAGGGACCACAATTAGAAAGATAGTGATTTGAGGAACTATCGTGATAGAGATTGGAGGGATAAGAAGAAAGAAAGGGACTGCATTTAGAGAAACAAAGAGCGTGACCATAATAGATACATCCCTCCTCATGATAGGCAAAAAGTTAAAGAGACTACCACCGTGGACCCAAAAAGTTATAAGAAAGAAGATGTGCTTGTTCATATCCTTATGGGGATTGAAGGGAGTGACAAGATGTTAAGAGAGATGAAAAATAATTTTCCCAACTCAATCAAATGGTCACCTCGCATTCAGCCTCAATCAAGCAACTTAAAACTCAATTGGGCCAAATATCGTCTCAACTAAACACAAGGCAAATGGGTGGTTTACTTTTGACACTGTGGAAAATATGAAAAATAATGGTCATTCCATGGCAATTGCCACTAGAAGTGGTAGGCCTTTTAGTAATGACATTGTGAATCTTGATGATGATTCCAATGAGAGGTGGGTTGAAGAACAAATGAGTGGAAAATGAAAGTGGCTTGACAAGTCAAATGATGAAGTCCCTATTCCAAATAAGCCAAATATTAATAAGCCAAATGAAGTGGAAGAGATGCCTCAAGCAGTTAATGATGATGACTTAAAATCAGAGGAAGTCCTGTTGTTTCAGAGCCGCAAAATCAAAATCTCTCAAGAAGAAAGAGGATGATACAAAGTTCAAAAATTCCTCTCTAAATTTAGCAACTTATTGGTGAACATTCCTCTATTGGAAGCATTGCAAGAGATGCACGGGTATGCTAAGTTGATAAAGGACTTGGTGACAAAGAAAAGAATAATGGACTTTGAAATGGTGGAGATCTCACATAGTTGTAGTGCTATCATGTATAGCTATACGCTGGTCGAGAAAGAAGACCTCGGTGCAGTCACTATTCCTTGCACCATTGGGGTGTATCAATTTGGCAAAGCATTGTGTGACTTAGGGGCAAGTATAAATTTGATGCCTCTAGCCATATTCTAGATATTTGGGTTAGGTGCTCTAAGGCCCACAACTATGAGGCTCTTAATAGTGGATTGGTCCACCAAATGACCTGTGGGAATTCTATATGATGTGCTTGTTTGGTTTGACAAATTCATATTTCATACCGAATTTGTGATCCTAGATTGTGAGATCGACTTTAAAGTTCCAATTATCCTTGGTAGACCTTTCCTTTCTACTGGAAGGGTATTAGTTGATGTAGAATGTGGAAAGATGAAGTTTAAAGTGAATAATAAAGAGGTGACTTTCAGTGTGTGCAAATCCATGAAGCAACCAAAAGACTTGTAAGTAATCTCCGTAATTGACATGATTGATGATGAGGTAGCCAATGCTATGTAGTAGATTTGATCCACTAGCCAATGTCTTGTGGATTTATCAAAAGAAATATATTGAATAGTATGATGAGGTCATAGCTTCAGCTTCTTTGATGGGTCTTGGCCCTATACAAAGAATCCATGCAAATTGGACCTTGACTTGAAAAATCAGGAGACTCTTCCCACAAGGCCTTTAATTGAAGATCCACCACAACTTGAGTTTAAACCATTGCCACCGCACCTTTGATAGGTCTTTTTAGGGGAAGGTAACATCTTACCCATTATTATTGTTGAAGATTTGTTGCTTTGGCAAATAGAAACACTGATATTGATCAAGAGAAAATTTATTTGGGCCATCAGGTGGACTATTGCGGATATTATTGGGATTGCTCCTGGCATTTGTACTCATAAGATAAAGTTGGAGCCCGATTGTTTCCCAAATGTTTAACATCATTGGAGGCTCAACCCCTTATTGTAAGAAGTAGTAAAAAATGAGATAATCAAGTGGTTGGATGTGGGTGTTGTGTATTCAATCTCGGATAGCATATGGGTAAGCCTGGTTCAATGCATCCCAAGAAAGGTGGAATCATAGTGATTCCTAATGAAAACAATGAGTTTATCCCTATGAGACTAGTTACGATATGGAGAGTATGAATAGATTACTGGAAATTGAATTTGTGGATGGAAAATGACCGCTTCCCCATGCCATTTATGGATCAAATGCTTGATCATTTAGCGGGGTGAGGTTGGTATTATTTCTTAGATGGGTACTCCGAATATAATAAAATTTGCATTGCACCTGAAGATCAAGAGAAGACTACCTTCACGTGTTTATATGGTACCTTTGCCTTCAAGAGCATGTCCTTTGGGTTATGCAATGCACCCACCACTTTTCAAAGGTGTATGCTATCGCTCTTTTTGGATATGGTGGAGGATACTATGGAGGTCTTTATGGATGATTTTTCCGTTATGGGTGATACCTTTGAATCATGTCTTGAATACTTAGGCAAGGTGCTTAAATGATATATTAAAACTAATCTTGTGTTGAATTGGGAAAAGTGCCACTTCATAATGAAGGAGGGTATTGTACTTGGGCATAAGATTTAAGGTAAAGGTATTTAAGTTGACCAAGCTAAAGTTGAGGTTATTTCCAAGTTACCTCCTCCACTATTCGTGAAAGATGTTCGATGCTTTCTTGGACATGCCAATTTCTATTGAAGGTTCATTAAAGATTTCTCCATGATTGCTCATCCAATGTGTACGCTTCTTAAAAAAAAAAGTGAAATTTAGTTTTAATGGTTATTGTGTTAGGTAATTTAATTACCTCAAGGAGAAACTTGTGTTGGCTCCCATAATTATAGCCTCGAATTGGGCACTTCCTTTTGAATTGATGTGTGATTCAAGTGATTTGGCGTTGGGTGTGGTATTAGGCCAAAGGAAGGATAGAATTTTTCATCCGATATATTATGCTAACAAGTCCTTGAATGATGCACAATGGAATTATACGATTATGTTGCAAGAGCTACTTGTCGTAGTCTATGCTTTTGAAATATTCTGTGCTTATTTGTTGGGCATGAAGGTTGTTGTGCACACCGACCATGCAACTCTTTGGTATTTGATGACTAAGAAGGAGGCCAAACCCCGATTGATTAGGTAGATCTTTCTCCTTCAAGAGTTTGATTTTAAAGTTAAGGATTGAAAAGGTTGTGAAAACCAAATGGTGAATTACCTATCTCGCCTTGAGTGCAATAAGGAGAAGTTGGGTGAAATCAAGATTGATGAAACCTTTCTCGATAAACTAATCATGGAACTTTAGGGGAGTGTAGAATCTTGGTATGTGGATTATGCAAATTATGTGGTATGTGGTTTTCTCCTCGATGACATAAATCATTATCAAAATAAGAGATTCCTCTATGATGTGAAAAAGTATTACTGGGATGAACCCTATTTATTTAGGGAATGTGTGGACGGAGTGATCCATAGGTGTATGATGGAATTGGAGATGTGGGCTATTCTTGAGGCTTACCATTTATCCCCATTTGTTGGCCATTATGGTGGTGCGAGAATGGCCGCTAAAGTCCTTCAAAGCGGGTTTTATTAGCCTACCGTTCATGGAGACACTCATGACTTGGTTAAAGATTGTACTCAATGCCAAATGCAAGGAGGTATTTCAAGGAGGCATGAGATACCCTCAAAGACTAACCTCTAGATAGAGTTGTTTGATATGTGGGGAATTGACTTTATGAGGCCCTTTGTGAGTTCTTATAGTAACAAGTATCTATTGGCGACCGTAGATTACATGTCAAAATAGGTGGAAGCAATTTTGCCCAATAATGAGATAAAGAGTGTCACATTCTTTTTAAAGAAATACATCTTTACAATGTTTGGGACTCCTCGAGCAATCCTTAGTGATGGAGGCTCTCATTATTGTAATTGGGTGTTTGGTGCTTTTCTTGATAAGTACAGGGTGAAGCATAAGGTGGCTACCCTGTACCATCCTTAAATGAGTAGCCAAGTGGAAGTTTCCAATAGCTAAATCAAATTAATCTTAGACAAAACCATGAATGTAGGACGCACTAATTGGGAAAGGTAATTAGATACTGCTCTTTGGGCCTATAGAATCACATTCAGGACTCCTATTGGCATGTCACAATATCAATTGGTGTTTGGAAAAGATTGTCACCTCCCTATTGAGTTAGATTACAAGATGTTGTGGGCCTTGTGCAAGTTGACTATGGATTTGAAGGATGCCTCCAAGTCTAGAGTGGAGCACATACAAGAGTTGGAGGAATTTCATCTTAGGGTGTATAAGTGTTCGGTGCTATACAAAGAAAGAATGAAGAAGTGGCATGATGCCAAGATATTAAAGAGAGAATTTCATATGGTAGATGAGGTGTTGCTTTCAATTTGAGGTTAAAACTCTTCACAGGGAAGCTCAAGTCTAAATGTTTGGGCCTTTTCACGGTGGTGAATGTGTATCCTAGTGGTGCTATTAAATTGGAAAACCATGAGAAGAGAAGGTTCACGATGAATGGTCAAAGGTTGAAACACTTCTATATTGGTGGACCTAGGGGGACCAAGTTTGAGGCACTCTATTTCAAGGATTACTTTTTGTCATTTTATATTTCCTTGTGTACTTATTTTTTAGTTGTGTTGGTGAATGTAGGTAAACTTCTAAGTGTGGGATAAAATTTAGCACTGATTGGGTCAAAAATGAGCACATGTCCACATGTGGGTACATATGGCAGCGCATGTACCAAGGTCTACATGGCTCTATAGTGGACATGGGGAAAAACCCACCTGTGTGTATACATGCCAGCCTGCGAGTGCAGGTAGTAGCGCAAGTCACAAGGCAGTATGCCTGGGCAAGGCTGCCTCCTGGTTAATGCCCACTTCCACGCACACACCATCACATGTGTGTATATGTCTTAGTGCACGTCCTCAATGCAAGTTAGGTAAGTCCAACTTTAATTTTCACTTTATCCTTTGTGCCTTACCCGACCCGGTAAGCCCAACAACTATTAAAACCCCTTTGAGTGCTTTCCCCCCTTTAATCACAACAAACCCTACACCTACATACAAAATCGACTTCTCTCTTCTCTCTCACACTCATATATGCACACTTTCTCCACTTCGACGACCACTAGACTTAACTCCGGTGAATCTTTGGAAAACACATCCTCATATCTTTTGTGCTTAATCTTCTGAGTGTAACTCAAATTTTTGGTAAGGTCTTCTTTAAATTTTGAACCAGAATAATGTGCTTAAATGGTAACTTACTTCTTTTTTTCTCTTTTTTTATTTTTATGTGTGGTTTGGACTTGGAATGAATTGTGTGACATCTAAATTAGAGTTTTTTGTGATTTGTTTGGATGGGGTGTTACATTTGACATGAAATGTGGGAAATTCTTGAGTACCCACTTTAACACCCACCATGTGTTTGATGTAAGTCCTAAATGAAATATCCACCTTGTTCTCTCTTAGTTCATGATCTAATGACTAATGTGAAGTGTTCTTGTTGTTTTATGGAGTTAATTTCAAGATAGGGAGTGTGTTTGTGGTTGTTTGAAGTTAAGTGAAGTAAATTTTGGAATTTCTTGAGTACCTGTATTACTCTTAATCATGTTCACTTTTTGATGCACGCCATGCGTTTGATGAAATTCCCAATTGTAGTTTTCTCTACGTTCTTCCATTTTTCATGAGCTAATTGCTAATAGGAAGTGTTTTTTATACTGTGTGAACTTAAATTCAAGTTACCAAATCTTCTAAAGAGCATTTTGTTGGTGGCTTAAGTTGAGTGGTGTCTTGTTAATTGAACGTTTTGTTATGGGTGTGAACCTTGGATTGATTGGCATGCATTTAAAGTTCAATGCAAGGGTGAGGTCTGAGTAACCCCATTAAGAAAAACACATGATTTTCCCGATGATAGATCGGGTGATGTCATTTTTAAGGGAAAATAGTCGTTTTGATTTAATCCAATGGTCATAGTCCATTTTTGTGTCCAAATGCTAAGTGTGAAGTGAAATCATATGCATTCTATTAGTGGGTTTGACTTTCATTTGGGATTTGATGTATTTGGGACTTGTTGTGTGTCCTTGAAAACACTAGATGAGTAAGGTGCTTGATCACCATAACTCATTTAGAGTCTTCACGGAACACACACCATGTCCCAAACCCCTCAAAACTCAAATACATAGTCGGAAGGTTCCTTCTCTCTTGAACCTAAACTACCTAGCCTCATTTGGGTCACATGTATGTGCATCTGCTCATGTGCGTGCGTATGTTTACCCAACATGTGACCCCATTTTCTCATTGGTTCCATGTACGCACTGCCATGCATTTGCATGTGCTGAGATGCACCCGTATCTCAGTGCTTATAGTCCACAAGGTTAGTCCTTTGCACTCGTTTGTTCCCGTATGCTCTTTTATGTATTTTTACTTTGGATTCCTCTTTTAACATAGTATTTCTTTTCTTTTATAATATATAAAAAAATCCAAAAACATGTTTTACCTTTTCTTTTTGTTTTGGTCCTTTCTTTGCTTTTCTTTTCAAAGATGAATCCCAGAAAACCTATGCCCCGTGTTGTAAACAATGCCAAGGATAAGGGTAAATCTCATGCCACCACTTCTAAGAAGAAAGCTCCAGCTCAAAATGATGACCCTTTGGCCCCGAGTTTCAAAAATCTATTCATCTTTCTAGAGGTTGGACAAGGATGCAAAAGCACTTAGAAAGGAAAAAGAACAGAAGATCTGGTTTGCGGTAGAGGGGGTACGTGAGCCTTATGTTGACTGGGTACACATCCAAGGGTTCAACCTAAAATAGATGTTTAGCTTGAAAGGGGTCCCCAAATACTTCCCTGATATTGTGCAGCAAATTGAGGAGCGTGAATGGTAAATCTTTACAAATGACAAAGTTTCACAAAAAATGGCTACCTACTTTCCATAGCTTGTTCATCAATTCTATGCTTCCTACCATATTTGTCATATGCAACACAAGTATAAACATGCCATGGAGCTTCAACTATGCTTACCTTGCACCCCATAGGCCAACAAAAAGATTTATTGTGAGAGTCCTTTAGAGCAGGGCACTGAATGTAAACAGTGGATGAATGGTGGGTGCACTCAATTTCCTTGGCTTGATACTATCATTGCTAAAGGAATTCCTACATGGGTAAACGGTGAAGGTCAAATCAAAAGGTGTGATCTGTCTATTCAAGCCAAGCATTAGCTAGGCTTTGTGGGTTCTCGATTGCTCCCTTCCACCTATGATAAAAGTGTTACTATTGAGAGGGCCATCCTAGTGGGCTTCATTATGAGTGGTATACATATTAATATTGGAGATATAATTGCCGACTTGATCAAGGTAAGAGCAAAACAACCTGGGATTTTATTGCCTTTTCCTTCTCTCATATATACATTGTGCTTTGCCACCAAGGTTCCTCTCTTTCCTGGATTTGATCTACTATTGAAGTGTACCGAGGTGATTGATATCACTCAAAGTCAAGATGATGCCAACCCAATAGGGCAAAAAAGAAAGTTTCTGAGGTATCTAGTTCATCTTTGGGAGAGCTACCTAGTATTAAGGCCATGAGCACCCCTCTTGTGATTTCAATTTCATAGGATGCCCCACAAACTTTAGTAGCACTACTCCGACAGTTGATCCACCTCTTGCACCACCTCTTTTGAGTGCTACATAGCCTCCTTCTCAGCCTACTCAGACTCCTAGAGATGGTTTCGATGTCATATTTGCTAAGGTGGCCTCCATGAACCTTGCAAATAATAGCACTCTAGCTCAGCTTATCATTGATATACCACAGTTCCTCTAGGTGGGCATTGTGAGGAGCCTTGAGCCTTTACGTTCTCAGGTACAAGATTATGAGCAGAGATTGGTAGTAGTTGAGGAGAGAGAGGATAGTAAGGCAGTTGCTTCTCCCAGGGCCAATCTTACTAGCCTTCGAGAGGAGTTTCAATTGGTGAAGCCTTCCTTATCTTTGGATGATGCCCAAATGACACTACCTCAGGTCGCCCTAGACCCAATTCTACCATTTCCTGATTTATTTGGGAGCACCATTGAGAGAGGTGAGATAGGAATTGACTTGGGTATGGGTATGACTGAGGCCCAATAGATTCAAATTTCCAGACAGTTGTTATTAGATGATCAGCATGCCAGACTAGTTGGTGCTAGATCTAGTTTGCAGCCTCCTAAAGATCGTCATGTCAGTTCGATTATAGTCACAGGAGACCAGTGAGGATCCTCATATTTCAGATGATGCTCAGTTACAGACCACCCATGATGCAGATATACGTGCCTAGTGTGCCTCAGATAGTCCTTACTCTTTCTTTCTATCATTCTCTATTATTGCATTGGGGATAGTGCAACATTCTTTAGTTGGTGGGTGGGACAGTTTATTCCTGACATTGATTTGTGTCTATAATATTTCTCTTTTTGACATACTCTCTTGATGTTGATATTGCCCTTGCCAGGCTCATCTTTGTAATTTGTAATGCACTCTTGATATTGCCCTCACCGGGCTCGTGTTTTGGTTTATATTCTATTTCACCTTGCCGGGCTCATATTGTGCGCTTGTTATATCATTTGAGGCCCATGCACATTTTTCTTGAGTTGGTTATTGATTTTGGGTGATGTCTATGTTGGACGAGCATATCATTTTATTCGCCTCTTCTAAATACGTGTCAAATAAAGTCCAAGGATTTTCTTCAAAACTCGGTTCCTTTCTAGTGAGCATGTTTTCTTTTTTCTTTTTTTTTTTGTTTTCTTTGTTGAACCGAGTGGAATTTCTCTATGATAGATAGAACGGGTGAATTTCTTAAGGAAAATGCCCATGTTTTAAAGTTAGAGTCAAGTGAGTGAGTTACGAAGTTCAAAAGGTACCTCCAAAAATTTGTCATTGGCAAGCAAATGATTTTTGAAAAGCAAAATAAGTTTTGAAAAGAAATGAGCAAAGAATTTTCAAGATTTCTCTTAAATCATGACCTTTAAACTCAATTTTGGCTCTTTCTTCACAAAAGATGAGTTTCCAATTCAGAGTAGTTTGTCAAGTTAATTTGCTCAAATTGTTTGGAAGACTAGCTTTCTATTTTAAGAGTGTGGTTCCTTGTGTAGTGAGTTTTTTACTCAATTCTTATGCATGCATTGTAGTCTAGAACTTACCCCAAGTGTATTCAAGGTGAAATCCTAGACCATGCTTAGTTTGAAGGATGACCCGAGGCCTTCTTTGGACCATCACATAGCGTAAATCCCACCTTAGCATATTCCCTAGTCAAACCCATTTGAACCTCTTTCAATTTTCTTCTTTCTTTATGATAACCATACTATTATACCATACCCTTTTTGAATAACTCCTCTCTTGTCACCCAACCTCCTTGAATGCGACATATTTTTTCAAGTGTAGGCCGGTACTGGCAAATGACTAAGTTGCTAGTGCATAGTTATGATAATGACAAAATTAAGCCAAAAGCCTAAGTTTGGGGGGGGGGGGAGTGCAAGAATTGTTTATAAAAAGGTGTATGCTTGGGTGTCTTAAAGAATTCTTTATGAAAACAAGAGATGAGCTTGGAAATGAAAATAAGGAGCCTAGCCCATGAAGAGTGAAAGAAATAAATCAAAAAGCATGAGAAGAGTGGGCATGAATGGCTAGTTAGTAAAAAGTCTCTTGAAAGAATTAAAGAAATGAATGAAGAGGAAAAGCTCAAAGCTCAAAAGTGTGATTAGAAAAAGGATGAAGAAGAATTGAGGAAATGAAAGAAAAGAAAAGAGGGTGAATAATGTGGAGAATTTGAAAGAAATGGGCCTTAGAGATTGTTTAAGCGGTTGTGTTTAGGGAGGTTCTCAAGTAACTTGATCCTTTAAATTCCCTTCTTAGACCTAGCCTACATCAATGCCCATAAGTCCTTGGCAATTTTAAACTTTATAGGTCTACATTAGTGGTGAATGACACAAAGGGCAAGCCTATGGTTCTAGTTGTTGTACTTGAATTTCATTGTGAGAGTGAGTGGGAATTCTTTCTATCTCTATGTTCCTTGTGATTTGCATTATGTTATATGAGTGAAACAGACTCTTGCTTATGAGTGGCACCCATACTTTGAAGTGGAGAGTGATGTCTTACTTTCAATTAGCAGAAAATAAGCACGACAAGCCGCAAAGTGAATTTGAAGCAATTTTTGAAAGTCTAGTGTCAATGCTTGAGAAGCACCTTGTTTTTGAAACTCTTACTTTTTGATGTCCTTTACCTTTGAAATAAAAAGCTTTGTATCTTGAAAGGAGAAGTGTTATTTACTTGTTTACCATGAATTGTTGTGAGAATCGATTGGACTTTATGACTTTAGTCATATAGCTTAGTGTGTTGTGTTTGTTTTGGAGTCAAGATTAATACCCTTTGTTGTTGGGAAGATCCTTACTTTCTTGAGGGCAAGCAATAGTTTAAATTTGAGGGGTTGATAAGTTGGCATTTTCCCAACTTGTTAGTCTCTTTTAGCTTGAATTATTGCCTTGTTTTCTTTGATTCGATGTATATCTTATATTCAAATGCTCACTTGTGTAGGTGGTTGATGAACTTGAGGATGAGTTAGCCTTACGAGTCAAGAAGAGCGCAAGAATAAAGAAAAAGGTCTAAGGATTATGCATCAAATGAAGATAAGGATTGGTATGGTCATATGCTTCAGTATCTCACCATATGCCCCCACACATGAGGGGCCATCTCAGCCACCAGGAGAACTGAAGGAACTAACCTGACATGCATGTCCACATGCGCCCATACCTGGGGCATATGCACCAGCATGTCAAGGTCACATATGGAAAATTAATGAATCTGGAAAAGGAAAAATTATGACTTGTGTAGCCACCTGCGTGCACACATGACCACATGCGCCAGCATATGCCAGGCGCGATGGCATTTTCATAATTATCTATTACGCATTTATCCAACAATAAAAGGGATTTTTTAGATATGAAACTCCATTTTTTGCTAATTTTTTTGAAGTTTAAATCTTGTAATTGAAACCCTAGAGTGGGATTTTAGTACTTGTTCTTGATTTCTTGCTTGGAATTTGGAATTTCTCTTGGAATATTTAGATTCTATGGCAGAATTTAATGAGAACATAGGTATATTTCCTTCTTCTTTTGTTATGAGTAGCTAAATACCCAACTTAGGGTTATGCATGATTGAGTTGCGATTTGTGTGCGGGTTGTACCCATTTACCTATATAATTATTTATTTATTGAGGATTTAGTCATTACTCCATGGTTTAACCTAAAATTAGAGGTTGCAAACTCTGGTTTTGCTTAGAACCCTTTTCATCCTTGACAAAGGGGTAAGGGTGAGAAGTAGTGATTGACAATAACTTGACTTTATCATTTAATAGTGGATCTTAGACATAAGGCTACTAATTGAGGTACTTGGTTGGTTGCAAGGAAATATGTGTGAGGTGTTCGAAAGAACCCACATGAAATTTCAATGTTTTATTGAAAGATTGACGTTGAAACCTATAACTTAGCCCATCCACAACAATTAGTTAAATTTAGGCAAATTGGTACTTACCCACGCATATATTCGCACTCATGAGGGCATAATCGCAAGTCTCTCTTACTCTTGATTACACTCTTTAGATTTCACTTTTGCATATCAAACTTCAAAATTAACTATTTGAACACGAATCGATTGAACAAACCCCCTATTCTACTTTATTGCTTAATTTCTAGCATTGTGTGCCAACTTATAATCACTTGTGACACTTAAGGGTGAAGCTATCACCTTCATTTACTTAGAAATCGACCCCGACTCCAAGTTGGGTAAATATATTGCTAACGACCACGTACATTCCTTTTTTAGGATGCATTTGAGCGTTATCATTGCTGCCATAGGATGCTTGCAGCCTTGCTCCTTGTTCTCAATTCAGAATTTCTGATGGAGAATCCATGAGGATGATGATGAGATTGCGTTATTTGAGAGATTTTCCTCTCTGTTCATGGTTTTCTATTGTAGGAACAACCCTGGGGGCGTCTTTCAGAAAAAACCTCTTTTTAAATAAGAACTGAAATTAAACTACCACTTAAATATAGATTTTTGGTTTGCGTCACTCACTATAGTGCTGCAACGATTGAAATCTCACTATAGAGGGAGGAGAACCACTACATTGGACCTTGTCAAGTAGGTCCCACTTCTTAACTCTATTTATTTGATGTTATTAAACAACAACTTATGGTTATCTCAAACTCAAATTCAAATTAGTAAAATATTTAAATTCTTATGCTTTTTCTGCAGATGTTTTAACTACAACAGAACATTTCATAACATGTGGTCTATAGTTATTAAAACTCTGATGGTTTTCTTCATACCACAGTTCTTTCCCAAGGAGTAAGTTTTGTTTTATTTTTATTGTCAAATTGGGTGGCGTTTCATGATGATGGATAGCTAGGCGACTTTCTTAAAGGAATTAGTCTTGTTTTTAAGATAGTTTAAGTGTTGGGTATAACTTTTTGACCCATTGGACCATGTGTGGCTTTGTTGGTACCAACATATTTAAATCTTGACACATGAATTCTTATTCGTTGAAAAAAGTGATTGAAGTAATGATTCTTGTTCTGACCTTTAGACTCAATTTTTGACTCTTTTGTTCACTAAAAGTTTCTTTAAGTATCGTTTTGAGATCATTTATTTCAATTGAGTCTGGAGATATATTCTACTTGAGTTTTCATGAGTCATGTGTGATGAGTTTTATTTGTGAGCTCTTTTACATATCTTGTTGTCCAGATCTTGCATGAAATGTGTTTCAGGACAAAATCTCAGGCTACATTTGGTTTGATAAATGATGTCAGGCCTTCCTTGAATCGTTTTTTCCTTAAATTGCCTACCCTTTGCAATTTTTCCCTTGTCAAACTCTTTGAGCCTTTAACCTTTTTGTTGGCAACTATATTACAAGCTTTAGCCTTTTGTTCTTATTTGTTTAATCTTTTGCATCCTGCATTTTAAATTGTATAGTTGGCTAAAAGCCTAAGTTTGGGGGTGATGGTTGATTAAGTTGTGATGTGGGAATTGCTTGAAAGTTGAAAAGTGAAAGAAAATGAAAAAAGAAATAGTAATAAAAAAGTGAAATCACCTTCTAGAATCTTGAAAAAGAACCAAAAAAAAAGAAGACGAAGATGGAAGGAGGAATATAAAGTTGTGAATGAAAGAAAGATTGGGTGATAGAATGAAAAATGGAGAAAAAGGCAAATTATTTTTGAAGGAAGTGTATTTGATGCAAATTGTAGTGCTTACGAGGTTTTGAGTCACTATTCCCATTATTGTGCCCCACCTTAACCAAAAGCCTACATTACTATCCTTAAAGTCCTAATTGATTTTAAACCAACTGTATCTCCATTAATGAAGAAATACATGAAGGGCAAGCCTATGATACTACTTGAATGAATTCTAACTTCTTTGTGTGTGTGAGAGAGAGTTAATTCTTTCCATTTGATATCCCTATTGTGTTTTGAATTGTATTTTTTAAGTGTGGGATTCTCTCTCAATGAGGGCACGTGAAAATTTATGTTGTGAATTTGTCCCATTTCTCAATTGAGAAGAATGAGCATAGGAAAGAGGTTTTGTAACAAAAAGACAAATCTTGAAGCTTTAGTGTCATGTCTTAATTGTTGCTTTGACTAACATGTTGTTTTGACACTTGAAATGAAAATGATGTTTTTAGTAGTTATTGGTGATTTATGTCTTGGATTAATTGTTGGTACTAATTAAAGTCATATGTTTTTGCTTAAAATAGACCTTCTGACTTGGTATGATGTTGGTGCATTTTTGAACTGTGCCCCTTGAAGAAAATTGAATATTTTGAATTGCCCGAGGGCAAGCAGTAGTTTAAGTTTGAGGATTTGATAAGTTGGTATTTTACCAAGTTATCTCTTCTTTAATCATCGATTTTTCTATGTTTAATTGAGAAAATAGTGGATCTAATGTTATTCACTTCTATTTTAAAGGTTTTATATGGTTGAGAAGAGTATTGGAAGAAACCAAGTAAAAACAAGTCAAAAGAGGTCAATTTGAAGAAAATGACAAAAATGACTAAAAACGCAAACAGTGAACAGAACTCAAATTTTGAAAATGTGGCCACTTTTTGATCTTATTGTGATGTGAAAAAAATTAAGGATTTATAAAAGCAGTACTTGTGAGAAATATCTTCCATCTTCGGCTAATTTTTCCAGCGTGGGAGCAGTACTTGTGAGAAATATCTTTCATCTTTGGCTAATTTTTCCAGTGTGGGAGGCGAGGGTACTTCAACTAACACTTTAGAAGAGAAGATTTAAAGCATTTTAATGAGAAATTCTTTAATCCTTCCTTCAATTCCTCAGTTTATACTGAATACTTAGGTATAGTTGTTTATTATTGATTTGGATATTGTGTTAGAGATAAACAATATTTGGGTTTTGACATTTATCTTGTGCTTTTTTAAGTAATTGAATACTTGCTAGTTTATGAAGTGTGTCTTTGTTTATCTAATTAATTTTTTGCTTTTATTGCTTTCCAAAGGGAGTGATCAACTTAAATCTGGCCACTTTTGGTCTTATTTTGATATGAAAAAAATTAGGGATTTATAAAAGTAAGACTTGTGGGAAATATCTTTCATCTTTGGTTAATTTTTCAAGTATTGAAGGCTAGGGTTCTTTAATTAACACATTAGAACAGAAGATTGGAAGCATTTTAATGATAAATATTTAAATTCTTTCTTCAATTTCTCGTTTAATATTGAATATTTAGGCTTAGTTGTTAATTTTTGATTTGAATATTATGTTAGAGATAAACAATATTTGGATTTTGATTTTTATCTTGTGATTTTGTAATTAATTGAATACTTGCAATATTATGAAGTGGGTCTTCGTTTATCTAAATAATCTTGTGATTTTATTGCTCTCCAAAGGGAGTGATCGACCTTAAGACTTTCCCATTTACTTTAATTTAGCTCGAGAGAGGAAATTGATGTTGGGAAAGGTTAATTAGCATGATTTGAGGCTTTAAGCCTCATTTAATGAATTCGAGTTAGGGATAGTAGAATCCTAGTGTTGCCTAAAATTGAAATTTAATTGTTGTCACTTAACTAGGATCAAGAGAACTAGCTAAGAAGTATTCACTTGTGGTCGGAAGATGCTAGTGGATAATTGAGATTCCAAGAATAATTGTTTGACCCATGATTGATTAGTTGATAATGATCCTAATCGGACAATTAGAATTGATATCAGAATCACGGAATCAAACAACACAAATTGAAGATAGAGGGATGGATTAGAAAATGGGATGCGAATAGAAGAAAGAAAGGCCTAAATGAATTCACAAATAGACCAAGGAATAAAGAACTCAATCAAATGCACGAGAAACCAAATTGAATCCATAATACGATAACTCGATGATCAATCAAGCAAAGAAGATAACACAAGCAATTCGGGAATCCATCCTAATCACTCGATCTAAGCTAACAATTGGAATTGAACCCAATCACTACATTAATGCTAGGCTTCACCTAGAGAATTCTACTACAATCTTCAAAGCTCTCAATTCAACATAAACTAAAGTCTTCAAAATGAAAAAAGACTACTATATATACTTAGGAAATAAAAAAGACACTATCTTTTACAATTTTACCCTTAATGAGATAAGGGCCTTGTTTGGTTGTCTTCTTTTGTGAATTTATGAAACATCATGGTCCCCTTGACTTCAAGAATTTATTCCAAGCTATCTTCCAAACACAATATTGCTCATGAGGGAACTCTTTCCAAGCGTGCATGAACCTCAAGCCTTCCAAATAAGCAATCACCAAGCTTTTAAAGTAGTGGATTGGTGCCAAGTCTACCAACTCCTTAGCTTGGTTTCCTGTGTAAGGCTTTGATATAATTTGGATTGCATCATTCTGTCCTTCTTGAAAAGGATTCGTCCTCGAATCTAAACCTTTCAAAACCATAGGGAAAACAAGTAACAACAAAATCCTCATGGCATAAGGGTTAGTGCTATTAACAACAATCCTATCACTATGCCAAGGATGTAGAAACTTAACATATGACTAAGGATCAAAATGATCAACAATGATTATGTACTAAAATAGAACTATGGATACTTGGCTACACGAAAGACCTTGACAAAGGGAAAAATAAATAGAACCAAAGTGTTTCAACAACCACATATGTAAATACTCATAGGTTCTAAACTTTAGGATGCACAAATTCCTTTTTAAATCAAGAAACAAATGACAATCCATATGGATAAGTGCAAGATCATGAACAAGATTAGCCCAAGTTAAGACACCACCCAATGTACTAGCCACAATGCTCCCCTTCTTTGAAGAGCTTTCTTCTTTGTTGGAAGTTTTCCCCTTACACAGCAAAGACTCATCAAGTGGATTGTAAATCCCCAAGAGAGAGCTTCCATCATAGGGAAGGGTGCCAACAACTTCACCCAAAACTTGCTTGTCATTTGGACCAAGCATTTCATCATAAATGCCACTATTCAAATCATTATCGGAGTCAAATGGAAAGGAATTCCATACACATGGGTTAAACAAACACCCATTTGACAGGTTGACACTTTCATACTCATACAACATAGTGCACTCAAATTCCTAAGCATCATCATCTGCAAACAAGTAGTACAGAAATGTGCTACTTAAATGGACCTCATCTAATGTGTGCTAATGAGGATGCTCACTCCTTGATCTACAAGCATTAGAGCCTTAATCAAAAGTGGGATCCCACAAGGATAAGGTAGTCATTAGGGAACATATACCACCTTTATTTTGGACACTAACCTTTCCATTAAATATACTATCATCTTCTAGAGATTTTCATTTTCAGAAAGTGTGTCATCACACCATAGTGGATTGTCAATAATGTGTAGCCTTGAAGAGAGACCATATGCTCATTATCACGAGGAGTTCCACTATGCTCATCATCAATAATCATGTCATCATCAAATAAGATATTGTCCTTGAATTCGTATCCTACCTCAAAATTCTTAGGAGAATGATAATAAATGGAATCACGTTCCAAGGGCCCATCATTTAGGTGAAATGATTCTTTATGACTATCCACATGACCAACTATACCAACCCCATTACTAAATTGAGGTTCATTCTACACATCACACAATTCCATAATTAGTAGGCCATCATAACAAACAAGTTGGTCATCACCAAAATTAACACTAGTTGTTAGCATGTTGAGCTCAAAAACATCTAGCACACGATTACCAAAATTGGACCCAACTAGTATTTGACCACCCCTATCACATGACAATACACTTTCACTTAAGTCATAAGTGCTAACACTAGGTGGACTTAAATTGATCTTACTAGAAGAATCAATTCGGTCATCTATAGGATCAACTAGTATTTGAGCACCCACAATAATGACATTCTCATCATGAAACAAGGTGTCATCATTGTCATCACAAGGAAAAAAACTCCTTAAGCTTATACATATAAGCTATCACTTACACACAAGCGACTAATAGCCACACAAAGATCCTCTACTTTTGACAAAGTTTAAGGTTAAGCTTTGTTACCTTGTAGCTCATAGGAAGGATTGCATTCACCTTGCTTTTCAACATTGGAGCATATTTTCTGCGTTAGGAAGCTTTTTAGCACCTCATGATTCTTCATTGCTTGAGGTGACTCACTAGGCTTGTTTCCAAGGATACCTACACAAGAATCATGACAACTAGAAAAGGAAAAGAGGTCACAAAAGTTAGTATAAGGTTGTGAAAGCCTTGTCACATCACTCCCCTGTCATGACCCCAATCCATCGTGAGTGGCACCCACACTAACCCTCCAATGGGAGAACCAACCAAACCTATAAACCATCGAACACTTAGCAAAAATTAGGCAACTAAACCAATCTCATTAGGAAAACCAATATTCAACATCTTAAACAAAGAGTAACAATAAAAATATGCAGAATAAACCATCCCCTAGAACCTGAAAGTCATCGTACCAAAACTCTAATAAATGTCAAAAAGGGGATGCAACCACAAAACCAAACTAATATATAAGTCCAAAACAATGGACCAGAGAAATAAGTGAAGAACTCATGCTAGCCCGAAAGATGCAGCTCACCCTTGAGTATGAATATGGTCTGAATCACAACTGAGGTCTCAAAATAGTTGCTGGAATATGCTATGAACTCAACAAAAAAAAAACACGTGTGGTATTCGCACACAAGAAACAACATTGTACTGGTAGGGTCATCAGCTAACCCAAAATGAGAAATATGAACATATAACTATAACGCAGTACAACAAGACAACCATGAACACCTATCATGTAACCTTAATTCAAGTTCATAACACTTAACCTTATTCATCGACATCATGGAATTTAATCAATATGAGACAACATGGATAACAAGCCAAATCAACTATGACTACCAATAAGACTTAAAGTCAACAATCTATGACTCAATAATTACACCAATCGTGTCCCAGTTACATAAGTAAACAGACAACATAGAGTTATACCACAACTTGCAACTAGCCCAGACCACTCAAGGGTCTAATAAACCACAACAAAAATAATTAACATGCATCTTGGTTTACATAAAGAAACCACCCTTAGCAATTAAGCACATAAACCCGATTCACTCAAGGAACCAACATAATAATGACAACACTTAGGCTTGGTTCACTCAAGGAACGAACATAATCAAGAAAACACATAATCTCTAATTCACTCAAAGAACTGTGACACTGACTAATTCCTTGTACATACATGCTAAGGGTCTTATGGCCGCCAACTTGCCATGACCTGCAGGGGATGAGCTCTTGTCTATGTACCAAATCCCAGACATCAAGTGTTTGCCAACCTAATACCAATCAATCCCATGAAGATATCTAAATACCAATATATCCCACAATAATGACAAATGTCACAACAATCACAACAACAATGAATACAGAAACAACACTTGTAACAACCAACAAGCTTTACACATAAGTTTATTGCATACAATTAACACTTAGGATATCAAACAATCATTCACTTTCCTTGAACATGCATTGTACAAGCAATACTAAGGAATAATTATCATGCACACATAAAACAAGTTGGGTTTCAACTACATTAAACAATCACCTACCTCAATCCAAGCCTGAAATTCTCTAACAAACTTGACTTTTCTCTTTCCTTGCTACCTGGGCTTGATTGTGGTCTAAAAATAGGAATAAAATACATAATCAACCAAATGATCTATAATATCGAGAATTATAGCCTAATCCCAAACCTCAAGGCCAATTCATAACCATTTCCTTAATTCTAGGGGTTTACCACCATAAATTCACCTTAAAACTACCAATTTTATGGTTACATTAGTGAATTATAGTCATGCAAGAGTAAATTATCAACTTTTAACTAAAACCCCAAAGGTTTTACACCAAATTTACCCCCCTGCACTAGAAAATTCAGCTAGGTTAAGCTAAACCCTTCCCAAAACCCAAAAACTAATTATTCTAAGGCTTAGGAATAAAAAACTAGTTAATTGGGATAAATAACTTACCTTTACGAAGAATTCTGGTGGAAAATAGATGGAAATCACCCCAAATCACCTAAGCCCATCCCTAAATGAGTTTAGAAATAATAAACTATTTTTAGGGAGTTTTCTGCATAAACAATGATTTAGCCAACTATAGCGACCCCATCCCGCTATAGCGGCATCGCTATAGTGGAATCCCCCTGTTATAGTGGGATTAATCGGCTTTGACTCCCGCTACAGTGGGAATTTCTCTGCTATAATGGTAGCCCCATAGCCGTCTGCCACCCACTATAGTGGGTGTGGAAAGGTAGAAACTTGGGATTGATCCCAGTTTTTCCTTTTTGCAATGCACCCTCAAACCATGACATTTCAGACTAACCCCTTTGTGTTAGGTTCGATATCTAGAGTTTTACTCTCCTGAATTCATTTTTGAAAAGTCCTACAAATTCTTTATCATCTTAGTTAACATAGAATCATTCTAAACTTTATTATATTTACCCAACCCATTCTTGAATTTCCCTAGAACATACCTCACTCAGATTTTATCCAAGACTAGCCTAGACTAAAATTTTTAACTGTCAATTTGGGGAAAATTTAACCCAAATTTTTGTAATTTAGACTTATCCGTAACAAAGGAAAGGGTCATTACAATAGATACCAATTTACCCATTATTCTTCCTCGAATGAGCAAAATAAGGAAAATGAGCCAAGTCAAGAAAAGAGAGAGTACTTTTATCCCTAAGCAAGTGATGGTACTTGTCCCGCATGTCCTTCTCAGTATCTATAGTGGCTTATTCAATCGGAAGATGCTTCTATTGGACCTTTACAGATCGAATCTCCCTTGTACTCAACTTCTGGACATCCTAATTAAGAATGACAATCGATTCATCCTCATAATTAAGGTTCTTATCTAACAAAACTGAATCTCACCTGATAATGTAATCCACATCCCTATGGTATCTCTTAATTATAGATACATGAAACACCGGATGGACCCCGGACAAGCTAGTCAGCAATACTAATCTATGTGCTACCCTACCCACATTATTAAGAAAATCAAATGAACCGATATACCGAGGGCTAAACTTACCCTTCTTGCCAAATCTCATGATCCCTTCATAGGAGATACCTTTAATAAAACTTGCGCACCAACCTTGAATGACATATACTTTTGTCACACCCCGAATTCCAACGAGGTGGACTGGCACCCGAAGCCGCTGAGGCCCGAGAGAACCAATCTTTACTCATTTACTCTTATATGCATGTTTTCGTATGAATATCATTTTATCCCATGTAATAAATAAATACCAACGGTGGAAGTCATGGAAAACATATACAATATATGAAACTTGGCCGTTAGGGCCATCAAGTAAATATGAACATACATCTCTTACATTCATCTTCCCACATACGTCTACAAAGCCTCTAACCAATACATGGACATAACCACCATACAGTCGGGACAAGTCCCCGCTTTATACAATAATTACAATACCAAAACCATGAACACATATGACTCGGAAAGACCCAAACCAACTAGAGCTCACCAATGATCCGCGGATGACTCGTAGCCTACAGTGGAGGCCTAATAGCATCTGTGCCTACAGCAAGTAAGGTAAGCCTCCCCAAGGGGGTCAGTACGAAGAATGTACTGAGCATGTAAGGCTCATATGAAACTGCATCATACATAATAACAACAATGGAGTCAATATAAAAGAAATAGTTAATGCGGATAAACCCTCGTTCTGAATGTGTGGAACCATGCACCTTACATTTATTATTTTCCTTACTTTTACGTTCGTCATCTTTATTAGTCATCCACCTTATTGGTGGGTTATTATGGTCATCCACCTTATTGGTGGGTAGTCATCCACTTTATTAGTGGGTAGTCATCAACTTTATTAGTGGGTAGTCATCCACTTTATTAGTGGGTAGTCATCCACCTTTTGGTGGGTAGTAAATAGTATTAGGGTACGCTCGAGCTAGGCTTATGTGCCCCTTTAAGTCATCCCGGTTCTCAAACATTAACCCATATATGCATTACTTTATTCCTTTACTTTTGAGAGATTCGTACCTTTACTTGCGAGAGATTGATTCATTCACTTATGAGAGATTGATATATTCACTTATGAGAGATTGATATATTTGTAGTCATAACATTATTGGAACTTTAGAACCATGTCCATAATAATGTAACACATGAACAACAACGACTAATGAATGAGGAATATGTGACTTAGCAATAAATAACAACCTGAAATGAGATACCTTTGGACATTTCAGAATAGAATAAGTACAATGTCAATATGAACAATATACCGCAGAAGGATATAGAAAGAGTAACCTTACATACCTTATCTTCTCAATACAAATACACAATCCTATACGTGAACATGAATACAATAGTCCAAATCCTTCCTAACGTTTCACTCTAAAACACAAGTACATAACAGAACTTACGTTAACAATCAACTTCCTTACAAGTGCACAAGAAGACAATGAGTTACATGTTTGCCTTATAATGTTGTTTCCGCCTTTACAATGCCATTCACAGCATTGTCATACCAACAATACCACAACATGTCATACATTGACCAAAGAATTACAAACCAATAGCATTTCACACCAAGTTCATCCTTTACGCTTCCTCATTAATACGACATCACAATTATTCCATCAAGTCATCCCAATACACTTCATAACAATATATCTTCAATAATCCCACAATTTATACTTATAGAAAAATAACAAGTTAAGGAACATAACCACACCATACATGTTGATATTTCATCCATATAATGCCCTTTCATCAAAACCTCAAGTCCTTTTTCAAGTTTAATTCACAAGGATGCACATCTTTTAGTAAAACGCAAAAGTGCACTATTCAACACCTTGACAACATAACCACCATGATATAAATAATATCTCATGCATATAATATATTGAATAATAAGAATAAGCACTTACCCAAGCTTGTAAAGTGATGATCTTGCCCAAACAAGTGTAGTTGCTTTAGGGTTATTTTGGTTTGAGCTGAGAGAAAAATGTTTGGAAATATCTAGAAAGACATGTGTGTTATAATGAATAAAATCAGCCTTTTGTGACTTTATATAGTCATCATGGTCATCCTTAGCCACACTTTAATCAATAATTGATTAGTCAAAGGAAGAATGGGTCATTTGACCCATTGGGCCATGTCTTTTGTTTCAATTTGGGCTTTAAATTGAGGCCAATAACACTTATCAACTTAGACCACAAAATTCAATGTGTAATCCATCATATATCTCGTGTTTAAATAATTCCATAAGTGTCACGACAATATTCAACTCACGAGACTCATATTCGTAGCCTCAATCTCCAAATAAGAAATTCTAGCCACTTATGGCTTAATTGAACATAAAAGGGTAAAAACATAATTTGGATGCCAACATCGTCCAAGAATAATCCTACCAAGATGGAATAATTATATAATAACCCAAGAATCACATTTATAGGCTCGCGATTGGAGAAGAAATTTGACAAAAAGCGGTCTGGCACACTCCCGGGCGCCCTAAAGACTTAGAGAAAATTTCAGCAAATAAAAGGTGTGCAGGGTGTCACGCCTGAATCCCATCGGGATGGATTGGCACTCGTAGTCGACAAGGCCCGAGAGAACCAAGCTTTGTCTCTATTCAACCACATGCATGCCATAAGAAACCCATAATCACATAATAACTATAGATACCAACAATGGAATTCATGGAACATGATATGTATATACATATGCGAAACTTAGCCGTTGAGGCCACCAATTCAAGAATGACATATCCCTTTTACATTTATACACCCACATCCGTCTACAAAAGCCTCTAACAAATGCATTGACCAAATGAACTAAAAGTCGGGATAAATCCCCGCTTTTTACAACATGTACAACACCAAAACATATGTACAACTGCGACTCGGACAAGCCCCAAACTAACTGGAGCTCACCAAAGATCTGCAACACTGGAAACCTACTGTGGAGGCCTACTAGTACCTGCGCCTTCAGCAAGTAAGGTAAATTCCCCAAGAGGGGTCAGTACGAAGAATGTACTGAGTATGTAAGGCCATATGAAACTTGTAAGATATGAAAATATGTCAGGAAATCAAGTTCAAATGCATAACCAATATAGATAAGTCACAATGTAGATGAGTCACTATTCTGTACTGTGGAAACTATGTATTTTGCTTTCATTACTTTCTTTGTATCTTTGCTTCCATGATTATTCATCTTTGCCTTTGACTTGTGATACCCGGGCCCCGACTGAACAGTGGGTTTTAACATAACATCATGTTATGTGGGGATCGGATTGAGCTAGGCTTATGCCCCTAGAGCAGCCACCCTATGAATCAATGTATACATCGGGATCGGCTCGAGCTAGGTTAGTACCTCTAGAGCTGCCACCCATACAACATTTCAGGTTCGACTCAAGCTAGGTTATTACCCCTAGAGATGCCCCCTTTCAGGATCGGTCCAAGCTAGGCTTATTCCCCTAGGACTGCCCCCTGATTTGGGATAGGCTTGATCTAGGCATTTCGCCCCCAAAATTGCCACCCATACTTGATCATTCACCAAATAAGCATTGCTTTGTTTATTACTTTGAGATTGATACCATGATAGTCACAACTTTACTTGAAGCTTTGGATCATTAACCAATGAGTGAGGGACATGTGAATAAACATTGTTGTAAACATAGCCTTATTGGAAGCATAACACCATTTGAACCATTAGACAATAGGCAATGAACCAGATACATGAGTATAACCACTATTGGAACTTTGGAACATAACATTGTTGAGCTTTTGGAACGTTATTCATGAATATGAGACATGAGATTCACAATTGATCAATGAGTAGGAAATATATGATAATGACCATTGATAACCGGATATAGAATACGTTAGCACACTTCGGGATGGGATAAGCGTAATGTCAGTGTGAATACTATTTGCCGTAGAAAGATACGGACAGAGTAACCTTACATACCTTGTATTCTCAATACGAATATACAATCCTAGAGGTGCATACAATAGTCCCGCTCCTTCTTTATGTGTCACTCTACATCACAAATATATAACGGGATTCACATTAACCATCAACTACTTTACAAATGCATATAATATCAATGAGTTACATGTTTGCCTTTAAACATGCCATTTCCCCTTGACAAAACCATTGATGAAATTATTATTCCAAAAATCACCCAATATTCCATACATTGACCATTACATGATAATCAACGCATTTCACCACAACACTTCTCCTTTACACTTTCTTATCCACACCACACCACAAATAATCCATCAAATTACCTTAATACACCTCATAGCACATATCGTCCAAAATCTCACAATTTACACTTTTAGAAAAATAACAAGTGTAATAACAAAATCACACCATACATGTTCATATTTTCTCCATACCATGCTCTTTCATCAAAGTCACAAGTCATAATTCAAGCTTGAATCTCATGGATCACAAATCTTATATAAAAACACAAAGTACCATGTCCACCATTTCCAAGCATAACCAACATGATATACATAATATCCCATGCATATAATATGTTAAACCATAATAATAAACACTTACCCAAGCTTGAAAAGTGATGATCTTCTCCAAAAGTTAACTTAAGGTTTTGAGAGCTAAAGGGGTTCTCTTGAAATGTTTTAGAAAAACATAGAAATACATGTGTGTTTATAATGGATAAAAATAAGATTTTTACCCCTTTATATAGGCCCTCAATTTCCATCCTTAGCCACTCTTTTGCATCAAATGTTATATCTAGAAGGTCAAATGGAAGAATGGGTCATTTGACCTATTTGGGCAGTGTATTTCTTCCACTTTTGGTCTTTAATTTGGGCCCAATAACACATTTCAACTTAGCCCACCAATATTCATGCATAATCCATCATATACCTTGTGTTTAAATAAGTCCATAATGTCACGACAATATTCTCTTACGAGATTCTCATTCATCGTCTCAATCGCAAAAATAGAAATTCTAGTCGTCCATGGCTTCCTTAAACATTTATGATACTTATTTATATTTCATGATTTGATCATATAGGAGTATGTAGAAGTATATTGAAGTATTTGAATCTTTAACAATTCTCAAAGAACTCCAAAGAACCAAAAGAAACCATCTAAGAATCGACGTAGAAATGCGTTACAAAACGAGCACCGAAGGCACAATTTGCAGCAGTGGCACAAGAAATGCACCCCCTCTGAATCAGTGGCTTGCGCCACACCCCCTGAAATAGGGAGTGGCACAAGTTTCCATGCTTTGCTGAATTTTTCGGCCATTTTTCCAACACTTGCATATCGTCCAATACCGTATCAAAACACTACAAAATACTTACTTAGTGATCTTAATCATCAATTAAACATGACTCCAAGTCACTAAATGAGGTTAGAATGTGTACAGGGTATTACACAAATGCTTCACGAAATCACAAAACACCTCCTACGAAGGTTTAATCACATATACGAGGGCCAACTTTAATTATCTCATCAATAGCATTACCCAATACATACTTATAGCTCTCGACACCTAAGTAACCATTATTTAATGCCATCAAGTAGCGTTGGGAAGGTACGGGGTGTTACATTCTTCCCCCCTTAGGAACATTCATCCTCGAATGTTAATAGTATCACTTCAGTTACGACAAATGTATCTCTATATTAGCATACATATACATAAACACTTAATGATCATAAATACTTACTTGTTAGGACTCCATTCCCGAACTTTAAACTGTTTCATCCATTTGAAATAGATAGGGATACTTGGATTTCATCACTTCTTCCGCTTCCCATGTGACCTCCTCTACTTGTTAATTTTGCCATAATACATTTACGGAAGCTATGTCTTTATTCCTCAATCTCTTTACTTGTCGATCTAGGATAGCAATAGGTACCTCTTCATAAGTAATATCCTCTGTCACTTGAACATCATCAATTGGAAAATACGAGATAGATCTCCTATGCT
This sequence comes from Capsicum rhomboideum, assembly GCA_031232105.1. Taxonomy (NCBI): domain Eukaryota; kingdom Viridiplantae; phylum Streptophyta; class Magnoliopsida; order Solanales; family Solanaceae; genus Capsicum; species Capsicum rhomboideum. The sequence continues at coordinate 55,002,886 of CP124718.1, forward strand.
TTTTCGAAGCATCGAAACATGAAATACCGTATGGACTGAGGAAAGTTCCTGGGGTAGTGCCAACTCATACGCAACTTGACCAAATCTTCTAATGATTTCATATAGGTGATAAAGAATATCAATATCATAGTCTTTTAAGAGCTCTAGCCACCTTCGCTGCCTCAAATTGAGTTCCTTTTCCTTAAAGAGATATTGCAAACTTTTGTGATCCGTATAGATAATTTTTCTCGTGTGGCCGCAACTGTCGTGAGGCATATGCTATTACATTACCGTGTTGCATCAATACACATCTGAGGCCAACCTCGGAAGCATCAAAATACACTACATAACCTTCAGTACCTTCGAGAAGCACTAAAACTGGTGTGGAGGTTAATTTATCTTTCAACCTTTGGAAGCTTTTGTCGCACGCATCATTCCACTGAAACTTTATTGCCTTATGTGTAAGCTTCATTAATGGTGCAACAATGGAGGAAAAACCTTCCACAAATCTTCGGTAATAACCTGCCAGTCCAAGAAAACTACGAATCTCTGTAGGTGTCATAGGTCTTGGCCAATTTTTCACTGCTTCAATCTTTTGTGTATCAACCTGTATACCTTCATCGGACACAATGTGGCCCAAGAATGCAACTGCTTTTAACCAAAACTCACACTTAGAGAACTTTGCATACAACTTACACTCACGGAGAATCTGTAACACCTGCCGTAAGTGGTTAGCATGGTCCTCTGGTGATCTTGAATAAACTAGGATGTCATTTATAAATACCGTGACGAACACGTCCAGAAATGGCTTAAACACCCTATTCATCAAATCCATGAACACAACTTGTGCATTTGTTAGTCCAAATGACATAACTAAAAATTCATAATGACCATACCGTGTTCGAAAAGCTGTCTTGGGCACATCTTCTTCTCTAACTCTGACTTGATGGTAATTCGACCTCAAGTCGATCTTTGAAAAACACTTGGCACCCTATAACTGATCAAACAAATCATTAATTCGAGGGAGAGGATATTTGTTCTAGATCGTTACCTTATTCAGTTGCCGATAGTCGATGCACATTCTCAACGTGCCATCTTTCTTCCGTACAAATAATATCGGCGCACCCCACGGGGACATACTAGGCCTAATGAAGCCTTTGTCCAGTAAATCTTTCAATTTCTCCTTCAATTCACGCTATTCTACTGGAGCCATTCTATTTAGAGGAATAGAAATAGGCTGAATGCCTGGAATCACATCAATGCCAAATTCTACTTTCCGTTCTGGGGGTAAGCCTGGAAGATCTTTTGGAAATACATCCAGAAATTCATTGACCAATGGAACAGACTGCGGAGTTAGTGGTTCCACATCATTATCTTTCACCCGTACTAGATGACATATATAACCCTTAGCAATCATTTTTCTGGCTTTCAAATAGGAAATAAATCTTCCTCATGGTGCCCCTACATTACCCTGCCATTCAAGAATATTTTCTTGCGGAAAACAAAATTGCACCTTCTTGGCCCGGCAATCTACTGTAGCATAACAAGAGGCCAACCAATCCATTCCCATGATCACATAAAAATTCACCATGTCTAATTCAATGAGATCGGCCAATGTATCATGACCACACACCGTTACCACACAATTACGATATACTCTTTTTGCAATAATATATTCACCGACCGGTGTAGACACTTCAATTGATTTAATTAATAATTCTGGTGCCTTTGCAAATTTTGCAGCAACCAATGGAGTAACATAGGAAAATGTAGAACTTGGGTCAATCAATACATATACATTATACGAGAATATGGATAATGTACCTGTGCCAACATTAGGGGAAGCCTCTGAATTTTGTCGGTCCACTAAAGCATAAGTGCGATTTTGGACCCCACTAGTACTGGCTACTCTTCTGGCCCCTCTACCACGGCCAACAGGCTGCACACCTCAGCCCGGTGAAGGAACCGATGCTGATGACGTAATGACCGATACTGCCGGTCGTCTACACCACCCATACTCCTCCGGGGACACTCTCTCATCATGTGTCCTGTCATGCCGCACCAGAAACAAGAATTTGTTCCCACACTGCATGTACCTGCATGAATATGCCCGTAGTGTTGACACTGATGGCGAGGAAAACCTGCTGCCTGTGATCCGTGACCTCCACTACTCTGCCCAGATGGTCCACCTCTAGACCCTCGAAACTGAGAATGAGTACCCCCTGCGGAATAGGAGAACGATGGTCTACGTGGTCTAGGAAACATACGGGCCCTAGATCCTCCTTGGGACGTCATAGGTGGTCCCATAGGTCTAGCCCTTTTGGACGGTCCCCTATCAAATTCATGTACCCTTCATCTCTGTCTTTGCTCTTCCATTTTCTGGGCGAAGGCTTGTATTCTAGCTATGTCCATGTCCTTGTTCAAGGCCGTAATGGTGCAATCCCTTACCAAATATGGCTCTAGTCTGTCCACGTATCTATGGACCCTGTCTGTCTTCGTAGCCACAACATTTGGCGCATATCGAGCCAAGGAATTGAATTGCAAACTGTATTCCCTGACGCTTAGATTTCCCTGAAGGAGATTTAGGAACTGTTCTGCACGTGCCTCACGGATCTCGTAGGGAAAGTAATGATCAAGGAAAGCTATTTTAAATTCTTCCCAATTTGGTGGATTTGCACCAATCTCACGGGATTTCTTTCAATCCTCGTACCACAATATTGCCTCTCCTTTCAATCTGTATGCAACAAGTTCAATTGTTTCCACCCCTGTCACATGTATAACTTCCAAGGCTCTCTGAATTTGATCCACGAAGTCCTGTGGATCTGCTTTTGGATCTGACCCTGTGAAGATAGGAGGGTCTAGTTTCAAGAAATCCTGTGTTCTGCGACTTGCCACTCTAGCCGCATCATCATCATGTGTAATTGGACCAGCTCGGCCTTGACTCTGGGCTTCCACTAACTGTGTTAACATATGAACTGCATTTCCAGGTCCTGATTTGTGGCATTCATTGGTGGTTCTGCGGGTACTTCTCTACAACCTGGATCCTCCGGAGCTGGAAAAGTAGACGAAGACCGTGATAAAATTTCAGCATTTGCTCCACCTTGACTAGCTTGGTCAGGTGGTAGTCTACTCATTCCTTCTTCAGCAGGCACATCTACCTGCTTCCCTTTACCGCTACCTCTTCTCGTGATTGGCATTTTGACTATACCAAAGAAAAACAATTACCATGATCAGATTCAATTCAACTTAAAACACTGGCTCTATTACACGATCTAGGAGTGAAGAAAAGAAACAACATCCTAAATGTCCCGTAGCCTCCTACTTATAAATGTGGTGCACAACACATTGATAAGTAAGACTCTACTCAGACACGACTTTGTATACACCCTTAGAACGACCTGCTCTGATACCACTTTTGTCATGCCCGAATCCCATCGGGATGGATTGGCACTCGTAGCCGACAAGGCCCAAGAGAACCAAGCTTTGTCTCTATTCAACCATATGCATGCCATAAGAAACCCATAATCACATAATAGCTATAGATACCAACAATGGAATTCACGGAACATGATATGTATATACATATGCGAAACTTGGCCGTTGAGGCCACCAAGTCAAGAACGACATATCCCTTTTACATTTATACACCCACATCCGTCTACAAAAGCCTCTAACAAATGCATTGACCAAATGAACTAAAAGTCGGGATAAATCCCCGCTTTTAACAACATGTACAACACCAAAACATATGTACAACTGCGACTCGGAGAAGCCCCGAACTAACTGGAGCTCACCAAAGATCTGCAACACTGGAAACCTACTGTGGAGGCCTACTAGTACCTGCGCCTGTAGCAAGTAAGGTAAATTCCCCAAGAGGGGTCAGTACGAAGAATGTACTGAGTATGTAAGGCCATATGAAACTTGTAAGATATGAAAATATGTCAAGAACTAAAGTTCAAATGCATAACCAATATAGATAAGTCATAATGTAGATGAGTCACTATTCTGTACTGTGGAAACCATGTATTTTGCTTTCATTACTTTCTTTGTATCTTTGCTTCCATGATTATTCATCTTTGCCTTTGACTTGTGATACCCGGGCCCCAACTGAACAGTGGGTTTTAACATAACATCATGTTATAAGGGGATCGGCTCGAGCTAGGCTTATGCCCCTAGAGCAGCCACCCTATGAATCAATGTATACATCGGGATCGGCTCGAGCTAGGTTAGTACCTCTAGAGCTGCCACCCATACAACATTTCAGGTTTTGCTCGATATAGGTTATTACCCCTAGAGCTACCCCCTGTCAGGATCAGTCCGAGCTAGGCTTATGCCCCTAGGACTGCCCCCTGATTTGGGATCGGCTTGAGCTAGGCATTTTGCCCCCAAAGCTGCCACCCATACTTGATCATTGACCACATATGCATTACTTTGTTTATTACTTTGAGATTGATACCATGATAGTCACAACTTTACTTGAAGCTTTGGATCATTAACCAATGAGTGAGGGACATGTGAATAAACATTGTTGGAAACATAGCCTTATTGGAAACATAACACCATTGGAACCATTATACAATAGGCAATGAACCAGATACATGAGTATAACCACTATTGGAACTTTGGAACATAACATTGTTGAGCATTTGGAACGTTATTCATGAATATGAGACATGAGATTCACAATTGATCAATGAGTAGGAAATATATGATAATGACCATTGATAACCGGATATAGAATACGTTAGCACACTTCGGGATGGGACAAACGTAATGTCAATGTGAATACTATTTGCCACAGAAAGATACGGACAGATTAACCTTACATACCTTGTATTCTCAATACGAATATACAATCCTAGAGGTGCATACAATAGTCCCGCTCCTTCTTTATGTGTCACTCTACATCAAAAATATATAACGGGATTCACATTAACCATCAACTACTTTACAAATGCATATAATATAAATGAGTTACATGTTTGCCTTTAAACATGCCATTTCCCCTTGACAAAACCATTGATGAAATTATTATTCAAAAAATCCCCCAATATTCCATACATTGACCATTACATGATAATCAACACATTTCACCATAACACTTCTCCTTTACACTTTCTTATCCGGACCACACCATAAATAATCCATCAAATTACCTTAATACACCTCATAGCACATATCGGCCAAAATCCCACAATTTACACTTTTAGAAAAATAACAAGTGTAATAACAAAATCACACCATACATGTTCATATTTTCTCCATACCATGCTCTTTCATCAAAGACACAAGTCATAATTCAAGCTTGAATCTCATGGATCACAAATCTTATATAAAAACACAAAGTACCATGTCCACCATTTCCAAGCATAACCAACATGATATACATAATATCCCATGCATATAATATGTTAAACCATAATAATAAACACTTACCCAAGCTTGAAAAGTGATGATCTTCTTCAAAAGTTAACTTAGGGTTTCGAGAGCTAAAGGGGTTCTCTTGAAATGTTTTAGAAAAACATATAAATACATGTGTGTTTATAATGGATAAAAATAAGATTTTTACCCCTTTATATAGGCCCTCAGTTTCCATCCTTAGCCATTCTAGAAGGTCAAATGGAAGAATGGGTCATTTGACCTATTTGGGCAGTGTATTTCTTCCACTTTTGGTCCTTAATTTGGGCCCAATAACACATTTCAACTTAGCCCACCAATATTCATGCATAATCCATCATATACCTTCTGTTTAAATAAGTCCATAATGTCACGACAATATTCTCTTACGAGATTCTCATTCGTCGTCTCAATCGCAAAAATAGAAATTCTAGTCGTCCATGGCTTCCTTGAACATTTATGATACTTATTTATATTTCATGATTTTATCATGTAGGAGTATGTAGAAGTGTATTGAAGTATTTTAAGCTTTAAAAATTCTCAAATAACTCCAAAGAACCAAAAGAAACCATCTAAGAATCGACGTAGAATTGCGTTACAAAACAAACACGGAAGGGCACAATTTGTTGTGCCTTGCGCCACTGCTGCTAAGCAAGGAAGTGGCGCAAGAAATGTACCCCCTATGAATCATTGGATTGCACCACACCCCCTGAAAAAGGGATTGGTGCAAGTTTCTATGCTTTGCTGAATTTTTCGGCCATTTTTCCAACACTTGCATATCGTCCAATACCGTATCAAAACACTACTAAATACTTACTTAGTGATCTAAATCATCAAGTAAACATGACTCCAAGTCACCAAATGAGGTTAAAATGTGTACAGGGTATTACGCAAATGCTCAACGAAATCACAAAACACCTCCTACGAAGGTTTAATCACATATACGAGGGCCAACTTCAATTATCTCATCAATAGCATTACCCAATACATACTTATAGCTCTCGACACCTAAGTAACCATTATTTAATGTCATCAAGTAGGGTTGGGAAGGTACGGGGTGTTACACAGGGGCGGCCTGGCACGCTGCCTGGAGCGCCCCCTTGCTGCCTGTGGCACAAAAAAATCCGACCAGAGCGACCTGGCTTATTTTTTTTGAAAATTTTCCTTTCTTCGACTTTTCTTTACGGATTCGATTAGATACTTCAAGTTCAACTCCTTGGATTGCCTCTTAGATTTAATATCCTTTGCTTGGGAGTCCTTCAAGCCTTACTTATCACTCCTAAAATGTTTCAGAAAGTTTCAAACTCCTCCTACAAGAGTCTAGTCACATCGACTAGTACGATATCAAATGTTCCATCCAAAACCAATGCAACACACCCACTTAGTGCTCTCGAAGCTAAGGTTTATAACTACACCCTAGGTCACCAATCCATCAAATTAGGGTCGGGGATGTATGGGGTGTTACATTCTTCCCCCCTTAGAAACATTCGTCCTCGAATGTTAACAACATCGTCTTATGTACAACAAATGCATCTTTATGTTAGCACATATATATATTTACACATAATGCCCGTAGATACTTACTTGTTATTACTTCACTTATGCACTTTGAACTTTTTCTTCCATTGGAAACAAATACGGATACTTTGACTTTATCATTTCTCCGATTCCCCATGTGATTTCTTCTACTTATTGATTTCTTCAAAGTACTTTCATGTAAGCTTCTTCTTTACTCCTTAACCTTATTATGTGTAGACCCATAATAAAAATGAGCATTTTTTCATATGTGAGATCTTTCGTAAACTACACATTTTCAATGGGAGAGATTTGAGATGGATCTCTTATGTGTTTTCGAAGCATCGAAACATGAAATACTAAATGCACTGTGGAGAGTTCTTGGGGTAATTTCGATTTATCTGCAACTTGCCCAAATTTTCTGACAATTTCATATGGACCTATATACCGTGGACTCAACTTTCCCCCTTTTTTTTCCCCCCACTTCTCATGACCCCTTTCATTGGTGATACCGTCAAGGATACCCAATCACCAATGGCAAATTCTAGTCCTCTTCTTCTAATATCGGCATATAACCTCTAGATTCCAATGCTCTCCTTTTACCTATTGACTATTCAGACAATGAGGTATCGATTTTGCAATGTTCTTTTTCTTTATATTGCCTCACCAACACATTTCTTCTACGTCATGGTACATTTTGTTTGTTCCCGCATAAATATAATAACGTGAATGATGTTCTTTTGTCATAATTCATTTCCTTAGCTCATCTATATTTAGTATACATAATATACCTTGATATTGAAGTACTCCCTCTTGCGTAGACTCAAATACCTTTGTCGAACTTCATTGTACATTCTTTTTCAATTGAAATAAAATAGAATTTGCATATTGCTTTTCCTTCTTTCAGCTACAAATGGAGACTCTGCCGCATTGTACACTATAATTCTTTCATCTGGAGTTTGAAGATGTCAAAACCCCATACTGGTTAATTGATGTAGATTTCTTGACTATATCTTTCTTTTCTGTGAGCTGGCCATTAATACTTCATATTGCTTTGCAGCTTAATGTATCAGCTACCCCGTTTGCTTTTCCCGAATATCACAAGATACCAATGTCATAATCTTTTAATAGTTCAAGCCACCTTCGCTACCTTAGGTTTAAGTCCTTCGGCTTAAATATATATTGCAAACTCTTATGATTAGTATATATGTCGACATGACACCTTTACAAATAGTGACACCATATCTTTAAAGCAATTATCATAGCTGCTAGTTCAGAGTCATGTGTTGGAAAATTTCTCTCATGTGGCCGCAACTGTCAAGAGGAATACACTATTACCTTACCATGCTACATCAACACACATCCGAGGCTAACCCTGGAAGCTTCACCATACACTGCATAACATTCTGTGCTTTCGGGAAGTACTTAAAGCTGGTGTGGAAGTTACTTTATCTTTCAACTCTTGGAAACTTTTCTTACATGCATCATTCCACTGGAACTTGATTGCCTTGTGTGTAAGCTTTATTAAGGGTACAGGGATAGAAGAAAATCCTTCAGTAATTCTCCTATAATAACCAACCAACCCAAGAAGACGATGGATCTCTGTAAGCATCGTAGGCCTTAGCCAATTGTTTTTCACCATTTCTATCTTTTGCATATCAACCTTCATTCCTTCATCCTATACAATGTGAATCAAGAACGATACGTATTTTAACCAAACTCAAGTCTAGAGAACTTTACATATCTATTACTGTCATGAAGAATCCGTAGCATCTGTCACAAGTGATTAACGTGGTCCTCTTTTGATCTTGAATACCATCTCCAAACATGGTCACGTGCACATTCAAAAATGACTTGAACACCCTATTCATCAAATCCCTAACAACTGCTGGTGTATTGGTTAGCCCAAATGGCATAACTAGAAATTCATAGTAACCATAACGTGTTCAGAAAGCTACCTCGGGTATATATATTTTTCTAACACTTTCCTGGAGATATCCTGATCTCAAGTCAATCTTTGAAAATATTTAGCACTCTGTAATTGGTTAAGTAAATCATCAATTCTAGGGAGGAGATATTTATTCTTGACTGTCGCCTTATTCAGTTGCCGATAATCAATATGCATCCTCAATGTGCCATCTTTCTTTTGTACAAACCACTGGCCCGCGGGGACATACTAGGTCTTACTAGGTGACATATGTACACTTTGGACATCATTTCCTTACCTTAATATAGGAAATAAATTTACCTCTCGATGCTCCAATATTACCCCTCCATTCAAGGACAGTATTTTGTGGAAAATAGAAATGCACTTTCTTAGCTTGGCAATCTATTTGACATACAAGAAGCCAACCAATTCATACCCATTACAACATTAAAATCTATCATTTCCATCCCAATAAGATCAGCCAACGTAACATGATCACAAACATTCACTATACCATTACGATCTATTCGTTTTAACTATAATAAATTCAGCAACTGGTGTATAGACCTCAAATGGTATAACTAGTAATTCTGGTGTTCTTTCAAATTTCGCAGCAATCAATGAAGTAACATATGATAAGGAAGAGCCCAAATTAATCAATGCATATACATTATGTGAAAAGACATATATTATACCTATAACCACATCAGGAAAAACCTCTAAATTTTGTTGGTCGACTAGAGCATAGGTGCTGTTCTGAGTTCCACTGGAACTAGCTGCTCCTCTAGCACCTCTACCACGACCAGCAGGTTGTACACCAGACAACGATGCCCCAATGACTGATCTTGTAGGTTGCGCCATACTACCCGTGTCCTCTTGTAGACACTCTCTCTTCAGATGCCCCGATATACCGCACCGCAAGCAAACATTTGGTCCATACCAACATTCACCTGAATGAAACTTCCCACAGTGCTGGCACAGTTGATGAGAAAATCTTACTGTCTGTGAACCTCAAACCACACTGCTCTGCCCCGCATGACTGCCTCTAGACCCTCGGAATTGTGATGAAGTATCTACTATAGGGGAAGAAAATAATGGTATAGGCGGTAGAGGAAAACTCCAAGGCCCAGATCCTCCTTGGGACACTATAAACTGTCCCATAGGTCTAGCCCTCTTTGAAGGCCCTCTTTCAAATTCATGTACCCTCATTCGTTGCCTTTGATCCTCCATCTTCTGTGCAAAGGCCTGTATTCTAGCTATGTCCATATCTTTGTTCAAAGCAGTAATGGTACAGTCCCTTACCAAATATGGCTCTAATCTGTCCACATATCGATGGGCTCTGTCTGTCATTGTGGCCACTACATTTGGAGCATATCGAGCCAAAGAATTAAACTGAAGACTGTATTCTCTAACACTCATATTCCCCTGACGGAGATTTAGAAATTGGTCTGCGCGGGCCTGTCGGATCTCATATGGGAGGTAGTGATCAAGAAAGGCCGTTTTAAATTCCTCCCAACCAGCTGGAAGTACATCAATTACCCTCGATCTTTTCCAGTCTTCATACCATAATATAGCTTCACCTTTCAATCTATAGGCCGCAAGTTTAACTGTTTCTATACCAATTACGTGCATGACATCTATAGCCCTTTGAATTTGATCTACAAAGTCCTATGGATCTGCTTTCGGATCTGACCTAGTGAATATGGGAGGGTCTAATTTTAGAAAATCCTGTGTTCTCCGACTGGCTGCTCTAGCCTCACTGTCATTGCCTGTTATTGGACCAACTTGTCCTTGAGTTTGTGTAGCAACTAGCTGGGTCAACATATGCACTGCATTTCTTAAATCCTGGTCAGTGGTATTCATAGGCGGTTCTGCGGGTACTTCTCTACCCCTCTTCTCTTCAGGAAATGAAAGAGCAGAAGAAGACCGCGATGCAATTTCAGCGTCAGCCCCACCTTGACTAGCTTGGTCATGTGGTGATTCACTCATTCTTTCTCCGGCAGGCAAATCTACCGGCTTACCTTTGACTCTACCTCGTCTTGTGATCGATATTTTACTATAAACAAGAAAACCAATTCCATGGTCAGATACGATTTCACTTAGAACATTGGCTCTACTGCACGATCTAAAAATGAAGAAATGAAACAACTTCATAATGTCCCGTAGTCTCCTACTTATAAATATGGTGCGCAACACATCCATAAGCAAGACTCTACTCATACACGACTTTGTAGATACCCTTAGGACGACCTGCTCTGATACCACTTTTGTCACGCCCCGAATTTCAATGAGGCGGACTGGCACCCAAAGCCGTTGAGGCCCGAGAGAACCAATCTTTGCTCATGTACTCTCATATACATGTTTCTATATGAATATCATTTTATCCCATGTAATAAATAAATACCAACGATGAAATTCATGTCCATAATTATGTAATACATGAACAACAACGGCTAATTAATAAGGAATATGTGACTTAACAATAGGTAACAACCTAAAATAAGATACCTTTGGACATTTTGGAATAGAATAAGTACAATGTCAATATGAACAATATGCCGTAGAAGGATACAGAAAGAGTAACCTTACATACCTTATATTCTCAACACAAATACACAATCCTATATGTTAACGTGAATACAATAGTCCAGCTTTTTCCTTACGTTTCATGCTACAACACAAGTACATAACGGAAATTACGTTAACAACCAACTTTATTACAAGTGCACAAGACGACAATGAGTTACATGTTTGCCTTATAATGTCGTTTCCCCCTTTACAATGCCATTCACGGCATTGTCATACCAACAATACCACAATATGTCATACATTGACCAAAGCATTACAAACCAATAGCATTTCACACTAAGTTCATCCTTTACTTCCTCATTAATACGACATCACATTTATTCCATCAAGTCATCCCAATACACTTCATAACAATATATCTTCAATAATCCCACAATTTATACTTATAGAAAAATAACAAGTTAAGGAACATAACCACACCATACATGTTGATATTTCATCCATACCAAGCACTTTCATCAAAACCTCAAGTCCTTTTTCAAGTTTAATTCACAAGGATGCACATCTTTTAGCAAAAAGCAAAAGTGCACTATTCAACACCTTGCCAGCATAACCACCAAGATATACATAATCTCTCTTGCATATAATATATTAAATCATAAGAATAAACACTTAACCAAGCTTGTAAAGTGATGATCTTGCCCAAACAAGTGTCGTTGCTTTAGGGTTATTAGGGTTTGAGTTGAGAGAAAAATGTTTGGAAATATCTAGAAAGACATGTGTGTTATAATGAATAAAATCAGACTTTCATGCCTTTATATACTCATCATGGTCATCCTTAGCCACACTTTAATCAATAATTGACTAGTCAAAGGAAGAATGGGTCATTTGACCCATTGGGCCATGTCTTTTGTTCCAATTTGGGCTTTAATTTGAGCCCAATAACATATCAACTTAGCCCACCAAATTCAATGTGTAATCCATCATATATCTCATGTTTAAATAATTCCATAAGTGTCACAACAATATTCAACTCACGAGACTCATATTCGTAGCCTCAATCTCCAAATAAGAAATTCTAGCCACTTATGGCTTAATTGAACATAAAAGGGTAAAAACATAATTTGGATGCCAACATAGTCCAAGCGTAGTCCTACCAAGATGGAATAATTATATAATAACCCAAGAATCACACTTACAGGCTCGCGGTTGAAGAAGAAATTCTGCAAAAAGTGGCCCGGCACGCTCCCGGGCGCCCTAAAGACTTAGAGAAAATTTCAGCAAATAAAAGGTGTGCAGGGACGGCCTAGCACGCTGCCTGGAGGCGCCCTTGCTTCATGTGGCACAAAAAAATCCGACCAGAGCGGCCTGGTACGCCCCTGGGCGCACTTGGCCCATTTTTTTTGAACATTTTCCTTTCATCGACTTTTCTTTGCGGATTCAATTAGATACTTCAAGTTCAACTCCTTGGCTTGCCTCTTAGATTTAATATCCTTTGCTTGGGAGTCCTTCAAGCCTTACTTATCACTCCTAAAATGTTTCAGAAAGTTTGAAACTCCTCCTACAAGAGTCTAGTCACATCGACTTGTACGATATCAAATGTTCCATCCAAAACCAGTGCAACACACGTACTTAGTGTTCACGAAGCTAAGGTTTATAACTACACCCTAGGTCACCAATCCATCAAATTAGGGTCGGGGATGTACGGGGTTTTACACCCTCACCTTACGGTCTGCAAACTCCTTCTACCTACTCTGGGCTGCCAACAACTTAGTTTGGATAAATTTCTCCATTTTCTTAGCTTCCTTCACTAAATCAGTGCCCAAAGGCTTCATATCACTAGCCTCGAACCATCTTATGGGCGATCTACACCTTCTTCCATAGAGCGCCTCAAATGGAGCCATGTCAATGCTAGAGTGATAACTATTAATGTATGAAAACACACACAATGGCAAAAACTTGTCCCAATGGCCACCAAAGTCGATCACACATGCCCTCAATATGTCCTCAAGCACCTAAATCATCCTCTCTGACTGCCCATTAATATAAGGACGAAAGGCTGTGCTAAAAGTAAGTTGGGTGGCAAACTCTTCATGCAACCTGTCCTAAAATTTAGAAGTGAAATGTGTACCCCTGTCTGAAATGATGGAAAGTGGCACCCCATGTAGCCTCTGTATCTCCTTGACGTAGATCTTGGCTAACTACTTAGAGTAGTAGTCCACTCTAACCAAAATGAAATAGGCTGATTTAGTCAGCCTGTCCGCTATGACCCAAATCGAGTCATGCTTTCCCAAGGTCTTAGGAAAACCTACTACGAAGTCTATAGCTATCCTTTCCAACTTTCACTCAGGAATAGGTATCCTTTGGAGCAAACCTGCAGGCCTTTGATGATTATACTTTACCTACTGACAGTTGTCACATTTGGACACATACTTCACTATGTCTCCCTTCATCCCAGGCCACCAATAAAGCTGCCTCAAGTCACGGTACATCTTGGTTGCACCTGGATGAATAGAATATCACAAACCAGGAGCTTCAGCAAGCACATTTTAAATTAAATCACCAACTCTAGGAACACATACTCACCCTATAAACCACAATACTCCACACACATCAAGTGTGGTGTTTGAAGCTTCACCAGACACCACCTTGTTCCGGAGTTTATTTAATTTCCCATCCTCAAACTGCTTGGCCTTGATTTCATCAAGGAATGTTGACTTTACCTCAACACTAGCCAACACTCCACCCCTTTCTGAAACACCGAACTGCATGAACTGAGATGCTAGAGCTTGAAACTCCCAAGCCAAGGGTCACCTTAACACCTTAAATAGGCCAAACTGCCCATACTTACCGCTTTTTGGCTCAATGCATTTGCCACTACATTGGCCTTACCTGGATTATACTGTATGGTCACATCATTGTGTTTCAACAAATCCATCCATCTCCTCTGTCTCAAGTTCAAATCCTTTTACGTAAACACATGTTGTAGGCTATGGTGGTCTGTTAATACCTCACACTTGACACCATAAAGGTACTGTCTCCAAATCTTGAGTACAAAAACCACCGCTGCAAACTCCGTCATGAGTTGGGTAATATTTTTCAAGAGGCTTCAACTGCCTCAAAGCATAAGAAATGACATTCCTATCCTCCATCAACAAAAAATCCAAACCCAAACCCAAATGCGAAGCATCCCAAAATACAACAAAATCCTTACCTTTAACCAACAATGAAAGGATATGTGCTATAGTCAAAAGTTTCTTGAGATTTTGGAAGCTCTCTTCACACTTATCTGACCATATGAATGTCACCTCTTTCTAAGTCAACCTTGTCAAGTGAGTAGCGATAGATGCAAAATTCTTGACAAACCTGTGATAGTAACTAGCAAGACCCACAAAGCTCCTAACCTTAGTCACAGAGCTAGACCGAACCCAACTCTTAACCGCCTTAATCTTCTTGGAATCTACCATCACCCACCTTCTTCGAGGCCACACACCCTAAAAGGCAACCAAGACAACCAGAACTTGTATTTCGAGAATTTTGCATACAACTGCTTCTCCTTAAAAATTCCCAAAATAATGCAAAGATGACCTGCATGTTCCTCCTTGCTCTTGGAGTAAACCAAAATATCATCAATGAAAACTATCACAAAAGAATCCAAGAAAGACTTGAAAATACCATTCATCAAGAGCATGAACGCTGTCTGTTAGTCAACCCAAAAGACATCACTAAGAACTCTTAATGCCCACATCGAGTCCTGAAAGTTGTCTTGGTATATCCTCCGGCCAAAGTTTTAGCTGATTGTAACCTAACCTGAAGTCAATCTTAGAGAATATTGAAGCACCCTACAACTGGTCAAAGAGAACAACTAAGTGGGGCAAGGGATACTTATTCCTGATAGTAACCTTGTTCAATTACCTGTAATTAATGCACATCCTCATGCTACCATCTTTCTTTTTAATGAATAACACTGGAGCACCCCAAGACAAATAAATCCCTTATTAGGTAATTCCTACAACTGAGTTTTGAGTTCCCTTAGCTCTATCGGAGCCATTTGATAATGAGAAATAGAAATTGGGTGAGTTCCCGTCTCCAAAATAATTCAAAAATCAAGATCCCTGTCCGAAGGCATACCAGGCAAATCCGCAAGAAATACCTCCTAAAACTTTGAAACTATGGGAACTGACTCAATAGAGGGGGACTCCGCATGCACTAACATCTCGAAGATGAGTCAAAAAGGCTGAACACCCTTTCTCCAATAGATTTCTAGCTCGAAAAAAAGATGTGATTTTCACCGGCTTAGACTTATACACTCCCTAGCACTCTAGTTTGTCCCTCCTAGGTATTTCTAGAGTCACTGTCTTAGCATTACATTTCAAGACAGTATGATATAGAGATAACCAAGTCATACCCAGTATAATGTCAAAATCAAGCATGTAAAAAATGATCAAGTATACCCAAGTCTGAAAACCCATGAAAAAAAATAAAACATGCACGATACATATGTGTCACCACCACATAATCTCCAACCGAAGTAGACACATATACAGGAGAATTGAGTATATCATAGACTAAGTCCAGACCCAAAGTAAATCTAACAAATACGTAAAAGTAAGTAGAACCTGGATCAAATAAAACAGTAGCCATCCGATCACAGATGAGAGTAGTACCTGTAATGACAACATCAGAAGCCTTAGCCTCGGTCTTTACTGGGAAGGCATAACAGTGATCTCTATCATCATGCTGGGCAACCTCCCTAGCAGGATGCGCTCCACCCTTCCCTGTATTACCATTACCTTTGTTTCCATCAAGACCTCCCTGATTATTACCCCGTCAGCCCTTTGGATGGCCCTTATCATTACCACCTCCTTCTCTACCTACTTGAACCACAACCCTGGTATACTGCTGTGCCAGATTACCTATCTGCCTCAAAGGACACTCTCTTTTTAAGTGCCCCGTAACACCATAATAATAATAACCTAGCTCAAGAGATGTTGACCAAAGAATAAGAAGCCTCTTGACCTCTAGCAATTGAAGGTTGCTGAATAGCCCCTGAATGGACACCTATAGAGGCTGGAAGTCCTGACTAAATGGGGTGAGCCGGATAAGTCTACTGGCTATGACCCCTGTAATAAGAACCACTAAAGTTACCTGCATTTTTGAACTTCTTGGCTAATGCCTTAGCCTGACCCACCTGCTTAACTCCCTTAAGCTTTTTCACATAATCAGCCACATTATTGAAACCTTTCTTGCAGAAGTCATGTGAACTTAAAATACATGAAGATCAGTGTTCAAACCTTTAATAAACAATTGAATCCACTCCTCTTCAATGCCCAACAGCTGGGTAGCATAACGAGATATGGCATAGAACTTAGCCTTGTAGGCTGCAACTGATAAAGAATCAAAGAGGGAAGAACAAGAAGGAAAGAAAACAAAAGAAGGATATGTGGATTAATATTCAAACTCTTGAATTTATGGGCAACAAGGGAATTGATACCCTCACCTCCCAATTGAATTCAACAATTTAAACACATACCCTAGTTTGAGAAAATCAAAGGAAACCAAGAAACCACAAATGAGTAACCTTCGATTAACCAAACCAAAAAGTTCACCAACAATTTCAAGATCCACACTACTAAAATTACCAACTAATGCTAGGCTTCACCTAGAAACTACAAGCTAAATGCTAGGATTCACCTAGAAACTACAAGCTTCAAAGATCAATGTTCAATATTCATCAAAAGTCCCATGTAAAATGAGGAATTATCCTATTTATACTAGAGAAATAAAAGACAACTAGTTATTATAAATATGCCCTTAATGAGAGACAAGGGCCTTGTTTGGTGACTCTTATTGTGAATTCTTCAATTTAAAATCTAGCCACTTGTGCAAATAGCCTCTTTTCTTTATCCACATAACTCCCATGGACTCTTAAGCTTTCCTTGTCACGAACATTCTATGTGTCATCCACGTCATCCATGCTCGTGTCAACCATGCAATCCACGCTAGTATCATTCTCCCCTTCTTGAAAAGGATTCGTCCTCGAATCCAAACCTTGCAAAAACATGAGAAGGACCAAAAAACCAAAGCATCCTCAAATTTTGAGGGTTAGTACAAGGGTTAGCAACAATATCACCATGCCAAGGAGGCACAAATTTGAGATACAACCAAATATCCTTTGCTTTCAATAAAGCCAATCCATCATTCATGGAGCAAAGGTTTTGGGTATGATAAACATCAAGAGACAAGGCAAACAAAAAGGTCTTTGTGGCATAAAGAACTCCAAAAGATGGTACCACATTTAACTTGGGAGCCATAAGACATAATTGTTTCATTGTCTCACAAAAAGGCCACACCAAAAGTGGTGTAATCATCCACAAAGGTTCATCCGGTTCAAAGAAGCAAAAGACCCACATATCTATACAAAATAAATCCCATACCATCATGGGTATCATCATAAGAAAAGAGGTAGTAGAGAAATGTGCTACTATTATGAACCTCATCTAGGGTACTCCATGAGTTAAGGGTACTGGTAGATAAGAAGAGACATTTTAAGAACCAAATAACCCTCTCTATCAAGCAATTTGCTAAAGAAAGGAAGTGAAATAATGAAGCCATGCTACTAGAATAGTCGAGGAATATATTAGGAGCCAAATCACTCCATGCTAAATAATACTCCCAAGGAGCTGGGGTCCCTCCTATCATAGCACCAAGCATGCTTCCAAGAGTCCTATTTGAAACTTCAACTTGTCCAACCCTATGAAGGTGACAAGGAACTTTCAATATCCATGGACTTTCCAAAAAACAAATGATCAACTTAGCATCCACAAACATGAGACCACATTTGAGAAAAGGGTCATCATATGCAAACAAGTAGTAAAGAAGGGAATAAAGGACATTTAACTCATCTCGAGGGTTCTCAAATGCAAATACACACCTTAAAGATTGAATGGTAACAAGAAAGTATTCACAATTGGAAACACAAGAGGGCAAGATTAGGCATTTCAAGTACACTTTATTTTCCTTCCTTAAACAAACTCCCACAAGGAGTGGATCAACAAGTGGAGCCATGCTTCTTGAGAGATTGAAGGAACTATAGGATGCACTTCGTATGTTCACTAATCATAGCATGCTCCTAAGAATACATCCTAACACTTCAACTTGTCTAACCACATAAGTGTGACAAGGAGTATAATACATAAATTGGGCATCACGGAGGCCCTAATAATTCTTTCCCAAACAACAAGTATGGTTGGCATTCAAAACATAAAACTCAAATAACTTAAGCATAGCCAAAACCAACCATGAAAACATTGGAACTATATCATCACTCTCATGGTAGGGTATGGGATCATATAATTTCAAAAACCTCCCTACCATAGGGAAAATGTCATCATGACTCCAAGGATTGCTTAGAATAGGAGGGAAGGGCCTTTGAGTGTGCATTCTTGTCCACCACACTTGGTTTCCCAAAGCTTTCCCTCCAATGTATCATCTTGGACCCATAGACTTGGTCTTTTTATTTTTGCTTAGGAGTTGACTTGCTAGGTAGCTCCATCATTAGGCCTTTTATGAGGTACTTTGTTCGAATCCTCATTTAGAAATAATTGTCTATGAACCTTCAAAAGAGAAGGAATGGTACTAGGTAAAATGCTCGCACTATAGTTAGTAGGCAACAATGGATTGGTATTGGCAAGTCCCACAATTAAGTGTTCCTTGTGCATGTCTTCCAAGTCACTTCTTGGCTCATCAATCTCATACAACTCCCCTTCTTGAACCAATTCTTTCTTCTCCTTTTTAAGTTGTTCTCTCTTAAGTACTTCTCGAAGCTCCCTCATTATCTTGTAGTCCTCACTCACTTGATAGGGTGTTAAAGGTACAAGAGTGTGCTTTCGTCCTCCTAATACAAATGAGTATTTGTTGGACTCCACTTGATATCGAACATCCCTATCGGTTAGCCAAGGTCTACCAAACAACATATGACAAGATTGCATGGGCAAAACATCACATAACACCTTATCTCGATACTTGTCAATGCTAAAGTTTACAACCACTTGCTCGGTTACCTCTACTTCATCATTCTTAATGAGCCATTGAAGTTTGTACGGTTTGGGGTGTTTTTGTGTAGGAAGCTTCATTCTATCAACCATAGTACAACTCACCACATTAGTACTACTCCTACCATCAATGACCAAGGAACATACCCTATCAATCATCTTAAACCTTGCATGGAATAGGTTCACACTTTGATCAAGTTCCTCTTTAGAAATATCCCCCATGATTTGTTTTAGATCACAAGAAGAGTTCAAACCCTTCTCCAATTGCTCATTATCTACATTTAAGGTCGCTTCATCATGCATAACCTTAGTCTCATCACAACCATTCCCAACCTCACACTCTATCACATTTTTAGAACAAGGTCCATCACACAAGAGCATATTTGACCTCCTTTGTGGACATTCTCTAGCATTATGTCCTTCGCCTTGACATTTAGAACATCTAATGATAGAAGGAGAAGAAGGTTGAGTTATGTCATGATTACCTTTATAGGCTTGATCTTCCCTTTTCATGTTGTAGTTAGCTTTAATAGCTTGACTTTCATCTTGGAATATTGGAAGACTCACCATGTTGTCACCCATCCCTTGATTCGGAACACCTTGATCACCATATCGATCATTTCGATCTCTATACCTTCCTCTTCTATCCCTAAACCAATCTCCACTATCCCATTTCCCTTGACATCCCATGCCTTAGTTTGTACCAAAGCCTTTGAGTCCTTCCCACCTTTCATTCGGGTTAACCTCTTCACACATTTCATCATAAAGAGGGTTTTGATAATAGATATCTTGGTAGGGTACTTGTGGGTAGTGTTGTTGGATTGAAACATAGGGTACATGCAAGGATGCATGTGATACATTTCGTGGAGGTGCTTGGCTTCTAACTTGGGTCTCCACAAAATAAGGACTCATTTGTGGTGAATGATATGGTTGGGTATTTGGATATGGGGTGACTTGCCTAACATATCTCGGGTTCATTCGGAATGTAGCTTGAGGGTAAGTTTGGTTCCAATTTGGTAGGGGGTAGTATAGGTTGGATTCTTGACCTGAGGTCCTTCTTATTTCTTCACTTTGACTTGTCATAGGGAACCTCCTTTCAATCATACTATCCATCCTTTTCACCCTTTTCTCCATACCTCTAAACTTCCCATTTGTTTCAACCACCCTTTCATTCACATTGGTCACTCTCCTTGATACATTGGAATTTGTCACCATGTTGTTAACTGAGCTCCTTCCTCCATGGTTATAAGAAAAATGATTAGACATTGTACCTACAAAACTCAACAAACAATATTAGTGGTAAAAGCCTAACATCACTTATATGTAAACTCTCAACTCACCTCCTAAAGTGTCGTCTCAAAATTAGTAGTGAACTCCAGCTTTGCTTGATCAATTCAAGATCACCTATCCTTTGTGGTGGAATGGATTCTTGTGACTCTTGAAAGAAGGACAACTCAATTGAAGGTAAAAGGACTTGAATCAAGAATTTTATCAACGAATTAAGATGAGAAAAGTTGAAGAAAAGAACGAAGAAAAAAAAAACGGACTCAAAAAAAAATAAGTAACAAAAGTAGAAAAATTACTTATGTTGCTTAATTTGATGAATCCAAGAGAGGATTTGATGTCTTAAAACTAGTTAACAAGTGATTAAAGATGTTAATTACTTGTTAAATAGTTGAGAAATTGAAAGAAGAAAGCGTAGGAAAAAGAATCACTGAGTTTGGACACTTAGAAAATTTTTTAGGTCCAAAAAACTTTAGGACCCAAAAAAAACTAAGTGTTGGAAACCTGAGATTTTTCATCTCTCTGAAACTGTGCCCCACGCGCCTGCTGACGTGGATTTTTTTTTTCAATTTTTTTTTTTTGACCTACAAACACTTTGACCAACTTTGACTTGAAGATTTTGGATCAAAGTATACCTTTTCTATCTTCTTCTTCAAGAACAAGATGAAGATGCTCAAGAACACCAACAAAAACCTCAATCTTCACATCTTCATAACTTTTTCGTTCTTGCACCAAATTCAATATATTTTCACCAATACGTTTCTTTTCACACCACGAACAAACCCCAATAACTCTTAGCCCTCAAAACCTAGCCAAAAATAAACCCACTTTTTAAAATTGGCCAAGTTTCAAAAGCTTCAAACCCTTCAATGGTAACTTCTCTTCTATAACTCCGAATTGAATGAAATTTGAGATTTAAACTCACAAGACACTAGAGAATCAATATCTAGTGTCAAAAACAACAAATCAAAAAAAAAAAAAATTTTTTTTTTTTTTTTTTTGAAGAAATCAAAATCTCAAGATTAAGATTTGTGAAAACAAACCTTAACCTAGGCTCTTGATACCAAAATGATAACGAATCAAAGAGGGAAGAACAAGAAGGAAAGAAAAAAAAAGAAGGATATGCGGATTAATATTCAAACTCTTGAATTTATGGGCAATAAGGGACCTGATACCCTCACTTCCCAATTGAATTCAACAATTTAAACACAAACCCTAGTTTGAGAAAATCAAAGGAAACCAAGAAACCACAAATGAGTAACCTTCGATTAACCAAACCAAAAAGTTCACCAACAATTCCAAGATCCACACTACTAAAATTACCAACTAATGCTAGGCTTCACCTAGAAACTACAAGCTTCAAAGCTCAATGTTCAATATTCATCAAAAGTCCCATGTAAAATGAGGAATTATCCTATTTATACTAGAGAAATAAAAGACAACTAGTTATTACAAATATGCCCTTAATGAGAGACAAGGGCCTTGTTTGGTGACTCTTGTTGTGAATTCTTTAATTTAAAATCTAGCCACCTATACAAATAGCCTCTTTTCTTTATCCACATCACTCCCATGGACTCTTAAGCTTTCCTTTTCACGAACATTCTACGTGTCATCCACCTCATCCATGCTTGTGTCAACCATCCGATCCATGCTAGTATCAGCAACTGACATACTTCCCTGCTGAAGAGCCAGAAACTCATCTTTATTATGGCCAGGAAGGGTCCGGAGCATATACTTCTCCAAAAAAGGGCATAAAACTGAGCCTAATTCAATGGAGGTAGGGTCGATACTAACACTTTACATAGGCTCTCCACCACTATTTGATATCTTCTTGCAGTTGGAAAGTCACGAACTCAACACCATGTTGTTGCACAATCCCCAATTTATGAAGACTCTAATAGAAATCAATGATGAACTCAAACGCATCCTCAGTCTCAGTACTATTAAATAAAGGAGGTTTCCTTTTTAGAAACTTAGTCAGCAACTCATGTTTGGTACCGGTCATGATGGTGCCTAACACAAGACAGGGGAATACATTAGTCCCCTTAGCCTAATCCATCCTGAGAGCTAAAGTGGCAGTGAGATGAGCACCCAAAACCTGAAAGGTTGGCACAGTGGGAGTGGATCCAGTACCAGCCAACCCACTTATAAAACCCAAAATTTGCTGCATAACCTCAAAAGACCTCAGGGGAAAGGACTGCACCTTCAACCGGCGCTGCCACCTCTCATTCCACACCATTCTCGTCCACTGCCTTAAACTCCTAAAAATGATCTTGGGGTGGGGGAGGTGATACTAACCTCTGATGGACCTAGTCAGCTGCTGCCTGAGCTCTACCCCCGTCATGTATCGCTCTCTCACTTTTCCTTTGTCTACCCCTACCTTATCCTCATCCCCAAACAAACGATTCCACAGCTAGAGCTACTGGTGCTGGGGCTGCTGCTCTTGCTCTATTTGCTTTAGTGTACACCATCTACGGATAAAAGAATGAAGAAATTCAAATACATATTTGTATCGCTCGATACCAATTGGAATCAAATTAAAGTAAGAAAGGATAGTTTCCTAAAGCCTATAGCCTCTCGAACATAAATACAGATGTCTCTATACCGTTTCTCAAGACTGTATAGGACATATTTGAGATCAAAAAATCCAGGGCTCTGATACCAACTTTGACACAACTCCAACTTATCGTGAGCAGCACCCACACTAATCCTCTGGTGGGAAAACCAACTAACCCCATAAACCATCAAACACTTAGCTAAAATTAGGCAACTAAACTAATCTCATTAGCAAAACCAATATTCAACATCTTAAACAAAGAGTAACAATAAAAATATGCGGAATAAACCATCCCCTAGAACCTAAATGTCATCGTAACAAAACTCTAATAAATGTCAAAAAGGGGATGCAACCACAAAAATAAAGTAATATATAAGTCTAAAACAATGGACCAGAGAAACCAGTGAAGAACTCATACTAGCAGTAAAGATGCAGCCCACCCTTGAGTTTGAATTCGGTCTAAATCACAACTGGGGTCTCGAAATAGTTGCTGGAATATGCTCTGTACTCAACAAAAAAAAGAGCACTTGCAGTATTAATACACAAGAAACAACGGTGTATTGGTAGGGTCATCGGCCAACCCAAAATGAGAAATATGAACATATAACTATAATGTAGTACAACAGGACAACCATGAACACCTATCATGCAACCTTAATTCAAGTTCATAACACTTAACCTTATTCATCAACTTTATGGAATTTAGTCAATATGAGACAACATGGATAAGAAGCCAAATCAACTATGACTACCAATAAGACTCCAATTCAACAATCTATGACTCAATAATTACACCAACTATGTCCCAGTTACACAAGTAAACAGACAACATAAAGTTATACAGTAACTTGCAACTAGCCCAAACCACTCAGGGGTCTAATAAACCACAACAAAAGCAATTATCATGCATCTCGATTTATATAAAGAAACCACCCTTAGAAATTAAGCAAATAAACCCAGTTCACTCAAGGAACCAATATAATAATGAGAACACTTAGGCTCGGTCCTCTCTAGGAACCATTATAATCAAGAAAACACATAATCTCTAATTCACTCAAGGAACCGTCACACTCACCTGTACCTTGTACATACATGCTAAAGGTATATGGTCTACCACTAGCCATGACCTGCAAGGGACGTAATCTTGTCCATGTACCAAATCCCAGACATGAAGTGTCTGCCAACCTTATACCAACTAATTTCGTGAAGATGTCCAAATATCGGTACATTCCACAATAATGACAGATATCACAACAATCACAACCACAGTGAATATAGAAACAATACTTGTAACAACCAACAAACTTTACTCATAAGTTTATTGTATGCGATTAAAACTTAGGATATCAAATAATCATTCACTTTCCTTGAAAATGCATTGTACAAGCAATACTAAGGAATAGTTAACATGCACACATAAAATAGGCTGGGTTTTAACTATATTAAACCATCACCTACCTCAATCCAAGCCTAAAATGCTCTAATGAAATTGAACTTTTCTTTTGCTTGCTACCTCAGCTTGATTGTGGTCTAAAAATAAGAATATAACACATAATCAACTAAATGATCTACAATATTGTAACACCCCGTATATTTCCGAACCTATGTTATTACCTTAACATTTATGGTGGAATTATTTAAACATGAGATAGTTGGCATATTATTAATGAAAGCTATTGGGATAAACAAACCTTGTGCAAATGGGCTCAATTTAAGGCCCAAAAATTAGCATGAATACATGGCCCAACAAGAAGGAAATGATCCATTCTTGCTTTGACCAAAGAAGACCCTCAATCATTGACCAAAATGGACAAGAATGAATTTCAAGGGCCTATATAAACGGCAATAAATCAGATTTTATTCACACAAAAGCCACATGACCTTTCTAGATTTTTCTAAACTTTTCTCTCAACACTAAAACCCTAAGCTATCTTCCTCTGGGACAAGATCACTCCTTGGAAAGCTTTGGTAAGTGTTTAATATCATGGTTTAATATATTATATGCATGGAATATGGTGTATATCATGTTGGTTATGTTGGTGAAGTGTGAGAAGTTCACTATGTGTGAAATAATTGATGTTTGCTTAATCGGTGAAGGTTTTTGCCTTGTAAACTTGAAAATAGACTTGGGGTCTTGAAGGAAGTGAAATTTATGGGTTAAATATTGACATTTGAGATGTTATTATAGCCTTAACTTGTCTTATTCTTGTACATAATGTTTGGAATTGTTATTGCAAAATTGTACATAGATTTGGTGGTGTATTGAATGAAAAGTGTGGTTTTGGTGATGTTCATGTGTGTTGTGAAACCATGGCTATTTGTTGGAATTTAAGATGATCTAAAATATGTTAAGAGAAGTTTAGTTATGATCATGGACCATTTATTACAAAAAAGGACCCAAAAGAGACCCATTTTAGCCGAAACAGGCACCCGCTCTCGCAGACGAAGCACCTGCGGGAGCAGGTGACTTCGCAGGTGCCCCTGTACACTGACAAGGGTCACCTACGGACGCATTTCAGCCACCTGCAGGTGTAGGTGGCTTCGCAGGTCAGCCCAGAAGTTTGTTTCGGTTGTTTTCGCATCTCTTTGACCCCCCAAAGCCCCTATACCCTTCATGGATGTAATTATCAACTTATGTGTTATTTTGAAAGATATCAAGTGACTTGATGGTGAAAAGGTAACGTAGTGTTAATGAGGAAGTGTAAAGGATAAACTTAGTGTGAAATGTCATTGGTTTATGATGTCTTGGTCAATGTATGGAATACTATGGTATTGTTGGTATGATAATGCCATAAATGGTGTTGTAAAGGGAGAAATGATGTTCTAGGGCAATTGTGTAACTCATTGTCGTCTGCACTTGGAATGTAGCTTGTGGTTAATATTGGTTCTGTTATGTACTTGTGTTGTAGAGTAAGACGTAAGGAAGGAGCTGGATTATTGTAATCACATATAGGATTGTGTATTCATATTGGGAAGATAAGGTGTGTAAGGTTACTCTTTCCGTATCCTTTTGCAGCAGATATTGTTCACACTGTCATAGTAGTTGTTCCATTTCGAAATATTCTAAGGTATCCCATTCAGGTTTGATATATATTGTTATCCACATGTTTCCTATTCATTGACCAATTGGCATTCATATGTCTCTTATCCATGGACTGAAGTTCCTAAGCTCTCATAATGTTGTAACTACTAAAAGAAACTGTCTCATGAAAAGTGATAACGTAAGGAGAATCTATTCATTCTTGAGTAGCATATCTAATAATGTTATGTTCCAAAGTTCTAATAATGTTTTAACCACTAAGTATCAATCTCGTGAAGTAAAGGAGTGAAGTAATGCATATATGTGTGCTTCCAATAATGTCATGATCCTCAATGTATCAATCTCTCACAAGCGAATGTATTAATCTCTCACAAGTAAGGAATGAAAAATGTGTATATATTATATTATAACTCACCTATAAGGTGATGATTGGTATTATATTATAACCCACCTATAAGGTGATGATCGGTATTATATTATAACCCACCTATAAGGTGATGATCGGTATTATATTATAACCCACCTATAAGGTGATGATCGGTATTATATTATGACCCACCTATAGGGTGGATGATCAATAAACTATTATGAACCACTAACTAGTTGGATGAACAGTAATGAAGATAGTTGTAAAATAAATGAGAGTATATCCCTTGCATGAATATATAAATATGAAGGTTATTATAAGAATGATGATGATAAGAATGAATGATTAAGTAATGAAAATAATGGAAGTACTGAACATGGTTCCACATATTCAGAACGGAGGTCTATCCATATTGATTATTCTCTTACGCTTGAATTCATAAAGTATTTATGTATCATACAGTTTCATATGACCTTATATACTCAGTACTTTCTTCGTATTGACCCCTCTTGGGGGACTTACCATACTTGCTGTAGGCACAGGTACTAGTAGACCTCTATTGTAGGCTATGAGTCATCCGCGGATCATTGGTGAGCTCCAGTTGGTTTGGGGCTTTCCGAGTCTCATGTGTACATTGATTTTGGTTTTTGCATTATAAATATTGTATAAAGCTGGGACTTGTCCCGACTATAGGTTGGTTATGTACAGGTATCTATAGAGGCTTTGTAGACGGGTGTGGGAAGATGAATGTCCATTTTGACTTGATGGCCCTAACGGCCAAGTTTCATATATTGTACATGTCATGACTTCCGCCATTGGTATTTGTTTATTATATGGGATAGAATGATATTCTTATAGATACATGCATATGCAGGTACATGAGTAAAGATTGGTTATCTCCTGCCTTATCGACTTCGGGTGCCAGTCCGCCTCAATGGGATTTGGGGCGTGACAAATATCGAGGATTATAGTCTAACCCCAAACCCCAAAGCCAGATCATGATCATTCCCTCAATTATAGGATTTTTCCCACCATAAATTCAATTTCATGGTTACATTAGTGAATTATAGTCATGCAAGAGTAAATTATCAACTTTTCACTAAAACCCCAAAGTTTTTACACTCAATTTACCTCATTGCACCAGAAAATTTTGCCAGGTCAAGCTGAACCCTTCCCAATACTAGTAAACTAGTGATTCTATGGCTTAGGAATCCAAAACCTAGTTAGTATATGAACTCTCAACTCACCTTCTATGGATTTTGTTTTCCCAAATTGATAGTGTTACTAGCTCCGCTAGATCAATTCAAGGTTATCTATCCTTGTGGAGGAATGGATACTTATGAATTTTGAAAGAAGAATGACTCAAATAAATATAAAAGGACTTGAATTAATCTATGAAATAAAACAAAAAGTAGAAGAAAAGAAACATGAAAAAAAATCGAACTTAAAAAAAAAACTAAGTAACAAAAAATAAAAAAGGATCTACTTGATGTTAATTTGTTTGAAGAATCAAAAAGGTGATGTGATGTTTAAATACTAGTTTTAAATTTAGTATAGAACAAGAATTAGGAAGAAAAATGAGTGTAGAAAAAGAATTAGGAAGTTTGGACACTTAGAAAAATTTTGGGGTCCTAAAAAATTTGGGACCTCAAAAAAACAAACAAACTATGTATAGAAGTCTGATTTTTGCTTACGCTGTACATGTGTATCTCACTTACTGGAGGTGAGAGTGGGGAAGGCTGGATGACAACTGCTAATGTGGCAACTATTGATTGCTGTATTGACTACTGACGTGGCTGCTAACACGGCAGTTCACGTGGAAAATAGTTAATATTTTTTTTAAATTTTGATTTTTTTCAATTAATTTCCACTTGGACCCACAAAACACTTGGACCCACAAACACTTTTATCCAAACTTGACTTGGAAAATTTGGATGAAAATGTGCCTTTTTTACCTTCTTCTTCAAGAACTCCTAGATGAACACTAAAAACTCTAAGAACACATACCAATTTACAACTCCCTCAAATCATCTCAGAATTGACTCAAAATTTAGGATTAGCTTCCCCTCGAC
The DNA here is from genome assembly GCA_031232105.1 of Capsicum rhomboideum. Lineage (NCBI taxonomy): Eukaryota > Viridiplantae > Streptophyta > Magnoliopsida > Solanales > Solanaceae > Capsicum > Capsicum rhomboideum. The sequence goes on from CP124718.1 coordinate 55,031,607, forward strand.
TTAAGGAACAAACCCCAATAGTTTTTAAGCACCAATTCTTCCTCAATCAAGAGGCCCACTTTAAAAGTTTGAAAAGTTTAAAGTTCACAACCCTTTGATGACAACTCTTTTTTTACAACTTCAAATAGAACGAAATGTGAAATTTAGACTTAAAAGACACCAGAGAATCAAGATCTAGTATAAAAAACAACAAATCAAAGCAAAAAAAAACTGAATTTCTTTTAGGGATTTTTTTTTTGATTTTTGAATTTATGAACCTAGGACCTAAGAATTAATGGAACAACTCTTAAAACCAATGCTATGATACCAAATGATAACGATCCTAATCGGACAACTAGAATCTATATCAGATATGCGGAATTAAGCATCACAAATTGAAGATAGAGGAATAAATTAGAAAAGGGGATGAAAATAGAAGAAATAAAGGCCAAAATGAATTGACAAATAGACCAAGAAAGAAGAGAACTCAATCAAATGTATGAGAAGCCAAATTGAATCCACAATATGATAACTCGATGATCAATCAAGCAAAGATGATAACACAAGCAATTCAGAAATCCACCCTAATCACTCGATCTAAGCAAACAGTTGGAATTAAACTCAATCACTACACTCATGCTAGGCTTCACCTAGAGAATTATACCACAAGCTGCAAAGCTCTCAATTCAACATTATCTAAAGTCCTCAAAATTACAAAAGACTACTATTTATACTTAGGAAATAAAGAAGACACTATCTATTACAATTTTACCCTTAATGAGATAAAGGCCTTATTTGGTTGTCTTCTTGTGTGAATTAATGAAACATCGTGGTCCCCTTGACTTCAAGTCTTCATTCCAAGCTATCTACCAAACATGATATTGCTCATGAGGGAGCTCCTTTCAAGCTTGCATGAACCTCAAACCTTCCAAATAAGCAATCACAAGCTTCCAAAGTAGTGGATTGATGCCAAGTCTACCAACTCCTTAGCTCAGTTCCATGTCTAAGGCTTTGATGGAATTTGGATTGCATCATTAGTAGTATATAATCATTTGTAATGGATCATTATTGATATAAATTAACTCCCCATTTCCAAATCCCTTATTAGCCTTTCTTGCGAAGGTCGTTGATCATCTTATCCAATTTTTAGTCAATTCTATCTTTGTTTGTCATAAATAAAAAACTCCCAAAATATTTATCAGTTTGCATTTGTTATAGCATTGTTGATGACATTACTCATTTACTTGATCACTCTTACATTGTTCCCTTTGAGATCGACCCCGACTCTACATTGGGTAATTATATTTTGATGACCATGTACACTTCTCATTTTGAGTGATGGATTTGGAAATCATCACCCACTGACCCTCAAAATTAATAGTACACGCCCAAAGTATGTTCTTTGAAACCTCAAAATTAAAAGTTGTGATGTGATGTAATTGGTACCTAATTCTCTCAGAGTAGTACGGTCAGAAATAATAGAAATAGGCACCCCGTGCAAACAGACTATCTCCCTGATCTAGATCTAATCCATCCTCTCTAAATTGTAGGGCATTTGAACCAACAAGAAGTGAGCAGACTTGGTCAACCTATCAATGATGGCCCAAATAGAATCAAACCTCTAGAAAATATGTGGCAAGCCTACCATGATATATGTAACTATCCACTCCCATCATCCACAGACCAGTGGTCAAGTGGAAGTGACAAATTGAGAGATAAAGATGATTCTTGCCAAAACAGTGAATGCTAACCGAACTGATTGGGCTGGAAATCTTAATGATGCCTTATGGGCATATAGAACTGCATACAAAACCCCAATTGGGATGTCACCATATTAGTTGGTTTTTGGAAAAGCATGTCATTTGCCAGTAGAGCTTGAGCATAAGGCTTTATGGGCACTTAAAAAGCTTAATATTAGTTTGAGTGATGTCTCAAATTTGAGGCTTGAACAAATAAATGAGCTGGATGAATTCAGCTGTGAGCATATGAAATATTGGCTTTGTTCAAATAGAAGATGAAGTTTTATCACTATCGTAGGATTGAGAAGCGAGAATTCAGTCTAGGCGACTTGGTATTGTTGTTCAACTCCAAACTCTGGTTATTTCTAGGCAAATTTAGATCCAAGTGGTCTGGTACTTTCACAGTAACACAAGTATTCTATTTTGGAGTGGTTGAATTAGAAAATAATAAGGGGGAATGCTTCAAAGGGAATGGGCAATATGTTAAACAATATTTTGGAGTGCTTGAAGAGGTAAAACTAATGGAGCTTCTGTACCTTGATGAAGTTTGAGTGATCAAGGTACCCGAGTCTTGCTGCAATGTTAAATCAAGTGCTACTGGGAGGCAACCCATGAATGTTATTTGTATCATGATTTTTTTAGCTACGTTATATACCTTGGAGTTGGTTGATGTATGTTTTGAAGTTTCCAGGTAAAGAAGCAAAGAATCTAGAGATAACTACTAGAAGTGATGACTTGGGTGATAGCTCGTCAGATATCTGATGGCTCATCAACTCAAGCATCATAGATGACAATAAAAAGTTAGATTTTAGATGAGGTTGATGGCCCACCGAATGTCTCATCAATAAGGTGGTAGGACGTCACCTCCAATTGTCACCAAGTGAATCAAAAGGCATCACTCTTTCTAAGAATGATGGTACTCTTGATGAGATATCAGCTAAGTGATGAGCCGTCATATTATGTTGGGCCTAGGTAAGTATGTCTTTGTATTAAAATTTAACCAACCCTACCTCCTCTCCTCAATCATCTCTCAACCCCTAAAATCATCCCACTAAATTTTGACCAGACCCCTTTGTAATTGACCCAAATTAATCTGACCCAAAATCCTAATGACCCAATCCACCTAGTTTTGGTTACAAGAAGAAACAATTTAAATCAAACATTTTCAACTTTATAACTCCCTCTTAAGTTCACCCCCCATCACCTCACCTACATTTACTATCCCCAAAATTCCATCACTTTATTCTTTTCTACCATATAAATCATCCACTAAGTACAATCTCCACCAACAAATCCGCATACCGTGTCTAAAAAAGGTAAGGGTGAAAAGTCAGTTCTTTCCTTATGCATCAATAAATTCTCACCAAGGAATGTTAGTTTCTTTACTCTTTTAGTATTTCTTTGAAGCATGGTATGATTCCCCATTAGTTTTTCATGGGTGAGTGAACAAATAGTTAAATTGGAGGGTAATATATTTTCAATTGGTACTTCAAAACCTTGGGAAAATATTATTGCCCACCAACTTAGTAAAGGTGAAGTTAGATTAACCCTTCGTCTGCTTGGAAATTTTTAACAATTCATTATACCATGAGATTTACAGCTCGCTTGAGCATGTAACCTTAATATTATAATGGAGTGGTAATATATTCAATGTGGCTGCTCACTCATGTGAATAATGGATTCTATTTGAGTTTATGATGCGAGTGACGAGCCGCCAACAGGAAAACATAGAATCAAGAGACCTTTGGCTGAAGAGGTACGGATAATTACTTTCGGGCTAGCGGAATATACTAAAATCGAGCAATGGTTCAATCATTAAAAGTTGGGATGGACTAGAATAGTACCTAGAAAGTATTATCCAACTATGGTTCGCGAGTTCTATGCTAATTATGCTACTACTCTGGAGAACAGTTGCAAGAAAGGGCATAAAGTTACTGAGCTACCATACCTAAACAAAGTTTTAGTTTGGGGAGTCCGAGTGAATATTTCAGATCAAACAATCATCCGCTTCCTACATAGGAAAGTTTTGTGCCACCAACTAGCACTCTAAACTTTGACCACAAGATGGCCGGCAAAGCGAATCAATGTCCTTGGTTAGCACAGGTATTAAATGAGGGAGAACCTGAATGGATGACGAATCATAGTGCAATAATTTGCAAGTCTACTTTGTCTTTCATAGCCATGTTCTGTTGGGCACTAGTACAGTTCAGGTTGATGTCTATTGGAGGGGATAACACTTTAGTTGAAGATTGAGCAATGTTAATAGCTATTTTGATGTCTGATTTCTAGATGAACATTGAGGAGATCATAGCTGATGAAATGAGAATATGTGTTACAAATCCCGACACTTCCTATCAGTTTCCATGCCTTGTCACCCAACTATGCAAGAAGGCTTATGTTCCAATGTTGACTAGTATAGATGTTGAGACTATATCAACAAAGACCTATAACTTTAATAGATCTCAGGATGAAGGGAAGCTTGGACTATGACTCAGCAAATATGCTAGTTTGGGACTTGATACTCATACCACCGGGGATACCCCTACCACTTTGGAGGCTTCAAGCTCCACATCAGGCACGTAGCTTACTGTTTCTACAGCTCCACCCACTACCTCCACTACAGGAACTACCCCAAATATGAGGCTATGGACACTGCGACTGCTACAACCCAGACTTTAGAGTATGCTTTCACTTTTCAAAATTTCAAGAAGTGGGTCAAGTGGGGACAAAGGTTGGAAGAGAAACTAAAACTCATTGCAAAATAGTTTGAGCCATTTGTGAACTAAGCCATACAAGCTGCATTTGTGCCATATGCTAGCCTCCACGACTATAGTAATGATATGGAGGGTTAGATAAATGAGCGACTGAATGCCATGACCGTATCATATTTGGCCAAGTTTGAAGCTGAGTTAGAAAAGACCTGAGCTGGCATCACTGAGCTGCAAAATAGACCCACCTTGGTGTTCCCAACTCCAGATGATAAGAAGTTGGAGAATAAAGAGGAAACTTATATGATTTAATGAGAAAGCCTCTAAAAGACAAAGGCAAGGGTAAGAGGAAAAGAAAAGACAAAAATGATATTGAAAAGGCCGAGAAAAGAAGGAAGAAGTAAGAGAAGATAGATCTAAAGGAAGTAAGAAAGAGATACCAATAGGAACAAGAAAATCAAGAAGAAGTTTTGTAGGATCGAGCTATCGGAGCCTCTTCTAGTATCCCAACAGTGGCATCTAGTGGTGCTGAGTTGAGAGTGGAGTCTTCTACTATACCACCTACTACATTAAGTGCGTCAGTCATCCCTGACATTACTACTGATGATGATATGGATGATGCTGCAGCCCACTCTGTGTTAGATGACACAAGCGCCTAGAGCGCCACATGTATATCCTCCCTTTAGTACTTTATTTTTCATTACTAATGCATTAGGGATAATGCATAACTTTTTGATGGGGGATGGGGGTACCTATGTCCATATGAGTGTTTTTGTTGTCATATTTATTTTCTCTCATGTGCTATCTAGTAGAACCTACATGTTTAGGTTATTTTTAGTTTGATGTTTTCTATTGTGTAAGCAAAAAGAGGATAGGGAACTTATGGTAGTCACTTGTGAAGAAATTGAAAACTAAGGACCCCTAAAAAATTATGTGTAATGTGTATGTTTTTTTTGATATATTAACTACTGTGGATCTGTGCAAGACATCAGTTGTATATGAATGTGGTAAATATTGCTTAAGCTTGAGTATGAATCTGATAGTTAGTAGTTGATTATACTATTCATTACCAAGTGTGTGTGAGTTGTGTTTGTTTAAATCTTACTTTGTTAATACAATTTAGAACTTGCTCTGTTGGTCTTGCATAGATCTTTAGATAGAAGATTAGGAAATGATTGTATGCCTTGTTTGGTTTTAGTCCACTCAAGCCAAATGACAATCCAAATGATAATAATGTATCCCTTATTCCCAGAGTTTGTGACTATTTTCCCTTTTAATCATTAGCCGATTCACCTTCTCCATCATTCTTGAAACCCTTATCTTGGACCTAGTACCTCCTTGGACATTGTGCACCTCAACTTGGGCAAACAACCCAAGTTGAGGGTGGCTACTATAGAGGCTCCCTGGAACCTTTGTTTTGGCCCTGGTTCAAGTTAGGACACTGTGCACCTCAACTCAGGCAAATCACCTAAGTTGAGGGTAGTCTTGTTTAAGCAGTGAAAAGAAAGAATGGATAATGAATAGAAGAGACTGATGATATAAGAGAGATGTGGGTGTGGTTTGTGTGAAAAAGAAAAGAGAAGAGTTTTATATATAAAAAACAATAATAAAAAAAAGAAACAGACCCGTAGTAGAAGCAATGAGTGAATTAATGAAGAAGTTTGAGAATGGGACTGGTCATAAATGGAGCAAAAGTAGTGTAAAGCCAAGGAGGATTTAGTCACTAATCCCAAATGTACCATACCTACCCCAAGCCTATGTTAAGAGCCAAAAAAGTCCTAGAGTGATCCTAGTCTAACTGTCCAGAAGCCAAAGCATAGAAAATAAGGGCAAGCCTATGTATTGTTTGTGCATTGCTTAAACTTCATTGTGAGAGTGAGAGATTTGATTTTAGTCCCAAATCAATTTGATCTCTTGTGTGTGGGACTTCTTTGTGGTGAGGGCATGTGTATATCACTGTTAAATACTAATTATTAGATTAATATCATAATGTCACTCATAGATCCTTGTTGGTTAGTTTGATGAATAGTCCGTGCATGTTAGTTTAGTGTAAAACTAATGGGGTTGAGTATGACTGCTGTAGTATCCCTTAAAATCTTATTGTTTATATAGTGTGAGGTTGTCTAGTTGCTTAAGAATAAGAAAATGTTCTAAGTTGAGGGTGTTGATATGATGACATTTTGACTGTACATTTAAGGCTTTTGACTATGAATAATTGTAAGTTCTCGATCAACCCTTGTTATATTTAATCATTTTTACTTCTAGTGTGCATAAAAATGTGACAAGGTAGCAAATAGGAGAAAATAAGATAAAAGGGAGGAGTGACGGCCAAGTTTATGAGACGTCAATCTTGTGATGGCCCACCAACCATATCACCAGGCCTAAACAGAATGACATGTAATAGAAGTCGAGTTGATGGCCAAAGTGATGAGCCGTCAACTACGGCATTAGGTCTAAGCAGAACGTAACTGAAATTAGAGGCAAGTGACGGCCCGAGTGATGAGATGTCAACCTTGTGACGGGCTGTCAACCTTGCCATCACACGTGAGGCTGGTAATTTTGAAATTTTATTTGAATTCCAAATTTCTATGTACTATAAATATCTACTATTAGGGCTTTTTGCAGGATGTCACATTACATAGACAAAAATAATCTTGTTCTTGTAATTCTCTTGGGTTTTTAACATATTATTTGGTTTTGGAAGATGATTCAATTATTAAATTCATCTATTGCAAGGGCAATCTTCATCTATGATTTTTTTTAATTGTATTTTCTTCTAAAGTTATGAGCAGCTAAAATGCCATAACTAGGGCGGTGGGATCCATGATGGATTAACATCTTTAGGGTTGTTTAACGATATAAATTCAATGAGTGCTTATGTATGTATTGTCAAATCTTTTGTTTTAAATGACTTCTAATGGTTGCAAATATTAGAATACACCTTAGGGTTAACTTGCTTGAAAAAAAAGGTTACAACTAGAAAAAGATTCAAAAATACGGATTCAGAATGTTTAATTTCTATCTAATGGGTAATGCTATAACAAGATTAGCCAACTTAGGGTAATTATTGAGTTTTTTAATCTCATCAGTTGTAGTTTGAGAGAAAACTCATTCATATAGGTTGAGAAACATTTAGGTTTAGTGAAAGAAACAATAGCCCTGCATGCTCTGCACTAGAAGAATTTACTATCATTAGTGACTCGGTGTTTTTATAAAATCATGGTGATCGCAAACCTAGTTCTTTTTATTAATTGAATTAAATCTCTGAAATTCAGATATTTGTTGCTCAGTACAATTCAAAGCTAGCAACGAACTCTGTTAACAAACCCCTTTAAAGAAAATAATTGACTAGAAGTCCATTTAACCGCATAAGGCTTAGTTCATACCTTATTCCCTGTGGGATTCAACCCCAACCTAGTTGGGTTATATATTTGAAAATGACTACTTTATACTTCTAAAAGAGGTGTAATTTGGTCGTATCACTGGGCCTAACCAAAAATCCACCTTATTGAGCTTAAAGAACAGACATAATTCTCATCGAAGCTAGTTTTTCAAGAATATTGACTTGAGTCAATTTTTTTCAAGTTAAAAGCTCCTAAACTGAAAAATTTGCCTAAAATTGAATTCAACTCCCCAGGAACAAAACTACTCATCTTCGTAGACCACAAACATTGCATTAAAAATACAAGAAGGGTCAAAATGATAAAAACACACAAAAATAAGAAAACTACAAAGAGGGTCATTACACTCATATGGTGGCATGAATCCTCCTAAGAAATTAAATCCATCGGGAGACAAATGATAGATAAATTGTGTCATTTAAATTAGTACTATTTTGTTAATGTTTTTACCTCTCGTTGTCTCTAAGGCATCTATAAATGTGACCTAGTGATCTAAGGCTTATTTATATGCCTTAGTGTCGACTTTAAACCATGTTTACCTTAGTTTTGAGAACAATACGTATGTATTTCGTATGGTTTTGATGGAATATGTGATATTGTGCTAACCAATGTGATTAGACCCTTGTAGGTGGAATTTTTGACTATTTGGAGCATTTTTGGTGTGGAAAGCGAGGCTTGGAGAAGCTATGAGCAAAGGATATTGAAGATAAGAGGCAAGCCAAAGAGTTGAAATTGAAGAATCAGGCCAAATCCGCAAAGAACAGTCGACGAAAGAAGAAAATCAAAAATTAAGGGTTTGGCGCGCCAAGGGGTGTGCCAGGCCGCTTTTGTGTAAAATTTTACAATGGGTGATAGAAGTTACTCCCTACCTAATATGCTTAAGCTAGCTTAAAAATGTGGGGGCAAAACAAAAGAGAGTTGGGAAGATAAAAGTGGTGGAAAATAGGGTGGTTGAAGGTGGTCTGAATGTAATTTATAGTGTATTAAAGCGCTTAGGGAAGATAGTCAATATTCTTGACCAAAGAGTTCCTACCCATCCCTTAGCCTACATTACAATCCTTAAAGTCCTACTTGATCTTGAGCTTTAACATTTTGACATTAGTGGAGTATTACACTAAGGGCAAGCTTATGGTTCATCTTGTGTTGCATGTGAATTCTTTCTGAGAGTGAGTGAACTTTTATTCATGCACCCATTTAGTAATTACTTTGTGTGAAGTGTTGGGTGATTCTCCTGTGGTGAGGGCGCATGTTTAGCGAAGTGTGGTGATCTATTAGTAACGTGTCATGCATGAATTTGCAACCAGTAAAGTTATTTTGTGAGGATAGGTTGTTTCAATTTGTTAATTCACTTTTTGGTGACACTAGTATGTTGGTGCATAATTTGTTAAATATGGTTGTGTAGCTATGCAGGAATGCCTATTGGGTGTCGGTTGTTTAAGTCGCCCGGTTTTGAGTGTAATCATTGTTCGAGGACAAACCAAGGATCAAGTGTGGGGTGGTGATGTAAGGCGTATTTATATGCCTTAGTGTCAACTTTAACCCATGTTTAGCTTAGTTTTGAGAACAATACATATGTATTTCGTATGGTTTTGATGGAATATGTGATATTGTGCTAACCAATGTGATTAGACCCTTGTAGGTGGAATTTACGACTATTTGGAGAGTTTTTGGTGTGGAAAGCGAGGCTTGGAGAAGCTACGAGCAAAGGATATTGAATATAATAGGCAAGCCAAAGATTTGAACTTGAAGAATCAGGCCAAATCTGCAAAGAAAAGTCGACAAAAGAAGAAAATCAAAAATTAAGCGCCTGGCGCGCCAAGGGGCGTGCCAGGCCGCTTTTGTACAAAATTTTATTCTGGGAGGCAGCACTGGGGGGCGCCCAGGGGTGTGCCAGGCCACCTGGGAGCACCTAATGCATAGGCAAAATTCGCCTAAGTACCAGGCGCGCCCAAAGGCGTGCCGGGCCGCTTTTTGGCTAATTTTTGCCTTGAAAGTTTCTCTATAAATAGGGCTTTTGAGTTATTTTATCACATTCCATCTTGACTAGGCTACTTTGGGCCTTTTTGGGCATTGAAATTAGGTTTCATTCTTCATCTTTTCAGTTTTTATTTCTTTTTATGGTATTTTATTACTTTTGGATGTTATTTAACATTATGAGTGGCTAAAATCCCTCATTCTTGGGGTTAAGGCAAAGAACATGAATCTCTTGGGGTTAATGTTAGTGGTTTTTGCTGAAGTTTATCATAAATTGGTTATTCGTATATTCTTAATTTCACTATTTTGATGCTTGATCACCATTGAAATAAATTCCTTGTCTTGAGGTGAGCTCGAGAGAGAAACCAAGAGATAAAACGTGGAATATAAGAAGTGTGGTCTTTCTCGGGGAAGGAATTCCAAGGGATTGACATGTGTTTAGGACCGAGAGGTACCTAATCCGCCGCACTTGGTCAATTTCGAGAAGAAAGCTGAAATGCATTAGAATTGGTTAAACTTATCACCGCTCACTGACGTAGTTAGGTTTCAAATTTCTAGTAGATGATTATAGTTTGGAGATGAATATAATTGTAAAATTAACATCGGGATCAATAACCAAGATAAACAACTCAAATTGCTTAAACAAATGACAATTATGCTCAAGAGACGACGTTTGGAGTGCCGTAGTGAAAACTAAAGTTACGGTAGCGAATATAGGAGTTCATAATCCACAATCGTTAATTTTTAGCACCAAACCCCTTTTCCTTTTTGCAACACTGGTTTTAATTATATTTTGACGTCTAGAATTGATTTCTTTTGACGAAAGTCCCTTGGGTTCGATATCCGGCTCTTTTAAAGGAGCCACTTTATTACTTGAACAATCACGTACACTTGCGTGTATAGTTGGGTTGCAACAAGTTTTTGACGCCGTTGCTGGGAACTTCCAAATAGATAGATTTCAATTATTGATGTTTTTACTTTAATTTTTAGCTAAGTGTTGACAACTTGATCTTAGCTGTTCTATTTTGCAGGCTTACATCATCTAAACACTGGCAAGGAACAGAGATTTGGTAGCCCCACAGTCTGAACCTGAAAGATATTTCCAAAGATTGAGGAGACAGGTTGCAGATTACCCAATCCCGCAAGTCAAAATGGTTGGCGAAGGTATACGGTGTAATCCCATAAGAATTGAAGAACCAGTTGCGGAGAGACGTGAGCTAAAAGTAATGGAAGCTAGAACAGTTCACGACGTGGCAATCCCACTCACCACTAATGTGACCTCCAGTATTCTCAAACCGGCGGCTGGAGGTAGATTTGAGCTTAAACAAAATATGGTGCAACTCTTGCACTCAAATGGACAGTTTACAGGTCTTGCCCATGAGGACCCGCAGAGGCATATCCGTAATTTTCTGGAGATCAGTGGCACATATATTCCTGTGGGTGCGTATTTGGATTATGTGAGACTTAATTTGTTCCCCTTTTCTCTGTTGGGGGAAGCAAGAAGGTGGTTAGATACAGAGCCGGCTAATTCTATCACTACATGGGATGATATTGCTCGAAAATTCTTGATAAGGTTCTTTTCGTCTGGAAAGACAGCAAAGCTGAGGAGTGAGATATTGAGTTTTAGATAGAGAGATGATGAGAATTTGTACCAAGCTTGGAACTGATTCAAATCCATTTTGAGGGATTGTCCTCATCACCACCAAGCTAAAAGTATTGGTGCATACTTTCATTGAGGCTCTCGACCCAACACGAAAATTCTACTTGATTCAGCTGTAGGTGGGCAAGCTTTAGAGAAGACTTATGATGAATTATATGCTCTGTTGAATCATATTTAGCAGGGAAATCCAGACTGGCATGGTGATAATTCTAGGAATTCTACAAAGAAGGTTGCTGGGAAACTAGATGTGGATGCAGTCACGACATTATCTGCCCAAATTTCAGCTATGCAAAACATGATGAGCAATCACTTCAATAGTTTGAATTTGGGGCAACAACCAGCTCCTGTAAATGCAGTACAACAACAGGTCTCTGTGATGTGTAGTGTATGTGGGAACGGGGATCATACCAGCGAGTTGTGCAGTTCAAATTCAGATTCTATAAATTTTGTTGGTAATGCCCAAAAAGGAGTTGGAGCCCAGAATTACGAAAATACTTATAATGCTGGGTGAAAAAATCACCCGAACTTATCTTGGGGAGGTAATCAGAATAAATATAGGCCTCAAAGATATACACTACAATACAACCAACAACAAGGTCAAGGAAATCAAGTGGGTGCTAAGCCTGGAGATATGAGCATGGAAGATATATTAAAACAGATTATGGCAGAGCAAGCTAAACTGGCAGCAAATGTGAGGAACAATCAGTTGGCTACTCAGAATTTGGAGAAGCAAATTGGTTAGTTAGCTAACGCACAAAATACAAGGCCCCAAGGAGGTCTTCCAGGTGATACCGAGCCTAATCCAAAGCAGGTGAATGCTATTGTTACTCATAGTGGTAAGCAGTTAGAGGATACGGTTACACCAACGAAAGAATTGGATCCGAAAGTAGTGGTGATTGAAGACGAGCAAGTTGAGTCTGCCAAAAGTTCCAAAGATGATAAAGTGATCCATAGTGTAAAGTTGCCTCCTTCTTTTCCTCAGAAGTTCAAGAAGAAGAAGGAAGATGAATGCTTTGGTAAGTTCATTGAACTACTCAAACAAGTGCACATTAATTTGCCTCTTGTGGATATCTTGCAGGGTATTCCAAAGTATGCTAAGTTTGTGAAAGATATTGTGGCAAACAAGAGTAGATTGACAGAGTATTCCACAGTTGCACTGACTGAGTAGTGTAGTTCTCACATTCAGAACCGGTTACCTACCAAGTTGAAGGATCCTGGAAGCTTCACTGTGAAAATTACTCTAGGGGACCGTGTCTGCGCTCATGGATTGTGTGATTTGGGGGCTAGTATAAATTTGATGCCCACTTCGGTTTTCAAGGAGTTGTGTTTGGGTCGTCCTAAGCCTACTACTATTATTTTGCAGCTTGCATACCGATCCGTGACTAGACCTGATGGTATTGTTGAGGATGTTCTGGTTCAAGTGGGTTCGTTGATCTTTCCGGTTGATTTTGTGGTGCTAAATTTTGAGCCTGACCCGGAAGTCCCATTTATTTTGGGGCGTATGTTTCTGGCCACAGAAGGTGCAATCATTGATGTAGCAGCCGGGAAACTAACTATGTGAGCTCATGATAAGGTTGAGGTCTTTGATATATATAGGGCTTCGAAGCTACCAGAAATTTATGAGAACTTGTCAGCTATTATAGCTATAGATTTGGCGGCTGAAAGCATCCATACTTTATCTACAGATCCGTTGGAAAAAGTTTTGATGGGGAAAAATGTTTTTGGTGATGTGGAAGCTAGTGAAATAGTGCAGGTTCTTGATCTTATGGGTATCTATGCTAAAGAGGGTGGATGGGAACCTTTAAATCGTCCACTCGGTCCTCCAACCAAGCCATCAATTGAGGAGGCACCAAAGCTTGAATCGAAAGAACTTCCATCTCATCTTCAATATGCTTTCTTAGGTGACAATGAGACCCTTCCTATTATACTTGTAGCAAATTTGTCAAAGGAACAAATTGATACGGCATTGTTGATACTCAAATGGAGAAAGAAGGCTATTGGTTGGCAGATGTCTGACATCCATGGTATTAATCCGGGTCTATGCATGCATAAAATTTACATGGAGAAAGGGCATAAGCTGAGTGTGCAACACCAACGACGCTTGAATCCGGTGATGAAAGAAGTAGTAAGGAAAGCGATAATTAAGTGGTTAGATTTGAGCATTGTTTACCCTATTTCTGATAGTACGTGGGTTAGTCCAGTACAGTGTGTTCCAAAAAAGGGGGGTATGACTATGATTACAAATGATAATAATGAGTTGATTCCTACAAGAACTGTGACTAGGTAGCGTATTTGCATGGATTATTGGAAATTCAATGATGCTACGAGGAAAGACCATTATCCACTCCCTTTTATTGATCAGATGTTGGATCGTTTAGCTGGACAGGAATATTATTGCTTTCTTGATGGGTATTTCAGATATAATCAAATTTCTATAGATCCTCAAGATCAGGAGAACACTACATTCACATGCCCTTACGGCACATATGCTTTCAAGCGTATGCCATTTGGATTGTGTAATGCACCGGCTACCTTTCAGCGTTGCATGATGGCTATTTTCTATGACATGGTGGAGGAGTTCGTAGAAATTTTTATGGATGATTTTTCTGTCTTTGGTACCTCTTTTGAGGTATGCTTGCAAAACATTGATAGAATCCTTGCTCGTTGTGAAGAAACTAATCTTGTTCTCAATTGGGAGAAGTGCCATTTCCTTGTGACAGAAGGTATAGTTCTTGGGCATAAAGTGTCAAAGCGGGGGCTCGAAGTTGATAAGGCAAAGATTGAAGTTATTGAAAAATTACCTCCACCTGTATCGGTAAAAGGGGTGCGTAGTTTCTTGGGAAATGCTGGGTTTTACAGAAGGTTTATTCAAGATTTTTCCAAAATTTCACGCCCCATGTGAACGCTCTTGGGAAAAGATATGAAATTTGTATTTTGTGAATCACGTCTGAAGGCATTTGAAGTTTTGAAGAAGAAGTTGGTAGAGGCACCTATACTTATTGCTCCTGATTGGGCTTTACCATTTGAGCTCATATGTGACACAAGTGATGTTGCAGTGGGTGCAGTTCTTGGTCAGTGGAAGAATAAGGTATTTCACTCTATTTATTATGCGAGCAAGACCCTTGATGCAGCCCAAGTAAATTACACGGTGACTGAAAAAGAGATGCTAGCGTTGGTGTACGCATTTGATAAATTTAGATCGTATTTGGTGGGCACGAGCGTCATTGTATGCACGGATCATGCTGCAATATGGTATTTGTTTAATAAAAAGGATGCTAAGTCACGGTTGATTAGATGGATATTATTGTTACAAGAGTTTGACTTAGAGATTAAAGATAGAAAGGGGACAGAAAATCAAATTGCTGACCATCTTTCTAGACTTGAACGCTCGACCCATGTAATTGATGATGGTATGGGCGCATTTGTGAGGAATTTCCAGATGAGCAGTTGTTAGTTTTGGGAGTTGATGAGTTTCCATGGTATGCAGACATTGTGAATCTATTGGTAAGTGGGCTATTTCCTCCTGATTCGAGTCCTCAACAAAAAAAGAAGCTGTCATATTAGGCACGTTCCTATATTTGGGATGAGCCTTATTTATTCACGCAAGGGCATGATCAAGTAGTACAAATATGCATTCCATATGCAGAGGTGAAGCAAGTGTTAGAGAGATGCCACGCATCACCTTATGGTGGTCATCACGGTGGTGAACGTACAACCCAAAAAATTTTGCAATCAGGTTTCTTCTGGCCTTCTATATTTAAAGATGCTCATGCATTTGTCAAAAGTTGTGATCAATGTCAACGTATGGGGACGATTGCAAAGCGACATGAGATGCCTCTAAACAATATCCTAGAGGTTGAAGTCTTTGATGTATGGGGGATAGATTTTATGGGCCCTTTCCCAAAGTCGAATGGAAATCTATACATACTTGTAGCAGTGGATTATGTGTCTAAATGGGTAGAGGCAACAGCTCTCCCTATGAATGACTCCAAGGTTGTGGTAAAGTTCCTTCAAAAACACATCTTCACAAGATTCGAAACTCCAAGAGCTATTATTAGTGATGGAGGTTCACACTTCATTAACTATTGGGTGAAGAATGTGTTGGCAAAGTATGGTGTGAGACATAAGGTCTCAATAGTGTATCATCCCCAAACAAGTGGCCAAGTGGAGGTGTCTAATCGCGAGATAAAATAAATCTTGCAAAAAACGGTGAATACTCAGAGGAAAGATTGGTCACTCAAGCTGGATGATGCTCTTTGGGCTTATCGAATGGCGTATAAGACTCCTATAGGGACTTCTCCCTATCATATGGTCTTTGGGAAATCATGTCACCTCCCCGTTGAGCTTGAGCATCGAGCATATTGAGCAGTAAAGAAGTTGAATCTAGATCCGGGGTTAGCTGGTAACAGGAGCTTGTTGCAACTCCATGAGTTGGACGAATTTTGTTTCCATGCATATGAAAATGCGAACATCTACAAGGAGAAAATGAAGCGATGGCATGACAAGCATATTCTCCCCCGCACTTTCGAGCCAGGCCAGTTGGTACTTTTGTTTAACTCAAGGTTTAGGTTGTTTTCGGGCAAGCTAAGATCTAAGTGGAGTGGGCCTTTTGAGGTAAGTCGCACAACGCCTCATGGTGCGGTGGAAATATTGAATAAAGAGGATGGTACGAGATTTATGGTAAATGGCCAGAGATTGAAGCATTATTTTGGTGAAGACAAGAAGCAAAAGGAGGAAGTGCTTCACCTTGATAATAATTGAGCTAAGTATGGTCGATCCTCGACATTAAACCAGGCGCTACATGGGAGGCAACCCATGAATGTGTTGTAATAGTTAGGATTTATAAAGTAAAAATACAAAAAGAAGAGTCGTGCCCCGACCAAAACTAAGGCGCTTGATGGGAGGCAACCCATCTCTTTTAAAATTTTTCTTTTCTAACTTAGTTCTAGGATTTTGTGTTTATGTAGAGGCACGGAGCATTTTTCCATGGAAATCCATGAGAAAAAGGTAAAATTGGTGGATAGATGATTATTTGAAGGTGCCGGGAAGGCATGACATGTTTTGGAGTAAAGTTTTGAGTCCTGGGACTTGTAAAAGCCCCAAGATTATGTGAAAAATATGGAAAATCGCTCAGGTATAATGTTAAGTGTTGGGCGCGCTACCTGTCATGCCAGGGCGCACTTGCTAAAATTTTTTTATCTTGTGGTAGTGGGCAGGCGCGACACAGGGCGTACCAGGCCGCCTGCCCCAAAAAAATTTCTCGCCTAGCAGTGGGCAGGTACGGCACAAGGCGTGCTAGGCCGCCTGTGCCCCATTTTTTTTCTCGACTGGGTAGTGGGGTAGCGCGCTAGGCAGCGTGCCAGGCCGCTACCCCTTTAAATTTTTGGCACAATTTTTTTAAAAAGAATAGGGGCTCCATGCCCGATCCACCCACACCCCTTCTCTTTTAAATCCCTAATTTTCCTTATTCTTCACAACTATTCCCAAACTCTACAACCAAAGACCTGATTTTACTCCCAAAGCCTTAACAATTCTCTCTTTCTTTTCTCTACTCTTGCCCACACATTGCTCGAATTCTTGCCTTCTCCCCTTGGGATTGTGTTTACAAGATTCCATTCAAGCTATCAAGGTATGTTTCCTTAAGCTTTCTCTCTTTAGAATGCTATGAGGATGATGCAAATTTGGGGAATTCTTGGAGTTCGTTTGTGATGCCCAATATGTTCTTGGTGTGTTGACTTGATTATTATGATATGGGTGGAATTTATGGGGTGTCATTAAGATGAACTTGAAAGGCATGTGAAATTGTTTTCCTAATCTTATTTTAGTTGGAATAATTGGAAGTGGGTTTATCTTTATTGGTGATAATTGAGCAAGTTGGTAGTTGAAATCACTTGATACAACTTATATGTTGTTGAATATGTATGACTCTTGTTTGAATTCTTGAGTAAAACAAGTAAGTCATTCTAATGATATGTATGGGATTGTTGAACTTGTGTGGGATATGTGCAATTTGTCTATGGTTTGGACTTGGTAATTGAGCATTAAGTGATAAGGGGAAGTCTGAGTACCCTATACCCATATGTTTTGAGTGGTGCTAAGCAACTAGGTGTGGGGTGGCCCTTAAAGCCAACGCCCATTAAGTTGATTAGCTATCTTTACGTGGGGAATTGACTTGCTTGTGGATCTTTGTTGCAGGTACAATGTTAGATGCTAATGTGGCTGTTTCTAGCTCTCACAAGTGACGTCGGTCAGGAAATAAGGTCCCCGTGGCTCCCATAGTCCCGAAAGGCCAGAAACTCAAGTATGGGATTCATTCTGTATCTAGTGCTGGCAAGAGTTGGTACAAAAGCCATACTGAAGCTAAATACTTTGTGGATGAATGTATTGATAGGGCCAGTCTAGCTCGGACTTACCCTAGGATATTGGCTCGGATTGTGCAATTAGGTATGGAGTTCATCTTCGACAGACCTACGGATTGTAATCTCCATCTGGTGAGGGAATTATATGTAAATTGGAACCCGAATGCACCTACCAGCTCAGTGGTTGTACGAGGGACGAATTTTATACTTGATTCCTTGGGCATTACGAGATTATTGAGAGTACACACTCGGTCAGGTCCCCAAGACCTCCTCAGGCTAAATGCTAGGCCCCCCTATGCTGAGATTCGACACACTCTTTACGGCCAGCATTCGACAGTGAGATGGTTGCGCCATCACAAAAGAGGGTACCACTTGAGTCTACCCTATGTTCATTTGAATAAAGAGGCACGAATATGGTTGAAGATTGTGTGTTGTTGCTTGATTCAGGGTAGCCACATGACGGAGGTCACGCATGATCATTTCTGTCTGGTATATGCTCTCATGACTGATGTGGAGATTAATGTAGGGTCTGTCGTGCTGTCGGCTATGCGCTGAGTTCATTTGCAAGGAGGTCTTCGTTATGCTTTTGGTGGGTTATTGACTAAATTGATGCGAGCATTCGAAGGGCCCGAAGAGGCATTTGATTATCATCCTCCTATGGTGCATACCCTTGTGGATGTCACCCAAACCAGGGCATCTGATGTACTTGGCCCCCTCTCACCTTAGCCGAGCGTCACGCTCGAGATGACGAGATTTTAGCCCGTATGTATGGGTTGGAGATGCTACGGCACAGGACTGGGGGTAGGTCCTCTACGGCAGAAGAGCTAAGCCAGGTTGAGAGGGATTATCCTCTTAATGAGCATGCCATGGCATTGTTCAGAATTGGGCCTGATTTTGTTGAGCCTGTGGATGATGATATCCCAACAGATGAGAATGACCACCAGACCGATTCCGATGATGACGAGGTGGAGGTGGATAATACACCGCTAGAAGTCCGCGGGCCAGAGGATGACGATTTCCTTGACTGACCAGGGAGCTCCTTACACCCTACTCTTGCATTGTTTATTTTTGTAGCATTGGGGACAGTGCTAATCTTTTAAGTGTGGGATGGGGTGTGATGGGATTCCCTTGTATGTATGTATATGTGTGCTTCTGTATGCTTTTATTTTGGGTTCCTTAGCCTTTGTTTTTGGTTCTTTTACTAAGGAGAGTCCCTTTGAACCGTAGAAAACCACAAAAAGATTTTAAATTTTTATGTTGTTTTTGGTGTTTATTACTTTTGAGTCGCCTTTAGTCATAGGATTAAAGGATTTGCTCTATGATGGATGGACGATGACCATCTTAAGAGCAAATTAGTCATGTAGTGTCGGGTGTTCTTGCTTGCTATACAATTAGGCATACACGTGTTAAACATGCTAGGATATACAATAACAAGTGTTGAGACGCCTAATTCTCACTTAGTTGACTGGATAAGTTGCTTAATGTTGAACATGTGCCATGTGTGAGCCTACTGAGCTTAACATGTGCCATGTGTGAGTAAGGTTTTTGTGATATTCCATGTGCATAATGATGTCTAGAACTTGCCCGGTGTGTTTACAAAGCAAAATAAAAGATGTTGAGTTTAGGAGATGATATATGCATTTCTTTGATAGCCATGTTTTATGCCTAATTTATCTACCCTTTTCGCATGATCTTAGATAGCCCCGTTGAGACTTTAGACTATTCTTTGGTAGCTTTACATGCAGCTTGATCCTTTTCTATCAATGAACCATAATTTGATCCAAAACTCCTAAGCACTTTAATTGAGAAATCAAGATGTGAAGGAGGGTAAAAAATTGAAGAAGGGAAGAGTTAAGTTAAAGCACCAAGTATATATCCTTTGTGTGTGTTGGTAGGGAGGATGGTAATGAAAAAAAATGGTAATGAAAATTTTTTTGGTTTCTTTTGAATCAATGGGTGATAGAAGTTACTCCCTACCTAATATGCTTAAGCTAGCTTAAAAATGTGGGGGCAAAAAAAAAGAGAGTTGGGAAGATAAAAGTGGTGGAAAATAGGGTGGTTGAAGGTGGTCTGAATGTAATTTATAGTGTATTAAAGCGCTTAGGGAAGATAGTCAATATTCTTGACCAAAGAGTTCCTACCCGTCCCTTAGCCTACATTACAACCCTTAAAGTCCTACTTGATCTTGAGCTTTAACATTTTGACATTAGTGGAGTATTACACTAAGGGCAAGCTTATGGTTCATCTTGTGTTGCATGTGAATTCTTTCTGAGAGTGAGTGAACTTTTATTCATGCACCCATTTAGTAATTACTTTGTGTGAAGTGTTGGGTGATTCTCTTGTGGTGAGGGCGCATGTTTAGCGAAGTGTGGTGATCTATTAGTAACGTTTCATGCATGAAGTTGCAACCAGTAAAGTTATTTTGTGAGGATAGGTTGTTTCAATTTGTTAATTCACTTTTTGGTGACACTAGTATGTTGGTGCATAATTTGTTAAATATGGTTGTGTAGCTATGCAGGAATGCCTATTGGGTGTCGGTTGTTTAAGTCGCCCGAATTTGAGTGTAGTCATTGTTCGAGGACAAACCAAAGATCAAGTGTGGGGTGGTGATGTAAGGCGTATTTATATGCCTTAGTGTCAACTTTAACCCATGTTTAGCTTAGTTTTGAGAACAATACATATGTATTTCGTATGGTTTTGATGGAATATGTGATATTGTGCTAACCAATGTGATTAGACCCTTGTAGGTGGAATTTACGACTATTTGGAGAGTTTTTGGTGTGGAAAGCGAGGCTTGGAGAAGCTACGAGCAAAGGATATTGAATATAATAGGCAAGCCAAAGATTTGAACTTGAAGAATCAGGCCAAATCTGCAAAGAAAAGTCGACAAAAGAAGAAAATCAAAAATTAAGCGCCTGGCGCGCCAAGGGGCGTGCCAGGCCGCTTTTGTACAAAATTTTATTCTGGGAGGCAGCACTGGGGGGCGCCCAGGGGTGTGCCAGGCCACCTGGGAGCACCTAATGCAGAGGCAAAATTCGCCTAACTACCAGGCGCGCCCAAAGGCGTGCCGGGCCGCTTTTTGGCTAATTTTTGCCTTGAAAGTTTCTCTATAAATAGGGCTTTTGAGTTATTTTATCACATTCCATCTTGACTAGGCTACTTTGGGCCTTTTTGGGCATTGAAATTAGGTTTCATTCTTCATCTTTTCAGTTTTTATTTCTTTTTATGGTATTTTATTACTTTTGGATGTTATTTAACATTATGAGTGGCTAAAATCCCTCATTCTTGGGGTTAAGGCAAAGAACATGAATCTCTTGGGGTTAATGTTAGTGGTTTTTGCTGAAGTTTATCATAAATTGGTTATTCGTATATTCTTAATTTCACTATTTTGATGCTTGATCACCATTGAAATAAATTCCTTGTCTTGAGGTGAGCTCGAGAGAGAAACCAAGAGATAGAACGTGGAATATAAGAAGTGTGGTCTTTCTCAGGGAAGGAATTCCAAGGGATTGACATGTGTTTAGGACCGAGAGGTACCTAATCCGCCGCACTTGGTCAATTTCGAGAAGAAAGCTGAAATGCATTAGAATTGGTTAAACTTATCACCGCTCACTGACGTAGTTAGGTTTCCAATTTCTAGTAGACGATTATAGTTTGGAGACGAATATAATTGTAAAATTAACCTCGGGATTAATAACCAAGATAAACAACTCAAATTGCTTAAACCAATGACAATTATGCTCAAGAGAGGACTTTCGGAGTGCCTTAGCCCTGGGAATTCACTTTTTATTTATTTTTCAAGCATATTTGCGAAAACTAAAGTTACGGTAGTGAATATAGGAGTTCATAATCCGCAATCGTTTAATTTTTAGCACCAAACCCCTTTTCCTTTTCGCAACACTAGTTTTAATTATTGTTTGACGTCTAGAATTGATTTCTATTGACGAAGTCCCTTGGGTTCGATATCCGGCTCTTTTAAAGGAGCCACTTTATTACTTGAACGATCACGTACACTTGCGTGTATAGCTGGGTCACAATACCTAGGCTCCTTTGTAAAAGCTTTAGACTTAACCAGGCTATTGTCTTTAAAAGCACATCTCACTTTTGCAGAAATGGAAGCCATCAAATCTTCTCCTTTCCTAAACTGTGAAGTAGTTGTAAGACATAAGATTTTGAGTCAGACTCTTAAATAAAAAGAAAGAAACAAAGTATACTCATTGGAAAAGACTAGATGAAAAAGGGATTAACACCTATTTCTTCCCTCCCAGGCATGCCGTGTGGAGGTCATAACTATTGGATACATTGTAGAGCTATTATCATTTTTCAGTGGACAAAATCAATCTCTAATATAAGGCAGTGAAGGCAAAGGAATAGAAGCTTTGGGACATCTAGCTTCCTCTCATTATTCCCTTCTAACTTTTGTCTATTAGTTTTAATTTTCCTTTTAATTTATTTTATTGTAGGACCAGATATTGTCTATTTCTATTTTTAACAATATGAGGCCTAAGGGCTTTGCTTTCTAAATTAAAAGAAACAAAAAAATAAAAAAAAAAATAAAAAATAAAACTCAAGTTGAAGGTTTCATTATGACAATATTTTTTAAGTAATCTCGAACATAGTCTGACTTGTAATGTGTATATCTCCCAATCTATAAGTTTTTAGAGGGCATACTACCTATCAAATTAATGATCTTTGAGTCTAGTTTCTAGCTTAATAAACTTAGTTCAATAATCATTTGAGATTAAATGTAATGTGTGTTATACCAAATCTACACAATACGTGAGTGTATACATGACACAAACACACCCAAGAGTAAAGGGATAAGAATTAGTAGGGTATTGACGCATCCAATTCCACATGGAAGTAGAGGAGGTGGGAATAAATCATTGAAATCAATGATGGCTATAATATTGTTCTACATAGAATAGAATGTTTCAAATTACTTAATATACACACACACACACACACACACACACATATATATATATATATATATATAGTAAGGGTTATTAATGTGAGGTTGGCCGAAGTTTAACACTACCATATTTATATGTATAGGTCTAGTACCACTTTTCTATTCATTTTCAATTAATTTATAGTTAGATTTTTTCTTTGCAAAACACTTTTATATATATATATATATATATATATATTATATATATATATATATATATATATATATATATATATACATACATACATACACATCTATACATATACAACCAAGATAAGTTATGAGACTGGTTGGTTCTCAAAGAGCGTTTATAGTAGAGTTGCATTGCTATGAGTTTTGAGAAGGTGTTAGTATTGATTTATTGTGAGGTTCCTCCCAATCATTTTTGTATTTTCATGCATTTTTCTCATTTCAACCCATACTAAAGCTTCTATAGGGTGTCTTTAGTCTGTGGGGGTGGGTGACATGGTTCACATACTGTTTATTTAGGAATTATAAGAGTTCTTCAATTTTAAATATTTAGAAGTGGAAATATTCGACTAGGGTCAACATTCGTGGAATATGGGCTCGGATGGGAATTTGGTTAGTTCTAGAAGGTCATTTTTAGGCTAGCGGGACTTTTAATTTGGGTTTTGAGGTTTTTGGACTCATTTCAGGAGCTTGGTTGTGCTTATGTTAATCTAAGGTAAATTGTTAACACTGGGCAACATTTGATCAAGACAACTGATGTACCATGATCTTACAGTACTTTCAATGCTTAAAACATAGAATTATGCATGTTCTTGAGTACATTTTGTTTTGTATGATGTGTTTTATGTGTTTGTACAGGAAAACATGACTCGAAAGGTAAAAGTTGAAAAACAAGTTGAAATAGACCAAGTGTGGCTCGTGGAATCTAAGTATGAGTCATACTATGATTCCATGGACCATACCTACAGTCGTGTTGAGGAACCAGAGAAGGTGAATTACAATAGTGATACCACAACTTGTCCAATGACTCATGAATAAATAGTATGAGTAGTACATTTCCTTATTGAGTGGAAATCCAGAAGAGGAAAAGATCAGCCTCAAATAGTACAAGGCCAGTTCACGAGTTGTGGAAAGCAAACCACGAGCCATGGTGACTCGTTAAGAGTCGTGAAGAGGAAGAGATGAAAAGAGGAATTTTGGACTTTGGAACCACGAGTCTCAGTATGGTTCATGGATTGTAACCATAAGTCATACATTGACTCATGGAAGGTGGAAGTTATTTGCCTAACCATAAATTCCCAACTCCAGACCATGGATCATGGAGTCAAACCACGGGTCGTGAAGAGCTGACGGGCCTGCTTTCATAGTTTATTTAGGATATGTTATGTTTTGTCTATAAATACATTTGTCATGACCCAAAATAGGAACTGTGATGGCACTTGTGATATGCTCCGGTATAGGTAAGCCTATCCCAACTCAAACACAATAATCAAAGTAAAACATTAGTAGAAGAAGTAAGGAATGGAAATAATTCCCAAATGATATAAAAAGAAGTATAATCTCAACACAACATCCCAAGTCTAGTTGTCACTAGTAAAAGCCTCTAATACCAAATATAATGAAATAGTCTGAAGTATCACAAATACGAATATGAATAAGCATAATATAAAAGAAGAAGTGGTATGGGTAAGCTCTGAGATTTGACAACTGCTACCTCAATCTCTGAAAAAGCCGATAGCAGGAGTCATTATCAATGGTCAACTGCTCACTCTATACCTACACATAGGTGCAAAAAGAAAAAGCAAGGGTGAGTACGAAACACGTGCACTAAACAAGCATCATCGACAACCGACCCTAATCTAAAGTGATGGAGAGAACCACTATACCAACCATCCAAGATTACCCTAAAAAATCTACACTCAGAAGAGTCCTGACCTAATCTAATAGATGCAAAAATTAGCAAGCTAGCCAAACCTGTTCAATAAAGGTAGACATGTACAGGTTTAATATCAATAGTGATAGTAATAGGTCACAATAAGAGAGAATTTCATCAACACAGTATATTATATCCACTCACCATGCCAAACCAGGAATCCAGGCTAAGATAAGGAAAAATGCATAGTAATCAACTAACAGATGTAATGCAACAGTCTCAACGGATCAAGCTGCAACTAATACACATGTAATAATATCTCAATCACAATATCACCCAAGAGAAAGTTCGTGCAATGTAGTGATATGAGATGAAATACAATGTCTAAAGTACAACTTGTATACTGTCACGACCCAAAATCTCATTTGGGCCGGACTGGCACTCGAAGCTGATATGGCTCGAGAAAACCAATCTTTTCTCTTGAAAATTCGTATGCATATCTTCGTATGAACCTTATTATACTTCATGCAACTATGCGGAAGTCATGAAACATGGAAACATATGCTATAAATATATATATAAAACTTGGCTGTTGGGGCCGTCACGTCTAACTGAACGTACATATCTTACATCCATATACCCACATATGTCTACAAAAGCCTCTAACAGATGCATTTACCAGACCAACTAAAATTCGGGACAAGTCCCCACTTTATACAAAATTTACAACATCAAAACGACTGTACAACTGTGACTCAGAAAGTCCCGAAGCAACTAGGGCTCACCAAAGATCTGCAAATAACTCCTCACCTACTGTGGAGGTCTACTATCGCCTGCACCTGCAACATGTAAAGTAAGTCCCCCGAGTGGGTCAGTACGAAGAATGTACTGAATATGTAAGGCTCATAAGAAATCATCATACATCATAAAAACAATAAAAGAGTCAATATAAGAGAAATGGTAAGTGTGAATAAAATCTCTTTTTGTAAGTGAGAAGATTATGAATATTTCTACTGTTATTGAAATTTACCATCCTCTATATACCCCCTTATTCGAGAGAGAGTTACTTTTACTCAAGAGACTTGCCTCCAAGATATTCTTTATACGCAATCGATTCTTTCTTGCTTTTACGCTCATTATCATTATTATTCGTCTTCTTGGTTAGCATACATCCATAACTACATCCACTCTTCGGTGGGTTATTAACTACATCCACTCTTCGGTGGGTAAATTACTACATCTACGCTTTGGCGGGTAAATTACTACATCCACGCTTTGGTGGGTAAATTACTACATCCACGCTTTGGTGGGTAACTTACTACATCCACGCTTTGGTGGGTAAATTATGGGATCGACCCATGCTAGGTGTTTGTTTCACCCCTGGGCTGCCACCCGAGATTACTCATCGATTATACATCATTTCTGATTTGGGAGTGTCACAACCCGAAATCCCATTCGGGCTGGACTGGCACCCGAAGCCGATATGGCCCGAGAGAACCAATCTTTGCTCATGAACCTTCGTGTGCGTAACCTCGTATGAATCTTATTATACTTCATGCAACTATGCGAAAGACATGAATATGGAAACATATGCCATAAATTTATATACCAAACTTGGCCGTTGGAGCCATTACGTCGAACTGAACGTACATATAGTACATTCATATACCCCCACATATGTCTACAAAAGCCTCTAATAGATGCATCTACAAGACCAACTTAAAGTCGGGACAAGTCCCCGCTTTATACAATATATATAACATCAAAACAAATATACAGCTATGACTCAGGGGGCTCCGAACCAACTGGAGCTCACAAAATATCTGCAAATGATCCACATTCTACTGAGGACGTCTACTAATGCCGTCACCTGCAACATGTAAGGTAAGTCCCCCGAGGGGGTCAGTACGAAGAATGTACTGAGTATGTAAGGCTCATAAGAAATCATCATACATAATAACAACAATAAAGGAATCAATATAAGGAAATAGAAATGTGAATAAACTCTCTTTCTGTATGTGGGGAACCATGTACATTACTTTCTTTACTCCCCTTGTCTTCATGTTTATTCATCT
This sequence comes from Capsicum rhomboideum, assembly GCA_031232105.1. Classification (NCBI taxonomy): domain Eukaryota; kingdom Viridiplantae; phylum Streptophyta; class Magnoliopsida; order Solanales; family Solanaceae; genus Capsicum; species Capsicum rhomboideum. The sequence continues at coordinate 55,058,299 of CP124718.1, forward strand.
TTACTGTTCTACCCATGCTAGACTGTTCTGTCGCCCCTGGGATGAGATTAACCCATGCTAGGTACTTTGACCCCTGGGATGTTATGTGAACCCATGCTAGGCTTTCGTGTTGACCCTGGGATGTCATTAACCCATGCCAGGTACTGTGACCCCTGTGATGTTATCGTAACCCATGCTAGGCTTTTGTGTCACCCCTGGGATGTCATTAACCCATGCTAGGTACTGTGACCCCTGGGATGTTATCGTAACCCATGCTAGGCTTTTGTGTCACTCCTGGGATGTACTGTGATAACCCATGCTAGGCTTTATATTGCCCCTGGGATGTATCTAGATCGACCCATGCTAGGCTTTTCTGTCGCCCCTGGGATACCACCCGTGTTAGTGGGATCGACCCATGCTAGGTATTTTAACCCCTGGGATACCACCCATGATTACTTATTAATTATACATTACTTCTTCCTTTCATTACTATTTATTTCATTCTAAGAGTGAGACCTTGATGAGGGAAACATTCTTGAAACTTGAAACACAAACATACATTACTTCACGTCTTTACTCTTGTAAGATTGACAACTTTACTTGTGAGGGATAGATATATTAGCTTGCACATCACTTTTCTTATTACTCTTATGAGATTGGTACGTTTACTTGTGAAAGATTGGTATAAAGATAATCATCACATTATTGGACTTTGGAACATGACATGATTGGAAAATACTATTCAAGAATAAATAGATTCTCTTACATCTTACTCTCTTGGGATAGTTCTTTTAGAAATTACAATGTTATGACATCTTTGGAACTTCAGTCAATGAATAAGTGAATCATCATTCATCTAAGAATAAGACACATATGAATAACAATATACGTCAACCTGAATTGATATACTTCAAGCCTCTCGGAATTGAAACAAGTCCAATGTCAATGTGAACAATATGTTGCGGAAGGATACGGAAAAATGAACCTTACATACCTTGTATTCTCAATACGATTCTACAATCTTAAGTGTGCCTACAATAGTCCCACTTTGTCCTTATGTTTCACTTTACAACACAATTACATAACGGAACCAACATTAACCACCAATTACCTTACAATGGCATACAATAACAATAAGTCACATGTTTGGCTTTAACATGTTATTTCTTTCTCTACAATACCATTTACGGCATGGTCATATCAATAATACCACAACATGCCCAACATTGACCAAAGTATCATAAACCACTATTATGTCACACCAAGTTCATACTTTCCACCCTCCATCATCACAACATCATAATTATACCATCAATTCACTTCAATACACTTCACCATAACAAATCTGCCAAAATCCCATAATTTACATTTATAGAAAAATAACAAGTTTAGGACCATAATAACACCATACATGCTATTATTTCATCCATACCATTCTCTTTCATCAAACCCACAAGTCATATTTAAAGTTACAATTCCATGGATAACACATCTTTTAGTAAAAACACAAAGTGCCATATTCAACACTTCCAACCATAACCAATATAATTTACATACTCTCCCATGCATAAAATATGTTAGTCCATAAGAATAAACACTTACCCAAGCTTGGAAAATGATGATCTTGCTCCAAAAGTTTGCTTTGAACTCTTAGGGTTTGAAGTTGAAAGAAAAGGCTTTTGGGAAATTTCTAGATTGGCATGAGATTTTTATGTGATAAAAATATGATTTTGGCCCCTTTATATAAGCCTTGGAGGTCATCCTTAGCCACTCTTTGCATTTAATGCTAAGTGTGGCTTTAGTCAATGGACCCATTCTTGACCCATGTTTTCTTCTCATTTTGGGCCTCTTTTTGAGCCCAATTCACTTAACCCAATAAAATCAATAATTTCTCATTTTTAACTCATTTCATACATATTACAACAATATTCCCACTCATGCAATTCATACTCGTAGCCTCAATTCCGAAACAAGCAATTCTAGCCACGTATGGCTTATTTTGGCTATAAGGGTAAAATCGTCATTTTGATGCCAAATTCGTTCTCGAATAATTTTATCATATCCATATATTACTTTACTCATTTCATGTATATACTCATGGTTGTAGAATAAACGTGACAAAAATCGGCTCGGTACGTCCCCGGGTACCCTTGGGACTTAGAAAATTTCCAACTTTCAAAAAAGTGGCAAAACCACCCTGGCACGCCCTTGGGCGCTCCATCTTGCTGCCTCTAGGCTAAAAAATTTAGCCCAGAGCGGACTGGCATTCCCTCTGGCGCGCCCCACACTTATTTTTTTTGAAAATTTTGTTTTTCTACTTTTCTTCGCGGGTTTGGTTAGATACTTCAAGTTCTATTCTTTAACTTACTTCTTAACCTTAATATCCTTTGTTTAGGGGTATTCTTAGCCTCATTTTGAACCCACAAATGCTCCATCGAAATCACAAAACACCTCTTATGAAGGGCTAATCTCATTTACGAAGCCAAATTTCAATTTTCTCATCACTAACATTACAAAACACATACTCATGACACCTCGACACCTAAATAACCATTTTTCAACGTCATCACATAGGGTTAGGAAGGTACGGGGTGTTACAGGGAGAGATTTATTCATTCACGTATGAGAGATTGATATATTGAGGATCATGATAATATATAATACCGGGCCTCCACCTTCGGTGGGTTAGAAATGACATAGCATAATATTAGGATTATTCCACATTGAACTTATACCCTCTAGAGTGTGATCCATACTCAATGAAACGTATAGAACCATGCACATTACTTCTTTACAATCTTATACCCCTTTACTAGGTTATGAGAATGGAACGTTAAGGATCATGACATTAAAGCACACACTTAAATACACATCTCACTTCACTCCTTTACTTCATGAGATTGATACTTTAACTTGTGAGGGATATATATATTAACTTGCACGTCACCTCTCTTATTACTCCTATGAGATTGGTACTTTTATTTATGAAAGATTGGTACAAGGATAATCATCATATTATTGGATGTTAGATCATGACATGATTGGAAAATACTATTCAAGCATAAGTAGATTCTCTTACATTATTACCCTCTTGAGATAGTTCTTTTAGGAATTACAACGTTATGACATCTTCGGAACTTCAACCAATGAATAGGGGATAAGTGAATCATCATTCATCTAAGAGTAGGATACATATGAATAACAACATACATCAACCTGAATTAATATACTTCAAGCCGCTCGGAATTGAAACAAGCCCAATGTTAATGTGAACAATATGTTGCGGAAGAATACGGAAAAAGGAACCTTACATACCTTGTATTCTCAATATGAATATACAATCTTAGATGTGCATAAAATAATCCCGATCCTTCTTTATGTGTCACTCTATAACACAAATACATAACGGGATTCACATTAACCATCAACTACTTTACAAATGCATATAACATCAAAGAGTTACGTGTTTGCCTTTAAACATGCCATTTCCCCTTGACAAAACCATTGATGAAATTATTATTCCAAAAATCCCCCAATATTCCATACATCGACCAATACATGATAATCAATACATTTCACCACAACACTTCTTCTTTACACTTCCTCATCCACACCACATCACAAATAATCCATCAAGTCACCTTAATACACCTCATAACACATATCGACCAAAATCTCATAATTTATACTTATATGGAAAAAACAAGTTTAATAACAAAATCACACCATACATGTTCATATTTTATCCATACCATGCTCTTTCATCAAAGTCACAAGTCATAATTCAAGTTACAATCCCATGGATAACACATCTTTTTCACAAAACCAAAAGTGCCATATCCAACACCTCCAACCATAACCAACATGATATACATAATCTCTCATTCTTATAATATGTTAATCCATAATAATAATCACTTACCTAAGCTTGAAAGATGATGATCTTGCTCCAAGAAGTGCCTTAGGGTTTGGGGAGCCAAAGAAGCTTTCTTGAGAATTCTCTAGAAAAAGATAGAAAAAGCATGTGTATTTCTCTTGAATAAAATTAGACTTTTGCCCCTTTATATAGGCCCTTAAGTTTCATCCTTATCCACTCTTGGCATTTAATGCAATGTGTTGCATTAGTCAATGGAAGAATGGGTTGGCCCATGTTTTCTTTCACATTTTGGGCCCTTTTTGAGCCCAATTCACTTAACCCAATAAAATTAATAATTTCTCGTGTTTAAATCATCTCATACGTGTTACAAAAATATTCCCACTCACGCTATTCATATCCGTAGTCTCAATCCCAAAAACAAGCAATTCTAGCCACGTATGGCTTATTTTGACTACAAGGGTAAAATCGTCATTTTGATGCCAAATTCGTCCTTGAGTAATTTTATCATACCAACATAATACTTTAATAATTTCATGTATATTCTCATGTTTGTAGAAGAAACGTGGCAAAAATCGGCTCAATACGTCCTCGGGCACCCTTAGGACTTAAGAAAATTTCCAACTTTGAAAAGTGGCCAAAACCAGCGTGGCATGCCCTTGGGCGCGCCAACTTTCTGCCTCTGGACTAAAAATTTTAACCCAAAGCGGCGTGTCACACCCACCAGTGCGCCCCAGACTTAACATTTTTGACAATTTCGTTTTTCGACTTTTCTTCGCGGGTTTGGTTAGATACTTTAAATCCTATTCTTTAACTTACTTCTTAACCTTAATATTCTTTGTTTAGAGTTCCTCTTAACCTCATTTTGAACCCCACAAATGCGCCACGAAAATCACAAACCACCTCTTATGAAGGGTTAATCACATGTACAAAGCCAAATTTTCAATTTTCTCATCATTAATATTACCAAATACATACTTAGGAACATCTCGACACCTAAGTAACCATTATTCAACATCTTCACATAGGGTTGGGAGTATACGGGGTGTTACATATACACCTTTCAAGCCTAAGATCTAGGAGAGGACCTATGGGGAGTTTTTCAACCCAATACAAATCACAATCTCATCAGTCAACCTTGACATCACTTTCCTTGGCTAAGGCATTTTATAAAATGGTTCATTTTCTTTCACAAAGATTTTAAGTTCCATAGTAGTACCAGTTTTAAGCAAATGAGTGATGAATGAGTGTGCATGATCACGGTAAAATAAACAATGCACAATAATCAGCTCAAGAATGGTATAAATGAACCCAAGTCATCAAATCTCTATATATCATGATACTAGCTCCCTCATGGAAACACAATATATAATCAATGCATTATATTGACAAATTCTCCAATAAACCTCCAACACGAGCACCATAATAGTAAAAGAACCAAATAAAACACTTATGTTCCATGGACTTTCGACACTTTCGATACTTAAAACAAAGGAAATTACTAGTTTAAAGGCATGCTTTATGGGTATGAGGTGTTTTTATAGAATTTGTAGGTAAAACAGGCCCGAAGAAGTGAAGAGCAGGATATTAGACGTAAGGACATCAGATGAGCCTAACCACGACATTTGGATCTAACAACGGTCGTACCTTGCTATCATAAAAAGAACTTGAGAAGGTGAAAACTGAGAGAGATCATAAGAATGCATCCCACGACCATAAATGGATACTACCATCATAAGATCAATCGCAGGAAGGATGTCTAGAAATAATGCTTGCAGATGATAAGTGTGAAGAGGATCAGATGAGAAGATTCCACGATCATGGCATTAACATGAGCTCATAGACTGTAGGAATATTAACCTGAAAGGTGAAAATCAGAGGTAAAAGGCATGAAAGGGTCTACGATCGTACAATAAAATCATGAGCCTGTACTGAGCATCGTGCCAGCCAAAAACTGAAAGGGGAAAAAAATCAAGTGTCAACCTATGAGCAACAAGGACGATCGTGGTGTAACACCCCGTACGTTCCCAACCCTACTTGACGACACTAAATAATATGTACTTAGGTATCGAGAGCTATAAGTATGCATTTGGTAATGCTATTGGTGAGATAATTGAATTTGGCTCTTATTATGTGATTAAACTTGCATAGAAGGTGTTTTGCCATTTTCATGGCACATTTGTGGGGTTCAAAACGAGGCTAAGGGTACCTCTAAACAAAGTATATTAAGGTTAAGAAGTAAGTTAAAGAATAGGACTTGAAGTATCTAACCAAACCAACGAAGAGAAGTCGAAAAATGGAATTTTTGAAAAATCTAAGTGTTGGGCGCATTGGGTACCATGAAACGCCGCTATGGACTAAAATTTTTAGTCCATAGGCAGCAAGTTGGCGCGCCCAAGGGTGTGCCACCTTGGTTTTTCCACTTTTTCGAAAGTTGGAAATTTCTAAGTCCCAAGGGTACCCGGGGACGTACAGAGCTGATTTTTTCCATGTTTCTTCTACAACCATGAGTATATACATGAAATGAATGAAATATTATATTGGTATGATAAAAGTACTCGAGATCGAATTTGGGTTCAAAATGACAGTTTTGCCCTTAAGGTCAAAATAAGCCAAACGTGGCTAGAATCACTTGGTTTTTGGATTGAGGCTACGGATATGAATAGCATGAGTGGTAATATTATTGTAATATGTATAAGACGAGAAATTATTAATTTTATTAGGTTAAGTGATTTGGGCTCAATAAAAGCCTAAAATGGGACAAAAGACATGGGTCACATGACCTAATCTTCTATTGACTTAGTCAAATATGGCATTAAATGCCAAGACATGGCTAAGGATGACCCAAGGACTATAAATAGGCCCAAAAATGAGATTTTCTTCATTTGGAATTCTCATGCCTTTTAAGATATTTTCTCAACATTTCTCTTGTTCCAAAACCCTAAAGCAAATAGTTCCTTTGGACTCTTTGGTAAAGATCATCCTATTCCAAGCCTTGGTAAGTATTTATTCTCATGTATTAACATATTATATGCATGGGAGATTATGTATATTATGATAGTTATGTTGGCAAGGTGGTGAATAGTGTATTTTTGCTTTTGATGGGAGATGTGCTATCTTGGTGATTTGAACTTGAATTATGGCTTGTGCCTTTGATGAAAGATCATGGTATGGATAAAATATGAACGTGTATGGTGTTATTTTGTTATTTAACTTGTTATTTTTCTATAAGTGCAAATTATGGGATTTTGGCCGATTTGTGCTATGAAGTGTATTAAGGTGAATTGATGGATTGTTTGTGATGTGGTCTGGATAAGAAAGTGTAAAGGGGAAGTGTTGTGGTGGAATGTATTGATTATCATGTATTGGTCAATTTTGGAAATATTGGAGTATTTTTGGAATAATGATTCTATCAATGGTTTTGTCAAGGGGAAATGACATGTTTCAAGGCAAACATGTACCCCATTGATGTTATATGCAATTGTAAAGTAGTTGTTGGTTAATGTGAATTCCGTTATGTATTTGTGTTGTAGAGTGACACATAAAGAAGGAGTGGGACTATTGTATTCACATCTAGGATTGTATATCCGTATTGAGAGTACAAGGTATGTAAGGTTACTCTGTCCATATCTTTCTGCGGCAAATAGTATCCACATTGCTATTTCACTAGTCCTATCCCGAAATGTGCTAAGGTATCCTATATCCGTTTATCAATAGTCATTGTCATATAGTTCCTACTCATGGATCATTTGTGAGTCTCATGTCTCATAATCATGGTTAATGTTCCAAAAGCTCAAACAAGGTTATGTTCCAATGTTCCAATAGTGATTATACTTATGTCTCTTGTTCATAGATTATTGTCCAATAGTTCCCATGGTGTTATGATTCTAATAATGTTATGTTGCCAAATTATTCACATGTCTCTCACTCATTTGTTGATGATTCAAAGTTCCAACAATGTTATGTTCCAAAGTTCAAAGTGATGTTATGACTATCCTAGTATCAATCTCAAATTAATGAATAAAGTAATGCAAATGTGATCAATGATCAAGTATGGGTGGAAAGTCTAGGGGCATAAGCCTAGCTCGACTCGATCCCGATGTATTGATTTATGGGTTGCAAGTCTAGGGGCATAAGACTAGCTCAACTCGATCCCGATGTATTAATTTATGGGTGGAAAGTCTAAGGGCACAAGCCTAGCTCGACTCGATCCCGATGCATTGATTTATGGGTGGCAGGTCTAGGGGCATAAGCCTAGCTCAACCCGATCCCAACATGACGATATGTTATGTAAAGACCCACTAATCAGTAGGGGCCCGGGTACATTGTGACACATGTATTGACAAGTAAGCATTGAGATAAAGAAAGCAAAGAAAGTAATGAAAGCAATTCACATGGTTTCCCAAAATGCGAAATGGTGACTTATTCACATTGATTATTCTTATGTTTTGAGTTCATTGAAATATTCATGTATCGTACAGTTTCATTTGAGCCTTACATACTCAGTACTTATTCTGTACTGACCCCTCTTGGGGAATTTACCTTACTTGATGCAGGCACAGGCACTAGTAGGCCTCAACAGTAGGTTGCCAATCGTTGCAGATCATTGGTGAGATCTAGCTAGTTCGGGGCTTCTCCGAGTCAGAGTGTATATATGTTTTGGTGATGTACATATTGTGTAAAGCGGGGACTTGTCCCGACTTATAGTTCATTTTGGTCAATGCTCATGTTAGAGGCTTTTGTAGACTAATGTGGGTGTATCAGTGTAACAGGCATACATTGTGTTGAGTGGATGGCCTCAACGGCTAAGTTCCATATGTATATATATATATATGTCCCATGGTTTCCGTTATTCGTCTTTCATGTTCTTACGTAATGGTGGTTATGATTATGAGATGCATATGATTGAACATAGGCAAAGGTTGGTTTTCTTGGGCCTTATCGGCTACGGGTGCCAATCATGTCTTGATGGGATTCGGTGCGTGATACATGGTATCTATCCACGATTGTACCTACCTTCGTCTGATGTGCCGACTTAGCAAATCCCATTGTGTTTAGGATTGGTTTTATTGATGTCTATAAATACACCCATTAGGTTTAATGTTTTAGTTTACTTTCTATCGATACTTTGGAGACATTTTATTGTTCTTTGGAGTATTACTATTAATTTTTAGGGTTTTAACTCAAAGAGTGATTTATGGTTTGCATCTTCTTCTTTGTAAGTTCATAATTCTGATTTCTTCTCAGAATTATTATTGTGTGCTTACAATTATGAGTAGCAAAACACCACTACTAGGGTTATGGGAACCATGATGGATTAATAAAGTGTGACATGATTCTCAAATGGTGTTTCTGCATGTATTGTGATTCTCTTTAGTTTGATTACTTTCTGACGCTGGGCAATGTTAAAACTCGCCGTATCCTTACTCACAACGAAAGAAGGTGTAACAGATGGGAATATAAAATTAATAATGAGACTTGGAGATATCAACCTCCATTTAATTATACTTGAGCTGGTAAATGGGATAGACTAATATGGGATCAATGATAGGGGTTAGTAATGCAAAACCCATGAGACATTAATTTGTGATTAGGGATAGTTGTCTAATAGGGGCATAAAGTTGTTTAGATGAACATAACCTATCAATTCTACATGCCAAGCACCACGAGAGATCACTAGTGTGAAGAACCTATGGAGTTATGAAGTAATTGGGGAACACAGTCCTAGTACTTCTCATATCTTGATTACAAATCAAACAAAATCAATAGTTATTACTATTGGAATTCTGATTCCCAAAACCCCCTTTTTACTAGAGATTATTTACTAATTGCTTAGATAAATACTTGATAGATATTTTGACCTATTCCTTGTGGTATCGACCCTAACCTAGTTAGGTTCTATATTTGGTCAACGACCACTTTATACTTACATTGGAGGTGTAATTTGGGCAATATCAAATTTTAGCACCGTTGTCGGGGAATGCGGTTATGGAGTTAATTGATTGTGTTTGTCAGGTTGTTGATTTCTTTTTCTTTATTTTACTTTTTCTATTATTTCTAAGGTACACACCAGTGTATGTCCAATACTGGAGTTAAGGTAATCCCCTGATTCCACTTGATACGAAAATTGAATTGAAAGGACTTTGAGAGCTAGAAGAAGAATAGTGAACGACAGAGTTCAAAATCAAGGAATTCATAACAAGGGGTTTTTAGATAAAGGAGTCGTGAATCAGTCAGGACATCTTCATGGGCTTCAAAAAACTGTGGAGCAAACTACCAATCGATTGGTGGTTGAGGAGAATGCTAGATAAGAAGCTGCCAGACAGGAAACAAGGGAAGAAAGGAGGCAACACCAATGCTATAATACCAGACCATCTAGCTGCACTTAAGAAACAAGAAAGGAAGAGAAGGAATGGGGGAAACATCCTCTACCTTAGTATCTTCCTCAGTTTGATGATGTATAAGACAAGCTAGACTTTCTTGAGCCGGTTGAAACAAGTACTATTATTCTATCGCCATTGCCTTCAGGAACTAAGTTTGACATCACTAGTGTTATGATACAGTTACTGAACTGAAAGAGGGTATTCACATGCCTTGCTACTGCTGATGTAAACCATCATGTGATGAACTTTGTAGGGATATGAAATTCCTATAATCTACTTGGAGTTAGCCAAGATGCGATTAGATTACGATTGTTTTTTTTCTCTCTGATGGGGAAGACTACATTATGGTTGAAAGAGTTGCCACCTGGATCAATCACTAATTGGAATGAGTTGAGGACTCATTTTTTGGAGTAATTTTTCCCAGCTTCTAGAATGTTGTAGTTGAAAGATGAGATTTATAACTTCAGGTAGTTACATTGAGAGGTATTATATGAGACTTGGTTGAGGTTTAAGAAGAAAAAGCTACAGAATGTTCAAAATCACAGAATATCGGGCCATAATTTTCTTGAGATCTTCTATAGAGCTTTGAATTCGAACACCAAGGCTGTAGCATACACTTTCACAAGTGAGGCATTCATGAGATTACATTGGGATTAGGCTTCTGAGATTCTAGATCGGATCACTGAAAGCAACCAGGGTTGGCATACTCGTGATATCGATGTTCCCACTGACACTTATATGATTGAAGAATCCACAAAGCAGAGAGCACTAGAAGACTCAATCGCTCAAGAGGTAGCTTAGTTAAAGATGGATCTTATCTTGTTTACTAAGTAGTTTGCTGCAGCGGGAGTAGAAAAGGTGAATGAGGTTTGTTCACAAGGTAAGACACTTAGGCATGATAACTCTAATTCTGAGAAGGAGGCTAAGTATCTAGACAATTAGGTGGTAGGTTTTTGAGCCAGGGCCAATGGTTTAATTAAGATAATTAGAACTCTGGGAAAGGGAATTAAGGTCGAAACTACTATAGAGGTAATAATTATAATAGGTCTAGGTATAGAGATAAAAGTAGGGGAAGAGTTGGTGATTGGAGGAGAAATGATAACTATAAGGATAGAAGTGGCCTATATGTTCCATCAGGGAGATGTGATGCTGATTCAAGCAATTCAAGGATAGAAGACATGCTTGTAAAAGTGGTGAAAGGGGTAGAGAAGACTAAGGATTGCCTTAAAGAGCTTAGAGTAGATATTCTGGAGATGAGTTAAAAGGTTGAATCATATGCTACCACTATTAAGCACCATCAACACCAGTTTAGTTATAGGTATGCTACCTTGAATCAACATCAACAAGATACACTTCTGAGCAACACCATCCAAAATACTAAGAATGATAGTCAGTGATTGTCTATTACTACAAGGAGTGGTAAGAAGATAATTTTTCTACCTATGCCTGTGGCTGTTTATAATGAGGTCTACTCGGTGATTTTTGATGATGAGAAAATAGTTGAGTCTAAAAATTTGGTTGTTAAGAAGAATGCATCTGAAAAGCTTCTAGTTGCTGAAAAAGAGGCTAAGGTAAAAAAGGGTAAGGGAAAGGAGGTCCCATAAATATTGACTTCCATTTCACGACCTCTTTCTCCTTTTCCACAAAGAATGAAGAAATAGGCTAAAGAGGGAATGTATTGGAACTTTATCTCTATGTTGAAAGAATTATCAGTGAACATCCCTTTAGTTGAGGCTCTTGAACAAATGCCGGCATACGCAAAGTTCATAAAGAAGTTGGTGACAAAGAAGAGGATTGTGATTTTTGAGCCCATTGATAATATGCACCATTGTAGTGAAACTATTTGCCGATCACTAGTTGTGAAGAAGGAAGATCTTGGATCTTTCGCAAATCCATGTACCATTGGGTCTTCAAATTTTGCTAAAGCTTTATATGACTTGGGTGCTAGCATTAATCTGATGTCTCTAGCAGTTTATAGACAGTTGGGGTTGGGGTTGCCCAAACCGACTTTGATGAGACTTTTTATGGTGGATCGCACTGTGAAGAAGCCTGTGGGGATATTATGTGATGTTTTGGTGAAGGTTTCATCCTTCAATTTTCCAGCTGATTTTATCATCCTTGACTGTAAGGTTGGCTTTGAGGTTTCCACTATCTTGTAGAGACTATTCCTTACACTGGATGTGTATTGGTTGATATAGAGATTGGGCAGATGAAGTTTTGATTGAATAACTAGCATGTAAATTTCAATGTATGCCAGTCCATGAAGCAGCCAAAGGATATGCGTGTGATTTCTGTAATTGACATAGTTGATGAGAATGCATTGGTGGTTCCTATTGAGGAGAGTCTTGGAGTTGAAACACTTGCAGTGGCTATTATGAATTTCAAGGGTGATGACATAATGGCTATGATAAGATGGTGAGCGCACTTACTGGTAGGGGTTTATATAATTTTGCACCAAAGAAGCTAGATCTTGAATTGAAGAAAAGAGAGATCCCACCGACTAAGACTTCTATTGAAGAGCCTCCAACCTTGGAGCTCAAGGCTCTTCCATCCCATCTTCGTTATGCATTTTTAGGAGCCGATAATTCTTTGCCAGTTATTATTGAAACTCATTTGGTAGATTGGCAAGTTGAGGCTCTAGTGTCCATGTTATAAAAGTTCAAGATGGCCATTTGATGGTGCATTACTAATATCATTGGGATTCAGCCTGGAATTTGTACACATAAATTTCAACTTGAGCCAAAGTGTTTGCCTAGTATTGAGCATTAACGATGAATTAATATGCCTATACAAGGGAAGTTAAGAAGGAAATTATTAAGTGGTTAGATGCGAGTGTGGCTTACCTAATTGTCGATATCAAATGGGTGAGCCCGATTCAATGTGTGCCTAAAAAGGGTGGAATAACTGTAATTCCAAATGAGAAGAATGAGCTTATTCCTATGAGGCCGGTCACTGGTTGGAGGGTATGCATGGATTATAGGAAGCTAAGTGCATGGAATGAAAAGGATCACTTTTTGATGCCTTTCATGGATCAGATGTTAGACCGTCTTACTGGTAGAGGATGGTATTATTTTCTTGATGGATACTCGGGTTACAATAAAATTTCAATTACTCCCGAGGACTAAGAGAAGACCACTTTCACTTGTCCATATAGGACTTTCACATTAAAGAGAATGCCTTTTGGTATGTGTAATACACCGGCGACCTTTCAGCACTGCATGATGTCCATCTTTTCTGATATAGTAGAGGACACTATTAAGGTATTTATGGATGACTTCTCGGTTGTTAGTGACTCATTTGAAGATTCCTTGGCTCATCTTACTAGTGTACTGAGGAGATGTAAAGATTGCAACTTGGTGCTAAACTGGGAGAAGTGCCACTTTATGGTCAAAGATGGAATAGTGCTTGGTCATATGATTTTAAAGAAGGGGATTAGGGTTGACAAGGCAAAGATTGAGGTGATTGAAGAATCGCCTCCACCAATTTCTATGAAAGATATTCAGAGCTTCTTAGGGCATGCAGGATTCTATCAAAGATTCACCAAGGATTTCTCTAAAATTACACATCCCTTGTGAAAGTTGTTGGAGAAGGACGTGAAGTTTGCCTTTGATGATACGTTTCTGAAGGCGTTTGAGTGTCTGAAAGAGAAGTTGATTTCAACCCCTATTGTTGCATCACCTGATTATTCCATGCCATTTGAGGTTATGTGTGATGCTAGTGGTGTGACTCTGCATAATCAAAGGATTAGTTCTAACTAAGTACTTACAGAAAAGTACTACTCGTCTCTACTCAGCCACAGGGGAAAAAATGAATATGAATTACAAGCTTTCTAAAGCTCATATTTGCAATAACAATATATGTTTTACAAATGATTTTGTTATTACTGAAGATATCATTATAGGTTTGCCTTTTCTTGCTCAGATGGTTTATAAAACCATCTACCGATACTATCGAAGGTATCCAGACCACTTTTTTAGGACAAGACTTGTTCTTCCCCTTCGTAAAAACACTATCCCCTGAAGAAAGCTTGTTTACTAAGGAAAAAACTATTTTTAAAATAAATCGTCTTTCTAACCATATATCCTTCTTAAAGGAAGAAATTAAGATTAAAAAATTGAGCAAATTTTAAAAACCTTGGGAATAATGGCTAAAATCACTGCTCTTCAAAAAAATTTTGAAGAGGAAATTCGCTTAGAATTTCCAAATGCCTTTGGGTAGAGAAAAGAGCATTCAGTTGAACTACTTTATATCGTTGGGTTCAATGAACAAGCTATCCCTACCAAGGCGAGACCCATTCAGATGAACCAAAGAATGATGGAAGTCTGCAAGACTGAAATAGACCATTTATTAAAAAATTGTATTATCAGTCCCTCTAATTATCCTTGGAGGTGTTCCGCCTTTTATGTCAATAATAGTGTGGAGAAAGAAAGAGGAACCCCTAGGCATGTTATCAATTATAAGTCCCTTAATTCCATTTTAAAATGGATTCACCATCCGATTCTCAATAAGAGGGATCTTCTAAAAAGGACCTATAAGGCCAATATTTAGAGCAAGTTTGACATGAATCAGGATTCTGGCAAATCCAAATCTCCTAAAAGGATAATTTTAAAACCTCTTTAAATGTACCATTCAGATATTACAAATGGAATATTTTACCCTTTGGGTTAAAAAATGCCCCTTCAGAATTTCAAAATACTATGAACAATATCTTCAACCCTCACATTAATAAGTCTATAGTCTATATTGGCGATGTATTGATATTCTCCGAAGATATAGATTCTCATTTCAAGAATTTAAAGACTTTCTTTAAATTTGTTAAGAATAATGGATTAGTCATCAGTGCTAAAAAATGGTGCTTTTCCAAACCGCCATTAGATTTCTCAGACATAACTTATAACAAGGCACCTGTAGACCAATTTGTAGAGCCATTGAGTTCTCCTCCAAATTCTCCAATGAAATTACTGATAAGACTCAACTTCAAAGGTTCTTAGGGAGCCTAAATTATGTAGCTGATTTCATTCCTCATATTAGACAGATTTGCGAACCATTGTATAGAAGACTTAGGAAAAATTCTAGTCCATGGGGACCAGAGCAAACCAAGACGATCATAGAGGTCATGAATGCAAATCCACTAAAGTGATAACTATTGTTGTATGAAAACCTACACAATGGTAAGAACTTGTCCCAATGGCCACCGAAGTCGATCACACATGCCCTAAACATGTCGTCAAGCACCTAAATCATCCTCTCTAACTATCCATTAATCTGAGGATGAAAGGCTGTGCTAAAAGTAAGTTAGGAGCCAAACTCTTCATGCAACCTGTCCCAAAATTTAGATATGAATTGTGTACCTCTGTCTGAAATGATGAAAATCGGCACCCCATTTAGCCTCACTATCTCCTTGATGTAGATCTTGGCTAACTACTTCGGGCTGTAGTCCACTCTAACCAAAATGAAATGGGCTGATTTAGTTAGTTTGTCCACTATGACCCAAATCGAGTCATGCTTTCCCAAAGTCTCAAGAAGACCTACCACGAAGTCTATAGCTATCCTTTCCCACTTCCACTCAGGAATAGGTATCCTTTGGAGCAAACCTGCAGGACTTTGATGCTCATACTTTACCTACTGACAGTTGTGATATTTGGACACATACTCCACTATGTCCTTCTTCATCACAGGCCAACAATAAATCTGCCTCAAGTCATGGTACATCATGGTTGTACCTGGATGAATAGAATATCACAAACCATGAGCTTTGGTAAGCACATTTTGAATTAAATCACCAACTCGAGGAACACATACTCGCCCTCTAAACCATAATACTCCTCACGCATCAAGCGTGGTGTCTGAAGTTGAAGCTTCACCAGACACCACCTTGTTTCAGAGTTTATTTAATTTCCTATACTCTAACTGCTTGGCTTTGATTTTGTCAAGGATTGATGACTTTACCTGTAACATCTCGTACCTACTAAACCCTATGTGATGACATTGAACAATGGTTATTAAAGTGTCGAGAGTCAAAAAATAGGTACTTTGGAAGGTTATTGATGAAATAAATGATATTGGGCCTAGTGCATGGGATTAGACCTTTGTAGGAGGTGAAATACCTGTATGTTGTCGAACCTATACGACTACGTGTACATTTATGGAATTAGAAAAACACATGGGAGATTTTATTAATTATACATTAATTTGTTGGCATGAATAAGTCTTACATCATTGGGACCAAAGTGAAGCCCAAAATTAATAAGAAGACATGGCCCAACATGGAAATTGACCCATTCTTCCAATATGTGTCCATTTGACCAATCAACCATGCATTTAATGCCAAGAGATGGATAAGAGTGACTTGAGGGATATATATATATATGAGGAATTATTTATTCAATTGGTGGGTTCAATTAACAAATTGTTAATGAGCTAAATGAGGCCCAAAATTGTCATGAAGACATGGCCCAAAAAGGGCATAATGACCCATTCTTATTGGACCAAGTGTTTGGATAAAGAGAGACTTAAAGGGGATATAAATAGAGCCAAAAATCAGAATTTTATTCATTTGGACACCCATGCCTTTCTAGAATTTTCTCAATATTTCCACAAACCCTAAGCTCTCATCTTTTTGGCCAAAGATCATTACTTGGTGAGTATTGGTAAGTTTTTATTATTATGGTTTAATAAATTGTATGAATGGTATATGGTTTATATCATGTTGGTTATGTTGGTTAAGTGTGAGAAGTTCACTATGTGTAAAACAACTTGTGTTTGCTAAATCGGAGGATGATTTTGCCTTGTAAACTTGAACATGGACTTGTGGTATTAAAGGAAGTGAAAATGATGGAGTTAATATTGACATGTGAGATGTGATTATAGCATTTCTTTGTTTTGTCATGGTGTATAATGTTTGGAATTTCTATTGTGAAATTAGCTATGGTTTTGGTGACGTATTGACCGTGAAGTGTCGTTTTGGTGTTGTTATGTGTGTTGTGAGACCATGGATGATTTTTGGCATATAATATGATCAAACATATGTTAAAATAAGTTTAGTTATGATCATGGACCATTCATTGCATAAAAAGACCCAAAAGAGACCCTTTTGGGCCGAAACGGGCACCCGCCCTCGCAGACGAAGCACCTGCGGGCGGAGGTGCCAATGCAGGTGCCTATGGATACTAACAAAGGTCACCTGCGGAAGAATTTCATCCACCTGTCAGCACAGGTGGCTTAGCGGATCGTCCCAGAACTCCGAATTGCTTGTTTTTGCATCCCTTTGGCCCCCCGAAACCCCTATACCCTTCATGGATGTAATTATCAACTTGTGATGTCGTTTTAATGACTTTAAAGTGTCGTATGGAGGGATGTTGTACTATTTTAAGTATGCATGATTGTTCATAATTTGTTATGAGGCATGTTTATAGGGTAATTGTGACGGAATGATAATCAGGAAGCGTAAAGGGTAAGTGTGGTGTGAAATGCTATAGATGTATGATATCTTGGTCAATGTGTGGCATGATTATGGTGTTTCTGGTATTATAATGCAGTGGGGTGTATTGTAAAGAGTGAAATGAAGTTATGTGGCAGTCATATTGCTCATTGTCATTTTGTACACTTGTACGGTAAATAGTTATTAACGAGAGTTCCATTATGGACTTGTATTGTAGAGTGAAACATAAAGAAGAAGCTGGACTGTTGTGTTCATATATATACTTGTGTACTCGTACTTGGAAGTGAAGGTATGTAAGGTTACTCTTTCCGTATCCTTCTACATCATATTGTTCCTATTGACATTGGGCTTGTTTCCATTCTGAGAGGCTTGAAGTATAGCAATTCAGGGTAACGCATATTGTTATTCATATGTGCCCTGTTCTTAGATGAATTATGATTCACTTATCTCTTATTCATTGCTTGAGGTTCCAAATATGGTATGACGTTATAATTCCTCAAAGAACTACCTCAAAGAGAGTAATAATGTAAGAGAACCTATTTATTCTTGAATAGCATTTTCCAATCATGCCATGTTCCAAAGTCCTATAGTATGAGGATTATTTTTGTACCAATCTTTCATAAGTAAAAGTACCAATCTCATAAGGGTAATAATAGAGGTGATGTGCAAGGTAATATAATTATTCCTCATAAGTGAAGATGTCAATCTCATGAGTTAAAGGAGTGAAGTGAAATGTGTACATAAGTGTGTGCTTTAATGTCATGATCTCTAATGTGTCACTCTCATAACTATGTAAAGGGTATAAGATTGTAAAGAGTAAGGCACATGGTTACTATATGTTTCATTGAGTATGGATCACATTCTAGAGGGTATAAGGTCAATATGGAAAATCCCACTATTATGCTATGTTCTTTGTTAGATCCCACCAAAGGTGGAGGCCCGGTATCATGTTTACTTATATAAGATCTCATAAGAATAGTGAAGGAGGTGAAGTGCGAGCTAATATATCTATTCCTCACTAGTTAAGGTGTTAATCTCATGAAGTCAAGGAGTGATATAATTGTGTGTTTCAAATAATGTCCTAAGGCATCTCATTTCATGTTATCATCTAGTGTTAATCATATATACCTTATTCTTGATCTATTGTTATTCATGTGTTACATAATTATGGACATGGTTCCAAAGTCCCAGTAATGTTATGTTCCAAAGCTTCCAATAATGTTAAGACTATAAAGGTATCAATCTATCACAAGCAAATGTATCAATCTTTCACAAGTAAAGGTACCAGTCTCGCAAAAGTTAAAGAATAAAGTAAGGTATAATTATGAGTATATCCATGGGGTGCAATAAACACCTGCATGATGTATCCATAGGGTGCAACACCACACCTACTTGATGTATCCATGGGGTGAAAGACCACACCTGCATGATGTATCCATGGGGTGAAAGAACATACCTGCATGATGTATCCATGGCGTGCAATGAACACCTACATGATGTCTAATTCCCAATATCACAGGATGTATCCATGGGGTGAAATGAACACCTACATGATGATATTATTAATTTCCCACTGATCAGTTGGGCCCAGGCAGTATACGGTTAATGAGTGACAAAAGTAAAGAAAAGAAGTAACGCGAAGAGGTAATGCATGTATGTGTGTTCCAATAATATCTTTATACTTAAAGTATCAATCTCTCAAAAGTAATGAAAGGAGTAATGTGCAAGTTAATGTATCTATCCTTCACAAGTAGGGATGGCAATCTTACAAGAGTAAAGACGTAAAGTAATGTATATTTGTGTTTCAAGCTTCAAGAATGTTTCCATCATCAAGGTGTCACTCATAGTATGAAATAAAGAGAAATGAAGTAAAGAATAATGAAAGAAAAGGAAGCAATGTTATGTAATGTTAACCCTACCCATGGAGTAGATGTACGTCATAACCCACCGAAAGAGTGGATGTATGTTATTACCCACCATAGAGTGGATGTATGTTAACCCACCGAAAGAGTGGATGTATGTTGAATGAATAATAATAATGATAATGAGCGTTAATCAAAGGAAGAATCCATTGAACAAAGGTATCATATGAAAGATAGTATATGAATGATAAGGCTATGATTGAGTGATCGAAAATAATAATAATAATAAAAGAAAGGTACATGATTCCACATATAGAGCTTTCTCCTATAATTACTTCCATTCAAGTTCTTGTGTATTAATACAGTTTTCTTATGGCCTTACATACTCAGTACATTCTTCGTACTGACCCTTCTTGGGGACTTACTTTACATGTTGCAGGTGCAGGCACCAGTAGACCTCCACTGTAGGTTGACAGTATTTACAGATTTTTGGTGAGCCCCAGTTGTTTCGGGACTTTTTGAGTCACAGCTATACAGTGTTTTGATATTGTAACTGTTGTATGAAGCGGGGAATTTTCTCGACTTTTAGATGGTCGTGTAAGTACATCAGTTAGAGGCTTTTGTAGACGTATCTGGGTATGTGAATGTAAGGAATGAATGTCCGTTTTGACATAATAACCCTAACGGCCAAGTTCCATAAATGTATATATAGCATATGTTTATATGTCCATGACTTCCATATAGTCGCATGATGAATAATAAGATTCATACGAGGATATGCATACGAGTGTACGTGAACAAAGATTGGTTCTCTCGGGCCACATCGGCTTCGGGTGCCAATCCCGCCTCAATGGGATTTTGGGGAGTGACATTACCTCAACATTAGCAAACACTCCACCCCTTTCTGAAACACCAAACTGCATGAGCTGAGATGGTAGAGCTTGAAACTTCCTAGCCAAGGGTCACCTTAACACCCTCAAATAGGCCAAACTACCCATAATTACCTCTTTTTGGCTCAATGCGTTTGACACCACATTGGTCTTACCTGGATCATACTAGATGATCACATCATAGTCTTTTAACAATTCTATCTATCTCCTTTGTCTCAAGTTTAAATCCTTTTGCATGAACACATGATGTAGGCTATGGTGGTCTATTAATACCTCACACTTGACACCATAAAGGTAGTGTCTCTAAATCATGAGTGCAAAAAATACCGCTGCCCACTCCAAGTCATGAGTTGGGTAATTTTTTCATGAGGCTTTAACTGCCTCGAAGCATAAGAAATGACATTCCTATCCTACATCAACACAAAGCCCAAACCCAAACCTAAATGTGATACATCACAAAATCCAAAAAAATCCTTACCTTCAACCGACAATGAAAGGATATGGGTTGTAGTCAAAAGTGTCTTGAAATTTTGGATGCTCTCCTCACACGTATCCGACCATACGAATGTCACCTCTTTCTAATTCAACCTTGTCAAGTGAGTAGCGATAGATGTAAAATTCTTGACAAACTTGCAATAGTAACTAGAAAGACCTATGAAACTCCTAACCTCAGTCACAGAGTTAGGTCTAAGCCAACTCTTAACCGCCTTAATCTTCTTGAAATCTACCAGCACCCTTCCCCAGACCACACGCCCAAAGAAGGCAATCTAAGACAACCATAACTTGTATTTCGAGAACTTTGTATACAACTGCTTCTCTTTCAAAATTCCCAAAATAATGCAAAAATGACCTGCATTTTCCTCCTTGCTCTTGGAGTAAACCAAAATATCATCAATGAAAACTATCACAAAAGAATCCAAGAAAGAGTTGAAAATACCGTTCATCAAGCTCATGAAGGTTGCCGGTTGGTCAACCCAAAAGACATCACTAAGAAATCGTAATGCCCATATTGAGTCCTAAAAGTTGTCTGGTATATCCTCAGGCCAAATTTTTAGCTGATTGTAACCTGACCTGAAGTCAATCTTGGATAATATCGAAGCACCCTGCAACTAGTCAAATAGATCATCTAAGTGGGGTAAGGGATACTTATTCCTGATGGTAACCTTGTTCAACTGCCTGTAATAAATACACATCCTTATGCTACCATCTTTCTTTTTAACGAATAACACTGGAGCACCCCAAGATGAATAAATCCCTTATTAGGTAATTCCTAGAACTGAGTTTTGAGTTCCCTCAACTCTGCCAGAGCCATTTGATAAAAAGGAATAGAAATTGGGTGAGTTCCCAGCTCCAAATTAATACAAAAATCAAGATCTCTGTCTGAAGGCATAACAGACAAATTTGTAGGAAATACCTCCTAAAACTTTAAAACTATGGGAACTGGCTCAATAGAGAGGGACTTCGCACTAACATCTCGAAGATGAGTCAGGAAGGCTGAACAGCCCTTTTCCCCTAGCTTTTTAGCCCGAACAAAAGATATGATTTTCACCGGCTTAGACTTATACACTCCCTCCCACTCTAGTATGTCCCTCCCAGGCATTTCTAGAGTCACTATTTTAGAATTACAATTCAAGACAGCATGATATGGAGATAACCAAGTCATGCCTAGGATATGTCAAAATCAAGCATGTCAAAAATGATCAAGTCTACCTAAGTCTGAAAACCCATGAACAAAATAAAATATGCACGATACAAATGGGTCACCACCACAGAATATCCAACCAAAGTATACACATATACAGGAGAATTGAGTATATCATAGACTAAGTCCAGACCCAAAGCAAATCTAACAGATACATAAGAGCAAGTAGAACCTGGATCAAATAAAATAGTAGCCATCCGATCACAGATGAGAATAGTACCTGTAATGATGACATCAGAAGCCTCAGCCTCGGTCTTTCCTAGGAATGCATAACAGTGATCTCTATCATCATGCTGGGCAACCTCCCTTACAGACTGTGCTCCACCCTTTCTTGTATTACCATTACCTTTGTTTCCACCATGTCACTCCATGATTATTACCTCATCCACCTTGTGGATGAACCTTACTGTTAACACCTCCTCCTCTACCTACTTGAACCATAACCCTGTTCTTCTACTGTGTTTTATTATATGAATGCCTCAAATGACACTCTCTCTTGAAGTGTCCCGCAACACCATAATAATAACAACCTTGCTCAAGAGATGTTGGATGAAGAATAAGAAGCCCCTTGACCTCTAGCAACTGAAGGCTACTAAATAGCCCCTAAATGGACACCTATAGAGGATAACAGGGTTGACTAAATGGGGTGAGCCAGATAAGCCTATTGGCTATGACCTCTGCAATAAGAACCACTATAGCTACCCGTATTTTGGGACTTCTTGGCTAATGCCTTTGCCTGACCCACTTGCTTAACTCTCTCAATCTTTTTTACATAATCATCTACATTATTGAAACCTTTCTTGCAGAAGTCATGTGAACAAAAAATACTTGAAGATCCGTACTCAAACCTTTAACAAACAATTGGATGCACTCCTCTTCAGTGCCTAACAACTAGGTAGCATAAGGAGATGGAGAATAAAACTTAGCCTCGTAGGCTGCAACTGACATACTTCCCTACTCAAGAGCCAGAAACTCATCTTTAATGCGGTCAGGAAGGGTCCAGAGAACATACTTCTCCAAAAAAAAGGGCATAAAACTGAGCCCAAGTCAATGGAGGTAGGGTCGGTGACTGACACTCTACATAGGCTCTCCACCACTATTTGATATATTCTTGCACTTGGAAAGTCACGAACTGTACACCATTCTATTGCACAATCCCTAATTTATGTAGCCTCTAATTACAATCAATGATGAACTCAAATGCATCCTTAGTCTCAACACCGTGAAATGAAGGAGGTTTCATTTTCATAAACTTACTCAGCAACTTATGTTTGGTACCGGTCATGACGGTGCCTAACACAGGGTGGGGGAATACATCATCCCCTAAGCCTCATCCATCCTGGGAGCTAAAGTGGCAGAGAGATGAGCACCCAGAACCTAAAAGGTTGGCACAATAAGAGTGGATCTAGTACCATCTAACCCACTTAAAAAGCCCAGAACTTGCTGAATAAACTTAGAAGACATCAGGGGAAAGGACTGCACCTTCAGCCGGTGCTACCACCTTTGGTTCCATACCATCCTTGTCCACTGCCTTAAACTCCTAAAAATGATACTGGGGTGGGGGAAGTGATACTTACCTCTGATGGACCTGGTAAGCTGTCTCTTCTCCTTCCCCTACATCTACCTCATCCTCATCCCCAAACAGTCGATTCCACAGACAGATCTACTTGTGCTGGGGCTACTGCTCTTGCTGTATTTGCTTTAGTGTACACCATCAACTGACAAAACAATGAAGAAAGTCAGATACATTTTTGGATTGCCTGATACCAATTGGAATCAAGTTAAAGTAAGAAAGAAGAATGAAAGAATAGTTTCCTAAATTCTATAGCCTTTCAAAGAAAAGTACAAACATCTCTATACCATTCCGCAAGACTCTACTAGACCTATTTTCGTATGACGAGATCAACAAAACACCAACTTTGAGACAACTCTAATCCATCGTGAGTAGCACCCACACTAACCCTCGGGTGGGAGAACCAACTAACCCCATAAACTATCAAACACTTAGCTGAAATTAGGCAACTAAACCAATCTCATTAGCAAAACCAATATTCAACATCTTAAACAAAGAGTAAAAATAAAAATATTTGGAATAAACTATCCCCTAAAACCTGAAAGTCATCGTACCAAAACTCTAATAAATGTAAAAAAAAAAAAAGGATGGAACCACAAAACCAAAGTAATATATAAGTAAAAAATAATGGAGCAGAGAAACAAGTGAAGAACTCATGCTAGCCTAAAAGATGCAGCTCACCCTTGAGTTCGAATACAGTCTAAATCACAACTGAGGTCTCTATATAGTTCTTCAAAATAGTTCTTGGAATATGCTCTGCACTCAACAAAATAAAAAGCACGTGTAGTATTAGTACACAAGAAACAACTGTATACTGGTAGGGTCATCAGCAAACCCAAAATGAGAAATATGAACATATAACTATAATGTAGTACACAAGACAACCATTAACACCTATCATGCAACCTTAATTCAAGTTCATAACACTTAACCTTATTCATCAACATCATGTAATTTAGTCAATATGAGACAACATAGATAACAAGCCAAATCAACTATGACTACCAATAAGACTCCAAATCAACAATCCATGGCTTAACAATTACACCAACCATGTCCCAGTTACACAAGTAAACAGGCAACATAAAGTTATGCAATAACTTGCAACTAGCCCGGACTACTCAAAGGTCCAATAAAGCATAACAAAAGTAATTATCATGCATCTCAGTTTACATAAAGAAACCACCCTTAGAAATTAAGCACATAAACCCAGTTCACTCAAGGAACCAATATAATAATGACAATACTTAGGCCCGGTCCTCTAAAGAAACCAATATAATCAAGAAAACACATAATCCCCGATTCACTCAAGGAACCGTCACACTCACCTGTACCTTGTACATACATGCTAAAGGTCTTATGGTCGCCCACTAGCTAAGACCTGCAAGGGATGAGATCTTGTTCATGTACCAAATCACAGACATCAAGTGTCTGCCAACCTTATACCAACCAATCTAGTAAAGATGTCCAAATATCGGTACATCCCACAATAATGACAGATATAAAAACAATCACAACTATAATGAATACAGAAACAACACTTGTAACAACCAACAAACTTCACTCATAAGTTCATTGCATGCGATTAACACTTAGGATATCAAATAATCATTTACTTTCCTTGAATATGTATTATAATAGCAATACAAAGGAATAGTTATCATGCACACATGAATAAGTTGGGTTTTAACTACATTAAACCATCACCTACCTCAATCCAAGGCTGAAATGCTCTAACAAACTTGAACTTTCCCTTTGCTTGCTACCTCAGCTTGATTGTGGTCTAAAAATAGGAATATAACACATAATCAACTAAATGACCTACAATAACGAGGATTATAGTCTAATCCCGAACCCCAAGGCCAATTCATGATCATTCCCTCAATTCTAGGATTTTCCCACCATAAATTCAATTTCATGGTTACATTAGTGAATTATAGTCATGCAAGAGTAAATTATCAACTTTTAACTAAAACCCCAAAGGTTTTACACCCAATTTACCTCATTGCACCAGAAAATTTAGCTAGGTCAAGCTAAACTCTCTCCAAAACTTGTAAACTAGTGATTCCATGGCTTAGGAATCAAAAAACTAGTTAATGGGAATAAATAACTCACCTTTATGAAGAATTTTGGTGGAAAAAAGGTGAAAATCGCCCCAAATCGTCTAAGTTGTTCCCCAAACGAGTTTAGAAATAATAAACCATTTTGGGGATTTTTTTTACAAAAACAACAATTTACCCTCCTATAGCAACCCGATCCCACTATTGTAGCATCGCTATAGCGGAATCCGCCCGCTATAGTGAGATTGACCGGCTTTGACTTCCGCTATGGCGGTAGCCCATAGCAGCTTGCCACCTTCAATAGTGGGTGTGATGAGGAATAAACTCAGGATTACTCCAGTTTTTTCTTTTTTGGAATTCACCCTCAAGCCGTAACATTCCAGACTAACCCCTTTGCATCAAATTTGATATCGGGAGTTCTACTCACCCGAAAACATTTTGAAAAAGTCCTACAGATTCCTTATGATCTTAGCTAACATAAAATAATGCTAAAATTTATTACATTTATCCAATCGTTTCCAGATTTCCCTAGACCATACCTCACTTAGATTTTATCCAAGACTAGCCTAGCCTGGAATTTTTAACTTTCAATATACGAGAAAACCTAATCTGAATTTTTGTATGTTAGACTTACCCGTAACGATGAAAAGATTCGTTACATCCTCACAACCTCTCTTTTTTCCACTCTAAGTTTGTCGCATATCACACCCTAACTCCTCTCAATCTTTTATTTCTCAATTTTATTAGAGTTTTGACAAGTGACAAGGATCCCTTGTGAAGGGTTTGGAGATCCCTTCAACTATAGATTCCACTTTGAGTTGCTAGAAGTAGCCTTCATTTCTTTCATTTGCTCCTCCTCAATCACATTTACACAAAGAGTATCTTACTTTGCTTTCTCCTTCTTGGTTTTAATCTTGGAGACCAATTAGGAGATCTTGTCAAGAGTTCTTTGCTTGGAGGAACCCAACTCTTGCGTACTCAAATGTGCAAACTCCCCAATAGGAAGTAATTCACTTATGATCTCTTTTTTATGGGGAAAATTACCTCTACTTATATGGCTCATTGATGCTCCCACCCTTCTTCCAACATCATTACCATATGGAGAACACACATCAAAACTAGGCTAGGAGGTGTAAGTTCTTGCATCCCAAGAAGTAGAGAATGTACCTCTTCAATGGTCCACACGACGTCTCCAATTTGTTCCTGCCCACACATCTATACCTTCTTGATAAGGATAGGAAGTAGCACAAGATATATGGGAGAAAGCATTATACCTCACATCGTCTTCATATCCATGGTGTGAATTTTGAAAACCTTCATCTTTATTAGAGGAGTTACAACAAGGTTTCTCTGCCCCTTCAACATCATTATAAGAGCCATAAGCTCCATACATCTCACATTCATCCCCGGTGTAGTAATCCTCATCACCATGTCGATCATAATCTCTTGTACCATTATATCCTTCATAGGATTCACCATCATACTCATGAGATTCATTAATTTTCTCACGAGCACCCAAAGAACCCTCATATGGCTCATCATCACTATACTCATAGCTGATGTCGCTACAAGCGTAGTCACTAATGTCATCTCCACAATAATCCAAAGCTATGGATGACATTATCCCATATATCACCTTTGTACCTACAAAAATAGTAAACAAGTTAGTAATAAAAGCCTTTTTTCTCTCAAATATGAACTCTCTACTCACCTTGTATGGATTTTTTCCCCAAATTGATAGTGTTACTAGCTCCGCTCGATCAATTCAAAGTTATCTATCCCTGTGGAGGAATGGATACTTGTGAATCTTGAAAGAAGGATGACTCAAATAAGTATAAAAAGACTTGTATTAATCTATGAAATAAAACAAAAAGTAGAAGAAAAGAAACTCAAAAAAAAATCGAACTAAAAAAAAAACTAAGTAACAGAAAGTAGAAGAAACTACCTGATGTTTATTAGTTTGAAGAAACAAGAGGTGCTTTGATGTTTAAATACTAGTTAAAAGGAAATTAAAGATGTTAATTAATTGTTAAATAGTAGATAAATGGAAGATGAATGAGTGGAAAAAGGAATTAGGAAGTTCGGACACTTAGAAAAATTTTGGGGCCTCAAAGAAGTTCAACCTTGGAAAATTTGATTTGATGATTAAAACTAGTTAACAAGTAATTAAAGATGTTAATTAATTGTTAAATAGTTGAGAAATCAAAGAAAAATGAGTTTAGAAACAGAATTAGGAAGTTTGGACACTTAGAAAAATTTTGGGGACCTAAAAAATTTGGGACTTCAAAAAAACAAACATAAGTAAGTATAGAAGTCTGATTTTTGCTTACTCTCTGCATGTGTATCTCACTTGCTGGAGGTGAGAGTGGGGAAGGCTGGATGATAGCTGTTGATGTGGCAACGGTTGATTGCTGCATTGACTACTAATGTGGCAGTCCACGTGGAAAATAATTAATATTTTTTTTTCAATTTTTGATTTTTTTTCAGATTTTGAATATTTTTCAATTAATTTCCACTTGGACCCACAAACACTCTTGTCCAAACTTGACTTGGAAAATTTGGATGAAAGTGTACCTTTTTACCTTCTTCTTCAAGAACTCCTAGATGAACACTAAAAACACCAAGAACACACACCAATTTCCAAAACCCTCAAATCAACTCAGAATCACTCTGTGTACCTTGGAAAACCCGTACATATGAGATACCCTCCAAAAAGCTCAAAATAACCATGGTATCCTGAAGCATATGTGTGGCCATAAATAGTAGTGCAACTTGAGCTGACCTTAAACCCTCTGGCTAGTGCAATAGGTCCTCTACCTCAATCACTGACTCTTGTGACATTGCTCTATCCTGACCCCTAGTTGGTGGCATAGCTTGTGCATAGTATTGGACCTTAGGTCGACCCCACCTCGACCCCTAGTTGGGCCCCTAGCAACAAACATAAGAGTTTCACCCTCGCCTACTGATGCTTTTCCTATCAATCTAAAAAATAATAGAAGAAATAATTTAGAAGCCAATAGGAGTAAGAAAGCATGATAAAGAGTTGAATGATAGAATTTTCCTAAAAATTCCCTATAGCCTCTCGCATATTTGATAAGGGCATCATTGTACCAATCTGTGGGACTCTACTATGCAATCTCTATCATACCAGTAAGATTGGTGACCATAAAGGTATGATACCATGCTGTCAAGATCCAAAATCAAGCTATAATGGTACTTTCAATAATCCCTAGTAGGTAAGCCAAGTCCCATAACCATATACATAAGTAATAAGCTAATGAACTGCAAAGAAAGTGAAAATAAGAATAACAATCCACTATATATACATAAAATACAAAATATACAAAACAATCTCACAAAAAATAGAGGAAGGGAAAATATACAATAATACCTATCCACGGACTCGGTGTTTAAGTACAAGAGCCACTAATGTGCAAAAGTATAACTACACAAATACACATCTGTCTAAAAAGTAAAAAATATAGATAGTAGGTACAAGAGGTAAAGGGTAAGTCTCCATACACTAAGAGCTAACCACAAATTTGATTAACAAGTGCCACCGAATAGGTGGAATCAGTGAGGGTGACTCATACTAGGCTCTACATAAAAAAGATGCAAAAGTGTAGCATGAGTACAAGAACAAGTGTACTCAGTAAGTATCAAAGGCTAACTGAGCTCAGGACGAAAATTATATAGTATAAATAGAAATAAAAGTTAAACTAACACAAAGAAAAAACCCATTAGTATAAAGCACAACACATGATAAAGATGATATAGGCAATATATGCATATAATGTCATACAATATGGGATGTTACAATTCAATATGAGGCCAATACAGAAAATTAAAACGTGGAATCATGCCTCAAGCCACATGAAATCATACCTTAGACTCATCAACAAATACAAAAAAGTAAAACCTAGAATCATACCTTGGGCTGCCTAGAATCATTCCTCAGACTCATCTACAAGAAAATTTAACTAGGAAATGAACTAAAAATATACCTCAAACCGAATTTAAAGGGGATACAATCTTTTCAAATATATATATATATATATACATATATATATAGGTAACTATACATAAAATAAGGAAAAGTCTCATTTTATACCAAGCTACAACCAATCGAGACCCAATCTAATACAAATTCTTGGGCCTCAGGCCCACAACCTCACAACATAAGGAAAAAATATAAAAAAATATGTATTGAAGTAAAGAAACTATAAGAACCCAGCCTACCATGAAATCCTAAAAGAGGACCTAAACTAAGAATTCCTAATCTAAGCTTAGTACTAAGCAAGCAACCTAAACTAAGGCCCAAGCAAGAATACTATTGTAAAGTTCCCAAAATAGGCCAATAATTTATAAATTCAAGTTAAAGACTAATCCTGACCAACAATACCCCTATCCATCATGCAATTTAAACAATATATTAACTACTCGAGCCATGTTTGAAGGTAAAAAAGCCATAACTACCTCTAGGCCAAATCGCAAATCCCAAGCTACCACACAAAAAACTTTCCCTTTTGTAAAGCCTCAGATTATTGCCAATCTATCAAATACATAATCTACTTATTAATATGAGAATAATGACACTCATATTTGGATAATATAATATGGGTATGAAACCAGCTCAAAAATTGAACCTCGAGTCCTGCTGATGAAACCAAAATTTTTCTTTAAAATTCCCTTAAAATGAGGGTAAGAAAATCGTACTCAAAAATTGGGCAAAATAGAATTCAATTTGGGGCTCAAAACAACCCTTAAAGATTTTCACAAATTAAGCTATGAATTGAATAGAAATAGGACGTTATTAAGCATAAAAATAAGGGGAATAGCCCAAGGGAATTATAACTTACAGGGACACAATTGGGATGAAAATAATACAAGAAAAGTTCCCTCTTAGCTCCCATGATCAAATTCGGATGAAAAAGTAGCAAAAAAATAATGTTTGGGAATATAGCTAAGGGTCCCTTCTTTGTGAATACAGGGACCACTTCGTATAAGCAGGGTCAGCCTAACCCAACCCATCATGAATGTGATGGGTCCCTTCCTAAATGAAAAGAGAAACCTAGACTAGGCACCAATAGGCCCTCTTTTGTGAATGCAAAAGATCCTTCTCACGAATGTAAAGTTTAAGAAACCTTACCCTTTGTGAATGCAATGCGAATGATAAATACCCCTGCACCAAAAACCAATAAACCATCAAAATCCATGTCTAAAATAAGTCCTAGATGGACCCTCAGAATTCATTTGGAATCCTTAAACATAAAGTGAATAGGCTACCCAACTAGAAATGGTGTTTTGGACTCAATGGAATTGATGGAATGACCAACAAAGGTCGTATTAACTAAATATTGACCAAATTCAATCCTTTACAAAATATACTAAAAACCCAAACAAGAACTTAAAATGAGTTCAAAAGCCTTAGAAATCCTAACCAAAGATGGGTGTGCCAGAATTTTGACGTATGGGGTATTGACTTCACTTTGAGAGTTCCTTCAGTTAGAAATGCATATTGGTGGTAATGGATTACGTGTATAAATGGATGAAAGCTATGGTACTATCTAATAATGAAAGTAAGAGTATGGCTGCATTCTTAAAGAGGAATATTTTCTCCAAATTTAGCACTCCAAGGGCAATCATCAGTGATGGGGGTAATATTTCTATAACAAAGTATTTTGGGCTTTGCTAGAAAATTATGGATTCAAACAACATAAGGTGGCTATCCCTTATCATCCACAGACTAGTGGTCAGGTGGAAGTGACAAATTGAGAGATAAAGATGATTCTTGCCAAAACAATGAATGCTAACCTAACTGATTGGGCTTGAAATCTTAATGATGCCTTATGGGCATATAGAACTACATATAAAACCCCAATTGGGATGTCACCATATTAGTTAGTTTTTGGTAAAGCATGTCATTTGCCAGTAGAGTTTGAGCATAAGGCCTTATGGGCACTCAAAAAGCTTAATATTAGTTAGAATGATGCCTCAAATTTGAGGATTGAACAAATAAATGAGCTGGATGAATTCCAGCAGAGAGCATAGGTAAAATTAGCTTTGCACAAATAGAAGATGAAGTTGTATCATGATCGTAGAATTGAGAAGCGAGAATTCAGTCCAGGCGACTCAGTATTATTGTTCAACTCCAAGCTTTGGTTATTTCTAGGCAAATTCAGATCCAAATGGTTTGTTCCATTCACAGTAACATAAGTATTACCTTTTAGAGTGGTTGAATTAGAAAATACGAAGGGGGAATGCTTCAAAGTGAATGGGCAACATGTTAAACAGTATTTTGGAGTGCTTAAGGAGGTAAAACTAATGGAGCTTCTGTACCTTGATGATGTCTGAGTAATCAAGGTACCCTAGTCGTGCTGCGATGTTAAATAAAGTGCTACTAGGAGGAAACCCATAAAAAAATTTTGTTTCATGATTTTTAGCTAAGTTATATACCTTGGAGTTGGTTGATGTATATTTTTAAGTGTGCAGGTAAAGAAGCAAAGAGATTAGAGATAACTACAAGAAATGATGACTTGGGTGACAGCTCATCAGAGATCTAATGGCTCAACAACTCAAGTGTTATAGATGACAATAAAAAGTTAGATTCTAGAAAAGGTTGATGGCCCACCTAATGTCTCATCAATAAGGTGGAAGGTCGTCACCTCCAATTGTCACCAAGTGAATCAAAAGGCAGCATTCTTTCTAAGGTTGATGGTACTCTTGATGAGACGTCATCTAAGTGATGAGCCATCACATTATGTTGGGAATAGGTAAGTATGTCTTTGTTTTAAAATTTAACCGACCCGACCTCCTCCACCCAATCAACTCTTAACCCCTAAAATCATCTCACTAAATTTTGATCAAACCCCTTTGTACTAAATCGACCCAAATTAACCCGATCTAAAACCCCAATGATCCAATCCACCTAGTTTTGGTTAAAAGAAGAAACAAATTAAATCAAATCTTTTCAATTTCATAACTCCCTCTTAAGTTCACCCCCCTTCATCTCAATTACGTTTACTATCCCCTAAAATTTCATCAGTTCATTTACTTCTACCATATAAATCATCCACCAAGTCCACACTCCACCAACAAATCCGCATACCGTGTGTAAAATGGGGTAAGGGAAAAAGTCAGTTCTTTCCTTATGCATCAATAAATTCTCACCAAGGAATGTTAGTTTCTTTACTCTTTTAGTATTTCTTTGAAGCACGGTATGATTCCCCATTAGTTTTTCATGGGTGAGTGAACAAATAGTTTAATTAGAGGGTTATATATTTCAATTGGTACTTCAAAACCTTGGGAAAATATTGTTGCCCACCAAATTAGTAAAGGTAAAGTCAGAGTAACACTTCGTCCTCTTGAAAATTATTCACAATCCATTATACCATGAGATTTACAGCTCGCTTGAGCCCGTAACCTTAATGGTATAATGGAATGGTAATACATTTCAATGTGGCTACTCACTCATGTGTATTATGCATTCTAGTTGAGTTGACGATGTGAGTGATGAGCCACCAATTATGTAACGGGACGTCACCTAAATCGTCAATTTTAAATAATTTGGGTAACAATGTTTTTTGAGTTGACAAAAAAGATTGATGAGATGTCCAGCCTGTGAGCCATCACCTAAAATCTTCAACTCTGAATAACCTGGATAACAATCTATTAAGACTGATAATGAGGACTGATAAGCCATTACCTTAGGTCATCACATGTGATCTGTGAACTGTTAAGCTTGATGTCGAGGCTTGACAAGACGTCACTCCTTTGACGAGCCATCACCTTAGGTTGTCAAGCATGTATATAAAACGTAAATTTGTAAACTTCTTTATGTTTTTCCTTTGTTGTTCCAAGTTAACATCATCCCTCCACAGGTATAAATACCTCCCAAATTTCAACCTACTCATGGTGGGGCAAGTAATATATCAGGAAGGGCCACCTCGACCCATAAACTAGTTTATGCATCAAAAAATAAGGTCGAGGATATGGAGGCCACATGATACAAAATTAGGCTGAGTGCAAGACAATAAATAGTTGCTCCCCAGTCTGATAAGGGAGCGAAGTCAGCAGGAAATGAGTGTAGCATGCAAAGTGCTAATTCAGAGGATGATGATGAGAGTGGCACTAAAGCCACCACAAGTCCAGAAAAAAAACATAAACTGCTTCCTATATGGGGAAAATTTTGTACCACCAACTAGCACTGCGAACTTTGACCACAAGATAGCCAATAGAGAGAATCAATGTCCTTGGTTAGCATAGGTATTATATGAGGGATAGCCTGAATGGTTGACGAATCACAACGCAATAATTTTCAAGTCTACTTTTTCTTTCATAGCTATGTTCTTTTGGGCACTAGTGCAGTTCATATTGATGCCTACTGGAGGCGATAACGCTTTAGTTGAAGATCAAGCGGTGTTAATAGCGAGCTTGATGTCTGGTTTCTAGCTGATGTTTGGGGAGATCATAGCTGATGAAATGGGAATAGGTGTTACAAAGCCCGACACCTCCTATCCATTTCCATACGCTGTCACCCAACTATCCAAGAAGGCTTATGTTCCAATGTTGACCAGTACAAATGTTGAGACTATAGCAACAAAGACCCATAACTTTAAGAGATCTCAGGATGAAGGGAATCTTGGACTACAATTTAGAAAACATGCTAGTTTGGGACTTAATACTTAGACCACATGGGATCCCCCTGCCACTTCAGAGGCTTTAGGCTCTACATCAGGTACGTAACTTACTGTTAGAGTAAGAGACTGATGATAAAAGAGAGATGAGAGGGTGGTTTTTATGAAAAAGAAAAGAAAAGAGTCTTATGTATAAAAAAAACAGTAAAAGAAATAAAAAATAGACCTGTAGTGGAAGCAAGGAGTGAATTAATGAAGAAGTTTAAGAATAGGGCTGGTTGTAAGTGGAGCAGAAGTAGTTTAGTGCCAAGGAGGGTTTAGTCACTAATCCCAAATGTACCATACCTACCCCAAGCCTGCATTACAAGCCGAAAAGGTCCTAGAGTGATCCTAGTCTAACTGTCCAGAAGCTAAAGTATAGAAAATAAGGGCAAGCCTATGATATTGTTTGTGCATTGCTTGAACTTCATTGTGAGAGTGAGAGATTTGATTTCAGTCCCAAATCGATTTGATCTCTTATATGTGGGACTTATTTGTGGTGAGGGCATGTGTATAGTGTTGTTAACTACTTATTATTAGATTCATATCATAATGTCACTC
The DNA here is from genome assembly GCA_031232105.1 of Capsicum rhomboideum. Lineage (NCBI taxonomy): Eukaryota > Viridiplantae > Streptophyta > Magnoliopsida > Solanales > Solanaceae > Capsicum > Capsicum rhomboideum. The sequence goes on from CP124718.1 coordinate 55,093,299, forward strand.
ATAGATCCTTGTTGGTTAGTGTGATGAATAGTCCGTGCATGTTAGTTTTGTTTAAAACTGATGGGTTTGAGTATGACTGCGATAGTATCCCTTAAAATCTTATTGTTTATATAGTGTGAGGTTGTCTAGTTGCTTAAGGATAAGAAAATTGTCTAACTTAAGAGTGTTGATGTGATGATATTTTGACGGTACATTTGAGGCTTTTGACTATGAATAATTGTAAGTTCTCGAGCAAACCTTGGTATATCTAATCATTTTTACTTCTAGTGTGCAGAAAAATATGACAAGGTAGAAAATAGGAGAAATTAATATAAAATGGAGGAGTGACGGCCAAGTTGATGAGACGTCAACCTTGTGACGGCCCACCAACCATCTCGCTAGGCCTAAACAGAATGACATGTAATAGAAGTCGAGTTGATGGTCAAAGTGATGAGCCATCAACTACAACGTTAGGTCTAAGCAGAATGTAACTTAAATTATAGGCAAGTGACGACCCGAGTGATGAGATGTCAACCTTGCCGTGACACACGAGGCGGGTAATTTTGAGTTTTTATTTGAATTCCGAATTTCCCTATACTATAAATAGCTACTAAAAGGATTTTTGCAGGATGTCACATTACATAGAAAAAAATAATCTTGTTCTTGTAACAGATCGGAATAGGGAATTAATAATGAGACTTGGGGATATCAACCTCCATTTAATTAGACTTGAGTTGGTAAATGGGATATACTAATATGGGATCAATGATACGAGTTAGTAATGCAAAACCCATAAGACATTAATTTGGGATTGGGGATAGTTGTCTAATAGGGGCATAAAGTTGTTTAGATGAACATAACCTATCGATTGTATGCCGAGCATCATGAGAGATCACTAGTGAGAAGAACCTATGGAGTTATGAAGTTACTAGGGAACACAGTCCTAGTGCTTCTCACATCTTGATTAAAAATCAAACAAAATCAATAATTATTACTATTGGAATTCTGATCCACAAAACCCCCTTTTTACTGGAGATTATTTACTAATTACTTAGATAAATACTTGATAGATATTTTGACCTATTCCTTTTGGGATCAACCCTAACCTAGTTGAGTTTTATATTCGATCAACGACCATTTTATACTTGCATCGGAGGTGTAATTTGGGCGATATCAAATTTTAGCACCGTTGTTGGGGAATACGGTTATGGAGTGGATTAATTGTGTTTGTCAGGTTGTTGGTTTCTCTTTATTTATTTTACTTTTTCTGTTGTTTCTAAGGCACAGACTGGTGCATGTCCAATACTCAGAGTCAAGGCAATCTCCTGATTCCATTTGATATGGAAATTGAAAGGACTTTGAGAGCTAGAAGAAGTATAGTGAGCGACGGAGTTCAAAATCAAGGAGTTCATAACAAGGGAGTTTTAAATAAGAGAGTCATGAATCAGCCCGGACATCTTCATGGGCTTCAAGAAACTGTGGAGAAAACCACCACTCGATTGGTATTGTGGTGAACGCTAGATAAAAAGCTGCCAGCCAGGCAGCAAGGGAAGAAAGGGGGCAATACAAGTGCTATGATACCAGACCATCTAGCTGCACTTAAAAAACAAAAAAGGCAGAGAAGTAATAAGGGGTAACAACCTCTACCTTAGAATCTTCCTCAGTTTGATAATGTAGAAGACGAGCTAAACATTCTAGAGCCAGTTGAAACAGGTGCTATTATTCCACTGCCATTGCCTCATGGAATAAGGTTTGACATCACTAGTGCTATGATACAGTTGTTGAACTTAAAGAGGTTATTCACAGGCCTTGCTACTGCTGATGCAAACCTTCATATTGTGAACTTTGTAGGGATTTGCAATTCCTATAATCTACCCATAGTTAGCCAAGATGCTATTAGACTATGGTTTTTTCTTTCTCTCTGATGGGAGAGGCTATATTATGGTTGACAGAGTTGCCACGTGGATGGATCATTACTTGGAATGAGTTGAGGACTTAGTTTTTGGAGTGATTTTTCCCACCTTATAGAATGTTGTAGTTTAAAGATGAGATTTATAACTTCAGACAGTTACATTTACAGGTGTTACATGAGACGTGGTTGAGGTTTAAGAAGAAAAAGCTGCAGAATGTCCGAATCACAGAATTTTGAGCCATAGATTTTTGGAGATCTTCTATAAAGCTTTGAATTCGAACACCAAGGCTGTAGCAGACACTTTCAGAAGTGAGGCATTCATGAGATTACATTGGTATTAGGCTTCTAAGATTCTAGATTGGATCACTAAAACCAACCAGGGTTGGCATACTCGTGATATCGATATGCCCACAAGCAGGGGTTCATATTTTTTTTCACCAAAGAAGCTAGATCTTGATTTGAAGAAAAGAGAGACCCCACCGACTAAGCCTTCTATTGAAGAGCCTCCAGCCTTGTAGCTCAAGGATCTTCCATCCCATCTTCATTATGCATTTTTGGGAGCCAATAATTCTTTTCCAGTTATTATTGCAACTAATTTGGTAGATCGGTAAGTTGAGGCTTTAGTTTCCGTGTTGCAGAAGTTCAAGAGGTCCATTGGATGGTGCATTGCTAATATCATTGGGATTCAGCATGGAATTTGTACACATTAATTTCAACTTGAGACAAAGTGTTTGCCTAGTATTTAGCATTAACGATGAATTAATCTGCCTATACAAGGGTAGTTAAGAAGGAAATTATTAAGTGGTTAGATGCGAGTGTGGTTTACCCAATTACAGATATCAAATGGGTGAGCCCGATCCAATGTGTGCCTAAAAAGGGTGGAATAAATGTTGTTCCAAATGAGAAAAATGAGCTTATTCCTATGAGGTCGGTCACTAGTTGGAGGGTATGCATGGATTATAGGAAGCTAAATGCATGGACTGAAAAGGATCACTTTTTGATACTTTCATGGATCAGATGTTAGACCGTCTTACTGGTAGAGGATAGTATTATTTTCTTGATGGATACTCGGGTTACAATAAAATTTCAATTGCTCATAAGGACCAAGAGAAGACCACTTTTACTTGTCCATATATTACTTTCATATTTAAGAGAATCCCTTTCGGTATGTTTAATGCGTCGGTGACCTTTCAGCATTGCATGATGTCCATCTTTTCTGACATGGTAGAGGATACTATTGAGGTATTTATAGATGACATCTCGATTGTTGGTGACTCATTTGAAGATTTCTTGGCTTATCTTGCTAGTGTACTGAGGATATGTGAAGATTGTAACTTGGTGCTAAACTGGGAGAAGTGCCACTTTATGGTAAAAGAAGGAATAGTGCTTGGTCACAAGATTTTAAAGAAGGGGATTGGGGTTGAAAAGGCAAAGATTGAGGTGATTGAAGAATTGCCTCCACCAATTTCTATGAAAGATATTCAGAGCTTCTTAGGGCATGCTGGATTCTATCATAGATTCATCAAGGATTTATCTAAAAATTCACATCCCTTATGCAAGTTGTTAGAGAAGGAGGTGAAGTTTGTGTTTGATTATGCATGTCTGAAGTCGTTTGAGTGTCTGAAAGAGAATTTGATTTCAACCCCTATTGTTGTGTCACCTTATTGTTCCATTCCATTTGAGGTTGTGTGTGATGCTAGTGGTGTGGCTCTGTATAATCAAAGGATTAGTTCCAACTAAGTACTTACAGAAAAGTACTACACGTCTCTACTCCACCACAGGGGAAAGAATGAATATAAATTACAAGCCTTCTAAAGCTCATATTTGCAATAACAATATATGTTTTACAAATGATTTTTTTATTACTAAGGATATCAATGAAGTTATCATTCTGGGTTTTCCTTTTATTGCCCAGATAAAACATTATACTGATACTATCGAAGTTATCCAGACCACTGTTTTAGGACAAGACTTGTTCTTCCCCTTTGTAAAAAGACTTCCATTGAAGAGAGCATGTTTATTAAGGAAAAAACTATTTTTAAAATAAACTATCATTCTAACGATATCTCCTTCCTAAAAGAAGAAATTCAGATTAAAAAAATTGAGCTAATTTAAAAAAACCAGAGAATAGTGGCTAAAATCCCTGCTCTTCAAAAACTTTTTGAAGAGGAAATTTTCTCAGAATTCCAAAATGCCTATTGGAAGAGAAAAGAGCATTCAGTCGAACTCCCTTATATCACTAGGTTCAATGAATAGACTATCCCTACCAAGGCGAGACCCATTCAGATGAACCAAAGATTGATGAAAGTCTGCAAGACTGAAATAGACCATTTATTAAAAAAAATGGTATTATCCATCCCTCTAGTTCTCCTTGGAGTTGTTCCGCCTTTTATACCAATAATAGTGCTGAGAAAGAAAGAGGAACCCCTAGGCTTGTTATCAATTATAAGCCCCTTAATTTCGTTTAAAATAGATCCCCCATCCGATTCCTAATAAGAGGGATATTCTAAAAAGGACCTATAAGGCCAATATTTATAGTAAGTTTGACATGAAGCCAGGATTCTGGCAAATCCAAATCTCCAAAAAGGATAAGTTTAAAACCGCTTTCAATGTACCGTTCAGACATTACGAATGGAATGTTTTACCCTTCGGGTTAAAAAATGCCCCTTCAGAATTTCAAAATATTATGAACAATATCTTCAACCCTCACATTAATATGTCTATAATATATATTTACGATGTATTGATATTCTCCGAAGATATAGATTCTCATTTCAAGCATTTAAACACTTTCTTTAAAGTTCTTAAAAATAATGGCTTAGTCATCATCGCTAAAAAAATGGTGCTTTTCCGAACCACCATTAGATTTCTGGGACATGACTTATATCAAGGCACCTATAGACCTATTTGTAGAGCCATTGAGTTCTCCTCCAAATTCCGCAATGAAATTATTGATAAGACTCAACTTCAAAGGTTCTTAGGAAGCCTTATGTATGGCCTTAGAGTACATCATGTACCAATTCCAGACCCAAAGAAAATCTAACGGATACGTAAGAGTAAGTAGAACCTGGATCAAATAAAATAGTAGCCATCCGATCACAGAAACCACCCTTAGCAATTAAGCACATAAACCCGGTTCACTCAAGGAACCAATATAATAATGACAACACTTAGGCCCGGTCCTCTCAAGGAACTAATATAATTAAGAAAACACATAATCCTAGATTCACTCAAGGAACCGTCACACTCACCTGTACCTTATACATACATGCTAAAGGTCTAATGGTTGCCCACTAGCCATGACATGCAAGGGTTGAGATCTTGTCCATGTACCAAATCCCAGACATCAAGTGTCTGCCAACCTTATACCAACTAATCTCGTAAAGATGTCCAAATATTGTTACATACCACAATAATGACAAATATCTCAACAATCACAACCACAATGAGTACAGAAACAACACTTGTAACAACTAATAAACTTTACTCATAAGTTCATTGCATACGATTAACACATACGATATCAAACAATCATTCACTTTCCTTGAACATGCATTGTACAAGCAATACTAAGGAATAGTTATCCTGCACACATAAAATAAGTTGGGTTTTAACTACATTAAACCATCACCTAGCTCAATCCAAGCCTGAAATGCTCTAACGAACTTGAACTTTCCTTTATCTTGCTACCGCTGCTTGATTATGGTCTAAAAATAGGAATATAACACATGATCAACTAAATGACCTACAATATTCAGAATTATAGCCTAATCCTGAACCCTAAGGCCAATTCATGATCATTCCCTCAATTCTAGGATTTTCCCACCATAAATTCAATTTCTTGGATACATTAGTGAATTATATTCATGCAAGAGTAAATTATAAACTTTTAACTAAAAGCCCAAAGGTTTTACCGCCAATTTACCTCATTGCACTAAAACATTTAGCTAGGTCAAGCTAAACCCTCCCCAAAACTTGTAAACTAGTTATTCTATGGTTTAAGAATCAAAAAACTAGTTAATGGGGATGAATAACTTACCTTTATGAAGAATTTTGGTTGAAAATAGGTGAAAATCACCCCAAATTGTCTAAGCCGTTCCCAAACGAGTTTAGAAATAATAAACCATTTTTGGGGAATTTTTTACATAAATAACAATTCACCCTCCTATAGCAACCTGATCCCACTATAGAAGCATCGCTATAGTGGAATTCGCCTTCTATAGCGAGATTGATCGGCTTTGACTTCTGCTATAGCGGGAATTTCTTTGCTATAGCGGTAGGCACATAGCGGTTTGCCACATACTATAGTGGGTGTGTCGAGTTAAAAACTCAGGATTACTCCCAATTTTGCCTTTTTTGCAATGCACCCACAAAACCATGACATTCCAGACTAACCCCTTTGCATTATATTTGATATCGGGAGTTCTACTCACCCCTAATCACTTCCAAAAAGTCCTACAAATTTCTTATCATCTTAGCTAACATAAAATCATGCTAAACTTTATTACATTTATCCAATCCATTTTTGTATTTCCCTAGACCATACCTCACTCAGATTTTATCCAAGACAAGCCTAGCCTGGAATCTTTAACTTTCAATTCGGGAGAAAACTTAACCCGAATTTTTGTATGTTAGACTTACCCATAATGATTGAAAGGGTCATTACATCCTCACAACCTCTCCTTTTTCCACTCTAAAATTGTCACATATCACACCTTCACTCCTCTCAATCTTTTGTCTCTCAATTTTATTCGAGTTTGGACAAGTGCCAAGGATCCCTTGTGAATTTTTTGGAGATCCTTCAACTATAGCTTCCACTTTGAGTTGCTAGAAGTAGCCTTTATTTCTTTCATTTGCTCCTTCTCAATCACATTTCCACAAGGAGTATCTTACTCTGCTTTCGCCTTTTTGGTTTTAATCTTGGAAACCAATTAGGAAATCTTGTCAAGAGTTCTTTGCATGGAGGCACCCAACTCTTTTGTACTCAAATATGCAAACTCTCCAATTGGAAGCAGTTCACTTATGATCTCTTTTTTTACGTGGCAAATTACCTCTACTTCTATGGCTCATTGATCCTCCCACCCTTCCTCCAAAATCATTACCATATGGATAACACACATCAGAACTAGACTAGGAGGTGTAAGTTCTTGCATCCCAAGAACTAGAGAATGTACCTCTTCAATGGTCCACACAACGTCTCTAAATTATTTCCGCCCACACATCTACACATCTATCACATCATCTTCATAACCATAGAGTGAAGTTTGAAAACCTTCATCTTCATTAGAGGAGTTGCAACAAGATTCCTCTACCCCTTCAACATCATCATAAGAGACATAAGCTCCATGCATCTCAAATTCGTCTCCGATGTAGTAATACTCATCACCATGTCGATCATAATCTATTGGACCATCATATCCTTCATAGGATTCACCATCATACTCATGAGCTTCATTAATTTTCACAGAATCACCCAAAGAACCCTCATATGGCTCATCATCACTATACTCATAGCTCATGTCTCTACAAGCGTAGTCACTAATGTCATCTCCACAATAATCTGAAGTTGTGGATGACATTCTTCCTTATATCACCTTTGTACCTACAATAATAGTAACCAAGTTAGTAATAAAAGCCTTAACATCACTCATATTTGAACTCTTAACTCACCTTCTATGGATTTTCCCCCCAAATTGATAGTGTTACTAGCGTCGCTCGATTAATTCAAGGTTATCTATCCTTGTGGATGAATGGATACTTGTGACTCTTGAAATAAGGATGACTCAAATAAATATAGAAGGACTTAAATTAATCTATGACATAAAATAAAAAGTAGAAGAAAGGAAACACGAAAAAAAATCAAACTCAAAAAAAAAAAACTAATAAAAAGTAGAAGGAATTACTTGATGTTAATTAGTTTGAAGAATCAAAGAGGTGATTTGATGTTTAAATACTAGTTAACAAGTAATTAATGATGTTAATTAGTTTTTAAATAGTAGAGAAATAGAAGAGAAATTAGTGGAAAAAGGAATAAGGAAGTTCGGATACTTAGAAAAATTTTGGGAACTCAAAGAAGTTCAACCTTGGGAAATTTGATTTGATGGTTAAAACTAGTTAACAAGTAATTAAAAATGTTAATTAATTGTTAAATAGTTGAGAAATAGAATAAAAATGAGTATACAAAAAGAATTAGGAAGTTTGGACACTTGGAAAAATTTTGGGGTAAAAAATTTGGGACCTAAAAAAAACAAAAAAACTAAGTATAGAAGTCTGATTTTTGCTTACTCTCTGCATGTGTATCTCACTTGCAGGAGGTAAGAATGGGTAAGGTTGGATGATAGCTGCTGATGTGGCAGCAGTTGATTGCTGCATTGACTACTGACGTGGCAGTCCATGTGGAAAATAATTAATATTTTTTTTCAAATTTTTTTTTTTTTTTTTAGATTTCGAATTTTTTTCAATTAATTTCCACTTGGACCCACAAATACTTTTGTCCACACTAGACTTGGAAAATTTGGATGAAAGTGTACCTCTTTTAACTTATTCTTCATGAACTCCTAGATGAACACTTAAAGCACCAAGAACACACACCAATTTCCAACACCTTCAAATTACCTCAGAATTTACTCAATATTAAGGATTATCTTTCCCTCAACTTAGGGAACAAACCCCATGTCACGTCCCAAATCCCATTGGGGCGGACAGGCACCCATAGCTGTAAAGTCCCGAGAGAACCAACCTACGATCATATACTTCTTATGCATGTAATTGAGCTAATAAATGTGCTGCAGTGTATGGACATGACGTATTGATAAAGTAAACCAGGTAGGTAAGTACAAAATAGATATAAAGGACTTGGCCGTTGGGGCCGCAACTTCTAAGAGACAAGACACTACCATGCTTGACTTTACAATGTCTACAAAGCCTCTAAACAGTTCCCCTCCTTACACATAACTACTACACAATACCAAAAATATATACAACTGACTCGGAAAGCCCCGAATCAACCTGGAGCTCACCAATATCCTTTAGATGTCCTGTACTCCTACTGGAGAGATCTACTAGCTCCTATGCCTGCAGTATGAAATGCAGGTCCCCCAAGAGGGACGTCAGTACGAACGAATGTACTGATTATATAAGGCTAAAATTAACTATACATAACGCAAGAGCTCAAATGAAATCAGGTACAAGTGAAGAGATAATGATAATAAACCACCTTCGTTGGTATCTGTGGAACCAAGTACATTACATTCATTTCTTTCCTTTTTCCTTTATAATCTTGATAAGCCATGCCATATACGTACCCAACTGATCAGTGGTAAGATGAACTGGGATCGGCTCCTGCCAGGTTATCTCCCGTAGAGCTTCCACCCATAAATAACAAATCAAGATCGGCTCATGCTAGGCTTTCGCCCCTAGAGTTGCCACCCATACAACCATATTGAGTTTTCTTAATGGATTTAATCTTCGAAGTTGTTATAGTGGTGGTTTTAACATTATTGAATATTTTTGGAACAACAAAAGAGAACACCTGGAACTTGATAATAAACATGTATTGAGGTACTTTAGAACATTTTGGAGTGGAAACAAGGTCATTAACTATGTGGACAGTAAACGATGCCAAAGGATACGGAAAAGAGTAACCTTAAATACCTTATCTTCTCACTACGTGTATACAATGATTAAGCTCCTTCCTTACGTGCTACTCTACAACACAAGTACGTAACGGAGCTAACATCAAAAGCTAATTACATTACAAGTTTGCAAAACGACAATTAGTTACTTAACGGGAAGTAAAAACCATCCAACCTCCTTAACACATGGTGTATCACTCCCCACTTCTTTATATTGCCATACAACCTTATTCCACCCTCTTATACTATGACTTACTGCCTTGGCAAGACAACACCACCAAAATAGTCCACAAACCAACATAAACATTACAAACCTATAAGATTTCCCACCAAGTTCATACTTCACATTTTTTCCTCAATGCAACTCCACATATTTATTCCATCAAGTCACATAAATACCTTCAACAACAATATACCAAAAATAGTCCACACAGTTTTAGAAATCACTTTAACATAACAAGAAAGTATTCTCTTTTCACTAAATCAAATGTTCCGCATACAAACACATATAAACATTTCCACCAAACAATAGACAAAAAGGACGAATTAGGGACAGAACAATACATTAATATACTGAAATTTCATCCTTGTAAATTAATTTCCTCAAGATGTTAAGTCCCTTTTAAAGGTTAAACCACATAGAAGGCAAATCCTTTATAAACTAAGCAAAAGTGGACTGCCACATAAAAAGTGGACTGCCCTATACCTTTTAAACATTACCAACATGATTTCCACAACCTCTTATGCATATATTACATTAATATATAAGGGTAAATACTTACCAAGGCTTGTAAAGTGGAGGATTTTTTCCAAAGGGGCGGTTGATTAGGGTTTGAGAGAGGAGAGAGTGTTTGATTAAAATCTGGAAGTTTGGCAAGTGAATCGTGTAGAAAATGAGCTGAATTTCAGCATTATATACCCCCTCTAAACCGCCTCTCAATAGTCCATCCTTAGCCAAATTTTTGGTCAACAATTCCAAGTAGATGATGTATTCACGTGGTCCATTCCTACATGTATCATATCATTTTGGGCCCATTTCTTATTTACTTAGTTTGGCCCTCAATTGAGTCCATAAACATGTGCCTTAATTCATCCCAATAATTTTAGTAGATGATTCACCTACTATAGTCGCATAAGTTTGAAAATGTACAGGGTGTTACACTCGCCTAAATAAAATATTAAGTCCATTACCTATTACCACAAAGCCGTACCAAGTTCCATATACGTAGATTAGTGTATATAAAATACGGGTTGTTACACCCCAATAGTTTTTAAGCACCAATTATTCCTCAATCAAGACACCCACTTTAAAAGTTTGCAAAGTTTAAAAGCTCACAACCCTTTAATGAAAACTCTTTTTATACAACTTCAAATTGAATGAAATGTGAAATTTAGACTTAAAAGACACCAGAGAATCAAGATCTAGTATCAAAAACAATAAATCAAAACAATGCTATGAAACAATGCTTTTAGGGATTTTTTTTTATTTTTGAATTTATGAATCTAGGACCTAAGAATTGATGGAACAACTCTTAAAACCAATGCTATGATACCAAATGATAACGATCCTAGTCGGACAACTAGAATTGATATCAGAAATGTGGAATTAAGCATCACAAATTGAAGATAGAGGAATAGATTAGAAAGGGGGATGGAAATAGAAGAAATAAAGGCCTAAATGAATTGAAAAATAGACCAAGAAAGAAGAGAACTCAATCAAATGTACGAGAAACCAAATTGAATCCACAATATGATAACTCGATGATCAATCAAGAGAAGATGATAACACAAACAATTCGGGAATCCACCTTTATCACTAGATCTAAGCGAAAAATTGGAATTGAACCCAATCAGTACACTAATGCTAGGCTTCACCTAGAGAATTCTACTATAAGCTTCAAAGCTCTCAATTCAACATTATTTAAAGTATTAAAAATGACAAAAGACTACTATTTATACTTAGGAAATAAAAAAGACACTATCTTTTACAATTTTACCTTAATGAGATAAGGGCCTTGTTTGATTGTCTTCTTTTGTGAATTAATGAAACATCGCGGTCCCCTTGACTTCAAGTCTTCATTCCAAGATATCATCCAAATACGATATTGCTCATGAGGGAGCTCCTTTCAAGCGTACATGAACCTCAAACCATCCAAATAAGCAATCAAAAGCTTCCAAAGTAGTGGATTGATGCCAAGTCTACCGACTCGTTAGCTCAGTTTAGTGTGTAAGGCTTTGATGGAATTTGGATTGCATCATTAGTAATATAAAATCATTTGTAATGGATCATTATTAATATAAATTAACTCCCTATTTCCAAATCCCTTATTTTCTTTTCTTGCAAAGGTCGTTGATCATCTTATCCAATTTTTAGTCAATTCTATCTTTGTTCGTCTTAAATAAAAAACTCCCAAAATATTTACCATTTTGCATTTTTATAGCATTGTTGATGACAATTCCTTATTTACTTGATCACTCTTACATTGTTCCCTTTGAGATCGACCCCAACTCTACATTGGGTAATTATATTTTGATGACTATGTACACTTCTCATTTTTAGTGATGGATTTGGACATCACCCACTGACCCTCAAAATCAATAATACACGCCGAAAGCATATTCTTTGAAACCTGAATAGTCCGCTATGACTGACCATCAGTTTGAGGATGAAAATTTATGTTGTGATGAAATTGGTTACATAATTCCCTCTGAGTAGGACGGTCAGAAATAATAGAAATAGGCACCCCGTACAAACACACTATCTCCCTGATCCAGATCTGATCCATCCTTTCTAAATTGTAGGGTATTTGAACCAGTAAGAAGTGAGCAGACGTGGTCAACCTATCAATGATGGCCCAAATAGAATAAAACCTCTCGAAAATATGTGGCAAGCCTACCACGAAGTCCATAGCTATCCGCTCCCACTTCCACTAAGGAATAGGTAGGCCTTGAGTCAAACTACCAGGCCTTAATTGTTCTTACTTCACCTTCTGACTGTTCAGGCCCCTAGATACAAACTCTGCAAAATCCCACTTCATCGATGGCCCAAATAGAATCAAACCTCCAGAAAATATGTGGCAAGCTTACCATGAAATCCATAGGTATCCGCTCCCACTTACACTCAGGTATAGGTAGGCCTTGAGTCAAACTACTAGGCCTTAATTGTTTGTACTTCACCTACTTACTGTTCAAGCACCTAGATACAAACTCTGCAATATCCCACTTCATCCAGGATTACCAGTAATGATTTGTCAAGTCACGATGCATCTTCTTCTCCTGGATGAATAGAATATCTGAAATGATGGGTCTCCTTCATAATCTCCAACTCTAGAGACACTGATACAACCCTCAATCCTCAATACACTCTCTAAATCCAAGGTTGTCTTCCTAGCCACGACCCTCAGAACCATATCACGAATCTACCTCAACTTCTCATCCTCGAACCACTATGCCTAAATCCACTCTAATACCATTGATCTATCTTCCATGCAAGCAAGAACACCCTCGGGCTCAGATATATCAAGACAAACAAATAGATTGGCTAAGGATTGCAAATCTAAAGCCAAAGGTCACTCTTCAACTACATGAAAGACCAAATTTCCCACACTCACCGTGTTCTAGCTCAACCCATCAGCTACCATATATGCCTTTAATGGATTATAGATAATCAAAACATCATAGTCCTTACGAAACTTCAATAACCTGTGTTGTCTCAAATAAAGGACCTTCTGGCTAAAAATGTACTGTAGGCTACAATGATCGGTGAATATTTTACAATGAACTCCATATAGATAATGCCTCCAAATCATCATCGCGAAGACTACCACCGCCAACTCCAAGTCATGGGTGGGGTGGTTCCTCTCGTGAACCTTCAGCTGCCTAGAGGCATAGGCAATAACTCTATGATGTGCCATGGTTTTACACCAACATATAATCTAAACTGAATCTAGAAGCATCAAAATAGACAGTAAACCCTAGACCTCAATATGAAGAGTTAGAATCAGAGATGAAGTCAATAAGACCTTGAAATATAGAAAGCTTGCCTTGCTTTTATCAGACCACTGGAAAGGAACATTCTTTCGAGTCAATCTAATCAATGGCACTGCAGTCGAAGAAAACCCCTCCACACATTATTTGTAGTAACATGCCAAATTGATAAAATTCCAAACTTAAGTAGAAAATCACAAACTGTCTCAATCTTTGCTAGATCCACCATATCTAATCCTTTAACACCACGTGTCCCATGAATGCCATAGACTCAAGTTAGAACTCACACTTGGAGAACTTGGCATACAACTGCTTATCCTTCAAAATTTAATGCACAAATCTCATATCCTGCTCATGATCCTCCCTAATCTTGGAGTAGCTAAGATGTCATCGATGAACACTATCATAAATGAGTCCAAATAGGGACTGGACACTAATTTCATCAAGTCCATAAATATTGTAGGGGCATCGGTCTAGACAAAAGATATAATCATTAACTTATAGTGGCTATAACGAGTCCTAATGACGGTCTTAGGAACATCCATTGCCCTGATACCCAACTGATAGTAGCCCGATCTCAACTCTATCTTTGAAAACACAACTGCATACTAAAACTAGTCAAACAAGTCATTAATATACGACATCGACTATTTATTCTTAATAGTCACCTATTTCAGTTGTTAGTAGTTAATACAGATACTCAAGGAGCAATTTTTCTTCTTCACAAATAGAGCCCTGATAAACCCCTTACTCAAAAGGTCCTGAAGCTGCTCTTTTAATTCCTTCAACTCCACCAATGCCATCTAATATGGCAGAATAGAAATAGGCTAAGTATCCGGCTCAACATCATTGCTAAAGTCAATATCACGATTGGGCGGAAGGCCAGGTGAGTTTGTAGGAAACACATATGCAAAGTCACTAACCACATGAACAAACTTAAGTGAAGGAGTGTCAGCCCTAGTAACAAACTACCGCACTTGTACAAATAATATAATCCCTCTTGGCACATAACTATTAGTACCCTTCCACACAATCTGAGGGATACTTGGCATAACCAAGGTAATAGTCTTGGCAAAGCCTTCCAAGACAACTAGTCTATGCCCAAAAGCATATCAAAATCAACCATGTATAGGATAACATGATCTACCCAAGTATCATACCCCAAGATAGTAACCTAACAGGATCGATACACACAATCCACTACTAAAAAATCACCTATGGGAGTAGCTACACATCAATACATGCAAATACTCACATAACAAATCCAAATAAGTAACAAAGTAGGCAGATACATATGCATAGATAGACCACATATCAAATAATATAGAAAGTGGCTAGTGACAAACTGAGATCATATATGTGCTAACTACATCTGAAGCCTCAAATTCACGCCTACCTTGAAAAGATTATAGATGACCATATCCACTCCCGGACTGGGCACCCACACGATAATCTGCTTGGGTTGGAAGAGACTCATTTCTAACACCCTAGGGACCACCCTAAATACCATAGGCAGCACCTTTGGCTGGTAGCAATAGAGCCTTAATGGCCTAAACCAACTGAAGTTGCTGCTTGCTATCTTTGAGTCAGGAACACTCCTAGTAAAATTCCCCATATTTCTACACTCATAAACCCCCTTGCTATATGTACCCTAACGTGACAGCCCTACCAAACTAGAATGGCCATCATGGCCTGAATACCCATAATGCGAACCTCATGAATTCTAATCTAAACCTTGGATACTTCATTTGCTATACACTGAATAACCACCATGTTTAATCTATAGCACTGCCTGAATAGACCTACTAGGTTAAAATTAATAAACTCTATAAGGAAAACCCCTGCCTCTAGATTGTGAAACACTAAAAACACATTGACAGATAGGCCTTTTGTCGTTACCTACTTAGACCTCATAATGTATCCACTCTATTGTCCTCTTATCGTCAACCACATGTAGAAATATAATCCCCTACAACTCCTAGATGTTCTGTCACCAAATTAAGGGGTAAAGTCAATCCCCTAACAAATCTCCATACTCTCTTGTGCATGGTAGGAAAGATCATAGAAGCTTTCCTAGACAACTCAAGAAATCTCTTCTCATACTCTAAAATAGACATAGAACATTTTTGTAGATCAGTGAATTCATCTCTCTATATCTCTCTCATACTGTGAGGCACATACTTCTCTATGAAAGCCTCGAAGAATTGCTCCTAATTCATCAGAGGTGACCCAGCTGGCATACACTGAAGAAACCTTACCTCCACTCCTTTGCTAGGCCCGCCCACCATCTAAAATATTATGTAGTCAACCCATGAAATTCGACTAATATGAGGTTATACAATCTCCCCAAATAGCTCACCAGAAACTCATAAGAATCCTTCTTTGGAGCTTCAAGAAACATAGGAGGACCAAATCGGGTAAACCTATCAAACATCTTATCCTTCTCATTAGTCATCACTGGTCTTGTTGCAACAGGCTGAGCAACCACCACCACTAGCAATACCTCTAAATGGGGAGCCACAGTAGCAAGCCGTGCCCATGAAACATGAACACACTATGGGACTGCCTGGGTTGAATTATGTGCCTCATATGTGAGTTCAGAATCACTCTGTGTACCTTGGAAAACCCCTGCATATGACATATCCTCCAAAAATCTCAAAATCCTAACCATGGTGTCCTGAAGCATAGCTGTGGCCACAAATGATAGTGGAACTTGAGCTGGACCTAAACCCTCTGGCTAGTACAATAGCTCATCTACATCTATCACTAGTTCTTGTGGCAATGCTCTATCCTGACCCCAGTTAACGGCATAGCTTGTGTATAGTATTGGCCCTTAGGTCAACCCCTATCCTGACCCTTAGTTGGCCCCCTAACAACATGCATAAGAGTTTCACCCTCGCCTGCTGATACTTGTCATAACAATGTAAAAAAGAATAGAAGAAATAATTTAGAAGCCAATAAGGGTAAGAGAGCACGATAAAGAGTTAAATGATAGAATTTTCCTAAGAATGCCCTATAGCCTCTCGTATATTAGATAAGGGCATCATTGTACCAATCTGTAGCACTCTACTATGAACTCTCTCTCATACTAGTAAGACAGATGAACATAAAGCTATGATACCGCGCTCTTAAGATCCAAAATCGAGCTAAGATGGCACTTTCTATAATCCCTAGTAGGTAAGCCAATTTCCATAACCATATACATAAGTAATGAGCTAATGAACTACAAAGAAAGTGAAAATTATAATAACAAGCCACTATATATACATAAAATACAAAATATACAAAGCAATCTCATAAGAAATAGAAGAAGACAAATTATACAATAATACCTATCCACAGACTCGGTGTTCATGTACAAGAGCCACTAATATGCCAAAGTATAACTATACGAATACATATCTATCTAAAAAGTAAAAAAATATAGATAGTAAGTACAAGAGGTAAAGGGTAAGTCTCCAGACGCTAAGAGCTAACCACAAATCCGATTAACAAGTGCCATCAAATCGGTGGAATCAGTGAGGTGACTCGTACTAGGCTCTATATAAAAAAGATGAAAAAGTGTAGCATGAGTACAAGAACAAGTGTACTCAGTAAGTATCAAAGGCTAACTGAGCTCAGGATGATTATATAGTATAAATAGAAATAAAAGTCAAACCTATATGCAGAAAAAACCCATTAGTCTAAAACACAACACAAATGATAAAGATGATAATAGTAGAAAGTATATGTATATAATGTCATACAATATGGGATGTTGCAGTTCAATATGAGGCCAATACAAAATATTAAAACTTGGAACATGCCTCATGCCACATAAAATCATACCTCAGACTCATCAACAAATTCAGAAAAGTAAAACCTACAATCATACCTCGGGCTGCCTAGAATCATTCCTCAGACTCATCTATAAGAAAAGTAAACTAGGAAATGAACTAAAAATATACCTCAAACCAAATTTAAAGGGGATACAATCTTTTCAAAAGCTACAATCAGTGTTTTCCTCTAAATCGAACCATGATCCGTGTATATGAATGTATAAATATATGTGTGCATATATATATATATATATATATATATATATGTGTGTGTGTGTGTGTGTAGGTAGGTAGGTAGGTATACATAAAATAAGGAAAAGTCTCACTTTTTACCAAGCTACAACCAATCGAGACCCAATCCAGTACAAATTCTTGGGCCTTAGGCCCACAACCTCACAACATAAGGAAAAATATAAAAAGAAATGTGTATTGAAGTAAAGAAACTATAAGAACCCATATTACCATGAAATCCTACAAAAGAACCTAAACTAAGGATTCCTAATCTAAGCTTAGTACTAAGCAAGCAACCTAAACTAAGGCCCAAACAAGAATACTATTGTAAAGTTCCCAAAATAGGCCAATAATTTATAAATTCAAGTTAAAGACTACTCTTGACCAATAATACCGCTATCTATCATGCAATTTAAATAATATATTAGCTACTCAAACCAAGTCTGAAGGTAATAAAACCATAACTACCTCTAGGTCAAATAGCAAATTCCAAGTTGCCACATGAAAACCTTTCGCTTTTGCAAAGCCTCAAATTATTTCCAATCTATCAAATACATAATCTAATTATTAATATGAGAATAATGACACTCATATTTGGATAATATAATTTGGGCATGAAATCAGGTCAAAAATTGACCCTCGAGGCCCACTGATGAAACCAAAATTTTTCTTTAGAATTTACCGAAAAGGAGGGTAAGAAAATCATACTCAAAAGTTGGGCAAAATAGAATTCAATTTGGGGTTCAAAACAACCCTTAAAGATTTTCACAAATTAAGCTACGAATTGAATAGAAATAGGGCGTTATTAAGCATAAAAATAAGGGGAATAAACCAAGGTAAGTATAACTTACTAGGACACAATTGGGATGGAAATAATACAAGAAAAGTTCCCTCTTACATCTCAAGATCAAATTCTAATGAAAATGTAGCAAAAAAATAATGTTTAGGAATATATCAAGGGGTACCTTTTTCGTTAATGCAGGGAACCCTTCGTGAATACAGGGTCAGCCTAACCCAACCTATCATGATGTGATGGGCCCCTTCCTGAATGAAAAGAGAAACCTAGACTGGGCACCAATAGACCATCTTTTATAAATGCGAAGGACCCTCCTCACGAACGCAAAGTTCAAGAAACCTTACCTTTTGTGAATGCAATCCGAATGGTAAATACCCCTGCACCAAAAACCAATAAACCAGAAAAATCCATGTCTAAATTAAGTCCTAGATGGACTCTCAGAATTCATTTGGAATCTTTAAACATAAATTGAATAGGCTACCTAACTAGAAATGGTGTTTTGGACTTAATGGAATTAATGGAATGACCAACGAAGGTCGTATTAACTAAATATTGACCAAAGTCAATGCTTTACAAAATATACTAAAAAAACAAACAAGAACTTAAAATGAGTTCAAAAGCCTTTGGACCCTAACCAAAGATGGGTGATGTGCCGGTATTTTAATGTATGGGGTTTTGAATTCCCTTTGAGAGTTCTTTCAATGAGAAATGCATATTGGTGGCAGTGGATTACGTGTTGAAATGGATGGAAGCTGTGGTACTACATAATAATGAAAGTAAGAGTGTGGATGCATTCCTAAAGAGGATCATTTTCTCCAGATTTAGCACTACAAGGGAAATCATCAGTGATGGGGATAACATTTCTAATATAAAAGTATTTCATGCTCTGCTAGTAAAGTATGGACTCAAACAACATAAGGTGGCTACCCCTTATCATCCGCAGACCAGTGGTCTGGTAGAAGTGACAAATTGAGAGATAAAGATGATTCTTGCTAAAACAGTGAATGCTAACCAAACTGATTGGGCTTAAAATCTTAATGATGCCTTATGGGCATATAAAATCGCATAAAAACCCCCAATTGTGATGTCACCATATTAGTTGGTTTTTAGAAAAGCATGCCATTTGCCAGTAGAGCTTGACCATACATAAGGCCTTATGGGCACTCAAAAAGCTTAATATTAGTTAGAGTGATGCCTCGAATTTTAGGCTTGAACAAATAAATGAGCTAGATGAATTCAAGCTGAGAGCATATGAAAAATTGGATTTGTACAAAGAGAAGATAAAGTTGTATCATGATTGTAGGATTGAGAAGTGAGAATTCAGTCTAGGCTACTTGGTATGTTGTTCAACTCCAAGCTTTGGTTATTTCTGGGCAAACTTAGATCCAAGTGGTCTGGTCCGTTCACACTAACACAAGCATTCCCTTTTGGAGTGGTTGAATTAGAAAATAAGAAGGGGGAATGATTCAAAATGAATGGGCAACATGTTAAACATTATTTTGGAGTTCTTGAGGAGGTAAAACTAATAGAGCCTCTGTACCTTGATGAAGTCTGAGTAATCAAGGTACTCGAGTCATGCTGCAATGTCAAATCAAGTGTTACTGGGAGGAAACCCATGAATATTGTTTGTATCATGATTTTTTTAGCTAAGTTATATACCTTGGAGTTGGTTGATGATGTTTTGAAGTGTCCAGTTAAAGAAGCAAAGAGACTAAAGATAACTACTGGAAGTGATGATTTGGATGATAGCTCGTCATAGATCTGATGGCTCATCAACTCAAGTGTCATAGATGACAATCAAAAGTTAGATTCTAGATGAGGCTGATGGACTACCTGATGTCTCATCAACAAGGTGGAAGGACGTCACCTCCAATTTTCAACAAGTGGATAAAAAGGCATCATTCTTTCTAATGCTGATGGTACTCTTGATGAGACGTCAGCTAAGTGACGAGCCATCACATTATGTTGTGCCTAGGTAAGTATGTCTTTGTTTTAAAATATAACTGACCCGACCTCCTCTACCAATCAGATCTCAACCCCTAAAATCATCCCACTAAATTTTGATCGGACCTTTTTGTACTAAATCGACCAAAATTAGCCCGACCCAAAACCCCAATGACCAAATCCACCTAGTTTTGGTTAAAAGAAGAAACATTTTAAATCAAACCTTTTCAACTTCATAACTCCCTATTAAGTTCTCCCCCATCACCTCACCTATGTTTACAATCCCCCAAAATTCCATCACTTCATTCTCTTCTACCGTATAAATCATCCACCAAGTCCAATCTCCACCAACAAATCCGCATACCATGTGTAAAAAGAGGTAAGGGTGAAAAATCAGTTCTTTCCTCATGCATCAATAAATTCTCTTCAAGGAATGTTGGTTTCTTTACTCTTTCAGTATTTCTTTGAAGCATGGTACGATTCCCCATTAGTTTTTCATGGGTGAATAAGAAAATAGTTGAATCAGAGGGTAGTATATTTTCAATTGGTATTTTAAAACCTTGGGAAAATATTGTTTCCCACCAACTTAGTAAAGGTGATGTAAGAGTAACCCTTTGTCCGCTTGGAAATTATTAAAAATCCATTATACCATGAGATTTACGGCTCATTTGAGCCCGTAACCTCAATGGTATAATGGAGCTAATAAATTTCTATGTGGCTGCTCACTTATATGTATAATGCATTCTATTTGAGTTGGCGATGCAAGAACGAGCCGCCAACCATGTGATGGGATGTCATCAAAATTTTCAAGTCTGAATAATTTGGGTAACAATCTTTTTTGAGTTGGCAAATAAGATCGACGAGATGTCAAACCTGTGACGAGCCGTCACCTAAAATCTTCAACTCTGGATAACCTGGATAACAATCTGTTAAGACTGACAATAAGGATTGATGACCCATTACCATAGGTCATCACATGTTATCTTTGAACTGTTAAGCTTGATGCCAAGGCTTGACAAGATGTCACACCTTTGATGAGCTATTACTTTAGGTTGTCAAGCATGTATATAAAATGTAAATTTGTAAGCTTCTTTTTGTTTTTCCTTTGTTTTTCCAAGTTAAAATCATCCCTTCATAGATATAAATACCTTCTAAATTTCAACCTACTCATGGTAGGGCAAGTAAGAGATTAGGAAGGGTCACCTCGACCTATAAACTAGTTGATGAATCAGAAAATGAGGTCGAGGAGATGGAGGCCACAAGATAAAAAATTAGACTGAGTGCAATACAATAAGCAGTCGCTCCTAGTTTGATAAGGGGAGCAAAGTCAGCAGGAAATGAGTGTAGTATACAAAGTGCTAGTTCAGAGGATGATGATGAAAGTGGCACTAATGCCTCCACGAGTCCATAAAAACCTGAACCAGTCTGGGGTGACATAATCATGAGTAAAATCTTAGGGTTTAGGGATAGTGTCTGATCACAGGTGAAAGAGGCAGATAAACTCTATCAAGTTGGTCTATCCTCAATAGGAAAACGTTGAATCAAGAGACCTTTAGCTGAAGAGGTACGGATAATTATTTTTGGGCTAGAAAAATATCCTGAAATCGAGCAATGGTTCAATCATTACAAGTTGGTATGGACTAGAATAGTACTTGGGAAGTATTATCCAACTATGGTTCATGAGTTCTATACTAATTATGCTACTACTCTGGAGAACAGTTGAAACAAAGGGCATAAAGTTACTGAGTTACTAAACCGAAACAAAGTTTCAGTTTGGGGAGTTTGAGTGAATATTTCAGATCAAACAATCAACCGCTTCCTACATGGGGAAATTTTTGTGCCACCAACTAGCACTCCAAACTTTGACCACAAGATGGCCGAAAGAGCGAATCAATGTCCTTGGTTAGCTAAGGTATTAAATGATGGAGAACCTGAATGGTTGACGAATCACAACACAATAATTTGCAAGTCTACTTTATCTTTCATAGTAATGTTCTGTTGGGAACTAGTACAGTTCAGGTTGATGCCTATTGGAGGGGATAACACTTTAGTTGAAGATTAAGCGGTGTTAATAGCTAGCTTGATTTTTGGTTTCTAGCTAAACTTTAGGGAGATCATAGCTGATGATATGAGAATAGGTGTTACAAGGCCCGACACCACCTATCCATTTCCATGCCTTGTCACCCTACTATGCAAAGAGGCTTATGTTTCAATGATGAACAATATATATGTTGAGACTATAGCAACAAGGACCCATAACTTTGAGAGACATAGGGATGAAAGGAAGCTTGGACTATGACTCAGCAAACATGCTTGTTTGGGACTTTATACTCAGACCACATGGGATCCCCCTGCCACTTCAGAGGCTTCAGGCTCCATATCAGACACGTAGCTTACTATTTCTACAGCTCCACCCACTACCTCCACTATAGGCACTACCCCAACTGTAAGGACATGGACACTTTGACTGCTAAAACCCAGACTTTAGAGTATGCTTTCACTCTCCAAAATTTCAAGAAGTGGGTTAAGTGGGGACAAAGGTTTGAAGAGAAACTAAAAGTCATTGCAAAATAGTTTGATCCATTTGTGAATTGAGCCATACAAGATGCATTTGTTCCATATTATAGCCTCTACAACTGTATTAATGATATGGAGGTTTGGATAAATAAGCGACTGAATGCCATGACTGTATCAAATTTGGCCAAGTTTGAAGCTGAGTTAGAAAAGGTCCAAACTGACATCACTGAGATGTAAAATAGACCCACCTTGGTGTTCCCGACTCCAAATGATAAGAAGTTAGAGGATAAAGAGGAAACTTATATGATTTAATGAGAAATCCTCTAAAAGCCAAATGCAAGGGTAAGAGGAAAATAAATGACAAAAATGATATAGAAAAGGCTGAGAAAAAAAGGAAGAAGTAAGAGAAGAGAGATCTAAAGGAAGTAAGAAAGAGATACCAAGAGGAACAAGAAAATCAAGAAGAAGATTTATAGGATCGAGCTGTGGGAGCCTCTTCTAGTGTCCCACCAGTGGCATGTGGTGGTGCTGAGTTGAGAGTGGAGTTTTCTACTCTACCTCCTACTACATTAAGTGTGTCGGTCATCCCTGACACTACTACTGATGATGCTATGGCTGATGTTGCAGCCCACTCTATGTCACATGACACAAACACCTAGAGCGCCACAAGTATGTCCTCCTTTTAGCACTTTATATTTTATTATTAATGCATTGGGGATAATGCATATCTTTTCGATGGGGTTGGGGGTACCTATTTCCATATGAGGGTTTTTGTTGTTGTGTTTCTTTTCCCTCATGTGCTATCTAGTAGAACCTACATATTTAGGTTGTTTTCAATTTGATGTTTTTTATTGTGTAAGAAAAAAGAGGATAGGGAAGTTATGGTAGTCCTTTGTGAAGAATTGAAAAATAAGGATCCTTCAAAAATTATATGTAATAAGTGTGTGTTTGTTTTGATATATTAACTATTGTGGATCTGTGCAAGACATCAGTTGTATATGAATGTGGTAAATATTGCTTAAGCTTGAGTATGAATCGGATAGTTAGTGGTTGATTGTGCTATTCAGTGCCAAGTGTGTGTGAGCTGTGTTTGTTTAGATCATGCAATGTGAATACAAAACTTGCCCGATTGGTCTTGTACAGGTCTTTGGATAGAATATTAGGAAATTATTGTATGCCTTGTTTGTTTTTAGTCCACTCAAGCCAAATGACAATCCAAATGATAATAATGTATCACTTTTTCCCAGAATTTGTGACTATTTTCCCTTTTATTCATTAGCCGATTCACCTTCTCCATTATTTTTGAAAATCTTGCCTTGGCCCTAGTCCATCCTTAGACATTGTGCTCCTCAACTTAGGCAAACAACCCAAGTTGAGGGTGGCTACTACAGAGGCTCCCTGGAACCTTTGTTTTGGCCCTGGTTCAAGTTAGAACACTGTGCTCCTCAACTCAGGAAAATCACCTAAGTTGAGGGTGGTCTTGTTTAAGAAGTGAAAAGAAAAAATAGAGAATGAATAGAAGAAACTATGATAAAAGACAGATGCGGGTGTGATTTGTGTAAAAAAGAAAAGAGAAGAGTTTTATATATTAAAAAACAATAAAAGAAAACAAAAACAGGCCTGTAGTAGAAGCAATGAATGAATTAATGAAGAAGTTTGAGAATGGGGCTGGTCGTAAGTGGGGCATAAGTAGTGTAGCACCAAGGAGGGTTTAGTCACTAATCCTAAATGTACCATACCTACCCCAAGCCTACGTTACAAGCCAAAAAAGTCCTAGAGTGATCCTAGTCTAACTATCCATAAGCCAAATCATAGAAAATAAGGGCAAGCCTATGATATTATTTGTGCATTGCTTGAACTTCATTGTGAGAGTGAGAGATTTGATTTCAGGCTCAAATTAATTCGAACCAAATTAATTCAATATCTTATGTGTGGGACTTCTTTATGGTGAGGGCATATGTATAGCGCTGTTAACTGCTTATTATTAGATTCATATCATAATGTCACTTATAGATCCTTGTTGGTTAGTTTGAAGAATAGTCCATGCATGTTAGTTTTGTTTAAAACTAATGGGGTTTAGTATGACTGTTGTAGTATCCCTTAAACTCTTATTGTTTATATAAGGTGTGGTTGTCTAGTTGCTTAAGGATAAGAAAATGTTCTAAGTTGAGGGTGCTGATGTGATGACATTTTGACGGTAAATTTGAGGCTTTGACTATAAATAATTGTAAGTTATCGAGTAACCCTTGTTATATTTAATCATTTTTACTTCTAGTGTGCAGAAAAATATGACAAGGTAGAAAATAGGAGAAATTAAGATAAAAGGGAGGAGTGACAGCCAAGTTGATGAGACGTCAACCTTGTGACAGCCCACCAACCATCTCGCCAGGCCCAAACAGAATGGCATGTAATAGAAGTCAAGTTCATGGTCAAAGTGACGCGCTGTCAACTACGTCGTCAGGTCTAAGCAGAATGTAGCATAAATTAGAGGCAATTGATGACCTGAGTGATGAGATGTTAACCTTGTGATGAGCCGTCAACCTTTTCGTCACACATGAGCGGGTAATTTTGAGTTTTTATTTGAATTCTACTCATCATCTTGAAAAGAAGCCTCTCTTAAGTTTCAAATTTCCCTGTACTATAAATAGCTAGTATTAGGGATTTTTTTAGGATGTCATATTATATAGACAAAAATAATCTTGTTCTTGTAATTCTCTTGGGTTTTTAGCATATTATTTGGTTTTGGAAGATGATTCAATTATTAAATTCATATACTGCAAGGGTAATCTTCATCTATGATTTCTTTTATTGTATTTTCTTCCAAAGTTATGAGCAGCTAAAATGCCACTAGTAGGGCGGTGGGATCCATGGTGGATTAACATCTTTAGGGTTGTTTAATGATATAAATTCGATGAGTGCTTACGTATGTGTTGTCAAATATTTTGTTTTAAATGACTTCTAATGGTTGCAAAAATTAGAATATACCTTAGGGTTAACTTGATTGAAAAATAGTTACAACTAGAAAAAGATTCAAAAATAAGGATTCAGAATGTCTAATTTCCGTCTAATGGGTAATGCTATAACAAGATTAGCCAACTTAGGGTAATTATTGAGTTTTTTAATCTCATCACTTGTAGTTCGAGAGAATTTGAGTGAAACTTATCTAAATAGGTTGAGAAACATTTAGGTTTAGTGAAAGAATTAATAGCCCTGCTGCTCTGCACTAGAAGAATTTACTATTGTTAGTGACTCGGTGTTGTTATAAAGTCATGGTGATCGCAAACCTAGTTCTTTTTATTACTTGAATTAAATCTCTGAAATTTTGATATTTGTTACTTAGCACAATTTCAAACTAGCAACGAACTTTGTTAACAAACCCCCTTATAGGAAATAATTAACTAGAAGTCCATTTAACAACATAAGGCTTAGTTCACACCTTATTCTCTGTGGGATTCAACCCCAACCTAGTTGAGTTATATATTTGACAACGATCACTTTATACTTCTAAAAGAGGTGTAATTTCTTCATATCACTGGGCCTAATCAAATATCCACCTTCTTGATCTTGAAGAACTGACAGAATTCTCATCGAAGCTAGTTTTTCAAGAATGTTGACTGAAGTCAATTTTTTTCAAGTTAAAAGCTCCTAAACTGAAAAATTTACCTAAAATTGAATTTAACTCCCCAGGAACAAAACCACTCATCCTCTTAGACCACACACATAGTATTAAAAATACAAGAAGGATCAAAATAAGAAAACTACAAAGAGGGTCATTACACTCATATGGTGGCATCAATCCTCCTAAGAAATTAAATCCATCAAGAGACAAATGATAGATAAATTGTGTCATTTAAATTTGTACTATTTTGTTAATGTTTTTACATCTTATTATCTCTAAGGAATCGATAAATGGTACCTAGGCTCCTTTGGAAAAGCTTTAGACTTAACCAGGCTAGTCTATCAGAAGGCAGTTCTTGATCAAGTGTCTAAAAACGGACCAGAATACAGGAACTCGTAATGGCCATAATGAGTTCGGAAGGTAGTCTTTGGGATGTACTCTACTCGAATATTAAGTTGATGATAACCTGACCTTAAATCGATCTTTGAAAACACTGCAGCACCCCGCAACAGGTAAAAAATATAATCTATCCTAGGAAAAGGATACTTATTACAAATGGTTACCTTATTCCATAGTCGGTAATCTATGCACATCCACATACTACTATCTTTCTTCTTAACAAAAAACACTGGAAAACCCCATAGAGAAGTACTAGCTGGGGTAAGACCATTCCCCAATAACTCTTGCAAATGAGATTTTAGTTCACTTAACTTTGTCGGTGCCATCCTATAGGGATGGATAGATATAAGGTGATTGCTCATCTCTATGTCTATACAAGAGTAAAAGCCAAGGTTAGGTGGCATCCCAAGAAGATCATTAGGGCACAACTCTATGAATTCACGTACTATTGAAATTGAAGCAATATGAGGGATTGTTGAACTATCATCCCTAATATGAGCCAGGAATGCTCGACACCCCTTCTTAACTAGCTTTTGGGACCGCATAGCATAAACTTTTCTCAACGGAGTAGGCTTATAAGTACCTTCCCACTCTAACCTCTCTATCCCAGACATAGCTATAGTGACATTCTTAGATTAACAATCAAGAACAACACTAGGGAGACAACCAACTCACCCTTAAAATAATATCAAAATCTTCCATGTCTAAAATCACTAAGTTTGCCAAAACTTTATACCCCCTAAACACTACGAAGCAAGCCTGGTAAACCTGATAAACACACAGAGAAACCCAATCGATATAGACACATACATGGGTGTATTAAGTATTTAACAATCCAAATCCCAGGATAAAGCAAATTTCATAGATACATAAGAGAAAGTAGACCCTGAATCAAATAACACAGAAGCCGTATAATCATAAATAAGAATGGTACCTGTGATGACAGCATCAGCAGCCTCAACTTCAGGATGAGCCAAAACTACATATAGATGAGACTTATCACCAACCTGACCACCACTCTACCAGTTTACGTGCCACCCTGATCAACCTATCCTCTACCACAGTTGGCTTCGTAGCCACCCCTACCAGTAGTGTGACAACTACACCGACCTTGTGGATGACTTCTACCATTTTCTCCCTCACCACAACCTATCTAAACTAAAGCACTAAAAGCTGGCTACTGAGTCAACTGACCTGCAAATGAAAAGTTAAAATAATACGTCTGAATGTTCTCCATACTCGGAACATCTACGATCTAAAGCAGGTCACTAGACTGATGATGCTAAAGGTGTATAACTATCTATCCGAGAAGGATGATAATTGACCCCGGATGGGCCCCCAATGGACAAAGGCATAGAATTGGCCGAGTGGAGTAGCTCTGTGAACCATGAACCCTTGAATAAGAACCATAGAAGTGACCTAATTTATAGGCCCTCTTCTCCTCTACTTTAACACCACCTTATTGCTTCACCATTCTACATTCTTAACAAACTCCACCACCTTCTGAAAAGTCTTTTCGGACGAGGTCATTTGATGTGCAAGTACTTGAAAACATGAGTTCAAATCTTTCACGAAGAACCTAATTATCTCCTCCTCAGTAGGTATCCACTGAAAGGAATATCAAGACAAACCATGACACTTGGCCTCATAGACCGCCGCAGACATATCACCCTGCTCAAGCCTTATGAAATTATCCTTCTTCCTATCCCACAAGGTATGGGGAACATGTTTACCTAGAAATATAGACTAAAACTGAGACCAAGTAAGAAGAGGTAAAACAGTCTTACACTCATTAAAGGATCTCCATCATTTCTTGGCGTCTACCTACTAAAATGTCACAAACTTCGCACCATTTCTCTCTATAATACCCATCTTGTGCAGATGGTCATGAAAGTCAATCAAAAACTCATATGCATCCTTTGACTCAGCACCTTTAAATACTGGAGGTTTAATTTTCATGAACTTACAAAATAAAACATGCTCATCATTGGTCATGACATGACACAATACTCGTCGGGGGAAAACTTTTATCTCATAATCCTCATTCATCTGAGGTACTACAGCAGGGACATGCTGCAGGCCTGGAGGCTGAAAGGCCAGAACTATTGGAGTATCACCAGTGCTAGTTGAACTACTTAAAACCCCAACACCTTCTAGTTCAACTCTAAGGACATTGGCAACTGAATTGTACCACCTTGCACAGTCGCCACATTCTCTAGAAGGGGAACCTCTTCCTCCTCCTCATCATCTACCACCTTTTCATCCTGAACTAAGTTTAGAATAGCCTTCTGTGGGAGATGGGATAGTGATATCTGCCAAGCCAATCATTTGGCTACCTAGGCTTCACCCTGATAGGTGCTTCCTGTTATCCTCTTTTTTTTACCCTACCTATTAACTGAGCTCTACCCCAAGCTGCGACCCTAGTGGCTAGTTCTAGTATTGTTGTTATTGTTCTAATTAAATGAGTGTTCATCATCTATTAAGTAAGAAACAATGAGGTAAAACACCAATTTGGATCACCAGATACCAATTGGAATTAAGTACTAGAACGAAGGAAAGAAAGAAAAGAAAGTTTTTCCTAAAGTCTTGTAGCCTCTTGAAAAAAAGTACAGACGTCTCTATACCATTCCGAAAGACACTACTAGACCTATTCTTGTACAATGAGATTAACAAACCCAGTGCTCTGGTACCATCTTTATCACAACCCAAACGGTTGTGAGTGGCACATATCCTAACAGTACAGTGGGAGAACCAATCAACCCAACCCTTAGACAAACAATTTAAAACTTACACTTACCCATTACTAAACCAAGACATAATTTATTAACTGAAAACATTTCAAGAACAATATCCAATCTAACATCTTAAACAATCCATACCAAATAACGAAAGTGCAAAAATATCTCTAACTATTACATCCCCGGGACCCAAAATTCACCATAAAGAAATTTTAATCCAAAACAAGGTCTAAAATATAATCTATAAATACTAAAACTGATTGGAAAGTCATTGTCTAGAAACAAAGGACATGAACTAGAAGAAGATTCAATAGTTTCCTGGACATGGTGCTCACCCTAGAAGCGAAGCTATAAATCTTGAACTAGAGCAATGGTCTCATCTTAAATGCTGGTACACACTCTATACTCAACAAAAAGAAGAGTAGATGTAGTATCAGTACAACAACTATGTACTGGTAGGTATCATAGCCTGACTTAACTCAACACCATACAAATAGATAAGTTAAATGAATATAAGAAGTAATCCAAACATAACTCATAATCAACAAACAATTAAATTCATATTCATAAACACCTCAACTTACAAAACCAACAACTATCCTCTCCATATAAAACCTTTTAAATTTATTCATATCTATCATTTACACTTAGGAAATTTAGTTAGCAACAATCAAGGAACAACCACATGTGCAATGCAAACAATGAATGCATATATAAAATATTGTACATATGTCGGCATGGGCCCTTAGTTATGACCTACATGGGATGAGCTTAGTCCATGTACCTATACCGGTGTAGTACCTAATCCCAATATCTATATATGTCAGTATGACACCGGCTCCCAATATCAACACAATACGTAATTTCAACAACTGCTCAATGCACCATACCAATTAATAATATAGTTCATACTGCAATCATCAACACTTAACTTTCAAGTTAATAATTTTGACTTAGCTTTAACATGATCTCAACCAATAATTACAAGCATGTCTGAAGGCTAGACACAAATATTCAACTTTAAAATATGCGTAAAGAGTCAAATCAACTCTATAACTACATTTAAATCATAACCAAACTCGTATCCTTGTTCAAAGTTCTAATTGACCAAATCTTTGACTTCTCTTGTAATTTTGGATTGTTCTTGGTCTATAAACAACACATATGGGTGGTTCAATATAACATCCCCCAATTTTAGGCATTATAAACCCAAACCCATCAATTTCTACATATAAACTTAACCTAGTTCAATATTTTAGGATTTTTCTACTCTTTAATCTCCTCGAAGTATCTATATTTCGTGATTACAATGAAGAATTCTATGCTAGGAAGTGATTTCTAATAACCTAGAATGAATAACAATGGAAATTAAGCCATTTCCAACTAATTTCCACCAATTCATAAACCTAGGACTAAACCCCTATTTTCAACTATGATAATGATCCTTACATTTTTTAAGAATCTAATGGAGTAATCAAAAGTTTTAATGATAAAGAAACCTTACCTCAAAGATGGAAAACACCCAACATTGGTGAAAATTGCCCACTCTCAACCCTTAGACGAAAATTGAAATAATAGGGAATGAAATACACTATTGTGTTGTTTTAACTATAAATTCTACGAGTGCATCAATAAGGTAATAGATTTTTTGCTGCAGTGATGAACCTATCATTACTGCGGTGTCAAACCAGTAGCTCATGATTTGTTCCTAGCCATGTGTATTTCATAACACACTTCCTAATTTTTGACATTGCACAGCAACCTTTTTACACGAATTGCTATAACTAGAGTTCTACTAACCCATTTTACACACCAAAAGTTTCTATGCCTTCCTAAACTCGTCATCTAACACATTATCAACTCAAATCCCACCATTAATTCACCAATAACTACTAGATTTTCCAAGACCACTCAACACCAGAAATCCTCCCAAAAATTAGCTAGCCCTGATTTTCACAAATTTGGCCTATGGAAAGGCTAAGATGAGGTTTTACTCTCAAATTCACCATAACATTGTTTTGGTCGTTACAAAGTCCATTGAACATTCTATTTCCATTAGTATAAGTTTCACTAGCCATTAAACAAATCAAGCAACTACCTCTACCTTACAAGGAATACAACAACCACAACCATAATAGTATCCCACAAATTAGTCAAGACAAGTAGTTTAATCAATAATCAATTACTTTAATTAAACCAAGAAATGTCTGTAAGCATATTATATAAACCACCATTAAGTTCACAACTAATCACTAATTCATAATCTCAATAATCATATCACATTGATCATCATAAATACATGTAAGTTATAAATCCAACCTATCAATTCATAGAACACTCTGCAATCATTGTAGTTACCTCACAGTACGTCCATATCAACCTCATAAAATGTATAATCTCTATATCTCCTTAACTTTCAATACCTACTCCTCTCATAAACACTCTCTCATCTGTACACACACTAAGTGGTTTTATTTATGTCCACAAGTCATGACCTGTACCGGACATACTAGGGTCTATTTACCGTACCAATATGGCACCTAATTGTAACACCTTAAATTTCCAAACTATGATCCGAGTCGTTCTTCAAATATGCAGAGAGTTGAATCCAATGATTTAAATTTTTTACATAGGTATGATAATTACTATGGTGTGGAAATATATTTGGATATTAATAAAGGTCATAAGGAACCTCATGCATAAAGTTATGTTGAAAGCCTTTCTATCGATTGAGTTTTAGTATAAGATTTTGCTAGGGTCAACTTAAAATGAGCATTACTCCTACAATATAAATAGTCTTGTACCATATGAGTAAAGATAATGTTGTGGATGCACTATTAGTCGGTTGTCTATGATAAGTGTTGCTCATATAGAGGATGAGAAGAAAGAGTTAGTTCGCGAGGTTCATAGGCTTGCTAGATTGGGAGTTCAGTTGATTGATTCAGTCGAAGGTAGTATCTTGGTTCAGAATGGTTCAGAATCTTGTTTATTAGCTGTGGTGAAATAAAATAAATATAGTAATCCTATTTTTCTTAAGTTGAAAGAAGCTATCCAAAGTCAGAAAGTTGACGTTTTCTCCCAAGGGTGAGATAATGTTCTTTGTTGTTAGTGCAGACTCTGCATTCTAGATGTGGATGACTTGAGACAGCAGATGATGAAAGAATCTCACAGTTCTTGGTATTTTATTCACCCAGGATCCACTAAGATGTACCATGATATACGGGAAGTCTATTAGCGGAATGACCTGAAGAAGGATATCATGGAATTTGTTGCTAAGTGTCGAAATTACCAGCATATTAAGGTTGAAAAGCAGAGACCTATTAGTTTGACACATGATATTAGTATTACTACTTGCAAATGGGAAGTGGTGAACATGTACTTCATTACTAGATTGCTTCATACTCACCGATAACATGATTCTATTTGGGTTATCATGGACCGTAAGACTAAGTCGGCACATTTCCTGCAAGTTAATACTTCAGATTCAGTCAAGGATTATGCTAGACTATATCTTAAGGAGTTGGTGAAATTGCATGGAGTTCCTTTGAATATCATCTCTGATAGGTGTACTCAATTCACTTCTCAGTTTTGGAAGATATTTCAGAAGGATCTTGGTACCTAAGTTCATCTAAAAACAACTTTTCATCAGTAGAAAGATGGTAAGGTAGTGCAGACCATTCAGACCTTAGAGAACATGTTAAGAGCTTCTGTGATGAATTTCAAGGGTAGTTGGGATGATCACTTTTCGTTGATTGATTTTGCCTATAATAATAGTTATCACTCAAGTATTCAGACGGCCCCGTTTGAAGCACTTTATGGTAGGAGGTGTATATCTTATATTAGTTGGTTTGAGGTTGGTGAAGCTACTTTAATAGGGCCTGATTCAGTTTATAGGCTATGGAGAAAGTTTAACAAATTAGAAAAAGGCTGAAAATAGCTCAGAGTCATCAGAAGTCCTATTCAAATATAAGGAGAAGGGAACATGAGTTCGTGATTGGTGATTTAGTTTGCTTGAAAGTTTCTCCCATTATAGGGGTGAAGAGATTTGGAAAAAAGGGAAACTCAGTCCTTGCTATGTTGCCCCTTATAAGAATATAAGTAGCATTATTAATGTGGATTATGAGTTAGATTTGCTTGCAAACTTATCATCGATGCATCCAATTTTTCATGTTTCTTTATTAAAGAAGTGCATTAGTGATCCAGACTTAGTTTTATCTTTAAAGAGTGTGGGGGTAGCAGATAGTCTCTCTTATAAAGTGGTCCCAGTTTAGATTCTTGATTGTCAGGTTCGTAAGTTGAGAAACCAAAAACTCACTTCAGTGAAGGTTCTTTGGAGAAATTAGCTAGTTGAGGGAGCTACATGGGAAGAAGAAGTAGCTATGATTACCAAGTACATCTTTACTCTTTGAATTCAGTTTCAGCTTGAGGTAACGATTTTCTTCTTATCACTTCTAGTATTCTCATGTCACTTAGTTACTCCCATGTCATAACATGCATTCATGTATTCATTCTAGTCCATGTTTCAGTTAAGGATTCATTTATCATGTCAGTATTAAACTCTCAAAAACTTAGTGCTGGGATTGCAGCTCTTTCCCTACCCTTTCATCTTAGTTAGTTTTCATTTGGGGACGAATGATCCAAAAGGGGAGATATTATAAACCCCATAACTCCAAGCTAAGATTATAACCATGATTCAAGTATATTTAGAACTAAACTTAGTGATTTGGTAGTATTTGAAGTGCTTTATATATGAATTAAGTCCATATGTAGCTCCTAACTCATAGTTAAGTTGGAAGCTTCCTTACAGATTGAATTATTGTACAAGATCTCTTAAGAGTCAACTTCAAATGAGTATAACTCTTAGATTCAGAGTTTCTTTGAAGCTCAAGACCCACGAAATAAAAGGTCTTTTAGTCTTCTTTCCAATGCATCCAAATGGTCATTAATCCGATTTTGGAGCAAGGAGATATGGCCATTTTAGTGAAGCATTGTCCAAAAGTGACATGCCACGACCAATCCAATGACCGTTGGAGGTGATATTCCGTAGGAAACAGAACCAAAGTCCTGAGGATTGCAAAAAATACCTCCTTGGAAATGAAAGGAACTAATGACCATTCATAAAACCAATGATCGTTGGTAGGGATCATGGTCACTAGTTGGCTCGAGAAGGAGGGTCCAACAACCAACCAAGGAATTATCGTTGGAGGATCCAAAAAGTCTTTTCTTGTCTATTCCGATGGAGTTTATAGAACCATCAAGGTCCCCTCTCAACAAACAATCCATCCAATGATCGTTGGTATATCTAATGACTATTGGTGGGTTCGTCCGTTGCAATGTGCAGATTTTTAAGATACAAATTTAGAAGGGTATTCCAGTATTTTCCCATAATTTAACCTGCTAAAATACATCTTTTTAGCTTTCTTAGGGATGAATAATAAGCCTAAATTACCTCAAATCACCCATTACCTCAAAATTCAGTCACACTTAGAGAGAAAATAGAGAAATAGTGATTTCATCCTCCAAAGCAAAAATTAGGGTTCATCAGTTCCTGACTTCAAATTCAAAGATCTTACCAAGGTTTTTGACTCCAGCTGTGTGGGATTTCATCTATGGATTTCCTTTCACCCATTGAATCCTTCAGTAAACTAAATTTCTCAGTTTAATTCATCCTTTAGAGCTTAGGGCTTCATGAAAAGTATGAACCCCTTTATGCTTCACTTCCTTATCATGAATCAGTCATGAATACATGAACTTTCATGAACCTTCAGTATTGGTCTTTCATAATTGTTGAACTTGTGTCGTATGAACTCATATTCTATTTAGATTATAGAAACTGTCAGTAATAGTTTCATTCTTTAGAGATGTCGGGTTATGAACACCCGATGACTTAGTTTCTCATCCATTAATGGTTGAATGTTCACTTTGTTAGTTTTATAGGTTTTAGGATGCTTTCAGATAATGTGTTTGTTATCTCAGTCTCAGACTTCAATATAAATGAGCTTATTAGTTTATCAGTATAAATTCAGTTGTGAGTAGTACTTAACATAGAGCGAACGCAGGGATGAAGGCTCACCCATTAGTTAGGCTGACACCTTTAATAGAAGTCCCTGATTCCCATAACTACAGCACCATCGTAGGTTCTAAAGGGTCACCTATCAGACCAGGCTTGATACCTTAGTCCTTTTGGACAACAGTTTAGTGGATCCACGTCAATCAGTATCGTACCCTTGGTGAGACACAGAGCACCCTTCCTGCTGAGGTTATAGGTTGGGCTCCATTTAGATCAGATGGGGTATGTTGGTTAATGAAATCTCCCACAGTTCAGACCAGATATTGCATGGCTTTGTATTATCTTATTGAGCACATTATTGTTCAGTTTCATGTTTATTTTCTTGGTCATTGCATCAGTTTACATGCCTCAGCCCCATGTTCAGTTTATCCTCTAATGTTCAGCATATATAGTGTAGACTATGTATCACATGCTCAGTACATTCAAAGTACTGTCTGCATACTTTCTTTTGTGCTATATTGTATTATAATATAGGTTCAAATATTCAGCATCCATCTTATGGTTAGCACAATCCCGTACCTATATCAGCAACAGAGAGTGGTGAGTCCTCACCTTTCGAGGACAATATATGTGCTTACTTTCTTTATTTCAGTCATTCAGTTTTTAGACAATTAGAGTTACCTGGGGGGTTATCCCAGTAACTCATCTTAGTCGAGGCTTTTAGACAAAAAAATTAGAGTTTTCAACTTTATGGTTTTGCTCAGATGATTTCCATTTTAACTATTTAGTTTTGTTTTGGATTTATTTATATCCTTTAGGATTTAGCTTCTGCTCAATATTTATGAGTTATATCTAGCATTCTTCGTGTCATGCTAGGCCATGGGTTAGCTTGGGGTCACTTGTGACTCTAAGCACCGTATTATGACTAGGGATAGTCTAGGGTCATGAAAATTAGGGATTTCCCACTTCACAATAGGGAGTATAGCATAAAACTACCTCACCCAGTTTTCATTACAGTCATACGTCGGTTTCACCAACAGTCCTCAACCCACCACCTGTTATTAGGTGTACAATTTTGGTGCCTCTTTCTCTACTTTATTCATCACAAGCCCATGCTTGTGTGTTAACTCTGTAATCTGAATATCCAAAAACCACCTCTTATGGTTTATATTAGTAAACTTCTCATAAGAAAGAGAAGTGTTTCCACCTCCGGCCATGATAATTTTAACACCCCATACATTCCCAACCCTAACTTGATTAATTGGTGACCTAGGGTGTAGTTGTAAACCTTAGCTTCAGGAGTGCTAAGTACGTATTTTGCATTAGTTTTGGATGAGACAATTGATATTGTACTAGTCAATGTGTTTAGACTCTTGTATGAGGAGTTAGAAATTTTGGAACATTTTAGGAGCGATAAATAAAGCTTGAATGACTCCTAAATAAAGGTTCTTAAAGTCAAGAGGCAAGCTAAAGATTAGAACTTGAAGTATCTAACCAAATCCGCAACGAAAAGTCGAAGAAAGAAAATTTTTAAAAAATTTTGGGCCAGGCGTGCCCAGGCCACTCTGGGCTGAAATTTTCAGCCCACAGGCAGCAAGGGGGGGCGCTCCAGGCAGTGTGCCAGGCCGCTCCTGCACACCCTTCAAATGTTGGAAATTTTTCTAAGTCCAAGGGGCGCCCGGGGCCGTGCCGGGGTGCTTTTTGCCGAATCTTTTTGCCAACCACGAGCCTATAAATGTGATTCTAGGGTTATTATATAATTTTTCCATCTTGGTAAGACTACACTGGGACGGAGTTAGCATCCAAATTACGTTTTTACCCTTCTATGTTCAATTAATCCATAAGTGGCTAGAATGTCTTATTTGGAGATTGAGGCCACGAATATGAGTCTCGTGAGTTAAATATTGTCTTGAAACTAATGGAATTATTTAAACATGAGAAATATGAGGGATTACACATTGAATTTGGTGGGCTAAGTTAATATGTGAATGGGCTCAAAGGAAGGCCCAAAATGAATTAAAAGACATGGCCCAATGGGCCAAAAGACCCATTCTTCCATTGACTAAGTAACCACACATGTAATATTGGATAAGAATGAATACAAGGCCTATATTAAGGGGGGAAAATCAGATTTTATTCATTAGAAGGCACATGTATTTCTAGACTTTTCCAAGAAACCAAACAGAGATATTTTCTCTCAAATTCTCAAACCCTAAGTCATCTTTTTGGCAAGATCATCATTCTAAAAGCTTGGGTAAGTGTTTATTCTTATGTTTTACTATATTATGTACATTAGAGAGTATGTATATCATGGTGGTTATGTTGGCAAGGTGTTGAATAGTGCACTTTGGCTTTTTGCTAAAAGATGTGCATTCTTGTGAATTAAACTTGAAAAAGGACTTGATGTTTAGATGAAAGTGAATGGTATGGATGATATCTCAACATGTATGGTGTGGTTATGTCCATACCTTGTTATTTTTCTATATGAGTAAATTGTGGAATTTTGGTTATAAAATGTATTGGAGTAACTTGATGGGTTCATTGTGACGTGGTGTTAATGAGAACATGTAAAGGAGGAAATTGGTGTGAAAAGCTATTGGTTTGTGATGTCTTGGTCAATGTATAGAATGTAATGGTATTGTTGGTATGAATAGTCCATTAATGGTATTGTAAAGGGTGAAATAAGGTTCTAGGGGAATCATGTAACTTATGGTCGTCTTATAAACTTGGGATGTAGCTTGTGGTTAATGTTGGTTCCGTTATGTACTTGTGATATAGAGTGAAACGTAAGGAAGGAGTGGAATTATTGTACTCACATATTGGATTGTGTATACATATTGGGAAGATAATGTATGTAAGGTTACTCTTTCCGTAGCTTTCTGCAGCCCATATTAGTCACATTGACATTGTACCTATCCTATTCCAAAATGTTCAAAGGTATCCCATTTCCGGTTATTAATTATTGTTACTCACATGTTCCTTATTCCTACATAAACTGTGATTCACATGACTCATGCTCTTTGGTTATTGTTCCAAGGTTCCAAAAGTGTTACGTTCTAAAGTCCCAATAATGTTATGTTTCAAAATTCCACCAATCTTATAACTAATGTATCAATTTCTTATAATCTCTCACAAGTAAAGGAATGAAGATGTTATGACTACCAATGTCTCAATCTCATGAAAGTAAAGGAATGAAGTAATGTGTATATGTGTTCCCAATAATGTTTCAATCACCAAGGTATCACTTTCATATCAAATTTAAAGGAAATAAGATTGCAAAGAAGTAATGCACACATGGTTACTTTATGTTTCATTGAGTATGGATCACAATCTAAAGGGTATAAGTTCAGATGGAGCAATCCCATTATTATGCTATGTTATTATATATTATAGCCCACCAATGGTGGAGGTCCGGTATTATACATTTATATATTATAGCCCACCAATGGTGGAGGTCCAGTATTATATATTTATTTACTATGGCCCACTGATCAACTGGATGTCCGGTGTTATCGGAATGGTATTATTATATGACTGATGATGATAAGAAGGAATGATTAGTCAATAAAAGTAATGAATGTAATGTACATGGTTCCACATATACAGAATGGAGAATTATTAATGATTACTCACTTGTTATGATTCCAGTAAAGTGCTTATATATCATGCAGTTTCTTATAGCCTTACATAATCAGTACATTCTCTCGTACTGACCCCCTTAGGGGAAACTTACCTTACTTGCTACAGGCACAGGTACTAGTAGAGCTCCTCAGTAGTCTACGAGATATCCGTAGATCGTTGGTGAGCTCTAGTTGGTTCAGGGCTTTTTTGAGTCACTATGCACATTTGTTTGATCTTGTATATAATTATAGAGTGGGGTGTTGTCCCGACTCTAGGTTTGTTATAGTTATGTATCTGTAGAGGCTTTGTATACTTATGTGGGAAACTGAATGTAATTTATGTACGTTCATTTTGATATGATGGCCCTAACGGCCAAGTTTCATATATTGCACATGTTGCCATAACTTCCGTCATTGATATTTAATTGCATGGGATATAATGATATTCCTACGTAAACAGGCATATGAGAGTACATGAGCAAAGATTGGTTCTCTTGGGTCTTATCGACTTCGAGTGCTTGTCCTCCTTGTTGGAACTCGGGTCGTGACAAAAGTTGTATCAGAGCAGGTCGTCCTAAGGGTGTCTACAAAGCCATGTCTGAGTAGAGTCTTGCTTATGGATGTGTTGCACGCCACATTTATAAGTAGGAGGCTCCGGGACATTTAGGAGTTGTTTCTTTTCTTCATTCTAGATCGTACAATAGAGCCAATGAGGTAGTGGAATTATATCTGACCATTGTAATTGGTTTTCTTTTATATAGTAAAATATCGATTGCAAGACGAGGTATGTATAAAGATAAGAAGGTAGAAATGCTTGCCGGAGAAGGAAGTAGTACATCACCACCTAACCCAGTTAGTCAATACGGGACTTAAACTGAGTCCCCAGAATCACCTGTTAATATTATGAAGCAGGAGTTACAGGATTTGAAAAATGCAGTGCATATGTTGACCCAGATAATGGCTGCACAAACTCAGGGACGAGATGGTCCAATGACAAGTGATGATGGTGCTTCTAGGGTAGCTAGCCGGTGGAGACAGGATTTTCTGAAATTGGATCCTCCCACATTTACCGAATCAGAACTTAACGAGGATCCGCAAGATTTTATAGATCAAATTCAAAGGGCTCTAGATGTTATGCATGTGACTGGTGTAGAAACAGTGGAGCTTGCAGCATATATACTGAAAGGAGAGGCTATATTATGGTACGAAGATTGGAAATGATCCAGAGGTATCGGTGCAAATCCAGCTAGTTAGGAGGAATTCAAGGTGGCATTCCTTGATCATTATCTTCCATATGAGGTACGTGAGGCTCGTGTGGATCAGTTTTTAAATCTTCGTCAAGGAAATATGAGCGTCAGGGAGTACATTCTTCAGTTTAATTCATTGGCTAGATACGCTCCTAATATGGTAGCGCCTATGGCCTATAGAGTTCATCTGTATGTAGACAGATTGGAGCCATATTTGGTAAGGGACTGTACTATTGATGCGTTAAATAAAGATATGGATATAGCCAGAATACAAGCCTTTGCGCAAAAGATGGAGGATCAAAGGCAAAGGGGAAGGATACAAGAATCTAAGGCAGGGCAGTCAAAGCGGGCTAGACCCATGGGACAGTTCATGGCGTCCCAAGGAGGATTTAGGCCTCGGGTTTTCCCTAGACCACCTAGACCATCATTTAACTACCCTACAGTGGGTACTCCACCTCCATTTAGAGGATCTAGAGGCAGTCAGGTTGGGCAGAGTAGTGGAATACAGGGTTCGCAAACAACGGGATCTTTTCGTCAACTGTGCCAGCACTGCGGGAAGTTTCATTCAGGTGAATGCTGGTTTGACACGGATGTTTGTTTTTGGTGTAAAAAGCTAGGACACGTAAAGAGAGAGTACCCACAAAGGGCCACAGGTAGTATGACACGACCTACGGGATCAACAGAATTCAGAGTCTTCTCCTAATGTAGACACAAGTACAACATTCATATTTTTACATAAGGTATATGCATTAATTGACCCGTATCCTATATTATCATATGCTACTCCATGGATTGTGAAAAAAAAAAATGAATGATGACATGATGAAATGAATGATGATGAAATGACGAAGGAATGATGATGATAGTCCCAAGATAGCATTACAAACACGGTATGGTTCTTACGAAATCCTCGTATGTCATTTGGGCTAATGAATGCACTAGTAGTTTTTATGATTTGATGAATAGAATGTTCAAACAATTCTTAGAAATGTTCGTGACAAAGTTTACAGATGTTATTTTGATTTACTCAAGATCCTAAGGGAACCATGCTAACTAGTTACGGCAAATGTTACAGATCCTTCGTGATCGTAAATGATATGCAAAGTTCTCTAAGTGTGAATTTTAGTTAAAATCTGTAGCATTCTTGGCTCACATGGTATCAGATAAATGAATAAGGGTTGAGATACAAAAGATAGAAGCCATGAAGAATTGGTAAAAACCTACGATGCCTACAGAGATTCTTATTTTTCTTGGGTTGGCCGGCTATTACAGAAAGTTTGTTGGAAAGTGTTTCTTCCATTCCAACACCCTTAACAAAGCTAACACACATGTAACTAAGTTTCAGCGGAATGATGTATGTGAGAAAAGTTTGCAAGAGATGAAAGATAAATTGACTCCTACACTTGTATTAGTACCTCCCAAAGGCACAGAAGAGTATGCAGTGTATTGTGATGTTTTAAAAGTTGGTGTGGGATGTGTATACATGCAGTATGACAATATGATAGCGTATGCCTTAAGACAATTGCGTTCAAATAAGAGAAATTATCCCACATATGATTATGAGTTAACAGTTGTGACAATTGCTTGTAACAGATGGCACCACTACTTGTATAAAACTTCAGCTGAAAGAATTATAGTGTCAGATGTGGCAGAATATTCATTAGTATCTGAGATAAAGGCAAAGCAATATGTAAGTCATATTTTTTTTTAGTTCAAATGAAAATAAAAGAAAATAGCAAAGTTCGACATAGGTATTTGAGCAAACACAAGGGGGGAGTATTTTAACGCCAATGTAGATTGTGTGTATCGAGTATAGATGAGTTAAGGAAATAAA
Source organism: Capsicum rhomboideum (assembly GCA_031232105.1). Taxonomy (NCBI): domain Eukaryota; kingdom Viridiplantae; phylum Streptophyta; class Magnoliopsida; order Solanales; family Solanaceae; genus Capsicum; species Capsicum rhomboideum. Next base: position 55,135,584 of record CP124718.1, read on the forward strand.
TTCTGACAGAAGAACATTGTTCACGGTATTTTATTCATTAGGGAGTAACCAAAATGTACCATGGTTTATCAGAGATGTCTTGGTAAGGTTACATGAGAAGCACATTATAGAACTTATAGCTCAATGTCCAAGCGGTCACCGATTAACAGTATGGCACCAGAAATCTATATGTTTTATGCAATGTGTCACCCTTCCAGTTTGGAAGTGGAACATGAATAACATGGATTTAACTACAGAGTTGCCTCGTACTCTGTGAAGGTTGATTCCATATAGATAATAGTTAACAGTCTTACCGAGTCAGCGTATTTTCTATCAGTTAGGACTACCGATACAACTGAACATTATGCAAAGTTGTGTGCAAAAGAGATAGTATGATTACATGGGATTCCACTCACTATTATATCAAATAGGAGAGCTCACTTTATTTCACAGTGTTGGGAGTCTTTTCAGTAAAGCATGGGTACACAGGCGGATGTAAGTATGGCTTGTCATCCTTAGATTGTTGGCCAAACCGAACATATTATATGAACATTTGAAGATATGCCACGAGTTTGTACGTTGGACTTTAAAGGTAGTTGGGATGAACATCTATCGTTTATTGAAATTGCTTACAATTAAAATATCAAAAGGCACCTTACGAAGCTTTATATGAAAGAAAATATAGATCATCACTTGGTTGGGTTAAACTGATGAAATTTGCTTTGCTCGGGTCAGATTTTGTTCATCAAACTATAGAGAAAGTGAAGGTGATATAACAACATCTACAAATAGGCCAAAGTCGATATGAATCATATGCCGATATTAGAAGAAGGGAATTAAAATGTGCCATAGGTGCTTAAGTATTTTTGACAGTGTCACCAATGAAGAAAAATAATGAGATTCAGAAAGAAAAGGGAATTGTCCAAAGATTTGGACAAATTGCGTATCTATTAACACTAGTCCAAGAACTCTTCACAGTTCATTCAGTATCTCATATGCGATGCTTTGAAAGTGTATAGGAGATTATCCCATATTGCTCCCAGTGGAAATATACAAGTTACGAAAAATCTCACATGTGAAGAAGTACGACTTACTATTCTATATCGATAAGCAAAAGTAATAAGAAATAAAGAAGTAGCTTCCGGAGTCATAATAAGTAAGTCTTTACAAGTATTATGTGTGTATTTGATAATGTGAAGGATTCACTTCGACTTAAGTTATTACGATGAGACAATGTGACTAACATTCAAGGACAAATGTTTCTAAGAGGGGAAGGATGTAACACCCCGTATATTCCCAACCCTAACTTAATTAATTAGTTACCTAGGGTGTAGTTGTAAACCTTATCTTAGGGAGTGCTAAGTATGTATTTTGCATTGGTTTTGGATGAGACAATTGATATTGTACTAGTCAATGTGTTTAGACTCTTGTATGAGGAGTTAGAAACTTTTTGGAACATTTTAGGAGCGATAAATAAAGCTTGAATGACTCCTAAATAAATGTTCTTAAAGGCAAGAGGCAAGCTAAATATTAGAACTTCAAGTATCTAACCAAATCCGCAACGAAAAGTCGAAGAAAGAAAATTTTTAAAAAGTTTGGGCCAGGCGCGCCCAGGAGCGTGCCAGGACGCTCTGGGATGAAATTTTCATCCCACAGGCAGCAAGGGGGTGTGCCAGTCAGGGTGCCAGGCCGCTCCTGCACACCCTTCAAATGTTGGAAAATTTTCTAAGTCCAAGGGGCGCCCGGGGCCGTGTCGGGGTGCTTTTTGCTGAATTTTTTCTCCAACCACGAGCCTATAAATGTGATTATTAGGTTATTATATAATATTTCCATCTTGGTAAGGCTACACTAGGACGGAGTTACCATCCAAATTACGTTTTTACCCTTCTATGTTCAATTAAGCCATAAGTGGCTAGAATGTCTTATTTGGAGATTGAGGCCACGAATATGAGTCTCGTGAGTTAAATATTGTCTTGAAACTAATGGAATTATTTAAACATGAGAAATATGAGGGATTACACATTGAATTTGGTGGGCTAAGTTAATATGTGAATGGGCTCAAAGGAAGGCCCAAAATGAATTAAAAGACATGGCCCAATGGGCCAAAAGACCCATTCTTCCATTGACTAAGTAACCACACATGTAATATTGGATAAGAATGAATACAAGGCCTATATTAAGGGGGGAAAATCAGATTTTATTCATTAGAAGGCACATGTATTTCTAGACTTTTCCAAGAAACCAAACAGAGATATTTTCTCTCAAATTCTCAAACCCTAAGTCATCTTTTTGGCAAGATCATCATTCTAAAAGCTTGGGTAAGTGTTTATTCTTATGTTTTACTATATTATGTACATTAGAGAGTATGTATATCATGGTGGTTATGTTGGCAAGGTGTTGAATAGTGCACTTTGGCTTTTTGCTAAAAGATGTGCATTCTTGTGAATTAAACTTGAAAAAGGACTTGATGTTTAGATGAAAGTGAATGGTATGGATGATATCTCAACATGTATGGTGTGGTTATGTCCATACCTTGTTATTTTTCTATATGAGTAAATTGTGGAATTTTGGTTATAAAATGTATTGGAGTAACTTGATGGGTTCATTGTGACGTGGTGTTAATGAGAACATGTAAAGGAGGAAATTGGTGTGAAAAGCTATTGGTTTGTGATGTCTTGGTCAATGTATAGAATGTAATGGTATTGTTGGTATGAATAGGCCATGAATGGTATTGTAAAGGGTGAAATAAAATTCTAGGGGAATCATGTAACTCATGGTCGTCTTATACACTTGGAATGTAGCTTGTGGTTAATGTTGGTTCCGTTATGTACTTGTGATGTAGAGTGAAACGTAAGGAAGGAGTGGAATTATTGTACTCACATATTGGATTGTGTATACATATTGGTAAGATAAGGTATGTAAGGTTACTCTTTCCGGATCTTTCCGCAGCACATATTAGTCACATTGACATTGTACCTATCCTATTCCGAAATGTTCAAAGGTATCCCATTTTCGGTTATTAATTATTGTTACTCACATGTTCCTTATTCCTACATAAACTGTGATTCATATGACTCATGCTCTTTGGTTATTGTTCCAAGGTTCCAAAAGTGTTACGTTCTAAAGTCCCAATAATGTTATGTTTCAAAGTTCCAACAATGTTGTAACTAATGTATCAATTTCTCACAATCTCTCACAGGTAAAGGAATGAAGATGTTATGACTACCAATGTCTCAATCTCATGAAAGTAAAGGAATGAAGTAATGTGTATATGTGTTCCCAATAATGTTTCAATCACCAAGGTATCACTTTCATATCAAATGTAAAGGAAATAAGATTGCAAAGAAGTAATGCACACATGGTTACTTTATGTTTCATTGAGTATGGATCACAATCTAAAGGGTATAAGTTCAGATGGATCAATCCCAATATTATGCTATGTTATTATATATTATAGCCCACCAAAGGTGGAGGTCTGGTATTATACATTTATATATTATAGCCCACCAATGGTGGAGGTCTGGTATTATACATTTATATATTATAGCCAACCAATGGTGGAGGTTCGATATTATATATTTATTTATTATGGTCCACTGATCAGCTGGATGTCTGGTTATATTATAGCCCACTGATTAGCTGGATGTCTGGTTATATTATAGCCCACTGATCAGCTGGATGTCAGATATTATGGGAATGGTATTATTATATGACTGATGATGATAAGAAGGAATGATTAGTCAATAAAAGTAATGAATGTAATGTACATGGTTCCACATATACAGAACGGAGAATTATCAATAATGATTACTCACTTGTTATAATTCCAGTAAAGTGCTTATATATCATGCAGTTTCTTATAGCCTTACATACTCAATACAATCTCTTGTACTGACCCCCTTAGGGGAAACTTACCTTACTTGCTGCAGGCACAGGTACTAGTAGACCTCCTCAGTAGGCTACGAGATATCCGCAGATTGTTGGTGAGCTCCACTTGGTTCGGGGCTTTTCCTAGTCATTATGCACATTTGTTTGATCTTGTATATGAGTATAGAGTGGGGTGTTGTCCCGACTTTAGGTTTGTCATAGTTATGTATCTGTAGAGGCTTTGTAGACTTATGTGGGAAACTGAATGTAAGATATGTACGTTCATTTTGACGTGATGGCCCTAACGGCCAAGTTTCATATATTGCACATGTTTCCATGACTTCCGCTATTGATATTTAATTACATGGGATAGAATGATATTCCTCCGTAAACAGGCATATGAGAGTACATGAGCAAAGATTGGTTCTCTCGGGCCTTATCGGCTTCGGGTGCCAGTCCGCCTCGTTGGAACTCGGGTCGTGACAATAATGGTAATATCAGAACAACGAAAAAAGTTTGTTAGATAATGATTACATTAAAATACTATGAGAAATATTATAAAAAAGCAAGGGTATCGTAGAAAGTGAATTAGAAAATTTCAATTCCCCCCGACAAGCACACTATCTAGACATTAGTGTAGCAAAATCTTGATCGTTGCAGCGAGGCCGCCACATAGATTGGAGTCTTGTAACAATGGAACCACTATAGCAGGTTGCTGCTTACTGTAGTGATGCCTTCTTCCCCAAAGAGACCCAACCCCCAATAATGGAGTTTCCATTTTTTTCTCTATTTTTAATAATATTTACCCAGATCGGGCGTAATGTAGTGATATATGACCTATAAATGTTATTTTTAGGGTGACTAACACTCCAAATCAAGCATCAATTGCTCAAATTTCTTTTAAAATACTCCTTCATCTACCCCACTTCATTTTAAAGTTCAAACCACCATGAACTCCATATATGTTATGCCTAGAGCACCATAAGAGCATTTGGGACATAAAATGAATTAGCATACTTTGATATTTCCTTCCTACGAAGGGAAAAAACAAATCTTTCCCAAAAACACATTTTTGTTCAAACATTCAAGTGCTTCTAGGCATGATTATGCCATTTATAATTTACCAAACTATAAATAGACGTGAGAATGGAGAGGTTCACCCAAAAATCAATGTAGGGAGAGAATGGAACAGAGAGTTTGAGTTTTAGGGAGTATGGAATTTTAAAAGTGTGGAATGAAATTTCCTCCACTCTCCCATTAAATATTCCTAGCGACTACTATAGCGACCTATGATCTACTTCAGCGAGGTCACTATAGCAAGTTTTTAGCCACTGCAATGGACGCTTATTTATTCTATGCTATGATTTTTTTGTGTTGTCGTATTTCATTGCTAATCCTTCCCCTCCGAATATTGTAGGTTCTTGAAAGAACCCGAGTAAGTAAATTCTTGTTCAAGCCATCCATGTAGGTAAATAAAAGAACAAAAAATGCTCAATTTTAATGTAGTGCTGATACCGCGTGTTAAATGTAAGGCTAGATAATCATTGTTGTGATAATGTATGAAAATAACTAACCATATGAGCAATTTCCTTTGAAATGTTTTTACCTCTTACTCCTCATCACCAATGCCCATTCGGGGATGAAAGATTGGTAAATTGGTATCTTATGTAATGACTCGTTCCATCATTATTTAAATATCCATAGTAGAAATACAAAAAAAAAATTAAAATTTTAGATCGATGTGAATTTGACTCAGGGTAACTATTTATTTTGTTTAGAGATAATTGTGGGTATATGATTAAAGTTGGGGCTCGATCTACCTAAAGGTCACTTCAGCGGTCCCTTGGCTGCTATAATGAGCCTGTTATAGAGATGGGTTAGCTGTTGCAACAGTGACGGATTAGTGAGAACGCGGATTAAAACCTATTTTATTCAGCACTTCTTTTAAAAATATGAATTCTCTCTTAAAAATGCTTCTAAGGCTATTTCTAAGTTAGAACAACCATAATGGAGAGACAAGGCTCTTAAGAAATGCAATCCCATCTTTATCCTCATGGATTCTCCATTAGGACGGCTAGATCAGGAATAAGAAATAATGTTGCATGAAGTCCATAGCAGCAACTTGGCATCAACGAAGGCTATGATTTTATGAGTAGTACACAATGATTAGTAAGAGTATGCATTATATAAAATTGATGGAAGAAGAATGATTAGGCCTGTTGGCATGGTGTTTGGATGGATAAATATCAAATTAATATAAAAAGATCTAAACGAGTAGTAATATATTGATGAATGAATCCCTTGATGTGTGATATGTGCTTGTATGACTTCCATGATGAGATAAAATATGAATAAGGTAAATGTGGGTGAAGATGGAGGAATTGTGTATACATGTAACCTATGAACCTTAGTTTTAATAACTTAAAAGTGGGAATTGATGTTGTGTGAGTCTTGATTATATGTTTTCCCTGCTATAATATTATTCTCTAAGTTGTTTATGAAAAAGGGAACTGGTGTCATAACAAAAATATTTAAAAAGAAAGCTTGGCTAAGTGTATGAGTGTGATCTGTGTAAGATGTATAACATAAGTAGAATCATAAGCTTAATGGAGTAGAATAGTTTAATAAGCGGCTAATGAAGTGGTGTCTATGAACCTAATAATTACTTAAATATAAGGGTCAATATAAAATTAATTAAATATACCAATCCTTGGTCTAAATAACAATGGTGGGGTAAGTGAATGAGTGTATGAGTGCTTAATTTATGTTGGACTTGGTCTAGTCTACTGATTGCTTCTCATATGAATAGTATTTTGATTGGTCTTTGGACATACATGTGGTTGTGGTTGATTGATTGTTGATTTGTTGATGCTTGAATATATAAGCTATTGATTGTTGAGTTGTTGAATTAATATATGTTTGTGACATGTACTTGTAAATTGAATACACTTGAGATATTATCCAGAGAGATGATAGAGTGTGGGACCATATTATGACATGTTGAGAAAGGTAAGAATATGGATAGAAACCTTTTTGTTTATGAGTAGATTTTGTCTGGTGTGAGCTTATGAATGAGCAGTATCATTATGGATCAAGAACCATATCAGTACAACATGTTATTATTATTATTGTAGTGTGGTGTCATGACCAGAGTCTATACCCTAGCCGAGACACATTTCTTGGAACCACAAATGGTTCTAAGCTAACTCTTGGCATAGCATAACTAAGCATAATATATGAAATTTAAGTGGAAAATGTAACGAAATTATAAGATAAGGTTTAAAATATTTCTGAAAGTCTTAATAAACAAAGTACTAAGCCCGAAGGGCTAACATAAACATACTCTAATTCTAAAAGCCACTAAACTAAATAATATAATCTATCGGGACAAGGGTCCCGGCTAACCTTAAAAAAATGTCTAAAAAAATGAAAGGAAACAACAAACTAGGTCCCCAAATGTTGAGGGCTCACCAATACTAGAAGCGGAACTGTTATCAACTAGCCATGAGACTAAGCTTGATCGCCAGTATCTACATCACATGAAAAATGTAGGCAAAGAGTATGCAATTAATAAGTCTGAAAGTACTGAGTATGTAGGAATATTATTAAATGACTGAAAATAAGTTTAGCTAAAATCATAATAAAGCTTTGTGAGACATAAATAGCTAAACACATAAGATGATCATATTGAAAGACTATCAGAGTAAAGTAAAAACTTTTAAGTGAGATTTTCTTATAACTGACATACATCACTTGAGCTAATGATTTCCAACATCTAACCCAGTTGGGAGGGTTGCCCCATACTTTGTCAGGGTATAGGACCTATCTGTCTATGTATGGATCCATTAAATGAGCCTTGTAGGTGAATTATCAACCGACATTGTGGTGAAAACATAATCCTACTGTGTCACATAGTTATGGAACTTGGGTTATCTAAAACCCTAGTTTGCTTGGTGCTAAATACTGCTCCCAAAACTATTAATGTAATCATATGCTCAATGAAAAATTTAAATCACTATCTATAGATTGTAAACGTGAAAGCTTTACTTAATTCATATCTTGACTACTATTAAACTTTACTATTCTATGGCTTTAATTTTTTTTCTTAAATAACTGAAATGACACTATAGCTCTAAATTTCATACATTAAAAAAATTTGTGAATCATATCAAATATTTTAGATCATGTTTAAATCAGGTAATGTTTGCTAAACCATAGAATTTCATATCAAAGCTAACTATAGAAAATCATAAGTTCATGTATATGAATGGAATTGTAAATCTACCATAAAGTTCATAAATTCTAATTAGAATGTATCAATAAATCCATAAGAGGCATAAGATTTAAGATCATGAATATTAGGTATGAACCCTAATTGCTAAGTTCATAAATCATTAAGGAAAATGAAATTTTTGGTCACAAGGACAAAAGGAAATCCATGTTTAAACCCCACATACATGTACTTATGGATTTCTTGAGAGAAAGCTTAAACTTCAACCTTGAAATTGACGCTTGAGGAAGAAACCTTGTTTTGAGTTCTTGAGGGCTGGGGAAAGGAGACGAATGAATTATTTTCACAAAAGTTGAAGGAAATAGGATTATAATCAGTTATAGGAGTGTTTGGGATCAAAATACCTATTTGCCGTCGCAATAATGGAAGAAATATGAAGTTGGGATGCCTTGGGTGGCCTAGGAGTGTAACAAGACTAATGCAGAGCCTAAACTTCATGGCACAGGGCCATCATTAAGCCTAAGCTCCGTGGCATCGATCCGTTGTGGACCTCTACTATTTTGACCCTCTTTAGTAAATTGGTCATAATATTTTACTCTAGTATTGTATTGACAAACGATCTGTGGAATTAGAGAGAAGACTCAAATACCTTTAATTTTGTGGGTTTTGATCTACAAAACTCTTCATATTTTAGGAGTAATGCTCATTTTAAGTTGACCCTAGCAAAATCTTATACTAAAACTTAACCGGTAGAAAGAATCTCAACTTAGCTTTGTGCTAGAGGTTCCTTATAACGTCAATTCATGTCCAAAGCTCTTCCCACACCATGGAATTGATCTTAAAACCTATGTACAATTTTGAAATCAATAGATTTAGATCTATATGCATTCAAACAATTACTCAGATCATAGTTTGGAAATTTAGGGTGTTAGAATATCTCCCCCTTGGGATCATTCGTCATCGAATAAAGGTCAAAGCTAGAATGACTATAAGAATGGGATATTTGTGCCAAATATTCTAGCATGAAATGAACTATGATAACAATAGCGGTCTAGCTATCAACACTAAGAAATGTAGAAGCACGAGTAATTAGTAGAAGAACTAGCATAGGCATGAAGAACATAAAAAAGGCTGTGAATTTTCCCTCTATTGGCCTTCATAAGGCTTGAAAAGTAAACTCTTATAACATTCCGAAGGAAGGAATCATAGGCACGATTTATGTGAGACATATGACATAAGTTCATAAAGTATGAACGATATAGTTTTGACCATAGGCCACACACTATTTGTAGTTGTGTCATATATACTAGCATGAACTGAACTGTGCTAACAATAGAGGTCTAGCTATCAACACTAAGAAATGTAGAAGCACTAGATATTATCTCAAGAAGTAGCATAGGCATGAAGAACATAAACAAGACCGTGAACTTGGCCTCTATTGGCCTTCGTAAGACTTGGAAAGGGAACTCTTATAACATTTTGAGGGAAGGAATCATAGGCATGATTTATGTGAGACATATGAAATAAGTTCATAAAGTATGAATCATATAGTTTTGACCATAGTCCACACACTATTTGTAGCTACTTGACATGAAATGTAGGTAACCTGGGCATGAGGCAAGAATAGGGGTAATATGCCTTAAGCTATACGACTGATTACTCTAATCTTAGCAATACTTCTCAACTTTGCTTATACTATTGAATAATACACTTCATTAGCTATAAATTATAACTCTCACAAGGGCAAGATGACTAATTTTACCAAAGTCTGCGTCTACATACATGCTCTTACCATGTTCAAGCCAAACTCAAAGTCATAAGGTATAACACATGAAGCAACAATACTAGTCTGAAAAATGGGATTCTATATTCTATGTCTTATCAGAGCTTTCATATCAAGAATACTTCTCCTAACAACTTCAATAACTAACTCCGAGCTCAAATCAAGAATTTACTAGTGCATAATGCATTCACCCTCTTGTATACCAACACAAAATTCAAGCCTATCATTATAACCATTTCATGAACTAATAGCCAACATAGACATCTAAGAGTTATCTCATCTTCTCTAGTATCTCTATCAATAACAATTTCATGAATTACAACCAAAACATCACACCAAATCTTCTCAACTATTACATATATCAATTTTTTTCCTTGATCTACCTCTACACTTATAGTCATTGATGAAACATGCATACCACAATTTTCCATAATAAGGAACATCTACTCTCGCCCATATAAACCATTGTTCAACCATATTCATTACCAATTTCTTAACATAAAGGGGTCACTGAAGGAATAAAGCATGAGGATCTCAAATAAGAAGGATACTTCTTAGCTATGAGTTATACTTAATGGGACCTTGGAACTTGGAAATGGAACTTGTGAGTTAAGGTATCATAGGCACAAATACTTTATATATTAACTCATAGAGTGTGAGTGGTGAGTTGTTCTGGATATGGGCATAACATAACCATCTATCACTTTCATAGGTAGGTGTACATAGGGCTTAGAGCAAAAGATCATAAGCATGTATTATTCAAGAGATCTAATATGATAATGTAAATGACTTAGCATGTCTTCCATTAGTCATTAAGGATATATAATGAGTTCGTAAGATTGAGCACACTATGAAATAGAAGTGCATATATTGTTAGTTATATATCATAAAGCTGGAAGTTGTCGATGGGGGTTTTAGTTCTAAAGGTATTGCTTTTTATCCTAGAATCTAAGCATGGACATCAATATATATAAAGTGCATGAGTATGGGTCATAGGCATGATGCTAACACGCAAGACATGAGTAGGGTGTCATAATGACTAAAATTCAAGGAATACTCTAGAGTAGAAATGAATTTCTATCTCATCATAACTTTTTCTGAAACACATCACTATCTTGTTCTCATAACCTGATTTGGTTCTTTACCCTATCATCTCCCTCTTAGATCAAAGCCAACAGTTTAATTCTGTAGACCTCTTTAATATTCTCTCAACTGAACTCTAATAACCTATTCTTATGGTCACGGTATAACAATACACCTACATACTAACCCCCTTGAAAAAGTATAATTGTAGATATGGAACCCCTGCTAGTACATTTTTTAGATACTACTCTTATCTTTCTCTTGCCTCTATAGCCATCATACCATAATTTAAACTCTTACTAATGAATGTAACCAATCCACCTAGCATATCGTAATATGATCTTTCTTGTTATTCTTCTGACATCACACCTCTAAGTTCATATCCCTCGAAATCAATGGAAAATAAAGCTTTACTAAGAGCCTTACCACCATTTATCTCTAATTCCTTGATTTATCTCTTCAAAACACCATATAATATATACTATACTTAGCCATTTCAACACCAAGAAACTCAAATATAATAACAAGGAGCACCTAACACTTTATACTCTTATAATATCATGCAACCACATACTACCTTGGGTTCCCTTCTATATTCCTAATTCTTAAGGATCTTCTTTATATAATGACTTAGTCACCATTCACTGTCTCACCTAGGTATCATATCTATATCATACTTTCACCATCACACTTATTGAAAATTAGTGAACTTAAATTCATGCATACACAATTGAAAGCCAACTAAATAAATTCCATAAAACTAGCATCACTAACCCCAAAAAATCATTTATTTCTACCTTAGCGATCATTCACGGTTTAAACTTAGTGTCTAGCTCCAAACATGTATAACAACATAACTTCACATAGTATCTTGGCTTAGCATGAACTAGATAAAAATTGAAAAACACTAGTCCACTAAAATTGTAACACCCTAAAAATCCAAGCTAAGATTAGAATCATGCTCCAAGTACATGTAAAATCAAACATCATATTTTGGTAGTATGAGAAATGATTTAGACATGTATTAAGGCCACAAGTAACTCCTACCTCATATCCAAGTTAAAATCTTCCTTACTGGTGGTTTTCTTGTGAAGAATCTTGCTATAGACAACTTCAGACTAGCATAACTCTTGGATTCTGAGATATTTTTTAGCCAAGACCCACCAAATTCTAGACATTTTAATTATCTTTCCAATGCATCCAGATTCACTTAATTCAATATTAGAGCTAAGAGGTATGGCCATTTTGTAAAGCATTGTCCAGTAGTGAGAACCTACGAGTGTAGGTATGACCATGGTTAGAAACCATGATCTTAGGTAAGGTCTTGACTTCTAAAGTTGATTCAGTTGGAACCTACGACCTATGAATCAAGGCATGATGGTGAGTGGGTCCTATAATCATACCATGGATCATCTGATCATATTAAGAGAACCTCCAGTTCAACCTCCCAACCACGAGCACCACCCACAACCATAAGTGGGACTCACGATTGTAGGATGGTCCGTATGACACATTTTGCAGCTTTTTGATTTACTTTTTATAATGGGTATTTTAGTCTTTTCCCACTCTTTTAACATTAAATCTATGTTGTTTAATCCACTCCAAGGCTGATTATGTAGATTAATATTACCCTAAGCCCTCATTACTCAAAAAAATAATCGACACTTAGCTTTAACACCAAGAAAGATGCAATTTTCTTTCCCCAAGGCAGAGTTAGGGTTTTACATGTTCAAGCTTCCAATTTCAAGGATTTATTTAGGGTTTTCATCTTCAGGTATGTGCAATTTCATAACGTCTCCTTTCACCTATTGAGTCTCAAAGTTAACTCAATTTCTCAGTTTAATTACTTTCTCAGAGCTTAGGGTTCATGAATGTTGAGAATTTATTGATATTCCAGTTCCTTGATCTCATTGGGTTATAAAACTATCTTTTAATATGAATTTCAGTACCATTATATGTTCAAAATTATAAACCCTAATTATATTGTGAAATCCATGATTTTTGGACTTGAGTTATTAAATTTCTTAATTTGCTTAGTTTATGGAATTGTCAAAATAGTTGCATTCTTAAGAGATGGTGGGTTATGAACACCCGATGACCTAAAATTTTATGCATATACTTATGAGTATTATATCCTCCAGTTTACATGTTATGAATGCTCTCAGGTAAGGCATTTATCTTCAGTCTTCAGAATATTACTACCATTAAGCATTTCAGCCATTAGTGTTATTCAGTTGGGTGTACTACTTAGCACAGTGCGGACGAAAGGATGAAGGCTCACCCGTCAGTTAGGCTGAGACCTTTAGTAGAAGTCCTTAAGTTCCAAAAATACGGTGCCACCGGATGTTTTAAAGGGTCACCCGTTAGCCGAGGCTTGATAGTTTAGTCCTTTTGTACATCAGTTTAGTTGATCCACGTCAGTCAGTGTTTGTACCCTTTGTAAGGTACTGAACACCCTTCCGGGTGGGGTTATAGGTTGGACCCTGATTAGCTAAGTTTAGGGTATGTCGGTTAATAGTAGCTCACACAGTCCACAATTCATTGTTTAGATTCAGATACTTGCATGACCTTGTATTCAGTTGTTCAGCTTATCATACAATACATGCTTATTACTTGGTCTTACATCAGTTTATCATGATACATGCATCACATTCAACCTATATCAGTTATTTCCTATCCCATTTACTCGGTACATTCAAAGCACTAATCGCATACTTTCCTTTGCACTATATTGTCTAATAATATAGGTTCTGACATTCAGGATCCAGACCACGCATAGTATGATCTCCTACCATATCAATAGTAGTATTTGGTGAGTCCTCATCATTCGGGGGCTAGTTATCAGTATTTCTTTTCAGTAGTATTTTAGTTTAAGACATTTGAAGTTAGTTGGAGGCTTGTCCTAACAATTTATTTTATTTAGAGGCTTTCAGACAAATAGTTAGATTTTCAGCATGTTGATTATGCCAGACAGTCTTAGTTTTGACATTCAGCACTGATTTTGCCTTTTAATGTAATCATGTCATTTCAGGTCAGCTTTCGCTCAGTATTTATCAGTTTACTTTATTATTCTTAGTGTTAAGCTAAACCATGGGTTAGCTTGGGGTCAGTTGTGACTCTAAGCACCATGTTACGGCTAGGGGGTAGTCTTGGGCCATGATAAAATCCTCATGATAACAATAGTCTATCTTAATCTTATATTCTAACCACTTACGATACATTAGAATATCCTCCTTTTATAAATCACTACTACTTATTCATCCATACGTCAAAACTACCTTTATAACTTCATAAGCATCAGTAGTTCCTTTTCAAAATCACAAAGTGCAACCTAGATCTATCAATCCTTAACCACTTTATACTTTTGTTAATGACCTATACTTTTCTAACAAAATTACATGCCATTATTACCTCTTTTCCTAGTTCAAGCATAACCTAAGTCATCGTAACCAATAACTTCTTTACCTTCTTTTATGAAATCTACACCACACATACTTGGTTATAACTTTAAGGAATATCACCTTAATTCTAACTTAATATATACATATCTTCTATATATATACACACTTTAATAATTCACTCTCCCCAACTTTCTGGCTACAACACTTATGAATTCATACTTCTAATTTTGGGATCATTCTGCTACTTATAAATCATAACATATAGAATTCACACCATCTTTCGGGCGACAATACTAACTAAGAATCCAGAAACATATTTTCTCCTTTCAAGAGTGTCATTTGTAACAAAGTTTAGAGAAGAATATGAATTTATTCTGGCTTATAAACATGATTCACATAAATTAGGATGTAAACTTTGAATAGTTGGACTGAAATGCAATAATGGGCTCCTCTCAAGCCCTTTGAGCATTTTCTACAATTTTTGCTAATTCTATCTGAGAGCACCATATTGGTAGGAACAGATCTTTACTACTTCTATTACCTTGAATATGAGGCATAGTTAAACGAATTTTGAGCAACTTATAAATCTGCATAAATTTCTTATGGGGCTACTTTAATGCATGATAAGGATCATGAAAGAAGGAATAGTTCCTAATAACTTCGTGTAGCCTCTTCTTCATAAGTGTGGCTTACTTCGCACACATGAACAAGACACTACTTGACGTAGCTTGTCAGACACCCTAGGACACCTTAAAATCTATGCTCAGATACCAAGTTTGTCACGACCCGAGTCTACACCCTATCCGAGACATACTGATTAGAACCACAAATAGTAGAAGCATAACTAAGAATAATATATGAAATATAGCCATAAGTTGTAATAAGATCATAAGCATAAGGGTAACTTGTATAAGGTTTAAAAAATATCTGAAAGTCTTAATAAATAAAGTACTAAGCTCGAAGGTCTAACATAAACATACTCTAATGTCTGAAAGCCTCTAAATTGGGTAGCGTAATTTGTAGGGACAAAGCTCTCCGCTACCCATAAAACAATGTCTAAAATGAATGAAAGGAAATAACAAACTAGGTCCCCAAATGATGAGAACTCACTAATACTATTAGCTGAACTGCTATCTACTAGCCAAGATTCTAAGGTTGATCACTAGTATCTATAACACATAAAAAATATAGGAAAAGAATATGCAATCAGTACTTCCGAATATATAGGAATAATATTAAATGACTAAAAATAAGTTTATCTAAAATCATATTAAAGATATCTGAGACATACATATCTGAAAACATAAGATGATCATATTAAAAGACTATCAAAGTAAAGTAAGAACTTTTAAGTGGGAGTTTTTTATAATCGATATGCATCACTTAAGCTAATGATGTCCAATGACTAACCAAATTGGGAGGGATTCCCTATACTTTGTCAGGGTATAGGACCTATCTATCTATGTACGGATCCAATAAAAATGTCGTATAGGCCAATAATCAACCAACATTCTGGTGAAAACATAATCCCATGGTGGCACGTAGTTCTGGGACTTGGGTTATCTAGAACCGTAGTTCACTAGGTGCTAAATACTACTCCCAAAACTGTTTATGTAATCATATGCCCAATGAAAGATTTAAATCACTATCCATGGATTGTAAAAGTTAAAACTTTACCAAATTCATATATCGAATACTATCAAACTTTACCCTTCTATAGGTTTAATCTATTTTTCTTAAATATCTGAAATGGTACTATAGGTCTATATTTCATAGTTTAAACTTAAACTTTGAGAGTCATATCAAATAGTTTTGATCAAGTTAAAATCTTAAATTGTTGCTAAATAATAGGATTTCATGTCAAAGCTAACTATTTGGAAATCATAAATTCATGTATATGAATGGAGTTGTAAATATACCATAAAGTTCATAAATTCTAATAAGAATGTATCAATAAAATTCATAAAGAGGAATAAAATTTAAGATCATGAACATTGGGTATGAACCGTAGTAGCTAAGTTCATAAATAATTAAGGAAAATAAAGTTTTTGGCCATAAGGACGAAAGGAAATCTTGGTTGAAACCCCACATACCTGGAATTATGGATTTCTTGAGAGAAACCTTGAACTTGAACCTTGAATTTGATGCTTGGGGAAGAAACCTTGTTTTGAGTCCTTGAGGGTTGGGGAAAGGAAAATAACAATTTATTTTAACAAAATTTGAATGAAATAGGGTTATAATCAGTTATAAGAGTGTTTGGGGTCAAAATACTTATTTACCCTTGCAAAAATAGTAGAAAAACAAAGTACGGATGCCTGGGGGCCCCTAACATGGTACGGGACCAACATAAAACCTAAACTCCAATGCACGGAGCCATCGCAAAACCTAAGCTCTATGGAACAGATCCATCACAGACCTCCACTATTTTGGGGTCCTCGGCATGGACCCTCTCTAGTAAATTGGTTATAAATTTTTACTTTTGTATTGTATTGACAAATGATAGGTGGCGTTGGAAATAAGACTTGATGGACTTTGATTTGGTATATCTTGAGTTACAAGACACTCATATCATAATCCTTTAATAACTCTAGCCATATCCTCTGACAATGATTCAAAATTTTCAAACAGAACATATACTAAAGGCTCTTGTGATCCATGAACAGGTCTATATGAACCTCATAATGGTAATACCTCCAAATTGTTAAGGCAAAAACAACTGCTGCCAACTCAAGTCAGGAGCCGGGTGATTCTTCTCATATGGCTTGAGTTGTCTAGAGGCATACACTATAAGTTTACCATGCTACACCAACACACAACAAAGGCCAATTTTAGAAGCATCATAATAAATCACAAACCCATCATAACGCTTTGGCTGAGTCAAAACTAGAGTATAGGTGTGTTGCATCTTCAATTCTTGAAAACTCTTCTCACAAGAATCAGACCACTAAAACTTGACTTTCTTTTGATTCAATCTGGAAATAAGAGAGGCAATAGATGAAAATATTTCAATAAACCATATATAGTAATTGGCTAAACCCAAGAAACTTCTAATATCTAATGGAGAGATAGGTCTAGGCCAATTCCTAACTACTTCGGTCTTTTGGGGATCAACTTGAATACCCCCATTAAAAATGATGTGACCAAGGAATGCTACTTACTTTAACAAAAATTCGCACTTGCTGAACATAACGAATAACTAGTGATCTTAAGAGTCTGCACAAGAATCCTCATATGGTCTATATGTTCATCCTTACTTTATGAATAAACCAGGATGTCATCTATGAAAATAGTGAAGAAAATGTCTAAATACTACTTGAACACTCTATTCATCAAGTCCATAAAATTGGTAGGAGCATTCATTAGTCCAAAAGACATAGCAACAAATTTTAAGTGACCATACCAAGTACTGAAGGTTGTCTTTGGAATGTCACATTCCCTTACTCTGAGTTGATGATAGCTGAATTCGAGGTCTATCTTAGAAAAGCAACTGACACCTTGAAGCTGGTCAAACAAGTCATCAATTATAGGAATTAGATACTTATTCTTAATTGTGACTTTGTTCAACTGACGGTAATCGATGCACATTCTGAGAGAACTATCTTTCTTACATACGAAAAAAACTGGAGCACCCCATGGAGAGATGCTAGGCCTAATAAAACCTTTATTTAAATATTTTTTTTAACTATTCCTTCAATTCCTTAAGATTATCTAGAGTCATTCCAAAAGGTGAAATTGAGATAGGCTAGGTATCTGGAAGGAGATCTAATCCGAAGTCAATTTCTGGCTCAGAAGGAACTACAGGTAAATCTTCTGGAAACACTTTTAGGAATTCATTAACCGCTAGAACTGATTGAAGAGTTGGAGTCTCATACTTTTAATCCTTAACCTGAAAAAAGATAATAAATACCCCCTTTAAAAATCATTTTTTTGGCCTTAAGGTAAGAGACAAACCAACCTATAGGCATTGAGGTATGACCCTTCTACTCTAAGACTTGTTTATTTGGAAACTGAAACTGGACTACCCTGTTTCTAAAAGAAACTGAGCTATAAAAAGAATGTATCCAATCTATGCCAAGAATGACATCAAAAGCAGTCATATCTAAATCTACAAGATCAACTGAGTTGACTTTCTGAGAAACTGTGACTAGGCAATTTTTGTATCCCTGTCTGGCTATAACTAAATCACTAATAAATATAGAGAATTAGAAAGGATCTAAGAGGATTTTGGGACTGACACAAAAGTCTACTGGTCTATAAGGAGTCACAAAAGAAAGTGTGGCTCTGGGATCTAACATGGCATAGATATTAATATGAAAGACCTGTAATGTACCAGTGACTCCATCGGGGGAACCCTCCTTATCCTGTCGAGTCTGAAGTTCATAAAACCTATTATGATATTGTTTGACAGTTGTACTAGATGAGGCACCTTGCTAAGTTGGGCGATCTGCTGGAGCTACTGAAGAGTTAGACTGATTTTGCTGATGAGCATCCCTGCCCTCTATGAGGCTAATAGGCACTCTCTCAATCTGTGACCTGGCTTGCCACATCCAAAAAAACTACTACTACCGGCCATAAACTCACCTTAGTTGTTTTTACCATATTTTTTGCAAACTGCATAAGTACGTCCACTAGTGACACTACCATAGGGCATAGAGCGTGGTGACGTATCCCGATGATGCTATCTAAACTTGGGTACTTGGGTATTAGCAGAGAATGGGGATGGAGCTGAATACTTTTGATGGAACTAAAAATGATTACCACCACCCGACCTCTATTGAGAGAAGTTAAAACTGCTTGTTCTGGCCCTCTTATTCTCCCTTTAATGCTCCTTAATCTTTTCCTTAATTTGTTGTGCATGAGTCATCAATCTAGAGATGTCTATATCCTTAACCAGCATAGTAGTTTTACACTCTTTCACCACAGTCTCTGAAACACCTAACACGAACTTACTCATACGGGCCTTAGAATCAGCCACTATTGTCAGAGCGTACTTAGAAAGCTGAGTAAACATAAGAGAATACTCCTTCACACTCATGTTTCCTTGTTTCAAGTTGATAAACTCCTAAACCTTGGCTTCCCTTAAATCAAATGGGAAGAACCTATCCAAAAATACAACTATGAACTTATCCCAATCCACTGGACCTGCATCCATATCCACATCTTTCTTCTACTGTTTACACTAAGTATGAGTCACTTCATTCAGTTGGTAAGTGGCTAAGTTTGCACTCTTAACTAGAGTGATTCCCATAATCTGAGTGACTGTTTGAATGTCATCAAGGAACTCTTGCGAATCCCCTTCAGCCTTAGAACCATGAAACTTTGGAGGATTTATCCTAGTGAAATCTTGGACTCTAGCTGCTTTCATACCACTATTCAGGTTACTTGTGTAATAACCTCTTGGTTCACCTGGATAGTCATTGCCTGAGCTAGCATATGAAAAGCAGCTCTGAACTCCACATGTGAGACTTGTTCATTTAAATGGTCTGATAGAGCTAGTGGTACTTGCTGGTTTCCATTCCTATTCCCATTCCCATTTCCATTCCCATTCCCATTTCCATTTCTCCTTCCATTAACTCTACTGAGAGGCATTTTCTATAAACGTGAAGCGCACAAGTTAGAAGGAGGTTAAATAGAGTTCACACTCTATCGCATGATATGAGCATGAAAGAAGTGAAACTTTTGCGAATACATTTCATAGCATCTCATTCATAAGCATTGCATGCTTCATACCCAAGAACAAGACTCTATATGGCTTTAATACACCTTAACAAACTTTAATCCTAATGCTCTGATACCAAATTTGTCAGGACCCTAGACTACCCCGTAGTCGTAACACAGTTTCTAGAGTCACAAGTGACCCCAAGCTAGCCCATGGCCTAGGATGACACTAAGAATATATATATATATATATATAACTGATATATACTAAGCAGAAGAAAAAGTCTTAGGGATATAAATAAATCAAAACAAAACTTAATAGTTAAAACGAAAATCATCCTAGCAAAACCATAAATCTTAAAACTTTAATTTATTTGTTTGAAAGCCTCTACTAAGATGAGTTGTTGGGATAATCCCCTAGCTAAATCTAACTATCTTAAAATTAAATGACTGAAATAAAGAAAGTAAACATAAATCTTGTCTTCGAAAAATGAGGACTCACCACTCTCTGCTGCTAATATTGGTATAAAATTTATGCTAACTACAGGCTAGATACTAAACATTTGAACCTATATTATAATACAGTATAACGCAATAGAAAGTATGCAATCAGTACTTTAAATGTATTTAGCATGTGAGATATATACTACTCTATGAGAGGATAAATTGAACATGGCACTAAGACATGTAAACTGATGCAATGAATAAGTAAATAAACATGTAACTGATTAATAATATGCTGAATAACTGAATACAAGGCCATGCAATATTTGAGTGTGAACTATGGGAGCTACCATTAATCGACATATCCCATCTGAGCTAAACAAGGCCCAACCTATAACCCTAGATGGAAGGGTACTCTGTACCTTGCCAAGTTTATTAACACTAACTAACGTGGATCCACTAAATTGTTGTCCAAAAGGACTAAGGTATAAAGCCAAGTCTGACAGGTGATCCTTTAGAACCTATGGTGCCGTAGTTCTGCGACTTAGGGACTTTTACTAAAGGTCTCAGCCTAACTGATGGGTGAGTCTTCTTCACTGCATCCATTTGGTGCTACGTACTACTCTCTACTGAATTTACATTGAAAAAATAATAAGCTCATTTATACTAAAGTCTGCTCCTGAAATAACAAAAACTTTATTTGAAAGCATCCTAAAATATGTTAAACTAATATACTAAACATTCAATGATTAATGCATGAGAAACTATGTTTTTGGGGGTTCATAACCCGCCATGTCTGAAGATTTCAACTATTCATGACAGTTTCTATAATCTGAATAGAATGTAAGTTCATAAGACACAAGTCTAATAATCAGGAAAGACCAATAAAGTGAGGGTTAATGAACTATATATGTAAAAGTACTAAATTTCATGGGAAACATGTATTCATGGCTTATTCATGATAAGGAATTGAAACACAAAGGGATTCATACTTTTCATGAAATCCTATGCTCTGAAGAATAAATTAAACTGAGAAGTTATGTTTACTGGGGGACACAATGGGTGAAATGATAAAATCTTTGAATTTGAAGTCTGGAACTGATGAAACCTAATTCTTGCTTTGGCAGATGAAATCATCTATTTCTATGTTTTCTCTCTAAGTGTGACTGATTTTCAAGGAAATGAGGGATTTGGGGTAGTTTAAGCATATTATTCAGCCTTATCATATCTAAAACTACATATTTTATAAGTTTAAATGATGGGAAAAGATTGGAATACCCCTCTGAATTCATAATTGAAAAATCTACACATCGCGACGGACGAACCCACCAATGGTCGTTGGATCTACCAAAGATTGTTGATTGATACAGGAACTTGATGTTTCTTAGGACACCATTAGATGATCCAAGGAATGCCTCATTGGATCCTTCAATGATCATTCCATGGTTGGTCGTTGGATCCTCTTTCTCGGGCCAACTAGTGACCATGATTCCTACCAACGATCATTGGTTCTACAAATGATCATTGGTTCATTTCATTTACAAGTAGGTATTTTTGTAAATACTTGGGACTTTGGGGATGTTTCCTATAGAGGATCACCTCCAACGGTTGTTGATTCTACCAACGATCGTTGGGTTGGTCTTGGTATGTCACTGTTGTACAGTGCTTCACTAAAATGGCCATATCTCCTTGTTCTAGATTCAGATTAATGAGAAATTGGATGATTTGGAAAGAAGACTCAAAGACCTTAGATTTTATGGGTATTTATCTTCAAAAAACCTCAGAAACTAAGAGTGATACTCATTTGAAGTTGACTCTAGAGGGTTCCTAAACAAGAACTCAATCGGTAAGGAAACTTTTAACTTAACTATGAGCTAGGAGTTATATATGGCCTAAATTCGTATATAAAGAACTTCTCATACTACCAAATCACTAAGTTTGGTTCTAAATATACTTTTAGAATGGTTTTGATCTTAGCTTCGAGTTTCAGGGTGTTACAATAATCCCACCTTTCACATCCGGGGTGTGGACGTTCTTATTGGGGTGGAGATTATCAATGAAACCTTAGGGGTACCTAATCTTTGAAATAATGGGTACTAGGCAAAAGAGTTAGAAAATGATAACTAGTGATTCGCCATTATGCTGGTTATGGATGGTCAAAGGGAGAAGACTACTTGGGTCCATACCATGTGGGCAATCAAAACTACTGACTTCACTTCTGATGCTTGGCGGTGGTTGAACCTAGTTTCCAGGCGGATTCATCCTTCCAAAAATGTCATTGGTTTAACTTAATAGTGAGCATTGTTTATGTCTTGCATCCTAGAACAGGGGGAGAATATTATAGAGGAGTGGATGGCCTTTTTCAGTAATCTAAAGGACCTATTTCTTCCTTCCCTGGTTATCGAGCTATGCTAGAAGGCATATGTGCTTGTAGAGGGGAGCGATTCTACTATTATGTATGACACATCCTTCAATCTTATGAGCATGAACGATGCACAAAGATGGAGTTAGAAGAGGAGAAATAAAATTATTGATAGGAG
The DNA here is from genome assembly GCA_031232105.1 of Capsicum rhomboideum. Lineage (NCBI taxonomy): Eukaryota > Viridiplantae > Streptophyta > Magnoliopsida > Solanales > Solanaceae > Capsicum > Capsicum rhomboideum. The sequence goes on from CP124718.1 coordinate 55,158,570, forward strand.
AAGGAAGTACGACTTAGGAAGAAGGGGGGATTAAGACAGTCTCTATATGGTCTACAGGTCATTTTGAGATCTTGGAGTAGGACTTGGCTGTGGTGAAGGACATACTGACAAAGATTCCTATGCCTCCCAGGATTCCACATCATCTAGTTTTGTGTGCCGATCTAATCTTGATATATCTTTTGATACTTTATCCCGGAACCATGTAAAGCTTCTGAAGGATATACTGGTGAAGAAGAATAAGAGGCATTCTCGAGATTAGTTATTCATTTGTATGTGGAAGGGGATGAAGACCATCATGAAGATTTTTGTCCCGAATGAGAAGATTCTCGAGGTGTAGATGAGTGATGCTTAGGATTTCTCCTTCCTTAGTGGGCTAGATAATAATGGTTTTGATGCTTCGAGCGGAAGAGATGAAGTTTGAACCACTAGTCAGCCCCCGACATGAGTACATCCTGCCCTATTATCCTCTTTATTACCCTGTTTTAGATTCTATTGGTTTTGCCCCTGTAGGGCCTTTGATAGACACTATTTACTTTCTGGCATTTTCAGATATTTTTGACTGAATTTGATATTTTGGTGTTGTTAGTGGCATCTTTGGGAATTATGGCCCTGTTTGTAGGCCGGTATTTGTATGAATTCATATTTGTTTTTGAAATAGCCTAGGAATTATGTTTTGGAAAATGAGTCCTTGAAGTAGGAATTAGGCTTGATACTGCCTAACGCCTGCCGCAGAGGTCATTCACCCACTGCAATGCTACATCTATAATAAAAGGTCCAATACAATAGCCCTAGAGAGCTGGCCTAGCTCGCTATGGCGGGCAAGCAACCGCTAGAGCTGTCTCAATGTAGTGGCAACCCCACGACTGTAGCAACCTTAAACCAATAGCTCAAGGACAAAAATTAAGTTTCTACCCCCTTAACACAACACAACATCACCCGACACCACATTATGGTTCAAATTCTTATATAATGAATATACACACATAAGCTTTTGGTTTTTGGGCTACTATTTTTGAGATCTTCACTATCTTAATCATTGGGGTGAATTTTGGTGGGATACTCAAATTCGAAACAATCTTTTTCATTATTTTATCAACACACAAAAGCATTAGCATACATCAATGCACCACAGGTCATCATAAACCTCAACGTACGTTGATTCTCATTATCGACTCCACAAATGATAATTTACCAATTAGTTTTATAAAAATTCATACAATCAAACATAAACCCTAACTCCTATAGCCAAATACCAATTAGGAGTTCCCACTTGTGAATTCATTAAGATACCAATTGGAATCAAATAGATTCCAATAGAATTTGTCGACATACCAACTGGAATCGACTAGATACTAATTGGACTCAACCCAAGTAGAGAATAAACTAAGATAGCATGATACGAAAGAAGAAAAGCAATGACTCCTAAAAGCTTCATAGCTTCTTGAAGATTTGATGTGGACGACTATTCATAAATCTGCATGACTCTACTTGACATTGCTCTTGAACTTGTGAGACCTTTGACCTAGTGCTCTAATACCAACTGTTACGACCATAATTATGGTATTGTGTGGTCACCTACAATATTATAACTAGATAAGAGAACCTTTACAACCCAATAAATGATTATGTAGAAATTTAAGTAACAACCTTTATATAGCTAAACAATTAAACCTAAATGCCAAACATAAATATTAATCATGAATCTTTTTACAAACCTTTAACTTAATAGTTAAACAAGATTACACAAGGACCTAGTCTAGACATGTAGAAGAGCTTTTACAAAATTAACACAGATGATAAGAGATGCAACTTTTGCCTGAATGAGATGCAAAAGTCAAAGAAGAGTACATCATCATCCTAAATAAGAAACTTCAAGTCAACCTACAACACACCTACATCCCAAAAAGGATGTAGTAAGAGTAGTATCAGTACACCAATGGACTGGTAAGCATCATCGGCAAACTAGGATTACTTCACACAAAATTATAGAAATCAACAAAATTAGCACCCAGATTCACATGCTTTATTTAGACCCTTAATAATTTCAGAAGTTTCGAAGTACCTTTCTTAATCCAATTAACTCTACTAATTCCATTGAACTTTCTATTTCTATTAGGACAAGTTTCACTAACCGTTAAACCAATCAAGTGACTACCTCTACCCACAAACAATACAACAAACGCAATCAAAATAGTATCCTACAAAACAATTAAGTTCAGTACACAAATACCTTAACAAATAACAAGTTGTTTAATTAACAATCAATTACTTCAATTAAGCCAAGCAATGTCCGTAAACACATTATATAAACCACCAAATAAGGTCACAACCGATCACCAATTGAAAATATCAATGGTCACATCACATACCATTAACATAAACACACATAAGTCATAAATCCAACCTATCAAGTCATATGGCACTATGTAATCATAGCAGTCACCTCACACCGTAGATCTACATCCATATCAACCTCACAAAATGTATAATCTCACTATATGCTCAACTCAAAATACTCACTCCTCTCATAAGCACACTATCATTTGTATACACATGATAAAAGTCTTATTTCTATGCAGTAGTCATGACCTATATAGGATATACCAGAATCCATGTACCGTATCAACGTGGTACCTGATCCATAATAGACACAGACACACAGATATACATATATATATATATCGTACCAGCAGGGGGAACACTCCATAATGATAATAATTATATATCGTACTTGTATGGTACCTGATCCATAATAATACTAGCCATCCATAAGCTCACATAGGACACGTGCGACTCATGCAAAAAAAGGTTTATATCCATATTCTTGCCTTCCTCAACGTGTCATAATATAGTCAAACACTCCGTTATCTGTCAGAAAAGTATCACAAGGGTATCACATTTACAAGTACATGTCACAAACATATCTTAATTCAACAACTAAATAATTAATAGCTTATTCATTCAAGCATCAACAAATCAACAATCAGTTGGCCATAAGTATGTCTGAAGACCAATCAACATACCATTCACATAAGAAACATACAATAGACTAGACTAAGTTAAACTCCAATTAAGGGATCATAGGTTCATTCACTTACCTCACTATTATTATTTAGACCAAGGAACAGTAGATTCAATTACTAGTATATTGACTCTTATATTCAAGTCATTATTAGGTTCATATACACCACTTCATTATCCATTTAGTTAACTATTTTACTCCATTCAACTTATGATTCAACTTTAGTTATACATCTTACACAAATCACACTCATGCACTTAGCCAGGATTTTTTTAGAATCTTTATGTTATGACGCCACTTCCTTTTTCATGAACAACTCATTGTACAATATTACAATAGGGGGAACACACAATCAAGACTCGTACATCATTGATTTTACCCCTTTAAGTTATTAAAACTATGGTTCATTGATTTTACCCCTTTAAGTTATTAAAACTATGGTCATTCTAGCCTTAGAATAGCTCTAGGGGCATAATTAGGAAAGAACAATTCTTTTTAGAATAAGTGCTAAAAAAATAGATTTTAATTTACATGCTCATTGGTTCATCACCACCACAGTGGCCGGCCCATCACTACAGTGGGCTCACTGTAGCGGCCAAGGGACCGATGTAGTGGCCCTTAAGTAGATCAGGCCCCATACTTTATCCTACACTTGAAATGATAGTTAAACATAATAAATGGTTACTCTACTCAAATTTGCATTCATGTAAAATTTTAAAATTTTCATTTTCCTAATATGAATATTTCACTAATGACGGAATGGGTCATTACACTATTATAGTTTAAATGATGAAATAATTGACAAATCATTAATTTGATGTCAAAATTAGCTTAACCATTAAATAAGGACATAAGTTAAAACTAACAGTGAAATACATTTACAAATGACCTTCCAACTAAATATTTATTTTCTTATCCTTCAGGCTTAAGTCTTTTCTTTTACATCAAGTTTGTGATTCAGAGGTTGAAAATAATATGTATTCTTGGATGATAAAAAATAAAGGTATAACCATATATTTAACATTTATATTAGAAAAATACATTTCAAAAATCTCTGGGACTTTTCGTAGGAACTCATTGCTATTGTGACTAAAGGTCCATGTTCGTGAATTTGTGACTAAGGCTGCACTATCACAAGATAAATTTGGTAAAAAAAGGTCATAACTTTCTCATATGAACTAAAAATGAAACAATTTTCTAATGGTTTTGGAATCATCATACGAATCTAATAGTTCAATCAAACACACTTTTTAGCTTATATTCTTCATGTGGTACATTTAAGCTAAACAAAATCAAAGCACCAATCTTGAAATGAACACTCAAAATTCATTCAAGATCACTTGAATGTAAGGATGAGATTTAATGATTATTTTATAGATAAAATTTTGATGGTGGTTGCAAATAATTTGTACTATATATTAATTAGTTGGCAAGCCCATGGCTTTTTTCACTCTACCAGAGGTGTCATACAAGGAGACCCACTTCCCCAGGACTATTTGTACTTACTGTTGAAGTTGTATCCTGGTCACTAAATAATATTTTTGATATTTACTTATTTAAAGGATTTGGGATGCCAAACAGATTTGAACTATTTGGCTTATGCAGATGATACAAATATATTAATATAAAAAAATAGGCTTCTTTAGAGATGATCATTATCACTCTATAAGAGTATGAGAAACAATTAGGCCAAAAGGTGACAAGGGTAAGAGCTTTTACTCTCTATTTTGTATGTCTTCTGTAATGATCTGAAATCTCAGGTCATGATGGCACCTACTAAACTCACCTCTAGGTAAGCTGAACCCCCTAGCCCAAAACAATATGTAATGAGCCAATAGGATAAAGAAACAAATCATGAAACAAATGGGACAAATATAAATATAAACACAGAAAATAGGGTCTATAAGCTATACATAAAGAGAGTGAAAATACAAAATACATCCCAAGGCCAGGTATAGTCGATACAGGGCATACTAAACACAACAAGAGTACTAAGTAGATACAATATGTATAGAACCATATCCAATGATACAAAATAAAGATCAGTCCAACTAAATAGAGGGAGAAGGAACAACTCTGGACGTCAGGATATACCCCAAGTCTCTACTCTAAGACAACTCTGCCTGAAGTACACGTTAGCCACGACAACTCATACTAGGATCTGCATTGGGGGAAAATGATGTAGAAGTATAGTATGAGTACCAAAATATATGGTACCCAGTAGGCATCACAGGCCAACTAAGCTCGACAGATAAATGCATGTATAAATAACATAAAAGGATATAATAAAAAATAAGAAACCTAAGAAGAAATAAATTTCAAACTAGCTAATCAAAAAAGGTACCAACCTGCAGAAGCTATCCAATTAGTCTAACACAACAAGAATTGTTATTAAGGAGGAATACCAATAGTAGTATACTCGTAAGCTCTACCTAAAGTAGGAGAAACAACAAGATAATCTAACACTAGAGCTGGTAATATTGAAGAAGGAGAGTTCACAAGACATACCTACACCGTGAGAACAAGTTAGTAACCAACCTACCATAAGCTATATAGTAATAATCAAACAATAACAAAACCAGGACTCCATAAGCCCAGAAGATACACATGAATAAAAAATACCTATCCGGCCCCATAAGCACAATAGGTACAAACAACAAACATATTGATCACAATAGTGCATATGAATAGATGACTGTAATAGAAATCATGTGATGAAAAATGTGATGAATGTACGTCCTTTCAATAGTATATACACCTCCTCTAGCTGAGTGGCTCATAAAGGTAGGACCAATGGGAAACACCCCTCCTTAAACATTGTGGCTCACAAAAGGAGGGACCAACAGGGGACTTAGGATATCAATATACACTTCCTGATCTTGAACCAGGACTTCTAAGTAATAATCAATAATAAATCCCTTCCACAATAAACCCAAAAGTAAGCATGAATATAATTAGTGCGTGTAATCAAACCAAGACAGAGATGATCCATTTTCTTTCCTTTTTAAAACTAGTGTGTATGTAAAACCTCTATAAATTATGTTCCATAGTTGAAACCAACAAGGGGAAATCCGGATAAATCTTTTGAAATGGAAATAAAACCAGTTATTACAAGAGTTATTATTCCTTTAGAAATTCCTAGAAAATAAGAGTAAAGGTGGTATATTTTAGTCTTAAAAAGTAATCAACTAGTAGTAAGAATGGTACGATTTCTTTATTTTCTTTTAAAAGTCAAAGTCAATATTTTCCCTTGGAATCGTACCACAATGCATGCATGTGCACTTATAAATGTATGCATGCTATCACCAGTATACACATAAATAGGGCACAACTACATAATTATTTACAACTAGAAATCACAGCCCTTCCAGAGCAAGGAACAAAAACCTAAAATCCAACTGGGTCATAACCATGGCCTTAGTCCTACCAACATGAAACTAAAAGAGTCAACCAAGGAATACAAACCTTATCGCAAGATACTACCCCAAACCTATGCTAAAGATCGCGAATTTAATCCTAGGGTTATAGCAAGTAAACATGTATTTTAAACCTAATTCTAACATTACAACAGACATTCAAACTAAAGCTCAAGCTAGTATTCTATTTTAAGATCCCTTCAAAGACGGCCAAGAGCGGCAGAAATGGTAAAATAACCTTAAAAATATCTATAAACCCCTAACCCAGCATGCAACTTATATCCTATACAATTTCATAAAGCAAAGTCTGTAAGAAAGTACAATGTAGCCTACCTCAATACGACCTCAGAAAAATCTTTTGCACTATCAAAATATAAAATACATGTAAATACGAGTAAAATAAGACCCATATTATAATTTTAAACTTTGGGTCAAAAATTGGGTTGAATTTGACCCATTCAAAAATCAGGTTGAATTTGAACCATGGAGCTAACAAAATCCAAAAATTAAACCCATTACTAGGTCCCTCATAGGACAAGGAACCTATCCTTAAAAGTTGAGCGTGAACAGAGCTCAAATTAAAGCTTAAAACAACACTGCAAGTTCAAGAAATCAAGAACCCAAAACAAAGAATTTCAAAGTTATAAGGATGGAATTCAATAGGAAAAATAAATAGAAAAGGACCAAGAGGAGTTGAATAAATATACCTCATCCCACACTTATGAAATTCACTAATTTCCCAACCTCAAAAGACCAACAATAGAGGAAGAAATGAGATAAAATAATTTTAAAACAAAGTTGGGGAGTATATGTAGTGGCTACTAGGGTTCCATCATGATCACGATCAGGACCCAAATAACCCTCCATAAATGCAGCTGGATATTCTTGATCGTGAAGAACAATGTTGAGCTATCCAAATTGACTTTCTTCACAAATGCAAGGATCATCTCACAAATGTGATGGTCAAGCACTTGACCCTTCATGATCATGGACATCGCTTCAAGAACGCGAAGGACAACTATGCCCTACACAAGCTACTGAAAAACCAACAAAATGTCAAGTTAGAAATGACTCAAAATGGGTGCTTGGGATACATATGGAACCCCGTGAATGCAAATAAAATATGCTACTTAAAATAATATTGTAGAATTAATAGAATTGATTAAATTACTGACAAAGTTCATTTCGATAAAATGTTTGTCCCACACCCTCTCTTTGCATTTTAACCAAATTACATCCAATATCCCAAAATGAGCCTAGAAGACTTAGGACCCAAACCAAAGGTCCCCCTAGCCTAAAAGGTACATTTTGGAGCTAATGGATGTGTTATAATTCTCATACAAGACTGTTTACTAGAAGCTTTGAATGAAATTAACTTTCTCATATTTAAAAGCTCCAAAATAGGGAAATTAGCTTAAAACCCAAATAGACTACCCAGAACCAAAAAACCGATCCTATAAAGTCATAAATGACTTGGGGAAGCTATAGGATAGCTCAAAACATAGAAACACACAAAAAAGAAGAAAATTACCTAGAGTTTACAACTTCTAATCTCATAAATAAATAACTAGCAAACAGAACTAACTTTACTAGAGGAAAAATTTCCCCTAACATACCTAGGGTGACCTATATTTCATGCTATAAAAATAAAGAATTATAGTTATTAGATTATCAAAAGGGTTAAGAATAAACTTCAGGCCATGAAAGGTAAGCTACTTTTGTTAAAAGGGAAATCTATCGTATTTGCCAATATGGTGAAGATTAATGCCTGTTTATCTATTATCAATAGCTAACCCTCCAAAATCTGTTTTATATGATTTACATAGAGTGTTTGCTGAATTGTTTTGTAATAACAAGGAGAAATGTAAAAGTAAACATTGGGTAGCATGAACAAAATATGGTTCCCCAAATCATAAGAATGGTTGGGGCTTATATCTCTTTTTAATGTATCTAAATCAATTTCTACTAAATTAAGGTGTATTTTAAGAACTATGAAGTCCGATGGACTAACTACATATGGAAAAAATATTGCAAAAGGCATATTCCTTAGGTAGTGTAACTGAAAGGGGGATCTCATCTCTATAAGAAGATGCTTGATGTAAGGAATATGTAACAATTCTTATTGTGATTTTTATTTTTATCTATTTTTTGACCATTTTTTCCTTCCACATAGTTGTTATACATTATTTTTTAGTTTTGGGAATGCCTGGCATAGTCTGCAAAGCATTTGGGAGTGATTTGAGTGAGTTTAATGTTTTGAGTAGCCTGAAAAGTGATTTGTTTTACTTTGGTCAACATCCCAAGATTGGATATTGATTCTGTCTATTCCATTAGATCCATAATATCTATTTTAGTTAGCAGCATAAATAGTTCAGGTTTCGAGCCTTTATATAAGTTTTGACCTTTAAGATAAAAAATAGTTAGATTTTGCCTCAGGGGTCACGGGGGTTAAATTGATAAAAATGACCTTTTTTGATATATAAAATGGTTTCATTGAATTCAAACAATCAAAATTAGTGTAGTTGCTATCAGTTTATTTTTATGGGGTCTCGAACAAATCTGAAGGGTTCGTTTAAAATTTTTTAGACATTTTCGCTTTAGGTGATTGCTGATATCGGGTGCAAATCAGGCCCTTCGTTATGATTGCATGGAAATATGTCATGATCGAGGGCCTTGATTATGTTACTCAATGCGATCACGTGGTGGGGTACCGCGATCACAAAGAGTAAGTTGGTGGATCGGGTCGGGTTTACCCATCGTAATCATGAGGCCCACCTTTAGTTATTACAATCGATTATTAATCACTGGTCAATATTAACCCTACCAATCGTGAGGTAGGGGTCATTACACGAGGCACTATTCACCTAAACATTATAAACATTTTTGGACTTAGAAACCTCGAGATTGGCAATTTTATAGATAGATTTTCATCAAAAGTATTTGGGTAAGCTTCTAAACATAATTTCTATCATTATTCATTGATTATTTTTTGAAAAAATCACCAAAACTTGATTTTAAACTTTGTATTTTGGGTTTTTACCTTGTTTTGGGAAAATGGTTTTTCTTCGATTGTAAGGTAAATTTCAAATCATTTTTAACGATATTATTTTCCTTTATTATTATCATGATGCCTAAGAGGAGGCGTGATGTGATATAATTAGCATTTATTTGAGCATTATTTGCTTTTATAATTATCATGACTCTTGAGAAAGGGGCTTAGATTGATATTATTGATGTCTCACATGACTCTTTATTACTATGTTTCTATTCAATGGCTTATATCATAATTATTTGACATTAAGGAGATTTTATCTCATTTATTCGATTATTTAATTAATTCATTACATGAAATTGATATGGTTATGAGCATGCATCCTTGTTTCATTCATCCATATGCTTGGAATTGGTACCACTGAGAAACATTAATTTTGAAATATAAATGGAACACTTTATAAAACAGCTTGGGTGAGGGATGTGCCGGCATGGTTAATTGAAATATGAGATTGTGATAGTATATGGGTTGTGAACCCCCCATGGTGTCCTATCCTGGAACCTTTAACTCGAAGGTGTATACGAGGTTATATTGAGACATTATATCATGGCCCTTTCATTGCATTGCATCACTTGTATTTCTTTTATGTGTGTTTGATATCATATACTTTACCTTTATTTATATATTTGTATGGAGTCATTCGTATACCGTTATTATATTTGTAGTATTTGTATTATTAGGAGATATGGTTTCAACCATCTTAGGGAACTTTTCTATATGCGGGTGGAAGTGTTGCTCATAGTCTCCTTTATATATTTTATTTTCTACTTTGCTTGTTCAGCCTATGATGTCTACTGAGTTCATGTGGACCATACTTACTCCTTATTTTTGTACACTTTTGATGCAGATCCCAGTACGAGTGCTACCTATGGAGCTTGAGATCCTACATAGTAGTATGTCTTAGAGTACTGGTGAGATTTAGTGTTCAGGGCATATTTTGGACTTCATCCTATCATTTCTTAGTCTTTATTTATTTATCAGAGAAAAAATCATGTATTTTAGGTACTATGTCAGTTTATTAATGCTCTTACTCATGATAATAGATCATGGATTAAGGTGTATTTTTTTCAGTCTCAGACTTGATTTATATATATTTAGCCTAACTTTTCCTTAAGTCTCGTATCGAGTTTTGTTTATTACCTTTCTGTATTTTTTATCTTGTTTGGTGTTAGGCTAACCTACCATGGTTGAGTTAGTCTAGGTTCCATCATGAGCTCGTCTTTTGGTTCATGACAAATTGGTATCAGAGTGCTAAGTTCACCAGTCTCATGTGTAAAAGAGCAAAATATCTAATAGAGTCCCATAAATTGGTATGTTGAATCTGTATTGATCTTCGGGAGGCTATAGGACATTTTTAGGAAAACTTTACTAACTTGATTCCATATCATACACATTGTTCATGTCCAGTATACTAAACTTGTATTGCACTATTTTCTGCATAAATGGTGAGGACTAGATCTAGAGTTATTAAGGATGCTGATCCAGCACACGTTGTTGGAGCCCCAGTGAGAGTGTGAGGCATAGGTCAAGATAGAAGTAGAGGCCAGGCATGACTTGCGTCTTTTTCTGGAGGATGAGATTGAGCAGCCTCTTCTGAGCCTGGGATTGATCATGATGAGGCAGCTTAGTAGCAAGAGGATGTGGGACCAGCTCACGCCCCTCAAGGTGTTGTTGTTACTCTAGTGCTACGGGATTTGGTGATTCATCTTTTAGGCCATTTGGATGACATTTTAAAAATAGGTATTCTATCGAGTACACCAGATGGTTCATAGAATACCAAAGGTATTCGGCCACCAGGACAGGTTCACGTTGTTCATTTTTTGACTCCTGAGGCATAAACAACTACTATGGTGACCCCACATATTGAAACTTTACCTTATAGACTTGTTGTTTTGACGATAGCTCCTTGGTTTTGATATGTCTGCAAAGGAGTAGATGAGGTTTAAGAGATTTATTTGATTGGCCCCTCTTAAGATTAGTGGTGCTATTGGTGAGTATGCCTATGATTTTTTGATTGATTTATAAAAGAGGTTGCATAATTTTTTATTACTTGAGTCCTATGATGTTTCTTGAACTACCTACCAATTTACTGATGTAGCTAGGCAGTGGTAGAGATCTTTTGTCAATTGTAGACCAGTAGGATCCCCTCAGTTGACATGGACCCAATTTTTTATGACTTTTCTGGAGAGGTTTGGGCCCTATAGCTTAAGGGACCAGTTGAGAGATAAATTTGATCATTAAGAGCAGGGCTCCATGACTATTATGTAGTATGAGCCACAATTTAATACATTGTCCAGGCATGCCAATACTAGTATCTCCATAGAGCCTGAAAGGATCAGAAATTTTGTTGTGGGTTTGAATGGTTTTTTCAATTGGAAACAACTCAACTAGTGGTCTTAATTGGTTTTTTTAGAGTATCGTGGATCATGCTAAGTTGATTGAGACTATTCACCATGGTACTCATAGTATTAGTGCCAAGAGGATACGCCGACATGGCAATTTCAGTGGTCATCCATCCTGAGGTAGAGATTTCTCTAGTAGAGGATCATATGGTTACCATGGAAGACCTGTTCAGGCAGCTTTACAGAGTTTAGGTAGTAGGTTTGTAGGTTTTGAGACATTGAGTAGTCAGAGGATGGTTCATGTAGGACGAGGGTCTTGTTCTGGTTTGTCGGATCATTGAGGGCATTCTAGTTCTTTTAGGCCCTCTCAGCATGATTTTATTAGCAGTGGATGTTTTGTGTGTGATGAATTTGGTCATTTAGTAAGGGATTATCCCCAACTTACTTTGGGTTATCCTAGCAGGGTTCTCAGCTACAGCTTTATCCGACTCTAGTTTCTGTAGTTAGAGGTGGTACCCATAGTAGTAAAGGTAGTTCTTGATGTACTAGAGATGAAGCTTAAAGAGAGGGCGATAGTAGTGTGGGGTTGCTCAGTCTGGTAGCAAGTGTGGTTATGCTTTTCTTAGGAGACCTGAGGCAGAGGCCTCTGATGCTATATTTATAGGTATCATCCCAGTTTACCATCATCCAACTTCTGTGTTATTTGACCCTGGGTCTATATTACCATATGTGTCTGCATATTTTTGTACTAGTACTAATGCTATTTGTGAGTCCCTTGCTATGCCCATTCATGTTTCTACCCCCTTGGGAGATTCTTTAGTGGTGGATCGGGTGTACAGATCATGTGTAGTGAATTTTTTAGGGTGAGAGACTTGGGTGGACTTGATTATCCTCAGTATGGTTGATTTAAATATCATTTTGGGCATGGATTGGTTGGCTCCTTATCATGTTATTTTGGATTGCTTTGCCAAGACCGTGACATTAACTATTCTAGGTATGCCAATATTAGCATGGAATGACACTTCTAGTTTGTGTCCGAAGGGGGTTATATCTTTTCTACATGGTCGTCGTATAGTAGAAAAGGGGCATCATTCTTATTTGGTATTTGTTTGTGCTACTAGTATTGCTTCACCACCTCTCTTAGATTCAATGAGAGTTGTTAGAGAGTTCATGGACGTGTTTCCTGTGGACTTACCTGGTGTTCCTCCATATAGGGATTTGATTTTTTGCTAACGATATTGAACCGTGCATTAATCCCATTTCCTTTTCTCCTTATAGGATGACCCTGACAGAGTTGAATGAATTGAAGGAGCAATTGCAAAACTTATTGGGTTAGGGTTTATTAGACCAAGTGTGTCTCCTTCGGGTGCTTCTTTCTTATTAGTGAAGAAGAAAGATGGATCCATATACATGTGTATTGATTATCGACAATTGAATAAAGTGACTATCAAGAACAAGTATCCTCTTCCATGCATTGATGATTTGTATGAACATCTTCAGGATGCCTCAATATTTTTAAGATCAACTTGAGAACTGGTTACCATCAGTTGAAGATTAGAGATTCAGATGTTTCAAAAATGGCATTTCGGTATAGCCATTATAAGATCCTAGTTATGTCTTTTAGGCTGACTAGTACATTTTTGGAGTTGATGAATAAGGTGTTTTGGCCTTATCTTGATTCTTTTGTGATTGTGTTCATCGATGATATCTTGATTTATTTCAATAATGAGGTTGGGCATGTGCAACATTTGAGTGTCGTACTTCAGAGATTGAGGGATAATAAATTATATGCCAAGTTCTCCAAGTGCAATTTTGATTGGATTCTATTTCTTTCTTGGGTCATATAGTTACCAAGGGTGGTATTATGGTCGATCCAAGAAATGTAACGGTATTTGATGATTGGTCTAGACCTACTTCTCCTATCGAGATTTGGAGTTTTGTTAGGTTAGTTGGCTAGTATCGATTATTAATGCAGGGTTTCTATTTTATCGTCGCTCCTTTGACCAAGTTGACTCAAAAAAATATTGTCTTTTAGTGGTCAAATGATGGTGAGAGTAGCTTTCGAAAGCTTAAGGAGTTGTTGACGTTCCTATCTTGACTTTTCCTGAGTTTGCGTGGGTTTCACCATGTTTTGTGCTGCTTCTGGAGTTGGCTTGGGTGGTGTGTTGATACAAATAGGTAAGTAATTACTTATGCTTCTCAGCAGTTGAAACCTCATAAGAAGTACTAACCTACTCATGATTTGAATTTAGCTGCGGTTGTGTTTGTTTTTAAATTGTGGCGACACTACTTGTATGGAGTTCATTGTAAGATTTTCTCCGATCATAGTAGCGTTCAGTACTCCTTCACTCTGTAAGATCATAATATGAGATAGCTTCGATAGTTAGAGTTGTGTAAGAATTATGATGTCACTATTTTATAACATCTTGGAAAGGCTAATGTGGTAGCGGATGCCTTGAGTTGAAAGGCGGTGAGTATGGGGAGTTTGGCTCATCTATTGGTAGAGGAGCGACGTTTAGCCTTAGACATTTAGTCTTTATCTAACCAGCTGATTCGACTTGATCTTTCAACAACTGGGCGTGTTTTGGCATATGTTGAGGATAGGTCTTCATTGATGGAGCAAATTCGAGCTCGTAAGTTTGATGATTATAATTTGAGGGTGATTTGCGATAAAGTGTTGAGTGGTGATGTGAAGAAAACATATCTTGATCTTGAGGGTGTTTTGAGGATTAGTAATCGTGTTTGTTTGCCTAGAGTTGGTGGTTGGATTAGACTAATCTTTGAAGAGTCTTATTATTCGAAGTATTCTATTCATCCAAGAGTGGTTAAGATGTACCATGACTTGAAGCAACACTATTGGTGGTAGATGAAGAATAATATTGTGGAGTTCATGGCAAGGTGTTTGAATTATCAACAAGTGAAGTATAAGCATTAGTGGCCGGGTGATACGATGCAGAGGATGTTTGTTCCTGAGTGGAAGTGGGAGATGATAACAATGGATTTTGTTGTTGGCTATCCCCGACTTTGGGGAAATTTGACTCTGTTTTGGTGATTGTGGATAGGTTGACTGAATCAGTGCACTTTATACCTATTAAGTTAAGCTATAATTCGGAGAAGTTTACCATGATCTACATTTAAGAGATTGTTTGGTTGCATGGTGTACCCATCTCCATTATTTCTAATAGAGGTACTAAGTTTACCTCCAATTTTTTGAGTTCTATGTAGAGTGATTTTTGTACTCATCTTGATATGAGCACCACTTTTAACCTTAAGACATATGGCCAGTCAAAGAAGACCATTCATGTGTTAGAGAACATGCTTCAAGAGTGTGTTATAAATTTGGGTGGTCATTGAGATTAGTTCATACCCTTAGTGGTTTTTGCGTACAACAACATTTATCATTCCATCATTCAGATGGTGCCTTTTGAGGCTTTGTATTAGCAAAGGTATAGATCCTTTGTGGGATGGTTTGATTCATTTGAGGTTAGGCCTTAGGGCACTAATTTATTGAAAGACTCAGTGGATCGAGATAGATTGATTCAACAGTGGCTTGTGGCTGCCCAGAGTAGGCAAAAGAATTATACCAATCGACGGGTTTACGATGTAGCATTTATGTTTGGTGAGCGGGTTTTGTGTAAGGTATCACACATGAAGGGTGTGCTAAGATTTAGGAAGAAAGGGAAGTTTAGTCTGACATTTATTGGGCCTTTTGGGATTCTTGAGAAGTTTGGAGATATGGCCTATAGGCTAGCTTTGCCTCCGCATCTTTAAGTTTTCCATCCAGTATTTCATGTCTCTATGTTGAAGTGATTCCATCCAGATGATACTCATGTGATCAGGTGGAATTCAGTTGTATTAGATCATGATTTGTCCTACGAGGAGGAGCCCAATGCTATCATAGATTGACAGACTAAGGTACTGAGGTCCAAGCATATTGATTCTATAAAAGTTCAGTGGAGACATAGGTCAATTAAGGAGGCAACATGGGAAGTTGAGTTCGATATGTAGAATAGATACTCCCAACTCTTAACTAATTCATGTACATTCTTTATTTTTTTGTTCGAGGATGAACTCATGTTTTAGTGGTAGATAACGTAACAACCCTAGTTTTGTTTTTAGCTTTTTCTTTATTTTGACCTTTTTTCCCTTCCTTGTAGTTGCTAAACATCATTTATGAGTTGTGGGGATGACTGGCGCCGTCTCCGAAGAATTCAGTAGCGATTTGAGTGAGTTTGAGATTTTGAGTAGCCTTGAAAGTAATTAGTTTAACTTTGGTCAACATTTTGATATTCGAGCATCGGATGGTGATTCTGTCAGTTCTATTAGATCTAGAATATTGATTTTGGGTTAGTAGTATGGTTAGTTTGGGTTTTGAGCCTTCTTATTGAGTTTTGACCTTTTAGATGAAAACTAGTTAAATTTAGCCTAAAGGGGTCCCAAGGGTTAACTTGTTGGAAATGACCTTTTTTGATAAATCTGATTGTTTCATTGAGTTCGGAAAATTAAAATTAGCCTAGAAGCATTATCGATTTATTTCTGTGTGGTCGCGAATAAATCCCTAGGGTCCGTTCAAAAGATTTTGGACCTTTTCACTTCAACTGAGTGCTGATATCCGGTGCAAATCAGGCCTTTTATCGTGATTGCATGGACACATGTCGCGATTGCGACCCTTAATTATGTTACTCATCGCGATCGAAAGATGGGCCACTGCGATCGTGAAGAGTAAGTTGGTAGACTACGTCAGATTGACCCATTGCAACTACGAGGCCCACCTCCTACTATCGCGATGATTTATTAATTGCCTGTCAACATTGACCCTCGTGATCGCAAGGTGGGGTCTGCGATCACAAAGCACTGTTCACCTGAACAATATAAATTCTCCATTTTCTCATTTTTTACTATATTTAAACTTAGAAACCTCATGATTGGCAATTTAAAAGGATATTTTCTTCAAAAGTGTTTGGCTAAGCTTCTAAACATAATTTCTATCATTTTTTCATTGATTATATTTTGAAAACATCACCACTATCTTGATTTTAAACTTTGGATTTTGGATTTTTACCCGATATTGGGAAAATGTTTTTTCTTAGATTTCAAACTCAATTTCAACTCGTTGTGCAATGGGTTTTAATACTTAGAACCCTTATAGTATGAAAATATGATTCTTAAATAAAATTCCAGTTTTTTCCCTTTTTCCTTTGGGTTTGATTTTTGAACTATATTTGGACCCTGATGTTGCCCAAAGTACACCCCAGATAAAAGTATAAAGTGGTGCTTGATCAAACATAGAACCTAACTTGGTTGGGGTTTATCCCATGAAGAATAGGTCGGAATATGTATCAACATGTCTATCTTAAACAATTAGTAATCAATTTCCAGTAATGGGGGGATTTGAGAACGTAAAATAGTAACAAGTTGTTGATTTTATTTGATTTGTAATCACTGTGAGAGAGGCACTGGGACTTTGTTCCCCAAAACTTCATATCTTCATAGGTTCACTATACTAGTGATCTTTCGTGGTGTTCAACTTGCAGAATCAATAGGTTATGCTCATCTAAATAACTTTACGCCTCTATTAGATGACTATCCTGAATCACGTTTTATCGTCTCCTAAGTTTTGCATAACTAACCCCATCATTGATCCCATTTTAGCTATGTCGTTTACCGAATCAAGCTAATTAAATGGAGGTTGATAGCTCCAATTCTCGTTGTTAATACCCTTTTCCCATCTGTTACACCTTCTTTCATTGCGAGTAAGGATAAGGCGAGTTCTAACATTGGCCACCGTTAGAAAGCAATCAAACCGAAGAGAATTACAATACTTTCACAAACACCCTTTGAGAATCACGTCGTACTTTGAACACTACTTTGTTAATCCATCATGGTTCCCACAACCCTAGTTATTGTTTTTAGCTACTCATAATTTCAAGTACATAAGAATAATACTGAGAAGAATTCCAGATTATGAACTTACTAAGAAGAAGATGAAAATTGCAAATCTCACTTTTAATTAAAACCCTAAAAATTGATATTTTTGCTTGCAAGAACAACAATATGCCTTGATAGTAGTAAAAGAATGTAAACAAATACAATAAACCTAATAAGATTAATTATAGACAAAAACAAAACCTATCCTAAGCACAATTTGATTTGGTGAGTCGGTACCTCGGATGAAGGAAGGGACAATCATTGGTAGATACCACGATCATCCTTTGTGCTCGTTGGTTGGTGGGTGGATTTTTCAACACTTGTAGATGTTGTTGGAATAGTCTTAAGGATGCACTCATCCTTTCATCCTACGATCGTTGCTTCCTCGCGTGACATCCACCTTTGATTTTTCATGTTGCAGGATACTCCTCACACAATCTTCAGGGCGAACTCACTGTTTCAAGGTACGATCGTTAGATCTCTCGTCTGTTCTGCTTCATATTTCACCTTCTCAGGTTCTTCTTATGATAATAAGGTATGACTGTTGTTAGATCCAATGGTCGTGGGTTAGATCGTCTGATGCCTTTAAGTCTAAATTTCTACACTTCACTTCTCTAGACCTGTTTAACTTGCAAATACCATAAAAACACAACATACCCACAAAAACATGCCTTTAAACTAACAATTCCCTTTGTTTTAAGCGTCGAAAGTGTCGTAAGTCCACTATACATCCACACCCTCAACTTATAACGTTTTCATGTCCTTAGGAAAACAATATACATCTAAAACAAAAACTAACTACACAATTCTTAACCAAGAGAAACCCAAGAGCCCTACGACATTCATATTTACAAAAATCAGTTTTAGCACGCATAATTCAAAACATAAATTAAACCCCTTTCAAACATCATAAAAAACCAAAATCGTTGTGTGCATACAAACTCCTTACCATAACACAATGGTTTCAAGCAATGGCATTACATTATTAATAGACAACCTAGCACCCAAATCAATGACATTACCCTAACGAATAACAACCACGATGCGACCTCTATGTTCTCACATCAAAGAAGTACCCCTTACTCAAAATATGCTACGAATATAAAAACTGGGACTAAATTTATGCACTCACTCTCACAAAGAAGTTCAGGACGTGCGCATGAAATACCATAGGCTTGTCCTTATTTTCTACACCATAGTTTTTTGGACAGTCGGATTAGGATCACTATAAAACTTTTTATTGGCTTGTAATGTTGGCTTGGGGATGGTTATGGTACATATGGATCAAGTGACTTATTCCTCCTTGGAAATATACTACTTTTGGATCCACCTTCCTACTCTCTTGATTTTTCTCCCTTTTTTGACTTTTTGAACCTCGCGTGTGGTTTCCTTGTTAGACATTCTCTTATTTCTGTCTTTTTTTTTCAAACTTTTCTTCATCATTCTTTTCTTTTCTTTTCTTTTTCGCACAAGACTGCACCCGAATCCCATTTTCATTTTCTAACTTCTTCTACATACCCAATTTCTTTCAACCACCCTGATAATAGCCACCCTCAACTTAGGCGATTTGCCTGAGTTGAGGTACACGATGTCCAAGGAGGGAGAGCAGGTTCATTGTAATCGAATTGGGAAGTTGAATAGTCTAGTTCAACGAAAAGGTCTATTTAGACTCAAATTGTTGGATTCAAAGGATATTTTATTTCATTTGGTAGGATTTTTAGGCTTATAGTGGACTAATCAAGAATGGCCTACGATCCTTTGCTAACTAAATACCCTGCAACTTTGGCGAGACTAATAGTACAAGTTCTAGATTACAGACACACGGCAAACTAGGTAAGTACGTCATAATACACATGGCACAAGGCTACACACACAATTACTACCTATCCAGATCATGCATAGTTAGGCTACGGTTATCACGTTCATAATCCTAATTCCACGATGACATCCACATTAGTCAGAGTTCACAGTAAACATAAAACACAACTAAATTTTTTTTTATGGAGAGGTATCATTTAAACATAAAAATTCAATCAAAAATAGTTGTATGCTCTATTTATTTTGACTATGCCAAGTTCTCCTATTCCTCTTTTGGTTACACAAACAACACAAAATTAACACAAAAGCAGAAATTAAACTCCTAAACATATCGATTCTAACTAGATGGCACATCCAAGGCAAAAGAAACAGTGCAAAAAAACCTTCGAATGTCGATATACCCCCACCCCAACTTAGAAATTGTGTAATGTTCCCAATGCACCAAAATGAAAAACTAGATTAGAGACATATATGTAACATACTAGACACCTATCATGTACTGATCAGTTGGGGTCACAGATGCAACCCCTCCGTGCTCTCCAACTATAGTGTCCTCAGAAGTGGCAGGGCACTCAAGCTAAAGTTGTCATTAGTAGTGGCCGGTGCACTCATAGATGGTATCATGAGGTAAATATATGTACCTCATCCACTCATAACAATACTAACAACATCAACAACAGTTGGGACCTCACTCTGCTCCAATATATGCACCTCGAAGATCCTCTCGCTTTCCTTGTCTTTTCTCTTCTTTCCTTTATTATCTTTTCTCTTCCTCTTATTAAGAGGATACGTATCATTACCCATATCATCCTCTTCCTCATCCACTTCCTTACTCTTTCCCCCATCTACCGGGGCCTAGGTGTAGAAGTTCAGCTCATCAACATCAAAATCAACAATAATAGGTATGGGTGGAGGTGGTAAAACTGGAAACTGTTGCTCAAACAGATTCTTCATAGTTATCTTTAATGTGGCCAACTCTTCTATAAATGTGCTCAAATTAGGAGCCTGGACACTCTCCAATTTTCTCATCATCCGACTGTCAAATCTATCAAAGCAGGTCTACATACCACGCATGAGCTGCCATAATCTTATGTTGCTCATAAGGCTTGACCCCTTCTCCCATCTTCTTTATCCTTGCCTTAGAAATGACCACACTTTTCATTATTTTTTCTAGGAAGTTCATGGGCACCAATAGATAGCTTGTAGGCACAGATTAAAGTACACTCAAAGGTGTTGTGGGCTGCTATGTGGATGAAAAAGTAGCACCGACTTTGGAAGCTGGAATCTCTATCATATGAGCATCCCTCTTTACTACCTATGGAGAAAATTCTGGAAAAGAAACTCGGGCTTGATCCAGTGGGTTCATATAATACTTGATCAAAGCTACGTCTGCAGTTTTGGTTGGCGGGGTGAATCTATCAACAACTTGAATGGAAGACACATTAGACTTCCAACACAAAAGGGTCACCAAGCTCGAGAAGGGTAGTGTAGTGTGAAAAAGTAGTACCCTCTCTCGAATCTCATCTGTAATGATCCGCATAATATTCAGCTCCAATTCTACAATGGAAGTTGCTACCATTCCAGCTTTGTCGACACTAAGTGTATTGTTATTTCAAGTCGGCGTTATTCGATGCCTGACTATATACCACCAAGACTTCGAAATGAAGATCAGTATGTGCTTGTAGGTTGTTGCTCCATTTACCTATTTTGTTCCTTTCTTAGCTTCAGCAATGTCGCCTGCCAACCACTAGAAATGCAACAACGTATTATCAGTACTCAGCTGCTTCACCTTCTTCACATATTCATCCAGTAGTTATATTCTGGAGTTTCCATTACAAAATCATCACCAAATAAAGCTCAAGAAATTTCCTTCTCCGAGATGTCAATTTTTGCACCACGCACAATCTCCGCGTCCAATCAAGGATGCTTTCTCATGTCCTTCTCATTCCCTAATGAAGTCATGTTCTCAAGTGTTTCCGCATAGTTGGTGTATAATTCACGCACTAACTCAAAAATATAGTTTCCCACTGGTTTCATTTTCTAGCACAATTAATTTTTCTTAAATAATAAGCTTAATTCTGGAACTCCTTATAGTGCCGCGGGTAGCCTGCTGGGATTTTCTTGAATGCTTTTATTTTGGTTCCCTTTGTTTTTAGGGACACCCTATGATTGTAATAGTCCCCATACTTTGTAACTCCTCATCGCCTTGCATCTACCCATATTTAAGGGTTTCCAGTAGTTGCTCCTTCGGAGGATTCCAGGATAGTGCTGTTGGAACGATCTGCAGACTTTTCATTCTCTAAAAAAATCATCTCATCATCAGTCCTTGCAGAATCTAGCTCACACCTATTTGGGTTTGTAGATTACCCTCACTCTTCAAATTAGGTTGCTCAATGAGAGTGGTTGCAGGCGCCAATACTCTGGATGGCAAAGCCTTGGCCTTAGCAGATTTAGATCTAGTGGTTCGAGGCTCATATTTTTCATCACCTTAACTAGTGGAGTATTAGACCTTCAAACCAGTAGACTCCTTAAATTCAGTCTCTGAGGTCAAAGACATGTCTTTTGGTGCCCGCTTCTTGTCTATTTCTTTGTTGAGTTCCTCAGCTAACTTCTTCTGATTCAATGTGGGTCCCATACTACCTGTATAAAAAATAGTTAGTCTTAGAGTCAAATAGAAACAAAAACATAGTACTTTGTGCAGATGACTCGTATGACAATAATTGCAGAAAAGGACGATCGTCCTCTCGATCGTGGGAAGTCCTTCTCCAATTTTCCTAAAAAACGTTCCTATAAGACGACATTTTTCAATGATTTTTCTTAGATATTATGATCTTTGGAATCTATCTTCTGATGGACTTCCTGCAAATTTACAAGTTGGCACCCACAACGATCCTACCAAAGATTGTTCAAAGATACAACGATCGTTGGTTGCATCTTTGAGTTTGTCCTGCCTTTTAAACAATTTAAATTCAATATGTTGACCCTATTTTAACATTTTGGGGCTACTCAAACATCACCCCAACTTCTCCAATTACATAGAACACATTTTAGGGTTACGCAGACTTCACCCACGTGATGCCCATCACATAAACTTAGGCAAAGCAACACTATGTGAATTCAAGTAAAACTTCCTCCAAACTCAGTTAAAGTACTAACTAGCTTGTGCAAGGTAAATTGATCCCATCCTTACTTGCTTAATCAATGCCAAACCCAAATAAAATTTAAATTAGTAAGTACTTACTTTGTGAATAAATGCTAGTTTGTGCACAACTTGTGTTCTTGAAGAGAAAGAAGTGTGAGCCCAAATTAGTTTTTACTTTACTGAATTCTTAAAAAAAGTTTCTTGGTTTCTTTGGTGAGAATTGAAATTGGTTAAGGGAATAATTTTGTGTTTAAATGGTAGTAATAGTCAATCGGGTCTTTGGATAAAAGAATTAGGGCTTTTAAATCGAGCCGAATTGGGTCAAATCTAATTTTAAAATTTATAACTGGACCTAATAGATGGCTCATTACTTGGATCATAGGAATATACAACAACCATTGCATGCCCTCATTCCTAGGAAGGGAAGAAAACTTACCTGATAACTAATGACGCTTAAGGATGATCATTATATATTGCAGTGATTGTTCCTTAAACTTGTCAGTTCCAACACCTGGAAGTTGATTTGCATGAGTTTAGTCAAATGATGGATTCCACGATCGTTCTATCTTGGAACAATCATTAATTCTCAATCATTGGACCAATTCCTGGAAATCAATTATCTAGAATTCCTATAAATGATAGAAACAAAGATTGTTGGAATTTCCAATGATCGTTCTATGTTTTTGTGTTTTCTATTATTGTTCCAGATCCTAAGTTCTTTTCGGCATTGTCCCTGTACACTTAGCACACGTGATCCTATATCAAAAATAAAAGTAAAACCAGTACAAAATCCTTGGGTTGACTCCCAAGCAGTGCTTGATTTAATGTCGCACCATGACATGGATAGTTTGGTTACTCAGAGTTCACCAAAATAACCCATGGGTTACCTCCAATGAAATGCCTAATTTAAGGTGACGATACAACTCGAGTGTGCTTGATTACTTAGGCACCATCAAGATCCACATCATAAGCCACCTTGACCTCCTCAACATCACTAATATTGTGCTTTTCCCTTTAACCATTTACTTTAAACTTCCGACCCTCTTTATTTTCAACCTCAATTGCACTATATGGAAACACTGTTACCACTTGATACAGCCCCCTCCATTTTGACTTTAACTTTCCAGGAAACAAGAGAAGCTTAGATTCGAACAACAGAACTATATCATGGGTGCTGAACTCTCTCTCTTTTCTATATTTTAGACACTGTACGACATCATTTTTTCCATGTGCAAAGCTGAACATTCATATGCTCTTAGATGAAACTCATTCATTTTGTTCAACAGCTCAAGTCTCAATTTAACCGCATCACTCCACTCCAGATTAAACCTCTTCAACGCCCACATTGCATTATGCTCAAGTTTAACAGGCAAGTGGCGCACCTTGCCATACACAAGATGATATGGGGAAACACCAATAAGGGTCTTGAATGTTGTCCGATAAACCCATAAGGCATCATCCAACTTTCTAGCCCAGTCCATTCAATTGGAATTCACTATCTTTACCAAAATAGACTTGATCTCATAATTAGAGACCTCAACTTTCCCACTTATTTGGGATGGTAGGGTGTTTCCACCCTATGTTTTATGCCATATTTTTCAATTAGGACTCTGAATAGACTATTTGAAAAATGTGAGCCTCCATCAATAACGATTGCTCTTGGTGTCCGAAATCTAGAGAATATGTTCATTCTTAAAAATATGGTCACACTTTTCCCTTCATAGTTTAGAAGCTCAACTGATTCCACCTACTTTGAAACATAATCAACCGTAACCAGAATATATTTTATACCATATAAGGTCACGAAGGGGACTATGAAATCAATGCCCTATACATCAAATAGGTCAAGCTCTAGTATTATGGTCATTAGAAGCTCTTCCCTTTGTGAGATGTTTCCTTGTCTTTTGCATTTGTCACACTCCCTAGCATAGTCCGGTGCATCTATATGAATGGTGGGCTAGTAGTACCCACATTGTAAGATATTATGCATAGTCCGTGGACCGCTATGATGACCTCCAACTGGTGACGAATGACATGCCTCTAGAATACTCATCATCTCAATCTCAGAAACACATTTACAAATTAGACCATTTGCATAAATTCAAAACAAGTATGGCTAATCCAAGAAGAATTTCTGCACATCATACATAAATATCTTTTGCTTCTAAAATGATAGATCCTCAGGCACCATATTACTTACCAAATAATTGGCAAAATCTGCAAAACATGGAATCCAGTCCTGGGTTGCGGCCTACACCTTCTCATCTAGAAAGGTGTCATCTATCTCAAGATCATCCCTCAACTTTAGAATTTCCTCTTCTTCAAACAGTGCTAAGTGGTCAGCCGCTTCATTTTCAGTCCCCTTTCAATCATTGACCTCAAATTCAAATTCCTATAACATAAGTACCCAATGAATCAATCTTGGCTTTGCATCCTTATTATCCATAAGCTACCAAAGATCTACTTGGTGAGTATGCACAATCACTTTGATGCCAATCATATATGATCAAAATTTCTCAAAAGTAAAAGCCATAGAAAATAGCTCTTGTTCAATCACAATATCATTTTTCTGAGCAGGATAAATTGTTTTGATAGCATAATTGATTGGATGTAGAATATTCTCTCGCCTTTGTCCTAGGATTGTACCTAGCACCACACCACTAGCATCACACATAACCTCAAATGACATAGACCAATCAGGTGACAGAATAATAAGGGTTGAAATCAGCTTCTTTTTCAGATACTCAAATACTTTAATGGCCCTCTTAAACATCTGTAACACAGACACTAGAGCCTCAACCTGCTAATCTACCAAATCAGCTGCAATAATAATGAGTAAAGTTTTGTTGGCTTTCAAGAATGCATAACAAAGATGGGATAAAAGAGCTTTGAGCTCCAAAATAAGAAACTCCTCATTAGAAGGCCTAGCTGGTGGGGTCACTCTATTCTTCAAATCAAGATCAAACTTTATTGGTGAAAATGTGTAGGAACCCAAACTAGCAAGTGCGCTCACCATCTCATCATAACCATCTATGTCATCACCATCCAAAATCATAATAACTGTTGCAAGTGCTTTGACTCCAAGCCTCTCCTTAGTAGGAGCTACTAATGCATCCTCATAGATTGTATCAATAATTGAGATTATATGCACATCCTTTAGCTGCTTCATGGATTGGCATACATTAAATGTCACATGCTTATAATTTAACTGAAACTTTATCTTCCCAGTCTCCATATCAATTAATGTTCACCCAATCATGAGGAATGGTCTTCCCAATATAATGGGAACCTCAAAGTCACAGTCTAGGATGGTGAAATCATCCAGAAAAATAAAGGATGAAACCCTAACCAAAATATCACATAAAATTCCCATCGGCTTCTTCACAGTGCGTCTGCCATGAGGAGTCTTATCGAAGTTGGTTTGGGCAACCTTAACCCATACTGTCTATAAACTACTAGTGGCATCAGATTAATGCTAGCACTCAAATCACACAAAGCTTTAGTAAAATTGAAAGACCCAATGGTACATGGAATCGTGAAAGCTCTAAGATCTTTCTTCTTCTCAACTAGAGACCGAGAAGCTATTGCACTACAATGGTGCACATTATCAACTGACTCAAAACTCACAGCCTTATTTTTTTTTTACCAAAACCTTCAAAAATTTACATAACCCGGTATTTGCTCAAGTTCCTAAACTAGAGAGATGTTCACCGATAATTCTTTCAATAATGAGATGAACTTGTGATACTTTCCCTCTAGAGCCTTCTTTTTCATTCTTTATGGGAAAGGAGGAGGAGGTCAAGGAATGGGATTCAATACTTGTGGGATCTCCTTTTCCTTCCTATTTATAGCCATAACATCTTTTTCAACAAATGGAGGCTTTTTAGATGTAATCACATCATCAACTAGATTTTTGGACTCGACTACTTTCTCATCATCAATAATCACCAACTCCACATCATTTATAATAATCGTGGATATAGGTGGATCAACAGTCATCTTACCACTCCTAGCAGTAATCACCAAGGAATGACCCTCATTTATTAGATTTTAAATGGTGTTTCCTAGAAGTGAATCTTGTTGACGCTGATTCATTGTGGCTAAAATCTAACCAAACTGCTGCTCACACTGCTTAATAGTGGTAGCATATGATTTAACTTTATGACTCATCCCTGAAATGTATACTCTAAGCTCCTTGCGACAATCTTCTGTCTTCTCTACCACCTTTACCACTTTAGCAAACATGTCCTCCATATTGGAATTACTCGAATTGATGCTTCACCAGTGGAACATAGAAGCCAACCCCAATTTGCTTTAGTAATCCTACATAGAATCTTAAAAGTTTACTCCTAAGTTAAACTCATAATCTCTCTACCAGTAACAGTGTCTGCTAAAACCTTATTGTTCACATTCAAACCTCTGTAGAAGATCTCAAGTAGAGTACAACCTAGTATTCAATGATAGGGACATTTTGTAGCATCTTCTTAAACCTCAACCATGTTTCATACAACGCTTTCAAATGTAACTGCTTGAAATTATCAATCTCATATTTCAATTGCAACATTCTGGAATGTGGGAAAAACTGCTCCAAAAAGTGTCTTTAGCTCTTGACAATTAGTGATTGACCCATGTGTTAGCTCGATCAACAATCGAGTGGCTCGCCAGTCAGAGAGAATGGAAACAACCGCAATCTAATAGCCTCTTGACTCACACTAGGTAGGTTGAAGGAAATGCACATCCCTGCAAAATTCATCAAATAAAGATTCACATCAGTAATAGAAAGACCCGTGAACAATACCTTCAAGTTTAGGAACTTTATTATAGAATTAGTGATGTCGAACTTAGTTTCTCTTAGCAATGCAGGTGGAACAATAGCACCCGTTTCTATCACCTCTATGAAATCTATCTCATCCTCTGCATTATCAAACTGAGGAACATAATTCTAAGGATGTTGTCGCCCTCTACTTCTTCTTTGCCTATTTTGTTCCTCAAGTGTGGCTAGATGGCCCACTTCAACTTGTCTTGCCCTTTCTTCCCATTCTACCTTTATGGCAGGTCCTTTCCTTGCCTTCTCTTCTGCTACCAATTGAGCAGTGGTCTGCTCCACAGTTTTCTGAAGCCCATAAAGATGCCTTGGCTGATTCATGACTCTATCACATTCAACTCCTTAGTTATGAACTCTGTCGTCAACCATTCTTCGTCTAGGTCTCAGAGATCAGAGTCCTTTCAATCTCTAGATCAAGTGGAATCAGGGTATTGCCTTAACTCCGAGTGCTGGAAATGCACAAGTGTGTTCCCTAAAAGCAATAGAAAAAGTATAATCAGGAAACAGAAACCAAGAGATGAACAAACACAATCAATCTAATTCGTAACCATATTCCTCGACAATGATGCCAAGATTTAATGTTGCTCAAATTAAATCTTTGATAAAAGTATAAAATGGTGGTTGATCAAATATAGAACCCATCAAGTTTGGGGTCGATCCCACGAGGAATAGGTTGAAATATCTATCAATATATCTTTCTTAAATAATTAGTAAACAATTTCCAGTAATGGGGGGATTTGAGAATGTCAATATAGTAATAAGTTGTTGATTTTGTTGGATTGCTAATAAATATTAGAGAGGCACTAGGACTGTGTTCCCCATAACTTCAATACTCTATAGGTTTGCTATAATAGCAATCTCTTGTGGTGCTCAGCATGTAGAATTGATAGGTTATGTTCATCTAAATGACTTTACGCCCCTATTAGATGACTATCCTTAATAACGTATTATAGTCTCCTGAGTTTTGCATTACTAACCCCTATCATTGATCCATGTTAGCTATCCTATTTATCGGCTTAAGATAACTAAATAGAGGTTGATCGCTCCAAGTCTCGTTGTTAATTCCATTTCGCATCTGTTACACCTTCTTTCAATGCAAGTGTGATGCCTCAAATCCCATTAGGGCGGACTGGCACCCGAAGTCGTTAAGGCCCGAGAGAACCAACCTTCATTCATAATTGAACAATATGTCAAAGACAAACATTATGGAAAGATATTCATATATATATATATGAAACTTGGCCGTTAGGGCCATCACGTCAAAAGCATACATTTCTTACATTCCCTCATTTATCCCACAATGTCTACAAAGCCTCTAACAGATACAGACCCAAGCCTAAAGTCGGGACAAGTCCCCGCTTTATACAACCCTTACACAGTACCAAAACAATGTACATATGTGACTCGAAAAGCCCCGAATCAACCTGAAGCTCACCAACAGTCTGCAGGCGATCCGTATCCTACAGTGGAAGTCTACTAGCTCCTATGCCTGCAACAAGTAAGGTAAGTCCCCCAAGGGACGTCAGTACGAAAGAATGTACTGAGTATGTATGGCCATAAGTAACTATATGAAACATAAGAACTTCAATGGAATCAAATACAAGTGAATAGACAATATGGATAAACCACCATTCTGTATGTGTGGAACCATGTACATTACCTTCATTACTTTCTTTGCTTTTACATTCATTCATATCATTATCATTCATAAAATGCTCGGGCACCAACTGATCAGTGGGAAAATAACATTGGGATCGTCTCTAGCTAGGCTTATGCCCCTTTTAGCTACCACCCATACCTAATAATCAATTGGGATTGACCCATGCTAGGCTTTACTTTTACCCTTGGATGCCCCTTTGAGCTACCACCCATACTCAATAATCAATTGGGATCGACCCATGCTAGGTTTTCCTTTTACCCCTGGGATACCACCTGTGATATTGGGATCGACCCATGCTAGGTGTTCCTTTCACCCCTGGGATGCCACCCAAGAATATACTCTTTTTACATCACTTCTTTAATCTTTGAGATAGTTCATTTGGTGGTCATAACATTATTGGAACATTTTGGAATTTGGTAACAACCTGGAATGAAATACTTTAGAACATTTTGGAATAGAAAGAAGTATGGTAACGACGTGAACAATAGGTGTTGCCGAAGGATACGGAAAAGAGTGACCTTACATACCTTATCTTCCCAATATGAATACACAATCTAATATATGAATACAACAATTCAGCTCTTTCCTTACGTTTTACTCTATAACACAAGTACATAACGCTCACGTTAACAACTAACTACATTACAAATGCATAAGACGACAATGAGCTACGTGAATGCCATATAGCGTCATTTCACCCTCTTACAATGCCATTTACTGCATCGCCATACCAAAAACACCAATATATGCCACACATCAACCAAGACATCATAAACCGATATCATTTCACACCACGTGTATACTTTACACTTGCCACTTCAACACAACATCACATTTACTCCATCAAGTCACTTAAATACCTTTCACAATAACACATTAAAATTAATCCACAAGTGATACAATTCAAAATGATTCTGGACTACCCCTTAGGGCCATCCTAATGGTACCATAAGTTGATGATTGCATCCAAGAAGCGTATAGGGGCCTTGGGGGGGGGGGGGTCAAAGAGAAGCAAAAACAAACAAAATGAAATTCTATAATGACCTGTGGATCAACCTGCGCCCGCAGGTGGGTGAGGTACGTCTGCAGCTACCCATCTGGCCTTGTCTAGGGCCACCTGTGTTGGCATCTGCGCCCGCAGGTGCTCCATCCGCGAAGGCGGATGCCTGATTTGGCCAAAATGGGTCTCTTTGGGGTCTATCTTTGCAATAAATGGTACATGGACATAAGTAAGCTTCTCTTTTCATATTTTAGGTTAACTTGGATTCCAACGAACAATCATGGTTTCACAACGCACATGAACATTACAAAACTACATTTTCCTTTCAATACACCACCAATTCCAAGCACAATTTTCACAACAACAATTCCAAATGTTATACACAAAGAGAAAGAAAGTTAGGGACATAAACATATCATACATGTTTACATTTAATCCATCAAACTCACTTCCTTCAAGACCACAAGTCTCCCTTCAAGTTCAGAAGGAAAAACCCTTTATCGATTAAGCAATAATAGACTGTTTTACACATCGTGAACTGCTCAACACTTTGTCAACATAACCAACATGATTTATACACCCTATCATGCATATAATATATTAAACCATAAGAGTAAACACTTACTAAATCTTGCAAGAGGTAATCTTGTCCAAAGAGAATAGTAGCTTAGGGTTTTAAAGGGAAGAGAAATATCTTGTGGAAAATTCTAGACTTTGCAAGTGTGTTATGTTGAATAAAATTCTGATTTTTAACCCTTATATAGTCCCTTGTAGTTATCCTTAGCCAAACATTAATGTGTGTTTACTTGTTCAACTTAAGAATGGGTCATTTTCCATTTGGGACATGCCTTGTTGTGTAATTTTAGGCCTCAATTGAGCCCATTACCACAAGATTAATTCAGCTTAAGAATTTTAGTAGATGATTCACCTACTATCTCAAGTTTAAATAATTCCAAAAATACTAACGTAGTCACATGGGTTCGGAAATGTACGGGGTGTTACATCCTTCCCCCCTTAGGAACATTCGTCCTCGAATGTTAGTAACATGATCCAATTAAATAAGTCCAAGTCTAAGTATATTCTTCATATTATCACATACACATAATACTCATAGATACTTACTTGTTATTGCTCCAATTCCACATCTTGAACTTTCTCTTCAATTTGAAATAACTGCGGGTACCTAGACTTCATCATATCCTCGGCTTCCCATGTGATTTCTTCTACTTGTTGATTTCTCCAAAGAACTTTTATGGAAGCTAATTCTTTATTCCTTAATCTCTTCAATTATTGATCCAGAATGGAAATAGGTATCTCTTCATAGGTGAGATCCTCCATAACCTGTACATCTTCAATGGAACCAATACGAGATGGATCTCCTATGAACTTTTGAAGCATTGAAACATGAAACACTGGATGAATTATGGAGAGTTCCTGGGGTAGTTCCAGTTCATACGCAACTTGACCAAATCTACGGACAATCTTTTACGGCCCTATATAACGTGGACTCAACTTTCCTTTCTTCCCAAATCTCATTACCCTTTTCATTAGTGACACTTTCAAGAATACCCAATCACTTATGGCAAATTCTAGCCCCCTTCTTCTAACATCGGCATATGACTTATGTCAACTTTGGGCCGTCTGTAGTCGCTGTTGTATCACCTTAACTTTCTCCATAGCTTGATGAACAAGATCTGGCCCGAATAAGGCAGTTTCACTCGCTTCAAACCATCCAATTGGTGATCTACACTTTCTTCCATATAAAGCTTCATAAGGTGTCATTTTGATACTTGAATGATAGCTATTATTGTAGGAAAATTCAATAAGCGATAAATGATCATCCCAACTACCTTTAAAGTCCAATGTGAAAGCTCGTAGCATATCTTCAAGTGTTTGGATAGTACGTTCTGCTTGTCCATCTATCTGAGGATGAAAAACCGTACTTAAATTCACTTGGGTACCCAAACTTTTCTGAAAAGATTTCCAAAAATCTGCCGTGAATTGAGCTCCCCTGTCTGATATAATAGAGATTGGAATTCCATATAGTCGTACTATGTCTTTAACATACAACCGTGCATAATCTTCAACTGTATAGGTGGTCTTGACCGGTAGGAAATGTGCTGACTTGGTAAGCCTGTCAACTATTACCCATATGGAATCAAATTTTCGAAGTGTACGAGGCAAATCTGTGATGAAATCCATGTTAATCATGTCCCACTTCCAGATTGGAAGATTTATACATTGCATATAACCTCCAGGTTTCTGGTGCTCTACTTTTACTTGTTGACAATTTGGACATTGGGCTACAATTCTGCAATGTTCTTCTTTATGTTACCTCACCAATACATTTCTTTCAAATCATGATACATTTTGGTGGATCCTGGATGAATAGAATACCGTGAATGATGTGCCTCTGTCATGATCCGTCTCTTTAGCTCATCTACATCCGGTACACACAATCTACTTTGGCACTGAAGCACTCCCTCTTGCATAAGATAAAATGCCTTCATCAAACCTTGTTGTACAGTCTCTTTTAACTGTAATAAAATAGGACCGTATACCGTTTTTCCTTCACTTAAGCTACTAATGAAGATGCTGCCGCATTTTGCACAATAACCCCTTCATCTGGAGATTCAAGAAGGCGAACTCCTAAGCTGGCTAGTTGGTGCAGATCTTTGACTATACGTTGCTTTTCCGTCAACTGGCCATTAGGGTCTTCTATTGATTTGCGACTTAATGCATCAGCTACCACATTTGCCTTTCTCGGATGATATAAGATATCAATATCATAATCTTTTAGTAGTTCGAGCCACCTCCGTTGCCTCAAATTAAGATCTTTTTATTTGAAAATATACTGCAAGCTCTTATGATCGGTATAGATGTCAATATGAACCCCATACATGTAGTGGCGCCATATCTTTAAAGCAAATATCACAGCTGCTAGTTGAAGATCGTGTGTTGGATAATTTCTCTCATGTGGCCGCAACTGTCTTAAGGCATAAGCTATTCTATTACCGTGTTGCATCAACACACATCCTAAACCGTCTCCTGAAGTATCACAATATACTGTGAACCCTTCTGTACTATCCAGAAGTACGAATACGGGTGTAGAAGTCAATCTATCCTTCATAATTTGGAAACTCTTCTCACATGCATCATTCTACTGAAACTTGGTTGCTTTGTGGGTTAGCTTTGTTAAAGGTGCCGTAATGGAAGAAAACCCTTCAACAAACATTCTATAATAACCTGCCAACCCAAGGAAACTACGAACCTTGGTAGGCATCGTAGGTCTTGGCCAATTCTTCATAGCTTCTATCTGTTGAGTATCAACCCTTATTCCTTCATCCGACACAATATGACCCAAAAATGCTACAGATTTTAATCAAAATTTACATTTATAGAACTTTGAATATAACTTACGGTCACGAAGAATCTGTAACATCTGCCACAAGTGATTAGCATTGTCCTCTTGTGATCTTGAATAAACCAGAATATCATCGATAAACACGGTCACAAACACATCTAAAAATAGCTTAAACACCCTATTCATCAAATCCATAAAAACTGCTGGTGCATTTGTTAGCCCAAATGACATATCTAAAAACTCATAATGACCATACCGTGTTCGGAAAACTGTCTTGGGTATATCTTTTTCTCTAACCATTACCTGATGATAACCCGATCTCAGGTCAATCTTTGAGAAGCATTTGGCACCCTACAACTGATCAAACAAATCATCAATTCTGGGGAGGGGATATTTATTATTGATTGTCACCTTATTCAGTTGCCGATAATCAATACACATTCTCAATGTACTATCTTTTTTCCATACAAATAAGACTGGTGCATCGCACGGGGACATACTAGGCCTTATGAATCCCTTATCCAGTAAGTCTTTTATTAGTTCCTTCAATTCCCGCAATTCTGCCGGAGCCATTCGATATGGAGGAATAGATATAGGCTGAGTGCCTGGAATCACATCAATATCAAACTCTACTTCCCATTTCGGAGGTAAACCCAGAAGATCTTCAGGAAATACATCAAGGAATTCATTTACCACTGGAACCGATTGAAGAGTTGGTGGCTTCACATCGGTATCATGCACTCTTATTAATTGACATATGTACCCCTTGGATATCATTTTCCTTGCCTTAAGATAGGAAATAAATTTACCTATCGGTGCTCCAATATTACCCCTCCATTTAAGGACGGTCTTTTGTGGAAAATGGAAATGTACCGTGTTAGCTCGGCAATCTACCGTGGCATAACAAGAAGCCAACCAATCCATACCCATTATAACACCAAAATCTACCATTTCCATCTCAATAAGATCCTCCAACGTATCATGGTCATAAACAATTACTATATAATTATGAAATACTCTTTTCGCTACAATAGATTCACCAACTGGTGTAGATACTTCAAATGGCTTGACTAGTAATTCCGGTGTTCTTTCAAATTTATCAGCAATCAATGGAGTAACATATGATAAGGTAGAACCCAGATCAATCAATGCATATACATTATGTGAAAAGATGGATAATTAACCTGTCACTACATCAGGAGAAGCCTCTAAATTCTGCCGATCTGCTAGAGCATAGGTACGGTTCTGTACTCCACTAGAACTGGCTGCTCCTCTAGTACCTCTATCACGACTAGCAGTCTGTACACCTCGGCCTAAGGAAGAAACCGATGATGATGATGCAACGGTTGATCCCATAGGTTGTGCCATACTACTCAAGCCTCTTCGTGGGCGTTCTCTCATTATGTGCCCCGTCATACCACACCAAAAGAAAACATTTTTCCCAAACCGACATTCACCTAAATGAAACTTTCCACACTGCTGACATGGATGACGAGAAAACCCTGTTGTCTGTGAACCTAGAATCCCACTACTTTGCCCAGCTTGACTGCCTCAAAACCCTCATAATTGAGATTGAGTGCCTGTTGTAGGATAGGAAGATGATGGTCTAGGCGGTCTATTAAAAACCCGAGGCCTAAATTCTCCTTGGGATGCCATGAACTATCCCATAGGTAACCCTTTTTTACGGTCCTCTTTCAAATTCTTGCACGCTTCTCCTTTGTCTTTAATCCTCTATTTTATGTGCAAAGGCTTGTATTCTGGCTATATCCATATCTTTATTCAACGCAAAAATAGTACAGTCCCTCACCAAATATGGATCAAATCTGTCCACATACCGATGGACTCTTTCGTCCATAGTGGCTACTACATTAAGAGCATACCGAGCCAAGGAGTTAAATCGAAGACTGTACTCTCTGACGCTCATGTTCCCTTGAAGAAGATTTAAGAACTGGTTTGTACGAGCCTCTCGGATCTCATATGGAAGATAATGATCTAGGAATGCCATTTTGAATTCTTCCCAATTAGCTGGAAGTGCACCGATACCCCTTGATCGTTTCCAATCTTCATACCATAATATAGCCTCTCCATTAAATATATATGCTGCAAGCTCCACTGTTTCTATACCAGACACATGCATAACATCCAAAGCCCTTTGAATTTGGTCCGCAAAGTCTTGCGGGTCTTCATTAAGATCTGACCCAGTGAAGGTGGGAGGGTCTAATTTCATAAAAAAACTTTGTCCGCCGACTAGCTGCGCTATCCGCACCATCATTGCTTGTAGTTGGACAAACTTATCCTTGATATTGTGCAACAACTATACGAGTCAACATTTACAATGCATTACTAGCTCCTGTGCCTGCAACAAGTAAGGTAAGTCCCCCAAGGGACGTCAGTACAAAAGAATGTACTAGTATGTAAGACCATAAGTAACTGTATGAAACATAAGAACTTCAATGGAATCAAATACAAGTGAATAGACAATATGGATAAACCACCATTCTGTATGTGTGGAACCATGTACATTACCTTCATTACTTTCTTTGCTTTTACGTTCATTCATATCATTATCATTCATATAATGCTCGGGCCCCTACTAATCAGTGGGAAAATAACATTGGCATCGTCTCTAGCTAGGCTTATGCCCCTTTGAGCTACCACCCATACTAAATAATTAATCGGGATCGACCCATGCTAGGCTTTTCTTTTACCCCTGGGATACCACCTGTGATATCAAGATCGACCCATGCTAGGTGTTCCTTCCACCCTTGGGATGCCACCCTAGAATATAGACTCTCTTTACATCACTTATTTGATCTTTGAGATAGTTCATTTGGTGGTCATAACATTATTGGAACTTTAGAACAATAGTCCATAAAAATGAGACATATGAATAACAATGTGGTAACAACCTGGAATGAAATACTTTAGAACATTTTGGAATAGAAACAAGTACGGTAACGACGTGAACAATAGGTGTTGCCGAAGGATACGAAAAAGAGTAACCTTATATACCTTATCTTTCCAATATTAATACACAATCCAATATGTGAATAAAATAATTCAGCTCCTTCCTTACGTGTTACTCTACAACACAAATACATAACGGAGCTCACGTTAACAACTAACTATATTACAAATGCATAAGACGACAATGAGCTACGTGACTGCCATATAGCGTCATTTCACCCTCTTACAATACCATTAACTGCATCACCAAACCAAAAAAACATAGACATGCCATATATCAACCAAGACATCATAAACCGATAGCGTTTCACACCACGTGTATACTTTACACTTCCCCTTCAACACAATATCACATTTACTCCATCAAGTCACTTAAATACCTTTCACGATAACATATTAAAATCAATCCACAAGTGATACAATTCAAAATGACTCTGAGGTACCCCTTAGGGCTATCCAAATGGTACCATAAGTTGATGATTGCATCCAAGATAGGTATAGGGGCCTTGAGGGGGGGGGGGTCAAAGAGAAGCAAAAAAAAAAAAAAAAAAACTTTGGAATGACTTGTGGAGCCACCTGTGCCCGAAGGTGGGTGAGGTGTGGCCGCAGGTGCCAATCTGGCCTTGTCCAGGGCCACCTACGTTGGTATTTGCGCCCGCAGGTGCCCCATCCGCGACGGCGGATGCCCGGTTCAGCCAAAATGGGTCTCTTTAGGGTCTATCTTTGCAATAAATGGTCCATGGCCATAAGTAAGCTTATCTTTTCATATTTTAGGTTAAATTTGATACCAATGAACAATCATGGTTTCACAACGCACATGAACATTACAAAACTACATTTTCCTTTCAATATACCACCAATTCCATGCACAATTTTCACAACAACAATTCCAAATGTTATAAACAAAGAGAAAGAAAGTTAGGGACATAAACATATAATACATGTTGACATTTAATCCATCAAACTCACTTTCTTCAAGACCACAAGTTTCCCTTCAAGTTTAGAAGGCAAAACCCTTTACCGATTAAGCAATAATAGACTATTTTATGCATCGTGGACTGCTCAACACTTTGTCAACATAAACAACAAGATTTATACACCCTATCATTCATATAATATATTAAACCATAATAGTAAACACTTACCAAAGCTTTCAAGAGGTGATCTTGTCCAAAGAGAAAAGTAGCTTAGGGTTTTAAAGGGAAGAGAAATATCTTGTGGAAAATTCTAGACTTTGCAAGTGTGTTATGTTGAATAAAATTCTGATTTTTAACCCTTATATAGTCCCTTGTATTTATCCTTATCCAAACTTTAATGTGTGTTTACTTGGTCAACTTAGGAATGGGACATTTTCCATTTGGGCCATGCCTTGTTGTGTAATTTTGGGCCTCAATTGAGCCCATTACCACAAGATTAATTCAGCCCAAGAATTTTAGTAGATGATTCACCTACTATCTCAAGCTTAAATAATTCCATAAATACTAAGGTAGTCACATGGGTTTGGAAATGTACGGGGTGTTACAGCAGGTAAGGGTAAGGCGAGTTCTAACATTGGCCACCGTCAGAAAGTAATCAAACTTAATAGAATCACAATACATGCACAAACACCCTTTGAGAATCACGTCTTACTTTGAAAACTGCTTTGTTAATTTGTCATGGTTTCTACAACCCTATTTGTGGTGTTTAATTTTTCATAATTGCAAGTACATAAGAATAATACTAAGAAGAAATAATAATTATGAACTTACGAAGAAAAAGAGAAAATCGCAAATCTTACTTTGAATTAAAACCCTAAAAATTAATGTTTGTACTTGCAAGAACAACAATATGCTTTGAAAGTAGTAAAATAATACTAATATAATAAACTTAATAGGAGTATTTATAGAGAAAAATAAAACCTATCCTAAACACAATTGGATTTGCTAAGTTGGTGGCACGGACGAATGAAGGGACGATTGTTGGTAGAAACCATGATCGTCCTTTGTGCTTGTTGGTTGGTGGGTGGATTTTTGCACACTTGCACATATTGTTGGAACGGTTTTCAGGATGAACTCGTCCTTTTATTACACGATCTTTGCTTCCTCTTGTGACTTCCATCTTTGATTTTTCACTTTATAGGATACTCCTCGCATGATCTTCAGGACAAACTAGTAGTTTCAAGGTACGATACTTAGATCTATTATCTGTTCTCCTTCCTATTTCACCTTCTCAGGTTCTTCCCACGATAATAAGGTATGACCGTTGTTAGATCCTACAGTTGTGGGTTAGCTCGTCTGATGCCTTTAAGTCCAAATTTTTGCAATTTACTTCTCCGTACCTGTTTGGCCTACAAATACATTAAAAACACATCATGCCCACAAGAACATGCCTTTAAACTAGCAATTTCCTTTGTTTTAAGCATCGGAAGTGCCATAATCTATGACACATAAGACCTAGAACAAAAGTAGCTAATATGGGTATCATTAGACTCGTTTTAACGTGCAAATTATATTTTTGATAGATTTTATTTATTTTAAGACCGTACGAAAGGGAAATGTACCTTATTGAACGGTCAAGGCTTGAGATTTGAATTTTTGAGGTAGGTTATGGCTTAACATTCTTCGGACCGGGTAGGGTAGTTAACCATTCATGTAAAGTATGCAATGGGTTAGAGATTTTATCTATAGATTCATAATTTGAGATCATACTTTTATCGTGTTGTGTGTGTGTGTGGGGGGGGGGGGGGGTTATATGAATATTATTATTGACTTGAGGGATTGTTATTATTGTGATGTCTATGTGGGGGCTAATATAGATTATTTGACCATTATTTGCCTTTATTATTATTGCGATGTCCGAAGGGGGGCTTGAATTGATATAACTGGCCTTAATTGAGCATTATTTGCCTTCATTATTGTGATGCCATGTTGGGAGATTGAATTGATATAATTGGCCTTATTTGAGCATTATTTTCTTTTATCATTATCGTGACGCTCGAGAGAGGGGCTTGTTTTTATATTATTAATGTCTCACATGACTTTTTATTATCGTGCTGCTGTGTGATGGCCTATATCATGATTATTTGACATTGAGGAGATTTGAGCTCATTTATACTATTATTGAATTCATTCATTACATGATATTGATATGGTTATGAGCATGCATCCTTATTTCATTCTTCCATATTCTTGGAATTGGTACCACTAAGAAACATTGATTTTGAAATATAAATGAAACACTTTATAAAACACCTTGATTGAGGGTAGTACTGGCAAGATTAATTGAGATATGAGATTGTGATAGTATATGTGTTGTGAACCCTCCATGGTGTCCTATCTTGGAATCTTTCACTTGGAAGGTATATACAAGGTGATATTGAGACATTACATCATGGCCATTGCATTACATCACTCGCATTTCCTTTATGTGTGTTTGATGTCGTGTTCTTAGCCTTTGTTTATATATTCATGTGTAGTCATTCATATATCTTTATTATACTTATAGCATTTGTATTATTAAGATATATGGTTTGAGCCACCATTGGGAACTTTTAGGTATGCAGGTAGAAGCATTGCTCATAGTTGCCTTTATATGTTTTGTTTTCTACTTTGCTTGGTCGGCCTATGATACCTACTGAGTACAAATGGATCATACTCACTCCTACTTTCTGTACCATTTTAGTGCAAATTTCAGTACAAGTGTGACCCGCAGAGCTTAAGATCGTGCAGAGTAGAGGCAGTCTTAGAATACTGGTGAGCTCCAGTGTTTGGGGGCATATTCCAGAATCCATCCTATCTTTATTTTGTATTTATTTTCTTATCAGAGATAGATTCATGTATTTCAGATTCTATGTCAGTTTATTAGTGCTCTTTCTCATGACACTAAATCTTGGATTTAGGTGTATTTTATTTATGTATTAGACTTAATTTAATTATATTTTGCCTGAGTTTATCTTAAAGTATCGTATTGGGTTTTATTATTACCTTTCCGCATTCTTTATCTTGTTTTATTTTGGGTTTGCCTACCATGGTTGGGTTGGGATAGGTGTCAACATAACCTCGCCTTTTGGGTCGTGATAGAATAACATTGATCAAGAAATTTAGCGGGAACCTAAATGAGGGCACAATAATTTCTAGTATGATAACAAGACTAAATTAGGTAATTGGCATTATGTGTTACCACCGATTATATATATTGAGATACCTATCATATATGTTAAGGAATTAACGATCAAAGAGAGTGAAATGTTGATAGACCCCAGCAAGAACCTCCCACATACATAGTAATTCAAATTATACATGATTGAGTTACACAAAAGAAACACGTGAATTAAATAAGGCTTGGTGGATATTGAATAGATATGTATGTTCAATATTAAAATGGATTAGGATGTAATTAGATAGAGGGAAGATAAGTAGGAATAGTGTCAAGAAATATTGGTGAAAGAAATCCATTAAAAATTTATTTGTTTTTGTGGAAATTGTTGAAGCAGAAGCTGCCTATTGATAAAGTAATGGAAAAATGGGTTAACTAGGTTTTGCAGGGTTAACCAGGTTTTGCAGTGGTCATTTTTTAGGAAACCATTAAGCACATTTTAGTTAATAAATCCTTTGAAAAAAGGTTATATAAAATTTTACAAAAACAAGTATTCGAGGCCCTATGTAGTAAATACAGTTTACTCCTAGAATGTTGTCGAAAGCTGAGTGTAATAGCAAGCTAAGGCCCATAATCAGAGTTGTGACAACTTTCATTCTTTTGAAAATATAGAAGAAAAGGAACATTATAGCACCTTGATGAGTAATTTTCATATCAAAGGTGATGCATGATATTCATTGAAACTACCAATGACAAAGCATTATAACCCTTGGTTGCAGAATATTCCCAAAAATTGACCCGAATCAGTGCATTTTCTTGAAGGATATTCCCCTCATATAAAATTCAAGAATGTTCATGTAATGACCCTCCAAGTTATTTTCATACATTTTCTTTATTTTAACCCCTCCCATAGTTGTTATATGGTATTTGTGGTTTGTTGGGATGGGTGGTTTGATTCCTAGGGAGTTTGGTAAGGTTTTATGAGAGGTTTTCTATTTAGGTGATTTTAAGAATGAGAATTTTGACTTCGGTCAACATTCTTAGTAAATAGACTCGGATAGAAATTTTGGTAGCTTTTTTAGCTCTGGAACATGGATTTGGATTAGGAGGACCTTTGGTTTGGGTTTTGAGATTTTGGGATTCATTTTGGGCACTTGGTTGGATTTATGTAATATTTTGAGAAGTGTTAACTTTGGTCAATATGTTGTCGATACAACCTCGGTTGGTCATTTCATCGCTTTCACTGAGTTTAGGATGCCATTTTCAGTAAGGTAGAATATTCAATTTGTATTCTCGGGATTCCAATTGAATCCCAAGGGTCCATTCTGAGTCATTTTTTACTTAGGAAGTTGCTGGATTTTCAGTTTTCTGTTGTAGGGGTATTTCCTCTTTGCATTCACGATGAGGTATTGCATTTGCGAAGGAGTTTCTTGGCCTTCACACTCTTGTCTTGGTAGTATAAATATTTTCCATATCATTTTTAGCCCTTTTCTTCACGAACCTTGATTTTTTTTTTAAAGCTTGGAAGATAATTCTTGTGGGTTTTTCATTTCAAATCACTCTGGTAAGTTTCTTGTACCTCCCACATGTAATACCCGTGATTTCTATGCTTAATCTCATTTGAATTCCATTAAATTCAACTTCTATTTTTCAAATTCCTCCATTGTTATAGTGAGTTTCTTAGCCTGTTTTGGGGCCTTATTCAAACTCCGTCTTTGCCTAAATTTGAGGTATGCATTTCTTATCCTATGGGTTAAATAATTAAGTCGAAAAATTCTACTTTCATCGATGGACTCCGAGAGTCAATTTTTGACCCAATTTCCATCCTAAATTTCCTAATTTCAACATAGGTGTATTTTTTCTCATCATGATTAGTACGTTATGTTTTTGATAAAGTGGCATCAATCTACGGTTGTATAGAAGGGGAAGGTGACTCTGTGATAGTCCAAGTTTGTTGTATAGCCTTAAGGTAGGCCACATCTTACTTTTCACTAGTCATTGCTTGGATAGATGTTATAATTTATAAACACATGTTGGTTAGGGGATTTGTAGGGTAGGATTAGGTTTATTTCAATATTTATAAACTTATTGTCCTACTTTGGGGACTTTTGCATAGTATTATCGCATGAGCCGTAGTTTATGTTACTTGCTTAGCTTTAGTATAGTTTAGGAATCACTAGACTAGGATCGGGGTAGGAGTTTGTGGTGGGATGGATTTTCCTATAATCATTTTTGTACTATATTGCAGTTCTACCCGTATTTCTTTATGTCGCCAGTTTATGGCCCTGAGGTTAAGGTTCTATGATAATTGGACTCCATGTTAGTTGTGGTTGTGGCATGAATGTTGATTTCACCCTATTTGTGTATTCTTATAAATATATATACAATTATAACTGTATCAGAGCATTCACATTCATAAATAAATATAAATGGATTTTTGTACAATTTGGAGGGAAAACACTAATTTTTGGCTTTTAAAAATATTATACAACTTTGATATATGTTTATCGAGAGGATTGTACCACCTTTATAACTAGTGTGTTTTTGTAAAACTCGTACCACATTTAAATTTTGTGTGAGGATGTTTCCGGACCAGCTCTCCATTTATTTTTCTATTAATATATTCGAGGCATAATTTCGGGCATTACATTTGTTGATGCATCCGAGGGATTTTGGAGGTAGCCCGAGGGATTGTTTTGAGTTTTAATTTTTTGTGTTGGCCATATGTTGCACCAAATCTCATACAACATAATATATATATATATATATCGAATATTATTATAACTATTTTCATTTTATTCATGTTGTGCCTTAGGCTGCTGGGGTTTTTCTATATGCAGGTGTCTCTTTTCGTGATATTTATATTATATATTTTTCTTCTGTGTGTAGTCGACCTATGATGCCTAGTGAGTATCCCCTATTTTGGAACTCATACTACACTTTTTTCATCATTTTGTGATGTAAATCCTAGTACAAGTCAGCTTGTTGATCTCTATTCACCCAGATATTCCTGCTGGTCGGATTTGTGGTGAGCTCTTGGTGTCCAAAGGATTATTCTTATCCTTCTTATACCTACTATCAATATTTCATATATTTTTGATATACATGTATTAGGATAGTTTTACTCTTGTACTGTAGTTGCCCTTGTACCGGTGACAACAGGACCAGGAATAGGTATTCTATATATTTGGTCTTTCCTTTGTTTTATGTAGGGCTTATTTTGTATATTTGGTACTTGTATGTATAAATATTGGCCATTTGTCTCTATTTTCACTTTCCTTATTATTACTAGCTTACTACTTTCGGTATTGGTCTATGGGACTTAGCTTATCTACTGGGGGTTATAGTAGATGCCATCATTGGTCAATTTTGAGTCACGAAAATTCATTGGAGGAAGCCTAGCTTGAGAACCTATAAATGCAATACTGATGGATCATCTAGAGGCAATCCTGGGTTATGTTCCATGAAATTCTATGTCAAAAACGGAGATGGAGATTTGGTTTAGGCTGAGGCAGCCCAGATTGATGAAGGAATTAATTTAATTACTGAGGCTAAGGCTATCAAAGCAAAGTTGTTGTATTGTATTTCCAACCAAGTACTTCAAATAGTAATGGAAAGTAGAAGTGGAGGCAATATCACCGTGGAGCATGCGTTCAGAGAGGGGAATATTCTTGATTATTTTTTACTAACATTGCTTATGATTATGCATGAATCATAACTTTATTGATAAGTATACATAGTTTAATTATCCATAGACATCAAAACCTTAATTTTCTACCAAACTAATCTACATAGCTACAACATAAAAGAAAAGTAACATTCAAAGAGAAGTAAGTTGTTCAGAGACAACAATTACACATGCGACAT
This sequence comes from Capsicum rhomboideum, assembly GCA_031232105.1. Lineage (NCBI taxonomy): Eukaryota > Viridiplantae > Streptophyta > Magnoliopsida > Solanales > Solanaceae > Capsicum > Capsicum rhomboideum. Next base: position 55,203,047 of record CP124718.1, read on the forward strand.
TAGTTCATCATATTTTTATGGACGCGTACGTACTCAATTACATTTCCAATCTTTAGTTGGTTCAGCTATTATATCATATAGTCAATAACTTCTAGATGGATCTTCATTCTTACAGTGAAATTAGTCCCTTTAGATACTCAACCTGTTGAAGGAATGGAAATAAAAATGTTGTTCAACTAAACACATTATGAACTTAACTTACATAGGGACGGAAGAACCTATAAAGTGTTGGATCTATGGAGTCGCAACAACCTCCTATCAAATGACGTCTTCTTTGGTCCCGATTTCATGGTACCTATGAGAATTTTAGGTAACTAAGGTGAAATTAATACAAACTTGTGGTAAAGAGTATCCATGGCTAGAATACTCATAGTTTAGCGTATATTGATGTTGGATTTGGTCATTTCTCATTAGGAAGTTGAAAAGACCTCCTTTCATGACCGATGTTGCAAAAGTGTTTACCTATCTTGAGGAATTGAAGAGGGGGTGATGAAGAATATCTACTTTTCTAATTTGTAGAATACTTGTGTTTGTTTTAGATTCTTTCCTTTTCTTTATGGGATCAGGCCATTTGGCCAGGTCTTTTTTCACCTTTTTGGGCAGCTTTTTTTTAAAAATTTTTGTTTGAGTCCTTGTTAGCCTGAAGCTAATGAACCTTTTTATTAAAAGATAAGGCCATATGGTCATTTTAATGAAAAAGTAAACTAATAGTGTGAATAGATCATAAAACATATTTTAGACCAGTTGGAATCATCAAATCATTGATATGAGGATGTCTTGATCAAAAGTAGACTATGGTCAAGCGTAGCTTCCATAAAACTCAAAAAATTCAATGAAAGACTCAAATCAGACCCAAACATCTCGTGATCCATACCAACTAATCAATGAAGTCAAGAATGACCACCTAGATTTAACAAAACTATCAAAATTTAAATTCGAGATTGTTAACCTTTAATGTTGATTTTTGTCAAACTTTCTCAACTCTTAATAGTTAAAACTAAAAATTGTCTTTTACATATATCTGATCACCTCGAGAATCATTGTATCCATTATCATAAGTCTTAACTAACATAATGAAGCTATAAAATGGTTCAAACTAATGAAATGGTTTCAAAATAACAAAACAACAGTGTGGGTCATTGCATCATCGATCACCTAATCATTCCTTCATCCTCAAACAGGTAAGGAGAAGTACCAAGACTATTGATCAACTTCAAATACCCACTGTAGTCCTTATGCAAGGACTCAAAAGAAAAAAAAATTAGTACCGCTTGTTCACCCTAACCATCAGATCCTCTTTTTGTTTTAGCTCTTAAGTTGTATATCCATTACTCAAAACCACCACTTCTCTTAATAATTGATTCTCTCATAGTTCAGAGTGTTCGATTCATCAAAATACCATCATAGTTACCTCAATATGATCACTATAGGAAGAATATATTATAATACTTACTTTGTATAAGTAAAATATCCTGATCTTACTAATCATACTTTCACATCTTCTAGAGCCATCATTAATAACAAGAACCCTTAGAAAACACATTCTAACCAACCAAAAGTCTGAATCATGACTTTGTTTTTCCAAAAAAGGATTTCTTTTGTTTTTCTAAGCCAATTTTATGAATTTCTATCTAAAACTTTCCTTATTTCAAGACGATTGTACAAATTCCAAGTTTGATAGTTTTGTTTCATCGGGCTGAAGCTACTAAGTCAAAAATTGATATATAACTTCATATAAATCTTTAAAAGTGACATGTTTCACTCATTATTTCAACAATAATATCCTCATGCTAAATTTGAAGAAAACAAATGATCACTCCAAAAGCTTTCTATATCATATGTGTATATTCCAAATACATCTGTCTGTCTATGAAACTCCTTGTAACTGTTTGTTAAGTTTCCATCTTCAAGGTAGTATCAATTCCACTCGTCAATAAACTTATATAATTATAGATCCTTGGGTAATGTATCTGTAAGACACCTAGCATAACCTAAGCAATCTAACACTGTGTAAATGCTAAATTCCCCACATATCATCAATAGTCACCTAAGTTGATCCAGAATCCTTAAACATTATATAACAATCCTTAGTACGTCATTGGTGACCCATTCTAAAATTCACCAATGGATGTTCAACCTAATGTTCAATCAAATTTGCGAATTAAAAATAGGATTCAAGCTAAATGAAGTAATGGAAGGAAGTGGAGAAGAAAATGGACTTACTAGGTGGTGAATTCTTCAACAATGGTGGAAAATATCCTAGAAAAAGCTCTCACATGGACTGGAATGAAAAATAAATTTAAATGGGAAAATTGGGCCTTTTAAGACCAGCGATCAATGCAGTTGTAAGAGATTCGCCACAGATGTTGTGGATAATTTATAGGTTTGGAAGTGACACATGAAACCAAGCTCTACACAAGCAGGATAGTCCAATAGGATCATTCCCACATTATTTATAAAGCTCCATAAGAGAAGAGTCCAATACTCTGTGCACCTTCCGCAGTTTACCCACTGCAATGGATAATCCACAGGAGTGTTTTCTCCAAACGTCACCATCCATCACTGGTGCAGCTAGTCCATCGCAGGAGCGGTCTAACTGATAAGTCGACAAATTATGACTCATTTGACCTAAAAAATAGTAATAAATCATATCCTCAATACTAATTTGAATATATTTTAATGTCATTTTTTTTAATTTTAGGGTTAAGGCCAAAAAATGGATGAAATGGCAAAAAGAAGGAAAAAAACAAAAAGATGGAAGATCGAAGCCAAAAGTACAAAGAACCATCGCCTGCACAGATTGTCACATCACTAATAGGGTGAGTGCGTCACCAAAAGTGGAACCCCATCACCAAATACAACAGATCTGGTCAGGTCCAAAGTCGAACAAAATTGAGATAAGAAGCACTATTTTGTGCATCACCTAATAGAACTGTGATGACCAAGTCCCATCGCCAAATGAGACAGATTCCAAACCTTGGATATCAACATATTGATAGTTTGGCAAGCCCCAAAAAAATTTGGCTCATCACTGATAAGTTTTGGTGATGGTACATTGCTTATCCGAATTAGATGTAGTAGCATTTCAATAATTCTGAGGCCCTATTTTGCTGAAGCTATTGAAACCCCTTTTTATCATTTAGAACCCTATATTTTGTCATTGTTTAAAGCTAAAATTTGTAATTAAACCCTAGTTGGGAGTTTTAATTGCTTATTACTAAATTCTTGCTTGTGAATTTGGATTTTCTTTGGAAACATTTGGATTGTATGGAAGTTTTGAATAAGAATGGAGGCATATTTCCTTTATCTCTTGGTATGAGTAACTAATTTACAAAGCTTGGGGTTATGCATTAATGAGTGTGGATTATTGTGTGGGTACTGATTATTTACCTTTATATTTGATTGGATGTTGTATTTTAGCTAATATCTATGTTTCGACTTAAAAAATTGAGGTTGCAAACTCTATTCATGCTTAGATCCATTGTCTTTCTTGAAAAAGAAGTCAATGGTGGAGAGATTTACTTGGTAAAAACTTGAGAAGTTCTCATTTAATAGCTAGTTCTAGAAATAGACTATCTAGTTTAAGGCTATTAGTTTCTTGGTATTGTGTACGTATGGGTGTTTGAAAGAAACCATTATGAAATTTGGTGGTAGATTGACGGATTACCTCAAATATCTATGACCAAGCCTAACCATAACTATCAATTAAATTTTAGGTGAACTTTCACTTATCCACACTTATAATTACTCTTAAGAATGCATAACCCCAAGTACTTCTCCTTATTGATTACATCCTTTAGCATTCATTTTGGTAAACAATTATTGAAATTGATTATTTGAATATGAAATCTTGTTTTATTGAACCCCCCATGTTTACTCTTCTATGTTATTTTGACCATTAGTGCAAACTCATAGTCACTTGTGATACTTGAAAGTGAAGTTATTGCTCTCATTCCCTGTGGATTCAACCCTGACTTCTAAGTTGGATAAAAGTATTGCTAATGACCGCATACATTCATTTTTAGGGTGTATTTGAGTGTTATCAGTAGCACCCTAAAAGTCTTTAAGATATTATAGACTTAGAATAGAAACCAACAAAAAAGCTATGTTTTATCAGCCGTACATTGAGGCCACTAGTCATGGGCTGACTTGTTATAAGTAGTCAGTAGCTAGTTTAGTTCCAGCCAACACGACTCAGACCACCAGCCATGGTAAGCTAGTATGAGTTGTGATTTTAACTATCCTGAGAAGTATAATCAAAAGTACTGAAAGGCTATAATTTTCTGCCAGTGGTTATAACTACAATCCATGAGTTGTGGTCTGTCAGTATGAGTCTTAAAGCGACTCGAATTGATAAGAAACTAGAGGGACAACATTCTACTTTTAGGGTCCATGAGTCCAAGTCACGACTGGTAGATAGACCCTATGAGTTGTGAGGTTGAAATCATTCCCTATGCCAAAAATCCAACCCTTGAACCATGAGTCAGAGGTTGAATTATAGGTTCAGGGTATGACTCATACCCTTCCCCATGATGACTAAACTAGAAATTTTAGTTATATTTAGTAAGAGTATTCATATTTCTGTTAAATCCAAATGCTAAACTATATCGTTTGGGATATATTAAATGGTATTATAAGGGCAAAACTCATTTTTTTCCCCATTTTATTCCTAAATACTTAGAAATATCAGAAAGAGTGATTAAACTCTCCCAAAGGCAAACTAGGGATTTTCTCCCAAAGCTTCAAGATTAAAGCCTTGTTGCAAGAATTCGTCAACTCATGTATGTGATATTACAACAATTGGTATCATTTCATCCTTGTGTCCTTAAATAACTTTGTAAGCTCCAGTTTCTCCATGTTTTATGACTTAGGTTCATAAGCAAGTTATGGTTTCCCTTGAATTTCAATCTTCTCATGATCCTTATGCAATTACGACATGTTTCACATGATTTTAAATTCAGCATGATATTATTTTATATGGATTAAATACTAGCATGATTTGTAGTAAATTTTATATGTCTCAGTTATGTTTTCAAATCATGTTTTAAACCATCGAGGTATTAGCAGGAGCAAGCATGATCGATTTTAGTTATGTTGAACTTTCAGATAAATTAGGTTTTGATCAAGTTTCAGATCATCAATTTTAAAGAGCAATCAATATATTAACAGTTTAGGAGTAGTACATAGCATTGAGTTGTACTAGGGCCCCAGTTTCACCAAACATCCCAGAATTATGTATCACCGAAGGTTTATTTAGCCCTCCCAATTTAGGCATCAGTTTAGTGATCACGCCGGTCATGCCTTTATACCCTAGAGGGGTATATTCGGTCCTCTCAATGGGGGGTGTACATCAAAAACCATATTTTCTCATCTGGTTTATGACGGTTAATAGACTCTCCCACATACTCAGTTCAGTACTTGTGCAGGACCCATACTTTGAAATACTTTATATATTGTTATTGATATCAATTTTTACCTTAGTATTTCAATATACATTTTTTGGGTTATTGCACTATAGTTTAGCATGTTACTCTATTTTTCATTTAATTTGCATTCAGTACAGTTTATCAATATTTTCAATATGCTCAGTTTATTTTATGGTTTACATATCTTATATGCTCAATACATTGAAAGAATTGATAGCATAATTTCTCTTGCGATGTATCATTTGTGCTCAGTCTCAGCATCACGGTTAGTACATTCCAGTACAACCTCAACAACTACTAGTAGTGAGTCCCCATCATCCGAGGATGAGAGATTGTTTTTCATTGTTTTCCCTTTAGTACTTTCAATTTGTGTGTTTTAGATTTAGCTAGGGACTTGTCCCAGCAACTCATTAATTATAGTGCCTTTTTAGACATATAGTTAGACTTTTAGCTTTTTAGTTTAACATTATTATTCAGGCTCAGATTTATGTCAGGTTATTTCAGATTTAATAATTGAATTAAGTTTATCTTCCACGCAGTCTTATTGAAATTCAGATCGTAGAGTGTTATACCATGCTATGGGTTAGCTTGGGGTCACTTGTGTCTCTAAGCATAGTGTTACTTCCAAGGTATAGACTCGAGTAATAACAAACTTGGTATAAGATCATCATTGTTTATGGTTTCCTAGGGTGTGTGAAAGCAACGTTAATTAGAGTCTCTTTCATGGGTGTGAAGTGCACCACACTTATGAGGGGGAGGCTGTGAAACATTTTAGGAAAACCTCACTTCTCTCATATTCATATTGTGTGATTGAGTATAACTCTATTTATCCTTCTAATTTGTGCTCTATGCATTTACAGAATATGCCTCCCAGAAAAGCCAATGGAAGAAGGAACGAAAACCAGATAACTCCACCAGCACCAATAGATCCCTTGAATGAATAAGTCACTCATGCAAAATTCAGGGTTGTTTTTTGAATACTTTCTCTAGTTATGGCCAACTAGGTCAATCAGCATGTGGTTGCACCTATAAACCCAAATGGGATCGCGATAGTTTTTAGAGTCCAACACTTCACTCGGATGAACCTTTTAGAGTTTTATGGTTTGAAAATGGATGAGGATCCACAATTCATTATATATGAGGTTTAGAAGATCACTCAAATCATGGGTATTATACCAAATGAGAGTGTAGACTTGGTTTCCTATAAGTTGAAAGGGGTAGCTTAGCTATGGTTTAATTATTGGAAATATAGCCAATGTGAGGATGTAACCTCAGTTAATTTGGATGAATTTGTGACTAATTTTATTGATAGATTATTTCCCCATGAGTTTATGGAAGATAAGGTGGAGGATTTCATCAACCTCAAGTAGGGTAACATGTTCACGAAGGAGTATTCTCTGAACTTTACCCAGCTCTGCAGTTATGCTCTAGAGATGGTTGTTAAGCAGAGGGCTCAGATGAGCAAGTTTATTTCTGGTGTTCAGAGTTAGTGGTTAAGAAGTGGAGGAACACTATGCTCATTTTGGAAATAGATATCTCCTGACTTATGATTCATGCTCAATAAATAGAGGAAGAGAAGATAAAAACAAAAGAAAGGGAGAGTAAGAGGGAAATTAGAGGAAATTTTGATCACTCTCAGCAGAGGTCGGGCGGTTGTAACATGACTCATTCTAATTCTTTTGTAGGCCCTTCAGGTCACCTAGATTAATAGGGTACTTCTACTAGTGCAGTCAATGGTCAGCGCCAGAATTATTTATATGCTATGTCTTCTCATTAGGATCAAGAGATCTCCCCAGACATAGTCACTGGTATATTTTGAGTCTTTCATATAGATGTATATGCATTGTTAGATCCAAGACTAGCTCCTCATATTGCAGTAAATTTTAATGTCAGTCCTAAAACACTTTTAAACTCTTCTCAAACTCTACTCTTGTTGGTTACTAAGTTATAGCCAAACGAGTTTGCAGATATTTCCCAGTATTAGTTTTCTAGTAAATCACCACAATTGGCCTATTAGAGTTATACATGACTTATTTTGATGTCATTCTCAACATGGATTGGTTACCCTCTTGTTATGCCTCAATTGACTACAGAACTAGAGTCGTTAAGTTTCAATTCCTCAATGAACCAATCCTAGAATAAAAGAATAGTACCTTAGTGCCTATAGGTATGTTTGTATCTTACCATAAGTCTAGAATGATAGTCTCTAAGGTTTGCATATATCATCTAGTTCAAGTTAGGGCTTATAAGTTAAAGACCCCAACCTTTCAGCCAGTTCAAATTGTAAATGATTATCCAGAAGTGTTTTTTGAAGATCTGCCCCGATTCCTCCCTAGTGGGAGATCAAATTTTGAATGGACTTTCTTCCTGATACCTAGTCTATCTCAATTCCTCCTTACAGAATGGCTCCAACTGAGCTTAAGGAATTGAAATATTAGTTAAATAACCTCTTAGACAAAGGTTTAATCAGAATTTGTATCTCTTCATGGGATGCTCCAGTTACCTTTATGCATAAGAAAGATGGTTCTCTTAGAATGTGCGTTGACTACCATAGTTGAACAAAGTCACAATCAAGAATAAGTATCCCATTCCTAGGATGGATGAATTGTTTGATCTACTTCAGGGTGCAAGTTGCTTTTAGAAGATAGACCTCTGATCCGACTATCATCTGCTCAGATTCTAAGAATGTGACATTTCAAAAATAATCTTCAGAACTTGATATGGTCACTATGAATTTGTTGGTATGTCTTTTGGAATAACGAATGCTAATGTAACTTTTGTCGACTTGATGAATAGGGATTTAAATAGTATTGGGAATGATCATCATTGTTTTTATAAATGACATCCTCATTTATTCTCAAAGTGAGGATGAACATGCAAACCATTATAGTTGAGAAAAAAAGCTCTCTTCCCTCCTTAGCCTAACCTAGCCGTCATTATTGCTTGAACCCTATTTGACCATCAAAAATGGCCATTCAGGCCACTGGTTAGCCTTATTAAGGCTTATTAAGGCTGACTAGTCAACCCTTATTGTATCTCAGGAAAACTTTCGCTCGTTACCTCAAAATATGTCAAACGTGCCTAATAATTTATCTAGCGATTTATTTGTGGAGATAGATATATCAAACCAAGAAAATAAGTCTGCAGTCTATTAATGCCTAAGACTGTCAATTCTCCCATCACGAATAGAAAAAACCTACTGTACAACTCACACCCATCAAGAATCTCAACTTTGTTAATGGCATCCCTCGAGTGGTGTGTACTGAGGTAGAGGTGGATAGAATGAACACAATTGAAGAATTATAGTTTGTAGTAATTTTTAATTTCTCATATGGTTGGCCAAAATTGGTTGATCTTCGAATTTAATTGCCCAAACAACTCGATGTGAAAGGTTACTGTAAAATTGGCTTTTGCGAAATCATTATAATCTCATAAGATTTGAACTTATAGAGGACTTTATGAATGTAAAGGACAAGAATGTGTATTACATTACTACAAAAGATGGGTACTCTTATCAAATGCAACCACTAATCTATGATGATATAGTCAAGATTAAACAGGAAAATTCCCAAGCTATGGCATGGATCTCCTTCCCGGATCTCAAGCCAACTTATTTTGTGAAAGAGTCAATTGTTTCTTTGGCTTCAGCTATTGGGAAACTAATACACTTGGACTTAGCCACAGGTGGGACTTCTAGAAGACTCCCCTAAGTGTATGGAGATGGAGATTATCAATTCAACCACAAAGGAATCAAGAATAGAATATGTAAAGATCAAGTATGATTTCATGCCTAAGTACTACAAAAAATGTAACCTACAAGGGAAAAATAAGCAGGAGTGTAGGGTTCTGCATCCAGAATAAAAGCCAGTTCAACAAGATATAAATGACAAGGGGAATAACTTGCAAAATGAGGAGGGAAAACACAGACTATCTAAAGGTCATGGTAGAAGGAGAACAAATCTAAACTTATAGCAGAATGATATAAGGAGGAGATTCATCAACAAGGGGTATCTCAGTGAAAAGGCTTTAACACCAGAAAAGGGATTAGCGACAATAACCCATTTGAAGTATTAACATAAGAAGGAAATAAGCATACAAACGACATCGAAGCAGTAATTATAGCTATTACACCATTAAGATATTACACTAGCAAGCAATAATACATTAAATGAAAAGTATGGGGAATGGGTTAAAAAGCAATCCACAAAAGAGTGGGTTTGCAGTTCATTCTGCAGTCATGAAAATAAGTCAAATTTAACCTCATCAGTGGAAACACCTGTAGAACAAAAGGAGAAAGGATCGGTGGCAGGAATTGACCAAGTTACAAATGTAATAAAGGATGTCAATACCTTGGGTACTAGTGGTGACAAGTCTCATGGTGATAATTCCATATAAAGCAACATGGTGATACATAAAATAGTAGATATAGAAAGTTGTAGTATCTTAACAGATAATTAACATTCAGAAATTAAAAAGGGGGACAATACTTTGAACATCACTAAAAAGGATTCATCAAGGGAGGATGGAGTAGAACAGTTAGACAATCCTGCATAGACGGATCACAAAGATGGTACCAATGGTTAGGAGTATAACACTGCAGAAGCACTTATAAAAGGAAATGATGAAAAGGGTATAACATGCACCAAAGACCATAACCTGACAGCAACTAGGGATAATTCCTTACTCCTTTAGAATTATATGATTCTCAACTCTGGAGTAGTAGTATTGAATCTCCAAATGTTGTCCTTCATAACATTCTAACTCATAACATTAAGAAGGTGGAGGTTGTTGAATAGTAAGAAGATTAAGATAAGAGTGGGGCAACTCAACCTGAAGATGCAATTATGAGAAGTGCAGATCAATCTCCAAGGACTAACAAATCAATCAAATCTACCAAAAAAGGGAAGAAAAAGAGTATTGGTGAGATTACACAACCTATTAGAATCCAATTAAAAAGAAATAGAGGGTTACAAAAGACAAATAATCAATGAAAGCTATTATATGGAATATCCGATCTGTTAAGTCACAAAAGTCTTTTAGAGAGCCCAAATGTTACACAAATTCCATAAGTTAGCTTTCATAGCTTTGTTGGAGCCTTTTCAACACATAAGAACCATTAACAGATAAGTGAGTAGGGTTCAGATGCCATAAGTGTTTCATAATTGTAATGGTAAGATTTGGGTCTTTGTTGATCAAGGATTAAATATGACTATGATTAGTGATACAGACTAATAAATTTCCCTATAATTGATGGATCATTCCAGTGGTTCTTCTTATCTAGTGAAAATTGTGTATGCTAAGTGTGATAGAAGTTAAAGATTGTAACTCTACGATAGCATTTACTCTATCTCAAATAGTTTGAACATACCTTGGATGATAGGGAGAGATTTTAATATTGTTCTCAATGGGGTAGAAAAGATTGGTGGTGTGTAAATGGTTGATGTAGTGGTGGAGAATTTTTCATAATAATATTGAATCTTATGACTTGACACAAGTGCAGTATAAGCAGCCCCTTTGCATAGTGGAATGGGAGAATAAGTTCTTATTGTATATTTAAAGGCTTGATAGAGTTTTAACTAACTCTGAGTTTCAGGTTCTGTATTTTCACATAGAAGTAGAGCATCCTACTAGAGATAACTTAGATCATGTCACCTTATTCCTAAATTGTGGGAATAGAAGCAATAGGTTTCAAAGGCCATTTAAAGTCCCAAAATTTTGGAGTGAACATACTGACTTCAAGGAGGTGGTCAAATGTAATTGGGATGCTGATCACATAGAAAATCTATTCTTGGATTTCAAGAGAAAGATTTAGTAGGTTAAAAAGGCTTTCACTGTGTGGATTACACAAGTATATGGTGATATTTTTCAGCAATTAATCATTAGGGAAGAGATAGCCAAAATAAAGGAGAAACTATTTGAAGATCATCCTTCTCAGGAAAATAGGGTTGTTATGTAAAGGGTTAAGGTTGAATAAACCAAATATCTTCACCTAAAGGAAAGTTATTGGAAGCAGAAGGCTGGGTATGATTGGTTTGAAAGTTGGGATAGAAATACTAGGTTCTTTCATAGTATTGTAAAGGGAAGAAGGAATAGATTGAAAGTGTCCAAAATTATGAATCAATAGGGTTGCTGGATAGAAGAGGATAGACACATTGCTAATGAAGCTATTGATTTCTATTAGAAGCAGTTCACTTAAGAGAGGGATGCCTCTATTTTCCCTCTACTTGATAATATTCCAGAGATAGTTACTGAAGAGGAAAATGAGCTTTTAGAGGCTATCCTTGGATATGCTGAAATTAAAAAGGCTATTTTTATTCTTAATGGTGACAGTGCTAGTGGTCCTAATGGTTTACCTAGGAGATTCTAACAATCTTGCTGGGATATTATTGGTGGTGATATTATTAGTCTGGTTTTGGATTTCTTTGTATGTAATACCCTTCGAAAATCGATCACATAAACTAACCTGGTTCTCATACCAAAAAAAAGATAATGTGCAATTTTTTTCATATTTGAGGCCCATCAGTCTTAGTAACTTTGTGAACAAGATCCTTTCAAGTATTGTTCATGATAGTTTAGAAACTATCCTTCCCAAATTGATATTTCTTGATTAATAAGGTTTTGTGAAAAGAAGAAGCATAGTTAAAAATTACTAATACAGGAGTTAGTTACTGATATAGGGAAAAGAGAAAGACCCTCAAATGTTGTGGTAAAGCTAGATATGGCTAAAGCATATGATAGGGTCTGTTGGTATTTTTTGATGAAAGTTCTCAGAAAGATGGGTTTTTCTTATAGAGTGGTTGATGTAATTTGGAAGTTGATTTCTAATAACTACTAGTCAATGTTACTAAATGGGCAGTCTGTTGGCTTTTTTCATTCTACTAGGGGGTAAAGTATAGGGATCCTTTATCACATGCTCTCTTTATTTTATCTGTTGAAGTGCTGAAAAGGGCTCTTAATTAATTATTTAAGGCCGATTCTTATGTAGGGTATGGTATGCCTAAGTGGAGTTTAAATTTGAACTACTTAGCATATGCCGATGACACTATAATTTTTCCTTTTCTAATGATCAACCTTTGGAAAAAATTATGTTGCTTTTGCAGGAATATGAAAAGGAATCAAGTCAGAGGTGAATAAAGATAAAAAAAATTTCTACATGCACAAGAATACTCCTAGGGGTATGTTAAAATAGGTGGAGCATATTACAGGGATAGTGAAGGGATTTGTTTCCTCTAAAACTCCTTGGGTGTACTATCTCACATTTAAAGAAGAATAAAGAAAATTTTACAGAATTGATGGACAAAATCAAGAATAAACTACAAGTATGAAAGGGGAGTTACTGTCATATGGGGGAAAATAAGTGCTTCTCAAAAGTGTGCTACAAAGTGTTCCCATTATATACTGTCAGCAATTGTTCCCCCTAAAAATGTTCTTCATGATATTCAAAGAATCTTTAATTAATTCTTTTGCCACAATAAAGAGTCTTGTAGAGGAAAACATTGGTTCGCTTAGGACAAGGTTTATCTACCCAAAAAAGAAGGAGGATTAGGGTTTAGATCCCTAACTAATCTTCCACAGGTTATGAATGCTAAGTTGTGGTGGAGATATAGGATACAAAGCAATTTGTGGACTAATTTCCTTTGGAATAAATACTGCAAGAAACATATTCCAACCTTTGTACAATGGAGATGAGGATCTCAAGTGTGGAAAGCTATATTGAGAAATAGGGATAAAATTGGACAATTTCTATGGTGGGAACAAAGAAGTGGAACTTCTACCATTTGGTTTGGTAATTGGAACAACACTAGTCGATTGTTTATACATCAAACAGAGATTTTTCATGCCATCTTTTGTAATATGTTAGGGAATTTCTCAAGGAGGAGGGGTGGAACTTTGAGACTACGTAGGATTACCTTCCTACGTATATTGTGGAGCATGTCAGACCTAATATAGGGCCTGTTTGCTATGAAGAAGTTATGGATTGACCATGGTTGACCAAAAATAGTAATGGGAAATTTATAAAAAAGAGTGCTTGGGAAATGCTAAGGCAAAGAGCTGAGGACAATGAAGACTTAAAGGCTATTTGGTGTAAAGAGTTGCCTTTTATATACTGTTTTCTTACATGGAAAATATGGTCTGGGAAGGTCCCTGTGGCTGCCCTAATGCATAAGTGCAATCCTGAAATTATTGAAAAATGTTGTTGCTGTAACAGCCCTGAGAGATAAATAATTGATCACTTTTTTCTTTAAAGTGAGAGTACTGATAAGGTATGGAATCATTATTATGGTGTAGCTTGTATTATTGAACATAGACTCAATTTGAAACAAACTATGAGACTGTGGAGGCATCTAGAAGGAAACAATAGAATGACATCAGTTTTAAATATGGTTCTAATACTAATTCTCTGGTTTCTATAGAAGTGGAGGAACATAATCCTACATAAAGTCCATATCCTGAGAGAAAGGTTATATGGGAAATTAATGATACTATTGTCAAATTGTAAGACTTCGATTTAGAATGGAGATGACAGGAAGAGTTTGCTCTAACATAATTGATGAGATATGTAAATACAACAGTACATACTCTTTTAGAATTGTGAGATGGATACCCCCTAAATAAGATTGGTTTAAAGGAAATACTGATGGTGCATTAAGGTGAAATCCTGTACCTAGCTAATTTGCTTTTTTGCATTAGAAATTATAAAGGAGATTTAGTGGTTGCTAAAGGCTCTAGAATTTATGACACCACTAGTCTAGTTGCAGAAGCTGCAGCTATCAGGGAGGGCATGCTCTTTTGCAAAGAAAATGGTATTCAACAAATTATTGTGCAGTCTGACTCATAGATTATGGTGAAAATCCTTAATAGGGAATGGGATGTCCCATAGAGAGTGACAATGGTGGTCAACTCCATTATATCCCTTATGAGTATCATAACACTAGTAGTAATACATTACTTTAGGGAAGGTAACACTTGTGTTGACTTTTTTGCTAACCTAGTTTTTGATTTTGCATATGAATTTCAATTCAATAACTTTGGAGATGTTCCAATTAGAGCCAGAAGGATTACTAATCTAGATAAAGAAGAGACACCACAAATCAGAAGAACTTTAAAGACATATGACCACAACATACATTACAAAATGGTATGCAGGCTTTCATAATACATATGATCTAAAAGAAAATAGCTTTAATGTTAGTGGTGAAAGTCATGTAACATACATCAAATTTCAGCACAAAGGTGTGACTATTTCTCTAGAAACTTTGTTTAAGTTGGGTGGTGGTATCAGTTTGTTAAAACTCAATACACTAATTTAAGTCATAGATTAAAGAGGAACAAGAAACACAAAGGTACCTGAGATATATAGCCATTGTGGAAAAACAGTGAGTTGATGGAGTACAACTGACATTTGGAATCATCCTCAAGAGAAAAATCATAGAGATCAATCTTTGTGTATAAACAGGTTGATTAAAGGCATTTTATTTGGAGAAAACAAGGAAATGAATTTACCTTTGTTGGAAGTGATTTCCATGAATACGAAAACATACACCTAGTGAGATTTGGGGTATAGATTGTGATAATATTCAATCAATGGTAGATTCAGATATATGTAAAGCTCAAGATTTGGAGTTGAATATCCCTGTTATATAAACCCTAGAATCATATTCACACTTCTTCTTTTTCATGAGTTGATTTCTTAGAGTAAGTGATGGTATTAGCTTCGACCAAAACTCAACCCACTGATTTAAGAAAATGATACAATAAAGAGAAGAGGTTAGTAGTCATGACTTAGCTGAGATGGAATAACTATGAACTTGATCCATTGGAGCTCATTCAAAGTATTTGAATTTCACGAGCAGCGATCAACAATAATAATTTGTGGGAGAATATAGGGACGAAGATGAGCATGACTTTTCAACTTTCCTAATTGAGGTAGAGATTAGGTTTTGTTGTTGCGTTGTATGATTTTATTTTTGGTTGGGCCAGGACACTTTTTGGCCTGATCATAGTATATAAATTTTATTTGATTAATAAAAGGGTTGTTATCCCAAATTTGATTAAAAAAACATGCAAACCATTTGAGGATTATTTTTTAGACCCTTAAGGATGGCCAATTATTCGCTAAGTTTAGAAATTGTGAATTATGATGAAATCATTAGCATTTCTTTGTCATATCATTTCCAATAAGGGCATTTGGGTTGATCCTCAAAAGACCAAAGCAGTTAGAAAATGGCCTAAACCCATCTCCATCAGACATTAGGAGTTTCTTATGTTTAACCAATTACTACAGGCGGTTTGTTGAAGGTTTTTCATCCATTTCTTCTCCTATGTCCAGATTGACTTAGAAGAAAGTCAAGTTTCAGTGGTTTGATGCTTGCGGGAATAGTTTTTAGGAGTAAAAGACTAGACTCCCTTTTGCTCTAGTTTTAACTCTACCAGAGGATAAAATGGGTTTGTTGTGTATTGTGATGCTTCCATAGTTGGACTTGGGTGTGTATTGATGCAGCATGGTAAGGTCATGGTTTATGCTTCTAGACAGGTCAAAGTTCATGAGAAGAATTACCTGACTCATGTTCTTGAGTTGGCAGCAATAGTTTTTACCTTAACGATTTTGAGGCAATATCTCTACATGGTTCATGTGGATGTATTTACATATCACAAAAGCCTTTAGCATGTGTTCAGTAAGAAGGATTTAAGTATTCATCAGAGGAGATGGCTAGAGTTGTTGAAAGATTATGGTATGAGTGTTTTGTACCATCTGGGTAAAGCCAATATGGTTGTTGATGCTCTTATCATAATTTATATGGGTATTTTTGCTCATGTAGAGGATGAAAAGAAGGAATTAGTTTGTGATGTTCACACCCTTACACAGTTAGGAGTTTGCTTTATTGAGTTAGTCGAAGGTGGTGCTATGGTTCAAAATGGTTCAAAAACTTCATTAGTGATTGAGGTAAAGGTTAAACGGGATAGTGATCCTATTATTCTTATGTTGAAGAGAGTAGTCCATAATTATAAAATGGAGGGTTTTTCCCAAGGGGGAAATGGTGTGCTTTACTATAAGGGTTGCATGTATGTTCTAAATGTTAATGATTTAAGACAACAAATGATGACAAAAGCTCACAGTTCTCAGTATTCTATTCACCCAGGTGCCACAAAGATGTACCGTAATCTATGAGAAGTCTATTGGTGGAATGACTTAAAGAGGGATATCACGGAGTTTGTAGCTAATTATCCAAATTTCTAGCAGGTTAAGGTTTAGCACCAAAGACCGGGTGGTATAACTCAGAATATCAGAATTCCTACTAAGGAGTGGGAAAAGATAAATATGGACATCATTATAGGGTTACTGCATAGGCACTAACAACATGATTCAATATAGGTTGTTGTAGACCGAATGACTAAGTCAGCACATTTTCTGCTAGTTAATATTGTAAAGTCAGCCAAGGATTATGCTAGACTTTATATTCCATAGTGGGTCAGGCTTTATGGAGTTCCCTTTCCTATCATCTCAGATAAGGGTACTAAATACCCTTTGCAGTTCTAAAAGTCTTTTCAAAAGGGTCTTGGTACTCAGGCTTATCTCAGCATAAATTTCCACTCGCAAACAGATGGTCAGGTAGAGCGGACCATTCAAACCTTAGGGGATATGTTTAGAGCTTACACGATTGACTATAAATATAATTAGAATGATCCCTTACATCTTATTGAGTTTGCTTATAATAACAACTTTAACTTATGTATTAAGATTGCTTTGTTTGAGAAACTTCATAGTAGGAGTTGTAAATCTCCTATTGGATGGTTTGAGGTTGTGAAGTTACCTCTATAGGCCTAGATTCAGTTAATGAGGCTATGCAGAATGTTCATCTAATTCAAAAAAGGATAAAAATAGCTTAGAGTCATCAATAATTTTATGCCAATGTAAGGAGGAGATAACTTGAGTTCGCAGTTAATGATTGGGTTTATTTGAAAATTTTACCCATGAAAGGGGTGATGAGATTTGTCAATAAAGGGTAGCTTAGTCTCTGATATATTGGTTCTTACAGGATTTTGAGTCACATTTGCAATGTTACCTTTGAGTTAGAGTTTTTGTAGAGTTAGCATCAATGCACCTAGTCTTTTATGTGTCCTTGTTGAAGAAGTGCATTGGTGATCCAACATTTGTTGTGCCATTAGAGAGTGTAGGAGTAAAACACAGTCGCTCTTACAAAGAGGTTCCAGTTAAGATTCTTGACCGTTGGGTTCATAAGCTGAGAAATAAGGAATTCACTTTTGTCAAAGTCCTTTGGAGAAATCATCTAGTTGAGGGTGTTACTTGGGAAGCAGAAGCAGATATGATGACCAAGTACCCTCGCTTCATCCCTTCTAGTTCAGTATCTACTAGAGGTAACAGTTTTCTCATAAATATTACTACTAGTTTCATGTCCCAGCAGGTTTTTCTTATGAAATTAGTATGCATACAAGTCTCAAGAATTCAGCTCAGTTATGTTCCAATTAAAAATCAGTTATCATGTCAGTATTTAAGCTTTTAGAACTTTATTCTTGGGAATACAACTCTTTCCCACCCTTTCAACCTAGTTAGTCTTCATTCTAGGATGAAAGTTCCCAAGGGGGAGATATTGTAAAACCCCAAACGTCCTTAAAATAGTATCTCAAATTAAGAACAGAAACCAACAAAAATTCTAGTTTTTATCATACAACGACTCACTGTACGAGCCGCACAATGAGTCCATGAGTCATGGTCTAACTCTTGGTAAGTAGTCAGTAACCAGTTCAGTCCTAGTCCTCACGACTTAGACCACGAGCCATGGTCAGTTAGTAAGAGTTGTGATGCTAACCATCCTGAGCAGTATAGCAAAAAGTCCTAAAAGGCTATAATTTTCTCCAGTGGTCACAACTCAAGCAACGAGTCATGGTCTATTAGTATGAGTTTTAACGTGACTCGTACTAATGAGAAACTCGAGGGATAATGTTCTTCTTTAAGGGGCCATGAATCCATGTCAGAAATTAGAGGTGGACCCGATGAGTAATGATGTTGAAATCGTGCCCCAAGACTAAAATCCAGACCAAGAACAATGAGCTAGAGGATGACACAAAGGTTCTGGGTACGACACATACCCCAAATCCATAACAACTGAACCAGAAATTTCAATCACATTTTAAGACGGTATTTTCATACTTTCATTCAATACTAATCCTAAACTATGTCGTTTGGGTTATCTTAAGTGGGATTCTAAGGGGCTTAGACTATTTTTTCCCCATTCTATTCCTAAACACTTAGAAATATCAGAAAGAGCGATTAAACTCTCTCAAAGGCAATCTAGGATTTTTCTCCAAAAGCTTGAACATTCAAGCATTATTGGTAGAATTTTCCAACTCAAGTAAGTGGGATTTCAACAATGGGTATCCTTTCACCACTGTGTTCAAAAATAGCTTTATAAAATCCAGTTTCTCCATGATTTATGATTTAGGGTTCATACCCAAGTTGTGGTTTCCCTTGAATTTCAGTCTTCTAATGATCCATATGTAATTATGACATTTTTCATGTTTTACATACATCATGATATTATCCTACATGAATTGAATACTAGTATGATATTAAGTAAATTTCATAAATCAGTTATGTTTTCAAAGCATGTTTCAGACGATCAAGGTTTTAGTATGAGCAAGCATGATCCATTTTAAGTTATATAGTACTTTCTAGTAAATTATGTTCTGATACAGTTTTAGAACTTTAATTTTAATGAGGTATCAATATATTTTGGTTTCGGAGTAGTACTTAGCATCAAGTTGGACTAGGGCACCAGTTTCACCTAAAGTATCAAAACTCTGTACCACCGTAGGTTTATTTAGCCCTAGCAATTCGGGCATCAGTTTAGTGATCAAACCAATCATGCCTTTATTATTGGGTCCTCTTGATGGGGCGTATACTTTGGACTCAACATTAGCTAACGCAGTTTATGTCAATTAATAGACTCTCTCATAGACAGTCCAGTACTTGTGCATGACCCATACTTTCCGATACTTTACATATTATTATTGATATCATATTTTACCTTAGTACTTTGGTATACATTTGTGGTCTATTACACTACAGTTCAGCATGTTAAGTTGTTACTCAGTTTTGTACTTAGCTTGCATTAAGTAAAGATTATCAGTATTTTCAACATGCTCAGTTTATTTTACGTTTTACATATCTCACATGCTCATTCATAGTACTGATAACATACTTTCTCTTATGATGATTTATTAATATCATATAGGTTTAAGTGCTCAGTCTTAGCATACAGGTTAGTACATTCATGTACCACCTCAGCTGCTACTAGTGACGAATCCTCATCATCTAAGGACGAGAGCTTAGTATCATTAATTTCCCTTTAGCACTTTCAGTTTCAATGTTTTAGAGTTAGCTGGGGGACTTATCCTAGCAACTCATCAATTTTAGATGCTTTTCATACGTAGAGTCAGACTTTCAGCTTTATAGTTTATTTCATTTTAGTATTATTAATAATACTCAACTTTTTCTCGGGTTATTTCAAATTTAATATTTGAATTTAGTTTAGTTTCCACTCAGTCTTATTAATATTCAGATTGTTTAGTGTTATGACATGCCATTGGTTAACTAAGGGTCACATGTGACTCTAAGCATCATGTTACATAGAGAGTGTAGAATTGGGTCGTGACAAGAAGTGTCGTGGGTGTGAGCCAAGCTCCATAGCAATGACTTAACCAGATACAGTTGCACTAGTACCTTTCTCAATATAAACTATGTTTTGAATAGACCCTTATGACTAGTTTGGATTCCTCTGAACACAAACCAAACATGATATCATCTTGAACGATATTTCATACTTAATGGAATTGACAAAACAACAAATGGATGTCATCTCGATCAAATGTTAATTGAAGTCAACACTTTTCAAAAATTCCCCTAAGTCCAAAAACCAACCCGAAATGTGTCTGATTGCTTTGGGATCCAAACAGAAGGACCCCAACCTAAAATCCACTTTCAGGAGGTAACAAAACTGATAAAATTTATATCCGAGCCCATTTTCCTTGAATGTTGACCCAAGTTAAACAACTCCAACTCTAATATTCAATAATTAAAATCCCAGAGAATCGAGCCATCCATCCCCACAAGACACAAACACCCTATAGAAGCTACAAGGAAAGGTCAAAATATGAAAAAATGCATGTAAAACACAAAAATGACCAAGAGATTTATTACATCATCCACTACTAAAAAGGCTATTGTCCTCAAAAGCAAAGAGACAGAAGGTATATGATGCTCGAAAAATTGAAAATATATGATATGTATGGCTAGCAAGGTCTAGAAAGTATCCTCTTTAACTGGGCGGTGCATCTACTAAACTTTTACCAATATTATCTCCTTAGACTTCGGTTACCAGGCCTTCCTATCCAAAATAGAGATAGGCTCCTACTCGAAAGCTAAAGACTCATCTAAATGAACCGAATCCCACTAAGGCTTTTGAGACTTATATAGAGTGTACATCCTCAACAATGATACATTAAAGATGTTGTGCAAATATAAAAGAGCTGAAGGTAAAGCCAACCCATAAGTGGTAGAAAGTAACTTAAGCAACTAATGCTCATAAAGCAAAAAGATCTCTTCTCTCTCATGCCTAACCTAACCATCATCATCACCTGAACCCTATTTTTATATTGGAGATGGCTATTTGGGCCAATGGTTAGCTTGATTCAAGGGCTAGCCAGTCAACCCTTACCACATCTTAGGAAAAGTTTTCTCCCCTACCCCAAAATACGGCCATCGTGCCTAATACTTTGCCTAGCAATTTGTTAGTGGAGACATATTCATTAAGCCAACAAGAGAAATTTGTAGATTTGATGAAACCTAACACTATCAATGCTCCCATAATTCATAATAGGCCTACTATTCAACCCATACTAATCAAGAAGCTCAATATGTTAATGGTATTCCTCGAGTGGTGTGGACTGAGGAAGAAGTGGATAGGATGAATGTAATTGAATAATTATAGTTTTTAGTAATTCGTAAGTTCTCGTATAGTTGGCCATAATTGGATGACCTTTGAATTCAATTGCCCAAATAACTCTATGTGAAAGGTTACTATAAAATTGGCTTCTTGCGAAATCGTTATATTCTCATGAGATTTGAACTGATAGAGGATTTTGTGAATGCGATGGCAAATTTTTTTTATTACATTAATACAAAAGATTGGTACTCTTATAAAATGCAACCCCTAATCTATGATGCTAAATTCATGATTGAAAATAAAACTACCCAATCTATAGCATGGGTCTCTTTCCCGGATCTTAAGCCAACTTTTTTTGAGAAAGACTCATTGTTTTCACTGGCCTCAGTTGTTGGGAAAGCAATACACTTAGACTTGCCTCAATGCAAGGCTCAAGGTCCAAGAAGACCTTTTAGCAGATCTTCATAGTGTGTGGAGATGGAGAAGATCAATTAAAATAGAAAGGAATCAAGGATAGAACATGTGAAGATCAAATAGGATTTTCTGCCTAAATACTGCAAAAAAAATGTAAACTATAATGGCAAAATGAGCAGGAGTGTAGGGTTTAACACCCAGATTTAAAACCAGTCCAACAATGGATAGTTGATCATGAGAATAACACTTAAAATGTAGAGGTGAAAGCCAGTCCAGAGATGGTTCAGGGTCTTTATTCTCATATAGAAGTTGAGCATCTTTCCAGAGTTGGTTCAGATCATGACCCTTTGTTCCTAAACTATGAGAATAAAAGTATAAGATTTCAAAGGCTCTTTATATTTTTGATGTTTTAGACTGATCATGCTAACTTTAAGGAGGTGGTTAAGAGTAATTGGGATGCTGAATACAAAAAAAATCCATTCTTGGATTTTAAAAGAAAGATTAAGTAGGTAAAAAAGGCCCTCACTGTGTGGAGTAGAAAAGTTTATGGTGATATATTTAAAAAGTTACTCATTAGCAAAGAGATAGACAAAATTAAGGAGAAACTGTTTGAAGATCATCCTTCTCAAGAAAACAGGGTTGTTATGCAATGGGATAAGGCTAAATATACCAGATATCTTTCCATAGAGAAGAGTAATTATTAGCAGAAGGCTGGTTATGATTGGTCTGAAAGTGGGGATAAAAATACAATGTTCTTTCGTAGTATTGTAAAGGGACGGAGGAATAGATTGAAAGTTTCCAAAATTATGAATAAGCAGGATCGCAAGTTAGAAGAGGAAAACCATATTGTTAATAAAGCTATTGATTTCTACCAGAAGCAGTTTACTCAAAAGAGGGATGCTTCTATTTTTCCTCTACTTGGTCACATACAAGAATTAGTTTTTGAAGAGGATAATGAGTTATTAGGGGTTATCCCTGGAGATATAGAAATTAAAAAAGTTGTTTTTAGTTGGTGCTAGTGGTCCTGATGTTTTTTCTAGGAAATTCTACCTGTATTGCTTGGATATAGTTGGTGCTGGTATTATTAGATTGTTGTTGGATTTCTTTGCAGGTAATACCCTTCCAAAATCCATCACACATACTAACTTGGTTCTCATCCCCCAAAAAGATAATGTGCAGTCTTTTTCAGATTTGAGACCCATCAGTCTTAGTAACTTAATGAACAAAATTCTTTCAAGAATAGTTCATGATAGATTGGAAAATATCCTTCCTAAATTGATATCTCTTAATCAATTAGGTTTTGTGAAAGGAAGAAGCATTATTGAAAATGTGTTACTAACATAGGAGTTGGTTACTGATATAGGTACATGAGGAAGACCCTCCAATGAGGTGCTAAAGTTGTATACGGCTAAAGCATATGATAGGGTCTCTCGGTACTTTTTAATGAAAGTTTTCAGAAATATGGGTTTTTCTAATAGAATGGTTGATCTGATTTGGAAACTGATTTCTAACAACTACTATTTACTGTTATTAAATGGGCAATTAGTTGGTTTTTTCCATTCTACTAGGGGGTGTAACAGGGGGGGTCCTTTATCCCCTACTCTATTTATTTTATCTGCTGATGTCATGACTAGGGCTTTTAATCAGTTATTTGAGGATAATTTGGATGTGGGGTATGGTATGCCTAAGTGGAGTTCAAATTTTAACCATTTAGCATATGTTGATGACACTATGATATTTTCCTCTTCTAATGATTATTATTTGGAAAAAATCATGTTGATTTTGTAGAAATATGAGAAGGACTCAGGTCAGAAGTGTAGCTCAAAAATCATGTTGATTTTTTCCTCCTGGTGGTGTTTTTCAACATGTGGAGCATATTATAGGGATGGTAAAGGGTTCCTTTCCTTTGAAATACCTTGGGTGTCCCATCTAACACTCAAAGAAAAAGATAGAGTACTCTACAGACCTAATGGACAAAATCAAGAATAAACAACAAACATGGAAGGGCAAATTACAGTCCTTTGAGGGAAAAGAAGTGTCGCTAAAAAGTGTACTACAAAGTGTTCCCATTTATCTACTTTCAGCAACTGTTCCCCCTAAAAGTATACTAAAATATAGTCAAAAAATATTTGCAAAATTCATTGGCACAACAAAGAGTTAGGTAGAGAAAAGCACTAGTCTGGTTGGAACAAGGTTTGCCTACCCAAAGAAGAAGGAAATATGAGGGTCTAGATCCCTAAATAATGTCTCACAAGCTATTAATGCTAGTTCTGGTAGAGATTTAGGACATAGAGCAATTTTTTGACTAACATCTTTTAAAACAAATACTGCATGGTAAGTTATGGTAGAGATTTAGGATATAGAGAAATTTGTGGACTAACTTCTTTTAAAATAAATACTGCAAGAATTAGATCCCAACTTTGGTGCAATATATAAGGGGATCTCAATTGTGGAAAGCTATGTTGAGAAATAGGGAAAAAGTTGAACAATTTCTATGGTGGGAGCCAAGAAGTGGAACCTCTGCCATATTGTTTGATAACTGGACCAACATTGGTCCACTGTTTCTTCATTAGATAAAGGTGCACTCTCACCATCCCTTGAAATATGTTGGGGAATTTCTCAAGAAGGAGGGGTGGAACTTTGAGACTATGCAGGATTTTCTTCCAAACTATGTCTTGGAGCATGTCAAAAACAATATGGGGCATGTTTTCTATGAAGATGTGATGGATAGACCATGTGGACCTAAAAAGGTAATAGGAAGTTTACAACTAAGAGTGCTTAGGAACAGCTGAGGCAAAGAGCTGATACTAATGAAGACTTAAAGGTTATTTGGCGTAAAGAGTTGCCTTTTAAGTACTCTTTTCTTACATGGATAATATGGTTAGGGAAGGTTCATGTGGATGCACTAATGCATGAGTGGAATCTTGAAACTACTGAAACTTGTGGTTGCTATAATAATTCAGAAAGAGAAACAATTGATCACTTTTTTGTTAAAGGTGAGGTTGCTGAAAAGGTAGGGAATCATTATTGTGGTACAGCTGGTATTATTGAGCACAAAATCAATTTGAAATAGAGTGTCAGACTATAGAGACTTCATGAAAGGAATTGCAGAATGAATTTAGTTTTTAATGTGGTTTCAATGCTATTTCTCTAGTTTCTTTGGAAGGGGAGGAACACAATCCTACATAGTGGAATATATCATGAGAGGAAGGTTATCTAGGAAATTAATGACACTTTTGTCAAATATGTTAGACTCAAATTTAAAATGGTATTACAGGAAGAGATTGGTCTAACAAAATTGATGAGCTACAGAAACTTAATAGTACATCTTATTTTAGAGTAGTGAAATAGATGCCCCCTCAAAATGATTGGTTCAAGAAAAATACTGATGGTGTATCAATGGGAAATCCAGGCCCTAGCTCTTTTACTTTCTCCATTAGAAATTATAATGGTGATTTGGTGGTTTCTAAAGGTTCTAGAATACATGATACCATTAGCTTGGTGGCAGAAACTACAGCTATTAGGGAGTGTCTGCTTTTTATAGAGATAATTGTATTCAGCAGATAATTGTAGTGTCTGACTCATGGACTATGGTGCAAATACTTAATTGGGAATAGGATGTGCCATAGAGTGTGACAATGGTGGTTAACTCCAGTAGATCACTGATGAGTATCTTAACATTAAGAGTGGTACATTTTCTTAGGGAAGGTGACACTCTTGCTGACTTTTTTACTAACCTAGTTTTGGATTTTGCATGTGATTTTCAATTCAATAACTTTTGAGAAGTTTTAGCAAGAACCAGAAATATTATTTATCTAGATAAAGTAGGGACACCACAAATCAGAAGGACAACATAAGATATATGACAACAAGATACATTACACATATTTATTTAGGCTTTCACTGCTCATATGATCTATAAGATGGAAAGTAACTCTAATGTTGATGGAGAAAGCCATGTAACATACGTCAAGGTTTGGCATAAAGGTGTTAATATTTCTTTTAATTATTTTTGTAAGTTTGGTGGCGGTGTCAGTTTGTTAAGACTCAATCCATAGATTTAAGATATAGACTAAAAGAGGAAAAAGGAACACGAAGGTACCTAAAAAGAATTACCACTAAGGAGTGACAGTTAATATATGGAGTACAATAAGAATCATCAATAATCCTCAAAAATCAAAAGATATAGATCAAATTGAGTGTGTAAACATGTGGATTAAAGATAGTAATATTTTGGAGCAAACAAGGAGAAAAAATTACCTTTGTTGG
Organism: Capsicum rhomboideum; assembly: GCA_031232105.1. Taxonomy (NCBI): domain Eukaryota; kingdom Viridiplantae; phylum Streptophyta; class Magnoliopsida; order Solanales; family Solanaceae; genus Capsicum; species Capsicum rhomboideum. Next base: position 55,229,121 of record CP124718.1, read on the forward strand.
AACTGATTTCCATGAATATGAAAACCTAGACCTAGTGAGAGTTTGGGTGTCAATGGATAGAGTATTCAAACAATGGTAGGTTCTGATCTAAGTGAAGATCCAGATTTGGTGTTGTACTTGTATATCCCTGTTACACAAACTCTAAAATCATATTCACACCTTTTTAGTTTTCTTGAGTCGATTTCTTAGATTAAGTGGTGGTATTAGCTTAAATTGAAGCTCAACACACTGATTTAAGAAAAAGATGAAAGAAAGAGGAGAGGTTAAAAGTCATGACTTAGCTGAGATGGAGTAGCTATAAGCTTGAATGTTGGATCTCTTTCATAGTGATTGAGGTCCATGAGCAGTGATTAGAAAGAACAATTTGCCAGAGAAAATAAGGAAGAGGATGAGCTTGCCTCTTCAACTTTACTAATTGCTTTAGAGATTTGGTATTGTTGTTGCTCTTGTTTGATTCTATTTGTTGGCAGGCTAGGCCACTTTGGGGCCTAGTCTTTGTAAATATTTTGTTCTTTGTTTTAATAAAAGGGCTTCTATCCCGAATTTGACTTAGAAGCCACATCACCAACGCATTATAGGATCTCAAAAGGACCAATGAACCTACAACTGAGCTTGACCTTCTTCCCTAACCTCATCACGCCCTTCATGAGAAACAAATAAAGAAACACCTTATCCCCAACCATAAATTCAAAATCATAATTTTTTTCATTGGCATAGGTCTTCTTTTTGTTTAAAGATATATGGAGCCTCTATTAAATGATTTGAACCCTATCCATAAAATAACAAAAGAAGTTCATGCCCCAGGGCTTTCATCACGCCCTTCATGAGAAACAAATAAAGAAACACCTTATCCCCAACCATAAATTCAAAATCATAATTTTTTTCATTGGCATAGGTCTTCTTTTTGTTTAAAGATATATGGAGCCTCTATTAAATGATTTGAACCCTATCCATAAAATAACAAAAGAAGTTCATGCCCCAGGGCTTATCCTTGAAAGCATCAAACAAACCCATCAGAGACTTTAATCTCACTCAAATTAAGACAAATAACTACTCTAATGGTAGCTATTATTATATATGAACTATGCCAAAGCAAAGACCTAGTCCCACAGACCCTCAAAATTAATAAAACATGCCCAAAGCATCCTTTAGAACCTGAACGATCCACTCAAACTGACCATAAGTCTACGTGTCAAAAGTTGAACATGAGTTCCCAACTCTCTCATCATCTGTCACACCCTAAATCCCATTGAGGTGGATTAGCACCCGTAGCTGATAAGGCCCGAGAGAACCAAGCTTTGCTTATATTCATTCATATGCATGACATAAGGAATACCAATATCATGTAAGAGCAAAAAGGCTAAAACTAAAAATCGTGGAACATGTGATATATATACATATGTGAAACTTGTCCATCGAGGCCATCAAGTCAAAAACGACATGTACATCTTACATTCATACACCCACATACGTCTACAAAAGCCTCTAACAGATGAATTTACAAGACCAACTAAAAGTCGGGAGAAGTCCCCACTTTATACAACATATACAATACCAAAACACATGTACAACTGTGACTCAGAGAATCCCCGAACTAACTGGAGCTCACCAATGATCAGCAAACAACTGGCAACCTACTGTGGAGGCCTACTAGTACCTACGCCTGCAGCAAGTAAGGTAAGTCCCACAAGGGACGTCAGTACGAAGAATGTACTGAGTATGTAAGGCTCATAAGAAACTGTATGAAACATAAATACGTCAATGAACTCAATTACAAACGAATAACCAATATGGATAAATCATCATTCTGTGTTTTGGGAACCATGTATATTGCTTTCATTACTTTCTTTGCTTCTTTGTGTCTATGATTTCTCATCTTTGCCTATGACCTGTGATACCCGAGCCCCGACTGAACATTGGGTTTTAACATAACATAACGTTATGTTGGGATAGCTCAAGCCTCTAGAGCTACCACCCATAAATCAATACATCGGGCTCGGCTCGAGCTAGGTTATTACCTCTAGAGCTGCCACCCATAAACTCATATCTCAGGTTCAGCTTGAGCTAGGTTATTATCTCTAGAGCTACCCCCTGTCAGGATCGATCTGAGCTAGGCTTATGCCTCTAGGACTGCCCCCTGATCCAATAATCTTGGGATTGGCTTGAGCTAGGCATTTCGCCCCCAAAGCTACCACCCGTACTCCATCATTAACCACATATGAGCATTACTTTGTTCTTTACCTTTGAGATTGATACAATGATAGTCATAACATTATTGGAAACATAATATGATTGGAACCATTGGACAATAATCAATGAATAAGAGATATGTGTATAACCACTATTGGAACTTTGGAACACAACCTTATTAGACTTTTGGAACATTAGTCAATGAATATGAGACATGTGAATCACAATTGATCAATGAGTAGGAAACATGTGATAATGACAATTAATAACCGGATATAGGATACCTTAGCACAATTCGGGATAGGACAAGTGTAATGTCAAAGTGAATACTATGTGCTGCAGAAGGATACAGACAGAGTAACCTTACATACCTTATATTCTCAAGTGAATATACATTCTTAAATGTTCATAAAATAGTCCGTCTCCTTCCTTATGTTTCACTCTACAACACAAATACATAACGGAGTTTACATTAACCACCAACTACCTTACAAATGCATATGACGATAATGAGTTACATGTTTGCCTTTAAAATGTCATCTCCTTCTCTACAATACCATTTACGGCATTGCCATACCAACAATACCCCAATCATGTCATACATTGACCACAACATCATATACCAATAGTATTTCACAACAAAGTTTCTCCTTTACACTTTCTCATTCACACCATATCACAATTAATCCATCAAGTCACCTTAATACACCTCATAACAACATATCGGCCAAAAGCCCATAATTTAAACTTATAGAAAAATAACAAGTTTAATAACATAATAACACCATACATGTTGATATTTCATCCATACCATGCTCTTTCATCAAAACCACAAGTCATCTTTCAAGTTACAATTCCATGGATAACACATATTTTAGCAAAAAGCAAGAATGCATTATTTACACTTCTAGACATAACCACCATGATCTACATACACTCCCATGCATATAATATATTAATCCATAATAATAATCACTTACAAAACCTTACAAAATGATGATCTTGCTCCAAGAGATGACTTAGGGTTCTTAGGGTTTGAGAGAAATATCTTGTATTTTGTCTAAAAGGCATGAGAATTTTGAGTGAATAAAAATCAGCTTGTGACTTTATATAGGCCCTCATGTCATCCTTAGCCAATTCTTGGCATTTAATGCGATGTCTAGAAGGTCAATGGAAGAATGGGTCATTTGACCCATGTCTTTTTCCTTATTTTGGGCCTTTATTTAGCTCAATTCACTTAATCCAATAGAATCAATAATTTCTCATGTTTAAATCATTTCATACGTGTTACGACAATATTCCCACTCACGCGATTTATATTTGTAGCCTCAATCCCAAAAACAAGTGATTCTAGCCATGCATGGCTTATTTTGACCGAAAGGGTAAAAACGTCATTTGGATGCCAAATTCGTCCACGAATAATCTTATCAAAATGTAATGCCAATATTTCAATTATCCCATGTATAGGCTCGTGGTTGTAGAAGGAATGTTGAAAAAAGCAGCCCGGTACGCCCCCGGGCACCCTTGGGACTTAGAAAAATTTCTAACATTTGAAAGGTGTGCACAAGCAGCCTGGAACGCCCTTGGGCGCGCCACCTTGCTGCCTATGCCCAAAAAATTTGGGAAATAAGCATCCTGGCACGCCCTCTGCCGCGCTTGCCCTTATTTTTTTGAAAATTTTCGTTCTTCGACTTTTCTTTGCGGGTTTGGTTAGATACTACAAGTTCTATTCTTTAACTTACTTCTTACCTTTAATATCCTTTGTTTGGAGGTCCTCCAAGTCTCGTTTTTAACCCTACAAATACTCCACGAAGTCACAAAACACCTCCTACGAAGGCCTAATCACATGTACGAGGCCCAATATCAATTATCTCATTAATAACATTACAAAATACATACTTATGGCTCTCGACACCTAAGTAAACATTGTTCAAGGTCGTCAAGTAGGGTAGGGAAGGTACGGGGTGTTACATCATCGACCTCCAAGAACATGATGTGAACTGAGTAACACGATCACAAAGGATAGAAATCGGCATTCCATGCAAATGGACAATCGTTCAAATGTAGATCTAAGTAACCTCTCTAAGCTATAAGACACTTAAATCAACAAGAATTGAGAGGATTTGGTCAACCTATCCACAATGACCCAAATAGATCAAATATCTAAAAAGTATGTGGTAAGCCTAACACGAAGTCTGTAGCTATCTACTCCAACTTCCACTCAGGAATGAGTAGTTTTTTAGTCAAACCATGTGGCACATAGTACTCGTACTTCACCTGTTGATAGATCAAGCACTGAGATACAACTTTACAATATTGTGCTTGATCCCGCACCACATTTAATTTTGCCTCAAGTTGTGATACATCTGTGATTCCCCAAAATTAATATAATATCCAAAACAATGGGACTCTTCCATAATAAATATGACCAAGTAAACAACACTAAGAACACATATAAGACCCTCAATCCTCAACACACCCTACAGATCTAAATTCTCCTTCCTTGCCTTAGCTCTCAACACCATCTTCCAAATCACCCTCAACTTTTAATCCTTAAACTATTATATCTGAATATACTCCAATAGCATGGACCTAGCCTAAACACATGTAAGAACTTGCCCTGGCTTAAAAATATTGAGATGTATAGCCTAGTTGGCCAATGATTCGATGTCTAAAGCTAAAGGTCATTTCTTACCTATAAGGTGAGCCAAAATCCCCATACATACGACCTTCAACCTCAAGGTAGCTGCTACCATACTTTCTTTGTACTTATGATAGAGAATAAAAATATAATAATCCTTAAGCAACTCCTACCTCTCACATTATATTAAAATAAGATCCTTTTGGCTGAAGATGTGTTGTAGGATATAATGATTGGTGAAAATCTCATAATGGACTTCATACAAATAGTGCCTCCAAATCTTCAATGTGAAGACTGCCATAAGTAGCTCTATATTATGATTGGGGTAGTGCTTCTTATGAACCTTTAACTACTTGGAGGCATATATAATAACTTCACCCTACTGCATCAATAAAAAACTACTAATAACTCATAGTCTGGACCACAACTCTCAAAATGATACTCATGCTCCTCCCTACCCGTAAAAAAGAATAAGATGTTTTCAATGAATAACATTACAAATAAGTCCAAATAGGGACTGAATACACCGTTCATCAACACCAAAAATGTCTCTGAGGCATTGGGCAAACCAAAATACATAACCAAGAACTTGTAGTGGCTGTAATAAGTCATAAAGGCAGTCTTAAGGTCATGTCCAACTCGGATCCTCATCTGATGGTAGCCCGATCTCAAGTATATTGTCACACCACTAATTCCATTGAGATGGACTGGGCCTCGAAGCCGGTAAGGCTCGAGAGAACCAATCTTCATTCATGTACCTTCGTATGCATGTCACTCAAGAAATATCACTATCACATATAGATACAAGATACTAATGGCAGAAGTCATGGAAAACATATGATATATACATATATGGAACTTAGCCATTAGATCCACTATATCAAAAGAATACATTTCGTACATTCCTTCATTTGTCCTACAACATCTACAAAGCCTCTACAGATACATAGACATAACCAACCTAAAGTCGGAACACATCCCTGCTTTATACAATACCAAAACAAATGTACATAATGACTTGGAAAGCCCCGAACTAACTGGAGCTCACTAATGATCTAAAAATGACCCGCAACCTACTGTGGAGGTCTACTAGCACCTGTGCCTATAGCAAGTAAGGTAAGTCCCTCATGCTAGGCTTTTTTGTCGCCCCTGGGATGTTAGATTAACCCATGCTAGGGTTTTCTGTCGCCCCTGGGATGTTAGATTAACCTATGCTAGGCTTTTCTGTTGCCCCTGGGATGCCACTCAATAATATACACACAATTATACATTACTTCATTCTTTCATTATAAGAGTGATACATTACTTCATTTCTTTACTTCTGTGAGATTGACACGTTGTTAGTCATAATATTATTGGAACTTTAGAACGTAACATTATTGGAACTCTAGAACCATGTCCACAGTTATGTGACACATGAATGACAATTTATCAATGAATAAGGAACATGTGAATAACAATAGATGACAAACTGAAATGAAATACCTTAGAAAATTTTGGAATGGAACAAGTACAATGACAATGTGAACAATATGTGTTGCAAAAGGCTACGGAAAGAGTAACCTTACATACCTTATATTCCCAATATGAATACCACCATTCTATATGTGAATACGACAGTCCGTCTCCTTTCTTATGTGTTACTCTACAACACAAGTACATAACAGAACTCACGTTAACAACTAACTTCATTACAAGTGCATGAAATGATAATGAGCTACGTGACTGCTATATAGCGTCATTTTGTCCTTCTTCAATAAAATCACTGTATTATCATACCAACAACACCAAAACATTCCACACAGTTACCAATACCTCATAAACCAATAGCATTTCACACCAAGTTTATACTTTACACTCCCTCATTAACACTACGTTATATTTACTCCATCAAGTCCTCTCAATAGCTTTCACAATAACACATGAACAACAATCCATAATTGATAGCATTCAAAATACCTCCGGGATACTCCTTTAAAGGCATTCAAAAGGTACCATAAGTTGATAATTGCATCCAAGAAGGTTATAGGGGTTTCAGGGGGTCAAAGAGATGTAAAAACAAACGAAACGGAGTTCTGGGCTGACCTGCGAAGCCACCTGCACCCAGAAGTGTCTGAGGTACATTTGAAGGTGACCATTGTCCTGGTCCAGGGTCACCTGCATTGGCATCTGCGCCCACAGTTGCCTTGCCCGCGAGGGCGAGTGCCCGTTTCAGCCTCCAAGGGTCATTTTCGGGTCCTTTTTCATAATGAATGGTCCATAGTCATAATTAAACTTCTATTTTCATATTTTAATTTATTTTATATGCCAATGAACAACCATGGTTTCACAATGTACATAAACATCACCAAACTACATCCTACTTTCAATACACCACCAATTTCATGCCCAATTTCATAACAACAATTCCAAGTGTTATACACAAAGAGAAAGCAAGTTAAGGAAATAAACACATATTAAATTTTGATATTTAATCCATCAAATTCACTTCCTTCAATACCACAAGTCCACTTTCAAGTTTAGAAGGCAAAAACCCTTCACCGATTAAGCAAAAGTAGACTGTATTACACATAGTGGTCTGTCCAACACTTTGCCAACATAACCAACATGATTTATACACCATATTAAGCATATAATATACTAAACCATGAGAGTAAACACTTGTCAAAGCTTCCAAAAGAGTGATCTTGCCCAAAGAGATAGTTGCTTAGGGTTTGTGGGAGAAGAGAGAATATTGTGGAAAATTCTAGAAATGGCATGTGTGTTTTGTGGAATAAAATCTGATTTTTGTTCCTTTATATAGGCCCTCATGGTCATAATTATCCACATACTTAGTCATAAATGTTATGTTTACTTGGTCAATGGTAGAATGGATCATTACTCCATTTGGGCCATGCCTTTTACCTTACTTTGGGCCTTAAATTGAGCCCATTTGCTGAAGATTAGTTTAGCCCAATAAATTCCATGAATAATATACCAACTATCACAACTTAATTAATTCCATGAACATTAGGGTAGTCTCATGATTTCAGAAATGTATGGGGCGTTACATCCTTCCCCCCTTAGAAACATTTGTCCTCGAATGTTAGTAACCTTATCCAATATAAGCAAGTTAATGTCTAAGTGAATTCTTCATATGATCATATACTTATAATGCTCACATATACTTACTTTTTTTTTTTTTGCTCCAATTCAGCGTCTGGGATTTTCTTTTCGGTTTGAAACAAATACGGGTATTTAGACTTCATTATTTCTTCGGCTTCTCATATGATTTCAGCGTCTCAACATTTCTTTCTTTCTAAATCTCATTACCCCTTTCATCGGTGACACCCTCTGTAACACCCAGTACCTTTCCAACCCTACTTGACGACGTTGAACAATGTTTACTTAGGTGTCGAAAGCCACAAGTATGTATTTTGGTAATGTTATTGATGAGAAAATTTATATTGGGCCTCGTACATATGATAATACCTTCGTAGGAGGTGTTTTGTCACTTTGTGGAAAAATTTTAGGGTTAAAAATGAGGCTTGGAGGACCTACAAACAAAGGATATTAAAGGTAAGAAGTAAGCTAAAGAATAGAACTTGAAGTATCCAACCGAACCCGCAAAGAAAAGTCGAAAACAAATTTTTTTTTAAAAAATAAGGGCCAGGTGCGCCAGAGGGCGTTCCAGGCCGCTTATTGCCCAAATTTTTTGGGTACAGGCAGCAAGGTGGCACGCCCTTGCTTGTGCGCACCTTTCAAAAGTTGGAAATTTTTCTAAGTCCTAAGGGTGCCCGGGGACGTACCGGGCCGCTTTTTGCCACATTTATTCTACAACCACGAGCCTATACATGGAATAATTGAATTAATTGGCATTCCATTTGATAATATTATTCGTGGACGAATTTGGCATCCAAATGATGGTTTTACCCTTTCGGTCAAAATAAGCCATACGTGGCTAGAATCACTTATTTTTGGGATTGAGGCTACGAATATGAATCGTGTGAGTAGGAATATTGTCGTAACATGTATGAGATTATTTAAACATGATAAATTATTGACTTTATTAGGTTGAGTGATTTGGGCTCAATAAAAGGCCCAAAATAAAGAAGAAGACATGGGCCAAAATGGGTCAAATGACCCATTCTTCCCTTAACCTTCTAGACATAGCATTAAATGCTATAAAGAGTGGCTAAGGATGTAATTGAGGGATTATATAAAGGTCCAAAATCTGATTTTTATTCATCATAAACTCTCATGCCTTTAGACCAAAATAAAAGATATTTCTCTCAAACCCTAAGAACCCTAAGCCATCTTTTGGAGCAAGATCATCATTTCTCAAGCTTGGATAAGTGATTATACTTATGGATTAATATATTATATGCATGGGAGAGTATTTATATCATGATGGGTATGTTAAAAAGTGTACATAATGCATTCTTGCTTTTTGGCTAAAAGATGTGTTATCCATGGAACTTAAAATTGAAATATGACTTGTGGTTTTGATGAAAGAGCATGGTATGGATGAAATATCAACATGTATGGTGTGATTATGTTTCTAAACTCGTTATTTTTCCATACATGTAATTTATGGGATTTTGGCCGATATGAGATATGAGGTGTATTAAGGTGACTTGATGGATTAATTATGATATGGTGTGAATGAGAAAGTGTAAAGGAGAAACTTTGTTGTGAAATGCTATTGGTATGTGATGTTGTGGTCAATGTTGAGCATGTGTGGTATTGTTGACATGACAAGGCCGTAAATGGTATTGTAAAGGGGGAAATGACATTTCTAAGGCAAACATGTAACTTATTGTCGTCATATACATTTGAAAGGTAGTTGGTGGTTAATGTAAATTTTTTTATGTACTTGTGTTGTAGAGTGAAACATAAGGACGGTGCAAGACGATTGTATACACATTTACGATTATAGGATCATATTGAGAATACAAGGTATGTAAGGTTTCTGTTTTCGTATCCTTCTGCAACTCATAGTATTCACATTAGTGTTGTACTAGTTCATTCCGATATGTCCAAAGGTGTCTCACTTCAAGTTGTTAGCTATTGTTAAGTCACATATCCTCATTCATTAGTCGTTGTTGCTCATGTGTTACAAAATTGTGGACATGGTTCCAAATCCCAATAATGTTATGTTCCAAAACTCCTAATAAGGTTATGACTACAAATATACCAATCTTGTAAAAGTTAAAGAAGGAAGTTAAAAATTATGAGTGTATCCATGGGGTGAAATAAACACCTTCATGACGATATCCATAGGGTTAAAGAACACACCTTCATGATGACTATCCCAACATTATGGGTGTATCCATGGGGTGACATGAACATCTGCATGACAATATTATTTTCCCACTGATCAGTTGGGCCCGGGCAGTATATAATTAATGACTGGCAAGTAAGTAAGAAGAGTTACAAAAGTGAAGTGAGTATCGAAAGTAATACGCGCAGTTCCAAATATATAGATTGATGGCTTATCCATAATTGGGAATTCCCTTGTAATGTATATTCCATTAAAGTTCTTATGTACTGATACCGCCTTACATACTCGGTACTTTCTTCATACTGACCCCTTCTGGGGGATTTACCTTACTTGTTGCAGGTACGGGTACTAGTAGACCTCCCCAGTAAGCTGCAGGACATCTATTGATCTTTGGTGAGCTCCAGTAGGTTCGGGGCTTTCCGTGTTCAAGTTGTATATTGATTTTTGGTATTGTAAATGTTGTGTAAAGTGGGGACTTATCCCGAAATAAGGATGGTTATGCGTGTATTTCTAATAGAGGCTTTTGTAGACCTATGTGGGTATATGAATGTAAGAGGTGTATGTTTTCTTGACTTTATGGCCCTAACGACCAAGTTTCTTGTATGTATATGTATCATGCTCCATGATTTCCGCTACTAGCATTTTATATCCTTTCGTGGTGGTGATGTTTCTTATGAAATGCATATGATTGGACGTGGGTAAAGATTGGTTCTCTCAGGCCTTATCGACTTCGGGTGCCAGTCCACCTCGTTGGGATATGGGGCGTGTCACCTTCAAGAATACCCATCACCCATGGAAAATTCGAGCCCTCTTCTTCTAACATCAGCATATGACTTGTGTCGACCATGGGCCATTTGTAGCTGCAGTTGTATCACCTTAACTTTCTCTATAGCTTGATGAACAACATGTGGCCCGAGTAAAGCAGTTCCACCCTCTTCAAACCATCCAATTGGTGATCTACACTTTCTTTCATATAAGGCTTCGTAAGGTGCCTATTTTGATACTTGAATAATAGCTATTATTGTAGGCAGATTCAATCAGAGGTAAATGATCATCCCAACTACTTTTAAAGTCCAATGTGCAAGCTCGTAACTTATCTTCATGTGTTTGGATGGTACGTTCTGCTTGTCTATCCGTTTGGCGATAAAAAGCCGTACTCAAACTCACTTGGGTTCCCAAACTCTTTTGAAAAGATTTCCAAAAGTATGAAGTAAATTGAGCTCCTATGTCTGATATAATAGAAATTGGAATCCCATGTAGTCATACTGTCTCTTTAACATACAACCTTGCATAATCTTCTGATGTATAAGTGGTCTTGACTGGTAGGAAATGCGCTGACTTGGTAAGCCTATCAACTATCACCCATATGGAATCAAATTTCCGCAGTGTATGAGGAAAACCTATGATGAAATCGATGTTAATCATGTCCCACTTCCAGACTGGAAGATTGATACTTTGCATATAACCTCCAGGGCAATGTTCTTCTTCGTATTACCCCCCACCAATACATGTCTTTCAAATCATGATACATTTTGGTAGCTCCCAGATGAATAGAATATCTTGAATGATGTGCCTCCATCATAATTCGTCTCCTTGGTTCATCTACATCTGGTACACACAATCTACTTCAGCACTGAATCACTCCTTCTTGTGTAAGATCAAATGCCTTTATCGAACCTTGCTGTCATTCCTTTTTTTTTAGTTGCAATAAAAACAGGATTCGCATATTGCTTTTCCTTCATCTCTACAAATGAAGACTCTGCCGCATTTTACGCTATAATTCTTTTATCTGGAGTTTCAAGAAAATGAACTACCAAGCTGTCTAATTGATGTAGATCCTTTACCTTGATTTTTCATCAACTGGCTACTAGTGCTTTCTATTGCTTTGTGACTCAATGCACGGCTACCGCATCTGCTATACCTGGATGATATAAGATATCAATATCATAATCTTTTAATAGTTCAAGCCACCTCTGCTGTCTCAAATTTAAATCCTTTTGCTTGAAGATATATTGTAGACTCTTATGATCGGTTTATATGTCAACATGTACCCCATACGAGTAGTGGCGCCATATCTTTAAAGCAAGTATCACAACTGCTAGCTCAAGATCATGTGTGGGATAGTTTCCTTCATGTGGATGCAATTCTTTTGAGGCATAAGCTATCACATTGTCGTGCTGCATCAATACACATCCTAAGCCGATTCCTGAAGCATCACAATATACTGCATACCCTTCTGTGCCTTTCGGATGTACCATTATGGGGGTAGAAGTCAATTTATCTTTCAGATCTTGAAACTCTTTTCACACGCATCATTCCACTGAACCTTGGTTGCCTTGTGTGTTAACTTTGTTAAGGGTGCTGAAATGGAAGAAAACCCTTCAACAAATCTCCTATAATAACCAGCCAATTCAAGAAAACTATGAATCTCTGTAAGCGTCGTAGGCCTTAGCCAATTTTTCACCGCTTCTATCTTGTGTGTATCAACCCTTAGTCCTTCATCCTATACAATGTGACCCAAGAACGCTATGGATTTTAACCAAACTCACATTTAGAGAACTTTGCATATATCTTACGGTCACAAAGAATTCGTAACACCTGTCGTAAGTGATTATCATGGTCCTCTTGTGATCTTGAGTAAACTAAAATATCATCTATAAATGCTGTCACGAACACGTCTGGAAATGGCTTGAACGCCCTATTTATCAAACCCATAAAAACAATTGGTGCCTTTGTTAGTCCAAATGACATAACTAGAAATTCATAGTGACCATACCGTGTTCGGATAGCTGCCTTGGGTATGTCTTTTTCTCTATAACCCCTTACCTAATGATATCCTGATCTCACGTTAATATTTGAGAAACATTTGGCATCCTGTAATTTGTCAACCAAATCACCAATTTTGGGGAGGGGATATTTATTCTGAACTATCACCTTATTCAGTTGCCGATAATCAATACACATTCTCAACGTGCCATCTTTCTTTCGTACAAATAACACTGATGCACCCCACGGGGACATACTAGGCCTTATGAATCCCTTATCCAGCAAGTCTTTTAATTACTCCTTCAATTCTCGTAATTCCGCTGGAGCCATTCTATACGGAGGAATAGAGATAGGCTGAGTGCCTGTCATCACATCAGTACCAAACTCTACTTCCCGTTCTGGAGGTAAACCTGGAAGATCTGCAGGAAATGCCACAAGAATTTCATTTAACACCGGAACCGATTGAAGAGTTGGTGGCTCCACATCAGTATCTTTCACTCTTACTAAGTGACATATGTACCCCTTTGGGTATCATTTTCCTTGCCTTAGGATGAGAAATAACTCTACCTCTCGGTGCACTAACATTACCCTTCATTTCAAGATCATCCTTTTGGGGGAAACGACAATGCACTTTTTTTTTTTTAACTCGGCAACCTACCATGGCATAACTAGAAGACAACCAATCCATATCTATTATAACATCAAAATCTTCCATTTCCAGTTCAATAAGATCAACCAGTGTATCATAACCACAAACGGTTTCTATACACTTACGATATACTATTTTAGCTACAATAGATTCACCAACTAGTGTAGATGCGTAAAAATGGCTTAACTAGTAATTCTGGTGTTCTTTCACATTTTTCCGCAATCAATGGAGTAACTTATGATAATGTAGAACCCGATTCAATCAATGCATATACCTTATGTAAAAATATGAATAATGTACCTGTATCTACATCAGGAGGAGCTTCTGAATTTTGTCGATCCGCTAAGGCATAGGTATGATTTTGGGCTCCGCTAGAACTAGCTGCTCCTCTAGAACCTCTGTCGCACCCCATAGGCTATGCACCTCTACCTAGAGGAGGTACTAATGATGGCGATGCGATAGTTGGTCCCGTAGGTCGTGCCATACCACCTGTGTTCCTTTGTGGACACCCTTTTCTTATGTGCCCCGAAATACCATACCAGTAACAAACATTTTTTCCAAACCAGCATTCACCTGAATGAAACTTCCCGCAGCGCTGGCACAACTGACAAAAAGACCTCTATTGGCTCATACTTCCTTGTGCTTGATATCCCACTGCCCGTGAATCCTGAATCTCACTTCTTTGCCCAAACGGATTGCCTCTAAACCCTCGAAATCGAGGTAGAGCATTTACTGTAGAATGAGGAAATGATGGGCTAGGCGGTCTGTTAAACACCTGAGAAATAAATTCTTCTTGGGACTCCATGAACTTTCCCATAGGTCTAGCCCTTTTTGATGACCCTCTTTCAAATTCTTGTGCCATTCTCACTTGCCTTTAATTCCCCCTCTTCTGTGCAAAGGATGGACCAACTTGTCCTTAATTTTGTGCAATGACTATCTGAGTCAACAAGTGCACCACATTCTTTATATCCTGCTCAGTAGCATTAACAGGTGTTTTGGCAGGGTCTTCTCTCCTTCTCGGCTCTTCTGGAGCTGGAAAAGTAGAAGAAGCCCCCGATGCAAATTCAATTTCAGCCCCACCCTGACTAGCTTGGTCAGGTGGTGATTTACTAGTTCCTTCTCCGACAGGCATCTCTACCTTCTTATCTTTACCCCTATCTTGTCTTGTAATCGACATTTTTATTATACAGAAGAAAACCAATTTCAATGGTCAGATATGATTCTACCTATAACATTGGCTCTATTGCACGATCTAAGAAATGAAGAAAAGAAACAACTCCAAAATATCCCATAGCACCCTACTTATAAATATGGCGCACAACACATCCATAAGCAAGAATCTACTCAGACACGGCTTTGTAGACACCCGTAGGACGACCTGCTCTGATACCACATTTGTCACGCCTCGAATTCCACCGGGGCGGACTGGCACCCAAAGCCGGTAAGGCCCAAGAGAACCAATCTTCATTTATGTACCTTCGTATGCATGTCACTCAAGGAACATCACCATCACATATAGATACAAGATACTAATGGCAAAAGTCATGGAAAACATATAATATATACATATATGGAACTTAGCCGTTAGAGCCACTATGTCAAAAGCATACATCCCGTACATTCCTTCGTTTGTCCCACAACATCTACAAAGCCTCTACAGATACATTGACATAACCAACCTACAGTCGGGACACGTCCCCGCTTTATACAATACCAAAACAAATGTACATAATGACTCGAAAAGCCCCGAACCAACTGGAGCTCACCAATGATCCGCAAATGACCCACAACCTACTTTGGAGGTCTACTAGTACTTGTGCCTGCAACAAGTAAGGTAAGTCCCCCAAGGGACGTCAGTACGAAGAATGTACTCAGTATGGAAGGCTATATTAAACTGTATGATATATAAGTACTTCAATGGAATCAAATATAAGAGAATACTTAATATGGATAAACCACTGTTCTGTATGTGTGGAACCATGTACATTACATTTGTTACTTTCTTTGCCTTTACGTTCATTCATCTTTGTCGTTCTACCTATGCTAGGCTTTTCTGTCGTCCTTGGGATGAGATTAACCCATGCTAGATATTTTAACCCCTGGGATGTGATTAACCCATGCTAGGCTTTTCTCTCGCCCCTGGGATGTTAGATTAACCCATGCTAGGCTTTTCTGTCACCCCTGGGATGTTAGATTAACCAATGCTAGGCTTTTTTATCACCCTGGGATGTTAGATTAACCCATGCTAGATTTTTCTGTCACCCCTGGGATGTAATATTAACCCATGCTAGGTTTTTCTGTCTCCCCTGGGATGCCACTCAAGAATATACAAATAATTATACATTACTTCATTCTTTCATTATAAGAGTGATACATTACTTCATTTCTTTACTTCTGTGAGATTGACACGTTGGTAGTCATAACATTATTTGAACTTTAGAACGTAACATTATTGGAACTCTAGAATTATGTCCACAGTTATGTGACACATGAATGACAATTGATCAATGAATAAGTAACATGTGAATAACAACAGATGACAACCTGAAATGAAATACCTTAGAACATTTCGGAATGGAACAAGTACAATGACAATGTGAACAATATGTTCTGCAGAAGGCTACGGAAAGAGTAACCTTACATACCTTATCTTCCCAATATGAATACCACGATTATATATGTGAATACAACAGTCCATCTCCTTCCTTATGTGTTACTCTACAACACAAGTACATAACAAAACTCATATGTGTTACTCTACAACACAAGTACATAACAAAACTCACGTTAACAACTAACTTCATTGCAAGTGCATGAAACGATAATGAGCTACGTGACTGCTATATAGAGTCATTTCATCCTTATTCAATACAAATCACAGCATTATCATACCAACAACACCACAACATTCCACACATTGACCAAGACCTCATAAACCAATAGCATTTCACACCAAGTTTATACTTTACACTCCCTCATTAACACTACGTCACATTTACTCCATCAAGTCCTCTCAATAGCTTTCACAATAACACATGAACAACAATACATAATTGATACCATTCAAAATACCTTCGGGATAATCCTTTAAAGGCATTCAAAAGGTACCATAAGTTGATAATTGCATCCAAGAAGGGTATAGGGGTTTCGGGGGGGTCAAAGAGATGCAAAAACAATCGAAATGTAGTTTAGGGATGACCTGCGAAGCTACCTGCGCCCACAGGTGCGTGAGGTACGTACACAGGTGAACATTGTCCTGGTCCAGGGTCACCTGCGTTGGCATCTACGCTCGCAGGTGCCCTGCCCACGAGGACGAGTGCCCGTTTCAGCCTCCAGGGGTCATTTTCGGGTCCTTTTTTTGCAATGAATGGTCCATAGTCATAATTAAACTTCTCTTTTCAAATTTTAAGTTATCTTAGATGCCAACGAACATCCATGGTTTCACAATGCACATAAATATCACAAAACTACATCCTCCTTTCAATACACCACTAATTTCATGCCCAATTTCATAACAACAATTCCAAATGTTATACACAATGAGAAAACAAGTTAAGGACATAACCATGTCTTACATGTTGATATTTAATCCATTAAATGCACTTCCTTCAAGACCACAAGTCCACTTTCAAGCTTAGAAGGAAAAACCCTTCACCGATTAAGCAAAAGTAGACTGTTTTACACATAGTGGTCCAACACTTTGCCAACATAACCAACATGATTTATACACCATCTTAAGAATATAATATACTAAACCATGAGAGTAAACACTTACCAAAGCTTCCAAAAGAGTGATCTTGCCCAAAGAGATAGTTGCTTAGGGTTTGTGGGAGAAGAGAAAATATTGTTGAAAATTCTAGAAATGGCATGTGTGTTTTGTGGAATAAAATCTGATTTTTGTGCCTTTATATAGGCCCTCATGGTCATACTTAGCCACATACTTTGTCATAAATGTTATGTTTACTTGGTGAATGGTAGAATGGATCATTTCTCAATTTGGGCCATGCCTTTTACCTCACTTTGGGCCTTAAATTGAGCCCATTTACTGAAGATTAGTTTAGCCTAATAACTTCCATGAATAATATACCAACTATCACAACTTAATTAATTCCATGAAAATTAGGGTTGTCGCATGAGTTCAGAAATGTACGGGGCGTTACATATATCTTAGAAAATATGACTGCACATGAAAGTTGGTCAAACAAGTCATCTATATGTGGTATCATATACTTATTCTTAATAATCACCTTATTTAGTTGCTGGTATGCAAACATAGATGCAAAAAACCCTTTTCTTCTTCAAAGACAGAATAGGAAAACCTCATAGAGAGATACTAGGCTTGATAACCCCTTACTCAAAATATCTTAAAGCTGCTCCAATAACTCCCTCAACTCTATCAGTACCATTCGATATTAAGGAATAGAAATGGACCAAATGCTTGGCTCAAAATCAATACCAAATTCAATATACTGCTAGGTGCAAGACCAGGTAAATCTATAGGGAACAGACCTCCAAACTCACTGACCACAGGAACTAACTCAAGTAAAAGAGTGTCAGTGCAAGCATCACAAACATGCACTTAATATGACAAAGGCCCTTTTCCTACCAATCACCTCACTTGCACAAATGATATAATCCCCTTCAGCACATAACTATTTGTACCCATCCACACTATCTCAAGGATACTATGTATAACTAATGTATCAGTCTTGGTAAATCAATCAAATACCATATGGTAGGAAGACAACCAATCCATAACAAGAATTATGTCAAAATCAATAATATTTAGAGCGATATGATCTTCCTAGGTATTATATCCCAAGATGATCACAACACATGATCGATACACTTGATATACTACTAAAGAAAATCTGACAAGAGTAGATACATACATAGGTATATATAAAAGCTCACATAATAGATCTAAATAAGGATCAAGGTAGGTACATACATATGAATAGGTAGACCCTTAATCAAATAATACAGAAGCTGACTGATGATAAAATGAGATTGTACCTATGATGACTATATTTGAACCTTAGCCGCTAGCCTACATAAAGAAGTATTAAGATGACCATGTGCACATCCGGACTGAGCACAAATATGAATACCTTCTCTTTTTTGGCTAAAATCCACTTCTATTATCCTATAGACCACCCCTACTACTATGTCCACAACCTCTAACTTGAGGAAATAAATCCTTAAGGGCTTAAATATATTGCCTACTCTGCCTGAGCCTGGGATACTACCTAATAAAATGTGCTAACGTACCATACTTGTAGCACCCTCTACTGCACATTACCTAATTTTATAACCTTACTAAACTAGAATGACCACCATGACCCAAAGACCCATAATGTGAACCCTATGAATTTTGACCCAAACTATGCTGCTCAGTTTGATATACTCTAAATAACATCTATTTGTTTTGTAGTTTATGGCACTGCTTGGATAGGCCTACAAGGTTGAAAGTGATGACCCTTACCAGGGAAACCCCTACTTCGAGATGATGAACCACTAAAAGTACCCTAACAGCTAGCCCTCTTATTGCTTCCTCCATAAGGCCTTACAATACATCTCATCTATAGTCCTCACATAGTTGAAAACCTATAGAAATATACCCCTAATGGCTTGTAGACACTCTGTGTTAATATGAAGTGATATAGTCATCCCCCTAACAAATCTTCAAACTCTATTGGAAGTGGCATGATAAGCAAATTTATGACATTTCATCTCTTACCCATAAATGGACATAAAACCCTACTATAGATCATTGAACTCATCCACGAACCTTTACCTCATACTTTAAGGTACATACTTCCCTAAGAAAGCCTCAAAGAACTGCGACCAAATCATTAGAGGTGACCTAGTTGGTCGATACTCAAGATATGTTCTACACCACTACTAGGCTAGCCCCACTATCTAGTATATGGTGTAGTAAACCCCATGCAACTCTATTAATCCAAGGTTATGCAACCTCCCTTTACAACTCACCAAAAACTCATAAGCTTTCTCCTCTGAAGCACCATCAAACCTACAAGGTCCTAATAATATAAAAATAAAATATGTATCCTTCTCTATAGACATAACTAGCCTAGTTCCAATAGGCTAAGTGACTCTAAATAAAAAGCCACAATATCAAAGAATACCCATTGAATCTGAATACCTTGTACGACCGCTTGGTTGCGTCTTCATTTTATGGGTGTGTTGGTACAAAACTTACAATCAGGAGGTTATAGGGCATTTAGGGATTATTATTATTCTTCATCCCTTAGATCATGTAATATATTAGAGTCATTAAAATTATAGTCTAACTTATGGTTTACGTATAATTAAAGTAATGTATGTGACTAAGTTGACTATTATTAGTCAATGAGCTAGTGCAAGTATATGAGAAGGCATAAAATATGCACTATTTGGCTATATGGATAAGCTTGAATCATAGAGTGAGTCACTGAGGGAAGTGGCTCCCATTTACAAGTATCTAAGAAGAATAGAAAGGATCTAACTCACTAGCTCATTCGATTTCACTAATAACTGAGGTTGTTGGAAGGGACCCAACACCCTAGTTCCTTATCCCAACCTAATGTACCAAGATATTAGGAGTGTGGTCTAGTCCTTGCTATAAATGGTAGCCTTAAAATAGTGACAAATAGGGGAATCTATAAGCATTGGACCTTTTAATAGGTTAGGGATTTTTAGAGCCCAAGAGTATATTAGCTTAAGTCCCTCAATATTTATAGGTTTTAATCCAAATGAGGACCCTAAGGATTTCACTAACCAATATTAGATGATAGTCTAGGTCATGTGTACATTATGGAAGAGGTGGAGGAGTTGGTATCTTTCAGGCTATGAAATATGGTCATTCTATAGTATGAGGCATGAGAGCAGTTAAAAGGATCGAATCCACCTCTAACTAAATGGGCGGATTTTTCAAAGGCCTCTCTAGATCAATAGATTCAATTAGAGGTTCAGGAACCTAGGTTTAATTTGTTTCTGTACTCAGGAACTAAAATATGAGTGCTTTAGAGTATAGTCTCATCTTTGACTCTAGGGCTAGTATGCCTCTTCTATTATAGGTATGATGCATGCTAGTGTTTGTCAGTTTGTGGATGGTTTTGAATGACAATTTACTAGGGACTATAGTTTAGAAACTTTTACAATAATATGTATATCTTTCAAATGCATATGCTTGCTCAGAATGTGAATTATCTTAAGAATCAACTTTCTAATAGTTATAATAAGGAAAGGGAGCACAATAAGATGGCCTAATCTACAAGGTATTATAGAGTGTCTTAGGGTGATTCTTGACCACATTTTCTAGACGGTCAGCTTATCCTAACAATAGTGATACACTCTAGTTGCAGGTGCCCATGTATGTCTCTTATGCTTATTACTGCCTAGGAGAAAGTTTAGGGGCATTAGGTTCCCATCGATAGGAACACTCAAGTAAAGTGAGGACACCTTTTCCATTTTGCAATCAATATAGTAAGACATATTCTGCACTCTCTTATCATGGTATGGAAATTTTTTCCTAGGAAGAGATAGAGGTATATGGCCTAATTTATTGGGTTGACAATTTTTTTAATTCTAGTGTTCATCCTCTATTATTCCATAGGCCTTTTCATGTTGAGGTAGAGGCAGGGGTGGAGGACCATTTCAGGAAGTGGCTAGAACTATAGACATGATTTAGCCGATCGCCAGAACTCAAAGTCTTCATTTGATATTGTTACAAGTATATTATTTATTTTTACTCATGATATCTATACATTGATAGATCTCGAATATACTTTTCCTTATATTACCCCATTTATTACTAGTAATTTTGGTACATAATCTGTGTTGTGCTCAAAGCATTTGTTGTGTCTACTCTAATTAGCAATTTTATTATAGTTAAATGGGTCTGCTTAGAATGTGTAGTAATAATTTGTAGTTGTCACATCTCGGTAGAGTTAGTTAAGCTAAACATGGTTGATTTTGATACTATTATAGGTATGGATTAGTTAGCTTCATGTTATGAAAATGGTTATTGTAAAACCAAGGTCATAAAATTTAATTTTTTTTGCAAGCCAACCCTAGAATGGATTTGAATTCTGAATGCCCAGAGGGTACGTTATTTCTTACCTTATGGCATGGATGACGATTTATAAAGGATATATGGATATATCACCTATAGTGGCTCAAAAGCATGGGCAAAAAATTGTTGCCTCATGATATATTCTTGTAGTTAATAAGTTTCCAAATGTTTTTTCAGATGACCTTCCAGATGTCACTCAATAAAGGGAGATTAACTTTGGGATTTATTTACTCCCTAGCACTCACCCAATATTTGTTCTTCCTTACTGAGTGGCTATTGTTGAGTTATTAGAATTGAAGAAGCAACTAAGAGATTTTATAGGGAAAGGAATTATCAAGCCTAAAACATCATCGAGGGGTGCACTACTGTTATTTGTTCCCGTGAAGGATGGTTCATTGAGAATGTGCAAATATTATCGGTAGATAAATTAACATAAAATCAAGAATAAATACCTTCTTCTAAAAATTGATTATATGCTCGATCAGTTTTAGGGTGCCATGTGTTTCTTAAAGATTTATTTGAGGTTAGAGTACCATCAGTTAAGATTTAAGGAGAAAAGATATTCTAAAGACACCTTTAAGGATGAGGTATGTCCATTTTAAATTCTTCGTGATGTCATTTAATCTTACAAATGCCCATCAATCTTCATGGAGTTAATGAATTGTATCACTAAGCCATTGTTATAAATATATGTGATTGTATTCATAAATGATTTTCTTGTATATGTGGTACAAAGAAAAACATTCAGATCATTAGCGAGCAGTATTACAGACACTCTTGGATTGTCAAATATATATATATATATATGATCATCTTCCTAAGTAAGCATTGGTCCAATTAGACTATGTTTCAGCCAACTTCATTAATATATTCCTTAACTTCTATTTCCTCTTATCTTGCATTATCTGCCTCTAGAAAGTAATGGGTTCCTTTATTAGTCAAATTTTCAAACATGAATTTAAAGTTACCAGCCTTGATCTACCATTAGCTATGATATTCTACTTCCCCCCCGATAGTGATCATCTTCTTCCGTACATGGGAGTCACAAGGTCCTTAGGAAATAATGTGGTGTAACTTGTAGTTGCATGCTTGTTGCTTTTCATCAGGACTTTGAAAAGTGTTGGTGTCTGTGACTTGTCATAATTATTGCTGCTAGATTTCTATATTGTTGTTTTTGATTATTTCGATGTCATAATTCTTTCAAATTCAATTAGCTAGAGTATAATCGTCAATTAAATTTGTTGTATTTTTCTTAGTCTAACTATGATATCTGGTATCTGTGCTTTATAAATATTCAATATCTTTCATTCAAAGGATCAAAAATTTTGAAATTTACTAAATTATTTCAGTCCTTCACTCTCTATATGAAGATTTGCCAAGTAGTTTGTAAGAGAGTTTCCTTCTCAAAATAGGTGTTTGATTTGCACTCCTATATTCTTCATTAACTCCTTTATGTCATCAATTCTCTGCACTAATTTCCATGAAATTTTCCATTATTCTTGTAATATATACTTGAGGACTAGTCAGTTTGCTTCCATGCTGATGTTTTGCAATACTTGAGACACATATTGCTTTAGAGCTTCTTCAATTGCTATAGCTTCAACTTCCATATTTGTATTAAATCCAAGCTCTTTTGCCGCTCTATATATTAGACCTCTTTATCATCCCTTAAGTAATCTAGCATCCTCAATAATACCATGCAATTATATAATCTAAGTTTGTAGTTATTGAGAAATAGGATAACAGACAGCAAGTATGTACGGAAGTATGGAGGGATACCTCATATCATAGGATAATTGGTTCTAATCAGCTAGTTGATCATAAATTATACATGATACATCATTCTATTATATATGGTGTTCTTATCATACTTTATTGTATTCCTTCGCTTTCATAACTCCTAAAATAGTATTGCTAGTATAGACTTGAATATGATCTGTAATTTCAGGGTTATGATAATAGTTAACCCTCTTCTAGTGAGCTAGTGTAATTTTAATCCATAAATAAGAAAACCTGCACAGTTAGCAAATTGACTCCATAGCTTAAAAACTAATGGAGAAGTGAGAGAAAGATGAGTCAAAGTTTCATATATGTGTTATTCACAACACTAGCATCTAGAAACTATACCTATTATTATTCTCCTTTTTAGATTGTCATCAGTAGGTATGCTCTAGCAAAGCCCTCCACATAATGAATCTAATTTTACTAGGAAAGACCTTGGCTCAAATATGATCAAATATAGTCAGCTTCTCTTTCTTATGTATAAGATTTTCCCGTGCAAACTTAATAGTGAAAAAACATTCCTTGGTCCCCATCTACCATACTTTGTGACTATCCAACTCAAGGATTTTAGG
The DNA here is from genome assembly GCA_031232105.1 of Capsicum rhomboideum. Taxonomy (NCBI): domain Eukaryota; kingdom Viridiplantae; phylum Streptophyta; class Magnoliopsida; order Solanales; family Solanaceae; genus Capsicum; species Capsicum rhomboideum. The sequence goes on from CP124718.1 coordinate 55,253,061, forward strand.
ACTAATGTTCTCTTAGATATATGTACTGCTCCAATTTGAATATTTTCCAGCCAACTTCGTTAATAAACTACTTAACTTATATTAACTTCCATTCCCTCTTTTTTTGCATTATCTGTCTCTAGAAAGTATGGGTTTCTTTGTTAGTCCAATGGTTAAACATGAATCTAGAGTTGCAAGCCTTGATCTTCCATTGGATATAATATTCTACATTCTCCCTAATAGTGATTATCTTTTTCCATATATATAAGGCACCAGTTTCTTAGAAAATAATGGGGTGTAACTTCCTGCAGTGCTTGTTGCCACTAATGAAGGTCTAGAGTGTTATAGAGGTTTTGTAATTCCACAACCACTTAGCAAATAGAGAGTTTGATAATTTCTAAACTGATTTCAACCCCGTACCACCCTTATCTTTTTGTAAGAACACTTGGTCCCATGAAACCCAATGTCTTCTTTTCAATTCTTTTGTGTCCCCCAGAAAAACTTTGCAAGAATTTTGATTTTTTATGACTACATCGGCATTATTCATAACAGACAAAAGATATACATTCATGGTTTGATAAACATGTGCTATTAAATGTATCTTCACATTAATGATAAAAGTCTATTATGCTAAGACATGATTCTTTTTATAACCTCTACATATGATCTTAATAATACACTATTTTTGTCCTCTCATAGAATACTGGACACCCCAAATATATAAATAGAAAGGGTCCTCTTCTGACTCTAACCAATCCATTATACAAATTATTTATTTTTTGTCTCCAATTATTTTCTGAGCCAGTAGCGTATTTTCAGTAATGCTTCTCCTTTTACAAAACTAGTTTAAATTTTTGAAATCAAACCATGTAATATTATGCCTAATCTGTCATTTAGTACTCTGGATAGAATTTTGTTAGGAAAAGTGTTAGAACTTATAAGTCGTAGGTATACAAAGGACCTCATCATTATGGGAATTAATACCATGTTAGTGAGATATATAAACCTAAGTACATCTTGCCCACAAAGGAAATCCTTAACTATTCTAACCTATAATCTCCCAAAATACTTGAGAGAAGTGTCAAGAAAATGCATCAGGTGTAGAAATACTATCCCTCTTTAGCTCAAAGACAACTTGTTTTACCTCAATCTATCCTTCATTTTTCAGTATTTCCCATGTAGGTGCATGTACTTTTTTAGGTCTTCCAATACATTTTCATGGAAAGGACAATACATAATTATGTATAGGGTTCTGAAATAGTATGTAAGTAAGCTTTTTACAAGTACAACATTTTTCTAAGTTGTAAGATGTAAATTTGTTAGTAGTGTAAAAGTTTTCTTGATTTGAGTAGCTTGGCTAGGAAAACTAGCCAATTTTGAAACGAAATTTTTTTACATCTATGGTCAAATTTATTGTTCCACTAACTTGGCATGCCAATCTTCGGGTTATAGAAGCCAGGTTTTGTGGCAAGCCATTGTTTGAGATACTGAAGTGCAGTCATCTTGTGTAAGAAAACTATTGTGCCTATAATCTCATCGTTCTTGCTTGGAATTCGATTCCCTTGACCTTAGAATAAAACAAGTATGATTCTAAATAAATAAATAAAATGAGAATCCGTTGGATATCTTTTCTATAGTGTAGTTATTTGGGCATGATTATGTTGTTTTGAAGTAGAAAGACAAGAATGTAAAAAATAAAATTAAAATTAAAATTAAAACAAAAAACTGAAGAGATTTTGGAGGAGAATATGGTGGGTATTCAAGGGTGTGTTTGGGGTTTTGTAATTAGGTGAGTCAATCTATACTTCAGTTACCACGTGTATCTTAGTTTAAATTAAGGGCATTTTCATGATATAGTCAAATCTCTCTATAGTGGGAGTATTTGTCCAAAAATTTGATGGTTGCTATAGAGAGGTGTTGTTATATATGTATAGGAATTTGATGTTAATAACTCATTTAGTTGTTATAAATAAAAGTATCCAAAATTAGTTAGAAAGAGTAAATATACAAAAGGCAAAGATTAGTTGTTTTTTCCTCGTGAAATTATGAAATAACTAAGTTATTGATGTGCAATTTATAAATATAATTCTTTCCTTTAAATTAGATATTCATACTTGAAATTTACTGTGTGCATGAAAGTAATGATAATTACCATAAATATTTGGTATTTTATTTTGTACATAATATATTTCTTACAAAATATTATTACATAATATTTGAGTATAATGTTATAGAGAGGTAATTTTACAGAGAGTATACCATAATAATTGTAACACCCCGTGCATTTTCGAACTTATGAGACTACCTTAACAGTGACGGAAGTATTTAAACTTGAAATAGTAGGTGAATCATCTACTAAAATTCTTGGGCTAAATTAATCCCATGCTAATGGGCTCAAATGAGGCCCAAAATTAATCAAGAAAGACATGGCCCAAAAAGGAATTGATCCATTTAAAGGTTCACCAAGTAGACACATTAATTAGGACCAAATGTTTAGCTAAGTATGAACATGAGTAAATATATAAGGCAAATAAAATAAGATTTTATTCACCATAAGACACTTGCAAATTTTAGATTTTTCTGAAAATATCCACTCCTTTTTCAAACCCTAAGCAACAAACCTTTGGACAAGATCCTCTCTTTGCAAGCTTGGGTAAGTGTTTACTCTTATGGTTTAATTTATTATATATGCATAAGAGGGTGTGTAAATTATGTTGGTTATGTTGACAAAGTGTTGAGCAATCCACTATGTGTAAAACAGTCCACTTTTGCTTAATCGGTAAAGGACTTGCCTTCTATGTGGTTCAAACTTGAAAGGGGATTTGAGGCCTTGAAGGAAGTGAATTTGATGAATTAAATGTTAACATGTTAGGATGTGGTTATGTCCCTAACTTGTTTACTCCTTATATATGACATGTAGAAATGTTGTTATGAAATTGTGCATGGAACTTGTGGTGTAGTGGAAGGAGAATATAGTTTTGGTGATGTTCATGTACATGTTTAAACCATGATTTTTCATTAGCATAAAAGTTGACCTAAAATATGAAAGGATAATCTCACTTATCGCCATAGACCATTTATTGCAAAAAAGGACCCAAAAGTGACCCCTGGTAGCCAAAATGGGTACCCGCCCTCGCAGTTAAGGCACTTGCCGGCGCAGGTCGCACCGTAGGTGGTCCTGGAAAGGTCCAAGGGGGTACCTACGGCCACAACTCACCACCTGTGAGTGCAGGTGGCTTCGCAGGTCCTTCCAGGACCTCGTTTTGCTTATTTTTATTTCTCTTTGACCCCCCAAGGCCCCTCTACCCTTCTTGGATGCAATCACCAACTCATGATACCTATTGGATAGACCTAATGGGGTAGTCCTAAAACGTTTCAAATTGTATCAATGGTGGATTATTTGTAATGTGTTATGGTGAAAGGTGTTTAGGTGATGTAGTGAAGTAAATGTGACGATGTATTGAGGAGAAAGTGTAAAGCATAAACTTGGTGTGTAATCCTATCGGTTGGTAATATAGTTGACTTCTAATGTATGCTCCATAATGTATTCCTATTGTAGAGTAACACCTTAAGGAAGAGCTAAACTGTTATAGTCACACGTTGGAAGGATAGGGTATGTAAGGTTTCTCTTTTCCGTATTCTTTGGCAGCTCATATTGTTCTCATTGTTACCGAACTGGTTTCCATTCCAAAATGTTCTAAAGTGTCTCTTTTCAGGTTTGTTATAAATCGTTATTCACATGTCTTTTATTCATTGACTATTGTTCCAAAGTTCCAATAATGTTATGACCACCAATGTATCAATCTCAAAAGTAAAGAATGAAGTAATGCATATATGGTTATTTGAGTACGGGTGGTAGCTAAAAGGGGTGAAAGCCTAGCTAGAGACAGTCCCGAGATTATTGGATGAGGGGGCATCTCAATGGTACGAAAGCCTAGCTCAAGCCGAACCTGACAGGGGGTAGCTCAACGGGGCATAAGCCTAGCTCGAGATGAACCTGCTTTATAGATTTATGGGTGGTAGCTCAAAAGGGCATAAACATAGTTAGAGACGATCCCAATGTTATTTCCCACTGGTCAGTTGGGGCCCGGGCATTATATGATTGATGATGATAATGATATGAACGTAAAAATAAAGTACTGAAGGCAATGTACATGGTTCCACATACAGTATGGTAGTTTATCCTTATTATCTATTCACTTATATTTGATTCCATTTGATTTTTTATATGTTGTACAGTTACTTCTGGACTTACATACTCAGTACATTCTTTAGTACTGACGTCCCTTGGGGCACTTACCTTACTTGCTGCAGGCACAGGAGCTAGTAGACCTTCACAGTAAGATTCAGGTCGTCAGTATACTATTGGTGAGCTCAAGTTGATTCGGGGCTTTTCTAGTCACTTGTATACACTTGTTTTGGTACTGTGTAACAGTTGTATAAAGCGGGGACTTGTCCAAATTTTAGGCTTGGTTATGTATCTGTTAGAGGCTTTGTAGACGTTGTGAGACGAACGACGAAATGTATGACCCTTTTTATGAGGTGGCCCTAACGACCAATGTTTCATATCCATTTGAATGTCTTTCCATGACTTTCGTCCTTGATATCTTATATCTATATGTAGCAGAATGTTGTTCATTTGGTGATATGAATATGAATGTCTATGATCATAGGTTGGTTCTCTCGGGCCTTAACGGCTTCGGGGGCCAGTCCCCCCAATGGGATTTGAGGCGTGACAAAAGTGGTATCATAGCAGGTTGTCCTAGGGTATCTACAAAGTCGTATCCAAGTATAGTCTTGCTTATGGATGTGTTGTTCACCACATTTATAAGTAGGAGGTTATTGGGCATTTAGGAGTTGTTTCTTATCTTCGTTTCCTAGATTGTACAATAGAGCCAAAGTTGTAGGTTGAATCATATCTGACCATTGAAATTGTTTTTCCTATGTTATAGTAAAATGTCGTTTACAAAGAGAAACAAGGGTAAAAGTAAGTAGCTAGATCAGATTATCGGAGAAGGAACTAGTAAATTACCACCTGAACGAGTTAATCAAGGTAAAGCTGAAAATGAGTTTGCATCGCGGGCTTCTTCTACTTTTCCAGCTCCGGGAGAGCCGAGAAGGGGAGAAGTACCTGCAGAACCACCTGTTAATGCTCCTGAGCAGGATTTAAGGAATGTGGTGCAAATTTTGACCCGTATAGTTGTTGCACAAATTCAAGGACAAGTAGGTCCAACTATAAGTAATGACGGTGCGGATAGGGCAGCTAGTCGGAGGACACATGATTTCTTTAAATTAGACCCTCCCACATTCACCAGGTCGGATCTTAATGAGGACCCACAGGACTTCATAGACCAAATCCAAAGGGCTTTAGATGTTATGCATGCATCTGGTATAGAAATAGTTGAGCTTGCGGCATATAGATTGAAAGGAGAGGCTATATTATGGTATGAAGATTGGAAACGATCTAGGGGTATCGGTGCACTTCCAGCTAGTTGGGAGGAATTTAAAGTGGCATTCCTTGATCACTATCTTCCCTATGAGATCCTAGAGGATCGTGCAGACCAGTTCTTAAATCTTCATTAAGGGAATATGAGCGTCAGAGAGTACAGTCTTCGGTTTAACTCTTTGGCTAGATATGCTCATAATGTGGTAGCTACTATGGCCGATAGAGTTCACTGGTATGTGGATCGATTGGACCCATATTTGGTTAGGGATTGTACTATTGTTGCTTTTAATATAGATATGGATATAGCCAGGATACAAGCTTTTGCACAGAAAATGGAGGACCAAAGGCAAAGAATAAGGACGCAAGAATTTGAAAGAGGACCGTTAAAGAGGGCTAGACCTATGGGACAGTTCATGGCATCCCAAGGAGAATTTTAGTCTCGGGTTTTTAATAGACCGCCTAGACCCTCATTTTCTTATCCTACAGCAGGTACTCCATCCCAGTTTTGAGGGTTTAGAGGTAGTCAAGTTGGGCAAAGTAATGGGATTCGAGGTTCACAGACAGTTGGATATCAGGAACAAGGAAGTATGAACCAATCGAGGTTTTCTCGTCAGCCGTGTTAGCACTGCAGGAAGCATCATTTAGGTTAATGTCGGTTTATAAAGACTATTTGCTTTTGGTACAGTATGTCTGGGCACATGATGAGAGAGTGTCCACAAAGAGGCACGGGTAGTATGGCGTGACCTACGGGATCAACCGTTGCATCATCATCATCAGGTGTACAGCCTATGGGGCATGGTAGAGGTGCTAGAGGAGCAGCTACTTCTAGTGGGGTTCAGAACCGTACCTACGCTTTAGCAGATCGGCAGAATTTATAGGCTTCTCCTGATGTGGTTACAGGTACATTATCCATCTTTTCACATAATGTATATGCATTGATTGATCCGGGATCTACCCTATCATATGTCACTCCATTAGTTGCTAAAAAATTTAATAGAATACCAGAATTATTAGCTAAGCCATTTGAAGTATCTACACCTATTGGTGAGGCTATTATAGTTAAGAGAGTCTATCGTAATTGTATAGTAACTGTTTGTGACCATGATATATTAGCCAATCTTATAGAGCTGGAAATGCTAGATTTTGATGTTATAATGGGTATGGACTAGTTGGCTTCTTGTTATGCCACAGTATATTGCCGAGCTAAGAAGGTACATTTCTATTTCCCATAAAGGACCGTCCTTGAATGGAGGGGTAATGTTGGAGCTCCAAGAGGTAAATTTATTTCCTATCTTAAGGAAAGGAAAATGATATCCAAGGGTTACATATTTCACTTAGTAAGAGTGCAAGATACTGATGTGAAGACACCGACTCTTCAATCGGTTCCAGTGGTAAATGAATTCCTTGATGCATTTCCTGAAGATCTTCTAGGTTTGCCTCCGGAATGAGAAATAGAGTTTGGTATTGATGTGTTTCCAGGCACTCAGCCTATCTATATTCCTCCGTATAGAATGGCCGCAGGAGAGTTACGGGAGTTGAAAGAGCAATTAAAAGACTTGCTGGAAAAGGGATTCATAAGGCCTAGTATGTCCCCTTAGGGTGCACCAGTGTTATTTGTACGAAAGAAAGATGGCACATTGAGAATGTGTATTGATTATCGGCAACTGAATAAGGTGACAATCAAGAACAAATATCCCCTCCCAAGAATTGATGATTTGTTTGACCAATTACAGGGTGCCAAATGTTTCTCAAAGATTGACCTGAGAACGGGTTATCATCAAGTAAGGGTTAGAGAAAAAGATATACCCAAGACAACTTTTCGAACACGGTATGGTCATTATGAGCTTTTAGTTATGTCATTTGGGCTGACAAATGTACCAGCAGTTTTTATGGATTTGATGGATAGGGTGTTCAAGACATTTTTAGATGTGCTTGTGACCGTTTTTATAGATGATATTCTGGTTTATTCAAGATCACAAGAGGACCATGCTAATCACTTATGATAGGTGTAATAGATTCTTCGTGATCGTAAGTTATACGCAAAGTTCTCTAACTGTGAATTTCGATTAAAATCTGTAGCATTCTTGGGTCATATCGTATCTGATGAAGGAATAAGGGTTGATACACAAAAGATAGAAGCTGTGAAGAATTGGCCAAGACCTACGACACCTACTGAGATTCATTGTTTTCTTGGATTAGCAGGTTACTATAGAAGATTTGTTGAAAGATTTTCTTCTATTGCTGCACCTTTAACAAAGCTAACACATAAGGAAACCAAGTTTCAGTGGAATGATGCATTTGAGAAGAGTTTTCAAGAGCGGAAGGATAAATTGACTTCTACACCTATGTTGGTACTTCCAGAGCACACAGAAAGGTATGCGGTATATTGTGATGCTTCAGGGGTCGGCTTAGGATGTGTATTGATGCAGTACGGTAATGTAATAGCTTATGACTCAAGACAATTGTGGCCACATGAAAGAAATTATCCAACACATGACCTTGAGCTAGCATCTATGATATTTGCTTTAAAGATATGGCGCCACTACTTCTATGGAGTTCATGTTGACATATATACTGATCATAAGAGTTTGCAGTATATTTTCAAGCAGAAAGATCTAAATTTGAGGCAGCGGAGGTGGCTTGAACTATTAAAAGATTATGATATAGATATCTTATATCATCCAGGGAAAGCAAATGTGGTAGCCAATGCATTAAGCCGCAAAGCAATAGGAAGCACTGATGGCCAGTTCACGAAAAATAAAGGTATAGTCAAGGATATACATTAACTAGCCAGCTTAGGGGTTCGTCTTCTTGAAACTCCAAGTGAAGGAATTATGGTGCAAAATGCGGCAGAATCTTCATTAATAGCTGAAGTGAAGGATAAATAGTATGCGGATCCTATTTTATTGCTGCTGAAGGAGAATGTACAACAAGGTTTGACAAAGGCTTTTGATCTATGCAAGAGGAGTACTTCAATGCCAAGGTAGATTGTGTGTGCCTGATGTAGGTGAGTTAAGGAGACAGATTATGACAGAGGCACATCATTCACGATATTCTATTCATTCGGGAGCCACCAAAATGTATAATGATCTAAAAGAAATGTATTGTTGGGGTAACATAAAGAAGAACATTGCAGAATTTATAGCCCAATGTCCAAATTGTCAACAAGGTAGAGCCTCAGAAGCCTGGAGGTTATATGCAATGTATAAATTTTCCAGTCTGGAAGTAGTATATGATCAACATGGATTTCATCATAGATTTGCCTCGTACACTTCAAAAATTTGATTCCATGTGGGTAATAGTTGACAGGCTTACCAAATCAGCACACTTTTTACCCGTCAAGACCACCTACATAGCTGAAGATTATGTGCGGTTGTATATTAAAGAGATAGTTCGATTGCATGGAGTTCCAATCTCTATTATATCGGACAGGGGAGCTCAATTTACTGCAAATTTTTTGAAGTCTTTTCAGAAGAGTTTGGGTACTCAAGTGAATTTATAGCTTTTCATCCTTAGATAGATGACAGGCAGAACGTACTATCCAAACACTTGAAGATATGCTACGAGCTTCCATATTGGACTTTAAAGGTAGTTGGGATGATCATTTATCTCTTATTGAATTTTCCTACAATAATAGCTATCATTCAAGTATCAAAATGGCACCTTATGAAGCTTTATATGGAAGAAAGTATCGATCATCAATTGGATAGTTTGAAGCGGGTGAAACTGCCTTATTTGTTCGGATCTTATTCATCAAGCTATGGAGAAAGTTAAGGTGATACAACAACGGATACAAACTATTCAAAGTCGACACAAGTCATATGCCGATGTTAGACGAAGGGGGCTAGAATTTTCCATAGGTGATTGGGTATTCTTAAAAGTATCATCAATGAAACGAGTAAGGAGATTTGGGAAGAAGAGAAAGCTGAGTCCACGTTATATAGGGCCGTATAAGATTGTCCGCAGATTTGGTCTAGTTCCGTATGAATTAGCACTACCCCAAGAACTCACCACAGTTCATCCAGTGTTTCATGTTTCGATGCTTCGGAAATGCATAGGAGATCCATCTCTTATTGCTCCCATTAAAGATGTGCAAGTTATGAAAGATCTCCCATATGAGGAAGTGCCTATTGCTATTCTAGATCGACAGGTCAAGAGGTTAAGAAATAAAGAAGTAGCTTCTGTAAAAGTGCTTTGAAAAAATCAGCAAAGTAGAAGAAATCACATGGGAAGCCGAGGAGATGATGAAGTCTAAGTACCCACATTTATTTCAAACTGAAGAGAAAGTTCAAGATGTCGAATTGGAGCAATAACAAGTAAGTATATATAAGTATTATGTCTTTGTGATGATATGAAGAATGAACTTAGATTTGAATTTGTTTAGATTGAAGAATGTTACTAACATTCGAGGACGAACGTTCCTAAGGGGAGAATGATGTAACACCCCATGCATTTTCAAACTTATGCCACTACCTTAACAGTGATGAAAGTATTTAAACTAGAAATAGTAGGTGAATCATCTACTAAAATTCTTGGGCTGAATTAATCTCATGCTAATGGGCTCAAATGAGGCCCAAAATTAAGCAAGAAAGACATGGCCCAAAAAGGAATTGAGCCATTCAAAGGTTGACCAAGTAGACACGTTAATTAAAACCAAATGTTTGGATAAGAATGACCATGAGGGACTATATAAGGCAAAGAAAATCAGATTTTATTCACGATAAGACACATGAAAATTCTAGATTCTTCCAAAATAATCCACTCCTGTCTCAAACCCTAAGCAACAACCCTTTGGACAAGATCCTCTTTTTACAAGCTTGGGTAAGTGTTTACTCTTATGGTTTAATATATTATATATGCATAAGAGGGTGTGTAAATTATGTTGGTTATGTTGACAAAGTGTTGAAAAGTCCAATATATGTAAAACAGTCCACTTTTGCTTAATCGGTAAAGGACTTGCCTTCTATGTGGTTTAAATCTGAAAGGGGATTTGAGGCCTTGAAGGAAGTGAATTTGATGAATTAAATGTTAACATGTTAGGATGTGGTTATGTCCCTAACTTGTTTACTCCTTGTGTATGAAATGTAGAAATGTTGTTATGAAATTGTGCATGGAACTTGTGGTGTAGTGAAAGGAGAATATAGTTTTGGTGATGTTCATGTGCATGTTGAAACCATGATTGTTCATTGGCATCAAATTTGACCTATAATATTAAAGGATAATGTCACTTATGGACATAGACCATTTCTTGCAAAAAAGGACCCAAAAGTGACCCCTGACAGTCGAAATGGGCACCTGCCCTCGCAGGTGGCCTTGGAAAGGGCCAAGGGGGAACCAGCGGCCACACCTCACCACCTGTGGGCGCAGGTGTCTTTGCAGGTCCTTACAGGACCTCGTTTGGCTCATTTTTATTTCTCTTTGACCCCCCCAGGGCCCTCTGCCCTTCTTGGATGCAATCACCAACTCATGGTACCTATTGGATAGCCCTAATAGGGTAGTCCGAAAACGTTTCAAATTGTATCAATGGTGGATTATTTGTAATGTGTTGTGGTGAAAGGTGTTTAGGTGATGTAGTGAAGTAAATGTGACGATGTATTGAGGAGAAAGTATAAATCATAAACTTGGTGTGTAATCCTATTGGTTGGTAATGTAGTTGACTTCTAAGGTAAGCTTCATTATGTATTCCTATTGTAGAGTAACGCCTTAAGAAGAGCTAAACTGTTATACTCACACGTTGTAAGGATAAGGTATGTAAGTTTTCTCTTTTTCATATTCTTTGGCGGCTTCTATTGTTCTCATTGTTACCGAACTGGTTTCCATCCCAAAATGTTCTAAAGTGTCTCATTTCAGGTTTGTTATAAATCGTTATTCACATTTCTTTTATTCATTGACTATTATTCCAAAGTTCCAACATTGTTATGACCACCAATGTATCAATCTCAAAAGTAAAGAATGAATTAATGCATATATGGTTATTCGAGTACGGGTGGTAGCTTAAAGGGGTGAAAGCCTAGCTAGAGATGATCCTAAGATTATTGGATCAAGGGGCAGCTCAATGGGGCAAAAGCCTAGAACCTGACATGGGGTAGCTCAATAAGGCATAAGCCTAGCTCGAGACGAACCTTCTTTATTGATTTATGGGTGGTAGCTCCAAGGGGCATAAGCCTAGCTAGAAACAATCCCAATGTTATTTCCCACTGATCAGTTGGGGCTCGGGCATTATATGATTGATGATGATAATGATATGAACGTAAAAAAAAGTAATGAAAGCAATGTACATGGTTCTACATTTACAGTACGATGGTTTATCCATATTATCTATTCATTTGTATTTGATTCCATTTGAGTTTCTATATGTTGTACAGTTACTTATGGCCTTACATACTCAATACATTCTTTCGTACTGATGTCCCTTGGGGGACTTACCTTACTTGGTGCAAGTACAGGAGCTAGTAGACCTTCACAGTAAGATTCTGGTCATCAGCAGACTATTGGTGAGCTCTAGTTGATTCGGGGCTTTCCGAGTCACTTGTATACACTTATTTTGGTACTGTGTAACAGTTGTATAAAGCGGGGATGTGTCCCGATTTTAGTCTTGGTTATGTATCTGTTAGAGGCTTTGTAGACGTTGTGAGATAAATGAAGGAATGTATGACCCTTTTTATGTGGTGGCCCTAACGGCCAATGTTTCATATCTATTTGAATGTCTTTCCATGACTTCCTTCCTTGATATCTTATATCTATATGTAGCAGAATGTTGTTCGTTTGGTGACATGCATATAAATGTATACGATCATAGGTTGGTTCTCTCGGGCCTTAACGGCTTCGGGTGCCAGTCCTCCCCAATGGGATTTGAGGCGTGACAATAATAAACGTCATTATTGTTATAGGTAAAATGTCATTATATGGAAGTAAAATACCACATAAAAAATCAGTCCTGGAAGAAATTAAGTTGCTATAGTAAAATGATGTTATAACGAGGTGACGTTAAAAATAAGTCTGACGGTATATAATAAGTGTATAGTCGTAATTAACCAAATTGTAAAACAAGATACATTTAAATTACTTTAAATAGTACAGGGGTATATTAAGCCCTTTTTGAAGAATCAAATGTATATAGGATGCCGGGTAGCAATAATACTTTTTCAATGTTGAAGTGCCACAATTATAATTAATTAGAGTTCACTAAATAACTTATTGTTTTTTGAAAGGTTAGATACTATGTCTTTTGTATGTATGGTTTTATATTCATTTTGAATGTTGCTCTATAGGTTAAACTCAAGCCCATAGCTCACACTATAATTTCACGAAACAAAATCGGGCTATGATGGCACCACTATAACTTTCACGATCTAAAATTCGAGGTCATGATGGCACCTACATCGACCCAACGTTGGCAGGTAAGCCTAACTCGAAAGAGATATGAAAGATGAAAAAGAAGATAAATAATAATCAAATACGAGACTTTAGGATAATGTCAGGTAAATAATATAAAACAACTCAAAAATATGAAATAGATATAGCTCCAATCCCAAAATCTAGTGTCATGAGTAAAGAGCACCCTAAAACCGACATAAAGTACAAAAATACATAAAATTCTATCTCTGAATGTAAAATAAAGACAACATAATAATAAAGAGGAATTCTGAAACATGCTTTAGATGAGGAGCTCAGCAACGCTCTAAAACACTCTCAAGTCAGCACAAACTCAGGCTCCGTGGGTCACACTCGAATTGGGATCTGCACCAAAAGGATACAAAAAGTAGGAGTGAGTATGTTCCACTTGTACTCAGTAGGCATCATTGGCAGACCAAGCAAAATAGCAAACTAAACATATAAGAAAAATGGAAGTGATACAATGCAATGATATGATAAGGGTGCAATGTTTCAATGTCACTTCGTATGCACCTTTCAAGCATAAGCTTCTAGAAGAGGACCCATGTGGGGTTCACAACCCATATACTATCACAATCTCATTAATCAAGCTTACCACCACATCCCTCGTTTTAAGGTATTTTATAAAGTGTCTCATTTTTTAAAAAATAATGTTTTTTAGTGGTACTAGTTCCATGAATATTGATGAATAAATGAGGATGCATGCTCATAACCAATTCAACATCATTTAACAAATCACCTTAACAATGGTATAAATAAGCTCAAGTCATCTCAAATCTCAGTAGATCATGATACAAACCATCTTATGGTAACAAAGTAGCAGAGATTCAAATAAGACATCAGTAATATCAATCCAAGTCCCCACACAGGCACCACCATAATAATAAAGGACAAATAATGCTCAAACAATACCAGTACTAGCCTCCACACGGGCATCACAATGATAATAATATCTCATGTCAATAATAATATTCATACAAGCCCCCACACGGGCAAAATGATAAAATAATGATCTCAAAAGACGAATAACACGATAAAATCCCCATTTCATAGCATACTTTACATGAATAGTTAACTACCCAACCCGGTTTGAAGAAAGTTAAGCTATAATCTACCTCAAAAGTTGAAACACGAGGCTAGAACCCTCAATAAGAAGCCTTTCCTTTCTGTGTTACCTCAGAACAAACCCACTCTATCAAAAATGTAATCTACACGTCAATAGGAGTTAACTGATACCCATACTAGCCACTTTCAATCTAGGTACAAAAACACTTCAAAAATTGACCCAAAAATAAAAATCGAAAAGTAAGAAATTTTATTAAAGAATCAAGTTATCCATACTTCAAGGGTTCTAGCTATGAAAACCCATTGAAACATAAGTTGAAGAAGAGGTTGGAATTATTAAAAGACCATTTTCTCACTTTACTGGGTAAAACCCAAAATACCAAGTTTAAAATCCAAGTTTTGAAGGTGTTTAAGCAATATAATAAACGGATAATTATTGAAATTAGGTTTAGAAGTTTACCCAAATAAGTTTAATGAAAACTTCCCTTTGAAATTGACTATCCCGACGTCTCAAGGTCCAAATATGGTGAAAATGGAGTTGGAATCCTAAAAATTAGGTTTTTAAACTGAGTAGAAAATACGGTAACCCCCTCGTGATCATGATGACTACCAATCCGGACCTACCACAATGTTGTGGCTCGATTACGTTCATGAACAACAAAACCCAGCCGAATCCTTGATTATTCTTCATGAACGTGGTCCCTCCATCTTATTAGCGAAGGAGAATTATTTTCTTCTCCGTAAAAGTGGAAGTAGGGCCGCGAACTCAAATAAGAACAAAGGCTTGCACCAACAATGGCTTAAGGCTTCAAATTTCTCCTAACAGATCCTTGGGATTCATTCAGGTCCCCACAAAAATCTATCATTAATGCTACTACGCTAGTATTGACATTCTGGACTAAATGGGACCATCAGATTTACCATAAGAGGTTGTCTTCAACAAGTTACCCCCGGGAACCCCATTTGGCTAAAACAGCCAGTTTCTTGTCTAAAAGCTCAAAACTCAAAATAAAGACTCAAAACTCGAACCAACCACACTACTAACATAAAAATGACATTTCAAATCTAATGGAACTAGCATAATCACCATCAAACGCTCGGATCACAAAATGTTTACCAACATCAAATATAACACATTAAGGCTATTAAAAACCTCAAACTCACATAAATCATTCTCGAACGCTTTGTAGATCGTGCCAACCATTCCCACAACTCATGAATGATATAATCAACCACGGGGAAAGGCAAACTGTTCAAAACATAGAGAAAGTTAAAAATCCCAATGAGGGTTGTTACAATTATCCCCTAAGAGGTAAGCCAGAACCCACATTTAGATTTATAAGCTAATAAGCATATGAGAATTAAAAGAAATGGGATAAATAGGTCAAATATATATACACACATACAAAATTAGGCTCAAAAGTAGTGGAAGAGAATGGAGTAGATAAAATCGTCCCTAAAAGCGGTATCACCAGTATAAGAGCTACTAAATAGAGAAGAGAAAACTAGTCTAATACACAGTGTACAAAAGATACTATACTAAATAGAGAAGAGAAAACTAGTCCAATACACAGTGTACAAAAGATACTATCAATATAGAAAGCATAACAACTTGAAGGAAATTGACATACCTCCAGACCTTAGGATCTTACCCCAAATACAAATAACAAGTCTCCAGGAATGAGTAGAATCAACGAGGATGGCTAGTGCTACTGTCTGCATTGAGTAAAATATGAAAAAGTATAGCGCGAGTAAAAAACAGAATAACTCAGTAGGCATCATAGGACGAGCAAACCCAAGTGACAAATATACCATATTAATTGCAATAAAGATAATCATGCACGCAAAAAAGTTCCATCAGTATAACCTCAGACCCGATATGAATCTCACCTCAAATGTATACACAATAATAATATATAGATGTATAATGTAGTACAATATTGGATGATGCAATACAATTTGGTATCCAATGCTGTAAAAGCTCAGAATGTTACCTCGAACCCACCCAGAATTTCACCTTAAATTTAATTGTAGTGAAAGCCTAAAATCTTACCTCAATCCTGCACAAAAAATCATCTCGGATATAAAATTTGCAGTGAAAACCCAAAATCTTATCGAGACCCATCAAAATGTCACCTCCAATATAGTAAGACATGTAGACGAGTAACAAAATCATACCTCAGACTATGTAAAATGTGAGAGTCTAGAATCATACCTCGCAAACTTAGGGAAAAATGGTACATTTCCTTTTTTTAAAAAACTATATTTTTCCTTAGTACCATAGTTGTGAACTATATGTATGAATGTATGAATATGTATATCGATATGTACATATATAATCATAAGGAAATATCAACAATATAACCATGATTATTCAAAATCACAATATACCACAAGTCTCAGGCCATAAACTGACATTTCCAATAGAGGAGAAAAATAACTAGGATCATAACATAATGCGAGCTATCAATGAAAGCTCCACTATAGCACAATATTGTACCTCGACATCTAATCCCAAAAATCTCTAATCTAAGTATAATACTAGGCAAGTTACCCATCATACAAATCTCAAGTAAGTACTCCACTACTATCTCCCAAAACAAGACGAAAAGTTGTAATTCAAGTTATGCCTATTTTACCCAACAATTTGCCTACCCATAGTGCAATTTATAGAGTATACTATCTACTCATCCAAGTCTATAAAGGAACAAATTGTAACCTACCACATGCCAAAATCACAACCATAAATCACTAAGTTGAAGCCTTTCCCTTTCCACAAGCCTCGACACACTCCTAATCTATCAATAATGTAACCTATATGTAAATATATGACTAATGACGCCCATATAAAAATGTAGGTTTCAAGCTAAAGTTTGGGTAAAAAAATTGACCTTTGATGCCCGTCAACTAAATTGAAGGTTTTCCCAACAATTATCTTACTCAAAAGGAAAGAAACCCATGCCAAAAAGTTGGACAAAACTAGAACCCAAATTGGACTCCAAATCATCCAAGAAGCTCGCTTGAATTTTTGAAGAAAAATGCAAAAGTTACACAGTTGAAATGTTGATTAAAGATGAAATTAATGCAAGAATGAGGAATGGAAGGCAAAAGGGGTTATAAGGGACTTACAAACTAAAGAATCCACCAAGAAATGCTAAAGATAGCCTAAGAGCAATCTCTAAAAGCTTTGAATAAAAGTGGAGAAAAAAAAAGAAGATGAGTTTCTTAAACTCTGTGATCCATAGCACCTACTGTAGATTCGCGCCCAAAATGACATTGTTGGCATGGAGGATCTTCAACTGTGATGACGCCACTAAGGATGTGGGATTCCTAGGAGAGAACTTGAAGCGATAGAGAAATATTTGCATGAGCGTGGAATGATCCACAGAAGCAACCACCCCTAGTCCCCTCTTCCTCTACTGGTGCACATAAGGCTACTTAGAAGTGAGCCAAGGCTCTACAATAGCTTTGTACTAGATACAACAGCACCAGTAAAATAAGCTAAATAGCTTAAGTAAGGAACGATCCTTTAGAACTCATTTGGAACCCTAAGAATGCAAATTGAATATGATACCCAACTGGAAACAACATTGTGGACTTAATGGAATCATCAAAATAGCTAGTCCAGGTCATAGTGACTGAATGTTGACCAAACTCAACACTTTGCTTTAATATTCATGAACCAAACCAAGCACCTGAAATGAGTTAGAATACCTCAAGACTCAAACCAAATGTCCCACTAGCCCCAAAACTACCTTTCAGAACTAACAGTATTAACAGAATCCCTATCCAAACCTATCTTCCATAAATATTGACCCAAGTCAATCATTCACAAGTTCTAATGTATCAAAATAATATAACACTCCTAATTCAAAAGTTAATGCTCGAGGACCCATGCTACCAATCCCTATAAACAAAAAACACCATAAAAAAGCTATAGAAAGGGTTGAAATAGAGAAAACATGCGAAATTACAAAAATGACCAAGAGGGTTATTATATCATCCACTACTATATAAACTTTCTTCCTCAAAAGTAAAGAGACAGACGATAGTAGAATCCTTTAAAATCTTGGGATATCTGGTCCGCATATCCATCTTGGTCTCCCAAGTAAACTTTTAAACTTGACGATGCATACACTGAACATTCACTAATTGTATTGTCTTAGACCTCAATATCCAGACATGCCTATCCAAAATAGGAACAAACTACTCTTCAAAAGCTTAACTCTAGTCTAATATAACCAAATCCTATTGGAGCATGTGAGACTTACCAGAAGATATCTCCTCGACATGGATGGATCAAAGACAAGGTGAACACCTAAAAGAGTTGGAGGTAGATCTAACTCATAATTAAGCAGCCTCACCAAGGAACCATAGAATGTCAAAAGGATTGATGAACCTAGGGTTATGCTTGTTCTTTATCCTGAACCTCATCACACCCTTTATGCATGATACCTAAAGAAAAACCTTCTCCCCAAACTCCAAGTCTTAAATCTTCAGATCTACATAACTTTTCTACCTATTCTGAGTCATATGAAGCCTCTACTAAAACAAACATACAATATCCATAAAGTCAAGCAACAAGTTAGTGCCCCAAGGACAAACCTTGAATGCATCAAACCAGCCCACTAGAAACCTACACCTTCTATAACATAACACCTTAAATAGAGCCATTTTAATGCTTGACTTGTAGATCTTATTATACGTAAACTCTACCAATATTGAGAATGGTCCTACTAAACCTTAAAATTAATATCACATGCTCGATGCATATCCTCTAGATCTTGAATAGTCTACTTAGACTAACCATCAGTCTGGAGGGTGAAAATTTATGATAAGCTCGACTCGGGCACCCAACTCCCTCTTTATCGACCTCTAGAATCATTACATAAACTAAGTACCACATTTAAAAATGTTAAAAATAGGTGCTCCGTGCAAATAAACTATCTCCCAAATATGGATCTAAGTGAATTTATCTAAGCGTTAAAAAGTTGTAACCAATGAAAAGTGGAGGAATTTGGTCAACCTATCAACAATAACCCAAATAGCATCAAATAGACTTAAGGTACATAGAAAGCTCATCACAAAATCCATAGATGTCTACTCCCACTTCCGCTTAGGAATGGGTAGCCTCTAATTCAAAACACTAATATTTAGTGCTTGTACTTCAGAATACTGACAATTCAAGCACCAATACACAAATTGTACAATAACGTGCTTCATCCTACACCACTGTTAATGCTGCCCTAAGTCAAAATACATCTTCATTGCCCTCACATGAATAGAATACTTTAACAGTGAGTCTCCATCATAATCAGTCTAACTGAGTCACCAACTCTAGGAACACAAATAGGACCCTTAATCCTCAACACACCATCTAGATCTTAGGTCACCTTTTGCACCTTATCCTGATCATCCTTAATATCTTATCCTCAAATTGTAGTGCCCAAATCTACTCCAATAACATAGATCTAGCTTCCACATAAGAAAGAACCTTCTCATGCTCAACAAGATCAAGTCTCACAAATTGATTGGCTAAGGACTTGATGTCAACAACCAAAGGTCACTTCTCATCTATAAGTAAATCCAAACTCCTCATACTCACTACCTTCTATCTCCAGGCATCTGCTACCATATTTACCTTACTCTAATGATAGAGAATAAAGATATCATAGTGTTTAAGCAGCTCCAACTACATGTGTTGTCTCAGATTAAGGTCCTTCTGGATGAAAAGGTGTTTTAGGCTATGATGATTAGTAAAAATCTCAAAATAGACCACATACAAATAGTACCATCAAATCATCAATGCAAAGACTACTATCACCAACTCAAAATCACGAATGGGGTAGTTTTCTGATGAACCTTTAGTTGTCCAGAAGCATATGGAATAACTCTTCCCTAATACATAAAAAAACATCCCAAACTAAGTCTCGAATCATCACAGTACATAATAAATGTTTGTCCCTTAACAAGAATAATTAGAATTGGTGTTGAAGTCAATAAGACTTTAAGCTTCAGAAAGCTCACCTCACACCTATCAAATCACTAAAAAGATATTTTTCTTAGTCAATCTAGTCAATAGTGAAATAGAAAATGATAACCCCTCCACAAACCACCTAGAGTAGCTTGACAACCCAATAAAACTCTAAACTTTAGTAGTAGAAGTGGGCCTTACCCAATCATGAATTGTGTCAATCTTCACCAGATCTATCATAATCCTATAATTTGAAATAATGTATCCCAAGGATGACATGGATTCAAGCCAGAACTCACACTTGGCATGCAATTATTGATCCCTCAAAGTCTAAAGAACAACCCTCAAATACTCCTCAAGCTCCTCCTACTCCTAGAGTATACTAAAATGTCATGAATGAACACTACCACAAAAGAGTCATAATAGGGTCTGACTCTCTTTTCATCAACCCTAAAAATGTCGCTAGGGCATTGGTCAAGTCAAAAGATATCACAAATGACTAATAGTTGCTTTATTGAATCATAAAGATTGCCTTAAGAATATTTGTAGCCCTGATCATATACTGATGGTAGCCTAATCTCAAATCAACCTTTGAGAATACAGAAACACTCTAAATCTAATTAAACAAGTCATCAATATCCATTGTAAGATACTTATTCATTATAGTCACCTTATTTAGCTTGCAATAATAGATACACATTCGAAAGGAACTATCCTTCTTCTTTAGAAGTAAAATAGGAGCACCATTTGGAGAAACACTATGCATGATAAACCCTTTACTCAAAAGATCCTAAAGCTTCTTGCTATAGTCCAACGCACATGCAAGTGCACACGGTCATAGAAGTAATATATAATTTTAAGTCCAAAAATCATACCCACAGAGACTTGTCGATTAACTATTTACTAAATTAAACTAATGCTAATTATTTTTTCAAGCAATAAAATTGAATGATATATTTAAGAATTTTATGAAATTAAGGATATGGATAGGTTAACTAATAACAATTAACCCAATGAAGAGCAGATTTACATGTAAACAAAAAGATGAAATTAATCTAGTGCTATGGATTTTCTATCAATCATGTTGAGTAATCAATTGAATTGATTCTTATTACTTATAGACTTACTAGTTACGGTATCATTCCAAAAAAACTTTATTCCTAGTTGACTATTCCTAATGCCTATTCCTATGGTCATCGGTCAATAGTGAGGTGCATATGATTTACTTTTCGTATAACCTGGACAAAGCTAACGGATATATTCCTATCCATGTTAGCAAATCATTTGCTCTTCCCTATAAAGTTACAACCAAGCCCTACCTTCCCTTATTATGTACATAAATTTCCTATTCCTAGTTCAATCCACGCACCATAGATAGTATTTAAATGTTGATCAAAAAAAAAATCAGATCAAAATGAATTAATAAACCAAGCAAGCCATATCACGATGATAAATAACATTACAAATCAAATTAATTTAATAAAAAAACAACCATGAAGCTACCATAACCCTAGATGAGAATTTTAGCTCCACATACATGTGGAGGAATTACTATAAATAATCTTAAAAAAAATGTAAGAATAGATAAGTAATGAATAAGAAAGGATTAAACTGATGTTCTCCAGAATCTATGGTGGTTCCAAGGCTCTCCCTAGGTCAATAAATCATTTATTTTGAGTTTTTATGAGTTATCATTGATAAAAATAGACTAAGGGTTGTATACATAGGGTTTTGGGGGGAGGGTTTTCAAATTGAATCTGGTAGGCCTGGGTTGAACCAGGACAACTTAGTCTTGTACTATGGACACTCCTAGGGCAATTCCATAGGACATTTGGGTAGTAAACTTATTTAGAATGTTCTTTTGGCCTATGGGAGTTCCTGGGACAGCACCTAGGGCCCTTCCTTAGTTAGTTTTTTCTTTTCTTTTTTCTCTGTTAAGCTCTCGTCATGATCTACCATCCTTGTACATGATATAAATCATCATCAATGAATTCTACTTAGAATTTAAAGATCCAATATCATTCCATTTTCCTACAAATCAATGCTAGTTTTATTATTCTTTATCCTACACACCAAGGCGAGCAACGTAAGCACATTTAATGTAAAGTAAGATGAAAAACATATTAAAATAAGTAAAATGGGAGGAAAATTATAGTGTAAATTCGTGACGTTTATCCTCACTTCATCACCCCAAACCTAAACTCTTACTCATCCTCGAGTATGATCTACCCTTTAACTACCACTCTACTACAACCTATAATGACCCTTCGGATCAATTTCCATGTTGTCATGATTTTTTTGTATTTAGAGTATTCCTGTATCTTCCCTAATTAATTGATAACTTGATGGGTCTGACAGTTTGGTTATCGAGCAGTTTGTTTGGTTTTTATAGCCACTTCCCTATTTTGGAGCTTTTGAATTTGAGAAAATGGTGTCGCACAAAAACATCATGTAAACAGCCTCGAATGGAAATTTCGACGATTCTGTTAGATTTGGTATACTGATATTAGTCTAGGGGACCCTTGATTTAGATCTCTAGGCTTTCAGACTTGTTTTGGACTATTAGATGGATTTTGGTGAAAATCAAAACCTTGGGTATGGGACCCACATTCTATCTAAACAAGCTTGCATGGGAATTTTGATGGTTTAGTTGAGCCCAAAACTCCACATTTAGTATAGTAGCATAGTTTTTTTGTGTGTACAAAGTTCTGAATGAAGCTTGAGCACTCAGTCGGAGTTTGTTTGGACTTAGCGAAATTAGCTGGTGTAGTCACTTAAGCAGCTTGGAGACTGCTTTATCGGTAACAGCTTTAGAGGCCAAGGATCTCTTAAGTGGAAGTCTCTTTAGTGAATAAGTACCTATTCAGTGAAGGCTTTACAGCTTGCCAGGGGTCACTTCAGCGCCCTTTTTACCGCTTAAGCGGCTATCAGTGGTACTTTATATATATGTGTTTCATTTTCATTTTCTGCCATTATTTCTCAATTTTAAACACCAATATCAATATTTTCAGCTCATAATTAGTTGGTAAATCATATAATTGAGGTAGGGATTAGCTGGGTAACGTGAAAGTGAATATTTTCCCACCATTTCTCCATAAGTTCCCGGTTTAATTTTGAGTTAATTCTCTATCTTAGTTCTTGATTTTCATCTATGTTGTTACTATTTTGGGGGTTCTGTGGAGCTCAGATTATGCTCAGTTTTGGGTCAAGTGATCCTTGAGCTGAGAGGGACCTAGTGACGAATTTAATTTTTGATTTCGTCAATGGCCCATTATTTAATTTTTAGCTCAATTTCTAACCCGGAGCATAAATTCACAGTATAGATATTGATATTCTCGTCTTGATATGTAGAATATTATTTTTATATTATGGCAACGTTCGAAGGCTTTTTAGAAGGGAAAAGCTTCTTTATAGAGTTTTTCGCGTGCTTTCTACGGTGTCCAGGTAGGCTAGGCTTACCCGTCTTGTTATGGTATTAGAGTTATATTTCTTTAGTTGTGGGTGGATTCTTATGGACTGTACATTCATTTAGCTATTTCTGACTATTTGTAGCCAATTAGGGTGCTTTTCGAGCAGATTCCAGCCCCAATACCCTTAGGATAGTATTTGCTTATACCTTTGGATTAGAATTAGCCTATTTAGGGTTTTGGGATGTTATTATGGAGACTTACCCTAGTTGGTAGTTTCTTGCCTTAGGTTGGTTTTTCAGAGCATGTAGCGGGCCTTATCCCCCTTTTTAAGATAGGTTATTGTAGAATAATGTCCTTTTAGACTTAATTTGGTTAAAGAATATCTTTGGGATGTGGTATTGGGTTGCCTTAATCATTACCTTTAAGCTTATTATCTTTGATACCCTTGCCTTATTAGTAATGTTATGTCAAATAGCGACTATAATGACTTGATGAACTTGGGAAGAATCATAATCTTGGTATATTTATATGAAACACTTACTTATGAATTCCAGTTCAATTCGGGCATCTGGTATATTGTTTGTTATCTATGAGTTTTGATTCGGGTTCGACATCGGCCATTAGTTCCGATTCGAGTCCGACATCAGTTATATTGTTATTATTGACTAGTTTTGGTTCAATTACAATATTTATTATCATTACTATTACTATTATATCTTTTCCTTACCAGAGTTTTACTCTTTGTTTGTTCAACCATGCTTATGGGGGTTCGGTTGGGTTTTATTATCCTTGCGTGCATCTTCAAGCTTATGGGGTCAAAGTTAGGTTATATCTAGGCATCTATTTCTATCATATCTAGGAATCTATTTTTATGTTTTGATTTACTTACATTTGGTTCACCATATTTGCTTAGCATAGACTATTATCTTATTTCTTACCCTCATTTATTGCCTTTAGTTTATATACTCGCACTATATTTATACTTTTATTGTAATTGAAATCAGTCGACCTATGATGACTACTGAGTACCTAAGTTTTGGTAATCATACTACTCTTCTGCATCTTTTTCCCTGATCTAGACCCTAGTATGAGAAACCACAATTGATGCTAACCTCAGGTTGTGTTGTTGATCGGAGATTGGGTGAGTTTTCAGAGTCCGAAGCTGATCCTCCTCCTTCTGCTTTCATGATAGTATTAATTTGTATACTTTGAGACTACAATGTATATTTTGGCACTGCCTAGTACTCTTTTTGTTTAAGTGCCTCTTGTACTGACCTTACTAGGTCTTGGGGGATTCATTTTGGTATGTTTGTCCTCTCCCCTCTCTTATATAGTATGCTTATATATATGTATACATATTCCTCTTCTAGTTGCATATTATTATTATTTCATCCTTAATTCTTTATCTTCCACATGTTATCCCATTACTCATCATTCTAAGCTATGATTTGACTTACCTACTAGTGGATTGAAGCAGGTGCCATCATGACCTGAGCAATTGGGTCGTGACAGTTTGGTATTAGAGCCTAGATTCATTGGTATTGTCGATACAAAAACAAGTGTCTAATAGAGTCCCATGGATTGGTACGATGGCATCCCTATCCTATCGCAGGAGGGTAAAAGACATTCTTAGGAAAATCTCACCTTTTGTTTCATATTCGTGTGTTGTGTCCATATTTATTTCTAGATTCTTATTTGTTTCACTCTTTCGCAGATGGATTGGATGCAGGCTACACTGGCTAGTGACGGGGCCTTTGTACCAGTAGCTAGGGTGTATGTTAGAGTCAAAGGTCAACCGCATGGTTGTGGTTAGGCTAAGCTGCAACCCTAACTCGAGGCCAGGCCAAGGAGACTTCACCAGATCCAATTATTGATCCTGAGCTAGAGATTACACAAAAAGATATGCTGCCATAATAGCTGGTGGGCTAGGGGTATCCCAGGGCCACCTAAACTTATATCTTCTTCTATCCTCCTTGATATGTTGGTGCATTTATTCAGTATGTTTGGTGGAAAGCCGATGGATGGGGCTTAGACATCCAGTCTAGAGGCAGTCCAGGGTGTTCTTGGTATAGGAGTACAGCTTGCTGTTGAGGCTCCCAGAGTAAAGGTTCCACAGTACCGGTAACTCCACTATAAGCAGTATCCCAGCCAGTCATGACTTCTGAGCAGCAGAAGATGCTAGGATGATTTCTTAGATTAGCTCCTCTGAGGTTTACAAGGCCCCAGGAGAGGATTCATTTGAGTTCCTTAGCAGCTGTGAGGAGAGGTTGTGTTATTTAGATCTGGTTGAGTCGCATGGTGTGGATTACACCACTTCTAGTTTAATAGAGCAGTGAGGCAGTGGTTGAGGGGATATCTTGACTCCATACTAGTTGGATCTCCTCCTGTGACTTGGGCTAAATTCTCTTAGGCTTTCTTAGGGAAGTATATTCCTTGTAGCATGCACGAGTGCCTGAGGGATGACTTCATAAAGTTACCTTAGGTTATATAATAGTGGCAGAGTATGAGGCAAGATTTGACAAGACAGCTAGACATGCCACCATGATTCTACCCAATGAGTGTGAGAGGATACAGTGCTTCATTAGAGGACTGAGACTTCCACACTGTATGGCTTATCTTAGGTATATTCATACACTTAAGTTTCATTATCTACGCACGTTTAGCTTTGTTTTGAGGATAAATTTGTGTGATTAATGAAGTTTAAGGTGTTCTTTATGTATTTGTGTGCTAATTTACATTCTTAGAGTGTTAAGGTGAATTTGAAACTATTCAAGAGTTAAAAGGATCAAACAGAGCTTAGACGAGGAAACTAGTGATGCTAGCTTGAGCTATGTTTGTTCTAGTGTACTTTGATGAGCTCTATTGTGTTTTATGGAATAATTTTTGTTATGAGTTGTTTTAGGATACCATTGGGTAGCTATGGAATTAAAATTAAGCCTGCAAAAAAGCGACAATGAATGGGGAAACAAGAAACGAAAAGACAAGAAGAATAGAGCAAGAATTGGGTGAACCCTCACCCTGTGGAGGATGCCTTGCACCGTACCACCCATAGAATGGGAGGGGGGATTTAAACACACCCCCTAGGGAGAGGGAACACTGTTTTGTACTCATGATATGCCTTCCTCGTAACCACTTGGCCGTACGATTTGCCATGCGGCGCAACCCCCCCAAGACGTCTAAAAGTTGGTTTTTATATTAATTAAGTGGTGGTAAGGTTTCTTACGGGGAAGCATATGGACGACCTAAAACACTATAAAAGGTGTACTTAGCCACATTTATAAGGTATATTTGTAATACACACGATTTGGAGATGAGGAGAAGGCAACGAAGGCTCTACGTTAGGGTTTTGCTTCTTTTAGTTCTAATTTTCTTGTACTTTACTTATGAATTTATCAATGGTAATTCTTTGTATTACTTTGAGTGGCTAAAAACCCTCTTTCTAGGTTTGAGGCTACAACATGAATTCTTAATTATGATTTTATAGTTGGTTTATAGTCTATCAAGTCATATGATTATTCTTGCGTACTTGTTTTGCTATTCTAAAGCGTCGTGAACTTTAGTATAAATCTAATTCTCAAAATGAATTGACCATAGGAGTGGAGATACGGAATTAAGAGCATAGGGAGTGTTGATCATGTCTTTAATTGTTATATTGTAACTTTTAAAGGATTTTTTGCAGGTAGGATATTGGCTAACGAAATGGGAAGATAGTTTAAAGCATCCGAATCAAAGACTCACATCCCCTCTCAACGATGTAGTTATGAGACTAATTTGGGTAGATGACTTAGAGGATGACCATTCCAAGTTGTAATATCAACCCCGTAGATCAATAATCATGATGAACACCAATACCATCTAGAAACCATAGTTATACATGAATGTGAATAAATACATCAACCTTGGGACTCTCCTCATATTGTTTACAACCAAAATTTCATAGTTATTTGTATTATTTAGTTTATAAAAAACAAAACTCAAACTCTTTTTGGTTACAAATTGCATTTGTTTAAATTCAAATAAAATACTTAAGTTGGATCGTCTGGAAAACACCAAGTCCCTGTGGGATCAATATTCATCTCATAAGAGCCACTTTATTAATTGCACAACTACATACACTTGCATATGTAGTTAGGCCACAACAAGTTTTCTTGCGCCATTACCGGGGACTTGAAAAATTAGTAACCTTCTAATTTTTTGTTTTACTATTGTGTTTGATAAGTGCTAACAACTTGGCCTTAGCTACTCATCTTACAGGTATAGATTTATGAAGCTAGTAAGCTAGCAAGGGATAAGGATTTGGTCCAACTAGATCCTGAGCCCGAGCGTCGCTTACACCAGTTGAGAAGAGAAGCAAGACTTCTTTATCCAATATCGCAGGTTAAGCAGGATCAACAGGTTGAGGTTGTTCCTTAAGTCATGGTAATACCAAGGACAGTACGCAATGTGGCAATCCCACTAATAACTAATGTTACCTCTGCCATATATAAATCGAAACCTGGAGGTAGATTTAAGCCAAAAAAATATGGGGCAATTATTGCACTCAAGTGGACAGTTCACTTCTTAGACTCATGAGGACCCACAGGTCCATCTTCAGAATTTCTTAGAGATCAGTGACACGTTCATTCCTATAGGGGTCTCCACTGATTATATGACGCTTACACTTTTTGTATTCTTACTTTTGGGAGAAGCAAAGAAGTGGTTAAATGGAGAGCCTGCAAATTCCATCACCTCATGGAATTATCTTGCAAAAAAGTTCCTCATCCTATTCTTCCCATATGGTAAGACTGCAAAATTGAGAAGTGAAATAGTGGGCTTCACTGAGATGCTCGAAGAAAATTTGTACTAGGCTTGGGAGCGATTCAAGGGTCTTTTTAGATACTGCCCTCATCATCAGTAGTCTAATGAAGTGTTAGCTCACACTTTTGTTTAAAGTCTTAACCCAAGTACTAAAATTTTGTTAGATTACGCTGTAGGTGGTCAAGATTTAGAGAAAACTTATGATGAGCATTACACTTTATTGGACAAACTTGCACAGAGTAACCTAAATTGGCATTGTCATGCTTACAGAGCTGCAGTGAAGCATGTTTTAACTACATCAGAAAGTGATGCCATCACAACATTAACTGCATAAGTGGCTAGCATGCAAAATCAGATGATGATTCAGTTGAATAAATTGAGTATAGCTTAGGGCCAAGCTCCATCCAATGTTATGTAATCAGTGCAGAAGGTTCAGCAAGCTTAGATTTGGTGTCAAGTCTATGGAGGAAGTGATAATTATGCATATCTTTATGGCGCTAATCTAGAGTCAGTAAATTTCTTGGGCAATGCACAAAAAGGTAATCAAAACTATGGTAATGCCTACAATTGTAACTAGAAAAGTCAGCCTAACTACTCTTGGGGAAATAATCAGGTTCAACCTTAGCAATTTCAGTAGCAGCAAGGTATTCAAAACAATACACCGGATAGTAATATAGAAGAGGCTTTGAAAAAGATTCTGGCTAACAAAGAACAAATGGCTGCAAAGATCAAAAATCAGTAATTTGCTCAAAAGAATTTAGAGACTCAGCTAGGTCAGGCACAAAACACAAAACCTCAAAAGGGTCTACCTAGTGATAAAGAGTAAGATCCAAAGCAATTTGTGGCAATCACGTAGAGAAGTGGTAGAGATTTGATTAATGCACCTCTAAAAAAATCATCAGGCCCAAGAAGAGTTGATCATACCCGAGGAGACAAAAAAGCAAGTTGAGTCCAAAGAAACTGACAAAAAGAGGAAGTCTGAGTACTCAAATAAAAAGTCGATTGAGTAAAACCAAAGCATACCACCACCACCATTCCCTTAAAATATTAAGAAAGACAAAGAGGATGCTTATTTTAAGAAAATCTTTGACACTTTCAGAGAACTTCACATTAACCTTCCTTTGTTAGATGGTTTGTGGGAATCCCCAAGTATGCTAAGTACTTGAAAGATTTATCGGCAAAGAAAAATAGGCTTGGTGATATTGAGGCTGTACCACTAACAAAAGAGTGTAGTTCTGCGGTTATGTGCAAGATGCCCAAAAAGATAAAGGACCTTGGGAATTTTACCCTACCCATACAAATTGGTGAAAGCAATGTTGTTCAAGCTTTTAGTGATTTAGGGGCAAGTATTAACTTGATTCCCCTTACTGTATTTAATACTCTTAGATTGTGGAAGCCAAGGCCCACATTAATTGAGTTCTAGATGGCGAATAGAACTAGAGTGGTCCCCAAAGATATTATAGAAGATGTTCTCATTAAGGTTGATAAGTTTATTATTCCTGCTAATTTTATTTTTCTTGACTATGACGTAGATATTAGGGTACCAATCATATTAGGACATCCATTCTTGGCTATAGGTGGAGCGTTGATAGATGTTAGAGAGGCCACACTCAAGATGAGATTGAATGATGAAGAGGTGGTCTTCCGAGTGTACAAAGCACTCAACACACCCTCACACTACAAAGATTTATGCATGATCACAGCAATGGAAATGGATGAGTGTGGGGTGGAGGAGATAAAACCTTTCCATTGACTCTTCAAACTCCCTCGTAGAGTTTCCCAAATGGATAAATAAGCCAGAACTAGAAAAACTTGAAGGAAATCCTAAAAAGGTGAGTGTACAAAAAGCTGAAGACCTTGATTATGAGTACTCAAGAGGTCAGAAAAAAAGGAAAAGATGGGCCCCTATAAGTTGTAAAAGGATGAGAGAATGTGGATGATAGTTGTGACGTACATCGTGCCGCGATAATAAATCAGGCACTGCTTGGGAGGCAACACAAGTTAAAGTAGTTTTTTTTTAATTCTTTATTTCTTTGGTATCACCTTTGGTTTTTGTTTTTGTTTTGTGTTGACAGGTTGAGGGGAAGTCTGAGTACCCAAAATCTACGCTAAGGAATATGATGAAAGCATAAGAGAGGGGTCCTCTAGCCCCCATGATGGAAATCTAAGAAAGTGGCATGCTACTAGCTAGTCCTGGAGACTTTAGGGTTCTATCCTTACTTTGATTTATACTTTGGGGATAAAGTATGATTTTAAGTGTGGGGTGGGGAAACTTCGATTTGTTTAGGGTAAAGTGCGCTATAGGATTTTGGTTTTGATTTATTTGCAAGTTTCTGACTAAATATAAAAAAATTACAAAAAGATTTTATCTATGTATGTTTTTAGCTTTTGTTGTTTTGTCTGTTTAGTATAAGCACACTTCACCCATCCCCCGATTTTTCTTTTTGGTTCTTTCCGAGGGAGAGCCCTTTGAACCCACTATCCTTTGTGATTTTTAGGAGTAATTTTTAAACTTTTCATTTGATACTCTTGTTGGGTGCTACACATGATTTTATGATGCAAGTTGGTGTTGATTTCTAAGGCATGTTGTAAAAAATTTAATGACTTCATGTGAGACACTTAGACTCTTTTATTTGACTCTTGTGTGATGTTGACTTAAATTTGAATTCTTACAATTACTTGGTCGAGAGTCTATAGGGGTACTTCTTGATTTTAACACGTGTCAAGTATGAGTGAGGGCTTAGTTATACTCCATGTTTGCATATTGATGTCTAGAACTCGCCTGCTGTATTTGCAAAGCAAAATAAAGAATGTTGAGTTTAGAAGATGACATAGGCATTTATTTAATAGCCATGTTTTACATCTACTTTATCTACCCTTTATGCATGATGTTATCTAGCCCCATTGTTCCTTTAGCCTATTCCTTGGTAGCCTCATGTGTAGCTTACTCCTTTTCTTTCAATAGACCATAACTTGATCCAAAACTACTAAGTGCTTGAGTGAAAAATAAAAGTTGTGAAGAAGTGAAAGTTGAAGAGAAAAAGTGAAGTTGAATCCCCAAACTAGTAGCTATTGGTATGTTAAAAAGGTTTATGTGTTGTTGGTATGGAGTAAAGTAAAAAGAGTAAAGTGTTTTGAAAAAGATAATCAAAAACTCCCTACAAAAGATGTGCAAGCTAACTTAAAGAGATGGGGCAAAACAAAAGAGAGTTGTGAAAGAGAAAAGTAGTGAGAAATAGGCTGGTTGAAGATGAGCATAATGGAAAGTGTGTTGTATTAAAGTTAGTCACTATTCTTGACCAAAATAGTCCTACCCGTCCCTTAGCCTGCATTACAACCCTTAAAGTCCAACTTGATCTTGAGATTTGATATTCTTATATTAGTGGAGTACTACGCTAAGGGCAAGCTTATGGTTCATTTTATGTGACATATGAATTCTCTATGAGAATGAGCGAAATTTGATTCTTACACCTATTCTTGTAATAAATTGCATTAATGTGGGTAAATATGCGTAACTCTCTTGTGGTGAGGGCACATATTTTATGATGGATATGTTACTTGTATGATATCTTTGTTGAGTAATATGCATGAGTTTTCCAACTTGGTAGAGTCAATTCTTAAGGCTAGGGAGTCTTGAAGTAGTATTCATACGTTCTAAATTGTAGTATGTCATGCCTGGTGTAGAACTAGCTATTCATGTAGTCATTGTAGTTCTAGCTTGGATGTTTTATTGAAAGCAGTAATGTTAGAGTCTTCCTTGACTTTAAAGAGTTTTTCGAGGACGAATAAGGCTTTAAATGTGGGGTGGTGATCTTAGGCGTATTCATACACCTAAGGGTCATTATCTACGCACATTTAGCTTAGTTTTGATGATAACTTAGCGTGCTTAATGAATATTAAGGTGTTCTTTGTGAATTTGTGGGATAAGTTATATGTTTAGAGTGTTAAGGTAAATTTGAAATAAGTCGAGTCAAAATGATCAAATAGAGCTTAGGCGAGGAAACTTGTGATGCTAGCTTGAACTATGCTTGTTGTAGTGTACTTTGATGAGCTCTATTGTGTTCTATGGACTAATGTTTATTCTGAGTTATTATAGGAGACCATTCGACCAGCTATGTAAGATAAATAAAGTTGACAAATAAGCTTCAAGGAATGGGGAAACAAGGAATTAGAAGACGAGAATAATAGAGCAAGATTTGGGCAAACCCTCACCCTGTTGAGGGAGCCTTGCGCCGCACCCTCCATAGAATGGAAGGGGGTGTCACACCCCGAATCCCATCGAGGCGGATTGGCACCCGTAGCCGATAAGGCCCGAGAGGACCAAACTTTGCTTATATAAATTCGTATGCATGACATAAGAAATACCACTATCATGTACGAGCGTAAAAGACCAAAAACGAAAATCGTGGAACATGTGATAGATATACATATGTGAAACCTGACCGTCGAGGCCATCAAGTCAAGAACAACATATACCTCTTACATTTATACACCCACATACTTCTACAAAAGCCTCTAGCAGAAGATTTACCAAAACCAACTTAAAGTCGGGACAAGTCCCCGCTTTTTACAACATGTACAATACCAAAACATATGAACAACTGTGACTCGGAGAAGCTCCGAATTGACTAGAGCTCACCAACGATCCGCAACAACTGGCAACCTACTGTGGAGGCCTACTAGTACCTGCGCCTGCAGTAAGTAAGGTAAGTCCCACAAGGGACGTCAGTACGAAGAATGTACTGAGTATGTAAGGCTCAAATGAAACTGTATGATATGTTAATATGTCAATGAGCTCAATTACAAATTCATAACCAATATGGATAAGTCATCATTCTGTGTTTTGGGAACCATGTGTATTGCTTTCATTACTTTCTTTACTTATTTGCTTCTATGATTATTCATCTTTGCTTGTGACTTGTAATACCCAGGCCCCGACTAAACAGTGGATTTTAACATAACATAACATTATGCTGGGATCGGTTCGAGCTAGGATTATGCCCCTAGAGCTGCCACCCATGAATCAATAAAGATATGGATCGGCTCGAGCTAGGTTATTACCTCTAGAGCTGCCACCCATACCAACATATCAGGTTCGGCTCGATCTAGGTTATTACCTCTAGAGCTACTCCCTGTCAGGATCGGTCCGATCTAGGCTTATGCCTCTAGGACTGCCCCCTGATCCAACAATCTCGGGATCGGCTTGAGCTAGGCATTTTTCCCCCAAAGCTACCACCCATACTTGATCATTAACCACATATGCATTACTTCATTCATTACTTTGAGATTGATACAATGATAGTCATATCTTTATTTGAAGCCTTGGATCAATAATCAGTGAGTGAGAGACATGTGAATATACATTATTGGAAACATAACACTATTGGAACCATTGGACAATAATCAATGAACAAGATACATGAGTATAACCACCATTGGAACATTAGAACACAACCTTATTGGGCTTTCGGAACATTATCAAGGAATAAGAGAAATGTGATTCACAATTTACCAATGAGTATGAAACATATGATATTGATAATTGGTAACCGGATATAGGATACCTTAGCATATTTCGGGATAGGACAAGTGCAATGTCAATGCGAATACTATGTGCTGCAGAAAGATACGGACAGAGTAACCTTATATACCTTGTATTCTCTATAAGAATATATAATCTTATATGTGCATACAATGTCCCACTCCTTCCTTATAATCTTATATGTGCATACAATGTCCCACTCCTTCCTTATGTTTCACTCTACAATACAAATACATAACGGAATTTACATTAACCACCAACTACCTTACAAATGCATATGACGTCAATGAGTTACATATTTGCCTTAAAAAGGTCATTTCCTTCTCTACAATACCATTTTCGGCATGGTCATACCAACAATACCTCAATCATACCATACATTGACCACAACATCATATACCAATAACATTTCACCACAAAGCTTCTCCTTTACACTTTCTCATTCACACTATATCATAAATAACCCATCAAGTCAGCTTAATTCACCTCATAGAACATATCCGCCTAAATCCCATAAGTTACACTTATAGAAAAATAACAAGTTTAACAGCATAACCACACCACATATGTTCATATTTCATCCATACCATGCTCTTTCATCAAGATCACAAGTCATATTTCAAGCTTAAATCCCATGGATAACAAATCTTTTACAAAAACACAAAGTACCATGTTCAACACTTCCAAGCATTACCAACATGATTTACATACTCTCCCATGCATATAATATATTAATCCATAAGAATAATCACTTACCCAAGCTTGAAAAATGATGATCTTGCTCCAAAAGTTGGCTTTGAGTTCTTAGGGTTTGAGAGAAAAATAATTGAGAAAGATCTAGAAAGCATGAGAGTTTCAAGTGAATAAAATTCAGATTTTTTCCCCTTTTTATAGGCCTTCAATTCCATCTTTAGCCACTCTTATAGCATTTAATGCTAAGTCTAGAAGGTCAAGGCAAGAATGGGTCATTTGACCCATTTTGGCCCATGTCTTCTTCTCATTTTGGGCCTTTTATTGAGCCCAATTCACTGAACCCAATAAAATCAATAATTTCTCATGTTTAAATTATGTCATACGTGTTACGACGAAATCCCCACTCACGGAATTTATATTTGTAGCCTCAATCTCAAAAACAAACGATTCTAGCTACGTATGACTTATTTTGACCACAAAGGTAAAACCGTCATTTTGATGACAAATTCGTTCACGAGTAATTTTGCCACACCAATATAATACTTCACTCATTACATGTATATTCTCGTGGTTGTAGAAGAAACGTGGAAAAAATTGGCCCGGTACGTCCCCGGGCACCCTTGGGACTTAAGAAACATTTCCAACATTGAAAGGTGGACAAAACCAGCCTGGCACACCCTTGGGAGAGCGATCTTTCTTCCTGTGGGCTAAAACTTTTAGTACAGAGCGGCCTGGAACTCCCTCAGGCGCACCTGACCCTTAGTTTTTTTTGAAAATTTCATTTTTCGACTTTTCTTCGCGGGTTTGGTTAGATACTTCAAGTTCTATTCTTTAACTTACTTCTTACCTTTAATATCCTTTGTTTGTAGGTCCTCCAAGCCTCGTTTTTAACCCCACAAATGTTCCACAAAGTCACAAAACACCTCCTACGAAGGTTTAATCACATGTACGAGGGCCAATTTCAATTATCTCATCAATAACATAACCAAATATATACTTATGGCTCTCGACACCTAAATAAACATTGTTCAACGTCGTCAAGTAGGGTTGGGATGCTACGGGGTGTTACATTCTACCCCCCTTAAAAACATTTGTCCTTGAATGTTAACAATATCGATTCAATTACGACAAATGCATTTCTACATTAGCATACATGTACATAAACACTTAAGGCTCATGGATACTTACTTGTCATTATTCCACTTCTGAACTTTGATCTTCTTTGTCAATTTGAAATAGATATGGATACTTGGATTTCATCATTTCTTCAGCCTCCCATGTGATCTCCTCTACTTGTTGATTTTACATAATACCTTTACGAAAGCTATGTCTTTATTCCTTAATCTCTTTACTTGTCGATCTAGAATAGCAATGGGTATCTCTTCATAAGTAAGATTCTCTGTAACTTGGATGTCTTCAATGGGAACAATACGAGATGGATCTCATATGCATTTTCGAAGTATCGAAACATGAAATACTGGGTGGACTGAGGAGAGTTCCTGGGGTAGTGCTAACTCATACACAACTTGCCCAAATCTTCTAATAATTTCATATGGTCCTATATAACGTGGACTCAATTTTCCTTTCTTTCTGAATCGCATTACCCCTTTCATCGGTGACACCTTCAAAAATACCCAATCACCTATGGCAAATTCAAGCCCTCTTCTTCTAACATTAGCATATGACTTGTGTCGACTCTGGGCCATTTGTAATCGCTATTGAATCACTTTAACTTTCTCCATGGCCTGATGAACCATAGCCGGTCCAATTAAAGGAGTTTCACCTGCTTTAAACCATCCAATTGGTGATCTACATTTCCTCCCGTACAAAGCTTCATAAGGTGCCATTTTAATACTTGAATGATAGCTATTATTGTATGTAAATTCAATAAGAGGAAAATGGTCATCCCAACTGCCTTGAAAATCTAACGTGCATGCTCTTAGCATATCTTCAAGTGTCTGAATAGTACGTTCTGCTTGCCCATCAGTCTGAGGATGGAAAGCCGTACTCAAATTCACCTGTGTGCCCAAACTCTGCTGAAAAGATCTCCAAAAGTGCGCTGTAAACTGTGCTCCTCTGTCTGATATAATGGAAAGCGGAATACCATGCAATCGTACTATCTCTTTCACATACAACTTTGCATACTTTCAGCTGTATAGGTGGTCCTGACTGGTAGGAAATGTGTTGACTAGGTAATCCTGTCCACTATAACCCATTTAGAATCAAATCTCCATAATGTACGCGACAAACTTATGATGAAATCCATATTAATCATATCCCATATCCAGACTGGAAGATTGATACATTGCATGTAACCTCCTGGTTTCTGATGCTCTACTTTCACTTGTTGAAAATTCGGGCATTGAGTGACAAATTCTGCAATGTTCTTCTTCATATTTCCCCACCAATACACTTCTTTTAAATCATGGTACATTTTAGTATCACCCGGATGAATAGAATAGCGCGAATGATGCGCCTCTGTCATAATTCGTTTCCTCAGCTCATCTACATCTGGTACACATAATCTACCGTGGCACTGGAGCACCCCTTCTTTTGTAAGATCAAATGCCTTTGTCAAATTCTGTTGTACATTTTCCTTTAGCTGCAATAACATAGAATCTGCAAACTGTTTCTCTTTCACTTTAGCTATTAAGGAGGATTCCGCTGCATTTTGTACAGTAACCCCTTCATCTGGAGATTCAATAAGGCAAACTCCCAAGCTGCCTAATTGATATATATCTTTGATTATCTATTTCTTTTCAGTCAACTGGCCACTAGTGCTTTCTACTGCCTTACGGCTCAATGCATCAGCTACCACATTCGCTTTGCCTAGATTATAAAGAATGTCAATATCATAGTCTTTTAATAACTCTAACCACCTCCGTTGCCTCAAATTGAGTTCCTTCTATTTAAAGATATATTGCAAACTTTTTTGATCTGTATAGATATCAACATGTACTCCATACAAATAATGATGCCATATCTTTAAAGCAAAAACCACCGCTGCTAATTCAAGATCATGTATGGGGTAATTTTGCTCATGTGGCCGCAACTGTCATGAGGCATATGCTATGACATTACAGTGTTGCATCAATACACATCCGACGCTAACCCTGAAAGCATCACAATACACTGCATAACCTTCGGTGCCCTCGGGAAGTACTAAAACTGTTGTGGAGGTTAATTTATCTTTCAACTTTTGGTAGCTTTTCTCACACGCATCACTCCACTGAAATTTAACTGCCTTATTTGTAAGCTTTGTTAACGGTGCAGCAATGGAGGAAAAACCTTTCACAAATCTTCTGTAATAACCTGCCAATCCAAGAAAACTACGAATCTCTGTGGGTGTCGTAGGTCCTGGCCAATTTTTCACCGCTTCAATCTTTTATGTATCAACCTGTATTCCTTCATCCGACACAATTTGACCCAAGAATGCGACTGATTTTAACAAAAACTCACATTTGGAGAACTTTGCATACAACTTATGCTCACGGAGAATCTATAACACCTGTCGTAAGTGATTAGCATGGTCTTCCGGTGATCTTGAATAAACTAGATGTCATCTGTAAATACCATGGCGAACACGTCCAAAAATGGCTTAAACACCCTATTCATCAAATCCATGAACACAGCTGGTGCATTTGTTAGTCCAAATGACATAACTAAAAATTCATAATGGCCATACCGTGTTCTGAAAGCTGTCTTAGGTACATCTTTTTCTCTAACTCTGACTTGGTGGTAATCCGACCTCAAGTCAATCTTTGAAAAACACTTGGCACCCTGTAACTGATCAAAAAAATCATCAATTCGAGGGAGGGGATATTTTTTCTTGATCGTTACCTTATTCAATTGTTGATAGTGAATGCATATTCTCAATGTGCCATCTTTCTTCTGTACAAATAATACCGGTGCACCCCACGGGGACATACGAGGCCTAATGAAGTCCTTATCCAGCAAATCTTTCAATTGCTCCTTCAATTCACGTAATTCTACTGGAGCCATACTATATGGAGGAATAGAGATAGGCTGAGTGCCCGGAATCACATCAATGCCAAACTCTACTTCCCGTTCTGGGGGTAAGCCTGGAAGATCCTCTGGAAATACATCTAGAAATTCATTGACCACTGGAACCGACTGCGGAGTGAGTGGTTCCACATCATTATCTTTCACTCTTACTAAGTGACATATGCAACCTTTAGCAATCATATTCCTAGCTTTCAGATAGGAAATAAATCTTTCTCGTGGTGCCCCTATATCACCCTTCCATTCAAGAATATTCATTTTGGGAAATGAAAATGTACCTTCTTGGCCCGGCAATCTACCGTGGCATAACAAGAGGCCAACCAATCCATTCCCATTATCACATCAAAATCCACCATGTCTAGTTCAATAAGATCAGCCAGTGTATCATGACCACACACAGTTACCATATAATTACGATATACTCTTTTTGGAATAATATATTCACCAACCGGTGTAGACACTTCAATTGATTTAATTAATAATTCTGATGCCTTTACAAATTTTGCAGCAACCAATGGAGTAACATAGGAAAATATAGAACCTGGGTCAATTAGTGCATATACATTATATGAAAATATGGATAATGTACCTGTGATGACATCAGGGGAAGCCTCTGAATTCTGTTGGTCCACCAGAGCATAAGTATGATTCTGGACCCCACTAGTACTGGTTGCTCCTCTGGCACCCCTACCACAGCCAACAGACTGCACACCTCGGCCCAAAGAAGGAATCGATGCTGATGATGCAACGACCGATCCTGCCGATCGTGCTATACCACCCATGCTCCTCTGGGGACACTCTTTCATCGTGTGTCCCATCATACCGCAC
Source organism: Capsicum rhomboideum (assembly GCA_031232105.1). NCBI lineage: Eukaryota > Viridiplantae > Streptophyta > Magnoliopsida > Solanales > Solanaceae > Capsicum > Capsicum rhomboideum. The sequence continues at coordinate 55,292,213 of CP124718.1, forward strand.
TAGAAACAAGCATTTGTCCCCACTTGTCATGTACCTGCATGAATACACCCACAGTGCTAACACTGCTGACAAGGAAAACAGACTACCTGTGATCCATGACCTCCACTACTCTGCCTAGATGAACCACCTCTAAACCCTCGAAAATGAGAGTGAGCACCTGCTGTGGAATGAGAAAACGATGGTCTAGGTGGTCTAGGAAACATACGAGGCCTAGATCCTCCTTGGGACATCATAGATGGTCCCATAGGTCTAGCCCTTTTGGACTGTCCTCTGTCAAATTCATGTGCCCTTCTTCTCTGTCTTTGATCTTTTTATTTTTCTAGGCGAAGGCCTGAATTCTCGCGATGTCCATATCCTTATTCAAGGCATCAATGGTGCAATCCCTTACCAAATATGGTTCTAATCTGTCCACGTATCGATGGACTCTGTCTGTCATTATAGCCACCACATTTGGAGCATATCGAGCCAAGGAATTAAATTGCAAACTGTATTCTCTAAAGCTTAAATTTCCCTGACGTAGATTTAGAAACTGATCCGCACGTGCCTCACGGATCTCATAGGGAAGGTAATGATCAAGGAAAGCTGCTTTAAATCCTTCCCTATTAGGTGGATTTGCACCAATATCATGAGATTTCTTCCAATCCTCATACCACAATATCGCCTCTTCCTTCAATCTATACGCAGCAAGTTCAACTGTTTCTACCCCCATCACGTGTATAACTTCCAAGGCCCTCTGAATCTGATCCACGAAGTCCTGTGGATCTTCTTTAGGATCTGACCCAGTGAATATAGGAGGGTCCAGTTTTAGAAAATCCTGTGTTCTGCGACTCGCCACTCTAGCCGCATCATCCTCGTGTGTCATTGGACCAGCTCATCCTTGACTTTGGGCTGCCACTAACTGTTTCAACATATGTACTGCATTTATAAGATCCTGATCTGTGGTGTTCATTGGTGGTTCTGCGGGTACTTCTCTACCAACTGGCTCTTCCAGAGCTGGAAAGGTAGAAGAAGACCGCGATTAAATTTCAGCATTTGCTCCACCTTGACTAGCTTGGTCAGGTGGCAATATACTCATTCCTTCTTCGGCAGGCATATCTACCTGCTTACCTTTACCTCTATCTCTTCTCGTGATCGGAATTTTTACTATATCAAAGAAAATCAATTCCAATGGTCAGATACAATCCAACTTACAATACTGGCTCTATTGCACGATCTAGAAGTGAAGAAAAGAAACAACATCCTAAATGTCCCGTAGCCTCCTACTTATAAATATGGTGCACAACACACCGTTAAGTAAGACTCTACTCAGACACGGCTTTTTAATGTAACACCCCGTACCATCCCAACCCTACTTGACGACGTTGAACAATGTTTATTTAGGTGTCGAGAGCCACAAGTATGTATTTGGTAATTTTATTGATGAGATAATTGAAATTGGCCCTCGTACATGTGATTAAACCTTCGTAGGAGGTGTTTTGTGAATTTGTGGAACATTTGTGGGGTTAAAAAAGAGGCTTGGAGGACCTCCAAACAAACGATATTAAAGGTAAGAAGTAAGTTAAAGAATAGAACTTGAAGTATCTAACCAAACCCACGAAGAAAAGTCAAAAAATGAAATTTTCAAAAAAACTAAGGGTCAGGTGTGCCATAGGGCGTTCCAGGACGCTCTGGGCTAAAGATTTTAGCCCACAGGCAGCAAGCTGGCACGCCCAAGGGTGTGCAAGGCTGGTTTTGTCAACCTTTCAATGTTGGAAATGTTTCTTAAGTCCCAAGGGTGCCTGGGGACGTACCGGGCTGATTTTTTCCACGTTTCTTCTACAACCACGAGCATATACATGGAATGAGTGAAGTATTATATTGGTGTGGAAAAATTACTCATGAACGAATTTGGCATCAAAATGACGGTTTTACCCTTGTGGTCAAAATACGCCATACGTAGCTAGAATCGCTTGTTTTGGGGATTGAGGCTACGAATATAAATTCCGTGAGTGGGGATATTGTATTAACGTGTATGAAATAATTTAAACATGAGAAATTATTTATTTTATTGGGTTAAGTGAATTAGGCTCAATAAAAGGCCCAAAATGAGAAGAAGACATGGGCCAAAATGGGTCAAATGACCCATTCTTGCCTTGACCTTCTAGACTTAGCATTAAATGCTATAAGAGTGGATAAGGATGGAATTGAAGGCCTATAAAAAGGGTAAAAAATCTGATTTTTATTCACTTGAAACTCTCATGCTTTCTAGATATTTCTCAATTATTTTTCTCTCAAACCCTAAGAACTCAAAGCCAACTTTTGGAGCAAGATCATCATTTTTCAAGCTTGGGTAAGTGATTATTCTTATGGATTAATATATTATATACATGGGAGAGTATGTAAATCATGTTTGTCATGCTTGGAAGTGTTGAACATGGTACTTTGTGTATTTGTAAAAGATTTGTTATCCATGGGATTTAAGCTTGAAATATGTCTTGTGATCTTGATGAAAGAGCATGGTATGGATGAAATATGAACATATATGGTGTGGTTATGCTATTAAACTTGTTATTTTTCTATAAGTGTAACTTATGGGATTTAGGCCGATATGTGCTATGAGGTGAATTAAGGTGACTTGATGGGTTATTTATGATATAGTGTGAATGAGAAAGTGTAAAGGAGAAGCTTTGTGGTGAAATGTTATTGGTATATGATGGTGTGGTCAATGTATGGTATTATTGAGTTATTATTGTTATGACCATGCCAAAAATGGTATTGTAGAGAAGGAAATGACCTTTTTAAGGCAAATATGTAACTCATTGACGTCATATGCATTTGTAAGGTAGTTGGTGGTTAATGTAAATTCCGTTATGTATTTGTGTTGTAGAGTGAAACATAAGGAAGGAACGGGACATTGTACGCACATCTAAGATTATATATTTGTATAGAGAATACAAGGTATGTAAGGTTACTCTGTCCGTATCTTTCTGTTGCAAATAATATTCGCATTGACATCACACAATCCTTGATAATGTTTCGAAAGACCAATAAGGTTGTGTTCTAATGTTCCAATGGTGGTTATACTCATGTCTCTTATTCATTGATTATTGTCCAATGGTTCCAATAGTGTTATGTTTCTAATAGTGTTATGTTTCCAATAATGTTTTTTCACATGTCTCTCACTCCCCGATTATTGATCCAAGGCTTCAAATAAAGATATAACTATCATTGTATCAATCTCAAAGTAATGCATATGTGGTTAATGATCAAGTATGGGTGGTAGCTTTGGGGGCAAAATGCCTAGCTCAAGCTGATCCCGAGATTGTTGGATCAGGGGGCAGTCCTAGAGGCATAAGCCTAGCTCGGACCGATCCTGTCAAGGGGTAGCTCTATAGGTAATAACTTAGCTCGAGCCGAACCTGATACGTTGGTATGGGTGGCAGCTTTAGACGTAATAACCTAGCTCGAGCCGATCCCGAACTATATTGATTCATGGGTGGAAGCTCTAGGGGCATAAGCCTAGCTCTACCCGATCCCAGCATAACGTTATGTTATTTTAAAATCCACTGTTCAGTCGGGGCCCGGCTATCGCAGGTCACAAGCAAAGATGAATAATCATAGAAGGAAAAAAGCATATATAAGTAATGAAATCAATACACATGGTTCCCAAAACACAGAATGATGACTTATCCATATTGGTTATGCATTTGTAATTGAGATCATTGACATATTTACATATCATACAGTTTTATTTGAGCCTTACATACTCATTACATTCTTCGTACTAACGTCCCCTGTGCGACTTACCTTACTTGTTGCAGGCGCAGGTACTAGTAGGCCTCCACAGTAGGTTGCCAGTTGTTGCGGATCATTGGTGAGCTCCAGTCAGTTCGGAGCTTCTTCGAGTCACAGTAGTTCATATGTTTTGGTATTGTACATGTTGTAAAAAGCGGGGACTTTTCCCGACTTTCAGTTGGTTTTGTTAAATGTTCTGCTAGAGGCTTGTGTAGACGTATGTGGGTGTATAAATGTAAGAGGTATATGTTATTCTTGACTTGATGGCCTCGATGTTCAGATTTCACATATGTATATCTATCACATGTTCCACGATTTCCATTTTTGGTCTTTTATGCTCGTACATGATAGTGGTATTTCTTATGTCATGCATATGAATGGACATAAGCAAAGTTTGGTTCTCTCGGGCCTTATCGGCTACGGGTGCCAATTCGCCCCGATGGGATTGGGGGTGTGACAGGGGGGATCATACCTCACCCCCTAGGGAGAGGGCACATTAGTTTTGGCTCTTAATGGTCCTGCCTCACAACCCCTTGGCCGTGCGATTGGCCATGCGGTGAAACCCTCCTAGGAGAAGGCAACAAAGGCTCTACGTTAGGGTTTTGCTTCTTTTACTCCTAGTTTTCTTGTAATTTAGTTATTAATTCATTAATGGTGATTCGTAGTATGACTATGAGTGGATAAACACCTTTTTTCTATGGTTAAGGCTACAAGATTTCTTAATTATGGTTTAATAGTTGGTTTTTATGTTTATTAAGTTATGTGATTATTCTTGCGTTCTTGTTTTACTATTCTAAAGAATCATGAACTTTAGGATAAATCTAAGACTCGAAACGAATTAACCATAGGGGTGGAGAGATAGAAAGAAACACATAGGCAGTGTAGATTATGTTTTTAATTGTTATATTGTAATTGTTAAAGGGTGATTTGTGGGTAGGATATTATATACCTAAACGCCCCACTTGGTTAATAAAATGGGAAGATAGTTTAATATATCCGAATTAAAGACTCACATCCCCACTCAACAATGTAGTTGTGAGATTAATTTGGGTAAATGACTTAGAGGATGACCATTCACCAAGTTGTAATATCAACCCTGTAGATCAATAATCATGATAAACACCAACAGCTACTAGAAACCATAGTTATACATGACTGTGAAGTAAATGCCTCAACCCTTGAACTCTCATTATACTGTTTACAATCCAAATTTCATATCTTTGTTATTTCTATTATTTAGTTTATAAAAAAAAAAAAACTCAAACTCATTTTTGTTTCAAATCACACTTGTTTAAATTCAATAGAAATACTTAAGTTGGATCGTCCGCTAAACACTTAGTCCCTGAGGGATTGATATTCGGCTTAGAAAAGTCACTTTATTACTTGCACAACCACGGACACTTGCGTATGCAGTTGAGCCGTAACAATGACCTTTTAAAGTACTTTAGCTACTGGTAGATCTTTTATTGACATTGCTGATTACATTTATACTATAGAGGGTTTGCATCATGAGGCTCGTGGTGGCATCGATAAGAGGCCTCATAACCAAGGAAACTATAGTGGGATTTGTAGTAGTTCTCAGTTCAAGGGCAGAGGTTTTCAGGGCCAGTATCCTCAACAACATCTGTATCAGCAACATGGTCAGTCTAGCATGCCCATTCAGGCAACGCTATAGATTTGAGATGAGGTTATCCTAGTTATAGTGATTTCATTGTGTAGAGCTATGGTCAATCATTGAGGGGCTTTTAGTCAGGGTATTTTGGATATGGTGTCCATTCTAGGTCAATCAAACCATCTCATCAAGTTAGATTTCTTGAGGTATACTATGAAATTGGGGTTGTTGGTCATTTTTCCCGAGAGTGTCCCCACGGGGGATGATTGCGCTTTCTACATAAAGTGCTTCACCGATTAAATAAGTGTCGCCCCCTGCTAGAGGTGGTGCCCATTGTCACAAGGGTAGTCCCTAAGGTTCTCTTAGAGGCTCTCCGACTGATAGGGCAGGTGGTCAGGTAGGAATCTATTCCAAAGGCAGGCAGGGTCATTTATATATTATTCCTAGTAAGTTGGATGTCTAGGCTTTGGATGTTGTTATTACAGGTACGATTTCAGTGTGCCATTAGCTAGCTTTTACTTTGTTTGATATTGGCTCCATGTATTCTTATGTGTCTACTTATTATGCATCTCAATTGGGGTTGTCTTGTGAGCCATTTTATATGTCTGTGCATATAACAACTCCTGTGGGTGAATCTTTAGTAGTAGATCAGGGATATAGATCATGTATTGTGACTATTTAGGAGTATGACTCTTAGATTGACCGAATTATGCTAGATATGGTTAATTTTGACGTGATTCTGGGTATGGATTGGTTATCTCTCTATCCTGCAGTCTTGGATTGTTTTTCTAAGATCATTACTTTATTCCTGCATACAAACCCCCAGTTGTATTGCAGGGTGCTTATAGCCACCCGTTGAGGGGGATTATTTCTTATATTCAACTAGGAGACTGTTATTGAGGGGTTGTATGGCTTATCTGGCTTATATTCATGATGTTAGTATTAAGAGTACTTCGTTGGACTTTGCTCCTATAATTTGTGACTTCCCTGATATTTTTCCTACCGACCTACCTAACCGTCTTCCTAAGTATGATATATACTTAGCTATTGATCTTGAGTCGGGCACCCGACCCATTTCTATTGCATCTTATCATATGGCTTCTGTTGATCTAAAAGAGCAAAAAATTCAGCTTCAGGATCTTCTGGGTAAGGGGTTTATTAGACGAAGTGTATCGCCATGGGGTGCTCTAATTCTATTTGTGATGAAAAAAGAAGGTTCTATGCATATGTGTATCAATTACAGACAGTTGAATAACGTGGCAGTGATGTGTAGATGTCCTATGCCTCGTATTGATAATCTATTTGACATGCTTAAGGGTGTAGCTATGTTTTCTAAGATTGTTTTGAGATCTTGCTACCATCAGTTTAGGATTCAGGTAGAGGACATCCCTAAGACAGCCTTCAGGACTTGCTAGGACCATTATGAGTTCCTAGTCATGTCTTTTGGGTTGACTAATGACCCAACAACATTTATAATATTAATGAACCATGTATTCAGACCCTATTAAGACTCTTTAGTGATCATGTTTATTAATGGCATTTTTGTCTATTCGAGGAGTAGGGTGGAACACGAGAAACATTTGAGGACTGTGCTGTAACACCCCGTACATTTCCGACCTTACTTGACAAGTTTGAGCCATGTTTACCTTAGTGTTGAGAGCAATAAGTACGTATCTTGTATGGCTTTGATGGGGTATTGGATGGTATGCTAGTGTTTGCAAGGAGCAGTCAAAATTCAGAGAAATAGCAAAACTTGTGCCACTCCTTGTTTTAGGGGGTGTGGAGCAAGCCTTCATATTCAGAGACCATGCCATTTTCGCGCCACTGCTTGGTTTGCAACAATGGCGCAAGGTACAAATAGTTTGGCCCTTCCGTGCTCGTTTTGCAATGCATTGCAACATCAATTCTTCCTTGGTTTCTTTTGGTTCCTTGGTGATCCTTTTATCCTTGAATAAGCTTCAAATACCTCAATACACTCCTACATAATCAAAGCATGAAACACAAGTGTTTTATCAAATTATGTTCAATTAAGCCATGAGTGCTTAGAATTTCTATTTTTGCGATTGAGGCTACAAACATGAATCTCGTAAGTGAATATTGTCGTGAAATTATGGAATTATTTAAACATGAGATATATGATGGATTACACATTGAATTTGGTGGGCTAAGTTAATATGTGCTAATGGGCCCAATTTGAGGCCCAAAGGGGAAAATGACCCATTCTTGTGTGGACCAAGGGACCATGGCATTTAATGCCCAAAGAATTGGATAAGGATGACTTTAGAGGTCTATATAAGACAAGGAAAAATCATATTTTATTCACAAAAACTCTCATGCCTTTCAAGATATTTCTACAACATTTCTCTATTTTCCAAACCCTAAGGCAACCATTTTCTTTGGACACTTTGGACAAGATCATCACTTTGAAAGCTTTGGTATGTGTTTATTCTTGTGATTTAATATATTATATGCATGAGAGATTGTGTACATCATGATGGTTATGTTGGCAAGGTTGAATAGGGCACTTTTGCTTTTTGCAAAAAGATGTGCCATCTTTGTGATTTAAACTTGAAAGGAGACTTGTGGTTTTGATGAAAGTGCAGGGTATGGATGAAATATCAACATTAATGGTGTGTTTATGTTCCTTAACTTGTTATTTTTCTATAAGTGTAAATTGTGGGATTGTTGTCGGTATGTTGTTATGAGGTGTATTGAGGTGACTTGATGGATTAATTATGATGTGGTGTTAATGAGAAAGTGTAAATGAGAAACTTGTTGTGAAATGCTATTGGTATATGATGTTGTGGTCAATGTATGGAATGTTGGGGTATTGTTGGTATGATAATGCCGTGAATGGTATTGTAAAGGGGTAAATGACATTTTAAGGCAAACATGCAACTCATTGTCGTTTCATACACTCGTAAGGTAGTTGGTTGTTAACGTAAACTCCGTTATGTACTTATGTTGTAGAGTAAGATGTAAGGAGGGAGCTGGACTATTTTTTTCACATATAGGATTGTATATTCATATTGGGAAGATAAGGTATGTAAGGTTACTCTTTCCGTATCCTTCTGCAGCATATATTGTCCACATTGACATCGTACTTGTTCCATTCTGAAATGTTCTAAGGTATCTCATTTAAGGGTTCACCTATTGTTAGTCACATGTTCCTCATTCATTGATCATTTGTTATTCATGTGTTACATAATTGAGGATATGGTTCCGAAGTTCCAATAATGTACAATCACCAATGTATCACTCTTATAGCTAAAGAATGAAGTAATGCATAATGAATTGTATTCATGGGTGGTATCTCATGGGGTGACAAGAACACCTGCGTGGGTCGATCCCAATATTTTGGGTGGTATCTCATGGCATGAAAAGAACACTTGCATTAGTCGATCCCAATATTTTGGGTGGTATCTCATAGGGTGAAAAGAACACCTGCATGGGTCGATCCCAATATCACGGGTGGTATCCCAGGGGTTAAAATACCTAGCATGGGTCGATCCCGATTTATGTATTTAAGAGGACCGTATCCCAGGGGTGGAAGGACCTAGCATGGGTCATCCTCTTTACTACTGATCAGCTGGTCATTTTTTTAAAGTAACGTAAAATAAAGTAATGAATGTAATGAACATGGTTCTACACATACAGAACGACGGTTTATCCATATTGATTTCCATTGATGATCTCATGTATTGATACAGTTCCTTATGTCCTTACATACTCAGTACATTCTTCGTACTGACACCCCTTGGGGGACTTACCTTACTCGCTACAGGCGCAGGTGCTAGTAGACCTCCACAGTAGGCTGCAGGTCATTTCCAGAGCATTAGTGAGCTCCAGCTGTTTCGGGGCTTTTCGAGTCACATATGTACATTTGTTTTGGTATTGTGTTGGTATTGTATATGTGTATAGAATGGGGTCTTGTCCCGACTCTAAGTTGGTTTTAGTTAGGCATCTGTAGAGGCTTTATAGATGTGGTGGGACAAATGAAGGATATGTAAGGAACTTATGTTTTTGTCTTGATGGCCCCAACGGCCAAGTTTTATAGTTATCATGTATTTTCCATGGCGTCCGCTATTGGCATCTTATATCCATTTGTGGTGGTGATGTATATTGAGTAGCATGCGCATGAATGTACATGAGCAAGGATTGGTTCTCTCGGGCCTCAACGGCTTCGGGTGCCAGTCCACCCCGTTGGAATTCGGGGCGTGACAAAAGTGGTATCATAGCCAGATTGTCCTAAGGGTGTCTAGAAAGCCGTGTCTAAGTAGAGTCTTGCTTATAGATGTGTTGTACACCACATTTATAAGTAGGAGGCTATGGGACATTTAGGAGTTTTTTCTTTTCTTCATTCCTAGATCAAGCAATAGAGCCAATGTTGTAAGTGGAATCGCATCTGACCATTGGAATTGGTTTTCTTGTGTTATAGAAAATGTCAATTGCAAGGAAAGGTAGAGGTAAAAGTAAAAATATAGACAGGATTGCTGGTGAGGGAACTAGTAGACCACCATCGGAACAAGCTAATCGAGGTGGAGCTGAATAGGAGTTTGCATCACGGGCTTCTTCTACTTTACCCACAGAACCGCATATGAACGCCACTGACCAGGATTTAAGAAGTGCAGTGCATATGTTGACTCAGATAGTCGTTGCACAAACTTAGGGATGAGCTGGTCCAACAACAAATGAGGATGATGCGGCTAGAGTGGCCAATCGCAGAACACAGGATTTTCTGAAACTAGACCCTCCTATATTCACTGGGTCAGATCCACTGGCAGATCCATAGGACTTCGTGGACCAGGTCCAAAGGGCACTATATTTTATGCACGTGACGGGTATAGAAATAGTTGAACTTACGGCTTATAGATTGAAAGGTGATGTGATATTGTGGTATGAGGAATGGAAACGGTCGAGGGGTATTGATGCACTTCCAGCTGGTTGGGAAGAATTTAAAGTGGCCTTTCTTGATCACTATCTCCCATATAAAATTCGGGAGGCACGTGCAGACCAGTTTCTAAACCTTCGACAAGGGAATATGAGTGTTTGAGATTACAATCTTCAGTTTAATTCTTTGGCTCGATATGCTCCGAATGTAGTGGCTACAATGATAGACAGAGTCCATAGATACGTGGACAGATTGGAGCCATATTTGGTAAGGGACTGTACTATTGCTGCTTTGAACAGAGAGATGGATATAGCCAGAATTCAGGCTTTCCCACAGAAGATGGAAGATCAGAGGCAAAGAAGGAGGGTACATGACTTTGAAAGAGGGCTATCGAAGAGGGCTAGACCTATGGGGAAGTCTATAGTGTCCCAAGGGGAATCTAGGCCTCAAATGTTTCCTAGACCGCCTAGACCATCATTCTCTTATTCCATAACAGGAACTCAACCTCAATTCTGAGGGTTTGGAAGCAGTCATGTTGGGCAGAGTAGTGGGATTCAAGGTTTGCAGACATTATGGTTTTCTTGTCCGCCGTGTCAGCACTGCAGAAGGTTTCATTTAGGTGAATGTCGGTTTGGGTCAACTATTTGTTATTGGTATGGTATGAAAGGGCACCTAATGAGAGAATGCTCACGGAGGGCCACGGGTGGTATAGCACGACCTAAGGGATCAGTCGTTGCATCATCATCATCAGTTCCTTCCCTAGGCAGAGATGTGTAGCCTGCTGGTCGTGGTAGGGGTACCAGAGGAGCAGCTATATCCAGTGGAGCCCAGAACCGCACTTATGCTCTGGTGGACCGGCAGAATTTGGACGCACCTCCTGATGTAGTCACGGGTATACTGTCCATATTTTCACATCATGTATATGCATTGATTGATCCGAGATCTACTTTATCCTATGTTTCTTCTTTGATTGATGTGAAATTTGAAAGAACACCAGAATCCTTAGTTCAGTCAATTGAAGTATCTACACTAGTTGTTGAATCAATTATTGCAAAAATAGTATATCGTAATTGTGTTATAACTGTGTGTGGTCATGACACACTATATGATTTTATTGAACTTGATATGGTGGATTTTAATGTTATAATGGTGATGGATTGGTTGGCTTCTTGGTATGCCATGGTGGATTGCCGAGCTAAGGAGGTACATTTTCATTTTCCACAAAAGAATGTTCTTGAGTGGAAGGGTAATGTGGGGGCACCGAGAGGAAAATTTATTTCCTATCTTAAGGTTAGGAAAATGATAGCTAAGGGGTATATATGCCATTTAGTAAGAGTGCAAGATATCGATGTGGAACCACCAACTCCTTAAACGGTTTCGGTGGTTAATGAATTCCTCGATGTATTTCCTGATGATCTTCCAGGCTTACCCCCAGAATGGGAAGTAGAGTTTGGTATTGATGTGATTCCAGGCACTCAGCCTATCTCTATTCCCCCCGTATAGAATGGCTCAAACAGAATTGCCTGAATTGAACGAGCAATTGAAAGACTTGCTGGACAAGGGCTTCATCAAGCCTAGTATGTCTCCGTGGGGTGCACCAGTATTATTTGTACGAAAGAATGATGGCACATTGAGAATGTGCATTGACTATCAGCAATTGAATAAGGTAACGATCAAGAACAAATATCCCCTCTCTCAAATTAACGATTTGTTTGATCAGTTACAGGGCGCCAAGTGTTTTTCAAAGATTGACTTGAGGTCAAGTTACCATCAAGTCAGAGTTAGAGAAAAATATGTACCCAAGACAGCTTTCCGAACACGGTATGGCCATTATGAATTTTTAGTTATGTCATTTGGACTAACGAATACACCAGCTGTGTTTATGGATTTGATGAATAGGGTGTTTAAGCCATTTCTAGAAGTGTTCGTGATGGTATTTATAGATGACATCCTGGTTTATTCAAAACCCCAAGAGGACCATGCTAATCACTTGCGACAGGTGTTACAGATTCTCCATGAACGTAAGTTGTATGCAAAGTTTTCTAAATGTGAATTTTGGTTAAAATCTGTCGCATTCTTGGGTCACATTGTGTCAGATGAAGGGATACGGGTTGATATACAAAAGATTGAAGGGTGAAAAATTGGCCAAGGCCTACGACACCTACGGAAATTCATAGTTTTCTAGAGTTGGCAGGCTATTATCGAAGGCTTGTTGAAGGGTTATCTTCCATTGCTGCACCTTTAATGAAGTTAACACACAAGGCAATTAAGTTTTAACAGAATGATGCATGTGAGAAAAGTTTCCAAGAGGTGAAAGATAAATTAACTTCTACACCGGTATTGGTACTTTCGGAAGGCACAGAGGGGTATGTTGTATATTGTGATTCTTTCAGATTTGACCTAAGGTGTGTGTTGATGCAACACGGTAATGTAATAGCATATGCCTCATAACAGTTGTGGCCACACGAGAGAAATTATCCCACACATGATCTTGAATTAGCAGCGGTGGTATTTACTTTAAAGATATGGCATCATTATTTGTATGGAGTTCGTGATGATATCTATACTGATCACAAAAGTTTGCAATATATCTTTAATCAGAAAGAACTCAATTTGAGGCAACAAAGGTGGCTAGAGATTTTAAAAGACTATGATATTGATATTCTATATCATCTAGGAAAAGCAAATGTAGTAGCGGATGCATTGAGCCGCAAGGCAATAGGAGGCACTAGTGGCCAGTTGACAGAAAAGCAATACTTGGTTAAGGATCTACATCAATTAGCCAGCTTAGGGGTTCGTCTTCTTGAATCCTCAGATAAAGGGTTATTGTACAAAACGCAGCAGAATCTTCCTTAATTGTTGAGGTAAAGGAGAAACAGTATGTGGATCCTATTTTATTGCAGCTGAGATAGAATGTGCAGCAAGAGTTGACAAAGGCATTCAATCTTACGCAAGAGGGAGTACTTCAATGCCAAGGTCGATTATGGGTATCGGATGTAGTTGAGCTAAGAAAGCGGATTATGACAGAGGTACATCACTCACGGTATTCTATTCATCCGAGATCTACCAAAATGTATCATTATTTGAAAGATATGTATTGGTGGGGAAATATGAAAAAGAACATTGCGGAATTTGTAGCTCAATGCCCAAATTGTCAACAAGTTAAAGTAGAGCATCAGAAACCTGGAGGTTATATCTAATGTATCAATCTTCCAGTCTGGAAATGGGACATGATTAATATGGACTTTATCACAGGTTTTCCTCGTACATTGCGGAAATTTGATTCCATATGGGTGATAGTTGATAGGCTTACCAAGTCAGCGCATTTCCTACCAGTCAGGACCACCTATATAACTGAAGATTATGCACGGTTGTATGCTAAAGAGATAGTAAGATTACATGGGATTCCAATCTCTATTATATCAGACAGGGGGGGGGGCAATTTACTGCACATTTTTGTAAATCTTTTCAGAAGAGCTTGGGTACACAGGTGAATTTAAGTACGGCTTTTCATCCTCAGACAGATGGACAAGCGGAGCGTACTATCTAAACACTTGAAGATATGCTACAAGCATGTACAATGGACTTTAAAGGCAGTTGGTATGATCATCTTCCTTTTACTGAATTTGCCTACAACAATAGCTATCATTCAAGTATCAAAATGGAACCTTATGAAGCTTTAACGGAAGAAAATGTAGATAACTAAATGGATGGTTTGAAGCAGGTGACACTGCTCTACTTGGGCCAGATCTTGTTCATCAAGCTATGGAGAAAGTTAAAGTGATACAACGGCGTCTACAAACGTCCCAAAGTCGACACAAGTCATATATTGATGTTGGAAAAAGAGGGCTCGAATTTGCTATAAGCGATTGGGTATTCTTGAAGGTGTCGCTAATGAAAGGGGCGATGAGATTTTGAAAGAAAGGGAAATTGAGTCCACGTTATACAGGCCCATATGAAATTATTAGAAGATTTGGGCAGGTTGCATATGAATTTAAATTACCCCAAGAACTCTCCTCAGTCCATCCAGTGTTCCATGTTTCGATGCTTCAAAAATGTATAGGAGATCCATCTTGTATTGCTCCCATTGACGATGTTCAAGTTACAGAGGATCTCACTTATGAAGAGATACCTATTTCTATTCTGGATAGACAAGTGAAGAGGTTAAGAAATAAAGATGTAGGATCCGTAAAAGTCCTTTTGAGGAATTAAAAAGTGGAGGAGATCACATGGAAATCTGAAAAAATGATGAAGTCCAAATACCCTCATCTATTTCAAATAGAAGAAAAAGCTCACAGTACGGAGGTGGAGCAATAACAATTAAGTATCTATGGGCATTAAGTGTATGTGTATATATATGCTAATATAGAGATGCATTTGTTATAGTTGAAAAAATGTTGGTAACATTCGAGGACGAATATTTCTAAGGGGGGAAGAATGTAACACCCCGTACATTTCCGACCTTACTTGACAACTTTGAGCCATGTTTACCTTAGTGTTGAGAGCAATAAGTATGTATCTTGTATTCCTTTGATGGGATATTGGATGGTATGCTAGTGTTTGCAAGGAGCAGTCAAAATTTAGAAAAATAGCAAAACTTGCACCACTCCTTGTTTTAGGGGGTGTGGCGCAAGCCTGCAGATTCAGAGACCATTCCATTTTCGCGCCACTGCTTGCTTTGCAACAGTGGCGCAAGGCACAAATTGTTTGGCCCTTCCGTGCTCGTTTTGCAATGCATTGCAACGTCGATTCTTCCTTGGTTTCTTTTGGTTCCTTGGTTATACTTTTCTCCTTGATTAAGCTTCAAATACCTCAATACACTCCTACATAATCAAAGCATGAAACACAAGTATTTTATCAAATTATGTTAAATTAAGCCATGAGTGCCTAGAATTTCTATTTTTGCGATTGAGGCTACGAACACAAATATCGTAAGTGAATATTGTTGTGACATTATGGAATTATTTAAATATGAGATATATGATAGATTACACATTGAATTTGGTGGTCTAAGTTAATATGTGCTAATGGGCCCAATTTGAGGCCCAAAATGAAGCCAAAATGCAAGGCCCAAAGGGGAAAATGACCCATTCTTGTGTGGACCAAGGGACCATGGCATTTAATGCCCGAAGAATTGTCTAAGGATGAATTGATAGGTCTATATAAGAAAATTAAAAATCATATTTTATTCACACAAACTCTCATGCATTTCAAGATATTTCTACAACATTTCTCTATTTTCCAAACCCTAAGGCAACCATTTTCTTTGGACACTTTGGACAAGATCATCACTTTGAAAGCTTGGGTAAGTGTTTATTATTATTATTTAATAAATTATATGCATGATATATTGTGTAGATAACGATGGTTATGTTGGCAAGGTTGAATAAAGCACTTTTGCTTTTTGCTAAAAGATGTGCCATCTTTGTGATTTAAACTTGAAAGGAGACTTGTGGTTTTGATGAAAGTGCAGGGTATGGATGAAATATCAACATGAATGGTGTGGTTATGTTCCTTAACTTGTTATTTTTCTATAAGTGTAAATTGTGGGATTGTTGTCGATATGTTGTTATGAGGTGTATTGAGGTGACTTGATGGATTAATTGTGATGTGGTGTTAATGAGAAGGTGTAAAGGAGAAACTTATTGTGAAATGCTATTGGTATATGATGTTGTGGTCAATGTATGGAATGTTGGGGTATTGTTGGTATGATAATGCCGTGAATGGTATTGTAAAGGGGGAAATGACATTTTAAGGCAAACATGTAACTCATTGTCGTTTCATACACTTGTAAGGTAGTTGGTTGTTAACGTAAACTCTGTTATGTACTTGTGTTGTAGAGTAAGATGTAAGGAGGGAGCTGGACTATTTTTTTCACATATAGGATTGTATATTCATATTGGGAAGATAAGGTATGTAAGGTTACTCTTTTCGTATCCTTCTGCAGCACATATTGTCCACATTGACATCGTACTTGTTCCATTCTGAAATGTTCTAAGGTATCTCATTTAAGGGTTCACCTATTGTTAGTCACATGTTCCTCATTCATTGATCATTTGTTATTCATGTGTTACATAATTGAGGATATGGTTCCAAAGTTCCAATAATGTACAATCACCAATGTATCACTCTTATAGCTAAAGAATAAAGTAATGCATAATGAGTTGTATTCATGGGTGGTATCTTATAGGGTGACAGGAACACCTGCATAGTTAGATCCCAATATTTCGGGTGGTATCTCATGGGGTGAAAAGAACACCTGCATGGGTCGATCCTAATATTTCGGGTGGTATCTCATCGGGTGAAAAGAACACCTGCATGGGTCAATCCCAATATCACGGGTGGTATCCCAGGGGTTAAAATAACTAGCATGGGTAGATCCCGATTTATGTATTTAAGAGGACCGTATCCCAGAGGTGGAAGGACCTAGCATGGGTCATCCCATTTACCACTGATCCGCTGGTCATTTGTTTAAAGTAAAGTAAAATAAAGTAATCAATGTAATAAACATGGTTCGACATATACAGAACGATGGTTTATCCATATTGCCTATTCTCTTATATTTGATTTCCATTGATGATTATATGTATTGATACACTTCCTTATGGCCTTACATACTCAGTACATTTTTCATACTGATGCCCCTTGGGGGACTTACCTTACTCGTTGCAGGTGCAGGTGCTAGTAGACCTCCACAGTAGGCTGCGGGTCATTTGCAGAGCATTGGTGAGCTTCAACTATTTTGGGGCTTTTCGAGTCACATATGTACATTTGTTTTGGTGTTGTGTTGGTATTGTATATGTGTATAGAGCGGGGTCTTTTCCTGAATCTAAGTTGGTTTTGGTTTTGCATCTTTAGAGGCTTTGTAGATGTGGTGGGACAAATAAAGGATATGTAAGGAGCGTATGTTTTTGTCTTGATGGCCCCAACGGCCAAGTTTCATAGTTATCATGTATTTTCCATGGATTCCGCTATTGGCATCTTATATCCATTTGTGGTGGTGATGTATATTGAGTAGCATGTGTATGAATGTACATGAGCAAGATTGGTTCTCTCGGGCCTCAACGACTTCGAGTGCCAGTCCACCCCGTTGGAATTCGGGGCGTGACATGTGCTCCATACTTTGAGAGATCATCAACTTTACTCTAAATTCTCAAAGTGTGAGTTCTAGCTTAAGTTTGTAGAAATTCTTGAGGAACATGGTGTCCAAGGACAGGATTATCTTAGACCTGGTAAAGATTGAGGCCATTTGTGATTAGGCTAGGCTAACATCTCTGAATGAGGTTTGTAGCTTTATGTGGTTTGTAGGCTACTACAAATTGTTCATCAAGGGATTTGCCTCTATCACACACCTGTGACTGAATTGACTAGGCGCAAAGTTCTATTTTAGTGGTCCGATATATGTTAGGTGAGCTCTCTAAAGCTCAAGGACTTTCTCACTTCAGCTCTTATTCTGACTATTCCAATTGAGGGTGAGGGGTTTACTATATTGTGATAGTTTGGGTGATGGTTTTGGTTATGTTCTATGATGTAGTAAGGATGAGTTATAGAATTTGTTTTGAGACAGCTGAAAGTCCATGAATACAACTACCATAATCATGACTTAGCACTGGCGGCGATAGTTTTTGCGATTAAGATTTGAAGGCAATACTTGTATGGTGTTCATTGCGAGATATTCAGTAACCACCATTATATGTAGTACATTATGACTCAGAAGGACCTTATCGACAAAATGCAGGTAGATTGAGTTACTAAAGTATTATGATCTCTCTATTCTATATCATTTGGGCAAGGCAAATATGGTAGTGGATGCCATGAGACCATTGGCCTTGGATATCTAGTCCTTAGCCAACAGGTTAATTTTACATGATATTTCAGACCCCATAAGGATTTTAGTTAGTGTTGAGGCCAGGTGTACTTTGGTGTAGCATATTCGAGGTTTGTAGTTTTAGGATAGTAGGTTGTGTGGCATTCAAGATTAGGTACGAAGGGGTAAGTCAAGAAGGGCTGCCTTAGACTTGGATGGTATATTGAGATTTGATGGTCGCATTTGTATTTTTTGGGTAGGAGGTTTATTCAATTAATACTTTAGGAGGCTCATGGCTCCCGATATTTTATTCACCCTAGGATGGCTAAGATGTATGGGGATTTGAGACAACATTACAGGTGGAGTGGTATGAGGAGAGATATAGCAGATTTTATGGCTCATTGTTTGTGTTGTCAGCAGTTGAAGGCCGAGCACTTGAGATAGGTGGTTTTCTTCAAAGGCTACCCATTTCTGAGTGGAAATGGGAGAAAATTGCAATGGATTCCATGATTGGTTTGCCTCGTATTTCTCATGGTTCTAATAGCATTTGGGTCATTTTGGATCGGTTGACCAAGTCTGCCATTTCCTACCTATTCAGTCTTACTTCTGTACCGAGAGGATGGCTCAAATATATGTTCGAGAGGTGGAGTAGGGTACCCAGGTCGACCTTAGCACAGACAGACAGTTGGAGTAGACCATTCTGGTTTTGGACGATATGCTCTGAGCATTTGTCATGGACTTTTGAGGTCAATGAGAGCAGTTTTTAGCCATAGAAAAGTTTTCCTATGATAATAAGAACCATTCAAGTACTTAGATGGCACCATTTGAGGCATCGTATAGTAGGCGATGTTCATCTCTAGTTGGTTGGTTTGATACTTTAGAAGATAGGTCATGGGGTACTGACTTGCTTTATGTGTCATTGGACAGAGTATGGGTTATTTAGGATAGGCTACGGGCTGCTCAGAGTAGGAAAATTAGTTATGCTGACCTTAGGCTTTGTGCTTTGAGTTTTGGAGTTGGTGATCAAGTTTTCCTTTGTGTGTCACCAATGAAGGGCATGATGAGGTTCGAGAAGAGGGGCAAGCTCATCCCCAGGGATATCAGGCCATTTAATATCCTTCAAAAAGTTAGGTAGGTACCTTATGAGTTAGCCTTTTGTCCAGCCTTTTCAGCTATTTATCAAGTATTTCATTTGTCAATACTTCAGTGCTATATTCTAGATGACTATCAGGAAGGTGCTAGTCTTTATTCAGGACAGAGACATTAGTATTGCGCTCTAGATAGATTCTTGTGGTTAAGTTTTAGTGGAGACATCATTTGGTCAAGGAGGCTACTTGGGATACTGAGCATGATATATGGACTCAGTATCATTACTTTGTCGAGCCTTCAGATACTTCTTAACTCCTTACTTTTGCGGAAGAAATTCCTTTTTCTATGGATGTTGTAATAACCCTCCCAGACATTTTTGTGTTGTCATGCTTTTTTCTATGTTTAGAATGTTCTTATAGCTTTCTGATGACGCCCAAAATATACCACAAGAAAAGTATAATGTAGTCGATGCATCAAATATAGAACCCAACTAGGTTGGGGTCAATCCTACAGGGAATAGGACGAAATTATGTCGAGAGCTTTGTCCGAGTAATTGGCAAGTAAGTAAAACTGGGGTGTTTTGTAAGCAAGTAATAACAGTAACGATTATTGATTTTCGGATTTGTAATCAAGATGAGAAATACACAAGGACTGTGATCCCCAATGTTTCCCTAACTCCACCGGTTACTTTTGGTAGCAAAATTGTCTAGCTGCGTTGTATGCAAAACCTAACAAGATATTTTCATCTAAATGTCTCTCGGCCTTGGTTTGACGAATTTCACTCTTCTCCTCTCGGTCTTCGAGTGTCACACTACTAACCCTTGTCCTGGATCTCAGATAACTATCCTTGTTACGGCTCAAGTTATTAGATGAAGGATGATAGCTTCAAATCTCTGTTGTTATTTCTTTCCCAATATCTACCTCTCTCTCTCGAAAGTCTAGAATACATGCAAGTTTCTAACTTTTGCAACTGTTAGAAGATCAATCACAAAGAATGAAATAACAATACATGCATTCACAACGGTTCAGAATTGCTTAGTACTTAACCTGTTTCGTTAATTCCTCATGGTTCACACAACCCTAGTTGATGGGTTTAGCTACTCATGATTGTAAGAACACAAGAAGTATTCAATGAAGAAAACATAATTGTAAACTCACAGTAAGAAGAAAACTCTGAAATCTCAATATGAATAAAAACCCTAGAATCGGTGTTCCAAGATTACAAAATCAATAATGTGTTTTTCAACTCAAAATAATGAAAATATATCTCCAAACAATGTAATGACCAACCCCTAAACATAGGACAATATAGGGGTATTTATAGATATAAGATGAATCCTATCCTAAACAAAATAGAAAAATAGAGTCGGCACTTTTCCATGGTACCGATCCATGCCACATGGGTCCTGTCGTGGAAATTTGGTTGTTTCAACTAACTGCAGGAGTGGACCTATGTCACAGACCCACGCCACGTAGGTCGACTCATGGGATATGGGTCCTATTATGGATCACTACTCTAGTGCAGGGCTTGTCTCTTTCGTCTTCAGATACTTCGTTCTCGATCATGATTCTTCCTTTTTGTCCATTTTCTCCGAAAACCTATTCTCCTGCAATATAGAACAGAAAACACATCATACCAACCAAACATACCCAAGTTATTGCATATTTTCTTTGTTTCAAGCATCGAAAGTTCCATGAAACCACAACATATCAAATCCTTCAACTAAGAACGTTTGCATGTCCTCAGGCAAATAAAACAACATAAACACATACAATGCTTCACTAAGAGAAACCTAAGAGACCTACGGCAGTCGACTCATTGTTTTTGGCACCAACATTTTTCTGACCTCTCCTATTTACAAATCAAAACCACGGTGTGTGTACATACAACATATTATCATGACACAATAGGGATCAAATAATGGCATCAAATTATGAACAAACAACTAAGAATATATGCAAATGAAATTATCCGAACCAATAGAAGCTAACAATGCAACCCATGTACTTTCACAACAAAGAAGTCCCATACACTCACAGTATACTAATGAATATCAAAGTAGGGACTGGGCCAAAAAACTGTCTCTCACAAAGAAGTTCAAACAATGTGCGTGAAATACCATAGGCTTGCCCTTATTTTCTATGCCTTAGTTTTCAGACAGTTGGACTAGGATCACTATAGGACTTTCATCAACTTATAATATCGGCTACAGGAGGTGTGGTACATATGGATATAGTGACTCAACCCTCCTTGACACTACACTATTTTTGGCTCTACTTTCCAACCATTCTTATTTTATTCTCCCTTATTCTCCTACATTTATTTTTAGATTTTGGGTTTGATTTTCTTCATACTTTCAAAACACACTTTTTTTTTTCTCTTTTTCTTTTTTTTTCTTTTTTTTTTTCTTTTTGCAATTTCTATATATTTCACTCATCATTTTTTTTATTCTTCACACCCAAATCTGTTCTCTTGTTCTTTTACTAACCCCTTCTCCATACCCAAGTTAAACTACGCACCCCTATAACAGCCACCCTCAACTTAGGTGATTTGCCTGAGTTGAGGTACACAATGTGTCACGCCCCAAATCTCATTGAGGCAGATTGGCACCCGTAGCCGATAAGGCTCGAGAGAACCAAGATTTACCTATGCCCTTTCATACTCATGCCATAAGAATTACCTCTATTGCACAAGAACATAAGTGACTGATAATGAAGATCATGGAACATGTAATGTATGTACATATGTGAAACTTGGCCGTCAGGGCCATCAAGTCAAAATTTCCATATATCTTTTACAACCATACACCCACATACGTCTACAAAAGCCTCTAATAGATGCATTTACAAACCAAGTGACAGTCGGGACAAGTCCCCGCCTTATACATCCTGTACAATACCAAAATACATATACAGGTGTGACTCGGAAAAGCCCCGAACTAACTAGAGCTCAACAATGATCTGCAGACAATCAGCAACCTACTGTGGAGGCCTATGTCACACCCCGAGTCCCAACGAGGCGTGATTGGCACCCGAAGCCGACATGGCCCGAGAGAACCAATCTTTGCTTATGAACACTCGCATGCATCTCCTCATATGGACCTTATGAAACCCCATGCAACTATGCAAAAGTCATGGATATGGAAACGGATATGGAAACATATTCCATATATATATTTATATCAACTTGGCCATTGGGGCCAACAAACCAAAATGAGCATACATATCTTACATTCTGTTCCCACATAAGTCTACAAAGCCTCTACAGATATATGACTATGAAAATCCTAGAATCGGGACCACACCCCGCTCTATACGCATATACAATACCAAAATGAATGTACATAGCAACTAAGGAAGCCCCGAACCAACTGGAGCTCACCAAAAGTTGGAAAAAGATCCGCAACCTACAGTGGAGGCCTACTAGTACTTGCGCCTGCAGCAAGTAAGGTAAATCCCCCGAGAGGGGTCAGTACGGAGAATGTACTGAGTATGTAAGGCCATAAGAAACTTGTTATAAATACATCAATAGAATCAAAATGTAATAGGATAGGCAACATGAACAACTCATCGATTTGCATATGTGGAACAGTGTAGCTTACATAAATTAAGTTCTTCTCTTTATGATTTGTTCCTCATTGCTCATATCATAACGTACCCGGGCCCTAACTGATCAGTGGGTCTTAACATCACATCATGTGATGTTGGGATCGGGTCGAGCTAGGCTTATGCCCCTAGACCTGCCACCCATCGGGATCGAGTCGAGCTAGGCTTATGTCCCTAGACTTGCCACCCATAAATCAACACATCGGGATCGAGTCGAGCTAGGCTTATGCCCCTAGACTTGCCACCCATAAATCAACACATCGGGATCGAGTCGAGCTATGCTTATGCCCCTAGACTTGCCACCCATAAATCATAACCAACAACAAATGTGCATTACTTTATTCTTACTTTTGATAAAGTGATACTTATGAGGAATTGATTCATCCTCTTATGAGAGAGTGATACAATCAGTGATGAGAGATTAAAGTATGTATATAGCCACAACATTCTTGGAAACTCAAGAACACAACATGATTGGGACTTTTGGAACATGTACATAATTATGTAACCCATGAACCACAATAACTCATGAATGAGGAGTATAGGACTTAACAATAGATAACATTATTGGAATCATTAGATACAAGTCAATGAACAAGAGGTATGTGTATAGCCACTATTGGCACTTTGGAACATAACCTTTTTGGGCTTTTGGAACATTGACTAACGAATATGAGACATACAATTCCCAAGTGATCAATGAGTAGGGAATATGTGATAATAATCATTTCTAACCGGATATAGAATACCTTAGCACATTTCGGTATAGGACTAGCATAATGCCAAAGTGAATACGACGTACCGCAAAAAGATACGAACAAAGTAAACTTACATACCTTGTATTCTCAATACCAACACACAATCTTAAATGCGCATACAATAGTTCCGCTCCTTCCTTATGTTCCACTCTACAACACAAATACACAACGGATCCAACATTAACCACCAACTACTTAATGCATATAATAAGTAACATTCTCATGTTTGCCTTTAAACATGCCATGTCCCACTTGACACAACCATTCATGAAAGTATTATTCCAAAAATACCACAATATTCCCAACATTGACAAACACATGATAACCAATATCATGTCATGCCAAGTTCACACTTTCCACTCTCCATTATCACCACATCATACTTATGCCATCAATTTCCTTCAACACACCTCATAACAACAAATCGGCCAAAATCCCCTAATTGACACTTATATGAAAATAGAATGTTTAACAATAAAATAACACCATACATGTTCATATTTTATCCATACCATGCTTTTTCATTAATACATCAAGTCTCTTTTCACTTTCAAATCACAAAGATGACACATCTTCCACCAAAAGCAACAATACACCATTCACCACCTTGCCAACATAACTATCATGATATACATAATCTACCATGCATATAATATGTTAATACATGAGAATAAATACTTACCAAGGCTTGGAATAGGATGATCTTGCTTCAAGAGTTGCCTTTGAGCTTCTAGGGTTTAAGAGAAAATATGTTGAAAAATAGACCAAAAGGCATGAGCTTCCAAATGACCAAAAAATCAGATTTTTGGTATCTTTTATAAGCATTTATGTCCATCCTTATCCACTTCTAAAGCATTAAATGCTTGTTCTAGAAGGTCTTGAAAGAATGGATCATTTGACCCATTTTGGGCCATGCATTCTTTTCATTTGGGGCCCTTTTTGGGCCCAATTTACATAACCCAATAAAATCAATAATTTCTTGTATTCAAGTCATCTCATACATGTTACAACAATATTCTTACTCATGTTATTCATATCCGTAGCCTCGATCCCAAGAACAAGCGATTCTAGCCACGTATGGCCTATTTTGCCCAAAAGGGTAAAATTGTCATTTTGACCCCAAATTCGTTCTCGAGTAATTTTATCATGCCAATATAATATTTGACTCATTTCATACATGTTGTAGAAGAGACGTGGCAAAAATCGGCTCGGTACGTCCCCGGGTACCCTTGGGACTTAGAAATTTCCAACTTTCGAAAAAGTGGAAAACCCAAGGTGGCACGCCCCTGGGCGCGCCAACTTACTGCCTCTAGGCTAAAAATTTTAGCCCAGAGTGGCGTGACATGGTCCCAAATGCGCCCCTCCTTCAAATTTTTCAAAAATTGCATTTTTCGACTTTTCTTCGCGGGTTCGGTTAGATACTTCAA
This sequence comes from Capsicum rhomboideum, assembly GCA_031232105.1. Lineage (NCBI taxonomy): Eukaryota > Viridiplantae > Streptophyta > Magnoliopsida > Solanales > Solanaceae > Capsicum > Capsicum rhomboideum. Next base: position 55,317,177 of record CP124718.1, read on the forward strand.
GTCCTATTCTTTAACTCACTTCTTAACTTTAATATCCTTTGTTTAGAGGTCCTCTAAACCTCGTTTTTAACCCCCACAACTGTCCCATGAAAATCACAAAACACTTCCACAAAGGTTTAATCCCATATAAGAGGCCAAATTCAATTTTTCTCATCCTTAGCATTACAAAATACACACGTATGGCTCTCGACACCTACATAATCATTGTTCAATGTCGTCAAGTAGGGTTGGGAAGATACAAAGTGTTATATTCTTCCCCCCTTAGGAACATTCATCCTTGAATGTTAGTAACATCGTCTCATGTACATCCCATGAATCTCTCTCTTACCTTGAACTTATGCATACTCACAATAGTTATGCATACTTTCTTGTTATTGTTCTAACTCCATACCTTGAACTTTATCCCGCGGGTACTTTGACTTTATGATTTCTTTGGCTCCCTATGTGATTCAATTTCTCCACCGTATCTTTGCCAAAACTATTTATTTATATGGCAATATATATATATATATCCCTTCATAAGGGACATCCCGCATAGCTTGTCCATGTAATAAACTACTGAATCTCAGCATATGACTTGTGTTAGCCTGTAGTTACTGTTTTACCATCTTAACCTTCTCTGTAGCGTAGTGAACAAAATCTAGCCCCAAATAAGGCAATTCCACTAGATTTAACTCGCCCAATTGACGATTTACACTTTCTTCTGTATAAACCCTCGCAGATACCATGATGATACTTGCACAATAGCTATCATTATAAGCACATTCAATAAAGGGTAAATGATCATCCCACTACCGTTTGAGTCTCTCGCACAGACTCGTAGTATACTGTCAAATGTTTGGATAGTCTACTCTATTTGCCCGTTCATATGAGGGTGAAAAGTTGCACTCAAATTCACGTATGTACCAACTTCCAAACCTATGTAGTAAATTGAGCATTTCAGAACTCCGTATAGTTGTACTTCCTCTTTAATAACTAACCTCGAATATTCTTCAACCATGTTAGTGGTCTTGAAAGGCAACATGTGTTATGTAGGTAAACCTGTCAACTAGCTCTCATGTGGAATCAAAATTCCCAAAATATATATAAGGCAACCCTTATGTGTATGAGGCAAACTTGCAATAAAAACCATGTTAACCATGTCTTATTTTAACCTGGACAACATATACATGGCATATAACCTCCAGGTTTTCTAATGCTCGGCTATTACCTATTGATAATTCGGTCAAGGAGTTACACTTGCTTGCTCTTTTTCTTTATATTGCCTAGCCAATGTCTTCTTACCAAACCATGGTACGTTTTTGTTTCTCTCCCAATGACAATAGAATTCTGTGAATGATGTGCTTCGGTTCTCCTTCCTTTCCCTCGTGCATAAGGTCAAATCTCATCGACCCTTGTGGCACGTTCTTTTTGCCGAATCAAACATAGGATTCGCATGTTGCTTTTCCTTCACCTCAAATTTGAGTCCCTCTGTTTAAAGTATATGCAAGCTCCTATGAGCAATAGTCATTTCTCAATATGAACCCTAAGTAGTAGTGTCATACTTCATATCTCCTATCTGTCAAATAAATCCCACACCTGTTACCTCAAGATCATGTGTGATATAGTTTCTCTCATATGGCCACAACTGCCGTGAGGCATACGCTATTAGCGAAGCATCATACTGCATCAACACACATCTGAGGCCAACCTCGGAAGCATCACCATACATTGCATAACCTTTGTGTCTTAACGAAATATAAAACTGGTGTAGAAGCTAATTTACCTTCTAACTCTTTGAAACAATTAGCGCTGGTAAGGGTCCAGGGATAGAAGAAACTCCTTTAGTCATTCTCCTCGATCACCAACCAACACAAGGAAACGAAGAATCTTTGTAAGCATTACAGGCCTTAGCCAATTTTTTTTTGTTTTTCACTGTTTCTATCTTTAGTGTATCGATCTTCATTCTGTCATCCTATACAATGTGACCCTAAAACTCTATGGATTTTATCCAAAATTCATACTTGGAGAACTTTGCATTCCACTAACGATCCCAGCTTGTAACACCTGCCATACATAATTGACATGGTCCTCTCGTGATCTTGATTAAACCAGAATATCAACCATGAACACGGTTACAAATACATCGAACAATAGTTTGCACACCCTATTCATCCGCTCCAGAACAGCAGCTGGTACATTTGTTAGTCCCAATGACACAACTTAAGAACCATTATAGTCAGAACATGGTCGCAAGTCTGTCTTGGGTACATCTTTGTTTCTAACTCTGACTTGGTGATAACCCGAGCCCAAGTTACTTTTGTTTCCGAGACATTTGATGTAAGAACGAGTGAATACAATCCTTTTGATAAAAAGGAACAACACACTTGGCACCCTGTAACTGATCAACCAATCGTCAATTCTTAGGAGGGGATATTTGTTCTTACTCGGTACTTTACACAACTGCTAATAGTCAATGCACGTTCTCAAGTCCCATTTCACCTATAGCGTTACTGGGGCCATGGTATATATAGAAGAAGAGAGATAAGCAGAGGGTCTGAAATCACGTCAATATTATGCTCTACTTCCTGTTTTGGGGGTAAGCCTGGAAATTCATCAGGCATATATATCAAGAAAGTCATTTGACCATCGGAATCTATTGAGGACTTGGTGGTTTGGTTTCGCATCAATCTTCCGCTCTTGGACTAACTGGCATACATACCCCTTGGCTATCGATTTCGTCACTTTACAATAGACAGTAAAATGTTTCCTTGGTGCCCCCACATTACTCTTCCACTCAGGAAACATATTTGTATGGATAGTGAAAATATACCTTGGCAAGTCACCGTGGTATAACAAGAAACCAACTAATCCATTCCCATGATCACATGAACATCCCACCGTTTGCAATTCATAAGATTAGCCAATGTAGTATAACCCCACGTCGTTACCACATAATCTTGACACATTCTTTTAGCCACAATAATGTCCCCTTTTGGTGTAGAGTTGTTTCAAATGGAACTTAAACTTTTACTATCCTTTCACAAAGTTCCTTCTTCCTCTTTTTTTTTTTCAACAATCAATGGAATAACATAGGATAGGGTAAATCCCCAAATCAATCAATGTAAATACGTTAAGAAATAAAAATAGAGCATATACCTGCTGCATCATCAGGAGAAGCCTCAAATTTCTGCCGATCCACCACGGCGTAGGTACTGCCCTGGATGTTACTAGAACTAGCTTCTCCTCTAGCACCCTTGGCATGCCCAGCAGCTTGTGCACCCCTACCTAGAGGAGGCACATATGATGTCGATGTGAAGGTTGGTCCCGTGGGTCGTGCCATGCCACCTGTGTTCCTTCGTGGACACCCCCTTGCCACATGCCCTGGCATGCCGCAATAATAGTAAACATTCTGTCCAAACTGACATTCACTGGCATGAAACTCCCGCAATGCTGGCACAACCGATGATGAAACCTCGGGCGGTTCATACTGTCTTATGCTTGGTACCTCACTGTACGTAAACCCTGAATCTCACCTCCTTGCCCAAACTGGTTGCTTCGAAACCCTTGGAATAGAGGAGTAGTAGTGGTTATGGTATGGGGAAATGATGGCCTAAGTGGTTTGTGAAAATCCCTAGGCCCAAATCCTCCTTGGGACGCCATGATTTGTCCCATGGGTTTAGCCTTTTTTGGCGATCTTTCTTCCACTTCTTTCATCCTCTCTCTCTGCCTCTGTCCCCCCTTCTGATGCACACGAGCTTGTCTTTGAGCTTGTGCAGCAACCACATGGGTAAATATTTGTACTGCACTCATTAAATCCTGCTCAATAGTATTAATGGGAAGTTCCGAAGATACTACTCTCTTTCCCCTCTCTTCTGGAGCTGGAAAAGTAGGAGAAACCCGTGATGCAAATTCGGTATCAGCACCACCTTGACTAGCTGAGTCAGGTGGTGATCTACTAGCTCCTTCCTCGGCAAGCATGTCAACCTGCTTACCATTGCCTTTATCTCTTCTTATCATCGACAGTTTCTATATCACAGAAAACCAATCGCCATGGTCAGATATAATCTAACTTACAACACTGGCTCTACTGCACGATCTAGGAATGAAGAAAAGGAACAACATCCTAAATGTCCAGTAGCCTCCTACTTATAAATGTGGTGCACAACACATTGATAAGTAAGACTCTACTCAGACACGGCTTTGTAGACACCCTTAGAACGAACTGCTCTGATACCACTTTTGTCACACCCCGAGTGCCAACGAGGCGTGATTGGCACCCGAAGCCGACATGGCCCGAGAGAACCAATCTTTGCTTATGAACACTCGCATGTATATCCTCATATGGACCTTATGAAACCCCATGCAACTATTCAAAAGTCATGGATATGGAAACGGATATGGAAACATATTCCATATATATATTTATATCAACTTGGCCGTTGGGGCCAACAAACCAAAATGAGTATACATATCATACATTCTGTTCCCACATAAGTCTACAAAGCCTCTGTAGATACATGACTATGACAATCCTAGAGTCGGGACCACACCCCGCTCTATACGCATATACAATACCAAAATGAATGTACATAGCAACTAAGGAAGCCCCGAACCAACTGGAGCTCACCAAAAGTTGGAAAAAGATCCGCAACCTACAGTGGAGGCCTACTAGTACCTGCGCCTGTAGCAAGTAAGGTAAATCCCCCGAGAGGGGTCAGTACGGAGAATGTACTGAGTATGTAAGGCCATAAGAAACTTGTTATAAATACATCAATAGAATCAAAATGTAATAGGATAGGCAATATGAACAACTCATCGATTTGCATATGTGGAACAGTGTAGCTTACATAAATTAAGTTCTTCTCTTTATGATTTGTTCCTCATTGCTCATATCATAATGTACCCGGGCCCCGACTGATCAGTGGGTCTTAACATCACATCATGTGATGTTGAGATCGGGTCGAGCTAGGCTTATGCCCCTAGACCTGCCACTCATCGGGATCGAGTCGAGCTAGGCTTATGCCCCTAGACTTGCCACCCATAAATCAACACATCGGGATCGAGTCGAGCTAGGCTTATGCCCCTAGACTTGCCACCCATAAATCAACACATCGGGATTGAGTCGAGCTAGGCTTATGCCCCTAGACTTGCCACCCATAAATCATAACCAACAACAAATGTGCATTACTTTACTCTTACTTTTGATAGAGTGATACTTATGAGGAATTGATTCATCCTATTATGAGAGAGTGATACAATCAGTGATGAGAGATTAAAGTATGTATATAGCCACAACATTCTTGGAAACTCAAGAACACAACATGATTGGGACTTTTGGAACATGTCCATAATTATGTAACCCATGAACCACAATAACTCATGAATGAGGAGTATAGGACTTAACATTAGATAACATTATTGGAATCATTAGACACAAGTCAATGAACAAGAGGTATGTGTATAGCCACTATTGGCACTTTGGAACATAACCTTTTTGGGCTTTTGGAACATTGACTAACGAATATGAGACATACAATTCCCAAGTGATCAATGAGTAGGGAATATGTGATAATAACCATTTCTAACCGGATATAGAATACCTTAGCACATTTTGGGATACGACTAGCATAATGCCAAAGTGAATACGACGTACCGCAAAAAGATACAAACAAAGTAAACTTACATACGTTGTATTCTCAATACCAACACACAATCTTAAATGCGCATACAATAGTTCCGTTCCTTCCTTATGTTCCACTCTACAACACAAATACACAACGGAGCCAACATTAACCACCAACTACTTAATGCATATAATAAGTAACATTCTCATGTTTGCCTTTAAACATGCCATGTCCCACTTGACACAACCATTCATGAAAGTATTATTCCAAAAATACCACAATATTCCCAACATTTACAAACACATGATAACCAATAGCATGTCATGCCAAGTTCACACTTTCCACTCTCCATTATCACCACATCATACTTATGCCATCAATTTCCTTCAACACACCTCACAACAACAAATCGGCCAAAATCCCCTAATTGACACTTATATGAAAATAGCATGTTTAACAACAAAATAACACCATACATGTTCATATTTTATCCATACCATGCTTTTTCATTAAGACATCAAGTCTCTTTTCACTTTCAAATCACAAAGATGACACATCTTCCACCAAAAGCAACAATACACCATTCACCACCTTGCCAACATAACTATCATGATATACATAATATACCATGCATATAATATGTTAATCCATGAGAATAAATACTTACCAAGGCTTGGAATAGGATGATCTTGCTTCAAGAGTTGCCTTTGAGCTTCTAGGGTTTAAGAGAAAATATGTTGAAAAATAGACCAAAAGGCATGAGCTTCCAAATGACCAAAAAATCAGATTTTTGGTACCTTTTATAAGCATTTATGTCCATACTTATCCACTTCTAAATCATTAAATTCTTGTTCTAGAAGGTCTTGAAAGAATGGGTCATTTGACCCATTTTGGGCCATGCATTCTTTTCATTTTTGGGCCCTTTTTGGGCCCAATTTACTTAACCTAATAAAATCAATAATTTCTCGTATTCAAGTCATCTCATACGTGTTACAACAATATTCTCACTCATGTTATTCATATCCGTAGCCTCGATCCCAAGAACAAGCGATTCTAGCCACGTATGGCCTATTTTGCCCAAAAGGGGTAAAATCATCATTTTGACCCCAAATTCGTTCTCGAGTAATTTTATCATGCCAATATAATATTTGACTCATTTCATACATGTTGTAGAAGAGACGTTGCAAAAATTGGCTTGGTACGTCCCCGAGTACCCTTGGGACTTAGAAATTTCTAACTTTCGAAAAAGTGGAAAACCCAAGGTGGAACGCCCCTGGGCGCGCCAACTTACTGCCTCTGGGCTAAAAATTTTAGCCCAGAGTGGTGTGGCACAGTCCCAAATGCGCCCCTCCTTCAAATTTTTCAAAAATTGCATTTTTCGACTTTTCTTCGCGGGTTCGGTTAGATACTTCAAGTCCTATTCTTTAACTCACTTCTTAACCTTAATATCCTTTGTTTAGAGGTCCTCTGAACCTCGTTTTGAACCCCACAACTGTCCCATGAAAATCACAAAACACTTCCACAAAGGTTTAATCCCATATAAGAGGCCAAATTTAATTTTTCTCATCCTTAGCATTACAAAATACACACGTATGGCTCTCGACACCTACATAATCATTGTTCAATGTCGTCAAGTAGGGTTGGGAAGGTATGAGGTGTTATATCCTACTAGTACCTGCGCCTGCAACAAGTAAGGTAAGTCCTCAAGGGACGTCAGTACGAAGAATGTACTGAGTATGTAAGGCTCAAATGAAACTGTATGGATCATAAATACGTCAATGAACTCAATTACAAATGAATAACCAATATGGATAAAATATCATTCTATGTTTTGGGAACCATGTATATTGCTTTCATTACTTTCTTTGCTTCTTTGCGTCTATGATTACTCATCTTTACCTGTGAACTGTGATACTCGGGCCCAGACTGAACAGTGGGTTTTAACATAACATAAAGTTATGTTGGGATCGGCTCGATCTAGGCTTATGCCTCTAGAGCTACCACCCATAAAAAAATACATCGGGTTCGGCTCGAGCTAGGTGATTACCTTTAGAGCTGCCACTCATAAACTAACTTATCAGATTCGCCTCGAGCTAGGTTATTACCTCTAGAGATACCCCCTGTCAGGATCGGTCCGAGCTAGGCTTATGCCTCTAGGACTGCCCCCTGATCCAACAATCTTGAGATCGACTTGGGCTAGGCTTTTTCCCCCAAAGCTACCACCCATACTCAATCATTAACCACATATATGCATTACTTCATTCTTTACTTTTGAGATTGATACAATGATAGTCATAGATTTATTTGAAGCTTTCGATCAATAATCAATGAGTGAGAGACATGTGAACAAGCATTATTGGAAACATAACCTTACTGACAACATAACATTATTGTAACCATTGGACAATAATCAAAGAATAAGAGACATGTGTATAATCACTATTGGAATTTTGGAACGCAACCTTATTGGGCTTTTGGAATACTAGGCAATGAATATGAGACATATGATTCAAAATTGATCAATGAGTAGGAAACATGTGATAACAACCATTGGTAACCGGAAATAAGATACCTTAGCACATTTCGGAATAGGACAAGTGTAACATCAATGTGAATACTATATGCTACAGAAAGATACGAACAGAGTAACCTTACATACCTTCACTTCCAAGTATGAGTATACTCAATCCTATACGTGAATACAATAGCCCAGCTTCTTCTTTACGTCTTACTCTACAATACAAGTACATATCGGAGCTTACATTAGCAACTAGTTACTATACGGGCGTACAAGACGACAATGAATTATATGACTGTCGTATAACATCATTTCATCCCTTACAATCCAATCCACTGTATTTTCATATCAACAACACCATAACATTCCACACATTGACCAAGATATCATACATCAATAGCATTTCACACTACACTTACCCTTTATGCTTTCTCATTATCATTCCATCACAATTACTCCTTCATAACAACATATGCATAAAAATACATACTTAATATATTCCATCATACCTCCATAAGACACTTTAAATTCATTAAAACGACATCACAAGTTGATAATTACATCCCAAAAGGGCATAGGGAGGATTAAGACGATGCGAAAACATACAAAACCAAACCTGGGGCTGACCTGCGAATCCACATGAGCCTGCAGGTGGATGAGGTATGCTTGCAGGTGGCTTGTGGCATATGCCAGAGGCACCTGTGTTGGTATCTGCGCCCGCAGGTGCCCTCGTCTACGGGGGCGGATGCCCGTTTTGGTCTGAAATGATCTCTTTTGGGCATTTTAATGCCATGAATGGTCTATGATCTTAAAAAAACTTATTTTGACATATTTTAGATCATCTTGAATACCAACAATCATCCATGGCCTCACAACACACATAACAACACCCAAAACTACACTTCACGGTCAATACGTCACCAAAACCATAACCAATTTCATAATAACAATTCCAAACATTATACACAAGGATAAAACAAAGTAAGACTATAATAAAATCTCACATGTCAATATTTAATCCATAAAGTTCACTTCCTTCAAGACCACAAGTCCATGTTCAAGTTCACAAGACAAAACCATTCTCCGATTGCAAAAATAGACAGTTTTACACATAGCACACTGTACAACACTTTCCCAACACAACCAACATGATTTATACACCATATTAAACATATTATATACTGAAACATGAGAATAAATACTTACCAAAGAGTGATCTTGTCCCAAAAGAGATGAGAGCTTAGGGTTTGTATATTGAGAGAAAAATATGGAAAATGTTAGAAAAGGGCATGTGTGTTTTTATGAAATAAAAATCTTATTTCTTGGCTTATATAGTCCCTTTAGAATGATACTTAACCATACACTTGGTGTGTTTACTTGGTGAATGGAAGGGCTAGGCAAGAATGGATCAAATCCCCTTTTTGGGCCATGTCTTTCTATGGTTTTTGGGCTTCATTTAGGACCCAATGATACAAGACTTATTAATGCCCACAATTTAATGCATAATTCATTAAATCTCTCATGTTTCCATATTTCCATAAATGTTATGGTAGTCAACTATACTCCAAAACGTACGGGGTGTTACATTCTTCCCCCCTTAGAAACATTCGTCCTCGAATGTTAGTGTTATCATTTCAAAGTAAACAATTACAAGTCTAGGAGCATTCTTCATGTCATCTTATAGAGATATACTCAAAGCTTATAAATACTTACTTTTCATTCTTCCTTTTGGAGCAAATGAGGGTACTTGGACTTCATCATTTCTTCAGCTTCCCATGTGACCTCTTCTATTTGCTGATTTCTCCAAAGTACCTTTATGGAAGCGACATATTTATTCCTCAACCTCTTCACTTGTCTATCCAGAATGGCAATAGGTATCTCCTCATAGGTAAGATCCTCTGTAACTTGTACATCGTCAATTGGAGTAAAACAAGATGGATCCCCTATACACTTTCGAAGCATCGAAACATGAAATACTGGATGAACTATGGAGAGTTCTTGGGGTAGTTCAAACTCATAAGCAACCTATCCAAATCTTCTAATAATTTCATATGGGCCTATATAACGTGGACTCAATTTTTCTTTCTTTCCGAATCACATTATCCCTTTCATTGGTGACACCTTCAGAAATACCCAATCACCTATAGCGAATTCAAGTCGTCTTCTTCTAACATCGGCATATGACTTGTGTCTACTCTGGGTTGTTTTTAATCACTGTTGAATCACTTTAACTTTCTCCATCACCTGATGAACAAGATTTGGCCCAAGTAAAGCAGTTTCACCCGCTTCAAACCATCCAATTGGTGTTCTACATTTCCTTTCGTACAAAGCTTCATAAGGTGTCATTTTAATACTTGAATGATAGCTATTGTTGTAAGAAAATTCAATAAGAGGCAAATGGTCGTCCCAACTGCCTTGAAAATCTAATGTGCATGCTCGTAGCATATCTTCAAGTGTTTGGATGGTATGTTCTGCTTGTCCATCAGTCTGAGGATGGAAAGCCGTACTCAGATTCACCTGTGTACCCAAACTCTGCTGAAAAGATCTCCAAAAATGCGTAATAAACTGTGCCCCTCTGTCTGATATAATGGAAAGTGGAATACCATGTAACCGCACTATCTCTTTAACATATAATCTTGCATAATCTTCAACTGTATAGGTTGTATTGACTGGTAGAAAATGCGTTGACTTGGTAAGCCTGTCAACTATAACCCATATAGAATCAAATCTCCGCAGTGTACGAGGCAAACCTGTGATAAAGTCCATATTATTCGTATCCCATTTCCAGACTGGAAGATTGATACATTGCATGTAACCTCCTGGTTTCTGATTCTCTACCTTTACTTGTTGACAATTCAGGCACTGAGCGACAAATTCTGCAATGTTCCTCTTCATATTTCCCCACCAATACACTTCTTTTAAATCATGGTACATTTTAGTAGCACCCGGATGAAGAGAATAGCGCGAATGATGCGCCTCTGTCATAATTCATTTCCTCAGCTCATCTACATCTGGTACACATAATATACCTTGGCACTGGAGCACCCTTTCTAGTGTAAGATCCAATGCCTTTGTTAAATTCTGTTGTACATTTTTCTTTAGCTGTGATAACATAGGATCTGCAAACTGCTTCTTTTTCACCTTAGCTATTAGTAAAGATTCAGTTGTATTTTGTACAATAACCCCGTCATATGAGGATTTGAGAAGACGAACCCCCAAGCTGGCTAATTTATGTAGGTCTTTGATTATCTCATTCCTTTCCGTCAATTGGCCACTAATGACTCTTGTTTCCTTGCGACTCAATGCATCCGCTACCATATTTGCTTTTCCTGGATGGTATAGAATATCAATATCATAGTCTTTTAAGAGCTCTAACCACCTTCGTTGCCTCAAATTGAGTTCCTTCTGATTAAAGATCTATTGCAAACTTTTGTGATCAGTATAGATATCAACATGAACTCCATACAAATAATGACACCATATCTTTAAAGAAAAAACCACCGCTGCTAATTCAAGGTCATGTGTGGGATAATTTCTCTCGTGTGGCCGCAACTGTCGTGAGGCATATGCTATGACATTACCGTGCTGCATCAATACACACCCTAGGCCAATCTCGGAAGCATTAAATACACTGCATAACCTTCGGTACCTTCGGGAAGTACTAAAACTGGTGTGGAGGTTAATTTATCTTTCAACTCCTAGAAGCTTTTCTCACACGTATCATTCCACTAAAATTTAACTGCCTTATGTGTAAGCTTCATTAAAGGTGCAGCAATGGAAGAAAAAACTTTCAGAAATCTTCGGTAATAACCTGCCTGTTCAAGAAAACTACGAATCTCTGTAGGTGTCGTAGGTCTTGGCCAATTTTTCACCCCTTCAATCTTCTGTGTATCAACTCTAATCCTTTAATATGACACAATGTTACCCAAGAATGCAATGAATTTTAACCAAAATTAACATTTAGAGAACTTGGAATACAACTTACGCTCGCGGAGAATCTGTAACACCTGTCGTAAGTGATTAGCATGGTCCTCTTGTAACTTTGAATAAACCAGGATGTCATCTATAAATATCGTCATGAAAACTTCTGGGAATGGCTTAAACACCCTATTCATCAAATCCATGAACACAGCTAGTGCATTTGTTAGTCCAAATTACATAACTAAAAATTCATAATGGCCATACTGTGTTTGGAAAGCTGTCTTGGGTACATCTCCATTTTTAACTCTGACTTGATGGTAACCCGACCTCAAGTCAATTTTTGAAAAACATTTGGTGCCCTGTAACTGATCAAACAAATCATCAATTCAGGGAGGGGATATTTGTTCTTGATCGTTACCTTATTCAATTGCCGATAGTCGATGCACATTCTTAATGTGCCATTTTTCTTACGTACGAATAATACAGGTGCACCCCACGGGGACATACTAGGCCTAATGAAGCCCTTGTCCAGCAAATTTTTCAATTGCTCTTCTTCGTGACTAACTCTCTCATGAACTTTGCATATCCCAATTTTTGTTCCAGCGCATCCACTAGTGGAATATTTATAGAAAGTTGCTTCAATATGGACATGAACTTATGAAATTTTGCATCCACCTTCTTTTTCTTCAAGCACTGAAGGAATGGATGTGTGGCTTAGGAATGGGGGTTAGCATTTGTGGGGCTTCCTTTTCTTTTTGTTTTCAGCATTCACCTTATTTTTATCAGTCTGAGGCTTTTCAACTTCTTTCATGATCTCCCCACTAAACATTTTATTTTCATCCACCTTTTTCTTTAGATGTTGAGTGAAAGTGAAGGAAGTATTGGAAATGGAACATACTTCTTTATAGCTTCCTTTACCTTTTTTGTGTCATTTATTTGCTCTTCCAGTGTAGCATGAACACCCTCAACTTTTTTGGGTTCCTTAATAAGAGTCTTCTCACTTCTCATTGTGATATCCATACAATGAGCATCATTTCTTGGGTTCTAGATGGTGTTTCTTGAAAGTGTACCTTGTTGACGCTGATTCAATATTGTAGATATCTACACAAATTGTTACTCCAGCTGTTTGATGGCTGTTGAGTGAGAGTCAACCTTTTGACTTAGTCTCGAAATGTATGCCCTAATCTCTTTTAGACAGTTTTCTTAGCTCTCTGACCTCATAACCAGCTTATTAAGAAGGTCACCAATCCTCAAATTTCCAGACTGATCATTACGGTTCCCTGGTGGTACATAAAGGCCACTCTTCTCTTTGTAATCATTTTTTTGCCTCCAATTACCATCACGATCCCGGTCTCTATCTCTGTATCCTGACTTGTTGTAATTGTCTCCATAGTAGTTTCGACCTAGATTCCCTTGCCTCAAGTTCCAAGAGTCTTGATAAGACCCTTGTCCCTTGCCTCGAAAACCCGCCACCTCTCGATATAAGTACTTAGCCTCCTCATCAGATTTATAATCTTCATGCCTAGGTGTTTGGCCTTGTGTACCTATGGCATGCACCTTTTCAGTACCTCCAGCCACAATCTGTTTAGATAGCAAGCCAATTTATATCCTCAACTGTATGACCTCTTAAGCTATAGAATCATCCAAAGCCCGTTGTGCTGTCGAGGCTCCAATAGCATACATCCCAGAAGGTGTTTCTGCCTTTCGAGTATGCAATCCTCGATTGGTCTTAGTGATACGATCTAAAATCTCTGAAGCTTGTTCCTACCTCAGACTCATAAATGCTCCACCAGTGATGGTATTTTCTACAGCCGTTGTATTGGCGTTCAAAGCCTTGTTGAAGATTTCAAATAAACTCCTACCACTCATCCTATGATTTGGCACATTCTACAATTTCTTCTTACACCTTAGCCATGTTTCGTAAAGTGCTTTGGAATGTAGTTTTTTGAAGTTAGTCTCATCCTTCAACTTTAGCATCTTGGAGGGTGGGAAAAATCTCTCTAGAAATTAACTTCTTAACTCTTGTCAAGTAGTGATGGAACCTCATGGTAACTCGTCCAACCACAAATTTACTTCTCATGTTAGAGAGAATGAAAACAATCTCAAACGAATAGCCACTTGGTCAACTCCAGCCAAATTTTATGAACTGCAGACCCCCACAAAGTTCATCACATGCATGTTTGGATAGTCTGTAGGAAGATCGGTGAACACACCTTTCAAGTTTAGTAGGTGGATCATAGCACTTGTAATGTCAAACTTAGTGCCCTGAGGTAATTTTGGTGGAATAATAGAACCAGTCTCAATCGACTCGAAATAAGTCACATCCTCTTCTTTAGGATCATCATAAACTGGCACATATGGTCTTTGAGGTGGTTGTTGAACCCTCAATCTTCTTTTTCTCTCTTCAAATGCAGTGAGAAGTTGTGCGGCCTCTTGTATTCCTTGATGATCTCTATCTGTTTGTCTAAGAGCTGCTTGCCTCACATTTTCCTCAGCCATTAATCGAGTAGTGATTTGTTTCATCATTTCATTTCCAACTAGCTGAATTGGCAGGTTATGAATATCTCCTACATCTGCGGGATTCTGAACTTCGTCAGTATTCACTATTCTTTGATTTGCTCTCAGTGTTCGTTCTATCTCATTATCAAGTGGAATTATGGTATTGCCTTGACTCCTAGTTTTAGGCATACACCAGTGTGTGCCCCCCAAAAAAGTATAGAAAAATAAAACCAATCAACTCAAACAAACAAACTAATCAACTCTGTAACCATATTTCCCAGCAACGACACCCAAATTTGATATTTCCCAAAATAAACCTCCAAAAAACTATAATGCGGTCGATGTATCAAATATAGAACCCAACTAGGTTGGGTTCGATCCCACAAGGAATCAAACAAAATTATGTCGAGTGATTTGTCCGAGTAATTGGCAAGTAAGTAAAACTAGGGGGGTTTGTAAACAAGTAATAATAGTAATGATTGTTGATTTTTGGATTTATATTCAATATGATAAATACACTTGTACTGTGATCCCCAACAATTCCTTAACTCCACCGATTACTTGTGCTAGCAAAACTATCTCGCTGCGTTGCTTGAAAAATCTAACAAGATATGTTCATCTAAATGTCTCTCGACCTTGGTTAGATAACTTTCACTCTTCTCCTCTCAGTCTTCGAGTGTCGTACTACTAACCCTTGTCCTGGATCTCAGATAACTATCCCTATTATGGCTCAAGTTATTAGATGAAGGTTGATAGCTTCAAATCTCTGTTGTTATTCCTTTTTCCCAATCTCCACCTCTCTCTCGAGAAAGTCTAGAATACAGGAAAGTTTCTAATCTTTGCAACCGTTAGAAGATCAATCATAATGAAAGAAATAACAATACATGCATTTAGAACGTTTCAGAATTGGTTTGTACTTAACCCATTTCGTTAAATCCTCATGGGTCTCACAACCCTAGTTGATGGGTTTGGCTATTCATGATTGCAAGAACTCAAGAAGAATTCAATGAAGAAAACATAATTGTAAACTCACAATAAGAAGAAAAATCTGAAATGTCAATATGAATAAAAACCCTAGAATCGGTGTTCCAAGATTACAAAATCAATAATGTGTTTTTAAAATCAAAATAATGAAAATATATCTCCAAACAATGTAATGAACAACCCCTAAACATAGAACAATATAGGGGTATTTATAGATACAAGATGAATCTTATCCTAAACAAAATAGGAAAACAAAGTCGGCACTTTTCCACGGTACCGACCCACCCCTCGTGGTTTGACCCATGCCACGTTGGTCCTGCCATGGAAATCAGGTTGTTTCAACTAATTATAGGATTCGACCTACAACACAGACCCATGCCACATAGTTTGACTCACGTGACGTTGGTCCAACCATGGGTCACTCCTCTGGTGCAGGACTTGGCTCTTTCGTCTTCAAATACTTCATTGTTCTTCCTTTTTGTCCATTTTGCCTTCAAAAACCTATTCTCCTATAATATAAAATAGAAAACACATCATAGCAACCAATCATACCCAAGTTATTGCATATTTTCATTGTTTTAAGCATCAAAAGTTCCATGAAACCACGACACATCACTTTCCTAAGCCATTTATGACTTGCTGGGATTGATAATTTTGTTACCAGGAAGTTCGTTTGGTATTTAAGCCACTTTCCCATTTTGGAGCTATTGAGGTTGAGAAAATGGGCTCGGGCCAAAACTTCAGGTAAATGGCCTTCAATGGAAATTTTGACGGTCTCTTTAATTCCAAAATATCAATTCTAGGCTAGGGAGAACCTTGTTCTAGGTCCCAAGGCTTTCATTCTCATTTTGGGCTATTGGATGGATTTGGGTAAAAATCAAAACCTTAGGTGTAGGACCCATCTTCTATCAAAATGATAATTAATAGGAATTTCTATGGTTCCATTGAGTCCGAAATGCTGAATTTGGTAGGGTAGCATAGTTTGTTTATGTGCACGGGGTTCTAAAGGAATCCCAATTCCCAAAATATTGAGTTTGTTTGCCGCTTAAGCGGGCATTTGGCCGCTTAAGTAGCTACCGCTGGTACTTTATATATATGTGTTCTGTTTTCATTTTCAACCATTATTTCTCCAAGAGTAAACGCCATTATCAATATTAGTGGGTAGATCTTATAATTGATGTGGGAATTAGCTAGGGAACGTTAAAGTGAATTTTGTGCGACTATTTCTCCATAAGTTTCCTGTTTGATTTTGAGTTAATTCTCTATCTTAGAACTTGGTTTTCTTCGATATTAGACTATTTTGGGGCTTGTATGGATCTCGAATTACACTCAGTTTTAGGGTAAGTGATAGTTGTGCTGAGAGGGACCGAGTGGCTGATTCAATTCTTGATTCCATTAGTGGGCCCCACTATTTTATTTTAAGCTCGATTTTGACCCAAAGCATAATTTCACTATATGGGTATCAATATTATCTGCTTTATAAGTAGATTATTATTTTAATAGGATGGTGGGAGGCTTCTCAGATGGGAAAAGCTCCATTAAAAAGGTTTTCGCAAGCTTTCGGTTGCGTCCAAGTAGGCTAGTTTTATCCTTCGCCTACAATTTGCTTTGTTATGGTATTAGTGTGATATTACTCTAGTTGTGGGTTGGTTCTTATTTCCTAAACATCCATTTAGCAGATTTTGACCTCGTTTCCCTTAGGATAGTATTTTTTTTATCCTATAGGATTTGAATTATCCTATTTAAGGCCGTGGGATGGGATTGTGAAGCCTTAGCCTTGGTTTGGGTAGGCTTTCCTTAGGTTGGTTTTTCGAGACTTATAATGGGCTTTATCTCCCTTTTTAATATAGGTTGATGTAGAATAATGTTCTTTAAAACTTAATTTGGTTATAGATTACCTTGGGAGACTGACATTTAGGATTGGATTGCTTTAATCGTTGCCTTTAAGCCTGTTAGCTTTGATACCTTTTCCTTAATAATATTGTGATCTCAAATCGTGACTTTTGATTTAATAATTAGAATCTGGTCCTCCTTTAATGATTTGGCTTCTAAAATAGGAATAATTACTTGATTAACTTGGGAAGAATTATAATCTATGTATATTTCTATAAATGGCTTACTTATGAATTACTGTTTGAGACTTGCATCTGACTTATTATTTATAATCTATGAGTTCGTTTTCGGGGTCCGACATGTGCCATTAGTTCTAGTTCGAGTCCACCACCCGTTATCTTTTTATTATTTACTAGTTCTGGTTCATGTTTGACATTTATTATCATTAATATTACTGATCGGGGGTTAGCAATTTGGTGAAGATCGATAAGATTTGTGGTTATGGCTAGAGGAGGAGTATACGGTAAGCATATCGTACATTTGGGCTTATTTTACTTTCATTGTTGTCATATCTTGCCCTTACCTGTTTTATTCTTTGCTTGCGCCCACCGTGCTTATAGGGGCTTGGTTGGGTTTATTTCTCCTTATGTGCACCTTCTGGTCTTATGGGAGTCCAGTTAGGTTATTGATACTGCTCAAGATACACCTCAATATGTATGCAAATGCTAGCAATATAATTTTTACCCAACTTAGAGTCGGGGTCAATTCAACAGGGAATATAGGTGATAGGTTCAACTTCGAGTGTTGTAAGTGACTAAGTGTTTGCACATAATGTTTAACATATATATTTAGCAAAAAACATAACATTCAATCAAATATGAAGGCAAATAATCACTACCCACACAATAATCAACACTCAATACTGCATAATCCCAAGCTTGGGAAATTAGCTACTCATAACCAGAGAAAATAGAAATACACCTATAATCTCATGCAAATCTTCCATAGAATCCAAAGTATTTCAAATGAAAACTCTAAATTCTAAGTAAGAAATAAACAATAATTAACTCTAAACCCAACTAGGGTTTAATTACAAGCTTTAGTTTCAAGATATGACAAAAGATGGGGTTCCAAGCTACCAAAATGACCTGAATTGCTTCAGCAAAAATGGGCTTCAAAATGACAAAATTTCCACAATGTCCAAATCGGCTGAGGAGTTGGCCATCACAGAACACTGCAGTGATACGCTGAAGTGCACTAGTGTCACAAAATTGACTTTGAACTTGAACTCCAGGGGTTCACATCTTTTACTTTTGGCAATGGAACATAGCTTTGCCGATCAATTTGGCGAGCTCCAAATCGCATCCTTCATCGCTGTTTCATCAAACTTAGACCTAGTCCAAACTGTTACATTTTGCAATGGAATGGACATTTTGGCGATACACCAAGCACTTTAGTGATGCACCGATTCGCTTAGGTGATGATCTTTTGCATTTGTCACTCCAATCTTCCATCTTTTTGCTTCTTTTTTCTATGTCAACCATTTTAGGCCTCAATCCTGACATTAGACTAAATTAACATTACAGTACATTCAAATTACCATTGAGGACTTGATTTCTTACAATTTTTAGGCCAAATGAGTCATAATTTGCCAACTCATCAAACCTTAACTTAAATCTTTGCTCGTCCTTGAGTAAATCAGTGTACACACAACAAAATCAACAATTCCTACAAATGGTACTACTTGGGAGCTTAGACACATACTTCTTTTGTGAGAACACTTTGCCCTCTTTGTTTTGAAAAGAATGGCGCAATTTTACCTATCAAATGCCCATATTGTGAACATAGAGCCTCAACTATTGACTAAATTTTACCTTACCTTGCACATTCTCATACACTCTAACCAAGATCAAAAAGTTCTCAAGTGTTGCAATCAAGTGCCCTAACATAAAGAAGTCCTTTCTCTCAAAAGAAAATCAACATTAAAACTAAGGACTATCACGAATCACTCGCACTCCAAGAGATGATCATGCACATTAGAACCACACCATAGGCTTTTCCATAAGCTCTACTTCACCATATACAAGCGTGCTACTTTGGAGATCACTAAGATTTTTCTTAGGCTTATAGAGAAGGCATCGGGTCAGGTAGGGAAGGTTACGATTTTAGTGACTCTACCCTATCGTAGCATCTAAGGAGACTTTAATTACACTTATTTCCCAAAACTTATTTCTCAATTCATTTCAAGGACCAATTCTCAATGTTTTCATGCCATCTTCCCCCTCCTATCCTCTCAACACAAAAATTTCTTATTAACACGTTAACATAATTTTGACTCTTTTTTGAACTCTTTTTTAAATCTTTTTCTTTTTTTCTATTATTTTCTTTACTATTCATAAGGAATACTAGTATAACTGGTAGGGAGGGAGAGATCGATCCTCAAATTCATGAACTTCCTACTACAAATCCCACTCGGGATTTATACCACCCTAACTTAGTCTTTTGGCCTAAGTTGGTTTTCATTCTCACCTAAATACTTTAAAAAGGGTTAGGTTCAATAGGGGGACTTTGAAAAATAGTATTGGCTTGTAATGAGGTTATACAAGAAAAAGGGTTCCAAAGCACAAATTAAGGATAAAATTGTTCACTCAACACCCAATGGGTGGCTATTTTGGTCAAATTAGAGGTTCACTCTCAATCAACGGCCTAAAATCACTTCTCCAACATCATACAATATTTGTTTAGAATTAAAGAAACCGAGAAAGTTCTAGGTGGACTTAATGAGAAAGATCAAGATAATCTCTCACCCACACATGGCACTCAATTGCATACCCAAAACACCCTTCCTTGATTGATGTACCACATTCATTGCACATATCGAGAAAGTTACTCAAGTAGTTTAAGATAAGATATAGGTGTTCACATATGATAAGTGCATAACTAGTTAAACTAAGCCAAAGAAAAAATTTAAAAAGTGGCACATTTTTCAAAAATGGAGTAACGAACAACGATTTATCATTCTTAAGAGTCGAGCATGTTAAACATCACCCCAAGAGTACTATTTGAGTCAAAGTGTTCTATTGCTAGCACACTTTTTATCTTATGTACGCATGCAAAAAAGAAATTTTATTTGCAACTAACGACAAACTATAAAGGTAAAAATAAAAAGTAAAGAAATAAAATAGAAACATCACAGTAAAAATAAAAAGTAAAGAAATAAAATAGAAACATCACACACCACACACTAAAATATTACCAACCAAATCAAATATAAAAAATAATATTGAAATCACAATCATTACCACACTCCAAAATAAAAATCTAAAATAGTGTATCAAAACAACCAAATATCAAGAACCAAAATTACAAAGCCAAATAAAATAAACACCACACCCTAACTCTAAAATGTGGATTGTCCTCAATGTAATAAGACTAATAGAAATAAAAGAGAATGAGAGTAAGGGTTCCCCTAAGCATGGCTAATCCTGGGACGATAACTAGCTTACCAAAGTGAAAACTGTCTTGGTTTCAGTGCCTGGCTCATCTCTATGTGTGTTTTGTGGGGGAGGGTATGGTACATTGTCCTCAGTCTCGATGGAAGCAACTGAACTAAAGGTCCTAACTTGTGTAGTCTCTAAAACCGACCTCTCCAAAGCGGCAGAATAACATCATCACTCTCCTTCCTATCATCTATTCATCAATTTGCGCTGCAACCTGAGGCTCAACCTGTATACCAATCTGGCCTACTCCTCCAAAATATCCCTCAACCTCAGCATCAATAATATACTTATCTAAAGCATGGTCATCTTTGTCCTCCTCCTCTTCCTCTACTACTGGTTTATCCTCACAAATAGGTACTAGAGTTAGAGTCAGTGTCTCAGATAAAACTCCCCATAGATGTGTCAAATTAGGGAACCGAATCTCATCCACATGTATTCTAAAGGAAGCTAGCTCATCCTTTATATTTGTCACTAACTAGGGTATGGCCTACTGAGGGGAACTCAAATCATCTAACCTCTTGCTAAAAATTTGGAAGGTCTCAAGAATACCCTGTAAATCCTCATGCACCTGCTCCAAGGCCGCTCTCAGAGCATTGACAATTAGCTTAGGAATCTCAGCCTCCAATTTTGATGACCTTATGTCACCTAAATAGGCTAGATGGCCCATCCAAATAATCTTAGACTGAGTGAGAGGGGCTCTCAAAGAGCACAAAATAGTAGAAAACTCATGACTGGGGCACTAGCTCGAGGTGGGTGTGATGTTGGACCTGGGGATGGAACTGGATGAGGAGGATCTATAATTGGCCAGGAGGGGTAGGAACTGTATTAGTAGTCGTATGAGTAGGATGGTTGGCACTACTATCAAAAGAACCAAGATCAATCACTGGGTGTTATCCACCCAGATTTTCTTTTTTCTTCACTTCCTGAACAAGATCAATGTGAGTAATATCAATCGTAGAAGGCTTATACTCAAAATCATTTTCCTTATCTAAGGGAATCTTGGCATGTTGGCATATCTTGGTGATCAAGCACGGGAAAGCAAGAGAGGTTTACTTTTGTTGGGTACTATAAGCAATGTTTGAGGAAATGATGGAAGCCATAATGAAGCTCTCTTTTGCAATGATAATGCCAACAATAACTTATAGAGGGTGTACAAGGATCATTAGTTTTACGAAGGCAAAAAGTTCCTACACATGAAGCTCAAAACCAATACCGAGCTTCTAGATTAATGTTTTTTTTCTCAATTTGAACCTCCGATGCAAGCCATGGAGGTGGACTATCACTTAGCAAAAGGGCTAACCAACCTCAAACCTCTTCGACCAGCTTCATTACCCAAGTGGAAAATAGTTAACATTAATAGTTTAACTTCCTAATACAATGTTTATCATTCTCTCATCACAGTGAGCACAATACCCCAAACCTTAACAAGATCTCTAGTATACTGCGGCCCCTCTTTTTACTAACTAGCAAAAGCTTCCCATACTTCTCATACAACTCACACACCAAAATTTCTATGTAAGGTTGCAAAGGCTCAGTGAATACCTGAAAATCATGGTACCGCATTGCGGTCATTACCCTGGGATGCTTGCCTTCAAGCCCATTTAGACTTAACATTTTTCATCAATGATTGGGCGCTGATTGGGCACCTTATCATAATTAAGGATTCAGTGACCCCCATTAATATGGTGTAGAGGCTTTGATGTAGCTTTAGAGGGTTGTTCAACCCTCTTTTTATTCAGTGGAGCATCCTCAAAAGTAGGAAATGGTTCATGGATAGGTGTAGTGTAACACCCAGTATGTTTCTGAACCTAGTTGATTATCGTAACTTTTAGGAATCATTTATACATAGGATTTTTGGGGTATTATCTATTAAATTTGATGGGATGAATTTAATCTTGTGATTTAGGGCTCCAATGAGGCCCAAAATGAAGCAAAAAGGCATGACCCAAATGAAAATGACCCATTCTTGGCATTGACCAAGTAAACACACATTTAATGTGTCTAAGGGTGTCTAAAAGGACTATATAAAGCACAAAAAATCAGATTTTTATTCATATCAACACACATGCCATTTCTAGAATTTCCAAAGATATTTCTTTTATCATCCAAACCCTAAGCCATCACTCCCTTGGACAAGATCATCATCTTCCAAGCTTTGGTAAGTGTTTAATCTCATGGTATAATATATTATATGCTTAAGTTTCTGTATAAATCATGTTGGTTATGTTGGTAAAGTGTTGGACAGTTCACTATGTGTAACACTGTCTATTTTTGAAATCGGAAAAGGGTTTTGCCTTGTAAACTTGAAAATGGACTTGTGGTTTTGAAGGAAGTGAACTTGATGGATTAAATATCAACATGTAAGATGTGGTTATGTTCTTAACCTGATTTATCTATGTGTATAACTTTTCGGATTGTTGGTATGAAATTGATCATGGAATTGGTGATGTATTAACAGGAAAATGTAATTTTGGTGATGTTCATGTGTGTTGTGAAACCATGGTTGTTTTTTGGAATCTGAGTTGACCTAAACCATGTAAATAGAAGCTTATTTATGTCCATGGACCATTTATTACAAAAAAGGACCCTAAAATTACCCCTGGAGGCTGAAATGGGCATCCGCCCTCGCGTCTAAAGCACTTGCGGGCGCAGATGCCAACTCAGGTGGCTCTGGAAAAGGCCAGAGGGGCACCTGCAGATGCATGACATCCACTTGTGGGTGCAGGTGGCTCCACAGCCCAGTCCAAAATTTGTTTTGTATGTTTTTGTCTCTCTTTGATCCCCGAAGGCCCCTATACCCTTTTTGGATGTAATTATCAACTTATGATACCTGTTGAATGACTTTAAGGGGTCGTTTGGATGCATGTTGGATTATATAAATTATGGATAGTTTTTAATATGTTGTTATGAAAGGTATTGAGGTTAGGTGATGGAATAATTATGACGTAGTGTTAATGAGGAAGTGTAAAGGGTAAACTTGGTGTGAAATGTTATTGGTTTATGATGTCTTGGTCAATGTGTGGAATGTTATGGTGTTTTTGGTATGGTAATACAGTGAATTGAATTGTAAAGGGTGAAATGACGTTATATGGCAGTCATGTAGCTCATTGTCGTCTTGTGCACTTGTAAGGTATTTAGTTGTTAACGTGAGCTCCGTTATGAACTTGTGTTGTAGAGTAACACGTAAGGAAGGAGATGGATTATTCTATTCACATATAGGACTGCGTATTCATATTGGAAAGATAAGGTATGTAAGGTTACTCTTTCCGTACCCTTCTGCAGCATATAGTGTCCACATTGTCATTATACTTGTTCCATTCCGATTGTTCTAAAGTATCACAGTTCAGGTTATCATCTATTGTTAATCACATGTTTATTATTCATTGATCAATTGACATTCAGGTGTCACATAATTGTGGACATGGTTCCAAAGGTCCAATAATGTTACGATTCCAAAGTTCCAATAATGTTATGACTATCAACGTATCAATCTCTCAAAGTGAAGAAATGAAGTAATGCATAGTTGTTGGTTGTAAGAGTACGGGTGGCAGCTCTAGAGGCATAATCCTAGCTTGAGATAAACCCGAGATTATTGGATCAGGGGAAGCTCTAGAGGCATAAGCCTAGCTCGGGCCAAACCTGACAGGGGGCATCTCTAGAGGTAAGAACCTAGCTCGAGCCGAACCTGATATATTGGTTTATGGGTGGCAGCTCTAGAGGCATAAGCCTAGCTCAGGCCGATCCCAATATAACGTTATGTTATGTTAAGACCCACTGATCAGTTGGGGCCTGGGTACGATATGATACAAATAATGGTGCATGAGTGTAAAAGCAAAGAAAGTAATGAAAGCAATGTACATGGTTTCCCATATACAGTACGGTGGTTTATCCATATTGATTACCCACTTGTGTTTGAATTCATTGAAGTCTTATGTATGATGCAGTTTCTTATAGCCTTACATACTCAGTACATTCTTTGTACTGACGTCCCTTGGGGGACTTACCTTACTTGTTGTAGGCACAGATGCTAGTAGACCTCCACAGTAGGTTGTAGGTCATTTGTGGATCATTGGTGAGCTCCAGTTGGTTTAGGGCTTTTCGAGTCTCATGTGTATACTTGTTTTGATATTATGTAACTGTTGTATAAAGTGGGGACTTGTCCTGAATTTAGGATGGTTATGTATATGTATCTATTAGAGGCTTTGTAGACGTACATGGGGAGTTGAATGTAAGATATGTATGTCCATTTTGACTTGATGGCCCTAACGGCCAAGTTTTATATATAGCATATGTTTGCCATGACTTCCGCCATTGGTATCTTTTAGTTGTATGAGATAGAATAATATTCATACAGAGACATGTATAAGAATGTACATGAATGAAGATGGTTTCTCTCGGGCCATAACGGCTTTGGGTGCCATTCCACCCCATTGGAACTCGAGGCGTGACAAAAGTGGTATCAGAGTGGGTCATCCTAAGGGTATCTACAAAGCCGTGTTTGAGTAGAGTCTTGCTTATGGATGTGTTGTGCACAATATTTATAAGTAGGAGGCTATGAGAAATTTAGGACTTATTTCTTTTCTTCATTTCTAGATCGTGCAATAGAGCCAATGTTGTAGGTTGAATCATATCTGACTAATTGGTTTCTTTGTTATGGTAAATTGCCGATGACAAGACGGGGTAGGGGCAAAGGTAAGCAGGTAGATATGCTTGCTGGAGAAGGCATGAGTAAATCACCACCTGACCAAGCTAGTCAAGGTGGAGCTGACACTGAAATTGCATCGCGGTCTTCTTCTACTTTTCCAGCTCCAGAAGAGCCTAGGAGGAAAGAAGAACCTGCTGAAATGCCTTTAAATGCCACTGAACAGGATTTAAGAAATGCAGTGCATATGTTAACTCAGATAGTTACTGCACAAACTCAGGGATGAGCTGGTCCAATGACAAACGAGGATGACGCGGCTAGAGTAGCTAGTCGACGGACACAGGATTTTCTGAAATTAGACCTTCCCATATTTATCGGGTCAGATCCGAAGGCAGACCCAGAAGATTTTGTAGACCAAATTCAAAGGGCTCTAGGTGTTATGCATGTGACTGGTGTAGAAATAGTTGAGCTTGCTGTCTATAGATTGAAAGGAGATGCTATATTGTGGTATGAAGATTGGAAGAGATCTCGTGGTATCGGTGCAAATCCACCTAATTAGGAAGAATTTAAAGCGGCATTCCTTGATCACTATCTTCCATATGAGATGTGATAGGCTCGTGTAGATCATTTCTTAAATCTCCGTCAAGGGAATATGAATGTCAGAGAATATAGTCTGCAGTTTATTTCTTTGGCTCGATATACTCCGAATGTAGTGGCCACAATGAAAGACAGAGTCCATCGATATGTGGACAGATTAGAGCCATATTTGGTGAAAGACTGGACCATTGCTGCTTTGAACAAAGATATGGATATAGATGGAATACAGGCCTTTGCACAGAAGATAGAGGACCAGAGGCAAAGAAGGAGGGTGACCAAATTTGAAAGAGGGCTCTCAAAAAGAGCTAGACCTATGACACAGTCTATGGTGTCCCAAGGAGAATCTAGGCCTTGGATGTTTCCTAGACTGCCTAGACCATCATTCTCTTATTCCACAGCAGGCACTCAATCTCAATTCTGAGGGTTTAAAGGTAGTCAAGCTGGGCATAGTAGTGGGCTTCAAGGTTCACAAGCAGAAGTATTTCCTCGTTAGTTGTGTCAGGACTGCGGATGAACTCATTCAGGTGCATGTCAATTAGGGACGACTGCTTGCTTTTGGTGCGGTATGTCGGGGCACATGATGAGAGAGTGTCCACAAAGGGGCACGGATGGTATAGCACGACCTACGAGATCAAACATTGCATCATCATCATCTGTTCCTTCCCTAGGTAGAGGAGTGCAGCCTGCTGGTCATGGTAGATGTGCTAGAGGAGCATCTAGTTCCAGTGGATCCCAGAATCGGACCTACGCTCTAGTGGACCGACAGAACTCGAAGTCTTCTCCTGATGTAGTCACAGGTACCTTATCCATATTTTCACATAATGTATATGCATTGATTGATCCGGGTTCTACATTATCATATATTACTCTGTTGATTGCTGGGAAATTTGAAAGAACACCGGAATTATTAATTAAGTCAGTTGAAGTATCTACACCAGTTGGTGAATATATTATTGCAAAAAGAGTCTATCGTAATTGTGTGGTAACTGTGTATGCTCATGATACACTGGCTGATCTTATTGAACTAGAAATGGTGGATTTTGATGTCCTAATTGGTATGTATTGGTTGGCTTCTTGTTATGCCACGATAGATTGCCGAGCTAAGAAAGTACATTCTCATTTTCCACAAACACATCTTCTTGAATGGAAGGGTAATGTAGGGGCACCGAGGGGAAAATTTATTTCCTATCTTAAAGCAAGGAAAATGATAGCCAAGGGGTACATATGTCACTTAGTACACGTGAAAGATACTGATGTGGAACCACTAACTCCTCAGTCGGTTCCAGTGGTCAATGAATTCCTTGATGTATTTCCTGAGGATTTTCCAGGTTTACCTCCAGAACGGGAAGTAGAGTTTGGTATTGATATGATTCCAGGCACTCAGCCTCTATTCCCCCGTATAGAATGGCTCCAGCAGAATTATGAGAATTAAAGTAGCAATTAAAAGACTTGCTGGACAAGGGATTCATAAGGCCTAGTATGTCCCCGTGGGGTGCACCAGTACTATTTATACAAAAGAAAGATGGCACATTGAGAATGTGCATTGACTATCGACAATTGAATAAGTTGTCGATCAAGAACAAATATCCCTTCCCCAGAATTGACGATTTTTTTGATCAGTCACAGGATGCCAAATGCTTTTCAAAGATTGACTTGAGATCGGGTTACCATCAAGTCAAGGTTAGAGAAAAGGATATACCCAAGACAGCTTTCCGAACACGGTATGACCATTATGAATCTTTAGTTATGTTGTTTGGACTAACAAATGCACCATTTTTGTTCATGGATTTGATGAATAGGGTGTTTAAGCCATTTCTAGATGTGTTTGTGACGGTGTTTATAGATGACATCCTGGTTTAATCACGATCACAAGAGGACCATGCTAACCACTTACGACAAGTGTTACAAATTCTTCGTGAGCGTAAGTTGTATGAAAAGTTCTCTAAATGCAAATTTTGGTTAAAGTCCGTAGCATTCTTAGGTCACATTGTGTTAGATGAAGGAATTCGGGCTGATACACAAAAGATTGAAGAGGTAAAAAATTGGCCAAGGCCTACGACACCTACAAAAATTTGTAGTTTCCTTGGGTTGGTAGGTTATTATCGAAGGTTTGTTGAAGGGTTTTCTTCCATTGCTGCACCTTTAACAAAGCTTACACACAAGGCAATCAAGTTTCAGTGGAATGATGCATGTGAGAAAAGTTTCCAAGAGCTTAAAGATAAATTGACTTCTACACCGGTATTGGTACTTTCGGAAGTCACAGAGAGGTATGCAGTATATTGTGATAAAACCGGAGTTGTCCTAGGGTTTGTATTGCTACAGCATGGTAATGTAATAGCGTGTGCCTCATGACAGTTGTGACCACATGAGAGAAACTATCCCACACATGATCTTGAGTAAGCAGTTGTGGTATTTGCTTTAAATATATGGCGCCATTATTTGTATGGAGTTCATGTTGACATCTACACTGATCACAAAAGTTTGCAATATATCTTTAACCATAAGGATTTGAATCTGAGGTAGCGGAGGTGGCTTGAGCTATTAAAAGATTATGATATTTCTATCTTTATCATCCAGGAAAAGCAAATGTGGTAGCTGATGTATTAAGCTGCAAGTCAATAGGAGGCATTAGGGGCCAGTCGACAGAAAAGCAAGACCTAGTCAAGGATCTACATCAACTAGCCAGCTTGGGGGTTCGTCTTCTTAAATCCTCAGATGAAGGGATTATTCTGCAAAATACGGCAGAATCTTTATTAATAGTTGAAGTGAAAGAGAAGAAGCTTGTGGATCCTATGTTATTGCAGCTGAAAGAGAATGTAAAACAGGATTTGACAAAGGCATTTGATCTTACGCAAGAAGGAGTACTTCAATGCCAAGGTAGATTATATGTACCGAATGTAGATGAGATGAGGAGTTGAATTATGATAGAGGTGCATCATTCACGATATTCTATTCATCCGGGAGCTACCAAGATGTATCACGATTTGAAAGAAATGTTTTGGTGGGGAAACATGAAGAAAAACAATGCAGAATTTGTAGCCCAATGCCCAAATTATCAACAAGTGAAAGTAGAGCATCAGAAACCTGGAGGTTACATGCAATGTATTACTCTTTCAGTATGGAAATGTGACATAATTAATATGGATTTCATAACAGGTTTTCCTCATACACTGCAAAAATTTGATTCCATATGGGTAATAGTTGACAGGCTTACCAAGTCAGCGCATTTTCTACCAGTCAAGACCACCTATACATTTGAAGATTATGCAAGGTTGTATGTTAAAGAGATAGTGCGATTACATGGAATTTCGATCTTCATTATATCAGACAGGGGAGCGCAATTTACTGCACATTTTTGGAGATCTTTTTAGAAGAGCTTGGGTACACAAGTGAATCTGAGTACGGCTTTTCATCCTCAGACAGATGGACAAGGAAAATGTACTATCCAAACACTTAAAGATATGCTACGAGCTTGCACGTTAGATTTTCAAGGCAGTTGGGATGATCATTTGCAACTTATTGAATTTTGGTACAACAATAGCTATCATTCAAGTATCAAAATGGCACCTTATGAAGCCTTATACGAAATGAAGTGTAGATCACCGATTGGATGGTTTGAAGCAGGTGAAAATGCTTTACTTGGGCCAGATCTTGTTCATCAAGCTATGGAGAAAGTTAAAGTGATCCAACAACGGCTACAAACGGCCCAAAGTCAACACAAGTCATATGTTGATGTTAGAAGAAGAGGGCTCGAATTTGCCATAGGTGATTGGGTATTCTTGAAGGTGTCACCGATGAAAGGGGTAATGAGATTTGGAAAGAAAGGAAAGTTGAATCCCCATTATATAGGGCCATATGAAATTGTCTGAAGATTCGAGCAAGTTGCATATGAATTGAAACTACCCCAAGAACTCTCCACAGTTCATCCAGCATTTCATGTTTCGATGCTTCAAAAGTGCATAGGAGATCCATCTCGTATTTCTCCCATTGAAGATGTACAAGTTACAGAGTATCTCACCTATGAGGAGATAACTATTGCTATTCTGGATAGACAAGTGAAGAGGTTAAGGAATAAAGACATAGCTTTTGTAAAGGTAATTTGGAGAAATCAGCAAGTAGAAGAGATCACATGGGAAGCTGAAGAAATGATGAAGTCAAAGTACCCTCATTTGTTTCAAATGGAAGAAAAAGTTCAAGATACAGGATCAGAGAAATAACAAGTAAGTATTTATAAGAATTAAGTATATATATATGATAACATGGAAAATGATCCTAGACATGAATTTGTTAAACTGGATAATGACACTAACATACAAGGACGAATGTTTCTAAGGGGAAAAGAATGTAACACCCCGTATGTTTATGAACCTAGTTGATTACCGTAACATTTATGGAATCATTTATACATGGGATTTTTGGGGTATTATAAATTAAATTTGATGGGCTGAATTTAATCTTGTGATTTGGGGCTCAAATGAGGCCCAAAATGAAGCAAAAAGGCATGGCCCAAATGAAAATGACCCATTCTTGGCATTGACCAAGTAAACACACATTTAATGTGGATAAGGATGACTACAAGTACTATATAAAGCACAAAAAATCATATTTTTATTCATATCAATACACATGCCATTTCTAGAATTTCCAAAGATATTTCTTTTATCTTCCAAACCCTAAGCCATCACTCCCTTGGACAAGATCATCATCTTGCAATCTTTGGTAAGTGTTTAATCTTATGGTATAATATATTATATTCTTAATATGGTGTATAAATCATGTTAGTTATGTTGGCAAAGTGTTGGAAAGTTCACTATGTGTAACACTGTCTACCTTTGCAATCGGAAAAGGGTTTTGCCTTGTAAAGATGAAAATGGACTTGTGGTTTTGAAGGAAGTGAACTTGATGGATTAAATATCAAAATTTAAGATACGGTTATGTTATTAACTTTCTTTCTCTATGTGTATAACTTGTGGGATTGTTGGTATGAAATTGATCATGGAATTGGTGAAGTATTGACAGAAAAATATAATTTTGGTGATGTTCATGTGTGTTGTGAAACCATGGTTGTTTGTTGGCATCCGAATTTACCTAAACCATATAAATATAATCTTATTTATGACCATGGACCATTTAATACAATAAAGGACCCTAAAATGACCCTTGGAGGCTGAAACGGGCATCTGCCCTCGCGTCTAGAGCACCTGCGGGCGCAGATGCCAATGCAGGTGGCTCTGGCCAAGGCCAGAGGAGCACCTGCGGCCATAGGTGGCTCCACAGCCTAGTCTAAAATTTTTTTTTTGTATTTTTTTGTCTCTCTTTGATCTCTGAAGGCCTCTATACACTTTTTGGATGTAATTATCAACTTATGATACCTATTGAATGACTTTAAAGGGTCATTTGGAGGTATGTTGGATTATATAAATTATGGATTGTTGTTAATATGTTTTTATGAAAGGTATTGAGGTGAATTTATGGAATAATTATGACATAGTGTTAATGAGGAAGCGTAAAGGGTAAACTTGGTGTGAAATGTTATTGGTTTATGATGTCTTGGTCAATGTGTGGAATATTATGGTGCTGTTGGTATGGTAATGTATTGGATTGTATTATAAAGGGTGAAATGACGTTATATGGCAGTCATGTAGCTCATTGTCGTCTTGTGCACTTGTAAGGTATTTAGTTGTTAACGTGAGCTCCGTTATGAACTTGTGTTGTAGAGTAACACGTAAGGAAGGAGATGGATTATTCTATTCACATATAGGACTCTGTATTCATATTGGGAAGATAAGGTATGTAAGGTTACTCTTTCCGCATCCTTCTGCAGCACATAGTGCTTACATTGTCATTATACTTGTTCCATTCCGAATGTTCTAAAGTATCACAGTTCAGGTTGTCATCTATTGTTAATCACATGCTTCTTATTCATTGATAAATTGTTATTCATGTGTCACATAATTGTGGACATGGTTCCAAAGGTCTAATAATGTTACGATTCCAAAGTTCCAATAATGTTATGACTATCAACGTATCAATCTCTCAAAGTAAAGAAATGAAGTAATGCATAATTGTTGGTTGTAAGAGTACGGGTGGCAGCTCTAGAGGCATAAGCCTAGATCGAGCCGAACCCGAGATTATTGGATCAGGGGGCAGCTCTAGAGGCATAAGTCTAGCTCGGGCCGACCTGACAGGGGGCAGTTCTATAGGTAAGAACCTAGCTCGAGCAGAACCTGATATATTACTTTATGGGTGGCATTTCTAGAAGTAAGAACCTAGCTCGATCCAAACCCGATATATTGATTTATGGGTGGCATCTCAAGAGGCATAAGCCTAGCTCGGGCCAAATCCCAATATAACGTTATGTTATGTTAATACCCCCTGATCAGTTGGGGCGCGGGTACGATATAATACAAATGATGATGCATGAGTGTAAAAGCAAAGAAAGTAATGAAAGAAATGTACATGGTTTCCCATATATAGTACGGTGGTTTATCCATATTGATTACCCACTTGTGTTTGAATTCATTAAAGTCTTATGTATGATGGAGTTTCTTATAGCCGTACATACTCAGTACATTCTTCGTACTGACGTCCCTTGGGGGACTTACCTTACTTGCTGCAGGTGTAGGTGCTAGTAGAACTCCACAGTAGGTTGCGGGTTATTTGCGGATCATTGGTGAGCTCCAGTTTGTTCGGGGCTTTCCGAGTCACATGTGTATACTTGTTTTGATATTATGTAAGTTTTGTATAAAGTGGGGACTTGTCCCGACTTTAGGTTGGTCATGTACATGAATCTGTTAGAGGCTTTGTAGACGTATGTGGGGAGATGAATGTAAGAAATGTATGTTCATTTTGACTTGATGGCCCTAACGGCCAAGTTTCATATATAACATATGTTTGCCATGACTTTCGCCATTGTTATCTTATAGTTACATGAGATAGAATGATTTTCATACCGAGACATGCATATGAATGTACATGAATGATGATGGGTTCTCTTGGGTCATAATGGCTTCGGGTGCTAGTCTGCCCCGTTGGAACTCGAGGCGTGACATGTAGTGTTCCCCTCCTACAAGAAATCTATGTTGTATCGCTTGGAGTTGAGTCTATGCTCAGAACTCTCCACTTTAGTTATTGGGACCTTTATTGTAGTGTCTTCAACCCTCTTTCATTTGTATTCCCTACCTTCTAATTGAGGTTTTTCACTAAATTTCACCCCTTTTGCAGCCTTTGAGGCAGTAGTACTAGAACCGGCTTTCTTTTTAGCCATATTTTTGTTCCTAGTCATATCGGTACATAAGAGAATTAATGTGTTCCACCAAAGTTAGAAAAACAACACATATACAAATTCCTAGAAAAGTAACACCAAATGAATCGACACATTGCCAAACAATTTGGCTATGCATATGGCTATCGCTAATCAAGACAGAAACAAAGGGGCTGATCGGTGAAGGAAAGTAGGGTTTCATCGATACGCCAAAGGATTCGGTGATAATCCCGAGCATCATCGAATCTCTAAGGAATCATTGAATCTCACATTAAATAGCCTAACTTACCATGACTTTTGGAGATATGGGTAATACTTTAGCAATACGCCACGCAGTTCTGCGCATCGCCAAGTGCTCAACCTATCGTCAATAGTCATCTTCCCCATGGTGATTGTTGTAATTTTTGGGCCACCTCAATGGAGAATTTTAATTACAACAACCATAAATAGTCATACTTCCCCAAGTTTTAACATTTAAACAATAATACGATGATTTTGCCCTTAAGAATGTCATCACCCAATCCATCATTGGGAAAAATCGGTTGATTTAAAATTCTACCAACCAAACTCAAGTTTTTTCGACACCCATTTCAATAAAAATATATCCACAGTGCAAGCATGAAGAGGATTAAGCATTTAAATACCAAAATTTGACAATTTAACTTCAATCTAACAAAAAACCTATTTCACTTTTACAAGTTAAACAAAAACTCCAACCAATAAACAATAAACTCTTTCAAGAACAAACCCAACATAAAATCTCCAATACAAACACGAATAATATCAACAAGTAATGGATTTAAACTTAAAATAGATTCTAAACTTCAATCTTTAAGGGAAAATTCGATAAGGAGAAAAATAATGGTTGTGGCTTGCAACTCCAATGACTATGGTGCTCGAGTGGTAGTAGTGGTGATTTGTGAGAATATTATAAATGTGTGCATGTGTGTTTGTATGTTTGAGTTGATTAGAGAGAGTGAAAGAAATGATGGAAATAGTAATAGACAAAGTTTGAATAATATCAAAACTCAAAAGACAGTAAAAAGCCAAGGGTCAAAGAAGTCAAACCATCATTCATTAATCTTACGACCCTTTTCGATGATACCGCTCCCATCGCTAAACTTATCAGTGATATGTTGATGTATAATTCTATCACCAAATCAAACAAATTTTAGACCTTGAAATCACCTAAATAGAGGGCCACTTCGGTGATGGATGAGCCTTCGCAAAAGTGTTCGGCGATTCACCGAATGGTAAATTCCATTGCTGATTTTGAGAGTTAGTCTGCGCTGGGAGGTCCATTTCAGTGAAGGGCTTCAGTGATTTTTTGTAACACCCCGTACCTTCCTAACCCTACTTGACGACACTAAATAATATGTACTTAGGTATCGAGAGCTATAAGTATGCATTTGGTAATGCTATTGGTGAGATAATTGAATTTGGCTCTTATTATGTGATTAAACTTGCATAGAAGGTGTTTTGCCATTTTCATGGCACATTTTTGGGGTTCAAAACGAGGCTAAGAGGACGTCTAAACAAAGTATATTAAGGTTAATAAGTAATTCAAAGAATAGGATATGAAGTATCTAACCAAACCCGCGAAGAGAAGTCGAAAAACGGAATTTTTGAAAAAATCTAAGTGTTGGGCGCATTGGGGACCATGCCACGCCGCTCTGGACTAAATTTTTTAGTCCAGAGGCAGCAAGTTGGCGCGCCCAAGGGCGTTCCACCTTGGTTTTTTCCACTTTTTCGAAAGTTGGAAATTTCTAAGTCCCAAGGGTATCCGGCCGGGGACGTACCAAGCTGATTTTTTCCATGTTTCTTCTACAACCACGAGTATATACATGAAATGAATGAAATATTATATTGGTATGATAAAATTACTCGAGAACGAATTTGGAGTCAAAATGGCAGTTTTGCCCTTAAGGTCAAATAAGCCAAACGTGGCTAGAATCACTTGTTTTTGGGATTTAGGCTACAGATATGAATAGCATGAGTGGGAATATTATTGTAATACGTATAAGATGACTTAAACATGAGAAATTATTGATTTATTGGGTTAAGTGATTTGGGCTCAATAAAAGCCCAAAATAAGGCAAAATACATGGGTCACATGATCCAATCTTCTATAGACCAAGTCAAATGAAGCCTTAAATGCCAAGGATGACTAAGGATGGAAACAAGGACTATAAATAGACCCAAAAATCAGATTTTATTCACTTATAAATCTCATGTTCTTTTAGATATTTTCTCCAAACTTCTCCAACATTCTCTCAAACCCTAAAGAACTCAAAAGCAATTTTGGATCAAGATCATCACTTTTCAAGCTTGGGTAAGTGATTATTGTTATGGATTAATATATTATATGCATTAAAGAGTATATAAATCATGTTGGTTGTGCTTGGAAATGTTGGACATGGTACTTGGTGTTTTTGTATAAGATTTGTGATCCATGGGATTCAAGCTTGAATTATGACTTGTGCCTTTGATAAAAGATAATGGTATGGATAAAATATGAAAGTGTATGGTGTTATTTTGTTATTTAACTTGTTATTTTTCTATAAGTGTAAATTGTGGGATTTTGGCCGATTTGTGCTATGAAGTGTATTAAGGTGAATTGATGGATTGTTTGTGATGTGGTATGGATAAGAAAGTGTAAAGGGGAAGTGTTGTGGTGGAATTTATTGATTATCATGTATTGTTCAATGTTGGAAATATTGGAGGATTTTTGGAATAATGATTCTATCAATGGTTTTGTCAAGGGAAAATGACATGTTTCAAGGCAAACATGTACCCCATTGATGTTATATGCAATTGTAAAGTAGTTGTTGGTTAATGTGAATTCCGTTATGTATTTGTGTTGTAGAGTAACACATAAAGAAGGAGCGGGACTATTGCATGCACATCTAGGATTTTATATCCGTATTGAGAGTACAAGGTATGTAAGGTTACTCTGTCTGTATCTTTCTGCGGCAAATAGTATCCATCTTGCTATTTCACTAGTCCTATCCCGAAATGTGCTAAGGTATCCTATATCCGTTTGTCAATAGTCATTGTCACATATTTCCTACTCATGGATCATTTGTGAGTCTCATGTCTCATAATCATGATTAATGTTCCAAAAGCTCAAACAAGGTTATGTTCCAATAGTGATTATACTTATGTCTCTTGTTCATAGATTATTGTCCAATAGTTCCCATGGTGTTATGATTCTAATAATGTTATGTTGCCAAGTTATTCACATGTCTCTCACTCATTGGTTAATGATTCAAAGTTTCCAACAATGTTATTTTCCAAAGTTCAAAGTGATGTTATGACTATCCTAGTATCAATCTCAAAGTAATGAATAAAGTAATGCAAATGTGGTCAATGATCAAGTATGGGTGGCAATTCTAGGGGCATAAGCCTAGCTCGACTCGATCCCGATGCATTTATTTATGGGTGGCAGGTCTAGGGGCATAAGCCTAGCTCGACTCGATACCGATGCATTGATTTATGGGTGGCAGGTCTAGGGGCATAAGCCTAGCTCGACCCAATCCCAACATGACGATATGTTATGTAAAGACCCACTGATCAGTAGGGGCCCGGGTACATTGTGACACATGTATTGACAAGTAAGCATTGAGATAAAGAAAGCAAAGAAAGTAATGAAAGCAATTCACATGGTTTCCCAAAATGCGAAATGGTGACTTATTCACATTGATTATTCTTATGTTTTGAGTTCATTGAAATACTCATGTATTGTACAGTTTCATTTGAGCCTTACATACTCAGTACTTATTTCGTACTGACCCCTCTTGGGGAATTTACCTTACTTGTTGCAGGTGCAGGCACTAGTAGGCCTCCACAGTAGGTTGCCAATCGCTGCAGATCATTGGTGAGCTCTTGCTAGTTCGGGGCTTCTCCGAGTCAGAGTGTATATATGTTTTGGTGATGTACATATTGTGTAAAGCAGGGACTTGTCCCGACTTATAGTTCATTTTGGTCAATGCTCATGTTAGAGGCTTTTGTAGACGAATGTGGGTGTATCAGTGTAACAGGCATATGTTGTGTTGACTGGATGTCCTCAACGGCCAAGTTCCATAAATATATATATGTCTCATGGGTTTTTTTATTCATCTTTCATGTTCTTACGTAATGGTGGTTATGATTATGAGATGCATATGATTGAACATAGGAAAAGGTTGGTTCTCTCGGGCCTTATCGGCTACGGGTGCCAATCATGTCTTGATGGGATTCGGGGCATGACATTTGTCGATGGGATCGGTGAATCTCCAAAGCCTCTTCCCTGGTGTTTTGTTCATGATCTCCCAACTTTTTCTTCTCCGATTTGTGTTTTAGCATGTTTCCCACATTCCAACTCCATCACATACCTGCACCAATCAATAAACATTATTCAAAGTAACAAAAATAAAATTGGGTAGCCTCCCAAGAAGTTCCATAGTTATTGTCATGGCACGACATTGTTCTTCATCAATCACGCATCATCGAGGTAGAGCACCTCTATGAAATCCACTTCCGGTGCCATCCCATGATAATGTTTAACTCATTGGCCATTCACCATAAACTGGATCATGTGTCATTCTCCGATTACATAGCTCCACTAGGAAAATATTGAACCACCTTTAAGGGACCTGACAATATAGTTTTTAGCTTACTCGAAAACAACTTGTACCTTGAGTTGAACACTAAGACATCATCATCACTTTTGAACTCCTTTTTTTGAATTTTGGCATCATGCCATCTCTTCATATACTCTTTGTAGGGAGTGGAATTCTTGTAAGATCTCAAGCATAATTTATCGATCCCTTAAAGTTGTTTCACCCTTGATTTTGAAGCATCCTTCAAATTTATATTCAACTCGTGCAAGGGCCACAATGCTTTTTGTTCTAATTCAATGAGGAGGTGACAAGATTTTCCAAACACCAATTGATATGGTGACATGCCAATGGGGTTTTTGAATGTCGTTCTATAGTCCAACAAAGCATCATCAAGTTTTCGATCCCAATCTGTTCTGCTTGAATTCACAGTTTTCACCAAAATACTTTTGATCTCTAGGTTAGACACTTTCGCTAGACCATTGACTTAAGGATGGTATGGAGAAGCCACTTTATGCTTCACTCCATATTTAGCAAAAAAAGAACTAAAAGACCAATTACAAAAATGAGAACCCCCATCACTTATGATAGCACGGGATGTCCTAAATAGGGTGAAAATGTATCTCTTCAAGAATTGAGCAACACTCTTACCTTTATTATTTTGAACGCAATGGCCTTGACCCATTTAGAAGCATAATCAACCGCTTCCAAGATGTAGCAATTCCCATACGAGATCACGAAGGTTCCCATGTAGCCCAACCTTCATACATCAAATAAGTCCACATCCACACTTTGTTGCAAGGGAATTTCGTGTCTTCTCGAGATACCACCTTGACTTTGGCATTGCTCACATGCTTGCACTAACTCATGGACATCATGATACAATGTTGGCCAGTAAAATCCACTTTGGAGAACATTTGTAGCTATACGTACACCACTATGATGACAACTAACCAGTGATTAATGACATGCCACAAGAATAGGACTCATCTCATTCTCCATAAGACAACAACGTTTCACTCTGTCTACACACTCTCTAAAGAGATAGGGTTCATCCCAATAATATCTTTTCACATTATAGAGGAAATACTTTTTTTGGTAATGATTCAAGTCATCGGAAGGCAACCTACTTGCCACATATTTTGCAAAATCAACATACCATGGTAGCATACTCCCCTTGAGAGCGATGAGAAGATCATCGAGAAAAATATCATCAATCTCAATTTCACCCCACTTTTCTTTGTTAGATTCGAGGTGGGATAGGTGGTCTGCCATTTGGTTTTCACATCCTTTCCAATCCTTAACTTCAAAATTGAACTCTTAAAGTAGCAAAATTCACCTAATCAACCAAGGTTTGGCCTCCTTTTTAGCCATCAAGTACCTAAGGGTCGCATGATTGGTGTGCACAATGACTTTCGTGCCCAACAAGTAAGCTAGGAATTTCTCAAAAGCATATACTACGGAAAGAAACTCTTGCTCCATGACCATATAATTTCATTGTGCATCGTTCAAGGACCTGCTTACATAATAGATAGGATGAAAAAACTTATCCTTTCTTTGTCCTAACACCACACCTAATGCAAGGCCACTTGCATCACTCATTAATTCAGAGGGTTGTGACCAATTTGAGGCTACAATGATGGGACCTGACATAAGACTTTCTTTGATGAAATTGAATGCCTTTACGCAATTACCATAAAACTCAAATTTTACTTCCTTCTCAAGAATCTAACACATTAGATGAGCAATCTTGGAGAAATCTTTGGTGAACCTTCGATAGAAGCCTACATTCCCAAGAAATCATGGAACACCTTTTATGGTAA
This sequence comes from Capsicum rhomboideum, assembly GCA_031232105.1. Lineage (NCBI taxonomy): Eukaryota > Viridiplantae > Streptophyta > Magnoliopsida > Solanales > Solanaceae > Capsicum > Capsicum rhomboideum. Next base: position 55,356,962 of record CP124718.1, read on the forward strand.
TTGGAGGGGTTAGATTTGCAATAAATTCAACTTTAGCTTGGTCATCTTGAATACCTTGACCCAAAATCTTAAGCCTAAGTTCAATTCCCTTTTTCACAATAAAATGGCACTTTTTCCAATTTAACACAAGATTAGTTTCAACACATCATTCAAGCACATTGCCTAAGTGTTCAAGACATGATTCAAGGGTATCACCCATAGTGGAAAAATCATCCATAAATACCTCTCTATATTATCCTCCAGCATATCCAAAAAGATCGATAACATGCACTTTTGAAAAGTGGCGGGTGCATTGCATAAACCAAAGGGCATGCTCTTAAAGGCAAACATTCCATATGGACATGTGATGGTAGTATTCTCTAGATCTTCAGGTGCGATGTAAATTTTATTATAATCGGAGTACCCATCTAAGAAACAATACCACCCTGCCCCACCAAATGATCAAGCATTTGATCGATAAATGGCATGAGAAAGTGGTCCTTCTCTATCCACAAATAAACTTCTGGTAAACCATTTATACTCTCCAATCCGTCACCAGTCTCATGGAAATAAGCTCATTTTTTTTATTAGGAACCACCATAATTCCCTCTTTTTTTGGAACTCATTAAACTGAGCTTACCCATGTGCTATCCGAGATAGGATATACGATACCCGCATCAAACTACTTGATTATCACCTTTTTCATTACTTCTTACATAAGAGGATTAATCCACCTTTTATGCGTAACACTCAGTACATAATCAGGTACTAACTTTACCTTGTGAGTACAAATATCGGGAGCAATCTCGATAATATCTGTAATAGTCTACCCGATTGCCCGAATGAATTTTCTCACAGCCAACTTCAATGCTTCTACTTTCCATGGCATTAATTCTTCCACAATAATAATGGGTAAGGTTCTACCTTCCCCTAAAAATACATAGTGAAAGTGTGGTGGTAATGGCTTGAGCTCAAGTTGTGGTGGGTTCATAATAAAAGTCTTCACGGGAGGATTCTCCCAATTCTTCAAGTCAAGATCTAATTTGCATGGGTTATTGGTGTAGGAACCAAGACTCATAAATGAATCTATGACTTTATCATACTCTTCAACATCTTCTTTTCTATAATTCCACAACACTCCCGCTAGTGGCTTACTAATGAAATCCACCTCCATAGCATCGACCACCTCATCATCAATTATGTCAATCACGGAGATTACTTACAAGTCCTTTGGTTGCTTCATGGACTTACACACATTGAAATTTACCACTTTATTATTCATTCTAAACTTCATCTGTCTATATTCCACGTCAACTAATACCCTCTTAGTCGTATGGAAAGGCCTACCAAGGATAATTGGAACTTCATAGTCTATCTCACAATCTAGGATTACAAAGTCAACGGGAAATATGAATTTGCCAACCCAAAAAAGAACATCATATAGAACTCCCACCGGTTGTTTAATAGAATGATCCACCATTAAGAGTCTCATGGTTGTGGAATTTACAGCTCCCAATCCCAACTTCTTGAATATAGCTAGAGGCATCAAGTTAATACTTGCCAATAAACCACACAAAGCCTTGATAAATTGAAACACCCCAATGGTGAAAGGGATAGTGAATGCACCGGTGTCTTGTTTCTTCACCAACATGCTACTTGACATAATAGTACTACAACTATGTGAGATCTCCACCGTTTCAAAGTCCATGGTTCTTTTCTTTCTCACCAAGTCTTTTATGAACATGGCATACCTGGGCATCTCTTGTAAGGCTTCCTACAAAGGAATGTTCATCTAGAATTTGCTAAATTTAGAGAGGAACTTTTTGAACATTGTATCATCAACCTTCTTCTCGAGCCTTTGTGGGAATGGTGTTGGTATTTTAAATTGCGGCTTTGAGACAACCAGACTTTCCTTTGGTTTTGAGACATTATCATAAACCTCTTGAGCTATCTCTTTACTTTCAATTTCTTCCACTTCTTCCAACTTTTCTATATTTGGCTTATTTGGAATAGGGACTTCATCATTCAACTTATCAAGCCATTTTCTCTTCCTACTCACGTATTCTTTAACCACATTAGGGTCATCATCAAGATTCACAACATCATTACCAGGGATCCTACAACTCCTAGTGATAATCTCCATGATATGTGCATCATTTTTTGGATTTACCACGATGTCAGTAGGTAAACCATCCTTTTGCCTTGTGTTAAGATGAGCTGAGATTTGGACCAATTGTAATTCAAGTTTCTTTACTGAGGCCAAGTGTGAAGTGACCATTTGATTGAGTTGCCAAAAGTATCTTTTCATCTCCCTTATAATTTGGTCAATTCCTTCAACCACTATTAGAATACGAGCAAGCACATCCTCTTTCTGATGGCTTTCCGGATCAATAGAGGTAGCTTCTTTGCATTTTTGCCTATCATGTGGAGGAATATATCTATTATGTTTATGATCTTTCTCTCTCCAATTATAGTCCTTATCTGTCTCCTTATCACTGTAATCTCGATCACGATTGCGGTCTCTCCAATTATGGTCTCTTTCCTTCCAACCTTGGTTCCTTCCTTGCCTTTGATAGGTAGCTCGAGAAACCCCCATTGGTTTGATAAGTACCGAATTTCTTCATCGAATAAGTCTGCATCATCATCTTTATATGCTCTAGTCCCCTGTGATACCACGATATTGACCGCTTTTGGAGGTGCACCCATTACATGCTTTATGAGGAGATCCAATTGTGTCATTACTATGTCCATGTGTTTGTCTCTTTCATCATCCTTCTTCCTTTGCCCTTGACTGATATAAGACATATAGGGATTATACACGTCCATCTCGGTATCTTATATATGCCATGCTCTACTTTTCTTTGTCACTTGATCAAATAACCAAGAAGCAACTACAAAATATTGGATTATCAATGATTTTTTGACTGCATTGTACGCTACCCTTTTGTTTAATTTATCCAATGTTCTATAGAATATTTGTATAAGCATCTTATCCGACACTTCATGGTTCGTACATTGTAACAACTTCTTTTTGAATCTCAACCACACTTTATGCAATGGTTCACCACTTACTTGCCAGAAGTTTGTTATCTCATCCCTCAATTGAAGCATGTGAGATAGAGGGAAAAACTAGTCTAGAAAATCTTTCATCGCCTCAACCCAAGAGGTTATAAATCCCTCGGGCAATTCCCTTAACCACAACACTGCAACACCCATCAACGAGAATGTAAAGATCCTCAATCATATAGACTCTTGTAAGATATGAGAAATGTCGAATGGGATAAAGTTCTTCAATTTTGATGCTCGTATCTTCATGCGGTTGACCTCTGAATAATTCCTTCAATTGGAGTAAGTGGAGAATCACACTTGTCCTATGGAATACTATTAACCTCTGAAGGTTGAATACAAATTGGAATTGCCCTTTCGGCATCCCCTAGTAGATCTTCATCTTCAAGTTGCCCGTCAAAGGTAGTGGTGTCACTACCATGTTGAATCATCATGTCTTGTAGACTCAGATTATCACCTAGACGAAACAAAAACAACAAATAATGTAAAGTTTACACTACGGATAACAAAAGAAACTTATAACACTACAATGAATGAATGTTATGTTTTATTCCACGGGAACAACGTCATTTTGACAATGCTCAATATACACCTTAAGATGTATGTAGTTGCTTGCAATATAATCTTTTACCTAACATAGAGTCGTGGTCGATTCCACAGGGAATGAAGGTGATAGGTTGACCTTCGAGTGTTTTATGTGACTAAGGGTTTGCATGTAATGTTAAAAATAATGCGGGAAAGTAAAATAGGGGGTTAATTTAAAAAGGTTTCATATTTAATTATATATTTCGATGTTGGTTTGTCAAAACGAATGCTAAAGAATGTAAATGTAATCGATAGGTAGAAGCACTTGGGGTTATGTAGTCTCAAGAGTGACCATAAGTGTGGGCAAGTAAAAATGCACCTAAAACTCAATTGATAATTATGACTAGGCTTCGTATTAGGTATTGGAAGTAGTCTTTCTATCTACCACCAAATTTCATAAGGGTTTCTTTCAAACACACATACGTATAGAATACCAAGCAATCAATGACCTCAAATTACTTAGTCTATTTCTAGCACTATCTATTAAATGAGATGTTCTCAAGTCTTTTTCAACTAAATCTCTCAACCCTTGTCTTCTCTTTTAGGCAAATTGAAAGATCTAAGCATGAATAGAGTTTGCAACCTCAATTCTAGAGTTAGAACATTGAGATTTTGCTAAAACCATAACATTCAATCAAATATAAAGGTAAATAATCACTACCCATACAATAATCAACACGTAATAATGCATAACCCCAAGCTTAGGAAATTAGCTATTCATAATAAGAGTAAAAGGAAATATGCCTATATTCTCAAGCAAATCTCCCATAGAAACCAAAGTATTTCAAATAAAAAATCCAAATTCAAAGCAAGAAATAAACAATAATTAACTCCAATCCCAACTAGTGTTCAATTACAAGCTTTAGCTTAAAGATATGACAAACTATGGGGTTCTAAGATACCAAAATAGCCTAAATAGCTTCAGCAAAAATAGGCTTCAAAATTTCAGAACTGCCGCCATATCCAAATTGACTGAGGAGTTAGCTATCACCGAACACTTCGACAATATGCCGAAGTGCACTATTGTCACTGAATTAACTTTGAACTTGAGCTCCAAGGGTTAGCATCTGTTACTTTTTGCGATGTAACATAGCTTCGCTAATTAGTTTTGTGATGCACTGAATTACATCCTTCATTGCCGTTAGTCAAACTTAGACCTAGCCCAAACTGCTACAATTTGTGATGGAATAGACATTTTGGAGATACTCCAAGCACTTCGACGATGAGCCGATTAGCTTAGGCAATGCTTCTTTGCATTTATAGCTCCAATCATTTATATTTTTGCTTTTTTTTTTTCTATTTCAACCATTTCTAGGCCTCAAACCTGAAATTAAACTAAATTAACATTAAAACACTTTCAAATTAACATTAAGGACTTGATTTATTACCATTTTTAAGCCAAATGAGTTGCAATTTGTTGACTCATCAGTTATAGCTAGGTATCTATTTAGGTTTTTTGAATTATTTACATTCAGTTCACCGCATTTTTTTAGCAGAGCCTATTATCTCATTTTTTACCTTCATTTACTTCCTTTAATTTACATACTCACACTTTATTTATACTTTTACTGTAAGTGAACTCAGTCGGCCTACGATAATTATTGAGTACCCGCATTTTGGTACTCATACTATACTTCTGCATCTTTATCTGTGATGCATACCTTAGTATGAGTCACCCCCATTTATACTGACCTCAGGCTGTGTTATTAATCAAAGATTGGATTAGCTTTCAGAGTCTGGATCCGATCCTTCTCCTTCTACTTTCATGATAGTCTTATTTTTTATATTCTGAGACTATGATGTATATTTAGGCACTGTCTAGTACTCCTTTTGTTGTAGTGGCTCTTATACTAACCTTACCAGGTCTTAGGGGATTCATTTTTGTATTTTTGTTCTTTACCCTCTCTTGTATAACATGCTTTTATATATATATATATATATATATATATATATGTGTGTGTGTGTGTGTGTGTGTGTGTTTGTGTTTGTGTGTGAGTATGTGTGCGTGTCTATATGTATATTCCTTTTCTAGTCACATATTATTACTATTTCATCCTTATTTCTTTTTCTTACGCCGGTTAGCCCGTTACTCGTCTTTCAAGGCTATGATTTGGCTTACTTACTTGTGGGTTGAACTAGGTGTCATCATGACTTGAGAAATTAGGTCTTGACACAACAACACCAATTGAAACAAGATGACTCGGGAAAAAACTACAATGACTAGAATGGATGACAAGTTCTTAACACATATTCTTTATTCATTAATCAATTAAAACTCATGAACAACAACATCAAGACTTCTTATCCTCAATAACCGACCTTATAATATAAGTAAACACGCATAGATTACCCAATTAAGAAATCAGACACTTCACGTATATTTCTTACACAATGAGCCCCTTACAACAAGAGAATTACCCATTTTCACTCAAAAGTTACACAATATCACATGAATGGGTATAAGAATAGAATTACACTCACTATCAAATAATTCACATGCAATATATGATGAACCATAAGCTTGCCCTTATAGTATCACTCCACTAATATAAAAACATCAAACTTAAGATCAAGTAGGACATTCATGGTTGTAATTAAGGGTATATGATGGGTAGAAATTATTTTATCTATAAATAGTGACTATCTTTCCTAAGCACTTTGCTACGTTAAAAAGTTTTCATTATTTTGCTCTTCTTCTATCAACTAGTTCTTTCTTCTTCTACTATTCTCACCTAGAGATTTTCTTCATCTTCCCCTCTTTTTAAGCACGTTCACACACCATTAGTGGGAGAACTAAAACAAATATTTTTTTCTTTTTCTATTTCACTTTTTCTAATCCTTTCCACGATTAAATAGATTTTTAAAAAAACTATACCATTAGTCTTTCAACAGGCATCCACTTCAACTCTTTCCCTGTTTATTCTCACTCCTCTTAACTCTTTTTTTCAATTAAAGTTCTTAAGAGTTTTGGATTAAAGTCAAGGTCAACAAAAAGAAAAGGATGAAGCTTCATGTGTGGCTACAAAAGAATAGGCTAAAGGCTCAATGTGGCTAACTAAGATCATCAATTGTGGGTAGGCAAGGCAAAGGATAAAACAAGGATAATCAAAGAAATGTCTATTTCTGTAACACCCCGTACCTTCCTAACCCTACTTGACGACATTAAATAATGTTTACTTAGGTGTCGAGAGCTATAAGTATGTATTTGTTAATGTTAATGAAGAGAAAATCGAAATTTGGCCTCGTATATGTGATTAAACCTTCGTAGGAGGTGTTTTGCAATTTTTGTGGAGCATTTGTGGGGTTAAAAATGAGGCTAAGAGGACCTATAAACAAAGGATATTAAGGTTAAGAAGTAAGTTAAAGAATAGGACTTGAAGTATCTAACCAAACCCGCGAAGAAAAGTCAAAAAATGAAATTTTCAAAAAATTTAAGGGTGGCGCGCGCCAGAGGGCGTGCCAGGCCACTCTAGGCCAAAACTTTTTGTCCACAAGCATCAAGATGGCGCTCCCAAGGGCGTGCTAGGGTGGTTTTGCCACTTTTTCAAAAGTTGGAAATTTTCTAAGTCCCAAGGGTTGCCCGGGGTCGTACCGAGCCGATTTTTGCCACGTTTCTTATACAACCATGAGTATATACATGAAATGAGTAAAGTATTATATTGGTATGATAAAATTACTTGAGGACGAATTTGGCATCAAAATGACGGTTTTACCCTTTGGGTCAAAATAGGCCATATGTGGCTAGAATCACTTGTTTTCAGGATTGAGGCTACGAATAAGAATCCCGTGAGTGGGAATATCATCGTAATGGGTATTATATGATTTAAACACGATAAATTATTGATTTTATTGGGTTAAGTGAATTGGGCTCAATAAAAGGCCCAAAAATGAATCATCGTCTTCATTAGGATCTTGTGCAAATTAGTATAGTGCTGGATTGTAATCTCTTCCTGATTGATTTGAGTCTGTGTTGGGCACTTATGATTCATATTCTGGCTGGGGGTCTTGAATTATCATTCCTTTAGTTTCTTCTTTTGTTGTTGCCCTTGTTTCTATCAATAGTCTGCTTATTGTAGCTCCTACAATATTCTTTATCTTCTTCTTGGTTTCTATCTTGATTTTTGCTAATCCTTTAAGTCTTATCCTTTTTTTTTTTTGCAGATTTTGAGGTTCCTTTTAAGTCGAAACTTACCGGAAGCCTTCTCACACTTTTTGGAAAAGTACCAGCCATTAACGAATTTTTCTTGTCTTTATCGGCTACCGTTTGAGCCGAACTAGCTACATCCTTACCTGATTTAGTAGGTCTTTATGCATTCATTAGGGAATGCACACCCATCTGATCTATTTTTATAGAGATGGAGAACTCTTCTAAGGAGTCTAAGGAGTTTTTATTGTCTGAGGGTTTTTTGGATTTTGTACTGGGCTCTATATATGATGGCTTTGGCTTAGTTCATAATGAAGGATTTTTATTCTATCTTGTAATATTCTATTTTGATCTATCAGTCTTTTTCTTTCCTCTTCAAGCTGTTCATTTTTTTATTTTAATCTCTTGAAGGCCTCTGTCATTGTAGTGCAATGGTCACAAAATATAATTTTATCTGTGTCTTTCTGGATATTGTACTGTGGAAAATTTATTGGGTTTTTTAGTTCTGGGGCTACATAAAAATTTGGTCCAAGTTTCCCCCTCGCATAATCTAATGCTTCAGTGAGATTATTGAACCGTTTGTATAGTGGTCCTCTAAATCTTTGATGGCGTCTACTACCTATAACCATGTATGGAAAACTCCTTGGATTCTTCCTTGTACAACTACATAAAATTTAAACTTGTTATCTAAATTCTTGTTTGTGAAGTATTGGCTCAGGGCATTTAATACAGCTAGAAAATAGCTGACATCCCTGGGAGTATTGTTATATGCTATCCATAGATTGTCTAATAAACACCTCTGAGGTTTGTCTATTCTTGCTTCAGATTTTACTTTGAAGCTAAGATTTGATTCTGGATAATTTATTAGATTCTGTTTACCAAACCATATTCTTTCAATTATTCTATTATTGTCTAGTATGGTCTGTGGTCTGAACTGAGTTGTTCCCAGCAAAGTCTGTAGATACATGTATGCACTTATGTCTGATGAAAAGGAAGCTTTAGCTTTCCCTTTTCCTGTGCTCATGCTGCAAAGAAACTTTGTTAGCTGTCTTTTGTGATGAGTCTACTAAGTTTATCAGGAAGGTTATTATCCTTTCCTTTTATATGTTCTAATTTAATATTATATATTGAGGTTGCATCAATAAAATTTAGCCATCGTCTCTTGCTGCTATTCTTTCTCATGAAATTTAACTATGGCTTCGCAGTCTGTTGTTACTAATATTTCTGATTTATTAAAAATATATAATTTGAAACTATAAAGACCATATATTACAGCTAATATTTCTGCGTCTATGCTACTCATGTTTTCCTTTTCTTTGTATCCTCCGCTTTGATATGCGCATATTCTTTCGTCTTTTTTGTCACTGTATTTACTGCTTCTTGCTTTAAGGATGGCTCCCCATCCTTCGAAACTCCCATCTTTTTCTATAATCAAATAGTCTGTTTCTAGGGGTAGTGCTAAATCTGGAATATCTTTTATCATTTCTTTAAGTTTCTGTACTAATTTTATGTCTTCTGTATTAAAGGATTTTTGTCCTTTAGATCCTGTCTTAGCGTAAAGTGGTCCTGCCACTTTTCCTAAATTCTTAATGAATTACCTAGCGTAGTTTAAAATTCCTAAAAAAAAATTTAGGTCTTTAGTTTTTTCTAATCTGTCGGGCATTTCTAAAACTTTCTTAGCTATGTGCGGCTGCAATTTTATTTTTCCTTCCCCAATAGTTACTCCTAGAAAATTAATATATTTTTTACATAATTCCATTTTCTTTTTACTAATTATTATACCATGATCTAGAAATAATCTAAAGACCGTCTGTAGATATCCTAAATGTTCGTTCATATTGTTACTAAAAATTAAGATGTCGTCTACATATACCAAAATAAAGTTCTTATATTCCCCGAATATATTATCCAGTTTTCTTTGGAAAATGGGTGGCGCGGTCTTTAATCTAAATAGCATAACTAACCATTCTAAATGTCCTTCGGACAGGTAAAAGTTGTCCATTCTATGTTGTCTTCGTGCATTTTGACCTGCCAATATCCTGATTTGCAATCAAACTTGCTAAATATCTTTCTCCCTTGAATTCTATTTATTAATTTTGTCTTATCTGGTAATTTGTATGCGTTCATTACTGTATTATCATTGAGTCTTTTATAATTTATTACCATTTGGGCTTTCCCTCTAACTATTTCACTATAATTTCTTACCATAAAGGCCGCAGATCTATGTCTTGATTTTGATCTTCTTATTACTCCTAAATTTAATAATTCTTTTATTTGTGTTTCAAAATCTTGTAGGTCTTGGTTTGTAGCTTCTATTGATGTTGTCTTAACATTGTACTCTGGATTAATAATGTCTAATTTACAAAAAAATTGATTAGACTTTCAGTGTTCAAGAGGCTTTTCTCCTATTATTTCTAGTTCATCTAGAATCTGTACTATTTTGTCTAAATCTTTTTGGTTTTTTATGACTCCTATTTGTTGTATCCCCTTTCTAAGGTTATAGAATTCGGTAGGTATTTCTATTAAATTGTAGTTTCTTCCTATTTCATTTGTATCTAGTATCTGTACTAATTCTTCAATTATTTCTTCATTAGTTTCTGCTTCTTCTATTAGATTTTTGTGTTGCTCTGGAGATTTACAAGTACACTTATCTCCTTTATCACACGTCTTTTGTTCTTGTTTTCTTTTAACTGGTTTAGCCATTGTTGGTATTTTTATTTTTGTACTGGGATTATTGTAATACTTTTTGAGAATATTGCCCCGTCTCTGGAAATTAGACAACATCCATTATTATATAACATAAAATCTAGTCCTAATATAAAGTCTACTTTAATATTCAATTCTCTTACCCATATTTTATTTAGCATATAGGTAGAGTTATAAAACTTATTATAAGTATTAATAAAACTTACAGATGCTTTCTTAACATAGTATTTATATGTGTTTAATTTTCCATCCATTTGCATGGCTGTCTTTTCTTTGGGTAGTTCTTTAATTAAGTATGATGGTAATATCTTTTTATTTAATATGGTTTGAGTGCATCCTGAATCTACTAATGCTAGAGTTGTTATTTCATAGTCTTCTATTTCTACTTTTGCTAGTAATTTTATAGTACTTAGCTTTTTGTCTTCATTACAAATCAATCCTTCGTATGAAACATTCATTAATTCTTCTTCAAATTCTTTTTCTTTAACCGGCATCTTTCCTTGCGCTTTTTCTATTTTTCTTAGTCTTTCTTCTTTATGATTTATCTTTTCTTCTATCACTTCTATTCTTTTGATTACTATTATGGATTGATTGGAGAAATTACTTGGTTTTCCAATTTCTAGGTTTTCTGTCATTTCTATTTCTAATTTTTTTTTCTATGCAAGTGATACATGCTTCTATGTAGCACTTTGTACATTTAGCTCTTTTATTTTTACTAGGGTACCATTTACATAAGAAACATTGATTAGTGTCTATTCTTTTGTTCTTTTCAAAAATATGTTTACATTTGTCTTCTGTTTCTGTAATCTTTACTAAATTATAAATATCCATATTATCTAAATTTAAGTCTCCTAGTTCATGTAACACCCCGTACATTTCTGAACTCATGCGACTACCCTAATGTTCATGGAATTAATTAAGTTGTGATAGTTGGTATATTATTCATGGAAGTTGTTGGGCTAAACTAATCTTGAGCTAATGGGCTCAATAAAGGCCCAAAAATTGAGCAAAAGCCATGGCCCAAAATGGAAAAAATGATCCATTCTTTCTTTGACCAAGTAAACATAGCATTTAATGACCAAGAATTGGCTAAGGATGACTATAAATAAGGCTACAAAATCAGATTTTATTCATTACTTTACACTTGCCATTCTAGACTTTTCCAAAAAAAAAAAAAGAGATATTTTCTCTTCTCTCTCAAACCCTAAGGCAACCACTTGTTTGGACAAGATCATCACTTTGAAAGCTTGGATAAGTGTTTACTCTTGTGGTTTAATATATTATATGCATGAGAGATTGTGTAGATCACGATGGTTATGTCTAAAAGTGTTAAGTAGTGCACTTTTGCTTCTTTGCTAAAAGATGTGTCATCTTTGTGATTTGAACTTGAAAGGAGACTTGAGTTTTTGATGGAAGTAAATGATATGGATGAGATGTCAACATTTTAATATCTGGTTGTTAACATTAGGTTGTGGTTATGGCCCAAACTTGTTCTCTCTTTGTATGTGACTTGTGGAAATATTATTGTGTGGTTGTATAATGGAAGGAGAGTATATCTTTTGGTGGTGTTCATGTGCAGGTGGAAACCATGGTTTTTCATTAGCATCAAGTTGACCTAAGATATGAAAAGAGAAGCTTAATTATAACCATGGACCATTCATTGCGAAAAAGGACCCAAAAATGACCCCTGGAGGCTGAAACGCGGACCCGCCCTCGCGGGCGGGGCACCTGCGGGCGCAGATGCCAAGGCAGGTGGCCCTGGACCAGGACAATGTTCACCTGCGACTGCACCTCATCCACCTGCGGGCGCAGGTGGCTTCGCAGGTCAGTCCAGAACTCCATTTCGATTGTTTTTGCATCTCTTTGACCCCCCAAAGCCCTTATACCCTTCATGGATGCAATTATCAACTTATGGTACCCTTTGAATGGATTTAAGGAGTCGTTCGGAGGCATGTTGGATTATATCAATTATGGATTGTTGTTAATGTGTTATTGTGAAAGGTATTTAAGTGATTTGATGGAGTAAAGGTGACGTAGTGTTGAAGGGGAAGTGTAAAGCATAAACTTGGTGTAAAATGCTGTTGGTTTATGATGTCTTGGTTGATGTGTGGCATGTTTTGGTGTTGTTGGTATAGTAATGCAGTGAATGGTATTGTGAAGGGCGAAATGACGTTATATGGCAGTCATGTAGTTCATTGTCGTTTTTATGCACTTGTAATGTAGTTAGTTGTTAACGTGAGTTCCGTTATGTACTTGTGCTGTAGAGTAAAACGTAAGAAAGGAGCTGAATTATTGTATTCACATATTGGATTGTTGAATTAATAGTGGGAAGATAAGGTATGTAAGGTTACTCTTTTCGTATCTTTCTACAGCTCATAGTGTTCACATTTTCATTGTGCTTGTTCCATTCCGAAATGTTCTAAGGTATCTCATTTCAGATTGTCATCTATTGTTATTCACATGTTCCATATTCATTGATCAATTGTTATTCATGTGTCACATAATTGTGGACATGGTTCCAAAGTTCCAATAACGTTATGTTCTAAAGTTCGAATAATGTTATGACTACCAATGTATAAATCTCACAAAAGTAAAGAAATGAAGTAATGTATAATTGTTTGAGTATTCTTGGGTTGCATCCCAGGGGTGGAAGAAACACCTAGGATGGGTCAATCCCAATATCATGGGTGGTATCCCAGGGGTAACAGAAAATCCTAGCAAGGGTCAATCCCAATATCACAGTAGCATCCAAGGGGCGACAGAAAAGCCTAGCGTGGGTCAATCCCGATTTGTATATGTATGAGGACCGCATCCCAAGGGTTAAAATACCTAGCATGGGTTATCCTCTTTTACCACTGATCAGTTGGTCACTTGTTTATCACATGCTTTACTATTTCTTAATGCAAAGAAGGATAAAGTAAGGTAATGAATGAAAATGATGACGAACGTAAAGGTATGTACATGGTTCCACATATACAGAATGGTGGTTTATCTATATTGACTATTCATTTATTTTGATTCCATTGAAGTACTCAGTACATTCTTCATGCTGACGTCCTTTGGGGGACTTACCTTACTTGTTGCAAGCACAGGTGCTAGTAAACCTCCATAGTAGGTTGTGGATTATCTATGGATTATTGGTGAGCTCCAGTTCAGTTCAGGGCTTTTCGAGTCATTATGTATATTTGTTTTGGTATTGCATAAAGGATGGTATAAAGGTGGGACTTGTCCCGACTTCAGGATTGGTTATGTATCTATTAGAGGCTTTTGTAGACATTGTAGGACAAATGAAGGAATGTGAGAAATGTATGCTTTTGACACAATGACCCTAACGGCCAAGTTTCATATCTATATGAATATCTTTTCGTGATTTTTGTCTTTGACCTCTTGTATCTATAAGTGTTGTTCATTGAGAGGGATGCATATGAATGAATAAAGATTGGTTCTCTCGGACCTTAACAGCTTCGGGTGCCAGTCCGCCCCATTGGAATTCAAGGCGTGACAAAAGTGGTATCAGAGCAGGTCGTCCTAAGGGTGTCTACAAAGCCGTGTCTGAGTAGATTCTTGCTTATGGATGTGTTGCGTGCCACATTTATAAGTAGGAGGCTACGGGACATTTAGGAGTTGTTTCTTTTCTTCAATTCTTAGATTGTGCATTAGAGCCAATGTTGTAGGTGGAATCATATCTGAACATTATAACTGGTTTTCTTCTGTATTGCAAAATGCCCATTACAAGACGAGGTGGGGGTAAAGATAGGAAGGTAGATATGCTTGCAGAAGAAGGAACTATTAAATCACCACCTAACCAAGCTAATCAGGGTGGGGCTGAAATTGAATTTGCATCGCGGGCTTCTTCTACTTTTCCAGCTCCAGAAGAGCCGAGAAGGAGAGAAGAACCTGCCGAACCACCTGTTAATGCTACTGAACAGGATATAAGGAATGCGGTGCACCTGTTGACTCAGATAGTCATGGCATAAAATCAAGGACAAGTTGGTCCAGCCTTTACACAGAAGAGGGGGAACCAAAGGTAAAGGAGAATGGCACAAGAATTTGTAAGAGGGTCGTCCAAGAGGGCTAGACCTATGGGACAGTTCATGGCGTCCCAAGGAGAATTTAGGTCTCGGGTGTTTAACAGATCGCCTAGACCATCATTTCCTCATTCTATAGTACATGCTCTACCTCGATCCTAAGGGTTTAGAAGCAACCAGTTTGGGCAAAGAAGTGAGATTCAGGATTCATGGACAGTGGGGTATCAAGCACAAAGAAGTATGAGCCAATCGAAGTTTTATCGCCAGCTGTGCTAGCACTGCTGGAAGTTTTATTCATGTGAATGCTGGTTTGGGATGAATGTTTGTTACTGGTGTGGTATGTCGGGGCACGTAAGGAAAGGGTGTCCACAAAGGAGCACGGGTGGTATGGTACGAACTACGGGACCAACCGTCACATCGCCATCATCAGTGCCTCCTCTGGGTAGAGGTGCGCAGCCTATGGGGCGTGGCAAGGTTTTAGAGGAGCAGCTAGTTCTAGCGGAGCCCAGAATCACACCTATGCTCTAACGGATCGGCAGAATTTGGAGGCTTCTCCTGATGCGGTTACAGGTAAATTATCCATATTTTTACATAATGTATATGCATTGATTGATCTGGGTTCTACATTATCATATGTTACTCCGTTGATTGCTGCAAAATTTGAAAGAACACCAGAATTATTTGTTAAGCCAATTGAAGTATCTACACTAGTTGGTGAATCTATTGCTGTAAAAAGAGTATATTGTAATTGTGTAGTAACTGTGTGTGATCATGATACATTGGCTGATCTTATTGAGCTGGACATGGTAGATTTTGATGTTATAATGGGTATGGATTGGTTGGCTTCTTGTTATGCCACGGTAGAGTGTTGAGCTAAGAAGGTCCATTTCCATTTTCCACACAAGACCTCCTTGAATGGAGGGGTAATGTTGGAGCACCGAGAGGTAACTTTATTTCCTATCTCAAGGCAAGGAAAATGATACCCAAAGGGGTACATATGTCACTTATTAAGAGTGAAAGATACTGATGTGAAGCCACTAACTCTTCAATCGGTTTTGGTGGTAAATTAAATTCTTGAGGAATTTCCTGAAGATCTTTCGGGTTTGCCTCCAGAACGGGAAGTAGAGTTTAGTATTGATGTGATTCCATGAACTAAACCTATCTCTATTCCTCCGTATGGAATGGCTCTAGCAGAGTTACAGGAATTAAAAAGAGTAATTAAAAGGCTTGTTGGTCAAGGGATACGTAAGACCTAGTACGTCCCCTTGGGGTGCGCCAGTGTTATCGGTACAGAAGAAAGATGGCACATTGAGAATGTGTATTGATTATCGGTAACTGAATAAGGTGAAAGTTAAGAATAAATATCCCCTCCCCAGAATTGGTGATTTGGTTGACCAATTACAGGGTGCCAAATATTTCTCAATGATTGACCTGAGATCAGGATATCATCAGGTAATGGGTTAGAGAAAAGATATATCCAAGACAGCTTTTCGAAAACGGTATGGTCACTATGAATTCTTAGTTATGTCATTTGGACTAACAAATGCACTAGCTGTTTTTATGGATTAGATTAATAGGGTGTTTAATCTATTTCTAGATGTGTTCGTGACAGTGTTTATAGATGATATTCTGTTTTACTCAAGATCACAAGAGGACCATGCTAATCACTTACGGAAGGTGTTACAGATTTTTCGTGACCGTAAGTTGTATGAAAAATTCTCTAAATGTGAATTTTGGTTAAAATTTGTAGCATTCTTGGGTCATATTGTGTCGGATGAAGGAATACGGGTTGATACGCAAAAGATAGAAGCAGTGAAGAATTGACCAAGAACTACAATGCCTATAGAGATTCGTAGTTTTCTTGGATTGGCAGGTTATTATAGGAGATTTGTTGAAGAGTTTTCTCCATTGCAGCGCCTTTAACAAAGCTAACACATAAGGAAACCAAGTTTCAATGGAATGATGTATGTGAGAAGGGTTTCCAAGATCTGAAGAATAACTTGACTTTTACCCCCACAATGGTGCTTTCAGAAGGCACAAAGGTGTATGCATTATATTGTGATACTTCAGGAGTTGCTCTAGGATGGGTATTGATGCAACACGGTAATGTAATAGCGTATGCCTCACGACAGTTGCTACCACATGAGAGGAATTATTCCACACATGATCTTGAGCTAGCAGCTGTGATATTTACTTTAAAGATATGGCGCCACTACTTGTATGGGGTTCATGTTTATATATATACCGATCACAAAAGTTTGCAATATATCTTTAAGCAGAAAGACCTAAAAATTGAGGCCGCAGAGGTGGCTGGAACTCTTAAAGGATTATGATATCGATATCTTCTATCATCCAGGGAAAGCAAATGTGGTAGCCAATGCATTGAGTCGCAAAGTAATAGGAAGCACTAATGGACAGTTGATGGAAAAGCAAGGTATAGTCAAGGAGTTACATCAACTAGCCAACTTGGGAGTTCGTCTTTTTGAATCTCCAGACGAAGGGGTTATTGTGCAAAATAAGGCAGAGTCTTCATTTGTAGATGAGGTAAAGGAAAAGCAATATGCGAATCCTATTTTATTGCAGCTGAAAAAGAATGTATAGCAAGGTTCAACTAAGGCATTTGATCTTACGCAAGAAGGAGTGCTTCAGTACCAGGGTAGATTATGTGTACCGGATGTAGACGAGCTAAGGAGATGGTTTATGACAGAGGCACATCATTCGCGGTATTCTATTCATCTGGGAGCAACCAAAATATACCATGATTTGAAAGAAATATATTGGTGGGGAAACATGAAGAAGAACATTGCAGAATTCGTAGCTCAATGTCCAAGTTGCCAATAAGTAAAAGTAGGGCATCAGAAACCTGGAGGTTATATGCAATGTATAAATCTTCCAGTCCGAAAGTGGGACATGATTAACATGGATTTCATCACAAGTTTGTTGCATACACTGCGTAAATTTGATTCCATACGAATAATAGTTGACAGGCTTACCAAGTCAGCGCACTTCCTACCGGTCAAGACCACCTATATAGCTAATGATTATGCAAGGTTGTATGTTAACGAGATAGTGCAATTACACAGGATTCCAATCTCTGTTATATCAAACAGAGGAGCTCAATTTACTGTACACTTTTGGAAATCTTTTCAGAAAAGTTTGGGAACCTAAGTGAATCTGAGTACGACTTTTCATCCTCAGATAGATGGACAAGCAGAACGTACCATCCAAATACTTGAAGATACGCTATGAGCTTGCACATTGGACTTTAAATATAGTTGGTATGGTCATTTACCTCTTATTGAATTTGCCTACAATAATAGTTATCATTCAGGTAACCAAATGGCACCTTACGAAGCTTTATAGGGAAGGAAGTGTAGATCACTAATCGGATGGTTTGAAGCGGGTGAAACTGCCTTACTTGGGCCAGATCTTATTCATCAAGATATAGAGAACATTAAGATGATACAATAGAGACTGCAAACGGCCCAAAATCGACACAAGTCATATGCCAATGTTAGAAGAAGGGAATTAGAATTTGCCATAGGTGATTGGGTATTCTTGAAAGTGTCACCAATGAAAGGGGTAATGAGATTTGGAAAGAAAGGAAAGTTGGACCTATATAGCGTGCCATATAATATTGTTCGAAGATTTGGTCAAGTCACATATGAATTTGAAATACCCCGAGAAATCTCCACAGTTCATCCAGTATTTCATGTTTTGATTCTTCGAAAGTGTAAAGGAAATCCATTTTGTATTGCTCCCAATGAATGTAACATCCCGTACATTTCGACCCTACTTGATTGGTGTTCTAGGGTGTATTTATATGCCTTATTACCTTATTTTTGAGAGCAATAAGTGCGTATTTTGTATTGTGTTTGATGGACTATTGATATTGTGCTAATGCCCGCAAAGAAAAGTCGAAGAAAGGAAGAAAATCGGATTTTTGGTGTCAGGCGCGCCCAGGGGCATGCCAGGCCGCTTTCTGCAAAACTATTTCTGGTACAGGCAGCATAGGGGCACACCAGGCAGCGTGCCAGGCCACTTTCTGCCAAAATTTTCTGGCACAGGTAGCATAGGGGCGTGCTAGGCTGCTTTTTGCCAAAAATTTTCTCCGACCACTAGTCTCAAAATAGGGCTCTTGGGTTATTGTATCATTATTCCATCTTAGTGGGACTACTCTCGGACTATTTTGTCATCCAAATGAGGGTTAATTCTTCATCCTTTTTATTTTTTTATAATTTTTATCAATTTATGATAAATTAAGCCAAGAGTGGCAAAAATCGCTTATTATTGGGGTTGAGGCTACGAACATGAATCTCGTGAGTTGAATATTGTCTTCACAATTATGGAATTCTTTAAGCATGAGATTGTTGGGGTATTACATATGAAATTTGTTGGGCTAAATTAATCTTATGCTATTGGGCTCAATTGGAGGCCCAAAAAAAAATCAAACAAAGACATGGCCCAAATGGGTAAATGACCCAATCTTGTGTTGACCAAGTAAAGACAACATTTAATGGCCAAGAAGTGGATAAGGATGACTTGAGAGCCTATATAAAGGCACAAAATCAGATTTTTTATTCATTTTAACTCTCATGCCTTTCTAGACATTTCTAAAGACATTTCTCATCTTACAAACCCTAAGGCAACCATTTCCTTTGGACAAGATCATCACTTTGAAAGTTTGGGTAAGTGTTTATTCTTGTGATTTAATATATTATATGCATGATAGATGGTGTATATCATGATGGTTAAGTCTAAAAGTGTTGAGTAGTGCACTTTTGCTTTTTGCTACAAGATGTGTCATCTATGTGACTTGAACTTGAAAGGAGACTTGAGGTTTTGATGGAAGTGAATGGTGTGGATGAAATATCAACATGTATGGTGTGGTTATGTCCTTAACTTGCTTTCTTATTTCTATATGTATAACTTGTGGGATTGTTGTGGGATTGTTGTTATGAAACGTATTGAGGAGACTTTATGGAGTAATTGTGACGTAGTGTTAATGAGGAAGTGTAAGGAGAAACTTGGTGTGAAATGCTATTGGTTTATGATGTCTTGGTAAATGTGTGGAATTTTGTGGTGTTGTTGGTATGACCATGCCGTGAGTTGTATTGTAAAGGGGGAAATGACGTTATAGGGAAATAATTAACTCATTGTCGTCTTATGCACTTGTAAGGTAGTTAGTTATTAACGTGAGCTCCGTTATGTACTTGTGTTGTAGATTAAAACTTAAGGAAGGAGCTGGATTATTGTATTCACATATAGGACTATGTATTCATATTGGGAAGATAAGGTATGTAAGGTTACTCCCTCCGTATCCTTCTGCAGCACATATTGTTCCCATTGACATTGTACTTGTTCCATTCCGAAATGTCCAAAGGTATCACCAATTATGATGCACATGTCACGCCCCGAGTTCCAATGAAGCGGATTGGCACCCGTAACCGATAAGGCCCGAGAGAACCAAGCTTTGCTTACATTCATTCATATGCATGCCATAGGAAACACCACTCTCATGTAAGAACATAAAAGGCTAATATCAAAAATCATTGAACATGTGATATATATATATATGTGAAACTTGGCCTTTAGGGCCATCAAGTCAACCGGACGTACATCTCTTTCCTTTACATTCATTTACATACCCACATACGTCTACAAAAGCCTCTAACAGAAATACGTACACGACCAACCTACATTCGGGACAAGTCCCCTCTTTACATAATATCTACAATACCAAAACCAATGTACAACTCGCACACGGAAAGCCCCGAACCAACTGGAGCTCACCAAAGATCAGTAGATATCCTGCAGCTTATTGGGGAGGTCTACTAGTACCTGTACCTGCAGCAAGTAAGGTAAATCCCCCAAGAGGGGTCAGTACGAAGAAAGTACTGAGTATGTAAGGTTGTATGGAACTGAATCAGTATATAAGAACTTTGTTGGAAAATAAATACAAGGGAAATGCCCAATATGAATAAGCCATCCATCTATATATTTGGAACTGCGCGTATTACTTTCAATACTCTCTTCACTTTTGTACTTTTGTATCTCTTCTTACTTACGTCTCAATCATTAATCATATACTGCCCGGGCCCAACTGATCAGTGGGAAATTAATACTATCATCATGCAGGTGTTCATTTCACCCCATGGGTACGCCCATAATGTTGGGATAGTCGTCATGCAGGTGTTTCTTTCTCCCCATGGATTTCATCATGCAGGTGTTTATTTCACCCCATGGATACACTCATAATATCTTAATTCATTCTTTAAATTTTACAAGATTGGTAACTTTACTTGTGAGAGGTTGTCACGCTCACTCATGAGAGATTAATACTATCACTTATGAGAGATTGATACGTTGTTTGTGAGAGATTGACATATTGAAGCCATAACCTTATTGGAAGCTTTGAAACATAACATTATTGGGAATTTGGAACCATGTCCATAATTATGTAACACATAAGCAACAACGACTAAAGAATGAGGAACATGTGACTTAACAATAGATACAACCTGAATGAGATGCCTTTGGACATTTCGGAATGGAGTAAGTACATAGTCCATATGAACAACATGTTGCAGAAGGATATAGATAGAATAACCTTAAATACCTTGTCCTCTCTATATGAACACTCAATCCTATACGTGAATACAATAGCCCAGCTTCTTCTTTACTTCTTACTCAAAAATACAAGTACATACCGGAGCTTACATTAGCAACTAGTTACTATACAAGCTTACAAAATGACAATGAGCTATATGACTGCAGTATAACGTCATGTCACCTCTTACAATACAATCCACTGCATTCTCATATCAACGACACCATAACATTCCACACATTGACCAAGATATCATACTCAATAGCATTTCACACCACACTTACCCTTTATCCTTTCTTATTATCATTCCGTCACAATTACTCTTACCAAATTGTCTCATAACAACATATGAACAACCATATATACTTAATGTAGTCCAACATTCCTCCATACAACACTTTAAAGTCATTAAAACGGTATCGCAAGTTGATAATTACATCCGAAAAGGGTATAGGGGCCTTCGGGGATCATAGAAAGACGAAAACAAACAAAAAGGAAACCTGGTCTGACCTGCACAGCCAACTGCGCCTGCAGGTGACCTTTGGCATAAGCCAGAGGCACCTGCGTTGGCATCTGCGCCCGCAGGTGCCCTTGTCTGCGGGGGCGGATGCCCGTTTTGGTCCAAATTGGTTTCTTTTGGGTCCTTTTATGCAATGAATGGTCCATGATCATAACTAAACTTCTTTTGACATATTTTTTATCATTTGAATGCCAACAATCAGCCATGGTCTCACAACACCCAAAACCACACCTCTCGGTCAATACGTCACCAAATCCAAAACCATTTTCACAATAACAATCCCAATCATTATACACAAGGATAAAACAAGGTAAGACTAAAATCACATCTGACATGACAATATTGAATCCATCAAGTTCATTTCCTTCAAGACCACAAGTCCATGTTCAAGTTTATAAGACAAAATCATTCTCCGATTGCAAAAATAGACAGTTTTACAAATAGCACACTGTCCAAGACTTTGCCAACACCACCAACATAATTTATAGACCATCTTAAACATATAATATACTAAAAAATGAGAAGAATACTTACCACAAGGTGATCTTGTCCCAAAAGAGATGAGAGCTTAGGGTTTGTGTGAGATGAGAAGTGTTGTAGATAATTCTAGAAATGGCATGAGAGTTTCTTTGAATAAAAATATGATTTTTAGCCCCTTTTATAGTCCCATGAATCCTCATTCTTAGCCACATATTTCATGTTTACTTGGTCAATGGAAGAGCTATGCAAGAATGGGTCAAAATTCCCTTTTTGGGCCATGTCTATCTCATGATTTTGGGCCTCATTTGGCCCAATGACACAAGACTCATTAATTCCCAACAAATTTAATGTACAATTAATCAAGTCTCTCATGTTCAAATAATTCCATGAATGTTACGATAATCAACTAGACTCAGGGACTTACGGGGTGTTACATTCTTCCCCCCTTAGAAACATTCGTCCTCGAATGTTGGTGATATTATTCAAAGTAAACAATTACAAATCTAGGAGCATTCTTCATGTCATCATGTAGATATATACTCAAATCTTATAAATACTTACTTGTTATTGTTCCAATCTAATATCGTGAGCTTGTTCTTCCCTTTGGAACAAATGAGGGTACTTGGATTTCATCATTTCTTTAGCTTCCCATGTGACCTCTTCTATTTGCTGATTTCTCCAAAGTACCTTTACAGATGCTACGTCTTTATTCCTCAACATCTTCACTTGTCTATCCAGAATGGCAATAGGTATCTCCTCATAGGTAAGATCCTCTGTAACCTGGACATCATCAATAGGAGTAAAACGAGATGGATCCCCTATGAACTTTTGAAGCATCGAAACATGAAATACTGGATGAACTGTGGAGAGTTCTTGGGGTAGCACCAACTCATACGCAACTTGCCCAAATCTTCTAATAATTTCATATGGGCCTATATAACGTGGACTCAATTTCCCTTTCTTTCTGAACCACATTACCCCTTTCATCGGTGACACCTTTAAAAATACCCAATCACCTATGGAGAATTCAAACCCTCTTCTTCTAACATCGGCATAGGACTTGTGTCGACTTTGGGCCGTTTGTAATCGCTGTTGAATCAGTTTAACTTTCTCCATAGCCTGATGAACAAGATCTGGCCCAAGTAAAGCAGTTTCACCAGCTTCAAATCACCCAATTGGTGATCTACATTTCCTTCCATGCAAAGCTTCAGAAGGTGCCATTTTAATACTTGAATGATAGCTATTGTTGTAAGAAAATTCAATAAGAGGCAAATGGTCATCCCAACTGCCCTGAAAATCTAACGTGCAAGCTCGTAGCATATCTTTAAGTGTTTGGATAGTACGCTCCGCTTGTCCATCTGTCTGAGGATGGAAAGCCGTACTCAAGTTCACTTGTGTACCCAAACTCTGCTGAAAAGATCTGCAGAAATGCGTAGTAAACTGAGCTCCCCTGTCTGATATAACGGAGATCGGAATCCCATGTAACCGTACTATCTCTTTCACATATAATCTTGCATAATCCTCCGCTGTATAGGTGGTCTTGTCTGGTAGGAAATGCGCCGACTTGGTAAGCTTGTCAACTATAACCCATATAGAATCAAATTTCTGCATTGTACGAGGCAAACCTGTAATGAAGTCCATATTAATCATATCCCACTTCCAGACTGGAAGACTGATACATTGCATGTAACCTCCTGGTTTCTGATGCTCTACCTTTACTTGTTGACAATTAGGGCATTGAGCGCCAAATTCTGCAATGTTCTTCTTCATATTTCCCCACCAATACACCTCTTTTAAGTCATGGTACATTTTAGTAGCACCCGGATGAATAGAATAGAGCGAATGATGCGCCTCTGTCATAATTCGTTTCCTCAGCTCATCTACATCTGGTACACATAATCTACCTTGGAGTTGAAGCACCCCTTCTTGTGTAAGATCAAATGCTTTTGTCAAATTCTGTTGTACATTTTCCTTTAGCTGCAATAACATAAGATCTACAAACTGCTTCTCTTTCACTTCAGCTATCAACAAAGATTCAACTGCATTTTGTACTATAACCCCTTCATCTGAGGATTCAAGAAGACGAACCCCCAAGCTGGCTAATTGATGTAGGTCTTTGATTATCTCTTTCTTTTCCATCGAATGGCCACTAATGACTCCTATTGCCTTGCGGCTCAATGCATCAGCTACCATATTTGCTTTACCTGGATGATAAAGAATATCAATGTCATAGTCTTTTAAGAGCTCTAACCACCTTCGTTGCCTCAAATTGAGTTATTTATGCTTAAAGATATATTGCAAACTTTTGTGATCAGTATAGATATCAACATGAACTCCATACAAATAATGACGCCATATCTTTAAAGCAAAAACCACCGCTGCTAATTCAAGATCATGCGTGGGATAGTTTTTCTCATGTGGTCGCAACTGTCGTGAGGCATATGTTATGACATTACCACGCTGCATCAATACACATCTGAGGCCAACCCCGAAAGTATCACAATACACTGCATAACCTTCGGGAAGTATTAAAACTGGTGTAGAGGTTAATTTATCTTTCAACTCTTGGAAGCTTTTCTCACACGCATCATTCCACTGGAATTTAACTGCTTTATGTGTAAGCTTTGTTAACGGTGCAGCAATGTAGGTAAAGCCTTCCACAAATCTTCGGTAATAACCTGCCAATCCAAGAAAACTACGAATCTCTGTAGGTGTCGTAGGTCTTGGCCAATTTTTGACCGCTTCAATCTTCTGTGTATCAACTTGTATCCCTTCATCTGACCCAATGTCCCAAGAATGCGACGGATTTTAACCAAAACTCACAATTGGAGAACTTTTCATTCCCTTCATCTGACCCAATGTCCCAAGAATGCGACGGATTTTAACCAAAACTCACAATTGGAGAACTTTTCATACAACTTATGCTCACGGAGAATCTGTAACACCTGCCGTAAGTGATTAACATGGTCCTCTGGTGATCTTGAATAAACCAGGATATCATCTATAAATACCGTCACGAACACGTCTAGAAATGTCTTAAACACCCTATTCATCAAATCCATGAACACAGCTGGGGCATTTGTTAGTCCAAATGACATAACTAAAAATTCATAATGGCCATACCGTGTTCAGAAAGTTGTCTTGGGTACATCTTCTTCTCTAACTCTGACTTGATGGTAACCCGACCTTAAGTCAATCTTTGAAAAACACTTGGCGCCCTGTAACTAATCAAACAAATCATCAATTTGGGGGAGGGGATATTTGTTCTTGATCGTTACCTTATTCAATTGTCGATAGTCGATGTACATTCTCAACGTGCCATTTTTCTTCCGTAAAAATAATACCGGTGCACCCCACGGAGACATACTCGGCCTAATAAAGCCCTTATCCATCAAATCTTTCAATTGCTCATTCAATTCACGCAATTCTGCTGGAGCCATTCTATATGGAGGAATAGAGATCGGCTAAGTGCCTGGAATCACATCAATGCCAAACTCTACTTCCCGTTCTGGGGGTAAGCCTGGAAGATCCTCTGGAAATACATCCAGAAATTCACTGACCACTGGAACCGACTGCGGAGTTAGTGGTTCCACTTCAGTATCTTTCATCCATACTAAATGACATATGTAACCTTAGCAATCATTTTCCTGGCTTTCAGATAAGAAATAAATCTTCCTCTTGGTACCCCTACATCACCCTTCCAGTCAAGAACATTCATTTGTGGAAAATGAAAATGTACCTTCTTGGCCCGGCAATCTACCATGGCATAACAAGAAGCTAACCAATCCATTCCCATTATCACATCAAAG
The DNA here is from genome assembly GCA_031232105.1 of Capsicum rhomboideum. Lineage (NCBI taxonomy): Eukaryota > Viridiplantae > Streptophyta > Magnoliopsida > Solanales > Solanaceae > Capsicum > Capsicum rhomboideum. Next base: position 55,382,889 of record CP124718.1, read on the forward strand.
TCCACCATGTCTAGTTCGATGAGGTCAGCCAGTGTATCATGACCACACACAGTTACCACACAATTACGATATACTCTTTTTGCAATAATATATTCACCAACTGGTGTATACACTTCAATTGACTTAATTAATAATTTTGGTTCCTTTGAAAATTTTGCAGCAATCAATGGAGTAACATAGGACAATATAGAACCCGGGTCAATCAATACATATACATTATATGAAAATATGGATAGTGTACCTGTGACGACATCAGGAGAAACCTCTGAATTTTGTCAGTCCACTAAAGCATAAGTGCGATTCTGGGCCCCACTAGTACTGGCTGCTCCTCTGGCACCTCTACCACGACCCGTCGGCTGTACACCTCTGCCTAGGGAAGGAATCGATGATGATGATGCAATGGTTGATCCCGCAGGTCACGCCACATTACCCAAGCCTCTTCGTGGGCAGTCTCTCATCATATGCCCCGTCATACCGCACCAATAACAACCATTCGTCCCCCACCGGCATTCACCTGCATGAAATTATCGACAATACTGACACAGCGGGCAAAAAGATCCCACCGTCTGTGAACCACGACTCCCGCTACTTTGGCCGACTTGATTAAAACCTCTGGACCCTCGAAAGTGAGGGAAAGTGCCTGTCGTGGAATAAGAAAATAAAGGCCTAGGCGGTCTATTAAAATTCTGAGGCCTGAACTCTGCTTGGGACGCCATAGACTGTCCCGTAGATCTAACCCTCTTCGACGGGCCTTCTTCAAACCCTTGTATTCTTCTCCGTTGCCTTTGATATTCCATTTTCTGCGCAAAGGCCTGGATTTTGGCTATATCCATATCTCGATTTAAGGCAGCAATAGTGCAGTCTCATACCAAGTATGGCTCTAATCTGTCCATATATCGATGTACTCTGTCTGTCATTGTGGACACCATATTTGGAGCATATCGAGCCAAGAAATTAAATTGCAGACTGTATTCCCTAACACTCAGATTCCCTTGACGGAGATTTAAAAATTGATCCGCACGAGCCTCTCAGATATCATAAGGAAGGTATGATCAAGAAATGCCACCTTAAATTCATCCCACGTGGGTGGGTTTGCACCAATACCATGAGCTTTCTTCCAATATTCATACCACAATATTGCCTCTCCTTTCAGTCTATAAGCAGCAAGTTCAACTGTTTCTACCCCAGTTACATGCATAACCTCCAGAGCCCTTTGGATTTGATCTATAAAATCTTGCAGGTCCTCACTTGGATCTGATCCAGTGAATGTGGGAGAATCTAGTTTCAGAAAATCCTGCGTCCTTCGACTAGCTGCTCTCGCTGCACTATCATCACCTGTCATTGGACCACCTTATCCCTGAACCTATGCAGCAACTATTCGGGTCAACATTTGTACTGCATCCTTTAATTCCTGATCAGTAGTAGTATTTACTAGTGGATCTACAGGTGCTCTTCTCCTACTCGACTCTTCTGGAACAGAGGGAGTGGAGGAAGTCCGCGACACAAATTCATTCTCAGTATCGCCTTGATTAACTTGACCCGGTGGTGGTATACTGGTTCCTTCGCCAGCAATTCTATCTATCCTCTTACTTTTACCTCGACCTCTTCTTGTCATTAGCATTTTTCTATAATATACAAGAACAACAATATTGATAGTCCAAAGCAATTCCACCTATAACTTCGGCTTTAGTGCACGATCTAGAAATGAAGGAATGAAACAACTCCTAAATGTCCCGTAGCCTCCTACTTATAAATGTGGTGCACAACACATCGATAAGTAAGACTCTACTCAGACACGCCTTTGTAGATACCCTTATAACGACCTGGTCTGATACCACTTTTGTTACGCCCCAAGTTCCAACGAGGCGAATTGGTACCCGTAGCCGATAAGGCCCGAGAGAACCAAGCTTTGCTTATATTCATTCATATGCATATATATATATATATATATATATATATATATATATATATATATATATATATATATATATATATGTGTGAAACTTGGCCTTCAGGTCCATCAAGTCAACCGGACGTACATCTCTTTCCTTCACATTCATTTACATACCCACATACGTCTACAAAAGACTCTAAAAGAAATACGTACACGACCAACCAACACTCGGGATAAGTCCCCACTTTACATAACATATACAATACTAAAACCAATGTACAACTCGCACACGGAAAGCCCCGAACCAACTGGAGCTCGCCAAAGATCAGTAGATGTCCTGCAGCTTACTGGGGAAGTCTACTAGTACCGGTGCCTGCAGCAAGTAAGGTAAATCCCCCAAGAGGGGTCAGTACGAAGAAAGTACTGAGTATGTAAGGCTGCATGGAACTGAATCAGTATATAAGAACTTTGCTGGAAAATAAATACAAGGGAAATGCCCAATATGAATAAGCCATCCATCTATATATTTGGAATTGCGCGTATTACTTTTTATACTCTCTTCACTTTTGTACTTTTGTATCTATTCTTACTTAAGTCTCAATCATTAATCATATACTGCCCGCAGGTGACCTTTGGCAGAAGCCAGAGGCACCTGCGTTGGCATCTGCGCCCGCAGGTGCCCTCGTCTGCGGGGGCGGATGCCCGTTTTGGTCCAAATTGGTTTCTTTTGGGTCGGGTCCTTTTATTCAATGAATGGTAAATGATCATAACTAAACTTATTTTGACATATTTTTGATCATTTGAATGCCAACAATCAGCCATGGTCTCACAACACACATACACAACACCCAAAACCACACCTCTCGGTCAATACGTCACCAAATCCAAAACCATTTTCACAATAACAATCCCAATCATTATACACAAGGATAAAACAAGGTAAGACTAAAATAACATCTCACATGACAATATTGAATCCATCAAGTTCATTTCCTTCAAGACCACAAGTCCATGTTCAAGTTTACAAGACAAAACCATTCTCCAATTGCAAAAATAGACAGTTTTACACATAGCACACTGTCCAAGACTTTTCCAACACCACCAACATAATTTATAGACCATATTAAACATATCATATACTAAAAAATGATAAGAATACTTACCACAAGGTGATCTTGTCCCAAAAGAGATGAGAGCTTAGGGTTTGTGTGAGATGAGAAGTGTTGTAGATAATTCTAGAAATGGCATGAGAGTTTCTTTGAATAAAAATATGATAATTAGCCCCTTTTATAGTCCCATGAAGTCTCATTCCTAGCCACATATTTCATGTTTACTTGGTCAATGGAAGAGCTATGCAAAAATGGGTCAAAATTCCCTTTTTGGGCCATGTCTTTCTCATGATTTTGGGCCTCATTTGGCCCAATGACACAAGACTCATTAATACCCAACAAATTTAATGTATAATTCATCAAGTCTCTCATGTTCAAATAATTCCATGAATGTTAAGGTAATCAACTAGACTCAGGGACTTACGGGATGTTACAGCACATGTCTCATGTTCATTGACTAATGTTTCAAAGTTCCAACAATGTTACAACCTACAACGTATCACTCGTATAATAAAAGAATTGAAGTAATGCATACTTGTTAAGTACGGGTGGCAACCCAAAGGTGCAAAATCCTAGCTGGGGGCGATCCCGAATAAATGTTGAGTACGGGTGGCAACTCGAAGGGGCGTAAGCCTAGATGGAGGCCATCCCAAAGGAATGTTGGGAATGGGTGGAAACTCGAAGGGGCATAAGCCTAGATAGAGGCAATCCTGAATGGGTGGCAACTCAAAGGGGCGAAAGCCTAGCAAGAGGCGATCCCGAAAGATTCTATGAATGATATTGCCTAGACAATATTTTATGGATGATTGTAACAATGATATGAACGAAAATGAAAGAAATGAATGCAATGTATACGACTCCACACATATATATTCTGGTGGCTAATCTTTATTTCCCATCCACTTGTACTTGATTTCATTGAAGTCCTTATATTTTATGCTGTTACTTATAGCCTTACATACTCAGTAAATTCTTTGTACTAACATCACTTGGGGGACTTTCCTTACTTGCTGCAGGCACAGGTGCTAGTAGACCTCTACAGTAGGTTGCGGATCATTTTCCGATCATTGGTGAGCTCCAGTTGGTTCGGAGCTTTCTGAGTTACATGTGTACATTTGTTTTGGTATGGTAAATGTTGTATAAAGCGGGGACTTGTCCCAACTTTAGGTTGTTTCTTTTCTTCATTTCTAGATCGTGCAATAGAGCCAATGTTGTAAGTGGAATCGTATCTGACCATTGGAGTTGGTTTTCTTTGTTATAGTAAAATGTCGATTACAAGATGTGGTAGGGGTAAAGGTAAGCAGGTAGATATGCTTGCCGGAGAAGGAACAAGTAAATCACCACCTGACCAAGCTAGTCAAGGTGGGGCTGAGACTGAGTTTGTATCGCGGGCTTCTTCTACTTTTCCACCTCCAGAAGAGTCGAGAAGGAGAGAAAAACCTGCTGAATCACCTATTAATACTATTGAGCAGGATCTAAAAAATACGATGCAAATGTTGACTCGTATAGTTACCGTATAGAATCAAGGACAAGTTGGTCCAATGACAAGTAATGACAGTAGGCTAGGGCAGCTAGCCGAAGGACGAAGGATTTTCTGAAATTAGATCCTCCCACATTCACTAGGACAGATCTGAATACAGACCCATAGGACTTCATGGAAGCTACGTCTTTATTCCTTAACCTCTTCACTTGTCTATCCAGAATAGCAATAGGTATCTCTTCATAGGTGAGATCCTCCGTAACTTGTACATTTTTAATGGGAGCGATACGAGATGGATCTCCTATGCACTTTCGAAGCATTGAAACATGAAATACTGGATGAACTGTGGAGAGTTCTTGGGGTAGTGCCAATTCATACGCAATTTGCCCAAATCTTCGGACAATTTCATATGGCTTTATATAACGGGGACTCAACTTTCCTTTCTTTCCAAATCGTATTACCCCTTTCATTGGTGACACCTTCAAGAATACCCAATCATCTATGGCGAATTCGAGGCCTCTTCTTCTAACATCAGCATAGGACTTGTGTCGACTTTGGGCCGTTTGCAGCCGTTGTTGGATCACTTTAACCTTCTCCATAGCTTGATGAACAAGGTCTGGCCCAAGTAAAGCAGTTTTGCCCGCTTCAAACCATCCAATTGGTGATCTACACTTCCTTCCGTATAAAGCTTCATAAGGTGCCATTTGCATACTTGAATGATAGCTATTATTGTAAGCAAATTCAATAAGAGGTAGATGATTATCCCAACTACCTTTAAAGTCCAACGTGCACGCTCTTAGCATATCTTCAAGTGTTTGGATAGTACGTTCTGCTTCTCCATCTATCTGAGGATGAAAAGTCGTACTCAAATTCACTTATGTACCCAAGCTCTTCTGAAAAGATCTCCAGAAATGTGCGGTAAATTATGCTCCCCTATCTGATATAATGGAGATTGGAATCCCATATAATCGTACTATTTCCTTAACATACAACCTTCCATAATCTTCAGTTGTATAGGTGGTCTTGACTGGTAGGAAATACGAACTATTACCCATATGGAATCGAATTTTCGCAGTGTACGAGGAAAACCTGTGATGAAATCTATGTTAATCATGTCCCATTTCCAGACTGGAAGATTGATACATTGCATGTAAACTCCAGATTTCTAATGCGCTACCTTTACTTGTTGACAATTCTGACATTGAGCTACGAATTCTGTAATGTTCTTCTTCATGTTTCCCCACCAATACATTTTTTTAAATCATGGTACATTTTGGTAGCTCCCGAATGAATAGAATATCGTGACTGATACGCCTCTGTCATAATTTGTCTCCTCAGCTCATCTACATCCGGTACACATAATCTACCTTGCCATTGAAGTACTCCTTCGTGCTTAAGATCAAATGCCTTAGTCAGACCCTATTGTACACTTTCTTTCAGTTGCAATAACATAGGATCCCCATGTTACTTCTCTTTCACCTCAGCTACTAAGGAAGATTCTGCTGCATTTTGCAAAATAACCCCTTAATTTGGAGATTCAAGAAGACGAACTCCCAAGTTGGCTAGTTGATGTAGATCTTTGACTAGGTCTTACTTTTTCGTCAATGGCCACTAGTGCCTCTTATTGCCTTGCGACTTAACGCATAGGCTACCATATGTGCTTTTCCTGGATGATATTGGATATCAATATCATAGTCTTTCAATAGTTCAATCCACCTCCGCTGCCTCAGATTTAAAACCTTCTGCTTAAAGATATATTGCAAACTCTTGTGGTCAGTATAGATGTCAACATGAACCCCATACAATAATGGCACCATATCTTTAAAGCAAACACCACCGCTGCTAACTCAAGATCATGTGTGGGATAGTTTCTCTAATGTGGCCACAACTGTCGTGAGGCTTATACTATTACATTACCGTGCTGCATCAATACACATCCTAGGCCAACTTCGTACGTATCACAATCTACTGCATACCCTTCTGTGCCTTCCGGAAGTACTAATACGGGTGTGGAAGTTAATTTATCTTTAAGCTCTTGGAAACTTTTCTCACATGCATCATTCTACTGAAACTTGATTGCCTTTCCTTGTGTGTTAGCTTCGTTAAAAGTGCAGCTATGGAAGAAAACCCTTCAACGAACCTTCAATAATAACCTGCCAACCCAAGAAAGCTACGAATTTCTGTTGGCATCGTAGGACTTGGCCAATTTTCCACCGCTTCAATCTTTTGTGTATCTACTCGAATTCCTTCATCTGACACAAAGTGACCTAAGAATGCTACGAATTTCAACCAAAATTCACATTTAGAGAACTTTGCATACAACTTATGCTCACGAAGAATTTGTAACACCTGTCGTAAGTGATTAGCATGGTCCTCTTGTGATCTCAAATAAACCAGGATGTCATCTATAAACACCGTCACGAACACGTCTAGAAATGGCTTAAACACCCTATTCATCAAATCCATGAAAATAGTTGGTGCATTTGTTAGTCCAAATGACATAACTAAAAATTCATAATGGCCATACCGTGTTCGGAAAGCTGTCTTGGGTATATCTTTTTCTCTAACCCTGACTTGATCGTAACCCGATCTCAAGTTGCTCTTTGAAAAATATTTGGCACCCTATAACTGATCAAACAAATCGTCAATTCTGGGGAGGGGATATTTGTTCTTGATCGTCACCTTATTCAATTGCCGATAGTCAATGCACATTCTCAATGGGCCATCTTTATTCCATACAAATAATACTGGTGCACCTTATGGGGACATACTAGGCTTGAGGAAGCCCTTGTCCAGTAAGTCTTTCAATTGCTCCTTCAATTCACACAATTCTGCTGGAGCCATTCTATACGGGGGAATAGAGATTGGCTGAGTGTCTGGCATCACATCAATACCAAACTCTACTTCCCGTTCTGGGGGTAACCTTGGAAGATCCTTACGAAATACATCAAGGAATTCATTAACCACTGGAACCGACTGAGGAGTTAGGGGTTCCACATCAGTATCTTTCACTCTTACTAAGTGACATATGTACCCCTTGGATATCATTTTCCTTGCTTTAAGGTAGGAAATAAATTTACCTCTCGGTGCCCCCACATCACCCTTCCTTTCAAGAACATTCAAATTTGGAAAATGAAAATGTACTTTCTTAGCTTGACAATCTATCGTGGCATAACAATAAGCCAACCAATCCATACCCATTATGACATCAAAATCCACCATTTCCAGTTCAATAAGATCATCCAGTGTATCATAACCACACACAGTTACGACACAATTACGATATACTCTTTTTGCAACAAGAGATTCACCAACTGGTGTAGATACTTCAATTGACTTGATTAAAAATTTTGGTGTTTTTTTAAATTTTGCAGCAACCAACGAAATAACATATGATAATGTAGAACTCGGGTCAATCAATGCCTATACATTATACGAAAATATGGATAATGTACCTGTGACTACATCAGGAGAAGCCTCTGAATTCTACCGGTCCACTAGAGCATAGGTGCGATTCTGGGTTCCACTGGAACTAGCTGCTCCTCTAGCATCTCTACCATGACCAGCAGGCTGTCCACCTCTGCCTAGGGAAAGAACGGATGATGATGATGCAATGGTTGATCCCGTAGGTCGTACTATACCACCTGCACCCCTTTGTGGGCATTCTCGTATTATGTGCCCTGGCACGCCACAAAAATAGCAAACATTTATTCCAACCCGGCATTCACCTAAATGAGACTTCCCACAATACTGACACGATTGGCGAGAAAATCCTATCGTTTGTGAACCTCGAACCATACTGCTCTGCCCAAAATGGCTGCCTCTAAATCCCTGGAACTGGGATGAAGTACCTGTTGTAGGGGAAGAAAATAATGGTCTAGGCGGTCTAGGAAAAATCCGAGGCCTAGATTATCCTTGGGACACCATAGACTGTCCCATAGGTCTAGCCCTCTTTGACGACCCTCGTTCAAATTCGTGTACCCTACTTCTTTGCCTCTGGTCCTCCATCTTCTGTGCAAAAACCTGTATTCTGGCTATATCCATATCTCTGTTCAAAGCAGCAATAGTGCAGTCCCTCACCAAGTATGGCTCCAATCTGTCCACATATCGATGGACTCTGTCTGTCATTGTGGCCACTACATTCGGAGTATATCGATCCAAAGAATTAAACTACAGACTGTATTCTCTGACACTCATATTCCCTTGACGGAGATTTAAGAACTGATTCGCGCAAGCCTCTTGGATCTCATAGGGAAGATAGTGATCAAGGAATGCCATTTTAAATTCTTCCCAACTAGCTAGAATTGCACCAATACCACGAGATCTCTTCCAATCTTCATACCACAATATATCTTCTCCTTTCAATCTATAGGCTGCAAGCTCAACTGTTTCTATAATACAACTCACGGCATGGTCATACCAACAACACCACAACAATCCACACATTAACCAAGACATCAAAAACCAATAGAATTTCACACCAAGTTTCTCCTTTACACTTCCTCATTAACACTACGTCACAATTACTCCATCAAGTGACCTCAATACGTTTCATAACAACAATCCCACAACAATCCCACAAGTTATACATATAGAAAAAAAAAAGCAAGTTAAGGACATAACCACACCATACATGTTGATATTTCATCCACACCATTCACTTCCATCAAAACCTCAAGTCTCCTTTTAAGTTCAAGTCACATAGATAACACATCTTATAGCAAAAAGCAAAAGTGCACTACTTAACACTTTTAGACTTAACCATCATGATCTACACCATATCTCATGCATATAATATATTAAATCACAAGAATAAACACTTACCCAAACTTTCAAAGTGATGCTCTTGTCCAAAAGAAATGGTTGCCTTAGGGTTTGTAAGATGAGAAATGTCTTTAGAAATGTCTAGAAAGACATGAGAGTTAAAATGAATAAAATATCTGATTTTGTGCCTTTATATAGGCTCTCAAGTCACCCTTAGCCACTTCTTGGCCATTAAATGTTGTGTTTACTTGGTCAACACAAGAATGGGTCATTTACCCATTTGGGTCATGTCTTTTGTTTGATTTTTTTTTTTGGGCCTCCAATTGAGCCCAATAGCACAAGATTAATTTAGCCCAACAAATTTCATATGTAATACCCCAACAATCTCATGCTTAAAGAATTCCATAATTGTGAAGACAATATTCAACTTACGATATTCATGTTCGTAGTCTCAACCCCAATAATAAGCAATTTCTGCCACTCTTGGCTTAATTTATCATAAATTGATAAAAATTATAAAAAAATAAAAAGGATGAAGAAGTAACCCTCATTTGGATGCCAAAATAGTCCAAGAGTAGTCCCACTAAGATGGAATAATGATACAATAACCCAAGATCCCTATTTAGAGACTAGTTGTCGAAGAAAAATTTTCGCAGAAAGCGGCCTGGCATGCCCCTGGGCGCGCCTGACATCAAAAATCCAATTTTCTTCCTTCCTTCGACTTTTCTTTGCGGGCATTAGCACAATATCAATAGTCCATCAAACACAATACAAAATACGCACTTATTTCTCTCAAAACTAAGGTAATAAGGCCTATAAATACGCCCTAGAACACCAATCAAGTAGGGTCGAAAATGTACGGGGTGTTACATCCTTCCCCCCTTAGAAACATTCGTCCTCTAATGTTAATAACATCTTCCCATTTAAAACAAATGCACCCCATATATATAGATATACACATAATGCTATAGATACTTACTTCTAATTGCTCTCCTTCTGCACTTTGAACTTTTTCTTCCGTGTGAAACAAATACGGGTACTTTGATTTCATCATTTCTTCAGCTTCCCATATGATCTCTTCGTGAGATCCGTTATGTACTTGTGTTGTAGAGTAAAATGTAAGGAAGGAGCTGGATTATTGTATTCACATATAGGACTGTGTATTCATATTGGGAAGATAAGGTATGTAAGGTTACTCCCTCCGTATCCTTCTGCAGCACATATTGTTCCCATTGACATTGTACTTGTTCCATTCCGAAATATCCAAAGGTATCACCAATTATGATTCACATGTCTCATGTTCATTGACTAATGTTTCAAATTTCCAATAATGTTACAACCAACAACGTATCACTCTTATAATAAAAGAATTGAAGTAATGCATACTTGTTAACTCGAAGGGGCGTAAACCTAACTAGAGGCGATCCCGAACGGGTGGCAACTCAAAGGGGCGAAAGCCTAGCTAGAGGTGATCCCGAAAGATTATATGAATGATATTGCATGGATAATATTTTATGGATGATTGTAACAATGATATGAACGAAAATGAAAGAAATGAATGCAATCTATACGACTTCACACATGTATATTCTGGTGTCTAATCTTTATTGCCCACCCACTTGTAATTGATTTCATTGAAGTCCTTATGTCTTATGCAGTTACTTATAGCCTTACATACTCAGTACATTCTTTGTACTGACGTCCCTTGGGGGACTTACCTTACTTGTTGTAGGCACTGGTGCTAGTAGACCTCCACAGTAGGTTGTGGATCATTTGCCGATCATTGGTGAGCTCCGGTTGGTTTGGGGCTTTCCGAGTTACATGTGTACATTTGTTTTTGTATGGTAAATATTGTATAAAGCGGGGACTTGTCCCGACTTTAGGTTGGTTATGTCCATGTATTTGTAGAGGCTTTATAGATGTTGTAGGGCAAACGAAGGGATGTAAGGAACGTATACTTTTGATGTGATGGCCCTAACGACCAAGTTTCATAATTATCATATATTTCCCATGACTTCTGCCATTGGCATCTTATATCTATATGTGATGGTGATGTTTATCAAGTGACATGTGTATGAGTGTATATGAATGAAGATTGGTTCTCTCGGGCCTTAACGGCTTTGGGTGCCAGTCCTCTCCACTGGAATGCAAGGCGTGACAGTGAAGATGTACAAGTTACGGAGGATCTCACCTATGATGAGATACATATTGCTATTCTGGATCGACAAGTGCAGAGATTAAGGAATAAAGAAGTAACTTCCGTAAAAGTCCTTTGGAGGAATCAGCAAGAAGAAGAAATCACATGGGAAGCCGAAGAATTGATGAAGTCTAAATACCCGTATTTGTTTCAAACCGAAGAGAAGGTCCAAGATGCTGAATTGGAGCAAAAACAAGTAAGTATATGTGAGCATTATATACATGTGATAATATGAAGAATGTACTTACACTTGAACTTGCTTAGATTAAGGTTACTAACATTCGAGGACGAATATTTCTAAGGGGGGAAGGATATAACATCCCGTATATTTCTGAACTCATGCGACTACCTTAATGTTCATGGAATTAATTAAGTTGTGATAGTTGGTATATTATTCATGGAAGTTATTGGGCTAAACTAATCTTGAGCTAATGGGCTCAATAAAGGCCTAAAAATTGAGCAAAAGACATGGCCCAAAATGGGAAAATGATCCATTCTTTCTTTGAAAAAGTAAAAATAGCATTTAATGACCAAGAATTGGCTAAGTATGACCATAAATAAGGCTTCAAAATCAGATTTTATTCATTACTTTACACTTGCCATTCTAGACTTTTCCAAAAAAAAAAAAGAGATATTTTCTCTTCTCTCTCAAACCCTAAGGCAACCACTTGTTTGGACAAGATCATCACTTTGAAAGCTTGGATAAGTGTTTACTCTTGTGGTTTAATATATTATATGCATGAGAGATTGTGTAGATCACGATGGTTATGTCTAAAAGTGTTAAGTAGTGCACTTTTGCTTCTTTGCTAAAAGATGTGTCATCTTTGTGATTTGAACTTGAAAGGAGACTTGAGTTTTTGATGGAAGTAAATGATATGGATGAGATGTCAACATTTTAATATCTGGTTGTTAACATTAGGTTGTGGTTATGGCCCAAACTTGTTCTCTCTTTGTATGTGACTTGTGGAAATATTATTGTGTGGTTGTATAATGGAAGGAGAGTATAGATTTTGGTGGTGTTCATGTGCAAGTGGAAACCATGGTTGTTCATTATCATCAAATTGACCTAAAATATGAAAATAGAAGCTTAATTATAACCATGGACCATTCATTGCAAAAAAGGACCCGAAAATGACCCCTGGAGGCTGAAGCGGGCACCCGCCCTTGCGGGCGGGGCACCTGCGGGCGTAGATGCCAATGCAAGTGGCCCTGGACTAGGCCAATGATCACCTTCATCCACACCTCATCCACCTTCGGGTGCAGGTGGCTTCACAGGTCAGTCCAGAACTCCATTTCGATTGTTTTTGCATCTCTTTGACCCCCCAAAGCCCTTATACCCTTCATGGATGCAATTATCAACTTATGGTACCCTTTGAATGGATTTAAGGAGTCGTTCGGAGGCATGTTGGATTATATCAATTATGGATTGTTGTTAATGTGTTATTGTGAAAGGTATTTAAGTGACTTGATGGAGTAAAGGTGACGTAGTGTTGAAGGGGAAGTGTAAAGCATAAACTTGGTGTGAAATGCTATTGGTTTATGATGTATTGGTTGATGTGTGGCATGTTATGGTGTTGTTGGTATAGTAATGCAGTGAATGGTATTGTGAAGGGCGAAATGACGTTATATGGCAGTCATGTAGTTCATTGTCGTTTTATGCACTTGTAATGTAGTTAGTTGTTAACGTGAGTTCCGTTATGTACTTGTGTTGTAGAGTAAAACGTAAAGAAGGAGCTGAATTATTGTATTCACATATTGGATTGTTGAATTCATATTGGGAAGATAAGGTATGTAAGGTTACTCTTTTCGTATCCTTCTGCAGCACATAGTGTTCACATTGTCACTGTACTTGTTCCATTCCTAAATGTTGTAAGGTATCTCATTTCAGGTTGTCATCTATTGTTATTCATATGTTCCTTATTCATTGATCAATTGTTATTCATGTGTCACATAATTGTGGACATGGTTCCAAAGTTCCAATAATGTTACGTTCTAAAGTTCTAATAATGTTATGACTACCAATGTATCAATCTCACAGAAGTAAAGAAATAAAGTAATGTATAATTGTTTGAATATTCTTGGGTGGCATCCCAGGGGTGGAAGAAAAACCTAGCATGGGTCAATCCCAATATCATGGGTGGTATCCCAGGGGCAACAGAAAAGCCTAGCAAGGGTCAATCCCAATATCACAGTAGCATCCCAGGGGCGACAGAAAAGCCAAGCATGGGTCAATCCCGATTTGTATATGTATGAGGACCGCATCCCAGGGGTTAAAATACCTAGCACGGGTTATCCTCTTTTACCACTGATCAGTTGGTCACTTGTTTATCACATGCTTTACTATTTCTTAATGCAAAGAAGGATAAAGTAAGGTAATGAATGAAAATGATGACGAACGTAAAGGTAAAAAGTAAAGAATGTAGTGTACATGGTTCCACATATACAGAACGGTGGTTTATCTATATTGACTATTCATTTATTTTGATTCCATTGAAGTACTTATGTATCATGCAGTTTCTTATAGCCTTACATAGTCAGTACATTCTTTGTGCTGACGTCCCTTGGGGGACTTACCTTACTTTCTGCAGGCATAGGTGCTAGTATACCTCCACAGTAGGCTGCGAATTATCTACAGATTATTGGTGAGCTCCAGTTCGGTTCGGGGCTTTCTAAGTCATTATGTACATTTATTTTGGTATTGTATAAAGGATAATATAAAGCGGGGACTTGTCCCGACTTTAGGATTGGCTATGTATCTGTTAGAGGCTTTTGTAGACGTTGTGGTACAAATGAAGGAATGTGAGAAATGTATGATTTTGACGTAATAGCCCTAACAGCCAAGTTTCATATCTATATGAATATCTTTCCATGACTTCCGTCTTTGACCTCTTGTATCTATAAGTGTTGTTCATTGAGAGGGATGCATATGAATGAATGAATATTGGTTCTCTCGGGCCTTAACGGCTTCTTGGAATTTATTAAAGTTTCTGGGAATTCTACTATTAATTGAGAATTTCTTGTTCTACTATTATTCCTTTTGGGGCATGTATTTGCTAAGTGTTCTATGCTAATGCAGGTAAAACATTCTAATGTATTTCTATAGTTTCTATTATTTCTATATTTTCTTACATGTTTAGTTTTTTCTAGGTCTGGTTTCTTAGTAGTCGATTTTCTTAGGTAGTATTTTTTCTTGGGGTAATACTTTCGCTTGAATGGTTTTTTATAGTTTTTATATCTTCCCTTATTTGGGTATTTCTCATCATAATGTTGGGTTGTGTATATACTCTTGCATAAATTTGTCTCATTATTCTTTAATTGTTTTTGTATTTGTATGTTTGTACATTTTTCTTGTAAAATCTTCATTATATGGTGTATTCTATGATCTATTGGCCACTTTGTGTCTGGACTTTGTATTACTCCTTCTCTTTTATTCCATTTTTCTTCTATTTCTCTGTGTAGAGCTCCTGGTAATTTATTAAAAAGTTTTCTACCTAAAGTCTAGTCAAAAGCATTTTCACTAATGGTGCAATAGTAAAAATAAACATTTAAGAAATATTTTAGATGCATCCAATTACTTATACTTAATTGTTCTAATAATGTAACTAATCCGCTATTCGGATCTTCTCCTGTTATTAAACTGTGTATTTTATTAGTAAAATTATAAGGATTTGCTCCTAAGTCTACTAGAGCTTGAAAGTCTTGTGGGAATTCTCTTTTATATGATTCTCATAATCCTTTGGTCGATTCTCCTAGCACTGTTTCTAAATATTTATACATAGTTTCTACATTTAATTCATTATATGTCTTAAGAAAATCTGCCACTACGATTCCTTTCCATAAATCTACTATTGTATTCCATCTTTGGGGGTCTTGGACTGCTATATTTAATATTTTGTCTTTGTTTTCTCCTGTTGGAGTTTGATTGGTTCTTCTAGAGGCATTCTTGGCCCTATTGGTCTAATTTGTTCTAGTTGTGTTTCCGGAGTTTCTCTCCATACTCTCCGTCTTGATACATTTCATGTATTATAATAGATTTTCTCTACGGGAGTGATTCTTTGGAAAGGGCTCGAACTTGTCGAAGTTATTTCCATAAATTCTTTTATGCTTTTGTTGGTCTCTTCTTCTTCTATACTTGTACTAATTTCTGACATAGAACTATGTGTATAACCATAATTGTCTATTCTTAACCTACAATTTCTAAAGTGTTCTTCTACTTCTGTTATAACTAATTGTCACGCCCCAACTTCCAACGAGGCGTGATTGGCACCCGAAGTCGACATGGCCCGAGAGAACCAATCTTTGCTCATGAACCTTCGTATGAATATTGTTAAGCCTTATGCAACTATGCGTAAAACATGAACATGGAACATATGCTATATATATATATATTTATGAAACTTGGCCGTTGGGGCCATCAAGTCAAACGGACTTTTATCTCGTACATTCATAACCCACACATGTCTACAAAAGCCTCTAACAGATGCATTTACAAGACCAACTTAAAGTCGGGACAAGTTCCCGCTTTATACAATATTTACAATGCCAAAACAAATATACAACTATGACCCAGAAAGCTCCGAACCAAGTGGATCTCACCAAAACTCTGCAAATGATCCCCAGTCTACAGAGGAGGTCTACTAATGCCTGCACCTGCAACATGTAAGGTAAGTCCCCCGAGGGGATCAGTACGAAGAATGTACTGAGTATGTAAGGCTCAAAAAAAAAAAAAAATATCATCATACATGAGAATATCGATAGAACAAAATACAATAGAATAGTCAATGTGGATAAACCAACACTTTACATAATATCTTTTATATCTACTCTCCTCCAAGGGAAATTACCTTCACTCAAGAGGCTTGCCTCCGATAGATTCTTCTATAAGCACGAGATTCTTTCTTGTTTCTATGTTCATTACCACTATTATTCACCTACTTGGTTATAAAAGAATAACATTCATCCGCATACATCCACTCTAGTGGTGGGATAATAATATAACATACATCTATTCTATAAACGTACATCCACTCTCATGGTGGGTTAGCATACATCCACTCTATGGTGGGTTAACATACATCCACTCTATTAACGTACATCCACTCTCATGGTGGGTTAACATACATCCACTCTATGGTGGGTTAATGTACATCCACTCTCATGGTGGGTTAGCATACATCCACTCTATGGTGGGTTAACGTACATCCACTCTCATGGTAGGTTATCATACATCCACTCTCATGGTGGGTTATCATACATCCACTCTCATGGTGGGTCAACATACATCCACTTTTATGGTGGGAGAACATACATCCACTCTATGGTGGGAGAACATACATCCACTCTATGGTGGGAGAAATGGGTATATCAACTTATGAGAGATTAATACATTAAGGATCATGATACTAATTGAAACACACAACTATGCTTTACCTTACTCTTAAGCTTCATGAGATTAACACCTTAACTTATGAGGGATAGATATATTAGCTCGCTCTTTACCTCCTTCACTATTCTTATGAGATCTTATGTAAGTAGGTACATGATACAAGGCCTCCACCTTTGGTGGGCTATAATAGATAACAAAGCATAACATTGGGGTTATTCCATATTGAACTTATACCCTTTAGATTGTAATCCCTACTCAATGAAACATCTAGCAACCATGCATGCATTACTTCTTTACCATCTTATACCCCTTTACATAGATAAGAAGGTGACACACTAGAGATCATGACATTAATTAAAGCACCCACTTATATATGACTTCACTTCTCTACCTTTGGAGATTGACATTTTCACTATGCGGAACTAGATATATTGACTTGCACATCACTTCTCTTATTACTCTTATGAGACTAGTATGTTTACTTGTGAAAGAGTAGTACAAAGATAATCATCATTTTATAGGACTTGGAACATGACAGGATTGGAAAATGCTATTCAAGCCTAAATAGATTCTCCTACAGTATTACTCTCTTGAGGTAGTTGTTTTCGGAATTACAACATTATGACATCTTACATGAAGCTTTGGATCATTAACCAATGAGTGAGATACATGTGAATAAATTGGCAATATAACATCCTTGGAAACACAACACTATTGGAACCATCGAACCATAATTAATGAACAAGAGGCATGAGTATAATCACTATTGGAACATTTGAACATACCCTTATTGGACTTTTGGCACATTAACCATGAATATGAGACATGTGATTTGCAATTGATCAATGAGTAGTAACTAGTGATAATGACCATTGATAACCGGATATAGCATACCTTAGCACATTTTGGAATAGGACAAGTGAAAAGATACGGACAGAGTAACCTTACATACCTTGTATTCTTAATACGAATACACAATCTTAGACGTGCATACAATAGTCCCGCTCCGTCCTTGTGTTTTGATCTACAACACAAGTTCATAACGAAACCAACGTTAACCACCAATTACCTTACAATGGCATACAATAACGATAAGTCACATGTTTAGCTTGAACATGTCCTTTCCCCCTTGACAATACTATTTATGAAATCATCATACCAATAATCCCACAATATTCCATACATTGACCAACACATGATAACCAATAGCATGTCACACCAAGTTCATATTTTACACTTCTCCATCACCACCACATCACAATTATTCCATCAAATTACTTTAATACACCTCACAACAACAAATCGGCCAAACTCCCATAATTTACACTTATAAAAAAAATAACAAGTTTGGGACCATAATAACACCATACATGTTGTTATTTTATCCATACCATGCTTTTTCATCAAGACCACAAGTCATAATCCAAGTTACAATCCCATGGATTTCACATCTTTTACCAAAACACAAAACACCATATTCAACACTTCCAAGCATAACCAACATGATACACATAATCTCTCATGCTCATAATATGTTAAAGTACAAGAATAATCACTTACCCAAGCTTGTAAAATGGTGATCTTGCTCCAAAAATGACGTAGGGTTTGAGAGCCCAAAAGGGTGTTCTTGATAGTTCTAGAGAAAAAGATAGAAAAGCATGTGTGTTATTGTATAAAAAAACTGATTTTTGCCTCCTTTTATATACCTCTAAAGTCATTCTTATCCACTCTTGGCATTTAAGGCTTAGTCAATGGAAGAATGGGTCGTTTGACCTATTCTTGGCCCATGCTTTCTTTCACATTTTGGGCCTTTTATGAGCCCAATTCACTTAACCCAATAAAATAAATAATTTCTTATGTTTAATTCATTTTATACGCATTACGACAATATTCCCACTCACGGGATTCACACTTGTAGCCTCAATTCCAAAAACAAGCAATTCTAGTCACGTATGACTTATTTTGACCATAAGGGTAAAATCGTCATTTTGATGCCAATTTCGTTCTCGAGTAATTTTATCATACCAATATAATACTTCACTCATTTCATGTATATTCTCATGGTTGTAGAAGAATCGTGGCAAAAATTGGCTCAATACGTCCCCGGGCACCCTTGGGACTTAAGAAAATTTTCAACTTTGAAAAAGTGGCAAAACCAGCGTGGAACGCCCTTGGGCGCGCCATATTGATGCCTTTGGACTAAAAATTTTAGCCCAGAGCGGCGTGACACGCCCCCTAGCGCGCCCCAGACTTAGTTTTTTTGAAAATTTCGTTTTTCGACTTTTCTTCGCGGGTTTGGTTAGATACTTCAAGTCCTATCCTTTAACTTACTTCTTGGCCTTAATACACTTTGTTTAGAGGTCCTCTTAGCCTCATTTTGAACCCCACAACTGCGCCACAAAAATCACAAAACACCTCTTATGAAGGGTCAACCACATGTACGAGGCCAAATTTCAAATTTCTTGTCACTAACATTACAACGTACATACTCATGGCATCTCGACACCTAAGTAACCATTGTTCCACGTCATCACATAGGGTTAGTAAGGTACGGGGTGTTACACTAATCCTCCTTTCTTACATCCTTTACATTTAAATATTTTGTTCTTATTTTCTTCTTACATGTCTTTAACCTTTTGTATTGCTATATCTACTGTAAAATCTTCTTCTAGAAAGACTTCATCTATATTCATATAACTGATGTTTTTCTTCTTTTTCCTCTATTTCTTCTTCTAATTTCTCATCCACTTCTTTTTGGTCTACATAATTGTATTCAGTGAATCGTACCGCTGTCTGTCCTTTATTATTTGTATACATTAAATGATCATTGGGTTTTAAAACCTCCTTTTTATTAAATTTTTCTAAATTCCATTCTAATCCTGCACATTTTTCTGGGCTTATTTTTAGAGGTTTCATTAGTCTTATTCCTTTATTTCCCATTAATCCTACAATATCTTCTACTTTTATCTTAAATTTTGTATTACTATTATTTGCTATTTTTCCTATAAATCCTATACAAACTAGTAAGTTATTTCTACTAGTCATTTCTTCATATCCGTTAGTCGTATTTTTATCTTAATATATTTTTTGAATTTCGAAGAATTTATCACGTAATCTAGACTAAAATAAAAAATTCCTCCGTTATTGGACATGTCTACTTCTGTTAATCCTATTATGGATTTATTTGAATCTGACCATCTATCATCGTAGATTGTTATTAATACTTTAGCTCTTATACTTTTTCTAGTTAATCCTTTTAGTCCTATTACTATTAGTCTCATATGCATGAGATTCATATTAGATTTTCTAATTTCCCTATGCGAGTTCTCACTTATTATACTTATGCTTTCACTGTTATTTCCTGTGACGTATAATTGATCTTCTCTATAGTGTCTATATAATTGAGCATTATTATCAAAAGCTCCTGTATTATAAAGTATTCGTGGATTTAGCATCTTTAGTTGGTTCTGTTGGAAAATTTGTATGTCTTTATCTACATTTATGATTTTGTTCTAATTGTTGGCTTGAACTAGGTCTTGATCTGTTCATTATTCTAGTTATCATATTATTACCTAAGTTGTCTTGGGCATATTCTTCTCTTTGTCTTTGTCTTTGTCTTCTGCAACTTGGAAGAAGGTCCATTGGCTAGATGTTCTAGTAGTCTTTATTCTTTCTTGTTGAGGAGTTATTTTTATTCTTTTTAGTTGTTCTATTAAATTATCTATATCTTGTTCTTGTAGAGGTTAGTGAGTTTTTTCTTTGATTAATTTTTCTAAGTTACTATTTATTTGTAGTAAAAGATATATAATTGTGTTATTTTATTTTATTATTACTTGTTCTGATTTTGATTGAGCTTGATGACTGGATAGTCCTTCTGAATTTGATTGTATAGTCTCTACTCTGTTTAAAGTTGTTAAATAAAAAAGGTCGTTCATGAAAGTACTATTTCTTTAAGTTGTTCTATAGATTGTCTAAGATCTATGAACTCTTTGTGGTTTTTTGTGGATAAATCTTTATTATATTCTGAACCCACAAATTTCTTTTCTATTTCTAATTGTTGGATTTTTAAGAAATCAAAGTTTTTATCTAACCTTTCTATTATCTTTTCTGTTTTTCTAATAATTTTTTAAGGTTTAAAAAGCTTTTTTGTATTTTATTATTTACTTGTTGAGTTTTTTCTGCTAAATTTAATATTAAGTTTGTTATAGTGTTTAGGTGATGACTTTCACTATGTAAGGTATGTTCTCCGTTATTAAAATTACACCTAATAAGCGAATTATCTTTTAGTCTTCTATATTTCTTTTCTGGTTGTATTTTTAAGTCTAAATATTCTCAAGTTCTTTAGATTATCTATTGTTAAAAAGGTATACACACTTTATCTTCTTTTATCCTAATGATAAACCACTCTCTGTCTCTTCCTATTGCGTATAATTCCCAATCGATAATTGTTAGTACTCTGTCTATAAGTAGATTTCTTATTCCTTCTTTAATGTTTTCGTCTTGTAGTATTTCTGCTGTTGTCTTTTTTTGTTTTAAAAGTTTTTCTTCAATTTTCTTTAGTTCTCTTAGACATTTTGTGTTTCTTCAAATATACCAATATTTAAGTTGTATTTGTCTAGCAAAAGGATGTTGTAGTATCTAGATTTTTATCCTAAGGGTATATAATTAATCTTTTTCCGATATTTTCTTACTTTAAATATCTGAAGATCTAGTTGACGTTGGATATATGCTATTCTTTGACGGACAAAGTCTCTTAACTGGGTTGCTTCTGGTTGTTCTTCTTTTAACTCTTCTTTAAAAAATTCTTCGTAAAACTTTAATCTAGTTATTAATTTGTCTTGTTCTTCTTGTAGTCTATCCAAAATTCTTGTTCTAAGGGATATTAGTGAGGTTAAATATTTTATGTATTTGGCTAGTCTATGTTGTCTCATATACCTATTTTTTTTCCTAAAGGAATATTACTGAGTTTGTCTAATAGCTTATTTATAAAATATCTTTGTAGATTTATTTCATTCTCACACCTATGTATTTCTATAATTATATATTCTCATACCTCGAATATTTGTGGTGATAACACAAGTTTTAATTCTAACTTATATTCTTTTTCAAAGTTTTCTAATTTTGTTCTAAGTGATTTTCTAAAGATTATACTTTCTTTGATAATTCTTTGTCTTAATCTAATGATTTTATAGATTTGTCGAATACTTTTAGCTAACTTACGTTGTCTCAAAAATCTAATTTATGTCCTAGAAATCTTCTCGCTCTGATACCAGATAGATATGGTCACTTAGATAAATTGATTTAGATTTAAATTGTAGGGATGTAGCTTGGATGAGAGTTATAATTAAGGTTATAAAAGTCCTACTCGGTACTTCCTCTCTCTCTGATTATAGCTATAATACACTTTAGAAAAGTTATTTTCTGAGAAAATCCTCGAAAGAAAAATTAAGTTACAACCACATATAGCTAAGAAGGCTCTAGAAATTTCAGACAAACTAGAAAAAACTAAAGACTTGCAACAATTCTTAGGAATATTAAATTATGCAAGATAATTTATTAGGGCTTGAACTTGTTGTGGCCGACTCTATAAATTCCTTCAATTCAATTCAGTGAACGAATCTCCTTCATGACGGACAAGCTCTTGCAATCTTAGCAGAAATTAAGCATTTTTCTTAAATCACTTAGAAATTATTCTCAAAACTGTATTATAGCTAAGCTATTAGAAAAACTTAGTAAAATCCCTCTAGGATAATAGTATATGAAATGAAGACTATATTCAAGATTTATAGCTTATCACTACAACGAGATATTCTTTTTCAAAAAATAAATAGTTAAAAATAGCAAGTACGGTTAAAGCCGAGCAGATAACTCAAATTAAAAATTTTGATAATACAAAGAAAAAGTTAAGAAATTTCGATCCCAAAAAATTCCATACAGCTAGGTATAATTTAGTAGTAGACTTATTTGAAACAATACGAGATATTAACGGGATAGAAGACTATATAAAGTACCTTAACAATAGAGTTAAATATTTACAGTTAGGATAGAACATTATATGCGAAAGAATGATAATTATAATAATTATATTAGAATCCATAACGGACAAGCTCTTGCAATCTTGGTAGAAATTAAGCACCTAAAAAAGATAAGGATACGATTAGAGAACAATTTAATTCTATTTGATAAAACAACTAATAAAGAATTCAGAACTTGCTCAGCAGAAAAGCATTTAAAAAGAAAAGGAGTTAGGAATAGGTTAATGCTAGATATATGTCGTGTCTCTATACGGATAAAACAAGCTTTGCTTTATCAAAATGACATACAAGATCAAGTTAAATTCCTACCTTTGGGATAGCACATGAAAAGAACTAGACTAGCAAAACACATAAAACATTTGAATTCTCTAATTGCTCTTAGAATAAGAATTTTAGAAAGACTACGAGAAGAAAAGAACGAATTATTAGATAGATTAAATTTTTACGAAGACTTCTTTAAAGAAAAATTAAAAACAAAACAACCAGAAGCTACGCAACTTCAATATTTTGTACAATAAAGACTAAAAGTTATTCTCAGACAAATAGATCTTCAATTATTTAGTATAAGAAAATATAGACAAAAGATTAATAAAATACCTTTAGGATAAAGCTGAAATTCTTGAAACAACACCCTTTCACAAAAGAAGTAAAAGCCACTTTATTTATATATAGGCAATAAATATAATTAAAAATACACAAAAACCAAGCATAATAGGCTTAAAAGACTCTTCAAAACTATAGTAGAACATCGAAAGTTAGTAGTTAGCAAAGAAAATATAAATAAAAGTTTAGTAAGAAAAGCGCTAAGAGAATATAGCAGATTATTAGTACGTCCAGAAAATATAAGTATACCTCTAAGAGACCTAGTATTAAACGAAAGATTAGTAAACAATAGATACATAATAACAAGTAGCGAAATATTAGATAGTATACTTTAGAAATTAATAGGTTTAGAAGCTGACATAGAAAATCTTATTAAGTGGATAAACGGCTATAAAGAAAGACCAATTTGGGTATCATTAGGATAAACAAGATAGCTACTCTAAAAAGTTAGAATATTTAGATGTACAACTACCACCAGAGAAAAAATATAGACGTCTAAAAGATAGTACTTTAATTAGGTGTAATTTTGTTAATGGAGAACATACTTTGCATAGTGAAGACGCGCATTTAAATAGTATAGTAGACTTATTGTTAAATTTAGGAGAAAGCATTCATAAAGATAATTCTATAATAATAGAAATCTTAGAAGAATTGCAAGAAAAGCAAACAAAAACCTTTAACCAGATAGAACATAATCTAGACTTCCTAAAAGCTCAACAGTCAGATATAGAAAAAAGACTATTAAATAATAAAGAACTAGTAGAAGAGATAAAAAAGATCTATAAAGAATTAAGAGACTTAAAGATAGGTATAGAACAAATTAAAAGTATAACCCTTTCATGAATGACCCTTTATATAAAGAAATAATTAAACAAGGAGAATTAATTCAGCCAAACCCAAAAGGTTTAATAGACTATTAGCCCCAGGGTAAAGCAGACCAAATAATAATAAAGCAAAATAATACAATAATAATGTTATTACTAGAAATCAATAAGAATTTAGAGAAATTAATAAAAGGAAAGAATCCATAAATAATTCAGGATAACAGTATAGAAGAAATAAATAATAACATAGAAAAACTCATTAAAGAAAAATTCCCTCCAGTGCCAGAAAGTACTATTAACGAATTAACAGAACAATTGAAAAAGGTTAAACTAACGCCAAATAAAGAAAGAGCATAAATAGTAAGAAAAAAGAAATCATGGACTTTTTATCAAGTAGGAGAAGAGAAGAAGAACGACCCAGAAATAGCTTCGTCTAAAACAGACTCGGAAACAACATGATATACAGACTAATGAATAATAATTCAAGACAGACTCCTAGCCAACAACTTGATGAAGTAATAGACATAGATAAAGATATACAAATTTTCCAACAAAATAGATTAAAATTATTAAATCCAAGAGTATTATATAACACTGGTATGTTTTCACAAAAAGCTCAACTTTATAGACATTACAGAGAAGAACAAATGTGTGTTATAGGAGAAAACAGAGAAACCTTAAACTTAATAAGCTCAGAATCTTTGAAATAAGAAGAATGGATATGAACTTAATGCATATGGGATTAATAGTCATAGGCTTAAAAGGATTAACAAGAAAAAATCTAGGAACCAAGGTATTAATAACTATTTACAATGATAGATGGACAGACCCTAAAAGATAAATAATAGGTTTAACAGAAGTAGATCAAATAACGGTGGAATTTTTTACTGTAGTCCAGACTTTATGATAAATTCTTCGAAATTTGGAAAGCATATTAAAATTGGATTCCAGACAAAAGGATATGAAGACATGAGTAGTGGTAATAATCTTCTTGTATGTTTAGGATTCATAGGAAAATTAGCTAATAACAGTACTAAATTCAAGTTAAAAGTAGAGGATGTGGTAGGACTAATGGGAAATAAAGGCATAAAATTAATAAAACCTTTAAAAATAGACCAAGAGACATATGCAGGATTAGAATGGAACTTAGAAAATACTAAGAAGCAAGAAATCTTAAAACCCACAGATCATTTAATTTATACAAATCGGAAAGGACATACTTCAATCAGATTCATTGATTATAACATAGAAACTCAGAAAGACGATTAGAAGAGATAGAAAGAACTTAGATGATGAATGTATAATTAATACCAGAAGAATATGAAGTAGACATAGCTATTCAAAAGGCTAATGAACTATACCAAGAAAATAGGAATAAAGTCTTAAATGTAAAGGATGCAAAAAAGGACAAATAGATATCTTCCAAGTAGAGGAACATTTTAGATATTGTAAATTAAGAATAGATAACTTAGGGTATAGAATTGATGACAATAACGATGATGAAGACGATGATACCACAAAAAGTGTTAAGGAATTTATGGAGTCGGCCACAATAAGTTCAAGCCCTTTTCAAAGAACAACCCCAGGATACACTATAGAAACAAATACGGGAAATGTACCAAGACATAGAGTGTATAGAATTAACACAGAAATAGAGACAGAAAGAGTAAAACCCATAGGAAAAGAATGTCAATAAAAGAACCAGTAATACTCCAAGAAGGAGGAAGTAAAGAAAAAATACTCAATATTGCTGCTCAAGATCCACAAGCATGGAACACAATACTAGATGTATGGAAAGGAATAGTGATAGTAAATTATATTAAAACATATCAAGAAACAGATGCAGAAACTATGTATAGATACATGGAGACCTTTTAAGGAGAATCTGCAAAAGGACTATGGGAAGCTTTTAAATCAGAATTTCCCCACGAATTCCAAGACCTCGTAATATGGGAGCTAACCCTTATAACTTTACAGATAAAATACCTAGTTTAATAACGGGTGAAGACCCCAATAGCGGCTTACTAGTTTTATAAAGAAAATCCTTAATTCAGTTAGAACAATTAAGTATTAGTAGTTACCAACATATAAAACCTTTTTTAAATGATTATTTCTTCTTTTGTGCTAGAAGCGAAAATGCTTTTGACCAGACTCTAGGGAATAAACTTTTCAATAAATTACCAGGAGCATTAGAAAGAGAAATAGAAGAAAGATGGGGTAAAAGAGAAGGAGTAATGCAAAATCCAAACGCTAGATGGTCAATAGGACACAGAATACAACATATAATGAAAATATTACAAGAAAAATGCACTAACATACAAATACAAAAATAATTAAAGAAAGGCGAAATTAGTTTTTGTAAAAGTATATATACTACACAAAATTATGATGAAGACTATCAAAAGAGGAAAAGACTAACAAGAAATATAGGAAATCATATCAGAGAAATAACTACAGAAAGAAAAGTTATTATCTGAGAAAATCCTCGGCAAAAAAGCCGTACCTAGACAAAAATAAACATGTTAGAAAATATAAGAATGACAAAAGTTATAAAAATACTTTAGAATGCTTTACATGTGGAAGTACAGAACATCTTGCCAACACCTGTCCTAAAAGAAATAATACTAGAACGAAAAATTCTCAGTTAATAGAAGATTTTCAAGAAACTCTAATCAATGTAGATGAATATATGTCTGATAATGAAAGTATCTACTTTATAGTAAGTATAGAATATAATGACAAAAATTCATTAGATTCAGAAGAAGAAAGTTTGATAAACAAAGTAAGTCTTGAAAGTTTACATATAGACCCTATTAACATGATAAATTTCTCTCTAGTTAATATAGTAGAAATAGAAGATTGTACCCTAGTTAACATAGTAACAGATTGTGCACATGAATTTGAAAGAAATAAAGGCTTAGACAGTAATCAATGTTATATATGTAACTGGTATCCTAGTAAGACTCGAAGGGTAAAATGTAAACTTTGTTATGTCGAAGGATGTATTTCATGTATAGAAAAGACCCTAGGAGGACAAGTAATACAAAAGGGTGTAACAAATACTGTAGCACCTAATGAACCACCCAAAGATTACATAATAGAAAATAATGTAGACAATAAAATAAATACGTTGACAAAAAGAATAGAAAAATTAGAAGAAAGAATAGTAAAGTTAGAAAAAGGCAAAAATATTATAGAAGAAGAGACCAAATTACTAAATGAAAACTTTGAAGGATTAATATGTAATGAAGATAAAAAGTTAAGCACAATCAAAGTAATGGCCAAAATAAGAATACAAGACTATGAAATAGAAATCTTAGCGGTAGTAGACTCAGGATGCACACAAAGCATAATAAACGCAAGTATCTTACCTAAACATCTTATAAAAGAGTTTGCAACACCACAAATATCTATGCAAATGGATGGAATATATAATACTTATAAAAATTATGTAAGTAATGCAACAATTAATTTTACTAATACATGTAATAGTTATAAGCAACTATACAAATTAGATTACATATGGGCAAGGGAATTAAAAATAAAAGTAGACTTTGTACTAGGATTAGATTTCATATTAAAAAAAAATGGAAGTTGTCTTCTATCAAGAGATGGTGTTATTTTATCTAAAAATATTACAATAACTCCAGCATACTTTGGAGGAAAAGTAACTAGAAACACAAAAATAACTCAAGATTCTAGAAATAGACATCTAATAGAAAATACAAAAGAAAATAATCAACATTGCGATAAAGGCATAGACTGCACCTACAAAAAAGAAACCTTGATATCAGAAGAAATAGACTTTGATGAGCAAGAATTATTAAACACAATAGAAAAGAACTATAATTTGATAGATACAAATATAGAAAATTATAATTTCAAGGAAGGCATTCAGCAAATATGGGTGGTAAAAAATCAAGAAGATTTACAAAAAATTATACAAAAATTAGATGAGATAGACATAATAAGAGAAAAACCCCTAGAACATTGGGGAGCAAATCGAATAGAATGCAAACTACAAATTATAAATCCAGAATACACAATTAAGACAACAGCGATAGAAGCTATGAACGAAGATTTGAAAGATTTCCAAGTTCAGATTAAAGAGTTGTTAGATCTAGGAGTCATTAGACGATCAAAATCAAGACATAGATCAACAACTTTCATGGTAAGAAATCATAGTGAGATAGTTCGAGAAAAAGCAAGAATGGTAATTAATTACAAAAGACTCAATGATAATACTATAATGGATGCTTACAAACTCCCAGATAAGACTGATTTAATAAACAGAATTCAAGGCCGAAAGATCTTCAGTAAGTTTGATTGTAAGTCAGGTTACAGGAAGGTTAAAATGCATAAAGACAGCATAGAATAGACAGCTTTTACTTGTTCATGTAATAACCCAATAATTGAAGGGTTAATTGGTAATTTTACCAAAATGATAAATTAATTAGGAGAATTAAAAGGAGTGGGCCAAGCCCATTCTCCTACCCTGATTTCTGTCTTTAACGTTACAAAAGGAGTATTGAAATATTAGGGCAATTAGTTTTTCTTATTTTTGGGAGAAAAGAGCTGAGTTTGAGAACTCTTGGAGAATTAACGCACAACGTGAGTAAGCACACAATAGGGATCTCGTAGTTCAGGTATTGAAATTTCCTTGTTCTTGGCATGTATTTAGAATATTTTTATTGGTCATTAGGTTGAGAAACACCAAATTATGAAGGGGTTTAGTGGTTACGTACAGTGGTAGATCTATATGACAAGGAATTGCATAAAAGTGTTTCTTATCTCTACTCTCCTAATAATAAATAATAGGCTAGAGATTGGAGGACAAGGTGAATTGATAATGGTTGGTTAATGTATGTTGAGTAGTTAGTGGGGAAAAAAAAGAAGAAGAAGAAGAAGAAAGAGTTAGATTATATAACTACGTGGAAAGCAAATTCATTTTTCTCTAGAGATGGTTGTTTCAATTTCCCTTTGCTATAACTCTCAAGCAAACAAACAAAAATGGAATATTTATGATGAGGCAATGATTGGATAGTGGTAGAGAAATTATTGGCTTTCAGTAATGATTCTTGGAGTAGAAATATAAATAGTGGCATCATTGACATGGCGAACAAATATTGGACAGTATTTTGAGTTTCTGTTCTGGCAACTTATTTAGAAGTACCATGTCTAGATAGTGGCGTTGGGATATTTGTTAATTATCCTTGATTCATGATTTAAGGTGTGAGATATTAAAGGTTAGTTTTAAGCATGAAAGTTAGGAATATTGAGACTTTACCCAGAATAGCATAATTGATATCGTTATTTAATATTTTTGTATAGATTGAAGTCATTGGGGACTGTTTGGTTGGTGTTCTACGCTTTGCAAGGTTGGGGAACTTGTTGTTAGCGAGGTAAGTGAGACTTTAAGCTTTGGATGCTTGCTTTTCAAATTTGTTTTTAAAAAATGTATTTTATTTGTCCGGTCCATGTGTTGGGACGAGCATGTGCTTGACAGAATCGGTGGTCTTTGAGGCTAACCGCATATACCTTATGTTCAAGAATACTAAAACTCCCTTTATAAACTTTTTGGTGATGTGATATGATTGTATACTATGAGATTGGGGCATTGTGTATGCTTCTTTGAACATTGTGTATGCTTATTGATTTCACCGGGGCATTGTGTATGCTTTCCTTGAGCATTGTGTATGCTTCTTGATTTAATATGGGACATTGTGTATGTTTCCCTGAGTATTGTGTATGCTCATGATATATTTGGCACATTGTGTATGTTGCCCAGAACTCGTGGTGTTGGTCAATTATTTTAATTACAATTTATGATAAGTACTTGGTGTAAATTGTATGGAGATATAAATTCCCTGGTAATTGGTTGTTGGATCTTGTTGGTAGTCCTATTATGATATAATTCTCGAGTGTAGTATTTTTATGTTTTTGGTGTAGTTGTATTTTCTAACACTTGTCCCAGGAGTATTTAAAGTAGCGAGTCGGGGATCTTATTGGGTTATATTTACATATAGCTCACTCCTTACTTGCATGTCTGGAGATACTATTGCGGAAAGTGAGACTAGTGGCTGAGGGTTCGTTCTTAAGGATTCTATTGCTGAGGTGAGCCTTCGTATTGTTCGTGGAGGCTGTCGTTTCAGCTCTAGCTATTTTAGCTTATATTTCGTTTCTTGGGTTTGCATGCCGACAGTTGAACTCATGTAACTCTATTAGATGCTCCATGGTCTTAGTGTGGGATTCGGGCTAGAGAACTAGTATTTGATTGATCGTTGAATTAATAAAATTGATTATGGAGTTCGTTGGATTATCATTTTCTATCTATTGATTATAATTGAAGCGTTTGGAGTTATACATATCCTATCTCTGTGCTTATATAATTGAATAAGTGAATGATTATTTGGTTCGCCCGACAAGTGGTGTTAGCGGGTGCCACTCACGTCTAGGTGGTATTTTGGGACGTGACAGTTCAGAAGGACATTTTGAATGGCTGGTCATGCCATGTGGACTTAAAACTGCTCCACCTATTTTTCAAAGAAAAATGGGTAACATATTTGGAAACTACAAAAATTTTATACTATTATACGTTGATATTTTAGTTTTTACCAATAACATGAGTGCACATTTAGGACATCTGCAGTTAGTCTTTAGACTATTCATAGACAATGGTATAATAATAAGCAAAAAGAAGATGAAATTATTTAAACAATACATTAATTTCCTAGGAATAACCATAGGAGAAGGAAAAAATAAGTTACAACCACATATAGCTAAGAAGGCTCTAGAAATACCAGACAAACTAGAAAAAACTAAAGACTTGCAACAATTCTTAGGAATATTAAATGATGCAAGATAATTTATTAAGGATTTGGGTAAAATAGCAGGATCACTTTACGCTAAGACAGGGTCTATGGGACAAAAAACTTTTAATACATAGGATATTAAAATAGTGCAGAAACTTAAGGAAATGATAAAAAATATACCAAATTTAGCCTTCCCTTAGAAACAAACTATTTAATAATAGAAACTGACAGTAGTTTCGAAGGATGGGGAGCAATCCTCAAGGCAAAAGGTAGCAAATACAGTAATAAAAAAGATGAACGCATCTGTGCATATCAGAGTGGGAAGTATAAAGAACAAGGTAACATAAGTAGCATAGACGCAAATAATCTTAGCGGTAATATATGGTTTAAATAGTTTTAAAATATATATTTTAAATAAACTAGAAATATTAGTACGAACGGATTGTGAAGCCATAGTTAAATTTCATGAAAGAATAAGCGAAAAGAATAGCAACAAAAAAAGATGGTTGAATTTTATTGATGCCACTTCAATATATAATATTAAATTCGAACATATCAAAGGAAAAGACGATAATCTTGCTGATAAACTTAGTAGACTTATTCCAAAGACTGCTAACTAAGTTTCTTTGCAGCATGAGTACAGATAAAGGAAAAGCCAAGGGTTCCACTTCAGACTCAAATACAGATAGGAAAAGACGATAATCTTGCTGATAAACTTAGTAGACTTATTCCAAAGACTGCTAACTAAGTTTCTTTGCAGCATGAGTACAGATAAAGGAAAAGCCAAGGGTTCCACTTCAGACTCAAATACAGATAGATATCTTCAGATACTCTTGGGAAATACCCATTTTAGACCTCAGACAATGTTAAATTTACCACAGACTATGTCAGATCAGACGATTGAAAGAATACAGTTTGGAAGACAAAATTTAATTTGTTATCCAGAATTAAATTTTAGCTTCAAATCAAGACCCGAGACAAGGATAGACAAAAATCAGAAATGTCTATTAGACAATTTATGAATTGCTTATAACAAGACTCCCAGGGATGTCAGCTATTTTTTAGCTGTAATGAATGCCCTGAGCTAATATTTTACAGAAAAAAATTTAAATAAAAAGTTTAAGTTTTATATGGTGACACAGGGAAGGACTCCAGGAGTTTATCAGACCTGGATACAAGTAGTAGTCTCTATCAGAGACTTCAGAGATCCTCTATACAAAGGATTCAATAACCTCACAGAAGCCTTAGATTATGCAAGAGGCAGGCTTGGACCTAATTTCTATATAACACCAGAATTAAACAACCTAGTAATTTCCCCCCAATATAATATACAGAGAGACACAAATAAAATTATTTTTTGAGATCATTGTAATGCTATGACAGAAGGTTTTAAAAGATTGAACCAGAAAAGCGAACAACTTGAAGAAGAAAAGAAAAAAACTATTTGAAGAAAACCAGATACTACAAGACAGAATTAGAGTTCTTTACTTTGAACTAAACCAAATGCAAAATCCTATACTACCTCCTAAAGACCCTTATCCAGCACAGACACAAGTACCAATCCCCCAGACTCCACAAAAGAGTTCTCCATCTCTATAAATGGATCAGAAGGGTGTGCATTTCCCAATGAATGCAGATAGACTTACTATATCAGGTCAGGATATAGCTAGTCCGGCTCAAACGGTGGCCGGTAAAGACATATCAAATCTTTTGATGGCTGGCACTTTGCCAAAAAGTGTATGAAGACTCTCGGCAAGTTTTAATTTAGAAGGACCTTCAAAGACAGTAAAAACAGAAATAAAGATAAGACAACAGACTAGAAAAAAGCTGGACACTAAAAGAGATATAGAAAATATAGTAGGAAGTACTTTAAGGAGATTATTAATAGAGACAACAATGACAACTTCTACAAAAGAAGAAACTAAAGGCATAATCAACCCAAAATCGAAAGATGATATAGAAGACCCTAACTCAGACTCAGATTACAATGCAGCTATGGAATAATTCGCTCAAGACCCTAACGCAGACGACGACTCAGGAATGAGTTTTGATTCAGACGCACTACACAATTTAGACACAATTTGTTAAAGACGGAAGCAATGATGAAAGACAATTTGGACGCTACTTAAAACGTAAGCAATGACCTCAACATAGACAATGACTTTCAGACAAAATAAATGGGAAAGGAAAAAGAAGGATAAAGACGTAAAGAAAAAGAAAAAAGCAGACAGGTGAAGGCGACATAAAATTCAGAAGAACGCAATTTTCTTCAAATGCATGTGACGATGGGGCCCATGATGTGTACCCGACAGCGTGAAGGAGATTCCTTCACTGAATTGAATTGAAGCTAGACGTCCGTAATCCTCTATAAATAGAGATCATTTCTCAAGACAAAGGTCATCGAGAAATCGACCTAGAGCTTGAATATCAGCATATTCAACTAAGATTGTATAAGTGTGAGTGATAGATTAAAAAAAAGAGAGAGAGAGAGTGAGAAATAGTGTGAGCTTGTAAAAAAGAGTGTGAGTGTGTTTAATTTTCAGGTTATTTCGGAGCACTCCCGGGACTCCCAAAAGAAAAACCTCTATCCGATCTACACCATGTAAGTAAGTTATGATTATTACTAGAACTAGGTATCTATCTCCCATGTTTGTATATTATGTTCATATGAATGTATAAGTTATTCATATCTATGTTCAAGTTGTTCTCATTTATGTTCCTTATTTATGTTTACCCTTAGTATATGGTTAGTCTTTTAATTGCTTAAAGAACTCCGACGGATCAACCTGTAAATTCCTAGGATTTAAGTCCACTATGGCCAGAGAGCTGAAAAATGCATGTTTGTCCAGGGTGAGGTTGAAGAAACAGTTTTTAGGTATAAAAATTAAGAGAAAGAGATGAATAGGGTAAACTGGATATTAAAAAAAAAAAAACTTTAATTTCGAGAGATATACTTAGAAATCTAGTAGTAATTAAAATCTATGTTACATAAGTAGAAGCAGGAAGAGGAAGTACCGAGTAGGATTTTACATATATATATATATATATGCTATAAATTAGTATAAAGTTGTATATGGCGCAAAAATGAGGCTATGCAGTTGTAATTAATTTTATGGGCTATGTAATTATAAATATTTTTTTGAAAAAATATATTTTTGAAATTATATGTTAAAATTACCTTATTATTTATTATTTCTGGCAAATAATAACGCACAAATATTGTTGTACATGGAGTAAGGACCCGTTTGACCATAGATTTCTCAAGTAGTTTTTGGGAAAAAACTTGACAAATAATATTTGTCCATACAATTTGTTATTATTTAGCAAATATTTTTGATAAATAATTTAAATTATCAAATATTAGAAAATACTAGTATTTGGGTCAAATTTTATTTTTGTGAATTTTTAAAAGTGAAATATATTTTTTAAATACTATATTCAAACAATAGTGGAAGTTCACCCAAAATAACTTGTCAAAAAATTTGTGTCAAAAATATTTGGGAATCTGGCCAAACGCTACCTAAGATTAATAGAGTCATTTCGATCCTCGTTATCGTTCCCATCGATCAGTTCTTCCCTTACTCTTTGCTTTCCTGTAAACCCAAAGTCTCGAAGGCCCTTTTATCCCTCTTCTTCCTTTGCTGTAAGGGCGCTACTCCTTCTCTCTGCGTTTCAATTTCTTAATCGGGTTTGTATTTCTTGCTTTTCTATTTGACCTTGTAATCACATTTCTTGTTGCGTAAATCTTGATTTTGATACTGACACTCAGTTACCCACAGTTTGAGCAACTCTCTATTTTTTTTTCTAATTGTCCGTATTATTTGCTTATGTTGACACTTTCGGGTTTTGATCTTACATGATTTTTTGGTTCTTTTATATCATGGTAGTTCCATTTGATGTTCAATCGTTGGTTTACACAAGTATCTTGGTTATAGGTCACAGTAGTTACATTGATAAGTTTGAGCCCTTCTACAGTTGTGTATTTGAATTTTAATGTTGGGAGTCATGTTATTCTGTCAATTGCTGTATGATTAGATCCCCACTACTAGGCGTTTAGCAAACTGACCTTAGACCCCAGGACGTAGAGACTGTAAAAAAGGAAGAAAAAATATTTTATATTCTTCTGGCTTAATTTAAATCCTCCTTTTTTTACTAAAAATATAAAGATCACACATCGCTCCATCTAACAAGAGAAAGTTCTTTTTCCTCAATTCCATTTTGAATCTGTAGTTCTTTAGTTATCTTAGTTTTAAATCTCAACTGAATTGGCCCAGAATTAATGATTAGTATTTTGTTTCTTTAAATTCCAGATGGCTTCCGCTATGTTCTCTCTAGCTTCTGCCACTCCATCAGCTTCGTTTTCCTTGCAAGATAATCTCAAGGTAATATGTCATCACTTGCTTGATCATTTTTCATTTATGCCATTTGAAAGTGCCCTAACTTAGACTGTGAGGAGGATTCATGTCGTTGTTTCTGTTTGAGCAGTCAAAGCTGAAGCTAGGGACTTCTAGCCAAAGGGCCTTTTCCGGGAAGGACTTTGTGAAGGCAAAGGTAGGAACTTTGTGTCGTTTGTGCACATTTGCTGAGAGGCGACAGTTTTACTGATGTAGTGCAAGTCCCAGTAGGTTCCATCCTTTAGAGTATAGAAGAGAAAAGTTCAATTGGGAATAATGGTTGGAGTGGGATGATTTGCATACAAATGAACAGGTGTCTAGCTTGGTGTATGATACAGGATGAGCCCCTATCATGCTTCGTAAATCAACTCCAGAACTTATTATGTTTCAACACTACTAATTACAAAATCTGGGTGAATCAGTATGCTACACCATTTTCGATTGTAACATTCAATTCAAAATGGTTCGGTAAAATCTCTTTTTTTGTTTTTTCTTATCATGGAAACAACAAGGTGTTTAATGCTCAAAGGCTGTTTCGGTCCTCCCACACACCTTGACAATCACTTAGATAAAGGCACAGTGGGGAAATACAAAGAAAGCGAGCTCAGGCAGATTGCTTATTTATACTGCCACAATATCCAAACCCAAGGGGAGGGAAGAGCATGAACCAACAGTGATTCCTTGATATAATTTTATAGCTTTGTGAATTGGGATGACCTATCTTAAAATTATGATGTTTTCTCTTTATGTTTTCCAGTCAAATGGCCGGACTACTATGACTGTTGCTGTTAACGTCTCTCGATTTGAGGCAATAACAATGGCTCCTCCTGACCCCATTCTTGGAGTCTCTGAAGCATTCAAGGCTGATACAAATGAACTGAAGCTTAACCTTGGAGTTGGAGCTTACCGCACAGAAGATCTTCAACCATATGTCCTCAATGTTGTTAAGAAGGCAAGTTCTTTATCTCTTGTTTAAGCTCTAGTAGTTTGTAAATTATGAATGAGTTGCCTCGTCCTGACTCCTGTGTGTGTGTCCTTAAAAATTGTAACAACTTTCTATAGTTTTGCATCTGAATGATGAGGAAATTACTTTTTTGTAGGCTGAGAACCTTATGCTGGAGAGAGGAGAAAACAAAGAGGTACTTACTTTTGGCTTTGACTAGTTTTATGTGGTGGAATTTGTTGCTTACTTTTATACATGGATACACAGTATCTTCCGATAGAAGGTTTGGCTGCATTCAACAAAGTCACATCAGAGTTATTGTTTGGGGCAGATAACCCAGTGCTTCAGCAACAAAGGGTAAATTTTTTGTTTTTTATTACTTATAGTGAAAGAGTATCCTGGAACATGAAAATTCAGTTTCCTTGCATTTTGTTGTGCATGACATTGTTCGTTTCTTGTACAGGTGGCTACGATTCAAGGTCTATCAGGAACTGGGTCATTGCGTATTGCTGCA
The DNA here is from genome assembly GCA_031232105.1 of Capsicum rhomboideum. Lineage (NCBI taxonomy): Eukaryota > Viridiplantae > Streptophyta > Magnoliopsida > Solanales > Solanaceae > Capsicum > Capsicum rhomboideum. Next base: position 55,419,844 of record CP124718.1, read on the forward strand.
GCACTGATAGAGCGTTACTTCCCTGGCTCTAAAGTTTTGATATCATCTCCAACATGGGGTGCGTATATATTGCTTTTGGATTAATTTAGGTGAATTTCATTGTACTGAATTTTGCCGTTTGCAGGAAATCATAAAAACATTTTCAATGATTCCAGAGTGCCTTGGTCTGAATATCGATATTATGATCCTAGAACAGTTGGCCTTGATTTTGCTGGAATGATAGAAGATATAAAGGTTATTATCGTCCTCACTTATCGTCTACATAAAGCAGTAGTGAGCACCGTCTTTTTCCTTCTCCACAAATCCATTGACTTCTGGTGCCTTTATATGTGGGACATGCTCTGACTTTCAGTAGTTGAAGTAGAGATAATTATTCAGTATAGAATAGCATAGTATTTCCCAGATGCTTTTTCTGTTTCGTGGTGCTCTTCCTTCCTATGTTTGTATTGGCTCATATCTCTGCTAATAGCTTACATGTATCTCTGCAACCAAGCCTGCTCTTTCTATCTATTTCTTGGTAGGAATGACTTGGTTCTTTCAATATGAGCAGTCATATTGCTGAGGAAAATCAGAGGAGCTTGGTGGTTACTCTACTTAGAGAAAGTTTGGTACGTTTTGGAATGTGAAATGTCACCCTTTATCTTATGGTATGGGTGAGGAATCAAAAGCAATGTTCTTACCGTCCTTTTAAGAGCATCTGACAACTTACTCAACACCAATCATGATGGGAAAGGAAGGATTGGTCATCTTCTAGCTTACTCTTGTCTACTCCCCCCCACCCCCACTCATATGAAGTGACTGAATAACTTTGAGGATATAATTTTTCTTGTGAGTATGGAGTATGCAAAAAGGTGGCTGCTTTATCTCCTTTTAGATCGTGAGTTCCTATGTCGGCGTGAAATATAGTATTTTATTTTTCCACATTGTCTTGCAAGTCAAATAGGATTATCCAGTACTAGATGTCTTTCCTATGTCTGATACATGTAGATGTGCAGTCTTGTTGGCCTTGCTCTTCTTCCCACATTAAAAAATAGAGTCTGAGGGATCTCTTTCAGTTCTTGTGTAAGTCATTGACAAAATGTAATGGCATTACTTGTTTCTAGGCTGCCCCAGAAGGATCTTTTATCTTGCTCCACGGCTGTGCACACAACCCAACTGGTATTGATCCCACACCTGAGCAATGGGAAAAGATTGCTGATGTAATTCAGGAGAAGAACCACATTCCATTTTTTGATGTTGCCTACCAGGTAATCTGTGGTGAACCCAAATACTTTCATTTGGTGAAGCTGTACAAAAAGCTCCTGAAAAAGTTTTGATGTGTGTGTGTGTGTGTGTGAGAGCGAGAGAGAGAGAGAGAGAGAGAGAGAGAGATTTCATCTGGTGAGGCTGTAAAATATTAAGTTCCTCAAAAGTTTTGATTTTTTTTTTTTTTTTTTTTTTTTTTGTGTGTGTGAGAGAGTGAGAGAGTGAGAGAGAAATAGGAGATTGTTTCAAAATAGTGAAAGATCTTTCTTGTTTCATTTCTTCTTTTGATATAAGGAGAGTGTACCTTTTTGCTAAAATGATAGATGGAAAATTTGATAGATGACGTTGGTTAAGCCACTTCATACAGTTTTTTGGGACAGAGTCTAGGTGTTTATCAATGAAATTTACTGATTTTTGAAAAAATGATTTTCTACAGTGAAATTATTAGAACAAGATCATGCGGAAGTTATTGTTACTTGAGATATTTGCACTGGAAAGCTGCACTCTTTAACAATCTAGATGCCTCATCTAATCTGCACTGCAGGGATTTGCAAGTGGCAGCCTTGACGAAGATGCCTCATCTGTGAGATTGTTTGCTGCACGTGGTATGGAGTTTTTGGTTGCTCAATCATATAGTAAAAATCTGGGTCTGTATGGAGAAAGGATTGGGGCTATTAATGTTCTTTGCTCATCTGCTGATGCAGGGACAAGGTAAAGTAGCCAACATTAAAATCTATACATTGTTCTCCTCTATATTGGGAAGATGTTGTTGCACTGAAGATTTTGGTTAGATTATAATCCCATTTCTTTTTGTGTTGTATTTAGAATTCTCTCCGGGTGAACTATACATTACAGCAAGATGAGAAAGCTTTAATCCCTTTTCCTTTTGTTGCTTTTGACAATGATTATTGAGCCTAGCACCGCTAACTTGAAATCCTTTCCAAAGTATCTTCCCTGTCTATAACTATGTATGCAAAAGATGTTTGTTGTTTTTGCTCCTAATGCTGACTTTTTTGTTATAAATGGGAAGCCAATGCCGTCTTTATTTATGAAAAAACAAACTCATCTTCCCCTCCTGATAACATAGAACACCAGTGAAAGGTGTTCAGTGGGTTTAGATGACACGCAGTGTTGCTGAAATGGTGGGATTAGGTCATTCTGTGTCAAAGCTGAAACAGATAGAGATGTAGAACTTGTTTTGTCCTTTTTTTTCCCCTATTGTCTGGGCCAACTCATCTTGACTATTCCATCGGGTGTCTGCACCTTTACTAATACAAGTACCAGGTAACTTGCCAACAAAATTGAGGCAGATGAGAAAAAAACACCTAAATATTTTGACTCTGCTGTGTTATGAACCCTTGTTATGTCTTGACGAGCTGATAGAGTAAAATTAAGCGTTTTCCTTGCATTGTAATCAATGGTTCCATATAAAATGCCAAGTACCAGATGCTGTATTTTGTTTTGATATCCTTTACTTTGTACGTATTGCTCTCTCCTTTAACCCGAGCCCATGGTCTGAGTGGATTTTATGTGGGTGAACCAATAGAATTATATGCTTATCTACTAATGTACACATCTCTACTAACTCACAGGATGAAAAGCCAGCTTAAAAGGCTTGCTCGACCAATGTACTCCAACCCCCCAATTCACGGTGCTAGAATTGTTGCCAATGTCGTTGGAATACCAGAGCTCTTCAGTGAATGGAAAGAAGAGATGGAAATGATGGCAGGAAGGATAAAGAGTGTGAGACAGAAGCTGTATGATAGCCTCTCCGTCAAGGATAAGAGTGGAAAGGACTGGTTATTCATTTTGAAGCAGATTGGAATGTTCTCCTTCACAGGCCTCAGTAAAGCTCAGGTAAAGCCCGTGAATTAAGTTCTTGCTTCATTGCAGTACAGGTAAATTCAATTTGATTTGTTTGACAAGTTTCTGGCCTTGGTCACTCACCACATAGCAAATTCTTCACTCAGCATTTATTTGCGGAAGGATATTCTTTCCTGCTTTTCTTACCAATTTTTTAAGTTCAATATGCAAAAGATAGTGCAGTGAGAGTCTCCTTATGACTTAACTACGGACTAGAGTATCAACTGTGCATATATTTCTTTCCCTATACCTGCATATCCGGTGCTCATTCTTTTTCGCACTCTTCTTGCCCACGCAGAGCGAGAACATGACCAATAAGTGGCATGTGTACATGACAAAAGATGGGAGGATATCCTTGGCTGGATTATCGGCTGCTAAATGTGAATACCTTGCTGATGCCATCATTGACTCATACTACAATGTGAGCTAAATCATTGGCTGGATTATCGGCTGCTAAATGTGAATACCTTGCTGATACCATCATTGACTCATACTACAATGTGAGCTAAATCTTGGAATGTGAGCTAAATCATGGGTTGTGACAATAAGTTTTGATAGTAATATCCGCAGGAATTTCACTGTGTAATTCTTTCTTCCTGATCAGCACGTGATCCTCTTAAAATATTGTCATAATAGTTTCAGCTTGTATTCGGCTTTTTCTAAACGGTTGGATTTTTTTCTAAAACACGGTAAACAATTAATTTTAAACCTTAATAAGTTAACTACTCAAATTAGGACTCGTTAATTATTAATTATCCTAATATCTCTTACCATATATATTTAGGACTCATTAAATTATTGTCAATATTATAAAAATAATGGTATAATATTTGGGAGGAAAATTTTAAAAGACGATTTTGTCTATTGTGGAATCTTTTAATGAAGGATTAAAAGTTCAAATAATATTTCTAAGCACCTTCACACTTTTAATATAGTATAGCTAGATAATAAAGAAAAGCGGGTTTCCAAAGCAATGCTCTAGTGTGTTCGGTATTGAGGAAAATGTTAAATATTTTCTAGGAAAATAAGTTTTTTGCTTATTTTCTTGTGTTCGTTATGCAAGTAGGAAAATATTTTCTAAAAACATTTATATTTAACACAAAATAATGAGAGCAAATAGGGTAAGGGGGTGGGGTAAGAAAAAGTTTTCAAATTTTTATAATTTTTTTTTTTTTTTTAAAACTTCTTTTAAAAAAGACTTTTTTTTGGGGGGTGGGGGGTGGGGGGTGGGCGTGGGGGTGGGGAAGAAAAAGAATTTTGAAATTTTTTAAAACACAAATTAAATTTTTTTGTAGGGGGTGAGGGTTGGGGTAAGAAGAAAATTTTGAAATATTTTAAAAAATAAATTTTAAAAGCTTTTTTGCAATTTTTTTTTTTTTTGGGGGTGGGTGGGGTAAGAAAAAAAAAAATTGAAATCTAAAAGGAAAAAAATAAATTAAAAAATTAATTGTTTTTTTGGAGGGGGTAGTAAGGGGGTGAGAGATTTTGAGAGTGATATGAACATTGCAACTTGTTTTACCTACTTTGATTAAGGAAGTCATTTTTCTAAGTTGGAACTTGTTTTCCTAGAAAAAATATTTTCCAAAAGTTTTAGTTAAAAGAACATGAGAAAATAGGAAAATACTTTTCAGAAACCATTTTCCTTCATACTGAACACACCCCTAATGTAAATATCATGAGGGCCCGTTTGGCCATGTGAGATCATCATGAAATCATTTGAGATGAAGTTAAAGTTTTGTTTGAACATGTAATTTTGATTTCTGAAGTTGTAATTTTTCTCATAAACATAAAAAAATCATAAGTTGTGAAAACTATCAAAATTTCCCCAATTCTTTACATAATCTTATCAAATAAGCAAAAGTTCATAAAAAAAGTATAATACACTATTACAAAACTGTTCTAAAAAAATACAACATTTATTGATCGAACTTTAGTTCAATAAAAAAGTAAAATTGAGCATGAGTTGTAGTATACTATTTAATATAATTCTCCTACATATTACATACAACCTCCTCACATTGAAGTAATTATAAATTTGGTTGGTTGAAGGTTGGTGAGAGTAATGATTATATTCGCTTTAAATGGTTTAAAGGTTGGTAAGAGTAATAGTATCAACTATAAATTTTGTTCATATGAAATTAATGGTTGATAAATATAAAATGATGGGTATTCTTTTTACAAAATATAAACTTGTGGGTCAATTTTTGTATTTGAAAATTTTCAAATCATGATATGAAATTCCCAAATCAAGCATTTTGGAGAATTTGAGATTTCATCTCATGATTTCAAACCATGAGAAGAAATTGCATGTCCAAACATTGATTGATCTCACGATTTCAAATCACAAGATGAAATCGCATGTCCAAACGCCTACTTAGTCTAGCTAGTCAGCACTTCAACTATAATTTTTACCGACATCAGATGGATTAAATTCCTTTTTTTTTAATTAAGATTAAGACATTTGAATTTGAGCACACCTGATTAATAGAATTTATATTTATTTTAAAATTATTTAAATATAAAATTTAAATAAAATATTAAATACTTTGTTATAAAACAATAAACTAAGAAGGAAGAATATCATAGAGAGGGAGAAAATAGTTCTTATTTCTCTTATTTGAGATGATTTACAATGAAGAGAGCTCCTCTATTTATAGGAAAAAATTCCTCCTAATTTTTCTCCAAAGATAGACATTTACTATATCTTGATAAATATTCACTATATCTTGATAGACATTCACTATAAAATGATAAATATTATTGTTATTTATAACACTCCTCCTTGAATGTCTAATTGATAGATAATGTGCCTCGTTAAAATCATGCTAGAAGCAATTCTAGTAAAGGAAAAAGAGTACACATCTAATAATACGCATTTAGGCTGCTTAAAAATCTTACAAGGAAAATTAAGTGGGACAAAATCTTGTTAGAGAAAAAGAATACAACGCGTATTAACTCCCCAATGAGAACATTCTTGAATCTTCGCATCCTGATCTTGTGCACCATCTTCTCAAAAGTTGCAGTCGGTAGGGACTTGGTCAATAGATCAATCATATTGTCACTCGAGTGAATCTATTGCACATTGATGTCACCATTCTTTTGGAGCTCATATGTGTAGAAAAGCTTTGGTGAAATGTGCTTCGTTCTATCTCCTTTAATGAATCGGCCCTTCAATTGTGTTATGAATGCTGCATTATCTTCATACAAGGTTGTGGGTATTTTGTCACATTTTATACTACTTTTTTTTTCCGAATGAGATGTATCATGCACCTCAACCACACACATTCTCGATTTGCTTCACGAATAGCTATTATCCCAACATGATTTGTTGAAGTGGCCACGCTAGACTGCTTTGTAAATCTCCAAGCTATGACAGTACCCCCACAGATGAACACATAGCCTGTTCGATACCGAGCTTTATATGGGTCAGATAGGTACCCTGCATCAGCAAAATCAATGAGATCAGGACTGCAATTGTTAGAATAAAGTAAGCCCATATCGATATTCCCTTTTATATACTTCACTATGTGTTTGATCTCATTCTAATGCCTCTTAGTAGGAGCAGAATAATACCTTGCTAAAAAATTAATCGAAAAGGCTATATCAGGCCTTGTAGTGTTAGCAAGATGCATTAATGCATAAATTGCACTAAGATATGATACTTCATGTCTAAGAATTTCCTCATTGTTTTCTTGAGATCGGAATGGACCCTTATTCACATCAACTGAACGAACAACTGTCGAAGTATTTTTGTAACACCCCGTACGTCTCGGAGTCTAGCTGACTACCGTAACATTTATGGAAATATGAAAACATGAGAGATTTAATGAATTATGTATTGAATTGTGGGCATTTAAAAGTCTTGTACAATTGGGCCCTAAATGAGGCCCAAATATCATGAGAAAGACATGGCCCAAAAGAGATTTTTGACCCATTCTTGCATTGCTCATCCATTGACCAAGTAAACCCACCAAATGTGTGGATAAGGATCATTAAAAAGGGACTATATAAACCCATAAATCAGATTTTTATTCATTAGATACACACATGCCTTTTTAACATTTTTCATAAACATTATCTCTGACATAAAAACCCTAAGGCAACTACTTGTTGGGCCAATATCACTCTTTGGTAAGCTTTGGTAAGTATTTATTCTCATGGTTCAGTATATAATATGTTTAATATGGTGTATAAATCATGTTGGTTGTGTTGGCAAAGTGTTGGACAGTGTGCTATGTGTAAAACTGTCTATTTTTGCAATCGGAGAATGGTTTTGTCTTGTGAACTTGAACATGGCCTTATAGTCATGAAGTAATTGAACTTGATGGATTAAATATTTACATGTGAGATGTTATTATAGTCTTACCTTGTTTTTTCCTTGTGTATAATGTTTGGAATTGCTATTGTGAAATTGGTTATAGATTTGGTGACGTATTGACCAAGAAGTATTGTTTTGGGTGTTGTTTATGGGTGTGGTGAGACCATGGGTGATTGTTGGCATTCAAATGATCAAAAATATGTTAAAAGGATTTTTTTTATGATCATGGACCATTCATTGCATAAAAAGACCCAAAAGAAACCATTTCGGACCAAAACGGGCATCCGCCCCCGCAGACAAGGGCACCTGCGGGCCCAGATGCCAAAGCAGGTGCCTCTGGCTACTTCCAAAGGTCACCTGCGCACGCACCTCAGCCACCTGCGGTCAAAGGTGGCAGCGCAGGTCAGCCCAGGTTTCCGTTTTGTGTGTTTTCGTCTCTAGTTGATCCCCGAAAGCCCCTATACCCTTTTTGGATGTATTTATCAACTTGTTATGTCGTTTTAATGACTTTTAAGTGTCTTATGGAGGTGTTTTGGACTATATTAAGTATGTATGGTTGTTAATATGTTGTTATAAAGGAGTAATTGTGACGGAATGGTGATTAGAAAGCATAAAGGGTAAGTGTAGTGTGAAATGCTATTGATGTATGATCTCTTGGTCAATGTGCATAATGTTATGGTGTTGTTGATATGATAATGCATTGGATTGTGTTGTAAGAGATGACATGACGCTATACGGCATTCATATAGTTCATTGTCGTCTTGTACGCCTATATAGTACCTAGTTGCTAATGTAAGCTCCGATATGTACTTGTATTGTAGAGTAAGACGTAAAGAAGAAGCTGGACTATTGTGTTCATACATAGGCTTGTGTATTCATACTTGGAAGTGAAGGTATGTAAGGTTACTTGGTCCGTATCTTTCTACAACATATAGAATTCACGACGTTACACTTGTCCTATTCCGAAATGTGCTAAGGTACCCTATTCCCGGTTATCAATGGCTAATATCATATGTTTCCTATTCATTGATCAATTGTGAATCTCATGTCTCATATTCATTGATAGTGTTCCAAAATCCCAATAAGGTTACGTTCCGAAGTTCCAATAGTGGTTATATTCATGTATCTGGTTCATTGATTATTGTCCAATGGTTTCAAAGGTGTTATGTTTCCAATAAGGCTATGTTTCCAATAATGTTTATTCACATGTCTCTCACTCATTGATTATTGATCCAAAGCTTCCCATAAGGTTATGACTATCATTGTATCAATCTCAAAGTAAAGAATAAAGTAATGCATATGTGGTTAATGATCAAGTATGGGTGGTAGCTTTGGGGGCGAAATGCCTAGCTCAAGCCGATCCCAAGATTGCTGGATCAGGGGGAAGTCCTAGAGGCATAAGCCTAGCATGGACCGAACCTGACAGGGGGCAGCTTTAGAGGTATAAACCTAGCTCTAGCCGAACCTGATATGTTGGTTTATGGGTGGCAGCTCTAGAGGTAATAACCTAGCTCGAGCCGAACCTAATGCTTGGATTCTTAGGGTGGCAGCTCTAGAGGCATAAGCCTAGCTCGAGCCGATCCCAACATAACGTTATGTTATGTTAAACCCACTGTTCAGTCGGGGACTGGGTATCACAGTTCACAGACAAAGATGAATAATCATAGAATCAAAGAAACAAAGAAATTAAAGAAAGCAATATACATGGTTTCCAAAGTTCAGCATAGTGACTTATCCATATTGGTTATGCATTTGAATTTGATTTCATTGGCATACTCACATATCATATAGTTTCATTTGAGCCTTGCATACTCAGTACATTCTTCGTACTGACCCCTCTTGGGGGATTTACCTTACTTGCTGCAGGCGCAGGTACTAGTAGGCCTCCACAGTAGGTTGCCAGTCGTTGCAGATCATTGGTGAGCTCCATTTAGTTCGGGGCTTCTCCGAGTCACGGTTGTACATATGTTTTGGTGTTGTACATGTTCTATAAAGCGGGGACTTGTCCCAATTTTTAGTTCATTTTGGTCAATGCACTTGTTAGAGGCTTTTGTAGATGGATGTGGGTGTATAAATGTAAAAGGTACATGTCGTTTTTGACTTGATGGCCTCAACGACCAAGTTCCATATATGTATATATGTCACATGTTCCATGAATTTCGTTGTTAGCGTTATTAGCTCCTACGTGATAAGGGTGTTTCTGATGGCATGCACATGAATGAATATAAGTACAGTTTGGTTCTCTCGGGCCTTATCGGCTACGGGTGCCGATCACACCTCGTTGGAATTTGGGGCGTGACAATAGTGGTATCCGAGCAGGTTGTTCTAAGGGTGTCTACGAAGCCGTGTCTGAGTAGAGTCTTACTTATCGCTGTGTTGTGCGCCACATTTATATGTAAGAGGCTACGGGACATTTAGGATGTTGTTTCTTTTCTTCACTTCTAGATCGTGTAATAGAGCCAGTGTTGTAAGTTGAATTGTATCTGACCCTGGTAATTGTTTTCTCTGGTATAGTAACAATGCCAATGACAAGAAGAGGTAGAGGTAAAGGCAAACAGGTAGACATGCCTGCGGAAGAAGGAATGAGTAGATTACCACCTGACCAAGCTAGTCAATGTGGAGCAAATGCTGAAATTTCATCGCGGTCTTCTTCTACTTATCCAGCTCCGAAAGAGCCAGTTGGTAGAGAAGTACCCGTAGAACCACCAATGAACACCACAGATCAAGACCTTAGAAATGCAGTACATATATTAAAACAGTTAGTGGAAGCACAAAGTCAAGGACGAACTGGTCCAATGACAAATGAAGATGATGCGGCTAGGGTGGCGAGTCGCAGAACATAGGATTTCTTAAAACTGGACCCTCCTTTATTAACAGGGTCGGATCCGAAAGCAGATCCACAGGACTTCGTAGATCAAATTCAGAGGGCTTTGGATGTTATGCACGTGACAGGGGTAGAAACAGTTGAACTTGCTGCATATAGATTGAAGGGTGAAGCGATACTGTGGTATGAGGATTGGAAGAAATCTCGTGATATCGGTGCAATGCCACCTAATTGGGAAGAATTTAAAGCAGCATTCCCCGATCATTACCTTCCCTATGAGATCCGTGAGACACGTGCGGATCAGTTCCTAAATCTCCGTCAAGGAAATTTGAGCGTCAGAGAATGTAGTTTGCAATTTAATTCCTTAGCTCGATATGCTCCAAATGTGGTGGCTACAATGACAGATAGAGTCCATCGATACGTGGACAGGTTAGAACCATATTTGGTAAGGGATTGCACCATTGCTGCCTTAAATAAAGATATGGACATTGCTAGAATACAGGCCTTCGCCCAGAAAATAGAAGATCAAAGACAGAGAAGAAGGGCACATGAATTTGACAGGGGGCAATCTAAACGGGCTAGACCTATGGGACCGTCTATGATGTCTCAAGGAGGATCTAGGCCTCGTATGTTTCCTAGACCACCTAGACCATCGTTCTCATATTCTACAGCAGGTGCTCACTCTCAATTTCGAGGGTCTAGAGGTGGTCTATCTGGACAGAGTAGTGGGGTTCACGGATCACAGGCAGCAGGTTTTCCCCATCAGCAGTGTCAGCACTACGGACGTATTCATTCAAGTACATGCAGAGTGGGGACAAATGCTTGATTCTGGTGCGGTATGACAGGACACATGATGAGAGAGTGTCCCTAGAGAAGCATGGGTGGTATAGCACGACCGACAGGATTGGCCATTGAGTCATCAGCATCGGTTCCTTCATTGGGCCGAGGTGTTGGCTGGGGTAGGGGTGCCAAAGGAGCAACCATTACTAGTGGGGTCCAGAATCGCACTTATGCTTTGGTGGACCGATAAAACTCAGAGGCTTCTCCTGATGTTGTCACAGGTACATTATCCATATTCTCATATAATGTATATGCACTGATTGATCCAAGTTCTACATTTTCCTATGTTACTCCATTGATTGCTGCGAAATTTGCAAAGGCACCAGAATTATTAATTAAATCAATTGAAGTGTCTACACCGGTTGGTGAATGTATTGTTGCAAAAAGAGTATATCGAAATTGTGTGGTAACGGGGTGTGGTCATGATACACTGGCCGATCTCATTGAACTTGACATGGTGGATTTCGATATGATAATGGGAATAGATTGGTTAGCTTCTTGTTACGCCACGGTTGATTGCCAGGCCAAGAAGGTACATTTTTATTTTCCACAAATGGATGTTTTTGAATGGAAGGGTGATGTAGGGGCACCTAGAGGAAGATTTATTTCTTATCAAAAAGCCAGGAAAATGATTGCTAAGGGTTACATATGTCATATGGTATGGGTGAAAGATACTGAAGTGGAACCACTAACTCCTCAGACGGTTCCAGTGGTTAGTGAATTTCTGGATGTATTTCCAGAAGACCTTTCGGCTTAACCCCAGAAAGGGAAGTAGAATTTGGCATTGATGTGATTCCAGGCACTCAGCCTATTTCTATTCCTCCATATAGAATGGCTCCAGTAGAATTGCGTGAATTGAAGGAGCAATTGAAAGATTTGCTGGACAAAGTCTTCATCAGGCCTAGAATATCCCCGTGGGGTGCACCGGTATTATTCGTACGGAAGAAAGATGGCACGTTGAGAATGTTCATCGACTATCGGCAATTGAATAAGGTAACGATCAAGAACAAATATCCCCTCCCTCGAATTGATGATTTGTTTGATCAGTTACAGGGTGCCAAGTGGTTTTCCAAGATTGACTTGAGGTCGGGTTACCATCAAGTTAGAGTTAGAGAAGAAGATGTACCCAAGACAGCTTTCCAAACACGGTATGACCATTATGAATTTTTAGTTATGTCCTTTGGACTAACAAATGCACCAGCTGTGTTCATGGATCTGATGAATAGGGTGTTTAAGCCATTTCTAGATGTGTTCCTCACGGTATTTATAGAAGATATTCTGGTTTATTCAAGATCACCAGAGGACCATGCTAATCATTTACGGCAGGTGTTACAGACTCTCCGCGAACGTAAATTGTATGCAAAGTTCTCTATGTGTGAGTTTTGGTTAAACTCCGTCGCATTCTTGGGTCACATTGTATCAGATGAAGGAATACAGGTTGATACACAGAAGATTGAAGCAGTGAAGAATTGGCCAAGACCTACGAAACCCACAGAAATTTATAGTTTTCTTGGACTAGCAGGTTATTACCGAAGATTTGTGGAAGGTTTTTCCTCTATTGCTGCACCGTTAACAAAGCTTACACACAAAGTAGTTAAATTTCAGTGGAATGATGTGTGTTATAAAAGCTTCCAAAAGTTGAAAGATAAATTAACCTCCACACCCGTTTTAGTGCTTCCTGAAGGTACCGAAGGTTATGCGGTGTATTGTGATGCTTTCGGGGTTGGCTCGGATGTGTATTGATGAAACACGGTAATGTCATAGCATATGCCTCACGACAGTTGCGGCCACATGAAAGAAACTATCCCACACATGATCTTAAATTAGCAGCGGTGGTTTTTGCTTTAAAGATATGGCATCATTATTTATATGGAGTTCATGTTGATATCTATACTGATCACAAAAGTCTGCAGTATATCTTTAAGCAGAAAGAACTCAATTTGAGGCAACGGAGGTGGTTAGAGCTCTTAAAAGACTATGATATTGACATTCTTTATCATCCAGGAAAAGCAAATGTAGTAGCGGATGCATTGAGTCACAAGGTAATAGAAAGCACTAGTGGCCAATTGACAGAAAAGAAAGAGATAATCAAAGACCTATATCAATTAGCCAGCTTGGGGGTTCGTCTTCTTGAATCCTCAGATGAAGGAGTTATTGTACAAAATACGGCTGAATCTTTACTAATAGCTGAGGTGAAAGAGAAGAAGTTTGCAGATCCCGTGTTGTTGCAGCTAAAGGAAAATGTACAACAGAATTTGGCAAAGGCATTTGATCTTACACAGGAAGGGGTACTTCAATGCCAGGGTAGGTTATGTGTACCAGATGTAGATTAACTGCGGAAATGAATTATGACTGAGGCGCATGATTCACGCTATTCTATTCATCCGAGTGCTACTAAAATGTACCATGATTTGGAAAAAATGTATTGGTGGGGAAATATGAAGAAGCACATTGCAGAATTTCTTGCTCAGTGCCCGAATTGTCAGCAAATAAAGGTAGAGCATCAGAAACCAGGTGGTTACATACAATGTATCAATCTTCCAGTATGGAAGTGGGATATGATTAATTTGAACTTCATCACAAGTTTGCCTCGTACACTGCAAAAATTTGATTCTATATGGGTTATAGTTGACAGGCTTACCAAATCAGCGTATTTTCTACCGGTCAGGACCACCTCTACAGCTGAGGATTATACAAAATTATATGTGAAAGAGATAGTACGGTTACATGGTATTCCACTTTCCATTATATCAGACAGAGGGGCATAGTTTATTACGCATTTTTGGAGATCTTTTTAGCAGAGTTTGGGTACACAGGTGAATCTGAGTACGGCTTTCCATCCTCAGACTGATGGACAAGCAGAACATACCATCCAAACACTTGAAGATATGCTACGAGCATGCACATTAGATTTTCAGGGCAGTTGGGATGACCATTTCCCTCTTATTGAATTTGCTTACAACAATAGCTATCACTCAAGTATTAAAATGGCACCTTATGAAGCTTTGTACGGAAGGAAATGTAGATCACCAATTGGATGGTTTGAAGTGGGTGAAACTGCTTTACTTGGGCCAGATCTTATTCATCAGGCTATGGAGAAAGTTAAAGTGATTCAACAACGATTACAAACGTCCCATAGTCGACACAAGTCATATGCCGATGTTAGAAGAAGAGGACTTGAATTCGCTATAGGTGATTGGGTATTTCTGAAGGTGTCACCAATGAAAGGGGTAATGCGATTCGGAAAGAAAGGGAAATTGAGTCCACATTATATAGGCCCATATGAAATTATCAGGAGATTTGGGCAGGTTGCGTATGAGTTAGAACTACCCCAAGAACTCTCCACAGTTCATCCGATATTCCATGTCTCGATACTTCAAAAATGCATAGGAGATCCATCTCGTTTTACTCCTATTGATGATGTACAGGTTACAGAGGATCTTACGTATGAGGAGATACCTATTGATATCCTGGATAGACAAGTGAAGAGATTTAGAAATCAAGATATAGCATCCGTAAAGGTACTTTGGAGAAATCAGCAAATAGAAGAGGTCACATGGGAAGCTGAAGAAGTGATGAAATCCAAATACCCTCATTTGTTCCCAAAAGGAAGAATGACAAGTAAGTATTTATAAGCTTTGAGTATATCTCTATATGATGACATGAAGAATGCTCCTAAACTTGTAATTGGTTACTTTGAAATGATAACACTAACATTCGAGGACGAATGTTTCTAAGGGGGGAAGAATGTAACACCCCGTACATCTCGGAGTCTAGCTGACTACCGTAACATTTATGGAAATATGAAAAATGAGAGATTTTATGAATTATGTATTCAATTGTGGGCATTTAAAAGTCTTGTACAATTGGGCCCTAAATGAGGCCCAAATATCATGAGAAAGACATGGCCCAAAAGAGATTTTTAACCCATTCTTGCATTGCTCATCCATTGACCAAGTAAACCCACCAAGTGTGTGGATAAGGATCATTAAAAAGGGACTATATAAACCCATAAATCAGATTTTTATTCATTAGATACACACATGCCTTTTTAACATTTTTCTTAAACATTAGCTCTCAAACAAAACCCCCAAGGCAACTACTTGTTGGGCCAAGATCACTCTTTGGTAAGTATTTATTCTCATGGTTCAGTATATAATATGTTTAATATGGTGTATAAATCATGTTGGTTGTGTTGGCAAAGTGTTGGACAGTGTGGTATGTGTAAAACTGTCTATTTTTGCAATCGGAGAATGGTTTTGTCTTGTGAACTTGAACATGGACTTATAGTCATGAAGGAATTGAAATTTATGGATTAAATATTGACATGTGAGATGTTATTATAGTCTTACCTTGTTTTGTCCTTGTGTATAATGTTTGGAATTGCTATTGTGAAATTGGTTATAGATTTGGTGACGTATTGACCAAGAAGTGTCATTTTGGGTGTTGTTTATGGGTGTGGTGAGAAAATGTCTGATAGTTGGAATTCAAATGATCAAAAATATGTTAAAAGGAGTTTGTTTATGATCATGGACCATTCATTGCATAAATATACCCAAAAGAAACCATTTCGGACCAAAACGGGCATCCGCCCCCGCAGACGAGGGCACCTGCGGGCGCAGATGCCAACACAGGTGCCTATGGCTGCTACCAAAGGTAACCTATGAACGCACCTCATCCACCTACAGGTGAAAGTGGCAGCGCAGGTCATCCCAGGTTTCCGTTTTGTGTGTTTTTGTCTCTAGTTGATCCCCGAAGGCCCCTATACCCTTTTTGGATGTATTTATCAACTTGTGATATCGTTGTAATGACTTTAAAGTGTCGTATGGAGGTGTGTTGGACTATATTAAGTATGTATGGTTGTTCATATGTTGTTATAAAGGAGTAATTGTGACAGAATGGTGATGAGAAAGCATAAAGGGTAAGTGTAGTGTGAAATGCTATTGATGTATGATCTCTTGGTCAATGTGCGTAATGTTATGGTGTTGTTGATATGATAATGCATTGGATCGTGTTGTAAGGTATGACATGTCGTTATACATCAGTCATATAGTTCGTTGTCATCTTGTACGCCTATATAGTACCTAGTTGCTAATGTAAGCTCCGATATGTACTTGTATTGTAGAGTAAGACGTAAAGAAGAAGCTGGACTATTGTGTTCATACATAGGCTTGTGTATTCATACTTGGAAGTGAAGGTATGAAAGGTTACTTGGTCCGTATCTTTATGCATCATATAGAATTCACATTGACGTTACACTTGTCCTATTCCGAAATGTGCTAAGGTACCCTATTCCCGATTATCAATGGCTAATATCATATGTTTCCTATTCATTGATCAATTGTGAATCTCATGTCTCATATTCATTGATAGTGTTCCAAAATCCCAAAAAGGTTACGTTCCAAAGTTCCAATAGTGGTTATATTCATGTATCTTGTTCATTGATTATTGTCCAATGGTCTCAAAGGTGTTATGTTTCCAATAAGGCTATGTTTCCAATAATGTTTATTCACATGTCTCTCACTCATTGATTATTGATCCAAAGCTTCCCATAAGGTTATGACTATCATTGTATCAATCTCAAAGTAAAGAAAAAAGTAATGCATATATGGTTAATGATCAAGTATGGGTGGCAGCTTTGGGGGCGAAATGCCTAGCTCAAGCCGATCCCAAGATTGCTGGATCAGGGGGTAGTCCTAGAGGCATAAGCCTAGCTCGGACCAAACCTGAAAGGGGGCAGCTCTAGAGGTATAAATATAGCTCGTGCCGAACCTGATATGTTGGTTTATGGGTGGCAGCTCTAGAGGTAATAACCTGGCTCGAGCCGAACCCAATGCTTGGATTCTTAGGGTGGCAGCTCTAGAGGCATAAGCCTAGCTCGAGCCGATCCCAACATAACGTTATGTTATGTTAAACCCACTGTTCAGTTGGGGCCCGGGTATCATAGTTCACAGGCAAAGATGAATAATCATAGAATCAAAGAAACAAAGAAAGTAAAGAAAACAATATACATGGTTTCCAAAGTTCAGCATAGTGACTTATCCATATTGGTTATGCATTTGAATTTGATTTCATTGGCATACTCACATATCATATAGTTTCATTTGAGCCTTGCATACTCAATACATTCTTCGTACTGACCCCTCTTGGGGGATTTACCTTACTTGCTACAGGCGCAGGTACTAGTAGGCCTCCACAGTAGGTTGCCAGTCGTTGCAGATCATTGGTGAGCTCCAGTTAGTTCGGGGCTTCTCCGAGTCACAGTTGTACATATGTTTTGGTATTGTACATGTTGTATAAAGCGGAGACTTGTCCTGATTTTTAGTTCATTTTGGTCAATGCACTTGTTAGAGGCTTTTGTAGACGGATGTGGGTGTATAAATGTAAAAGGTACATGTCATTTTTGACTTGATGGCCTCAACGGACAAGTTCCATATATGTATATATGTCACATATTCCGTGAATTTCGTTGTTAGCATTCTAAGCTCCTACGTGATAAGGGTGTTTCTGATGGCATGCACATGAATGAACATAAGTACAGTTTGCTTCTCTCGCCCCTTATCGGCTATGGGTGCCAATCACACCTCGTTGGAATTCGGGGCGTGACATATTTAATGGATGTGTTCCATTGATATAATATCTATTCAACACCTTTTCTGTATAGGCGGATTGATGAATAAATATACCATTTGTCAGATGCTCAATTTGCAAATCAAGATATAATTGTATCTTTTCAAGATCTTTCATCTCAAATTCTTTCTTTAAATAATCAATTGCCTTTTGAAGCTCTATTGGGGTTCCAAGAAAATTTATGTCATCAGCATAAATAGGAAGTACAACAAACTTCGATTTTGTTTTCTTTATAAAAACATATGAGCAAATTACATCATTTATATAACTTTTTTAGATAAATAGTCACTAAGACGGTTATACCACATGTGTCCAGATTGCTTCAAACCATACAATGGTCATTGCAATCTAATTAAATGCATTTTTTGAAAATTTAAACTATATGCTTCTAGAATTTTAAATCCTTCAGAAATTTTCATGTATATCTTATTATCAAGTGATCCATAAAGATAGGATGTAACTACATCCATCAAATGCATTTGAAGTCTCTCATGAACAGTGAAACTAATGAGATAACGTAACGTTATTGCATCTATAACTGGTGAGTATGTCTCTTCATAATCGACACCTGACCTTTGTGAAAATTCTTGTGCAATAAGGCGTGTCTTATATATTTGTATTAGATTTTTCTCATTTTTTTCGCACAAAGATCCATTTATAGCCAACAAGTTTAATGTCATTAGTGTTTGAACTGTAGGTCCAAAAACTTCCCGTTTGACAAGTAAATTCAACTCTAATTGAATTGCTTTTTGCCATTTTGACCAATCATGTCTTTGTCGATATTCAGCGACAGATTGAGGTTTAACATCCTCACTATATTGCATGATTTTTGTTGCAATATTATATGCAAAGACATAATCCACCACTATTTGATAGACTCAAATTAATTCCAACATAACTTGAATTTATTGATAGTTCCTCATTTTCTTAAATCTCAGTGTCATTGATTCCTTCAGAGATATTAAAATTGCTCAAATATTGAACTTCCATATGAAATTCTTTTGTAGTGGTCCATTTTTTTTTTTTAGGATCTCGATCCTTAGAACCCAATTGTCTACCATGCTTCAGGTGTGCTTTAAACTTATTAGCCATGGTACTAGTAGATGGTCCTATAGGGACCTCAATCTGAATTGGGTCATTATCTGCAGGTATATGTGATTTAATAAATCTTTTTCAAATCTGTAAACGTGTCTAGCGTTTGATTTACTATTTTCTGCGGTGAATAATATTTTGGACCTCTTGCTTACAAATAGAGGCACCTGGATCAAGATGAGACAATGATGAATTTTTTCATAAAATTTTCCTTTTGGTTTTACTATTTTCTCCCCCTAATTTTAGAAAAAATGTCTCTTCAAACTAACAATTTGCAAATTGAGCAGTGAACATATCTCTTGTTAATAGTTCAAGATAGTGAATAATGAAAGGCGATTCAAACCTAACATAAATTCCTAACCTTCTTTGGAGACGCATCTTTGTGGATGTGATAGTGCTACAGACACATATACAACACATTCAAATTTTTTTAGATGAGATATACTAGGTTCTTGACTCAAAATCAATTGTAAGGGGGAAAATTTATGATAATTTATCGGTCTGAAATGAACAAGTGTTGCAGCATGCAAAATCGCATGACCCCAAACAGAAGTGGTCAACTTAGTTTTCATAAGTAATGATCTTGCTATCAACTGCAGACGTTTAATTAATTACTCAGCAAGTCCATTTTAAGTGTGAGCATGAGCTACAAGATGTTTAACTTTTATCCCAATTGATAAGCAATAACAATTAAATGCTTGGGATAAAAATTCTGTAGCATTATCAAGATGAATAAACTTAGTCTTATTCTCAGAAAACTGTGCCCATAATTTTATTACAATTTCGCAAAGGCCAAGTTTCCAAATGAGAATAGACACACATGAGAACATTTAGAAGAAGCATCTATTAAGACCATAAAATATCTAAAGGACCCACTAGGTGGGTGAATAGGTCCCCCCTTATATACGTTTCAGAACACTGGGGACTCAATATCAGCCTTTGTCGATGATAGTCTCACAATTAACTTGCCTTAATAAAAAGCACTACACGAAAATTCATTATTTTAAAGAACCTTCAAGTTCTTTCATAGATGCCTGTTGCATCCTTTCGTACACGCAAGTGTATGTGGTCGTACAAGTAATAAAGGATGTAAGTTCAGATGTCGTACCCACAGGGATTTGATAAATTAAAGTTCTACTTTGAATTCTTATGCAAGCTATACAGTAGATGACCAATAATACAGAGTGATTTGTATGTTTTGAATGTAAATAAAAATAATTGTAGACAAGTCGTGGATTAGTTGTGTTGTAATTCAGATTTGAGAAAAGATCTCGGGTTGCGGTATTTTGACAATAGAGTTGAGCTATCCAATCATATAAATATTTTGATTTCCTGAGTTACTAGTTGCATGTTAATTGTAGCTATATAGAGAATTTTTTCAACAACTATCCTTAATGCCTATATTTCTATGATCGTCGGTTAATAGTAAAGTGTATAAAGATATCGTCTGTATCAACTAAGCTAGGTCATAGGGTATATTTCTATCTTCAGTGAAGAATCGATTCCTTTCCATATAAGGTTTACAAACTAGCCCTATTTCCTTTTTTTACACTTGTCGTTTCGTTTTTTAAGTCCAACAAACAAGCCCTAGAAAATATTCACATGGTGATCAATCAAATGAATAATTGAAAGCAAGAAGAAATACATAACTCAATATATGAAAATCAAAATAGATAATACAATATTTAAGCCACAACTTTCATGTTCAACCATAACCCTAGAAATTAAGAGGTTTAGCTACTCATGAATCTCTTTAGAAGAAGAGATTTCATGAGTTTACAAGGTAGAAATCAAAAATAAAATCAGAAAATAAAACTAAACCTTGTTCTTGAGCTTTGTCCTAGCTTTTGGCTTCCCCAAATTAGTTGTTAATGATAAAAAATGTGAGAAGGGGCTTTATATAGAGTTTAGGAGCCCTTAGAATGTCAAAAACCAATCCCAATTAGGTTAGGAGAAGTTTCAACTCGTGCCACAGCCTAAAAGCGGAGTAGTGGTGTGGAGAACAACTGAAAGTTCAGAATTGTGGCTAAACTTACACCACTCCTTGCTTTGGGTGAGTGGCGAAAGCCTTCAATATTTTCCAAAAATCAACACAAATCCGCGCCATTGCTTGCTTTGCAGTAGTGGCACAAGGAACTCTCTACTTGGCCATTTTTCAGTCGTTTTTCTATGCGTTGCGAAATTGATCCTCCCTTGGTTTCTTGTGATATTTTTCCTTTTGTTTAAGCTCCAAATACCTCAAGACACTCCTACATAAGAAAAACATGAAAACAAGTGTAATTCACATCATTTAAGCTCAAGACGACACCAAAAAGAGAACAAATGTGAGGTGAATGATAGTGAAATAGTATGGTTTTTAGCCTCGCATCAACACCCCACACTTAAACCCTTGATCGTCCTCAAGTAAACTATACACACATGACATAAACTCTACTATAATTACACCAATTGAAACAAGATTACTCAAGCTAAGACTACAACGACTACAATAGACGACAAGTTCCTATTAAACAAACTTCAACCATATCATACATTTAAACAACTACTCCAAGACCTCCGCCTCAAGAACCAACTCTATGATATTAGCATACTCATACAATTCACCCAACCAAGAGATTAAATACTTTACCTATCTTTTGTTAATCATGTTTCTCCCTCACAACAAGAGAGTTACCCATTTTCACTCACAAGTATACAGCGCAAGAATGAGTATAAGAATAGAATTACGCTCATTCTCACAAAAAAAATTCACATACAACATACGATGAACCATAATCTTGACCTTAGTGTACTACTCTACTAATATAAGAACGTCAAATCTATGATCAAGTAGGACTTTTCGGGTTGTAATGTTGGCTAAGGGATGAGTAGGAACTATTTTGGCTCAAATAGTGCTAACTTTCCTAAGCACTTTAATATATCACAAATTTTTCATCGTTTGCTCACTCTTCAATTAACCAAATCTTTGTTTTCGCTTTTTCACCCATTAAGCAAGTTCACATATCACTAGTAAGGAGTACACAATTATCAAACCTTTTTTTTCCCACTTTTCTTTTGCTTTTTTTCTACTCCTTACCGATAGCACAAGAATTTTCTTTTATCACTTGCACCATTAGACTTTTCTACAGGATTCCTACCTCAACTATCTCCTTTTTCTCAATTCTCACTCCTTTTAACTCTTATTTTAATTAAAACGCTTAGGAGCTTTGGATCAAATTAAAGGTCTATTGGAAGAAAAGGATTAAGCTTCATATGCGACTACCAAAGAATAGGCTAAAGGCTCAACGGGGCTAACTATAATCATCCATTGTAGGTAGGTAAAGCAAAGGATAAAAAAATAGGTTAATCAAAGAAACGTCTATATCATCTCCTAAACTCAACATTCTTCATTTCACTTTGCAAACACACCAGGAAAGTTCTAGACTTCAATATGAAAGCATGGACTATCAACAAACACCTAACACACATGACACATGTTCAACTCAAGAAGGATCCATATAGACTCTCAATCAAGCAAACAACAAGAGTTTAAATTTAAGCTAAAATCACACAAGAGTCTAGTAAAAGAGCCTAGGTGTCATAAAAGAAGTCATTCATTTTTTTCATAGCATGCTCAAATTTAAAATCAACTGGCATCATTCAGTCATGTGTAGTACCTAACAAGAGCACCTCACACTCAATTGGTCCTAAAGACTCTCTAACTCCTAATGACTAACTTTTTCCTCAAGACGATCGTCAACCATCCATCATCGGGAAAAGTCATTCTACCTAAAAATAAAAGAAAACTATTCTTAAAAAAAAAAATATAGTCGGTTCAAAGTGTCTCCCCTCGAAAAAGAACTAAAAAGAAAAACCAAGAGGTGGACGAAGTATGCTCTACTAAAGAACTAAAAAGCTAAAAACCAACACCAACTATTCTAATCTAGAAAACTAAAGAAAAATCTTTTTGTGTTTTTCGATTTTACTCTTTTTTATTTTTTTTCACAAATTTTTTCAACTAAAGCAAGTAACTAAAACAAAGCAACTCCTATAGCATACTTCACCCTTGACAAATATCAAAAGAATCTCACCCCACACTAAAAGTCATGTTTTATCCCCAAAGCATAATCAACATAAAATAGTGGTTAGAAATACTCCCTGAGGACCTCTAGTGCCTAGCTAGCCACATGTCTTCCTCAATTTTTCTATCAAAAGGGGTGAATGAACCCACACTTATACTTCATCCATGCCTCTTAGCTTCAAAATTTGGGTACTCAAACATCCCCAATGCTGTATAAAACACAAACAAAAAAAATCAAATATGACACTATAAATATAAAACTACACTATTACAACTTGGGTTGCCTCCCAAACAGTGCCTGATTTAACATTGCAGCATGATGCAGTCATAAATCAACCAAATTCTCTCAATCTTTTCCTCCCCATATGATGCAACTTCAATCTCTCCTTCACTCTAGGAGGATCACAATTATCATTCACTCTCTTTGTCTTCAGATCTTCCACTTTTTTGGGCCCATACTCTTCTATCACACACTTATCATTAACCACCTCTGTATACATAAGTCTCTGTGGTGTGAAGGAGTGGAGAGGGACTTATAAACTTTAAATGTTGCCTCCTCATAATGGAACCTCATTTTAAGCTCCCATTTTCGTACATCAATCAAGGCTCCACCAGTGGCTAAGAATGGGCGTCCCAAAATAACTGGTACTCGCTCATCTGCTTCAAAATTTAAAAGAATAATGTCGACAGAAATCATAAACTTACCTACCTTGATGAGCACATCTTCAATTACTCCTTTCGGTTGCACACGAGAGCGGTCTGCCAATTGTAGGGTGATAGTAGTTGGGCGTGGCTCTCCCAAACCAAGTGTCTAAAATATAGATAATGGCATCAAGTTTATACTTTCCCCAAGATCATACAATGCATGCCCAACCTTATCTTCACCAATTTGTATGGGGAGGGTGAAACTCCCAAGATCCTTAAGCATTTTGGGTAGCTTTTTAGTACCTTCAATCTACACTCTTTAGTGAGCGTAACCATTTCAAATTCTACATTTTCTTCTCTATCCAGCCACCACCTCTCTCAAATATTTGGTATATTTGGTCATGTCCCTCAAAGCATCAATCAAGGGAATATTAATTTGAAGTTGCTTGAATATATCAAGGAACTTATTAAAATTTACATCCTCCCTACTTTTTTGGAATCTCTATATAAATGGTGGTGGAGGTATCTCAACCACGATCTCAGTCTGCTTAACAACCTCTTTATCTCTTCTTTCTTCTTGTATAGACTCTATCTCTGAAGTTGGTGAGGGAATTAACCTTTGTGGAAAAGGTGGTGGATGCTTGTAGTTGTCCCAGTTAATTATTGTCTTCTTTAGAGGCTCTGTATCTGGCAACTCCACACTAGTGTCTTGAATTTTCTATTTAGAAGGAGCTTCAACTAACTCTCTTCCATTCCTGAGTGAGACTGCCATTACTTGTTTAGTATTATTCTCTGTATCACTCGATAGTGCACCTGCAGGTCTTGCATGTTGTGATGAAGCTAGTTGGACCACTTGATGCTCAAGTTCATAAATGGACTTCTGCATTTCATTCACAATCTGATTTTGTTGTCCCCTGAACTGTTTCATTGCCTCATCCAATGAATTGCTAACTTTTGGAGCTTGCTGCGTATATTGTTGTCTTTGGGCCTACTGATTTCCACCCCAAGAGAAATTTGAGTGATTTTTATGGTTTTTCTGCCCCACATAATATATAGATTCTAGATTCAAAGGACATCCAAAGTAATTATGATTTTCACCATACTTCTCACAAAATAGTACAGTCGCCTGAACCTGTTGTACCTGTTGAACTTGACCTGCACTTGAAGCTAATAAACTCTGCTTCATTAAGACACCCAACTGCCCAATATCAGCCCAAATTACTGACATATCATCCAGCTCTAACTTACCTGTCTTTTTCTGTGTAGAAGTGAACACTCTGCTGGGCTCTAAATAGTCTCGGTGACCTGCAGACATAAGATTAAGAAACGCCTCTATTTCATCATAGCTCTTGGAAAAAATTTTCCCTTGATCTGGAGCATCTAATAAAGAATTAGAGTCTGGCCTCAATCCTTTAATAAAATTATGCCCAATAATCTCCTTGGGCTGATGGTGGTGCAGACAATCTCTCAAATATCCCTTGTATTTCTCCCAAGCTTGGGGAAGGGATTTGACATCTTTTTGAACAAATCCAGAAATCTTGCTTTTGAGCTCTTTTGTTCTCCTAGATGAGAAGGACCTGTTGAGAAAATTTTTAGACAAAGCATCCCATGACGTGATAGATCCTGTCGGTTCATTTTGCAACCATTGCTTTGCTTCCCCAATCAGTGCGAAGGGTAAAAATGTCAACTTCACATATTCATCTGAAATATTCTGGTAGAGGAAGTTGTCACTCAACTCAGTATACTCTAGTAGGTGCTTGTATGGGTCTTCATGTGGTTTACCCCTTATATTGACAAGTTTTTTGCACTAGTCGCACTGTGCCCTTAATTTCTGGTTATATTCGGCTTTACAATAGCTCTGGAGGCATTTTGCTGATTTGGACTCACAAAATTTAACAGTGGAACATGTGGTGCAAGAGGAGGCTGGATTGCAGCTCTATCCTCTGCATCATTTGGGCTATTTTGGTTATTCAAGTTTTCACCCATCGCTCTCAACCCTCTAAGAGTACATTCAAGCTCGTGGTCAATTGGAATCAAAAAATTTCCTTAACTTCGGGTGTTTAGCATAAACTAACCTGTATCCTAAAAGAACCAAAAACAACAAACAAAAGTGAAATTTGAATAACACAATAAAAACACAAAATAGTATATCAATTCTAACAATTCCCCGGCAACGACACCAAAAACTTGTTGCGTCTTTTCACACAAGCAAGTGTACGTGGTCGTACGAGTAATAAAGGAAGTAAGTCTATCTATTGTACCCACAGGGATTTGATAAATTGAAGTTCTACTTTAAATTCTTAGCGAGCTATTTAGTAGGTGACCAATAATACAGAGTGATTTATATGTTTTAAATTTAAATAAAAATAATTATAGACAAGTCGTGGATTAGTTGTGTAGTAATTCATATTTGAGAAAAGATCTAGGGTTGCGGTATTTTGACAATCCAGTTGAGCTATCCAATCATATGCCTCTTTTGATTTCCTGAGTTACTAGTTGCAGGTTAATTGTAGCTATATTGAGTATTTTTCCAACAACTCTAAGCCTACTCGACTATCCCTAACGCTTATATTTTTATGATCGTCAGTTAATAGTGAAGTGCATAAAGATATCGTCTATATCAACTAAGCTAGGTCATAGTGTATATTTCTATCCTCAGTGACGAATCAATTCCCTTTTCCTATAAGGTTCACAAACTAGCCCTATTTGCTCTTTTTACACTTGTCATTTTCTTTTTCAAGTCCAACAAACAAGTCCTAGATAATATTCGCAAGGTGATCAATCAAACGAATAATTGAAAGCAAGAAGAAATAAATAACTCAATATATGAAAATCAAAATAGATAATATGATATTTAAGCCACAATTTTCATGTTCAACCACAACCCTAGAAATTAAGAGGTTTATCTACTCATGAATATCTTTGGAAGAAGAGATTTCATGAGTTGACAAGGTAGAAATCGAAAATAAAATAAGAAAATAAAACTAAACCTTGTTCTTGAGCTTTGCCCTAGCTTTTGACATCCCTAAATCAGCTGTTAATGATAAAAAATGTGGGAGCGGGCTTTATGTAGAGTTTAGGAACCCTTAGAATGTCAAAAACCAATCCCAATCGGGTTAGGAGAAGTTTCGACTCTCACCACAATCCAAAAGCGGAGTTGTGGCATGAAGAACAACTGAAAATTCAGAATTGTGGCTAAACTTGCACCATTCCTTGATTTGGGTGAGTGGCGCAAGCCTTCAATATGTTCTAGAAATTAGCACAAATCCGAGTTGCTGCAAAGGCAGCAGTGGCGCAAGGAACTCTCTACTTGGCCATTTTTCGCTCATTTTTCTACGCGCTGCGACATTGATTTTTTCCTTGGTTTCTTTTGGTTCATTGGTGATCTTTTTCCTCTTGTTTAAGCTTCAAATATTTCAAGACACTCCTACATAAGAAAAACATGAAAACAATCGTAATTCACATCATTTAAGGTCAAGACGACACCAAAATGAGAACAAATGTGACGCGAATGATAGTCAAATAATGTGATTTTTAGCTTCGCATCAATTCCCATTTGAATTCCCTATAATCCGTCTCATCAGTATAAATCCAGATTATCCCAATCAACCATGTCAAAGTTCAAAAGTATTTGGAATTAGTAAACTTCTGATTTACTATAGAATGTGCCTCAATTCCACTAATATTTGTCCAATACAGGTCAGAAGATAAAGCATGAAACTTTTCTATAACACATGTCTGCGCCAAGACATTCTTGGTGATACCAAGATATTCAAGATTCATCACATCCATTGTCTTGATATGATAACCATTTTCACGGATATCTTTAAAACTTATTAAGTTTCTTCGAGACTTAAGATAATACATAACATTATTTATGATGAGTTTACCTCCTTTAGACAAGATTAGAATAACTTTTTCGAAGCCTTGAATCAAATTGGTACAATCAAAAATCTTAGTAACATTTCTCTTGTCCATGTTTAAATGAAAAAAATATTTCTCGCCTTTGAATATCATATGTGTTGTATCAGAATCAATTAAATAAATATCTTCGTAATTGGATAATTTACTTTGAGAATTATCCATATCTTCAAATTGAATGACATGCACAAAATAAAATAAATAAATATTAAATAAATATGCAAAATAAAAATTAACTACGGCAACAAACCAAACACTTAACACAGACGTGGTCAAAACTGTACATCCATGAACCATTTGCTTTAAACACATCATTTCAATTTGTCCTCCATATAAATTAAAGAAATGACTGCACATAAATTAATTAGCTTCCATATGGATGATAGTTCAACAGGGACCCACTTTTAAAAGTATACGAATCGTATATGATGTGGAAAGGAGTTTAACTTTGTATGGAACATCAAATAGTTTACTACTCACGTAGCTTTTTAAATAATACTTGTGTTACAGTAGTGTAGTACTCTACTATCATACTTACATTCTAAGATAGAAACTTGGCATACTGAGAACAAATCTAAAACTGTCTACCAAACAGATGCATAATATTATTATTAAAAAAAGGCCAAATGCACATGAAACATGTACATGTGTAATTACATACCCGAATCTGGTAGAAAATAATCTCAGTTTTTTTTCTAACTTTAGTTATGAACTATTATTAATTTAATAAAAATAGACATCAAACCCATATCTTCTTAAATCAGAAGAAGAAAGAAAACTGAAACTAAGTTAAACGAACTTCAATAATATTACTAAATCAATCAATACTAAAAAAAACTATTACTCATGTAAACAACTACCTTTTATATGATATTTATTCACTAACTACTATCACTAGCAAAAGTTGAAAATTGCTCACTCTTCAATAGCTACATAACCATCACCAATCAAGTGATTTATCTTTCCTTCAGGGTGCTCGAAGAAATCTGCTACATTCGAGTGTGTGAAGTCAACATGATTTTCAGAGATAAAATTAGTCTCAGGATTTTTCTCTTTCTTCTTTAGTGATGCTTGATAAAGCTCAATCAAGTGTTTGGAAGTATCACAGTCACGTGCATAATGTCCTTTTCCACCATATCAAAAGCAGCCACTTGCTCTAATTGCTTCACGCTTCTCATCCTTTCCTTTTTCCTTTTGATGGTACTTTTTATTTGATGAATGATTAACACCAGAAACATTATTTCTTTCTAGATCTTAATCACGGCCACGACTGTAACACCCCGTACATTTTCAAACCTAATTGATTGTCTTAACATTTATGAAATTATTTAAACATGAGGTGGATGGTGTATTATATATTAATTTTGTTGGGCTAAATTAATCTTGTGCTATTGGGCTCAATTAAGGCCCAATAATTAGGCAAAAGACATGGCCCAAAATGGAAAATGACCCATTCTCAATGTTGACCAAGTAAACACTTCAATTATTGACCCAAGTGTGGCTAAGGATGGCCATGAGGGGCCATATAAGGTGGAAAATCAGATTTTTATTCATTTAGACACACATGCAAATCTAGAAATTTCCACAAGATATTTTTCATCTTTCACAAACCCTAAGCTGCTATCTCTTTGGACAAGATCACTCCTTTGCAAGCTTGGGTAAGTATTTACTCTTATGGTTTAATATATTATATGCTTAAGATGGTGTATAAATCATGTTGGTTATATTGGCAAAGTGTTGGACAGTTCACTATGTGTAAAACAGTCTACTTTTGCTTAATCGGTGAAGGGTTTTGCCTTCTAAACTTGAAAGTGGACTTGTGGTCTTGAAGGAAGTGCACTTGAGGGATTAAATATCAACATGTAATATGAGTTTATGTCCTTGACTTGTTTTCTCCTTGTGTATAACATTTGAAATTGTTGTTGTGAAATTGTGCATGGAATTGGTGACGTATTGAAAGGAAAATGTAGTTTGGTGATGTTTATGTGTGTTGTGAAACCATGGCTGTTCGTTGGCATCTAAGATAACTTAAAATATGAAAAGAGAAGTTTAACAATGACCATGGACCATTCATTGCGAAAAAGGACCCGAAAATGACCCTTGGACGATGAAACGGGCATCTGCCTTGGCGGATGGGGCACCTGCGGGCGCAGATGCCAACACAGGTGATCCTGGACCAGGAAAATGGTCACCTGCGCATGCACCTCACCCAACTACGGGTGCAGGTGGATTTGCAGGTCAGTCCAGAACCCCATTTCGATTGTTTTTGCATCTCTTTGACCCCCCAAAGCTCCTATACCCTTCATGAATGCAATTATCAACTTATGGTACCTTTTGAATGACTTCAAAGGAGTATCCCAGAGTTATTTTGAATTGTATCAATTATGGATTGTTGTTCATGTATTGTTGTGAAAGGAGTTGAGATGACTTGATGGAGTAATTGTGACGTAGTGTTAATGAGGAAGTGTAAAGGATAAACTTGGTGTGAAATGTTATTGGTTTATGATGTCTTGGTCAATGTGTGGAATGTTATGGTATTGTTGGTATGGTGATGCAATAAATGGTATTGTAAGAGGGTGAAATGACGTTATATGGCAGTCACGTAATTCATTGTCGTCTTATGCACTTGTAATGTGGTTAGTTGTTAACTTGAGCTCCGTGATGTACTTGTGTTGTAGAGTAACAGGTAAGGAAGGATCTGGATTGTTGTATTCACATATAGGACTGTATATTCATATTGGAAAGATAAGGTATGTAAGGTTACTCTTTTTGTATCCTTCTGCAGCACATATTGTTCACATTGTCATTGTACTTGTTCCATTCCGAAGTGTCCTAAGGTATGTCATTGTAGGTTGTCATCTATTGTTATTCACATGTTCCTTATTCATTGATCAATTGTTATTCATGTGTCACATAATTGTGGACATGGTTCCAAAGTTCCAATAATGTTACGTTCTAAAGTTCCAATAATGTTATGACTACCAATGTATCAATCTCACAAATGTAAGGAAAAGAAGTAATGTAAAGAAGTAATGCATATATGGTTACTTTATGATTATTGGATCAGGGGGAAATCTCAGTGGGGTAAAAGCCAAACTTGATGCCGAACCTACTTCATTGATTTATGGGTGATAGCTCAAAGGGGCGAAAGCCTAACTAGAGACAATCCCGAGATTATTGGATCAGGGGGGAAGCTCAGTGGGGCAAAAGCCTAGCTTGATGCCGAACCTGCTTCATCTATTATATTGACGATATATTATTGACGATAGTATTGACGGTATTACATTGACGGATATATATATTGACGAATATATTGACGGATATATACTGACAGTAATGTACATAAAAGCAAAGAAAGTAATGAAAGCAATGTACATAGTTCCACACATACGAAATGGTGGTTTATCCATATTGTTCAGTCACTTGTAATTGATTTCATTTGAGATTCAATGTTTCATATAGTTTCTTATAGCCTTGCATACTCAGTATATTCTTCGTACTGACGTCCCTTGGGGGACTTACCTTACTTGCTGTAGGCACAGGTTCTAGTAGACCTCCACAGTAGGCTGCAGATCATCTACGAATTATTGGTGAGCTCCAGTTCGGTTCGAGGCTTACCGAGTCACATGTGTACACTTGTTTTGGTATTATGTAAATGTTGTCTAAAACGGGGACTTGTCCCGACTTTTGGTTGGTTATGTCTATGTATCTGTAGAGGCTTTGTAGATGTATATTGTGGGATGAATAAAGGAATGTGAGGAATGTATGCTTTTGACGCAATGGCCCTAACGGGCAAGTTTCATATCTATATGAATCATATGTTTTCCATGACTTCCACCATTGGTATCTTGTAGCCACATGTGATAGAGTGTTGTTCATTTAATGGCATGCATATGAGTGTACATGAATAAAGGTTGGTTCTCTCAGGCCTTATCGATTTTGGGTGCCAGTCCGCCCGTTGGAATTCGAGGCGTGACAAAAGTGGTATCAGAGCCAGGTCGTCCTAAGGGTGTCTACAAAGCCGTGTCTGAGTAGAGTCTTGCTTATGGATGTGTTGTGCACCACCTTTATAAGTAGGGAGCTACGAGACATTTAGGAGTTGTTTCTTTTCTTCAAGTCTTAGATTGTTCAATGGAGCCAACTTTGTAGGTGGAATCACATCTGACCATTGAAATGATTTTTCTTTATTATAGTAAAATGCCGATTACAAGACGAGGTAGGAGCAAAGGTAAGAAGGTAGACATGCTTGTCGGAGAAGGAACTAGTCAATCACCACCTGACCAAGCTAGTCAAGGTGGGACTGAAACTGAGTTTACATCGCAGGCTTCTTCTACTCTTCCCACTCCAGAAGAGCCAAGAAGGAAAGAAGTACCCGCAGAACCACCTGTGAATGCTACTGAACAGGATTTATGAAATGCGGTGCAAATGTTGACTTGTGTAGTTGCTCATATAGTTGCTGCACTGAGTCAAGGACAAGTAGGTCCAATGACAAGTAGTGATGGTGCGGATAGGACAGCTAGTCGGCGGACACATGATTTTCTGAAATTAGACACTCCGACGTTCACTGGGTCAGATCTGAATGAAGACCCACAGGACTTCGTGGACCAAATCAAAAGGGCTTTAGATGTTATGCATGTGACTGGTATAGAAATAGTGGATCTTGCAACATATAGACTAAAAGGCTAGGCTATATTATGGTACAAAGATTGGAAACGATCTAGGGGTATAGGTGCACTTCCAACTAGTTGGAAGGAATTCAAAACGGCATTCCTTGGTCATTATCTCCCATATGAGATTTGAGAGGCTCGTGCGGATCAATTTTTAAATCTTCGTCAAGGGAATATAAGTGTCAGAGAGTACAGTCTTCGGTTTAACTCGTTGGCTCGATATGCTCCTAATGTAGTAGCCACAATGGCTGACAGAGTCCATCGGTATGTGGACAAATTGGAGCCATATTTGGTGAGGGACTGTACGATTGATGCTTTGAATAGGGATATGGATATAGCCAGGATACAAGCCTTTGCACAGAAAATGGAGGATCAGAGGCAAAGAAGAAGGATGCAAGAAGTTGAAAGGGGGCCATCGAAGAAGGCTAGACCTATGGGACAGTTTATGGAGTCCCAAGGAGAATTTAGGCCTCGAGTTTTTAATAGACCGCCTAGACCATCACTTTCTTACCCTATAGCAGGCACTCAATCCCAATTCCAAGGGTTTGGAGGCAGTCACGTTGGACAAAGTAGTGGAATTCGAGGTTCATAAACAACGGAGTATCGAGAGAAAGGAAGTATGAATCAATCGGGGTTTTCTCGCTAGCCGTGTCAACACTGCGGGAAGCTTTATTTAAAGGAATGCCGATTTGGAATGAATATTTGCTTTTGGTGCGGTATTTCTGGATACATGGTGAGAGACTTCCCAAGAAGGGGCACGAGTATTATGACGCGACCTACGGGATTAGCCGTTGCATTATCATTGTCAGGTGTACAACCTGCTGGCCGTGGCAGAGGTGCTAGCGGAGCAGCTAGTTCTAGTGGAATTCAGAACCGTACCTATGCCCTAGCGGATCGGCAGAATTTGGAGGCTTCTCCTGATGTAGACACAGGTACAGTATTCATATTTTACATAAGGTATATGCATTGATTGACTTGTATTCCACATTATCATATGTTACTCCATTGATTGCGGAAAAAAAAATATTTGAAAGAACACCAAAATTATTAGGTAAACCATTTGAAGTATCTACACCTGTTGGTGACTCTATTATAAGAGAGTATATCGTAATTGTATATTACCTATTTGTGATCATGTTACGTTGGCTGATTTTATTGAGCTGGAAATGGTAGATTTTGATGTTATAATGGGTATGGGTTGCTTGGCTTCTTGTTATACCACGGTGGATTGCCGAGCTAAGAAGGTACATTTCCATTCCTACTAAAGACCATCCTTGAATGGAGGAGTAATATTGGAGTATTGAGGGGTAAATTTATTCCCCATCTTAAGGCAAGGACAATGATATCTAAGGGGATTCATAAGGCCTAGTATGTCCCCATGGGGTGCATTAGTATTATGTGTACGGAAGAAAGATGGCACGTTGGGAATGTGCATTGATTATCAGCAACTGAATAAGGTGACAGTCAAGAATAAGTATCCCTTCCCTATATTTGATGATTTAATTGACCAATTACAGGGTGCCAACTTATTTTCAAAGATTGACTTGAGATCGGGATATCACCAGGTAAGGGTTAGAAAAAAAGATATACCCAAGACAGCTTTCTGAACACGGTATGGTCACTATGAATTGCTAGTTATTCCATTTGGGCTAACCAACGCACCAGCAGTTGTTAGGGATTTGATGAATAGGGTGTTCACGCCATTTTTAGATATATTCGTGACCGTATTTATCGATGACAATGACATTCTGGGTTATTCAAGATCACAAGAGGACCGTGCTAATCACTTGCGACAAGTGTTAAAGATTCTTCGTGATCGTAAGTTATATGCAACGCTCTCTAAGTGTGAATTTTGGTTAAAATCTGTAGCATTCTTGGGTCACATGGTATCAAATGAAGGAATAAGGGTTGATACACAAAAGATAGAAGCCGTGAAGAATTGTCCAAAACCTACAACGCCTACAGAGATTCATAGTTTTCTTGGGTTGGCAGGCTATTACAGAAGGTTTGTTGAAGAGTTTTTCTTCCATTTCAGCACCCTTAACAAGCTAACACACAAAACAACCAAGTTTTCATGGAATGATGCACGTGAGAAGAGTTTCCAAGAGCTAAAAGATAACTTGCCTTCTACACCTGTATTAGTACTTTTTGAAGGCACAGAAGGGTAAGTAGTATATTTGTAAGCAAAAGGACCCACACTGAAGACAACAAAGGTGGCTGGAATTACTAAAAGAAGATGATAGTGATACCTTATACCATCCGGGAAAAGTAAACATGGTAGCCGATGCCTTAAGCCAATAGATAGCTTGGGGGTTCGTCTTCTTGAAACTCCAGATGAAATAATTATAGTGTAAAAGGCGGCAGAGTCTTCACTTATAGCTGAGGTGAAGGAAAAATAATATGCAAATCCTATTTTATTTCAGTTGAAAAAGAATGTACAACAAAGTTCGACAAAGGTATTTGAGCTTATGCAAGGGGGAGTACTTCAATGCCAAGGTAGAGTTTGTGTACTGGATATAGATGAGCTAAGGAAATGAAGTTTGACAGAAGCACATCATTCACGGTATTCTATTCATCGGGAGCTACCAAAATGTATTATGATTTGAAAGAAACATATTGGTGGGGGTAACATAAAGAAGAACATTGCAGAATGTGTAGCCCAATGTCCAAATTGTCAACCAGTAAAAATAGAGCATCAGAAACCTGAAGGTTATATGCAATGTATTAATCTTCCAGTCTAGAAGTGGGACATGATTAACATGGATTTCATCATAGGTTTTCCTCGTACACTGTGAAAATTTGATTCCATACGGATAATAGTTGACAGGCTTACCAAGTCAGCGCACTTCCTACCCTTCAAGACTACCTATACAGCTGAAGATTATGCAAGGTTGTATATTAAAGAGATAGTGCGATTACACAGGATTTCAATCTCTCTTATATCAGATAGGGGAGCTCAATTTACTGCACACTTTTGAAAAGTTGTTCAGAAGAGTTTGGGAACCCAAGTGAATTTGAGTATGGCTTTTAATCCTCAAACAGATGGGCAAGCAGAACGTACTATCCAAACACTTGAAGATATGCTACAAGCTTGCATGTTAGATTATAGATCACTAATAAGATGGTTTGAAGCGGGTGAAATTGCCTTACTTGGGCCAGATCTTTTTCATCAAGCTACAGAGAACGTTAATGTTAAGGTGATCGAGTATTCTTGAAAGTGTCACCAATGAAAGGGGTAACGAGATTTGAAAAGAAAGGGTTGGCCCTATATAGCGTGCCATATAAAATTGTCCGACGATTTGTGCAATTCGCGTATGAATTTGTAATACCCCAAGAACTCTCCACAGTTCATCCAGTATTTCATGTTTTGATGCTTCGAGAGTGTAAAAGAGACCCATCTCGTATGGCTCCCACGGAAGAGGTACAAGTTATGGAGGATCTCACCTATGAAGAGATACCTCTTGCTATTCTGGATTGACAAGTGAAAAGATTAAGGAATAAAGAAGTAGCTTTCAGAAAAGTGCGTTGGAGAAATCAACAAGTAAACGAGATCACATGGGAAACCGAGAAAATAATAAAGTCTAAGTACCTTCATTTATTTCAAACGGAAGGAAAAGTTCAAGGTGCTGAGTTGAAGCAATAGCAAGTAAGTCTTTACAAGAATTATGTGTATATGAGAATATGAAGGATAACCTTAAACTCGAATATGTGTAAATTGGATATGTTACTAACATTTGAGGACGAATGTTACTAAGGGGGGAAGGATGTAGCACCCCGTACATTTCCGAACCTAATTGATTATCTTAACATTTATGGAATTATTTAAACATGAGATGGATGGTGGATTATATATTAATTTTGTTGGGCTAAATTAATCTTGTGCTATTGGGCTCAATTAAGGCCCAATAATTAGACAAAAGACATGGCAACACTTCAATTATTGACCCAAGTGTGTCTAAGGATGGACATGAGGGGCTATATAAGGTGGAAAATCAGATTTTTATTCATTTATACACACATGCAAATCTAGAAATTTCCACAAGATATTTCTCATCTTTCACAAACCCTAAGCTACTATCTCTTTGGACAAGATCACTCCTTTGAAATCTTGGGTAAGTGTTTACTCTTATGGTTTAATATATTATATGTTTAATATAGTGTATAAATCATGTTGGTTATGTTGGCAAAGTGTTAGACAGTTCACTATGTGTAAAATAATCTACTTTTGCTTAATCGGTGAAGGGTTTTGCCATCTAAACTTGAAAGTGGACTTGTGGTCTTGAAGGAAGTGAAATTTAGGTATTAAATATCAACATGTAAGATGTGTTTATTTCCTTGACTTTATTTTTCCTTGTGTATAACATTTGGAATTGTTGTTGTGAAATTGTGCATGGAATTGGTGACGTATTGAAAGGAAAGTGTAGTTTGGTGATGTTTATGTGCGTTGTGAAACCATGGCTGTTCGTTGGCATCTAATATAACTTAAAATATGAAAAGAGAAGTTTAATTATGACCATGTACCATTCATTGCAAAAAAGGACCCAAAAATGACCCTTGGAGGCTGAAACAGGCATCCGCCTTCACGGATGGGGCACCTGCAGGCGCAGATGCCAATGGAGGTGACCTTGGACCAGGAAAATGGTCACCTGTGCATGCACCTCACCCACCTACTGGCGTATGTGTCTTCGCAGGTCAGTCCAGAACCCCGTTTCGATTGTTTTTGCATCTCTTTGACCCCCCAAAGCCCCTATACCCTTCATGGATGCAATTATCAACTTATGGTACCTTTTGAATGACCTTAAAGGAGTATATCAGAGGTATTTTGAATGGTATCAATTATGGATTGTTGTTCATGTGTTGTTGTGAAAGGTATTGAGATGACTTGGTGGAGTAATTGTGACGTAGTGTTAATGAGGAAGTGTAAAGGATAAACTTGGTGTGAAATGTTATTAGTTTATGATGTCTTGGTCAATGTGTGGAATGTTATGGTATTGTTGGTATGGTGATGCAATAAATGGTATTTTAAGAGGGTGAAATGACGTTATATGGCAGTCACGTAATTCATTGTCGTCTTATGCACTTGTAATGTGGTTAGTTGTTAACGTGAGCTCCGTGATGTACTTGTGTTGTAGAGTAACACATAAGGAAGGAGCTGGATTGTTGTATTCACATATAGGACTGTATATTTATATTTGGAAGATAAGGTATGTAAGGTCACTCTTTTCGTATCCTTCTGCAGCACATATAATTCACATTGTCATTGTACTTGTTCCATTCCGAAGTGTTCTAAGGTATCTCATTGTAGGTTGTCATCTATTGTTATTCACATATTCCTTATTCATTGATCAATTGTTATTCATGTGTCACATAATTGTGGACATGGTTCCAAAGTTCCAATAATGTTACGTTCTAAAGTTCCAATAATGTTATGACTACCAATGTATCAATCTCACAAAAGTAAAGAAAAAAAGTAATACATATATGGTTACTTTATGATTATTGGATCAGGGGGAAAGCTTAGTGTGGTAAAAGCCAAACTTGATTCCCAACCTACTTCATTGATTTATGGGTGATAGCTCAAAAAGGCAAAAGCCTAACTAGAGACAATCTCGAGATTATTGGATCAGGGGGGAAGCTCAGTGGGGCAAAAGCCTAGCTTGATGCCGAACCTGCTTTATCTATTATATTGACGGTGCATTATTGATGGTATTATTGACGGTATTATTGATGGTATTACATTGATGAATATATATATTGATGGTAATATACATAAAAGCAAAGAAAGTAATGAAAGCAATGTACATGGTTCCACACATGCAAAATGGTGGTTTATCCATATTGTTCACTCACTTGTAATTGATTCCATTTGAGATTATATGTTTCATACAGTTTCTTATAGCCTTACATACTCAGTACATTCTTCATACTGACGTCCCTTGGGGGACTTACCTTACTTGCTGTAGGCGCAGGTGCTAGTAGACCTCCACAGTAGGCTGCGGATCATCTACGAATTATTGTTGAGATCCAGTTCGGTTCGGGGCTTACCGAGTCACATGTGTACACTTGTTTTGGTATTATGTAAATATTGTATAAAGCGGGGACTTGTCCCGACTTTAGGTTGGTTATGTCTATGTATCTGTAGAGGCTTTGTAGACTTACGTTGTGGGATGAGTGAAGGAATATGAGGAATGTATGCTTTTGACACAATGCCCCTAACGGCCAAGTTTCATATCTATATGAATCATATATTTTCCATGAATTCCGCCATTGGTATCTTGTAGCCACATGTGATAGAGTGTTGTTCATTTAATGACATGCATACGAGTGTACATGAATGAAGCTTGGTTCTCTCCGGCCTTATCAATTTCAGGTGCCAGTCCGCCCCGTTGGAATTTGAGGCGTGACAACGACCACGACCAGGGAGGCCGAGATTTTTACCAAGCCTAGCATGGTGGGTGTACACCTCATTCACTTCAGTAAATGGTGTAGATCTAGTAGGTCGATTCTCGTGATTTTTCATTAACAATCATTATTTTGTTCAACCATGAGAAGATGAGAAATCAGTTCGGAATACTTCTTGAAACCTTTCTCTCGATATTGCTGTTGCAAGAGCACATTCGAGGCATGAATGGTGGAGAATATTTTTTCCATCATGTCAACTTCACTAACAGTATCTCCACATAGTTTCAACTGAGAAGTAATTCTGAACATAGCAGAATTGTACTCATGAATAAACATATAGTCTTGAAACCTCAGATATATTAAATCATATCGTTCCTTTGGGGTGGATGACCATCTTTAGGTGGTCATACCTTTCTTCAGGCTATTCCATAAAACAAGTGGATCTTTAATCATGAGATATTCAATTTTTAGAATTTTGTTAAGATGATGATGCAAGAATATCATAGCCTTAGCATAGTCTTGACTTGATGCTTTATTTTCATTCTTAATGGTGTCTCTAAGATCCATTGCCTCCAAATGGATTTCAACATCCAATACCCATGAAGGGTAGTTCTTGCCTACACTTTGAAGGGCAACAAACTCAAGTTTCATAAGATTAGACATATCATAAGGAAGAAAAAATAATACCTTAGCCTTCAAATTTTAAGATGGTAGTGCCTCATACTGATAATGTATTATAATATGATAAACTAAGAAGGAAGAGTATTATAGAGAGGGAGAGAATAGTTCTTATTTCTCTTATTTGAGATTATTTACAATGAAGAAAACCCCTTTATTTATAGGGAAAAATTCCTCCTAATTTTTCTCCAAAAGATAGACATTCCATATCTTGATAGATATTTTCTATATCTTGATAGATATTCACTATAAAATGATAAACATTATTATAATTTATAACAAAATTTTAATACCATGTCAATAAAATATTTTTAGAAACTATATGATAGTTTGTGGTGGTGATGGCTACTAGTTGTACTTGTGGTGCCCATTTGGATAATGATGGTTGTGGTTAGTAGCTATAGGTAATTATGGATGGTAGTAATAAATACTAGTGGTGGTAGTTGGTGGTGGAGGTTGATAATTCCATTGGATGATAATGATAACTAATGGTAATGGTGGTATGGAAGTTGGTTGTCATGATCCAAAATCTAATACATTGTGATAACACTTACACCCCAACGTTGTAGGCAAATCATATTTTATTTTTAATCTATTTTAGATTATAAGAGTAAAAGATAAATGTGAGAAACATTAATAAGTCATACACAATACTTCCATAATCATAAAATATGGATATAACAAGTACGCTTTAATGCTTGGTGTTATGAATACAAGAGCGACAAAAATATGAATTCAGGTTTGAGAGTAATCCAATTATAACCGTCAAGGAATAAGAAAAGACAAAAATAAGCAAGGACAAATGGAGTTCGATGTTATTAACCAGTTAAGAAGCTCACTGAAAATCTCTAAGAACAACAACTAAATCAAGAAATCTAGCGTACTTCACTGGTGCACTGTTACGACCCAACCCGTCAAGAGTGGCACCCACACTAACCCACCGGTGGGAGAACCATCTAACCCGAATTCAATTATCAACTACTTATTCAAATTTTAAAACCAAAACACCATTCATTAAAAGAGTTGATACTTATCATCAAAAACTAATAAAGAAATAATATCATCGTCTAAAAATATCCCTAGAAACTGAAAGTTAACGTACAAGAATTCTAACTATCAAGTTTCTTACAACCAGAAACTATCAAAAAGAAATAAACTGTCTTTTGTCCGAAACAATAAGGACAAGATATATAAAAGAATGATCATGGCTTCCCGAAAGATGAATGATCACCCTTGGATTAGGAATCACACTATCGTATACAAGTGAGGTCTCGTTGAAGCCACTGAAATATACTCTGCACTCAACAAAAGAAGAACATAGGGTAGTATCATTAAAAAAATATTATGTACTGGTAGGTATCATAGGCCGAATCAACTTAACCAATATGAACACTTAACCAACCATTTGTAAACAAGTATCAAACATGGTCACTAAACCATACATTCAAACAAATTACTACAACAAACCTTCAAGTTCAACCTCAGCCGATTGGGTATCAATAATCTCAGTTATACAGATTAATGCTCAATTTAGTGTCAACATACAACAAGAATAAATTGTAACCAAATCAGATTATCATTTTACATTATAAAAATCTTAATATCTTGTCAACCTTAGGGAATAGTTTACACCAGGAACAAATAACTGATAATAAGACAAGAAAACATTTCACACAAGGAAACCAAGGTAATATCAACAACCAATGGTCTATACAACGGACCCCAAATATCAATAAACATAACCCGACCTACTCAAGAAATCATCAAACTCTCCAAATCACAGTGTACACATATGCTATCGAATTCATAACTGCCCACTAGCCATGATCTGCAGGGGACAAGCTTATTCCATGTACCAAATATACCAGACAACCAGTGACTTGCCACCCTTATCCTAAAATAAGTGTTATGCCACCCTTATCTCAATATCCCCACCCTTATACCGCCTTGAATCCACCAACTCAATCTAAACCATGCATTAAAAAAATCAACTCATAAAAAAAACCACGTACTATTAACAAGTACAATCATATAGTAAGTTTAGAAAATACAACACTTGCAAATCAACAAGGTCTATGTAACGAATTGTTCTTCCGTTATTAAAAGACACCTCGTTATGGGTACGGGTTACAAAAAATTTTAAAAATACAATCTCAAATTTGTGTGGGATGATGCAACTTAAAATTTTGGTTGGGATGACTGGGCCAGAAACCCTAGGTTTCTTTTTTAATCTCTTTTCTCCTCTTCAGTTGCAAAAAGGGATGAGGTTTATTCTAAATACCCTTATAAGGTTACCTCTTGGCCTAGGAGAAATAGAGAGAAGGTATTTTTGTATTAACGGGGTAAAACCTATGGTCTTTCCGTTGATTACACGTCAGTATTCACCTTCATGGAGTCAAAGCTCATGTTCATACCTTCGTAGCAACTGATTGGCATCCTGGTAGGCTAGGTTTAACTGAGTAGTTTAGATATGGGTTAGAAAGCATTAGCACGACATAGATTAATGGGAGATTGCATGCTTAGGCCTTCAGGCACGATGTTTAGATGGATAAAATGGGTGAAACCCAAATAATTAGGTGGGAAATTGTTGTTCTGTTACAATATTGAAATTGTTCATGGAATTATACGTTACATTATTATTATTCATCCTTGTTTGGTTAATAATGGTGTAGAATTGGAATTTGGGGTTAACTTAACTAAATTCTTATTCGTTAATGGTGGTTAGTGTTGGTGGATTCAAAAGAATCTATGATAGTAACCAGAGGAATTGGAATTAGTAATGCATCCAACTGTTAGGAAGAATGGATGGGGGTGGGTCATAATCCATAGATTGTACGTACAAATTATAGGTGATGGTTTTAATGTAGTTGAAACCCAATTTGTGTTATTTACGTATGATAACTAATTCTTAGTATTGCTTGTACAATGCATGTTCAAGGAAAGTGAATGATTGTTTGATATTGTAAGTGTTAATCCCATGCAATGAACTTATGTGAAATCTTATTGGATTTTACAAGTGTTGTTATGTTATCATTGTGGTTGTGATTGTGGTGATATCTATAATTGTTGTGAAATATACCGATATTTGGACATCTCCATGGGATTGATGATATAAGGTTGGCAGACACTTGATGTCTGGGATTTGGTACATGGACAAGGACTCATCCCCTACAGACCATGAGTAGTGGGCGCATATATAAGACCCTTAGAATGTGTGTACAAGGTACAAGTAAGTGTGATGGTTCGTTAAGTGAATTGGGGATTGTGTGTTTCTTGATTATATAGGTTCCTTGAGTGAACCAGGCTTACTTATTGTCATTATATGTGGGTTCCCTGAGTGAACCGAGTTTGTATGCTTAATTGTTAAGGTGGGTTCTTGTGTAACCCGAGATACATGATATTGCTATTACTGTTGTTATTGATGATCCTCGAGTGGTTCGGTTTAATTGCACTTAATGACATAGCTCTGTGTTTTCGATTACTTGTGCAATTGGGACATGATTTATATGATAGTTGCTTCATGGTTGTTGACTTAGAGTCTTATTGTTGGTCTTAGTTTGACTTGACTGGTTATCCTTGTTGACTCATTTTGACTAAACTTCATGTTATATTTGTTTACAAGGTTAAGTATTATGAATTTGAAAGATAGTTTTATGATACGATTCATGATTGTTGACCTGTTATGTGCCTATATTGACTATGTTTGTCGAAATATCTGAGGTGAATAGTGGTGTGTTAACTTGAGCTGTTGTCTATGTTAACCATCACAGGGTTAAACTTGATAGCAGGGTAGATCAGGGATGAGTGTTTTTAGTTGGGGTATGATTAAGAGATGGGTGTTTGTGTTTGTATGTTATGACATGGTCGGTGGTTTAGCGACAATTATATTTTTGGCCGGCAAGGCGGGTGTCACTATCTTGTTAGTTGTGCTATGTAGACTCAAATGAAACTAAGGGTACTAGAGCCTTAATGCATGACCGGACTAGTTGAACATGGCTAA
The DNA here is from genome assembly GCA_031232105.1 of Capsicum rhomboideum. Lineage (NCBI taxonomy): Eukaryota > Viridiplantae > Streptophyta > Magnoliopsida > Solanales > Solanaceae > Capsicum > Capsicum rhomboideum. The sequence goes on from CP124718.1 coordinate 55,463,029, forward strand.
GTATTACCTAAGTGTATAAATTGTGAATGGTTAAGGGTAAACAAACCTTGAGGGTTAGGATTGTAAGACTCATAGATAATTCACGGAGTGAGCTTTGACTTGGCAAGTAATGGGTACTTGGTGACTATGGTTGTTAATGTCCTAAGGTCTTAAAGAGTAATTTAATGAAGTTTCTGATTTAATGTCTCTCAAGTTGTATGTTTTCTCCTAGATATTTACGTGATTTTTATGTGATTAAATTCAGGTCAACCGATGATGCTTACTAGTACATGTTGTTTTGTACTGATACAACTCTTATTATACCTTTTTTGGGGTATAGTCGGGTTGCAGGATTAGTAGGTGTTTCATGATTGATACGGTTAAGATCTCCAATAGCTTCTGTGATTGTTTCCATGGTAGAAGCTGTGTGTTTTGTTTGTATTTCCTCATAGTAGCTTTTGTACCTGTTTAGACTAGTTCCTTGGGAAATATTTTCTGTTGTAATTAAAGTTTGTAAATTGATTGTAATAAAAGAAGTATTTCTTATTTCTTATTGAATTTCACGTACATTTTCAAATGGGTGGTAAGGGTTCTCCTATCTAGGTGGATTAGATTAGGTGTCCGCACGATTTGGGTCGTGACAGTCCATAACCATCATATTACATGTTATCAAGCCATAACACTTATATTCAACTTTTAACATAATCATTCCTTATTAGCATGTATTGCAACTAAATAAACAAACATTTGGTTAGACATGCAATCAAATTGAGTTTTAACTCTAATTCAATCATAACCTACCTCGAAACAAGCCTTGCAATGCCCTAAATCTCCTAAGCTTTGCCTTTTCTTGTAGCTTTGTCTTGATCTCGGTCTAACAATAACAAACAAGGAACAATTTAACCACTTATCTAACCATTCTAGCCATTAAAACCTAAATTCATTAATTTTAAGCCATGATCATGAACAATTTCTCCAATCTAAGGTTTTTCTACCCTTTGTTCTACTTGAATTCCCCATAATCTTGATTAACAGGACAAATTCTAGTATAGGAATTATAATTCAACATGTTTATTCTACTATAAAGTGATTCTAACCTCTCTATAATCATATAACACCAATTTTTTCAACCTAGGGTTAGACCCACCATCCCCACCATGATTAATCCTTATTGATTCTAAAGATTTGGGGATTAAAATTACGTTAGAGGAGAGGAAATTCACTTACCTTGGGAGTGTGAATTGATCAAAGTCACCAAAAGTTGCCTTTTTTTTACCTTTAGTTTGACCTCTGAAAGTTTTGGAATGAAAATAACATTTTGGACTCGTAGCTGATGTTTAACTGACTTGATCCTACTATAGTAGCATCACTATAGAGGGATCCACCCATCGTAGTGGCATTGACCAAGATAGACTTCCATTGTGGCAGCCCAAATCCCGCTATAGTGGGACCGATGTAGTGGACCTACTATCCACTATAGCGATAGTGAGGCTGAAACTCAGGAATAGTTCCTAGTTTTTGTTTTTTACAACATAATTCTCAAATTTCGACATTACGAACCAACCCTTGACATCAAATACTATAACTTGAGTTCTACTAACCCGATTTTTGTTTTAAAGTTTCTATGGATTACTAAACCTCTTGGATAACACAAGATAATCTTAAATCCATGCAATGTTACACCATTAGTTCCTAGATTTTCCAAGGCCATACAATACCTGAATTTTGTCTGAACTAGCCTAGCCTAAAATTTTCAAAATTTTCATTCGAGAATAATTTATCCCTAATTTTTGCATGCTAGGCTATACTGTAACAACGGAATGGGTCGTTATATTCGATGCAAATTTACCCATCATTCATCCCTTAATGACAACAATAAGGAAAAGAAGGATACTAGCAAAGAGTATACCTGAAATGTCAAACAAATAAGGGTACTTGCTATGCATGTCCGCTTTAGTCTCCCAAGTGGCCTCCTCAACAAGACGGTTCCTCCACTGGACTTTTACAAATTTAAACTCTTTTGTTCTCAATATATGAATATCCCGATCAAGTATAGAAACCTTCTATTCTTCATAGGAGAGATTCTTGTCTAGTAACACCGAGTTTCAATGAACAATGTAGTTGCCATTTTCATGATATTTCTTAAGCATAGAAACATGGAATACTAGATGGACCCTTGCTAAACATGGAGGCAATGCAGGTCTATAAGCCACCTTACCTACCTCCTCTAGAATCTCAAATAGAATAATGTCCCTAGGGCTAAGCTTAACCAGCTTTCTAAACTGCATTACTCCCTTTATAGGTGAAACCTTAAGCAACAAATGTTCATATTTATTGAAAAACACGTCCCTCACTTTCTGGTTCGTGTGCTCTTTTTGTCAACTTTGAGGTTCTAACAACTTCCCTTGAATGAACCTTACCTTCTCTTGTGACTTACTGAACCTTACCTTATCTTGTGACTTCCTTAATAAATCGGTGCCTAAAGGCTTTATATCACCCACCTCAAACTAGCCTATAGGAGATCTACATCTCCTCCTATATAGAGCCTCAAAAGGGGAAATATTAATGCTAGAGGGATAACTATTGTTGTATAAAAGGTCGCACAACGGAAAGAATTGATCCCAATGACCCCAAAATCAACCACATATGCCTGAAGCATGTATTTCAAAATATGAATAGTCCTCTTAGACTGCCCATCTATTTGAGGATGAAATATAGTACTGAGATCTAACTTAGTACCCAACTCATCGTGCAACTTGTTACAAATATTTTAAGTAAACTACATATCTCTGTCAGATATTATGGATACTTAAACTCCATGCAACTGCAAGATATACTTAACATAGATATTGGCTAACTTCTCAGCATTATAATTCACATTGACTGGAATGATATGTGTGGACTTGGTTAGCCTGTCAACAATAACCTAAATTGAGTCATACTGTCCCAAGGTCTTCATACCGCAAAATTCATGGCAATTCTCTCCCACTTCTACTCTATAATGGGCATTTGCTAAAGTAGACCTGTAGGCTTCAGATGTTCATACTTAACCTATCGATAATTTTGACATTTTGTCACGTAATCTACTATGTCTCTTTTCATTAAGAGCCACCAATAAAGCTGTCTCAAATCATCGTAGCACCAGGATGTATTGAATACTTTGATACATGAGCTTTAGCTAGCAGGGTAGGAATTAAATCATCAACACGGGGCACACATACATGCCCCTTTACTCTCAAAACACCACTATCATCAAAAGTAGCCTCTCAGGCCTCACTACGCACCACCTTATTTTGAAGCTTATTCAACTTTACATCTTCAAACCATCTGGCCTTGATTTGATCCAGAAATATCGACCTTACTTTAATACTAGACAACACTCTTCCTCTTTTTGACACCCCAAACTACATGAACTAGTTTGCTAGAGTCTGAAGCTCCCTAGCTAATGGATGCTTTGTTACTTTTAAACCAGCCAAGCTTCCCATACTCATATATTTCATACTCAATGTATCTGCCACCACATTGGCCTTTCTCGAATGTTACTAAATGGTAAAATCATTATCTTTCTATAATTCCATGCATCGTCGCTGTCTCGGATTCAAGTATTTTGGAGTGAACACATGTTGCAAGCTTTGATGATCCATGAACATCTCACACTTTACCCCATATAAGTTTGCCTTCATATTTTTAGCGTAAAGACCACAACTGCTAGATCCAAGTCATGAGTCAGATAGTTACTTTCATGAACCTTTAGTTGCCTTGAGTATAGGCAATCACTTTCTTATTCTATATCAAAATAGAACCCAATCCAGAACGTGAAGTATCATAAAATACTATAAAATCTTTACCTTCAACGGGCAAGGCAAGAATGAGAGCCATGATCAGAAGTGACTTGAGCTTTTAGAAGCTCTTTTGACACTTGTCATACCAAACAAAAGGCACCTCAATCTCGTTAAGTGAGTAACGATCGAAGCAAAGCCTTTAACAAAATTGAGGTAGTAGCTAACTAGACCCACAAAGCTACAAACTTTAGTCAATAAGGTGGGTCTATCCCAATTCTTAGCCACCTCTATATTTTGAGGATCCACTATCACCCTTTTCTCTGAAATAACATGTCCCAAAAAGGACACAAATGACACCCAGAATTCACACTTGGAGAATTTTGCATACAACTTCTTCTCTTTCAACACATCCAAAGCAATACGCAAAAGCCCTGCATGCTCTTTCTTACTCTTAGAGTACACCAAGATATCATTGATAAACACTATAACAAAGGAATCTAGGAAGGACTTAAAGACACCACTCATCAAACTCATAGTGGCTACCGATGCATTAGTCAACCCAAATGACATTACCAAAAACTCATAATGCCCGTAATGAGTCCGAAAGACTGTCTTAGAAGTATCTTCGGGAAAAATTTTTAACTGCTGACACCCTGACCTTAGATCTATCTTAGAGAAACAAAAGCACTCTGTAACTGATCAAACAAGCCATTTATCCTGGGCAATGAGTACTTATTATGGATGGTCACCTTATTCAATTATCGGTAATCTATACACATTCGAAGACTACCATCTTTCTCCTTAACAAATAAAATTGGGGCACCCAACGGTGAAGCACTGGGATAAATGAAACCTTTATAAAGCAACTCCTACAATTGTGTCTTAATATATCTTAAATTGACCAGAGACATTCAATACGGAGGAATAGAAATAGGATGGGTGCCCTACTTTAAGTTAATACAAAAATTAATATCTCGATCTGGAGGTATACCAGGCAAATCAGTATGGAATACTTCCTAAAACTCACATACTACAGGAACTGACTCAAGAGATGGAACTTTAGCACTAGTTTCCCAAAGATGATCCAAGAAAGCTGAACACCCCTTATGTCACGCCCCAAATTCCAACGGGGCGGACTGGCACCCGAAGCCGATAAGGCCCGAGAGAACCAATCTTTGCTCCTGTCCATTCATATGCATGTCACTCAATAAGCAACACCATCACATAGAGATATAAGATGTCAATAGCGGAAGTCATGGAAACATGTGATATATACATCTAAGAAACTTGGCCGTTAGGGCCATCAAGTCAAAGTGGACATACATTCTTTCATTCATCTCACCACATCCGTCTTCAAGGCCTCTAACAGATTCATATACATAACCATCCTAAAGTCGGGACAAGTCCCCGCTTTATACAACATTACAGTACCAAAACAAGTGTACATATGAGACCCAAAAATCCCCAAACCAACTGGAGCTCACCAAATATCGGCAAAAGATCCGCAACCTACTGTGGAGGTCCACTAGCACCTGCACCTGCAACAAGTAAGGTAAGTCCCCCAAGGGACGTCCGTACGAAGAATGTACTGAGTATGTAAGGCGCATATGAAACTGCATGATATATAAGCACTTCCATCACATCAAGTATAAGAGAATAGTCAGTACAGATAATTCACCGGTCTGCATATGTGGAACCATGTACAATACATTCTTACTTCTTTTGTCTTCACATTTATTCATCGTTACCGTTCTACCCATGTTGGGCCTTTCTGTCGCCCCTGGGATGAGATTAACCCATGCAAGGTATTTTAACCCCTGGGATGTTAGATTAACCCATGCTAGGTTCTTATGTCTCCCCTGGGATGTTATTAACCCATGATAGGTACTTTAACCCCTGGGATGTTATTTTAACCCATGCTAGGCTTTTATGTCGCCCCTTGGATGTTAATGTGATAACCCATGCTAGGCTTTTATGTCGCCCCTGGGATGTTACTCAAGAATATACAAACAGTTATACATTACTTCGTTCTTCCATTATAAGAGTGTTACATTACTTCTGTTCTTTTGTTATAAGATTGACACATTGGTAGTCATAACATTATTGGAACTTGGAAATATTAGTCAATGAACATGAGACATATGAATCACAATCGATCAATGAATAAGGAACATGTGATTAACAATAATTGATAACCGGATATGGGATACCTTAGAACATTTTGGAATAGAACAAGTACAATGTCGATGTGAACATTATGTGCTGCAGAAGGATACAGAAAGAGTAACCTTACATACCTTATCTTCCCAATATGAATATACAATCCTAAATGTGAATACAATAGTCCAGCTCATTCCTTAAGTTTCACTGTACAACACAAGTACATGACGGAGTTTACATTAACCACCAACTACCTTACAAATGCATATGACGGCAATGAGTTACATGATTGCCTTAACATGTCATTTCCCCCCTTGACAATACCATTTATGAAATTGTCATACCAACAATACCACAACATTCCATACATTGATCAATATATCATAAACCAATAGCATGTCACACCAAGTTCATACTTTACACTTCTCATCAACACAACATCGCAATTACTCCATCAAGTCACCTCAATACACTTCACAACAACATATCGACAATAATCCCACAATTTATACTCATAGAAAAATAACAAATTAAGGAACATAACCACACCATACATGTTGATATTTCATCCGTACCATGCACTTTCATCAAAACCCCATGTCTCCTTTCAAGTTTAAATCACAAAGATGTCACATCTTTTAGCAAAAAGCAAAAGTACCCTATTCAACCTTGCATACATAACCATCATGATCTACACAATCTATCATGTATAGAATATATTAAATCAAAAGAATAAACACTTACCCAAGCTTTCAAAGTGATGATCTTGTCCAAAGTGTCCAAAGAAAAATGGATGCCTTAGGGTTTGAAAAATAGAGAAATATCTTTTAGAGATATGTCTAGAAAGGCATGTGTGAGTTTTGGAATAAAAATCTGATTTCTTTGCCTTTATATAGTCCTTGTGGTCATCCTTAGCCAATTATTGGCATTTAATGCTGTGTTTACTTGGTCAAATTTGAAGAATGGGTCATTTTCCCCTTTGGGCCTTGCATTTTGGCTTCATTTTGGGCCTCAAATTGAGCCCATTTACACATGTCAACTTAGCCCACAAAATTCGATGCATGATTCACCATATATCTCATGTTTAAATAATTCCACAAATGTCACGACAATATTCAACTCACGAGATTCATGTTCGTAGCCTCAATCCCAAGAACAAACAATTCTAGCCACTCATGGCTTAATTGAACATAAGTTGATAAAATAATTATGACGACGACTTAACCCCAACTCGGATGTGAAACTTACTCAAGAGTAGCCCTAATATGATGGAATAATGATACCATAACCCAAGAGTCCTCTTTATAGACTAATAATCGTAGAAGAAATCGGGCAAAAAGCACCCCGACACTCTCCCGGGCGCCCCAAAGATTTAGCTGAAATTCCAGCATTTGAAAGATGTGCAGGGGTGGCCTAGCATGCCCTTGGGCATGCCCCCTTACTGCCAGTGACAAACATATTTCAGGCCAAAGAGGCCTGGCACGCCAACTGCAGCGCCCCACACTTAATCTTTGATTTTGACTTTTCTTTACGGATTTGGTTGGATCTTTAAAGTCCCAACCTTTTGCTTGCCTCTTATCTTTAAGATCCTTTGCTTGGATGTCCCTTAAACCTCACTTTTCACCCCACAAATTCTCCACAAAGTCACAAACACCACCTACTACAAAGGTCTAATGTAACACCCCGTATACTTTCGATGCTACTTGACAACTTTGAACCATGCTTACTTAGGTTTCGAGAGCCATAAGTATGTATTTTGTAGTGTTATGGATGGAACATTTGATATTGGGCTAGTAAATGTGATTAGACCTTTGTAGGAGGTATTTGTGATTTTTTTTTGAACTGTTGTGGAGTGAAAATTAAGGTTTGAAGGACTTCCAAGCAAAGGATATTAAAGCTAAAAGGCAAGCAAAAGATTTGGACTTGAAAGATCCAACCAAATCAACAAAGAAAAGTGGAAAATGAATTTTTGAGGTGGGGCACTGCAAGTGGCGTGCCAGGCCGCTTCTGGCCAAAATTTTTCTGACCCAGGCAGCAAAGGGGCGTGCCAGGCTGGTTTTTACAAAAAATTTTCTTAGACCATTAGTCTATAAATAGGACTCTTGGGTTATGGTATCATTATTCCATCGTAGTAGGGCTACTCTTGAGTGAGTTTAGCATCCCAGTTGGGGTTAATTCGTCGTCGTAATTATTTTATCAAATTATGTTCAATTAAGCCATGAGTGGCCAAAATTGTTGATTCTTGAGATTAAAACTACGAGCATGAATCGCGTGAGTTGGCTATTGTCGTAACATTTATGGAATTATTTAAACACGAGATATATGATGGATTAAACATTGAATTTGGTGGGCTAAGATGACATGTGTTATTGGGCTCAATTTAAAGCCCAAAATGAAGCCAAAATGCATAGGCCCAAAGGGCAAATGACCCATTCTTCCATATTTGACCAAGCAAACATTGTATTAAATGCCAAGAATTGGCTAAGGATGACATGAGGGACTATATAAAGGCACAAATCTGATTTTTAATTCATTGTAACTCTCATGCCTTTTTAGATATTTCCAAACCTATTTCTCTCAACACAAACCCTAATGTAACCATCTCTTGGAGACAAAATCATCACTTTGCAAGCCTTGGTAAGTGTCTACTCTCATGGATTAATTTATTATGTACTTAAGATGGTGTATATATCATGATGGTTATGTTGGCAAGGTGTTGAATAGTGCACTTTTGGGTTTTGCTAAAAGATGTGCCATCCTTGTGATTTAAAATTGAAAGGAGACTTGAGGTTTGAATGAAAGTGAATGGTGTGGATGAGATACCAACATGTATGGTGTGATTATGTTCCTTAACTTGTTATTTTTCTATAAGTGTAAATTGTGGGATTGTTGTCAATATGTTGTTATGAAGTGTCTTGAGGTGACTCGACAGATTAATTGTGATGCGGTGTTAATGAGAAAGTGTAAAGGAGAAACTTGTTTGTGAAATGCTAGTGGTTTATGATGTCTTGGTCAATGTATGGAATGTTATGGTATTGTTGGTATGATAATGCCATGAATGGTATTGTAAAGGGTGAAGTGATGTTCATGTAACTCATGGCCGTCTTATGCACTTGGAAAGTAGCTTGTGGTTAATGTTGGTTCCGTTATGTACTTGTGTTGTAAAGTGAAACGTAAGGAAGGAGCTGGACTATTGTATTCACGTATAGCATTGTGTATTCATATTGAGAAGACAAGGTATGTAAGGTTACTTTTTTCGTATCTTTCTGTATCACATATTGCTCACATTGTTATCATACGTATTCCATTCTGAAATACTCTAAGGTATCTCATTTCAGGTTGTCATCTATTATTAGTCACATGTTCCTTATTCGTTGGTCATTTGTTAGTCATGTGTTACGTAATTATGGACTTGTTCCAAATATTCCAATAATGATTACATCCCAAAGTTCCAATCATATTATAAGTACCCAAAGTATCAATATCATGAAAGTAAAGGAATGAAGTAATGTATATAAGTGTTTCCAATAATGTATCAATCTGTCACAAACAAATGTATAAATCTCGTAAAAGTAAAGAATGAAGTAATGAGAATAATGGTTTAATGGTTAATGTTAAGAATAGGTGGTATCTCATGGAGTGAAAGAAACACTCGCATGAATGACGATCCCAATATTACAGGTGGTATCTCATGGGATGAAAAGAACATCCGCATGAATGGCGATCCCGATTATTAAAGCATGGGTGGTATCTCATGGAGTGAAAGACACACTCGCATGAATGAAGATCCCAATATTACGGGTGGTAGCCCATGGGATGAGAGGAACATCCGCATGGATGACGATCCCGATTATTATGTTATCTCCCACTGATCAGTTGGGGCCCGAATATAGTATAGCACAGACTAAGATGAATGAACATAAAAGCAAAGAAGCAAAGAAAGTATTAAAAGCAAAGTACATAATTCCAAACATATAGAACAATGGTTTATCCGTATTGACTATTCTCTTATAATTGATTCCATTGAAGTTTTTATGTATTGATGCAGTTTCTTATGGCCTTACATACTCAGTACATTCTTCGTACTGACCCTCTTGGGGGGGGGGGGCTTACCTTACTTGCTGCAGGCACAGGTGCTAGTAGACCTCTTCAGTAGGCTATGAGATATCCGCAGATTATTGGTGGGCTCCAGTTGGTTCGGGGCTTTTCGTGTGGATATGTACATTTGTTGTGGTATTGTATATGTGTATAGAGAGAGGTGTTGTCCCGAATCTAGGTTGGTTATGGTTATGTATCTGTAGAGGCTTTGTAGACAGATGTGGAAGAACGAATGTAAGAGATGTATGTCCATTTTGACTTGACGGCCCCAACGACCAAGTTTTATATATAGCATATGTTTCCATGACTTCCCATTGGCGTTTTATTTTTTAGAAGTTACACGAGATAGAATGCTATTCATAAAGAGACATGCATATGAAGGTTCATGAGCAAAGATTGATTCTCTCGGGCCATATCGGCTTCGGGTGCCAGTCCGCCCCGCTGGAATTCGGGGTGTGACATCTAATCACATTTACTAGTACAATATCAAATGTTCCATCAATAAAAATGCAAAATACGTACTTATTGCTGTCGAACCTAGGGTAAACATGGTTCAAGTAGGGTCGGGAAGGTACGAGGTGTTACACCTTACCTACTAATTTCTTGGCATGAATAAAAGAAATAAGTTTCACGGGAACAGGTCTATAGTCACCCTCCCACTCTAGCCTATCCATCCTTGGCATAACTAAAGTTATAGTCTTGGCATTACAATATATAATGGCATGAGGAGGAGACAACCAAGTCATACTAAGAATAATATCAAAGTCTAACATATCTAATATCACCAGATCAACCCAAGTATGAAAAACAATAAAGATCAATAGACAAGCATGATAAACCTAAGTTACTATAGTAGAATCCCCGATCGGAGTAGACATATGAACAAGTGCAGAAAGCATGTCACAAACCATATTCAACCCCAAAGCAAATCTAGCAGACATATATGAAAAGGTAGAACTTGGATCAAATAAAATTGAAACCATCCAATTACAGATAAGAATGGTACCTATGATAATCACATCCAATGCCTCAGCCTCAGATTTTCTTGGGAAGGCATAACAATGAGCCCTATTATCAATCTAATCACCTCCCCTAGCCTACTATGCACCACCTCTGCCAGTATTGACACCTTTTCGAGTACCACCTAGACCTACCTAATAACCTCCCCAGCCACCCTATGGATGATCTCTAGCATTATCTCTGCCCCTTCTACCAGCCATAACTAAGGTTTTGGACTGTTGCTGCTGACTCTGGAATCCTAACTGTCTAACACTAGGATAATTTTTTTCAAGTGTCTAATTCCGCCGCAAGAAAAAAATGCGCAATCTAACGAAGGCCGATGAGTGAAAAAGTAAGAAACCACCTAGATACCTAAACCTGAAGACTGCTGAACAGTAGCTGACAGACCTACTATCAAGCCTAGCAAGGCTGGATGAATAGGACCATTCGGGTAAGCCTGAGAATTATGACCTCTGGAGTATGAACCACTAAAGTTGCCTGCATTTTAAGTCCTTTTCATTGCCATCTTTGCATAACCCTCTTATTGAACCCCTTCCACCTTATTTACATAATCTACCATCTTGTTGAGGGTCTTACCCCAGGATGTCATTTGAAGTGCTGAAATTTGAAGATTATTGTTCAAACCTTTCACAAAGCGGTAGATCCACTCACTCTTTCTCTGTATCGAGCATCTGAGAATCAAACATAGACAAGGCATGAAACTTGGCCTCATAAGCCACAACAGTCATATTACCCTATTCAAGGGTGAGAAACTCATCTCTCTTTTTATCATGAAAGGTGCGTGGCACATACTTCTCCAGGAATAAGATATGGAACTGGGTCCAAGTCAATGGAGGCAACAGGGAAGATCTACACTCAACATAGGCCCTCCACTATTGCTTAGAATCCTCTTATAGCTAGAATGTCACAAACTCCACCATGTTCTGCTCTACTTTACCCATCTTACGCAATCTCTCATGAAAATCCACAATAAGCTCAAAGGCATCTTCCATTTCAGTACCAAGGAAGACTGGAGGCTTCATTTTTAGGAACTTACACAACAACTCATATTCACTTTCGGTCATGGCTGAACCCAGTATTAGATGGGGAAAACACCCATCTCATAGGCTTCATCCATCCTAGGGGATACCGCTATAACATGCTATACCTTGGCTGATGGTAAATAGGAACTATAAGTGTGGCCCCAGTACCGGCCAACCCACTCAAAAAACCCAAGACTTGATGTATCAACTCTAAAGACATCTGAATAGGGGTTACATCTTCCTGGACCAGTGTTACATTATCATGCACTGGTACCTCATCATTCAATACCTCTTTAGGATGATGTTCGAGTGGTAGAGGTGATACCAATTTGTGTCTGGTTATATTACCTACAGCCTAAGCTCCACCCCCGGTGGGTGCTACCCTATTTCCTCTCTTTTATCTCCTTTGTCTTCAACCCTTAACTATAACCTCAACAATTAGAGCAGCTAGTGCAAGAACCTCTACTATCTGGATCTATTAGATCTCATATTCACCATATATAAGAAATAGAATGAAGATGGTTAGCTACCAATTTGGATTACTAGATAACAATTGGAATCAAGTCATAGCATGAAAGAATAAAGAAAGTGAAGTTTTCCTAAAGTCCTGTAACCTCTCGATGAAAAGTACAAACTTCTCTATACTATTCCGCAAGACTCTAGTAAGACTCATTTTGGTATAATGATATCAATGAATCATAGCTTTAATACAAACTCTGTCACGACCCAACCCATCATGAGTGGACACACAAACCCCCGTTGGGAGAAACATCTAACTCGAATCCAATTATCAACTACTTACTCAAATTTTAAAACCAAAACTCCATTCATTACAAGAGTTGATACTTATCATAAAAAACTAATGTGGAAATAATATCATCATTTAAAAACATCCCAGAAACTGAAAGTCAACATACCAGAATTCTAACTATCAAGTTTATTACAACAAAAAACAAACAAAATGAAATAAATTATCTTTGTCAAAAACAATAAGGACAAGATAAATAGGACAATGATCCATGACTGCCTGGAAGATGAATGCTTACCCTTGGTTCAGGAATCACAATATCGTCTATAACTGAGGTCTCGTAGAAGCCACTGAAATATGCTCCACACTCAACAAAAGCAGAGTACAGGGTAGTATCAATACAAAACCACTATGTACTGGTGGGTATCATAGGCCGACTCAACTTTTCCAATATTAATACTTGACCAAATATTTGTAAACAAGTAACAAACATGACCACAAAACCATATATTCAAACAAATTATTACAACAGACCTTCAAGTTCAACCTTATCTGATTGAGTATCAATAATCTCAATTATACAGATCAATTCTCTATTTATTGTCAACAATAGGAATAACATGTAACCAAATCAGATTACCATTTTACATCATGAAAATCTCAATATCTTGTCAACCTCAGGAAACAGATCACACCAAGAACAAATAACCAATAATAAGACAAGAAATTGGTTCACACAAGGAAACCAAAGTAATATCAACAACCAATGGTCCACACAAGAAACCCCAAATATCAAAAACATAACCTGATCCACTCAAGGAATCGTCAAACTCTCCAAATCAAGTGTATACACTTGCTATGTGATTTATAATTTCCCACTAGCCATGACCTACAGGGGACGAGTTCAGTCCATGCACCAAATATTCTAGACAAAGAGTGCCTTGCCAACCTTATCCTAAAACAAGTGTTATACCACCCTTATCTTAATCTCACCACCCTTATCCTTCTTAAATCCACTAATTTAATCTCAACCATGCATTTAGAAAAATTAACTCATAACAACAACCACATTTTATTAAAAAGTATAATCATATAGTACGTTTAGAAACCACAACACTTGCATATCAGCAAGGTCCATACCCATTAGATTACATGCTATCAACCCACAACACTTATATTCAACTTTTAACATAATCATTCCTTATTACCATATAACTTAATAAACAAACATTCAGTTAAACATGCACACATGCAACCAAATTTTGGTTTACTCCAATTCAACCATAATCTACGTCAAATCAAGCCTTATAATGCCCTAAATCACCTGTGCTTTGCCTTTTCTTATAGCTTTGGCTTGATCTCGGTCTAACAATAACAAACAAGGAACAATTTAACCACTTATCTAACTATTTTAGGTTTTAAAACCTAAATTCATTATTTTTATACCAAGATCATGAATAATTTCACAAATCTAGGGGTTTTGTACCCTTTGTTCTACTCGAATTCCCCATAATCAAGATTAAAAGGACAAATTCTAGCCTAGGAATCATAATTCAACACATTTAAACCACTATCAAGTGATTCTAACCCTTTTATAATCATATCACACTAGGTTCTTTAACCTAGGGTCACACCAACCATCCCCACCATGATTAATCCTAATTCATTCTTAGGATTTGAGGATTAAAATTACATTAGAGGGGAGAAAACTCACTTATCTTAGGGGTGGGAATTGATCAAAGTCACTAAAATTTGCCTTTTTCCCTAGTTCGGTCCTTGAAAGTTTTGGAATAAAAATAATGTTTTGGACTAGGAACTGACGTTTAGCTTACTTGATCTTGCTATAGCAGCCCGATTCCTGCTATTGCGGGATGCGCCCGCCATAGCGACATTGACCAAGACAAACTCCCGCAGCTGTGGCCCTCCTGCTCATTATAGCAGCAGTGAGGCATAAACTCATGACTAGTTCCCAATTTTAGTGTTTTTACAGCATAATACTCAAATTTTGACATTACAAACTAACCCTTTAACATAAAACACTCTTAACCAAATTTCTACTAACCTGATTTCCATTCTGAAAGTTTCTATGGATTACTAAACCTCTTGTTAATACAACATAATCTTAAATTCATGCAACGTTAGACCATCAATTCCCTAATTTTCCTAGGCCACACAAGATTTGAATTTCATCTGAAAGAAATTAGCGTAGTCTGAAATTTCTATAATTTTCATCCAAGGATAACTTAACCCAAATTTTCTCATGCTAGGCTATACCGTAATAATGGAATGGGTTTTTACATGCACATATCTAAATCTATACAAAAGAGTTCAAGAAGTGTAATATGAGTATAAGGATGAATGTGTACTCAATAAGTATCATTAATCGATTCTATTAATGTAGTGGTTAGGGTTGATTTTTGAAACACTTGTGTCTACATTCTAACAAATATAAGTCTCCGCTAACAATTAATCAACAAATAAGAGTGAAATAACTCAATGAATCAAATAGAATTTCATAATCAATAGATAATGAAAAATAAGCACAATTTACCTCTACATATTAATTTAAGCTTAGTTAGATTTAACAAGATCACATAATGATGCAACATAATGTAATGACTATATCTAACTCAAACTTGGTATGTATACTAACTCTAATGGAAGCATCTAGAATTATGATCCATGCCAGTATATGAACAGGAAGGAAATAGATAAGTCTCCAGACGCCAGGAGGTAAACGTAGATTTAAAGAATAAGTCTCTGAGAATGAATAAAGTCAGCATGGATGGCTAGTGCTAGGGTCTACATCAAAATAATATCCAGAGGTATAGGGTGAATACAAAACACAAAAAATCAGTAGGCATCATAGGTAAAGATATACACAAAACTGGCAGATATACAATGTAAATTATAATAAAATAACTCTTCATGCCAAAAGTCCTAGCAGTCTATGTCATATTATAGAATACACAATAATAATATATAGATATATGATGTAGTACAATATGGTATGATGTAATGTAATATGATGACCAATATAGTGAAAGCCTGGAATCTTATCTTAGACCTGTTCGAAATCTCATCTCGGATGTAATAATTATGAAAGCCAAGAATCTTGCCTTGAACCTTTTTAGAATCGCACCTCGAACATAGAAAAATAAGTAGAAAAGGACCATAATATTACCTCAAACTGAGGAAAGGTAAAGAGTCCAAAATCTTACCCTGAAGTTGGTAAAAAAAAAGTTGTACAATTCCTTTTTAAAACAAAACTATATTTTTCCTTAGTACCATAGTTGTGAACCGTGGGTGTGAATGTGTGAATATGTATATGCATATATATATATATATATATATATATATATATATATATATATATATATATATATATATATATATATATATATATATATATATATATATATAGATAGATAGAGAGAGATAGAGAGATAGATAGATAGATAGATAATATGACAATATGAATAATTTAACCATGATCAATTAAAATCACAATATATCAGTCTCAGACAATAAGCCTCACAATTCCAACTGTCGAGAAAATAACTAGGATTAAAGCACAATGTGAGCTATCAACCAAATTCTCACTCTACCATGAAATCCCATCCCGATATCTAACTCAAAAATCCCTATTATAAGCATAATAGTAGGCAAGCAACCCATCACGTAAATATTAAATAAGTACTCCACTACTAAGTTCCCAAATTAGGCCTGAATTTATAATTTTAATCATACCTATTTTTACCCAATAATTTACCTACTTGTAGTGCAATTTGCATAGTACACTATCAACTTAAGCCAAGTCTAAAAAGAGAGAAACTGTGACCTACCTCAAGGCCAAACTACAACCTTGACTCATCAAGTGTAAGCCTACCCCTACAATCAAACCTTAACATGCTCCTAATCTATTGATAATGCAATCTACATATAAATATAAGATGAACGACGTACAAACAAAAAAATATAGGTTCTAGGATGGAATTCAGAAATAAAATTGACCCTCGAGGATCGTTGGAAAAATTAAAATTTTCCCTACAATTATCTTACCCATAAGGTAAGAAACCATAGCCCAAAGTTTGGGCGAAAACGGAATCCGAATTGGAACCTAAAACAGTGTTGAAAATACATTTAAACTTTTTAGAAAACCCAAGATTTTTGAGAAGTAAACATAGATTAAATATGAATTTTATACTAAAATTTGGAAGAGGTAAAAAGGGGAAAGTAAGGAACTTACCAGCTGAATATCTCACCATGAAATGCCCGATTCTTCAAAATCTTGAGCTCTTAAAATGTAATGACCCACTAGGTCATTTTTGTAATTTTATTGCATTTTTACTGTTTTAACCCTTCTCATAGTTTTTTATAGTCTTTATGACTTGCATGGATAGGTGGAGTAGTTCTCAAGGTGTTCACTTAGGTTTTAGGTAGATTTCAATTTTAGAGCTTTTAACTTAAAATAGTTTGACTGCGTCAATATTCTTGAAAAATAGATTTCGATGAAAATTTTGTTAGTTCTGTTAGATTTGGAAGGTGGTTTTTAGGCTAGTGGGACCTTTGGTTTGGGTCCCAAGGGTTTCACACTTATTTTGGGTACTTGCGTGGATTTTTATTAATTTTAGTGAAGTGTTTTCAGTCAATATGTTGTCAAGACAACCTCCATTGTCATTTTGTCGATTCCATTGAGTCTAAAATGTAATTACAGTTGGGTAGCATATTAAATTTTATTCATAAGACTCAGAATGAATCACCAAGGTCCATCCAAAGTTATTTTTAAGCTTGGAAATTGTTAGTTTTTCAGTTGTTGGTGCTGAGCATTTTTTCTCTTCACATTTACGATGAGGCCATTGCATTCATGAATTTCCAAAAGGTTGAACTTCACAATTACTTGATGGTTGTCACGATTGCAAAGAATAGGCTTGTGGGGTCTGGGTCATCTTACTTTTTGTGATCATATGGAGAACCATTGTGTTTGGATGGTGTGGGTCAATGCGACCCCACAATCGTGAAGGGGTTGCATTCATGAATAACTACCCCTGGAAATATATATATTTTCCAACTTTTATTTCTCCATTTTACACAATTTTGGAAATCTTGGGAGAATTTGGAGCTAATATCTTATGGGATTTTCACCCTAGTAGTGTTCAGGTAAGTTCCTTGCACCTCTCTCTTATTTTTCCTATGTGTTTCATACATAATAGATCTTTGATTCCATCCAATTTGAATTTAATTTCTTGATTTCACTAAATTACAATGGATCTTTCTAGGCTCTTTTGAAGCCCAGATGGATTTCCATCTTTGCCAACTTTTGGGTACGAGTTCCTCATCCTCTGTGGAGGTAATTGTGAGTAAAAATTTTAGATTCACCGACGGGTCTAAAGGAGTATATTTTGGACGTGAATTATAAATTATCAATATGTATATCATTATTCTCGTGTTTATATATAGATTACGTATTTGATACAGTGGCAGTGATATGCGGCTTTGTGGAAGGGAAAGGTTTCCATGTGATAGTTCAAGATTTGTAGTTTGACTGTGAGGTAGGTTATGCTCTTTCCACTCTAAAGAACCAATTAACATTAGCTGATAACTATGAAGTCAAAATCATTGGATTGTCACTGGCCTGAGACTCAAAATTGTTATTGCTAGCTAAGATCAAAATCACCAAGATTGGACCTATGTTATGAGAAGTGAAAAGTGAGAGTGACAGAGAGATTATGTTGGTTTAGGTTTAGGTTTGCTCTTTGCTGAATGTTAATTAACTTTTTGGGCCACTTAGATCAGTAAAGAAAATGGGCTTCTGTAGTTGGGCTTAAACTTTAATGGCTATATCAAATACTTTTAAATTTTGTAATAATATTTTGGTTTTTTGGTTATACCAAAATATTTGGACCATATAGCCAAAAACCGAACTGAATACAAAGATTATAGAGAAAAATAAACCATAATGAAACTGAAAAATAGAAAAACTAAAATAAAAAAACCAAATTAATTTGGTTCAGTCTGATTTTTTAGTGTTTTGATGTTTATGCTGATGTAGGTGGCTTTCGCTTCAGTGAAAGATTCTCTACGCCTGCAACATCGCCTGTGCAACTATTCTTTTGCTGGTGCAGTGATCATTGTATATAAAACTGCCTCTTCTTCTCCAAACATTCCATTTTATTTCCAAATTTATTGAGAGCTCAGATTAAAGGGGATTTAGACAATTCTTGGTAGATTCTACATCAGGTAAGTTTAATTTCTTTGTCTTTGCTTTCTGTCATTTCGTCTCACATCAATTTCATCTTTAATTCTCAATTTCGGTCTTGAATTCTTTATTTTTTTTCTTGATTAAAGTAAGCTTTTTTTGGATCAATTGAATCAAAATTGAATTCTTTATTTGTCTAACTTTTAGGCATGTGTTTCTAACCCTTGGGGGAGGGTATGAGATAAGATTTTTGGATTTTGTCTACGGGCCCTGAGGGTCAGGTTTTGACCTAATTTCCAACCCAAATTCTATTTTTTCGATATGTGTATTGTTATTCTCGTATTAATGAGGAGGTTGTATTTTTGATAGCATGGCATTATTTTGAGTATGAATGGAGGGGAAATATTGTTATTTTACAACCCAAGATTGTTGTTCGGTCTTGAGGTAGGTTACAATCAACTTTCCTTTAGTCTTAGCTTGGTTAGGTGATATATTTTACATTATACGTTGGTTAAGGGATTTGTAGGATAGGCTTAGGTTAAACTTGATACTTTTTAATTTATTGGCTTATTTTGGAAATTTAGAATAGAATTTCTCTTCTGAGCCTTAGTTTAGGTGACTTGCTTAGTTTTAGGCACAAACTAGGGATCCTTAGTATAGGTTGGAGTAAGATTAGCACCTAAAAAGTCTATCTGTATAAATGATCTAGGACTGTATTCGGAGTTTCCCTGGGGTTGGTAAGGCAAAATGAGGCCACCCTAGCCTATTGAGTGCTCTAATTTTATGGTAGAGTGGATTTTTGTTGATACATTACTTTTGTACTGTATTCATTTTTGTGGTATCCTTATGCCATGAGACTGTGGGCCTGAAGCCAAGAATTTGCATTGGCTAGGTTCTAGGTTAGTGTGATTTTGTTATGGAGGGTGGTTTTACCCTGTTTTATGAATACATATATCTATATATTTACTTGAGTTGGCACAGATACATTCATATATACATACACATGGATTGTGGTATGATTTGGAGGAAAATACTAGATTTTTAACTTTTAAAAGGAAACTATACAACCTTTATTATTGGTTTTTGTCTTTGAAAAAGGAAATTGTACTATCTTAATATGGATTTCAGATTTCAGAAAGATTTGTATCATTTTGTCAAAGATTTATATGTTCTAATGGATGTACTACTTTATAATTCTAATTGAGGGATGTTTTCATTCCATTTCTCCATTTACTTTCTTGTTCATGAGCTCAAGGTACAATTTTGGGTGGTCTGAGGTATATGTTCTAGGTTTTTCTTTTTTCTTTTTACATGTGAGAGGAGCTCGAGGGATTTCTAAGTGACTCAAGGAATATGTGTCAGGTCTTCCATTTTTGTATTGGCCACATACTACATTGCATCATCACATACTACATGACATTTCTCATTTATATTGCATGTATTGTTATTATTATTTTCACTTTATCCTTGTTATTTTCAAGATTTCTAGGTTAGCTTTAAATATATAGGTTCTTATTCATTTTATTTATATTATGTATTATCTTCTAAGCTCAGTCGGCCTATGATGCCTACTGAGTACCCTATGCTTTGGTACTCATGCTACACATATGTATCTTTTCCTTATAGAGATCCTAGCCCGTGTCATCCTTATTGATCCTATTCATTCGGAGGCTGCTTTTGATTAGATTTGCAGTGAGCACTTGGTATCCAGAGATTTACCCACTTCCTTCTTGTTCTTTACTATCTATATGTTGTATATTTTGGACAAACTTATATAAGATTAGTGCCCACTCTTGTACTTAGTAGCTCTTGTACATGTGACACCAAGTTCTAGGATGGTATTTCTGTATATTCTTGTCTTTCTCATCACTCATAGGGCCCATATCTGTATATCGTTTATTTGTTATGTATGTACCAATACAGGGTAGCCCATTTCCTTTTCTTTTTTAGCTTTTTTATTATTTATATTAGTTGTTACTTTTGGCATGTGGCTTGGGTTTTGTTTACCTACTGGATGGTTGTAGTATGTGCCATTATAACCAGATTTTGGGTCTGAAAATGTGGTATCCGAGCTTTAGCTTCACTGGTCTCATTGATGCAAGAGCAAGTGTCTAGTAGAGTCTTATGTGTCATTATGATAATGTTCGTATTCTATCTTCAAGGCATTCTTAGGAAAATTATGTTCTTTTACTCCTTGTCGGCATTCTTACCACTATCGGCTTCAAAGTCTCATTTTGTTGCATTCTTTCTCAGATGGGCAGGAGTATATAGTCAGCAAGCGTGGACAAGGCTCATACATCAGATACTATGGTACTTACTCGAGGCTAGGCCATAGTGCCGTAATTGGATTTAGAGATAGTTGTAGTGGTTCTACCACATCAGCCAGAGGGTCTGTAGTCAGCCCAGGCTCTAGCGGGATTTGTTGCCACACCAAATGTTCAGGTCACCATGGTTAGGATTTCTAGCCTTCTAGAGAGTATTTAATAGGCATGGGCCATGCCCTATACTGCGAGTGGTTCTTCAGTCAGGGATAAGTTCACAAATCTTCATCATGGTTCTACGTCTATTTCAAAGTATGAGACCAAATTTCACAAGTTGAGACATGATTTAATGATTCTTTCTATCGAGTATGAGAGAGTGCAAAGGTTTGTCTGAGGGTTGCTATTACCACTCCATTTAGCGATAAAGCATTTAGTGGAAGCAGGGTCTACTTTTCTTTAGGTCGTTGATCATGGAAGGACTATAGAAGGGATATGTGCGAGGCCGGCCTATGGAGGTGGCAACAAGAGGCCTCGCCGTCAGGGAAGTTTCAATGATTCTTCATTTAGAGATATGGGTTTTCCTAGTAGATGTTATCATATACACTCTAAGCTTAGCAGGCTCATTCAAGTAGAACTATAGGTTTTAGATGGTGGTTATTCAGGTCATGTTGGGTAGAGCAGTAAGAGTTCATGCTAGCTTTCTTGGGCTTCACATTCTAGGTATTCAGGCCGTTGTGGCCATTCTGATTTTGTTGGTTTTTTGTTATGACCCGAGACTACCCCTAGTCTTGAGCCATACCTATCTACTCACTAGTGGTCCAAAATTACCCTTGGCATAGCATATCTACAGAGTAATATAGATGGTAAAACTGATGCGGAAACATCGACAATGATAGTTGGCTAAATTTGAAGAGAAGCAATCTTTAGTGAGACATAAATGGAAATAAATGGAAGAATGTAAACTTCGCTTGTGTTTTGTTTATGTAGGAGTATATTGAAGCATTTGGATCTTAAATAAGAAGAAAAAGAGCACCAAGGAACCAGTGGAGGATCAACATTGCACACATAGCGAAACAAGTAGAAAATGGCCAAGGAGGTTTTGACTTGCGCCATAACTGCAAAGTAAACAATGGCACAGTTTTGTAGAGATACAAGGACCCCTTGTGCCACTCCCCCAAAGCAAGGGATGGTGCAAAAATTCCCACCATTTTGAATTTTTACTTGTTTCTTACACCACTACCTTGTTTTTTGGCAGTGGCGTGAGCAGGGACTTCTCCTAACCCAATTTGGATTGATTTTTGAAGTTTAAAAGGTTCCTAAACTCTATATAACCCCCCCTCTAGACATGTTTAATCATACACAACTAATTTGGGGAAGACAAAGGCTACGGCAAAGCTCAAGAACAAGGTCTAGTTTTATTTTCTAATTTTATTTTCGATTTCTACCTTGTAAATTCATGAAATCTCTTCTTCCAAAGAGATTCATGAGAAGCTAAACCTTTTAATTTCTAGGTTTGTGTTTGGACATGAGAGTTGAAGCTTGAATAGCATATTAATATTTCAATTTCCATCCATTGAGTTGATTATTTCATTATTGAATGCAATTATTCGTTTGCTTGATGACCTTACGAATACTATCTAAGGCTTGTTTGTTGGCTATGAAAAAGGGAACGATAAGTGTAAAAAGAGTAAATAGGGATAAGTCATCAACCTTATAGGTGAAGGGAATTAATTTTTCACAGGGGATAGAAATATACCATGTAACCTAGCTTAGTTGATACACATGATATCCTCATATACTTCACTATTAACTGGCGATCATAGAAATATAGGTGTTATGAATAGTCAAATAGGCTTAGAATTGTTGGAAAAAATGCTCAATATAGCTAAAATTAACCTAGTAACTTAGAAAATCAAATTGTGCATATGATTAGGTAGCTCAACTGGGTTGTCAAAATACCACAACCCTAGATCTTTTTCCTCAACTGAATCACAACACATAAATTCTTCGTCTTATTGACAATTGTTAATCTTTCCTTATTAAAACTCAATTAATTACATGTCACCTATTAAATAGTTAAAATAAAATTTCAAAATAGAACTTCAATTCGTCAAATCCTTGTGGGTGCAATATCGAGACTTACATCCTTTATTACTTTTACGACTACATATACTTGAGTGTACCAAAGGATGCAATAGTATCTCTTTAGACCTGCCTATCCAGAATAGCAATAGGCTCCTCTTCTAAAGCTAAAATTTGTTCTAAATAAATCAAATGCCACTGAAGTATGTGATACTCACCAGGAAGAAATCTCCTTAACATTGATGTGTCATAATCACATGAAACTTTCGACGATTAAAACAAAGAAAATATGCAGTAACTTGGGTATATCTTGTGGGTATGATGTGTTTTCTGTCCTACTTTGCAGGAAAATAGGTTATGGATGCAAAATGGAGATAAAGTGAAGAAGAATGCATAAGAATGGAGAAATTGAAGATGAAAGAGTCAAGGTGTACCCCCAGGGGTGACTCACGTCAGATACTTACGTACCGTAGGTACACTCATGTAATGTGAGATGGTACCGTGGATCAACTTTAGATAGGTGGAATTACAAACTGCTTCCCACGACAGGAATCCACGTGGTATGAATCAACTCACATGACATGAGTGGGTGCTGTGAATAGACTTCAGAGATTGTGTGGTGCTACCTGATTCTCACGACAGGGACCCACGTGATGTGGCTTGGTTCCACGATACCAAGATACGATACGATGGAAAATTGCCGACTTTAGTCTCCTATTTTGTATGGGACAGGATTCATCTTGTATTTATAAATACCCATGTATTGTCCTATGTGCAGGAATTAGTCAGTACATTATTTTGAGATAGTTTTGTCATTATTTTGAGTTCAGAAATACATTATTGATTTTGTAATCTTGGAACACCGATTCTAGGGTTTTATTCATAGTTGAGATTTCAGAGTTTCTTCATTATTGTGAGTTTAAAATTATGTCTTCACCCTTGAATTCTTATTATGCTCTTGCGAACATGAGTAGCTAAACTCATCAACTAGGATTGTGTAAACCATGAGGAATTAACAAAATGAGTTAAGTGCAAAGCAATTCTAAACCACTGTGAATGCATGTATTGTTATTTCCTTCATTGTGATTGATCTTCTAACGATTGCAAACGTTAGAAACTCGCCTGTATTCTAGACTTTCTCGAGAGAGAGGTAGAGATTGGGAAAAGGAAATAACAACAGAGATTTGAAGCTATCAACCTTCATCTAATAACTTGAGCCTTCGCAGGAAAAGTTATCTGAGATCCAGGACAAGGGTTAGTAGTACGACACTCAGAGACCAAGAGGAGAAGAGTGAAATTCGTCTAATTAAGGTCGAGAGACATTTAGATGAATATATCTTGTCTGATTTTACATGTAACTTAGCGGGACAGTTTTGTCAGAACATGTAACCGGTGGAGTTAAGGAATCATTGGGGATCACAGTCTTAGTGTATTTCTCATATTGTCTACAAACCCTCTATAATCAGAAATCGTTACCGTTATAACTTACTTATAACCCCCCCAGTTTTTACTTACTTACCAGTTACTCAGACTAGAATTCTACCTAACTTTGACCTATTCCCTGTGGGATCGACCCCAACCTAGTTGTGTTTTATATTTGATACATCAACCGCATTATACTTCATTGCGAGGTGTAATTTGGGCGACATCAAATTTTGGCGCCATTACCGGGAAACTACGGTTACGGAGTTGATTAATACTAGTTGAAGTTGATTGGTATTGTTTTTCTATACTTCTAAGGGCACATGCCGGTGTATGCCCAATACTAGGAGTCAAGGCAATTTCCTGATTCAGCTTGATCTTGAAATTGAAAGGACTGTGAGAGAAAATCGAAGAATGGTGAATACCGATGAAGTTTAGGATCCTGCTGCCTTGGAAGACATTCATAATCAACCAATTCAGAAATTTGGTCATGAAACAACAGATCAAACTATGGATCAGTTAACACGAGAAGTGCAAGCTAGACAAGCTGCTTTTAGTAAAGTAAAGAGAGATAATCGAGCTATGCAAGAGGCAGCCTAGCGACAGGCTGATGCTAAAGAGAGACAAAGAAGACAGAGATCTCACCAACCACTTCAAAGATCGCATGTGCCAATTTATGATGATCCTGAGGAAGAAGATGTGGCCTATTTCGAGCAAAAAAAGACTGGTGCCATTATTCCACCAGAGTTACCTCAGGGCACTAAGTTTGACATTACCAGTGCCATGATTCACCTGCTAAACATGAAGGGTGTGTTTGCCGATCTTCCTACTGATGATCCAAACATGCACGTGATGAATTTTGTGGGGGTCTGCACTTCATATAATTTTCCTGGAGTTGACCAAGAGGCTATTCAATTAAGATTGTTTCCATTATCTCTAATAGGAGAGGCGACTTTGTGGTTGGCAGAATTACCACGAGGTTCCATTTCTACTTGGAAAGAATTAAGAAATCAATTTCTGAAAATAAATTTACAACTTCAGACAACTACATTCTGAAGTACTTTACAAGACATGGATAAGGTTCAAGAAGAAGCTACAGAATGTGCCAAATCATAGGATGAGTGGTAGGAATTTACTTGAAATCTTCTACAAGGTTTAAATGCCAACACGAAGGCGGTAGCAGATACTATCACTGGTAGAGCATTCATGAGTTTGAGATAGGAACGAGCTTTAGAGATATTAGATCATATCACTAAGACCAACCGAGGTTGGCATACTCGGGAGGCAGAAACGCCTGCTGGCATATATGCTATTGGAGCCTCAGCAGTAAAACAGGCTTTGGACGAATCTATAGCTCAAGAGGTCACTCAACTGAGGATAGAAATTGGTTTATTAGCTAAACAGATAGCGGCCAGAGATGCTGAGAAGGTGCATGTTGTAGGTGCACAAGGTAAAATGCCTAGAAATGACGATTATGAATCTTATGAAGAGGCTAAGTATTTGGATCGAGACGTGGCAAGACTCCTGAAACTCGAGGCAAGGGAATCAAGGTCGGAACTACTATGGAGATAGTTACAACAAGTCAGGATATAGAGATAGAGAACGAGATCGTGACGGTGATTGGAGGAGGAAGGAAAGGATGATTATAAAGAGAAAAGTGGCGCATATTTTCCACTAGGAAACCGCAATGCTGACTCTGGAAATTCAAGAATGGAATCCCTTCTCAATAAACTGGTGAAAGGGTCAGAGAGTCAAGAGCAGTGACTGAAGGAGATTAGGTCAGACATCCCGAGAATAAGTCAGAAAGTAGAATCTCATTCGACTGCTATTAAACAATTGGAGCAGCAATTCAGGCAGATATCGGTGGCATTGAACCAACGTCAGCCAGGTACCCTTCCAAGCAATACCGTCCAGAATCCAAAGAATGATAGTCACTGTCTGGCCATTACTACTAGAAGTGGGAAATGCACAACAAATCCATCTATACCTGTGGATAGTAGTAAGACCAATGAGCCGATGATAGTTAATGTAGAAACTGAGGTAGAGCCAGATAATTCAAAGGTCAAAATAGTTCCAAATCCTCGTGATACTGGCAAAAAGGAAAAATCTGAAAAGAGGCAGGAAAAAGAGGTCCCACAAATGCTAAAAACTATCCCACAACCTCCTCCTCCCTTTCCTCAAAAGTTTAAAAAAAAGGCAGAGAAAGACAAATATCAAAAGTTTATTACAATATTGAAAGAGCTATCGGTAAACATCCCTCTTATTGAGGCATTAGAGCAGATGCCAGGTTATGTGAAGTTCATGAAAGACTTGGTGACAAAGAAGAGAATTGTTAGTTTTGAGTCGACAGATAACTTACATCATTGTAGTGTAGTTGCTTCGCGTTCCCTAGTTAAAAAGAAGGAGGATCCAGGAGCTTTCATAATTCCGTGTACTATCGGGTCTTACAACTTTGCTAAAGCGCTTTGTGATTTTGTAGCTAGCATTAACTTAGTGTCGTTAGCCATTTTTAAGGAGTTGGGGTTAAGAGCACCAAAACCAACCTCTAAGAGACTTCTCATGGCAGATAAGACTGTGAAAAAGCTGATGGGCATTTTGTATGATGTTTTGGTAAAAGTTGCATCTTTTATATTTCCAGCTAACTTTGTGATCCTAGATTGTGAAGTTGATTTTGGGGTTCCCATCATATTGGGAAGACCATTCCTTGTAACTAGTTGTGCATTGGTCGACATAGAAACAGGGCAGATGAAATTCAGGTTAAATAATGAACAAGTCACTTTCAATGTTTGTCGTTCCATGAAGTACCCAAAAGATATGCGGGTGATTTTGGTAATAGATACGGTTGAGGATAGTGATATTGTCGTGTCTCTTGAAGAAAGGTTAGGGGTAGAATCTCTCACGACCGTGATTATGAATTTTTGATAGCAACGGTATTGAGGAATACGATGAGATGGTTGGTGCACTCACTGGTAAGGGAGCATACACTTATGCTCCAAAGAAACTTCTCGATTTGAAGAATAGGGTGACCCTACCAGCTCGTCCTTCTATTGAGGAGCCTCCAGTTTTAGAGCTAAGGCTCTTCCGGTTCACCTTCGCTACATATTTTTGGGAGCCAAAAACACCTTGCCTGTGATTATTTCTGCTAAATTGGTGGAGTGGCAAGTAGAGGCTCTGGTTTCGGTATTGATAAGATTTAAGAGGGCCATTGGTTGGCCCGTTGTTGATATTATAGGAATTCCACCTGGCATTTGCACTCACAAGATTCAAGTAAATCCTGAGTGCATACCATGCATTAAACACCAACGTCATCTAAACCCACCGATGCAAGAGGTTGTAAAGAAAGAGATCATCAAGTGGTTAGATGCAGGAGTAGTTTACCACATCGCTGATAGCAAGTGGGTGAGCCCAGTTCAATGTGTACCAAAGAAGAGAGGAATCAGTGTGGTTCCAAACGACAAAAATGAGTTAATCCCAATGAGGCCGGTTACTGGATAGAGAGTTTGCATGGATTATAGCTGAATTCTTGGACAGAAAAAGATCACTTTCCTATGCCCTTAATGGATCAGATATTAGACCATCTTGCTGGTAGAAGATGGTAATTTTTTCTTAATGGCTATTCGAGGTATAATCATATTTTCATTGCTCCCAAAGACAAATAGAAAACCACTTTCACTTGTCCATACGGGACATTCGCATTTAAAAGGATGTTCTTCGGTTTATGTAATGCACAAACCACTTTCCAACGTTGCATGATGTCTATTTTCTCCGACATGGTGGAAGACACTATTGAGGTTTTCATGGATGATTTTTCTGTTGTGGGAGACTCATTTGATGATTGCTTGGCACACCTTGCTAGTGTTCTGCAAAGATGCGAGGAGTGCAACTTAGTGCTAAATTGGGAAAAATGCCACTTTATGGTCAATGAGGGTATCGTATTGGGGCATCAAATTTCAAAGAAAGGTATTGAAGTTGATAAGGCAAAGATTGAGGTGATTGAAAAGTTACCTCCATCGATATTCGTGAAAGGAATTTGAAGTTTCTTGGGACATGTAGGATTTTATAGGATATTCATCAAAGACTTCTCAAAAATTGCTAACCCGTTATGCAAACTTTTAAAGATGGAGGTGAAGTTCGTATTCGATGAGGCATGTCTAAAAGCATTTGAGTGTCTGAAAGAAAAGTTGGTTTCAGCCCCTATCATTGTGTCACTAGATTGGACGATGCCTTTTGAGGTTATGTGTGACGCTAGCGGGGTGTCTTTAGGTGCAGTACTTGGCCAAAGACATTAGAAGATTTTACATTTTGATTTTTTATGCTAGCAAAGTGCTTAATCCAGGTCAAAAGAATTACACTGTGACTAAACAGGAATTGTTGGCAGTGGTCTTTGCTTTTGAGAAATTCAAATCCTACTTGATTGGTAAGAAGGTGATTGTGCATACAGATCATGCAGCTCTTCGGTAGCTTATGTCAAAAAAGGATGCTAAGCCAAGGTTGATTAGGTAGGTACTTCTATTACAAGAATTTGACATTGCAGTCAAGGATTGAAAGGGAACCGAGAATCAAGTTGCCGACCATCTATCACGCCTTGAGGATGAGGCCATGCTTAAATTAAGAGATGATCTTGATATTGATGATACTTTTCCAGATGAGCAAGTACTGGCAACATCACAAGACTTAATCCCTTGGTTTGCTGATTTTGCCAACTTTTTGGCAAGTGATTTAGTTTCAAAAGACATGTCGTATCAGCAGAGAAAGAAATTCATGCATGAGGTGAGAAAATTCTTCTGGGATGAGCCGTATTTATTTAGGGTATATGCAGATGGCATGATTCAAATATGTATTCCAGAGGTCGAGATGATGAGTATTTTGGAAGCATGTCATTCATCTCCAGTTGGGGGTCATCATGGAGGTGCACAGACTGCCCATAAAATCTTATAATGTGGGTACTATTGGCCCAGTATATACAAAGATGCTCATGATTACGATCGAGCTTGTGACCATTGTAAAATTCAAGGGAATATCTCACGTAGACATGAACTTCCCATGATAACTATACTTGAGCGTGAATTGTTTGACGTGTGGGGAATCGACTTTATGGGCCCTTTTGTGAGCTCACATGGGATGAAATATATTTTGGTAGCTGTCGACTATGTTTCTAAGTGGGTGGAGGCAATTGCGCTTCCTAATAACAAAGGAATAAGTGTCACAACATTGTTGAAAAAGAATATATTTTCATGATTCGATACACCCCGAGTTATCATTAGTGATGGAGGATCCCACTTGTGCAATCGTCTGTTCAAGGCCCTGCTTGAAAAATATGGTGTTAAACATAAGGTGGCAACACCTTACCATTCTCAGACAAGCGGACAAGTTGAGGTGTCAAATTGTGAAATCAAGTCTATTTTGACAAAAATGGTGAATGCCAATAGGACTGATTGGGCTCGAAGATTGGATGATGCATTATGGGCATATCAAACTGCTTTCAAGACGCCAATTGGTGCATCATCATATCAGTTAGTTTTTGGAAAATCTTGCCATTTGCCTTTCAAACTTGAACATAAGGCTTTATTCCAAATGGTCCGGACCATTCACGGTGGTCATGGTATTCCCATATGGTGGAATTGAGCTAAAAGGAGCTGATAATGTTCTATTCAAGGTCAATGGGCAGCGTGTAAAGCATTATGTGGGAATCACGAAAGAAATAAGGACATGTGAGAAGCTTGAGCTTGATGAAGTCTAAGTAGTCAAGTTAGCCATGTCTTGCCGTGACATTAAATCAGGCGCTTCATGGGAGGCAACCCATGGGCTGGTTGGCGAAGTCTGAGTATCCAAGTTAGCCATGTCATGCCGTGACATTAAATTAGGTGCTACTTGGGAGGCAACCCAAGATCTGTGAACTGATATTCACTCTATTGAACTGAGTATGTGCCAGTACTGCCCACAGAAGTGATTCATGAGACATAGGTTCACCTAAGTAACGTGGATTAGTACCATAAAAGTCAGAGGAAAATTGTCACCTACGAAAGTTGACCTACGTCAGAGACCCACGTGACGTGAGTCAACCTACATCACGTGGGTGGTATCATGAAAATCAGAGGAAATTGTCACCTGCGGAAGTTGACCTACGTCAGAGACCCACGTGACATGAGTCAACCCACGTCACGTGAGTGGTATCGTGAAAATCAAAAATCTGCAGGTACCCAAGACCTGACATGACCCGATCCAACTCTTCATATAATTCCATACTTCCTTCAAATCCGACCCATTTTCAATTGCAACCCATTCATAAAACCTACTTTCAACAATTCACTAAATCCTCAAACCTTCACTCCTAAATTCTTCAAATTCCCAAAGTTCACATTTAAATTTCTCAAATTCCCTCACATTGATTTCGACTTTCCCCTACTCTTCACCAAAACTCGTAAATCCGACCCAGACCCGAACCCATACTACCCAGACTCGACCCATACGACCCAACCCGACCCACACATGACCCAAATTCGGCTGACCCATTCTAAAATCTGACATTATGCCTCCAAACCAAGCCCCAAACGTGACCACCTTGATTCTTCATCAAGAATTCGAACAAAAAATCCAGAATTTCTGACCCAATTGCGTGATGAACCATCAGAGTCAGGACCAAGTTGGTCCGAGGAGGTTTTTGATATTGGCACTGATGACACTGCACTATTACCGTGTACCACGAGGTTACAGACTCGAGCACAAGCTGCTACCCGGGCTGCACTTCAGTCCATTCCACAGCCTGTCAAGCTGGCTGTTCCTGATCAGTCTTTCGAGTCTGCCCCCCAGTTTGAAGAGGGGGAGAATGATTCGATATCAAGCTCTATGGATAATACTATAGGACAGGGTACCTCTGCGGCAGAGTCTACAACATCTATTTCGGGCACTGGTGAACAGAGTGCCTCGACTCCCTCACAGAGCAGGGATATCCAGCGATGGTGTGTTAAGGGCATGCAGAAATTTTATGATAGGGATACCAAGCTTATTGAGAGGGGCGTGTGTAGAAGAAATATTTTGGAGGATCCTCAATATCGGATAGAGGAGTTAAAGGCATTGGCCGACATTTGGACTATGTTTGATCAGTATGGATTTGGATGGATGAAGGAGACTCCTGGTCGCTATAGCCCAGAATTGGTCCGAGAATTTTATGCATCTTATACTGTGTTTGTTGATTTGGTCACACCTGTTGGGCAGCGGTTTTGGGACCAACCACTATTGACTCACACTTTGGTTTGAGGGACCAAAGTCGA
Organism: Capsicum rhomboideum; assembly: GCA_031232105.1. Classification (NCBI taxonomy): domain Eukaryota; kingdom Viridiplantae; phylum Streptophyta; class Magnoliopsida; order Solanales; family Solanaceae; genus Capsicum; species Capsicum rhomboideum. The sequence continues at coordinate 55,495,073 of CP124718.1, forward strand.
TATATCTGAGTAGACCATCTACCAATTCTTGTTTGGTGCAGACCATCCATTGTCAGCTACGACGGTTGAGTTTGATCACCGTATGGAGACTATCAGAAATTGGATTAAAATGAGGGATGCTGATCAGAGGTTGGAGTTATTGAGGTGGATTTCTAGTTATATAGCGGAAAAGGGTGTTGATACTAGTTGGGTGACTAGGAAGTTGGATATATAGAAGTCCATACTCCATTTTGCTAGCAAGTTTTGGTGGTCGGTTGTTAGGCATCGGTTGGGACCCACTAATACTGATAATTTACTCACCTTGGATCGGACTGTTGTGGTAGCTAGAATCATTGCCAATTATGATCTTCATATCACTAGGTTCATTATTAGGGATATCCATGAGCGTTCCTGTCACGCCTCGAATTCCAATGGGGTGGACTGGCACCCGAAGCCGTTAAGGCTCGAGAGAACCAATCTTCATTCATATACACTCATATGTATGTCACTCAATAAGCATCACCATTACATAGAGATATAAAATGCCAATAGCGGAAGTCATGGAAAAACATGTGATATACATGAAACTTGGCCATTTGGGCCATCAAGTCAAAAGCATACGTTCCTTACATTTCCTTCATTTGTCCCACAACATCTACAAAGCCTCTACAGATACATGGACACAGCCAACCTAAAGTTGGGACAAGTCCCCACTTTATACAATATTTACAATACCAAAACAAATGTACATAGTGACTAGGAAAGCCCCGAACCAACTGGAGCTCACCAATGGTCGAAAAATGATCTGCAACCTACTGTGGAGGTCAACTAGCACTTGCGCCCGCAACAAGTAAGGTAAGTCCCCCAAGGGACGTCAGTACGAAGAATGTATAGAGTATGTAAGGCTATAAAAAACTGCATCATACATAAGAACATCAATGGGATCGATTATAAGAGAATAGTCAATATGGACAAACCATAGTTCTGTATGTGTGGAAACATGTACATTACATTCATTACTTTATTTGCCTTTACGTTCATTCGTCTTTATCGTTCTACCCATGCTAGGCTTTTCTGTCGCCCCTGGGATGAGATTAACCCATGCTAGGTATTTTAACCCCTGGGATGTGATTAACCCATGCTAGGCTTTTCTATCGCCCCTGGGATGTTACTGTGTTAACCTATGCTAGGTATTTTAACCCCTTGGATGTGATTAACCCGTGCTAGGTATTTTTAACCCATGGGATGTGATTAACCCATGCTAGGCTTTTTTTTCACCCCTGGGATGTTAATGTAGCACCCCGTACATTTTCGACCCTACTTGATAACTTTGAACCTGTAACACCCCGTACCTTTCCGACCCTAATTGATTGGCTTAACATTTATGGAATTATTTAAACATGAGATTTATGGGGTATTACAAATTAAATTAGTGGGCTCAATTAACAAATTGTTGATGGGCTAAATGAGGCCCAAAATTAGCATGAAGATATGGCCCCAAAAAGGGAATAATGACCCATTCTTGCAAGACCAAGTTGTTATATCATGATTGTACCAAGTGTTTGGTTAAGTCAAGGACCATTAGGGGACTATATAAGGGGAACAAATTAGATTTTATTGAACAAAAACACTCATGCCAATTCTAGAAATTTCTATAATATTTTTCTCTCAACTCAAACCCTAAGCCCTCACCCCCTTGGTCAAGACCATCATCTTGCAATATTGGTAAGTGTTTATTCTCATGGTTTAATATATTATATGCATGGAATATTGTTTATATGATGTTGGTTATGTTGATAAAGTATTGAGAAATTCACTATGTGTAAAATAGTCTATTTTTGCTAAATCGATAAAGGGTTTTGTCTTGTAACTTGAAAGGAGATTTGAGATCTTGAAGGAAGTGAACTTGATGGATTAAATAACAATATTTAACATGTTTTTATGTCCTTAACTTGCTTTGTCCTTGTGTGTGACGTTTGGAATTGTTGTTGTGAAATTTTACATGGAACCGGTGGCGTATTGAAAGGGAAATGTAGTTTTGGTGATGTTTATGTGTGTTGTGAAGACATGGATGTTATTTGGCATATAATATGATTTAAAATATGTTATTATAAGCTTAATTATGATCATGGATCTTTCATGGCAAAAAAAGACCCTAAAATGACCCCCGGAGGCTGAAATGGGCATCCACCCTAGAGACTGGAGCACCTGCGGGTGTAGGTGCCTCTGGATACTGCCAAAGGGAACCTATGGATGCAGGTCCTCCACCTACGGGTGCAGGTGGCTTAGCAGGTGATCTAAAGCATATTTATATGCCTTAGTAGCGACTTTAACCCATGATTACCTTAGTTTTGAGAACAATACTTGTGTATTATATAAGTTTTTGATGGAATATGGGATATTGTGCTAACCGATATGATTAGACTCTTGTAGGTGGAATTTGCGACTTTTTGGAGCATGTTTGGCATGGAAAGTGAGGCTTGGAGGAGCTACAAGTGAAGACTATTGAAGATAAGAGGCAAGCCAAAGAGTTGATCTTGAAAAATCCAACCAAATCTGCGAAGAGAAGTCGAAGAAAGCAAAAAAATCACAAAAAAAAGGGCTTGGCGCGCTAGGCAGCGTGCCAGGCCGCTTTTGGTGAAATTTCTACTTGCCTAGGCAGTGCACAGGCGCTCTGGCCAGCGTGCCACGCCGCCTGGGAGCACCCTTCCTGCTGAGGCAAAATCTTCCTAAGTGCTAGGACCGCCCAAGGGCATGCCAGGCTGCTTTTTGGCCTATTTTTGCCTCGACTTGGGTCTATAAATAGGGCTTTTGAGTTATTGTATCATATTCCATCATCCTTAGAATATTTTGGACGTTTTTGGGCATCTCAATTAGGTTCCATTCCTCTTATTTTCAGTTTTTAATTATTTTTTAGAGTATTTATTACTTTTGGATGTTGATAAACATTATGAGTGGCTAAAATCCCTCATTCTTGGGGTTAAGGCCAAGAACATGAATCTCTTGGGTTGAGTGTAGTGGTTTTTGCTGAAGTTTATCATAAACTGGTTATTCGTATATTCTAAATGTCATTATTTTGATGCTTGATCACCATTGGAATATATTCCTTGTCTCGAAGTGAGCTCGAGAGAGAAACTAAGAGATAGAACTTGAATATATGGAGTGTGGTCTTTATCGGGGAAATTATTCTACGGAATTGACATGTGGTTAGGACCGAGAGGTACCTAATCCACCACACTTGGTCAATTACGAGAAGAAAACTTTAATGCTCTAGAATTAGTTAAATTTATCACCACTCACGGATGTAGGTAGGTTGCTAAGTTCTAGTAAAAGATTATATTTTGGAGACGAATATAGTTATAAAATTAACCTCGGATCAATAACCACGATAAACAACTCAAAGTGCTTAAACCAATAACAATTATGCTCAAGAGATGACGTTCAGGGTGCCTTAGCCCTGGGAATTCACTTTTTATTGATTTTTCAAGCATATTTGTGAGAACTAAAGTTACGGTAGCGAAGATAGGAATTCATAGTCCGCAACCAATTAATTTTCAGTACCAAATCTCTTGATGTTTTCGTAACACTAGTTTTTAATTATAGTTTGACGCCTGAATTGATTTCTGTTGACGAAAGTCCCTTGGGTTCGATATCCTGCTCTTTAAAAGGAGCCACTTTATTACTTGCACGATCATGTACACTTGCGTGTATAGTTGGGTCGTAACAAGTTTTTGGCGCCGTTGCTGGGGACTTTCAAATAGATAGATTTCAATTATTGACGTTTGGACTTTAATTTTCAGCTACGTGTTGACAACTTGATCTTAGCTGTTCTATTTTGCAGGCTTACTTCATCGGAGCACTGGCAAGGAACAAAGATTTGGTAGCCCCGCAGTCTGAACCTGAAAGATATTTCAATAGATTGAGAAGACAGGCTGCAGACTACCCAATCCCACAAGTCAAACTGGCTGACGAAGGAATACAGGGTAATCCTGTAAGAATCGAAGAACCAGCTGCAGAGAGATGTGAACCGAAAGTAATGGCATCTAGAACAGTTCGCGATGTGGCAATCCCACTCGCCACTAACGTGACCTCCAGTATTCTCAAACCGGCAGCTGGAGGTAGATTTGAGCTTAAACAGAACATGGTGCAACTCTTGCACTCAAGTGGACAGTTTACTGGTCTTGCTCATGAAGACCCGCAGAGGCATATTTGGAATTTTCTAGAGATCAGTGACACATATAATTCTGCGGGTGTGTCTTCAGATTATGTGAGATTTACTTTGTTTCCATTTTCTCTGTTGGGGGAAGCAAGGAGGTGGTTAGATGCAGAGCTAGCTAATTCTATCACCACTTGGGATGATCTTGCTCGAAAATTCTTAATAAGGTTCTTTCCATCTGGAAAGACAGCAAAGCTGAGGAGTGAAATACTAAGTTTCAGACAGAGAGATGATGAGAATTTGTACCAATCTTGGAACAGATTCAAATCCATGTTGAGGGATTATCCTCACCACCACCAAGCTAATGAAGTGTTGGTGCATACGTTTATAGAGGCTCTCGACCCCAACACTAAAATTCTACTTGATTCAGCTGCAGGTGGACAGGCTTTAGAGAACACTTATGATAAATTATATGCTCTATTGAATCATATTTCGCACGGAAATCCAGACTGGCATAGCGATAATTCAAGGAATTCTACAAAGAAGGTTGCTGGGAAACTAGATGTGGATGCAGTCACAGCATTATCTGCCCAAATTTCAACTATACAAAACATGATGAATAATCACTTTAGTAGTTTAAATTTGGGGCAACAACCAGCTCCCGTGAATGCAGTCCAGCAATAGGTTTCTGTGATATGTAGTGTATGTGGAAATGGTGATCATACCAGCGATTTGTGTAGTGCTAATCCGGATTCGATAAATTTTGTTGGTAATGCACAAAGGGGAGGTGGAGCTCAGAACTATGGAAACACTTATAATGCCGGGTGGAAAAACCATCTGAACTTATCTTGGGGAGGAAATCAAAATCAATATAGGCCTCAAGGATATGCACCTCAGTACAACCAACATCAAGGTCAAGGAAATCAAATGGGTGCTAAGCCTGGAGACATGAGTGTGGAGGATATGTTAAAATAGATTATGGCTGAACAAGCAAAACTGGCAGCAGATGTGAGGAACAATCAGTTGGCTACTCAGAATTTGGAAAATCAGATTGGCCAGTTAGCTAATGCATAGAATACAAGGCCCCAAGGAGGTATTCCAGGTGATACTGAGCCAAACCCTAAGCAGGTGAATGCTATAGTTACCCGTAGTGGTAAGAAGTTAGAGGATACGGTTGCACCAGCAAAAGAATTGGAGCCAAAAGTAGTGGTGATTGAAGACGAACAGGTGGAGTCTACCAAAAGCTCAAAAGATGATAAAGTGATACATAGTGTGAAGTTGCCTCCTCCTTTCCCTCAGAAGTTCAAAAAGAAGAAGGAGGACGAATGCTTTGGTAAGTTCATTGAACTACTTAAACAAGCGCACATTAATTTGCCTCTTGTGGATATCTTGCAGGGTATTCCAAAGTATGCCAAGTTCGTGAAAGACATTGTAGCAAACAAGAGTAGATTGACAGAATATGACACAGTTGCTTTAACTGAGGAGGTTATTTCTCGCATTCAGAACCGGTTACCTACTAAGCTGAAAGATCCTGGAAGCTTCACTGTGAAGATTACTCTGGGAGATCGTGTCTGCGCTCGTGGATTATGTGATTTGGGGGCTAGTATAAATCTGATGCCCACTTCGGTTTTCAAGGAGTTGGGTTTGGGACGTCCTAAGCCCACTACTGTAATTTTGCAACTAGCAGACCGATCTGTGACTAGACCTGATGGTATTGTTGAAGATGTTCTGGTTCAAGTGGGGTCGTTGATCTTTCCCGTTGATTTTGTGGTGCTGAATTTTGAGCCTGACCCGAAAGTCCCATTTATTTTGGGGCGTCCATTCCTGGCTACAGGAGGTACAATCATTGATGTAGCAGTCGGGAAACTTACTATGCGAGCTCATGATAAGGTTGAAGTCTTTGATGTATATAGGGATTTGAAGCTTCCAGAAATTTATGAGAACTTGTCTGCTATCACAACTATAGATTTGGCGGTTGAAAGCATCTACACTTTGTCTACAGATCCATTGGAAAAAGCTTTGATGGGGCAAGATGTGTTTGGTGATGCAGAAGCTAGTGAGATGGTGCAAGTTCTTGATCTTATGGGTATCTATACGAAAGAGGGTAGATGGGAACCGTTAAATCGTCCACTCTATCCTCCAACTAAGCCCTCCATTGAGGAAGCACCGAATATTGAATTGAAGGAACTTCCATCTCACCTTCAATATGTTTTCGTAGGTGAAAATGAGACTCTTTCTATTATTCTGGCAGCAGATTTGTCACAGGAACAAGTTGATGCGACATTGTTGATACTAAAACGAAGAAAGAAGGCTATTGGTTGGTAGATGTCTGACATCCATGGTATTAATCCGGGGTTGTGCATGCATAAAATTTACATGGAAGAAGGGCACAAGCCGAGTGTGCAACACCAACGATGCTTAAATTCGGTGATGAAAGAAGTAGTAAGGAAGGAGATAATTAAGTGGTTAGATTCTGGCATTGTTTACCCTATCTCTAATAGTACGTGGGTAAGCCCGGTACAATGTGTTCCAAAAAAGGGTGGTAGGACGGCGATCACAAATGACAATAATGAACTGATTCCTACAAGAACTGTAACTGGATGGCGTATTTGCATGGATTACCGAAAACTTAATGATGCTACAAGGAAAGACCATTATCCAATCCCTTTTATTGATCAGATGTTGGATCGTTTAGCCGGGCAGGAGTATTATTGCTTTCTTGATGGGTATTTCGGATACAATCAAATTGCTATAGATCCTCAAGATTAGGAGAAGACTACGTTCACATGTCCTTACGACACAAACGCTTTCAAGCGTATGCCATTTGGATTGTGTAATGCACCGGCTACCTTTTAGCATTGCATGATGGCTATTTTCTACGACATGGTGGAGGAGTTCGTAGAGATTTTTATGGATGATTTTTCAGTCTTTGGCAACTCTTTCAAGGTAGAGTGAAATACCTTATTCTTCAATTGGGAGAAGTGCCATTTCCTTGTGACAGAAGGTATACTTCTTGGGCATAAGGTGTCAAAGCAGGGGCTGGAAGTTGATAGGGTAAAGATTGAAGTTATTGAAAAACTCCCTCCACCTGTATCTGTTAAAAGGGTGCAAAGTTTTTTGGGTCATGCTGGATTTTACAGAAGGTTTATTCAAGATTTTTCCAAAATTGCACGTCCTATGTGTGCACTCTTGGAGAAAGATATGAAGTTTGTATTTTGTGAATCATATGTGTAGGCATTCGAGGTTTTGAAAAAGAAGTTGGTAGAGGCACCTATCCTTATTGCTCCTGACTGGGCTTTGCCATTTGAACTCATGTGTGATGCAAGTGATGTTGCAGTGGGTGCGGTCCTCGATCAACGGAAGAATAAGGTATTTCACTCTATTTATTATGCAAGAAAGACCCTTGATGCAGCCCAAATGAATTACACGGTGACTGAAAAAGAGATGTTAGCTTTGGTGTATGCATTTGATAAATTCAGATCGTACTTGGTCGGCATGAGCGTCATTGTATACACGGATCATGCAACAATACGGTATTTGTTCAATAAAAAGGATGCTAAGCCGTGCTTGATTAGATGGATCCTATTTCTACAAGAGTTTGACTTAGAGGTTAAAGATAGAAAGGGGACAGAAAATCAAATTGCTGACCATCTTTCTAGACTTGAGAGCTCAACACATATAGTGGATGATGGGCGTATTGGTGAGGAATTTCCAGATGAGAAGTTGTTAGTGTTAGATGTCGATGAGTTGCCATGGTATGCAGACATTGTGAACCTATTGGTAAGTGGGTTATTTCCTCCTGATTCGAGTCCTCAACAGAAGAAGAAACTGGCACATGAGGCACGTTTTTATATATAGGATGAGCCTTATTTATTCAAGCAAGGGCCTGATCAAATAGTACGAAGATGTATTCCAGATGCGGAAGTTAAGCAAGTGTTAGAGAGATGCCATGCATCACCTTATGGTGGACATCATGGTGGTGAACACACAGCCCAAAAAATATTGCAATCAGGTTTTTTCTGGCCTTCTATGTTTAAAGATGCTCATGCCTTTGTGAAGAACTGTGATCAAGGTCAACGTATGGGGATGATTGCCAAGCGACATGAGATGCCTCTTAACAACATCCTAGAAGTTAAAATTTTTGATGTATGGGGGATCGATTTTATGGGGCCTTTCCCAAAGTCTAATGGCAATCTATACATACTCGTAGCAGTGGATTATGTATCTAAATGGGTAGAGGCTTCAGCTCTTTCTACGAATGACTCCAAAGTGGTGGTGAAGTTTCTTCAAAAACACATCTTCACTAGGTTCGAAACTCCAAGAGCTATTATTAGCGATGGAGGGTCACACTTCATTAATTATTGGGTGAAGAGTGTATTGGCTAAGTATGGAGTGAAACACAAGGTCTCCACAGCGTATCACCCCCAAACAAGTGGCCAAGTGGAAGTGTCTAATCACGAGATAAAGCAAATCTTTCAAAAGACGGTGAATACTCAGAGAAAAGACTAGTCACTCAAGCTGGATGATGCTCTTTGGGCCTATCGAACGATGTATAAGACTCATATAGGGACTTCTCCCTATCATTTGGTCTTTGGGAAAGCTTGTCACCTCCCAGTTGAGCTTGAGCACCGAGCATATTGGGCGGTAAAAAAGTTGAATCTAGATCCAGGGTTGGCTGGTAATAGGAGGTTGTTACAACTCCATGAGTTGGAAGAATTTCGTGCCCAAGCGTATGAAAATGCTAAGCTATACAAGGAGAAAATGAAGCGATGGCATGACAAGCATATTCTCCCCTACACTTTTGAGCCAGGCCAGTTGGTACTTTTGTTTAACTCAAGACTTAGGTTGTTTTCGGGCAAGCTAAGATCTAAGTGGAGTGGTCCTTTTGAGGTAAGTTGCTCGACACCTCACGGTGCGGTGGAAATTTTGAACAAAGCAGATGGTACAAGGTTCATGGTAAATGGCCAGAGATTGAAGCATTATTTCTATGAGGAAGAGAAGCAGACGGAGGATGTGCTTTGCCTTGATGATAACTGAGATCTTATATTTGGTCGAGCCGCGACATTAAACCAGGCGCTACATAGGAGGCAACCCATGCATGTGTTGTAATAGTTAGGATTTGTAAAGTACAAATACAAAAAGAAGAGTCGTGCCACCAAAACTAAGGCGCTTGATGGGAGGCAACCCATCTCTTTTAAAAGTTTTTGTTTTCTAACGTAGTGCTAGGATCTTGTGTTTATGCAGAGGCATAGAGCATGTTGGTATGAGAATCTACAAGAAAAAGGTAAATTTGGCGGATGGATGATTATTTGAAGGTTCCGGGCAGGCAGGACATGTTTTGGAGCAAAGCGTCGAGTCTTGGGACTTGTAAAAGCCCCAAGATTATGTGAGAAATTGCTCAGGTATGAGAATAAGTGTTGGGTGTGCTACCCAGCGTGCCAGGATGAAAAATCTAAAAAAAATATTTTTTGAGGCAGTGGGGAGGCGCGCTGGCCAGCGTGCCACACTGCCTTCCCCAAAAATTTGGCACGCACAGGCAGTGCACAGGCGCGCTGGCCAGCGTGCCACGCCGCCTGTGCCTAAAATTTTTGGCAAGGAGACAATGGGATAGCGCGCTAGGCAGCGTACCACGACGCTACCCCCAATTTTTTTTTTTTAAGTCATTTTCTATTAATAACGACCCACCCCCTTCCCTTTTCTTTTAAATCCCTAATTTCCCTTCTTCTTCACCATCATTCCCAACTCCATACCCACACACACGAGTTCCTCCCAAAGCATCTCAAAAATTTTTGCTTAGATTTCCTTATACGAATTCTTGCCTTCTACTCTTGGGATTGTGTCTAAGTCTCCATTCAAAGCTCTCAAGGTATGTTTCCTTAGCTTTCTCTCTCTAGTTTGCTATGGGGATGATGCAATTTTGGGGTTTCCTTGGATTTCGTTTGTAATTTCCAAATATGTTCTTGGATTGTTGACTTGCTTCTTATCATATGGTTGGGGTTTATGGGGTGGCATTACAATGAACTTGGAAGGACTGTGAACTTGTGGTTACTAATCTTATTTTAGTGCAAAATTGGAAGTGGGTTTATCTTTATTGGTGAAAATTGAGCAAATTGGTAGTGGCACTCACTGAATACAACTCATATGTGTGGAATAAATGACTATTGTTGGACTTCTTGACTAAAACTAGCATGTCATTCTAATGCTATTTATAAGATTGCTAACCTTGTGTGGGACTGTACATTTATCTATGGTGGGGACTTGGTTTTGGTCATTAGGTGATGGGGGGAAGTCTGAGTACCCTCCGCCCATATTTATTTTGACTTGGTTCTAAGCGACTAGGTGTGGGGTGGCCCTCCACGTCACCACACATTAAGTTGGTTAGCTATTTTTACATGGGCGATTGACATGTTTGTGGATCTTTGCTACAGGTACTATATCTGATTCTAATGTAGCAGCCTCTAGCTCTCACAAGAGACGTCGGTCGGGTAATAAGGTGCCCGCAGCTCCCCCAATCCCAAAAGGGCAAAAATGGAAGTATGGGATACACGCGGTCTCCAGTGCGGGGAAAAGTTGGTACAAAAGCCACCTGGAAGCTAAATATTTTTCCGATGAGTGTATTGATAGGGCAAGCCTGGCTCGGGCTTACCCAAGAATATTGGCTCGGCTTGGGATGGGCTTTGTTTTCAACAGACCTACAGATTGCAACCTCCATCTGGTGAGGGAATTGTACGCAAATTGGAACCCGGGCGCACCTACATGCTTGGTAGTGGTACAAGGTTCGGATGTGATACTTGACTCCTTGAGCTTGACTGGATTATTGGGAGTTTCCACTCGTTCTAGTCCCCAAGGCATTCTCAGGCTAAATGCTAGGCCTCCATATGCTGAAATTCGACACACTCTGTGCGGCCCACGTTCAACTGTGAGGTGGCTTCGCCATCACCAAAGAGGGTATCACAAGAGTCTACCCTTTTCCCATCTCAACAAAGAGGCAAGGATTTGGCTAAATATTATGTGTTGTTGTTTAATTTCGGTGAGCCACATGACTGAAGTTACAAGGGATCGTGTCTGTCTGGTATATGCTCTCATGACTGATGCAGATATTGATGTAGGTTCTGTGTTGTTGTTGGCTATACGCCGAGCTCGCCTCCATGGAGGTCTTCAATATGCTTTCAGTGGACTATTGACCAAATTAATGCGAGCATTCGAAGTGCTCGAAGAAAATTTTGACTATCATCCTCCTTTGGTGATGACGCCTGTGGATGTCACCCAGACTAAGGCGCCGAATTCACTCGGCCCCACTTTGACATTAGCCGAGCGTCATGCTTGAGATGACGGGATTTTAGCCCGTATATATGAGTTGGAGATGTTGCGACACAGGACTGGGGGTAGGGCCTCCACGACGGATGAGCTGAGCCAGGTAGAGAGGGATTATCCTTTTAATGAGCATGCCATGGCCTTATTGAGGATTGGTCCTGATTTTGTGGAGCCTGTGGATGATGATGTCCCCACAGATGAAGAGGACCTCCAGAGCGATTCTGAGGATGAGGAGGCTGAGGCAGATGAACCACCGTTAGAGGTCCGTGGTCTGGAGGACGACGACTACCTCGACTGACCAGGGAGCTCCTTACATCCTGCTCTTGCTTTGTTTATTTTGGTAGCATTAGGGACAGTGCTAATCTTTTAAGTATGGGGTGGCATGTGATGGACTTTCCCTGTATGTATGTATATGTGTGCTGTTGTATGCTTTTATTTTGGGTTCCTTAGCGTTTGTTTTTGGTTCTTTTACTAAGGAGAGTCCCTTTGAACCGTACAAAAAAAATAAATTAGCTAAATTTTGGATTTTTGATGTTGTTTTGTGTTATTTTTGGTGTTTATTACTTTTGAGTCTCCTTAGTAAGAGGACTAAGGGATTTGCTCTATGATGGATGGATGACGACCGTCTTAAGAGAAAATTAGTCATGCAGTGTCGTGTCGGGTGTTCTTGCTTGCTATACAATTGTGCATACACGTGTGAAACATGCCCGGATATATAATAGCAAGTGTTGAGACGCCTAATTCTCATTTAGTTGACTCGCTAAGTTGCTTAATGTTGAATTTATGCATGATTTCGGAGTTATGGTGAACCTGCTGAGATGAATATGTGCCATGTGTGAGTAAGGTTTTTTATGATATTGCATGTGCATAATGATGTCTAGAACTTGCCTGGGGTGTGTGCAAAGCGAAATAAGAGATGTTAAGTTTAGGAGATGATATAGGCATTTCTTTGACAACCATATTTTAGACCTACTTTATCTATCCTCTGTGCATAATCCTAGTTAGCCCCGTTGAGCCTTTAGCCTTTTCCTTGGTAGCTTTACATGTAGCTCAATCCTCTTCTTTCAATGAACCAGAATTTGATCCAATAACTCCTAAGCGCTTTAATTAGGAAATCAAGAGGTGAAGGAGTACAAGAGTTTGGAAGAAGGAAAGAGTTAAGTTAAAGCCCTAAGCATATCTCCTATGGGTGTGTGAAAAGGTTTGTGCATGTTGGTGGGGAATATGTTTTAAGAAAAAATAAAAATAAATAAAAAATATATATATATATATATATAAAAATTGTTTTTGTAATCAATGGGTGATAACAGTATTCCTTATCCAATGTGCCGAGTTTAAAGTTATGGGGCAAAACAAAGAAAAGTTGGGAAGACAAAAGTAGCGGAAAATAGGTCGGTTGAAGGTGCTCTGAATGTAATTTGTAGTGTAGTAAAGCGCTCAGGAAAGAGAGTCACTATTCTTGACCAAATAGTTCCTACCCATCCTTCTGCTTACATTACAACCCCTACAAAGTCCTACTTGATCTTGAGCTTTAACATTTTAACATTAGTGAAGTATTACACTAAGGGCAAGCCTATGGTTCATATTTGTGTTGCATGTGAGTTCTTTTTGAGAGTGAGTGACTTTCATTCATGCACCCAGTGAGTAATTACTTTATATAAGTGTGGGGTGATTCTCTTGTGGTGAGGGCACATGGTTAGTGAAGTTTGGTGATCTACTAATAATGTTTCACGCATGAATTTGCAACTAGTAAGTTGTTTTGTGAGGATAGGTTGTTTCAGTTTTCTATTTATTTTTTTATATCCTAGTATGTTGGTGCATAAGTTGATAAATGTGGTTGTGTAAGCTGTGCAAGAATGCTCATTTTGTGTCTATTGTCTAAAGTCGCCCGGATTTGAGTGTGATTAATTGTTCGAGGAAAAACAAAGGTTTAAGTGTGGGGTGGTGATCTAAGGCATATTTATATGCCTTAGTAGCGACTTTAACCCATGATTACCTTAGTTCTGAGAACAATACTTGTGTATTATATAAGTTTTTGATGGAATATGGGATATTGTACGAACCGATATGATTAGACTCTTGTAGGTGGATTTTACGACTTTTTGGAGCATGTTTGGCATGGAAAGTGAGGCTTGGAGGAGCTACAAGTGAAGAATATTGAAGATAAGAGGCAAGCCAAAGAGTTGATCTTGAAGAATCCAACCAAATCCGCGAAGAGAAGTCGACGAATGCAAAAAAATCACACAAAAAAGGGGCCTGGCGCACTAGGCAGCGTGCCAGGCCGCTTTTGGCAAAATTTTTACTTGCCTAGGCAGTGCACAGGCGCGCTGGCCAGCGTGCCACGCCGCCTAGGAGCACCCTTCCTGCTGAGGCAAAATCTGCCTAAGTGCTAGGCGCGCCCAAGGGCGTGCCGAGCCGCTTTTTGGCCGCTTTTTGCCTCGACTTGGGTCTATAAATAGGGATTTTGAGTTATTGTATCATATTCCATCATCCTTAGAATATTTTGGGCGTTTTTAGGCATCTCAATTAGGTTCCATTCTTCTTCTTTTCAGTTTTTAATTATTTTTTAGAGTATTTATTACTTTTGGATGTTGATAAACATTATGAGTGGCTAAAATCCCTCATTCTTGGGGTTAAGGCCAAGAACATGAATCTCTTGGGTTGAGTGCAGTGGTTTTTGCTGAAGTTTATCATAAACTGGTTATTCATATATTCTAAATTTCATTATTTTGATGCTTGATCACCATTGGAATATATTCGTTGTCTCAAAGTGAGCTCGAGAGAGAAACTAAGAGATAGAACTTGAATATATGGAGTGTGGTCTTTCTCGGGGAAATTATTCTACGGAATTGACATGTGGTTAGGACCGAGAGGTACCTAATCCACCACACTTGGTCAATTACGAAAAGAAAACTTTAATGCTCTAGAATTAGTTAAATTTATCACCACTCACGGATGTAGGTAGGTTGCTAAGTTCTAGTAAAAGATTATATTTTGGAGACGAATATAGTTATAAAATTAACCTCAGATCAATAACCATGATAAACAACTCAAAGTGCTTAAACCAATAACAATTATGCTCAAGAGATGACGTTCAGGGTGCCTTAGCCCTGGGAATTCACTTTTTATTGATTTTTCAAGCATATTTGCGAGAACTAAAGTTATGGTAGCGAAGATAGGAATTCTTAATCCGCAACCAATTAATTTTCAGTACCAAATCTCTTGATGTTTTTGTAACACTAGTTTTTAATTATAGTTTGACGCCTGAATTGATTTCTGTTGACGAAAGTCCCTTGGGTTCGATATTCGGCTCTTTAAAAGGATCCACTTTATTACTTGCATGATCTCGTACACTTGTGTGTATAGTTGGGTCGCAACAAGCAGGTCGGCCCAGAACTCCGAATTTATTGTTTTTGCATCCCTTTGACCCCCCGAAACCCCTATACCCTTCATGGATGCAATTATCAACTTGTGATACCTTTTAAATGACTTTAAGGGAGTATCCCGGAGGTATTTTGGATGATATCAATTATGGATTATTGTTCATGTGTTGTTACGGAAGATATTGAGATGACTTGAAGGAGTAATTGTGACGTAGTGTTAATATGGGAGTAAAAAGGGTAAAGTTGGTGTGAAATGTTATTGGTTTGTGATGCCTTGGCCGATGTGTGACATGTTATGTATTGTTAGTTTGGTGATGAAATAATGGTAATTTAATAGGGCGAAATGACGTTATATGGTAGTCATGTAATCCATTGTCGTTTTATGCACTTGTAACATGGTTAATGGTTGACTTGAGCTTCGTAATGTACTTGTGTTGTAGAGTAAAACGTAAGGAAGAAGCTGGATTCTTATATAGGACTGTGTATTCACATTGGGAAGACAAGGTATGTAAGGTTACCCTTTCCGTATCTTTCTGCAGCACATATTAGTCACATTGACATTGTACCTATTCTATTCTGAAATGCTCAAAGGTATCCCATTTCCGGTTATTAATTATTGTTACTCACATGTTCCTTATTCATTCGTCAATTGTTATTCACTTGACTCATGTTCTTTAGTTAATGTTCCAAGTTCCAATAATGTTACAATTATCGAAAGTATCAATTTCTCACAAACAAAAGTATCAATCTCTCATAAGTGAATGTATTAATCCCTCATGAGTGAGCGTATCAATCTCATAAAAGTAAAGAACGAATTAAAGTATATATACGTGTTCCCAATGATGTTACAATCACCAATGTATCACTCTCATAACAAAAGTAAAGAGAAGAAACAATGCAAAGAAGTAATGCTTACATGGTTACTTTATGTTTTATGGAAAATGGATCGCAAATCAAAAGGGGCCTAAGCTCGGATGGAAGAATCCCAATATCATGTTATATTATGTATATATGTATGTATGTATATATATATATATATATATATATATATGTCATATTATAGCCCACATATGAGTGGATGACGGTTATAGCCCACCTATGAGTGGATGACGGTTATAGCCCACCTATGAGTGGATGACAGTTATTATATTATAGCCCACCAAGTGTGGATGACGGTTATAGCCCACCAATAGGTGGATGACTCTTATTATGTTATAGCCCACTAATAAGTGGATGACTGATAATAAGTTGAACGTAAGCCAAAGGAAGTATGTTATGTAATTAAAAATATGAAGGAATGTTATTTCACGAATGAAATTGATATGAATAAATGATCAAGCAATGAGAGTAATGAAAGTAAGGAAAGTAATGAACCTAGTTCCACACATGCGAGACGGTGATTAATCCATAATGTTTATTCACATGTACTGATCCCATTTGAGATCCTATGATGTATACAGTTTCTTATAGCCTTACATACTCAGTAAATTATTCGTACTGACCCCTCTTGGGGAATTTACTTTACTTGCTGCAGGCACAGGTACAAATAGACCTCCACAGTAGGTTGCGGATCATTTGCGAATTGTTGGTGAGCTCCAATTGATTCGGGGCTTCTCGAGTTCATATGTACATTTGTTTTGGTATCGTATATGTATATAGAGCGGGGTGTTGTCCCGACTCTAGGTTGGTTATGGTTATGTATCTGTAGAGGTGTCACACCCCAAACCTCATTGAGGCGTGATTTGCACCCGAAGCCGATATGGACCGAGAGAACCAATCTTTGCTCATGTACATATGCATATCCCCGTATGAACATCGTACTATCTCATGTATCATATAAAATACCAATGGCGGAAGTCATGGAAAAACATGTACAATATGTGAAACTTGGCCGTTAGGGCCATTAAGTTGAGTGAACATACATCTCTTTCATCCATATACCCACATACATTTACAAAAGCCTCTAACAGATGCATTTATAGGACCAACTTAAATTCGGGACAAGTCCCCGCTTTATACAACATTTACAACATCAAAAAAATGTACGACTCTAACTTGGAAAGTCCCGAACCAACTGGGGCTCACCAAAATCTGCAAGTACTGTCAACCTACAACGGAGGTCCACTAGTGCCTGCACCTGTAACATTTAAAGTAAGTCCCCTAAGGGGATCAGTACGAAGAATGTACTGAGTATGTAAGGCTCATCAGAATTGCATTAAACATTATAACAACAATGGAATCAATATAAGAGACATAGACAATGTGAATAAACTTTCTTTTTGTATGTAATGAACCATGTACTTATATTCCTTCTGTCATCTCCACTTATGAGTATTCTCTCATGTCCTTATGATTCATATACTATCCCTTACATACCCCTTTATTCCAGAGAGTTACCTCCACTCAAAAGACTTGCTTCTCAGAGATTCTTCTATTCAAGAAATCCTTCTACTCAAGAGATTCTTCTATTCAAGAGGTTCTAGAGACTTGGGTTAATAATATAACCTACCTCCACTCTATTGGTGGGTTAATGACATACATGCATCCACTTTATTGGTGGGTTAACATACATATGAACATCAATGGAAAACAACTGTAAAGAAATAGTAAATATGGATAAACCATCAATCTGTGGTTTTGGAAACATGTCTATTACTTTCTTTGCTTCTTTGCTTCTATGATTATTCATCTTTGCCTGTGAACTGTAATACCCGGGCCCCAACTGATCAGTAGGTTTACATAACATAACGTTATGTTGGGATCGGCTCGAGCTAGGCTTATGCCTCTAGAGCTGCCACCCTATGAATCAATATATTGGGATCGGCTCGAGCTAGGTTTTTTTTTTTTTTTACCTCTAGAGCTACCACCCATAAATCAACATATCAGGTTTGGCTCAAGCTAGGTTATTACCCCTAGAGCTGCCCCTGTCAGGTTTGGTCCGACCTAGGCTTATGCCCCCAGGACTGCCCCCTGATCCAATAATCTTGGGATCGGCTTGAGCTAGGCATTTCGCCCCCAAAGCTGCCACCCTTACTCAATCATTAACCACATATGCATTACTTTGATCTTTACTTTGAGATTGATACTTTTACTTGTGAGAGACTGATATAACCACAACTTTATTTGAAGCTTGGATCAATAATCAATGACTGAGAGACATGTGAATGAATATTATTGGAACATAACACTATTGGGACCATTAGACAATAAGCAATGAACAAGACACATGAATAATAACCTCTATTGGAACTTTGGAACACAACCTTATTGGACTTTTGAACCATTACCAATGAATATGAGACATGTGGTTCACAACTGCTCAATGAATAGGAGACACATGAGTAACACTAGTCAACTACCGGATACGGAATACCTTAGAGCATTTCGGAATCAAATGAGTACTATGACAATGTGAACACCATATGCTGCAGAAGGATATAGGAGAGTAACCTTACATACCTCTACTTCCAAGTATGAGTACACAAGTCTATATATATGAACACAATAGTCCAGCTTCTTCCTTATGTTTCACTCTATAATACAAGTCCATAATGGAACTCTCGTTAACAACTATTTACCGTACAAGTGTACAAAACGACAATGAGCTATATGACTGCCACATAACTTCATTTCACTCTTTACAATACACCCTACTACATTATCATACCAACAACACCATAATCATGCCACACATTGACAAAGATATCATACATTAATAGCATTTCACACTGCACTTACCCTTTACACTCTCTCATTATCATTCCGTCACATTTATTCTTATCAAATTGGCCTCATAAAAACATATGAACAACAATACCCCCTTACTACAGTCCAACGTACCTCCATACGACACTTTAAAGTCATTAAAACTACATCACAAGTTGCTAATTATATCCATAAAGGGTATCGGGGCTTTCGGGGATCAACTAGATACGAAAACATACAAACCGGACCTGGAGGATGACCTGCGCTACCACCTGCGCCCACAGGTGGCTGAGGTGCACACGAAGATGCCCTTTGGCAGCAGCCAGAGGCATCTGCGCCCGCAGGTGCCTCCGTCTGCGGGGGCGGATTCCCGTTTTGGTCCGAAATGGTCTTTTTGGGGTCTTTTTATGCAATGAATGGTACATAACCATAACCAAACTTATTTTGACATATTTTTGATCATCTTGAATACCCAAAATAAGCCATGGTCTCACAACACACTATAACATCACCAAAACGACACTTTACGGTCAATACGTCACCAAAGCCATAACCAATTTCACAATAGAAATTCCAAACATTATACACCATGAAAAAACAAGGAAATACTATAATCACATATCACATGTAAATATTAAATCCATCATGTTCACTTCCTTCAATACCACAAGTCTATGTTCAAGTTTACAAGACAAAACCATCCTCCGATTTAACAAACACAAATTGTCTTACACATAGTGACCTTCTCACACTTCAGCAACATAACCAACATGATATAAACCATATTCCATGCATAAAATATATTGAACCATGATAATAAACACTTACCAAGCCTTGTGTAAAAATGATCTTGTCCACAAAGATGAGGGCTTAGGGTTTGTATGAGATAAGAAATATTGAGATATTTCTAGAAAAAGTATGAGAGTCCAATTGAATAAAAAATCTGATTTTCTTGGTTTATATACCCCTAAAGTCACTCTTATACCTTTATTAACATTAAATGCAAAGTTTGATTGGTCTAAGGGACAAATATTGAAAGAATGGGTCAAATATCCATGTTGGGTCATGTCTTCTTATTAGTTTTGGGCTTCATTTTGGGCCCAATGATACAAGACTTTTTCATGCCCACAAATTAATGTATAATTTATCAAATCTCTCATGTTTAACTAATCCCATAAGTGTACACGTAGTCTTATTGATTCGACAACATACGGGTGTTTCACCTCCTACAAAGGTCTAATCCCATGTACTAGGCCCAATATCAATTATCTCATCAATAACCTTACAAAGTACATACTTTTGACTCTCGACACTCGAGTAACCATTGTTCAACGTTGTCACATAGGGTTTAGTAGGTACGGGGTGTTACATTCCCCCCCCCCCCCCCCCCCTTAGGAACATTCATCCTCAAATGTTAACAACATCGTCTCATGGGCAACAAATGCATCGCTACATTAGCTTCTCTATACATATACTCATATACTTCTACCAAGTAGCACATGTATCCCTTAAAGTATCATTTTCTTTGCCTTCATATAGGCAATAGAGTTACCTCTCGATGGTCCGACATTATCCTTCTATTCAAGAACATTCTTTATGGAAAATAGAAATGTAACTTCTTAGCTCGACACTCTACTGTGGCCTAACAAGAAGCCAACCAATCCGTACCCATTATAACGTCCAACTCTACCATGTTCTATTTAATAAAGTCAACCAATGTATCATGATCAGCACATTCACTATACAATTACGATATACATAATAGATTCATCATTTCTCCAATTTTCCAGGTGACCTCTCCGACTTGTTGATCTAGAATAGCAATAGGTAGCTCTTCCTAGTGACATCCTCTGTAATTTGTATATTTTTTTTTATTTTTTTTTTAATGGGAGCAACATGAAATAGAACTCTTTATGCACTTTTGGCAATTTCATATGGCATGCTGTATAGGGTAATTTCCCCTTTCTTTCCAAATCCCATTACCTCTTTCATTAATAACACCTTTCATAGTGCTTAATCATCTATGATCACAACATCTACTATACCATTAAACGACATGTGCCTTTAACTCTAGAAAATGCACCAACAGGTGGAGAAAACCTTGACCATCTTGGTCAGGTGGTGATTTACTCATTCCTTCACCGGCAGATGATCAAATACAATTCAACTTACAACACTGGCTCTATTGTACGATCTAGAATTGAAGATGAGAAACAACATCCAAAATATCCCGTATCCTCCTACTTATAAATGTGGTGCACAAAACATTGATAAGTAAGACTCTACTCAGACATGGCTTTGTAGACACCCTTAGAACGACCTACTCTGATACCACTTTTGTCACACCCCAAACCTCATTGAGGCGTGATTGGCACCCGAAGCCGATATGGCCCGAGAGAACCAATCTTTACTCATGTACATATGCATATACCCATATGAACATCGTACTATATCATGAATCATATAAAATGCCAATGGAGGAAGTTATGGAAAAACATGTACAATATGTGAAACTTGGCCGTTAGGGCCATCAAGTTGAGTGAACATACATCTCTTTCATCCATATACCCACATACGTCTACAAAAGCCTCTAAGAGATGCATTTATAGGACCAACTTAAATTCGGGACAAGTCCCCGCTTTATACAACATTTACAACATCAAACAAATGTACGACTCTGACTTGGAAAGTCCCGAACCAACTGGGGCTCACCAAAATCTGCAAGTGCTGTCAACCTACAACGGAGGTCCACTAGTGCTTGCACCTGCAGAATTTAAAGTAAGTCCCCCAAGGGGGTCAGTACGAAGAATGTACTGAGTATGTAAGGCTCATAAAAATTGCATTAAACATTATAACAACAATGGAATCAATATAAGAGACATAGACAATATGAATAAACTTTCTTTCTGTATGTAATGAACCATGTACTTATATTCCTTCTGTCATGGCCACTTATGAGTATTCTCTCATGTCCTTATGATTCATATACTATCCCTCACATATCCCTTTATTCTAGAGAGTTACCTCCACTCAAAAGACTTGCTTCTCAGAGATTCTTCTATTCAAGAAATCCTTCTACTCAAGAGATTCTAGAGATTCTTCTATTCAAGAAGCTCTAGAGACTTGGGTTAATAATATAACATACCTCCACTCTATTGGTGGGTTAATGACATACATGCATCCACTCTATTGGTGGGTTAACATACATATGAACATCAATGGAAAACAACTGTAATAAAATAGTAAATATGGATAAACCATCAATCTGTGCTTTTGGAAACATGTCTATTACTTTCTTTGCTTCTATGATTATTCATCTTTGCCTGTGAACTGTGATACCCGGGCCCCAACTGATCAGTGGGTTTACATAACATAATGTTATGTTGGGATTGGATCGAGCTAGGCTTATGCCTCTAGAGCTACCACCCTATGAATCAATATATTGGGATCAGCTCGAGCTAGGTTTTTTTTTACCTCTAGAGCTGCCACCCATAAATCAACATATCAGGTTCGGCTCGAGCTAGGTTATTACCCCTAGAGCTGCCCCCTGTCAGGTTCGGTTCGAGCTAGGCTTATGCCCCAGGACTGCCCCCTGATCCAATAATCTTGGGATCGGCTTGAGCTAGGCATTTCGCCCCCAAAGCTGCCACCCTTACTCAATCATTAACCACATATGCATTTCTTTGATCTTTACTTTGAGATTGATACTTTGAGATTGATACTTTTACTTGTGAGAGATTGATACTTTGCTTATGAGATTGATACCTTTACTTGTGAGATATTGATACTTTGCTTATGAGAGACTGATACAACCACAACTTTATTTGAAGCTTGGATCAATAATCAATGAGTGAGAGACATGTGAATAAAAATTATTGGAACATAACACCATTGGGACCATTAGACAATAAGCAATGAACAAGACACATGAATAATAACCTCTATTGGAACTTTGGAACACAACCTTATTGGACTTTTGAACCATTACCAATGAATATGAGACATGTGGTTCACAACTGCTCAATGAATAGGAGACACATGAGTAACACTAGTCAACTACCGGATACGGAATACCTTAGAGCATTTCGGAATCAAATGAGTACTATGACAATGTGAACACCATATGCTGCAGAAGGATATAGGAGACTAACCTTACATACCTTTACTTCCAAGTATGAGTACACAAGTCTATATATATGAATGCAACAGTCCAACTTCTTCCTTATGTTTCACTCTACAATACAAGTCCATAATGGAACTCTCGTTAACAACTAT
Organism: Capsicum rhomboideum; assembly: GCA_031232105.1. Lineage (NCBI taxonomy): Eukaryota > Viridiplantae > Streptophyta > Magnoliopsida > Solanales > Solanaceae > Capsicum > Capsicum rhomboideum. Next base: position 55,517,885 of record CP124718.1, read on the forward strand.
TTACCGTACAAGTGTACAAAATGAAAATAAGCTATATGACTGCCACATAACTTTATTTCACTCTTTACAATACGCCCCACTATATTATCATACCAACAACACCATAATCATGCCACACATTGACCAAGATATCATACATCAATAGCATTTCACACTACACTTACCCTTTATGCTCTCTCATTATCATTCCGTCACATTTATTCTTATCAAATTGGCCTCATAACAACATATGAACAACAATACCCACTTACTACAGTCCAAAGTACCTCCATACGAAACTTTAAAGTCATTAAATGACATCACAAGTTGCTAATTATATCCATAAAGGGTATCGGGGCTTTCATGGATCACTAGATACAAAAACATACAAACCGAACCTGGAGGCTGACCTGCGCAGCCACCTGCGCCCGCAGGTGCCTCTGTCTTCGGGGGCGGATGCCCGTTTTGGTCCGAAATGGTCTTTTTGGGGTCTTTTTATGCAATGAATGGTCCATAACCATAAACAAACTTATTTTGACATATTTTTGATCATCTTGAATACCCAAAATAAGCCATGGTCTCACAACACACTATAACATCACCAAAACGACACTTTACGGTCAATACGTCACCAAAGCCATAACCAATTTCACAATAGAAATTCCAAACATTATACACCATGACAAAACAAGTAAATAATATAATCACATCTCACATGTCAACTCCATCATGTTCACTTCCTTCAAGACCAGAAGTCTATGTTCAAGTTTACAAGACAAAACCATCCTTTGATTTAACAAACACAAATTGTCTTACACATAGTGACGTTCTCACACTTCACCAACATAACCAACATGATATAAACCATTTTCCATGCATAAAATATATTAAACCATGATAATAAACACTTACCAAGCCTTGTGTAAAAATGATCTTGTCCACAAAGATGAGGGCTTAGGGTTTGTATGAGATAAGAAATGTTGAGATATTTCTAGAAAAAGTATGAGAGTCCAATTGAATAAAAAATCTGATTTTCTTGTTTTATATACCCCTAAAGTCACTCTTATCCCTTTCTTAAACCCCTCAATTCACTCTTATCCCTTTCTTAACATTAAATACAAAGTTTGATTGGTCAAAGGGACAAATATTGAAAGAATGGGTCAAATATCCATGTTGGGTCATGTCTTCTTATTAATTTTGGGCTTCATTTTGGGCCCAAAGATACAAGACTTTTTCATGCCCACAAATTAATGTATAATTCATCAAATCTCTCATGTTTAACTAATCCCATAAGTGTACACGTAGTTTTATTGATTCGACAACATACGGGTGTTTCACCTCCTACAAAGGTCTAATCCCATGTACTAGGCCCAATATCAATTATCTCATCAATAACCTTACAAAGTACATACTTTTGACTCTCGACACTCGAGTAACCATTGTTCAACGTCATCACATAGGGTTTAGTAGGTACGGGGTGTTACAAGAGGCTTTGTAGATGGTTATGGGAAGACAAATGTAAGCGATGTATGTCCATGTTGATTCGATGGCCCTAACGGCCAAGTTTCTTATATGTCTATATCACATGTTTCCATAACTTCCGCTATTGACATTTTATACCTCCATGTGATGGTGTTGTGTTGTGAGTGACATGAAAATGACTAGACATGAGCAAATATTGGTTCTCTTGAGCCTCATCATCTTACCTTAGTTTCGAGAGCCTTAAGTACGTATTTTGTATTGTTATTGATGGAAGATTTGATAGTGTGCTAGTACATGTGATTAGACCCTTGTAGGAGGAGGAGTTTGTGACCTTTTGGAGCATTTGTGGGGTTAAAATCAAGGCTTGGAGGAATTCCAAACCAAGGATATTAAAGATAGGAGGAAAGAAAAAGATTTGAACTTGAAAGATTCAACTAAATCCGCAAAGAAAAGTTGAAATCTGAATTTTAGTGTGGGGCGCGCCCAGGGGTGTGCCAGGTCGCTTCTGGCCAAATTTTTTTTGGCATAGGCAGTAGAGGGGCGCGCCAGGGGGCGTGCCAGTATTCTCCTGCTCCCCTTTTCCATAGCTGAAATTTTTCTAAGTCCCTAGGGCGTCCGGGAGCGTGTCGGGGTGCTTTTTGCCAAATTTCTTTTATGATTATTAGTCTATAAAGAGGACTCTTGGGTTATGGTATCATTATTCCATTGTAGTAGGACTACTCTTGAGTGAGTTTGACATCTGAGTTGGGGTTAATTCTTCGTCACAAGTATTTTATCAAATTATGTTCAATTAAGCCATGAGTGGCTAAAATTTCTTATTTTTGAGATTGAGGCTACGAACATGAATTTCGTGAGTCGAATATTGTCGTGACATTTATGGAATTATTTAAACATGAGATATATGGTGGATCATACATTGAATTTGGTGGGCTAAGTTAACATGCGTTAATGGGCTCAATTTAAGTCCCAAAATGGAGTAAAAGACATGGCCCAAAAGGGCAAATGACCCATTCTTACAATTTGACCAAGTAAACATGGAATTTAATGCCAAGAATTGGCTAAGGATGACTTGGGAGAGTATATAAAGGAACAAAAGCTGATTTTATTTCATTATAACTCTCATGCCTTTCTAGATATTTCTAAAACATTTCTCATTTCACAAACCCTAAGACACTATCTCCTTGGACAAGATCATCACTTGGCAAGCCTTAGTAAGTGTCTACTCTCATGGATTAGTATATTATATGCTTAATATGGTGTGTATATCATGATGGTTATGTTGGCAAGGTGTTGAATAGTGCACTTTTGCTTTTTACTAAACGATGTGTCATCTTTGTGATTTAAACTTGAAAGGAGACTTGAGGTTGTGATGAAAGTGAATGGTGTGGATGAAATATCAACATGTATGGTGTGGTTATGTTTCTAAACTTGTTTTTTTTATATGTCTAACTAGTGGGATTGTTGTTATGAAATATATTGAGGTGACTTGATGGAGTAATTGTGATGTGGTGTTAACGAGAAAGTGTAAAGTAGAAACTTGGTGTGAAATGCTATTGGTATATGATGTTGTGGTCAATGTGTGGAATATTGAGGTATTTTTGGTATGAAGATGCCGTGAATTGTATTGCAAAGGGTGAAATGACGTTATAGGGTAATCATGTAACTCATTGTCGTCTTATACCCTTGTGAGGAAGTTGGTTATTAACGTGAGCTCCGTTATGTACTTGTATTGTAGAGTAACACGTAAGGAAGGAGCTGGATTATTGTATTCACTTATAGTACTATGTATTCATATTGGGAAGATAAGGTATGTAAGGTTAGTCTTTCCAAATCCTTCTGCAGCACATATTGTTCACATTGTCATTGTACTTGTTCTATTCCGACATATTCAAAGGTATATCATTTCAGGTTGTCATCTATTGTTATTCACATGTTCCTTATTCCTTGACCAATTGTCATTCATGTATCACATAAGTAAGGACATTACTCCCTAATTCCAATAATGTTATGTTCTGAAGTTCCAATAATGTCATGGTCCCCAATGTATCAATCTCACAAAAGTAAAGGAAAGAAGTAATGCAATGAAGTAATGAAATAAGTAATGCATATATGGTTACTCTATGGTTACTTTATGGTTACTTAATGATTATTGAGTACGGGTGACAACCCAAAGGGGCAAAATCCTAACTGGGGGCGATCCCGATATTGTTGGATCAGGGGGAAAGCTCAGTGGGGTAAAAGCCAAACTTGATGCCGAACTTGCTTCATTGATTTCCGGGTGATAGTAGGGGGGAAGCTCAGTGGGGCAAAAGCCTAGCTTGATCCCGAACCTGACAGGGGGTAGACCAAAGGGCCGGACCTATTTTATTTATTTATGGTATATTATATTATTCTCCCACTGATCAGTTGGGCCCGGGTTATATTGATTTATATATATTGACGGTTATATATTGATGATATTATATTTTAACGGTTATATATATTATATTGACTGTTATAAATATTGACGATAATGTACATAAAGGCAAAGAAAGTAATGAATATAAGGTACATGCTCCCACACATACAGAACAGTGGTTTATCCATATTGACTATTCTCTTATCTTGATCTCATTGAAGTTTGTATCTTTTATGCAGTTGCTCATAGCCTTGCATACTCAGTACATTCTTCGTACTGACCCCCTTGGGGGACTTACCTTACTTGCTGTAGGCACAAGTGCTAGTAGACCACCACCGTAGGCTACGAGTCATCTACGGATCATTGATGAGCTCCAGTTGGTTTGGGGCTTGATAACGCTCAAATACACCCCAGAATAGAATGTAAGCGATCGTTAGCAATATAATTACCCAACTTGGAGTCGGGGTCGAATCCATGAGGAATGAATGCGATAGCTTTCACCTCTAAGTGTCACAAGCAACTAGTGCTAACACGCGATGCTATGAAAATAATACATAAAAGTAAATGGGGGGTAATTGTCTGTTAATTTGTAACTATTTAGTCTTTTGTAACTTAGGACACACAAGTTCAAGAGTAGAGAAGAGGAGTTAAAACCAAGGGTATTACGAGACTTGGGGTTATGCCATCGTAAGAGTGAGATTGTGTATGGGTAAATTTAGTAATTGATTACATCTAGATAAGAGCCTTGGGTAGGTTAGATCACAGGTGCTTGGTGTTGATTTGTCAACCCAACACCAAGATTTCACAATTGTGTTCTTTCGAACACCTTAAAAGTGCAGATTATAAGACCAATCCAATACCTCAATTAACACCTTTATGTCTAAGAGATGCTATTAAATGGCATACATCAAGTTATTGTCCACACCCATTCCTCACCCTTGTCCCCTTTGTCAAGGATGACAATAGCTCTAAAATTAATTAGAGTTTACAACCCCTAATTTAGATGAAAGCATGGAATGGGGTTAAAACCCATGGCAATTAGCTAAACATAAATCAAATTAACAAAACCCATACACTTATCACATCTTAGTCAAGCATAACCCCAAGTAGAGAATTTAGCTACTCATAAAATAAGAGAGAAGAAAATCACCCAAATTCTCTTCCCAAACTTCCATTGAATCCAAATGTTTTCACGAATTTCATCCAAAAATTACAAGAATGTAACTTGTTTATCCTTAGGGTTTCACTCTCCTTTACTCTATATTTAAAAAAATGCCAAAAAAGATACTTTTCAGAGCTGGAAAATTACATTTTATAGCTAAAAATCGCGTCTAGGAAAATTACAAAAGTGCCACTGCACTAGCCATCTGCTGGCGCAGGTTCCAGCGCAGATGGCTGACCTGCGCGCGCAGGAGGCTAGCGCAGATGGCACTGCCTCTTGCTGCTTGGCTCCTCAGTCAGCCACCTGCATGCACATCTCATGACCTGCGTGCGCAGGTGGCTGTTAGTCTCCCCGGGTGTTAAATTAAGCATCCTTTCTTCACTTTTCGAACTCCCATTGACTCGCATGGTTAGCTCGGGCTCAAATTCATCCATTACCTGCATACAAGAGCCATATAACATGAGAATTTATATCGAATCAATGCGAATTTCAAGATAATTCGAGCTCAAATGTATTAAGAATAGGGTAAAATGTCAACTTATCAACTCCCCCAAACTTAAACTATTGCTTGTCCTCAAGTAATCAAGAACACCTAAATTGAAAAGAAAAGGATGGTCTTAACCATGAACAACCACAAGGGACATCACTAGACTATTAAGCCTATAAAGTTCAATCGGTTCCTCCAATAAGTCATGACAAACAAGCGAATGATGCTTTCTTTTTCACAAATCAATTCTCATCAACCAAGAGACAAATTCCTCAAACAAATAATTTTCAGGTTGTGCTGATTTTCAAGGTGTGACACAAGATTTTTCAGAGTTTTTCTCATCACCAACTTGTAAATTGTCTTGCTCATTTTCCCAAATTGAAGGTAGGACAACACTCTCTCTTTCAAGTTATCCATGTCTCTCACTTGCAAAAGTTTTCTCCACCCCCACAAGGTAATGTGATTCACTAGGGGGGTAAGGATAGAAAGAACTTTCTCTCACTCTCACAAAGAAATTCAAGTACCACACGTAGAACCATAGGCTTGACCTTTGTGTCATTCGCCACTAATGGGGACCAACAAGGTTTTAAGTCACCAAGGACTTGCGGGCAATGACGAAGGTTCGGTTGAGAGAAAGGGTTTATGGATCAATTGACTAGAAGATTTCCCTAAACACAATCGCATTATCATTTCTTAGGCCCACTTTGTTCAAGCTCTCCACCTTATTCGCCTTTGCTTGCGTTGTCTTTGATTTTATTCTCTCTTCTTTTCTCTCTCCCTTTTTTTTTTTTTTTTATATATATAGCCTTCCAACCGAAATTCCCTCTTCATTTGCTTTTGGGGCCCTTTCATTTATTCATTAGTAACTCATGCCTCTCTTTTCTTTCTACAAACTTTTCTCTCCATTATATTTCTTTATTCATTTGTTTATGCAACAACTAAGCATACACCTCCCTTTAAAATCTTATACATCTCCTTTTTCTCCAACTTAACTTTTAACTCCATCTCAACCATTTTCACAATCATGCTTCTCCGAGCTCAAGCCTTTAACTATATTGGTTCACATTAAAATCATGCGATGTGTCTACAGAGATTGAGTGATAGACAAGAAAAAGAGTTGTCAAAGACAAAAGTGGGGTGTCATAGTATGGTCATATCCAAGAAGAAAGTGGTGAAAAGCTCAAATGGGTTAACTAGGGATAAATGTCAAGGTGGGAATTTAGGTCAAATGGTGGACAAGATGGCCTCAAGTCATTCTCTAAACCAAGTTAGGTCCCAAATTTTGCCTTGACTACACGCGGGGCAAGTTCTAGACTATCATGTGTGTACAAGAATTCATCAAAAACCTCACCACACTAGGCACTTTTTCTTTAAAATAGAAAGCTAGTCTTTCCCCCAAACTTGAGCAAATGAACTTGACAACCTACTCTAAGTCAAAGACTTATGAAGAATGAGCCAGAAACTGAATTAACAGGTCACACACAAGAGGAGGCTTGGAATCACTTTGCTCTTTTCTTTTCTAAAACAAAATCATTTTATCAAATCATTTTTGTTTGCCACAATAATTTTGGAGGGACCTTTGAACCTCTTCAACTACTACACAACCCTAAATTAGGACTAGCATGCAAAAAGAGCCCAGTGAGGGTACTATCCAAATCACAACTTCACAAAGATGGGGAAATATTCGAATCAACAAAATTGGCTCGGCAAGGGCAATGGCCGAATCAACAAAAATTGGCCCTGCAAGGGCAAGTCAATATCTGAATTCATAACAAGATGGCATCCAAATAGAATCATGAATTAATATTACATACCATAAAGTAAAATGAATAAATTTGCCCACCCCCCACTAAAGAGTATTGCATTGTCCCCAATGCAATGACTATAGAACAAGAAGGAAGGAAGTGAAAGACAAAAATCCCTGAGGCGCACTAAGCGCTCGGATCTGTATCGTTTGAAGGCTGTGCTGATGTTGTGGTTGTAACAGTAGGAGCCTCCTCAGACTGCGCTCCTGTATGAACCTCCTCAAAAGGCCGAGAACTAGGGCCAGCACCAACTGCCTATGCCTAGAGTTCCTCAATAGACTTCCTTTTGGCCAATTCCACATGCTGATCCTCAGAGAGCCCCGTGCCGAACTCAATCCTTGTCTCTTCCCCCACAGGAGAATACCCAAACAAGTCTGCAAATGGAAGGATGGGGCCAGTCTCCTCCTGTGGGATAGTGAACTGGGTATCATCAAAGGAGATGGAGGGCTGCATCGACTGCATCTCCTCACGCAGACTCGCAAGATCTATCCTGAGAGTAGTAACTGCCTCACTATCCCCCCGGGCCTCAACCGCGGATAATCTCCGCTCATAGTCTACCATCTGAGCACGTAAAGGCCCAAGGCTCTTCTCAATAGCCACCTAAATTAAATGAGGAATGTCGGCCACCAAGCGGGAGATAGAGCTGTCATTTGCCAAAGTCATGGCTACAACCTTAGCAAATGTCAGCGTGGAAGATCGAGGAGGCTGCGCCGGCTGCGTAGTGTGTATGGGAGGCGGTGCTTGAGGAAGATCACGATCTAGAGGAATGTCACCCTAGGCTGAAACATGAGAAGTCATAGGAGAGGTGCTAGTAGTGGGCACCTTTCTCATGGAAGAACCTGAATCCTCACCAAACTTTCTCTTTAAACCTACTGGATTATCATCATCCTGACTGGTACGAATATCAATGACTCCCATGCATTTGATTTTTTTGTCAATCTTTGGGAAGAGAGGAACGTGGTGGACTGTACATGAAGCTGATATAAGAGCAGGAAAAGGTAGTAACGTGCCCACTTACTTGGATCGGAGCTTTATCACTTCAGCGATTGTCTCACCCGGGTTTACATCCAACCCATCCATAATACAACCCACAAGAATAGCCCTTTCAAGAGTGACATCTTGATCATTGATGGAAGGAAGCAATCGATTTCCCACAAAACCAAGCCAATGTTTGGCTTGAATAGAAAGATCTCGTATTTTGATTTGTCCAATCCCATTTGCCCATAGTGGAAGACCTTTAGCAATTATTTTGGAAAGCCATGGAAAATGAGCGCACCCCTCAAGCATTCGCCTCTTGCTCTTAACCCCCGGTGCACAATCACGACAAAAATATAACTTGTTAATTGCAGAAGCGGAGCACGACACTTCCACTCCTCTAACAAGTACACTCCTAAGGAAAGGTTGATCTGCCACTGGTGGTTTATACTTTTGTTGATTGTGTCGAATGACGTAGGAGGCATAGAATTCCTTTACAAGATCAGGAAAATAAAAGCACGGGGGCGATTCTAGATTAATATCAGTGAATACTTCCCAAGCAAACTTGTTGACTTATCTGACAATATCGGGGAAATGATCACGAACGCCCTTCATATTAAACACTTTCTCGGGGTTGAAGCCCCTAGTGTGCACCCATTCATTGTAAAGTTCACGCATTTCTGCATTGGCAAATCTGAGTTTATCAACATCTTTGGCCAACTCCTTTGAGATATCAAGTGTGTAGTGCACATCAGGGGTGTTAGAGTGTCCTTGTTGTGTGGGAGCTTTTCATTGCGAAGTAGTGGCAATGGCCTTGCCTTTGTCCTTGTGATGATCTTTCTTTGCTCCTCATGGCATTGATTTCCTTGGAGACATCCCCTACAAAGAATCAGAAGAAACAAACCACACAAACCAAAGGTAAAACATGTTTTTGGATTTTCAATAAGGAAAAGAAAATGAAAACTATGTTAACTAATGTGAATGCAAAGCAAAATTCTACATGAAGGCACCTAGGAGTATATTTGGACCACTATATCTCAAACACAATCCATCATGACCCGAAGGAGAAGAAAAATGACGTTTTACCCTTAAGAATGGTGTCACCTAATCTATCATAGGGTAAGCCATGCATTTTTGTTATGAACAAGTGTGCTTACTAACTCATTTTGTCAACACGAATCACCAATTATGCCCCATGAAGTGGAGAAATATATTAAGAATCATGGCACTTGAAAAAGCATGAAATTCACACATCTTTACTACACTATTGTAACACATCATTTAGAGATGGAATAAAGCTCAAAATAAGTTCAAGGAACCATGTGTAGTTCTCTTAATTCATGCACAAGAGAAAACCCAAGGAAATGCTCATGTAGTAATATTATCAAACACATGGTGGGCACAAACATTTTTGGTACTCAAGACTTCCCCAATTGCATATGAAGCATCACCCCCAACACAAAAAAGCCACAACAATATCACTACTACACCATAGGAAGGCCATATGACTCAATTCTTCACCAAAATCTAGCACACACCATGAGTTTCAATTGGTGTCTAAAGTCTTGTTAGAAAATTTTAAACCAAGTAAACTTACCAAACTTAAAAGAAGAGGTGGAGAAATGGAGACTCTTGAAATGAAAGAGGTAATGTGTGCAATCCTCTTTGAAAGTGAATGAGAGATGAAGACAAGAGCAACTTTGCATTTAGAGAGAGAAAATAGCCAATGGTGATGTTGTGAGTTAGAGTTGGTCTTTAGAGTTAGAAAGAATTGGGTTTATTATGTGGGTATGGGTCATGTTTTAAAGAAGAGAATGGATCAACCCAGTTCGAGTTGACCCAAATATTTTTAAAAAAAATTCGGAACCTAAACCACCACCTGCGCCCCACTATGCGTACGCATGTGGGGAGATACGCACGCAGGTGGGTATTCCTTACCTGGACAGTACACCTGGGCGTATGGAGCACAGCAGTAGCACCTGCGGAGGGTTACCTGCGCACGCAGGTGAGGAAACTGGCTTGAAGGAGGCGCAAGGCAGAGCCTCCTGCATTGCTAGCCTGCGCACGTATGTGCCTGGGCTGCGTACGCATGTGGCTCCTTGCCCCCAGGCAGAATGTTGCCTTCCACCTGCTGGCCTCATGCGTCCCAACATGCGTGGGCATGAGGGCTAGCAGGTGATAAATTCAGCTCAAAACAGTGTATCCAAGCTCCTACACTTAGCATTATTCACCTGCATTCACCAAAATAACTAAGAATTAGCAATCAAACAAACTTGAAATGACTATAAGTAACCTTGGGTTGCCTCCCAAGAAGCGCCTTGGTTATCGTCGTGGCTCGACGTTGTTTCTCATCATCAAGCATCCTTAAAACGGAGCAACTCAGACTTAGCCGCTCCAGGTCCCCCCTCATAAAAATGTTTTAATCTTTGACCATTCACCATGAACCTCCTTTTCTCGTGGTCCTCGAGCTCGATAGAACCACTAGGAAAGGCATTAACCACAACAAAAGGGCCAGACCACTTGGATTTTAGCTTCCCCGTAAAAAGTTTTAACCTCGAATTGAAGAGTAGCACTTTATCACCTGCATGGAACTCTCTTTTTAGGATCTTAGAATCATTCCATTTCTTTATTTTCTCCTTGTATAATGCTGAGCTCTCATATGCCGTAAGTCGGAACTCATCCAACTCATGAAGTTGAACTACTCTTGATTTCGAGGCATCTACCCAATCCATGTTCAATTTTCGCAAGGCCCATAAAGCTTTGTGCTCTAATTCAACCGGGAGATGACAAGCCTTTACAAACACTAACTGATAGGGCGACATGCCAATAGGAGTGTCCTATATGCCCACAAAGCATCATCAAGTTGCCTTTCCCAATTTGTACGCCCTACATTTACGGTTTTCTCCAAGATAGATTTGATCTCCCGATTGGAAACCTCCACTTGGCCACTCGTTTGAGGATGATATGGAGTCTCCACCTTATGTCGTACCCCATATTTTTCAAGAAAATCTCCAAATAATCAATTGCAAAAATGTGACCCTCCGTCACTAATGATAGCTTGAGGAGTTCCAAACCTGGTGAAAATGCATTTTTTCAGGAAGAGAGTCACACTTTTACCTTCATTGATTGGTAAAGCAATGGCCTCGACCCACTTGGACAAGTAGTCAATGGCTACCAAGATATACTTGTTACCATATGAGCTCACAAATGGACCCATAAAATCAAGGCCCCATACATCGAATAGCTCCACCTTAAGATTGGGCCTTAGAGCCATTTCATGCCTCCTCGAGATACCACCATGCTTTTGACATTGAATGCAAGACTTTACTAATTCGTGAGCATCACGGTGAATGGTAGGCCAATAATATCCACACTGAAGGACTTTCGATGCGGTTCTCACACCACCATGGTGGCCACCAAAAGGAGAAGAGTGGCATGCCCCAAGAATGGATTTAATCTCCTCATCCATGACACATCGCCATATGATTCCATCTGCACATTCCCTAAAAAGGTAGGGCTCATCCAGAAAGTACCGCTTCATATCATGGAGGAATCTTTTCCTTTGATAGTAACTCAGCTCATCCGGAAGGAGTCCACACACTATATAGTTTGCAAAATCGGCATACCATGGTAGAGTACTCTCTTTCAAACTCATGACAAGTTCTTCCGGGAATGTATCATCAAGATTAACATCTCCCCAAATTTTCTCATTTATCTCAAGGCGTGACAGATGGTCGGCTACTTGGTTTTCACACCCTTTTCGATCCTTCACTTCAAAATCAAATTCCTGAAGTAGTAGAATCCTTATTATCAATCGGGGTTTTGCTTCTTTCTTTTCCATCAAATACCGGAGGGCGGCATGATCAGTGTGCACAATGACTTTTGTGCCTAACAAATAAGCATGAAATTTCTCAAACCCATACACCACGGCTAGCAATTCTTGTTCTGTAACAGTGTAGTTCTTTTGAGCATCATTTAATGAATTGCTAGCATAATAGATGGGATGAAAAAGTTTCTCTTTTCGTTGTACAAGCACAGCTCCCAATGCCATCCCACTAGCATCACACATGAGTTCAAATGGTTGTGACCAAATTGGGGTCATGATAATCGGGGCTGAGACAAGCTTCTCTTTAAGCAATTGAATGCATTCAAGCACTCTTCATTAAATTCAAAAGTGACCTCCTTCTCAAGGAGTTTGCACATCGGATGGGCAATTTTAGAGAAATCTTTAATGAACCTCTTATAAATACCCGCATGGCCAAGGAAACTCCGGACCCCTTTGACAGGTATTGGAGGTGGTAGCTTAGCAATGACTTCCACCTTGGCTTGATCGACTTGGATTCCTCGGCCTGATATTTTATGTCCAAGAACAATCCCTTCCTTAACCATAAAGTGGCACTTCTCCCAATTCAACACAAGATTATTCGCCACACATCTTTCAAGCACCTTCTCCAAGTGTTCAAGGAAATTTTCAAATGTATCACCAACCACTGAAAAATCATCCATAAACACCTCCATGGAACTCTCTACCATGTCAGAAAAGATAGAAAGCATGCACCGTTGAAAAGTGGCCGGTGCATTGCATAGCCCAAAGGGCATGTGCCTGAAGGCAAAAGTTCCATAGGGACAAGTGAAAGTAGTTTTTTCTTGGTCTTCGGGAGCTATGGAGATTTGATTATAGCCTGAATATCCATCGAGGAAGCAATACCACCCTCTACCCGCCAACCTATCAAGCATTTGATCCATGAAGGGCATGGGGAAGTGATCCTTCTCAGTCCAAGAATTTAACTTTCTATAATCAATACACACTCTCCAACCCTTGACCGGACGGACAGGTATAAGATCATTATTTTTGTTTGGGACAATCGTGATACCACCTTTCTTTGGAACACATTGTATTGGACTCACCCAAGTGCTATCCGAGATAGGATAAACTATACCCGCATCAAGCCACTTGATGATTTCCTTCTTCACAACTTCTTGCATTGGAGGATTTAGTCTTCTTTGATGTTCTACACTTGCTACAAACTCGGGCTCAAGCTTGATCTTATGAGTGCATATGCCGGGTGGAATCCCAATGATATCCGCTATAGTCCATCCAAGTGCCCGAATATACTGACTCACCTCCGATTTCAACACCTCAATTTGTCTTGATGATAAATCACTTGCAATAATAATGGGTAGAGTCTCCCCTTCTCCCAAAAACACATACCGGAGATAAGGTGGCAATGGATTGAGCTCGATTTGTGGTGGATCCTCAATTGAAGGCTTTGCAGGAGGAGTTTCCCAATTTTTCAAGTCAAGATCCAACTTACAAGGGTTTCTCGGGTAAGACCCAAAACCTTTCAAGGATGCAACTTCTTCTTTATATCTTTCATTCCCTTTGCTTTCAAGATCCACAAGGCTCCCACCAAAGGCTCTCTAACAAATTCAGCCTCCATGGTGCTAGAACAACATCATCCACCACATCGATTACAGAGACAACTTGTAAATCCATAGGTTGTTTCATGGACTTGCAAACATTAAATGACACCTCTTCGTTGTTTACTCAAAATTTCATTTCACCGCATTCAACATCAACTAAAGCTCGACCGGTAGCCAAAAATGGTCTACCAAGAATAATGGGGACTTCATGGTCAATTTCACAATCCAAGATCACAAAATCAGCCGAAGAAATGAAATGATCCACCTTCACAAGCACATCACACAACACACCCGTAGGTCTTTTTATAGAGCAATCGAACATCAATAGACGCATTGTCGTTGGTGTCGGGGCTCCCAAACCCAACTTCTGAAATACGGCTAATGGCATCAAATTAATACTTGCTCCAAGATCGCATAAGGCTTTCCCAAATTGATACACCCCAACAGTACATGGGATAGTGAATGCCCCTGGATTGTCCTTCTTCACAACCATCATACTAGACATTATAGCACTAGAGTTATGAGTAACTTCAATTGTGTCGAAGTCCATGGTTCTCTTCTTTGTTACCAATTCTTTCATAAACTTTGCATACCCGGGCATCTATTGTAGGGCTTCCAACAATGGTATATTTACCAAAAGGTTGCTAAATTTAGAAAGGAATTTCTTAAACTTCGAATCATCTTCTTTCTTCTTAAACCTTTATGGGAATGGAGGAGGAATTTTGACTTGTGGCTTAGATACAACCGAGTTTTCATTCGATTTTGCAGTACTATGATTAACCACTTGTGGGCTTACCTCCTTTGCTTCCACCTTTTCCGACCCATCAACAGCTTGCTCTTGTGATATTTGAGTTTCCTCTTTTGAATTATCAAGACGAGTTCTTGATTTGCTCACTTGGCTCCAAACGCCCTTATCATAAGGGTTGTCATCAAGAATTTCAACATTATTTCCAAGATTTCTCCCACTTCTAGTAACAATGTCCATGACGTGAGCGTCATTTTTAGGATTCACCACCGTGTCACTAGGGAGTCCTCCTCTTTGTCTTGCATTCATTTAGGAAGAGAGTTGACCCATTTGGGTTTCAAGTTGCTTTATTGAAGCCGAATGTGAGGTGACAATTTGGTTGAGATGCGACAAATCCCCTTTCATTTGCCTCAACATCTTATCGCTTCCTTCAACTCCCAAGAGGATACGAGCAAGCACATCTTCATTCTTATATTTCTCTGGATCAACCGAGGTTGCTTATTTACCCTTGTACCTATCATGTGGAGGAATGTACCTATCATAATCCCGATTCATATCTCGCCAATCACGGTCCCTATCTTTATCCCTCCAATCTCAATCTCTATCACGATCTCTAGCAAGATCTTTCCACTCACGATCTTTCTAATCATGGTCTTTATCCATCCAACCTTGATTCCCGCCCTTCCTTTGATAGGTGGGGCGAGAACCCCCCACTTGATTTGACATAAATTGGATTTCTTCATGAAGAGTCTCCGCTTCATCATCATCGTCGCTATTAACATCCTTGGAGGCTACGGCGTTAACCGCCTTTGGTGTTGAACCCATTACATGCTTAGTGAGGAGTTCTAGTTGTGTCATCATCTTAGCCATACTTTCGTCTCTCTCCTCATCTTTCTTTCTTTGTTTGTGGCTTACAAAAGATGCGGAGGGAGCCCCCACGTCCACCTCGGAATCTCTTGTATGCCAACCCCGACTTTGTTTGGTAACTTGGTCCAATATTGTAGATGCAACACCATAAGTTTGTTTCACCAAAGACCCCCCAGCTGCATTGTCCGCAACTATTTTTTTCAATTGATCTAATGCTCGATAAAATATTTGGAGGGGCATCTTATCCGAAACCTCATGAGTCGGGCATTGCATCAATTTCGTGTTAAACCTTTGCCAAGCCTTATGTAACGGTTCACCATTCAATTGATGGAAGTTGATAATCTCATCTCTCAATTGTAACATACGGGATGGTGGGAAGAACCGATCCAAGAATGCTTCCATCAATTCCGACCATGTAGTGATTGAACCCGTGGGCAATTGTCTCAACCACAATGTAGCCTTGCCCGTTAATGAGAAGGGAAAGAGTCTCAATCGGATGGACTCTTGTGATATATGGGCGATATCAAACGGCATGCACACCTCAATGAAATTTGTCAAGTGAAGATTTGCGTCTTCATGGGTTTGACCCCCAAATAACCCTTTCATTTGAAGGAGGTAAAGCATCACACTAGTAACATGGAACACTCCATTGCCTTCCGCGGTGGAATATGGATGGCACTAGCTCTCCCGGCGTCTCCCAAATGATCTTCATCTTCAAAATGTCCGTTAAATGAAGCGGTATGGCTACCATGTTGACTCATTGAACCGTGAAGACTTTGGTTGTCACCTATGAAGAACAAAAACAACAAATAAAGTAAACTTACACCACGGTAAACACAAGTAACTTAAAACACTAAAAGAAATGAACGCTACGTTTCATTCCCCGGCAACGACGCCATTATTTGATAACACTCAAATACACCCCACAATAGAATGTAAGCGATCGTTAGGAATATAATTACCCAACTTGGAGTCGGGGTCGAATCCATGAGGAATGAATGCGATAGCTTTCACCTCTAAGTGTCACAAGCAACTAGTGCTAACACGCGATGCTATGAAAATAATACATAAAAGTAAATGGGGGGTAATTTTTTGTTAATTTGTAACTATTTAGTCTTTTGTAACTTAGGACACACAAGTTCAAGAGTAGAGAAGAGGAGTTAAAACCAAGGGTATTACGAGACTTGGGGTTATGCCATCGTAAGAGTGAGATTGTGTATGGGTAAATTGAGCAATTGACTACATCTAGCTAAGAGCCTTGGGTAGGTTAGATCACAGGTGCTTGGTGTTTATTTGTCAACCCAACACCAATATTTCACAATTGGGTTCTTTCGAACACCTCAAAAGTGCAGATTATAAGACCAATCTAATACCTCAATTACCCTTATGTCTAAGAGATGCTATTAAATGACATACATCAAGTTATTGTCCACACCCATTCCTCACCCTTGTCCCCTTTGTCAAGGATGACAATAGCTCTAAAATTAATTAGAGTTTGCAACCCCTAATTTAGATGAAAGCATGGAATGGGCTTAAAACCCATGGCAATTAGCTAAACATAAATCAAATTAACAAAACCCATACACTTATCACATCTTAGTCAAGCATAACCCCAAGTAGAGAATTTAGCTACTCATAAAATAAGAGAGAAGAAAATCACCCAAATTCTCTTCCCAAACTTCCATTGAATCCAAATGTTTTCACGAATTTCATCCAAAAATTGCAAGAATGTAACTTGTTTATCCTTAGGGTTTCACTCTCCTTTACTCTATCTTTCAAAAAATGCCAAAAAAGATCCTTTTCAGAGCTGGAAAAATTACATTTTATAGCTAAAAATCGCATCCAGGAAAATTACGGAAGTGCCACTGTACTAGCCATCTGCTGGCGCAGGTTCCAGCCCAGATGGCTGACCTGCGTGCGCAGGAGGCTAGCACAGATGGCACTGCCTCACGCTGCTTGGATCCTCAATCAGCCACCTGCGTGCGCATCTCATGACCTGCGTGTGCAGGCGGTTGTTAGTCTCCCCGGGTGTTAAATTAAATATCTTTTCTTCACTTTTCGAACTCCCATTGACTCGCATGGTTAGCTCAGGCTCGAATTCATCCATTACCTGCATACAAGAGCCATATAACATGAGAATTCATATCGAATCAATGCAAATTTCAAGATAATCCGAGCTTATCAGGGCTTTTTGAGTCACATGTGTACATTGTTTTGGTATTGTAATTGTTGTATAAAATGGGGACTCGTCCCGACTGTAGGTCGGTTATGTATATGTATCTGTTAGAGGCTTTGTAGACGTATGTGGGAAGATAAATGTAAGAGATGTATGTCCACTTTGACTTGATGGCCCTAACAACCAAGTTTCATATATTGTATATGTTTTTCATGACTTCCGCCTTTAGTATTTATTAGTTACACGGGATAGAATGATATTCATACGAAAACATGCATATGAGTCTACATTGATACCGATTGGTTCTCTTGGGCCTTAACGGCTTTGGGTGCCAGTCCGCCTCAATAGGATTTGGGGTGTGACAGTTAAATTAACCCATGCTAGGATTTTATGTCGCCCATGGGATGTTATTCAAGAATATACAAAAAATTATATATCACTTCCGTTCTTTCATTATAAGAGTGCTACATTACCTCATTTCTTTACTTTTGTGAGATTGATACATTGGTGATTGTACATTATTGGAACTTTGGAACATAACATTATTGGAATTTTGGAACAATGTCCACAATTATGTGTCACATGAATAACAATTGATCAATGAATAAGGAACATGTGAATAACAATAGATGACAACCTGAAATCATATACCTTTGAACAATTCGGAATGGGACAAGTACAATGACAATGTGAATAATATGTGCTGCAGAAGGATACAGAAAGAGTACCCTTACATACCTTATCTTCCCAATATTAATACACAGTCCTATATGTGAATACAATAATCCAGCTCCTTCCTTATGTTTTACTCTACAACACAAATACATAATCGAGCTCACATTAAAAACTAACTACCTTACAAGTGCGTAAGATGACAATGAGTTACATGATTTCCCTATAACGTCATTTCCCCCTTTATAATACAATTCACGGCATAGTCTTACCAACCATACCACAATATTTTACACATTGACCAATACATCATAAACCAATAGCATTTCACACCAAGTTTCTCCTTTACGCTTCCTCATTAACACTACGTCACAATTACTCCATCAAGTCATCTCAATATGTTGCATAACAACAATCCCACAAGTTATACACATACATTGAAAAATCAAGGTAAGGACATAACCACACCATACATGTTGATATTTCATCCACACCATTCATTTCCATCAAAACCTCAAGTCTCCTTTCAAGTTCAAATCCCATAGATGACGCATCTTTTAGCAAAAAGCAAAAGTGCACTATTCAATACTTTTAGACATAACCATCATGATCTACACCATATCTCATGCATATAATATATTAAATCACAAGAATAAACACTTATCCAAGCTTGCAAATGAGTGATCTTGTCCAAAGAAAATGGTTACCTTAGGGTTTGTTAGATGAAAAAATGTGTTTAGAAATATCTAGAAAGGCGTGAGAGTTATAATGAATAAAAATCATCTTTTGTGCCTTTATATAAGCTCTCAAGTCATCCTTAGACAGTTCTTGGCATTAAATGCCATGTTTACTTGGTCAACATGGAAGAATGGGTCATTTGCCCTTTTGGGCCATGTCTTTTACTCCATTTTGGGCCTTAAATTGAGCCCATTAACACATGTTAACTTAGCCCACAAAATTCGATGTGTAATACCCCAACAATATCATGTTTAAATAATTCCATAAATGTTACGACAATATTCCACTCACGAGATTCATGTTCGTAGCCTCAATCCCAAGAATAAGCAATTTTAGCCACTCATGGCTTAATTTAACATAATTTGATAAAATAATTATGAAGACGAATTATCCCCAACTTGGATGCCAAACTCGTTCAAGAGTAGTCCTGCTACGATGGAATAATGATACCACAACCCAAGATTCCTCTTTATAGACTAATAATCGGAGAAGAAATTTGGCAAAAAGCACCCCGGTACGCCCCTGGGCGCGCCTGGGACTTAGCTGAATTTTAGCTCTGGAAAAGGGGAGCCTGGGTGGCCTGGCATGCTGCCTGGTGCGCCCCTCTGCTGCCTGTTCTAGAAAAGTTTTGGCAGAAAGCGGCCTGGCACGCCCCTGGGCGCGCCCCACACTCAAATTCTGATTTTCTTCTTTTCTTCGACTTTTCTTTGCGGATACTAGCACAATATCAATAGTCCATCAAAACCAATACAAAATACACACTTATTGATCTCAAAAATAAGGTAAACATGGTTCAAATAAGACATATAAACTCTAGATCACCAAGAAAGTACAGTCGAAAAGGTACGGGGTGTTATAGTGCCTTTTGAGACCATACCAGTATCCCGTTCCCCTAGTTGATTCAGAGCCTGTGTGATAGGGTGGGTGTGGTTAAGCTACCTACCATTAATCACTATATCGAGGTGACCCGCATAGCAGATATTGGGTTGATGCAGCAGCGGAGATCTAACCCAATTATTCCACGAAGGTCTCAACCTTCCGGGTCATCAAGAGCAACCCTTTTTGAAGGTCCGGGAGCTAGCGAGGAGCCAGTAAGTACCCCAACACTAGTGAGTATACCCGAGATAGTGCATGCACCTGCTGAGGGCACATGACTGGTGATTAATGATGAGGATCCAGGCACTACCGTACCACCGCTCCCTTCTGGTATGGTTTCGGTTTTGAGGGACTTCCACTTATGCCTGTTCAGGCTCCGATGCGGCCAGTTTTTGAGGTGGATTTATTTGTCGATGAGGAGCCTCCTAGTGATAGAGGCAAATGACCACGCTGTACAGAGGAGTAGGTGGATAGTGGTGACGAGTTTGAGGGTGATCTACGGAGAGCGATTAAGGCCTCCAGGTTGGAGTACCATACTAGTCAGATCACCCAGGAGCAGAGAGCACGAGGTGCATCCTCTAGTCAGGCACCTCCTCCACCGGATACCCCTAGCAGAGAGCCAAGAGAGCATATTGATAATCCCGCTATGGGTGGGCCCACTTTTAGTGTTTAGGGTGCCACAGGTATGTCTTTACTCCCTTACATGTATTATATTGATAGCTGTGCACTAGGGGCAGTGCACCATTATTTAGTTGGGGGTGGGGGTATACCACCACTTGGGGGTTTTGTTTTCGTGTTTCTTTTCCCCCAAGTGTGCTATCATAGTAGAACCAACATGTTTAGGGTGTTATTTATAGTATTTATATGTTTTCTTGTTGAATTAGGAGAAAAATAGGGGAACCATAGTGCAGTCCTATTTTGAACAAGTTAAATGATACCCCTCCGGAAGATTTTGTTTTATAATGTGTGTGTAGCATGTTAGTTTGTGACAGCTATTGGATCTTGTTATGTCATTAGGATTATAGACAAAATAACTGTAGCTAGCATTGCATGAACCTAGATAGGTAGTAGTTGATAATTTAACCCTGTGCTAGGTGTGTGTGAGGTCATTACTTAGTTGACTTTGTGTGTACGATCCAGAACTTTCCCGATTAGTCTTGCCTAGGTTAGAGGATAGTGGTTAGTAAAGGATCATAGGCCATTTTTGAATAAGTTCACGTTTAGCCTAAATGCCTGACCAAATAAATTAAGTATCCCTTGATCTCGATTTTGATCCTTAATTGACCTGTTTCCTTCATTAGCCTATTCACCTTCCCATTTTGACTTATAATGAACCTGTCTTGGCCCTGGTCTCTTCTTGGACATTGTGTACCTCAACTCAGGCAAATCGCCTAATTTGAGGGTGGCTATTATAGGGGTGCATAGATTGATTTGGGTATGAAGAAGGGGTTAGTAAAAGAAAAAAGAGAATAGATTTGGGTGTGAAAAAAAAAAGAGAAAAAATATATAAATAAATTGTGTTTTGAAAATATGAAGGAAATCACACCCAAAATCTGAAAATAAATAAAGGAGAATAAGGGAGAATAAATAAGCATGGTTGAGAAGTGGAGTCAAAATAGTGTAGTGTCAAGAAGTGTTAAGTCACCATATCCATATGTACCATACCCGTCCCCAAGCCGACATTACAAGCCGATTAAAGTCCTATAGTGATCCTAGTTCAACTGTCCAAAAAACTAAGGCATAGAAAATAAGGGCAAGCCTATGTTATTTCATGCACACTGTTTGAACTTCTTTGTGAGAGAGAGTGTTTTGATCGAGTCCCTAATTTGAGATTCATTAGTATACTGTGAGTGTATGGGACTTCTTTGCTGTGAGAGTACATGGGTTGTATCGTTAGCTGCTATTTGTTTGGATAATGTCATTTGCATATAAGCTTAGTTGTTTGTTCATAATCTCATGCCATCACTAGATCCCTTCTATGTTATGATAATATGCTGCATTTATGCAAACATTGGTTTTGATTTGCAAGTAGGACGAGTCAGAAAAGTTTTGAGGTCAAAAGCAATGCGTCGACTGCCGTAGGTCCCTTAGGTTTCTCTTAGTTAAACATCGTATATTTTTGTTTTTTTTTGTTTGCCTGAGGACATGAAAGTGTTCTAAGTTGAGGGTGTTGATGTGTCATGATCACATGACACTTTCGATGCTTAAAACAAAGAAAATATGCAGTAACTTGGGTATATCTTGTGGGTATGATGTGTTTTCTGTCCTACTTTGCAGGGAAATAGGTTATGGATGCCAAATGGAGATAAAGTGAAAAAGAATGCATAAGAATGGAGAAATATAAGATGAAAGAGTCAAGGTGTAACCCCAGGGGTGACTCACGTCCCGTAGGTACACTCACGTAACGTGAGATGGTACCGTGGATCAACTTCAGATAGGTGGAATTACAACCTGCTTCCCACGACAGGAACCCACGTGGCATGACTCAACTCACGTGACGTGAGTGGGTGCCGTGAATAGACTTCAGAGATTGTGTGGTGCTGCCTGATTCTCATGATAGAGACCCACGTGATGTGGCTTGGTTCCATGATACCAAGCCACGATACCGTGGAAAATTGCCGACTTTAGTCTCCTATTTTGTTTGGGACAGGATTCATCTTGTATCTATAAATACCCCTGTATTGTCCTATGTACAGGAGTTAGTCAGTACATTATTTTGAAATAGTTTTGTCATTATTTTGTGTTCAAAAATACATTATTGATTTTGTAATCTTGGAACACCGATTCTAGGGTTTTATTCATAGTTGAGATTTCAGAGTTTCTTCATTATTGTGAGTTTACAATTATGTCTTTACTCTTGAATTATTATTGTGCTCTTGCAAACATGAGTAGCTAAACTCATCAACTAGGGTTGTTTGAACCATGAGGAATTAACGAAACGGGTTAAGTGCAAAGCAATTCTGAACCGCTGTGAATGCATGTATTGTTATTTCCTTCGTTGTGATTGATCTTCTAAAGGTTGCAAATGTTAGAAACTCGCCTGTATTTGAGACTTGCTCGAGAGAGAGGTAGAGATTGGGAAAAGGAAATAATAACAGATATTTGAAGCTATCAACCTTTATCTAATAACTTGAGCCTTCGTAGGAATAGTTATCTGAGATCCAGGACAAGGGTCAATAGTGCGACACTCGGAGACCGAGAGGAGAAGAGTGAAATTCATCTAACCAAGGTCGAGAGACGTTTAGATGAACATATCTTGTCAGATTTTGCATGCAACATAGCGGGACAGTTTTGTCAGTACAAGTAACCGGTGAAGTTAAGGAATCATTGGGGATCACAGTCCTAGTGTATTTCTCATATTGTCTACAAACCCTCTATAATCAGAACTCGTTACCATTATTACTTACTTATAAACCCCCCTAGTTTTACTTACTTACCAGTTACTCAGACTAGCATTCTACCTAACTTCGACCTATTCCCTGTAGGATCGACCCCAACCTAGTTGGGTTCTATATTTGATACAGCGACCGCATTATACTTCATTACGAGGCGTAATTTGGGCGACATCAAACATGGATACATGAAAGGCATAGTAAATCCCCTAAAGAACTGGAGGTAGGTCTAACTTATAGGACACCTCTCTAATGCACTGCAAAATCTCAAAAGAACTAATTAACTTAGGGCATAGCTTGCCCTTCTTCCTAAACCCCATCGTGCCTATCATGAGAGATACCTAAAGAAACACCTTCTCCCTAATAATAAACTACAAGTCTCAACATAGGCCTTCTGCCTACTCTGAGCCGTATGAACCCTCTCCTAAATCAATTGTACAATATCCATTGTGTCACACAACAAGTCAATGCCTAAGAAATGACCTCGAATCTGTCGAACTAGCCCATTAGAGACCTAAACCTCTAATTATGCAATTCCTCAAAGGAAGCCATCTAAATACTGGAATGATAGCTGTTATTATATGTAAACTTTGCCAAAGCCAGGAACTTGTCCCACTAACCCTTTACATCAATAACACACGGTTGAAGTATATCCTCCAGAAAATAAATGGTTAGCTTAGACTGAACATTGATTTGTGGGTGAAAAGTTATGCTAAGCTCATCTTTAGTACCTAACAACCTCTATATGGACCTCCAAAAGAATGACGTAAATTGAGTACTATGGTAAGAAATGATTGAAATAGGAACCCCATGTAAACATACTGTCTCCTTAATATAGATATGCCCAAACCTCTCTAAGATACATAAGGTCTGAAACTAAAAAATGGTTAGTCTTGGTCAACCTATCCATGATGACTCAAATAACATCAAGAATCTGCGAAGTACGTGGAAACACTACTAGAAAATCCATTACTATCCACCCCACTTCAACTCGAGAATGGGTAACTTAGCTGTTGAGTCAACCACCTGGCCTTTGGTGCTCGTAATTCACCCACTGATATTTTAAGCAAAAAGACACAAACTCAACAATATCTCACTTTATCTCACACCATTAGTAATTCTAGCTCAAGTCACAATACACTTTTTGTCACACCCCAAATCCCATTGAGGCGGACTGTCACCCAAAGCCGATAAGGCTCGAGAGAACCAATCTTTGCTCATATCCATTCATATGTATGTCTTCGTATGAACCTCATCATGCCTCATAAAACTATGCGAAATTCATGGAAACATATGCTATATATATACGAAACTTGGACGTTAGGGCCATTAAGTCAAAACGGACATACATCTCTTACATTCAGTTTCCCACATATGTCTACAAAAGCCTCTAACAGATGCATCTACAAGACCAACTTAAAGTCGGTACAAGTCCCCGCTTTATAAAATATTTACAACAACAAAACAAATGTACAGGTGTGACTCAAAAAGCCCCGAACCAACTGGAGATCACCAATGATCTGCAAATAACGCAACCTACTGTGGAGGTCTACCGGCACCTGCGCCTGCAGTATTTAAAGTAAGCCCCCAAGGGGGTCAGTATGAAGAATGTACTGAGTATGTAAGGCTATAAGAAACTACATCATACATAAGAATGTCAATGGAATAAAATATGAGAGAATAGTCAATGTGGATAAACCATCGTTTTATGTGTGGAAATATGTACCTTGCTTCTATTATTTTCATTTCCGATCATTCACTCATCTCCTTATCTTTTATATAATATCTTTCATAATTACTTTTATTCAAGAGAAATGCCTTCACTCAAGAGACTTGCCTCCAAGAGAGTTCTTTTGTTGCTTTTACGCTCCTCATTATTATTATTAGTCTCTATCGGGGGTTATAATATATAACATACATCCACCTTATAGGTGGGTTATAATATATAACATACATCCACCTTATAGGTGGGTTATAACATAACATACATCCACTCTATAGGTGGGTTATAATATAACATACATCCACTCTATAGGTGGGTTATAATATATTACCTACACATTTCTTCATGTCTTACTTGGGAGGGATTGATTCATTCATTTATGAGAGATTGGTATAATGATAGTCATAACATTATTAGAACTTGGAACATAACATTCTCGGAACTTTGGAGTCATAATATTGTTGGAACTTTGGAATCGTGTCCACCCTAAATCTATTATTTTCCTTCACTCTTGCAACCAACAAAAATACGTTACTTAATTTCTTTCTTTTGAGAGATTGGTATATTTGCTCATGAGGGATTGGTGTATTTGTAGTCATACTATCATTGGAAGCTTAAGAGCATAACATTATTAAGACTTTAGAGCCATGTCCATATTTATGTAACACATGAACAACAATGACTAATGAATGAGGAATATGTGACTTAACAATAGATAACAACCTGAAATGAGACGCCCTTGGACATTCAGAATGGAAATAGGTACAAGTCAATATAATCAATATGCTGCAGAAGGATACAGAAAGGGTAACCTTACATACCTTATGATCTCAATGAATATACCGTCCTAGATGTGAATACAACAATCTAATTCCTTCCTTACGTGTCACTCTACAACACAAGTTCATAACGGAGCTCACGTTAACAACTAGTTACCTTACAAGTGCATAAGATGACAATGAGTTATGTGACTGCTATATAGCATCATTTCTTACTTTACAATACAATTCACTGCATTATCATACCAGCAACACCATCATATTTCACACATTGACCAACACATCATAAACCAATAACATTTCACACCAAGTTTACCCTTTACACTTCCTCATTAACACTACGTTACCTTTTCTCCGTCAAGTCACTCGATAGCTTTCATAATAACACTTTAACAACAATCCATATTTTATACCATTCAAAATACCTCCGGGATACTCCTTTATAGTCATTTAAAAGGTCCCATAAGTTGTTAATTGCATCCATAAAGGGTATAGGGGCTTTGGGGGGTTAAAGAGATGCAAAAACAATCGAAACGAACTTCTGGGCTGACCTGCAAAGACACCTGAGCCTGCAGGTGTATGACCTTTGTCCTTAGGTGACCTTTGTCAGTATCCATAGGCACTTACGAAGTCACCTACGCCCGCAGGTGCTTCGTCTGCGAGGGCGGGTGCCCGTTTCTGCCAAAAAGGGTCTCTTTTAGGTCTTTTTATGCAATGAATGGTCCATGATCATAACTAAACTTCTCTTGGTCCATGATCATAACTAAACTTCTCTTGCCATATTTTAGATCATCTTGGATGCCAAAAATCAGACATGGTTCAACAACACACATGAACATCACCAAAACCACACTTTTCCTTCAGTACACCACCAAATCCATGCACAATTTTACAATAACAATTCCAACCATTATGTACAAGAATAAAACAAGTTGAGGCTATAAACACATCTCACAAGTCAATATTGAACTGATCAAGTTCACTTCCTTCAATACCACAAGTTCATTTTCAAGTTTACAAGGCAAAAACCTTCACCGATTAAGCAAACATAATTTGTTTCACATATAGTGAACTTCTCACACTTCACCAACATAACCAACCTGATATACACCATATTCCATGCATATAATATATTAAATCATAAGGATAAACACTTACCAAAGCTTTCCAAGGAGTGATCTTGTCCCAAGAGGAAGATAGCTTAGGGTTTGAGTTGAGAGAATGTTGTGGAAATTTCTAGATTTTGGCATGTGTAATCAAATGAATAAATATCATATTTTTGGTGCCTTTTATAGACCCTTAATGGTCATCTTTTTCCATCTTTTGGTCAATAGTTAATGTGTTGATTTGGTCAAAAGAAGAATGGATCATTTCCCCTTCATTTGGGTCGTGTCTTTGTGTCTTTTTGGGCTTTAATTGAGCCCAATGGATCAAGATTAATTCGACCAATCACATTTGATGTATAATTCCTCAAACTCCCATGTCCAAATAATTCCATGAAGGTTTCGGTAATCAACTAGGTTCGGAAATGTACGGGGTGTTACATCCGTCCCCCCTTAGAAACATTCATCCTCGAATGTTAATGACAGTACTTAACCCAACAAATGTAAGTCTAAATACATTCTTCGGTTTGAAACAACTATGGGTCCTTTGCTTTCATTCTTCTTTTTCGGCTTCCCATGTAATCTCTTCTACTTATTCCTTCCTCTAACGTACCTTTACGAACACTACTTCTTTATTTCTTAACCTCTTCATTTGTCGATCCGAAACAACAATAAGTATCTCTTCATAAGTGAAATCTTCTGTCACTTATATATCTTCAATGGGAGCAATGAATCTCCGTAAGCATCGTAGGCCTTAGCCAAGGTTTCACCACTCTATAACACCTATTAGCATGGTTCTCTTATGATTTTGAATATCATCACCACACCGCGTTCAGATGGCTATCTTGGGTATATTTGTTTTCTCTAATCCCTATCGGATGATTAATGCCCCATAACCAGTCAATTAACTCATAAATTCCGAGGAGGGGATATTTATTCATAACTTTCACCTTACTCAGTTACTGACTAAAAGTAGGTTGGGTACCTGGCATCACATCAATACCAACTCATACATCGAGGAAATTTATTTACCCTCAAAACCAAGTAAAGAGTTGGCGGTTCCACACTAATATCTTTCACTGTTACTAAGTGACATATGTACCTCTTAGAGATCCTTTTCCTTGCCTGAAGATAGGAAATAAACTTATATCTCGTTGCTCTAACATTATCCCTTCATTCCACCATAAATAATTACTATACAATTACGATATATTCTCTTCGCTTCACTAGATTCACTAACTAGTGTAAATATGTCAATTGGCTTAACTAATGAATCTGGTGTTCTTTCACCCTTTTTTTTTCCGCAATCAATGGAATAACCTATGATAATTTCAAATACAGGTCACTCAATGCATAAACCTTATGTAAAAATACGAATACTATACTTGTGCTCTTTTGTGGATGCTCTCTCATCATGTGTCCTGGCCTACGACACCAAAAATAAACATTCGTGTCAAACCAGCATTCACCTAGATGAAACTTCCCACAGTACTGGCACAACTGACGAGAAAATCTTACTGTCTGTGAACCTCGAACCATACTGCTTTGCCCAGTATGACTACCTCTAGATCCTCGAAATTGAGGTGGAGTATCTGCTGTAGGGTTCGAACATGATGGTCTAGGCGGTCTAGAAAGAACTCGAGGCCTAAATTCTCATTGGGACATCATAAACTGGCCCGTCGGTCTAGCCCTCTTTAACGACCCTTCTTCGAATTCTTGTGTCGCTCTCCGTTGCCTCTGACCCTCCATTTTCTGCGCAAAAGCTTGTATTCTTGCTATATCTATGTCTCTATTTAATGCAATAATAGTACAGTCCCTTACCAAATATGGCTCCAATCTGCTCACATACCGATGGACTCTATCGACCATATGGCTACTACATTTGTAGCATACCTAGCCAAGGAATTAAATCGGAGACTGTACTCCCTGACTCTCATGTTCCCTTGAAGAAGACTTAAAAACTGATCTGTACGAGCCTCTCGGATCTCATAGGGAAGATAATGATCAAGAAATGTCATTCTAAATTCCTCTTAACTAGTTGGAAGTGCACCTATACCCCTAGATCGTTTCCAATCTTCGTACCATAAGATAGCCTCTCCTTTTAGTCTATATGTTGCAAGCTCCACTGTTTCTATACCAGTTACGTGCATAACCTCTAGCGCCCTTTGAATTTGGTCCACGAAGTCCTATGGATCTTCATTCAAATCTGATCTGGTAAAGGTGGGAGGATCCAATTTTAGAAAATCCTGTGTCTTTCGACTAGCTGCCCTATCTGTATCATCATTCCTTACCGTTGGACCAATTTGTCCTTGAGTCCATGCAACAACTATACAAGTCAACATTTGCACCGCATCGCTTAGATCCCATACAGTATCATTAACAGGTGTTTCGACAGGTTCTTCTCTCCGTCCCAACTCTTCTGGAGCTGGAAAAGTAGGGGAAGCCTGCGTTGAAAACTCAGTTTCAGCCCCGCCCTGACTAGCTTGGTCAGGTGGTGATTTCCTCGTTCCTTATCCGGCAGGCATATCTACCTGCTTATCTTTGCCCCTATCTTGTCTTGTCATTGGCATTTTACTATATTAAATAAAACCAATGACAATAGTCAGATATCATTCCACCTACCACATTGGCTCTACTGCACGATCTAAGAATGAAGAAAAGAAACAACCCCTAAATGTCCCGTATCCTCCTACTTATAAATGTGGCGCGTAACAGATCCATAAGCAAGATTGTACTCAGACACGGCTTTGTAGACACCCAGAACGACTTGCTCTGATACCACTTTTGTCACACCCCAAATCCCATTGAGGCGGACTGTCACCCAAAGCCGATAAGGCTCGATAGAACCAATCTTTGCTCATATCCATTCATATGTATGTCTTCGTATGAACCTCATCACGCCTCATACAACTATGTGGAAGTCATGGAAACATATGCTATATATATATATACGAAACTTGGCCGTTAAGGCCATTAAGTCAAAACGGACATACATCTCTTACATTCAATTTTCCACATATGTCTACAAAAGCCTCTAACAGATGCATCTACAAGACTAACTTAAAGTAGGGACAATTATCCACTTTATACAACATTTACAACAACAAAACAAATGTACAGCTGTGACTCGGAAAGCCCCGAACCAACTGGAGCTCACCAATGATCTGCAAATAACCGGCAACCTACTATGGAGGTCTAGTGGCACCTGCGCCTGCATTATTTAAAGTAAGCCGCCAAGGGGGTCAATACGAAGAATGTACTGAGTATGTAAGGTTATAAGAAACTACACCATACATAAGAATATCAATGGAATAAAATATGAGAGAATAGTCAATGTGGATAAACCATCGTTTTATGTGTGGAAATATGTACCTTGCTTCTATTATTTTCATTTCTGATCATTCACACATCTCCTTATCTTTTATATAATATATTTCATAATTACTTTTATTCAAGATAAATGCCTTCACTCAAGAGACTTGCCTCTAAGAGAGTTCTTTTGTTGCTTTTACGCTCCCATTATTATTATTAGTCTCTATCGGGGGTTATAATATACAACATACATCTACCTTATAGGTGGGTTATAATATATAACATGCATCCACCTTATAGGTAGGTTATAATATAACATACATCCACTCTATAGGTGGGTTATAATATAACATACATCCACTCTATAGGTAGGTTATAATATATTACCTACACATTTCTTCATGTCTTACTTGGGAGGGATTGATTCATTCACTTATGAGAGATTGGTATAATGATAGTCATAACATTATTAGAACTTGGAACATAACATTCTCGGAACTTTGGAGTCATAATATTGTTGGAACTTTGGAATTGTGTCCACCCTACATCTATTATTTTACTTCACTCTTGCAACCAACAAATATACGTTACTTAATTTCTTTCTTTTGAGAGATTGGTATATTTGCTCATGAGGGATTGGTATATTTGTAGTCATGCTATTATTGGAAGCTTTAGAGCATAACATTATCAATACTTTAGAGACATGTCCATATTTAAGTAACACATGAACAACAATGACTAATGAATGAGGAATATGTGACTTAACAATAGATAACAACCTGAAATGAGATGCCCTTGGACATTCGGAATGGAAATAGGTACAATGTCAATATGATCAATATGCTGCAGAAGGATACAGAAAGTGTAACCTTACATACCTTATGATCTCAATATGAATATACCATCCTAGATGTGAATACACCAATCCAGTTCCTTCCTTACCTGTCACTCTACAACACAAGTTCATAACGGAGCTCACGTTAACAACTAGTTACCTTACAAGTGCATAAGATGATAATGAGTTACGTGACTGCTATATAGCATCATTCCTTCCTTTAAAATACAATCCACTGCATTATCATACCAACAACACCATCATATTTGACACATTGACCAATACATCATAAACCAATAACATTTCACACCAAGTTTACCCTTTACACTTCCTCATTAACACTACATTACCTTTTCTCCGTCAAGTCACTCGATAGCTTTCACAATAACACATTAACAATAATCCATATTTTATACCACTCAAAATACCTCCGGGATACTCCTTTATAGTCATTTAAAAGGTACCATAAGTTGATAATTGCATCCATAAAGGGTATAGGGGCTTTGGGGGGGGGGGGTCAAAGAGATGCAAAAATAACCAAAACAAACTTCTGGGATAACCTGCGAAGCCACCTGCGCCCGCAGGTGGATGACCTGCGTCCGCAGGTGACCTTTGGCAGTAGCAAAAGGCACCTGCGAAGTCACCTGCACCCGCAGGTGCTTCGTCTGCGAGGGCGGGTGCCCGTTTCGGCCAAAAAGGGTCTCTTTTGGGTCTTTTTATGCAATGAATGGTCCATGATCATAACTAAACTTCTCTTGCCATATTTTAGATCATCTTGGATGCCAAAAATCAGACATGGTTCAACAACACACATGAACATCACCAAAACCACACTTTTCCTTCAGTACACCACCAAATCCATGCACAATTTTGCAATAACAATTCCAAACATTATGTACAAGAATAAAACAAGTTGAGGCTATAAACACATCTCACAAGTCAATATTGAACTGATCAAGTTCACTTCCTTCAATACCACAAGTTCATTTTCAAGTTTACAAGGCAAAAACCTTCACCGATTAAGCAAACATAATTTGTTTCACATATAGTGAACTTCTCACACTTCACCAACATAACCAACCTGATATACACCATATTCCATGCATATAATATATTAAATCATAAGGATAAACACTTACCAAAGCTTTCCAAGGAGTGATCTTGTCCCAAGAGGAAGATAGCTTAGGGTTTGAGTTGAGAGAATGTTGTGGAAATTTCTAGATTTTGGCATGTGTAATCAAATGAATAAATATCATATTTTTGGTGCCTTTTATAGACCCTTAATGGTCATCTTTTTCCATCTTTTGGTCAATAGTTAATGTGTTGATTTGGTCAAAAGAAGAATGGATCATTTCCCCTTTCATTTGGGTCGTGTCTTTGTGTCTTTTTGGGCTTTAATTGAGCCCAATGGATCAAGATTAATTCGACCAATCACATTTGATGTATAATTCCTCAAACTCCCATGTCCAAATAATTCCATGAAGGTTTCGGTAATCAACTAGGTTCGGAAATGTACGGGGTGTTACACTTTTTTTGCCCTCAGATGAATATAATATATTCCTGGAATAGTGAGCCTCATCCATAATTACTCTAACCAAGTCATTAACTCTAAGAAGATAAAAACAACCTTTAATCCTCAACACACCCTCTGGTTCTAAGGTCCCATTCCTATTCTCACCCTTTATCACCTTATCTCAAATCAACCTCAACTTTTTATCCTTACACTGTTGTGCCTAAATTGCTCCAATAACATGGATATAGCCCCTACCTAAGAAAGAACCCACCTAAGCTTAAAAAGTTCAATTCTCACAAACCTATTAGCTAAGGACTGGATATCCTCAGCCAAAGGTCTCTCCTCAACTACAAGAAAGGCGAAACTCCCCATACTCACTACTTTTTGGCTCAAGGCATCTTTCACCATATTTGTCTTGCCTGAATGATAGAGAATTGAGATACCATAGTCCTTAAGCAATTCCAACCACATGCACTATCTCAAATTAAGGTCCTTCTGGCTAACGATATGTCGTATTGGATGATAATTAATGAAAATATCACAATGGACCCCATACAAATAGTCCTCCAAATCTTTAATGCAAAGACTACTGCCACCAACTCCAAATAATGAGTTGGGTAGTTCTTTTCGTGAACCTTCAGCTACTTACAAACATATGTAATAACTCTTCCATGCTGCATCAATACATACCCCAAGACTACTCTAAGACTATCAAAATATATTATAAATCCCTGACCCTCAACAGAATGAGTCAGAATTGAAGTTGAAGTTAATAAGGCAGCTCACCTCATACTCATCGATCTACTGGAAAGGGATATTCTTTCAAGTTAATATAGCCAATAGGGATGCGATAGAAGAAAACTCCTCCACAAGATGTCTGTAGTAGCCTACCAACCTAATAAAACTCCAAACCTCGGTAGGGGAAATAGTCCTAGCCCATCACAAACTACCTCACTGTATACTAAATCCACTATAATTCTATCGTTGGACACCACTTTTCCCAAGAAGGACACAGACTCAAGCCATAACTCATAGTTAGAGAACATGGCATACAACCGTTGATCCTTTGAAGTTTGTACCACTACCCTCAAATGCTACTCATTCCTCCCTACTCCTTGAGTAAACTAAAATGTCATCAATGAATATAATAACACATGGGTCAAAAAAAGGCCTGAACACTCTATTAATCCACTCCATGAATGTCGATGGGGCATTAGTAAAGCCAAAAGACATTACTAAGAACTCATAGTGGCTATAATAAGTCTTAAAGGTGGTGTCCCTCAACTGATGGTAGACAATCTAAAATTAACCTTCGAGGACACTAACTATCACGCCCCAAGACTACACCTTAGTCGTAACATGGTGCTTAGAGCCACAAGTAACCCCAAGCTAACCCATGTCCTCGCATGAAACTAACAACACTTGATATAATTGAAATATATTGAGTGGAAGCTAAAACTAAAATTCAGTAATAATAATAACCATAACCAAGACTAATATAGAATCTCAAAACTGAAAATATCTGACATAATCATAAAGCTAAAATCTAATTATTTATTTGAAAGCCCCTACTAAAGATGAGTTACTGGGATAAATTCCCAGCTAACTCTAAACTATCTAAAAACTAAAAGTAAATACTGAAATAAAACATAGACCCTCATCCTCGGATAATGAGGACTCACCACTATCAGCTGCTGGGATAACACTGGGACGTATCGACTGCGAGGCTAATGCTGAGCATCCAAACCTATATCATGATACAATATAGCACAAGACAAGGTATACGGTCAGTACTTTGAATGTATTGAGCATGTGAGCTATGCAACTATAAAATAAGTTGATAAATACTAAAATACTATGTTGAGCTATGAAAACTGAACTAAAGTACAATGACCCGGGATGAAATGTAGAAGAATACATATAAATAATGATATGAAATAATAAATCTGAAAATTCATGAGTTTAAGCAAATAAAACTGAATTAAGGGTCATGTACTATACCGAATCTTTAACTGTGGCAGGTTCTCATAACCGACATAGATCATGTGAGCAAAAATTGAATCTGACTTGTAACATAAGTTGGGAAGGTGTTCTATACCTTGACAAAGGTAAGAACCATGACTGGCATAAATTCACTCATGAACCCATTCGGGCAATGGAAACACTCTCAACTAGCGAGGACCCCTTTAACCTACGGTCACACATAGTTTGGGACTTGGGTTATCTGAACCCATGTCCTCTCGATGTTAAGTACTACTCCCATGATCATATGCATATGCTCATAATTTTACTAAAAACTGAGTAAATTACATAAGCTAGTTTAATTTACTGAAAATGAAGATGACTGATATCATGGACTTAGATTTATTCAATTTACTATATTTGAAAATCATGATAGACATGGTATAATGAACACTTGTCTGAAATTATGCTTCAATTAGCTATTTCATGCTAATTATTCAAGAATCTGGGATCTTATGTTCATAATATGCCGACATATACAAAAGCCTTATTTAAAGCATACATAAATTGATATTAATGATCATAAGATATTTAGGAATACAATTACTGGAAGAAATCATAAATTGAGATAATTGGGTTCTTTGCCTAACTCATGTTTTTACATAAAAATTGAACTTGAAAGCATCATTGGGCATGAAGGCCAAAGGAAGCCCGCATTGAATACCCTGATACCTAGAATTTGAAGGAATAATGCTAAGAACTTGCACTTGGGGATTTTGGAGAAAAACCCTGGCTTCTTGGGACTTGAGAGAAAAAAATTGCCTTAGTTTTTTGTTTTTGAGTGTTTGGGTGAGAATTGGAATGAAGGAATGCTTAAGTCCCTTTATCCCCTTCTGAAATACACCTAAAACAACATACTATAGGTCTAGGAAATAGAGAAAGTAAGAAAATATCCTAATTAAAGAGTAACTGATTTTGCTGTACCGGTCATCACAGGTTGTCAGGATGAGTCATCATGTCTTACAATGACCCATCGTCAGACTCGTTATTACTAGGAAGAGTTGTTGGGGTCTGGCGATGAATGGAACATAATGAATCATCATCACTGATGATGGTTCGTTGTGTTGACTCGTTGGGACATGACCTAAATGTTAACTTTCAGGACTTCTTCAGGATGGGCACTCATGAGGACTGAAAACATCTTATCATTATGAGTTTTTTTCCACTGGAATGGATTTTCATCCGTCAGGACTTGGGACAATTCCACTCAGAATGAGTGGCATGATGACTTATCATGATTCGCCATGACTCATCCCTTAGAGTCATTACCACTGGGTAAAAATTCAATCTTTAGTACTTTTGGATAAATCCTCTGGATGGATTACCCAACAAGTCATTGGCACTAACGATGACTCATTGCCTAAGTCATTTTGTGGAAGAATTTTCTGGTTCTAACTGGCTTTCTGTGCTAAGTTTGAAATGGAGTCTTAGGAACTTTTTGGGGTGTTACAATATCTCCCCCTAGGGAACATTTGTCTTCGAATGCATACTAACTAGGCTGGAAAGATAGGGAAAGATCTGGAATCCCAAACTGAGTTCTAAAAGATGAATACTGACATGAACCATGCATATATACTAACACATGATAACAACTGAGGGACATGAAAGTGAGAAGAATAGTAAGGAGGAAATGTTACCTCAAGCTGGAACCAGTGTCTTAAAAGTCATTTCTGAGGCGAGCCCCGGGGAAAGCCTTAGGGCGAGGCATAGTAAAAATGCCCTGGGGTGATGTGTGGGGGAAAAGTATCATGAGGCATATGCTTCGTCAATCTGGGCGTACGCCTAGGTGTTGGGAGAGTTTTATTTTTGGGGTGTAAGCCTAGAAAAAATCTCCTAATTAAAATTAAGATTGCTAAATAAATTTTCAATTAACACCAAAAACATAAAACTCAACTTCTTATTAAAATTTAAGAAGTTAGAAAACTTAAAAATTTGAATATTTTTACTCTTAGCTCTAATTTTTGTTCTTTCTTTTTGTCTTTCACTGTGTAAAGGAAAAATATCAATGATCAATGTGCAAACTTTAAGTAAAATGAATCATCCTTCATCACTTGATCTGATTTGATGTCTTTAATTGTAAGTTCCTTCTTTCGATTCTTCTTTTTACAAGCTACTTTATAATTTTCTACTCAATCTTTCTACAAAGTCTAATTAGGTTTTTGAGATGAGTTATTCTTATTATTTTCTTAATCAATTGATGACTTGGATTAACATTTTAAGATGAAACACTTTTATAAATATTTCCACTTATTTTTTATTTTATTGACTTTATTATTTATTTTTATTATATTAAATTATAAAATATTAAAAATTAAAGTTTTACGGGGCTTACGCCCCTCCGCCTCGAGGCTTACGCCTGGCCTTGCATCAGGTAAAATACCTTGCCTTATGCACCTCCTTTAAAACCAATGGATGGAAATGAATTTGAAGGGAAAAGATGATGGTACTTCGTCAGCATACGTTCTTCTACTTCCTAAGTAGCTCCCTCAACTATGTTGATTCCTCCAAAGAACTTTCACTAAGGCGACTTTCTTGTTTACAATTTACGAACCTGACGGTCAAGAATCTCAACTAGAACCTCCTCATAAGAGAGATTACATTTCACACCCACACTTTCTTAAGGAGCAACTGAAGCTGGATCACCTATGCATTTCTTCAATAGAAACACATGAAAAACTGGATGCACTGATGCTAAATCTGCAGGCAAGCCTAACTCGTAGGCCCCATTGCCAATGCACCTCAAAATCCTATAAGGACCAACATAGAGGGGACTAAGTTTCCCTTTCATTCGAAATCTCATCACCCCTTTCATGGGTGAAATTTTCAAGTAAATCCAATCATCAACTATAAACTCAAAATCCCTTCTTCTCACATCTGCATAGGATTTCTGATGACTCTGAGCTGTCTTCAGCCTTTCTCTTATCAGTTAAACCTTTTCCATAGAATTATGAAATGAATCTAGCCCTATCAAGGTAGCTTCACCAACCTCAAACCAACCAATAAGGGATCTACACCTCCTACCATAAAATGCTTCAAACAACGCCATCTAAATGTTAGAGTGATAACTATTATTAGAGGCAAACTCAATCAAAGGCAAGCGATCATTCCAACTATACTTAAAGTCGATCACACAAGCTCTCAACATATTCTCTAAAGTTTAAATGGTCTGTTTTGCCTGACCATCTGTCAACAGGTGAAAAGTTGTGATAACATAAACCTAGGTACTAAGATTCTTTTGAAATGACTTCCAAAACTGTGAAGTAAATTGAGTACTCATATCAGAGATAATGGTCAAAGGGATCCATACAACTTAACCAACTCTCTAAGTTAGAGTCTATCATAATCCTTGGTTGAATTTGCAGTGTTAACTAGCAGGAAATGTACTGACTTAGTTATTCAGTGAATGATAACCCATATAGAATTATGCTATCGGCGCGTACGAGGTAACCCTGTATTAAAGTCCATTATCACCACTTCCCACTTCTAAGTAGGAATACTATTATTTTGAGTCATATCGCCAGGTCTCTGGTGCTTAACTTTAACCTATTTGTAATTTGGACACTTAGCTGAAAATTCTGTGATATCCTTCTTCATGCCATTCCGCCAATAAACTTCCCATAGGTCATGGTATATCTTTGTGGCACCTAGGTGAATAGAATACTAATAATTGTGAGCTTCTGTTAGCATCCACTATCTTAAGTTATCAATATCTTGAACACATAATCTGCCCTAACAACAAAGAACACCATCTCCCCCTTGGGAGAAAATATCAACTTCTTGACTTTAGGCCACTTTTTTGAACTTAAGCAAAATAGGATCGCTATCCTGCTTTTCCTTCACCTCTGCCACAAAAGACGATTCTGAACCATGACACTACCTTCGACTGAATCAACCTATCGAACTCCCAATCTAGCAAGCCTGTGAACATAGCAAACCAATTCTTTCTTCTCATAATCTACATGAACAACACTATCTATCAAAAATCTGTTAAGAGCATTAACCACAACATTGGCCTTACCTAGAAGGTACAAAACACTCATATCATAATCTTTCAACAACTCTAGTCATCTCCTTTGATGAAGATTTAGATCTTTATGGCTGAAAACATATTGAAGGATCTTGTGATCCATGAATACATCCATATAAAATCCATAAAGATAGTGCCTTCAAATCTTTAAGGCAAAAACAACTGGTGCTAACTCAAGATAGTGAGTCGAGTAATTCTTCTCATGGTTTTTGAGTTGTCTAGAGGCATATGCTATAACTTTACCATGCTGTATCAACACAAAACCGAGGCTAAGCCCAGAAGCATCATTATAAACAAAAAACCTATCTGGACCCTCTGGTAGAGTCAAAACTAGAGCAAAAGTTATTTGAGTATTCAACTCTTGAAAACTCTTCTCACAAGTGTCGGACCACTGGAACTTGAATTTCTTTTGAGTCAATCTGTACATAAGAGAAGCAATAGAGGAAAGTCCTTCAATGAACTATTTGTAGTAACTAGATAAACCCAAGAAACTCCTAATGGCTGATGGAGAGATGGGTCTAGGATAGTTCCTAAATGCTTTGGCCTTTTAAGGATCAACCTGAATGCCCTTACCAAAAATGATGTGACCAAGGAATGCTACTGATTTTAACCAAAATTCACACTTGCTAAACTTAGCGAATAATTGGTGATCTTTGAGAGTCTGTAAGACAATCCTCAAATGGTCTGCATGTTCATCCTTATTTCGAGACTAAATGAGGATCTCATTTATAAAGACAATGACGAACATGTCCAAGTACTGCTTGAACACTCTATTCATCAAGTGCATGAAAACTGCAGGAGCATTCGTTAGTCCAAAATACATAACAAAAAATTTGAAGTGACCATATCGAGTTTTGAAGGTTGTCTTCAAAATGTCATATTCTCTAAATTTAAGCTGATGATATCCAGATATGAGGTCTATCTTTGAGAAAAAATTGGCACCCTGAAGCTGGTCAAACAATTCATCAATCCTAGGAATAGAATATTTAGTCTTGATTGTGACTTTGTTTAACTAACGACAATTGATGCATATTCTAAGAGAACTATCTTTCTTACGCACGATGAGAAGTAGACTCATGGAGATATGTTGGGTCTAATGAAACCTTTGTCTAATAGGTCCTTTAACTATTATTTAATTTCCTTAAGCTCAGCTAGAGCCATCCTGTAAGGAGGAATTGAGAGAGTCTAGGTATCTTTAAGAAGGTCTATTCCAAAGTCTGTATCCCGCTCCAGAGGGACTCTAGGAAAATCTTTAGGAAATACATCAAGAAATTCATTCACAACTAGGAATGACTGAAGAGTTGGGGTTTCAGACTTAGAATCCTTGACCCAAACTAGATAGTAAATACAACCCTTGGAGATTATTTTTCTAGCCTTAAGGTAAGTGAAAAACCGACCTGTAGAAGTTGAAGTACTACTCTTCCATTTTATGGCTGGCTCATTAGGAAACTAAAAATTGATGACTATGTTTATAAAATAGACTGAGGCATAATAGGAATATAACCAGTCCATGTCAAGAATGACATCAAAATCGGTCATGTCTAACTCTACTAGATCAACTGAAGTGTTTTCTTATGGAAAACTATGATTGGGCAATTTTTGTATACCCATTTAGCTATGACTGAGTAACTAACAGGAGTAGAGAATGAGAAGGGTTCTGGAAGGATTTCAGGACTGATACAGAAGTTTGCTAAAATATAGAGAGTCACGAAGAAAAGTGTGGCTCCGGGATCTAACAAGGCATATGCATAAATATGGATAAATATAGAAGACTCGTGATGTACCAGTGACTACCTAAGAGGAATTCTCTTGATCCTGTTGAGTTTTCAAAGTATATTATCTATTTTGACATTGCCCGCCACCTGTAGTA
Source organism: Capsicum rhomboideum (assembly GCA_031232105.1). Taxonomy (NCBI): domain Eukaryota; kingdom Viridiplantae; phylum Streptophyta; class Magnoliopsida; order Solanales; family Solanaceae; genus Capsicum; species Capsicum rhomboideum. The sequence goes on from CP124718.1 coordinate 55,558,247, forward strand.
GATAAGGCACCCTGCTGAGTTTGGCGACCTACTGGAGCTACTGAGGAGATAGCCTAAGTACGACCACTGATATCACTTCTCTTGGGTGATGGATAATCTCTAAGTCTGTGTCCTAACTTTCCACAACCAAAGAATCCATCCTTACTTATCAAACAATCTTCGGGGTGGTTATTCCCACACTTCTTACAAGTTGAGAAAGTATGACCACTGGAAGCACTGTAATGGGACTTAGAGCCTAGTGCCCTACCTTTATAATCCTACCTAGCCTGGGAGATTGAACACTAGCAGATGATGATGTTGGGGCTGAAGATCTTTACTAATGCTAAGAGCGATTACCACTGCCTAACTTCTGCTGAGAGTAATCAAAATTTCCTATTCCAGCTCTCTTAGTCTCCCTTTCCTTCTCCTTTATCATTTCTTCCAAAATCTTCTGAGCATGAGTCCTAATCTTAAAGATGTTCATTTTTTGGACTAGTATATCATCCTACACTCCTTGACCACTAACTCAAAAACACCCAAAACAAACTTACTCATACGGGCATGCATCTACACCTCTATGCTCCCTCCACTATTTATACCAAGTCTGAGCTACTTCCTTCAACTAATAAGTGGATAAATATACACCGTCAACTAGAGTGATGCCCATAGACTGATCTTTTGAGCTTCATCAATAAAATCCTATGGATCCTCCTCCACCTTAGAACCATGGAACTCTAGAATATTCATCCAAGTGCAGTCCCAGACTCTCGTTACTGCCGCATTCCCATTCAGATTAATTGGTGCAACAGCTTGCTGGTTGACCTGAGTGGCCATCACCTAAGTAAGCACTTGAAAAGAAGCCCTAAATTCTATATGAATGACTTGCTCATTCAAGGGGTCTGCCGGAGCTGGTAGAGCTTCCGGGTTTCCATTGCTGATTCTTCTTTTGTTTGCTCTTCTGGGAGGCATTTTCTATAAACACGTAAAACATAAGTTAGAAGAAGATTAAATAGAGTTCACACTCTATTTCAAGATATGAATCATGAAAGAAGTTAAGCTTTCCTATACCTTTTTGTAGCCTCTCCCTCATAAGTGTTACACACTTCACTCCCATGAGCGAGACTCTACTTAACGCGACTTTTAGACACCCTAGGACTCTTTAAACCTAATTCTCTTATACCAAGTTTGTTATGACTCAAGGATACACCCTAGTAGTAGCACGGTGCTTAGAGCCACTAGTGACCCCAAGATAATTCATGGCCTGGCATGATACTAAGAATACTGCATATAACTAAAATATATTGAGCAGAAGCTAAAACTAAAATTCAGTAATAAAAATAACCAAAACCAAGACTAATACTGAATGTCAGAATTGGAAATATTTGACATAATCATAAAGCAGAAAATCTAACTATCTATCTGAAAGCCTCTATTAAATATGAGTTACTAGGCAAGTCCCAAGCTAACTCTAAACTATCTAAAAACTAAAAGGAAATACTGAAATAAAACATAGACCCTCATCCTCGATGAGTACTCACCACTATCAGCTGTTGGGATATCACTGGGACGTATCAACCATGAAGCTAATGTTGAGCATCTAAACCTATACCATGATATGATACAACTCAAGAAAAGGTATACGGTTAGTACTTTGAATGTACTGAGCATGTGAGCTATGCAACTATAAAATAAGTTGATAAATACTAAAATACTATGCTGATATATGAAAATTGAACTGAAGTACAATGACCCAAGCTGAGATAAAGAAGTATACATATAAACAATGATATGAAACAATAAATCTAAAAAGTCATGAGTTTAAGCAAATGTAACTGAATTAAGGGTCATGTACTATATCGAATCTATAACTATGGGAGGTTCTTGTAACCGACATAGACCATGTAAGAAAATATGGGATCCAACTTGTAACACAAGTTGGGAGGGTGTTCTATACCTTACCATGGGTAAGAACCATAACTGGCATGAATTCACTTATGAGCCCATTCGGACAAGGGAGACACTCTCAACTGGGAGGACCCCTTTAACCTATGGTGCCACGTAATTTGGGACTTGAGTTGTCTGAACCCATGTCCTCTCGATGCTAAGTACTATTCCCATGATCATATGCATATGCTCATAATTTTATGGAAAACTAACTAAAATACATAAACAAATTCAATTTATTGAAACTGAAGATGACTGAAATCATGGAACTAGTTATACATACACATGGTATACTGAACATGTGTCTAAAATTATGCTTTAATTAGATATTTTATGCTAATTATTCAAGAATCTAGGATCGTGTGTTCATAACACGCCAACATGTACAAAATCCTTATTTAAAGCATGCATAAACTGATATTAATGATCATAAGATATTTCGGAATATAATTATGGGAAGAAATCATAAATTAAGATAATTGGGTATTTTCCATAACCCATGGTTTTTCATAAAAATTGAACTTGAAAACATATTTGGGCATGAAGGAGAAAACAGGCCCTCATTGAATACCCACTTATATGGAATTTGAAGGAATAATGTTAAGAACTTGGACTTGGAGCTTTTGGGGAAAAACCCTAGCTTCTTGGAACTTGAGAGAAAAAATTTGCTTTTGTTTTCTTTTTATGAGTGTTTGGGTGAGAATGAGAATGAAAGAATGCTTAAGTCCCATTAAACCCTTCCTAAGTACCCCTAAAACAACATAGTATAGGTCTAAAAAATAGGGAAAGTACAAAATACCCCAATTAAAATATAATTGATTTTTTGTTGCACTTGTCATCAAGGGTTATCAGAACGAGGCGTTGTGTCTGACAATGACTCGTCATCAGACTCATTGCGACTGGGTAGAGTTGGGTGAGAATGCGAATGAAGGAATTCTTAAGCCCCATTAACCCCTTCTCAATTACCCCTAAAACAACATAGTATAGGTCAAGAAATAGGGAAAGTACAAAAATACCCCAATTAAAATGTAACTGATTTTGTTGCACCTTTCATCATGGGTAGTCAGGATGAGTAATCGTGTCTAAAAATGACTCGTCATCAAACTCATTAAGACTGGGTAGAGTTGTTGGGGTTTGGGGATGAATAGACACAATGACTCATTGTCACTGATGATAGATCATTGTGTTGACTCATTAGGACTAGACACCCAAATGTTAACTTTTAGAACTTCTTCAGGACAAGCACTCATGACGACTCGTGAGGATCGACAATGACTTGTTATCATGAGTCCTTACCACTGGGATGGATTTTTATCTTTCAGGACTTGGGACAATTTCACTCAGAACTAGTGTCACGATGACTTATCGTGAATGGCGACGACTCATCTCTTGGAGTAGTTACCACTTGGGAAAATTCAATCTCTTAGACTTTTGGATAATTCCTTAGGATGGATCACACAACGGGTTATTGGCACTGACAATGACTCATTGCCTGAGTAATTTTATGGAAGAATTTTCTAGTTGCAACTGGTTTTCTATGCTAAGTATGAAATAGAGTCTTAGGAACCTTTTGGGGTGTTACACGGACACACCTTAAAGATGATATAAAACATGTCATTAGTACCTGGCATGGGATATTTATTCTTAATAGTAGCCTTATTCAGTAGTTAGTAGTCTCTGCACATGTGTAAGGAACCATCCTTCATCTTCACAATAGAACAGGAGCACCACCCTATGGGTATACACTAAGACTGATGAATCCCTTACTCAACAAGTCCTGAAGTTACTCTTTATCTCCCTCAACTCTACTGGTTCCATCCGATATGGTGCGACAAAAATGGGCCAGCCAAGTGTCCGGCTCAGGGTCGATGTTGAATTCAATATGACTATCAGGTAGGAGACCTGGTAAGTCTATAAGAAATACATCTATAAACTAGTTAACCACAGGAATAGACTCATATGAAACAGTGTAAACACTATTATACCAATCATGATCTAGATAAGCTAATAAACCCTTAACTATCAACTATTGTGACCTTAGAAATGATATAACTCCCTTCAACACATGGCTATCAGTACCCTTCCAAACTATTTGAGGGATACCAGGCATAATTAATATAATAGTCTTGGCAAAGCAATCCAGGACTGGATGATAGGGAGAAAACCAATCCATAATCAAAATCATGCAAAAATCTACAATATCTTGGATGATGTGATCTACCTAAGTATCATACCCTAAAATAGTCTTAACACTTGATCGATACACTTGATCCAGTACTAAAAATCATGTACAGGATTAGATACATATATAGGTACAACCAAAGGCTCATAATAAACCCAAGCAAGTAGAAAAAAAGGCAGACACATATGAATAGGTAGATCCCAGATGAAACAATACAAAAGTTAGCCAATGACAGACTAAGATAGTACCTATGATGACTAAATCTGAAGCCTCAACCTCTTCCTTATTAAGAAAAGCATAAAGATGGCCACGATCGTCCCCATACTAAGTACCTTATTCACCACCTATATAGACTCGCTGAGAACCTCCTCCAGCACCCTTGGTATCACCTCTACTATCTTATGCACCACCTTTAGCTGGTGGCATTAGAGACCTAAGGGCTTGAACTAGCTAATTGTGTTGTAACCTTTTCTATCTGAGTCTAGGACACTCCCTAACGAAATACCCCAACTCACTATACTCAAAACACTTATGTATGAACATAACCTAATATTATGGTAACGATGAACCAGAATGGCTACTATGACCTGAGAACCTAGAATGTGTACCCCATAAAGTCTAACTCGAGCTCCAACTGCTCTGCTCATTATATCCTAAATAACTACCATTTATTATCTGTAATGTATCTTGAACATGCCTATTAGGCTAGAAATGATGACCGCTACCAAGAAAAGCCATGCCTCTAGATGGCAAGCTACTGGATTACCCTGATGGAGAAGTCTCTTGTCATCATCTCCATATACTTGATGATATATCCCCTTAATAGTCCTTGTATAGTTAATAACCTACTAAAACATAGCCCTAATAGTCACTAGATAATCTATTTCCAAATGAATAAGTGTACTCAGATACTCACAAACCTCCAAAACCCCTTATGCTATGTCAAAAAAAAACATCGAGGCATGTCTTGCAAGCTTATAAAATTTGGTCTCATACTCTAAAATGGTCATAAAACCTTGCTCGAGATATGTAAACTCAACCCTAAACCTTTCTCTCATACTTTGAGGCACATACTTCACTAGAAAATCCTCAGAGAATTGTGCACATATAATTAGGGATGACCCAGCTAGTAAACACTCAAGCTATGCTCTCAACCATTGCTTGGCTAGCTCTATATCTAGAATATGGTGCAGTCAACCCCATGAGACTAAACTAACTCAAGGTTATGCAACCTCTCATAATAACTTCCTAAAAACTCATAGCCATCCTCCTCTAAAGCACTAGTAAACCTAGAAGGACCCAACCTGACAAACATGTCAAACATTCTTTACTTCTCAATAGAAATCACTGGCCTAGATGCAATCGGTGAAGCAATGACTAATATTGGAAAAAAAAGACTAAATAGGGAGCCTTATTAAAAGGTTGCACCCCTAGAATATGAAGGCCCTGTGCAATACCTGGGCTAAAGTCAATGCCTCATCTCTGACCTATGAACTTCCAGGAATAGTTGGAAAAGTACTTGCCTGAAACATGCCCAGAAGCTTAAAATCCTGACCATTGTGTTTTGGAGTATTGGAATTGCCACAAATCTCGGTAGATCCTAGGCTAAAGTGTAAGCCTTATCCCTAACCCATAAACCACTCAAAGTGATAGTTAAATTTTTTACATGTGACATGCCCTCTAAGAAGCATAAAATACTAACCATGGTATCCAAGAGTACTAGCGTGGCACAAATTCTAATAGAGATTAGGCCTGCTCTAGACCCTTTGGCTGACAGAGTAGATACTCTGTCCCAAGCTCTAGCTATAGAATCAGTGCCCTGACTTGACCCTGGGTTGAAGCAATAATAACATATTCCCTTCCTCGACCTCTAGGTTGACCCCTACCCTAACCCCTAGCTGGGGTCGTAATAATAAACATATGAGCCTAGTCCTACCTACCACCAACCTCATCTTAACCATCTTAGAAATAATGAAAGGCTTAAACTTTAGAAGCTAATAGAAAGTAGAACACATAATAGGGATTCAAAGGATAGAGTTTTTATAATAATGCCCTATATCCTTCCAAAGATAAGATACAAACATCATTGTACTGTTATGCAATACTCTACTAGACACTTTCTCTTATACTCATGAGAGTGGTGAACCTAAAGCTCTGTTATCACCTTGTCACGACCCAAAACCAGACTATGATAGCACCTACTATAACCCCCGAGTAGGTATGCCAGAACCCATAACTAGATATGTAAAAACATAAGAAAAAAGTAGGAAAACAGGACAAAAGGGATAAATGGGTCAAATATACACATACCTCTACAAAATAACACCCAAAGTAGAGAAATATAATAAAATACAACAATTCCTGAACTTGATATCACTAGTACAAGAGGTACTAAATATAGAAGAGTGAAAAATAGTCTAGTACATAATTTTCTAAAAGATACAAGTAATTTAGACAGTATATGAACATGGAGGAAATAGACAAAACTCTAGAAGCCAGGAGCTAATCGCAGATCTGAAGAACAAGTCTCCAAGAATGAGTAAAGTCAACAAGGATGGATAGTGCTAGAGTCTGCATTAGAAAAATATGCAGATGTATGGTATGAGTAAAAAGTAGAGGTAATAAGTAGGCATCATAGGTCAACCAAACTTAAATGACAGTTATACAATGTAAATTACAATAAAATAACCCTTTACGCCAAAAAGTCCCAGCGGTCTATATCATATTATAGAATAAAAAATAATAAAATATATATATATAATGTAGTGTAATATGGTATGATGTAATGTAATATGGTGTCCAATGTAGTGAAAGCTTGGAATCTTATCTTAGACCTACCCAAAATCTCACCTCGAAAGTAATAAAAATGAAAGCCAAGAATCATACCTTGAACCTACCTAGAATCTCACCTCAGACATAGAAAAACAAGTAGAAAAGGACCATAAAATTACCTTGGATCAAGGAAAGGTGAAAGAGTCTAGAATCTTACCCCGAAGTTAGTGAAAAAAGTGTATTTTTAACAAAACTATATTTTTCCTCAGTACCATAGTTGTGAACCATGTGTGTGACTCTGTGTGTATATATATATATATATATATATATATATATATATATATATATATATAAAATAGGGCAATATCAAGAATTTAACCACGATCAATCAAAATCACAATATACCACAAGTCTCAGGCCATAAGCCTTGCAATTCCAATAGAGGAGAAAATAACTAGGATCAAAGCAAAATTTGAGATATCAACCAAATTCCCACTCCACTATGAAATCCTATCCCGATGTCTAACCCGAAAAGCCCTAATATAAGCAAAATATTAGGCAAGCAACTGTAATGACCCTCCAGGTCATTTTCCTCATTTTCATACTTTTTTAGCATTTTGATCTTCCTTATAGCTACCCTAGGTAATTTATGACTTTTTGGGACTGACAGTTCCATTACCAAGTAGTTTATTTGGTTTTTAGAGTCATTTCCCTATTTAGGAGCTTCTGAAGTTAAAAAATAGGTCTTGGAGTAAAACCTCAGGTAAACAGCTTTGGATGCCATTTATGATAGTCTCAACAACTCTAAAATGTTTATTTTAGGTTGGGGGACCCTTGTTCCGGGTCCCTAGTCTTCCGGACTCATTTTGGACTATTGGGTGAATTTTAGCAAAAATGGCTCCTTGGGGTATAGGCCCTATTTTTTATTGAAATGACCTCGTATGGAAATTTTGATGGCTCCGTTGAGTCTGTAATGTCAAATTTGGTATAGTAGCATAGTTCCTTTGTAAGCATGGGATTCTAAACCAATCTCGAGCAGCCAGCCAGAGTCCATTGGGACTAGCTAAACTTGGCTGGTGCCAAGTATCTAGTCCAGTTGCTTAAGCAGCCAGGGGACGACTTTAGTGGTGTCTACTTTATCTACTCTAGACCACTTTAACAGAGCTAGAAATCCTTGTCCTTGCCACTTTAGCGGCCTCTTGGGCGCTTTAGTGGTCATTTAGCCGCTAAAGAGGCCATCGCTGATGTTATATATATATATATATATATATATATCATTTTCCCTTCTTCTCTAACACTTTTATATAAGTGTATACCCTATTTTTAGATATTTCAAGATCAAATTTAGTGAGGTATTGAGCGTGTGAGGCTGGTCTTTATCTTGGGATTGTGGTTTTGAGCGTATAATGTCTATATCTTGTAAGTAATTCAGTCAATTTCCTCTTAATTTGGTACTTAGATTCTTGTTTCTATGGTTTATTGTTGGAACTAATTTTTCTATCATTGAGCTCGAATTTAGCAAAATTTTGTATGGCTTTTGATCCTTGAGCTGCATTGGACGCTGTGACGATTAGAATTTTGTGATTTTACAAGCGGGCCCTACGGGAGACTTTTAGTTTGATTTTTGAATCGGAGAATTTATATGTAATATGGGTATTTTTTTTATCTTCTTGATGCATTCATCATTGTTTTGATAGCGTGTCAGCTCTTGGAGGCCTAAGAAGGGGAAAGCTCCAGTTTAGAAGATTTGACGAGTGTTCGGCATCGTCCTAGTCGGCTAGGCTTACCCTATATTTAGATTGAGCTTATTTATGGTATTAATGTACTATTGTGGTAGTTTTGGGAAGGTAGTGTTATACCATCTATTTGTTTTAGTATTTAATACCTTATTTAGCCAGTTAGGGCCCTATTTTGGTAGATTTCGGGCTCGTTATCCCCTAGTATAGTGAAGTATCATCTTTTAAAGCTAGGTTTAGTGCTATTAGTACCTTGAGATAGGAATGGTAAGACTTATACTAGACTAGGCTAGGTTTCAGCCTAGGTTTGGTTATCCAGACACCGTAGTGGGCCCCACTACCCCTTATTAGCTAGAATACTTGGTGTTAATTTCCTTTAGGCTTAGTTAGACTCTTGACTACCATATTAGGCTATTAACTTGGGTTGTGTTTGACTTAGATTTGGTTTTTGACCTATTTTAGCCCCTTTTTCCTAGGTAGAGTAGTAATTGATCCTGCACCATACCTCTTGACCTAGTGTAGAGGACCCGCCTTGCCTTAGTGGGTTACCCACCTGATATTGGTACATACAACATGATGGTTAAGAAATAGCCTTGTAAATCTTAAGTTTCTTCCTGATTATCTAGTTAGGCTTATTCCAATATAAATGTATTTAAGTTTCAGTTCGAGTCTGACATATGCTTTACTGCTCCTATTATTATGAGTTCTGGCATGGATCTGGCATCGATTACGGTACGGTTTTGCTATTAGTTTTACAATTAAGATTGGTTACTTATGGTATCACTGGTTTTCTGGTCACGGTATGGTCACTATGAGTTTTAGTTCGAGTCTGGCATCTGGTTATGATACAATCGGGGTGTTCTGGTATTGTTTATGGTTGTTCTGGGAGTATGGACAGGGGTAAAAAGTTTTGTTGTACATGATTCATGTGGCCTCTCTTTATTACCCACTATTTTTGGTTCGAGCCCGGTGTCTGGCCTCTCGTTATTACCCATTGGTGTTGGTTTAAGCCTGTGCACGTCTGGTAGTTTTCTCATGGATTTGAGATCGATTTTTACCTGATATTGGTTTGGCTATGGGTTACTTATGCTTTTTTAGTTTAGTTACTTCTTGTCTGCACCCACCGGCTTATGAGGACTCGATAGGGTTAATTATCTTTTGTGTGTGCCTTATGGGCTTATGGAGGCCTAGTTAGGTTATAGATAGCTCATATTTCTTACTTTTAAGATTATTTACTTTCCTGTTACTATACTGATTTAGTATTATTGATATTTATATTTTTCCCATATTACTATTGACTTAGCTTACACACTCACATTATATTTATGCTTTTACTATACTTGAGCTTAGTCGGCTGATGATGTCTACTGAGTACCCGTTGTTTGGGTACTCATACTACACTTATACATCTTTTACCTGATGCAGATCTGAGTATAAGCCATTGGTGTTGACATTATCTTCAGGCCCAGCTATTGATCTGTAGATAGGGTGAGCTTTCTAGAGTCCGAGGCTGATCCTCCTTCATCTATTTCAGTTATAGTCTTTTGCATTCTGAGACTACTGCGTATGTGTATATTGATTTTGGATACTGTCTAGTACTCTTCTTTTGGTTATAGTGGCTCTTGTATCGACCTTACTAGATCTTGAGAGGGGTTGTTTTGTATATTTTGTCCTCTTCCTTCTCCTATTCGATATATTATGTATATATATTTCTTCACTTCCGCTTATATTTTTGTTGTTGTTGGTTCTCCTTCTTGTTTCTTTTCATCTTTTGACAGTTTACTTGTCATTTTTGGCTATGGGTTGAAGTAGGTGCCATCATGAAGAGAGAAATTAGGTCGTGATGGCAACCCATCATGTAAATATCAAATAAGTACTCCACTACTATGTTCCAAAATTAGGCTTGAAATCAGAATTCAAATCATACTTATTTTTACCCAACAATTTGACTACTTGTAGAGCAATTTGCATAGTACACTATCTATTTAAGCCAAGTGTAAAAAGAGGGAAACTGTCACCTACGTCAAGGCCAAACTGCAACCTCAAATCGTCAAGTGTAAGCCTACCCCGACCGTTGAGCCTCAGCATGCTCCTAATTTATCAATAATGTAATCTACATGTAAATACAAGATGAAAGACATCCAAACAAAAAATGTAGGTTCTAGGCCAAAATTTGGAAATAAAATTGACCTAGGGACCATCAACAAAACTAGAATTTTACCTGCCATTATCTTACCCATAATGTAAGGAACCATTGCCCAAAGGTTGGGCAAAGACAAAATTTGAATTTGACTCAAAAACAGCTTTGAAAGTTCAGTTAAACTTTGTAGAAAACCCAAGAATTTTGAGAAAAAATACAAATTAAATATGAATTTTATGCTAAAATTTTAAAAAGGTATAAAGGGGAAGGTAAGGAACTTACCAGCTGAAGATTTCACCATGAAATGCCCAATTCTCCAAAATCTTGAGCTCTTAAAATGTAATGACCCACCAAGTCATTTTTATAAGTTTTATGCATTTTTACCGTTTCAACCTTTCTGATATCTTCTTTTAGTCTTATGACCTACAGGGATGGTGGAGCAGCTCTTAAGGTGTTCAGTTGGATTTTAGGTGAGTTTTTCAATTTTAGAGCTTTTAACTTAAAAGAGTTTGACTTGGGTAAATTTTCTTGAAAAACAAACTTGGATGAAAATTTTGTCAATTTTCGTTAGCTCTAGAATGTTGTGTTTTTAGACTATTGGTACCTTTGGTTCGGGTCCCAAGGCTTTCACACTCATTTAGGGTACTTGCATGGATTTTTAGTAATTTTAGTGAAGTGTTGACTTCAGTCAATATTTTGTCAAGACAACCTCCATTGTCGTTTTTTCGATTTCATTGAGTCTGAAATTCCATTACAGTTGGGTAGCATATTCAGTTTTCATTCACGATACTTTGAATGAATCACCAAGGCCCATTCAATGTTATTTTTAGACTTGGAAATTGCTAGTTTTTAGTTTCTGGTGCCGAGCATTTTTGCTATTCACTTTCACGATGAGGCCTTTTCATTCATGAAGGTTCAAAAGGTTGAGCTTCACGATCACTTGAGGGGTGTCACAATTTCAAAGAAGTGGCTTGTGGGGTCTGGGTCATCTTACTCTTTGTGATCATGAGGAGAGCCATTATGTTTGTGATGGTCTGAGTCAATGCGACCCCATAATCTTGAAGGTGTTCTTGCATTAACGAATAAGGACCCCTAGCAATATATATAATTTCCTACATCGGTTTCTCTATTTACACAATTTTGTAGCTTTTGGGAGTATTTGGAGCTAGTTTCTTATGGGATTTTCACCCTAGTAGTGTTCAAGTAAGTTCCTTGCACCTCCATCGTATTTTTCCTATATGTTTCATGCATAATAGCTCTTTAATTCCATCCAATTTGTGTTTGATTTCTTGATATCTCTAAATTTCAATGGAGCTTTCTAGGTTGTTTTGAAGCCCAAATGGATTTCCATCTTTACCAACTTTTGGGTACGAATTCCTCATCCTATGGGGGAGGTAATTATGAGTGAAAATTCAGATTCACCAATGGGTCTCGAGGATCAATTTTGGACCATATTTTTTACGTGAATTATATATTATTGATAGGGGTATCATTATTCTCATGCTTACGTATTGATTAAATATTTGATAGAGTGGCAGTGATATGAGGCTTTACGAAAGGAAAAGGTTTCCATGTGATGGTTTGAGATTTCCAGTTTGACCGAGAGGTAGGTTACGCTCTTTCCTTCTTTAGACATAGCTTAGTTAGATATTATTTTATATAAGTTACATGTTTTATATGAGAATTGATAGTTAGGAACACGTTTATCATGAACTTTTAATTTAATAGCCTAATTTGGAGACTTTAAAGTAGTATTCTTGTTTGAGCCTAGTTTTATGATGTTTATTCAGTGTTAGGCTTAGATTAGGGATCCTTTATTTAGGTTTAGGGTATAATATCCATGGTTGAATAGGGCTAAATTTGTTAGCTTGTGTTGCGATGTAGTGTATTTTCACACTTCCATATCCGTTGAGACTTGTGGGCCTATGGGCCGAGATTTGTGTGGTACCAAGTTTTCCCTGTGGATTGTTGCTACTGTTTGGGCTTATTCATCCCTCATTCTTGTATATGATAGATATATACAAGTATATATAGAGATTTGTGTCCGGACTTACATATTCACACATCATTCGCATAGAAAATGTTGGATTTAAGGGAAATAATGATTTTCTATTTTAAAAGAGAAACTGTATCACTTTTTCACTAAACTACCTGGGTTCCTTTTTTGATAAGCTTTAGTTTAAATGTTGGGATGCCTGAGGTAAGATTTTGAACCTTTTCTACTGATTTTTTACTAATAAGCTTGAGGTTAAATTCTGAGCAGTTCGAGGTAAGATTTTGGGGTTTGTTAATGAGACTGAGGCGAGATTTCGGCCGCCCAAGGTATGGTTTCAAGTTTCTCTGCATTTGCCATATATTATATTTCATCATCCCATACTACATTACATCATTCTCTTGAATATATAAACTTTGTGCAATTATTATTATTATTATTATGTTGTACTATAGACTATTGAGACTTTTCTACATGCAGAGTTTATTCATTGTAATTTGTACTATACAATTGTCTTCTAAGCTCAGTCAACCTATAATGCCTACTTAGTACTCGCTTATTGTACTCATGCTATATTTTTGCATGTTTTTCTTATGTAAATCCTAGCTTGAGTCATCCTCACTAATTATGCTTGTTTGGGGACACTTATTGATGGGAATTGCGGTGAGCTCTTGGCCACCAGAGACATATCCACTTCTTTCTATATTTTGTACTTTTTAGATATGTATTAGACTAGTTCTACTCTTGTATATTTAGTGGCTCTTGTACCGGTGACATTGAGGTCTTTGTAATGATGATGAGCCATGAATTTGCAGCACTTGAGATGCTTAAAACAAGGAATAATTGTTAGTCGAAGGGTATATTTTATGGATTTAATGTGTTTGCAGGCTGTGAAGGACTTAAAGAGGAAAAAGTGAAAACTGGACTAAAGTGGCATCAGACGAGCCATACCACGATCGTGCCTAGGTTGTCGTATGTTGAAGCAGAAAGGTCAATTGCAGGAGTTCATCAGACGGAAGGTTGTAGGATCATATAAAGAAGACACGATCGTACATTAGGATCATCAATGTCAAGGAAAATAGACCTACAGGAGTTAAGTATGCCATGATCAGACGAAGGATCACAAGACCATAGGAAGGAGAAACGACTGTACGATTTGGTCGTGGGATGGATGACCTGAAAAATCAATAATCCAGTATGAAGGCACGACATGGAAGGCAGTCATATAATCAATGCAAGACCGTACAATCCTCTCGTCCGAAGCAGCCGACATCAGTTTCCTGTTTTAGTTAGGATTTGGATTTCTAAGTCTATAGATACTCTTTTACGGTTATTTTTACTTATTGGACAATATTGTTATTTTGTTACATTGTTCTGCGGGATTCCAAGACTGTTTTATTGGAATATTACAAGTATTGCTTTTATGGTTTTAATTCAAGTAGAGATTTTGGAGTTTATTCATCTTTGCATGATTCAATTTTTGTTTTCTTCCATGAATTCTTCTTGTGTTCTTGCAATCATGAGTACCTAAACCCCATAACTAGGATTGTCTGAACCATGAGGAATTAACGAAATGGGTTAAGTGCGAAGTAATTCTGAACCGGTGTGACTGTATGTATTGTTATTTCCTTCATTATAATTTATCTTCTAACGGTTCCAAATGTTAGAAATTCGCCTATATTCTAGACTTGATCAAGAGAGGGGTAGAGATTGGGAAAAGGGAATAACAACAGAGATTTGAAGGTATTAACCTCTATCTAATAACTTGAGCTGAAATAGGGATAGTTATCTGAGATCCAGAACAAGGGTTAGTAGTGCGATACTTAGAGACCGAGAGGAGAAGAGTGAAATTCATCTAACCAAGGTTGAGAGAAGTTTAGATGAACCTATCCTGTTAGGTTTTGCATGCAACACAGCAGGAAAGTTTGCCAACACAAGTAACTAGTGGAGTTAAGAAATCTTGGGGATCACAGTCCTAGTGCCTTTCTCATATTGATCACAAATCTGACAATCAACAATTGTTACTGTTACTATTTATTTACAAACCCCCCTTTTTTTTTACTTACTTGCCAATTACTCTAAAAAACATTCGATAGACTTTTGTCTTATTTCCTATGGGATCGACCCCAACCTAGTTGGGTTCTATTTTTGATACAGCGACCGTGTTATACTTTTTTGGAGGTATAGTTTGGGAGACATCAAATTTTGGCACCATTGTAGGGGACTACGTTTACGGAGTTGATTAGTTTGCTTGTTGGAGTTGACTGGTTTTATTTTTCTATACTTTTAAGGGCACACACCGGTGTATGCGCAACACAAAGAGTCAAGGCAATCCCCTGATTCCACTTGATACTGAGATAGAAAAAACACTGAGAGAAAATTAAAGAATGGTGAACACCTACGGGGTTCAAGATCCCGCAGTTGCATGAGACATTCATAACCAGCCACCAATTCATCCGGCTGGTTATAAAATTGTGGAGCAAATCACTGCTAGATTAACAGCTGAGGACAATGCAAGACAAACAACTCTTAGACAAGCAGATAGAGATCATCAAGGAATGCAAGAAGCAACACAACGTCTTGCTGCACTTGAAGAGAAACAAAGAAGATTAAGGGTGCAATAACCACCAATAAGACCTTATATGCCAGTTTATGATGATCTCGAAGAATATGATGTGTCTTATTTTGAGCCGGTTTGAGACTGGTGCCATTATTCCACCAGAGTTACCTCGGACACTACGTTTGAAATTACAAGTGCCATGATCCACCTTCTAAACTTGAAAGGTGTATTCGCTAGTCTTCCTACAGATGATCCGAACTTGCATGTGATGAACTTTGTGGGGGTCTGTACTTCATATAATTTGCCTGGAGTTGACCAAGAGGCTATTCGATTGAGATTGTTTCCATTCTATCTAACAGGAGAAGCGACTTTGTGGTTGGCCGAGTTATCACGAGGTTCTATCACTACTAGGCAAAAATTAAGAAATTAATTTCTAGAGAGATTTTTCCCACCCTCCAAGATGCTACAGTTGAAGAATGAGATTTACACTTTCAGATAGCTACATTTGGAAGCACTTTACTAGACTTAGCTTCGGTTTAAGAAGAAGTTGTAAAATATTCCAAACCATAGGATGAATGGTCAAAATTTACTTGAGATATTCAACAGAGCATTAAATGCCAATACCAAGGTTGTAGCAGATACTATCACTGGTGGAGCATTTATGAGTCAGAGCTGGGAATAAGCTTTAGAGATTTTAGATTATATCACTAAGACCAATAGAGGATTGCATACTCGGGAGGCAGATACACCTGTCGGGACGTATACTATTGGAGCCTCGAAAGTACAAGGGTCTTTGGATGAATTTGTAGCTCAAGAGGTTACATAATTGAGGACAGAAATTGGCTTGTTAGCCAAATAGATTGAGGCTAGAGGTGCTAAGAAGGTTCATGTCATAGGTGCACAAGGTAAAACACCTAGGTATGATGTTATGAATCTGATGAGAAGGCTAAGTACTTCTATCAAGAGGTGATGGGTTTTCGAACCAAGGGCCAAGGGTCTAATCAAGACTCTTGGAACTCGAGGCGAGGGAATCAAGGTCATAACTACTATGGAGACAATTACAACAAGTCAGGATATAGAGAAAGAGAACAAGATCGTGATGGTGATTGGAGGTGAAAGGATGATTACAAAGAGAAGAGTGGTGTATATGTTTTATCGGGGAACCGTGACGCTGATTCAGGAAATTCAAGAATGGAAGCCCTTCTTAATAAACTGGTTTAGAGGTCAGAGATCCAGGAGAGTTGCTTGAACAAGATTAGGTCAGACATTTTGGGAATAAGTCAGAAGGTAGAATCTCATTCGACTGCTATAAAATAGTTTGAGCAATAGTTTGAGCAACAGTTTGGGCAGATATCGGTGGCATTGAACCAGAGTCAACCAGGCACCCTTCCAAGAAACACCGTCCAAAATCCAAAGAATGTTGGTAATTTTTTGGCCATTACTACTAGAAGCAGGAAATGCATGACTGAACAATCTATGCCTATGGGTAGTGGTAGGTAAGATGAGCCGGTGGTAGTTGATAAAGAGGTTGAAATAGAGCCAAAGAATCAGAGGTTGATCGCAACATAGCTCACAAGCCCCAAAATATTGATAAGGAAACTAAGTCTAAAAAAAGGAAGGAGAATAAGACTACTCAAGTTCTATAACCCTTTCCATGAAATCCTCTTCCCTTTCCTCAAATGTTGAAACAGAACGCTGAAGAGGATAAATACCAAAAAATTATTTCAATATTAAAAAATTTATAGATAAATATCCCTCTTGTCGAGTCTTTGAAGAAGATGCCAGGTTACGCAAAGTTCATGAAAGATCTGGTGATGAATAAGAGAACTATCAGTTTTAAGCCTGTAGATAATTTACACCATTGTAGTGCAATTACTTCTCGTTCACTTATTGAGAAAAAGGAAGATCTTCATAATTCTTTGTACTATCGGGGTCTTAAAATTTTGCAAAGGCACTGTGTGATTTGGGTGCCAGCATTAACTTGATGCCACTAGCTATGTTTAAACAATTAGGATTGGGAGCACCAAGGTTGACTTCGATGAAACTTCTTATGGAGCATAAAACTGTGAAAACGTTGATTGGCATCTTATATACTGTTTTGGTAAAGGTGGCATCTTTCTTCTTTCTGAATGACTTTGTAATTCTAGACTGTGAGGTGGATTTCGAGGTTCCCATAATATTGGGAAGACCATTCCTTGCCACCGGCCGTGCATTAGCTGACATGAAAATTAGGCAGATGAAGTTCAGGTTAAATGATGAGCAGGTTACCTTCAATGATTTCCGTTTCATGAAGCAACCAAGAGACATACGTGTAATTTCTATAATTTATACAGTCAAAGAAGTAGATTTGGCGATTCCTATCATAGAAAGGCTGGGAGTTAAGCTCTTGCTGCCGTGATTATGAACTTTGATAGCGATGGTATTGATGAGTACGATGAGATGGTTGGTGCACTTGCTGGCAGGGGATCATACACTTATGCTTCAAAGAAACTTGATCTTGATTTAAAGAATAGGGTGACCCCACCGGCTATTCCTTCTATTGAGGAGCCTCCAATTTTGGAGCTTAAGGCTCTTCCAGCTAACCTTCGCTATGCATTCTTGGGTGCCAACAATACCTTCCCATTATTATTTTTGTTGAGTTGGTGGAGTGGAAAGTATAGGCTCTTGTTTCGGTGCTGAAAAGGTTTAAGAGGGCCATTGGTTGGTCCATTGCTAACATTATTGGGATTCCACCCAGCATTTGTACTCACAAAATTTAGCTTGTTCCTGAGTGCATACCAAGAATTGAGCATCAACGTCGTCTGAACCCACCTATGTAAGAAGTTATGAAGAAAGAAATCATCAAGTGGTTAGATACGAGTTTAGTTTACCCCATTGCTGATAGCAAGTAAGTGAGCCCAGTTCAGTGTGTGTCAAAGAAGGGAGGAATCACTGTGGTTTCAAATGACAAGAATGAGTTAATCCCAATGAGGATGGTTACTGGATGGAAAGTTTGCATGGTTTATCAAAAGTTAAATTGTTGGACCGAAAAAGATCATTTTCCTATGCCCTTCATTGATCAGATGTTAGACCATCTTGATGGTAGAGGATGGTATTGTTTTCTTGATGGTTATTTGGGGTATAATTAGATTTTTGTTACACTCGAGGAAAATGAGAAGTCCACTTTCACTTGTCCATATGGGACGTTCACGTTCAAAAGGATGCCTTTTGGTTTATGTAATGCACCAACTACCTTTAAGTGTTGCATTATGTCTATTTTCTCCGACATGGTGGATGCAATCGGTGAAGCAATGACTAATATTGGAAAAAAAAGACTAAATAGGGAGCCTTATTAAAAGGTTGCACCCCTAGAATCTGAAGGCCCTGTGCAATACCTGGGCTAAAGTCAATGCCTCATCTCTGACCTATGAACTTCCAGGAATAGTTGGAAAAGTACTTGCCTGAAACATGCCCAGAAGCTTAAAATCCTGACCATTGTGTTTTGGAGTATTGGAATTGCCACAAATCTCGGTAGATCCTAGGCTAAAGTGTAAGCCTTATCCCTAACCCATAAACCACTCAAAGTGATAGTTAAAATTTTTACATGTGACATGCCCTCTAAGAAGCATAAAATACTAACCATGGTATCCAAGAGTACTAGCGTGGCACAAATTCTAATAGAGATTAGGCCTGCTCTAGACCCTTTGGCTGACAGAGTAGATACTCTGTCCCAAGCTCTAGCTATAGAATCAGTGCCCTGACTTGACCCTGAGTTGAAGCAATAATAACATATTCCCTTCCTCGACCTCTAGGTTGACCCCTACCCTAACCCCTAGCTGGGGTCGTAACAATAAACATATGAGCCTAGTCCTACCTACCACCAACCTCATCTTAACCATCTTAGAAATAATGAAAGGCTTAAACTTTAGAAGCTAATAGAAAGTAGAACACATAATAGGGATTCAAAGGATAGAGTTTTTATAATAATGCCCTATATCCTTCCAAAGATAAGATACAAACATCATTGTATTGTTATGCAATACTCTACTAGACACTTTCTCTTATACTCATGAGAGTGGTGAACCTAAAGCTCTGTTATCACCTTGTCACGACCCAAAACCAGACTATGATAGCACCTACTATAACCCCCGAGTAGGTATGCCAGAACCCATAACTAGATATGTAAAAACATAAGAAAAAAGTAGGAAAACAGGACAAAAGGGATAAATGGGTCAAATATACACATACCTCTACAAAATAACACCCAAAGTAGAGAAATATAATAAAATACAACAATTCCTGAACTTGATGTCACTAGTACAAGAGGTACTGAATATAGAAGAGTGAAAAATAGTCTAGTACATAATTTTCTAAAAGATATAAGTAATTTAGACAGTATATGAACATGGAGGAAATAGACAAAACTCTAGAAGCCAGGAGCTAATCGCAGATCTGAAGAACAAGTCTCCAAGAATGAGTAAAGTCAACAAGGATGGATAGTGCTAGAGTCTGCATTAGAAAAATATGCAGATGTATGGTATGAGTAAAAAGTAGAGGTAATAAGTAGGCATCATAGGTCAACCAAACTTAAATGACAGTTATACAATGTAAATTACAATAAAATAACCCTTTACGCCAAAAAGTCCCAGCGGTCTATATCATATTATAGAATAAAAAATAATAAAATATATATATATATATATAATGTAGTGTAATATGGTATGATGCAATGTAATATGGTGTCCAATGTAGTGAAAGCTTCAACCAAATTCCCACTCCACTATGAAATCCTATCCCGATGTCTAACCCGAAAAGCCCTAATATAAGCAAAATATTAGGCAAGCAACTGTAATGACCCTCCAGGTCATTTTCCTCATTTTCATACTTTTTTAGCATTTTGATCTTCCTTATAGCTACCCTAGGTAATTTATGACTTTTTGGGACTGACAGTTCCATTACCAAGTAGTTTATTTGGTTTTTAGAGTCATTTCCCTATTTAGGAGCTTCTGAAGTTAAAAAATAGGTCTTGGAGTAAAACCTCAGGTAAACAGCTTTGGATGCCATTTATGATAGTCTCAACAACTCTAAAATGTTTATTTTAGGTTGGGGGACCCTTGTTCCGGGTCCCTAGTCTTCTGGACTCATTTTGGACTATTGGGTGAATTTTAGCAAAAATGGCTCCTTGGGGTATAGGCCCTATTTTTTATTGAAATGACCTCGTATGGAAATTTTGATGGCTTCGTTGAGTCTGTAATGTCAAATTTGGTATAGTAGCATAGTTCCTTTGTAAGCATGGGATTCTAAACCAATCTCGAGCAGCCAGCCAGAGTCCATTGGGACTAGCTAAACTTAGCTGGTGCCAAGTATCTAGTCCAGTTGCTTAAGCAGCCAGGGGACGACTTTAGTGGTGTCTACTTTATATACTCTAGACCACTTTAACAGAGCTAGAAATCCTTGTCCTTGCCACTTTAGCGGCCTCTTGGGCGCTTTAGTGGTCATTTAGCCGCTAAAGAGGCCATCGCTGATGTTATATATATATATATATATATATCATTTTCCCTTCTTCTCTAACACTTTTATATAAGTGTATACCCTATTTTTAGATATTTCAAGATCAAATTTAGTGAGGTATTGAGCGTGTGAGGCTGGTCTTTATCTTGGGATTGTGGTTTTGAGCGTATAATGTCTATATCTTGTAAGTAATTCGGTCAATTTCCTCTTAATTTGGTACTTAGATTCTTGTTTCTATGGTTTATTGTTGGAACTAATTTTTCTATCATTGAGCTCGAATTTAGCAAAATTTTGTATGGCTTTTGATCCTTGAGCTGCATTGGACGCTGTGACGATTAGAATTTTGTGATTTTACAAGCGGGCCCTACGGGAGGCTTTTAGTTTGATTTTTGAATCGGAGAATTTATATGTAATATGGGTATTTTTTTTATCTTCTTGATGCATTCATCATTGTTTTGATAGCGTGTCAGCTCTTGGAGGCCTAAGAAGGGGAAAGCTCCAGTTTAGAAGATTTGACGAGTGTTCGGCATCGTCCTAGTCGGCTAGGCTTACCCTATATTTAGATTGAGCTTATTTATGGTATTAATGTACTATTGTGGTAGTTTTGGGAAGGTAGTGTTATACCATCTATTTGTTTTAGTATTTAATACCTTATTTAGCCAGTTAGGGCCCTATTTTGGTAGATTTCGGGCTCGTTATCCCCTAGTATAGTGAAGTATCATCTTTTAAAGCTAGGTTTAGTGCTATTAGTACCTTGAGATAGGAATGGTAAGACTTATACTAGACTAGGCTAGGTTTCAGCCTAGGTTTGGTTATCCAGACACTGTAGTGGGCCCCACTACCCCTTATTAGCTAGAATACTTGGTGTTAATTTCCTTTAGGCTTAGTTAGACTCTTGACTACCATATTAGGCTATTAACTTGGGTTGTGTTTGACTTAGATTTGGTTTTTGACCTATTTTAGCCCCTTTTTCCTAGGTAGAGTAGTAATTGATCCTGCATCATACCTCTTGACCTAGTGTAGAGGACCCGCCTTGCCTTAGTGGGTTACCCACCTGATATTGGTACATACAACATGATGGTTAAGAAATAGCCTTGTAAATCTTAAGTTTCTTCCTGATTATCTAGTTAGGCTTATTCCAATATAAATGTATTTAAGTTTCAGTTCGAGTCTGACATATGCTTTACTGCTCCTATTATTATGAGTTCTGGCATGGATCTGGCATCGATTACGGTACGGTTTTGCTATTAGTTTTACAATTAAGATTGGTTACTTATGGTATCACTGGTTTTCTGGTCACGGTATGGTCACTATGAGTTTTAGTTCGAGTCTGGCATCTGGTTATGATACAATCGGGGTGTTCTGGTATTGTTTATGGTTGTTCTGGGAGTATGGACAGGGGTAAAAAGTTTTGTTGTACATGATTCATGTGGCCTCTCTTTATTACCCACTATTTTTGGTTCGAGCCCGGTGTCTGGCCTCTCGTTATTACCCATTGGTGTTGGTTTAAGCCTGTGCACGTCTGGTAGTTTTCTCATGGATTTGAGATCGATTTTTACCTGATATTGGTTTGGCTATGGGTTACTTATGCTTTTTTACTTTAGTTACTTCTTGTCTGCACCCACCGGCTTATGGGGACTCGATAGGGTTAATTATCTTTTGTGTGTGCCTTATGGGCTTATGGAGGCCTAGTTAGGTTATAGATAGCTCATATTTCTTACTTTTAAGATTATTTACTTTCCTGTTACTATACTGATTTAGTATTATTGATATTTATATTTTTCCCATATTACTATTGACTTAGCTTACACACTCACATTATATTTATGCTTTTACTATACTTGAGCTTAGTCGGCTGATGATGTCTACTGAGTACCCGTTGTTTGGGTACTCATACTACACTTATACATCTTTTACCTGATGCAGATCTGAGTATAAGCCATTGGTGTTGACATTATCTTCAGGCCCAGCTATTGATCTGTAGATAGGGTGAGCTTTCTAGAGTCCGAGGCTGATCCTCCTTCATCTATTTCAGTTATAGTCTTTTGCATTCTGAGACTACTGCGTATGTGTATATTGATTTTGGATACTGTCTAGTACTCTTCTTTTGGTTATAGTGGCTCTTGTATCGACCTTACTAGGTCTTGAGAGGGGTTGTTTTGTATATTTTGTCCTCTTCCTTCTCCTATTCGATATATTATGTATATATATTTCTTCACTTCCGCTTATATTTTTGTTGTTGTTGGTTCTCCTTCTTGTTTCTTTTCATCTTTTGACAGTTTACTTGTCATTTTTGGCTATGGGTTGAAGTAGGTGCCATCATGAAGAGAGAAATTAGGTCGTGATGGCAACCCATCATGTAAATATCAAATAAGTACTCCACTACTATGTTCCAAAATTAGGCTTGAAATCAGAATTCAAATCATACTTATTTTTACCCAACAATTTGACTACTTGTAGAGCAATTTGCATAGTACACTATCTATTTAAGCCAAGTGTAAAAAGAGGGAAACTGTCACCTACGTCAAGGCCAAACTGCAACCTCAAATCGTCAAGTGTAAGCCTACCCCGACCGTTGAGCCTCAGCATGCTCCTAATTTATCAATAATGTAATCTACATGTAAATACAAGATGAAAGACATCCAAACAAAAAATGTAGGTTCTAGGCCAAAATTTGGAAATAAAATTGACCTAGGGACCATCAACAAAACTAGAATTTTACCTGCCATTATCTTACCCATAATGTAAGGAACCATTGCCCAAAGGTTGGGCAAAGACAAAATTTGAATTTGACTCAAAAACAGCTTTGAAAGTTCAGTTAAACTTTGTAGAAAACCCAAGAATTTTGAGAAAAAATACAAATTAAATATGAATTTTATGCTAAAATTTTAAAAAGGTATAAAGGGGAAGGTAAGGAACTTACCAGCTGAAGATTTCACCATGAAATGCCCAATTCTCCAAAATCTTGAGCTCTTAAAATGTAATGACCCACCAAGTCATTTTTATAAGTTTTATGCATTTTTACCGTTTCAACCTTTCTGATATCTTCTTTTAGTCTTATGACCTACAGGGATGGTGGAGCAGCTCTTAAGGTGTTCAGTTGGATTTTAGGTGAGTTTTTCAATTTTAGAGCTTTTAACTTAAAAGAGTTTGACTTGGGTAAATTTTCTTGAAAAACAAACTTGGATGAAAATTTTGTCAATTTTCGTTAGCTCTAGAATGTTGTGTTTTTAGACTATTGGTACCTTTGGTTCGGGTCCCAAGGCTTTCACACTCATTTAGGGTACTTGCATGGATTTTTAGTAATTTTAGTGAAGTGTTGACTTCAGTCAATATTTTGTCAAGACAACCTCCATTGTCGTTTTTTCGATTTCATTGAGTCTGAAATTCCATTACAGTTGGGTAGCATATTCAATTTTCATTCACGATACTTTGAATGAATCACCAAGGCCCACTCAATGTTATTTTTAGACTTGGAAATTGCTAGTTTTTAGTTTCTGGTGCCGAGCATTTTTGCTATTCACTTTCACGATGAGGCCTTTTCATTCATGAAGGTTTAAAAGGTTGAGCTTCACGATCACTTGAGGGGTGTCACAATTTCAAAGAAGTGGCTTGTGGGGTCTGGGTCATCTTACTCTTTGTGATCATGAGGAGAGCCATTATGTTTGTGATGGTCTGAGTCAATGCGACCCCATAATCTTGAAGGTGTTCTTGCATTAACGAATAAGGACCCCTAGCAATATATATAATTTCCTACATTGGTTTCTCTATTTTACACAATTTTGTAGCTTTTGGGAGTATTTGGAGCTAGTTTCTTATGGGATTTTCACCCTAGTAGTGTTCAAGTAAGTTCCTTGCACCTCCATCGTATTTTTCCTATGTGTTTCATGCATAATAGCTCTTTAATTCCATCCAATTTGTGTTTGATTTCTTGATATCTCTAAATTTCAATGGAGCTTTCTAGGTTGTTTTGAAGCCCAAATGGATTTCCATCTTTACCAACTTTTGGGTACGAATTCCTCATCCTATGGGGGAGGTAATTATGAGTGAAAATTCAGATTCACCAATGGGTCTCGAGGATCAATTTTGGACCATATTTTTTACGTGAATTATATATTATTGATAGGGGTATCATTATTCTCATGCTTACGTATTGATTAAATATTTGATAGAGTGGCAGTGATATGAGGCTTTACGAAAGGAAAAGGTTTCCATGTGATGGTTTGAGATTTCCAGTTTGACCGAGAGGTAGGTTACGCTCTTTCCTTCTTTAGACATAGCTTAGTTAGATATTATTTTATATAAGTTACATGTTTTATATGAGAATTGATAGTTAGGAACACGTTTATCATGAACTTTTAATTTAATAGCCTAATTTGGAGACTTTAAAGTAGTATTCTTGTTTGAGCCTAGTTTTATGATGTTTATTCAGTGTTAGGCTTAGATTAGGGATCCTTTATTTAGGTTTAGGGTATAATATCCATGGTTGAATAGGGCTAAATTTGTTAGCTTGTGTTTCGATGTAGTGTATTTTCACACTTCCAAATCCGTTGAGACTTGTGGGCCTATGGGCCGAGATTTGTGTGGTACCAAGTTTTCCCTGTGGATTGTTGCTACTGTTTGGGCTTATTCATCCCTCATTCTTGTATATGATAGATATATACAAGTATATATAGAGATTTGTGTCCGGACTTACATATTCACACATCATTCGCATAGAAAATGTTGGATTTAAGGGAAATAATGATTTTCTATTTTAAAAGAGAAACTGTATCACTTTTTCACTAAAATATCTGGGTTCCTTTTTTGATAAGCTTTAGTTTAAATGTTGGGATGCCTGAGGTAAGATTTTGAACCTTTTCTACTGATTTTTTACTAATAAGCTTGAGGTTAAATTCTGAGCAGTTCGAGGTAAGATTTTGGGGTTTGTTAATGAGACTGAGGCGAGATTTCGGCCGCCCAAGGTATGGTTTCAAGTTTCTCTGCATTTGCCATATATTATATTTCATCATCCCATACTACATTACATCATTCTCTTGAATATATAAACTTTGTGCAATTATTATTATTATTATTATGTTGTACTATAGACTATTGAGACTTTTCTACATGCAGAGTTTATTCATTGTAATTTGTACTATACAATTGTCTTCTAAGCTCAGTCAACCTATAATGCCTACTTAGTACTCGCTTATTGTACTCATGCTATATTTTTGCATGTTTTTCTTATGTAAATCCTAGTTTGAGTCATCCTCACTAATTATGCTCGTTTGGGGACACTTATTGATGGGAATTGCGGTGAGCTCTTGGCCACCAGAGACATATCCACTTCTTTCTATATTTTGTACTTTTTAGATATGTATTAGACTAGTTCTACTCTTGTATATTTAGTGGCTCTTGTACCGGTGACATTGAGGTCTTTGTAATGATGATGAGCCGTGAATTTGCAGCACTTGAGATGCTTAAAACAAGGAATAATTGTTAGTCGAAGGGTACATTTTATGGATTTAATGTGTTTGCAGGCTGTGAAGGACTTAAAGAGGAAAAAGTGAAAACTGGACTAAAGTGGCATCAGACGAGCCATACCACGATCGTGCCTAGGTTGTCGTATGTTGAAGCCGAAAGGTCAATTGCAGGAGTTCATCAGACGGAAGGTTGTAGGATCATATAAAAAAGACACGATCGTACATTAGGATCATTAATATCAAGGAAAATAGACCTACAGGAGTTAAGTATGCCATGATCAGACGAAGGATCACAAGACCATAGGAAGGAGGAACGACTGTACGATATGGTCGTGGGATGGATGACCTGAAAAATCAATAATCCAGTATGAAGGCACGACATGGAAGGCAGTCATATAATCAATGCAAGACCGTACAATCCTCTCGTCCGAAGCAGCCGACATCAGTTTCCTGTTTTAGTTAGGATTTGGATTTCTAAGTCTATAGATACTCTTTTACGGTTATTTTTACTTATTGGACAATATTGTTATTTTGTTACATTGTTCTGCGGGATTCCAAGACTGTTTTATTGGAATATTACAAGTATTGCTTTTATGGTTTTAATTCAAGTAGAGATTTTGGAGTTTATTCATCTTTGCATGATTCAATTTTTGTTTTCTTCCATGAATTCTTCTTGTGTTCTTGCAATCATGAGTACCTAAACCCCATAACTAGGATTGTCTGAACCATGAGGAATTAACGAAATGGGTTAAGTGCGAAGTAATTCTGAACCGGTGTGACTGTATGTATTGTTATTTCCTTCATTATAATTTATCTTCTAACGGTTCCAAATGTTAGAAATTCGCCTATATTCTAGACTTGATCAAGAGAGGGGTAGAGATTGGGAAAAGGGAATAACAACAGAGATTTGAAGGTATTAACCTCTATCTAATAACTTGAGCTGAAATAGGGATAGTTATCTGAGATCCAGAACAAGGGTTAGTAGTGCGATACTTAGAGACCGAGAGGAGAAGAGTGAAATTCATCTAACCAAGGTTGAGAGAAGTTTAGATGAACCTATCCTGTTAGGTTTTGCATGCAACACAGCAGGAAAGTTTGCCAACACAAGTAACTAGTGGAGTTAAGAAATCTTGGGGATCACAGTCCTAGTGCCTTTCTCATATTGATCACAAATCTGACAATCAACAATTGTTACTGTTACTATTTATTTACAAACCCCCCTTTTTTTTTACTTACTTGCCAATTACTCTAAAAAACATTCGATAGACTTTTGTCTTATTTCCTATGGGATCGACCCCAACCTAGTTGGGTTCTATTTTTGATACAGCGACCGTGTTATACTTTTTTGGAGGTATAGTTTGGGAGACATCAAATTTTGGCACCATTGTAGGGGACTACGTTTACGGAGTTGATTAGTTTGCTTGTTGGAGTTGACTGGTTTTATTTTTCTATACTTTTAAGGGCACACACCGGTGTATGCGCAACACAAAGAGTCAAGGCAATCCCCTGATTCCACTTGATACTGAGATAGAAAAAACACTGAGAGAAAATTAAAGAATGGTGAACACCTACGGGGTTCAAGATCCCGCAGTTGCATGAGACATTCATAACCAGCCACCAATTCATCCGGCTGGTTATAAAATTGTGGAGCAAATCACTGCTAGATTAACAGCTGAGGACAATGCAAGACAAACAACTCTTAGACAAGCAGATAGAGATCATCAAGGAATGCAAGAAGCAACACAACGTCTTGCTGCACTTGAAGAGAAACAAAGAAGATTAAGGGTGCAATAACCACCAATAAGACCTTATATGCCAGTTTATGATGATCTCGAAGAATATGATGTGTCTTATTTTGAGCCGGTTTGAGACTGGTGCCATTATTCCACCAGAGTTACCTCGGACACTACGTTTGAAATTACAAGTGCCATGATCCACCTTCTAAACTTGAAAGGTGTATTCGCTAGTCTTCCTACAGATGATCCGAACTTGCATGTGATGAACTTTGTGGGGGTCTGTACTTCATATAATTTGCCTGGAGTTGACCAAGAGGCTATTCGATTGAGATTGTTTCCATTCTATCTAACAGGAGAAGCGACTTTGTGGTTGGCCGAGTTATCACGAGGTTCTATCACTACTAGGGAAAAATTAAGAAATTAATTTCTAGAGAGATTTTTCCCACCCTCCAAGATGCTACAGTTGAAGAATGAGATTTACACTTTCAGATAGCTACATTTGGAAGCACTTTACTAGACTTAGCTTCGGTTTAAGAAGAAGTTGTAAAATATTCCAAACCATAGGATGAATGGTCAAAATTTACTTGAGATATTCAACAGAGCATTAAATGCCAATACCAAGGTTGTAGCAGATACTATCACTGGTGGAGCATTTATGAGTCAGAGCTGGGAATAAGCTTTAGAGATTTTAGATTATATCACTAAGACCAATAGAGGATTGCATACTCGGGAGGCAGATACACCTGTCGGGACGTATACTATTGGAGCCTCGAAAGTACAAGGGTCTTTGGATGAATTTGTAGCTCAAGAGGTTACATAATTGAGGACAGAAATTGGCTTATTAGCCAAATAGATTGAGGCTAGAGGTGCTAAGAAGGTTCATGTCATAGGTGCACAAGGTAAAACACCTAGGTATGATGTTATGAATCTGATGAGAAGGCTAAGTACTTCTATTGAGAGGTGATGGGTTTTCGAACCAAGGGCCAAGGGTCTAATCAAGACTCTTGGAACTCGAGGCGAGGGAATCAAGGTCATAACTACTATGGAGACAATTACAACAAGTCAGGATATAGAGAAAGAGAACACGATCGTGATGGTGATTGGAGGTGAAAGGATGATTACAAAGAGAAGAGTGGTGTATATGTTTTATCGGGGAACCGTGACGCTGATTCAGGAAATTCAAGAATGGAAGCCCTTCTTAATAAACTGGTTTAGAGGTCAGAGATCCAGGAGAGTTGCTTGAACAAGATTAGGTCAGACATTTTGGGAATAAGTCAGAAGGTAGAATCTCATTCGACTGCTATAAAATAGTTTGAGCAACAGTTTGGGCAGATATCGGTGGCATTGAACCAGCGTCAACCAGGCACCCTTCCAAGAAACACCGTCCAAAATCCAAAGAATGTTGGTAATTTTTTGGCCATTACTACTAGAAGCAGGAAATGCATGACTGAACAATCTATGCCTATGGGTAGTGGTAGGTAAGATGAGCCGGTGGTAGTTGATAAAGAGGTTGAAATAGAGCCAAAGAATCAGAGGTTGATCGCAACATAGCTCACAAGCCCCAAAATATTGATAAGGAAACTAAGTCTAAAAAAAGGAAGGAGAATAAGACTACTCAAGTTCTATAACCCTTTCCATGAAATCCTCTTCCCTTTCCTCAAATGTTGAAACAGAACGCTGAAGAGGATAAATACCAAAAAATTATTTCAATATTAAAAAATTTATAGATAAATATCCCTCTTGTCGAGTCTTTGAAGAAGATGCCAGGTTACGCAAAGTTCATGAAAGATCTGGTGATGAATAAGAGAACTATCAGTTTTAAGCCTGTAGATAATTTACACCATTGTAGTGCAATTACTTCTCGTTCACTTATTGAGAAAAAGGAAGATCTTCATAATTCTCTGTACTATCGGGGTCTTAAAATTTTGCAAAGGCACTGTATGATTTGGGTGCCAGCATTAACTTGATGCCACTAGCTATGTTTAAACAATTAGGATTGGGAGCACCAAGGTTGACTTCGATGAAACTTCTTATGGCGCATAAAACTGTGAAAACGTTGATTGGCATCTTATATAATGTTTTGGTAAAGGTGGCATCTTTCTTCTTTCTGGATGACTTTGTAATTCTAGACTGTGAGGTGGATTTCAAGGTTCCCATAATATTGGGAAGACCATTCCTTGCCACCGGCCGTGCATTAGCTGACATGGAAATTAGGCAGATGAAGTTCAGGTTAAATGATGAGCAGGTTACCTTCAATGATTTCCGTTTCATGAAGCAACCAAGAGACATACGTGTAATTTCTATAATTTATACAGTCAAAGAAGCAGATTTGGCGGTTCCTATCAAAGAAAGGCTGGGAGTTGAGCTCTTGCTGCCGTGATTATGAACTTTGATAGCGATGGTATTGATGAGTACGATGAGATGGTTGGTGCACTTGCTGGCAGGGGATCATACACTTATGCTTCAAAGAAACTTGATCTTGATTTAAAGAATAGGGTGACCCCACCGGCTATTCCTTCTATTGAGGAGCCTCCAATTTTGGAGCTTAAGGCTCTTCCAGCTAACCTTCGCTATGCATTCTTGGGTGCCAACAACACCTTCCCATTATTATTTTTGTTGAGTTGGTGGAGTGGAAAGTATAGGCTCTTGTTTCGGTGCTGAAAAGGTTTAAGAGGGCCATTGGTTGGTCCATTGCTGACATTATCGGGATTCCACCCAGCATTTGTACTCACAAAATTTAGCTTGTTCCTGAGTGCATACTAAGCATTGAGCATCAACGTCGTCTGAACCCACCTATGTAAGAAGTTATGAAGAAAGAAATCATCAAGTGGTTAGATACGAGTTTAGTTTACCCCATTGCTGATAGCAGGTAAGTGAGCCCAGTTCAGTGTGTGTCAAAGAAGGGAGGAATCACTGTGGTTTCAAATGACAAGAATGAGTTAATCCCAATGAGGATGGTTACTGGATGGAAAGTTTGCATGGATTATCAAAAGTTAAATTGTTGGACCGAAAAAGATCATTTTCCTATGCCCTTCATTGATCAGATGTTAGACCATCTTGATGGTAGAGGATGGTATTGTTTTCTTGATGGTTATTTGGGGTATAATTAGATTTTTGTTACACTCGAGGAAAATGAGAAGTCCACTTTCACTTGTCCATATGGGACGTTCACGTTCAAAAGGATGCCTTTTGGTTTATGTAATGCACCAACTACCTTTAAGTGTTGCATTATGTCTATTTTCTCCGACATGGTGGAAGACACTATTAAGGTTTTTATGGATGATTTCTCTATTGTGGGAGACTCATTTGATGACAGCTTGGCCCACCTTGCTAACGTGTTGCAAAGATGCGAGGAGTGCAACTTGGTGCTAAATTGAGAAAAATGTCACTTTATGGTTAATTAGGGTATCGTATTAGGGTATCGAATCTCAAAGAAGGGTATTAAAGTTGACAAAACCAATATTGAGGTGATTGGAAAGTTACTGATAAGTTGACATTTTACCAACTTCTTAACATGTTTGAGCTTGAATTATCTTTTATTTTCATTGATTCAGTATAATTCTCATGTTGTATAGCTCTTTTGCGTAGGTAATGGATGAATACAAGGTTGAGCTAACCATACGAGTCAATAGAAATGCGAAAAGTGCAGAAAAAGAGCTCAAACTAACACATGGGAGGATTAGAGGCCACCTGCGCATGCATGTCATGAGCTGTGCACGCAGGTGGCTAATGAAGATGGGAGGTAGTGGCACCTGCGTTGAGCACCTGCACGCGCAAGGCTGGCACCTGCGCCAGCAGGTGACCAGTGCGGTGGCATTTTCAAAATTTCCAAGAACACGATTTTTGGGCTATAAAAGGGATTTTTCAGAACTGAAGATGTATCTTTGGCATTTTTTGTAAGCTGGAGAACATAGAGTGGAACCCTAAGAGTGCAATTAGTTACTTTCTTTTGCTTTGTATTAAATTTAGATCTTAAATCTTGTGATAATCTTGGATTTAATGGAACAACGGGAGGAGAACTTGGATAATTTTCCTCCTCTTTCTATGATTAGCTAATTTCTTTGCTTGGGATTGTGCTTGAGTAAGATGTGATATTTATATGGGTTTTTTATTTGTCTTCCTAATTAGATAATTATTGTCGGTTTTATTTCTATTCTATATTTTCAATCTAAAATTAGAGGTTGCAAACTCTAATTAACTCTAGAACTCTTATCATCCTTGACAAAGGGTATGAGGGTGAGGAATAGGAGTGAACAATAACTTGATATTTATCATTTAATAGTCTCTTACACATAACGATGCTAATTCAGGCATTAGATTGATTATATAGACACACTTGTGAGGTGTTCGAAAGAACCCACTTGTGATATCTTGGTGTTTGATTGACAAATCAACACTAAGTACCCATAATCTAGCCTACCCATAACTCTTAGCTAAATCTAGACAAATAGTCAATCACCCGTGCATCCTTTCACTCTTACAATAGCATAACCCCAAGTCCCGTATTACACTAAATTTCAACTTTATTTCTCTAATCTTTGAATTGTACATTTCAAACTACAATTACTTTGATAATTACAAATTGATAAACTAAATTCCCCCATTTACTTTTATGCATTATTTTTATAGCATCACGTGTTAGCACTACTTGCTTTTGACACTTAAAGGTGAAAGCTATCGCATTCATTATTCGTGGATTCGACCCCGACTCTAAGTTGAGTAATTGTATTGACAACAACCACTTATACTTTTGAGGTATAATTTGAACAGTATAAAAAACGAGAAGTATATCTTTACAACATTCGAGACTCCTCGAGCAATTCTTAGCGATAGTGGATCACACTTTTGTAATCGGGTGTTTGGGGCGTTGCTTGATAAGTATGGGGTAATGTATAAAGTGGCTACTCCGTATCATCCACAAATGAGTGGTCAGGTGGAGGTTTCCAATCGGGAGATAAAATTGATCTTGGAGAAAACTGTAAATATCGAGCGTAAGAATTGGGTAAGACAACTTGATGATGCTCTTTGGGCATATAGAACCTCATTTAAGACTCCTATTGGCATGTCTCCCTATGAATTGGTGTTTGTAAAGGCTTTTCACCTTCCCATTGAATTGAAGCACAAAGCTGTGTGGGCCTTGCATAAATTAAATATGAATTGGGAGGATGCCTCCAAGTCAAGAATGGACCAAATTCATGAGTTAGAGGAGTTCCGACTTAAGGCATATAAGAGCTCGGCATTATACAAGGAAAAAATGAAAAACTGGCACAATTCTAGGATCTTAAAAAGAGAGTTTCATGCGGGAGATGAAGTACTACTCTTTAATTTGAGGTTAAAATTCTTTGAGGGTAAGCTAAAATCCAAGTGGTTGGGTCCTTTTATAGTGGTTAATGCCTATCCTAATGGGGCTATCGATATGGAGGACCATGAGAAGAGGAGGTTCACGGTGAACGAAAAAAAGCTAAAATATTTTTATGTGGGTGGACCTGGAGCTGCTAAGGTGGAGCTGATCCATTTTAAGGATGCTTGATGATATGCAACAACGTCATGCCACAACGATAACCAAGGCGCTTCTTGGGAGGCAACCCAAGCTTACTTATTTTCATTTTCTATTTGTTTGATTTCTAAGTTTAGATTATTTTGGTGAATGCAGGTGAAAAATTCTAAGAATGGGAGATGGGACACACTGTTTTGGCCTAAATCGGACACCTGTTAGTGCACATACTCACATGCACATGCATGTCAGGGCGCATATGGCTAACAGGTGAAGTTTTACACACTGTTTGGGGTCAATAGCCACCTGCGGGCGCATACTAGGCACATGCGTGTCCAGGCTAGCCAACGCAGGTGGCTTAGAAACTTCACTGCCTCTTGCCTATTTTCTCACCTACGTGCGCAGCTCAAGCACATGCGTGCTCAGGTTTACCTCCGCAGGTGATCAGTGCACCAAAAGGTATTCTGCCCAGCTTTGATATGCCCACCTGTGTGTGCATCTCCCTACATGTGTGCGCATAGTGGGGCGCAAGTGAGGCTTGGGGACCCAAATCCTTTTAATTATTTTATTGGGTCGACCCAACCCGGATTGACCCATTCCTTTTTGTTTAAAAACCATTACCCATTTAAATTAATACCCTTACTTATACCCATAAATTTTAAACATCCACACCACACAAACAACCACACAAACCCGATTCTCTTTCTCTCTTTTCCAAAATTTTCTCTTTCATCACAACTCAAAAAAATAAAAAATAACGCACCCTCACACATCATCATCTACAACTCCAGGGACCTTAATCTTGCACTTCTCTTATCACTATCTTGCCTCTTAACTTGATTTGGTAAGCTCACTTTTACAATTTTTACTCAATATCTCTTGGGTTAAAATGGTGAACCATATCTATGCTAGTTTCTTGTGTTGATTTGGTTAATTTTAATTGCATTTGGAGTAACATTCATGTTTTTAAGGATTGTTTGGAATGGGTGTTATTTTTATATGCAAATTGGGAATTCTTGAGTATCGAACCTTATGCACCCCATGTGTCTGTTAAAATTCCCACATGAACTTTTCTTTGTATTTTCTCTTCGTGGGTGATCTAAGAGAACTAGTTGAGGCTTCTTGTGCATATTTTGATTGCTAGCCCATCATTGAATGATCGTTTTAAAATTCTTGTGGGAGAGAAGTGTAGTTGGAATGTTTGTAAGGTGTCATCTCACTTATTTACATAGTTTAAGTAAAATACATTGTTTGCCCTATGATAGATCGGATGACGCCATTCTTAAGGGCAAATCATCATTTTTGTTCATGTGTGGGTCATGGGTTGATTGTGCACTTCAAGGATAAGTAGGTAGTATTTGATGGTTAGATATGTTTATTTACTCTCAGATGTTTTCATATAACATTTTTCCTTACATTTACCTCATGTAGCATAGTTTTATTCTTCTTTTATGATATATACACCAAAGACAAAGGCAATGCTATCGATACTACTTCTAAGAAAAAGGCATCAATACAACAAAAAACTCCTAGTATCCCCAATGTTTAAAGCACACTTAATCTTTCAAGGGGATTAGCTAAGGATGTAGACAAAATTTGATTTGGCGTTGAGGGAATGCGTGAATTATATGATGAATGGGTTCACAGTCGGGGTTTCAATCCCTAAAAAGTATTTAGCTTGAAAGGTGTTCATGATAAATTCCTGGATATCATAAGGCAAGTCAACAAGTGTGGGTGGGAAGTCTTTATAGATCTGGATCCTGAGTCTCCTCCCGAGATTTACTATCCTAATCTCGTCAGACAATTCTATGCCTCTTATGTCATCCAACACAACCAATGCAAGGGCAAACCGCTGGTGGTGGATTAACCTTGTTTGCCAAGTGTACTTGTTAGAGGAGTTGAGGTGCTTTGCTCCACCTATGTGATAAACAAGCTCTATTTTGGTTGTGAGTACGCACCTGGGATTGAATGCAAGAAGCGGGTGCTAGGTGGGCGTGTCCATTTTCCTTGGCTTGCCCAAATAATTGCAAAGGGCCTTCCTCTTTGGCCCAATAGAGTGGGACAAATCAAAAGGAGGGACTTTCTATTCAAGCCAAGCATTGGCTTGGCTTTATGGGTAATCGGTTGCTTTCCTTTACCATCGATCAAGACGTCAACATCAAAAGGGCTATCATTATTAGGTGCATCATGGATAAATTGGATGTTAATTCGGGAGAGATTATTGCAAAAATGATCAAGCTCAGATCGAAACAATTGGGCACTTTGTTACCTTTTCCTTCTCTTATCTCTGCATTATTTGTTGTTCACAAGGTTCCTCTATTCCCCAATATTGATAAAAAAAATAAAATGCACCAGAGTTATTGATATTTGGACTAGTCAAGATGATGACAATTCGGTGGAAATAAAAACAAAGATTGGTGAGGTCTCCGATTCGTCCTTGGGAGAGGTACCCACTTTTGAGGGTACTAGTAACTCCCCTATGACTTCACATGCATCTGATACTCCACCGATCTATAGTGATACTACTCCGGTTATTGATCCCCCTCAGGCACCGCCTTCTTCACGCACTACTCAATCTACCCAGCCTCCATGATCTTCTACTATGGCATTTGCTAAGGTTTCCTTCATGACCTTGGCAAAGGATAGTTCCATATCTTGGTTTGTGGTTGATATCCCCCATTTCATTCAGGTGGCTATTGTGAGGAGTCTTGGGCCTGTATGTGCTCATATGTTAGACTATGAGCGAAGATTATCCGTGGTTGAGGCCACAGGGGATAGTGAGGTGGTTGCTACTTTGAGGACTGACCTTGATTGCTTCTGTTCAGAGTTTCAATTGATCCAACCATCCTTCACTCTTGATGAAGCCCAGGTTACCATTCCACAAGCTGATACTGGCCTAATCTTACCATTTGCTGACTTGTTCGGGTATTCTCTTGTGGGAGAGGAGACAGGGATTGATTTTAGCGCGGGGCTTTCTAAGTCCCAACAGGTAGAGATAGAGAAGAGCAGCATGCGAGGATGGTTGGTGTTAGTTCTAGCTCTCAGCCTCCTGAGGAGGTTCATAATCCTTCAGTTGCGGTTATAGGAGCCCAGTCTAAGGAGTCTCCTAGTATTCCAGATGCGGTACAATCATCACTTGTTATGGATCTGCGCGCCTAGTGCACCTCAGGGAGTCTTCACCCTCCTCTTTTATTATTCTACATTATTACATTAGGGACAATGCAATATTCTTTAATTGGGGGGTGGGGCATTTTATTTGATGGTCTGTAATATTATTTCATGATGTTGTTCAGATATTGCCCTCGTCGGGCCTTCTTTGAGTTGTTGATTCGGATATTTCCCTTGCCAGGCCTTATGTGTATTGTTGATTCAGATATTGCCCTTGTCGGGCCTTCTTTATGATTTTGATTTGGATATTTCCCTTATCGGGCCCATATTATGAACTTGTTGTTAATTGAGACCCAGATGTCATTGTTTTCATGTTGATTCTTATTTGGGTGATGTTTATTTTAACCATACGTATCGTTCTTTTCCCCTCATGTCTATACATATCAAATAAACTCCAAGGGTTTTCTTCAAAACTCGATTCTTTCCCAAGGAGCATCTTCTATTATATTTTGTTTTCTTTGTCAAACCGAATGGTACTCCCCCATGATAGATGGATCGGGCGACATTCTTAGGGGAAATACTCATTGTCTTAAGTTAGAGTCAAGTGGTGGTTGAAAAAGTTCAAAAAGTACCCTCCAAAATTTGTCATGGCAAGCAAAATGATTTGTTGAAAACAAAATAGTCTTTGAAAATGGTTTTTGAAAAGGAAAAAGCAAAGCAATTTCAAGCTTTCTTTTGAATTGTGACCTTTTAATTATGTTTTTTGCTCTTTCTTCACAAAAGAAGAGTCTCCGACTTAGAGTAGTTTGTCAAGTTCAATTGCTCAAATTGGTTGGAAGACTAGCTTTCTATTTTAAGAAATAAGGTGCCTTGTGTGGTGAGGTTTTTGACCAATTATTGTGCACACATGGTAGTCTAGAAATTTCCCCACGTGTATTCAACGGGAAATCTGGGACCAATCTTGGTTTGGAGAATGACCCGAGGCCATTCTTGAACCGTCACTTGACCTAAATCCCATCGGACATTTGTCCCTAGTTAACCTATTTGAACCTCTTCCCACTTTTATTCTCTTCTTGGAGATAACTATACTATGAAACCCTATTTTTATCTTTTCCAAATCCTTCTTTCGTAACCCAACCTCCATAAACACATCACATGGTTCTAATGTGGGCTAATGTAGGCAAATGCCTAAGTTTGGAGAAGCATGATTGTGAGAATGATTAAGATGGACTCAAAACGTAAGTTTGAGGGGAAAGGAGATGTGTAAGATTGTTAAGAGAGGTTTATGTTTGGTTGTTTCATTAAGTGCTTCATAAGACAAGAAATGTGCTTGTAATCGAAAGCATAGAGCGTAGCCCTTAGAATGATTCGAGAAAGACAAAAAGCTTGCAAAAAGAAAATAGGGGCATGAATAGCTAAGGAGTAGAAAGTCTCTTGAAAGAACTAAAAAAAATCAAATGAAGAGGGAAGTTCATTCGGATGGTTAGCAAAAAGAGGTTAGAAAAAGTAGCAAATGAAAAACAAGCTGGGGCGAATAATGTGGAAAACTTGAACGAAGTGGGCCTAAGAAGTGATAAAGCGATTGTGTTTAGGGAGATATTCCAGTCACTTGATCCATAAATGCTTTCCCTCACCCTAAACTTCATCAATGCCCGCAATTCCTTGATGACTTTAAACCTTGTAGGTCCCCATTAGTGGAGAATAACAGAACGGGCAAGCCTATGGTTCTACTTGTTGTACTTGAATTTCTATGTGAGAGTGAGCGAAAGTTCTTTCTGTCTTTATGCTCCTTGTGAATTACATTATTTTGTGTGAGTGGAGTAAACTTTTGCAAATTAGAGGCATTGATACCTTGAAGCGGAGGGTGATGTCTTACTTTTAATTAGGGAAAATGAGCAAGACAAATAGCAAATTGAAGATGAGGCAATCTTTGAAAATATTGTGTCACACCTTGAGAAACATCTCGATTTGAAAATTTTTTACTTGTTGATTTCTTACACTTTTGTTTGATGAAAATTGACTCTTGAAAAGGAAATCGGGATTTACATGTTTGTCATGAATTGTTAGAAGACCCGATTGAACTTTATAGTCGTAGTTGTCTAGTGTAGTCCCTTGTGGTTGTTTTATAGTTAAGAGCACCCTTTTCTTTTCATTTCAAACATTCTTGATTACTTGAGGACAAGCAATAGTTTAAGTTTGGGGGAGTTGATAAGTTGACATTTTACCAACTTCTTAACACGTTTGAACTTGAGTTATCTTTTATTTTGCATTGATTCGATATAATTCTCATGTTATATAGCTCTTTTGTGTAGGTAATGGATGAATACGAGGTTGAGCTAACCATGTGAGTCAATAGGAATGTGAGAAATGCAGAAAAGGAGCTCAAACTAACACATGGGAGGATAGAGGCCACCTGCGCATGAATGTCATGAGTTGCGCACGCAGGTGGCTAATAAAGCTGGGAGGCAGTGGTACCTGTGTTGAGCACCTACGCGCGCAGGTCTGTCACCTGTGCCAGCAGGTGACCAGTGTTGTGGCATTTTTGTAATTTCCAATAACGCAATTTTTGGGCTATAAAAGGAATCTTTCAGATCTAAAGATGTATCTTTGGCATTTTTTGTAAGTTGAAGAACATAGAGTGGAACCCTAATAGTGAAATTTGTTACTTTCTTTTGCTTTGTATTAAATTTGGATCTTAAACCTTGTGATAATCTTGGATTTAATTGAACAATGGGAGGAGAACATGGGTAGTTTTCCTCTTTCTCTTTCTATGAGTAACTAATTTCTTTGCTTGGGATTACGCTTGAGTAAGATGTGATAATTATATGGGTTTTGTTTATTTGTCTTTCTAATTAGATAATTATTATGGGTTTTATTCCTATTCTATATTTTCGATCTAAAATTAGAGGTTGCAAACTCTAATTAACTCTAGAACTCTTATTATCCTTGACAAAGGGTATGAGGGTGAGGAATAGGAGTGAACAATAACTTGATATTTATCATTTAATAGTGTCTCTTAGACATAAGGACGCTAATTGAGGTATTAAATTGATTATATAGACACACTTGTGAGGTGTTCGAAAGAACCCACTTGTGATATCTTGGTGTTTGATTGAAAAATCAACACTAACTACCCATAATCTAGCCTACCTATAACTCTTAGCTAAATCTAGACAAATAGTCAATCACTCGTGCATCCTATCACTCTTACAATAGCATAACCCCAAGTCCCGTATTACACTAAATTTCAACTTTATTTCTCTAATCTTTGAATTGTGCATTTCAAACTACAATTACTTTGATAATTACAAATTGATAAACTAAATTCCCCCATTTACTTTTATGCATTATTTTTATAGCATCATGTGTTAGCTGTAGTTGCTTTTAACACTTAGAGGTGAAAGTTATCGCATTCATTCCTTATGGATTCGACCCTTACTCTAAGTTGGGTAATTATATTGACAATGATCGCTTATATTTTGAGGTATAATTTGAGCATTTTCAATTACCTCCACCTATTTCGGTGAAAGAAATTCAAAGTTTCTTGGGGCATGCAGGGTTCTATAGAAGATTCATCAAGGATTTCTCTAAGATTGCTAGTCTATTATGCAAGCTTTTAGAGAAAGAGATGAAGTTTGTGTTTGATAAGGCTTGCCTAAAAGCGTTCTAGTGTCTAAAAGAGAAGTTGATTTCAGCCCCATCATTATTTTGCCAGATTGGATGATGCCATTTGAGGTTATATGTGATGCTAGCGGTGTGGCCTTAGGTGCAATACTTGGCCAAAGGCGTGAGAAGATTCTACATCTGATTTATTATGCTAGCAAAGCACTTAACCCAGCCCAGACAAATTATACAGTGACCGAGCAAGAGTTGTTAGTAGTGGTCTTTGCTTTCGATAAATTTTGATCTTACTTGATCGGCACAAAGGTGATTGTGCACACAAACCATGCAGTACTTAGATATCTTATGTCAAAAAAGGACGCCAAGCCAAGACTGATTCGGTGAGTAGTTCTATTACAAGAATTTGACTTTGAGGTCAAGGACCGAAAAGGTACTGAGAACCAGGTTGCAGACCATCTATCACGCCTTGAGGAGAAAGCAATGCTTAAATTGGGGAATGATCTTGATATTGATGATACTTTTCCAAACGAGCGAGTGTTGGTAGCATCACAAGATTTAATCCCTTGGTTTGTAGATTTTGCCAACTTTTTGGCAAGTGATCTAGTCCTAAAAGATATGTCGTATCAGTGGAGGAAGAGATTCATGCATGAGGTGAGAAAATTCTTCTGGGATGAGCCTTATCTATTTAGGGTATGTGAAGATGGTATGATTCGAAGGTGTATTCCAGAGGTCGAGATGATGAGTATTTGGAAGCATGTCATTCATCTCCAGTTCAGGGTCATCATGAAGGTGCATAGACTGCTCATAAGATCTTACAATGTGGGTACTATTGGCCCAATATTTATAAAGATACGCATGACTATGCGTGGTCTTGTGACCAATGTCAAAGGCAAGGGAACATCTCACGTAGATACAAACTTCCAATGACAACTATCCTTGAGCTCAAACTATTTGATGTGTGGGGTATTGACTTTATGGGCCCATTCGTGAGCTCACATGGGATAACATACATTTTGGTAGCTGTTGACTATGTTTCTAAGTGGGTGGAGGCAATTGCGCTTCCCAATAATGAAGGAAGAAGTGTCACGACGTTCTTGAAAAAGAACATATTTCCATAATTTGTTACACCCCAAGTTATCATCAGTGATGGAGGATCCCACTTTTTTAATCGGCTATTCAAAGCCCTTCTTGATAAATATGGTGTCAAACATAAGGTGGCAACACCTTACCATCCTCAGATAAGCGGGCAAGTCGAGGTGTCAAATCGTGAGATTAAGTCTATTTTGGCGAAGACTGTGAACGTCAATAGTACTGATTGGGTAAGAAAATTGGGTGATGCATTATAGGCATATTGAACTCCATTTAAGACACAGATTGGTCCATCTCTATATCAGTTGGTGTTTGGTAAATCATGCCATTTTCCTGTCGAACTTGAACATAAGGCATTATGGGCATTGAAGAGGTTGAATCTGGAATGGAGCGAAGCAACTAAATTGAGATTAGAGCAGATGAATGAGATGGATGAATTCGTCTCCGGGCTTATGAAAGTTTAGCGCTGTATAAAGAGAAGATGAAGTTATATCATGATCGAAAGATTGAACAAAGAGAATTTCACCCGGGAGATATGGTATTGCTTTATAACTCTAGACTTTGTTTGTTTCCTAGAAAATTAAGGTCTAAATTGTCAGGACCATTCATTATGGTTAGGGTGTTCCCGCATTGGGTAATTGAGCTGAGAGGTGAGGACGATGTCCTATTCAAGGTCAATGGCTAGCGTGTGAAGCACTATGTGGGAACTACAAAAGAAATAAAGACGTGTGAGAAGTTTAGCCTTGATGAAGTCTGAGTAGTCAAGGGAGTTGGGTCATGTCACGACGTTAAATCAGGTGCTTAATGGAAGGCAACCCATAGGCTTATTCGTGAAGTCTGAGTAACCAACATAGCCTCATCGTGTCATGATGTTAAATCAAGCGCTTACTGAGAGACAACCTAAGATTTTTGAACTTTAGTTTTATATAGTAATGTTTGTTCTGAATGCAAGAAGCTATAGGAAAAGAATGATGTTGAACTGAACTCCAGACTAAACCCACGACAGGGATTATACGGTCGTACAAACATTGTATGATAGTGGGTTTAGTTGTTTGTTTGGAGTCCTGCAAGATGA
This sequence comes from Capsicum rhomboideum, assembly GCA_031232105.1. NCBI lineage: Eukaryota > Viridiplantae > Streptophyta > Magnoliopsida > Solanales > Solanaceae > Capsicum > Capsicum rhomboideum. The sequence continues at coordinate 55,600,631 of CP124718.1, forward strand.
AAATCAAGGATTCATCTCACAATTGGGAACCATAATCGTACGGTGATAGTACGATCGTGTCTCCTCATTGTCTGATGATACTCCTGCAAACCACCAAAACTGGGCACCACACATACGGTACAAAGGCACGATCATGGATAGAACATATGATCGTACCTTCTGATTGTGTGTTCCCAGGTAAGTTTACTTATTTTATCAATATATGGAAGGAATGCACGATCGTTCCATTAAACCAAAATCATACAATCCCTTAAGAGGATCGATAATTTTTAAATTCGACCCGGCCCAAAATAAATTGAAAGGGTATAAATATATGTTGAAATCATCTCATTCATTCTCCAAACATTTACAAACCATTTTCAAAGTAAACCCTGCCTCTTTCAAAGGCAACACAAACTATGGTTCTCCAAGATTTGTCAGATTTCCTAAATTTTTTCAAGATCCCATCACTTCTAATTCATCTAGTAAGTTTAGCTATACTTTTGAACTTAAAAAGGATGATTTTTCCGTTATTGTTTAAGTGGGTTTGTTTAACTTTGTGTAAGGGAAGTATTTAATGGGACTGTTTGGTTCAACATGCACAGGGGAAGTCTGAGTACCCAGTAGTGCTATTTTTTGTAAAATTCTTTTTTTATGCACAATTTATATATATCTAGTCAAAAGTGGGGTCAAAGAAAAGGGTCAATTATGGGTCCCATTGTTAAGATCTTCAAATCTGGTGTGCTTGTGAAATTATGACATAACACACGATCATGGGTTCTACCTACGATCGTAGGTTGGATCATTATAGGAAATTGAATGTTAAGTCTCAGGATCTCATCAAAGGAACATAACCCACGATCGTGATATCATTATACGATCGTGGTATGTGATCGTCTGATGTGACTAAAAATGACTGGTTTTAGATTAACAACCTATAACCTGATGGTACGATCATACAATCATTGCATAATCATATGTTATGATCGTCTGAATGTTATACTGGAAGTCATACTTTAAGAGACCAAACTATGATCAAAAGGTACGATCGTACAATCATTGCACGATCGTAGGTTGTGATCGTCTGATTGTTTTACTGCACCTGTGCCTATTTAAATCTATACACTAATGTGTTACTAATACAGGTACAATGGCACCCAAATCTAAGGCAGCTGTTGAGAAGGCTCTCCGCGAGAAGAATTCAAATGAGAGGGCCCCATAAAGTAGCTTGGAGAGTGGGTCTAGTGCTAGGGGATCGGAGGAAGAGTATTATATTAGCTCTTCTTGCGATCAGGATACAATAATAAAGACTAGGAACTAGAAAAAGGCAAAAGGAGGCTGCAACCTCCAACGCCATTGTTGAGGCCACTACCCCGGTCCACGCTCCCCAGTCTGAAGAGGGAATAGAGGAGACCCATGAAAAGAGGGGGGTGGGGATGCTGATGCTTCTTTTTCAAAGGAGGGTAATGAGGAGTCACACTCGAAATCTTCCGACGATGATGTTCCGGTAGAGTCCAGTCAAAAGGGACCTGGTCCAAGGAGATGGCTTATTTCGAATGCCCAGCAGTATTACTTAGACTGGGTTGCCTTCAAGGAAAATGGTAACATACAAAGGAGCATCCAAGAAGAACCTCTCCTTCTGAATGTATCTTTAGTGAAGATGTCGGAGGTGGCTCGGGTATTTCAACTGTACCAGCTTGGGTGGATGACTAAGCCATTCCACATATATAGTAGAGAGCTAGTAAGGGAGTTCTATGCCGATTATGTCGCGACCATAAAGAACATGACTCCTTCCGGTAAAGATCGAGACATGAAGAAGCATCCCCATTTGGACATGATCATGTTTCGGGGGGATGGCAGTTGATATTTTTGAGGCGGCTATTTTTGGGTTTTATTTGGGTCTGATTTTACTCCTCTTGCAAAAATGACAGAGTTTGATTATCGGATGACCGAGTTGAAAAAGGTTAAAATGTTGACAGCTGTGGACAAGACCATGCATTTCACTTGGCTGGCAGGTAATATTGTAGAGGATGGTACACAGGCTACTTGGGTAAATGGTTCTTATGTCACAAAGAAGAGCCTAAAATTCAGCACCTGATGGTCCATTGTGAGGCATCGTTTAGAACCCACAACAAATGAAAACACACTAAGTGCGATGAATGCATGCCTATTTGCCTCTTTTCTAGTGGGGATGGCGATGAATGTTCCACACATTATTGCGCAAGAGATTTGAGACTGAGCTATTGAGACTAGCTCCACACTGCCATTTCCATATTTGGTGACTTAGCTGATGCAGGATGAAGAGGTGCCTCAGATAGCATTAGTGGATAAATTTCTTCAACCCACTAAGACTGCAAACTTGGCCAAGATTAAAAATGAAAAAAACCCAGCAGCGCCAGCTCGAGGTTTGGGGATCCCAGAGTTAGGTAGGGATGCCCCAACTGATATACTGCCTACTTCTGACACCAGGGCTTTCTAGTCTTTAGCACCATCAACTACTACTCAGCCTAGACCATTGGTTTCGGTTTGTTATACCTTGATTTCAGCTGCCTAGTTGGCGGGCATTATCTTGAACCAAAAATTACATGATGCCCGAATCTAAAATTTGGAAGTCGGGGTCAAGACCCACGTTGATGATCAGATTCGTGCGGGAGTTCAGGTGGTACAGACACATATGGACAGTATGGAATGTCGGGTCATGGCCCACCTCGATACAGTACAGGCACCTGACTTGGCACTAATTTAGGCAGATATTAATGAGCTGAAGGCTGCCATTCAGACCCTTGTTGACAGAGTTGATATGGTTCCTCTGCCCCCACCACTATATATACCTTTAGAGGCATCATCTGAGGAGGACATTGACTCCCTGATTACTCTATTTTACGTTCCTCCTATTGAACAGTTGGAGGAAGTTGATGAGGAGGAGGACGGAGGCCTTACGCAGAGGAAGAGGCTGAGGGATAGCGCATCTGGAGATCCAACTACAAAAAGATCAGGTAAGAAGAGGAGAAGAAGAGAAAGAGCTACTGAGAAAACCCCTGGGGCAGTTATTCTGGAGAGTCAGACTACTGGAGAGGGTTCTGAGAAGTCCCTGTTATTGTTACTATGAGTACCCCGACCACCTTTGGGGCCAACATGATATGAGTGCCCCGACCACCATTGGGGACAACATTGATTTGAGCACCCCTGCCACCATTGGGGCTCATGAGACTTTGAGCACCTTGGCCATACCCAAGGTCACTACTGTTGATGCCACTGTGGGGTACCCTGTCATACCCCCATGTGACCCACCTTCTAGTGGTCCCTAGCGCACCCCAGGTATGTTACTTTCCCATTGGTTTTCATTGTCCTATCTGATTGCATGAAATGGGGACATTGTATGATTTCATGGTTGGGGGTAGGGGGTATACCATAACTGAGGGTTTTTGTTGCTGTGTTTCTTTTTCCTTGGTTGCATTATCATAGTAGAACTAGCATGTTTAGGCATATGTTTTTTTAGTTATTTGTTTTGTTTTTATGTTGTGAAGTGTTATAGTTTAACATGGGGTAATAAAAGAGAACTTGGTGTAGTCTGAGTATTTGAGCATGCTTACCTATTTTTGTTTTGAAAATGTTTTAAAATAATACCCTTCCAAAAAAAATGATGATGTTGGTGATGTAGTGTGTGCATGTGTTGTGCTGAAACCAATTTAGTCTCTAGAAATGGCATAAGGATTGTAAATAGAATAACCTGACTGACCTTGCATGAACTAAAAAGGTAGTGACCTAGATAAAAGCCCCGAGCCACGAGTAAGTGAGGTCTTACCTAGTCGGTGTGTGTGTGCGATCTAGAACTTTCCCGGTTAGTCTCCCTAAAAGCCATAGAATTAAAGGTTAGGAAAGGATCATAGGCCGTGTTTTGAATTAGCCCACTTAGCCTTAAATGACCTACAAATGATCATGTACCCCTTGAACCCAAATTTTTTAGCCTTAGACCATTTCTTGGAACTACCCATAACACCTTCCTAATTTCACAATGAACCTTCTTTGGCCCTAGTCCCTCCTTGGACACTGTGTACCTCAACTGAGGTAAATCGCCTAAGTTAAGGGTGGCTATTGTCTAGGAGTACGTAAAAGTTGAGTATGAAGTTTAAGTAGTGAAAAGAGAGGAGAAATAAAGTGAGTGTGGTAAAAAAAAATACATATATAGTAGAAAAAAATGGTTGTAAATACGTTGCACCCAGATTCAGAAAAAAAAGTGAAATAAATGGAGACAAGGGAGATAAATACCGGAAAATAAGAAAAGTGGAGCCAAAAAGTAGTGTAGTGCCAAGGAGGAATAAGTCACTGTACCTAAATGTATCACACCTATCCCCGAGCCTGCATTACAAGCCTAGAAAGACCTATAGTGATCCTAACCCGATATTTCGAAAGCTGAAGCGTAGAAAATAAGGGTAAGCCTATGGTATCAAACACACACAACCAGACTTCTTTTGAGAGTGAGAGATTTGATTCAGTCCTGGTATAAGATTGTATTACGTATACTGAGTGAGTGGGGACTTCTTTGTTGTAAGGTCATAAGGGCAGTAATCTAGTTGTTGCTTGTTTGAGTAAGTGTATTGGTCAATGAATTTGCGGCACTTGAGAAACTTAAAACAAGGAATAATTGTTAGTTGAAGGGTACTTTTTGTGGATTTAATGTGTTTGTTAAGTGTTTGCAGGCTGTGAAGGACTTAAAGAGAAAAAAAGTAAAAATTGGACTAAAGTGGCATCAGATGAGCCATACCACTGTAACACACCGTACCTTCCTAACCCTACTTGACGACATTCAAGAATGTTTACTTAGGTGTAGAGAGATATACGCATGTATTTTGTAATATTAATGATGAGAAAATTTAATTTGGCCCCGTACATGTGATTAGCTTTTCATAGGAGGTGTTTTGTGATTTTTTTGGAGCACTTGTGGGGTTCAAAATGAGGCTAAGAGGAACTCTAAACAAAGTATATTAAGGCTAAGAAGTATGTTAAAGAATAGGACTTGAAGTATCTAACCAAACCCGTAAAGACAAGTCGAAGAACAGAAAAATATCAAATTTGGGGGGTCAGGCGCACCCAGGAGCGTGCCAGGACGCTCCTGGATAAAATTTTGTTGGCCAAGGCAGCAGGGGGACACGCCAGGCAGCGTGCTAGGCCGCCCCTGCATACCTGCCAAAATGATGAAGTTTTTCTAAGTATTTGGGGCGTCCGGGGCCGTGCCGGGGTGCTTTTTGCCGAATTTCTTCACCAACCACGAGTGTATAAATGTGATTATTGGGATATTATACAATTATTCCATCTTGGTAAGATTATTCGTGGACGAATTTGGCATCTAAACGACGGTTTTACCCTTTTGGTCAAAATAAGCTAGGTGTGGCCAGAATTACTTGTTTGTGTGATTGAGGCCACGAATATAAATATCGTGAGTTGGAATATTATCCTAATACTTATGAAATTATTCACACATTAGGAATTTGGTGGATTATGAATGGATTTTATTGGGTTAAATGAATTGGGCTCAAAGAAGGCCCAAAGTGAGGCAAAAGACATGGGTCAAATGGGTCAAATGACCCATTCTTCCATTTGACCTTCTAGACATGATATTTAATGCCAAGAATTGGCTAATGATGAAATGATATGGCTATATAAAGTCACAAAGCTGATTTTATTCATTAAAACTCTCAAGCCTTCTAAGATATTTTCTACAACATTTCTCTCAAACCCTAAGAGCCCTAAGCTATTTTCCTTGGACAAGATCATCCTTTTCCAAGCCTTGGTAAGTAATTATTCTAATGTATTAATAAATTATATTCTTCATATGGTGTGTATGTCATGTTGGCTATGCTTGGAAGTGACATATTACACTCTTGGCTCTTGGCTCTTGGCGAAAAGATGTGAAATCTTTGTGAATTAAACTTGAAAAGTGACTTGTGGTTTTGATGAAAGAGCATGGTATGGGTGAAATAAAAACATGTATGGTGTTATTATGGTCCTAAACTTGTTATTTTTCAATAAGTGTAACTTATGGGATTTTGGTCGATTTGTTGTTGTGAGGTGTATGGAAGTAATTTGATGGAATAATTATGATATGGTGGTGATGGAGAAGTGTAAGGTATGGACTTGGTGTGACATGCTATTGGTTATCATGTATTGGTCAATGTATGGAATATTGTGGGATTATTGGTACAATAATTTCATAAATGGTATTGTCAAGGGGGGAATGACATGTTAAAGCCAAACATGTGACTTATTGTTATTGTATGCCATTGTAAGGTAATTGGTGGTTAATGTTGGTTCCATTATATATTTGTGTTGTAGAGTGACACATAAAGAAGGAGCGGGACTATTGTATGCACATCTAGGATTGTATATTCGTATTGAGAATACAAGGTATGTAAGGTTACTCTGTCTGTATCTTTCTGCGGCAAATAGTATTCACATTGACTTTATGCTTGTCCCATCCCGAAATGTGCTAAGGTATTCTATATCCGGTTATCAATGGTCATTATCATATATTTCCTACTCATTGATCAATTGTGAATCTCATGTCTCATATTCATGGTTAATGTTCCAAAGTTCCAATAGTGGTTATACTCATGTATCTTGTTCATTGATTATTGGCTAATGGTTCTAATGGTGTTATGTTTCCAATAAGGCTATGTTTCCAACAATGTTTATTAACATGTCCATCACTCATTGGTTAATGATCCAAAGCTTCAAGTAAAGTTGTGACTATCATGGTATCAATCTCAAAGTAATAAACAAAGTAATGCATATGTGGTCAATGATCAAATATGGGTGGCAGCTTTGGGGGAAAAATGCCTAGCTCAAGCCGATCCCAGGATCAGGGGGCAGTCCTAGAGGCATAAGCCTAGCTCGAACCGATCCTAACAGGGGGCAGATCTAGAGGTAATAACCTAGCTCGAGCCGAACCTGATATGTTGAAATGGATGGCATATCTAGAGGCATAAGCCTAGCTCGAGCCGATCCCGATATATTCATAGGGTGGCAGCTCTAGAGGCATAAGCCTAGCTCGAGCCGATCCCAACATAACGTTATGTTATGTAAATACCCACTGATCAGTTGGGGCCCGGGTATAGCATAGCACAGTCAAAGATAAATAAGCATAAGCATAAGCATTGAGGTAAAGAGGCAAAGAAAGTAAAGAAAGCAATACACATAGTTCCTAAAGTGCAGAACGTTGACTTATTCATATTGATTATTCATTTGCATTTGAGTTCATTGAAATATTTATGTATTATACAGTTTCATTTGAGCCTTACATACTCAGTACATTCTTCGTACTGACCCCTCTTGGGAAACTTTCTTTAAATGCTGCAGGTGTAGGCACTAGTAGGCCTCCACAATAGGTTGCCAGTGTTGCAGATCTTTGGTGAGCTCCAGTTAGTTCGGGGCTTCTTCGAGTCATAGTTGTACATATGTTTTGGTGTTGTACATGTTATATAAAGCAGGGACTTGTCCCAACTTTTAGTTCATTTTGGTCAATGCATTTGTTAGAGGCTTTTGTAAACTGATGTGGGTGTATAAATAAAAAAGGTATATGTCGTTTTTGACTTGGTGGCTTCAACGGCCAAGTTTCGCATATGTATATATATATATATCACTTGTTCAATGAATTTCGTTGTTTGTATTTAAAGCTCTTACGTGATTGTGGGTTTCTTATGGCATGCATATGATTGAATAGAGACAAAGCTTGGTTCTCTCGGGCCTTGTCGGCTACGAGTGCCAATCCATCCCGATGGGATTCGTGGCTTGACAAAAGTGGTATCAGAGCAGGTCGTTCTAAGGGTGTCTACAAAGCCTTGTCTGAGTAGAGTCTTACTTATCGATGTGTTGTGCACCACATTTATAAGTAGGAGGCTATGGGACATTTAAGAGTTGTTTCTTTTCTTCACTTCTAGATCGTACAATAGAGCCAAAGTTGTAGGTGGACACATATGTACGTATTGACATTGGTTTTCTTTGTATAGTCAAATATTGATTATCAGACAAGATAAGGGCAAAGGTAAGCAGGTTGATATGTCTGCCAAAGAAGAAATGAGTAAATCACCACCTGACTAAGTTAGTAAAGGTGGGGCTGACATGGAAATTGCAATACGGGTTTTTCTTGGCCAAAAGGTAGAGAAGTATCTGCAGAACCACCTATAAATGCCACTGAACGGGATTTAAGCAATGTAGTATATATGTTGACTCAGATAGTTGTTGTATAATGTCATGGTCAAGCTGGACCAATGATGAATAATGATATGTTCACCGGGTCGGATCTGAATGAAGACCCACAGGACTTTATAGACCAAATCAAAAGGGCTCTAGATGTTATGCATGTGACTGTGTAATGATGTATTTTTAGCTAATTGGGAGGAATGTAAAACGACATTCTTTGACCAGTATCTCCCATATGAGGTCTGAAAAGCTTATGCGGACCAATTGCTAAATCTTTGCCAAAGGACTATGAGTGTCAGAAAGTACAATCTTCGGTTTAATTTTGTGGCTAGGTATACTCCAAAAGTGGTAACTATTATGACCGATAGGGTGCATCAGTATATGGACAGATGGATTGTACTATTGCAACCTTGAAAAGAGATGTTGATATAGTTAGAATACAGGTTGTTTGCACAGATAGTGAAAGCTCAAAGGCAACAGAAAAGGATACAAATATTTGAAGAAGGGTCGCCAAAGAGGGTTAGACCTATGGGACAGTTCATGGCATCCCAGGGAGAATTTAGGTCTCGAATGTTTAACAGACCGCCTAGATCATTATTTCCTTAGTCTATAGTAGCTATTCTACCTTGATCCTAAGGGTTTAGAGACAATCGGTTTGGCAAAGAAGTGAGATTCAGGATTCATGGGCAATGGGGTATCAAGCACAAGAACGTAGAAACTAAGAACCAACCGAAGACTACCCGTCAGTTGTGTTAGTGCTGCGAAAGTTATAATTTAGGTGAAATATCGGTTGGGGCCGAATGTTTGTTATTGGTGTAGTATGTCGGGCCACAAAATGAAACTTTTCCTGATGTAACTACAGGTACCGTATATGAATTGATTGACCCATATTTGACACTAGCATAAAGATATTTCATTAATTGCTGAAAAGTTAAAAGAACACCAGAATTACTAGTTATGTCACATAAAGTCTAAACATCAATTGGTGAATCTATTGTAGTTAAAAGAGTAGATCATAAGTGCATAGTAATTATTTATGGTCATGAGACACTGGTTGATCTTATTGATCTGAACATAGTGGATTTTAATGTTATAAAGGGATTGTGCCATAGTAGATTGCAGAACTAAGAAGTTATATTGTCGTTTTCCCCAAAAGAATGTTTGAAATGGCCAGGGAAATGTGGGGGCACCAAGAGGAAAATATATTCCCCATCTTAAAGCAAAGAAAAGAATGAACAGCAAAGTTCGACAAAGGTACTTGAGCAAACACAAGGGGGAGTACTTTAACGCCAATGTAGATTGTGTGTACCAGGTATAGATGAGTTAAGAAAATGAATTATGATAGAAGAACATCGTTCACGGTAGTTTAGTCATTCGAAAGCAACCAAAATGTACCATGGTGTAGCAGAGATGTCTTGGTAAGGTTATAGGAGAAGCACATTGTAGAACTTGTAGTTCAATGTCCAAGCAGTCACTGATTAACAGTATGGCATCATAAATCAGTATGTTTTATGTAATGTATTACCCTTCCAGTTTGGAAGTGGAACATGAATGGATTTAATCACAGGGTTGCCTCGTGCACCGCGAAGGTTGATTCCATATAGGTAATAGTTGACAGGCTTACCAAGTCAGCGTATTTCCTACCAGTTAGGACCACCGGTACAGCTGAACATTACAAAAAGTTGTATGTTAGAGAGATAGTACAATTTCATGGGATTCCACGCACTATTATATCAAACAGAAGAGCTCACTTTATTGGTCAGTGTTGCAAGTCTTTTCAGTAAAGTATGGGTGCACAGGTGGATGTAAGTATGGCTTGTAATCCTCAGATTGATGGACACACAGAATGTATTATACGAATATTTGAAGATATACCACTAGTTTGTGCATTGGACTTTAAAGGTAGTTGGGATGAACATCTATCGTTTATAAAAATTGCTTATAATGAAAGTATCAAAATAGCCCCTACGAAGTTTTATATGAAAGAAAATATAAATCATCCATTGGATGGGTTACAGTTGATGAAATTTGCTTTGCTCGGGTCAGATTTTGTTCCTCAAGCTATAGAGAAAGTGAAGGTGATATAACAGCAGCTACAAATGGATATGCCGATATTAGAAGAAGGGAATTAAAATGTGCCATAGGTGATTAGGTATTTTTGATAGTATCACCAATGAAAAGAACATAATGAGATTCGTAAAGAAAGGGAAACTGTACAAAGATTTGGGCAAATAACGTATCTATTGGCACTAGTCCACGAACACTTCACAGTTCAGTCGGTAGTTGATATTCGATGCTTTGAAAGTGTATAGGAGAGTATCCCATATTGCTCCCAGTAGAAATATACAAGTTACGGAAGATCTCACATGAGAAGAAGTACTGCTTACTATGCCAGACCAATAAGCGAAAATAATGAGAAATAAAGAAGTAGCTTTCGTAAAGGCACTATTAGAGAAATTAACACGTAGAAGAAATCACAAAGGAAACCAAAGAAATAAGGAAATATAAAGTACTCGTAATTGATATACACGGAAGAAAAAGATCAAAGTGCGAAAGTGGAGAAAGACTAAGTAAGTATCCACGAGCCTTTAGTGTTTATGTATATGTATGCTAGTATAGAGATGCAATTGTCGTAATTGAAATGATATTGTTCACATTCAAGGACGAATGTTCCTAAGGGGGCAAGAATGTAACACCCCGTACCTTCCTAACCCTACTTGATGACATTCAAGAATGTTTACTTAGGTGTCGAGAGCTATAGGCATGTATGTTGTAATATTAATAATGAGAAAATTTAATTTGGCCCCGTACATGTGATTAGCTTTTCATAGGAGGTGTTTTGTGATTTTTGTGGAGCACTTGTGGGGTTCAAAATGAGGCTAATAGGACCTCTAAAAAAAGTATATTAAGGCTAAGAATTAAGTTAAAGAATAGGACTTTAAGTATCTAACCAAACCCGCAAAGACAAGTCGAAGAATAGAAAAATATCAAATTTTGGGGGCGTGCCTAGGAGCTTGCCAGGATGCTCCTGGATAAAATATTTTTGGCCAAGGAAGCAGGGGGACGCGCCAGGCAGTGTGCCAGGCCGCCCCTGCACACCTGCCAAAAAGATGAAATTTTTCTAAGTGTTTGGAGCGTCCGGGGACGAGCGTATAAATGTGATTCTTGGGATATTATACAATTATTCCGTATTGGTAAGATTATTAATGGACGAATTTGGCATCCAAATGACGATTTTACCCTTTTGGTCAAAATAAGCTAGGTGTGGCTAGAATTACTTGTTTGTGTGATTGAGGCTACGAATATAAATGTCGTGAGTTGGAATATTATCTTAATACTTATGAAATTATATACACATGCGGAATTTGGTGTATTATGAATGTATTTTATTGGGTTAAATGAATTAGGCTCAAAGAAGGCCCAAAGTGAGGCAAAAGACATGGGTCAAATGGGTCAAATGACCCATTCTTCAATTTGACCTTCTAAACATGATATTTAATGCCAAGAATTGGCTAAGGATGAAATTATATGTCTATATAAAGTCACAAAGCTGATTTTATTCATTAAAACTCTCAAGCCTTCTAAGATATTTTCTACAACATTTCTCTCAAACCCTAAGAGCCCTAAGCTATTTTCCTTGGACAAGATCATCCTTTTCCAAGCCTTGGTTAGTAATTATTCTCATGTATTAATATATTATATGCTTCATATGGTGTGTATTTAATGTTGTCTATGCTTGGAAGTGAGATATTACACTCTTTGCTCTTGGCTAAAAAATGTGAAATCTTTGTGAATTAAACTTGAAAAGTGACTTATGGTTTTGATGAAAGAGCATGGTATGGGTGAAATAACAACATGTATGGTGTTATTATGGTTCTAAACTTGTTATTTTTCTATAAGTGTAACTTATGGGATTTTGGCCGATTTGTTGTTGTGAGGTGTATGGAAGTAATTTGATGGAATAATTATGATGTGGTGGTGATGGAGAAGTGTAAGGTATGGACTTGGTGTGACATGCTATTGGCTATCATGTATTGGTCAATGTATGGAATATTGTGGGATTATTGGTACAATAATTTCATAAATGGTATTGTCAAGGGGAAATGACTTGTTAAAGCCAAACATGTGACTTATTGTTATTGTATGCCATTGTAAGTTAATTGGTGGTTAATGTTGGTTCCGTTATATATTTGTGTTGTAGAGTGACATATAAAGAAGGAGCGGGACTATTGTATGCACATCTAGGATTGTATATTTTTATTGAGAATACAAGGTATGTAAGGTTACTCTGTCCGTATCTTTCTGCGGCGAATAGTATTCACATTGACTTTATGCTTGTCCCATCCCGAAATGTGCTAAGGTATTCTATATCCGGTTATCAATGGTCATTATCATATATTTCCTACTCATTGATCAATTGTGAATCTCATGTCTCATATTCATGGTTAATGTTCCAAAATCTCAAACAATGTTATGTTCCAAAGTTCCAATAATGGTTATACTCATGTATCTTGTTCATTGATTATTGGCTAATAGTTCCAATGGTGTTATGTTTCCAATAAGGCTATGTTTCCAACAATGTTTATTAACATGTCCCTCACTCGTTGGTTAATGACCCAAAGCTTCAAGTAAAGTTGTGACTATCATGGTATCAATCTCAAAGTAATAAACAAAGTAATGCATATGTGGTCAATGATCAAGTATGGGTGGCAGCGTTGGGGGAAAAATGCCTAGCTCAAGCCGATCCCAGGATCAGGGGGCAGTCCTAGAGGCATAAGCCTAGCTCGAACCGATCCTGACAAGGGGCAGCTCTAGAGGTAATAACCTAGCTCGAGCCGAACCTGATATGTTGAAATGGATGGCAGCTCTAGAGGCATAAGCCTAGCTCAAGCCGATCCCGATATATTCATAGGGTGGCAGCTCTAGAGGCATAAGCCTAGCTTGAGTCGATCCCAACATAACGTTATGTTATGTAAAGACCCACTGATCAGTTGGGGCCCGGGTACAGCATAGCACAGTCAAAGATGAATAAGCATAAGCATAAGCATTGAGGTAAAGAAGCAAAGAAAGTAAAGAAAGCAATACACATGGTTCCCAAAGTGCAGAACGTTGACTTATTCATATTGATTATTCATTTGCATTTGAGTTCATTGAAATATTTATGTATTATACAGTTTCATTTAAGTGTTACATACTCAGTACATTCTTCGTACTGACCCTTCTTGGGGAACTTACTTTAAATGCTGCAGGTGCAGGCACTAGTAGGCCTCCACAGTAGGTTGCCAGTGTTGCAGATCTTTGGTGAACTCCAGTTAGTTCGGGGCTTCTCTGAGTCACAGTTGTACATATGTTTTTGTGTTGTACATGTTATATAAAGCGGGGACTTGTCCCGACTTTTAGTTCATTTTGGTCAATGCATTTGTTAGAGGCTTTTGTAGACGGATGTGGGTGTATAAATGTAAAAAGTATATGTCATTTTTGACTTGGTGGCCTCAACGGCCAAGTTTCGAATATGTATATGTATATCACATGTTCCATGAATTCTGTTGTTGGTATTTAAAGCTCTTACGTGATTATGGGTTTCTTATGGCATGCATATGATTGAATAGAGACAAAGCTTGGTTCTCTCGAGCCTTGTCGGCTACGAGTGCCAATCTTTCCCGATGGGATTCGGGACGTGACAACCATGATCATGAAATCTCACCAAAATAGTGCCTAGGATGACGTACGTTAAAGCAGAAAGGTCAATTGCAGGAGTTCATCAGATGAAAGGTTGTACGATAGTATAAAGAAGACACGATCATAAAATGTCAAGGAAAATAGACCTGCAGGAGTTAAGTATGCCATGATTAGACAAAGGATCACATGATCGTACAATATGGTCATGGGATTGATGACCTGAAAAAGTAAAAATCCAGTATAAAGGTACGACATAGAAGGCACAGTCGTATGATCAATGCACGATCGTGCAATCCTCTCGTCCGAAGCAGCCGACATCAGTTTCCTGTTTTAGTTAGGATTTGGATTTCTAAGTCTATAAATACTCTTTTAGGGTTACTTTTATCTGTTGGACAATATTGTTATTCTATTGCATTGTTCTATGGGATTCCAAGACAGTTTTATTGGAATTTTACAAGTATTGCTTTTACGGTTTTAATTCAAGTAGAGAGTTTGGAGTTTATTAATCTTTGGATGATTCAATTTATGTTTTCTTCCATGAATTCTTCTTGTGTTCTTGCAATCATCAGTAGCTAAACCCCATAACTAGGGTTGTGTGAACCATAAGGAATTAACAAAATGGGTTAAGTGCGAAGCAATTCTAAATTGGTGTGACTGCATGTATTGTTATTTTCTTCATTATAATTGATCTTCTAACGGTTGCAAAAATTAGAAACTCGCCTATATTCTAGACTTGCTTGAGAGAGAGGTAGAGATTGAGAAAAGGGAATAACAACAGAGATTTGAAGCTATCAACCTCATCTAATAACTTGAGTCGTAACAGGGATAGTTATCTGAGATCCATAACAAGGGTTAGTAGTGTGACACTCGAATACCAAGAGGAGAAGAGTGAAATTCATCTAACCAAGGTTGAGAGACATTTAGATAAACCTATCTTGTTAGATTTTACATGCAACATAGCTGGATAAATTACCAGCACAAGTAATTAGTAGAGTTAAGGAATCTTGGGGATCACAGTCCTAGTGCCTTTCTCGTATTGATCACAAATCCAACAATCAACAATTGTTACTGTTACTATTTGTTTACAAACCCCCTCCCCTTTTTTGTTACTTACTTGCCAATTACTCGGACAAACATTTGACAAACTTTCGTCCTATTCCCTGTGGGATCAACCCCAACCTAGTTGGATTCTATATTTGATACAGTGACTGAGTTATACTTTTCTGTACGTATAGTTTGGGCGACATCAAATGACACTCTAGGTCAGTTTTGTATTTTTTATGCATTTTCCCATTTTGACCTGTTCTATAGTTGATATAGTGTATTTGTATTCTGCAGGGATAGGTGGTTTGGTCCTTGAGGTGTTCAGTTGGGTTTTAAACTAATTTTCTTATTTTTAAGCTTTTAAATTTAAGAAGTTTAACTTCAGTTGCTTCACAAATATTCGACGTCAATTGGTTACCAATTGGTGGTTGCTCATCATATATTGACTGACTCCTCATACATTCTTGGTAAACAGGCTCAAATGGTAATTTTGATAGTTTCATTAGCTCTGAAACTTGGATTTTAGGGTAGGGGACCTTTGATTTGGGTCATGAGGCTTTTTGGACTCATTTTGGGTGCTTGGATGGAAGTTTGGTAATTTTAGGCATGTGTTGATGTCGGTCAACATTTTGTTGAGATAATCTCTGTTGGTCATTTTATTGATTCCATTGAGTCTGAAATATTGTTTCCAATTAGGTAGCATATTTGGTTTTCATTCACAAGACTCTAAACGAATCTCAGGGGTCCATTCAGGACTTGATAAATTTGGCTTAAGCTTCTGATCAGCTGTTCACTGGTGCATCTAGTCCTATAGAGCTTGGCTCACACCATCAAAGCCTCTCCTATAGAGGAATGGTCGCTTCTGTGGTGGTTACTGACGTCAGTGCCATCCACTTCTGTTGAATTTTCACTACTTTTGCAGCGCCACTCTTGTGGTGAATGGTCCACTTCTGTAGAGGATGCACTATGTACCTAGCTCCTTATCTGCGGGGTTTTTCATCCCCATTGTGGGATCGGTCATGCAAAAATTCTTTTACTTCTATTAGGGATGGGCATTCGGTTATTTGGTTTTAGTTTTTTTAATATTTTGTTTTGGTTTTTTAGTTTTCGGTTATGGGAATGGGGGTACCGAAAACAAAACTAAATTTTGTTTTCACATAGGTTTTGCTTTTTCTAAAGTTTGTTCGGTTCAATTTAGCAAATTTGATTCTTTGGTTATTTCCTTACAACTCTTCTTTTTTCATACTTCCTCTTCCAAAGCACCAATTAACATTGGCCTGAGAACTAAGAAGTCAAAATCTTCAGCTTGTTGCTGGCCTGAGACTCAAAATCACCGCTGCTAGCCTAAGACTTGAAATCGCTACTGCTGGACCTATGTTCTGAGAAGTGAAAGTGAGAGTGATAGAGAGATTACGTTGGTTTGGATTTAGGTTTGCTCTTTATTGAATATTGATTAATTTTTTGGCCGCTTGAATTAGTAAAGAAAATAAAATATTTTTAAATTTTGTAATAATATTTTGATTTTTTTGGTTATACTAAAATATCTAGACACTATAACGAAAAACCAAACCGAATACAAAAATTATAGAAAACAAAAACCATAATCAAACTGAAAAAAAAAAAATCAAAATTGAAAAAACAAATTAATTTGGTTTGGTCTGATTTTTTAGTGTTTTGATGTTTATGCCAATGTAGACAGCTTCTGCTTCAGCGAAAGATTCTCTGCACCTACAACATCACTTCTACAATGATTCTTCTACTGGTGTAGTGATCGTTGTATATAAACTCCCTCTTCTTCTCCAAACATTCCATTTTATTTTCATATTTATTGAGAGCTCAAACTAAAGGGGATTTAGGCAATTCTTGGCGGATTCTACATATGGTAAGTTCAATTTCTTTGTCTTTGCTTTCCATCAATTCCATCTTTAATTCTCGATTTGGGTCTTGAATTCTTAGTTTTTTTTCTTGATTAAAGTAAGATTTTTTGAACAAATTGAGTAAAAATTGAATTTTGTCTTTGCAGAACTTTTGGACGTGTGGTTCTCACCCTTAGAGGTGGGTAATTAAGATGGGATTTTTGGATTTTCCCTATGAGCCCTGACGGTCGGATTTTTACCTAGTTTCCAGCCCAAATTTTATTTTATCAATATGGGTATTTCTATTCTCGTCTTAATGAGAAAGTTGTATTTTTGATAGCGTGGAAGCATTCTAAGTTTGAATGTAGGGGAAAGGCATCTATTTGACGGCATGAGATTGTTGTTCGGCCTTGACGTTGGTTACAATCTAATTTCGTTTAGACTTAGCTTGGTTAGGTGATATATTTTATGAATTATATGTTAGTTAGGGGATTTGTAGGGTAGGCTTAGGTTCAACTTGATACTTTTAAATTTATTGGCCTGTGTTGCGGATTTATAGTAGAATTTCTCGCCCAAGCCTTAGTTGAAGTGATTTTCTTAGATTAGGGATCCTTAGTATAGTTTGGGGTAGGATTTTGTGGTAGAGTGGATTTTTATTGATTCGTTACTTTTGTATTGTATTCCTTTCTATGGTATCCTTACTATATGAGACTGTGGGCCTGAGGCCAAAAATTTGCATTGGCTAGATTCCACGTTAGTGTGATTTCTTATGGAAGGTGGTTTTATCCTATTTTCTTAATACATATATCTGCATATTTACTTGAGTTGTTACACATAAATTCATACATACATACACATGGATTGTGGTATGATGCGAAGGAAAATACTAGAATTTTGACTTTTAAAAGGAAATTATACAGCCTTTATTACTAATTTTCTCCTTTAAAAAGGGAAATTGTACAATCTTACTATGGATTTTAGATTTCAGAGAATTTGTATCATTTTGTCACAAATTTCTGAGTTGGACTGGTTGTACTACTTTATAGTTTGAATCGAGGGATGTTTTCAGTCCATTTCTCCATTTACTTTCTCATTGATGAGTTCAAGGCACAATTCTCGGTGGCCTCAGGTATATGTTCCAGCTTATTTTTAAAAAAATATGAGAGGAGCTCGAGGGATTTCCAAATAACCTGAAGTATATGTGTCGGGTCTTGCATTTCTTTATTATCCACAAACTACATTACATCATCACATACTGCATGGTATTTCTAATTTATATTGCGTGTATTGTTATTATTATTTTCACTTTATCCTTGTTATTTGAGAGACTTTTAGGTTATCATTAAATGTGTAGATTCTTCTTCATATTATTTATATTATATATTATCTTCTAATTTCAGTTCGCCTTTGATACCTACTGAGTACCCGTGCTTTGGTACTCATGCTACACTTCTGAATCTTTTCCTAATATAGATCCTAGACCTAGTCATCCTCATTGATCCTATTTGTTCAGAGGCTGATTTTGATCATATTTGTAGTGCGCACTTGGCGTCCAAATACTTACCCATTTCCTTCTTGTTCTTTACTATCTATATGTTGTATATTTTGAACAAACTTATATCAAATTTGTGCCCACTCTTGTACTTAGTAGCTCTTGTACCGTTTACACTAGGTTTTGGGATGAGATTTCTGTATATTTTTGTCTTTCTCATCTCTCGTAGGTCCCATATATGTATATTGTGTACGTATTATGTATGTACCAATACAGGGTAACCCATTGCCTTATTTTTACCTTTTTTACTATTTATGTTGGCTGTTACATTCGGCATATGGCTTGGGTTTTGGCTACCTACTTGGATGGTTGTATTAGGTGTCATCATAGCCCAATTTTAGGTCTTACAATATGGTACCAGAGCTTTAGGTTCACTAGTCTCATTGATACAAGAGTAAGTGTCTAGTAAAGTCTTTTGTACTGGTACGATGACGTATGTATTATATCTTTGGGAGACTATTTGCATTCTTAGGAAAATAATGTTCTTTTACTCCTTGTCATGTGTTGTTACCATTATCGGCTTCAAAATCTCTTTTTTTCCATTCTTTCTTAGATGGATAGGACGAGATAATCAACAAGTTTGAACAAGGCTTTTCCATCTGATGCTAGGGCAACACTTGGGGCTAGGCCACTGTGCCTTCACTAGATCTAGATATAGTTATAGTGGTCCTACCTCATCATCCAGAGGGTCTGGGGTCAGCCCAGGATCTAGCGGGATTTGTTGCTACACCAGCTATTCAGGACACGATGGTAGGATTTTGAGCCTTTTGGAGAGTATGTCATAAACAAGGGCCATGCCCAGTACTTCGAGTGGTTTTCAGGTCAGGGATGAGTTCGCAGATCTTTATAAGGGTTCTATGTCTATTTCAGAGTACGAGACCAGACTTCACAAGTTGGCCAGACATGCTTTTATGATTCTTCCTACCAAGTATGAAAGTGAAGAGCTTGGCAGATGGTTGATAATACCGCTCTATTTAGCGATAGAGCCTTTAGTGACAGCTGGGTCTACTTTTCTTTAGGTCGTTGATCATGGAAGGGCTATAGAGGGGATATGCGTGAGGCCTATAGAGGTGACAAAAAGAGGCCTCACCGTCAGGGGAGTTTCAATGATTCTTCATTTAGAGGTAGGGTTTTCCTAGTAGATGTTATCATACACACTCTCAGCTTAGCAGGCTCGTTTGAGATGTACTATAGGTTTTAGATGATGGTTATTCAAGTCATGTTGGGCAGATCAGTAAGATTTCAGGCTAGATTTCTTAGGCTTCACATTCTAGGTATTTAGGCCATTGTGGTTATTATGTTCTGTTGGGTATTTGTAACGACCCGAGACTACCCCCTAATCATGAGCCATACCTAGCTAATCACTAGTCGTCTAGAAAGACCCTTGGCATAACATATTGTCACGCCCCGAATCCCATCGGGACGGATTGGCACTCGTAGCCGGCAAGGCCCGAGAGAACCAAGCTTTGTCTCTATTCAATCATATGCATGCCATAAGAAACCCATAATCACATAATAGCTATAGATACCAACAATGGAATTCATGGAACATGATATATATATATATACATGTGCGAAACTTGGCCGTTGAGGCCACCAAGTCAAGAATGACATATCCCTTTTACATTTATACACCAACATCAGTCTACAAAAGCCTCTAACAAATGCATTGACCAAAATGAACTAAAAGTCGGGACAAGTCCCCGCTTTATACAACATGTACAACACCAAAACATATGTACAACTGTGACTCGAAGAATCTCCAAACTAACTGGAGCTCACCAAAGATCTGCAACACTGGCAACCTACTGCGGAGGCCTACTAGTACCTCCACCTGCAGCATTTAAAGTAAGTTTCCCAAGAGGGGTCAGTACGAAGAATGTACTGAGTATGTAAGGCCATATGAAACTTGTAAGATATGAAAATATGTCAAGAACTCAAGTTCAAATGCATAACCAATATAGATAAGTCACAATGTAGATGAGTCATTATTCTGTACTTTGGAAACCATGTATTTTGCTTTCATTACTTTCTTTGTATCTTTGCTTCCATGATTAATCTTTGCCTTTGACCTCTGATACCCTGGTCCCGACTGAACAGTGGGTTTTAATCATAACATAGCGTTATGTTGGGATCGGCTTGATCTAGGCTTATGCCCCTAGAGCTGCCACCCTATGAATCAATGTATATATCGGGATCGGCTTGAGCTAGGTTAGTACCTCTAGAGCTGCCACCCATACAATATTTCAGGTTCGGCTCAATCTAAGTTATTACCCCTAGAGCTGCCCCCTGTCAGGATCGGTCCAAGCTAGGCTTATGCCCCTAGGATTGCCCCATGATCCAACAACCTCAGGATCGGCTTGAGCTAGGCATTTTGCCCCCAAAGCTGCCACCCATACTTGATCATTGACCACATATGCATTGCTTTGCTTATTACTTTGAGATTGATACCATGATAGTCACAACTTTACTTGAAGCTTTGGATCATTAACCAATGAGTGAGGGACTTGTGAATAAACATTGTTGGAAACATAGCCTTATTGGAAACATAACACCATTGGAACCATTAGACAATAATCAATGAACAAGATACATGAGTATAACCACTATTGGAACTTTGGAACATAACATTGTTGAGCTTTTGGAACATTATTCATGAATATGATACATGAGATTCACAATTGATCAATGAGTAGGAAACATATGATAATGACCATTGATAACCGGATATAGAATACCTTAGCACATTTCGGGATGAGACAAGCATAATGTCAATGTGAATACTATTTGCCGCAGAAAGATACGGACAGAGTAACCTTACATACCTTGTATTCTCAATACGAATATACAATCCTAGAGGTGCATACAATAGTTTCGCTCCTTCTTTATGTTTCACTCTATAACACAAATATATAACGGGATTCACATTAACCATCAACTACTTTACAAATGTATATTACCTCAATGAGTTACATGTTTGCCTTTAAATATGCCATTTCCCCTTGACAAAACCATTGATGAAATTATTATTCGAAAAATCCCCCAATATTCCATACATTGACCAATACATGATAATCAATACATTTTACCACAACACTTCTCCTTTACACTTTCTTATCCACACCACATCACAAATAATCCATCAAATTACCTTAATACACCTCATAGCACATATCGGCCAAAATCCCACAATTTACACTTTTAGAAAAATAACATGTTTAATAACAAAATCACACCATACATGTTCATATTTTATCCATACCATGCTCTTCCAGCAAAGTCACAAGTCATAATTCAAGCTTGAATCTCATGGATCACAAATCTTATATAAAAACACAAAGTACCATGTCCACCATTTCCAAGCATAACCAACATGATATACATAATCTCCCATGCATATAATATGTTAAACCATAATAATAAACACTTACCCAAGCTTGAAAAATGATGATCTTCTCCAAAAGTTGACTTAGGGTTTTAAGAGAAAGATGTTTAAGAAATATCAAAAAGGCATGAGATTTCCAAATGATCAAAAATCAGATTTTTGTCCCTTTATATAGTCCCTCCAATCCATCCTTAGCCACTCTATGGCATTAAATTTTATATCTAGAAGGTCAAATGGAAGAATGGGTCATTTGACCCATTTGGGCCATGTATTTCTTCCACTTTTGGGCCTTAAATTGGGTCCAATAATACCTTTCAACTTAGACCACCAATATTCATGCATAATCCATCATATATCTTGTGTTTAATTAATTCCATAATTTCACGACAATATTCTCTTACGAGATTCTCATTCGTAGTCTCAATCGCAAAAATAGGAATTCTAGTCGCCCATGGCTTCATTGAACATTTTGGATAACTATTTATATTTCATGATTTGATCATGTAGGAGTATGTAGGAGTGTATTGAAGTATTTGAAGCTTTAACAATGCTCAAAGAACTCCAAATAACCAAAAGATACCATATAAGAATCGACGTAGAATTGCGTTGCGAAACGAGCTCGAAAGGGCATAATCTTTGTGCCTTGCGCCACTGCTGCAAAGCAAGGCAGTGGCGCAAGAAATGTACCCCCTATGAATAAGGTGGCTTGCGCGACACCCCCTGAAACAGGGAGTGGCGCAAGTTCCATGCTTTGCTGAATTTTTCAGTCATTTTTCCAACACTTGCATATCATCCAATACCCTATCAAAACACTACAAAATACTTACTTATTAATCTTAATCATCAAGTAAACATGACTCCAAGTCACCAAATGAGGTTGGAATGTGTACGGGGTATTACACAAATGCTGGATGAAATCACAAAACACCTCCTATGAAGGTCTAATCGCACATATTAGGTCCGATATCAAATGTTTCACCAATGACACTATAAAACACATACCCATGGAATCTCAACACCTAGGTAGATATGACCCCAAGGTATCAAATGAGGTTATAAAAAGTACGGGGTGTTACATTCTTCCCCCTTTAGAAACATTCGTCCTCAAATGTTAACAACATCGTCTTATATACAACAAACGCATCTTTACTTTAACATATGTATACACATACACATAATGCTCTTAAATACTTACTTGTTATTGTTACACCTCCGCACTGTGAACTTCTTGGTCCATTTGAAATAGATGGGGATACTTGGATTTCATCATTTCCTCAGCTTCCCATGTGATCTCCTCTACTTGTTGGTTTCTCCAAAGGACTTTTACGGATGCGACATCTTTATTCCTCAATCTCTTTACTTGTCGCTCTAGAATAGCAATGGGTACCTCTTCATAAGTAAGACCCTCCGTAACTTGAACATCCTCTACGGGAATAATACGAGATGGATCTCCTATGCATTTTTGAAGCATCAAAACATGAAATACCGGATGGACTGAGGAAAGTTGCTGGGGTAGTGCCAACTCATATGCAACTTGCCCAAATCTTCTAATGATTTCATATGGACCTATGTAACGTGGACTCAATTTCCCTTTTTTTTCGAACTGCATTACCCCTTTCATCGGTGACACCTTTAAAAACACCCAATCACCTATGGAGAATTCAATCCCTCTTCTTCTAACATTGACATATGACTTGTGACGACTTTGAGCCATTTGTAACCTCTGTTGGATCACTTTAACTTTCTCGATAGCCTGATGAACAATATCTGGCCCAAGTAAAGCGGTTTCACCCGCTTCAAACCATCCAATTGGTGATCTACATTTCCTTCCGTACAAGGCTTCATAAGGTGTCATTTTAATACTTGAATGATAGCTATTGTTATACACAAATTCAATAAGAGGCAAATGGTCATCCCAACTGCCTCAAAAATCTAATGTGCATGCTCGTAGCATATCTTCAAGTGTCTGAATAGTACGTTCTACTTGTCCATCAGTCTGAGGATGGAAAGCTGTACTCAAATTCACCTGTGTACCCAAACTCTGCTGAAAAGATCTCCAAAAGTGTGCTGTGAACTGTGCTCCTCTGTCTGATATAATTGAAAGTGGAATACCATGCAATCGTACTATCTCTTTCACATACAACTTCGCATAATCCTCAGCTGTATAGGTGGTCTTGACTGGTAGAAAATGTGCTGATTTGGTAAGCCTGTCCACTATGACCCATATAGAATCAAACTTCCGCAATGTACGAGGAAAACCTATAATGAAATCCATATTAATCATATCCCATTTCCATACTGGAAGATTGATACATTGCATGTAACCTCCCGGTTTCTGATGTTCCACTTTCACTTGTTGACAATTCGGGCATTGCGTGACAAATCCTGCAATGTTCTTTTTCATATTTCCCCACCAATACACTTCTTTCAATTCTTGGTACATTTTAGTAGCACCCAGATGAATAGAATAGCGCGAATGATGCGCCTCTATCATAATTCGTGTCCTCAGCTCATCTACGTCAGATACACATAATCTCCCTTGACATTAAAGTACCCCTTCTTGTGTAAGATCAAATGCCTTGGTCAAATTTTGCTGTACATTCTCCTTTAGCTGTAATAAAATAGAATCTGCAAATTGCTTCTCTTTCACTCCAGCTATCAAGGAGGATTCTGCTGCATTCTGCACAATAACTCCATCATCTGAGGATTCAATAAGTCGAACTCCCAAGCTGGCTAGCTGATATAAATTTTTGATTATCTCATGCTTTTCAGTCAACTGACCACAGGTGCTTTCTACTGCCTTGCGGCTCAATGCATCAGCTACTACATTTGCTTTGCTTGGATGATAAAGAATATCAATATCATAGTCTTTTAAAAGCTCTAACCACCTTCGTTGCCTCAAATTGAGTTCCTTCTACTTAAAGAGATATTGCAAACTTTTGTGATCCGTATAGATATCAACATGAACTCCATACAAATAATGATGCCATATCTTTAAAGCAAAGACCACCGCTGCTAATTCAAGATCATGTGTGGGATAATTTTTCTCGTGTGGATGCAACTGTCATGAGGCATATGCTATGACATTACTGTGTTGCATCAATACACATCCGAGGCCAACCTCGAAAGAATCACAATACACTACATAACCTTCGGTACCTTCGGGAAGCACTAAAACTGGTGTGGAGGTTAATTTATCTTTCAACTCTTGGAAGCTTTTCTCGCACGCATCATTCCACTGAAATTTTATCGTCTTATGGGTAAGCTTTGTTAATGGTGCAGCAATAGAGGAAAAACCTTCCACAAATCTTCTGTAATAAACTGCCAGTCTAAGAAAACTACGGATTTTTGTGGGTGTCGTAGGTCTTGGCCAATTTTTCACTACTTCAATCTTTTGTGTATCAACCTGTATACCTTCATCTGATACAATGTGGCCCAAGAATGCAACTGATTTTAATCAAAACTCACACTTAGAGAACTTGGCGTACAACTTATGCTCATGGAGAATCTGTAACACCTGTCGTAAGTGATTAGCATGGTCCTCTGGTGATCTTGAATAAACTAGGATGTCATCTATAAATACCATGACGAACACATCCAGAAATGGCTTAAACACCCTATTCATCAAATCCATTAACACAACTGGTGCATTTGTTAGTCCAAATGACATAACTAAAAATTAAAAATGACCATACCGTGTTCGAAAAGCTGTCTTGGGTACATATTCTTCTCTAACTATGACTTGATGGTAACCCGACCTCAAGTCGATCTTTGAAAAACACTTGGCACCCTGTAACTGATCAAACAAATCATCAATTCGAGGGAGGGGATATTTGTTCTTAATCTTCACCTTATTTAATTGCCGATAGTCGATGCACATTCTCAACGTGCAATCTTTCTTCCGTACAAATAATACCGGCGCACCCCACGGGGACATACTAGGCCTAATGAAGCCTTTGTCCAGTAAATCTTTCAATTGCTCTTTTAATTCACGCAATTCTGCATGAGCCATTCTATATGGAGGAATAGAAATAGGCTGAGTGCCTGGAATCACATCAATGCCAAATTCTACTTCCCGTTCTTGGGGTAAGCCTGGAAGATCCTCTAGGAATACATCAAGAAATTCATTGACCACTGGAACCGACTGCGGAGTTAGTGGTTTCACTTCAGTATCTTTCACCCGTACTAGATGACATATATAACCCTTAGCAATCATTTTTCTGGCTTTCAAATAGAAAATAAATCTTCTTCGTGGTGCCCCTACATTACCCTGCCATTCAATAACATTTTCTTGCGGAAAACAAAATTGCACCTTCTTGGACCGGCAATCTATTGTAGCATAACAAGAGGCCAACCAATCCATTCCCATGATCACATCAAAATCCACCATGTCTAATTCAATGAGATCGACCAATGTATCATGACCACACACCGTTACCACACAATTATGATATACTCTTTTTGCAATAATATATTCACTAACCGGTGTAGACACTTCAATTGATTTAATTAATAATTCTAGTGCCTTTGGAAATTTTGCAGCAACCAATGGAGTAACATAGGAAAATGTAGAACCTGGGTCAATCAATGCATATACATTATATGAGAATATGGATAATGTACCTGTGACAACATCAGGGGAAGACTCTGAATTCTGTCGGTCCACTAAAGCATAAGTGTGATTCTGGACCCCACTAGTACTGGCTGCTCCTCTGGCCCCTCTACCACAGCCAACAGGCTGCACACCTCGGCCCAGTGAAGGAACCGATGCTGATGATGCAACGGCCGATCCTGCCGGTCGTGCTATACCGCTCATGCTCCTCTGGGGACACTCTTTCATCATGTGTCCTGTCATACCGCACCATAAACAAGCATTCGTCCCCACTCGGCATGTACCTGCATGAATACGCCCACAATGCTAACACTGCTGAAGAGGAAAACCTGTTGCATGTGATCCGTGACCTCCACTACTCTGCCCAGCTGGACCACCTCTAAACCCTCTAAACTGAGAGTGTGCACCTACTGTGGAATGCGATAATGATGGTCTAGGTGGTCTAGGAAACATACAGGGCCTAGATCCTCCTTGGGACATCATAGGTGGTCCCATAGGTCTAGACCTTTTGGACTGTCCTCTGTCAAATTCATGTACCCTTCGTCTCTGTCTTTGATCTTCCATTTTCTGGGCAAAGGCTTGTATTCTAGCTATGTCCATGTCCTTGTTCAAGGCCGCAATGGTGAAATCCCTTACCAAATATGGCTCTAGTTTGTCCACGTATCTATGGACCCTGTCTGTCATCGTAGCCACAACATTTGGCGCATATCGAGCCAAGGAATTAAATTGCAAACTGTATTCCCTGACGCTCAGATTTCCCTGACGAAGATTTAGGAACTGATCCGTACGTGCCTCACGAATCTCATAGGGCAAGTAATGATCAAGGAAAGCCACTTTAAATTCTTCCCAAGTGGATTTGTACCAATATCGCGGGATTTCTTCCAATCCTCATACCACAATATCGCCTCGCCTTTCAATCTATACGCAGCAAGTTCAATTGTTTCTACCCCTGTCACGTGCATAACTTCCAAGGCTCTCTGAATTTGATCCACAAAGTCCTGTTGAACTGCTTTTGGATCTGACCCTGTGAAGATAGGAGGGTCCAGTTTCAAGAAATCTTGTGTTCTGCGACTTGCCACTCTAGCCGCATCATCATTATGTGTCATTGGACCAGCTCGTCCTTGACTCTGGGCTGCCAGTAATTGTGTTAACATATGAACTGCATTTCTAAGATCCTGATCTGTGGCATTCATTGGTGGTTCTGTGGGTATTTCTCTACCAACTGGCTCCTCCGGAGCTGGAAAAGTAGACGAAGACCGCGATGAAATTTCAGTATTTGCTCCACCTTGACTAGCTTGGTTAGGTGGTAGTCTACTCATTACTTCTTTAGCAGGCACATCTACCTGTTTCCCTTTACCTTTACCTCTCCTCGTGATTGGCATTTTGACTATACCAAAGAAAAATAATTACCATGATCAGATTCAATTCAACTTACAACACTGGCTTTATTGCACGATCTAGAAGTGAAGGAAAGAAACTACATCCTAAATGTCCCGTAGCCTCCTACTTATAAATGTGGTGCACAACACATCGATAAGTAAGACTCTACTCAGACATGGCTTTGTAGACACCCTTAGAACGACCTGCTCTGATACCACTTTTGTCACGCCCCGAATCCCATCGGGACGGATTAGCACTCGTAGCCGGCAAGGCCTGAGAGAACCAAGCTTTGTCTCTATTCAATCATATGCATGCCATAAGAAACCCATAATCACATAATAGCTATAGATACCAACAATGGAATTCATGGAACATGATATATATATATATACATGTGCGAAACTTGGCCGTTGAGGCCACCAAGTCAAGAACGACATATCCATTTTAAATTTATACACCCACATCCGTCTACAAAAGCCTCTAACAAATGCATTGACCAAAATGAACTAAAAGTCGCGACAAGTCCCTGCTTTATACAACCTGTACAACACCAAAACATATGAACAACTGTGACTCGGAGATCCCCAAACTAACTGGAGCTCACCAAAGATTTGCAACACTGGCAACCTACTATGGAGGCCTACTAGTACCTGCGCCTGCAGCATGTAAGGTAAATTCCCCAACAGGGGTCAGTACGAAGAATGTACGAAGAATGTACTGAGTATGTAAGGCCATATGAAACTTATAAGATATGAAAATATGTCAAGAACTCAAGTACAAATGCATAACCAATATAGATAAGTCACAATGTAGATGATTCACTATTCTGTACTTTGGAAACCATGTATTTTGCTTTCATTACTTTCTTTGTATCTTTGCTTCCATGATTATTCATCTTTGCATTTGACCTGTGATACCCGGGCCCCGACTGAACAGTGGGTTTTAATCATAACATAGCGTTATGTTGGGATAGGCTCGAGCTAGGCTTATGCCCCTAGAGCTGCCACCCTATGAATCAATGTATGTATAGGGATCGGCTCGAGATAGGTTAGTACCTCTAGAGCTGCCACCCATACAACATTTCAAGTTCGGCTCGAGCTAGGTTATTACTCCTAGAGCTTCCCTCTGTCAGGATCGGTCCGAGCTAGGCTTATGCCCCTAGGACTGCCCCCTGATCCAACAACCTCGGGATCGGCTTGAGCTAGGCATTTTGCCCCCAAAGCTGCCACCCATATTTGATCATTGACCACATATGCATTACTTTGTTTATTACTTTGAGATTGATACCATGATAGTCACAACTTTACTTGAAGCTTTGGATCATTAACCAATGAGTGAGGGACTTGTGAATAAACATTGTTGGAAACATAGCCTTATTGGAAACATAACACCATTGGAACCATTAGACAATAATCAATGAACAAGATACATGAGTATAACCACTATTGGAACTTTGGAACATAACATTGTCGAGCTTTTGGAACATTATTCATGAATATGAGACATGAGATTCACAATTGATCAATGAGTAGGAAACATATGATAATGAACATTGATAACCGGATATAGAATACCTTAGAACATTTCGGGATGGGACAAACGTAATGTCAATGTGAATACTATTTGCCGCAGAAAGATACGAACAGAGTAACCTTACATACCTTGTATTCTCAATATGAATATACAATCCTAGAGGTGCATACAATAGTCCTGCTCCTTCTTTATGTGTCACTCTACAACACAAATATATAACGGGATTCACATTAACCATCAACTACTTTACAAATGCATATTACCTCAATGAGTGACATGTTTGCCTTTAAACATGCCATTTCTCCTTGACAAAACCATTGATGAAATTATTATTCCAAAAATCCCCCAATATTTCATACATTGACCAATACATGATAATCAATACATTTCACTACAACACTTCTCCTTTACACTTTCTTGTCCACACCACATCACAAATAATCCATCAAATTACCTTAATACACCTCATAGCACATATCGGCCAAAATCCCACAATTTACACTTTTAGAAAAATAAAAAGTTTAATAACAAAATCACACCATACATGTTCATATTTTATCCATACCATGCTCTTCCATCAAAGTCACAAATCATAATTCAAGCTTGAATCTCATGGATCACAAATCTTATATAAAAACACAAAGTACCATGTACACCATTTCCAAGCATAACCAACATGATATACATAATCTCCCATGCATATAATATGTTAAACCATAATAATAAACACTTACCCAAGCTTGAAAAATGATGATCTTCTCCAAAAGTTGATTTAGGGTTCTTAGGGTTTTAAGAGAAAAATGTTTAAGAAATATCAAAAAGGCATGAGATTTCGAAATGATCAAAAATCATATTTTTGGCCCTTTATATAGGCCCTTAAATCCATCCTTATCCACTCTATGGCATTAAATGTTATATCTAGAAGGTCAAATGGAAGAATGGGTCATTTGACCCATTTGGGCCATGTATTTCTTCCACTTTTGGGCCTTAAATTGGGTCCAATAATACCTTTCAACTTAGCCCACCAATATTCATGCATAATCCATCATATATCTCGTGTTTAATTAATTCCATAATGTCACGAAAATATTCTTTTACGAGATTCTCATTCGTAGTCTCAATCGCAAAAATAGGAATTCTAGTCGCCCATAGATTCATTGAACATTTTAGATAACTATTTATATTTCATGATTTGATCATGTAGTAGTATGTAGGAGTGTATTGAAGTATTTGAAGCTTTAACAATGCTCAAATAACTCCAAAGAACCAAAAGAAACCATATAATAATCGACGTAGAATTGCGTTGTGAAACGAGCTCGAAAGGGCACAATCTTTGTGCCTTGCGCCACTGCTGCAAAGCAAGGAAGTGGAGCAATAAATTCACCCCCTCTGAATCATGTGGCTTGCGCCACACCCCCTGTATATATATATATATATATGTATATATATATGTATATATGTATATATATATATATGTATATATATATGTATATAAAAATCTGAACACTGAGCATGATAACATGAGCGTAAGATCCTTAAACGAAGAGTAAGATCCGAATCATGAATCTTCTGAAAAGTATTTAAAACATCTTAAACATGTTATAATTCTGATGAGGACCTGATCGCTAAAATCTTGCATAAAATTTTCTTTCTTAAATACATATATACTGAGATCATAAAGTCATGAACCTGTGTGAAATCATGAAAGCAGAAGTCATGTGTAAAAAGTACTTCAAGAATATGTAAATAGAAATTTTCATTAAGTTTATGCATTTGGGGAGTTTCTTATAAATGAAAAACACCATCTGATCTCATGATGACCAATGTCTTACCCACACTGGAAGATTTTTTCTAACCAACCGAAGTTAGAATTATACACATTAGGATCCTATAATTATGCACATTGGGCTAAACCTACAGTGGCAACATAGTTATGAGACTTGGTTTATCCGAACCCTTGTCCTCTCGATACTAAATAGTCTACCCAAAACATACTATTACTTTGTAACATAGCTCTAACTATAGCTTTGAGTTTGTACTCAACATGTCTGTAAACTGTAATGTTGTGAGCCTAAGCTCTATGTTATGTCATGAACCCTATGTTGAAAATCTTGTATCTAAAACATGTCTTCTAACTCATACTTATTGCATAAATCATGGAAAACTTGCTTGAAACATGCACGACATTATAGAATCTAAAAATATAGTCTGTAATTCATAAAGAAACCTTAAAGTATGTGTTTGATGCATAAATAAGAGCTTTGTATGGAAATTATAAGATCATGAGAAAAGCCTTTCATAGAAATCAAGTAAAACAAGTAAAAAAAATCCAAATTTAGTAATTTGGGAATGAACCTTAGCTTTGAATCATAATATCTTTAAAGTGCATGGGCATGAGCATGAAAGGAATCCATCACTGAAATTTTACATACCTGAAAAAAAAGACATGAACTTGAAGGAAGAACTCTGAAGAACTTGCTTGAACAAAACCCTAGGTGCTTAATTTGCTTTGGAACTTGTTCTTGACTTGAGTTTTGAGATAATGAGACAATTGACTTAGGATCTGATATTTATATTTTTTTTGTAAGTTAAAACATAGTGGGATAGGGTAATAGGGTCAAGAAAAGTTGAAAATATCCTTTTTAGACGTTGCTAAAAAATTGCTGAAATGACCAGCACTTTCAAAGTGTGATTAGAACTATCAAAGTACGATTAGTACTTTTAGAGTACAATTAGTACTTTTAAAGTATGACTCGTGGTCTCATAGTACGACTCGTGGTTTGAGATATGGTCTATGAGAGCTTTGTCAAACTCTTGATCACTTTCACATCTTGACAGTACGATTTCATTTCACGATTCATACTATCATTAGTGGATGGATGGAATTTTGTCATGTCTCATACATGGTTCCACGAGTCCATAGTAGGACTCGTGAACCACTCCACCACTTGTGGTATGGTTCTTGGTGCCAGGGAACTTTAGAACAAGTTGGTGTTCCTCGATCCATACCACGACTCAGGTTCCCATTATACAATTCATACATTGATTCTTGGTGACCTGGGACTTCAAGTATCAGGTTTTAGTTTTTCATACAATGGGATGAGTATTCATAGGTTCAAAAGATGAGGTGTTATAATATCTTCCTCTTGGGATCATTTATCCTCGAATAAAGACAGGCTAGAATGAAGGAACAAAATGAACTATCATAACCTAAACTTAACAAAATCATATTATGGCTTGAAACTCTAATATAGTGTACGTGAACAAAAACATAAACATGGAACTACAAAATGGTCCTTGAACAACTAATCTTAGCAGAAGGAAATGCATGGACAGAAATGGAACTGATTTCTATTGACTTGTCTTGAATTGGATTCACCAACAAGACTGAACTTATACCATACTAACAATAGGGGTTTAACAACCAACTTCAAGAAATGACAAAGTATGAGTTATGTGAGTGTGGGCTAGCATGGGAAGGAAAACTTATATAGGACTATGAGCTATATTACATAGGGCTGAAACTTATGGGTCCATGGAGTATGACAAGAACTATTGTTTGAGGCTATTTCTTTTGAAAACTGAGCATGAACATGAATCTATAGGTAATTGAACAAACCTGGGTCATGGGCATAATGATATCACGCAATACATGAGTTGTCTCGACCCGAGTCTACACCCTAGGTGTAACCGACACTTAGACTATAAGTAATCCAAAGCTGACCCTTGATATTGGCATATTATTAACTGCATAAACAAAACTGAGCGGAAGCTTAAACAAAATTGAAGTTAGCAACTAAAACAACTATTTTAATAGAACTAACAACCGAAAACTCAAAACATATTGGTTGTCTAATGTCTTAAAGTCTCTACTAATAATGATGAGTTCCTATGACAAGGCCTTAGCTAACTCTAAAGTAACTTACATGACAATCTAAAATTAAACTAATGCCTATCTAAGCCAAGGTCACCGAAGGATGAGGACTGACCAAGCTAACTAAAAATCTTATTGATATCTAGCCATGAGTCTCAAAACGAGCACCTGAATCTATATCATGATAATATATAACACAAAATAAAGATATGCGGTTAGTACTACTAAATGCACTGAGTATGTAAGATCATACTAATAACGTTAAATTAAAAAATAAACAAAATCATGCAAATATGGCTGAAATATGTGAGAAGTGTAAGCATTTGAGAAATCATAAGTCAAAGCTGTAAAAGATAAATCAATTTTTGAATGAGAACTCAAACATGTATGAATTGTAAATATGTGAGATCATGATGATTAACAAAAGTAAAAACTAATATCGGGCATTCTCTTACAATTGATATAAGCCATGTGAGCATCATAGATTTTAATGTACAACCCCAATTGGGAGGGTGCCCTATAAATTGCCAAGGGTATAGAACCTCTCTGATATGGATCCACTACTGGGTCCTTTGGGCAAAAGACTCAACCTAACTTGTGGAGCGACTCTAGTCCTACAATGGCAATGTAGTTCATGGACTTGGTTTATTTGAACCCTTGTTCTTTTAATGTTACATACTACTCCCAAAATAAACTGTATTTACTATTTACTCATTATTAGATAAAACTGTATGTCAGGAAAATAAAGCATGACACGTAGTCCAAATACTTGTTTTTACTAAATTCTGAGATCATGGAACTACTCATGCTAAATTCTGAGTCTGTGAAACTAAATCATATTAAATCATGTGAAATTATGGTTTGAGCATATGAACTAAAATGATGCTATTAAAAATCATGCATACTTGTCAAAACTAGGACTTTATCAATAGAATAACTTATAAACCATAATCAGAACAATTAGGATGATTGGGTGTTTAACCCTAACTTTAAAATCATGAAATTCATAATGAAGTTTCAAAAAATGGTATATAAGAGTGAAAGGAAACTCTCATTAAAGATCTCATATACCTGATTTCCTGAGAAATCTAAACTAAAAGCTTGAGAATTTGATTTGAAGATGAACCCTAGTATTATTCCTTGAGAGAGCTTTATTTCTAACTTAAAAGTGCTGAGTATGATAATAAGAGAAACTAATGAGTTCATATGATAAAACCCCCCTTTTAGAACCAAATACGACATAGTTTAGGCTTAGGAAGTATGAAAAAGATGGAATGGACCTTAATAAAACGTGTTGTAATTTTGTTGGTGTAGCACACCATGACTCAAGTCAGGAGTCATAGTTTTGAGTATGAATCATACTCTAATTTGTGGTCACTGGGATTTTTCATCTCTTGGTGACACTTCTCTGATCCCAATTAGTATAATATGAGTCAAGGTATGACTCATACCTACTCTCGTGACTCATGGTATAGGTCGTGGTGACTAGAGAATTTGGAACCTTTCTGGACTTGCTGACACGAGTCATACCATGACTCGTGGTCACAAGGAATGGATCGTACCATAAGGTGTTATAAAATCTCCCTCTTAGGATCATTCATCCTTGAATAAAGACTAAAACTAAACTAGAATGAAAGGAATTACTAATACTATCTGTCTAATTACTTAAACTAAATAAATAATGTGATCTGGGCTAGTTTAGTCTAAGGGTGAAACTCAGCTGAAATATATAAGGCAAGGCATAAATGCATACATAGAAATCACAAGTAACTAATAAGGGCATGAATATGAGAGGAGTATCGTATCAATAGGAGAAAGGACAATTACCTCAAGATGTCTCAATACTAAGAGGGAAGAGATAAGGATACTTGGTCTTCATGCATGCTTCAACTTCCCAAGTATCTCCCTCAACCGACTAATTCCTCCATAAGACCTTAACTGATGCAATTTCTTTATTCCTCAACTTGTGAACTTGTCTATCCAAAATCTCAACTGGAACCTCTTTATAAGAAAGACTATTTGTCACTCCAACACTCTCCAAAAGAACAACAACTGATGGATCACCAATACATTTCTTCAATAATGACACATGGAACACCAGTTGCACAACTGCCAAATCCACGAGTAGATCAAACTCATATGCTACTTTCCTAATCTTTTTTAATATTAGACAGGGACCGATGTACCAGGTACTCAGCTTCCCCTTCTTACCAACATCATCACCTCTTTCATGGGTGAAACCTTCAGGAATACCTAATCATCTATCTTAAATTCAAGGTCCCTTCTCCTTAAGTTTGCTTATAATAAAAGTTATCACTCTAGAATTTGGATGGCACCTTTTGAGGCTCTTTATGGGTGAATATGTAGATATACTATTGGTTGGTTTGAGGTTGGTGAGGCTATATTGATAGGGCCAAACATCATTTATGAGGACATAAAGAAGGTTAGGATGATTGAAAAGCGCTTGAAGACTGCATAAAGCAGGAAGATATCATATTCAGATGTGAGGTAAAGAGACTTTAAGTTTGAGACTATTGATTGGGTCTTCATAAAGGTTTCATCTATGAAGGGCTTTATGCATTTTGGTAAGAAAGGGAAACATAGTACCCAGTTTATTAGTCCTTATCAATTTTTTAATAGAATTGGAAAGGTGGCCTATGAGATGAAGTTACCTAAAGAGTTAACATCTGTGCATATAGCAATTCACATATTTATGTTAATAAAGTGTATTGGTAATCCTTCACATGTTTTCCCTCGAGAGAATGTTGGTATTAAGGACAACCTATCATGTGAAGAGTTTTTTGTTTAGATTTAGATAGTCAGATTCACAAGTTGAGGAAGTTGTATTAGTTAAAGTATTATAGAGGAGTCAAGCTATAGAAGAAGCTACGTGGGAAGATGAAGATGATATTCAAGCTAGATACCTACATCTTTTCAGTCCTTCTAAAGGTAGAAACATTCTTTCTATAGTGATCGTTAGAACTCTTATGGCATGACTCATTGTCTTATATGTTCATGTTTATGCTCGCGCTAATGTACACTCTAGTTGAGTTCAGCTTATGATTGTAAAAAAGTCCCATTTGTTATTTGATTCCAGCCTCAGTCTTTAATTAAGGATGAATGATCCCAATGGGGAGATATTGTAATACCTCATAATTTCCAGGCTTCTATGAGAGGAACCACAAACCATGATTTACATCCATAGATCATCCTTCTAATCATGGAAGATGGTCTTGTAAACCTTAAGTTCCCGAGGTTACCACAGAAGAGACCACGATCTATAATTTTAGTCCACAGTCTATGTAATCAATTGTGGGATCAAACTTGAGGGTTGAAAAATCCTTTAGGGATGTACAAGGGATTAAATGGTCCATGGAAGTGGATCATGACCCATCAACGCCAACCGTGAATCAAATTCTAAAATCTTGCAAATTTTCTCTAGGAAATAACTAATGAAAAATGTTTAGTGAAATCCATTCTAAGGTTTGTGAAGCACAACCATGGGTGAATTCAAGATACCCACGGTCCTAATCATAACTCATGGATATGGACCATGGTTCGTGAAACCATCCGTGGATGGTAATCCTAAAAAATTTTGAAATATTTTAAAAAGGGTATTTTTATATTTTCCTTATCCTTTGACCCTACCCCATGATGTTTCAACTTCCAAAAGGTATAGATATCAGATATTTAAGCTAATTATCCTTTTTGTTTCCCCAATCAATTCAAGAGCAAGTTCTTTAAGAAATCAAGCATATAGGGTTCTTTTCAAGCCAGTCAAGTCCAGTTTTTCCTTGTTAAAATTACAATTTCAAGAAGTCTTCCCTGATGATCTACATAGAGTTCCTCTTGATAGAGAGATAGACCTTCTTTATGAGACTTAGTTGATCTCTTTTTTCCATATAGAGTAGCTCCCGCTGAATTGGAAGAGTTAAAAGAGCAGTTAAGAGACCTTCTAGATAAGGGATTCATCATAGCTAGTTGTCACGCCTCAAATCCCATTGGGGCGGACATCGCACCCAAAGCCGTTGAGGCCCCGAGAGAACCATCCTTCATTCACGTACCTCCATATGCATACCATTACAAGAGCCACACCCTATATCATTTGGATACAAGTGACCTTTAGCGAAAGTCATGGAAAACATGTGGAAGTCATGGAAAACATGCGATGTATATATACATATGAAACTTGGTCGTTAGGTCCATCAAATCAAAATGGACATACATTCCTTACATCCCTTCATTTATCCCACAACGTCTACAAAGCCTCTACAGATGCATAGACATAACCAACCTATAGTCGGGACAAGTCCCCGCTTTAAACAACATGTACATAATACCAAAACAACCGTATACATGTGACCAAGAAAGCCCCGAACGAACTGGAGCTCACCAATACTCTGTAGATAACCCGCAACCTACTGTGGAGGTCTACTAGTACATGTGCCTGCAGCAAATAAGGTAAGTCCCCCAAGGGACGTCAGTAAAAAGAATGTACTGAGTATGTAAGTCTATAAGAAACAATATCATACATAAGAACTTCCATGATATTAAATATAAGAGAATAGTCAATGTGGATAAACCATCGTTTTATATGTGGAACCATGTACATTGCTTATGTAATTGTCATTTCCGTTCAATCATTCATATCCTAATAATTCATATAATATTTTTCATATATACCTTCATTCAAGAGATTTGCCTTTATTCAAGAGATTCTTCCATTTCTTTGGTTTTATGCTCATCATCATTATTATTAGTCAACAACCTTATTGGTAGGTTATTATGGTTATCCACCTTATCGGTGGGTAGTCATCCACCTTGTTGGTGGGCATCCACTTTATTAGTGGGTAGTCATCCACCTTTTGGTGGGCATCCACTTTATTAATGGGTAGTTATCCACCCTTTGGTGGGCATCCACTTTATTAGTGGGTAGTCATCCACCTTTTGGTGGGTATCCACTTTATTAGTGGGTAGTGGCTAGATCGACCCATGCTAGGTGTTCTTTTCACCCCTGGGATACCACCCGAGAATACTCATCAATTATACATTACTTCTTTCTTTCATTATTCTTTCTTCTAAGAGTGATACCTTAGTGATTGAAACATTCTTGAAACTTGGAACACATACATACATTACTTCATCCCTTTAATTTCATGAGATTTATACTTTGGTCGTGTGAGATTGATACATTTTCTTGTGAGAGCAAGATATGTTAATAGTCGCAACATTATTGGAGCTTTGGAACACAACGTTATTGGATATGCTACTCAAGAATGAGTAGATTCTCCTTACCTCATCACTTTTCTTGAGATAGTTCTTTTAGTAATTACAACATTATGATAGCTTAGGAACTTCAGTCCATGGATAAGAGACATAAGAATGCCAATTGGTCAATGAATAGAAAATATGTGGATCACTATTGTTCAATGAATAGAAAACATGTGATACAACAATTGGTAACCGGGAATAGGATACCTTAGAACATTTCGGATTGGAACAGTTAATAGGTCAAGGTATTCACTATGTACTGCAGAAAGATACGGATAAAATAACCTTACATACCTTATGATATCAATATGAATATAACGTCCTAGATGCTAATACAACAATCCAGTTCCTTCCTTATGTGTCACTCTACAACACAAGTTCATAACGGAGCTCACGTTAACAACTAGTTACCCTACAAGTGCATAAGATGACAATGAGCTACGTGACTGCTATATAGCGTCGTTTCGTCCTTTACAATACAATCCACTGTATTATCATACCAACAACACCATAACATTTCACACATTAACCAAGACATCATACATCAATAACATTTCACACCAAGTTTACCCTTTACACTTCCACATTAGCACTACCTTACCTTTTCTCCGTCAAGTCACTCGATAGTTTTCACAATAACACATTAACAATAATCCATATTTTATACCATTCAAAATACCTCCGGTATACTCCTTTATATTCATTTAAAAGGTACCATAAGTTGATAATTGCATCCATGAAGGGTATAGGGGCTTCGGGGGGTCAAAGGGATGCAAAAACAAGCAATTCGGGGTTCTGGGCTGACCTGGAAAGCCACCTGCAGCCGTAGGTGGCTGAACTAAGTCCTCAGGTGACCTTTGTAAGTATCCATAGGCACCTGCAAAGTCACCCGCACCCGCAGATGCTTCGTCAGCGAGGGTGGGTGCCCGTTTCAGCCAAAAAGGGTCTCTTTTGGGTCTGTTTTATTCAATGAATGGTCCATGATCATAAATAAACTTCTATTGACATATTTTAGATCATCTTAAATTCCAACGAACAGACATGGTTTCACAACGCACATAAACATCACCAAACTACATTTTTCTTTCAATACGTCGCCAATTCCATGCCCAATTTCGTAACAACAATTCCAAACATTATGTACAAGGATAAAACAAGTTAGGGATATAATCACATATGACATGTCAATATAAAATCTATCAAACTCACTTCCTTCAAGACCACAAGTCCATTTTCAAGTTTACAAGGCAAAACCCTTCACCGATTAAGCAAACACAAATTGTTTCACAAATTGCGAACTTCTCACACTTTACCAACATAACCAACATGATCTAAACCATATTCCATGCATATAATATATATTAAACCATAAAAATAAACACTTACCAGGGCTTGAAAAAGGTTGATCTTGTCCATAGAAGTGTAGTTGCCTTAGGGTTTGGAAGAGGAGAGAAAATTGTGGAAAATTCTAGACTTTGGCATGTGTAATGAAAATGGATAAAAATAAGATTTTTGGTGCCTTTTATAGACCCTTAATGGTCATATTTATCCATATTTTGGTCAATAATTAATGTGTTGATTTGGTCAAAAGAAGAATGGATCATTTCCCCTTCATTTGGGCCATGTCTTTTGTGTCTTTTTGGGCCTTAATTGAGCCCAATGGCTCAAGATTAATTTGACCAATCACATTTAATGTATAATTATTCCAAACTCCCATGTTTAAATAATTCCATGAATGTTACGGTAATCAACTAGGTTCGAAAATGTATGGGGTGTTACATCCTTCCCCCCTTAGAAACATTCATCCTCGAATGTTAATGACAGTACTCAATCCAACAAATGTAAGTCTAAATACATTCTTCGGTTTGAAATAAATATGGGTACTTTTCTTTCATTCTTTCTTTGGCTTCCCATGTAACCTCGTCTACTTATTGATTATCTAGATTAGCAATCGATACCTCGTCATAGGTGAAATTCTCCATAACTTGTACATCTTTACTGGAAGCAATCCGAGATAGATCTCCTATACACTCTCAAAGCATCGCAAATGAACTACTGAATAAACTGTGGAGAATTCTTGGTGTAGCTCCATTCCATATACAAATTGACCACATCTTTGAACAATCTTATAAGGCACACTACAGAGGACTAACTTTCCATGTTTAAATAGTACGGTTTGCTTGTCCATCTGTCTGAAGATGAAAAGCCATACTTACATTCACTTAGATTCCCAATCTCTTTCGAAAATAAAAAAAATTTCCACAAATGTGTTAACTTGGTAAGCCTGTCAACTATGACCCATATGGAATCAAATTTCCAAAGTGTATGAGGCAAACTTGTGATAAAATCCATGTTAATCATGTTCCATTTCCAACTGGAAAGATCTCTACATAGCCTATAACCTTCAGATTTCAAACACTTTACCTTTACTTGTTGTTACTTCGGTCACTGAATTAGAAATTTTGCAATGTTCTATTCCTGTAATCTTATCAATACGTCGCTTCCAAACCATGGTACATATTGATTGCTCCCGACTAAATAGAATACCGTGAATAATGTGATTTTGCTATAATTCATTTCCTTAGCTCATATATATATCCGATACATAAAATCTACCTTGGCATAACAAGAAGCCAACTAATTCATATCCAGTATAACATTAAAATCTCTCATTTCCCATTCAATATGACCAACCAGTGCATCATAACTATGAATAGTTACTATACAATTACGATATACTCTTTTAACTACAATAGATTCACCACTGGTGCATAGACTTCAAATGGTATAACTAGTAATTCTGGTGTTCCTTCAAAAAAAATTTCCAGCAGTCAATAGAGTAACATATGATAGGATAGAGCCTGAATCAATCAATGCATATACATTATGGGAAAAGACAGATATTATACCTGTAATCACATTAGGAGAAACCTCTAAATTCTGTTAATCGACTAGAGTATAGGTGCGATTCTGTGCTCCACTGGAACTAGCTGCTCCTCTAGCACCCCTACCACGACCAGCAGGTTGTACGCTAGACGATGCCACAACGGCTGATCCCGTAGGTCATGCCATAGTACCCGTATCTCCTAGTAGACACTCTCTCGTCAGATGCCCCAACATACCGCACCGTAGGCAAACATTTGGTCCATACCAGCATTCACCTGAATGAAATTTCTAGTAGTGCTGACACAACTATGGAGAAAATCTTACTGTCTGTGAACCTCGGATCACACTGCTTTGCCCAGCATGACTACCTATAGACCCTCGAAATTGTGATGAAGTACCTACTGTAGGGGAAGAAATTGATGGTCTAGGCGGTCAAGGAGAACTCTGAGACCCAGATCCTCCTTGGGACACCATAAAATGTCTCATTGGTCTAGCCCTCTTTGAAGGCCTTCTTTCAAACTCATGTGTCCTTTTTCGTTGCCTCTGATCCTCCATCTTTTGTGCAAAGTCCTGTATTCTGTCTATGTCCATATCTCTGGTCAAAGCAGCTATGGTACAGTCTCTTACCAAGTATGGCTCTAATCTTTCTACATATCGATGGACTCTGTCTTCCATTGTGGCTACTATATTCGGAGCATATCGAGCCAAAGAATTAAACTGAAGACTGTATTCCCTAACACTCATATTCCCCTGACGGAGATTTAGAAATTGGTCTGCACGGGCCTGACAGATCTCATATGGGAGGTAGTGTTCAAGAAAGGTCGTTTTGAATTCCTCCCAACCAGCTAGAGGCACTTCAATACCCCTCGATTTTTTCTAGTCTTCATACCATAATATAGCTTCACCTTTCAGTCTGTAGGCTACCAGCTCAACTGTTTCTATACCAGTCACATGCATAACCTCTAGAGCCCTTTGAATTTGATCTACAAAGTCCTGTGGATCTGCTTTTGGGTCTGACCCAGTGAATAAGGGAGGGTCTAATTTCAGAAAATCTTGTGTCCTCCGACTAGCTACTCTAGCCTCACTGTCATTTCCTGTCATTGGACCAATTTGTCCTTGAGTTTGTGCAACAACTATCTGTGTCAACATATGCACTGCATTTCTTAAATCTTGATCAATCGCATTTGCAATAGGTTCTGCCGGTACTTTTCTACCCTTCGGCTCTTCAGGAAACGGAAGAGTAGAAGTAGACCGCGATGACATTTCAGTGTCCTCTCCACCTTGACTAGCTTGGTCAGGTGGTGATTTACTCATTCTTTCTCTGGCAGGCATA
Source organism: Capsicum rhomboideum (assembly GCA_031232105.1). Taxonomy (NCBI): domain Eukaryota; kingdom Viridiplantae; phylum Streptophyta; class Magnoliopsida; order Solanales; family Solanaceae; genus Capsicum; species Capsicum rhomboideum. Next base: position 55,643,214 of record CP124718.1, read on the forward strand.
GTTACCTGCTTACCTTTGCCTCTACCTCGTCTTGTGATCGACATTTTACTATAAACAAGAAAACCAATTCCATGGTCAGATAAAATTTTCACTTACAACATGGGCTCTATTGCACGATCTTGGAATGAAGAAATGAAACAACTCCTAGATGTCCCGTAGCCTCCTACTTATAAATGTGGTGCGCAACACATCCATAAGCAACACTCTACTCAGACACGACTTTGTAGTCACCCTTAGGACGACCTGCTCTGATACCACTTTTGTCACGCCTCAAATCCCATTGGGGTGGACATGGCACCCGAAGCCGTTGAGGCCTCGAGAGAACCATCCTTCATTCACGTACCTCCATATGCATACCATTACAAGAGCCACACCTTATCTCATTTGGATACAAGTGACCTTTAGCGGAAGTCATGGAAAACATGCGATGTATCTATACATATGAAACTTGGTCGTTAGGGCCATCAAGTCAAAATGGACATACATCCCTTCATTTATCCCACAAATTCTACAAAGCCTCTACAGATGCATAGACATAACCAACCTATAGTCGGGACAAGTCCCCGCTTTAAACAACATGTACATAATACCAAAACAACCGTATACATGTGACCAGGAAAGCCCCGAACGAACTGGAGCTCACCAATACTCTGTAGATGACCCACAACCTACTGTGGAGGTCTACAAGTACCTGTACCTACAGCAAGTAAGGTAAGTCCCCCAAGGGACGTCAGTACGAAGAATGTACTGAGTATGTAAGGCTATAAGAAACAATATCATACATAAGAACTTCCATGATATTAAATATAAGAGAATAGTCAATGTGGATAAACCATCATTTTATATGTGGAACCATGTACATTGCTTATGTTATTTTCATTTCCGTTCAATCATTCATATCCTAATCATTCATATAATATTTTTCATATATACCTTCATTCAAGATATTTGCCTTTATTCAAGAGATTCTTCCATTTCTTTGTTTTTATGCTCATCATCATTATTATTAGTCATCCACCTTATTGGTGGGTTATTATGGTCATCCACATTATCGGTGGGTAGTCATCCACCTTGTTGGTGGGCATCCACTTTATTAGTGGGTAGTCATCCACCTTTTGGTGGGCATCCACCTGATTAGTGGGTAGTCATCCACCCTTTGGTGGGCATCCACTTTATTAGTGGGTAGTCATCCACCTTTTGGTGGGAATCCACTTTATTTGTGGGTAGTGGCGGGATCGACCGATGCTAGCTGTTCTTTTCACCCCTGGGATACTACCCGAGAATACTAATCAATTATACATTACTTCTTTCTTTCATTATTCTTTCTTCTAAGAGTGATACCTTGGTGATTGAAACATTCTTGAAACTTGGAACACATACATACATTACTTCATCCCTTTAATTTTATGAGATTTATACTTTGGTCGTGTGAGATTGATATATTTTCTTGTTAATAGTTGCAACATTATTGGAGCTTTGGAACACAACGTTATTGGATATGCTACTCAAGAATGAGTAGATTCTCCTTACCTCTTCACTTTTCTTGAGATAGTTCTTTTAGTAATTACAACATTATGATAGCTTAGGAACTTCAGTCCATAGATAAGAGACATAAGAATGCCAAATGGTCAATGAATAGGAAACATGTGGATCACCATTGTTCAATGAATATAAAACATGTGATACAACAATTGGTAACCGGGAATAGGATACCTTAGAACATTTCAGATTGGAACAGTCAATAGGTCAATGTATCTACTATGTGTTGCAGAAATATACGGATAAAATAACCTTACATACCTTATTATCTCAATATGAATATACCGTCCTAGATGCGAATACAACAATCCAGTTCCTTCCTTATGTGTCACTCTACAACACAAGTTCATAACAGAGCTCACGTTAACAACTAGTTACCCTACTAGTGCATAAGATGACAATGAGCTACGTGACTGCTATATAGCGTCATTTCGTCCTTTACAATACAATCCACTATATTATCATACCAACAACACCATAACATTTCACACATTAACCAAGACATCATACATCAATAACATTTCACACCAAGTTTACCCTTTACACTTCCACATTAGCACTACCTTACCTTTTCTCCGTCAAGTCGCTCGATAGTTTTCACAATAACACATTAACAATAATCCATATTTTATACCATTCAAAATACCTCCGGTATACTCCTTTATAGTCATTTAAAAGGTACCATAAGTTGATAATTGCATCCATGAAGGGTATAGGGGCTTCGGGGGGTCAAAGGGATGCAAAAACAAGCAATTCGGGGTTCTGGGCTGACCTGGAAAGCCACCTGCAGCTGTAGGTGGATGAACTAAGTCCTCAGGTGACCTTTGGCAGTAGCTAGAGGCACCTATGAAGTCACCTGCGCCGGCATGTGCTTCACCTGCAAAGGCGGGTGCCCGTTTCGGCCAAAAATGGTCTCTTTTGGGTCTTTTTTATGCAATGAATGGTCCATGATCATAAATAAACTTCTCTTGACATATTTTAGATCATCTTAAATTCCAACGAACAGACATGGTTTCACAACGCACATAAACATCACCAAACTACATTTTTCTTTTAATACGTCGCCAATTCCATGCCCAATTTTGTAACAACAATACCAAACATTATGTACAATGATAAAACAAGTTAGGGATATAATCACATATCACATGTCAATATAGAATCCATAAAACTCACTTCCTTCAAGACCACAAATCCATTTTCTAGTTTACAAGGCAAAACCCTTCACCGATTAAGCAAACACAAATTGTTTCACAAATTGTGAACTTCTCACACTTCACCAACATAACCATCATGATCTACACATTTATGATTGTTTTCATAGATAATATTCTGGTTTACTCCTGTAGTGAGGAAGAGCATGCTTATCAGCTTAGATTTGGCCTCCAGACTCACAAGGACAGATAGTTGTTTGCAAAGTTTTCTAAATGTGAATTTTGGTTGAAATCTGTAGATTTTAATGGGCATGTTGTTTCTAGTGACAGGATTCAAGTTGCATCTCAAAAGATTGAGGTAGTTAAGAACTGGACTAGACCTACATCCCTATCAAACATCAGGAGTTTCTTTAGTTTAGTTGGTTACTACAGAAGGTTTGTAGTGGGGATTTCATCTATTACTTCCTCTTTAACTAATATGCCTAAGAAGAAGTCTATGTTTTAGTGGTTCGAGGCTTATGAGAAAAGTTTTCAACCATTGAAAGCTCGATTGACTTCAGCTATGGTTTTGCCTTTACTAGAGGGTACAATAGTTTTTGTGGTATATTGTGATGCCTCCAGAGTTAGCCTTGGTTGAGTGTTTATGTAGAATGGTACAAGTATTGCATATACTTCTAGACATCTTTACACCTATGAGAAGAATTACCCTACTCATGACCTCAAGTTAGCAACTATTGTGTTTTCCTTGAAGATTTGACGTCATTATCTCTATAGAGTGTATGTTGAAGTTTTCTTAGATCATAACTATCACGACCCAAAATCCCATTCGGGCCGGACTGGCACCCGAAGCCGACATGGCCCGAGAGAACCAATCTTTGCTCATGAAACATTCATATGCGTAACCTCGTATGAATCTTATTATACCTCATGCAACTATGCGGAATTCATGGACATGGAAAATATTCTATATAAATATATATTTCTGAAACTTGGCCGTTGGGGCCATCAATTCAAAATGGACATTTGTCTCTTACATCCATATACCCACATATGTCTACAAAAGCCTCTAACAGATGCATCTACAAGACCAACTTAAAGTCGGGACAAGTCCCCGCTTTATACAATATTTACAACATCAAAACAAATATACAACTGTGACTCGAAAAGCCCTAAACCAACTGGAGCTCACCAAAGATCTGCAAATACCCGTAATCTACTACGGAGGTCTACTAGCACCTGCGCCTGCAATATTTAAAATAAATCCCCCAAGAGGGGTCAGTACGAATAATGTACTGAGTATGTAAGGCTCATAAGAAATTCATCGTACATAATAACAACAATAATAGAGTTAATATAAGAGAGAAATAGTGAATGTGAATAAACTCTCTTTCTGTATGTGAGGAAACATGTATATTACGTTCTTTACTCCTCTTATCTTCACATATGTTCATCTTTTATTGTTCTACCCATGCTAGGCTATTTTTTCGCCCCTGGGATGAGATTAACCCATTCTGGGTACTTTGACCCCTGGGATGTTATATTAACCTATGCTAGGCTTTCGTGTCGCCCCTGGGATGTTATTAACCCATGCTAGGTACTGTGACCCCTGGGATGTTATAGTAACCCATGCTAGGCTTTCGTGTCACCCCTGGTATGTACTGTGATAACCCATGCTAGGCTTTTATATCGCACCTGGGATGTATCGGGATCGACCCATGCTAGGCTTTTCTGTCGCCCCTGGGATACCACCCATGTTATTGGGATCGACCCATGCTAGGTATTTTAACCCCTTGGATACCACCCATGAATACTCATCAATTATATCTCTTATTATTCTTACTTCCGTTCTAAGAGTGATACATTGAGGATCATGATATTATCTGAAGCACACATATATATATTACTTCACTCCTTTACTTCATGAGATTGATACCTTTACTTGTGAGAGATAGATATATTAGCTTGCACATTACCTCTTTCATTACTCTTATGAGATTGGTACTTCTACTTGTGAGAGATTGGTACAAAGATAATCATAATATTATTGGACTTTGGAACATGACATGATTGGAAAATGCTATTCAAGAATAAATAGATTCTCTTTACATCTTACTCTCTTTGAGATAGTTCTTTTAGAAATTACAACGTTATGACAGCTTTGGAACTTCAGTGAATGAATAAGAGATAAGTGAATCATAATTCGTCTAAGAATAGGACACATATGAATAACAATCTATGTCAACCTGAATTGCTATACTTCAAAGCCCCTCGGAATTGAAATAAGCCCAATGTCAATGTGAACAATATGTTGCAGAAGGATACGGAAAGAGTAACCTTACATGCCTTCACTTCCAAGTATGAATACACAAGCCTATATATGAACACAATAGTCCATCTACTTCCTTATGTTTTACTCTACAACACAAGTACATAACGGAATTTACATTAACCACCAACTACCTTACAATGGCATATAACGATAATGAGTTACATGTTTGGCTTTAACATGTCATTTCCCTCTTGAAAATATCATGTATGAAACTATCACACCAACAATACCACAACATTCCCAACATTGACCACAATATCATAAACCACTATCATGTCACACCAAATTCATACTTTACACTTCTCCATCACCACAACATCACAATGATTCCACCAATTCACTTCAATATCCCTCACAATAACAAATCGTCCAAAATTCCATAATTTACACTTATGACAAAATAACAAGTTTAATAACATAATCGCACCATACATGTTGATATTTCATCCATACCATACTCTTTCATCAAAATCACAAGTCATATTTCAAGTTTAAATCCCATGGATAACACATCTTTTACAAAAACACAAAGTACCATGTTCAATACTTCCAAGCATAACCAACATGATTTACATACTCTCCCATGAATATAATATATTAATCCATAAGAATAATCACTTACCCAAGCATGAGAAATGATGATCTTGCTCCAAAAGTTGGCTTTGAGAGAAAAATAGTTGAGAAATATCTAGAAAGCATGAGAGTTTCAAGTGAATAAAAATCAGATTTTTGCCCCTTTATATAGTCCTTCAATTCCATCCTTATCCACTCTTATAGCATTTAATGCTAAGTCTAGAAGGTGAAGGCAAGAATGGGTCATTTGACCCATTTTGGCCCATGTCTTCTTTCTCATTTTGGACCTTTTATTGAGCCCAATTCACTTAACCCAATAAAATCAATAATTTATCATGTTTAATTCATTTCATATGCGTTACAACAATATTCCCACTCACGCAATTCATATTCATAGCCTCAATCCCAAAAGCAAGCGATTCTAGCCACGTATGGCTTATTTTGACTAAAAGGGTAAAACAGTCATTTTGATGTCAAATTCGTTCACGAGTAATTTCACCACACAAATATAATAATTCAATAATTCCATGTATATGCTCGTGGTTGTATAATAAACGTGGCAAAAATTGGCCCGGCACGTCCCCAGGCACCCTTGGGACTTAAGAAAAATTTCCAATATTGAAAGGTGGACAAAACCATCCTGGCACGCCCTTGGGCGCGCCACCTTGATGCCTTTGGGATAAAAATTTTAGCCCAGAGCGGCCAGGCACGCCCTCTAGAGCGCCTCACACTTAGTTTTTTCAAAAAATTCTATTTTTCGACTTTTCTTCGCGGGTTTGGTTAGATACTTCAAGTTCTATTCTTTAACTTACTTCTTACCTTTAATATCCTTTGTTTGGAGGTCCTCCAAGCCTTGTTTTTAACCCCATAAATTCTCCACAAAGTCACAAAACACCTCCTATGCAAGTCTAGTAACATGTACGAGTCCCAATATCAATTTTCTCATCAAAATCATTACAAATTACGTACTCATGGCTCTCAACACCTAAGTGAACATTGTTCAACGTCATCACATAGGGTTGGGAAGGTACGGGGTGTTACAATAAGAGCCTGCACTATATCTTCAATCGAAAAGTGTTGAACCTTCAACAGAGGAGATGGCTTTAGATTTTCAAGGATTATGATATGAACGTGCTATACCATCTTGGTAAGGCAAATGTTATTGTTGATGCCCTTAGATAGGAAGTGTTGTGCAATCCTATTCGAACCCTTCATCCATGAATGTTGACCTTAGTCCAACATTTCCATTTCTTAAATCATTAAAACTAAAAAACAAGCATAAAACTAAACACTCTGGAACAATGCCACCCAACCCCGGAGACCAAAAAAACTCTACAGAAGCTATAGGAAGGGTTGAAATAAAAATGACACACTTTTAGTATGGTGAGTTTATATCTATACCATACTGTCCATAGAGGCGCATTGGCAGTGAGTCATGCCCGTGGTCCCTCGATGTTAAAATTTCGATGTTAAAATTTCTTTTTTTCTAGTAGTTACTTGAACTTGAACTCTAGAGTTGAATTTGGGGAAACCCTTGATTTTGGAGTTCTTGATAGTTAGGAGGAGATGAAAAGAAGATTTTTTGTCTAAGTATTGAGGGACATAGGCTTTACATCGGTTATAGGGGCATTTGGGTCCAAAGGACAAAATTACCCTCATAAAAATGAAAGGCGGTGGTCAAAGTTAGAATTGTTTTTATGCACTATCTTTTCGTTAGGATCAAGAGTTTACCTAATGTGGTTATAGGTATGTTACAAATCATGTCTCATGATGTTTGTACATTTTTAGTCCCAGTAGCTAATTTGTCCTTTGTAACTCCTTACGTTGCAGTAAAGTTTGGAGTTAGTCCTAAACAACTCCTAGAACCTTTTTGTGTTTCCACTCCAGTTGGAGAGTCAGTCATAGCTAGAAGGGTGTATAGAATTGCATTGTATCAATCCTTCTACATAAGGATTGATAACATTCCTGTTATGCCTTAGTTGACAGTAGAACCAAATTCATAAAGCTTCAATTTCCAAATGAGCTTTTCTTAGAGTGGAAGGGTAGTCTTGCAGTGCCTAAAGGTTGTTTCATTTCTTACGTTAATTCTAGGAAAATGGTTTCTAAGGTTTGTATCTATCATCTAGTTCGTGTTAAGTACTTTTAGTGTAAGTCAGTTCCAGTCATAGTACATGATTAGTTTTAGAATTTTGCCTCATGTTATTAATTCTAGCACTTTCAATCCAATCTTAGTCTTCATTCGAGGACGAATAATTCCAAGGGGGCGATATTATTAAACCCTAAACAATCTAGCATGATTTTTGTAGCTCGCTAAGATTAGGAGAATTCCCCCGATGTTGTTACTAGTATGTTGAAAGTTTTCTCTCACAATGTTTATGCTTGGTTAGACCCTAGATATTCCTTATCTTTTCTCATTCCATATATTGCTATGAAGTTCAAAATAGACCTAAAACACTTTTAGAGCCTTTCTCTATTTCCACCCTAGACCCTAAGTAAGAGTCTTCATCTCTCTATTCAGTCATTGTAGTTAGTGAGTTTCCTAAAGTGTTTTGTAAAGACCTACACAGAGTCTCTCCTAAATGGGAGATAGAATTTGGGATATACCTTCTTCTATATATGCATCCTATCTCTATTCCTCCATACAGAATAAGTCTAACTAAGTTAAAAGAGTTGAAAGTGCAGTTGAAGGATCTTTTAAATAAGGGTTTCATTCGACTTAGTGTTTCCTCGTAGGGGGGATACACTCCTTTTTGTGCATAAGAAAGATGGTTCCCTCAGAACGTGTATTGATTATCGCCAGTTAAACAAGGTCACAATGAAGAACAAGTATCTTATCCCCATAATTTATGACTTTTTGATAAATCTGAGTAGTCCTTAACCTTTCTCCAAATAGTTAAACCTCCTCCATAGCCTGATGAACTGAATTTGGACCTATTAATGTAACTTCGCCTACTTTGAACCAACCAATAAGAGACCTACATCTTCGCCCATAAAGAACCTCAAAAGAAGTTATTTGGATGCTGGAATGGTAACTAATGTTATATGCAAACTCAATTAGTGTCAAGTGGTTATCCGAATTACCCTTGAAATCGATCATGTAAGCCCTCAACATGTCATTTAAGGTCTAAATGGTGTGCTATGTCTTCCCGTTTGTCTGCTGATGAAAAGTTATACTGAGATTTACTCGAGTACCAAGACCCTTCTGGAAATACTTCTAGAACTAAGATGTAACCTGAATACCACTATCTGAAATAATATACAAGGGACTCCATAAAATCTAACTAACTCTCGAATATAAAGTCTGGCATAGTTCTCTAATGAGTCCATAGTCTTGATAGGCAAAAAGTGAGTTAACTTAGTCATCTTGTCTACTATCACCCATATAGAATCATGTTGACGTCGCGTACTGGGTAAACCAGTAATAAAGTCCATGTTGATCATCTTACACTTCAAAGTAGGAATACTGATATCTTGAGTTAAACCTATAGGCCTTTGATGTTTAACCTTCACCTGCTGACAATATGGACACTTAGCCACAAAGTTTACAATATATCTTTTCATGCCATTCTACCAATATACCTCTCTCAAGTTTCAGTACATTTTGGTGGAACTAGGATAAATAGAGTATTTGTAACTGTAAGCCTCTTCCAAATTTGTACTTTTAACCCATTTACATCTTGAATACATAATCTGCCCTGATAACGAAGAATTCCATCTCCCCCTTTGGGAGAAAACCTCCACTTTCTGATTGTGGAAAATATTCTTCAATTGTCGTAAAATAGGATAATTGTCTTGCTTTTTCTTAACTTCCATCACAAGAGAAGACTTTGAATGATTATAAACTATTACACCACCGTCTACTGAATCTGTAAGATGAACTCGTAGACGAGTGAGTCTGTGACCATCCTTTGCCAATTCCTTCTTCTCTTCTTCAGCATCAGCCACACTACCCATGGATAACCTATTAAGAGCCTAAGCTACCACATTGTCCTTACCCGAACGGTCAAGAAGCTCCTAATATCTAATGGATTAGTGGGCCTAGGCTAGTTCTTTACTACCTCAATCTTTCGAGAGTCTATCCAAATGATCTTATTGGACACAACATTCCTGAGAAATACAATTGACCTTAGTCAAAACTCTCACTTAGAGAACTTGGTAAGCATCTGGCGGTCCTTAAGAGTCTACAACACAATCCTTAAATGATCTAAATGTTCCTCCTCACTCCTGGAGTAAACCAAGATGTCATTTATAAACACAATGACAAATAGATCCAGGTACTACTTGAATACTTTGTTGATAAGATCCATTAAGGTTATATGAGCATTCATTAGTCCAAAATACATAAATATAAACTCATAGTGACCATATCGAGTTCTGAAAGTTTTCTTTGGAATGTTACGCTCTCTGATCTTCAACTAATGGTATCCAGATCTGAGATTAATCTTTGAGAAACACGACTAAATCACGGGATTCTGAATCCTATATCTTCTTAGGAATCTTCATACCTCAGAGTACAACTCCTTTTGACAACCTCAATCAACTAAGTCCAAGTTATTAAGCAAAAGGCCACTAGTTCATACTGCATTCATCCACGTGTATGCCAACACAACATTCAAGCCTAACGTTATAACTACTTCATAGACTTTCAAGCAACCAAACTACCTATGAATTTTCCCATCTTTGTATCATCTCTACTTTCACGACCTAGTACGCTCTTTAAACCCTATATCACCAACATACCAAACTTTCTGATTATCACCACAGGTGTGGCTGGACCATCCACTGGTCACCCTCAATCGGCTGGCCAGCAGTGAGCTATTACTTCATTAAAAAAGTTTCCCAAACCTTATCATCCTACTTCCCCAAAAAAAAACCTAGTTTACCTATTGATCATAAGATTTTGCCTAGTAGTAGTGATGTTGTAGCTGGACCAAGTGAAGATGTCGCACAAAATAAAAAGTATGTTGACTTAATAAAGCCTATAATACAACAAGGAAAGCAATCAACAGATGCAATTACAATAAACCCTATGGAATATAACAATGGGGTTTTGAGAATTGTATGGACAGAAGAAGAAGTACAGAATGAATACCATGAAGAACTTCAACTTGCAGTGATTTGAAAATTCTCTTATGGTTGGCGGAGCTTGAATATCTTAGGAATCAAATTCATAAACATTACAAAATAAATGGGGACTGTAAGATTGGTTTACTTAGAAATAGACATATACTTATAAGATTCAATTTGATGGAGGATTTTGTCAACATGATGTCGAAGAATGTATATTGCATCACTGTGAAAGATGGAGTAGCATACTAAATGTGACCTTTTATTTATGATGCCAAATTTAAGTCTGATGACGAAACGACACAAACTATGGCTTGGATATCTTTTCCTGACCTTTTCCTTACTTTTTTGTAAAAGAATCTATATTTTCCCTAGAATCAGTAGTTGGCAAGCCAATTCATCCTGATTTGGATACAATAAATAAGACTCGATCGAGTTGTACAAAAGTTAAAGTACAAGTTGATTTAGCTGCTAAGCTACCTAACTATGTGGAGTTAGAGGTAGTAAATAGTAAAACAAAGGAAACAGATCACGACCCAAGACTACCCCTAGTCGTAACATGGTGCTTAGATCCAAAAGTGACCCCAAGCTAACCCATGGCCTGACATGACACTATGAATACTGAAATAACTAATATAAAAACACTTGCAAAAGCTGAAATAAATAAAGAAATAATAATCCAAAACCAACAACAATATTTGAGTTTAAAATCACCAAGCTGAACATCTAGTTGTATGTCTGAAAGCCTCTACTAAGACGAGTTGCTGGGACAAGCCCCCAGCTAATTCTAACTATCTGAAAACTAAAAAGACAAAACTGAAAGGTACTGATAACTAGCCCTCGAATGATGAGGATTCACCAAAGTACTGTTATTGATGTAGTAGGAGATCATAATATGTGAGATCTGGATGCTGAATGTCAAAACCTACATTATAAGAAAATATATAGCAAAGGAAATTATGCGATTAGTACTTTGAATGTACTGAGTATATGATATAGGAAATAACTGATATAGGCTGAATATAATGCATGTAATATGATAAACTGCTGCAATACCAAATAGTAAACATGTGTTGTATGATATGCTGAATAACTGATTACGAGGTCATGTAACTATCTGAATCTGAATTGAGGACTGTAGGAGCTACCGTTAATCGACATACCCCAATCTGAGCTATTCGGGGTCCAACCTGTAACCCCATCTAGATGGGTGTTAAGTACCTTTCCAAAGGTATAACACTGACTAATGTGGATCCACTAAGCTAATCTCCAAAGGACTAAGATGTCAAGCCTGGTCTGACATGTGACCCTTTAGAACCTATGGTAGCGTCGTAGTTTTGGACTTAGAGAGTTCTACTAAAAGTCTCAGCCTAACTGATGGGTGAGTCTTCATCACCAATGCATTTCTTTAACAAAGAAACATGGAAAACTGGATGCACTGATGCTAAGTCTATGGGCGAATCTAACTCATTGGCTACAGTGCTAAAATGACCCACAATCTTATAAGGATCAACATAGCGGGGACTAAGTTTTCCTTTCTTACTAAATCTATTCACCCCCTTCATGGGTAAAACTCTCAAGTAGATAAGATCACTAATAGCAAACTCAAGTTCCCTCCTCCTCATATCTGCATAGGATTTCTGATGACTCTAAGTTGTTTTCAGTTTTTCTCTAATCTACTAAACTTTCTCGATCGCCTCTTAGACTGAATCATGCCCTATTAAAGAAGCTTCATCAACCTCAAACCAACCAATAGGAGACCTACACCTCCTACCATAAAGTACTTAGAATGGGGCCATCTGAATACTTGAATGATAACTGTTATTGTAAGCAAACTCAATCAAAGGCAAATGATCATCCCAACTACCCTTGAAATCAATCACACATGCCCTCAATATATCTTTTAAAGTTTGAATGGTCCACTCTGCCTGACCATCTGTCTGCAGATGAAAAGCTATACTGAGATGAACTTAGGTACCAAGACCCTTCTAAAAAGTCTTCCAGAACTGAGAGGTAAAATTAGTACCCCTATCTTGGGACTCCATGCAATTTCAACAACTCCCTAAGATAGAGTCTAGCATAATCCTCGGCTGAATCTAAAGTGTTAACTGGCAGAAAATGGGATGACTTAGTTATTCAGTCTATAATAATCCAAATAGAATCATGTTGTAAGTGAGTACGAGGTAACCCTGTAATGAAATCCATATTCACCACTTCCCACTTCCAAGTAGAAATTACTGATACCTTGAAGTATACCACTAGGTCTTTGGTGCTCAACCTTAACTTGCAAGCAATTCAGACACTTAGCCACAAATTTTGCTATATCCTTCTTCATACCATTCAACCAATAGACTTCTCGTAGATCACGGTACAACTTAGTGGCTCCTAGATAAATAGAATATCAAGAACTGTGAGCTTCTACCAGCATCTGTTGTCTCAATTCATCCACATCTAGAACACATAGTCTACTCGGACAACGAAGAACACTATCTCTCTCTTGGGAGAAAACCTCAACCTTCTAACTCTGGACCGCTTCTTTCAACTTAAGTAAAATAGGATCACTATCTTACTTTTCCTTCACTCTAGCTATCAACGAAGATTTTGAACCATTCTGCACCAAGATATTACCTTTGGTTGAATCAACTAACCAAAATCCTAATCTAGAAAGGTGGTGAACCTTGTGAACTAACTATTTCTTCTCATACTCAATATAACCAACACTTCCCATAGACAATCTATTAAGAGCCTCAGCTACAACATTGGCTTTACCCAGATGGTACAGGACACTCACATCATAATCCTTTAACAACTCTAGCCACCTTCTCTAACAAAAATTTAGATCTTTCAGGCTGAAGACATACTGAAGGCTCTTATGATGAGTGAACACATCAACATGAACCCTGTAAAGATAATGCTTCCAAATATTTAAGGCAAGAACAACTGCTGCCAACTCGAGATCATGAGTCAGTAATTCTTCTTATGAGGTTTGATCTATCTAGAGGCATATGCTATAACCTTGCCATTCTGCATCAACACACAACCAAGGCCAACTCTGGAAACATCACAATAAATCACAAACCCATCTGAACCCTCTGGTAGAGTGAAAACTGGAGCGGAGGTGAGTCGAGTCTTCAACTCCTAAAAACTCTTCTCGTAAGAAACCATCCTTCAACAAACCATCTGTAGAAACCGATTAAACCCAACAAACTCCTGATATCTGATGGAGAGATGGGTCTAGGACAATTCCTCAATTCTTTGGTCTTTTGAGGATCAACCCAAATGCCTTCACCGAAAATGATATGACCAAGGAATGCTACTAATTTCAACCAGAATTCACATTTACTGAACTTCGCAAATAATAGGAGATCTCTGAGAGTATACAATACAATCCTCAAATGGTCTGCATGTTCATTCTTACTCCAAGAATAAACAAGGATGTCATCAATAAAGACAATGATGAACATGTGCAAGTACTGCTTGAACACCCTATTTGTCACGTCCATAAAAGTTGCAGAAGCATTCGTCAGTCCAAAGACATAAAAAAAAATTCTAATTGACCATGTCGAGTTCTGAAGGCTATCTTCAGAATGTCACTTTCTCTGACTCTAAGCTGATGATAGTCGGATCTGAGGTCTATCTTAGAGAAACAATTGGCACCCTAAAGTTAGTCAAATGATACATCAAACCTGGGACTGGGATACTCATCGGGTCTCCTAATGACTCATCGTGCCTGAGTCGTCATCAATGATAGCTTTGATGGTGCTTCTATAAAAAGGCCATAACCTTTTACTCTGATATCGGATTTAGGCGAAACTGGATGAACTGGAAATATAATTCAAATATCTATCATTTTGTGGGTCTTGAGCTCAAAATACTTCAAAATCTAGGATTTATACTCACTTAAAGTTGACTATAGCAAGATTCTTCACAAGAAATCAATCGATAAGGGAGGTTTTGACTTGGCTATGAGCTAAGAGTTACTTGTGGCCTTAATACATGTCTAAATCACTTCTCATACTATCAAAACATAAATTTTGATTCTACATATACTTGAAGCATGGTTTTAATCTTGGCTTGGATTTTTGAGGTGTTACAATATCTCTCCCTTAAGGTCATTCGGCCCTGAATGAAAACTAAGTAAGCTAAAATGCTAGGAAAGAGCTATAATCCCAACACTGAATTTCTAAGGGTTGAATACTGACATGATAACTGAGCTTGTAACTGAAACATGGACTGAACTGGACTCATGAAAGCATATTATGACATGAGAATAACTGAGTGACATGAAATGAAAAGAATGAATTGAGGGGAAACTATTACCTCAAGCTGGAACTGAGTTCAAAGGGAAGTGATGGGGGCACTTGGTCATCATATTTGCCTCTATTTCCCAAGTAGCTCCCTCAATAAGATGATTTTGCCAAAGAACCTTTACTGAAGTAACCTCTTTATTACTTAACTTACGAACCTGACGGTTAAGGATCTCAACTGGGACTTCCTCATAAGAAAGGATATCTTTCACACCCACACTGTCTAAAGGAACAATTAATGTAGGATCATCAATGCATTTCTTAAACAAAGACATATGGAAAACTGGATGCAATAATGCTAAGTCTGCGGGTGAATCTAACTCATAGGCTACACTGGAAAAATGACCCACAATCTTATAAAGATCAACATAGCGGGGACTGAGTTTCTCTTTCTTACCAAATATCTTCACTGTAACACCCCGTACCTTTCCGACCCTACTTGCTTGGTGATCTAGGGAATATTTATATGCCCTATTGCCAACTTTGAACCATGTTTACCTTAGTTTTGAGAGCAATCAGTGCGTATTTTGTATTGGTTTTGATGGACTATTGATATTGTGCTAATGTCTACAAAGAAAAGTCGAAGAAAGAAAGAAAATTGAAATTTTAATGTCAAGCACGCCCTGGGGCATGCCGAGCCTCTTTTGACATAATTGTTTTTGGCACAGGTAGCATAGGGGCGCGCCAGGTAGCGTGCCAGGCCGTTTTTTGCCAAATTTCCTCTCTGACCACTAGTCTCTAAATAGGGCTCTTGGGTTATTGTATCATTATCCCATCTTGGTGGGACTACTCTTGGACAATTTTGGCATCCAAATGAGGGTTAATTCTTATTCCTTTTTATTTATTATTTATTTCTATCAATTTATGATAAATTAAGCCATGAGTGGCTAAAATCGCTTATTCTTGGGGATAAGGCTACGAACATGAATCTCGTGAGTTGAATATGTTCTTCACACTTATGGAATTCTTTAAACATGAGATTGTTGGGGTATTCTACATTAAATTTGTTGGGCTAAATTAATCTTGTGCTATTCGGCTCAATTAAGGCCCAATAATTAGGCAAAAGACATGGCCCAAAATGGGGAAAATGACCCATTCTTGTGTTGACCAAGTAAACACAACATTTAATGACCAAGAATTGGCTAAGGATGACTTGAGGGACTATATAAAGGCCAAAAAATCAGATTTTTATTCCACAAAATCACACATGCCATTCTAGACAATTCCAAGATATTTCTATTAGCTCTCAAACCCTAAGCTACTAACTCTTTGTACAAGATCACTAATTTGCAAGCTTGGGTAAGTGTTTATTCTTGTGATTTAATATACTATATGCATGAGCAAATGTGTATATCATGATGGTGGTGTCTAAAAGTGTTAAGTAGTGCACTTTTTTTTTTTTGCTAAAAGATGTGTCATCTATGTGACTTGAACTTGAAAGGAGACTTGAGGTTTTGATGGAAGTGAATGGTGTGGATGAAATATCAACATGTATGGTGTGTTTATTTCCTTACCTTGCTTTTTCTATGTATGTGTATAACTTGTGAGATTGTTGTGATGCAACGTATTGAGGTGACTTGATGGAGTAATTGTGATGTTGTGTTAAAAGGGAAGTGTAAAGTATAAACTTGGTGTGAAATGCTATTGGTGTATGATGACTTGGTCAATGTGTGAAATGCTGTGGCATTGTTGGTATGACAATGTCGTGAATGGTATTGTAAAGGGTAAAAATGACGTTATAGGGCAATCATGTAACTCATTGTTGTCTTATGCATTTGTAAGGTAGTTGGTTGTTAACGTGAGCTACGTTATGTTCTTGTGTTGTAGAGTAAAATGTAAGGAAGGAACTGGATTATTGTATTCACATGTAGGACTGTGTATTCATATTAGGAAGATAAGGTATGTAAGGTTACTCTTTCTGTATCCTTCTGCAGCACATAGTGTTCACATTGTCATTGTACTTGTTCCATTTCAAAATGCTCTAAGGTATCTCATTTCAGGTTATCATCTATTGTTATTCACATGTTCCTTATTCATTGATCAATTGGTATTAATGTGTCACATAATTGTGGACATGGTTCCAAAGTTCCAATAATGTGATGTTCCAAAGTTCCAATAATGTTATGTTCCAAAGTTCCAATAATGTTTCAACCACCAATGTATCAATCTCACACAAGTAAAGGTATCAATCTCTCACAAGTAAGGAATGAAGTAATGTATATATATATATTATGGCCAACCAATAAGGTGGATGATTGTTGATATTATATTATGGCCCACTGATAAGGTGGATGATTATTGATATAATACATTATATTATGTTATGGCCCACCGATAAGGTAGAACTGATCAGCTGGATGAATGATATATGGCCCACTGATCAGCTGGATGAATGGTAATAAGGATGAATGTAAAATCAAAGAAAGTAAAGCATTTGAATGAAAGTATATCACTTGAAGGAAAGTATTTATGAGCAATATCTTATATGAATGATAATGATATGAATGAATGATCAAAAATGAAAGTAATGAAAGCAATGTACATGGTTCCATTTATACAGAACGGAGGTTTATCCATATTGATCACTTCACTTGTACTTGCTATCATTGAAGTACTTATGTATCATGCAGTTTCTTACAGCCTTACATACTCAGTACATTCTTTGTACAGACGTCCCTTGGGGGACTTACCTTACTTGCTGCAGGCACAGGTACTAGTAGACCTCCATAGTAGGTTGCGGGTAATTTGCAGATCTTTGGTGAGCTCCAGTTGGTTCGGGGCTTTCTGAGTCACATGTGTACATTTGTTTTTGTATTGTAACTATTATATAAAGCGGGGACTTGTCCTGACTTTAGGTTGGTTATGTATATACATCTGTTAGAGGCTTTGTAGACGTACATGGTGAGATGAATGAAAGAATGTATGTCCATTTTTACTTGGTGGCCCTAACGGCCAAGTTTCATATTTATCTTATATTCTCCATGACTTTCGCCATTGACAACTTATGTTGATATGTGATGGTGATATTTATGTAGTGGTATGCATATGAGTGTATATGAATGAAGATTGGTTCTCTCAAGCCTTAACGGCTTCGGGTGCCAGTTTTCCCTATTGGAATTTGAGGCGTGACAAAAGTGGTATCAAAGCAAGTCATCCTAGGGTGTCTACAAAGTCGTGTCTGAGTAGAGTCTTGCTTATGGATGTGTTGTGCGCCACATTTATAAGTCAGAGTCTACGGGACATTTAAGGGTTGTTTCTTTTCTTCATTTCCTAGATCGTGCAGTATAGCCAATGTTGTAGGTGGAATCATATCTGACCATCAAAATTGGTTTTCTTTTGTATTGTAAAATACCAATTACAATACAAGATAGGGGTAAAGATAAGAATGTAGAGATGTTTACCGGAGAAGGAACTAGTAAATCACCACCTAACCAAGCTAGTCAGGGTGGGGCTGAAACTGAATTTGCATCACGGGCTTCTTCTACTTTTCCAGCTCTAGAAGAGCCTAGAAGGAAAGAAGACCCTACTGAAACACCTGTTAATGCTACTGAGTAGGATATAAGGAATGCGGTGCACCTATTAACTTAGATAGTCGTTGCACAAAATCAAGGACAGGTTGGTCCAGCCTTTGCACAAATGAGGGGTAATCAAAGGCGAAGGAGAATGGCACAAGAATTTGGAAGAGGCCCGTCAAAGAGGGCTAGAACTATGGGACAGTTCATGGAATCCCAAGGAGAATTTAGGTCTCGGGTGTTTAACAGACCGCCTAGACCATTATTTCCTCATTCTACAGTAAATGCTCTACCTCGATCCCAAGGGTTTAGAGGCAACCAGTTTGGGCAAAGAAGTAAGATTCAGGATTCACGGACAGTGGGGTATCAAGCACAAGAAAGTAGGAGCCAACAAAAGTCTCCTCGTCAGCCATGTCAGCGCTGTGGAAGATTTCATCTAGGTGAATGTTAGTTGGGGATGAATGTTTGTTATTAGTGTGGTATGTCGGGGCACAAAATGAGAGAGTGTCCACAGAAGGGCACAGGTAGTAGGGAACGACCTACGGGATTAGTCGTTGTATCCTTCTCGTTAGGTGTACAGCCTACGGGGCGTGGCAGAGGTTCTAGAGGAATAGTTGGTGCTAGTGGAACCCGAAACCGTACCCATGTCTTAGCGGATCGACATAATTTGGAGGCTTCTCCTGATGTAGATACAGGTACACTATTCATATTTTTACATAAGGTATATGCATTGATTGATCTGGGTTTTAACCTATCATATGTTACTCCCTTGATGGTTAGTAAAAACTTGTGAAAGGATACCGGAATTATTAGTTAACCCATTTGAGGTATCTACACCAAAAGGTGAATCTATTATAGCTAAAATAGTATATCGTAATTGTATAGTAATTCTTTGTGGTCATGCTACACTGGTTGATATTATTGAGCTGGAAATGGTGGATTTTATGGATTGTGCCATAGTAGATTACTGAGCTAAGAAGTTATAGGATGTTCTTGAATGGAAGGGTAATGTTGGAGCACCGAGAGGTAAAGTTATTTCTCATCTTAAGGCAAAGAAAATGATACCCAAAAGGGTACATATGTCACTTAGTAAGGGTGAAAGATACTGATGTGGAGTCACCCACTCTTCAATCGGTTCCAGTGGTAAATAAATTCCTTGATGTATTTCCCGAAGATCTTTTGGGTTTGCCTCCGAAACAGGAAGTAGAGTTTGGTATTGACGTGATTCCAGTCACTCAGCCTGTCTCTATTCCTCCGTATAAAATGTCCTAGCAGGGTTACGAGAATTAAAGGAGCACTTAAAAAGACTTGCTGGAAAAAGGGATACATAAGACCTAGTACGTCCCCTTGGGGTGCACTAGTATTATTTGTGCGAAGGAAAGATGGGACGTTGAGAATGTGTATTGACTATCAGCAAATGAATAAGGTGAAAATTAAGAATATTTAATTGACCCATTTCAGGGTGCCAAATATTTTTCAAAGATTGACTTGGGATCGGGATATCACTAGGTAAGGGTTAGAAAAAATATACCCAAGACAACTTTCCGAACACGGTATGGTCACTATGAATTTCTAGTTATGCCAGTTGGGCTAACCAATGCACCAGCAATTGTTGGGGATTTGATGAATAGGGTGTTCACACCATTTTTAGATGTATTCGTGACCATGTTTATAGATGACATTCTGGGTTATTCAAGATCACAAGAGAACCAAGCTAATCACTTACGGCAGGTGTTACAAATTCTTCGTGATCATAAGTTATATGCAACGCTCTTTAAGTGTAAATTTTGGTTAAAATCTGTATCATTATTGGGTCACATGGTATCAGATAAAGGAAAGAGGGTTGATACACAAAATATAAAAGACGTGAAGAATTAGCCAAAACCTACGACGCCTACAGAGATTCGTAGTTTTCTTGGGTTGGCAGGCCAATACAGAAGGTTTGTTGAAGAGTTTTTCTTCTATTTCAGCACCCTTAACAAGCTAACATACAAAGCAACCAAGTTTCCGTGGAATGATACATGTGAGAAGAGTTTCCAAGAGCTGAAAGATAACTTGACTTCTACACCTATATTAGTACTTTCGGAAGGTACATAAGGGTCTGCAGTATATTGTGATGTTTTAGGAGTCGGCTTAGGATGTGTATTGATGCAACACGATCCTGTAATAGCCTATGCCTCAAGACAATTGCGTCCACATGAGACAAATTACCCAACACATGATCTTGAGCTAGCAGCTGTGAAATTTTCTTTAAAGTTATGGCGCCATTATTTGTATGGGGTTCATGTTGATATCTACACTGATCACAAAAGTTTGCAATATACCCTTAAGCAAAAGGACCTAAATTTGAGGCAGCGGAGGTGGATGGAACTCTTAAAAGATTATGATATTGATATCCTATATCATCCAGGAAAAGTAAATGTTGTAGCCGATGCATTGAACCGCAAGGTAATAGGAGGTACTAGTGGCCAGTTGACGGAAAAGAAAGACCTAGTCAAGGATCTACATCAACTAGTCAGCTTGGGAGTTTGTCTTATTGAAACTACAGATGAAGGGGTTATTGTGCAAAATGCAACAGAATCTTCCTTAATAGCTGAAGTGAAGGAGAAACAACATGGGGATCCTATTTTATTGCAGCTGAGAGAGAGAATGTACAACAGGAGTTGACAAAGGCATTTGATCTTACGCAAGAGGGAGTACTTCAATGCCGAGGTATATTATGTGTACCGGATGTAGATGAGCCGAGGAGATGAATTATGATAGAGGCGCATCATTCACAATATTCTATTCATCCAGGAGCTACCAAAATGTACCATGATTTGAAAGACATGTATTGGTGGGGAAATATGAAGAAGAACATTGCATAATTTGTAGCTCAATGCCCAAATTATCAACAAGTAAAAGTAGAGCATCAGAAACCTGGAGGTTATATGCAATGTATCAGTCTTCCAGTATGGAAATGGGACAAGATTAACATGGATTTCATCACAGTTTTGCCTCGTACACTGCAGAAATTTGATTCCATATGGGTAATAGTTGACAGGCTTACCAAGTCAGCGCATTTCCTACCAGTCAAGACCATCTATATAGATGAAGATTATGCAAGGTTGTATGTTAAAGAGATAGTGCGATTACATGGGATTCCAATCTCCATTATATCAGACAGGGGAGCAAAATTTTCTACACATTTTTGGAGATGTTTTCAGAAGAGCTTGGGTACACAAGTGAATTTGAGTACGGCTTTTCATCCTCAGATAGATGGACAAGCAGAATGTACTATCCAAACACTTGAAGATATGCTACTAGCTTGCACGTTGGATTTTAAAGGTAGGTGGGATGATCATCTACCTCTTCTTGAATTTGCTTACAATAATATCTATCATTCAAGTATCAAAATGGCACCTTATTAAGCTTTATATGGAATAAAGTGTAGATCGCCAATTGAATGGTTTGAAGTGGGTGAAACTGCTTTACTTGGTCCAGATCTTGTTCATCAAGGTATGAAAAAAGTTAAAGTGATCTAACAGCGGCTACAAATGGCCCAAAGTCGACACAAGTCCTATGCTGATGTTAGGAGAAGAGGGCTAGAATTGGCCATATATGATTGGGTATTCTTGAAGGTGTCACCGATGAAAGGGGTAATGAGATTTGGAAAGAAAGGAAAGTTGAGTCCACGTTATATAGGTCCATATGAAATTATCAGGAAATTTGGGCAGGTTGTGTATGAATTGGAACTACCCCAAGAACTCTCCACAGTTTATCCATTGTTTCATGTTTTAATGCTTCGAAAGTGCATAGGAGATCCATCTCGTATTGCTCCCATGGAAGATGTACAAGTTACGGAGGATCTCACCTATGAAGAAATACCTATTTCTATTCTGTATCGACAAGTGAAGAGGTTAAGGATTGAAGAAATGGCTTCCGTAAAATTACTTTGGAGAAATTAACAAGTAGAAGAAATCACATGGGAAGCTGAAGAAATGATGAAGTCAAAGTACCCGTATTTGTTTCACACGGAAGAAAAAGTTCAAAGTGCGAAATGTAACACCTCGTACGTCTCAGAGTCTAGCTGACTACCGTAACATTTATGGAAATATGAAAACATGAGAGATTTGATGAATTATTTATTGAATTATGGGCATTTAAAAGTCTTATACAATTGGGACCTAAATGAGGCCCAAATATCATGAGAAAGACATGGCCCAAAAGAGATTTTTGACCCATTCTTGCATTGCTCATCCATTGACCAAGTAAACCCACCAAGTGTGTGGATAAGTATCATTCAAAAGGGACTATATAAACCCATAAATCAGATTTTTATTCATTAGATACACACATGCCTTTTTAACATTTTTCTTAAACATTATCTCTCACACAAAAACCCTAAGGCAACTACTTGTTGGGCCAAGATCACTCTTTGGTAAGTATTTATTCTCATGTTTCAGTATATAATATGTTTAATATGGTGTATAAATAATGTTGGTTGTGTTGGCAAAGTGTTGGACAGTGTGCTATGTGTAAAACTGTCTATTTTTGCAATCGGAGAATGGTTTTGTCTTGTGAACTTGAATATGGACTTATAGTCATGAAGGAATTGAACTTGATGGATTAATTGGAATGTGAGATTTTATTATATTATTACCTTGTTTTGTCCTTGTGTATAATGTTTGCAATTGCTATTGTGAAATTGTTTATGGATTTGGTGACGTATTGACCAAGAAGTGTCATTTTGGCTGTTGTTTATGGGTGTGGTGAGACCATGGCTGATTTTTGGCATAAAAATGATAAAAAAAAATATGTTAAAATGAGTTTGGTTATGATCATGGACCATTCATTGCATAAAAAGACCCAAAAGAAACCATTTCGGACCAAAACAGGCATCCGTCCCCTCAGACGAGGGCACCTGCGGGCGCAGATGCCAACGCAGGTGCCTCTGGCTGCTGCCAAAGGTCACCTGTGTACGTACCTCATCCACATGCGGGTGCAGGTGGCAGTGCAGGTCAGCCCAGGTTTTTGTTTTGTGTGTTTTCGTCTCTAGTTGATCCCCGAAGGCCCCTATACCCTTTTTGGATGTAATTATCAACTTGTGATGTCATTTTAATGAATTTAAAGTGTCGTATGGAGGTTTTTTGGACTATATTAAGTATGTATGGTTGTTCATATGTTTTTATAAAGGAGTAATTGTGATGGAATGGTGATGAGAAAGCATAAAGGGTAAGTGTGGTGTGAAATGTTATCGATGTATGATCTCTTGGTCAATGTGCGTAATGTTATGGTGTTGTTGATATAATAATGCATTGGATTGGGTTTTAAGGGATGACATGATGTTATACGGCAGTCATATAGTTCATTGTCATCTTGAAGGCCTATATAGTAACTAGTTGCTAATGTAAGCTCCGATATGTACTTGTATTGTAGAGTAAGACGTAAAGAAGAAGCTGGACTATTGTTTTCATACATAGGCTTGTGTATTCATACTTGGAAGTGAAGGTATGTTAGGTTACTTGGTTCGTATCTTTCTGCAGCATATAGAATTCACATTGACGTTACACTTGTCCTATTCTGAAATGTGCTAAGGTATCCTATTTCCGGTTATCAATGGCTAATATCATATGTTTCCTATTCATTGATCAATTATGAATCTCATGTCTCATATTCATTGATTTTGTTCCAAAAGCTCAATAATGTTACGTTCCGAAGTTCCAATAGTGGTTATATTCATGTATCTTGTTCATTGATTATTGTCCAATTGTTTCAAAGGTGTTATGTTTCCAATAAGGCTACGTTTCCGATAGTGTTTATTCACATGCCTCTCACTCATTGATTATTGATCAAAAGCTTCCCATAAGGTTATGACTATCATTGTATCAATCTCAAAGTAAAGAATAAATTAATGCATATGTGGTTAATGATGAAGTATGGGTGGCAGCTTTGGGGGCGAAATGCCTAGCTCAAGCCGATCCCAAGATTGTTGGATCAGGGGGCAGTCCTAGGGTCATAAGCCTAGCCCGGACCGAACCTGACAGGGGGCAGCTCTAGAGGTATAAACCTAGCTCGAGACGAATCTGATATGTTGGTTTATGGGTGGCAGCTCTAGAGATAATAACCTATCTAGAGCCAAACCCAATGCTTTGATTCTTAGGGTGGCAGCTCTAGAGGCATAAGCCTAGCTCGAGCTGATCCCAACATAACGTTATGTTATGTTAAACCCACTGTTCAGTCAAGGCCCGGGTATCACAGTTTATAGGCAAAGATGAATAATCATAGAATCAAAGAAACAAAGAAAGTAAAGAAAGCAATATACACGGTTTCCAATTTCAGTATAGTGACTTATCCATATTGGTTATGCATTTGAATTTTATTTCATTGGCATACTCACATATCATATAGTTTCATTTGAGCCTTGCATACTCTGTACATTCTTCGTACTGACCCCTCTTGGGGGATTTACCTTACTTGCTGCAGGCGCAGGTTCTAGTAGGCCTCCACAGTAGGTTGCCAGTTGTTGCAGATCATTGGTGAGCTCCAGTTAGTTCGGGGCTTCTACGATTCACAGTTGTACATATGTTTTGGTGCTGTACATGTTGTATAAAGCGGGGACTTATCCCGACTTTTAGTTCATTTTGGTCAATGCACTTGTTAGAGGCTTTTGTAGACAGATGTGGGTGTATAAATGTAAAAGGTACATGTCATTTTTGAATTGATGGCCTCAACGGCCAAGTTTCTTATACGTATATATGTCACATGTTTCATGAATTTCGTTGTTAGCATTATAAGCTCCTACGTGGTAAGGGTGTTTCTGATGGCATGCATATAAATGAACATAAGTACAGGTTGGTTCTCTCGGGCCTTATCGGCTACGGGTGCCAATCACGCCTCGTTGGAATTCGGGGTGTGAGAAAAGAGGAGAGCAATAACAAGTAAGTATCTATAAGCTTTATGTGTATATGTATATATACTAACATAAAGGTGCATTTGTTGTTAATAGGAAGATGTTATTAACATTCGAGGACAAATGTTTCTAAGGGGGGGAGGATGTAACCCCCCGTACATTTCTGACCCTACTTGCTTGGTGATCTAGGGCATATTTATATGCCTGATTGCAAAC
Source organism: Capsicum rhomboideum (assembly GCA_031232105.1). Taxonomy (NCBI): domain Eukaryota; kingdom Viridiplantae; phylum Streptophyta; class Magnoliopsida; order Solanales; family Solanaceae; genus Capsicum; species Capsicum rhomboideum. The sequence goes on from CP124718.1 coordinate 55,668,803, forward strand.
TTTGAACCATGTTTACCTTAGTTTTGAGAGCAATAAGTGCGTATTTTGTATTGGTTTTGATGGACTATTGATATTGTGTTAATGTCTGCAAAGAAAAGTAGAAAAAAGGAAGAAAATCGAAATTTTAATGTTAGCCACGCCCAGGGGAGTGCTGGGCCGCTTTTGACAGAAATATTTTTGGCGTGCCAGGCCGCTTTTTGCCAAATTTCTTCTCCGACCACTAGTTTCTAAATAGGGCTCTTGGGTTATTGTATCATTATCCCATCTTGGTGGGACTACTCTTGGACGATTTTGACATCCAAATGAAGGTTAATTCTTATTCCTTTTTATTTTTTATTTATTTTTATCAATTAATGATAAATTAAGCCATAAGTGGCTAAAATCACTTATTCTTGGGGATGAGGCTACGAACATGAATCTTGTGAGTGGAATATGGTCTTCACATTTATGGAATGTTTTAAACATGAGATTGTTGGGGTATTATACATTAAATTTATTGGTCTAAATTATTGTGCTATTGGGCTCAATTAAGGCCCAATAATTAGGCAAAAGACATGGCCCAAAATGGGGCAAATGACCCATTCTTGTGTTGACCAAGTAAACACAACATTTAATGACCAAGAATTGGATATGGATGACTTGAGGGCCTATATAAAGGCCAAAAAATCAGATTTTTATTCCAAAAAAACACACATGCCATTCTAGACAATTCCAAGATATTTCATTTAGCTCTCAAACCCTAAGCTACGAACTCTGTACAAGATCACTCATTTGCAAGCTTGGGTAAGTGTTTATTCTTGTGATTTAATATATTATATGCATGAGATATTGTGTAGATCATGATGGTGGTGTCTAAAAGTGTTAAGTAGTGCACTTTTTCTTTTTGCTAAAAGATGTGTCATCTATGTGACTTGAACTTGAAAGGAGACTTGAGGTTTTGATGGAAGTGAATGGTGTGGATGAAATATCAACATGTATGGTGTGGTTATGTCCTTACCTTGCTTTTTCTATGTATGTGTATAACTTGTGAGATTGTTGTGATGCAACGTATTGAGGTGACTTGATGGAGTAATTGCGATGTCGTGTTGAAGGGGAAGTGTAAAGTATAAACTTGGTGTGAAATGCTATTGGTTTATGATGCCTTGGTCAATGTGTGGAATGTTGTGGTATTGTTGGTATGACAATGTCGTGAAAGGTATTGTAAAGGGTGAAATGATGTTATAGGGCAATCAATGTAACTCATTGTCATCTTATGCACTTGTAAGGTAGTTGGTTGTTAACGTGAGCTCCGTTATGTACTTGTGTTGTAGAGTAAAACGTAAGGATGGAGATGGATTATTGTATTCACATGTAGGATTGTATATTCATATTGGGAAGATAAGGTATGTAAGGTTACTCTTTTTGTATCCTTCTGCAGCACATAGTGTTCACATTGTCATTGTACTTGTTCCATTCCGAAATGTTCTATGGTATCTCATTTCAGGTTATCATCTATTGTTATTCACATGTTCCTTATTCATTGATCAATTGTTATTCATGTGTCACATAATTGTGGACATGGTTCCAAAGTTCAAATAATGGTATGTTCCAAAGTCCCAATACTGTTATGTTCCAAAGTTCCAATAATGTTTCAACCACCAATGTATCAATCTCACACAAGTAAAGGTATCAATCTCTCAAAAGTAAGGAATGAAGTAGTGTATATATATATATATATATATATATATATATATATATTATGGCCCACCGATAAGGTGGATGATTGTTGATATTATATTATGGCCCACTGATAAGGTGGATGATTGTTGATATAATACATTATATTATGTTATGGCCCACCGATAAGGTGGATGATTGTACCATAGCCCACTGATCAGCTGGAAGAATGATATATGGCCCACTAATCAGCTAGATGAATGGTAATAAGGATGAATGTAAAAGCAAAGAAAGTAAAGCACTCGACTGAAAGTATATCACTTGAAGGAAAGTACTTATGAGAGATATCTTATATGAATGATAATGATATGAATGAATGATCAAAAACGAAAGTAATGATAGCAATGTACATGGTTCCACATATACAGAACGGAGGTTTATCCATATTGATTACTTCACTTGTACTTGATATCATTGAAGTAATTATGTATCATGCAGTTTCTTACAGCCTTACATACTCAGTACATTCTTCGTACTGACGTCCCTTGGGGGACTTACCTTACTTGCTGCAGGCACAGGTACTAGTAGACCTCTACAGTAGGTTGCAGGTCATTTGTAGATATTTGGTGAGCTCCAGTTGGTTCGGGGCTTTTCGAGTCACATGTGTACATTTGTTTTAGTATTGTAACTGTTGTATAAAGCGGGGACTTGTCCCGACTTTAGGTTGGTTATGTATATGCATCTTTTAGAGGCTTTGTAGATGTACATGGTGAGATGAATGAAAGAATGTATGTCCATTTTGACTTGGTGGCCCTAACGGCCAAGTTTCATATTTATCTTATATTTTCCATGACTTCCGCTATTGACAACTTATGTCTATATGTGATGGTGTTGTTTATGAGTGACATGCGTATGAGTGTAGATGAATGACGATTGGTTCTCTCGAGCTTTAACGGCTTCGGTTGAATCAACTAACCAAACTCCTAATCTAGCAAGCTGGTGAACCTCGCGAACTAACTCTTTCTTCTCATCCTCAATATGAGCAACACTTCCTATAGACAATCTACTATGAGCGTCAGCTACAACATTGGTTGTACCCAGATGGTACAAGACACTCATATCATAATCCTTCAACAACTCTAGCCACCTTCTCTAACAAAAATTTAGGTCTTTCTTGCTGAACACATATTGAAGGATCTTGTGATCAGTGAACACATCAACATGAACCCTGTAAATATAATGCCTTCAAATCTTTAAGGCATGAACAACTGTTGCCAACTCAAGATCATAAGTTGGATAATTCTTCTTATGAGGCTTGATATATCTAGAGGAATATGTTATAACCTTGCCATGCTGCACCAACACATAACCAACGAAAACTCTGGAAGCATCACAATAAACCACAAACCCATCTGAACCCTCTAGTAGAGTCAAAACTGGAGTGGAGGTGAGTCGAGTCTTCAACTCCTAAAAACTTTTCTCGCAAGAATTGAACAACTGAAATTTGACTTTTCTCTGGGTTAACCTGGACATGGTAGAAGCAATAGATGAAAATCCTTTAAAAAACCATCTGTAGTAACCAGCTAAACCTAAGAAACTCCTGATATCTGATGGAGAGATGGGTCTAGGCCAATTCCTCACTGCTTTGGTCTTTTGAGGATCAACCTGAATGCCTTTACCGAAAATGATATGACCAAGAAATGCTACTGATTTCAACCAAACTGCATATTTACTGAACCTTGCAAATAACTGGGAATCTTTGAGAGTCTGCGAGACAATCCTCAAATAGTTTGTATGTTCATTCTCACTCCAAGAATAAACAAGGATGCCATCAATAAAGACAATAACGAATATGTGAAAGTACTGCTTGAACACCCTATTCATCAAGTCCATAAAGGTTGCAGAAGCATTTGTTAGTCCAAAAGAAATAAAAACAAATTCTAATTGACCATGCCAAGTTCTGAGGGCTACCTTCAGAATGTCACATTCTTTGACTCTAAGTTGATGATAGCCAGATCTGAGGTCTATCTTAGAGAAACAATTGGCAACCTAAAGTTAGTAGAAAAAGCCATATCCTGGGAATGAGATACTTATTCTTGACTTTGACTTTGTTCAACTGACAGTAGTCGATGCACATTCTGAGAGAACAGTCTTTCTTGCGCATGAATAGAACTGATGCACCCCATGGAGAGATGTTGCCTTGTCTAGGAGATCCTTCAACTGCTCCTACAATTCTTTAAGCTCGACTGGAGCCATTCTATAGGGTTGAATTGAGATCAGTTGGGTATCTGGGAGGAGATCTATTTCAAAGTCAATTTCCCGTTGGGGGGAACTCTAGGCAGATCTTCGAGAAACACTTCTGGGAACTCTTTAACCACTGGAATCGACACAAAAGTTGGGGTCTCGGACTTTAAATCCTTAACCCAAAAAAGATGATAGATGCACCCTTTAGAAATTATTTTCCTAGCCTTAAGGCAAGAGACAAACCGACCTATAGGCATCGAGGTACTACCCTTCTACTCCATGACTGGCTCATTTGGAAATTGAAACTGGACTATTCTATTTTGAGAATCAATTGAGGCATAACAAGAGTGGAGTCAATCCATGCCAAAAATAACATCAAAATTTGTCATGTCTAACTCTAAAAGATCAACTGTGACTTTTTGAAAAATTGTAACTAAGTAATTTCTGTATACCCATCTAGCTATGACCAAATCACCAACTGGAGTAAAGACTGAGAAAGGTTCTGAAAGGATTTTGGGACTGACACCAAATTCTATAGCCTTATAAGGAGTCACGACGTAGTTTTGGTGTTAAAAGAGTGGGAAAAGACCAAACAACCCTTTTAAAAACGTCTGCAAAATTATTGAAATCAGTCCCGACGACTCACATATAGACTCATAGGGTCAGGTTATGAGTCGTGGCCTGAGTCATTGCCTAAGGCTCGATTTTGGCTTCCCACTGCCTTGACCACAAGTCACCTGACGACTCGTCGGGTCTCCTGACGATTCGTCGGGGCTGAGTCATCGTCACTGATAACTTTTACTCCGATATCGAATTTGGCAAAACTAGATGAATTGGAAAGATAATTCAAATATCTATCATTTAGTGGGTCTTGAACTCAAAAATACTTCAGAATCTAGGAGTTATGCTCATTTGAATTTGACTATAGCAAGATTCTTCATAAGAAATCAATCGATAAGGGAGGTTTTTACTTAACTATGAGCTAAGAATTACTTGTGGCCTTAATGCATGTCTAAATCACTTCTCATACTATTAAAACATGAAGTTTGATTCTATGTGTACTTGAAGCATGGTTCTAATCTTGGTTTGGATTTTTGGGGTGTTACAAAACCAGAGTGCAGAAAGTTAAGATTCAATATGATACATTGCCTAGATATTGTCATACATGCAAATTACAGGGTCATGGTGAAGATGAATGCAGAAGTTTGCACCCGAAATTCTAAAAATATATGGATGAATAAAAGGTGGAGGAAGAAGAAAGTAAAAAGAAAGAATTACCTATTCAAAGAAGATACATAAATGAGAGGGTGGTCTTAGCAACATAGAACCCTACAAGTAGGAGGTTAAAATTAGGAAAAGGGACAAATAAGCTTGTTTCTGAGACAAGTGAGGAAAATAATCAATGAAACCAAGGTATTAACTAAGAATTCCTTTGATCTACTACAAAATAAAAGAGAAGATGTGGGTGATATTGAGGCTAGCAATGAGAAAATTCAGTAGCAGATTGGTATAGATGAGGCATATAAAAAGGTGAATGATATGTAGGAAAATCAAATCAGTAACAAGGAGCAGCAAAGATCAACTGATGGGAAAAAGGGATATAACAGCAATGAGAAAGATCAGCAGCAGGCAAATACAGATGAGGCATGCACACAAAATAAGGAAAACAAAAAAATAAATGATATGCAAGAAAAATAAAGCAGTAAAAAGGAGCGACAAAGAACAAAAAATGAGAAAGGGAAATCAAATACAATACACGTGATAGAAATCAGTACAAGTTCAACCATAACTCAACAACATGAACTGCAATTAGCTATATTAGTGAAGATAGGGGAAGTGACAACGTACAGCAGACCAGAAGTCTTCCAAACAATTAAGTACAAAGATGATACAACCCTACAGTCAAATGAGATCAATCAAGCAGCAGACATCATTATGGATGATAGCATAATAAACTTAAAATAGGTGGATATACAGCAGGACTTAGCAAGGGATACCTTTCATCCTCCTCTTCAAGTTGACATCTTAAATTTAGTGAAAAATGAAGGAGAAACAGTGGGAAGATATCTAGCATTACCCTCCAATGTTTTCATGTTGGAAAAGTCACCTAACAAGAAGGCCATTGTTACATCAGTAACTATTTCAACCTGTATGATAAAATCATCAAATAGGACCCTTCATGAAATTATCTCACACTAGGTAGATGCAGATATAAACCAATCAAGGGCAAATCATCAAGCAAAAACTGTAAAGGATAAGGATGAAGAAGACAATCACAAAAATGAGAAGCAGGTGATGAGTGAGGTAGGATTATCACCCAAAATAGTCTCCAAGACTAACAAAGGCAAAAATAAGGTGGAAAATAAGACTGCTAGGATCAATTCTAAGAGGTTTGCCAAATCAAGTGGAAAATGCTGATGAAAGATTTGCTTTGGAATGTGAGGTCTGTAAGGACCTAAAATTCATTCCACAGGATACAGATGTTATATAGGTTTCATAAATTCTCCATTATTGATTTAATGAAACCATTCCAGGATACAAGATAAACTCATAAGTAAAAGAGAAGGCTAGGGATGCAGTATGCAAATTACAATCAAACTAGGAAAATTTGGGTACTTTTTCAAGAGCATGTTCAGGTGGGAGTGATATCTAATTCTGAACAACAATTATCTCTGTTGCTGAATTTTTAGGAATCTAGGTAATCCTTACTTGTTACTATAGTATATGCTAAGTGTGATGCTCAAGAGAGACTTAGCCTTTGGGATGATATTTATAACATCAGCATGAATGTGAATACATCTTGGCTAGTTGGTGGTGACTTTTATGTTATTATGAGTGAAGAAGAAAAGATTGGTGGACTCCCAGTATATCCATATGAATATGAAGACCTTGCTTTCTATGTTAATTCTTGTGAGCTTTTTGATGTTAATTTTAAAGGTAATTCTTTTACATGGTGGAATGGCAGGGCTGATAGTGATTGCATCTTTAAAAGATTTGACAGAATGTTGTTTAATCAAGCTTTTTTAGGTATGAATACTAGGGTAAAAGTGGAGCATTTGGCAAGAACTGGATCTGATCATGCCTCTCTGCTTTTATCATATGGTGACCAGACTAAGACAATAAGAATACCTTTAAAATTTCTAAATTTTTGGATTGAAAAAGAGGATTTTCAGGAGGTTGTTAGAACAAATTGGGTTTTGGAAGAATCAGACTTGTTCATCAATCTGAAGCAGAAGTTGAAAAAGACCAAAACTGACTTAATATGTTGGAGCAAGGAAAGATTTGGTGTATTTTTAAGCAGTTGATAACTAGAGAGAAAATTATTAGAATTAAAGAGGATTTGTTTGAAGAGGATCCATCAGTAGTTAACAGAATGATATTGCAAAAAGCACAGCTGAATTGAAGCAATATATTCATTTTGAGGAAGAATTTTGGAGACAAAAAGTAGGCATACAATAGTTCTAAGAAGGGAAAAGAAACACTTGATTCTTTCACAGTCTAGTGAATGGGAGAAGAAGAAAATTATTAGTAAATAAGATCATGAAGGAAGATGGATAATGGGTAGAAGGTACTGAGATGGCTGATGAAGTTATGGCTTTCTTCCAACTTCAGTTTTTAGACAGTATTGGTGATGTAGAGATGAGTTTGCTTTAGCACATTCCAACAATCATCACAGAAAATTCAAATGTAGGTATTAATGACATCCCTACTATGGATAAAGTCCAAAAGGTAGTTTTTGAATTAAAAAGGGATAGTGCTAGTGGCCCAGATGGGTTTAATGGCCATTTTTTTCAAAATTGTTGGAGTATAGTGGGTGATGATGTATATAAAGTTGTTACTATTTTTTTTAAGGGATGTACACTTCCCAAATCTATCACTCACACTAACTTGGTCCTATTACCAAAAAAGGATATTGTTCAATCCTTTTCTAATATGAGGCCAATTAGTTTGAGTAATATTTTAAACAAGGTGATTTCAAGGGTGTTTCATAATAGATTTGAAGTGTTATTACCTTCTCTCATTTTCAAGAACTAGCCTGGGTTTGTAAGTGGCAAGAATATCACAGAGAATGTGTTTTTGGCATAAGAAATTATTTTAGACATCATATTGAGAGGAAAGCCTGCAAATTAGAGATAAAGCTTGATATGACAAAGGCTTATGACAGGGTGAACTGGAGATTCCAAATAAAAGTTCTTGAAAAGATGGGCTTTGATTCTGGTGTGGTTGATAATGCGTGGAGGTTGATAGGAAACAACTGGTATTCTGTCCTTATTAATGGGTAATCTCATGGGGTTTTTCACTCTACAAAGGGTGTAAAGCAGAGAGATCCTTTATCCCTAGCTTTATTTATTTTATCTGTTGAGGTATTGTCTACATTCCAAAAAATTTTGTTGACAAATGATCTAATAAACCCTTGTATTTATCCGAGTTTGTAAAGTGGACACCTCTACTTAATCATTTATCATCTGAAACCCTCAATCTATCAAAACACAAGATTTTAAACCCTTTTTGACATGGCATCCTATGTGGCATAAACCAGCACGGAGCGCGTGATACAAATAAAAAATGAGTGTGAAACCTTGTAAAAAGAGCCCAATGGTCAAATTAGAGATTATATTAGCCATCTTCTTCCCCATTTGCTTCCAACACCATTGTTGGAAAAATTTGAGCTTTTTTTGCCTTCTCATCGAACTTCTCTCTCTCCAAATTTCTTCTCCATTAATTTTCTTTTTTACTGTCGTCATACTCCTCTCTTTCTCATGCATTTCCAGTTCAATTTTAACCCCACTTTTTGTTGTTGCATTTTTTTTCATCATGACAACATCGCAGAGAATAGAGAGCTATTTGGTTTTCTTCATTTTGTGGACTAATTTTATATGAAATAAATATTGCAAGAAAGTAGGGCCTCAGATGGTGGAGTGGAAAGGGGGTTCTTTGACATGGAAATATATGCTTGAAGCTAGCGATATGTTTGATCAAGATATATGGTGAGAAACTAAGTGTGGGCATTCTTGTGTTTGGTATGATAATTGGACCCAATTGGGTTCCCTTTATGACTAATTACTTGTGAACTTTGCTATGAATCTACAGTTGGAGGATTTTAGTCAATTCTTTGAAAATGAAAGCTGGAATGTTGAGATATTGCAATAGAATTTTAATGAGGATAGTTGTAATCATATCTTGCATAATGTGAATAGTAAGGAGGAACTTGGCGAATGGGAAAAAACTTTGTGGATATTGAACAAATCAGGAAAATTCACTGTTGGGTCTGCCTGGGAGTGTGTAAAAGAAAGAGGTCAACCTCAGGAGATAATTTGGATGAAGGGAGTACCTTTTAAGGTTTCCTTCTTTTTGTGGAGGCTATGGAAGAAAAGATTTCCTATTGGTGAAGTTCTTGTGAGAAACAGAATAACTGATAGTGTTTTGTGTTGTTGTTGTGGTAATGGAGTACAAGAATCAATTGAACATCTTTTTATTAATTACCCTGTTTCTAACAAAACTTGGCAGAATTTTGCAGCAGCTATAGGGATAAGTGGTCCATTTATACAGGTCAAAAATAGTATTTTTAAGTGGTGAAAGTTTATTGTACTCCAAAACTAAGCCTTTCAAGGCTATACCTTTGTTTATCTTATGGCAGATTTTGGAAAAGGAGAAATGTTATAAAGCTTGGGGGAAGAATGTCTCAAGTTAGCATGAGAATCGAAATTAATAGGAATTTAGCGTTCATAGTTAGGTGTATCTACCCTTGGTTAACTAATATTCCTTCATATTGGCCTGAGTTGGTGAAGTTCGTAGAAGATTATACCCCTAGGAGTATGCTAAATGCTCTTAAAATGAAAGGCAAGCTTTGTGGGATAGTATTTATCAGCTTACCATGAATATGAATCATCCTTGGCATAGTGGGGGTGACTTTAATGTCATTCTCAATAAAGAAGAAAAATTGGGAGGTCTGCCTGTAATGCCTCAACAATGTGAGGATTTTCCATTTTATGTGAATTCCAGTGAATTAGAAGAAATTCCTTTTAAAGGAAATCCTTTTACTTGGTGGAATGGGAGAACTGGGTTAGACTGTATTTTTGAAAGACTAGATAGAGTTTTCATAAATCAGGACATGCAAGATTGGTTTTCAGATAGAGACGTTGAACACTTCGCAAGAACTGGATTTAACCATGCCCCTTTACTGATCACTTTGAACCAAACGAATCAGTATCATAAAAAATCTTTCCAGTTTCTCCAATTCTGGACGAAACATGAAGGGTTTTAAGACATTGTGAGATCAAATTGGTATGCTGATGTGGAAGGCAATTGCTTTTATAGGTTTAAGCACAAACTTAAACATATAAAAAAAAATGCTTTCTAAGTGGATTAAGGAGAGCTTTGGTGACATTTTTCAGCAGCTCATCATCAGGGAGGAAGTAGTTAAGCTAAAAGAGATACTTTTTGAAGAAAACTTATCTACTGAGAACAGATGTATTCTTCAACAGACACAGGTAGAACTAAAACAATACTTGTATTATGAAGAGGATTTTTAGAGACAAAAGGTTGGGCTTACCTGGTTCTCAGATAGAGATAGGAATACTAAGCTTCTTCATAACTTAGTAAAGGAAAGAAATAGCAGGCTCAAAATCAAAAGAATTCAAGATTCTGCTGGTAACTGGTTGGAGGAGGAATATCTAATGGCTACAAAAGCAGTGAACTTTTACCAAAATCAATTCCATCAGGAGTTGGAGAATCAAGAATTCACTATTCTAGATCACATTCCTTATTTGATAAGTGAAGCAAAAAATGAGGAACTCATTGACTTACCAAATATGGAGGAGGTAAAAGAAGTTGTTTTTACTTTAAAGGGAGAAAGTGTTTATGGTCCTGATGGTATGTCATGTATTTTCTATCAATCCTATTGGGAGATTGTTCGACCAGATGTGGTGGAGATTGTAAAAGCTTTCTTTTAAGGAAACACTCTCCCCAAAGCGATCACTCAAGCTAATCTCATTCTGCTCCCTAAGAAAGCTAATCCAGGTAGTTTTGCTGACCTCAGACCTATCAGCCTGAGCAATTTGATCAATAAAGTGTTGTCTAGAGTAGTTCATAATAGATTGGACAAATCAATGTCTAAATTAATTTATAGCAATCAATCAGGTTTTGTGAAGGGAAGATACATTATTGAAAATGTTCTCCTTACACAGGATATTGTGACTGATATAAGGAAAAGGGGTAAGCCAGCTAATGTCTTTATCAAGCTGGATATGGCCAAAGCCTATGACAGGGTATCTTGGTTATTCCTTACTAAATTGTTGAGAAAGATGGGATTTTCAGAGAGGTTTATAGAGTTGATATGGAGATTAATTCCTAATAATTGGTACTCCATACTCTTCAATGGGTAAACACATGGTTTCTTTCATTCTGCAAGAAGTGTTAAGAAAGGGGGCCTTTTATCACCTGCCCTATTTATTTTATTAGCAGAACTCCTTTCTAGGGCACTTAACAGTCTATTTGAGAAAGATAATTATCAAGGCTTTGGCCTTCCTAAATGGAGTGCAAAAATTATTCATTTATCTTATGTTGATGACACTATAATTTTTTCCTCTGCAGAAAAGTTCTCACTTCAAATAACTACAGATGTTCTTAGGGATTATAAGAAAGCATCAGGCCGGTTGGTGAATAGAGGCAAGAGTGCATTTTATATGCAAAGGAATACTTCTCTAGTTTTGAGACAGGAAGTAGCCAATTGCACAGGTTTTAATAGTGGCTCTTTTCCTTTCAAGTATCTTGGTTTCCCTATTTTTCATACTAGGAAGAAAAAGGTGTTCTATAATGAGTTGATAAAGAAAATAAAGGACAGATTACAACATTGGAAAGGAAAGTTGCTTTCTTTTGGAGGAAAAGTTGTGTTAATCAGTAATGTTTTACAAAGCATGCCTTTGTATTTATTGTCAGCTATGGCTCCAACCAAATACACCATCAATGAAATTCACAAAGTTCTTGAAAGATTCTTTTGGAGTTACAAAGAGGAGGGAAGAAGCAGACACTGGTCTAAATAGTTGAACATATGCTTGCCTAAAGAAGAAGGGGCATTGGATTTCAGATCCCTATTTGATGCTTCTAAAGCACTATTTGCTAAACTTTGGTGGAAGTTCAGAGTTACAGGTTCATCGTGGTCTACTTTTATATGGAACAAGTATTTCCAAAAAGTAAATCCTACACTGGTTCAATGGAAAGGAGGTTCACAACTATGGAAGATGATGTTGGAAGAAAGAGATTCTATGAAAAATCATATTTGGTGGGAAAGAAGGTATGGCAATGCAAGCTTTTGGTATGAAAATTGGACTAGATTGGATCACTGGTAAATATCCTGCCCTTCGATTATCCTAGAGATTTTAATATTAAGGAGGTTAGTGATGTGACGAACAATGGTCAGTGGAATTTTCCATTGTTGAACCAGAAACTCCCTTTTCAAGTGGTAAATAATGTGAAAACTATCCTACCTCTAGGAAAGAATACCAACATCAGTGATAAACCTTGGTGGACTCTATCTAAGAGTGGTGAGTTTACTGTCAAAATAGCTTGGGAAAAGGTGAGAAACAGAAAGAGAAAAATCTTGGCTTTTCTCTACGATGTGGAAAAAAGAGATTACCTTTTAAAATCTCCTCTTGTCTATGGAGAATTTGGAGAGAGAAGATACATGTTGATGATATTGTGGCTATATAAGGTATTTCCATGGTCTTAAGATGTAGGTGTTTTATTAATCGACAACTTGAAACAATAGAGCATTTGTTCATAACAGGTGAATTTGCTTCTAATATTTGGGCAAGATATGCTACAGTTGCTGGTATTCATGGTCCATTTGTGCAGATAAAGCAAACAATTGTTAAATGGTGGAAAACTAAGTATGGATACAAGCTAAAACCATTAATTAGAGTGGCCCCTGCATTCATAGTGTGGCACATCTGGAAATGGAGAAACAATCTGGTACGTGGAGGTAATATGACTAAAGCTAGGGTCATCTATGATATTGATCTTAACCTGCACCAATATGCTTTGGTGTTGTATCCTTGGTTGTCAGAGATCCCTAATTCCTGGGTACGTATGGTGCAATGTTTTGAAGGTCTTAAATCTCAAGTATCTTATCAGCCTATCAGTTAGCATTTCCCACCTAGAGGCTTTTTTAAATGCAATATAGATGGTTCCTCAAAAGGTAACCCTGGGCCTGCATCATGGTCCTTTTGCATCAAGAATGACTCAGGTGACTTTATTCATGCTAGTGCTAATAGCATCCCCAATTCAACAAGCCTTTATGTTGAAGCTAAAGCCAGTGAACAGGGTATAGAATTTTGTGTGAGACAAAATTATTTGCCTTTAGTGGTGGAAACAGACTCTTTGATTATGAAAAGGATCATTGAAGATGGTTGGAAGATTTCATGGAACATTAATATGGAAGTAAGGAGGATTCAAGAATGGAGGGAAAAGGAAGTGATCACTTTCAATCATACCATGAGAGAGGGGAACCAAGTGGCGTATTTTTCAGCTAACATTGTTTTCTATTTTGCAGGTTCAATAAGTTATACACATTTTGCAGATCTTCCTACAGGAGCAAGAAAGTTAAGCATAGATAAACAAAGAGTTCCAAGGCCATGTTTGCAGAAGGTGAAGAACACAATGCAGAGTCATACAAGTCATACAAATCATGCGACTGGAATTTAAAGATAAGAGGCATACGACAAGATTGGTACAACAGACAAAATAAGTTTTGCATCAGTAATGTGATATGTTAGTCGAAACTAACCTATTTGGCTGTACATCTATCTTCTAAATTTAGGTAGTGGTATTAACTTCTTTGTAAGGTTCAACCTATTTAAATGACGGAGAAGAAGTTTAGCTAAATAGACCAACATTGGAGTTATCTTAAAGTTGTGAACCTAGTGCAGATCTAGCTGAAACTTTACTTTGAGACGATTGAGTTGACTGTACAAATCTATACCTTGGAGAAATCTTCATGTCTTGTGATTGGTTACCATAGCATCCAGTGAGAGCTTTTTGGGATGTCTTGAGATGGAACCTACCCAAAAAGGTGTAGAACATTAACAGTCAAAGATCAGATCGAGGAAATGTTGCTCTCAGCTAAGTTTGGTTCGCAACTACACTAAATCTTATGGCGCGTTGAATCAAAGTACTCACCTGACAGCAGGAGATCTTACATTATCACAGCTGGAGTTTCTATACTCAGGCATCGATGGAGAGAAGATCAGTTGTACATGGAAGCTTCGAGACAACAGTCGTAGCTTTACTTTCCTTTTCCTTTTGCTTTCTAGATTAGGATATTTGCTTTTGTTTCTTTTATCTTTATGGACCGGGTTTGGGCCTGATCTTTTTTGTATAGCTGATTTTGTTTTTTATTATAATAAAAAAAGGCCCATGGGTCTCACCAGGAAAAAAAATTGCTTTAAAAAAAAATAATTACTGAAATGAATCTTAACCCATGAATAAATAAATGTATCATTGAAATGAAATAGGTTAGTTTCAGTTTTTTAATTTCCTTTTGCTTTGGACGAACAATCAACTACCGAAATAGACAAACGATCAACGTAAGTATATCATATATGGAAACTCACCCCAAACCCCATCTTCCGCGCACCCGGTGATTTTTTAAAAAATATATACATTTGAACCCGCCCTGCCCCATATAAGCTTAACCCTCCGGCCCCACCTCCCCCCATCCATTGTCATTCTTACTTGTTGACTTGACAAATCTCTTAAGAAAATTTTAATTATGAGTATTTTTATTCAATAATCTTATGAATGATGCTTTGAAACTCTAAATTTGACTATTATTACTTTCTGCAATAATTTAACACTAAGGATAGAAAGTGAAAATATAACGAAACTCTATTTATTTCATAAATTGAATAAGTAAATTTAGTACAGGCGCTAAAAAAATAAAACGGAGGGAGTATAATTCTATTAATGAGGTGCAAAGTCTTACTCCTATTTTTGAAGATTGTTTTCCTGTTTTAAGTAAAACATATAAAAAATTAAGTAGGCTTGGCCATGTTTCATTGTAAATATGGAAAAAAAATAGTTATTATTTTTAAAGTGAAAGATGATATAGTATTTGAAAATTATTGTGTTTGGTCATAAAATAAATTAGAGTTGTTTTTAAATTTTTGTGGGT
Organism: Capsicum rhomboideum; assembly: GCA_031232105.1. Classification (NCBI taxonomy): domain Eukaryota; kingdom Viridiplantae; phylum Streptophyta; class Magnoliopsida; order Solanales; family Solanaceae; genus Capsicum; species Capsicum rhomboideum. The sequence goes on from CP124718.1 coordinate 55,683,873, forward strand.
GATTTGGAGGGTGAAAGTGAAAACAGTTTTTTGTTATTTTAAATTTTTGAGGAAAAGAAAAGTAAAAACATAATTTTTGAAATTTTATGGCCAAATATGGATTCCGAAAAAAAAAACTGGAAAATTTTCATGGTTAAAAAATTAAAGCAAATATAGTAATGAAGAAGTCATACAAATTAATGGAGAAAGAATCATAGTAACAATAAATAATATAATAATCAAAGTTAAGGAAAAAATATGTGCATGCTAAAATCAAAAAATAAGACAGTAGGAGAGTATAATAACACTATTGATAAGGAAATTAAGATCGGATGATTTTTATGTAACAAAAAAAAAAAAAAAAAAAAATTGTGATAAAATCAAAAATTGAATGACTATCCATTAGAATAGTTTTGTGGGAATCAATACGATATGCTTAAATAAAATAGAAGGATCAGGAAAAACAAAAATAGCTATCGTAAGATTAATTGACTATCTTTGCATGTCGGTAAATATAAAATTTTATGTAGAAAAAATAAATTAGTAGAAATTGTTTCATCATAAAACTACCATGAAATCAGAAAAAATTACGGTGACCGGAGGACTTGATCTTTTAAAAAGAAAAAAATATTATGTATTACTTTGTGATCGCTTTAAATAAATAATTGAATATTCTTAAAACAGAAACAAATTCTTAAAACTTAATTTTGTTTAGTAGCTTAATTCAACACTTTTATATTTGTAAAGTACAATAAATAAATATATGATATTTAGTCCTTGCTATTAAATTAATTTAGCTAGCGTTTGGTCATAAATTTTTAATTAATTTTTTATAATTTTTGGGAAATATGTTTCACTATTTTTTTAAGAAATATACATGAAACATGATTTATATCCACTAGTTTCTTGTACGTGCTTAGGATATGTGTCTCACATCAATCAATAAAATTATATAAAAGAAGAACAAAATTATTAAAAAGTAGAAATTGACATTAAAATAGACGTTATATTTATTTAAATGAAATAAATGAATACTATATCACAAATATATTATTGTCTATTGTATCTCACATGATGAGGAGATTGATGGAGAAATACCGAAAAAAGAAGCGGGACTTGCATATGGTGTTCATTGACATTGAGAAGGCCTACGACAAAGTTCTAAGGGAAGTCCTTTAGAGGTGCCTGGAGGATAGAGGTGTATCGATGGCTTACATTAGGGCAATAAAGGACATGTATGATGGAGCTAAAACGTGGGTTAGAACGATATGAGGAGACTCAGAGCATTTCCATGTGGAAATGTGGTTGCACCAGGGATCAGCTCTTAATCCATTCCTCTTTGTCATGGTGATGATGTAGTGACGTGGTGCATCCAAGTTGAAGTGCATTGGTGTACTATTTGCAGATGACATTGTACTGATTGATGAAATGCGTAGCGGAATTAATGATATGTTGGAGGTATAGAGACAAACTCTAAAAGCTAAAGGGTTTAAGTTGAGCAGGATCAAAATGGAGTATTTGGAGTGAAAATTCAGTGAGGGGTAGTATGAGAAAGGGACAATTTCAAATATCTTGGTTCTATTATGTAGGGTGGTGGGTACATCGACAGTGATGTCACTCACTGTATTGGTGCAATGTAGATAAAGTGAAAGCTTACCTTCAGAATCTTGTGTGATAAAGAGATATCACTGAAACTTAAAGGTAAGTTTTATAGAATGGTGGTCTGACTAATGTTGTTGTATGGAGCAGAGTGTTGTCCAGTCAAAAACTACCATGTTCAGAAGATTCATGTCATAGAAATGAGGATGTGGAGATGGATGTGTGGACATACTAGGTGTGGTAGAATCAGGAATGAGGCCATTTGAGATAAGGTGGGAGTGGCCTCCATGGTGGACAAGATGAGTGAAGCGAGATTGAGATGATTCGAACATGTGATGAAGCGAGGTTTAGACGCCCAGTGAGGAGGTGCGATAGGTTGGATATAATGGGCACGAAGAGGGGTAGAGGTAGGCTGAAGAAGTATTAGAGAGCGGTAATTAGATAGTTGATGGTGCATATCCACGTTACCGAGGACATGACCTTATATAGGGGATTGCGGAGGACTTGTATCAAAGTAGAAGGTTAGTCGGGTAGGAGTGTTGTTGTACACTAGTCATAGTATGGTAGTGTAGGGTTTAGCCGTAGATATCTGTCATTGTTGTCGTTTATTGTGTTTTAATTCTTGCACTATTTTGTGGCTGATTATTATTTTTATGGTAGATTTTACTCTATCACATGTTGCCATATTATCTTTAATGTGTTCCTCTTCTTTGTATCTGAATTTGCTACACTTGAGCCGAGAGTATTTCAGAAACAACCTCTCTACCACCCGGGGGTAGTGATAAGGTTTGGTACACTTTACCCAGACCTTACTTGTAGGATTTTACTGGGTATGTTGTTGTTGTTGTTGTTGTATCTCACTTGATCTTTTTCTACAAATAATTTATTGATTTGTGTTCTTTTTTTTTTTTTTGCTTTGAAGAACAAAATTATTAAAAATTAGCAGTTGACGTTAAAATAAATTTTATATCTATTTAAATGATATATATATATAGTATTCAAATATGATATTGTTTATTGTATCTCACCTGGTCTTTTTTACAAGTAATTTGTTGGTTTATGTTCTTTTTTGTCGCTTTGGCTATTTTACCATGATAAAAAATTTTGTTGTCGATATTGATAATCTTCTTTAAAGTACAACTTATGTTTATCCATGTGAAACATTTAAACACTAAATAATTTTTCTTACATATTTGAATTTTGAAACTAACGACTCTACCTCCATTCTGCATACATTACTCCGTCATTATGTGTGCACTTTACCATTCCCAAATCACATTTGTTGTACACTAGATATATTATTGCATATAATTCCCTCACTAGATGTATTATTGCATATAATTCCCTAACATCTAAATACAGTCATAAACAATACAGTATTATTTATGCACTATCTTATAGAAAAATGGTAAAGAAATGTAGGACTTATAAACCTAAAGCTACCTTGAATTTATTTTAATGAAACATACACGTATATATTACTATTAATTTCTATATAAATTTCAGTATCTTATCTATATATCACTTTTTAAATTTTATTTGTGATTTAACATGCGCTGCTACAGAAGAAAACACATCGACGAACCATTTTTAGTAACCTGTCAATCTAATGAAACTGCGAACCACGGTAGGAGAAGTGGGTATGTCCCAATCACGAACTTCCTAAATCTTTGTCGGGTCTACTATAATTCCATCCTTGGACACCACGTGCCCCAAGAATGCTACAGACTTAAGCCAAAACTCACACTTAGAGAACTTGGTGTAAAGTCGTTGAACTCTAAAAGAATGGAGCACAATCCTCAAATGTTGGTCGTGCCCCTCCTTACTCCTCGAGTAGATAAGGATGTTGTTGATGAATACAATCATGAAGGAGTCTAAGTAAGGCCTCAACCAGCAGCTCATCAAGTCCATGAACGTTGCAGGGGCATTGGTCAACCCAAATGACATCACTAGGAACTCATAATGGTTGTAGCGAGTCCTGAAGGTTGTCTTAGTAATGTACTCACAGTCTTTCTACTCAAGGCATCCGCTACCACATTTGCCTTACCTGGATGGTATAGAATAGAAATGTCATATTCCATTAGCAACTCTAACCACCTGTGTTGCCTCGAATAAAGATCCTTCTAGCTCATAATATACTGAAGACCACGATGCTTGGTGAATATCTCGCAAATGAACACCAAAAAGGTAATGCCTCAAAATCTTACGTGCAAAAACTACCGCCGCTAACTCCAAGTTATGGATGAGGTAGTTGAGCTCGTGCACCTTGAGATGTCTAGAAAGATATGTTATTACTCGGCCCACTGCATTAGAACACAACCTAAATCAATACCCGAAGCATCATAATAGACTGAAAACCCCTGGCCCTCAACTGGAAGAATCAAAATCAGAGTTAAAGTAAGTAAGCCTTTGAGCTTCAAATAGCAAGGATTAAGAAATCACCTAACCTTAGCTCAAAATTATGTTTCCAATGAGTTTTCCAAGCTCCAAAGATGTGATAATGGAGGAATTTTTGGGTAAAAATGGAGAAGGATCAAAGTGGAGGGTATATATACAGCTACCTTCACTTAAGCAAAAGTTTACAGCTTAAGCAGAATCGCTTAAGCGACTGACCAGACTCTTAAGCGATGATCACTGTTTATCTGCCTCTACTTAAGCATCTCCCAAGCCACATATATAATGATCCATTCTGTTGTTACTAAATCATTTGCGATAAAGGAATGAAAATTTTTAATTTTCATTCTCCAATATGAATTTGATTCCAAAATAGCAATTACTTTATTCATTGTACCACCTCAAGTATTCAGGCTAAGATTTGAGTTTTTTGATATGTGTAGATAGACCTAAATTGAATGAAATTTATTTGTTCATGAGAATTAAGATCAATTCTTTAGTGTGGAAGTACATATGATATGCACTAATGCCCTTCAAAACCCTTAGCACAAAGTTAAGTTGGAAGTGTCCTTAGCGATTGAGTTTCGGTCTAATTTTAAACTAGGGTTAACTTCAAACGGTTAATCCTCCTAGAATATGAAGAGGTATGGGTCCTAATATCCACCAAATTAAGATCTTTGAGTTTTCTTTCCAATGCCACCAACCGCTCATTAATCCTCTTTTGAAGTAAAGAGCTATGACCGTTTTACTAAAGACTATTTGTGCTAAAATGTTGAGGCTATAGCGGGATTTGGGATGCTTTAGCAGGATTTGGACAATTTATATGCCTATTTTGACCGAGTTTTAGGTCCAGAACAAAAATCTCATTCCACAACCCCAGAGGGGTGATTTTCCAGGGTCTAGGGTGAAAATTCTTTGTTGAGGTAAGATTTTTACTCCCTTTTAATATCAATTAATTAGTTCTTCTTCTAGAATTATTAGAATGGGGAAATTATGGTGAAATTATTGGGGATAAGAACCCTAGATTCATGAAAGAAATTATAGGAAAAACCTATGAGTATGTGTAATATTATCTAGAATTGCTTCTAGATTGTAAACTAACGAATCGTAGCATGAATTTGTTATTCTAAATCATGAATTTTGATGGTTAGGGACCTTGAATTTTATAAAGATCTAATCTTTAGCTTTAAAATTCTATTAATAGAGATAATGTGAGTATAATAGAACTAGTTAATGGTTAATTGACCCTTGAGTAATATTATAGAGCGTGAATAAGGATAGAATTAGTGGGTTTGAATTCCCTAAGTATTTATTTGAAGAGTAATTGATAACTCTTATAACTACTTATTTATTAGATGATTGGTTATTCTGAGGCATGAAGGAAGAAAAAGAGCATCCTTGTTGTGGCTTGCTTGTTTCAAGATTTTTGGTTGAGGTAGGTTATGATTTATGAGTGGTAGACTTAGATTAGTTAAACGTATACACTATGTAGAATTGACAGGAGAATGTATGATTAGGCCTTCAGGCATGGTGTTGGAATGTATAAAACATGATACTAATAATATAAACATCTAATACATGTTGTAATATACTTATTATGAAAACCTTGAGGTGTGATATGTATTTGTATGACTTTCATAAAGTGTTGTAAAATATAATCTGGAGTTAATAATATAATGGTAATCCATTTGTGTGTTGTTTGTTTTGAATTACATGTTCTCTTTGTTGTAAATTGCCCTAGCATGTTAAGTATGAAGGGGGAAAAGAGAATTGATATTCTATCATAAGGTTTTGAGAAAGACTTGGAAACTGTAGCATAACCTGTTGTAAGATGAATAAACTAAGGTTATGCTTGTATGTGGAATATTGACGGTTTGATTATGGTATATCATTAAGATAGAAGTTGAGGAGTTAATGGTGTTATAGCTAGGGATGAATTGTAGACGTATGGAAGTATGCATATATGTACATATTTATAAAATTAGAGTTTAAAGCCAATTTGATTATGTGTGCTCTCTTAACTGATTATCTATTATTGGTCATCGCACATACTTAAGGTTGATGAGTTATTATTTGCTAATGCTTGAATAAATAAGTTGTTGATTTATCCTAGGGACATGTTTGTAAGTGATAAAATGATGACTAATAGTTAATATGCAAGAGTGTTAATAATAAACTTGCTTGATGAACTAGAGTTTAGGCTCAAGTTAATTGCATGTGTGCATATTAACTATGTGTTGTTTGTTTGGTTGCAACACATGTTTGTAAATAGTGATTTTGGTTAATTGACTTGTTGTAAGTGTTGTTTAATGAAACTTGCAAGATGAATTTTAATTGTACCTAGTACCTGATTGTTGTTGTAAATTGATTACTGCTAAATACATAATTGTCATTGAATTGGTGGATTAAGGCAGAATAAGGGTGGGGATATTGGAATAAGGATGGAATAACACTTGTTTTGGGATAAGGGTGGCAAGGCACTTAGTTTTCTAATGTGATTGAAGATGAATTGAGTTCATCCCCTACAGTTCATGGCTAGTAGGCAACCATAAGTCCCATAGCATGTGTGCACACTATGACTGGAGAGTTTGATGGTTCCTTGAGTAGACCAATTTATGTTTGATGATATATTATGGTTCCTTGTATGGATTGGTTATTTGATGAGATATTATGGTTTCTTCTGTAGGTCGGTTATGTTGATGAGATGTTTTATTATTCCTTGAGTGGACCAGTTTATATTTTGTGATATACTATGGTTTCGTATGCAGGCTGATCCTTGATGTGATAATATGATAATGAAATTCTTGATGCCCTAAATGGCAAGCCGAAATGGTGTACTTTACCCTTGTGTGAGATTATTGATATGAGCATTGTTAAATCTTAATTGATGACTTGAACATCTACTTGATGAATTGAAAGCTTACTTGATGACATGAACATCTACTTGATGAATTGAAAGCTTACTTGATGACTTGGATGTCTACTTGATGAATTGAAAGCTTACTTGATGACTTCAATGTCTACTTGATAATTAAAAGCTTACTTGATGACTTTAATGTCTACTTGATAAATTGAAAGCTTACTTGATGATTGAAATTCTAATTGATGACCATATATGTTTTAAATCGATAATTGTATGTTCTGACTATTATACATAATTCCTATATTGCTGGGTTGTCGTGAATTGTGGATAGAGGATTATGATGGATGACATTTGATGTGAATAGTGATGTATGATTGGTGAGATTAAGTATGTAATGATATAAGGGGAATGTCGGTGGTACAAATTGCCTATTAGTAATGAATTGGGTGCAACTCAGTCAACAAGAATAAAAAGGGTAATACTTTTAGGTAATATGAAAGAGAGAGAGATAGCATAAGTGGGTGAATGTGATCTAAATTAAATTGTTTATTATTATGTTTATCTTGTTTAATTTTATGTGGTGTTTCATGATCTAATCTTGGCCGCCATGATACCTACTAGTACGTGTGTTTATATTGATACTACTCTTGCTATACCCTTTTTAGGTGTAGTGTAATTGCAGAATTAGTTGATGTTTCTTATATGATGCGGCTAATGATCTCCTACAGCTTTTGCTTATTCTATACCTATGGCGGAAGATAAGTCTTGTGTTTTGTTCCTTTTATCATAGTAGCTCTAATACATGTCTAGACTAGGTCCACGGGGAGTTATTTTTCTTTTATTATATTTTTACTAAGATTGAAATATTTTTATAATTAATTCAATAATGTAATAAATTAGTTTATTAATGACTTTCGCATAATATTGGTTGAGTGGTAAATGTTCTTCTATCTAGTTAGAATAGAGTAGTGCCCGCACAATTTTATAATTTGGGCCATGACAGTTGGTATCAGAGTGTAGGTTATCGATCTCACAAGTAGAAGAGAAAATGTCGAGTACAGTCCTGTGGATTGGTGTGTAGATGTACATATCAAATCTTCATGAAGCTATGAGGTATTCTAGGAATTTTTTCCCTGCCTTCTTTCATGTCATATTGTTTTAGATCTAATTGGTTCCAATTGGTACATGGATGAGTTTGATTGGTATCTAGCTTATTCCAATTGGTATCTAGCCGATTCTAATTGGTATCTAGTGATAAGATTCACGTTGATGCATAAGTAACTAATTTTTGTGATCACTTTGTGATGTTAGGTGTTGCTTGTCGAGTCAATTGTAATATGGCATGTGGATAGATAGTAATGTGAAAACTACATAACTAGCTCTGATTTTTTGTATTGATATGTGTTATATGAATTCTTTGATGAATTTTTATAGTTGTGTAACTTGCGGGGCAATTGTAACTTGAATTAGATAATAATAATAAGAGAAGGCTGGTTGAGAGGGTGGATATAGTAGCCCTTGGCATGAAAGTTGAATGATGTGATTTATAAGATATGATGTGTTGATAAGTTCAATGTCTGATATGGGAATTGTTGTTTGTTTAAGGTGACATACATATTTTAACGTCATACTTTGTTTGACTTGGTGGTTTTGACTATTGATTGAGTAAACTACTTGTATTGTGATTATAATATGTAGTTGATAAGGAAGTCATGAGATTATGGTGGAACTAGGTTAAGGTCCAAGAGCATTGATTTAATGAAGGTTCAGTAGAAGAATCATCTAGTTAAGGAGGCTACATGGGAGATAAAGTCGTACATACATAGTATATACCCCCAGCTTTTTGACAGTTTATGTACCTTTCTAACTCTTATATTCGAGGAAGAATGTGTGTTTTAGTGGTGGATAATGTAGCAACCTTCACATCGAATTTTGGAATTTTATGAATTTTGACCATTTCACCCCTCTCCATAGTTGTATTATGGTAATTGTGGTCTATGGGAGTAGGTGGAGTGATTCTAGAGCTGTTTGGTTATAATTTATGCGAATCTTTCATTTTGTAAGCTTTTGAATTTGACAGGGTTTACTTTGGTAACATTCTGAGATCTAGATATCCTATGCAAATTCCATTTATTTTGTTAGCTTTAGAATGCCATTTTTAGGTTTGTTGGTTTTGCGTCACGAGGCATTTAGTTGTGTTTTAAGTCATTAGTTGGGGAGTTGGTGAATTATGGCTCAGGGTTGACTTCAGTTAGCATTGTTAATGACCACTGTTGGTGAATCTGATGATTCTATTGAGTCCAGAGTGTCGATTTTAGTCTAGTAACATAGTTGGTTTATGTTCACGGGGTTCTGAATAACTTTTTAGGGTCCATTTGGGGAATTTTAAAGTATGGTTGATGTTATCTAGTTGTTGGTGAAGGTGTAGTAAACCGTTACTGTGGGTTTGGGCTAGCTGGACCTGAGCCACTCCTGTAGTGACTTGCCAGCATTGGCAGAGGTGTGGATGCGACCTTTTGTTGCCTCTGAGATCTCTCTCGTGCGGGAGAAGGACCACTTTGGCAAAGGTCCATGAAGTAAGTGGCCTCTGCTAATGCGGGTGTTTGGTCTCTTTGGAGACACCGCTTCTGCAAACTTTTCTATGCTGAAGTAGGAATATTGCACCTTAACAGTCCCCTTTTCTCTTCTTTTTTTTAATTCTCTTTCCATACCTCATATTTTGGATATTCCAAAAGGGTTTTTCAAGATTTTTTCATCGAGTAAGTTTCTTATACCATTTGCATACATTGCCCTATAGTTATTTTGTGTTTTCACCTTCAAATTTTGGTTTTTCAACTTGAAATTTTAAGGTTTTTCTGGTAAAGTTAAAAAATGTTATTTGATGATTTCAAGGCTTATTTTAATTCTATTTTTCATAAAATTTTAGATTTGAACTCCTGAAGTTATGGGTAAATTTATTTTCTAATAAAATTTCAATTATTCCCTTATAGTCTCAGGGTTGACTTTTGGGTTGACTTTTTTGGACCTGAATTAGAACCATAGCAATATTAGTGTCATTGAATTCTTGTTTACGAGTAGATCTTGTTTTGGTAGGTTGATTGTGTTTTGAGGCCAGTCAGAAGTGGAAGGCGAGGTTGTGATCATTAGAGACTTGCGGTTTTGCTTCAAGGTAGGTTATGGCTTAACTTTCTTCAAACATTGCTTGTGTGCGGACTTATTATGTAAAGCATGCTATGGGTTGGGTGTTTTAGCAATTTAAAGGGGCGTATGAGATGGATTGTTTTGTGATGCCTAAGATGAGGTTTATGTCTTGATAATGATGCAAAATTAAAGGTATTGGGTTAAATGTAAGGCTTAAAGCCTATGTTTATGAGATGATTGATATTTTAAGACTATATCCTTATTTATCATATCTATTTTTGTATTATTATCTCTGAGTATGCATATTTATCCATCTCATGAATATTTGGAGAGTGATATTGAAAGAAAATTGATTTTTGTATCGAGTGATCCATTACATTTGTCGGATGATAGATTTAATATACTGAGTGGTCTGTTGCATTTGCTAGACAGTGAGGTATGATTCTATTGAGTGATTTGAGTAATTGTATATGGACCTTGAGAGTCTCCCATGGGTCCCTCCACGTAGCAAACTACTAAAGGGGGTGTATATGGAGTGCATTAATCATTGCATATTATTTTATATCATTGCATTGTATTATTTACCTAAGTTATCATTATGATAAAAATAAACTATGAAACTATTGATATTGAACTGCTGGGCTTTCTGTGTGTAGGGTTATTTAAGTGTTTTTTATGAATTAAAATTTTCTACCTAAGTTCACTCGTCCTATGATGCCTTCTGAGTACAAGAGGACGATACTCACTCCTACTTTTATGCCTTCTTATCATGGTTTGAGTGGTTCCCACGGTGTGTGATCATTCTTGTTGGTGATAGTTTGGATCTATGGTGAGATCCTCTCTCCACGAGTCTATTCTGGCTTTCTATATCTTTACTTTTGTCTTTATTTGATTTTCATAGATAGTTCGGTGTCTACCGGTTAGACATTTTATATTAGAGTCACTCTTGTACTTATGACTTCTAAGTCTTGCGGTCTTGTATTTGTGTTAATCATCTACTTTTGAGGTTGTATTAAGATATTATTATTGTTATAGGTCATTCATATGGATTTTAACAGCTGCCTTTATTTTTTAATCTTTTTGAATTGTTATAGGTCATTCATGCGGCTTACCTACCATAGTGGGATTGGGGTAGATGCATTAAAAAGCCTTGAGTTTTTGGGTCATGACAACAACCAATTATTCAGATCGGCATCAATGTGACTCCCCTTATCAAAATCGGCATTAATATGATCCTACTTATCCAGGCCGATGTCAAGGTGACTCCACTTATACAGTTCGATATCAAGGTGAATCCACTTATCCAGATCGACATCAAGACATTATCAAACATAATAACTTCGTTTGAATATATTAGATGTCGTAAGAGAAATTATCAACCAGTTAAAGAATCATTCAAGTTAGATTATTTGCCTTTTAATGAGAAAAGTTGGGCAGCCACCTCATTTAAAGTGGCATATTCTATTCAACTTGGATCGTCCACCTTTCAACAAGACAGTTTATGGAGATACCCCATTTAAAGTGGCATATCAAATTCAAGTTTTGTCATCCGCCTTTCAATGAGACAATTTAGGTTGCCACCTCATTCAAAGTGGCTTATCGCATTCAAGTTAGGTCGACCGCATTTTAATGAGATAAATTAGGCAGCCACCTCATTCAAAGTGGCATATCATATTCAAGTTGAGTCTCCCTCCCTTTAATAAGACAAGTTGAAAATACGCCTCATTCAAAGTGACATATCACGTTCAAGTTGGATTGTCCGCTTTTTAATAATGCAAGTTGGGTTGCCACCTCATTCAAAGTGGCATATCATATTCAAGTTTGGTCGTTCTTCTTTCAAAGAGATAAATTGAGTATCTATCCCCTTCAAAGTGGCACAAAGTAGAATATCACACTCAAGTTGGGTCATCCAGCTTTCAATGAGACAAATTGGGTTGCCATCCATTCTAAGTGGCATATCATAGTTAGGTTGGGTTGTTCACCTTTCAATAAGACAAATCAGGTTGCCACCTCATTCTAAGTGGCATATCATATTCAAGTTGGCCCATCCGCCTTTCAAAGATACAATTTGGGTCTCCATCTTAGTGAACGTGGCATATCAAATTCAAATTGGGTTGTATGCCCTTCAATAAGACAAGTTGGATCGCCACCTCATTTAAAGTGGCTTATCAAATTTAAGTTAGATCGTCTGCCTTTCAATGATATAAGTTGGGTCGCCACCTCATTCAAAGTGGAAAATTAAATACAAGTTATGTCATCCGTCTTTCAATGAGACAAGTTAGCTAGGTGGTATTGACTGTTGTTTTTGCCTATCGAGCTTATGGGGATGATCAGTTTGTTGTTTGATTATTACCATACTATTTTTGTTAAGAGTTCTTTATGATGATTCTTGATCTTTTTCCCCGAGTACTTTATTATTTGATGACATTAGTTCGCTCGATTTTTATAAGTGAACTGCTTAGTTAGCTATGATTTGTAGGGTGTAAATTGATTACAGTTAAGTATGTTCTAGTCCACCATTGAGTATAGTTAAGTATGTTCTAGTCCACCTCTGATTCCTACTTGAGTATTTATAGTACCTTATGTTACCATTTTAGTTCTCTAGATTCATGAGTTGGTAAGTTCATTCAGATTATCTTTGGCCCCTTTATATGTATTAACATTCAGCAATTTAGGTTACCTTCTCAATTATTATTTATTTTGCATACTTAGTATATTATTTTGTATTGATGTTCCCATTGCCTAGAGGTGTTGCACTCATTCCTGAAGGTCCTAACAGATAAGGAGATAGGCCTCCTCTATAGTAGTTGAGCTCCAACAAATTGGCTAGATCTTTCCTTCCAGAGTTGCCAGACTTTATGGGGTTTGTTATCTTTTGTCATAAATAGTTTTTGAGTAGGTCAAAGCCCTGTCCTAGTCAAGAATATTACTCTTAGAGGCTTGCAGACTTTGGGCCATATAGATGTGTATGGTCGGGTGTGTAGGCCATGTTGTCTTATCGTTTTAACATATTGTCTTGTTTGCCTTGATCCTATATGTATTCAGTTTATATGTTTCTAGGGATCATAACATCCTTGACGGCCCACATGGCATTTATGATTTCCTACATGGTGGCCTCAATGGCCCCAAAAGGACTTGTGTGCTACCTATTTATTACTTTATATGAATTGTTGGGAGTAGTTGTTTTCTTTGTAGAGCTACTAATAGAGTCCTTGCTGGTTGAGGGGTTATTTTCCAGCCGAGATATACTTGTTTATTTTCTTGATTGGGTGTGGATGGTATGTGCCATTGGCAAATGGTTCAACAGGGTCGACTTGATCCTAAGTTTTGGCATCAGGTGCCAATTGCACCCTTCGAGTTTGGGGTGTGATAGAAACCTTGCATCTAGAGCATCTCACAAGCTCAACACTGAGGTAATTTTGAAAGTAAGGTCGACGGTTCATTAATATTTTTATCTTCAAATAACTTTCCCCTTTTACCATTTTCCTTTTTTATTATAATCCAACCCTACCAACGGGCGTAGAGTATTGTCAAAAATCTAGCAATCACTGACATCATTTTGTGCACATGTCCTTTTTCTTCTCTATCTAGACAAAATTGGCTACACATTAACTTCTTTGGCCAAGGACTCTTTCATCTTCTTCGAACAAAGAGAGGTAGTTGTTGACACTCAGTTTTGGTCTGACATTTTTAAAATAAATACTTTTAGGCTTCTTATTTGTTAAATAGCATAAAATACAATATTTACATATTTTTATTCAATTTTAACACAATTTGTTGATATTATCTTTATTTATGAAAACATTAGGATTTTTATCAAGTTATTACCATTTTTAAGTTTTGATTACAATTGATTTTTGTCACGGTCATTTTGTATATAAAGAAATTCTATTTCAATTTTGTTAAATCATCATTTTGTCTTTAATTCAAATCACATTTTTATGTGACATTAGATACATTGTTTAATTATTTTTAGCACAGTCTGTTGATGTGTGAGGTTACTAGAATCTTTAAGGTATTGCAAATAGAAGGGGAAATAAAGGGTCAGGCAAGAAACAGACTCTCTTGGTTTGAGAAACATAATTCAAGAAGTGTGGAAGGTGACTTGGGACTTAGCAAAAAAGGTGGAGGAAACTAGAAGCATCATGCAACAGCTAAACATACAAATTAGTCAAACATTCAGGGAGGGGAATAACTTGTCAAATTATGCATTTGACCTTCACCGTAGATAGAAATTCCACGCATTTCAAGATCTTCCAACACTCAGTAGGAAGACCCCAAATATGGACAAAACACAAATACCTAGTCTAAAGGCACAAATACCGAGTCTAAGGGTGAGGACATGCAAGATCAGACCATAATAATAGCAGATTTAGCCACATAATATACTCATATTCATAGCACAAGATAGAGTTTCACATAGTAGTAGTTCAGATAGTGAAGGAAATACACAACAGAAATATATGTAATAGAGTATGCCTGGAATGAGACATTGATGCACAAACTAGCTAGGCTTCTACTGTCTAGCTACCAAAATACTCTACCAAAAATGATGGATAGAAAGGTTTTGTTAAACTTGGAGTTAGGAGGCACAATAATCCTAGTAAAGATTCCATGAGATCACAACTACCATGTCTACATATGCATGTGTTGGATTAAATGATGATTGGTCGGGGAAAATCGAAAGTGAATGAAAAGGGTTTTGACCAACCTTGGTTTGGCTTAGATGTAAACCATTTCCTTCTCCGGTCCCTTGGGGATATAAAACTCCGATCACCTGAGTACACAGGTTTGTTGTAAGACAGAAGATATCAAAATGAACTAAGAGAAGATAAATACAGTCTACCTTAGTAATATGAAGCAGATAAAAAGAAACCATCAAGCTTGAAAAAAGACCTCAAAGTGAAAAAAACCCAGAGGAGAATACCTTGAATTAGTGGTTCCATCAACAATAGGCAGGCATTATTTTTAGGCGGAGGAGGAGACAAAATGGAGTAGCATCTGACACTCCTTTTGGAAAGTCCAATATATTTATCTTTGTTTTTATTTTTAGAATTTTATTTTGGACCGAGTTCTATTTTTGGACCTGGCCTCTTTTGTTCCTTTTATTTTTGGCTAGCCTTTGTTTTTGTAGATTAGACTCTTTTCATATTAAATAAAAACTGCTCCATGGATCTAAACTTTAATTTTAAAAATATATATTAATGTGTAAGGTCGAATAAGATTTTTTACACGGATAAATTAAATAGTCCATGATATTGGGCACATGATTTTAGGTAGCCATGTTTTTGAGCACATTGATTTGAGAAACCATAGTATCAAGCACATTGTTTTGCACCTAAGGCGGTGTTATTTTATCTATCAAGCCTTTTTACACTCATTACAATTTTTTAGGTAGTAGAAATTTTTAAATTTGGCAAAAAACATAAAGAATTTTTTTTCTCTTCTTTCTCGCTTCCCTCTTCATTGTTCCACCACCACTCCTCCTTGCCGGAATCTAGCAAGCCAGACACCATCACCACCGAAGAGCAAACTCTAGCCAACCATGACCTCACAACCCTCTCTTTTCCTTTATCCTCTACACCAGGAAACCACCAAACTCCGTCTAACAAACCCACCATTGTCAAACCAAGCCAACTATGGTGTCCACAAAGAAACAACCTTCAACTCCTTCCTCCTTCACCAAACAACCCTCTCTTCCCATTCTCCATTCTCCAACCTACCACTAAACACCCATAAATCTGGTAAACATCAACCACAATGCAAAACAACACAGTGAAACCCCAACACCACCCCAGATCTGATAGGATTCAAGGTTCTCTGACAAAACTCTAGTGACCCTTTTTCCTCTTTGTATTTTGTCAATATGTATATTTTTTATTTATTTTTCAGGTTTTTCCTACTCTCAAACTGTCTTCTATATCTTTTGTTGATTTCGTGTTGATTTTTTGCTTGAAACTTTACTCTGACAAAAGTTGTTGAAGCGACATCGTCTAGCCACTGTATAACCTTTATCCCTATATTTTTATCACTATTGACCATTGGATGTTGGAGTTGGCTAAATCTGGCAGGAAAACAATTTTGAACAGTGATCCTTGTTCCTTTTATGTTTCTATATATATTTATCTATGATTTTAGTCCTTAAATTTTATTGTTCCAGTGCTATGTCTTTAGTTTTTAGGTGTTATTATTTTTCTTTTTTGTTCTGAAATTATGTTGTTCATTGTTTTGTTTCATTCCTTATTTTTTATTTGTAATCGTAGCTTATTGTTGCTACACCATCACTATGTTGTTGTTACTGTGAATTATTTGGAACATTTTGCCCCTGCCACTATTTTGGGGGGGAGGGAGAGGGGGTTAGGAAATTTTTCCCTTTTGTTATTTTTATGAAACTTATATTGAATAGATACCAATTCAATTGGCCAATAAACAAATCTCTCTATCGATTTTCGAGGTCTCCCCATAATAAAGCATGAATTTTATTTCTAAGTTCAATTATTTTATATCAAGTATCAATTCAAATGCCTGTTGATTTTCATGGAATCTGATGTACATAAGATGGGCTTTACTTTTCATTTATTATTTTTTAAATTTATTTTGAGTTATATTTATTCATTACTAACACTCATACTAAGTGTTTTTGCAACGCCCCGAGACTACCCCTGGACTTCATACGGTGCTTAAGACTACTAGTAGCCCAAAACTAACCCGTAGCACCTGGCATAACACTAAACAATTTTCAAATTACTTAAAGTCATGAGTGAAAGTTGTTGTTTCTTCAAAAAAAACTGTGGATAATAAATATCAAGTCTGAAATCTGTCAACTTAAACTAAAAGCAATCCCAACATGACTATAATCTTAAATACTACTAAGTCTAGACAAACCTCTAACTACTAAAGAGCCACTGGGATAGACCCCAAGCTGACCCGGAGTCATGAAAGTCTGAACTAAATATAATCCTGAACAACTAAAAGCAAGAAACATAACCATAGTCGTCAAAACATGAGAATTCACCAACTCTAGCGATCACAACTAATCATGGTGTTGAGGGCGAGTACCTGAACCTACATCATGATAGTATGCAGAGCACAAAAAGTATGTGATCAGTACTTATGGAATGTACTGAGTATGTGGAGAAAGCGTGAAACATGTAAAAATGATAGGAATCATGGGATAAACATATGCATAATAAGTATATAAAGACTCATCATTTTTGTAACACCCCGTACCTTCCCGACCTTACTTGATAACCTTGAGCCATGTTTACCCTAAGTTCGAGAGCAATAAGTATGTATTTTGCATTGTCATCGATGGAACATTTGATATTGTGCTAGTACATGTGGTTAGACCTTTGTAGTGGGTGGCGTTTGTGGAGCATTTGTGGGGTGAAAAATTGAGGTTTAAGGGACATCCAAGCAAAGAATCTTAAAGCTAAGAGGTAAGCAAAAGGTTGGGACTTGAAAGATCCAACCAAATTCGCAAAGAAAAGCCAAAATCAAAAATTTGGCATGGGGCGCTGCAGAGGGCGTGCCAGGCTGCTCTAGCCCAAATTTTTGTTTCCACAGGCAGCAAAGGGGCGCGCCAAACGGCGTCCCGGGGTGGTTTCGCCAAAATTTTTCTTCGACTATTATGATGTATATAAGACTTTTAAGTCATGGTATAATAACCCCATAATAGTAGGACTAATATTAAGCGCGTTTAGCATCCGAGTTGGGGTTAATTCTTCGTCACAAATGTTTTAATAAATTATGTTCAAGTAAGCCATGAGTGACTAGAATTTCTAGTTTTGCGATTGAGGCTACGAACGGAAATCTCGTTAGTGAATATTATCAAGACATTTATAGAATTATTTGAACATGAGATATATGGTGGATTATACATTACACTTGGTGGGTTAAGATGACATGGGTTATTGGGCTCAATTTAAAGCCCAAAGAGAGACCAAAATGCAAGGCCCAATGGGGCAAATGACCCATTCTTCCACTTTGACCAAGCCAATATTGCATTTAATGCAAGGAAATGGATAAGTATGACTTGAGGACTATATAAAGGCCCCAAAATCAGATTTTTAATTCATTGGAAATCTCATGCCTCTTAGATATTTTCTCAAATATTTCTCTCAAACCCTAAGAACCCTAAGGCACTTCTTGGGACAAGATCACTCATTTGCAAGTTTGGGTAAGTGATTATTCTTATGGATTAATATATTATATGCATGGGAGAGTATGTATATCATGGTGGTTATGTCTAAAAGTGTAAATAATACATTTTTGCTTTTTGCCAAAAGATGTGTTATCCATGGGATTTAAACTTGAAAGATGACTTATGGTTTTGATGAAAGTGCATGGTATGGATGAAATATCAACATTTATGGTGTGATTATGTTTCTAAACTTGCTATTTTTCTATAAATGTAAATTATGGGATTTTGGCCGATATGTTGTTATGAGGTGTATTAAGGTGACTTGATGGATTAATTGTGATATGGTGTTCATGAGAAAGTGTAAAGGAGAAACTTGGTTGTGAAATGCTATTGGTATGTGATGTTGTGGTCAATGTGTGGCATGATTGGGGTATTGTTGGTAGGACAATGCCGTAAATGGTATTGTAGAGAAGGAAATGACATTTTAAAGGCAAACATGTAACTCGTTGTCGTCATATGCATTTGTAAGGTAGTTGGTGGTTAATGTAAACTCCGTTGTGTACTTGTGATGTAGAGTGAAACATAAGGAAGGAGCGGGACTATTGTATGCACATTTAAGACTGTATATTCAATTGAGAATACAAGGTATGTAAGGTTACCCTTTCCGTATCCTTCTGCAGCTCCTAGTATTCACATTGATGTTGTACTAGTTCATTCCGAAATGTTCTAAGGTATCCTATATCCGGTTACCAATTGTTATTATCACATGTTTCCTACTCATTGATCAATTGTGATTCACATGTCTCATGTTCATTGACTAATGTTCCAAAGATTCCATGGTTCCAATAATGTTATGTTCCAAGGTTCCAATAGTGTTTATACACATGTCCCTTATTTATTGATTACTGTTCCAATACTTCCAATAATGTTATGACAAGTGAATGTAACAATCTCTCACAAGTGAATATACCAATCTCTCACAAGTAAAGGTATCAATCTCAAAAGTAAAGAATAAAGTAATGTATATATGTTGTTAATGATTGAGTATGGGTGGTAGCTTTGGGGGCGAAATGCCTAGCTCAAGCCGATCCCGAGATTATTGGATCAGGGGGCAGTCCTAGAGGCATAAGCCTAGCTTGGACCGATCCTGACAGGGGGTAGCTCTAGAGGTAATAACCTAGCTCAAGCCAAACCTGATAGGTTGGTATGGGTGGCATCTCTAGAGGTAATAACCTAGCTCGAGCCGAACCCAATGTATCGATTCATGGGTGGTAGCTCTAGAGGCATAAGCCTAGCTTGAGCCGATCCCAACATAACGTTATGTTATTAAAGACCCACTGATCAGTTGGGGCCTGGGTACATAGTGACACAAGTGATGATGAGCAAGCATAGATGTAAAGAAGCAAAGAAAATAATGAAAGCAATACACATGGTTTCCAAAGTACAGAAGGGTGACTTATCCATACTGATTATTCATTTGTATTTGAGTTCATTGAAGTAATTATGTATCATACAGTTTTATATGGCCTTACATACTCAGTACATTCTTCGTACTGACCTCCTTGGGGGGATTTACCTTACTTGCTGCAGGCACAGGTACTAGTAGACCTCCACAGTAGAGTACGGGTCATTTGCAGATTTTTAGTGAGCTCCAGTTGGTTCGAGGCTTTTCGAGTCATAGTGCACATTGATTTTGGTATTGTAAATGCTGTATAAAGCGGGGACTTATCCCGACTCTAGCTTGGCTATGTATATGTATCTGTAGAGGCTTTGTAGATATATGTGGTATGAGGAATGTAAGAGATGTATGTCCATGTTGACTCGATGGCCCTAACGGCCAAGTTTCTTACATACATATAGTACATGCTTCCATAACTTCCACTATTGATATCTTATATCTCCATGTGATGGTGCTGCTTATTGAGTGACATGCATATGAATAGACATGATCAAAGATTGGTTCTCTCGGGCCTCATCGGCTTCGGGTGCCAGTCCGCCTCGTTGGAACTCGGGGTGTGACAATTTTCATGAATAAAGCTGAAACTGAAATATCATATACGTAGAGAGTAAAAAACATAATTTGACAAATCCACTAAGCAATATACAGTTAAGTTTCTAAAATTGATTTACTTTGGGAGATTCTCTTAACCGACATAAATCATGTAAGAAACATAGAGTCTAATATATGCCTCATTGGAAGGCTGCAATATACCTTGCTAGGGTTATAAAGCCATGTATGATGTGATCACTAAACTGAGCTCGTTTGGGAAAACATGATATCTATGGTGGTACGTAGTTTTGGGACTTAGGTATGCTAAACCCATGTCCGCTTGGTGCTCAATACTACATACAAAACCATACAAATTCTCATACTATATAAAATTTATCATGAGGTAAGCATAAATTAGTTTGTATGTCTGAAAACCAATTATGCTTCTGTTTCTGTTCATGTCTATAAACCAATTCATGATATTTGTACAAGTCTGAGATAAGGGGATTGAATCAGGTCAAATAGTTTAGATCATGCTAAAATCATATAATGATTGTTAAATCATAATATTCATATCAAAACTAACTAATTATAAAGCATAAGTTCAAGCATGTGAATAGAGCCATATTCAAACCATAAAGTTCATGAATTTAGTAAGAATGTATAAATAATTTCATAGGGTGGCATAAAATTCAAGTTCATGAAAATTGGGTTTGAACCCTAGTTGGTAAATCTGAAATTCGTTAAAGAAAATGATGTTTTTGGTCACAAGGACGAAAGGAAATCCTTGTTGCAAATCCCACATACCTGAACTTGATGATTTATTGAAGTAGAATATTGAACTAGGGCCTTGGAGTTTGTATTTTGGGATGAAAACCCTTCCTTGAGTTTCTTGAAGTTTGAGAGGAGGGGAGTGAGAGATTTGGGAGTTACTCTGCACATTTGGGGCATTTCTAGGAAATAAGACGGGTTTGGGGAGGTTAAGGGTCAAAAATACCCCTCTTAGAACGTAAAAAAAGAATAAAAAATTGAAATTTTCATCTGGGTACAAGACTGGCGCGCTGCACCACTCAGTAAGCCAGGTATTGCCTTCTGAAGTTTGGGGCGCCAAGCATGCCACGCCTCTTAGTATGCCATATTTTGATGGCTAGAGTGTCTCTGGTAAAATGACCATAACTTTCTACTCTGGAATTGGATTGACAAACGGTGGGTGGAGTTAGAAAGAAGACTCAAAAATGTTTTGTTTGGTAAGTCTTAAACTAAAAAACTCTTTATATTTTAGGAGTTGTTCTCCTTTTAAGTTGAACCTAGTAAAATCTTATACTAAGATTCAACCCGTAAAAAGCTTTCAACTTAACTTTGTGCTAGAGGTTGCTTATGACCTTAATTTATATCCAAAACTATTATCACACTATGGAATTGATCTTAACACTTATTTCATATTTGAAACCATCGAATTTGAGTCTATACGTATTCAAAGAACGACTCGGATCATACTTCAGAAATTTGGGGTGTTACAAAATCTCGCCCTTGGAATCATTAATCCTTGAATCAAGATTAAGATGGGATCAAAAGGTCGTATATAGCTACATTAAGATAAAGCTTGAAACTAATCATACACTATAACTAGAAATTGACTTAGACTTAAGATACTGATTTGACTGAAGCTTACTAAACATGCATGATTTCACAGAATCGCTTGAAACAAATAAGAATTTGAATTTCTTTTGGGGCATGACACTAAGAAGAAAGCTACACCTCATGCTGATTCGGTTCTAGGAGTGAAAAAATGTGTTCATCATGTTTGCCTCTACTTCTAAGTCGCTCCCTCAACTAACTGATTTCTGCATAACACCTTCGCTAAAACAATATCCTTATTTCTTAACCTTCGAACCTGGCGATCAAAGATCCCGACCGGAAAATATTCATAGGACAAGATATCTTTTACACCAATACTCTCCATAGGCACAACCAAAGATGGATCCCAATATATTTCTTTAACATAGATAGGTAAAAGATTGGATGAACTGCAACTAACTCTGCTGGGAGATTTTGCTCGTAGGCAACATCTCCAATGCGCCTTAAAATTTGATAAGTAACAATATATCGGGGACTAAACTTCCTATTTTTCTTAATCCTCATCACCCCTTTCATTGGCAAAACGTTCAAGAACACCTAAGCATACATAACAAACTCAAGTTCTCTTTTCCTGACATTTGCATACGACTTCTGATGACTTTGAGTTGTTATTAATCTCTTCCAAATTAATTGAACCTTTTTCATCTCCTCATGAATAGAATTTGGCCCAATCAAGGTTGCCTCACCAACTTCAAACCAACCTATCGAGGACCTGCATCTACGCCCATACAATGCCTTAAATGGTGCCATTTGGATATTGGCGTGATAACTATTGTTATATGCAAACTCAATGAGAGGCAAATGGTTATCCTATTTCCCTTTGAAATCAATCACACACGCTCTCAACGTTTCTTCTAATGTTTGGATAGTATGCTTAGCCTGGCTATCTGTCTGAGGGTAAAATGATGTGCTAAGATTTAATTTAGTACCAATACCCTTCTAAAATGATTTCTAATATTGAGAGGTGAATTGGTTACCTCGGTCTGAGATAATGGATAAAGTAACCCCATGAAGTTTCACTAACTTGTGGATGTATAGTTTGGCATAATCCTCAATTGTGTTCGAGGTTTTGACTGGCAAAAAGTGAGTTGACTTAGTCATTCCATCTACGATGACCCGAATTGAATCATATTGACGCCAAGTGCAAGAAAGCCCCATAATCAAAATCCCTATTGATAACCTTCCACTTCCAAGTGGGTATGCTAATATCCTGAAGTATACCTCCCAGTCTTTGATGCTCAACTTTAACTTACTGACAGTTGGGACATATAGCCATAAAATCTGCTATGTCCCTCTTTATACCATTCCACCAATAGACTTCTTATAGGTCATGGCACATCTTAGTGGACCTGGATAGGTAGAATACTAAAAACTGTGGGCTTCAGCTAACATTCTATCTCTCAACCCATCGATATTGGGAACATATAAACGGCCCTGATAGAAAAGTGCACTATCTCCCCCTTGGGAGAAAACCTCCACCTTCTACTGATGGACTGCATCTATTAACTGACTCAATATAGGATCATTACGCTACTTTTTCCTTCATCATCTATATTAAGCAACCGAACCCCTAACTGGTTTAATCTATGCACATATTTAGCTAACTCTTTTTTCTTACCTTCAACATGGGCTACACAACCCATAGATAATCTACTAAGAGCTTCAGCGACTATATTTGCTTTACCCTGATGGTAAAGCATATTCATGTTCTACTCTTTCAACAACTCTAGACATCTCCTTTGGTGAAGATTTAACTCCTTCTGACTGAACACATATTGGAGACTTTTATGGCTAGTGGAAACATCTAGATGTACTCCAGATAAACAATGTCTCCAAATTTTCAAAGTGAAAACTACTGCTGCTAACTCTAAGTCATGAGTTGAGTGATTCCTCTCGGATCCTTAAGTTTTCTGGAGGTATAGGCTATCACCTTCCCATTTTGCATCAAAACACATACAAGTTTGACCTATAGGCATCAAAATAAACCACAAATCCATCTAATCATTCTTGCAAAGCTAATATCGATGCTGAAGTCAACTTATACTTCAAATCTTGAAAACTTTTCTCACACAAGTCTGACCATTGGAATTTCACCTTTTTTTGTGTCAATCTGTTCAAAGGTGTTGGTATCGAAGAAAACCCCTCAACAAACCTCATGTAGTAACTGGCTAAGCCCAAAAAGCTCCTAATATCGGATGGAGTAATGGGCCTAGGCCAACTTTTCACTGCATCTGTCTTCTAAAGGTCTACATGAACACCTTCACTAGAAATAACATAACCTAAAAAGGCAACAGACTTCAACCAAAATGCACATTTACTGAACTTAGCTAACAACTTACAATCCTTGAGAGTTTGTAACAATGGTTTGTATGCTCTTCCTCACTTCGAGAATAAACAAGTATGTCACTAATAAAGACAATGATAAATTTGTCTAAGTACTACTTGAAGACCTTGTTCATTAAATCCATAAAATCTACAAGAGTATTTGTTAGTCCAAAATACATAACCACAAACTCGTAGTGACCATACCGAGTTCTAAAAGTAGTCTTAGGAATATCACACTCCCTGACTTTAAGTTGATGATATCCTGATCTGAGGTCAATTTTTAAAAAGCAATGAGCATCCTGAAGCTGATCGAACAAGTCATAAATTATTGGGATAGGATACTTATTCTTAATGGTGACCCTGTTCAACTGCCTGTAATCTATACACATTATGAGAGTACCATCCTTCTTTCACATGAATAAAATGGGAGCACCCTACGGAGAAATACAGGGCTTAATGAAATCTTTGTCTAAGAGATTATTGAGTTGTTCTTTTAATTCCTTAAGCTCTGCTGGAGCCATTCTATGAGGAAGAATGGAGATGGGCTAGGTATCTGGGAGAAGGTCTATCCCAAATTCAATCACCCTATCAGGAGGAACTCCAAGTATATCATCAGAAAAAACTTTTGGAAACTCATTGACTATAGGAATAGGCTAGAGATTTGAGGTCTCGGATTTAGAATCCTTAACCCAAACTAAATGATAGATATACCCTTTAAGAGATTAATTTTCTGACTTTGACATAGGAGATAAAACAACCTTTAGGTACCACTGGACTATCTTTCCACTTGAAGACTGACTCGTTAGGAAACCAAAATTTCACGACCCTAATTTGACAATCAACTAAGACATAGCACGAATGGAGCAAATCCATGTCAAGAATGATATCAAAATCAGTCATCTCTAACTCTATTAAATCTGCTAACGTGACCCTACAAAGGATGGTAATATGACAATTTCTATATACTCTTATAGCAATAACTAAATCTCTAATAGGAGTAGAAACTAAGAAAGGTTCAAAAAAACTTTCGAGACTAAAACCAAAATTCACAGCAATAAATGGGGTTACAAAAGAAAAATTAGTTCCCGAATCTAACAACATATAAGAATCAATATGAAAGACTCAAATTGCACCAGTGTCTACATCTAGGGAGCTCTCCTTCTCTTGATGAGAAGACAAATCATAAAAGTAGTTCTGACGCTGACCACCATCGACACTAGATGAAGAACTCTACTACTGAGTTGGGTGGCCTGAATAAGCTGCTAAGGTAGTGGACTGTGTCTGAGGGCAAGTATCCATATTGTCCTGCTTGACTGAAGGGCACTCTTTTAGCTTGTGACCTGGTTCACCACATCTGAAATAGCCTTTCTTACCAAACAAATACTAACTTGAATGATTTTTAGCACACTTTCTGCAAACCGGGTAGGTATGTCCCCCAATGACATTGTCTTGAGATTTGGAGGCTGGTGCTCTGCCTCATTACTGCTACTTAGAGTTGGGTTCTGGGGCACTAGCTGAAGATAATGTAAGGGCAGACGATCAGTTCTGAAATTATGAGTGATTTCCCCTACCTGTCCTGTGCTAACTGTACTCAAACTGCCTAATCCTTGCCCTCTTAGTATCTCTTTCCTTCTTCTTCAAGTTTTCTGCCTCAACTTGTTGAGCATGGGTCATCAATCGGGATATATCTATATCTCCAATTAGTATGGCATTCCTATCCTCATTAACTACCAATTTAAACACCACTAACTAACTTATGCGGGCCCTTAGATCAGACACCATTTTTGATGCATACTTTAAAAGTTGGGTGAATTTGAGGGAACAGTCTTTCACTAACATAAAGCCCTACTTGAGATTTATGAATTCCTCTACATTAGCTTCCCTCATCTCCCGAGAAAGAACCTGTCAAGAAAAGCTGCTTCAAACACACCCGAATCAATCAGAGTTGTATTTCCATCTCTACCTTTATTCCACTACTTATACCAATTATGAGGAACACCTTTCAAATGATACAATGCGAACTCCACTCTTTCTACCCCAGTTATATGCATAACCAGGATAACACTTTGTGTCTCATCTATAAAGTGTTGTGGATTCTTATCCACCTTCAAACCAAAAAACTCAAGTGGATTCACACTCGCAAAGTCTCGGACCCTGGCTGCAAATAAATTTCCATTTTTCTAAATTGGGGAATCAGCCTGATTATTGACCTGGGAGGTCATAGCTTAGGCTAACACCTAAAAGGCAGCCCGCAATTTAGCATGGGTAACCTATTCATTCAAAGGTTCCGCGAATGCTGGTGGGGCTAGTTGGTTTCTATTTCTACAACCGTTAGCTCAGCGAAAAGGCATTTTATATCACGTGAAAAGTACAAGTTAGAAGAGAGATACAGTTAAACTCTATAGCATGATAAAGATCATGAAAGAAGGGAAAATTCCTAATAATGTCTCATAGCCTCTTCCCCATAAGTATGACATGTTTTACACCTATGAATAAGACTCTACATAATGCGGCTTGTCAGACTCCCTAGGACACCTTAAACCTTAGGCTCTGATACCAAGTTTGTAATGCCCCAAGACTACCTCAGGATGTCACACGATGCTTAAGACTACAAGTAGCCAAATGTAAACCCCTAGCACCTGGAATAACACTAAACCATATTCAAATTAGTTAAACTCATGAGCGAAAGCTGCATTTTGTTCAAAAAAATAAAGATAAGAAATATCAAGCTTGAAATCTGTTAACAAAAACTTAAAGCAATCCAATATGAATGTAAGCTAAAATACTACTAAGTCTATACAAGCCTCTAACTATTAAAGACCCATTGGGACAGACCCCCCAACTGACCCGGAGTCATGAAAGTCTGAACTAAATATAATCCTAAACAACTGAAAGCAAGAAAAATAACCATAGTCCTTAAAACATGAGGACTCACCAACTAAACTGGAGTAAGAACTGGAGATTACAACTAATCGAGGTGCTAAGTGCGAGTATTAGAACCTACGTCATGAAAGGATTCAAAACACAAAAAGTATGTGGTCAGTACTTATGGAATGTACTAAATATATGGGGGATGCATGCAACATGTAAAAATGATAGGAATCATGGTATAAAGACATGCATAATAAGTATATAAAAACTCACCATTTTCATCAATAAATTTGAAACTGAAATATCATATACGTAGAGAGTACAAAACATAATTTGACAAATCCAGTGAATCATATACACTTAATTTTCTAAAATTGATTTACTTTGGTAGATTTTTTTAACCGATATAAATTATGTGAGCAACATGGATATTAATATATGCCTCGTTGGAAGTCCACAATATACCATATCAGGGGGATGAAGCCATGAAAGATGTGATCACTAAACTGAACCCATTTAGGCAAACATGATACCTATGGTGGCATGTGGTTTTGGGACTTGGGTATGCTAAATCCGTGTCCGCTCACTGCAATACTACTTCCAAAACCATAAAAATGTTCATACTGTATAAAATTCATCATGAGGTAAGCATAAACTAGTTTGTAAGTCTTAAAACCAATAATGCTTTTGTTTTTGTTCATGTCTACAAACCAATTCATGATATTTGTATAAGTTTGAGCTCAAGGGATTGAATCATGTCAATTAGTTTAGATCATGATAAAATCATGTAATGATTGTTAAATCATATGATTTCATGTCAAAACTAACTAATTGTAAATCATCAGTTCAAGAATGTGAATATAGTCATATTTAAACCATAAAGTTTATGAATTAAGTAAGAATGTATAAATAATTTCATAGGAAGGCATAAAATTCAAGTTCATAAAAATTAGGTTTAACCCTAGTTGGTAAATCCAAAATTCATTAAAGAAAATAATGTTTTTGGGCACAAGGATGAAAGGGAATCCTTGTTGAAAACCACACATACATAAACATGATGATTTCTTGAAGTGGAATCTTGAGCTAGGGCCTTGGAGTTTGAATTTTGGGAAGAAAACCCTATCTTGAGTTTCTTGAGGTTTCAAAGGAGGGGAATGAGAGATTTGGAAGTTACTCTGCATAGTTGGAATGTTTCTAGGATATAAAATTGGTTTGGGGAGGTTAAAGGATAAAAATACCCCTATTGGAACGTAAAAGACAAGAAAAAGTTTAAATTTTCATTTGGGTACAGGGCTGGCACACCACACAACTCAGTACGCCCAGTATGGCCGGTTGAAGTTTGGGGCCTAGCGTGCCACGCAAATCAGTATACCGAATTTGGCTAGTTGTAGTGTCTTTTGTAAAATGATCGTAACTTTCTACTCTGGTATTGGATTGACAAATGGTTGGTGGCCTTAGAAAGAATACTCAAAGATCTTTCATTTAGAGGGTCTTTAGCTACAAAACTCCTTACATTTTAGGAGTTATGCTCTTTTGAAGTTGACCCTAGTAAAATCTTACATTGAATTTCAGTGGGTAAAGAAGCTTTCAATTTACCCTTGTTCTAGAGGTTCCTTATCACCTTCGGATTCGGGTCTAAATGCATTTCAAGAACGGCTTAGATCATACTTCAGAAATTTAGGGTGTTACAGTTTTTACAGGTACCTCGAGTTAATTTCCACAGAAGACATTCGAATTAAAATTCAAAGATGCTTTGAACTATTTATTGTATTTATTATACTATATTTATTCATTTTGAAAAATGAGGGGAAATTTGTTCGTAATCATCACCTTTTTCAACCTATAGTAGTCAATACACATTCTCAACGAGTCATCATTCTCGCATACAATAACACTAGTGTGCCCCAAAGTGACACACTAGGCCTTATGAATCCTTTTCTAACAAGTCTTTTAATTGCTCCTTCAATTCTTATAATTCTGCTTGAGTTATTCTATATGGAGGAGTGGAGATAGGTGCAGTGCCTAGTATCACATCAATATCAAACTCTATTTCTCATATCGGAGGCAAACTTGGAAGCTCTTCGAAAAACATATCAGAAAATTTAGTTGCTACTAGAATGAATTAAAGAGTTAGTGGTTCCACATCTACATCTCACACTCTTACTAGATAGCATATGTACCCTTTGAACATCATCTTCTTTGCCTTAAGATATGAAATAAACTTACCTCTTAGCTCTCTAGTATTATCTTTCCATTCAAGGACATTCTCATTTGGAAAATGGAAATGTACCCACTTAGATCAACAATCTACTGTGGAATAAGAAGAATCCAACTAATTCATATCTATTATAAAATTTAAATCTACCATTTATAGCTCAACAAGTTCAGAGAGTGTATCATGATAACAAATAGTTACAATGCAATTACGATACTCTTCTAGTTATAATTGACTAGACAACTAGCATAGAAATTTCAAATGGTTTAACCAATAATTCTCGGGTTCTTTAGATGCAACCACATCAAGTGAAGTCTTCAAATTCTGTCGACCCGCTTGAGCATATATACTATTTTGAACTCCTCTGGAACTAGATGCTCCTCTAACATCTCTACCACAACCTATAAGCATATATAGACCATAAAGAAGTTACCAATGATAGTAATAAAATAGTCGGTCCAATAGGGTATATCACACCATCTATGCTCCTTTGAGGGAAGTTTCTCATTATATGTCTTAGTGTACGATACCAAAAGAAAGCATTTTTCCTAAGCTAACATGTACCTAGATGATATCTTCCACATTTTTACGAGGATGTTGAGGAGGTCTTGATTGGATAATACTTCCCTACTTTTGGTACCCTGCTAATTGTGAGCCCTAGCTCACACGTTTTTGCCTAAACTAATTGATCCTGGACCCTTGAAACTGTGGTGAAGCGCTAGATGTAGAGAAGGAAGATGATATCTTAGGCATCCTATTAAAAATTGAGCTAAACTCACCTTGGAATGGCATAAATTGCCCCATAGATCTGTCCCTCTTGGAATGACCTCTTTCCGGCTTTTGTGTCCTTCTCATTTGCCTTTGATCCTTAAAATTGTATATGAAAACTTGCATCCTTGATATATCCATGTCGTTATTCAAATAAGCAATCATAGAATCTCTAAGAAAATACGAATCCAATTCATCCATGTACTGATGAATTCTATCCCTCATAGTAGCTACTACATTAGAAACATCCCTGGACAAAGAATTAAACTAGAGACTATACTCTCTTACGCTCATACTCCCTTGTTGGAGAGTGATGAACTAGTTCGTATGGTCTTCCCAAATCTCCAATGGTAAAAAATGGTCGAGGAATGCCTTAATGAAATCTTCCATATTAGCTAAAAGTGAATTTACACCTCTAGAATGTTTCCAAACTTTGTATCACAATATAGCCACACCCTTTAGTATATATACTACTAGCTCAACTACCTTAGTGCTAGATATATACATACTATCCAAGGTATTTTGGATTTTATTAATAATGTCTTGTTGATCTTAATTAGTATCTGAATTGTTGAGCATTGGAGGGTTTAAATTAAGGAAATCTTTGTATCCACACATTATCTATCCTATCAGTGCCACTAGTATCGGTAACAGGACATGTTTTTCCTTGGCCTTGGCATCAACTATACGAGTCAACAATTGAACTAAATTCTTTAAATCTTGCTCATTAGCAATAATAGGTAGTTTTGTGGGTACTACTGTCCTCCTTAGCTCTTCTAGAGCTGTAGGAGTCGGGAAGTCTATGATGGAGACTCATCTTGAGCCTTACTTTGAATAGCTCATATTGGTGGTGATCGACTGGTCCTTTCTCCATTAGCCACATCTACTTTGTTACCTATACTCATACTTTTCCTTACAACTGACATCTTTGTTATAATAAAAATAATTCAAAGGTTAGATATGGTTCATTGACAATATTGGCTCCATCGCATGATCTAAGAGATAAAGGAAAAAATACAACTCCTAAATATCTCATAGCCTCCTATTTATAGTTGTGGTTCACAACATACCCATAAGTAAGACTATACATAGCCATGCTTTGTAGACACCCTAGGAAAGCCATCTCTGATAATATTTTTGTCACACCCTAAATTCCATTAAGACATACAGAAACCCAATTCCCTAAAGGCACCATAGAACCAACTTATAACCTATGCTTACCATGCATATAAGTATGACAATCTTAAAGCTTTGACAAGTATAGATAAGATCCTTTGATAAAAAGACCAATATAAATAGGCCCAAAACTTATATACATGGCTTGGTCGTTGAGACCACAATTATTAAGAGATGAGATGCATTTGAACTTTACTTTAATATTAGTCCACAAAACCTATATAAGATAGAAAAACTTAGTTTAGGTCAAGTTAGGGCTCCACCTTACCCTTAACTACTATACAACACCAAACTGTATACCAAAGATTTGGCAATGCTCCAAATCAACCTAGAGCTCACCAACAATAGATGAGTATCTTGTGCTCTTATTAGAGAATCCACTTGCTGGAGTACATGTACCTTTGGCATGAAATATAGCATCCCCCGTGAGGGACTTCAGTACAAAAGAATGTATTGATTATATAAGGCATAAAGTAATAATATATAAAAATAAAAGTTCAAATGAAATTAGGTATCAATATATAAAAGTATGGATAAGGATAAAAGTCCATATTTTCTTAAACTTATGGAATCATGTAAATTACATTATTTTCTTTACTCTTCCTTACTTTAAAAGCCTCGTAAGATACGTAATGTAATTGACTAGCTGATCAGTTGTAAGATGGCAGACTATTCTAGGAATTTTAGCCCTTAGAATGTTGTCCTCATAGTATTAAGCATTAAGCATTACCCTGGTAGGCTTTGGCCCCTGGGATGATGCTTTCATTGAGATTGACCTATTACTAGGCCTTGGCCCCGGGCATGCCACCTATAAATATTGTTTGTCTTATATGTTTTTTAAACTCATGGACATTATATATGTTTAACTTGATGTATTCTACCATTATTTAGACTATTTAATTATTGAAATTGCTTATATTTGTATATTACTGATACAAGCATTTTTAATGATCAAACCTGGTCACTACCTCGATAAGAGTCAGTTAATGGTATTCATAAGATACGCGTTATTTTATACAAGTCCTGATACATGCACCAGTGGAGCATGTGGGGATATGTAAGTTCGTAGCTGGATTGAGGAGATATTGGGGTAAGCAAGTTGGTTGTTTTGCAACACCAGTATGTTCATATCTATTTTTATTTCTGTTTTGTCTACTTCTAAAGACTGGTAAGTTACTCAAACTTGTAAAATCTTAGAGGCTATTGTCCTTGTGCCCTTCAGGTCTTGAGGTGTACTTTGTATTTTTCCGCACTTTATGATTAAGATTTATAAGTTATTACTTAATTATTTCTTCTGCTTTATATCTCTACTTAATTACTAAAAATGGACTAAAATAGATTTACAATTCACCTACTGGGTTTAGGTGTAGGTGTCCTCACAACTTATAGATTTTGGATTGTGACAAGGACACAATCAATGTGAAATGCCATTTGTGGGACTAGTTTTCACTGCTTCCACTAGAAAAGTAACTTTTCTCATTTTAAAGTAACTTGTTTTTCTAAAGAATCTTTGTTTATCTTGCTACTCTATTATCGTTATTTTCTTATCTGTCATATTTTTATTACATTTCCTTTGAGTCAAGAACCTACCAAAAATAAACTTTCTACCCTCCATGTACTCTACTTATGGAATTATATTAGATATATTATTGTTGTTTTTCTACAAAAATAAATATTTTCAAAAATTTTAACTTTAAAAATATATTCAAAAAATATTTTTGTCCGACCAAACACACCCTAACAATTGAAAGGTTTAGGCATGATTTCATTTTGGGGTTTGTGCTGATACAGTTATCCTAATTCTAGAATTAAAAGATTGTCGTATTAGGACTCAAAATTTGTGTACTTGTAGGACTCAATAGTCTGTGACTTGTAGGACTCATAGTTTGTAACTTGTGTTGCACAAGGTCACCTATATCCCCTTTAAATTTATTATATATTATATCATATATGCACCAAAGACTATTATATCCTTTTATCACTTCTCTGTACATGGTATTAGACATTCAGAGCAATCCAAAAATTACTTAATAATCCACATCTTTCTTTTCTTCTTTGAATCATATGACTTCTCAGTCGTTTGTCTCCTCTGCTTAAGATGTCTCTCATTGTGTTGTACAACAGATACAAAATCTACTCAATCTGTATCTGTTTTATTAGGATCTTCTATTTTATCCTTTCTTATTCCTCCTTTGCCTTCTTTATCTCATTCTCTTCCTCCTCACACTTTTGGGACAAGTGATCTACCATGTTCTTCTACAGACCAAATTGTCCTACCTTCGCTCCCTCCTTACACTGGTACAATAGAACCAACAATTCCATCTCCCTTCCACTCTATTACGCCATTGGATGTACCTAATATCACTAATTTTCTGACTATCAAACTTGATTCAGTTGAAGATGACCTCACTTGGTGTACTTAATTCACCTTCTTATTGATTTCTCATGAACTTCTTGGATTTATTGATGGATCTACACTTTAACCTACTCAATTTCTATGTAATATCTCTGGAAACCATCAAGTTTACCCATTTTATCGTTCATGGGTTAGGGTTGATCAAAGTGTATGGTCTTGGATGTTCATGACTGTCACGTCCCAAGTTCCAACAAGGAGGACTGGCACCCGAAGCCGATAAGGCCCGAGAGAACCAATCTTTACTCATGTCCATTCATATGCATTCCATAAGAAACACACCACCACGTAAGGACATAAAATGCTAATAGCGTAAATCATGAAACATATGATATATACATACGTGAAACTTGGTCATTAGGGTCATCAACTCAAGATTGACATATGTCACTTATATTCATATACCCACATATGTCTACAAAAGCCTCTAACAGAAGTACACAAATAAGCATCCTAAATTAGGGACAAGTCCCCGCTTTACACAACATTTACAATACCAAAACCAATATACAACTATGAATTGAAAAGCCCTGAACCAACTGGAGCTCACCAAAGATCAGCAGATGACCCGCAACTTACTGTGGAGGTCTACTAGTACATGTGCCTGCAGCAAGTAAGGTAAGTCCCACAAGGGACATCAGTACGAAGAATGTACTGAGTATGTAAGGCCATAAGAAACTATATGATACATAAATACTTCAATGGAATCAAATATAAGTGAATAACCAATATGGATAAGTTACCATTCTATATGTATGGAAATATATATATTACGTGGATTGCTTTCTTTACTTTTACGCTCATTCATTCGTTCATCACTCACTTCTTCATTCACTACTCATCCTTCCATTCTTACAATGCCCGAGCCCCAAGCTGATCAGTGGGTAATCAACAGTTTTCGGGATCGACCCATGCTAGTCTTTTCTTTTACCCCTGGGATACCACCTGTAGTAACGGGATTGACCCATGATAGGTGTTCTTTTCACCCCTAGGATACCACCCGAGATATTGGGATCGACCCATGCTAGGTATTTTAACCCCTGGGATACCACCAAAAACACTCAAACAGTTATACATTACTTCATTTCTTTACTTTTGATACATTGGTGATTATACATTATTGGAATCTTGGAACACAACAATATTTGAAATTTAGAAATATTAGTCAATGAACATGAGACATGTAAATCACAATCGATCAATGAATAAGGAACATGTGATTAACAATAATTGATAACCGAATATGGTATACTTAGAACATTTTGGAATAGAACAAGTACATTGTCAATGGGAACACTATGTGCTGCAGAAGGATACGGAAAGAGTAACCTTACATACCTTATCTTCCCAATATGAATATACAATCCTAAATGTGCATACAATAGTCCAGCTCCACGTTTTACTCTACAACACAAGTACATAACGGAGCTTACGTTAACAACCAA
Source organism: Capsicum rhomboideum (assembly GCA_031232105.1). Lineage (NCBI taxonomy): Eukaryota > Viridiplantae > Streptophyta > Magnoliopsida > Solanales > Solanaceae > Capsicum > Capsicum rhomboideum. Next base: position 55,718,833 of record CP124718.1, read on the forward strand.
CTACCTTACAAGTGCATACGACGATAATGAGTTACATGATTGCCTTAAAATGTCATTTCCCCCTTGACAATACCATTGATAAAATTATCATACCAAAAATACCAAAACATTCCATACATTGGCCAATACATCATAAACTAATAGCATGTCATACCTAGTTCATACTTTACACTTCTCTATCAACTCCACATCACAATTATTCCATCAAATCACCTCAATACACTCTATAACAACATATCGACAATAATCCCACAAATTATACTTATAGAAAAATAACAAGTTAAGGAACATAACCACACCATACATGTTATTATCTCATCCACCCCATGCACTTTCATTCAAACCTCAAGTCTCCTTTCAATTTTAAATCACAAGGATGGCACATCTTTTAGTAAAAAGCAAAAGTGCACTATTCAACACCTTGCCAACATAAACATCATGATATATACACCATATTAAGCATATAATATATTAATCCATGATATTAGGCACTTACCAAGGCTTGCAAAGTGATGATCTTTACCAAAGAGACTAGTTGCCTTAGGGTTTGTGTTGAGAGAAATATGTTTGGAAATATCTAGAAAGGCATGAGAGTTACAATGAATTAAAAATCAGTGTTGGTGCCTTTATATAGTCTCTCAAGTCATCCTTAGCGAATTCTTGGCATTAAATGCAATGTTTGCTTGGTCAAAGTGGAAGAATGGGTCATTTGCCCTTTTGGGCCATGTCTTTTATTCCATTTTGGGCCTCAAATTGAGCCCATTAACACATGTTAACTTAGACCACCAATTTCAATGTGTAATACTCTAATTATCTCATGTTTAAATAATTCCATCAATGTCACAACAATATCCAACTCACGAGATTCACATTCGTAGCCTCAATCCTCAAGAATACGCAATTTTTGCCACTCATGGCTTAATTTAACATAATTTGATAAAACACTTGTGACGAAGAATTAATCCCAAATCGGATGCAAAACTTACTCAAGATTAGTCCTACTATGATGGAATAATTATACCATAACCCAAGAGTCCTTTTTATAGACTTCAAATCGTAGAAGAAATAGGGCAAAAAGCACCCCGGCACGCCCCCGGGCGCCCCAAAGACTTAGTTGAAATTCCAGCTTTTGAAAGGTGTGTAGGGGCGGCCTGGAACGCCCTTGGGCGCTTCCCCTTGATGCCTGTGCCAAAAAAATTTTAGGCCAAAGCGGCCTGGCACGCCACCTGCAGCGCCCCACACTTAATTTTTGATTTCGACTTTTCTTTGCGGATTTGGTTAGATCTTTCAAGTCCCAACCTTTTGCTTGCCTCTTATATTTAAGAACCTTTTCTTGGATTTCCCTTAAACCTCACTTTTCACCCCACAAATGCTCCACAAATTCATAAACACCACCTACTACAAAGGTCTAATCCCATTTACTAGCACAATATCAAATGTTCCATCAATAACAATGCAAAATACATACTTATTGCTCTCGAACCTAAGGTAAACATGGTTAGAGGTTATCAAGTAGGGTCGGGAAGTTACGGGGTGTTACATTCTTCCCCCCTTAGGAACATACGTCCTCGAATGTTAACAACATCTTTTCAATTACAACAAATGCATCTCTATATTAGCATATATATACATATACACAGAATGCTCATAGATACTTACTTGTTATCGCTTCGATCCCGCATTTTGAAATTTCTCTTCCATTTGAAATAGATGAGGGTACTTGAACTTCATCATTTCCTTGGCTTCCCACGTGATCTCTTCTACTTGTTTATTTTGCCAAAGTACCTTTACGGAAGCTATGTCTTTATTCCTCAACCTCTTTACTTGTCGATCTAGAATAGCAATGGGTATCTCTTCATAAGTAAGATCCTCCGTAACTTGGACATCCTCAATGGGAACAATATGAGATGTATCTCCTATGCACTTTTGAAGCATCGAAACATAAAACACTAGATGCACTGTGGAGAGTTCTTGGGGTAGTGCCAATTCATACGCAACTTGCCCAAATCTTCGTACAATTTCATATGGCCCTATATATCGGGGACTCAACTTCCCTTTCTTCCCAAATCGTATTACCCTTTTCATTGGTGACACCTTCAAGAATACCCAATCACCTATGGAGAATTTGAGCCCTCTTCTTCTAACATCAGCATATGACTTGTGGCGACTTTGGGCCATTTGTAACCGCTGTTGGATCACTTTAACTTTCTCCATAGCTTGATAAACAAGATCTGGCCCAAGTAAAGCAGTTTCACCTACTTCAAACCATCCAATTGGTGATCTACATTTCCTTCCGTACAAAGCTTCATAAGGTGCCATTTTGATACTCGAATGATAGCTATTGTTGTAAGCAAATTCAATAAGAGGCAAATGGTCATCCCAACTGCCTTGAAAAGCTAACGCGCAAGTTCGTAGCATATCTTCAAGTGTTTGGATAGTACGTTCTGCTTGTCCATCAGATTCACCTGTGTCCCCAAACCCTGTTGAAAAGATCTCCAAAAATACGCAGTAAACTGAGCTCCCCTATCTGATATAATGGAGATCGGAATCCTATATAACCGCACTATTTCTTTAACATACAATCTTGCATAATCCTCAGCTGTATAGGTGGTATTGACTAGTAGAAAATGCGCTAACTTGGTAAGCCTGTCAACTATAACCCATATAGAATCAAATTTCCGCAGTGTACGAGGCAAACCTGTGATAAATCCATATTAATCATATCCCATTTCCAGACTGGAAGATTGATACATTGCATGTAACCTCTGATGCTCTACTTTCACTTGTTGACAATTTAGGCATTGAGCTATAAATTCTGCAATTTTCTTTTTCATATTTTCCCACCAATACATTTCTTTCAAGTCATGGTACATTTTGGAAGCTCCCGGATGAATAGAATATCCCGAATGATCTGCCTCTGTCATAATTCGTCCCCTCAGCTCATCTACATCCGGTACACATAATATTTCTTGGAATAGAAGTACCCCTTCTTGTGTAAGATCAAAGGCCGCAGTCAGATCCTGTTGTACATTTTATTTCAGCTGCAATAACATAGGATCCACAAACTGCTTCTCTTTTACTTCATGTATTAAGGAGGATTCTGCTGCATTTTGCACAATAACCCCTTCTTTTGGAGATTCAAGAAGACGAACTCCCAAGCTGCCTAGTTGATATAAATCTTTGATTATCTCTTGCTTTTCAGTCAACTAGCCACTAGTGCTTCCTACTGCCTTGCGGCTCAATGCATCAGCTACCATATTTATTTTTCCTGGATGATAGAGAATATCAATATCATAGTCTTTTGAAAGCTCTAACCACCTTCGTTGCCTCAAATTGAGTTCCTTCTGCTTAAAGATATATTGCAAACTTTTGTGATCAGTATAGATATCAACATAAACTCCATACAAATAATGACGCCATATCTTTAAAGCAAATACTACAGCTGCTAACTCAAGGTCGTGTGTGGGACAGTTTCTCTCATGTGGCCGCAAGTGTCGCGAGGCATACACAATGACATTACCGTACTGCATCAATACACACCCTAGGCCAATTTCGGAAGCATCACAATATACTGCGTAACCTTCGGTGCCTTTCGGAAGTACTAACACCGGTGTAGAAGTCAATTTATCTTTCAGTTCTTGAAAACTTTTCTCACATGCATCATTCCATTGAAATTTGACTGCCTTGTGTGTAAGTTTCGTTAAAAGTGCAGCAATGGAAGAAAACCCTTCAACAAATCTTCGATAATAACCTGCCAACCCTAAGAAGCTATGAATTTTCGTGGGCATCGTAGGTCTTGGCCAATTTTTCACCGCCTCCATCTTTTGTGTATCTACTCAAATCCCTTCATCCGACACAATGTGACCCAAGAATGCTACGGATTTCAACCAAAATTCATACTTAGAGAACTTCGCATACAATTTACGCTCTCGAAGAATCTGTAACACCTGCCGTAAGTGCTTAGCATGGTCCTCTTGTGACTTTGAATAAACCAGGATGTCATCTATAAATACCGTCACGAACACGTCTAGGAATGGCTTAAACACGCTATTCATCGAATCCATGAACACAGCTGGGGCATTTGTTAGTCCAAACGCCATGACTAAAAATTCGTAGTGACCATACCGTGTTCGAAAAGCTGTCTTGGGTATATCTGTTTCTCAAACTCTGACTTGATGGTAAGCCGACCTCAAGTCAATCTTTGAAAAACACTTGGCACCCTGTAACTGATCAAACAAATCATCAATTCTGGGGAGAGGATATTTGTTCTTGATTGTTACCTTATTCAATTGCCGATAGTTAATGCACATTCTCAATGTGCCATCTTTCTTTCGTACAAATAATACCGGTGCACCCCACGGGGATATACTAGGCCTGATGAAGCCCTTGTCCAGCAAATCTTTCAATTTCTCCTTCAATTCACGCAATTCTGCTGGAGCCATTCTATAGGGGGGAATAGAAATAGGCTGAGTTTCTGGATTTACATCAATGCCAAACTCTACTTCCCATTTTGGAGGCAAACTGGGAAGATCCTCTGGAAATACATCAAGAAATTCATTGACCACTGAAACCGAATGAGGAGTTAGTGGTTCCACTTCAGTATCTTTCACTCATACTAAGTGACATATGTACCCCTTGGCAATCATTTTCCTTGCTTTCAGATAGGAAATAAATTTTCCTCTTGGTGCCCCCACATTACCCTGCCATTCAAGACTATTTTTTTGCGGAAAACAAAAATGTACCTTCTTGGCCCAGCAATCTACCATGGCATAACAAGAAGCCAACCAATCCATTCCCATTATCATATCAAAATCCACCATGTCTAGTTCAATGAGATCGGCCAGTGTATCATGACCACACACAGTTACCACACAATTACGATATACTCTTTTTAACACAATATATTCACCAACGGGTGTAGATACTTCAATTGAGTTAGTTAGTAGTTTCGGTGTTCTTTCAAATTTAGTAGCAATCAATGGAGTAACATATGACAACGTAGAACCCGGATCAATCAATGCATATACATTATACGAAAATATGGATAATGTACCTGTGACGACATCAGGAGATGCCTTCGAATTCTGCCGATCCACTAGAGCATAAGTACGATTCTAGACTCCACTAGTACTGGCTTCTCCTCTGACACCTCTACCATGACCAACAGACTGCACACCTCGGCCTAAAGAATGAAATGATAATGATGATGCAACGGTTGATCCCGCAGGTCGCTCCACATTACCCAAGCCTCTTCGTGGGCAGTCTCTCATCATATGCTCCGTCATACCGCACCAAAAGCAAGCATTTGACCCAAGTCGGCATTCACCTAAATGAAATTGTCCACATTGCTGACATGGCTGACGAGAAAATCCAGAGGTCTACAACCCTCGGATCACACTACTCTGCCCAACATTTCTACCTCTAAACCCTTGGAATTGAGCTTGAGTGCCTGCTGTGGAATAAGAGAATGACTGTCTCGGCGGTCTAGGAAACATTCGAGGTCTAGATTCTCCTTGGGACACCCTAGACTGTCCCATAGGTCTAGCTCTTTTGAACTATCCTCGTTCAGATTCATGTACCTTTCTTCTCTGTCTTTGGTCCTCCATTTTCTGGGCGAAGGCCTGAATTCTCGCTATATCCATATCTTTGTTCAAGGAAGCAATGGTGCAGTCCCTTAAAAAATATGGATCTAATCTATCCACATATCGATGGACTTTATCTGTCATTGTGGCCACTACATTCGGAGTATATTGAGCCAAAGAATTAAACTACAAACTATATTCTCTGACACTCAGATTCCCTTGACGAAGATTCAAGAATTGATCCGCACGAGTCTCTTGGATCTCATAAGGAAGGTAGTGATCAAAGAAAGCCGCTTTAAAATTCTTATCTCCCTCGGAGTCTCCATCCGCTTCTTCTCCTTCTGGAGCCTCCCTCATCGGCCATGCATCGGACGAGACCAATTCCGATAAGGAGTCCCAATTAAGTGGATTTACACCTACACCACGAGATTTCTTCCAATCTTCATACCACAATATCGCCTCTCCTTTCAATCTATATGCGGCAAGTTCAACTGTTTCTACCCCACTTACATGCATAACATCTAAAGCCCTTTGAATCTGATCTATAAAGTCTTGCAGATCTTCATTCAGATCTGACCCAGTGAATGTGGAAGGGTCTAATTTCAGAAAATCTTGTGTCTGCCGACTAACTGCCCTAGCCGCACCATCATCACTTGTTGTTGGACCAGCTCATCCTTAACTTTGTGCAGCAACTATCTGAGTCAACATTTGCACTGCATTTCTGAGATTTTGCTCAGTAGGATTAATAGGTGCTTCTGCAGGTTCTTCTCTCCTTCTCGGCTCTTCTGAAGCTGGAAAAGTAGAAGAACCCCGCGATGCAACCTCAGCGTCAGCCCCACCTTGACTAGCTTGGTCATGTGGTGATCTACTGGTTCCTTCTTCGGCAAGTATATCTACTTGCTTGCCTTTACCTCTACCTCATCTTGTAATTGGCATTTCACTATACAAAAGAAAACCAAGTCCAGTGGTTAGATATGATTCCACTACAATATTGGCTCTAATGCATGATCTAAGAATTGAAGAACAAAAACAACTCCTAAATGTCCCGTAGCCTTCTACTTATAAATGTGGTGCACAACACATCGAAAAGTAAGACTCTACTCAGACACGGCTTTGTAGACACCCTTAGAATGACCTGCTCTGATACTACTTTTGTCATGCCTCGAGTTCCAACGAGGCGGACTGGCACCCGAAGCCGATAAGGCCCGAGAGAAACAATCTTTACTCATGTCCATTCATATGCATACCATAAGAAACATCACCACCACATAAGGACATAAAATGCTAATAGCGGAAATCATGAAACATATAATACATACATACATGAAACTTGGCCGTTAGGGCCATCAAGTCAAGATGGACATACGTCACTTACATTCATATACCCACATATGTCTACAAAAGCCTCTAACAGAAGTACACAAATAACCATCCTAAATTCGGGACAAGTCCCCGCTTTACACAACATGTACAATACCAAAACCAATATACAACTGTGACTCAAAAAGCCCCGAACCAACTTGAGCTCACCAAAGATCAGCAGATGACCCGCAGCTTACTATGTAGGTCTACTAGTACACGTGCCTGCAGCAAGTAAGGTAAGTCCCACAAGGGACGTCAGTACGAAGAATGTACTGAGTATGTAAGGCAATAAGAAACTATATGATACATAAATACTTCAATGGAATAAAATATAAGTGAATAACCAATATGGATAAGTCACCATTCTATATGTATGGAAATATGTACATTACGTGGATTACTTTCTTTACTTTTACGCTCATTCATTCGTTCATCACTCACTTCTTCATTCACTACTCATCCTTCCATTCTTACAATGCCCGGGCCCTAAGCTGATCAGTGGGTAATCAACAGTTTTCGGGATCGACCCATGCTAGGCTTTTCTTTTGCCCCTGGGATACCACCTGTAGTAGCGGGATTGACCCATGCTAGGTGTTCTTTTCACCCCTGGGATACCACCCGAGATATTGAGATCGACCCATGCTAGGTATTTTAACCCCTGGGATACCACCCAAGAACACTCAAATAGTTATACATTACTTCATTTCTTTACTTTTGATACATTGGTGATTATACATTATTGGAATCTTGGAACACAACAATATTTGAAATTTGGAAATATTAGTCAATGAACATGAGACATGTAAATCACAATCGATCAATGAATAAGGAACATGTGATTAACAATAATCGATAACCGGATATGGGATACCTTAGAACATTTCGAAATAGAACAGGTACAATGTCAATGGGAACACTATGTGCTGCAGAAGGATACGGAAAGAGTAACCTTACATACCTTATCTTCCCAATATGAATATACAATCCTAAATGTGCATATAATAGTCCAGCTCCACGTTTCACTCTACAACACAAGTACATAATGGAGTTTACGTTAACAACCAACTACCTTACAAGTGCATACGACGATAATGAGTTACATGATTGCCTTAAAATGTCATTTCCCCCTTGACAATACCATCGATGAAATTATCATACCAACAATACCACAACATTCCATACATTGACCAATACATCATAATCCAATAGCATGTCACACCAAGTTCATACTTTACACTTCTCCATCAACTCCACATCATAATTATTCCATCAAATCACCTCAATACACTCTATAACAACATATCGACAATAATCCCACAAATTATACTTATAGAAAAATAACAAGTTAAGTAACATAACCACACCATACATGTTATTATCTCATCCACCCCATGCACTTTCATTCAAACCTCAAGTCTCCTTTCAATTTTAAATAACAAGGATGGCACATCTTTTAGCAAAAAGCAATAGTGCACTATTCAACACCTTGCCAACATAACCATCATGATATATACACCATATTAAGCATATAATATATTAATCCATGAGAGTAGGCACTTACCAAGGCTTGCAAAGTGATGATCTTTACCAAAGAGACTAGTTGCCTTAGGGTTTGTGTTGAGAGAAATATGTTTGGAAATATCTAGAAAGGCATGAGAATTACAATGAATTAAAAATCAGCTTTAATACCTTTATATAGTCTCTCAATTCATCCTTAGCGAATTCTTGGCATTAAATGCAATGTTTGCTTGGTCAAAGTGGAAGAATGGGTCATTTGCCCTTTTGGGCCATGTCTTTTATTCCATTTTGGGCCTCAAATTGCCCATTAACACATGTTAACTTATCCCACCAATTTCAATGTGTAATACTCTAATTATCTCATGTTTAAATAATTCCATCAATGTCACAACAATATCCAACTCACGAGATTCACATTCGTAATCTCAATCCTCAAGAATACGCAATTTTTGCCATGAATGGCTTAATTTAACATAATTTGATAAAACACTTGTGATGAAGAATTAATCCCAACTCAGATGTGAAAATTACTCAATATTAGTCCTACTATGATGGAATAATGATACCATAACCCAAGATTCCTTTTTATAGATTTCAAATCATAGAAGAAATCGGGCAAAAAGCACCTCGGCACGCCCCCGGGCTCCCCAAAGACTTAGCTGAAATTCCAGATTTTAAAAGGTGTGCAGGGGAGGCCTGGCACGCCCTTGGTGCACCACCTTGCTACCTGTGCCAAAAAAATTTTAGGCCAAAGCCGCCTGGTACGCCACCTGCAGCACCCCACACTTAATTTTTGATTTTGACTTTTCTTTGCGGATTTGGCTAGATCTTTCAAGTCCCAACCTTTTGCTTGCCTCTTATCTTTAAGAACCTTTGCTTGGATGTCCCTTAAACCTCACTTTTCACCCCACAAATTCTCCACAAAGTCACAAACACCACCTACTACAAAGGTCTAATCCCATTTACTAGCACAATATCAAATGTATCATCAATAACAATACAAAATACGTACTTATTGCTCTCAAACCTAGGGTAAACATGGTTCGAGGTTATAAAGTAGGGTCAGAAAGGTACGGGGTGTTACAATGACATTATCTTGTGAGGTCCTTATTTGTGACATTATCTCATGAGGTCCTTGTTGATATAGATTTGTTACCTACATTGCATGATATTTGGCTATCCTTACACAGATGTTTTATGGATTCTAGTCAAGCCAAATTAATAGAACTTAAGTGAAAACTTACTATAATGCTGAAGTTAGATTCTATGACTATTGATCAGTATCTCAGAGAGTCTAAGACGATAGCAAACTCCCTTATGGCAATTAACTTTCTAGTTTACTCTTAAGATTTTATTTATCATGTCCTTCTTGGTATCATTACTCACTTTCGAGATCAACTATCTCTAGAAGAACTTCGCACCAAAATTTTGCTTCTTGAGAAACAGTGTCAATGCTTCAAAGAATTAGACTCTCATGTCTCTCATTAAGTTTTTGTTGCCCAGTATGTATCCTGTAATTCCTCTTCTGCAACTTAAGAGGGTCATGAAAGAGGCTAGTTTTCCTCAAGGTCGGGTTATAAAGGAAGAGGAAGAGGCTCATTTTGTGGTCACAACCATGCACAACAAGTTTCTTCATCCAACTCTCCACACAGTGGTTTTCAAGATCAGTCTTCATCAGGTATTGGTAGTGTTTCTCCTATTCCTTTGGATTCACAATCTGCTAGCTCAGCATCACCATCTTTGGGAGTTAGGAGCACAACTTTCTTCTACCATTTGTCAAATTTATGGTTATCCCGGTCATTCTGCATTATAATGTACTAATTGTTTCAATAACGCTTTTGTTTATAATGACCTTCCAAAGATTTTTGCTACTATGTCTATTGGTGAATCAAATAACATTACTTGGTACTTTGACTCTTTTGTGTCCACTCATATGACCCCATCTAAAGGTAATTTTTTGTGAAAATCTCCTTATACTAGTTTTGATCGTGTGTAGATTGGAAATGGTATATTACTTAATATTTAACATTAGATATTCTCAATTACCCTCTAAATGCCATACACTACACTTGCACTCCATATTTCATGTTCCTCAATTTCATCATAATTTAATTTCTATAAAGAAGTTGTGTAAGGAATAAGGATAACCATTGTGTTGGTAAGGACAAATCCTTAGTTCAAACTCTCCTACAAGCTCGAAACATGAGGACTCACCAACCGAACTGGAGTAAGCACTGGTGATCGCAACTAATCAAGAAGCTAAGGGCGAATACCAGAACCTACATCATGAAAGGATACAAAGCACAAAAAGTATGTGGTCAGTACTTATGGAAAGTACTAAGTATATGAGAGATGCATGCAATGTGTAACAATAATAGGAATCATGGGATAAAGATATGCATAATAAGTATATAAAGACTCATCATTTTCATGAATAAAGCTAAAATCGAAATATTATATACGTAGAGAGTACAAAACATAATCTGACAAATCCAGTAAGCAATATACAGTTAAGTTACTAAAACTGATTTTCTTTGGGAGATTATCTTAAATGACATAAATCATGTGAGCAACATGGAGTCTAATATATGCCTCATTGGAAGGCCGCAATATACCTTGCCAAGGATATAAAGTCATGAATGATGTGATCACTAAACGGATTTCATTTGGGAAAACATGATATCTATGGTGGCACGTAGTTTTTAGACTTGGGTATGCTAAACCCATGTCTACTTGGTGCTCAATACTATACCCAAAACTATGCAAATTCAAATACTGCATAGAATTTATCAAGAGATAAGCATAAACAAGTTTATATGTCTGAAAAACAATTATGCTTCTGTTTTTGTTCATGCCTATAAACCAATTCATGATATTTGTACAATTCTGAGATCATGGGATTAAATCATGTCAAATATTTTAGATCATGCTAAAATCATATAATGATTGTTAAATCATAATATTCATGTCAAAACTAACTAATTGTAAAGCATAAGTTCAAGCATGTGAATAGAATCATATTCAAACCATAAAGTTCATGAATTTAGTAAGAATGTATAAATAATTTCATAAGGAGTCATAAAATTCAAGTTCAAGAAAATTAGGTTTGAACCCTAGTTGGTAAATCATAAATTCATCAAAGAAAATGATGTTTTGGGGCACAAGGACGAAAGGGAATCCTTGTTGAAAACCCCACATATCTGAACTTGATGATTTCTTGACGTGGAATATTGAACTATTGCCTTGGAGTTTGAATTTTGGGATGAAAACCCTTCCTTCAGTTTCTTAAGGTTTGAGAGGAGGGGAATGAGATTTTTGGGAGTTACTCTACATATTTGGGATGTTTCTAGGAAATAACATGGGTTTGGGGAGGTTAAGGATCAAAAATACCCCTCTTGGAACGTAAAAAGAGAATAACAAATTGAAATTTTCATCTGGTTATAGGATTGGCGCGCTGCACCACTCAGTACTCCTGGTATGGTCTTCTAAAGTTTGGGGCCTAGCATGCCACACCTCTCAGTATGCGAAATTTAGATGGATGGAGTGTCTCTAGTAAAATGACCATAACTTTCTATTCTGGTATTGGATTGACAAATGGTGGGTGGCGTTAGAAAGAAGATTTAAAGATTTTTTGTTTGGTGGTATTAAGCTACAAAACTCTTTATATTTTAGGATTTATTCTCCTTTTAAGTTAACCCTAGTAAAATCTTATACTGAAATTCAATCAGTAAAGAAGCATTCAACTTAACTTTATGCTAGAGGTTCCTTATGACCTTAATTTATATCCAAAACTCTTCTCAGACTATGAAATTGATCTTAACACCTATGCCATATTTGAAACCATTGAATTTGAGTCTATACGCATTCAAAGAATGGTTCGGATCATACTTCAAAAATTCGAGGTGTTACAATATCTCCCCCTTGGGATCATTCATCCTCGAATGAAGATTAATATGGGATCAAATGGTCGTATATAGCTGCATTAAGCTAAAGCTTGAAACTAATCATACACTATAACTAGAAATTGACTTATACTTAAGGTACTGATTTGACAGAAGCTTACTAAACATGCATAAATTCATAGAATCGCATAAAACAAACAAGAATTAGAACTTTTTTAAGTGATGAAACTAGGAAGAAAGATATACCTCATGCTGATTTGGTGCTAGGAATGAATAAATGTGTTCATCATGTCAGCCTCTGCTTCCAAGTCTCTCCCTCAACTAACTGATTTCTCCAAAACACCTTCACTGAAGTAATCTTCTTATTTCTTAACCTTTGAATCTAGCGATCAAGGATCCCGACCAAAAACTCTTCATAGGACAAGCAATATTTACACCAATTCTCTCCATAGGCACAACCAAAGATGGATCCCAATACATTTCTTTAACATAGATAGGTGAAAGACTGGATGAACTGAGGCTAACTCTGCTAGGAGATTTTGCTCGTAGGCAACATCTCTAATATACCTTAAAATTTTATAAGTACCAATATATCAGGGACTAAACTTCCTATTCTTCCCAAACCTCATCAATTCTTTTATGGGCAAAACCTTCAAGAACAACCAAGTATCTATAACAAACTCAAGTTCTCTCTTCCCGACATTTGTATACGACTTCTGATGACTTTGATCCGTCATTAACCTCTTCCTAATGAATTGAAACTTTTCCATTGCTTAGTCAATGAAATTTTGCCCAATAAAGGTAGCCTTACCAACTTCAAATCAACCCATCGGGGACCTATATCTACGCCCATACATTGCCTCAAATGGTGCCATTTGGATACTGGTGTGATAACTATTGTTATATACAAACTCAATGAGAGGCAAATGGTTATCCCAACTCCATTTGAAATCAATCACACACGCTCTCAATATATCTCCTAATGTCTGGATAGTACGCTCATCCTGGTCATCTGTCTGAGGATGAAATGATGTTCTAAGATTTACTTACATACCAAGACCCTTTTAAAACAATTTCTAAAATTGAGAGGTGAATTGGTTACCTCAGTCTGAGATAATGGATAAAGTAACCCCATGAAGTTTCACTAACTTGCAGATGTATAGTTTGGTATAATCCTCGGTTGTATTCGAGGTTTTAACTGGCAAAAAATGAGCAGACTTAGTCATTCCATCTACGATGACCCAACTTGAATCATGTTGTCGCCAAGTATAATGAAGCCCCATAGTAAGATCCATATTGATAACCTCTCACTTCTGTATGGGTAAGCTAATATCCTGAAGCGTATCTCTCATTCTGTGATGTTCAACTTTAACTTGCTGACAGTTGGGACACTTAGCCCCAAAATCTGCTATGTCCCTCTTCATACCATTCCAACAATAAACTTTTCGTAGGTCTTGGTACATCTTAGTGGCACCTGGATAGATAGAATACTAAGAATTGTAGACTTCATCTAACATTTGATCTCTCAACTCCAAGTCAAAAGTTGAGTAATTCCTCTTGGATCCTTAAGTTTTCTAGAGGTTTAGGCTATCACCTTCCTATGTTGCATCAAAACACATACAAGTTTAACCCTGGAGGCATCAAAATAAACCACAAACCCATCTAATCATTCTAGCAAAGCTAATACCGGTGCTGAAGTCAACCTATCCTTCAAATCTTGAAAACTTTTCTCACACAAGTCTGACCATTAGAATTTTACCTTTTTCTGTGTCAATCTGGTCAATGGTGTAGGTATCTAAGAGAACCCCTCAACAAACCTCTTGTAGTAACTAGATAAGCCCAGAAAGCTCCTAATATCGGATGGAGTTATGGGCCTAGGCCAATGTTTCACTACATCTGTCTTCTAAAGGTCTATATGAACACCTTCACTAGAAATCACATAACCCAGAAAGGCAATAGACTTCAACCAAAATTCACATTTACTTAACTTAGAAAACAACTTATGATCCTTGAGAGTCTGTAACACTATTCTCAAATAGTATGCATGCTCTTCCTCACTTTGAGAATAAACAAGTATGTCATTGATAAAGACAATGAAAAATATGTCACAATACTACTTGAAGACCTTATTCAGTAAATCCATAAAAGCTATAAGAGTATTTGTTAGTCCAAAATACATAACCACAAACTCGTAGTGACCATACCGAGTTCTAAAAGTAGTCTTTGGGATATTACACTGCCTAAGTTTAAGCATATAATATCTTGATATGAGGTTAATTTTTTAAAAGCAATGAGCACCCTGAAGCTGATCGAATAAGTTATCACTTATGGGGATAGGATACTTATTCATGATGGTGACCCTATTTAACTGCCTTTAATCTATATATATTATGAGAGTACCATCCTTCCTTCGTATGAATAAAAATGGAGCACCCTATGGAGAAATATTGGGCCTAATAAAATCTTTGTCTAGGTATCTGAAAGAAGGCCTATCAATTCCTTAAGCTCTGCTGAAGCCATTCTATAAGGAGGAATGGAGATGGGCTAGGTATCTGAAAGAAGGTCTATCCCAAATTCAATCTCCTTATCAAGAGGAAATCCAAGTAGATCCTCAGAAAAAACTTCAGGAAACTCATTGATTATAGGAATAGGTTGGAGATTTGAGGTATCAGATTTAGAATCCTTAACCCAAACTAGACGAAATACCCTTTAGAGATTAATTTTCTGGCTTTGAGATAGGAGATAAAACAACCTTTATGTACCACTGTACTATCTTTCCACACACGGAAAAACTCATTAGGAAACTAAAATTTCACGACCCTAGTTTGACAATCAACTGAGACATAGCACGAATGGAGCCAATCCATGCCAAGAATGATATTAAAATTAGTCATCTCTAACTCTATTAAATCAACTAAGGTGACCCTATGAAGGATGGTAATAGGGAAATTTTTTGTATACTCTTATAGAAATAACTAACTCTCCAACACGAGTAGAAACTGAGAAAGGCTCACAAAAACTTTCAGGACTAACATCAAAATACACAGCGATAAATAGGGTTACAAAAGACAAATTAGATCTCGAATCTAACAACACATAAGAATCAACATGAAAGACTCAAATTGCACCAGTGTCCACATCTGGGGAGCTCTCCTTCTCTTGAAGAGAAGACAAATCATAAAAGCGATTCTGATGCTGACCACCACCGACACTAGATGAAGAACTCTACTACTGAGTTGGGTGGCCTTAATGAGCTGCTGAGGTAGTAGACTGTGTCTGAGGGCAAGTATCCATAGTGTCCTGCCTGACTGAAGGGCACTCCTTTAGCTTGGGACCTGGTTCACCACATCTAAAAAAGCCTTTCTTACCAAACAAACACTAACTCGAATGATTTTAAGCACACTTTCTACAAACTGGGTAGGTACGTCCCCCAATGACATTGTCTTGAGATTTGGAGATTGGTGCTCTGTGTCATTACTACTGCTTAGAGGTGCTAGGGCACTGGATGAAGATAGTATAAGGGTAGATGATCAGTTTTGAAATTGTGAGTGATTTCCCCTATCTGACCTGTGCTAACTTTACTCAAACTGCCCAATCCTTGCCTTCTTAGTATCCCTCTCCTTCTCTTTTTAGTTTTATACCTCAATTTGTTGAGCATGGGTCATAAATCGAGAGATATCCATATCTCCAATAAGCATGGTAATCCTATACTCCTTGACTACCAATTTAAACACATTAGTAACAAACTTTTTTGGCTTGAATCAGACACCATTTATGGAGCATACCTCAAAAGTTGGATGAATTTGAAGGCATGTTCCTTCACTGACATAAATCCCTACTTGAGATTTATGAATTCCTCTACATTAGCTTCCCTCATCTCCCAAGGAAAGAACCTATCGAGAAAAGTTACCTCAAACATACCCCAATTAATCAAAGTTGTGTTTCCACCTCTACCTTCATTCCATTACTTATACAAATCATTAGCAACACCTTTTAGCTGATACAATGTCAACTCCACACTTTCTAAATCAGTGTTTGCTCGTTACTCAATACTACTTCCAAAATCTTATAAATGCTCATACTGTATAAAATTTATCATGAGGTAAGCATAAACTAGTTTGTAATTCTTAAAACCAATTATGCTTTTGTTTCAGTTCATCTCTACAAACTAATTCATGATATTTATATAAGTTTGAGATCATAGGATTGAATCATGTCAATTAGTCTAGATCATGCTAAAATAATGCAATGATTGTTAAATCATAAGATTTTATGTGAAAACTAAATAATTGTAAATCATCAGTTCAAGCATGTGAATAGAGTCATATTCAAACCATAAAGTTCATGAATTAAGTAAGAAATTTCATATGAAGGTACAAACTTCAAGTTCATAAAAATTAGGTTTAACCCTAGTTGGCAAATTCAAAATTCATTAAAGAAAATGATTTTTTGGGCACAAGGACGAAAGGAAATCCTTGTTGAAAACCACACATACCTAAACTTGATGATTTCTTGAAGTGGAATCTTGAACTAGGGCCTTGGAGTTTTAATTTTGGGAATAAATCCTTTCTTGAGTTTCATGAGGTTTGAGAGGAGGGTAATGAGGGATGTGGAAGTTACTCTGCATATTTGGAATGTTTCTAGGATATAAAATGAGTTTGGAGAGGTTAAAGGATAAAAATACCCCTCTTGGAACGCAAAAAGACAAGAAAAAGTCAAAATTTTCATTTGGGTACAAGGCTGGCATGCTGCACCACTCGGTACACCAGGTATGGCCGGCTGAAGTTTGGAGCCTAGCATGCCACACCACTCAGTACGCTGAATTTGGCTGGTTGTAGTGTCTTTGGTAAAATGATCGTAACTTCTACTCTAGTATTGGATTGATGAATGGTCGGTGGACTTGGAAAGAAGAATCAAAGATCTTTCATTTGGTTGGTCTTTAGCTAAGAAACTCTTTACATTTGAGTAGTACTGCTCTTTTGAAGTTGAACCTAGTAAAATCTTGTATTGAATTTCAATTGGTAAAGAAGCTTTCAATTTAATCTTGTGCTAGAGGTTCCTTATGACCTTAATTCATATCCAAAACTCTTCTCACTCTATGGAATTGATCTTAACACCTATGTTAAATTTGAAACTATCGGATTTGGGTCTATACGCATTTGAAGAACGGCTCGGATCATACTTCAGAAATTTGAGGTGTTACAATTTTTACAGGTACCTTGAGTTACTTTCCACAGAAGACATTCGAATTAAAATTCAAAGATGCTTTGAACTAGTTACTGTATTTATTATACTATATTTATTCATTTTGAAAAATGATTGGCAAATATTATGTCATCTTTGTTGATGCTTTACTTTATTTTGGTATATGTTTTATTTTTATTTTATTTGTGCAAATGATTTTATCTCCTCCTCAATTAAAGCAACTAGTTCAGTCGGGAACCATATTTGTGGATTTTGAAGGATGTCTCACCCTTCCCTTTGAAATTATTTGAACCCTTACCTAGAAGCTAGTTGATTTCGTAGATTAATTTTTCTTCAAAATAATAAATTTTCTAATTTTTGTAAAAGTAAGTGGCGACTCTCTTAATTACTAAACAATTTATTTTTGAGTCTCAAAATTGTGCCTTATTTAACCTCGCGGTGGAAATAGGGATGTAATTATATACCATATTTTTCTTTCCTTGGATGATACAAGACATCAAAGTCATAATCTTTTAATAGCTCAAGCCATCTTCGTTGTCTCAGATTCAGGTCTGTTTGCCTAAAGGATATGCTGAAAATTCTTATGGTCGGTATATATTTAAACATACAAGTAGTGGTGCCATATCTTCAAAGCAAATACAACTACTGCTACCTCAAGATCATGTGTTTTATACATCTCATATGGCGGCAACCATCTTGAGTCATAATCTATTACTTTACCATGGATGCATCAATACACATCCTTGGATGAATACTGAAGCATCACAATACCCTTATGTGGCTTTTGGAAGTACCAATACAGGTGAGGAAGTCAACTTGTTCTTCATCTCTTGGAAGCTTGTTTCACATGCATTACTCCATTAAAACTTGGCTACTTAGTCTATAAGTTTTGTTAAGGGTCTTGAAATGCACAAAAATCCTTGAAAGAACCTTCTATAATAACTGGTTAACCCAGGGAAACTAAGTTATCCATAGTCGTTATTGGTCTTGTGCAGTTCTTCACAAATTTAATCTTTTGAGCATCGAACCTTATCCCTTCATTAGATACAATTTAACCTAATAATGCCACAGATTTTAGCAAAAACTCACATTTAGAGAATTGTGCGTACAACTTATGATCACGAAGAATATGTAACACCTATCGTAAGTGAATGGTATGGTCCTTTTATGAACTGGAATGCACAATAATGTCATCTATAAATAATATCACAAACAAATCAAGAACAACTTGAAAACCCTATTCATAAAATCCATAAAAGTTGTTGGTGGATTTGTTAGACCACTGGCATAACTAAAAATTTGAAATGACCATACCATGTTTGGAAAGCTATCCTGGAATATCTTTCTCTTTGATTCTCACTTTGTGATACCCGACCTCAAGTTAATCCTTGTCAAATACTTAGAACCATGTAACTGATCAAACAAATCATTAATTAAATGGAGGGTAAATTTGTTCATAATCATCACCTTATTCAACCTACAGTAGTCAATACACATTCTCAACGAGTCATCATTCTCGCATACAATAACGCTAGTGCGCCCCAAGGTGACACATTATGCCTTATGAATCCTTTTCTAACAAGTCATTTAATTGCTCCTTCAATTCTTGTAATTCTGCTTGAGCCATTCTATATGGAGGAGTGGAGATAGGTAGAGTGCCAATAATCACATCAATACCAAATTCTATTTCTTATACCAAAGGAAAACTTGGAAGCTCTTCGAAAAACATATCAGAAAATTTAGTTACTACTGGAATGGATTGAAGAGTTAGTGGTTCTACATCTCACACTCTTACTAGATAGCATATGTACCCTTTGAACATCATCTTCTTTGACTTAAGATAAGAAATAAACTTACCTCTTAGCTCTCCAGTATTACCTTTCCATTCAAGGACTTTCTCATTTGGAAAATGGAAATGCACCCTCTTAGCTAAGCAATCTACCATGGAATAAGAAGAATCCAACTAATTCATATCTAATATAACATCTAAATATACCATTTCTAGCTCAACAAGGTCAGGGAATGTAACATGATCACAAATAGTTACAATGCAATTACAATACACTCTTCTAGCTATAATAGACTCAACAACTAGCATAGATATTTCAAATGGTTTAACCAATAATTATCGGGCTATTTTAACTTCCAAGCCATTAATGGAGTGACATATGATCGTGTAAAGCCTGAATCAATTAATGCATATAAATTATGTGAAAAGATGGACAATATACATGCAACCAAATCAAGTGAAGTCTTTAAATTCTATCGACCCGCTTGAGCATATGTACAATTTTGAACTCCTCTAGAACTAGATGATTCTCTAAAACCTCTACCACTACCTATAAGCATATATAAACCATAAAGAAGTTACCGATGATGGTGATGCAATAGTCAATCCAATAGGGTGTGTCATACCACCTTTGACCCTTTTAGGGAAGTCTCTCGTTATATGTCCTAGTACCATATCAAAAGAAAGCATTTGTCCTAAGCTAACATGTACCTAGATGATATCTTCAAATTTTTACCAGGATGTCAAAAAGGTATTGATTGGATAATACTTCCCTACTTTTGGTACCCTGCTAGTTGTGAGCCCTAGCTCACCCTTTTTTGCCCAAACTAACTGATCCTGGACCCCTAAAATTGCGGTGGAGCACAAGATGTAGAGTAGGAAGATGATATCCTAGGAATCCTATAAAAAATTAAGACCTAAACTCACATTGGAATGGCATAAATTACCCCATAGACCTGGCCCTCTTAGAATGACCTCTTTCCGGCTTTCGTGTCATTCTCCTTTGCCTTTGATTCTCAAAATTTTATGTGAAAACTTGCATCCTTGATATATCCATGTATTTATTCAAAGAAGCAATCATAGAATCTCTAAGAAAATATGAATCCAATTCATCCATGTATTGATGAATTCAATCCCTCATAGTAGCTACCATATTAGAAACATCCCTGGACAAAGAATTAAACTGGTGACTATACTCTCTCACACTCATGCTTCCTTGTTGTAGAGTGATGAACTAATTCGTATGGTCTTCCCAAATCTCCAATGGTATAAAATTGTCGAGGAATGCCTCAATGAACTCTTCCATATAAGTTAAAAGTGAATTTACACCTCTGGAATGTTTCCAAACTTTGCACCACAATATAGCCACAACTTTTAGTATATATACAACTAACTCAACTACCTCCTTGTTGGATATGTGAAAACTAACCAAATTCCTTTGGATTTGATCAATAATGTCTTATGGATCTTAATTAGTATCTAAATCGTTGAGCATTGGAGAGTCCAAATTAAGGAAATCATTGTATCCACACATTATCTATCTTATCAATTCCACTAGTATCGATAATACGACATGCTTGTCCTTGGCCTTGGCATAAACTATATGAGTCAACAATTGAACCAAACTCTTTAAATCTTGCTCATTAGCTTTAATAGGTAGTTTTATGGGTACTACTGTCCTTCTTAGCTCTTCTAGAGCTGCAGGAGTCAGGAAGTCTATGATGGAGACTCATCTTGAGCGTTACTTTTACTAGCTCATCTAGGTGGTGATCGGTTGTTCCTTTCTCCAGTAGCCACATATACTTGGTTACCTATACTCATACTTCTCCTTATAACCGACATCTTTGTTATAATAAAAACAATTCAAAGGTTAGCTATGATTCGCTGACAATATTGGCTCCATCACATGATCTAAGAGATAAATGAAAAAATACAACTCCTAAATATCTCGTAGCCTCCTATTTATAGTTGTGGTTCACAACATACCCATAAGGAAGACTATACATAGACATGCTTTGTAGACTCCCTAGGATAGCCATCTTTGATAATATTTTGTCACACCCCAAATCCCATTGAGAAGTACAGATACCCGATTCCCTAAAAGCTAGAGAGAACCACCTTACAACCTACGCTTACCATGGATATAAATATGACAATCTTAAAGCTTTCACAAGTATAGATAAGATCCTTTGATAAAAAGACCAATATAGATAGGCCAAAAACTTATATATATGGCTTGGTCGTTGATACCACAATTAAGAGATGAGATGCAATTGCACTTTACTTAAATATTAGTCTACAAAACCTATATAAGATGGAAAAACATAGTTTAGGTCAGTATAGAGCCCCACCTTACCCTTAACTAATATACAACACCAAAATGTATACCAAAGATTTGGCAATGCTCTAGATCAACCAAGAGCTCACCAGCAATAGATGAGTATCTTGTGCTCTTATTAGGGAGTCCACTAGTTGGAGTACATGTGCCTTCGGCATAAAATGTAGCATCTCCCGTGATGGACTTTAGTACTAAAGAATGTATTGATTGTATAAGGCATAAAGTAATCATATATAAAAATAAGAGTTTAAATGAAATTAGGTATCAATATATAAAAGTTTGGATAAGGATAAAAGACCATATTTTCTTAAACTTATGGAATCATGTAAATTACATTATTTTCTTTACTCTTCTTTACTTTATAAGCCTCAATTATTACTTAATTATTTATTCTACTACTTAATTACTAAAAATGGACTAAAATTGATTTACGATTCGCCTACTGGGTTTAGGTGTAGGTGTCCTCACAACTTATAGATTTTGGATCATGTCAAGGACACAAAATAAATGTGAAATGCCATTTGTGGGACTAGTTTTCACTGCTTCCACCAGAAAAGTGTCTTTTCTCATTTTAAAGCATCTTGTTTTTCTAAAGAAGCTTTGTTTATCATGCTACTCTATTATCGTTATTTTCTTATCTGCCATATTTTATTACACTTCCTTTGAGTTGAGAGCCTATCAAAAATAATCTCTCTACCCTCCATGTACTCTACTTATGGAATTATAGTAGATATATTATTGTTCTTTTTCTATAAAAAAAATATTTTTCAAAAATTTTAACTTTAAAAAGATATTCAAAAAATATTTTTCTCCGACCAAACACACCTTAACAATTGAAAGGTTTAGGCATGATTTCATTTTGGGGTCTGTGCTGATACAGTTATCCTAATTCTAGAATTAAAGGATTGTCATATTAGGACTCATAGTTCGTGAACTTGTAGGACTCAGTAGTATGTGACTTGTAGGACTCATAGTCTGTAACTATACAAGGTTACCTATATCCACTTTACATTTATTATATATTATATCATATATGCACCATTGACTATTATAGCCTTTTATCACTTCTCTTTACATGGTATTAAGCGTTCACGGAAATCCAAAAATTATTTAATAATGCTCATCTTTCTTTTCTGCTTTGAATCATATGACTTCTTAGTCGATTGTCTCCTCTTCTTCATGTCACGCCTCGAATTCCAACGGGGCGAACTGGCACCCGAAGTCGGTAAGGCCCGAGAGAACCAATCTTCATTGATGTACATTCGTATGCATATCACTCAAGGAACATCATTATCACGTATAGATACAAGATGCTAATGGTAGAAGTCATGGAAAACATATGATACATACATATATAAAACTTGGTCGTTAGGGCCACCATGTCAAAAGCATACATTCCTTTGTTTGTCCCACAACATTTACAAAGCCTCTACAGATACATATACATAACCAACCTACAGTCGGGACACGTCCCCGCTTTATACAATACCAAAACAAATGTACATAATGACTCAGAAAGCCCCAAATCAACTGGAGCTCACCAATGATCCGCAAATGACCCGCAACCTACTGTGGAGGTCTACTAACACCTATGCCTGCAGCAAGTAAGGTAAGTCCCCCAAGGGACGTCAGTACGAAGAATGTACTGAGTATGTAAGGCTATATGAAATGGCATGATACATAAGTACTTCAATGGAATCAAATATAAGAGAAGAGTCAATATGGATAAACCACCATTCTGTATGTGGAACCATGTCTATTACATTCATTACTTTCTTTGCCTTTACGTTCATTCATCATTATCGTTCATTACTTAATGTTATCCTTCTTTGCATTAAGAAATTGTAAAGCATATGATAAACAAATGACCAACTGATCATTGGTAAAAGAGTATGACCCATGCTAGGTATTTGCACCCCTGGGATGCGGTCCTCATAAATACACAAATCGGGATCGACCCGTGCTAGGCTTTTCTTTCGCCCTTGGGATGCCACCCGTGATATTGGGATCCCATGCTAGGTATTTTAACCCCTGAGATACCACCCATGATATTGGGATTGACCCATGCTAGGTGTTTCTTCCACCCCTGGGATGCCACCCAAGAATACTCAAACAATTACACATTACTTCATTTCTTTACTTCTGTGAGATTGATACATTGGTAGTCATAACATTATTGGAAATTTAGAACGTAACATTATTGGAACTTTGGAACCATGTCAACAATTATGTGACACATGAATAACAATTAGTCAATGAATAAGAAACATGTGAATAACAATATATGACAACCTGAAATGAGATACCTTTGAACAATTCGAAATGGAACAAGTACAATGACAATGTGAATAATATGTGCTGCAGAAGGATACGGAAGAAGGTAACCTTACATACCTTATCTTACCAATATGAATATACAGTCCTATATGTGAATACAATAATCCAGCTCCTTCCTTACGTGGTACTCTACAACACAAGTACATCAAGGAGCTCACGTTAACAACTAACTACATTACAAGTGCATAAGATGATAATGAATTACGTGACTGCCATCCAACATCATTTCAACCTTCATAATACAATTCACTGCATTACCACACCAACAACACCACAACATACTACACATTAACCAAGACGTCATAAAGCGATAGCATTTCACACCATAGTTATACTTTACACTCTTCCCCTTCAATACTACGTTACCTTTTCTCCATAAGTCACATAAATACCTTTCAAAATAACATGTGAACAACAATCCATCATCTATATCATTCAAAATACCTCCGGTATACTCCTTTAAAGTCATTCAAAAGGTACCATAAGTTGATAATTGCATCCAAGAAGGGTATAGGGGCCTTGGGGGGTCAAAGAGATGCAAACACAATCGAAATGGAGTTCTGGGCTGACCTGTGAAACCACCTGCACCCGCAGGTGGGTGAGGTATGTCCGCAAGCGACCATTGTCCTGGTACAGGTCCACCTGCATTGGCATCTGCGCCCGCAAGTGCCCTGCCCGCGAGGACGGGTGCCCATTTCAGCTTCCAGGGGTCATTTTTGGGTCCTTTTTCGTAATGAATGGTCCATGGTCATAATTAAGCTTCCCATTTCATATTTTAAGTTATATTGGATACCAACTAACAGCCATGGTTTCACAACGCACATAAACATCACCAAACTACATCCTCCTTTCAATACACCACCAATTCCATGCACAATTTTCACAACAACAATTCCAAATGTTATACACCAAGAGAAATCAAGGTAGGGACATAACCACATCATACATGTTAATATTTAATCCATAAAGTTCACTTCCTTAATGACCACAAGTCCACTTTCAAGTTTATAAATCGATTAAGCAAACATAGACTGTTTCACACATAGTGGACTGTCCAACACTTTGCCAATATAACCAACATGATTTATACACCTTCTTACACATTTAATATATGAAACCATAATATTAAACACTTACCAAGGCTTTCAAAGAGGTTATCTTGTCCACAAGAGATGGTTGCCTTAGGATTTGAGAGTAGAGAGAAAATATCTCTTTTTGTGGAAAAGTCTAGAATGGCATGTGCCCTTTAGTGAATAAAATCTGATTTTTTTTCCACCTTATATATTCCTTTTAATCTTATCCTTAGTCACACTTTGATCAATAATGGATGGTTTACTTGGTTAAAAGGAAGAATGGGTCATTTGCCATCTTTGGGCCATGTCTTTCGTATCATTTTGGGCCTCAATTGAGCCCAATGGCACAAGATTCATTTAGCCCAACAAATTTAATGTATAATACTTCAACAATCTTACGTTTAAATAATTCCATAAATGTTACGATAATTAAATAGGTTCAGAAATGTACGGGGCGTTACATCCTTCTCCCCTTAGGAACATTCGTCCTCGAATGTTAGTAGCATTATCCCATTTTAACAAAGTTAATTCTAATTTTATCCTTCACGTTATCATATACACATAATGCTTGTAAAGACTTACTTGTTATTTCTCCAATTCCGCACCTTGAACTTTTTCTTCCGTTTGAAACAAATACGGGTACTTCAACTTCATTATTTCTTCGGTTCCCTATGTGATTTCTTCTACTTGTTGATTTCTCCAAAGTATCTTCACGAAAGCTACTTCTTTATTCCTTAACCTTTTTATAGGTGAGATCCTCCACAACTTGTACATCTTCAATGGGAGCAATGGATCTCTTATGCACTTTCAAAGCATTGAAACATAACATACTGGATGAACTGTGGAGAGTTCTTGGGGTAGTTCCAATTCATACGTGACTTGACCAAATCTTCAAACAATCTTATACGGCATGTTATATAGGTCCAACTTTCCTTTCTTTCCAAATATCACTACCCCTTTCATTGGTGACACTTTCAAAAATATCCAATCACCTATGGCAAATTCTAATTCCCTTATTCTAATATCGGCATATGACTTGTGTCGACTTTGGGTCGTTTGTAGCCACTGTTTTATCACCTTGACTTGCTCCATATTTTGATGAACAATATCTAACCCAAGTAAAGCAGGTTCACCCACTTCAACCCATCCAATTGGGGATCTACACTTTCTTTCATATAAAGCTTCGTAAGGGGCCATCTTGATACTTGAATAAGAACTATTATTGTAGGCAAATTCAATAAGCGATAGATGATCACCCCAACTACCTGTAAGGTCCAATGTGTAAGCTCGTAGCATATCTTCAAATGTTGTAATAGTACGTTCTGCTTTTCTATCTGTCTGAGGATGAAAAGTCGTACTCAAAGCTACTTGGGTTCCCAAACTCTTCGAAAAAAAGTTTCAAAAATGTGCAGTAATTGAGCTCCCCTGTCTGATATAATAGAAATTGGAATTCTGTGCAGTCGAACTATATCTTTAAGATACAACCTCACATAATCTTCAGTTGTGTAGGTGGTCTTGACAGGTAAAAAGTGTGCTACTTGGTAAGCTTGTCAACTATCACCCACATGGAATCAAATTTCTGAAATGTACGAGGCAAACTTGTGATGAAACCCATGTTAATCATATCACTCTTCCAAACTAGAAGATTACTACATTGCATATAACCTCCAGGTTTCTGATGCTCTACTTTTACCTGTTGACAATTCGGACAATGAGCTACAAATTCTGCAATGTTCTTCTTCTTTATATTGCCTCACCAATACATCTCTTCCAAACCATGGTACATTTTGGTTGCTCCTGAATGAATAGAATACCATGAATGATTTGCTTCTATCATAATTCATTTCCTTAGCCCATCTATATTCGGTACACAAAATCTACCTTGGTATTGAAGTACTCCCCCTTGCGTAAGCTCAAATACCTTTGTCGAACTTTGTTGTACATTTTTTTTAACTGAAATAAAATAGGATTTGCATATTGCTTTTCCTTCTCTCAGCTACAAGTGAAGACTCTGCCATATTTTACACTATAATTCTTTCATCTGGAGTTTCAAGAAGAAGAACCCCCAAGTTGTCTAATTGGCTTAACGCATCGGCTACCACGTTTGCTTTTCCCGGATGGTATAAGATATATGGTATAAGATATCACTATCATCTTCTTTTAATAATTCCAGCCACCTTTGCTGTCTTCAGTGTGGGTCCTTTTACTTAAAAATATACTGCAAACTTTCATGATCAGTATATATATATATGGTGCCATATTTTTAAAGCAATATCACGACTGCTAACTCAAGATCATGTGCTGGATAGTTTCTTCCATGTGGACACAATTGTCTTGAGACATAGGCTATTACATAACTGTGTGCATCAATACGCATCCTAAGCCTACTCCTGAAGCATCACAGTATACTGCATACCCTTCTGTGCCTTCGAAAAGTACTAATACAGGTGTAGACGCCAATTTTTTTTTTAATTTATTTTTAACTCTTGGAAACTCTTCTCACATGTATCATTCTACTGAAACTTGATTGCCTTGTGTTAGCTTCGTTAAGGGTGCTGAGATACAAGAAAATCCTTCAACAAATCTCCTATAATAACCAGCCAATCCAAGAAAACTATGGATCTCTGTAAGCGTCGTAGGCCTTAGCCAATTTTTCACCGCTTCTATCTTTTGTATATCAACCCTTAGTCCTTCATCCTATACAATGTGACCCAAGAAAGCTATGGATTTTAACCAAACTCACATTTAGAGAACTTTGCATATATCTTAAGGTCACGAAGAATCCGTAACACCTGTCATAAGTGATTAGCATGGTCCTCTTGTGATCTTGAGTAAACTAAAATATCATCTACTAATACTATCACGATCACGTCTAGAAATGGCTTGAACACCCTACTCATCAAATCCATAAAAATAGTTGGTGCATTTGTTAGTCCAAATGACATAACTAAAAATGCATAATGACCATACCGTGTTCGGAAACTTGTCTTGGGTATATCTTTTTCTCTAACCCTTACTTGATAATAACCCGATCTTAAGTTAATCTTTGAGAAACATTTGGCACCCTATAACCGATCAAATAAATCATCAATTCTGGGGAAGACATATTTGTTCTTAACCGTTACTTTATCCAGTTGCCGAAAATCAATACACATTCTCAGTGTACCATCTTTCTTCCATACAAATAACACTGGTGCACCCCAAGGGGACATACTAGGCCTTATAAATCCCTTGTCTAACAAGTCTTTTAATTGCTCTTTTAATTCCCGTAACTCTATTGGGGGCCATTCTATACGGAGGAATAGAAATAGGCTGAGTGCCTGGAATCACATTAATACCAAACTCTACTTTCCGTTCTGGAGGTAAACCTGGAAGATCTTCAGGAAATACATCAAGAAATTCATTTACCACTGGAACCGATTGAAGAGTTGGTGACTTCACATCGATATCTTGTACACTTACTAGGTGGCATATGTACCCCCTTAGAGTATCATTTTCCCTGCCTTAAGATGAGAAATAACTTTACCTCTCGGTTCCCCAACATTACCCTTCCATTCAGGGTCATCCTTTTAGGGGAAACGGAAATGTACCTTCTTAGCTCGACAACCTATCATGGCATAACAAGAAGCCAACCAATCCATACCAATTATAACATCAAACTCTACCATGTCATACTCAATAAGATCAACCAGTGTATCATAATCACAAACAGTTACTATACAATTACGACATACTCTTTTAACTACAATAGATTCACCAACTGGTGTAGAGACCTCAAATGGCTTAACTAGTAATTCCGGCGTTCTTTCAACAAAAAAAAAATTTCCGCAATAAATGGAGTAACATATGATAATGTAGAACCCGGGTCAATCAATGCATATACCTTATGTAAAAATATGACTAATGTACCTGTATCTACATCAGGAGAAGCCTCTGAATTCTGTCGATCCGCTAAGGCATAGGTACGGTTTTGGATTCCACTAGCACCAACTGTCCCTCTAGAACCTCTGCCACATCCCATAGGCTATGTACCTCTACCCAAAGGAGGCACGGATGATGGCGATGCGATAGTTGGTCCCGTAGGTTGTGTCATACCACCTGTGCTCCTTTGTGGACACCCTTTCTTTACGTGCCCCGACATACCACACCAATAACAAACATTCGTCCCAAACTAGCATTCACCTAAATGAAACTTTCCGCAGTGCTAGCACAGCTAGCATAAAACTTCGATTGGCTCATACTTCCTTGTGCTTAATACCCCACTGTCCGTGAATCCTGAATCTCACTTCTTTTCCCAAACTGGTTGCTTCTAAACCCTTGGAATAGAGGGGGAGCATTTTTTATAGAATGAGGAAATGATGGACTAGGCGGTCTGTGAAAAATCCGAGGCCCAAATCCTCATTGGAACGCCATGAACTGTCCCATGGGTTTAGCCCTCTTTGACGATCCTCCTTCCAATTCTTGCATTCTTCTCTTTTGCCTCTGATCCTCCATCTGCTGTGCAAAAGCTTGTCTTTGAACTTGTACAGTAACTACATGGGTCAATATTTGAACCGCACTCATTAAATGCTGCTCAATAGTATTAACGGGCAGTTCTGAAGATACTCCTCTCCTTTTTGGCCCTTCTGTAAATGGAAGAGTAGGAGAAGCCCGTGATATGAACTCATTTTCAGCCCCACCTTGATCAGCTTGCTCAGGTGGTGCTCTACTGGTTCCTTCTCTGGCAGTCCTGTCTATCTTCTTAACTTTTCCCCAGCCTTTTCTTGCCATCGTTATTCTATTATCACACAAGAAAACAATTCCCATGGTCAGATATCATTCCACCTACAACATTGGCTCTAATTCACGATCCAAGAAATGAAGAAAAGAAACAACTCCTAAATGTCTCGTAGCCTTCTACTTATAAATGTGGCGCGCAACACATCCATAAGCAAGACTCTACTCAGACACGGCTTTGTAGACACCCTTAGGATGACCTGCTCTGATACCACTTTTGTCACGCCTCAAATTCCAACGGGGCGGACTGGCAACCGAAGTCGGTAAGTCTCGAGAGAACCATTCTTGATTCATGTACATTCGTATGCATGTCACTCAAGGAACATCATTATCACGTATAGATACAAGATGCTAATGGCGGAAGTCATGGAAAACATATGATACATAAATATATGAAACTTGGCCGTTAGGGCCACCATATCAAAAGCATACATCCCTTACATTCTTTAGTTTGTCCCACAACATCTACAAAGCCTCTATAGATACATAGACATAGCCAACCTACAGTCGGGACACGTCCCCACTTTATACAATACCAAAACAAATGTACATAATGACTCGAAAAGCCCCGAATGAACTGGAGCTCACCAATGATCCGCAAATGGTCTACTAACACCTGTGCCTGCAGCAAGTAAGGTAAGTCCCCCAAGGGACATCAGTATGTAGAATGTATTGAGTATGTAAGGCTATATGAAATAGCATGATACATAAGTACTTCAATGGAATCAAATATAAGAGAATAGTCGATATGGATAAACCACCATTCTGTATGTGGAACCATGTCCATTACATTCATTACTTTCTTTGCCTTTACGTTCATTCATCATTGTCGTTCATTACTTAATGTTATCCTTCTTTGCGTTAAGAAATTATAAAGCATATGATAAACAAATGACCAACTGATCAGTGGTAAAAGAGGATGACCCATGCTAGGTATTTTCACCCCTGGAATGCGGTCTTCATAAATACACAAATTGAGATCGACCCATGCTAGGCTTTTCTTTCGCCCCTGGGATGCCACCCAAGATATTGGGATCGACCCATGCTAGGTATTTTAACCCTTGGGATACCATCCATGATATTGGGATTGACCCATGCTAGGTGTTTCTTCCACCCCTGGGATGCCACCCAAGAATACTCAAACAATTATACATTACTTCAATTCTTTACTTCTATGAGATTAATACATTGGTAGTCATAACATTATTGGAACTTTAGAACGTAACATTATTGGAACATTGGAATCATGTCAACAATTATGTGACACATGAATAACAATTGGTCAATGAATAAGAAACATGTGAATAACAATATATGACAACCTGAAATGAGATACCTTTGAACAATTCGAAATGGAACAAGTACAATGACAACGTGAACAATATGTGCTGCAGAAGAATACGAAAAAAGGTAACCTTACATACCTTATCTTCCCACTATGAATATACAGTCCTATATGTGAATACAATAATCCAGCTCCTTTCTTACGTGGTACTCTACAACACAAGCACATCACGGAGCTCACGTTAATAACTAACTACATTACAAGTGCATAAGACGATAACGAATTATGTGACTGCCATCCAACGTCATTTCACCCTTCACAATACAATTCATTGCATTACCACACCAAAAACACCACAACATACTACATATTAACCAAGACATCATAAAGTGATAGAATTTCACACCAAAGTTATACTTTACACTCTTCCCCTTCAATACTACGTTACCTTTTCTCCATAAGTCACGTAAATACCTTTCACAATAACACATGAAAAACAATCCATCATCGATACATTTTAAAATACCTCCGAGCTACTCCTTTAAAGTCATTCAAAAGGTACCATAAGTTGATAATTGCATCCAAGAAGGGTATAGGGGCCTGGTCAAAGAGATGCAAAAAATATTAAAACGGAGTTCTAGGATGACCTGCGAATCTACCTGCGCCTATAGGTGGGTGAGTTACATCTGCAGGTGACCATTGTCCTTGTCCAAGGCCACTTGCATTGGCATCTGCGCCCGCAGGTGCCCTGCCCACGAGGGCGGGTGCCCATTTCAGCTTCCAGGGGTCATTTTCGGGTCCTTTTTCGCAATGAATGGTCCATGGTCATAATTAAGCTTTCCATTTCATATTTTAAGTTATCTCGGATACCAAAAAATAGCCATGGTTTCACCACACACTTAAACATCACCAAACTACATCCTCCTTTCAATACACCACCAATTCCATGCATAATTTTCACAACAACAATTCCAAATGTTATACACCAAGAGAAATTAAGTTAGGGATATAACCACATCATACATGTTAATATTTAATCCATCAAGTTCACTTCCTTTAAGACCACAAGTCCACTTTCAAGTTTATAAATCGATTAAGGAAACATAGACTGTTTCACATATAGTGGATTGTCCAACACTTTGCCAACATAACCAACATGATTTATACACCTTCTTACACAAATAATATATGAAACCATAAGAAGAAACACTTACCAAAGCTTTCAAAGAGGTT
This sequence comes from Capsicum rhomboideum, assembly GCA_031232105.1. Taxonomy (NCBI): domain Eukaryota; kingdom Viridiplantae; phylum Streptophyta; class Magnoliopsida; order Solanales; family Solanaceae; genus Capsicum; species Capsicum rhomboideum. Next base: position 55,751,233 of record CP124718.1, read on the forward strand.
ATATTGTCCACAAGAGATGGTTGCCTTAGGGTTTGAGAGTAGTGAGAAAATATCTCTTTTTATGGAAAATTCTAGAATGGCATGTGCCCTTTAGTGAATAAAATCTGATATTTTTCCACCTTATATAGTCCTTTTAATCTTATCCGTAGTCATACTTTGATCAATAATGGATGGTTTACTGATTCAAAAGGAAGAATGGGTCATTTGCCAACTTTATGCCATGTCTTTTGTATCATTTTGGGCCTCAATTGAGCCCAATGGCACAAGATTCATTTAGCCTGAAAAATTTAATGTATAATACTTCCAAAATATCATGTTTAAATAATTCCATAAATGTTACGGTATTTAAATAGGTTTGGAAATGTACGGGGTGCTACACTTCAGATGTCTCGCTTCTTGCTCTACAACAAATACAAAATCTACTTAATCTGTATCTGTTTTATCAGAATCTTTTATTTTATCCTTTCCAATTCCTCCTTTTCCTTCTTTATATCATTATTTTCCTCTTCGCACTATTGGGATAAGTGATTTACCATGTTCTTCTACAGACCAAATTGTCCTACCTTCGCTTCTTCCATACACTGGTACAATAGAACCACCAATTCCATCTCCCTTCAACTCTATTATGGCATTGGATGTACCTAATATCACTAATTTGGTGACTATCAAACTTAATTCAGTTGGAGATGACCTCACTTGGTGTACTTAATTGTAACATGTCGTACCTTTCCGACCCTACTTGACGACGTTGAACAATGTTTACTTAGGTGTCGAGAGCCACAAGTATGTATTTTGTAATGTTATTGATGAGATAATTGATATTGTCCCTCGTACATGTGGCTAGACCTTCGTAGGAGGTGTTTTGTGACTTCGTGGAACATTTGTGGGGTTAAAAACGAGGGTTGGAGGACCTCCAAACAAAGGATATTAAAGGTAAGAAGTAAGTTAAAGAATAGAACTTGAAGTATCTCACCAAATCCGCAAAGAAAAGTCGAAGAATGAATTTTTTTTAAAAAATAAGGGCCAGGCGCGCCAGAGGGCGTGCCAGGCTGCTTGTGCGCATCTTTCAAATGTTGGAAATTTTTTTAAGTCCCAAGGGTGCCCGGGGACGTACCGAGCTGCTTTTTTCCACATTCCTTCTACAACCACGAGCCTATACATGGGATAATTGAAATATTGGCATTCCATTTTGATAAGATTATTTGTGGATGAATTGGGTATCCAAATGACGATTTTACCCTTTCGATCAAAATAAGCCATACGTGGCTAGAATCACTTGTTTTTTGGATTGAGGCTACGAATATAAATTGCATGAGAGGGAATATTGTTGTAACACATATGAAATGATTTAAACATGAGAAATTATTGATTTTATTGGGTTAAGTGAATTGGGCTCAATAAAAGGCCCAAAATAAGGAAAAAACATGGGCCAAAAATGGGTCAAATGACCCATTCTTCCATTGACCTTCTAGACATAGCATTAAAGGCTATAAAGAATGGATAAGGATGAATTTAAGGCTTATATAAAGGGCAAAAACCAGATTTTTATTCATTACGAACTCTCATGCCTTTTAGACCAAAACACAAGATATTTCTCTCAAAACCCTAAGAACCCTAAGTCATCTCTTGGAGCAAGATCATCATTTTTCAAGCTTGGGTAAGTGCCTAATATTATGGTTTAACATATTATATGTATGAGAGATCATGTAGATCATGTTGGTTATGCTTGGAAGTGTTGAACATGGTACTTTGTGTTTTTGTAAAAGATGTGTCATCGATGGAATTTAAACTTGAAAGATGACTTGTGGTTTTGATAAAAGAGCATGGTATGGATGAAATATCAACATGTATGGTGTGATTATGTTATTAAACTTGTTATTTTTCTATAAGTGCAAATTATGGGATTTTGGTCGATATGTGTTATGAGGTGTATTAAGGTGATTTGATGGATTAATTGTGATATGGTGTGAATGAGAAAGTGTAAAGGAGAAACTTTGTGGTGAAATGTTATTGGTATATGATGTTGTGGTCAATGTATGGAATGATTGGGGTATTGTTGGTATGGCAATGTCGTAAATGGTATTGTGGAGAAGGAAATGACATTTTAAAGGCAAACATATAACTCATTGACGTCATATGCAATTGTAAGGTAGTTGATGGTTAATGTAAACTCCGTTATCTATTTGTGTTGTAGAGTGAAACATAAGGAAGAAGAGGGACTATTGTATGCACATCTAAGACTGTATATTCGTATTGAGAATACAAGGTTTGTAAGGTTATTCTGTCCGTATTCTTCTGCAGCACATAGTATTCACTTTGACATTACACTTGTCCTATCCCGAAATGTGCTAAGGTATTCTATATCCGGTTATCAATTGTCATTATCACATGTTTCCTACTCATTGATCAATTGGGATTCACATGTCTTATATTCATTGACTAATGTTCCAATAGCCCAATAAGGTTGTGTTCCAAAGTTCCAATAGTGGTTATACATATGTCTCTTATTCATGGATTATTGTTCCAATGGTTCCAACAATGTTATGTTTCCAATAATATTATGACTATCATCGTATCAATCTCAAAGGTAAAGAATAAAGTAATGCACTTATGTGGCTAATGATTGAGTACGGATGGTAGCTTTGGGGGCGAAATGCCTAGCTCAAGCCGATCCCGAGATTATTGGATCAGGGGGTAGTCCTAGAGGCATAAGCGTAGCTCGGACCGAACCTGATAGGGGGTAGCTCTAGAGGTAATAACCTAGCTCGAGCCGAACCTGATATGTTAGTTGATGGGTGGCAGCTCTAGAGGTAATAACCTAGCTCGAGCCGAGCCCGATATATTGATTCATGGGTGGTAGCTCTAGAGGCATAAGCCTAGCTCGAGCCGATCCCAACATAACATTATGTTATGTTAAAACCCACTGTTCAGTCAGGGCCAGGTATCACAGGTCACATGCAAAGATGAATAATTATAGAAGCAAAGAAAGTAATGAAAGCAATATACATGGTTCCCAAAACACAGATGATGACTTATCCATGTTGGTTATTCATTTATAATTGAGTTCATTGACGCATTTATGATTCATACAGTTTTATTTGAGCCTTGTATACTCAGTACATTCTTTGTACTGACGTCCCTTGTGGGACTTACCTTACTTGCTGCAGGCGCAGGTGCTAGTAGGCATCCACAGTAGGTTGCCCATTGTTTGCGGATCATTGGTGAGCTCCAGTTAGTTCTGAGCTTCTCCGAGTCACAGTTATACATATGTTTTGGTATTGTACATGTTGTATACAGCGGGGACTTGTCCCGACTTTTATTTAGTTTTGGTAAATGCATCTGTTAGAGGCTTTTGTAGACGTATGTGGGTGTATGAATGTACGAGGTACTTGATGGCCTCGACGGTCAACTTTCGCATATGTATATATATATCACATGTTCCATGGATTCCGTTGTTAGCATTTTAAGCTCTTACGTGATAATGGTGTTTTTTATGGCATGCATATGAATGAATATAAGCAAAGCTTGGTTTTCTCGGGCCTCATTGACTACGGGTGCCAATCTGTCCCGTTGGGATGCGGGGTGTGACAAAAGTGGTATCAGAGCAGGTCGTTCTACGGGTGTCTACAAAGCCGTGTCTGAGTAGAGTCTTACTTATCGATGTGTTGTGAACCACATTTATAAGTAGGAGGCTACGGTACATTTAGGAGTTATTTCTTTCCTTCATTTCTAGATCGTGCAATAGAGCTAGTGTTGTAAGTTGAATTGTATCTAACCATGGTAATTGATTTTTTTTGGTATAGTAACAATGTCGATCACAAGAAGAGGTAGAAGGAAAGGTAAGTAGGTAGATATGCCTGCTGAAGAAGGAATGAGTAGATTACCACCTGACCAAGCTAGTCAAGGTGGAGCAAATACTGAAATTTCATCTCGGTCTTCTTCTACTTATCCAGCTCCGGAAGAGTCAGTCGGTAGAGAAGTACCCGCAGAACCACCAATGAACGCCACAGATCAGGATCCAAGAAATATAGTACATATGTTGACACAGTTAGTGGCGGCACAAAGTCAAGGACAAGCTGGTCTGACGACAAATGAGGATGATGCGGCTAGAGTGGCGAGTTGCAGAACACAGGATTTTCTGAAACTGGACCCTCCTATATTCACTGGGTCATATTCAAAAGCAGATCCACAGGACTTCGTAGACCAAATTCAGAGGGCTTTGGAAGTTATGCACGTGACTGGGGTTGAAACGGTTGAACTCGCGGCCTATAGATTAAAAGGTGAAGCAATATTGTGGTATGAATACTGGAAGAAGTCTCATAGTATCGGTGCAATGCCACTAAATTGGGAAGAATTTAAAGCAGCATTCCTTGATCATTACCTCCCATATGAGATTCGGGAGGCACGTGCAGATCAGTTTCTAAATCTCCAACAGGGAAATCTGACCGTTAGAGAATACAGTTTGCAATTTAATTCCTTGGATCGATATGCTCCAAATGTGGTAGCTACAATGACAGATCGAGTCCATCGATATGTGGACAGATTAGAGCCATATTTGGTAAGGGATTGCACCATTGCTGCCTTGAATAAGGATATGGACATAGCTAGAATACAAGCCTTCGCCCAGAAAATGGAAGATCAGAGACAGAGAAGAAGGGTACATGAATTTGACAGAGGACAGTCCAAAAGGGCTAGACCTATGGGACCATCTGCGAAGTCCCAAGGAGGATCTAGGCCTCGAATGTTTCCCAGACCGCCTAGACCACCATTCTCTTATTCCAAAGTAGGAGCTCACTCTCAATTTCGAGGGTCTAGGGGTGGTCCATCTGGGCAAAGTAGTGGGGTTCACGAATCACAGGCAGCAGGTTTTCCCCGTCAGCAGTGTCAGCACTGCGGACATATTCATGCAGGTACATGTCGATTGGGGACAAATGCTTGCTTTTGGTGCGGTATGACGGGGCACATAATGAAAGAGTGTCCCCAGAGGAGCATGGGTGGTATAGCACGACCGGCAGGATCAGCTGTTGCGTCATCATCATCGATTCCTTCTTTAGGCCGAGGTGTGCAGTCTGTTGGGAGTGGTAGGGGTGCCAGAGGGGCAGCCAGTACTAGTGGGGTCCAGAATCGAACTTATACTTTAGTGGACCGACAGAATTCAGAGGCTTCTCCTGATGTCGTCACAGGTACATTATCCATATTTTCATATAATGTATATGCACTGATTGACCTAGGTTCTACATTTTCCTATGTTACTCCATTAGATGCTGCAAAATTTGCAAAGGCACCAGAATTATTAATTAAGTCAATTGAAGTGTCTACACCGGTTGGTAAATATATTGTTGCAAAAAGAGTATATCATAATTGTGTGGTAACTGTGTGTGGTCATGATACATTGGCCGATCTCATTAAACTATACATGGTGGATTTTGATGTGATAATGGGAATGGATTGGTTTGACTCTTGTTATGCTACGGTAGATTGTCGGGGCAAGAAGGTGCATTTTAGTTTCCCACAGGAAAATGTTCTTGAATGGCAGGGTAATGTGGGGGCACCAAGAGAAAGATTTATTTCTTATTTGAAAGCAAGGAAAATGATTGCCAAGGGGTACATATGTCACTTAGTACGAGTAAAAGAAAATGATGTGGAACCACTAACTCCGCAGTCGGTCCCAGTGGTCAATGAATTTCTTGATGTATTTTCAGAGGATCTTCCAGGCTTACCCCTAGAACGGGAAGTAGAATTTGGCATTGATGTGATTCCAGGCACTCAGCCTATCTCTATTCCCCCATATAGAATGGCTCCAGCAGAATTACGTGAATTAAAGGAGCAGTTGAAAGATTTGCTGGCCAAGGGCTTCATCAGGCCTAGTATGTCCCCGTGGGGTGCATCGGTATTATTTGTACAGAAGAAAGATAGAACGTTGAGAATGTGCATCGACTATCGGCAATTGAATAAGGTAACGATCAAGAACAAATATCCCCTCCCTCGAATTGATGATTTGTTCGATCAGTTATAGGGAGCCAAGTGTTTTTCAAAGATTGACTTGAGGTCGGGTTACCACCAAGTCAGAGTTAGAGAAGAAGATGTACACAAGACAGCTTTCCGAACACAGTATGGCAATTATGAATTTTTAGTTATGTCATTTGGACTAACAAATGCACCGGCTGTGTTCATGGATTTGATGATTAGGGTGTTTAAGCCATTTCTAGACTTGTTCGTGACGGTATTTATAGATGACATCCTGGTTTATTCAAGATCACCAGAGGACCATGCTAATCACTTACGGCAAGTGTTACAGAGTCTCCGTGAGCGTAAGTTGTATGCAAAGTTCTCTAAATGTGAGTTTTGGTTAAAATTCGTCGTATTCGTGGGTTACATTGTGTTAGATGAAGGGATACATGTTGATACACAGAAGATTGAAGCAGTGAAAAACTGGCCAAGACCTAAGCCACCTACAGAGATTCGTAGTTTTCTTGGATTGGCAGGTTATTACCGAAGATTTGTGGAAGGTTTTTCTTCCATTGCTGCACCGTTAACAAAGCTTACACATAAGGCAGTTAAATTTCAGTGGAATGATGCGTGTGAGAAAAGTTTCCAAGAGTTGATTGATAAATTAACCTCCACACCAGTTTTAGTACTTCCCGAAGGCACCGAAGGTTATGCAGTGTATTGTGATGCTTCCATGGTTGGCCTCAGATGTGTATTGATGAAGCACGGTAATGTCATAGCATATGCCTCACGATAGTTGCGGCCACACAAGAGAAATTATCCCACACATGATCTTGAATTAGCAGCGGTGGTTTTTGCTTTAAAGATATGGCGTCATTATTTGTATGGAGTTCATGTTGATATCTACACTAATCACAAGAGTTTGCACTATCTCTTCAAGCAGAAGGAACTCAATTTGAGGCAACAAAGGTGGTTAGAGCTCTTAAAAAACAATGATATTGATATTCTCTATCATCCAGGCAAAGCAAATGTGGTAGCTGATGCATTGAGCCGCAAGGCAGTAGAAAGCACTAGTGGCCAGTTGACTGAAAAGCAGGGTTTAGTCAAAGATTTACATCAATTAGCCAGTTTGGGGGTTCGTCTTCTTGAATCCTCAGATGATGGAATTATTGTACAAAATGCGGCTGAATCTTTACTAATAGCTGAAGTGAAACAGAAGCAGTTTGCGGATTCTATGTTATTGTAGTTGAAAGAGAATGTACAACAGGGTCTGACTGCGACCTTCGATCTTACACAGAAGGGGTACTTCAATGCCAAGGAAGATTATGTGTACCGGATGTAGATGAGCTGAGGAAATGAATTATGACAGAGGCACATCATTCGCGCTATTCTATTCATCCGGGTGCTACTAAAATGTACCATGATTTGAAAGAAGTGAATTGGTGGGGAAATATGAAGAAGAACATTGCAAAATTCGTCACTCAATGCCCGAATTGTCAACAAGTGAAAGTAGAGCATCAGAAACCAGGAGGTTACATGCAATGTATCAATCTTCCAGTCTAGAAATGGGATATGATTAATATGGATTTCATCACAGGGTTGCCTCGTACACTGCAGAAATTTGATTCTATATGGGTTATAGTGGACAGGCTTATCAAGTCAGCGCATTTCCTACTAGTCAAGACCACCTATACAGCTGAGGACTATGCAAGATTGTATGTTAAAGAAATAGTGCGGTTACATGGGATTCCGATCTCCATTATATTAGACAGGGGAGCTCAGTTTACTGCGCATTTTTGGAGATCTTTTCAGCAGAGTTTGGGCACACAGGTGAATTTGAGTACGGCTTTCCATCCTCAAACTGATGGACAAGCAGAATGTACTATTCAAACACTTGAAGATATGCTACGAGCATGTACGTTAGACTTTCAAGGCAGTTGGGATAACCATTTGCCTCTTAGTGAATTTGCTTACAACAATAGCTATCATTCAAGCATTAAAATGGCACCTTATGAAGCTTTGTACGGAAGGAAATGTAGATCACCAATTGGATGGTTTGAAGTGGGTGAAACTGCCTTACTTGGGTCAGATCTTGTTCATCAAGCTATGGATAAAGTTAAAGTGATCCAACAGCGGTTACAAACGGCCCAAAGTCGCCACAAGTCATATGCCGATGTTAGAAGAAGAGGACTTGAATTCGCCATAGGTGATTGGGTATTTTTGAAGGTGTCACTGATGGAAGGGGTAATGCGGTTCGGAAAGAAAGTAAAATTGAGTCCACGTTATATAGGCCCATATGAAATTATTAGAAGATTTGGGCAAGTTGCGTATGAGTTGGCACTACCCCAAGAACTCTCCTCAGTCCACCCAGTGTTTCATGTTTTGATGCTTTGAAAGTGCATAGGGGATCCATCTCGTATTGTTCCCATTGAAGATGTCCAAGTTACGGAGGATCTTACTTATGAAGAGGTACCCATTGTTATCTTAGATCGACAAGTAAAGACATTGAGGAATAAAGATGTAGCGTCCGTAAAAGTTCTTTGGAGAAATCAACAAGTAGAGGAGATCACATGGGAAGCTGAAGAAATAATGAAATCTAAATAACCTCATCTATTTCACATGGGTGAAAAAGTTCAAAGTGCGGAAGTGGAGCAATAAAAAGTAAGTATCCATGAGCCTTAAGTGTTTATGTATATGTATGCTAATATAGAGATGCATTTGCTGTAATTGAAGCGATATTGTTAACATTTGAGGATGAATATTCCTAAGGGGGGAAGAATGTAACACCCCGTACCTTTCTGACCCTACTTGACGATGTTAAACAATGTTTACTTAGGTGTCGAGAGCCACAAGTATGTATTTTGTAATGTTATTGATGAGATAATTGATATTGGCTCTCGTACATGTGGTTAGAACTTCGTAAGAGGTGATTTGTGACTTTGTGGAACATTTGTGGGGTTAAAAACGAGGCTTGGAGGACTTCCAAACAAAGAATATTAAAGGTAAGAAGTAAGTTAAAGAGTAGAACTTGAAGTATCTAACCAAATCCGCAAAGAAAAGTCAAAGAATGAATTTTTTAAAAAAAATAAGGGCCAGGCGCGCCAGAGGGCGTGCCAGGCCACTTATTGCCCAAATTTTTTGGTCACAGGCAGCAAGGTGTCGCGCCCAAGGGCGTGCCAGGCTGCTTGTGCGCACCTTTCAAATGTTGGAAATTTTTTTAAGTCCCAAGGGTGCCCGGGGACGTACCGGGCCGCTTTTTGCCACATTCCTTCTACAACTACAAGCCTATACATGGGATAATTGAAATATTGGAATTCCATTTTGATAAGGTTATTTGTGGATGAATTGGGCATCCAAATGACAATTTTACCCTTTTGATCAAACTAAGCCATACGTGGCTAGAATCACTTGTTTTTGGGATTGAGGCTACGAATATATATTGCATGAGTGGGAATATTGTCGTAACACGTATGAAATGATTTAAACATTAGAAATTATTGATTTTATTGGGTTAAGTGAATTGGGCTCAATAAAAGGCCCAAAATAAGGAAAAGGCATGGGCCAAAAATGGGTCAAATAACCCATTCTTCCATTGACCTTCTAGACATAGCATTAAATGCTATAAAGAATGGCTAAGGATGAATTGAAGGCTTATATAAAGGGCAAAAAATCTGATTTTTGTTCATTACAAACTCTCATGCCTTTTAGACCAAAACACAAGATATTTCTCTCAAAACCCTAAGAACCCTAAGTTATCTCTTGGAGCAAGATCATCATTTTTCAAGCTTGGGTAAGTTCCTAATATTATGGTTTAACATATTATATGTATGAGAGATCATGTAGATTATGTTGTTTATGCTTGGAAGTGTTGAACATGGTACTTTGTGTTTTTGTAAAAGATGTGTCATCTATGGAATTTAAACTTGAAAGATGACTTGTGGTTTTGATAAAAGAGCATGGTATGGATGAAATATCAACATGTATGGTGTGATTATGTTATTAAACTTGTTATTTTTCTATAAGTGTAAATTATAGGATTTTGGCCGATATGTGTTATGAGGTGTATTAAGGCGATTTGATGGATTAATTGTGATATGGTGTGAATGAGAAAGTATAAAGGAGAAACTTTGTGGTGAAATGTTATTGGTTTATGATGTTGTGGTCAATGTATGGAATGATTGGGGTATTGTTGGTATGGAAATGCCGTAAATGGTATTGTAGAGAAGGAAATGACATTTTAAAGGCAAACATGTAACTCATTGACGTCATATGCATTTGTAAGGTAGTTGATGGTTAATGTAAACTCCGTTATCTATTTGTGTTGTAGAGTGAAACGTAAGGAAGGAACGGGACTATTGTATGCACATCTAAGATTGTATATTCGTATTGATAATACAAGGTATGTAAGGTTATTATGTCTGTATTCTTCTGCAGCACATAGTATTCACTTTGACATTACACTTGTCCTATCCCGAAATGTGCTAAGGTATCCTATATCCGGTTATCAATTGTCATTATCACATGTTTCCTACTCATTGATCAATTGGGATTCACATGTCTTATATTCATTGACTAATGTTCCAAAAGCCTAATAAGGTTGTGTTCCAAAATTCCAATAGTGGTTATACACATGTCTCTTATTCATGGATTATTGTTCCAATGGTTCCAACAATGTTATGTTTCCAATAATATTATGACTATCATCGTATCAATCTCAAAGGTAAAGAATAAAGTAATGCACTTATGTGGTTAATGATTGAGTACGGGTGGTAGCTTTAGGGGCGAAATGCCTAGCTCAAGTCGATCCCGAAATTATTAGATCAGGGGGTAGTCCTAGAGGCATAAGCCTAGCTCGGACCAAACCTGAAAAGGGGTAGCTCTAGAGGTAATAAACTAGCTCGAGCCGAACTTGATATGTTGGTTTATGGGTGGTAGCTCTAGAGGTAATAACCTAGCTCGAGCCGAGCCCGATATATTGATTCATGGGTGGTAGCTCTAGAGGCATAAGCCTAGCTCGAGCCGATCCCAACATAACGTTATGTTATGTTAAAACCCACTGTTAAGTCGGGGCCCGGGTATCACAGGTCACAGGCAAAGATGAATAATTATAGAAGCAAAGAAAGTAATGAAAGCAATATACATGGTTCCCAAAACACAGATGATGACTTATCCATGTTGGTTATTCATTTATAATTGAGTTCATTGACGCATTTATGATTCATACAGTTTTATTTGAGCCTTGTATACTCAGTACATTCTTCGTACTGACGTCCCTTGTGGGACTTACCTTACTTGCTGCAGGCGCAGGTGCGAGTAGGCCTCTACAGTAGGTTGCCCGTTGTTTGCGGATCATTGGTGAGCTCCAGTTAGTTCGGAGTTTCTCCGAGTCACAGTTGTACATATGTTTTGGTATTGTACATGTTGTATAAAGCGGGGACTTGTCCCGACTTTCAGTTAGTTTTGGTAAATGCATCTGTTAGAGGCTTTTGTAGACGTATGTGGGTGTATGAATGTAAGAGGTACATGACGTTTTGACTTGATGGCCTCGACGACCAACTTTCACGTATGTATATATATATCACATGTTCCATGGATTCCATTGTTAGAATTTTAAGCTCTTACGTGATAATGGTATTTCTTATGGCATGCATATGAATGAATATAAGCAAAGCTTGGTTCTCTCGGGCCTCATCGGCTACGGGTGTCAATCCGCCTCATTGGGATGTGGGGCGTGACATCAATTCACTTCCTTATTGATTTCTCCTGAACTTCTTGCATTTTTTGATGTGTCTACACCTTAACCTACTCAATTTCTATGTAATGTCTCTGGAAATCATCAAGTTTACCCATTCTATCATTCAGGAGTTAGAGTTGATCAAAATGTATGGTCTTGGTTGTTTGCGACATTATCTCATGTGGTCCTTGTTGATGTTCATTTGTTACCTACATTGCATGATATTTGGCTATCCTTACACAGATGTTTAATGGATTCTAGTCAGGCCAAATCAATAGAACTTAAGTGAAAACTTACAATAATGTGGAATTTAAATTCTATGTCTATTAATCAGTATCTCAGAGAGGCTAAGACGAAAGCAAACTCCCTTACGGCAATTAACTTTCCAGTTTTCTCTTAAGATTTTATTGATCATGTCCTTCTAGTGTTAGGAAGGGAGTATGGAACACTTCTTGGTATCATTACTCACTTTCGTGTCCAACTATCTCTTGAATAACTTTGCACACAAATTTTGCTTCATGAGCAATGTTTGCAATCCTTCAAAGAATTAGACTCTCCTGTCATTCAACAAGCCTTTGTTGCCCAAAATGTATCCTGTAATTCCTCTTCTGCATCTCAAGACAGTCGTGGTAGAGGCCAGTCTTCCTCAAGGTTAGGGTTATAGAGGAAGAGGAAGAGGCTCATTTGGTGGTCACAATCAAGCACAACAAGTTTCTTCATCCAACTCTCCACATAGTGGTTTTCAAGATCAATCTTCATCCGGTATTGGTAGTGTTTCTCCTATTCCTTATCATTCACAATCTACTAGATCAACATCACCATCTTCTAGAGTTAGGAGTACATCCTTTTTCTACCATTTGTCAAATTTATGGTTATCCCAGTCATTCTGCATTATAATGTACTAATCGTTTCAATCGCGCTTTTGTTTCTAATGACCTTCCAAAGTTTTTTACTACTATGTCTATTGGTGAAACAAATGACTCTACTTGGTACTTTGACTCTTTTGCGTCCACTCATATGACCCCATCTAACGATAATTTTTTGTGAAAATCTCCTTATATTGGTTTTGATCGTGTGTTAGTTGGAAATGGTATGTTGCTTAGTATTTAAAACATTGGATATTCTCATTTACCCTACAAATCCTATCCACTAAACTTACACTTCATGATTCATGTTCCTCAATTTCATCATAATTTAATCTCTATAAAGAAGTTGTATAAGGAATGAGGATAACTATTGTGTTGTTAAGGACAAAGCCTTGGGTCAAACTCTCCAAAAATCTCGAAACATGAGGAATCTCCAGCTGAACTGGAGTAAGCACTAGTGATCACAACTAATCGAGGTGCTAAGGGCGAGTATCAGAACCTACATCATGAAAGGATGCAAAGCACAAAAAGTATGTGGTCAATATTTATGGAATATACTAAGTATATGGGGGATGCGTGCAAGATGTAAAAATGATAGGAATTATGGGATAAAGATATGCATAATAAGTATATAAAAACTCATCATTTTCATGAATAAAGTTGAAACTGAAATATCATATACGTAGAGAGTACAAAACATAATCTGACAATTCCAATAAGCAATATACAGTTAAGTTTCTAAAATTGACTTACTTTGGGAGATTCTCTTAACCGACATAAATCATGTGAGCAACATAGAGTTTAATATATGCCTCATTGGAAGGCCGCAATATACCTTGCCAAGGGTATAAAGCCATGAATGATGTGATTACTAACCCGAGCTCATTTGGGAAAACATGATATCTATGGTGGCTCATAGTTTGGGACTTGGATACGTTAAACCCGTGTCCGCTTGGAGCTCAATACTACACCCAAAACCATACAAATTAGCATACTGCATAAAATTTATCACGAGGTAAGCATAAACTAGTTTGTATGTCTGAAAACCAATTATACTTCTGTTTCTGTTCATGTCTATAAACCAAGTCATGATATTTGTACAAGTCTGAGATCATGGGATTGAATCATGTCAAATAGTTTAGATCATGCTAAAATCGTATAATGATTGTTAAATCATAATATTCATGTCAAAACTAATTAATTATAAAGCATAAGTTCAAGCACGTGAATAGAGTCATATTCAAACCAGAAAGTTCATGAATTTAGTAAGAATGTATAAATAATTCATAGGGAGGCATAAAATTCAAGTTCATGAAAATTGGGTTTGAATCCTAGTTGGTAAATCCAAAATTCATTAAATAAAATGATGTTATTGGGCACAAGGACGAAAGGGAATCCTTGTTGAAAATCCCACATACTTGAACTTGATGATTTCTCGGCGTGGAATATTGAACTAGGGCCTTGGAGTTTGAATTTTGGGATGAAAACCCTTCCTTAAGTTTCTTGAGGTTTGAGGGGAGGGGAATGAGAGATTTGGGAGTTACTCTACATATTTGGGACGTTTCTAGGATATAAGACAGGTTTGGGGAGGTTAAAAGACAAAATTAGCCCTCTTGGAACGTAAATGATAATAAAAATTCAAAATTTTCATTTGGGTACAGGGCACTCTGTAAGCCAGGTATGGCCTTCTGAAGATTGCGGCCTAGCATACCACGCCTCTCAGTATGCCAGATTTGGATGGCTGGAGTGTGTTTGGTAAAATTACAATAACTTTCTTCTTTGGTAATGGATTGACAAACAATAGGTGAAGTTAGAAAGAAGACTTGAAGATCTTTCGTTTGGTGGGTCTTAAGCTACAAAACTATTTATATTTTAGGATTTATTCTCATTTTAAGTTGACCCCAGTAAAATCTTATACTGAAATTCAATCGGTAAAGAAGCTTTCAACTTAACTTTGTGCTAGAGTTTCCTTATGACCTTAATTTATATCCAAAGCTCTTCTAAATCTATGAAATTGATCTTAACACCTATGTCATAATTGAGATCATCGAATTTGAGTCTATACGCATTCAAAGAATGGCCCAGATCATACTTTAGAAATTTGGGGTGTTACAGTATCTCCCCCTTGGAATCATTCTTCCTCGAATGAAGATTAAGATGGGATTAAAAGGTCGTATAAAGCTATATTAAGAAAAAGCTTGAAAATAATCATACACTATAACTAGAAATTGACTTAGACTTAAGGTATTGATTTGACTGAAGCTTACTAAACATACATGAATTTATAGAATCGCTTGAAACAAAAAAGAATTTAAATTCTTTTAAGGGATAACACTAGGAAAAAAGCTATACCTCATGTTGATTTGGTGCTAGGAATGAATAAATGTGTTCATCATGTCTGCCTTTGCTTCCAAGTTTCTCCCTCAACTAACTGATTTCTCCATAATACCTTCACTGCAGCAATCTCCTTTTTCTTAACCTTCAAACCTGGCTATCAAGGATCCTGACCGAAAACTCTTTATAGGACAAGCTATCTTTTACACCAATACTCTCCATAGGCACAACCAAAGATGGATCCCAATACATTTCTTTAACATAGACAGGTAAAAGACTGGATGAACTGCGGCTAACTCCACTAGGAGATTTTACTTCATCTCTAATACACCTTAAAATTCTATAAGTACCGACATATCGGTGACTAAAATTTCCTATTCTTTCCAAACCTCATCACCCCTTTCATGGGTAAAACCTTCAAGAACACCTAAGCATTCATAATGAACTCAAGTTCTCTCTACCTGACATTTACCTATGACTTTTGATGATTTTGAGTTGTCATTAACCTCTTCCTAATTAATTCAAACTTTTCAATTGCCTCGTGAATGGAATTTGACCCAATCAAGTTAGCCACACCAACTTCAAACCAACCCATCGGGGACCTGTATCTACGCCCATACAATTCCTCAAACGGTGCCATTTGGATACTGGCGTGATAACTATTGTTATATGCAAACTCAATGGGAGGCAAATGGCTATCCTAACTTCCTTTGAAATCAATCACACACGGTCTCAACATATTTTTTAACATTTGGATAGTACGCTCAGCCTGGCCATCTGTCTAAAGGTGAAATGATGTTCTAAGATTTACTTTCATACCAAGACCCTTCTAAAACAATTTCTAAAATTGAGAGGTGAATTGGTTACCTCGGTCTGAGATAATGGATAAAGTAACCCCATGAAGTTTCACTAACTTGCGAATGTATTGTTTGGCATAATCTTTGGTTGTATTGGAGGTTTTGACTAGCAAAAAGTTAGCTGACTTAGTCATTCTATATAGGATGACCCAAATTGAATTATGCTGACGCCAAGTGAGAGAAATCCCCATAATAAAATACATATTGATAACCTCCCACTTCCAAGTGGGTATGCCAATATCCTAAAGCGTACCTCCTAGTCTTTGATGCTCAACTTTAACTTACGGACAGTTGGGATACTTAACCACAAAATCTGCTATGTCCCTCTTCATACCATTCCACCAATAGACTTCTCGTAGGTCATGGTATATCTTAGTGGCACCTGGATATATAGAATACTAAAAACTGTGGGCTTCAGCTAACATTCTATCTCTCAACCCATCGACATTGGGAACACAAAAATGGCCCTGCTAGCGAAGTGCACCATATCCCCCTTAGGAGAAAACCTCTACCTTCTACTAATGGACTACATCTACTAACTGACTCAATGTAGGATCATTACACTGCTTTTTCCTTCACCTCCGCCACTAGAGATGATTTTGAACCATTCTATATCATCATATCACCATCATCTGTATCAAGCAACTGAACCCCAAACTGGTTTAATCTATGCACATCTTTAGCTAACTCCTTTTTCTTACCTGCAACATGGGCTACACAACCCATAGACAATCTACTAAGAACATTTGCAACTATATTTGCTTTACCCAGATGGTAGAGCACATTCATGTTATACTCTTTCAACAACTCTAACCACATCCTTTGGCGAAGATTTAACTCCTTCTGACTGAACACCTATTGGAGGCTTTTATGGTCAGCAAAAACATCTGCATATACTCCATATAAATAATGTCTCTAAATTTTCAAAGCGAAGACTACTACTGCTAACTCCAAGTCATGAGTTGAGTAATTCCCCCTCGAATCCTTAAGTTTTCTGGAGGTATAGGCTATCACCTTTCCATTTTGCATCAAAACACATACAAGTTTGACCCTGGAGGCATCAAAATAAACCACAAACCCATCTAATCATTCTGGCAAAGCCAATACCGGTGTTGAAGTCAACCTATCCATCAAATCTTGAAAACTTTTCTCACACAAGTCTGACCATTGGAATTTCACCTTTTTCTATGTCAATCTGTTCAAAGGAGCAGGTATCCAAGAGAACCTCTCAACAAACCTCCTGTAGTAACTGGCTAAGCCCAGAAAGCTCCTAATGTTGGATGGAGTAATGGGCCTAGGCCAACGTTTCACTGTATTTGTCATCTAAAGGTATACATAAACACCTTCACTAGAAATCACATGACCCAGAAAGGCAACAAACTTCAACCAAAATTCACATTTACTGAACTTAGCAAACAACTTACAATCCTTGAGAGTCTGTAACACTATTCTCAAATGGTCAGTATGCTTTTCCTCACTTCGACAATAAACAACTATGTCACTAATAAAGACAATGACAAATATGTCTAAATACTACTTGAAGACCTTGTTCATTAAATCCATAAAAGCTACAAGAGCATTTGATAGTCCAAAAGACATAACCACAAGCTCGTAGTGACCATACCAAGTTCTAAAAGAAGTCTTAGTGATATCACACTCCCAAACTTTAAGCTGATGATATCCTGATCTGAGGTTAATTTTTGAAAAGCAACGAGCACCCTAAAGCTAATCGAATAAGTCCTCAATTATGGGGAAAAGATACTTATTCTTGATGGTGACCCTGTTCAACTGCCTGTAATCTATACACATTATGAGAGTACCATCCTTCTTTTGCATGAATAAAACTGGAGCACCCTATGGACAAATACTGGGCATTTGAAATCTTTGTCTAAGAGTTTATTGAGTTGTTTTTTTAATTCCTTAAGCTCTATTGGAGCCATTCTGTAAGGAGGAACAGAGATGGGCCGAATTCAATCTCCCTATCAGGAGGAACTCCAAGTAGATCCTCAGAAAAAACTTCAAGAAACTCATTGACTATAGGAATAGGCTGGAGATTTGAGGTTTCGGATTTAGAATCCTTAACCCAAACTAGATGATAGATATGCCATTTAGAGATTAATTTTCTGGCTTTGAGATAGGAGATAAAACACCTTTAGGTACCACTAGACTATCTTTCCACTTAAAGACTGACTCGTTAGTAAACCAAAATTTCACAACCCTAGTTTTACAATTAACTGAGACATAGCACAAATGGAGCCAATCCATGCCAACAATGATATCAAAATTGGTCATCTCTAACTCTATTAAATCTGCTAAAGTTACCCTATAAAGGATGGTAATAAGGCAATTTCTATATACTCTTATAGCAATAACTAACTCTCTAACAGGAGTAGAAACTGAGAAAAGTTCATAAAGACTTTGGGGACTAATACCAAAATTCACAGCAATAAATGTTGTTACAAAATACAAATTAGATCCCAGATCTAACAACATATAAGAATCAACATGAAAGACTCAAAGCACATCAATGACCACATCTGGGGAGCTTTCCTGCTCCTGATGAAAACATAAATCATAAAATCGGTTTTGACGTTGACCACCACCGACACTAGATGAAGTACCCTACTACTGAGTTGGGCGGCCTAAATGAGCTGCTAAGGTAGTGAACTGTGTCTGAGAGTAAGAATCCATGTTTCCCTGCCTGACTGAAGGGCACTCCTTTATCTTGTGACCTAGTTTACCACATCTAAAATAGCCTTCCTCTCCTAACAAACACTAACTCGAATGATTTTTACCACACTTTCTACAAATTGGGAAGGTATAGCTCCCTATGACATTGTCTTGAGATTTAGAGGTTGGTGCTCTGCCTCATTGCTACTGCTTAGAGTTGGGTGTTGGGGTACTGGCTGAAGATAGTGTAAGGGATGATGATCAGTTCTAAAATTGTGAGTGATTTCCCCTACCTGACCTATGCTAACTGTACTCAAACTGTCCAGTCCTATCCCTCTTAGTATCCCTCTCCTTCTTCTTTAAGTTTTCTGCCTCAATTTGTTAAGCATGGGTCATTAATCAGGAGATATCCATATCTCCAATCAGCATGGTAGTCCTATACTACTTTACTGCCAATTTAGACACACCAGTAACAAACTTATGCAGGCTCTTGGATCAGACGCCATTTCTAGAGCACACCTTAAAAGTTGGGTGAATTTGAGGGTATACTCCTTCACCAACATAAAGACCTACTTGAGATTTATAAATTCCTCAACATTAGCTTCCCACATCTCCCAAGGAAAATACCTTTCAATAAAATCTACCTCAAACACACCCCAATCAATCAGACTTGTATTTCAACCTCTACCTTCATTCCACTACTTATACCAATCATGAGCAACACCTTTCAACTGATACAATGCCAACTCTACACTTTCTACCCCAATTATATGCATAACCAGGGTAACCTTTTATGTCTCATCTATGAAGGGTTGTGGATTCTAATCCACCTTTAAACCAAAACACTCAGGTGGATTCATACTCATGAAGTCTCGGACCTTGGCTGCAAATAAATTTCCATTTTTCTAAATTGGGGCAACAACCTAATAATTGACTTGGGTGGTCATAGCTTGGGCCAACACCTGAAATTCATCCCAAAATTTAGCATGGGTAACTTGTTCATTAAAAGGATCCGCGAGTGCTGGTGGGGCTAGTTGGTTTCCATTTCTACGACCATTAGCTCTGCGAAGAGGCATTTTCTATCACATGAAAAGCACAAGTTAGAAAAGAGATAGAGTTAAACTATATGGCATGATAAATATCATGAAATAATGGAAAACTAATAACGTCTCATAGCCTGTTCCCCATAAGTGTGGCATGTTTTACACCTATGAACAAGACTCTACATAATGCAGCTTGCCAAACTCCCTTGGACACCTTAAACCTTAGGCTCTGATACCAAGTTTGTAATACCCCAAGACTACCCCAGGACGTCACACAATTCTTAAGACTAAAAGTAGCCAAAATCAAAACCCTGGTTGCTGGAATAACACTAAACCATATTCAAATTAGTTAAACTCATGAGCGAAAGTTGTTGTTTGTTCAAAATAATAAAGATAAGAAATATAAAGCCTGAAATCTATCAACATAAATTGAAAACTATCCAATATGAATGTAAGTCAAAATACTACTAAGTCTTGACAAGCCTCTAACTATTGAAGATCCACTGGGATAGACCCCAAATGACCCGGAGTCATGAAAGTCTGAACTAAATATAATCCTGAACAACTGAAAGAAAGAAACATAACCATAGTCCTCAAAACATAAGGACTCACCAATTGAACTGGAGTAAGCACTAGTGATCCCAACTAATCGAGGTGCTAAGGGCGAGTACCAGAACCTACATCATGAAAGGATGCAAAGCACAAAAAGTATATGGTCAGTACTTATAGAATGTACTAAGTATATGGAGGATGCGTGCAACATGTAAAAATGATAGGAATCATGGGATAAAGATATGCATAATTAGTATATTCATGAATAAAGTTGCAACTGAAATATCATATACGTAGAGAGTACAAAACAAAATTTGACAAATCTAGTGAATCATACACACTTAAGTTTCTAAAATTGATTTACTTTGGTAGATTTTTTTAACCGACATAAATTATGTGAGAAACATGGAGACTAATATATGCCTCGTTAGAAGTCGACAATAAACTATGTCAGGGGTATAAAGCCATGAAGATGTGATCACTAAACTAGGCCCGTTCTGGCAAACATCATACCTATGGTGGCATATGGTTTTGGGAATTAGGTATGCTAAATTCGTATCCTCTCTCTACTCAATACTACTTCTAAAACCATATAAATGCTCATACTAAATAAAATTTATCTTCAGGTAAGCATAAACTAGTTTGTAAGTCTTAAAACCAATTATGCTTTTGTTTTTGTTCATGTCTACAAACCAATTCATGATATTTGTATAAGTCTGAGATCATGGGATTGAATCATGTCAATTAGTTAAGATCATCCTAAAATCATGTAATGATTGTTAAATCATAAAATTTCATGTCAAAATTAACTAACTGTAGATCATCATTTCAAGCATGTGAATAGAGTCATAATTAAACCATAAAGTTCATGAATTAAGTAAGAATGTAAAAATAATTTCATAGGGAGGCATAAAATTCAAGTTCATAAAAATTGGGATTAACCCAAGTGGGTAAAT
Source organism: Capsicum rhomboideum (assembly GCA_031232105.1). NCBI lineage: Eukaryota > Viridiplantae > Streptophyta > Magnoliopsida > Solanales > Solanaceae > Capsicum > Capsicum rhomboideum. Next base: position 55,772,194 of record CP124718.1, read on the forward strand.
CCAAAATTCATTACAGAAAATGATTTTTTGGGCACAAGGACGAAAGGAAATCCTTGTTGAAAACAACACATACCTAAACTTGATGATTTATTGAAGTGGAATCTTGAACAAAGGCCTTAGAGTTTGAATTTTGGGAATAAACCCTTTCTTGAGTTTCTTGAGGTTTGAGAGGAGTGGAATGAGAGATTTGGAAGTTACTCTGCGTATTTGGAATGTTTCTAGGATATAAAATGGGTTTGGGGAGGTTAAAGGATAAAAATACCCCTCTTGGAATGTAAAAAGACAAGAAAAAATTGAAATTTTCATTTGGGTATAGGGATGGCATGCCAAACCACTCAGTACGCCAGGTATGGCCGGCTGAAGTTTGGGGACTAGCATGTCACGCCTCTCAGTACGTCGAATTTGGTTGGTTGTAGTGTCTTTGGTAAAATGATCGTAACTTTCTACTCTGGTATTGGATTGATGAATGGTTGGTGGCCTTGAAAAGAAGACTCAAAGATCTTTCATTTGGTGGATCTTTAGCTACAAAACTATTTACATTTTAGGATTTATGCTCTCTTGAAGTTGACCTTCGTAAAATCTTATATTGAATTTCAATCTGTAAAGAAGCTTTCAATTTAACCTTGTTCTTGAGGTTCCTTGTCACCTTAATTCACATCCAAAGCTCTTCTCACACTATGGAATTGATCTTAACACCTATATCAAATTTAAAACCATCAGATTTGGGTATATACGCATTTAAAGAACGGCTCGGATCATACTTCAAAAATTTGAGGTGTTACAGTTTTTACAGGTACCTCGAGTTACTTTCCACAGAAGACATTCGAATTAAAATTCAAAGATGGTTTGAACTATTTACTGTATTTATTATACTATATTTATTCATTTTGAAAAACGATTGGCAAATATTATGTCATCTTTGTTGATGCTTTACTTTATTTTTGTACATGTTTTATTTTTATTTTATTTGTGCAAATGATTTTATCTCCTCCTCAATTAAAACAATTAGTTCAGTCGGGAACCATATTTTTGGATTTTGAAGGATGCCTCACCATTTCCCTTTGGGATTATTTGAACCCTTACCTAGAATCTAGTTGATTTTGTAGATTAATTTTTCTTCAAAATAATAGATTTCCTAATTTTTGTAAAATTAGGAGGCGACTCTCTTAATTACAAAACAATTTATTTTTGAGTCTCAAAGTTGCACCCTATTTAACCTCGCGGTGGAAATAGGGATGTAACAATGAATTAAAGTAAAAAATACCACATTTTGCTACCCGTGGATGATACAAGACATCAAAGTCATAATCTTTTAATAGCTCAAGCCATCTTCGTTGTCTCAAATTCAGGTCCGTTTGCTTAAAGAATATACTAAAAGTTCTTATGGTCAGCATCTGTTTCAACTTACAAGTAGTGGTACGTTACCTTCAAATCAAATACAACTACTGCTAGCTCAAGATCATGTGTTTCATACATCTCATATGGTAGCGACCATCTTGAGTCATAATCTATTACTTTACCATGATGCATCAATACACATCCTTGGCCAAATACTGAAGCATCAGAATACACTACATACCCTTATGTGGCTTTTGGAAGTACCAATACAGGTGCGGAAGTCAACTTATTCTTCAGCTCTTGGAAGCTTGTTTCACATGCATTACTCCATTAAAACTTAGCTACTTAGTCTGTTAGTTTTGTTAAGGGTCTTGAAATGTACAAAACTCCTTCAAAGAACCTTCTATAATAACCAGTTAACCCAAGAAAACTATGTTATCCATTATCGTAATTGGTCTAGTCCAGTTCTTCACAATTTTAATCTTTTGAGCATCGAACCTTATTCCTTCATAGGATATATAACACCTATTTCAAGTTATGATCACGAAGAATATATAACACCTATTTCAAGTGAGTAGTATGGTCCTTTTATGAACTGGAATACACAAAAATGTCCTCTATAAATAATATCACAAACACATCGAGAACATCTTGAACACCCTATTCATCAAATCCATAAAAGTTGTTGGCGGATTTGTTAGACCACTGACATAACTAAAAATTTGAAATAACCATACCATGTTTGGAAAGCTATCTTGGGTATATCTTTCTCTCTGATTCTTACTTTGTGATACCCGACCGCAAGTTAATCTTTGTCAAACACTTAGCACCATGTAACTGATCAAACAAATCATCAATTAAAGGGAGGGGAAATTTGTTTGTAATCCTCACCTTATTCAATCTACAGTAGTCAATACACATTCTCAACGAGTCGTCATTCTCACATACAATAACACTAGTACGCCCCAAGGTGACATGCTAGGCCTTATGAATTCTTTTCTAACCAGTCTTTTAATTGCTCCTTCAATTTTTGTAATTCTACTTGAGCCATTTTATATGGAGGAGTGGAAATAGATACAGTGTCTAGAATCACATCAATACCAAACTCTATTTCTCATACCGGAGGCAAACTTAGAAGCTCTTCATAAATATATCATAAAATTTAGTTACTACTGGAATGGATTGAAGAGTTAGTGGTTCCACATCAACATCTCTCACTCTTGCTTGATAGCATATGTACCCTTTGAACATCATCTTCTTTGCCTTAAAATAAGAAATAAACTTACCTCTTAGCTCTCCAGTATTACCTTTCCACTCAAGGACTTTCTCATTTGGAAAATAGAAATGCACCCACTTAGCTCAGCAATCTACCGTGGAATAAGAAGAATCCAACTAATCCATATCTATTATAACATCTAAATCTACCATTTCTAGCTCAACAAGGTCAGGGAATGTATCATGATCACAAAAAGTTATAATGCAATTACAATAGACTCTTCTAGCTATAATAGACTCGACAACTAACATAGATATTTCAAATGGTTTAACCAATAATTCTCGGGTTCTTTCAACTTTCCAGCAATTAATGGAGTGACATATGAGCATGTAAAACCTGAATCAATAAATGCATATGCATTATGTGAAAAGATGGATAATATATATGCAACCACATCAAGTGAAGTCTTTAAATTCTATCTACCCGCTTGAGCATATGTACTATTTTGAACTCCTATCAAACTAGATGCTACTCTAACACCTCTACCACAACCTATAAGCATCTATAGACCTTAAAGAAGTTACCGATAAAAGACCATATTTTCTTAAACTTATGGAATCATGTAAATTACATTATTTTCTTTACTCTTCTCTAATTTATAAGCCTCGTAAGATACGTAATATAATTGAATAACTAATCAGTTGTAAGATGGCAGACCCTTCTAGGAATTTTAGCCCCTAGAATGTTTTCCTCATAATATTAAGCATTAAGCATTACCATGGACATTATATATGTTTGACGTGAGGTATTCTACCTTTATTTAGACTAGTTTATTATTGAAATTGCTTATATTTGTATAATACTGATCCAAGCATTTTCAATGATCAAACCTTGTCACTACCTCGATGAGAGTTAGTTAATGGTATTCATAAGATACGTGTTGTTTTATACAAGTCTTGATACGTGCACCAGTGGAGTATATAGGGCTATGTAAGTTCGTAGCTGGCTTGAGGAGATCTTGGGGTAAGCTGGTTGGCTACTTTGCAACACTAGTATGTTCCTATCTATTTTTATTTCTGTTTTTTCTACTTCTAGATAGTGGTAAGTTGCTCAAACTTATAAAATCTTAGAGACTATTGTCCTTGTGACCTTCAGGTCTTGAGGTGTACTTTGCATTTTTTCGCACTTTATGATTATGATTTATCAGTTATTACTTAATTATTTTTTTTGTTTATCTAAAGAAGCTTTGTTTATCTTGCTACTCTATTATCGCTATTTTCTTATTTGTCATATTTTTATTACATTTCCTTTGAGTCGAGGGCCAATCAAAAATAATCTCTCTACCTCCTATGTACTCTACTTATGGAATTATATTAGATATATTATTGTTCTTTTTCTATAAAAAAAATATTTTTTAAAAATTTTAACTTTAAAAAGATATTCAAAAGATATTTTTCTCCGACCAAACACACCTTAACAATTGAAAGGTTTAGGCATGATTTCATTTTGGGGTCTGTGCTGATACAGTTATCCTAATTCTAAAATTAAAGTATTGTCATATTAGGACTCATACTCCGTGTACTTATAGTACTCAATAGTCTGTGACTTGTAGGACTTATATTCTGTAACTTGTGTTGTACAAGGTTACCTATATCCCCTTTACATTTATTATATATTATATCATATAAGTACCAGCGACTATTATAGCCTTTTATCACTTCTCTGTACATGGTATTAGACATTAAGGGCAATCCAAAAATTATTTAATAATCCATGTCTTTCTTTTCTTCTTTGACTCATACGACTTCTCAGTCATTTGTTTCCTCTTCTTCAGTTGTCTCGCTTCTTGCTCTACAATAAATATAGAATCTACTCAATTTGTATCTGTTTTATCGGGATCTTCTATTTCATCCTTTCCAATTCCTTCTTTGCCTTCTTTATCTCATTTTTTCCTCTCCACACTATTGGGACAAGTGATCTACCATGTTCTTCTACAGATCAGATTGTCCTACTTTCACTCCCGTCTTACACTGGTACAATAGAACCAATAATTCTCTCTCCCTTCCACTCTATTATGGCACTGGATGTACCTAATATCACTAATTTGGTGACTATCAAACTTAATTCAATTGAAGATGACCTCACTTGGTGTACTCAATTCACCTCCTTATTGATTTCTCATGAACTTCTTGGATTTGTTGATGGATCTACACCTTAACCTACTCAATATCTATGTAATGTCTCTGGAAACCATTAAGTTTACCCATTCTATCGTTCATGGGTTAGAGTTGATCAAAGTGTACAGTCTTGGCTATTCGCGACATTATCTCGTGAGGTCCTTGTTGATATTCACTTGTTACCTACATTGCATGATATTTGGATATCCTTACACAGATGTTTTATGGATTCTAATTAGGCCAAATCAATAGAACTTAAGTGAAAACTTACTATAATACAAAAGTTAGATTCTATGACTATTGATCAGTATGTCAGAGAGGCTAAGACGATAGCAAACTCCCTTACGGCAATTAACTTTCCAGTTTCCTCTTAAAATTTTATTTATCATGTCCTTCTTGGGTTAGGAAGGAAGTATGGCACACTGCTTGGTATCATTACTCACTTTCGTGGCCAACTATCTCTAGAAGAACTTTACACCAAATTTTTGCTTCATGAGCAATAGTTGCAACTCTTCAAAGAAGTAGACTCTCTTGTCTCTCATCAAACCTTTGTTGTCCAGAATGTATCCTGTAATTCCTCTTCTGTATCTCAAAAGGGTCGTGGCATAGGCCAGTCTTCCTCAAGGTCGGGGTTATAGAGGAAGAGGAAAAGGCTCATTTGGTGGTCACAATCAACCACAACAAGTTTCTTCATCCAACTCTCCACATAATGGTTTTCAAGATATTGGTAGTGTTTCTTCTATTCCTTATCATTCACAATATGTTATCTCAACATCACCATCTTCAGGAGTTAGTAGCACATCCTTCTTCTACTATTTGTCAAATTTATGGTTATTCCGGTCATTTTTCATTATAATGTACTAATCGTTTCAATCATGCTCTTGTTTCTAATGACCTTCCTAAGTCTTTTGCTCATATTTCTATTAGTGAAACAAATGACACTACTTGGTACTTTAACTCTTTTGCATCCACTCATATGACCCCATCTAAAGGTAATTTTTTGTGAGAATCTTCTTATACTGGTTTTGATCGTGTGTTGGTTGGAAATGATATGTTTCTTAATATTTAAAACATTGGATATTCTCAATTACCCTCTAAATCCCATCCACTACACTTGCACTCCATGTTTCATGTTCCTCAATTTGAACATAATTTAATTTCTATAAAGAAGTTTTGTAAGGAATAAGGATAACCATTGTGTTTTTAAGGATAAAGCCTTAGGTCAAACTCTCCTACAAGCTTCCTGTAAGGGTGATGTTTATCTGGTAGAAACTTCATTAGTGTCATCTCATCCTCAAGCTTGTGTTGATCTACGTCAATCTGGAGATATTTGGCATAATAGATTAGGCCATAGTGGAGCTCATACTATAGATCATGACATTAGTTTGCTCAACTCTGTTAGTAGTGACTTGTGTCCCTTGTCGGTTAGGAAAATCTCAATGTTTACCATCTAATTTAGTAGATCATTGTAGTTCTTTTCCTTTAGACATTATTCTTAGATGTTTGGCATTCACCAATTTTATCAAACTTGGAATTTAAATATTATGTTATTTTTGTTGTTGATTTTTCTTGTTTTGCATGGTTTTACCTTATGAAAAATAAATCAAAAGTGCTTTCACATTTTTGTGCTTTTCAAAAATTAGCAGAGAACATATTTAACACTAAAATAAAGAATTTTCAAAGTGATAGAGGTGGCAAACTTGATAACACATCTATGCTCTAACACTTTTCTAACTTGAGTATTTTCTTCGTAAGTCATGTCCGAACACTCCTTAACAAAATGGAGTTGCTTAACGAAAACATCGACGCAGTATTGAAATGGTGCGTACCATTCTTGTAGAGGCTATTTTACCATCACAATTTTTGGTTGATGCTACTTATTATGATGTTTATACAATTAATAGACTCCAGACACCTATTTGGCAAGGATTTTCCCCTTTTGAAAACCTCTTTAATTGATCATTGGACTATAATTTTCTTAGAGTTTTTGGTTGTGAATGCTTCCCTAACCTTTCTGCTCGAGTATCTCACAAGCTTACACCCTGTTCGATCCATTGCATTTTTCTTGATTATGTATCTAACTCTAAAAGATATCATTTTATATATCCCAGATTAGGTTATGTCTATGTTAGTCGTCATGTTGTCTTTCATGAGTCAGTATTCCCATACACTACATTATCTTGTCCGACAGAAGTATTTTCTTCATCCATCTCTCTAGTTTCGCTTGTGGTGACATCACCCTTATTTACTCCACAACCACATCTACCCATAACTCCCTCTTACCTTCCTTCCTATAGTTCTCCTACATCAACTCATTTCATACCTTAGTCATTCTGGAACCATCTGCAGATCCATCTAGTGGATCAAACTCTGATGATGTTTCTGCATCAGTGTCCACCTTGTTGCCTACTACCAGTGCTTTCACCTTCGCATCTCCTATTATAGCTTATCCAATGCAAACTCATTCTAAATCTTGTATTTCTAAGCCTAAGAATATATTGTCGTTGAGTGTCGTTCTTCATGATTTTGAGCCTTCTTGTTTTTCTAAGGCTGTGAAAAATCCTAAATGGCAACAAGCTATGACATATGAATTTAATGCTCTTTTGGACAATAAAAATTGGGTCAATTAGACATAAATTTAGTTGGTTGTAAGTGGGTTTATCGTATTAAATATAATTCAAATAGTCAATTGAGTGTTACAAAGCTCGTCTTGTAGCACAAGGTTTTCACCAACAACCTGGGATTGATTACCATGAGACCTTTAGTCATGTTATTTGATCTACTACTATTCGTATTGTACTCTATTTAGATGTTTCTTATTCTTGGTTGATTCATTAGTTAGATGTCAAAAATACTTTTTTACATGGTATTATTAATGAGGAAGTCTTTATGAAACAACCTCTGGGTTTTATTCATCCTAACTTTCCTCATCATGTTTGCAAATTGACCAAAGTGATTTATGGTTTAAAACAGGCCCCGCGTGTATGGTTTCATTATTTTAGTACATTTCTCCTTTCTCAAGGTTTTACTTGTAACAGATCTTGTACTTCTATGTTTGGTTGTTTTTTTTCATCAGGTGTTCTTGTCCTCTTGCTTTATGTTGATGATATTATTCTAACTGGTAGTCATTCAACTTTACTTGATCAGTTCATTAGCCTTCTTTCACGTCAGTTTGCCATGAAATACTTAGGTGACCTTCATTATTTTCTCGGGGTTCAACTTTTTCGCTCGTCTGATGGTCTTCATTTGTCTCAATAGAAATATATTTCAGACCTACTTCCTAAGTTTCACATGCATACTTCTATGCCGTGAATGTTGATTCTCAGTTTATGCATGCACCTCGTGTTACTCATTTGCATTGTGTGAAGCTTATTTTTAGGTACTTACAGGGTACTATTAAACATGAATTATTCATGCATGCTTCTTCATCCAATTCATTGATAGTTGCTTATTCTAATGTAGATTGGGCTGAATGGTTGATAGTAGGCATTCTACTACCTGCTTTACGGGGTTCTTGGGTTTCAATCTTATTTCTTGGCATTCGAAGAAACAACCCACAATCCCAAGATCGTCTACAGAGGCCGACTATAGGGCTATTGAATATACTATAGCTGAAACTCCTTGGATTCGTTATGTTCTTTGCGAGCTGGGTCTTTATCTTTGGGAACCGATTCGAGTGTTGTGTGACAACGTCAGCTCAAGATACTTGTCTCATAACCCAGTATTCCATGATCATTCAAAGCATATTGATATTGATTATCATTACGTCCGAGATAAAGTTGCTCAAGAAGATCTTGTTGTCCAATATGTGCCTTCTCATTTACAGCTTGCTGATATTTTTACAAAGAATTTATCCTCATCTCGTTTTTGTTTTTTGTGTGACAATCTGTCCGTTACTTCAACACATCTAGATTGAGGGGTCCTAAGGGGGCATATTAGAACTCATAGTTCATGTACTTGTAGGACTCAATAGTCTGTGACTTGTAGAACTCATTGTCTGTAACTTGTGTTGTACTAGGTTACCAATATCCCCGTTGTATTTATTATATATATAGTCAAACATGCACCTGCAGCTATTATAGCCTTTTATCACTTCTCTGTACACTTCTTTGTCTATTCAGCTCCCATGGCCAACAAATGAAGTTTATCATGGACATAGTTACTAAGAGTAGAATATAAGAAGTTTATCATATTGTTAGTGCTAGTTAAAACTTAAAATATCAATGGTTTAGTATCAGAAATAGTGCAAACTGTTTCATTATTCGTGAATGCACCTTCGTTGCTGTTGAAAACAACTTGCAACCTAATTTAGTCGCTAATAAAATAAAGTTCTTTGTCTGTTTGTAAGAATAAGTCGTTGAACTTGTCCCTTCTTCGACATAATAAGAAGGTTCAATTTTTAACCATGAATAGTTGTATAAGATGGTTTTCAACAATTTTTCATGTAGTTTTCTAGGTAAAACACCCTGACTATTTTATTCATAATAAGATTATGTACATGGACAGTATGTGTCTGTTCATATATCACGGGAAGGACCAATTTTCCTTTATCTATTTATTTGGCTATTTGTATGACGACCATGACCAAATAGACGTGAAAACAAGTTGGAAAAGTAATCAAAAAACGCTTGTGTCCCAAAACCCCAGCTGCTCCTTATAGACTACGACTCTCCCAAAAACACCTTCATTTTCAACATATTGTCCCCACTCCTCACCCACCCCTCCTAAGTTGGAGCCTTCTGCCATGGGTATTATTAAGGTTTACCTTTAAGCTTCCCCTCTTTCAAATATTTATCCCCTCATCCCCTTTCTCCCATCTTTCACCTCAACTCAATATCAGTTGGTTTTTCTCTTCATCCATGGACTCTCATCAAATTATTACCAAGTCCAAACACCGCCACTATTACTCTCCTTTTCCTTCTTGTTTCCGTCGCCCTATTGAGGTGGCTGCTGCCGCCACCGCCGCCTCTCGTCCTCTTCCTCAGCCACCAGTTGCTGCCAATCCCAACCTTGTCACATCCCTCTACAACACCCACCTCGGCCTCTTTGCTCTCACTTGGTCCCGCAACCTCTTCGGCAGATCTTTTCACATCCATTTCCTCCTCAACGACTCTGATGGAGTTGTTGACTGCAATACTATGATGTCTTCTCCTCATGATCTATCCCCTTCTTTCCACCTCCACATCAAGCCCTTTGTTTTCTGGAGGAAACAAGGCTCCAAGAAGCTCCATAACAATGTTCACATCTTTTGGGATCTTTCCAAAGCTAAATTCGGATCCGGCCCTGAACCTCGATCTGGATTCTTCATCGCCGTCATCGTTAAAGGAGAAATGGTTCTTCTCGTCGGCGATTTACCCAAAGAAGCTTACTCCCGTACCCGAGCTCGAAAGCCAGAGAAGAATCCGATTCCAAGCATGGTGCTTAGGAGGGAACATGTTTGTGGGAACAAACTGTACATAACAAAAGCAAACTTTGGTGGAAAAGAGAGAGAAATATCCATTGATTGCAGGATTGGGGAAGATCCGAGGTTGTTTTTCAGCGTGGATAACAAAAGGGTGTTGCAGATTAAGCACTTGAAATGGAAATTCAGAGGCAATGAGAGGATTGAAGTAGATGGGGTTCCAGTATTGGTCTCATGGGATGTCTACAACTGGTTATTTGATGATGACGAAGATGGATATGCTCTATTCATGTTCAAATTTGAGAAATCAAGCTTCCAAGACCACCAATTCAATAATGGAATCCAGCAATCTTGTGGATTCGGATTCGAAACGAAGATGATGAAGAAAGGCGTATTGAGAAGTACTTCATCTTCTTCCTCATCTTTGTCTTCAGCATCTTCAAGCTGTAGCTCTGTAATGGAGTGGGCTAGCACCGAAGAAAATGAATTGAAGGGTCCTTCTGGATTTTCTTTGCTCGTTTATGCTTGGAAGGGTTGAGTTAATTACTTCCAACAAGGAAACTAAAAGCTGGTACTCATCTTACAAACCTTTTTTTTTTCTTTGAAATTTAACTAACCCCATTTATTCATGTAAAATATACTGTAGCAGAATAAACCAGGAAATTATTAGGTGTATAGTTTACGTCCTTAAATAGATTTTTTATCTCTATCTAGCTGCTACTCACATTGAATGCAACTGAAGAACGTACCAGCTGCTATTCTGTCTTTCTTTTTATGATTGCTTTTGAGTGAATGGTGAGTTTTTTCAAAATTATTCCAACGGATCCAATGTAATAACGCTCTTTGAGAAAAATATAAAGAAATATACATATTGTTCTTCTTTAAATTTTGAATGCCTTTTAAGTTTACAGATATCCAGTGCTAATTTATTTGTTCACATTAATTCCCTTCTCCTCTATGGGCTTTAAGGGTTAAAAGCACCCATGATTTTTGACTTCTATTGATTCTTAAGCACACAGTGGTGAATGCTAAGCTTAGCTTGGTGAAAGTGCAATCGAACTTGCGAGTATATTTGACGATTGAACTCTGTGTTTTTGGATCATTTTTGCCTTAAAGAATTTGAATAACTTGAACTTGATAGAACCATACAATACTAAAACAAGGAAAAATAAGTCTCTTTTAATTTGGCAAGTCAATGTACAGTTAGGAAGAAGAGGATGGTCTTTGGTAATGTGATCTAGTATGATGAGAGTGCATAGGAAGTTGCAGCTGGGAATTGCAGTGGTTGATTTCCACTAACATGTAGTCCTGCCGGTTAATTTTTAGTTGTTCGTAATGAATTTTCACTTTCCCTAAACAACTCCATATCCCGTATAATCCGACAACGTATGGTCTAGGGAGGGATTTTCCTTTTATAATATTAACTAATTTAAATAATATTTATATGTGAGCTTTCATAAAAATGTGAAATTTAAAATTTTGAAAATAAAATATATTACACCCTCTATATCAATTTATATGACTCACTTTTATTTTTAATCGATTTCAAAAAGAATGACATACTTTTAAATTTAGTAATAATTTAATTTTAAAATACTCATTTTAACTTTAATGAAATGATTTATAGACACACAAATTTCTTAGACTTATTTTAAATCACAAATTTTTTAAAAAAATCTTTGTTTCTTAAATTTTATGGCACGTCAAGCTAACTCACATAAATTGAGACGGAAAGAGTATCTTTCGGGACAAATAAAGATAATTTGATGGTGCAAATGAATAATACTTAAAACTCTTTTTATAATATTAATTGGTAAGGTGTGAAGTTGTATGTTGTATAGGATCTGTGCTGTAGCGAGTGTGAATTGTGCTGATAGGCTGGCGTCGAGTTGTTTAGATTATGATTGAGATTGTAGGGAACAATTGTTTGTTTTGGAGGAAAAGATCCCTGTAATTCCGACCACTAGTTCCATTTGGCATGCATGTGAAGCCGAGTTAAGGGCCCGCCTGGTTGTCCTCCGCTTCTACGCAATAATTAAAAGAGAATTTCTTGATTTTTATTTGCTTTACCAAAGAGAATCCTATGCCAATTCTTTGTAGTAGAATTATTTGTCATTCCCGATGTTTGACACATTGTATGTTCTCAACTGTTTGTTCTGTTAAATATTGTTTAATAATTTAGCGCATATTTGAATTGACTTATTTTAAGTATTTTAAAATTAAAATTTAGATACGAGTATTTGGTAAATTATTCGTTGTTTTGTAAACTGGACAAACATTATTGGACATCTATTTTTAGTATATTGAACAAGTAAAGATGGACAGAGAGAGTATAAAATGTAAAAGACAAAAAATGTATGTATTTAAAATCTAGAGCCACTATTATATATAATTATGGATAAAAATGTAATTTTAATATAATCTTATTAGGTTATCAGTTTAACCATTAACTAAAACCTTAAAACCGAACCGATAGCCAAGTAAAACTTTTATAAAATCATTTAAAAATCGTTAATTCAATAATTCGATATTAATAAATCAATAATATTTTTATTGATTCAATTTATTTATTAAATCGGTTTTTGCACACGCATAGTGTAAATAGTATTGATCACCCGCATTAATATTGTAAAGTTCCAAAAAGGGTTTTCATTGTTTATATTTTTTTTCTTGTATACACTTTGTCAACAAAGTGCATTAATTAATTTGAGGCATACTTGGTATTGATAGATAAAACACATAAATAGAGTATACGAAAAAAGAAAAAAAAAATTAGTAAAAATATATATTTTTTATAAATGATTTCTTAAGAGACGTTGTGTGCAATAAAATTTTATCCGTACGAAATTCGAATAATATTTAACTCAAAATATGTCAGTTCAAATAAATAGTGTGGATTGATATAATTGAATTAATTATTAAGTCCACGAAATACAGATTTAATTAAATCCCAAAATTCAATTCTTATTGGGCTAGCCCATTAATTTGGGCTACAAATAATGAGCCCACTTTGCAAAGCTCAATATGTCATTTTATTCTAGAAGCCCAATTTGGTGCCACATATCCAATGACGTGGCATGCCAAGTCAAGTGAAAGAGTCAATAGGACCGTGCCACATATCAAAATGATGCAGCAAGCCTAGTGAAATCAAATGCCCATAAAAATGCGTCATGTCACTTAAATCTGATTGGTCAAAAGAAGCTCATCTTCACCATGACTCTTTCCTTCCTATAACTATAAATAGGGGTCTCATAATTCAGAAAAAAGAACGAACAACTCTAACAAGAAGCAAGAGAGAGCTCGTGGATCAAACGCCGCAGATTTCTCTACGAGCCCCAAGTTCATCAAGATTCAAGATCAAGACCACCAGATTCAAGATCAAGCTCAAAAGCTCTTGAATTCAAGTACAAGTCAAGATCAAATCCAGCAAGTTCAACAACATTCAAGATCGAGCTCGAAGTTCTTTGAATTTATAGTTGGGAAGACGAATCAGAGGATTCATAGAGATTGTAACACTCACATATTGAAATCAAATAAAACGATTGTTGCAATATTTTCCTGTCCCGGTTATTATTTTTCTCGACTCGAATTTTATTATCTACAAATTCTGGCACGCCCAGTGGTACAATCTCTACCTCTCATCTCAACTTTCCAACTTCAAAGTTCAAGAGTACCGAAATGACTTCCAAGAAGGTCAACTCTCAATCCACTGCCCCTAAGGTTGCTGATTCCAAGTTCTCCGCCGAGGTAGAAAGCATCCTTGATGTTACTTTTGGAAGCTTTGGGGATGTCACAAGGAGCAAGGCCAACATGATGGGGCAATAAACACATCAAGTGTTGACGACATCAACTCCAGTTTTTGGATCTTCAACCCCAAAAAGAACAAAGTCCTCTACAAGTGCTTCAGAAGAAGGAAGCAGTGTGGCAGAGAAAATCAAGAAGACTCTGGCTCTACTTGATCTCTCTGGTTCAAAAAACTCTGGCACAAAGAACGATGGTCTTTCAACCAACATGTCATCTCTACTTACTCCACGCGAGCGAAGGACTTCACAGATCAACTTATGTGACAATCTGTGCTACTCTCCGACGTCTCTAGTAATTATGCAAGCAATGGTAACTGATGTCTCATCCATGGAGGAGCAACTTGCGAATATGGCAAAGGCGATTGAATGTTTGACCAAGTATGTGCAAACTCAAGACTCTCGTATTAATAAGTTGATGGTTCGAATGGAAGGATTAATAGATGGAGATTCTAGCCATGCACCTGGAAAGGCTCTAGAAGTTCAAGAGATAAATCCTCCTACCAAACAGACACCACCTACTAAAGAGGTGTCAGTCTCTTCTGGCAGAATGATCCCAATTGATCAATTGAAAGAGTTCATTGAAAGGACCATCAAGGACAAGTACAACGTTGCTACCTAGTCTTCCCTAACGTACGCCAAGCCTTACACTGCTAGGATTGATAGCTTCAAGATGCCTACCCATTATCAACCCCCTAAATTTCAACAATTTGAGGACAAAGGAAATCCAAAGCAACATGTCGCCCACTTTGTTGAGACATGTAACAACGCCGGAACATATGGTGACTATCTCGTCAAGTAATTTTTCCACTCCCTAAAGGGAAACACATTCAATTGGTACATGGACCTTGAGCCTAATTCCATTGATAGTTGGGAGCATCTGGAGCATGAGTTCCTGAATCTCTTCTATAGCACGAGGCATACAGTGAGCATGGTAGAGCTCAAAAATACTCGTCAAAGAAAGGATGAGCCAGTTATCGACTCCATCAATCGATGGAGAATTGCTAGCCTAAACTGCAAAGATGGGCTCAGTGAAACCTCCGCAATAGAGATGTGTATCTAAGGAATGCACTGGGAGCTTCTCTAATTTTGCAAGGCATAAAGCCAAAATCCTTTGAAGAGTAAGCTACCCGTGCTCACGACATGGAGTTGAGCATGTCTTCTGCTGGAAAAGGAGTAGCGCCCATCCATGACCCTCGAAAGGGAAAGGACAAGCAGGAACCCAGGAGATGGACCAAGTTTGTCCCCAAAAGCGACAACAAAGAATTCATTAATGTCAACGTGTCTCCTGTAAATCTCACCACAAAGGTGAGCAAGAAGCAAAGCGTGAAGATGACTTCTCAAGCGAGTCCAAACCAGAAGTTGACTTTCAAGGAAATGCAGGAAAAAGAATACCCCTTCCTTTATTCTGACGTTTCTGAAATTTTTGATGAACTTCTTGAGCTGAAGATCATTGATCTACCATAGATGAAGCGGCCCGACGAAGCTATAAAAATGGATGACCCAAACTATAGCAAGTATCACAGGCTTGTGGGTCACCCTCTGGAGAAATGTTTAGTCTTCAAGGATAAAATCATGCAACTGGCTAATGAAAAGAAGATCATGCTTGATGACGAGAAGGAAAGTTCTCATCAAATCTCTATCACTTTTGGCTCACTCTATCCATTCCAAATATGTAACTTCAAAGAGCATAATAAAGAGCTATTGGAGCATGACAAGTCTCTAATTGATGAAGGTGATGATGAAGCTGATGATAAAGGTTGGACTTTGGTGAGACGCAATAAGAGGACGAGTCTACGAAAAGACTCATCCAAGCAGCCAACTAGAAGGAGAATGGTGAAGAAACCGAGAAAGCAGAGGTTAGTTGAGTTCTCGAAGAGGGTGAGGATAGTGGATCATCACCACCAAAAACCACGGCGTCCTGTGACTTTGGAAGAATTCTTGCCCAGTTGGTTTTTTGCAAAGACTGCTCAATTCAACCTTGTGGCATCTTGTTTTAATACTGGCAAAGGAGAAAAGAAAGATAAAAGCCTACCAATAGAACCTCTTTTATTTTTTGAAAAGTCTACTAAATTTTTTCACTAAGAAGCACATGTATGTGATACAAAAATCACATTTACAGATAAGGATCTCCTGTTTGGTGAAACACTACACAATCGTCCCTTGTATATGGTAGGTCATGTTCTAGAGAAGAAGATAAATAGAATCCTGATAGATGAAGAGTATGGAGTGAACATCCTGCCTATTCGCACACTGAAGGAACTTGGCATCACAACTGATGAACTTACTGAAAGCCATTTGATGATCCAAGGGTTCAATCAAGGGGGTCAGAGGGCCATAGGATCCATCAAGTTAGAGATCCATATGGACGATTTACGATCAAATGTATTGATGCATGTGATCGATGCCAAAACTTCATATAATATATTGCTTGGTAGGCCTTGGGTACACGAGAAAAAAATTGTTTCATCCTCCTACTATCAATGCCTGAAGTATCTTGAAAACGGAGCCGAGAGAAAGATAGTAGCCGATGATAAGCCATTCATTGAAGCTGAATCACACTTCGCAGATGCAATGTTCTACTTGAAGAATTATGTCGTGAAGGAGAAAAAGGTTGATGATGTCACATCAACCAAGTGTGATAATTTGCAGCTAAGAAGGTCGAGGTGGATGTTAAAAATGTTGTCATTAAAAAGCCTCCCTCTACTTCAAGTAAAGGGAATGTCGTGTACTTGAAGAAGAAGGTAGCTCCTATGCTTCGTTATGTACCAAAGGTGGGGAAATAAGGACACTCATCCGATGTCCAAGATAATGTACTAGGGGGGCTAAGTCTTCCAGTAAAGCGAATCGATGCAATAAATTTATCCTCAAAGCTACTTGGGGAATTTGTGGCTCAAAATTCGTCGCGAGATATGACTCTCCCTTCAAAGCATACGAAAGAAAGCTTTTCCAAATGCTTACAAGTTATTAGTAAAGGCTGGATACAACCCTAATGACCCATCAAATTTGGGGAAAATCCCATTAGGAGACACTACCAGGCAAGCGCGCGAAGGCTTAGGGTACACGCCGCCGCCACCAGTTCGCATCTCCATAAGAAGGGTGGTTAGCAACTACATCACTGTGGAAGGGGAGTCTACTACTTCCAAGAAAAGGCCTTCTGTCTTTGATCGACTTGGAGAATCAACCACAAGAACTTATGTGTTTGAGAGGTTGGGTCCACTGAAGAAAAAGAAGAGTAACAAACCTCGGAGAAGTTATCAAGGCACTATAATGCACTCTTCACCTAGAATCCAAAAGGATTTTCAAAGTTTGATTCCTTCTAGATTGAGGCGACAGACGAAACTTGTGGTTTTTTTTAAGGAGGTGTTAAAGGCAAAGACTCATACTGTAGTTTATACCAAGGAATGTAAGGAAGACAAAGAAAGTGTAGGCTCTTCATATCATATTACAACCCAGAGTGAGTACGATACCTCATCTCAAATTAAGGTTGACGAAGAGTTGGAGGATATTTCCTGGTGTTACCATATATCTGTCAATGACGACAATAGATCCCCTGAAGGAAGTTAATCTTGGCACTGATAAAAACCCAAGGCCAACTTTCCTAAGCGCTTTTCTAGAAATGGATGAAGAAATTGCTTACGTGGACTTACTCAAAGAATATAGGGATGTCTTCGCTTGGAGTTATAAGGAGATGCCTGGCTTAGATCCAAAAGTAGCAGTTCATCAGTTGGCAGTCAAGAATGGTGCTCGTCCTGTTAAGCAGGCCCAAAGGTGCTTCAGACCCGACTTGGTTCCATTAATTAAAAATTAGGTTAACAAACTCATTGAAGCTGGCTTTATTCGTGAAGTTAAGTACCCCACATGAATATCAAGCATTGTTCCTGTACGAAAGAAGAATGGTCAAATCCGAGTTTGTGTTGACTTTAGGGATCTCAACAACGCATGTCCTAAGGATGAGTTTCCAATCCCTATTCCAGAGTTGATATGTCTTTCATGGACGGATCATCCGGCTACAACCAAATCCGCATGGCACCAAAGGATGAAAAGCTCATTGCATTTCGTACGCCTAAAGGTATTTATTGCTACAAGGTGATGCCTTTTGGTTTGAAGAACGCTAGTGCCACTTATCAAAGGGCTATGAAAAATATTTTTGATGACCTACTCCATAAAAATATTGAATGTTATGTAGATGACTTAGTGGTAAAGTCAAGAAAGAAGAACGACCACTTAAAAGACTTGAGAATGGTATTTGAGTTGCTCCGAAGATATCAGCTTAGGATGAATCCGTTGAAATGCGCCTTTGGAGTTACTTCCGGAAAGTTCCTTGGCTTTATTGTATGACACCGAGGAATTGAAATTGATCAATACAAGGTTGATGTAATTTTGAAGATATCCGAGCCTCGAAACATTCATAAATTAAAAAGTCTTCAAGGGAAGCTAGCATATTTAAGAAGGTTCATCTCAAATTTGGCTGAAAAATGTCAACCATTTAGTCATCTCATGAAAAAGGGTGCCCCTTTTGAATGGGACCAAGCTTGTAGTAAGGCCTTTGAAAATATCAAATCTTACTTGATGAAGCCTTCAGTTCTTGCGGCACCTATACCTGAAAAATTGTTGATTCCCTACATCGCTGCACAAGAAAAGTCAATTGGAGCACTATTGGCCTGAGAAGGTAAAGAGAACTCATTTAGTGTCCCTTTTGAATTGGGCCAATAGTGCCCAATTGAAGAGATTTCAGGTAATAAAGAGAGTTCTCAAAATAGTGAAGGTAAAGAGAACTCTCTTTATTACCTGAGAAGAATGATGACACTAAATGAGCTGAATTATTCACCTATTGAAAAGTTGTGTTTGGCGTTGGTTTTCTCAATCCAAAAGATGAAGCACTACTTTCAAGCTCATGTTGTTCATCTGGTGTCTAGAGAAAATCCCATCAAGTTTGTAATGTCGAAACCAGTCCTCAGTGATCGACTTGCAAGGTGGTACCTTCAGTTTCAACAGTTTGAGATCATATACATCCCTCAAAAGGTCGTAAAGGGACAGACATTAGTAGATTTTTTGGTAGACCAACTGATACCTGATAATTGGGAGATAACTGATGAACTTCCTGATGAGGATGCAATGGTTATTGAAGTTCGAACTCCATGGAAGATGTACTTTGATGGTGCGTCACATCGTGGTAGAGCTGTTGTTGGCGTAGTGTTTGTCACTCCACAGGAAGAGGTTATCCCATACGCCTTTACTTTGACACAATGTTGCTCCAACAATGTCGCTGAATATCAAGCGTTGATACTAGGACTTGAAATGGCCGTCGACATGAAGCAACTACAATTGCAAATCTTTGGTTACTCCCAATCGGTGATCAAACAGCTCTTGGGAGACTATGAAGTCAAAAAGCCCAAGCTACACCCATATCATAGTTATGCTCAGAAGTTGATAGGATGGCTTGGAGAAGTTACCTCCAACACGTGCCAAGAAAGGAAAATAAACAGGTCGATGCATTGGCTGCTTTAGCTTTAACCTTAACTCTTCTGAATCAAACACGAGTTACTATCCGCCAAAAATGGGTAGTACCACCACCGGATGAGGAGGAATATACAAAAAACAAACTTAAGCATCTCGTCGCTGTGTCTGAAGCCGTAAAGGAAGATTGGCGGCAACCAATTATTGACTACTTGTGTTATGGAATACTTCCAGAAGATCCAAGGAAAAAGACTGACATCCGTCGTCGTACACCTCGCTTCCTTTACTACAAGTACACGCTATACAGAAGATCATTTGAAGGAGTACTCTTGCCATGTTTGGGAGAGGAAGAAGCAGTTTAAACTTTGCAGGAAGCACACTCGGGAGTATGTGAATCTCATCAGTCTGGACCGAAGCTCCACTTTCACATAAAAAGGATGGGATATTATTGGCCAACTATGGTGAAAGATTGCTTGAACTATGCTAGAAGATGTAAGGCCTGTCAATTTCATGTGAATTTCATACATCAGCCTCCTGAAATATTACACCCTACTATCGCATCTTGGCCATTCAATGCTTGGGGATTGGATGTTGTTGGACCACTACCAAAATCTTCTGGTGGACACTTGTACATCTTGACTGCAACAGATTACTTCTCAAAATGGGCCAAAGTTGTTGCTCTCAAAGAAGTGAAGAAGGAGAATGTTGCAAACTTCATCCGAGTAAATATCATCTACCACTTTGGAATTCCCCATTACATAATAACTGACAATGGCAAGCCATTTGATAACAAGCTGATGAACAAAATTTGTGATCTCTTTGGTTTCAAGTAGCGTAAATCTTCTATGTACCATGCTGCCGCCAATGGTCTAACTGACGCATTCAATAAGACTTTATGCAACCTGTTAAAGAAAGTCGTCTCCAAATCCAAATGAGACTGGCATGAACGAATGGAAGAAGCTTTGTGGGCATATAGGATGACTCATTGCATACTGATGCAAGCAACCCCGTACTCTCTTGCTTTTGGAGTTGAAGCAGTCCTACCACTTGAGCATCAAATACCTTCTTTAAGACTTGTTATTCAATAAGGGCTCACCCAAGAAGAAAATGCTAAGTTGCGTCTTGCGGAGTTAGAAACTCTTGATGAGAAGAGGCTAGAGGCTCAACAAAATCTTGAATGTTATCAAGACCGTCTATCTCGTTCTTTCAATAAAAGGGTTTGCTTGAGGTGCTTCCAAGTTGGAGATCAAGTCCTAGCAGTAAGGAGGACCATTATCACTTCTCATAAATCTAGTGGCAAATTCACCTCTAAGTGGGATGGACCATACGTCATACAATAGGCATATTCAAATGGTGCTTACAAGCTTGTCGATGCAGATGGGGTGAAAATTGGTCCTATCAACGCCAAGTTCTTGAAGAAGTACTATCCTTGAAAAAAGATGACACTCCTTAAGTCATGAGCTTAAAATGCATGTCACTCCTGGTCCACAAGAGCATAAACTGTGTACGGCTCAAAAAAAAGTAAAAAAAATGTCCGCTAGGTTGAAAATCTCGAAAGAGGCGGCCTAGGAAAAAGTTAGGACCAAAAAAAAAAAATAACTCTTCCAGAACTACGTTTGATCCTCTTCACCGAGGTATGTAGGCGCTTAGAAGTTTCATTCTAAGTTTAGTTGCATGAGTTTCAAAAAATACATGTTCCCGCTTGATCCGCCACACGGAAGTTAAGTCTGCAAATATTCTGATTAAACTAAAATGTTCATGACTCAATGGGGGCAGAGCTATATATAAAAGGTAAGCTTCTGCAACAAGATTTGAGACCCTCAAGTTCTACGAGCCTACAAGTTGAAGTTGTAAGTGTTCCAAGCCTGCGAATTGAAGCGTGCATGTTGAAATCAAAATTCACCAAGTCAGTGATGTTGAAGTCTCAAGTTCACCGCATCTGCATGTTAAAGTCCTCAAAGTTCAGCAATTCTGCAAGATGAAGTCTCAAATCTACCAAGTCTACAAATTAAAGTTGTCAAAATCGCCAAGTTTACAAGCTGAAGTCTCCAAATCCGCTAAGTTTGCAAGCTGAAGTCTCCAAATTCGCCAAATTTGCAGGGTGAATCCGTCAAAACCTTCAAGTTTCAAGTTGAGGCCTTCTAAATTTTCATGCCTTAAAGGGGACGAAATTTGTTCCTTTGGACCTTAAGTTGACATTTTTACGAGTTTATCCTTAAAAGGATCTATAAATCTCCATGCCTTAAGGTGGACAAAAATTTATCCCTTTACACCTTAAGCTGTCATTTTCACGAGTTTATCTTTAAAAGGATCTATAAATCTCCATGCCTTAAGGTGGACGAAATTTGTCCCTTTGCACCTTAAGCTGGCCTTTTCACGAGTTTATCTTTAAAAGGATCTCTAAACTTCCATGCCTTAAGGTGGACAATATTTGCCCTTTTGCACCTTAAGGTGGCCTTTTCACGGGTTTATCCTTAAAAAGATCTATAAATCTCCATATCTTAAGGCGGACAAAAATTTGTCCCTTTGCACTTTATGCTGGCCTTTTCACGAGTTTATCTTTAAAAGAATCTCTAAACTTCCATGTCTTAAGGTGGACAATATTTGCCCCTTTGCACCTTAAGTTGGCCTTTTCACGAATTTGTTATGTAAAGCATCCAAACTTGAAGTTGAACTTGTCAGGTCTCAAGTTGACGGAGACAAAGTTAAACTCTTGCACCTTAAGCTGATTTTTGCATAGGGACCAAACTTGAAGCCGAACTTGTCAGGTCTCAAGGTGACGGAGGCAAAGTTAAACTCTCGCACCTTAAGCCGATTGTTGTATAGGGACCAAACTTGAAGCCAAACTTGTCAGGTCTCAATGTGACGGAGGCGAAGTTAAACTCTCGCACCTTAAGCTGATTGTTGCATAGAGACCAAACTTGAAGCCGAACTTGTTAGGTCTTAAGGTGATGGAGGCAAAGTTAAACTCTCGCACCTTAAGTTGATTGTTGCATAGGGACCAAACTTGAAGTCAAACTTGTTAGGTCTCAAGGTGATGGAGGCGATATTAAACTCTCGCACCCTAAGCTGACCTTTCATAAATGTTATTTGTTTCAACCAACAAAAAGAAAGGGAGAGGAAAAGACAAGGAAAAAAGGGTGAAACAAAAAAAAAACAAATAAATTTAAATCACCTGTCAAAAAATAATTTGAATTGGCTTATGAGCACTGCAAATCGATGCTTATAGTTTGGAGAATTATGGACCTTATATAGGCATAGAAAGACAGTGGAAGAGATTTAATTACCTATTGGAAGAGGAAGACTAATCCTAAAAAGGCAAGGTCTCCTAATGACGTCTTGATTCAGGAAAAGGTGGCTATGTAAAACAAGGAAAAAGTGACGCCTTCAACTTTGGAATGCTAACAGGAAAGTCAACTCCTGATGGTGTAAAGTAATTCCATATGAAATTCACGTGTCATTTGTTTACTGGTAAGTAATAATGTTAGCATGATTTGTCTTTTAACTCTCATGGTCAAAACTTTATTCTTACTATATTTGATGAGGTTAATTACCAAGAAACACATGTACAGTTCGGTGGTCTCAATCAAAACATCAAGCGTATACTTCAAGTCTTTAAAAAATTAAATACTCCAATAAATTTTGAAGTAGGGGTAATTTGTGTGTAATAAAATTTTATTCGTACAAAATTCAGATTATATTAAACTCAAAATATGTCAATCTAAATAAATAGTATGGATTGATATAATTAAATTAATTATTAAATTTAAGAAATGCGAATTTAATTAAATCCCAAAATCCAATTCTTATTGGGCTAACCCATTAATTTGGGTTACAAATAATGAGTCCACTTTGCAAAGCTCAATATGTCATTTTATTTTAAAAGTCCAATTTGATGTCACATATTCAATGACGTGGCATGCCAAGTCAAGTGAAGGAGTCAATAGGACTTTGCCACATGTCAAAATGATGCAGCAAGCCTAGTGAAATCAAAGGCCGGTAAAAATACATCATGTCACTTAAATCTGATTGGCCAAAAGAAGTCCATCTTCATCATGACTCTTTCCTTCCTACAACAATAAATAGGAGTCTCATAATTCAGAAAAAGGAACGAACAACTCTAATAAGAAGCAAGAGAGAGCTCGTGGATCAAATGCCGCAGATTTTTCTACAAGCCCCAAGTTCAAGCTTTCAAGCATCAAGTTCATCAAGATTCAAGATCAAGACCACCAAATTCAAGATCTAGCTCAAAAGCTCTTGAATTCAAGTACAAGTCAAGATCAAGTTCATCAAGATACAAGATCAAGACCACCAGATTCATGATCAAGCTCAAAAGCCCTTGAATTCAAGTACAAGTTAAGATCAAATCCATCAAGTTCAACAACATTCAAGATCAAGCTTGAAGTTCTTTGAATTTATAGTTGGAAAGGCGAATCAGAAGATTCATAGAGATTGTAACACTTACATATTGAAATCAAATAAAACGATTGTTGCAATATTTTCCTGTCCCGATTATTATTTTTCTCGACTCAAATTTTATTGTCTACAGACGTATAAAAAAAAAATGGATAAGTAATATGGGACGAAGGACAATAATTACTAAAATATGGAATTATCTTTATTAGTAAGGTTAGGATTAATAGATTAATGCAGGTTTTACAAAATCAATTCCTTAAATAAGAAACTTTTTTCTAAAATATCAAGATTTTTGAAATTTCCTAAATCAGTTGTATCCGTTACTCCTTCCTTCTGTTTCATTTTATTTGACCAATGTTGACTTGACACTTCCCTTAAGAAAATATTTATTAGAGGTTTATTTTACTAAACTAACTTTATTAACTATGTTTTGAAAATTTAATTTTACTACTAATATTTTATGTAGTAATTTAATGAAGGGGATAGTATTCGAAGAAAATGATAAACTTTTCTTGATTTCATAAATTGAATAAGTAAATTGAAACAACTATTTTTAGTAAAATACTGGAGTAAAAATGAAACGGAGAGTGCAGTTGATTACAATTTTTTTCTTTACTTACTTATTTAGATGTATCAAAGTGGTTTGTTAAATGTGTTATATATAATGATCTCTTCTTTTTAATGTTATTTGACTAGTTCTTTTTAACAAGCAGTGTTTTTCTTCGCAACGTTCACCTAAAGCAATTTTGACCGTGTACACAGAAAAGCTTCGCATAAAAATTCGTTACTAATATAATTATATAGTATAAATTTACAAGAGATATCTCTTAATTGACTGATTAACGAATTAAAAGAGGATCATAGTTTTGTTTGCACGATATTTTTTGTGCAAGGCCTCTGGAAAGGTGGTGTTTTTTCTTCGGTGGGTAAACCATACTTGGATTGATCACTTTTTTATTATTATTTTTAAGATGGGATATATAACTCTCAAAGAAGAAGAAAGAAACATGCCAATGGTAAGAACGACAAAGAAAAGATGATAAAATTAAATTTTTGTGACTGTTCACACTTTTTTGAAAAAAATAAAAAAATAAATCGGGCCAGTGACCCATTTATTAAACCAAAAAAAAACATAGTCTTATGTACAAAGATCAGGCCCAAAAGTGGCCTGGCCCAACAAAATTAACACTCCTTCAGACAAAAAGCAACAAAACCTAAACAATTAGGAAAGTTGAACCATCATCTTCCCCAGGCCTCCATCGAAATGCTCCTTGTCTTCTTCATTCGTGTGCATGCCTCTGTTGATGAAATCGGCAACTCGGAGAACCAACCTTCCACCTGTTATTATCTGCTCTGAGGTAACCTACAAATCTCTTCTCTTGCTCTTATTTCATTCCTAAATCTGTGGACTGAGCTTAAAGCTAATACCACCACAGTATCTAAGAAATCAACTCAAGAAAGATGTTATCAACTCTATTTGCTCCGATTTAGCTAGTTTCTCCTCTTTCTCTCATTTTTCCTTAAATTTGTGGGTTGAACCTTTTACAGCTAATACCACCACTTTCTTTAGGAAAACAACTCGATTAGAGGGAGGAAATTGCCGATCTAACACCTGCTTTTGTGTATTAGGGTCGTACAACATCATCACTGGAATAACAATTTTGGATCTGAACTCACCTTTGCTTGAATATACTGACCATTGACACCCCACATCTCACAGAGTGTTAGTTGTATTATTCATGGAAATCGCTTGTAACACCCCGTACTTTTCTAACCTCACTTGATACCTTGGGATCATATCCACCTAGGTGTTGAGATGCCATGAGTATGTGTTTTATAGTGTCATTGGTGAAACATTTGATAGGGGACTTAATATGTGCGATTAGACCTTCGTAGGAGGTGTTTTGTGATTTCGTG
Organism: Capsicum rhomboideum; assembly: GCA_031232105.1. Classification (NCBI taxonomy): domain Eukaryota; kingdom Viridiplantae; phylum Streptophyta; class Magnoliopsida; order Solanales; family Solanaceae; genus Capsicum; species Capsicum rhomboideum. Next base: position 55,797,919 of record CP124718.1, read on the forward strand.
GAGCATTTGGGTAATACCCCGTACGCATTCTAACCTCATTTGGTGACTTGAAGTCATGTGTACTTGATGATTAAGATCACTAAGTAAGTATTTTGTAGTGTTGTGATAAGGTATTGGACGATATGCAAGTATTGAAGAAAGGGCCAAAAAATTCAGCAAGGTGCTGAAACTTGCGCCACTACCCTGTTTCAGGGGGTGTGGCGCAAGCCACTGATTCAGAGGGCCTTGATTTCTTGCGCCACTGCCTTGCTTTGCAGCAGTGGCGCAAGGCATAAATAATGTGCCTTTCCGGACTCGTTTTGAAATGCAATTCTACGACGATTCTCAGATGGTTTCTTTTGGTTCTTTGGAGTTAATTGAGCATTGTTAAAGCTTCAAACACTTCACTACACTCCTACATACTCCTACATGATTAAATCATGAAACATGAATAGTTAGCCAAAATGTCTAATGAAGCCATGGGCGACTAGAATTCCTATTTTTGCGATTGAGACGATGAATGAGAATCTCGTAAGAGAATATTGTCGTGACATTATGGAATTATTGCAACATGAGATATATAGTGAATTATACATGGAATTTGATGGGTTAAATGGATATGTGTTATTGGGCCGAAATTTAGGCCCAAAATGGAATTAAAAGACAAGGCCCAAAGGGTAAAATGACCCATTCTTCCACTTTGACCACATTTAATGCCAAAGGAATAGCTAAGTATGACTTGGGGTCTATATAAAGGCCCCAAAATCAGATTTTTAATTATCCAAAACTCTCATGCCTTTGAGATATTTTCTCAAACATTTCTCTAGTTCCAAACCCTAAAGCAAAATAATTCCTTTGGACTCTTTGGACAAGATCATCCTATTCCAAGCCTTGGTAAGTATTTATTCTCATGGATTAACATATTATATGCATGGGAGATTATGTATATTATGATATTTGTGTTGTCAAGGTGGTGAATAGTGTATTTTTGCTTTTGGTGAAAGATGTGCTATCTTGGTGATTTGAACTTGAATTAGGACTTGTGCCTTTGATGAAAGAGCATGGTATGGACAAAATATGAACATGTATGGTGTTATTTTTGTTATTAAACTTGTTATTGTCTATAAGTGGAAATTATGGGATTTTGGCCAATATGTGTTATGAGTTGTATTAAGGTAAGTTGATGGATTATTTATGATGTGGTATGGATAAGAAAGTGTAAAGGAGAAGTGTTGTGGTGAAATGTGTCAATTATCATGTATTGGTCAATGTTGGGAATATTATGGAATTTTTAGAATAATAATTTTATCAATGGTTTTGTCAAGGGGAAATGGCATGTTTAAAGGCAAACATGTAATTCATTGACATTGTCTGCAATTGTAACGTAGTTGGTGGTTAATGTGAATTCCGTATTGTATTTGTGTTGTAGAGTGACACATAAAGAAGTATCGGGACTATTGTATTCACCTCTAGGATTATATATTCGTATTGCGAATCCAAGGTATGTAAGGTTACTTTGTTCGTATCTTTCTGCGGCAAATAGTATCCACATTGACATGTCACTAGTCCTATCCCGAAATGTGCTAAGGTATTACATATCCGGTTATCAATTGTCATATATTTCCTACTCATTGATCATTTGTGAATCTCATGTCTCATATTCATGGTTAATGTTCCAAAAGTTCAAATAAGGTTATGTTCCAATGTTCCGATAGTGACTATACTTATGTCTCTTGTTCATTGATTATTGTTCCAATGGTTCCCATGGTGTTATGGTTCTAATAGTGTTATGTTTCCAAGTTTCTCATGTCTCTCACTCATTGGTTAATGATCCAAAGTTTCAAATAAAGATATGGCAACCATTGTACCAATCCCAAAGTAAAGAACAAAGTAATGCATATGTGGTCAATGATCGAGTACGGGTGGCAAGTCTAAGGGCATAAGCCTAGCTCGACTCGATCCCGATGTATTGATTTATAGGTGGCAAGTCTAGGGGCATAATCCTAGCTCGACTCAATCCCGATGTATTGATTTATGGGTGGCAGGTCTAGGCGCATAAGCCTAACTCGACCCGATCCCGATACATTCATTTATGGGTGGCAGGTCTAGGGGCATAAGCCTAGCTCGACCCGATCCCAACATGATGATATGTTATGTAAAGACCCACTGATCAGTAGGGGCCCGGGTACATTGTGACTCATGTATTGACAAGTAAGCATTGAGATAAAGAAAGCAAAGAAAGTAATGAAAGCAATTCACATGGTTTCCCAAAATGCAAAATGGTGACTTATTAACATTGATTATTCATATGTTTTGAGCTCACTAAAATACTCATGTATTGTACAATTTCATCTGAGCCTTGCATACTCAGTACTTATTTCGTACTGACCCCTCTTGGGGAATTTACCTTACTTGCTGCAGGCGCAGGTACCAGTAGGCCTCCTCAGTAGACTGCCAGTGTTAGCGGTTCTTTGGTGAGCTCCAGCTAATTCGGGGCTTCTCCGAGTCAGAATGTATATATGTTTTGGTGATGTACATGTTGTATAAAGCGGGGACTTGTCCCGACTTTTGGTTTGTATTGGTCAATGCATCTATTAGAGGCTTTTGTAGACGCACGTGGGTATATGTATATAAGGTGACTCATGAAGTCTTGTTTTGGTGGCCTCAACGGCCAAGTTTCTCAAATGTGTATATATATGCCACATGTTCCATGATTTCCAATATCCATGATTTCCAATACCAGTCGTTCATGTTCTTATGTGATAATGGTGTTTCCTATGGCATGCATATGAACGTATAGAAGCATAGCTTGGTTCCCTCGGGCCTTATCGGCTACGGGTGCCACTCATGCCTCGTTGGGATTCGGGGCGTGACATCGCTGCCAACAGAAGGTAATTTCAGACCCATGTTTACTTTTTCCAGTTAATAATGCCTTTATCTCCCTTGTTTACACATTAATCCTTATTTGAAGTAGCTGTTAACTTGATTGAGTGTTGTTATTCTGACTGTTACTTTTTGTGACTTCTTGTGAATGTACCTTGGTTTTATCTGTCTTGTATTGTCCTTCTGAGTTGTGGTATCCTTGCCTTTTCTAGATTAATAATATTTTTTTCCTTTGCTAGAACTTCATTGAAACTATTAAATTGAAAATCACCTGCAAAATCAAAAACTAGGTTAGAAAAAAAGTCAGCAAGAGTGTTACCTTCCCTAAAGGAATGTACCACTCTCACTGTTAGAATGTTCATCAAGGATCTAATGGATTTGACAATCATTGTCACACTCCATAGTACATCCCAAATCCCATTGATAATCTAAACCATGGTCCATGAATCTGACTCTATAACAATCTGTTGTATGCCCCTTTCTCTACAAAATCTCAGACATTCATTGATTGTTAAAGCCTCTGCCACCAAGCTTGTTGTGTCTTGTAATCTCTCACCCTTAGCAACAACTAGGTTTCCTTCATAGTCCCTAATACAGAAAGCCAATGAACTAGGACCAGAATATCCTGTTGATGCACTATCAGTATTCCCTTTACACCAACCTTGTTCAGGACACTGCCATCTCAATATTCTGATAGTAATATTTGTGATATGTGCCTGTAGTTCTGCAACTCTACTAGGCAAATCTCTTCTTGTTATCTCCTTTTTAAATCTCAGTTTCATAAATTTAATAATATGGTCATTAATTTCCAACATCATTTTCGTTTCTTGATAGGTTCCACCATGTAGAAATGTATTTCTCCTCTTCCATAGAAACCATAGAATTAAAATAGAAATACATTGAAAACAAATTGAATTCTATAATTTCCTTCTTGCTGCCTCCACATTCTCACACTTTGCTTCAGGTTTAATCTAGGATCAATAATACCTGTTTCACCACAATAATTGTTCCAAATGCTCACAGCAACCTTACCTTTCAGAAAAAGGTGTTCAATAGATTCACTGACAGTAACATCACGGCACCCACAATTAGCAGTAACATCAGGATTCCATTCATGTATTAATGCAGCCACAGGAACTTTCCTTAACCAAATTCTCTAAGCAAGAAAGGAAAATTTAAAAGGCAACCTCTTACACCAAATAACCTTAAGATCTTCATTATTACTAGCTCTTTGGCTTAATAATTCCCAGGCACTCCTGGTTGAAAACTTCTTATTACTATTCATAGTCCACCATGGCTTGTCCATCACAACTTCATAAAAAACAAATCCCAAATTATTTCTGACATGATCCAGAACATAATTAGGGATAAGATTTTGCATAACCTCATAATTCCACCCCTCTTCACTTAGAAATTCTTTAATATCATTTTAGGGATGGCATGTATGGACCTCTGATTGGTGCATGAATAATGGACCAGAGTTGGTCTAGTTATCAAATCATATGGTAGAAGTACCACTTTTTGGTTCCCACCAAAGATGTTTTTCAACTTTAACCCTACTCTTCAACATAGCTTTCCACACTTGAGATCCACCTCTCCACTACACCAGCGTTGGGAGTTGCTTTTTACAGTATTTATTCCAAAAATAATCAGTCCACAAATTACTGTGTCCTAAATCTCCATCATAATTTAGCATTCATAGCCTGTGATACATCCTCAAGTGATCTAAATTCCAGCTCTCCTTCTTGCTTAGGAAAACAAATCTTTTTCCAGGTAGACTAATATTTGCCTCTGCTTGATTATTTATTGTGCCAAATTTTTTTAGCAAATATCCTTTGAATGTATTTAAAGACAGTCTTAGGGGGGAAAATAGATGACAGTACATATACGGGAACACTCTGTAGAACACTTTTCAACAAAACCTCTTTTCCACCATACGATAGCAACCTTCCCTTCCATGCTTGCAATTTGTTTCTAATTTTGTCCATCAGTTCTGCAAAATTCTCCTTTTTCTTCTTTAAGTGAGATATAGGATACTTAATATATTTTAACGGAAATTCACCTTTCCCCTGCCCAGTAATCTGCTCCATCTGCTGTAAAATACCTGCCTGGGTGTTTTTGTGCATGTAGAAAAAGATTTTTTTCCTTATTCACCTTCTGGCCTGACTCCTTCTCATATATCTGCAAGATTGCCATAATTTTTTCCATATAGAAAACATTAGAAGAGGAAAATATTATAGTATCATTGGCATAAGCTAAGTGATTTAGCTTTGAACTCCATTTAGGAAGCCCATATCCCACATAATCATTATATTCAAAAAGCTGATTTAGAGCTCTGGTCAAAACCTCCGCAGCTGAAATAAAGAGAGCATGAGATAGTGGATCTCCCTGCTTAACCCCCCCTAGTAGAGTGAAAAAATACAACTAATTGCCCATTTAAAAGAACTGAGTAACTGAGTAATAGTTATTAGAAATTAACCTCCAAATCACATCCCTCACTCTACTAGAAAAACCCATCTTGCTAAGAACTTTCATCAAGAAGAACCATGAAACTCTATCATATGCTTTAGCCATATCTAGCTTTAGCACAACATTAGAAGGTTTCCCTTCTTTCCAATATCAGAAATCAATTCCTGTGCTAAAAGCACTTTTTCACAATACTTCTACTGTCACGCCCCGAGTTCCAACGAGGCGGACTGGCACCCGAAGCCTATGAGGCCCGAGAGAACCAATCTTTGCTCATGTCTATTCTTATGCATGTCACTCAATAAGCAGTACCATCACATAGAGATATAAGATGTTAACAGCGGAAGTCATGGAAACATGTGATATATATATATATATCCAAAACTTGGCTGGTAGGGCCATCAAGTGAAACTGGACATACATCTCTTACATTCCTCATCCCTTATATGTCTACAAAGCCTCTACAGATACATAACCATAACCAACCTAGTTTCGGGACAACACCCCGCTCTATACACAATATTTACAATGCCAAAACAAATGTACATATGAACTCGAAAAAGCCCCGAACCAACTGGAGCTCACCAACAATCTGTGCATATCTCGTAGCCTACTAAGGAGGTCTACTAACACCTGTACCTGCAGCAAGTAAGGTAAGTCCCCCAAGAGGGGTCAGTACGAAGAAAGTACTGAGTATGTAAGGCTATAAGAAACTGCAGGATATATAAGCACTTTACTGGAATCATAACAAGTGAGTAATCATTATAGATAATTCTCTGTTCTGTATATGTGGAACCATGTACATTTCTTCTCTTATTTTCATTACTTGATCATTCACTCGTATCCTCATCATTCTTATACTAACCTTCATATAAGTCCTATCTCTTTTACAACTCTCTTCACTACTGTTCACTCAACTAGTTAGTGGTTCATAATATCTTATGGATCATAAGTATATAATACCGGGCCTCCACCATTGGTGGGCTATAATTAATATATATATAATATCGGACCTCCACCTTTGGTGGGCTATAATATATATATGTATAATACTGGACCTCCACCTTTGGTGGGCTATAATATATATATATATATAATACCGGACCTCCACCTTTGGTGGGCTATAATATATATATGTATAACACCGGGATTGTTCCATCTGAACTTATACCCTTTAGATTGTGATCCACACTCAATAAAACATAAAGTAACCATGTGTGCATTACTTCTTTGCAATCTTATTTCCTTTACATAGTTATGTGAGTGATACATGGGTGATTGGATCATCAATTGGGAACACGTATATACATTACTTCATTCCTTACTTTCATAAGATTGATACGCTCACTCATGAGAAATTAATACATTCACTTATGAGAGATTGGTACTTTTATTTGTGAGAGATTGATACTTTTGATAATTGTAACATTATTGGAACTTGGAACATTAACCAAAGAACATAAGTCATGTGATTCACAATTGATGTATGAATAAGGAACATGTGAGTAACAATAATTCATAACCGGGAACGGGATACCTTTGAACATTTAAGAGTAGAATAGGTACAATGGCAATGTGACTAATATGTGCTGCAGAAAGATACGTAAAGAGTAACCTTACATACCTTATGTCCTCAATATGAACGCACACTCCAATGTGTGAATACAACAATTCCGCTCCTCCCTTACGTTTCACTCTACATCACAAGTACATAATGGAACCAACATTAACCACAAGTTACATTCCAAGTGTATAAGACGACCATGAGTTACATGAGTCCCCTATAACATTATTTCACCCTTTACAATACCATTCATGGCCTTTTCATACCAACAATACCATAACATTCTATACATTGACCACAACATCATATACCAACAGCATTTTACCTCAAATTTCTCCTTTACACTTTCTCATCAATACTATATCGCAATTAATCCACCAAGTCACCTTAATACACCTCATAATAACATATAGGCCAATATAAATACACAATCCAATATGTGAGCACAATAATTCCGCTCCTTCCTTACGTTTCACTCTACATCACAAGTACATAACGAAACCAACATTAACCACCAACTACCTTACAAATGCGTATGACAACAATGAGTTACATGTTTGTCTTTAAAATGTCATTTCCTTCTCTACAATACCATTTACCACATTGTCATACCAACAATACCCCAATCATGCCATACATTGACCACAACATTATACACCAATAGTATTTCGCAACAAGTTTCTCCTTTACACTTTCTCATTAACACTATATCACAATTAATCCACCAAGTCACCTTAATACACCTCATAACAACATATCGGCCAAAATATCATAATTTATACTCATAGAAAAATAACAAGTTAAGGATCATAATCACACCATACATGTTGATATTTCATCCATACCATGCACTTTCATCAAAACCACAAGTCACCTTTCAAGTTTAATTCATAAAGATGACACATCTTTTAAATAAAAACCAAAAGTGCCATGTCCAACACTTCCAAGCATAACCAACATGATCTACATAATATCTCATGCTTATAATATGTTAAAGTACAAGAATAATCACTTACCCAAGCTTGGAAGATGATGATATTGTCCAAAGAGTTGATTGTCTTAGGGTTTGGAAATAGAGAGAAAAATCTAGAAATGTCATGAGCGGTTTTGTGAATAAAAAATCTGATTTTGGTATTACATAGCCTCCATTCAATGGTTATATTTATCCACTTGGGTCAATAATTGAGTTATTAAAGGAAGAATGGGTCATTTGACCCATTGGGCCAAGTCTTAAATTTTAATTTCCACTTTGGGCTTTAAATTGAGCCCAATAACACATGTCATCTTAACCCCCAAATTTAATGTGTAATCCATCATATATCTCATGTTCAAATCATTCTATAATTATCTCTATCATATTCACTTACGAGATCCCGGTTCGTAGCCTCAATCACAAAAATAGAAATTCTAGTTGCTCATAGCTTATGTGAACAAAATTTGTTAAAATACTTGTGACGACGAATTAACCCCAACTCGGATGCTAAATGCGCTTAAGAATAGTTCTACCATGATGGAGTAATGATACCATGACTCAAGGGTCTTATATACATCATAATAGTCGAAGAAAAATTTTGGCGAAAACCACCCCGTCACGCCGCTTGGCGCGCCCCAATGCTGCCTCTGGGATGAAAATTTTAGCCCAAAGCGGCCTGGCATGCCCCTGGGCGCGCCCCACTATATTTTTTTAAAATTTTTTGTTTCGTCGACTTTTCTTTGCTGATTCGGTTAGATACTTCAAGTTCTAATCTTTAACTTGTCTCTTGTCTTTAAAAACCTTTATTTAGGAGTCATTCAAGCTTCATTTATCGCTCCTAAAATGTTTCAAAAAGTTTCAACTTCTCCTACAAGAGTCTAGTCATATCGACTAGTACGATATCAATTGTTTCATCCCAAAACAAATGCAACACACGTACTTAGTGCTTGCGAAGGTAAGGTTTATAACCACACCTTAGGTCACCAATCAATCAAGTTAGGGTTGGGAATGTACGGGGTGTTACATCCTTCCCCCCTTAGGAACATTCGTCCTTGAATGTTAGTAACATTGTCTCATCGTAATAACTTAAGCCGAAGTGAATCCTTCACATTATCATATACACACATAATACTGTACAGACTTACTCATTATGACTCCAATTCCGTATCTTAAACTTTTTCTTTCATGTACAACAATTATGAGTACTTTAGATTTCATTATTTCCTTGGTCTCCCTTGTGATTTCTTCTACGTGCTAATTTCTCCAATAGTGCCTTTCCGGAAGCTACTTCTTTATTGATTATTGCTTTTGCTTATCGAGCTAGAATAGTAAGCCGTACTTCTTCACACGTGAGATTTTTCGTAACTTGTATATTTCCACTGGGAGAAACACGGGATAATCCCCTATACACTTTCCGAATCTCATTATTATTATATATTTTTTTTTCCATTGGTGACACTGTCAAAAATAACTAATCGCCTATGGCACATTTTAATCCTCTTCTTCTAATGTCAGCATATGATTTATCTCGACTGTGGGCCATTTGTAGCTGCTGTTATATCCTCTTCACTTTCTCTATAGTTTGATGAACAAAATCTGACCCGAGCAAAGCAAATTTCATCAACTATAACCCATCCAATTGATGATCTATATTTTCTTTCACATAAAGTTTCGTAAGGTGCCTTTGGATATTTTTATTGTAAGCAATTTCAATAAACGATAAATGTTCATCCCAACTACCTTTAAAGTCCAATGTATAAACTCGTGGCATATCTTCAAATGTTCATATAATACGTTTTGTTTGTCCATCCGTCTGAGGATGACAAGCCGTACTAGTTAGCATGGTTCCATTAGGATCTTGAGTAAATCAAAATAACATCTATAAACTTTGTCAGGAACATGTCTCAGAATGGTTTGAACATTCTAGTCATCAAATCATAAAAACTACTAGTGCATTCATTAGCCCAAATGACATACGAGGATTTTGTAAGAACTATACCGTGTTTGTAATGCTGTCTTGGGACTATCATCATCATTCCTTCGTCATTTCATCACCATTCATTTCATCATGTCAGCATTCATATTTTATATTATTTTTTTTCACAATCCATGGAGCAGCATATGATAACGTAAAATACGGGTCAATTAATGCATATAACTCATGTAATAATATAAGTGTTGTACCTGTTTTTATATCAGGAGAAGCTTTCAAATTCTGTTGATCCCGTAGGTCACGTCATACTACCTGTGGCCCTTTGTGGGCACTCTCTCTTCACGTGTCCTGGCTTTTTACACCAAAAGCAAACGTCCATGTCAAACCAGCATTCACCTGAATGAAACTTCCCGCAGTGCTGGCACAGTTGACGAAAAGATCCCGCTGCCTGCGAATCCCGCATTTCACTACTCTGCCCAACCTGACTGCCTCTAGATCCTCGAAATGGAGGTGGAGTACCCGTTGTAGGGTAGGAAAATAATGGTCTAGGTGGTCTAGGGAAAACCCGAGGCCTAAATCCTCCTTGGGACTCCATGAACTGTCCATGGGTCTAGCCCGCTTTGACGGCTCTGCCTCAGATTCTTGTATCCTTCCCCTTTGCCTTTGATCCTCTATCTTTTGTGCGAAGGCTTGTATTCTGTTTATATCCATATCTTTATTTGACGCAGCAATAGTACAGTCCCTTACCAAGTATGGCTCCAATCTGTCTACATATCGATGAACTCTATCGGCCATAGTCACTACCATATTAAGAGCGTATCTAGGTAATGAATTAAACCTAAGACTGTACCCTGACGCTCACATTCCCTTGACGAAGATTTAAAACTTGATCCGCACGAGCCTCGCAGATCTCATATGGGAGATAATGATCAAGGAATGCCACCTTGAATTCCTCCCAACTAGCTAGATTTGCACCGATACCTCTGGATAGTTTCCAATCTTCGTACCATAATATAGCCTCTCCTTTCAGTTTGTATGCTGCAAGCTCTACTGTTTCTACACCAGTCACATGCATAACATCTAGATCCCTTTAAGTTTGATCTATGAAATCTTGAGGATCCTCAGTAAGATCGGACCTGGTAAATGTGGGAGGATCAAATTTTAGGAAATCCTGTGTCCGCCGACTAGCTATCCTAGCCGCACCATCATCACTTGTCACTGGACCAACTCGTCCTTGACTCTGGGCAACAACTATCTGATTCAATATTTGCACCGCATTTCTCAAGTCCTGTAACTCCTGCCTAGTAACATTAACAAGCGATTCTGGGGATACTTCCCTCCTTTATAGCCCCCTTGGAGAAGGGAGATGAGAAGGTGCCCGTGATGTAAACTCACTTTCAACCCTAAATTGACTAGCTGGGTTAGGTGGTGATTTACTAATTCCTTCTCCGGCAAGCATATCTACCTGCTTATCTTTGCCCCTATCTTGTCTTGTCATCGACACTTTACTATACAAAGGAAAACCAATGTCAATGGTCAGATATGACTTCACTTACAACATTGGCTCTATTGCACGATCTGGAAATGAAGAAATGAAACAACTCCTAAATGTCTCTTAGCCTCCTGCTTATAAATGTGGCGCGCAACACATCCATAAGCAAGACTCTACTCAGACACGGCTTTGTAGACACCCTTAGGACGACCTGCTCTGATACCACTTTTGTCACACCCCAAATCCCATTGAGGCGGACTGGCACCCAAAGCCGATAAGGCCCGAGAGAACCAATCTTCACTCACTCTCATATGCATATTTACGTATGAATATCGTTTTATCCCATGTAATTAAATATCAATGGCGGAAGTCACGACAACATGTGCAATATATGAAACTTTGGCCGTTAGGGCCATCACGTCAAAATGAACGTACATATCTTACATTCAGCTTCCCACATAAGTCTACAAAGCCTCTACAGATACACAACTATGACAAACCTAGAGTCGGGACAACACCCCGCTCTATACTCATATGCAATATCAAACCAATGTGCATAATGACTCAGAAAAGACCCGAACCAACTGGAACTCACCAACAATTTGCAGATATCCAGTAGCCTACTGAGGAGGTCAACTAGCACCTGTGCCTGCAGCAAGTAAGGTAAGTCCCCTAAGAGGGGTCAGTACGAGGAAAGTACTGAGTATGTAAGGCCATATGAAATATACGTAAGTACTTCCAAGAAATGAAGCGTAAGAGAATAATCAATGTGAATAGACCTCCGTCCTGAATGTGTGGAACCATGTTCATTACTTTTATTACTTTCATTACTTGGTCATTTATCCTTATCATCATCATTCTTATAATAACCTTCATATTTATATATTTGTGCAAGGGATATACTCTCATTTCTTTTACAACTATCTTCATTACTGTTCATCCAACTAGTTAGTGGTTCATACTACCTTATGAATCATTCCCTTATAAGTAAGTATATAATACCGGGCCTCCACCATTGGTGGGCTATAATAAATAAGTATGTAATACCGGGCCTCCACCTTTGGTGGGCTATAATAAATAAGAATATAATATCGGGCCTCCACCTTTGGTGGGATATAATAAATAAGTATATAATACCAGGCCTCCACCTTTGGTGGGCTATAATATATATATCTATAATACCGGGCCTCCACCTTTGGTGGGCTATAATGTATATATCTATAATACCGGACCTCCACCTTTGGTGGGCTATAATAAATAACATAGCATAATTTATGGATTGTTCCATCTGAACTTATACCCTTTAGATTGTGATCCCCTCCATGAAACATAAAGTAACCATGTGTGCATTACTTCTTTACAATCTTATTTCCTTTACATAGTTATGAGAGTGATACATTAATGAGTGATACATTAATGATCACGACATTAATTGAAGCACACACTTATATATATATTACTTCACTCCTTTACTTTATGAGATTGACACCTTCACTTGTGAGAAAAAGATATATTAACTCGCACATCACCTCATTTATTACTCTTATGAGATTGGTACTTTTAGTTGTGAGAGATTGGTACAAAGATAATCATAATATTCTTGGACTTTGGAACATAACATAATTGGAAAAATGCTATTCAAGACTAAATAGATTCTCTTTACATCTTACTCTCTTTGAGATAGTTCTTTTAGGAATTACAATGTTATGACAGCTTTAGAACTTCAGTCAATGAATAAGAGATAAGTGAATCATAATTCATCTAAGAATAGGACACATATGAATAACAATATATGTCAACCTGAATGAGATACCTTAGCATATTTAGGAATAGGACAAGTGTAATGTCGATATGAATACTATGTGCTGCAGAAGGATACAGACAGAGTAACCTTACATACCTTATCTTCCCAATATAAATACACAATCCAATATGTGAGCACAATAATTCCGCTCCTTCCTTACGTTTCACTCTACATCACAAGTACATAACGGAACCAACATTAACCACCAACTACCTTACAAATGCATATGACAACAATGAGTTACATGTTTGTCTTTAAAATGTCATTTCCTTCTCTACAATACCATTTACGACATTGTCATACCAACAATACCCCAATCATGCCATACATTGACCACAACATTATATACCAATAGTATTTCGCAACAAGTTTCTCCTTTACACTTTCTCATTAACACTATATCACAATTAATCCACCAAGTCACCTTAATACACCTCATAACAACATATCGGCCAAAATATCATAATTTACACTCATAGAAAAATAACAAGTTAAGGATCATAATCACACCATACATGTTGATATTTCATCCATACCATGCACTTTCATCAAAACCACAAGTCACCTTTCAAGTTTAATTCATAAATATGACACATCTTTTAAATAAAAACCAAAAGTGCCATGTCCAACACTTCCAAGCATAACCAACATGATATACATAATCTCTCATGCTTATAATATGTTAAAGTACAAGAATAATCACTTACCCAAGCTTGGAAGATGATGATCTTGTCCAAAGAGTTGATGATCTTAGGGTTTGGAAATAGAGAGAAAAATCTAGAAATGTCATGAGAGATTTTGTGAATAAAAAATCTGATTTTGGTCTTATATAACCTCCATTCAATGGTTATATTTATCCACTTGGGTCAATAATTGAGTTATTAAAGGAAGAATGGGTCATTTGACCCATTGGGCCAAGTCTTAAATTTTAATTTCCACTTTGGGCTTTAAATTGAGCCCAATAACACATGTCATCTTAACCCCCAAATTTAATGTGTAATCCATCATATATCTCATGTTCAAATCATTCTATAATTATCTCGATCATATTCACTTACGAGATTTCGGTTCGTAGCCTCAATCGCAAAAATAGAAATTCTAGTTGCTCATAGCTTATGTGAACAAAATTTATTAAAATACTTGTGACTACGAATTAACCCCAACTCGGATGCTAAACGCGCTTAAGAATAGTTCTACCATGATGGAGTAATGATACCATGACTCAAGGGTCTTATATACATCATAATAGTCGAAGAAAAATTTTGGTGAAAACCACCCCGGCACGCCGCTTGGCGCGCCCCAATGCTGCCTCTGGGATGAAAATTTCAGCCCAAAGCGGCCTGGCACGCCCCTGGGCGCGCCCCACTATATTTTTTTAAATTTTTTTGTTTCATTGAATTTTCTTTGCGGATTCGGTTAGGTACTTCAAGTTCTAATCTTTAGCTTGTCTCTTGTCTTTAAAAACCTTTATTTAGGAGTCATTCAAGCTTCATTTATCGCTCCTAAAATGTTTCAAAAAGTTTTAACTTCTCGTACAAGAGTCTAGTCATATTGACTAGTACGATATCAATTGTTTCATTCCAAAACCAATGCAACACACGTACTTAGTGCTTGCGAAGGTAAGGTTTATAACCACACCTTAGGTCACCAATCAATCAAGTTAGGGTTGGGAATGTACGGGGTGTTACAATCCAAAACTAAGGAAACACACGTACTTAGTGCTTGCGAAGCTAAGGTTTATAATTATATCCTAGGTCACCAATCAATCAAATTAGGGTTGGGAATGTACGGGGTGTTACATCTACCTTTTACAAAACCTGATTGATTAGGAGATATCAGTCTTGGAAGGATACCTTCTAGCCTATCATAAATAATTCTTTAAATAATCTTGTTAACAAAATTGCTAAGACTGATTTGTCTCAAATATGAAGAGGATTGAATATTGTTCTTTTTGGGTAAGAGTATCAAATTGGTGTGAGTAATAGATTTAGGAAGGGTGTTACCTGCAAAAATGTTAACCACCAATCTACAAACATCCTCACCAACTATATCCCAGTAAGATTGATAAAACCTTCCTGATAAACCATTTGGCCCGCTAGCACTGTCCCCATTAAGGCTAAAAACAACCTTCTTAATCTCATCAACTTCAGGAATAACCCCTATCATCTCATTATCTTCATCAGCAATCAATTTTGGAACAAAATGCAGAAGTGGAAACTTTGTTGCATCCCTCTCTTGAGTGAACTGTTTCTGATAAAAATCAGTAGCTTCATTTGCAATAAGATCTTCTTCATCTCACCAGCATCCCTGTTGATTTTTTATTCTGGATATCTTCAGTCTATTCCTCCTTCCTTTCACAATACTATGAAAGAATTTAGTATTCCTTTCCCCACTTTTAAACCAATCATATCCGGTTTTTTGCTGCCATTAACTCTCTTCTAAGTGCAGATATCTGATATATTTAGTTTCAGCCCTTTGTATCACAGTCCTGTTCTCCTGAGAAGGATTTTCTTCAAATAGTTTATCCTTTAATTTGCAATATCTTCTCTTGTGATCAATTGTTGAAAGATATCACCATACAGTTGCCTGCTCCATATAGTAAGTGCCTTTTTCACCCGTTTGATTTTCCTTTTAAAATTCAGGAAAGGATTATCAGACAATTTAGCATCCCAATTACTTTTAACCACTTTTAACCACCTCCTTGAAATCAACATGTTCAGTCCAGAACTTCAAGAATTTAAAAGGCCTCTGAAAAGTCTTGAATCTATTCTCACAATTTAGTAGTTGGGGTGCATGATCATAACCATCTCTAGAAAGATATTCTACTTCTGTATGAGAATAGATACTTTGAAGTTCAGAGGTAATTAAAATTCTATCAAGCCTCTCAAATATACAATCTGGCCCAGCTCTCCCATTCCACCATGTAAAAGGACTTCATTTATATTGAATTTGTGTCAAGTCACATGATTCAATACAATTTTGGAAGTCCTCTACATCTGCAGCAACTATAGGTACACCACCAATCTTTTCAGATCCATTAAGAACAATATTAAAGTCTCCACCTATCATCCAATGAATGTTCAAACTATTGGAAATAGAATAAACACTCTCCCAAAGTTGTATTCTTTGAACTTTGCCATATTTGGCATACACAACTGTTACCAAAAATTCTTGCCCACTGCCTTGGTCCTTAAATTGTAAAGTTAATTGTTGGTCAGTATCATTGACAACAACTACATCAAACCATTGATTCACAAAACGCCAAATCCTCCTAGAACAATTGTGAAAAAACCAAAGGCATTTGAATTCTTCTTTTGTATCTATTAATAGTTCTTGTGTGTTGAAAGGCTCAAGCAATGCAATGAATGCAAATTTATGAAATTTGTGCAACATCTGGACCCTTTGAAAGGCCTTTTGTGATCTAACAAATCTTATATTCCAAATAATAGCCTTCATTAATTTTTTGACTTTGTGATCCACCACTTCTCTTTGGTTGAGTTCTGGTAGGTTGTGAAACCTCACCAATACCCTATTTTCCCCCTTTTTTTGCAGTTTTGATGGCCTTGATAGCCCTTAAAGAAAGATCA
This sequence comes from Capsicum rhomboideum, assembly GCA_031232105.1. Classification (NCBI taxonomy): domain Eukaryota; kingdom Viridiplantae; phylum Streptophyta; class Magnoliopsida; order Solanales; family Solanaceae; genus Capsicum; species Capsicum rhomboideum. The sequence goes on from CP124718.1 coordinate 55,814,600, forward strand.
GCATCTCCAACACTTCACCTTCAACTTAGGAATCAACATTCTTATCTTCAAGCTGTGCACATTTCTCCCCTTCATCAATATTATGTGTCAAAATATTATAGAGAACTGCATTGGGTGACTCAATGTTACTGTTCCAGATTTGAGATTCTTTCACTTCCAAAGGAGTATCAATTGGTACCAAAGAATTATTCTTTGTTGCTGATAGGTTCCTACAAGTTACATGTTTTCCCTCCTCTGTGTTGATTGTTGATATTATGCTTTGTTCCTGCTTCTTACTGTTTTGGCATTTTGTTCCTCTCCAGTAGTTGTTTTCTCAGGAATGTTTAACTTGTTGCTCCTCTGCTCTTGACTGCTATCTTCAGGGTACATGTTTGATGTTACATTATTTTTAAAACTCGAGGCCTCATTATCTTCATCACCACTATTACCCAAGGTATTAGTATCCTTTTCTGTCATTATATTATGCTCTTCATTGTCAGCTGAATCCACTTCATTTTGTTTTGCAGGTATTTTCACTGCAGATGTTGCTTCAGTCTTATTGACTTGATTGTGGAATGAATTTGAAACCCATTCTTTTGTAGACTGTACCTTACTTCCTTGACCTTATTTATCTTCTCATTTATTTGTATTGACTTCTGTTGGCAGATCATTATCATCATTTGATAAGGATTCAAATAGGTTGCTATTGTAAATTCCTTTGCCTGATTTAACTGCCTTCTCATTGAGATAACCCTTGTTAATGAACCTTCTGCTAGTGTCATTCTATTATGGAAATGTTCTCCTTCTTCCATGACCCTTTGCTTTCCTGGTTTCCACTTCACCATCATGAGAGTTGTTCTCCTTATCAAGTATTGTTGGTTTCAATTCCAAATGTAACACCTTACACACTTGCTCATCATACCCTTAAAGTTTACATTTTTTGTAATATTTAGGCAAAAAATCATACTTCATCTTCACTTTTTCTATCCTTGACTCCTTTGTAGTATCATTTATTATCTCCACTTCCACACATTTAGAAAGTTCAGCCAATAATTCAACTTTCCACTTAACCCTAGCATACCTAGGTCTTATTTTATTCATTGTCGCCAAATCTAAGTGAATTGGTTTTCCAATAGCTGCAGCTACAAAGAACAATAATTCTTTCATGAAAAAGGTTGGCTTGAGATCTGGAAAAGAGATCCATGACATGGCTTGTGTGGTTTCCTCTTCCATTTTAAATTTTGCATTATAGATTAGGGGCCTCATTTGATATGAATATCCATCTTTCGCATTAATGTAATAGACATTCTTTTCTAAAACAATTACGAAATCCTTCATTCTATCAAATCTCATGAGTATGTGTCGGTTTCTCAAGAAACCTATTTTACAGTCTCATTTTATGTTAAGTTGTTTGGGCAATTGAATTCGAAGGTCATCCAATTTCGGCCATTCCTAGGAGAACTTACCCACTATTGCAAACTGTAATTCTTCAATGACAGTTCATTCTATAAACTTCTTCCTTAGTCCACACCACTCGAGGAACACCATTAACAAAGTTAAGTTTTTTAATAGGTACGGGTTGCACGTATTCCTTAGTTATAGTAGGATAAGCATTAATACTCTTGGGTTTCAACAAATTTGCAAATTTCTCCTATTGAGACGAAGTACCAATCTCCAGCGATGGGTTAGTAGGTAAATTATTAGGAGCGTTTAGGGGTAGGGAGGGAAAATTATCAAGTGAATTAATAAGGGTTCACTGGCCAGCCATATTCTCAAGCTGACCAGCGGCCAGACTGGCCATTTTTAATGACAAAATCAGGTCAGGCAACGATGAAGTCTAGGGTATTTGGACGACTCTCTTTTTTTATTTTGTATGTCTTCTACCTATCCTCACTGTTTACACTTAATAAATAAACATATGACATTTATTTGCACAAAAACTCTTCTTACTTAATCATAACTAATTAATATATTTTTTAATTTCATTAAATTACATAATTAAAATAACATAATATGATATAATGTAATGAATAAATCATTAGGAAATCAAGAAAAATGATCATTTGATCATAATTCCAACCCAAAATAGCCTAACTATCCATTATTTACCATAGGTTGCATTTTGACTCTCTTTTCTTCAACAAATAGCCGTCAGTTATAAACTAAGAATCAAAGAACAAAGCAAGTTTGGGTTCTTAATAATTAAAATAAATCATCATGAACTGTTAAGGTTTTAATTAACAATTCTCATCCTGACAAATTCATATTGAAGAAACTAAATGCTCATAAACTGCAAAAGAAAAATAGAGTTGTTTTTTCAATCTGTCATTAAGAGTTTCGAAGATCAATTTGAAAATTTAATCTGCTGCAAACATGAATTTTTCAGGTAAATAATATATCAAAAGAATCGAGACATCGAGAGGAGCTCATATATAAAATTTAAGTTGTTTAACGGAAGATTTAAGTTGATGTCCATTGAAGAGATTCAAAGCTCGAATTTTAAAAATATAATTTTCCGCAAACGTGAATGGTTTGGAGTAAATAATATATCAAAAGATTAAAAATATTGAGAGGATTTCATATCTAGAATTTGGGATTGATTAGAAAATATTTGACCAGGCTGGGATTGAAAAAAATTAGCTCGTTGAGGAAGATGAACTGCTGCAATATGTAAATAGTGTATAACAGTGTATAGGTATTTATAACAACCCTTATTGTTGTTTTTCAGTTTTTGCACATTTCGACCGTTTTACCCTTTCTCATAGTTGTTTTATGGTATTTGTGGTATGCGGGAGTGGGTGACATGATTTCTGAGGTGGTTGGTTTAGTGTTATGTGATTTTTCATTTTGGAAGGTTAGAAAGTTGATGTAGTTGAATTTAGTCAACATCAATAGAAGTTGAGCTCATATCAGAATTATGTTAGCACCATCAGTTTCGAAACGTGATTTTTAGGTTTGTAGGACTATTGGTTTGAGTCTCAAGGCATTCAGATGAGTTTTGGAAGAGTCTTTGAGTTTTGAAAGTTGGAAACTTAAGAGAGTTGACCAACGTCAACATTCAAGGTTGAAAAGGTAATTTTTAAGTTTTGATAATTACACTAGGTAGGGAAGGTAATATTTAGTCTAGTTGAAGGTCCGGTTTGGTTCCTGAGGCCATTGGATAAGTTTTGAGTGATTGCTTGAAAATTAGGAGATTTTTAAGTTAAGAGTTGACTTCGGTCAACATCTGGTTAAGGTGATCTCGTTTGGGTATTTTGATGATTCCATCAGGTTCTGAAATGTATTTTACAAGTGGATTACACTACTGGTTTGTGGTCGGGAGGTCTCGAATGAGTTTTAGGTACTTGTTAGGGGTTAGAAGTTTTTTGCTGTTGAGTTTTAATAGTATTACCTGAGTTTAGGTGTTTGGAAGGTATCAATAGATCCGTATCAAAATTTTAGAACAAATCCAAAGAGAATCGACGGATTTAGTATCCATATGATAGAGATATGTCCATTTTTGTATGGACATCAGTTGATGGTTTTCTAGTGCAGAGTTGTTCTTCAAGAACGCGATTGGTACACTGCAAATGTGAAGAAGGACCATTTTTTTGACTGGTTAATGCAAAAATTTGTTCTTCACAAATGCGGTGGGGATTCCGTGACGCGGAGAATAAATTTCACCTGGATGATACTTAAATCAGATAGATCACAAATTTTTAGTTTTTTCAATATTTTGGGAGCTAGGAAGCTCCGATTGAGGTGATTCTCAATACTTTTTTCTTGTAGAATCATTTGGATATGTGATTCTACCTCCATTTTTCTCATTTTCCAATAATATCTATTTCATTTTTCATCATTTTGATTTATAAAGTTGAGATTTGAAATTTCAAAATTAAGAAATCAAAAGATTTTTGTTTGAGGATCAATTTGTGATGGGTTTTCATTGATTTTTGGAATATAAGGTCCTTGTAGTATGGATAAACTGATTTTGATAAAAATTTACTGGTTTATCAATCTTTTCTTATTTCTAGATCGCATTTGAACATGGATTTCTCGGTAAAGTTAAGAAATAAAATTTTGATGATTTCAAGATTGATTTTAACTCCGTTTTTGATGAAATTTCAGATTTGAACTCCTTGAGTCTTAGGTAATGTGATTTTTTATATAAATTTAGTTTTTTCTTATGGGTTTGGGGTTGACTTTTGAGTTGACTTGAACCCAAATTAAAAATATATCAATATGGGTATCCGTAGTTTTGTATTCTTATTATTGTAAGAATCAAAGACAAGAAGGAAAATAAGAAAGAAAAGGATATGTGGGCTACACTCAAGCTAATGAAATTATGGGAAACAAGGAACTATAATCCTCACCTCCCAATTGATTTCAACAACCCAAATATTAACCCTACTTAAGAAATTCAAGGAAACCAAAATAAGCACAAATGGATGACCTTGATTAATTAAGCATGAAGAAGTTCAACCAACAATTTCAAGATTCCACTACTAATTACTCACTAAATTACTCAATACTTTCCTCAAGGGAATTCACTAAGAAGAAACTACAAGTTTAAGAGTTCAATATTCATCAAAGTCTACTCTTCCAAATGAAAAAGATCATATTTATACTACGAAAACAAAGAAGTCATTGGCTTTTTAGAATATTATCCTTAATGAGACAAGGGCCTTGTTTGGTTGCCTTCTTTATCAATTCTTGAATTTAGGAGGTAACCACTTGCACAAATGGCCCCTTTTCTTCATCCACTTCACTCCCAAGAACTCCCAAGCTTCCCTTTTCATAATCATCGTGCGTGTCGTCCATGCCATCCATGCTAGGGTCGTCCATGCCACCTATGATAGTATCATCCTCCCCTTCTTGAAAAGGATACGTCCTCAAATCCAAATCCTTAAAACACATGAGAAGGATAAACAACCAAAATATCCTCAAAGCATAAGGGTTAGCAATAATTTCGTCGTACCAAGGAGGCACAAATTTGAAATACAACCAAATATCCTTTGCTTCCAATAAAAGCAATTCATCATACAAGGTGAAAAGGTTTTGATTATGATATTCATCAAGAGACAAGGAAAACAAAAAGGTCTTTGTGGCATCAAGGATTCCCAAATATGAAATAACATTTAACTTTGGAGCCATAAGACGCAATTGTTTCATCGTCTCGCAAGAAGACCACACCAAAAGTGGTGCAATCACCCATAAGGGTTCGTCCGGGTAAAAAAGTGCAATACCTATATACCTCTACCTCTATGGTAAGCAAATCCCACATCAACACGGGTATCATCGTAAGCAAAAAGGTAGTAAAGAGATAGGCTACTATCATGAACATTATTTAGGGTACTCCAAGAGTTAAGAGTACCGGTAGATAAGAAGAAGAGTTCTAAACACAAAGTCACCCTCTCTATCAAACACTTTCTAAGAGTCTAATTAGAAAATCGTACTTGCCCATCCCTATGAAGGTGACAAGAGGTTCTCAATAACCATGGACTTTCCCACAATTGAACAAGCAACTTAGCATCCACTAGTTGGGGTCCACATAACTCAAGTACAAGTGTATCAAACAAGAATGCAAGTATATCAACAACTCCTAAGATAGGCAATGACACATTTTCCTGAGAATTCACAAGAACGAAACCACATATGAGGAAAAGGTCATCATAGGCAAACAAGTAATAAAGAAAGGAATGAAGTACATTCAACTCATCTCGAGGGTCTCAATTGTAAATACTCACCTTATCTTGAATGTCAACAAGGAAGTATTCATAATTTGGAACACAAGATGATAAGATAAGGTACTTCAAGTACACTTCATTGTCCTTCTTTAAACAACCTCTCGGAAGGAGTGTTTTAACACATTGATTCATGCCACTTGAGATATTGAGAGAACTATAGGACAAATTTTCTATCTTCATCATTCTTATCATTCTTCTAAAAGTCCATCCTAATACCTCAACTTGTCTATCCACATGAGTGTGATAAGGAGTAGGACACACAAATTGGGTATCAAGTATGTATATTGGACTCTTCTCCAAACAATAAGCATAATTAGCATCCAAAACTTGGAGCTCATACAATTTTAAAAAAAAAGAAATAAACCATAAAATAATCTTTGAGACTTCAATCTTCTCATAGTAGGGTAGGAGATTTCTCATTTCCAAGATCCTACTTACCATAAGAAAGATATCATTATGGCTCTAAGGATTACTAATAATAGGAGGGGGTAGGTACATACCTTTGGAACAAGACTCGGAACTTATTTTCTTATCCCTCTCACTTGTATCACAAGGACATTCCCTCACATGCACTATCTTGGACCAATAATCTTGGTCCACTCACTTCTTTGTAGCAGTTTCCTTAGTAGGTAACTCCTCTTTTAGATCCATAGGGTTAGATATTTCACCCTTTTCCATCAAGTATCGACCAACCCATGGATTTTTGCTTATGTTCTTCCCTTGAGTCAATTCTCCATCGTCTTTCTAAGGTAGAGATCCTTAGAAATGAGCTCCATTAGGCCTTTATCTCCACAATTGTGAGAAATTCTCTTCGAATCCTCCTTCATAACAAGTAGGGAGTCTTCACTTTCACCCTTCACCTTTTTATCAACATAGGAGAGTTTGTCATACACCATTAAATCAATATCATCCTCTAGTAAGAGTCCTCTTCTCCTAATAAGGCAAGTAAAATTAACATTCTCCTAAATTATTTCCACTTTATTTGTTGAGGTCACTCCCCCACCCTCACCTTTATATTCCTCTCCCTCACTCTTTTCATCACAATCATCATTATCCTCATGTTTATATCCATCCTGAATAGCCACAATTGTCCTCCTATTAGGACACTCGCTTGCAACATGTCCCCTTTCTTAATATCTAAAGAATTGAATAGTAAAAGGTCGAGGAAATTTAGGTTTAACATAGTTACCTCCTTGTGGATTCTCACTTGGTTTAGATTTGTAATCAAGCTTGACTTGAGTATCTTGACCACCATCCTTAGGTTGTCCCTTAGAATATGTCATCTTCCAATCATCTCTACTTTTGTCCCATGTGGAAGTTGAAGAACTATGCATTCTGTTCTTTCAAATCTGCTTCTACCTTTAAGGCATTATGGAAAGCCGCTTGAATAGTATCATAGCATTTAAGCTTCAAAGGCTTCAAGATCTCATACCTCAAATTTGCCACGAACTGAATCACCATACACTTCATGTTTTCTTCAAGCTTAGACTTCATTCACAAATTTTCAAGCTCATCATAATATTATTCCACACTTTTGGAACCTTGACTCAACATATACACCTTCTTGAGCACTTCTTGGTAGTAGTTTGGAGTCACGTACCTCAACTCCATAAGCAAAATCAACCTTGCCAAGTAGGTAACTCGTAGTTGTGATGGCTCTCCCTTTCCCATCTATTGGACTCCCACCAAGTAGACGCATACCCTTCGAATTGCATGAGAGCATACTTCGCCTTCAAAGTTTCCAAGATATTATTCGTGATAAAGATCCACTCACTTTGAGTTTTTCATTCCAAGAACTTAACGAGGTCACTACTTCCTTTTAACCTTGGAAGTGTGACCTTGATAGTGTTTAAGCCTCGGTTTTGATCATTCCTCTCCCCAAACCTATCTCCTTTATTTCCCATCCTATCACCTCTATATCCCATCCTATCTCCTATATTTCCTATCCTATCTCCTCTATTATCATATTCTTGACCTACCGTGCCTTGGTCCCACCTCAATCCTGAGGCCGAACTCCTTCTCTTAGCACTCCATAACCATTCCTACCTCCATGATCCCAATACTCATCATTGTTGATCTCATTATTCGTTTCTTCATAGAGAGAATTTTGGAATTGGTAGTCTTGGTAGGGCATTTGTGGTGCATTTTGTGGAGGTGATGTATGGGATTCATGCAAGGATGCACTTGATGCATTTCGGATTGAAGTTTGGTATTGAACTTGTTATGCCATAAAAGGACGGTTCTCTTATGGTGGATGATAAGGCTATGTACGGGGATGTGGTAGTAGCTTGTGTTGATTGGTTTGGAGCATTGTTCGTATAAAAAGTAGGTTGTTGGAAGTTTCGGGTTTGATTTTGAGGAGGGTAACATAATTCATGAGCATGTCCTGTAGTAATGGTAGTGGATTTCCACCGACACACTCCTTATCTCCTCATTTTCTAGTTGAAGTGATTTCCCTCTCTCTATTTGTATCGACCTTTCCTCCATAACTTTTATTTTTCCATTCATTTTCGCTCTCATGTCATTCATATCCGCACTCATTTTCGTTATTTGTTTGGTGAGGTAGGTAAGAGCCTTCAAGATGTGCTCCGAGCCTTCCCTAATTAGACTTGTGCTAGACATGGTACCTAATAAAATCAACAAACAATATTAGTGGCAAAATCCTCACGTCACTCGTATGTAAACTGTCAACTCACCTGCTATAGCATCGTCTCAAAATTGGCAGTGAACTAGCTTCGCTTGATCAATTCAAGTTCACCTATCCTTTGTGGTGGAGTGGATTTTTGTGTAACACCCCGTATCTACGAAATCCTATACGACGACGTTGAACAATGATTACCCAAGTGTCGAGAGTGTAAAGTATGTATTGTGGAATATTAGTGAGGAGATAATTGATATTGGGCCTAGTACATGGGATTAGAACTTTGTAGGAAGTGTACTACCCCGTATGTTGTCGAACCTAGATGACTACGTGTACATTTGTGGAGATATGAAAACATGAGAGAATGGATGAATTATGTATTAATTTGTGGACATCAAGAAGTCTTGCATCATTGGGCCTTAAATAAAGCCCAAAAAATAGCAAGAAGACATGGCCCAACCCAAGATTTTTGACCCATTCTTCCATTTTTGACCCATTCAACATAATAATTAATGTTGATAAAGGATAAGAAAGACTTGGGGGCCTATATAAGAGAGAAAAATCAGATTTTCTCTCATTTGGACACCCATGCCATTTCTAGAATTTTCTCAACCATTTCCTTATGCAATACAAATCCTAACTCTTCATCTTTTGGACCAAAGCATCATCTTGCAAGACTTGGTAAGTATATACTATCATGGTTTAATATATATATTATGCATGGAAGATAGCTTATATCATGTTGGTTATGTTGGTGAAGTGGGAGAAGTTCCCTATGTGCAAAACAATGTGTGTGTGTTAAATCGGAGGATGATTTTGTCTTGAAAACTTGAACATGGGCTTGTGATCTTGAAATAAATAAACTTGATGGATTCAATATTGATATATGATATGTGAGTATATTCTTGACTTGTTTTATACTTGTGTTTAGTGTTGGAATTTCTATGGAAAAATTGGTTATGGTTTTGGTAGCATATTGGTCGTAAAGTGTCGTTTTGGTGTTGTGATGTGTGTTGTGAGACCATGGCTGCTTGTTGGCATATAAGATGATCAAAAATATGTTAAAAGAAGTTTGGTTATGATCATGTACCATTCATTGCATTAAAAGACCCCAAAAATGACGTTTCGGACCAAAACGGGCATCCGCCCCCGCAGACGGAGACACCTGCGGGCGCAGATGCCAACGCAGATGCCACTGGAGGTCATCTGCGTGTGCAGGTGACAGTGCAGGTCAGCCCCCAGGTTCGGTTTGTATGATTTTGTCTCCCGTTGGTTCCCCTAAGTCCCCGTACCCTTCATGGACGTAATTATCAACTTGTGATGTCATTTGAATGACCTTAAAGTGTCGTATAAAGGCATGTTGGACTGTATTAAATGTGTATGGTTGTTCATATGTTGTTGTGAAGCAAATGGATAAGCGTAAATGTGACGGAATGGAAATGAGAAGACATAAAGGGTAAGTGTAATGCGAAATGCTATTGTTGTATGAAAGCTTGGTCAATGAGGGGAACGTTATGGTATTGTTGGCATGTTGATGCGATAAATTACATTGTAAGAAGACGAAATGATGTTCTCTATGTGATTCATGGTCATATTGTGACATTTATACAGTTGTAAGGTAGTTGGTTGCTAACATAAGCTTCGTTATATACTTGTGATGTAGAGTGAGGCGTAAGGAAAGAGCTGGACTATTGTATTTTCATATAAGCTTGTGTATGCATAGTGAGACGCAAAGGTATGTAAGGTTACTCTTCTATATCCTTCTGTAATATATAGTGTTCACATTGTCATAATACTCATTCGATTCCGAAATACTCTAAGGTACTCCATATCCGAGCGTTGACTAGAGATACTAATATGGTCCTTAGTCATTGGTCAATGGTGAATCATTGATTCATGTCTATTGGTTGACTCACTTTCATTGGCTAATATGTCAAGAGTTACAAATGTTCTAAGGTATCGTATTCCTAGTTGGTGAGCAGTTGACATTCACATGTGTCTTATCCATTGTTCATGAAGGTTCAAAAAGTGTTCTATTCCAAAGGGGTTCTATAGTATTCCAATTAAGGTGGATATATATTGTGCTGCATATGTGTGTTACTCCTAGATGAATTATGACCCACTTAATGCTTATTTATGATGGGGAGTTCTTAAGTTGTCATATGTGGTAAATCCTAAGAGAGCTAAGTTGAATAGCATTATTCCAAGTATGACATGAGTCTAAGTTCCAATAGAGTTATATATAGGTCTCATATTCATTAGTGAGGTTCTAAAAGTCCGATGAGGCTATGTCCCAAGGTTTCACTGGTGGTTATACTCATGTATCCTGTTCATGGATCATTGTCCAATGGTTCCAACAGTGTTATGTTTTCGTGGAGGCTATGTTCCCATAATGTTTAGTTGCATGTTTCTCATTCATTGCTTATTAATCCAAAGCTTCAAATAAAGTTGTGACTATCATTGTATTACTCTTCCATAAGCCAAAGTATCAATCGCTCACAAGTGAATGTACCAATCTATCACAAGCAAATGTATCAACCTCTCATAAGCAAGTATCCGATCTCTCACAAGTAAAGGTATCAATCTCAAAGTAAAGACAAAGTAATGCACACGTGGTTAATGATTGATTTATGGGTGGCAGGTCTGAGGGGCATAAGCCTAGCTCGACTCGATACCGAGGCATTGATTTATGGGTGGCAGGTCTGAGGGTCATAAACCTAGCTCGACTCGATCCCGAGGCATTGATTTATGGGTGGCAGGTCTGAGGGGCATAAGCCTAGCTCGACCCGATCCCGATGCATTGATTTATGGGTGGCAGGTCTGGGGGGCATAAGCCTAGCTCGACCCAATCCCAACATGACGATATGTCATGTAAAGACCCACTGATCAGTAGGGGCTCGGGTACATTGTGATATATGTAATGACATTGAAGTAAAGAAGCAAAGAAAGCTATCAAAGTAATACACATGGTTTCCAAAATGCAAAGTGGTGACTTAATCACAGTGATTATTCATATGTTTTGAGTTCATTAAACTATTCATGAATTGTACAGTTTCATCTGAGCCTTGCATACTCAGTACTTCTTTCGTACTGACCCCTCTCGGGGAATTTACATTACATGTTGCAGGTACAGGCACTAGTAGACCTCCACCGTAGATTGACCGTAGCGCAGATCATTGGTGAGCTCCAGTTAGTTCGGGGTTTCTCTAAGTCGTAGTGGTTCACATGTTTTGATATTGTACCTTGTGTATAAAGCGGGGACTTATCCCGACTTTTAGTTGGTTTTGGTCAATGCATCTGTTAGAGGCTTTTGTAGACGTATGTGTGTGTGTGTGTATATGGTAACAGATGAAGTCTTGACTTGATGGCCTCAACGGCCCAGTTTCTCATATGTATATACGTCGCATGTTCTATGCTTTCCGATGTTTGCCTCTCATGTTTCTATGTGATGGTAGTGTTCCTATAACATGCATATGAATGATTAGAAGCAAAGATTGGTTCTCTCGGGCCTTGTCAGCTTCGGGTGCCAATCACGCTTCGTAGGGAGTCGGGGCATGACATTTTGTGACACTTGAAAGAAGGACAACTCGATCAAAGCTAAAAGGACTTGAATCAAGAAGTTTATCTACGAATTAAGATGACAAAAGTCGAAGAAAAGAAGCACGAAAGAAAGCGCCCTTAAAAAAAAACTAAGTAACAAAAGTAGAAAAATTACTTGTGTTGCTTAATTTGATGGATCAAAGAGATGATTTGATGTTTTAAAACTAGTTCACATGTGATTAAATATTTTAACTACTTGTTAAATAGTTGAGAAATTGAAGGAGAAAGAGTATAAAAAAAGAACCACGAAGTTTGGACACTTAGAAAAATTTTTGGGTCCCAAAAACTTAGGACCCAAAAAAAAAAACTGTGTGTCAAAAACCTGCACATTTCAACCTCTGAATTTGAGGCTCACACACCATCAACCTGAGAGTGGGGGAGTTTTTATGCCATTTGTTGACTTGGTTGCTGGCTGGTGGCTTCTGGTTGCTGAGTTGGCGCTAATTTGGCTCTGACTTGGTTGCTGAATTGGCGTCCACGTGGAAAATAATTTTTTCAAATAATTTTTTTTTCTTTTCAAATTTCCACAAGTGGACCTAAAAAAATCTTTGACCAAATTTGACTCAAAATTTTTGGATCAAAATGTACTTTTTCTCTCTTCTTCTTCAAGAACAATATGAAGAAGCTCAAGAACACCAAAAAAAAAAACACCAAACCCTAGCACCCCCAAATCAACTCGAAATTGGCTCAAAATTTAAGGGTAGCTTCCCCACGACTTGGGGAACAAACTCCAATGAATTTTAAGCCCCAATTTCTCCTCAATCAACAAACCCACTTTCCAAGTTTGAAAGACTTAAAAGCTTGAAAACCCTTTAATGGTAACTTCATTTCTACAACTCCGATTTGAACAAAATTTGAAATCTAGATTCACAACATACTAGGGAATTAAGATCTAGTATCAAAAACAATAAATCAAAAAATAAATCCAGATTTTTTTGGATAATTTTTGATTTTTTTGAAAAGATCAAAATCTCAAGATTTAGATTTGTGAAAACAAACCTAAACCTAGGCTCTTGATACCAAAATGATAAGAATCAAAGACAAGAAGGAAAATAAGAAAGAAAAGGATATATGGGCAACACTCAAGCTATGGGCAACAAGGGGCTAAAATCCGCACCTCCCAATTGATTTCAACAACCCAAATATTAACCCTACTTAAGAAATCCAAGGAAACTAAAATAACCACAAATGGATGACCTTGATTAATTTAGCAAGAAAACGTTCAACCAACAATTCTAAGATTCTACTACTAATTACTCACTAAATTACTCACTACTTTCCTTAAGGGAATTCACTAAGAAGAAATTACAAGTTTAAGAGTTCAATATTCATCAAAGTCTACTCTTCCAAATGAAAAAGATCCAATTTATACTAAGAAAACAAAGAAGACATTGACTTTTTACAATACTAAGCTTAATGAGACAAGACCCTTGTTTGGTTGCCTTCCTTGTCAATTCTTGAATTTAAGAGATAGCCAATTGCACAAATGGCCCCTTTTCTTCATCTACTTCACTCCCAAGAACTCCCAAGCTTACCTTTTCATGAACATCGTACATGTCGTCCATGCCATCCATGCTAGGGTCGTCCATACCATCCATGTTAGTATCAATTATGAACTCATATTTGAATTTATTGGACTCATTTGGAGATAATTCGAAAGGGAAAAGCTTCGGTTTGATTCGCCAAGCTTCCTTAAGGCAAATTGAGACTTTATTTGACTCTTTTTTGAATTCATTATATGTTAGTTGCTTGTAATAGGGAGTGGAGAGTCCCATATAGGTCAAGTGATAAGCACCTATATGGCTAGCGGTGTTAAATAAAGGGCTAAAAATTAATAAATTGAGTTGTCGAGATTGTTTCCTCTAATTATTGATATGGATATGATAGTTTGTGTGGAAAGAACGACTTATTGATCATGATAGTTGATATTAAGCTTTTAATTAAAGGCTTGAATAGTGTCAAAGGTAATTGATAACAAATTGGGCCAAGTGATCTTTTTAGGGTACAATGAGTTGTTGAACATGCTAGTTGATTATTATACTCCCATTTGATAAGCTGAGCCACTGCAGAGTTGATATCTAATTTGACATGTGATATGAAATACTTTGATTAATTGTAATATTGATTTGGAGTCGGAGTTGCACACCTGCACATCATACATTGTATTTTATTAGAATTGGGGTACACATCTGCATACACATACACACACATATATATGTCGGTTTAGACACGTGGCACAAGGACAAAAGCTTTAGTACTTTAGGGTCTAATGTCATTTTCTTATTGACCAAGGCCTCGAACCTGTAGCGTATAAATATTTAGCCCTCCTTGAAGGATCATGACTCTAATTCTCTCAAGAAATACCACATCAATTTACTATTTTCTTGGGCTCCAAGAATCTTCTATATTTGCATTTTGTGTCGGTTCAATAGAGACCTAACTTGCTAATCACGGGCTAGCTCACATTCCCCTTGAATATGCCTAGATTTGTTCTCTTTACCTTATTTACCTTTTTTAATTTTTATTCAGTCTATTTTTATTAACTACTAATAACCAAACCTCTAGTAAATCAGAACTAAAACAAGATTAAATCGTAAGACATGTTCTTTACCCCCTACATATTCAACTGTACCAATTTCAGGGTAAACAGTTTGGTGCCCACCATGGGGCCGAAAATTGTGTGGGTTTAAATTTGTTTTTCCTTGCTAGCTTGGTTATGTTTTCTTTTGCAGGCAACATGTTATGGATAACCATGGAGACTAAATCGTGGATCCCATTGTCATTAACACTGCATCTGAATATGCAAAAAAACTCTGTTTTCTACTATTGCGAATTCTAGTAGGCATACCTACAGGAATAAAAATGAACAGCTTCTTAATGCAGACATGAGCAATATGAAAAAGAAATAGAGACATTGCAGGCTCCTTATCAAAGAAGAGGAAGTAAAAGAAGGAATGGCTGGAATGAAGGGTCTTCAAAACACTTTGCAGAATATCCCTAGTAGTTGGTGGCTAGGATGGAGGCATAGAATAAAAAAATGATTAAGCTTCAGAATAGTTTGGGTCAAGTAACCCCAAAAGCCTCAAGGGGAAACATACAAGATACCCTCGATGATTTGGAACTTGATGACATGTTGGAGGAATGCATAGCTAAAGAGACTGAAGCCTTTGTATCCCCGACAACAACAATAATGGAGCTTTAGAGAAAGGAGATGAAGTCTCAGTATTGGAACTGCACACTCGCATGAATCTCATCCTAAGAGCACCATCTGAGGTAAAAGGACCAGACTCAAATAGCTATGGAAAAGTACCCTACATAACCAGTGCAGTGCTTAAACCTATCCCAAAGAGGACTAAAATGCCTGACATTCTCATGTACAATGGGAATACAGATCCTTAGGAGCATTTTCTTTTCTTCACTACAACCGTAAATGACAATGACCTGACGAAGGAGGAAGCTAAGTCTGTGATGGTAAAGAAGTTTAGAGAAATTTTATTAGGAGAGGCTTTGCTCTAATATTCTTTTTACCTAAAAACTCTATCAATTCCTTTAGCATGTTAGCTGATAGTTTTATTAGGGCCTATGATATATTTAAAAAGGTGCATCCCTCGAGGGGAGATATTTTAAAAATACAACAAGGAGAAACAGAGTTGCTCTGGAGTTCGTTGAGAGATTCTAGAAGGAAAGGGTGCAACTGTCGATACTACTGGATGCTTGGGCAGTAAAGGCCTTTACCAAAGGTTCTAACCCTAATAGCTCAATTACTTCATTCAAACTGAAGGAAAGTTTAATTGAGTTTGAGGCCATAATGTGGGCAGATGTCCATAATCCCTACGAGTCCAAGATTTGGATCAAGAATAACTATCGAAGGGTCATTGGCAAGACACTCAGACATGGAATGAGGTGAACATTACAAAGAACCCATGGTATGTTGGTGAGAGGACATGACAAAGACCCTCATAATAGGTTGACCCAAAGGCTCCACCTCAGGGAGGTATGTGCCCTACATTGCTAATACAAAAGATAGAAAGGGCCAAGGTGGAACTTTACATATTCTGAACCAGTTTTAATTTGAGAAGAGAGTGGATAGGGACTCCTCATGAAAGAGGCTACATGTTAAAAAGGCAATGAAACCTGTAGTATACACTATCAATAAGGTCCATCTGCTCTCAGAGTACCATTTTACCATCAGCCCGACAAAGATGGCCTTGGCTATAAGAGACATCAAAGAAGTGAAATTCCCAAAGCCTATCTGCTCGAACCCAAATTTGGGGGATAGGAATACATGTTGTGAATACCATGTGACAAATGGACACAACATCGGAGACTGTTGGTACCACAAAAAAGTAGTCGCCCATTTGTTGAATGATGGCCACCTACGGGAGTCCCTGAGCTATCGAGCTAAGAACAACTTCAGGAAGAGTGTCAAGAGGAACAAAAAACATGTGAACCCATACATTCCCCAAAAGAAAATCATCTAAGCGCCACCTAGACAGGTGAAAGGTATGTTTCCTCTTTTTGGTTTTTTCCTAACTGGTTATGTTTATTTTTTCCTCCCAAGATCTTGAAGGTTTTTTGGAACAACCTTCTCATCTTTTTTAGGGAAATCCATTTCTAGGCGAGGCTAATGCCAACACTTAAGGAAAATATGAGGAAGAATTCCTAGAGCCATCAAAAATGGAGAAGTACTATGTAACACCTTGAATTTTGAACCTACAAACTTAGCATTTATATGAAAACTCATATTTTGAGACTAGAAATCCCATACCTGTGTGAACCATTGTATGAGTCGTACAATGAGACCATGAGTTGTACCATGACTCATGGTATGCTGCACCAAATTGTCCGAGTTTCCATAGTCACCATGACACATGGTACGAGTCGCGGGATAGTGTACAAGTTGTGCATTGACTCATACTAATAGAAACCAGAGAAGTTTTACCAAATGTTAAAAACTCCCAGTGACCACAAGCTAGAGTATGAGTCATACTCAAGACCACAACTCGGGACTTGAGTCGTGGTGTCCTACACCTGCAAAATTACAGCACATCTTTTTAAGGGCGATTTCATATTTTTCTTATTTTTTTTATCCTAAACTACATCATTTAAGAGTATGTTAGTGGGAATATCAGTTGAATAAGTCAACTTTTCTCTCATTCTTACTACTTAACTTCACCAAAACCAGAAAGGTTCTCTCAAAGAGGCAAAAGCCTAGGGTTCATCTTCAAGTTTCAATCTCAAGTTCTAATCTAGACATCTTTAGTAATCAGGTATGTGAGATCTTTAGTGATAGTTTTATTTTGCTCTCATGTCCTATTTCATAAACCTAATTATGAATTTCATGATCTTTAGTTTAGGGTTAAATACCCCATTTCTCCAGATTATTGTGATTTCAATTTTAGCAAGTTATTATATCGTTAAACTTCTTGTTTTTAGGATTATGCATGATTTTAATAGTCCCATTTCAGTCTATATACTTGAACTAGAATTCTACATGATTTATTATGATTTAGCTTCACAGACTCAAAATTTAGCATGACTAATTTCATGATCTCAGAATTTAGTAAAATAGTTACTTAAATTAAATGTCATGCTTTATTTTCACATAGACAGTTTTATCTAGCTATGAAAAAATAATAAATACATTATTATTTTAGGAGTAGTATTTAGCACCAAGAGGATAAAGGTTCAGATAACCCAAGTCCCAAAACTATATTGTCACTATAGGACTAGAGTCACTCCACCAGTTAGGTCGACTCTTTGGCCCAAAGGGACCAGTAGTGTATCTACATTAGATAAGTTTTATACCCTTAGCAACGTATGGGGCACTCTCTCAACTGAGGTTGTACGTTAGAATCCGTGATGCTCACATGATTTATGTCGTTTGTAAGAAACTCCCTAGTATCAGTTTTTATTTATTTAATAACATAATCTCGTAGATTTACAGCTCAGACATGTTTTAGCTCTCATTTCAGAAAATGATTTATGTTTTATAGGTTGCACTTATGTATTTTTAGTTGCTTCCACTTTTTTTTATATTTCAACCATATTTTTAATAATACTTTTCATTTTATGTTTTAAATTTATTAGCATGATCTCACATACTTAGTACATTTAGTAGTATTAACTACATACCTTTCTCTTGCGCTATATCCTATTATGATATAGATTCAGGTGTTCGCTCCCTGACATGGGGCTAGTTAGATTGGAAGGATTTCTAGTCATCTTGGTTAGTCCTGATCATTCGAGGAGGCCTAGTTTTGTAGTTGTTCCTTTTATTAAACATTTTTAGATTCTTACTTCAGTTGGTTTAGAGTTAGCTGGGAGTCTTGTCCCAACAATTCATCTTTATCAATAGATGCTTTTAGACATTAAACAGTTCAGATATATTGGATTTTTTTGTCATTACTTTTATTAAAAATAATTGTTTTAATTTGATCATCTCAGTTTTGTTAAATCTTCCACTCAATGTTGTTTTATCAGTTAAGTATAATGAATAAAATGCAGTACCAAGGGTCTACTTGGAATCACTTATGGTCTTAAGTGTAGGTCACACCTAGGGTATAGACTCTGATCATG
This sequence comes from Capsicum rhomboideum, assembly GCA_031232105.1. Taxonomy (NCBI): domain Eukaryota; kingdom Viridiplantae; phylum Streptophyta; class Magnoliopsida; order Solanales; family Solanaceae; genus Capsicum; species Capsicum rhomboideum. The sequence continues at coordinate 55,833,125 of CP124718.1, forward strand.
ATAAACTTAGTATCAAAGCATCATGTTTAATGAGTCATAGTATATCTAAAAAGTCGCATTTAGTAGCGTCTCTTTCATGGGTGTGAAATATGTCACACTTATAAGGGAAAGGCTACGATACATTTAGAAAACATTCCCTTCTTTCATGTTCTTTATCGTGTGATAGATTTTAACTCTATATACTATTCTAACTCGTGCTTTACGCATTTAAGAAAATGCCTCTGATAAAAAAGCTTGATAGAGAAATGGAACTTAAGCCAATGAGAATGTGAATCCTAAATCACCAGTAAATCAGCCCCCTCAGGGTGATGTCATAAAGGCATAATTTAAGAATGCCATCTAGATGCTTGCACCAGACATGACTACCTAGGTCAACCAGAAAGGAGTGGTCCCTGTTAACACGAATTATGGTACAAATGCTTCTAGAGTAAGAGACTTTATTCGTATGAACCCACCTGAATTCATCGTGTCAAAGGTTGAGGAAAACCCACAGAACTTTATTGATGAGGTGAAGAAGATCCTCTAGGTTATGCATGTGAATAAGGTAGAGAGTGTTAAGATGACTTCCTATCAGCTTAAGGATGTGGCTCAAATGTGTTTTATATAGTGGAGAGACAACCTTGGCAAAAATGTGGTTCCTGCAGAATGGGAAGAATTTGTTGGGGGTGTCTTTGACTGTTTCTTTTTTAGAGAGCTAAGGGAGGTGAAAGCTGAAGAGTTTATGAATTTGAGGTAGGGATCTCTGCCCGTGAAGGAGTATGGATTGAAATTTACTCAGTTATCCAGGTATGCTCTAGAGAAGGTAGCTGACCCTAGAGCCAGAATGAGCAAGTTCATGTCAAGGGTTTTAGACTTGGTGAAAAAGAAATGTAAGATAGCCATGATGATTGGGGATATGGATATTTCTAGATTAATGAATCACGCCCAACAGATAGAGAAGGAGAAGTTAAAGAAAAGGGAAAGTTTAGAGTTAGTCCTGAATAACTCCTAGAATCTTGTTCTATTTCCACTCCTGTAGGTGACTCAGTCAAGTTAGAAGAGTGTACAGAAATTGCATAGTCCCAAACCTCCGTAGATACACCATAACTGATCTAGTTGAACAAGATATTATTGATTTGATGTCATTCTAGGTATGGATTTGTTACATTCCTGTTATGCCTTAGTTGACTGTAAAACCAGAGTCGTAAAGTTTCACTTTCCAAATAAGTCAGTCTTTAAGTGGAAGGGTAGTCCTGCAGTGGCTAAAGGTCAGTTCATTTCTTTCCTTAAGTCTAGGAATATGGTTTCAAAGGGTTACATCTATCATTTAGTTCAGGTTAAGGATTCGAAGTACAAAGACCCCTTCTTTCAGTCAATTCCAGTAGTCAGTGAGTTTCCTGAAGATCTGTCTGGAGTCCCTCCTAAAAAGGAGATTGACTTTAGAATAGACTTTATTCTCGACATTCAAAGTATCTTTATTATGCCATACAGAATAGCTTCAGCCAAGCTTAAGAAGATGAAAGAACAGTTAAATGACCTTCTTGATAAAGGTTTTATCTGACCTAATATTTCCCTGTGGGGTGCCCAGTCCTTTTCATATGGAAGAAATATGGTTCTCTCAAGATATGTATTAATTATATTTAGTTGAACGAGGTCACAATTAAGAACAAGTATCATATCCCCAGAGTTGATGACCTGTTCAACTAGCTTTAGGGTGTCTCGTGTTTCTCCAAGATTGATCTCAGATCTGGGTACCATCAGTTGAAGGTCAGGAAGCATGATATTACGAAGATAACTTTCAGAACTCTGTATGTTTACTATGAATTTATAGTTATTCTCACGAATCTGTTGTTCTAGCTTAGACCAGGCTATCTCCTCCGAGATTTCTTTTAGACTACAAATGTTCCTGCAGCTTTCATGGATCTTATGAATAGAGAATTCAAGAAGTACCTAGTTATGTTCGTTATTGTGTTTATAGATGATATTTTTGTATACTCTCAGAGTAAGGAGGAATATGCAGATCATTTGAGGGTTGTGTTACAAACTCTTAAGGACCGCCAATTATTCACAAAGTTCTTCAAGTGTGAGTTTTAGTTGATATCAGTTGCATTTCTTGGGTATGTTGTTTCCAGTGAGGGTATATTTAGGTAGACTCTTAGAAGATTGAGGCAGTAAAGAAATGGCCTAAGCCCACTACTCCATCCAAAATTAAGAGCTTCTTGGTCTTAGCTAGTTACTGCAGGTGGTTTGTTGAGTGGTTCTCGTCTATTGTTGCTCCATTGACCAGATTGATACTGAAGAAGGTCAAGTTCTAGTGATCTGAGGTTTGTGAGAAGAGCTTTCAGGAGTTGCAGGCTTAATTGACTTTGGCTCCAGTTTCGACTTTGCTAGAGGGCACCAGTAGTTTCGTGGTTTATTGTGATGCTTCCAAAGTTGAACTTGGTTGTCTTTTGATATAGAATGGTAAGGTCATTGCTTATGCTTTCATACAGCTTAAGGTCCATAAGAAGAACTACCCGAGTCATGACCTTGAGTTAGAATTTGTAGTGTTCACTTTGAAGATTTGGCAGCATTATCTCTAAGGGGTTCATGTAGATGTCTTCACAAATCATAAGAGTCTACAATATGTGTTTGGCTAGAAGGAGTTAAATCTTCGATAGAAGAGATGGCTTATGCTTCTTAAAGATTATGAGATGAGTGTGCTTTACGATTCGCGTAAGGCCAATGTAGTAGCTAATGCTCTTAGCAGATTGTCCATGGGTAATGTGACACATGTTGAGAAAGAGAAGAAAGATCTTGTGAGATATGTTCACAGACTCGTTCATTTAGGAGTTCACCTTGTAGATTCAAATGATAGTGGTATAATAGTTCAGGATGGGTTAAGTCTTCACTGGTGGCTGAGGTGAAAAAGAAAAGAAGAATAGTGTTCTTATTTTGTGCCAGCTGAAAGATGCGGTTCATAAGCATAAAGTAGATATTTTCTCCCAAGGGTGAGATGGTGTGCTTCGTTATTATGGTTGGTTATGTTTTTTAGATATAGATGGTCTAAGAGAGATTTTGATAGAGCTCACAGCTCTCGATATTCCATTCACCCAGGATCCACCAAGATGTATCGTGACTTGTGGGAAGTCTATTGGCAGAATGGCATGAGGAGAGATATTGCATAATTTGTGACTACGTGTCCTAATTGCCAACAAGTAAAGGTTGAACATCAAAGACCTAGAGGTTTAGCTCAGGATATCAGTAATCCTACTTAGAAGTGGGAGATAATCAACATGGATTTCGTGACAAGTTTACCTCATACTCGACGTTAGTATGATTCCATATGGGTGATGGAGGATAGGATAACTAAGTCAGCTCACTTTTTGCCTGTCAAGGCCACAAATTCAGCAAAGGATTATGCCAGTCTTTACATCCATCATTACTACAAAATAGGTCTTTCGCGGTAATAAAAAATGGATTTATGGGCAATAACAATTAACGCTAAATTATTTAACATCCATTGATATTTAGCTGGTGATATAGGCATCGACAAAGCTTTTGGCAGCCATTGATACAAAAGCTGGTAAAGGGTATGATTTATTGCCGCTAAAAACTATTAGTTTTAATGGCAATTATTATGGCTGCTAAATTCAATTCATAACAGCTAACTATTTTCTTTTAGCATTCATTTTTATCGTCAGTTAATCTAATTAAATTGCCGTTAAAAGTTGGTAGTTTTAACGGGAATTATTTTGGCTGTTAAATTCAATCCATAATGGCTAATTATGCTCTTTTTGTGTTCATTATTATCATCAGTAAATTCAATTAAACTGCGGTTAAAACTTAGTAATTTTTAATGACAATTTTTTTGGCTATAATATCTCTTCTAAAAATGTCTTAGTTTTCGATTTTAGCATCCATTTTAGTTTCAAGTAAATACAGCTAAATTATCATGAATAGTTCTAATCTTTAACGATAATCATTTAGCGGTAATTATAAAAGCTATAATATCTCTCGCGAAAACTATTTAATTTCAACCTTTAGCGTCCATTTCTGTGGCTAATAAATTCAAATAATTGACAATAAAATTCACAAGCTTTTAATGGTAAAAAAGTTTGTTAAATGCTAAAAGATATATTACTATTTATTCATGAAACAAAAATATCTCATTAAATCTATATAAACAAAAAGAAGTACTAATCCAAAACATCAATTTCACAACTTCAAAAACAAACTTATATTGTTTGAACTAATATAACCAATCCAATAGGACAATGTCTTCAAATAATTTTTGCAAGTCTTCATCATATTGAAATCCTACACATGCTAAATATTTGAACACCAAACTATATGACCTGAAATAATAAAATAAATTTATCAAAAAATGAAATGTAATGTGACAAATAAAGCTTTTAGTATTAGAATATAAGTTAGCTATAACATCACATTAATGATCAAACAGTTTTATTTGAAATACATGCCTACTGGTCCCAACTTTTCATCTTACCTTCCAAAGTAATTCAAACTATAGAAGTATATTATCGTTGCTACCTCTGGTCAGGAACAAATGTGATTACAAAGAGAGCACTCATCTCATAGGCTAGAGTCTGTACAACCAAATCTATTGGAGGGTGGGTTTTGATTATCAAAGATGTTGGGATTTAGAGACAAGATAAATAAACTTTGAATGAAGTGGTTGGATAGTTATTACATAAAGAACCACCACTTTATACATGTTGCAGCATCAGCAACAAGCATGCTGGATGGTGAAAAAACTCTTTGAGGCAAGGGATTACTTAAACCTGGGAATGAGGATACAATCCACTAATAGAAGGATCAAACAATTCTACCTATAACTTGTTAGGGATCAAAACAGAATACTATGGATAAAGATACTACTCTGACAGGGGATAGATAGACAACCTATGGAATGAAAACAAGAGCTAAACTATGTTATAATGTATTCTCAAGAAAGATATGCTATTACAGAAATCTACAAAATGGCCTTGACTAGCTGCATTTACTATATTTGGGCTGAAAGGAATAAAAGGATATTCCAACAACTTTGTATATATATGTAGGCATTGGTGAGAAGCATCATCCAGGAGGTTCACTATCGAGGACACATGTAGCCTCACTTGACTAGATGATTAACAACTCTAAACTTTTATCATTGAATATTATCGCTTTATGTTTAGTATAAGTAGGATATAATGATATGATCTAGATGTTGCAGGTTTGGGGCCTATATTTGGTAAATAAAATTATTTAGTTACCAAAAAAATAGAATACCATGAGGGCCTTTACTATATGCAAATGAAGCTAGACGAAAAGCATTGTTCATTATGTAGTTTATGATGCATGACAGAATTCTAACAGTGGATAGATTGAAGAAGTGGGGTTTAATAATGAAACCTAAATGCTCTCTGTGTCAACTCTGTAATGAAACAAGGGACCATCTATTCCTACATTGCCAATATACTCATAAGGTATGGAAGGGGATATTAAATTAGATGAAGGAAGAAGAACCATGACTGTTAACATGGATGCTCTTCACAAAGTGGATCATTCCCAAAGCTAAAGGCAAGTCTATTAGGGCTTAGGTATTTAAATTGGTTTATACAAAATTCATTTATGTGGTATGGTTAGAAAGGAACCAGAGAATATTTGCAAAGTAGTAGAAGAAAACGCATCATATTATCAGGGAAATAGCATAGACTTATAGTGTGAGAGCTACTACTAGAACAATGGATAAGATTCACTCTTTCTTTTTGTTTCAGTATTTTCTTAGTATAACTAGTAGTATGTTTCAAAGTTATCGTTCTTGAGATAGCTGGATATGTATAAGCTAAGATATAACACTGAATGTAAAGATACTTTTGTTATTAATAAAAAGTTAGTAACCAACAAAAAATGTAAAGTGTGTCACTCAAGAAAATCAACATGTACTCTACACTTCATTAAAAGTACTCCCTACTTAGTAAAGTCGATGTGATTTGGTTAGACGTTAATAGTATCTATTGTCTTTGTTAGGAAACTAAGATTTCTCTAGACACTCCTAGATAGTAGATATTTTTGTAGTAGATAAGTCTTTTTGGTTTAAAATGAGTGGTGGTTAGTGAGCCACATATGTACTTAGTTTTGTGTGGGATATTTTGCTTACTATGTGGTATGTAATCCTCACTATATATACATCTAAAAGGCAGTTGTAATGAACCATCCAGAGAAGTGAAATAGAACTCAAAACCTTCTGTCTTATCCTTTCTTTCTCTGATGTTTTTGGTAGCAATTTACAGCTGCATTTTTTTTTACTGTTACAGCTTGTAGCCTTACGATTCTTCTTTCCTTTCTTTTTTAACATATCAGAGCTTATTTCTTAAGGGATCTAAACCAAATCTTGTTGATTAGCTCCTCGAATTTCGTTTTTACTAAATCTAGTTGATGGAAAGACATGGCACCAGAAAATCAGCCAACGACGGGTCCTCCGATTTTTACCGAGGAAAATTATCATATTTGGGCTATCAAGATGAAGGCTTATTTGAAAGTCTCTCAACTTATGGGATGTTGTTGAGAGAGGAGAACCTGCTGTCCAGCCATTCAGAGACAACGCAACTCTCAATGAAAGTAAAAAGTCTGATGAGTTGGTGACTAGATCTCCAAGAGCTCTCACTTGCATACATTCAAGTCTTACGGAAGTGTTGTTTACAAGGATTATGGCTTGTGAAACAGCCAAAGAGGCCTGGGATAAGTTAAAGGAGGAGTTTGAACGCAGCAACAGGGTAAAGTCTGTCAAGGTCTTAACTTTGAAGAGGGAGTTTGAGCTCTTGAAGATGAAGGACTCTGATAGTGTGAAAGAATACTCTTCCAAGTTGATGGATATTGTGAACCAAATAAGGATACTTGGTGAAAACTTTCCAGATCAGAAAGTTATAGAGAAGATCATGGTTAGCCTTCCGAACAAGTTTGAATCAAAAATCTCAGCTATTGAAGAGTCTTGTGACTTGACTACTCTTTCAATAGCTGAGCTGATCTATAAATTACAAATCCAAGAGCAACGGGTAACTATGAGAAGTGAAGGGATAGTCGAAGAAACCTTTCAAGTAAGGCATAAATTCAAGCAACAAAAGGAAGGCAAAAAGTCTCATTAGACCACTCTGGAGAGGTAAAATCTGGTGGATATCAAAGTGAATCGTCGAGAAAAGGAAAATTTCCACCTTGTGGTATTTATAAGAAGACAAACCACTTGGAGAAAAATTGTTGGCAGAAGTCAAAGAGATCTCCTATTCAATGTAGATATTGTAAGAAGTATGGACACATTCAGAGGTATTGCAGGCAAAAGCAAACTCAAAGTTGTCAGTCTTCCCAACGAGTAAATTTCGCAGAAGATTACCAGGTTGAAAAATCAGAGGAAGAGGTATTCATTGCCTCGCACACATCACATGTTGATAGATGTAATTGGTATGTCGATAGTGTGTGCACAAGGCACATGGCAATTGATGAAAATCTATTTGTTAGTTTGGACAGATTTGATAGAACCAAAGTGAAGCTTGGAAATGGTGCACTGGTGCAAGCTCAAGGTAGAGGGTCAGTGAAATTTCCTACGGATGAAGGTATGAAAAACATAAACAATGTTCTTTATGTGCCAAGCTTGACTCAAAACTTGTTGAGTGTTGCTCAGTTGCTTCATAATAATTATTCACTTAATTTTAAGGATAAAAAATGTGTCATATATGATCCTAAAAGATGTGAAGTAGCTAAAATTAGCATGATTGATAATTCCTTTCCAATTTCATGCTATGTACTGAAAGTTGCTCTTTCAATAATGAATTGAGTGATACTTGGCTTTGGCACAAAAGGTTCGGTCATTACAACCTTAGTTCGTTAGTGTATATGCAATCAAAGGGTATAGTGCTTGATGTACCGAAAATTGACATGTACCGAGATGTTTGTGATTCATGTCAATTTGGTAAATTGCATAGACGATCCTTTCCTAAAGAAAGTCTTTAGAGGGCGAAGGAAAAGCTAGAGTTGGTTCATACAGATATATGTGGACCAATGAGGACGGCTTCTTTGAGTGGAAATAAATACTTTATTCTCTTTATGGATGATCTAACTCGAATGACATGGGTCTACTTTCTTAGTAGTAAATCTCAGGTATTCCCTATTTTTAAGGAATTCAAAGCTATGGTAAAAAGAGAGGTTGAAGTATATTAGGTCAGATAACAAAACTGCATATACTTCGCATTAGTTCAACAAGTATTGTAAAGATTTGGGTATTCAACAACAATTCACTGTAAGCTACACTTCAGAACAGAACGGGGTTTCTGAGAGGAAGAACAAAACCCTGATGGAGAGGGCGAGATGCATACCGGCGAAAAAGAAGATACCTAAATATTTTTGGGCTGAGGCAGTCAATACTGCCGTTTATCTGCTAAATAGATTACCAACTAGAGCACTCCAGGACATGACGCCATTTGAAGCATGGAAGGGTATAAAACCGTCTGCAAGACACTTGAAGGTATTTGGTTCGGTGTGCAATGCACATGTTCCTGATTCTAAAAGAGGTAAATTAGACAGCAAGGCAGATCTCTGTATTTTATTGGGCTATAGCACAGTTGCAAAAGGGTACAGAGTGTATAATGTTAGTAGAAGAAGGTGCTTATCAGTAGAGATCTTGTGGTGGACGAGTCTAACTACTATGGCTGGGATCGAGATATTGTTGTAAAGAACCAAGATGACAGTACTTCAGCTGCAACTCCAATTCCGCAAAACAGTGTTACTTCCTCGAGTCCTATTGTTGGAACAAAGCACAATTCAGATGTTGAATTAACTACTGATTCTCCTGTTTTGAAGACCAAATCACTAGTTGAAGTTTATGAGCAATGCAATTTTGCTCTTGTCAAACCATCTTCATTTGAAGAAGCAGTAAGGCAGGAAGCTTGGATTTCCGCAATGGAGGAGGAGCTTTCCATGATTAATAAAAATGATACTTGGGAGCTGGTTGATAGGCCAGAACAGAAGAACGTCATCGGCGTCAAATGGGTGTACAGAACAAAATTCAATCCAGTGGCTCCATCTTCAAGCATAAATCCAGACTCGTAGTTAAAGGCTATTCCCAGCAGCCTGGAGTGGACTTTAGAGATATGTTTGCTCCTGTCGCGAATCATGAAACAGTAAGATTTCTAGTCTCTCTTGAAGCACAATACAAGTGGAAAATTTACCATTTAGACATCAAATCTGCATTTCTAAATGGATTTCTTGAATAAGATATTTATGTTGAACAACCTGAAGGTTTTATAGTTGCAGGTGAAGAAGACAAGGTGTATAAGCTTAAAAAAGATCTCTACGGTCTTTAACAAGCTCTGAGAGCTTGGTATAGTAGGCTGGATACTCATTTGTTGTCTCAAGGCTTCAATAGAAGCCTAAATAAGCCTACTTTGTACTTTAAAAGGCAAGCTGATGGGAGGTTAATTGTAATAACCATTTATGTTGACGATTTGATGATCACAAGTGAAAATTCTCTTGCGGTTCAAGAAGTTAAAAATGTTATGTTCAAAGTTTTTGAGACGTTTGATCTAGGAGAGATGAAGTTTTTCCTGGGAATGGAGATTTCTCAATCTTCTGAAGGAATTTTTTTGTCCCAAAAGAGGTATGCCTTGGATATGTTAAAAAAGTTCAAGCTTGACAAGTGCAAACCTGTTGCAACTCCACTTGTTGTGAATGAAAAGTTGATGAAGGATGATGGAGAAGAGAGGGCAGATCCAAAACTTTATAAGAGTCTTATTGGGAGCTTGTTGTATTTGACCGCTACCAGGTCAGACGTAATGTTTGCTGCTAGTTTATTGTCCCGATATATGTAATGTCCCAGCACTAAGCATTTTGGAGATGCTAAAAGGGTGTTGAGGTACATTAGAGGGACAACAGATTATGAAATTTGGTATAGAAGTGTGGAGAATGGAGCTCTTATTGGCTATTCAGATAGTGATTGGGGTGGATGTTTGGACGATTACAAAAGCACATCTGGTTACTCTTTTTCATTGGGTACAGGCATTTTTTCTTGGAGTACAAAGAAGCAAGCTATTGTAGCTCAATCTTCAGCGAAAGCCGAGTATGTGGCGCTGCATCTGCTATAAATCAAGGAATTTGGTTGAGAAAAATCTTGTTTGAATTGGGTCTTCTGCCGCAAGAACCAACAGCGATCTATGTTGACAACAAATCAACCATTGCTATGGCTGAAAATCCGGTGCAGCATGGAAGAACGACACATACCAACATCAGATTTCATGCTTTAAGAGATGCCGAGAAGAATGGCGAAGTTAAGTTGGTGCATTGCAGCAGTGAAGAACAACAAGCCGATATTCTAACCAAGGCTCTTCCCACCAAGAAGTTTGAATTTCAAAGGACGTTGCAAGGAGTTTCAATGAAAAATCTTAAGGAGGAGTGTTAGGAAACTAAGATTTCTCTAGAAACTCCTAGATAGTAGATATTTTTGCAGTAGATAAGTCTTTTTGGTTTAAAATGAGTGGTGGTTAGTGAGCCACATATGTACTTAGTTTTGTGTGGGATATTTTGCTTACTATGTGGTATGTAATCCTCACTATATATATATATATATATATATATATATAAAAGGCAGTTGTAATGAACCATCCAGAGAAGTGAAATAGAACTCAAAACCTTCTGTCTTATCCTTTCTTTCTCTGCTATTTTTGGTAGCAATTTACAGCTGCATTTTTTTTACTGTTATAGCTTGTAGCCTTACGGTTCTTCTTTCCTTTCTTTTTTAACAGTCTTGAACAAATAATACCAAGTATATGAAGTAATAAAAATTGCTCCTCAAGCAAAGCAAGAAGAATTCAAAATCATGGTATCTAAAGCAGCAAGACCTTTCGAGAGGGTTGGGATTTCTACACTTATACTTGACCTTTCGTACCTTAGTGCTATTTGAATTCAAACAAAAGCTGACAGTATAGTGAAACTGCCACACACTTTGAGTTTTTAGAATGAGGTTGCATACTCAGTCTATGGTGAAAAATAAGTACTCCCACCGTTTCAGAAAAAATAATCTATTTTTCTTTTTAGTTTGTTTCAAAAAGAATGACTCTTTTTCCTTTTTAGCAATTTTTTAATTACAACTTTTCATATGGCATGTTTAAGACCACAAGATTAAAAAGTATTTTGGTACATTTGACATATCTTTAATTTAAAACCATAAGATTCAAAAATCTTCTTTATTTTCTTAAACTTCGTGTCAAGTCAAACTAGGTCATTCTTTTTTAAACAGGGGGAGTATTATTTTCAATGGGTAGGGATGTCTACACATATACTTGACATTTACAAATGGTTAATGGAAATTGTAACATAAGGGTATCATTATACTTCTATAATAGCCTTGAAATGATGAAATCTAGCAATTGCAAGAAATTTTATTGGCATACAACAATCAACATTTTTGGGTAGCATGTATGAAGTTATTTAATTTATTCCAACTTAGACGTTACATTATAGTAATTAACTAAAAAGAAAGGGACCATACCAAGTGTTTATCTAAATAAAACATGTGATGGCAATCAAGTATAGGATACCTCTCTGTGATCTTCTTGTGCACTTTGATGGAATTGGATTAAAGGATTTAAAATATTATAGTTTGTAATTTCAATGGGTTTACCTTCTAAGCCATCAAGGTTGCAATACTTTTGGATCCTCTTGTATGAGGAATCTTTTGCTTGGTCCTATTATTTATATTTGCTTGAGTACGTCTTTGTCATTGAAATATTAAAATAATAAAAAAAATCTTTTTTCCTCTTCTAATAGTTGTACTTTTTTCTTAACAATCAAATGCAATTTGTAACATTGTAGTTAGTGCTCTTTTTTTATCAATCAATTACAAAAATAGTGTATTCTTTCAAGTACAATAAAAAAGAATGTATAAGTGCATTTTTGATAGCAGATACACGTATTTTTGATATCAAAATATATATTTTATATAATAATTATACAGTTTTTGTACACATCATATACATATATATATTTTATACAACAATGATACAATTTCTATACACATCGTGTGTGTGTGTGTGTGTATATATATATATATATATATATAACAATTATACAGTTTTTATACACTTCTTATACAACCTTTAGCTGCAATAATTATTTAGATACATATTTTGTATAATAATTATGTAGTTTCTATATACATTCTATATTTTATATATAGGGATAATTTCAGAGACCTACCTCCAGGTTTCGCTCTATCGCACTCACCTGTGGTTTACATTATTACGTCTACCTCCCTTATTTTGTTTTCCTGTAACCATTCCTTAAACCTATTACAAATAAATATAAATTAATTATGATTTGACAAATTTGCCCCCCTCTATATTAATTTCTTCATATAATAATAAATATTATTAAAAAAAAAAACTTATTTAACAAGCACTTTAATAAAATGAATTATGATCGTTCCCATCAGCTTCCTATTTTGGGAGTCCATTTTCACCTTTGATTTGAAGAAATTGCTACCGGAGAATGGTGGGTTACCGTGAAAGATGAAACCACCAATGAATTGGTAAAGGTCAATATGAAGAGTTGGTTCTTTGTAGCTTGGTAAAGATGAAGATGGGTTACTTTGTATACTTTTCATATTTGTTTGGTAAAAAGAAATTAGTATTTCAGTAGCTTTACACGTGTATCACTATGTTATTTATGTTGGTTTATTCTTAAAGTGTTTGCTAAATAAGTTAATTTTTTTAAAGTAATATTCATTATTATATGAAGAAATTAATAGAGGAGGGCAAATTTGTCAAATTTAATTAGTTTATATTTATTTTTAATAGGTTTAAAGAATAGTTACAAGAAAATCAAAATAAGGGAGGTAGACATAATATTGTAAACAACAGAGGAGGTGAGTGTGATAGAGCGAAACCTGGAGGAAAATCTCTAAAATTATATATATATATATATATATATATATATATATATATATACAATAATTATACAGTCTTTATACGATTATATTTAATTGTTTAAGAAAAAGCATTTTTTTCGCCAAAAATAATTGTAACAAAACAAACAAAAAACTGAATAAAGGGCCAAAAATGGCCCAATTTGGGAAATGACCATCCAATGAAATTAAAAGAAAAAAGTTCAGAAATAGCAAATTAGACTCATTAATTAGGAGGCACATATCAACCTTTTGCTAATTATCCAAAATAGCAACTTGTATATGTATTTGATGCACAAGACAACATCAAATACATATATAAGTACAGTTAATTATCTTAATTTTTCGTAACAACTTGAGTTTTAAAAAAAAAAAAGAATTTCAACTACCTTAAATCACATTTACCCAATTAATTGAAGATTCCATTTTTAAATAGGAATTTTTTTTTAATGAGTTTCCAAATTAAAAGAAAAAGATTTTCTCCCTGATTTTTTCTTTCTCTCTCTTCTATCTCTAGCCTCTTTTTCTATCCTGTTCTCTTTATTTTTTTTTCATATTTTATATTTTATATTTTCATATCTCTCTCCATCTTTGTATTTTATATTTTCATCACTCTCTCTCTCTCTCTTTCTCATTTTTTTTGTATTTTGTATTTTATATTTCCCATCTCTCACCCTCTTTGTATTTTATATTTTTCTTTCTCATTTTTTTTTAATCAAACAATACATTTTATATAAATTATTTGTATTTGTATATAAACAAGTATCATTTGTATTTGTATGATTCAAGTTGAATAAACATGTGTCATTTGATATACATGTATCGTTTGCATAAGATATGTATTTACCAAATATAAACTGTTTTTTATATTCTCAAATATGTATCGCATAACTATTTTTATGACCTCAAATACATATACAACACAGCCCTATTAAACATGGCCATCATTTTTTAAAACACATAAAAATTCATTTATTTGTTATGAAATACATATACAACTGCAAATCCAGGCGTTATTGATATCAAATACATATACAACATATATACCCATTAAACACTGTCATCATTCTTTGAAATACATATACAAAACACAAATGAACTAATTAAATACATATACAACTCTACGTATTAAGTTACATATACATATTAAGAAACATATTTACTTGTATTAGGATACATATACAAATACAATTGTATTAAATACATATACATATACAAAAAATATAAACAAGTTTTACAGTCCTTTTACTTCAAGTATTTCCGCTATTTTTACTGGATCGTTTCGATGTTTTGATCTCATCTCTTCTACATAAAATTGAATGGAGGATATGAAGATGATGAAATGAGTAAATAATTTAGGAAAGTATGAGAGATAAAAAGTAAAAGATATGAATTTAGGGGTTTGCTTGGTCATTTTTTCCGGTGAGAAAAGAGGGAGTTCGCGGTGGTGGTGGGCGGTGTTAATGGAACTTTCAAAAAAATCTTCTTTGTATATATTGTTGTTTTTTCACTACAACAAAAGAGACATTTAACGACAATAAATTTTCTTTTTAACTTTAATAAATATTGCCGCAAAGATATTGAACGACATTTGAGTTAATGCCATTGCATCCAGTGTCGCTAAAGCCTTTAGTGGCATTTATATCGAGTGCCGATAAATACCTTTATTATTGCCGCTAAAAGTAACGGCAATTATTATTGCCATTAAATCTACCTTAGAAATGTAAATATTTTTGCGGCTTTTGTAATTGCCGGGAAAATGCAATAAAAGCCCGTAATGAAATTTTTTCTAAAAGGCACTTATTATGGTATAAATTCACCTTAATCCATGTATTTAACCACACAATATTTTATAACATTTTTTTCTTCAAAGAGAACAAAATTTGTTTTCGTTCTTCTAAGAATTTCAGTCTAACAACAACAATTCTAGCTTTCTCCTACATCATCGACTCGAACATGTTTCTTTCATAGCCAAAGAAATTTTGAGCATTTGAACACTCTCACACCCTAATCAAAAAGACTGAAGCCGGCCATATCCTCATTTGATTCCAACTTCTCATCTCTTGGATTCACCTGTGGTAGGAGCAGCAGATACAGCCATGGGAATAACACCTCCTCCAGCAGATACAAATGCCAATTTTTTGCATCCAGCAACAATCGACTCAATTATATCCTCACCTTTGACTTTTAAAAGAAGTAGTTCTATCCTATCGTCATCAACTTCAACACCAACACAACTTAAGACGTTCTTCAAGTAATGAAAGGAGAGAAGTTATATCTCGAAACAACAAGCAGATAAGAAGTTTGCATCTTCATTGCTATGTCAAAGAAACTGCTTTGGGTCTGTTGAGGGAAAATAGCAAAAATCACAAGAAAGAGTCAGCTACATCATGAGTTCTAATCCTTTTTCTAATAACCCCTATTCTACTCTATCAAGTTAAGTGATGAAAGATAATGGTCTCAAATCTCTACCGTAAAAAGAGAAATTTAACTCTACATCACAACACACAAATATCAGAAGAGATACAAATTTTGAGTCAGCCCCATCACTGATTACGCTTTCATCTTTCTACCAATCCGCACACAGTAGCTGTAGTGGCAGCCTAATGTTTAGGAAACCAGATCTTAGAGTAAAAAAATACTCCTAAACCAAATCCTAGAAGACAAATCAGTTGTGAATCTGAGTAGAGACACAGAGTATGAGCAAGATGTGTCTTTCCAGAGCTAAATAAATTGTTCTATTCCTGAAGTTTCTATTCCTCTTTCAAAAGTTCAAAAAAAAAAAAAAAGAACAACCAAAATCAGGAGCCCTTTCTGTAACAAACATGTAGTGTTCACTATTCAATTTTTTTTTATGTAAGGCACAAATAGGGCTTTGCACTTTCTTATGCCACACAAGCAGAAGAATGAAAGTGGACTTTGCACTAAAACAGTAATTTTATTCCATACGAGTGTGATATCCCACCTTATTCCACATACCAAACGACCCCCAACTATCTCGAAGATTAGGTCCATAGAAAGAATGCTTTGTTTGATAACCGTGGTTATCAAACAAACAACAGAAGCAAAAGGTATGCAGTAACTAGAAAATCTGGGTTGAAAAGTTAAAGACTTATCAACAACACCAGGATACAGAAATACCTTTAGTAAAATGAGTGTTGACAAAACAAGAAGACATGGGAGGAAGACCTCTTCGTGATTTTGAATGAGTCAAGGGAAGACACAGAAACCTGTACTACATAGTGCTCTGGTGCAGGTACCAGAGATGAGGTTTTTTATCCAATAACGGAAACTGCATGATCTATACCCTTACCATCATTATTCTCAATTAACCAAAACTCAGACTTAACTTTTTCCGCAGCTCCAAAATAGACTCGTGCATCAGTTGGTTCTGCATATTCCCTTGAAAAGTCTTGCAGCATCTGGAAATGTGGGAACAACTTATCAGTATCATTTGTTGTGGCAACAAAACCTACATAGAACACAAGGGACAATCAATACATTATTAACCATATTACTAACATGGTTATAGTTATAATGAATAACAAAAACAAAGACCATAGTTTATTATAAAAGCAATAGGCGGTCTTATATATTCAGGAATGTTTGACTTTCTAACAATTGATGCGGCTTTTAGAAATATCAAAAGACAAGCTCTATCAATTCAATGAAAGAAACCTCTTGTTGGTTCTTGGTTTCCATACAGATTATTAAACATAAAGTCATGGACGACCACACTTTGAAAGATAAACTACATGTTACATCAATATAAGGATTCCATTCATAATCGAGAATATTTAAATGTCTATATATCACACTATCACAAACAATGTCAACTTCTCCAAACACCGATATTTAGTTCTATTCCAAATATATCATTCAGCTCTTCAGTAATTTGTGATCCATTCAGTAAAACACAGCTAATTCATTTTGTGATACTTTGCTAAATACAGATATACAGTACTTCTATCTTAATCTAAGGTGCAGAATACATCAACAAGCAGTTTCAAGCATTGTCCAACATCACATGCATTTCTTAATCTGAAACTTTGCTTCAATGTTGAATAACATGCTATACAAATTCTTTCAAATGCTTTTTTAAATCTCTGTTCCTGTTTTTCTCTTTCTTGTTATTTTCAGCAAGTACTCTGCTACTTCTAGTTATTAGACGAAGGACATAAATAAGTGCAAAGGAAATTTTATGTTCTTAGCTCATGTCGACTACAGATCCTGAGATAGAGAATTTTAAATCGTTTTCTCGAGCTAAATGTAGAAGAAAACGAAATTTGATCAATGTATACAGGTTTATTCAACTAAGTTTTCGCCAAAGCTATATTACGCTAATAAAATTAAACTCAAGTTTTTGAAAAAAGTGAAATCTAAAAGGAGTCAAAGTAACATTATTGACGGAAAACATGAAAATCACAACAGTAGACAACTAAAATTTCTAAATATTAAAATCAACCTATGTTGTTGTTGTAAAATCAACCTCTGTTAATTGAAAGGAATACCTGATAAGGAGCAGTAGATAGAGTTTTTCTTGATATTTTGTCAAACACTTTGTGGATATAGTACCATTCCTTATCTTATAAAGGAATTTAAACCAAATTATAAAAAAATCAGAAGAAAATTATAAGCTGATAGCACATGCATGTACACATTTATCAAAGGAACATCGAGAAAAATAGGATTACCTACGAGAAAGAGAGATCGAGTATTCAGAAGAAAATTAAAATGAAGAGATTACCAGAAGAGCGAGCAAGCTGAAATAAAGAGAAATTGCTTCAGACTGAATCCATTGTAACCATGGAAGATCAATTTTGTGAACTTCAGATCAATTACTAGCTGCTTCAGATGAAATGGAGAAAGAGAGATCCGAAAGTTGTATTCCAGAAATAGAGAATATTATCTATAGTTTAGCTCGGGAAGAAAAATATCGATAATCACCATACCTAAATTCAAGTGAATTCCACCATTGATGAGCTCGGGAAGAAGAATATTGATAATCTCCATGCCTAGAGTCAAGTGAATTCCACCATTGATGAGCTCGGGAAGAAGAATATTAATAATCTCCATACCTTGATTCAAGCAAATTCACCATTGATGAGCTTGGAAAGAAGAAGAAGTGAGAAGGGAACTTGGAAGAGAGAGAACTGAGAGTACGGTAGCTTTTGGAACTTTTTGTGAAATGAGAAATTTGGGAATTTGATTAAAGATGAATTTTTTATTGGCTTTTTTAAAATAGTAGGAGTAGTAGTACTTGTCACTCAATTGAGTAGTATTAATACTTCTGTTAAGTGGTCATTAAAGGGTTATTTTTTTATCGGTAATAGGGCCAATTGCAATTAATAATTAGCTTTAAAATATTATTTAGCGGTAATTATATTATTGCCGCTAAATCCTTCCTTTATTGTAGTGTTTTAGGCGTGAGGAAGTTCAATAACGAAGAAGAAAAAAAATGACATTGTGTCCAGTGAGTTTTTTGGTGAGGTTCGCATCCGTTTTCGAATGTGTGTGTACAGGGGTGTTAGTGGTGAAGAAGAAGAAGAAAAAATGTGGGTATTTCAATTCGGAGAAAAATTTAGGAGATAAAAGAGAAAGATTAATGAGGAAGATAAAACGAGAATATGAAAACTAAAATTTAGGACAAAAATTTGGGAAGTAGGAGAGATAAAAAGAGGAAGATTAAATTAAATCATTTATATAGGATGTAAATATGAGTCCCCTCAAAGTATAACAATATAAACTAAATTATTTGTATATGGTATAAATATGGGTCCCCTCAAAGTATTGTTATTTTTGTTATCTAAAATAATTATGTTAAAATGTTGCTATTAAGACTAATTAAGGGCTTATGTATACTAAGTGGTAAAGTTTTCCCAAATTAAAATAGCCGATTGGCCACCAAATGAGCCATGTTTGGGAAGGCCATTTCAGCCGAAATTTCTTTGGCCAAATAGACAGCCCGTATCTGGTTTCCTATTTTAAAACTGTAAATATGTATAGTACATATAATAGTTATGTTTGTTCAGTTAAGTAATTTTTTCTTCATTATTTATTTCTGGCCTTTGGCCATTTAAACAAAAAAAAAAGTACTAGTTATAACTTATGACATACTTTATGAGATATTGCGATTGAAAAATATAAATTTATGCTCCGTAAAAATATTATTTATTATTATAATGTCAAAACTATGTTTTTCCTACTAAATTTTTACTTAAAATGCTCAAAAATAAAAATTAAAGAATATCCCTATATTTTGGACATTTGTGCGAATAAACCCCTCCGAACTAATGGGGCAGCCCATGATTCCTACCATAATTCTTACCACTTTAGGATGCCATTTAAGTAGTTGTAAACTTTTAGTACATGCGTCCAGGTTACGATTGGGTTTCACTTTACACTCTGGCCGGTTAACGTCCCTCATACTTTGACAGTCGTTAATAAACGGCGCCGCTGCAAGTCACCGCCGTCGGAGAATTCTAACAATTTTATTTTTACTCCCTAATAATATGTAGTCTAATATATGAACTGAATTCTGAATTTCAATTCCATGTTTGGTTGATATATTATTTTTTATGCGCGTGTGAATTTGTTTTTGCTCTGAAAAGCTATCATTTTTTTCTTTTGTATAAATAGTACTATATTATATTGAAAAAGTTTCGGGTTTGGTATTAAAATATTCAAGTATTTGCAATTGAAATTCCTTATACAATTTTGCTTTCGGAGGAGAATTTTCCTATGCCCCATTTTGCACTGCAAAATTCGTCTTCAACAGCGTTGATCGAAAGATTTAAGATTGAAAGGTGTTGTGTCGAATGCTACGGCGGAAGAGGAAGACTGGGGTTGTTTCAGTTTAGCTGAATGTGTACGATCTCACTCCCATCAATGGATATGCTTACTGGCTTGGCCTTGGTGTTTACCATTTTGGGGTTCAAGGTTTGTGTCCTTCCAGATCTTCTATTCTTGGACTAACCCTTTTTGTTTATTTGTGGTCTCCATTCAATTGGTATCTGGGCTAAAAATTAAAATTTGAATCTCTCAAGAATTTATGCAAAAGTTCATCGTTTTTTTTTTGTGTGTGTTTGGATCTTATCTTTGATTTTGAGTTTTATTTTCTTAAGGAATTAGGGGTTTGATCTGCAAACTCTTTTTTTTTTTAAATCTGTAAAATCTCATTTTGTTTTGCTTCAATTTGAGTTGCACCGTTGTTGGATCCGTATGAATCTTTTGGGGGTTCTATGTGGTGTTTTGTTTGGATTTCAAATGTCTTAATCCCTAATAATATGTTTCTTTTTACCATAACATGAATCGTTTAATTTGGGTAGGTGTTGTATCTAATAAGTGGGAAATTCCATGTCTACCGAAGCTGTGTAGTGACTGAGTCAGGTTTTGGTAGAAAATTCTCCATTTCTCGGCCTTTATATTCTGAAATATTTAACTGGAGATTGCTTTATGTTCAGTTTTTTCACTTCAACATATACCCTTAGGGGACGTTTGCTGCTACATACAACTAATGCATTGGTTGGTATGGTCTATGGAGATTTGGAACTTGATGGTTTTGAGAAAAAAATGGGAACTATTGAAACTTGCCAGCCTTCCTTCTCATATACTATCATGAAAAATGAAATAACATAGAACAAACTGCAGCAGACCATGGTAGTTTTTGAAATTGTTGACCAGAAAAATTTGGATTATTTTTTGTGAATGAAGAGTTGTTCCTCATTTTGATAGTTCATGGAGTTGAATATGCATTTGGTACTCATGAACATCCGACTACTGGGATATTTGAAGTGGAACCGAAGCAATGCCCTGGTTTCACGTTTAGAAAATTCTTATAGGAAGAACAGACTTGGGTCCGAAAGAGATCCGTTCGTTTATGGAGAAACTGGTAGAGGAGCATACTGGCAACTCTTACAATCTAATCACAAAGAACTGCAACCATTTCTGCAGTGATGTTTGCGTCCGTTTAACGGGGAAGCCGATTCCTCGATGGGTTAATAGACTGGCACGACTTGGTAATTACTAAACCCTCTTTTGTTTCTTTGGGTCTCATTTTTTCACTGTCCGCATTATTTAAAGCACATGATCACTGCCTTTGAAATTATGCTGGTTGTTTTATGCCTGATTGTTTGGATTGCTTCAAAGCGGTTCGTTTGATGACTTATTGCATAAGAAAAAAAAAAACAAGCACTTGTTATTTTTTTTTTCAAAAGATGTTCCCTTTTGTTTTCTTTATTCTATTTGTGTTAAGGTTGAAGGTTTGACTAACTTAAGCTTTATTGAGTACTTTGAACATCTTATGTCCTTCCTGTACCCAACTACTGATAGTGAATTGGACAACATGGACACTTTTTTCTATATGGACCTTGCTTGCAATACTTGGTAAACGATGTCTTAAATAATTAGTGGTCCCTTGTTGATCAAGTTAATTATTGAAGTGTTAGGATTTGTGGAAATATAAATGATGGATAAATCACATGATTTTTCTAGCCAGCCTGTGACCAGCATGTACACATTTCTGTACCTCAAATGTACCAAAGACAGGATTCTAATCCAAAACTGTTACTCTCCCTGATCACATTTACTTGTCCACTTTGGACTTTACCCGCCCCTTAAGAAATAGTGATTGATATGAGTATTTTACTATAATGCCCATATTAGCTAATGTTTAGTACTTCCTACGTCCCAATTTATGTGATGTACTTTGACTTAGCACAGAGTTTAAGAAATAAAGGAAGATTTTTGAAACTTGTGGTTTAAAATGAGTTATAGATATTTGTGTGGTTGTAAATCATTTCATTAAGGGTAAAGTGGGTATTTTAAAGTTAAATTGTTACCAAATATAGAAATGTGTCATTCTTTTTGGGACTGACTAAAAAGTAAAGTGTGACATATAAATTGGAACAGAGGGAGTATTAAGTTTTGAAAAATGAGTTTCTTGTATGTTAAAAGTAACAAGTAAAGTAACAGTGAAAAACTTCTTTTGAAATAGTGGACAAGTGAACGGAGGGCGTATTTTGAGTTGCATTTTGGACATAAGCCCATTTACAATATTTCATAATCTCAAATTTGAAAAAACTTAGCGTGCCATTACAGAATAAATTATCATGTATATATCTAGAGTACTGTTATGTAAGTATCGGGACTAATTTGTTATTTTGACTCTATTGAAGGCTTTCTGTGCAATTGTGTCCTCCCAGCCAGTTTGAATGAGACAAAGATCCGGCATATTAGGGCAGAAGATTCAAGATAGGACCATTGAGAAGAAAAAACTACGAAGCCATTCAAGTAGGTTTATAGCCTCGTCTAATGCACCTAGCTTGCCCACTCGTCCTTCAGGATCAACATCAAGTAGTAGACAACGCAGTCGTCATCCTCCAGCTGTGCCCTTGATTCGTTCAGCCGCAAAATCCATATTGAAGCTTTAGTGATGGATTTCTTTCAACGCAATAGGTTCATAGAACTAAAGAGGGGCGAGGGCGTTTGGCTGAAAAAGACAAGTCCTATTGTTTTTCATGATTTCGTTCCTTAAATCAAAAAGGAAGCTGCTTAATGTGTGCAACATTTCTGTACTGTAAATTAAACTAATCTTATGATTGATTTTCTGATTATTGTAGAGCTTTTGGTTTATTCATTTTTGGTTGAGAGAAATGTTGAAAACACCCCAAAACTTGGCGTGAATTATTTCTCTAGTCTTCGAACTATACCTAGTAGTAAAAACACCCCTAAACTTAACTAAATAAATTTAAAAACACCTCTAAACTTGACTAAAAAAATTTAAAAGCACCCCTAAGATGTCACATGGCATATCAAGTGATCTCAAGCTCTTGTGGGCGCGTAAACTACTTAATAATAATGCCACATAAATATTAAACGGTAAAAAACCTCATTTTTTACTTCTCCCTTTAATTTTCATCATACTCTAACTTCTACCACAACCCCTCTTCTTCCTATTTAAGTTTTTCTCCATTAAAGCACACCCCAAGTTTGGACTAAAATTTTTTTTAATCATCTTATGTAATTGCTAAATTTCTTAACCTCAATGATTTTGATGATTATACTTTGTAGTTATGAATTTGCGGCAGTGTTGAAAATTTCATGATTGGATGACAATCTCGGAAGGAGATTTAATGAAAATTGCCCACACTAAATAAACCACAAATCAAAGTGAAGGAAGATTATTATCGATATTTTTATCATAGATTTTTAGGCTAAAACCCTTTGATTTTCATGTATTTTTGGGAGAATTATGAGGAGGAGAGGAAGAGTTCTAGAGATGTGAGAGAGTTTGTAGGGTGATTTCACCTTCTAGTTGGTTTATTTTTTATATGTCTTTTTTCTTTTTCTTTTTTTTTTTGATTTTAAATATCCATGTGGATGCCACATAAATAACACATCAGCAGAAAGTTTCGCTGGACCACAAGTGAACACATGTTAGTTAGATATGACAAAGGCATTTTAAAATTCATTTAGTCAAGTGTAGGGATATTTTTAATACTAGATATAATTCAGAGACTAAACTAATAATCTGTGTCAAATTTGTTGGTTTCAATACTTAACTCTTTTTGATAAGAGTAGAAGGTAGGAGTGTTGTCGTGGGGTAGCTTAGGGTTTAGTCGTGGATATATATCATTATTGTTGTTTATTGTGTTTTGATTATCGCGCTCTTTTGTGGCTAATTATTGTTTTTCTGTGGCTGATTAGCTGTCATATTTTCTTCTTCTTTATACATGGATTTGCTACACTTGAATTGAGGGTCTTCAGGAAACAGCCTCTCTACCTCCCTGAGATAGTGGTAAGGTCTGCATACACTTTACCCTCCCCACACCTTACTTGTGGGATTTTACTAGGTATATTGTTGTTGTTGTTTCTCTTTTTGGTAAGGATTGGTAGTCCGCTCTTTGTAGACGCAGGCCCGTGGTTCTAGGTGGTTTCGTAGTTGAATGAACACATCACAGAAGCATTTGCTTAATTTTCTCCT
Source organism: Capsicum rhomboideum (assembly GCA_031232105.1). Lineage (NCBI taxonomy): Eukaryota > Viridiplantae > Streptophyta > Magnoliopsida > Solanales > Solanaceae > Capsicum > Capsicum rhomboideum. The sequence goes on from CP124718.1 coordinate 55,857,019, forward strand.
CTTTCAACCTCAGCCACTAGTGTATTATAAGATCAGTAAGTTGGAAACGTAATTTCGCAAAGGTAGTTGCATTTAGGATAGCGGGAGCTTTAGTGCACCGAGATGATCTGTTTAAAGAATTTGAGAGGCTGGGTTATTGAGTTGGGGTTTCCAAAGTCTGAAACCTAAATAATGCAAAATAAAAATAAAAATCAAACTAGCCAATGTAATTAAAAAAAAAGGACAGCCCGATGCACTAAAGCTATCGCTATACACGGTGTCCGGAGAAGGGCCCCACCACAAGGGTGTATTGTACGTAGTCTTACCTTGCATTTCTGCCAGAGGATGTTTCCAAGGCTTGAACCCGTGACCTCCTGGTCACATGGCAGCAACTTTACCAGTTACTCCAAGGCTCGCCTTCAAACTAGCCAATGTAAGGACAAAAATAAAAACTTCACATTTCTACTTTTGGCGTAGGAAATTCTTGCTCTATGTGGGTCAATAAATCTTCTGCATTTTTTTGCAACAATTCTACTGTCAATTCTTACTTGATTTGATCTAAAAGTGCATAGTGTAAAAAATTCATCCAAAGTCTTTTTAAACAGGACTTTGAAGAGCTAAAAATTCATCCAACTCCTAAATTTGAAAGAAATCTCTTGATATTTTTAGTCTCCTTGAAGATGTCGAATGTTTAAATTGTTAGGGTTGCATTGTATTGAATAGTGAGATCGTTCACGAGGGTAATTTTTTGCATTATAGTTATCCACGAATGTCCAATGTTAAGTTTCTAATTACATTGGAATACACAATATTAATCATTGTGATACATATATGAATAAAAGTTAGTAGGCGAAAATTTAAACTTTCTGTGCTAGGGGGATTTTCATTCGATAATGTATATCTTTTGATGTTTAGTCGTTAAACTATTTTTCTTTCTTGTGTAGGGAAATGTTACACAAGACGAGTCTGTGGTACAAGAGCATCTTGATGATGCGAAGACTATGATAGTGAGGATCCACATAAATCGGAGGTACCAGGTGATGAAGTCCCTTTCTCAGTCTTAAAATATGAGGATGAATATGTGTTGCCTCTTCTGCAACAAAGCTCGTTTCATTAGCTAGACTCGAAGCCTAAAGCAGACCTGATCCTGGAATTAATACGTACATAATTACATCCTCACGATATTTCCTTTCTTGATCATCTTTAAGATTGGCGTGATATATCTTTGTTTATACTAAGGATAATGATGAAATTCATCAAGCTAGGTGTATTGAACCACATAATCTTCGAACCCAAAACTGACCTCAAGTTAGATATGCTTACAACTCCAAGAAGGTATTGCAAAGGTCTATATAATTTGAAGTATTCAGGAGCTCATGGAGTTCATTGTTGATGAATCCATGAAGATAGTTGGATGAGTAATCTTCAGGCGATGGAAACAAGGGTGTGAATGGATACATCGTGACAGGGAGTATTTTGACCTTATATGGACCGCATGAAAATGCCATGATAAACACAATTGTAATTTGAGTGTATACATCCAAGAACGTTTCAATTTAAATATCAATATGATTTTTACTTTGCTTGTTTTTGAGATTGAAACTACCTCAGACACTCCATTAAGTGCTTGTTTGGAAAGTCACATGAAAATTGAATTTGAGTGTAATTGGGTATAACTATACAGTTTGACCTATTTGTTTGGCTAGGTAATTACTTAGTTAGCAGGGAATTGAGTGTAATTGGGTGGGGGTAATTACACTCTCCAATATCCAGGGAGAAGGTGTGAATTGTTAGTAATTACATAGTGTAGTTATCAGGTCACTTTTTAATTTCTTACCTTTTTTTTTTTAAATTACTTTTTATTGTTATTATTTTTATTTTATTTTTTTTTAAAATAATATTTTTTATTTTACATTTTTTATATTTCATTTCGTTCTCATTTTCCAAACTTTATCTCCTGTGACTTCATGTAATTGCACGAATTATTTATCTCTTATCTATTAATTTATTTATTTTCTTCATTTAGCGTAACTGCATTAGTATTCTAATTTTTGAATAAAAGTAGAATTCATTGTTGAATGATGTTATAGACTTATGTTTTCCTTTTCTTTTGAATTATATTTATTTAAGTTATGTAGAAATTTGATATAAGAGTATTATGTTAACTTTTTTTTGAATTTTAAATTTATGTTATATTTTCTGTTTCAACTTATTTGTTTTAGTAGTATTGACTTGTTATTTCACATTGTATTCTATTCATTTTCCAGTTAGAATTGATAGGTTATTTTTTTGTTAAATGTTTGAATAATTTTATGACATTATATTTATAATATTAATCTTTTTAGTCAAACATTTTTATTCATAATGTTCTTAAAACTCATGTACTTTTAATTTTTATGATTAATTAAATTAAAATATACTAATTTGAAAAATATATATCAATTATTTTTTTTATAATATTAGCTAAAAATATATGTTTATTAATTAATATATCTTCAAGCGACAATATGTATCTTAAATATTTAATATTATTTATAAAGGCCATTAATTTTCAAATATTAATTTTAATTTTCGACAATTACTTTTATTTTAAAATTTTAATATAACTATGTAACTTGTGCAACTAAACAATATACGCGTAATTACATTGTAATTACATTATGACAAACAAACATGTCATGGTAATTAACATACTATGTAATTACTACCCAATAATTAAACCAATTCCAATTGTCAGATGACTTTCTAAACATACACAAAAGATTGCATTGAAACAATTAAGAAATAATATGAAAAATTATAAGCAGGGGAAAGACATATTTTAGACCCAAGCGTGCTTTTGAGAGAGCTTATGTCAATTGGAGGGACTCTCTCAACATGTTATCGAGGTACATAACTGCTCTTTAGAAGTTCAATCATGACACAATTGTTGAATTGAAACTCAATAATCATCTTGAAGTGTCAAATCTATTATTAATTATGTATTTTGGACATTCAAATCATGTATTGACGATTTTGCTTATTGTCAGCCTGTAATATCAGTAGACGACGCACATGACTATAAAATTGTAACAATCCAAATTAACTTTTTTCAGAGTGAACTTGAAATTATTCCTTTAATTATAGTTTGTTAATTTTAATGGGTTTCATTTCAAAGCAGTTAATTGTAGTAGGCGTTTGGCCATGGAATTTTTTTACTTTTTTCCAGAAAATTATTTCACTTTAGTAAAAATAGTGGTGTTTGGCCATAAGAATTATTTCACTTTAGTGAACACTATTTTTTGGTTTCATTTTTTTAATTCCTATTTCTCTCATAAAATTTCAAAAACAATCCAATTTATATTCAGGACCAAACACAACACCAACTCCAACTCCAATTCTGAAAATTTATTATTTTCATGGCCAAACTGGGCCGTAATATAAATATATACAATATGACAGCTTATTATATCTCTAATGGGAAATTAGGGCTAAGCCCATCATTTATTAGTGTATCAGATGCAAAAGCCTATTAGGTATATTAGAATTATTAAACCAGAAAATTACATGGGATGACCTTCACAGTGGGTGATTTCATTTTTTTGTCCCCCATAAGAAAAGTCTTTAAGGACTACTCTCCCTTCCTTTTTATGTATAGAACAAGTACATTTTTGCTCTTCTACACCTCAAATGTTTTAAAACTTTCCATGCTCATTTGTCTCTCAACTTCTATTTTTTTTTTCTCTTTTTTATTTTTCCTTGATTTTTATTTTTTCTTTTCTCTTTTTTTTTTCTTGTTTTAATTCATTTGTCTCAACCTTTATTTTTTTTTTCTTTTTCTTTTTTTTTCTTCTCTTTTTTCTTTTTTTCTCAAACATTATTTATTTTTCATTTTTTTTTTAAATTCATTTGTCTCAGCCTTTATTTTTCTTTTATTTTTTATTTTTATCTTTTCTCATTTTTTCTTCTTTTTTCACTTTTCTCAAACTTTATTTTTATTTTTTTCTTCTCATTTTTGTTTTTCTCAATCTTTATTTTTTTCTTTTATTTTTTTCTTCTCTTTTTTCTTTTTTCTCAACTTCTATTATATTTTGCTAATGAACAGAAAGCTGGATAATCGGCAAAGAAGATCTTTTTTCTTTGACATCAAAGTAAATTTAAGAGTGTGACTTGTTGTTTGGAAGTCCTTTGGGATAAATCTTGCCTCTAATGCAAGAGTTATAGAACATCTCATAAATCAAGACACAATGTGGTAGTGTCAAGTCTTGCTCGTGGGACATAACTTCTTGTTTGAAAATACTTGAGCTAATTCTTGCATCCAAGGCAAAAGTTATAGAGCATCTCATAAATTAAGACATAATGAAGTAGTGTCAACTCTTGCCCATGGGGAGTAACTTATTTTTTTTGGGAGGTTCTTGGGCTAAGTCTTGTCTTAGAGGTAAAGACTAATAGAGCATCTCATAAATCAAGACACAATATGATAGTGCCAACTCTTGCCCATGGCGCGTAACTTGCTGTTTGAAAGTCCTTGGGTTAAGTTTTGCCTTTAAGGCAAGAGTTGTAGAACATCTCATAAATCAAATCACAACGTGATAGTGCCAACTCTTGCCCATGGGGCATGACTTGTTGTTTGAAAGTCCTTAGGCTAAGTCTTGCCTCTAAGGCAAGAGTTCTAGAACACCTCAGAAATCAAGGCACAATATGGTAGTGTCAATTCTTTCCCATGGAATGTAACTTGTTGTTTGAAAGTCCTTGAGCTAAGTCTTGCCTCTAAGGCAAGAGTTATAGAGCATATCATAAGTTAAAACACAATGTGGTAGTGTAAACTCTTGTCCATTGTAAGTAACTTGTTGTTTGAAAGTCCTTGGGCTAAGTCTTGCCTCTAAGGCAAGAGTTATAGAACATCTCATAAATCAAGACACAATGTGGTAGTGTCAACTCTTGCCTGTGGGGCGTAACTTTTTTTTTGAAAGTCATTGGGCTAAGTCTTGCCTCTAAGGCAAGAGTTATAAAACTTCTCATAACTAAAAACACAATGTGGTAGTGTCAACTCTTGTCCAAGGAACATAACTTATTATTTGTAAGTCCTTGGGCTAAGTCTTACCTCTAAGGCAAGATTTATAGAATATCTCATAAATCAATACATAACGTGGTAGTGTCAACTCTTGCCCATGGGGCGTAACTTGTTGTTTGGAAGAAATCGAAGAAAAGAAAAGAAAAATAATAAAAGTTGAGGAAAAAGGAAAAATGAAGAAAAAACATTTTAAAAAAAAAATAAAAAATAAAAATCAAAGAAAATAAAAAGAGAAAAAGAAAAAAAATAGAAGTTGAGAGGAGAAAAGGAAAAATAAAAGAAAAAAATAAAGATTGAGAAAAAAGAAAAAAAAAAAAAAGACAAAACAAAACAAAACAAAAAAAATAAAGGCTGAGAAAAGAAAACAGAAAGCAAAGATTAAAAAAAATAGAAGTTGAGATGAGAAAAGGAAAAAAAAGTAAAGACTGAGAAAAACTAAAAAAAAAAGAAAAAGAAAAAAAATAGAATAAATAAGCATGGAGAGTTGTTTAAAAATATTTGAGGTATAGAGGGACAAATAGGTATTTATTCTATACATAAAAAAGAAGGAAGACTAATTTTGTAGGACTTTTCTTATGGGGGACAAAAAAATAAAGCCACCCGCTATGGGGGCCATTCTTGTAGTTTACCCTTATTAAACCTATTGCAAGACATCTTTTGGATTGACAAAAGAAAAAATATTACAGGGATCTTTAGTGGAACTTTGTAACAATTCTCATTGTGACTTTTGACTTTTGGTGCGTTTTAACCATTTTACCCCTTCTCGTAGTTGGTTTATGGTATTTGTAGTCTACGGGTGTGGGTGGCTCGATTCTCGAGGTGGTTGGTTGAGTATTATGTTTTTTTTTTTTTTTCAATTTGAAAGGTTTTAAAATTGGTATGGTTGACTTTAGTCAACTTTTAGAGATTTTGAGGCCGTATGAAAATTCAGTTAGCTCCGATATTGATAACCCTCAAAATACGAAAGGAGGGATAAAGTACGAAAACTAGATAAACAAGGAATCAAAGGGAAAAGATAGAAAGATAAAGAAATAGATAGACACAAAGAAGGAAATTGAATGCAAATTAAGGGTATATTAAACCTCAAATCCTCAATCAAATTAATCCTACAAAGCACCTAAATCTTATGTAGACCACAAGGGAATCGAGCTCCCAAGCAACCGACGTTTCCAAACGATAATTCAACACAAGATAATTCAAGCTCACTCACACTCTCAAGTGTATAATTGTTCATAATCATCAAACTTAACCTAAAAATCAAGAAGAAGCTACTATTTATAACCATGGGCGAATTATTACAACTATGAGCCCAAAAGTGACCCATTTCCAACAAAATAGGAAGCCCATCCGATTTGGGCCACCTGCTCACGCAGATGGGCATCTGCCCACGTGGGCCAGGGGTGCAGATGCCACTGCCTGCCACCTGCAGATGCAGGTCCTTCTCCTGCGGGTACAGGTGAGCTCACAGGTCCCTCCAGGGCCTCTTTTAGCTAGTCTTTGCTTCCCTTTGACCTCTCCAAGGCCCCTCTACCCTTCTTGGATGTAATCTCTAACTCATGGCACCCTTTGGATAACACTAAGGGGTCATCAAACACCTCCTGCGTCGTGATCATTCCATCAAAAGGTCCGGAGGCATTTTGGATTGTATCATCCTCCTCTTCTTGAAAAAGATTAGTCCTCGAATCTAAGTCCTGAAAGCACAAGAGACGAACAAACAACCAATATTTCCTCGAATCACAAGGGTTAAAAAAGGGGTTAGCATCAACACATTCATGCCAAGGGGACAACCACTTGACGTATAACCATCTATCCTTCATGCTCAATGAAAAGAGCTCATCATACAAGGCACAAAGGTGTTGGCTATTAGGAGCATCATGAAACAAAGAAACTACCAAGGTCGTAAGAATCAAGTGTTTATTTATTCCACCATTAGACCATACCCAAGGGTTCCCACCTCTATCTAAAACAAATCCAATATCAATATGGACGTAATCAAATGCAAAGAGGTAGTAAAGGAAGGTATGAAGAAAATGAGTCTCATCCAAGGTATTTCCATATGTAAGAGTATCAAGGTACTCAAGAAATCTAGCAATCAAGTAACTATAAGTTAGAACAACCAAGGATGGAGTCAAGTCATTAGGATGCAAACCACCCTTCCTTTCAAGACGACCCATGCTTATACAAAATACATTTTCAACACAAGCATGGCTATCATCATGGGAAAAGAGATAGAAAAGAAAAGAGTTAATGACACCATTCTCATCTAAATTACTCTCAAACATAAGTACACAAGAAGATGAGACAAGGCAAGTTAAGCACATCACGTCTTTTCCCTTCAAGAAACTTCCCAAATGAAGTGCATTCACTAATGGAGTCATGCTATTGGAGAAATTAGAGAATACCCAAGAAGTTAGGTTGCCTCTATTCTCAAACTTTAGCATAATCCTAATAGTCCTTCCTTTCACTTCAACTTGTCCAACCACATAAGTGTGACAAGTATTAGGAAACAAGAGTTGGACAACAAATATGCACCAAGGACTCTTCCCAAAGCAACAAATAGATTGGGCATTTAGATTGCAGCCCACACAATTTAAACACATAAGACATACACCATGAAGAAATCTTGGAGAGACTTATACTCTCATGGTATGATATGATATCAATCAATTTCAAAGGTCTACTCAATATGAGAAAAATATCATCATGCCTCCAAGGATCACTAGGAATAGGAGGGGGTAAGTACATACCTTGGAAACAAAGCCTTGAACTTGTTTCATGCACCAATTTGGACCATGATTTGTTTTCTTGATTCTTTGTAGGAGTTTCCTTGGTAGGGAACTCTTTTTGATACATGGGGTTAGATGCTTGACCCCTTGTCATCAAGTATCTATCAATCCTTAGGAGTTCATTTAGAAACCTCCCTTCATCAATGTTGGGGTACTTAGATAAGAACTCATCTAGTTATTCAAGCCTATGCTTGTGAGGGATTTTCTTTGGATCCTCCCTTGGGAGCATGTTCTCTTGATCCTGCAAGAGAGAAGCATTGGTACTAGGCAAAATGCTAGTAACATTATTAGCGTGTAACAAGGGCTTGGAGTTGACAAGTCCCCCAACTAAGTGTTCCTTGTCTACCTCCTTCAATTTAATTCTTAGCTCAACATTCACACACAACTCCCCTTCTTGAGCCAAGTCTTCCTTTCCTTGCCTAAGGCTACCTTCTATAGAGGTTAGATGTCCTTCCATACTTCCCAATATTTGATTTATATCCTTAATTATCCCCCATATAGACTTTGATGTCTCACTCTTCATAGGACTTCGACCTTCCTCGACCATGGTACCTAATAAGAAGAAACTTTAAACAAAAATAACAAACAAGTTAACGTTAAGAAATCAACCTCACAATCTCTCAGAGTATGCACCTTTGTTTACCTCACAATAGGCGTCACTAACATTGAAAGATCGTTTTTACTCTGATGGATGACATGGTGTCAATTGCTACTCATGGCCAGAATGGATTCTTGTTTGAAGAACAATAAATAACTCAAACAAATAAACACGAACTTGAACCAAGAAACAACAACGAAACAAAAAGAAAAAAACACAAAAAGAAACGGACGAAGAAAGAAAACGGACTCAAAAACTAATTAAGAAATGGAATTAGGATGTTGGAACCTGAGCAAAGTTAGTTTTGGAGTTGTTGAGGCGTGTTTGGATGATCTGCCCTCGCATAACATGACCTGCCCTTGCATGTCATTGTCACGCCCCGTATCCAAACGGGGTGGACTGGCACCCGAAGCCGACAAGGCCGAGAGAACCAATCTTTGCTCAAGTCCATTCATATGCATGCCATACGAAACATCACTATCACGTAAGAACATAAAATGCTAATAACGGAAATCATGGAACATGTGATATATATACGTGAAACTTGGCCGTTAGGGCCATTAAGTCAAAAAGGACATACATCTCTCACGTTCATGTACCCACATATGTCTACAAAAGCCTCTAACAGATGCATTTACAAGACCAACTAAAGTCGGGACACGTCTCCGCTTTATACAACATGCACAATACCAAAACACATGTACAACTGTGACTCAGAAAGCCCCGAACCAACTGGAGCTCACCAAAGATCTGCAATTAACTGGCAACCTACTGTGGAGGTCTACTGGAACCTGCGCCTGCAGCAAGTAAGGTAAGTCCCCCCAAGGGACGTCAGTACGAAGAATGTACTGAGTATGTAAGGCTCATAAGAAACTGTAAGCTACATAAATACGTCAATGAACTCAAATACAAATGAATAACCACTATGGATAAGTTAACATTATGTATGTTGGGAACCATGTACATTACTTTCATTACTTTCTTTGCTTCTTTACTTCCATGCTTATTCATCATCACTTGTATCACAATGTACCCGGGCCCCGACTGATCAGTGGGTCTTAACATAACATAACGTTATGTTGGGATCGACTCGAGCTAGGCTTATTCCTCTAGAACTACCACCCATAAATCAATATATCGGGCTCAGCTCGAGCTAGGTTATCACCTCTAGAGCTGCCACTCATAAACCAACATATCAGGTTCGGCTCGAGCTAGGTTCTTACCTCTAGAGCTACCCCCTGTCAGGTTCTGTCTGATCTAGGCTTATGCTTCTAGGACTACCCCCTGATCCAATAATCTCGAGATCGGCTTGAGCTAGGCTTTCGCCCCCAAAGCTACCACCCATACTTAATCATTAACCACATGTGCATTACTTCATTCATTACTTTTGAGATTGATACAATGATAGTCATAGCATTATTAGAAACATAACATTATTGGAACCATGGGATCTTTGGAACATTAGTCAAAGAACTCGAGACATGTGATAACAATAATTGGTAACCGGGAATAGGATACCTTAGAACATTTCGGAATGGAACAATTAAAATGTCAATGTGACTACTATGTGCTGCAGAAGGATACAGATAGAATAACCTTACATACCTTCACTTCCAAGTATGAATACACAAGCCTATATATGAACACAATAGTCCAGCTCCTTCCTTACGTTTCACTCTACAATACAAGTACATAACGGAGCTTACGTTAACAACTAGTTACCATACAAGTATACAAGACCACAATGAGATATATGACTGCCATATGACGTCATCTTACCCTTCACAATACAATCCACTACATTATCATACCAATCAACACGATAACATTCCACACATTGTCCAAGACATCATAGACCAACAACATTTCACATCATGTTTACCCTTTACGCTTCCTCATTATCATTCTGTCAGAATACCCTATCAAATTTCCTCATAGCAACTTATGAAAAACAATCCATAGTTAATATAGTCCAACATGCCTTCATACGACCCCTTAAAGTAATTTAAAAGGTACCATAAGTTGATAATTACATTCAAAAAGGGTATAGGGGACTTCGGGGATCAAATATAGACAAAACCATACAAAATGAATTTTTGGTGTGACATGCGAAGCCACCTGCACCCGCAGGTGCCTTCGTCTGCGGGGGCGGATGCCCAAATCGGCCAAAATGGGTCCTTTTTGGGTCCTTTTGTGTAATAAATGGTTCAAGGCAATAAGTAAGATTTTATTTACATATTTTTGGTCACTTGGATGCCAAATAACATTCATGGTTCCATAACGCACATAAACAACACCAAAACTACACTTCCCTTTCAATACGTCACCAAATCCACAACCAATTTTACAATAACAATCCCAAATATTATACACAAGGGTGGTAAAACAAGTTAAGAATATAATCACATATCACATGTCAATATTTAATCCATAAAGTTCACTTCCTTCAAGACCACAAGTCCATTTTCAAGTTTATAAGGCAAAACCCTTCTCCGATTGCAAAAATAGACAGTTTTACACATAACACACTGTCCAACACTTTGCCAACACAACCAACATGATTTATACACCATATTAAACATATAATATACTAAACCATGAGAATAAATACTTACCAAAGCTTGCAAGATGATGACCTTGGCCAAAGAGACTAGTTGCTTAAGGTTTGTGTGAGAGAAGAGAAATATTTGGACAATTCTAGAAAATGGCATGAGAGTCTTTGTGAATAAAATCTGATTTTTAGTCCCTTTTATAGTCCCATGAAGTCTCATTCTTAGCCACATATTTAGTGTGTTTACTTGGTCAGTGAAAGAATGGGTCAAATTCCATTTTGGGCCATGTCTTTCTATGGTTTTTGGGTCTCATTTGGGCCCAATGACACAAGACTCATTTAAGCCCAACAAATTTAATGCATAAATCACCAATACTCTCATGTTTAAATAATTCCATAAATGCTAACACAGTCTTATAGGTTCGAAAATGGATGGGGTGTTACATCCTTCCCCCCTTAGAAACATTCATCCTCGAATGTTAGTGACATTATTCAAATTAAGCAATTGCAAGTCTAGGAGCATTCTTCATGTTATCATATATATATATACTCAATGCTTATAAATACTTACTTGTCATTGTTCCGATCTCATATCATGAGCTTGTTCTTCCCTTTGGAATAAATGAGGGTACTTGGATTTCATCATTTCTTCAGCTTCCCATGTGACCTCTTCTATTTGCTGATTTCTCCAAAGTACCTTTACGGAAGCTATGTCTTTATTTCTCAACCTCTTCACTTGTCTATCCAGAATGGCAATAGGTATCTCCTCATAGGTAAGATCCTCCGTAACTTGCACATCTTCAATGGGAGTAAAATGAGATGGATCTCCTATACACTTTCGAAGCATCGAAACATGAAATACTGGATGAACTGTGGAGATTTCTTGGGGTAGTTCCAACTCATACACAACTTACCCAAATCTTCTAATAATTTCATATGGGCCTATATAACGTGGACTCAATTTCCCTTTCTTTTCGAATCGCATTACCCCTTTCATCGGTAACACTTTCAAAAATACCCAATCAACTATGGCGAATTCGAGCCCTCTTCTTCTAACATCAGCATATGACTTGTGTCAACTTTGGGCCATTTGTAGCCGCTGTTGGATCACTTTAACTTTCTCCATTGCCTGATGAACAAGATCTGGCCCAAGTAAAGCAATTTCGCCTGCTTCAAACCATCCGATTGGTGATCTACATTTCCTCCCATACAAAGCTTCATAAGGTGCCATTTTAATCCTTGAATGGTAGCTATTGTTTTAAGAAAATTCAATGAGAGGAAAATGGTCATCCCAACTGCCCTGAAAATCTAACGTGCAAGCTCGTAGCATATTTTCAAGTGTCTGGATAGTACGTTCTGCTTGTCCATCTGTCTGAGGATGGAAAGCCGTACTCAGATTAACCTGTGTACCAAAACTCTGTTGAAAAGATCTCCAAAAATGCGCAGTAAATTATGCTCCTCTATCTGATATGATGGAGAAGGAATCCCATATAACCGCACTATTTCTTTAATATACAACCTTGCATAATCTTCTGCTGTATAGGTGGTCTTGACTGGTAGGAAATGCGCTGACTTGGTAAGCCTGTCAACTATAACCCATATAGAATCAAATTTCCGCAGTGTACGAGGCAAACCTATAATGAAATCCATATTAATCATATCGCATTTACAGACTGGAAGAGTGATACATTGCATGTAACCTCCTAGTTTCTGATGCTCTACCTTTACTTGTTGACAATTCGGGCATTGAGCGACAAATTCTGAAATGTTGTTCTTCATGTTTCCCTACCAATACACTTATTTTAAATCATGGTACATTTTAGTAGCACCCGGGTGAATAGAATAGCGCGAATGATGCGCCTCTGTCATAATTCGTCTCCTCAGCTCATCTACATCTGGTACACATAATCTACCTTGGCATTGAAGCACCCCTTCTTGTGTAAGATCAAATGCCTTAGTCAAATTCTGTTGTACATTTTCCTTTAGTTGCAATAACACAGGATCTGCAAGCTGCTTCTCTTTTACTTCAGCTATCAATAAGAATTCAGCCACATTTTGTACAATAACCCCTTCAACTGAGGATTCGAGAAGACGAACCCCCAAACTAGCTAATTGATGTAGATCTTTAACTAATTCTTTCTTTTTCGCCAATTGGCCACTAGTGACTCCTGTTGCCTTGCGGCTCAATGCATCAACTACCATATTTGCTTTTCCTGGATGGTATAGAATATCAATATCATAATCTTTCAATAGCTCAAGCCACCGTCGTTGCCTCAAATTGAGTTCCTTCTGCTTAAAGATATACTGTAAAATTTTGTGATCAGTATAGATATCAAATGTACTCCATACAAATAATGACGCCATATCTTTAAAGTAAATACCACCTCTGCTAGTTCAAGATCATGTGTGGGATAGTTTCTCTCGTGTGGACGCAACTTTTATGAGGCATATGCTATTACATTACCGTGTTACATCAATACACACCCTAGGACAATTTCGGAAGCATCACAATAAACTGCGTAACCTTCGGTGCCTTCCGAAAGTACTAACACCGGTGTAGAAATTAATTTATCTTTCAGTTCTTGAAAACTTTTCTCACATGCATCATTCCACTGAAAGTTGACTGCCTTGTGTGTAAGCTTCGTTAAAGGTGCAGCAATGGAAGAAAACCCTTCAACAAATCTTCGATAATAACCTACCAACCCCAGGAAGCTACAAATTTCCGTGGGCGTTGTAGGCTTTGGCCAATTTTTCACCGCCTCAATCTTTTGTGTATCAACTCGAATTCCTTTATCTGACACAATGTGACCCAAGAATGCTCCGAATTTCAACCAAAATTTACATTTAGAGAACTTCGCATACAACTTACACTCTGGAAGAATCTGTAACACCTGCCGTAACTGCTTAGCATGGTCCTGTTGTGACTTTGAATAAACCAGGATGTCATCTATAAATACCGTCACGAACACGTCTAGAAATAGCTTAAACACCCTATTCATCAAACCCATGAACACGGCTGGTGCATTTGTTAGTCCAAATGACATAATTAAAAATTCATAATGGCCATACCGTGTTCGGAAGGCTGTCTTGTGTACATCTTCTTCTCTAACTCTGACTTGATGGTAACCCGACCTCAAGTCAATCTTTGAAAACACTTGGCACCCTGTAACTGATCAAACAAATCGTCAATTCGAGGGAGGGGATATTTGTTCTTGATCGTTACCTTAGTCAATTGCCGATAGTCGATGCACATTCTCAACGTGCCATCTTTCTTTCGTAAAAATAATACCGGTGCACCCCACGGGGACATCCTAGGCCTGATGAAGCCCTTGTCTAGCAAATATTTCAACTGTTTCTTCAATTCACGCAATTCTGCTGGAGCCATTCTATACGGGGGAATAGAGATAGGCTGAGTGTCACGACCTGAATTCCAACGAGGCGTGATTGGCACCCGTAGCTGATAAGGCCCGAGAGAACAAAACTATACTTATGTTCATTCATATGCATGTCATCAGAAACACCCTTATCACGTAGGAGCTTATAATGCTAACAACGAAATTCATGGAACATGTGACATATATACATATATGAAACTTGGCCGTTGAGGCCATCAAGTCAAAAATGACATGTACCTTTTACATTTATACACCCACATCCGTCTACAAAAGCCTCTAACAAGTGCATTGACCAAATGAACTAAAAGTCGGGACAAGTCCCCGCTTTATACAACATGTACAACACCAAAACATTTGTACAACTGTGACTCGGAGAAGCCCCAAACTAACTGGAGCTCACCAATGATCTGCAACAACTGGCAACCTACTGTGGAGGCCTACTAGTACCTGCACCTGCAGCAAGTAAGGTAAATCCCCCAAGAGGGGTCAGTACGAAGAATGTACTGAGTATGTAAGGCTCAAATGAAACTAAATGATATATGAGTATGCCAATGAAATCAAATTCAAAATTCATTACCAATATGGATAATTCACTATACTGAACTTTGGAACCCATGTATATTGCTTTCTTTACTTTCTTTGCTTCTATGTTTATTCATCTTTACCTGTGAACTGTGATACCCGGGCCCCGACTGAACAGTGGGTTTTAACATAACATGACGTTATGTTGGGATCGGCTCGAGCTAGGCTTATTCCACTAGGGTTACCACCCATGAATAAGTATATGTCAGGATCGGCTCGAGCTAGGTTATGACCCCTAGAGCTGCCACCCATACCAACACATCAGGTTCGGCTCGAGCTAGGTTATTACCCTTAGAGCTTCCCCCTGTCAGGATTGGTCCGAGCTAGGCTTATGCCTCTAGGACTTCCCCCTGATCCAACAATCTAGGGATCGGCTTGAGCTAGGCATTTCGCCCCTAAAGCTACCACCCATACTTGATCATTAACCACATATGCATTACTTCATTCATTACTTTGAGATTGATACAATGATAGTCATATCTTTGTTTGAAGCTTTGGATCATTAACCAATGAGTGAAATACATATGAATAAACCTTTGTGGAAACATAGTCTTATTGGAACATAACACTATTATAGCCTTTGGACAATAATCAATGAACAAGATACATGAGCATAACCACTATTGGAACATTGGAACACAATCTTATTGGGCTTTTGTAACACTATCAATGAATATGATACATAAGATTCTCAATTGATCATTGAATAGGAAACATGTGATAATAGCCATTGATAACCGGGAATAGGATACCTTAGCACATTTCGGAATAGGACAAGTGTAACCTCAATGTGAATTCTATATGCTGTAGAAAGATACGGACCAAGTAACCTTACATACCTTCACTTCCAAGTATGAATACACAAGCCTATGTATGAACACAATAGTCCAGCTTCTTCTTTACGTCTTACTCTACAATACAAGTACATATTGGAGCTTACATTAGCAACTAGTTACTATATAGGCGTACAATACGACAATGAACTATATGACTGCCGTATAACATCATGTCATCCCTTACAACACAATCCAATGCATTATCATATCAACAACACCATAACGTTACGTACATTGACCAAGAGATCATACATCGATAGCATTTCACACCATTCCAATGCATTATCATATCAACAACACCATAACGTTACGCACATTGACCAAGAGATCATACATCGATAGCATTTCACACCATACTTCCCCCTTATGCTTTTCTCTTTATCATTTCGTCACAATTACTCCTTCATAACAACATATGAACAATCATACATACTTAATAAAGTCCAAAATACCTCCATACAACACTTTAAAGTCATTAAAACGACATCACAAGTTGATAATTACATCCAAAAAGGGTATAGGGGTCTTCGGGGACCAAGACGATGCGAAAACATAAAAAGCCGTACCTGGGGATGACCTGCGAATCCAACTGCGCCCAAAGGTGGATGAGGTGTGCCCACATGTAGCTGGTGGCAGATTCCAGTGTCACCTGCGTTGGCATCTGCGCCCGCAGGTGCCCTCGTCTGCGGGGGCGGATGCCCGTTTTGGTCCGAAATGGTCTCTTTTGGGTATTTTAAGGCCATGAATGGTCCATGATCATAAACAAACTTATTTTGACATAATATTTATCATATTGAACACCAACAATCATCAATGGTCTCACAACACACATAACAACACCCAAAACTGCACTTTACGGCCAATACGTCACCAAAACCATAACCAATTTCACAATAACAATTCCAAACATTATTCACAAGGATAAAACAAAGTAAGACTACAATAATATCTAAAATTTCAATATTTAATCCATCAAGTTCATTTCCTTCAAGATCACAAGTCCATATTCAAGTTCACAAGACAAAACCATTCTCCGATTGCAAAAATAGACAGTTTTACGCATAGCACACTGTCCAACACTTTGCCAACACAACCAAAATGATTTATACACCATATTAAACATATTATATACTGAACCATGAGAATAAATACTTACCAAAGAGTGATCTTGTCCCAAAGAGATGAGAGCTTAGGGTTTGTAATTTTGAGAGAAAAATGTGGAAAATGCTAAAAAGGGCATGTGTGTTTTTATGGAATAAAAATCTGATTTATTGGATTGTATAGTCCACTTAGAATGATACTTATCCACACACTTGGTGGGTTTACTTGGTCAATGGATTACTTAGGCAAGAATGGGTCAAATTCCCACTTGGGCCATGTCTTTCTATGGTTTTTGGGCTTCATTTAAGGCCCAATTGTACAAGACTTTTAAATGCCCACAATTTAATTCATAATTCATCAACTATGTAACACCCCGTACATTCCCAACCCTACTTGATAACATTAAATAATGTTTACTTAGGTATCGAGAGCTATAAGTATGTATTTGGTAATGCTATTAATGAGGTAATTGAAATTTGGTCTCGTACATGCGATTAACCCTTCGTAGAAGGTGATTTGTGATTTTCATGGAGCATTTGTGGGATTCAAAATGAGTCTAAGAGGACCTCTAAACAAAGTATATTAATTCTAAGAATTAAGTTAAAGAATAGGACTTGAAGTATCTAACCAAACCCGCGAAGAAAAGTCGAAAAACGAAATTTTTGAAAAATTTAAGTGAGGGGCGCGTTAGGGACCGTACCAGGCCGCTCTAGGCCAAAATTTTGTGCCCATAGGCAGCAATATGGCCCGTAAGTGAGAATATTTTTGCAATGCGTATGGAATGAATTAAACATGAGAAATTATTGATTTTATTGGATTAAGTGAATTGGGCTCAAAAAGAGGCCCAAAATGAAAAGGGAAACATGGGCCAAGAATGGGTCAAATGACCCATTCTTCTTTTGACTTAGCAATAATTGAGCAAAGGACTTCATGGGTATATAAAAGGGAGGAAAAATTAGAATTTAATCCCCCCAAACACACATGCTTTTTCTATCCTTTTTCTAGAAGTCTCAAGAAAGCTTTTCTTGCTCTCAAACCCTAAGAGCTCAAAGCCAAAATTTGGAGCAAGATCATCATCTCTCAAGCTTGGGTAAGTGATTATTATTGTACTTTAACATATTATATGCATGGGAGATTATGTATATCAAGTTGGTTATGCTTGGAAATGGTGGACATGGTACTTTGTGTCTTTTGTGAAAGATGTGAAATTCATGAGAATCAAGCTTGAATTATGACTTGTGCCTTTGATGAAAGATCATGGTATGGATAAAATATGAACGTGTACGGTGTTATTTTGTTATTAAACATGTTATTTTTCTATAAGTGGAAATTATGGGAGTTTGGCCGATTTGTTATTGTGAGGTGTATTGAAGTAAATTGATGGAATAATTGTGATGTGGTGGTGGTGGAGAAGTGTAAAATATGAAATTGGTGTGACATGCTATCGGTTATCATGTGTTGGTCAATGTATGGAATATTGTGGGATTATTGGTATGATGATTTCATAAATGGTATTGTCAAGGGGAAAATGACATGTTAAAGCTAAATATGTGACTTATTGTTGTTGTATGCCATTGTAAGGTAATGGGTGGTTAATGTTGGTTTTGTTATGAACTTGTGTTGTAGATCAAAACACAAGGACGGAGCGGGACTATTGTATGCACGTCTAAGATTGTGTATTCGTATTAAGAATACAAGGTATGTAAGGTTCCTTTTTCCATATCCTTCTGCAACATGTTGTTCACATTGACATTTGGATTTGTTTCAATTCCGAGAGGCTTAAAGTATATCGATTCAGGTTGACGAATATTGTTATTCATACGTGTCCTATTCTTAGATGAATGATGATTCACTTATCTCTTGTTCATTGATTGGAGTTCCAAAGGTGTCATAACGTTGTAAATTCTAAGAAAACTATCTCAACGAGAGCAATGAGGTTAAGAGAGCTTGTTTAGTTTGAATAGCATTATCTCAATCATGTCTTGTTCCAAAATCCTATAGTATGATGATTATCCTTGTGCCAATTGTTCATAAGTAAGAGTACCAATCTCATAATTGTAATAAGAGAGGTGATGTGTAAGTTAATATAATTAGTGCTCATAAGTGAAGATGTCAATCTCATGAAGTAAAGGGGTGAAGTGAGACGTGTATATAAGTGTGTGCTTTAGTCTCATGATCTTTAATGTGTCACTTTAATAACTAAGTGAAAGGTATAAGACTGTAAAGAGGTAATGCACATGGTTGCTATATGTTTCGTGGAGTATGGATTACATTCTTGCGGGTATAAGTTCAATATGGAATAGTCTCAATATTATGCTTTGTTATTTAGTATAGCCCACCAAAGGTGGAGGTCCGGTATCATATACTTACTTATATAAGGTCTCATAAGAATAGTGAAGGAGGTAAAGTGAGGTGTTACTCTCATGAAGTGTAAGAGTGAGGTAATATATTTGTGTGTTTTAAATAGTGTCATGATCCTTAATGTATCAATCCCTCATAAGTTAGTATATCAATATCTCCCATGTATGTCACCACACCATGAGAGTGGATGTATGTCACCCCACCATGAGAGTGGATGTATGTTGCCCCACCATGAGAGTGGATGTATGTTACCCCACCATGAGAGTAGATTTATGTTGCCCCACCATAGAGTGGATGTTTGTTGCCCCACCATTGAGTGGATGTATGTTCTCCCACCATAGAGTGGATGTATATTGCCCCCACCATAGAGTGGAAGTATGTTGCCCCACCATAGAGTGGATGTATGTTCTCCTACCATAGAGTGGATGTATGTTCTCCCACCATAGAGTGGATGTATGTTCCCCCACTAATAGAGTGGATGTACGTTAATGGAGTAGATGTATGTTCTCCCACCATGAGAGTGGATGTAGGTTAAACCACCAATAGAGTGGATGTACGTTAATAGAGTGGATGTACGTTAATAGAATAGATGTATGTTATATTATTACCCCCACCACTCGAGTGGATGTATGTGAATGAGTGTTATTCTTTATAACTAAGTAGATGAACCCTAGTGGTAATGAACCTAGAAGTAAGAAAGAATCTCTTGTATATAGAAGAAGCTATTGGAGGCAAGTTTCTTGAGTGAAGGTAATTTTCCCTTGAAGGAAAGTAATTATGAATGATATTATCTAAAATGATGGCTCATCCCCATTGACTATTCTCTCATATTTGATTCTATTGACCTTCTCATGTATGATGTTATTTATTATGAGCCTTACATACTCAGTACATTCTTTGTACTGACCCCCTCGGGGGAACTTACCTTACATGTTGCAGGTGCAGGCGTTAGTAAACCTCCTCTGTAGACTGAGGATCATTTGCAGAGTTTTGGTGAGCTCAACTTGATTTGGAGCTTTCTGGGTCATAGTTGTATATTTGTTTTGACATTGTAAATATAAAATAAAGTCGGGACTTGTCCCGACTTTAAGTTGGTCTTGTAAATGCATCTGTTAGAGGCTTTTGTAGACATATGTAGGTATATGGATGTAAGAGACAAATGTCCATTTTGACTTGATGGCCCTAACGGCCAAGTTTCATAAATATATATGTATAGCATACGTTCCATGTTCATGTTTTCCGCATAGTCGTATAAGGTTAAATAAGATTCATATGATGATATGCATACGATGGTTCATGAGCAAAGATTGGTTCTCTCGGGCCATATCGGCTTCGGTGCCAATCACGTCCCGATGGGATTCGGGGCGTGACAAAATCTCTCATGTTTTCATATTTCCATAAATGTTACGGTAGTCAGCTAGACTCCGAAACGTACGGGGTGTTATATTCTTTCCTCCTTAGAAATATTTGTCCTCGAATGTTAGTGTTATCATTTCATAGTAACCAATTACAAGTTTAGGAGAATTCTTCATGGCATAATATAGAGATATATTCAAAGCTTATAAATACTTACTTGTCATTCTTCCTTTTGGAACAAATGAGGGTACTTGGATTTCATCATCTCTTCAGCTTCCCATGTGACCTCTTCTATTTGCTGATTTCTCCAAAGTACTTTTACGGATGCTATGTATTTATTTCTCAACCTCTTCACTTGTCTATCCAGAATGGCAATAGGTATCTCCTCATAGGTAAGATCCTCTGTAACCTGTACATCATCAATAGGAGTAAAGCGATATGGATCTCCTATGCATTTTCGAAGCATTGAAACATGAAATACTGGATGAAATGTGGAAAGTTCCTGGGGTAGTGCCAACTCATATGCAACCTGCCCAAATCTTCAAACAATCTCATATGGGCCTATATAACGTGGACTCAATTTTTCTTTCTGTCCGAACCGCATTACCCCTTTCATCAGTGACACCTTCAAAAATACCCAATCACCTATGGAAAACTCAAGTCCTCTTCTTCTAACATCAGCATATGATTTGTGTCAACTCTGGGCGTTTGTAACCGTTGTTGAATCACTTTAACTTTCTCCATAGCCTGATGAACAAGATCTGGCCCAAGTAAAGTAGTTTCACCCGCTTCAAACCATCCAATTGGTGATCTACATTTCCTTCTGTACAAAGCTTCATAAGGTGCCATTTTAATACTTGAGTGATAGCTATTGTTGTAAGCAAATTCAATAAGAGGTAAATGGTCATCCCAACTTCCCTGAAAATCTAACGTGCATGATCGTAGCATATCTTCAAGTGTCTAAATAGTACTTTCTGCTTGCCCATCAATCTGAGGATGAAAAGCCGTACTCAAATTCACCTGCGTGCCCAAACTCTGCTGAAAAGATCTCCAAAAGTGCGCTGTGAACTGTGCTTCTCTGTCTGATATAATGGAAAGTGGAATACCATGTAACCTCACTATCTCTTTAATGTATAATTTTGCATAATCCTCAGCTATATAGGTGGTCTTGACCGGTAGAAAATGCGCTGATTTGGTAAACCTGTCAACTATAACCTATATAGAATTAAATTTCCGCAGCATACGAGGCAAACCTGTGATGAAGTCCATATTAATCATATCCCACTTCCAGACTGGAAGATTGATGCATTGCATGTAACCTCCTGGTTTTTGATGCTCTACCTTTATTTGCTGACAATTCGGGCACTGAGCAATAAATTCTGCAATGTGCTTCTTCATATTTCCCCACCAATACACTTTTTTCAAATCATGGTACATTTTAGTAGCACATGAATAGAATAGCGCGAATGATGCACCTCAGTCATAATTCATTTCCGCAGTTCATCTACATCTGGTACACATAACCTACCCTGGCATTGAAGTACCCCTTCCTGTGTAAGATCAAATGCCTTTGTCAAATTCTGTTGTACATTTTCCTTTAGCTGCAACAACATGGGATTTGCAAACTGCTTCTCTTTCACCTCAGCTATTAGTAAAGATTCAGCCGCATTTTGTACAATAACTCCTTCATCTGAGGATTCAAGAAGACGAACCCCCAAGTTGGCTAATTGATGTAGGTCTTTGATTATCTCTTTCTTTTCTGTCAATTGGCCACTAGTGCTTTCTATTACCTTGCGGCTCAATGCATCCGCTACTACATTTGCTTTTCCTGGATGATAAAGAATGTTTCAATATCATAGTCTTTTAAGAGTTCTAACCATCTCCGTTGCCTCAAAATGAGTTCTTTCTTCTTAAAGATATATTGTAAACTTTTGTGATCAGTGTAGATATCAACATGAACTCCATACAAATAATGACGCCATATCTTTAAAGCAAAAACCACCATTGCTAATTCAAGATCATGTGTGGGATAGTTTCTTTCATGTGGCCGCAACTGTCGTGAGGCATATGCTATGACATTACCGTGCTGCATAAATACACATCCGAGGCTAACCCCGAAAGCATCACAATACATTGTATAACCTTCGGTACCTTCAGGAAGTACTAAAACTGGTTTGGAGGTTAATTTATCTTTCAACTTTTGGAAGCTTTTCTCACACGCATCATTCCACTGAAATTTAACTGCTTTGTGTGTAAGCTTTGTTAATGGTGCAGCAATAGAGGAAAAACCTTCCACAAATCTTCGATAATAACCTACCAGTCCAAGAAAACTATGAATTTCTGTGGGTGTCGTAGGTCTTGGCCAATTCTTCAATGCTTCAATCTTCTGTGTATCAACCTGTATCCCTTCATCTGATACAATGTGACCCAAGAATGCAACTGATTTTAACCAAAACTCACACTTAGAGAACTTTGCATACAATTTATGTTCACGGAGAATTTGTAACACCTGCCGTAAATGATTAGCATGGTCCTCTGGTGATCTTGAATAAACCAGAATATCGTCTATAAATACTGTGATGAACACGACCAGAAATGGCTTAAACACCATATTCATCAAATCTATGAACACAACTGGTGCATTTGTTAGTCCAAATGACATAACTAAAATTCATAATGGCCATACTGTGTTCGAAAAACTGTCTTAGGTACATCTTCTTCTCTAACTCTTACTTGATGGTAACCCAACCTCAAGTCAATATTTGAAAAACACTTGGCACCCTGTAACTGATCAAACAAATCATCAATTCGAGGGAGGGGACATTTGTTCTTGATCGTTACCTTATTCAATTGCCGATAGTCGATGCACATTCTCAACGTGCCATCTTTCTTTCGTACAAATAATATCGGTGCACCCCACGGGGACATACTAGGCCTGATGAAGCCTTTGTCCAGCAAATCTTTCAATTTCTCCTTCAATTCACGTAATTCTGCTGGAGCCATTCTATATGGAGGAATAAAAATAGGCTGAGTGCCTGGAATCACATTAATGCCAAATTCTACTTTCCTTTCTGGGGTTAAGCCTGAATGGTCTTCTGGAAATACATCCAGAAATTTACTAACCACTGGAACCGACTGAGGAGTTAGTGGATCCACTTCAGTATCTTTCACCCGTACCATATGACATATGTAACCCTTAGCAATCATTTTCCTGGCTTTTTGATAAGAAATAAATCTTACTCTAGGTGCCCCTACATCACCCTTCTATTCAAAAACATCCATTTTGTGGAAAATGAAAATGTACCTTCTTGTCCTGGCAATCAACCATGGCGTAACAAGAAGCTAACCAATCCATTCCCATTATCACATCAAAATCCACCATGTCAAGTTCAATGAGATCAGCCAGTGTATCATGACCACACACCGTTACCACACAATTATGATATACTCTTTTTGCAATAATACATTCACAAATCGGTGTAGATACTTCAATTGATTTAATTAATAATTCTGGTGCCTTTGCAAATTTCGCAGCAATCAACGGAGTAACATAGGAAAATGTAGAACCTGGATCAATCAGTGCATATACATTATATGAGAATATGGATAATGTACCTGTGACAACATCAGGAGAAGCCTCTGAATTTTGTCGGTCCGCCAAAGCATAAGTGCGATTCTGGACCCCACTAGTACTGGCTGCCCCTCTGGCACCCCTACCCCGGCCAGCAGACTGCACACCTCAGCCCAATGAAGGAACCGATGGTGATGACACAATGATTGATTCTGTCGGTCGTGCTATACCACCCATGCTCCTCTGGGGATACTCTCTTATCATGTGTCCTGTCATACCACACCAGAAGCAAGTATTTGTCCCCACTCTGCATGTACCTGAATGAATACGTCTGTAGTGCTGACACTGCTGATGGGGAAAACTTGCTGCCTGTAATCCGGGAACCCCACAACTCTGTCCAGATAGACCACCTCTAGACCCTCGAAATTGAGAGTGAGCACCTGCTGTAGAATATGAGAACGATAGTCTAGGTGGTCTAGGAAACATACGAGGCCTATATCCTCCTTGAGACATCATAGACGGTCCCATAGGTCTAGCCCTTTTTGCTTGTCCCCTGTCAAATTCATGTGCCCTTCTTCTCTGTCTTTGATCTTCCATTTTCTGGGCGAAGGCTTGTATTCTAGCTATGTCCATGTCCTTGTTCAAGGCAGCAATGGTGCAATCCCTTACCAAATATGGTTCTAGTCTATCCACGTATCGATGGACTCTATCTGTCATTGTAGCCACCACATTTGGAGCATACCGTGCCAAGGAATTGAATTGTAAACTATATTCCCTGACACTCAAATTTCCTTGACGGAGATTTAGAAACTGATCCGCACGTGCCTCACGGATCACATAGGGCAAGTAATGATCAAGGAAAGCCACTTTAAACTCTTCCCACGTAGGTGAATTAGCACCAATATCACGAGATTTCTTCCAATCCTCGTACCATAATATCGCCTCCCCTTTTAATCTATACGCAGCAAGTTCAACTATTTCTACCCCTGTCACGTGCATAACTTCCAAAGCCCTCTGAATTTGATCCATGAAACCCTGTGGATCTGCTTTTGGGTCCGACCCTGTGAATATAGGAGGGTCCAGTTTTAAGAAATCCTGTGTTCTGCGACTCGCCACTCTAGTCGCATCATCTTCATTTGTCATTGGACCAGTTCATCCTTGACTTTGTGCTGCCACTAACTGTGTCAACATATGTACTGCATTTCTAAGGTCCTGATCTGTGATGTTCATTGGTGGTTCTGCGTGTACTTCTCTACCAACTGGCTCTTCCGGAGCTGGATAAGTAGAAGAAGACCGCGATGAAATTTCAGCATTTGCTCCACCTTGACTAGCTTGGTCAGGTGGTAATCTACTCATTCCTTCTTTCGCAGGCAGGTCTACCTGCTTGCCTTTACCTCTACCTCTTCTTGTCATTGGCATTGTTACTATACCAGAGAAAAACAATTACCAGGGTCAGATACAATTCAACTTACAACACTGGCTCTATTGCACGATCTAGAAGTGAAGAAAAGAAAACAACATCCTAAATGTCCCATAGCCTCCTACTTATAAATGTGGTGCACAACACATCGATAAGTAAGACTCTACTCAGACACGGCTTTGTAGACACCCTTAGAACGACCTGCTCTGATACCACTTTTGTCATGACCCAAATTCCAACGAGGCGTGATTGGCACCCGTAGTCGATAAGGCTCGAGAGAACCAAACTATACTTATGTTCATTCATATGCATGTCATCAGAAACACCCTTATCACGTAGGAGCTTATAATGATAACAACAAAATTCATGGAACATGTGACATATATACATATATGAAACTTGGCCGTTGAGGCCATCAAGTCAAAAATGACATGTACCTTTTACATTTATACACCCACATCCTTCTACAAAAGCCTCTAACAAGTGCATTGACCAAATGAACTAAAAGTCGGGAAAAGTCTCCGATTTATACAACATGTACAACACTAAAACATTTGTACAACTGTGACTCGGAGAAGCCCCGAACTAACTGGAGATCACCAATGATCTGCAACAACTGGCAACCTACTGTGGAGGCCTACTAGTACCTACGCCTGCAGCAAGTAAGGTAAATCCCCCAAGAGGGGTCAGTACGAAGAATGTACTGAGTATGTAAGGCTCAAATGAAACTAAATGATATGTGAGTATGCCAAGGAAATCAAATTCAAATGCATAACCAATATGGATAAGTCACTATACTGAACTTTGGAAACCATGTATATTGCTTTCTTTACTTTCTTTGCTTCTTTGATTATTCATCTTTACCTGTGAACTGTGATACCTGGGCCCCGACTGAACAGTGGGTTTTAACATAACATGACGTTATGTTGGGATCGGCTCGAGCTAGGCTTATGCTTCTAGAGCTACCACCCATGAATAAGTATATGTCGGGATCGACTCGAGCTAGGTTATGACCCCTAGAGCTGCCACCTATACCAACACATCAGGTTCGGCTCGAGCTAGGTTATTACCCCCAGAGCTGCCCCTTGTCAGGATCGGTCCGAGCTAGGTTTATGCCTCTAGGACTACCCCCTGATCCAACAATCTCGGGATCAGCTTGAGCTAGGCATTTCACCCCCAAAGCTACCACCCATACTTGATCATTAACCATATATGTATTACTTCATTCATTACTTTGAGATTGATACAATGATAGTCATATCCTTATTTGAAGCTTTGGATCATTAAGCAATGAGTGAAAGACATATGAATAAACATTTGTGGAAACATAGTCTTATTGGAACATAACACAATTATAGCCATTGGACAATAATCAATGAACAAGATACATGAGCATAATCACTATTGGAACATTGGAACACAATCTTATTGGGATTTTGGAACACTATCAATGAATATGAGACATGAGATTCACAATTGATCAATGAATAGGAAACATGTGATAATAGCCATTGATAACCGGGAATAGGATACCTTAGCACATTTTGAAATAGGACAAGTGTAACGTAAATGTGAATTCTATATGCTGCAGAAAGATACGGTCCAAGTAACCTTACATACCTTCACTTCCAAGTATGAATACACAAGCCTATGTATGAACACAATAGTCCAGCTTCTTCTTTATGTCTTACTCTACAATACAAGTACATATCGAAGCTTACATTAGCAACTAGTTACTATATAGGCGTACAAGACGACAATGAACTATATGACTGCCGTATAACATCATGTCATCCCTTAAAACACAATCCAATGCATTATCATATCAACAACACCATAACATTACATACATTGACCAAGAGATCATACATCGATAGCATTTCACACCATACTTACCCCTTACGCTTTTCTCTTTATCATTCCGTCATAATTACTCCTTCATAACAACATATGAACAATCATACATACTTAATACAGTACAACATACCTCCATACGACACTTTAAAGTCATTAAAATGACATCACAAGTTGATAATTACATCCAAAAAGGGTATAGGGGTCTTCGGGGACCAAGACGATGCGAAAACATACAAAGCCGTACCTAGGTATGACCTGAGAACCCACATGAACATGAAAGTGGCTGGGTTGCACCCGTAGGTGGCTTGTGGCAGATTCCAATGGCACCTGCATTGGCATCTGCGCCTGCAGGTACCCTCGTCTGCGGGGGCGGTTGCCCGTTTTGGTCCGAAATGGTCTCTTTTGGGTATTTTAAGGCCATGAATGGTCCATGATCATAAACAAACTTATTTTGACATAATTTTTATCATCTTGAACACCAAAATCAGCCATGGTCTCACAACACACATAACAACACCCAAAACTGCACTTTACGACCAATACGTCACCAAAACCATAACCAATTTCACAATAACAATTCCAAACATTATTCGCAAGGATAAAACAAAGTAAGACTACAATAATATCTCACATGTCAATATTTAATCCATGAAGTTCACTTCCTTCAATATCACTAGTCCATATTCAAGTTCACAAGACAAAACCATTCTCCGATTGCAAAAATAGACAGTTTTACGCATAGCACACTGTCCAACACTTTGCCAACACAACCAAAATGATTTATACACCATATTAAACATATTATATACTGAACCATGAGAATAAATACTTACCAAAGAGTGATCTTGTCCCAAAGAGATGAGAGCTTAGGGTTTGTATTTTTGAGAGAAAAATGTGGAAAATACTAAAAAGGGCATGTGTGTTTTTATAGAATAAAAATCTGATTTGTTGGATTATATAGTCCACTTAGAATGATCCTTATCCACACACTTGGTGGGTTTTCTTGGTCAATGTATAACTCAGGCAAGAATGGGTCAAATTCTCACTTGGGCCATGTCTTTTTATGGTTTTTGGGCTTCATTTAAGGCCCAATTGTACAAGACTTTTAAATGCCCACAATTTAATACATAATTCATCAAATATCTCATGTTTTCATATTTCCATAAATGTTACGGTAGTCAGCTAGACTCCAAAATATACGGGGTGTTACACTGAGTGCCTGGAATCACATCAATACCAAATTCTATTTCCCGTTCTGTGTGCAAACCTGTAAGATCTTCTGGAAATACATCAAGAAATTCATTAACCACTAGAACCGACTGAGGAGTTAGTGGTTCCACTTTCGTATCTTTCACTCATACTAAGTGACATATGTAACCCTTAGCAATCATTTTCCTGGCTGTCAGATAAGAAATAAATCTTTCTCTTGGTGCCCCTACATCACCTTTCCATTCAAGAAGATTCGTTTGTGGAAAATGAAAATGTACCTTCTTGGCCCGATAATCTATCGTGGCATAACAAGAAGTCAACCAATCAAATCCCATTATCACATCAAAATCCACCATGTCTAGTTCGATAGGATCGGCTAGTGTATCATGACCACACACAGTTACCACATAATTACGATATACTCTTTTGCAATAATATATTCACCAACTGGTGTAGATACTTCAATTGACTTAGTTAATAATTCTGGTGCTTTTTCAAATCTCATAGCAATCAATGGAGTAACATAGGACAATGTAGAACCCGGGTCAATCAATGCATATATATTATATGAAAATATGGATAATACACCTGTGACGACATCAGGTGAAGCCTCTGAATTCTGTTGATCCACTAGAGCATAAGTACGGTTCTGGACCCCAATAGTATTGGCTGTTCCTCTAGCACCTCTACTACGACCGATAGACTGTACACCTCAGCCTAAAGAAGTAACCGAGGATGATGACGCAATGGCCGATCCCGCAGGTCATGCTATACCACCCCTGCTCCTCTGGGGATACTCTTTCATCATGTGTCCCGTCATGCCGCACCAAAATCAAGCATTTGTCCCCAACCGACATGTACCTGAATGAATACGCCCGCAGTGCTGACACTGTTGATGAGGAAATTCTACTTCCTGTGATCCGTTAACTCCACCACTCTGCCCAGATTGACCACCTCTAAATCCTCTGAATTGAGAGTGAGCGCCTGCTGTGGAATAAGGGAATGATGGTCTAGGCGGTCTAGGAATTATTCGAGGCCTAGATTCTCCTTGGGACATCATAGACTGTCCCATAGGTCTAGCTCTTTTGGACTGTCCTCTGTCAGATTCATGTACCCTTCTTCTCTGTCTTTGATCTTTCATTTTTTAGGCGAAGGCCTGTATTCTGGCTATGTACATATCTTTGTTCAAGGTAGAAATGGTGCAGTCCCTTACCAAATATGGCTCTAATCTGTCCACGTATCGATGGACTCTGTCTGTCATTGTGGCTACCACATTCGAAGCATATCGAGCCAAGGAATTAAACTGAAGACTATATTCTCTAACACTTATGTTCCCTTGTTGTAAATTTAGAAACTGATCTGTACGTGCCTCCCGGATCTCATAGGGAAGGTAGTGATCAAGGAATGCCGCTTTAAATTCTTTCCAATTAGGTGGAATTGCACCGATACCACGATACTTCTTCCAATCTTCATACCACAATATCGCCTCTCCTTTCAATCTATATGCCGCAAGTTCAACTGTTTCAATACCAGTCACGTGCATAACCTCTAAAGCCCTTTGAATTTGATCCATGAATTCCTGTGGATCTACTGTCGGATCTGACCCAGTGAATATAGGAGGGTCTAGTTTCAAAAAATCCTGTGTCCTGCGACTCGCCACTCAAGCTGCATCATCCTCATTTATCATTGGACCAACTCATCCTTGACTTAGTGCCGCTACTAACTGAGTCAACATGTGCACTGCATTTCTTAGATCCTGGTCAGTGGCATTCATTGGTGGTTCTGCGGGTACTTCTCTACTGATTGGCTCTTTCGGAGCTGGAAAAGTAGAAGAAGACCGTGACATAATTTCAGTATTTGCTCCACCTTGACTAGCTTGGTCAGGTGGTGATTTACTCATTCCTTCACCGGCAAGCATATCTACCTACTTACCTTTGCCTCTACCTCTTCTTGTCATTAGCATTTTACTATATCAAAGAAAATCAATTCCAATGGTTAGATACGATTCCACTTACCATATTGGCTCTATTGCACGATCTAAAAGTGAAGAAAAGAAACAACATCCTAAATACCCCGTAGCCTCCTACTTATAAATGTGGTGAACAACACATCCATAAGCAAGACTCTACTCAGACACGGCTTTAGAGACACCCTTAGAACGACCTGCTCTGATACCACTTTTGTCATGCCTCGTATCCCAATGGGGTGGACTGGCACCCGAAACTGAAAAGGCCCGAGAGAACCAATCTTTTCTTAAGTCCATTCATATGCATGGCATAAAAAACATCACCATCATGTAAGAACATAAAATGCTAATAACAGAAATCGTGGAACATGTGATATATATATACGTGAAACTTGGTCGTTAGGTCCATTAAGTCAAAAAGGACATACATCTCTTACGTTTATGTACCCACATATGTCTACAAAAGCCTCTAACAGATGCATTTACAAGACCAACTGAAAGTCGGGACAAGTACCCGCTTTACAAAATATGTATAATACCAAAACACATGTACAACTGTGACTCGAAAAGTCCCGAACCAACTGGAGCTCACCAAAGATCTGCAATTAACTGGCAACCTACTGTGGAGGTCTACTGGCACCTGCGCCTGCAACAAGTAAGGTAAGTCCTCCCAAGGGACGTCAGTACGAAGAATGTACTGAGTACGAAGATCTGCAATTATACAGTTTCTTATAAGCTTTACATACTCAGTACATTCTTCGTACTGACGTCCCTTGTGGGACTTACCTTACTTGCTGCAGGCGCAGGTGCTAGTAGGCCTCCACAGTAGGTTGCCAGTTATTTGCGGATCTTTGGTGAGCTCCAGTTGGTTCGGGGCTTTTCGAGTCACAGTTGTACATGTGTTTTGGTATTGTGCATGTTGTATAAAGCGGGGACTTGTCCCGAATTTTAGTTAGTCTTATAAATGCATATGTTAGAGGCTTTTGTAGACATATGTGGGTACATGAACGTGAGAGATGTATGTACTTTTTGACTCTAATGGCCCTAAAGGCCAAGTTTCATGTATATATATAGATCACATGTTCCATGATTTTCGTTATTAGCATTTTATGTTCTCGCGTGATGGTGATGTTTTGTATGGCATGCATATGAATGGACTTGAGAAAAGATTGGTTCTCTCGGGCCTTGTCGGCTTCGGGTGCCAGTCCACCCCATTGGGATACGGGGCATGACAAAAGTGGTATCAGAGCAGGTCATTCTAAGGGTGTCTACAAAGACGTATTTGAGTAGAGTCTTACTTATCGATGTATTGTGCACCACATTTATAAGTAGGATACTACGAGACATTTAGGAGTTGTTTCTTTTCTTCACTTCTTGATCGTGCAATAGAGCCAATGTGGTAAGTGGAATCATATCTAACCATTAGAATTGATTTTCTTTGACATAGTAAAATGCTAATGACAAGAAAAGGTAGAGGCAAGGGTAAGCAGGTAGATATGCTTGCCGGTGAAGGAATGAGTAAATCACCACCTTACCAAGCTAGTCAAGGTGGAGCAACTACTGAAATTGTGTCACGGTCTTCTTCTACTTTTCCAGCTTTGGGAGAGCCAATCGGTAGAGAAGTACCCACAGAACCACCAATGAATGCCACTGACCAGGATCTAAGAAATGCAGTGCATATGTTGACTCAGTTAGTAGAGGCACAAAGTCAAGGATGAGCTAGTCCAACGATAAATGAAGATGATGCGGCTAGGGTGGCGAGTTACAGAACACATGATTTTTTGAAACTGGACCCTCCTATATTCACTGGGTCAGATCCGAAAGTAGATACACAGGACTTCGTGAATCAAATTCAAAGGGCTTTAGAGGTTATGCATGTGATTGGTATTGAAACATTTGAAATTGCGGCATATAGATTGAAAGGAGAGGCGATATTGTGGTATGAAGATTGGAAGATGTTTCGTGGTATCGGTGCAATTCCACCCAATTAGGAAGAATTCAAAGTGGCATTCCTTGATCACTGCCTTCCCTAAGAGATTCAAGAGGCACGTGTAGATCAGTTTCTAAATTTACGACAAGGGAACATGAGTGTTAGAGAATATAGTCTTCAGTTTAATTCCTTGGCTCGATATGCTCCGAATGTGGTAGCCATAATGACAGACAAATTCCATCGATACGTGGACAGATTAGAGCCATATTTGGTAAGGGACAGCACCATTGCTGCCTTGAACAAAGATATGTACATAGCTAGAATACAGGCCTTCGCCTAGAAAATGGACGATCAAAGATAGAGAAGAAGGGTACATGAATCTGACGGAGGACAGTCCAAAAGAGCTAGACCTATGGGACACTCTATGATGTCCCAAGGAGAATCTAGGCCTCAGATGTTTCCTAGACCACCTAGACCATTATTCTCTTATTCCACAGCAGGCGCTCACTCTCAATTCCGAGGGTTTAGAGGTGGTCAATCTGGGCAGAGTAATGGAGTTCACGGATCACAAGTAACAGAATTTCCTCGTCAGCAGTG
Organism: Capsicum rhomboideum; assembly: GCA_031232105.1. Taxonomy (NCBI): domain Eukaryota; kingdom Viridiplantae; phylum Streptophyta; class Magnoliopsida; order Solanales; family Solanaceae; genus Capsicum; species Capsicum rhomboideum. The sequence goes on from CP124718.1 coordinate 55,890,167, forward strand.
TCAGCACTGCGGGCGTATTCATTCAGGTACATGCTGGTTGGGGACAAATGTTTACTTTTGGTGCGGTATGACGGGACACATGATGAAAAAGTGTCCCCAGAAGAGCATGGGTGGTATAGCACGACCTACGGGATCGGCCGTTGCATCATCATCATCGGTTCTTTATTTAGGCCGAGAGGTGCAGTCTGTCGGTCGTGGTAGAGGTGCTAGAGGAGCAACTAGTACTAGTGGGGTCCAGAATCGCACTTATGCTCTAGTGGACCGACAGAATTCGGAGGCTTCTCCTGATGTCGTCACAGGTACATTATCCATATTTTCATATAATGTATATGCATTGATTGACCCGGGTTCTACATTGTCCTATGTTACTCCATTAATTTGCTTCAAAATTTGAAAAAGCACCAGAATTATTAGCTAAGTTAACTGAAGTATCTACACCGATTGGTGAATATATTGTTGCAAAAAGAGTATATCGTAATTGTGTGGTAACTGTGTGTGGTCATGATACACTGGCCGATCTCATCGAACTAGACATGGTGAATTTTGATGTGATAATGAGAATGGATTGGTTGGCTTCTTGTTATGCCATGGTAGATTGCCGGGCCAAGAAGGTACATTTTCATTTTCCACAAACGAATGTTCTTGAATGGAAAGGTGATGTAGGGGCACCAAGAGGAAGATTTATTTCTTATCTGAAAGCTAGGAAAATGATTGTTAAGGGTTACATATGTCACTTAGTATGAGTGAAAGATCCGGAAGTGGAACCACTAACTCCTCAGTCGGTTCCAGTGGTTAATGAATTTCTTGATGTATTTTCAGAAGACCTTAAAGGTTTTCCCCCTCAGAACGGGAAATAGAATTTGGTATTGATGTGATTCCAGGCTCTCAACCTATCTCTATTCCCTCGTATAGAATGGCTCCAGCAGAATTGCATGAATTGAAGGAGCAGTTGAAAGATTTGCTGGACAAGGGCTTCATCAGGCCTAGTATGTCCCCGTGGGGTGCACCGATATTATTTGTATGAAAGAAAGATGGCACGTTGAGAATGTGCATTGACTATCGGCAATTGAATAAGGTAACGATCAAGAACAAATACCCCCTCCCTCGAATTGACAATTTGTTGGATCAGTTACAGGGCGACAAGTGTTTTTCAAAGATTGCCTTGAGGTCGAGTTACCATCAAGTCAGAGTTAGAGAAGAAGATGTACACAAGACAGCCTTCCGAACACGGTATGGATATTATGAATTTTTAGTTATGTCATTTGGACTACCAAATGCACTAGCTGTGTTCATGGATTTGATGAATAGGGTATTTAAGCCATTTCTAGACGTGTTCGTGATGGTATTTATAGATGACATCCCGATTTATTCAAAGTCACAAGAGGACTATGCTAAGCACTTACGGCAGGTGTTACAAATTCTTCGAGAGCGTAAGTTGTATGCGAAGTTCTCTAAATGTGAATTTTTGTTGAAATCTGTAGCATTCTTGGGTCACATTATGTCAGATAAAGGAATTTGAGTTGATACACAAAAGATTGAGGCGGTGAAAAATTGGCCAAGGCCTACAACGCCCACGAAAATTCGTAGCTTCCTGGGGTTAGCAGGTTATTATCGAAGATTTTTTGAAGGGTTTTCTTCCATTGCTTCACCTTTAATAAAGCTTACACACAAGGCAGTCAAATTTCTGTGGAATGATGCATGTGAGAAAAGTTTCCAAGAGCTGAAAGATAAATTGACTTCCACACCGGTATTAGTACTTTCAGAAGGCACCGAAGGTTATGCAGTATATTGTGATGCTTTCGAAATTGGCCTAGGGTGTGTATTGATGCAACATAGTAATTTCATAGCATATGACTCACGACAGTTGCGGCCACACGAGAGAAACTATCCCACATATGATCTTGAGTTAGCAGCAGTGGTTTTTGCTTTAAAGATATGGCGTCATTATTTGTATGGAGTTCATGTTGATATCTATACTGATCACAAAAGTTTGCAATATATCTTTAAGCAGAAGGAACTCAATTTGAGACAACGAAGGTGGCTTGAGCTTTTGAAAGATTATGATATTTATATCCTATATCATCTAGGAAAAGTAAATGTGGTAGCTGATGCATTGAGCCGCAAGGCGATAGGAGGCACTAGTGGCCAATTGACAGAAAAACAAGATTTAGTCAAAGATCTATATCAATTAGCCAGCTTGGGTGTTCGTCTTCTCAAATCCTCAGATGAAGGGGTTATTGTACAAAATGCGGCTGAATCTTTATTGATACTGAAGTGAAAGAGAAGCTATTTGAAGATCCTATATTATTGCAACTAAAAGAGAATGTACAACAGAATTTGACAAAGGCATTTGATCTTACATAAGAAGGGGTGCTTCAATGCCAAAGTAGGTTATGTGTACAAGATGTAGATGAGCTGAGGCGACGAATTATGACAGAGGCGCATCATTCGTGCTATTCTATTCACCCGGGTGCTACTAAAATGTACCATGATTTAAAAGAAGTGTATTGGTGGGGAAACATGAAGAAGAACATTGCAGAATTTGTCGCTCAATGCCCGAATTGTCAATAAGTAAAGGTAGAGTATCAGAAACCAGGAGGTTACATGCAATGTATCAATCTTCCAGTCTGGAAATGGGATTTGATTAATATGGATTTTATCACAGGTTTGCCTCATACACTGCGGAAATTTGATTCTATATTGGTTATAGTTGACAGGCTTACCAAGTCAGCGCATTTTCTACCAGTCAAGACCACCTATACAGCAGAGGATTATGCAAGATTGTATGTGAAAGAGATAGTACGGTTACATGGGATCCCGATTTACAACATATCAGATAGAGGAGCACAATTTACTGTGTATTTTTGGAGATCTTTTCAGTAGAGTTTGGGTACACAGGTGAATCTGAGTACGACTTTCCATCCTTAAACAGATGACAAGCAGAACGTACTATCCAGACACTTGAAGATATGCTACGAGCTTGCACATTAGATTTTCAAGGCAGTTGGGATGACCATTTGCCTCTTATTGAATTTGCTTACAATAATAGCTATCATTCAAGTATTAAAATGGCACCTTATGAGGCTTTTTATGGAAGGAAATATAGATCACCAATCGGATGGTTTGAAGTGGGTGAAACTGCTTTACTTGGGCCAGATCTTGTTCATCAGGCTATGGAGAAAGTTAAAGTGATTCAACTGCGGCTACAAACTACCCAGAATCAACACAAGTCCTATGCTGATGTTAGAAGAAGAGGGTTTGAATTTGCCATAGGTGATTGGGTATTTTTAAAAGTGTCACCAATGAAAGGGGTAATGCGATTCGTAAGGAAAGGAAAATTGAGTCCACGTTATATAGGCCCATATGAAATTGTTAGAAGATTTGGGCAAGTTGCGTATGAGTTGGCACTACCCCAAGAACTCTCCACAGTTCATCCAGTATTTAATGTTTCGATGCTTCAAAAGTGCATAGGGGATCCATCTCGTTTTACTCCTATTGATGATGTACAAGTTACAGAGGATCTTACCTATGAGGAGATACCTATTGCCATTCTGGATAGACAAGTGAAGATGTTGAGGAATAAAGATGTCTCTTCCGTAAAGGTACTTTGGAGAAACCAACAAATAGAATAAGTCACATGGGAAGCTGAAGAAATGATGAAATCCAAGTACCCTCATTTATTCCAAAGGGAAGAACAAGATCATGATATGAGATCGGAACGATGACAAGTAATTACTTATAAGCATTGAGTATATATATATGACAACATGAAGAATGCTTCTAGACTTGCAATTGTTTAATCTGAATAATGTCACTAACATTCGAGGACGAATGTTTCTAAGAGGGAAAGAATGTAACACCCCGTATGTTTTTGAGTCTAGTTAATTACCGTAACATTCATGAAAATATTTAAACATGAGAGAATTGATGAATTATACATTAATTTGTTGGTTTTAAATAAGTCTTGTGCCATTGGGCCCAATTGAAGCCCAAAGATGGAGCAAAAGACATGGCCCAAAGGGTATTTGACCCATTCTTTCAATTGACCAAGTGAAGCCCTCATTTAATGTGGTATATGTGGATAAGTATGACTTAAGGGGACCATATAAATCAATAGAAAAATCATATTTTTATTCAACACATTACACATGCCCTTTTCTAGATTTTTCCAAACCTTTTCTCTACACACAAACCCTAAGGCAAATACATTTGTTGGGACAAGATCACTCTTTTTTAAACTTTGGAAAGTATTTATTCTCATGGTTTAGTATATTATATATTTAATATGGTGTATAAATCATGTTGGTTGTGTTGGCAAAGTGTTGGACAGTGTGCTATGTGTAAAACTGTCTATTTTTGCCATCGGAGAAGGGTTTTGCCTTATAAACTTGAAAATGGACTTGTGGTCTTGAAGGAAGTGAACTTGATGGATTCAATATTGACATGTGAGATGTGATTATAGTCTTAAATTGTTTTACCCTTGTGTATAATGTTTGGAATTGTTATTGTAAAATTGGTTATGGATTTGGTGATGTATTGAAAGGGAAGTGTGGATTTGGGTGACGTTTATGTGTGTTATGAAACCATGGTTGTTCATTGGTCTTAAGTAGATCAAAATATTGTAAAGGAAAGCTTATTTATGGCCATGAACCATTTAATGCGTAAAAGGACCCAAAACGAACCTCGGTGGCCGAAAATGGGCACCCGCCCTCGCAGGTGAGGCACCTGCGCCAATGCAGATGCCCCTAGACACTACCAAGGGCCATATGTGGCTGCATTTCAGCTACCTGCTGGCGTAGGTGGCTTCGCATGTCACACCAGAATTCCGTTTTGTGTGTTTTCGTCTTTCTTTGATCCCCGAAGGCCCCTATACCCTTTTTGGATGTAATTATCAACTTATGATACAATTTTAATGACTTTAAAGGGTTGTATGGAGGCATGTGTCACGCACAAATCCCATCGGGATGGATTGGCACTCGTAGCCGACAAGGTCCGAGATAACCAAGCTTTGTCTCTATTCAACCATATGCATGCCTTAAGAAACCCATAATCACATAATAGCTATAGATACCAACAATGGAATTCATGGAACATGATATATATATACATATGCGAAACATGGCCGTTGAGGCAACCAAGTCAAGAATGACATATCCCTTTTACATTTATACACCCACATCCGTCTACAAAAGCCTCTAACAAATGCATTGACCAAAATGAACTAAAAGTTGGGACAAGTCCCCGCTTTATACAACATGTACAACACCAAAACATATGTACAACTGCTACTCGGAGAAGCCCCAAACTAACTGGAGCTCACCAAAGATCTGCAACACTGGCAACCTACTGTGGAGGCCTACTAGTACCTACGCCTGTAGCAAGTAAGGTAAATTCTCCAAGAGGGATCAGTACGAAGAATGTAGTGAGTATGTAAGGCCATATGAAACTTGTAAGATATGAAAATATGTCAAGAACTCAAGTTCAAATGCATAACCAATATAGATAAGCCACAATGTAGATGAGTCACTATTCTGTACTTTGGAAACCATGTATGTTGCATTCATTACATTCTTTGTATCTTTACTTCCATGATTATTCACCCTTGCCTTTGACCTGTGATACCCGGGCCCCGATCGAACAGTGGGTTTTAATAATAACATAGCGTTATGTTAGGATTGGCTCGAGCTAGGCTTATGCCCTAGAGCTGCCATCCTATGAATCAATGTATATATTGGGATCGGCTCGAGCTAGGTTAGTACCTCTAGAGCTGCCACCCATACAATATTTCAGGTTTGGCTCAAGCTAGGTTATTACCCCTAGAGCTGCCCCCTGTCAGGATCGGTCCGAGCTAGACTTATGCCCCTAGGACTGCCCCCTGATTTGGGATCGGCTTGAGCTAGGCATTTCGCCCCCAAAGTTGCCACCCATACTTGATCATTGACCACATATGCGTTACTTTGTTCATTACTTTAAGATTGATACCATGATAGTCACAACTTTACTTTAAGCTTTGGATCATTAACCAATGAGTGAGGGACATGTGAATAAACATTGTGGGAAACATAACATTATTAGAACCATAACATCATTGGAACCATTGGACAATAATCCATGAACAAGAGACATGAGTATCACCACTATTGGAACTTTGGAACATAACATTGTTGAGCTTTTGGAACGTTATTCATGAATATGAGACATGAGATTCACAATTGATCAATGAGTAGGAAATATATGATAATGACCATTGATAACCGGATATAGGATACCTTAGCACATTTCGGGATGGGACAAGCGAAATGTCAATGTGAATACTATTTGCAGCAGAAAGATACGGACAGAGTAACCTTACATACCTTGTATTCTCAATACGAATATACAATCCTAGAGGTGCATACAATATTCTCGCTCCTTCTTTATGTGTCACTCTACATCACAAATATATAACGGGATTCACATTAACCATCAACTACTTTACAAATGCATATAATATCAATGAGTTACATGTTTGCCTTTAAACATGCCATTACCCCTTGACAAAACCATTGATGAAATTATTATTCCAAAAATCCCCCAATATTCCATACATTGACCAATACATGATAATCAACACATTTCACCACAACACTTCTCCTTACACTTTCTTATCCACACCACATCACAAATAATCCATCAAATTACCTTAATACACCTGATAGCACATATCGGCCAAAATCCCACAATTTACACTTTTAGAAAAATAACAAGTGTAATAACAAAATTAAACCATACATGTTCATATTTTATCCATACCATGCTCTTCCATCAAAGTCACAAGTCATAATTCAAGCTTGAATCTCATGGATCACAAATCTTATATAAAAACACAAAGTATCATGTACACCATTTCCAAGCATAACCAACATGATATACATAATCTCCCATGCATATAATATGTTAAACCATAATAATAAATACTTACCAAGGCTTGGAATAGGATGATCTTGTCCAAAGAGTCCTAAGGAAATATTTGCTTTAGGGTTTGGAAGAGTAAAGAAATGTTTGAGAAATATCCAAAAAGGTATGAGAGTCTTTGTGAATAAAATCTGATTTTGGGGCCTTTATATAGACCTCAAGTCATCCTTAGCCACATTTGGCATTAATTGATATGTTTACTTGGTCAAATATTGGAAGAATGGGTCATTTAGCTTTTGGGCCTCTCATTTTGGCTCACTTTGGGCCTCAAATTAGGCCCAATAACTTATCTCAACTTAGCCCACCAAATTCCATGTATAATCAACCATATATCTCATGTTTAAATAATTTCATAATGTCACGATAATATTCTCTTACGAGTTTCTCATTCGTAGTCTCAATCGCAAAAATAGGAATTCTAGTCGCCCATGGCTTCATTGAACATTTTGGATAACTATTTATATTTCATTATTTGATCATGTAGGAGTATGTAGGAGTGTATTGAATTATTTGAAGCTTTAACAATGCTCAAATAACTCCAAAGAACCAAAATAAACCATATAAGAATCAACGTAGACTTGCGTTGCGAAACGAGTCCGGAAAGGCACAATCTTTGTGCCTTGCACCACTGCTGCAAAGCAAGGCAGTGGCGCAAGAAATGTACCCCCTCTGAATCAGGTGGCTTGCGCCACACCCCCTGAAACAGGGAGTGGTGCAAGTTTCCATGCTTTGCTGAATTTTATGCCATTTTCCAACACTTGCATATCGTCCAATACCTTATCAAAACACTACAAAATACTTACTTAGTGATCTTAATCATCAAGTAAACATGACTCCAAGTCACCAAATGAGGTTAGAATGTGTACGGGGTATTACACAAATGCTTCACAAAATCACAAAACACCTCCTACGAAGGTTTAATCACATATACGAGGGCCAACTTTAATTATCTCATCAATAGCATTACCCAATACGTACTTATAGCTCTCGACACCTAAGTAACCATTATTTAATGTCGTCAAGTAGGGTTGGGAAGGTAGGGGGTGTTACATTCTTCCCTCCTTAGGAACATTCATCCTTGAATGTTAATAGTATCACTTCAATTACGACAAATGCATCTCTATATTAGCATACATATACATAAACACTTAATGCTCATAATACTTACTTGTTAGGACTCCATTCCTGCACTTTGAACTATTTCATCCATTTGAAATAGATAGGGATACTTGGATTTCAGTACTTCTTCCGCTTCCCATGTGACCTCCTCTACTTGTTGATTTTGCCATAATACCTTTACGGAAGCTATGTCTTTATTCCTCAATATCTTTACTTGTCGATCTAGGATAGAAATGGGTACCTCTTCATAAGTAAGATCCTCTGTCACTTGAACATCGTTAATTGGAATAATACGAGATGGATCTTCTATGCATTTTTGAAGCATCGAAACATGAAATACCGGATGGACTGAGGAAAGTTCCTGGGGTAGTGCCAACTCATACTCAACTTGCCCAAATCTTCTTATGATTTCATATGGGCCTATGTAACGTGGACTCAATTTCCCTTTCTTTCCGAACTGCATTACCCCTTTCATCGGTGACACCTTTAAAAACACCCAATCACCTATGGCGAATTCAAGTCCTCTTCTTCTAACATCGGTATATGACTTGTGACGACTTTGAGCCATTTGTAACCGTTGTTGGATCACTTTAACTTTCTCCATAGCCTGATGAACGACATCTGGCCCAAGTAAAGCAGTTTCACCCGCTTCATACCATCCAATTGGTGATCTACATTTCCTTCGTACAAGGCTTCATAAGGTGCCATTTTAATACTTGAATGATAGCTATTGTTATACGCAAATTCAATAAGAGGCAAATGGTCATACCAACTGCCTTGAAAATCTAATGTGCATGCTCGTAGCATATCTTCAAGTGTCTGAATAGTATGTTCTGCTTGTCCATCAGTCTGAGGATGGAAAGCTGTACTCAAATTCACCTGTGTACCCAACTCTGCTGAAAAGATCTCCAAAAGTGTGCTGTGAACTATGCTCCTCTGTCTGATATAATGGAAAGTGGAATACCATGCAATCGTACAATCTCTTTCACATACAACTTCGCATAATCCTCAGCTGTATAGGTCGTCTTGACTGGTAGAAAATGCGCTGACTTGGTAAGCCTGTCCACTATGACCCATATAGAATCAAACTTCCACAATGTACGAGGCAAACCTGTAATGAAATCCATATTAATCATAGCCCATTTCCAGACTGGAAGATTGATACATTGCATGTAACCTTCCAGTTTCTGATGTTCCACTTTCACTTGTTGACAGTTCGGGCATTGCGCGACAAATTCTGCAATGTTCTTTTTCATATTTCCCCACCAATACACCTCTTTTAATTCATGGTACATTTTAGTAGCACCCGGGTGAATAGAATAGAGCGAATGATGCACCTCTGTCATAATTCGTGTCCTCAACTCATCTACGTCCGGTACACACAATCTCTCTTGACATTGAAGTACCCCTTCATGTGTAAGATCAAATGCCTTGGTCAAATTCTGCTGTACATTTTCCTTTAGCTGTAATAAAATAGAATCCACAAACTGCTTCTCTTTCACTTCAGCTATCAAGGAGGATTCTGCTGCATTTTGCACAATAACTCTTTCATCTGGAGATTCAATAAGTCGAACTCCCAAGCTGGCTAGTTGATGTAGATATTTGATTATCTCTTGCTTTTCAGTCAACTGGCCACTAGTGCTTTCTACTGCCTTGCGGCTCGATGCATCAGCTACTACATTTGCTTTGCCTGGATGATAAAGAATATCAATGTCATAGTCTTTTCAGAGATCTAACCACCTTCGCTGCCTCAAATTGAGTTCCTTCTGCTTAAAGAGCTGTTGCAAACTTTTTTGATCCGTATAGATATCAACATGAACTCCATATAAATAATGACGCCATATCTTTAAAGCAAAGACCACCGCTGCTAACTCAAGATCATGTGTGGGATAATTTTTCTTGTGTGGCCGCAACTGTCGTGAGGCATATGCTATGACATTACCGTGTTGCATCAATACACATCCGAGGCCAACCCCGAAAGCATCACAATACACTACATAACCTTCCGTACCTTCGGGAAGCACTAAAACTGGTGTGGAGGTTAATTTATCTTTCAACCTTTGGAATCTTTTCTAGCACGCATCATTCCACTGAAATTTTACTGCCTTATGTGTAAGCTTCGTTAATGGTGCAACAATGGAGGAAAAACCTTCCACAAATCTTTGGTAATAACCTCCAGTCCAAGAAAACTATGAATCTCTGTAGGTGTCGTAGGTCTTGGCCAATTTTTCACTGCTTCAATCTTTTTTGTATCAACCTGTATACCTTCATCGGACACAATGTGGCCTAAGAATGCAACTGCTTTTAACCAAAACTCACACTTAGAGAACTTTGCATACAACTTTCGCTCACGGAGAATCTGTAACACCTGCCGTAAGTGGTTAGGATGGTCCTCTGGTGATCTTGAATAAACTAGGATGTCATCTATAAATACCGTGACGAAAACGTCCAGAAATGACTTAAACACCCTATTCATCAAATCCATGAACACAACTGGTGCATTTGTTAGTCCAAATGACATAACTAAAAATTCATAATGACCATACCGTGTTCGAAAAGCTGTCTTGGGCACATCTTCTTCTCTAACTCTGACTTGATGGTAACCCGACCTTAAGTCGATCTTTGAAAAACACTTGGCACCCTGTAACTGATCAAAAAAATCATCAATTCGAGGGAGGGAATATTTATTCTTGATCGTCACCTTATTCAATTGCCGATAGTTGATGCACATTCTCAACGTTCCATCTTTCTTCCGTACAAATAATATCGACGCACCCCACGGGAACATACTAGGCCTAATGAAGCCTTTGTCCAGCAAATCTTTCAATAGCTCCTTCAATTCACACAATTCTGCTGGAGCCATTCTATATGGAGGAATAAAAATAGGCTGAGCGCCTGGAATCACATCAATGCCAAATTCTACTTCCCGTTCTGGAGGTAAGCCTGGAAGATCTTCTAGAAATACATCCAGAAACTCATTGACCACTGGAACCGACTGCGGAGTTAGTGGTTCCACATCATTATCTTTCACCCGTACTAGATGACATATATAACACTTAGCAATCATTTTTCTGGCTTTCAAATAGGAAATAAATCTTCCTCGTGGTGCCCTTACATTACCCTGCCATTCAAGAACATTTTCTTACGGAAAATAAAATTGCACCTTCTTGGCCCGACAATCTACTATAGCATAACAAGAGGCTAACCAATCCATTCCCATGATCACATCAAAATCCACCATGTCTAATTCAATGAGATCGGCCAATGTATCATGGCCACACACTGTTATCACACAATTACGATATACTCTTTTTGCAATAATATATTCACCGACCGGTGTAGACACTTAAATTGATTTGATAAATAATTCTGGTGCCTTTCCAAATTTTTCAGCAACTAATGGAGTAACATAGGAAAATGTAGAACCTGGGTCAATCAATGCATATACATTATACGAGAATATGGATAATGTACCTGTGACAACATCAGGGGAAGCCTCTGAATTTTGTCGGTCAACTAAAGCATAAGTGCGATTCCGGACCCCACTAGTACTGGCTGCTCCTCTGGCCCCTCTACCACGACCAACAGGCTGCACACCTTGGCCCAGTGAAGGAACCGATGCTGATGACGCAACGACCGATCCTGCCGGTCGTGCTACACCACCCATACTCCACTGGGGACACTCTCTCATCATGTGTCCTGTCATGCCGCACCAGAAACAAGCATTTGTTCCCACTCTGCATGTACCTGCATGAATACGCCCGTAGTGTTGACACTGCTGACGAGGGAAACCTGCTGCCTGTGATCCGTGACCTCCACTACTCTGCCCAGATAGTCCACCTCTAGACCCTCGAAACTGAGATTATGCACCTGCTGTGGAATGCGAGAACGATGGTCTAGGTGGTCTAGGAAACATACGGGGCCTAGATCCTCCTTGGGACATCATAGGTGGTCCCATAGGTCTAGCCCTTTTGGACTGTCCCCTATCAAATTCAAGTACCCTTCGTCTCTACCTTTGATCTTCCATTTTCTGGGTGAAGGCCTGAATTCTCGCTATATCCACGTCTTTGTTCAAGGTAGCAATAGTGCAATCCCTTACCAAATATGGCTCTAGTCTGTCCACGTATCGATGGACTCTATCTGTCATCATATCCACCACATTTGGCGCATATCGAGCCAAGGAATTAAATTGCAAGCTATATTCTCTAACACTCAAATTTCCTTGACGGAGATTTAGAAACTGATCCGCACGTGCCTCATGGATCTCATAGGGCAAGTAATGATCAAGGAAAGCCACTTTAAACTCTTCCCACGTAGGTGAATTAGCACCAATATCACGGGATTTTTTCCAATCCTCGTACCACAATATTGCCTCCCCTTTTAATCTGTACACAGCAAGTTCAACTGTCTCACTGTCTCTACCCCCTTCACATGCATAACTTCCAAGGCCCTCTGAATTTGATCCGCAAAGTCCTGTGGATCTGATTTTGGATCTGAACCTGTGAAGATAGTAGGGTCCAGTTTCAAGAAATCCTGTGTTCTGCGACTTGCCACTCTAGCCGCATCATCATCATGTGTCATTGGACCAGCTCGGCCTAGACTCTGGGCTGCCACTAACTGTGTTAACATATGAACTGCATTTCGAAGATCCTGATCTGTGGCATTCATTGGTGGTTCTGCAGGTACTTCTCTACCAACTGGCTCCTCCGGAGTTAGAAAAGTAGACGAAGACTGCGATGAAATTTCAGCATTTGCTCCACCTTGACTAGCTTGGGCAGGTGGTAGTCTACTCATTCCTTCTTCAGCAGGCACATCTACCTGCTTCCCTTTACTTTTACCTCTCCTTGTGATTGGTATTTTGACTTTACCAAAGAAAAACAATTACCATGATCAGCTTCAATTCAACTTACAACACTGGCTCTATTGCACGATCTAGAAGTGAAGAAAAGAAACAACATCCTAAATGTCCCGTAGCCTCCTACTTATAAATGTGGTGCACAACACATCGATAAGTAAGACTCTACTCAGACACGGCTTTGTAGACACCCTTAGAACGACTGGCACTCGTAGCCGACAAGGACCGAGAGAACCAAACTTTGTCTCTATTCAACCATATGCATGCCATAAGATACCCATAATCACATAATGGCTATAGATACCAACAATGGAATTCATGGAACATGATATATATATACATATGCGAAACTTAGCCGTTGAGGCAACCAAGTCAAGAACGACATATCCCTTTTACATTTATATACCCACATCTGTCTACAAAAGCCTCTAACAAATGCATTGACCAAAATGAACTAAAAGTTGGGACAAGTCCCCGCTTTATACAACATGTACAACACCAAAACATATGTACAACTGCGACTCGGAGAAGCCCCGAACTAACTGGAGCTCACCAAAGATCTGCAACACTGGCAACCTACTGTGGAGGCCTACTAGTACCTGCGCCTGTAGCAAGTAAGGTAAATTCTCCAAGAGGGGTCAGTACGAAGAATGTACTGAGTATGTAAGGCCATATGAAACTTGTAAGATATAAAAATATGTCAAGAACTAAAGTTCAAATGCATAACCAATATAGATAAGCCACAATGTAGATGAGTCACTATTCTGTACTTTGGAAACCACGTATGTTGCTATCTTTACATTCTTTGTATCTTTACTTCCATGATTATTCACCCTTGCCTTTGACTTGTGATACCCGGGCCCCGACTGAACAGTGGGGTTTAATCATAACATAGCGTTATGTTGGGATCGGCTCGAGCTAGGCTTATGCCCCTAGAGCTGCCACCCTATGAATCAATGTATAAATCGAGATCGGCTCGAGCTAGGTTAGTACCTCTAGACCTGCCACCCATACAACATTTCAGGTTCAGCTCGAGCTAGGTTATTACCCCTAGACCTGCCCCCTGTCAGGATCGGTCCGAGCTAGGCTTATGCCCCTAGGACTACCCCCTGATTTGGGATCGGCTTGAGCTAGGCATTTCGCCCCCAAAGCTGCCACCCATACTTGATCATTGACCACATATGCATTACTTTGTTCATTACTTTAAGATTGATACCATGATAGTCACAACTTTACTTTAAGCTTTGGATCATTAACCAATGAGTGAGGGACATGTGAATAAACATTGTGGGAAACATAACATTATTAGAACCATAACACCATTGGAACCATTGGACAATAATCCATGAACAAGAGACATGAGTATCACCACTATTGGAACTTTGGAACAAAACATTGTTGAGCTTTTGGAACGTTATTCATGAATATGAGACATGAGATTCAAAATTGATCAATGAGTAGGAAATATATGATAATGACCATTGATAACCGGATATAGAATACCTTAGCACATTTCGGGATGGGACAAGCGTAATGTCAATGTGAATACTATTTGCCGCAGAAAGATACAGACAGAGTAACCTTACATACCCTGTATTCTCAATACGAATATACAATCCTAGAGGTGCATACAATATTCTCGCTCCTTCTTTATGTGTCACTCTACATCACAAATATATAACGGGATTCACATTAACCATCAACTACTTTACAAATGCATATAATATCAATGAGTTACATGTTTGCCTTTAAACATGCCATTACCCCTTGACAAAACCATTGATGAAATTATTATTCCAAAAATCCCCCAATATTCCATACATTGACCAATACATGATAATCAACACATTTCACCACAACACTTCTCCTTACACTTTCTTATCCACACCACATCACAAATAATCCATCAAATTACCTTAATACACCTGATAGCACATATCGGCCAAAATCCCACAATTTACACTTTTAGAAAAATAACAAGTGTAATAACAAAATTAAACCATACATGTTCATATTTTATCCATACCATGCTCTTCCATCAAAGTCACAAGTCATAATTCAAGCTTGAATCTCATGGATCACAAATCTTATATAAAAACACAAAGTATCATGTACACCATTTCCAAGCATAACCAACATGATATACATAATCTCCCATGCATATAATATGTTAAACCATAATAATAAATACTTACCAAGGCTTGGAATAGGATGATCTTGTCCAAAGAGTCCTAAGGAAATATTTGCTTTAGGGTTTGGAAGAGTAAAGAAATGTTTGAGAAATATCCAAAAAGGTATGAGAGTCTTTGTGAATAAAATCTGATTTTGGGGCCTTTATATAGACCTCAAGTCATCCTTAGCCACATTTGGCATTAATTGATATGTTTACTTGGTCAAATATTGGAAGAATGGGTCATTTTGCCTTTGGGCCTCTCATTTTGGCTCACTTTGGGCCTCTCATTTTGGCTCACTTTGGGCCTCAAATTGGGCCCAATAACTTATCTCAACTTAGACCACCAAATTCCATGTATAGTCAACCATATATCTCATGTTTAAATAATTCCATAATGTCACGACAATATTCTCTTATGAGTTTCTCATTCGTAGTCTCAATCACAAAAATAGGAAATCTAGTCGCCCATGGCTTCATTAAACATTTTGGATAACTATTTATATTTCATGATTTGATCATGTAGGAGTATGAAGGAGTGTATTGAATTATTTGAAGCTTTAACAATGCTCAAAGAACTCCAAAGAACCAAAAGAAACCATATAAGAATCGACGTAGAATTGCGTTGCGAAACGAGTCCGGAAAGGCACAATCTTTGTGCCTTACGCCACTGCTGCAAAGCAAGGCAGTGGCGCAAGAAATGCACCCCCTATGAATCAGGTGGATTGCGCCACACCCCCTAAAACAGGGAGCGGCGCAAGTTTCCATGCTTTGCTGAATTATTTGGCCATTTTTCCAACACTTGCATATCGTCCAATACCTTATAAAAACACTACAAAATACTTACTTAGTGATCTTAATCATCAAGTAAACATGACTCCAAGTCACCAAATGAGGTTAGAATGTGTACGGGGTATTACACAAATGCTTCACAAAATCACAAAACACCTCCTACGAAGGTTTAATCACATATACGAGGGCCAACTTCAATTTTCTCATCAATAGCATTACTCAATACGTACTTATAGCTCTCGACACCTAAGTAACCATTATTTTATGTCGTCAAGTAGGGTTGGGAAGGTACGGGGTGTTACATGTTGGACTATTTTAAGTATGAATTGTTGTTCATATGTTGTTATAAAGGAGTAATTGTGACGGAATGATAATGAGGAGACATAAAGGGTAAACATAGTGTGAAATGCTATTTATGTATGATTTCTTGGTAAATGTGTGGAATGTTATGGTGTTGGTGGTATGAGAATGCAGTGGATTGTATTGTAAAGGGTGACATGACGTTATACGGCAGTCATATAGCTCATTGTCGTCTTGCACACTTGTATAGTTACTAGTTGCTAATATAAGCTCCGTTATGTACTTGTATTGTAGAGTGAAACGTATGGAAGGAGCTGGACTATTGTGTTCATATATAGTCAAGGTATATAAGGTTATTCTATCCGTATCTTTCTGCAGCACATAGTAGTCACATTGACATTTTAATTGTTCCATTTCGAAATGTTCTAAGGTATCCTATTCCCTGTTACTAATTGTTGTTATCACATGTTTCCTACTCATTGATCAATTGTGATTCACATGTCTCATGTTCATTGACTAATGTTCTAAAGATCCCATGTTTCCAATAATGTTATGGTTCCAATAATGTTATGAATCCAATAATGTTATGACTATAATTGTATCAATCTCAAAAGTAATGAATGAAGTAATGCACATGTCGTTAATGATTGAGTATGGGTGGTAGATTTGGGGGTGAAATCCTAGCTCAAGCCGATCTCGAGATTATTGGATCAGGGGGTAGTCCTAGAGGCATAAGCCTAGCTCGGACCAAACCTAACAGGGGGTAGCTCTAGAGGTAAGAACCTAGCTCGAGCCAAACCTGATATGTTGGTTTATGGGTGGAAGCTCTAGAGGTGATAACCTAGCTCGAGCCTAGCCCGATGTATTGATTTATGGGTGGTATCTCTAGAGGAATAAGCCTAGCTCGAGCCGATCCCAACATAACGTTATGTTATGTTAAGACCCACTAAGCGGTTGGGGCCCGGGTACATTGTGATACAAGTGATGATGAATAAGCATGGGAGTAAAGAAGCAAAGAAAGTAATGAAAGCAATGTACATGGTTCCCAACATACAGAATGTTAACTTATCCATATTGATTATTCATTTGTATTTGAGTTCATTGACGTATTTCTGTATCATACAATTTCTTATGAGCTTTACATACTCAGTACATTCTTCGTACTGACGTCCCTTGTGGGACTTACCTTACTTGCTGCAGGCGCAGGTGCTAGTAGGCCTCCACAGTAGGTTGCCAGTTATTTGCGGATCTTTGGTGAGCTCCAATTGGTTCGGGGCTTTCCGAGTCACAGTTGTACATGTGTTTTGGTATTGTACATGTTGTATAAAGTGGGGACTTGTCCCGACTTTTAGTTAGTCTTGTAAATGCATCTGTTAGAGGCTTTTGTAGACATATGTGGGTACATAAACGTGAGAGATGTATGTCCTTTTTGACTTGATGGCCCTAACGGCCAAGTTTCACGTATATATATAGATCACATGTTCCATGATTTTTGTTATTAGCATTTTATGTTCTCACGTGATGGTGATGTTTCATATGGCATGTATATGAATGGACTTGAGCAAAGATTGGTTCTCTCGGGCCTTGTCGGCTTCGGGTGCCGGTCCACCCCGTTGGGATACGGGGCGTGACAACTTGGAAAATGAAAGAATGGGTCAAATTCCATTTTGGGCAATGTCTTTCTATGATTTTTGGGTCTCATTTGGGCCTAATGGCACAAGAATCATTTAATCCCAACAAATTTAATGCATAAATCACCAATACTCTCATGTTTAAATAATTCCATAAATGCTAACGCAGTCTTATAGGTTCGAAAATGTATGGGGTGTTACAGTCATGACCTTCCCTCGCATGTCATGACCTGCCCTCGCAGGTGAAGGTCACAGGCCGAAGCAATGTGGTATGATTTGGGTCACCTGCTGGTGCAGATGCCCACCTGCCCATGCAGGTGAGGGCACATGTGGCCTAGACAGACACCTGGAATTTCCGCTTTTCAACCTTTGTGGGCCCTTTTTTGCACTCTCTCTTAGAATATTCCCTTTTCTTTTGGATATTCTCTTGTACTAACACCCAAACACCTTTCTCTTTCTTTTTTTGTGGATCTAACAATAAATTTTTGATAAATCTTCCCCTTGAAGATTTGAAAATCCTCAAGAACACGAAGAACACCAAATTTTCAAATTAACTCGTTTTTGCTCCGAATTGCATGAAATTTTAGATATAGGTTCCCTTCAACTTAGAGAACAATTTCCAACAATTTTTAACACCCAAATCTACACCAAAACTTTCAGATTTGAAAACCCACTTTACTTTTTCTTTAAACTCAAGAATTCATCAATGGGGTTTTCTCCAAATATCTTCCAAACACACCAAAAGATCAAGATCCAACCTAAATAGTACTATATGGAACAAATCTAGTATAGAAACTACAAAAATGACTCAAAAAAACAAAAATATTTTTTGTGTTTTTGTTGAAAACGTTTTTGACTTTTTTTTTTTTTTTTTGATTTTTTAAATAACAAATCCAAGATTTAGAATTGTAAGAATGAATCTAACCTCGGCTCTGATACCAAATGATAACCCTCAAAATACAAAAGGAGGTATAAAGTACGAAAACTAGATAAACAAGGAATCGAAGGGAAAAAATAGAAAGATAAAGAAATAGATAGATACAAAGAAGGAAATTGAATGCAAATTAAGGGTATATTAAACCACCAAATTTTCAATAAAATTAATCCTACAAAGAACCTAAATCTTATGTAGACCACAAGGGAATCGAGCTCCCAAACAACTGACGTTTCCAAACGATAATTCAACGCAAGCTAATCCAAGCTCACTCACACTCTCAAGTGTATAATTGTTCATAATCATCAAAGTTAACCTAAAAATCAAAAGAAGCTACTATTTATATCCATGGGCTAATTATTACAATTATGGGCCCAAAAGTGACCCATTTCCAACAAAATAGGAAGCCAAGCCGATTTGGGCCACCTGCCCACGCAGGTCAGGGGTGCAGATGCCACTGCCTGCCACTTGCAGATACAGGTCCTTCTCCTGTGGGAGCAGGTGAGCTCACAGGTCCCTCTAGAGCCACTTTTAGCTCATTTTTGCTTCCCTTTGACCTCTCCAAGGCCCCTCTACCCTTGTTGGATGTAATCTCTAACTCATAGCACCCTTTGGATAGCACTAAGGGGACGTCAAACACCTCTCACGTCATGATCATTCCATTAAAAGGCTTGGAGGCATTTTGGATTGTATCAGATATGTCATTTTTGGATTAGTAGGACCTTTGGTTCATGTTTTGAGGCATTCAGATGGATCTCGAGTAGTTGGTTGGAAAGCTTGAAAGTTTAAGGTTAAGAGTTGAATTCAATCAACATTCATTGATACTGACCTCTGTTTGGTATTTAATGATTCCATTGAGTCTGAATGTCATTTTCAGTTTAGTTGAATAGTTGGGTTGCATTTGTGGGATTCCGAGTGAGTTCCGAGGGTTGATTATGAGTTGATCATTCTATCGACTGTTGTTAGTTTGCTGGTGCTGGTGCAACTGTACTTGTGGTGCTTGGGCCACACCATCAAAGCCACCTTTATGGCTAGAGCTTCGCTTTTGCAGAGCCTTGTTGGTTTGGGGTTGACCGCTCCTACAAAGCCAAATCCACAACGACGAAGCCGCAATTGTGGGATTTCCCCACTCCCACAAGCTCGTAACAGCTGTACTGGTCCCTCTTGTGAGACTCTATGTGGTAACTAGATTTTGGCTCTACGGAGTTTTGTTGCATCTGCGGTCCTACACTTGCGACGAGATATCTGTAGGTATGGTATAGTTATCACTTAATAGTGGCTTTTGCCCTTTTCCATCTTATTTTTCATATCTCAAGTTTTTGAGCTTGGGGACTCGATTTTGGAAGATTTAAAAGGTATTTTTCAATGATTCTTCCTTTTGGTATGATTCTTATGTTATTTTTACACTTTTCCTAATGATTTATTTATAGTTTTATCTTCAAATCTTGATTTTTCAGTTGAAAAATTTGGAGATTTTGAGGTAGAGTTAAGAAATGATATTTTGAGGTTTTGAAGACTTATTTTAACTCTATTTTTGATGAAATTTTATATACTCCTTAAGTTATGGGCAATGTGATCTTCAAATAAAATTCTAGTTTTGCCCTTGTGGGCTCGGGGTGACTTCTTGGACCCAGAGTTTAAGTTTAGCAATATAGGGGTTTATGAGTTTATTTTCTTATATAAAATATGTATGTGATGAGATTGGGCTTGTGTGGAGGTTCTTTAGAACAGTAAAACTTTGATTTGACTTCTTGAACTTCTTTTTAGGCAAGTTGAAACTTTCTTGACCCTCTTTCAAAGTATTTATGTGTTAGTTTCTTGTATAGGGAGTAATGGGGAGATGAGGGTCCCATATAGATGAGGGTCCCATATAGATGAGATTATGTGCATGTACATGGATACCAGTGTTATGTAAAAGGGTTAAAAATAAATAATTGGCTTGTTTGGATTGTTTTCCCCTTATTTTTGATAGGTGGTTTGTAGTGTGAAAGGTGGAATAGTGATCCTATTAACAATTGCGATAATGATTGAACCTCACCTTATGAGCATTATCTAGGTAGATTGGGTGAGAATGATGATAATTGGGCTTGTAGCCAGTGTTTTTGAGTTGAGTATGACATTGTGTGCCTAGATTGTAATATGTCACGACCTGATTTCTCATGTCATGATGACACCTACTTTAACCCACTAGTAGGTAAGCTAAACCATAGCCCGAAACGACAAGCAATGGGCTAACGGACGAAAGATAAAGGGAAATGAGAATGAAATCAACAACAATAAATAATAAGCAGAAGCAAAAGAGATATTCATACATAATATACTGTACAAGAGAGGGAAGAGGACAAAATATACAAAAAGGATCCCTCCCAAGACCTAGTAAGGTCAGTACAAGAGCTATTATAACTAAAAAGAGAGACAGTATCCAAAATATATATACAATAGTAGTCTCAAAATATGCAAAAAGACTATCACTGAAGCAGAAGGAAGAGGATCAACTCTCTACTCTAGAAAACTCACCCTGTCTCCGAATCAGTAGCACAACCCAAGGATAACGTCAGGGGCGGTGGCTCGTACTCAGATCTACATCAGGGAAAAGATGCAGAAGTGTAGCATGAGTACCAAAATCATGGGTAATCAGTAGGCATCATCGGCCGAATGAGCTCAAATACAATAAAACTATAAATAAAGTTCAGGGATGTAAGCTAAAGTCAATGGTAAGGGACAGAAACGGAAATAATAGGCTATACTATGCAAATGCGATAAATAAGAAGTAAGTGACTTGAAGCAAACAATAAAGCCTAGATATAAGCCCATAAGGCACACATCAGAAGAAAATATAACCCAACCAAGCGCCCATAAGCGCGGTGGGTTTAAACAAGCAAAAACTAAAGTAAGAACCATAAATTAACAGTAATAAACATAAAATAAACCAACATGGACAATATGCGTATCACATACTCCTTTCTTATCTATAACCATAAACCTTACTAGTCTCAAATAAATTTTCAATCCCAGATCCATAATGATAAGTATGTACCGAAATTGAATCGAAACTTGTGGATAATAACAAGAGGCTAGATGTCGAACTTGAATCGAAACTCACAAACAGTGAACCATAACCATAAACCGATGCCGAACTTGAACAGAAACTTATAAATAGTAAGCCATAACCATAATATATGCTGAACTCAAACCGAAACTCATAATGATAGCAATAAAGCATATGCCAGACTCGAATCGGAACTGATATATAATACTGATATAGAATCACCTGACTCGAATCAGAACGTAATAAGCATGAAATAACTAGTAATATTCCAGGGTTTTAACCTATCTCCAATATATTTTATTAATAAAAATCCAATCTCATATGCCCAGAAACCCATTAAGGAGGAGCGGGTTCTAATTTTTAGGTCAAAAAGGTACTGCTAAGGTCAATTACTTCCCTACCCGGGGTAATGAGGATAAATAAGTGAATAACAATGTCTAAGTCAGCCCAAACCCAGGAATTAGCCAAGTAAGTGGTCATAAGTCCATTTGAGTCTAAAGGAATGTTATCCTAAGCATCCTATCTAAAAAAGGGCGGTGAGGCCCACTACCAGTATCGAAAACCAACCTAAGACAAACACCTAACCAAGGCTAAGGCTTCTCAATCCTGTCTCAAAGCATTAAAAGAACTAAGTCTAATCTTAAAGGATAACCGTAGACTAACCTAAGGGCAAATGGCCTCGAATTCTATCGAAATAGGCCCTTAACCAACAAAATAGGGCAATAAATGATTAACGAAACAACCGAGCCGTAAACACCCACCCATAGCTAGCACAATAACACACTAATACCGTAATAATGAACAATATAGGAGAAAGGTAAGCCTAGCCTATTTGGACACTGATGAAAGCTCATAAAATCCTCTACTCCAGAGCTTTTCCCTTCCGAGAAGCCTCCGACCGCTCCATGCTATTAAAACAAGGTTCTACACATCAAGATGAGAAAAATCGATACCTATATTGCATATTAACGTTTCGGATTAGAAATCGGACTAAAAATCTCAGTGGGACCTGCTTGCAGAATTACAAAATTGAAACCGTCACAACATCCCCCTTAGCTCAAGGATCAATTTCCCCAAAAAATAAGCATAATCCTTGCCCCAATCAGTCCCAAAATAGTCCCAAAACAGTCCCAATGCACTCGAAGAAACAAGAATCAAAATTAGAGAATTTAGTCGATTTTAAACCAAGAACTTATAAGAACACAAAGATAAAATGATCATAAATACGCTTCTTACTCGAGCGCAACTTCAAACAATAATTTCCCACGTGTTTTGGATCTCTCAAGTAGCTCTAATGGTGACTTTGGGACTTAAACTTATGCTGAAAAATGAAGGGAGAATGTTTATATACTGCAGGAGTTTCCTTATTGCTGTCGCGAGATCCTCTAGTCGCGATCACAGAATCCCACTAACGGGACCATCACGATCACTGTGGCCTAGCCATGCATTCGCAATGAACACTCTAGCTCGGTCCCATGGACTTTTTCATCGCAGTCGCAAGTGCCCAGACTTACGATCGCAATGACCATGATCACAGAACCTTACAATCGCGGGGGTCCTCATCGTGATATTGATGATAGACCTAGGCCTGCACTAGGTACTGATGCACCAACAACTTTGCCAAGTTGGAAAATCTCTGAATGGACCCTCGAGATTTATTCAGAATCCCACGAACACAAACGACCTATGCTACCCCTCCAAGTTTAGCGTTCCAAACTCAATAGAACCATCAAAACTTCCATCTGAGGTCGTTTCGACAAAAGATGGGTCCCACTCCCACACCTAAGGGTCCATTTTAACCAGAATCCACTTAATAGCTCAAAATGAGTCTGGAAGCATTGGAACCTGGACCAATGCCCCCCTTAGCCTAAAATTGATATTTCATAACTGATGAGACTATTAGAACTGGAATCCGAGGCTGTTTAACTAAAGCTTTGGCCCGAGGTGCATTTTTCAACTTTAAAAGCTCCAAAATAGGGAAATGACTCTAAAAACCAAACGAACTGCCCGGTGACTGAATTGTCAGTCCCAACAAGTCATAAATGACTTGGGGCATCTATAAAAATACTCTAAATGCAGAAAAAACATGAAAATATAGAAAATGACCTGGAGGGTCATTACAACATCCACTATTAAAAGGACTTCCATTCTCAAAAGTAAAGGATTAAAAAGTACTTGAAAGCTCTAACAGGTGAGAATACTGAATCCGTATATCACGTTCGGTCTCCCAGGTAGCCTCCTTGACTAGACAGTGTCTCCACTGAACCTTAACCATAGGAATTTCTCTGGGGCACAATCGTCTGACAGCTCTGGCTAGAATAGAAACTGGCTCCTCCACAATGGTCAACCTCTCATCCAACTGAATTGAGTCCCACCAAAGCATATGTGACTCATCCGACATATAGTGTCATAGCATCGATACATGAAAAACTGGATGGATGGCTGAAAAGACTGGAGGCAAGGCCATCTCATAGGCTACCTCCCCAACTGTTCGAAGGATCTCAAATGGCCCGATATACCTGGGGCTGAGCTTGACCCTCCTCTTGAACCTCATTATGCTTTTCATGGGCAATACTTGCAGGAAAACCCAAACACTAACTCTAAATCTCAAGGTACATAGACTAAGGTTGATATAACTCTTCTGCCTTCTCTAAGCTGCCGTAGCCTATCCTAAATCATCCGAACCCTATCCAAAGACTCACAAAGCATATCAGTACCACAGGGCCTAACATTTGAAGTCTCAAATCAACCCACCGGAGATCGCCAACGCCTACCATACAACTCCTTGAATGGTGCCATCTGAATACTTGAATGGTAGCTGTCTCCAAAGTCCAAAACATTAGCACGAAGCATATCCTCCAAAACCTGAATAGTCCGATCTGACTGCCCGTCAATCTAGGGATGAAAAGTGGTGCTAAGATCAACCTGAATACCCAAATCCTCCTGAAATTCCCTCTAGAAGCTAGAAGTGAACATAGAGCTTTAATATGAAATAATAGACACGGGTACCCCGTGAAGACGAACCACGTCTCGAACATAGATCCAAGCTAACCTCTCAGCACTGAAGGAAGTCTAAATGGGGATAAAATGGACGGACTTGGTTAATCGATCTACAATGACCCAAATGCTATCAAAACCATGAGAAATACGAGACAAACCTCCTATGAAGGCCATAGTAACCCGCTCCCACTTTCACTCAGGAGTGGGTAGCCTCTGAAGCAATCCACCGGGTCTCAAATGCTTGGCTTTCACCTACTGACAATACAAATATCGAGCCATGAAGTTTGCTATATATATCCTCATACCCCTCCACCAGTAATGCTGCCTCAAATTTCTATACATCTTAGCTGTCCCGGGGTGAATAAAATACCTAGAGCTATGAGCATTCTGGAGTATCAATTGAATCAAACTCCTACTCTCAAAACACAAATGCTATCATTAAATCTCAAAATGCCCTCAAAATTTAAGGTAGCCCTCCTGGACTCACCCCTTAACACCTGATCTCGAATGCCATGCAACCCACCATCCTCAAACTGACGACCCCAAATCTACTCCAACAAGGTACATCTAGCCTCAACAATAGCAAGGATCCTCGTGGGGTCTGAAATATCAAGTCGAACCATCATGTTGGCAAAGGACCGGATGTCTAAGGCCAATGGTGGCTACAAATTGAAATAAAGGCCAAGCTGCTCATACTTATTGCCTTCTTGCTCAATGCATTCGCTACCACATTCGCCTTGTTCGGATGGTATAATATAGAGAGATTATAGTCCTTCAGAAACTCAATCTACCTGCTTTACCTCAAATTAAGGTCCATGTGAGTCATAATATACTGAAGACTATGATGGTTAGTGAAGATCTTGTAACTAACACCATACAAGTAATGCCTCTAATCTTCAGCGCATAAAATAGCACTACCAACTCCAAGTCATGAGTGGGGTAGTTCTGCTTGTACACCTTCAACTATCTCATAACATACGTAATAACTCGGCCCTGCTGCATTAGAATACACCCCAAACCAACACTAGAAGCATCATAATTTACCTAAACCCCTTGCCTTCAACTGAAAAAGTCAGAATAGGAGCTGAAGTGAGCAAGTTCTTGAGCTTTAGAAAGTTTGACTAACAACCATCAAACCACTAAAATAGGACCTTCTTCCTAGTCAATCTAGTCATAGCCGCTGCAACAGTAGTAAATATCTCAACGGACAACCTATGGTAGCCCTCCAATCTAATAAAACTGTGAATCACCACTTGCCCCAAGAATGCTACAGGCTCAAGCTAGAACTCACACTTTGAAAATTTGGCATAAAGTTGATGATCTCTTAATGTGTGGAGAGCATTCCTCAAGTGCTGCTCCTGCTCCTCCCTACTCCTCGAATAGACAAGAATGTCATCGATAAACATGATCATGAAGGAGTCTAAATAAGGCTTGAAAACATGGGTTATCAAGTCCATGAACGCTGCTGGGGCATTGGTAAACCCAACAGACATTACCAGGAACTCGTAATGGCCGTAAAGAGTCCTGAAGGCTATCTCAGGGATGTGGTCAAACCTAATCCTCAACTGGTGGTAACCAAACGTCAAATCAACTTTAGAAAACACGGCTGCACCTGAAGCTAGTCAAATAAATCATCGATACGAGGCATAGAATGCTTATTCTTCACTATCACCTTATTTAGCTGCCTGTAATCGGTACACATACACATGGAACCATCCCTTTTCTTCAATAATAGAACTAAAGCACCCCAAGATGATACAATCAGCCTAATAAAACCCTTACCCAGAAGATCTTGAAGATAAACATTTAGCTCTTTTTAGCTTGATAGGAGATATACGGTAAGGTGCCATAAAAATAGGTTGGGTGACCAGCTCGAAGTCAATAGTAAACTCTATGTTGTGCTCAGGAAGAAGGCCTGGTAGGTCGATAGGGAAAACATCAGAAAACTCTTGGACTATAGGAACGGAGTCAAGCAAAGGACTCCCAGCACTGACATTCTAAACATAAGCTAAGTAGAATATACAACCCCTTGATACCAGTATCCTAGCCTAAATATAAGAAATAATCCCCATTGATGTGCGATTATAAGAACCCTACTACATAATCAGAGGTATGCCAAGCATGGCTAAGATAACAGTTTTGGCAAAGCAATCCAAGACAACATGATAGGGGGGTAACTAGTCCATGCCCAGAATCACGTTGAAATAAACCATATCTAGCTCAATAAGGTCAGCCTGAATGTCATACTCCTAAATGGTCATAATACATGATCTATAAACCCGATCCACTACTAAAAAATCACCCATAAGAGTAGCTACGTGCAAGGACACAGATAACGGCTCCCACTACAATCCCAACCGCAGTGCATAATAAGCAGAAATATATGAATATATAGAGCCCAGATCAAATAAAGCTGAAGTTGGATGATGGTATACTGAAATAGTACCTATAATAACAACATTCGAAGCCTCAGTCTTTGGCCTACTAGGACTAGCATATAAATGACCACATCTTCCTATGGACTGGGTAACTGCCCGACCACCAGTCTAACCTGCTTGAGGACCTCCTCTAGAACCCTGGGGACTACCTTTACTACTTTGTGTACTACCCCGAGATGGCAACACTAATCTAATCAGGTGAAGGTTCGACTAACTTGACGAGAAGGTCCAGCCAACCTAGAGTGACCACCTCGGCCTAATGACCTTAACTGAACACCCCTCAAAGGCTGAATACTGTTCTGACCACAAAAGCTATTATAACCGAGCTGACCCCCAATTGAAATTTAAAGTGCTGCCTGTATGGGCTTACTCTCTAGTGCTGATAAGGCTGATGCTAGGGGCACCTATCCTGAAAACCTCTACTCCTGAATTTAGCACCACTTCAGCTCTCACAGTAACTGCCCTGATAACAGGGTCTCTTATCATTACCCCCTTGGGCTTCGTGATCCATCTCCTCTATAGTGTAGGCATGATCTTCAATGTTAGTAACAGACCTCCCTGAAGTCACTAAACTCTGAGTAGCCCCGTGGAGCCATAGTCTCAACCCTCTAACAAAAGACCAAATCCTCTCATACTCTATAGGAAAAATCATGTTGGCTTGCCTGGTTAGCTCATGAAACCTAGCCTTATACTCGGCCACTGTCATAGTACCTAGCCTCAACCTAGTAAACTCATCCCTCAGGTGCTCGCACATGCTCGAGGCATGTACTTCTCTAAGAAAGCCTCAAAAAACTGAGTCCAAGTCATAGGAGGAGATCCAGCTGGCCTAGAATCAAGATAAACCCTCCACCACTGTCTCGCTTCTTTGTCAAGATGGTATGCCATATAATCCACTCCACGCGACTCAACTTACCCCAAATTGCGTAGCCTCTCCTCACAGCTGGTAAGGAACTCATAAGCATCCTCTCTTGGGGCCCTAACAAACCTGAATAGAGTCAATCTAAGATATCGACCCAGTATCTTCTGCTTCTCATAAGTCATGGACGACTGGTCTACTGCTGGCTGTAGAACTACTAGTACCGCTGGAATCTCTATTCTGGGAGCCATAGCTATAGGCTGCGTTTTTATACCAAGTCTACCCTGGGCTGCCCCCTGACTAGATGTTTCTACCCCATCCAAACGTAGGCCACCAACTAAACCCAATAGTTATACCAATACATCATGGAGAATCAAAGAAAAGATATTAATCTAGGTGGGGCTTGGGTTACCCTTGGCCCACCAACTGCAATGGCGGCAAATCCTCTAGTACTAACTCAGGTGCATACTCTAGCTTTGAATCGATGTCGGTCTCAGGTGAAGGATCCCTGGCCCAACCTCTAGTTGGGGCTGTAGCTCTGGACTAACCTCAACCTAGGGGTCGACCTCTGCCTCTAATTGGCGCTCTAGCAGAAGGATTGGGGTCCTCGTCCCAACCGCCGTACCCCTTACCCTAGCAATCTCTAAAAGAGTGAAACAAATGAGAATCTAGAAACCAATACAGACACGATGAACAAAAATGAACCAAAAAGATGAGATTTTCCTATGAATGCCCTGTAGCCTCTTAAAGATAGGATACGAAAGTCTCCGTACCGATCCGTGGAACATTACTAGACACTGGCTCTTGTACCAACGATATCAGTGAACTTAGGATCTGATACCTAGCTATCACGATCCAATTACTCAGGCCACGATGACATCTACTTTAACCCACTAGTAGGTAAGCTAAGCCATAGCCCAAAATAACAAGTAACGGACCAACAGGGGAAAGATAAAGGGAAACGAGAATGAAATCAACAACAATAAATAATAAGTAAAAGTAAAAGAGATATACACATATAATATAATGCACAAGAAAGGGAATAGGACAAAATATACAAAAAAGATCCCTTCCAAGACCTGGTAAGGTCAGTACAAATGGCATTATAACCAAAAAGAGAGTACTAGATAGTACAAAAAATATATTACACATAGTAGACTCGAAATATACAAAAAGACTATCACTGAAGCAGAAGGAAGAGGATCAGCTTTGGACTCTAGAAAGTTCACCCTGTCTCAAAATTAGCAGCACAACTCAAGGATAACATCAGCGGTGGTGGCTCGTACTCGAATCTACATCGGGAAAAAGATGCAGAAGTGTAGTATAAGTACCAAAACGCTAGGTACTCAATAGGCATCATCATCCAACTGAGCTCAAATATAGTAAAAGTATAAATAAAGTGTGAGGATGTAAGCTAAAATCATAATAAGGGACGAAAATGGAAATAATAGACGATACTAGGCAAATGCGATAAATAAGAAATAAGTGACTCAAAAGCAAAAAATAAAGCCTAGCTATAACCTAACTGGGTCTCCATAAGCTAGAAGGCATACACAAGAAGATAATATAACCCAACCGAGCCCCCATAAGCATGGTGGGTACAAACAAGCAAAAAATAAAGTAAGAACCATAAATTAATAGTAACAAAAATAAAACAAACCAAGATGTACGATATGTCTACTATGTACTCCTATCTCAGCTATAACCGTAAACCTTACAAGTATCAAATAAATTTCCAATCCCAGATCCATAATGATAAGTATTTACCAGACTTGAGCCGAAACTAGTGGATAATAACGAGAGGCCAGATGCTGGACTCAAACCAAAACTTATAAATAGTTAACCATAACCATAAATCGATACCGGACTCAAACTGAAACTTATAAATAGTAAGCCATAACAATAATAGATGCCAGACTCAAACCCAAACTCATAATTATAGTAATAAACCATATGCCACTTGAACGAGAACTAATATATAATAATGACTAGTAATTGTCAATCTCAAATCAGAACTTAATAAGCATGAAATAACTAGCGATATTCTAGGGTTTTAACCTATCTCTAATCTATTTTATTTATAAAAATCCAATCTTATATGCCTCTAATCTATTAAAGAGGAACGAGTTCTAATTTTAGGATTAGAAAGGCATGGCTAAGATTAATTACTACCCTACCCTGGGTAATGAGGCTAAATAAGTGAATAATAATACACTAACCTAAGGGAAAACGGGATGTTAACCTAAGCATTCATAAGTCCATTTAAGTCTAAAGAAATGTTATCCTAAACATTCTATCTAAAAAAGAGTAGTGGGGCCCACTAACAGTCCCAAAAACCTGACCTAAGGCAAGCACCTACCCAAACCTAAGCTAAGGTTTCTCAATCTTATCCCAAGACACTAAAAGATCTAAGTCTAATCTTAAAAGATAACAATACACTAACCTAAGGGTAAACGGGCTCGAATTCTATTGAAAAGGGCCCTTAGCCAGGTAAATAGTGCAATAAATGCTAAAAGGAACAACCGAGCCATAAGCACCTACCCATAGCTAGAATAATAACATACTAATATCGTAATAAGGAACAACCTAGGAATGGTATGCCTAGGCTTCCCAGACACCGATGAAAGCTTGTAAAATTCTCTACACCAAAGCTTTTCCCTTTGAGAGGCCTCCAAATGCTGCCACACTATCAAAATAAGGTTCTACACATCAAAACAAGAAAATTGATACCCATATAATGTATTAACACTCTGAGTTAGAATTTGAACTAAAATTACCACATGAGACCCTCTTGTGGAATCACAAAATTGAAACTGTCACAGTATCTCCCTCAGCTTATGGATCAATTGCCCTAGAAAATAAGCGTAATCCGAGCCCCGATCAGTACCAAAACAGTCCCAATGCACTCGAAGAAACAAGAATCAAAATTAGAGAATTTAGCCAATTTTAAATCAAGAACTTACATGAACACATAGATAAAATGAACAAAAGTACGCTTCAAACTCGAACTCAGCTTCAAACAATGATTTCCTATGAGTTTTTGATCTCTCAAGTAGCACTAATAGTGACTTTGGGGCTTAAAATTATGCTGAAAAATAAAGGGAGAATATTTATATGCTGCTAGGGGTTTCCTCATCGATATCGCGAGGTCCCCTTATTGCGATCGCGGAATCCCACTAACGGGACCATCGCGATCGCAGTGGCCTAGCCACGAGACTACAATGAATAAGCTAGCCCGATCCGACTACCTCGTTCATCGCGGTTGTGAGTGCCAAAGCTTGCAATTGAGATGACCATGATCATAGAATCTCACAATCACGGGGCATCACGATAGCGATGAAGGACCTGGTCCTGCACCAGGTACTGATGCACCAACAACTTTGCCAAGTTGTAAAATCTCTGAATGACCCTCGAGATTTGTTCAAAATCTCGTGAATGAAATTGAACTATGGTATCCTACCATATCGGCATTCTAGACTTAACAAAACAATAAAAACTTCCATTCGAGGACGTTTCAACAAAAGATGGGTCCCATACCTAAGGGTTCGTTTTAACTAGAATCCACCCAATAACTCAAAATAAGACCAGATGCCTCAGGACCCAGAACAAAGGCCCCTCTAGCCTAAAATTGACATTCTAGAGATAAATAAACTATCAGAATTACCATCTGAGGCTGTTTAACTGAAGTTTTGGCCCGAGGCCCATTTTTCAACTTTGAAAGCTTCAAAATAGGAAAATGGCTTTAAAAACCAAATGAACTACTCGGTGACCAAACTGTCAGTCCCAGCAAGTCATAAATAACTTGAGGAAACTATATGAATACTCTCAATACAGAAAAAGTATGAAAATGTAGAAAATAACTTGGAGGGTTATTACATAATATTTGTGTTCCTCTTATCATTATGAACCATTCATACTCACTCATATTCATATCTTGGCATTATGAAAGATATATTTTTTAGAAATGATAATTTGCAAAATGACTTGTATGACCTAGGAGTAAAGTGTCCCTAGTGGATTTCACTAATTTTGACTTGCATGTCCAATGGAAAAGTGTTTCAGGTGGCCAATGGAAAATGGTTCCGGGCAGATTCATGATTTTCATGCCCGATGGAAAATTATTCCTGGTGGGTATAAGAATCTTGTGAGTCCCCCATGATCCCAAATAGCTATACAGGTCATCAAGTGTATACTGTTGTTAGAGGTCTTCATGGATTGGGTTAAAACCTACCCAAACTGAAAAATCAAACCAAACCGATTACATGAACCAAACTTTATTTGGTTTGGTTTTATATTTTTAAAAATCGGTAATATTTGATTTTATTTTGTTATAAAAAACTAAAGAAATAAGCGAACTGAACCCATTTTTTTTTTTATATATATTATAATTATATATACATAATATGTTATTTTTATGAATAATTTTTATTATCTTATAAATTTTTTCATCAAAATTTACTTATAATTCAAAAATATTGTATTATATATACGCCATGTTATTGTTTTATGTGCAATTTTAGGTTTTATTTTTTCTTTTTTTGGATAAATTTTTGTCGTTTTTCCCCTTTTGAATGAATTATTTCTTTTACTTTTGTTCATGGTTAATAACCTAATAACTAAACTAAATCAAACTCAAACTGATAACAACCAAATCGATAAATATATATTGTATTTAGTTTGGTTGGGTTTTAATGATTTGAAAACCGATTATATTGGTTTGATTTTTATTTTGACCAATAACAACCCAAATCGATCCGTGAACACCCCTAATTGTATCATTCATTACATCATATTTCATTCATATTATCATTTCTATTTGATTGGCCATAGTATTATTATGTGCAATGATTGAATGGATTATTGATCTTGTTTCGATTTGAGAAGTTATGGATTTTGTAGAGTGTTATTCCTTATTATTGTTGTATATCTGCTAGAATATGTGTGACTTTCCTGATTGGCAGGTGTTCGAGGATATAGTTGGTAGTAGTATTTTTAGATGGTTTTCGCCATCATGAATTAGGTCTGCTGATTATGTTGTTGAGTACAAGTTGTTTAGTACTCACACTTGTTTATTTCTGCACTTTATGTGCAGGTGTGGAGTCAGTTGTCATTGGACGCTGAGTTTGAGTTAGTGTTTGAGTATTCCCTTAAGATTCAGAGGTAGTGGATGATCGACTCTAGTGACTTCCATATATCGTCAGTTTTTTTGTTACATTCTCTTGTATCGAGATACTACAAAATTTTAGATGTATTTTCTAACTCCTGGATGTTTGTACAATGTGATTTCCAGGTTTTGGGGTGGTTGTTTACTTCTGTACTTCTTTATGTTTTGGTTTTTACATAAATAGAGATTTTCATAAAGTTTATTCACTTCAAGAGTTTCTCAAAACCGACAAACACCATGTGTGCTCATGATTCCCAGCATCTTACCCACACCGGAAGAGATGCTTTAACTAGCCAAAGTTAGAACATCTACTGAAGGATCCTGTAATCATGCCTCTTAGGCAAATCCTACAGTGGAAAAGTAGTTATTGAACTTGGTTTATATGATTCATTGTTCTCTCAGTGCTAAATAATTCTCTCAAAACATACTAGTGCTTTATATAATATCATGTGACATGTATAGATGTTAAAACTGCTCATAAATCATGATGGACATATCTGGATGCCATACTATTCATAAATCTTACTGTTGTGAGCCTAAGCTCTATGTCATATCATAAATCGTATGCTAAAAATCATGTATTAAAAGTATATCTCTTCACTATAGAGTTCATAGATCATAGAGAACCTTAAAGCATGAATCTTGATGCATAAATCATAATTGAGATAAAAATAATAAGTAATCATAAGTTCATGAGAAAACCTTGTTCATAGAAACCAAGTAATTAAGTAAAGGATCAATCTTTAGTAAATTGGGCATAAGCCCTAGTTATAGATCATAATATTAATATCTTGAAAGTACTTGGCCATAAGGATAAAAGGAATCCATCACTGATATCTTGCATACCTTGATGGAGACAACTTGAAGAAGAAATCTGGAAAACACTGCTTGAACAAACTCTAGGTTGCTTGAATAACTTGGAGACTTGATCTTGTCTTACTTTGAAGAGTCAAAGGTGCTAATGGGCTTTAGGACTTTGTATTTATAGCTTTGGGTAGCTGGCAAGTTGTGGGATTGGGTAATAAAACTGGAAAATTCAATAAGTCCCACTTTATATCAAATTAGAATCTTTTTCAGAAAGGGTTCCACGAATAATTGTACAGATCATAAATCCATTCCATGACTCATGGAATAGACTCATGGAAACCTAGAATATTTATCAAATCTATGTAGTGAAAGCATAATTTGTCAGTTTGAGTCGTGAATAGATAGTATGACTCGTAAAAACTAGAACAATTTGCAAGATTTCTGAATCAATTCTATGGGTGAACAATACGACTCGTACATTAATTATACGACTCGTTTATTAAGTCATATAAATTAAGGGACTCTGTCTTAGGTTCTTTTGGTTCCACAATTCAATCCATTACTTGTGGATATACACCACAAATCATGAATGGACTTATGCTTGCTTGGAACTGTACACATGTCTGAGACTGAGTTTTACAAGTTATTCCACATTTCATGGATTGGTTTTATGGGTCATAGACCCTCTCGTGGAACCTTAGAAATTTTTGGGTTGTTACAGTGGTAGTCTCTGGTCGTGACAAACTTGTTATCATAGCACAAGGTTCAAGTGTCCTAAGGTGTCTATGAAGTCGTTTGTAGTATTCTCAAATGAAAATGATAAGATCACTGATCCAACACTTGTATAGCCAAACACCCGATTACAAAAGTGAGAGCCTCCTTCACTATGAATTGCTCGAGAAGGCCCGAACCTTGTAAATATGTGTTTCTTCAAGAAGAATGTGATGCTCTTGTTCTCATTGTTTGGTAAAGCAATTGCTTCCACCTAATTCGACATGTAATCCATAGCCACTAATATATACTTATTCCCTTACGAACTCATGAACGACCCTATAATGTTAATGTCCCACACATCAAACAACTCCACCTCGAGATTAGGATTTAAGGGAATCTCATGCCTCTTTGAAATACCTCCTTGTATTTGGCATTGATTATAATTTCTAACAAAGTCATGAGCATCTCTATGGAGTATGGGCCAATAAAATCCCATTTGAAGAACCTTGGCCGTTCTTACACCATCATGGTGATCACCTAATTGGGACGAATGGCAAGCCTTAAGAATGGCCTACATTTCTGACTCCATAACACACCGCCAAATTACTCCATCCATGCACTCCTTAAATAAATAGGGTTCATCCCAATAATACTTCTTTACATCATGAAGAAACTTTTTTCTTCTGTAGGGATTCAAGTCATTGGGAAGTAAACCACATACCTCATAGTTAGCATAATCCACATACCATGGATCTACTCCCCCCAAAATAGACATGACCAGATCATTCGGAACAGCTTCATCAATATCAATTTCTACCAACTTCTCATTATTTGACTCAAGGCAGGATAGATGATCCACCACTTGATTTTTGCATCCTATTCGGTATTTTACTTCAAAGTTGAACTCTTGAAGTAGAAAGATACATTGAATAAAGTGTGTCTTAGCCTTCTTTTTATCCATCAAATACCAAAAAGCCACATGGTCAGTATGCCCAACAAACTTCGTGCCCAACAAGTACTTATGGAATTTTTCGAAGCATAAACTACGGTAAGAAATTCTTGCTCGGTAATCATATAATTTCTTTGTGCATCATTCAAGGACTTGCTAGCATAATATATAAGATGAAAAAGCATGTCCTTCCTTTGGCCTATAACCACTTCCAATACCAAACCACTTGCATCGCACATTACTTCAAAAGGGAGTGACCAATTTAGGGCCACTATAATGGGAGTCGATAAAAGTTTTTTTTTTTGAGACAATTGAAGGCTCTTACACAATCTCCATCAAAATTGAATTTTTCTTCCTTTTCAAGAAGCTTACACATTGATTGGGCGATCTTGGAAAAATCCTTGATGAACCATCTATAAAACCCTACATGACCTAGAAATTTTTGAAAACCCTTAACGGAGATTGGAGGAGGAAGCTTGGCTATGACTTTGACCTTAGCTTGGTACACTTGAATTCCTTGGCCCAATATCTTGTGTCCTAGTACAATCCCTTTTTTATCCATGAAATGACATTTTTCCTAATTTAACCATTGATCTCTTACAATCCTTGACAAAGGGGATAAAAGTGAGGAGTAGTAGTCAACTTTGAATTGGTATATATCATTTAATAGTAGCTCTTAGACATAAGGCTACTTAATCGAGGTTATAGGTTGGTTATGATGTACCACTCGTGAGGTGTTTGATCGAACCCACTTGTGATGTTTAATGAATAATTAAAATATTGACATTAAAATCTAGGACCTAGCCTACCCATATCCATTAATTGGACTTAGGCAAATATCCAATTACCCATGCATTCACCCACTCTCATGAAAGAATAACCCCAAGTATCTTTAACTCTTAATTACAAACTCTAGAACTCACTTTTACAAACTAAACACGTATTTGACAAACTAAACACAACAACATTTGAGTTACTCCTCCATTTTATTTTATTGCATTATATTTAGCATTACGGGCAAGCAATTAGTCACTTGTGACACTCGAAGGTGAACCTATAACTTTCATTCCTCGTGGGATCAACCCCGACTCTAATAGTTGGGTAAATATATTGCTAGCGACCGCATGCATTCTTGACAGGTGTATTTGAGTGTTATTAAAAGTGGAAAAGTTGAAGAACTTTAGGGAAGTTCTCAAGAAAACCCTCAAAGGTATCATCAACTACCAAAAAGTCTTCCATGGATTCTTCTACCATGTCTACGAATATCGATAGCATGCATCTTTGAAAGGTGGCAAGGGCATTGCATAGCCCAAAGAGCATGTATTTGAAAGAGAATGTACCATAAGGACATGTGAAAGTGGTTTTCTCTTGATCCTCCAGAGCTATGGAAATTTTATTATATCCGGAATATCCATCAATGAAATAATTCCAACTCCGACTTGCCAAATGATCTAGCATTTGATCCAAAAATGGCATTGATAAATGGTCTTTTTTCACTCAAGAGTTGTGTTTCCGGTATCCATGCATACTCTCTAACTCGTAACCTGTATAACAGGAATAAGCATATTATTTTCTTTTGGAACCACCATGATTTCTCCCTACTTTGGCACGCATTGTACGGGGTTAACCTAAGTACTATCTGAGATGGTATATACTACGCCTGCATCAAGCCACTTATTATTTACTTCTTAACCACCTGTTTTATGGGAGGGTTCAACCTCCTTTTATGTTCCACACTTGGCACATTCAGGCTCTAACTTGATTATACGAGTATAAATATTAGGAGGAATCCCAATAATGTCACCTATAGTTCAACTAAGAGCCTTTATAAATTTCTTTAGTACCAATTTCAATGCCTCGATATGCCACGCAAATAAGTCCTCCACAATAATAAAGGGAAAGTGTTGTCTTTCCCCAAGAATACATAGCGAAGATAAGGAGGGAGTGGCTTGAGTTCAAGTTATGGAGGCTCCTCTATTGATGGCTGAGCGGGGGGGACTCTCTCAATTTTTCTAGTCAAGGTTAAGTTTACGTGGTTTCTTGTTGTATGAGCCAAGACCCGTTAAGGAAGCTAGGACTTTATCACATTCTTCTATCTCTTCACTCCCATAATTTTACACGAATCCCGCTAGTGGCTTACTAATGAAATCTACCTCAATAGCCTTGGCCACCTTCATCAATCGCATCAATCAATGAAATCAATTGCAAGTCCATTGGTTGCTTTATGAACTTACACACATTGAATGTCACCTCTTCGTTATTCACTCTAAGCTTTATCTCTCCATATTCTACATCTACTAATGCCCTCTTGATAGCAAGGAAAGGCCTACCAAGAATGATTGGAACTTAGTAGTCTATGTCACAATCAAGGATCACAAATTTGGCAGGAAATATGAACTTGTCAACCCAAACTAGAACATTGTATAGAATCCCACTGGCCTTTTAATAGACCGATCCACCATTAAGAGTCTCATGGTTGTGGACTTTGGAGTTCCAAATACCAACTTCTTGAATATATCTAGCGGTATCAAGTTTATACTTGCTCCCAAGTCGCACAAAGCTTTACCAAATAGATATACCCCAATGGTGCAAGGGATAGTGAATGCACTGGGGTTTTCTTTCTTGACCACTAAGATCTCCACCATTTCAAAGTCCATGGTTCTTTTCTTTAGTCTTTCATGAACTTGGCATGTTCGGGCATTTCAAGTAAAGCTTCAACCAAAGGAATTTTCACCGACAAATTGCTAAATTTGCAGAAAAACTTCTTGAACTTGGAATCATCTTTCTTCTTCTTGAACCTTTGTGGGAATGGGGGAGATATTTTGATTGATGGCTTTGGAGCAACCGGGATTTCCTCCAGTTTTGAGATATTGTCATCAACCTTTTGTTTACTCTATTCATTCTCAACCCTCACTTCCACTTCTTTCATTTTTTCAATAGCTGGCTCATTAAGAATAAGAACTTCATCATTCGACTTGTCACGCCTTTTTATCTTCCCACTCTTCCCACTAGCTTGCTCTTCAACTCCCCTTTCATTGGGGTCTTCAATAAGATTCACAATATTATTACCGAGAGTCCTACCACTCCTAGTGACAAATGCCATACAATGACTATCATTTTTAGGATTTGCCACAGTGTTACTAGGGAGACCTCCCTTTAGTCTAGTGTTTAAGTGAGCTGGGATTTGGCCCAATTGAGTTTCAAGTTGATTGATTGAGGCCGAATGTGAAGTGACCATTTGATTTAGTTGAAAAAAATTTCTCTTAATCTCTGTTAGCATTTTGTCACTCCTTTTAACCTCCCATAAGAATACCAGCAAGCACATCTTATTTCTTATATTTTTTTGGATCAACGGAGGTAGCTTATTTAATTTTTTTCCTATCATGTGGAGGGATGTATCTATCATGGGAATGCTATTTGTCTCTAATAGGATCCCCATCTCTTTCCTTATCCCTCCTATATCTATCCTGATTGTGGTCCCTCCAATCTCAGTACTTCCAATCTAGATCCCTTTTCTTCCAACCTAGCTTTATTCTTACCTTGCCTTTGGTAGGTAGGTCGGGAAACCCCCATTTGGTTCGACAAGAGCCAAATATCTTCATCAAGTGACTCTGCATCATCATCTTCATATGCTTTAGTTCCTTTTAAAGCTACGTATTGACCGCATTTGGAGTTGAACCCATGACATGTTTTGTGAGGAGATCCAATTGTGTCATTACTTTGGCCATGTTTTTGTCTCTATCCTTATCCTTATTTCTTGTTTATTGGCTCACATAATACATTGAGGGAGACCCCACGGCCTCCTAGGTATCTCGTGTGTGCCATGCTCTACTTTGCCTTGTCATTTGGTCCAACAATCCCATGGCAATTCCAAATGTTTGATTGATCAATGACCCACCAGCCAAGTTATCAGCAATGATTTTGTTCAATTGGTCCAATGACCTATAAAATGTTTGAAGAATCATTTTATCCAGAAATTCATGATCAGGGAAATATAGCAATTTCTTCTTGAACCACAACCATGCTTCGTGCATTGGTTCCCCACTTACTTGCCGAAAGTTTGTGATCTCATCTCTCAATTGAAGAATGAGAGATGGTGGGAAGAATTGATCAAGAAAGGCCTCCATCAATTCAACCCAAGATGTTTTAGAGACTTCAAGCAACTCTTAAAACCACAACACTGCTTCACCCGTCAACAAAAATGGGAGCAACCTCAAATAGATGGACTCTTGTGGAATATTATCAATGTCAAGCGGGTTGTAAACATGCATAAGATTTTTCATATGGATGTTTTAATCCTCATGAGCTTGTCCTCCAAATAGAATATTCATTTGGAGTAAGTGAAGTATCACACTTGTGACATGGAAAACCATATTGCCTACTGTCGGTGGTGTACAAATTGCACTTTCCCTTTCGGCATCACCCAAGCGATCCTCATCCTCAAGTTGCCCATCAAAGGAAGCCGTGTCACTACCTTGTTAACTAATATTGCCTTGTTGGTCTATGTTATCACCTAAAAATACAAAAACAATGTAGTGTTTACACTACAACTAACAAAAGTAACTTATAACACTACAATGAATGGATGCTACATATTATTCCCCGGCAATGGTGCTATTTTTGATAACACTCAAATACACCCTTCAAGAATGTATGCGGTCGTTAGCAATATGTTTACCTAATTATTAGAGTTGGGTCGATCCCATGAGGAATGTAGGCCACAGGTTCACCTTCGAGTGTCACAAGTGACTAATTGCTTGCTCGTAATGCTAAAAATAATGCAATAAAATAAAATGGGGGAGTAATTCATACGTTGTTGTACTCAATTTATCAAATGCCCATTTAGTTTGCAAAAGTTAGTTCTAGAGTTTGTAATCAAGAGTTAAAGATACTTGGGGTTATGCTTTCATGAGAGTGAGTGCATGCATGGGTAATTGGATATTTGCTTAAGTTCAATTAATGGATATGGGTAGGCTAGGTCCTAGATTTTAATGTCAATCTTTCAATTAGACATTAAACATCACAAGTGGGATCTTTCGAACACCTCGCGAGTGGTACATCATAATGAAACTATAACGTAAATTTAGTAGCCTTATGTCTTTGAGCTACTATTAAGTGATAGATTCCAAGTCAAAGTTAAGCACTACTTCTTACCCTTATCCCCTTTGACAAGGATAGTAAGAGATCTAGGGTTAACTAGAGTTTGCAACCCCCAACTATAAATTATTAACACGGAGTAAAGGTCAAACCCATATCAATTAATCGATTAAAGAGGCAAATAAATAACACCCATACAATTATCACTACTCATTCATACGTAATCCCAAGATAGAAATTTAGCTACTCATAACAAACTATAAGAGAAATGTGCCCATATATTCATTTAGATATGACATAGAATCCAAATAATCCAAGAGAATCTCTAATTCAAAGTAAGAACTCAAACGTAAAAATATCTAAAATCCACTCTAGGGTTTTATTGCAAACTCTCAAATCTCAAAATTAAAAAAGAATAGGGTTCCAAGATGCCAAAAAGGGTTTTATAGCTTCAGCAAAATCAAGCCTAAAAATTACAGAAATGCCACTATATCTAACTCTTCAAAGGATCAATACTATCGCCGAATATCTCAGTGATGCACTGATGTGATTTGTTATCCCCAAAATGGCATTGAATTTGAACCTCAAGGGTTGGCATCTGGTAACTTTTGCAATGGGAGTGTGCTTAGCCGAACTGATCGGCGTATCGCCGATCTCCCTTTCCTCTTCGCCAAATCACTTCAATATAACCTTGGTCAATCTACTGATTTAGGTAATGGAATCCCTATTCGACAATACATCGACACCATTTGCGATCCAACGAACTTCCTTGGCGACGCGTTCTAGCACTTTTAGCTCTAATTTTCCATCTTTTTGTTTCTTTTTGCTCTTTCAACCACGTCTTGGCCCTAACCATGAAAATAAACCAACTTAACATTAAAACTACTTCAAATTGGCATTGAGGACTTGATTTCCTACTATTTTTTGGCCACATAAGTCATAATTTGTCGACTCATCAAATAGTTCCAACAAAATTGAGGGAGTTGAAAGATCAATTGCAAGAACTTCTTGAGAAAGGTTTCACCCGTCCTAGTGTTTCTCCTTAGGGAGCTCTTGTATTATTTGTAAATAAGAAAGATGGCACTCTTAGGCTTTGCATTGACTATCAAAAATTGAACAAAACAACAATCAAGAACATATATCCACTGCCTAGGATCGATGATTTACTTGACCAGCTTAAAGGTGCTAATATATTTTCAAAAATTTATTTGAGGTCGGGATATACCAACAGTGAGTAAGAGATCAAGATGTCCCTAAAACTGTATTTAGAGCTTGTTACGGTCATTATGAATTTTTTGAGATGCCATTTGGGTTGACAAATACTCTTGCAGAGTTCATAGATCTAATGAATAGAGTGATAATGATCCTAATTGAGGTGACTAAAATCGATAGCGAGACAAGAAAAGTAAATAAAAAAACATATGCGGAATTAAAATTGATTAATCAAATTTATGGGCAACAAGGGGCTCGATACCCTTACCTCCTAATTGAATTTGATCAACAAACAATAATCCCCTCAACCAATTAAATGAGACACCAAAATGAAGCCACACAAAGATACCTCGATGATTGATTAAGAAAAAAGTTAAACAAGCAATTCGAGAATCCACCCTAATCACTCAACTACCAATTAGAATTGAACCTAACAACTTAAGCTATAATCTAGAGTACCAACTATCAAGTCTATTCAAGGTAATTCAACATTCATCAAAACTAGGGATTGAAATAAATAAGGCAAGTATTTATAGTGTTTGCCTTTACAACTATAGCCCAAAGTGGCTAAATTAAAAAGTAGTCAAAAGGGCTTAGGCTTAGTTGTTTGTCCAAGAGAAGTGGTGTGATATACATTGCACAAGTGAACTCACTTGTGTGAGTTAGGTGCCTCCATCGTACAAATGGACACAATGTTCTCTTCATTTTTGTTTTCTTTTTCCTCCCACACGTTATAGACCTTTTTCTGGGGAAGTTCAAGTTCTTCCAAAGCCTCTCATTGCATGAACATGACTTGTAGGTTATTGAGGTCCTTGGCTTGGCTATGAGTCAAAGGCTTTGACGGTTACATGTCATCTATGCTAGTATCATGCTCCCTTTCTTGAAATGGATTCATCCTCGAATCCAAAGGATCACTTACAACACAAGGAGATAGATCACTCACATTGAAAACATTATGGACATTAAAATTGCTTTGTAGATCAATCATGTAGGCATTGTCATTTATTTATTTAAGCACTTTGAAGGGGACACTCCTCTTGTGATTAGCTTTTCTTTCCGAACTTGTCGAGATCTCTCCTTTAGAAAATAGCTAAGAAATTTGGAATCCCTATCACTAACAATAGGTTAAGGGACCCCATGCAATTTAAGTACATTGAGAACAAATAAGGATGCAACATGGGATATATCATCACACTTATGGCATGGAATAAAATGAGACATTTTAGACTATCTATCCACTACCACAAATATGCTATCATGTCCTCTTTTAGTCCTTTGAAAACCTAACACAAAATTCATAGAAGTGTCTAATCATGGACCACTAGAAGTAGGAGTAAGAGTATACTTACCTTGGGGTCAAGTCCTGGATTTTGCTTGCTTGTATCCTAGACATTGTCCGTACAGCCATTCCACATCATGTTTCAGTTTGGTCTAAAAGTAATGCTCCATGAGGATATCAAGTGTCTTGGGTACCCTATTATTCTAATACTGTGAGCCTCCTTGATGAACAACTCCCTCCATGAACTGTTGGGTACACAAACCCGACCATCTTTGAACAAGAACCCATCGACCAATTGAAACCTATCAATTCGCTTCCCTTAACTAAGTACATCAAAAGTCTCTTTGAAATCAGAATCCTTAGAATAGAACTCCTTCAAGCTCACAAATCTCATCATCATAAAAGACAAGGTGTTAACCAAAACAAACCATCTTGATAGAGCACCCGCTAGTACATTCTCTTTGCCTTGATTGTAGTTGATCACATAAGGAAAAGTCTCAATGAATTCAACCAATTTTTCATGTCTCTGGTTCAACTTAGATTTTCCTTTGAGATGTTTTAAGGACTCATGATCGGTCCATATCATGAATTCTTTATGCTACAAGTAGTGTTGCCGATGAGCCAACACCCGCACAAGAGCATACAACTCCTTGTCATATGTTAAGTACCTTAGCATGGCTCTTTTTAGATTTTAACTAAAGTAAGATGAGGGATTCCTGTCTTATATCAATACTACCACGACCCAATCCCATTGTGATTGGTGCCCATACTAACCCTTCGGTGGAAGAACCAATTAACTTCATAAACCATCCAACGCTTAGCTGAAAATAGGCAACTAAACCAATCTCATTAGCAAAACTAATATTCAATATCTCTAACGAAGAGTAGCAATAAAATATGAGGAATAAACCATTCCCTAGAACCTGAAAGTCTTCGTACCAAAACTCTAATAATTATCAAAAGAGGATGCAACCCCAAAACCAAAATAATATCTAAGTCTGAAAAAATGGACCAGAAAAAAGCAAAGAACTCATGGTAGCCCGAAAGACCCAGCTCACCCTTGAGTTCGAATAAGGTCTGAATTACAGCTGAGGTCTCAAAACAATCGCCAAAATATGCTCTACA
This sequence comes from Capsicum rhomboideum, assembly GCA_031232105.1. Taxonomy (NCBI): domain Eukaryota; kingdom Viridiplantae; phylum Streptophyta; class Magnoliopsida; order Solanales; family Solanaceae; genus Capsicum; species Capsicum rhomboideum. Next base: position 55,934,612 of record CP124718.1, read on the forward strand.
CCAAACAAAAAGAAGAGCACGTGTAGTGTCAGTACTCAAGAAACAACGGTATACAGGTAGGGTCATCGAACAACCCAAAATGAGAATATGAACACATAACCATAATGTAGTACAACAAGACAACCATGAACACCTATCCTGACACTTTACTTCAAGCTCATAACATTTAATCTTGTAAACATGTGCGTTATGAAGTTTAATCTGGTTAACAAACCAAGTCAAACTATGACTACCAATAAGACTCCAAGTCAACAACCGTGCCATAACAATTACAACAATCATGTCCCAATTACACAAGTAATAGACAACACAGAGTTATGGCACAATTTATGATTAGCCCAGACCATTTAAGGAACTATAAGAACAACAACAATGGAGATTTATCATGCATCTCGGCTTACATAATGAAACCACCCATAGCAGTTAAGCACATAAACACGGTTCACTCAAGGAACCAACATAATAATGACAACATGTTAGCCCGATTCACTTAAGAAACCAATATAATCAAGAAAACACATAATCCCCTATTCACTTAAGGAACTAACATAATAATGACAACACTTAAGCCCGGTTCACTCAAGGAACAAATATAATCAAGAAAACACATAATCATCAGTTCACTTAGGGAACCGTCACACTCGCCTGTACCTTGTACATACATGATAAGGATCTTATGGTAGCCCACTATTCATGACCTCTACGGGAAGAGCTCTTGTCCATGTACCAAATCCAAGACATTTAAGTGTCTGCCAACCTTATACTAACCTATCCCGTGAAGCTATCCAAATATCGGTATATCCCATAATAAGAACAGATAGCACAACAATCACAACCACAATGAATACACAAACAACACTTGTAACAATCAAAAAGCTTTCCATATAAGTTCATTGCATGCGATTAACACTTAGAAATAATTATTCACTTTCCTTAAATATGCATTGTACAAGCAATACTAAGGAATAGTTATCATGCACCCATAACACAACTTAGATTTCAACTACACTAAACCATCACCTACTTCAATCCAACCTTGAAATGCCCTACTGAACTTGAGCTTTTTTTTTTTTTTTTGCAACCTCAACTTGATTGTGGTCTAAAAATAAGAATATAACACATAGTTAATCAAATGACCTAATCCCCAACCCTAAGGACAATTCATGTTCATCCCACCCATTCTAGGGTTTTTCCTACCATAAATTCACCTTAATACTACCAATTTCATGGTTAGAACAGTGAATTATAGTCATGCAGGAGTAAATAATCAATTTTTAACTAAAACCCAAAGGTTTTACACCCAATCTACCTCCTTGCACTAGAAAATTCATCTTGGTCAAGTTAAACCCTCCCCAAGACCCATAAACTAATGATTCTAATGTTTAGGAATCTAAATACTAGTTAATGGGGATAAATAACATACCTTTACAAATAATTCTGGTGGAAAATAGGTGAAAATTGCCCCAAATCGCCTGAGCCTTTCCTAAAACGTATCTAGGTATAATAAAACATTTTTGGGGACTTTCTGCATTAAACGATGATTTACCCCACTATAGAAACCCAATCCCACTATAGCAGCATCACTGTAGCGAATGCCGCCAGCTATAGAGGGATTGATCGGCTTTGACTCCCATTATAGCAGGAATTATTTTGCTATAGCAGTAGCCCCATAGCGGCCTACCACCCACTATTATGGGTTTGGCGAGGCAGAAACTCGGGATTGCTCCTAGTATTATCCTTTTTGCAACACACCATCAAACTATGACATTCCGAACTAACCCCTTTACGTCATGTTCAATATCGAGAGTTCTACTTACCCGAATTTACTTTCGTAAATTTCTACAGATTCCTTATTATCTTAGCCAACATAAAATCTTGTAAACTTGATTACATTTACAAAATCCAATACCAGATTTCCCTAGACCATACCTCACTAGAATTTCATCCAAGACTAGCCTAGCTTGAAATTTTTAACTTTCATTTGGAGAAAAAAATTAACCTAAATTTTTGCACGCTTGACTTTCTAGTAATGACGATAAGGGTCATTACAACAGATACCAATTTGCCCATCGTTCATCCCTGAATGATCAAAAAGGAAAATATGCCAAGTCAAGAAGAGAAACAACACTTGTATCGTCAAATAAATGGGGGTACTTGTCCCACATGTCCTTCTTAATTTCCTAAGTAGCTTCCTCAATCGGATGATGCTACCACCGAACCTTTACCGATCGAATCTCCCTTGTCCTCAACTTTTAAATATTCTAATCAACAATGGAAATCGGCTCCTCCTCATAGATAAGATCCTTTTCTAGCAAAACTAAATCCCACTTGATAATGTAATCTCTATCCCCATGGTATCTCTTATGTATGGATGCATGGAACACCGTATGCACCCCCAACAAATATGGCGACAATGCCAACCTATACTCTACTGAACCCACATCATCAAGAACCTCTAATGGACCGATATACTTAGAGCTAAGCTTGCCCTTCTTGCCAAAACTCATGACTCCTTTCATAGAAGACACTTTCAACAAAACTTGTTCACCATCCTTGAAAGACATATCCCGTACCTTACGGTCTGCATACTTCTTTTGTCTACTCTGGTCTACCAATAACTTAGTTTGGATGAACCTCACATTTTCTGAGCTTACTTTACAAAATCAATGCCCAAAAGGTTCACATCACCAGCCTCGAACCATCCTATGGACGATCTACACCTCCTCCCATAGAGTGCCTCAAATGGATCCATATCAATGCTAGAGTGATAACTATTGTTGTATGAAAAATCAAAAAACAGCAAGAACTTTTCCCAATGGACTCCAAAGTCGATCACATATGCCCTCAACATGTCCTCAAGCACCTGAATCGTCCTCTTTGATTGTCTATCAGTCTGAGGATGAAAGGCTATGCTAAAAGTGAGTTAGGTACCCAAGTATTCATGAAACCTATCCCAAAATTTAGAAGTGAATTGTGCAACTCTATTTGAAATGATGGGAAGTGGCACCCCGTGCAACCTTACTATCTTCTTGACGTAGATCTTGGCCAACTGCTTTGAGCTATAGTCCACTCTAACTGAAATGAAATGGGATGATTTAGTTATCATGTTCACTATGACCCAAATTAAATCATGCTTTCCCAAGTTATTAGGAAGACCTACCACGAAATCCATAGCTATCCTCTCCCACTTCCACTCGGGATGGGTATCCTTTGGAGCAAACCCATAGGACTTTGATGCTCGTATTTTACCTACTGATAGTTGTGACATTTCGATGCATACTCCACTATATCCTTCTTCATCCCAAGCCACCAATAAAGTTGCCTCAAGTCACGATACATCTTTGTTACACTTGGATGAATAGAATATCGCAAACCATGAGCTTCAACAAGAATATTCTGAATTAACCCACCAACTCAAAGAATAAATACTCTCCCTCTAAACCATAATACTCCATACGCATTAAGTGTGGAATCTAAATAATCTCTAGACACCACCTTTTTCTGGAGTTTATTCAATTTTCAATCCTCAAATTGTTTGGCCTTTATTTCATCAAGGAATGTTGACTTTAACCCAATACTCCACCCCTTTTTGAAACACCAAATTGCATGAACTGAGATGCTAGAGCTTGAAACTCCCTAGCCAAGGGTCGCCTTGACACCCTCAAATAGGCCAAACTGCCATACTTATGACTTTCTGGCTCAATACGTCCGCCACCATATTGGCCTTACCCAGATAATACTGGATGGTCACATCATAATGTTTCAAAATTCCATCCATCTCCTCTATCTCAAGTTTAAATTACTTTGCGTGAACACATATGTAGGAAACGGTGGCCTATGAATACCTCACACTTGACACCATAAAGGTAATGCCTCAAGTCCAAAAACCATTGCTGCCAATTCCAAGTAGTGAGTTGGGTAATTCTTCTCTTGAGGCTTCAATTACCTCGAAGCATAAGCATTGACATTCCTGTCCTTCATAAACACAACTCCCAAACCCAAGCACAAAGCATCATAAAATAAAACCAAATCCTTACCTTTAACCAGCAATGAAAGAATAGGAGCCATAGTTAAAAATGTATTGAGCTTTTGGAAGCTCTCCTCAAACTTATCCAACCATACAAATGGAACCTCCTTTTAAGTCAACCTTGTCAAGTGAGTAGCAATAGAAGAAAAATTCTTAATAAACTGGCTATAGTAACTAGCAAGACCCACGAAACTCCTAACCTTAGTCATAGAGCTAGGCCGAACCCATCTCTTAACTGCTTCAATCTTCTAGGGATCTACCATCACCTCTTTACTGAGACCACATGCCCTAAGAAGGCAACTAAAGACAAGAAGAACTCATATTTCAAGAACTTTACATACAACTGCTTTTCCTTCAAAATTCACAAGACAATGCAAAGATGACCTGCATGTTCTTTCTTGCTCTTGGAGTAAACCAAAATGTCATTAGTAAAAACTATCATAAAGGAATCCAAGAAAGACTTGAAAATACTTCATCAAGATCATGAAGGTTGCCGACGCATTGGTCAACCTAAAAGACATCACTAAGAAATCATAATGCCCATACCTAGTCTTGAAAGTTGTCTTAGGTATATCCTTAGGCTAAATTTTTCAGCTGATGGTAACCAAACCTCAAGTTAATCTTGGAGAATACCGAAGCACCCTGCAACTGGTCAAGAGATCATTTATTCAGGGCAAGGGTTCCTTATTCCTGATGGTAACCTTGTTCAACTGCCTATAATCAATGTACATCCTCATGATACCATCTTTCTTTTTAACGAATAACACTGGAGCACCCTACGGTGAAGCAGTAGGATGAATAAATCCCTTATCAAGCAGTTCCTGTTATTGAGTTTTGAGTTTCCTCAATTCTGTTAGAGCCATTCGATAATGAGTAATATAAATTGGGCGAGTGCCCAGCTCCAAATCAATACAAAAATCAGGATCCTGTCAGGAGGTATACCTGGTAAATTCACAGAAAATACCTTCTAAAACTCAAAAATCATGGGAACTAACTCAATAGAAGGGGACTCTACACTAACATCCCAAAGATGAGCCAGAAAGTGTGGACACCCCTTCCCCACTAACTTTCTAGCCCAAACAAAAGATATGATTTTGACCGACCTAGACATACACACCCTCCCACACTAATTTATCCATACCACATATTTCCAGAGTCACCGTCTTACATTACAGTTTAAAAAAGCATGATATGGAGACAGCCAAGTCATACCCAAAATAATATCAAAATCGAGCATGTCTAAAATGATCAAATCTACCCAAGATTGAAAAGCCATGAACAAAATAGAACCTGCATGATATACATGGGTCACCACCACAGAATCTCCAATCGGAGTAGAAATATATACTCCAGAATTGAGTACATCATAGACCAAATCCAGACCCAAAGCAAATCTAACAAATACATAAGAGTAAGTGGAACTCGGATCAAACAAAATAGTAGCTATCCAATCACAGATAAATATAGTATTTGTGATGACGGTGTCATGCACCTTGGCCTTGGTCTTGCCTTAGAAGGCTTAATAGTGAGCTCTATCAATAATCTAGAAAACCTCTCTAGCATGCTACGCTCCACCCTTCTCTGCATTACCATTACCTTTGTTTCCACCATGACCTCTCAAATTATTACCCCATCCACCCTATGGATGAACCGTACCATTACAACCTCCACCTTTACCTACTGGAACCATAGCCCTAGTCTGTTGCTATGCCTAATTACTTGTCTGCCTCCGAGGATACTCTCTCTTGAAGTGCCCCATAGAATCACAAGTATATCAACCTCGCTCAAGAGAAGGCCTATTAGCCGAAGAATAAGAAGCCCCCTGGCCTCTAGCAATTAAAGATTGCTGTATAGCCCTAAAATGACCACCTATAAATGCTGGCAAGGCTAAATGAATAGGGTGAGTTGGATGAGACAGCTAGATGTGACTCCTGGAATAAGAACCACTGAAGTTACCCATATTTTGAGACTTCTTGGCTAATGCCTTAACCTGACCAACCTGATTAGCTCCCTCAAGCTTTTTCATATAATCAACCACATTATTAAAACCCTTTCTTATAAAATTCACGTGAACAGACAATACCTGAAGATCAGTGTTCAAACCTTTAACAAATAACTGGATCCTCTCCTCCTCAATGCCCAACAATTGGGTAGGATAACAGGACAGAGCATAGAACTTAGCCTTATAGGCTGCAACTGACACACTACCTTATTTAAGGGCCTAAAACTTATTTTTCTTACGGTCACAAAGATTACAAGGTACATACTTCTCCAAAAATTGGATGTGAAACTGAGCCTAGGTCAATGGAGGTAGGACTGATGACCGACACTCTACATAAGCTCTCCACCACTGCTTGGCATCCCCTTGTAGTTGGAAAGTTAAGAATTCTACACCATGTTATGGCAAAATCCCTAATTTGTGTCGCCTCTCATAGCAATCAATGATGAATTAAAATGCATCCTTAATCTCAGCACCATAAAATGAAGGAAGTTTCATTTTTAGAAACATAGTAAGCAACTCATATTCGGTCTCGGCAATGACGGGTCCTAACATAGGACGGGGAAACATATCATTACCAGAAGCCTCATCCATCTTGGAATCTAAAGTGGTAGTGGGATGATCACTCAGAACCTGTAAAGTTGGCACAGTGAGGGTTGCTCCAGTGCCAGCCAACCCACTCAAAAAATCCAAAACCTACTGAATAACCTAAAAAAACATTGGAGAGAGGGTTGCACCTCCAGCTAATACTTCCATCTCCTAATCCAAACCATTCTCGTGCACTACCTCAACCTCTTCATGATGATCGTGGGGTGGGGAGGTGATACTGACCTCTAACAGGCCTGGTTAGATGCTGCTTGAGCTCCACCCCAAGTGGGTTTTGCTATCTCTCTTCCCCTTCCCCTATCCCTACCTCATCCTCCTCCCAAACAGCCAGTTCCACAGTTGGAGCTGCTAGTGCTAGGGCTGCTGCTCTTGCTTTATTCACTCTAGTGTTCACCATATATGGACAAAAGAATGAAGAGAGTCAGATACCAATTTAGGTTGCTAGATACCAATTGGAATCAAGTTATAGCACGAAATAAGAAAGAAAGGATAGTTTCAAAAGTCCTATAACCTCTTGAAGACAAGTACAGACGTATCCGTACTGTTCTGCAAGACTCTACTAGACCCATTTTAGTACAATGATATCAGCGAATCTAGGGCTCTAATACTAACTTTGTCACAACCCAAATCCATCATGAGTGGCACCCATACTAACCCTCTGGTGGGATAATCAACTAACCCCATAAACCTTCCAACACTTAACAAAAAATAGGCAGCTAAACCAATCTAATTATCAAAACCAATATTCAATATCTCAGATAAAGAGTAGCAATAAAATATGCAAAATAATCCATCCTCTAGAACCTGAAAATCATCATACCAAAACTCTAATAATTGTAACAAAGGGTATGCAACCCCAAAACCAAAGTAATATCTAAGTCTGAAATAATGGACCAAAAAACAAGTGAAGAACTCATAGTAGCTCGGAAGATACATATCACCCTTGAGTACGAATAAGGTCTGAATCACAGCTGAGGTCTCAAAATAGTCATTGGAATATGTTCTGCACTCAATAAAAAGAAGAGCACATGATGTATCAATAGACAAGAAACAACGATGTACTAATAGGGTCATCGGCCAACCCAAAATGAGAATATGAAAATAAAGTAGTTCCTAAATCTAAATCCTTATTGTGTATAATTACAAATATATTATCTTGGATTTCTCAATGAGAAATGTTGTACCTTAATCTATTCTATGAGAGGCAAATAGCTGCAGCCGTACCAAACATGACACACAACCATAACATAGTACAACAAGACAACCATGAACACCTATCATGCAGTCTAATTTAAGTTCATAACACTTAATCTTGTAAATAAGTACATCATAAAGTTTAGTCAATATGAGTTAACATGGATAACAAACCAAGTCAAACTATGACCACCACTAAAACTCCAAGTCAACAACCATGATGCAATAATTACATCAATCATGTCACAATTACATAAGTAATAGACAACACAAAGTTATGCCACAACTTGTAATTAGCCCAGACCACTGAAGGATCTATAAGAATAACAATAATGGTAATTTATCATGCATCCCCATTTACATAAAGAAACCATCCATAGCAATTAAGCACATAAATCCGGTTCACTTAAGGAACCAACATAATAATGGCAATATTTAAGCCCATTTCACTCAAGAAACCAATATAATCCAGAAAACACATAATCCTCGGTTCACTTAATGAACCAACATAATAATGACAACACTTAAGCTTGGTTCATTTAAGGAATTAATATAATCAAGAAAACATAAAATCCTCGATTCATTAAAGGAACAGTGACACTCATTTGTACCTTGTACATACATGCTAAGGGTCTTATGGTTGCCCACTAGTCATGACCTACACTGGATGAGCTCTTTTTCGTGTACAAAATCCCAAACATCAAGTGTCTGCCAACCTTATACCACCCAATCTTGTGAAGATATCCAAATACCGGTACATCCCACAATAATGACACATATCACAATAATCACAACCACAATGAATACAAAAACAACACTTATAACAACCAACAAGATTTACATATAAGTTCATTACATGCGATTAACACTTAGGATATCAAATAGTCATTCACTTTCCTTGAACATGCATTGTACAAGCAAAACTAAGGAATAATTATTATACACACATAACACAAGTTGGATTTCAACTACATTAAACCATCACCTACCTCAATCCAAGCTTGAAATGCCCTATTGAATCTGAGCTTTCGCTTTTCTTGCAACCTCAACTTGATTGTGGTCTAAAAATAGGAATATAAGACAAAATCAATCAAATAACCTACAATATCGAGTATTGCAACCTAATCCCAAATCCCAAGGCTAATTCATGATCATTACACCTATTCTAGGGTTTTTCCTACCATAAATTCACCGTAATACTACTAATTTCTTGGTTACAATAGTGAATTATTGTTATGCAGGAGTAAATAATCAATTTTTAATTAAAACCCAAAGGTTTTACACCCAATTTACCCCCTTGAACCAAAAAATTCAGCTATGCTAATTTAAACCCTAATATCCTCATACAGTGACCTGGTACCAAATTAGGTCTTTGTTATAGTGGTGGACTCTTACAAATCATCAGGCCCTACGGGTGATTTTTAGCTCAATTTATAACCTAGAGCATAAATTTACAATATTAGTATTTTTCTTATTGCCTTGATGTATAGAATATTATTTTGATAGCATGGTAGAGGTCGAAGGTTTCTTAAAAGGGAAAAGCTCTATAATAGAGGATTTAGCATGCTTTCAGCAGTGTACAGGTAGGCTAGGCTTACATTTCTTCTAGACTCTGCTCTATTATGGTATTAGTGTGATATTGTGCCAATTGTGGGTAGGTTTTTATGGTCCAAATATTCATTTAGTAACTTTTATTTATTGTTAACTAATTAGATGCTTTGGGGTAGGTTTCAGCCCTGTTTTCCTTAAATTAGTGTTTGCTTATCCTTTAAGATTAGACTTAGCCTACTTAGGGCCTTGGGACAGGATTGTGAAGCCTTAGTCTAGGTTTATTATGTGTTTGTATTAGGTTGGTTTTTGGGACTTGTAGTGGGCCTTCTTAAGATAGGTTATTTTTGAAGCACGCCCACTATGACCTATATGATTACAAAACTACTTTGTTAGACTATTATTGGGATTGGGTTGTCTTTATCATTATTATAATCTTATTTAGATATCATTTCTTTGGTAGGTGAGTGTTTGACTTTGATTTGTGCCTTCTGACTTAATAAATGGATTTTGGATCTCCTTCAATGAATACAACTTTCAAAAATGAGAAAAGTGACTAGATGGACATGGGATGAATTATAATTTTAGGATAGTGATATATATTTCTTATTTAGGAGTTCTAATTCAAGTCCAACACCTGGTTACTATTTATTTTTGATAATTCCAGTTTGAGTCCGACACCTGGGTTACTGCTTATCACTTATTAGTTCCAATTCGAGTCTGGCATCTGATATATTGCTATTATCCTTTAGTTTTGATTTGATTTCGGCATTTAGTATTATCATTGTTTTATATCTTGGGTTGGGAATCCAACAGAGATCGATAATATCCATAGTTATGACTGGGCAAAGAGTGTATGGCACGTGTATTGTACAACTTGTCTTGTTTTACTTTCATTACTATTATATCTTGTCCTTAACTTAGTTTTACTCTTTTCTTATACCGATCATGCTCATGAGGACTTAGTTGGGTTTATTTCTCCTTGTGTGTGCCTTCCCAGCTTATAGGGGTCTAGCTAGGTTATAACTAGGTATTTATATCTGGTTTTGAGTTATTTCTATCCAAATTATTGTTTATTCTTAGTATAACCTATCATTTGTACTTTTGATCCTTATTTATTGACCTTAGTGTATTTACTCGCACTTTATTTATGCTTTTACTGTAATTGAGCTTAGTCAGCCTATGATGCCTATTGAGTACCCGTATTTTGGTACTCTTGCTACACTTTTATATCTTTTTCCCTAATGCATATCCTAGTACGAGTCACCGATGTTGACATAGGTTTTGGTGGCAGCGGATAATTCCCCCGAGCCTATAGCTAAGGAACTTTTTAGAGGCAGAGGTTGACCCTGAGGTCAAGGTTAGGCTAGAGCTGCAGCCCCATCTCGAGGCTAGGCCAGGGAGCCTTCACCAGATTCAATTATTTATCATGAGCCAGAGATTGCACTAGAGTATCTGCCACTACAAAAGGCGGTAGGCCAGGGTGCAGCCCAGGCTCCACCCAAAATTATATCTTCATCTATCTTTTATGATGCCTTGGTAAAGTTATTGGCAATGGTTAGTGGCTAGCCGACGGATGGGTCCTAGACATCCGCTCAGGGGACAGCTAAGGGTGGATTAGGTATAGGGGTGCAACCTTTAGCTGCGACTCCCAGAGTAGAGATTCCACCAGCACCAGTGGTTCCACAGCCAGTAGTAGCCCAGTTATCCATGACTTTTAAAGTGCAGAAGATATTGGGCAAGTTATTAGATTGGCTCCACCGAGGTTTGCAGGGGCCCCAGGAGAGGATGCGTTTAAGTTCCTTACAATCTGTAGGGAGAGGTTGCATAATTTGGGCCTGGTTGAGTCACATGGTATGGATTACACTACTTTTCAGTTGGATAGAGCAACGAGATAGTGGTGGAGGGGATACATTAATTCCAATCCAGCTGGATCTCCTTCTATAAGATGGATTTAGTTCTTTGAGGATTTCTTGGAGAAGTATATGCCTTACAGCATGTGCGAGAACTTGCGAGATAAGTTTATAGGGTTTCCATAGAGTTCTATAATAGTGGTAGAGTACAATGAGATATTTCATGAGTTATCCAGACATGCCACCTTGATTCTACTTACCAAGTATGGGAGCATTCAGTTCTTTGTTAGGGGATTGAGAGTTCTACTTTGCATGGATGCTTAGAGTAGAGTATCTGCAGGTAGGTCATTTATTGATATTACTGACTATGCTTACACCATGGAGGGTTTCATTGAGAGGCCTGTGGGGGGCAGCAATAAGAGACCATGTCATTAGAGGAGCTACAGTGGGGGTAATAGTTATGCATAGTTAAAAGGTAGAGGTTTTAGGTTGATATCCCTAACAACAACCATATCAGCAGCAAGGTCAGTCTAGTAGGCCCGTTCATTAAAACTTAAAGATTTTAGATGGGGGTCAGCCTGGCTATAGTGATTTTCATGGTCAAGACAGTGGTCATCCATCAAGGGGTATTCAGACAGGGTCTTCAGGCCAAGGTAGCTATTTGGGGTCAATCAAATCTTCTAATCAGGTTAAAGTTCCTGAGGCATGCTGTGATTGTGGTGTTGTGGGTCATTTTACTGGAGAGAGTCCCCGACGTAGGATAATTTAGCCTTCTGAACAGAGTATTCTGCTAATCAGGTTAGTGCCGCCCTCGGCTAGGAGTGGTACCCAAGGTTATAAGGGTGGTCCCTAGGGTTCTCGTAGAGGTATTCAAGTAATTAGGGCAAGTGGTCGAATAGGCACCCAGTTTAGAGGTGGGCAGGGTCATCTATATGCTATTCATTATAGTCTAGTGGCTGAGGCTTTGGATGGTGTTATTATAGGTATGATTTTGGTATGCCATCAGCCATCTTCTACTTTATTTGATCTAAGCTCCATGTATTCATATGTTTCTGCTTATTATACATGTTGGTTAGGGTTGTCTTGTGAGCTATTATCCATACCAATGTATGTAGTTACTCTTGTGGATAATTCCTTAGTAGTTGATCATGCATATTAATCTTGCATGGAGACTATTCAGGAGTATGACACTAGGGCTAATCATATTATTCTAGACACGATTGATTTTGATGTAATTCTGGGCATGTACTTAGTTATTACCCTATAATGCGGACTTGGATTGCTTTTCTAAGACCGTTACCTTAGTCATGCCTGGCATACCCTCAGTTATGTGGTAGGGTACTTATAGTCGCGTGCTGATGGGGATTATTTCTTATATTCAGGCTAGGAGACTGTTATCGAGAGGGCATATGTCTTACCTTGCATATGTTTGTGATGTTAGTATGGAGATTTATCTACTTGACTCTATTTCTATAGTCCGTGAGTTCCCTAATATATTTCCTATTGATCTATCAGTCCTTCTTTCTATGTGTGATATACACTTTGTAATTTATCGTGAGTTGGGCGCCTGACCCATCTATATTGCACCTCACCGTATATCTCCTACTAAGCTAAAAAAACTAAATATTTAGCCTTAAGCTCTCTTGGGTAAGGGGTTTATTAGACTGAGTGTCTCACCTTGGGGTGCTCCTATTCTGTTTGTAAAGATGAACGATGGTTCTATGCGTATATGTATCGATTATAGGTAACTGAATAAGGTGAAATTGAAGAATAAGTATCCTATGCCTCATATTGATGATCTATTTGACAAGCTTTAGGATGCGCCCGTGTTTTCTAAGATTGACTTAAGATCTGGCTACCATCAGTTAAGGATTCTGGTGGAGGACATCCCTAAGACAACCTTCAAGACTCGCTATAGCCATTACTAATTTGTGGTGATGTTTCTTGGGTTGACCAATGCCCAACAGTGTTCATGGACTTGATGAACCGCATATTCAGGCCTTATTTGGGATCCTTCATAATCGTATTTATGGATGACATCCTGGTGTATTCGAGGAGTTGGGAGGAGTGATGAGTCAAAAAATGTGACTCATTTGACCTAAAAATGGTAAGAAATTATGTCCTCAATTTGAATGCATTTTAATGTTGTTTTGGTTTAATTTTAGGGTAAAGGGTAAGAAATGGCAAAAATAAGCAAAACGATGGAATATTGGAACTACAAATTCAGAAGAGCATCACAAAGGTAAATTAGCACATCGCCAAACCTTTCTGCGCATTGCCAAACTGAAAGTTCCATCACTAATTCCTATAGTTTGGGCAAGGTCAACTTTTGATAAAACAGAGATACAAGATACAATTCGGTGCATTACCAAATCGATCTATAAGGTTAAGATCCATCGCCAATTTCATCATATTCCAACCACTCAAACTTAAATTCAAAGTCAAATCAGTGAGCCTTGGACAATTCAGCGCAACACCGATTCCTTTGACATTGGAAAGTTGCTCAGCCGAATTGGATATGGTGGCATTTATGTAATTCTAAGTCTCATTTTTGCTGAAACTATTTAAGCCTTTTTGGCAAATTGGAACCCTATCTTTTGTGATTTTTAAGCTAAAGCTTGTAATTGAACTATAGTTGGGATTTTGAGTTGCTTATTACTAAATTCTTGCTTGTGAATTTGGATTTTTCTTCAAAAACATTTGGATTCCATGGAAGCTTTGAAGAGAATATAGATATATTTCCTTTTTCTCTTGTTATGAGTAGCTAATTTCCCAAGCTTGGGGTTATACATTATTGAGTGTTAATTATTGTGTGGGTAGTGATTATTTATCTTTATATTCAATTGAATGCTATGATTTTAGCTAAATATCTATGTTGCTACTTAAGAATTGAGGTTGCAAACTCCATTCATGCTTAGATATCTTGTTTTACTTGAAAGAGAAGACAAGGGTGGAGAGATTTAGTTGACAAAGACTTGAGAATTTCTCATTTAATAGATAGTGCTAGAAATAGACTAACTAATTTGGGGTTATTGGTTGCTTGGTAGTGTATACATATGGGTGTTTGAAAGAAAGCCTTATGAAATTTGGTGGTAGATTGAAAGATTACCTCCAATACCTAAGATCAAGCCAAGTCGTGAATAATAATTGAATTCTAGGTGCACTTTTGCTTACCCACACTTATAATCACTCTTAAGAAGGCATAACATTCGTTCACATTCGTTTTTACAAACCAACATCAAAACTGATAATTTGAATACAAATATCTTTTTAAACAATCCCCCATTTTACTTTATTACAATATTTTAAGTATTACGTGCCAACTCATAGTCACTTGTGACACTTGAGAGTGAAACTATTTCTCTCGTTCCTTGTGGATTTGACCCCAACTCCTAATTTGGGTAAAGTATTGCTAATTACCACATACATTCATTTTTAGGGTGTATTTAAGCATTATCAAAAATAGCGTTACTACCGGGGAATGAAATGTAGCGTTCATTCATTGTAGTGTTATAAGTTACTTTTGTTAGCCATAGTGTAAACTTTATGCATCTATTGTTTTTGTCTTGTTCAAAGGATAATTTAAGTCTCCACGATACAATGAGTCTACATGGTAGCGACACAGCCTCTTTTGATGGACATCTTGATGATGAGGATCACCTAGGGGATGCCTGAAGGGCAAGTGCAATCATATCCCACCTGTAGAGAGTAATGGAGTGTTTCATGTCACAAGTGTGATGCTCCATCTACTCTAGATGAAGGGCCCTATTTGGTGGTCAAGCTCACGAAGATGCAAACCTCTACTTGAAGAACTTTATAGATATTTTCACTCTATTCGACATTGCTCAAATCTCATAAGAGTCCATTTGGTTGAGTCTTTTTCCATTCTCATTAATGGGTAATGCGGTGTTGTGGTTATGGGAATTTTCCTCGGGATCTATAACATCTTGGACTGAGTTGACAGAATCTTTTCTAGACTAATTCTTTCCACCATCCTGCATGCTCCAATTAAGGAATGAGATCACAAATTTCTGGTAATTGAGTGGTGAACCATTGTATGGAGCATGGTTAAGGTTCAATAAGAAGTTGCTACAATGTCTAAACCATGAAGTATCGGATAATATGTTTCTCCAAATATTTTATAGAGCGTTGCATCAATTGAACAAAATGGTAGCGGATAATGCAGTTGGAGGATCTTTGATTAAACAAACCTTCAGAGTTGCTTCGGAACTATTAGACCAAATTAAAAAAGCAAAGTAGAGTATGGCACACATGTGATATTGAGGTGGCCAAAGGGGCTCACTCCGAATCTTATGTGAGGCAAGAGAAAATGAAGAAGGATGAGGAAAGAGATGAAAATATGGCCAAAGTAATGACACAATTAGATCTCCTCACAAAACATGTAATGGGTGCAACTCCAAAGGCGGTCAATGCCATAGTTACAAAAGGGACTAAAGCATATGAAGATGATGAGGCAAAATCTCTTAACGAAGAAATTTGATATTAGTCAAACCAAATAGGGGTTCCCGACCTACCTATCAAAGGCAAGACGGGAAACAAAGTTGGAAAAAAAGGGACCGTGATTGGAAAGACCGTGACTGGAGGGACCGAAATTGTAATAAAGATTAGATGGATAAGGATAGAGATAGGGACCAAGACTAGAGATTAAAAAATCAAGACCATGATAGATACATCCCTCCTCACGATAGGCAAAAAGGTAAAGAGTCTACCATCATAGATCTTGAATATTATAAGAAAGAAGATGTGCTTGCGCGTATCCTTATGGCAGTCGAAGGGAGTAACAAAATGTTAAGGGAGATGAAAAGTAAATTTTTGCAACTAAATCAAATGGTCACTACACATTCAGTATTCATAAAGTAACTTGAAACTTGGGCCAAATCTCGGCTCATCTTAACACAAGGCAAAAAGGTGGTTTACCTAGTAACTGTGGTGAATACAAAAAATAATGCTCATATCATGACAATTGTCACTAGGAAGGGTAGGACTCTTGGTAATGATGTTATGAATCTTGATGATGACCCTAATGAAAGGGGGATTGAAGAATAAGTGAATGGAAAAAGAAAGCGGCTTGACAAGTCGAATGATGAAGTCCCCATTCTAAATAAGCCAAATATTAAGAAGTTGGATAAAATGGAAGAGAAGGTTGAAAGTGAGGAGATACCTCAATTGGTTGATGATAATTTCTTGAAACCAGAGGAAAGTTCGATTGTTTCAAAGTCAAAAATCAAAATCCCTCCACTATTCCCTTAAAGGCTCAAGAAAAAGGAGGAGGATACAACGTTTAAGAAGTTCTTCTCAAAATTTAGAAACTTATGGGTGAACATTCCTTTGTTGGAAGCCTTGCAAGAGATTCCCGGGTATGCCAAGTTCATGAAGGACTTAATGACAAAGAAAATAACAATGGGATTTGAAATAGTGGAGATCTCACATAGTTGTAACACTATCGTGTCTAGCCATATGGTGGTTAAGAAGGAAGACCCAAGTGCATTCACTATTCCTTTCACCATTGGGGTGTATCAATTCGGCAAAGTGTTGTGCGACTTAGGGGAAAGTATAAACTTGATGCTCCTAGCTATATTCAAGAAGTTGGGGTTGGTTTCTCTGAGGCCAACTACCATGAGGATCTTAATAACGGATTATTCCATCAAAAAATAGATGGGAATTTTATATGATGTGTATATAACCATTGGACTTCGTTTTCTTTGTTATAGTACAATGTTAATTACAAGACGAGGTAGGGGTAAAGGTAAGCAAGTAGATATACTTCCCGGAGAAGGAACAAGTAAATCACCACCTGACCAAGCTAGTCAAGGTGGGGCTGATGTTGAGTTTGTATCGCGGGCTTCTTCTACTTTCCGTCTCCAAAAGAGCCGAGAAGGAGAGAAGAACCTGCTGAATCACCTGATAATGCTACTGAGCAGGATCTACAAAATTTGGTGCAAATGTTGATTTGTATAGTTGCCGCACAGAATCAAGGACAAGTTGGTCCAATGACAAGTAACAACAGTGAGGCTAGGGAAGCTAGTCGATGGACGCAGGATTTTCTGAAATTAGATCCTCCCACATTCACTGGGACAGATACGAATGCAGACCCACAGGACTTCGTTGACCAAATTCAAAGGGCTCTAGATGTTATGCATGTGACTGGTGTAGAAACAGTTGAGCTTACAGCCTAAAGATTGAAAGGAGAAGCTATATTGTGGCATGAAGATTGGAAGAGATCTTGTGGTATTGGTGCAATTCCAGCTAGTTGGGAAGAATTTAAAACTGAATTCCTTGATCACTATCTTCCCTATGATATCCAAGAGGCTCGTGTCGATCGATTCTTAAATCTCCATCAAGGGAATATGAGTGTCAGAGAATACAGTCTGCAGTTTAATTATTTGGCTCGATATACTCCGAATGTAGTGGCCACAATGACAGACAGAGTCCATCGATATGTGGAAAGATTGGAGCCATACTTGGTGAGGGACTGCACTATTGCTGCGTTGAATAGAGATATGGATATAGCCAGAATACAGGCGTTTGTAGACCACCTAGACAATCATTTTCTCCCCCTGCAGCAGGTACTTCGTCCCAGTTTCGAGAATTTAGAGGCAGCATTTTGGGCAGAGCAGTGTGGCTCGAGGTTCACAAATGGCAGGATTTTCTCACCAATCATGTCAGCACTGTGGGAAGTCTCATTTAGTTGAATGCCGGGTTGGAATGAATGTTTGCTATTTTTGCTACGTGCCGGGGCACATAATGCCGGACTACCCACAAAGGGGCGCAGGTGGTTTAGCACGACCTACGGGATCAACCGTTGAATCATTATCATCGGTTCCTTTTCCAGGTAGAAGTGTACAGCCTGCTGGTCGTGGTAGAGGTGCTAGAGGAGCAGCTAGTTCCAGTGGAACCCAGAATTGTACCTATGCTCTAGTGGACCAGCAGAATTTGGAGGCTTCTCCTGATGTCGTCACAGGTACATTATCCATATTTTCGTATAATGTATATGCATTGATTGACCCTGGTTCTACATTGTCATATGTTACTCCGTTGATTGTTGTATAATTTGAAAGAACACCAGAATTATTAATTAAGTCAATTGAAGTAGCTACACCAGTTGGTGAATATATTATTGAAAACAGAGTATATGGTAATTGTGTGGTAACTGTGTGTGGTCATGATACATTGGCTGATCTTATTAAATTGGACATGGTGGATTTTGATGTCATAATGGGTATGGATTGGTTTGCTTCTTGTTATGCCACGATAGATTATCGAGCTAAGAAAGTACATTTTTATTTTCCATAAACGATGTTCTTGAATGGAAGGGTAATGTAGGGGCACCGAGAGGAAAATTTATTTCCTATCTTAAAGCAAGGAAAATGATAGCCAAGGGGTACATATGTCACTTGGTAAGAGTGAAAGATACTGATGCGGAACCACTAATTCCTCAGTCGGTTCCAGTGGTCAATGAATTCCTTGATGTATTTCCTGAAGATCTTCCAAGTTTTCCTCCAGAACGCGAAGTAGAGTTTGGTATTGATGTGATGCTAGACACTCAGCCTATCTCTATTCCTCCGTATAGAATGGCTCCAGCAGAATTGTATGAATTGAAGGAGCAATTAAAAGATTTGTTGGACAAGGGATTCATAAGGCCTAGTATGTCCCCGTGGGGTGCACTAGTATTATTTGTACGGAAGAAAGATGGCACATTGAGAATGTGTATTGACTATCGACAATTAAATAAGGTAATGATCAAGAACAAATATCCCCTCCCCAGAATTGACTATTTGTTTGATCAGTTACAGGGTGCCAAATTTTTTTCAAAGATTGACTTGAGGTTGGGTTATCATCAAGTCAGAGTTAGAGAAACAAATATACCCAAGATAGCTTTCCGAGCACGGTATGACCATTATAAAATTTTTGGACTAACAAATGCACCAACTATTTTTATGGATTTGATGAATAGGGTGTTTAAGCCATTTCTAGACGTGCTCGTGATGGTGTTTATAGATGACATCTTGATTTATTCACGATCACAAGAGGACCATGTTAATCACTTATGGCAGGTGTTACATATTCTCCGTGAGCGTAAGTTGTATGCAAAGTTCTCTAAATGTGAATTTTGGTTGAAATCCGTAGCATTCTGGGGTCATATTATGTCAGATGAAGGAATTCAGGTGGCTAAGCAGAAGATAGAAGCGGTGAAAAATTGGCCAAGGCCTACGGCGCCTACTGAAATTCGTAACTTCCTTGGGTTGGCAGGTTATTATCGAAGGTTTGTTGAAGGGTTTTCTTCCATTGCTGCACCTTTAACGAAGCTTACACACAAGGCAATCAAGTTTCAGTGGAATGATGCATGTGAGAAAAGTTTCCAAGAGCTGAAAGATAAATTAACTTCCACACCTGTATTAGTACTTCCAGAAGGCACAGAGGGGTATGCAGTATATTGTGATGCGTCCAGAGTTGGCCTAGGATGTGTATTGATGTAGCACGGTAATGTCATAGCGTATTCCTCCAGACAGTTGTGGCCACATGAGAGAAACTATCCCACATATGATCTTGAGTTAGCAGCTGTGGTATTTGCTTTAAAGATATGGCGCCATTATTTGTATGGAGTTCATGTAGACATCTACACCGATCATAAAATTTTACAATATATCTTTAAGCAGAAGGATTTAAATCTGAGGCAGCAGAGGTGGCTTGAACTATTGAAAGACTATGATATTGATATCCTATATCATCTAGGGAAAGCGAATGTGGTGGCCGATGCATTAAGCTGCAAAGCAGTAGGAAGCACTAGTGGCCAGTTGACGGAAAAACAAGACCTAGTCAAAGATCTACATCGACTAGCCAGCTTGGGAGTTCGTCTTCTTGAATCTCCAGATGAAGGGGTTATTGTGCAAAATCCAGCAAAATCTTCCTTAGTAGTTGAGGTGAAAGAGAAGCAGCATGCGGATCCTATGTTATTGCAATTGAAAGAAAATGTACAATAGGGTTTGACTAAGGCATTTGATCTTACGCAAGAAGGAGTACTTCAATGCCAAGGTAGATTATATGTACCGGATGAATATGAGCTGAGGAGACGAATTATGACAGAGGCGCATCATTCCCGATATTCTATTCATCCTGGAGCTACCAAAATGTACCATGACTTGAAAGAAATGTATTGATGGGGAAACATGAAGAAGAACATTGCAGAATTTGTAGCTCAATGCCTGAATTGTCAACAAGTAAAAGTAGAGCATCAAAAACCTGGAGGTTACATGCAATGTATCAATCTTCCAGTCTGGAAATGGGACATGATTAATATGTATTTCATCACAGGTTTGCCTCGTACACTGCAGAAAATTTATTCTATATGGGTCATAGTTGACAGGCTTACCAAGTCAGTACATTTCCTACCAGTCAAGACCACCTATACAACTGAAGATTATGCAAGGTTGTATGTTAAGGAGATAGTACGATTACATGGGATTCCAATCTCCATTATATCAGACAGGGGAGCATAATTTACCACACATTTTTGGAGATCTTTTCAGAAGAGCTTGGGTACACAAGTAAATTTGAGTACAACTTTTCATCCTCAAACAGATGGACAAGCAGAACGTACTATCCAGACACTTGAAGATATGCTACGAGTATGCACGTTAGACTTTAAAGGTAGTTGGGATGATCATATACCTCTTATGGAATTTGCTTACAATAATAGTTATCATTCAAGTATTAAAATGACACCTTATGAAGCTTTATACGGAAGGAAGTATAGATCACCTATTGGATGGTTTAAAGCGGGTGAAACTGCTTTACTTGGGCCAGATCTTGTTCATCAAGCTATGGAGAAAGTTAAAGTGATCCAATAGTGGCTGCAAATGGCCCAAAGTCAACACAAGTCATATGCTGATGTTAGAAGAAGAGGGCTCAAATTTGCCATAGGTGATTGGGTATTTTTGAAGGTGTACTAATGAAAGGGGTGATGAGATTTGAAAAGAAAGGGAAATTGAGTCCACGTTATATAGGGCCATATGAAATTGTCCAAAGATTTAGGCAAGTTGCGTATGAATTAACACTACCCCAAGAAATCTCCACAGTTCATCCAGTATTTCATGTTCCGATGCTTCGAAAGTGCACAGGAGATCCATCTCGTATCGCTCGCATAGATGATGTACAAGTTACAGTGGATCTCACCTATGAAGAGACACCAATTGTTATTTTGGATAGACAAGTGAAGAGGTTACGGAATAAAGAAGTGGATTCCGTAAAGGTACTTTGGAGAAATCAACAAGTAGAAGAGATTACATAGGAAGCGAAAGAAATAATAAAGTCAAAGTACCTTTATTTGTTTCACACGGAAGAAAAAGTTCAAAGTGCGAAAGTGGAGCAATAAAAAGTAAGTATCTATAAGAAATATGTGTATATGTATATATGCTAACATAAAGATGCATTTGTTGTACTTGAGAAGATGTTATTAACATTCGAGGACGAATGTTTCTAAGGGGGGAAGGATATAACACCCCGTACATTTTCGACCCTACTTGATTGGTGATCTAGAGTTTATATGTCTTAATTGAACCATGTTTACCTTTGTTTTGAGAGAAATAAGTACATATTTTGTATTGCTTTGATGGAGTATTTGATATTGTGCTAGTGTCAGCAAAGAAAAGTCAAAGAAAAGAAGAAAATCGAAATTTAAGTGTGGGCGTGCCAGGCCGCTTTCTGCCAAAATGTTTCTGGCACATGCCACAGAGGGGCACGCCAAGCAGCGTGCTAGGCCGCTCATGCTCACCCTTTCAGGAGCAGAAATTTGGCTAAGTCCCAGGGGTGTGTCGGAGTGCTTTTTGCCAAATTTCTTCTCCGATTCTTAGTCTATTAAGAGGACTCTTGGCTTATGGTATCATTATTCCATCGTAGTAGGACTACTCTTGAGCGAGTTTGGCATCCAAGTTGGGGTTAATTCTTCATCACAATTATTTTATCAAATTATGTTAAATTAAGCCATGAGTGGCTAAAATTGCTTATTCTTGGGATTGAGGCTACGAACATGAATATCGTGAGTTGAATATTGTCGTAACATTTATGAAATTATTTAAACATGAGATTGTTAGGGTATTACACATCCAATTTGGTGGGCTATGTTAACATGTGTTAATGGGCTCAATTTAAGGCCTAAAATGGAGTAAAAGACATGGCCAAATAGGGCAAATGACCCATTCTTCCATGTTGACCAAGTAAACAAGGCCTTTAATGCCAAGAATTGGCTAAGGATGACTTGAGAGATTATATAAAGGCACAAAAGCTGATTTTTATTCATTATAACTCTCATGCCTTTCTAGATATTTCTAAACACATTTTTCATCTCAGAAACTCTAAGGCAACCATTTTCTTTGGACAAGATCACTCATTTGCAAGCTTGGGTAAGTGTTTATTCTTGTGATTTAATATATTATATGCATGAGAGATGGTGTATATCATTATGGTTATGTCTAAAAGTGTAGAATAGTGTACTTTTTCTTTTTTGCTAAAAGATGTTTCATCTATGGAATTTGAACTTGAAAAGAGACTTGAGATTTTGATGGAAGTGAATGGTGTGGATGAAATATCAACATGTATGGTGTGGTTATGTCCTTAAATTGTTTTTTTTTCTATATGTATAACTTGTGGGATTGTTGTTATGCAACATATTGAGATGACTTGATGGAGTAATTATGATGTTGTGTTAGTGAGGAAGCGTAAAGGAGAAACTTGGTGTAAAATGCTATTGGTTTATGATGATTTGGTCAATGTGCAGAATGTTGTGGTATGGTTGGTATGACTATGCCACGAGTTGTATTGTAAAGGGGGAAATGACGTTATAGATAAATCATGTAACTCATTATTGTCTTATGAACTTGTAAGGTAGTTAGTTATTAACGTGAACTCCGTTATGTACTCGTGTTTCAGAGTAAAACGTAAGGAAGGATCTGGACTATTGTATTCACATATAGGATTGTGTATTCATATTGGGAAGATAAGGTATGTAAGGTTACTCTTTCCGTATCCTTCTGCAGCACATAGTGTTCACATTGTCATTGTACTTGTTCCATTCTGAAATGTTCTAAGGCATATCATTTCAGGTTGTCATCTATTGTTATTCACATGTCTCTTATTCATTGACTATTGTTCCAAAGTTCCAACAATGTTACAACCAATAACGTATCACTCTTATAATAAAAGAATTGAAGTAATGGATACTTGTGAAGTACGGGTGGCAACCCAAAGGGGCAAAAGCCTGGCTAGGGGCGATCCTAAATAAATGTTGAGTACGGGTGGCAACTTAAAGGGGCGTAAGCCTAGCTAGAGACAATCCGAAATGATTATTGGACACAGGGGGCAACTTATAGGGGCATAAGCCTAGCTAGGGAATAACCTGATTTATTGATTTATGGGTGGCAGTTTAAAGGGGCATAAGTCTAGCTAGAGACGATCCCAATGTTATTTACCACTGATCAGTTGGTCTCGGACATTATATGATTGATGATGGATATTGATATGAGCATAAAATGAAAGAAATGAATGCAATGTATACGACTCCACACATGTATATTCTGGTGGCTAATCTATATTGCCCACCCACTTGTACTTGATTTCATTGAAGTCCTTATATATTATGCAGTTACTTATAGCCTTACATACTCAGTACATTCTTCATACTAACGTCCCTTGGGGGACTTACCTTACTTGCTACAGGCATAGGTGCTAGTAGACCTCCACAGTAGGTTGCCGGTCATTTGCAGATCTTTGGTGAGCTCAAGTTGGTTAGGGGCTTTCCGAGTTACATGTTTACACTCATTTTGGTATTTTGTAAATGTTGTATAAAGCGGGGACTTGTCCCGACTTAGGTTGGTTATGTTCATGTATCTATTGAGGCTTTGTAGATATTGTGGGGCAAACTAAGGGATGTAAGGAATGTATGCTTTTGACTTGATGGCCCTAAAAGCCAAGCTTCATATATTTATCATATATTTTCCATGACTTTCGATATTGGCATCTTATATATCTATGTGATGGTGATGCGTATTGAGTGACATGTGTATGAGTGTATATGAATAAATATTGGTTCTCTCGAGCCTTATCGGCTTCGAGTGCCAGTCCGCCCCATTGAAATTTGAGGCGTGACACTCCTAGCTCATAGCCAAGGTTGAAACCTTCCTTAACGATGGTTTTCTTGTAAAGAATCTTCCTATAGTCAACTTGAAATAAGCATAACTCCTAGATTCTGATGAATTTTTGATCTCAAGACCCACCAAATGATAGATATTTGAATTACCTTTCTAATACATCCAGATTCGCCTTAATCCTATGTCGGATCTAAGAGTTATGTCTATTTTAGTGAAGCACTATCCAGAAGTGAGAACGTACGAGCATAGGTATGATCGTGGTTACAACATACGATCGTACCATCCTCCCGTCAGATCGAACAACTCCAAAAACTAGAAGTTTGACACGTATACCTTTCAACCAAGAAAGGGAAGCACGACCGTGGTTAGAAACCACAATCTTAGGTACGATCATGACTTCTAAAGTTGATCGGGTTGAAACTCACAACCTACGAATGAAGGTACGATCGTATGTGGGTCCCATGATCATACCATGGATCATCTGATCATGTTCAAAAAACCCAAAATTCCAGCCCATACCACGATCTTACCCCACGATGATAGGTAGAACCCACGATCGTGCAAAGGTCTCATGGGTTCGTCCCAGTAGTTTTTCCAGTACATTTTTATAAGGGCACCCTAGTCTTTTCCTACTCTTTTAACACCTAAAATACGCTATTTTAACTATCCTAAGGATGAATATCAAGCCTAAGTTTACCCTAAGTCCCTCATTACTCTAAAGTAAGTCGACACTTAGAAAGAAAACAAGAAAAGAAGCATTTTCTCTTCTCCAAGACATAACTAGTGTTCATCTTCTTCAAGCTCCAAATCCAAAGGTTTCACATAGGTTTTCACTCTCAGGAATGTGGGATTTCATAAATGGTTATCCTTTCACCCATTGAGTCCCGAAATACATTTAGTTTCTTGGTTAATTCATGATCTCAAAATTAGGGTTTTCACTATAGCCATGATTCTTCTTGTACTTCAGTTCCCCATAACTAGTAAACTATAAATACATGTTTCTACATGAAATTCAATATGTTGATAGTATCATGTCCATGAACTCTAAGTATAATGATATTCCTTGATTTTTTTTGGGCTTGTATTATGTTATATCATATTCCATTCATATCATAGAAGGTGTCATGAATAGTTGCATTCTTCAGAGTTGGCGGGTTATGAACACCTGATGACCTAGGATATGCATTGTTAATTAAACATTTGTTCCTCTTGGTTTACATGTTACGACTAGGGGTAGTCTCGGGTCGTGACAAACTTGGTATTAGAGCATTAGTCTTGAAGTTTCCTAGGGTGTCTGAAAGTAGAGTCTTATTCATGGGTGTGAAACGTGCCACAATTATGAGTGGGAGGCTATGAAATGTTTTAGGAAAAAAACATCACTTCTTTCATAATCATATCATGTGATGGATTTTAACTCTATTCATCCTTCTAACTCATGCCTTACGTGTTTCATAATATGTCTCCTTAAAAAGAGATTAGCCAGAAAAGTGATCAGAATAGTAATGCTCCCGCACCAGTCAATCAATTTGTAAGTACTAATATTTCTAATACAGAGTTTTGTGATACTATCCAACTATTGGCTTGAGCTATGACCGCTCAATTAAATTAGCAGGTAGCAGTCCTTGCATATCATGTTAGTAAGAAGAGAAGAAGGGAGAGCAAGATGGTATTATCAAGGAATAATAACTCTAACCATCAGAAGATCTCTAGTGGGAACAAATCTTATTGCCCTCTAAGGTCATCAGGTCCAGCAATATCATTATCTAGTACTTCAACTCTAGCCCCTAGGCCTTGTTAAGATCAGAAGGGGGAGCATCTAACTCTCATCCTCAGAAAAATATTGTAAAGGGAAAATCTTACCCCACTTGCAATAAGTGTGGCAAGTGCCACATAAGGGAATGTATGGCAGGCCATGAAGGCTTTTTTGGCTGTGGCAAGCTAGGCCACAGGTTGAGAGATTGTCTGGTAGCTTCAGTAAATGGTAGAGAGGCTCGTCAGTAGGCTCAACCTACTTTCTTTGCATCCCCTCTAGGTCACCCAAATTAGAAGGGTATCTCTCCTAGCATAGGTTATGGTCAGTACTTAACTCAATCCCATTTATCTTCCAGCTAGCTGAATCAGAATGGTTCACCTAAGGCTGAGTCGGGTATGTTTCCAGATTTTCTCCTTCATGCATTTGTAGTCCTTAGGCCCATGTCTTCCTAAAATGGTGAATAGTTATAGTTTAGAACAAAGTTGTGATGGTGTAGAGTAGCAGTAAGGTAGATAATAGAAAAAGAGATATTCTTAGCCGGTATAAGAAAGTGCATAATTAGAATAGATCCTAAAGTTGTATGTCTTGATAATTTAAGTGAGTTCAATTTAGAGGGTAGTGATAAAGCAAGACTCACAGACTTAGGGTGGTGACTTTGATATAAGGGTTAGATGTCAGAGTGTAGAACCAATCAGGTTTTGGAGGTTTAAGTAGTAGTGGTAGTAGTTTATAGAATAGAGCTAGGTGGAGGTAGAGACCCACTCTTATCCTAGCCTATTCAGTATACTTATGTCATCATTACACTTTACTCCTGGCTGGCATCATTCCTATGTACACACTTCATTCTGATGCATATCTATCCTCAGTTCCTAGTATAAGGAGTAATAGTCCCACTCAGAAGTCCAAATCATGCTTCATGAGCCCATGAATATCAGTCTCACACTATAAGGCTCATGACTCATGTACCCATGATTTTCCAGCATGCTAAATTCTACATACTTATAATACGTTCTCAATGATCAGTGAAATCACCTTATGTCAGGTATATTCTCAGGCCAAACTTCGTGAACAAGCTCATTCATACTATATTTTATTGCTCAGGCCCATGTTAAGTGTAAAAGGCTATGGGAGTCTTTTAATTATGATTCTGTAGTACCCCTCTTACTTTAGATCTCCCAAGTATAGTCCTTGTGACTTTTGGTATATTTTTTGTAGTGGGGTTGGTGATAGACCAATTTGGAAGTTATCAGTCATTTTTGCTACAAGCGTAGTATTCTTATCAGTCCTGTTTGCCCAAGATACTCTTGCTTGATGCTATAAAATTTTAGGGTAAAGGTGTCTCAAAGTTAAATCTATATTGTTCTCTTTTCCTATGAACTCAGATCAGTAGATCAGGATGCTCGGATCATGTTAAAACTTCCCCAGTCGGATGTAGCGCTTAGACCATACTTATAATTCTTTTCCCTATAAGCAACTAAAATTCCAAAAAAAGAGCGTTGGAAGGAACAAAGTTGTTTTCTTAATGACTCCCAGAAATTTTGAATCAGTATCCATTGCCTAATAGATCCATGTGCATGTTTCAGTTATGAATACTTTAGGGAGTTTTAAATTCTCAGTATGGATCAGTCCATTTAGCCAATGGTTCATTTCAGAGATCAGGCGAATAATACTAGTGACTTTCTCTTTTTCTTTCCAGCCATAATCTCCTAGGCCGATGTTTGTGTTTATTTCATACAAGCTCTTTTGTATATTCATAATGTATGTAAATACAGCTGAGTCTTAGTCTTAGCCTAAAGTCAGTTCAAGGTAGCATTTTCCTCCCTATTACTTTCTTCACTCTTATGTCCCTTAGTAACTCCCATGTCATAGAACGCATTCATGAGTCCAGTTCCGTCCATGTTTTAGTAAAGGATCATTTATCATATTAGTATTCAGCTACAACCAACTTAGTGTTACAATTGTAGGTCTTTCCCTATCCTCTCAGATTAGTCATGTTCATTCGGGGACGAATGATCTGAAGGGGGAGATATTGTAACACCCCAAAAATTTGAGCCAAGATTAGAACCATGATTCAGGTACATGTAGATTCAAACATCATATTTTGGGAGTATGAGAAGTGATTTAGACATGTATTAAGGACACAAGTAACACCCAGCTCATAGCCAAGTTGAAACCTTCCTTACCAGTGGTTTTTTTGTGAAGAATCTTGCTATAGTCAACTTCAAATGAGCATATATCCTAGATTTTGATGAATTTATTATCTCAAAACCCAAAAAATGATAGATATTTGAATTAACTTTCTAATACATCCATATTCTCCTTAATCCGATGCCGGAGCTAAGAGTTATGGCCATTTTAGTGAAGCACTATCAAGAAGTGAGAACATACGAGCGTAGGTATGATCATGGTTACAACGTACCATTGTACCATGCTTGCATCTAATCGAATAGCCCTAAAAACCTGAAGGGTGACATGTATACCTTCCAGCCAAGAAAGGGAAATGCAACTGTGATTAGAAACTACAATCTTAAGTACGATCGTGACTTCTAAAGTTGATCCAATTGAAACTCACAACCTATAAACAAAAGTATGATCATATGTGGGTCCCACAATCATACCATGGCTTGTCTGATCATGTTCAGAGTACCCAAAAGTCCATCCCATACCACAATCACAACCCATGATCGTAGGTAGAACCCACGATCATGGGAAGGTCTCATGGGTTCTTCCCAGCAGTTTTTCCAGCATATTTTTATAAGGGCACCCTAGTCTTTTCATACTCTTTTAAAACCTAAACTACATATTTTTAACTATCCTAAGGCTGAATAGTAAGCCTAAGCTTACCCTAAGTCCCTCATTACTCAAAATTAAGTCTACATTTAGAGAGAAAACAAGAAAAGAGGCGATTTCTCTTCTCCAAGGCATAACTAGGGTTCATCTTCTTCAAGCTCCAAATACAAAGGTTTCACCAAGGTTTGCACTCTCAGGTATGTTGGATTTCATCAATGGGTATCTTTTAACCTATTGAGTCTTGAAATACATTCAGTTTCTCAGTTATTTCATGATCTCAAAATTAGGGTTTTCATTATAGCCATGATTCTTCGTGTACTTCAGTTCCCCATAACTAGTAAACTATAAATACATATTTCTCAATGAAATTTAGTATGTTGATAGTATCATGTCCATGAACTATAAGTATAATGATATTCCATGATTTTTTTTGGGCTTTTATTATGTAATTTCATATTCCATTCATATCATAGAAGCTATCATGAATAGTTGCATTCTTCAGAGATGGCGAGTTATGAGTACTTGATGACCTAGGATCTCATACATTGTTAATTAAACACTCATTCCTCTTGGTTTACATGTTTTAGGATCCTTTCAGATAGAGGGTCTATTACTGAATCTCAGTCTATCTGTACTTTTAGTGTTATAGACCTGCAAAGTGATGTTCTGATAATGTGTATATATATATACTAAATAGTAATTTCAGATAATACATACTATTAAAATATTTGCATCTTCAAGAGTCAAGAATTAGGATTGTGGTACAGCCTTCTAGGGTCATTCTAAAGCTTAGTCCTCATGTGTATCTTATGCATTTTACTTCAGCCATCTCAGGTCCCTATAAACTTACAAGTCACAGTGTTCAAAAATACATGACACGTATATATATATATGCATATACGTTTTGATACCATGATTAGGATATTCAGTTCCTAATCGTAATAAACATGACATGCATGAAATCTAGATATGCCATCAATGCTCTTGAACACTCTTTCCTAAAAGTAAGTTCCTGATTAGTATGGTATTTGAAATTCCATCAATAATCGTGGATCAGTTTTCTTATAAAGCAAAGTGCACTAGTAGTATGGCAATCAGGCTTGGTATCCATGATCATCTCAGTTTGACATCCAAGCATTTCATCTTATCGAGCTATCAAGAATATTTAGTTGGGAGTAGTACTTAGCACCGAGTTGGACTAGGTTTCAGCAAGCACAGACCCTATTCCTAGAACTATGTACCACCGTAGGTTTGTTTATACCGTATTAGATCAGATCATTCTTTATACCCTGGCAAAGTATATTAGGCCTTCTTCAATGGGATTCATGCATCGAATTCCATGTTTAGCTCACATGGTTATATATCAATTAATATTATCTCCCATAGTCTCACATTTGGGTATTTGCATTACCCTTAGTCTAATCTATTTTACAGTATCTCAGTTATATCAGAATATTTATGAAGTCAATACTTGCATCTTAGTATACCTCAGTGATATGTAATTGATTTAGATATTCTATCATCAGTACCTCAGTCCGTTTACCTCCTATGATATTCAGAATGTCCTTGTACTGCTATAGTTAAGACTTAGATATTGCATAATCATGTACTCAGTTTACACAACATATTACTATTGTTTAGTTATATGTTTATTACTTGGTCTTGCATCAATTTACCATGTCACATGTATCTTGTTCAGCCTATGTTAGTATTTTCCCATCTCATATACTCAATACATTCAAAGTAATGATCTCATACTTTCCTTTGTACTATATTATCTTATAATATAGGTTCTGACGCTCAACATTTGGATCATGCTTAGTACGACTATTTACCATATCAACAGCAGTATTGGTGAGTCCTCATTATTCGAGGGCCAATTATCAGTCTTTCTTTTGATATCATTTAGTTTATATAGTTGTAGTTAGTTGGGGGGGTGGGGGGGTGGGTTCCCAACAACTCATATGATTTAGAGGCTTTTAGACAGTCAGTTGGATTATGATTTCAGCTTAATGAGTTTTATTCAGATATTGTCACTTGGGTATTTTGCCAAACTTATTTTTTAGAATATAAACTTCTGCATAAATGATTTCCAGATTATTTCAGTAATTATAGTGTCATGCCAGACCATGGGTTAGCCTGGGGTCACTTGTGACTCTAAGCACGGTGTTACGACTAGGGGGTAGTCACGGGTCGTGAAATCATAGTTGTTAGGTGGTAATACACGTGTAGTAATGAAAGAAACCAAGTTCTGTTATTGGTCCGTCCAACCTATATAAATTTTGTGTAGTGATTTAACAGGCAAAGAAACATTGATAGTCAATCCGAGTATGCAATACAATGATGTTAGGATGTAATACATGTGTAGTTTAGTAAGAAAACAAGTTCCATTATTTGTTCCAACCTATGTATTTCTTGTTTATTGTTTGAGTATGCAAAGAAACACTGGTAATCTATTTGAGTTTAGAATACATAGATATTTTGAGGTGATATTCATGTACAAATGTAACAAATCAAGTTCTATTATTGGTTTATCCAACCTATGTACGTATCGGTTAGTGGTATAGTAGTTAAAGAAACACTGATAATCCATCCATGTATTGAATACATTGATCTTAGTAGGTAATACACATGTAGTTTTGTAAGAAATCAAGTTATATTATTTGTTTTTCCAGCCTATGTATTTCTTGAGTATAGATTTTATAGGCAAAGATACACTGATAATTTATCTTAGTATGAATTATGTTAATATTAAGAGGTAATACTCATCTAATTATGTAAGGAACCAAGTTCTATTATTTCTCTAACCAACCTATATATGTCTCATTTAGTGGTATAGTAGTCAAAGCAACACCAATAATCCATCTTAGTATGGATTACATAGTTTTTTAGAGGTAATACTCAAGTACTTATGGAACAAACCAAGTTCTTCTATTGGTATATCCAACCTATGTATGTCTTGTTTAGGGTCTCGTAGTCAAAAAAACACTGATAATCTAACTGAGTCTGGAATACATAGGTGTTTTGAGGAAATACACGTGCAAAATATTAAAATGTAAATTCTATTATTGGTTTGTTCATCCAATCTTGTTTAGTGGTATAGTAGCCAAAGAAACACTAATGATCCATCTGAGTATTGAGTACATTGATCTTATGAGGTAATGTATGTGTAGTTTTGTAAGAAATCAAGTTCAATTATTTGTTTTCCCAGCCTATGTATTTCTTGATTAGTAATTTATTAGGAAAAGCAACACTGATAATCTATCCGAGTATGGAATATGTTGAGATTGGGAGGACTTATTTAAGAAACAAAGTTCTATTATTGGTCTAACCAACCGTGTTATAGTAGTCAAAGAATTACTGACAATCCTATCCGAGTATAAAATACATAGGTTTTTGGAGGTAATACTCATGTACTAATGTAATATACCAAGTTCTATTATTGGTTCATCCAACCTACATATGTCTCATTTAGTAGTATAGTTGGCAAAGAAACACTGATAATCTATCCGAGTATGTTATACATAGATGTTAGGTTGTTATACACGTGTAGTTATGGAAGAAACTAAGTTCTATTTTTGGTTTTGTCCAACCTATGTATTTCATATTTACTATATCAGAATGCAAAGAAACACTAATAATCCATCCTTGTAGAGAATACATAGGTGTTTGGAGGTAATTCTCAAGTACTAAAGTAACAAACCATGTTCTAATATTGGTCTATCTAACCAATGTATGTCTCTTTTAGGAAATAGTAGTCAAAGAAACATTGATAATCTATCTGAGTCTGGAATACATAGGTGGTTAGAGGTAATACACGTGTAGTTATATGAGAAACCAAGTTCTATTATTGGTTTGTCCAACCAATATATGTCTCATTAAGTGGTATATTAGTAATATAAACACCAATAATCCATCTGAGTATGGAATGCATAGATGTTGGATGGTAATACACCAGTAGTAATGACAGGAACCATGTTCTAATATTGGTTCGTCCAACCTATGTAAGTCTTGTGTAGTGATTTAGCAGGCAAAGAAACATCAATAATTCAACAGAGTATGGAATACATTGATGTTAAGAGGTTATACATGTTAGTTTAGTAAGAAAACAAGTTCCATTATTTATATTTCCAACCTATGTATTTCTCGTTTATTGTTTAAGTATGCAAAGAAACACCGATAATCCATTTGAGTTTGGAATATGTAGATATTTTGAGGTGATACTCACGTACAAATGTTACAAATCAAGCTCTATTATTCATCTACCCAACCTATGTACGTCTCGGCTAGTGGTATAGTAGTAAAAGAAACACTGATAATCCATCTGAGTATTGAATACATTAATCTTAGGAGGTAATACACGTGTAGTTTTGTAAGAAATCAAGTTATATTATTTGTTTTTCCAGCCTATGTATTTCTTGAGTAGAGATTTTGTAGGAAAACAAACACTGATAATCTATCCGAGTGTGGAATATTTTAATAATAGGAGGTAATACTCATGTAGTTATGTAAGAAACCAAGTTCTATTATTTCTCTAACCAACTTATATATGTCTCATTTAGTGGTATATTAGTCAAAAAAACACTGATAATCCATCCGAGGATAGAATACGTAGTTTTTTGGAGGTAATACTCAAGTACTTATGTAAAAAACCATGTTCTACTATTGGTCTAACCAACCTATGTATGTCTTGTATAGGGTGTAGTAGTCAAAGAAACACTGATAATCCATCTGATTCTATAATACATAAGTGTTTTGAGGTAATACACATGCAGTAATATGAAAAATCAAGTTCTATTATTGGTCAATGCATCCAATCACGTTTAGTGGTATAGTAGCCAAATAAACACTAACAATCCATCCGAGTGTTGAATTCATTGATATTAGGAGGTAATACACGTGTAGTTTTGTAAGAAATCAAGTTCTATTATTTGTTTTTATAGCCTATGTATTTCTTGATTAGTAATTTTGTAGGAAAAGAAACTGATAATCTATCCGAGTATGGAATATGTTGATATTAAGAGGTAATACTCATGTACTGATGTAAGAAATAAGGTTCTACTATTGGTCTAACCAACCAATGGATGTTCTGCTTAGTGTTTTAGTTGTAAACGAATCACAAATTATCCTATCCGAGTATGAAATACATTGATATTAGGAGGTGATACTCATGTACCAATGTAATAATCCAAGTTCTATTATTGGTCTGTCCAACCTATATATGTCTCATTTAGTGGTATAATAGGCAAAGAAACACCGATAATCTTTCCGAGTATGTTATACATAGATGTTAGGTTGTTATACACTTGTAGTTATGGAAAAAAACAAGTTATTTTTTTGGTTTTTTCCAACCTATGTACGTTTTATTTAGTGAATAGTAGTCAAAGAAACATTGATAATCCATCCGAGTCTGGAATACATAGGTGGTTGGAGGTAATACATGTGTAGTTATATTCGAAAAAAAGTTCTATAATTGGTCTGTCCAACCAATATATGTCTCGTTAAGTGTTATAGTAGTAAAATAAACACAAATAGTCCATCCAAGTATGGAATGCATAGATGTTAGGTTGTAATACACATGTAGTAATGAAAGAAACCAAGTTCTGTTATTGGTCCGTCAAACCTACGTAAGTCTTGTGAAGTGATTTAGCAGACAAAAACCATCGATAATCCATCCGAGTATGCAATACATTGATGTTAGGAAGTAAAACATTTGTAGTTTAGTAAGAAAACAAGTTCCATTATTTGGTTTTCCAACTTTTATATTTCTCGTTTATTGTTTAAGTATGCAAAGATACACCGATAATCCATTTGAGTTTGGAATATGTAGATATTTTGAGGTGATAATCATGTACAAATGTAACAAATCAAGTTATATTATTGGTCTAACCAATTTATGTACATCTCAGTTAGTAGTATAGTAGCAAAAGAAACACTGATAATCTATCCGAGTAATGAATACATTGATCTGAGGAGGTAATACACGTTTATTTTTCTAAGAAATCAAGTTATATTATTTGTTTTTCCAGCCTATGTATTTATTGAGTAGAGATTTTGTAGGTAAAGAAAAACTAATAATCTATCCGAGTATGGAATATGTTAATACTATAAGGTAATACTCATGTAGTTATGTCAGAAACCTAGTTCTAATATTTCTCTAACCAACCTCTATATGTCTTATTTAGTGGCATAGTAGTCAGAAAAACACCGATAATCCATCTGAGTATGGATTACACAGATTTTTGGAGGTAATACTCAAGTACTTATGTAACAAACCAAGTTCTACTTTTGATGTATCCAACCTATGTATGTATTTTTTAGGGTCTAGTAATCAATGAAACATTTATAATCCATTTGAGTAGGGAAAACATAGGTGTTATGAGGTAATTGTCACGCCCCGAATCCCATCGGGACGGATTGGCACTTGTAGCCGACAAGGCCCGAGAGAACCAAGCTTTGTCTCTAAACAATCATATGCATGCCATAAGAAACCCATAATCACATAATAGCTATAGATCTCAACAATGGAATTCATGGAACATGATATATATATACATATGCGAAACTTGGCCGTTGAGGCAACCAAGTCAAGAACGACATATCCCCTTTACATTTATACACCCACATCCGTCTACAAAAGCCTCTAACAAATGAATTCACCAAAATGAACTAAAAGTAGGGACAAGTCCCCGCTTTATACAACATGTACAACACCAAAACATATGTACAACTGTGACTTGGAGAAACCCCGAACTAACTGGAGCTCACCAAAGATCTGCAACACTGGCAACCTACTGTGGAGGCCTACTAGTACCTGCGCCTGCAGCAAGTAAGGTAAATTCCCCAAGAGGGGTCAGTACGAAAAATGTACTGAGTATGTATGGCCATATGAAACTTGTAAGATATGAAAATATATCAAGAACTCAAGTTCAGATGCATAACCAATATAGATAATTCACAATATAGATGAGTCACTATTCTGTACTTTGGATACCGTGTATGTTGCTTTCATTACATTCTTTGTATCTTTACTTCCATGATTATTCATCTTTGCTTTTGACCTGTGATACCCGGGCCCCGACTGAACAGTGGGTTTTAAACATAACATAGCGTTATGTTGGGATCGGCTCGAACTAGGCTTATGCCCCTAGAGCTGCCACCCTATGAATCAATATATATATCAGGATTGGCTCGAGCTAGGTTAGTACCTCTAGAGATGCCACCCATACAACATTTCAGGTTCGGCTCGAGCTAGGTTATTACCCCTAGAGCTGCCCCCTGTCAGGATCGGTCCGAGCTAGGCTTATGCCCCCAGGACTACCCCCTGATCCAACAACCTCGGGATCGGCTTAAGCTAAGCATTTTGCCCCCAAAGCTGCCACCCATACTTGATCATTGACCACATATGCATTACTTTGTTTATTACTTTGAGATTAATACCATGATAGTCACAACTTTACTTGAAGCTTTGGATCATTAACCAATGAGTGAGGGACATGTGAATAAACATTGTTGGAAACATAGCCTTATTGGAAACATAACACCATTGGAATCATTAGACAATAGTCAATGAACAAGATACATGAGTATAACCACTATTGGAACTTTGGAACATAACATTGTTGAGCTTTTGGAACATTATTCATGAATATGAGACATGAGATTCACAATTGATCAATGATTAGGAAACATGTGCTAATGACAATTGATAACCGGGTATAGGATACCTTGAGACATTTCGCAAGAGGACAAGTGTAATTCATGTTTCGATGCTTTGAACCAAACTCTGCTGAAAAGATCTCCAAAAGTGTGTTGTGAACTGTGCTCCTCTGTCTGATATAATGGAAAGTGGGATACCATGCAATCGTCCTCTGTCTGATATAATAGAAAGTGGGATACCATGCAATCGTACTATCTCTTTCACATACAACTTTGCATAATCCTCAGCTGTATAGGTGGTCTTGACTGGTAGAAAATATGATGATTTGGTAAGCCTGTCCACTATAACCCATATAGAATCAAAGTTCCGCAATGTACGAGGCAAACCTGTAATGAAATCCATATTAATCATATCCCATTTCCAGACTGGAATATTGATACATTGCATGTAACCTCCCGATTTCTGATGTTCCACTTTCACTTGTTGACAATTCGAGTATTGCGCGACAAATTCTGCAATGTTCTTTTTCATATTTCCCCACCAATACACTTCTTTCAATTCATGGTACATTTTAGTAGCACCCGGATGAATAGAATAGCGCGAATGATGCGCCTCTATCATGATTTGTTTTCTCAACTCATCTACATCTGGTACACATAATCTTTATTAATATTGGAGTACCCCTTCTTGTGTAAGATCAAATGCCTTTGTCAAATTTTGTTGTACATTTTCCTTTAGCTGTAATAAAATAGAATCCGCAAACTGCTTCTCTTTCACTTCAGCTATCAAGGAGGATTCTGCTGCATTTTGCACAATAACCCTTTCATCTGGAGATTCAATAAGTCGAACTCCCAAGCTGTCTATTTGATGTAGATCTTTGATTATCTCTTGTTTTTCAGTCAACTGGCCACTAGTGCTTTCTACTGCCTTGCGGCTCAGTGCATCAGCTACTACATTTGCTTTGCCTGGGTGATAAAGAATATCAATATCATAGTCTTTCAAGATCTCTAACCACCTTCTCTGCCTCAAATTGAGTTCCTTATGCTTAAAGAGATATTGCAAACTTTTATGATCCGTATAGATATCATGAACTCCATAAAAATAATGACGCATTATCTTTAAAGCAAAGACCACCGCTGCTAATTCAAGATCATGTGTGGGATAATTTTTCTCGTGTGGCCTCAACTGTCGTGAGGCATATGCTATGACATTACTATGTTGCATTAATACACATCCGAGGCCAACCCCGAAAGCATCACAATACACTACATAACCTTCGGTACCTTCGGGAAGCACTAAAACTGGTGTGGAGGTTAATTTATCTTTCAACCTTGGGAAGCTTTTCTTGCACGCATCATTCCACTAAAATTTTACTACCTTATGTGTAAGCTTTGTTAACGGTGCAGCAATGGAAGAAAAACCTTCCACGAATCTTCGTTAATAACCTACCGGTCCAAGAAAACTATAAATTTTTGTGGGTGTCGTAGGTCTTGGCCAATTTTTCACCGCTTCAATCTTATGTGTATCAACCTGTATCCCTTCATCTTACGCAATGTGACCCAAGAATGCAACTGATTTTAAGCAAAACTCACATTTGGAGAACTTGGCATACAACTTACGCTCACGGAGAATCTGCAACACTTGCCATAAGTGATTAGCATGGTCCTCTAGGGATCTTGAATAAACCAGGATGTCATCTATAAACACCGTGATGAACACATCTAGAAATGGCTTAAACACCTTATTCATCAAATCCATGAACACAGCCGGTGCATTTGTTAGTCCAAATGACATAACTAAAAATTCATAATGGCCATACCGTGTTTGAAAAGCTGACTTGGGCATATCTTCTTCTCTAACTCTGACTTGATGGTAACCCGACCTCAAGTCGATCTTGGAAAAACACTTGTCACCCAGTAACTGATTAAACAAATCATCAATTCGAGGGAGGGGATATTTGTTCTTGATCGTTACCTTATTCAATTACCGATATTCAATGCACATTCTCAATGTGCCATCTTTCTTCAGTACAAATAATAAAGGCGCACCCCACGGGGATATACTAGGCCTAATGAAGCCTTTGTCCAGCAAATCTTTCAATTGCTCCTTCAATTCACGCAATTTTGCTGGAGCCATTCTATAGGGAGGAATAGAAATAGGCTGAGTGCCTGGAATCACATCAATGCCAAATTCTACTTCCCATTCTGGGGGTAATCCTGGAAGATCCTCTGGGAATACAACAAAAAATTCATTGACCACTGGAACCGACTGCGGAGTTAGTGGTTCCACATCATTATCTTTCACCCGTACTAAATGATATATGTAACCCTTAGCAATCATTTTCCTGGCTTTTAGATAGGAAATAAATCTTTCTCGTGGTGCCCCTACAAAATTGCACCTTCTTGGATCGACAATCTACCGTAGCATAACAGGAGGCCAACCAATCCATTCCCATGATCACATCAAAATCCACCATGTCTAATTCAATGAGATCGGCCAATGTATCATGACCACACACCGTTACCACACAATTAAGATATACTCTTTTTGCAACAATATATTCGCCGACTGGTGTAGACACTTCAATTGATTTAATTAATAATTTTGGTGCATTTGCAAATTTTGCAGCAACCAATGGAGTAACATAGGAAAATGTAGAACCGGGGTCAATCAATGCATATACATTATATGAAAATATGGATAATGTACCTGTGACAACATCAGGGGAAGCATCTGAATTCTGTCGGTCCACTAACGCATAAGTACGATTCTGAACCCCACTAGTACTGGCTGCTCCTCTTGCACCCCTACCACGACCAACAGACTGCACACCTCGACCCAGTGAAGTAACCAATGCTGATGATGCAATGGCCGATCCTGCCGGTCGTGCCATACCACTCATGCTCCTCTGGGGACACTCTCTCATCATGTGTCCTGTCATGCCGCACCAGAAACAAGCATTTGTCCCCACTCGGCATGTACCTGCATGAACACGCCCGCAGTGCTGACACTGCTGACGAGGAAAACCTGCTGCCTGTGATCCGTGAACTCCGCTACTCTGCCCAGATGGACCACCCCTAGATCCTTGAAACTGAGAGTGAGCACCCCATGTGGAATAGGAGAACGATGGTCTAGGTGGTCTAGGAAACATACGGGGCCTAGATCCTTCTTGGGACATCATAGGTGGTCCCATAGGTCTAGCCCGTTTGGACTGTCCCCTATAAAATTCATGTACCCTTCGTATCTGCCTTTGATCTTCCATTTTTTGGGCGAAGGCCTAAATTCTCGCTATATCCATGTCCTTATTCAAGGCTGCAATGGTGCAATCCCTTACCAAATATGGCTCTAGTCTGTCCACGTATCTGTGGACCCTGTCTGTCATTGTAGCCACAACATTTGGCGCATATCGAGCCAAGGAATTAAATTGCAAGCTATATTCTCTGACACTCAAATTTCCTTGATAGAGATTTACAAACTGATCCGCACGCACCTCATGGATCTCATAGGGCAAGTAATGATCAAGGAAAACCACTCTAAACTCTTCCCATGTAGGTGGATTAGCACCAATATCACGAGATTTCTTCCAATCCTCGTACCACAATATTGCCTCTCCTTTCAATCGGTACGCAGCAAGTTCAACTGTCTCTACCCCCGTCACGTGCATAACTTCCAAGGTTCTCTGAATTTGATCCACGAAGTCCTGTGGATCTGCTTTTGGATCTGACTCTGTGAAGATAGGAAGGTCCAGTTTCAAGAAATCCTGTGTTCTGCGACATGCCACTCTAGCCGCATCATCATCATGTGTCATTGGACCAGCTCGTCCTTTACTCTGGGCTGCCACTAACTCTGTTAACATATGAACTGCATTTATAAGATCCTGATCTGTGGCATTCATTGGTGGTTCTGCAGGTACTTCTCTACCAAATGGCTCCTCTGGAGCTGGAAAAGTAGACGAAGACCGCGATGAAATTTCAGCATTTGCTCCACCTTGACTAGCTTGGTCAGGTGGTAGTCTACTTATTCCTTCTTCAGCAGGCACATCTACCTGCTTCCCTTTACCTTTACGTCTCCTCGTGATTGGCATTTTGACAATACCAAAGAAAAACAATTACCATGATCAGATTCAATTCAACTTACAACACTGGCTCTATTGCACGATCTAGAAGTGAAGAAAAGAAACAAAATCCTAAATGTCTTGTAGCCTCCTACTTATAAATGTGGTTCACAATACATCGATAAGTTAGACTCTACTCAGACACGGCTTTGTAGACACCCTTAGAACGACCTGCTCTGATACCACTTTTGTCATGCCCCGAATCCCATCGAGACGGATTGGGACTCGTAGCCGACAAGGCCCGAGAGAACCAAGCTTTGTCTCTATCCAATCATATGCATGCCATAAGAAACCCATAATCACATAATAGCTATAGATATCAACAATGGAATTCATGGAACATGATATATATATACATATGCGAAACTTGGCCGTTGAGGCCACCAAGACAAGAACGACATATCCCCTTTACATTTATACACCCACATCCGTCTACAAAAGCCTCTAACAAATGCATTGACTAAAATGAACTAAAAGTCGGGACAAGTCCCCGCTTTATACAACATGTACAACACCAAAACATATGTATAACTGTGACTCAGAGAAGCCCCGAACTAACTGGAGCTCACCAAAGATCTGCAACACTGGCAACCTACTGTGGAGGCCTACTAGTACCTGCGCCTGCAGCAAGTAAGGTAAATTCCCCAAGAGGGGTCAGTACAAAAAATGTACTGAGTATGTAAGGCCATATGAAACTTGTAAGTTATGAAAATATATCAAGAACACAAGTTCAGATGCATAACCAATATAGATAATTCACAATATAGATGAGTCACTATTCTGTACTTTGGATACCGTGTATGTTGCTTTCGTTACATTCTTTGTATCTTTACTTCCATGATTATTCATCTTTGCCTTTGACCTGTGATACCCGGGCCCCGACTGAACAGTGGGTTTTAAACATAACATAGCGTTATGTTGGGATCGGCTCGATCTAGGCTTATGCCCCTAGAGCTGCCACCCTATGAATCAATATATATATATCGGGATCGGCTCGAGCTAGGTTAATACCTCTAGAGCTGCCACCCATACAACATTTCAGGTTCGGCTCGAGCTAGGTTATTACCCCTAGAGCTGCCCCCTGTTAGGATTGGTTCGAGCTAGGCTTATGCCCCCAGGACTGCCCCCTGATCCAACAACCTCGGGATCGGCTTGATCTAGGCATTTTGCCCCCAAAGCTGCCACCCATACTTTATCATGGACCACATATGCATTACTTTGTTTATTACTTTGAGATTGATACCATGATAGTCACAACTTTACTTGAAGCTTTGGATCATTAACCAATGAGTGAGGGACATGTGAATAAACATTGTTGGAAACATAGCCTTATTGGAAACATAACACCATTGGAACCATTAGACAATAGTCAATGAACAAGATACATGAGTATAACCACTATTGGAACTTTGGAACATAACATTGTTGAGCTTTTGGAACATTATTCATGAATATGAGACATGAGATTCACAATTGATCAATGATTAGGAAACATGTGCTAATGACAATTGATAACCGGGTATAGGATACCTTGAGACATTTCGCAAGAGGACAAGTGTAATGTCAATGTGAATACTATTTGCCGCAGAAAGATACGGACAGAATAACCTTACATACCTTGTACTCTCAATACGAATATACAATCCTAGAGGTGCATACAATAGTCCCACTCCTTCTTTATGTGTCACTCTACAACACAAATACATAACGGGATTCACCTTAACCATCAACTACTTTACAAATGCATATAACATCAATGAGTTACATGTTTGCCTTTAAACATGCCATTTCCCCTTGACAAAATCATTGATGAAATTATTATTCCAAAAATCCCCCAATATTCCATACATTGACCAATACATGATAATCAATACATTTCGCCACAACACTTCTCCTTCACACTTTCTTATCCACACCACATCACAAATAATCCATCAAATTACCTTAATACACCTCATAGCACATATCGGCCAAAATCCCACAATTTACACTTTTAGAAAAATAACAATTTTAATAACAAAATCACACCATACATGTTCATATTTTATCCATACCATGCTCTTTCATCAAAGTCACAAGTCATAATTCAAGCTTGAATCTCATAGATCACAAATCTTATATAAAAACACAAAGTACCATGTTCAACACCTCCAAGCATAACCAATATGATTTACATACTCTCCCATGAATATAATATATTAATCCATATCAATAATCACTTACCCAAGCTTGAAAAATGATGATCTTGTTCCAAAAGTTGGCTTTGAACTCGTAGGGTTTGAAGAAAATATCTTGTATATTTGTCAATTTTTGATTTTTTCCAACCTATGAATTTCACATTTACTGTTTTAGAATGCAAACTAACACCGACAATCCATCTAAATACTGAATACATAGGTGTTCAGATGTAATGCTCAAGTACTTATGTATCAAACCATGTTCTACTATTGGTCTATCCAACCTATGTATGTCTTGTTTAGGGTCTAGTAGACAAAGAAACACAGATAATCCATCTGAATCTGGAATACATGGGTGTTTTAAGGAAATACACGTGCAGTAATTTGAGAAAGCAAGTTCTATTATTGGTCAGTCCATCCAATCTAATTTAGTGGTATAGTGGCCAAAGAAACACTGATAATCCATCGAAGTATCGAATACATTGATTATAGGAAGTAATACATGTGTAGTTTTGTTAGAAATCAAGTTCTATTATTTGTTTTTCCAGCCTATGTATTTCTTGATTAGTAATTTAGTACGAAATGAAACATTGATAATCTATTCGAGTATGGAATATGTTGTACTAGGAGGCAATACTCATGTACTTATGTAAGAAACAAAGTTCTATTATTTCTCTGACCAACATACATATGTTTCATTTAGTGGTATAGTAGTTAAAGTAACACCAATAAAACATCCGAGTATAAAATACATTGCTATTAGGAGGTAATACTCATGTACTAATGTAATAAAGCAAGTTCTATCATTTATCCGTCCAACCTATATATGTCTCATTTAGTGGTATAGTAGGCAAAGAAATATCGATAATCTATCCGAGTATTTTATACATAGATGTTAGGTTGTTATACACATGTAATTATGGAAGAAACCAAGTTCTATTTTTGGTTTTGTCCAACCTATGTATTTCAGTTT
Source organism: Capsicum rhomboideum (assembly GCA_031232105.1). Classification (NCBI taxonomy): domain Eukaryota; kingdom Viridiplantae; phylum Streptophyta; class Magnoliopsida; order Solanales; family Solanaceae; genus Capsicum; species Capsicum rhomboideum. The sequence goes on from CP124718.1 coordinate 55,978,469, forward strand.
TTTTATTTTAGAATGCAAAGAAACACCGATAATCCATTCGAGTACTGAATACATAGGTGTTTAGAGGTAATTCTCATGTACTATTGTATCAAACCAAGTCTTACTATTGGTCTATACAACCTATGTATGTCTCGTTTAGGGAATAGTAGTCAAAGAAATATTGATAATCCATCTGAGTCTGTAATACATAGGCGGTTGGAGGTAATACACGTGTAGTTATATGAGAAACCAAGTTCTATTATTGGTTTGTCCAACCAATATATGTCTCGTTAAGTGGTATAGTAGTAATATAAACACCAATAATCCATCCAAGTATGGAATGTGTAGATGTTTGGTCGTAATACACGTGTAGTAATGAAAGAAACCAATTTTTGTTATTGGTTCATCTAAACTGTGTAAGTCTTCTATTGTGAATTAGTAGGAAAAGAAACATCGATAATCCATCCGAACATGCAATACATTAATGTTAAGAGGTAATACATGTGTAGTTTTGTAAGAAATCAAGTTTAATTAGTTGTTTTTACAACCTATGTATTTCTTGATTAGTAATTTAGTAAGAAAAGAAACACTGATAATCTATCCGAGTATGGAATATGTTGATATTAGGAGGTAATACTCAAGTACTAATGTAATAAAGCAAGTTCTGTTGTTTTTCTGTCCAACCTATATATGTCTCTTTTAGTGGTATAGTAGGTAAAGAAACACCGATAATCTATCTGTGTATTTTATACATAGATGTTAGGTTGTTGTACACATGTAGTTATGGATGAAACCAAGTTCAATTTTTGATTTTTTCCAACCTATGAATTTCACATTTACTGTTTTAGAATGCAAACTAACACCGACAATCCATCTAAATACTGAATACATAGGTGTTCAGATGTAATGCTCAAGTACTTATGTATCAAACCATGTTCTACTATTGGTCTATCCAACCTATGTATGTCTTGTTTAGGGTCTAGTAGACAAAGAAACACAGATAATCCATCTGAATCTGGAATACATGGGTGTTTTAAGGAAATACACGTGCAGTAATTTGAGAAAGCAAGTTCTATTATTGGTCAGTCCATCCAATCTAATTTAGTGGTATAGTGGCCAAAGAAACACTGATAATCCATCCAAGTATCGAATACATTGATTATAGGAAGTAATACATGTGTAGTTTTGTTAGAAATCAAGTTCTATTATTTGTTTTTCCAGCCTATGTATTTCTTGATTAGTAATTTAGTACGAAATGAAACATTGATAATCTATTCGAGTATGGAATATGTTGTACTAGGAGGCAATACTCATGTACTTATGTAAGAAACAAAGTTCTATTATTTCTCTGACCAACATACATATGTTTCATTTAGTGGTATAGTAGTTAAAGTAACACCAATAAAACATCCGAGTATGAAATACATTGCTATTAGGAGGTAATACTCATGTACTAATGTAATAAAGCAAGTTCTATCATTTATCCGTCCAACCTATATATGTCTCATTTAGTGGTATAGTAGGCAAAGAAATATCGATAATCTATCCGAGTATTTTATACATAGATGTTAGGTTGTTATACACATGTAATTATGGAAGAAACCAAGTTCTATTTTTGGTTTTGTCCAACCTATGTATTTCAGTTTTTTTATTTTAGAATGCAAAGAAACACCGATAATCCATTCGAGTACTGAATACATAGGTGTTTAGAGGTAATTCTCATGTACTATTGTATCAAACCAAGTCTTACTATTGGTCTATACAACCTATGTATGTCTCGTTTAGGGAATAGTAGTCAAAGAAATATTGATAATCCATCTGAGTCTGTAATACATAGGCGGTTGGAGGTAATACACGTGTAGTTATATGAGAAACCAAGTTCTATTATTGGTTTGTCCAACCAATATATGTCTCGTTAAGTGGTATAGTAGTAATATAAACACCAATAATCCATCCAAGTATGGAATGTGTAGATGTTTGGTCGTAATACACGTGTAGTAATGAAAGAAACCAATTTTTGTTATTGGTTCATCTAAACTGTGTAAGTCTTCTATTGTGAATTAGTAGGAAAAGAAACATCGATAATCCATCCGAACATGCAATACATTAATGTTAAGAGGTAATACATGTGTAGTTTTGTAAGAAATCAAGTTTAATTAGTTGTTTTTACAACCTATGTATTTCTCGTTTATTGTTTAAGTATGCAAAGAAACACCGATAATCCATTCGACTTTAGAATACGTAGATATTTTGAGGTGAAATTCATGTACAAATGTAACAAATCAAGTTATATTATTGGTTTATCCAACCTGTGTTCATCTCGGTAAGTGGAATAATAGTCAAAGAAACACTGTTAATCCATTTGAGTATTGAATACTTTGATCTTAGGAGGTAATGCACGTGTATTTTTGTATGAAAACAAGTTATATTATTTGTTTTTCTAGACTATGTATTTCTTGATTAGAGATTTTGTAGGCCAAGAAACACTAATAATCTATCCGAGTATGGAATATGTTAACATTATAAGGTAATACTCATGTAATTATGTAATAACCCAAGTTCTATTATTACCCTAACCAACCTATATTTGTCTCATTTAGAGGTATAGTCATCAAAGAAACATTGATAATCCATCTTAGTATGGAAAACATAGTTTTTTAGAGGTAATAATCAAGTACATAGTTTTTTGGAGGAAACACTCAAGTACATATGTAAAAAACCATGCCCAACTATTGATCTATGCAACCTATGTATGTCTTATGTAGGCTCTAGTAGTCAAAGAAAAACTGATAATCCATCTGAATCTGGAATACATAGTTGTTTTGAGGCAATACACGTGCGGTAATTTGACAAAGCAAGTTCTATTATTGGTCTGTCCATCCAGTTTTGTTGAGGGGTATAGTTGCCAAAGGAACAATGATAATCCATTCAAGTATCGAATACATTGTTCTTAGGAGGTAATACACATGTAGTTTTGTAAGAAATCAAGTTCTATTATTTGCTGTTCCAGCTTATGTATTTCTTGATTAGTAATTTAGTAGGAAATGAAACACTAATAATCTATCCGAGTAAGGAATATGTTGATATTAGGAGGCAATACTCATGTACTTATGTAACAAACAAAGTTCAATTATTTCTCTAACCAACCTATTTATGTCTTATTCAGTGGTATAGTAGTCAAGCATCACCGATAATCCATTCGAGCATGAAATACATTGATATTAGGAGGTAATACTCATATACTAATGCAATAAACCAAGTTCTATTATTTGTCCGTCCAACCTATATATGTCTCATTTGGTGGTATAGTAGGCAGAGAAACACCGATAATCTATCTAAGTATGTTATACATAGATGTTAGGTTGTTATACACATGTAGTTATGGAAGAAACCATGTTCTATTTTTCATTTTGTCCAGCCTATGTATTTGACATTTATTGTTTTAGAATGCAAAGAAACACCGATAATCCATCTGAGTACAAAATACATAGGTGTTTGGTGGTAATACTCAAGTACTAATGTTACAAACCAAGTTCTACTATTGGTCTATCCAACCTTTGTATGTCTCATTTAGGGAATAGTAGTCAAAGAAACACTGATAATCCATCTGAGTATTGAATACATAGGTGGTTGGAGGTAATACATGTGTAGTTATATGAGAAACCAAGTTCTATTATTGGTCTGTCCAACCAATATATGTCTCGTTAAGTGGTATAGTAATAAAATAAACAGTAATCCATCCAAGTATTTAATATGTCGAGGTTATGCGGTAATACACGTATAGTAATGAAAGAAACCAAGTTTGGTTATTGGTCCATCTTGTGTAATGATTTAGCAGGCAAAGAAACATCGATAATCCATTCGAGTATGAATACACTGATGTTAGGAGGTAATAAACGAGTAGTTTAGTAAGAAAACAAGTTCCATTAATTTTTTTTCCAACCTATGTATTTCTCGGTTATTGTTTAAGTATGCAAAAAAACATCAATAATCTATTCGAGTTGGGAATAAGTAGATATTTTGAGGTCCAAGTCCTGTACAAATGTAACAAATCAAGCTCTATTATTCATCTATCCAACTTATGTGCGTCTCTGTTAGTGGTATAATAGTAGAAGAAACATTGATAATTCATCCGAGTAATGAATACATTGATCTTAGGAGGTAATACACGTGTAGTTTTATAAGAAATCAAGTTAAATTTTTTTTTTCTAGCCTATGTATTTCTTCAGTAGAGATTTTGTAGGCAAAGAAACAAAGATAATCTATCAGAGTGTGGAATATGTTAATATTAGGAGGTAATACTCATGTAGTTATGTAAGAAAACAAGTTCTATTAATTGTCTAACCAACCTATATATGTCGCATTTAGTGGTATCGTAGTCAAGGAAACACTGATAATTCATCCAAGTATGGAATACATTGTGTTTTGGAGGTAATACTCAAGTACTTATTTATCAAACCATGTTCTACTATTGGTCTATCCAACCTATGTATGTCTTGTTTATGTAGTCATAGAAAAACTTGATAATCCATCTGAGTCTGGAATACGTAGGTGTTTTGAGGTTATACACGTGCAGTAATTTGAGAAAGCAAGTTTTGTTATTGGTAAGACCATCCAATCTAGTTTAGTAGTATAGTATACAAAGAAACATTGATAATCCATCCGAGTATTGAATACATTGATCTTAGGAGGTAATACACGTGTAGTTTTGTAAGAAATCAAGTTCTATTATTTATTTTTCCAGCCTATATATTTCTTGGTTAGTAATGTAGTAGGAAAACAAACACTGATAATCTATCCGAGTATGGAATATGTTAATATTAGGAGGTAATACTCATATACTTATATAAGGAAAAAAGTTCTATTATATCTCTAACAAACCTATAAATGTCTTATTTAGTGGTATTGTAGTCGAAGAAATACCAATAATCCATCCGAGTATGAAATACTATGATATTGGGAGGTAATGATCATGTACTTATATAATAAACCAAGTTCTATTAATTGTCGGTCCAACATATATATGCCTCATTTAGTGGTATAGTAGGCAAAGAAGCACCGATAATCTATCTGAGTATGTTATACATAAAAGTTAGGCTGTTATACATATGTAGTTATGGAAGAAACCAAGTTCTAATTTTTGTTTTTTCCAACCTATGTATGTCTTGTTTAGGGAATAGTAGAAAAAGAAACACTGATAATACATATGAGTCTGGAATACATAGGTGGTTGGAGGTAATACATGTATAGTTATATGAGAAACCAAGTTCTATTAATGGTCTTTCCAACCAATATATATCTCGTTAAGTAATATAGTAGTAAAATTATCACCAAAAATCCATTTAAGTATGGAATGTGTAGATGTTAGGTGGTAATAAACGTGTAGTAATGAAAGAAACCAAGTTTTGTTATTGGTCCATCCAAACTATGTAAGTTTTGTGTAGTGATTTAGTAGGCAAAGAAACATTGATAATCCATCCGAGCATGCAGTACATTGATGTTAAGAGGAAATACATGTGTAGTTTAGTAAGAAAACAAGTTTATTTATTAGTTTTTCCAACCTATGAATTGCTCGTTTATTGTTTAAGTATGTATCGAAACACCAATAATCCATTCGAATTTGGAATACACAGATATTTTAAGGTGATACTCATGTACAAATGTAGCAAATCAAGTTCTATTTTTGGTCTATCCAACCTGTGTTCATCTCGGTTAGTGGTATAGTAGTCAAAGAAACACTAATAATCCATTCGAGTATTGAATACATTGATCTTAGGAGGTAAAACACGTGTAGTTTTGTAAGAAATCTGTGACACCCCGTATACTCCCAACCCAATGTGATGACGATAAACAATGGGTACTTCGGTGTCGAGAAGCCATAAGTATGTATTTGGTAATGTTAACAATGAGCAATTTGAAATTTGGCTTCGTACATGTGATTAGCCTTTCATAAGAGGTGTTTTGTGATTTTTGTGGCGCATTAGTGGGGTTCAAAATGAGTCTAAGAGGACCTCTAAACAAAGTATATTAAGGTTAAGAAGTGAGTTAAATAATAGGACTTGAAGTATCTAACCGAACCCGCGAAGAAAAGTCGAAACAAAAATTTTGGGAAAAAATAAGGAGGGGCGCACCCAGGGGCGTGCCACGCCGCTCTGGGCTGAAATTTTCAGTCCATAGGCAGTAAAGGGGCACGCCAGGCAGCGTGCCACGCCGCCCCTGCGCACCTTTCAAAAGTTGGAAATTTTGTTTAAGTCCCAAGGGTGCCCGGGGATGTATCAAGCCGATTTTTGCCACGTTTATTATACAATCATGATAATATACATGAAATTAGTAAATTATGACATTGGTATGATAAAATTACTCGAGAACGAATTTGGGGTCAAAATGACGATTTTGCCCTTTTGGTCAAAATGGGCCATACGTGGCTAGAATCGCTTGATTTTGGAATTGAGGCTAAGAGTGTGAATAGCATGAGTGGGAATATTTTTTTAACACATATTAGGTTATTTAAACATGAGAAATTATTAATTTTATTGGGTTAAGAGAATTGGGCCCAAAAAGGACCCAAAAAGGAAAATAAGACATGGCCCAAAAGTGGGTCAAAAGACCCATTCTTGTGTTGACTTGTCAATAATGGAATTAATGGATAATGATAAATTTAAAAGGTTATAAAAGGTGGCCAAAATCAGATTTTAATTCATTGTACACACACATGCTTTTCTCTCATTTTCTAGAAAATTCCCAAGAACACTTCTTTGGCTCTCAAACCCTAAGACACTTCTTGAAGCAAGATCATCATCTTCCAAGCTTGGGTAAGTGATTATTCTTGTACTTTAAAATATTATAAGCATGAGAAAATATGTATATCATGTTGGTGATGGTTGAAAATGTTGGACATGGCACTTTTGGCTTTTGTGAAAGATGTGAAATCCATGGGATTTTAACTTGAATTATGACTTATGACTTTGATGAAAGTGCATGATATGGATGAAATAACAACATGTATGGTGTTATTATGGTCTTAAACATGTTCTTTTTCTATAAGTATAAATTATAGGATTTTGGCCGATTTGTTGTTATGAGGTGTATTAAAGTAATTTGATGGAAAAATTGTGATGTGGTGGTGATGGAAAAGTATAAAATATGAGCTTGGTGTAACATGCCATTGGTTATCATGTGTTGGTCAATGTATGGAATATTGTGGAATTCTTGGTATGATGATTTTATAAATGGTGTTGTCAAGGGGGGAAATGACATGTTCGAGTTGAACATGTGACTTATTGTTGTTGTATGCCATTTTAAGGTTATTGGTGGTTAATGTTGGTTCCGTCATGTATTTATGTTGTATAACAAAACATAAGGACAGAGTGGGACTATCGTATGCACTTCTAAGATTGTGTATTCGTAAGTACGAATACAAGGTATGTAAGGTTACTCTTTCTGTATCCTTCTACAACATATTGTTCCTATTGACATTGGACTTGTTTCAATTCCGAGAGCCTTGAAGTATATCAATTCAGGTTGACATATATTGTTATCCATATGTGTCTTATTCTTAGATGACTTATGATTCACTTATCTCTTGTTCCTTGATTGAAGTTCCGAAGATGTCACGACGTTCCAATTCCCAAAAGAACTATCTCAAGAGGGTAATAATATAAATGAATCTATGCATTCTTGAAAAGCATTTTCCAATCATGTCATGCTCCAAATCCTATATTGTGAGGATCATCTTAGTACCATTCTCATAGAGTAATAAGAGAGATAATGTGCAAGGTAGTGGGATTATTACTCATAAGTGAAGATGTCAATCTCATGAGTTAAATGCATGAAGTGAAATGTGCATATAAGTGTGTGCTTTACTGTCATTATCTCTAGTGTGTCACTTTCCTAGCTAGACAAAAGGGGTATAAGATTGTAAAGAAGTAAGGCGCTTGGGTACTAGATGTTTCATTAGGTATGGATCACATTCTAAAGGTTATAAGTTCTAGATGGAATAATTCCAATACTATGCTATGTTAGTCACTATAGACCACCAAAGGTGGAGGGCCAGTACTATACGCTTACTTATATCAGATCTCATAAGAAGTAGCAAAAGTTTCCAATAGCATCGTGATCCTCAATAGGTCATACAAGTGTATATATTCTACCTCCAAGTTTCGGGAATGTGATGTGCTAAAGTCTAGTCATGTTATGATTATGTTTGTACCAATCTGGTAAAAGTTGAGGTATATTTATGACATTATCCATGGGGTGAAATGAACACCTGCATGATGGTTCTTTATACATTATCCATGGGGTGAAATGAACACCTGCATGATGGTTCTTTATACATTATCCATGGGGTGAAATGAACACCTGCATGATGGTTTTTTATGACATTATCCATGGGGTGAAATGAACACCTGCATGATGGTTCTTTATGACATTATCCATAGGGTGAAATGAACACCTGCATGATGGTTCTTTATATATTATCCATGGGGTGAAATGAACACCTGCATGATGGTTCTCTATACATTATCCATGGGGTGCAATGTACACCTGCATGATGGGTCTACGAATTTCCCACTGATCAGTTGGGCCCAGGCAGTATATGATTACGAAGTGATTAAGTGAAGTAAGGTAAGGTAGAGAAGCATGTAGAGTGGATGTATGATACCCCACCCATAGAGTGGATGTAGGTTATATTATTAATCCACCAAGAGAGTATGTGTGTGTGGATGAATGTTATTCTTTTGTAATTTACTAACCAAGTAGTAGAACAATAGTGGTAATGAGCATAGAATCAAGAAATAAATCTCTTGCATAGAAAAGAGTCTCATGAATAGAGAAGAAGAGTCTCTTGAGTGTAGATGTATATGAAAGATATTCTATGAATAGTAAGGATATAAAATGAATGTCCTAAAATGTTCATAACGAAAGCAATAGACAAGTTTCCAATTAGAATGATGGTTTACCCATATTGAACAATCTCTCATATTTATTTCATTGACATTCTCATGTATGATGTAATATCTCTAGCCTTACATACTCAGTACATTTCTCGTACTGACCCCCTCGGGGGACTTACCTTACATGTTGCAGGTGCAGGCATTAGTAGACCTCCTCAGTAGACTGTGGATCACTTGCAGAAGTTTTGGTGAGCTCCACTTGATTCGGAGCTTTCTGGGTCATAGTTGTATATTCATTTTGATGCTGTAAAGGTGGTATACATAGATGTATCTGATAGAGGCTTTGTAGACATATGTGGGTATATGAATGGAAGATGTATGTTCAATTCGATGTAATGGCTCCAACGGCCAAGTTTGATATTTCTATTTATGGCATATGTTTCCATATTCATGGCTTCCGCATAGTTGCATGAGGTATAATAAGATTCATACGCAGATATACATACGAAGATTCATGAACAAAGATTGGTTCTCTCGGGCCATATCGGCTTCGGGTGCCAGTCCGGTCCGAATGGGATTTCGGGTCGTGACAAAATCAATTTATATTATTTGTTTTTCCAGCCAATGTATTTCTTGATTAGAGATTTTGTAGGCCAAGAAACACTGATAATCTATCCGAGTATGGAATATGTTAATTTTATGAGGTAATACTCATGTAGTTATGTAGGAAACCAAGTTCTGTTATTGGTCTGTCCAACCAATATAGTAGTTAAATAAACACCAAAAATCCATCCAAGTAAGGAAAGCGTAGATGTTAGGTGGTAATGCACGTGTAGTAATGAAAGAAACCAAGTTCTATTTTTTGTCCATCCAACCTATGTAAAACTGGTGTAGTGATTTAGTAGGCATAAAAACATCGATAATCCATCCGCGCATGCAATACATTGATGTTAGGAGGTAATACATGTGTAGTTTAGTAAGAAAACAAGTTTAATTATTTTTTTTTCTAACCTATGTATTTCTAGTTTATTGTTTAAGTATACAAAGAAACACCGATAATCCATTCAAGTTTGGAATACACAGATATTTTGAAAAGATACTCATGTACAAATGTAACAAATCAAGTTCTATTATTGGTCTATCCAACCTGTGTTCATCTCGGTTAGTGGTATAGTAGTCAAAGAAACACTGATAATCCATCCGAGTATTGAATACATTGATCTTAGGAGGTAATACACGTGTAGTTTAGTAAGAAATCAAGTTATATTATTCAATTTTCCAGCATAAATATTTCTTGATTAGAGATTTTGTAGGCAAAAAAATACTGATAATCTAATCGAGTATGGAATATGTTAATATTAGGAGGTGATACTCACATAGTTATGTAAGAAACCAAGTTCTATTAATTCTCTAACCAATCTATCTATGTCTCATTTAGTGGTATAGTAGTTAAAGAAACACCGATAATCCATCCGAGTATGGAATACATAGTTTTTTGGAGGTAATACTCAAGTACTTATCTAACAAACCATGTTCTACTATTGGTTTATCCAACCTATGAATGACTTGTTTAGGGTTTAGTAGTCATAGAAAAACTGATAATCCATCTGAGTCTCGAATACATAGGTGTTTTGAGGTAATACACGTGTAGTTATATGTGAGACCAAGTTCTATTATTAGTCTGTCCAACCAATATATGTCTCGTTAAGTGGTATAGTAGTAAAATAAACACCAATAATCCATCCAAGTACGGAATGTGTAGATGTTAGGTGGTAGTACACGTGTAGTAATGAAAGAAACCATGTTCTGTTATTGGTCCATCCAACCTATGTAAGTCTTGTGTAGTTATTTAGTAGGCAAAGAATCATCAATAATCCATCTGAGCATGCAATACATTGATGTTAGGGGGTAACACATGTGTAGTTTGGTTAGAAAACAAGTTCAATTATTTATTTTTCCAACCTATGTGTTTCTCGTTTATTGTTTAAGTATGCAAAGAAACACTGATAATCCATTTGAGTTCGGAAAACGTATATATTTTTAGGTGATACTCATGTACAAAGGTAACAAATAAGTTTTTATTATGGGTCTATCCAACCCATGTTCATCTCGGTTAGTTGTATAGTAGTCAAAGAAACACTGATAATCAATCTAAGTATTAAATACACTGATCTTAGGAGGTAATACACGTGTAGTTTAGTAACAAATCAAGTTATATTTTTTGTTTTTCCATCCTATGTATTTATTGTTTTGAGATTTTGTAGGCAAAGAAACAATGAAAATCTAATCGAGTATGGAATACATAGTTTTTTGGAGGTAATACTCAAGTACATATATGACAAACCATGTTCTACTATTGGTCTATCCAACCTATGTATGACTTGTTTAGGGTCTAGTAGTCATAGAAAAACTGATAATCCATCTGAGTCTCGAATACATAGGTGTATTGAGGTAATACACGTGTAGTTATATGCGAAACCAAGTTCTATTATTAGTCTGTCCATCCAGTTTCGTTTAAGGGTATAGTTACCAAAGGAACAATGATAATCCATCCGAGTATCGAATACATTGTTCTTAGGAGGTAATACACGTGTATTTTTGTAAGAAATCAAGTTTTATTATTTGTTTTCCCCGCCTATATATTTCTTGATTAGTAATTTAGTAGGAAAAGAAACATTGATAATTTATCAGAGTATGAAATATATTTATATTAGGAGGTAATACTCATGTATTTATGTAAGAAACAAAGTGCTATTATTTCTCTAACCAACCTATATTTGTCTCATTTAGTGGTATAGTAGTCAAAGCTTCACCGATAATCCATTCGAGTATGAAATACATTGATATTAGGAGGTAATACTCATGTACGAATGTAATAAAGCAAGTTCTATTGTTGGTACGTACAACCTATATATGTATTATTTAGTTGTATAGTAGGCATAGAAACACCGATAATTTATCTGAATATGTTATACATAGATGTTAGGTTGTTATACACATGTACTTAAGGAAGAAACCAAATTCTATTTTTTGTTTTTTCCAGCCTACGTATTTTACATTTATTGTTTTAGAATGCAAAGAAACACCAATAAACCAAGCTAGTACGGAATACATAGGTGTTTGGAGGTGATACTCAAGTACTTATGTAGCAAACCAAGTTCTACTATTGGCCTATCCAACCTATGTATGTCTCGTTTAGGGCATAGTAGTCAAAGAAACACAGACAATCCATATGAGTATGGAATACATAGGTGGTTGGAGGTCATACATGTGTTGTTATATGAGAAACCAAGTTCTATTATTGGTTTGTCCAACCAATATATATCTCGTTAAGAGGTATAGTAGTAAAATTAACACCAAAAATCCATTTAAGTATGGAATGTGTAGATGCTAGGTGGTAAAAACGTGCAGTAATGAAAGAAACCAAGATTTTTATTGGTCCATCCAAACTATGTTAGTTTTGTGTATTGATTTAGTAGGCAAAGAAACATCGATAATAGATCCGACCATGCAGTACATTGATGTTAAGAGGTAATACATGTGTAGTTTACTAAGAAAACAAGTTTATTTATTAGTTTTCCAACCTATGTACTGCTCGTTTATTGTTTAAGTATGCAACGGAACACCAATAATCCATTCGAATTTGGAATACACAGATATTTTAAGGTGATACACATGTACAAATGTAACAAATAAAGTTCTATTATTGGTGTATCTAACATGTGTTCGTCTCGGTTAGTGGAATAGTAGTCAAAGAAACACTGATAATCCATTCGAGTATTGAATACATTGATCTTAGGAGGTAAAACACGTGTAGTTTTCTAAGAAATCAAGTTATATTATTTGTTTTTCCAGCCAAAGTATTTCTTTATTAGAGATTTTGTAGGCCAAGAAACACTGATAATCTATCTAAGTATGGAATATGTTAATTATATGAGGTAATACTCATGTAGTTATGTAGGAAACCAAGTTCTGTTATTGGTCTGTCCAACCAATATAGTAGTTAAATAAACACTAATAATCCATCCAAGTAAGGAATGCGTAGATGTTAGGTGGTAATGCACGTGTAGTAATGAAAGAAACCAAGTTCTATTATCTGTCCATCCAACCTATGTAAGTCTGGTGTAGTGATTTAGTAGGCATAAAACCATCAATAATCCATCTGAGCATGCAATACATTGATGTTAGGAGGTAATACATGTGTAGTTTAGTAAGAAAACAAGTTTAATTATTTGTTTTTCCAACCTATGTATTTCTCGTTTATTGTTTAAGTATGCAAAGAAACACCGATAATCCATTCGAGTTTGGAAAACACAGATATTTTAAGGAGATACTCGTGTACAAATTTAACAAATCAGGTTCTATTATTAGTCTATCCAACCTGTGTTCATCTCGGTTAGTGGTATAGTAATCAAAGAAACACTGATAATCCATTCGAGTATTGAATACATTGATCTTAGGAGCTAATACACGTGTAGTTTAGTAAGAAAGCAAGTTATATTATTTAATATTCCAGCCTAAATATTTCTTGATTAGAGATTTTGTAGGCAAAGAAATACTGATAATCTAATCGAGTATGGAATATGTTAATATTAGGAGGTAATACTCACGTAGTTATGCAAGAAACCAAGTTCTATTAATTCTCTAACCAACCTATATATGTCTCATTTAGTGGTATAGTAGTTAAAGAAACACCGATAATCCATCCGAGTATGGAATACATAGTTTTTTGGAGGTAATACTCAAGTACTTGTCTAACAAACCATGTTCTACTATTAGTCTATCCAACCTATGTATGACTTGTTAGAGGTCTAGTAGTCATAGAAAAACTGATAATCCATCTGAGTCTCGAATACATAGGTGTTTTGAGGTAATACACATGCAGTAATTTTAGAAAGCAAGTTCTATTATTGGTCTGGACATCCAATCTAGTTTAGTAGTACAGTAGACAAAGAAACATTGATAATCCATCCAAGTATTGAATAAATTGATCTTAGGAGGTAATACACGTGTAGTTTTGTAAGAAATCAAGTTTTATTTTTTGTTTTTCCTGCCTATATATTTCTTGATTAGTAATTTAGTAGGAAAAGAAACACTGATAATCTATCAGAGTATGAAATATGTTGATATTAGGAGGTAATACTCATGTACCTATGTAAGAAACAAAGTTCTATTATTTTTCTAACCAACCTGTATATGTCTCATTCAGTGGTATAGCTGTCAAACTTCACCGATAATCAATTCAAGTATGAAATACATTGACATTAGGAGGTAATACTCATGTACGAATGTAATAAAGCAAGTTTTATTGTTGGTCCGTCCAATCTATATATGTCTCATTTAGTGGTATAGTAGGCATTGAAACACCGATAATCTATCCGAATATGTTATACATAGATGTTAGGTTGTTATACACGTGTAGTTAAGGATGAAACCAAGTTCTATTTTTGGTATCGTCCAACCTACGTATTTTACATTTATTGTTTTAGAATGCAAAGAAACACCAATAATCCATGTGAGTATGGAATAGATAGGTGTTTGGAGGTAATACTCAAGTACTTATGTAGCAAATCAAGTTCTACTATTGGCCCATCCAACCTATGTATGTCTCGTTTAGGGAATAGTAGTCAAAGAAACACGGACAATCCATATGAGTCTGGAATACATAGGTGGTTGGACGTAATACATGTGTAGTTATATGAGAAACCAAGTTCTATTATTGGTCTGTCCAACCAATATATATCTCGTTAAGTTGTATAGTAGTAAAATAAACACCAATAATACATTTAAGTATGGAGTGTGTAGATGTTAGGTGGTAATACACGTGTAGTAATGAAAGAAACCAAGTTCTGTTATTGGTCCATCCAAACTATGTAAGTTTTGCATAGTGATTTAGTAGGCAAAGAAACATCGACAATCCATCCGAGCATGCAGTACATTGATGTTAAAAGGTAATACATGAGTAGTTTAGTAAGAAAACAAGTTTATTTATTTGTTTTTCCAACCTATGTATTTCTCATTTATTGTTTAAGTATGCAAAGAAACACCAATAAACCATTCGAATTTAGAATACACATATATTTTAAGGTGATACTCATGTACAAATTTAACAAATCAAGTTCTATTATTGGTCTATGCAACTTGTTTTCATCTCGGTTAGTGGTATAGTAGTAAAAGAAGCACTGATAATCCATTTGAGTATTAAATACATTGATCTTCAGAGGTAAAACACGCGTTGTTTTGTAAGAAATCAAGTTATATTATTTGGTTTTCTAGCCAATGTATTTCTTGATTTGAGATTTTGTAGGCCTAATCACTGATAATATATCCGAGTATGGAATATGTTAATTTTATGAGGTAATACTCATGTAGTTATGTAGGAAACCAAGTTCTGTTATTGGTCTGTCCAACCAATATAGTAGTTAAATAAACACCAATAATCCATCCAAGTAAGGAATGCGTAGATGTTAAGTGGTAATGCATGTGTAGTAATGAAAGAAACCAAGTTCTATTTTTTGTCCATCCAACCTATGTAAGTATGGTATAGTGATTTAGTAGGCATAAAAACATCGATAATCCATCCGAGCATGCAATATATTGATGTTAGGAGGTAATACATGTGTAGTTTAGTAAGAAAACAAGTTTATTTATTTGTTTCTCCAACCTATGTATTTCTCGTTTATTGTTTAAGTATGCAAAGAAACACCGATAATCCATTCGAGTTTGGAATACACAGATATTTTGAGGAGATACTCATGTACAAATGTAACAAATCAAGTTCTATTATTGGTCTATCCAACCTGTGTTCATCTCGGTTAGTGGTATAGTAGTCAAAGAAACACTGATAATCCATCCGAGTATTGAATACATTGATCTTAGGAGGTAATACATGTGTAGTTTTGTAAGAAATCAAGTTATATTGTTTATTTTTCCAGCCTACATATTTCTTGATTAGATATTTTATAGTCAAAGAAACACTGATAATCTAATCTAGTATGGAATCTGTTATTATTAGGAGGTAATACTCATGTAGTTATGTTAGAAACCAAGTTCTATTAATTCTATAAAAAACCTATATATTTCTCATTTAGTGGTATAGTAGTCAAAGAAACAACGATAATCCATCCGGGTATGGAATACATAGTTTTTTGGAGGTAATACTCAAGTACTTATATAACACTATTGGTCTATCCAACCTATGTATGTCTTGTTTAGGGTCTAGTATTCATGGAAAAATTGATAATCCATCTGATTCAGGAATACATAGGTGTTTTGAGGTAATACACATGCAGTAATTTTAGAAAGCAAGTTCTAATATTGGTCCGGACATCCAATCTCGATTAGTAGTATAGTAGACAAAGAAACATTGATAATCCATCCAAGTATTGAATAAATTGATCTTAGGAGGTAGTACACATGTAGTTTTGTAAGAAATCAAGTTTTATTATTGGTTTTTCTAGCCTATATATTTCTTGATTATTAATTTAGTAGGAAAAGAAACATTGATAAGCTATCAGAGTAAGGAATATCTTGATATTAGGAGGTAATCCTCATGTACTTATGTATGAAGCAAAGTGCTATTATTTCTCTAACCAACCTATATATGTCTCATTTAGTGGTATACTAGTCAAAGCATCACCAATAATCCATTCGAGTATGAAATACATTGATATTAGGAGGTAATACTCATGTGCGAATGTAATAAAGCAAGTTCTATTGTTGGTCCGTCCAACCTATATATGTCTAATTTACTATTATAGTAGGCATAGAAACACCGATAATCTATCCGAATATGTCATACATAGATGTTAGGTTGTTATACACATGTAGTTAAGGATGAAACCAAGTTCTATTTTTTGGTTTTATCCAACCTATGTATTTTACATTTATTGTTTTAGAATGCATAGAAACACCAATAATCCATGCGAGTAAGGAATACATTGTTGTTTGGAGGTAATACTGAAGTACTTATGTAGCAAACCAAGGTCTACTATTGGCCTATCCGACCTATGTATGTCTCGCTTAAGGAATAGTAGTCAAAGAAACACAGATAATCCATCTGATTTCGGAATACATAGGTGGTTGGAGGCAATACATGCGTAGTTATATGAGAAACCAAGTTTTATTATTGGTCTGTCCAACCAATATATGTCTCGTTAAGTGGTATAGTAATAAAATAAAAAGTAATCCATCCAAGTATGGAATTTGTAGATGTTAGGTGGTAATACACGTGTAGTAATGAATGAAACCAAGTTCTGTTATTGGTCCATCCAAACTATTTAAGTCTTGTGTAGTGATTTAGTAGTCAAAGAAACATTGATAATCCATCTGAGCATGCAGTACATTGATTTTAGGAGGTAATACATGTATAGTTTAGTACGAAAACAAGTTTATTTATTTGTTTTTCCAACATATCTATTTTTCGTTTATTGTTTAAGTATGCAAAGAAACACCAATAATCCATTCGAATTTGGAATACACAGATATTTTAGGGTGATACTCATGTACAAATGTAACAAATCAAGTTCTATTTTTCGTCTATCCAACCTGTGTTCATCTCGGTTAGTGGAATAGTAGTCAAAGAAAGATTGATAATCCATTCGAGTATTGAATACTTTGATCTTAGGAGGTAAAACACGTGTAGTTTTCTAAGAAATCATGTTATATTATTTGTTTTTCTAGCCAATGTATTTCTTGATTAGATATTTTGTAGGCCAAGAAACACTGATAATCTATCAGAGTATGGAATATGTAAATTTATGAGGTAATATTCACGTAGTTATGTAAGAAAACAAGTTCTTTTATTTGTCTGTCCAACCAATATAGTAGTAAAATAAACAACAATAATCCATCCAAGTAAGGAATACGTAGATGTTAGGTGCTAATGCGCGTGTAGTAATGAAACAAACCAAGTTCTATTATTGGTCCATCCAACCTATGTAAGTCTTGTGTAGTGATTTTGTAGGCAAAAAAGCATCTATTATCCATCCGAGCATGTAATACATTGATGTTAGGAGGTAATACATGTGTAGTTTAGTAAGAAAACAAGTTTAATTATTCGTTTTTCCAACCTATGTATTTCTCGTTTATTGTTTAAGTATGCAAAGAAACATTGATAATCCATTCGAGTTTGGAATACACAGATATTTTGAGGAGATACTCATGTACAAATGTAACAAATCAAGTTCTATTATTAGTCTATCCAACCTGTGTTCATCTCGGTTAGTTGTATAGTAGTCAAAGAAACACTGATAATTCATTCGAGTATTGAATACATTGATTTTAGTAGGTAATACATGTGTAGTTTGGTAAGAAATAAAGTTATATTAGTTAATTTTTCAGCCTACGTATTTCTTGATTAGAGATTTTATAGTCAAAGAAACACTGATAATCTAATCGAGTATGGAATATGTTAATATTAGGAGGTAATACTTATGTAGTTATGTAAGAAACCATGTTCTATTAATTCTCTAACCTACCTATATATCTCTCATTTAGTGGTATAGTAGTCAAAGAAACAACGATAATCCATCTGAGTATGGAATACATAGTTTTTGGAGGTAATAATTAGGTACTAATATAACAAACCATGTTCTACTATCGGTCTATCCAACCTATGTATGACTTGTTTAGGGTCTTGTAGTCATAGAAAAATGGATTATCCATCTAAGCCTGGAATACATAGGTGTTTTGAGGTAATACACATGCAGTAATTTGAGAAAGCAAGTTCTATTATTGGTCCGGACATCCAATCTCGTTTAGTAGTATAGTAGACAAAGAAACATTGATAATCCATCAAAGTGTTGAATAAATTGATATTAGGAGGTAATACACGTGTAGTTTTGTAAGAAATCAAGTTTTATTATTTGTTTTTCCATCCTATATACTTCTTGATTAGTAATTTAGTAGGAAAAGAAACACTGATAATCTATCAGAGGAAGGAATATCTTGATATTAGGAGGTAATCCTCCATGTACGAAACAAAGTGCTATTATTTCTCTAACCAACCTATACATGTCTCATTTAGTGGTATAGTAGTCAAAGCATCACCTATAATCCATTCGAGTATGAAATACATTGATATTAGGAGGTAATACTCATATACTAATGTAATAAACCAAGTTCTATTATTTGTCCGTCCCACCTATATATGTCTCATTTAGTGGTATAGTAGGCAGAGAAACACCGATAATCTATCTGAGTATGTTATACATAGATGTTATGTTGTTATACACATGTAGTTATGGAAGAAACCAAGTTCTATTTTTCGTTTTGTCCAGCCTATGTATTACACATTTATTGTTTTAGAATGCAAAGAAACAACGATAATCTATCTGAGTACAAAATACATAGGTGTTTGGTGGTAATACTCAAGTACTAATGTTACAAACCAAGTTTTACTATTGGCCTATCCAACATATGTATGTCTCGTTTAAGGAATAGTAGTCAGAGAAACACAGATAATTCATCTGAATCCGAAATACATAGGTGGTTGGAGGTAATACATGTGTAGTTATATGAGAAACCAAGTTTTATTATTGGTCTCTCCAACCATTATATATCTCGATAAGTGGTATAGTAATAAAATTAATACCAATAATCCATCCAAGTATGGAATGTGTAGATGTTAGGTGGTAATACAAGTGTAGTAATGAAAGAAAACAAGTTCTATTATTGGTCTATCTAAACTTTGTTAGTTTTATGCAGTGATTTAGTAACCAAAGAAACATCGATATTCCATCCGAGCATGCAATACATTAATGTTAGGAGGTAATACATATGTAGTTTAGTAAGAAAACAAGTGTATTTATATGTTTTTCCGACCTATATATTTCTTTTTTATTGTTTAAGCATATAAAAAGACACTAATAATCCATTTGAATAGTGAATACACAAATATTTGGTCTATCCAACTTATGTTTGTCTTGGCTAGAGTTATAGCAGTCAAAAAAACACTGCTAATCCATCCGAGTATTAAATACATTGATCTTAGAAGGTAATACACGTGTAGTTTTGTATGAAATCAAGCTATATTATTTGTTTTTCCAGCCAATGTATTTCTTTATTAGAGATTTTGTAGGCCAAGAAACACTTATAATCTATCCGAGTACTGTATATGTTAATTTTATGAGGTAATAGTCGTGTAGTTATGTAAGAAACCAAGTTCTATTATTGGTCTGTGCAACCAATATATGTCTTGTTAAGTGGTATAGTAGTAAAATAAAAACCAATAATCAATCCAAGTAAGGAATTTATAGATGTTAAGTGGTAATGCACGTGTGGTAATGAAAGAAACCAAGTTTTATTATTGGTCCATCCAACCTATGTAAGTCTTGTGTAGTGATTTAGTAGGCAAAAAAACATCGATAATCCATATGAGCATGCAATACATTGATGTTAGGAGGTAATACATGTGTAGTTTAGTAAGAAAACAAGTTTAATTAGTTGTTTTTCCAACCTATGTATTTCTCGTTTATTGTTTAAGTATGCAAAGAAACACGGATAATCCATTTGAGTTTGGAATACACATATATTTTGAGGAGATACTCATGTACAAATGTAACAAATCAAGTTCTATTATTGGTCTATCCAACCTATGTTCATCTCGGTTAGTGGTATAGTAGTCAAAGAAACATAGATAATCCATCCGAGTATTGAATTCATTGATCTTAGGAGGTAATACATGTGTTGTTTTGTAAGAAATCAAGTTATATTATTTAATTTTCCAGCCCATGTATTTCTTGATTAGAGATTTGGTAGGCAAATAAAAACTGATAATCTAACTGAGTATGGAATATGTTAATATTAAGAGGTAATACTCATGTAGTTATGTAAGAAACTAAGTTTTATTAATTCTCAAACAACCCTATATATGTCTCATTTAGTGATATAGTAGTTAAAGAAACACCGATAATCCATCCGAGTATGGAATACATAGTTTTTTTGAGGTATTACTCAATTACTTATATAACAAACCATGTTCTACAATTGGTCTAACCTAACTATGTATGTCTTGTTTAGGGTCTAGTAGTCATAGAAAAATTGATAATCCATCTGAGTCTGGAATACATAGGTGTTTTCAGGTAATATACATGTAGTAATTTTAGAAAGCAAGTTCTATTATTGGTCTATCAGTCCAATATCGTTTAGTGGTATAGTAGCAAAAGAAACATTGATTATCTATCAGAGTATTGAATACATTGATCTTAGAAGGTAATACACATGTAGTTTTATAAGAAATCAAGTTCTATTATTTGTTTTTCCAGCCTATGTATTTCTTGATTAGTAATTTAGTAGGAAAAGTAACACTGATAATATATCCAAGTATGAAATATGTTGATATTAGGAGGTATTACTCATGTACTTGTGTCAGACACAAAGTTCTATTATTTCTCTAACCAACCTATATATGTCTAATTTATTTGTATAGAAGTCAAAGTAACACCGATAATCTATCCGAGTATGAAATACATTGATATTAGGAGGTAATACTCATATAATAATGTAATAAATTAAGTTCTATTGTTGGTCCGTCCAACCTATATAAGTCTCATTTAGTGGTATTGTAGGTAAAGAAACACCGATAATCTATCTGAGTATGTCATACATAGATGTTAGGTTGTTATACACATGTAGTTATGGAAGAAACCAAGTTCTATTTTTGGTTTTGTCCAACCTACATATTTTACATTTATTGTTTTAGAATGGAAAGAAACACCAATAATCCATGCAAGTACGGAATACATAGGTGTTTGGAGGTAATACATAAGCACTAATGTAGCAAAACAAGTTCTACTATCAGCCTATCCAACCTATATATGTCTTGTTTAACTATGTTAAGAAACACCGATTATCCCTTCCAGTTTGGAATACGTTGTTATTTTTCGATAATACTCATGTACAAATGTAACAAATGAAGTTCTATTATTGATCTATCCAACTTATGTACTTCTTGGTTAGAGGTATAGCAGTCAAAGAAGCCCTGATAATCCGTTCGAGTATTGAATA
Source organism: Capsicum rhomboideum (assembly GCA_031232105.1). Lineage (NCBI taxonomy): Eukaryota > Viridiplantae > Streptophyta > Magnoliopsida > Solanales > Solanaceae > Capsicum > Capsicum rhomboideum. Next base: position 56,000,350 of record CP124718.1, read on the forward strand.
CATTGATCTTAGGAGGTAATACACGTGTAGTTCTGTAAGAAATCAAGTTATATTATTTGGTTTTCCATACTATGTATTTCTTGATTAGAGAATATGTAGGAAAAGAAACACTGATAATCTATCCGATTATGGAAAATGTTAATATTCAGAAGTAATTCTCATGTACTTACAAAAGAACTGAAGTTTTATTAATTGTCTAACCAACCTATATATGTCTTGTTTAGTGATGCAGTAGTAAAAGAATCGCAAATAATCCTATCCAACTATGGAATGTGTTAATATTAGCAGGTAACACTAATGTACTTATATAAGAAACCAAGTTCTATTATTGCTCGAACCAACAGTGGTATAGTAGTCAAATAAACACCGATTATCCATATGGAATACATATATATTTGGAGATAATAATCATGTACTTATGTAATAAACCAAGTTTTATTATTGGTCTAACCAACCTAGGTATGTCTTGTTTAGTGATATAGTAGTGAAAGATTCACCAATAATTCTATCCGACTATGGAGTATGTTTATATTAGGAGGTAACACTCATATACTTATATGAGAAACCAAGATCTATTATTGGTCTAACCAACTTATATATGTCTCATTTAGTGGTATAGTAGCAAATAAACACTGATTATCCATCTGTGTATGGAATACATTTATTTTTGGATATAATACTCATGTACTTATGTAAGAAACAAAGTTCTATTATTGGTCTAACCAACCTATGTATGTCTTTTTTAGTGTTATATTAGTCAAACAATCACCGATAATCCTATCAGAGTATGAAATACATTAATATTAGGAGGTAATACTCATGTACTAATGTGATAAACTAAGTTCTATTATTGGTCCATCCAACCTATATATGTCTCTTTTAGTTGTATAGTAGTCAAAGAAACACTGATAATCTATCCGAGTATGTTATACATAGATGTTAGGTGGTTATATACATATACTTGTATAAGAAACCAAGTTCTATTTTTGGTTTTACCCAACCTGTGTATTTCTTGTTAATTGTTTTAGAATACTAAGAAACACCAATAATCCATTCTAGTATGGAATAATTGCTATTTGGAGTTAATACTCAAGTGCTAATGTAACAAACCAAGTTCTACTATGTGTCTATCCAACCTATGTATGTCTCGTTTAGGGTATAGCAATCAAAGAAACACCAATAATCAATCCGAGTCTGGAATACATCGGTGTAAGGAGGTATTACACATGCAGTTATTTGACAAACCAAGTTTTATTATTTGTCTGTCAAACCATTATATGTCTCGATAAGTGGTATAGTTGTAAAAGAAACACCAATAATCCATCTGAGTATGGAATAGGTAGATGTTAGGTTGTAATAAACGTGTAGTAATGAAAGAAACAAAGTTCTGTTACTTGTCAGTCTAACCAATGTATGTCTCACGTAGTAATTTAGTAGGCAAATAAACATCGATAATCTATCCTAGTATGCATTACACCGATTTTAGGAGTAGTACATGTGTAGTTTAGTAAGAAACCAAGTTCCATTAATTGGTTTTCCAACCTATTTATTTTTTGTTTATTCTTTTAGTATACAAAGAAACAATGATAATCCATATGAGTTTAGAATACAAAGATATTTTGAGGTAACACTCATGTACAAATGTAACAAATCAAGTTCTATTAATGGTCTAGCCAACCTATGTACTTCTCGGTTAGGTGTATAGTCATCAAAGAAACAGTGATAATCAATTCGAGTGTTGAAGAGTAGTACAGTAGTCTATGAACAGTGTGAATTTTATTAACTTTTAGTTTCTTACTTTGACTAAATTATGAATATATTCTATCCCATGAATTTGAGCACCTTTACATACTCATGATTATAAACTCTCATTATATTGAAGAATTCTTGAGTTTGGGCTTAAGCTATGAATTTTTTTATGATGTTCAGCTTCTAGAATTGCCATTAGTAGTTGCATTCTGCTGAGATGGCGGGTTATGAACACCTGATGACCTAGGATAACATGCATTGCCAGTTGAATACTCACTCCTTCAGTCTTCATGATTTAGTATGCTATCATATAAATCAGTTATCTTTCTATTTTAGAATAACAACAATGTTGAGCCTTTTAGTATATCAGCTTACATTTAGTTAGGAGTAGTACTTAGCACCGAGAGGACACAGGTTTAGATAACCCAAGTCCCAGAACTATGTTGCCATCATAGGTTAATACTATAGTCTTTTTGGACATCAGTTAGTGGATCCACATCAGCCAGTGTTCGTACCCTTGGCAAGGTACTGAACACCCATCCAACTAGGTTACTAGTCAGGCCCTATTTAGCTCAAATGGGGTATGTTTGTTAATATAAGCTCCAACAGTTTAGTCTCAGACCTCGCTTGACCATGTATTCAGTATTTCAGTTTATCTATCAGTACATGTTTATTTCTTGGTCTTCCGTTAGTTTATTCATGCCACATGCATTATGTTCAGCCTACTTCAGTTATTTTCCTATCACGTACTTTATTTTAGGATATATTATCTTATAATATAGGTTCCAATATTCAGCATCCAGATCACGTCTAGTACGATCTCCTATCACACCATCACACCAGCTGCAGTACTTTGGTGTGTCCTTATCATTCGAGGACTAGTTATCAGTATTTCATTTTAGGATATTTCAGCTTTAGACAGTTGGAGTTAGTTGGGTGCTTGTCCCAATAACTTGTATGATTTAGAGGCTTTCAGACAGACTATTAGATTTTTAGCATATTATTTACATCAGATAGTCAACTAGATTACATTTTCAGCTTTATAAGTTTTATTCAGATACTTTTACATGGGAGTGTTCCCAAACTTATCATCTAGATTATTAATTTCCGTATAAGTGATTTCCATACTATTTCAGTATTTATAGCGTCATGTCAGGCTATGGGTTAGCTTGGGGTCACTTGTGACTCTAAGAACCGAGATTCAAATAGAGGGTAGTCTCATGTCGTGACAAACTTGGTATCAGAGTAGTAGTTTTAAAGTGTTCTAGGGTGTCTGAAAGTCGCGTTTCGTAGAGTTTTGTTCATGGGTGTGAAGCGCGCCATACTTATGAGCGAGAGGCTATGAAACAGTTGGGAAAAATTTCACTTCTTTCATGTTCATATCGTGCGATAGAGTGTGAACTCTACTAAAATCTTATTCTAACTCGTGCTCTATGCATTTACAGAAATGCTTCCCAGAAGAGCCAACAAAAGGAGAAATGGTAATGGGAACCAACAAGCACCACCAGCTCCAGCAGACCCATTGAATGAGCAAGTATCTCATCCTGAATTCAAGGTTGCTTTCACGGTGCTAGCTCATGCCATGACCGCCCACATTAATCAGTAGGCTATTGCCCTAGTCAAACCCACTGGTACTATGGCAGCTGCTAGAGTCAGGGACTTCACTCGAATGAATCCTCCTGAGTTCCATGGTTCTAAGACTGAGGAAGATCCACATAAGTTTCTTGATAACATTCAGAAGGTTACAAAAATTATGGATGTTACTCCAGTTGAGAGTGCTTACTTGACTGCTTATCAATTGAAAGAAGTAGCTTATATTTGGTGTCAATAGTGGAAGAAGGATAAACATGTGAATGTTAGTCCAGTTGAATGGCAAAAGTTTGCTGCTGCATTTCTGGATAGGTTCTTCCAAACTGAACTAAGGGAGGCTAAGATGTAGGAATTAATTAATCTGAAGTAGGTCAGCATGCGTATGAAAGATTATTCTCTTAAGTTTACTCAATTGGCCAAGTATGCTCCAGCTATGGTTGCTGACTCTAGGGACTGAATGAGTAAGTTCGTGTCAGGTATTTCTAAGAATGTGGTAAAGGAGTTTAGGAATGCTATGTTGGTTAAGGAGATGGATATCTCCAGATTGATGGTTCATGCTCAGTAGATTAGGGAAGAGAAAGAGATAGCAAGAGGATCAGGACAGGTAGCCTGAATTTCTCTCAACAGAGGTCAAATGGTGGTAACCATTCTGAGTTCTGCCAGAAGTCATCAGTTCCAGCCCCATCTTCTGCTAGTGCTCCAGTGCCCAAGTTCAAGTAGGATAATCGGGATAGAGCACCAGGCTCTAAATTTCAAGGTAGCATTACTAGTGGTCGTACTAACCCAGTTTGCAAGAGGTGTGGTAAGAATCATAAGGAGAGTATACGGCTTGTAGTTGGAATTATTTTGGGTGCGGCAAACCAGGGCATCATTTGAAGGAGTGCCTAGGTGCCAATTGAAAGGGTGGAGATGCACTTCAGTAGACTCAGTTCAACATTTCAGCATCTCCAACAGTTCGCCCCACTCAGTAGGGTGCCTCATCTAGTGCAGCTGGCGGGCAACGTCAGGATAGGTTTTATGCCCTTCAGACTCCACGAGATCAGGAGGATTCTCCTGATATAGTCACTGGTACGTTGTAGGTCTTTCAAATTCATGTCTATGCATTATTAGATCCCAAGTCCATACTTTTATTTGTGACCCCCTATATAGCAGTAGACTTCGGTGTCATTCCCAAAACTCTTTAAGAACTATTTACAGTTTCTACTCCAGTTGGTGAGTCATTCATTGCTAGACAGGTTTACAGAAATTACCCAGTCATAGTTTCTCAGAAAGTCACCTCAGTTAATCTTGTTGAGTTAGAATTGATAAATTTTGATGTCATTCTTGGCATGGATTGGCTCCAATCATGTTATGCCTCTATTGATTGTATAAATAAAGTAGTCCAGTTTTAGTTTCCAAATGAACCAATCATAGAGTGTAAGGGTAATACTTTAGTGCCTATAGGTCGGTTTGTCTATTACCCTAAGGCTAGAAAATTAATTTCAAAAGGGTGCATCTATCATTTTGTTTGGGTTAAGGATTTAAGGTCCAAGACCCCAACCCTTAAGTCAGTTTTGGTAGTAAATAAGTTTCAAGAAGTTCTCCCAAAAGATCTACCCAGAGTTACTCTCAAGCAAGAAATTTACTTAGTAATAGATCTCCTCCCAGATACCCAGTCGATCTTAATTCCACCCTACCGAATGGCTCTAACTAAGCTTAAAGAATTAAAGGAGTAGCTGAAAGATCTTTTAGACAAAGGTTTTATCAGGCCCACCATCTCTTCATAGGGTGCTCTAGTTTTTTTTATGCAAAACAAAGATGGTTCTCTCAAAATTTGCATCAACTACCATCGGTTGAAAAAAGTCACAGTCAAGAATAAGTATCCCATTCCCAGGTTTGATGACTTGTTCGACCAGCTTCAGGGTGCAAATTGCTTCTCTAAGATAGACCTCAGATCTGGCCATCATTAGCTCAAAGTCAGAGAATGTGACATTTCGAAGACAACCTTCAGAACTCAGTATGGTCACTTTGAATTTGTTGTTATGTCTTTTGGACTAACGAATGCTCTTGCAGCTTTTACGAACTTGATGAATAGGGTGTTAAAGCACTACTTGGACATGTTCGTTATAGTCTTCATAGATTTTATCTTCGTTTATTCTCAGAGTGAGGATGAATATGCGAACCATTTGAGGATTGTCTTACAGAATCTCAAAGATCATCAGTGATTTGCTAAGTTCAGCAAGTGTGAATTTTGGTAGAAATAAGTGGCATTTCTTGGTCATATCATTTTTGGTGAAGGCATTAGGGTTGATTCTCAGAAGATTGAAGAAGTGAGGAATTAGCCTAGACCCATCTCTCCATCAGATATCAGGAGTTTCTTGGGTTTAGCATGTTACTACAAATGGTTTGTAGAGGTATTTTTCTCTATTTCTTTTCCTATGTCCAGATTTACTTAGAAGAAAGTCAAATATCAGTGGTCTGATTTTTGTGAGAAGAGTTTTTAGGAGTTGAAAACTTGACTCACCTCCGCTCTCGTTTTGACTCTGTCAGAGGGTCAGATGGTTTTGTGGTTTATGCAATGCTTCCAGAATTGGTCTTGGTTGTGTGTTAATGCATCAAGGCAAGGTTATAGTATATGCCTCTAGACATCTCAAGCCTCATGAGAAGAATTACCCAGCTCATGATATTGAGTTGGCAGCAGTTATTGTTGCCCTAAAGATTTGGAGGCATTATCTTTATGGGGTTTATGTTGATTTGTTCACTAATCACAAGAGCCTTTAGTATGTGTTCAGTCAAAAAGATTTAAATCTTCGTCAGAGGAGATGGCTAGAGTTTTTGAAGGACCGTGATATGAATGTCTTATACCATCCAGGAAAAGCTAATATTGTGGCTGACACTCTTAGTATATTGTCTATGGGAAGCGTTACTTATTTTAAGGATAAGAAGAAAGAGTTAGCTCGTGAAGTTCACTAGCTTGCTAGATTGGGAGTTTGATTGGTAGATTCAGTCGAAGGTAATACCTTGATTCATAATGGTTTAGGATCTTCATTAAAAACTGAAGTGAAAGAAAAGCAAGATAATGATCCCATTTTGCTAAAGTTGAATAAAATAGTCCAGAGTCAGAAAGTTGAGGTTTTCTCCCAAGGGGCAGATGGTGTTCTTTGTTGTCAGGGTAGATTATGTGTTCCTGAAGTTGATGTTCCTGAAGTTGATGACTTGAGACTACAGATGCTAACAGAAGCTCACAGTTCTCTGTATTCTATTCACCTAGGAGCCACTAAGATGTACTGTGACATACAGGAAGTCTCTTGGTGGAATGACATGAAGAAGGATAACATAAAATTTGTGGCTAAGTATCCAAATTGGAAACAGGTTAAGGTTGAGAACCAAAGACCTGGTGGTAAGATTCAAGATATCAGTATACCTACTTGGAAGTGGGAAGTAGTGAATATGGACTTCATTATAGGGTTGCCTCTTACTCACCGCCAGCATGATTCCATTTGGGTCATTATAGACTGAATGACTAAGTCAGCCCATTTTCTACTAGTTAACACCTCAGACTCAGCCGAGGATTATGCTAGACTCTATCTTAGAGAATTGGTAAAGTTACATGGTGTCCCTTTGGCTATTATTTCAGAGAGGGGTACTCAGTTTACCTCTCAGTTCTGGAAGACATTTTAAAAGGGTCTTGGTACCCAAGTTCACCTCAGTATAACTTTTCACCCACAGACAGATAGTCAGGCAGAGCGAACCATTCAGACTCTACAGGATTTATTGATGGCATGTGTGATCGATTCCAACGGCAGCCAGGATGATCATGTGCCTTTGATTGAGTTTGCTTATAATAACAGTTATCACTCTAGTATTTAGATGGACCTGTTCAAAGCACTTTATGGTAGGAGGTGTAGATCTCCTATTGGTTTGTTTAAGGTTGGTGAAGGTACTTTGATAGGGCCTTATTCAGTCCATGAGTCAATGGAGAAGGTTCACTTGATTAGAAAAATATTAAAAATAGCTAAGCATAGTCAGAAATCCAATGCAAATGTGAGGACAAGGGAGCTTGAGTTTGTTATCGGTGATTTTGTTAACATGAAAGTTTCACCCATGAAAGGAGTGAAAAGGTTTGGTAAGAAAGGGAAACTCAGTCCCCGCTATGTTGGTCCTTATAACATAATGGGTCATTTTGATAATGTAGCCTATGAGTTAGACCTACCCGCAGACTTAGCATTACTGCATTAAATTTTTTATGTGTCTCAGTTGAAAAAGTGCATTGGCGATCCAGCATCGGTTGTGCCTTTAGACAGTGTGGGTGTGAAGGATGGACTTTTTTATGAGGAGGTTCCAGTTGAGATCCTTGACCGTCAGGTTTGTAAGTTGACGAATAAGGACATTGCTTTGGTGAAGGTCCTTTGACAAAATCATCTTGTTAAGGGAGATACTTGGGAAACAGAGGCAGATATGATGACTAATTACCCCCATCTTTTCTCTTCGAACCCTACTTTAGCTCAAGGTAATAGTTTCCCCTTAATTATTTCTTTCTATTCCATATCACCGAGTTATTCTCATGTCGTATCATGCATTCACGAGTTTAAGTTAGTCCACATATTAGTTATAGACTCAGTATCATGTCAGTATTCCAATCTTAGAGTTTTAGTGTCGGGATTGCAGCTGCTTCCTTAACTTTTCAGCTTAGTTAGTTTTCATTCAGGGATGAATGACCCTAAGAGGGAGATATTGTAACACCCCAAAAATCAAAGCTAATATTAGAACCATGCTTCAAGTACATGTGAATTTAAACTTAATATTTTATCTGTTTTATAAGTGATTTATACAAGTATTAAGGCCTCAAGTAACTATTAGCTCATAGCCAAGTTGAAATCTTCCTTACCGGTGTTTTTCTTGTGAAGAATATTTCCATAGTCAACTTCAAATGAATATAGATCCTATGTTCTGGGGGTATTTTTTAGTACAAAACACATCAAATGATATATATTTGAATTTCCTTTCCAACGCATCCAGATTCACCTTAATCCAATGTCGGAGCTAAGAGTTATGGCAATTTTTGTGAAGCACTATCTAACATTGAGAACATACGAGTGTAGGTACGATCATGGTTACAACGTACGATCGTAACATGCTCCCGTATGATCAAAATAGTCCCAAAAACCTTAAATTTGACATGTATACCTTCCAACTACAAAAGGAAACCATGACCGTGCTTTGAAACCACGACTAAAGGCACGATTGTGACTTCGAAACGTGATCCGGCTTGAACTTCCAAGCTACGAACCAAGGTACGATCATGAGTGGGTCCCATGATCATACCATGGCTTATCTAATCATGTTTTAATAACCCTAACATCCATACCATACCACGATCACAACCCACGATCGTAGGGAAGGTCTCGTGGGTTCCATCCTGCAGCTATTCAGTTACAATTTAAAAGGGCTCAACAATATTTTTACACTCTTTTAACATCTAAAATACGTCATTTAAGTCCTCCCAAAGATGATTACTAGACCTAAAATTTTCCCTAAGCCCTCATTACTCAGAAAACAATCAAAACTTAGCATTCACAAGAGAAAAGAGGTGATTTCTCTCTTCTTGAGGCAACTAGGGTTCATCTTCTTCAAGCTTCCAATTCCAAAGATTTCAATAAGGTTTTAATCTACAGGTATATGGGATTTCATCAATGGGTTCTCTTTCACCCATTGACTCCCAAAGTTAACTCAAATCCTCAAGTTTATTTCACCCTTCAAGATTAGGGTTACTATGAAAAGTGTGAATTTCATTAACTTTCAGTTTATTGCTTTGAATAAACTATGAATATATGATATCCCATGAACTTGAGCACCTTTACATACTCATTATTATGAACTCTCATTATATTGAAGAATTCTTGAGTTTGGGCTTATGCAATGAAATTTCTTGTGATGTTCAGCTTCTAGAATTGCCATTAGTAGTTGCATTCTTTTAAGATGATGGGTTATGAACACCCGATGACCTAGGATATCATGAATTTCTATTTGAATACTCATTCCTTTAGTCTTTATGATTTTGGATTCTATCAGAGAAAGCATCTATCTTTCAGTTTCAGAATAACAATGTTGTTGAGCCTTTTAGTATATCAGCTTACCTTCAGTTGCGAGTAGCACTTAGCACCAAGAGGAAACGGGTTCTGATAACCCAAGTCTAATAACTACGTTGCCACCGTAGGTTAATATTATATTCCTTTTGAACATCAGTTAGTGGACCCACATCAGCTAGTGTTCGTACCCTTGGCAAAGTACTGAACACCCATCCAACTGGGGTTATTAGTTGGGCCCTATTTAGCTTAGATGGGGTATGTTGGTTAATAGAAGCTCCCATAGTTTAGTCTTAGACCTCACTTGACCATGTATTCAGTATTTCAGCTTATCTATCAGTACATGTTTATTTCTTAGTCTTGCGTTAGTTTATTCATGCCACAAGCATTATGTTCAGCCTACTTCAATTATTAATTTTTTCATAAGTGATTTCCAGACTGATTCAGTATTTATAGTGTTATGTCAGGCCATGGGTTAGTTTGGGGTCACTTGTGATCTAAGAACTAGGGGGTAGTCTCGGGTCGTGACATTTTGTAGGCAAAGAAACATCAATAATCCATCCGAGTATGCAATACACTGATGTTAGGAGGTAATACAAGTGTATTTTAGTAAGAAAAAAAGTTCCATTAATGGTTTTTCCAAGCATTGTATTTTTTGTTTATTATTTTAGTATACAAAGAAACACCAATAATCCATCTGAGTTTGGAATACGTAGATATTTGAGGCAACACTCATGTACAAATGTAACAAATCAAGTTTTATTACTGGTCTATCAAACCTATGTACATCTAGCTTAGTGGTATAGTAGTCAAATAAACACTGATAATCCATCCGAGTATTGAATACATTGATCTTAGGAGGTAATACACATGTAGTTTTGTAAGAAATCAAGTTATATTATTTGTTTTTCGAGCTTATGTATTTCTTGATTTAAGGTTTAGTAGGCAAAGAAACACTTATAATATATCAGAGTAAGGAACATCTTAATATTAGGATGTAATACTTATGTACTTATGTAAGAAACCAAGTTCTATTATTGGCCTAAACAACCTATGTATGTCTTCTTTAGTGATATAGCAGTAAGAGAATCACCAATAATCCAATCTGAGTATGGAATATGTTGATATTAGGAGGTAATACCCATGTACTTACATAAGAAACCAAGTTTTATTATTAGTCTAACCAACTTATATATGTCTCATTTATTGGTATAGTAGTCAAAGAAACTCTGATAATCCATCCGAGTATGGAATACATTGATATTTAGAGATAATACTCATGTACTTATGTAAGAAACAAAGTTCCATTATTGGTCTAACTAAACTATGTATGTCTTATTTAGTGTTATAGTACTCAAAGAATCACCTATAATCCTATTCGAGCAAGAAATACATTGATATTAGGAGGTAATACTCATGTACAAAGGTAATAAACCAAGTTCTATTATTGGTCCGTCCAACCTATATGTGTCTCATTTAGTGGTATAGTAGGCAAAGAAACACCGATAATGTATTCGAGTCTGTTATACATAGATGATAAGTTGTTATACACATGTAGTTAGGGAAAAGTAGTAAATGAAACACTGATAATCCATTCGAGTCTGGAATACATAGGTGGTTGGAGCTGATACACTTGTCGTTGTATGAGAAACCAAGTTCTATTATTAGTCTGTCTAGCCAATTTATGTCTCGTTAAGTGGTATAGAAGTAAAATAAACACTGATAATCCATTTGAGTATGGAATGCATAGATGTTAGGTGGTAATACACGTGTAATAATGAAAGAAACCAAGTTCTGTTATTGGTCCGTCCAACCTATGTAAGTCTTGTGTAGTGATTTAGTAGGCAAAGAAACATCAATAATCCATCCGAGTATGCAACACATAGAAGATATGAGGTAATACATGTGTAGTTTATAGTAAGAAAACAAGTTCCATTATTTGTTTTTCCAACCTATGTATTTCTCATTTATTTTTTAAGTATGTAAAAAAACACGGATAATCCATTCGAGTTTGGAAGACGTAGATATTTTGAGGTAATACTCATGTACAAATACAACAAATGAAGTTCTATTATATGTCTATCCAACCTATGTACATCTCGGTTAGTGGTATAGTCGTCAAAGAAACACTGACAATCCATCCAAATATTGAATAAATTGAGCATAAGAGGTAATACACATGCAGTTTTGTAAGAAATAAAGTTATATTATTTGTTTTTCCTGCCTATGCATTTCTTGATTAAAGATTAAATAGGAAAAAAAAGATGAATAATCTATCAGAGTATGGAATATGTTAATAAAAGGAGGTAACACTCTTGCACTTAAGCAAGAAACGAAGTTCTGTTATTGGTCTAACCAACCAATGTAATTGTTGTTTAGTGATATAGTAGTAAAATAATCACCAATAATCCTATCCGAGAATGGAATATGTTGGTATTAGGAGATAATAGTCATGTACTTATATAAGAAACTAAGTTCTATTATTGGTCTAACCAACTTATATATGTCTTATTTAGTGGTATAGTAGTCAATGAAACTCCGATAGTCCATCAGAGTATGGAATACGTTGATATTTGGAGATAATACTCATGTACTTATGTAAGAAACATAAGTAACAAATTTCTATTATTGGTCTAACCAACCTATGCATGTCTTTTTTAGTGTTATAATAGTCAAAGAATCATCGATAATCCTGTCCGAGTATGAAATACATTGATATTAGGAGGTAATTCTCATGTACTAATGTAATAAACCAAGTTCTATTATTGGTCCGTCCAACATATATATGTTTTATTTAGGGGTATAGTAGGCAAAGAAACACCGATAATCTATCCGAGTATGTTATACAAAGATGTTAGGTTGTTGTACACATGTAGTTATGTAAGACACCAAGTTCTATTTTTTGTTTTGTCCAACTTATGTATTTCACATTCATTGTTTTAGAATGCAAAGAAACACTAATAATCCATACGAGTACGGAATACATGGGTGTTTGAAGGTAATACTCAAGTACTAATGTAACAAACTAAGTTCTACTATTGGTCTATCCATCCTATGCATGTCTAATTAAGGGAATAGTAGTCAAAGAATTATTGATAATCCATTCGAGTTTGGAATACATTGGTGGTTGGAGGTGATAGCCATGTAGTTGTATGAGAAACCAAGTTCTATTATTAATCTGTCCAGCTAATATATGTCTCGTCAAGTGGTATAGTAGTAAAATAAACATTAATAATCCATCTGAGTATGGAATGCATAGATGTTAGGTTGTAATACACGTGTAGTAATGAAAGAAACCAAGTTCTGTTATTGGTTAATCCAACCTATGTAAGTTTTTTGTAGTGTGTAGCTATTTAGTAGGTGAAGAAGCATCAATAATCCATCCGAGTATGTAATACATTGATGTTATGAGGTAATACATGTGTAGTTTATAGTAAGAAAACAAGTTCCATTATTTATTTTTCCAAGCTATGTATTTCTCATTTATTGTTTAAGTATGCAAAGAAACATGGATAATCCATTCGAGTTTGGAATATGTAGATATTTTGAGGTAATACTCATGTAGAAATGCAACAAATCAAGTTCTATTATTGGTCTATCCAACCTATGTACATATCAGTTAGGGGTATAGTCGTAAAACAAACACTGATAATCCATCCAAGTATTGAGTACATTGATCTTAGGAGGTAAGACACATGTAATTTTGTTAAGAAATCAAGATATATTATTTGTTTTTCCTGCCTATGTATTTATTTATTAAAGATATAGTACGCATAAAAACACTTATAATCTATCCGAGTAGGGAATATGTTAATAATAGGAGGTAATACTCATGTACATAAGTAAGAAACCAAGTCTATTATTGGTCTAACAAACCAATGTATGTGTTGTTTAGTGATATAGTAGTAAAAGAATCACCAATAATCCTATCCGAGAATAAAATATGTTGATATTAGGAGGTTATAGTCATGTACTTATATTAGAAACCAAGTTCTATTATTGGTCAAACCAACTTATATATGTCTCATTTTAGTGGTATAGTAGTCAAAGAAACTCCGATAATCCATGTGAGTGTGGAATACACTGATATTTGGAGATAATACTCATGTACTTATGTAAGAAACAAAGTTCTATTATTGGTCTAACCAACCTATGTATGTCTTATTTTTAGTTACAGTACTCAAATAATCACCGATAATCCTATTCGAGTATGAAATACATTGATATTAGGACGTAATACTTATGTACTAATGTAATAAACCAAGTTCTATTATTGGTCCGTCCAACCTATATATGTCTCATTTAGTTGTATAGTAGGCAAAGAAACACCGATAATCTATCCGAGTTTGTTATACATAGATGATAGTTGCTATATATATGTAGTTATGTAAGACACCAAGTTCAATTTTTGGTTTTGTCCAACTTATGTATTTCACATTTATTGTTTTAGAATGCAAATAAACACCAATAATCCATCCGAGTACGGAATACATAAGTGTTTGGTGGTAATACTCAAGTAGTTATGTAACAAACCAGGTCCTACTATTGGTCTATCCGACCTATGTATGTCTCTTTTGGGGTATAATAGTCAAAGAAACACTGATGATCCTATGTATGTCAAAGAAACTCCAATAATCCATCCGAGTATGGAAAACATTGATATTTGGAGATAATACTCATGTGCTTATGTAAGAAACAAAGTTCTATTATTGGTCTAACTAACCTATGTATGTCTTATTTTGTGTTACAGTACTCAAATAATCACCGATAATCCTATTCGAGTATCAAATACATTGATATTAGGACGTAATACTCATGTACTAATGTAATAAACCAAGTTCTATTATTGGTCCGTCCAACCTATATGTATCTCATTTAGTTGTATAGTAGGCAAAGAAACACCGATAATCTATCTGAGTTTGTTTTACATAGATGTTAGTTGCTATACATATGTAGTTATGTAAGACACCAAGTTCAATTTTTGGTTTTGTACAACTTATGTATTTCACATTTATTGTTTTAGAATGCAAATAAACACCAATAATCCATGTGAGTACGAAATACATAGGTGTTTGGTGGTAATACTCAAGTAGTAATGTAACAAACCAGGTCCTACTATTGGTCTATCCGACCTATGTATGTCTCTTTTTGTGTATAATAGTCAAAGAAACACTGATGATCCTATGTATGTCAAGGAAACTCCAATAATCCATCCGAGTATGGAACACATTGATATTTGGAGATAATACTCATGTGCTTATGTAATAAACAAAGTTCTATTATTGGTCTAACCAAACTATGTATGTCTTGTTTAGTGTTATAGTAGTCAAATAATCACCGATAATCCTATCCGAGTATGAAATACATTGATATTAGGAGGTAATACTCATGTACTAATGTAATAAACCAAGTTCTATTATTTTTCTGTCCAACATATATATGTCTCATTTAGTGGTATAGTGGTATAGTAGGCAAAGAAACACCGATAATCTATCCGAGTTTATTATACATAGATGTTAGGTTGTTATACACATGTAGTTATGTAAGAAACCAAGTTTAATTTTTGGTTTTGTCCAACTTATGTATTTCACATTTATTGTTTTAGAATGCAATCAAACACCAATAATCAATCCGAGTACGGAATACATAGGTGTTTGGAGGTAATAATCATATACTAACGTAACAAACCAAGTTCTATTATTGGTCTATCCATTCTATGTACGTCTAATTTAGGGAAAAGTAGTCAAAGAAACACTGATAATCCATAGATGGTTGGAGATAATACATAGTAGTTGTATGGGAAAGCAAGTTCTGTTTTTTGTCCGTCCAACCAATAATGTCACGTTAAGTTATATAGTGGTAAAATAAACACCAATAATCCATCCGAGTATACAATGCATCAATGTTAAGTGGTGATATACTTGTAGTAATAAAAGAAACCAAATTCTGTTATTGGTTCGTCCAACCTATGTAAGTTTTGTGTAGTGATTTAGTAGGCAAAGAAACATCGATAAACCATCTGAGTATGCAATACATTGATGTTAGGAGGTAATACATGTGTAGTATAGTAAGAAAACAAGTTTTATTATCTATATTTCCAACCTATGTATTTCTCGTTTATTGTTTAAGTATGCAAAGAAACACCAATTATCCATTCAAGTTTGGAATACATAGATATTTTTAGGTAATACACATGTACAAATGTTACAAATCAAGTTCTCGTATTGGTCTATCCAACCTATGTACGTCTTGGTTTGAGGAATAGCAGTCAAAGAAACACTGATAATGTATCCGAGTATTGCATACATTAATCTTAGAAGGAAATACACATGTAGTTTTGTCAGAAATCAAGTTATATTATTTGTTTTTTCAGCCTATGTATTTCTGGATTAGATATTTAGTAGGCAAAAAAACACGGATAATCTATCCGAGTCTGGAATATGTAAATATTAGGAGGTAATACTCATGTACTTATGTAAGAAACCATGTTATATTATTGGTCTAACCAACCAATGCATGTCTTGTTTAGTGATATAGTAGTAAAAGAATCACCAATAATCCTATTCGAGTATGGAATATGTTGAAATCAGGAGGTAATAGTCATGTACTTATTAAAGAAACCAAGTTCTACTATTAGTCTAACCAACTTACATATGCCTCATTTAGTGGTATAGTAGTCAAAGAAACTCCGATAATCAATCCGAGTATGTTATACATAGATGTTAGGTTGTTATACTAATGTAGTTATGTAAGAAACCAAGTTCTATTTTTGGTTTTGTCCAACCTATGTATTTCTCATTTATTGTTATAGAATGCAAATAAACACCAATAATCCATCCGAGTATGAAATACATAGGTGTTTGGCAGTAATACTCGAGTAATAATGTAACAAACCAAGTCCTACTATTGGTCTATCCGACCTTTGTATGTCTCATTTTGGGTATAATAGTCAAGGAAACACTGATAATCCATCTGAGTCTAGAATACATAGATGGTTGGAGGTAATTCTCATGTAGTTGTGTGGGAAAACAAGTTCTATTTTTTGTCCGTCCAACCAATATATGTCACGTTAAGTGATATAATAGTAAAATAAACACTGATAATCCATCAGAATATGGAATACACCGATGATAGGTGGTAATATACATATAGTAATGAAAGAAACCAAGTTCTGTTATTGTTCTGTTAAACCTATGTAAGTCTTGTGTAGTGATTTAGCAAGCAAAGAAACGACGATAATCCATCCAAGTATGCAATACATTGATGTTAGGAGGTAATACATGTGCAGTTTAGTAAGAAAACAAGTTCCATAATTTGTTTTTCCAACCTATGTATTTCTCGTTTATTGTTGCAGTATGCAAAGAAACACCGATAATCCATTCGAGTTTGGAATAAGTAGATATTTTGAGGTAATACTCATGTACAAATGTAACAAATCAAGTTCTATTATCGGTCTATCCAACCTATGCACATCTCAGTTAGTGCTATAGTAGTCAAAGAAACACGAATAATCCATCCAAGTATTTAATACATTGATCTTAAGAGGTAATGCATGTGTAGTTTTGTAAGAAATCAAGTTATATTATTTGTTTTTACATCCAATGTATTTCTTGATTAGAGATTTAGAAGGCAAAAAAACACAGCTAATCTATCCGAGGATGGAACATGTTAATAATAGGAAGTAATACTCATGTACTTATGTAAGAAACAAAGTTCTATTAGTTGTCTAACCAAACTATGTATGTCTTGTTTAGTGTTATAGTAGTCAAAGAATCACCGATAATCCTATACTAGTATGAAATACATTGATATTATGAGGTAATACTCATGTACTAATGTAATAAACCAAGTTCAATTATTGATCCGTCCAACCTATATGTGTCTCATTCAGTGGTATAGTAGGCAAAGAAACACTGATAATCTGTCTGAGTATGTTATAAATAGATGTTAGGTTGTTATACACATGTAGTTATGTAATAAACCAAGGTCTATTTTTGGTTTTGTCCAATTTATGTATTTCACATTTATTGTTTTTGGATGCAAAGAAACTCTGATAATCCATACGAGTACAGAATATATAGGTGGTTGGAGGTAATACTCAAGTACTAATGTAACAAACCAAGTTCTACTATTGTTCTATCCATTCAATGTGTGCCTAATTTAGGGAATAGTAGTCAAACAAACACTAATAATCAATCCAAGTCTGGAATACATAGGTGGTTAGCGAGGTAATACACGTGTAGTTGTGTGGGAAAGCAAGTTCTATTATATGTTTGTCCAACCAATATATGTCTCATTAAGGGGTATATAGTAAAATAAACACCGATAATCCATCCAAGTATGGAATGCGTAAATGTTAGGTGGTAATACACGTGTAGTAATGTAAGAAACCAAGTTCTGTTATTGGTCCGTCCAACCTATGTAAGTTTTGTGTAGTGATTTTGTAGATAAGGAAACATCAATAATCCATCCGAGTATTCAATACATTAATGTTAGGAGGTAATACATATGTAGTATAGTAAGAAAACAAGTTCCATTATTTATTTTTCCAACCTATGTATTTCTCATTTATTGTTTAAGTATGCAAAGAACCACCGATAATCTATTCGAGTTTGGAATTCGTAGATATTTTAAGGTAATACTCATGTACAAATGTTACATATCAAGTTATAATATTGGTCTATCCAACCTATGTACGTCTCGGTTAGTGGAATAATAGTCAAACAAACACTGATAATCCATCCGAGTATTGAATATATTGATCTTAGTAGGTAATACACGTGTAGTTTTATAAGCAATCAAGTTTTATTATTTGTTTTTCCTGCCTATGTATTTCTGGATTAGATATTTAGTAGGCTAAGAAATACTGATAAACTATCCGAGTATGGAATACGTTAATATTAGGAGGTAATAGTCATGACTTATGTAAGAAACCTTGTTCTATTATTTGTCTAACAACCAATGTATGTCTTGTTTAGTGATATAGAAGTGAAAGAATCAACAATAATCCTATCCGAGTATTGAATAAGTTGATATCAAAAGGTAATAGTCATGTACTTACATGAGAAACCAAGTTATATTATTGGTTTAACCAACTTATGTATGTCTCATTTAGTGGTATAATAGTCAAAGAAACTCCGATAATCCATTCGAGTATGTTATACATAGATGTTAGGTTGATATACACATGTAGTTATGTAAGAAACCAAGTTCTAATTTTTGTATTGTCCAACCTATGTATTTCTCATTTGTTGTTATAGAATGCAAAGAAACACCCTTAATCCATCCGAGTACGGAATACATAGGTGTATGGAGGTAATACTTAAGTAGTAATGGTACAAAACAAGTCCTATTATTGATCTATCCAACCTATGTATGTCTCTCTTAGGTTATAGTAGTCAAAGAAACACTGATAATCCATCCGAGTCTGGAATTCATAAGTGTTTGGAGGTAATACACGTGTAGTTATATGAGAAACCAACTTCTATAATTGGTTTGTACAACCAATATATTTCTCATTAAGTGGTATAGTAGTAAAATAATCACCAATTATCCATCCGAGTATGGAATGCATAGATGTTAGGTGGTAATACTCGCATAATAAAAAAAGAAACCAAGTTCTGTTATTGGTCCATCCAACCGATGTAGGTCTTGTGTAGTGATTTAATAGGCAACAAAACATCGATAATCCATCCGAGTATGTAATACATTGATATAAGAAGGTAATAAATGAGTAGTTTAGTAAGAAACCATGTTCCATTAATGGTTTTTCCAACATATGTATTTCTCGTTTATTGTTTAAGTATTCAAAGAAACAATGATAATCCATCCGAGTTTGGAATAGGTAGATATTTGGAGGTAATACTCATGTACAAATGTAACAAAACAAGCTCTATTATTGGTGTATCCAACCTATGTACATCTCGGTTAGTGGTATAGTAGTAAAAGAAACACTGATAATCCATCTTAGTATTGAATAAATTGATTTTAGGAGGTAGTACATAGGTAGTTTTGTAAGAAATCAAGTTATATTTTTTGTTTTTCCAGCCTATGTATTTCTTGATTAGAGATTTAGTAGGCAAAGAAACACTGATAATCTATCCGAGTATGAAATATGATAATATTAGGAGGTAATACTCATGTACTTATGTAAGAAACCATGTTATGTTATTGGTCTAAACAACCTATGAATGTCTTGTTTAGTGATATAGTAGTAAAAGAATCACCAACAATCCTATCCGACTATGGAATATGTTGATATTATGAGGTAATACTCATGTACTTATATAAGAAACAAAGTTTTATTACTGGTCTTACCAACCTATATATGTCTCATTTAGTGGTATAGTAGTCAAAGAAACACCTTATAATCTATCCGAATATGAAATACATTGATATTTGGAGATAATACTCATGTACTTATGTAAGAAACAAAGTTCTATTATTGGTCTAACCAAACTATATATGTCTTGTTTAGTGTTATAGTAGTCAAAGAATCACCAATAATCCTATTCTAGTATGAAATACATTGATATTAGGAGGTAATACTCATGTACTAATGTAATCAACCAAGTTCAATTATTGATCCGTCCAACCTATATATGTCTCATTTAGTGGCATAATAGGCAAAGAAACACTGATAATCTATCCGAGTATGTTATACATAGATGTTAGGTTGTTATACACATGTAGTTATGTAAGAAACCAAGGTCTATTTTTGGTTTTGTCCAATTTATGTATTTCACATTTATTATTTTAGGATGCAAAGAAACACTAATAATCCATACAAGTACAGAATATATAGGTGGTTGCAGGTAATACTCAAGTACTAATGTAACAAACCAAGTTCTACTATTGTTCTATCATTCTATGTGTGCCTAATTTAGGGAATAGTAGTCAAAGAAACACTAATAATACATCCGAGTTTGGAATAAATAGGTGATTAGAGAGGTAATACACGTGTAGTTGTGTGGGAAAGCAAGTTCTATTTTTGGTCTATCCAACCAATATATGTCTCATTAAGGGGCATAGTAGTAAAATAAACACCGATAATCCATCCAAGTATGGAATGCATAAATGTTAGGTGGTAATACACGTGTAGTAATGTAAGAAACCAAGTTCTGTTATTGGTCCGTCCAACCTATGTAAGTTTTGTGTACTGATTTAGTAGGCAAAGAAACATCAATAATCCATCCGAGTATTCAATACATTAATGTTAGGAGGTAATACATATGTAGTATAGTAAGAAAACAAGTTCCATTATTTATTTTTCCAACCTATGTATTTCTCATTTATTGTTTAAGTATGCAAAGAACCACCGATAATCTATTCGAGTTTGGAATTCGTAGATATTTTAAGGTAATACTCATGTACAAATGTTACATATCAAGTTATAATATTGGTCTATCCAACCTATGTACGTCTCGGTTAGTGGAATAATAGTCAAACAAACACTGATAATCCATCCGAGTATTGAATATATTGATCTTAGTAGGTAATACACGTGTAGTTTTGTAAGCAATCAAGTTTTATTATTTGTTTTTCCTGCCTATGTATTTCTGGATTAGATATTTAGTAGGCTAAGAAATACTGATAAACTATCCGAGTATGGAATACGTTAATATTAGGAGGTAATAGTCATGACTTATGTAAGAAACCTTGTTCTATTATTTGTCTAACAACCAATGTATGTCTTGTTTAGTGATATAGAAGTGAAAGAATCAACAATAATCCTATCCGAGTATTGAATAAGTTGATATCAAAAGGTAATAGTCATGTACTTACATGAGAAACCAAGTTATATTATTGGTTTAACCAACTTATGTATGTCTCATTTAGTGGTATAATAGTCAAAGAAACTCCGATAATCCATTCGAGTATGTTATACATAGATGTTAGGTTGATATACACATGTAGTTATGTAAGAAACCAAGTTCTAATTTTTGTATTGTCCAACCTATGTATTTCTCATTTGTTGTTATAGAATGCAAAGAAACACCCTTAATCCATCCGAGTACGGAATACATAGGTGTATGGAGGTAATACTTAAGTAGTAATGGCACAAAACAAGTCCTATTATTGATCTATCCAACCTATGTATGTCTCTCTTAGGTTATAGTAGTCAAAGAAACACTGATAATCCATCCGAGTCTGGAATTCATAAGTGTTTGGAGGTAATACACGTGTAGTTATATGAGAAACCAAGTTCTATAATTGGTTTGTATAACCAATATATGTCTCGTTAAGTGGTATAGTAGTAAAATAAGAACCAATTATCCATCCGAGTATGGAATGCATAGATGTTAGGTGGTAATACTCGCATAATAAAAAAAGAAACCAAGTTCTGTTATTGGTCCATCCAACCGATGTAGGTCTCGTGTAGTGATTTAATAGGCAAGAAAACATCGATAATCCATCTGAGTATGTAATACATTGATGTAAGAAGGTAATAAATGTGTAGTTTAGTAAGAAACCATGTTCCATTAATTGTTTTTCCAACATATGTATTTCTCTTTTATTGTTTAAGTATTCAATGAAACAATGATAATCCATCCGAGTTTGGAATACGTAGATATTTGGAGATAATACTCATGTACAAATGTAACAAATCAAGTTCTATTATTGGTGTATCCAACCTATGTACGTCTCGGTTAGTGGTATAGTAGTCAAAGAAACACTGATAATCCATCTTAGTATTGAATAAATTGATTTTAGGAGGTAGTACATAGGTAGTTTTGTAAGAAATCAAGTTATATTTTTTGTTTTTCCAGACTATGTTTTTCTTGATTAGAGATTTAGTAGGCAAAGAAACACTGATAATCTATCCGAGTATGGAATATGATAATATTAGGAGGTAATACTCATGTACTTATGTAAGAAACCAAGTTCTGTTATTGGTCTAACCAACCTATGTATGTTTTGTTTAGTGATATAGTAGTAAAAGAATCACCAACAATCCTATCCGACTATGGAATATGTTGATATTATGAGGTAATACTCATGTACTTATATAAGAAACAAAGTTCTATTACTATTCTAAGCAACCTATATATGTCTCATTTAGCAGTGTAGTAGTCAAAGAAACTCCGATAATCCATCTGAGTATGAAATATATTGATATTTGGAGATAATACTCCTGTACTTATGTAGAAATAAACTTCTATTATTGCTCTAACCAACCTATGTATGTCTTGTTTAGTGTTATAATAGTCAAAGAATCACCGATAATCCTATTCGATTATGAAATAAATTTATATTAGGAGGTAATACTCATGTAGTAATGTAATAAACCAAGTTCTATTATTGATCCATTCAACTTGTATATGTCTCATTTAGTGCTATAGTAGTCAAAGTAACGCCGATAATCTATCTGAGTATGTTATACATAGATGTTAGGTTGTTAAACACATGTGGTTATGTAAGAAACCAAGTTTTATTTTGTGTTTTGTCTAACCTATGTATTTAAGGTTTATTGTTTTAGAATGTAAAAGAACACCTATAATCCATTTGAGTATGGAATACATAGGTGTTTGGAGATAATACTCAAGTACTAATGTAACAAATCAAGTTCTACTATTGGTCTATCCAACCTATGTAAGTCTCGTTTAGGGAATATGTTAATATTAGTAGGTAATACTTATGTACTTATAGAAATACCAAGTTCTATTATTGGTCTAACCAATCTATGTATGTCTTGTTTAGTGTTATAATAGTCAAATAATCACCGATAATCCTATTCGAGTATGAAATACATTGATATTAGGAGGTAATACTCATGTACTAATGTAATAAACCAAGTTCTATTATTGCTCTAACTAACCTATGTATGTCTTGTTTAGTGTTATTATAGTCAAAGAATCACCGATAATCCTATTCGAGTATGAAATACATTGATATTAGGAGGTAATACTCATATAATAATGTAATAAACCAAGTTCTATTATTGGTCCATCCAACTTATATATGTCTCATTTAGTGCTATAATAGTCAAAAAAAAAAAACTGATAATCTATCTAAGTATGTTATACATAAATGTTAGGTTGTTATACACATGTAGTTATGCAAGAAATCAAGTTCTACTTTGTGTTTTTTCCAACCTATTTATTTCACATTTATTGTTTTAGAATGTAAAGAAACACTGATAATCCATCCGAGTAGGGAATACATAGGTGTTTGGAGGTAATACTCAAGTACTAATGTAACAAACCAAGTTCTACTATTGGTCTATCCAAATCGTTAAGGGAATAGTAGTCAAAGAAACACTGATAATCCATCCGAGTCTGGAATACAATAGGTGTTAAGAGGTAATACACGTTTAGTTATATGATAAACCAAGTTCCATTATTGGTTCGTCCAACCAATATATGCCTCGTTAAGTGGTATAGTTGAAAAAGAAACAACAATAATCCATCCGAGTATGTAATAGGTAGATGTTAGGTGGTAAGACACGCGAAATAATGAAAGAAACCAAGTTCTATTAATGGTTCGTCCAACCCATGTAGGACTCGTGTAGTGATTTTGTAGGCAAAGAAACATCGATAATCCATCCGAGTATGCAATACACTGATGTTAGAAGGTATTACAAGTATAGTTTAGTAGGAATCCAAGTACCATTAATAGTTTTTCCATCCTATGTATTTCTCGTTTATTGTTTTAGTATACAAAGAAACATCGATAATCCATCCAAGTTTGGAATACGTAGATATTTTGAGATTACGTGCATGTACAAATGTAACAAATAAAGTTCTACTTATGATCTTTCCAATCTATGTATGTCCCATTTAGTGGTATAGTATACTTGATAATCCATCCGAGTATGTTATACATAGATGTTAGGTAGTTATACACATGTAGTTATGTAAGAAACCAAGTTCTATTTTTGGTTTTGTCCAACCTATGTATTTCTTGTTTATTGTTTTAGAATGCTAAGAAACACTGATAATCCATTCTAGTACAGAATATATAGGTGTTTGGAGGTAATACTCAAGTACTAATGTAGCAAAAAAAGTTCTACTATGTGTCTATCCAACCTATGTATGTCTCGTTTAGGGTATAGTAGTCAAAGAAACACTAATAATCCTTATGAGTCTGGAATACATAGGTGTTAGGAGGTAATACACGTGTGTAGATATATGATAAACCAATTTCCATTATTGGTCTGTACAACCAATATATGTCTCGTTAAGTGGTATAGTAGTAAAATAAACACCAATAATCCTTTCGATTATTGAATGCGTATATGTTAGGTGGTAATACACATTTAGTAATGAAAGAAACCAAGTTCTGTTATTGGTACGTCTAACCTATGTAAATCATGTGTGATTTAGTAGGCAAAGAAACACCGATAATCCATTCGAGTTTAGAATACGTAGATATTTTGAGGTATTACTTATGTACAATTGTAACAAATAAGGTTCTATTATTGGTCTATCCACCCTATGTACATTTCGGTTAGTGGTATAGTAGTCAAAGAAACATTGATAATCCATCCGAGTATTGAATACATTGATCTTAGGAGGTAATACTGTAACACACCAAAAATCCTAAGCTAAGATTAGAACCATGCTTCAAGTACATGTGAATTTATACTTAATATTTCATCTGAATTAGAAGTTATTTATACATGTATTCATGCCACAAGTAACTCCTAGCTCATATCCAATTTGAAATCTTCCTTACCGGTGGTTTTCTTGTGATGAATCTTGCCATAGTAAATTTTAAACGATAATAACTCCTAGGTTATTGGGTACTTTTTAGTTAAAGACCCACCAAATGATAGATATTTTATTCACCGTTCCAACGCAATTATATTCACCCTAATCCAATGTCGGAGCTAAGGGTTATGGTAATTTTAGTGAAGCACTGTCTAGCAGTAAGAACACACAATCGTAGGTACGATCGAGCTTACATTGTACAATCATACAATGATCCCGTCTGATAAAAAGAGCCCCAAAAACTAGAAGGTTGACACGTATACCTTTCAACCACGAAAGGGAAGCACGACCATTCTTTGAAACCACGATTAAAGGCATGATCGTGACTTCGAAACTTGATTCGGCTTGAACATACAAGCTACGAACCAAGGCACAATCGTGAGTGGGTCCCACGATCATACCATGTCTGGACTGATCATATTTCGAGAACCCAAAAGTCCAGCACATACCAAGATCACAACCCACAATCGTCGGTAGAACCCACGATCGTGGGAAGGTCTCGTGGGTTACATCTTGCAGCTTTTTAGTTACAAATTTAAAAGGACACAAAAGTCTTTTCCCACTCTTTTAACATCTAAAATATGTCATTTAATTCCTCCAAAAGCTGATTATTAAGCTTAAAATTTACCCTAATGTCTCATTACTTAGAAAATAATCGACACTTAGCTTTCACAAGAGAAAAATGTGATTTCTCTCTTCTTCAGGCAACTAGGGTTCATTTTCTTCAAGCTTCCAATTCCAAAGATTTCTCATAGGTTTTCATCTCCAGGTATGTGAGATTTCATCAACATTTTTCTTTCACCCATTGAGTTCCAAAGCTCCTCAGGTTTAATTCATCTTTCAAGCCTAGGGTTTCAATGGAAAGTGTGAATTCCTTTAGTTTTAAGTTTCTTGCTTTGAATGAGACATGAATATATGTTATCCCATGAATTTGAGCACCTTTACATAGTCATTATTATGAACTCTCATTATATTGAAGAATTCTTAATTTTGGGCTTGAGTTATGGAATTTCATGTTGTGGCCAGTTTATAGAATTGCCATTTGTAGTTGCATTCTTCTGAGATAGAAGGTTATGAACATTCGATGACCTAGGATATTATGCATTTTCAATTGAGTACTCAATCATCCATTTTTCATGATTTAGAATGCTTTCAGATAAAGCACTTATCTTTTCGTTTGAGAAAATCATTATTGTTGAGTATTTTAGTATATCAGTTTACCTTAAGTTGGGAGTAGTACTTAGAATTGAGAGGACACAAGTTTATATAACCCAAGTCCTATAACTATGTTGCAACCGTAGGTTAATATTATAGTCCATTTGGACATCAGTTAGTAGATCCACATCAACTAGGACGACATCCTCGTTTATTCTCAAAGTGAGGATGAATATGCAGACCATTTGAGGATTGTCTTGTAGATACTCAAAGATCACCAGTTATTCATGATGTTCAATAAGTGTGAATTTTGGTTGAAATCAGTAGCATTCCTTGGTCATATCATTTCTGGTGAAGGCATTAGGGTTGATCCTCAAAAGATCAAAGCAGTGAGGAATTGTCCTAGACCCATCTCTCCATAGATATTAGGAGTTTCTTAAGTTTAGTCGGTTACTACTTATGATTTGTATAGGGATTTTCCTCTATTTCTTCTCCCATATCCAGATTGACTTAGAAAAAAGTCAAGTTTCAGTGGTATGATTCTTGCGAGAAGAGTTTTTAGGAGTTGAAGACTCCACTCACCTCCGCTTTAGTTTTGACTCTTCTAGAGGGTTCAGATGGTTTCGTGGTTTATCATGATGCTTCCAGAATTGGTATTGGTTGTGTGTTGATGCAGCATAGCAAGGTTATAACATATGCCTCTAGACAGCTCAAGCCTTATGAGAAGAATTACCCGACTCATGATCTCGAGTTAGCTGCAGTTGTTTTTGTCTTAAAGATTTTGAGGCATTATCTTTATGGGGTTCATATTGATGTGTTCACGTATCACAAGAGCCTTCAATATTTTTTCAGTCAGAAAGATCTAAATCTTCGTCAGAGGAGATGGCTAGAGTTGTTGAAGGACTATGATATGAATGTATTATACCATTCGATTAAAGCCAATGTTGTGGCCGACGCTCTCAGTAGACTGTCTATGGGAAGCATTGCTCATATTGAGGATAACAAGAAAGGGTTAGTTCACAAAGTTCACCAGCTTGATAGATTGGGAGTTCAGTTGGTTGATTCAGCCAAAGGTAATACATTGATTCAGAATGGTTCAAAATCTTCCTTAATAGCTGATGTAAAATAAAAGAAAGATAATGATCCCATTTTTCGTAAGTTTAAAGAAGTAGTCCAGAGTTAGAAAGTTGAGGTTTTCTCCCAAGAGGGAGATAGTCTTCTTCATTATCAGGGCAGACTATGTGTTTCAGATGTAGATGACTTGAGACAGTGGATGAAAATAGAACCTCATAATTCTCAATATTTTATTCACCCAAGAGCCACTAAGATGTATCGTGACCTATGGAAAGTCTATTGGTGGAACAGCATGAATAAAGATATCACAGAATTTGTGGCTAAGTGTCTAAATTACCAGCATGTTAAGGTTGAGCACCAAAGATCTGGTGGTAAGCTCTAGGATATCAGTATTCCTACTTGGAAGTGGGAAGTGCGGAATATGGACTTTATTACAGGGTTGCCTCATACTCACCGTCAGCATGATTCCATTTGGGGAATTATAGACCGAACGACTAAGTCAGCCCATTTTCTACTAGCTAACACCTTAGACTCAGCCGAGGATTATGCTAGACTCTATCTTCGGAAATTAGTGAAGTTACATAGTGTCCCTCTGACCATTATTTTAGATAAGGGTACTCAGTTCACCTCTCAGTTCTGGAATACATTCCAAAAGGATTGTGGTACCAAAGTTCACCTCAGTACAGATTTTCACCCGCAGACAGATGGTCAGGCAGAGTGGACTATTACAATGTTAGAAGATATGTTGAGGGCATGTGTGATCGATTTCAAAGGTAGTTGGGATGATCATTTGCCTTTGGTTGAGTTTTCTTATAATAGCAGTTATCATTAGAGTATTCATATGGCCCCGTTCGAAACACTTTATAGTAGGAGGTGTAGGTCTCCTATTGGGTGGTTCGAATTTGGTGAAGCTACCTTGATAGGGATAGATTCAATCCATGAAGATATGGAGAAAGTTCAGTTGATTATAAAAAGACTGAAAATAACTCAGAGTCGTTAGAAGTCTTATGCAGATGTGAGGAGAAGAAAACTTGAGTTTGTTATTGGTGATTTGGTTTACTTGAAAGTTTCACCCATGAAAGGGGTCAAGAGGTTTGGTAAGAAGGGAAAACTCAGTCCCTGCTATGTTGGTCCTTATAGGATTGTAGGTTGTTTTGGAAATGTAGCCTATGAGTTGGATTTTCCCACAGACTTAGCATCAGTGCATCCAGTCTTTCATCTGTCTCAATTAAAGAAGTGCATTGGTAATCCTGCATCAGTTGCTCCTTTAGATAGTGTGGGTGTGAAAGACAGTCTCCCTTAAGAAAAGGTCCCAGTTGAGATTCTTAACCATCAGGTTTGTAAGTTGAGGAATAAAGAGGTCACTTCAGTAAAAGTTCTTTGGGGAAATTAGCTAGTTGAGGGCTCTACTTGGGAAGCAGAGTCGGATATGATGACCAAGTACCCTCATATTTTCTCTTCAAACTCTACTCCAACTAAAGGTAATAGTTTTCTCTTAATTAATTCTTTCTATTCCATGTCACCTAGTTACTCTCATGTCATGTCATGCATTCGCAAGTTCAAATTCTATCCATGTTTTAGTTATAATGTTAGTATTCAGTCTAAATTCAATGTTGGGATTGCAGCTCTTTCCCTAAATCTTCAGCTTAGTTCGTTTTCATTCTGGAATGATTGACCCCAAGGGGCAAATATTGTAACACCCCAAAAATCCCAAGATAAGATTAAAACCATGCTTCAAGTACATGTAAATTTAAACTTCATATTTCATCTGCATTAGGAGTGATTTAGTCATGTATTCAAGCCACAAGTAACTCCTAGCACATAGCCAATTTTAAATCTTCCTTACCTGTGATTTTCTTGTGAAGAATCTTACCATAGTCAACTTCAAAAGATCATAAATCCTAGGTTATCGTTTATTTCTTTTGGTCGACCCACCAAATGATAAATATTTGAATTACCTTTTTAATGCATCAAGATTCACCCTAATCCGATGTCGGAGCTAAGAGTTATGACCATTTTAGTGAAGCACTGTCCAGCAATAAGAACACACGATCGTAGGTACGATCATGGTTACATTGTACGATCGTACAATGCTCCCATCTGATCTAAACAGTCTCGAAAACCTAAAGGTTGACATGTACACTTTCCAATCACGAAAGCATAACACGACCCTTCTTTGAAAGCACAATTAAAGGCACGATCGTGACTTCGAAACTTGATCTGACTTGAACTTCCAAGCTACAAACCAAGGCACGACTGTGAGTGGGTCCCACGATCGTACCATGGCTCATATGATCATTTTTAGAGAACCCAAAAGTCCATCTGATACCACGATCATAGGTAGGACCTATGATCGTGGGAAGGTCTAGTGGGTTCCATCCTGCAGCTTTTCAGTTACGAATTTAAAAGGGCACAATAGTATTTTCCCACACTTTTAACATCTAAATTTCATCGTTTATGTCCTCCCAAAGATGATTACTAAGCCTAAAATTTTCCCTAATCCCTCATTACTTAGAAAACAATCGACACTTAGCTTTCAAGGTTTTATCAGGGTGAGTGTATCGTCTTGGGGTGATCCAGTTTTGTTTGTGAAAAAGAAGGATGGTTCTATACATATGTGTATCGATTACACAAGTACATGAGTATTGACAAAACCAATAATAGAACTTTGTTTCTTACATAAGTACATGAGTATCATCTCCAAATATCAACATATTCCATACTAGGATGGTTTATTGGTGTTTGTTTGACTACTATAAAACTAAATGAGACATATATAGGTTGGTTAGACCAAAAATAGAACTTGGTTTCTTGCATAAGTACATGAGTATTACCTCCTAATATCAACATATTTCACACTAGGATAGATTATCACTGTTTCTTTGCCTACTAAATCACTAATAAAGAAACAGATAGGCTGGAAAATTAAATAATAAAACTTGAATTCTTACAAAACTACACGTGTATTACCTCATAAGATCAATGTATTCAGTACTCAAATGGATTATAAGTGTTTCTTTGACTATTATACCACTAAACAAGACGTACATAGGTTGGATAGACCAATAATAGAATTTAATTTATTAAATTAGTACATGAGTGTTGCCTTAAAATATTTAGTATTCTAACCTCGTATGGATTATCGGTGTTTCTTTGCATACTAAAATAATAAATGAGGAATACATTGGTTGGAAAAATAAATAATGGAACTTGGTTTCTTACTAAACAACACATGTATTACCCCCTACAATTAATGTATTGCATACTTGGATGGATTATCAGAGTTTCTTTGCATACTAAAACTATAAACGAGAAATACATTGGTTGGAAAAACCAATAATGGAACTTGGTTTCAAGCTAAACTACACATGTATTACCTGCTAACATTAATGTATTGTATACTCGATTTGATTATCGATGTTTATTTACCAACTAAATCACTATATGAAACTTATATAGGTTGGATAGACCAATAATAGAACTTGGTTTCTTTCATTACTACATGTGTATTACCACCTAACATCTATTTATTCCATACTCGGATGGACTATCGATTTTTTCTTGACTACAATACAACATAACGAGATTGGATGGACGGACCAATAATAGAACTTGCTTTCTCATATCACTACACGTGTATTACCTCAAAACACCTATGTATTCTAGACTCAGATGGATTATCAGTGTTTCTTTGACTACTAGACCCTAATCAAGACATACATAGGTTGGATAGACCAATAGTTTTTATGTATTCCATACTCGGATGAATTATCGATGTTTCTTTTCATTCTAAAACAATAAATGAGAAATACATAGGTTTGACAAAACCAAAAGTAGAACTTGGTTTCATACATAACTACATATGTAAAACCACCTAACATCTATGTATAACATACTTGAATAGAATATTTGTGTTTCTTTGACTACTATAACACTAAATAAGACATACGGACCAATAATAGAACTTGGTTTATTACATTAGTACGTGAGTATTACCCCCTAATATCAACGAATCTCAAACTCAGATAGTATTATCAGTGATTATTTGACAACTATAACACTAAAAAAGACATACAAGATTGGTTAGACCAATAATAGAACTTTGTTTCTTACATAAGTACATGAGTATTATCTTCAAATATCAATATATTCCATAATCGGGTGGATTATCGGTGTTTGTTTGACTACTATAACATTAAATGACATATATAGGTTGGTTAGACCAATAATAGAACTTGGTTTCTTAAATAAATACATGATTATTACCTCCTAATACCAACATATTTCACACTAGGATAGATTATCAGTGTTTCTTTGCCTACTAAATCACTAATCAAGAAATACATAGGCTGGAAAATCAAATAATAGAACTTGATTTCTTACAAAACTACACATGTATTATCTCCTAAGATCAATGTATTCAGTACTCGAATGGATTATCTGTATTTCTTTAACTACTATACCACTAAACGAGATGTACATAGGTTGGATAGACCAATAATAGAACTTAATTTGTTACATTAGTGCATGAGTGTTGCCTCAAAATATCTATGTATTCCAACCTCGTATGGATTATCAGTGTTTCTTTGCATACTAAAATAATAAATAAGAAATACATAGGTTGGAAAAACAAATAATGGAATTTGGTTTCTTACAAAAGAACACATGTATTACCCCCTAAAATCAATGTATTACATACTCGAATGGATTATCGGTGTTTCTTTACATACTAATACTATAAACAAGAAATACATAGGTTGGAGAAACCAATAATGAAACTTGGTTTCTAACTAAACTACACATGAATTACCTGCTAACATCAATGTATTGTATACTCAGATTGTTTATCGATGTTTCTTTTGCAACTAAATCACTACACGAGACTTATATAGGTTGGGCAGACCAATACCAAAACTTGGTTTCTTTCATTACTATACGTGAATTACCACCTAACATCTACTTATTCCATACTCGGATGGGTTATCGGTGTTTCCTTGACTACAATACAACATAACGAGATTGGATGGATGAACCAATAATATAACTTTCTTTCTCATATTACTACATGTGTATTACCTCAAAACACCTATGTATTCCAGACTCGAATGGATTATCAGTGTTTCTTTGACTACTAGACCCTAAACAAGACATACATAGGTTGGATATACCAATAGTAGAACTTATTTTGTTACATAAGTACTTAAGTATTACCTCCAAAAACCTATGTATTCCATACTTGAATGCATTATCGATGTTTCTTTGTATTCTAAAACAATAAATGAAAAATACATAGGTTTGACCAAACCAAAAGTAGAACTTGGTTTCTTACATAACTACATGTATATAACCACCTAACATCTTCGACTGAGGTTCTCAGTTTTATTAGGTTGGCAGGCTATTACAAGTTGTTTTTCAAGAGTTTTGCTACTATTGTATCGCCTATGAATAGGTTGAATCAGAAGGAGGTCCCATTTCAGTGGTCTAATGGTTGTGAGGTGAGCTTTCTTAA
This sequence comes from Capsicum rhomboideum, assembly GCA_031232105.1. Taxonomy (NCBI): domain Eukaryota; kingdom Viridiplantae; phylum Streptophyta; class Magnoliopsida; order Solanales; family Solanaceae; genus Capsicum; species Capsicum rhomboideum. The sequence goes on from CP124718.1 coordinate 56,033,205, forward strand.
GCTCAAGGACTTGCTCACTTCATCTTTTATTCTGACTCTTCCAGTTGAGGGTAAGGGTTTACTATTTATTGTGATGCTTCTGGTGTTAGTTTGGGGTGTTTACTTTTGTAGCTGGGCTAGGTTATTTCTTATGCTTTTGGACAGATAAAGGTGCACAAGTGGAACTACCCCAGTCATGACTTGGAGTTGGTGGCGGTAGTTTTCGCATTTAAGATTTGGAGGCATTACTTGTATGGTGTTCATTGTGAGATCTTCACTGACCATCATAGTCTCTAGTACATTATAACCCAGAAGGAGCTTAATTTGAGACAGCGTAGGTGGATTGAGTTGTTGATGGACTATAACCTCTCTATTATATAACATCCGGGCAAGGCGAATGTGGTAGCGGATGCCTTGAGCTAGAAGGTAGTGAGTATGGGTAGCTTGGCTTTAATTTTAGTTTCTGAGCGCCTGTTATCCTTGGACATTCAGTCCTTAGCCAATATGATGGTTCGACTTGATATTTTAGACCCCAAGAGGATTATTACGAGTATTGAGGCTAGGTCTACTTTGTTGGAGAAGATTCGAGGCCGACAGTTTGAGGATATTAGTCTTTATGGCATTCAAGATCTAGTACGGAGGTGTGAGTCCAGGAGGGCTACCTTACTTTTTGAGGGCATTTTGTTCACCCAGTATAACTAAGATGTATAGAGATCTAAGGCAGCATTATTGGTAGAGTGGCATGAGAATAGATATAGCAAACTTTATGTTTCGGTGCCTATGTTGTCATCAAATAAAGGCTGAGCATTTGAGACCTGGTGGATTGCTTTAGAGACTACCCATTCTCGAGTGGAAATGGGAGCATATTACTATGATTTTGTGGGTAGTTTGCTTCGTACATCTCGTGGTTTTGATAGAATTTGGGTCATCGTAGATCAATTGATCAAGTCTGCCTATTTCATCCCTATTCAGGTTTCCTTCAGTGTCGAGAGGTTGACTCGTATCTATGTTCGAGAGGTGGTTTACCCTCACGGGGTACCCCATGTCTATTATTTTAGATAAAGGCTCCCAGTTCAATTTTAGATTCTAGAGACCATTTCGGGAGAAGTTGGATACCTAGGTTGATCTTAGCGCTGTTTTTCATCCCTAGATTGGCGGATAGTCGGTGTGGACTATTTAGATTTTGGAGTATATTCTTTACTTGTGTGTTAAGGACTTTGAGGGCCAGAAGGAGCATTTTTTAGCCTTTGTGGAGTTTGCCTGGAATAATAGCTTTCATTTGAGTATTCAGATGGCACCATTGGAGGTATTATATGGTATGCGTTACTGATCTCTGGTGGGTTGGTTTGAGACTTCAGAGATCAGGCTCTGTGGTAGTGATTTTCTTTGGGAGTCTTTAGGCAGGGTCCAGGGGATTCAAGATAGGCTACGGGCAGCTGAAAGTAGGCAAAAGAGTTATGCTGACCGCAAGCTTCGTGCCTTGAGATTTGGAGTTGGTGATCGGGTTTTCCTGTAAGTATTGCCTATGAAAGGCGTGATAAGTCTCGGTAGGAGGGGCAAGCTCACCCCTAGGTATATTCGACCATTTGAGATACTTCAGATAGTTGGGGAGGTAGCATATGAGTTGGCTTTGCCTCTATCATTTTAAGCCAACCATCCAATTACCCATGCATTTATGCCATGGTGTTATACTTTGGATGAGTCTCACGGGCTTCGGTGGAACTCAGTTCAATTGGATGAGAGGTTGACCTTTGTTGAGGAGCAAGTTTCTATCCTAACCAGAAATGTCAGACGGTTGCATTCTAGAGATATTTATGTGGTTATGGTTCAGTGAAAACACTATCTAGTTGAAGAGGCTACTTGGGAGACTAAGGGTGATATGCGAACTCAGTATCCTTGCCTGTTTAAGCCTTTAGGTGCTTCTTAATCCTTTACTTTTGCTGATGAAAATCCTTTTAGTAGTGGATGTTGTAGTGTCCCTCCAGGTCATTATCTTTATATTTGTGATTATTCTATATCTAGAGCATTCCTACAACTTCCCCAAGTCATTCATGACTTGTTGGGACTGACAGTTTGGTCACAGGGTAGTTTGTTTGGTTTTTAGAGCCATTTCACTATTTTGGTGTTATTGAAGAAGAGAAATAGGTCTCAGGACAAAATTTTGGGTAAACAGCCTCAGATGCCTATTTTGACAGTCTTATCAGCTCTGGGATGTCAATTTTTGGCTAGGGGGGTCCTGAGTCTCTCGGACTCATTTTGGGTTATTTGGTGAAATTTGGTTAAAATAGACCCTTGAGTATGGGACCCACTTTTTATCGAAGCGACATCGGATGGAAAATTCAATGGTTTTATTGAGTCTGGAATGCTGAATTTGGTAGGGTAGCATAGTTTGTTCGTGTCCACGAGATTCCAAATGAATCCCAAGGGCAAGGGCCTGGTCGGGGAATTTGTAACTTACCTACGTTACTGGTGTTAATGCACCTGGTGTAGGACAAAATTGGCCTTTGAGTTTGCATGGACTTGGCCATGACCACGAGGGTCAAGGATTTATACCTCCACAGTTGTGGTCCAGCCTTCACGTTTGCAAAGAGGAGGTCGGCCCAGCCTCCTTTATCATGATCGCGGTGGACTATTCGCATTCGTGATGGCCTGTTCGGGCCACCTTCCACATTAATGATAGGGGTCCCACATTCGCTAATAAGGACCCCTGACTGTATGTATAGCTAGTTTTATCCTTTTCAGCTCATTTTAAGTTCAAAAAACACAACTGTAGAGACTTGAGAGCTTGAGTGTGGGAATTAGTACATGGTGCTGGGATTGAATTGGAGACTTCGTTGCGATTATTTCCTTACCCTTTTTCCTGTAAGTTTTTGGTTTGTTTTCCATTTAATTCTCTGATTTAATTCCTATTTTTTGATATTGGGTTGGACTATTTAGAGGCTGATTTGAGCTAGGATTATGCCTAATTTTGGGGCAAATGATCCTTGAGCTGAGAGGGGCATTTTGACGATTTCAATTTTGGAATTCCGCAACCAGGCATACCATCAAATACAGAACCCAACTAGGTTGGGATCGATCCCACAGGGAATGGGACGAAATTGTATCGAGTGTTTGTATGTAATTGGAAAGTAAGTAAAAAAGGGGGGAGTTTGTAAACAAATAGTAATAGTAACAATTTTCGATTGTCGGATTTGTGATCAATACGAGAAAGGCACTAGGACTATGATCCCCAAGATTCCTTAACTCCATCGGTTACTTGTACTGGCAAACTATCCCGCTGCATTACACGAAAAATCTAACAATATAGGTTCATCTAAACGTCTCTCGACCTTGGTTAGATGAATTTCACTCTTCTCCTCTCGGTCTCTAAGTGTCGTGCTACTAACCCTTGTTCTTGATCTCAGATAACTAACCCTGTTATGGCTCAAGTTATTAGATGAAGGTTGATAGCTTCAAATCTTTGTTGTTATTCCCTTTTTCTAATCTCTACTTCTCTCTCGAGCAAGTTTAGAATACAGGCGAGTTTCTAATGTTTGCAACAGTTAGAAGATCAACTATAACGAATGAAATAACAATACATGCAGTTACACCATTTCAGAATTGCTTCGCACTTAATCTGTTTCGTTAATTCCTCATGGTTCACACAACCCTAGTTGAGAGATTTAGCTACTCATGATTGCAAGAACACAAGAAAAATTCAATGATGAAAACATAATTATGAACTCACAAGAAGAATAGAGCTCTGAAATCTCAATGTAAATCAAAACCCTAGAATTGATGTTTGAGATTGCTAGATCAATGTGTTTATGAAGCTCAAAACAATGTAATTGATTCCAAAAAAATGTAATAGACAACTCCTTAACATAGGACAACATAGGAGTATTTATAGATACAAAATGAATCCTATCATAAAACATGTAGGAGAAAAAAGTTGGGAACTTTCCACGAACCGTGACTTGAGGTCGTGGAATCAACCCACGGACCATGGGTCCAGGTCGTAGGAATCAGACCTTCATGCACAACTGCAGAAGTTGACTTACAGACCTGACCTATAGTCCGTGAGTCACAATCGTGGGTCACTTCTGTGAAATTTAAATCCGCTCTTTTGTCTTCAAAAACTTCATTCCAGCGTATGCCTCTTTCTGTGTTCTCCATTTTGCCTCCAAAACATATTTTTCTGCAAGATAGAATAGAAAAAAAATCATACCTACCAAACATACCCAAGTAATTGCATATTTTAGTTGTTTTAAGCCTCGAAAGTGCCATGAAATCATGGCACACCAACACCCTCAACTTAGAACATTTACATGTCCTCAGGCAAGCAAAACAAAACAAACACATTCGATACTTAACTAAGAGAAACCTACAAGACCTACAGCAATCGACTCATTTCTTCCAGTACCAAAAATTTCAACCCCCTCCTATTCACAAGTCAAAACCACTGTACGTATACATGCAGCATATTATCATGACACAGAAGGGATCAAGTGATGGCATCATATTATGAACAAACAACTAAGTATATATGCAAATGACATTATCCGAAAAAATAGCAGCTAACAATGCAACCCATGTACTCTCAGAAAAAAGAAGTCACATACACTCACAGTATACTAATGAATATCAAAGTAGGGGCTGGTTCAAAACAGTCTCTCTCACAAAGAAGTTCAAATTGTGTGCATGAAATACCATAGGCTTGCCCTTATTTTCTATGCCTTAGTTTTTCGGACAGTCGGACTAGGATCACTATAGGACTTTAATCGGCTTATAATATAGGCTTGGGGAAGGGTGTGGTACATATGGATATGGTGAATCAACCCTCCTTGACACTACACTATTTTTTTCTCTACTTTCCAACCATACTCATTTTATTCTCCCTTATTCTCCTTCATTTGTTTTCAGATTTTTGGGTGTGATTTTCTTTATGATTTTAATATATATTTTTTTATTTTTCTCTTCTTTTTATTTCTCTTTTTGCAAACTCTATTTTTTTTTCACTTCTTTTCGTTATTTTTCTAACCCAAACCTTTACACCTTTATTTTACTAACCCCTTCTTCATACCTATATCAAGCTACGCAGCCCTATGATAGCCACCCTCAACTTAGGCAATTTGCCTGAATTGATGTACACAATATCCAAGGAGGACCAGGGCCAAGATAGGTTCATTGTAAGTCGAAATGGGAAGGTGAATAGGCTAATGAAAGAAATAGGAAAATTAAGGCTCAAAATCGGGATCAAGGGATATTTACTTCATTTGGTAAGGCAATTAGGCTAAAAGTGGATTTATTCAAAAATGGCCTATGATCGTTTCCTAACCACTATCTTATAACCTAGTCAAAACTAACCAGGCAAATTCTGCATCGCACATACAAAGTGAACTCAGTAATGATCTCATACACACATAGCACAGGCTTACACTATCGACTACTACCTATCCAGCTCATGCATTACTAGATACAGTCATTCTGCCTTTAATACTAATGCCACAACAAGATCCAACAGCTTTCATAAACTAACATAACTACACACATAGTCCAAAACAAAATTTTCAGGAGGGATATCTTTTAAACACCAAAAACATCATCAAAAACTTGTTCAAAACTGGACTGCACTAAGGTTCCCCTCTTTATCTCCTAACTAAACACAAAAACACATAATAAGAACATAAATAACAACCTAAACATTCAGTTCTAAAATGATATCACACTCGGACGAAAAGAAACACAGCAACACAGACCCCCTAGTGGTGGTATACCCACACCCCTAACTAACTAATGGTGCACTGCCCTGATTGTACAACTATAAATATGATAAGTGTAAGGGAGTGAAAGACATACCTGTGGTGCCCTAGGCGCCAAATGTGGGTCCACCTATAGCTAGATCATTTGTATCCTCTTTAGGCTCCACGCTGGTTGACAGTGGAAGGGGTGGTTGACTAGAAGATGCACCCAGGGCTCTCTACTCATAGGCAATCTGGCTAACTTGGAACTCATCCCGAGAGGCCTTATTCGGCCTCCTCATATCACTCTCAAACTCATATCCACTCGTACTCTGGTCCTAGAGACTCTGTGGCCTCTTGTTTTTAGCAATAGGAGGCTCCTCATCAACAAATAAATCAACCATAAATGTTGGTGTTATCGGGACCGATGTTGGCATAGGCAGAATTATAGGAGTATGGCTGACGGCTAAAGCTACAACCTCTGCCCTCCAAGAAGCCACCTCCTGTGTCAAACTCGTCAAGTATGGAATATGAGTCTCCCACAGTCGGTTACCCATCCATTGCTCAAAGCTATCAATCCACCCTTACAACTCTTACATAAATCTATCCATGGCAACTGGCATGTGGGTCTCGACTCTCACCTCAGATACCTCAATCAAAGATCGTACCCATGGCTTAAGTTGAGTCACCAACTTAGCCATCTAGTCCATTATGTGAGTCTGCCGCTCAATTACCTGTGTCTGTCTATCCACCAGTTGCTGCAGAAAGTTTCTCAAGACTGAAACCATGCCAGACAGAGGTAGTGGTGCAGTGGTGCTTGCTTCCCCCTCATCACTCATGGGGTTTGTGTCCTTAGTAGCCTGTCTCATAGCCTCGGGCTCACTAATTGTTGTTGGGGTGCCAACCGGCTCTTCTCGATCGACATGCCCTTCAAAAAGGGCAGCTTTGATGAAGTAGAGAGCTGAGACCTTCTCTAGGAAACTAGATTAGTTTGATGTTGCATTAACCTCACATCAGCCACTCGAGTCACCTTAATGTGGTAATCAACCTTAGGTAGCGTGACCACAGCAACAATATTATATAAACCCTGAATCATACATAGGAAAGGAATGCTGGTGAAATCTCAGAAAGGTCACTCGTGAATCTCCTCAATAATGTAGCATGTGAAGTTGATGTCATAACCTACCATGATGCTTGCCACTAGAACCGCTCGGTCAATAGTAAGAGAATTATCAGCACCTGTGGGATCGAGATGATTTCATACAACCGACCACCAAAACTTGCCCTCAAAGTGGAGTGAGAACTTCTTAATGTCCGACTACTCAGCTACCTATCTAGCATCTAACCCATCCTCAGCTATATAACTTGCAATCTACTGTAATAGCTCCAATCGTTGATTCGTATCCTTTATTTTGTTCTTATTCTTCACCGTCTCCATGCGGTGATCAAGCTCAGTTGTATTTATTGAAACCTCATGACTGGAACAAAACAAGAACCTCTGTATCGTCTGCTCAGAGATCAACTCGTATACGACGAACTAAGGTATGAGTAAGCTGTGGTTGGTCCTGCACTCGCTGCTCCAAAGATGTGATCAAATTAACAAAAGCATCATACAAGGCATAAAACTCATGTACCAACTCTGGACTATAACTACCACAAGGTTCCGTCATCCACCCGAAGCCATATCTATCAAATAGTGTCTTAATCTTGGGCATCTCATTCAAATCATCTATCCTATATCGGGGATCCTCAGTGATATTTCTCTTAAACACATCCGACTCAATAGGCTCCATATCCCTATCATAGATGGACTTTATATCTGTCATGCCCTGAGTTCCAACGAGGCGGACTGGCACCCGAAGCCGATAAGGATCGAGAGAACCAATCTTCATCTATGTCTGTCCATATGCATGTCATTCACGAAACACCACCATCACGTAAAGAGATATAAGATACCAATAGCGGAAGTCATGGAAACATGTGATATATGCATATGTGAAACTTGGCTGTCAGGGCCATTAAGACAAAACATACGTTCGTTACATTTTATTCATCTATCCCACAACATCTACAAAGCCTCTACAGATGCATAACCATAACCAACCTAGAGTCGGGACAATACCCCGCTCTATACACATATATAATACAAAAATAAATGTACATAGACATCTCGAAAAGATCAGAACAAAATAGAGCTCACCAATATTCTGTGGAATCCTCGTAGCCTACTACGGAGGTCTATTAGCACCTGGGCCTGCAGCAAGTAAGGTAAGCCCCCCCCCCAAGGGAGGTCAGTACGAAGAATGTACTGAGTATGTAAGGCCATATGAAGATACATAAATATTCCAATGAAATCAAATATAAGAGAATAGTCAATATGGATAAACCATCATTCTGCATATGTAGAACCATGTACCTAATATTCATTATTTTCTTTTGCTTCTAATGTTTATTCATCATCACTCATCTCATATTGTACCCAGGCCCCAACTGATCAGTGGGTCTTAACATAACATAACGTTATGTTGGGATCGGCTCGAGCTAGGCTTATGCCTCTAGAGCTACCACCCATAATTGAAGATATCGGGCTCGGCTCGAGCTAGGTAATTCCCTCTAAAGCTGCCACCCATAAACCAATATATCAGGTTCGGCTCGAGCTAGGTTATCACCTCTAGAGCTACAACCTGTCAGTATTGCTCTGAGCTAGGCTTATGCCTTTATGACTTCCCCCTGATCCAAAAACTTTGGGATTGGCTCGAGCTAGGCTTATGCCTCTAGAATTACTACCCGTACTCTTACAACCCACAAATATGCATTACTTAATTTCTTACTTTTGAGAGATTGATATTTTGATAGTCGCAACATTATTGGAGTTTTGGAACATCAGTCCATGATTAAGAGACATATGAACAATATTTGATCCACGAATAAAGAAGATAAGAATAACAACACATGACAACCTGAAATGAGATGCCTTAGAACCTTTCGGAATGGAACAAGTACGATGACCATGTAAACAATATGTGTTCCAGAAGGATACGAAAAGAATAACCTTACATACCGGATCTTCCCAATATGAATATACAATCCTAAACGTGAATACAATAGTCCAACTCCTTCCTTACGTTTCACTCTACAACACAAGTACATAACGGAGATAAAACCCATGTTAATCATATCCCTCTTTTCAAGCTGGAAGATTTATATATTGCATATAACCACCAGGTTTCTGATGCTCCACTTCTACTTGTTGACAGTTTTGACATTGAGTTACAAATTTTGCAATGTTCTGTTCATGTAACCTTACCAATACATCTCTTTTAAATCATGGTACATTTCGATTGTTCCCGGATGAATAGAATACCATGAATGATGTGCTTCCATCATAATTCATGTCCTTAACTCATCTATATTCGGTACACAAAATCTACCCTGGGCATTGAAGTACTCTCTCTCTTGCGTAAAATCAAATGCCTTCATCACACCTTGTTGGCATTCTTTGTCAGCTGTAATAAAAATGGGATTCACATACTGGTTTTCCTTTACTTCAACTACTAATGAAGACTCTGCCGCATTTTACACTATAATTCTTTCATCTGGAGTTTCAAGAAGATGAATCCCCAAGCTGTCTAATTTATATAGATCCTTGACTATACCTTACTTTTCCGTCAACTGGCTGCTAGTGCTTCCGATTGGTTTGCAACTTCATGCATTGGTTACCATGTTTGCTTTTCCCAGATGGTATAAGATATTACTATTATAATCTTTTAGTAATTCCATCCACCTTCGGTGTGGTAGTCTATTTCGAGATCCAGCCGCTTTCGCTGCCTCAAATACAATGCCTCATTTTGGTCCTTCTTCTTAATAATATACTACTACAAAATTTTATGATCCATATAAATAAAAGTGAACCCCATACAAATAGTGACATCATATCTTTAAAGAAAATATTACGACTACAAACTCAAGATCATGTGCGGGATAGTTTCTTTCATGTGGCCACAACTGTTGTGAGGTATACGCTATCACATTACCATGCTGCATCAATACACATCCGAGGCCAACCCCGAAAGCATCACAATACTCTACATAACCTTCTGTGCCTTCGGGAAGTACTAAAACTGGTGTGGAAGTTAATTTATCTTTTAGCTCTTGGAAACTTTTCTCACATGTATCATTCCATTGAAACTTGACTGCCTTGTGTGTAAGCTTCGTTAAAGGTGCAGCAATGGAATAAAACCCTTCAATAAACTTTTGGTAATAACCTGCCAACCCTAAAAAACTATGAATTTTCGTAGGCGTCGTAGGTCTTGGCCAATCTTTTTCACCGCTTCAATCTTTTGAGTATCAACTCGAATTCCTTCATACGGATTTTAACCAAAATTCACATTTAGAGAATTTGGCATACAACTTACAATCCCGGAGAAGCTGTAACACCTGCCGTAAATGATTGGCATGGTCCTCTTGTGATCTCGAATAAACTAGAATATCATCTATGAACACGGTCACAAATACATCCAAGAATGATTGGAACACCTATTCATCGAATGCCTAAAAAACATATGGTGCATTTATTAGTCTAACTGACATAACTGAGAATTCCTAATGGCCATACCATGTTCGAAAAGCTGTCTTGGGTATATCTTTTTCTCTAACTCTGACTTGATGATAATCCTATCTCAAGTCCATTTTTGTCAATATGTAGCACCCTGTGATTGGTTAACTATATTGTCAATTCTAGGGAGGGGATATTTGTTCTTGATCGTTACCTTAGGCAGTTTCAAATAGTCAATACACATTCGAAATATACCATTTCATATTTTTTTACGCAGCCCAAAGGGCATACTAGATCTTATGTATCCTTTGTCCACCAAACCTGTGACTTGTTCTCGTTTAATTCCCGTAGCTCCGCTGGAGCCATTTTATACGGAGGAATAGAGGTATATGAAATGCTTGGAATGAAATCACAACAATACTAAACTCTACTTCCCGTTCTGGGGGTAACCCTGGAAGATCATCAGGAAATACATCGAGGAATTGATTAACCACCGGAATCGATCAAGGACTTAGGGGTTTCACATCAGTATCTTACAGTCAAACTAAATGACATATATACCCCTTGACTATCATTTTCCTTGCTTTAAGATAGGAAATAAATTTTTCCCTTGGTGCCCCCACATTACCCTTCCATTCAAGAACATTTTCTTGTGGAAAATGAAAATGTACCTTCTTAACCCGACAATCTACCGTGGCATAATAAGAAGCCAACCAATCCATACCCATTATAACATCAATATCTACCATTTTCAATTCAATAACATTAGCCAATGTATCATGGCCACACTCAGTTATCACACAATTACGACACCCTCTTTTAGCTACAACCGATTCACCTTTTAGTGTAGGTACCTCAAATGGGTAACTAAAAATTCTAGTATCCTTTCACAAATTTGTTATTTTTTTTTTTAACACTCAATGGAGTAACATATGATAGGGTAAAACCCAGATCATTCAATACAAATACATTATGTGAAAAGACAGATAATATACCTGTTACTTTACCAGGAGAAGCCTCAAATGTCTGCCGATCCGCCACGGCATAGGTACGGTCTGAAATTCTACTGGAACTAGCTGCTCCTCTAGCCCCTCTGCCACGGCCAACAGGTTGTACATCTGATGATGATAATGCAATGGGTGATACCGTAGGTCATGTCATACCACCCATGCGTCTTCGTTGGCACTCTCTCACCATGTGCCCTAACATGCCACACCAAAAGCAAACATTTATTCCCAACCGGCACTCACCTAAATGATACCTTCCGCAGTGTTGAAACTACTGACGAGTAGACCTCAATTGGCTCATACTTTCTCATGCTCGATACCCCCATGTCCATAAGTCCTGAGTCTTACTTCCTTGCCCAAATCGTTTGCTTCTAAACCCTTGGAATAGAGGGGGAGTATTTGTTGTGGAATGGGGAAATGATGACCTAGGCGGTTTGTGAAAAATCCGAGGACCAAAACCTCCTTGGTATTCCATGACTTTTCCCATGGGTTTAGCTCTTTTTGACGATCCTCCTTCCAATTCTTGAATCCTCCTCTTCTGCCTTTATCCCTCCTTTTGCTGCAAAGAGCTTGTCTTTGAGCTTGTGCAGTAACTACATGGGTCAAAATTTGTACCGTACTCATTAAATCCTTCTCAATAGTAGTAACGGGCAGTTTTAAAGATACTCCTCTCCTTATCGGCTCTTTCGGAGCTAGAAAAGTGGAAGAAGCTCGCGATGCAAATTTAGTGTCAGCTCTACCTTGACTAGCTTGGTCAGGTGGTGATTTAATCATTCCTTCACCGGCAAGCATATCTACCTGCTTACTCTTGCCTCTACCTCTTCTTTCCATCGACAATTTACTATAACAAACAAAACCAATTCCAATGGTCAGATATAATTTTTTTTTTCCACATACCACATTGGTTCTATTGCATGATCTAGAACTGAAGAAAAGAAATAACTCCTAAATGTCCCGCAGCCTCCTACTTATAAATGTGGTGCACAAAACATCCATAAGTAAGAATCTACTTAGACACGACTGTGTAGACACCCTGAAGATGACCTGCTCTGATACCACTTTTGTCCCTGAGTTCCAATGAGCCGGACTGGTACCTAAAGCTGATAAGGCCTGAGAAAACCAATCTTCATCTATGTCTATTCATATGCACGTCATTCACGAAACACCACCATCACGTATAGAGATATAAGATACCAATAGCGGAAGTCATGGAAACATGTGATATATGCATATGTGAAACTTGGCCGTCTGGGCCATTAAGACAAAACATACGTTCCTTACATTTTCTTCATCTGTCCCACAACATCTACAAAGCCTCTACAGATGCATAACCATAACCAACATAGAGTCGGGACAAGACCCCTCTCTATGCACATATACAATACCAAAATAAATGTACATAGACATCTCGAAAAGATTCGAACCAACTGGAGCTCACCAATATTTTGCGGATTCCTCGTAGCCTACTACGGAGGTCTATTAGCACCTGTGCCTGCAGTAAGTAAGGTAAGCCCCCCCCCCCCCAAGGGAGGTCAGTATGAAGAATGTACTGAGTATGTAAGGCCATATGAAACTGTAAGACACATAAATATTCCAATTTAATCAAATATAAGAGAATATTCAATATAGATAAACCATCATTCTGCATATGTAGAACCATGTACCTAATATTCATTATTTTCTTTTGCTTCTAATGTTTATTCATCATCGCTCATATCATATTGTACCCGAGCCCCAACTGATCAGTGGGTCTTAACATAACATAACGTTATGTTGGGATCGGCTTGAGCTAGGCTTATGCCTCTAGAGCTACCACCCATAAGTCAAGATATCGAGCTCAGCTCGAGCTAGGTCATTCCCTCTAGAGCTGCCACCCATAAACCAATATATCAGGTTCGGTTCGAGCTAGGTTATTACCTCTAGAGCTACCACCTGTCAGGATTGGTCCGAGCTAGGCTTATGCCTCTAGGATTGCCCCCTGATCCAACAACATCGGGATTGGCTCGGGCTAGGCTATGCCTCTAGAGCTACAACCCGTACTCTTACAACCCACAAATATCCATTACTTAATTTCTTACTTTTGAGAGATTGATATGTTGATAGTCGCAACATTATTGGAGTTTTGGAACATCAGTCCATGATTAAGAGACATATGAACAACACTTGATCCACTAATAAGGAACATAAGAATAACAATACATGACAACCTAAAATGATATGCCATAGAACCTTTCGGAATGGAATAAGTACGATGGCCATGTAAACAATATGTGCTGCAAAAAGATACGGAAAGAATAACCTTACATACCGGATCTTCCCAATATGAATATACAATCCTAAACATGAATACAATAGTCCAACTCATTTCTTACGTTTCACTCTACAACACAAGTACATAACGGAGATAAAACCCATGTTAATCATATTCCTCTTTTCAAGCTGGAAGATTTATATATTGCATATAACCGCCAGGTTTCTGATGCTCCACTTCTACTTGTTGACAGTTTTGGCATTGAGTTACAAATTTTGCAATGTTTTGTTCATGTAACCTTGCCAATACATCTCTTTTAAATCATGATACATTTCGATTGTTCCCGAATGAATAGAATACCGTGAATGATGTGCTTCCGTCATAATTCATGTCCTTAACTCATCTATATTCGGTACATAAAATCTACCCTGGGCATTGAAGTACTCTCTCTCTTGCATAAAATCAAATGCCTTCATCACACCTTGTTGGCATTCTTTGTCAGCTGTAATAAAAATGGGATTCACATACTGGTTTTCCTTTACTTCAACTACTAATGAAGACTATGTCGTATTTTACATTATAATTCTTTCATCTAGAGTTTCAAGATGATGAACCCCCAAGCTGTCTAATTGATATAGATCCTTGACTATACCTTACTCTTCCGTCAACTGGCTGCTAGTGCTTCCGATTGCTTTTCAACTTCATGCATTGGTTACCATATTTTCTTTTCCCGGATGGTATAAGATATTACTATCATAATCTTTTAGTAATTCCATCCACCTTCGGTGTGGTAGTCTGTTTTGAGTTTCAGCCGCTTTCGCTGCCTCAAATTCAATGTCTCGTTTTGGTCCTTCTACTTAAGAATATACTACTACAAACTTTTATGATCGGTATAAATCAACGCGAACCCCATACAAATAGTGACGCCATATCTTTAAAGCAAATATTACGACTACTAACTCAAGATCATGTGCGGGATAGTTTCTTTCATGTGGCCTCAATTGTCACGAGGCATACACTATCATATTTCCATGCTGCATCAATACACATTCGAGGCCAACCCCAGAAGCATCACAATACACTGCTTAACCTTCTGTGCCTTTGGGAAGTACTAAAACTGGTATGGAAGTTAATTTATCTTTCAGCTCTTGGAAACTTTTCTCACATGTATCATTCCATTTAAACTTGACTGCCTTGTGTGTAAGCTTCGTTAAAGGTGCAGCAATGGAAGAAAACCCTTCAACAAACCTTTGGTAATAACCCGCCAACCCTAGAAAACTACGTATTTTCGTAGGCGTCATAGGTCTTGGCCAATCTTTTTCAGCACTTCAATCTTTTGAGTATCAACTCAAATTCCTTCATATAGATTTTAACCAAAATTCACATTTAGAGAACTTGGCATACAAGCTACAATCCCGAAAGATCTGTAACACCTGCCGTAAATGATTGGCATGGTCCTCTTGTAATCTCGAATAAACCAGAATATCATCTATGAACACGATCACAAATACATCCAAGAATGATTGGAACACCCTATTCATCGAATCCCTAAAAAAAAACATCTGGTGCATTTGTTAGTCCAACTGACATAACTGAGAATTCCTAATGGCCATACCGTGTTTGAAAAGCTGTCTTGGGTATATCTTTTTCTCTAACTCTAACTTGATTATAATTCGATCTTAAGTCTATTTTCGTTAATATGTAGCACCCTGTGATTGGTTAACTAGATCGTCAATTCTAGGGAGGGGATATTTTATCTTGATCGTTACCTTATGCAATTGCCAATAGTCAATACACATTCGCAATGTGCCATTTCATTTTTTTTACGCACCCCAAAGGGCATACTAGATCTTATGTATCCTTTGTCCACCAAACCTGTGACTTGTTCTCGTTTAATTCCCATAGCTCTGCTGGAGCCATTTTATATGGAGGAATAGAGGTAGACGAAATGCTTGGAATGAAATCACATCAATACTAAACTCTACTTCCCTTTTCTGGGGGTAAGCCTGGAAAATCATCAGGAAATACATCGAGGAATTCATTAACCATCGGAATCGATTAAGGACATGGTGGTTTCACATCAATATCTTGCACTCGAATTAAATGACATATATACCCCTTGACTATAATTTTCCTTGCTTTATGATAGGAAATAAATTTTTCACTTGGTTCCCCCACATTATCCTTCCATTAAAGAACATTTTCTTGTGGAAAATGAAAATGTACCTTCTTAGCCCGAAAATCTACCGTGGCATAATAAGAAGCCAACCAATCCATACCTATTATGACATCAATATCTACCATTTTCAATTCAATAAGATTAGCCAATGTATCATGGCCACACACATTTATCACACAATTATGACACACTCTTTTAGCTACAACCAATTCACCTTTTAGTGTAGGTACCTCAAATGGGTAACTAAAAATTCTAGTGTCCTTTCACAAATTTCTTATTTTTTTTTAACACTCAATGGAGTAACATATGATAGGGTAAAACTCGGATCATTCAATGCAAATACATTATGTGAAAATATAGATAATATACCTGTTACTTTATTAGGAGAAGCCTCAAATATCTGCCGATCCGCCATGGCATAAGTACGGTCCGAAATTCTACTGGAACTAGCCGCTCCTCTAGCCCCTCTGCCATGACCAGCAGGATGTACATCTGATAATCAAAATGCAACGGCTAATACAGTAGGTCGTGTCATACCACCCATGCCTCTTCGTCGGCACTCTCTCACCATGTGCCCTACATGCCACACCCAAAGCAAACTTTTATTTCCAACCAGCACTCACCTAAATGATACCTTCCACAGCGTTGACACTGCTGACGAGGAGACCTCAATTTGATCATACTTCCTCGTGCTCGATACCCCCCCGTCCAAAAGTCCTGAATCTCACTTTCTTGCCCAAACCGGTTGCTTCTAAACCCTTGGAATAGAGGGGGAGTATTTGTTGTGGAATGGGGAAATGATAGCCTAGGCGTTTTGTGAAAAATCTAAGGCCCAAATCCTCCTTGGGATTCCATGACTTTTCCTATGGGTTTAGCTCTTTTTGATGATCCTACTTCCAATTCTGGCATCCTCCTCCTCTGCCTCTGTCCCTTCTTTTGCTGCACAAGAGCGTGTCTTTGATCTTGTGCAGTAACTACACGGGTTAATATTTACACCGCACTCATTAAATCCTGCTCAATAGTAGTAACGAGCAGTTCCAAAGATACTCTTCTTCTTCTCGGCTCTTCCGAAGCTAGAAAAGTGGAAGAAGCCCGCGATGCAAATTCAGTGTCAGGTCTACCTTGACTAGCTTGGTGAGGTGGTGATTTACTCAGTCCTTCACTGGAAAGCATATCTACCAGCTTACCCTTTCCTCTTCCTCTTCTTGTCAATGGCAGTTTACTATAACAAAGAAAACCAATTCCAATGGTTAGATATAAATTTTTTTCCACTTACCACATTGGCTCTATTGCACGATCTAGAAGTGAAGAAAAGAAGCAACTCCTGAATGTCCCGTAGCCTCCTACTTATAAATGTGGTGCACAACACATCGATTAGCAAAACTCTACTTAGACACGGATTTGTAGACACCCTTAGGACGACCTGCTCTGATTCCACTTTTGTCACGCCCCGATATCCAACGAGGCGGACTGGTACCCGAAGCCAATAAGGCCGGAGAGAACCAATCTTCATCTATGTCTGTCCATATGCATGTCATTCATGAAACACCGCCATCATGTATAGAGATATAAGATACCAATAGCAGAAGTCATGGAACATGTGATATATCCATATGTGAAACTTGGCCGTCTGGGCCATTAAGACAAAACATACGTTCCTTACATTTTCTTCATCTGTCCCACAATATCTACAAAGCCTCTACAGATGCATAACCATAACCAACCTAGATTCGGGACAAGATCCCGCTCTATACACATATACAATACCAAAATAAATGTACATAGACATCTCGGAAAGATCCGAACCAACTGGAGCTCACCAATATTCTGTGCATTCTTCGTAGCCTACTGTGGAGGTCTATTAGCACCTGTGCCTGCAGTAAGTAAGGTAAGCCCCCCCAAGGGAGGTCAGTATGAAGAATGTACTGAGTATGTAAGGACATATAAAACTGTAAGACACATAAATATTCCAATGAAATCAAATATAAGAGAATAGTCAATATGGATAAACCATCATTCTTCATATGTAGAACCATGTACCTTATATTCATTATTTTCTTTTACTTCTAATGCTTATTCATCATCACTCATATCATATAGTACCCGGGCCCCAACTGATCAGTGGGTCTTAACATAACATAACGTTATGTTGGGATCGGCTCGAGTTAGGCTTATACCTCTAGAGCTACCACCCATAAGTCAAGATATCGGGCTTGGCTCGAGCTAGGTCATTCCCTCTAGAGCTGCCACCCATAAACTAATATATCAGGTTCGGCTGGAGCTACGTTATTACCTCTAGAGCTACCACCTATCAGGATTGGTCCGAGCTAGGCTTATGCCTCTAGGATTGCCCCCTGATCAAACAACTTCGGGATTGGCTCGAGCTAGGCTTATGCCTCTAGAGCTACAACCCGTACTCTTAGAACCCACAAATATCCATTACTTAATTTCTTACTTTTGAGAGATTTATATGTTGATAGTCGCAACATTATTGGAGTTTTGGAACGTCAGTCCATGATTAAGAGACATATGAACAACACTTGATCCATGAATAAGGAACATAAGAATAACAATACATGACAACCTAAAATGAGATGCCTTAGAACCTTTCGGAATGGAACAAGTACGATGACCATGTAAATAATATGTGCTGTAGAAGGATACGGAAAGAATAACCTTACATATTTGATCTTCCCAATATGAATATACAATCTTAAACGTGAATACAATAGTCCAACTCCTTCCTTACGCTTCACTCTACAACACAAGTACATAACGTAGATAAAACCCATGTTAATCATATCTCTCTTTTCAAGCTGGAAGATTTATATATTGCATATAACCGCCAGGTTTCTGATGCTCCACTTCTACTTGTTGACAGTTTTGACATTGAGTTACAAATTTTGCAATGTTTTGTTCATGTAACCTTACCAATACATCTCTTTTAAATCATGGTACATTTCGATTGTTCCCAGATGAATAAAATACCGTGAATGATGTGCTTCCGTCATAATTCATGTCCTTAACTCATCTTTATTCGGTACATAAAATCTACCCTGGGCATTGAAGTACTCTCTCTCTTGCATAAAATCAAATTCCTTTATCACACCTTGCTGGCATTCTTTGTCAGCTGTAATAAAAATGGGATTCACATACTGGTTTTCCTTTACTTCAACTACTAATGAAGACTCTGTCATATTTTACATTATAATTCTTTCATCTGGAGTTTCAAGATGATGAACCCCCAAGCTGTCTAATTGATATAGATCCTTGACTATACCTTACTTTTTCGTCAACTAGCTGCTAGTGCTTTCGATTGCTTTTCAACTTCATGCATTGGTTACCACGTTTTCTTTTCCCAGATGGTATAAGATATTACTATCATAATCTTTTAATAATTCCATCCACCTTCGGTGTCGTAGTCTGTTTTGAGTTTCAGCCGCTTTTGCTGCCTCAAATTCAATGTCTCGTTTTGGTCCTTCTGCTTAAGAATATACTACTACATACTTTTATAATCGGTATAAATCAACGAGGACCCCATATAAATAGTGACGCCATATCTTTAAAGCAAATATTACGACTACTAACTCAAGATCATGTGCAGGATGGTTTCTTTCATGTGGCCTCAATTGTCACGAGGCATACGCTATCACATTTCCATGTTGCATCAATACACATCCAAGGCCAACCCCAAAAGCATCACAATACACTGCATAACCTTCTGTGCCTTCGGGAAGTACTAAAACTGGTGTGAAAGTTAATTTATCTTTCAGCTCTTGACTGCCTTGTGTGTAAGCTTCGTTAAAGGTGTAGCAATGGAAAAAAAACCTTCAACAAACCTTTGGTAATAGTCTACCAACCCTAGAAAACTACGTATTTCGGTAGGTGTCGTAGGTCTTGGCCAATCTTTTTCAACGCTTCAATCTTTTGAGTATCAACTCGAATTTCTTCATACGAATTTTAACCAAAATTCACATTTAGAGAACTTGGCATACAACTTACAATCCCGGAGATTCTGTAACACCTGCCGTAAATGAATGGCATGGTCCTCTTGTGATCTCGAATAAACCAGAATATTATCTATGAACACAGTTACAAATACATCCAAGAATGATTGGAACACCCTATTCATCGAATCCCTAAAAAAAACATCTGGTGCATTTTTTAGTCCAACTGACATAACTAAGAATTCCTAATGGTCATACCATGTTCGAAAAGTTGTCTTGGGTATATCTTTTTCTCTAACTCTTACTTGATGATAATCCGATCTCAAGTCCATTTTTGTCAATATGTAGCACCCTGTGATTGGTTAACTAGATCATCAATTCTAGGGAGGGGATATTTGTTCTTGATCGTTACCTTATGCAGTTGCCAATAGTCAACACACATTCGCAATTTGCCATATCATTTTTCTTTACGCACGCCAAAGGGCATACTAGATCTTATGTATCCTTTGTCCACCAAACCTGTGACTTGTTCTCGTTTAATTCCTATAGCTCTGCTGGAGCCATTTTATACGGAGGAATAGAGGTAGACGAAATGCTTGGAATGAAATCACATCAATACTAAACTCTACTTCCCTTTTCTGGGGGTAAGCCTGGAAGATCATCAGGAAATACATCGAGGAATTCATTAACCACCGGAACCAATTAAGGACTTGGTGATTTCACATCAGTATCTTGCACTCGAAATAAATGACATATATACCCCTTGACTATTATTTTCCTTCCTTTAAGATAGGAAATAAATTTTTCCCTTGGTGCCCCCACATTACCCTTCCATTCAAGAACATTTTCTCGTGAAAAATGAAAATGTACCTTCTTAGCCCGGCAATCTACCATGGCATAATAAGAAGTCAATCAATCCATACCCATTATGACATCAATATCCACCATTTTCAATTCAATAAGATTAGCCAATGTATCATGGCCACACACAGTTATCACACAATTACGACACCCTCTTTTAGCTATAACTTATTCACCTTTTGGCGTAAGTACCTCAAATGGGTAACTAAAAATTCTAGTTTCCTTTCACAATTATTTTTTTTAACACTCAATGGAGTAACATATGATAGGGTAAAACCCAGATCATTCAATGCAAATACATTATGTGAAAAGACAGGTAATATACTTGTTACTTTATCAAGAGAAGCCTCAAATGTCTGCCGATCCGCCACGGCATAGGTACGGTCTGGAATTCTACTAGAACTGGCTGCTCCTCTAGCCCCTCTGCCACGACCAGCAGGTTTTACATCTGACGATGATAATGCAACGGCTGATATCGTAGGTCATCATACTACCCATGCCTCTTCGTGGGCACTCTCTCACGATGTGCCCGGGCATGCCACACCAAAAGCAAACATTTGTTTCCAACCAGCACTCACCCAAATGATACCTTCCACAGCGCTGACACTGCTGACGAGTAGACCTCAATTGGCTCATACTTCCTCATGCTCGATACCGCCCTGTCCATAAGTCCTGAGTCTCACTTTCTTGCCCAAATCGATTGCTTCTAAACCCTTGGAATAGAGGGGGAGTATTTGTTGTGGAATGGGGAAATGATGGCCTAGGCGGTTTGTGAAAAATCCGAGGCCTAAATCATCCTTGGGATGCCATGACTTGTCCCATGGGTTTAGATCTTTTTGACGATCCTCCTTCCAATTCTTGCATCCTCTTCCTCTGCCTCTGTCCCTGCTTTTGCTGCACAAGAGCTTGTGTTTGAGCGAGTGGAGTAACTACACGGGTCAATATTTGCACCACACTCATTAAATCCTGCTCAATAGTAGTAACATGCAGTTTCAAAGTACTCCTCTCCTTTTCAGCTCTTCCGGAGCTAGAAAAGTGGAAGAAGCCCGCGATGCAAATTCAGTGTCAGGTCCACCTTGACTAGCTTGGTCAGGTGGTGATTTACTCAGTCCTTCACTGGCAAACATATCTACCTGCTTACCCTTGACTCTACCTCTTCTTGTCATCAATAGTTTACTATAACAAATAAAACCAATTCCAATGGTCAGATATAATTTTTTTTTCCACTTACCACATTGGCTCTATTGCACGATCTAGAAGTGAAGAAAAGAAACAACTCCTAAATGTCCCGTAGCCTCCTACTTATAAATGTCGTGCACAACACATCCATAAGAAAGACTCTACTCAGACACGGCTTCGTAGACACCCTTAGAACGACCTGCTCTGATACCACTTTTGTCACGCCCCGAGTTCCAACGAGGTGGACTGGCACCCGAAGCCAATAAGGCCTGAGAGAACTAATCTTCATCTATGTCTGTCCATATGCATGTCATTCATGAAACACCACCATCACGTATAGAGATATAAGATACCAATAGCGGAAGTTATGGAAACATGTGATATATGCATATGTGAAACTTTGTCGTCAAGGCCACTAAGACAAAACATACGTTCCTTACATTTTCTTCATCTGTCCCACAACATCTACAAAGACTCTACAGATGCATAACCATAACCAACCTAGAGTCGAGACAAGACCCCACTCTATACACATATACAATACCAAAATAAATGTACATAGACATCTCGGGAAGCTCCGAACCAACTGGAGCTCACCAATTCTGTGGATTCCTCGTAGCCTACTGCGGAGGTCTATTAGCACCTGTGCCTGCAGCAAGTAAGGTAAGCCCCCCCAAGGGAGGTCAGTACAAAGAATATACTGAGTATGTAAGGCCATATGAAACTTTAAGACACATAAATATTCCAATGAAATCAAATATAAGAGAATAGTCAATATGGATAAACCATCATTTTGCATATGTAGAACCATGTACCTTATATTCATTATTTTCTTTTGCTTCTAATGTTTATTCATCATCACTCATCTTATATCGTACCCGGGCCCTAATTGATCAGTGGGTCTTAACATAACATAACGTTATGTTGGGATCAGCTCGAGCTAGGCTTATGCCTCTAGAGCTACCACCCATAAGTTAAGATATTGGGCCCGGCTCGATCTAGGTTATTCCCTCTAGAGCTGCCACCCATAAACCAATATATCATGTTCAGCTCGAGCTAGGTTATTACCTCTAGAGCTACCACTTTTCAGGATTGGTACGAGCTAGGCTTACGCCTCTAGGACTGCCCCCTGATCCAACAAATTTGGGATAGGATCAAGCTAGGCTTATGACCTCTAGAGCTACCACTCGTACTCTTACAACCCACAAATATTCATTACTTAATTTTTTACTTTTGAGAGATTGATATGTTGATAGTCGCAACATTATTGGAGTTTTGGAACATCAGTCCATGATTAAGAGACATATGAACAACACTTGATCCACGAATAAGGAACATAAGAATAACAATACATGACAACCTAAAATGAGATGCCTTAGAACCTTTCGAAATGGAACAAGTACGATGACCATGTAAACAATATGTGCTGCAGAAGGATACAGAAAGAATAACCTTACATACCTGATCTTCCCAATATGAATATACAATCCTAAACGTGAATACAATATTCCAACTCCTTACTTACATTTCACTCTACAACACAAGTACATAACGGAGTTTACATTAACCACCAACTACCTTACAAATGCATATGACGACAATGAGTTACATGATTGCCTTAACATGTCATTTCCTCCTTGACAATACCATTTATGAAATTGTCATACCAACAATACCAAAACAATCCACATCATAAATAAATAGTATGTCACACCAAGTTCATACTTTACACTTCTCCATCAATACAACATCACAATTACTCCATTAAGTCACCTCAATACACTTCATAACAACATATCGACAACAATCCCACAAATTATATGCATAGAAAAATAATAAGGTAAGGAACATAATAACACAATGAATGTTAGTATCTCATCCACACCATGCACTTTCATTCAAACCTCAAGTCTCCTTTCAATTTTAAATCACAAGGTTGGCACATCTTTAAGCAAATAGCGAAAGTGCCCTATTCAACACCTTGCCAACATAACCATCATGATATATACACCATATTAAGCATATAATATATTAATCCATGAGAGTATATACTTACCAAATCTTGCAAAGTGATGATCTTTACCAAAGAGAATGGTTGCCTTAGGGTTTGTGTTGAGAAAAATATGTATGGAAATATCTAGAAAGACATGTGTGTTATAATGAATAAAAACAGACTTTTGTGCCTTTATATAGTCCTCATGGTCATCCTTATACACTTCTTGGCATTAAATTCCATGTTCCCTTGGACAAAGTGGAAGAATGGGTCATTTGACCTTTTGGGCCATGCATTTTATTCCATTTTGTGCCTCAAATTGAGCCCACTAACACATATTAAGTTAGCCCACCAATTTCAATGCATGATCCACTATATATCTCATGTTTAAATAATTCCATAAATTTCACGACAATATTCACTCACGAACTTCATGTTCGTAGCTTCAATTTAAAAAAAAAATAAGAAATTCTAGCCACCCATGGCTTAATTGAGCATAATTTGATAAAATACTTGTGACGAAGAATTAACTCCAAATCGGATGCCAAAATCACTCAAGAGTAGCCTTAATATGATGGTATAATGTTACCATAACCCAAGAGTCCTGTTTATAGACTTATAATCGTGGAAGAAATTAGGCAAAAAGCACCCCGGCACGCTCCCGGGCGCCCTTGGGACTTAGCAAAATTTTAGTACCTGAACAGGTGCACATTAGCAGCCTGGCACACCCCCAAGCGCGCCCCTCTGCTGCTCTTTCCACAAAAATTTTGGCCAGAAGCGACCTGGCACGCCACCTGCAGCGCCCCACACTTAATTTTTGATTTCAACTTTTCTTTGCGGATTTGGTTAGATCTTTCAAGTCCCAACCTTTTTCTTGCCTCTTATATTTAAGATACTTTGCTTGGATGTCCCTTAAACCTCAATTTTCACCCCACAAATTCTCCACAAAGTCACAAATTCCACCTACGAAAAAGGTCTAATCACATTTACTAGCACAATATCAAATGTGTCATCAACAACAATGCAAAATACGTACTTATTGCTCTCGAACCTAGGGTAAACATGGTTCAAGGTTATCAAGTAAGGTAGAGAAAATATGGGGTGTTACAATATCCTGAACACCCCACCTCAAGTTCTCCCATCGTACAGTCGATGTGGCCTGCTATGCATCCAACTGTCTCTGTGAGGAGGTGGTCGAATCCTGGACACCAGTACCTGAAACAGAAGTTATCTCAGCTTTCTCACCACTATCACCTGACTCTAAAGCATCCTTAACATCTTTATTCTCATTGGTTGTAGGTGCATCCTCCTTGCTGCCAGTCTCATCGGTCGCAGAAGCATCCTCCCCCTCGTCAGACTGGGGGAAGAATCAGATAACTGAGTAGGATTCACCGGTATGGCAAGTCGCGGGGGCTGTGTAGTAGGCTGATGTGTGGCTCGAGCTGCATTTTGTGCCCTAGCTTGTCTCCTCTTGGTGCGAGGCATAATTGTAGCATCACCCCGCTCAATCTCATAAATCTCTTTGAACCCACTTTTCTCCAGTTCCAAAGCCTCATCTAAAAGCCTTGACTTGATTTTTGGGTTTTTGGTTCTGATTTTTGATGAAGAACCTATATATTCTCTCTTGGGATTCTTTTTTGGTGGCATTGTCGAGTTGTTTGGGTCTTGGGGGATGACGAGTTGGGTCAAATTTTTGGTTTTGTGTGCTAGAGGGTCGGGTCAGGTATTTTTTTTGGTAGATGATTGGGTCGGGTTTGGTTCCTTTTCGAGTGGGTTGGGTATTGGGAAATTTGATCTTAGGGGATTTGGGTATTTGTGGACTAAGGGATTAAGAATGTGGGATATGGAAATTTAGATTATTGTAGGGTTTGGAATTAGGAATTTGGGATTTGAGTGTTTAAGATTTGTCAATTTTGTTTAGTAGAGGAAGAGGAATTTTGGAGTTTTGGAATTTGAGGATTTAATGGGGTTTGGGTGTGTTTAATTGATTTTGGATAGTGGGTCGGGTTAGAGTTTATGTGGGTGGGTCGGGTTATAAATTTTTGGGTTGTCTTATTTCCACGGACCCGACCCATGGTCCGTAAGTTGACCTACGGACCATAGGAGTCAGGCTTGGGTTGGAATCCAAAAGTGAAAATTTGGACCTGATTTCCACGGACCCGACCCACGGTTCGTAGGTTGACCTATGATCCATAGATGGCCGGCGTAGATAGGAATCCACAAGTTTAAAATTTGGTTTGATTTCCATGGTGTTCACCCATGGTCCGTAGGTTAATCAGACTTCACCAACCAGCCCATGGGTTGCCTCCTATGAAATGCTTGATTTAACGTTGCGGCATGACCCAACTCCCTTGACTACTCAGACTTCATCAAGGCTGAACTTCTCACATGTCCTTATTTCTTTCGTAGTTCCCACATAGTGCTTCACACGCTGACCATTGACCTTTAATAGAACATCTTCATCACCTTTTATCTCAATTGTCCCATGCGGGAACACCTTAACCATAGTGAATGGTCCATACAATTTGGACCTTAGTCTTCCAGGAAATAAGCGAAGACTGGAGTTATAGAGCAATACCAAGTCTCCCGGGTGAAATTCTCTTCAATCAATCTTCCAATCATGATATAACTTCATCTTCTCTTTACACAGCATTGAACTTTCATAAGCCTGGAGACAAAATTCATCCATCTCATTCATCTGCTCTAATCTCAATTTAACTGCTTGCTCCATTTCAGATTCCATCTATTCAATGCCCATAATGCCTTATGTTTAAGTTCGACAGGCAAATGGCACGATTTACCAAACACCAACTGATATGGAGATGCACCAATTAGTGTCTTGAATGCAGTTTGATATGCCTATAATGCATCATCTAATCTTCTCGCCCAATCAGTCCTATTGGCATTCATAGTCTTTGCAAAATAGACTTTGTGTCACAATTTGACACCTCAATTTGCCCTCTAATATGAGAATAATAAGGTGTTGCCACCTTGTGTTTGACACCATATTTTTCAAGCATAACTTTGGACAACCGATTACAGGAGTGGGATCCTCTATCACTAATGATAACTCACAGTGTTTCAAATCGTGAGAATATGTTTTTTTTCAAGGACGCCGTTACACTCCTTCTTTCATTATTGGGAACCGCAATCTCTTTCACCTATTTAGAAACATAGTCAACAGCTACCATAATGTACTTCATCCTATGTGAGCTCATGAATGGGCCCGTAAAGTCAATACCCCATACATCAAACAGCTTGAGCTCAAGGATAGTCATCATTGGAAGTTCATGCCTTCGCGAGATGTTCCCTTGCCTTTGACATTGGTTACAGGCCCGAGCATAGTCATGAGCATCTTTATAAATGGTGGGCCAATAGTACCCATATTGGAAAATCTTATGAGCAGTCCGTACACCTCCATGATGACCCCCAACTGGAGATGAATGACATGCTTCCAATATACTCATCATTGCAACCTCCAAACTAGACCGTCGAATCACACCATATGCACACACCCTAAATAAATAAGGCTCATCTCAGAAGAATTTTCTTACCTTATGCATGAATCTCTTCCTCTACTGATACGATATATCTTCCGGGACTAGATCACTTGCCAAAAAGTTGGTAAAATCTACAAACCAAGGGATTAAGTCTTATGATGCTGCCAACACTTGCTCGTCTAGAAAAGTTTCATAAATATCAATATCATCCCTCACTTTAATCATGGACTCCTCCTCAAGGCATTATAGATGGTTTGCAACCTGATTCTCAGTCCCTTTTCGGTCCTTGACCTTAACTTCAATTTTTTACAATAGAAACACCCACCAAATCAGTCTTGGCTTGGTGTCCTTTTTTGACATAAGATATCTAAGTGTTGCGTGGTGTGTGTGCACAATCAGCTTTGTGCCAATCAAGTAAGATCAAAATTTTTGAAAGCAAACACCACCGCTAACGGCTCTTTCTCAATCACCGTATAATTCTTTTGGGCTGGGTTAAGTGTTTTACTAGCATAATAAATCAAATGTAGAATCTTTTCATGCCTTTGGCCAAGTACTGCACTAAGGACACTCCGCTATTATCATACATAACCTCAAATGGCATTGACCAATCTGGCGAGACAATGATAGGGGCTGAAATCAACTTCTCTTTCAGACACTCGAAAACTTTTAGGCATACCTCATCAAATACAAACTTCACCTCCTTCTCTAATAGCTTGCATAATGGATGTGTAATCTTAGAGAAATCCTTGATGAATCTTCTATAGAAACCTGCATGACCTAAGAAACTTCGAATCCCTTTCACAGAAATAGGTGGAGGTAACTTTTCAATCATCACAATCTTTCCTTTGTCGACTTCAATGCCCTCTTTCACCATAAAGTGACATTTTTCCCAATTCAGCACTAACTTGCACTCTTCATATCTTTGCAACACATTAGTAAGGTAGGCCAAGCAGTCATCAAAAGAGTCTCCCACTACAGAAAAATCATCCATAAAAATCTCAATAGTATCCTCCATGTCGGAGAAAATGGACATCATGCAATGCTGAAAAGTGGTCGGTGCATTACATAAACCGAAGGGCATCCTTTTAAATGCAAACGTCCCATATGGACAAGTGAAAGTGGTCTTCTCTTGGTCCTTGGAAGTAATGAGAATCTGATTATACCCCAAATAACCATCAAGAAAACAATACCATCCTCTGCCAGCAAGACGGTCTAACATCTGGTCCATGAAGGGCATAGGAAAGTGATCCTTTTCGGTTCAAGAATTTAATTTTCGATAATCCATGCAAACTCTCTATGTTGTTGCTGGCCTCATTGGGATCAGCTCATTCTTCTCATTTGTAACCACCGTGATTCCACTCTTTTTGGTCACACACTGAACCAGGCTCACCTATTTCTATAAGCAATAGGGTAAACCACACCCGCATCTGACCACTTGATAATTTCTTTCTTCACAACTTCTTGCATTGGCGAGTTCAGACGAAGTTGATGCTCAATGCTTGTTATGCACTTAGGATCAAGCTAAATATTATGAGTGCAAATGTCGGGTGGAATCCAGATAATGTTAGCGATGGACCAACCAATGGCCCTCTTAAACCTTTTCAACACCGAAATAAGAGCCTCTACTTGCCACTCCACCAACTCAGCAGAAATTATCATGGGAAAGGTGTTGTTAGCTCCCAAGAATGCATAGCAAAGGTGAGACAGGAGAGTCTTAAGCTCTAAAACTGGAGGCTTCTCAATAGAAGGATGAGCTTGTGGGGTCACCCTATTCTTTAAATCAAGATCAAGTTTCTTTGTAGCATAAGTGTATGATCCCCTACCAGAAAGTACACTAACCATCTCATCGTACTCATCAATACCATCACTATCAATTTTCATAATTATAGTAGCAAGAGCTTCAACCCCCAACCTTTCTTCTATAGGAACAGCCAAATCTGTTTCTTCGGTTGTGTCAATCACTGAAATTACACGTATGTATTTTGGTTGCTTCATGTAATGGCAAACATTGAAGGTAACCAACTCGCCATTCAACTTGAACTTCATCTGCGCAGTTTCCATGTCAACCAATGCATGGCCAGTGGCAAGGAATGGTTTTTCCAAGATTATGTGAACCTCGAGATCAACCTCATAGTCTAGAATCACAAAGTTAGCCGCAAAGATAAAAGATACCACATTCACCAAAATATCATACAAAATGCCCACGGACGTTTTCACAGTTTTATCTGCCATAAGAAGTCTCATCGAAGTCAATTTTGGTGCTCCCAATCCTAACTATTTAAACACGGATAGCGGCATCAAGTTAATGCTAGAACCCAAATCGTACAGTACCTTCGTAAAGTTGTAATACCAGATAGTATAAGAAACCTCCTTCTTTTCAACAAGGGAATGCGAAACAATTGCATTACAATTGTGCAAATTATCTACCGGCTCAAAACTGACAGTTCTCTTCTTCGTCACCAAATCTTTCATGAATTTTGAGTAACCTGGAATCTTCTCTAAAGCCTCGATAAGAGGAATATTTATCGTTAACTCCTTCAATATTAAATAAATTTCTTGTATTTACCCTCTTCAGCTTTCTTTTTCAATCTTTGAGGAAAGGGAGAAGGAGGACGTGGAATGGATTTCAGAACATAAGTAAACTCCTCCTTTTGTTTTTCAGACATAGCTTCCTTATCAGCATTTTGGGGCTTGTGAGCTACATCGCCATCAACCTCGAAATTCTCTGGCTCTATCTCAGCTTCTTTATCAATTACCACTGACTCATCTTTCTTACCACTATTCTCATGGATAGATGGGTCAGTCATGCTCTTCCCGCTTCTAGTAGTAATGGCCAAGAAATGGCCATCATTCTTTGGTTTCTGAATGGTGTTGCTTGGAAGACTGGCTGGTTGACGCTGGTTCAATGTCATCGATATCTTCCCAAACTGATGCTCCAACTATTTTATGGCAGTCCAGTAAGATTTTACCTTCTGAATTATTCCCTAAATGTCCACCCTAATCTTCTTCAAGCAAATCTCTTGGTTCTATGACCCCTTAACCAGTTTATTAAGAAGAGCTTCCATTCGTGAATTTCTGGAATCAGCGTCACGATTCCCCAGTGGAATATATGCACCAGTCTTCTCTTTGTAATCATCCTTTCACCTCCAATAACTGTCACGATCTCGGTCTCGGTATCTATATCCTGACTTATTGTAATTGTCTCCATGGTAGTTTATACCTTGATTCTCTTGCCTCATGTTCCAAAATTCTTGATTAGACCCTTGGCCCTTGGCTCTAAAATCCACCACCTCTCAATCCAAGTACTTAGCCTCCTCATCAGATTTAGAATCATCATGCCTAGGTGTTTTTCCTTGTGTACCTATGGCATGCACTTTCTCAACAACCCCAACCGCAATCTGTTTGGCTAGCAAGCCAATTTTTGTGCTCAACTATACGACCTCTTGAGCTATAGATTCATCCAAAGCCTATTGTGCTACCGTGGATCTAATAGCATACATCCCAGCTAGTGTATCTGCCTTCCGAGTATGCCATCCTCGGTTGGTCTTAATGATACGATCTAAAATCTCTGAAGCTTTTTCCCATCTCAGACTCATAAATGCTCCATCGAAGATCTCAAGTAAATTTTAACTATTCTTCCTATGGTTTGGAACATTTTGCAACTCTTTTTGAACCTTAGCCAAGTCTCGTAAAGTGCCTTAAAATTTAGTTGTCTGAAGTATAAATCTCATCCTTCAACTGTAGCATCTTGAAGATGGGAAAAATCTCTCTAAAACTTGATTTCTCAACTCTTGCCAAGTAGTAATGGAACCTCGTGGTAACTTGGCCAACCACAAAGTCGCTTCTCCTGTTAGGGAGAATGGAAATAATGCCAACCAAATGCCTCTTGGTCAACTCCAGGTAAATTATATGAAGTTCAGACCCCTACAAAGTTCATCACATGCATGTTCGGATCATCTGTAGGAAGACCAGCAAACACGTCTTTCAAGTTTAGCAGGTGGATGGCACTTGTAATATCGAACTTAGTGCCCTCAGGTAACTCTGGTGGAATAATGGCACTAGTCTCAACTGGCTCCAAATAAGCCACATCCTCTTCTTCGGAATCATCATAAACTAGTACATATGGTCTCTGTGGTAGTTGTTGAACCCTCAGTCTTCTTTGTCTCTCTTCAAGTGCAGCAAGACGTTGTGTTGCCTCTTGTATTTCTCAATAATCTCTATCTACTTGTCTAAGAGCTGCTTGTCTCGCATTCTTCTCAGTCGTTAATCGAGCAGTGATTTGCTCAGTAAATTCATGACCAGCCAGATAAATTAGTGGCTGGTTATGAATATCCATATCGGTTGTGGGGTCATAAACTCCGTCGATATTCACCATTCCTCGATTGTTCCTTAAGGTTCTTTCTATTTCTGTATCAAGTGGGATCAGGGGATTGCCTTGACTCTTAGTGTTTGGCATACACCGGCGTATGCCCTCGAAAAGATAGAAAAGTAATACCAATCAACTCCAATAATTCAAAGTCAAGAAACTTCGTAACCGTATTCCCCGGCAACGGCGCCAAAATTTGATGTCACCCAAACTATACCTCCAGAAAAGTATAATGTGGTCAGTGAATTATATATAGCACCCAACTAAGTTGGGGTAGATCCCACAAGGAATAGGACCAAATTCTATTGATTGTTTGTCTAAGGTAATTGGCAAGTAAGTAAAAAAAAGGGGAGTTTTTGTTAATAAATAGTAATAGTAACAATTGTTGAGTGTCGGATTTGTGATCAATACGAGAAAAGCACTAGGACTGTGATCCCCAAGATTCCTTAACTCCACCAATTACTTGTACTGGCAAACTATCCCACTGTGTTACATGCAAAATCTAACAAGATAGGTTCATTTAAACGTCTCTCGACCTTGGTTAGATGAATTTGACTCTTCTCCTCTCAGTCTCCGAGTGTCGCGCTACTAACCCTTGTGTTTGATCTCAGATAACTATCCATATTATAGCTCAAGTTATTAGGTTGTTATTCCATTTTTCCAATCTCTACTTCTTTCTCGAGCAAGTTTAGAATAAAGGCGAGTTTCCAACGTTTGCAACCATTATAAGATCAATTATAAGGAAGAAAATAGCAATACATGAAGCCACACCGGTTTAGAATTGCTTCGCACTTAACCTGTTTCATTAATTCCTCATGGTTCACACAACCCTAGTTGAGAGATTTAGCTACTCGTGATTGCAAGAACACAAGAAGAATTCAATGATGAAAACATAATTATGAACTCACAAGAAGAATAAAACTCTGAAATCTCAATATAAATCAAAACCCTAGAATCAATGTTTGCAATTACAAGATCAATGTGTTTATGAACCTTAAAATAATATAATAGAAACGAAAACAATGTAATAGACAACTCCGTAACATAGTAAAACATAGGAGTATTTATAGATACAAAACGAATCCTATCCTAAAATATGTAGGAGAAAAAAGTAGGCAACTTTCCACAGACCGTAACTTGAAGTCATAGAATCAAACCGCGGACCATGGGTCCATATTATAGGAATCATACCTTTATTCACAACTACAGAAGTTGACTTACGGACCTGACCTACGGTCCATGAGTCACAACCATGGGTCACTTCTCTGAAATTCAACTCCGCTCTTTTGTCTTCAAAAACTTCATTCCATTGCATGCTTCTTCCTGTCTTTTCCATTTTGCCTCCAAAACCTATTTTCCTGCAAGATAGAATAGAAAACACATCGTACCTACCAAACATACCCAAGTTATTGCATATTTTCCTTGT
This sequence comes from Capsicum rhomboideum, assembly GCA_031232105.1. Taxonomy (NCBI): domain Eukaryota; kingdom Viridiplantae; phylum Streptophyta; class Magnoliopsida; order Solanales; family Solanaceae; genus Capsicum; species Capsicum rhomboideum. The sequence goes on from CP124718.1 coordinate 56,066,168, forward strand.
TTTAAACATCGAAAGTGCCATGAAATCATCGCACATCAGGCCCCACATGAGATTTTTAGTCTGATTTCTGACCTGGAGCATATATACTCAATATGGATATAGATATTCTTGTCTTGACATGTAGAACCATATTTTGATAGTGTGGCAGCAGTCAGAGATTTCTCGAAAGTGAAAAGCTCTGGTGTAGAGAATTTTACGTGCTTCCAGAAGCGTCCTAGTAGGCTAGGCTTACCTTTCTTCTAAACTTTTCTTTATTATGGTATTAGTACGATATTTTTCTAGTTATGGGTGGGTACTTACGACTCGGTTGTTATTTTAGCATTCTATTGATTAAATTAGCTGGTTAAGGGCCTCTTTTGGTAGAATTCAATCCTATCTTCCCTTATATTAGTTTATGATTATCCCTTAGGATTAGTCTTAGTTTAGTTAGTGCCTTGGGATGCAATTGAGAAGCCTTTGCCTAGATTTGACTAGGTGATTGCCTTAGATTAGGTGTTCAGGACTGACAGTGGGCCCCACCGACCTTTTTTAAGGTAGAATGCCTAGAATAGCTCCTTGTTTACCTCAATGACACCTATACACTCCCTTAGGTTGATTCTTGAGTTTTAGGATGACTTAGTTATTTTAATGAGCCCTATTTAGTTAGTATTTGGCCTTAAATGACATCCTTCGACTTAGTGATTAGGACTCGTTCTCCTAGAAACTTTCTCGCCTGACTTTGGAGTTTATAACTAGTTTGACATAAGTGAAGCTATAATCGTATATTGTTACTACTTTTATATTATTGATCAGTTTCGGTTCGAGTTCGGCACCTAGAAGCTTTAGTATTATTTATCAGTTCTGATTAAAGTCTGTCATTGTACTATTATGATATTATTCTCTAGTTCTGATTTGAGTCTGACACTTATGATCTATATGTATATTGATTTGGAATTGGAAATCCAGTAAATATCGGTAAGACTTGGGGTTATGACCGAAAAGAAGTATTATATACACTTATCACACGTTGGCTCATTTTATGTTTATTATTTTCGTTATTCCATATTCATATTAGTGTTACTCTTTCTTGTACCCAGCGTGCTTATGGGGGCTCGATTGGGTTATTTCTTCTTGTTGTGCATTCTAGCCTTTTAGGGGGCCAATTAGGTATTGGGTTATTTCTTCTTGTTGTGCATTCTAGCCTTTTAGGGGGCCAATTAGGTTATGGTTAGACTTTATTTCCATTTTCGAGTTACTTATCATGCATTTCTATCGCATCCGCCCTATATGGTCTATTATTTTTGTTTTTGCCCCTTTATTTCTCTTTAGTTTACAGTCTCGCACTTTGGTTCTTCTTTTACTATGATTTAGCTCAGTCGCCTTATGATGCCTACTGAGTATCCATTTTTTTAGTACTTATACTACACTTCTGCATCTTTTTTCTGATGCAGATCTGAGTACGAGTCATCGTTGCTGACCATATCCTCCGATCATGTTGTCATGCAAAGTTAGGGTGAGCTTTTAAAGTCCAAAGTTGATCCTCCTCCTTCTGTTGTATTTTGATAGTCTTGATTGTATATTGTTAGACTATGATATATATTTGACATTGTATAGTACTCTCTTTTGGTATATTGGCTCTTGTACCGACCTTCCCATGTCATGGGAGAAACTCATTTTGTATATTTTGTCATCCTCCCTCTATTGTACAGCATGTTCATATTTATATATCGCTACTTTTCGTTGTTTAATATTTCCATTGTATGCCTATTTCCTTTATTTTTCTTATTTTCCACCGATTAGCCAGTTACTTGTCTTTCTAGGCTATGGTTTGACTACCTACTAGTGGGTTAAAGTAGGTGCCATCATGACTCGAGAAATTGGGTCGTGACACCAATCCAACAAACAAAAAGAAAATTAAATAAGACAAAAAGTTAACAAAATGAACAAAATAAGAAACAAATCTCAAGAAGCATCTAGAGATAGCTCTCTTTAGACCAAACTATGTAGAGTCATCTTCTTCGTCTCTCTATCAATCCAGGCCAATGATTTGGCATTTTCATAAATTAGCTACGGGTACTGGAAATCAGCAACGAACAATGAATGCAACTTCATCTATAGCAAGATCTCAGTTAATTGAGCTTGATAGTATTCCACAAACACACTTAACAAAAATTCCATGGAATCGTACCTCTTGAAGACTTCTTCAGCTTAATTTTTACGATTTATCCATAAGCTAAGTTATATGCGTATTTGTTGCATCTTCCACTTTACTAAAATTGACAAAAATTGAAAGATTTACTCATCTTTCCCTTATCTCAGCAGGTTGATCCTAACAAGAGACTAATACCACTGCTAGAAATTCAAGGAAAACAAATTAATCTCTCAATCTGAAACTAAGGTAAGGCTTGTGCTTTTATTTCAATTTTTGTTCTTTGATCATTGTTATGTGTTGCACTTTACAAGGTTCTTTGGTACTGTCGTGTGCTGTTATTATGACATTAATTTGTACTTCAATTATTGGAGGAGTTGAAATCTCTGTTGCGATATCTTCTTTGTCTGATATTTGGGATCTGCATTTTTTCTTGATTAATGATTGTCTTTCCTTCAATTGGTACCTGTTGAAAATTCGAATAAGTTAGAATTTCTATACCTGCAAGAAAAAAACTTCATTAGCAAAAAAATTTGCCAGTCTATCCCCTTTTCTGAAAATGTGTTCCACTTTGATACTAGGCTCAAATCTTGCTCTCATCAAATTAATCGTCTTGACCTCCATTGTAATTCCCCATGGAGGTTGATTATTATGCAATACTCCAAACCTGTCCTCATAGCAATAGTTTCAGCTAATAAAACTATCCTCTCCCCCAATCTTTTAGACTCTACACATATTAAATTACCTTTAGCATTCCTTATGCAAAAAGCTCATGACAAAGGGCCAGGGTTGTTCTTTGGAACACCATCTGAGTTACATTTATACACTCCATCTTCTGGAGCTTTCCAATAAACAAAAGTACTACCAATCAGAGGGGTATAATCCTCAAACACTTTCACTATTATAAGCCAGTTTTTAGCAACATCCTTCAACAATGGTTATAAATATCTGGTAAGGTTAAAAATATTCCTCTCAATCTCCTTCACCATAGAATGATACGACATCTTTCCCCCATGGACTATACAGTTCCTTCTTTTCCAAATTCGCCAAAGAATCAAAGCTGGAATTGCTTTATATAGTAGCTTTAATTTTTTTGTTTTTTAAATTTTTTTACATCGTAAAAAGTTCTTTTTCCGGGATGCTTAAGCTTTGTTGTAACCTCAGCCCTCCACCATTTATAAATTGTATCCTTTAATTGAATAAAATGACTCTGGATACCTACAGCAGCTGCAAAAACACTCCATAATCTAGTAGATATGGGACATAAATAAAGAGATGCTCAAATGTTTCTTGCACTGAATTGTCACAACAACAATAGAGAATTTCATTTACTATTCTTATATTCAGCAAAACTGCTCCAATAGGAATCCTTTTTTTTTTTATAAATTCTCCAAAATAAGAATGATATTTTAAAAGGAATTCCTTTGGACCATATTATATTGTACATCAGTCTTAAGGAATTCCTTTGGACCATATCATATTGTAAGCATCAGTCTTGTCTCTTCTTTGCCTCACATTCTCCCAAGCACTTTTCACATTAAACTTTCCTGAGGCATTTAGCATCTACCATGGTTTATCCCAATCATTTGTATCCTCTTCAACTCCAAATTCCCTGTATATGTGATTACAGGCTTCCTCTGAAAACAATTGACGAAGCAAATCCATATTCCAGTTTCTCTCTATCATAAGCTATTGCAAATCCTCAAAAGCATGTATATTACTATCAGGAACATGAAAATAATAATATAAAGCACCTAATGGGTCCACTTATCAAACAAAATACTGGAATGGCCACATTTTAGTTCCCACCAAATCTCTTGATCAAAGTAATCCCTAGCCTCTAGCATATATTTCCAAGTTTGAGAGCCCTCTTTCCGTTCCACCATCTGTGGCCTATGCCTTTTGCAATATTTGTTCCACATAAAACTGTCCACAATGATTTTTTAGTTCTGAAAATCCACCAAACCATTGCATACAAAGCTTTGGAAACATCAAAAAGGGATTAAACCCTAAATCACCTTCATCCTTTGGTAAACAAATCTGATCCTAGGCCACCCAGTGCTTACTTCTTCCTTCTTCTCTAAAATTCCATTGAAATTTAACAAAAATTCTACGTAAATCATACAAAACACATGTAGGAGGAATGATAGCAGAGAGAATATATATGGGAATACTCTGTAGAACATTATTAATAAGTACAGATTTGCCTCCAAAATATAGGAGCATACATTTCCAGGCCTGAAGCTTATTATGTACTTTCCTAATAAGTTCTGAAAAATAACTTTTTCTTTTTCTAGCATGTCCAATTAGACAAACCAAATAGGTTAAAGGAAACTTACATCTAAAGAAGCCTGTACAATCTTAAATTTTCTGAATAATGGTGTGTGCAGTTTTGCTATATACAAAGAAAGAGCTTTTTTCTTTATTGGTTTTCTGACCAGACTGTTTCTCATAATCCACTAAGGTCTCCATGAGCAGATGTAGAGTCTTCTTATCGGCTCTTGTAAAGATAATGGTGTCATCAGCATAAGCTAAATGATTGATTTTATCACTCCATTTAGGCATCCCAAAACTTTTAAAATCCTTGTTATCAAACAGATTATTCAAAGCACTAGACATAACTTCTGCAGCAAGAATAAATAAGGCTTGTGACAAAGGTCCCCCTACATCACACCCCTAGAAAAATTAAAAAATCCATGTGTTTGACCATTTATCAGAACAGAATACTAATTGTTAGCCACCAATCTCCAAACTTTATCTACAAATTGGTTGTTAAAACTCATTTTCTCCAACACCTTAATCAAAAAAGTCCAATCCACCCTTTCATAGGCCTTAGCCATGTCTAACTTAGTCATAACATTCGCAGGCTTACCCTTTTTTCTAATATCTATGATAATCTCCTGAGCAAGTAGAATATTTTATGTAATGCATCTCCCTTTCACAAATCCAGATTGATTATGATAATCAACCTTGGTAGCAAGACTTCTAATCTATCATGGATCACCCTTGAGATCACTTTGTTTAAAAAATTGTTCAAAATAATAGGTCTTAAATCAGCAAAAGATTATACCAAATCCTTCTTTGGCAGTACGACTAAGTTAGTATGAGTAATGGATTTTGGCAATGTGTATTTTTCAAACACTACTAAAAAAGGCCAAAAAACGTCGGACAAAAAATCGATCCAGAAAAAGGACAAAAAAAGCGATGTTATCCATCACATTTTAAATTTATTTGTAATTTTTATTTATTTTTCACTAAAAGCGACGGACAGCGACTCAATGTCTGTCAATTTGTTTTGCGGATTATTATGCCAAAACAATTAATAAATAATTTAAATTTTTTTTATAAATGTGACAGACAATGTCGTTATTATTTTTAAAAAAAGAAAATTAATATTAGAAAAGTGAATTTGTCCGTTGCATTTTTAATTTATTTTTAATTTATATCTTTTTTTTACTAAAAGCGACAAACAGCGTCTTAATGCCCGTCTTTTTTTTTTGCGGTTTATTGTGCCAAAACAACTAATAAATAATTTATAAAAAAAATTTATAAATACGATGGATAGGGTCAGTTTTGTTAAAAATAAATAAAAAATAATTTTATGAAAACAACATTGCCGTCATTTTTTTATATTTTTAATTTATTACTAAATAAATAATTTTTATATTTTAAAAAATTAAATTATATATATAATTTTTTAAAAGAACGATGAACAGGATCGCTTTTGTCCGTTGCTTTTTTGGTCAAATTTTTAGTCAATAGACTATTAGGACAAACACTCCTTTTCCTTTCTCTCTCTCTCTTTTCTTTTCTAGATCTTCCGTGTCTCTCTCTCTCTCTCTCTCCAACTACTACTGTCGCTGCTACTCCGTCTCCGCTGGTAAGCTCCCCCGTTGCTGCTTCCTTGCTCTTATCTTCTATTCTCTTTTTTTTATTTCATAAATGACTCAAGATTCAAGGTTTTTTTGACTTTTGAATCTAATTGGATTAGTTAATCAAAATGGGTAGCTAGAGATACGTCTCTTGCTGGAAAGCTATCGGCATATATAAAATATAAACTAGCTAGTTAATATCTATGTCTCTCGAGAGATTATAAGTTGAGAAAAAGCATGAAATTGCTACTTTATTGTCCATTATTAACACGTCTTGCTGGAGGGGTCGGAGAGGATTATGAAAACACTGGATGGGAAAGTTGGGTGGTCAAATCATTACTTTCAAATTTTCCTATTTAGAAGGAAATAATGCTTTAACAGAATTATCTATTATATAATCACTGGTTTATTTTATTTTCCAGATACTATGAGTCTATAACCTATTCTGGTTCATAGAAAGATGCATTCTCTCTTTTGTTCTAAGATAAACTAATCGGATTCTTGAATTATCGTGATCAAACACATTGAAAATGGTAAGAAACTTAATTAGGATAAGTAAATTTTTTGTTTGTGGATACTATAATTCTGGACTGAAAAATAAACTTTAAAAAGAGTTATAGGAGTAATACTTTTATACCTGTAAAAAGATGTTAACCATTGAAATTGTGTGAATCTCACATGGGTATGATTTTGTTTGAATTATATGGTGTGAGAGGGACATGCGACGTCTCTACTTATTTGACTGAATTATTTGACTTATACTAGAAATGAATAATTGGAATACTTGTTTGACTTGTGAATTAGTGAATAATTGAAAGTTTAAAATTTTTGTTGTGATTATTTGGTGCGAGAGGGACATGCGATGCATCTAATTATTTGATTGTTTGAATTGTGGTGACTTGACTTGAAATAGTGAAGAAGTGACTTTGTATTGACTTGGAATTAGTAAAGTAGTGATTTAAGTTGTGAAGTGTTTAGTGAAATGAAATTGTGAACTATTGACTTGGAAATGTTAACTAGTAACTTAAAATTGCAAACTAGTGACTTAAAAAAAGGTGAATTGTATAGTGGATTGAAATTGTGAACTATTGTAATGACCCTCTTCGTCGTTACATGTAAATCCTTGGTTTAAAGACTCATGTCCAAAATTCTTTCTGTTTGAAAGTTACAAATTTCAGGCTAGTCTAGTTTCAAAGGAAATTCGAGAAGGATTTGGACATGTTTGGGGGGTGTTTGATTCGATTTCTAATTAGCTAAGGCAATAAGAAATCCATAGGAATTTACGAAACCGAATTTGGGTAAATAGAACTCCCGAAATTGATCTTAACGTGAATGGCATTGATTGGAATGTCCCGAATTTAAAGTGTGTTATAAAAAGTGGAATTTTTAGGCGAAGATGGACTTTCTATCCCATAGACGCCACTATAGCAGCCGGCATGCCTCTATAGCGGTGGGCGCTATAGCCGAATAATTCTAGCTAAAGCGGTGGTCAAAGGCGGTCAACGACCGCTATAGCATTGAAAATCGTAGTTTAATTAAATAATTTTTTTAAAAAATATTTTATTATTTTAAAACTCATTTTGGGGCAAGTAAAGGGTGATTTAAGGAGAAATACACCAGAAATTCATCGTTTGGTCTCAAAAAGGTAAGTAATTCATCCCCGTTAACTTGTAAGTGATGATTAAGCCTTAAAATCACTAATTTACAGAGTTTGGGGATTGTTTTTGGCTGGATTTTGGTTATTTTCTAGTGTGAGAGGTAAATTTAAGTAATAATTTAATGGATTTTGATTATTAACAATTAATTTTCCCTTGCATTTCATTAATTCACTAATTTATCCATGGAATTGGTAGTTTTAGGTGAATTACGGTAGAAAAGCCCTAGAACGGGAAGGGATTGATTATGAACTTGACCTTAGGGGTTGGGAGTGAGTTATAAGTCCCAACATGATAGGTCATCTCATTAATTATGTGTTATTATTCCTATTCTAGACCACGAGCAAGCAAAAATTACACGAAAGGGCAAAACCTAGGCCTAGAGAAGTTGTGCAAGCTTGGTTCGAGGTAGGTGATAGTATTATAGTTTAATCCAACTTGTATTATATGTGCATGTTAACTACTTTGTAGTGTTACTGGTTAATGCATGTTGTTTGGTGTTGTCAATGCAATGATTTTACTTGCTTATTTATTTGACCTGCCTTATTTCTAAAATATAGAACGTTTCGGTATTTGGGACGTTCTCACGGGTTATTGGTGAAATAAGATTGGTAGACACTTATGTCTGGGGTTTAGTACATGGAAGAAATTTTTTCCCTGCATGTCACGGCTAGAGGATGGATGTATTACCCATGACGTGTATGTACGAAGTTCAGGTGAGTTTGATGGTTCAATGAGTGAACTGGGGAATATATTTATTTATGCTTGATAGTTGGTTAAGTTGTCTTGACTTGTTGATTTGGCTTGAATGAACTTGATTGTTGTTTAAAATCCAAAAATGCTATTTGGTGTTATCTGCTAAGTGTATAATTGTTTTGAGCATGGATTAACTTTTTGTACTATTATTTAGTTAAGTGTCCATATTTTCATCTTGTGTTGGCCAAATGACCCTACTAGTACACTGCTATTCTTATGTGCTGATAGTACACTTGCATTTATTTTTGTAAGTGCAATGCATATTCCAGCGTCTCCTACGCATCCTCACTTGTGAACCCAGTGATTGACTTCTGATTTAAGGGTGAGCAGCTTATCCGGGCTATCATAGAATCTCTCATCATCAGCATAGTTCCTTGTTGTGAACTTATGCTTTTCATTCAGTTTTTGGGGTTGCATCCTCTTCTTGACATTCTTTAGTAGTTTGGGTACAGACGATTTTCGATTCCTAGGGATGGTTTTGCCTAAGTACATTTTCCGCTTTTAGTTGTACTTGTGTTTGGTTATAGACTTGGTTATTTTATGGATGGATTAGTTCTATATTTTCTCTGAGTATTGCTGGTGGGTTTATTTTTGGGGGTTAGATGGTTCTCCCACCGGATGAGTAGTGTGGGTACCACTCACGACGAATATGGGTCATCACAAAGTTGGTATCAGAGCCTTGGTTCGTTGATCTCGTCATACCAAAATGGGTTCAGTAGAGTCTCACAGAACTGTGCAGAGACGTCTGTACTTTTCTTCGGAAGGCTATGGAACTTTAGGAAAATTTGTCATTCTTGTTTCTTTCGTACTATAACTTGATTTCAGTTGGTATTTGGCTATCTAAATTTGTGTCTGATTTTCTTCACTCTATTGTCCGCAGATGGTGAATACTAGATCCAACAAAACCTAAACAGCAGCCCCTATACTGACCGCTCTAGTTGAGGAGCCAACTGTAAGGGGAAAAGGACGAGTGAGAGGGAGAGGAAGGAGAGAAAGGAGACGAGCCACACCAGCCAAGGGTAGAGCTCAAGAAGTTACTGGCTATGCTTATAGAAGGTCAGTATCCCCTCCCCCACCTCAGGATCATTTTGAGTATAAAAAAGCAGTACAAGAGCAAGGAATGGAGCCCAAGGTGGCAACACCAACTGGAGTTACAGCTTTACCTTATATGTCTTCTGAGGTTGTTCAACAAGTGTTAGATTTACTGAGAGGGCTGGCTGAGACTGGAGCCACTCCTATTGTGCCAGCTTTCCAGGCTCCTGTTGTTCACCCTACTGTTACTATGGATCCTAGGATAGATGAGGCTTCAGGGACTGAAGTTTTTTCTTATTCGGTGTAGGGTTTTGTGATGCCTGGTACAAAACACGAGCAGTTGATAAATTTCTTGAAGATGAAACCTTCGAAATTCCAGGGTACTGAGTCTGAGGATGCTTTTGAGTTTATCATTGATTGTTATGAGAGATTGCACAAAATGGGTATTGTTCAGCAGCATGGGGTTGAATTTGTGACTTTTCTGTTAGAGAAGGATGCTAAGCAATGGAGGAGGGCGTATGTTGAATGTCGTTCATCGATTTTACCTCATTTGATTTGGGAGAAATTTTATTTCTTTTTTTTAGAGAAATATATGCCACGGGCCCTCCGTGATCGTAAAAAGGATGAGCTTTTGGCATTGGAATAGGGTGACATGTTACTTGCGGCCTATGAGGCCAAGTTCCATGCTCTGTATCGCTATGCCACTCCGTTATTGACTTTTGAGGAAGAGAGGAATTGGCGCTATGTTAAGGTTTTGAACTATGATATTCAGATTTTGACTGTTCATATGACTTCTATGGGGAAAGGGTTCAATGAGGTGTAAGATTATGTGAAGAAGTTGGAGGGGGTTATGCAAGAGGGTTAGGCTAAGATGTTATCCAAGAAGTCCCACAATATTGGGAATTTTAGTGGATCTTACTCTAAGGGCCACGATCAGTAGGCCTATTTATCCCGTCCTATTTAGTTAGCCTTGCTAGCTTCTACTGTGGTTCCAGCTAAGATTTCTTCACAGACATAGGTTGTTAAGGGAAAAGAGTCTTCTTACTCTTTGCTAGTCGTCCTACTCTTGAGTGTGGATGTTACTATTATAGTGTTTTTGGTCATTTTAAGATAGAGTGTCCCTTGAGGCAGGTAAATAACCAGGCACAGCACAAACTCGGGCTATAGTTCCAGCGGGTAGAGGAGGAGGAGTTAATCGCAAGGGTCGTCCAAAAGGTGGGCAAGAAAATCAGGCAGGTGGTCAGGGTGGCCAACAAAATGGTAGCGCTGAGGGAGGAGCACAGCTAGGAAGGGAGTTAGCTCAGATTGATTACCGGGCTCACTATTTTACATTTTTAGGAAAGATTGATGCAGAGGCTTCTGGCGTAGCGATCATAGGTACTATTTTTTTTTGTGACCCAATGGCGTCTGTCTTATTTGATCCGGGGTCTACTTATTCTTATGTATCTATTCAGTTTGTGGTTGGTCTGAATCTGGTACGTGTTGTACTTGATCATCCGGTTTATATGTCTTGTCCAGTTGGTGAGTCTGTGGTAGTAACCCATATTTTTTATTCTTGTTTTGTATTGTTTGTGGGTTTTCAGACTTGGGTAGACTTGATTATTATTGATATGTTGGACTTTGATATAATTTTGGATATGACCTAGTTATCTCCATATCATGCAGTTTTAAACTGTAATGCTAAGACAGTGACTCTAGCGATATCGGGATTGGATAAACTAGAGTAGGTGGGAGTGTATAAGGCAAAGCTAGTGAAAATTATACCATTTTTTCAGGCCAGAAGGTTAGTGGGAAAGGGGTGTTTAGCGCTTCTAGCCCATCTTCAGGATGTAGACTCGGGGTCCCCTTCTATAGAGTCATTTTCGATAGTTTCCAAATTTCAGGATGTGTTTTCTTCAGACCTACCGAGTATGCCTCCAGATAGGCATATCTATTTATACATTGACTTAGAGTTGGGCACTCACCCTATATCTATTCCCCCCTATCGAATGGCTCCAGCGGAGTTGAGGGAGCTCAAAACTCAACTGCAAGAGCTACTTGATAAGGGTTTTATTTTCCCAAGTGCTTTACCTTGAGGTGCTTAAGTTCTGTTTATTAAGAAGAAGGATGGTAGTTTGAGGATGTGCATTGATTATAGGCAGCTGAATAAGGTTACTATCCAAATTAAATACCCTTTGCCTTGCATAGATGTTTTGTTTTATCAGTTATAGGGTGCGTCAGTGTTATCAAATATTGATTTGCAGTCGAGTTATCATCAGTTGAAAATTAAACAGGAGTATATACCAAAGATAGCTTATAGAACTCGATATGGCCATTTTGAGTTTCTGCTGATGTCTTTCGGGTTGACTAATGCACCTGTGTCCTTTGTGATTTTGATGAACGGGATCTTTAAGTCGTTCTTGGATTCTTTTGTTATTGTGTTTATTGATGATATTCTCAATTATTCCAAGAGAAAGGAAGAGCATGCAGGCCATCTTTGCACAGTTTTAGAAATTCTAAGGGAAAAACGGTTATGCTAAGTTTTCAAAGTGCGAATTTCGGTTATCTTCAGTTGCCTTCTTGGTGTATGTGGTTTCGGAAAAAGGGGTGATGGTGGATCCCCAGAAGATTGAGGTAGTAAAGAATTGGACTCAGCCTAGTTCAGTGAACGAGGTAAGGAGTTTTGTGGGTCTTGCCAGTTATTACAGTAGGTTTGTCAAGAAATTTAGATCCATTGCAATGCACTTGACAAGGTTGACTCAGCAGAAAGCGCCATTGGTTTGGTCAGACCAATGTGAAGAGAGCTTCCAAAATCTCAAGATATTTTTTACTATAGCACCTATTCTTTCGTTGCCGGTTGAAGGTAAGGAATTTATAGTGTTTTGTGATGCCTCACTTTTGGGCTTGGGTGCTGTGTTGATGTAGGATAGGAATTTCATTACTTATGTTTTGAGGCAGTTGAAGCCTCACGACAGGAATTACCCAACCCATGACCTGGAGTTGGTAGCGGCGGTGTTTGCATTAAAGATTTGGAGACACTATCTTTATGGTGTAAAGTGTGAGGTCTTCATAGAAAACCACCATAGCCTACAACATATGTTTACTCAAAGGGATTTGAACTTAAGGGAGTGGTCATGGATGGATCTATTGAAGGACTATGATGTGAGTATTCAATATCATCCGGGTAAGGCCAATGTTGTGGTAGATGCATTGAACCGAAAGGCTATAAGTATGGGTAGTTTGTCATTTTTAAGAGTGTCCAGGTGACCTTTAGCTAGAGAGTTTCAAACTATAGCATCTCAGAGTGTGAAGTTTAGGGTATCATACAGGGGTAGAGTGTTGGCTAGTGTTGAGGTGAAGTCAACATTTTGGGATCATATTAAGGACAAACAAATTGAGGACAAGAAGTTAAATGCACTTCAGAATAAGGTGGTGCGTTGAGAGGTGGTGGTTCCCACTCTTTAAGTGGGTGGGGTGTTGAGATTTAAGAAATGATTGTGCTTTCCTCGAGTTAGTGATTTGATTCGTGATGTACTTTCAGAGGCTCATGGTTTGCGTTATTATATTCATCCAAGTACGACCAAGATGTATCGTGACTTAAGGAAGCTTTATTAGAGGACCAGGATGAAGAGAGACATAGTGGACTATGTGTCTAAGTGTCACAACTGTCAAGGGGTGAAGTATAAGCACCAAAGGCATGCATGTTTACTTCAGAGGATGCCTATACCCATGTGGAAATGGGAGAACATTTCCACGAATTTTATGGTGGGTCTACCTAAGACCTTGGGTAAGTATGACTCCATTTGGGTGATAGTGGATCGGTTGACGAAGTCAGCTCACTTCTTATAGGTTCAGGTAGACTACAACTCTCAGCAGTTAGCTAAAATCTATGTCAAGAAGATTGTCAGACTTCATGAGGTACCACTTACTATCATTTATCATAGGGATGCAAAGTACACTTTCAAGTTTTGGGACAAGTTACGTGAGGCATAGGGCACCAAGCTCACTTTTAGCACAGTGTTTCATCCTCAAACTGATGGGCAGTCAGAGAGGATGATTCAGGTATTAGAGGACATGTTGAGGTCCTGTGTGATTGATTTTGGTGGTCACTGGGACCAATTTCTTTTGTTGTATTATTTGTCATACAATAATAGTTACCATTCCAGCATTGATATGGCACCATTCGAGGCACTTTATGGAAGGAAGTGTAGGTCACCTATTGGGTGGTTTGAGGTGCGAGATGTCAAACCTTTGGGTACAGACTTGGTAAAGGAGGCTTAAAAAAGATAAGGTTTATTCAAACCAAGTTACTGGCTGCTCAACATAAGCAGAAAGAGTATGCGGACTGTAAGGTAAGAGACATGGACTTCAAGGTTGGTGAACAAGTTTTGCTTAAGGTGTCTCCCATAAAGGGGGTCATGGGTTTTGGCAAGAAGGGTAATCTCAACCTTAGGTACATTGGTCCCTTCGAGATTCTCAAAGATATGGGTTTGATTACACACAGGTTAGCTCTACCACTAGGATTGTCAAGAGTCCATTTGGTGTTTCATGTTTTTATTCTTAAATGATACCATGGGGATAGAGACGACATCATTAAATGAGATTCAGTACTTCTGGATAAAGATTTATCTTATGAGTAGGAAGCGGTAGAGATTCTAGATCGAGATGTTTGAAACTTAAGGATGAAGGAAATTCATTTGGTTAAGGTACAATGGATGCACCATCCGATTGAGAAAGCTACTTGGGAAATCGAGAAGGACATGCAAGATGAGTACTCTAAACTATTTGAGGCTACAGGTACTCTTTATTTTCTCACTTTAGCCTATTTTTTACATTTGATTATTTGGGGATGAACGATGGGTGAATTAGTATTTGTTGTAACGACCCTCTTTGTCGTTACGTATAAGTCCTTAGTTTAAATCCTTATGTCAAAAGTCCTTCTGATTTATAAGTTACAAATTTCAGGCTAGGCTAGTTTTGAATGAAATTGGAGCGAGGTGTGATCTAGGAAAATTAGAGAAGTATTTGGACATGTTTAGGGGTGTTTGATTTGATTTCTAGTTAGCTAAGATGATAAGGAACCCGTAGGAATTTATAGAACCATATTTGGGTAAGTAGAACTCCCGAAATTAATCTTAACGTGAATGGCATTGATTGGAATGTCCCAAATTTAACGTGTGTTGTAAAAAATGGAATTTTTAGGTGAAGACAGACTTTCTGTCCTATCGATGTCACTATAGCGGCCGGCACGCCTTTATAGTAGTGGGTGCTATAGCAGAAATTTTTTTGCTATAACGGTGTTCAAAGGTAGTCAACAACCACTATAGAGATAGGTACTGCTATAGCAATACCGCTATAGCGGCCTTGGCCACTATAGCGGTGAAAACCGCAGTTTAATTAAATAATTTCCCCAAAAGTGTTTATTATCTCAAAACTCATTTTTGGGCAAGGAAAGGGCAATCTAGGACAAAATACACCCGAAATTTGGTTTCAAAAAGGTAAGTAATTCATCCCCATTAACTTTTAAGTTATGATTAAGCCTTAGAATCACTAATTTACAGAGTTCGAAGAGGGTTTTAGGGCAGATTTTGGTTATTTTCGGGAGCAACGGGTAAATTTAAGAAATAAGTTAATGGGTTTTGATTATTAATGGTTAATTTACCCTTGCATTGTGTTAATTAACTAATTTATCCATGGAATTGGTAGTTTTAGATAAATTACGGTATAAAAGCACTAGAATAGGAAGGGAATGATCATGAACTTTACCTTAGGGGTTGGGGGTGATTTGTAAGTCCGAACATGATAGGTCATTTCATTAATTATGTGTTATTATGCATGTTCTAGACCACAAGCAAGCGGAAATTGCACGGAACGGCAAAAACTAGGCTTAGAGGAGTCATGCAAGCTTGGTTCGAGGTAGGTGATGGTATTATAGTTTAATCCAACTTGTATTAGATGTGCATGTTAACTACTTTGTAGTGTGGATGATTAATGCATGTTGTTTGGTACGGTTAATGCAATGATTTTACTTACTTATTGATTTTGCCTGCCTTATTTCTAAAATGTGGAATGTTGTGGTATTTGAGACGTTCTCACGGGTTATTGGTGAAATAAGGTTAGCAGACACTTATGTCTGGGGTTTAGTACATGGACGGAATTTGTCCCCTGCACGTCATGGCTAAAGGGTAGATGTATTACCCATAGCATGTATGTACGAGGTTCAGGTGAGTTTGACGGTTCCATGAGTGAACCAAGGGATATATTTATCTATGCTTGATAGTTGCTAAAGTTGTCTTGACTTGTTGACTTGGCTTGACTGAACTTGACTGTTGTTTAAAATCCTAAACTGCTATTTGGTGTTATGTGCTAAGTGTATAATTGTTTTTGAGCATGGATTTACTTGTTGTACTATTATTTAGTTAAGTGTCCATATTTTCATCTTGGGATGACCAAATGACCCTACCAGTACACGGTTGTTATTGTGTGCTGATGCTACACTTGCATTTACTTTTGTGAGTGCAATGCTTATTCCAACGTGTCCTTCATGACCTCACTTATGAACCCAGTGATTGATTTCTGATTTCAGGGTGAGCAGCTTGTCCGGGCTACCATGGAATCTCTCATCATCAGCATAGTTCCTTCTTCTGAACTTATGTTTTCATTCAGTTTTTGGGGTTGCATCCTCTTCTTGACATTCCTTTAGTAGTTTTGGTACAGACGACTTTCGATTCCTTGGGATGGTTTTGTCGAAGTACATTTTCCGCTTTTAGTTGTACTTGTGTTTGGTTATAGACTTGGATATTTATGGATGGATTAGTTCTATGTTTTCTCTATGTGTTGATCATGGGTTTAGTTTTGGTGGTTATATGGTTCTCCCACCGGCTGTGTAATGTGGGTGCCACTCACGACGGGTTTGAATCGTGACAACTATTGACTTGGAAATATTAATTAGTAACTTAAAATTGTGAACTACTGACTTAAAAAGTGTGAAGTGTTTAGTGAATTGAAGTTGTGAACTAGTGACTTGAAATATTTACGTAATGAATTGAAAATGTTAAGTAGTGACTTGAATTAGTGAAGTATATAGTGAATTGAAGTTGTGGACTAGTGACTTGAAAATATTAACTAGTGACTAAAATTGTGAACTAGTGACTTAAAAAATGTGAAGTGTTTATTGAATTGAAGTTGTGGACTAGTGACTTGAAAATGTTAACTAGTGACTTGAAATATTTAAGTAATGAATTGAGAATATTAAGTAGTGACTTGAATATATTAAATTTTGCTAATTTATAAATGAATATTTGTATTTTTGTAGATGGATCATCGTTTATGGATGTATGATATGAATTATGAAACTGGTGGGGGTATAAAACCCCAATATTTTGATAGTGTCAAAGGTTTTATCGATCATGCAATGTCACTAGACATGTCTCAAAAAAATTTGGAGGTTTGGTGTCCTTGTAGTAAATGTAGGTGCATAAAGTTTTTTAAACCATATACAGTCATGAATCATCTCTAGCGTAATGGATTTAAGCTAAGATATTTTGTGTTGGTTGATCATGGAGAGAGAGATAGTTTGAGTGGTATATTTTATAATTTATTGCCTGAGGATGAATATAATATGTTTGTTGTAACACCCCGTACGCTTCCGAACCTATTTTATTACCATATAATTTATGAAATTATTTAAACATGAGATTGTTGGGGTATTATAAATTTAATTAGTTGGGCTGAATTAACATGTGCAATTGGGCCCAATTTAAGTACCAAGAAGACATGGCCCAAAAGGGGAATTTACCCATTCTAATGTGACCCATTCTTGGTCAAATAATGGGTCTAAGGATAGACTTGAAGTGGGAGTATTTAAGGTGATAAAAATCAGATTTTTATTAACATTTCACACATGGGCAAAGTCTAGAAATTTCCACAATTTTCTCTCCTCTTCCAAACCCTAAGGCAACCATTCCTTTGGACAAGATCACCCTTTTTCAAGCCTTGGTAAGTGTTTATTTTTATGGTTTAATATATTATATGCATGGAAGATGGTGTAGATCATGTTGGTTATGTTGGTGAAGTGTGAGAAGTTCACTATTTGTGAAACAATTTGTGTTTGCTTAATCGGTGAAGGGTTTTGCCTTGTAAAATTGAAAATGGACTTGTGGTCTTAAAGGAAGTGAATTTGAAGGATTCAATATTTACATGTGAGATGTGATTATAGCCTAACTTGTTTTATCCTTGTACATAATGTTTCGAATTGTTATTACGAAATTGGGCATGGAATTGGTGACGTATTGAAAGAAAAGTGTAGTTTGGTGATGTTTATGTGCGTTGTGAAACCATGGCTGTTCGTTGACATTTGAGATGATCTAAAATATGTTAAGAGAAAGTTAGTTATGATCATGGACCATTTATTACCAAAAAAAGGACCCAAAAGAGACCCTTTTGGGCCGAAACGGGCATCCGCCCTAGCAGATGAAGCACCTGCGGGCGCAGGTGACTTTGTAGGTGCCCCTGGACACTGCCAAGGGTCACCTGTGGTATCAAGTGGCTTTGCAATTCAGGCCAGAACCCCGTTTCGGTTGTTTTTGCATCTCTTTGACCCCCCAAAGCCCCTATACCCTTTATGGATGCAATTATCAACTTATGGTACCTTTTAAATGACTATAAAGGAGTATACCAGAGGTATTTTGAATGGTATAAAATATGGATTGTTGTTAATGTGTTATTGTGAAAGCTATCGAGTGACTTGACGGAGAAAAGGTAACATAGTATTAATGAGGAAGTGTAAAGGGTAAACTTGGTCTGAAATGTTATTGGTTTATGATGTCTTGGTCAATGTGTGGAATGTTATGGTATTGTTGGTATGGTGATACAATAAATGGTATCGTAAGAGGGCAAAATGACGTTATACGGCAGTCACGTAATTCATTGTCGTCGTATGCACTTGTAAGGTAGTTGGTTGTTAACATGAGCTTCGTTATGAACTTGTATTGTAGAGTGACACGTAAGGAAGGAACTGGATTGTTGTATTCACATCTAGTATGGTATATTCATATTGAGATCATAAGGTATGTAAGGTTACTCTTTCCATATCCTTCTGCAGTAGATATTGTTCACATTGTCATAGTAGTTGTTCCATTCCGAAATATTCTAAGGTATCTCATTCAGGTTTGATAAATATTGTTATCCATATGCTTCCTGTTCATTGACCAATTGGCATTCATATGTCTCTTATCCGTGGACTGAAGTTCCTAAGCTCTCATAATGTTGTAACTATTAAAAGAAACCATCGCAAGGGAAGTAATGATGTAAATAGAATCTATTCATTCTGGAGTAGCATATCTAATAATTTTATGTTCCAAAGTTCTAATAATGTTTTAACCACTAAATATCAATCTCGCGAAGTAAAGGAGTGATGTAATGCACATATGTGTACTTCCAATAATGTCATGATCCTCAAGGTATTAATCTCTTACAAGTAAGGAATGAAGACATGTGTATGTATTATATTATAACCCACTTATAAGGTGATGATCGGTATTATATTATTACCCACCTATAAGGTGATGATCGGTATTATATTATAACCCACATATAAGGTGATGATCGGTATTATATTATAACCCACCTATAGAGTGGATGATCGTTATTATATTATAACCCGCCTATAGAGCGTATGATTGGTATTATATTATGACCCACTGATAAGGTGGATGATCGATATTATATTATGTCCCACTAACTAGTTGGATGAACAGTAAGGAAGATAGTTGCAAAAGAAATGAGAGTATATACCTTGCATGAATATATAAATATGAAGGTTATTATAAGAATGATGATGATCAGAATGAATGATCAAGTAATGAAAATAATGGAAGTAATGAACATGGTTCCACATATTCAGAACGGAGGTTTATCCATATTGATTATTCTCTTACACGTAATTTCATGGATGTATTTATGTAGTATACGGTTTCATATAGCCTTACATACTCAGTACATTATTCGTACTGACCCCCTTGGGGGACTTACCTTATTTGTTGTAGGCACAGGTGCCAGTAAACCTCCACAGTAGGTTGCCGGTTATTTGCAGATCATTGGTGATCTCCAGTTGGTTCGGGGCTTTTCGAGTCACAGTTGTACATTTGTTTTGTTGTTGTAAATGTTGTATAAAGCGGGTACTTGTCCCTACTTTAATTGATGCATCTGTTAGAGGCTTTTGTAGACGTATGTGGGTATATGAATGAAAGAGATGTATGTTCGTTTTGACTTAATGGCCCTGACGGCCAAGTTTCACATATGTAAGTATCACATGTCCGATGATTTTCGCTATTAGCATTTTATGTCCTTATGTGATGATGACATTTCTTATGGCATGCATATGAATGGACATGAGCAAAGATTGGTTCTCTCGAGCCTTATCAACTTCGGGTTCCATTCCGCCTCAATGGGATTTGGGTCGTGACAAAAGTTATATCAGAGCAGGTCGTCCTAAGGGTGTCTACAAAGCCGTGTCTGATTAGAGTCTTGCTTATGGATGTGTTGCGCGCCACATTTATAAGTAGAAGGCTACGGGACATTTAGGAGTTGTTTCATTTCTTCATTTCTAGATCGTGCAAGTAGAGCCAATGTCGTAGGTGGAATTATATCTGACCATTGAAGTTGGTTTTCTTTGTTATAGTAAAATGCCGATTACAAGATAGGATAGGGACAAAGGTAAGAAGGTAGATATGCTTGCCAGAGAAGGAACGAGTAAATCACCACCTGACCAAGCTAGTCAAGGTAGGGCTGACACTGAAATTGCATCGCGGTCTTCTCCTGCTTTTCCATTTTCTGAGGAGCCAAGGGGTAGAGAAGTACCCACAGAACCGCCTACAAATGCTACTGATCAGGATTTAAGTAATGCGGTGCACTTGTTGACTAAGATAGTCATTGCAAAAAATCAAGGACAAGTTGGGCCAGCCTTTGCACAAAGGGGGGAAATCAAATGCAAATGATAATGGCACAAGCAATTGAAAGAGGGTCGTCTAAGAGAGCTAGATTTAGGGGACAGTCCATGGCATCCCGAGGAGGATTTGGGCCTTAGATTTTTAGCAGACTGCCTAGGTCATCATTTTCTCACTCTACAGTAAATGTTTTACCTCAAATTCGAGGGTCTTGAGGTAGTCACAGTCACATTGGGCAAAGAAGTGAGGTTCAGGGTTCACGGACAGGGGGGTATCAAGCACGAGGAAGTATAAGCCAATCAAGGTCTTTACGTCAGCCGTGTTATCGCTGTGGAAGGTTTCATTGAGGTGAATGCCATTGTGGGACCAATCTTTGCTTATGGTGTGGTACAGTGGGGTACAAAATGAGAGAGTGTCCACAGAAGGGCATGGGTAGTACGGCACGACCTACGAGATTAGCCGTTGCATCCTCTTCGTTAGGTGTACAGCCTACGGGGCATGGAAAAAGTTCTAGAGAAGCAGCTAGCACTAGCAGATCCCAGAATTGCACCGATGCTCCAGTAGACCGACAAAACATGGAGATTTCTCCTGATGTGGGTACAGGCATAATATTTGTCTTTTCATAGAATGTATCTGCATTGATTAATTCAGGTTGTACCTTATCATATGTTATTCTATTGCTTGCTGCGAAGTTTGAAAGAACACCAGAATTATTAGTTAAGCCAATTGAAGTATCTATACCAGTTGGTGAATTTATTATAGTTGAAAAAAATAGATTGTAATGGTATGGTAAATGTTTGTGATCATGTTACAATTGGCTGATCTTATCGGGATGGAAATGATAGATTTTAATGTGGTAATGGGTTTGAATTAGTTGGTTATTATAGGAGAATTAATGAAAAATTTTCTTCTATTCCTACACCCTTAACAAATCCTACACACAAGGCAATCAAGTTCCAGTGGAATGATGCATGTGAAAAAGAAAAATTCCAAGAGTTGAAAGATAAATTAACTTCCACACCAGCTTTAAGTACTTCCCGAAGGCACAGAATGTTATGCAGTATATTATGATGCTTCCGGGGTTGGCCTCGGATACGTATTGATGTAGCAGGGTAAGGTAATAGCGTATGCCTCACGACAGTTACGACCACATGAGAGAAATTACCCAACACATGACCCTGAACTAGTAGCTGTTATATTTGCTCTAAAGAAATAGTGTCACTATTTGTAAGGGAGTCATGTTGACATATATACTGAGCATAAGAGTTTACAATATATCCTTAAGCCGAAGGACTTATATCTAAGGTAGAGAAGGTGGCTTGAACCATTAAAAGATTATGACGTTGGTATCTTGTTACATCTGGGAAGAGCAAATGTGGAAGCTGATTCATTAAGCTGCAAAGCAGTAGGAAGTACTAATGGCCAGCTCGTAGAAAAGGAAGATGTAGTCAAGAAATTTACATCAATTAACCAGTATGGGGTTTCGTCTTCTTGAGACTCCAGATGAAAGAATTATCGTGAACAATGCAGTAGAATCTTCATTTGTAGCTGAGAGAGAGAAAAGCAATATGTAAATCCTACTTTCTTTCAATTGAAAAAGAATGTACAATGAAGTTCAGCAAGAGGTACTTGAGCTTACATAAGGGAGGAATACTTCAATATCAAGGTAGATTATGTATACCAAATATATTTGAGTTAAGAAAATGAATTATGACCAAAGCACATTATTTACGGTATTCTGTTTATTCGGGATCAATCAAAGTGTACCATGTCATGAAAGAAATGTGTTGGTGAAGCAATATAAAGAAAAAGAACATTCCAGAATTTGTAGCTCATTGTCCAAATTATCAACAGGTAATAGTAGAGCATCAGAAATCTAAAGGTTATATGTCGATACTAGAAGGAAAGAATTAGAATTTACCATAGGTGATTGGGTATGTTTGAAAGTACCACAAATGAAAGGGGTAATGAGATTCAGGAAGAAGTAAAGGTGGCCCTATATAGGTCCATATGAAATTATCTGAAGGTTTGAGCAAGTTTCGTATGAATTGGTACTATTCTAAGAACTCTCCACAGTTCATTCATTGTTTCATCTTTCGATGCTTCGAAAACGCATAGGAGATCCATCTCAAATGTCTCCCATTGAAGATGTGCAGTTTACGGAAGATCTCACATATGAAAAATGCTCATTGCTATTTTGGGGTTACCACGTGATGAGGTTAAGGAATAAAGAAGAATCTTACATGAAAGTACTTTGAAAAAAAAATCAATAAGTAGAAGAAGTCACCTGGGGAATCAGAGAAATGATAAAGTCAAAGTATCCGTATTTATTTCAAATGGAAGAAAAAGTTCAAAGCGTGGAATTAGAGCAATAGTAAGTATATATGAGCATTATGTATCTATATGATAACATGAAGAATGATCCATCTGTGTACATTGGATGATGTCACTAACATTCGAGGATGAATGTTCCTAAGGGGGGAAGAATGTAACACCCCGTACGCTTCCGAACCTATTTTATTACCATAACATTTATGGAATTATTTAAACATGAGATTGTTGGGGTATTATACATTTAATTAGTTGGGCTGAATTAACATGTGCAATTGGGCTTAATTTAAGGCCCAAAAATTACTAAGAAGACATGACCCAAAAGGGGAATTTACCCATTCTAATGTGACCCATTCGTGGTCAAATAATAGGGCTAAGGATAGACTTGAAGTGGGAGTATTTAAGGGGACAAAAATAAGATTTTTATTAACATTTCACACATGTGCAAAGTCTAGAATTTTCCACAATTTTCTCTCCTCTTCCAAACCCTAAGGCAACCATTCCTTTGGACAAGATCACCCTTTTTCAAGACTTGGTAAGTGTTTATTTTTATGGTTTAATATATTATATGCATGGAATATGGTGTAGATCATGTTGGTTATGTTGGTGAAGTGTGAGAAGTTCACTATGTGTGACACAATTTGTGTTTGCTTAATCGGTGAAGGGTTTTGCCTTGTAACCTTGAAAATGGACTTGTGTTCTTGAAGGAAGTGAATTTGAAGGATTCAATATTGACATGTGAGATGTGATTATAGCCTTAACTTGTTTTATCCTTGTACATAATGTTTGGAATTGTGATTACAAAATTGGGCATGGAATTGGTGACGTATTGAAAGAAAAGTGTAGTTTGGTGATGTTTATGTGCGTTGTGAAACCATGGCTGTTCGTTGAAATTTAATATGATCTAAAATATGTTAATAGAAAGTTAGTTATGATCATGGACCATTTATTAGCAAAAAAAGGACCCAAAAGAGACCCTTTTTGGCCGAAACGGGCATCCGCCCTCGCAGATGAAGCACCTGCGGGCGCAGGTGACTTTGAAGGTGCCCCTAGACACTTCCAAGGATCACCTGCGGATGCAGGTCAGCCACCTGAGGGTGCAGGTGTCTTCGCAGGTCAGGCCAAAACCCTATATTGGTTGTTTTTGCATCTCTTTGACCCCCCAAAGCCCCTATACCCTTTATGGATGCAATTATCAACTTATGGTACCTTTTAAATGACTATAAAGGAGTATACCAGAGGTATTTTCAATGGTATAAAATATGGATTGTTGTTAATGTGTTATTGTGAAAGCTATCGAGTGACTTGACGGAGAAAAGGTAACGTAGTGTTAATGAGGAAGTGTAAAGGGTAAACTTGGTGTGAAATGTTATTGGTTTATGATGTCTTGGTCAATGTGTGGAATGTTATGGTATTGTTGGTATGGTGATGCAATAAATGGTATTGTAAGAAGGTGAAATGACGTTATATGGCAGTCACGTAATTCATTGTCGTCGTATGCACTTGTAAGGTAGTTGGTTGTTAACATGAGCTTCGTTAGGAACTTGTGTTGTAGAGTGACATGTAAGGAAGGAACTGGATTGTTGTATTCACATCTAGTATGGTATATTCATATTGAGATCATAAGGTATGTAAGGTTACTCTTTCCATATCCTTCTGCAGCAGATATTGTTCACATTGTCATAGTAGTTGTTCCATTACGAATTATTCTAAGGTATCTCATTCAGGTTTGATAAATATTGTTATCCATATGCTTCCTGTTCATTGACCAATTGGCATTCATATGCCTCTTATCCATGGACTGAAGTTCCTAAGCTCTCATAATGTTGTAACTACTAAAAGAAACCATCTCAAGGGAAGTAATGATGTAAATAGAATCTATTCATTCTTGAGTAGCATATCTAATAATGCTATGTTCCAAAGTTCTAATAATGTTTTAACCACTAAATATCAATCTCGCGAAGTAAAGGAGTGAAGTAATGCATATATGTGTACTTCCAATATTGTCATGATCCTCAAGGTATTAATTTCTTACAAGTAAGGAATGAAGACATGTGTATGTATTAAATTATAACCCACTTATAAGGTGATGATAGGTATTATATTATAACCCACCTATAAGGTGATGATCGGTATTATATTATAACCCACTAATAAGGTGATGATCGGTATTATATTATAACCCACCAATAGAGTGGATGATCGGTATTATATTATAACCCGCCTATAGAGCAGATGATTGGTATTATATTATGACCCACTGATAAGGTGGATAATCGGTATTATATTATTTCCCACTAACTAGTTGGATGAACAGTATGGAAGATAGTTGCAAAAGAAATGAGAGTATATACCTTGCATGAATATATAAATATGAAGGTTATTATAAGAATGACGATGATCTGAATGAATGATCAAGTAATAAAAATAATGGAAGTAATGAACATGGTTCCACATATTCAGAACAGAGGTTTATCCATATTGATTACTCTCTTACACTTAATTTCATGGATGTATCTATGTATTATACGGTTTTATATAGCCTTACATACTCATTACATTATTCGTACTGACCCCCTTGGGGTACTTACCTTATTTACTGCAGGCACAGGTGCCAGTAAACCTCCACAGTAGGTTGCCGGTTATTTGCAGATCATTGGTGATCTCCAGTTGGTTCGGGGCTTTTCGAGTCACAGTTGTACATTTGTTTTGTTGTTATAAATGTTGTAGAAAGCGCGGACTTGTACCGACTTTAAGTTTGTCTTGTAGATGCATCTGTTAGAGGCTTTTGTAGACGTATGTGGGTATATGAATGAAAGAGATGTATGTCCATTTTGACTTAATGGCCCTGACGGCCAAGTTTCATATATGTAAGTATCACATGTCCGATGATTTTTGCTACTAGCATTTTATGTCCTTATGTTATGATGACGTTTCTTATGGCATGCATATGAATGGACCTGAGAAAAGATTGGTTCTCTCGAGCCTTATCGGCTTCGGGTGCCAGTCCGCCTCAATGGGATTTGGGGCGTGACATTTGTACATGGTCGGTATGCTAGGATTCAACATGCTAGAGTTCAACATAGGGTTCAGTATGATACAACATGATGATATTGTTCATGAAATGGTCAATGATGCCTTTGGGATTTGGGATGGGATAGAACCTAAACAAAATTTAGAAGAAGCTCTCAATGAAGAAGAAAGGAACTTCTATCAACAATTAGAAGAGGCTAGTCACCCATCATGTGAAGGGAGTCCGCATTCTACTTTGTCTGTTGCAGTTAGACTATTGAGTATCAAATCCAATTGGAATATTGCTCAAACTGCTATGGACTCTATGGTTTGTCTTTTGGGTAAACTAGTTAATCCGGAGTTGAACATACCTCAGAATTTTTATCAAGCAAAGAAATTGGTTTCCAAGTTTGGATTGTCATATAATAGAACTTATTATTGTGTAAATGGTTGCATGTTGTTCTATAAGAATAATTTTGAATTAGAAAACTGTAAGTTTTGTTGACATGATCATTATAAGTGGACACCCAGTGGAAAGATGGTTTTGATTAATGTGATGCACTATTTATCTCTTATACCTAGTGTAAAAGAGGTTGTATGCTTCGATGAGTTCTGCCCCACATATGAGATGACACCATGAAAAAAGAAGGCCACTAGGTGTCTTGTCTCATCCATCGGATGGAGAAGCTTGAAAGTATTTTGATAGAACTTATCCTGATTTTGCTAGTGAACCAAGAAATGTTAGATTGGGCTTGTGTGCAGATGGTTTCACACCATTCTCTAATTTTGGTGTAGCTTATTCTTGTTGGCCTGTATTTATTACTCCATATAATCTCTGGCCTGAAATGTGCATGACAAGTCCCAACATATTCCTAATTTGTATTATTTTGGTTCCCCATAATCTAAAAAGTTTGATTGATGTATATCTGCAACCATTGATAGATGAGTTACTACAATTATGGAATGAAGGTGTAGTGGTATATGATATATCAACTAAGAAAAATTTTGTTATGCGTTCTTATTTAATTTGGACTATTAATGATTTTTTTACGTATGGGATGTTTTCTGGTTGGATAACTGTCGGAAAGTTAGCTTGGCTATATTGCATGGAAAATAGTAAAGCATTCACTTTAAAGCATGGCCAAAAATATTGTTAGTTTGATTGTCACCGTCGGTTCTTGCCAATGGACAACGAGTTTAGAAGGATGAAAAATACATTCAGAAAGAATAAGATTGAGAATTATTCGCCACCTCCATCACTATCATGGCATCAAATTTGGGAGAAAGTTTGGCATTTTCCTAAAGTTATATATGGTCCACCTTCTAGACTTCCTGGATATGGTGTTCAACATAATTAGACCAAACAAAGCATATTTTGGGAGTTGTCGTATTAGAGGGGACAATAAGCTACGACATAATCTTGATTCGATGCACATTGAAAAAAATTATTTTGACAATTTGTTCAACACAGTCATGGATGTTAAGGGTAAGACAAAAGACAATCCAAAAGCTAGAATGGACATAAAGAAATATTGTAGGAGAAAGGAGTTGTGGTTGAAGGAAAAAGAAAATGATAAAGTGTTTAATCCCAAGACCACTTTTTCATTCACACTGGATGAGAAATGGGAAATATGTGAGTGGGTTAAGAATTTGAGGATGCCCGAGGGCTATGCTTCGAATTTTGCAAAACGAGCAGATATGGAAGAAGGAAAGTTGATTGGTATGAAAAGTAATGATTGTCATGTTTTCATGGAAACCTTGATTACTATTGCATTTAGCCACCTTCCCGAGAGGATATGCAAACCATTCACAGAGATAAGTATGTTCTTCAAATATTTCTGTTCGGGAAAGTTGTTGGAGAGTAGCTTGGACCAAATGGAGTAGAATATTATTGTCATCACCACTAAGTTGGAGAAGATATTTATATGTGGCTTCTTTGATATGATGGAGCATCTTCCAATTCACCTTATAGAAGAGGTTCATTTTAGAGGCCTAGTTCAAACAAGGTGGATGTATCCATCCGAGAGGCAAATTTTCTTTTAATTAATTATTTTGTTATTTTTTTAAAAAAAAATAACTACCTAACATACAACTATTCAGAAAAATTGGCAAGTGCAAACAAACTACTAAGCAAAGGGGAAAGATTGAAGGATCAATTTGTGAAGCTTATCTTGCAAAAGAAACTACTCATTTTTGTTCTTACTACTTTAGGGATGAAGTGTCATGTAAGCGAAATATGTCCAATCACAATGATGAAGGTGATGGTGCTCCTATGTTTTCACCAATTTCAATTTTTAACCAATCGGGAAAGGGATCTAAAAAACGTGATATGCGAGCCTTCACGGGTATGGAAAAAAAATTGTTGTGACACATGTTTTGCTCAATTGTTCGGAGATTCAACCATATCTTGAGTAAGTGTTAATTGTAATATTGAATTACATGAATTTGGTAAGGACACTTAACTAATGAAAAATCTCAATTCTATACACTTAATAGTTTATTTATAAGGACATATGGTAATGATGTCATATTGTCACGACCCAATTTCTCAGGTCATGAGGGCACCTACTATAACCCGTCAGTAGGTAAGCCAACCCATAGTCCGGAACAGCTATTAAAGGACTAATAAGATAATCGAAAACAAAACTAAATAAAAGAGAAATAAGACATGAAGAAAGTAAATATATCCCTAAGACCTGGTGAAGTCAGTAAAAAAGTTTCTAATACAACAGGAGTACAAGTGAAATACATAATAAATACATATACAAGCCATTCTTCAAAATACAAAATAGAGATCAGTCAAATAATAAGAGGGAGAGTAGGAATACTCCGAACGTCAGGAGCTCACCCCGAATCTCCGATCCATGGCTGCCCCGCACGGTGCACATGTCAATGGCGAGAACTTGTACTATGATCTGTAGGCTGCAAAAGTGTAGTATGAGTACCAAACACGTGGTACTAAGTAGGCATCGGTCCACTGAGCTCCAAAGATAATGTAAGCATAAATAACATGTAAAGCAGGAATAGAAACTATAGGTAACTATCTAAGAAACTAAACATAATAATGCTAATGGAGTAATAGGGATAAACTATCTTATTCTAACAGTATTCAAGAACTAAAGTGCAATACCGTATATTACCAACTAATATACAAATGAAGGGTGAAAGAATGATATATAGTAGTAATACAAGGCCAAGGGATACTTATACAATATGAATAGATAAGGGAATAGAGGTATATACGATAATACCATGTATATATATATACATACACACACATAAATAAGACTAAACTCAAAGGTAATATCCCGTTCGAGCCAAACCTAACCTAACATCTCGAGGATCATAGCCAATTAAAAGAGCTAATACTAGCATACTCAAAGCCTCTAACCAAAGTGTGACTTAATCATGAGGTAACTTAAAAATAATGCACCTTACCGTAATACAAAAAGAGAAATTAGAAGCGTACCGATAATATAGCTACCATTCTATAATAATCCAGCCACAAACTAACCATAATAACCAATATAAAACTTCTGGCCCAAAATCGGGTCAAAAATAGGCCTCTGGGACCCGTAAATGAGATTTCAAAATTGAATTAGTCACGAGGTCCCTCGAATGACAAGGAATATGTGCTCAAAATTTGAGGACAAATCGGGGCTCAAAT
Source organism: Capsicum rhomboideum (assembly GCA_031232105.1). NCBI lineage: Eukaryota > Viridiplantae > Streptophyta > Magnoliopsida > Solanales > Solanaceae > Capsicum > Capsicum rhomboideum. The sequence goes on from CP124718.1 coordinate 56,095,546, forward strand.
CAGCCCCCAAAGCCCAAGGAATCTAAACCTAAAACTAAGAATTAAATGGATTTTGGGACGAAAACTTACAAAGGAATTAATACAGAATGCTCACCTCAACACCCTCTACTCATCCCCAACTCCAACTTATGATTTTTCTTGAGTTTTTAGAGCACTTGGGAGCTTTAATGGTGGAAAATACCTAAATATGGGCTTAGAATCGAGTAAGAGAGAAATATAAAGGGACTGCCATAGGGTCCTTTACGAATGCGGGAGACCCCACCATAAACGCGACCAGACCAAAAAGACCTTTCGCAAATACGATCGGTCGACCACAAATGCGAAGAGTAAAGCTGAGCTGGCTTACCCTTCATGAATGCAATGGCAAGTCAACGAACCCCGTGCGTGCAAATGAACTATGCTACCATACCAAATTCGACATTTTGAACTCAACGAAACTGTCGAAACTTCCAACCGAGGTCTTTTTGATAAAAAGTGGGCCCCAAACCCATAGTTCTATTTTTCATCAAATCTACCCAATAGCCCAAAACGAGTTTAGAAGCCTCGGGGACCCAGATCAAGGGTCCCTCTAGCCTAAATTCAACATTTTGAAGCTAACGGCGCTGCCAAAATTTCCATCCGAGGTTGTTTATTGGGAGTTTTGGTTCGAGACTAATTCCTTAATAACGAAAGCTCTAAAATAAGGAAATAAGCCTAAAACCCAAACAAACAGTCCAAAAACCAAATCAATAGTTTTGGCAAGTCATAAATGACCTGTGGCCACTTTGGAAAGGTTCAAAATGTCTAAAATGCACGAAAATCAAGAAAATGACCTGGAGGGTCATTATAATATCCACTACTAAAAGGACTTTCGTCCGTAAAAGTCAATGGATCGAAAGTACCCGAAAGCTCGAAAGGATGAGATACTGGGCCCGAATGCGCCGAGCAAGACTCCTCAGATAATCTCTAAGGCAAACCAATGCTTTCAAGGGATTTCACCGAAGGTATCCCATTTTTGCCAACTTTCTTTCTTCACTTTCCAAAATGCCACAAACTCAATCTCAACAACGAACTGGACCCCAACTGAACCAAACACGACTGAAGCATGCAAACCCAAACCACACACACTAACATCACACTGAAACAAGCACAACCAAGTAGATTCTTAACCACGCTAAAGGCAACCCAATGCATGAACCATACAGTCAATCCCAAATTCCAAATCTAATATTTTCTTGCCTTTCCAAACCTGATGTCTACTCTGAACTGCACCGAAGCTCTCTAACATCATCCAATTCCTATCCACATAATCACCTTATCCAAAGTCTTAAAAAACTAAAGCTGATCTACTAAAACTCCATGTTGGAAAGCATAAGAATAAACCCATAAAGTGTTACCTGGATACACAAATGGAGAAGATCAAAGCCTACGATCTCTAGCCAAAGATACAACTAGTCTAGATAACCTTCGAAACTGATATTCAGGAATCTGAAGCATAAACTCTTAAAACTAAATGATCTGCTCTAGAACGTCCCACCAACTGTAGGTGAAACCATGCTAAGCCCAACTTAAGCACACTTATTCTGTAGAGAAGACATTCAAAATTTTGACAAACACTGAGAACCAAGGTCAAGAACAGTAGAAACCAACACTATGTGCCAACAGACAATCCCTCAAGTATTTATCAAGCATAATCCATCTGAACAAAAGTAAATTGAGCCGGTAGGTAATGAGTAGATCTAGTCAACCTGTAGATGAAGCCCCAACTGAATCAAACTTCAAAAATAGAACTGCAACCAAGTTACTCAGCTTATAGTTGTAATCTCTACATCAAAGTTGATCTACTCGATCTTAGTTATCCAAACTGATCCTGCTGACGAGTAGGTGGTCATATTCTAAAATCTATCATAAATTTCAAGCCGTCATTTAGGAGAGTTAAAATCCCAAAACTGAAGCCCACAAGTCTTTACGGATATCAAACACTCAAACCAATTTCGCTATCAGAATTCCAGCATTTACATAATTATTCTCACAAGAGTTGAAACTGAAATGTTACCGAAGAACATAATCACAACAAAGAAAAACCACCGGCTGAAGACCCAAGCAATCAACTCCATATTTGTTGAAGGGCATAAGTCCTCAAGGTAACCAAGAACTCACCACGGTTGCAAACAATACTATTAATAGCCAATACTCGAGCAACTTGGAGAAATACTACCTTAGCCTAAATTTGGCCAATCTAATACTCAATCTATGGAAATGAATACACACTTCCAAAAGACACCCGTTTTGGCTATCGACAACTGATACATAAGCACATAGCACCAAGCAGAAGCATTCCATGAAGTCATGCCATACTGAAAAAATACCAAACTGACAAGTTTCTGAATTCAACCATTTAAACTAACCTTAACATAACTGAACCATGAATCATATCACTGAAGGAACGAAGTACCCAACTCAACACTAATACCAAGATCAAAAACACTACCAAAAGACAAACCTAACATACTAGGACAGAAGCCTCAGACTTATCAACGATAAGAGCAAGCAATAGAACTGAATTACCAACTCCAGAACCATAAGGAAGGAGCTACTAACTAGATAACTCTAGTTTAGTCATCTACCAAGTAAGAATCAATCAACACCAAAATAATGATAATATTAACAATAGTATAAAGTGCAGGTGGCAAATGAAAACAACCATTACCACTTTACAACCATAACAGGACCAATATGCCAAAGAAAAGGGACTTTAACCCAAATACTACACCTCCAAGCAACTCACAATACTGATCCACTAAATCCACTACTAAAAGAAATCATCTACGGGGGTAGTCATATATGCATAAATCTACACAAAGGCATACAACAATCAATTTAGTAATTTCAAGGCATAAAACCACCGATGGGTATGAAAACCCTAACACAATTCAAACAGAAACTAAAATATAGTAATTCAAAACCATACCTATATGATGGAATCTGAAGCCATAGTCTTTGACGTGCTCGAAGAAGTATGAATCTAAACGCGCCTGAATTTGGACTGAGCGTCTGAACGACCAACTAAAACACTAAGTGCACTACCTCTAATAGAAGGTGCCACAACCCTATGAGACTGATATGTCCATACTGACTAAATAATGATCCCTTGTCGGGGACACTCTCTAGACCAATGACCGAACTCTTTGCAGTCTTAACAAACCCTGAAGCTCTAACCTGGCAACACACACGAGATGTTCCTAATTGGCTTACCAACTCATGCCTGGGGAACTCCCTAGACTAATGATCAATCTCACCATAATTGAAACATGCCCCTAAGACTCTCTGATGTACTATACCTGCTGACCCAGAATGGCCACTATGGCCTGAAGCCAGATCGAATAACCCATGATGTCTGACTAGCACTCTGTCCACTGAGACTACCACGATCTATCTGAGTGTCACTTATACTCTAAGGTACTACCTGCATGGACTTGATTTCCACTGACCGTGAAGTATCCATGAAAAGACTCAAAATCATAACACGATATCTTGAAAAGCTGAGTTGGTCACAAACTCTGGCGGAGCCTGGGGTTAGCCCAGACCCTCTAACTAACACTAAAGATAGATGATATCAATCTTTGACTCTTAGCCCGACACTGAGCTGAAACTCTGGTAACACACACAGAAGTACTGTCCGCATCTATCGATAACCTCATGTTATCTATCTGGAAGAGAGTGGAGTCAAAAGATGTACTTAGAAGTTCATAGAAGTACGGACATACCACAAGGAGTCAAGAATAGAATTTCTTATGAATGCCCTATAGCCTCCCAAAGATAGGATACAGACGTGTCCGTACCGATCCGTATGACTCTACTAGGCACTAAGCTCTTGTACAAACATCATTGGTAAACTTATACTTTGATACCAATTTGTCACGATCTAATTCCTCTGGTCATGATAGCACCTACTATAACCCGCCAGTAGGTAAACCAACCCAAAGTCCAAAACAGCTTGTAACGGACTAATAAGATAATAGACAACAAAACTAAATAAAAGAGAAATAAGAAATAAGAAAGTAAATATATCCCCAAGACTAGTGAAGTCAGTACAAGAACTTATAATACAATAGGAGTACAAGAGAAATACAGAATAAATACATATACAAGTCATCTCTGAAATGCAAAATAGAGATCAGTCTTACAATAAGAGGGGGAGAAGAAATACTTCGAACGTCAGGTGCTCACCCTGAATATCTGATCTATAAATGCCCTGCATGGTGTACACGTCAACGGCGAGAACTTGAACTATGATCCGCAAGCTGCAAAAGTGTAATGTAAGTACCAAACACGTGGTACTAAGTAGGCATCGTCTGACTGAGCTCCAAAGTTAATGTAAGCATAAATAACATATAAAGCAGGAATATAAACTACAACCAACTATCTAAAAAACTAAACATAATAATGCAAATGGAGTAATAAGGATAAACTATCTTATTCTTAAAGTATTCAGGAACTAAAGTGCAATATTGTATATCACAAGTCAATATAAAACTGAAAAGTGAAAGAAGGATATATAGTAGTAATACAAGGCCAAAGGATACATATACAATATGAATAGAAAAGGGAAAAAAGGGATATACGATAATACCATATATATATATATATATATATACACACATATACATATATTAGACTAAACTCTAAAGTAATATCTTGAGGGAGCCAACCTAACATCTTGAGGATCATAGCCAATAGAGGGAGCTAATACTACCATACTCAAAGCCTCTAACCAAAATCTCACTTAATCATGAGGTAACTTAACAATAATGCATCTTACTATAGTAGAAAAAGGGAAATAAGAAGTGCACCGACAATCTCGGCTACCAGCCTGTAATCAACCTGCTACAAACTAACCATAATAACCAACAACAATGTAACAGGCTTGTTAGGACAAACAATAACCTAACTGGGCCCCCATAAGCCCAAAAGGTTCAAGAAAGCACTCAACAAACATTTACCATAGCTTATACCTATACAGCCCCCCGTAAGACCAATAAATATAAGTGCCAAATAATCATACTGGTGATAGTCAATGCATATGAATGAATGAATGCAACATAAATTGATAATACCATATCCAATCGGAGTGCCATAACATACCTAGTGTATACACCTCCAGCTCAGTGGCTAGCAAAGGCAGGACCTACGGCGACCATCCTTCTCTGACACTGTGGCTCATAGAAGAAGGGGACCATAGGGGACTCGAGATATCTGTATACACTGCCTGGTCCCAAACCAGGAATTTCAGTAACCAACATAATCAATCTACTCCGTCCAGTACAGAAGAGATATATAAGTGTAATAAGTGTTCAGACTTGAACCGAGACTAAAAAAGTATAAGTCTATAAATTCATTATCTGAGATCGAGTTCGGGACTAAATCAGCATAATAATGTATAAAAGGTCAGAATCTTCCTCGATCGAAGAAAATAGTAGTAGTAAAAGAGTGGATTAATAATAGACCAAAATCAACCTCGGTCTAACTCCTAAAATATCATAATTAGTTTCAAAAGCTTATAATTTAGCAAAAAAAGGTGGTATGATTATCGTGGTAAAAGAATCCATTTTAAAGGTAAAAAGTGGGAATAAATCATTTTTTAGAAAACAATAGTAAAGTCAAAGTTTTGGTTAGAATCGTACCACTAAGTGAGCATAAATGTGCTTAAAAGTATGCATGCCATCACCAGTATACGAACATTACAACTGAAAGTGTCTAAGCATCTATAAACTAGAATCACATACTTTTAAGGATAGAATACTCACTTGGAGTCCAACTGGTGTCATAACCACGGCCCCAGACCCAACAATACATAACTAGCATGATAATAGTACTATAATCTGGGAAACTATGGTCCAAATCACTAAGTCAAATGGAATGTCCTATACTAAAGGATGCTTAACATCAGTTTGTGGTTAACATGGCTATAATCAAGGATAATAAGATTCTATAACCATAATGAGCATCCTATGCTAAGGTTCAGGTCACATTTCCATCCCAAATTCCCTAAATAGATTAAGTCATGATATACTAGTCATAATCCCCTCTTATAATCCCTAATTAGCATGCAATCTATCATATATACAAACTCAACAAGAAAAGTTGACAGAAGCCTACCTCTATGCCGAAACGCAATCTTGAATCCCCTATGAATCGCTCATCCTTGCTCTACGATCTTGAAATGTTGCCACACTATCAAAATAATACTCTACATATTAATAGGAATAAAAAGATAGCCATATTGTAATATAAAACTTCAGGTCAAAAATCAAGTCAAAATGGGCCAGTGGGACCCACAAATGAAATTTCAAAATTTAATCCATCACGAGATCCCTCGAATGACAAGGAATGTGTGCTCATAATTTGAGAACAAATGGGGCACAAATCGGGGCTCAAATCATCCCTCAAAGCCCAAAGAATCTAAACCTAAAAGTAAGAATTAAATGGCTTTTAGGATGAAAACTTACAAAGGAATTAATGAGGAATGATCACCTCAACACCCTCTACTCATCCCCAACTCCAACTTATGATTTTCCTTGAGTTTCTAGAGCTCTTGGGAGCTTTAATAGCGGGAAATCCCTAAAAATGGCTTAGAATCAAGCAAGAGAGAAATATAAAGGGGCTTACAGGGAGTCTTTTACCAATTTGATACCCCACTGCGAATGCGGGACTAGACCAGAAAGACTTTTTATAAATGCGGCCTGTCGACCGCGATCGAGCCAGCTTACTCTTCACAAATATGATGAATGGCTCTTGAACGCGGAGGCCAACATCCTTAACCTTCACAAATGTATCTATAGCATCGCAAACGCGATGGCCAAATCTTAGTTGCACCAGATGTTGTATATCAACAAAAATACTAAATCCAACGGACTTCGATTGGGTGCTCGAGATTCATTCAAAACCCCGTGTGTGCAAATGAACTATGCTACCATACCAAATTTGACATTCCAAACTCAACGGAACCATTGAAACTTCTAACTGAGGTCGTTTTGCTGAAAAGTAGCCCCTACACCCATAGATCTATTTTTCATCAAATCTACCCAATAGCTCAAAATGAGTCTGGAAGCCTCGGGACCCAAACCAAGGGTCCCCCTAGCCTAAAATCAATGTTTGGAGTTAATGAAGCTGTCAGAATTTCTATCTGAGGCTGTTTATTAGGAATTTTGGTCTGAGACTAATTTCTTAACAGTGAAAGCTCCAAAATAAGGAAATAAACCTAAAATCCAAATAAACTATTCGAAAACCAAATCAACAATTTTTTGAAAGTCATAAATGACCTGTAGCCGCTATGGGAAGGCACAAAATGCTGAAAATGAATGGAAATCGAAAAAATGACCAGAGGGTCATTACACATATATATGAGGTTTTTCAATTGGCTGAAAGAGTATGTAAGAATGAAAGTTCATACGTTCATTTACTAAAATCATATATGTACACTTTGTTAAAATTTTATATTTTGGATTAACGATATATAGGTTTTCTATGAATATAGTACCGTCGAACATTTGTAATTGGTGAGAGATGTTACATTTGGGCCTAAAACTCAAATCCTGACGATGAATAAGTAATGTATAAATTGTTTCAAGTTTCAAACTAAAGAAGTTTCTAGGTATAAGAAAACTAATAACAACGTTGTGTGTGTTTAAGGTGATGTCGAGGGTAATGGCCAAATAGTTGAATATTTTGGTGTCATACTAGAGATTATTGAAGTCAGGTATCCTAGTTGGCCAAGAAATAAGAAAGTACTATTTTGGTGCAAGTGGTTTGATCCATCACATAGAGGTGCCAGGGTGAGTCAGCAATATAATATAATTGAAGTTAAGCACATGATATAATATAATCGTTATGATCCCTTTATTATTGTACAAAATACCAGGCAGGTGTATTCTGCTACATATATATTGGGTAGAGATAAAGTTGATTGGTGGATGGTTATAAAGACTAATCCTGTGGGGAGAATTGAGATTGAGAATGTGTTAGATGTAGCATACTAGAACGAAGTCACAGTTGTTGATCAAACAATGGATGTTGAATTGGAAAACAATCTAGAACATCCTCAACGCATATTAGAAGAAGTTTTTGATGATGAGATAATTGTCATTGAGAATATTGAGGAAGATATAGATAAAGGAAATGAATCATTCTGGGAGGGTGAATAGAACGATAAAAATGAAATAGCTGAGGAGAAAGAATGGGAGAATGATGGAAATTAAATAAGGAAGGAGGAAGATTGGGAGAATATAAACTAGCATGTTAATTTTTTTTGTTACCACTAATTATTTGTTAATAATTATTATTGTTTTATATGTTTTAATATAAATTTACATACAGATGACATTCGGTGGTGATGGTGATCGACCTCGTACTAATAAGAGTTTGAAGTCAACTTTTTAGAAGAAATCTAGGAGGCCTATAGAGCCTGATGATATTCCTGGTCGGCTTTCATCCCAGCCACAAATGCACACTTCTTCATCAGGGCGGTCTTATGTCCCCTATGGCACTGGAAATCCTAAAGATTATCATGGTCCCGAAAAGCAATCACTACATCTACATACTTCTACTTCACATACTTTTAGGCCTACATATATAGGTACTTTGAGATTATCATCTCGTACTCTATCCCCCCACGATTCATCTCCCCACCTCTCAGGATTACGAATTAGAGATAGCTCTGACTCCGATGCGTAGACATTTACTATCCCATTGACTCAGCATTATGTACTCCTGAGAATAGCATATTTAACTAGATATCCACCTTCACTAGTAGATGATGAGCCTGATGCAGATCTGATTGATCCTTAGCGCACCTGGATCGATATTCTATCATAGTTCTGACAGGCAATATTTATGAGTTTAGGGTATATTGAATTTAATTATTATTTAGTTAATTTAATATTAATTTATATATATCATCTAATGCTAGTTAATTGATTTTCAAATAATGTGTTCTTGGATGAAAAAACCCAATCGAGTTATTAGCACTATTTTTTAGAGGAAGACTGGTTCGAGGCTAAAAGGTCGGATTGAATGTGTTAGGCATACGAGAAATGTCAGACAATGGCTTCTTAAAGAAGTGTATGATGCACTGCATATTTATTGGGATTATCCTAAATTCATGGCATTGTCTGAGCAAAATAAGAAAGCCAGAGCTAGTTTAAAAGGTGGCTGATTGCACACCGGGGTACAAAAAGTTTCGGGACCATAATTCGGGAAATGGTAAGTAATAACCTTAGATTCTAATTTACATGTCTATATAAAGTTCATTAAATACTACTTGATTATGTTTATTTACTTTTTGTTTGCAGAAGAAAGAATTGGATTGCAACCCGACTCACCATGAGGTCTTTCGACGAACACATATAAGGAAAAAGATGATAGAGTAGGAGCTGGATGTATCGGTTGAGCCAAGGGCTGAAAATGCCAACGTAAGTTTAAAAAAATTACTTACAAAGTAATAGTAAAATTTACTCAAAATGCCAATTGATGCTCGCTATGCTGGATCATGTAGTACCATGTGTCTAATTGAGATAATAGTTTATAGACTATAAGCGATGAAGTATATGTGGTTTTATATGTTATGATCTTTTTAAGTTTAGCAGAAACATTTTTATGTGTGAAATTTGCTTCACATCGTTGTGAAAAATTATTTGAAGCTCCCTATTGAAAAACTTATAGTTTTTATCTAAGCCAAAACTGAGAATTTATTTGAAGTTTAGACTGAAATTTTAGTGAAGTCCAGATTTAGTGAAGTTTCATGCATTTTATTTGGGTTGAAGATGGGTTTCATAGGTAGCCTATGGCTATGCTTTTGTATTTGGGGTAATTGGGTTTTAGTTTTGCTTGGGATCCTATTGTATTCAAAGTAGGAGATAGTAGAGTTGGGTTGGTGTTTTGTATGGCTTTGTTTGGGGTGTTGATTGTGTTAAGAATTTTCAAAGGGGCTAATAGAGATTGCTGATATGATAGCATTTTATCATGTATTAGCTCTAGCTGATCATTCTTTTTCCATCCCATTCTTATTTTGTTTCCTTACCTCGGTATTTGTAGTATTTGTTGTTGTTATTGTTTTTTACTATGTTATGTTTCACCTTGCTTAGTAATAGTAAAATTTACTAACATTTTATTTTTAATATGCAGAATGATTATGAACACTACTTGTCTGATTTTGGTCTGACCGCGCCTACACAGGAGGAAGCTACTCAAATTTGGATAAAAAAATGATGGGGGAAGACAAAAGGGGAGAGTCTATGGGATGGGTTCTCAAAATCAATTGCGACGCATACAGTCAGATTTGCAAGGTATTGGTTCCTCACGGCAGGCTCAGGCAACTGACGGTGTTCAGCTCGTTGTTATATCAGTAGATTGCACAGTTTACACGTACCTTGGAATAGTCCATTGCTCAAAATAATACCACATGCAAGATCGTCGAGGAACTTAAGCAACAATTAGTTAGCGTGACTCCACATCTTCGTCATCGTTCTCCATCTCCCGATTCAAGTAGAGAAAAAAATAGAGAGTGATGAGGAGTTAGTTAGGGCTACTCCTTAGTGTTGTTGGATTTGATGCTTCTAGACACTTTTTAGACATTCTTAAACTTAATTTTAACTTTTGAAAAACCTTTTGGATTGTTTAAGTGTTTTGAATGTTGTTGGATTGATTTTTTAAGTGTTGTTGGTTTGGATTGTTTAAGTAATTTGATAATGTAGTGTATTATGTGTTATATGATTGATTTAGTAGTAATGCATGTTGCTTGGGGCTATATGTATTAAATTGCATTTTCATTTGGCAGGTGGGATGCAGAAAATGCAGATTTCTGCATCCAAAAAACCCAGAAAAGCGACGGACAAGGTCGATTTTGTCTGTCGCTTATTAGAATTTTTTTTAAAAAAATTCCAGAAATGCGATGTTCTTCTTCGCTTTTCTAAAAAAATTAAACTTTTTTTCCAAAAAACGATGTTGTTTGTCGCTTTTGTTCTTTATTTGTTCTCATAAAGAAACAAACAACATCGCTTTTTCTGCTAAAAAATTATGAAGAACTAAAAGAGATGGACAACATCGCTTTTTCTGAAAAAATTAAAATATTTTTCTTCAAAAAATGATGTTGTTCGTCATAAAAAAAGCGACGCTATCCGTCATTTTGAAAAAAGAATGGGCCTTTTTATGATGCAATTGACTGCATCGCTTTTCCGTCAATTTTGACAAAAAACACTATGTTGTTTGTCGCTTTTGGAAGAAGTTTATTGGCCCTTTTTTAGTGGTGAAAAAAGGCCTACACAGACTTAATAACATCTTCACCAACTATATCCCAACAGAATTGGAAAAAATGACCAGTGAAACCATCAAGGTCGCAAGCACTATCTCCATTAAGCTCAAAAACCACCTTTTTAACTTCTTCACCTGTAGGACAAATATTTAATGAGTTGTTATCTTCATCAATGACAAGAGTAGAAATATGATTAAGTAGAGATAAGTCACTATATTCTGTGTTTCTTGTAAACTGATTCTGATAGTAAGATATTGCTTCTGCAGCTATTTGATCAGACTCTTTAACCCAATTTCTATCAGATGCTTAAATTCTGTTAATAGAAAATCTCCTCCTCCTTCCATTAACCAGGTTGTGGAAAACCTAGTATTTTTATCTCCTTTAGTGAACCATTGTATCCCATCTTTCTGCCTCCAACATTCTTCTTCATAATGATAATATTGCTTCAACTCTGCTTGTGCTCTTTGGAGAATCGCTCTATTAACAGCAGTGGGATGCTCCTCAAACAAATTTTCTTTAATCCTCACAATATCTTCCCTGATCACCAATTGTTTGAAAATATCTGCAAACCTTTTCTTACTCCAAGTTGCTAGTGCCACTTTGGTCTACTTCATCTTTAGCTTTATAGCAATAAATATGTCATTTATCTATGCTATCATCAAGTTATCTTTCACTACATCTTTAAAATCCTCTTTATCTGATTAGAATTTTAAGAATCTAAATGGCTTGAAAAACGAAGAAGATTTTTCCCCACAAGTCAACAATAACGGAGCATGATCAAATCCAGTCCTGGCTAGATGTTCCATCTCCACAGTACAAAAATTGCCTAGAAACATTTGATTCACCATTAAACCATAAAGTCTTTCGAAAATGCATTCACCATCTGCCCTGCCATTCCACCAAGTGAAAGAACTGCCTTTTAAACTGAATATCAAAAAGTTCACATGAATTTATACAAAATTCAAAATCTTCATATTCTTGGGGGTAAATAGGAAGGCTCCCAATCTTCTCTTCTTCACTCAAAATCACATTGAAATCTCTCCCAATTAAACATGGCAACCTTTAATTATGCCTAATAGAATAAATGTCATCCTAGAGATTAATTCTATCTAATGCATCACACTTTGCATATACAACTGTAACCATGAGTGATTTATCATAATCAAAAAAAGTCAGATGTAAAGTCAGCTGTTGCTCCCTATCTTCCATCACTGTAACCTGAATATCTTCTCATACAAAAACCCAAATCTTACCATTCTTATTATAATTTGCATACTTCATCCCCAACCTTATTTTATGTTTTTGAATATGCCTTATATCCTAAAAAGGCTCCATTAAAGCAACAAGGAAAAATTTATGATGCCTATGTAACATTTGTACCCTGTGAAAAGAATGATGTATTCTCACAAATCTGATATTCCAAAATAATGCTTTCAGAGTCATTTAGAATTGGACTTCAGACTTCTCTTTGGAATCACCCTGGTAGGCTTGCTACATTCTGCCTTACCTTTACACTTTTTCCTTTTTGTAATATTGTGTGGAGATAGACCTGCTTTTGTTAAAATATGGTTTATGGTCTACTGATTCTCCTTCTCCTCCTTATCTTAAGTTAACTACTTCTCATTATTATTAGTATCACTTTGCTCTACTATATTATGATGTGTCATGGTTTCATGGAACTTTCGATGCTTAAAACAAGGAAAATATGCAATAACTTGGGTATGCTTGGTTGGTATGATGTTTTTTTTATCCTATATTGTAGGAAAATAGGTTATGGAGGCAAAATGGAGAAGAAGGGAAGAAGCATGCACTAGAATGGAGCATTTGAAGAAGAAAAGAGCCAAGTCGAAACTGAAGGAGTGACTCATGGTAAATACTCACGCCACATGAGTCGACCTACGTCACATAGGTTTGTACCATGAGTCAAACTCTTGAAGATTGTTAAAAGGCCTGATTCTCACAGTAGGGACCCACGTGACGTGACTTGGGTCCACGATACCAAGTCACGGAATCGTGGAAAGCTGTTGACATTTTTCTCCTACTTTGTTTAGGATAAGATTCACCTTGTATCTATAAATACCCCTATATTGTCCTATGTTTAAGGGTTGGTCATTACATTATTTTGAGATATATTTTCATTATTTTGAGTTCGTAAATACATTTTGAATTTGTAATCATAGAACATCGATTCTAGGGTTTTTATTCATATTGAGATTTCAGAGTTTTCTTCTTATTGTGAGTCTATAATTATATTTTACTCATTAAAATATTCTTGTGTTCTTGCAATCATGAGTAGCTAAACCCCATACCTAGGGTTGTGTGAACCATGAGGAATTAACGAAATGGGTTAAGTGCAAAGCAATTCTAAACTTATGTGAATGCATGTATTGTTATTTCTTTCATTGTGATTGATCTTCTAACAGTTGCAAATGTTAGAAACTCGCCTATATTCTAGACTTGCTAGAGAGAGAGGTAGAGATTGGGAAAGGAAATTACAACAGAGATTTGAAGCTATCAACCTTCATCTAATAACTTAAACTGTAACAGGGATAGTTATTTGATATCCAGAACAAAGGTTAGTAGTGCTAAACTCAGAGACCGAGAGGAGAAGAGTGAAATTGTCTAACCAAGTTCGAGAGACGTTTAGATTAACCTATCTTGTTAGATTTTGCTTGCAACTCATCGGGACAGTTTACCAGCACAAGTAACCGATGGAGTTAAGAAATCATTAGGAATCACAGTCTTAGTGTATTTCTCATATTGATTACAAATCTGAAAAATTAACAATCGTTACTATTACTATTCTCTTACAAAAAAACACTTTTTACATACTTGCCAATTACTCGGACAAGCACTCGACCTAATTTCATCCTATTACCTATGGGATCAATCCTAACCTAGTTGGGCTCTATATTTGACTAAACGACTGTGTTATACTTTTAGGGTGGTAAAGTTTGGGCAACATCAAATTTTGGTGCCGTTGCCGGGGAATACGGTTACAGAGTTGATTAGTTTACTTATTGGAGTTGATTGGTTTTATTTTTTTTATACTTTTAAGGTCACAGTTTGGTGTATGCCCAATGCTGGAGTCAAAGCAATTCCCTGATTCCACTTGATACTAAGATAGAACGAACACTGATACCTAATAAAAAAATGGTGAATACCGATGAAGTTCAGGATCCCGCAGCCGTGGGAGATATTCATAACCAGCCAATTCAACCAGTTGGTCATGAAACTGTGGAACAAATCACTGTTCAATTAACGGCTGAGGAAAATGCGAGGCAAGCAACTCTTAGAAAAGCAGATAGAGATCATCAAGAAATACAAGCAGCAGCACAACGTCTCACTGCACTTGAAGAGAGAAAAAGAAGATTGAGGGTGCAATAACCACTTCAAAGACCATATGTACCGGTTTATGATGATCCCGAAGAAGAGGATGTGGCTTATTTTGAGCCGGTTGAGACTGGTGCCATTATTCCACCAGAGTTACCTCAGGGCACTAAGTTTGAAATTACAAGTGCCATGATCCACCTACTAAACTTGAAAGTTGTGTTCGTCGGTCTTCCTACAGATGATCCGAAAATACATGTGATGAACTTTGTGGGGGTCTGCACTTTATATAATATGCCTGGAGTTGACCAAGAGTCTATTCGATTGAGATTGTTTCCATTCTGTCTAATAGGAGAAGCGACTTTGTGGTTGGCCGAATTACCACAAGGTTCCATCACTACGTGGCAAGAATTGAGAAATCAATTTCTGGAGAAATTTTTCCCACCCTCCAATATACTACAGTTGAAAGATGATATTTATACTTTCAGACAGCTACATTCTAAATTACTTTACGAGACTTGGATTCGGTTCAAGAAAAAGTTGCAAAATATTTCAAACCATAGGATGAATGGTCGAAATTTACTTGAGATCTTCTACAGAGCTTTAAATGTAAATAACAAGGTTGTAGCAGATACTATCACTACCGGAGCATTTATGAGTCTGAGATAGGAACAATCTTCAAAGATTTTAGATCGTATCACTAAGACCAACCTAGGATGGCATACTCGGGAGGTAGATACACCTGCTGGGACGTATGCTATTGGAGCATCGGCAGTGCAATGGGCTTTGGATGAATCTGTAGCTCAAGAATTCGCACAGTTGAGGACAGAAATTGGCTTGCTAGCCAAACAGATTTTGGTTGGGGGTGGTGAGAAGGTACATGTTATAAGTGTACGAGGCAAAACACTTAGGCACGATGATTTTGAATCTGATGAGGAGGCTAAGTATTTGGATCGAGAGGTGGCGGGTTTTTGAGCCAAGGAGCAAGGGTCTAATCAAGACTCTTGGAACTCAAGGTAAGGGAATTAAGGTCGGAACTACTATGGAGACAATTACAACAAGTCAGGATACATAGACAGAGATCGGGATCATTACGGTGATTGAAGGTGAAAGGATGATTACAAAGAGAAGAGTGTCCTTTATATACCACCAGGGAACCGTAATGTTGAGTCTGGAAATTCGATGATTGAAGCCCTTCTTAATAAACTGGTTACGAGGTTAGAGAGCCAAGAAAACTATCTAAAAGAGATTAGGGAAGACATTTTGGGAATAAGTCAAAAGGTTGAGTCTCACTCGATAGCTATCAAACAGCTAGAGCAACAATTAGGTAGATATCTATAGCATTGAATCAACATAAACAAGGTACACTTCCGAGCAACACCATCTAGAACTCAAGAAATGAATCTCATTGTATGGCTATCATAACGAGAAGTGGGAAGACTCTCAATGAGGCACCCAAACAAGTTGAGGGTGTTAGCCTGACTTAGTTCTAGAAGTCTCACCTTATTATTAGTGTTCTTGCTGAGAATTTCTTTACCCTTTTAGTGATTATCTTACTTATCAAGGCTGAGCTGCGATAAGTTCCATCATGACCTAGTTTTGGGTCATGACAAATTGGTATCAGAGAATCAGGTTTACCGGTCTCATACGTGTAAGAGCAGAATGTCTAGTTGAGTTTCATAGAATGGTACGTAGACGTTTGTATCTATCTTCAAGAGGCTATAATATATCTTTAGGAAAAACTTCTCTAATTTAATTCCTTATCGTGTGGGTTATTCTTACCCAATTTTCTAAACTTGTATTCCCTTCTCTTCTGCATAAATGATGAGGACTAGGTCCAGATATGCTAGGGATACTGAGCCAACACCCTATTTGAGAACTCCTGTCTGAGGATGAGGCAGGGATCGTGGATAACTCAGAGGTAGAGGATGGGCACGAGAAGCTGCCTCAGTCAGAGGAAGTGTTAGAGAGGCCTCTCCCAAGCATGAGGTCGAGTATACTAGAGATGATTATCAAACAGGTGGTGCAGGGCTAGCTCAGGTCCTACAAAGTTCAGTTGATACTTCTGTGCTTCAGGATTTGTTAATTCACCTTTTGAGTCACTTAGATGGTATTCCTTTGAGTGTACCTGGTGTTCCTTAGACTTTGAGTGGTGTTCTGCCATTTGTACCGGCATCTGCTTATGGTATTCCTTTTTCTGGGGTACAACTATAATCTGTGTTACCCCCACGTATGGATTCATTGCCTAACAAACTTACTATTTCTCTAGTTACTTTAGTTATAATGATATCTTCTAATAATCAGAAGAGGTTCGAGAGGTTTATTCGCTTGGGTCTACCTAAGTTTAGTGGTGCTATTGGCGAGGACGCCTATGAGTTCCTGACTAATTACCAGTAGAAGTTGAGAAGTTAAATAATCTTGGATCCCTTGAGTCTAATGGAGTTAATTATACTACCAATCAATTGACGGATGTGGCTAGGGATTGGTGGAGGTCGCTTGTCAGTTGTAGGCCTTTGGGTTCGCCTACTATCACTTAGACGTAGTTTTTTGAGGCCTTCTTGAAGAGATTTGTACTGTATATCCTGAGAGATCAGATGAGGGATGAGTTAGACCATCTGGAGTATGGCTCCATGTCTATTGTCGATAATGAGGCACGTTTTCACGCTCTATCCAGATATTCAGCTGCTAGCATCTCCACCGAGTCTGAGAGGATTTGGAAGTTTGTGAAGGGGTTAGTGTAACACCCCGTATATTTCTAAATTCATGCGACTATCCTAATGTTCATGGAATTAATTAAGTGGTGATAGTTGGTATATTAGTCATGGAAGTTATTGGACTCCACTAATCTTGTGCAAATGGGGAAGTTATTGGGCTAAATTAATCTTGTGCAAATAGGCTCAATTTAAGGCCCAAAATAAGGTAAAAGACATGGCCCAACAAGAAGGAAATGACCCATTCATATTTTGACAAAGTAAACATGATATTTATTGGTCAAAAGTGGCTAAGGATGACCATTAATGGGCTAGAAAAGGCAACCAAAAATTAGATTTTATTCACAAAGGCACACATGTCATTCTAGACTTTTCCACAAAAAGGTATTTTCTCTCTACTCTCAAACCCTAAGAAAACTACACTTGGTTGGAAAAGATCATCCTTTTGCAAGCCTTGTTAAGTGTTTACTCTCATGATTTACTATAATATGCATGATAGATTGTGTAGATCATTATGGTTATGTCTAAAAGTGTTGAGTAGTGTACTTTTGCTTCCTTGTTAAAAGATTTGTCATCTATGAGACTTGAACTTGAAAGGAGACTTGTGATCTTGAAGGAAGGGAATTTGATGGATTAAATATCAATATGTCATATGTGGTTATGTCCTTAAATTTCCTTCTCTTTGTGTTTGACATTTGGAATTGTTGTTGCGAAATTGTACATGGAACCGGTGGCGTATTGAAGGGAAAAATGTAATTTTGTGATGTTTATGTGCATTGTGAAACCATGGCTGTTATTTGGCATCCATGATAACTTAAAATATGAAAAGAGAAGTTTAATTATGATCATGGACCATTCATTACAAAAAAAGACCCAAAAGAGACCTATTTTGGCCAAAATGGGCACCCGCCCTCGCAGACGAAGGCACTTGCGGGCGTAGGTGAATTCGCAGGTGACTCTGGACACTTCCAAGAGGCACCTTCTGCCACACCTCAACCACCTTCGGGCGCAGGTGGCTTTGCAGGTCAGTCCAGGACCCCGTTTTGCATGTTTTTGTCTCTCTATGATCCCCCGAAACCCCTATAACCTTCATGGATGCAATTATCAACTTATGGTACCTTTTGAATGACATTAAAGGAGTATCCCGGAGGTATTTTTAATGGTATCAATTATGGATTGTTGTTCATGTTTTATTGTGAAAGGTATTGAGATGACTTGATGGAGTAATTGTGACGTAGTGTTAATGAGGAAGTGTAAAGGATAAACTTGGTGTGAAATGTTATTGGTTTATGGTGTATTGGTCAATGTGTGGAATGTTATGGTATTGTTGGTATGATGATACAATAAATGGTATTGTAAGAGGGCGAGATGACGTTATATGGCAGTCACGTAATTCATTGTCGTCTTATGCACTTGTAATGTAGTTAGTTGTTAACGGGAGCTTCGTGATGTACTTGTGTTGTAGAGTAACACGTCAGGAAGGAGCTGGATTATTGTATTCACATATAGGAATGTGTATTCATATTGGGAAAGATAAGGTATGTAAGGTTATTCTTTCTGTATCCTTCTGCAGCACATATTGTTCATATTGACATTGTACTTGTTCCATTCTGAAGTGTGCTAAAGTATCCCAGCTCAGGTTGACATATACTGTTATTCACATGTTTCTTATTCTTAGACCAATTGTGATTCACATGTCTCTTATTCATTGACTGAAGTTCCAAAGCTCTCAGAATGTTGTAACTACTAAAAGAACTATCTCAAAGAAAGTAATGCTGCAAAGAGAATCTATTCATTCTTGAGTAGCCTTTCCAATAATGTTACGTTCTAAAGTTCCAATGATGTTATGACTATCAACATGTCAATCTCACAGAAGTAAAGAAATGAAGTAATGTATTACTCTTATAATGAAAGAATGAAGTAATGTATAATTGTTTGTATATTCTTGAGTAACATCCTAAGGGCGATAAAAGCCTAGCATGGGTTATCACAGTAATATCCCAGGGGCGATATAAAAGCCTAGCATGGGTTATCATAGTAACATCCTAGGGGCAATATAAAAGCCTAGCATGGGTTATCACAGTAACATCCCAGGGGCGACAAAAAAGCCTAGTATGGGTTAATCACATCCCAGGGGTTAAAATACGTAGCATGGTTTAATCTCATCCTAGGGGCGACAGAAAAGCCTAGCATGGGTAGAACGATAAATCTCATCCCAGGGGCAATAGAAAAGCCTAGAATGGGTAGAACGACAAAGATGAATAAACGTAAAGGCAAAGAAATTAACGAAAGTAATGTACATAGTTCCACACATACAGAGCGATGGTTTATCCATATTGGCGATTCTCTTAGATTTGATTCCATTGATGTTCTTATATATGATGTAGTTTATTATAGCCTTACATACTCAGTACATTCTTCGTACTGACGTCCCTTGGGGGACTTACCTTACTTGCTGCAGGCACAGGTGCTAGTAGACCTCCATAGTAGGTTGCAGATTATTTGCGGATCATTGGTGAGCTCCAGTTGGTTCGGGGCTTTCTGAGTCATTATGTACATTTGTTTTGGCATTGTAGAAATCGGGGACGTGTCCCGACTGTAGGATGGTTATGTCTATGTATATGTAAAGGCTTTATAGATGTTGTGGGACAAACGAAGGAATGTAAGGAATGTATGCTTTTGACATGGTGGCCCTAACGGCCAAATTCCATATATGTTTATATCACATGTTTTCCATGACTTTCGCCATTAGCATATTGTATCTATACGAGATAGTGATGTTCATTGAGTGACATGCATATGAGTGTACACGAATGAAGATTGGTTCTCTCAGGCCTTACCGGCTTCGAGTGCCAGTCTGCCCCGTTGGAATTCGAGGCATGACAAAAGTGGTATCAGCGCAGGTTGTCCTAAGGGTGTCTACAAAGTCGTGTCTGAGTAGAGTCTTGCTTGTGGATGTGTTGCGTGCCACATTTATAAGTAGGAGGCTACGGGACATTTAGGAGTTGTTTCTTTTCTTCATTTCTTAGATCGTGCAGTAGAGCCAATGTTGTAGGTGGAATCATATCTAACCATTGCAATTGGTTTTCTTCTATATAGTACAATGCCGAATACAAGACAAGGTAGGGGCAAAGGTAAGAAGGTAGACATGCTTTCCGGAGAAGGACCTAGTAAAGCACCACCTAACCAAGCTAGTCAAGATGGGGCTAAAACTGAATTTGCATCACGGGCTTCTTCTACTTCTCCAGCTCCAGAAGAGCCGAGAAGGAGAGAAGACCTTGCCGAAACACCTGTTAATGCTACCGAGCAGGATATAAGGAATGTGGTGCACCTGTTGACTCAGATAGTCGTTGTACAAAATCAAGTACAGGTTGGTCCAGTCTTTGCACAAAAGAGGGGTAATCAAAGTCAAAGGAGAGTAGCACAAGAAGTTGAAAGAGGGTCGTCAAAGAGGGCTAGACCTGTGGGACAGTTCATAGCATCCCAAGGAGAATTTAGGTCTCGGGTGTTTCACAGATCGCCTAGACCATTATTTCCTCATTCTATAGTAAATGCTCTACCTCGATCCCAAGGGTTTATAGGCGACCAGTTTGGGCAAAGAAGTGAGATTCGGGGTTCACAGACAGTGGGATATCCAGAACAAGGAAGTATGGGCCAATCGAGGTCTTTTCGTCAGCGGTTCCAGCACTGCAGGAAGTTTCATGCAGACGAATGCTGGTTTGACACAAATGTTTGCTTTTGGTGTAGTAAGTCAGGGCACATGATGAGAGAGTGCCCACAGAGGGCCACGGGTAGTATGACATGACCTACGGGGTCAACTATCGCATTATCATTGTCAAGTGTACAACCTAATGGTCGTGACAGAGGTGTTAGCGGAGCAGCTAGTTCTAATAGAATTCAGAACTGTACCTATGCCTTAGCGGATCGACAGAATTCGGAGGCATTTCCTGATGTAGAAACAGGTACAGTATTCATATGTATTGATTGACCCGTATTTTACATTATCATATGTTACACCATTGATTGCGAAAAAAAAATATTCAGAAGAACGCCGAAATTACTAGTTAAACCATTTGAAGTCTCTACACCAGTTGGTGAATCAATTGTTAGTTAAAAGAGTATGTCGTAATTGTGTAGTAACTGTTTGTGATTCTAATACACTGGTTGATCTAATTGAGTAGGACATGGTAGAGTTTAATGTTATAATGGGTATGGATTGATTGAATTCTTGTTATGCCATGAGAAATGGCCAAGTTAAGAAAGTACAATTCCATTTTTCACAAAAGGCCATCCTTGAATGGAGGGGTAATGTGAGAGTACAGAGGGGTAAATTTATTTCCTATCTTAAGGCAAGGAAAATGATATCCAAAGGGATTTATAAGGCCTAGTATGTCCCCTTGGGGTGCACCAGTGTTATTTGTATGAAAGAACAATGATACCCTAAGAATGTGTATTGATTGTCAGCAACTGGATAAAGTAACGGTGAAGAATAAATATCCCCTCCCTAGAATTGATGATTTATTTGACCAATTATAGGGTGCCAAACTATTTTTCAAAGATCAACTTGAGATCGGGTTCTTATCAGGTAAGGGTTAAAGAAAATGATATACCCAAGACAACTTTCCGAACATGGTACGGTCATTATGAGTTTTTAGTTATGTCATTTGGACTAATAAATGTACTAACTTTTTTTATGGAGTTGATGGATAGGGTGTTCAATCCATTTCTAGACGTGTGCGTGACAGTGTTTATAGATGATAATTTAGTTTACTCAAGATCACAAGAGGACCATGCTAATCACTTACGACAGGTGTTATGGATTCTTCGTGACCGTAAGATATATGCAAAGTTCTCTAAATGTGAGTTTGGTTAAAATCTGTAGTGTTTTTGGGTCACATTGTATAGGATGAAGGACTCAGGGTTGATATACAAAAGATAGAAGCGATGAAATATTGGCTAAGGCCTACGACGTTTACAGAGATTCATAGTTTTCTTGGATTGGTTGGTTATCATAGGAGATCTGTTGAAGGATTTTCTTCTATCTCTGTACCCTTAACAAAGCTAACACCCAAGGCAATCAAGTCTCAATGGAATGATGCATGTGAGAAGAGTTTCCAAGAGTTGAACCATAAATTGTCTTCTACTCCTGTATTAGTACTTTCCCAAAGGCACAGAGGGGTATGCAGTATATTGTGGTGCTTCAGGAATTGGCCTAGGATGTGTATTGCTGCAACATGGCAATGTGATAGCTTATGCTTTAAGACAATTGTGTCCACATGAAATAAAGTATCCAACACATGATCTTGAGTTAGCAGTTGTGATATTTGCTTTAAAAACATGGCGCCACTACTTGTATGGGGTTCACGTTGACATAGATATACTGATCATAAAAGTTTGCAATATACCCTTAAGAAAAAAGACTTAAATCTGAGGCAGCGGAGGTAGCTGGAACTCTTAAAAGACTATGATATCGATATCTTATACCATCCAGGGAAAGCGAACGTGGTAGCTGATGCACTAAGTTGCAAAGCAATAGGAAGCACTAGTGGCCAGTTGACGAAAAAGCAACATATAGTCAAGGATCTACACCAATTAGACAGCTTGGGGGTTCGTCTTCTTGAAACTCCAGAAGAAAGAATTATAGTATAAAATGCGACAGAGTCTTCATTTGTAGCTGAGGTGAAGGAAGAGCAATATACAAATCCTATTTTATTTCAGTTGAAAAAGAATGTACAGCAAAGTTCGACAAAGGTATTTGAGCTTACGCAAGGGGGAGTACTTTAACGCCAAGGTAGATTTTGTGTACCGAATATAGATGAGCTAAGGAAATAAATTATGACAGAAGCACGTCCTTCACGGTATTCTATTCATTCGGGAGCAACCAAAATGTACCATGGTTTGAAAGAGCTGTATTGGTGAGGCAACATAAAGAAAAAGAACATGGCAGAATTTGTAGCTCATTGTCCGAATTGCCAACAAGTAAAAGTAGAGCATCAGAAACCTGTACGTTATATGCAAGGTATAAATCTTCAAGTCTGGAAGTGGGATATGATCAATGTGTATTTCATCACAAGTTTTCCTCATACACTCCGGAAATTTGATTCCATGTGAGTAATAGTTGACAGACTTACCAAGTCAGCGCATTTCCTACCAGCCAGGACCACTTAGACAGCTAAAGATTATGCAAAGTTGTATGTTAAAGAGATAGTATGATTACATGGGATTCCAGTTTCTGTTATATTAGACATGGGAGCTCAATTTACTGCATACTTTTGGAAGTCTTTTCAGAAGGGTTTGGGAACCCAAGTGGATTTAAGTACGACTTTTCATCCTCAGACAGATGAACAAGCAGAATGTACTATCCAAACACTTGAAGATATGCTACGAGCTTGCATATTGGACTGAAAAGGTAGTTGAGACGATCATATACTTCTTGTTGAAATTGCCTACAATGATAGCTATCATTCAATGATCAAAATGACACCTTACGAAGCGTTATATGGAAGAAAGTGTAATCACCAATTGGGTGGTTGGAAGAGAGTGAAACTGCTTTACTCGAGTCAGATCTTGTTCATCAAGATATAGAGAAAGTTAAGGTGATACAATAGTGGCTACAAATGGCCCAAAGTCGACACAAGTCATATGTCGATAGTAGAATAAGGGAATTAGAATTTTCCACAGGTGATTAGGTATCTTTGAAAGTGTCACCAATGAAAGGGGTAGTGAGATTCGAAAAGAAAGGAAAGTTGGCCCTATATAACGTGCCATATGAGATTACCCGAAGATTTTGGTAAGTTGCATATAAATGAGCACTACCCCAAGAACTCTCTACAGTTCATTCAGTATTTCATGATCGATGCTTTGAAAGTGTATAGGAGATCCATCTCGTATTGCTCCCAGTGGAGATGTACAGGTTACGGAGGATCTCATATATAAAGAGGTACCTATTGCTATTCTAGATCGATGATAAGTAAGCAGATTAAGAAATAAAGAAGTAGCTTCCGTAAAGGTACTATTGGACAAATCAGTAATTAGATTAAATCACATGGGAAATCGAAGAAATAAAATAGAAGAAAAAGTTCAAAGTGCGGAATTAGAGCAATAACAAGTAAGTATCTATGAGAATTATGTGTATATATCATCACATGAAGGATAAACTGAGACTTAAATTTGTGTAAATGGGATAATGTTACTCACATTCGAGGACGAATGTTCCTAAGGGGGGAAGGATGTAACACCCCATACATTTCTGAATTCATGCGACTACCCTAATGTTCATGGAATTAATTAAGTGGTGATAGTTGGTATATTAGTCATGGAAGTTATTGGACTCCACTAATCTTGTGCAAATGGGGAAGTTATTGGGCTAAATTAATCTTGTGCAAATAGGCTCAATTTAAGGCCCAAAATAAGGTAAAAGACATGGACCAACAAGAAGGAAATGACCCACTCATCTTTTGACCAAGTAAACATGATATTTATTGGTCAAAAGTGTCTAAGGATGACCATTAACGGGCTAGAAAAGGCAACCAAAAACCAGATTTTATTAACAAAGGCACACATGTCATTCTAGACTTTTCCGCAAAAAGGTATTTTCTCTATACTCTCAAACCCTAAGGCAACTACACTTGCTTGGACAAGATCATCCTTTTGCAAGCCTTGGTAAGTGTTTACGCTCATGATTTAATATATTATATGCATGAGAGATTGTGTAGATCATGATGGTTATGTCTAAAAGTGTTTGAGTAGTGTATTTTTGCTTCCTTGTTAAAAGATTTGTCATCTATGAGACTTGAACTTGAAAGGAGACTTGTGGTCTTGAAGGAAGGGAATTTGATTGACATATATTTTCATAGAATTTTAATCTTTCTAATGGACATATAAAAATTAAATCCACTCAACAAGTGTCAAATCCAGTAAATTTAAATTTAGTTGACACTATTGTATTTATATAGAGAAATATATGTTTAGATATTTTAGTTGAGAATATTATATTTAAGATTATTCTTTTAATTTATTTATTTTTTATGCGAAAGAAAGTTCTATATACATGGTTTATTGTATTTACAAAAATATAATGTGATGAGTAACTATCCACATGATATTGGGCATGTTGAAATTTTATTCAATAATAGGTCACAAACGTGCAACGCACGTTTTCGAAACTAGTATATATATATACATATATGTATATAAAGGAAGGTTAGGAATCTGACGATGTGACATATTCTAAGGCCACCATTCACACTTTATTTTTTTGGCAATTTTTTTTACATTTCTATTTATTTATTTGTTATTGCACAAAAATAAATATGTTAATTTTTACTCCTCCATTATTTCTATTCTTTATTGTAAAAATTTAAATGTATCAAAATTTACAACTCCTTTTATTCATATTTTTTATTGTACACACTTTAAAAGCCTAAATATCTACTACTCCAAGCTTTCATTTCCTCCATGAAAAATCAGTCAATCAATCTCTCTCTATATATATATATAAAGGAAAGATATGGGGTTGTGGCATGAAGCTAAATCCATCATTGTCATTTATCTTTTCTTTGCTTTTTTTTTTTCATTTTTATTTCTTTTTTTATAATTTTTCTGTTTGTTTTCATTAATAAATCCAATAATTATCATTTATTTCTACCAAACACACAAAGCAACAGAAGAGTGCCGTTTCGAAAACCTTTGGTCTTCCCCTTTCTCCCTCACCAAATACATTAACCCTTCTTCTCAAAATTAGCTCTACAACCCATCGTATTTTAGAGACAAACAAAAATTAATTAGCATAGGAGAAGAATTCAACTCATTGTTCTGCCCTGAATTTTTTTCATGATTTTGCTGCATCTTTAATATGACAAGGTTTCATTTTTTTTTCTTTATTTATTGCTACCAGTTTGATGTTGATTTCTTAGCCGCCCCTTCTGTTGTATTTCTGAAGAACACGTAGATATTCCCTTTTTTAGGGATATGATTTTCGTCTTCCCCTTCGAATTTGACGAGATATTTTTCCTATCATTTCTGATTCTAGATGGCACATAGAAATTTGATAGTTGTTTTTTTAATTGATTTTTTAATGCATGTTCTCTTTTTTAATTTTTGGTGTCAAATTTCAAATTGCCTCAACAGACATTCTCTGAGAGGCAACTTTTGGAGATTTGATAGTGCTGCTCTTAGGGTATTTTTCAGGGGATTTTTTTTCATTCTTCTCCTTCCGACTTTAAACATTAAGTCCGTTTTCCCCCATTGCGGCTGATGCATCAACGGAAAGGTATAGTAAAGATTACTTGAACCTTTGGCTCTTCTGTTTATTGATTTTGCAAATTCATTGACTATTGCAACATGTTTATAGCTTGTTGTCAAGATTGAAGAAATTGATGCTCTTTCAACTACTGATTTGCAGGTTACTGAAATTTATTAGCAAGTACGTATGCTTTCTCTATTTATTATGAATTTTCTTGAATCTAGAATTTGTATGCTATATATACTTGCATTCTTTACTTCAAGTAAGTCTAATTTTTTATTATATAGAGACCCTGCATATAAGAGATGGTCAATGAGAAAAGTTCATAAACGAAACATACAGTAGCATACCCTTGAAGCCTTTTGTTATCTCATGTGTAAACTTGCTCGAGTTTTAAATCTCTACTAGGTTTAATAATCTGAATATTGATGAAGCTATTACCTACTAGCATTGTATTTTCATTTTTGGTTTTTGTTTGAACATTGTGATTTTGGGTCCTAATTTCTACAAATATTGATTTCTGGATTGTTGGTTTTTTCAGCATTGGTTTGTGATTCCTGGTCATATTTCTTTGTTTATAATTTCTATGGTACTTTTTTTTGTCTATTGTCTCAAAGATTTAGTTTTTTCATATTATTCAAGGAAGTATTTGTCATCTTTAGGTTTTGACTTCTTAATATGTTTAAGATTTCACACACCAAATGAAGCTACAATCATGTATTAACATGGTGTTGGTTCTCACAAATGTTCTGTGTCTAGAAGGTGCATAAGTATCTGGAAACCAAAAGCAAAAAGAATTGTTACACCTAAATCAAGGAATGATGCAGGTGTGCGGTAATGACCTAATTCGGTATGCATAAATTGCTTTTCTCTCTCTTTTCTCCTTTTTCATTTTCTTCCTATTGTCAGTTTTATTTCTTTCTTGCTATCCTTTTGGGTGGCTTGATAAATTATTTCAGAATTAGCGTAATTATGATTAATGATTTTGAATCCTTTTAGAACCTAATAGATCGACAAGGATAAAGATGATTAATATAATGATAATTGTTCATCCCACAAAGGCGTGAGGGTTCATAGTTCTATGGTTAGAAGATATTCCTTTTCTTAAGAAAAAAATATGTAGTTATGATAATTTCATAATGATGAATGGGGATTTCAGTGACTGTAAAATATGGATAGGTAAGTAATTTGGAGTAACAGATTCACCGTTTACTCCAAATATCATACACATGAGAAAACTAAAGAATTAATTTTGAAGCCTGATAAATGACCGGGAGGTTTCTAAAGTAGAGTGCAAGAATTGAAAAAGAGTTAACAAGTACAATCTTATACCTCTTTTATCTGGAAGAGAAAAAGAGGAAGTATCTCAAATAAGACAGTAGTTAATCTATCTTAGAGTTCTTTTTTTTTTAATATAAGCTTATTCTCTACCTTGAGTGGTAAATTTTGCAGCGGGTCTATTAAAAACTTATCAAGTTCTGTATGCCTATAGGACTTGGTGCAATTCTGAATGTTGCCAAACCACAAAGGGTTCAGGTGTGGTTATATTTAGATTAGAAGCTGTAGGCCTTGCTATGAGTCTTCATATTACTAATGACAATTTCCTCCTGTCTTTTTGTAATGACCCTCCAAGTTATTTTCTCGATTTCCATGTATTTCCAGCATTTTGAGCCTTTCCATAGTGGCCCTAGGTCATTTATGACTTGCCGAAACTGTCGGTTCAGTTATCAGACAGTTCGTTTGGATTTTAGGCTCAATTCCCTGTTTTGGAGATTATGTTGTTGAGGAATTAGTCTCAGATCAAAACTCCTAGTTAACGGACTTGGATGAGAATTTTGACAGTTTCGTTAGCTCCAGAATGTTGATTTTAAGCTAGGGGGACCCTTTGTCTGGGTCCCGACGCTCCGGACTCATTGTGGGCTATTGGGTAGTTTTGGTGAAAATGGAACTATGGGTGTGGAACCCACATTTTATCGAAATGACCTCAGTTGAAAATATTTATGGTTCTGTTGAGTCCGAAATGTTGAATTTTGTATGGTAGCATAGTTCGTTTGTGCATATGGGGTTTTGAATGAATCTCGAGCACCCGATCGGAGTCCGTTAGGACTTGGGTTTTTGCTGGTGCAGTAGCACTTGGTGCAGGCCACCCTTCCCCTTCGTGTTTGTGAGGAGTTGACCGCGTTCGCGAAGGGTCAAGTCTTTGACC
The DNA here is from genome assembly GCA_031232105.1 of Capsicum rhomboideum. Taxonomy (NCBI): domain Eukaryota; kingdom Viridiplantae; phylum Streptophyta; class Magnoliopsida; order Solanales; family Solanaceae; genus Capsicum; species Capsicum rhomboideum. The sequence continues at coordinate 56,124,324 of CP124718.1, forward strand.
TTGGCGATCGCGAGCCTCTTCTCGCATTTGTGAAGGCTTCATCGCATTCGCGGTGGCCTTCTCCAATTGTTCATCGCGATCACGGTTAGTTTCCCGCATTCACGATGAACGATTTCTCAGTCCTTCGCGATCGCAGCCAGGGGTCTTCGCGTTCGCAAAGGGTAACCCCTGACCTATATATCCCTCATTTTTCTAACCCTTTTCCGCCATTATTGGACTTGTATGCTCAAGAACTTGTGGGAAATTGTTAATTGGATCGGAGATTGAGTCGAGGACGCGTTGGTGATCATTTTCCCATCAATGTTCCATAAGTTTTGCCTTAATTGTCCGTTAAATTCTCGATTTCATCCTTGTTTTTCCTTAGCTCTTGGTGCTGGTTTGAGCCCCGATTGAGACCCCAGTAGTGCTCAATTTTTGGGCATGTACTCTTTGTCCTTTGAGGGACCTCGTGATGGATTCAATTTTGAAATTCTATTTGCGGGTCCCACTTGCCTATTTTTGATCCGATTTTAGTTTTGAAGTTTGATATTGCAATATAAGTATTGTTTTACTCGATTAATGTCTAGATGATGTTTTTGATAGCGCGATGGCATTTCTGGATCATGGAGCAAAGACGAGTGGTTCGTGGATGGTTTAGACTACGGTTCGACATTGAGGTAGGCTTTGGTCTACTTTTCTTTATGAGACTATTTATTGTATTGATTGCATGCTAGGTGGGGGTTATAAGATAGGGTTAGGGCTAGTACTATTAGTATTTGGCATGTTTAGGGGATTTAGTATAGAATTGTAATTGAGCCTTAGCCTAGAATACCTGCCATAGCTTTAGCATACTATTAAGCCCGATTAGTGAAGTATACGACCTTAGGTTGGCACTGGCAATCCTTAGTATAGGAGTTAGAGTAGTACTTATCCATTTTGATGATATTCCTCGATTAAATTCACCTGGTAGAATGATGTTTCTTGTTGCTCCCGCTTCTGACCTTCTACATATACGTATATACTTATATTATTTCGTATATTACATTATTAGGCCCGAGGATTGGTTATGAGACCATGGACACCAGGTTAGTTCTTCATGCTTTAAAGGAGTTGTAGCTTTGTTTAAAGATGTTTCGGTGCTTACATTTGCTTTGTTTGGATACTGGTGATGGCATGCATTCATTGTTCGCATTCTCATGCTTATTTTAGCTGGTTAAGGTCTTTTTTTACCAGAATTTAGGCCTATTTTCCCTTAGGCTAGTATATGGTCTGCCTTTAGGACTAGTCTTAGCTCTTTTAGTGTCTTGGGATGGGATTGATAAACCTTCGCCTAGGTTCGGGTAGGTGTATGCCTTAGGTTGGGTTGTCAGGGTCTGGTAGTGGGTCCCGCTGACCCTTTTAGATAAAATACTTCGAACGGTATTTCTTTAGGCATAGATGGACTTATGACTGCTTCCTTAGGCTATTACTTTGGGTATGAGTTGACTTAGACTTGATTGTACGCATGTTTAGCTTCTCCACCCTTGGGGAGGGCAGTAACCGACCTTTGACCGCTCCTCGTTGATCTAGTAAATAGAACCTGCCTGGACTTAGACAATTTGACCGCCTGAGAAAGGACTTTACTTAATAAATGGGTTGGTGATGGGTTTAGGACCCTTGGATTACCGCTAGCTATGTCATGCTTAGGAGTCTAGGTATGAGTTTGGCATCAGTTTATGGTTGAGGTTGGCTTCTTATGGGATCACCTTTCCTGGTTACAATTGGTTACTTTGAGTTTTGGTTCGAGTCCGACATCTGTCTATGATTATGATTTGGGTGTTCTCGTGTACAGTTATGGATCTTCTGGCTTTTTGTTATTATCCACTGGTTCCGGTTCGATTTCGATTCTCGTTATTGCTACTGTTATGGATTTGGAGTATGGAAATCCTGGTTTGGGATCAGGCAGTGTATACGGACATCCTGAGTCCTCTATGGGCCCCTCCCCCTCGTCTGTGAGCCAAAGTGCTGGAGGAGGATGGTCGTGGTAGGTCTTGCCTTTGCAAGTTGTTGAGCTGGAGGAGGTGTATACACTTGTGTTGGATATGGTACTTGGTTTATCCTGCTTCATCTGGTTCTTTTCATGGTTTCTTTCTTTCGCATGCATCGCCTATCACCAGTATAATTGTTTGGCACTTGTAACTATTAGTCTTATGGGGCACTGCATAGGTATATGTTATGTTTGTTGTTTTCTGAGTGATTGGTTGTATCTTTCGAGCTTATGGGGGCTTGGTTAGGTTTTGTTTGTCCGGGCTAGCCAGTTATATTATTGCTTGGATATTTTCTTGTGGTTCATGGCAGGTTGGTTATGGACTGACACTCGAGGTTATCTATATGTTTATGATCCTTTCCCTTTTTTCATGGCAAATTTTTTTTTTATCGTGCCATTTTACGGATATGCGTATTTCAGTTAGAGACCCTGTTTATGATAGGGTTGGCTCCCTTTCTGATATCATAATCCTTGTAAGATTTAGGTTGTTAGACCAGTTCCCTTTTGTTAGCATTTTCAGGTTTAGCTAATTTCATGATATATGATCGTGTTCCTTCATATTATTATATATATATATGCCCTTTCTTCATATTACTATTATGTATCTCTTGTATATCTCTTACTTCATACTTCTATTGTATATTGTATATCTCTTTCTTCACTATATTATCGTACATTAGCTAGCTACTTACTGGCATAGCTTCATCCCGGATTACTTGTAGGGTATGATAGTTTGTCCTTACTTTTCCTTTAGTATTGTTATGTCTCATTTCTTACATAGTTGTCTCTAATATTTATTATTGATTTACATGTTGTTATTACTTACATTGTCTTTAGAGCTCAGTCGGTCGATGCCTACTGAGTATCTCGTATTGGTATTTATACTACACTTCTGCACCATGCAGATCATAGTACGAGTTCTCGCCGCTGACATATGCATCGTGTGGAGCTGCCATGGATTGGAGATTCGGAATGAGCTCCTGACATTCAGCGTTGCTCCTGCTCTCCCTCTTATTGTTAGACTGATCTCTACTTTTGAATTTCAGAGACGGCTTTGTATATATATATTTACTCTATATTTTACCTTGTACTCTTGTTTTATTAGAAGCTCTTGTACTAACTTCACTAGGTCTTGGAGACATAATTACTTCCTTCTGGTCTTCTTTCTCTTTTTTTTTTAGTATTGCTTCCACTTTTCTTATTAGTCTGTCCGTTACTAGCTGTTTCAGATTATGGGTTGACTTACCTACTGGTGAGTTATAGTAGGTGGTATCATGAAATGAGAAATCGAGTCGTGACACCTTTTGCATATGTTCTCTCCAAAGTAAGTGTTGAAGTGAAAAATTGATTTTATATCATTTAATTAGGCCGCAAAAGGCGCAAGGATTGCAGTAGGCTTCAAGAATTATTGGTGTTGATTTGAATGCAAGCAGATTTCAGCTAGGTAAAATATCCAAATCTATATATATTATAAAGCTAGGCAATAAGAGAATGATGTGGCACCTCTCTTAGACTAGAATTACCATTTATCTTCTTCTTTTTTTTGACTTTAATATTTGTTTTCCTATTTAAAAATTTATAAAATATTTGGAAAGATTCAATATGAGGAAGCACCTCCCTTTGGAGACGTCCGTTTAAATTTATGAAGAAACACATTCAAGTACATTGAATATGAACAGATGCCTTTCATTTTCCAAAATGGTTTATCTGGAGCATTTCAAATGTGTTTCATGGTTTTCCAGAAACACGTCTTGCATCCTGGGAGTGTTGGGTTCGAAATTGAGAGGGCGTCATGTGGAAGCTATTAGTTTGCAAACCATCGAGGCGATAATTCAGACGACAAAGAAAAACATACTAAAAAATATATTATTAATATGGTTTGGTCAAACGACCTACATATTAAAAACTGATATTGGAAAATCATCTAACCTATTAGGAGAAATCTCTCCGTAAACAAGACTCTTTAAAGACTACATTGTGGATGCTATTGTGATATGTAATAACAAGAAGGATCTTCAATTTATAGAGGTATAAAGTTTTTCCCCCAAGCAAGAAATAAATCAAATATGGTAGAGTTTTATATTTTTCTTTTAGAAAAAGTAAAAGTAATTATGATATTACTTTAATTTTCTTTCCAAGAAAAGTAAAACTTAAATTTAGTAAGAAAAACAGTGCATAACCCTAACAATTCTCTCATTTTTGGCTTGATTTTCTTGACAAAACTTGATCCGTCCTTCTTCACATGTATGGTCTTCGTTCTTCACATAGTGCCTGTTTTATCCCTTTTTAGATTTATTAAAGGAAAAATAATTTTTAAAAAAAGAAAATGGTTTTTGACTTCTTAAATTATTTCAAAACTTAAAAAAAAATTCAAAATAACTCAAGAAAAATTACAGAGTCGCCAATTAAAATTTTTATTGAAAAATTAAGAAAACTTAAAAGAATTTCAAAGATTCAAAAACAGAAATCAACCTTTAAAATTAGAGAAAATGGGTAAGGGTTCAATTAACACCCTAAGAAGGGTTTTAAGACAATTGGGAGCGTCCGTTTAAAAAGGGTTGACCAAAGATGATTTTGACTAACTTAAAAAGGTGCCTAACTTTGTGAAAGACAATTTTGATGAAAATATCAAATTTTATTTAAGGTGACTTGAAAAATGACATTTACCTTATTCAAAGGGGAAAAATCCATTTTAACTGAAGGAAAAATTCACTTGAAAGGAAGATTTAGACAAATTTTCATTTTTATAAATGAACCAAATTGTGAAGAATTATTTATGAAAAGGTGAAGAGATCATTTTAAGAAAAAAAATCAGATCCTTGCTAATTAAAGCTAGTAAAAATGATACCGTCAAAACAATAAGAAATACCAAGTTAAACACGTACCAATATTTTAGAACATATTTATGAAAATTTAGTTTTTTCTTTTGGAAGGAAACAAATTCGAGAAATGCATTTTTTTCATATTTAAGGAAAATTTCCTTTAATCTAAATGGGACTAATTAACACACGAATAAAGAATAATGTCATTTTTTTTCACATGAAAAAGACTTATTTTTTAGAAGATTATTATAAAGTACACTTTTTACTTTATTTTTTAAACAAGATAAATTACATAAGAAAATCCAAAAAAATAAAATAAAAAATGAAGAAAAAATAAAAATGGCAATGCCTTTGGAAATTTATCTAGATTGATTAATTAAATGTTAAAAATAGTCAAAACAAATTACAAAAATAAAGAAGAACGGTTGAGAAAGTGGGCTTTCAGGCCCATTTGGATTCTATCCAGCTTTGGACTTAAATTCCATGGACTTTGGGTCCATTTTTCTTCCTGTATATCAACAACCTTTTTCCCTGCGTTCTTCTGTATACCACTGCATATACCCTGTATATCAGTGTAGAAATCAGCATATTTGCTTCCATTTTTCATATACATCATCTAACTAGTGTATAGCTGCTACTTCGCAACGTATATTCACCGTATATTACAATATATCAGTGCATATCAACCCATTTGTGGATTTGCTTGAGGCTTGACTCGATGGAGGTTGGGTTTAACCCAACGGAATGCGAGAGATGGGAGTCCAAGGGACTCGATGAGGGAGTTTCATGTATAGAAAAAAAAAAGGACTAGCAGGATGGAGGAGAAATTTGATAGGACCCAAGTAGCATTTTAAATTCCCTAATCACACAAGGCATGACATAATCACATAACTTCATTAGTTGTTTCAAGGGAAGAATTTACTTGCAGGAGTCAAGTAATAAAGAAAAAGCCTTTAAAAGATAATCCAAAACGTCATATTCAACTTATATGGCTAACCAAAACAAACATAACTCAAGAGATCAAATAGTTAAAGCACTTAATCTAAACTAGGAATGAACATGTGATTAGATCAAACAAGTCTCACAATACTTTGTTTCAGGAAGACTAGCAAGCTTAGGTGACAGTGAGCACAAGTGGAATAATTTTAAGAACGAAGTTCACCATTGCAAGGAAGCATAATAGTGTACAGATTTTATTCCCAATCCGACGAAAGTTTCAAAGCAATTTCAATATGTCAAAGACCAAACTTGTGTAAATAAATAGGGGTGGGCGGATTTCGGTTCTTGGAGCACCTAGGAGGAGTCAAACTGGTTCGTTGAAAACTCCTCCTTGAGCTCGACAAAGTCCCGATGTAAACTCATGCTTTTCTAAAGCTAAAGAGACCCCAAAAATAGACATTAAAACTTATTATGATTATGTTTACATGAGTCTATCCAGAGAACAAACAACAAACAAGAAAAGTAAGCAGATGCCAACTACTTCACAAAATTTAAGCTTAAGAGGAAAGAAATAAAACAATAGCGAGAAAAAGGATTTTACTAACTACTATTAGAGTACGTGTGTTGCACATGTATCAAGCGTTAATAAGCGTACATAAAAAAGATTTCAGTTGTGTGTACGTTATTTATTAAGTACAAAATTTTTTAAAAAGAAGAAATAAAATTGTAAAGATAAAAATGTGTAGTTTATTAAAGAAGAATTTAATTATTATACTTATTACCTAATTGGAAAATTGTTTTGTTTTGACGAAGAGCTATTTTTTATTCTCAGGATGTAGATTTTTATTAAAAATTAGGTGAATTTAGATCACTCAAAATATTTAACATGCTGGGGGCGTTTGATTTCTGATAAGAATAGAGTCATTCATGTATTTAAAAATACATATATATAAAATATTTTTTATCACTTAATTAAATTTTTATTCTCTTCAATAAATTGAGCTTTATTTAAGAACTTAAATTTGACTTTAAGAATATTAATACTAATACTAACAATCAAATGTGACAAAACTACTATCATGTAATAAGTCTGGCCCAAAACCGGAAAAGGCCCATTACTTTAAAAGTCAAAGATAAACCAAATAGGAAAATGAACTATACTTTATTTGTACGTGTCTGAATTCCAGAAGTTTCATTTGCTTCTCACGGGAGTTGTGATTAAAAGACCCTCTCAAGTTTATCAATTAAGTAAAAGTCCTTCAAGTTTTAAAAATTAGGTAAAAGTGACAAATTTTTTTCAACTTTTTAACACAGTTGTGAAACAAGTTTTTGTAATTATTTGAGCAACTTTTTTTTTTTCTACCTAAAATTTATTTGTCCCTTTTATTTAATTGAAAACTTGAGAGGGTCTTTTGGCTCATTTTTCTCGCTTCTCACGAACATGTTCTTTGTGTTCTCCGTGTACTTTGTCTGCTACTCTAGCATTGCTTCATTTTGCTTAATTTGATTTCTCTATACAGAGCTTATTCGTAGCTTCGGTGAAAAATGATGTTCGAAAATAGAAGATGGGTGTTTAAATAAGCATGTTGGTTTGGGGCTTTTGCCTTGTTTTAGATAATTTCAAAATGGGTTCTTTGGTGGTGATGGATAATTACTATAGCTTCATATATAATATGTGTCAGGTATGCTCAATCTTTCCAATTTTGAATGTCATGATGTTTGCATTTATAGCTTCGTGTGAAAAATGATCTTCTAAAATAGAAGATGGGTGTTCAAATAAGCATGTTGGTTTGGGGCTTTTGGCTTGTTTTAGATTCTTTCTAAATGGTTTCTTTGGTGGTTATGGATAATTACTATAGCTTCACATATAATATGTGTCAGGTATGCTCAATCTTGTCAATTTTAAATGCCTTGATGTTTGCATGTCAACTGAGATACTATGATGGAATCATTGAATCTCAGCAACGTGGTGAAAGATCTAAAAGAGGTGGATGGTCCTCTGTCGCCACCTGGACTCGCTATGTCATTCAAAAAGATGTGAAATAGCTTTTTAGCAGCTATAACATGAGTAACTGAGAACAAAGAAGAGGGATATGGAAAGAATAAAACAATGAAAGAGGAAGTCATTGCTAGTAGTAACGATTAGAGAATTTGACTAAAAAGCCTAAATTAGCGAATTCACCTCCCTCTGAGCTAGAACAACAGATTCATGAGCAAGAGCTTGTTTCACAGCTGATTCAACAACAACCATTTTTTTGAATTGGACCTAAATGGGAATGACATGAAAAGTCTTTTTTCAAAATCTAGCATTAAGTGTGTTGACCATGCACTCTCGCTTCATGTAATGTCATATGTATGATAGAGGTAATTTGAGGTACTGAATAGAATTAGGTAGAAGGTCGTGATTGAAAAATATTGTCTACATGTATTGTTAGGAGATAGGCGATACTCGATGAAATAGTTGAGATACGTGAGCTAATCCACACACCATTAATATAAGGAAAAACATTGTGTAGGTGTATTGTTTTTTCTCACAGAGGCAGTGCATGGAAAGCTTGCTGATAGAGCACATGCTTCCTCGCTGAGTTCATTTTGCTTTTCCGTCAACCACTTTATTTCTTTTTCTATCTAAGATCAATTTTGTTAAGTGTTACCTTTCAGGGATCCTTTTGTTGATTATTTTCCCAAGTATTAATTTAATTGATTAGTTTGTCATATAGTTTGGTGTTTATCTATGCTGGCTTTATAGTAGCATTATAACTTGGTCTATAAATGGACAACTTTTCCAGTCAACTAACGCTTCTCTCAGAAGTTGTGTCCAGAAAACAATACCCTTATAGTTTACCAACTTTTTGTCTTGAAAAAGTGAAGGGATTGCTATAAATTAATTTTTTGGGATAAGTATTTCATCTTTGACATACTTAGCTGTTGTGGTTCATTAGCATATAATGCAACCAAAAATAGGGAAATAAAAAGAGTATAATCATCACGTCACTGATTCATTTTGTAGTGTTTCGGGATTTCCTTTCTGGTTCCAGTACTTTTGTTTAACTACTGAGTTTATGGTTGTTTGTGTGTGTCCATTTATCAGAAGCGCCAAGTCTGTAAGAAATCCATATATTTCGGAGGCAGAACTCAGGGCGCCGTTTCTACCTTAGCTTTGTATATTAGGATCACGTCTTTTGTCAATGTGTTCTATCTGCTGACGAACGACACTGTTGATGACATAATTTGGTATGTTCCCTTTTCACTAATAGAGCTTTGGGATTTACTCAACTCTGAACTATACCAAATGTAGATGTTATGGTGTAATGGTTACTTTTATGACTCTTGTACAGGGATGTCATTCAGAGCAAGCTGGACAACTTCGGACAGGTCTCTACGTACTGAACTCTCTATCTGCTGAATCCTAGAGATACAAAACTGGCACCCTAAGCTAACAAAGCTACAAATGTAATGCAGATTGTTGATGAGTTAGTTATTTAGAGAAGTTAAATTCTTGAATCATTTGATATAGAGAGGACACAGTAGAAACCATGCTTGAACGATGTAACAGAGGTCGGAACTTGGAGAAAAGCAGCTCTTGGTATGGATATATTTCTTGTATTGTCTCTTTTCTCCTCAATGAATAGTCGAAGTCAACGGGAAGCGCACACCAAATTTGGATGTTTTTGTTGATATGACTAAGGTATGGGTTTTATATCGAGAAACTTCACAAAAGTTTTGACACCTGTAACAATTCTACTTCCTTTGTTTCGTGAAATATAATATTCCCGAGTGAAGTTGATCTGAATGTATAAAGTGCTCTGCTGTTGATTGTTTCTTAAAATTTGTGCTTAATTTGTAAAATTGAAGAACATAATAGAAAGAGAACACAATAGGAACAGAACATAATTGTTGAAATGATGCAATGAAATATCTCTTTATGAGTCTTGCCACATTTATGATACTTTTAAAAAAGAACAAATGTCATTACTTTGTCACAATAGTTCAATCTAATGTAATTGTGTATCTCCGGTGAACACGAATATTTGAGGTGAGTCAGTAATAATATATTAGGAGGCATAAATTTTTTTTGTATCACGTAATTTCATGTGTTGTATCTAACCTAATATCTCTTTGTAGATGATATTTTTGGTGTATGTTCTTTTTTTTTTTTGCTTTGGCTGGTCCGTCATTACCAAAATCTTTGTTGTTGACATTGATATTCCTCTTGAGAGTGCAAAATATAGCTGTCCATATGAAAAAATGTGTAGTGGAAAGTACAATCCAATAGTTGGTATTGTCTGTCCCTGTGGTTTTCTTATCGTCATTGAAAAGCATAGGCGCACTGGAAATTGTTTTCTAATAAGTTTGAACGGTTAAACTTCATTTTCGAGAGGTGATAGCTGGATTCATGGGATAAACACATGCTTGAAAACATTTTGCCCGATCATCATTTCTGCATGTATGACGTTCTTGTCAAAACCTCTACATATCATTCTTGTGCCATTACATAAGCCATTGGAAGCATCCAAATTTCTTAGTAACATGATAAACACATTTTTTTTTTCAAAATCAATCTTCAAACAAATAAAATGTTGTTAGAATGATACTGTGAAGAATTTAATAATAAGTTTCCAACCAAATACACTAAAATAAAGATTATGTAAGTAATAGAACTACAGGTATATGTTTGGTGAGTTTTTCTTCTTTATAAGTAACGTATAAAGGATGGTTAGTGATAGTTGATCTACTTGATTTGTCATTTAGGTATTGTTTCTTTGTAATTAGCTACTTCATTTCATTGTCAGACATAGCCTTCTACAGAAAAATCTGTCCTAGTAGATCTGTTTGGGCAAAATTTGAGTGGTGACCTTTTGGATGCACCAACGTCTGTTCTGCGGATAATTATAATGTGGCCGTTCATCCATCTTGAGGTTAATTTATTAGTTGGTGCTAATTTTATATTAGTGAAAGCAAAGGTTTAAGGTATGGGTAAACTGTCATTCTTTGGTTCATGGTACTTTGCAAGTGTATTTTTTTAATTAGTTATAAATTGTCCATATGTTCTTTTCTGCAGATAAGTGTAAATCTGCTTGCTTCCTAGCCTGCTTCTTCACTGTCTCTCTTCATAAATATCCAAAATCTAAGCACAGGATTTAGAAGCAGTCTTTGGTTTGACACGCAGAAAAGTGTAGCTTACTTTCATAATTAACAGTAAGAATCTCTCTCTGTGTAATCCATTCTATGAACCATACAAACTTTTATGCTCACAGAATTTTCAATAACTAATGTACTGTGAACTTATGTGTTTCAGAAGGTTGTACATCAACTGACACTCTTTTGATATTTAGGATTCAAGTATAAAAAATTATTAATAGGAACAATTACTTTAATTTATTTGAAGTTTGTATAATATAATTTTTTTAGCTTAAACTAGAAAATTGGGAAAATACGTCATTGGTGTTACCAAATAGAAAAGTTTATTATTCATAAATATGTAAGAACATACTTGTGTGGAGGCAGATCATTTGGTGTGAGAGTGTTTAATCTTTCTGATAGTAATTGTTGGTATCATCTTTTGCAGAGTCGAAAATAAGAAACGTTCTACTTTCACCAGGAAATCTGGAAATTAACATCTCATTTAATTGATCAATGTATTCATTTCTGCTAGCTAGTATAGCCCGTTCTGTCATGTATTTTGCACAAGTTGCATTTTAATCCAGCGATGGGAATATTTGCTCTACTAAGGTATCTTCACCAGTACCACTACTCTTATTTTCAATAACCAGTTGTTTCGGAAGAAGTACCAAATCATCTCTTATTCTATCAATCGTTTCAATCATCTTACGTCTGGCCATAGATGTTTCATCCCAGATAATCAACTTTGCTTTTTTAATCAATTTAGCACCACCGCTTTGTTTTGACATATGTGTGACTGTTATATCAGTTGTCTGAAGTGGTATCTCAAATCTGGAATGAGCAGTACGATCTCCTTATAAAAGATCTACTGATATACCACTTATAGCCGTTGCTAACGCTATCATGCCTCTCGATCTGATATTTGCAGGTAATGCATGATATAGGTATGTTTTTCGGTCTCTCCAGGTCCATCGACACAGAATAATTCCGATTTGCCAGACTCGACCCTTTCCAATATAACCTTGAACACTTTCTCTTGCTCAGGATTTAGCTTTGTTTGTGCATCTAAATCTTCTGTAAGTACTATTATAGAATTCTTTTCCCGTATTTTTTTGCATTCTGATATAGTTCCCTCATTCAACCTTTGTTCAAGTTTAGGAATGTCATAATTATGAATTCTCTTACCCATGCTCTCTAAGAAATTATTTATGCTTTTCAGTGTGCATTGAAGTTGAGCAGTAGGAGAATTGTCATGTATTCTCTTGAAATCTTCCGACATGTCATCATAATATGTATCCCAGAGCATTCTAACATCCATCAAATTACAATGAACCAAAATTATTGCAAATAAATTTCTCAAAGCTGATGGCATTTTGAATATGACCGCCTCACGTAAGCATTCAGAAATGTTGTTATCTGATTTCAGTAAACCTCTTTCTTTTGCAGCTTCTTTTAATGTTTGACACGTCCTTCCACTAACAAATAACAAGTATTCAAATGAAGTTGGTCTTGGTACGTAATTCAATAACAATCTCAAATAATACCTTTCGCCTTCTCCTGAGTTAGCTGTGACATTACTATAAAAAGACTAAATAAATTAAATTTAAAGATATACAAATATTAAGAGTGGTTGTATTAGTGCCTTACCAACAACAATTCGATCAATAACTGATCTTGATTCTCTTGGTGTCCAAATCCTACCCTGAGAGTTCCAAACATAATACTCTGGAAATTCCCTGTATAGGTATTTTCGCACTTCGCTACCCATCGAACACCTTCAAAAATATTTCATTAGCATGGTATGCGAGGCGTATTCCCACGCAACAACATTTTTCAAATTTTGGTTGCTCTGATAGCACACTACAATGTGAAAATCTGCATTAGGAATAATAATAACTGACAAAGAAATATACTTAAATATGGATATCAAGGCTTATGATCCTTCCTCTAAGCTTACTATCTCTAGAGCATTATTACCTTTCTTCATGTACAGTAGAATGGAAAATAGTACTTTCCTAGGTTTCCTAGTTAAGATAGCTAACTTGTGTGGGTAAAGAAGAGAGGAGAGGAGAGGAAGAAGAGTGTTATCTTTATAAACACTTTGTGGCAATGCCATTTAAGACATTGCATCTATTTTGTGTTTAGTGCTTAGAAAATCTCTGATTTTCCATTGCCCTTATGTTTTTGACAGATAAATTGCTTGTGTTTCAGAGTTTTGGTAAGCATCAGAGCGAGCTCATAACTGCGGAGCTTGCATTGTAGATTGTTCCCATTTTAAGTGCCATATGTGGCAAGCTAACTGAAGGGCAAACCGGAAGAAACGTGTTAATTTTTATTTTACACAACTGGTAAAAAACTGCATTGTTGGATGTGAGCTGCACCTTGTTTTTTTAGGTATGTCTCTCTTCTTGTTCTTGTTCTTCTTCATCTTGCGTTTCTTCTTCTTTCTTTTTGTAACTTCACTGCTGAGAGGGTGTCGATTTTATTCTTCTTTATTTTATGGATGAGTTGCAGCACTATCTTTATTTTGCTAGGTTGTTTGTTGGCAAGGGATGGTAAAAAAAATTCTCTTTGTGACTGCCAATTTATATTTTTTATGTAAATTGTTTGTCCTATGGAGGTGTATCTTCCTATTTAGTTTTAGTTCTGTTATCTATATGTCCACAGAAGATTCATAAACTTTCATCTAAGAAAAGGGTTAAAAAGTACTAATCTAGATTAAAATATAAAGAATTAATGTAATTAATTTCACTTTCAGCCCTTATGACTTTAATTTAATGCTAAATAACCTTTTCTTTATCATGTTTTTTCTTTTCCAAAAATAAATCAAACAAAAGAGTAGTAAGAGAGAAAGATGAAACCTTTAGAGTCCAACAGTAAAATTTACAAATATAGACACCTCAGAAAATGGATCTACAGAACCTCATAAAACATTGACTCGAATTTGTAAACAACAATAAATGCAGAAAAAATAAATTTAAATGACACAAAAGGCAATGAATAGGTCAAATGTATACAGCTTACCTGATTGTTTATTTAGGAGATGAAGTTGAAGGTTAATGACCGAAGGCTACATATCACTGAGGTTGAATTCATAAATTTTCTATAGTGTTTCTGGTGTTGTCACCCAACGTGTATCTTGAAAGCAGCGAATTTCATCGACGACTTTTTTCCCATCATCTGATTCGTTATAAATGGCGCACCTATTATGACCTTTATATATGTACTTGTAGAGATACTTTATTGCTTTTACCCCCGAACAAGACTCTACGTTGATGTGGCGTTATATCTAGTCAGTAAATAAGGATTATATGAAACTACCCACTGATTATTCATTGTCATGTCTCGTACCTTTCCCCTCTTTCCATCATTTCACATCTTATAAATAGGATATCTATCCTTTCCTTGTATTGATTTATTACTAAATGGCCAAGGATAGTGATTCTTGCACTGTCCATCTTTCATGCACGAATTCGCTGGACGATTCTTTCCACATGGACCATGCATCATATGCTTGACAACCAAATCATTCAAGATTGGAAATTCTTCTTTATCAGGAAATTTAGCGGAAATAAACTTGTCATAATCGTCTGGTGATGTTATCTTGTATCCTTGTTCAACTATTAATAAAAGGTGTATGTGTGGTAGTCCTCTTTTTTGAAATTCAACCACAAAAACAAGTGTTGTAACAGGACCAAATATCTCTTTCTTGAATATCTGATCCTTTAAATCTTGTAGCTTTTCTCTAAAGACTCTAGTCACCAAGTCCGGTCTGTCTTGATAAAGTTGTCCTTCTACCAAATTTTCTTTGATCTCCACCAATCGGGATTACGTGTCATTGTGATAAATAGATCTGGCTTTCCAAAATACTGAACCAAATACATTGCATCCATATATCTTTGACGCATGTCCCTAGGACCTCCAACGAATGATGCAGGAAGTATTACTCTCTGACCTACTTTAGCTCCTCTAGTTTTTCCCTCAAGGATACTGTCAAATATACCTTGCAATATTTCCCTTCTAAGATTTTATTGCTCTAGCCTAAAATATTCAAGTCGTGTTGTTTCTAGCTTGATGTACTTGTCAACGACAAATTGTTGAAATAATAGTCCGCACAATAGTGTTATCGTGTCTTTTCCATCACGTATTTGCAGCTTATAGCAGTAGTACTCTCTACAAGAGACACAATGTTTACCTCCTCTTCGTACACCTATGAAAAAATTTAAAAAACATTGATATGAGAATTTTAATTACCAAAATCTAAGAACCGGTGTAATTTTATTTCAAAACTATACCTTGTTGTTCATTGTCAAACACCTCATTAGCTAATGCAAATGTCGAAGTATTCTGATTGAGGCCTGCAACTTCTATCCCATGTGAACCTTTTTTTGTATTATGTTGTTTTCGTATTCCTTGGTGCCAACCTGATTCACTATTTGGAAAAAGTAGAGGATATTGTAATGGGTCATAACAATGTTTAATTCTATGCATATTACCTGAGTGTTCATGAACAATAATCTCTCTATCAAATGGTACATTGGGGTTGTTGCTGTCTATCCAAATAGCAGTAACTTGATCTACTGATGGTTTGTTGTAAGCACGTTGATCTAGTTTAGCATTTGAAGCAATTCAAATTTCTAAATTCTGAAAGGTTGAATGATCCTTTAGCTGGCGAAAGAATTGTGCATAAGGATTGACATCCATTATCTATCTAATTATTGCTACAACTTCTTCGGATTAAATTGGCTTCTTTGAGTTTTGAAATCCTATTGCATACCTCATTTTCTGTGTCAAAAAAGTACAATTGAAAATAATATGGAGTATCATCACGTGGAATTAATGAGAGTAGATCATGATATATTTGACCCTGTGATCTAAAGGTATAAACTTCTTGTCCTGAAGATGCCAGTTCATTGTCGAGTTGAACACCAAAAGATGTAAATACAAATATGTTGTTTTATGCTCTAATATGTTTACAAAATTCTTGTACTGATTCTGAGAAAAATAAGTCATAAAGCTGAGCTGGAACTACAACATTTGCAAGCTTGATTGATCCACCATCACAGCAGAATGTCAGCGTTTCATGTTCAAACCTCATATCCCGATAATGTATGCATTTAGGAACATTTTTCAACCTGTGAACAAACGATATTGATGGTATGTAGGTAATTTCACCTAACCTTATGGAGTCAGATGTTAGAAAACTTAATGAATAATAAATGTAGCACAAATAGAATCGATGTATCTATAATTAATAAGTTAGTACTGCATTACCTATCATATCGTTCGGATAGAGCTTTCAAGAACAAATTTATTTTGCATTTTTTTATTGGTCCTTTTTCTTCAATATCAACATTTTCTGTGGATTGAACCCTTTTGTTTGCTGCAAATAGAAACAAACACTATATATGTCAGTTCTTAGACTTAAAATGTGAGAAAAGATGATCTTTCATAAAATCGCAAAAGATGGAAGTTAGAACCCGTAGCTAATACCCTACAAAGGTTTATTAACCATCAAATTGACATGAGATTTACATGAATAATTTTTGTGTATTAGGTGGCAGATTTTGGATTGGGTAAGCTTACTTCTGATAATAATACTCATGTATTAATTCGTGTTATGGGAACATTAGGGTGAGTCAAGCATAATTGTTTCTTTTGTCAAAGTAATTGTATAAAACTTCTATTCAACAATCATAAGCAATTATGTATTTTATTCCTTCCCGCAACCAGAGTGTTTTAACATACTTCATATGTATACAAAGTTGGCTACATGATTAGTCTATAATCAAGAAAATTACTTTGTAACACAGTGCAGGTACTTAGCTCTTGAATATGCATCAAGTGGCAAGTTAACACAAAAATCAGATGTGTTCTCATAAAAATATGGCCACAGTAAGGATCTACAATAAACTATGTCTCAGATATATGATTCATAAATGGCATTAATAAAAAGCATTCCTAGTTAACATAGAGATAGTGAATTGCATTTAATAGGATTTGACATAGTTGAAAATATCAATAATCAAAAATAGGTACAGAGAGATCAATTTTTCATCTGGAAATGATTGAAGAGAGTGGGCTTTGGAGTTATGCATCTTATGTTCTAAAGAGAATGATGTAGGTTATCTATTGATAAATGGAATTGTTGTGTTCTTGTGGAAATTAGATTGCCTGAAGATAAGCGAATATCGGTAAGCAGAAAGCATCTGGAGAAATTGAAACCAAACTGATGGTCAATAGATCCGTGCAAAAGCTACAATCTGCTTTTTCCATTTGTATATATTAGCCAAGATACAAAGTTGCTCAGCTATTCTTGAAGATACCATCTGTATTGTATCCAGATTTTCTACTATATTCAGTTAAGTCATTCTAATTTGATTATCTTTATGGTCTTGTACTTTATATTTTACTCTCTTGGAAAGGAAGAGGCCCCTATAAACTAACTGTAATTAGATAAATAAATCGTTCTAAGGAAGCAATGTGACCATTATTTTTTTTGGATGGGGGAAAAAAGTAAATATAAATTGTGATCTACTACCTGAATTTTCTAGTTCATGAGCACTGTTGATTCCAGTAGTTAAATTTATTGTGTGTCCAGGAATATATTTGTTAAACCTTCGAAGGGCTTGAGAAACTTTGTGTTGATCTATATTGAGAAAATAATAAAATTCTTTATTATAGTGGCAGACAATAGATTAACGTATAATACATTAATTAATTCTATATATGCCTTGTGCCATGTGTGTATTGAATAATATCCCGTGACATACAATAAGTGATTAATCACATATATTGTAATTAAATAAAAGAAGAATTATATAATTAGATTAAATTAAAAGCACACATTTAGCAAAGGTTAGTAACCAATATTAGTTGATATGCCAACAAAAGTTGCTTAGATTGTCTAAAATAATGAAAACCAAACAAATCAATAACTATCTAGAATCTAAAACTATTTGAGCTCAACCTAAAAAAAATTACTATCTAGATCTAGGCGTAAAAAATGATGTAATCTTTTTTCATAGAGAATAAAGCATCACAAATCCTTTTCAAGTTTGACCCTTTTAGTGGCTATTGGATCTTCAGTATCATCTTCGCTGGCTTTCTTTTTTTGGATCCTCTTGATTGTAGTTTCTGACTCTATTTCTTCATCTTCTATGTCAACTACAATAGGCTTTTTAACTTCTTGTACTTCTTTTGCCATGAAGTGTCTTGCAGCTCGATCTCCGGCATTTTTTCCATCAAGTCTGATAAGAAATGTGCATTCTTTGCCCGTACTTAGCCCCAAGTTACGATAAAATAAGGATTCTTCTTTGTGTATCAAAAAAGAGAATGCATAAGTTAGAAAAATAAATTATAAACGATAAAGGGAAGTGTGATACGAAATCAAACAAAAACATATCATTTGTATGTATGATAAATAGTATAGTAGAGGATAATATGACCTCTTCTGATATTGATTGTTTGTACGATGTAACATCTCAATCAATCAAGTATCTTGCAGCTTCAAACAATGTAACAGTACAATTATCAGCACAACTGCCAGTCTCAGTATAATTATCAGTACAACTGTCAGTCTCAGTACAATTATCAGTATTAGTGAAAACGTCCAGTTTTAGAAGATCTCTGTAAAAAAAAAATATTAGATAGGAAACAATTAGCCCATGTAGCATTTTTTTAAATTGCTGAAAAGCAGTTTGTAACTTTCTGTGTATTACCTTTCCTCATAAACATTTTTGTCTGTGAGACAGGAAGGACATTTTGAATTGCTACGCTCCACTTTTTTTGTAGCAATTGGGGCAAGATGCATAGTACGGGTTATCTGATTTATTATCTTTTTGATTGTTGCATCGAATTTACAATATTTAAACTACAAATATAAATATAGAAGAATTTAGGATTAATACTTTTGGAACACATAAATTTTATGAATTAATTGAAGAATAGTACCTCATTATGGTCGAACAAACCATCTGTGATATCCCCACTTGTCAATGTTTTAGCTGTTTTAATTTGTAAACTTGGTAGAAGAGTAATATCTGGGTGTCTTTTCTTCTCCAATAAAGACCTGCATGATCTTTATTTAGTGCACTATGATAACTATATTTTAGTGTTCATTAATAAGAATATGTGAATATATATTACCATTCTTCTAGAGATGCTGCCTTTTCAAAAATGGGATTTATCCACATAGTAGTGATAGATGTCGAACCTAGTCCAAAATTTCCTTCACCAATAACAATAAAAAAAGTTAGTGCCAAGAAAAGGATAGAATTTACTATAAACACAACAAATTTTAATAAAATACGTTGGTATAGTGTAGTCTTAACATCAGAGAATGCTACTATAAGATTTTGAACAGATAACTTTTGGAGCAATTCATCTTCTATGTCTGATGATTCGCCCCATAAAGTTATAGTTTTTCGATCACACCTAGATTTTACAGTCAAACAAATAAGATTAAATACAAAAATTTATATTGTAGTAGGCAGACATGAGAAATAAAGAGTAGAAAATTTTAGAAGAAAAGACTTCTTCCCTTCATGATTTTTTCTAATAAATGAAGTTGGACTTACTTCTCATTTATAAGTACTATGTCTCTTCGCTTTTTCTCTCGCGTGAAGAGCTTAGAAATCACGAAGATTCCAAATATATCTATAAAAAATAGTAAGGATACATGGTTAAGTAAATAGCAGTAAGTAAATAGGACTAAAATATTGGGTTTATATGAAATGTTAGATTATTTGAATAAAGCTAAGAAATTACCCAAAGTTATTCCTGCCATTTGCAATCTTTCATCTTCGAACGAAATGAAATTTTTTGAAAAAGAAACTGTAGAAAAGTGACTCTTTCATTCTTGCACTATGGTGATGTCGATGAATCCAATCTCGATTTTCTTGTTGGCCGAAAAGAAATTAGGATTGATAGGAGTAATGCGTGTCACGCCCCGAATCCCATCGAGACATGATTGGCACCCGTAGCCGATAAGGCCCGAGAGAACCAACCTTTGCCTATGTTTAATCATATGCATTTCATAATCATAACCACCATTACGTAAGAACATGAAAGACGAATAAAGGAAAACATGGGACATATTTATACATACATATGAAACTTGGCCGTTGAGGCCATCCAGTCAAAACAACATATGCCTTTTACATTGATACACCCACATCCTTCTACAAAAGCCTCTAACAAGAGCATTGACCAAACTGAACCATAAGTCGGGACAAGACCCCATTTACACAATATGTACATCACCAAAACATATATACACTCTGACTCGGAGAAGCCCCGAATTAGCTGGAGCTCACCAAAGAACCGCTAACACTGGCAATCTACTGGGGAGGCCTACTGGTACCTGCGCCTGCAGCAAGCAAGGTAAATTCCCCAAAAGGTGTCAGTACGAAATAAGTACTGAGTATGCAAGGCTCAGATGAAACTTGTACAATACATGAATATTTCAATGAACTCACAACATATGAATAATCAATGTAGATAAGTCACCATTTTGCATTTTGGGAAGCCATGTGAATTGCTTTGATTACTTCCATTACTTTCTTTACATTCAATGCTCACTTGTCAATACATATGTCACAATGTACCCAGGCCCCGACTGATCAGTGGGTCTTTTCATAACATATCATCATGTTGGGATCGGGTCGAGCTAGGCTTATGCCCCTAAAACCTGCCACCCATAAATCAATGCATCGGGATCGAGTCGAGCTAGGCTTGTGCCCCTAGACTTGCCACCCATAAATCAATACATCGGGATCGAGTCGAGCTAGGCTTACGCCCCTAGACTTTCCACCCATACTTGATCATTGACTACATTTGCATTACTTTGATCTTTACTTTAAGATTGATATTTGATAGTCATAACATCACTTTGAACTTTGGAACATAACATTGTTGGAAACTTTGAACCATTAACCAATGAGTAAGAGACATGTGAATAACTTGGCAACATAACATTATTAGAAATATAACACTATGGGAACCATGGGACAATAATCTATGAACAAGAGGCATAAGTAATATCACTAGTGGAACATTGGAACATAACCTTATTTGAACTTTTGGAACATTAACCATGATTAAGAGACATGAGACTCACAAATGATCCATGAGTAGGAAATATATGACAATGACTATTTATAAACGGATATAGGATACCTTAGCACATTTCGGGATAGGACTAGTGAAATAGCAATGTGGATACTATTTGCCGCAAAAAGATACGGACAGAGTAACCTTACATACCTTGTACTCTCAATATGGATAATATGGATATACAATCCTAGATATGCATACAGTAGTCCCGCTCCTTCTTTATGTGTCACTCTACAACACAAATACATAACGGAATTCACATTAACCAACGACTACTTTACAAATGCATATAACATCAATAGGGTACATGTTTGCCTTGAAACATGTCATCTCCCCTTGACAAAACCATTGATAGAATTATTATTCCAAAAATCCTCCAATATTCCCAACATTCACCAATACATGATAATCAATACATTTCACCACAACACTTCCCCTTTACACATTCTTATCCACACCACATCACAAATATTCCATCAATTCACCTTAATACACTTCATAGCACAAATCGGTCAAAATCCCACAATTTGCACTTATAGAAAAATAACAAGTCTCATAACAAAATAACACCATACACGTTCATATTTTATCCATACCATGATCTTTCATCAAAGGCACAAGTCCTAATTCAAACTTGAATCCCATGGATCACAAATCTATTATAAAAGCACAAAGTACCATGTTCAACATTTACAAGCACAACCAATATGATACACATACTCTTTCATGCACATAATATATTAATCCATAACAATATTCACTTACCCAAGCTTGAAAAGTGAGGATCTTGCTCCAAAATTGCCTTTGAGTTCTTTAGGGTCTTAGGGTCTAAGAGAATATTGTAGAAGATTGGAGAAAATGTCTAAAAGAACATGAGATTTTAAGTGAATAAAATCTGATTTTTGGGTCTATTTATAGTCCTTGGGTCCATCCTTAGTCATTCTTGATATTTAATGCTTCAATTGACCAAGTCAATAGAAGATTGGGTCATGTGACCCATGACTTTTATCCCATTTTGGGCTTTTATTGAGCCCAAATCACTTAACCCAATAAAATCAATAATTTCTCATCTTATACGTATTAAAATAATATTCCCACTCATGATATTCATATCCGTAGCCTCAATCCCAAAAACAAGTGATTCTAGCCACGTTTGGCTTATTTTGACCTTAAGGGCAAAACTGTCATTTTGACCCCAAATTCGTTCTCGAGTAATTTTATCATATCAATGTAATATGTCATTCATTTCATGTATATACTCGTGGTTGTAGAAGAAACGTGGCAAAAATCGGCTCGGTACGTCCCCGGATACCCTTGGGACTTAGAAATTTCCAACTTTCGAAAAAGCGGAAAACCCAAGGTGGCACGCCCCTGGGAGCGCTAACCTACTGCATATGGTCTAAAATTTTTATCCCAGAGCGGCATGGCACGGTACCAAATGCGCCCCATACTTAGTTTTTTTCAAAAAGTCCGTTTTTCGACTTCTCTTTGCGGGTTTGGTTAGATACTTCAAGTCCTATTCTTTAACTCACTTCTTAACCTTATTATACTTTGTTTAGAGGTCTTCTTAGCCTCATTTTGAACCCCACAAAGGCACCATGAAAATTGCAAAACACCTTCCATGCAAGTTTAACCACATAACAAGAGCCAAATTCAATTATCTCACCAATAGCCTTACCAAATGCATACTTATAGCTCTCGATACCTACGTACATATTATTTAATGTCGTCAAGTAGGGTTGGAAAAGTACGGGGTGTTACAATGCGACTGTTCATTATATAGCAAAAGTTGCCTTGGTGTAACAATGTTATCCATTTTTTGATCGAATCATTGAAAAGTACAACACCAAGTTTTGTTCCCTTAAAATATGCTGGAGGTATTAACTTTAGTGGATGAATCATAAATAAAAAACATAAATATTAAAAACAAAGTAAGAAGAATGTTTACCTCTTCATCAACTAACTTCAGAAGCTTTTGAGTACCACTTGTTGCTTTATTATACTCTTTTGTTGGCCCACATCCTATGACCAAGACTTTTATTATGGACATACGATCGAAAGGCTTCAATGTACTAATTACAAAACTTAGGAAATGGCGTCCATTGCAATAGTAGCCTAAAAAATTGAGTTAGAATAGCAATAAGTGATTTAGAAGAAAATAAAATTGATGAGTTGAGTAGATAATTGTACCTGAATATATGAGTCCTTTTGGTATATTAATTAGGAGAAAGAACGTTAGTTATTAATACACCCAACAAATAATACAAATTAAATCAAGTAAGAACATAAACTCAACTAACAACACAAATTAAATCAATTAAGAATATAAGCGAAACTGCTGGCATAGCAATTGATATTGTGTTCAAATCATTAATGAGCAATCAACAATCAGCAATACAAAAAAGCGGGAGATTTTATGACAAATATGCTAAAGTGAGTTGAGGAAGAGAACCTGGAGAAGAGAAAGTATGTTGTGATGGTAAAATATGAAATTAACATGACTTTTATATAAGGTGGTACAAGTTACATAGAAACCTATTTTATATGGAAAAGGGTTTTTTCTTTGTCGGTTTATTGGGTTTCTTGACCCCTATTTTGCATGGGAAAGGTTAGTTAAAACCTATGCAAGATGGGAAAGGGATTTTTTGGCAAAAATCCTAAGCTTGTGACATTGGAAGAAGGAAATATTTATTTTATTGGATTTTGTGGGTTTTAGGTGGAAAAGGTATCCTATTTTTTTGAGGAAAGGTTTTTGATTTTGTAATATAGTCAATATTTAATATCACTAAAATAATATGGTAACGGTGAAAAGACGATTTTGTCTAAAGCGGAGTCTTTTAATAAAAGGCAAAAAGTCCAAACAACATTTCTAAGGCCCTTCACACTTTTAATATATTATAGATTATAGATGAATAGAAGTGGAAAACTCTGTTAGACGAGAGGTGAATCTATGGAAAATAAGGGATTAACTAAATCATGCTTCAAATTTTTAAACACCACCATAGCAATAATATGACCAAAAATAGCCTATTCCCCAACATACTTCTTAAATCGGAATGCTAGATGCAAGTCATGCAACAACACTAATTATAACTTTGATAGTTTTAAACAAAAAATGTGAACACGAGAAATATAATCCTAGTATAGTTGAACATTGACTACACATTATCTTAGGACAATAACAAGTAAATGAAGTGCTGAAGTTAAACAAATCAGGGAGAAAAGTGATAAATATTTTTCACCTATAATGTACAGAACTTAAATATAAAAGAAAGCAGCAAACCATTTTTTTTCCTTTCTACAAGATTTTACTAGACAAAACACAGAATCTGAGTGCATATTAAGGGCTAGATATAAAGTGAATGAAAATTACCTTTCTTGGAGCAGCGAACTAAGACGACGAGTTATCGGGGATGAGTTTCCACACACTTGACCCCTATCCGAATAAATTTTCCAAAGGACGGTAGAGAGAATTTGAGCATTTGAGCAAAAGTAACTAAGGATATTACAAGTTCTAAACTTTAAAAGCTATAGAGATGACTTTTTTTTTTCTTTCTAATTTGAGATTAATCAAGGAATAGGAACTATGAGAATTTTCTAGTTAGAAATAGATAATTCCCACTTCGAAAAATCTCTTCCCCAAATGGAACACCAATAACATGTATTTATAGCTAAAAATAAAGGTTTGAATTTGAAAACTAGTGTTTTGAGAGGGGATGAGAAATTGATTGGAAGCGGAAAACAGATCCCCAAAAATTCGGATTCGAATTGATGGCCTCTGATTTGGATGAGACTTTGGGGTGAGCAACACACAATCTTGAATCAAAAGTCAACAACAATGGCTCTAGGTCTGAAGATTTCATAGATAAGAAGGAGAGAGAGAGACTGATTTTTGTGATAGGAAGGTGATTACAGAGGTTAGGTTTCTAGGGCTAGGCTTCTTGACTTTGGGGGAGGAGAAGGGCGACGCAGGAAATTAGGTGAGGTTTAGGAGTATTGGTTGTCGTCGTTGTTTTGTTGGATTATGGATCATAT
Organism: Capsicum rhomboideum; assembly: GCA_031232105.1. NCBI lineage: Eukaryota > Viridiplantae > Streptophyta > Magnoliopsida > Solanales > Solanaceae > Capsicum > Capsicum rhomboideum. Next base: position 56,149,365 of record CP124718.1, read on the forward strand.
AGTTGTGGTGTTGTCTGCTAGTGTTTGGAAAATTGAAGAAGGAAGAGTAAAAGGGATTGGGTCGGGCCATTTGGTGGATTTTGGGGTCTGAAATGGTCCATAAATGGCTGAAAATTGAGTAAATTGGGGTCCAAATGATATTAAAACAAACAATTAAATATTTGACAATATTTAAATAATAATATGATCAAATTAGTTTAATAAGGGACCAAATTCAACTCGGATCAAGACAAATTGAATTCCTATTTAATTAAATGAGCTCTTCCTCTCTAACTATTCAAAATAATTATTTTATAATTCCTAATTATTTCATTTCAACCCAAGAAATCAATTATGCAACTAATTTTTAATTTTAAATCAATTTTTTTGAAAAATAAAATACTCTTCAATTTAATCATGATTTTCACTTGAAATAACTTTCAGAATATTTTTTCTTAATTAAAATACACATAATTCTATATAATTAAATATATAAAATATATATTCAACTTAACAATAACAAATTTGGTCTTGGATTAATATCAAAACAACTTGAATTTTATAAAAATAATTATTTCAAAATTATTAAAAGTTTGAAGAAGCTCAAAATTAATTTGGATTGGAGAGGGAAAAAATTGGGTATCAACAACTGCCCCTCCCTTTGGGTAGGGTTGATGCAAAAGATCCTGGGCAAAGGGAATTGAAAGACCCAATTTTTTCCGACAAATGATTCATTTCTTAGAAACTATTGGCTTTTGGCACAATTTCAAGGAATCATGGATGAACCCTGGTATAGACTTTCCTACATATCTCAGTTACATGATAATTCATGCCACTTTTAGTTCAAGACGCTTGATTTTACGCACAATTTTCAAAGAATCCAAAACCTATCCTAATTTTAAATTTTAGAGAGACCAAAAAGCTGGAGAATACAAGGACTGGGGGTTTGGGAATGCAGTCAAGTTTTCAAAATAGGACTCGCCTACATATCCTAAGACTTGAGAATTTAGACTTTTTGTAGTTTGATTTAATCGGTAGAAAAGGTGGTTTTGTATGCTAAGACGACCTTTGGCTCAAGATGGGTGATAAAAGAGTCGAGTTATGGAAAAAAGGATTGTAATTATCTCAATCATAAATGTGGGACCCTCACACCCATAAATAAGAGCTACATGGACATAATTTCCAAGGGTCTAGGTATATCGTCACTAGAATTTAAAGAAGAAAGGTAATTGTTTCCAATGTGAGTTCGGAATAACCCTTGATGTGAAGCTGAAACTAAAAATAAAGAAAACCCATATGCCTTCTGATGGGGTACGGTTTAATTGAAGTGGAATTCAATTCTCAACTCGTGTCTGAAGAGTTTGATATTCCTCTTTGGACTATGTCCTAGTTTGCTGCTAAGAAAAAGTTCCACGTTGTGCTGCATCCTTTTTGGAGTCGTCTACACCTGTGGCTTTGATTTGAGAATTTCATCCTCTCGGATGGTCTCGACAACGTATTGAAATAAGATCATTAGTAGTAAAAGTAATTCAATGTAGGGAGATAGTTCTTTACTTTAACTTCACGTTATGCTACATCCTTTTTGGCGCAACCTGTATCATACTTTGTGTATGACAGTTTATTTGATAATTTGTTGATTTGTTTTGTATTCTTAGATGATTATTTTCTTGGATTGACCTTTGCATGGGTTGATTGCTGAGAAGTGATGCCATCCTTTCCTATCCATATTTGGAATATAACATTTTTCACAATAATATAGACACAACAACCTCTTGGTTATTGAATATGATGTCCTTCTTGGCGTTGATTTGTTTTCAAAATGGGGTGTCCTTCTTGTTAACGGATGACATTTTGAATATAATGGTCTCTACAACCGTGTAAATTTCTGTTTGATATAATAAACCTCTTAGTTACCCATGACGCTTTTCATATTTGATACAGTAGCCCTTTTGGATACCAGTGATGAATTTCCATGCATATGCCCCCAGGTAAGCCTTGCAAATCCTTCGTATTGATATGACTTAGATATATTCCTCGAATTGTTAGTCTTTTAGATAATCTTGCATATTATCCAATGTTGTATATGAGGTGGCTTATAGATATCCTTTAAATCACCAGCTTTTGGGTAATCCTGCATACATCCGACCTTGGCTAAGAGATGTCTTAAAGATATCCCTCAAATTGCTAGTTGTTGGGTGATCCTGCACATCATCTGACCTTGGATATGATATGGCTTATAGTCGTACCTTAATTGTCAGTCTACAGATAATTCTGCACATTATCAATCTTGGATATGGCGCGACTTATAGAGAATCCTTAGACTGTCAATTTTGGTAGTCTCGTACATCTTTCGATAAGGAAATTGTTGTGGCTTATGGATAATCCTCCAACTATCAACTTTGGGGTAACCTTGCACACTATCTGGTTTCAGACATAACTGTGTCTTACAGATAACCTTCAACTGTCAACTTTTGGATAATCTTGCACACTATCCCATCTCAGACATTGAGGCTTACAAATGACCTTTAGACTGTCAACTTTTGGGAAATCTAGTATGTCTTCTATTATCAGATAGAGCCTTAGACATTTTTTGGACCATCTACTTCTTTAGCTCTGGTACTTGATTTATTGTGTTTGATGCTAATACAAACCCTTCGATGTCAGACTTCATCGTCTTTACGTGATTATCAGATATGAATACATGCAATATCCTTCGATGCCAGACTCCATCGTCTATGCGTGATAAATGGATATTAATATGATTGTATCCTTTAGAGCCAGAATCTTCTGTCGATGCGCAATAAATGGATATTAAAATATTGTATCCTTCAGTATCAGACTCCTCCACCTTTTCATGATAACTGGCTATTAAAATGATTGTATCCTTCAGTGCCAGACTCCTCCACCTCTACATGATTAATGGACGTATGCACCAAGTTATCCTTCAACACCAGACTCCTTCATCTTTGGATGATTATTTGGATATGGAGACTTTTGAGGATGGCATGATGATGTCCCTCTTGACAATGATATGCAAGTATCCCTCTTGGGATGGCCCTCTCGACAATGATATTCAAATATCCCTCTCGGCATGGCCCTTTAGGTAATGATATGCAATGGCCCTCTCAGCATGCTATAAAATGGCCATCATGGCAATGATATACAATGACCCTCTTGTCATGAGTTAATATGCAATGGCCCTCTTGACATGATATGCAATGGATCTTTTGTCATGAACCTATTGGCAATGACATGCAATGGCCCTTTTGGCATGAGTGGATATGCAATGGCCTTTTCGGCAGTTTGAAGAAGACATCACCTAAATCAATTTGCCTGTAGGCTGACTTTATGTATGTACATCGTATGATTTTTTGGGGATCTGAAGAGGATGTAATTACTATCTCCTTATCAGGTAATTCCTATGATTACTCCATCATTTTCAAGATTTACCGGTAAAATCCCCAAAAATCCATTTCAAAATCATGATTAAAGTATTTTTGAAAATAAAATCAATGGGAAATAGTGGGATTAAGAGTTTAGAAGTTACCCACACGACACTCGATGATGAAACCCTAAAAAAATTACCTTTCCCGAAGCTTCGTGGTCCAAAAATGGAGTAAAATCGTGAAAATGAGCTATATATACAACCCCAGCACTGGCCGCTTAAGCAGCTAAATGATGGCTAAAGAGGCCACCGCTAAAGCGATGGTTGACCACTAAAGTGGTTTGACCTATGTGGCTAGCTCCGCTAAAGAGGTCCCTTTCTGCTAAAGTGGCACCCACTAAAGTGGTAAAGTGCCCGCTTTAGCGGTAGGCAACTAGTCAGCTGGCCGCCAAAGCGGTGCTTTGCCGCTAAAGAAGTCTTTTGGCTGCTAAAGCAGTTGCACCAACTTCAGCTGCATCAACAACTTTGCTAAGTTGCAAAGTTGGTGATCGAGCCCTCAAGATTCGTTTGAAATCTCGTGAACACAAATGAACTATGCTACTAGGCTAATTTCGATGTACCGAACTCAGTGGGGACGTTGAATTTTCAAAAAAAGATTGTTTTCAATAAATTAACCCCAGGACCCCATTTTACTAATTTCCAAATGAAGGGTTGAAATGAGATATAAAGGTCCTAAACCCAAACCAGCCTCGTTACTAACCTAAATTCGACATTTCGGATCTGCTGGGGCAGTCCAAATCGTTATCCGAGACTCAAAACATGAAATATTGACTGAAGTCAACTATTGGCTCATAAAGCCTCAAAACAACCTCAAACTCACTCAAATTACTCCCGATTGTATCGGGAATCGTGCCAACCATCCCCATACCCCAAAACCAACATGTAGCAACTATGAGAAAGGGAAAAATGGTCAAAACATGAAAAAAAAAGAAGCAAGTTTTCATGAAATAGGTATTTATAATAGCCACCACTAAGACTGTAGTTTGTCCCTGAACTAAAAAGCAAAGAAATACCTGAATCGGTGAAAAGCTGAAGGTAACTACTACGCATATCGGACTTGATCTCCCAAGTAGCCTCCTCAACGGAATGGTGTCTCCACTGAATCTTAACTACAGGAATATCTCTAGAACGCAACCTCCTAACATCCCTGGTTAAAATATACACTGGCTCCTCAACGAAGTCAACCTCATCCAACTGAACCGAATCTCAACTAAGCACATGTGACTCATCTAGAATATAGCATTGGAGCATAAACACATAAAAAACTAGATAAACGACTGTGAAATCTGGAGGTAGAGCGAACTCATAAGCAACCTCCCTAACTGTTTGAAGAATCTCAAAAGGTCCGATGTACCTCGAGCTAAGCTTGCCCCTCTTTCCAAACCTCATCACGCCCTTCATGGGTGACACATGAAGGAAAACCCGATCTCCAATACCAAATTTCAAAGAACGAAGTCTACGATCGGCATAACTCTTTTGCCTACTCTGGGTTGCCCAAAGCCTATCCTCTATCACCCGAACTCTATCCAAAGACTCGCGAAGCAAGTCAAAACCATGGGGTCTAGCCTCAGAAGTCCCAAACCAACCGATCGGAGATCTACAACGCCTAGCATACAACACCTCAAAAGGTGCCATCTCAATACTCGAATGGTTGCTATTATTATAAGCAAACTCTACCAAGGCTAAATGTTGCTCCCACTGACCTCCAAAGTCCATAACACATACACTAGAGCATATCCTCCAACACCTGAATAGTCCGCTCCGACTGACTATAGGTCTGGGGGTGAACAGTTGTGCTAAGGTAGACCTGAGAACCCAACTCCTCCTGAAATGTCCTCCAAAATCTGGAAGTGAAGACTAAACCTCTGTCTGAAATAATAGACACGGGCACTCCATAAAGACGAACTACTTCTTGAACATAGATACGAGCCAACCTCTCGGCACTGGATGAGATCTGAATAGGGATGAAATAGGTTGATTTGGTCAATAGATCCATGATGACCTAAATACTGTCAGAACCATGAGAAGTACGAGGCAATTCACTCACGAAATCCATAGTGATCAACTCCCACTTCTACTCCGAAATGGGTAATCTCTAAAGCAAACCACCCGATCTCTGATGCTCGACCTTCACCTACGGACAACACAAGCAACGAGCTACAAAATTGACTACATCCTTTTTTATGCCAAACCACCAGTAAAGCTGCCTCAAATTATGATACATCTTAGTCACCCCAAGATGAATGGAATATTGGAACAATGTGCCTTCTCCAAAATTAACCTCACCCACTCACTAACTCTCGACACACAAATACGACCACCAATCCTCAAAACACCGTCAGGATCAAGTGAAGCCTCCTTGGCCTTGCCACTCAACAGCTTATCCGTTATCACTATTAAACCATCATCATCAAACTGGTGAGCTCGAATCTGCTCCATCAAAGATGATCTAGCATCAATAAAGGCTAAAACACATCCAGGTGCTAAAATATCAAGCCTAACCATCTAATTAGCTAAAGACTACACCTCTAAGGCTAAAGGTCGCTCCTGAGTCAAGAGATGAGCTAAACTCCCCATACTAGTCGACTTCTGACTCAAGGCATCTGCAACCACTTAAGCCTTACCCGGATGATACAGAATAGTGATGTCATAATCCTTAAGCAACTCAAGCCAATGCCGTTATCTCATATTAAGCTCTCATTAGTTGAAGAAGTACTGAAGACTATGATGATCTAAGAAAACCTAACAAAGGACTCCATACAAGTAGTGCCTCCATAACATTGATACAAACACAACTTCAGCCAACTCTAATTCTTGGGTAGGATAATTCATATCATAAGGCTTAATTGACGAGAAGCATAAGCAATCACCTTACCCTCCTGCATCAACACAACGACCAAACCAACACCGAAAGTATTAAAAAGTAGTAAAACTCATGCCTTCCTTGGGTAAACTCAAGATAAGAGCCAAAGTCAACAACTCCTTGAGATTTTAAAAGCTCATCTCACATGCTTCCGATCACTAAAAGGTAATCTTCTTTTGAGTCAACCTGGTCAAAGAAGCCGTAATAGAAGAGAAACCCTCAACAAAACGTTGATAATAACCCACTAAGCCAACAAAACTCTGAATGTCGATAGGACTAGTAGGCCTAGCCTAATTATGAATTGCCGCAATCTTGGCCAGATCAACCATAATACCATCCTTGGTCACCACATGACCCAAGAAGGAGATAGAATCCAACCTAAACTCACACTTGGAGAACTTAGCATACAACTTTTCTTCACGCAATCTCTGGAGTATCGTCCTCAAGTGTCTCACATGATCGACCTCATTCTTGGAATAAACCAAGATGTCATCTATAAATACAATCACAAAGAAGTTGAGATACAGTCGACACACCCAATTCATCAACCCCATGAACGCTGTTGGGGCATTGGTCAACCTAAAAGTCATGACCAAGAACTCATAATGATCATATTGAGTTCAAAAATCTATCTTCAGAACATCCGAAGCTCTAATCCTCAATTGGTGATGCCCAGATCTCAAATCAATCTTAGAAAACACGGAAGGTCCCTGAAGCTGATCAAATAAATCATCAATTCGAGGAAGAGGATACTTGTTCTTAACTGTCACCTTGTTCAACCGTCGATAATCAATACACATGCACATAGAACCATATTTCTTCTTCACAAACAAGACAGGCGCACCTCAAGGGGATACACTAGGCCTGATGAACCTTTTACTAAATAAAACTTGTAATTACTCTTTCAATTCCTTCAACTCAGCTGGGGCCATCTATAAGGGGAAATAGAAATGGGCTTAGTGCCCGGCACCACATCAATAGCAAAATCAATATTATTATCCAGAGGCATACCAGGCAAATCAGTAGGAAACACATCCATGAACTCGTAAACAACCCGAATAGAATCCATAGAGGTGGTGAGGTAACACTAGTATCACGGACATGAGCCAAATAAGACAAACAGCCCCTTTCTACCATGCGATGAGCACGTAGAAAAGATATTACTCCCTTCGGACCCAAATTAAGCGTACCTTTCCAAGCTAACCTTGGCACACCCGACATAGTTAAGGTCACAATCTTGGCATAACAGTCCAAAATAACATGATAGGGAGCTAACCAATCCATCCCAAGATAACATCAAAGTTAACCATATCTAGGAGGATCAAATCTACCCAAGTCTCATGACCCACAAAGGTAACCACACAAGATCGGTAAACCCAATCCACCACTAAAAAAACTCCTACGGGGGTAGATACATAAAGATCCATAGCAAGAGGCTCACATAGAGTATCAAAACCAGAAGTAAAATATATACACACATAGGAAAATATAGATACAATGTCAAATAACATGGAAGCAGATCTGTAGCAAACCAAGATGATACCTATAATGACTGACTCAAAGGCCTCCGCCTAAGGCCTCCTAGGTATAGCATAAAACCGTCCACGTCTTCTCCCGGACTGAGCAACCCCGTGACAACTACCATGAGCTTCCCTACCTCTATCTAGAGAACCTCTAGCACTACTTTTACCACTCTATGAACTACCTCTGACTACAAAAATCAGAGTAGGGCAAAGTTGAAGCTGAGATCCCTACTGAGGAGTTCCAAACATATGTTGAGGGAAATATTAAGCCACATAGCCAAACTCATTACATACAAAGCATCCTTTACGGCTTGACTCAATTTGAGAAGGTGTGGATGAACCAGAATGACCACCCTGGCTTGAAGAACTAAACCTAGAATCTCCACTCGCATGACCTGATACCTGGCTACCAGAAGCCACAGAACATGAAGGTCTACTACTTGATCCCTACAACGTGGCCTGAACTGGCCTACCATGATAACTACGAGAACCTCAACTAGAGAAGTCTCTACCTCAGGAGACGTGTCCATTAAACTCACCTGATGAAGCACCTTCTTGGTGCATTTCTAGGTAGCCTAGATATTAAACCCAGTCATTTTGTCATGCTTAATAATATTCTGTAAAGAAGCCCCCAAAACTACCATCTAAGATATATCTAATTGATATGAAGCATATAACCCTTTCATAAACTTCTGAATCCTCTTAGACTCGGTGGAGATGCTAGCGGCTGAATATCTGGATAGAGCATGGAAACATACCTCATACTCGGCAATAAACATGGAGCCCTACTCCAAATGATCAAACTCATCTCTCATTTGATCTCTCAAGCTATACAATACAAACCTCTCCAAGTCATAGCAGGAGAACCTAAGGCCTACAACTAGAAAGCGACCTCCACCAATCCCTAGCCACATCCATCAACTGCTAGGTAGTATAAGCAACCCTGTGAGATTCAAGGGATCAAAGATTATGTAACTTCTCCTGGCAATCAGTCAAAAACTCATAGGTATCCTCACCAGTAGCACCGCTGAACTTGGGCGAAACTAAGCGAATAAACCTCTCGAACCTCTTCTGATCATCAGAAGACATCACTGTACCCAAAGCAAGAGGAGAAATAGTAAGTCTGTAGGAAAAGAATCCATACGTGGGGGTACCATAGATGATGGTTGTATCCCAAAAATAGGAATACCATATGTAGATGCCGGTACAGATGGCGAAACACCACTCAAAGTCTGAGGGACACCTAGTACACTAAAAGGAATGCCATCTAATCAACTCAAAAGGCCAATCAACAAATCTTGAAGTACCGGGGTGTCAACTGAGCCCTGTAGGACCTGAGCAAGCTCCGCACCCCCTGTATGATAATCATCTCTACTATACTCAACCTCAGACAAGATAGAGGCCTCCATAGTGCGTTCTTTGACTGGGGCAGCTCCTCATCCCAATCCTCTACATCTGGACATCCACGACCCCTGCCTCGTCCTCAAGTCGGGGTTCTCATATCGAGTGCCGGCTCAGCATCCCTAGCATCTCTGGACCTAGTCCTCACCATCTGCGCAGAAAGAATGGAGTACAAGTTTAGAGCATTGGGTATGAATAACCCATACAATAAGGAATCAAATTAGAGAAGTTTTTCCTAAAGACATCTTATATCCTCTCAAAGATAGAAACAGATATCTGCATACCGATCTGTGAGACTCTACTAGACATCATGCTCTTAGACTTATGATACCGGTGAACCTGGCACCCTGATACCAATTTATCACAACCCAAAAACAAGGTCATGATGGAATTTATCGCGGCCCAACCTTGATAAGAAAGACAATCACCCCAAAGGAAGCAAATCCAAAACAAATAAGGCAATAAAGTGAAACGTGACTTCTAGAAGGAAGTCAAGCCACACATATATATAAGTAAATGATAGAAATTCAAACAAAATACAAAACCATCCCAGAATATGATGTCATAAGTGTGGAGCATCTAATAATACAAACTAAATCTGAAGTACATAATATGTCTCCGAAACAAAAAATAAAGACATCTAGATAGACAAGAAGAGATCTGGAGTCGACTTTGAACACATAGAGCAATCGGTACCTCAAATATCACCAATCAACATCATGATCTCAACCTTCATGTGTCATACTCGTGCTAAGATCTGCACCAAAAGGGCATAGTAGGGGTGAGTACAGTCTACATGTACTCAGCAGGAACCATAAGTCGACTGAGCAAAGTAGACAATAATATAAGTAAAGAAAACTATGAGCATGTCACCTGCAAACAGAAAAATTTCCAAACGGCAGCTCGCACCGTCTCTACTAACAGTTCCCATATAATATTGATTTGAAACAACACAGACATACGCGAAAAGTATACAAAAACTAAATACAAATCAAGGAAAACTAAAGGAATCCTAAAAAATGCATATGCAATGATGATGGGATGGAATGGTGAAGGTCATCACATGACTTTCTATATACACCTACCGAGCTTGCAGCTCCGCAGTAGGACCCATGGGGGGTTCGCAACCCGTATACTATAATTCATATCTCAATCTCAACCCACCTCTCCGGTTCGTGTTCACGGAGAGGATTTTTATGAAAATGTTTCATTTTCTTTCAAAAATAATATTTCTCAATGGTACCAGAATCTCATGAATGTATATATATATAGAATGAGGATGTAATGCTCACAATCAAATCAGTATAAAGATATTCAATCAATTTGATACATATATAAGTGAGTCCAGAATTAACTCAATATGTCCACAATTCATGATTATCAACTCTAAATAGACACAATCTGAATAAATATACGTGTAAGACATCATTAATATCATATCAACCCCTAACTCGAGTTTTTCTATCATGATAAAGGTAATCTATGCTCAATAAGTCCTATAATATCAACTTAAGCCTCCACACGGGCATCATATCTAGAATAAGGAATATAAATATACAAATAAAGCCAATGATATCAAATAAGTCCCTCACTTGGCCAGCACGCAATATCAGATATCACAAGTCAACAACCACCATATATAAGCCCCCACTTAGGCACACAATAGTAATAATATTCTTGAAATATAAACCTCATAGTTATTTTCCCCAAACCATAGCATGCTTTACTTATTTATTAACTACCCAGCTCAATCTGAAAGAAGTTAAGCCATAACCTACCTCAAAATAACGAAATCTGAGCCTAAAGTCCTTCAACACGGTTCTTTCCCCTTTTGAACGGCCTCAGAATCAACTAAAACATACAAATATAGCATCTACACGTTAAAAGAAAGCTATTGATACCCATAGTGACCATATTTAAGTCAGGTAAAAAAAAAACTTGAAAAACGAGTTTGAAAATGAGAGAGGTAAAACCAGAATTTTAATTTAGAAGTATATTCCCCAAGATTATAGGAGTCTACAGTTGAAAATACACATGAAAACAAGGTCCAAATCAAAGAAAAACCATTTTCAAGCTTTACCGGTAAAACCCCCAAAAATCCATTTTGAAATCAAGATTAAAAGGTGTTTTCGAAGATATAATCAACGGAAAATAGTGGGATTATGAGTTTAGAAGTTATCCACTTGAAAATCGATGATGAAACCCTCAAATATTGCCTTTCCCAAAGCTTGGAGGTCCAAAAATAGAGTAAAGTTGCGGAAATGGGGTATTTATATTGTTTTATGAACAGTACCTCACGATCGCGGACCGCACATCGCGATAGCGAGGGTCAACATTGACTAGCCAAATTATTGGCCTTCGCATGTGTGTCCAGTGCTTTGCGCTCGCGATGGTCTATGACTCAAACCATCGCATTTGCAACAGCCCTGTCGCATTTGCGAAGAAGGGGAGAACCCGACCCGACTCGACCCCGAATGCCCTTTGCGATCGCGGCCACCATCTCGCGATCACGATGAAGGAAATTTCCTTTGCCATGATCGTGGATAGTGGCCCGTATTCACGAAGAAGAATTTAGCATGCACTAGATATCAGTAAAAATGCTGATTTGCATGGATCCAAAATCTCCGAACGGACCCTCAAGATTTGTTCGAAACCCAACATAAGTAAACCATAAATGATACTAGGATAATTTCGACATTCTGAATTCAATGGCTACATTAGATTTTTGAAAAGAGGCTATTTTCAAAATATTAACCCCGGAGCCCCTTTTAGGCAATTTCCAAACAAAGGGTCAAAATGAAAAATAAAGGTCCCAAACTCGAACCAACCTTGCTACTAACCCAAATTAGACATTCTGGATCTTTTGGCGTAGTCCAAATCATTGTCCAAGACTCAAAATATGAAATGTTGACCGAAGTCAATTATTGGCTCATAAAGCCTCGAAACAACCTCAAGCTCGTTAAATCACTCCCGATTGCATCAAAAGTTGTTCCAACCATCCCCACACCCCAAATATAACATGTAAAAACTACGGAGAAGGAAAAAATGGTAAAAACACATAAAAGGCTAGTTTTCACAAAATATGTCTTTACAATTCCACCGGTTGATTCTTATGTAGGCACAACTTCAAGAGCTAATAGTATAGATGGAAAAATGTGAGAGAAGAAAGTGATATGTATTGGGTGGGACTTCATGATATGATTGTTAATGATATTTTTAATTCTTAATTCTTGTATTGATTGAATATTTCCACTTTTTGTATTCATGGCGAACTAATTCCAGCCATATTAGTACCTCTGTTTGTATGAAACTTCTAATCTATGAAATATGAATTTTTATATATTATTTTCCTTTTATGTTAATTTAATTTATTCTTTTAAAATTGGACAACTACACTGTACAACACATGAATTTCTCTAAGGAAAAAGCAATACTCACCAACCAAGATATATGGAGTGTACTCACTCCTTGCACGTTAATTATAATGATTAGTAACATATAATTTCCTTGATAATTTAAACTCTTTTAACCAAAAAAAAAAAAAGTTTCTAAACTCACAAATTTAAATATTCATTCACGAAAATATTTTAAATAAAATTACATATATATATATATATAATTAGTTTATATTGAAACTAAATTAAAATATAAATTAATTTTAATTTAAATAATTTTAGAAATAAAAATCTAATAGTAATCAACTTTATATAATGTTAACAGCTTTAAGGGTATTTCAGACATTTTGACAAAAAGAAAGTGCTTATCAGCTCTTGTTTACAAAACAAATCAACAACTTTTTTTCAGCACCAGCACTTTTATTCAAACACGTAACTGTTTATTTTTAAAATAAGTTTTAGCACTTTTAAAGTGCTTTTTAAAAGCCACTTTTTTTCACCCTATCCAAACGGGCGCTTAATCTTTTGCTCCCGCCACTCATCATCTGCTATGATTGTATTTTTTGTGGCATCCTAACCTAAACCTGTATCCCGTCTCATCATCTGCTTAAAAAGAGTCCAATCTTGTTTCATGTTATCCCACTTATTTTTCAATTATTTTCTAGTATAGTTTCTTCCCGTCTTTCTATTGAAATCGTCAACCATATTTTTCCATCCATCTTTATTTAAATGAGAGTTTGGTTTATTTTCTTTTCTAATTTCTGTTTCACACAACTCTATTAAAGAAATATGGGCATCATCATCCCACTTAGCATTACTTCGTACCGAACTAGTTTCCGGCATGATGGAGTATAAATGATCTGAAGATGTGAGTGAATAAGATGAGCATTTACAGTTTTTTTCTAGAAAAAATCAATCAAAGTGTTATAAAAAAAGAAAAGTATATCATTCATAAAGAATCAAATACATATACAGAGAACTAGAAAAGCCCCAAGTATAAAAAGTCCATACAGAAAAAGAAACACCTAGTTCCAACTCGCAGCAATTCATTGAACAAGTCATTAACTTATAGCTCCATAAATAGATCATTTAAAGTACTTAAACCCTAGTCAAAGTAAAGAAACAACCCCTACCTCTCTCCACCCCACCCCCACCCTCACAAAATTACTAGAAAGCAATTATATTGCTCATTCGACAACTATGACTAATAATTGATAGAAATAAAATTCAGTCTCCAGATCATTTAGTCCTTTCTTGTTTATATCAAAATTGAAAAATAATCGACTAGGTTGAATGGAACATGAAATCAAATTGATTTATCATACATGTTGCAAGCCTTACGTTCAATAGTTCATAGATTCAAATGGACCAAGAAATAAAATCAAACTAGGTTGAATGTACTACCTATTGCTATTGGAGTTGGAGTTGTCTCACTTGGTGCTTGATATTTCTATGTCTACAATAGTTCATAATTCAAATGGACCAAGAAAAAAAAAAGTCATCATCTTCTTATTAACAGATCGAGGAGACTGTTAAATTTGTATTAAAATTCTATGTACAATTGTTTATTCTATCCATTCATTCTCTATATTCCACTTCTATAGTGATGGAAATATGAAATTGATAATTTGTCATGTTTAAGCAAATTGATGTATGCGAAAGAAAGACATGAAAAGTGTTGAGTTTGAATCATAGTAATTATATTCACATATAAGGCCTGAATGCAGTCTAATTATGCTAAATATAAATATGTCACGATAAGATTAGAATGCTATTAGTCAATATTATTGAGTATAACAAATTTTAATCCCCATCGATTAATAGCCGAATACATACACAAATATATTACTAGCAGAACAAGGTATAATAAAACATCCTTAATGAAATAGAAACATAATATCCATATATGGGGCAAGCATAGAATAACAGCACCCAACAAGCAACACATTGATTATTATATTGCCTAATGTTGATAAACTCAAAGTAGCTAATAGTGGTGGGACGGTGATATTAATATACATCATAGATCACAATATTCGCTACATTATTTGACGATCAAATTTGAAACTTTAGTACCACACTGAAACTTACTCTCATTGTCACTTATCAATTTTACTACACCCATTAACCTATTTTCATTTTAAGAGCTTTTTTCTTCTGAAAATTAAACAAAAAAACACTCAAAAGGAGAAAAATTTGTTGTTTCAGCTAAATGATTTTCTTGATTTTCCATTTTTTTCCTGAAAATTGAACAAAAGTCACCCAAAAAGGAGCTGAATTGATAGCGACCCATTAAAATTTGTTGTTTCAGTCAAATAAACTACCCAAGAAAAATATTATTCCCAATTCCTCACAAACTCCACAAACATCAAATTGCTACCGGCCCAAAAAAAAAGGATAGAAAATGGAGAGAAAAATGAAAAAATGGAGAGAGAAATACAAAACTCGAGAAAATGCAAAGATGAAGAGAACTTACCGCAGAATCTCGAAGGAAAATGCAATAATTTGAGAGAGGATCTGGAGAGCTGCAGTGTTAGATGTGAAGTAGTGAAGAGAACAGATGTTTTAGGGTAAACATGAGGGTAAATTTTGAATATGTGAGAATTACAATGGATGAAAATGTCTTTTACTTGGTCAAACCATAATGGCTTATAAGCCAAAAATAAAAAAGTAAGGGGTTAAGGTACATCTCTTGCATTATTCTATATTTTTTTATTATTTCTCTCATTGCTAAATTTACTTAAAGTAGTTTTGTTTGTTTTTTATTACAGGTGGATTATCGATATAGGAGGTTTAGGAATAGGGATATTTCTCTCATATGTTATTCTATGATGCATTATTTTTTGATATTGTTGCTATGGGGGGAAGACCACGTTCCACGAATCAAGAACAAATTTCTGAAATTGGAGTAGATCTGGTTGAAGAAAGAAAAAAATGATGTAGATGAGTTTGACAAAGAACACTTCGTTAATCCTAATGATGAAGGGAGTGATGAAATTGATGACCTACAGGATAGAGATTCTCTTATGTTTCTCAAGCCATCAATAAAAAGACAAATTTCAGCTGATGGTATTGGAACTAGCAATAGAGCAAAAAAGAGTAAGATGAATTCTTCTAGAGAGGAAATGCACTCTATAGTACATTTAATATCTATAAAAAGTACTGCTACATCTGATGAATTAGAAGATCCCACCATTGACAAGTGTATGGACTTTTTGGCAAGTATTCCTGTAATTTCTGCCCCGTTTGAAATGTAAAACTATGTTGTAAACTTGTTTCTTAAGAGAGACGTCCATCAAGTATTTCATAAGATGATTAATGATGAAGCTCATAAGTCTTTGTTGGAGTATAACTATGAGTTATACCTCCTTAAAAAAATGTGAAGAATGTACACTTATGATTTAAGTATTTTTGTTGTTTGATGCTTGACATTATGGTTGTATGCGTAAACTTTAGACATTGTGATTGTATGGTTAAAACCTTTTCTAAATTGAGTTGAATTTATATGTATTGTTATAGTTATATGTTTGTTCTGTAGACTGCCACTTATTAGGTGGGATGTATGCAACGGATATTAATTACATAGATTCATAGTACATCTTACAAAATAAAATATGTTTATGGTTTAAGTTAAATGGAGAGTTTGGATGCTCCCATACTCTACTGATGTGAGGCTTTTTTGA
Organism: Capsicum rhomboideum; assembly: GCA_031232105.1. Taxonomy (NCBI): domain Eukaryota; kingdom Viridiplantae; phylum Streptophyta; class Magnoliopsida; order Solanales; family Solanaceae; genus Capsicum; species Capsicum rhomboideum. The sequence goes on from CP124718.1 coordinate 56,165,654, forward strand.
TTTTCCATTAAATAGAGAGTTTGGATATTAGCATACCTCCTGATTTAAGTGATTTGTTAGATGAAGAATAGGAAAAAATTCGTAGAGAGCAAGACGAGGAGTGGATGCCATTGTGTCAACTCGCAGGTAAATACGTTTTGAGGTATTGTAAAAAATACTTATGCAAGGAACCTTTTCGTACATCAAAGCACTCCGGACATATATTTATTCAAGAGATATTACAAGGAAATGAAATCTGTTGTTATGAAAATTTTCGATTGAAGAAGGTGGTGTTTATTGATTTATCCAATGACTTAAATGAAAAATATGGGCTTAAACCCACTCGTGGAATTTCTACACACAAAATGTTAGGCATGTTCTTGATGACTTGGGCACATGGAACGGGAAACCGAATGATATAAGATATCTTTTAACATTCTGGAGAGACTGTTCATAGACACTTTCATAATGTTTTAAATGTTGTTTCTAAGCTTGCAAGCGATATAATTAGACCACATTTAAATTATAATGATGGTGTAGGAGCTCACAAGCCATGTAACGAACGGTACTTGCCTTTCTTTAAAGTAAGTAGCAATTTCTCTGAATACATACTTTATTATACTTAATATTTAATTTCTCTCATGATTATTTGCTTAAGTTAAATTTATATATGTATATGCTTGTAGGATTGCATTGGAGAACTTGATGGCACACATGATAAAGCTAGATTGCCGCAAGGTCAAGAAATACTATACATTTGACGTAAAGGTTATCCGACTCAAAATATTCTTGCCATTGTAGATTTTAACATGTATTATACATTTGCATGGGCTGGGTGGGAAGGATCGGCTAATGATAGTAGTATATTTTGTGAGGCTCTTCATAGACAAGAACTCAACTTTCCATATCCATTGAGAAATAAATATTATCTAGTTGATTCTGGATATTCGCACATGAAGGGATATATGGCTCCTTACAAAGGAGATAATGTGAGATATCACCTTCCCGAATTTCGACGTGGTGCAACATGAAAATTGTGGGAGCTAAGAGGACGCATTGAAAAATTTAATTATTTGCATTCTTATTGTAGAAACATAGTAGAGCGCACGTTTTGTATTTGAAAAGCAAGGTGGTCTATTTTACGAGACATGCCTTACTATAATACTGAAACTCAAAGGAATATCGTAATTGCTACTATGGCCATCAATAATTATATTAGAAAAAAATGCAGTATGATTGATGCATTTTGAACGGCTAAAAATGAAAGATATATTCCATCGGTTGATTCTGATGTAGGCACAACTTCAAGAGCTAACAATATAGACGACGAAAATCTGAGAGAAGAAAGTGATATGTATTGGGTGGGGCTTCATGATATGATTGCTAATGATATTTATAATGCTCAATGCTTGTACTAATTGAATATTGCCACTTTTGTATTCATGGCGAACTAATTCCAGCCATATTAGTACCTCTGTTTGTATGAAACTTCTAATCTATGAAATATGAATTTTTATATATTATTTTCCTTGTAAGTTAATTTAATTTATTCTTTTAAAATTGGACAACTACACTGTACAACACATGAATTTCTCTAAGGAAAAAGCAATACTCACCAACCAAGATATATGGAGAGTACTCACTCCTTGCACGTTAATTATAATGATTAGTAACATGTAATTTCCTTGATAATTTAAACTCATTTAACCAAAAAAAAAGTTTCTAAACTCACAAATTTAAGTATTCATTCACGGGAATATTTTAAAATAAAATTACATATATATATATATATATATATATATATATATAAATTAATATAAATTAATTTTAATTTAAATCATTTTAGAAATAAAAATCTAATAGTAATCAACTTTATCTAATGTTAACAACTTTAAGGGTATTTCAGACACTATGACAAAAAGAAAGTGCTTATCAGCACGTGTTTCCCAAACACATCAACTACTTTTTTTCAGCTCCAACACTTTTATCCAAACACGTAACTGCTTATTTTTAAAATAAGTTTCGGCACTTTCAAAAGAACTTTTAAATTGTTTTTTAAAAGTCATTTTTTTTCAGCCTATCCAAGCGGGCACTGTTGACACCCAATTTTTGCCCTTTCTAGTCAGAATTAATTTTGAGCTTCTTCAAACTTTGAACAATTTTAAAATAATTATTTTTATAAAATTCAGGTGGCTTCAAAATTAATCCAAGACTAACTTTGTCATTGTTAAGTTGAATATATATTTTCTATATTTAATTATATAGCATTATGTGTATTTTACTTAAGAAAAAAATATTCAGAAAGTTATTTAAAGTTAAAATCATGCTTAAATTGAAGAGTACTTTTTTTTCTTTTCTAATAATTGATTTAAAATTGATAATTAGTTGCAGAATTGATTTCTTGTGTTGAAATGAAATAGCTAGGAATTATAAAATAATTATTTTGAATTGTTAGAGTGGAAGAGCTCATTTAATTAACTCAGAATTTAATTTGTCTTGATCCGAGTTGAATTTGGTCCCTTCTTAAACTAATTTGACCATATTATTATTTAAATGTGGCCAAATCTTTAATTGTTTGTTTTAATGTCATTTGGACCCCAATTTACTCAATTTTCTGCCATTTATGGACCATTTCAGGCCCCAAAAGCCACCAAATGACCCCCCCCCCAATCCCTTTTACTCCTTCAATTTTCCAAACACCAACAAACAACACCACAACTATACGATCCTAATCCAACAACAACGACGACAACCAATACTCCTAAACCTCACCTAATCTACTGCGTTGCCCATCTCCTACCCCAAAGTCAAGAACCCTAGCCCAAGAAACCTAACCTCTGAAATCGCCATTTCATCACTAAAATCAGTCTCCCCCTCTCTCTTATCTCTGAAATCTTCAGACCTACAGCTCTCGTTGTTGACTTTTGATTCAAGATTGTGTGTTTCTCACCCCCAAAGTCTCATCTAAATCAGAGCTCATCAATTCGAATCTAGATTTTAAGGGATATGTTTTCCTCTTCCAATCAATTTCACATCCCTTCTCTCAAACGACTAATTTTCAAATTCAAACCTTTATTTTCAGCTATAAATACATGGTATTGGTGTTCCACTTGGGGAAGAGATTTTTTGAAATGGGAATTCCCTATTGCTAACTACAAAATTCTCATAGTTCCTATTCCTTGATTAATCTCAAATCAGAAGAAAAAAAGTCATTTCTATAGCTTTTAAAGTTTAGAACTTGAAATATCCTTAGTTACTTTTGCTCAAATTCTCTCCGCTGTCCTTTGGAACTTTGTTCGGAGAGGAGTCAAGTGTGTGGAAACTCACTCCCGATAACTCGTCGTCTTAGTTCACTGCTCCAAAAAAGGTAATTTCCATTCACTTTATATCTAGCCCTTAATATGTGCTCAGATTTTGTGTTTGCGTAAAATCTTGTAGAAAGGATAAGAAATGGTTTGCTGCTTTCTTTTATGTTTAAGTTCTGTACATTATAGGTGAAAAATGTTTATCACTTTTCTCCCTGATTTGTTTAACTTTAGCACTTCATTTACTTGTTATTGTCCTAAGATAATGTGTAGTCAATGTTCAACCATACTAGGATTATATTTCTCGTGTTCACATTTTTTGTTTAAAACTATCAAATTTATAATTAGTGTTGTTGCATAACTTGCATCTAGCATTCTTTTTGAAGAAGTATGTTGGGAAATTAGCTACTTTTGGTCATATTATTGCTATGGTGGTGTTTAAAAATTTGAAGCATGATTTAGTTAATCTCTTATTTTTTGTAGATTCACCTCTCGTCTAACGGAGTTGTCCACTTCTATTCATAATTAGTAAAATCCTTTTTCTCTCTATTGTTTTATTTCTTTCCTCTTAAGCTTAAATTTTGTGAAGAAGTTGGCATCTGCTTACTTTTCTTGTTTGTTGTTTGTTCTCTGGATAGACTCATGTAAACATAATCATAATAATTTTAATATGTCATTCTTTTGGGGTCTCATTAGCTTTAGAAGAGCATGAGTTCACCAAATTTCAACACACCGTTTTCTCTATTTTTCTTTAGTGGCAGAGAAACTTGGCAATGATCTTGTATATGTATTAATTAGTGTTTAAGAAAAAAATGTAGAAGTTTGTTAAGTTCCTTGCTGATTGAAGGTGCATATCTTGATCGGCTCTATATATTTACTAAAATAAAAAGAATTTGTGTTCTTATTTGGACTTGTATGTGAGTAACTGTTAAGTTAGAGTCATGGCCGTTTGATCCACCTAGTATTGACATGACTATGCTAAGCTTCTGCCCATTCAACGATTTGTTGTGATTTTGTCTTAATTTGTTGGTTTTGAAAGGAATGTGGGCTAGTCATCGGGACTTTGTCGAGCTCAAGGAGGAGCTTTCAACGAACCAGTTTGGCTCCTCCTAGGTGCTCCAAGAACTGAAATCCGCCCACCCCTTTTTATTTACACAAGTTTGGTCTTTGACATATTGAAATTGCTTTGAAACTATCCCTAGATTCGGAATAAAATCCATATACTATTATGTTTCCTTGCAATGGTGAACTTCGTTCTTCAAATTATTCCACTTGTGCTCACTGTCACCTAAGCTTGATAGTCTTCATGATACAAAGTATTGTGAACTTGTTTGATCTAATCGTATGTTCATTCTTAGTTTAGATTATGTGCTTTAACTATTTTATCTCTTGAGTTATATTTGTTTTGGTTAGCCATATAAGTTGAATATGACGTTTTGGATTATCTTTTAAAGGCTTTTTCTATAAAGACTTGTTTCATAAAAACTTGTCTTTTTCGTGTTTTAACCATTTTTCCCTTCCCCCTAGTTGCTACATGTTGGTTTTGGGGTGTGGATATGGTTGGCATGGTTCTTGATGTGATCGGGAGTGGTTTGAGCGAGTTTGAGGTTGTTTTGAGGCTTTATGAGCCAATAGTTAACTTTTGTCAATATTTCATGTTTCGAGTCTCAGATGGCAATTTGGACTGCGCCAGCAGATCCAAAATGTCAAATTTTGGTTAGTAGCAAGGTTGGTTCGGGTTCAGAACCTTTATATCTCATATCGACCCTTTGTTTGGAAAATAGTGAAAAAGGGGTCCCGACGATTAATTTATTGAAAACAATCTTTTTTTGAAAATCTGAGTCGCCATTGAGTCCAGAACGACGAAATTAGCAAAGTAGCATAGTTCGTTTGTGTTCACGAGATTCCGAACAAATCCCGAGGGCTTGATCGACAACTTTGCAACATAGCAAAATTGTTGATTCAACTGAAGCTGGTGTAGCCGCTTTAGCGGCCAAAAGACCGCTTTAGAGGCAAACCACTGCTTTGGCGGTTAGTTGACCAGTCACCTACCGCTAAAGCAGGCACTTTACCACTTTACTGAAAATGGACCAATTTAGCGGAGCTAGCCACGTAGGCCAGATCGCTTTAGTTGTCAACCGTCGCTTGAACGGTCATTTAGTCGCTTAAGCGACCAACACTGGGGTTGTATAAATAGCTAATTTTCAAGATTTTACTCTATTTTAGGACCTCCAAGCTTCGGGAAAGGCGATTTTTGAGGGTTTCATCATAGAGTTTCGTGTGGGTAACTTCTAAACTCTTAATTCCACTATTTTCCATTGATTTTATCTTCAAAAACACCTTTTAATCATGATTTTGAAATGGATTTTTGGGGGTTTTACCGGTAAAGCTTGAAAATAATTTTTCTTTGATTTGGACCTCGTTTTAAGCATGTTTTTGCCTGGGTTTTCTTCTATAGACTACTATAACCTTGGGGAATGTGTTTCGAAAGAAAAATTCTGATTTTACCCCTCTCATTTTTTAACTCATTTTTCAAGTCCATTTTGGACCCAATTTAAATATGGGTAAATGGGTATTGTTGGCTTTCTGTTAGTGCGTAGATTCTATATTTGTATGTTTTAGTTGATTTCGAGGCTGTTCGATAGGGGAAAGCTCTGTGTTGAAGGACTTTAGGCTTGGATTTCATCATTTTGAGGTAGGTTATGGCTTAACTTCTTTTAGATTGAGCTGGGTAGATAATAAATAAGTAAAGCATATTATGGGTTGGGAAAAATAACTATGGGGTTTATATTTTGAGATTATTATTGTTGTTGTGTGCCTGCATGTAGGCTTATATTTGGTGGTTATTGATTTGTGATATCTGATATTGCATGTTGTCCGAGTGGGGGCCTTAATTGACATCATTGGCCTTATTTATTTATTTATTTATATGCCTTATTCTAGATATGATGCACGTGCGGGGGCTTAAATTGTTATTATACGACTTATTGAGCATTGATTGCCTTTATCATGATAGAAAAACTCGAGTTAGGGGTTGATATGATATTAATGATGTCTTACATGCATATTTATTCCGATGGCACCTAATTAGAGTTGATAATCATGAATTGTGGATATTGAGTTGATTCTGGGCTCACTTATATACATGTATTGAATTGATTGGATATCTTCATACTGATTTGGTTGTGAGCATTACATCCTTATCCCATATATACATTCATGAGATACTGGTACCATTGAGGAATATTATTTTGAAAGAAAATGAGATATTCTTATAAACCCTCTCCGTGAATACGAGCCAGATAGTTGGGTTGAGATTGAGATATGAGTTATAGTATATGGGTTACGAATACCCCATGGGTCCTATTGCGGAGCTGCTAGCTCGTTAGGCGTATACAGAAAGTTATGCGATGACTTTCACTATTCCACCCCATCATCATCATTGCATATGCATCTTTTGTGATTCCTTTGGTTATCCTTGACTTGTGTTTAATTTTCGTATACTTTTTGTGTATATCTGTGTTGTTTAAATTTTGTATTATATTAGAACTGTTAGTGGATATGGTGTGAGCTATCATTTGGGAACTTTTCTGCTTGTAGGTGACATGCTCATAGTCTTCTTTACTTGTATTATTATCTACTTTGCTCAGTCGGCCTATGATTCCTGCTGAGTGCATATGGACCGTACTCACTCCTACTATGCCCTTTCAGTGCAGATCCAGGTACGAGTATGACTCGTTGTGGCTGATCGTGTTTTTCGGAGACTGTGATCTAGGTACTGGGTTGCTCTAGAGACCAGAGTTGAATTCTGGACCTCATCTATCCTATTTTATGATGTTATTTTCTATTGGAGACAGACTAATGTAGTATTTTTAGATGTTCGGATTTGTATTAGATGCTTTATGCTCTTGACACCAGATTTTGGAAGATTGTATATTATTTGTTTAGACTTACTTATGTTATGTCTCGTGTTGGTCTGACTTCACTCTAGAAGTCTCGCCTTAGTTTATTTTCCTTAATTGTTCGTATTCGTTTCAATTTGGGTGATCGGCTTACTTATCAAAGTTGTACCGCGATAAGTACCATCATAACCTGCTTTTTGGGTCGTGACAAATTGATATCAGAGCATCAAGTTCACCGGTCTCAAAAGTGTAAAAGCAGGATGTTTAGTAGAGTCTCGCGGATCGGTACATAGATGTATGTATCTATCATCTAGAGGCTATAATATATCTTTAGGAAAAACTTCTCTAATTTGATTCCTTGTCGTGTGGGTTATTCATACCCAATATTCTAAACTTGTATTCCCTTTTTTTTGCCCAGATGGTTAGTACTAGATCCCCAGATGCTAGGGATGTTGAGTCGGCATTCGACATGGGAGCCCCGATTCGAGGATGAGGCAGAGGTCATGGATGGCCCAAAGGTAGAGGACGGGTACGAGTATCTTCCCCAGTTAGAGGACGTGCTAAGGAGGCCTCTTTCGAGCCCGAGGTTGAGTATACCAGATATGTTTATTAAATGGGGAGGGGGGGCAGGGCCATCTCAGGTCCCACGGGGTTCAGTTGATACCCCAGGGCTTCAGGATTTGTTGATTGGCATTTTGAGTCGATTGGATGGTGTTCCTTTGAGTATGCCAGGTGTTCCTTAGACTTCGAGTGGTGTTCCGCCATTTGTACCGACATCTGTTTATGGTATTCCTACTTCTGGTGTACAACCATCATCTATGGTACCCCCACGTATGGACTCTTTACCTACCAGACTTACTATTCCTCCGATTGCTTTGGGTACAGTGATGTCTTCTGATGATCAAAAAAGGTACGAGAGGTTTATTCGCTTGGGTCCACCCAATTTCAGTGGTTGATAAAGCTAAAATACACCCGAGAAATGAGTGTACGTAATCGTTAGCAATTTATTTACCCAACTTAGAGTCGGGGTCGAATCCACCAGGAATGAATGCGATAGCTTTCACCTCTAAGTGTCAAAAGAAACTAATGTTAGCACGTGATGCTATAAAAGTAATGCGGAAAAGTAAATGGGGGGTTTGGTTTATCATTTTTATAGTCAACAATATCAATCATAGTTTGGGCATGAAAATTTTGAGCTATCAAGAGTTGAAATCAAGTTTAAAAAGGGCTTGGGGTTATGCTATCTTAAGAGTGAATACTTGCATGGGTAGTTGAAAATTTGCCTAAATTCATTTAGTAGTCATATGTAGGCTAGATTATAGGTCTTTGATGCTGAAATTCATTTAATAGTCATGCGTAGGCTAGATTATAGGTCTTTGATGCTAATCTTTCAATCAAACACCAAAATATCACACATGGGTTCTTTCGAATACCTCATAAGTGTAGGTATTTGGCCAATCTAATACCTCAATTAGTATCTTTATATCTAAGAGACACTATCAAATGACAATCATCAAGTTATTGTTAGCTACTACTCCTCACCCTCATCCCCTTTATCAAGGATGATAAGGGTTCTAGTGTTAAATAGAGTTTGCAACCTATAATTAAAGGTTAAGAACATAGAGTAGAAGCAAAACCCAAAACAATTAACTAATTAGGAAGAAAAATAAACAACACCCATGGAATTATCATTACTCATTCAAGCATAACCCCAAGTTAAGAAATTAGCTACTCATATAGAGAGAAAGAGGAAATATACCCAATTTCTCATTCCATTCTTCTATTAAATCTAAGATAATCATAATAATTGAGATCCAAAAGGGCTTCCATTCTTCCATTAAGAAATTCACACTAGGGTTTCAATTATAAGTTTCACATGATCAAAAAAGTACAAGAATGGAGTTTCAGATCTGAAAAATCACTTTTAAAGCCCGAAATTCACATTTTTGAAAATTATGAAAATGCCACCTCACTAGCCACCTATTGCCAGTGCAGGTGGAGGACCTACGTGCGTATGTTACCAGAACAGGTGATCTCCAATGAACTGCCTCCCCCATCTGCTTAGCCACCTGCGTGCGCACCATATGACATGCGTGCGCAGGTGGGCCCTATTTTTCCCATGTGTTAATTTGAGCTCTTTTTCTTTACTTTTTCTATTCCGATTGACCCGTATGGTTAGCCTGACCTAGTATTCAACAATTTTCTACACAAACAAGCAATTTAACATGAGAATCACTTCAAATCAAAGGAAAATAAAGGATAATTCAAGCGTAAAAGTGCTAAGAAATTGGCAAATTGCAAACTTATCAACCCCCAAACTTAAACTATTTCTTTTCCTCAAACAATCAAGGACGTTCACAATGAAAAAGGGGTATTCTTAACTCCAAATCAACCACAAAATTCTACGCTAGACAACTAAGACCACAAAGTTCAATCGATTCCTCCAAGAAGTCATGGAAAACAAGTAAATCACACTTTCCCTTTCAAGATGCAAATCTTTATATTGCAAAGGTGTAAGATATTAACAAGTAAGAGTTTCAAATCAAGGTGCTTCTCAAGGTGTGACACAAGACTTTCAAAGATTGCCTCAATTTCACTTTGCGGCTTGTCTTGCTCAGTTTCCCTAATTAAAAGAAAGACAACACTCTCCACTTCAAGGTGTATATGCCACTCACATGCAGGAGTTTGCTCCACTCACATAAAACAATGTAATTTAAAAGGAGCATAAAGATAGAAAGAATTTTCGCTCACTCTCACAAAGAAATTCAAGTACAACAAGTAGAACCATACGCATTCCCTTTGTGTTATTCGCCACTAATGTAGACCTACAAGGTTTGAACTCACCAAGGACTTGGAATTTATGTATCAAGTGACTAGAAGATCTCCCTAAACACAATCGCTCTATCAATTCTTAGGCCCTTTTCTTTCAAATTTTCCACGTTATTCGCCCTCATTTATTTTCTTTCGTTTCTCTTAATCTCTAACTACCTTTTGCTAAACACACTAATGAACTTCCCTCTTTATTTGGCTTTTTAGTTCTTTCAAGAGATTTTCTACTGCTAAGCTATTCATGCCCCCCTTTTTCTTAAACTTTTTCACTTTTTTTTCGAATCATTTTCTAAGGGCTAGGCTCTTTGCTTTCGTTTACAAGCACATATCTTGTCTTATAAAGCACTTATTGAGACAACCAAGCATACACCTCTCTTAAACAATGTTGCACATCTCTTTTCCTTCAAACTTAGGCTTTAAGTCTACCTTTGTCATTCTCACAATCATGCACCCCAAACTTAGACATTTGCCTACATTGGCCTACATTAGAACCATGCGATGTGTTCAAGGAGATAAGGTGCCAAAAGAGGGAATTTTTTTAAAAAAGTTAGGGTGTCATAGTATGGTCATCACCAAGAAAAGGAAAAATAGTAAGAGGTTCAAATGGGTTATCTAGACAACAATGTTAAGGTGGGATTTAGGTCATGTGACGGTTCAAGAATGGCCTCAAGTCATCCTCCAAACCAAGCGTGGTCTAGGATTTTGCCTTAAATACACTTGGGGCAAGTTCCAGACTACAATGTATGCATAAGAATTGATCAAAAATCTTACCACATAAGGCACGATACTTCTTAAAATAGAAAGATGGTCTTCCAATTCTTCCCTTTTCAAAAACCATTTTGCTTTTCAAAAACTATTTTGTTTTTCACAAATTATTTTGCTTGCCAATGACAAATTTTAAGAGGGTACCTTTCGAACTTTGCTAACTACCACTTGACTCTAACTCAAGACAATGGGAATTTCCCCTAGGAATGTCGCCCAATCCATATATAATGGGGAAGTACCACTCGGTTTGACAAAGAAAACAAAATAACAAAAAGAGAATGCTCCTTGGGAAAGAACCGATTTTCAAAGAAAACCCTTGGAGTTTATTTGATGCGTATGTACACAAAGTGAATAGAACGATGTACATGTCCAATATAGATATCACCCAAACAAAAATCAACACAAGAAAAACACAATTGGGTCTCAAATGATAACAAGCGCATAACATGGTCCCGACAAAGGCTAAAAGCATATCCATTAAAATGTGGGCCCGACATGGGCTAAAAGTATATCCATCAAAACATGGGTACAAAAAGGGCAATATCCGAATCAACATCATAAAGTAGGCTGGGAAAAGACAGTATATGAATAACATAATGAAAATGTAACACAAAATAATATTACAGACCATCAAATAAAGTGTCCCACTCACCATCAAAAAACATTGCATTGTCCCTAATACAATAATAAAGAATAAGAGGAGAAAGAATTAAGTACTCCCTGAGGTGAACTAAGAATATGGACCCACATCATAGGTGCCCTATAACTGCTCATCAACTGTACCACTAGGAGCCTCCTCAGACTAGGCTCATGTAACTGCAACTAAACTAACATACTCAACTTTGAAAGGTTGTGAGCTAGAGCTAGCGCCAACCATACTCGTATGCTCATCATTAATGGAAACCTTCTTGGCAAGCTTGATATGTTTGGCCTCAGTAAGGCCCTCACTAAAATCAATCCCTGTGTCATCTCCCACAGTAGTGTGCCCAAACAAGTCAGTAAATGGTAAGACCGAGCTAGTAGCAACCTGTGGGATAGTCACCTGAGCATCATCTAGAATGAAGAAGGGATGGATTGTCTGGAACTCCAAACAAATATTATCAAGATCATATTTGAGAGTGGTTACTACCTCACTATCCTCTCTTGCCTCAATCACGGCTAATCTCTACTTATAATCTGTCATTCGAGTATGAAAAGGCTCAAAGCTCCTATCAATAGCTGTCTGAATAAATTGAGGAATATCAACAACCAATCGAGCAAGGATACTGTTGTTTTCTAAAGACATAGAAGAGATCATAGCAAATATAGCAGTAGAAGACTGTGGAGGCTGAGTGGACTGAGTAGGCCGTGTAGGAGGTGTTGTACTTAAGTTAGAAGGTGCAATAGGTGGATCGATCACCGAAGTAGTACCACTAGAAACTTGGGGAGAATTTGATGAAAGTGAAGTCACAAGAGGGGTATGGATGCCCTCAAAAATAGGTATCTGACCCAAAGACAAATCAGAAACCTCAGCAACCTTTCTTTTTTTCCCACTGGATTATCATTGTCTTGACTAGTGGTATGATTAATGAACCCTATACTTATCAATTTCTTGTCAATCCTAGGAAAGAGAGGAATCTTGAAATAGGAATCTTAAAATTGAAACACAACACCGTTATAAGAGCCAAAAAGGCAATTAAGTCCCAGGCTGCCTTGCTCAAATTTTGATCATATCGACAATAATTTCTCCAAAATTTATGTGAATACCACTCATGATGCAACCAACCATGATAGCCCTATCAATAGTGACATCTTGATTATTAGTAGATGGAAGTAACCATTTATCCACAAAACCAAGCTAATGTTCGGTCTCAATCATATGATCTTTTCTCTTAATTTTTCCTACCCCATCGGCCCCTAAAGGAAGACCTTTTGCAATGATTGAGGCAAGCCATGGGAATTTAGTGTGCCCACCCTTTACTCTCTTTCTACATTCAGTGCCCGACTCACAATGGTGGTTGAAGTAGACTTTGTTGATAGCCTCAGGGGTGCAAGGTACCTCAACTCCTCTAACAAGGACACTCAGAAAAAATGGTTTCTTATCAATGGATTCTTTGTACTTGTGTTGCATATGTCGGATGTGGTAGGAGGCATAAAATTCCTGAACAATCTCTAGAAAATAAAGAGGTGATGATGAAACACCCTCATCCGTGAAAGCTTGCAATCCATGCTCCTTAACTTGTTGCACAATCTTTGGGTAGTGTTCTGGGACCACTTTCAAATTAAATATCTTCTCTGGATTGAAAACGTGAATGTCAACCCTCTCTTTATACAAGTCTTGCATCCCTTCAAGTCCAAACCAAATTTTATCTACCTCCTTGGCCAACCCCTTTGAAAGATCAATAGTGTTTTGAATATCAGTGTTTATTATGACCTCTTGTTGAGCTGGTGCATTTTTCTTGGATGTGGTTGCAATGGCTTTGCCCTTATCCTTATTGTTGTCCTTCTTTGTAGCTTGTGGTATTGGTTTCCTTGAAGTCATTTATGAAAAAGAACAAAAGAACCAACCAAAACAAAGAGAAAAGGTAAAACATATTTTTGGATTTTTGTTTATATCATAAAAGAAAATAAAACTATGCTAGATGAGGTGAATTAAAGGTAAAAGGATATATAAAAGCATACAGGAGACATTCATGTCACAAAAATTGAAAGCATGAACAACCAGCACTGACGCAACTTGGGGCAGGCTACTTCCTTGACCTACGCAGGTCACCTGCTCGTGCAGGTGCCTCAGGTGCGGCTGCAGTTGGCTACAATGGGCTCGGGTAGATTCACACTTAAGGGAAAAAATTTCCTTTTTGCTTCAATACTTAGTTTTTGAGATGTTTGACGCAGGGCGTGTGTTCTACGAGGGCGCTAGACTAGTTTTAGGGGTATTATACCGCTCTCGTCTAGGGTTCTCATAAACATACAATAAGTGTCAAGTATATCAAATCCCAAATACCTCCCATAAAGAGAATTAACACCATTAAGTTGAACATGAACACACAATATACACTTAGTATTATAGCACAGACTTAACTCATGACCATCACATTAACAAAAACAATGATTTGTCCTTAAGAATGATGTCACCCGATTTATCATTGGGCAAAGCATACAGTTTTGTCAACGGGGCTACTCAGACTTCACCCAAGGGTTCAACATATAACAATCAACTCAAAAAAGGTCGTGGCTAACCAATTCTGGTAAGAAAACACCACCAACTTGAACCACCGTTTCATACTTCTTAAAAAACAATTCAATTCACATTTTTACTCAAGCAATGACCAAAACTATAATCCCAAAACTAATTACATCAACAATTAGTAAAGATCATTTCAACAAGTTCTCATGAGAATTTCAACAAACACATGGTGCGCATCATAAAATGAACAAAGTAAACAATGAAGATGGCACTAGGCATTCCATGTCATACTATTCAACTCCAAAAAATTTAAAATAATTTTTTTTTTGATGTATTTCACTTTAAACATGCACAAGAACTCCCAACAAACTCCATTAGGTTACCCATAAACAGAAAACAAAAGGAAAATTTTATGTGGGAATTTCATCAAACACATGGTGTGCATGAAATTAGATACTCAAGAATTCCCCAACTTCCAGGGTACAATCGACACCCATTCCAAAAACTTCACAAAACCCATAAGTTCATGCCATAAACATCCCAAATAAACCAATTAAGAACAAAAATTTAGCATATGAGATGCTACACCATTCTAACCCAAGGGAAATTAAGGCAAAAATTGTAAAAAGTGAATTTACCAACTTAAGTAGAAATTCAAAATAATTGAAAGAAAATCATGAGAGCGAGGTCCCCGGAGTTGTATTTGATGTTGTTGTGTGTGTTCTTGTAAAGAGAATTAAAAATTTTGGGTGAAGAAGAAATCGGGGGAATGGTGATTGAGTGTGGTGTGGATGATGAATTTATATGTGTGCAGGTGAAAATAGAGTTTTTAAAAAATTTAATGGGATAACCAGGTCTAGTCAACCCAACACACATTTAATGTTAACAATGGACTTACCTGTGCCCCACCCTGCGCACGCAGGTGGTGGGCTACACATGCAGGTGGGCAGATAATGGTGAGGCAATGTAGCTGGTTGAGGGGTTGATATTATGGGCTACCTATGCGATTGACATGCACACATAGGTGTCTTTCCTGTACCCGCAAGTGGCCCTCTTTCCCCAAGCAGTAACTTCCAGCACTCCTACTAGCCACATGCGCCCCAAAATGCATGGGCATGTGGGCATATGTGCTAGCAGGTGCCTAAATATAGTCAAAACAGTGTGCGAAGGCCTCCATACTTAGAATTTTTTCACTTGTATTCACCAAGATAACCTAAAATTAGTACTCAAACAAATATAAAATACTAATAAGTAACCTTGGGTTGCCTCCCAAGAAGTGCCTTGGTTATCATCGTGGCACGATGTTGTTCCTCATCAACAAGCATCCTTGAAATGGAGCATCTCAACCTTGGCCTCTCTGGATTCACCCACATAAAAATGTTTTAATCTTTGACCATTCACCATGAACCTTCTCTTCTTATTATCCTCCAATTCGATAGCTCCACTCGGATAGACATTTACTACCTCAAAAGTGCCCGACCACTTAGATTTGTGTTAACCCGCAAAGAGATTCAACGTCAAGTTGAAGAGAAATATTTCATCTCCCACATGGAACTATCTTTTTAAGATCTTAGCATCGTTCCATTTCTTCATTCTTTCTTTGTAAAGAACTGAGCTCTCGTACGCCTTAAGGCAAAAATTCTTCTATTCATTTAACTTCTCCATTATAGACTTGGAGGCATCCTCCCAATTCATATTCAACTTATGCAAGGACCATAATTCCTTTTACTCTAACTCAACGGGGAGGTGACAAGCTTTTCCAAACATAAATTGATAAGGCTACATGCCAATAGGAGTTTTGAATGCGGTTCTATAGGCCGAAAGAGCATCATCTAATTGTCGTGCTCAATTCATACGTCCGCATTCATAGTTTTCTCCAAGATTGACTTGATTTCTCTATTGGACACCTCTACTTGGCCACTCATTTGTGGATGGTATGGGGTAGCCACCTTATGCTTCACCTTATACTTATCAAGCAAAGTACCAAACACCCGGTACCAAAAATGGGAGCCTCCATCACTAAGGATGGTTCGGGGAGTCCCGAACCTTGTAAAGATGTATTTCTTTAAGAAGAACGTGACAATTTCGCTCTCGTTGTTTGGAAAAGCAATGGTTTCCACCCATTTTGGCACATAATAAACGGTGACCAATATGTACTTGTTACCATACAAGCTCACAAAAAGGCCCATAAAATTGAAGTCTCACATATCAAATAACTCCACTTCGAGGTTAGGCTTCAATGGCATCTTATGCCTCCTTGAAATACTACCTTGAATTTGGCATTGCGCATAATTTTTCACCAAGTCGTAAGCATCTCGATGAATGGTAGGCCAATAAAACCCACTTTGAAGAACTTTAGTCGCGGTTCTCACCCTACCGCGATGGCCACCGAATGGAGATGAGTGGCAAGACTCAAGAATAGATTTCATCTCTTCTTCCATAACATAATGACGTATAACTCCATCCACACACTCCCTAAATAGATAGGGTTCATCCCATTAGTATCTTTTCACATCATGGAGGAATTGTTTCCTTTGGTAGTAGCTCAAATCATCGGGAAGTAACCGACTTACTACATAGTTTGCAAAATCAGCATACCATGGTGGTGTGCTCCCCTTTAAGCTCATGACAAGCTCATCGGGAAATGTTTCATCAATTTCAATCTCGCCCCACTTTTCTTCATTTACCTCGAGAACTGATA
This sequence comes from Capsicum rhomboideum, assembly GCA_031232105.1. NCBI lineage: Eukaryota > Viridiplantae > Streptophyta > Magnoliopsida > Solanales > Solanaceae > Capsicum > Capsicum rhomboideum. Next base: position 56,182,301 of record CP124718.1, read on the forward strand.
GGTGGTCTGCTACTTGGTTTTCACATCCCCTTTGATCCCTTCACTTTAAAATAAAATTCGTGAAGTAGTAGAATCCACCCTATCAATCAAGGTTTTGCTTCTTTCTTGGCCATTAGATACCGTAGGGCGTCATGATCGGTGTGCACAGTAATTTTTGTGCCTAACAAGTAAGCCCTAACTTTTCAAACCCATAAACGACCGCTAGTAATTCTTGTTCTGTAACCGCATAGTTCCTTTGTGCATCGTTCAATGATTTTCTAGCATCGTAGATAGGATGAAATGTTTCTCCATTCTTTGACTAAGCACCGTGCCTAGTGCAAACCTGCTTGCATCACACATGAGCTCAAAGTGTTGTGACAAATTAGGAGACATTATAATGGAAGCTGACACAAGTTTCTCTTTAAGGAAATTGAATGCCCTCAAACACTACCCATCAAATTTAAACTTTAATTCTTTGTCGAGGAGTTTGCACATAGGATGGGCAATTTTAGAAAAATATTTAATGAACCTCCTATAAAAACCTACATGGCCAAGGAAACTTCTCACCCCTTTGATAGATATTGGAGGAGGTAACTTAGCAATGACCTCTATTTTAGCTTGATCAACTTGAATTTCTTGGCCCAAAATTTTATGTCCAAGAACAATACAATCCTTCACCATAAAGTGGCATTTCTCCTAATTCAACACAAGATTATTTTCCACATACCTTTCAAGCACCTTCTTTAAGTGTTCAAGGCAATCCTCAAACGTATCACAAAAAAACAAGATATCATCCATAAATACTTCCATCAAATCCTCCACCGTATCCGAAAAGATAGAAAGCATACACCATTGAAAAGTGGCGGGTGCATTGCATAACTCAAAGGGCATGCGCTTGAAGGCAAAAGTTCTATAGGGAAATGTGAATTTAGTTTTATCTTAATCTTTAGGGGCTATTGATATTTTATTGTATCCCAATCATCCACCGAGGAATAAATACCAATCACTTCCCGCAAGCCTATCAAGCATTTGATCCATGAAAGGAATGGGGAGTTGTTCTTTCTCCGTCTATGCATTCAACTTTCGATAGTCAATACATACTCTCCAACCCATAATCAGATGGACGGGTATGATATCATTGTTCTTAATTGGGACTACCATGATACCACCTTTCCTGGGAACACGCTAGACCAGGCTTACCCAAGTACTATCCAAAATAGGCTAGACGACACCCGCGTTAATCCACTTGATGATTGCTTTTTTCACAATGTCTTGCATGGGAGGGTTTAATCTCTATTGATGCTCAACACTTGCTACAAACTTGGGCTTAAGTTTTATTTTATGGGTGCATAAATCGGGGGAAATCCCAATAATATTGGTTATGGTCCATCCAAGAGCCCTAATATACTGTATCACCACCGATTTCAATGGCTCGATTTGCAAAGAGGACAAGTCTCCTATAATAATAATAGATAGAGTCTCACCTTCCCCCAAGAATACATAACAAAGGTGAGGTGGCAATGGTTTGAGCTCAATTTATGGTGGATCTTCAATTGAAGGTATTGCGGGAGGAGTTTCCCAATTTTTTCAAGTCAAGGTCCAACTTGCAAGGATTTTTGGTGTAGGACCCAAGCCCTTTCAAAGATGTAACTACTTCATCATATCCTTTAATCCTCTCGCTCTCAATATTCCACAAAACTCCCCCCAAGGACTCACTAATAAAATCAATCTACATAGTATTAGCCACTTCATCATCAATCACATCAATTACAGAGACAACTTGCAAATCCATAGGTTGCTTCAGGGACTTGCACACAATAAATGACACCTCTTCATTGTTTACTCAGAATTTCATTTCACTGTATTTAATATCAACTAAAGCTCGTTCGGTAGCCAAGAATGGCCTACCAAGAATAATAGGGACCTCGTGGTCAATTTTGCAATCTAAGATCACAAAGTTGGTCAGAAAGATGAAATGGTCCACCTTCATAAGTACATCATACAACACACACATGGGCTTCTTTATAGAATTGTCAGCCATTAAAAGTCTCATTGCAGTCGGCTTTGGATCACCCAAGCCTAGCTTCTGAAACACGGCTAATGGCATCAAATTAATACTTGCCCCAAGATCACATAAAGATTTTCCAAATTTATACACCCCAATAATACACGGGATGGTGAATGCTCTCATGTCTTTCTTCTTCACAACTATTGTGCTAAACATGATAGCACAACAATTATATGTCACTTTAATTGTTCAAAATCCATGATTCGCTTCTTTGTCACTAATTCCTTCATAAATTTGACATTCCTGAGCATCTCTTGTAGGGCTTCCCACAATGGTATATTTACCAAAAGGTTTCTAAATTTAGCAAGGAACTTCTTGAATTTCGAATCATCTTCCTTTTTCTTAAACCTTTATAGAAATACAGGAGGGACTTTGAGTTGTAGCCTTGAGACAACCGGGTTTTCATCCGATTTTAAATCACTACCAACTACTGCTTGTGGTTCTTCTTCTCTTTCAACCTTCTCTTCCACTTCTTCTATCTTCTTAATACTTTTCTCATTTGAAATTAGGGTCTCATCTTTTGACTTATCAAGCCACTTTATCTGTCTGCTCACTTGTTCTCTAACACCCTTATCACTATGGTCATCATCAAGATTTACAAAATCTTTCCCAAGAGTTATCCCGCTCCTAGTAACATTGCCATGACATGACTATCATTCTTTTGGTTTGACAACATATCACTAGGGAGGCCTCCTCTTTGCCTTGCATTTAATTATGAGGAAATTTGGCCCAATTAGGTTTCAAGTTATTTTATTGAGGCCTAGTGTGAGGTGACGGTTTGATTGAACTTGAAAAAATTGCCTTTTATTTCTCAAAGAATCTTATCACTTCCTTCAACACTCAAAAGGATATGAGCAAGCACATCTTCATTCTTAAACTTTCAATGACAGTTGTTTCCTTACCCTTGGCCCGATCATGTGAAGAAATATATCTATCATGGTCCCGATTTTTATCTCTCCAATCACAGTCCCTATCTCTTTACTTATCCCTCCAATCTCAATCTCTATCACGATCCTTCCACTCATAGTCTTTCCAATCGCAGTCTCTATCATTCCGACCTTGATTCTCGCCTTGCCTTTGATCGGTAGGTCAGGAACCACCCGTTTGATTTGATATAAACCAGATTTCTTCATCCAGAGCTTCTGCCTTATCATCATTATATGTTTTAGCACCCTTAGAAGCAACGACGTTAACCGCCTTTGGTGTTGAACCCATTACATATTTGGTGAGGAAGTCCAATTATGTCATTACTTTAGCCATGATCTTATCTCTCTCCTTGTCCTTCTTATTTTGTTGTTGACTCACAAAAGATGTGAATGGAGCCCCCACGGACACCTCGATATCTCTTTTGTTCCAACCTTGACTTTGTTTAGTAACTTAACCCAATAATGCCAACGCAACACCATAAGTTTGTTTCACGAAAGATCATCCAGTCGTATTGTCCACAACAGTCTTATTCAATTGATCTAATGCTTGATAAAAGATTTGGAGGAGCATCTTATCCGAAACCTCGTGAGTTGGAAATTTCATCAACTTTTTATTAAACCTTCACCAATCCTCATGTAATGGTTCGCCATTCAATTGGCGGAAGTTAATAATCTCATCCCTTAATTGTAACATTTGGGATAGTGGAAAGAATCGATCCAAGAATGCTTTTGTCAATTCCATCCATGTAGTTATTAAAACCGCAGGCAATTACCTCAACCACAATACGGCCTCACCAGTCAATGAGAAGGGGAAGAGTCTCAGCCGGATGGCCTCTTGTAATATGTGGGCGATATCGAACGGAGTACACACATCAATGAAGTTTGTCAAATGCAGGTTGGCATCTTCATGGACTTGACCCCCAAATAAACCCTTAATTTAAAGTAGATGGAACATCATGCTAGTAACATGGAACACACCATTACCTTCCGCAGGTGGGATGCGAATCGCGCTAGCTCTCCCGGCATCTACCAAATGGTCTTCATCATCAAGATATCCATCAAATGAAGCGGTATTGCTACCATTTTGACTCATTGATTCGTGAAGGCTTTGGTTATCCCCTAGAGAAAACAAAAACAATAAGTAAAGTAAAATTATACCACGATAAACACAAGTAACTTAAAACACTAAAAAGAATGAATGATACATTTCATTACCCGGCAACGATGCCATTTTGATAATGATCAAATACACCCGAGAAATGAGTATACACGATCGTTAGCAATATATTTACCCAACTTGGAGTCGGGGTCATATCCACGAGGAATGAATGTAATAGCTTTTATCTCTAAGTGTAAAAAACAACTAATGCTAGCACGTGATGCTATAAAAGTAATGTGGAAAAGTAAATGGGGGCTTTGGTTTATCATTTTATAGTCAATAATATCAATTATAGTTTGGGAATGCAAATTTTGAGCTATCCAGAGTTGAAATCAAGTGTAAAAAGGGCTTAGGATTATGCTATCTTAATGCATGGGTAGTTGAACATTTTCCTAAATTCATTTAATAGTCATAGGTAGTCTAGATTATAGGTCTTTGAGGCTAATCTTTTAATCAAACACCAAAATATCATAATTGAGTTATTTCGAACACCTTACAAGTGTAGCAATTTGCCCAATCTACTACCTCAACTAGTATCCTACATCTAAGAGACATTATAAAATGAAAATCATCAAGTTTTTGTTAGCTACTACTCCTCACCCTCATCCTCTTTGTCAAGGATGATATGGGTACTAGTGTTAACTAGAGTTTGCAACCTCTAATTAAAGGTTAAGAACATGGAGTAGAAGCTAAACCTATAACAATTAACTAATTAGGAAGACAAATAAACAACACCTATGTAATTATCACTACTCATTCAAGCATAACCCCAAGTTAAGAAATTAGCTACTCATAGAGAGAGAAAGAGGAAATATACCCAAATTCTCATTCCATTCTTCTATTAAGTCCAAGATAATCACAATAATTGAGATCTAAATCTAATAGAAAGCCCAATAAAGATATCAATTTCACACTAGGGTTTCAATTCTAAGTTTCTCAAGCTCAAAAAAGTATAAGAATGGAGTTTCAGATCTAAAAAATACCTTTTAAAGCCCCAAATTTACATTTTTGAAAATTATGAAAATGCCACCGTACTAGGCACATGCTGGTGCAAGTGGAGGACCTACGTGCATAGGTTACCAGTGTAGGTGACCTCCAGTGAACTGCCTCCCCCATCTGTTTATCCACCTACGTGCGCACCTTATGATATGCTTGCGCAGGTGGGCTCTATTTTTCCCATGTGTTAATTTGAGCTCCTTTTCTTTACTTTTCACATTCTGATTGACTCGTATGGTTAGACCGACCTTGTATTCATTAATTTTATGCACAAATGAGTAATTTAACATGAGAATCACCTCAAATCAAAGGAAAATAAAGGATAATTCAAGCTTAAAAGTGCTAAAAAAGGTGGCAAATTACCTACTTATCAGTGGTGCTATTGGCGAGGATGTCTATGAGTTTCTGACTGATTGCCAGGAGAAGTTACATAATCTTGGATCCCTTGAGTCTCATGGAGTTACTTATAATACCTATCAATTAACGGATGTGTCTAGAGATTGGTAGAGGTTGCTTGCTAGTTGTAGACCTTTTGTTCGCCTGTTATGACTTGGACTCAATTTTCTAAGGCATTCTTGGAGAGGCTTGTGCCTTATAGCTTGAGAGATCAGATGAGGGATGAGTTTTATCATTTAGAGCAGCGCTCCATATCTATTGTTGAGGATGAGGTGCATTTCCATGCTCTATCCAGATATTCAGCAGGTAGTATCTCCACCGAGTTTGAGAGGATTCAAAAGTTTGTGAAGGGGTTAGATGATTCATATAAGTTGACTACAGCTCAGATGGTAGTTCTGAGGACTTCTTTACAGAGTATTAGTCAGCATACCAAGATGACTAGATCTATTATCCAGGCTACCTAGGGAGGCACCAAGAAGGTGCATCGTTAGGATGATTTTATTAGACACACCTCCTAAGGTAGAGACTTCTCTAATCGAGGTTCCTGTGGTTATCATGGTAGTCTAGTTTAGGACGCGTTATAGTGATTAGGTGGTAGAACTATAGGTTCTGCGACTTTTGGTAGCCAGGTATTAGGTCATGTGAGTAGAGGTTCAAGATTTAGTTTTTCAGGCCAAGGTGGTCATTATGGTTCATCCACACCTCCTCAAATTATGTCAGGCTGTAGAGGATGCTTTTGTATGTGATGAGTTTGGACATGTGGCTAAGGATTGTCCTCGACGTGTGTTTGGACATCGTCAGCAGAGATCTCGACTTCAGCTTTGCCCTACTCCTATTTCTATAGTCAGAGGTGGTACACAGAGTAGTAGAAGTAGTGGTAGAGGGGCTAGAGGTAGAGGTAGGGGAGCTCATGGTAGTAGTTACGGGTTTGATCGATTTTGGAGTGGGCGTGGAAAGTGTTATGCTATACCTGGTAGGCCTGAGGTGGAGGCCTCTGATGCAGTCATTACAAGTATCATGTCGGTTTGCTACAGATATACCTCTATGTTATTTAGCCCTGGATCTATATTTTCCTATGTGTCTACATATTTTTCTTCTGGTTTTGATGTTGTATGTGAGCTCCTTACTTTGCCTTTTAATGTATCTACCCCCATAGGAGATTTTTTTAGAGGTGGATTGGGAGTACCGATCTTGTATGGTTACCCTTGCGGGTCATGATACTTGGGTAGACTTCATCCTTCTAGATATGGTTGACTTTGATATTATCTTGGGTATGGATTGGTTAGCTCCCTATCATGCTATTTTGGACTGTTATGCCAAGATCGTGACCTTAACTATGCTGGGTGTGACAAGGTTAGCTTTGAAGGGTACGGTTAATTCATGTCCGAAGGAAGTTATATCTTTTCTACATGTTCATCGCATGGTAGAAAGGGGTTGTTTGTCTTATTTGGCTCATGTTCGTGATACTAGTGTTACCTCACTTCCTCATATGGCTTCTGTTCGAGTGGTTTACGAGTTCATGGTTGTGTTTCCTACTGATTTGCCTAGTATGCCTTTGGATCATGATATTCATTTTGCTATTGATGTGGAGTCGGGCACAAAGCCCATTTCTATTTCCCCTTGTAGGATGGCCCCAACTAAGTTGAAGGAATTGAAGGAGTAATTACAAGATTTACTAAGTAAAGGGTTCATCCGGCCTAGTATATTCCCATGGGGTGCGCCTGTCTTATTTGTGAAGAAAAAGAAGGATGGTTCCATGCGTATGTGTATTGATTATCGGTAGTTGAACAAGGTGACATTTAAGAACAAGTATCCTTTTCCTCATATTGGTGATTTATTTGATCAACTTTAGGGTGCTTCCATATTTTCTAAGATTGATTTAAGATTTGGGTATCACCAGTTGAGGATTAGAGCTTTGGATGTTCCAAAGACAACTTTTCATGTTTCGAAGATATCTTTTCAGACTCGATACTGTCATTATGAGTTCTTAGTCATGTCTTTTGGGTTGACCAATGCCCGAACAACATTCATGGAGTTGATGAACCTGGTGTTTTGACCATATCTCGACTCCTTTGTAATTGTATTTATAGATGACATCTTGGTTTATTCCAAGAATGAGACCGATCATGTGAGACATTTGAGGATGGTACTCTAGAGATTGTGTGAAGAGAAGTTGTATGCTAAGTTCTCTAAGTGTGTGTTTTGGTTGGATTCTATCTTTTTCTTGGGTCATGTAGTGACAAATGATGGTATTATGGTCGATTCGGCCAAGATTGTGGCGATTCGTGATTGGGCTAGGCCCACTAGTCCTACTAAGATTCAAAGTTTTGTTGACTTGGCAGGTTATTATTGAATTTTTGTTGAGGGTTTCTCTTTTATTGCTGCTCTTTTAACCAAGTTAACTCAAAAGAAGATTACCTTTCAGCGGTCGGAAGCATGTGAGAAGAGCTTCCAAAAGCTCATGGAATTGTTGACTTCGGCTCCTACCTTTATTTTACCTAAGGAGGGCGTGGGTTTTACCATATTTTGTGATGCTTTTGGGGTTGGATTGGGTGCAGTTTTGATGCTGAAGGGTAAAGTGATTGCTTATGATTCTCGTCAGTTGAAGCCTCATGAGAATAATTACCCTACCTATGACTTGGAGTTTGTCGTAGTTGTGTTTGTGTTGAAGTTGTGGAGGCACTACTTGTATGGAGTCCATTGTGAGATCTTCTCGAATTATTTTAGTCTTCAGTACTTCTTCACCCAGTGAAAGCTTAATATGAGACAGCGGCGTTGGCTTGAGTTGCTTAAGGATTATGACCTTACTATTTTGTATCATCTTGGTAAGGCTAATGTGGTTGCGGATGCCTTGAGTTGGAAGTTGACTAGTATAGAGAGTTTAGCTCATCTCTTGACTCAGGAGCAACCTTTAGCCTTAGAGGTTCACTCTTTAGCTAACCAGATGGTTAGGCTTGACATTTCAACACCTGGTTATGTTCTAGCCTTTGTTGATGCTAGATCTTCTTTGATGGAGCAAATTTGAGCTCACCAGTTTGATGATGATGGTTTGAGAATGGTTCGGGATAAGGTGCTGAGTGGCTAGGCCAAGGAGGCTTCAATTGATCCTGATGGTGTTTTAAGGATTGGTGGCCGAGTTTGTGTGCCAAGAGTTGGTGGATGGGTGAGATTGATTTTGGAGGAGGTGTATTGTTCCAGATATTCCATTCATCCTGGGGTGACTAAGATGTACTGTGATTTGATGCAGCTTTACTGGTGGTGTGGTATGTAGAAAGATATAGAAGATTTTATAGTACGTTGCTTGTGTTGTCAGTCGGTGAAGGCCGAGAATTACAGACTAGGTGGTTTGCTTCAGAGATTACCCATTCTGGAGTAAAAATGAGAGAGGGCCACTATGGATTTTGTGAGTGGATTGCCTCATACTTCTCTTGGTTCTAAGAGTATTTGGTTCATCATGGATTGATTGACCAAATCAGCCCATTTCATCCCTATTTATATTTCCTCCAGTGCCTAGGGGTTGGTCGTGTCTATGTTTGAGAGGTAGTTCAACTTCATGAAGTACCCCTGTCTATCATTTCAGACAGAGGTTTCAGGAGGAGTTGGGTACTTAGGTTGACCTTAGCACAACTTTTCAACCCCAGACCGACGGTCAGTCAGGGTGGACTATTTAGGTTTTAGAAGATATGCTCCATGCATATGTTATGAACTTTGGAGGTCAGTAGGAGCAACATTTATTCCTAATAGAGTTTTCTTATAATAATATCTACCATTCAAGTATTGAGATGGCACCTTTTGAGGCATTGTTGATCTCCGATCGGTTGGCTTGAGACTTCTAAGGATAGACTTCGTGGTACTGACTTGCTTTGCGAGTCTTTGGATAGAGTTCGGGTGATTCTGGATAGGCTTCGGGTTGCCCAGAGTAGGAAAAAGAGTTATGCCAACCGCAAACTTCATGTCTTGAAGTTCGGTATTAGAGATCGGGTTTTCCTTCATGTGTTGCCTATGAAGGGCGTGATAAGGCTAGAGAAAAGGGGCAAGCTTAGCCCGAGGTACGTCGAACCTTTTGAGATTCTTTGGACAGTTGGGGAGGTTGCTTATGAGTTGGTTTTACCTCCAAACTTTTAAGCAGTTCATCCAGTTTTTCATGTATCTATGCTCCGATGCTACATTCCGAATGAGTTTCATGTGCTTTGTTGGGATTCGTCCAGTTGGATGAGAGGTTGACCTTTGTTGATGAGCCAGTCTCCATTTTAGCCAGGGATGTTAGAAAATTGAATTATAGAGATATTCTTGTAGTTAAGGTTCAGTGGAGAAATTGTTCCATTGAGGAGGCTACTTGAGAGTTCGAGCCTGATATACATAGTAGTTACCCCCAGCTTTTCACCGATTCAGGTATTTCCTTGCCATTTTGTTCAAAGACGAACTAGAGTCCTAATAGTGGATATTATAAAGACCTATTTTGTGAACACTAGATTTTTATGTGTTATGACCATTTTACCCTTCCCCATCTATGCTACATGTTGGTTTTGGGGTGTGGGGATGGTTGGCAGGTTCTCGATGCGTCATGAGTGATTTGAGCGAGTTTGAGGTTGTTTTGAGGCTTTATGAGCCAATAGTTGACTTTGGTCAACATTTCATGTTTCGAGTCCCAGATGGTGATTTGTACTGTGCCAACAGATTTGAAATGTCGAATTTGGGTTATTAGCAAGGTTGGTTCGGGTTTGGGACCTTTATTTTTCATTTCGATCCTTCATTTGGAAATTGCCTAAAAGGAGTCGCTGGGGGTTAATTTATTGAAAACAACCTTTTTTTAAAAATCTAATGTAGCCATTGAGTCCGAAACTTCGAAATTAGCCTAGTAGCATTTATGGTTTACTTTTGTAGGGTCTCAAATGAATCCCGAGGGTCCGATCGGAGATTTTGGATCCATGCAAATCAGTATTTTTGCTGATATCTTCTTCATGCCAGATCCTTCTTAGCGAACGCGATCCCGTGGTCATGATCACAGATAATGAAATTTCCCCCTAATACGATTGCGAGTTAGTGGCCACAATCGCAAAGAACATTTAAGGTCTGGTTGAGTTTTCCCCTTCTTCACGAACGCGACAGGGTTGTCGCGAACGCAATGATCTGAGTCATGGACCTGTGCAAATGCAAAGCCCTGACCGCGAATGTGAAGGCCAATAATTTTTCGCTCAACGTTGACCCTCACAATCGTGAGGTGGGGTCCGCGATCGCGAGGTACTATTCACAGAACAGTATAAATACCCATTTTTGCGACTTTACTCCATTTTTGAAATTCCAAGCTTCGGGAAAGGCAATTTTTGAGGGTTTCATCATTGATTTTCATGTGGGTAACTTCTAAACTCATAATCCCACTATTTTCCGTTGATTATATCTTCGAAAACACCTTTTAATATTGATTCAAAATGGATTTTTACGGTTTTTATTGGTAAAGCATGGAAATGGTTTTTCTTCGATTTGAATCTCATTTATAACTTGTTTTTGCGTGGGTTTTTAACTATCGACTCCTAGTATCTTAGGGAATTGTTTCTAAAATAAAATTTTGGTTTACCCCTCTCATTTTCAAACTCGTTTTTCAAGTTCGTTTTTGACCCGACTTAAATATGGTGAATATGGGTATCGATGATTTTTTTAATGCGTAGATGCTATATTTGTATGTTTTAGTTTATTCGGAGGCCGTTTGAAAGGGGAAAACACCGTGTTAAAGGACTTTAGGCTCGAATTTCATCATTTTGAGGTAGGTTATGACTTACTTCTTTCAGATTGAGTTGGGTAGTTAAAAAATAAGTAAAGCATGTTGTGTTGGGGAAAATAACTATGGGGTTTATATTTCGAGAATATTATTACTATTGTGTGCCCGAGTGGGGGTTTATATACGGTGATTGTCGACTTGTGATATCTGATATTGCGTGTTGCCTGAGTGAGGGACTTATTTGACATCATTGGCTTTTTTTGTACATTTATATGCCTTATTCTAGATATGATGCCCGTGTAGAGGCTTAAATTGTTATTATAGGCCTTATTGAGCATATATTGCCATTATCATGATAGAAAAACCCGAGTTAGGGGTTGATAGGGTATTAATAATGTCGTACACGCATATTTATTCTGATGGTGACTATTTAGAGTTGATAATCATGAATTGTGGACATATTGAGTTGATTCTAGGCTCACTTATATATGTATCGAATTGATTGGATATCTTCATACTGATTTGATTGTGTGCATTACATCCTCATTCCATATATATACATTCATGAGATGCTGGTACCATTGACAAATATTGTTTTTGAAAGAAAATTAAACATCTTCATAAAAACCCTCTTCGTGAATATGAGTCAGAGAAGTGGGTTGAGATTGAGATATAAGTTATAGTATACATGTTATGAACCCCCCATGGGTTCTATTGTGGAGCTACGATCTCGGTATGTATATACAGAAAGTTATATGATGACCTTCACCATTCTATCCCATCATCATTGCATTGCATTGCATATGCATCTTTTATGATTGCTTTAGTTTTACTTGATTTGTGTTTAGTTTCCGTATACTTTTTGTGTATGTCTGTGTTGTTTCAAATAAGTATTATATTAGAACTGTTAGTGGAGATAGTGTGAGCTACCATTTGGGAACTTTTCTATTTGCAAGTGACGTGCTCATAGTCTTCTTTACTTATATTATTGTCTACTTTGCTTATTCGACATATGATTCCTACTGTGTATATGTGGACCGTACTCACCCCTACTGTGCCCTCTAGGTGCAGATCCTAGCACGAGTACGACATGCAGAGGTTGAGATCATGCTGTTGGTTGGTGATATTTAAGGTGTCGGCTGCTCTATGTCTTCAGAGTCAACCCCAGACCTCTTATTATCTATCTAGATGTCTTTATTTTCAGTTTCTGAGATAGATTATGTACTTCAGATTCAGTTTGTAATATTAGATGCTCTACACATATGACATCAGATTCTGGGACGGTTTTGTATTTTGTTCGGATTTTTGTCCTTTACTTATATATACATACATACATATATATATATATATATATATATATATGCGTGGCTTGACTTCCTTCTAGAAGTATCGTTTCACTTTATTGCCTTATTTGTTTTAAATTTTCTTCCTTTGTGGTGATTGACTTACTTTTCAAGGCTGGGCCACAATAAGTGCCATCATGACCTTGTTTTTGGGTAATGACAGGAATATATCTTTCATTTTCAGCCGTTCGAAATGCATCATCCACATTGCATTTCTTTCTAATGTAATTGTGAATGGCCATAGTAGCAATTACGATATCTCTTTGAGTGTCAATGTTATAGAAAGGAATGTCTCGTAAAATAGACCGCCTTGCTTTCCAAACACCAAATATGCGCTCTATTATGTTTCTACAAGAAGAATGCAAATAATTAAATTTTTCAATACGTCCTCTTGGCTCCCTTAATTGTTGTGTTGCACCACATCGAAAGTCAGGAAGGTGATATCTCATATTATCTCCACTATAGGGAGCCATATATCCCTTCATGTGCGAATATCCAGAATCAACTAGATAATATTTATTTCCTAATGGATGTGGAAAGTTGAGTTCTTCTTTACGAAGAGCCTCACGAAATATACGACTATCACAAGCCGATCCTTCCCACCCAGCCCATACAAATTAAAACACATGTTAAAATTTACAACGACAAGAATATTTTGAGTCGGATAACCTTTACGTCCAATGTACGATAGTTCTTGACCTTGCAGCAATCTAGCTTTAACATGTGTGCCATCAAGTGCTCCAATGCAATTCTACAAGTATATACATATATAAATTTAACTTAAGCAAATAATCATGAGAGAAATTAAATATTAAGTATAATATAGTATGTATTCGGAGAAAGTGCTACTTACTTTAAAGAAAGGCAAATATCGTTTGTTGCATGGCTTGTGAGATCCTACACCATCATTATAATTTAAATATGGTCTAATGATATCTCTTGTAAGCTTAGAAACAACATTTAAAACACTATGAAAGTGTCTATGAACCATCTCTCCAGAATGTTGAAAGATATCTTGTATCATTCGGTTTCCCACTCCATGTGCACAAGTCATCAAGAACATGCCTAAAATTTCATCTATAGAAATTCCACAAGTGGGTTTAAGCCCATATTTTTCAATTAAGTCATTGGATAAATCAATAAACACCGCCTTCTTCAATCAAAAATTTTCGTAACAACGGATTTCATTTTCTTATAATATCTCTTAAATAAATATATGTCCGGAGCGCTTTGATGTACCACAAGGTTCCTAGCATAAATATTTTTCACAATACCTCAAAATGTATTTACCTGCTAGTTGACACAAAGCCTTCCACTCCTCGTCTTGCCCTCTGCAATTTTTTTCCAGTTCTTCATCTTCTTTATTTAACAAATCACTTAAATCAAGAGATATGCTAATATCCAAACTCTCCATTAACTGAAAACCAAAAAAACATCACATCAGTAGAGTATGGGAGCATCCAAACTCTCCATTTAACTGAAAACCATCATATTTTATTTTGTAATATGTACTATGAATCTATGTAATTCATATCCATTGCATACTTCCCACCTAATAAATGGCAGTCTACAGAACACACATATAACCATAAAAACACACCTATAAATTCAACTCAATTTAGAAAAGATTTTAACCATATAATCACAGCGTCTAAAGTTTACGCATACAACCATAATGTCAAACATCAAACAACAAAATACTTAAATCATAAGAGTACATTCTTCACATTTTTTTAAAGAGGTATCACTCATAGTTACACTCCAACCAAGACTTCCGAGCTTCATCAGTAGTCATCTTAAGAAATACTTGACGGACGTCTCTCTTAAGAAACAAGTTCACAGCATAGTTGTACATTTCAGACGGGGCAGAAATTTCAGGAATACTTGCCAAAAATTCCATACACTTGTCAATGGTGGTATCTTCTACTGCATGAGATGTAGTAGTACTTTTGCTAGACATTAACTCTACTATAGAGTGCATTTCCTCACTAGCAAATTTCATCTTACTCTTTTTTACTCTACTACTAGTTCCAATACCATCAGTTGAAATATGTCTTTTTAGTGATGGCTTGTGAAACATAAGAGAATTCATATCCTGTAGGTCATCACTTTCATCACTCCCTTCATCATTAGGATTAACAAATTATTCTTTGTCAAAGTCATCAACACCATTTGCTCTTTCTTCATCCAGATCTAATTCAATTCCAGAAATTTATTCTTGATTCGCGGAACGTGCTCTTTTTCCCCGGAGCTACAATATCAGAAAATAATGCATCATAGAGATAACATATGAGAGAAATATCTCTATTCCTAAACATCCTATATCGATAATCCACCTGTAACAAAAAACAAATAAAACTACTTTAAGTAAATTAAGCAATGAGAGAAATAATAAAGAAATATAGAACAATGCGAGAGATGTATCTTAATCTTTTGCTCCCACCACTCATCGTCTGCTATGATTGTATTTTTTGTAGCATTCCAACCTAAACCTGTGTCCCCTCTCATCATCTACTTAAAAAGAGTCCAATCCTGTTTCATGTTATCCCACTTATTTTTCAATTGTTTTCTCATATAGTTTCTTCCCGTCTTCCTATTGAACTCGTCAACCATATTTTTCCATCCATCTTTATTAAATAAGAGTTTGGTCTATTTCCTTTCTGAATTTCTATTTCACACACCTCTATTAAAGAAATATAGGCATCATCGTCCCACTTAGCATTACTTCGTACCGAACTAGTTTCCGGCATGATGGAATATAAATGATCTGAAGATGTGAGTGAATAAGATGAGCAGTTAAAGTTTTTTCCCAGAAAAAACCAATCAAAGTGTTATAAAAAAGGAAAGTATGTCACTCATAAAGAAGTAAAATATAGATACAGAGAACTAAAAAAACCCCAAGTACAAAAAGTCCATACAGAACAAGAAATAACTAGTTCCAACTAGCACAAAGTCATTAACTTACAGAACCATAAATAGCTCATTTAAAGTACTTAAACCTTAATCAAAGCAAAGAAACAACCCCTACCTCTCTCCACCCCACCCCCACCCCCACATGATCACTAGAAAGTAATTATATTGTGCATTCGACAACTATGACTAGTAAATGATAGGAACAAAATTCAGTCTCCAGATCATTTAGTTCTTTCTTGTGAATATCAGAGTTGAAAAATAATCGATTAGGTTGAATGTAACATGAAATCAAATCGATTTATCATACATGCTGCAAGCCTTACGTTTAATAGTTCATAGATTCAAATGGACAAAGAAAAAAATCAAACTAGGTTGAATGTACTGCCTATTGCTATTAGAGTTGGAGTTGTTGCAATTGATGCTTTATACTTCTATGTCTACAACAGTTCATAGATTCAAATGGACCAAGAATAAAATGTCATCATCTTCTTATTAACAGATCGAGGAGACTATTAAATTTTGTATTAAAATTCTATGCACAATTGTTTATTCTATCCATTCATTCTCTATATTCCACTTCTATAGTGATGGAAATATGAAATTGCTAATTTGTCTTGTTTAAGAAAATCATTGTATGCGAAAGAAAGACCTGAAAAGTATTGAGTTTGAATCACAGGAATTATATTAACATGTAAGGCCTGAATACAGTCTAATTATGCTAAATATACATATGTCACGGTAAGATTAGAATGCTATTAGTCAATAGTATTGAGTATAATAAATTTTAATCCCCATCGATTAATAGTCGAATACATTCACAGAGGTATTACTAGTAGAACAAGGTATAATCAAACATCCTTAACAAAATAGAAACACAATATCCAGATATGGGGCAAGCATAGGATAAAAGTACCAAACAAGCAGCACATTGATTATTATATTTCCTAATGGAGATAAACTCAAAGTAGCTAATAGTGGTGGGATAGTGATATTAATATACATCATAGATCACAATAGCCGATACATTGTTTGATGATCAAATCTAGAACTTTAGCACAACACTGAAACTTACTCTCATTGTCACTTGTGAATTTTGCCAAACCCATTAACCCATTTTCGTTTTACGAGCTTTTTCTTCTAAAAATTGAACAAGAAAACACTTAAAAAGGAGCAAAATTTGTTGTTTCAGCTAAATGGGTTTTTTGATTTTCCATTTTCTTCGTGAAAAATTGATTAAAAGTCACCCAAAAAGGAGTTGAATTGCTAGCGACCCATTAAAATTTATTGTTTCAGTCAAATAAACTACACAAGAAAAATATTCTTCCTAATTCCTCACAAACTCCACAAACATCAAATTGCTACTGACCCATTAAAAAAAGACACAAAATGGAGGGAAAAATGAAAAAATGGAGAGAGAAACACAAAACTAGAGAGAAAATGCAAAGACGGGGAGAACTTTTCGTAGAATCTCGATGGAAAATGCAGCAATTTGGGAGAGGATCTGGAGAGCTGCGGCGTTAGATGTGAGGAATAGCGAAGAGAACAGATGTTTTGGGGTAAACATGAGAGTAAATTTGGAATATGTGATAATTATAAGGGACAGTGTTGTCGTTTACTTGGTCAAACCATAATGGCTTATAAGCCAAAAATAGAAAAGTAGGGGTCAGTTACTTTTAGCTTTTGGCTTTTAAAAAGTAAAATTTGACTTTTTTAAGAGGTTTTTTAAGTTGTCAAACACTCCAAAAAGTAAAAAATGGCTTAAAAGGTATTTTGACCAGCTTTTAAGCTCATCCAAACACGCACATAATCATCATCACTGTTGCTTGACATTCTTAAAAACGAAGCCCTTTTGGGTTAAAATATATGAGCCCTTTTGGGTTTAAAATATTGGAGCCCTTTGTAGGGTTAAAAGTGAGTTTATTTTTAAAAATGTAGCAGAAGGATTGTTGAGAATCTGAATGACAATTATCTACGCATGTAGTTTTTTTTTTGGACTTTGTTTTTGACAAAATATCTTCATTATCATCAAATTCAGTACAACTCTCATCTTAACTTATCCTTAATCTGAACCATCGGATCATTGAACCATAGACTCTAATACCACTTCTTGGATTCGAAATCGAGAGGGCGTCATACGAAAGCTATTAGTTTGCAAACTATAGAGGCGATAATTCAGACAACAAAGAAAAACATACTAAAAAGCATATTATTAATATGATTTGGTCAAACGACCTACATATTAAAAAACTGCTATTGGAAAATTATATAACCTATTGGGAGAAATCTCCCCCTAAAAAAGACTTTTTAAAGACTACATTGTGGATGCTATTGTGTTATGTAATAAGAAGAATGATCCTCAATTTATAGAGGCACAAAATCTTTCCTCCAAGCAAGAAAATAACCAAATATGGTAGAGTTTTATATTTTTCTTTTAGGAAAAGTAAAAGTAATTATTGTATTACTTTTATTTTCCTTACAAGAAAAATAAAACTTAAATTTAGTAAGAAAACTAGGGGAAAACCCCTAACAGGGACAACCAATGTCTCCATGGTTAGAAGTTAAAACCATTATTGGTTTTCTTTTACCACTAACAGATTTCCTTATTTGTTTGTATTTATGTTTTCGAAACTTTTTGATTATCTTGTAATTACCAGGACATGATACATTGGAGCCTAATAGTCATGCTCAGTCTGTGAAACTTTTTGATTATCTTGTAATTACCAGGGCATGATACATTGGAGCCTCATAGTCATGCTCAGTCTGTAATACATTACTGTTTGGTTTGTTTTTAACAGGTTCCCGTGTAATTCTATAATTTTTCATTGCTCACCTATTTAAACTGAGTTGAATGTAAAAAATTGCCAAGGATGTACGGAGTGAAAGGATCAAAAACATCTTTGTGTTCAAGTTCAGGACCCACTTTGGAGGGGACAAATCTACTAGGTTCTGCTTTAATATACCAAAAATTTAAGTTTACAGTTAACCTTTTGTTAATTCTTTTCTGAGTTTCTGTAGTTTTTCTTGTCTATTGATTTGTGTCATTATTTTTTGATATCGTGGGTCATCATAAGGTAATTCATCTCCATATTCAAGTGGTGTATTTAGTAATTTTGCTTCTTTTTTATGGTAGTTTTCTACTGTTAGTTTATCTCTATGTTCTATTATTTTTTTATGCTTATTTTTTCTATCTATATCGGTTTGTGTACCAGTTATATCAGTCTTATTTCTTTTTATCCTATGCTCTGATACCTATAAATATACAATTTACAATAGGACAAATAAATCCAAATATAGTTTTAGGACTACAATGGCTAGAACAAGTAAAACCATATAAGTTAGAAGATAAAAGATTAATCATTCATTACCAAAATAAAAATGTAATAATCAATAGGACAAAATCAATACTATAAAAATACCTTAGCATGAAAGTATATATATTAGCAAAAATAATTGTGGAAGGATATAATAGTAGATATTATACACCAATGATAGACACAGGCTCAGAAGCAAATTTATGTAGATATAATTGTCTACCAGAATCTAAATGGAAACAAGTAACACGGTTATAATTTCTATTGCGTTCTCTGTTGTTGATTGATTTTTTAGTTTTTGTGTTATTTTTTCTGATCCTTTTATCCATGGTGTTATTTTCCTAGGTTTATTTTGTACTCTTTTGGCTCCTATTTTTTGTTTACAAGGTGTTGTAAACCAACAGTATGTTTTTGTTAGTATATGAGGGTATAGTTCATCTATAAAGGGCATTCCTAAAATTATATCTCTGTCTGAGTAGCTTTGTCTTGATAAATAGTCTGCAGTGACATTTTTGTTAGTACTGATCATGTGTTGAGACCCAATAAAAAATATATTTCAAATATTTGCTATGGAGGAATCCAACATAGAAACATCTATGTCACATACTACCGAAGAAATAACACCGAAGGTATACTCATATTTACATATGTGTAACTAATCTGTTTATTCCTAATAATCTCTATTAGCTTATTATTATTTATCATGTTATAGTTTGATTATGTTAACATTATCCTTATTAGTTTACTATGGTTAGGAAGCTAAGAGTAAGTTAGACCCAGACTAAGCTTTTCCAAAATGGTTGAACCCAGAAAAGGCTAAGAATGCCGTGAATAGGGTAGTAAACCAACTGAAGTAAGCAGTGTTAGGGTAAACTGATTGAAGCTGGAACCCATAGTAGTGACCAACCGGATAATTAAACATACTGGACTATTAGATGATAAAGGTAATAATATAAGCAGAGGTTAGAGGGAATAATGATTAAAACACACAATGAAAAAGATGACAGAACCTAAAGAACTTTCCATAGATATACCTCAATCCAGTGAAAATATAGAAAAATACAAAATTAAAACCCCTAAATATCTAGTTAATGAAGACAACAGTTATAAAATATTACTTTTATATACACTCAGAAAACTAAATAAAGACTCAATACAAATAATATATAATTTATTACTAACTCATGAACTCATAGACCTAATGAAGGAATCATGGTTAGATACAATATTAAACAATGATAGTGATGATGACTTTAGAGATAATGATATATACCTAGATATAGATACAGAAGGATATCTAGACTATAACTAATGAACCAAGAACATTTAGAAAATTGGCAACGAACTATAGATGAGCTAAGAGACAGAGAAACTTTAATCCAATATAACCTAGATAAATATGTACAAACACAAAATAGTGGTTATTTAGATCTCATAGTAAGAGATATCAATATCATATTAAGATTAATTAGAGAACGAGATAACTACTATAATTCCGCATTTAGATAAAATGACCAAAGAAGCAAAGATCATAGGACCACCCCCACAAATGGTATCAGAGCATAGGATAAAAAGAAATAAGACTGATATAACTGGTACACAAACCGATATAGATAGAAAAAATAAGCATAAAAAAAAAATAATAGAACATAGAGATAAACTAACAGTAGAAAACTACCATAAGAAAGAAGCAAAATTACTACATACACCACTTGAATATGGAGATGAATTACCTTATGATGACCCACGATATCAAAAAATAATGACACAAATCAATAGACAAGAAAAACTACAGAAACTCAGAAAAGAATTAACAAAATTATATAGTAACTATGAATCAACTAAAATAGATGTGATCTCTTATATAGAATATAAATACATTAAAACCTTACGAAAACAAAAATATGACGTATAAACAAATAAAAACAATCAGATTGAATCTAGCAACAATAAAGATTGAGAAGAAATACAAACGAAGTCTCCAAAAGAAACAAAAACTTAGAGAAGTCACACAAATAATTAAAGAAATAGACAATTTATATAAAGTAATGACAAGATTAGTCAAAGCATTAGATAAAATAACTATATCATTAAAGCAGACTATAAATGGATAAACCAGAATCAAGTAACCCAGTATATATATATCCAGAAACACCAAAAATAATAAGAAAAATGGAATTATTAAGAAAATTAAGTGATATACACGAAGAGCTTACTATTAGAAAAGAAAGATTAAATTACAATATATTTGCAGGCGTAGCTAAGAAATCAATCGAAGCACAAAAACAAACTATACAAGAATTAGAATTACAAAAAGATATATTAGAAGTAAAATATGCTTATGAATAAAGAAGAATATCCAGTAGAAGAAAAAACATTTTTAGGAACAGATGGAATACAAATAATAATAACACACTCAAATTTAGGACGACGATATAGAAAAATAGGTACAAAATTACATTTAATGCCAGATCCAATATCAGCTAAATTAGAAGATAGTTTAACAGAAATGATAAGATTACAAAAAGAAAATACTGAAATAGATCAAAAATTAGAAATTGAAAAAATACGATTAGAAGCCAGAAAAGAAATCGAACAACTAAAAAACCAACAAATCAAACAAAACCCTCCCCAAAAATCCATACCACCTCAAGAACCAATCCCTGAATATACTGAACCAGAACCTGAAACATCCGAATCATCTACAAAAATACAAGAAATGGAAAGAGAATTAGCAATATTAAAACAAATATATGCCCAAAAAGTACAAGCAAGATTAGCAAAACAAAATGAAAAAATAAAAAAAGAAAAAGAAAAAAAGTTAGCAATGGAATTAGAAAAGTTAAAAGAACAAATACACTTAGAAAGCATAAACCCTGACGAAGAATCTCCAAATATAAGTATTGACAACATCACGATAGACAATTTAACTATAGATAATGTAACCATAAACGAATCCGAATCCGAAATAAATTTAGCCAATAATGATAATAATGACGAAAACAGTGAAACATATACCCAAATAATGAACCAAATAACAGATTTAAATATAAATACAACAAATGCTAAACCAAATATAAATACCATAAAAAATGAACAACCAAGTACAAGCAGAACATATGAGAAAAGAAGATATGATAATCCACGAACTAGAGAACCTACATATTGGACAGTAACAGATGATAATAGATACGAAGCAATATGGCAAAGTAGACTAAATAAATGGACACCAACTAAAACTCCAGAACATTCACAATTTTTAGATTTAGATTGCGTTACAGATGTAAATAAAACAATACAAGTATGGATAGGACAAATTGCAAAACAACTAATAGATAATAAAATATCAGTAGCAGATACACCAGGATACATAGAAAGAACACTAATAGGAACAGTAAAATTATGGCTACATAACATAACAGCTGATGGTAGAGCAGCTTTAAGAAATAATAAAGATAGTAGTGGAACAATTACAACATCAAGCATAGCTATATTAGACAAATACGAATTTGGAATTAGAAATGAATTTGGAAGTATGACAACAGAATTAGCAGAACAAGAAAAAGATAAAAATCTAAATAGACAATTAATGAATAAATTATCAATATGCAATATGTGTTATATAGATGAATATACATGCGCTTTTAAAGATTACTATTATAGAGCAATATATACTCATGAAGAAGCTATAGCAGTTAGAAGAACATATTTTACAAAATTACCTGAACCATTTAGTACAAAAATTATAACAGCATGGGACGCAGCTAGTTTAACAGATACATTAGGAGCTAGAATAAAATATTTACAAACATGGTTTATAGGACTATGTGATGAATATAAAGATAAACAAAAATTAGATAAAGTATTAACAAAAAACATGTCATGTTGTACACAAAAGATAGCACCACAATTTGGTTGTAAAACTAAGAAAAATAAGTTTAGATACAAAAAACGATTTAAAAAATATAAATCTTTTAAATCTAAATACAAGTATAAAAATCCAAGAAAACGATATTATATAAAAAATTACAAAAGAAAAAGACCTTATCGACCTAAGAAAAAATTATCAGAATGCAAATGCTACAACTGTGGAAAATTAGGACACTTAGCTAAAGATTGTAAAATACCTAAAGATATAAAGAAAAAACAAATTACCGAAGTCAGAATAGAAGAAAATATTTATACAGAATTACCATACATAGATTATGATTTAGAAAGTAACGATAGTATTTATGAACTAGATGAATTGCCAGAAATGAATAACTCAGATTTCGAAACTGATTTGAATAATGATGATATTAACAATATAAACCTATCAGATACAGAAAACGAAATTGATGACTGAATCAGGAATAATAGAAAAAGAAAATTACCAAACTGAAGATAGTAATAACCAAAAAATAATATTTGACTCAAATATATACAATAAATCACAAAACAAGAAATAACCTTAAAAATAGATAATGTATTAGATGTACCAATGGTAAAATATTGGTTCAAAAAACCAAAAGAAGAATATTATATAATAAGCCAAAAAGAACATACAGTAGACTGTAAATATGCACAAGGTAGTGCAATGGTACCCATAATAAGTAAAAGAGAAATAACCAAAGAAATACAAACATTAAAACCAAAACCGAAAAACGAAATAACTCATGTATACTTAGGAGCAATACAGATATTAATAAAAGCATGTTTTAAGGAAGGAATAAATACACCTATAGAACTATACTTAGCAGATGATAGAATTAAGTACCCAATTGAACAGAGTATAATTAGTGCAGTAAAAGGAAATTTAATATACCAAAAATTTAAGTTCACAGTTAACCCAAATTATACAGTAGCAATAAAAGATAGAAATATAGATAAATCCCTAGTATTATATTGGAAGCTATCAGGAATAGAACTAACCCCTGGAAGTAAAATATTTATGGCAAGATGCAAAAATTTATATATTTTAACTACTAAACATATGGTACAAGCAACTAATAAAATTGATAAAATTAATATAGAATCCCCATTTGACAATATCTTAACAGTTATAGATAATAATGATTATAGTTATGATGAATTAAATATGAACCAAGAATTAGATATAGTAAAAGAAAGATTAGGAACGACATCAAAAAGACAAATAGATGCCCCTTCATCCTCATCAAGAATGAGCACATCTAGAAGAATAGAATATGAAATACCTAATGAAATCATACCAACACAACATCCCTATTATATAACAGGAATATTAAATCAACGAAAATATTTAATCTTAATCAACACAGGAGAACAAGATAATTGGATAACCAGAGAATTAATTACAGAAGATGATATTATAATACAAGAACAAGGAATACCCGATTTACCAATAGAATTAAAACAGACAAAGGAAATAACTATTCAAGAAATAATTATAGGCGGAATACCTATAAATATACAGTTTACAATAGGACAAATAAATCCAAATATAGTTTTAGGACTACAATGGCTAGAACAAGTAAAACCATATAAGTTAGAAGATAAAAGATTAATCATTCATTACCAAAATAAAAATGTAATAATCAATAGGACAAAATCAATACTATAAAAATACCTTAGCATGAAAGTATATATATTAGCAAAAATAATTGTGGAAGGATATAATAGTAGATATTATACACCAATGATAGACACAGGCTCAGAAGCAAATTTATGTAGATATAATTGTCTACCAGAATCTAAATGGAAACCAGTAACACATCCAACCGTATTCTCAGGATTTAATGACGAAGGAAGTATGATCAAATATTACGCAAAAGATGTAAAATTACAAATATGGGATAAAATACTAACAATAAAAACAATGTACAATTATGAATTCTCAACAAGAGATATAATTTTAGGAATGCCCTTTATAGATGAACTATACCCTCATATACTAACAAAAACATACTGTTGGTTTACAACACCTTGTAAACAAAAAATAGGAGCCAAAAGAGTACAAAATAAACCTAGGAAAATAACACCATGGATAAAAGGATCAGAAAAAATAACACAAAAACTAGAAAATCAATCAACAACAGAGAACGCAATAGAAATTATAACCTTTAACATCAACATGTTACAACCAATCTATGATAAGTTAGAACCCTTATATAGTGACAATCCGCTTCAAGGATGGCATAAACATAAAACAACAGTTACCATAGAACTAATAGATCAAAATAGTATAATAACCCAAAAATCGTTGAAATATAACTTTGATGATTTAAAAGAATTTACCTTACATATAGATGAATTACTTACAAATAATTACATCCAAGCTAGTAACAGTAAACATACTAGTCCAGCCTTTATTGTTAACAAACATAGTGAACAAAAAAGAGGAAAAAGTAGGATGGTTATTGATTATAGAAATCTAAATGCCAAAACTAAAACTTATAATTACCCAATACCAAATAAAATACTAAAAATTAGACAAATCCAAGGATATAATTATTTTAGCAAATTTGATTGCAAATCAGGATTTTATCATTTAAAATTAGAAGATAACTCTAAACATTTAACAGCATTCACAGTACCCCAAGGATTTTATGAATGGAATGTTTTACCCTTTGGATATAAAAATGCACCAGGTAGATATCAACATTTTATGGATACATATTTTATGCAATTAGAAAATTGTATTGTATATATTGATGATATATTGTTATACTCAAGAACAGAAGACGAACATATACAATTACTAAATAAATTTATCAACATTATCGATACAGCAGGAATTAGTTTAAGTAAAACCAAGGCAGAAATAATGAAAAACCAAATAGAATTTCTTGGCATACAAATAGATAAGAATGGAGTAAAAATGCAAACACACATAGTACAAAAAATTATAAATTCAAATGAGCTACTAGATACAAAGAAAAAATTACAATCCTTTTTAGGATTAGTAAACCAAGTAAGAGAATATATACCAAAGTTAGCAGAATATTTAAAACCATTAAATAAAAAATTAAAAAAGGATATTGAATATCATTTTGACCAAACAGATAGAAAACATATACAAAAGGTTAAAGAATTATGTCAAAAGTTACCAAAATTATATTTTCCAGATATAACAAAGGAATTTATATATATAGTAGAAACAGATTCAAGTAACCATAGTTACGGTGGAGTATTAAAATATAAGTATCTTGATACAAAAATAGAACATCACTGTAGATATCACTCAGGAACATATACGGAACCTCAAGATAAATGGGAAATAAATAGGAAAGAATTATTTGCCTTATATAAATGTTTATTAGCATTCGAACCATATATAGTTTATAATAAATTTATTGTCAGAACAGATAATACACAAGTAAAATGGTGGCTAACAAGAAAATTAGACGACTCAGTTACAACAAAAGAAATACGAAGACTTGTCTTAAATATACAAAATTTTACATTTACAATAGAAGTGATCAGTACTAACAAAAATGTCACTGCAGACTATTTATCAAGACAAAGCTACTCAGACAGATCAAGATAGCCAAATGGATATTTTATTAAAAGCCATGACTACACTTTGCTTAAAAGTGGACAGTTTTGAGCTAGAATTAAAAGAGCTAAAGAAGGAAAGAGCTACAAGTCAGCCGCATGACTCAAAATATGCTGAACTATGTCGATCGGAAGACATTAAAAATCCAGAACTAGAAGGAGACGTTGAGAAACTCCATAAAGCTCATAACAAGTTTGTTAATGCAGCTACAGGAAAAGCATCTACGGAAGCAAGCAGCTCAAATACAACCAGCCAACCTACAAAAAGACAAAACCAAAATTTAAATAGCCAGTTTACAAAAACCTTTACCAAAAATAAACAAACCATAAATCTATCACACCCGACTATACCAAGTCCGCAAACATCCACATATGCCGCAAGCCTAAACCAAAATAAACAAGTATATAACCACATTTCCAAAGCATACATCCAAAATATCTATAAAACCCAAACATTTTTGAATTTACATCCAAGATCTCAGACAACCAATGACCCTCAAAAAGATTTTATAACTCAAAAACTACAAGGATATAACAAATTAATTGCCCAGCCTGGCACCAGTGCAAATTTAGTACGTACATGCTACGAATATGGACTACTTTCAACAGTATATACAGCAGATGGAGCAGAACTACAACAAATACCGGACTTATATAATGCTTTTACAATATATAAAAGAATTACAGACGGATCATTCTTTTACATACGATGTTATTCAGCACCAGCAGAAATATTATACAATGAGATAAAACCACTCATCCAAGTAGTAAAAATTGGACTTACCAGAGATATGATTATCCCAGAGGAAATAGAAAAGCAACCAGAAATACCAGAAGTTGATATACCAACATTCTTTGCTACAAAAAGATTAATAGGACTACAAGTAATTATTCAAGAACTAGTCAACAACTACACCAATGGACATAATATATGGAAATATCATTGTAGAGACCATGCCATGATCTATGCAAATGCAAGAGTACTACGCCAAGAAGATATGGAAGAAGTACGTAGTTGGATATGGACACTATTAAGACCTGAAGATACCCCAACAACAAGAGCTATCAAAAAGGAGTTTATTTCAGAAAATTTA
Source organism: Capsicum rhomboideum (assembly GCA_031232105.1). Taxonomy (NCBI): domain Eukaryota; kingdom Viridiplantae; phylum Streptophyta; class Magnoliopsida; order Solanales; family Solanaceae; genus Capsicum; species Capsicum rhomboideum. The sequence goes on from CP124718.1 coordinate 56,209,717, forward strand.
TTAGTCAAATACTGCCAGTATTTAGGACCAAAATATCCAGATCACCAATGTTCAAAATGCAGTGGAGGAAATACGACAACTATACCAGAAGTGAATCTAGAATGAAGACACATCGGACAAGCTATGGACAAGACAAGCTACTACAGACCCATCTATATTTTAATTAAAAATGTAGAGTCTCGTATTGCTAACGTGATATAAAATAATATAGCAAGAATAAGAAGAATAAGGGAGAGAAGAAAGAAGGTTTTATTTCTCTTGAATAATAAATTATAATGAAGAGAACCCCTTTCGTTGTAGGGAAAAATTGACTTGGCACCAAAGTTAGGGTTGCTAACTTTTCTCCAAAAGATAGACATTTACTATAACTTGATAGACATTCACTTTAACTTGATAGACACTCACTATAATCTATGATAGTGATATTATTATCAGGGCGAATTTAGCCTTTTAGCTACGCATTCATCTGAATTCGTAATTTTCGACACAGAGTGTATATAAATGTAAGAATCTCTATTAAGATAACAAGAAATATTAGATTTGTATCTATAATCTAACAATACAATTAGTACAATCTTAAGACTTTTAAACGTAGAAGCCGTCAAATATAAATCACTAATCCGCCTTTGACTATTATGGCACTCTATATTATCATAAGATTATGTTATGATTTTAATTTAAGGCTTCATTTTTTAAATAGAAGTTCTATTGAATACTTTTGAGTTGAAATTATCAACTTGCACTCTAATTTATTTGTTTTAAGTAAATTTGAAGATTTAGTTGTATATATTTATTTTGATATTTGAATGTTCAATATAAGAAGGAAAAAAAGGCACATTCGGTAACTTACGTATGTGATCCATTTACTAGTTGCATTAATAAATGTAAGCATTCAGTATCGTTAAAAAAGTGAGTTAATTCCTCATATTGCCAATGAACTATTGGCAATATCCCACCAAAATCTTTTTTTTTTTTTTTTTTGATAAAAATGTTATTGAGTTATTACTTTGTCTCTTGTATAGTTATTCTAACATTTTAAGCTACTAAACTTACTTAATTTTTTAGTTAACATTTTAAGTTCAATTTTAATGATAAATTCATTAAATTATACCACCCAATACATAACAAAAAACGATTCTAGTAAAAAAGCAATGAAATCCATCAAAATAAAATAGATTTTAAATAAAGATAAATTATACATGCTGAGATGTTTTAAAAAAAAAAAAAAAAACATGAGATTTTAAAGGACAATTTTTTAAATTTTTGAGCGGACACTCTCTCTATTTCATAAAATTTATTCACTTTGCTCTACGCATCACATAAAAAATTATAAATAAGAAGGATAATTTACTAATTTACCTTGTAATTTTTTTAATACATTCTTTTTGTGTCTTAATCAATACTAAAATTAACAATGTAAGATTTTTTTTGGAACTTTATAATATATATACTTTCAAAAAGAATTAATTATAAGGACAAAAAAAAATTAATTAACTTCATACTAATCTTGTAAATTAAAAAATAACTTAGAATATATGAGAGAAAAAGATTAGTCAATACTCTTTCCGTTCTTAACTAAGTGGACAAAAATAAAACTTTAACTAAGAAGATTTAAAATATAAAAAAAAAAATGCACTAAGAAACTAAGACAATCAACATTTACTATACATACATAAAAATAATTTTATTTTTTACATATGTAATGTCATTTTTCGCTGAATGAAGTTTGGACGGACCCTTAAGCTCAGTAACTTAATTTGGTTCAAATTTTATCTGTTCTAAAAATTTATTGAATGTATACATATTAATAATATAGAACTCATTATTTTTTTAAAAAATAAAAATAAAAATTCATAAACTTCAAATTGTAACCCATAAGTGGGACATGTAAAGAGAAAAGTCTATAAATAATATGAAACGGAGAGAGTGCTCACTTAATTTTTTTAAAAAAAAAAAATGGTCCTATAAAATCTCATGTTGTTTTATTTATTTTTTTAACATCTCAATATGTATAATTTGTCTTTATTTAAAATCTATTTCATTTTGGTGGATTTCATTACTTTTATACTAGACCCATTTTTTCACCATATTTATTGTCATTGAGTAAGGATAAAAGTGAAAATAAATAATTAATTATATCTTGAATTTTTAAAATAATGACTGTTTTGAATTAATTATTTTTAATAAACACATAATTAAAATGGACGTAAAAATATTTTTTAAAAGATGTATAAAAAATAATACGAGAGATAATTTGAAAAAAAAAAAATAACATCTTCATTATGTAGATTAATAGCTTTTATCTTGAATCAAAAATAAAACACCAAATTATATAATATGAACAGGAGGGAGTATAACTTAACCTCATCCTGGAATTTTTGACAGAGTCGACACTTCCCTCCGTAGAACATGACCGTAAAGCTGTTATGTTGATACTCATTGTTTCAGTACTGTTGTACTTTTTCCAATACACAATAGGAAAAATATACTTAATGAATATGAGAGTAGAATATCTTCCATTTTAAGACGTTAGTAATTAAAAGAATTACATAGTTTTTCTTTCACAAAAATTTCCAGAGAATTTAAAAATATTAATTTGGTTCTTGATAAGCTTTCTGTATTTTCTAAATATGTAAGTTATGTTTAAGAAAATTAACAAGTCAATGAGCAAATCCACCAGGAATATTAGAAGCTGTTTTCAGTGCATAATTACCAACTTCACTATCCTTTTTGCATGGAATAATTTTTTTTTATTTTATAAAGTAGGAATAAGACTCTATACTCACTATTTTTTTTCCATACTTCAATTATGAGATTATACTTCCATGCTTCAATTATGAGATTATACTGATTATGTTGTTTTTATCATGATTAATTAAAGTATCTATTAAGATATTTGTTTAGCAATACTAATTTAAAAGAAAAAGATATATTCATTTTGATTTCATTACTTTTATACTAGACCCATTTTTTGTTATGTATTGGGTGATATAATTGAATGAATTTGTGATTAAAATTGAACTTGATTAAGTAAGTTTAGTAGTTTAAAATGTTAGGATAACAATACAAGAGACAAAGTAATAATTCAATAACATTTTTGTCGTAAAAAAAATAAAAGCGACTTTGATGGAATATTTCCAATAGTTCAATGACAATATGAGGAATTCACTCTTAAAAAAAGTCAACACTAAATGCGTGAACATTTTCTTAATCCAATATCAAAGGGCAATTAGATGTAAGAAAAATCATGTTCGAGTTGATAAGAATATTTTCTGCAGTTGGAATTTAAGACAAATATAAGCTTTACATCAGTTTTCACAGAAACAGCGAAAATACAGGATATTCATCAAGAAACCCGTCATAATGTAATAACACTTTCATACTGGAAAGGAATGCATGAGGAGTAAAAATAGAATTGTGTGGGAGTTGAAGTGGAGCAATGAAATGCAATGTATCGCAATCTTATATGATGGTAACCCATGGGCTTCAAAAAGTGCCCAATAATTTTGTCGAAACTAAAAACAATGTTCATGTTGTTAAACTTTCTGTGCACCTTCACGCCATAGGAATCCCAAAAGATTATCAATGATGAGCGGCTGATTGATTCATTTCTGAGAACACTCTGAATTGGAAACAGATACTTGATTTGGAATTAGCAGCACAAATTATGAACACAAGAAGATGTAAATTCACCCCTCACCATCTTCTTAATTTATGTTTTACTAATGCCCTCCATCAACTTCTACTCAAACCCAAGATGCACCCAAAACCTTAGCCATGAATGCATATTTGTCTGCGGCTTCATCAATCTGCAATATACATATTACATTCAAAATAGTGTGACTGTCAATTGAAGCAGGCCAGAATGATGACTATGAGAAACTTACAACTTTTTGTGTTGGTCGTCCAGCTCCATGACCAGCCTTGCATTCGATCCTACCAATGATGGGATTGGTCTGACGACTCTTCTCCAAGCTTGTGCATAGGACATATTGCATTGTCTAGATAAGATAACATAATTAGCAAAATGGTTCACTTGAGAACAAGAAAACAAAGTGTAAATCACATAGAAATTAGCAGTAAAGGAACTTTCAAGGAAAAGCATATGATATTCCATCATTGCTCAACTATTGATCACACAGGTCCATTAATGTATGTTTCACATTAAAGGAAAAGTTCAATTAAATCCCCATTTGGGCTATTAATAGGGATAGAGCATAGCCACACCAACATTTTAGCTGCAGGAATTTTGATAGAACCCATTTATCTTTCTAAAGAATTTTGGCAACAGTTTCTCTTCAACTGGAAGCTAATGAAGGGAACTCACCTACGTGAAAACCATTTTCCAAAAGAGAATTGCTCACTGTTTGAAATGAATCACCAGTAGCGCCAGCCTCAACGTATTATGTTATGACCATGTGATAGATGTAGTACTTGTATATTACATAACTTTGAACTGTATAACATTAAAGTTTTCAAAGCGGAACAGCCAACAAGAAAGTGGTTGTATATCCATAGTTGAGCCACCATAAATTAACCAGAACATGTTCATATCCAGGTGCAGGAAACAAAATAAATTATTTTATTTCTCTTTCATTTTCATTTATTTAGACCAACCAAAACTCAGTCCCAAGATTTACAATTTAAAAATGTTTTACTCTGAAAAACTATTCCAACTGACAAGAAAGTGAAAAAGAATTTATCAACTTTTAATATGCATGCCAATCAAATCAAGGGAAAACTATATCTGGATGCAGATGCAATGGCAATAAAAAAAGGTGCCTCCAAGTGCTATCAACCTCGCCCTCCTCCAATAAATTTTTAGATTTTCCTTGCTGATTCCTACTGATTTGGCAGAAATCTCCTTTCATGCGGATTTTGGGCAAAGAATCTGCTTCAACATTGAAACTTCAGGGCACTCTTTGTGGGCATAAAGTGCTGATGTTAGTGGACAGCGGCTCTATGCATAATTTTGTGGCGGAAGAACTTGTCACGGAACTTGGGTTGGCAGTCAAACATGTTCCCACCTTTGGTGTCCAGATTGGTAATCGTGACATTATCAAATGCAATTGAATTTGCAATGACTTGTCAGACGAATTTCCTCAGTCATCACACAAGATTTTTTCCCTTTTCTTATTGCTGGAGCAGACATTGTGTTGAGCATACAATGGTTGGTGTCCTTGAACACCATACAGGCCAATTGGAATGAGATGTTTATAATCTTCCAATTGAATGGGAAAAATTACGGGTTGCAAGGAGTTCCTCAGAAAACACACAACAAAATCTTTCCAATCTTTGGTGGCTACAACTGAATGACATCCCACTTCCCGTGTGATACAACAACTCCTAAGTGAGTTCAATGATGTTTTTTCCAAACCCAATCCTCTGCCCCCTTTTCATCAATTCACTCATTATATCCCCTTACTTCCAAATTCGAGACCTCCCAATTTACGTCCATATCGTTATCTTTTCTGCCAAAAGACTGAAATTGAAAAACAAGTCTCTTTTTTGTTGCGATCTGGTTTTATTCACGCAAGTTCTAGTCCATTTGTGAGTCATGTCCTATTAGTTAAGAAAAAAGATGGTAGTTGGCATATGTGTGTTGATTACCGCAGCCTTAATCAAATCACTATCCCAGATAAATACCCTATACCTAACATCGATGAACTACTTGACGAACTCCATGGGTCAATCATATTTTCTAAGATAGACTTGTGATCTGGTTACCACCAAGGCACCAAATTCGCGTCAATCCTTCCAATATTTCTAAAATTGCTTTTCGCACTCATCTGGCCATTATGAGTATGTTTTCATGCCTTTTGGCTTGACTAATCCTCCGTTCACATTCCAAGCCGCCATGACTGATCTTTTCCGCCCCTACTTGCGCAAATTCTTCCTTGTCTTTTTTGATGATATTCTAGTCTGTAGTCCTACCTCCCAGAAACATTATGAGCACCTTCTAACAACCCTTAGTCCTCTGTCTAGCCGTACTTACTTTGCTAATCCAAAGAATTGTTTATTTGATCAACCTCAAATTGGGTTTCTAGGACACATAGTATCACGTGCAGGAGTGGGGGTTGATCCTGAAAAGGTTGTTGCTGTCTTAGATTGGCCATTACCTAAATCTCTTAAGGAGCTACATGGTTTTTTAGGTTTAACTGGGTATTACCATCACTTTGTGCGCAACTACGGCATATTGGCTAGTCTTTTGACTGACTTGACAAAAAAGAATGCATTCCATTGGAATGATAACGCTACTGTTGCTTTCCACCAATTAAAAGAAGCTTTGATTTCAGTTCCTATTTTATGTCTTCCAGATTTCACTCAATCTTGTTAAAGTGGAATGTGATGCTTCTACAACAGGAATTGGTGTCATTTTGTTACAAAAGGATCATCCCATTGCATACTTCAGTAAAAGGCTTGTCTTTTTCTAACAGAATCAAATCTGCCTATGACAGGGAACTCTTAGCCTTGGTTTTGGCTTTGCAAAAATGGAAACATTATTTATTGGGGCGTCATTTTTTTGTGAAAACTGATCATTATAGTCTGAAATTCTTATTGGATCAGTGAATTACCACAACCGAACAACAACGCCTTCTGTTGAAGCTTCTGCCTTTTGAATTCACTATCATTCATAAGTCTGGGCGTGAAAATATAGGAGCAGGTGCCCTTTCTCGCAGGCCACATTCTACCAGTCTTTTGGCTTTGGCGGTTCCTGTTTACATGGACTTTGGAAATTTGCAAGCCAAGTTGCGGTCAGACCCTTGTACAAAGGAACTTCTTTTATAGAAACTTGATGATCCCACTTCTCTTTCGGACTTTCAGATATCATCTAATCTTTTATATTACAAGTTCCAACTGGTCATTCCTGATGATTCTTCTCTTAAAGCTAAGATATTAGCCAAGGTTCATGATTCTCATGTTGGAGGACATGGTGGTTTCTTAAAAACTCTTTAAACAGATTTCAAAGAGTTTTTATTGGCCCCAATTGAAGAAAGATGTCAAGCACTATGTCCAAAATTGTTTGATATGCCAGAAAAATAAGTATCAGACACTTGCTCCAGCTAGTCTTCTACAACTTCTTCCTATTCCAGAGCGTATTTGGGAAGATATGTCATTAGATTTCATTCTTGGCCTTCCAAAATCTGGTGGATTTGGTTCAGTATTGGTGGTAGTTTCAGTAAATACGGTCATTTCATTGGCTTGTCTCACCCATTTACCACTAAATCTGTTGCTGGCCTTTTTGCAAGGAAATGGTCCGGCATCATGGCATCCCACGTTCCATTTTGTCTGACCATGATGTTGTTTTCTTAGTGCTTTTTGGCAGGAGCTCTTTCGCCTTAGTAATACTCGTTTTCGCATGGGCACTTCCTATCATCCTCAATCTGATGGCCAATTAGAGGTCGCTAATCGTTGTTTAGAGACGTTGCTTTGCTTATGACCAGCCTCACCAATGGAGTAAGTTTCTTGTTTGGGCTGAATATTCCTTCAATACCGGGTTCCACACATGTACTAGTTATTCTCCATTCATGATTGTGTATGGACGAGACCCCCCGACACTGCATCCTTATCATCCAGGTGACACCAATATTGCAGACCTTGAAGAACATATGTTGACTAGAGATGCTATGCTAAAAATTATGAAGGACAACCTTCTGAAAGCTCAATCTAGGATGTGCTTCTGATTCTAAACGTAGAGACCTCTCTTTTAATGTTGGTGCTGTCCTTTTACGTCTTCAGCCATATCATCAAAAATCCTTGGCCAATCGCCCATTTCAGAAGTTGTCCCCTCTTTTCTTTGGCCCTTAAAAAATCATTCGCAAAGTGGGTCCTGTTTCTTATGAGCTTGAACTTCCAGCCAGTTCTAAAATCCATCCTATCTTCCATGTTTCTCTCTTAAGCCCACCCTTGTTTCTGACATTCCTTCCCAGCTGCCGGAACTACCATTAAATTATGAAGGCGAGCTCATTCTTTCACCTGCACAGGTTCTAGATCATCGTTGGAGACCACGAACAGCCAAGTCTCAACTTGAATTATTGATTCAATGGGTTGGTCAACCTCACGAAGAAGCTAGCTGGGAAAATTATAACTTGTTAGCTTCCCACTTTCCAGATTTTCGCCTTGAGGACAAGTCAGTCTTTCCAGGAGGGGTGCACTGATAAGCCATGTATCTTCCATACTCATCGAAGGAGGAAGAGGCAAGGAGGAAGAGGCAAAGAAATATAGAAGAACTGGAGGATTGGGCAGTTTCATAGAAGTTACTAGAAGTTTATCTGTGGTTACCAGAAGTTATATGTTCTTATTATAAATGTTGTAAAGTAGTTATAGGTCATCAAATTATTTATATAAATAATGTATCTTAGTAATGCAGAGAGTAGTGATAATCATCTATTGTATGCAACCAGATTGTTCTAAGAGAGATGAGATGCTTGTGTCTCTGTTACTAAATATTTCAGTATAACTTCTATCTGTTTTGTGCTTTTAATGCAGCCACATCAGCAGCCAAAGCATATATGGCTTCCAATTTCGCTGCTATAGTGGTCAATTGTTGGCCGATCTGATCATGAGCTGACATGATAGGTTCACTGTGGGAAGCGTTGGTCCTTGTGTTAACCATGGCAGATTTGAAGAGGCAGGAGAAGAAGAAGTGGGACTCTATTTAGCTAGTAACGTACCGCCAATAATTTCAATGAGTGTAGTGGTACCACTCGATCATCATGATCTGCTGTCAATAGCATAGTGGACGGATATTGAGATTCTTGATCAGGAGACTGTTCCCATGGCCTTCTGACATTATGCAGTGGTGAGTACCTAAACAAATTTGAACAAGGAGAATTGAGAGAGAATCACAAGCCAAGTAAATTTTTGTATCGCAGCTGGAAAAAGATAAGAAAATGTTAATTCAAATGCCTCAGTCAACCGAACATAGAGGGTCATTAGACACAGACACGGAAAGGGGAGGAAAAAGAAGGGGTGGAAGCAAGAAGGAGAAGCATCAAATGTATGATTGACAAGGTAGAGACTGGCACAGTTGCTCAAGTTGTTTTTATCTCATTCTCTTGTACATGGAATATTACAAATGGGGCTTCCTCCAAAAGCAATCTATCACCATACTGCTAGTTTTTCATCCTAGGAACTGCTGTCATATTTCTTTTCAGTATTCCTTACATGCATGAATTGAAAAGCATATTAAGAGTATGCTGCGGGATGTTTCCATGAGAGTTCGAAAACTCACTTGATTAGCCACTGAAACTCTTCATCCTTCTCCGAGCAGCCATAGTCAGAGGTCCAGGCATGACCTAATGAGGAAGAGCATATAACTTGTAAAGAGCAAAAGAAATATGTAACACTGAAGGTGAGAACTCGGTCTACGATACACTACCTATGGTGAACTTGTGAAACCTAAGCATATCCATAACACCAACGTGTGCGAGAGCACAGCCAAAGAGATCAGGTCTCTGCAATTTATGAAGCTTCCACGGTCGATCACTGATTTATCAACATCAAAATGAGCAGAAGTAAGACAGTCATATTGAAGAAACAGTTAAAAGTACCTGATTGATACAGACTCCAACAAGAAGCCCACCATTGCTTCCACCTTCGATACACAACTTTTTGGGCTGAGTGTAACCGGCTTCCACAAGATACTCAGCAGCAGAAATGAAGTCGTCAAAGCAATTTTGCTTTTTGGAAAGGGAGCCAGCTTTATGCCAATCTTCTCCATATTCCCCGCCACCACGGATATTTGCAATGCAAAACACAACACCTAAATGCTTCGCAATTACAACACGACCAACAGAGAAGTACGGCGTAATACTAATATTGAATCCTCCATATCCATATAATAAACAAGTGTGTGATCCATCCAAGGAAATATCCTTTCCCGCCACTATAAACATAGGGATCTTGACACCGTCTTTACTGGGAACAAAAACCTGCAAAAGGAGACCATCCCCCACGAAAGAAAAGGAGACATCGGACAGTCGTAGTTGAAGAAAGAGACAGGTCATTCTTTTTCAAGTAGAAAAAAAAGTGAAAATTCCTTGTTGCTTTTGTATGTTCACATGGATATTGCTGTGATGTTCATTGAGTGAGAAGCAAAATGAAAATAGAAAGAAATCTTTTTTTCTGATAGATAATAGAAGCAATCAGTAAATAGCTTTGTTTTCACAAAATTGCATTTGCCTCGGGGCACTCGCAGAGCAAGTACTTTACAACCAAAAGTAGAGGAATTCATCAGTCCACTACTATGCCCAGCAAAATTCCTCGTCTCTAATGGATGACATGTTCACCCAGTTCTATGGTAAGTATTTCACCCTTCAAATATCTGGAAAAAGTTCAGGCATTTGTCTTCTGCCAAGAAGATCAAAGGGTAGCTAATTACGCCATGTGAATAGAAATGTGGCAAAGAGATGCAGGAAGGTATGGTTCCAAAATCAATTAACTTTTAGACAAATGAATTTCAGAACTAATAACCCTGTAATTTTCCTATTCTGTAGGAGCCAAATGAATGTGTATGAAAGTGTAATCTCCTACTTTAGTTTAAACATTTCAGGTTAAACTAATTTGGAAAAATGGGTTGATTCAATGGGACATACTTTGTGGGATTCACTGGGTGTTGTTGGGTTGATTCAATGGGAAAAATCATGCACAAAATTTTCAATTATAAAACAGATCAGAGGTGTCCACTATGGCCAGGACTAAATGTTGATAGGAGAAAGATCATAAAAAACACAAGTTCAAGTATTATAAAAAAACACAAGCATAATTGCGACAAAAATCTCCATTCACCTGATTAACTTGAAAATCAGTATGATCAAAGCCAGGGACTACAGTTTCTCGAAATACTTTCAGATTTGGAACCTCTGCTTTGAGATTACACTCATATATAATTCCAGGGATTAGGAAGTTTGTAAATCCAATAAAAATAGTGCCGTCTTTGCGGCGAGCAGATATTCCAGACACTGTGCCAATATCAATGGGTAAGTGATGAAGCAGTGCTCCTGCTTTCAGATCTCTCAATTGCAAAACATTTTTCACATCACTCAGATAACTCACAACAAGTTGACTGTCATTGACAGCAACAGCTGATTCAAGCACATCCTTTTCATCCTCTTGGATGATGTCAGACCAAGAATCAGGTTCTTTCAAATCTACTCTGACTAACTTATACTTGGGAGCATCCTTATTGGTTCGAAAAGTGAAAGCAGTGCCATCATTTGCAACATAGTCATAAGAGGCGGCAAAGTTATCTACAAGCTTGATAAAGGGTAGTAGTTCATTTCCCCCTTTACAACCTTCAATCCCATCAGGAAATACAGATAAATCACAGTAATAAACTTGGTTGACTGGATCACAGTTCTCATAAGTATACAGGAGAACATACTGCAAGGGGAATTAGGAAATAGAAACTTAGTCAGTAAACAATATTTTGAAGTTAGATTCTATACAAGATGAACGTTTTTTTTTGGATTGGATAAGTTAAAATCAAAGTAAAACTTGTGAACAAAAAGAACTTCATAAATGAAAGGAAGACAAAATAAACCTAAAAAATAGGAGTTGCTTATGAAGAGCTTCTAAGCAACCCATGACTAAATTCTATCAATTTACAAAGCCTCGCTTGAATTTCAATTAACAATAACTAATATGGGAGGAAAATTATCAAACATTTTTCAACCAAATGCTCCAAGTGTCACAAAAATCATGTCAAGAAGCCTTTAAGAAAGTAGTACTTTGACTACTTATAGTCTATCATATAGCTTCCTTCTTAGAACCTTCTTGGGAATTTCTCTCTGTTTTCTTCTTATAAGTACCATCCTGCTTTCCCAAAGCCCACACCTTAGCGCCATATAGTAAAATTTCACTAAATGGTAAGTAGGACACCATATACTCTAGGCAAAGAAACAAGATGGCGAATCACCCCCGACACTTTCAAGAAGCACGGTACATCCACGAGAGTGATACTTATCAATGTATCCCTGTTCCACATCTATTTTACCAGCGTTTGGAAGAAAAAAATATTGATATAACTTTGGAACTTGGATGTTCCATAATTCTCAGACCACAATAATTATGCAACAGATTAGGAGATTCTGCAGTAAACCTTTCCATCTTCTGTCACCAAAGCTGAACGTGTACATTTTGGATTTTCACGATCTTTCCAGCACAAGATATCATTGGACTGATCAGTACCCAAACAATGATAATACACTTCATGGTGTAAATTGGAATGTGTCTCTGTCCCAGCATCCAAACTTTCTCCATCTCTATGAAGAAAAACAGGCTCCAAAATTTAGAATGACAGAAAATTATGGAAGCCTCTTTGACTAGAAAACTGACATATTTTCAGAAATATATGTCATAACTTTACTATGACATATTTATACATTTACTATTTAAGGTTCTGTTCAGATATTTATACCTTCGCAATTATAGAATACAAGCAGATAATAGCACTATATGTATTACAACAAACCTAGTGAGCTTATTGGAGAATTAGCCAGCAGATAACATTACATCGGAGCAGATGATATAGGTGATATCACGTGACCTAAAAATACACTCAATTGGTATAGATATTCCACCAGACATACAGAAAGCCACGGTTGTCAAATCATACTTGTACATGAAATAGATTTGTAATGAACTATAACTTTCAATACTCACTTCGGCGTTGGATAACGGCTGTAGAATAACCCTTTGCTGTCATGGGTCCAGCTAGCATCAGAAAACTTGACCTGTTGTGAAACAATTAAATCCTTAATGAGAAAATAAAGAACTACATGCACTCAACTATGCCTACTATAATCAAAATTTATCATCTTTCCAAAAACATACCCACGACAATACATCAGGCTCGACGCTCTTATCATCAACCCGCATAATTTTGATAGTCATCCAATCACTACCGCTCGAACTAATGCCATATGCCAAGAACTTAGCATCCTCACTAATGGAACAAATACTCAGTGCAACTGTCCCGTCCTCACTAAGCGTATTTGGATCAAGCAAAATCTCTGGTTCTCCATCCAAGCTATCCTAAACACACCAAGCAATAAGACACAGTCAATCAACTTATGCCTCAATTCCAGATCAGTTGGAATTCGCTAAAGGAATCATCTGCGTGATTTCCTCTATTTCAACAGAAACAACCAAAAGAGGCTTTCCAAAATCAAAAGAGGGAATAAAAATTGAATCTTTGCAGACCTGCACATAAAGGACTTTTTGGGGTTGCAGTCCTGTATTGTGGAAGTAAAAGTACTTGTCTCCTGCCCTAAAAGGGACTTCATATTTTGGAAAATCATACAACTTCGTGATATTTTCTCTTAGCTTTTCTCTTGTCTCACAAGTCTTGAGAACTGAGTCCGTTAGATTCACCTGCTTTTCCACAAACTCCTTCGTCTCCTCTGAGTCAGGACCCTCAAGCCTAATCAAAAGGTTCAAAACACAAAAAAATAACAAAAAATTTACCAAAGCAAAACAATAACAATAAAAACAGCCTCTGCTACAGTCCCAAGTGAGTTGGCTAGGCTATTTAATTCCTCCATTCCGCTATATTCAGATGCATGTGAAAAGTCTACCAAGGAAAACACTAGCAAAAATTACTCCTATTGCTTCAGTTGATCATTGAATCATTTTGCACAATTTCTATGAACAACTAAGATCGTGGAAGAAAAAGAGAAAAAAAAAACCTTTAAGAACATGTATATTGAGCTAATGACAATGTTCAAAACCAACCAAATCAAAATTAACCAGAGAAAGACACGACAAGATCAACTTTGCACATATATATATACATTAGGATAAAAAGTACTGTGATATGTTTATGCTTAAAAAAAGGTATATTTTAGCACGAAACCGCTATGTCACCGAGAAGACCATGTAAAATAGAGCAGTAAAGTATATAGAGCATGCTCATTGAACTAACATTAATTAAATATTCCAGAATAGTACCACCGATAAGGATCAGGAATGTTAACCCCATGATAGTTATCTGTAACAGCTTCATCACGGCGAGCAATTGGGTAGGGCAGAGGCTCTTTGAGGGCCGACAGGGATCCCATTACAGAGGAGGAGGAGGAGGAGGAGGCAAGGGAACGGGGAAGAAGATGTAAAGCAAAGGGACGGTTCTTTGGACGTTCGACTAAAAGACAATGTTCTTTGTTGCGGTGACTACTACTTTGTTGTCTATTATAAGATGGATGGACGAGGAAAGCAATGCGGGTAAGAGATTTGGGGGAAATAGGAGAGTAGAGAATGGCGCGATGGCAAGGCAATGAAAACATTGCGGGCAGACCGACCTTGGTTGGTTGGGCTGACCACCCAAAATAATGCGTGGATAGGGCTAAAAAAATGTTGCCATTTTCTGTGGACAGAGGCGGATTCTGAATTTGGAGTCTCCGAATGTCAAGTAGACTCATCGATTAAATCAATCGGAGACTCCAAATCCTAGATGCAAGCCAATTTATGGCCAAGGGGTTCATTCGAACCCCCTTCGGCGAAAAACTATACTATTTATACATGATTAAAATTATTTTTTTTTTATATATATATATATATTGAACCCCCTTTGATTAGTTCGTGTGTTTACTTTTTTCGATTTTGAACCCTCTTAGATTTTGACTGCTTCAGCTTTTTTACTTATTCTAAAAGAGAAAACAAAAATATCTTTCAAAGTTACAAAGGGTTGTGGACATTCAGAAAGCAGCGAGAGAAGAAGTAAGAAGTACGATGGAGCTGTTGGCAGAGCCGGTTTAGAAAGAAGATCGAATGGACAGGTTTTTATTAAAAGTTGATGAGAGAGAAAGAGAACAAAACTTATTCATCTTTTAATTTTATATTAAACAAATACTAATTAATAAGAAGTTAAAGAAAAGTCACAAATTTTTATTAAACAAATACTAATTAATAAGAAAATAAAGAAAAGTTAAAGAAGGAACACAACTGAATTTAACTTAAAAAAATTAAGTTGCCAGCAGGTTTCGAACCTGTGCACCTTGGGCGGAATAAATGACCCTCTGCCACTGGCACCATCATCCACTTTGGTTCTCTGGGTGGTAAGTGTATTATTTATACATATTCTGTATATATATTACCTATATATAGAGAGTTTCCGTTGAAGTTTGCGGGTGGCGTGGCACCCCCAAGGGCATGAATAAATTCGCCCCTGTCTGTGGATTATGTCGCGTCGGAGGTAGCGCTATGCAAATTTCAGGTCAAGTCAAATCAATTTTGTAAAATTAGACAAAATATCCCTTGGCTTAAATCTTTTATAAAAAAATAACTCACTAATCATTTACTACCTAAAATGGTCATTCGACTAAAGTTTCAACCTGAAATGGTCACTCGTCCGACAGTCCATGGAATGGAATCACAAACTGTGAATCAATTTTGTGGTATCTTGTCTGAGAGTAATCAAATTTCCTTAGAAAGCACTAATAACGGTAGTAATCGTTAAACCAGGAATGTGTTAGTACATACTTAGTAGATTATACTTCAGACCATTCACATAGTAAACATCTTCAATAGCATGAGCAAGAGACTTACCAATCTGACTAACGCTAAGAAATGCATCCTTTCTTTCCATCCCCAAATGACACACTACCTCCTTGAAGGTTTTGTTATATGTTTAAAACATATAATATTTTTTCCAGGCAAGGAGGCACTATGATTATTGGTTACATATGGAGGGATGTCAAAGAAGCCAAATACTTTCTCCTCTTCTTTTCCTTCATTAATGATTTCTTCTAGAAACTTTCTTCTTCACTCCTTCTCCTTCTTCTTCTTAACTTTAAAATTGATTCTTTGTAAACGGAAATCGTACCACCCTTATTATTGAATTACGACATTTTAAACTAAATATATTACGTTGGAAATTAGACCGAGGCTGATTTCGATCCATTATTTATCCACTCTTTTTATCACTACTTACTCACTTCGGTCGAGGGAGATTCCGACCCTTTCTACATTATTCTACTGTTTTAGTCTTGAACTCGATTTCGGGCAATGGATTTACAGATTTATACTTATTTAGCCTCGGTCCAAGCCAGAGCAATTATTATACTTTTATTTTTCTCCAGTACTGAACGGAGTAAATTTGTTATGATGGATCATGAAAGTCCTGGTTCGGGATCAGGCAGTGTATACGGATATCCCGAGTCCCCTATAGGCCCCTTAGTCTGATGAGTCACAGTACCGGAGAAGGATAGTCGAGCTAGTGAGCTTGAGGAGGTGTATACACTTGTGTTGGATAGGGTACTTGGTTTATCTCGCATCATCTGGTTCTTTCGTGACTTTCATTCATTCTCATGCATTGCCTTTCACCAGTGTAATTGTTTGGCACTTGTATCTATCGGTCTTATGAGGGTTGTATAGATACAATTTATGGTTATATGTTTGCTGAGTGCTTGCATGTGCCTCTCCAAGCTTATGGGGGCTTGGCTGGGGTTATTGGTTGTCTGGGCTAGCCGGTTACATTATTATTGGCTGGTATTATATGGTTCGTGGCAGGCTGGATATGGACTGGTACCCGAGGTTGTTGGTATATTTCTGATCCCTTTTCTTATTAGTATGGTAAGATTTATTATTGTTAGGTCACCTTCTTATTACCCACATTTTCGGTTAGAGACCCTGTGGATCGGTACGGAGACATCTGTATCCTATCTTTGGGAGGCTATAGGGCATCCATAGGAAATCCCAATTCTTGACTCTTTATCGTGTGTCCGTACTTCTATAAATCTCTAAGAACTTCTTTTGGATCCACTCATCCTCAGATGGATAGCATGAGGTTGTCGATAGATACGGACGGGACTTCTGTGCGAGTTATCAGAGTTTTAGATCAACATCGGGCTAGGGAGTTAGAGATTGATATTGAGGATCTTTAGCGTCAGTTAGAGGGTTTAGGGCCAGCCAGGCTCTGGCAGAGTTTGTGGCCGCTTCAGCTTTTCAGGATACCGTGTTAGGGATTCCAAGTCTTTCGTAGACACTTCATCATTAGTGGTGGTGCTTTGTACATCGTGTGGTTCTCAGGACAGAGTTGGGTTTATTGGTGTTCAGTGGGTTCTCTATCAATTTCAGAGTATGAAATTAGGCTTCTCGAGTGGTCCAGACATACTCCTATTTTATTTCCTACAGAGCATGAGATGGTGCCTGGGTTTATCAGAGGATTAGCCCTACCACTCCATTTGGCGTCAGAGCATTTGAAAACAGCTGGGGCTCCTTTCCTTCAGGTTATGGAGTATGTAAGGACTCCAGAGAGGGCATGTCTTGGGCCATATGGAGGTGGCGGTAGGAGACCATGTCTATAGTACAGTGTTAGTGGCATTCCATTCGGAGGTAGGGATCCTCCCAGCAGATGTCAACATCACTGTAGCCTATTAGGTTCGCTCAATTAGAGCCTTAGATTATAAGTGACTCTCAGGTAGGTCATGGTGGTCACAGTGGATAGAGTTCTGGTTGGGCATTGCGGGGCATTCGATCTAAGTCTTTAGTCCATTGAGGCCGTTCTGGGTCAGCAGATACAGTGCATCAGAGAGTTCCAAGGGCATGTTTTGATAGTGGGGAGATTGGTCATTGGTTTAGGGAGTGTCCCAAGCATGATTTGGTCCATCAGTTGGGGTTAGATCGTGTTTCTCGCCAGGTTAGAGCTTTAGGGGTTTGTTATAATTGTAGAGAGACTGGTCATTGGCCCAGAGAGTGTCCCCAGCAAGGAATTATTAGGCAGTCAGCGCAGTCAGATTAGTCTCTTAGAGATGTGGCACCTTCAGGCAGAGATAATGCACTTAGTATTTCAGTTGGTCATTCAGACGCTTAGTCCGAGCTTGGATGCGTTTAGATTCACACCATTTTTGGGCAGGTCATGGGCTATGACTTCGGATTCCATCGTTATAGATTCGCTTTTGATTTTTTATCCTTAGTTTCTATTTGAGTTGAGTTGGGGTATTCATACCCATTGGTGTTTAGGTGCCTTGATATTACTATATTGGTTTTTATAGCCTTTGTGTAAATTTATCCATATATGACTGCCCCCGTAGATATTTTCTTTTAGTAGTGGATTGAGTGGATCGGTGTTGCGATTTCCTTGGGGTGTAGCACTTGGGTTAAAGTCCCTTTTCTTTGGCATAGTGGCCTTAATGTGATATTTGAGTGGTACTGGTTGTCTTTCATTTTGTGCCACCTACATTTTATGTTGGTGTAACTATTGTTGCTGTTATTAGCTTGGTTGCTATTGATTCTTACCTGATAGATGGCTAGACTAGCATTATCTAGTTGGTATCCCTTTCTTGCGGTTCTTATCTGTTTGACTTAGAACCTTGGTTGGTTGTTGAGTGGTTTCTGGGAAGAAAGTTTGGCCTTCCATGGTTTGGTTGTGATTCTAGAAGTGGCGACCCTTATTCTATAGCCCGTTCCAAATGTTGATAAATTAAGGTTTGTTCTTTTGGTTTGGCTGGTTTGTCACTAGGTAATAGTCTTAATCTTGGTATCGGTATTGAGTCGGATACTCCGTTCTTCCTTCGATGTGGTTTATGGTTTAGTTGAGTTGAGGATGGTTTAGATAGGTAAATTCAGAAACTTCTTAGTTTGGTATTTGTTCGGCCTGCTATGACTTCATGAAATACTTCGACTTGGTGAGATGTGCTTGTGTATCAGCTGTCTGTAACCAAAGCGAGTGTCTTTTTGGAGTGAGTATTCATTGTCATAGATTGAGTATTGGTTCCACCAGATTCAGGCTAAGATCGTATTTTTTGAGTTCCTCGAGATTTGACTACCATTAGTACTCTTTGCAGCCTTGGTGAATTCTTGGTTATGCCTTAATGTGTTATGCCCTCAGCGGATGTGGATTTGATTGCTCGTGTCCTTAGCCCGTGGTTTTTCTTAGTTGTGATTTTATTCTTCGGCAACATTTTAGTTTCAGCCCTTGCAGAAATTGTTGGACATATGCTTAGACTCTGAAGTTGTGATTTTTGACTCTTTCGGATGACAGCTTGAAAGTTGTGATAGATTTTGGAGTATGGATGCTTACTCGTCAACAGAATCGGTTTGGATAGTTGATATCGATTAGTTCAGCTTTGGTGTTAAGATTATAGTTGTGGATTGCGTATATACTCTTGGTTGTAGAAGAAACGTAGCAAAAATCAGCTCGGTATGTCCCCGGATACCCTTGGGACTTAGAAATTTCCAACTTTCAAAAAAGTGGAAAACCCAAGGTGGCACGCCCCTGGGCGCGCCAACCTACTGCCTCTGGGCTAAAAATTTTATCCCAGAGCGGCGTGTAACGTTCCCAAACGCGCCCCTTACTTAGTTTTTTCGAAAATTTTATTTTTTGACTTCTCTTCGCGGGTTTGGTTAGATACCTCAAGTCCTATTCTTTAACGCACTTCTTAACCTTAATATACTTTGTTTATAGGTCTTATTAGACTCATTTTGAACCCCACAAATGTTCCACAAAGATCATAAAACACCTCCTATGAAGGTTTAATCGCATAACAAGAGCCAAATTCAATTAGCTCACCAATAGCATTACCAAATGCATACTTATAGCTCTCGATACCTAAGTACATATGATTTAATGTCGTCAAGTAGGGTTGGGAAGGTACGGGGTGTTACAGTTCTGTATATATGTATTATGCTTACCTTGTATTCTTGTTTTGTTAGAAGCTCTTGTACTGACTTCACCAGGCTTTGGGGTTACTTCTCTATATTAGTCTCTTTATTGGATCCATGTTCCGTTGCTTTTTTATTTTCTCTTGATAGTCCATTACTCGTTGTTCCTGATTATGGGTTGGCTTACCTATTGGTGGATTATGGTATGTGTCATCATGACCTGAGAAATTGGGTCATGACACGATAGTTACTACAAGAAATGAAGCTATTAGCCACGATTTTTCTACCATTTAGCCACGTTCACGCATGGCTAAAACCTGCATTTTTAATACTTTTGGGCTATTTTTTTATGTGGGTTATTCCTTTATATCTCACTTTGTCCAGTTTCATTAACGGGTTAATCGATAACTTGGAAAGAAAATAAAGTTTGTTATAAAATACATTATATGTGGATGTCCACTACTCTAGATATAAATCCTCAACAGCTCCTCAATCATTATGATATTAACTCCCACTCCTCCATAACCATTCCTCTTGATCTTCTCTCAAAATTCTCAAGGATTAATGTCATGTTTATGACACTCTTTGATGCTCCTCAATGTAGTCCCATAAATAGAGGACTTGTATATTATGTTGGTGATATTTGAAATACTTGTATACACTTTGATACTTGGAAGAATAAGAAAACTCTCTTCTCCTGTCTCTAAATCTTTTTTACTTTCTTGCTTATATTGTTCTCTTTTAGCTTAGTTTTAAAACACGTTTCAACACAATTGTTCTCCCTTAGAAGAATTGTGGTATTGAAGCAAAACAAATATGAAAAAGGTAAAGGTGAAACTGTTTCATACAACTTCAGAAATCATGTTATATTATAAAGGTTTGACAATTTGATTAAGAAGAGAAGGTAAGATTTGGTATCATTTTCCAGAAAAGAGTAACACGAGATTTGTTTCATTACTTCTAATTAAGGAGTGGTCTATGTGCTTGGTAGGAATAGATTGCTCTATGTGCTTATATTTGTTGGATTCGGTGCCTTGTGTGCTATATTATTTTGATTATTGACAAACTTGATAAAGGAACCTGGTAGCAAATCTGTGTAGGCACTGCTTGTATAGATAACTGTTTTGTTTGTTTGTGCTATCTGGCTCCATACTGACATGCCAATGTGGTGCACTACACTGGTCCTCGGTTGTCATCCAGTGAAATCCTTTTATCTCCAATGCTCATCCTCATACATATATATACATCATTATGTGGAGAGAAACCTAATTTTTGCACATTCAAAAATGGACCATCTTCCTACAAAATCTGCGGATTTTCATTGTTGAAGACAAAGCTTCAACAACCTAGAAACTAGTTTGCTCATAGTGTAAATGTATTAGTTTCTAGGTTGATTAAATCTTTGTAATTTGAGCTTAAATTATAAGCTCACTCCTCATCCTGAGGAGCTGTGTGGGTAGGGGTGTCAAAAAAATATGAAAAACCGACCGAACCAACCGAACCTAACCGTACTAAACCGATTTATATCATTTTTTCAATAAAACCGCGGACTTTTATTTAAACGTATAACTGTCCTAAACAATTGGGATGGTCTTTTTAATTTATAAAAAAACCCAAAAAATTCCCGAACTGAACCAAATAACCTTACAGTTATGCAAATATATTTTATATACCAATAATATGTTAAATTTAATATATAAATATATTTTATAATATTTTTCAAATATAAAATAACCTAGGTACTAGGACACTGGTGACACCCCTATTTGGGCCTTTGCTTTAATTAGCCTTTAATTAATAAGGTTTAAAAATTAAAAGGATATACTATAATAGATATTCTATCAAACAATACAACAAAACCTATACAAACACTCCTATTGAAGAATTGAGATCAAACAATATGACAGCAAAGTTTTTCACTAAGTTACTTCTCATCTAGAATGGAGAAGATATTGATATCAACTATGAAGGCTTCATTGGACAGATATAAAGAAGTTGTTTGTGTTTTCAAGTTTCACGTCACGATGATGCCTTCATTTTTGTGTTGCTAAAGCCTATATGCTTCATGATAGTTAATTAACATATAGTAAAAGAATTGCAGAACTACTAAATGTGTTTTTCCCTCTATGGACTTTATTTAGTTGATTTCTTTTGGTAATAGAGAAACATTTTAATAATGGTGTATTTTGAGGTGAAGCTTTAAAAGTAAAAAAAAACACCAAAAATTAACCGAACCGTACCGATATCGAAGAAAAATCGAGATGATGAAATGGTTTTGAAAAGTCTAATTTTGGTCATATAAAACAAAATAACCAAAAAATTGGTACGGTATAAATTTTATAAAATAACCGTCCGAACCGTACCATTGACACCCCTATGTGTGAGTAGTTGTTTTTAATTCCTTTCGATAAGGTGAGTAGCAAGTGTCAGCTACTGGAGTCTTCTCTTTAGAGTTATTGTGAAGAAGTGTTGGAGTGGAATTGCTTCAAGGGGTTAGGAATTAAGAGGTTGATTCTTAGACTATGTTTAGCTAGAGTCAGCTAATGAGGTGTTTAACAGTAGAGGTACTGTGAAGAAATATTGCAATGGAGTTACTCCAAAAGGGTTAGGAATTAAGAGTTTAGTTCCTAGATTGCATAAGGTTGTAATCTCTTATTGCTTGGTGATTAGTAAAGTTGTTGTGATTTCCTACTGGGGTAGGTCGTGGTTTTACTCTCTTGAGCAATTCATTTAGAAAAAAATAAAGTGAAACTGTAAGTACCTGCACTTGGAAAAAATAAAGTAAAATATAGTATAAAAAATATTTATGATTTCATTACAATTGAGTAAATCATGAAGGTATTACAAGAAAAATTTATGAGTGAATAATGAATTAGTAATCAAGCAACTTATATGGAAAAAGTTTAATTGACATTTTTATAACAAAAAATATTTCAACTTTAATTGCAATTTAGATTGACCTATTTTTGTAAAACAATAAATGAATAAATATAAGAAAAAATCCGTAATTAGGGAAAAAATAATTATTACCTTATTTGAGTTTTTACCAAAATTATAATGACAATTAAAAATCAATTAACTATAATCAAATTATAAAATTAGGAGAAATTTTTGAGAAATAAATCAATAATTAGGGAAAAAAACAATTGCTACCTTTTTTGAGTCCTACCCGATATTAATAAATGTAATTAATATCAATTTAATATAATCAAACTATAAAAATATGAGAACTTCATGGGAAGTAAATATGTAATTAGGGAAAAAATAATTGCTTCCTTATTTGAGTTTTTTTCCCCATAATTATAGGGGTAATTAAATATAATCAAATTTTAAAAATAGGAGAGATTTATGGGAAGTAAATATGTAATTATGAAAAAAATAATTGCTTCCGTATTTAAGTCCGTTATGTTATTGTAGATTAACTAAATATAATTGAATTATAAAATTAGGACAGATTTATGGGAACTAAATATGTAATAGTAATATTAATATTACTATAATCAAATTAGTTAGATTAAATCTATATATATATAATAAAGGAGAGTAGTTAGCCTAAAATTAAGCCAAGTGACATCTTGAGAACTAGCCACTTGACATTTTACAATAAAAAACTATCATTTTACAATAAAAATCTATTTTCTTGATTATTTAATTATCTAATGTTATTTCATATTGTGGTAAAAAATAATTAATATTATTTCATATCTATATATATAATAAAGGAGAGTAGTTAGCCTAAAATTAAGCCAAGTAGCATCTTGAGAACTAGCCACTTGACATTTTACAACCAAAAACTATCATTTTACAACAAAACACTATTTTCTTGATTATTTAATTATCTAATGTTATTTCATATTGTGGTAAAAAATAATTAATATTATTTCATATTGTGGTAAAAAACAATTAAGATTGACTTCTATTGGATGAACACTATTAAGATATAATCCTATTGGATGAAAACTATTATGATTGTTCAATTATTTCATGTTAAGATTAGTAGTTAATTATTTCATATTTTGTTGATTATTTAATTATTTCACATTTGGCTATTTTATTCTACCCAAAACCAATTAACATTGACTTACTTTCACATAATTAGTGGTGTGGGTATAATACACATGTTTCTATGACAATTTTAAATAGGAAGTCTTAGATATCTAAGTAAATATAATTATGATATATTTATTTTTTGTAAATTCTAATTAATTTCTATGTTACGTTCCATATTATTTCTATATAGAAGTGAATAATTGATTGACAATTATATTAATTAAATAAGTTTATAATTTTATTTTATATCATATTGATTATTCAATTGTTTCATATTAATTCATATATATATATATATACTATTAAGATTTTAGGCTAGAAATCAATGGAGCTTCAAAAGGAAAAAAATATAACAGTTTTAAAATTCATTTAGAAAAAAATAAAGTAAAATTGTAAGTGCCTGCACTTGGGAAAAATAAAGTAAAATATATTAGAAAAAATATTTATGATTTCATTACAATTGAGTAAATTATGAAGGTATTACAAGAAAAATTTATAAGTGAATAATGAATTAGTAATCAAGCAAATTGTATTGAAAAAGTTTAATTGACATTCTTACAACAAAAAATAGTTCAACTTTAATTGCAATTAATATTGGCCTATTTTTGTAAAACAATAAATGAATAAATATAAGAAAAATCTTTAATTAGGGAAAAATAATTATTACCTTATTTGAGTTTTTACCAATATTATAATGACAATTAAAAATCAATTAACTATAATCAAATTATAAAATTAGGAGAAATTTTTGAGAAATAAATCAATATTAGGGAAAAAAACAATTGCTACCTTTTTTGAGTCCTACCTGAAATTATAAATGTAATTAATATCAATTTAATATAATCAAACTATAAAAATATGAGAACTTCATGGGAAGTAAATATGTAATTAGGGAAAAAAATAATTGCTTCCTTATTTGAGTTCTTTTCATAATTATAGGGGTAATTAAATATAATCAAATTTTAAAAATAGGAGAGATTTATGGGAAGTAAATATGTAATTATGGAAAAAATAATTACTTTCGTATTTAAGTCCTTTATGTAATTGCAGATTAACTAAATATAATTGAATTATAAAATTAGGACAGATTTATGGGAAGTAAATATGTATTATTAATACTAATTTTACTATAATCAAATTAGTTAATTAAATTGAGGTAAAAATCAGTTAATATTGACAACTATTTTAATAGAAAATATATGCAAAATTCCGTAATTGATATACATATTGTGGTAAAAATCAATTAACATTGACTACTATTTTAGCCGTAAATATATTTCGAAATTTACAATCTTATTAATTCAAATGGAATGATTTTCACAGGGTAAGTTTGGACGATAAAAAGAAAGGAGACTACTTTGTTGAAATTTCAAATTAATATGCATTAATCTATTTTAGTGGGATATCAGTCTTGAACAAGATCCCCGCATTTAAATGAAGTAATTGTAGGACTTTAGCATATCTTATGTACTAAAAAAAGATTAGGAAAAAAAATATAATGCCACAACATTTTCGGGTTATTCAATTCGTTTATCACGTTTCAAAATGTTGTTTATATTTTTTTTTTATTTTTGTTCAAAATTCTGTTTCTCTCGTTTTTATTTTTATTTAAATAGTTTTACTATAAAATTGAGTGATTGAAGTTTTGATCAAATCGATTAGACTTATTTATTTTAAATCTAAATATTCATAATTAATAGAATAAATAATTTATTTAAAGTATTTACTTTTCATCAAATTGATTTTCTTCCTTCCATATATGAAATAATTTATTTCTATTGATTTTCTTCCTTCCATATATGTATCAATAATTTATAAGACTGATAATTCCTTTATATCATATTAATAAATTAACAAAAGGTGGCAACAGAAAAAATTATATCAATTCAGTGACGTTTATATGAAAAAGTTAAATTTTGAAAAAATAAATATTTTAGGTTTCATAATTTAAGTTAATTTGTGTACTAATTAGGAAAATTTAATTTATAATTTACATTCTATGTTTATTATATGGGAAATTTGACCTCCTATGGCTATATATACCCATTCAATAACACAGAAATATTGTTACGCTTTTCTTCTTTTTCCTTCTACCCCCCCCCCCCCCCCCTCCTTCTCTCTCTCTCTCTGTTATTTGTTATTGATCATTAGCCTTATTCGTATTTATCAAATTTTTCATTATGAATATGTAGAAATAAGAATTGTCAATATTTTGCTAAATATTAATTCTGATTTTTCTTCGTGAATTTCAGGCTTTAAATATTAGGTTTCGGCATAATAAGGATCAAACATATTGATGGAATGTCGTCAATAATTCAAAATGAGAGTTCAACAGAAGAATAAATGTATGAGGAGTTTGAACAATGTATACACAATGTAACTTAGGTTTGAAACAAGAAAATCATTTGTAGAAAATGATTTGAATTATCCATAGTGTTTTTCTTTTCGTGAAAAATAAGTTTGTTAGTTTTTAATTTCTTTATACAAATACAAATTTGTACTACGGATAATATTTTCTTAATTATATATTATTTTGGGTCTTGCATGATTATGATATAAAGGTGATTGATTTTTTGGATTTTTAATCATTATTTAATATCAGATTTTGGTAGAGTAAAAGACCAACATATTGAAGGAATGTTCAAATACAAATTTTCAGTAACATAGTATCACTAAATAATGAATCAATTGATAAAATTAAGAAAAATATACCAATTATTTTGACGCTAATGAAAAATAGAAATTGCAAGATCTTGCTTGAGATTATTATGATTTATTTGTTTAAATTTTCAAATTTTTAGAGATGAACTTTATCTCTTTTCTATTATTGGTATTTTTAGGATCCTATTTTAGCTTAAATGTGAAAGTTATAAATGGTGTAAATAGAAAGGTAATATCTTTTCTTTATACTTAGTCTTCTTTCAATATTCGTATACAAGTAAACATCTTCAACAAATTTAAATTAATTTTATCTTTTTTTTTTTCACTTTCAAATGATTTATTATGAATTAATTGTTATGAACTATTCAAGAAACTATAAGTGATAGAAGATGATGACACTATATTTCATTAGTCTATGTTGGTTTATCTATTGGTTAATAAAAATAATTTTTATGATTTTATTCATTTAATAAATTTGTAAATCTAAGTTAATTTTTTTAATCTATCTTTTTTAATTATTTTTTTTAGCTTAAATATTGTCCTCACATCGTGTGGGTACTAATACTAATGTAACTAAGAAACACCACACTATATAAGCAACAAGATTTTAAGGAATCTATGGCAGTCATACATCGTCATACTCAACCCCATCAGTTCCTTCCTTTAAACAAAACCAACATGCATGGACTATTCATCAAACTAACCGACAAGGATCAATGAGTGATATTATGATATAAATGGTTACCATCGGATACACATATAGCAACCAACCTAATAATCAACAGTTAACAACGCTATCCATATGCCCTCACCACAAAGAAGTCCCACACACAAAGGATCAAATTAAATTTGGGATGAAATAAAATCTCTCACTCTTACAATGAAGTTCAAGAAATGCACAAACAATATCACAGGCTTGCCCTTATTTTCTATGCTTCGGCTTCTGGATAGTTAGACTAGGATAACTCTAGGACTTTTTCGGCTTGTGACGTAGGCTTAGGGGTAAATATGGCACATTTGGGATTTAGTGACTAAACCCTCCTTCGCACTACATTACTTTGGCTCCACTTAAGACCAGCCCTATTCAAATTCTTTTTCATCTATTCACTCTTTGTTTCCAATAAGGGTGTGATTCTTTTTCAAAATTTCTCTTTTCTTTTTCCTTTTTTTTTTTTTTTATAACTCTTCTCTTTTCTTTTTTTTGAACAAACCACACGCGCATCTCTATTTTATCATCAATCTTTTCTTTTCATACTCTATTCTTTCACGTCACTTCTTTAATAAGGCCACCCTCAACTTATGCGATTTGCCTGAGTTGAGGTGCACAATGTCCTACACTGAACTATGGCCAAAATAGAGGTTCTGGGAGCCTACACAGTAGCCACCCTCAACTTAGACTATTTGCTAGAGTTGAGGTGCACAATGTCCAAGGAGGGACTATGGCCAAGACAAGGGTTTCTAGAAAAATGGAGAAGGTGAATCAACTAATGAATAAAAAGGAGGCATAAACTTCGGAAACAAGGGAGACATTATTATTTGGACTGTTATTTGGCTTGAGTGGGGTAATGAACCTCCATGTCATTTTCTCATTTTCCATGTATTTCCAGCATTTCGAGCCTGCCCACAATGGCTACATGTCATTTATGACTTGTTGGAACTGTCGGTTTGGTTATCGGATAGTTCGTTTAGCTTTTAGGCTCATTTTACTATTTTAGATGTTTCTTCTTAAGGAATTGGTCTCAGACCAAAAATGCTAGTAAATTATCTCAGATGGAAATTCTGACAGTGCCATCAGCTCCGGAACATTGATTTTAGGCTAGGGATACCCTTGGTTTAGGTCCCGAGGCTTCCAGACTCATTTTGGACTATTAGGTAGATTTGGTGAAAAATGGAAATCTAGGTGTGGGCCCCATATTTAATCAAAATAATCTTGGATAAAAGTTTTGATGGTTTTATTGAGTCTGGAATGTCGAATTTGGTATGGTAGCATAGCTTGTTTGTGCACACGGGGTTCTGAACGAATCCCGAGCACTCGGTCGGAGTCCATTTTGGACTTAGCTAAAATCTGATGTGATCGCTAAAGCGGTCAAAGATACGCTTTAGCGACACTAAGCCACTTTAGCAGCCTTGTCTACTCAGCTAAGGTCTACTTTAGCGGTCAAGGTCCGCTTAAGAGAACGTCGCTTTAGCCGCCAAGTTCCGCTTTAGCGGCCTCCGCCTTTCTTTGTTCGATCGCTTTAGCGGTCATGCAGTGCTTTAGCGGTAGCCGCTTAAGCAGCCAGGTGACCACTTTAGCGATACTTAGGGCTGATAAATCACCTTCTTCACCCAAAAATCCCATTCATTTCTTAACTCTTTTCCTCCATTCTTGAGAGCATATGTCATGGGAAAAGGAGGAAAATCTTCCATTGAAGCTAAGGTAAGTTAGCTCTACGCTCCTTGATCCTTATTCATCATTTTACCCATTGAATTCCATTCCATTTTATTTTAAATTCTTAGAAATTAGGTCTTTAAATCCTTAACTGATTTGAGCCTCAATTTATGCTCCATTTGTGCTTAACTTTTGAGCACACATTACTTGTCTTGCGAGGGATCTTGTAACGAATTCAATTTTTGAATTCAGTTAACGGGCCCCACAGGCCCATTTTTGACTCGATTTTGGTCCTGGAGTTTTATATTGCAATATGTGTATTGTTTTACTCGTAATGACGTGTAGATTATTATTTTAATAGCATGACAACATTTCAGGATCATGGAGCAAGGGCGAACGAATTGTAGATAATTCAAGTGTCGCGGTTCGACATCGAGGTAGGCTTCAGTCTACTTTTCTATATGAGATTGTGTATAGTATAGATTGCATGCTAGGTACGGATTATAGGATGGAATTGGGGCTAGTGTAGTGTGACTTAGTCTATTTTATGGAATTTGGGATTGGAATGTGACCTGAACCCTAGTATAAAATACTTGTTATGGCCATAGACTCGTATTACCCTTGATTATGAGTATGATAACCATAGTTGATGATTAAGGATCCTTTATTATGAGTTTTTCACTTTTTGACTTAGTGATTCGGGAGGTTTTTCCCTGAATAGATCCTTGTTTTGGCTTTATGCCCTCGATTATCGTGGTGGCCCGAGTTATGAGGCCTTGTTATATGAGGTATATGTTATTGGGCCCGAGGCCATGGTTATGATACTATTTGGACTCTAGGTGAGTTTTACCCTTAAAAAAGGCGTGACTAGTATTTATAGACGCTTAGGCGCTTATGGTTGCGTTGTTTGGATACTGGTGATGGCATGCATACTATCTAGCGCACTCATGTTCATTTAATGGTACGATTCTGACCAAAACTTTGATTTTACTACTATTTCCAAAAAGGGAATTTATTCCCACTTTTCACTTTAAAAATGGATTATTTTATAACGGGAATCGTACCACCTTATTTACTGGATTATGAGCTTTTGGGACTAAAAATGATGTTGTAGAACTTCGACCAAGGCTGATTCCAATACATTATTTATCCACTCATTTACCACTACTATTTACTTCGATCGAGGGATATTCTGACCCTTTGTACATTATTATGATGATTTAGTCCCCAACATGATCTAAGGTAATAAATTTATGGATTTACACTCTTTTAGTCGAGGTTTGAGTCAGTTCACACTGTACACACACACACACACATATATATATATATATATATATATATATATATATATATGGTACTGAATGGAGTAGATCGATTATGATGGTTATTGCAAGTCCTGGATCGGGACCAGGCAGTGTATGCAGATATCCGGAGTCCCCTAGGAGCCCCTTCATCAGAGAGACATTGTGCCGGAAAAGGATGGTCGCTGTAGGTCCTGTCTTTGCAAGCTCTAAAGCTGGAGGAGGTGTATACACTTGGTACTGTATGGTTTAAGGTTATGGAACCGGTTCGAGTTCGATGTCTATGATATGGTTATGGCATTTCGGTTTATGTTGCATTCATCCTTTTATATGCATTGCCTATCACCAGTATGATTGTTTTGTGCTTATATCTATCGGCCTTATGGGGGGTTATATAGGTATGGCTATGGTTGCTGTTTGCTGTGTGCTTCCATGAACCTTCCAGGCTTATGGGGGTCAAATTAGGTACTTGTTTACCTGGACTAGCGGGTTACGTTATTATTAATTATTATGGTTAGTTTGTGGCAGGTTGGTTGTAGACTGGTACCCGAGTTTGGAGGTATATTTTTGATTCCTTTATCTTTTCGGTGAGTTACTTTATGGCTAGGTTGTCTCATGATTAGTCGCCCCTTTTATTTTGAGGATTGCTTATGCTAGTGTTAGCCCCTTCACCTAGCCATGACGCTCGAGATGTTAGGTTGAATCCCTCAGGTAGTTACCTTTGAGTAGCCCTATATGTATACCTATATCTGTGGTATCACCGTATATCCCTTTCTTTCTTGGTCTATCCTTGTAGTATATGTACCCTTTGGCCTAGCATATTACTATATATATATATATATATATATATATATATACTTCTTTCTCTATTTATTCATGTATTGGACGGGGATATACAATGTTATACTTTAGTTCCTGAGTGCTATTAGGATAGGGTAGTTATCCTTATTACCACATTAGCACTATTATGCCTAGTTCCATGGATACTTATCTGTTTTTATATTCATGCCTTACGTGTTATTTTATGTTTACATTATTTCTAGAGCTCAGTTGGCCAATGCCTACTGAGTACCACATATTTGGTACTCATACTGAACTTCTGCATCCTACAGGTTATAGTATGAGTTATTGCCGTTGATGTGTGTTTATCGTGCAGAGCAGCTATGGATCTGAGATTTGGGGTGAGCTCCTAACGTTTGGAGTATCCCTGCTCTACTTCTTATAGTTAGACTATTCTCTAGTTTTGTATATCAGAGACGGATTGTACCTGTAAATGTATTATTCTATACTTTACCTTATACTCCTTTTGTATTAGAAGCTCTTGTGCTGGCTCCACAAGGTTTTAGAGATATATTAGCCTTGCTATTATATTTATTTCGCTGTTTCCTTTCATTCTATCAGTAGTCCGTTACTAGCTGTTCCGGACTACGGGTTGTCTTACCTACTGGTGGATCATAGTAGGTGCCATCATGACTTGAGAAATTGGGTCGTGACAAATTAGTATCAGAGCCTAGGTTTATCGGTGTTGTTGGTACAAGAGCTAAGTGTTTAATAGAGTCCGGTGGATCAGTGCGGAGACGTCTGTATCCTATCTTTGGGAGGCTACAGGGCATTCTTAGGAAACCTATTCCTGACTCTTTGTCGTATGTTCGTACTTCTATGAACCTCTAAGTACTTCTTTTGACTCCACTCTCTCCCAGATAGATCGTACGAGGTTGTTGATAGATGCAGACTGGACTTCTGCGCGTATTACCAGAGTTTCAGAGGTTGATATCATGGATCATCAGCGTCATCCAGAGGGTCTGGGGTCAGCCTAGGTCCCGACAAAGTTGGTGACTGCCTCAGCGTTTTAGGATTCTGCGTTAGGGTTTTTGAGTCAGTTTCTGGATATTTCCCAGCTAGAGGTAATGTCAGGCATATCGGGTAGTTCTTAGACCCGAGTTGGATTTATTGGTGTTCAGCAGGGTTCTCTATCTGTTTTAGAGTATAAGATTGGGTTTCTCGAGTGGGCCAGACATACTCCTATGTTATTTCCTATAGAGCAGGAGATAGTGTAAGAATTTATTAGAGGGTTGGCTTCACTACTCTGTTTGGCATCGGAGCCTTTGATAGCAGCTTGGTCTTCTTTCTCTGAGGTAGTTAATCATGTGAGGGCTACAGAGAGGGCTTGCTTTGAGGTGTACGGAGGTGGCAGTAAGAGGCCATGTCAGCAGTTCAGTGTTAGGGGTATTTAGTCTGGAGGTCGAAATCTTCCTAGTATAGGTCAGCATCATTTGCAGCCTATTAGTCCTGTATAGGTAGCACCTCAGCTTATGGGTAGCTCTCAGGTTGATCGTGGTGGTATCAGTGAACAGAGTTCTGGTTAGACATCACAGAGTATTTGGTCTAGGTCTTTAGGCCATGGCGGTCATTCTGGGTCAGCAGGTTCAGGGCATCAGAGAGTCCCAGGGGCATGCTTTGAGTGTGGTGAATTTGTTCATTGGTCTAAAGAGTGCCCTAGGCGTGAGTTGGTCAGCCAGTTGGGGACATCTCGTGTTTCTCACTAGGTTAGAGCTTCAAAGGTTTGTTATGACTGCAGAGAGACCGGTCACTGGTTCAGGGAGTGTCCCTGACGTGGGATTATTAGTCATTCGGTTTATCTAGATCAATCCCACAGTGTTGTGGCACCTTCAGTTAGAGGTACTACACCTAGTTGGCCATTCATCCGCTCAATCTGAGTTCGGACATACTCAGATTCGTACTCCTTCGGCCAAGTTCCGCTTTAGCGGCCTCCGCCTTTGTTTGTCCGATCGCTTTAGCGGTCATGTAGTGCTTTAGCGGTAGCCGCTTAAGCAGCCAGGTGACCACTTTAGCGATACTTAGGTCTAGTAAATCACCTTCTTCAGCCAAAAATCCCATTCATTTCTTAACCCTTTTCCTCCATTCTTGAGAGCATAGGTCATGGGAAAAGGGGAAAATCTTCCATTGAAGCTAAGGTAAGTTAGCTTTACGCTCCTTAATACTTATTCATCATTTTACCCATTGAATTCGGTTCCATTTCACTGTAAATTCTTAGAAATTAGGTCTTTAAATCCTTAACTTTGGGGACTGATTTGAACCCCGATTTATGCTTCATTTGTGCTAAACTTTTGAGCACAGATTCCTTGTCCTTCGAGGGACCTCGTGACGAATTCAATTTTTTGATTCTATTAGCGGGCCCCATGGGCCCATTTTTCACCTAATTTTGGGCTCAGAGTTTTATATTGTAATATGGGTATCGTTTTACTCGTAATGACGTGTAGGTTACTATTTTGATAATGTGATGGCATTTTGGGATTATGCAGCAAGGATGATTAAATTATGGATGATTCAAGTGTCGCGGTTCCGTATCGAGGTAGGCTTCGATTTACTTTTCTATATGAGAATGTGTATAGTATAGATTGCATGCTAGGTACGGATTATAGGATGGAATTGGGGCTAGTGTAGTGTGACTTAGTCTATTTTATGGAATTTGGGATTGGAATGTGACCTGAACCCTAGTATAAAATACTTGTTATGGCCATAGACTCGTATTACCCTTGATTATGAGCATGATAGCCATAGTTGATGATTAAGGAGCCTTTGTTATTAGTTTTTTACTTTTTGACTTAGTGATTCGGGAGGTAAAACCCCCGAATAGATCCTTGTTTTGGCTTTATGCCCTCGATTATCGTGGTGGCCCAAGTTATGAGGCCTTGTTATATGGGGTATATGTTATTGGGCTCGAAGCCGTGGTTATGATACTAGTTGGACTCTAGGTGAGTTTTACCAATAGAAAGGGCGTAACTAGTATTTATAGACACTTAAGCGCTTATGGTTGCGTTGTTTGGATACTGGTGATGGCATGCATACTATCTGGCACACTCATGTTCATTTAGTGGTACGATTCCGACCAAAACCTTGATTTTACTACTATTTCCAAAAAGGGGATTTATTCCCACTTTTCACTATAAAAATAGATTATTTTATCATGGGAATCGTACCACCTTATTTAATGAAATATGAGCTTTTGGGACTAAAAATGAGGTTGTAGAACTTCTACCAAGGCCGATTTTGGTCCATTATTTATCCACTCATTTCACCACTACTATTTACTTTGATCGAGGGATATTCCGACCCTTTGTACATTATTATGATGATTTAGTCTCAAGCATGATCTCGGGCAACAAATTTATGAATTTACAATTTTTTAGTCACGGTTTGAGTCCGTGCACAATGTACACATATATCTCTCTCTCTGTGATACTGGCTGGAGTATATTGATTATGATGGTTATTAGAAGTCCTGGATCGTGACCAGACAGTGTATACGGATATCTCGAGTCCCCTAGGGGCCCTTTCATCTGAGAGCTATCATGCCAAAGAAGGATGGTCGCTGTAGGTCCTGCCTTTGCGAGCTCTGAAGCTGGAGGAGGTGTATAAACTTGGTGCTATATGGTTTGAGGTTATGGAACTAGTTCGAGTCCTGTGTCTATGATATGATTATGGCATT
The DNA here is from genome assembly GCA_031232105.1 of Capsicum rhomboideum. Classification (NCBI taxonomy): domain Eukaryota; kingdom Viridiplantae; phylum Streptophyta; class Magnoliopsida; order Solanales; family Solanaceae; genus Capsicum; species Capsicum rhomboideum. The sequence goes on from CP124718.1 coordinate 56,244,211, forward strand.
TCGGTTTATGTTGCATTCAACCTTTCATATGCATTGCGTATCACCAGTATGATTGTTTGGTACTTATATCTATCGGTCTTATGGGGGGTTGTATAGGTATAGGCTATGGTTGCTGTTTGCTGTGTGCTTCCGTGAACCTTCCGGGCTTTTGTGGTCCGATTAGGTACTTGTTTGCCCGGACTAGCCGATTACGTTATTATTAATTATTATGGTTAGTTTGTGGTAGGTTGGTTGTGGACTGGTACCTGAGTTTGGAGGTACATTTCTGATTCCTTTATCTTTTTGGTAAGTTCATTTAGGGCTAGGTTGTCTCATGATTAGTCGCCCCTTTATTTTGAGGATTGCTTATGCTAGTGTTAGCCCCCTCACCTAGCCATGACCTTAGCCCCCTCACCTAGCTATGACCCTCGAGATGTTAGGTTGACTCCCTCAGGTAGTTACCTTTGAGTATCCCTATATGTATAACTATATGTATGGTAGCACAATATATCCCTTTCTTCCTTGGTCTATCCTTGTTGTTTATGTACCCTTTGACCTAGTATATTACTATATATATACTTCTTTCTCTATTTATTCATGTATTGGCCGGGGATATATGGTGTTATACTTTAATTCGTGAGTGCTGTCAGGATAGGGTAGTTATCCTTATTGCCCCATTAACACTGTTATGCCTAGTTCCTTGGATACTTGCATGCAATTATATTCTTGACTTTTATGTCATTTTTTGCTTACATTATTTCTAAAGCTCAGTTGGCCAATGGCTATTGAGTACCATGTGTTTGGTACTCATACTACACTTCTGCAGCCAGCAGGTTATAGTGTGAGTTATCGTAATTTATGTGTGTTTATCATGCGGAGAAGCTATCGATTGGAGATTTGGAGTGAGCTCCTGACGTTTGGAGTATCCCTGCTCTCCCTCTTATAGTTAGACTATTCTCTAGTTTTGTATCAGAGACGGATTGTACCCATAATTGTATTTATTCTATACTTTACCTTGTACTCTTGTTGTATTAGAAGCTCTTGTGCTGGCTCCAGCAGGTTTTGGGGATATATTAGCCTTGCTATTATATTTATTCAATTTTTCCTTTTATTCTATCAGTAGTCTGTTACTAGCTGTTCCAGACTATGGGTTGACTTACCTACTGGTGGGTCATAGTAGGTGCCATCATGACCTGAGAAATTGGGTCGTGAAAAGTGGACTAAAATCAAACAAGGCCTATGATGTTTCCTATTCTTCTATCCAATGATCTACACAAGACTAACCAGGCAAGTTCTGAATTGTATCCACAGAGCAAGAATTAAACAAATACAACTCACACATAATTGGCACGGAATAACACAATCAACCACTAACTATTAGGTTCATTCTCAAGCTTAAGCGATACTTACCTCATTCATATACATCTAATGTCATGCAAAGATCCACAGTGGTCAATCCATCAAAACAAAAACACACACTTCATAAAAAAATATTTTGAGGGGTCTCCATTTTTGAACTTCTTCACAAACAACTGCCATAAATTCCCTAAACCTCTTTTGCCTATACAAACAACACATAAAACTAAAAATTACCTAAATATGCCGATTTTACTAGATAACACATGAAGGAAAAGAAACACGACAACAAAACCCTTCATATGGTCACAGGTACCCCCACCCTCATAAAAAAGGTATGCATTGTCCCATATGCATCAAGAATGGAATATTAAAGTGCTAGAGGTAGGACATACCTGTGGCACCCTAGGTGCTTCTATCATGTGACATAGAGTGGGTTGCAAAGCTGCATCATCATCAGTAGTAGTGCTAGGGATGTACGGTGCACTCAATGTAGTAGGTGGTGGAGTAGAAGACTCCACACTCAACTCAGTGCCACCAACAACCACTGATGGGACACTAGAAGAGGCTCCCATAATTTAAGCCCTCAAAACCTTTTCTTACTTCTCATGGTCCTCTATCGCTCTCTTTCTTGCTTCCTTGAGATCTTTCTTCTCTTGCTTCTTCCTTCTTTTCTCGGCCTTTTCTAGATGAGCCTTTTATTTTATTTTTCTCTTACCCCTGCTCTTGGCTTTTATAGGTTTTCATGTCAATTCATACAAAGTGTCTTCTTCTTCCTCCTCCTACTCCTTATTATCCAAAGTCAGGAACACCAAGGTGGGTCTATGCTACAACTCTGTGATTTCAACTTGGGCTTTTTCTAACTCAACTTCAAAACTTTGCCAAATTCGATATAGTTATGGCCTTCAATCGTTCATTTATCCTCCCTTTCATATCATGAATATGGCGTTGGAGGTTGGCATATGGTACTAGTGCAACTTGTATGGCTTGGTTCATAAATGGTTTAAACTATTTTGCAAAAAGTTTCAATTGTTCTTTAAAACTTTATGATCCCTTAATCCACTTCTTGAAATTTTGGTGAGTGAGCACATACTACAAAGTATGGGCTACAGTAGTGGAAGTGTCTATGGACTCAGTAGTCGGGGTAGTGCCACCATTGAAAGTAATGGGTGGAGCTATAGAAACAACTAGTTGCATGCCTGATGTGGATCCCAAAGCCTTTGAAGTGGCAGGGGGTTCCTTATAGTCTGAGTATCAAGTCCCAAACTAGCATGTTTGCTCAGTCGTAGCCCAAGTTCCCATTATCTCGAGATCTTTCAAAGTTATGTTTCGTTGTTACTATCATCTCAATATCTATATTGGTCAACACTAGAATCTGAGTCTCCGTACATAATTGAGTGATAAGGCATGGTAATGTTATTAAGGTGTCGGGCTTTGTTGCGCATATTCTCATCTCATCAGTTATGATCTCTCCAAAATTTATCTTGAAACCAGACATCAAACTAGATACCAATACAACTCGATCTTCTCCTAAAGTGTTGTCCCCTCCAGTAGGCATCAACCTGGAATGCACTAGTGCCCACCAAAACTTGGCTTTAAAAGGCAAAGTGGACTTGTAAATCCTTGCACTAGTGCCCACCAAAACTTGGCTTTAAAAGGCAAAGTGGACTTGTAAATCCTTGCACTAAGATTTGTCAACCATTCGGGCTCCCCCTCAGTCAAACATCTGTGCCAACCAAGGTCGTTAATTCGATCTATAAGCCATAGTGTGAACAAAATTCAGAGTACTTGTTGGTGGCACAAAATCTTACCCATGTAAGAGGTGGTTGATTTTTTGATCTAAAATGTCTACTGAAATTCCTTGAACTGGAAATTTATTCAAGTTGGGAAGTTCAGTAACTTTTTGTCCCTTCTTGCAACTGTTTTCTAGAGTGGCAGCGTAATTCACATAAAATTCACGAACCATGGCAAGGTATTACTTCCCAGGTGTTGTGCTAGTCCACCCCAACTCGTAGTGGTTGAAATATTATTGAATCTTAGGATACTCTGCTAGCTCGGAAGTAATGATCCAAACCTCCTCAGCAATAGGTCTCTTGACACTCCACTTCCCAATTGAGAAGAGACCATCTTGATATTGTTTATCCGACCTTTTCATATGCCATTGGATACTGTCTTAAAACCCAAGGTTTTTGCTCTTGATTGTATCACCCATGTGTTGGTTCAGGTTCCTTTTATGGACTTATGGTGGCATCAATGCCACTCTCTTCATCATCCTTCGAACTATCACTTTATGTACTAGACTCATTTCCTGCCGACTCCATTCCCTCATCAGACTAGGGAGAAAGTTCTTGTTGTCTTTCACTATCTCTAGTTCTATAGCTCGTGGCCTCTATATCCTCGACCTTATTTTTAGATTCATCAATAAGATTATGGACCGAGGTGCCCCTTCCCGATCTCTTGCTAGCTCCACCTCGTGTGGCTTGAAATTGGGAGGCATTTGCACCTATGGAAGGAGAATGTTAACTTTGCAACAACATAATAAAAATAAAACAATTTTAAAAATTTTCACTTCATATATACTTGCTTGATGAATTAAGGTGACGGCCTGTCAAAGACGTGATGTCTCGTCAAGACTCGTCGTCATGCTTAACATCTTATAGATCACACGTGATGACCTGAGGTGATGGATTGTTAAAGACTTGACGTCTTATCAATCCTCATCGTCAGTGTTAACAGTTTATTACCCAATTTATTCAGAGTTGATGGTTTAACTAACGGCCCATCACATGGTTGGCGACTTGTCACTCTCATTATCAACTCAAATAGAATGTAATAAAGGCATGGGTGGGCAGCAAATTTGAAATTTATTACCCCCCTATTATACCATTAAGGTACTGGCTCAAGCAAGGTGTAAGTCTAATGGTATAATGGAATGTTAATAATTTACAAGTGGAAGTAAGGTTACTCAGACTTCACCCTTTTATTAACCGCCTCTTCTTTCCAACAGTTGGTGGGCAATATTATTTTCCCAAAGTTTTAAGTCACGATTTGAAAATATATTGTCCTCTGATTTATCTATTTGCTCACTCACCCATAAAAAAACAAAATAAAAAGGAAATCAAACCATACCTCAAGAAATAATGCATAAGAAAAGAAACAACATACCTTGGTGAAAATTGATTGATGAATAAAGAAGCTGCTAAACTTTTCACCCTAAACCTTCTTGAAGTAAAGTACGCAGATTTTGGAGGAGATTGAAACAACTGGATGATTTATATAGTGGAGGATATGGAGTTATGGATGTTTGGGAGGTTGTGATCATGGGTGGAGTGATAGTGGAGGGAATTAAGAGGGAGTGATGTAGTTGGAAAGGTTTAAAATTGTTCTTTCTTTTAAAATAAGGTCATGTGGATTGGGTCATTAGGTTTTGGATCAGGTTAATTTGAATTGGGTCAGAAATAAGTGGGTTTGGGTTGGAGTTTAATGGATTGATTTTAGGGGCTGAGAGATGATTGGGTCTAGGGGATCGGGTCGGTCAATTTTAAAACAAAAACAAACTTACCTATGCCTGGCCTAGTGTGATGGGTTGTTAAGTGGCTGGCGGTGTAACACCCTGTACTTTTTTAACCTCACTTGATACCTTTGTCACGCCCCGACTCCCTACGAGGCGTTATTGGCACCCGAAGCCGACAAGGCCCGAGAGAACCAATCTTTGCTTCTAATCATTCATATGCATGTTATAGGAACACTACCATCACATAGAAACATGAGAGGCAAACATCGGAAAGCATAGAACATGCGACGTATATACATATGAGAAACTGGTACGTTGAGGCCATCAAGTCAAGACTTCATCTGTTACCATATACCCCCCCCCCCCCCCCCACATACGTCTACAAAAGCCTCTAACAGATGCATTGACCAAAACTAACTGAAAGTCGGGATAAGTCCCCGCTTTATACACAAGGTACAATATCAAAACATGTGAACCACTGCGACTCAGAGAAACCCCAAACTAACTGGAGCTCACCAATGATCTGCGCTACGGTCAATCTACGGTGGAGGTCTACTAGTGCCTGCACCTGCAACATGTAATGTAAATTCCCCGAGAGGGTTCAGTACGAAAGAAGTACTGAGTATGCAAGGCTCAGATGAAACTGTACAATTCATGAATAGTTCAATGAACTCAAAACATATGAATAATCACTGTGCTTAAGTCACCACTTTGCATTTTGGAAACCATGTGTATTACTTTGATAACTTTCTTTGCTTTCATTGCTTCATTACTTCAATGTCATTACATATATCACAATGTACCCGGGCCCCTATTGATCAGTGGGTCTTTACATGACATATCGTCATGTTGGGATCGGGTCGAGCTAGGCTTATGCCCCCCAGACCTGCCACCCATAAATCAATGCATCGGGATCGGGTCGAGCTAGGCTTATGCCCCTCAGACCTGCCACCTATAAATCAATGCCTCAGGATCGAGTCGAGCTAGGCTTATGCCCCTCAGACCTGCCACCCATAAATCAATGCCTCGGGATCGAGTCGAGCTAGGCTTATGCCCCTCAGACCTGCCACCCATAAATCAATCATTAACCATGTGTGCATTACTTTGTCTTTACTTTGAGATTGATACCTTTACTTGTGAGAGATTGGATACTTGCTTATGAGAGGTTGATACATTTGCTTGTGATAGATTGGTACATTCACTTGTGAGCGATTGATACTTTGGCTTATGGAAGAGCAATACAATGATAGTCACAACTTTATTTGAAGCTTTGGATTAATAAGCAATGAATGAGAAACATGCAACTAAACATTATGGGAACATAGCCTCCACGAAAACATAACACTGTTGGAACCATTGGACAATGATCCATGAACAGGATACATGAGTATAACCACCAGTGAAACCTTGGGACATAGCCTCATCGGACTTTTAGAACCTCACTAATGAATATGAGACCTATATATAACTCTATTGGAACTTAGACTCATGTCATACTTGGAATAATGCTATTCAACTTAGCTCTCTTAGGATTTACCACATATGACAACTTAAGAACTCCCCATCATAAATAAGCATTAAGTGGGTCATAATTCATCTAGGAGTAACACACATATGTAGCACAATATATATCCACCTTAATTGGAATACTATAGAACCCCTTTGGAATAGAACACTTTTTGAACCTTCATGAACAATGGATAAGACACATGTGAATGTCAACTGCTCACCAACTAGGAATGCGATACCTTAGAACATTTGTAACTCTTGACATATTAGCCAATGAACGTGAGTCAACCAATAGACATGAATCAATTAATGAACATAAGTCAACCAATGAACATGAGTCATATGATTCACCATTGACCAATGACTAAGGACCATATGAGTATCTCTAGTCAACGCGCGGATACGGAGTACCTTAGAGTATTTCGAAATCGAATGAGTATTATGACAATGTGAACACTATATATTATAGAAGGATATAGAAGAGTAACCTTACATACCTGCACTTCCACGTATGAATACACAAGTCTATGTCTGTATGACTACAATGGTCCAGCTCCTTCTTTACGTCTTAGTCTACAATACAAGGTCATACCGGAACTTACATTAGCAACTAGTGACCATATAGGCATGCAAAACGTCAATGAACTATATGACTGCCGTATAACATCAAGTCACCCCTTACAATACAATCCAATACATTGTCATATCCCCAATATCATAATGGTACACACATTAACCAAGAAATCATATATTGATAGCATTTCACACCACTCATACCCTTTTACGCCTTTTCCTTTATCATTCCGTCGCCCTTATGCCTTTATCACAACATATGAACAACCTTCCATACTTCATATAGTACAACATACCTCCATACGATACTTTAAAGTTATTAAAACGTCATCACAATGTGATAATTACATCCTAAAAGGGTATCGGGGCTTTCGGGGATCAACGGGGTACGAAAACAAACAAATCAACAATCTGGAGTGATCTGCGCTGCCACCTGTGCGCGCAGGTGGTCAGATGCATGCGCAGATGGCCTCTGGAAAATTCCAGGGCCTTCTGCGTTGGCATCTGCGTCCGCAGATGCCCTCATCTGCGGGGGCGGATGCCCGTTTTGGTCCGAAACGTCATTTTTTGGGTCTTTTTATGCCATGAATGGTCCATGATCATAATCAACCTCATTTTAACATATTTATAATCCTTTAACATTCCAACTACCAGCCATGGTTTCACAACACGCAAGGACATCACCAAAACAACACCTTACGGTCAATATGTCACCAAAACCATAACCAATTTCACAATAGCCTTTTCAAACATTATACACCACGACCAAACAAGTGAAGACTATAATCCATCAAGTTTATTTCCTTCAAGATCACAAGCCCATGTGCAAATTTACAATGCAAAACCATCGTAGCAAACATGTCACATACACACATAGTGAATGCTCAATACATCACCAACATAACCAACATGAGATAAGTACCCTCTACTGCACAATATATATTAAATCATAAACATAAACACTTACCAAAGTGTGCAATATGATGATCTTGGTCCAAGAGATAAAGGTCTAGGGTTTGTGTTGAACAAGGAAATGTTGAGATGATTCTAAACAAAGCATGAGAGTCCAAATGAATAAAAATCTGATTTCCTTTGCTTATATAGACCCTCAAGTCTCCCTTATATTTTCCTTAGAATTTAATGAGGTGTTGATTTGGTCAAATGGACCAATATTGCAAGAATGGGTCAAAATATCATATTGGGCCATGTCTTCTTGTCAATTTTTTTGGGCTTCATCTTTTGGGCCCAATGATGCAAGACTTGTTCATGCCCACAATTTAATGTATAATTCATCCCTTTTTCTCATGTTTGCATATTTCCCTAAATGTTTCGATCGTCAGCTACACGTAGACACGTACGGGGTGTTACAATTTTGAACCCCACAACTGCTCCACGAAAATCACAAAACGCCCGCTAAGCACATGTACGATGCCCAATATCAATTATTAACATTACCAAATACATACTTATGGCTCTCGACACCTAAGTAAACCTTGTTCAATGTCATCAAGTAGGGTTGGGAAGGTACGGGGTGTTACATTCTTCCCCCCTTAGAAACATTCATCCTCGAATGTTAATAACATTGTCTCATTGTCTCACTTAAATCGAGGTGACTTCTTCACATCATCATCTACACATGTAACACTTGGAAAGACTTACTTATTATGACTCCACTTCCGTATCTTGAATGTTTTCTTCCGTGTAACAAGTATGAGTACCTTAGATTTCAGTATTTCTTTGAATTCCCTTGTGATTTCTTCTCCGTGCTCATTTCTCCAATATTGCCTTTAGCTTCTTTCTTTCGTATCCTTTCGCTTATCGATCTAGAATAGTAAGCAGTATCTCTTCACATGTGAGGTCTTCCATGACTTGTATATCCCCACTGGGGGCAATACAGGATAATCTTCTATACACGTTCAAAGAAGGGAATATGAATTACCGAATGAACTGTAAAGAGTTCTTGGATCAGTGCAATAAATACACAATTTGCCCAAATCCCCTTTCTGTCCGCATCTCATTAATCTCTCTTCATTGGTGACATCGTCAAAATACCTAATCACCTATGCCAAATTTTAATGCCTTCTTCTGATATCGGCATATGAGTTGTATCGACTTTGGGCCATTTGTAGCTGCTGTTCTATCACCTTCACTTTTTGTATAACTTGGTGAACAAAATCTAACCCGTGTAAAGTAAATTTCATCAGTTGTAACCCATCTAATTGATGATCTATATATTTTTTTCCTTGTTCATATAACACTTCGTAAGGTGCCTTTTGATGCTTTTACTGTAAACAATTTCAATGAACGGTAGGTGTTCATCCCAACTACCTTTAAAGTCCAATGTACAAACTCGTGGCAAAACTGTAAATGTTCATATAATACGTTCTGTTTGCCCATCCATCTGAGGATGACAAGCCATACTTACATCCACCTGTGTACTCATGCGTTACTGGAAAGACTTACCACACTGTGCAATAAAGTAAGCTCTCTTGTAGGATATAATAGTGAGTGGAATCTCATGTAATCGTACTATCTCTGTAACATACAACTTTGTATAATGTTCAGCTGTATCGGTGTCACCTATATGGAATCAACTCTCACAGTGTACGGGGTAACCCAGTGATTAATTCCAAGTTATTCATGTTCCACTTCCAAACTGGGAGGGTAATCTATTGCAGAAAACATACAGACTTCTGATGCCAGCCTGTTCATCAGTGATCGCTTGGACATCTTATATATTCTTACCAACACATCTCTGCTACACCATGATGCATTTTGGTTGTTTCCAAACAAATAAACTACCGTAAACGATGTTCGTCTGACTAACTCATCTATACCTGGTACACACAATCTACATTGGTGTTACAGTACTCCCCCGTGTGATTGCTCAAGTACCTTTGTCGCACTTTGTTGTAAGAATTTGCATACTGTTTCTCTTCTCGGCTACCAATACAGATTTTTGCCGCATTTTACACTATAATTCTATAATCTGGGGACTCAAGAAAACAAAACCCCTTTATTGATACCAATGTCCTAATAAAGTTCGCTACCTCCAATTTAAGTCTTTCAGCTTCAATATATATATCAACCTGAATCCCTTACAATTAGTGACACCATAACATTAGAGCAAATATCGCAGCTGCTAGTGCAGGGTCATGTGTTTAGTAATAATTTGTGTTCTCATATGGTCGCAACCTTCATGAGGCATATGCTATTACCTTGCTACAGCAATATACATTTGAGGCCAACCCCGAAAGCATTACCATACATTTCATAACATTCTTATGCCTTTATCGTTGGACACATTTCTCACATGCATCATGCCTTGTGTATAGGCTTTGTTACGGGTGTAGGGATAGAAGAAACCCTTCAACAATTCTCATAGCATAATCGACCAACCTACTAAAATAATGAATCTCTGTAAGCATCGTAGGCCTTAGCCAACTGTGCACCATCTCTATCTTTCGCATAGCCACTTTCATACATTGTGACTCAAGAACGATATGGATTCTAATCAAACTTCATAGCTAGGCGAAAAGTCTTTAACACTTATTGCAATTCGCATGGTCCTCTTGTGATTGTTGCACACATGTAAAAGTGTCCTGAATGCCTTAGTCATTACGCCATAAAACTACAGGTGTATTATCTAACCCAGTTGACATACGAAGAAGTTCATCATAATCCTACCTGTAATGCTGTCTTGGGTGTATCATCATCATTCATATATATTTTTCTTTTCATTTCATCATCATTCATCATCATTTACCCCGTACTGATCAAACAGATCGTCAACTCTGGGGGAAATAGTCATTCTTAATTGTCATCTTATTCAGTTGCCAATAGTACCCACACTTTCTCAATATGCCGTGTTCTTTTTTATTTATGTATTTTTTTTTCTTCCTCATGTCATTCCCGTAACCCTACCGGGGCCATGCTATTAGAATAAAACTATGATGCGTACTAATATCACCTCATACCTCGAGGAATGCATTCCCACCGAAACCGATTGAACAGTTGGTGATTTCACTAGTACCACGTGCCATATGTACCCCTTTGGGTCTCATTTTTGAGGATAGGAAATAACTTCACCTCTCGGTGCTCCAACAGTACCCTTCTATTCAAGAACATACTTTTATTAGGATGTATGCACCCACGGGTGTAAAGACTTCAAATGGCGACTAGCAATTCTAGTGTTCCTTCGCATTGGTCAAACATTAATTACGTAACATATGATAGGGTAAAACCCGAATCAATCAATGCATTTACCTTATGTAAAAATAATAATGTACCGGTACCTGCATCAGGAGAAGACTCCATATTCCGTGGATCCACTAAGGTATACATATGGTCTTGGGTCCCACTGAAACTAGCTGCTCCTTTCGAACCTCTACCTGGAGGAGGCATCAATAATTGCAATGCGATAGTTGGTCTCATAAGTCGTGCCATACCACTCGTGCTCGTTTGTGGACACTCTCTCATTTTGTACCCCGCGGTACCACACCAAAAGCAAAGATTTGTCCCCAACCGACATTCACCCAAATAATACCTTCTGCAGCGCTGACACGGCTGACGGGGAGATTTTGATTGGCTCATAGTTGATTGTGCTTGATACCCCACTATTCTTGAATCCTGAATCTCACTTCTTCGCCCAAACTGGTTGCCTCTAACCCCTTGTGATCGAGGTAGAGCATTCGCAATAGAAGGAAGAAATAATGGTCTAGGCGGTCTATTCAAAATTCGAGGCCCAAATCCTCCTCGGGACGCCATAAACTGCCCCTCGGGTCTAACCCTTTTTGACGGCCCTTCTTCAAAGTCTTGTGTCCTTCTCTTTTGCCTTTGTTCCACCATTTGCTGCTCCAACACTAGTCTTTGAGTTTGTACAGCGACTACACGTGTCAGTATGTGCACCGCACTCATTAAATCTTGCACAATAGCATTATTGGACAATTCCTCCGGAAGTGAAAGAGTAGGAGGACCACGTGATACCAACTCATTTCCAGCCCCACCTTGATCAACTTGATCAGGTGGTGTTCTACTGGTTCCTTCTCTAGCAATCCTGTCTATCTCCTTTTCGTTTCCCCAACCTTCTCTTGCCATTGGCATTTTTAATCACACACACACAAAAAAAAACAATTCCCATGGTCAGTTATGATTCCGCGTACAACCTCTTTGTAAAAGAAAACCACTATCATTGAGCACATATGATTCCACTTCCAACCTTGGCTCTATATTGCACGATCTAGAATGAAGAAAATAAACAACTCCTAAATGTCCCGTAGCCTCCTACTTATAAATGTGGCGTGCAACACATCGATAAGTAAGACTCTACTCAGACACGGCTTTGTAGACACCCTTAGAATGACCTGCTCTGATACCACTTTTGTCACCCCCCGACTCCCTACGAGGCGTGATTGGCACCCGAAGCCGACAAGGCCCGAGAGAACCAATCTTTGCTTCTAATCATTCATATGCATGTTATAGGAACACTACCATCACATAGAAACATGAGAGGCAAACATCGGAAAGCATAGAACATGCGACGTATATACATATGAGAAACTGGGCCGTTGAGGCCATCAAGTCAAGACTTCATCTGTTACCATATACACCCCCCCCCCCCCACATACGTCTACAAAAGCCTCTAACAGATGCATTGACTAAAACCAACTGAAAATCGGGATAAGTCCCCGCTTTATACACAAGGTACAATATCAAAACATGTGAACCACTGCGACTCGGAGAAACCCCGAACTAACTGGAGCTCACCAATGATCTGCGCTACGGTCAATCTACGGTGGAGGTCTACTAGTGCCTGCACCTGCAACATGTAATGTAAATTCCCCGAGAGGGGTCAGTACGAAAGAAGTACTGAGTATGCAAGGCTCAGATGAAACTGTACAATTCATGAATAGTTCAATGAACTCAAAACATATGAATAATCACTGTGCTTAAGTCACCACTTTGCATTTTGGAAACCATGTGTATTACTTTGATAGCTTTCTTTGCTTTCATTGCTTCATTACTTCAATGTCATTACATATATCACAATGTACCCAGGCCCCTACTGATCAGTGGGTCTTTACATGACATATCGTCATGTTGGGATCGGGTCGAGCTAGGCTTATGTCCCCCAGACCTGCCACCCATAAATCAATGCATCGGGATCGGGTCGAGCTAGGCTTATGCCCCTCAGACCTGCCACCCATAAATCAATGCCTCAGGATCGAGTCGAGCTAGGCTTATGCCCCTCAGACCTTCCACCCATAAATCAATGCCTCGGGATCGAGTCGAGCTAGGCTTATGCCCCTCAGACCTGCCACCCATAAATCAATCATTAACCACGTGTGCATTACTTTGTCTTTACTTTGAGATTGATACCTTTACTTGTGAGAGATTGGATACTTGCTTATGAGAGGTTGATACATTTGCTTGTGATAGATTGGTACATTCACTTGTGAGCGATTGATACTTTGGCTTATGGAAGAGCAATACAATGATAGTCACAACTTTATTTGAAGCTTTGGATTAATAAGCAATGAATGAGAAACATGCAACTAAACATTATGGGAACATAGCCTCCACGAAAACATAACACTGTTGGAACCATTGGACAATGATCCATGAACAGGATACATGAGTATAACCACCAGTGAAACCTTGGGACATAGCCTCATCGGACTTTTAGAACCTCACTAATGAATATGAGACCTATATATAACTCTATTGGAACTTAGACTCATGTCATACTTGGAATAATGCTATTCAACTTAGCTCTCTTAGGATTTACCACATATGACAACTTAAGAACTCCCCATCATAAATAAGCATTAAGTGGGTCATAATTCATCTAGGAGTAACACACATATGCAGCACAATATATATCCACCTTAATTGGAATACTATAGAACCCCTTTGGAATAGAACACTTTTTGAACCTTCATGAACAATGGATAAGACACATGTGAATGTCAACTGCTCACCAACTAGGAATGCGATACCTTAGAACATTTGTAACTCTTGACATATTAGCCAATGAACGTGAGTCAACCAATAGACATGAATCAATTAATGAACATAAGTCAACCAATGAACATGAGTCATATGATTCACCATTGACCAATGACTAAGGACCATATGAGTATCTCTAGTCAACGCTCGGATACGGAGTACCTTAGAGTATTTCGAAATCGAATGAGTATTATGACAATGTGAACACTATATATTATAGAAGGATATAGAAGAGTAACCTTACATACCTGCACTTCCACGTATGAATGCACAAGTCTATGTCTGTATGACTACAATGGTCCAGCTCCTTCTTTACGTCTTAGTCTACAATACAAGGTCATACCGGAACTTACATTAGCAACTAGTGACCATATAGGCATGCAAAACGTCAATGAACTATATGACTGCCGTATAACATCAAGTCACCCCTTACAATACAATCCAATACATTGTCATATCCCCAACATCATAACGGTACACACATTAACCAAGAAATCATATATTGATAGCATTTCACACCACTCATACCCTTTTACGCTTTTTCCTTTATCATTCCGTCGCCCTTATGCCTTTATCACAACATATGAACAACCTTCCATACTTCATATAGTCCAAAATACCTCCATACGATACTTTAAAGTCATTAAAACATCATCACAATGTGATAATTACATCCCAAAAGGGTATCGGGGCTTTCGAGGATCAACGGGGTACGAAAACAAACAAATCAACAATCTGGAGTGATCTACGCTGCCACCTGCGCGCTCAGGTGGTGAGATGCATACCCAGATGGCCTCTGGAAAATTCCAGGGCCTTCTGCATTGGCATCTGCGTCCGCAGATGCCCTCATCTGCGGGGGCGGATGCCCGTTTTGGTCCGAAACGTCATTTTTTGGGTCTTTTCATGCCATGAATTGTCCATGATCATAATCAACCTCATTTTAACATATTTATAATCCTTTAACATTCCAACTACCAGCCATGGTTTCACAACACGCAAGGACATCACCAAAATAACACTTTATGGTCAATATGTCACCAAAACCATGACCAATTTCACAATAGCCTTTTCAAACATTATACACCATGACCAAACAAGTGAAGACTATAATCACATCTCACATAACAATATTGAATCCATAAAGTTTATTTCCCTCAAGATCACAAGCCCATGTGCAAAGTTACAAGGCAAAACTATCGTAGCAAACATGTCACATACACACATAGTGAATGCTCAATACATCACCAACATAACCAACATGAGATAAGCACCCTATCTTGCACAATATATATTAAATCATAAACATAAACACTTACCAAAGTGTGCAAGCTGATGATCTTAGTCCAAGAGATAAAGGTCTAGGGTTTGTGTTGAACAAGGAAATGTTGAGATAATTCTAAACAAAGCATGAGAGTCCAAATGAATAAAAATCTGATTTCCTTTGCTTATATAGACCCTCAAGTCTCCCTTATCTTTTCCTTAGCATTTAATGAGGTGTTGATTTGGTTAAATGGACCAATATTGCAAGAATGGGTCAAAATATCATATTGGGCCATGTCTTCTTGTTAATTTTTTTTGGGCTTCATCTTTTGGGCCCAATGATGCAAGACTTGTTCATGCCCACAATTTAATGTATAATTCATCCCTTTTTCTCATGTTTGCATGTTTCCCTAAATGTTTCGGTCGTCATCTACACGTAGACACGTACGGGGTGTTACAGTTTTGAACCCCACAACTGCTCCACGAAAATCACAAAACAGCCGCTAAGCACATGTACGATGACCAATATCAATTATTAACATTACCAAATACATACTTATGGCTCTCGACACCTAAGTAAACCTTGTTCAATGTCGTCAAGTAGGGTTGGGAAGGTACGGGGTGTAACAACCTTGGGGTCATATCTACCTAGGTGTCGAGATTCCATGGGTATGTGTTTTATAGTGTCATTGGTGAAACATTTGATATCGGACCTAATATGTGCGATTAGAACTTCATAGGAGGTGTTTTGTGATTTCGTGGAGCATTTGTGTAATACCCCATACACATTCTAACCTCATTTGGTTACTTGGAGTCATTTTTACTTGATGATTAAGATCACGAAGTAAGTATTTTGTAGTGTTTTGATAAGGTATTGGATGATATGCAAGTATTGAAGAAGTGGCCGAAAGATTCAGCAAGGCATGAAAACTTGCGTCACTGCCCTGTTTCAGGGGGTGTGGCACAAGCCACCTGATTCAGAGGGGGTACATTTCTTGCGCCACTGCCTTGCTTTGCAGCAGTGGCGCAAGGCACAACAAATTGTGCCCTTCCACGCTCGTTTTGTAACGCAATTCTACGTCGATTCTTATATGGTTTATTTTGGTTGTTTGGAGTTATTTGAGCATTGTTAAATCTTCAAATACTTCAATACACTCCTACATACTCCTACATGATCAAATCATGAAATATAAATAGTTATCCAAAATGTTCAATGAAGCCATGGGCGACTAGAATTTCTATTTTTGCGATTGAGACTACGAATGAGAATCTCGTAAGAGAATATTGTCGTGACATTATGGAATAATTTAAACATGAGATATAGGTGAATTATACATGAAAGTTGATGGGCTAAGCTACAAGTGCAATTGGGCCCAAAATTAGGGCCTAAAATGGAATGAAAGACATGGCCCAAAAGGGTAAAATGATCCATTCTTCCACTTTGACCAAGGGACCATTGCATTTAATGCAAGGAAATGGCTAAGGATGACTTGAGCACTATATAAGGGTTCCAAAAATAAGATTTTTATTCCTAAACACACACATCACATTTTGAGAATTTACAAGACATTTTCTTTTGGTTCTCTCAAACCCTAAGAACCCTAAGCCCTTTTCTTTGGACAAGATCATCCTATTCCAAGCCTTGGTAAGTATTTATTCTCATGAATTAACATATTATATGCATGGGAGATTATGTATATCATGTTGGTTATGCTTGGAAATGGTGGACATGGTACTTTGTGTTTTTATATAAGATTTGTGATCCATGAGATTCTAGCTTGAATTATGAATTGTGACTTTGATGGAAGAGCATGGTATGGATAAAATATGAACATGTATGGTGTGGTTTTGTTATTAAACTTGTTATTTTTCTAAAAGTGTAAATTGTGGGATTTTGGCCGATATGTGCTATGAGGTGTATTAAGGTAATTTGATGGGTTATTTGTGATATGGTGTGGATAAGGAAGTGTAAAGGAGAAGTGTTGTGGTGAAATGTATTGATTATCATGTATTGTTCAATGTATGGAATATTGGGGGATTTTTGGAATAATAATTTCATCAATGGTTTTGTCAAGGGGAAATGGCATGTTTAAAGACAAACATGTAACTCATTGATGTTATATGCATTTGTATGGTAGTTGATGGTTAATGTGAATCCCGTTATATATTTGTGTTGTAGAGTGACACATAAAGAAGGAGCGGGACTATCGTATGCACCTCTAGGATTGTATATTCGTATTGAGAATACAAGGTATGTAAGGTTACTCTGTCCGTGTCTTTCTACGGCAAATAGTATTCACATTGACATTACGCTTGTCCCATCCCGAAATGTGATAAGGTATTCTATATCCGGTTATCAATGGTCATTATCATATATTTCCTACTCATTGATCAATTGTGAATCTCATGTCTCATATTCATGAATAATGCTCCAAAAGCTCAAGAATGTTATGTTCCAAAGTTCCAATAGTGGTTATACTCATGTATCTTGTTCATTGATTATTGTCTAATGGTTCCAATGGTGATATGTTTCCAATAAGGCTATGTTTCCAACAATGTTTATTCACATGTCCCTCACTCATTGGTTAATGATCCAAAGCTTAAAGTAAAGATATGACTATCATGGTATCAATCTCAAAGTAATAAACAAAGTAATGCATATGTGGTCAATGATCAAGTATGGGTGGCAGCTTTGGGGGCAAAATGCCTAGCTCAAGCCGATCCCGAGGTTGTTGGATCTGGGGGCATTCCTAGGGGCATAAGCCTAGCTTAGACCGATCCTGACAGGGGGAAGCTCTAGGGGTAATAACCTAGCTCGAGCCGATCCCAACATAACGATATGTTATGTTAAAACCCACTGTTCAGTCGGGGCCCAGGTATCACAGGTCAAAGGCAAAGGTGAATAATCATGGAAGTAAAGATACAAAGAAAGTAATGAAAGCAAAATACATGGTTTCCAAAGTATAGAATAGTGACTCATCTACATTGTGACTTATCTATATTGGTTATGCATTTGAACTTGAGTTCTTGACATATTTTCATATCTTACAAGTCTCATATGGCCTTACATACTCAGTACATTCTTCGTACTGACCCCTCTTGGGGAATTTACCTTACTTGCTGCAAGCGCAGGAACTAGTAGGCCTCCACAGTAGGTTGCCAGTGTTGCAGATCTTTGGTGAGCTCCAGTTAGTTTGGGGCTTCTCCGAGTCGCAGTTGTACATATGTTTTGGTGTTGTACATGTTGTATAAAGCGGGGACTTGTCCCGACTTTTAGTTCATTTGGTCAATGCATTTGTTAGAGGCTTTTGTAGATGGATGTGGGTGTATAAATGTAAAAGGGATATGTCGTTCTTGACTTGGTGGACTCAACGGCCAAGTTCCGCATATGTATATATATATATCATGTTCCATGAATTCCATTGTTGGTATCTATAGCTATTATGTGATTATGGGTTTCTTATGGCATGCATATGATTGAATAGAGACAAAGCTTGGTTCTCTCGGGCCTTGTCGGCTACTAGTGCCAATCCGTCCCGATGGGATTCGGGGCGTGACAGGCGGCTCGTCAAGAGTACCATCAGCCTTAGGTAGAATGGTGAATTTTTATCCACTTGGTGAGGATTTGAGGTGATGTCCTATCACCTTATTAACTATACATCAAGTAGGTTTTCAATCTCATCCAGAATCCAACATTTTATTTGTCATCTGTGATGCTTGGATTGACGAGTCGTCAGGTCTCTAACGAGCTGTCACCCAAGCGGTCACCTTTGACAGTTATTTCCAGCCTCTTTGCTTCTTTACATGTACACTTCAACACACACATCAACTAAGTTCAAGGTATATAACTTAGCTAAAGAATCACGTTACAAACAACATTCATAGGTTGCCTCACAGTAATGCCTGATTTAACATCATGGCACAACTCGGGTATCTTGATTACTCAGACTTCATCAAGGTACATAATGTCCATCAGTTTTACCTTCTAAGTTCTCTAAAATACTACTTAATGCATTGCCCGTTCACTATGAAGCGTTCCCCTTTCTGATTTTCTAATTCTACCACTCCAGAAAGAAACACTTGTGTCACTGTGAACGGACCAAACCACTTGGATTTGAGTTTGCTCGAAAATAACTGGAGCTTAGAGTTAAACAACAATACCAAGTTGCCTAGACGGAATTCTCGCTTCTCAATCCTACGGTCATGATACAACTTTATCTTCTCTGTGTACAAAGCTAATCTTCCATAGATCTGAGCCAAAAATTATCAAACTCATTCATATGTTCAAGCCTCAAGTTCAAGGCATCACTCTAGCTAAGATTTAGCTTTTTGTGTGCCCATAAGGCTGTATGATCAAGCTCCACTGGTAATGACACGCCTTGCAACAACCAACTAATATGGTGACATCCCAATAGGGTTTTGTATGCAATTCTATATGCCTATAAGGCATCATCAAGCTTTTGAACCCAATCAGTTCGGTTAACATTCACTATTTTGGCAAGAATCATCTTTATCTCTCGATTTGTCATTTCCACTTGACCACTAGTCTGCGGATGATAAGGGGTAACCATATTATTTTGTGTAACTCCATACTTTGCTAGCAAAGCATGGAATATTTTGTTACGTAAATGTGACCCCATCACTGATGATTTCCCCTGGAGTACCAAATTTGGAGTAAATGTTCCTTTTCAGTAACACAGCCACACTCTTACTTTCGTTATATGGTAGTGCCACAGCTTTCATCCATTTTGACTCATAATCCATAGCCACAAATATGTATTTCTGGTGGAAGGAACTCACAAAGGGGCCCATAAAGTCAATAACCCACACATCAAATAATTTAACTTCTAGAACCGGGGTCAATTTCAGCTTATGCCTTCTTGAGATAGCTCCTTGCCTTTGGCATTGATCACATGCCTTCACAAACTCTTGCGCATCTTGATGGATCATGGGCTAATAATACCCATATTGCAATATTTTCTGTGTCGTGCGCACACTACCATAATGTCCCCCCATAGGGGATGAGTGACACACATCTAATATACTCACCATTTCAACTTCGGGAACACATCTTCATATTAGGCCATCAACATAGATCCTGAATAGATATGGCTCATCCTAAAAATTTACTCACTTCATGCAAAAATTTCTTCCTTTGATGAGAGTTTACATCTTTTGGAATCATATTGCTAACAAAATAGTTAACAAAATTGGCAAACCAAGGCACAAGATCAAGAGAAGCTTCTAATACCTGCTCATCTGGAAAGGAGTCATCAATCTCTACCTTGTCTGCCACTCTCTTCTCACCTTCAAGTCTAGACAGATGGTCAGCAACTTGGTTTTCATAACCTTCCACTCTTTTACTTCAAAGTCAAATTCCTAAACTAAGAGCACCAAATGAATCAACCATGGTTTTTCATCTTTCTTTGTCATGAGCCATCTCAAGACAGAATGATCAGTGTGCACTACCACATTTGTACCAAGCAAGTATGCTTTGAATTTTTCTTGAAGGCGTAAGCCACTGCAAGAGATTCTTGCTCAGCCACTGTGTATTTTTTTGCCCTCTATTCAGTGCTTTGCTCATATAATAAATTGGGTGAAAGATTTTCTCCCACTTCTGTCCAAAAAGCAGCACCAAGCACCACCCTGCTTGCATCACACATTACTTCGAAGGGTTGAGACTAATTCGGAGCAATAATAATAGGAGCAGAGGTAAGATTTTTCTTAAGGAAAAGAAATGCCTTCAAACAATCATCATCAAAAAGGAATGTAACCTCCTTCTCAAACAATTTGCAAAGAGGATTCACAATTTTGGAGTAGTACTTTATTAATCTATGATAAAAGCCTACATGACTGAGCAAACTCCGCACCCCCTTAAATGAGATTGGTGGAGTAACTTCTCAATCATTTCAATTTTGTCCCTATCAACTTCAATACCCTTTTTAGAAATTTTTTTCCCTGGAATAATGCCCTCTTTCACCATGAAATGACATTTCTCCCATTCAACACCAAATTTGCTTCTTCACATCTCTGTAGAACCTTGCCAAGATTGGCCAAACAATCTTCAAAACCATCACCTACTGTGGAAAAATAATTCATAAACACTTCTATAGTGTCTTGCTCCATGTTAGAATAGATCGATATCATACATCTTTGGAAGGTGGAAGAAGTATTGCATAAACCAAAAAGCATGCGTTTAAATGCAAACGTACCATAGGGTCAAGTGAATGTCATTTTCTCCTAGTCTTATGGTGCAATAAAAATCTGATTATAACTATAATATCCATCAAGAAGCAATACCAACCCCGACCTGCTAAATAATCTAATATTTTGTCCGTGAAAGGCATTGGAAAATGATCTCTATGTGTTCAAGAGTTCAATTTTTGGTAGTCCATGCATACACACCAGCCTGTGACTGGACTAAGAGGGATCAACTCATTGCACTCATTAGGAACCACGGTCATACCTCCTTTTTTTGAAGCACATTGTACTGGACTTACCCAATTGCTATTCGAAATCGGATATACCACTCCTTTATCTAACTATTTGATGATCTCTTTCTTTACCACCTCTTGCATATGGATTGAGCCTGCGCTAATGTTCAATGCTTGGGATAAAATCTTCTTCTATTTGGATCTTGTGAGTACAAATCCCAAGGGGGATCCCTATGATATCGATAATGGTTCACCCTATTGCCCTTTTGAACTGTTTAAGCACTAATACAAGTGCTTCAAACTACCACTCCACCAAATCAGCTACCATAATAACAAGAAGTGTACTATTCTCTCCAAATAAAACATAGCATAAGTGACCAGGAAACACTTTCATTTCCATGATTGGTGGTTCTTCAATCAAAGGCTTAGCTGGAGGGGTAGACCTATTTTTCTGGTCCAAGTCAAGCTTTTTTGAAGCATAGGAACATGAGCTCATCCCAACCACTTCCTTTACTATTTCTTCATAATCTTTGATTTTATCACCATTAAATTTCATTATCACTGCAACTAAGGTTACAACTGCAAACCTTTCTTCAAAGGGCACCTCAATGTCTTTCTCTTCAAAAACATCAATTACAAACACCATATTCATTTCTCTTGGTTGTTTAATGGATTGACATACATTAAATTTAACTTTTTCATTGTTCATTCTGAATTTTAACTCATTGCTCGTCTTGTCAACCAACACTCGTCCAGTTGCTAGGAAGGGTCTTCCTAAAATTATGAGAACTTCACAATCCAAGATCACGAAATCAATAAGGAATATGAAATTCTCCACCTTTACTAGCACATCACATAAGATTCCCACAGACCTCTTCACTGAATGATCAGCTATTAATAGTTGCATTGTTGTCGATTTGGGGGCTCTTAAGCTCAACTATTTATAAATCATGAGCGGCATCAAATTGATGCTTACACCAAGGTCACACAATGCCTTAATAAATTTAAAGACTCCAATAGTGCAAGGAATAGTAAATGCACCTGGGTCCTTCTTCTTCTAAACCAAAGTGTGTGAGGCAATTACACCACAATGGTGTATATTATCCACTGGTTCAAAACAAACTATCCTTTTTTTAGTGACCATGTCTTTCATGAACTTGGCATAACCGGAATTTTTCCAACGCCTCCCCTAAGGGAATATTCACTGACAACTCCTTCACCATGGAAATGAATTTGTGGAACTTGTCGTTTTTCACTTTTTTTCATTTTTTAGGGAAATGGAGGAAGAGGTCTAGGAATTTGAGCCAAAGTTTTTACAACCTTTTCCTTCTCCTTGTTTTCATGACTCCCATTATGTACACTTGTAGAATTATCAGCCACTACAACAATATCATCGATAACCACCTGCTTGTCAGACTCAATCGGAGCTTTACGTTTGAGAGCATCATCTACTGTAACTCTAAAATTAGTAATAACAAACTCTTTACGCTCATCAATAATAGGCATTGGATCAGGCAACACCCTTCTACTTTTAGAAGTGACAACCGTGATTTGGCCATCATTTCTCGAGTTTTGAATGGTGTCACTAGGCAATGTCCCACTCTTCTGCTGATTCAAAGTTGCGTACATCTGACCTATTTGGAACTCTAACTTTTTGATGAATGTGGGATGTGAATCCACTAGTTGGCAAATATTTGAGATTTCTTCCTTCATTTCTATGACACCTAAGTCAGTGGATTTGACCCTTTACAGTACTTTAGCCAGCATATATTCCATCTTTGAGCTTCCTGAATCATTACTGATCCTATCACAATTTATAGGTGGCAAATAAAGGCCATTTCTACTATTCTTGCTCTTCCAATTACCTTTCTTCCTATCCTTGTAACCAACATTATCACAATAATTATTTTTCTGGTAGTTTGCCTCCTCTTTATAGTCTGATTCAACAACCTTACTTTGAGAACCTATAACTTTCACTTTTTAAGTACCACCTGCCAACAAGTGTTTTGCAATCAAGTCCATCAGTGTCTTCATATGGTCTATGTATTGATCACGCTTTTTCTCTTTTCGGCATTGTTCAGCAGCAATACCCAAAACTTAAGTACCACCTGCAACCTCAGAATCTCTAGTATGCCAAGCTCTATTGGTTTATCTGAGCCTATCCTAGATTACAGTCGCATCTGCGTAAGTGAAGAATATAAAAAATCCTTAGTAGCATTATCAGCAATTGGTTTGGTTACTGAATTTAGAGACCTATAAAAAGTGTCCATTAAGTGCTCATACATCAACTTATGGTTGGGGCATTAAGTCAACTTCCTCTTAAATCGTATCCATGTTTCATGTAGTGCTTTACTAGGTAGCTGCCTGAAATTATTGATCTCGCCCCTTAATTGAAACATCTTGGAGGGTGGAAAGAACCTTTCTAGGAAAGTTCCTTTCAACTGAATCTAGTTGGTAATAAAATTCGTCAGCCATAAAGTTGCATCCCCAGAAAATGATAGTGGGAATAACTGCAGTCGGATGGTATTCTGACTAACTCCTAGTAATTCAAAAGACTTGCAAATCCCCATGAAGTTCATTAAATGCAAATTTGGGTCATCCCTAGCCACGCCTCTGAACAAACCCTTAAGGTTCAACAATTGAATCATTGTGATGGTAATATTAAAATTCACTTCAGGAGTTAGTGCTGGAAGGACGATAGCCATAGTGGCACCAACCCCATTCAAGTCAGCATTGTCTTCATCATTAACCTCAAATGATATAGCCCATTGTTGTCGTCCTCTTGCCCTTTATTGCTGACATGGATTGGCTGGGGCAATATTATCAACATATTGTGCATCAATATCATCACTCAAAGCTCCCTCATCCTCATTAATTGATGTATCTTGGTTATGTTGATGTACCTGATCAGCGACAAGCTATTGTAGCCTTGCTGCTTCGTATTTTTGTGCATTCATCACTCTTCGGAGAGTGTTCTCTAGTTTGGGGTTGTATGTTCATAGCAGTTCACCCCAACTATGAGTATTTGGCATGCACTAACCTGTACCCTATAGCCCACAGAAACAATAAATAAATTAAAATTAGGAAATAAGACTAAGAGTCAATTCAACACACTTGACTTAATTGACAATCGTATTCCCCGGCAATGGTGCCAAAATTTGATACGCCTAAATTTTATCACTTTTATAAGTATAAGTGGTAATTTTCAAATATATAACCCAATTATGTTGGGGTCGAATCCCATAGGAAATAAGGTGTAAACTAAGCCTTATGTGGTTAAATGGATTTCTAGTCAATTACTTCCTTTAAGGGGGTTTGTTAACGAATTTTGTTTCTAGGTTGCAATTATGTTAAGTAACAATTATCAAAATTTCAGAGATTGTATTCAAGTAATAAAAAGAACTAGGTTTGCAATCACCATGACTTCATAACACCACCGAGTCACTAACGATAGTATATTCTTCTAGTACGAAGCATGCAAGGCTGTTCATTCTTTCACTATATCAATGTTTCTCAACCTATTTAGATGATATTCACTCGAATTCTCTCGAACTACAAGTGAAAAAACATAAAATTCAATAATTACCCTAAGTTGGTTAATCTTATTACAACATTATCCATTAGACGAAAATTGAAAATTCTGAATCTTTATTCTCAAATCTTTTCCATGTTTTAACCTCTTTTCCAAGCAAGTTAACCCTAAGACATTCTAATGTTTGAAACCATTAGAAATCAGTTAAAACAAAAGATTTGACAATACAGATATAAACACTATTCAAATCTACATCATTTAACGACCCTAGATATGTTAATTTGCCATGGATCCCATAACCCTAGTAGTGGGCTTTTAGCCACTCATAACTTTGGAAGAAAATACAGAAATAGGAATCAAAGTTGAAGATTACCCTTGCAAAGATGAATTTAATAATCAAATCGTCTTCCAAATTCGAATAATGTGCTAAAACCCAAGAAAAATTATTCAAAAACAAAAAGTGTTTCTTCTTTATACATAAGATACCCAAATAAGCCCTAATAGTAGCTCTTTATAGTACAGGGATATTTAGAATTCAAATAAAATTCGGAGTTTCCCGCCTTGCGTCTGATGGTAAATTTGATGTACCGTCAGTAGGTTGACGTCACATCACTTGGGCTTCACTTACCATAAATTTGTGTTGAATTTTATTTAAGCCTGATGCCATAGTTGATGGCCCTCACCTTATTGACGTCTCATCACTTTGGCCATCAACCCGGCTGCTGTTGCTTGACATTCTGCTGCCTGGCAATATAGTTGGCGGGCTATCACAGGGTTGACGTCTTGTCAACTTGTTCCTACTTCTCTCTTTTAGCTTAATTTCTCCTATTTTCTACCTTATCACCTTTTACACTAGAAGTAAAATCCATAAAATATAACAAGAGTTGCTTGAGAACTTACAATTATTCATAATCAAAAGCCTCAAATGTGCCATCAAAATACCAGCACATTAAGAGCCACCAAATCCAGAACTTAAGCCTCTTCCTCCCCATCTTTGGTATGTTTTATTGGGGCACAATAATACGTTGCCCATTATCATAGCAGCTAATTTATTAGTTTCACAAGTTGAATCTTTAGTATCCATATTGAGGAAGTTCATAAGGGCCATTGAGTGGACGATTGCCAATATTATTGAAATCCCTCCAGAATTTGCACCAACAAAATCCAATTAAAACCTAATTGTGTGCCTAGTATTAAGCATCAGAGGAGTTTGAAGCCTCCAATGCAAGAAGTAGTCAAGAAAGAAATTATAAAGTGGCTTGGTGCAGGTGTGGTTTACCTAATCTCTGATAGCACATGGGTGAACCCGGTATAATGTATGCCTAGAAAAGGGGGAATCACCATTGTGCCTAGTGAGAAGAATGAAATAATTCTCTTGAGGCAGGTCACGACGAGGCTTGATTGCATGGATTGCAGAAAGCTAAACTCATGAATTGATAAAGACCATTTTCCCATGCCCTTCATTGTCCAAATATTGGATTGATTGGTGGGGCGAGGATGGTATTAGTTTCTTGATGATTACTCCAGGTACAATCAAATATCCATTGCCCCCAAAAACCAAGAAAATACAACTTTCACTTGTCCATATGGCACCTTTGCATTCAAATGTATGCCTTTTTTATTGTGCAATGCTCCCACTACTTTCCAAAAGTGTATGTACTTGATTTTATCGGACATGGTGGAAGATTTAATGGAGGTGTTCATGGATTACTTCTCGGTGGTTGGATATTCTTTTAAAATGTGTCTTGATCATTTAAGCAAAGTGCTCCAACATTGTGTAGCAGTAAACCTTGTGCTCAATTAGGAGAAATGCCATTTTATGGTAAAAGAAGGAGTTGTGTTTGGTCATAAAATTTTGAGGCATGGTATTCAAGTGGATCAAGAGAATGTTGAAGTGATTTCCAAATTGCCTCCTCCTATCTCTGTGAAGGGTGTGAGAAGTTTCTTAGGGCATGCAGGTTTCTAACAGTGATTCATAAAAGATTCTTCAAAGATAGCCCATAAATTGTGCAAACTTCTTGAAAATGAATCTAAATTTGAATTTGATGGAAGTTGTGTAAGGGCATTCAATTGACTAAAGGAAAAGCTTGTGACAACACCTATCATTATGCCTCCAAATTGGTCCCTTCCGTTTGAACTTATTTGTGATGCTAGTGGGATAGTATTAGGAACGATTCTTGGGCAACGAAAATATAAGCTATTCCATCCAGCTTGCTATGCTAGTAAATCTTTAAATGAGGCACAAAAGAATTACACGGTCATGGAGCAAGAGTTTTTGGCCATGGTTTATGCTTTTGAGAGGTTTCATGCCTATTTTTTGGGCACCAAGGTGATCATCCATACCGATCATGCTACCATTTGATACTTGATGGGAAAGAAAGAGGCAAAACCAAGGTTAATTTGGTGGATTTTATTTCTCCAAGAGTTTGACTTTAAGGTGAGGAATAAGAGAGGTTGTGAGAATCAAGTGGTGGACCATTTGTACTGCCTTGAATCAAATAATGAAAAGTTGAGGGAGATAGACATTGATGAGTCTTTCATCGATGAACTTGTTATGTTTGTTTCAAGAGATGTGGTGCCTTGGTATGCCGATTTTTCCAATTATCTTGTATATGAACTTCTTCCCTAAGAGATAACCTCCTATCAAAGGAAGTGATTTTTTCATGATTTTAAGTGATAGTAGTAGGATCCAACTTATTTAGGGAATATATGGATGTTGTGGGTAGATGTGTTACAAAATTGGAAATGCAACCCATACTTGAGGCTTGTCACTACTCACAATTTAATGGTTACCATGGTGGAATAGGGACAGTTGCCAAAGTACTTCAAAGCGGCTTCTATTGGCCCATGTTCTATTGAGATGCCAATGACTTGGTCCAATCATGTGCCTAATGTCAAATGTAAAGAGGTATCTCTAGGAGGCACAAAATGCCTTTGAAGCCAAATCTTGAAGTTGAATTATTTGATATTTGGGGAATTGATTTTATGGGACCTTTTGTGAGTTCATTTGGCAGTAAGTACATATTGTTGGCCATCAACTATGCGTCAAAATGGGTTAAGACAGTTGCATTACCCAATAATGAGATCAAGAGTGTCACCTTCTTCTTGAAGAAGCATCTATTTACGAGGTTTGAGACTCCCCAAGCTATTATTAGAGATTTTGACTCTCATTTTTACAATTACGTGTTTGGTGCATTGCTTAAAAAGTACAGAGTTATGCATAAGGTTGCTACGCCATATCACCCCCAAACTAGTGGAAAAGTAGAGGTGTCAAATTAGGAGATAAAGGGAATCTTGGAAAAAATAGTTAATGTGAGTCGAACCAATTGGACAAGGCAATTAGATGATGCCCTTTGGGCATATTGGGTAGCTTTAAAAACACCTATTGGGATGTCTCCCTACCAACTAGTGTTTGGTAAAGCTTGCCATCTACTAGTTGAGCTTGAGTATTGTGCTCTTTGGGCTTTGAAGAAACTAAACATGAAATAGGATGATTCCTCTAAGTCTAGAGTAGAGAAATTGCAAGTGATTGACTGATTCCGCCTTCAGGCATATGAAAGCTCCACACTTTTCAAGGAGCGAATGAAAAGGTGGCATGATGCCAGAATCTTGAAGAGAGAATTTAGAGTTGGGGATGATGTGTTTCTCTTTAATTTGGACTCAAACTCTGTGCGGGCAAGATAAAATCAAAATGGTCCCAGCCATTCAAATTTATATAAGCTTACCCTAGTGGAGCGGTTGAGTTGGAAGGCCATGATGACTCAAGGTTTATGATGAATGGCAAGTTCTTGAAGCACTTCTATGTTGGAGGACCAATGGTTACCAATATTGAGGCATTCCTCTCAAGGAAGCTTGACATGAATGAAGATACCATTGTACCACAACGTTAACTAAGGTACTTCTTGGGAGGCAACCCAAGTTTTATTTTATGTCTATATGAATAACATTTGTTGTCTGGTGAAAGAGTATGATTGTCTCGGAATATTAAAAAAATATGTCAAAATATGAGTTGGAGGAAGAAAATTATGTTGGCGAGTCACTTTGGCACATTTCTCTCACTTTGGCTTATCTCCGAAGTTAACAAATTGGAGACCTTGAACTTAGCTCCAGGGAAGGCACTTTGGCGGATCGCCAAATAGTTTTGCATATCACTGAAGTCCTCCATAAAAATTGGTCTCCTAAGCTCTTGGAACTTGTAATTTTGGCGCTAAAATAAGAGTTCAGTGACGTGTCGAACACTTTGGCGATGCCACTTCTGATCGCTGAACTTCTGAATTAAAGGGGTCAAATGGTTTGACTTTTAATATCCTCTCCATTTAGTCTTTTTGTTTCATCTTCACTCTTCCGCACTCTCTGCTATTCAGCATCACTCACACTATAACAAAATCACACACACATGTATACATACACTCACTCAAGCCACCATAACACCACCGATCGTCCCCGCCGCATCATTGCACCAAAAATCTTATGTACCAGTTTCTCTCAAAACATCTATCACCATTTGTACGATTTATCTTCTTGAAGGTTAGAGATTTTTGTTAACTTTTACTTTTTAGTTTTTGATCTAGTGTTGATTTATTTTTTATTACTTGTTGTGTGACATAGTTACGATGTGGTTGATTCAGTATACTCGTGCGTTGCAATTGATAATGTTGATGGGTAATTATTTGAATAATGCGTGCCTAGGGTTCTTTTAATTGTTGAATTTGTTTTATCCATGCTAGATTACTATTGTTGTGAAGCTTCATGATTAGTAGGTGTTAGGTTACACTAATTTGGGGGTATGTTTAAAGGTCAATTTTGTGGGTTTTTTTCTATATGTTTTTTAGCTTCATTTTTGATTGATTTTTCTTGATTATAGATTGGGTGACGTCATTC
This sequence comes from Capsicum rhomboideum, assembly GCA_031232105.1. Lineage (NCBI taxonomy): Eukaryota > Viridiplantae > Streptophyta > Magnoliopsida > Solanales > Solanaceae > Capsicum > Capsicum rhomboideum. Next base: position 56,274,257 of record CP124718.1, read on the forward strand.
TAAAGGAAAAATCATCAATTTAATTATATTTGGTTTCAAAATCTGGGGAACTCTGAATACCCATTGTGCAAAATTACTTGTAAAACACCATTGTTTGGCTTGTGTTTGAATTAGGGAAGATGGTCTATTATGTCGATGGGTTGGGAACTTTGGCGATACACTACACTCTTTGGCGAATCGCCAAAGTGCTCCCCAGATTGCCTAAGTATACATTGCGAGTAGGAGGGCTATTGTTCAAGTTTAACCTTGCTTATCAGTTTGGAAATCTCCATCAAGTATCGCCAAACTATTTATCGATTCGCCAAATTCTCACTCCAGCTTATCAAGCTCAACCCAGAGACAAGCATTTCAACTGTGAACTTTGGTGATGATCCTCAGTATTGCCAAACTCTTTGGCATTGCACTGAAGTAGTTTGGCGACACCAATTCCTTACCCTTGTGTTTTCTAACCTTATTTTGGTACATGATTTCATTTCATATGTAGGTTGGGTAAACAAAAGCATATTTTAAGGAAAAGGAAATCTCCTTCTCAGCCAAGGGTAGAATAGAAAAGGGGTAAAAATTTTAAAACTCTCCAACCCAGAGCATAATGTGCAAAACAAAGCCAAATTGACTGTTGACCAGTCCAAACAGAAAGCCCCAGTTCAAGCTAATGAGGGGTATCAAATTTTGAGTGTAGTTCTTCAGATCCTAGGTACCAGTTGACCACCTCAGATTCTGATAGAGGCAACAAAGGGGGGAGTACTCCTATTCACTCCCCAATACCTACTCCTATGGTTACAGCTTTAAAAAAGAAAGAGGGATGAAAAATGCTCCAAAGCACCCTTAGACCCTCATCCCATGGTGGTTCCCCAGTTATTAAATAGACTCAAGGTTCCAAGAAAGCATACGATTATTGAGGAGCATAAATTGTGCACAGATGGGATAAGTGATAAATATCATCGGATTTTGGCTACTATTAGGTATCATTGTTTTGAGCTCTTTACATAGCCTCAACGTCCGTATATGGAAAATTGGGTTTGGGAGTTCTATGAAACTTATGGTCATTTGTTTCCCCCAAAAGAAAGAAAAGCAAGCCTCATGAAACAAGGGATAGTGTTGTGGTTAGAGGAGTCAAGTTTAAATGTGATGAAACCCTAATTAATTTTGTTTATGGAATAATGTATCTTACTACCTTGATATAAGGTAAAAGATATCTCTTGATGATCTTTGAGGTTGGTTATCCACTTTGCTTAGTGATAGTACACCATCGTGGAGTGCACTAGGGGTACCAATTAAAAAGAGAGACATTAGCTTGGAGGCTCAATATTGGTTGAATTTCATAGCTAGCAATCTCATGCCATCATAAAATGAGTAGGTTATCCGACACACAAAGGAGGTATTTTTTGAAATAATCGTTCTTAAGGAAAGATTGAATCTTAGCCAAATTATTGCTCCAAATATTGCCATGCAAGCTCAGCAAAAGCACCAAATATTTCCATGCAAGCTCAGCAAAAGCAAACTTCCATGGCATTCCTGTGTCTCATACAAAATTTTACTGGAGGGCAAAGATTCCTTTCTATACTAAGAGAGATGTTAAGTATACTCCAGTTTACAACATTGATATCACTAGAATAGATGTAGTTCATCTTCAAGAACAAGAAAAGTGGAAGAAAGCTCAGGTTGATACACCCTTGGTGGTTGATAGTTAAATTGTGGAGAGTGGGGCCACACTACCTATTCCCATTTCTGCTACTCTACCTCCCACTACTTCTTATACTGAGCCACCACAGCCAACACAACCTAGTTCTCCTAATTGACAACCTTTAGTTGATACAATTCCTTCTAGATCTCTATTGACTCAGGCTGCAATCCTCAAGATGGGTAACATGGCTTATGCAGTAGATCAAAGGTCAGCTCGATTGGAGGCAAATATACTGACCATTGTTCAGACAACTATTGAGGATGCTTTATCTCCTATATAGGATGAGATAAGGGGCTACAAAGAGAGTATGCGACTTTATGGTGATAAAATGGATGATTGAGCACAACAATTACAGAGGTTCGGCAGCAGTAGAGTGAGGGTAAAAAGAGTGTCAAATGGACTGCCATGCAGACTGTGATTACTTCGATAAGGATTGAGGTGGATCAGCTGAGATCCTGAGATCTTTGACATTTTTCGCTTGACCCTCCATTGGACGGTACAACTGCTATTTAGATAGAGGCTATATAGGTTCCCCCACTGGCTATAGAGTGTGTTCCATAGACTACACTGGAGGTCGATGATAATGAGGATGCCTCCAAGAATAAGTCTAATAATGGGGAGAAGATTATTGCTCAGAGTTAAAGTGTTTCTATTGCTCCTGTGTTTATGGTTTATGATGATATCCAGGATACCGAGGTGGTTATTTTGGTTGATTCTTTAGTGAGTTTGACTCAGTAGACTTTGTAGATTAGTAGTAGCAGGTCTAAACCCCTTGAGAGTACATTTGACCCTGTGACCAACCCAGAGGCTAAACTAGACATGTCTGCTGTCATTCCAGATCTTGACCCATAGACTGTATTTAGAGTTGAAGTAGGCACTGATGCCCAGATTGAGGCTGCTTCTGCGAGCCACTCATCATATTAACCTTAGCACCTTTCAAAGGGACCGGGACCCTTCTACTCATTCTTCTCTTATATCCTAGTCCTATCATATTGAGGACACTACTTTATTTTGAGTTGGGGTTTTATTATTGGATTTCCAATATTTTGATTAATATCTAATTTTGATATTATTTTGATTTAGGTTGTAATATTTGGATGACTTTTATCTTATAGGTGCGTGTTTTTTGGGATCTTATTTGACTGTGTGTTGTGATTCACATTTTATTTGTGTATCTTATTTCTTAGTGTTAGTAGTTAGTTTTGTGTTTGATATCAATAAAGCTCTTTTTGGCTAGGTGCTCAAGTGGAAGTGTGCTAGCAATAGAACACTTTGACTCGAAGAGTACTCTTGTGGATATTTTCACATGCATGAAACTTGAAAATGGTAAATTAATTTGTGAATTGACCAACCTTTAAAAATGCTCCCATCTCTTAAATTTTTGTTGGTTTTTTTGAAGCGGGTAGGCACTCATTTTTGTGAATATTGGTATCTCGTTTTGACTACCTGAATACTTTCCTCAATATGTACAATAAATATGGTATGCTAGGAATTAAAAATGTTGGTTCGAGTGTGTAACTGAGTGTCATGAGTGTTGAGGCTTTGATTTGATCTTGTCTCATGAGTCAATCTAGAACTTGCCTTATTAGTCTATTACTAAGCATAAAGCGTTGTGACTTAATAGAAATGAACTTAGGCTATCAATCGAGAATGAACCTTTGAAATTGACCATACAATCCTCCCCATTGTGAGTTGAGTGACTGAGCTTTGGCCAAATTTGTACCTTATAGCCTCTTTCCGGGACAACCATGTTACAAGCCATAACCTACTCTCCTACGATACCCTTTTTTGAACCAAAATAGCCTTGAAGCATGTAAGTTGGGCCTTAAAACCAACTTAGGCCAAAAGCATATGTTGGGGGTGGAGGAATTGTCGGGTAGGATTTGCGATTGGAAGTTTATAAAACTAGGGACCATTTACTTTTTTATCTAGTTCGTCCTAGTATCCCTTGTAAATATTGAAAAGAGAGAGAGAGAGAGAGAGAGAGAGAGAGAGAGAGAGAGAAAATGAAAATGAATGAAAAAGAGTTGAAATTATAGATTAAGAATGTAAATATTTGAGTTGATTTACTTGGAAAAGGATGAGAGAAGGAAGTTGGCAAGTTCACCAAAAGAAGTGGTCCATAGCATCTCAAATGAAGTGAGTTTTAGGGAAGAATTAAGTAGCGGTCTCATATCGTGCTTCAAGTGGGTAGAGTCACTTTAACCATATACTTTCCTACCTTACTCGTTACCTACATTACAAGCCATCATAAGACCTTCATGATCTCCAACGTAGCATGTTTGATTATGGTGAGATGGAAAATATAGGCAACCCTATGGTATGGTAGTCATATGCATGATTTTCTTTGGGAGCATGATTGATTTGTGTTGATCCCTTGATTGTAAAATTGATTGCATCATGAGAAAAGGAATATTTTGGTTGTGAGGGAACTTGATTGCATTGATCGAGCATATTGATTGACCTTGGTTAATATCTATGAGCATATACTTAGTTTGGTAACGGCCAGTCAATACTTGAGGCTTGTATATCATGAATTGAATGCTTTATTGTGGATACTCGTGCCAAGAATTTTCAAAGTCATGAGGGAAAGATAGTTTTCACAAAGATGCATGTGTTTGAACTCCCAAGTAGTACCATTTGAAGACATTGGTGTGTTGTTGTGCGTACATTGACTTTCTTGAGGACAAGACACAGATAAAGTTGGGGGTATTGATGAGTCTGCATTTTACGACTCATTTAGCCTAAAAGTTATAAGAGATCAAGTCCACAATGCCATTTTGAGCTAGTTTTAATGTTAGTTCGTTTGTTTTTTAGGATTGAAGCCAAAAGATGACCAATGAAGCCTAAGAAAGCATAAAGATGGAGAAAAGGAGCTAAAAATTAAAGTAGCATTCACCCAAGTAGTTAAGAGCATTGCAAAACTACTTGGCGCATCGCCAAAGTGCAGGTTCTGTCGCCAAAGGTCGCAGTTCATCCAGGTTTTGAAGACAACAGTTCGACGAGCAACTCTGGAGTTCGGCGTATTGTTGACATGTTTGGCAATGATGACATTCCATTGCCAAACTCAATAGTATCAAGAAACTGAAGCACAAAGATCTAAGTCAGTTAGGCGACACTAGGCAAGTTTGGTGCATTGCCGATGAGTTCGACGACTCCATCTCTGTCACCAAGGTAGTGCGGTGGAAATTTGGTAAATATATTGGACCCAATTTGGTTCAGCTATAAATAGATTTTTTTGACTTTAAACCATATCTTTTTCATAATTTGGAGATTTAAAAAGTTGTAATCAAATCCTAAAGTTTGGGATTAGCTTTTATATTGATTTTCTACATTGGAATTGAAGGATGACTTGTGGATAGTTCAATCTAATCGCAGATTTGAATGGGCATGATGGTATAATTTCTTTATCTTCTATTGTGCTTGGATAAATTCTCCAACTTGGGGTGTGTGTGACGACTCAGTAGTGATAAATGCATGGGTAGTAATTATTTGCCTTCCTAATTGATTATTAGTTATGGGTTTGGCTATTATTCTGTGTTTCAACTCACAATTGGAGGTTGCAAACTTTAGTTGAGCTTAAATCCTTTATCTTTCTTGAGAAAAGGGATACAGGTCTGGGATAATGATTAACAATGACTTGATTGATATCATTTAATGGTAGATCTTAAAAATAATGCTACCAAATTAAGGTTTTAGATTGGTCATGATGACATGGGGGTTTGAGAAAACCCACTTGTGATATTTAAAGCTTAATTGAGAAATTATCATTAATACCTAAAATCTAGCCTACCCATAGCTCTAATTAAACTAAGGCAAATGGCTATTTACCTGTCACGACCTAATTTCTCAGGTCATGAAGGAACCTGCTATAACACACCAGTAGGTAAGTCAACCCATAGTCCGAAACAACTAGTAATGGACTACTGATAGAAATAAAGCAAACAACGGAATAAATATAATAGCAAGGCTAACATAACCCCAAAACCTGGTGGAGCCAGTACAATAGCTTCTAATACAATAGGAGTACAAATGAAATACAGGAAAAAAGTATATATATAAACAAGTCGTCTCTGATACAACATAAAGAATAGTCTATAATAAGAGGGAGAGTAGGGATACTCCAAAACGTCAGAAGCTCACCCCAAGTCTCCGATCCATAGCTGCTCCACATGATATACACACATCAACGGTGATAACTCGTACTATAACCTGCAGGCTGCAAAAGTGTAGTATAAGTACCAAACATGTGGTACTCATTAGGCATCGGCCAACAGAGCTCCAAAAATAATGTAAGCATAAAATGACATGTAAGGCATGAAAATAAGCGAATATCCAAGGGACTAGGCATAACAGTGCTAATGGAGCAATACAGATAATTATCCTATCCTGACATCATTCAGGAACTAAAGTGCAATACCGTATATCCCTGACCAATACATAAATAAATAGAGAAAGAAGTATATATAGTAATATGCTAGGCCAAAGGGTACATATACAATATGAATAGATCAGGGAAGAGAGGGAAATACGGTAATAACATACTTATATGTATACATATAGGACTAACTCAAAGGTAACTACCTGAAGGAGTCAACCTAACATCTCATGGTTCCTAGCCAAGTAAAGGAGCTACACTAGCATCATCAAGCCTTTACTCAAAAGGGGTGAATAATCCTAGGATAAACAATATAACTCGCCTATAAGATAAAGGAATCAGGAACGTACCTCCAATCTCAGGTACTAGTCCACAACCAACCTGCCACAAACTAACCATAATAATCAATAATAAAGTAACCGGCTAGTCAGGGCAAACAAGTACCTGACCAGACCCCCATAAGCCCAGAAGGTTAATGAAAACACTCAGCAAACATCAACCATAACCTATACCTATACAACCCTCTATAAGACTGATAGATACAGGTGCTAAACAACTATACTAGCGATAGGCAATGCATATGAATGGATGAATGCAACATATACTGAAATGCCATAACGATATCGGGGACACCGGACTTGAAATGATTCCGCAATCTCAAACCATACCGTACCAAGTATATACACCTCCTCCGACTCATCATACCTATAAAGGTAGGACTTACGACGCCTAAGCTTCTCTGACACGATGTCTCTCGAATGAAGGGGCCCCTTAGGGGATTTGGGAAATCCATATATACTGCCTGGTCCCGATCCACGACTTCCAATAAACATCATAATCCATCTTCTCTGTCCAGTATAGGAGAGAGATATATGTATAATCAGTGCGCGAACTCAAACTGAGACTAAAAGGATATAAATTCGTAAATCCATTGACCCAGATCATGCTCGAAACTAAATCATCATAATCATGTACAAAGGGGCTAAATGTCCCTCGATCGAAGTAAATAGTAGTGGTAAAATAAGTGGATAAATAATTGACCGAAATCAGCCTCGGTCGAAGTTCTAAAACATCATTTTTAGTCCCAAAAGCCCATAATCCAGTATATAAGGTGGTACGATTCTCGTTATAAAATAATCCATATTTAAAGTGAAAAGTAGGAATAAATCCCTTTTTGGAAATAGTAGTAAAATCAAGATTTTGGTTAGAATCGTACCACTAAGTGAGCATGAATGCGCCTAAAAGTATGCATGCCATCACCATTATCTAAACAATACCACTATAAGTGCCTAAGCGTCTGTAATCTAGAATCATGTCCCCTTTAGGGATAAAATACTCACCTGGAGTCCAACTGGCATCGTAACCATAGCCTCGGGCCCAATAATACATAATCGACAAAATAACGCCTCATAACTCGGGAAACCATGGTAAATGAGGGCGTAAAGTCACGAAAGGATTTAATTGGGGAAAATACTACCCAATTCACTACGTCAAATGGTAAACCTTATACTAAAGGATCCTTAATCATCAACTATGGTTATCATGCTTATAGCCAAGGGTAATAGGACTTTATGGCCATAACAAAAAACCTATGCTAAGGTTCGGGTCACACTTATAGCCCGGATTCCCTATATAGGCTGTCATGATTTACTAGTCATAATCATATCCTATAATCCCTACCTAGCATGCAATCTACACTATATACAATTTATAGACCGAAGCCTACCTCGATGTCGAACCGCAATACTTGAATCATCCACAATTCGTCCGTCCTTGCTCCACGATCCCGAATCAATGTCACACTATCAAAATAGTAACCTCCACGATCTTGAAAAGCTGGAAATGCACAGAAAATGACAAAATAACCTGGAGGGTCATTACAATATCCACTACTAAATGGACTTTCGTCTGCAAAAGTCAATGGATAGAAAGAGCCCAAAAGCTCAAAAGGATGAGGTACTGGGCCCACATGCCTCGAGCATGGCTCCCTAGATAGCCTCCAAGAAGAGACAATGCTCCCAATGGATTTCACCAAAGGTATCCCTCTTTTACTTCACATCCTTACTTTGCTTTTCCAAATAGCCGCAAACCCAAGCTCAGTAACCCACTGGCCTCCAACTAGACTGAATACAAATGAAGAATATCAACCCAAACCACAACACGCTGACAACACGCCGATACAAGTGAAATCAAGCAGAAACTCAGCCAGTCTAAAGGCAATCCAAGGCCAAAATTATGCTACAACTCCAACATCCAAACTTAACCTTCTTTTGGCTTTCCAAACATGCTATCTATTCCGAATCACAGTAAACTCAGGGATAAAAGCTCTAGTAATCTTGGACAGGTTTATTTTTCAGTTCTTTTGCGTAGTAAATTCTTCTCTCTCTTATGATATGATATTTTTGCTTGAGGCTCTGCGAGACCTGAAATACAGGTTTTGAAGAACCTCGGCCAACGGCATCTAAGATGCTCTTATTTCGCGAAGTAGGGATTGGGAGTTTCGTCTCGGACTTTACTTGAAAAGGCCTAAAGCAGAGGTTCTGAAAGACCTTGCTTGATCCGTCTTTGGCTTTGCACTGAACAAACTTGGTTGTATCTTCCCGATCCCCAAAAGGTTTCTCATCCTCAATAAGAGCCAGCCTTGTTTGTCTTTTTGCAGCTACTGTAAGGTGATCACCCATCCCTTGTACATCCAGCTGAAGCTCAAACACTTGTCTCTGAAGCTCTTCCTTTTCCCGTTCCCATTCTCTTCGCTTAGTATAGAATTCCTGCCTGACAATCTCAGCTTCTTACCGCAACCCTGTTTATGATGAGATGAATGAAGAGGCTAACCCCAATAGATGGTGGGAAGGATTCGGGGGTTGAGTACCTTCAAAGTGGTTGGTGGAATATGAGTAAGGACTTTGTTTGCCCAAGTCCCTTGCTTGAAGGACGAAAAATATCATCTGAGTCCTATTCGCGCAATAACAACACATCGTTCTAGAAAGGTTGGAGCTGACTTACCAAAATCCATAATGGCAAGCGCAAGAATAAGCCCATAAGGTGCTACCAGGACGTACAAACAGAGGTGACCAAGGTCTTCACACTTAGGCCAAAGCTTACAACTGGTATGGATGACCCTCGAAACTGACGGTCAGAAGTTCGAAGCACCAATCTCATAAAACTGAATGATTGGCTCCAGGATGTTCCACCAACTGTGGATAAAGCCATGCTAAGCCCATCTTAAGCCCACTTCTCCCGCTGAGAAGACAATCCATTATTCTAATCAAAATGGAGAACCAAGGTCAGAAGCAGAAGAAACCAATACCATATACCGATGGACCGCCTTTCGAGCATCTATCAAGCATGATCTATCCAAACTGAAGAAAACTGAACCGGTATGCAAGGAGTAGGCTTAGCCAGCCAAAAAATGAATGCCTAAAGGCGAATCTAGAAACGGGGATGCAACAAAGTTATGCAAACCCAAGCTAAAATTCCAACACTGAAGCTAAACTACTTGATCTCAACTATCCAAACTGATCATGTTGACGAGTAGCCATCCACAAACCAAAATCTATCACCACTCCCAAGCCGTCATCCAGAAAGGTCAACATTATAACTGGGGCAAACAAGTCCTTACAAAGGCCAACTGCCCAAATCAACCACGCTATCAGAAAAATCAAGCACATGCCCAACAATTTTCGTAAGGGCTGAACTAAAATATCACCGAAGAACATAATCATAACGGATGGAAACCAATGACTGAAGATGCAAACAATCAACTCCACAACTGCGGAAGGGCATAATACAATAAAGCATAGCCAAGAACTTGCCAAAGCTGCAAGTATTACTAGTGATAGAGAAAATTTGAGCAACTTAGAATGTAAAACTCAACCGTCATTTGGACAATCCCATAGCCAATCTATGACGACAAATATCCATAAGCGCATATCATCAAGCAGAAGCACTCTACAAAGTCATACAAGGCCTAAATGAGAATTCTCCCAATTATATCAACTTTAACTCGGCTGAACCATAAACCATAACACAGGAAGAACGGAGTATCCAACTGCATACTTAAACCAAGATCAATACGCTTACCAAGAGACGAATCTACAATTCAAAAAATAAGTCTCAGAACTCTTAATCTCAGAAACAGGTGATAGAATCGAATCGCCAACCCCAACTCAAAATCAACATCAAGATCAAGACCACTACCGGGTGATGAACTATCCAAATCCAAAGGACAAATCCCAAATGCATCACCAAAGAAACGGGCTATAGAAGAAGACTACCAATGCGTAAGTCATAACAAAGACCTGGAAGGTCGAACTTACCTTCATTTCTACAATCCACTCTAAAATGACCTTACTAACAGAAAGGGGAGGCTAACCAACCAAAGTGGCCATCTAAGCCAACAAAATCAGAATCGTGAGGAAGGGGAAACACTAACTAGGTAACGCTAGTCTAACCGTCTATCAAATGGGACTCAGTCAACACCCATCAATAACAGTAGTAACAACTACAATAGTGACCTCAAAATATGGTGCAGGTAGTACCAAAAATGCAAAATCAACAGAAGTTCCACTCTAGGGTCACAACCAAGCCAAAATGCTACACCCCTAGGAAAATATGATACTGATACACTACTAAAAAATCATCTATGGGGGAGGGGGGGGTATTCATATATGAATTAACCTACACAAAGGCCTACATCAATCACTATGAAAACACAAAGGCATACAACAACCAATATAGAAATACCATGGCATATGATCATCGATGGGTATGAAAACCCCAACATAATCCAAATAGAAATAAAAGGATAGAAAGTCAAGAACACGCCTAACACGTTGGAAATCCAAAATCAGAAGTCTGGTGTGCCTGAAGGAGTACGAGTCTGAGCATGTCCAAACTCGGGCTGAACTTCTGAATCACCAATTGAGGCACTAAGTGCACTACCTCTAACTGAAGGTGCAACAATACTATGAGACTGATCTATATGAACTGAATGACTAATAATCCCGCATTGGGGACACTCTTTGGACCAGTGACTGGTCTCTCTGCAGAAATAACAAACTCTTAAAGCTCTGACCTTGTGGGAAACACAAGTTAACCCCAAATGTCTGACTGACTCACTCCTGGGGTACTCTCTAACCAATGACCAATCCCACCACAATCAAAACATGCTTCTGGAATACTCTGAGGTACTGTACCCACTGCTCCAGAATAGCTGCCATGGCCTGTCAACCTAGACCAAATAACCCATACTGCCTGGCCAGAACTCTGTCCACTGATATCACCATGATTTACTTGAGAGCTACCCATAAGCTGAGGTGCTACCTGTATGGGCCTAATAGGCTACAAATGATGCTGACCTCTGTTGGGAAGATTCCAACCTCCAGATAGTATACTCCTAACACTGAATTGCTGAGATGACCTCTCACTGCCACCTTCATACTCCTCAAAGCAAGCCCTCTCTATAGCCCTCGGGTGATCAAAAACCTCAGAGAAAGAAGACCTAACTACTATCAAATGCACCAAAGCCAAACGGAATGGTAAAGTCAACTCTCTGATAAATCTCTGCACCATCTCATGCTCAGTAGGAAATAACATAGGAGTATATCTAGCCCACTCAAGAAACCCAATCTCATACTCTAAAACAGATAGAGAACCCCGCTGAACACCAATAAATCCAACTCTAGTATGAGAACTACTCGATGGACCCGACATCACCTCTAGTTTGGAGGTGTCCAAAAGCAGACTCAAAACCCCTAACATCAAATCTTGAAAAGCTGAGGCAGTCAGAAACTCTGTCGAAACCTAGGGGCTGACGCTGAAGATCCTCGATATCATCCCTAACTCTCTAGCCCAACACTGAGCTAAAACTCTGGTAACACGCTCCGAAATTCCATCCGCATCTATCGATGAACTCGTGCTATCCTTCTGATAGAGAATGGAGTCAAAAGAAGTACTTAGAGGTTCCTAGAAGTACAAACCCATGACAAGGAGACAAGAATAGAATTTCCTAAGAATGACCTGTAGCCTCCCAAAGATAGGATACAAAAGTCTCCGTACCGATCCGCAGGATTCTACTAAATACTTAGCTCTTGTACCAACAACACCGATAAACCTATAATCTGATACCAGTTTGTCACGACCTAATTTTCTAAGTTATGATGACACCTACTATAGCCCACCAGTAGTTAAGCCAACCCGTAGTTTGAAACAACTAGTAATGGACTACTGATAGAAATAAAAAAAGCAGCAGAATAAATATAATAGCAAGGCTAATATAACCCCAAAACCTGGTGGAGCCAGTACAAGAGCTTCTAATACAATAGGAGTACAAATGAAATACAGGAAAAAAGTATATATGTATATAAGTCATCTCAGATATAACATCGAGAACAATTTACAATAAGAGGGAGAGTAGGGATACTCCAAAATGTTAGGAGCTCACCCTAAGTCTCCAATCCATAGCTGCTCTGCATGATATACACACATCAATGGTGATAACTCGTACTATAACCTGCAGGCTGCAAAAGTGTAGTATGAGTACCAAACACGTGGTACTCAGTAGGCATCGACCAACTTTGCTCCAGAAATAATGTAAGCATAAAATGACATGTAAGGCATGAAAATAAATACAGGCGAATATCCAAGGGACTAGGTATAGCAGTGCTAATGGAGCAATAAGGATAACTATCCTATCCTGACAACATTTAGGAATTAAAGTGCAATACCGTATATCCCTGGCCAATACATAAATAAATAGAGAAAGAAGTATATATAGTAATATACTAGGCTAAAGGGTACATATACAGTATGAATAGATCAGGGAAGAGAGGGATATATGGTAATAATATACTTATATGTATACATATAAGACTAACTCAAAGGTAACTACCTGAAGGAGTCAACCTAATATCTCAAGGTCCCTAGCTAAGTAAAGGAGCTATACTAGCATCATCAAGCCTCTACCTAATAGGGGTGTCTAATCCTAAGATAAACAATATAGCTCGTCGAGAAGATAAAGAAATCAGGAATGTACCTCCAATCTCAGGTACCAGTCCACAACCAACCTGCCACGAACTAACCATAATAATCAATAATAAAGTAACCAGCTAGTCCGGGCAAAGAAGTACCTAACCAGACCCTCATAAGCTTGGAAGGTTCACGAAAACACTCAGCAAATAGCAACCATAACATGTACCTATACAGCCCCCTATAATACCGATATATACATGCGCCAAACAACTATATTGGTGATAGACAGTGCATGTGAATGGATAAATGCAACATAAATTGAAATTCCATAACCATATCAGGGACACCAGACTCAAATTGATTTTGTAATCTCAAACCATACCGTACTAAGTGTATACACCTCCTCCAGCTCACCGAGCTCACAAAGGTAGGACCTACAATGACTAAGCTTCTCTGACACAATGGCTCTCGGATGAAAGGGCCCCTTGGGGGATTCAAAAAATCCATATACACTGCCTAGTCCTAGTCCAGGACTTCTAATAACCATCATAATCCATCTACTCTGTCCAGTACTAGAGAGAGATAAATGTATAATCAGTGCATGAACTCAAACCGTGACTAAAAGGATATAAATTCATAAATCCATTGCTCGAGATCATGCTCGGGACTAAATCATCCTAATCATGTACAAAGCGTCTGAATGTATCTCGACCGAAGTCAGTAGTAGTGTTAAAATGAGTGGATAAATAATGGATCGAAATCAGCCTCGATCGAAGTTTTAAAATCTCATTTTTAATCCCCAAAACTCATAATCCAGTAAATAAAGTGGTACGATTCCCGTTATAATACAATCCATATTTAAAGTGAAAAGTGGAAATAAATCCCTTTTTGGAAATAATAGTAAAATCAAGGTTTTGGTTGGAATTGTACCACTAAGTGAGCATGAATGCGCCTAAAAGTATGCATTCCATCACCAGTATCCAAACAATACAACTATAAGCACCTAAGCATCTGTAATCTAGAATCATGTTCCCTTTAGGGATAAAATACTCACCTAAAGTCCAACTGGCATCGTAACCATAGCTTCGGGCCCAGTAATACATAATCGACTAAATAATGCTTCATAACTCGGGTAACTACGGTAAATGAGGGCGTAAATTTACTAAAGGATTTAATCAGGGAAAATACTACCCAATTCACTAAGTAGAATGATAAACCTTATATTAAAGGATCTTTAATCATCAACTATGGTTATCAAGTTTATCATCAAGGGTAGTAGGATTCTATGGCCATAACAAGGAACCTATGCTAAGGTTCGGGTCACACTTATACCTCGAATTCCCTAAATAGGCTAAGTCATGATTTACTAGTCATAATCATATCCTATAATCCCTACCTAGCATGCAATCTACACTATACACAATCTCATAGAGGAAAGTAGATCGAAGCCTACCTCGTTGCTAAACCGCAATACTTGAATCATCGATAATTCGTCCGTCCTTACTCCATGATCCCGAATCGATGTCACACTATCAAAATAGTAACCTATATATTATTATAAGTAAAATGATACCCATATTGCAATATAAAATTCATGCCAAAATTGGGTAAAAAAAGGACTCATGGGGCCCGCTAACAAAATCCCAAAATTGAATCCGTCATGAGGCCCCTCGAAGGACAAGGAATGTATGCTCAAAAGTTGAGCACAAATGGGACACAAATTGGGGCCCCGATCAGTCCCCAAAGATTAGGATTTCAAAGACCTAATTTCTAAAAATTTACAATGAAATGGGATAGAATTCAACGAGTAAAATGATGAATAATGACCAAGGAGTGATGAGCTAACTTACCTTAGCTTCAATGGAAGATTCCCCACACTTTCTCTCTCTTCAATCTCTCAATAATGTTGAAGAGGGTTGAGAAAATGAGAGAGAATCGGGTGAAGAAGGGAATTTATCAGCTCTCAGGTGTTGCTAAAGAGGAACTTGGAAAAATAGAGATCAATCTAACAATAAGAGGGAGAGCAAGAATACTCCAAACGTCAGGAGCTTACCCCGAATCTACGATCCATCGCTGCTCTGCAAGATGCACACGTAAACAACGAGAACTCATACTATGAGCTGTAGGATACAAAAGTATAGTATGAGTACCAAACACGTGGTACTCAGTAGGCAATGGCCGACTGAGCTCCAAAGATAATGTAAGTATAAATAACATGTAGAGCAGGAATATAAACTACAGGCAACTATCTAAGACATTAAACATAATAATACTAATGGAGCAATACGGATAGACTATCCTATTCTAATAGTATCCAGGAACTAAAGTGCAATACCGTATATCACCAGCCAATATACAAATAAAGGGAGAAAGAATGATAGATAGTAGTAATACAAGGCCAATGGATACATATATAATATGAATAGATAAGGAAAGAGAGGGATATGTGGTAACACTAAATATATATATATATATATATATATATACACACACACATATATAAGACTAAACTAAAAGGTTATATCCTGAGGGAACCAACCTAACCATCCTACCACGAACTAACCATAATAACCAACAATAAAGTAACTGGCTAGTCTGGGCAAACAATAACCTAACCGGGCCCCATAAGCCCAGAAGGTTTAAGAAAGCACTCAATGAACAATAAACACAGTTTATACCTATACAACCCCCCATAAGGATGATAGATATAATCACCAAACAAATATACAAGTGATAGGCGATGTATATGAATGAATGAATGCAAGATAAATCAATAATACCATATCCAATCTCAGTTTCATAACATACCAAATGTATACACCTCTTCCAGCTTAGTAGCTTGCAAAGGCTGGACCAATGGCGACCATCCTTCTCCACCACTGTGCCTCACGAATGAAGGGGACCATAAGGAACTCGGGATATCAGTATACACTGCTTGGTCCTAAACCAAGACTTTCAGGAATCATCATAACTACTCCATCCAGTACTGGAGATATATATATACGTATAATAAGTTCCCAGACTCGAACCAAGACTAAAAGAGTATAAATATATAAATCCATTGCCCGAAATTGGGTTCGGGACTAAATTGGCATAATAGTGCAGAAAGTGTAAGAATCTTCCTCGACCAAAGTAAATAGTAGTGGTAAAAGAGTGGATTAATAATAGACCAGAATCAACCTCGGTCAAATTTCCAAAATAGCATATTTAGTTCAAAAAGCTCATATTATATAAGGTGGAACGATTCCCATTGTAAAAGAATCCATTTTCAAAGTAAAAAGTAGGAATAAATCCCCTTTCTAGAAAACAGTAGTAAAATCAATATTTTGGTTGGAATCGAACCACTAGGTGAACATAAATTCTCCTAAAAGTATGAATGCCATCACCAGTATCCAAACAATACAACCATAAACGCCTAAGCGTCTATAAACTAGGAGCATGTCCTTTTTAAGGATAAAATACTCACCTGGGGTCCAAATGGTATCGTAACCATGGCCTCGGGCTTGGTCCGAACAGTATATAATTAACATGATAATAACACCATAATTTGGGGAACTATGGTAAATAAGAGCATAAAACTGATAAAAGGAGCTAATCAGGGAACACAGTCCAATTCACTAAGTAATTAAGGTAAGTATTATACTAAAGGGTCCGTACTACCAATTTGTGGTCAAACCAACCTATGGTAAAGTGTAATAAGATTCTATAACAATATCAGGTATTCTAGTCTAAGGTTCAGGTCACATTTCTATTCTAAATCCCCTAAAGAGGTCAAGTCATTCTATACTAGTCAAAAATCCAACCTATAATCCCTACCTAGCGTGCAATCTATACATTACACAATCTCATAGAGAAAGGTAGATTGGAGCCTACACGATGCCGAATCGCAATCTTGAACCATCCACAAATCGCTCGTCTCCACTCCACGATCCTAAAATAATGTTGCGCTATTGATCTAAGGCGTATTTATATGCCTTATTGCCGACTTTAAACCATGTTTACCTTATTTTTGAGATCAGTACATATGTATTTTGTATGGTTTTTATGGAATGTTTGATATTGTGCTAACAAATGTGATTAGACCCTTGTAGGTGGAATTTGCGACTATTTGGAGCGTTTTTGGCGTGGAAAGAGAGGCTTGGAGGAGCTACAAGCGAAGGATATTGAATATAAGAGGAAATCCAAAGATTTGAACTTGAAGAATCCAACCAAATCCGCAAAGAAAAGTTGACGAAAGGAAGAAAATCAGAATTTAAGGGCCTGGCGCGCCAAGGGGCGTACCGGGCCTCTTTTGGCAAAAATTCTACTCGAGTGGGCAGAACTGGGGAGCTCCCAAGGGTGTTACAGGCTGCTTGGGCGCACCTGTACATAGGAAAAAATTTGCCTAAGTACCAGACGCGTCCAAGGGCATGCCGGGCCGCTTTTTAGCAAATTTGTCCCGAGATTTTGTCTATAATAGGGATTTTGGGTTGTTGTATCATTATTCCATCATCACTAGACTACTTTGGACATTTTTGGGCGTTGAAATTAGGTTTCATTCTTTGTCTTTTCAGTTTTTATTTCTTTTTATGGTATTTTATCACTTTATGATGTTAATTGAAGTTATGAGTGGCTAAAATCCCTCATTCTTGTGGTTGAGGCTATGAACATGAATCTCTTGAGTTAAATTTTATTGGTTTTTACTGAAGTTTATCATGAATTGGTTATTCTTATATTCTTAATTTTACTATTTTAATGCTTGATCACCATTGAAATAAATCCCATGTCTTGAGTGAGCTCGAGAGAGAAACTAAGAGATAGAACGTGGAATATAAGAGGCATGATCTTTACTCGAGGAAGGGATTCCAAGATATTGATATGCGTTTAGGATTTAGAGGTACCTAATCCACCGCGCTTGTTCAATTATGAGAAGATAGCTTAAAGGCATTAGAAATGTTTAAACTTATCACCGCTCAGTGAGGTAGTTAGGTTTCTAATTTCTATTAGAAGGTTATAGTTTGGAGATGAATATAATTGTAACATTAACCTTGTGATCAATAACCAAGATAAACCACTCAAATTGCTTAAACCAGTAACAATTATGCTCAAGAGATGACGTTCGAAATGCCTTAGCCCTGAGAATTTACTTTTTATTGACTTTTAAATCATATTTGCAAAAACTGAAGCTACGGTAGAGAAAATAGTAGTTTATAGTCCGCAATAATCTAATCTTTAGTAACAAATCCCTTTTTGTTTTTGCAACACTAGTTTTTAATTACTGTTTGTTGTCTGAAATTGACTTCTGTAGATGAAAGTCCCTTGGGTTCGATATCCGGGTCTTTTAAAGGAGCCATTATATTACTTGAATGATCACGTACACTTGTGTGTATAGATGGGTCACAACAAGTTTTCGGCGCCGTTGCCGGGGACTTTCAAATAGATAGATTTCAATTATTAACATTTTTACTTTAATTTTCAGCTAAGTGTTGACAACTTGATCTTAGCTGTTCTATTTTGCAGGCTTACTTCATCTGAGCGCTGGAAAGGAACAAAGATTTGGTAACCCCATAGTCTAAACCTGAAAGATACTTTCATAGATTGAGGAGACAGGCTGCAGATTACCCAATCCCACAAGTTGAACTGGCTGAAAAAGGCATACAGGGTGATCTCATAAGAATTGAAGAACCAGTTGTGGATAAACGTGAGCCGGTAGTGATGGAAGCTAGAATAGTTTGCGATGTGGCAATCCCACTTGCTACTAATGTGACCTCCAGTATTCTAAAACCGGTAACTAGAGGTAGATTTGAGCGTAAACAGAACATGGTGCAACTCTTGCACTCAAGTGGACAGCTTACAGGTCTTTCTCATGAGGACCCACAAAGGTACATCCAAATTTTTTTAGAGATCAGTGACACATATATTCCTATAGGTGTGTCTTCGAATTATGTGAGACTTACTTTGTTCCCCTTTTCTCTATTGGGGGAAGCAAGGAGGTGGTTAGATGTAGAGCCGGCTAATTCTATCACTACTTGGGATGATCTTGCTTGGAAGTTCTTGATAAGGTTCTTTCCATCTGGAAAGACAACAAAGCTGAGGAGTGAGATATTGAGTTTCAGACAGAGAGATAATGAAAATTTGTATCAAGATTGGAATCGATTCAAATCCATGTTGAGGGATTGTCCCCATCACCACCAAGCTAATGAAGTGTTGGTGCATACTTTTATTGAGGCTCTCGACCCCAACACTAAAATTCTACTTGATTCAGCTATAGGTGGACAGGCTTTAGAGAAGACGTACGATGAATTATATGCTTTGTTGAATCATATTTCGCAGGGAAATCCAGACTGGCATGGTGATAATTATAGGAA
This sequence comes from Capsicum rhomboideum, assembly GCA_031232105.1. Lineage (NCBI taxonomy): Eukaryota > Viridiplantae > Streptophyta > Magnoliopsida > Solanales > Solanaceae > Capsicum > Capsicum rhomboideum. Next base: position 56,293,635 of record CP124718.1, read on the forward strand.
TTCTACAAAGAAGGTTGTTGGGAAAATATATGTGGATACAGTCATGACATTATCTGCCCAAATTTTAGCTATGGCAAAACATGATGAACAATCACTTCAGCAGTTTGAATTTGGGGCAGCAACAAGCTCCCGTAAATGCAGTACAGCAACAGGTTTCTGTAGTGTGTGATGTATGTGAAAACGGGGACCATACCAGCGAGTTATGCAGTGTAAATCCAGATTTCGTGAATTTTATGGGTAATGCCCACAGAGGAGTTGGAGCACAGAATTGTGGAAATACATACAATGCTGGGTGGAAAAATCACCCAAACTTATCTTGGGGAGGTAATCAGAATCAATATAAGCCTCAAGGATATGCACCACAATACAACCAACAACAGAGTCAAGGTAATCAAATGGGTGCTAAGCCTGGAGATATGAGCGCGGAAGATATGTTGAAGCAGATTATGGCAGAGCAAGCTAAGCTGGCAGCAGATGTGAGGAACAATCAGTTGGCTACTCAAAATTTGGAAAAAAAAATTGGCCAGTTAGCAAATGCACAGAATACAAGGCCTCAAGAAGGTCTCCCAAGTGATACCAATCCAAATCCTAAGTAGGTGAATGCTATTGTTACTCGTAGTGGTAAGCAGTTAGAGGATATAACTACACCAGAAAAAGAATTGGAGCCGAAAGAAGTTGTGGTTGAAGACGAACAAGTTGAGTCTGCCAAAAGCTCAAAAGATGATAAAGTGATCCATAGTGTAAAGTTGCCTCCTCCTTTTCCTCAGAAGTTCAAGAAGAAGAAGGAAGACAAATGCTTTGGTAGGTTCATTGAACTACTTAAACAAGTGCACATTAATTTGCCTCTTGTGGATATCTTGCAGGGTATTCCAAAGTATACTGAGTTTGTGAAGGATATTGTGGCAAACAAGAGTAGATTAACTGAGTATGCCACAGTTGCACTGACTGAGGAGTGTAGCTCTTGCATTCAAAATTGTTTACCCACCAAGCTGAAGGATCCTGGAAGCTTCACTATAAAAAATTACTCTGGGAGATCGTGTCTGTGCTCTTGGGTTGTGCGATTTGGGGGCTAGTATTAATCTGATGCCCACTTTGGTTTTCAAGGAGTTGGGTTTGGGTCTTTCTAAACCTACTACTATTATTTTACAGCTTGCCGACTGATCCGTGACTATACTTAATGGTATTGTTGAAGATGTTCTGGTTCAAGTGGGTTCGTTGATCTTTCCGGTTATTTTTGTGGTGCTGAATTTTGAGCCTGACCCAGAAGTCCCATTTATTTTGGGGCATCCATTTCTGGCCACAGGAGTTGCAATCATTGATGTAGCAGCAGGGAAATTGACTATGCGAGCTCATGATAAGGTGGAGGTATTTGATGTATATAGGGCTTTGAAGCTATCAAAAATTATGAGAACTTGTCAGCTATTACAGCTATAGATTTGGCGGCTGAAAACATCCACACTTTGTATACAAATCCGTTGGAAAAAGTTTTGATGGGGCAAAATATTTTTGGTGATGCGGAAGCTATTGATATGGTGCAGGTTCTTGATCTTATAGGTATCTATGCTAAACAGGGTGGATGGGAACCTTTAAATCGCCCACTTGGTCCTCCAACCAAGCCATCAATTGAGGAGGCACCGAAGCTTGAATTGAAAAAACTTCTGTCTCATCTTTAATATGCTTTCCTAGGTGATAATGAGACCCTTCCTATTATTCTTGCAGCAAATTTATCAAGGGAATAAGTTGAGGCAACATTGGTGATACTCAAACGAAGAAAGAAGGCTATCGGTTGGCAGATGTCTGACATCCATGGTATTAATCCGGGTTTGTGTATGCATAAAATTTATATGGAGGAAGGGCATAAGCCGAGTGTGAAACACCAACGACGCTTGAATCCAGTAATGAAAGAAGTGGTAAGGAAAGAGGTAATTAAGTGGTTAGATTCGGGCATTGTCTATCCTATCTCTGACGGTACATGGGTTAGTCCAGTACAGTGTGTCCCCCAAAAGGGTGGTATGACGGTGATCACGAATGATAATAATGAGTTGATTTCGACAAGAACTGTGACTGGGTGGCATATTTGCATGGATTACCAGAAACTAAATGATGCTACGAGAAAAGACCATTATCCAATCCCTTTTATTGATCAGATATTGGATCGTTTAGCTGGGAAGGAATATTATTGCTTTCTTGATGGGTATTTAGGGTACAATCAAATTGCTATTGATCCTTAAGATCAAGAGAAGACTACATTCACATGCCCTTATGACACTTACGATTTCAAGTGTATGCCCTTTGGATTGTGTAATGCACCGACTACTTTTCAGCGTTGCATGATGGCTATTTTCTATGACATGGTAGAGGAGTTTGTAGAGATTTTTATGGATGACTCTTCAGTCTTTGGTAACTCTTTCAAGGTATTTTTGCAAAACCTTGATAGAGTCCTTGCTCGGTGTGAAGAAACTAATCTTGTTCTCAATTGGGAAAAGTGCCATTTCCTTGTGACGAAAGGTATAGTTCTTGGACATAAAGTGTCAAAGCAGTGGCTCAAAGTTGATAGAGGAAAGATTGAAGTTATCGAGAAATTACCTCCACCTGTGTCAGTGAAAGGGGTACGTAGTTTCTTGGGACATGCTGGGTTCTACAGACGGTTCATTAAAGATTTTTCCAAGATTGCACGCCCCATGTGCACGCTCTTAGAAAAAGATGTTAAATTTGTATTTTGCGAGTCATGCGTGAAGGCATTTGAGGTTTTGAAGAAGAAGTTGGTGGAGGCACCTATCCTTATTGCTCTTGATTGGGCTTTACCATTTGAGCTCATGTGTAACGCAAGTGATGTTGCAGTGGGTGCGGTTCTTGGGCAGCGGAAGAACAAGATATTTCACTCTATTTATTATGCGAGCAAGACCCTTGATGCAGCCCAAGTGAATTATACGATGACTGAAAAGGAGATGCTATCTTTGGTGTACGCATTTGATAAATTTATATCATATTTGGTGGGCACTAGCATCATTGTATAATAGATCATGCTGCAATACGATATTTGTTCAATAAAAAGGATGCTAAGCCGTGGTTGATTATATAGATCTTATTGTTACAAGAGTTTGATTTGGAGATTAAAGATAGGAAGGGGTCAGAAAATCAGATTGCCGACCATCTTTTTAGACTTGAAAGCTCGACACATATAGTTGATGATGGGCGTATTTGTGAGAAATTTCCAGATGAGCAATTGTTAGTTTTGGGGGTTGATGAGTTGCCATGGTATACAGACATTGTGAATCTATTGGTAAGTGGGCTATTTCCTCCTGATTTGAGTCCTCAACAAAGAAGAAGCTATCATATGAGGTACGTTCTTATATTTGGGATGAGCCTTATTTATTCAAGCAAGGGCCTGATCAAGTAGTAAGAAGATGTATTCCGGATGCGGAGGTGAAACAGGTGTTGGAGAGATGCCACGCATCACCTTATGGTGGTCATCATGGTGGTAAACGCACAACCCAAAAAATTCTGCAATCAGGTATCTTCTGGCCTTCTCTATTTAAAGATGCTCATGTGTTTGTGAAGAGTGATGAACAATGCCAACGTATAGGGACGATTACAAAGCTACATGAGATGCCTTTAACTAATATCTTAGAAGTTGAAATCTTTGATGTATGGGGGATAGATTTTATGGGCCCTTTCCCGAAGTCGAATGGGAATCAATACATACTTTTAGCAGTGGATTATGTGTCTAAGTGGGTAGAGGCTGTTGCTCTTACTACGAATGATTCCAAGGTCGTGGTGAAGTTCCTTCAAAAACATATCTTCACAAGATTCGGAACTCCAAGAGCTATTATTAGCGATGGAGGTTCACACTTTATAAACTATTGGGTGAAGAGTGTGTTGGCTAAATATGGTGTTAGACACAAGGTTTCAACAGCGTATCATCCCAAAACAAGTGGCCAAGTGGAAGTGTCTAATCGCGACATAAAACAAATCTTGCAAAAGGCGGTGAATACTTAGAGAAAAGATTGGTCGCTCAAGTTAGATGATGCTCTTTGGGCTTATCGAACTGCGTATAAGACACCTATAGGGACTTTTCCATATCATCTTGTCTTTGGGAAAGCATGTCACCTCTCGGTTGAGCTTGAGCACCGAGCATATTGGGCGGTGAAGAAGTTGAATCTAGATCCGGAGTTGGATAGTAACAGGAGGTTGTTGCAACTCCATGAGTTAGAAGAGTTTCGTTTCCATGCATATGAAAATGCGAAGATCTATAAGGAGAAAATGAAGCGATGGCACGACAAGCACATTCTTCACCGCACTTTTGAGCCAGGCCAGTTGGTACTACTGCTTAACTCAAGACTTAGGTTGTTTCTGGGCAAGATAAGATCTAAGTGGAGTGTCCCTTTTGAAGTTAGTCGTACAACTCCTCATGGTGCGGTGGAAATCTTGAATAAAGATGTTGGTACGAGATTTCTTTTCAATGGCCAAAGATTGAAGCACTATTTTGGTGAAGAAGAGAAGAAAAAGGAGGACATGCTTCACCTTGATAATGATTGAGCTGAGCATGGTCGAGCTGTGACATTAAACGAGGCGCTACATAAGAGGCAACCCATGAATGTATTGTAATAGTTAGGAATTATAAAGTAAAAATACAAAAAGAAGAGTCGTGCCACGACCAAAACTAAGGCGCTTGATGGGAGGCAACCCATTTCTTTTAAATTTTTTTCTTTTCTAACTTAGTTCTAGGATTTATTGTTTATGCAGAGACACACAGAGTACTTAGCCATGGAAATCCACAAGAAAAAGGTAAATTGGAGGGTGATGATCTTTTGAAGGTACCAGGAAGGTAGGACATGGTTTGGAGCGAAGTTTTGTGTCTTGGGACTTGAAAAAGTCCCAAATTATTGTGAAGAATGTGGAAAGAATGCCAGGTATGATTTAAGCAAGGAGCATGCCAGGCCGCTCCTGCTGAATTTTCCTTTTGCCTTGGCAGTGAGCAGGGGCGGCACCTAGCATGCCAGGCCGCTCCTGCCCACTTTTTTGTGTGCCTTGGCAGTGAGTAGGCACAACACCTAGCATGCCAGGCCGTTCCTGCCTTAAATTTTTGGGCCTCAGGCAGTGAGTAGGTGCGGTACCTAGCGTGCCAGGCCGCCCATGCCTTAAGTTTTTGGCTAATTTTTTTTTAAAAGGGTCGACCCACCCCACCCCCATTCTTTAAATCCCTAATTTTCTCTTTAATCCTCACAACTCTTACCCAATTCCACAACAAAGAACCAATTTTTCTCCCTAAACACTCCAATTTTCACTCTTAATTTTCCATTCTCTTCCCATACAAGCAAGTTTCTCACCTTCTCATCTTTGGATTGTGATTGAAAGACTACATTAGAGCTACCAAGGTATGTTTTATTTAAGCTTTCTCTCTCTAATTTGCTATGAGAATGATGAGAATTTGGGGAATTCTTGATATTCGAATTTGTGATGCCCCGTATGTTCTTTGTAGTTTGACTTGCTTATTATGCTATTGTTGGAATTTATGGGGTGTCATGAAGATGAACTTGAAGTGCAAGTGCAATTGTTCTTATTAATCTTGTTTTTAGTTGAAGAAATTGCAAGTGGGTTTAGCTTATATGGTAGTAATTGAGACAATTGTTTGTTGTAATTACTTTTTATAACCCACATATTGTTGAAAGTGCATGGAACTTGTTTGAATTCTTGAGTAAAACAAGTAAGCCATTCTATTGATAATTATGGGACTTGTGTTGGGAATGTGAATTTGGATATGGGTTGGACTTTGTTTTGGGTATTAAGTGATGAGAGGAAGTCTGATTACCCTTACACCCATATATTTTGAATTAGTGCTAAGTAACTAAGTGTGGAGTGGCCCTTAAAGCCGAAGCACATTGAGTTGGTTAGCTATCTTTACATGGAAAATTGACATACTTGTGGAACTTTGTCACAGGTACAATGTCAGAATCTAATGTGTCTGCTTCCAATTCTCACAAGCGATGACGCTCAGGAAATAAGGTTCCAGCCGCTCCCTCAGTCCCGAAAGGCCAGAAACGAAAATATGGGATAAATGCAGTCTCCAGTGTCGACAAGAATTGGTACAAGAGCCACCCTGAAGCCAAATACTTTGCGGATGAATGTATTGATAGGGCCAGTCTAGCTCGGACTTACCCTAAAATATTGGCTCAAATTGTGCAAGTGGGTATGGGTTTCATCTTCGACAAACCTACGGATTGTAACCTTTATCTTGTGAGGAAATTGTATGCTAATTGGAACCCAGATGCACCTACCAGCTCAGTGGTTGTACGAGAGTCGGATGTTATACGTGATTCCTTGGGCCTTAATGGATTATTGGGAGTACACACTCGGTCTAGTCCCCACGACCTACTCAAGATGAATGCTAGGCCTCCCTATGCATAAATTCGACACACTCTTTGCGGCCAACGTTCGACAGCGAGATGGCTTCGCCATAACAAAAAAGGGTACCACATAATTCTACCCTATGCTCATTTCAATAAAGAGGTGCGGGTTTGGTTGAAGATTGTGTGTTGTTGCTTGATTCTGAGTAGCCACATAACTGAGGTCACTAGGGACCGTGTCTGTCTGGTGTATGCTTTAATGAACGATGTGGAAAATGATGTAGGTTCTGTGGTGCTGTCGGCTATGCGCCGAGCTCGACTACAAGGAGGTCTTCGTTATGCTTTTCACGGTATATTGACTAAATTAATGAGAGCATTTGAAGTGCTCGAAGAAGCATTTGATTATCATCCTCCTTTGGTCTCGACACCTGTGGATGTCACCCAAACCAAGGCATCTAATGCACTCGGCCCACTCTCACCTTAGCAGAGCGTCACACTCGAGATGATGGGATTTTAACCCGTATGTATGGTTTGAAGATGCTACGACACAGGACTGGGGGTAGGCCCTCTACGGCCGAAGAGATGAGCCAGATTGAGAGGGATTATCCTCTTAATGAGCATGCCATGGCATTGTTGGTAATCGGGACTGATTTTGTTGAGCCTGTGGATGATGATGTCCCCACAGATGAGAATGACCGCCAAGCCAATTTTGATGATGACGAGGTGGAGGTGGATGATACACCGCTAGCAGTTTGTGGGCCAGAGGATGACGATTTCCTTGACTGACCAGGGAGCTCCTGACACCCTACTCTTGCCTTGTTTAATTTTTGTAGCATTGGGGACTATGCTAATCTTTTAAGTGTGGGGTGGGGTGTTATGGGATTCCTTGTTATGTATGTATATGTGTGTTTCTGTATGTTTCTAGTTGTTTTATTTTGGGTTCCTTAGCCTTTGTTTTCGGTTCTTTTACTAAGGATAGTCCCTTTGAACCTTAGAAAACCACAAAAGGATTTTAATTTTTTTTTTTTTTTTTTGTTTTCATTTTTTTATTACTTTAAATCTCTTTTACTCATAGTATTAGGAGCTTTGCTTTATGATGGATGGATGACGACCGTCTTAAGAGCAAATTAGTCATGTTATTGTTGGGTGTTCTTGCTTGCTATACAATTATGTATACACATCCAGTATGATGGTGGAACATGCTAGGATATACAATAGCAAGTGTTGAGACATCTAATGCTCACTTAGTCGACTTGATAAGTTGCTTAATGTTGAACTCGTGCATGACTTCGTACAAATTGTATGGTGAGCCTGCTTGAGTTAAACATGTGCCATGTGTGAGTGAGATTTTTGTGATATTCCATGTGCATAATGATGTCTAGAACTTGCCGGTGTGTTTGCAAAGGGAAATAAAAGGTGTTGAGTTTAGGAGAGGATATATGGCATTTCTTTGATAGCCATGTTTTATACCTACTTTATCTACCCTTTTTGCATGATCTTAGTTAGCCCCATTGAGCCTTTAGCTTATTCTTTGGTAAACTTATATGTAGCTATCCTTTTCTTTCAATTAACCATAATTTGATCCAAAATTCCTAAGCGCTTTAGTTGAGAAATTAAGATGTTAAGGAATGAGAAAAAAAATTGAAGAAGGAAAAAGTGAAATGGAAGCCCCAAGTAAATAGCTTTTGGGTGTGTGAGGTTTATGTGTTGTGGGTAGGGAGTAATGTCATGAAAAAAAACAAGAAGAAGTGAATCATGTGTTGATCGCAATTACTCCTTGCTTAATATGCTTAAGCTAGCTTAAAAATATGGGACAAAACAAAAGAGAATGGGGAAGACAAAAGTGGTAGACAATAGGTTGGTTGAAGATGATCTTAATGTAATTTGTAGTGTATTAAAGTGCTTAGGGAAGATAGTCACTATTCTTGACCAAATAGTTCCTACCCGTCCCTTAGCCTACATTACAACCCTTAAAGTTCTACTTGATCTTGAGCTTTAACATTTTGACATTAGTGGAGTACTACACTAAGGGCAAGCTTATGGTTCATCTTGTGTTGTATGTGAATTCTTTTCGAGAGTGAGCGAACTTTTATTCATGCACCCATTTAAGAATTACTTTGTGTGAAATATTGGGTGATTCTCTTGTGGTGAGGGCACATGTTTAGCGAAGTGTGGTGATCTTTTGGGTAGCGTGTCATGCATGAATTCACAACTAGTAAAGTTGTTTTGTAAGGATAGGTTGTTTCAATTTGCTATGCACTTTTTGGTGATACTAGCATGTTAGTGCATAATTGATGAATGTGGTTGTGTAGCTATGCAAGAATACCTATTGTGTGTCGGTTATCTTAAGTCGCCCGGGTTTGAGTGTGGTTATTGTTCGAGGACAAACAAAGGGTCAAGTGTGGGGTGGTGATCTAAGGCATATTTATATGCCTTATTGCCGACTTTACCCCATGTTTACCTTAGTTTTGAGAGCAATACGTATGTATTTTGTATGGTTTTGATGGAATGTTTGATATTGTGCTAACAAATGTGATTAGACCCATGTAGGTGGAATTTGTGACTATTTGGAGCATTTTTGGCGTGGAAAGCGAGGCTTGGAGGAGCTACAAGCGAAGGATATTGAATATAAGAGGCAAGCCAAAGATTTGAACTTGAAGAATCCAACCAAATCCGCAAAGAAAAGTCAACGAAAGGAAGAAAATCAGAATTTAAAGGCCTGGCACGCCAAGGGGCGTGCCGGGCCTCTTTTGGCAAAAATTCTACTCAAGTGGGCAGCACTGGGGTGCGCCCAAGGGCGTGCCAAGCCGCTTGGGCACACCTGTTCAGAGGTGAAACTTTGCCTAAGTCCCAGGCGCGCCCAAGGGCGTGCCGGACCATTTTTTGGCAAATATTTGCCCCGAGATTTTGTCTATAAATAGGGCTTTTGGGTTATTGTATCATTATTCCATCATCACTAGACAACTTTGGGCATTTTTGGGCATTGAAATTAGGTTTCATTCTTCGTCTTTTCAGTTTTTATTTCTTTTTATGGTATTTTATCACTTTATGATGTTAATTGAAGTTATGAGTGGCTAAAATCCCTCATTCTTGGGTTTGAGGCTATGAACATGAATCTCTTGAGTTAAATTTTATTGGTTTTTGCTGAAGTTTATCATGAATTGGTTATTCTTATATTCTTAATTTTACTATTTTAATGCTTGATCACCATTGAAATAAATCCCTTGTCTTGAGGTGAGCTCGAGAGAGAAACTAAGAGATAGAACGTGGAATATAAGAGGCATGATCTTTACTCGAGGAAGGGATTCCAAGAGATTGATATGCGGTTAGGACCGAAAGGTACCTAATCCGCCGCGCTTGTTCAATTACGAGAAGATAGCTTAAAGGCATTAGAATTGGTTAAACTTATCACCGCTCAATGATGTAGTTAGGTTTCCAATTTCTAGTAGAAGGTTATAGTTTGGAGACGAATATAATTGTAACATTAACCTCGTGATCAATAACCAAGATAAACGACTTAAATTGCTTAAACCAGTAACAATTATGCTCAAAAGATGATGTTCAGAATGCCTTAGCCCTGGGAATTTACTTAAAACTAAAGTTATGGTAGCGAAGATAGTAGTTTATAGTCCGCAATCATCTAATTTTTAGTAACAAATCCCTTTTCCTTTTTGCAACACTAGTTTTTAATTACTGTTTGACGTCTGAAATTGACTTCTGTTGACGAAAGTCCCTTGGGTTTGATATCAGGCTCTTTTAAAGGAGCCATTATATTACTTGAACGATCACGTACAATTGCGTGTATAGCTGGGTCGTAACAGCTATCAAAATAATAATATACACGTTAATATGAGTAAAACGATACCCATATTGTAATATAAAACTCCGGGCCCAAAATCAGATAAAAAATAGGCCTGTGGGACCCTCTAATGAAATCCCAAAATTGAATCCGTCATGAGGTCCCCCAAAGGAAAAAGAATGTGTGCTCAAAAGTTGAGCACAAAGGGAGTGCAAGTCAGGGCTCAAATAAGCCCCTTAAGTTAAGAAAATAAAGACCTAATTTCTAAAGAATGTGTGCTCAAAAGTTGAGCACAAATGGAGTGCAAATCGGGGCTCAAATCAGCCCCTCAAGTTAAGGAAATAAAGACCTAATTTCTAGGAATTAACAAGGAAATGGACGGAATTTGATGGGAAAAAATAATGGGAAATGATCAAGAGGTGTTAGATTAGCTTACCCTAGCTTCAATGGATGATTTTCCACACTTTTCTAAGCTGTAGGGTTCAATAATGGCGGATTGGGACTTGGAAAATGAAGAAAAATCGCACAAATGGGGATTATATACTGCCAGGGATTTTCATTTTGTGATCGCCAGGGCCTATGGTAGCGAACACAACGACCAAGAACATTACCCTTTTCCAATGTGGCCAAAGGATCGCGAATGCAAAGGCAAAGGAATCAAACCATCGCGAATGCGGGCAACCAGCCGCGGTCGCAAAAAAGGAAGTTGACCGGGTCAAGGCTAACTTGCATCGTGAAAGCGAGAGGTGAGGCTCGCGATCGCGAAGGTCAAGTACTTTACCCTTCGCAAACGCGACCTGATCCTCGCGAATGTAAAGAACAAAAGGGCTGCACTAGATTACTGGAAAACCAACAAGTTTCCTATGTCCAAATAGACTTCGACTAGGGGCTTGGGATTTGTTCGGAACCCCATTCGTGCAAATAAACTATGCTACCATACCAAATTTGACATTTCAGACTCAACGAAAGCATTGAAATTTCCATCCCAGCTCGTTTCGATTAAATATGGGTCCCACGCCTATAGTTCTATTTTTCATCAAATCTACCCAATAGCCCAAAACGAGTCTGAAAGCCCCGAGACCCTGACCAAGGATCCTCCTAGCCTAAAATCAACATTCCTAAGCTTATGGTTCTATCCGAATTTTTAATCCGAGGCCATATACTAGGTGTTTTGGTCTGAGACCAATTCCTTTATAACGAAAGCTCCAAAATAGGGAATTGATCCTAAAATCTAAACGAACTATCGGATAACCGAATCGACAGTTTTGATAAGTCATAAATGACCTGTAGCTGCTATAGGAAGGCTCAAAACACCAAACACATATGAAATCAAGAAAATGACCTGGAGGGTCATTACAATATACACTACTAAAAGTACTTTCGTCCGCAAAAGTCAATGGATAGAAAGAGCTCGAAAGCTCGAAATGATTAGGTAATGAGCCTGTAGGCTCCGAGCAAGACTCCCTAGATAACCTCTAAAGCAAAAAAACGCTTGCAAGAGATTTCACCAAAGGTATCCCTTTTTCACCGACTTCCTTACTTCATTTTCCAAATAGCCCAACTTCATCCTCAATAACCAACTGGCGTCCAACTGATCTAGGCACGACTAGAACACGCAAACCCGAACCACAACATACTGACATCACAAAGATACAAGCACAACCAAGTAAAAAGTCAACCAAGCCAAAGCCAACCCAAGGCATAAACCATGAAACCAAATCCAAATTCCAAATCCAACATTCTTTTGCCATTCTAAACCTGCTATCTACTCTCACCTGCACTGAATATCATCTGAGTCCTGTCCACTCAATCACATCACACTAACCTCAAAAGACTGAAGCTGATCTATTGAAAATCCATAATGGCAAGCATAAAAATAAGCCCATAAGGAGCTACCTAGACCTACAAATGGAGATGATCAAAACCTACGATCTCTAGCCAAAGCTACAACTTATCCGGATCACCCTCAAAACCAACAATCGTGAATCCCAAGCATAATCTTTCAAATCTAAACGATCCGCTTCAGAATCCTCCACCGACTGTAGGTGAAACCATACTAAACCCAACCAAAGCACACTTCCTCTGCTAAGAAGACATTCAAAACTAAGGTCAAGAGCAGTAGAAACCAATATCATATGCCAGCGGACTATCTTTCGAGTATCTATCAAGCACAGTCTATCTGGATTGAAGAGAACCAAATCGATAGGTAAAGAGTAGGCTTAGCCAGCCTATAAATGAATGCTCAACTAAAACAAATCTTGAAATGGGGGTGAAATCAAGTTAAGCAATCCATAGGTATAATTTGAGCACTAAAGCTGAACTACTCCATGTCAACTATCCGAACCGATCCTGTTGATGAGTAAGCATTCATACTCAACAATCTATCAAAACTTTCAAGCCGTCATTCAAAGGAGCCAAAATCCCAATACTGAAGCCCACAAGTCTGTATGAATATCAAATACTCAAGCCAACCTCACTATCAGAATTCCAGTATTTACTTGACGATTCTCGCAAGGGTTGAATCTGAAATGTTGTCGAAGAACATAATCACAACGGAGGAAAACCACCAGCTGAAGACACAAGCAATCAACTCCACTTCTGCTGAAGGACATAATGAATCAAGGCATATCCAAGAACTCACCAAAGCTGCAAACAGTACTAGTGATAGCCAAAACCCTAGCAACTCGGAGAAATACAACCTTAGCCTAAATTGGGTCAATCTAATATTTGATCTATGACCACAAATACCCATAAGTACATATCATCAAGAAGAAGTACTCCACGAAGTCATATTAGGCCGAACAAATACCGATATGAGGATTCTTTGAATTCACCTATTTAAACCAACTTTAACCCAACTGAACAATAAATCATATTGTAGAAAGAACAAAGTACGAAAATTAATATCGACATCAAGGTCAAGATCACTACCAGGCATGAACTACCCAAATCGAAAGGACAATCTCAAATTTATCAGCCTCAGAAACGGCTATAGAAAAGGATAGCCAATGCTAGAATCTCAACAACCCATGAAAGGCCGAACCTTTCTTCACACAACCCTTTCAACAACCGATCTAACCTTACCAACAGAGAGGGGAAATCAACCCACCAAGGTTCTAAGCCAATGGACAGGAACAATAAGAAAGGGATACTAACTAGATAACACTAGTCTAGTCGTCTATCAAGTAATAATTGTAACCAACAAGTAATAACAGCAAGAAAAACAACACTAGTATAAAGTGCAGGTGGCACAAAATAAAAATCAACAACCAGTACCACTCTAGGACCACAATAAGGCCAATATGCCAAAGAAAAGGGCTTTAACCCAAATGCTACACCCCCAAGGAACTCACAATACTGATCTACTCAATTCACTACCAAAAAAAATCATCTATGGAGGTAGTCATATATGCATAAATTTACCCAAAGGCATACAACAATCAATTTAGTAATTTTTAGGCATAAAACCATCGATGGGTATTAAAACCCCTACACAATTCAAAAAAACCCTAAAAGATAGTAATTCAAAATCATACCTATACGATGAAATACAAAGCCATAGTTCTTGAATTGCCCGAAGAAGTATGAATTTGAACGTGTCTGAATCCGAATTAAGAATCTGAATGACCAACTAAAACACTAAGTATACTACCTCTAATCGAAGGTGCCACAACCCTGTGAGAATGATCTGTCCGTGCTGACTAGCTAATAATCCCTCACAAGGGACATTCTTTGGACCAATGACAGGACTTTCTGTAGTCATAACAAACCTTTGAAGCTCTAACCTGGCGAGAAACATGAGCTATCCCCAACTGGCTAACCAACTCACGCCTAGGGCACTCCCTAGACCAATGACCAATCTCACCACAATTGAAACATGCCCCTGGGACTTTCTGATGTACTATACCTGCTGACCAAAATGGCTGCCACGGCCACAAGACCTAGATCAAATAACCCATGATGTCTGATAAGGACTTTGTCCACTAAGACCACCACGACCTATCTAAGAGCCACTTATACTCTGAGGTACTACCTGTACGGACCTTCTAGGCTGCAAATAGTGCTGACCTCTGTTGGGAAGATCTCGACCTCCAGATGGAATACCACTAATATTATACTGTTGGCATGGCCTTATACCACCACCTACATATATATCAATACATACCCTCTTTGTAGTCCTCATATGATCAACAACTTGAAGAAAAGTAGACCCAGTTGATATCAAATGCTCTGATGCCAAGTAGAGTGGTAAAGTTAATACTCTAATAAATCCACACACCATCTTATGCTTTGTAAGAAATAACATATGAGTATGTCTGGCCCACTCGAGAAACCCAATATCATACTCTGAAACTGATAAGGACCCCTGTTGCACACCAACAAACCCAACTCTAGCCTGAGAACCACTCGATGTACCAAGTGCCATCACTGACTGTGAAGTATCCATGAAAAGACTCAAATTCCCTAGCAAGGTATCCTAAAAAGCTGAGGCGGTCACAAACTTTGTAGGAGCCTGGGCTGACCCCAGACCCTCTGGCTGATGCTGAAGATCCATGATATCAATCTCTGACTCCTTAGCCCGATGCTGAGCTGAAACTCTGGTATCACGCACAGAAGCACCGTCCATATCTATCAACAACCTTATGCTATCCATCATGGAAAGAGTTGAGTCAAAAGAATTACTTAGAAGTTCACAGAAGTACGGATACATAAAAAGGAGTCAAGAATAGAATTTCCTAAGAATTCCCTGTAGCCTCCCGAAGATAGGATACAGACGTCTCCGTACCAATCCGCATGACTCTACTATACATTTTGCTCTTGTACCAATAACACCGATAAACCTATGCTCTGATACCAATTTGTCACGACCCAATTTCTTATGTCATGATGGAACCTACTCTAACCCACCAGTAGGTAAGCCAACCCATAGTCCAAAACAACTAGTAATGGACTACCAAGAGAAATGAAGAAAACTGCAGAATGAATATAATAAAGAGACTAATATAATCCCAAAACCTGGTGGAGCTAGTACAAGAGTTTCTAATACAACAAGAGTACAAGTGAAATACAGAATAAGTATAAGTACAATCTATCTATAAAATATAAAATAAAGATCAGTTTAATAATAAGAGGGAGAGCAGGAATACTCCAAACGTCAGGATCTTACCTTGAATCTCTGATCCATTGCTGCTCCATACGATGCACATATCAATGGAGAGAACTTTTACTATAATTTGCAGGCTGCAGGAGTGTAGTATGAGTACCAAACACGTGGTACTCAGTAGGCAACGACCAACTGAGCTCCAAAGATAATGTAAGCATAAATAACATGTAAAGCAGGAATATAAACTACAGACAACTATCTAAGAAACTAAACATAATAATACTAATGGAGAAATAAGGATAGACTATCCTATTCTAATAGTATCTAGGAACTAAAGTTCAATACCATATATCAGCGACCAATATACAAATAAAAGGTGAAAAAAGGATAGATAGTAGTAATACAAGGCCAAGGGATACATATATTATATGAATAGATAAGGAAAGAAAGGGATATATATATATATATATATATATATATATATATATATATATACATAAATAGAATTAAACTTAAAGGTAATATCCTGAGGGAGCCAACCTAACCATCCTTCCATGAACTAACCATAATACCCAACAATAAGGTAACTGGCTAGTCCAAGTAAACAATAACCTAATCGGGCCCCTATAAGCCCCGAAGGTTCAAGCCAACCTTCAATAAATAATAATCATAGCTTATACCTACATAACCCCCTATAAGGCCGATAGATATAAGCACCAAACAATTATACTGGTGATAGGTGATGCAGATGAATGATTGAATGCAAGATAAACCGATAATACCATATCCAATCCAAGTTTCATAATATACAAAGTGTATACACCTACTCCAGCTTAGTAGCCTGCAAAGGCAGGACCTACGGTGACTATCCTTCTCTGGCACTATGGCTCACGGATGAAGGGGTATATAGAGGACTCGAGATATCCGTATACACTGTCTGGTCCCGAACCAGGACTTCCAGTAATCATCATAATCAATCTACTCCATCCAGTACCAGAGGGATATACAAATATAATAAGTGCTCAGACTGGAACCAAGAGTAAAAGAGTATAAATCTATAAATTCATTGCCCGAGATTGAGTTCGGGACTAAATCGACATAATAGTGTAGAAAGGGTCAGAGGCTCCCTCGACTGAAGTAAATAGTAGTGGTAAAAGAGTGAATTAATAATGGACTAAAATCAACCTCGATCAAATTTCCAAAATAGCATATTTAGTTCCAAAAGCTCATAATTCATTAAATAAGGTGGTACAATTCCCATTGTAAAAGAATCCAATTTAAAAGTGAAAAGCAGGAATAAATCCCCTTTTTAGAAAACACTAGTAAAATCAAGATTTTGGTTGTAATCGTACCACTAGGTGAACATAAGTACCACTAGGTGAACATAAATGCGCCTAAAAGTATGCATGCCATCACCAGTATCCAAACATTACAACCATAAGTGCCTAAGCATCTATAAACTAGGATCATGTCCTTTTTAAGGATAAAATACTCACCTGGGGTCCAACTAGTATCGTAACCATGACCTCTGGCCCAATAGTATATGATTAAAATGATAACAACACCATAATTTAGGGAACTACGGTAAATAAGGGCATAAAACTGCAAAATGAAGCTAATCGGGGAACACAGTACAATTCCTTAAGAAATTAAGGTAAGTATTATACCAAAGGGTCTGTACTGCCAATCTATAGACAAACCAACCTATGGTCAAGTGTAATAAGATTCTATAACAATATCAGATATTTTAGGCTAAGGTTCGGGTCACATTTCTATTCTTAATCCCCTAATGAGGTCAAGTCATTATATACTAGTCAAAAACTTAACCTATAATCCCTATCTAGCATGCAATCTATAAAGTACACAATCTCATAGAAAAAAGTAAATCGGAGCCTACCTCGATACCGAATCGCAATCTTGAACCATCCACAAATTGCTCGTATCCACTCCACGATCCCAAAATGATTTTTTACTATCAAAATAATAATCTACACATTAATAGGAGTAAAATAATACCCATATTACAATATAAAACTCCAGGCCCAAAATCGGATAAAAAATGGGCCTGTGGGACTCGCTAATGGAATCCCAAATTCAATCCGTCATGAGGTCCTCCGAAGGACAAGGAATGTGTTCTCAAAAGTTGAGAACGAATGGAGTGAAAATCGGGCCTCAAATCAGCCCCTAAAGTTAAGAAAATAAAGTCCTAATTTCTAGGAATTAACAAGAAAATGGACGGAATTTGACAGGGGAAAGTAATGGAAAATGATCAAGAGGTGTTAGATTAGCTTAAGCATTAATGGATGATTTCCCTCACTTTTCCATGCTTTAGGGTTCAGAAATGGTGGATTGGGACTTGGAAAATGAAGAAAAATTGCGAAGAAGGGGATTATATACTGCCAAGGATTTGGAATTCACGAACGCGAGGGCCTAGGGTTGTAAACTCGACAATCGAGAACATTACCCTTCGCGAACACGGCCAAAGGGTCGCGAATTGTAAGGCAAAGGAATTGGACCATCGTGAACGCGGGAAACCAACCGCGGTCGCAAAAAAGAAAGTTGACTTGATCGGGGCTGACCCGCATCACGAACGCAAGAGGTGAGGCTTCGTGATCACGAAGGTCAAGAACTTGACCCTTCACGAATGCGACCTGATCTTCATGAACGCAAAGAACAAAAGGGCTGCACCGGATTGCTGGAAAATCAAAAATTTTCCTAAGTCCAAATGGACTTCGATCGGGGGCTCGGGATTCATTCGGAACCCGATACGCGCAAAAGAGCTATGCTACCATACAAAATTCAACATTCCAAATTCAACGAAACCACCAAAATTTCCATTTGAGGTCATTTCGATAAAATATGGTTCCCACACCTATAGTTCCATTTTTCATCAATCTATCCAATAGCCCAAAACAAGTTCAGAAGCCTCGAGACCCGGACCAAGGGTCCTCCTAGCCTAAAATCAACATTTCGAAGTTGATGGCTCTGTCGGAATTCTAATCCAAGGACATCTACTAGGAGTTTTGGTCTGAGTCCAGTTCCTTAACAACGAAAGCTCCAAAACAGGGAATTGAGCCTAAAATCCAAACGAACTATCCGATAATCAAACCGATAGTTCTGATAAGTTATAAATGACTTGTAGCCACTATAGAAAGACTTGAAATGCCAAAAATATATGGAAATCAAGAAAATAACCTGGAGGGTCATTACAGTAGTATCAACTATAACTTGGGAATTGAAAGGACTAGCAAGTGACATAGAAAGATAAAAACAAAGAATAGGATTTCAAAAAGAGGCCAAGGTGCGGATACCTTAGGATAAGTGAAAATAAAATTAAACAAAATAGATAATTCAAAGAATTTAGAATATCTAGACTTACGAATTCATCCAGAAAAATAAATTTAGAATATTAAAAGAAAATGCAATTATAAAGTGTAATTTTAATAGTGAAGATCATATATTTCATTGCGAAGATAAACAACCGTAACACCCCGTATCTATAAAACCCTATACGACGACGTTGAACAATGATTACCCAAGTGTAGAGAGTGTAAAGTATGTATTGTGGGAATATTAGTGAGGAGATAATTGATATTGGGCCTAATACATGGGATTAGAACTTTGTAGGAAGTGTAATACCCCGTATATTGTCGAACCTAGATGACTACGTGTAAATTTGTGGAGATATGAAAACATGAGAGAATGTATGAATTATGTATTAATTTGTGGACATCAAGAAGTCTTGCATCACTGGGCCTTAAATAAAGCCCAAAAATAGCAAGAAGACATGGCCCAACCCAAGATTTTTGACCCATTCTTCCATTTTTGACCTATTTGACCCATTCAACATAATAATTAATGGA
The DNA here is from genome assembly GCA_031232105.1 of Capsicum rhomboideum. Lineage (NCBI taxonomy): Eukaryota > Viridiplantae > Streptophyta > Magnoliopsida > Solanales > Solanaceae > Capsicum > Capsicum rhomboideum. The sequence continues at coordinate 56,312,748 of CP124718.1, forward strand.
TAATAAAGACTTGGGGGCCTATATAATAGATAAAAATCAGATTTTATCTCATTTGGACACCCATGCCATTTCTAGAATTTTCTCAACCATTTCCTTATGCAATACAAACCCTAACTCTTCATCTTTTGGACCAAAGCATCATCGTGCAAGACTTGGTAAGTATATACTATCATGGTTTAATATATATTATGCATTTAATATAGCATATATCATGTTGGTTATGTTGGTGAAGTGGGAGAAGTTCCCTATGTGCAAAACAAGGTGTGTGTGTTAAATCGGAGGATGATTTTGTCTTGAAAACTTAAACATGGGCTTGTGATCTAGAAAGAAATAAACTTGATGGATTCAATATTGATATATGATATGTGAGTATAGTCTTGACTTGTTTTATACTTGTGTTTAGTGTTGGAATTTCTATGGAAAAATTGGTTATGGTTTTGGTAGCATATTGGCCGTAAAGTGTCGTTTTGGTGTTGTGATATGTGTTGTGAGACCATAGATGCTTGTTGGCATATAGGTTGATCAAAAATATGTTAAAATAAGTTTGGTTATGATCATGGACCATTCATTGCATTAAAAGACCCCAAAAATGACGTTTCGGACCAAAACGGGCATCCGCCCCCTCAGACGGAGGCACCTGCGGGCGCAGATGCCAACGCAGATGCCACAGGAGGGCATCTGCGCATGCACCTCAGCCACCTGTGTGTTCAGGTGGCAGCGCAGGTCAGCCCCCAGGTTCGGTTTGTATGATTTTGTCTCCCGTTGGTTCCCCGAAGCCCCCGTACCCTTCATGGACGTAATTATCAACTTGTGATGTCATTTGAATGACCTTAAAGTGTCGTATGAAGGCATGTTGGACTGTATTAAATGTGTATGGTTGTTCATATGTTGTTGTGAGGCAAATGGATAAGCGTAAATGTGACGGAATGGAAATGAGAAGGCATAAAGGGTAAGTATAATGCGAAATGCTATTGTTGTATGAAAGCTTGGTCAATGAGGGGAACGTTATGGTATTGTTGGAATGTTGATGCGATAAATGACATTTTAAGAAGGCGAAATGATGTTCTCTATGTGATTCATGGTCATATTGTGACACTTATACAGTTGTAAGGTAGTTGGTTGCTAACATAAGCTTCGTTATATACTTGTGATGTAGAGTGAGGCGTAAGGAAAGAGCTGGACTATTGTATTTTTATATAAGCTTGTGTATTCATAGTGAGATGCAAAGGTATGTAAGGTTACTCTTCTATATCCTTCTGTAATATATAGTGTTCACATTGTCATAATACTCATTCAATTTCGAAATACGCTAAGGTACTCCGTATCCGAGCGTTGACTAGAGATACTCATATGGTCCTTAGTCATTGGTCAATGGTGAATCATATGACTCATGTTCATTGGTTGACTTATGTTCATTAATTGATTCATGTCTATTGGTTGAGTTACGTTCATTGGCTAATATGTCAAGAGTTACAAATGTTCTAAGGTATCGCATTCCTAGTTGGTGAGCAGTTGACATTCACATGTGTTTATCCATTGTTCATGAAGGTTCAAAAAGTGTTCTATTCCAAAGGGGTTCTATAGTATTCCAATTAAGGTGGATATATATTGTGTTGCATATGTGTGTTACTCCTAGATGAATTATGACCAACTTAATGCTTATTTATGATGGGGAGTTCTTAAGTTGTCATATGTGGTAAATCCTAAGAGAGCTAAGTTGAATAGCATTATTCCAAGTATGACATGAGTCTAAGTTCCAATAGAGTTATCTATAGGTCTCATATTCATTAGTGAGGTTCTAAAAGTCCGATGAGGCTATGTCCCAAGGTTTCACTGGTGGTTATACTCATGTATCCTGTTCATGGATCATTATCCAGTGGTTCCAACAGTGTTATGTTTTCGTGGATGCTATGTTCCCATAATGTTTAGTTGCATGTTTCTCATTCATTGCTTATTAATCCAAAGCTTCAAATAAAGTTGTGACTATCATTGTATTGCTCTTCCATAAGCCAAAGTATCATTTGCTCACAAGTGAATGTACCAATCTATCACAAGCAAATATATCAACCTCTCATAAGCAAGTATCCGATCTTTCACAAGTAAATGTATCAATCTCAAAGTAAAGACAAAGTAATGCACACGTGGTTAATGATTGATTTATGGGTGGCAGGTCTGAGGGGCATAAGCCTAGCTCGACTCGATCCCGAGGCATTGATTTATGGGTGGCAGGTCTGAGGGGCATAAGCCTAGCTCGACCCGATCCCGATGCATTGATTTATGGGTGGCAGGTCTGGGGGGCATAAGCCTAGCTCGACCCGATCCCAACATGACGATATGTCATGTAAAGACCCACTGATCAGTAGGGGCCCAGGTACATTGTGATAGATGTAATGACATTAAAGTAAAGAAGCAATTAAAGCAAAGAAAGCTATCAAAGTAATACACATGGTTTCCAAAATGCAAAGTGGTGACTTAATCACAGTGATTATTCATATGTTTTGAGTTCATTGAACTATTCATGAATTGTACAGTTTCATCTGAGCCTTGCATACTCAGTACTTCTTTCGTACTGACCCCTCTCGGGGAATTTACATTACATGTTGCAGGTGCAGGCACTAGTAGACCTCCACCGTAGATTGACCGTAGCGCAGATCATTGGTGAGCTCTAGTTAGTTTGGGGTTTCTCCGAGTCGCAGTGGTTCACATGTTTTGATATTGTACCTTGTGTATAAAGAGGGGAATTATCCCGACTTTTAGTTGGTTTTGGTCAATGCATCTGTTAGAGGCTTTTGTAGATGTATGTGTGTGTGTGTGTATATGGTAACAGATGAAGTCTTGACTTGATGGCCTCAACGGCCCAGTTTCTCATATGTATATACGTCGCATGTTCTATGCTTTCCGATGTTTGCCTCTCATGTTTCTATATGATGGTAGTGTTCCTATAACATGCATATGAATGATTAGAAGCAAAGATTGGTTCTCTCGGGCCTTGTCAGCTTCGGGTGCTAATCACGCCTCGTAGGGAGTCGGGGCGTGACAAAAGTTGTATCAGAGCAGTTCGTTCTAAGGGTGTCTACAAAGCCGTGTCTGAGTAGAGTCTTACTTATCGATGTGTTGCGCGCCACATTTATAAGTAGGAGGCTACGGGACATTTAGGAGTTCTTTCTTTTCTTCATTCTAGATCGTGCAATAGAGCCAAGGTTGTAAGTGGAATCATATGTGCTCACTGATAGTGGTTTTCCTTTACAGAGGAGTTGTAGGCGAAATCATAACTGACCATGGGGTTTGTTTTTTTGTGTTTGATTAGAAATGCCAATGGAAAGAGAAGGAGAAGGAACCAGTAGAGCACCACCTGAGCAAGTTGATCAAGGTGGGGCTGGAAATGTATGGTCTCACGGGGTTCCTCCTACTCTTTCACTTCCAGAGGAATTGTCCAATAATGCTATTGTGCAAGATTTAATGAGTGCGGTGTACATACTGACCCGTGTAGTTGCTGCACAAACTCAAAGACGAGTATTGGAGCAGCAAATGGTGGAACAAAAGAGAAGGACACAAGACTTTGAGGAAGGGTCGTCAAAAAGGGCTAGACCCGAGGGGCAGTTCATAGCATCCCACGGAGGATTTGGGCCTCGGATTTTGCACAGACTACCTAGGCCATTAGTTTCTCAGCCTGCAGCCAATGTTCCCCCTCTATTCCAAGGGTATAGAGGCAACCAGTTTGGGCAAAGACGCGAGACTCAGGGTCCACAGACGTTGGGATATCGAGGGCAAGAAAGTAGGAATCAATCAAGGTGTGTTCGTCAGCTGTGCGAGTGCTGCGGGAAATTTCATGCAGGTGAATGCTGGTTCAGGACAAATGTTTGCTACTGGTGTGGTATGCCAGGACATGTGAGGAAAATGTGTCCACAAAGGAGCACGAGTGGTATGGTACGACTTACGAGACCACCTATCGCATTGCAATTATCGATGCCTCCTCCAGGTAGAGGTGTGCAGCCTATGAGGCGCGATAGAGGTGCTAGAGGAGCAGCTAGTTCCAGTGGGACCCAAGACCATATGGATACCTCAGCGGATCCACGAAATGTGGAGTCTTCGCCTGATGCAGGTACAAGTACATTAGTAGTATTTTTACATAAGGTAAATGCATTGATTGATTCGGGTTTTACCCTATCATATGTTACGTTATTGATTTTTGACCAATTCGAAGGAACACCAGAATTTCTAGTTACGCCATTTCTTTACACTCGTGGGTGCATATATCCTAATGAAGGTATGTTCTTGAATAAAAGGGTACTGTTGGAGCACCGAAAGGTGAAGTTCTTTCCTATCCTCAGGCAAGGAAAAATGAGACCCAAAGGGGTACATATGTCACTTAGTACTAGTGAGGGATACTAATGTGCTACCACCTACTGTTCAATCGGTTTCGATGGGAATGCATTCCTCGAGGTATGAGTTGATGTTAATGTGGTGTCAGGTACTCAGCATAGTTTTATTTGTACAGCATGGCCCCGGTAGAGTTACGGGAATGACATGAAGAAGTAAAAGATGTGTTGAGTAAGAGATTCATACGGCCTAGTACGACCCCTTGGGGTGCATCAGTGTTCCTAGTACAAAAAAAATAAATAATAACAACATGGCATATTGCGAAAGTGTGTGTACAGGGGTAAATGATGATGAATAATGATGAAATGAAAAGAAAAATATATATGAGCGATATGATATACCCAAGACAGCGTTACAAACATGGTATGATTATTATGAAATTCTTAGTATGTCAATTGGGCTAGATAATGCACCGGTAGTTGTATGGATTAATGAATAGGGCGTTCAGGACACTTTTGAATGTGTGTGTGACCATGTTTGGTGATGGTATTTCAAAAAAAAAAAAAAAAAAAAAGAAGAAGACCATGCGATTTAATATGAAGTTTGATTAGAATCCATACCGTTCTTGAGTCACAATGTATAGGATGAAGAAATGAAAGTGGCTACGCGAAAGATAGAGATGGTGCACAGTTGGTTAAGGCCTATGATGCTTACAGAGATCCATTGGTTTCGTAGGTTGGTCGATTATTCTATGAGAATTGTTGAGGGGTTTTCTTCTATCCCTACACCCGTAACAAAGCCTATACACAAGGCATCGATAAAGGCATAAGAATGTTATGAAATGTATAGTACTGCTTTCGGAGTTGGCCTCGGATGTGTATTGATGTAGCAATGTAAACATATGACCCTGCACTAGCAGCTGCGATATAAAGTTAAGGTGCCACTATTTGAAAGGGATTCATATTGATATATATATTGGATAGTACTATATTTTGAAGCCGAAAGACTTAAATCTGAGGTAGCGAAGGTGGCTTAAACTATTTAGGACATTGGTATCATTTGGTAAAAGATATCTCAATGAAGCAATATGGGGTTTTGTTTTCTTGAAACCCCAGATTACCGAATTATAGTGTAAAATGCGGCAAAATCTTTATTGGTAGCCGAGAGAAGAAACAGTATGCAAATTCTTACAACAAAGGTACTTGAGCAGTCACAAGGGGGAGTACTTTGACACCAATGTAGATTTTATGTACCAGGTTTGTTCGGAAACAACCAAAAGGCACCATGGTGTAGCAGAGATGTGTTGGTACGAATATATGAGGAGCACATTGTAGAACGTGTAGTTCAATGCCCAAGCGGTCACTGATAAACAGTATGGCATCAGAAGTCTGTATGCTCTATGTAATAGATTATCCTCCCAGTTTAGAAGTGGAACATGAATAACATGGAATTAATTACAGGGTTGTCTTGTACACTGCGAAGGCTGATTTCATATAAGTAATAATTAACTGGCTTACCGAGTCAGCATATTTCCTACCAGTTAGGACCACCGATACAGTTGAACATTATACAAAGTTGTATGTGACAGAGATAGTACGATTACATGGGATTCCATTCACTATTATATCCTACAAGAGAGCTCACTTTATTGCACAGTGTGGTAAGTATTTTCAGTAAAGCATGGGTACACAGATGAATGTAAATACGGCTTGTCATCCTCAAATGGATGGACAAACAGAACATATTATATGAACATTTGAAGATATGCCACGAGCTGGTACATTGAACTTTAAAGGTAGTTGGGGTAAATGTCTATCGTCTAGAGAAATTGCTTACAATAAAAGTATCAAAAGGCACCTTACGAAGCTTTTATATGAAAAAATAATAGATCATCATTTGCTTTGCTCGAGTCAGATTGTGGTCATCAAGCTATCAAGAAGGTGAATGTGATATAACAACAACTACAAATGGCCCAAAGTTGATATAAATCATATGTTGATATTCGAAGAAGGGAATTACAATATTCCATAGGTGATTGGGTATGTTTGACATTGTCACTAATGAAGAAATATAATGAGAATTTGGAAAGAAAGGGACATTGTCCAAAGATTGGCTAGCTTCTGTAAGGGTACTATGTAGAATAAATCACAAGGAAGGAACTCTAATGTACTTGGATTTGATATAAAAAAGAAGAAGCTGAAAGTGTGGAATTGGGGTAATGACAAAGTGGTATCCATAAGCATTATGTGTATATGTAGATATGTGATAAGATGAAGATGCATGGGATGTACATGAGACGACGTTATTAACATTCGAGGACGAATGTTCCTAAGGGGGGAAGAATGTAACACCCCGTATCTACGAAACCCTATACGACGACGTTGAACAATGATTACCCAAGTGTAGAGAGTGTAAAGTATGTATTGTGGAATATTAGTGAGGAGATAATTGATATTGGGCCTAGTACATGGGATTAGAACTTTGTAGGAAGTGTAATACCCCGTATGTTGTTGAACCTAGATGACTACGTGTACATTTGTGGAGATATGAAAACATGAGAGAATGTATGAATTATGTATTAATTTTTGGACATCAAGAAGTCTTGTATCATTGGGCCTTAAATAAAGCCCAAAAATAGCAAGAAGACATGGCCCAACCCATGATTTTTGACCCATTCTTCCATTTTTGACCCATTTGACCCATTCAACATAATAATTAATGTTGATAAAGGATAATAAAGACTTGGGGGCCTATATAAGAGAGAAAAATCAGATTTTCTCTCATTTGGACACCCATGCCATTTCTAGAATTTTCTCAACCATTTCTTTATGCAATACAAACCCTAACTCTTCATCTTTTGGACCAAAGCATCATCTTGCAAGACTTGGTAAGTATATACTATCATGGTTTAATATATATTATGCATGGAAGATAACTTATATCATGTTAGTTATGTTGGTGAAGTGGGAGAAGTTCCCTATGTGCAAAACAAGGTGTGTGTGTTAAATCGGAGGATGATTTTGTCTTGAAAACTTGAACATGGGCTTGTGATATTGAAAGGAATAAACTTTATGGATTCAATATTGATATATGAGATGTGAGTATAGTCTTGACCATTTTTATACTTGTGTTTAGTGTTGGAATTTCTATGGAAAACTTGGTTATGGTTTTGGTAGCATATTGGTCATAAAGTGTCGTTTTGGTGTTGTGATGTGTGTTGTGAGACCATGGCTGCTTTTTGGAATATAAGGTGATCAAAAATATGTTAAAATAAGTTTGGTTATGATCATGGACCATTCATTGCATTAAAAGACCCCAAAAATGACGTTTCGGACCAAAATCCGGCATCCGCCCCCGCAGACGGAGGCACCTGCGGGCACAGATGCCACTGGAGGGCATCTGCACTCGTATCTCAGCCACCTGCGTGCGCAGGTGGAAGCGCAGGTCAGCCCCCAGGTTCGGTTTGTATGATTTTGTCTCCCGTTGGTTCCCCGAAGCCCCCGTACCCTTCATGGACGTAATTATCAACTTGTGATGTCATTTGAATGACCTTAAAGTGTCGTATGAAGGCATGTTGGACTGTATTAGATGTGTATGGTTGTTCATATGTTGTTGTGAGGCAAATGGATAAGCGTAAATGTGACGGAATGGAAATGAGAAGGCATAAAGGGTAAGTATAATGCGAAATGCTATTGTTGTATGAAAGCTTGGTCAATGAGGGGAACGTTATGGTATTGTTGGAATGTTGATGCGATAAATGACATTTTAAGAAGGCGAAATGATGTTCTCTATGTGATTCATGGTCATATTGTGACACTTATACAGTTGTAAGGTAGTTGGTTGCTAACATAAGCTTCGTTATATACTTGTGATGTAGAGTGAGGCGTAAGGAAAGAGCTGGACTATTGTATTTTTATATAAGCTTGTGTATGCATAGTGAGACGCAAAGGTATGTAAGGTTACTCTTCTATATCCTTCTGTAATATATAGTGTTCACATTGTCATAATACTCATTCGATTTTGAAATACTCTAAGGTACTCCGTATCCGAGCGTTGACTAGAGATACTCATATGGTCCTTAGTCATTGGTCAATGGTGAATCATATGACTCATGTTCATTGGTTGACTTATGTTCATTAATTGATTCATGTCTATTGGTTGAGTCACATTCATTGGCTAATATGTCAAGAGTTACAAATGTTCTAAGGTATCACATTCCTAGTTGGTGAGCAGTTGACATTCATATGTGTCTTATCCATTGTTCATGAAGGTTCAAAAGTGTTCTATTCCAAAGGGGTTCTATAGTATTCCAATTAAGGTGGATATATATTGTGCTGCATATGTGTGTTACTCCTAGATGAATTATGACCAACTTAATGCTTATTTATGATGGGGAGTTCTTAAGTTGTCATATGTGGTAAATCCTAAGAGAGCTAAGTTGAATAGCATTATTCCAAGTATGACATGAGTCTAAGTTCCAATAGAGTTATATATAGGTCTCATATTCATTAATGAGGTTCTAAAAGTCCGATGAGGCTATGTCCCAAGGTTTCACTGGTGGTTATACTCATGTATCCTGTTCATGGATCATTGTCCAATGGTTCCAACAGTGTTATGTTTTCGTGGATGCTATGTTCCCATAATGTTTAGTTGCATGTTTCTCATTCATTGCTTATTAATCCAAAGCTTCAAATAAAGTTGTGACTATCATTGTATTGCTCTTCCATAAGCCAAAGTATCATTTGCTCACAAGTGAATGTACCAATCTATCACAAGCAAATGTATCAACCTCTCATAAGCAAGTATCCGATCTCTCACAAGTAAATGTATCAATCTCAAAGTAAAGACAAAGTAATGCACACGTGGTTAATGATTGATTTATGGGTGGCAGGTATGAGGGGCATAAGCCTAGCTCGACTCGATCCCGAGGCATTGATTTATGGGTGGCAGGTCTGAGGGGCATAAGCCTAGCTCGACCCGATCCCGAGGCATTGATTTATGGGTGGCAGGTCTGGGGGGCATAAGCCTAGCTCGACCCGATCCCAACATGACGATATGTCATGTAAAGACCCACTGATCAGTAGGGGCCCGGGTACATTGTGATATATGTAATGACATTGAAGTAAAGAAGCAATGAAAGCAAAGAAAGCTATCAAAGTAATACACATGGTTTCCAAAATGCAAAGTGGTGACTTAATCACAGTGATTATTCATATGTTTTGAGTTCATTGAACTATTCATGAATTGTACAGTTTCATCTGAGCCTTGCATACTCAGTACTTCTTTCGTACTGACCCCTCTGGGGGAATTTACATTACATGTTGCAGGTGCAGGCACTAGTAGACCTCCACCGTAGATTGACTGTAGTGCAGATCATTGGTGAGCTCCAGTTAGTTCGGGGTTTCTCCGAGTCGTAGTGGTTCACATGTTTTGATAGTGTACCTTGTGTATAAAACGGGGACTTATCCCGACTTTCAGTTGGTTTTGGTCAATGCATCTGTTAGAGGCTTTTGTAGACGTATGTGGGTGTGGGTGTATATGGTAACAGATGAAGTCTTGACTTGATGGCCTCAACGGCCCAGTTTCTCATATGTATATACGTCGCATGTTCTATGCTTTTCGATGTTTGCCTCTCATGTTTCTATGTGATGGTAGTGTTCCTATAACATGCATATGAATGATTAGAAGCAAAGATTGGTTCTCTCGAGCCTTGTCGGCTTCGGGTGCCAATCACGCCTCGTAGGGAGTCGGGGCGTGACAACAACATAATATATTAATAGACTTAATAATAAACTTTAGTGAAAAAATACAAGAAAATGATAAAAGTATAATAAGAATATTAGACATAATTGAAACTTCACAAAATAAACAAAAGAAAATCATAAAAAGTGTGGAACGAAATCTAGATTTTCTAAAGTCACAGGAATTAGAAATAGATAGAAAGATTCAAATTTTAAATAATAAATTTAATATAGAAAGAATACCCACCAAAAAGAAATAGAAAAATTAATTAAAACTGTTACAGAAAAATTCTAGAAATTAGAAATAATAACAACCCATTTAGTGTCAAAAATAACAGAACAAGTAGAAAAATTAGCTAGTGAGATTACTAAATTAAAAAAGACAATAGAAAAACTTAAAGAAATCTCTCTTTCATGAATGATATAGACCCAATATACTCGAAAGTATTAAAAATAACAATCAAATTTCAGCCTGATCCACAAGGATTTACAGATTGTGTACCCCAAAGTAAGTCAGATCAAATTATAATTAAACAAAATAATACTATTATTGCACTGCTGTTAGAAATTATCACTAAAATAGAAAAAATTATTAAAGAAAAAGAGGTAAAAGATAACATAGAAAATACTAGAAATAAAGAGGTAGACGATTTAATAGAACAACTTAAAAAGATGGAAATAACCCTCCAAAACGAAAAACCAAAGTTAGTTAGAAAATCACAACAATGGACCTTTTTCCAAGTGGGTCAAGAACTACAAAAGAAAGACCAAGAGTAATTTTTTCAGATAATAGAATAGACAATAATATAATAATGAGACTTTTATCTAAACACAAACAAGAAGAAAACCAACAATTAAATGAAATAATAGACATAGACAAAGATATTCAAATCTTTCAACAAAATCAGTTAAAACTACTTAATCCAAATACACTATATGACACTAATTATTTTTCGAACAATGTACAATTATATAGGCATTATCGAGAAGAACAGTCATCAGCCATAGGAAGTAATATAGCAACATTAAATCTAGTAGATCAAGAATCATTAAGAGAAATAAAAAATACAAGAATGACCTTAATGCATATGGGATTAATAGTAATAGGACTAAAAGGACTAACAAGAACAAAATCTAGTAATTAAAGTATTAGTCGTTATATATGATAGTAGATGGTCAAATTTAAAGGAATCAATAATAAGAAGTAAATATGAAAACAATGGACAAATATTTTATATAAGTCCTTATTTCATGATAAATAGAAAAGAATTTGAAAAGAATATTAAAATAGGAATACAAACTAAAGGATATGAAGAAATGAATAATGGAAATAACCTATTAATAGGTGTAGGGTTTATAGGGAAACCAGCTACAAGTAGTAATACTAAATATAAAATTAAAGTAAATAATGTGGTAGAAGTAATGGAAAATAAAGGAATCAAATTAATAAAATCTATTAAAATAAATCCAGAATAATATGCTGGATTAGAATGAAATTTAGAAAATTTTAATGAGAAAAAAGTATTGAGGCCAGAATCTCATTTAATGTATACAAATACTAAAGGAGAAACATCAATAAGATTCACAGACTATAATTACACAATGCAAAAAGATATAGATGAAGAAACAGAAATGCTAATAGAATTAATGAATATAGAAGTAACACAAGATGAATTTGAAGTAGATCTAGTTTTAGATATAGCAACAGAAAAATATAAAAAAGATACAAATGTAACATTCAAATATAAAGGATGTAACATGGGAGGATTAAATTTAGAAGCCACCAAAGAACATTTTAAAAAATGCGAATTAAGAGAAAACAATATAAGATATAGAGAACAAATTCTTTTACAAACTAAACTGGATACTATTGATAGAGTAATAGAAAAAATATATTATAGTGAAGAAGAAATAGACGTACATTCAGTAATAAGTTAAAAGAAATTTATGAAATCAACCAGTTCTGGCCCTTTTCAAAAAACTATCCATCAAAGTTCGGTAGATTATAGCACAGGAAATGTACCTACAAGAAGAGTATATAGAGTAAATCAAGAAATAGCGATAGAAAATGTAAAATCAGTAGGAAAAAGAATGCCAATAGAAGAACCTATTAGACTACAAGAAGGAGAAAATAAAGGTAAAATACTAAATATAGCTACACATGATCCACAAATGTGAAACTCAGTTATAGACATTTATAAAGGAATAATAGTAGCAGATTATATAAAAACATATCAAGATACTTATGTAGAAACAATGTATAAATATATGAAAATATTTTTAGGAGAATCAGCTAAAGCATTATGGGAAGCATATAAATTTGAATTCCCCCAAGAATTTCAAGCCTTAGTAAACATGGGGACAAATCCATACAATTTTACAAATAAGATACACAGTTTAATAACAAAAGAAGATCCTAATAGTGGATTAATAATATTTCAAAGAAATGCTTTAATAAAATTAGAACAGTTAAGCATAACCAGTTGGTTTCATATAAAGAATTTTCTAAAAGACTATTCTTATTATTGTACTATTAGTGAAAATTTTTTTGACCAAAATTTAGAAAAGAAATTATTTAATAAATTATCAGGAGCATTAGGAAGAGAACTAGAAGATAGATGGTATAAAAAGCGAGTAATACAAAATCCTAATGCTAAGTGGTCGATAGGACATAAAGTACAACATGTAATGAAAATTCTAACAGAAAAATGCACACATATCCAAATACAGAAACAATTAAAACAAAACGAAATGAGTTTTTGTAAAAATATAATATACACCACTCAAAGTTATGGTAAAGATATTCCCCAAAAGAAAAAATATAGAAAATATAGACCACCATATAACAAGACTGATAATAAAAGGAATTATTATCTTAGAAAAATCATCAGCTAGGAAATCATAACTGGATAAAAGCAGACATGTTAGAAAATATAGAGTAGATAGAAATTATAAAAATAAACTAGAATGTTTTACCTGTGGAAGTGTAGAACATTTAGCTAATATATTCCCTAAACGAAATAATAATAGAACAAGAAATTCACAACTAATAGAAGATTTTTAAGAAACTCTAATAAATGTAGATGAATACATGTCAGATAATGAAAGTATATATTCAATTGTAAATATAGAGGCAATGAAAAAACTCAGTCAGACTCAGCAAACTCGGATATAGATGAATTAGTAAATGAAATAGGATTAGAACTAGAAAATCTAAACTTAGATGAACTACAAGCAAATGCAATGGTAAATATTTTAGAAGAATGCATTTATGAGTTTGAAAGAAATAAAGGAATAGACAGTAATCAATGTGTTATATGGTATCCAAGTAAAGATAAAAGAGCTAAATGTAAGATGTGTTATTTAGAAGCATGTATTACTTGTATAGAAAATGTCTTAAAAATAAAAATAAAAATAGAAGAAGGATACAAAGAAATAAATAGTGAAACTACAAATTTAAGATTAATAGCTTTAGAATCGAGAATAAATGAACTAGAGAAATAAATACAAAAACTAGAGAAAGATAAACAGAAAGAAAATAAAGAAACAACAACAACGCAAATAGATAAAATAGAGGAAGCATTAATGGAAGAATACTCTACGAGTGTAGAAGACTCTAAAAAAAAGAAGGGCAGCCCGGTGCACTAAAGCTCCCGCTATGCGCAGGGTCCGAGGAAGGGCCCCACCATGTCACTATCTAATTTCTGAGTCATGATGGCACCTACTATGTCCCACTAGTAGGTAACCCAAGCCTTAGCCCGAAACGACAAGTAATGGGCGCAATGGAGAAAGAATAAAAAAGAACACAAATCCTACCCATAACTATAAGTACGAAAATATATGGCTAAATAAAAGAGGGAGAAGAACAAAAGGAATCCCACGACTTGGTAAGGCCGGTACAAGAGCCACTAGCAAAAGAATACGAGTACTAATAGTATCAATACACATGTAGTCTCGAAATGAAAGACTATCCAAAAATAGGAGAAGGAGAGGAGATTAGCTCCAGCTCTGAAAGCTCACCCTATCTCTGAGACCTGTAGATAGCTGGCTAGAATATCAATGGCGATGGCTAGTACTTGAATCTGCACCAGAAAAGATGCAGAAGTGTAGTATGAGTACCAAAACAAGGGGTACTCAGTAGGCATCATCGGCCGACTAAGCTAAATCATAATAAAAGTATAATAAAAATGCAAGGATGTAAAATAAGTCAAGGAAGAGGGGCAAACTTGAGAACATGCTCGGAGATAGGTAAATAAATATAGAAACTCGCGATGCCGAAACTAAAGTAGCTATTACAACCCAACTAGGCCCCCATAAGCCTAGAGGGTACAAACAAGAGAAGACTAATCCAAACAGATCCCCATAAGCCCGATGGATGCAATCAAGGAATGTACCATTACCATACTTATGAATCCCTTCCAAACCACAACTCACTGGACTCAAACCGGTACCATAATACCATGAAATAACACATAGACACCGGAATTTAACCAGATTTCCCTCCTCATAGCTCACCACGAGTGCCGGACTCGAACCGATAATTTAGTGCCATAGATATATAGAGAATGCCGGACTTGTACCGATCTTTAAATACCATAAATCAATAGAATGTGATGGACTCAAACCGGTCTTTAAGCATCATAAATCAATAGAATGTGCCAGACTCAAACCGGTCTATAAATACCATAAGTCAACAGAATGTAAGCTCAAGATCATTAACCTAGCCCCGTACTAGGAATATACTATGTAGTCTAAGGCTCAAGATTAAGGATAATGTTTCGAAAGAAGGCCTCCTAAGTCTATAAGGAGCTAAGAGTGATATCCCAACCCCAAAGCATCAATTTACCTAAGGGAAGGGAAATGGGTAGATTCTATCTCCGAAACGGCCTTAAAATCGGCCAAATAACCCAACTTGTAGTAACTAAGAAACCAACCATAAATCCCAACCTCAAACTAGCATAATATCATAGTAATACTATAATTAAGCTCAATCTATAAGTAGGGTAAGCCTAGCCTACCTGAACGCCAAAGAAAGCTCGATAAAGTCCGCTAAAGTGGAGCCTTTCCTTTCCAAAAAGCTTCCGAACGATGGCACACTATGAAAATAACAATCTACTCATCAATACGAGAACAACAATACCCATATTGCATATAAATGTGTCGGGTCCAAAATCGAGTCGAAAATTTCATTTGGGGCCCGCTTATGAAATCACACTTGAAATAGTCAAAACGTCCCTCAAAGCTCAAGGATCATTTACCCTTAATAATGGGTGAATTCCAAGCATCACAAAGCCCAAAATCAATCCAAAAGGCTATCTAAGGTTTTGGGCTTAAACGAACAATTTACCAAGAAATTAGATGAAACTTACAAAGATTTAGATGAGGAAAATGATGTTAACTAACTCTCCAAGCTCCCTTGAACACCCAAGAATCGTCCCTTCTCTCCCACTATCTCTCTAGAGCTTTTATGATCTAACACTTAGTAAATATGAGCGAAAAACGGGTGAAAGGGGATTAAATGCCCTAAGCGGCCACATGACAACTTAAGTGGTCACCCCTAAAGCGAACAAGCCTCCGCTTAAGTGGACAGGCGGGTCCAATACTCCATCCTATAAAGCGGGGACCAAGCCATTAAAGCTGTCAAAGGTCGTCTTAAGAGGTTGCACCAGCTGAAGAAGTATCAACACTTGGTAATATTTTTCCAAGTTTCCAACGAGTCCTCGGGATTCGTTCGGTAACCCGTGAATGCAAACGAACTATGCTACCCTATCAAAATTGACATTTTGGACCCAATGGCAATATCAAAATTTCCATCTGGGGTCATTTTGATGAAATGTGGGTCCCACACCCAAATGGCCATTTTCATCACTTTCCACCTAATTGCCCAAAACGAGTCCGGAAGCCTCGAGACCCGGACCAAGGGTCCCCCTAGCCTAAAATTAATGTTTCAGAGATGATAAAATTGTTAGAATTGGTATACGAGGTCGTTTATCTAGAGTTTAGGCCCGGTATCCAAATTTGAAAAGCTTCAACTTCAAAACAGGAATTGGCTCTAACAACCAAACAAACTGCCCGATAACCGAACTGCCAGCACCAGCGAGTCATAAATGACTTGGGGCAGCTATGGGAAATCTCTAAACGTCTAAATAATGTGGAAATGCAGAAAATGACCTGGAGGGTCATTGCAATATCCACTACTAAAAGGAATTGATCCGCAAAAGTAAAGGGTAAAGATGTACCTGAAGGCTCAAACACGTGGGGATACTGGGTCTGCATCTGGCTCTCGATCTCCTAAGTAGCCTCCTTAACTGGATGGTACCTCCACTGGACCTTAACCACTAGAATCTCCCAGGAGCGCAACCGCCTAACATCACTGGCTAATATGAGGACTGGCTCTTCTATGAATGCCAACGTCTCATCTAACTGAACCGAGTCCCACCAAAACACGTGAGACTCATCCGAGATATAACGCCGCAACATAGAGACATGGAAAACTGGATGAACAACTGAGAAATCTGGGGGCAAGGCCAATCCATAAGCTACCTCTCCAACTGCCCAAAATATCTCGAATAGGCCAATATACCTAGGGCTGAGCTTACCCTTCCTCCCGAACCTCATCACGCCCTTCATGGCCGATACTAGAAGGAAAACTCGATCACCAACCCCAAATCTCAAGGCACAAATTCTACGATCAGTATAACTCTTCTGCCTACTCTGAGCTGCCCTCAACCTATCCTAAATCACCCATACCCTATCCAAGGACTCACGAAGAAAGTCAGTACCAAGGGGGCTAATCTCTGAAGTCTCAAACCAACCTATCGGAGATTGACAGTGCCTACCATATAATGCCTCAAATGTTGCCATCTCAATGCTCGAATGGTAGCTATTATTATAAGCAAACTCTGCCAAAGCTAAGTACTGCTCCCACTGACCTCCAAAGTCCATCTCCACGCGTGGAGCATATCCTCAAGAACCTGAATGGTCTGCTCTAACTGACCGTCGGTCTGAGGATGAAATGCTGTGCTAAGATTGAATTGATTACCCAACTCCTCCTGACAGGTCCTCCAGAAGCTAGAAGTAAACACCAAGCCTCTATAAAAAATAATGGATATAGGTACTCCATGAAGGCGAACTATCTCTCAGATGTAGATGCGAGATAACGTCTGGCACTGAAGGAGATCTGAATATGGATAAAAGAGCCAACTTGGTCAACTGACCCACGATGACCCAACTACTGTCAGAACTACACGAAGAATGAGGTAAGCCAGTCACGAAGTCTATAGTAATCCGCTCCCACTTTCACTCAAGAATGGGTAGCCTCTAAAACAATCCACCTGGTCGCTGATGCTCGGCCTTTACCTGCTGGCAACAAAGGCAACGAGCTACAAAGTCCACAATATTTCTCTTCATGCCACTCCACCAGTAATGCTACGGCAAATCTCTATACATCTTTGCTATCCCAGGGTGAATAGAATATTTGGAGCTATGAGCCTCTCACAGTATCAACTAAATCAAGTCTCCAACCCTCGAAACACAGATGCGACCATTAAACCTCAAAATGCCCTCTGAATCTAGGGTAGCCCGACTGGACTCACCCCTAGTCACCTGATCACGGATGCCACAAAGTCTATTATCCTCAAACTGGTGACTCTAAATTTGCTCAAATAAGGTGGACCTAGCCTCGACACTCGCAAGGATCCTCTTGGAGTCTGAAATATCGAGCATAACTAACATATTGGCTAAGAATTGAACGTGCAAGGCCAACGGTTGCCCTAAAACTGAAATAGAAGCCAAACTACCCATGCTCACCGCTTTTTGGCTCAAGGCGTCCGTCACCCCGTTCGTCTTGCCCGGATGGTAAAAGATAGAGATATTGTAGTCCCTCAGCAACTCAATCCACCTACGCTTCCTAGACTTAAGCTCTTTTTGAGTCATAAAGTGCTGAAGACTACGATGGTTGGTGTAGATCTCACAATGAACACCATACAAGTAGTACCTCCAAATCTTAAGCGCAAAAATCACAACCGCTAACTCCAGATCATGAGTGGGGTAGTTGCACTCGTGAATCATAAGCTACCTCAATGCATAAGCAATAACTCGGCCCTGCTGCATCAGAACACAACCCAAACCAACACCAGAAGCATTACAATAAACTGTAAAGCCCTCACCCTCAATATGAAGGGTCAATATCGGAGCTGAAGTGAGTAAGCTCTTGAGCTTTAGAAAGCTCAACTCACATTCCTCGGACAACTGAAATAGAACGTCCTTCCTAGTTATCCTGGTCATAGGCGATGCAATAGAAGTAAAACCCTCATTAAATCGTCGGTAGTAACCCTCCAAACAAATAAAACTACAAACCTCAGTCGGAGACATAAGTCTGGCCCAATCACAAATAGACTCAATTTTTGCTGGATCCACTATAATCTCATCCTTAGACACCACGTTCCCTAGGAATGTAACAAAATCAAACCAAAACTCACACTTTGAGAATTTGGCATAAAGCCTATGATTTCTCAAAGTTTGGAGCACAATTCATAAATTCTGCTCGTGCTCCCCCCCGCTCCTCAAATATAAAAGAATGTCATCAATGAAAATAATAATGAAGGAGTCCAAATAGGGCCTGAAAACTCAATTCATCAAATCCATAAACTCTGCTGGGGCATTGGTCAACCCAAAAGACATCACCAGGAACTCATAATAGCCATACCGAGTCCTGGAGGCTGTCTTAGAGATGTCCTCAGCGCGAATCCTCAACTGATGGTAACTCGATCTCAAGTCAATCTTAGAGAACACTGCCGCACCCTGAAGCTGGTCAAATAAATCATCAATGCGAGGCATATGATACTTATTCTTCACTGTAACCTTATTCAGCTGCCTATAGTCAATACACATACTCATAGAGCCATTTTTTTCTTTACGAACAAGATAGGAGCACCCCAAGGCGATACACTAGGCCTAACAAAACCCTTACTTAAAAGATCTTGAAGCTAAGAATTCAGCTCCATAACCTCTGTAGGAACCATGCGGTAAGGTTCCATAGAAATAGGTCGGGTGCCTGGTTTGAGATCAATAGCAAACTCAATATCACGCTTATGAGGAAGGCCAGGTAGGTCAGTAGGGAAAATATAGGCAAACTCACAAACAATAGGAACAGAATCAAGTGAGGGACTCTCAGTACTAACATCATAAACATAAGCGAGATAAGACTCACAACCCCTCGACACCAATCTCCTAGCCCAAACACAAGAAATAATCCCCGTCGATGCACAACCAAAAGAACCCTGCCACACAACCGGGGGTATGCCATGCATGGCTAAGGTAATAATCTTGGCGAAGCAATCCAAGACCGCGTAATAAGGGGATAACCAATCCATGCCTAGAATTACATCAAAGTCCATATCTAATACGATAAGATCGGCTCGGGTATCAAACTTTTAAATAGTCACCATACATGATCTATAAATCTGATCCACTACTAAAGAATCACCCACGGGAGTAGATACACACCATGACACAGATAAAAACTCCCAAGATAACTCTAACCATGGTGCATAATAAGGAGAAATATACAAATAAGTGGATCCCAGATCAAATAAAGCAATAGCCAGTCGACGACACACTAGAATTGTACCTGTAATAATAGCATCAAAAGACACTACCTCCGGTCTACCAGGTACAATATATAAATGACCTTGCCGGCTGCCTGGTAGGGCGTCTGACCTACCACCTATCCTACCTGCCTAAAAACCTCCTCGAGAACCATGGGGACCACCCCTGCGACCCTAAACACCACCTCTAGCTGGAGGTGGCACTGATCTAATCGGCTTAACACTCTGCGCTACAGGCTGAATCATCCCACGCTGGGGACACTCTCTGGAGAAATGACCAAACACTCCACAAGTATAACAAGGCCTCAAAACACCACTCAGTCCAAGAGATTTGACTGATTCAAAATAGCCACCATGGCTAGAAGACCCAGAATGTGCACCACTCAGAGACTGGCCACTACTATGGCCGTAAGAATCACTGAAACTGGATTGATCTCCGTCAAAAATTTGAAGTGCTGCCTGAACAGGCCTATTAGACTGACCCTGGTGCCTATATGACTGACGTGGAGGGTACCTACCCTGAGAACCTATTCCTCTGAACTGTGAGCCTCTGTGGCTCCCACTGAAACTGCCCAAGTGATGTGGTCTCTTATCGTTACCCCCTTGGCCTCTCAATGCATCTCTTTCATAGTCTAGGCATAATCAGAAATCTCAATGAAAGACCTACCAGTGGTAACCAAACTCTGAGTAGACATGCGAAGAGGAAGTCTCAGTCCCCTAACATAACATCAAATCCTCTTATACTCGGTAGGCAAGATCACCGTAGCATGTCTGACCAACTCATGAAATCGTGCCTCATACTCAAGAACTGTCATAGAACCCTGTTGTAACCCTGTGAACTGGTCTCTCAAGCGCTCACAAAGACTACGGGGCGTATATTTCTCCAAGAAGACCTCGGAGAACTGAGTCTGTGTCAAAGGGGGAGATCCAGCTGGTCTGGAATCAAAAAAACCTCTCCACCAATGTCTAGCAGCAAAGTCCAACTGGAAAGTAATGTAATCGACCCCACAAGCCTTAAATAGGACCAAATTACAGAGCCTAACCTCGTAAGTAACCAGGAACTCGAATGCATCCTCTCCTGGAACCCCTTTAAACCTCGGAGGAGTCAATCTCAGAAATCTACCCAACATCTTCTACTCCTCAAAAAACATAGCAGATTGGGCGACCACTGGCTGAGCAGCTACCGGCACTGGGGGAACCTGAACTGTGGGTGCTGCAGCTATAGGCTGTGCCTCTACATCTGTACCACTCTGATCCACAGAGTGTGCACCATTAGATGGTGTACCACCAACTAATCCCAACAAATGGACCAAGGCATCTCTAAGCAACGATGAAGAAATAAGCCCCGATGGAGCCTGGGCTGCCCCCTAGCCTACCAATGGTTGGGGTGGCTGAACCTGTGGAGCAACCTCTGCCTCTGGAGGAATAACTGAATCTGGTGAAAGCTCTCTATCCGGCACCCTAACTAGGGCTGAAGCTCTACCCTGGCCGCGACCTCTAGGTCATCCACGACCTCTAGTAGGTGCCCTATCAGCGGGCTAGGGCTCACCATCACCCGTCGTCGTAGCTCGCATCCTAACTATCTGCGAAAGTGAGAAATAATGAGAATCTTAAAAACCAACACAGACTCGGCGCATGAAATTAATGAAGAAAGTGAAGTCATCCTAAGAATGTCCTGTAGCCTCCCGAGGATAAGAAATGGATGTCATCGTTCCGATTCGCGGGACTCTACTAGACACTTGCTCTTGTACCAACAATACCAGTGAACCTAGGCGCTCTGATACCAAGTTGTCATGACCTAATTTTTGAGTCATGATGGCACCTACTATGTCCCACCAGTAGGTAAGCCAAGCCTTTGCTCAGAACGACATGTAATGGGTGCAATGACGGAAGAATAAAAAAGAACACAAATCCTGCCCAAAACTATAAGTACAAAAATATAAGACTAAATGAAAGAGGGAGAAGAACAAAAGGAATTCCATGACCTGGTAAGGCCAGTACAAGAGCCACTAGCAAAAGAATACGAGTACTAATAGTATCAATACACATGTAGTCTCAAAATGAAAGACTATCCAAAAATAGGAGAAAGAGAGGAGATTAGCTCCGGCTCTAAAAGCTCACCCTATCTCCGAGACCTGTAGATAGCTGGCTAGAATATCAATGGCGGTGGCTAGTACTTGAATCTGCACCAGAAAAGATGCAGAAGTGTAGTATGAGTACCAAAACAAGGGGTACTCAGTAGGCATCATCGGCCGACTAAGCTAAATCATAATAAAAGTATAATAAAAATGCAAGGATGTAAAATAAGTCAAGGAAGAGGGGTAAACTTGAGAACATGCTCGGAGATAGGTAAATAAATATAGAAACTCGCGATGCCGAAACTAAAGTAGCTATTACAACCCAACTAGGCCCCCATAAGCCTAGAGGGTACAAACAAGAGAAGACTAATCCAAACGGACCCCCATAAGCCTGATAGATGAAATCAAGGAATGTACCATTACCATACTTATGAATCCCTTTCGAACCATAACTCACCGAACTCAAATCGGTACTATAATACCATGAAATAACATATAGACACCGGGCTTTAACCGGATTTCCCTCCTGATAGCTCACCACAAGTGATGGACTCAAACCGGTAATTTAGTGCCATAAATAGATAGAGTTTGCCGAACTCAAATCGGTCATTAAATCCCATAAATCAATAGAATGTACCGGACTCGAACCGGTCTTTAAGTGTCATAAATTAATAGAATGTACTGAACTCGAACCGGTCTTTAAATACCATAAGTCAATAGAATGTAAGCTCAAGATCATTAATCTAGCCCCATACTAGGTATATACTATGCAGTCTAAGGCTCAAAATTAAGGATAATGTTATGAAAGAAGGCCTCCTGAGTCTACAAGGATCTAAGAGTGATATCCCAACCCCAAAGCATCAATTTACCTAAGGAAAGGGTAAATGGGTAGATTCTACCTCTGAAATGGCCTTTAAATCGGCCAACTAACCCAACGTTTAGTAACTAAGCAACCAACCATAAATCCCAACCTCAAACTAGCATAATATCATACTAATACCATAACTAAGCTCAATCTATAAGTAGGGTAAGCCTAGCCTACCTAGACGCCGAAGAAAGCTTGATAAAGTTCGCTAAAGTGGAGCCTATCCTTTATGAGAAACCTCTGAACGATGTCACGCTATCAAAATAACAATATACTCAATATGAGAACAACAATACCCATATTGTACATAAATGTGTCTGGTCAAAAATCGAGTCAAAAATCTCATATGGGGCCCGCTTATGGAATCACATGTTTAAAATCGTCAAAACATCCCTCAAAGCTCAAGGATCATTTACCCTCACTAATGGGTGAATTCCAAGAATCACAACACCCAAAATCAATCCAAAAAGCTAGCTAGGGTATTGGGTTTAAACGGAAAATTTACCAAGAAATTAGACGAAACTTACAAAAATTTAGACGAGGAAAATGATGTTAACGAACTCTCCAAGCTCCCTTGAACACCCAAGAATTGCCCCTTATCTCCCACTATCTCTCTAGAACTTTTATGCTCTAACACCCAGAAAATATGAGAGAAAAATGGGTGAAAAGGGATTAAATGCCCTGTAGGTGTCGCTTAAGTGGCTACTTAACCTCTTAAGCGGTCACCGCTAAAGTGGAAAAGCCTCCGCTTAAGTGGATGGGCAGGTCCAAGGCTCTAGCCACTAAAGCGGGGCCCATAACACTAAAGCGGCTTCCGCTTAAGCGGTTGCACCAGCTGAAGCAGCATCAGCACTTGACAATATTTTGCAAAGTTTCCAATGGGTCATCGGGATTCGTTCGGAACCCCGTGAATGCAAACAAACTTTGCTAATCTATCAAGTTTGACATTTTGAACCCAACAAAAAAATCAAAATTTCCATCCGGGGTCCTTTCAATGAAATGTGGGTCCCACACCCAAATAACCATTTTCATCACTTTCCACCCAATAGCCCAAAATGAGTCCGAAAGCCTCGAGACCCAGACCAAGGGTCCTCCTATCCTAAAATCTACATTTTGGAGCTGATGAAATTTTTAGAATTGGCATATGAGATTGTTTACCTAGAGTTTAGGCCCGATATCCAAATTTGAAAAGTGTCTACTTGAAAACAGAGAATTGGCTCTAAAACCAAACGAACTGCCCGATAACTGAACTTCCAGCACCAGCGAGTCATAAATGACATAGGGAAACTATGGGAAAGCTCTAAACGTCGAAATAATGTGGAAATACAAAAAATGACCTGGAGGGTTATTACACACCACAAGGGTGTATTGTATGCAGCCTTACCTTGCATTTCTGCCTGAGGTTGTTTACAAGGCTTGAACCTGTGACCTCCTGGTCACATGGTAGCAACTTTATCAATTACTCTAAGGCTCCCCTTCACGAGTGTAGAAAACTACTCTACTATAATATGTAATGAAGATAGAAAAATTCAATACCATTAAAATAATTACAAGAATTAAAATTGCATATATAGAGATAGAAACTTTGACATTAGTAGATACATGATGTACTGGATACATAATAAATAAAAAATTAATACCACCCAATTTAATAAACACTTTAGAAAAAACTATTGCAGCAATGCAAATGAATGAAACACATAATTTATACTATCATTATATAGAAAAAACACAAGTTAGTTTTATAAATACCTATAAAGAATTCTATAAGCCAAGTTATAAATTAGAAAAAATATGGGTAAGAGACATAAATATAAATATACATTTGGTATTGGGATTAAATTTCATATTACGTAATAATGAAAGTTGTTTGATTACAAGAGATGGGGTAGTCTTTTTTTAAGAATATTACACATACACCAGTATAAAAAATAAAAATAAAAAGTAAAAGTAGATACATAACTTCTTCCAATGACCAACAACTACCTATGACACCGCATAAAAAATTGCAAGAAAAATAAGAAAAATGTTGTAAAAATTGTGCAAATAATGATACTTGTTGTGAAAAAAATATATATGAAGAAGAAGAAGACGATAGAAATATATTAGATAAAGACTACACATTGGTAGAAGTAGAAACTGAATTCTATAATTTTAAGACAGGAATAAGAAAATAGGAGCAATAAAAAAAATAATAGGGAGACCAAATAAAATGAAAATAATAGAAGAAAAATCTTTAAAATATTAAAAATATAATAAAATAATATGTAAGTTAGATATCATAAATCCCGATTATATAATAAAAACTGCTTCTATAGAAGCTACCAATCAAGACATAGAAGACTTTACAAGTCAAATAAAAGAATTACTAGATTTAGGAGTAATAAGGAGATTTACTTCTAAGCATAGATCGGTTGCTTTTATGGTAAAAAATTATAGTGAAACAGTAAGAGACAAAGCTATAATGGTAATTAATTATAAAAGACTCAATGATAATACTAGAATAGATGAATACAAACGATCAGACAAAAATGAATTAATAAATAGAATACAAGGAAAAAAGATATTTAGTAAATTCGATTGTAAATTAGGATAAGGGCAAGTAAAAATGCATTATGATAGCGTAGAATGGACTATATTTACATGTCCTGAAGGACATTTCGAATGGTTAGTTATGCCATTTGGACTAAAAATGGCTCCACCTATTTTTCAAAGAAAGATGCATAACATATTTGGAGATTATAAAAGATTTGTTTTAGTATATGTTGACGATATTTTAGTATTGAGTACAAACATTAGAGAACATTTAGGTCATTTACAAATAATTTTTAGATTATTTGTAGATAATGAAATAATAATTAGTAAAAAAAAGATGAAATTATGTAAAGCTCATATAAATATTTTAGGAGTCATACTAGGAGATGGAAAATTAGGCTACAACCTCAT
This sequence comes from Capsicum rhomboideum, assembly GCA_031232105.1. Classification (NCBI taxonomy): domain Eukaryota; kingdom Viridiplantae; phylum Streptophyta; class Magnoliopsida; order Solanales; family Solanaceae; genus Capsicum; species Capsicum rhomboideum. The sequence goes on from CP124718.1 coordinate 56,338,306, forward strand.
ATAGCCAAAAAGGTCTTAGAAATGTCAAACAAATTAGATAATACAAAAGAACTACAAAAATTTCTAGGACCAATAAATTATGTAAAAACTTTTATTAAAGATTTAGAAAAAATGACAGGACCTCTATATGCCAAGACGGGAGCTAAAGGGCAAAAACAATTTAATAATGAATACATCAAATTAGTACAAAAAGTCAAAGAAAAAAAAAATATTCCTGATTTAAACATGCCACTAGAAAGCAATTATTTAATAATAGAAACAAATGAAAGTTTTGAAGGATGGGGAGCAATACTAAAAGCCAGGCCACATAAATATAGTAACAAAAGTGAAGAAAGAATTTGTGCCTATCAAAGTGGAAAATATAAAGAAAAAGGAAACATGAGTAGTATGGATGCAGAATACTAGCTGTTATATATGGACTAAATAGTTTTAGGTTATATATTTTAAATAAAAAAGAGATATTAGTAAGAACTGATTGTGAAGCTATAATTAAATTTTACCAAAAAACAAAATAAGTTGTAGAAGAAGATGGTTAAATTTTATGGATACAATTACGACATATGAAAATATAGTATTTGAATATATTAAAGGAAAAGATAATAAGGATCAGTTAACTAAACTAAATATACGTATTAATTAAAATATTTATTTTTCAGCATGAGACCAACAATGCCCAAGCCCGCAGACAAGAAAAAAGGCATGGTCTCTGTAACACCCCGTACATTTCTGAACTTTTGACTACCTTAACATTTATGGAATTGTTTAAACTTGAGATAGTTGGTGTATTACCCACTAAATTTATTAGGCTGAATTAATATTATGTTTATGGGCTCAATTGAGGCCCAAAATAAAGTAAATAAGACATGGGCCCAAAAGGAGATGATCCATTTAAAAATGGACCAAGTATACACATCATCTACTTGGACTTTTTGACCAAATAATTGGCTAAGGATGACCAAAGGAGAGGCGGTTTGGAGGGGTTATATAAGGCTGAAATTCAGCTCATTTTTCTATACAACACACTTGTAAAAATCAGATTTTCAATCAAATATTTCTCCTCTCTCAAAGCCTAGCCGCCCTAATTTTCCCTAAGGAGTTTTGGACAAATCTTCCACTTGCAAGCCTTGGTAATTGTTTACCCTTATAGATTAATATATTATATGCATAATAGGTTGTGTATATCATGTTGGCTATGTTTAAAAAGTGTTGAGCAGTCCACTTATTGTGAACCAGTCCACTTTTGCTTAGTCGCTAAAGGATTTGCCTTCTATGTGGTTTAAACTTGAAAGGGGACTTAAGGTCTTGAATTAATTGAATTATATGGATTAAATTTCAGTATTTTTAAGTGTGGTGCTGTCCCTAATTCATTAATCCTTGTGTATGACTTGAGGAAATGTTTCTACATAATTGTGCATGGAACGTGTGGTGCAGTGGAAAGAGAATATTTTCTTGTGATGTTGATGCGAATTTTGAAACCATTGTGGACTGTTTTTGGTGTGTTGTTGTGAAAGGTATTTAGGTGACTTGATGGAATAAATATGTGACGTGGTATTGAGGTGGAAATGTAAAGTATAAACTTGGTGTGAAATACTATCGGTTTGTGATGTCTATGTTGATGTAGGGACTATTTTGGTATTGTTGGTGTTGTAAGGTAGTAAATTATATTGTAGGAGGGTGGAATGAAGTTATATGGAAGTAGGAAGGAAGGTGGAATGATATACCATGTGTTTGATATGTTGGATAGTTTTTACTTCCCGTCAAGTAGCTAATTATAGCCTGGTGAACTTGTAATGTAATTGGCTTTTAATGTGAGCTCCATTATGTATTCATAATGTGGAGTAAAGCTTTAAGGAAGAGCTGAATTGTTGTAGTCCCGTTTTGGAAAGATAAGGTATGTAAGGTTACTCTTTTACGTATCCTTTGGCCGAACCTATTGTTCACATCGTTACCAAACTTGTTTCCACTCCGAAATCTTTTAAAGTATCTCCTTTCAAGTTTGTCAGTAATTTTTATTTAAGTGTATCTTATTTGTTGACTATTGTTCCAAATATCCAATAATGTGATGACCACCGATGTAACAATCTCAAAAAAATTAAAGAAATGAAGTGTGAGAAGTTCACTGTGTAAAACTGTCTACTTTTGCAATCGGAAAAGGGTTTTGCCTTGAAAACTTGAAAATGGACTTGTGGTCTTGAAAGAGGTGAATTTGATGGATTAAATATCAATATTTATGATGTGTTTATGTCCCTAAATTGCTTTCTCCTTATGTATAACATTTGGAATTGTTGTTGTGAAATTTTGCATGGAATTGGTGACGTATTGAAAGAAAAATGTAGTTGGTGATGTTATGTGCGTTGGGAAACCATGGATGTTTGTTGGCATCTAATATGATATAAAATATGTTAAGAGAAGGTTAGTTATGATCATGTACCACTTATTACAAAAAAGGACCCAAAAGAGACCCTTTTTTCGCCGAACCGGGCATCCGCCCTCGCGTCTGGAGCACCTGCGGGCGCAGGTGCCAACGCAAGTGGCTCTGGACACTGCCAATAGGAATCTGCGGATGCATGTCATCAACCTGCAGGCGCAGGTGGCTTTGCAGGTCACCCTAGAATATCATTTTGTATGGTTTTGTCTCTCTTTGATCCCCGAAGGCCCCTATACCCCTTTTGGATGTAATTATCAACTTATGATACCTTTTGAATGAAGTTAAGGGGTTTTTTGGAGGCATGTTGGATTATAACAATTGTGGGTTGTTGTTAAAATGTTGTTATGAAAGGTATTGAGGTGACTTGACGGAATAATTGTGATGTAATGATAATGAGGAAGCGTAAAGGGTAAACTTGGTGTGAAATGCTATTGGTTTATGATGTTTTGGTCAATGTGTGGAATGTTATGATGTTTTTGTCATGGTAACGCAGTGGATTGTATTGTAAAGGATGAAATGACGCTATATAGCAGTCCCGTAACTCATTGTCATCTTATGCACTTGTAAGGTAACTATTTATTAACGTGAGCTCCATTATGAACTTGTGTTGTAGAGTAACATGTAAGGAAGGAACTGGATTGTTGTATTCACATCCAGGATGGTATATTCATATTGGGAAGATAAGGTATGTAAGGTTACTCTTTTCGTACCCTTCTGCAGCACATATTGTTCACATTAACATTGTACTTGTTCCATTCCGAAGTGTTCTAAAGTATCCTAGCTCAGGTTGACATATATTGTTATTCACATGTTTCTTATTCTTAGACCAATTATGATTCACATGTCTCTTATCCATTGACTGAAGTTTCGAAGATCTCATAATATTGTAACTACTAAAAGAAACTATCCCAAGGAAAGTAATGATGTAAGGAGAATCTATTCATTCTTGAGTAGCATATCCAATAATGTTATGTTCCAAAGTTCCAATAATTCTATGGTTGTGAATGTATCAATCTCTCACAAGCGAATGTATCAATCTCTTGAAAGTAAGAAATCAAGTAACACACATTTGTTGGTCGCAAGAGTAAAGGAATAAAATAATGCATTTATGGGTTAATGTTTGAGAACCGGGATGACTCAAAGGGGCACATAAGCCTAGCTCGAGCGGACCCTAATACTATTTATTTTGACCCACCAATAAGGTGGATGACTACCCACTAATAAAGTGGATGACTATCCACCAACAAAGTGGATGAATACCTACTAATAAAGTGGATGACTACCCACTAATAAAGTGGATGACTACCCACCCACAAGGTGGATGACTACCTACTAATAAGGTGGATGGCTACCCACTAATAAAGTGGATGACTACCCACCCACAAGGTGGATGACTACCCACTAATAAAGTGGATGACTACCCACCAATAAGGTGGATGACTACCCACCAATAAGGTGGATGATTAAACTATAACCCACCAATAAGATGGATGACTAATAATGATGATGAATGTAAAGGCAAGAGAAGTACTGAACATAATGTACATAGTTCCAAACTTATAGATTGATGGTTTATCCATATAGAGTATTCTCTTATAATTATTTCCATTGAAGTTCTTATGTATTGATGCAGTTTCTTGAATCCTTGCATACTCAGTACATTCTTCGTACTGACCCCCTAGGGGAACTTACCTTACTTGCTGCAGGCACAGGTGCTAGTAGAGCTCCACAAGAGGTTGCGGATTATTTTCCAGTCATTGGTGAGCTCCAGTTGGTTCGGGGCTTTCCGAGTCCCATGTGTACATTGGTTTTTTGGCATTGTATATGTTGTATAAAGAGAGGACTTGTCCCGACTGTAGGTTGGCTATGTAAATGTATCTGTAGAGGCTTTGTAGGCGGATGTGGAAAGACGAATGTAAGAGATGTATATCCATTTTGACTTGATGGCCCTAACGGCCAAGTTTTATATATAGTATATGTTTCCATGATTTTTGTATAGTTGCATGAGATAGAATGATGTTCATATAGAGACATGCATATGAGTGCACATGAGCGAAGATTGGTTCTCTCGGGCCTCCACGACTTTGGGTTCAAGTCCGTCCCAAATGGGATTCGGGGCGTGACAAAAGTGGTATCAAAGCAGGTCGACCTAAGGGTGTCTACAAAGCCGTGTCTGAGTAGAGTCTTGCTTATGGATGTGTTGCGCACCACATTTATAAGTAGGAGGCTACGAGACATTTAGGAGTTGTTTCATTTCTTCATTTCTAGATTGTGCAATAGAGCCAATGTTGTAAGTGAAAATTATATCTGACCATGGAATTGGTTTTCTTGTTTATAGTAAAATGCCAATCACAAGACGAGGTAGAGGCAAGGGTAAGCAGGTAGATATGCCTTCCGGAGAAGGAATGAGTAAATCACCACCTGACCAAGCTAGTTAAGGTGGGGCTGACACTGAAATGGCATCGCGGTCTTCTCCTACTTTTCCATTTTATGAGGAGCCAAGAGGTAGAGAAGTACCCGCAGAACCGCCTATGAATGCCACTGATCAGGATTTAAGAAATGCAGTGCATATGTTGACCCAACTAGTTGCTGTACAAACTCAAGGACAAATTGGTCCAATGACAGGCTATGACAGTGAGGCTAGAGTAGCTAGTCGGAGGACGTAAGATTTTCTGAAATTAGACCCTCCCATATTCACTGGGTCAGACCCAAAAGCGGATCCACAAGTCTTTGTAGATCAAATTCAAAGGGTTCTAGATGTCATGCACGTGACTGTTGTAGGAACAGTCAAACTTGCAGCCTATAGATTAAAGGGTGAAGTTATACTATGGTATGAAGACTGGAAAAGATCGAGGGGTATTGATGAACCTCCAGCTGGTTGGGAGGAATTTAAAACGGCCTTTCTTGATCACTACCTCCCATATGAGATTTGGGAGGCATGTGCAAACCAATTTCTAAAGCTCTGTTAGGGGAATATGAGTGTTAGAGAATACAGTATACAGTTTAACTCTTTGGCTCGATATGCTCCGAATTTAGTGGCCACGATGACAGACAGAGTCCATCGATATGTGGACAGATTAGAGCCATATTTTGTAAGGAACTGTACCATTGTTGCTTTGAACAAAGATATGGACATAGCCAGAATACAGGCCTTTGCACAAAAGATGGAGGATCAGAGGCAACGAAATAGGGTACATGAATTTGAAAGAGGGTCTTCAAAGAGGGCTAGACCTATGGGACAGTTTATGGTGTCCCAAGGAGGATTTCGGCCTCGGAGTTCTTCTCGACCGCTTAGATAATCATTTTCTTCCCCTACCGTAGATACTTCATCACAATGAGGGTCTAGAGGTAGTCATGCGGGGCAGAGTAGTGTGGTTCAAGGTTCATAGACAGTAAGATTTTCTCATCAGCTGTGCCAGCACTGTAGGAAGTTTCATTCAGGTGAATGTTAGTATGGACCGTATTTTTGCTTGCTGTGTGGTATGTCGGGACATCTGACGAGAGAGTGTCTAAAAGGGGACACGGGTAGTATGGCGCGACTTACAGGATCAGTCGTTGCGGCATCATCGTCTAGTGTACAACCTGCTGGTCGTGGTAGAGGTACTATAGGGGTAGCTAGTTTTAGTGGAGCCCAGAGTCTCACCTATGCTCTAGTCGATCGACAGAATTTGGAGATTTCTCCTGATGTGGGTACAGGTATAATATCTGTCTTTTCACAGAATGTATTGCATTGATTAATCCGGGCTCTACCTTATCATATGTTATTCCATTGTTTACTGCGAAGTTTGAAAGAACACCAGAATTATAAGTTAAGCCAATTGAAGTATTTACACCCGTTGGTGAATTTATTATAGTTAAAAAGAAATAGATCGTAAGGCATAGTAAATGTTTGTGATCATGTTATGTTGGCTGATCTTATCGAGATGGAAATGATCGATTTTGATGTTGTAATGTGTATGAATTGGTTGGCTTCTTATTATGTCACGTAGATTGCCAAGCTAAGAAAGTGTATTTCCATTTCCATAAAAGACTGTCCTTGAATGGAGGAGTAATGTTGGAGCATCGAGAGGTAAATTTATTTCCTATGTTAAGGTAAAGAAATGATGTCCAAAGTGTACATATGTCACCTAGTAAGACCTAGAATATCCCCAAAGGGTGCACTAGTATTACTGGTACTAAGGAAAGATGGCACGTTGAGGATGTGTATTGGCTATCGACAATTGAATAAAGGGACGATTAAGAATAAGTATCCCCTCCCTAGACTTGATGATGTACTTAACCCATTACAGGATGCTACATATGTTCAAAGATTGAATTGAGATCTGGATACCACCAGTTAAGGGTTGGCAAAAAAAAATATACCCGAGGCAGCTAGTTATGCCAATCGAGCTAACCAATACCTCAGCAGTTGTTAGGGATTTGATGAATAGGGTGTTCAAGCCACTTTTAAATGTGTACGTGACCATGTTTGGTGATGATATTCAAAATCACAAGAGGACCATGCTAATCATTTTATAGCAAGTGTTATAGAGTTTTCTAAATGTAAAGTTTGGTTACAATCCATAGCGTTCTTGGGTTACATTGTCTAAGATGAAGGAATGAAGGTCGTTACACAAAAGATAGAATCGGTGAAAAAAATTTGGCTAAGGCCTGCGATGCTTCCAGAGATTCATCATTTTCCTGGGTTGGTTGGTTATTATAAGAGAATGACTGATAGATTTTCTTCTATCCCTGTATCCCTGTACCCTTAACGAAACTTACAGACAAGGTAACCAAGTTCCAGTGGAATGATGCATGTGAGAAAAGTTTCCAAGAGTTAAAAGATAAATTAACTTCCACACCAGTTTTAAGTACTTCCCGAAGGCACAGAATGTTATGCAGTATATTGTGATGCTTCCGGCGTTGGCCTCGGTTGTGTATTAATACAACATGGTAAGGTAATAGCGTATGCCTCACGACAGTTGTGACTATATGAGAGAAATTACCCAACACATGACCCTGAACTAGCAGCTGTGATAATCGCTTTAAAGACATGGTGTCACTATGTGTAAGGGATTCATGTTGACATATATACCGACCATACAAATTTACAATATATCTTTAAGCCAAAGGACTTAAAATCTGAGGTAGCGAAGGTGGCTTGAACTATTGAAAGATTATGACATTGGTATCCTATATCATCCGGGAAAAGCAAACGTGGTAGCTGATTCATTAAGCTGCAAAGCAGTAGGAAGTACTAATGACCAGCTCACAGAAAAGGAAGATGTAGTCAAGAACTCTACATCAATTAACCAGAATAAGGTTTCGTCTTCTTGAAACTCCAGATGAAAGAATTATAGTGTACAGTGAGGCAGAATCTTCACTTGTAGCTGAGAGAGAGAAAAGCAATATGTAAATCTTATTTTCTTTCAGTTGAAAAAGTATGTATAGCAAAGTTCAACCAAGGTATTTGAGCTTACGCCAGGGGAATTACTTCAATGCCGAAGTAGATTTTGTGTACCAAATATAAATGAGCTAAGGAAATTAGTTATGACAGAAGCACATTATTCATGGTATTCTATTCATTCGGGAGCAACTGCAATGTACCATGGTTTGGAAAAAAAATGTATTGGTGAGGCACTATAAATAAGAATATTGTCAATATGCCGATATTAGAAGAAGGGAATTAGAATGTTCCATAGGTGCTTGGGTATGTTTGAAAGTGTCACCAATAAAAGGGTAATGAGATTTGGAAAGAACTGAAAGTTGGCCCTATATAACGTGCCGTATGAGATTACCCAAAGATTTGGGTAAGTTGCATATCAATTAGCACTACCCCAAGAACTCGCCATAGTTCATTCAGTATTTTATATTCGATGTTTGGAAAGTGTATAGGAGATCCATGCTGTACAAGTTACGGAGGATGTCATATATAAAGAGGTACCTATTGTTATTCTAGATCGATGACAAGTTATAAGGTTAATAAATGAAGAAGTAGCTTCCGTAAAAGTACTTTGTAGGAGTCAGCAAGTAGAAGAAATCACATGGGAAGCTGAAGAAATGATAAAGTCAAAGTATCCGTATTTGTTTCCAACGAAAGAAAAAGTTCAAAATGCGGAAGTGAAATAATAAAAAGTAGGTATCTATAACACATTATGTACATATATGATAACAAGAAGAATGATCCTAGACTAGACTTTGTTTACATTGGATAAACATTCGAGGACGAATGTTTCTAAGGGGGGAAGGATGTAATACCCCGTACATTTTTGAACCTATTTTATTACCATAACATTTATGGAATTATTTAAACATGAGATTGATGGGGTATTAAACATTAAATTAGTAGGCTTAATTGGTCTTGTGCCATTGGGCTCAATTGAGGCCCAAAATTACACACAAGACATGGCCCCAAAATGGAAAAAAATGACCCATTCATAAACATGTCATCTTTGACCAAGGGTGTATAAGGATTACCAAAGGGACTATAAAAGGGCAATAAAAATAAGATTTTATTCATTGAAACACACATGCCCCATTCTAGAAATTTCCACAACATTTTCTCTTCAACCAAACCCTAAGGCAACCAAACTTGCTTGGGCAAGATCACCCTTTTGCAAGCCTTGGTAAGTGTTTATTTTTATGGTTTAATATATTATATTCATGTAAGATGGTGTAGATCATGTTGGTTATGTTGGTGAAGTGTGAGAAGTTCACTATGTGTAAAACTGTCTACTTTTGCAAACGAAAAAGGGTTTTGCCTTGAAAACTTAAAAATGGACTTGTGGTCTTGAAGGAGGTGAATTTGATGGATTAGATTTATCATTATGTATAACATTTGGAATTGTTGTTGAAATTTTGCATGGAATTGGTGACGTATTGAAAGAAAAATATAGTTGGTGATGTTTATGTGCGTTGTGAAACCATGGATGTTTGTTGGAATCTAAGATGATCTAAAATATGTTAAGAGAAGGTTATTTATTATCATGGACCATTTATTACAAAAAAGGACCCAAAAGAGACCCTTTTTGGCCGAACAGGGCATCCGCCCTCGCGTCTGGAGCACCTGCGGGTGCAGGTGCCAATGCAGGTGGCTCTGGACACTGCCAAGAGGCACCTTCAGATGCATTTCATCCACCTACGGGTGCAGGTGGCTTCGCAGGTCACCCCAAAATATCATTTTGTATGGTTTTGTCTCTCTTTGATCCCCGAAGGCCCCTATACCCTTTTTAGATGTAATTATCAACTTATGATACCTTTTGAATGACATTAAGGGGTAGTTTGAAGGCATGTTGGATTATAACAATTGTGGGTTGTTTTTAAAATTTTGTTATGAAAGGTATTGAGGTGACTTGACGAAATAATTGTGATGTAATGATAATGTGGAAGTGTAAAGGGTAAACTTGGTGTTAAATGCTATTGGTTTATGATGTTTTGGTCAATGTGTGGAATGTTATGATGTTGTTGTCATGGTAACGCAGTGGATTGTATTGTAAAGGATGAAATGACGCTATATAGCAGTCATGTAACTCATTGTCATCTTATGCACTTGTAAGGTAACTAGTTGTTAACGTGAGCTCTGTTATGAACTTGTGTTGTGGAGTAACATGTAGGGAAGGAACTGGATTGTTGTATTCATATCTAGTATGGTATATTCATATTGGGAATATATGGTATGTAAGGTTACTCTTTCTGTACCCTTCTGCGGCACATTGTTCACATTAACATTGTAATTGTTCCATTCCAAAGTGTTCTAAGGTATTCCTAGCTCAGGTTGACATATATTGTTATTCACATGTTTCTTATTCTTAGACCAATTATGATTCACATGTCTCTTATCCATTGATTGTTCCTAAGCTCTCATAATATTATAACTACTAAAAGAAACTATCCTAAGGGAAGTGATGAAGTAAGGAGAATCTATTCATTCTTGAGTAGCATATCCAATAATGTTATGTTCCAAAGTTCCAATAATGCTATGGCTACGAATGTATCAATCTCTCACAAGAGAATGTATCAATCTCTTAAAAGTAAGAAATCAAGTAACACACATTTGTTGGTCGCAAGAGTAAAGGAATAAAATAATGCATTTATGGGTTAATGTTTGAGAACTGGGATGACTCAAAGGGGCACATAAGCCTAGCTCGAGCAGACCCTAATACTATTTATTTTAACCCACCAATAAGGTAGATGACTACCCACTAATAAAGTGGATGACTACCCACCAACAAGGTGGATGACTACCCACTAATAAAATGGATGACTACCCACTAATAATGTGGATGACTACCCACCAACAAGGTGGATGACTACCCACCCACAAGGTGGATGACTACCCACTAGTAAGGTGGATGACTACCCACTAATAAAGTGGATGACTACCCACCAACAAGGTGGATGACTACCCACCAATAAGGTGGATGACTACTCACCAATAAGGTGGATGATTAAACTATAACCCACCGATAAGATGGATGACTAATAATGATAATGAACGTAAAGGCAAGAGAAGTAATGAACATAATGTACATAGTTCCAAACTTATAGATTGATGGTTTATCCATATAGAGTATTCTCTTATAATTATTTCCATTGAAGTTCTTATGTATTGATGCAGTTTCTTGTAGCCTTGCATACTCAGTACATTCTTCGTACTGACCCCCTTGGGGGACTTACCTTACTTGCTGCAAGCACAGGTACTAGTAGACCTCCACAGTAGGTTGCGTATTATTTTCCAGTCATTGGTGAGCTCCAGTTGGTTCGGGGCTTTCCGAGTCCCATGTGTACATTGGTTTTTTGGCATTGTATATGTTGTATAAAGCGGGGACTTGTCCCAACTGTAGGTTGGCTGTGTAAATGTATCTGTAGAGGCTTTGTAGACGGATGTGGAAAGACAAATGTAAGAGATGTATATCCATTTTGACTTAATGGCCCTAACGACCAAGTTTTATATATAGTATATGTTTCCATGACTTTTGTATAATTGCATGAGATAGAATGATGTTCATATAGAGACATGCATACGAGTGCACATGAGTGAAGATTGGTTCTCTCGGACCTCAACGGCTTCGGGTGCCAGTCCATCCCAAATAGGATTTGGGGCGTGACAGAAAGCCTAGCTCGAGCCGATCCCAATTGATTATTGGATGCAGAGGGTAGCTCTGGGGGTGAAAACTTAACTCAAGCCGAACCTGATATATTGATTTATTGGTGGTAGCTCTGGGGGCATAAGCCTAGATCAAGCCAATCCCAATGTTATTTACCACTGATCAGTTGGTCCCGGGCATTGTATGATGTATATTGATATGAAGGTAAAAGGAAAGAAATGAATGTAATGTACATGGTTCCCCATATACAGTACGGTGGTATATCACTATTATCTATTCACGTGTATTTGTTTCCATTTGAGTTCCCATATTTCATACAATTACTTATAGCCTTACATACTCAGTACATTCTTTCGTATTGATGTCCCTTGGGGGATCTGCCTTACTTGCTTTAGGAACAGGAGCTAGTAGACCTTCACAGTAGGGTACGGGTCATCTGCAGGCTATTGGTGAGCTCCAGGTTGATTCAGGGCTTTTCGAGTCATTTGTATATGTTTTTGGTACTGTGTAGTAGTTGTATAAGGCGGGGACTTATCCCGACCTTAGTCATGGTTATATATCTTTTAGAGGCTTTGTAGACATTGTAAATTCAATCATAGAAGTGTCTTACTTTTTTTGACATTGTGGCCCCAATGACCAAGTCTCGTATCTGTTTTGAACGTCTTTACATGAATTTCATCATCGATATATTATATCTGCATGTGGAAGAATTTTTGTTCACTTAATGGCATTAATATGAATGTACATGGTCATAGGTTGGTTCTCTCGAGCCTTTACGGCTACGGGTGCCTGTCCGCCCCAATGGGATTTGAGGCATGACAAAAGTGGTATCAGAGCAGGTTGTCCTAGGGTGTCTACAAAGCCGTGTATGAGTATAATCTTGCTTATGGATGTGTAATGCACCACATATATACATAGGAGGCTACGTGACATTTAGGAGTTGTCTTTTTTCTTCATTTCCTAGATCGTGCAATAGAGCCAAAGTTGTAGGTGGAGTCATATTTAACCACTGAATTTGTTTTATGTTTTTGTTTCCTCAGTATAGAAAAATGCCGATTATAAGAAGAGGTAGGGGTAAAGGTAATAAAGGAGACATGGCTGCCGAAGCAGGAACCAGTAAATCACCACCTGAATGAGTTAATTAAGGTGAAGCTGAAAATGAGTTTGCATCGCAGGCATCTTCTACTCTTCCACCTCCAGGAGAGCCAAGAAGGAGAGGAGTCCCCCAGAACCACCTTTTAATGCTACTGAGTAGGATTTAAGGAATGCGGTGCAAATTTTGACTCGTATAGTTGCTTCAAAAAATCAAGGACAATCTGGTCCAACTACAAGTAATGACAGTGCCGATAGGGCAGCTAGTCGGCGGACACAGGATTTTCTTAAATTAGATTCTCCCACATTCACTGGGTCAGATCTTAATGAAGACCCACAAGACTTCATGGACCAAATTCAAAGGGATTTAGATGTTATGCATGTATCTGGTATAGAAACAGTTGAGCTTGCAGCATATAGATTAAAAAGAGAGGCTATATTATGGTATGAAGATTGGAAACGATCTAGGGGTATCGGTGCACTTCCAGCTAGTTGGGAAGAATTCAAAGTGGCATTCCTTGACATTACCTTCCATATGAGATTCAAGAGGCTCGTGCAGACCAGTTCTTAAATATTCATCAAGGTAATATGAGCGTCAGAGAGTACAGTCTTCGATTTAACTCTTTGGCCAGGTACGCTCCTAATGTAGTAACTACTATGGACGATAGAGTTCATCGGTATGTGGATAGATTGGATCCATATTTGGTTAGGGATTTTACTATTGCTGCTTTGAATTGAGACATGGATATAGCCAGGATACAAGCTGTCACGCCTCAAATCCCATTGGGGCGGACATGGCATCGGAAGCCGTGAAGGCCCGAGAGAACCATTCTATACGTTCACATATTTGTCGTCAATGGGCTAGCATTCAATCACTTATGGTCACAACATATCAATAATAGAAATCTAATAAGAACATTTATATAAACATGAGACGTGGCCGTTGGAGCCATATGGTCAAAAGGTACAACGTTCCTTCCTTTAACTGTATAACGTCTACAAAGCCTCTAACAGATACAAAACCAAAAATATAGTCGGGACAATTTCCCACTTTATATACAATGCTTATGCAGTAACCACATATATATATGACTCGAAAAGCCCCGAACCAAACTGGAACTCACCAATGTTCTGTAGATGACCCTACTGAGGAGGTCTACTAGTACCTGTGCCTGCAGCAAGTAAGGTAAGTCCCCCAAGGGACGTCAGTATGAAAGAATATATTGAGTATGTAAGGCTATAAGTAACTGTATGAGATATAATAACTTCAATGGAATTAAGTACAAGTGAACGAACAATATAAATAAACTACCATATGGTATATGCGTGGAATTATGTACATTGCTTTCTTTACTTTATTGTACTTTACTTTACTTTACTTTACTATACTGTACATCATCAATCATATCATGCCCGGGCCCAACTGATCAGTGGGAGAATAACATAATAATCGGGATCGTCATCCATGCGGATGTTCCTTTCATCCCATGGGACACCACCCGTAATAATGGGATCGACATTCATGTGAGTGTGTATTTCACTCCATGAGATACCACCCATTCTAAACATTAACCATTACACAATTACTCACATTACTTCATCCTTTAGCTATAAGAGTGATACATTAAGAACTGTGCTTTATTGGAACTTTGGAACTTTAGAACATAAAATTATTAGAACATTAGAACCATGTTCAATGAATAAGAGATAAGTGAATAACAAGCACTACTCACTCTGAAATAAAATACTCTAAACCATTTAGAGGAAGGAGACACTGTACAACCCTTTGGGGTTAGGACAAGTTTTATGATAATATGAACAATAGATACTGCAGAAGAATGCGGAAAAGAATAACCTTACATACCTTATCTTCCCAACACGTAACTACAATGATTCATATCCTTCCTTATGTGTTACTCTACAACACAAGTACATAATGGAGCGAACATTAACGGCTAGCTACATTACAAGTTCACAAGACGGTAAGTAGGTGCTTAACGGAAAGTAGAAACCGTCCAACCTCCAACACACATGGTGCATCACTCCCCCCTTCATTATACTACCAAATAACATTATTCCACCACATTACACTATAACTTACTGCTTTTCCAAAACACCACCACCAAATCAGTCCACACACCACCAAAATAGTCCACAAACCAACATAGACGTTACAAACTGGTAGGATTACCTACCTAGTTTATCCATTACATTTCCACTCCAACGAAACTCCATATATTCACCCCATAAGGTCACCATACTGAATTACACAGTATCATACCAAAATCATTCCACAACAGTTCCAAAATTTCAGTTTAACATAACAAAAGAGTATTCTCTTTTCGCTACAACAAACGTCCCATTTACCAACACATATGAACATTCCCATCAAGCCATACATAAAAGGAACGATTTAGGGGAAGAACCATACTCTAATATACTGAAATTTCATCCTCATAACTTAATTTATTCAACACCTTAAGCCCCTATACAGGTCCAAACCACAAGGAAGAGAAATTCATCAAAACCAACACAAGTGGACTGCCAACTAATTAAGGGACTGCCCTATACATTTTAAACATAACCAACCTGCCTTCCACACTTTATTATACATATATTACATTAATATACAAGGGAAAATACTTACTAAGTCTTGCAAAGTGGAGGATTCACCCAAGAACCCTAGGGAAATTTGGGGTGGCTGATTGGGGTTTGAGAGAGGAGAGAGTGTTTTAATTTTCTGGACAGGTTTTCAGCAGTGAAATAAATGGAAAAGAGCTGAAATGAGACCTATATACTCCCTCTTTAACCGACTCTTTTTGGTCCATTCTTAGACAATTGTTGGTCAAAAATAGTCCAAGTAGGTGATGCACCTACTTGGCTATATAATCTGTCCAAAACAGTCCACTTACTTGGGCTAATTCTAGTTGGATCATATCATGTTGGGACTTAGTTATATTTAGGTGTTGGGCTGGTAATCTTCCCTATTTTATGTACTTAGTTTGGACCTCAATTCAGTCCATTAACATAGGTCCAAATGCAGCCCAATAGGTTAAGTAGGTGATACACCTACTATCTTAATTAAGTCACAGAAGCACCTCATTTATGTTCTCTCCTTTTTCCAACATCTTAATCTTTCTACCTTAATACACCACTTAACTTTAACTTTACACTTAATTATGTCCTTATTATCTCAAGTTTAAATACTTTTATCCATGCTAGGTTGATCGTATAAGTTTTGAAAATGTACGGGGTGTTACATCCTCCCCCCCTTAGGAACATTCGTCCTCGAATGGTAGTATCATCACTATTCAGCTTAAATGAGTTCAAGCTTAAGTTTAATATTTATAGTACCATATAACACTTATATATTTATATACTTACTTGTTATTGCTCCAATTCAGCATCTAAGGCTTCCACTTCGGTTTCAAATAATTGAGGATACTTAGATTTCATTATTTCCTTAGCTCTCCATGTGATCTCTTCTACCTGTTGATTCCTCCAAAGCACTTTTACGAAAGCTAATTCTTTATCTCTTAACTTCTTAACTTGTCGATCCAGAATAGCAATAGGTATCTCTTCATAAGTAAGATCCTCCGTAACTTGTACATCTTCAATGGGAGTAAAACGAGTTGGATCTCCTATGCACTTTTGAAGCATTGAAACATGAAATACTGGATGAACTGTGGAGAGTTCTTGGGGTAGTGCCAACTCATACGCAACTTTCCCAAATATTCGAATAATTTCATATGGGCCTATATAACGTGGACTCAATTTTCCTTTCTTTTCGAATTGCATTACTCCTTTCATCGGTGACACCTTCAAAAATACCCAATCACCTATGGCGAGTTCGAGCCCTTTTCTTCTAACGTCAGCATACGACTTGTGTCGACTTTGGGCCGTTTGTAGCCGCTGCTGGATCACTTTAACTTTCTCCATAGCCTGATGAACAAGATCTAGCCCAAGTAATGCAGTTTCGCCTGCTTCAAACCATCCGATAGGTGATCTACACTTCCTCCCATATAATGCTTCGTAAGGAGCCATCTTGATACTTGAATGATATCTATTATTATAGGCAAATTCAACAAGAGGTAAATGATCATCCCAATTGCCTTTAAAGTCTAATGCGCACGCTCGTAGCATATCTTCAAGTGTCTAGATAGTACGTTCTACTTGTCCATCCGTCTGAGGATGGAAAGCCGTACTCAAATTTACTTGTGTACCCAAGCTCTTCTAAAATGATTTCCAAAAATGTGCAGTAAATTGTGCTCCCCTGTCTGATATAATAGAGACCGGAATTCTATGTAATCGCACTATCTCTTTAACATACAATCTTGCATAATCTTCCGCTGTATAGGTGGTCTTGACAGGTAGGAAATGCGCTGACTTGGTAAGCCTGTCAACTTTGACCCATATAGAATCAAATTTCCGCAGTGTACGAGGCAAACCTGTGATGAAGTCCATATTAATCATATCCCATTTCCAAACTGGAAGATTGATACATTGCATGTAACCTCCAGGTTTCTGATGCTCCACTTTAACTTGTTGACAATTTGGGCATTGAGCTACAAATTCGACAATGTCCTTCTTCATATTTCCCCACCAATACACTTCTTTCAAATCATGGTACATTTTGGTAGCTCTCGGATGAATAGAATATCGTAAATGATGCGCCTCTGTCATAATTCATTTCCTCAGCTCATCTACATCCGGTACACATAATCTACCTTGGCACTGAAGCACCCCTTCTTGTGTAAGATCAAAGACCTTAGTCAGACCCTGTTGTACATTTTCCTTTAGCTGTAATAACATAGGATCCGCAAACTATTTCTCTTTCACCTCAGCTATCAATAAAGATTCAGCTGCATTTTGTACAATAACCCCTTCATCTGAGGATTCGAGAAGACGAACCCCCAAGATGGCTAATTGATGTAGATCTTTGACTAAATCTTGCTTTTCTGTCAAGTGGCCACTAGTGCCTCCTATTGCCTTGCGGCTCAATGCATCAGCTACCACATTTGCTTTTCCTGGATGATATAGAGCTCAAGCCACCTTCGTTGCCTCAAATTGAGTTCCTTCTGCTTAAAGATATACTGTAAACTTTTGTGATTAGTATAGATGTCAACATGAACTCCATACAAATAATGACGCCATATCTTTAAAGCAAATACCACCGTTGCTAATTCAAGATCATGCGTGGGATAGTTTCTCTCGTGTGGCCGCAGCTATCGTGAAGCATATACTATTACATTACCGTACTGCATCAATACACACCCTAGGCCAATTCTGAAAGCATCACAATATACTGCATACCCCTCTGTGCCTTTCGGAAGTACCAATACCGGTATAGAAGTCAATTTATTTTTCAGCTCTTGGAAACTTCTCTCACATGCATCATTCCACTAAAATTTGATTGCCTTGTGTGTAAGCTTCGTTAAAGGTGCAACAATGGAAGAAAACCCTTCAACAAACCTTATATAATAACCTGCCAACCCGAGGAAACTACGAATCTCTGTAGGCGTTGTAGGTTTTGGCCAATTTTTTACAGCTTCTATCTTTTGAGTATCAACCCTTATTCCTTCATCAGATACAATATGACCCAAGAATGCTACAGATTTTAACCAAAATTCACATTTAGAGAACTTTGCATATAACTCACGATCACGAAGAATCTATAACACCTGTCGTAAGTGACTAGCATGGTCCTCTTTTGATCTTGAATAGACAAGAATATCATCTATAAACACTATCACGAACACGTCTAAAAACGTCTTGAACACCCTATTCATCAAATCCATAAAAGCTGTTGGTGCATTTGTTAGCCCGAAGGACATAACCAAAAACTCATAATGATCGTACCGTGTTCAAAAAGCTGTCTTGGGTATATCTCTTTCTCTGACCTTTACTTGATGGTAACCCGACCTCAAGTCAATCTTTGAGAAACATTTAGCACCTTGTAATTGGTCAAACAAATCGTCAATTCTAGGGAGGGGATATTTGTCCTTAATTGTTACCTTATTCAGTTGCCGATAATCAATACACATTCTCAATATGCCATCTTTGTTGTGTACAAATAACACTGGTGAACCCCAAAGGGACATACTAGGCCTTATGAATCCATTGTCCAGCAAGTCTTTTAATTGTTCCTTCAATTCACGTAACTCTGCTGGGGCCATTCTATACGGAGGAATAGAGATAGGTTGAGTATTTGGAATCACATCAATACCAAACTCTACTTCTCGTTCTGGAGGTAACCCCGAGAGATCTTTAGGAAATACATCAAGGAATTCATTTACCACTGGAACAGACTGAAGAGTCGGTGGCTCCACATCAATATCTTTCACCCTTACGAGGTGACATATGTACCCCTTAGATATAAGTTTCTTCGCCTCAAGATAAGAAATAAACTTACTTTTTGGCGCTCCAACATTACCCCTCCACTCAAGGACTATCTCTTTTGGGAAATGAAAATATACTTCTTTGTTCGGCAATCTACTGTGGCATAACAAGAAGCCAACCAATCCATACCAATTATAACATCAAAATCTACCATTTTTAGTTCGACAAGATCAGCCAACGTATCATGATCACAAACAGTTACTATACAATTATGATAGACTCTTTTAGCTACGATAGATTTGCCAACTGGTGTAGATACTTCAAATGGCTTAGCTAATAATTCTGGTGTTCTTCTGAATTTTTCAGCAATTAATGGAGTGACATACGATAGGGTAGAGCCCGAATCAATCAATGCATATACATTATATGAAAAGATGGATAATGTACCTGTAACTAAATCAGGAGATGCTTCCGAACTCTGACGGTCTGCAAGAGCATAAATACGATTTTGAGTTCCACTGGAACTAGCTGCTCCTCTAGCACCTCTACCGTGTCCAATAGGCTGCACCCCTCTACCGAAGGAAGGAACCGATGATAATGATGCCATAGTGGATCCCGTAGGTCGTACCATGCTTCCCGAGCCTCTTCGTGGGCATTCCCTTATCATGTGCCCCGTCATGCCACACCAATAACAAACATTCATCCCCTGTCGGCATTCACCTGAATGATATCGTCTGCAATGCTGACACGGCGGCTGAGAAAACCCTGCTGTCTGTGAACCACGACTCCCACTACTTTGCCTAGGTTGATTACCTCTAAACCCTCGAAATTGAGATGAAGTGCCTTCGGTGGAATGAGAAAATGATGGCCTAGGCGGTCTATTAAAACTCTGAGGCCTGAACTCTCCTTGGGATGCCATAGACTGTCCCGTAGATCTAGCTCTCTTCGACGGCCCTTCTTCAAACCCTTGTGTTCTTCTCCGTTGCCTCTAATCTTCCATTTTTTGCGCAAAGGCCTGTATTCTAGCTATGTCCATATCCTTGTTCAACGCCGCAATAGTGCAATCTCGAACCACATATGGCTCCAGTCTGTCCACATATCGATGAACTCTATCGGTGATTGTAGCTACCACATTCGGAGCATAACGGGCCAAAGAGTTAAATCGAAGGCTATACTCTCGGACGCTTATGTTACCCTGCCGCAAATTCAAGAATTGGTCCGCACGAGCCTCTCGGACCTCATATGGGAGATAGTGATCAAGGAATGCCATTTTAAATTCTTCCCAACCAGCTGGGAGTGCATCAATACCCCTCGACCGTTTCCAATCTTCATACCATAAAATAGCCTCGCCCTTCAATCTATAGGCCGCAAGCTCAACCGTTTCCACACCGGACACATGCATAACCTCCAAAGCCCTTTGAATTTTATCTATAAAATCTTGAGGGTCCTCATTTGGATCTGATCCAGTGAATGTGGGAGCATCTAACTTTAGAAAATCCTGTGTCCGTCGACTAGCTGCTCTAGCTGCACTATCATCATTTGTCGTTGGACCACCTTGTCCCTGAACTTGTGCAACAACTATTCGGGTCAACATTTGCACTGCATTCTTTAAATCGTGGTCAGTAGTATTTATTGGTGGTTCTGCAGGTACTTCTCTTCCTCTTGACTCTTCTGACAATGGAAGAGTGGAAGCAGCCTGTGATACAAACTCATTTTTAGCTTCACCTTGATTAGCTTGTTTAGGTGGTGATTTACTGGTTCCTTCTCCGGAAGCCATGTATACCTTCTTACTTTTACCCTTGTTTCTCCTTGTAAACGACATTTTACTATATTGAGGAACAAAAAAAAAAAAACATAAAACA
Organism: Capsicum rhomboideum; assembly: GCA_031232105.1. Classification (NCBI taxonomy): domain Eukaryota; kingdom Viridiplantae; phylum Streptophyta; class Magnoliopsida; order Solanales; family Solanaceae; genus Capsicum; species Capsicum rhomboideum. Next base: position 56,359,113 of record CP124718.1, read on the forward strand.
AATTCAGTGATCAGATATGATTCCACCTACAACTTTAGCTCTATTACACGATCTAGGAAATTAAGAAAAGAAACAACTCCTAAATGTCCCGTAGTCTCCTACGTATAGATGTGGTGCACAACACATCCATAAGTAAGACTCTACTCAGACACGGCTTTGTAGACACCCTAGGACGACCCGCTCTTATACCACTTTTGTCACGCCTCAAATCCCATTGGGGCGGACTGTAACGACCCTCCAAGTCGTTTTGTGAAATTTTATTATTTTAACCCTCCTCTTAATTTTTAGACGTGATTTATGACTTTTGGTGACGGATAGTACTGACCTCGAGGTATTCGATAGTTATTTAAGTTATTGATAGGATTCTTGAGTTTAAGAATGTTAAGTGGAAATATGGCTAATTTCGGTCGAGACGGCCTCAAATTGGTGTTTTAAGATTTTCAATAGGTTCGGAACGTGCTTTTAGTCAATTTACATATTCTTATTTCTACGGGGTTCCGAATAAATTCCTAGAATCTATCAAAGTTTTGGTTATTTTAGACATTATTTAAGTTGGTAGTTAATGGGTCAAATTTGTAATTATTATATTTCATGTGACCCATGTACTAGAATAAAATTAAGTGGGAAGGATTTTCTATATTTAATTATTAATATCATCAGAAAGTTACTAGAAGAGGGGCATGAAACCTACGGTTTTCAAGATTTCAGTTTCGAAAAAAGGGATCTCCCATCTCTCGGATTAAACTCCAGGTCAGTTTTCACTGAATTGATACATGTTGTACCACCTTAACAAGATTATCAATTAGTAACCAATTTGTTTGGACTTTTCTGGTGCCATTCGGTTAAATTACTAGTGAAACGATGATGGACTAATTAGGCTATTAGAATTGTGGAATTGGAATTCTATCAATTAACAAGTTAATTATCACGACATGGAAGATTTGTGGACAATAACGTGAGGGTGATAATGTTAGACAATGGTTACTTGGGTGCATTTTTCTTCTGGTGCCTTTTGAATTAGAGTTGAATTGGTAGAAAATTAATTCAATAATTTTATAATGATTACTTATAATCATTAGACGTACAGTAGGATACTAATAATGTAATGATTCGTTAATGATAAGACAATAGTAGTAGCATGAGTATATACCTAACTCTATGAATTCGAGGGTTTTATAGTTTATTATATATTTTTATTTTTTTTACGTGCATTGCTTCATATTTGGGGATTTAGAGAAATTGAGGTTTAGGTCTAGGATTATTAGAGTAAGAAATTATAAGATGGATGTCATTAGATTCGTACTCTTATGGGGATTGTGTATTTGAACAGATTCTTACCATTCAGAGAATTTACGAAAGGACAAGTTTGTTAATTGACGCTTGGGCTTCGATTTGAGGCAAGTTGAGACTTTCTTAGATTCTTTTTCGAAGTGTTTATGTGTTAGTTATGTGTAATGGGAGTAATGGAAATGGGGGTCCCGTATAGATGAAGTGACGAGCATCTATGCGGGTACCGGTGTTATTTGAGGGATTAAAATTAGTTAATTGTTTGTTTGAACAATTTTTCCATATTTGCTAGCATGATTGAGTAGATTTGCTATTGTAAATAAATTGTTGAAAATGTTAGCTAATGAAAATACTCCCATTGGATAAGTTGAGTTGATTTTGGAATTGATATCTATCTGGCATAAGACATGAAATGCTTTGCTTAATTTGTACTGTTGATTTGGGATCGGAGTCGCACGCCTGCACATCATGCATTGCATTTTATATGGGGTCGGAGTGCACGCCTGCACATTATTATATATTTATTGGGATCGGAGTGCACGCCTGCACAATATATTTATTGGGATCGGAGTGCACGCCTGCACAGTACATGGACCTTGTGAGTCCCCCATGGGTCCTGACTTTGAAGCGATTGCTCGGTAGGTGTGTACATAGCATGTGCATTGCATTGCATTCATTCTTTTGTCGTTCAGATTGAGTAAGGTGCTTTGTTGATTTCGTACTAGTTGTTGAGTACTTGAATATCTGTTACGTGACTTCACTGTATTGAGGGTTTCTTGGACTGTGTTATAATATCCTTATGACTGTTAGACTTGATTATTCTGTTGGATTAGGGTGGCTTTCCGAGTGCAGGTTGTATGGTTGTTTTAGAGGTTTGACGTGGTGTCACTCGTCACCACTTTGAATTAGGGTCGGTCGACGATGCTTGCTGAGTACACGGGGTTCCGTACTCACCCTTTCTTTTTCTGCACCTTCTGTGCAGGTACCGATCCAACGGACTCTGGGCATTGATTCCTGTGGTTCTTTTGTGTTAGCATCTTTGGAGACTTCGAGGTAGCTGCTATTGATTTCAGAGACTACTGAAATCTCCTCCACTCTTATCTTTATGCATTTTTCCGCATTTTAAGATACTCAGACTTTTCCTTGATTTCTGTATTTAGAGGCTTGTATTAGTGACTACCAGATCTGGGATTATCTATATTTCGACTACATTACTCTATTAATCCACTTTGGGAGATTATTTGGGTTTTATTTTGCTCTTATTTCTTCCGCTTCTATACATTTGGGATATTATGGTTGAGATTGTGTTCTTGGCTTACCTATCATGGAGGGTTGGATAGGTGCCATCACGGTCCAAAATTTGGGTCGTGACACGGACATGGCACCCGAAGCCGTTAAGGCCCGAGAGAACCATTCTATACGTTCACATATTTGTCGTCAATGGGATAGTATTCAATCACTTATGGTCACAACATATCAATAATATAAATCTAATAAGAACATTTATATAAACATGAGACGTGGCCGTTGGAGCCATATGGTCAAAAGGTACAACGTTCCTTCCTTTAACTGTATAACATCTACAAAGCCTCTAACAGATACAAAACCAAAAATATAGTCGGGACAATTTCCCACTTTATATACAATGCTTATGCAGTACCAAAACCACATATACATATGACTCGAAAAGCCCTGAACCGAACTGGATCTCACCAATGTTCTGTAGATGACCTGCAGCCTACTGAGGAGGTCTACTAGTACCTGTGCCTGCAGCAAGTAAGGTAAGTCCCCCAAGGGACGTCAGTACGAAAGAATATACTGAGTATGTAAGGCTATAAGTAACTGTATGAGATATAATAACTTCAATGGAATTAAGTACAAGTGAACGAACAATATAAATAAACTACCATATGGTATATGCGTGGAATTATGTACATTGCTTTCTTTACTTTATTATACTTTACTTTACTTTACTTTACTATACTGTACATCATCAATCATCAATCATATCATGCCCGGGCCCAACTGATCAGTGGGAGAATAACATAATAATCGGGATCGTCATCCATGCGGATGTTCCTTTCATCCTATGGGATACCACCCGTAATAATGGGATCGACATTCATGCGAGTGTGTCTTTCACTCCATGAGATACCACCCATTCTCAACATTAACCATTACACAATTACTCACATTACTTCATCCTTTAGCTATAAGAGTGATACATTAAGAACTGTGCTTTATTGGAACTTTAGAACTTTAGAACATAACATTATTGGAACATTAGAACCATGTTCAATGAATAAGAGATAAGTGAATAACAAGGACTACTTACTCTGAAATGAAATACTCTAAACCATTTAGAGGAAGGAGACACTGTACAACCCTTTGGGGTTAGGACAAGTTTTATGATAATATGAATAATAGATGCTGCAGAAGAATGCGGAAAAGAATAACCTTAACATACCTTATCTTCACAACATGTAACTACAATGATTCAGATCCTTCCTTATGTGTTACTCTACAACACAAGTACATAATGGAGCGAACATTAACGGCTAGCTACATTACAAGTTCACAAGACGGTAAGTAGGTGCTTAACGAAAAGTAGAAACCGTCCAACCTCCAAAACACATGGTGCATCACTCCCCCCTTCATTATACTACCAAATAACATTATTCCACCACATTACACTATAACTTACTTCTTTTTCAAAACACCACCACCAAAACAGTCCACACACCACCAAAACAGTCCACAAACCAACATAGACGTTACAAACCGGTAGGATTACCTACCTAGTTTATCCATTACATTTCCACTCCAACGAAACTCCATATATTCACCCCATAAGGTCACCATACTGACTTCCACAGTATAATACAAAAATCATTCCACAACACTTCCAAAAATTCAGTTTAACATAACAAAAGAGTATTCTCTTTTCGCTACAACAAACGTTTCATTTACCAACACATATAAACATTCCCATCAAGCCATACATAAAAGGAACGATTTAGGGGAAGAACCATACTCTAATATACTGAAATTTCATCCTCATAACTTAATTTATTCAACACCTTAAGCCCCTATACAGGTCCAAACCACAAGGAAGAGAAATTCATCAAAACCAACACAAGTGGACTGCCAACTAATTAAGGGACTGCCCTATACATTTTAAACATAACCAACCTGCCTTCCACAATTTATTATACATATATTATATTAATATACAAGGTAAAATACTTACCAAGTCTTGAAAAGTGGAGGACTCACCCAAGAACCCTAGGGAAATTTGGGGTGGCTGATTGGGGTTTGAGAGAGAAGAGAGTGTTTTAATTTTCTGGACAGTTTTTCAGCAGTGAAATAAATGGAAAAAGAGCTGAAATGAGACCTATATACTCCCTCTTTAACCGACTCTTTTTGGTCCATTCTTAGACAATTGTTGGTCAAAAATAGTCCAAGTAGGTGATGCACCTACTTGGCTATATAAGCTGTCCAAAACAGTCCACTTACTTGGGCTAATTCTTGTTGGATCATATCATGTTGGGACTTAGTTATATTTAGGTGTTGGGCTGGTCATCTTCCCTATTTTATGTACTTAGTTTGGACCTCAATTCAGTCCATTAACATAGGTCCAAATGCAGCCCAATAGGTTAAGTAGGTGATACACCTACTATCTTAATTAAGTCACGGAAGCACCTCGTTTATGTTCTCTCCTTTTTCCAACGTCTTAATCCTTCTACATTAATACACCACTTAACTTTAACTTTACACTTAATTATGTCCTTATTATCTCAAGTTTAAATACTTTTATCCATGCTAGGTTGATCGTATAAGTTTTGAAAATGTACGGGGTGTTACACAAGCTTTTGCACAGAAGATGGAGGATCAGAGGCAAAGTAGAAGAAAACAAGAATTTGAAAGAGGACCGTCAAAAAGTGATAAACCTATGGGACAGTTCATGGCATCCCAAGGATAATTTAGTCCTTTGGGTTTTTAATAGACCACCTAGACCATTATTTTCCTATTCTACAACAGGTACTCCATCCCAATTTTGAGGGTTTAGAGGCAGTCAAGTTGGGCAAAGTAGTGGGATTCAAGGTTCACAGGCAGGAGGGTATCAAAAATAAGGAAGAATGAGCCAATCGAGGTTTTCTCGTCAGCTGTGTCAGCACTGCAAAAAGCTTCATTTAGGTGCATGTCGGCTTGGGACAGATGTTTGTTTCTAGTGTGGTATGTCAGGGCACATAATAAGAGAGTGCCCACAGAGGGGCACGGGTAGTATGGCGCGACCTACTGGATCAGCCGTTGCATCATCCTCATCGGGTGTATAGCCTACTGGTCATGGTAGAGGTGTTCGAGGAGCAGCTAATTCTAGTGGAGTCCAGAACCGTACCTACGCTTTAGCAGATCGGCAGAATTTGGAGGCTTCTCCTGATGTGGTTATAGGTACATTATCTGTCTTTTCACATAATGTATATGCATTGATTGATCCGGGATCTACCCTATCATATGTCACTCCATTGATTTCTAAAAAATTTGAAAGAACACCGGAATTACTAGTCAAGCCATTTGAAGTATCTATACCCGTTGGTGAGTCTATTATAGCTAAAAGAGTCTGTCGTAATTGTATATTAACTATTTGTGATCATGATACGTTGGATGATATTATTGAGCTGGAAATGGTAGATTTTAATGTTATAATAGGTATGGATTGGTTGGCTTCTTGTTATGCCATGGTAGATTACCGAGCTAAGAAGGTACATTTCTATTTTCCACAAAAGACCGTCCTTGAATGGAGGGGTAATGGAGCACCGAGAGGTAAATTTATTTCTTATCTTAAGGCAAAGAAAATGATACCCAAGGGGTACACATGTCATCTAGTAAGAGTGTAAGATATCGATATGAAGCCACCAACTCTTCAATCGGTTCCGATGGTAAATGAATTCCTTGATGTATTTCCTGAAGATCTTCCAGGTTTGCCTCCAGAACGGGAAGTAGAGTTTGGTATTGATGTGATTCCAGGTACTCAGCCTATCTTTATTCCTCCGTATAGAATGGCCCCAACAGAGTTACGAGAATTGAAGGAGCAATTAAAAGACTTTTTGGACAAGGGATTCATAAGGCCTAGTATGTCCCCGTGGGGTGCACCTGTGTTATTTGTATGCAAGAAAGATGGCATGTTGAGAATGTGTATTGATTATCGACAACTGAATAAGGTAATAGTCAAGAACAAATATCCCCTCCCCTGAATTGATGATTTATTTGATCAATTACAGGGTGCCAAATGCTTCTCAAAGATTGACTTGAGATCGGGTTATCACCAAGTAAGGGTTAGAGAAAATGATATACCCAAGACAGCTTTCCAAACACGGTATGGTCATTATGAGTTTTTAGTGATGTCATTTGGGCTAACAAATGCACCAGCAGTTTTTATGGATTTGATGAATAGGGTGTTCAACCCATTCTTATTCGTGACAGTGTTTATAGATGATATTTTGGTTTATTCAAGATCAAAAGAAGACTATGCTAATCACTTATGACAGGTGTTACAGATTCTTCGTGATCGTAAGTTATATGCAAAGTTCTCTAAATGTGAATTTTGGTTAAATCTGTAGCATTCTTGGGTCATATTGTGTCGGATAAAGAAATAAGGGTTGATACTCAAAAGATAGAGCTGTGAAGTACTGGCCAAGACCAACGACGCCTACAGAGATTCGTAGTTTCCTTGGGTTGGCAGGGTATTATAGAAGGTTTGTTGAAGGATTTTCTTCTATTGCTGCACCTTTGACAAAGCTAACACACAAGGCAACCAAGTTTCAATAGAACTATGCATGTGAAAAGAGTTTCCAAGATCTGAAGAATAAATTGACTTCTACACCCGTATTGGTACTTCCAGAAAGCACAAATAGGTATGCGGTGTATTGTGATGCTTCAGGAGTCGGCTTGGGATGTGTATTGATGCAGTACGGTAATGTGATAGCTTATGCCTCAAGACAATTGCGGCCACATGAGAAAAATTATCCAACACACGATCTTGAGCTAGCAACGGTAATATTTGCTTTAAAGATATGGCACCACTACTTGTATGGGGTTAATGTTGACATATATACCGATCATAAGAGTTTGCAATATATCTTTAAGCAGAAGGACCTAAATCTGAGGCAGCGAAGGTGGGTTGAACTATTAAAAGATTATGACATTGATATTTTATATCATCCGGGGAAAGCAAATATGGTAGCTGATGTATTAAGTCGTAAGGAAATGGGGAGCACTCATGGCCAGTCCACAGAAAGACAAGGGATAATCAAAGATCTACATCAACTAGCTAGCTTAGGGGTTCGTCTTCTTGAAACTCCAAATGAAGGAATTATGGTGCAAAATGCGGCAGAATCCTCGTTAGTAACTGAAGTAAAAGAAAAGCAGTATGTGGATCCTATTTTATTACAGCTGAAGAGAATGTACAACAAAGTTTGACAAAGGCCTTGTATCTTACTCAAGAGGGAGTGCTTCAGTGCCAAATTAGATTGTGTGTACCTGATGTAGATGAGCTAAGGAGATGGATTATGACAGAGGCACATCATTCACGGTATTCTATTTATTCGGTAGCCACCAAAATGTATCATGATTTGAAAGAAATGTATTGGTGGGGTAACATGAAGAAGAACATTGCAGAATTCGTAGCCCAATGTCCAAATTGTCAAAAAATAAAAGTAGAACATCAAAAGCCTGGAGGTTATATTCAATGTATGGATCTTCCAATTTGGAAGTGGGACATGATTAACATGGATTTCATCACTAGTTTGCCTCGTACATTTTGAAAATTTGATTCCATATGGGTGATAGTTGATAGACTTACCAAATCAGCACACTTCCTACCGGTTAAGACTACTTACACAGCTGAAGAGTATGCGAGATTGTATATTAAAGAGATAGTTCGATTGCACGGAATTCCAATATCTATTATATCGGAAAGGGGAGCTCAATTTACTGCAAATTTTTGGAAGTCTTTTCAGAGGAGTTTGGGTACACAAGTGAATTTAAGTACAACTTTTCACCCTCAGATGGATGGACAGGTAGAGCGTACCATACAAACACTTGAAGATATGCTACGAGCTAGTGTGTTGGACTTTAAAGGTAGTTGGGATGATTATTTATCTCCCATTGAATTCACCTACAATAATAGCTATCATTCAAGTATCAAGATGGGGCCTTATGAAGCTTTATACGAGAGAAAATATAGGTCACCGATTGGGTGGTTTGAAGCAGGTGAGACTATTGTATTTGGACCAGATCTTGTTCATCAAGCCATGGAAAAGGTTAAGGTGATACAACAACGGCTAGGAACAGCCCAAAGTCGACACAAATCATATGCCGATGTTAGAAGAAGGGGGATAGAGTTTACTATAGGTGATTGGGTATTCTTGAAAGTATCACCAATGAAAGGAATGATGAGATTTGGAAAGAAAGGAAAGCTAAGTCCACGTTATATAGGGCCATATAAGATTATCCAAAGATTTGTTCAAGCTGCGTATGAATTAGAACTACCCAAGAACTTTCCACAGTTCATCCAGTGTTCCATGTTTCAATGCTTCGGCAGGGCATAGGAGATCTATCTCGTATTGCTCCTGCTGACGATATACAAGTTTTAGAAGATCTCACCTATGAAGAAGTACCTATTTCTATTCTGGATCGACAAGTTAAGAGGTTAAGAAATAACGAAGTAGCTTCCATAAAAGTGCTTTGGAGAAGAAATCACATGGGAAGTCGAGGAAATGATGAAGTCTACGTACCCGCATTTATTTCAAACAGAAGAGAAAGTTCAAGATGCGGAATTGGAGCAATAACAAGTAAGTATATATAAGTATTATGTGTATGTGATAATATGAAGAATGAACTTAGACTTGAACTTGTTTAGATTGGGTAAGGTTACTAACATTCGAGGACGAATGTTCCTAAAGGGGGAAGGATGTAACACCCCGTACATTTCCGAACTTATTTGACTACCTTAACATTTCTGGAATTGTTTAAACTTAAGATAGTTGGTGTATTACCCACTAAATTTATTGGGCTGAATTAATTTTATGTTTATGGGCTCAATTGAGGCCCAAAATTAAGTAAATAAGACATGGTCCCAAAAGAAGATGATCCATTTAAAAATGGACCAAGTATACACATCATCTACTTGGACTTTTTGACCAAATAATTGGCTAAGGATGACCAAAGGAGAGGCGGTTTGGAGGGGTTATATAAGGCTGAAATTCAGCTCATTTTTCTACACAACACACTTGTAAAAATCAGATTTTTAATCAAATATTTCTCCTCTCTCCAAACCCTAGCCGCCCTAATTTTCCCTAAGGATTTTTGAACAAATTTTCCACTTGCAAGCCTTGGTAAGTGTTTACCCTTATAGATTAATATATTATATGCATAAGAGGGTGTGTATATAATGTTGTTTATGTTTAAAAAGTGTTGAGCAGTCCACTTATTGTGAAACAATCCACTTTTGCTTAGTCGCTAAAGGATTTGCCTTCTATGTGGTTTAAACTTGAAAGGGGACTTAAGGTATTGAAGTAATTGAATTATATGGATGAAATTTCAGTATTTTTAAGTGTGGTACTGTCCCTAATTCGTTACTCCATGTGTATGACTTGTGGAAATGTTTATACGTAATTGTGCATGGAAAGTGTGGTGTAGTGGAAAAAGAATATTTTCTTGTGATGTTGATGCGAATTTTGAAACCATTGTGGACTATTTTTGGTGTGTTTTTGTGAAAGGTATTTAGGTGAATTTATGGAATAAATATGTGATGTGGTATTGAGGTGGAAATGTAAAGTATAAACTTGGTGTGAAATCCTATCGGTATGTGATGTCTATGTTGATGTGTGGACTGTTTTGGTATTGTTGGTGTTGTGAGGCATTAAATTGTATTGTAGGAGGGTAGAATGAAGTTATATGGAATTAGTAATGAAGGTGGAATGATATACCATGTGTTTGATATGTTGGATAGTTTTTACTTCCCATAAAGTAGCTAATTATCGCCTTGTGAACTTGTAATGTAATTGGCTTTTAATGTGAGCTCCATTATGTATTCATAATGTAGAGTAATGCTTTAAGGAAGAGCTGAATTGTTGTAGTCACGTGTTGGAAAGATAAGGTATGTAAGGTTACTCTTTTATGTATCCTTTGGCCGCACCTATTGTTCACATCGTTACAAAACTTATTTCCACTCCGAAATGTTTTAAAGTATCTCATTTCAAGTTTGTTAGCAATTGTTATTTACGTGTCTATTATTTGTTGACTATTGTTCCAAAGCTCCAATAATATTATGACCATCGATGTAACAATCTAACAAAAATTAAAGAAATGAAGTAATGGATATTTGGTTGAGTACGTGTGGTAGCTCTGGGGGCGAAAGCCTAGCTCGAGCCGATCCCGATTGATTATTGGATGCAGGGGGTAGCTCTGGGGGTGAAAACCTTGCTCGAGCTAAACCTGATTTATTGATTTATGGGTGGTAGCTCTGGGGGCATAAGCCTAGCTCAAGACGTTCCCAATGTTATTTATCACTGACCAGTTGGTCCCGGGCATTGTATGATGTATATTGATATGAAGGTAAAAGGAAAGAAATGAATGTAATGTACATGGTTCCACATATACAGTACGGTGTTATATCAGTATTATCTATTCTTGTGTATTTGTTTCCATTTGAGTTCATATATTTCATACAGTTACTTATAGCCTTACATACTCAGTACATTCTTTTGTACTGACGTACCTTGGGGGACCTGCCTTACTTAATGCATGCACAGGAGCTAGTAGACCTTCACAGTAGGATACAGGTTATCTGCAGGCTATTGGTGAGGTCCAGGTTGATTCGGGGCTTTTTGAGTCATTTGTATATGTTTTTGGTACTGTGTAGTAGTTGTATAAGGCGGGGACTTATCCCGACCTTATTGATGGTTATATATCTTTTAGAGGCTTTGTAGACATTGTAAAGTCAATCGTCGAAGTGTCTTACTTTTTTTGACGTTATGGCCCCAACGGCCAAGTCTCGTAACTGTTTTGAACGTCTTTACATGAATTTACTCATCGATATATTATATCTGCATGTGGCAGAATTTTTGTTCACTTAATGGCATGCATATGAATGTACACGGTCATAGGTTGGTTCTCTCGGGCCTCTACGACTACGGTTGCATATCCGCCCCAATGGGATTTGAGGTGTGACAGCCTCACCCTCAGACACATACACACAAACATTGCTCGGTAATACACATTTTAGACCACAAGCATCAGCTTTAAAAAATTAGATTGAGAGAATGTATTTTGGGAAATATTATATAATATTTTTTCCACCATCTAATTTATCTTTTAGAATTTTATCAGAGTGCATAATAGATAGAGAACATAGATGATTAATAGACAACCTATCGAATTCTTTTAATAAAAAAAATTATAAGTATTTTATAGCAGTCATAAATGCTTTGTGTCAATATTTTACGGAGAAAAATAAGGATAAAAAATTTCAATATTATGTAGTAGTTCATGGGAGAACAAATGATATTTTTCAGACTTGGACAAAAGTTTTAGATTCAATAAAAGATTTTTAAAAACCTCTTTTTAAAGATTTTACGGAAGCATTAGACTATGCTAGAGGTGTATTAGGACCAAATTACTATATTTCTCCTTCCATCAAACAAAATCCAGCTAGAACACCCAGTATAATATTCAAAAAAATACAGACAAGATAGTTTTTTGTGATCATTTTTCGACAATGACTGAGGCATTCAAAAGGCTGAACCAGTAGAATGAAGCATCGATCCAAGAAAGAAACAGACTCATCGAGAAAGTTAGATCACTAGAAGATAGACTCAAATCGATAAAAACAGACACATATCAAACCCAGACGCAGATAATTTGAGACTCTCAGCCACAGAGTTCTCCATCTAAAAAAAAAAAGGATGATAAGAGTGTGCATTCCCAAATGAATGCAGCAAGATCCACAGTGTTGGATAGAGACACAGCTAGTCCGGCTCAAATGGTATTCGGTAAAGACTCATCAAATCCGTTGATGGCTTCCACTTTACCAAAAAGTGAAGATATATATCCTAAAATAGGAAGAATAATCCCAGAGATTATAGTAAGGGGAGAATTATTATCCAAGAAAGGATGACAAAATTAAAAAAGAAAAAAGAAAGACGAGTTGAAAAATTAATAGAACAAACACTTACACAATTTCTTCAAACCAGTCAATACAACCAAATAGTTGAACCACCTATTTTTAATGACCTGATATGTGAAATTTGACTTTTTATGTGATGTGACCATTATACCCTTTTATGTAGTTGCTACATATTGATTTTGGGGTGTAGGGATGATTGACATGGTCCCCAATACCTTTAGGAAGGTTTTGGTTGAGTTTTAGGATTTTAAAGGCTTTAAAAGCTATATAGTTGAATGGCAATTTGGATAGTTCCATTAGATCTGGAACATCGATTTTGGATTAGAAGCGGGGTTGGTTCGGGTTTAGAACCTTTATTTTGCATTTTGACCCTTCATTTGAAAAGTTGTCATGACCCAAAATAGGCACGTGATGAAACTTGTCACACCCTCCAGACAAGTAAGCCTAACCCAACCTAAGGAACAAGAATAAAAGTGAATCAAAAGCAGAAACAGAAGGAATAGAAGAATCCCAATAGTGTGTATATATACAAGACACAAGTCTCAAACATACATCCAAGGTCTGGTTGTCATCAGTACAAACCCCTAAATACAGATTGAAAACATTAGCAAAAGTATCTTAAATGCGGGTAAGCATAAGATAAATAAAGAGAGATCCAGGTAAGCTTGGGGTCTATCAGCACTACCTCGATCTCCGCACTGTCAATGCTGGAAGAAAACAATCTACAAGCTGCTACTCGATCCAATACCTGCACGGGGTGCAGAAAAAAAAAGAAAAAGGAAAGAGAAGCAAGGGTGAGTATGAAACCACATATACTCAGCAAGCATCGTTGATAACCGACCCTAATCCAAAGTGATGGTGAGAACCACCACACCAACTACCCAAGGTATCCCAAACAACCTATACCCTGTCAAATCATAGTACTTTATCCTATCAGGGTAACCCAACACAACGGTCAACAAGTATATCAAATACAAGGTAGGAACACTAATCCAGGCGAGACAACACTATTCATTGATATTCAACAACAAGGGAAGTCATTTATGAAGAAGACTCACAAATACTATATAATAGGCTTAGCCCATTATCACTAACCAATACTATGGGATAGCAACAGGGAGAGTGTAAATATATAAGGGTGTATATCATGCTACCAAAAGGTTCTACCCATCTATCTTTTGATCAAGCCACCATAATACCCCATGTCTCATAATACCTCAACCTCCCAACCACTATAAGATGAAATAAGATAATGTAATAAAGTGAAATGAATGCTCTAACATAATATCACAAACAAGGTGCTATCACGGTAATACAATACAAAAGTAAATACTAACACAATACCAAACTATAAATCAAGGAATTTTAATGCAATATAAATGATGCAATGTAATATAGTGATGATGAATGGTGAAAGTCATCGCATGACTTTTTGTATACACCCACAGAGCTCGCAGCTACCAGGTAGGACCCATGGGGGGTTCACAACCCATATACTCATAGAATCTCAATCTCATGTCTCAAATCAACCTTACCGGCACATCCCTTGGTATAGGCATTTTATAAGGTGTCACATCTTCTTACAATAATTAGAATGTCTCAGTGGTACTAATGTCTCATAAATATACATGTGTGATGTGAGGATGTAATGATTATTAACAATCAGTATGAAGATCAAAATCCATTCAATACGTATATAAGTGAGCTCAGAATCAACTCAATATATCAATAATTCATGATATCAATTTTCACTTAGCACCACATGAATAAATAGTCATGTAGTCATCAATATTATCATCTCCAACTGCTCGCTTGGGCATCACTATAATGAATATGTACTTAAATGCTCATATAAGACCTACAATGTCAAGTCAAGCCCCTAATCAGGTGACACAATAATAAATAAGGCATTTATTGCACAAAATATGACTAACAACATTAAGTCAAGCCCCCACTCGGGTATCACAATAGTATATCCCCTCCAATCAAAAATAATATGCATATAAGAACCCACTCGAGCACATGATCATAAATAATTACTCAAATAAATGATGAAGTTCACATAAGCCCCACATGGGTAACATGAAGTAACCAACAATCTCGATAACGCTAAATCGCTGACTACCCAAACCTAACTTGGCCCATACATTAAGTCTCAACTATTACAAGTTTATTCATACTTTATGTATTCTCTAAACCTCAATCATTCTATCAATAATGACAATAATAACATAATTACCACCCTAACAAGTCATTAATCCTCAATCATCGCAATAAATTCTGCTAACATGATTAAAGCTCTAAAATAGGCATTTCAATAGCTATTATTCGAGATCACTAGGTTATCTATCCACATTCTACTCTAAGAATAATTGCCAGTAGTAATACTAACTAATCAAGACAATAATCTAACTATAATCCATTAAGGACTCTGGTACCCATGGAGATGCTTGCCATTTCACCTCAGCGGGACCCCCAATCCTAGTGATACACAAAATACAATAAATAAGCATATAACTGTAATGACCCTCGAGCTTATTTTCTTGATTTCCATACATTCTAGAATTTTGAGACTTTCCATAGTGGATACAGGTCATTTATGACTTATTAAAACTGTCGGTTTAGTTATCAGATAGTCCATTTGGGTTTTAGACTCATTTCTCTGTTTTGGAGCTTTCGCTGTTAAGGATTTGGTCTCGGACCAAAACTCCTAGTAGATGATCTCATATAGAAATTACGACAGTTCCATCTGCTCCAGAACATTAATTTTAGGCTAGGGGGACCCTTGGTCCTGGTCCCGATGCTTTCATACTCGGTTTGGGCTATTGGGTAGATTGGATGAAAAATAAAACTATAGGTGTGGGCCCCACATTTAATCGAAACGACGATATTTTGATAGTTTTGTTGAGTCCAAAATGTCAAATTTGGTATGGTAGTATAGTTCATTTTCTCGCACGGGGTTTCGAAAGAATCCAGAGCACTCGATCGGAGTCCATTTTGGACTTAGCTAAAATCTGGTAGCTGATATCTAGTGTGACCGCTAAAGCAATCAAGGAGTCGCTTTAGTGGTACCAAGATGCTTTAGTGGCCTTGGCCATTTCGGAAAGGACTGCTTAAGCTCTCCCTTGTCCACTTTAGCGGATGTCGCTTAAGCGATGGGGTGCTACTTTAGCGACCTCAACCTTTTTGTCGGTGACCGCTTAAGCGGTCAAAGTTTGCTTTAGAGGTAGCCGCTTGCTGCCAGGTGTCCTCATTAGTGGCACCTGAGGGCTAATAAATCCCCTTCTTCACTGGATTCTCTCTCATTTTCTCAACTCTTTTCCCCCATTTGTGAGAGCATGAGGAGTAGGAGAGAGTGGGGATTCACCCATTTAAGCTAAGGTAAGTTAGCTCATCACTTATTGGTCATTATTCATCATTTAAACCGTTGATTTCCATCCCATTTCATTGTAAATTCTTAGAAATTAGGTGCTTGAGTCCTTTACTTTGGGGACTGATTTGAGCCCCGATTTATGCTCCATTTGTGCTTAAGTTTTGAGCACACATTCCTTTTCATTTCAGGGACCTCATGACAGATTCAATTTTGGGATTCCATTAGCAGGCCCTACGGGCCCATTATTGACACAATTTTGGGCCCAAAGTATTATATTACAATATGGGTATCATTTTACTCGTAATGACGTGTTGGTTACTATTTTGATAGTGTGACATCGATTCGGGATCGTGGAGCAAAGTCGCGTAATTTGTGGACACTTCAAGAATTGTTGTTCGGCATCGAGGTAGACTTCTGTCTACTTTTCTCTATGAGATTGTGTATTGTATAGATTGCATGCTAGGTAGGGATTACAGGATGGGATTATGGCTAGTGTATCATGACTTAGACTATTTAGGGAAATTCGGGGTATAAGTGTGACTCGAACCTTTGCATAGGTTGCTTGTTATGGCCATAGAATCCTATTACCCTTGATTTTAAGCATGATAACCATAGTTGCTTATAAAAAATCCTTTAGTCTAAGGTTTACCATTCGACTTAGTGAATTGGGTAGTATTTTCCCCGATTAAATCCTTTAGTGACTTTACGCCCTCATTTACCATAGTTTTTTGAGTTATGAGGCGTTATTTCATCGACTATGTATTATTGGGCCCAAGGCTATGGTTACGATGCCAGTTGGACTCCAGGTGAGTATTTTATCCCTAAAAGGGACAGGATTCTAGATTACAGATGCTTAGGCACTTATAGTGGTATTGTTTGGATACTGGTGATGGCATGCATACTTTTAGGTGCATTCATGCTCACTTAGTGGTATGATTCCAACCAAAACCTTGATTTTACTATTATTTCCAAAAAGGGATTTATTTCCACTTATCACTTTAGATATGGATTATTTTATAACGGGAATCGTACCACCTTATTTACTGGATTATGAGCTTTTGGAACTAAAGATGGGGTTTTAGAACTTCGACTGAGTTTGATTCTAGTCCATTATTTATCCACTCATTTTACCACTACTACTTACTTTGGTCGAGGGACATTATGACCCTTTGTACTTGATTATGATGATTTAGTCCCGAGCATGGTCTCAGACAATGGATTTATAGATTTATATCCTTTAAGTCACGGATCGAGTTCGTGCACTTATTATACATATATATCTCTCCGGTGTTAGATGGAGTAGATGGATTATAATGTTAATTGGAAGTCCTGGATCAGGACCAGACAGTTCATATGGATTTCCCAAATCCCCTAGGGGGTCCCTTCGTTCGAGGGCCGTCCTAATGGAGAAGCTTGGTCGCCGTAGGTCCTGACTTTGCGAGCTAGGTGAGCTTGAGGAGGTATATATACTTGGTACAGTATGGTTTGAGATTGTGGAACCGGTTCGAGTTTGGTGTCCCCGAAATGGTTATGGCATTTCAGTTTATGTTGCATTCATCAATTCATATACATTGCCTATCACCAGTATAGTATTTTTGATGCTTGTATTTATCGGTCTTATGGGGGGCATTTCAGTTTATGTTGCATTCATCAATTCATATACATTGCCTATCACCAGTATAGTATTTTTGATGCTTGTATTTATCGGTCTTATAGGTACAAGTTATGGTTGCTGTTTGCTGAGGTTTTCGTGAACCTTCCGGGCTTATGGGGGTCCAGTTAGGTACTTATTTATCCAGACTAGCCTGTTACTTTATTATTGGTTATTATGGTTAGTTCATGGCAGGTTGGTTGTGGACTGGTACCTGAGTTTGGAGGTACGTTTCTAGTTCCTTTATCTTTTCAGTGAGTTACTATATGGCTAAATTGTCTCATAATTAGTCGCCCTTTGGTTAGAGGATTGCTTATGCTAGTATTATCTCCCTTAGCCAGGAACCTTGAAATGTTAGGTTGACTCTCTCAGGTTACTACTTTTGAGTTAAACCTAGACATATATATACATATGCATATGGTATTACTGTATATCCCTCTCTTTCTTGTTCATCCATATCGTATATGAAATCCTTGGCCTTGTATAATACTATATTTATATCCTTCTTTTACACTTCTTGGTATATTGGCTAGGGATATACGGTATAGTACTCTAGTACCTGAGTAGAGTTAGGATAGGGTAGTCTATCCTTATTGCTCCTTTAACATTATCATTCTTGTTCTTGGATATTTACATGTAGTTACATTCATGACTTCATGTTATTTTATGCTTGCATTATTTCTGGAGCTCAGTCGGCCGTTGCCTACTGAGTACCATATGTTTGGTACTCATACTACACTTCTGCAGCTTGCAGGTTATAGTACAAGTTATCGACATTGATGTGTGTATCGTGCGGAGCAGCTATGTATTGGAGACTTGGGGTGAGCTCCTGATGTTTTTGGAGTATCCCTACTCTCCCTCTTATTGTAGATTGTTCTCTATTTTGTATTAGAGACGACTTGAATATATATATATACACACACACTCTTTTCTTAGATTTCATTTGTACTCCTGTTGTACTAGAAGCTCTTCTACTGGCTCCATCAAGTTTTGGGGTTATATTAGCCTTGCTATTATATTTATTCTGTTGTTTCCTTTATTTCTATCAGTAGCCCATTACTAGCTATTTTGGACTACGAATTGGCTTACTAGTGGGTTATAGTAGGTGCCATCATGACCTGAGAAATTGGTCATGACAATAACACATAAACACTTTGGAAAAAGTCAAGGTACATCTCAACTTGCCTTAAATGAAGTTCCGCAAGCCCAAATGCAGTCTAAAATCTCAATCAAAAGCCCAACTCTCTCGAATCAATACCAAATTCATCCAATCTAGTCAAAATTTTTATCTACGAGTCAAAAGGAAGCTAATGATACCCATATTAGCCTTATTTAAGATGGGTCCAAAATGGACCCCGAAAATGGGTTCAAAAATGAAAGGGGTAAAACTGGGATTTTATTTTAGAAACACTTTCCCCATAATCATAGGAACCTACAGCTGAAAACCCAGAAAAAATGAGTTAAAAATGAGGTCCAAATCAAAGAAATACCAAATTTTTAGTTTAAGGGAAAAACCCTCTTTTGAAATCTTTGATTTACAAGAATTTAGGTGATAAAGTTGGTAGGAAATGAATTAGAATTGAGCTAGGAACTTACCCGCACGAACTTACACAAGAAATCTCCCCCAAAATCTCTCTACCGAGCTCCCAATATGATAAAAAAGGTTAAAATTGGCAAAAAGGGGATAAATCCCAAAATGGGGCTGTTCAACAAAGAAAAGTGACCCGTTGACCGTGCATTGACCATGGTCCACTATTGACCAGCAACCAACAATTTTAAAAAACTTGTTTTTGACCCTCGGAACTCATCCGAAAACCTATGAACATGAATCAATAGTGTAAATTGATCATAAAACATGTTTCGGATCCAATAGAATTATTGGATTTACAAAAAAGATTGTTTACTACAAATTAACCCCCGGGACACCTTTAGGCCAAAATATACTATTTTTCAAATAGAGGGTCAAAATACAAATAAAGGTTTCAAACCCAGAACAACCACTTTACCAACCCAAAATCAATTTTCCAGATCTTATAAAACTGTCATAAATCTCATCCGACACTCGAATCACAAAATGTTGACCGAAGTCAAACTTATCTTTTCAAGGATACTCAAAACCATAAATTAAAATAAAACACTCCCATATGCATCAGGGTCCATGCCAGTAATTCCCGTAGCTCATAAATTAGATAAGGAAACCATGAGAAGGGGCCAAATTGTCAAAATGCAGAAAATTCTAAATATCAATACGAGGGTCATTACAAAAATAGTAAAAGGGTGGTCTCGGGGGTTAATTTATTAAAAAAAATCTTTTTCAAAAATCTAATGTCGCCATTGAGTCCGAAATATTAAAAATAATATAGTAGCATATATGATTTATTTCTATTAGGTCCCGAACGAATCTCAAGGGTCCGTTGGGAGTATTTAGAAATATATAAAATCAGCAAAGTTGCTGATATCTAGTGCATGAAGCCACCTACTTCATGAACAAGGTGAGGTTGTAGCGAATACAAAGTCCTAATTCATCAGCCTTCGCAAATGTGAAGCCTTGGCTGCGAATACAAAAGATTGACCGCATTCGCAAGGAACTGTTCACAAAACAGTATATAAACCCCATTTTCGTAATTTCCACTATTTTTGGACCTCCTAGCTTTGGGTTTTGACAATTTTTAAGGTTTCCTTCACCATTTGAGCTTGGTATGCTCCAAACTCATCTCCTTATTATTTCTCATTGATTATGTCTTCAAAAAATAGCTTTTAACCTTAATTTTGAAATGGGATTTTGAGGTTTTTGCCGATAAAGCTTAAAAATAGTTTTTCTTCAATTTGAACCTCGCCTTTATCTCATTTTCATATGAATTTTCTACTGTAAACTCCTTTAACCTTGAGGAATATATTCCAAAACAAAACCCAGGTTTTACCCCTTTTATTTTTGAACTCATTTTTTGAGACCATTTTGGACCCATCTTTTATATGGTCAATATGGGTATCGTTAGCTTCCATTCAATGCATGGTGTTTTTGATAGTTTTATCTTGAGAGGAGGTAGTTCGTAAAGGAAAAGCTCCGTGCTGAGATTCTAGGCAGGGATTTTCGTCACTTCGAGGTAGGTTATGGCTTAACTTTCTTTAGATTGAGTTGGGTAGTTATTAAGTAAGTAAAGCATGCTATGGGTTGGGGAGAATAACCATGGAAATGGTATTTCAAGATTATTATTACTGTGCTCGTGTGGGGGATTATAATCTTATTGTCATTGACTTGTGAATATCTGATATTGCGTGTTGCTCGTGTGGGGGCCTTATTTGACATCGTTGGCCCTATTTGTGTATTTAAATGCCTTTACTCTAGATATGATGCTCGTGCAGGGGCTTGAATTGTTATTATAGGCCTTATTGAGTATCATGATTAAAAAGCCTGAGTTAGGGGTTGATATGATAACAATGATCTCTTACATGCATATTTATTCTGATGGTGCCTAACTAGAGTTGATATGATGGTTTGTAAACATATTGATTTGATTTCTGGGCTTACTTATATACATATTGAATGGATTGGATTTCTTCATACTGAGTTGATTGTGAGCATTACATCCTTATTCCATACATATGCATTTATGAGATATCGGTACCATTGAAGAATACTATTTTTGAAAGAAAATAAGACATTTTATAAAAACCTTCTACGTGAACATGAGTTGGAGAGGTGGGTTGAGATTTGGGATTGAGATATATTATATGGGTTATGAACCCCCTATGGGTCCTATCTTGGGAGCTGCGAGTTTGGTAGGTGTATACAGAAAGTCATGCGACTTTCACTATTCCTCCCATCATTATTGCATTGCATTGCATATGCATCTTTCATAGCTCTTTTACTTTTCTTGATGTGTATTTAGTTCCTGTATATTTTTTGTGTATATTTGTGCTATTTTGTTTCAGTATTTTATTAGAACTATTAGTGAAGACGGTGTGAGCTACCATTTGGGAACTTTTCTGCTTTCAGCTAACTCATAGTGTTATTTTTACATATGTTATTTTTTGCATTGCTCATTTAGTCTGTGATACTTACTGAGTACAAATGGATCGTACTCACCCCTATTGTGCCCTTTCGGTGTAGATTCCAGTTTGAGTATCACACATGGTGGCTAATCTTGGTGTGGAGATTTTGGGTTTCCGAGGTACTGATACACTCCAAAGTTTGAGGCTAATTTGGACCTCATCTATACTTATTTGTCTTTATTTATGACTCATAGACAGATGTTGTATTATTTAGTTTTTAATGGTTTTTTACATGCTTTACACTTGTTTCACCAAATTTTGGGATTTATGATATTTTATTTAGACTTTAGCTTTATTATGTCTTATATTGGCCTGACTTCATTCTAGAAGTCTCGTTTTATATTTATTCTTAGTATGTTTGAGATGTTCTTACGTTTTTAGGTGATGGGTTACTTATCACGGCTGGATCGCGATAAGTGCTATTATGCCCTTATTTATGGGTTATGAAAAATTGGTATCAGAGCACCAGGTTCACCGATCTCATAAGTGTAAAAGCAGGATATCTAGTTGAGTTTCACAGATTGGTATGTAGATGCCTGTATCAATCTTCGAGAGGCTATAAGATGTCTTTAGGGAAAACTTTTTTAATTTGATTCCTTATTGTGTGGGGTATTCATACCCAATGTTCTAAACTTGTATTTCCATTCTCTTCTATGCAAATGGTGAGGACTAGGTCTAGAGATGCTAGGGATGTAGAGCCGGTACCCAATTTGGGAGCTCCATTCCAAGGATGAGGCAGGGGACGTGGATTACCCAGTGGTAGAGGACGAGCATGAGGAGCTTCCCTAGTTAGAGGACGTGCTAGGGAGGCCTCTCCCAAGCCTGAGTGTAACACCCCGTATGTTTTCGAACCTAATTGATTACCATAACATTCATGGAATTATTTAAACATGAGATGGTTGGTGAATTATGCATGAATTTGATGGGCTGAATTTAATCTAGTGATTTGGGCTCAAATAAGGACCAAAATTATATAAACGACATCGTCCAAATGGAAAATGACCCATTCTTGGCATTGACCAAGTAAACACACATTTAATGTGGATAGGGATGACTACAAGGACTATATAAGGCAAGGAAAATCAGATTTTTATTCATATCAATACACATGCCATTTCTAGAATTTCCAAAGATATTTCTTTTATCTTCCAAACCCTAAGCCATCACTCCCTTGGACAAGATCATCATCTTGAAAGATTTGGTAAGTATTTATTCTCATGGTTTAGTATATGATATGCTTAAGATGGTGTATAAATCATGTTGGTTATGTTGGCAAAGTGTTGGACAGTTCACTATGTGTAAAACAGTGTACTTTTGCTTAATCGGTGAAGGGTTTTGCCTTCTAAACTTGAAAATGGACTTGTGGTCTTGAAGGAAGTGAGTTTGATGGATTAAATATCAACATGTAAGATGTGGTTATGTTCTTAACTTGCTCTCTTTATGTGTAACACTTGTGGGATTGTTGTTATGAAATTGGTCATGGAATTAGTGGCGTATTGACCGAAAAATGTCATTTTGGTGATGTTCATGTGTGTGGTGAAACCATGGTTGATTGTTGGCATACAAATTGACCTAAAATATGTAAAGAGAAGCTTATTTGTGGCCTTGGACAGTTTATTACAAAAAGGACCTAAAAGAGACCTTTGGCCGAAACGGGCATCCGCCATTGCATCTGAAGCACCTGCAGGCGCAGATGCCAATGCAGGTGGCTATGGACAAGGCCAGAGGGGCACCTGCGGCCGCATGTCATCCACCTATGGGCTCAAGTGTCTCCACAGCCCAGTTCAGAATTCCGTTTTGTATGTTTTTGTCTCTCTTTGATCCCCAAAGGCCCCTATACCCTTTTTGGATGTAATTATCAACATATGATACCTATTGAATGACTTTAAGGGGTCGTTTGGAGGCATGTTAGATTATATCACTTATGGATTGTTTTTAATATGTTGTCATGAAAGGTATCGAGGTGACTTTACGGAATATTTGTGACGTAGTGTTAATGAGGAAGCGTAAAGGGTAAACTTGGTGTGAAATGTTATTGGTTTATGAAGTCTTGGTAAATGTGTGGAATGTTATGGTGTTGTTGGTATAGTAATGCAGTGGATTGTATTGTAAAGGGTGCAATGACATTATATGGTAGTCATGCAGCTCATTGTCATTTTGTGCACTTGTAAGGTAGTTAGTTGTTAACGTGAGCTCCGTTATGAACTTGTGTTATAGAGTAACACGTAAGGAAGGAGCTGGATTATTGTATTCACATATAGGACCGTGTATTCATATTGGGAAGATAAGGTATGTAAGGTTACTCTTTCCGTATCCTTCTGCAGCATATAGTGTTCACATTGTCATTGTACTTATTCCATTCCGAATGTTCTAAAGTATCTCGGTTCAGGTTGTCATCTATTGTGATTCACATATTTCTTATTCATTGATCAATTGTTATTCATGTGTCACATAATTGTGGACATGGTTCCAAAGTTCCAATAATGTTTTGATTATCAACGTATCAATCTCTCAAAGTAAAGAAATAAAGTAATGCATAGTTATTGGTTTTAAGAGTACGGGTGGCAGCTCTAGAGGCATAACCCTAGCTCGAGCCGATCCCGAGGTTATTGGACAGGGGGAAGCTCTAGAGGCATAAGCCTAGCTCAGGCCGAACCTGACAGGGGGCAGCTCTAGAGGTAAGAACCTAGCTCGAACCGAACCCGATATATTGGTTTGTGGGTGGCAGCTCTAGAGGTAAGAACCTAGCTCGAGCTGAACCCGATATATTGATTTATGGGTGGCATCTCTAGAGGCATAAGCCTAGCTCGGGCCAATCCCAACATAACAATATGTTATGTAAAGACACACTGATCAGTTGGGGCTCGGGTATGACATAGTACAAGTAATGATGAATGAACAAAGAAGCAAAGAAAGTAATGAAAGCAATATACATGGTTCCAAACATACAGAACGATGGGTTATCCATATTGACTATTCTCTTGTATTTGAAGTCATTTAAGTCTTATGTATGATGCAGTTTCTTATAGCCATACATACTCAGTACATTCTTCGTACTGACGTCCCTTGGGGGACTTACCTTACTTGCTGCAGGCGCAGGTGCTAGTAGACCTCCACAGTAGGTTGCGGGCCATTTACGGATCATTGGTGATCTCCAGTTGGTTCGAGGTTTTTCGAGTCACAGTTGTACATTGGTTTTGGTACTATGTAAATATTGTATAAAGCAGGGACTTGTCCCGACTTTAGGATGGTTATGTACATGTATCTGTTAGAGGCTTTGTAGACGTACGTGGGGAGATGAATGTAAATGTATGTCCATTTTGACTTGATGGCCCTAACGGTCAAGTTTCATATATAGCATATGCTTGCAATGACTTCCGCCATTAGTATCTTCCAAGTACATGAGATATAATGTTGTTCATACGGAGACATGCATATGAGTGTACATGAATGAAGATTGGTTCTCTCGAGCCTTAATGGCTTTGGGTGCCAGTCCACCCCGTTGTAATTCGAGGCGTGACAAAAGTGGTATCAAAGCAGGTCGTCCTAAAGGTATCTACAAAGCCGTGTCTGAGTAGAGTCTTACTTATGGATGTGTTGTGCACCACATTTCTAAGCAGGAGGCTACGGGAAATTTAGGAGTTGTTTCTTTTCTTCATTTCTAGATCGTGCAATAGAGCCAATGTTGTAAGTGGAATTATATCTGACCAATGTACTTGGTTTTCTTTGTTATAGTAAAATGCCGATGACAAGACGAGGTAGGGGCAAAGGTAAGCAGGTAGATTTGCTTTCCGGAGAAGGCTCGAGTAAATCACCACCTGACCAAGCTAGTCAAGGTGGAGCTGACACTGAAATTGCATCGCGGTCTTCTTCTACTTTTCCAGCTCCAAAAGAGCCGAGAAGTAGAGAAGTACCTGCTGAACTGCCTATGAATGCCACTGACCAGGATTTAAGAAATGCAGTGCATATGTTGACTCAGATAGTTGCTGCACAAACTCAGGGACGAGCTGGTCCAACGACAAGTGAGGATGACGCAGCTAGAGTAGCTAGTCGGCGGACACAGGATTTTCTGAAATTAGACCCTCCCATATTCACTGGGTCAGATCTGAAAGCAGATCCACAAGATTTTGTGGACCAAATTCAAAGGGCTCTAGATGTTATGCACGTGACTGGTGTAGAAACAGTTGAACTTATGACCTATAGATTGAAAGGTGAAGTGATATTATGGTATGAAGACTGGAAGAGAGCGAGGGGTATTGATGTACTTTCATCTAGTTGGGAGGAATTTAAAACGACATTCTTCGATCACTATCTTCCATATGAGATCCGAGAGGCTCATGCAGATCAGTTCTTAAATCTCCATCAAGGGAATATGAGTGTTAGAAAATACAGTCTGTAGTTTAATTCTTTGGCCCGATATGCTCCAAATGTAGTAGCCACAATGATAGATAAAGTCCATCGATATGTGGACAGATTGGAGCCATATTTGGTAAGGGACTGTACGATTACTGCTTTGAACTAAGATATGGATATAGCCAGAATACAGGCGTTTGCATAGAAGATGGAGGACCAGAGGCAAAGAAGGAGGGTACACAAATTTGAAAGAGGGCCGTCAAAAAGGTCTAGACCTATGGGATAGTCTATGGCATCCCAAGGAGAATCTAGGCCTCGGATGTTTCCTAGACCGCCTAGACCATCATTCTCTTATTCCACAGCAGGCACTCAATCTCAATTCCGAGGGTTTAGAGGTATTCAAGCTGGGCAGAGTAGTGGGCCTCAAGGTTCCTAGGCAGCAGGATTTCCTCATCAACTGTGTCAGCACTGCGGACGAACTCATTCAGGTATATGCCGGTTAGAGACAACTGCTTGCTTTTGGTGCGGTAAGTTGGGACACATGATGATAGAGTATCCACAAAGGGGTACGGGTAGTATATCACGATGTACGGGATCAACCATTGCTGCATCATCATCGGTTCTTCCCCAGGTAGAGGAGTGCAGCCTATTGGGCATGGTCGAGGTGCTAAAGGAGCAGATAGCTCTAGTGGAGCCCAGAATCGCACCTATGCTCTAGTGGACCGGCAGAATTTGAAGGTTTCTCCTGACGTAGTCACAGGTACATTATCCATATTTTCGCATAATTTATATGCATTGATTGATCCGGGTTCTACATTATCATATGTTACTCCATTGATTGCTGCTAAATTTGAACGAACACCAAAATTATTAATTACATCAATTGAAGTATCTACACTAGTTGGTGAATATATTGTTGCCAAAAGAGTGTATCGTAATTGTGTGGTAATTGTGTGTGGTCATGATACGCTGGCTGATCTCATTGAATTGAAAATGGTGGATTTTGATGTCGTAATGGGTATGGATTGGTTGGCTTCTTGCTATGCTACAGTAGATTGTCGAGCTAAGGAAGTACATTTCCATTTTCCACAAACGAATGTTCTTGAGTGGAAGGGTAATATAGGGGAACCGAGAGGAAAATTTATTTCCTATCTTAAAGCAAGGAAAATGATAGCCAAGGGATACATCTGTCACTTAGTAAGAGTGAAAGATACTGATGTGGAACCACTAACTCCTACGTCGGTTCCAGTGGTCAATGAATTCCTTGATGTATTTCCTGAGGATCTTCCAGGTTTACCTCCAGAACAGTAAGTATAGTTTGGTATTGATGTGATTCTAGGCACTCAGCCTATCTCTATTCCCCCGTATATAATGGCTCCAGTAGAACTGCGAGAATTGAAGGAGCAATTAAAAGATTTACTGGACAAGGGCTTCATCAGGCCTAGTATGTCCCCGTGGGGTGCACAAGTATTATTTGTATGGAAGAAAGATGGTACATTTAGAATGTGCATTGACTATCGGCAATTGAATAAGGTAATAATCAAAAACAAATATCCCCTCCCCAGAATTGACGATTTGTTTGATTAGTTACAGGGTGCCAAATGTTTTTCAAAGATTGACTTGAGATCGGGCTACCATCAAGTCAGAGTTAGAGAAAAGGACATACCCTAGACAGCTTTCCAAACACGGTATGGCCATTATGATTTTTTAGTTATGTCGTTTGGACTAACAAATATGCCAGATGTTTTCATGGATTTGATGAATAGGGTGTTTAAGCCATTTCTAGACGTGTTCATGACGGTGTTTATAGATGACATCCTGGTTTATTCAAGATCACAAGAGGACCATGCTAATCACTTACGTCAGGTGTTACAAATTCTTTGTGAGCGTAAGTTGTATGCAAAGTTCTCTAAATGTGAATTTTGGTTGAAATCCGTAGCATTGTTAGGTCACATTGTATCATATGAAGGGATAAAGGTTGATACGTAAAAGATCAAAGCGGTGAAAAATTGGCGTAGGCCTACGACACCTACGAAAATTCATAGTTTTCTTGGGTTGGCAGGTTATTATCGAAGGTTTGTTGAAGGGTTTTCTTCCATTGTTGCACCTTTAACAAAGGTTACACACAAGGCAATCAAGTTTCAGTGGAATGATGCATGTGAGAAAAGTTTCCAAGAGCTGAAAGATAAATTGACTTCTACACCGGTATTGGTACTTTTGCAAGGCACAGAGGGGTATGCAGTATATTGTGATGCTTCTGGAGTTGGCCTAGGGTGTGTATTGATGCAGCAAGGTAATGTAATAACGTATGCCTCAAGACAGTTTCAGCTACATGAGAGAAATTATCCCAAACATGATCTTGAGTTAGCAGCTGTGGTGTTTTCTTTAAAGATATGGTGCCCATATTTGTATGGAGTTCATGTTGACATATACATTGATCACAAAAGTTTGCAATATATCTTTAAGCAGAAGGATTTAAATCTGAGGTAGTGGAGGTGGCTTGAGCTATTGAAAGACTATGATATTGATATTCTATATCATCCAGGGAAAGCAAATGTAGTGGCAGATGCATTAAGCCGCAAAGCAATAGGAAGCACTAGTGGCCAATTGATGGAAAAGAAAAACTTAGTCAAAGATCTACATCAACTAGCCAGCTTGGGAGTTCGTCTTCTTGAATCTTCCGATGAATGGGTTATTCTACAAAATGCGGTAGAATCTTTATTAAGAGTTAAAGTGAAAGAGAAGCAGGATGCGGATTCTATGTTATTGCAATTGAAAGAGAATGTAAAACAGGGTTTAACAAAGGCATTTGATCTTACGCAAGAATGAGTACTTCAATTCTAAGGTAGATTATGTGTACCAGATGTAGATGAGCTGAGGAGACGAATTATGACAGAGGCGCATCATTCACGATATTCTATTCATACGGAAGCTACCAAGATGTATCATGATTTGAAAGAAATATTTTGGTGGGGAAACATGAAGAAAAACATTGCAGAATTTGTAGCCCAATGCCCAAATTGTCAACAAGTGAAAGTAGAGCATCAGAAACCTGGAGGTTACATGCAATGTATCAATCTTCCAGTCTGGAAATGGGACATGATTAATATAGATTTAATCACAGGTTTTCCTCGTACACTGTGGAAATGTGATTCCATATGGGTAATATTTGACAGGCTTACCAAGTCAGCACATTTTCTACCAGTCAAGACCACCTATATAGTTGAAGATTATGCAAGGTTGTATGTTAAAGAGATAGTACGATTACATGGGATTTCGATCTCCATTATATCAGACAGGGGAACTCAGTTTATGGTATATTTTTGGAGATATTTTCAAAAGATCTTGGGTACACAAGTGAATCTGAGTACGGCTTTCCATCCTCAGACAGATGGACAAGTAGAACGTACTATCCAAATACTTGAAGATATACTACGAGCTTGCACGTTAGATTTTCAAGGAAGTTGGGATGACCATTTGCGTCTTATTGAATTTGCCTACAACAATAGCTATCATTCAAGTATCAAAATGGCAATGAAGCTTTATACGAAAGAAAGTGTATATCACCGATTGGATGGTTTGAAGCAGGTGAAACTGCTTTACTTGGTGTTTTGATATTTTTTGCTCGAGATGAGGCAATTTGTAAAGGAAAAACTTGGTGTTGATATTCTATGCAGGTATTTTCGTTACTTTGAGGTAGGTTATGGCTTAACTTCTTTTAGATTAAACTGGGTAGTTAATAAATAAGTAAAGCATGCTATAGGTTGGGGAGAATAACTATGGGAACAAATTTTTAGTTTTGTGTGAACGTATGGGGATTATATTCTTATTGTCGTTGACTTATGAATATCTGATATTGCGTGTTGCCAGTTTGGGGCCATATTTGACATCATTGGCCTTATTTGTGCATTTAAATGCCTTTATTCTAGATATGATGCCTGTGCGGGGGCTTGAATTGTTATTATAGGCCTTATTGAGCATTAGTTGTCTTTATAATGATAGAAACGCCTGAGTTAGGGGTTGATATAATATCAATGATGTCTTACATGCATATTTATTTTGATGGTGCCTAACTAGAGTTAATAAAATGGTTTGTGAATATGTTGAGTTGATTTCTGGGCTCACTTATATACATATTAAATGGATTAGATATCTTCATACTGAGTTGATTATGAGCGTTACATCCTCATTCCATATATATGCATCCATGAGATATCGGTACCATTGAAGAATACTATTTTTGAAAGAAAATGAGACATTTTATAAAACCTTCTCCGTGAATATGAGCCAGAAAGGTGGGTTGAGATTTGTGATTGAGATATAGTATATGGGTTGCGAACCCCCCATAGGTCCTATCTTGGGAACTGTGAGTTCGGTAGGTGTATACAGAAAGTCATGTGATGACTTTCACTATTCATCCCATCATCATTGCATTGCATTTCCTATGCATCTTTCATGGCTCTTTTACTTGTCTTGACGTGTATTTAGTTTTCGTATCTGTATATCTGTGTTATTTTATTTTAGTATTTTATTAGAACTATTAGTGAAGATGGTGTGAGCTACTGTTTGGGAACTTTTCTACTTGCAGGTGACGTGCTCATAGTGTTATTTTACTTATGTTATTTTCTGCTTTGCTCAGTTAGTCTATGATACATACTGAGTACAAGTGGACCATACTCACCCAAACTGTTCCCTTTTGGTGCAAATCCCAGTTTGAGTACCACACGTAGTGGATGATCTTGGTGTGGAGATTCTGGGTTTTCGAGGTACTGATACGCTCCAGAGTTCGGGACTGATTTAAACCTCATCTATCCTTATTTGTCTTTATTTATAACTCAGAGACATATGTTGTAGTATTTAGTTTTTGGATGGTTATTTAGATGCTCTATACTTGTGTCACTTGATTTTGGTATTTACAATATTTCTTTCAGACTTCCGTTTTATTATGTCTTGTATTGGCCTGACTTCGTTCTAGAAGTCTCGTCTTAACTTTATTCTTAGTATGTTTGATATTTTCTTACCTTTTTGGGTGATGGGCTTACTTATCAAGACTGGGCCGCGATAAGTTCCATCATGACCTAGTTTTTGGGTCATGACACTATTCAAGACAAACATGAAGATATGAATGAAGAATAAAAAATAGTAGACAAATCAGATGAAGACAATATTCATAATGACAACAACTACGACTCCGGAATGAGCCTTGATTCAGTAGCACTGCACAATTTAGACACTTGGAGAATAATGTCAAAATACATGTGAAGAAAGAAACTAAAGACACCATGTTTGATGTACATAAAGCAAGCTTTGACATAAAGTTTGAAAGGAGACAACGATTTTTTTTTCAAGACATTTGAAAGACATAAGTGGAGCATTAAGAAAGATTCTTCTCCAATACTCTTAAGAAGGCAAATAAAAATTTGAAGTTCGAATTTCAAGTCCGGAGACGTCTATAAATAGAAGTATTCCAAGAATTCACAAGACAGAGTAAGAATTGTGAGAGTTGCAAAAAGAGAAAATCCCAAGCTAAGAAAAACCTTTCCAAAAAATTCTTATATTCCCCTACCTTTTCATTTTATATCCTACATAATGTCTCTTTGTATCCCCTCTCTAAATCATGTATTATAAACTCCTGGTAAAATAAGTCAAGTCGTTTTAATAAGCTAGTATGTAAGGTGTTCTTTAGGGGTTCCCGAAAGGGAAACCTCTCCCCGTCTTGAGTCATGTAAGTCTTTATATTTTGCTACTATATTTCTGTATTACTCTCCCATAATATGTATGTTTTAAACAGATAAGAAACTATTACCCCTTCGAACTATAGCCAAAGTTGCTATGACACACCTTAACTTTACGGGGGTCCTATTACCCTCCTAAACTCAATTTTAATGTATTATTGTCCACTCTTTGTGCCTACGTGGCACCTTTTGTGCTTATGTTGAACCTTTTACGACAAACCTTAATCGCAAGTTTTTTAGGCCACATAAGCACAAAAGGTGGATAATAAAGCAGTAAAATTGAGTTTTGGGGGGGGGGGGAGGGGGTAATAGGACCCCCCTGAAGTTAAGGTGTGTCATAACAACTTTGGCTATAGTTCGGGGAGGGGGGGGTAATATTGCTTTATCTCATGTTTTAAATGTTTTAATATAGGAAAAGTGGTCTAACAGACCCTTGTAGTTGACTCAGATTGTAAACTGAACCCTTTTACTTCACAAAGTTTCTACCAGACACTTAAACTCGTTCAAAATAAGAATTTTAAACCCCTCTATCGCTGCGTGTTACTCACTTGCTATTCATGGATGACACATCATATCCATATAAAAAAAAATGCCACATTATATCCACATCAGTAGCTTATTCATTTACTAAAAAAAAACTTTTTATCCTCTGTTTTCTTTTTAAGATTCAAGTTTTATATGAAAAAAATTGAAAATCACAAAAAATGATATTTTTGCAAAAATTTATAGCCATTTTTTCCTGCAATAGCTCGCCAAGGTCGTGAACCACCCGATTAGAAAACCCCCCTTTATGACATGTCACAAATCTGACCAAGCAAAGGAAACTTATGTCAAAAATTTCATACAATTATTCAAAAATCTCACAAAGGCAAGGGAAACTTCTTCACAAATTTGAAGTAGGCAAAGGAAATTAAAAATTTTCACAAATATGAGAATGTTAAAGGAGATTTTGTCATGAAATTTTGTTCCAAAATCTAATCATAAAGGTAAACTCTTCTCACAAATCTGACTAAGGCAAAAAGAAAAATTAACCCATGGCCGTGAACGAGTTAGAATTCCGATGACTTCAATATTTCCAATCGTCCAATTCAAAAATTATCAAGGAAGAAATTATGGGGTTAAATGAAGAAGAAGAATGGGGAAAGGGGAGGAGTTGGAGGATCATAGCGGAGGTGGGTGGGGGAGGCCTATGTTTTAAATTATTTAAATATTTTCATATTCTATTATCTTTTAGATTTTTTCTTGATTTAAATATATTTTAATTAAATTTGATTCATACACTCACTTTTAAGAGGGTGTTGTCACATGCTCATCTGACTAAGCAAAATATATGCCACATAAGCTCGATCAACGATCAAAGGGGCTTAAAATTCTTATTTTGAACAAGTTCAAGTGTCTGATGAAAACTTCATGAAATAAAGGGGTTCAGTTTACAATCTGAGTCAAGTACAAGGGTCTGTTAGACCATTTCGCCTTTAATATAATGTTAATATGTTTTTTTTGTGTGTCTGTGTGTGTATATATATACATATTTATTTATTTGTTTGTTTTTAAGATTATATTACCCTTAGTATATGGCTAACCTCTTAATCTCTGAATAATAACTATGGATTAACCTGTAAATTCTTAAGAAATTAAGGCTTTGAATGTCCACACAAATTTAAAGGACTAATTATCAGACATATCCGGGGTGGGGTTAAAGAAGAAGTTATTAAGAACATATGTTAAGAGAGAGATGAACAGGGTAATTAATTAATTAGTTAAAAAAATGTACATTACTGTTCACTAGGAGAAAATATAGAAATTTAGTAAAAATAAGGACTAAAACATGATGAAAGACATAAGTGAGAGAGGGAGTACTAAGTAGGATTTTACATCTATTATTACAAACAAGCTATATATATATATATATATATATATATATATGCTGAAAAATTCATGACCCTTAGATTAAAAGAATTTAATGGTCAAGATGAGTTTGAGCTTATTTTATTTAATGACATGGCAACATGTGATTGGTGGAGAAGGTGTGGCAAGGATTGATGAGTTGGATTAATTGGGGTTGATTTGGATCGGGTTTGGGCTAATTTGGGTAAAAATGATGGGCCACCTTTGGCCTGAAAATTAACAAATAAATCGGGCTTGAATAAATATCATTGGGATTAAATTAAAATAGCCCAAATACTATATTTGAAAATCCACATTTTCAATTTCTTTTCCACTAAATTAATTTAACAATTCTTCTTTTGTCCTAATTAATATTCTAAAATTTATATGTATACAAACTATACCGATAATAATTTTGTAGTAAAATATAATAGTAATGTAGCGAGAAAAAGATTTTTTTAAAAAAAAAAAATTTGGATGAAGGTATCAAAATATTTTTGTGTAATTTTAATATAAATAGTAATTAACTAATTTTAACTAAAATATATAAAAATAAGGTAGAGGAATATAATAAATTTATTTTAGTAAATTATTTTGGACTAATAAGCATAGAAAAATTAATTAAAGGAAAAAGAAGAGCTAAAACTGGGTGTCACAGTAACATAAATTATTCTCTTAGACCATTAATGGTTTTGGATCCCTGTTATGTCCAGGTCCTAGTCTAGGGTCATGAAAAACTTGATATTAAAGCACAAAGTTCAAGTGTCCTAAATTATCTATGAAGTCGTGTTTAGTAGATTGTTGCTTATGGGTGTGTTGTGCATCACACTTATAATCATGAGGCTACAAAGAATTTAGAAGATATTTTCCATTCTTTCATGCTCCAGATCATGCAATAGAATTGTCCATACATAACTTATCTAGATTCATACTTTTCTCTAATTCCGCTAGTTGCGCCTAATTTTTGAGATGATAGACTTGTTAAAGCGAAGATTCTTAATGATGTGATTCTCTCAGATAGAGTCATCAGAAAGTTAAGAGACTACATAAAGACTTGAGAGAATTCCATTTATGTGTTCAAGTCTATTGATTCAAAGCATATATCCCTACCACATGAATCATCTGTTTGAGCCAGAGTAAGATATGTATTTAGGCCCTTTTAAAAATTATTTTACCAATGACCCATTTATAGGGTAGAAGTACATATCTGAATGTTGGGACCCGAGAAAAAGTGTAACTTAAGGTGTTATAAGTCATGAGTAATAGAAATATTCCAGAGCCAGAAATAGGATGTCATGAGTTAGAAGTAAGAGTGGGGATAGTTATTGATCGAAGAATGTAGCTATAATCCTACTATATGAGTGTAGGGGGTTGGTATACCCTTTTGGTATTGGCTAAGGTGTAGCAAGATTTGTAGAGTTCATAGTAGTTAGCAGAGAAAGAATGATTAGTTAGGATGATTTAGAATATAATTAAACTAGGGAAGGAGTTCGTGATAGCTTGGCAATGTAGTAAAGATCATGTATATGTGGTGGATTGAAGGATAGAATGGTTAAGAATTATTAGATCTAATCTTCATTTGTAGTTTTTGAAAAGGAAAACTCCTTGGTGCTTGTAGAACTATGAAGGTAGTTTATAGGTATGTATGGATAAGTAGTTGTGATGTGTGAAATGAGAAAGTGTTAACAGACTATACTATTAAGATCGACTATTTTTATCATGAGATTTTAGTAAACCTAGTGTTCTTTGATTTTCATCTGGTGGTTGTAAGCTAGAATAGCATGCAATGTTGTGGTGTTAACTTTACCTGGTACTAGACACGAATCTTGAGTCATGGATGGTCACCGAAGTAGAAAGAATGATAGTTTGAGGATAATAATGTTAGTTTTATGCGATTGATCTAGTAGGCTCTATATGTTGTGTGGTAGAACTTAGATTGATAACTTATGGAGGGTTAGAATGTGTAACTATAATGTATATGAGGATAGAGATGAACCAATGAGTTATGGATAGGTCATTAGATAAAGAAGAGTCTTAAGTTATATAAAGAAAGAGGTGTACCCAAGGTAGTATTTTGTTACCTGAGGTTCTAAGTTTTTAAGTGTTATATGTTCCTAGTTATTGTTCTTAAGTTACTTCGTATGGAGAAATCTAGGTAGGTATTATTTGGTATTTATTAGAGCTAAATTGAGGGGATTATAGATATAAGCCTCTTGATATAGTTTTAAATTCAATTGAATTAGGTTGATATGAGATTAGAGGTGTGATACTAGAAGACTAAGAATAAGAGGTTAGATTGTTAAACATTAGAGGGAGTGGATATGTACGCCTATGAGAGTATAAATTATAGGATAATGACTATAGAGGCTAAAGGAAGTTATGATTAGTACCCTTGGAAGGAATATCCTAGAACGAAGTTAATATTTTTCGTATTATAGTTTATCAGGGTGAGTTTAGAGTTCATGTGCATAATGATACCGCATCTTGCTGAGTGTTGTATATATAGCTCTGTTTAGAGAATAGGTTCACATACCTAGGATAACAAACTTTAAGCTAAGGGGGAGATGATGAGGTGTTGAACAAATGCAAGTCTTGAGTTTCTAGAAGCAATGAGTTTCAAAAAAGAGTTAAGATATGTGCCATAGTAACCCATTCTTATTTTAGCATATTCCTCGTACTTCAGCTTAAGAGGACACTCTACCCATGTCTTATTCCTTTTAGCCATGCCTATTTTTGAGGATCAAATTTTCTATGTAGTCCCTTGTCCATGCTCTGTCCCTTGAACCGGAAGAAATAGGGTTTTACTCAGTGATCCAAAAATTTTCTCTATGATTCTAAGGACCCAATTTCTATGTTATGATGCTTATGATCCATGAACCTATGTCTCGCGTTATGCTAAGTTCAAAGAAACTATATATTTCTAAATGTTACCAACTCATAATATGTCATGTCTAAGACTAAAACACACTCTAATTGTGCTTTATATGACTAATATATGGAGTGTTCCTTATCTTACTTCTTGGGCCCCAGTTAGGCATCAAGTTTATTATGAGTATAGGTCATGATTTCACCATTCCTATAGCTAAGGTTCTTAGGCCCCAGTTATGGTGCGACAACTCTAGCTAAGGTTATAGCTGAAAAGGGAAGAGAAAGATGGGCTTTCGTTATATGAAATGGTTAGAAAGAGGATATATAGTGTAAATGACTATGAAATTGATTGATGTTTCTAATTTTAGGTATGGATATCCATAAAGGGGGCATAGTAATGATAATCATAAATGTTGTGATTGATAGATCTAGATATGCAGACTATTGTATTATATGGCTAGTATTCTTTGATTAGAGATTGAGGTCGGTTGATTATAGTGGTAAGATGGAGTAGTATTCTTGGGGGAAAAAGTTTCTAGAGAGATATATGGTATAGAATTCCATAACTTAGACCAACATGATCACACTATATGTAGGACCTTATAACTCCCAATTTGGATTGAGTATGGGAAAAATATGCAGTTAGATTCAGACTCTACTAGTTATGTGTACCCTTGAGGACCATAGCTCACAAAATATAAGGTGTAATATTTGGAAGAAGAAGCGTAGTCAAGAAGAGTTGCTAAGCTTAAAGATTATTAGTCGAATCGTTAAGGTAAAAATACTCATTTTCCTACATTCAACACTACTTTTCATGTCACGTGTCAATCTTAATACATTCTTATGAGTCCTTGAAATTCATGCTTTACATTATTATGATCATTTTTTATCGAACTCGTGTCCTAGATCATGTCTATACCAAGTCTCATATGTCTCATTCCTGCTCACCCGACGTGCTCGGTGTAGACATTAAGCTTCTCTTAATGTATGCGAGTTAAAAATAAATTCTTGATGTGAAGTTTCAGCCCTTACATCATGCATATAAAACTTAAATAAGTCCCTAGACATCATACAAGGATGAATGATCCCAAGAGGGAGATATTATAACACTTTAAAAATTTCTTAGTTTGAGTATAGCATATTTACGCCTTTTAGACCTCAAAAGGGACTTGGTTGATCTTATTATGGAATGGAAAATGCTTGGGATGAGTTTTAGGACCTTAATAGGAGTTATTAATGTGGAAATTTTCTTGTGTTTCACATTGGAGAGTGCCCTTCTTTGGGACACACATCGCGGATCTCTAGGAGAAGCTCACTGCCTAGCCTCTGTGATGGGTGGCATGGCGCAGAGGGAGTTATGGAACATTAGGGAGAGCATCAAATACCCATCTATTTTTTTTAGATAGGTTTCCCAAATCCTCTTAATTTGAGGGGAATTTGGTCATTCTACCCTTATGAAACTGTCCCCCTCTTAACTTAAAACACCCCAACTCATTTTACTTCTCAATTTATCGGTTAAAAACACACTACTTTCTTCCTCAAACTCCCAACTTCAAATCTCAAGGAAGATCAAGGCTAAGATTCTTCTTCAAAGGGATTCTTCTCAAATTTTGTCACTGATGGTACATAAGATTGTCCTAAGTTAAGAACCTCCTCAAATTCTGTCCTTTATTTTCATTAATTCCCTTTTTATGAACGGGGCTTAGATCCATTTCACTTGAATCTCAATAAATCTATAATCTATCTATGTTACATTTGAACCCTCTTTATTCATGTTCCTTTTCCATGAAATTTGTGATGTATGTAGAACTACCCTAAGTCAAATTTATTTTCAACCATGGTTCTTTAAATTGATTTATTTTATGTTTCAAGTAATGATTTAGGGTTGATACATTGGGTTCTGGAAAAAGATAAAAAATATAGATTTATGAATATTCTTTCCCCAAAGGGAAACTCTTTGCTTTATTGTTTTGAATCTTGATTTGGGTTACTATGTTAGTTCTTAGAATCGCTAAATTTGGAAGAGAAGAAGATGATTATTTTGAGTTATGCTACATGATGAATTTCCTTAAAAAATCCATAACCCATTTGATATGAGCATGCCTTTCAAGATGATTTTATTGGGGGGATTTGACTATTTTACCATTGATTAATTATTAAAGGTATTTAACAAGTATTTTGAATGGTCTTCCAAAACTTTAATGAAATAGGATCTTTACTCATGAAAATAAGAACTCTGAACAAATGGCTTGCAAGTCATGGTATGACGATACCATTATGATATGCACGCTTTAAGTTTAATGATTGGTCGATGAGATAAAGATGAGTTACGTTTTAAAAGATGATTGATGAGATGAACATGAATGAATACGGTATTAAAGAGAATTAGATTGTTAACCGACAAGGTGTGAGTCTCCGTGGCTCGAACACCTAAAACCTATGTTTTGTCAACATCGGTATGGTTCATTCCATAATTTGGACAAACTTAGAGGTCTCCTCCATGAGGATGATTTGTGCATGCCCACATGATGTTATATCCTAGTCCATATGGTAAATGTGGGTTGAGACTCTGCCTGTCAGGTGTTGATCTAACTCACATAGCACGTGGTGTATATTTATGATGTCTGTGATCCTATCTAGTTCAGAAGTAAAGTAAATGAGTTTAATCAATCCCTTTTTTTGGTAAATATTTATGTCAGCCTATTCAGTACAGTTTTAGTTTCAGTTTCATGTATATGACATATATTTTTAATATCCCATGTTTCCTCCATCAATTTATGGTGTAGTTTCATACAAGTATTCTATATCATGCTTTCCTTCCCAGTTTTAAATACCAATACATTCCATGTATTAATTGTCTTGGATGCTACATCATTTCATGATGTAGATTTCGAGACATACGTTTGTGATTTTCTTTCAACTAGGACTTGACGTATCAGTAATTGGTAAACCCTTCATTTTTTGGAAAGCGTAATACATTTGATGTCAGACTTACTTCAGATTTATGGTATCATCGGGCCCTTGTCCCAGCATAGATATTGACTCATGGTAGTAGAGGCTTCATAGACCTACGATGATGTCATTTCAAATCATTAAGTCAAGCCACTGTTCACTCAAGGAACCCAAGAAATATCCTTAACCAATGGTCCATACGGTTCACTCAAGGGACCATCAAACTCATCAAAAATCACGGTGCACACATATGCTAAGGATCTTATGTCAGTCCATGTACCAATATGCCAGAAAACTAGTGCCTTGCCACCCTTATCCCAAACCAAGTGATCCCACCCTTATCCTCCTTGCAATCCACCAATTCAATCATAATCAATCTTTATCAAATCACTCACAACAATAACAAGTACTATCAACAAGTACAATCACATAATGAGTTAAATCAACCACACTTGCATAGCAACAAGATCCTTTTACCAATCTCATTATAGGTTATCAAATTCAAAACTTGCATTTAATAACTAACAAGTTCATTATTCATTAGCATGTATTGCAACTAAATAAACAAACAATTAGTTAACATGGATATGTATAACCAAATTGAGCATTAACTCTAATTCAATCATAACCTACCTCAATCCAAGCCTTGCAATGCTCTAAATGACTTAAGCCTTGCCCTTTCTTATAGCCTCGTCTTGATCTTGATCTAAAAACAACAAATAAAGAATAATTCAACTAATGTTCTACCAATTCTAGGTATTATCACCTAATTTTATAACCTTAGGGTCAAGTTCATGCACAATTCCACTATTCTAGGGTTTTTTACCCTTTATCCCACTCAAATTCTCCATAAATCAAGATTAAGAGGATGAATTCTAGTCTAGTAATCATAATTCAATTATTGTAGACTATAGTCAAGTGAAATTAACCCCTCCATAACTAATTTGTACCAAGTTCTTAACCTAGGGTTAAACCCACCATCCACACCACAATCAGTTCTATGAATTCTAAGGATTTAGGTGAATTTATTCTAGGAGGAAGAAACTCAGTTACCCTAAGATTGGAAGCTGATAAAATACACAAAAAATCACCACCGAATCGCCCTCCCTAGAATTTTGCAACTTTGGAATCAAAAACAATTTTTTTACACTAAACTTGCTATTTACTGCATCTATCCCACTATAGCGGCCCAATTCTCACTATAGCGGCATCGCTATAGTGAGATCTTCCCAATAGAACAATGCTGACTAAAAGTGACTTTTGCTATAGTAGAAAAATTCCAGCTATAGCAGCCTGCCACCGGCTACAGTGGGGTAGG
Source organism: Capsicum rhomboideum (assembly GCA_031232105.1). Lineage (NCBI taxonomy): Eukaryota > Viridiplantae > Streptophyta > Magnoliopsida > Solanales > Solanaceae > Capsicum > Capsicum rhomboideum. Next base: position 56,399,778 of record CP124718.1, read on the forward strand.
TAGGAAAAAACTTTAAACAAGTTCCTAGTTTTGCCATTTTCAAATACACTTCCAAATTTCAACCTTACAAACTAAACCCTTTACATCAAACGCTACATCCATAGTTCTACAAACCCAAATTACGTTATAAAAGTTTCTAAGAACTCCCTAACTTCTTAGCTAACACGTTATGATCTCAAATCCATGAATTACCACACCATCAATCACTGGATTTTCCTAGACCACACTACTCCTAAAATTCATTGAAAACTAGCTTAGCCTAAAATTTTCAATATTTCATCTGGGAGAAACTTAACCCAATTTTCACATGCTAAGCTATATTCCGACAGAAAGTGTCATTACAATATATACCAATTTACCCATCATTCTTCCCCAAATGATAATCAATGGAAAAGTAGGGAAAATCTAGCAAAGGAAATACCTGAATCCTCAAACAAGTGAGGGTACTTGTTACACATATCCAATTCAATCTCCCAAATGGCATCCTCAACAAGACGGTGCTTCCACTGGACTTTCATTGACCTAATCTCTTTGGTTCTCAACTTTTGAATATATCGATCAAGTATCACCACCGGTTCCTCCTCATAGGAGAGATTCTTATCTAATAATACTAAGTCCCAATGATTTATATAGTTGCCATCCCCATGGTACTTATTAAGCATATAGACATGGAATGAAGGATGGACAAACTTGGAGAAAATGCCAAGTCTATAAGCTACCAAACCTACATCATCAAGAACTTTAAATTGACCAATATACCTCAGGCTAAACTTGCCCCGCTTGCCAAACTACATCACTCCCTCCATGGGAGAAACCTTAAGTAGTACATGTTTGTACTTCTTGAAGAATATGTCTCTCACCTTACGATCAGCATACTCTTCTGCCGACTTTAGGCTACTAACAACTTTTCTTGTATGAACATCACCTTCTCTTGAGTCTTTTTAATGAAATCATCACCTAAGGGTTTCACATTACTCATCTCAAACCATCCTATAGGTTATCTACATCTCCTCTCATAAAGAGCCTTAAATGGGCCATGTCAATACTGGAGTGATAACTATTATTGTATGAAAACTTGCACAATGCCAGAAACTTATCCCAATGACCCCCAAAGTCAGCCACACACGCCCGAAAAATTTCTTCTAGGACTAGAATAGTCCTCTCAGACTGCCCGTCAATCTGAGGATGGAAGGCAGTAATGAGATCTAGCTTAATGCTCAACTCCTCATGCAACTTGTGCCAAAACTTAGAGGTAAACTATGTACCTCTATCAGATATGATGGAGATTGGAACCCCAAGCATTCTCAAGACCTTCTTAACATAGATCTTGGCTAACTTCTCCGCATTATAATTTACCTTGAATAGATGAAATGTGCGAACTTTGTTAGCTTGTCAATAATGAACCAAATTGAATCATACTGTCCAAAGGTCTTAAGAAGACCCACCAATAAACCTATGTCAATCCTCTCCTATTTCCTCCACGAAATAGGCATTCTCTGAAGTAGAACTGCAAGCTTCTGATACTTATATTTTACCTGCTGACAATTCTGACATGTTTCCACATAATCCCCTATGTCTCCTTTATTCGGGGCGACCAATAAAGTTGTCTCAAATCATGATACATCTTGGTTACACCAGGATGTATAGAATATCTAGAGTTTTGAGCTTCTGCTAATAGACTAGGAATCAAATCATTAGCACGGGGCACACACACATGCCCCTTTAGCCTAAACACACCTCTAGCATTATAGTGGCCTCACGGTCCTCACCACACACTACCTTATTTTGAATCTTATTCAACTTTACAACCTCATACTGTCTGGCCTTGATTTTATCAAGGAATGTTGATCTTGCCTCAACACTAGCCAACACTCCACCTCTTTTCGACACCCCAAACTGAATAAACTGCATCACTAGAGTTTGAATCTCTCTAGCTAATGGACGCCTTATCACTTTAAAGCAAGCTAAACTTCCCAGATTTACAGATTTCCTACTAATGCATCTACCACCATATTGGGATTTCCTAGATGATAGTAGATGGCAATATCATAATCCTTTAGCAACTCTATCCACTACCGTTGTCTCATATTTAATTCCTTTTGAGTGAACACATGTTGTAAACTGCGTTCACTAACATATAAGTAGTGCCTCCACATTTTGAGTGCAAAGAGACCGCTAGTTCCAAGTCATGAGTTGGATAATTCCTCTCATGGACCTTTAGTTACCTTGAAGCATAGGCAATCACGTTCTTATCCTGCATCAATACAGTACCCAAGACAGAATGTAAAACATCACAAAAGACGATAAGATCTTTACCTTCCATGGGCAAAGCAAGAATAGGAGTTGTGGTCGAAAGAGACTTGAGCTTTTGGAAGCTCTGTTCACACTTGTTAGACTACGCGAATAATACTTTCTTCTCAGTCATTCTCGTCAAGTGAGTATCAATTGATGCAAAACCCTTAAAAAACCTGTGGTAATAACTTTCTAAACCCATAAAAGTCCAAACTTCCATCACTGAAGTAGGCCAAACCCAATTCTTAACTGCCTCAATCTTTTAGGGATATACCACTACCCTTTTTTCAGAAACCACATGCCCCAAAAAGGACACGGATGACATCCAAAATTCACACTTGGAGAATTTTGCATAAAGCATCTTCTCTCTAAATATATCCAAGATAATATGTAAATGCCCTGCATGCTCCTCTTTACTCTTGGAGTACACCAAGATGTCATCAATAAAGACAATAACAAATGAGTCCAAGAAAGGTTTAAAGACACCATTCATCAAACTCATAAAGGTTTCCGGTGCATTAGTTAACCCAAAGGACATCACTAAAAATTATTAATACCCATAACGGGTCCTAAAGTCTATCTTAGAAAGATCCTTAGGACAGATCTTCAACTGGTGATACCCCGACCTTAGATCTATGTTAGAATTCACTAAAGCACCCTATAACTACCAATTGTCTATCCTAGGCAAAAGGTACTTATATAGGAAGGTTACCTTATGCAGATGTTGATAATCTATACACATTCTCATACTACCACTTTTCTTTTTGACAAACAACACTGGAGCACCCCACAGTGAAGCACTATGAAGAATAAAATTCTTACTAAGCAATTTCTGCAACTGTCTTAAGCTCTTTTAACTTAGTAGGAGCCATTCTATAAGGAGGAATAAAGATGGCCGAGTTCATGACTCTAAATCAATACAAAATTCAATGTACCGATCTGGAGGACTACTAGGAAAATCAGTAGGGAACACTTCCTAAAATTTGCTCACTGTAGGAACTGATTCAAGAGATGGGACCTCTGCACTAGTGTCCTGAAGATACACCCCCTTCCTACTAACTTTTTAGCATGAATAAAAGAAATGAGTTTCATCGGACTAGGCTTATAGACACCCTCCTACTCTAGCTTATCCATCCTCGGAATAGCTAAAGTCACAGTCGTAGCATTACAATTCAAATAGCATGATATAAAAACAACCATGTCAGACCCAAAATGATATCAAAATATAAAATATCAAAAATTACCAGGTCAACCCTAGTCTGGAAACCCATAAACATTAGTGAACAAGCACGATATACTTGAGTTACTACCACAGAACCCCAGACCAAGTAGATGCATAAATAGGTGAATCAAGCATCTCATAGACCATATCAAACCCTAAAGTAAATTTAATATACATCTATGAAAATGTAGAATCTATATCAAATAAGTGGATGATCTCTACAATTTCTTCTACCCTGTCTACCGGCTGGAACTAAAGCTATAGACTACTGTTGGCTTTAAAAACCTATCTGCCTTCCACTAGGAAAGTTCTTCTAAATTGTTCAATCCCACTACAAGTAAAGCATGCTCAATTTAATAAAGGCCAATTAGGAGAAGAGTATGAAGCCCCTTAGTACCTTCACCAAAAGGCTGCTGAGTGGTCCCTGATGGACCCCTTATAGAAACTAGAAAGGCTGATTGGATAAGACATGCAGGGTAGGCCTGAGAACTGTGGCCTCTGGAGTATGATCCACTAAAGTTGCCTACATTTTGGGCCTTCTTTCCAGCCATTTTTTTCATATCCATCCTGTTTAACTCCCTATAATTTCTTCACAAAATCTACTACCTTATTGAAGATCTTATCTCAGGAAGTCATCTGAAGTGCGGAAATCTACAAATTGGTATTCAAACCTATCACAAAGCGGCAATTTTGCTCTTCCTCCATGTCAAGAAATCGGATCACAAACCCGGACAAGTCATGGACCTTAGCCTCATAACATACAAAATTCATATTTCCCTACTCAAGGGAGAGAAACTCGTCTTTCTTCTTGTCACGCAAGGTGTGTGCCATATACTTCTCTAAAACCAAGATGTGAAACTATGTCCAAGTCAGCAGAGGCAACAATGAATATCCACACTCCACATATGCCCTCCACTACTGCTTAACATCTCCTTGCAGTTGAAAGGTCACAAACTCTACTCCATATTGTTTCACTATACCCATCTTATGTAACTTCTCATGTCAGTCCATTATAAATTCAAAAGAATCTTCCATGTCATAACTGAGAAATACTGGGGGTTTTATATTTAGGAACTTACATAATAATTCATACTCATTCCCAGTCATAACACGAAGAAGTATTGGATAAGGAAACACTTCTGTCCCAAAAATCTCATCCATCCTTCCTAAACTGGTGTGACATCCTCATGTTCTGGAATCTCATCATTTATTGCCTTATCATGATAATCCTCGAGAGGGGGAAGTGACTCACATCTCTTCCTGGCTGGATTAACTGTAGACTTGGCTCCACCCCTGGTAGGTGCCGCCCTACCTCTTCTCCTTCCGCTTTCTCTCACCCATCCTCAACCCCTAACTACGAGCTCAACAATTATAGCAACTGGTGTGGGAACCTATATTTTAGCTCTGTTCGTTCTTGTGTTCACCATCTACAAAAAATAGAATGAATAGGTCAGATACCAATTTGGATCTCCAAATACCAATTGAAATCAAGTCATAACATAAAAAAAAAAAAAAAAAGTGCAGTTTTTCCTAAAGTCTGTAGCCTCTCGAAGAAAAGTACAGGCATTTTTGTACCATTCAATAAGACTTTACTAGACTCATTCTGGTATGATAAGATCTAAGATACCTAGGACTCTGGTACCAATTCTGTCACGACCTAATCCCATCTTGAGTGGCACTTACACTAGCCCTCCAATAGGAGAACCATCTAGCCCGACTAACTAAAACCAAATACTTGACCATTTTAAATAAGAACAAAACCAATTTCATTAATGAAATAATATCTCTAACAATTTAATTAAATGCAAAAATAAAATCATCAATTCTAAAATTCCCCCAGAAACTGTATTTCATCATGCCAGAACTCTAACTAGAACATGTCGATGGGTACAGCCAAAAAATACCAACAACAAAATGAAAACTATCTTTTCCCAAAACAAGTGGACAAGATCGAAATAGGATAGATCTATGGCTACCTAGTAGATGAATGCTTACCATTGGATCTGATATCGCTCTATAGTCTACAAGTGAGGTCTCGTAGAAGCCACTGGAATATGCTCTACACTCAACAAAAAGAAAAGTACAGGGTAGTATCATTACAAAACCACTATGTACTGGTAGGATCATAGGCCAACTCAACTTAATCAATGTGAATACTTAACTAAAAGTTTATAAACAAGTAGCAAACATGCCACCTTAACAATATGTATTCAAGCCAGTAATTCCACCACAGTCACACTTTTATAACAACAAAGCCAAATAAATAAATGAGAAAACATTTATAAATATCAACACTCAACTCAATCTCAAAACACAGAAACAACTCGTAAGACCAAATCAGTTTATCATTACTTTAAAAGCATCTTATTACCTTAATTCATCAAGTAATAACTCACTCTAAGTACAAGGTACAAATCATTATGTCAAGCCATCGATTCACTCCAGAAACCCAAGAAATATCATTAACAAATGATCAACATACGAAACACAACAGATGAATAACAAAATATAACTCGGTTCAATTAAGGAGCTGTCAAACTCTCTTAAATTCATGGTGTACAAATATACTAAGGGTCTTATGTCTGCCTACTAGCCATGATCTGCAAGGGATGAGCTCTATCCATGTACCAATATACTAGAAAACTAGTACCTTGCCACTCTTATCCCAAACCAAGTGCTATACCACTCCTATTCCAACGTCCCCACCCTTATCCATCCTAAAATCCACCAATTCAATCATAATCAACCTTTATCAAATCATTCACAATAATAACCAGTACTATCAGCAAGAACAATCACATAATGAGTTAAATCAACCACACTTGCATACTAACAAGGTCCATTTTACCAATCTTATTATTGGTTATCAATTTCCAAACTTGCATTAATAATTAACAAGTTCATCATCAATTAGCATGTATTTCAACTAAATAAACAAACAATCAGTTAACGAGTACACATACAACCAAATTGAGCCTTAACACCAATTCAAACATATCCTACCTCAATCCAAGCCTTAAAATACTCTAAATGACTTAAGCCTTGTCCTTTCTTGTAGCCTTGGATTGATCTCGGTCTAAAAACAACAAATAAAGTACAATTCAATCAACGTTCTACTAATTCTAGGTATTATCACCTAATTTCATTACCTTAGGGTCAAGTTCGTGCACAATTCTACTATTCTAGGGTTTTATACCTTTTATCCCACTCAAATTCTCCATAAATCAAGATTAAAAGGATGAATTCTAGTCTAGTAATCATAATTCAATCATTCTAGACTATATTCAAGTGAAATTAACCCCTCATAACCAAATCATACCAAGTTCTTAACCTAGAGTTAAACCCACCATCCCGACAATAATCAATCCAATGAATTCTATGGATTTAGGGATTGAATTTATGCTAGGAGGAAGGAACTCACTTACCTTAAGATTAGAAGTTGATGAAATACACCAAAAATCACCCTCCCTCGACTTTTACAACTTTGGAATAAAAATAACATTTTTACACTAAAAAATGTTATTAACTGCTTCTAGCCCGCTATAGCCATCTGATTCCCGATATAGCAGCATAGATATAATGGGATCCTCCTACTATGGTAGTGCTGACTAAAAGTGACTTCCGCTATAGTGGAAAAAATCCTGCTCTAGTGGGACCATAATAGAATCCTGCCTCCGCTACAGTGGGGTTGGTGAGGCAGAAACTTTGGACAACTTCCCATTTTTGCCATTTTCAAAATACACTTCCAGATTTCAACCTTACAAACTAATCCTTTTACATCAAATGCTATATCTAGAGTTCTACTAACCCAAATTCTATTTTGAATGTTTATATGAACTCCCTAACCTCTTAGTTAATATGTTATAATCTTAAATCCATGAATTACTATACCATCAATCACCAGTTTTTCCTAGACCAGACCACACCTGAAATTTATCCAAAACTAGGCTAGCCTAAAATTTTCAATATTTGACTTGGGGAGAAACTTAAACCAATTTTCACATGCTAAGTTATACCATAATGAGAAAAAGGTAGTTACAATTTTGTTTCCGCATTTATATTCTTGATTTTATAAATGTTTTCTTTCACACTTATTGGATGAATGCTCATGATGTAAACTAAGTGTTTCTATCAGACCATTAATGATTTTGGGTGCCTGTTACGTCCGTGGCCTAGTCTCGGGTCTTGACACGTTGATACCACTAGTTGGAATCAAAATCATCAGAGTGTCATACGGAAGCTAATAATTGTAAATTATTGAGGCGATAAATTAGATGACACATAAAAATATATTAAAACTTAATATTATTATATGATTTGGCCAATTGGCCTACATATGACAATAACAAAAATAAAAAACTAGTGAGAGAAAATTTACCCCTAAACAAGAATCTCTTGCGGACTACATTGTGGATGCTACTGTGTTCATGTTTGAAAATAAGGGTCTTCAATTTATAGTTTCACGACCCAAAATACGAGAGTATGTGGGCACCTACTCTATTCTAATTAGATAGGAGAACCCTTACCATCACACCAATATTATGCAAAATCTTAGTAAAAACCTAATAGTAAGTTAACAAAATCTTAGTAAAAACCTAATAGTAAGTTAACATAGTCAATAAACAAAGGTCTTTACAACATTAGTACATAAACAACACATTATTCACTATACAAGATCTAGTCTAGACATGTACAAGAGTTTCTATGATGAGAACTACAATAAGTAATGACACAATTTCCGCGTAAAAAGGTATAAAAGTTGATGCTGAATAGCTGCCACTGTATATAACAAACTCCTAGACAACTTGAAATATATCTATATCCCAAAAAGGGGATATAACAAGAATACCATTAGTACACCACAAGTACTAGTAGGCATCATTGGTCGACTAGGGTTAGATAACGTAAAATCATATAGAATTCGCAGAATCAAGCATGACAATTAATTATAGCAATTCAACACTAAATTCATAATTTCCATTCCCACACTACCTCCTAGTAACTTTCGATTTCATCTTTTAACTAGGTTTGACCAATTTAGTTATGAGTGAACAAACCAAATTTCGTCAAATGATTTTGACTTCATCACTAACCCTGAGAACGTTATCTAACTAGACTACTCACATCTCTAGTTCAAGTCTTAACCTATGTTTCTTAGGTATAATACTATGCTCATGCCTGAGTACTACCTCCATAATCAACTCTATAAGTCAGTACTGACCACAATATCCTCACACACTTTAAATAGGCACTGCCACACTTCACCATAAATCAAATATGAGTAATTTAGTAATCAATACATAACAAGTAACTTCAATCAAAAATTTCCATCCACAGACAACCACTTAGACAATCGATAACTTCAACAAGACCAACCTTCAACTTATCACTGATTTCTCAATTACAATCACAAGTATAAGTTCAATAAAATAGTAGTGGATCTATGAATCCTCTAAATTCTACAAGTGTAAACCATACCACACCATTCATCATTTAATTATTTTACAAGAGTAGTCTAATACTACCTCAACTCACTACAACACTTTATAAAATACAAATGAGTAATAAAATGACTATGCATATGCAACAATGTAATCACAATTATCACAATCTCTTCTCAAATCTGTACATACATGCTAAAGAAATTTAGCTGCATAATATTCATAACTTGCAGAGGATTAGCTTTGTCTATGTACCGTACCAACGTGGTACCCGATCCTCTGAATATAAATAACCTGTACTGGCACGGTATCCAACCCTCTAAATATCATAATGTATGAATATCACCATCAAATATCAAGCAGGATATACTGCAGTGCACTAAATATGCAAGTACACACTTTTTCTAAACTCTTAGTCAAATTCAATTCATCATATCATGTATGCAACAATATCCACCAACTCGCATAGTCACAAGTATTTCCAAAGGGCAATTCATAAATATTTAACTTACGAATAGGAATGGAATCTAAATCATGTTATGACCATAATATAAATTAGGATTACATCTATATTCAACTGAGTCTAACCTCATCTACACCATATTTTGTTATTTATTCACCCTAGTCTCATCATTCTTAGGCACTTCTATCCACCGCCTTATGTTATGCCACTCAAATCAGGTATCTAGGCCAATTCTTTAGATTACCTACTCTTATGATGCATTATCGATACGTACAAGCACCCAAACATAAAACAATAAGCATAGAAATCATACAACATACAAAGTTCAATAAGAAATTTACACATAATCCACATAAACACAAAATTAATTCCTTTTTATAAAATTTTACAATATTTTATTCATCCAAACAGCAAGCCCGCAAGCCTAAGCATAATTTCTCTCATTAATTTTATATTATAATTACATTCCCTAAACCTTAGTATACTACTTATAAATCATAACCTACCTCGACCCAAGCTGCTACTATGAGGTGCATGAATCCACATTCCTTGATTCCACTCTAGTGATTCTGGTGGAGAATTCACGGTAATATGATTAGGACATATATTTTTATGGGCTTGCCTCTCTGTTTTAGTAGTTTTGACTTAGGAATATCCCTAGATGATTTTTAGGATAAGGAAAATATGTTAAATAAAAACATGGTAAAAAAGGTTTAAAACCCGAGTGGATCACTAATGAGGCCTACTACAGTGGTCCAGGATTCGTTATAGTGAGCCTGCTATAGCGGCTAGGGAACCATTGTAGAGGTCCTATTCAGTATACCTGCCCCTTTTAATTTGATTCCAAGAGAGTTCTAACACTCTTAATGATGTTTAATTACGATATTAACTCGACATGACCTAGCATATTAAACTTGGGTATTTATCGAGGTATTTTAAACAACAATGAATTGGGCTGTTACATATAGAGATCCAAACTTTTCCTCCAAGAAAGGAATAACCAATTATGGAAGAGATGTTTTCCAACAAGTAAACCCTTCACTAAGATAGGCCATTTAAAGTAAAACACAATTATGCTAAAATTCAGATAAAGTAGAAACATTAGAACAAACCCTAACATTAATGACCCCCCCGCTTGACCCGACTTGACCATTAAATTAATCTCTATTACTCGCCTATTACTCATTTTCCTTCTCCTTGTCACCATGGATAGATCTACGTAAGAGGTAGGGGGTTGATCCGAACTCCCTTAACCAACAAATTACATAGTATATATGTAATGACCCTCGAGGTCATTTTCTCAATTTCCACTCATTTTAGCATTTTGAGCCTTCCCATAATGTATATAGGTTATTTATGACTTGTCAAAACTCTCGGTTTGGTTATCGGACAGTCCGTTTGGGTTTTAGACTCATTTTTCTGTTTTGGAGCTTTCGTTGTTAAGGATTTGGTCTCGGACCAAAACTCCTAGTAGATGATCTCAGATAGAAATTCCAATAGCACCATTAGCTCTAGAACATTGATTTTAGGCTATAAGGACTTTTGGTCCGGGTGCAGAGGTTTCTAGACTCATTTTGGGCTATTGGGTAGATTTGGTGATAAATAGAACTATAGGTATGGGCCCCACATTTAATTAAAATGACCTCGATCAGAGTCCATTTTGGACTTATCTAAAATTTGTTAACTGATAACTGGTGTGACCGCTAAAGCGGTCATGGAACTGCTTTAGCGGCACCAAGCCGCTTTAACGGCCTTGGCCATTTTAGCGAGGACTGCTTAAGCTCTCCCTTGTCTGCTTAAGCGGACGTCGCTTAAGCAATGGGGTGAAACTTTAGCGGCCTAAACCCTTTTGTCGGTTACCACTTAATTGGTCAAAGTCCATTTTAATGGTAGTCGCTTAAGCAGCCGAATGTCCACTTTAGCGGCACCTGACGGCTATTATATCCCCTTCTTCACCCGATTCTCTCTCATTTTCTCAACACTTTTCCCCCATTATTAAGAACATGAGGAGTGATAAATAGTGCGGATTCACCCATTAAATCTAATGTAAGTTAGCTCATCACTCCATGGTCATTATTCATCATTTTACCCATTGAATTTCGTCCTATTTCATTGTAAATTTTTAGAAATTAGGTCTTTGAAATCCTAATCTTTGGGGACTGATTTGAGCCCTGATTTAAGATCCATTTGTGCTCAAATTTTTATCACACATTTCTTATCATTCGAGGGACCTCATGACAGATTCAATTTTGAAATTTCATTAGCGGGCCCAACGGGCCCATTTTTGACCTAATTTTCGGCCCAGTGTTTTATATTACAATATGGGTATCATTTTACTCATAATGATGTGTAGGTTACTATTTTGATAGTGTGACATCAATTCGAGATCGTGGAGCAAGGTCATGCTATTTGTGGACACTTCAAAAATTATGGTTCGGCAACGAGGTAGGCTTCGGTCTACTTTTGTCTATGAGATTGTATATAGTATAGATTTCATGCTAGGAAGGGATTATAGGATGTAATTATGGCTAGTGTAGCATGACCTAGCCTATTTTATGGAATTTGGGGTAGAAATGTGACTCGAACCCTAGTATAAATACTTGTTATGTCCATAGAGTCCTATTACCTTTAATATAAGCATGTTGACCACAGTTGATGATTAAGTATCCTTTAGTATAAGACTTACCATTTGACTTAGCGATTCGGGAGGTTTTTCCCCTATTAAATCCTTGTGGTAGCTTTATGCCCTTGATTATTGTGGTTGCCTGATTTATGAGACCTTGCTATATTGGGTATATGTTATTGGACTGAGACTGTGATTATGAGACTAGTTGGACTCTAGGTGATTATTCTACCCTCAACAAGTGTATGATTATCATTTATAGATGCTTAGGTGCTTATGGTTGTATTATTTGGATACTGGTGATGGCATGCATACTATCTGGCGCATTCATGCTCATTTAGTGGTACATTTCGGACCAAAACCTTGATTTTACTACTATTTCCAAAAAGGGGATTTATTCCTACTTTTTACTTTTAAAAAGGGTTATTTTATAACGGAAATCATACCACCTTTTTATTGGATTGTGAGCTTTTGGAACTAAAATGATGTTTTGAAACTTTGACCGAGGATGATTCCGATCCATTATTTATCCATTCATTTTACCACTACTATTTACTTTGGTTGAAGGATATTCTGACCCTTTGTAAATGATTATGATGATTTAGTCCCGAGCATGATCTCGAGCAATGGATTTATGAATTTTTATCCTTTTAGTCATGGTTCAAGCCCGTACAATGATTTTACCTATATCTCTCTCCGGTATTGGATAGAGTATATGAATTATGATATTTATTGAAAATCCTAGATTGGGACCAGGTAGTGTATTTGGATTTCTCGAATCCCCTAGGAGGCCCCTTCGTCTGAGAGCCGTCATGCCGGAGAAGTTTGGTAGCCGTAGGTCCTTCCTTTGGGAGCTAGGTGAGCTGGACGAGGTGTATACATTTGGTATAGTATGGTTTGAGATTGTAGAATCGGTTCGAGTCCAATGTCCCCGATATAGTTATGGCATTTTGATTTATGTTGCATTCATCTATTCTTATGCATTGCCTATCACCAGTATAGTTGTTTGGTGCCTGTATCTATCGGTCTTATAGGGGTCTGTATAGGTACAGGTTATGGTTGATATTTTTTTAGTGTTTCTGTGAACCTTCTGGGCTTATGCTGGTCCAATTAAGTACTTGTTTGCCCGGACTAGCCGGTTACTTTATTATTAGTTTTTATGGTTAGTTCGTGGCAGGGTGGTTGTGGATTGCTACCCGAGTTAAAGGTATGTTTTTGATTCCTTTACTCTTGCAGTGAGTTACATTATGGTTTGATTATCTCATATTTAGTCATGCCTGGTTAGGGATCCTGGTTATGCTAGAGTTAACTTCCCTACTTGATTTTGGGCCTTCAGATGTTAGGGTGATTCCCTCAGGTTGTTACCACTGAGCTAGACCTATATATATATAAATCGTGTTATCGTATAGCCCTCTTTTCATTTCCTATTCATATCGTATATGTATTTTTTGGTATTATATACTATAATGTATCTTTCTTCCACTCTTCATTTGTATATTGGCTAGTGATATACAGTATTCTACCTTAGGCCCTAATTGTTGTCAGAATAGGATAGTTGATCCTTATTTCTCCATTAGCATTATTATTCTTTGTTCTTGGATAGTTGCCCGTTGTTTATATTCATACCTTACATGTTATTTATGCTTGCATTATTTCTAGAGCTCATTCTGCCATTGCCTACTGAGTACCACGTGTTTGGTACTCATACTACACTTCTGCAGCCTGCAGGTTATATTATAAGTTATCGTCATTGGTGTGTGTATCGTGCGGAGCAACTATGGATCGGAGAGTTGGGGTGAGCTCCTGACATTTTGGAGTATCCCTACCCTTCCTCATATTGTTAAACTATTCTCTATGTTGTGTCAGAGACGTCTTTTATATATACTTTTTTCCTATATTTCATTTGTACTCCTGTTGTATTAGAAGCTCTTGTATTGGCTCCACTATGTTTTAGGGTTATATTAGCCTTGCTATTGTATTTATTCTATTGTTTCCTTTATTTCTATCAGGAGTCCATTACTAGCTGTTTCGGACTACGGGTTGGCTTACTTATTGGTGGGTTATAGTAGGTGCCATCATGATCTGAGAAATTGGGTCGTGACAAAATTGGTATCAAAGCCTAGGTTTAGCGTTGTTGTTGGTACAAGAGCTAAGTGTTTAGTAAAGTCCTGTGGATCGGTGCAGAGACGTCTGTATCCTATCTTTGGGAGGCTACAGGGCATTCTTAGAAAATTCTATTCTTGACTCCTTGTCGTGTCTTCGTACTTCTATGAACCTCTAAGTACTTATTTTGACTCCATTCTCTATCAGAGGGACAGCCCAAGGTCATAAATAGATGTAGACGGTATTTTAGCTCTTGATACCAGAGTTTCAGCTCAACATCAGGTTAGAGAGTTAGAGATTAATATCGAGGATCTTCAGCATCAGCCAGAGGATCTGGGGTCAGCCTAGGATTTGACAGAGTTTGTGACTGCCTTAGCTTTTCAAGATTTGGTGTTTGGGGTTCTGAGTCTGTTTCTGGATACCTTCTAGCTAGAGGTGATGTCGGATTTATCGAGTAGTTCTCAGACTAGAGTTAGACTTATTGGTGTTCAGCAGGGTTCTCTGTCTATTTCAGAGTATGAGATTGGGTTTCTCGAGTGGGCCAGACATACTCCTATGTTATTTTCTACTGAGCATGAGATGGTGCAGAGATTTAACAGAGGGTTGACTTTACCACTCCATTTGGCATTAAAACATTTGATGGTAGCTAGGTATTCTTTCTCTGAGGTTGTTGGTCATGTGAGGGCTATAGAGAGAGCTTGCTTTGAGGCATATGGAGGTAGCAATAAGAGGCCATGTCAGCAGTTCAATGTTAGGGGTATTCTGCTTAGAGGTTAGAATCTTTCCAGTAGAGGTCAGCATCATTTGCAGCCTATTAGGCCCGTATAGGTAGCACCTCAGCTTATGGGTAGCTCTCAGGTAAATCATAATGGAATCGATGGACAGAGTTCTGGTCAGGCAGTACGGGTTATTCGGTTTGGGTTACCAGGCAGTGGGTGTAGTACCTTAGAGTATTCCAGGAGCATGTTTCGACTATGGCAGGATTTTCCATTGGTCTAGAAAGTTCCCCAAGCTGGAGTTAGTTAGCCAGTTGGGTTTAGCTTGTGTTTCCCACCAGGTTAGAGCTTCAGGAGTTTGTTATAACTGTAGAAAAATCAGCCACTGGTCCAGAA
This sequence comes from Capsicum rhomboideum, assembly GCA_031232105.1. Lineage (NCBI taxonomy): Eukaryota > Viridiplantae > Streptophyta > Magnoliopsida > Solanales > Solanaceae > Capsicum > Capsicum rhomboideum. Next base: position 56,415,034 of record CP124718.1, read on the forward strand.
AGTGTCACCGAAGTGGGATTATTAGTCATTCAGTTCATACAGATCAGTCTCATAGTATTGTTGTACCTTCCGTTAGAGGTAGTACACTTACTACCTCAGTTGGTAATTTAGATGTTTAGCTCGAGTTCAGATATGCTCAGACTCGTACTCCTTCAGGCATAAAAAATTTATGACTTCGGAGTTCCACCTTGATAGGTGAGCCTTTGATTCTTTTCCTTTAGTGTCTATTTGAGTTGTGTTGGCATTTTCATGCCCAACAGTGATTTTATACCTTGACACTTTTATATTGACTGTTGGATGTCTTAAAATTTTCATAGCGATGGATGTATGCCTTTGTGTAGGTTTATGCATATATGACTACCCCCCATAAATGATTCTTTAGTAGTGGATCTGTATCGTGTTTTCCTAGAGGTGTAGCATTAGGGTTAGAGTCCCATTTTCCTTGGCATATTGGCCTTATTATGACTATAGAGTAGATTAGTATCGTGTTTCCCTAAGGGTATGGCATTTGGGTTAAAGTCCCATTTCCTTGGCATTTTGGCTTTGTTGTGACCCTAGAGTTGTACTTCTATTGATTTTTCATTTTTGGTACCACCGACACCATATTTAGAGGTCACTATTGCAGTTGTTACTACTGTTATTGCTGGGCGTTGATTGAGTCCCATTTGATAGACGACTAGACTAGCGTTACCTAGTTAATATTTCCCTTTGTTCGGCCTTGTATGACTTCGTTGAGTGCTTCTGCTTGAGTATATGCGCATATGGGTATTCATTGTCATAGATTGAGTAGTGGTTTGACCAAATACAGGCTAAGGTTGTATATTTTCTGAGTTGCTCGAGTGTTGACTATCAGTAGCACTTATTATAGCATTGGTGAGTTCTTGGTTATGCGTTGATACGATCTGACCTAAGCGGATTGGGTTTTGATTTCTCGTATCTTCATCATATTATTTTTCCCCAATTGGGATTACGTTCTTTGGCGACATTTCAATTTCAGCTCTTGCGGATATTGCTGGGCTTGTGCTTGATTTTTTGATAGCGAGGTTGATTAGGCAATTGGCCTTTATAAGGACTTATTGGCTCCAATTGTGATTTTAACCTTTCTGGATGACAGCTTGGGTGTCGTGATAGATTTAAGCCTGTGGATGCCTACTCGTCAACATGATTAGTTTGGATAGTTGAGATCGAGTAGTTCAACTTTAGTGTTGAAATTTTAGCTTGGGTTTGCATAACTTTGTTGCATCCCCATTTCCAGATTCACCTTGGTTGGGCATCCATTTTTAGGCTGGCTAAGCCTACTCCTTGCATACCGGTTCAGTTTCCTTCAGTTTGGATATATTGTGCTTGATAGATGCTCGAAAGGTGGTCTATTGTTATGTGGTATTTGCTTCTTCTGCTTCTAACCTCGGTTCTCCATTTTGGTCAGAATAATAGATTGTCTTCTAGCAGGAGAAGTGTGTTTAAGATGGGCTTAGCATGGCTTTATCCACAGTTGGTGGAACATCCTGGAGCCGATCATTCAGTTTTATGAGATTGGTCCTTCAAACTTATGATCGTCAATTTCGAGGGTCATCCAGACTAGTTGTAGCGTTGGCCTAAGTGTGCAGACCTTGGTCACCTCTATTTGTGCATCCTAGTAGCACCTTATGGGCTTATTCTTGCACTTGTCATCATGTATTTTTGGTAAGTCAACTTCAACCTTTTGAGGACAGTGTGTTGTGATTGCATGGACATGACTCAGATGATATTTTGTGTGATTCGGAAAATATAGCAGGCTGGAAAAAGCAAAAGAAGGTTAAGTTTGGATGTTGGAGTTATAGCATGATTTTGGCCTTGGATTGCCTTTAGCCTGACTAAGTTTCTACTTAATTATGCTTGTATCAGTGTGTTTTCCGTGTGTTGTGGTTTGGGTTGATATACTTCAGTCGTATTCAGTCCAGTTGGAGGCCAGTGGGTCGCTGAGTTTGGGTTTATGACTATTTGGAAAAGTGAAGTAAGGATGTGAAGTAAAAAGGGATACTTTTAGTGAAATCCCTTGAGAGCATTGTCTCTTCTTGGAGGATATCTGGGGAGCCATACTTGGGGTATTTGGGTCCAGTACCTCATCCCTTCGAGCTTTTGGGCTCTTTCTATCCATTGACTTTTGCGGACGAAAGTCCTTTTAGTAGTGGATATTGTAATGACCTTCAAGGTCATTTTCTTGATTTCTACACATTTTGGCATTTTGATCCTTCCCATAGCTACTATAGGTCATTTATGACTTGTCAATACTGTCGGTTCGATTATCGGATAGTTCGTTTGGGTTTTAAACACATTTTCCTATTTTGGAGCTTTCGCTGCTAAGGATTTGGTCTCAGACCAAAACTCCTAGTAGATGATCTTAGATGGAAATTTCGATAGCTCCTTCAGCTCCAGAACATTGATTTTAGGCTAGGGGGACCTTTGGTCCTGGTCCCAAGGCTTTTGGACTCATTTTGGGCTATTGGGTAGATTCGCTGAAAAACTGAACTATAGGTGTGGGCCCCACATTTAGTAGAAACAACTTTGGATGGAAATTTTGATGGCTTCATTGAGTCTGGAATGTCGAATTTGGTATGGTAGCATAGTTCATCTACGCGCGCAGGGTTCCGAACGAATCCCGACCATTTGATCCGAGTCCATTTTGGACTAAGATAAAATCTTGAAGCTGATATCTGGTGTGACCGCTAAAGTGGTCAAGGAGCCGCTTTAGCGGCCTTGGACATTTCGGCGAGGACCGTTTAGCGCTCCCTTGTCCTCTTAAGCGGATGTCGCTTAAGCGACGGGGTGCCGCTTTAGTGGCCTTAACCCTTTTGTCGGTGAACGCTTAAGCGGTCAAAGTCCACTTTAGCGGTAGCCACTTAAGCAACCTGGTGTCCGCTTTAGCGGCACCTGAGGGCTGTTATATCCCCTTCTTCACCCAATTTTCTCTCATTTTCTCAACCTGTTTCCCCCATTGTTGAGAGAATAGGGAGTTAGAAAGAGTGGGGATTCACCTATTAAAGCTAAGGTAAGTTAGCTCATCACTCCTTAGTCATTATTCATCATTTTACCCGTTGAATTTCGTCCCATTTCATTGTAAATTCTTAGAAATTAGGTCTTTGAAATTCTGATCTTTGGGGACTGATTTGAGCCCCGATTTACGCTCCATTTGTTCTCAACTTTTGAGCACACATTCCTTCTCATTCGAGGGACCTCGTGACGAATACAATTTTGGAATTTTATTAGCGGGCCGCATGGGCCCATTTTTGACCCAATTTTTGGCCTAGAGTTTTATATTACAATATGGGTATGGTTTTACTCATAATGACGTGTAGATTACTATTTTGATAGTATGACGTCGATTCGGGATCGTGGAGCAAGGTCGAGCTATTTGTGGACACTTCAAGAATTGAAGTTCAGCATCGATGTAAGCTTCAGTCTACTTTTCTCTATGAGATTGTATATAGTATAGATTGCATGCTAGGAAGGGATTATAGGATGTAAGTATTGCTAGTGTAGCATGACTTAGCGTTTGACTTAGCGATTCGGGAGGTTTTTCCCCTATTAAATCCTTGTGGTGGCTTTATGCCCTTGATTATTGTGGTTGCCCGATTTATGAGACCTTGCTATATTGGGTATATGTTATTGGACCGAGACCGTGATTATGAGACTAGTTAGACTCTAGGTGAGTATTCTACCCTTAGCAAGTGTATGATTATCATTTATAGACGCTTAGGCGCTTATGGTTGTATTATTTGGATACTGGTGATGGCTGCATACTATCTGGTGCATTCAAGCTCATTTAGTGGTACGATTCCAACCAAAACCTTGATTTTACTACTATTTCCAAAAAGGGGATTTATTCCCACTTTTCACTATAAAAATGGTTATTTTATAGCGGAAATCATACCACCTTATTTACTGGATTATGAGCTTTTGGAACTAAAAATGATGTTTTAGAACTTCGATCGAGGATGATTCCGATCCATTATTTATCCACTTATTTTACCACCACTATTTACTTCGGTCGAAGGATATTCTGACCTATTGTACATGATTATGATGATTTAGTCTCGAGCATGATCTTGGGCAATGGATTTACGGATTTATATCCTTTTAGTCGCGGTTCGAGTTCGTACACTAATTTTACATATATATCTCTCCGACATTAGATGGAGTAGATGTATTATGATGTTTATTAGAAGTCCTGGATCGGGACCAAATAGTGCATATGGATTTCCCGAATCCCTTAGGAGGGCCCTTCGTCTGAGAGTCGTCCTGCCGGAGAAGTTTGGTTGTTGTAGGTCCTTTCTTTGGGAGCTAGGTGACCTGGATGAGGTATATACACTTGGTATAGTATGGTTTGAGATTGTGTAACCGATTCGAGTACAGTGTCCCTGATATGGTTATGGCATTTCGGCTTATGTTGCATTCATCCATTCATATGTATTGCCTATCACTAGTATAGTTGTTTGGTGCCTGTATCTATCAGTCTTATAGGGGGCTGTATAGGTACGAGTTATGGTTACTATTTGCTGAGTGTTTCTGTGAACCTTTCGAGCTTATGGGGGTCTGATTAGGTACTTGTTTGCCTGGACTAGCCGGTTACTTTATTATTGGTTTTTATGGTTAGTTCGTGGCAGGGTGGTTGTGGATTGGTACCTAAGTTGAAGGTACGTTTTTGATTCCTTTACTCTTGCAGTGAGTTACATTATGGTTTGGTTATCTCATATTTAGTCATGCCTGGTTATCCCTTTTTTTTTTCCTATTCATATCATATATGTATTCTTTGGCATTATATACTACAGTATATCTTTCTTCCACTCTTCATTTGTATATTGGCTAGTGATATACGGTGTTCCACCTTAGGCCCTAGTTGCTGTTAGAATAGGATAGTTGATCCGTATTGCTCCATTAGTATTATTATGGTTAGTTCTTGGATAGTTGCCCGTTGTTTATATTCATGCCTTACGTGTTATTTATGCTTGCATTATTTCTAGAGTTCATTCTGCCATTGCCTACTGAGTACCACGTGTTTGGTACTCATACTACACTTCTGCAGCCTGCAGGTTATAGTATAAGTTATTATTTATGCTTGCATTATTTCTGGAGCTTAGTTGGTCGTTGCCTACTGAGTATCAGGTGTTTGGTAATCATAATAAACTTCTACATCCTGCAGGTTATAGTATGAGTTATCTCCTTGGTGTGTGTATCGTGCGGAGCAGCTATGGATCGTAGATTTGGAGTGAGCTCCTGAAGTTTTGGAGTATCCCTACCCTTCCTCTTATTGTTAGACTGTTCTCTATGTTGTGTCAGAGACTGCTTGTTTATATACACTTTTCCTATATTTCATTTGTACTCCTATTGTATTAGAAGCTCTTGTACTGGGTCCACCATGTTTTAAGGTTGTATTAGCCTTGCTATTGTATTTATTCCATTGGTTCCTTTATTTCTATCAATAGTCCATTACTAGTTGTTCCGGACAACGGGTTGGCTTACCTACTGGTGGGTTATAGTAAGTGCCATCATGACCTGAGAAATTGGGTCGTGATAATATATAAGGTCAAATTTAAATATTATGAGTATTTAACCTTTTAATAAACCCCCTCAGCATAATTGAATCAATGTTCGGGAGGGGGGGCGGGGGGGGGGGGGATTCAATGTCTTGCTGAGGTCGTAGGTTCGATTCCCACTCCTATCACTTTCTTTGTAATCTTTTTAGTTTTGTCCTTTCTCACTCCTTTTCTTTTTAAGGAGCCATTGGGCTTTGTATGAGTAATTGGGTTTGCAGTAAACATAATTTAATTAGCCTGGTTTTTTTATTAACTCATTTGCATGTATTTGTTATAAATTTAATAATTAGTCTCTTTTTATTTTGCCAAAGTATAAATATTATGTATAATTGTTTTACATGGCTGGAGTAAAAAATGTTCCAATTCTCTCTCATCTGATGCTCTTTAGTACTAGTTTAAAGCTCTAGATAGATTTTTCTAATTTTTTTATTGATTTTTAATATTAACACACTTCTCAGTAAATATTTTTACACAATATGAATATCTCTCTTTATATATTTCCATATCACACTTGTTCAAAATATTTATATTTAACTAGTTTTACATATACAAGATTCTTGTATTTGTCAATGTTTACAGTTTATCTTATCGAGTTATATAGTCGTTCTTTCAGTTATATTTTTATGATTCAACATATTAATATTGATGTTGTTCAATACTTTTATTTTTATTTTGTATTGTTATTGAGTATTAAATATGTATTATAATATTAATAATTCAATTCTTATAGCTTTTTAAGAATCCTGTGGTTTTTTCGGGGGTATTAATTTGAAAGAAAAAATATAGAAAGTTTAAAATAAAGTAGGACACTGCAAAGTTAAAGCAAAAAAAATGGCACAATAGTTTTTAAGAAGAGCTCGATGGTATAGAGCAAAAATGGGAAGAAATGTTAAAAGGACGTGATAAAGCGAGTCAAAATTTAGAGGGCGCCTCGATTTGCTTTTCATCCTGTAATTTTCACGCGATTACTTCTTCATATTTTGAAACCCCTGTGTCAAAATATTTTATCCTCCACTGCTTGTCACATTCTTCCTCTTTTAGTTAGGGCATCTCAAATAACCATGAATTTCTCTTCTCCCTCTATCTCAAATTAGGGCTATCTTTGAATTGGGAGTTATATTGCAGTTCTTTTGCATTGGATTAAAGTTCATGGATTATAAGTCATGAAAAAGAGCTGCACTTTAACATGTAAGCACATTTGTTGAGTATTTTATTTTGTTGTCTTATTTAACCAGTACAGTAGAAGCAGTAAGATAAAAGATTTGAGGTTTCTTGTATAACTAGATTGCCCACTGAATGCTTTGCGAGACACAATTTTCATTTGGTGCCCATTCCTGAATCAGAATTTCATTCTTCTTGTATTGAATTCCAATTCCTTCCTATAAACATGCCCTATATCGAGATAGAGGACGAGGGAAAATCCATGGTAATTTGATATGCCCTAACTAAAAGTAGAAGAAGATGACAAGGATAAGAAAAATAAAAAATAGGAGGGTGAAATATTTTATTCTATGAGATACACAAGTATTAGGTGGAAGACAAAAGTTGTGTGTGATTCCTCTTATATTTTTCCAAGTGAAACATTCATAAATATGGGTTAAAGTCTCACGGCCAGTGGCCTTATTTCTCTCACTCCCTCTATTTCTTCTCTTTTTCATAATTCTTTTGGTCTAACTTAGCTGCTATCCAATTTATTTACTTTTTGGATTCAATAGATGTTTAATTTATTTATTTAAAAAAAATTGTTTCTTCCTTATCTTAATATTTCCATTCATCGGAAGTCCTCAACTTTAAAGTTTATAATAAAAAAACTTATTTTGATTTTTGTGTTATAATTTTTACTCTTTATCATTAGTATTAAAAATATGATTTGATAATTTTGAGTTTACTAATATACCCATTTGTATAGTAAATTTGAAATTTGTGTGGGTTTTCACCCATCTAAAATTTAAATATAAAAAGACATAAAATAAAACCTACATGGTGATCAAAGGGATTCGAGCCCTCAACCAGGAGGTCATAAAGATTAGCAAGCTCCTTCTCTGACAGTAGATTAACACATTTTGTTTATGAATTTCAAACTCGTAGTTCTTATACATTTATTTGATTTCTCACAATACAAATACAATATTCGTGCAAAAGTTACTGGGTTCCTGAGAACTCCCAGTTAACTTCCCCCCGTATAAATCCACCCCTGTCAAAATACCTAACCACCTTTTTAAAAAAAATAAAATTATGTGACAAATAAGTAGATGACTTTTATGTGATAAAATGTTATTTTTATGTGATTAACTTTAAAGTTAGATAATTTTTATATAACAAAAAAATATAAATTATTTTTTGTGGGATAAACTCAAAGTTCAATAACCACTGATGAAATTTATCTGAAATTTTTCAATTTCACTATCTAGTTTTTTCAGTTCTTAAATATTTATTACAAAAAAGTATGACCAACACAACTCCAATTTCAATTTTAAGAATTTAAAATAAAATAATTTTATTTTATTTTCATGACCATATGTCCACTACTACTTTACACTGTGCCTTGATCTTCTTATTGTGTTATTTTAATTTGTGCAATGAAATGCATGGGTGAGTAACTTTATTTTTAAAAAGAAAATACTCTCTGTTAGCGAGATGGGTCAAACGAAGAAGGTGGGGGTGGAGGGGAGAGAAAAGAAGTTATAATGGAATGGGACCTATAATATATCTTTTATCAATTAAAAATAGTAAAAGTTGCATAAATCTCAACTCTTTTGGAGCTAATTACTCCATATCTCTACTTTTTCCAAAATTACAAAAAATCTATGATTTAGTCCACACGGATACATCACATTCTTTCAGATATATCACTTAATTTTATACGGATACATTACATTCTTTCGGGTACATCACTTAATTATACACGGATACATTACTCAATTTTACATGGATACATCACATTTTTTCGGGTACATCACCTAATTTTACATGGATATAATATATTCTTCTGTGATGTATTCGAACTTGTAAGTAAAATCAGAGATTTATGTAATTATTTAAAAGGATTGGTATGTTAAGTAGTTATAGTAATTTAAGTTGTGGTATGATGAATTTTTCCTTAAAAATACCCACACACAACTATGACATGGTATGTATTACTCATCATAAAAATTTTCAAGGTGGGCAATAGAGTAATTTACGGGTTGGGTCAAGTGGGTGGGTCATTAAATGGTTTAAATGGATCCTTTTTTTTTTTTAGAATTTTTGCTTTAAATAAAAATTTCATAAAAGCAAATTTTAATTAAAAAATAATAATTAAATTGCTTGAGTGACTTTCTAAGTAAAATAGATATAGTTGAGCGACTTTTTGAGTAAAAGGCTGTCACGACCCGATTTTCCAAGTCATGTGGCACCTACTTTATCCCACCAGTAGGTAAGCCAAACTATAGCCTGAAAAGACAAGCGATGGGCTACTTGGTGGAAGGTATAATAAATACAGAAATTATGCATACAATAGTATTGCATGCAATAAATTATAAGTATGACAGTATATATATATATATATATGTAAGAAGGAGAGAAAGATAGAAAAAGGATATCCCACGACCTAGTAAGGTCGGTACAAGAGCCACTAAATACAAAAGAATGAGAGTACTAATAATATTCAATATACAGGTAGTCTCGAAAGTAAAGATTATCCAAAATAACATAAGAGAGAGAATCAGCTCCGGCTCTGAAAGCTCACCCTATCTCCGATTGCACCCAAAAGTAAGCCTGAATAGAGCGTCAACGGCGGCAACTAGTACTCGAATCTGCATCAGAAAAAGATGCAGCAGTGTAGTATGAGTACCAAGACAACGGGTACACAGTAGTCATCATCGGCTGACTGAGCTAAATCGTAATAAGAGCATAATAAGATGCGAGAATGTAAGCTAGAGTTAGGGATAAAAGGGCAAACCTGAAATAATGGTCCGGCTGACAGATAATAAATAACGAGGTAAATAGAGTCAAAGAACACAAGCTAACTGCAGCCTAACTGGGGCCCCACAAACCCAGAAGGCACAAACAAGAGAGGATTACCCATATGAGGCCCCATAAGCCCGACGGATACAAATTGAAGAACCATCAACAATAATAAGTATAAAGTAACCGCCATATCTGTGAATCCCTTCATATCGTAAACGCCAGACTCAAATCGGACCGTTAACATCAAAAGTGAATAATAAATGCTGGACTCAAACTGGACTCTAATATCATATATGCTGTACTAGAGCCAGAAATTTAGTATCATGAATAAATAGTAATTGTCGGACTCAAATTGGTCTTTAAAGGAAATACAAGGTAACAAGTCTAGTCAAGAGTTGGAAAGATGTCTAAATCATCCTAGGTCTCAAGAATGTTTGTAAGATGATGAAAGAAGGCCTCTTAGGTCTATAAGGAGCTAATTAGGATAGTTGACCTAAAAGAAGATCGGTGGGGCACATTACTAACCCTGAAAGACCCTACTAAGGAAAATTCTACCACAAACTAGACTAAGGCTCCAAAGTTCCAATACAAGGTATTAAATATGTCTAAACAAGTCCTAAGGCAACAATTAAACTCAAGAAGAGGGTAAATGGGTCAATTCTACCTAAAAATAGCTCTTTAACCGGCTAAATATTCCAAATTTCACTAAGCATGCGGCTAAGTTGTAAATTCAAACCCAAATCTAGCATATTACTATACTAATACAATAATAAAGCTCAATATGTAAGGAAAGTAAGCCTTGCCTACCTGGACACCGACGAATGCCCGAGAAAGTGCACTAAATCGGAGCTTTTCCCCTCCGAGAATCCTCCACACAATGCCACGCTATCTAAAGAGTGATCTACACATTAATATGAGAATAACAATACCTATATTGCATATAAATGCTTCGGGTCCAAAATTGAGCTTAAAATCTCATGTAGGGCTCGCTTTAGGAATCACAACTTTGAAACTGTCAAAACGTCCCTCTAGGCTCAAGAATCATTTAACCTAAAAAATGGGTGAAATCTGAGCAAAAATACTCTCCCAAATAAGTCTGCAATGAATCTCGGGATTATAGTTTAAATCGGAGAATAAACTAAGTAATGAAAGGAAACTTACGAAAATCTTTGATGAGAAAATGACCCCAACGAACTCTCCAACTCACCCCAAACACCCAATGATCCAGATCCATAATTCTCTAAGCCTCCTAGGGTTTTGTGGACTTGGAAGTGAAATAAATGAGGAAGGGATCGGGTTTCACAGCTATTAATTCTGCCAAGGGTCCCTTCTTTGCTATCGCGAGGACCCTGTCGCGAACGAGGATCATGACCCTGCTTACTCTTTGAGAAGATGAAGAACCGCTCTCAATCGTGATAGCCAAGAAACTTGGCATTCGCAAATGAGACCAAGGTCTCGTGATAGCGATAGCTGTTTTCTTGGCCTGCACCAGCTGAAGCTTGCACTAGCAGATTTGGCTAAGTGCCAAATCTCTGATCAGACCCTCCAGATTCATTCAGAATCCTGTGTATCAAAAAAAACTATGCTACCCTACCAAATTCGATATTACAGACTCAATGACACTATTGAAATATCTATCCAAGGTTGTTTCGACAAAATATAGGTCCCACACCTAAGGGCCATTTTAATCAAAATCCACCCAATAGCCCAAAATGAGTCCAGAAGTCTCCAGACCCTAACCAAGAGTCCTTTAGACTAAAATTGATGTTCCAGAGCTGATGGAATTGTCAAAATTTACATACAAGGCTGTTTACATGAAGTTTAGGCCCGATATCCAATCCTTAACAACGACAAATTCAAAATAGAGAATTGGTTCTAAAAATCAAACTAACTGCCCGGTAACCAAACTGTTAGCTCCAGTAAGTCATAAATGACTTGGGGAAGCTATGGGAAAGCTCTAAATGTAGAAATAGTGTGGAAATGCAAAAAATGACCTAGAGGGTCATTAAAATATCCACTACTAAAAGGACTTTCATTCTCGAAAGTAAAGGATCAAGATGTACCTGAAGACTCAAACATGTGGGGATATTGGGCCCGCATATCACTCTCGATCTCCCAGGTAGCCTCCTTAGCTAGATGGTGTCTCTATTGGACCTTAACTACTGGAATCTCTCTAGAGTGCAACCATCTGACATCTCTGGATAGTATGAGGACATGCTCCTAAACGAAGGTCAACCTCTCTTCTAACTGAACTGAGTCCCATCAAAGCATGTGAGACTCATCCAGAATGTAGTGCCGCAACATGGATACATTGAATACTGGGTGGAAAGTTAAAAAGTTTGGGGGCAAGGGCAGCATATACGCCACCTCTCCAACTGTCCAAAGTATCTCAAATGGCCAAATATACCTGGGGCTGAGCTTGCCCCAATCCCAAACTTCAACATACAAAGCCTACAATCAATCTAACTCTTCTGCCTACTCTGAGCTACCTGTAGCCTATCCAAAATCACTCATACCCTATCCAAAGACTCACAAAGCAAGTTAATACCATTGGGACTAACCCCAGAAGTCTCAAACCAGCCAATCAGAGATCGACAACACCTGTCATACAATGCTTCAAATGGTTCCATCTCAATACTCGAATGGTAGCTATTATTATAGGCAAACTCTACTAAGGCTAAGTGTTGTTCTTACTGACCTCAAAAAACCATAACACATGCACAAAGCATATCCTCTAAAACCTGAATAGTCCGCTCCGACTAACCATCGGTCTGAGGTGGAATGCGGTGCTAAGATCAACGTGGGTACCTAAATCCTCCTGAAATGTCCTCTAGAAGCTAGAAGTGAAAACTGATCCTCTATCTGAAATAATAGACACGGGCACTCCATGAAGGCAAACTATCTTACAAACATAGATACGGGCTAACCTCTCAACACCAAAGAGAATCTGAATGGGGATGAAATAAGTCGATTTGGTCAATCGATCTACAATGAACCAAATACTATCGGAACCATGAGAGGTACGAGGCAAACCACTCACAAAGTCCATAGTAATCCGATCCAACTTCCACTCAGGAATTGGTAGCCTCTGAAGCAATCTACTCGATCTCTGATGCTCGGCCTTTACCTGTTGACAACACAATCATCGAGCTACAAAGTATGCTACATCCCTTTCATACCACTCCACTAGTAATGCTACCTCAAATCTCTATACATCTTAGTTGTCCCAACCCTCAGAACACAAATATGCCCATCAAATCTCAGAATATCCTTGAAATCTAAAGTGGCCCGACTGGACTCACCTCTTAGCATCTAATCATAAATGCCACAAAGTCTACTATCCTCAAACTGGTGACTCTAAATTTGCTTAAACAAGGTAGATCTGGCCTCAACACTAGCAAGAACCCTCCTGGAGTCTGAAATATCAAGTCGAACCATCAAGTTGGCTAAGGACTGAACATCCTAAGACAATGGCCACTACGAAACTAAAATGAAGGCCAAGCTACCCATACTCACCGCCTTTCAGCTCAAGGCATCCGCTACCACATTTGCCTTGCCCAGATGGTATAGCATAGAGATGTCATAGTCCTTCAGCAACTCAATCCACCTGTGTTGTTTAGAATTAAGTTTCCTCTGAGTCATAATGTACTAACTAAAAACATGATCAGTATAGATCTCATTTTGAACACCATAAAAGTAATGCCTCCAAATCTTAAGTGCAAAAACTACCATTGCCAACTCCAAATCATGGGTGGGGTAGTTGCGCTTATGCACCTTCAGCTGCCTCAATGTATAAGTAATAACTCATCCCTACTGCATCAAAACGTAACCCAAACCAACACCAGAAGCATCACAATAAACTATAAACCCCTCACCCTCAACAGAAAGAGTCAAAATAGGAGCAAAAGTGAGCAAGTCCTTGAGCTTCCAAAAGCTTGACTCATACTCTACAGACCACTGAAAAGGAACCTCCTTCCTAGTCAACCTGGTCATATGAGCCGCAATAGTAGCAAATCTCTAGACAGACTACCTGTAGTAACCTTTAAAACTAATAGAGTTGCGAACCTCGGTCAGAGATATAAGTCCAACCCAATCACAAATAGCCTCCATTTTCATCGGATCTACCACCATAATCCTATTCTTAGACACCACATGTCCTAGGAATGTCACAGACTCTAACCAGAGCTCACGCTCTGAGAATTTGGCAAAAAGCCTATGATCTCTCAAAGTCTGGAGTACAATGCTCAAATGTTGCTCGTCCAACTCCCTACTCCTCGAGTACACAAGGATATCATCAATGAAAATGATCAAAAGAGTCCAAATAGGGCCTGAAAACATGGTTCATCAAAGCCATGAACATTGCTGGAGCATTGGTCAACCCAAAAGACATCACGAAGAACTCATAATGGCCATAACGAGTCCTGAAAGCTGTCTTAGGGATGTCCTCAGCCCAAATCCTCAATTGATGGTAACTCGATCTCAAGTCAATTTTAGCAAACACTGGCACACCCTGAAGCTGGTCAAACAAATCATCAATGTGAGGAATAGGATACTTATTCTTCACTGTCACCTTATTCAGCTGCCTGTAGTCGATACACATATGCATATAACCATCTTTTTTCTTCACTAATAAGACAGGAGCACCCTAAGGAGATACACTCGACCTAATAAAACCCTTACCTAGAAAGTTCTAAAGCTCAGTAGGAGCCATATAGTAAGGTTCCATAGAAATAGGTCAGTTGCTTGGCTCAAGATTAATAGTAAACTCAATATCATGCTCAGGAGGAAGGCCAAGTAGGTTGGTAGGGAAAACATCAGAAAACTCACGGATAATACAAACATAATTAAGTGAAGGACTCTCCATACTAATATCACTAATATAAGTAAGATAAGACTCGCTACCCCTCGATAGCAATCTCCTAGACCGAATATAAGAAATAATCCCCATAGTTGTACGACTAAAAGAACCCTTCCATACAATCGAGGGTATGCCAGGCATGGCTAAGGTAACAGTCTTGGAGAAGTAATCTAAGATCATATGATAGGGGGATAACCAGTCCATGCCTAGAATCACATCAAAATCCACCATATCCAGCATAATAAGGTCAACCCGAGTATCAAACTCTTAAACAGTCACCAAACATTATCTATAAACCCAATCCACTATTAAAGAATCACCTACATGAGTATATACACATAATGGTACAGATAAAGTCTCCCAAGATAGCTCTAACCTCAGTGCATAATAAGTAAAAACATATAAATAAGTGGATCTCAGATCAAATAAAATAATATCTAGCTGACAACACACTGAAATTGTACCTTTAATAATAGAAACCAAAGGCTTTTCCTTTGACGTACTAGGTACAACATACAAATGACCTCGCTCGCCACCTGGCTGGATGCCTAATAGACCACCTGTCCTACCTGCCTAAGGACCTCTTCAAGAACCCCGGGGGCCACCCCTATGACCTTATATACCACCTCTACCTGGGGGCGGCACTGCTCTAATCAGCTAAACACTCTGCTCTACAGTCACAACTGTCCCACGCCAAGGACACTCTTTAGAGTAATGACCAACTACCCCACAATCATAACATGCCCTAGGCACTCCACTCTATCCAGAAGATTCGATTGACCTAGAGTAGCCACCTCATCTAGAAGACCCATAATGTGCACCTAGCAAAAATATTGGCCACTGCTCGAGCCAAATTAATCGCTATAGCTGGTCTGACCTCCGTCAGTAATCTGAAGTACTACCTAAACAGGCCTACTAGATTGACATTGGTGCTGATAAGACTGGTGCTGAGGTACCTACCCTGAAAACCTCTACTCTTGAACTGCGAGCCACTCTGGCTCCCACTGAAACTATCCTGCTGACACGGCCTCCTATCGCTGCCTCTTTGGGCTTTGCGATCCATCTCTTCTATAGAGTAGACATGAGCAGTAATATCATAAAAAGACTTCCCTGAAGTCACTAAACTCTGAGTAGCCCTATGGAGTGGTAGACTTCCTCTAACCTGAATCCTCTCATACTCTATTTGTAGAATCATAGTGGAATGTCTTTCTAACTCATGAAATCTCACCTCATACTCGGCCACCGTCATAGAACCCTGTCTTAAAGTAGAAAAATCATCCCTCAGATGCTCAAGCATAGTAAGAGGCATGTATATCCTCAAAAAAACCTCGGAGAATTGAGCCCAAGTCATAGGTGGAGAGCCAGCTGGCTTGGAATCAAGATAACCCCTACAATACTATCGCACAACTCTATTAAGATGATAAGTCATATAGTCTACTCCACGCGACTCAACCAACCCCTAATTATGGTACTTCTCCTCATAACTAGTCAGAAACTCGCAAGTATCCTCCCCTAGGTCCCCTGCAAACCTAGGTGTAGTCAATTACTGAAATCATCCCAATATCTTTTGCTCCTCGACACACATAATAGGTTGAACAACTGTAGGTTGTAGAGCTACCAGTGCTGGAAGAATCTTGACTCTGGGTCCATAACTGTAGGTTGCGCCCCTAAATCAATACCACTTTGATCTGTTGACTGAGCACCATCAAACGGTGCACCTCCTACCAATTCCAAAAACTAAAGCAAGGCATCTCTGAGCACTGAAAAAAAAAAAAACTCGGTGGGGTATGGGTTGCCCCCTTGCCCACTAATGGCTAGGGTGGCAAAATCTCTAGCTCGAAAGCAATAATAGGATCTGGTGAGGGTTCCCTACCCTGATCCCTAGCTGGACCTATGGCTCTAGCCTACGCTCTACCTCTGGGTTGGCCACGGCTCTAGCAGGTGCCCTAGCTATGAACTCGGCATCCTCATCATCGATCATCATAGCTAGCATCCTGACCATCTGCAGAAGAGAGAAACAATGAGAACTTTAGAAACTAACATAGACTCAACACATAAAATGAATGAAGAAAGTGAGATTTTCCTAAGAATGCCCTATAGCCTCCCAAAGATAAGATACAGACGTCATTGATTTGATCCACGGGACTCTACTAGACATTTTCTCTTGTACCAACAATACTAGTGAACCTAAGTCTTGATACCAATTTGTCACAACTCAATTTCCTAAGTCATAATGGCATCTACTTTATCCTACTAGTAGGTAAGCCAAACTATAGGCTAGAATGACAAGTAATGGGCCAGTTAGTGGAAGGTATAATAACTATCGAAATTAAACATACAATAGTATTGTAGGCAATAAAATATAAGTACGATATTATATATATATAAGAGGGAGAGAAAGATAGCAAAAGGATATCCCACGACCTAGTATGGTCAGTATAAGAGCCACTAAATTCAAAAGAATAAGAATACTAATAGTATCTAATGTACAGGTAGTCTATAAAATAAAAACTATCAAAAATAACATAAGGAGAGAGAATCAGCTTTGACTCTGAAAGCTTATCTTATCTTCGAATACACCCAAAGTAAGCCTGAATAGGGCATTAACGACTACAACTAGTACTCGAATCTGCATCAGAAAAAGATGCAGAAGTATAGTATGAGTACCAACACAATAGGTACTCAGTAGACATCATTGGCTGACTGAGCTAAATCATAATAAGAGCATAATAAGATGCGATAATGTAAGCTAGAGTCAGGGATACAAAGGCAAACATGAAATAATGCTCCAACTGATAGATAATAAATAACGAAGTAAATAAAGTCAAAGAACACAAGCTAATTACAACCTAATTGGGCCCCCATAAACCCAAAAGGCACAAACAAGAGAGGATTAACCCATACGAGCCCCCATATACCCGCGGATACAAGTTAGAGAAGAACTATCAATAATAATAAGAATAAAGTAACCGACAACCGACGCCATAACTGTGAATCCCTTCATACCATAAATGCCAAACTCAAACCGGGCCCTTAACATCAAAAGTGAATAATAAATATCAGATTCTAATATCACATATGCCAGACTTGAATTGAGAATTTAGTATCATGAGTGAATAGTAATTGCCAGACTCAAACTAGTCATTAAAGTAAATACAAGATAACAAGTCTAGTTAAGAGTTGAAAAGATTTCTAAATCATCCTAGGGATCAAAAATGTTTGCAAGATAACGAAAGAAGGCTTCCTAGGTCTGTAAGGAGCTAGTTAGGATACTTGACCTAAAAGAGGACCGATGGGCTCGCTACTAAAGCTGAAAGACCCTACGAAGGCAACTTCTACCCCAAACTACACTATGGCTCCAAGGTTCCAATACAAGGTATTAAATAAGTCTAAACAAGTCCTAAGGCAACAATTAAACTCAAGAAAAGGGTAAATAGGTTAATTCTACCTAGAAATGACTCTCGAATTGGCTTAATATTCCAAATTTCACTAAACATGCAACCAAGCTATAAATTCAAACCCAAATCTAGTATATTACTGTACTAATACAATAATAAATCTCAATCTATAAGGAAATTAAGCCTAGCCAACCTGGACGCCAACGAATGCCCGATAAAGTCCACACAATGCCATGCTATCAAAATAATAATCTACATATTAATACGATAATAGCAATTCCCATATTTCATATAAATACTTTGGGTCGTAACATAGAGCTAAAAGTTTCATGTGGGGTCCATTTGTGGAACCATAACTTTGAAATTGTTATAACGTCCCTCTAGGCTCAAGGATCAGTTACCCTAAAAATGGGTGAAATCCAAACACAAATAACAAATACTCTCCCAAAGCAGTTCACAAAGAATCTAGGGATTTGAGTTTAAATTAGAGAACTAACTAAGAAATTAAAGAAAACTTACGAAAATCTTTGATGAGACAATGACCCCAAAGAACTCTCCAACTCACCCCGAACACCCAATGATCAAGCTGCATAATTCTCTAAGCCTTCTAAGGTTTTGTGTACTTGGAAGTTAAATAAATAAGGAAGGGATCGGGTTTCACAGCTATTAATGCTGCCAGGGGTCCCTTTTTTTGTGATCATGGGGACCCCATCGTAAATGCGTAACATGACACTACTTACCCTTTATGAATGCAAAGAACAGCTCATGATCTCAATAGCCAAGGAACTTGGCCTTTGCTAATGCAGCCAAGGTCTCGCGATCGTGATAGCCATTTTCCTTGGCCTGCACCAGTGGATTTGGCTAAGTGCCAAATCACTGATTTGACCCTTGGGATTAGTTTGGAATCTTGTGTATGTATACAAACTATGCTACCCTACCAAATTTGACATTTTGGACTCAACGACACCATTTAAATTTCCATTCGATGTTGTTTTAACAGAATGTAGGTCCCACACCTAAGGACCATTTTAACCAAAATCCACCTAATAGCCCAAAATGAGTCTGGAAGTCTCGGGATCCAAACCAAGGGTCCCTCTAGACTAATATCGATGTTTCTGAGCTGATGGAACTTTTGGAATTGGCATACGAGGCTATTTACCTAAAGTTTAGGCCCGATAACTAATCCTTAATAGCAATAACTTCAAAATGGGGAATATGCTTTAAAATCTAAACAAACTACCCGGTAACCAAACTATCAGTCTAACAAGTCATAAATAACTTGGGACGACTATGGGAAAGATCTAAATGCTGAAATAGTATGGAGATATAGAAAATGACCTGGAGGGTCATTACAAAGGCCAAGTTAAGTGACTTTCTGAGATAGAAGTTCTCAGTTGAGTGACATTTGAGTTATTAACTCATCATAACAATGAAGCCTTTGCTTTTTTATTTACTGTTTACTTAGTTTAAGTTGTTCATGAGACAAATACAACAAAAATGTAGTTACCAATTATAAACACTCTTTTGAATGGTCTTCATGTATTTAAAAGTTAAAATTTACATAAAAGTTGCTTACTTGAGCATAATTTGTTATTTGTCAAATAAAATCTGTATTAAAAATATGAACAACAAACTGAAGTTCAAATTATTTTAAAAAAGTAAAATAAAAAAAGAGATGAAGAATGAGAATCAAGCCCATTGAATTCACATTGTGTTCTTAAGAAAATTATTCCCCTCACTATACTTGAGGTTAATGTAATATATCCTCCCAGAATAGAATGATTCACTCACTGGAATAGCAGTACCTCACACTCTGATGAACAATGAACCACTCAACGACAACAAATCACACTTGAGTTTTTGTAAGAATAGAAAAGTATTTACTTCAAAAATGTCAATATCTAAGGAAGAATCAGATATTTATAGCCAATAAGTGTTGCTTCAAAAAAGAAGCAATGGTTTAGAAAAGTTGCAATCTTTTAGATCCATCGGGAATTGTGCATTTGGTTTTGAGGACATACATTGTATTATGCGGCCGCACAACCCTCAGCAAACCAAAATAATGAATTGGCAGGGATTATGCCTTGGGTGTACGTTCACACAATAATTTTTGTGGACACCCTTTAGAGGAAATATTAGGTCAGAATTTTTGAATTAAATAATTGTTAGACAATTAAGTTTAAATAATTTTTTTCCAAAAAGATAGTCTCTCGATCATTTGAGAAATCCAAATCCAAATCCAAAATCCAAAGCCGAGCAGCGAATGATGATGATGACGGTGTGAGGCTTATATTTTTCTTTCCTCACAACATAGAGATGCCCTTCAACTTTTAAACATAGGAAAGTTCCTTTCTCCTAGCAATGTGGGAGGAATGCTTCTTCCATAGAGTGAAAGGACATTTTCACTTTCTCTTTATTTTTCTTCCCTCCATTCTCTATTCACATTTCAACATTAGAATCCAATAATTCCCATATGAATGGGGAATGGCTATAAGACAAAGGAATATATGGACAAGTGTGTGGTTTACAAGCAAAGACTAATTGCATTTGGAAAAGTAGGTTTTCCTTTGAACTTTCCATAGTGAACTTATATCAGATGCACTCAATCAATTGGTAGATGTGATATCTTTGAACCTTCGAACTTTGTTGTACACCTAGAAAATATAAGTCACACAATTAGACTTTAACTATCTATGATTCTCATGGTTTTATTTAGTTCAGCCGTGAGCACTGTCTAGTTTTATGAGTGTATAGAGGATCAATTTTTACCATTATTCTCCTTAAAGCATATTCCACTTCACACTCATATAGGTGATTCCTAAATGTTTAATCCTATAGATAAACTATTTTGTCACACCTGCCAAACATAGAAACCATTAAAAAGCTTTAAACCTTAGTCTTTATATTTGTTTCTTGACATTGTCTTCATCATGAGAATAGGTTGAGTTATTTGACAATGTTGAACCGTCATTCATAACTTTGTTTGATCTCTTAGAACCTAGCTCTTGGAATCTCCAGTCTACTAGGTAGAATTACCGCCATGATGACTTATTCTAGGCCTTAAACCCATTTCCCTTGATGATCTTACAACTACCTCTCTAGTTAGGTATTTTGTAAGTAGATTCGACACATTATCTTTTGACTTTAGATAGTCAATCGTGATAATTCCACTAGAGAGCAGTTTTCTAATGATATTATTTATTCATCGTATGTGACGAGATTTTCCGTTATACATAATATTCCCTGCCCTACCTATTGCATCTTGACTATCAAAGTGTATGCATACAAATGCCAAAGGTGTGGACCAAAAAGAAATATCTTGTCACGACCCAATATCTCATGTCATTACCAATCAAACCCACCAGTAGGTAAGCCAAACCCCATAGCCTAAAACAACAAGTAGCAGTCCAATAGAATAAGAGAATAAATCATGAAACCAATAGGTTAACTAATAAATATAAACACCAAAAATACGTCCCATAAACTATATAGATAAAGAGAGTGAAGAAGTAAACTATACAAAATACACCCCAAGACATGGTATCATTCGATACATGAGCTATTAAACATAACAGGAGTACTAAGTAAATACCATGTATACAGAACCATATCTGAAATACAAAGTAAAGATCACTCCAGTAAAATAAAGGGAGAAGGAACAACTATGAGCATCAGGAGCTTACCCTAAATCTTCGATCCAAGATAGCTCTGCACGAAGACTACTTTAGCAATGCGAACATGTACTAGGATCTGCATCAGGGAAAAAAATACAAAAGTGTAGTATGAGTTCTAAAACATAAGGTACCCAGTAGGCTTTGGACGATTGAGCTCTAAAGAGAATGCAAGTATAAACAACATGAAATAAAATAATGAACAATGTATGTAACATGAAAGGAAACGATATAAAAACTAGGTAATCAAAAGAAAAGTACTTACCTACAAAAACTAGCCTAACAATCTAACATAATAAGAATAGTCTTAAGGAATAATATCAAAAGTAGTATACTTGAAATGTCTACTCAAAGTCAGAGAAACAGTAAGTTAATCTGACAATAGAGCTGGAAATACTAAGAATGAGTGTCCAAAAGACATACCTAGGCTAAAAGTGCATGTCACAAACAACTTATCACAACTAAGAAGTAATAATCAAATGATAACCTAACCAGGCCCCCATAAGCCCAAAAGGTATGAAACAACAGACAAAACCTAACCGGCCCCTATAAGCACGATAGGTATAAATAGCAAACATAACACAATCGACCCCAAGAAGCATGACAGGTTCCAAACAACAATCATAGATAGGTTCCAAACAACAATCATACTAGCGACAACAGTGCATTTAAATAGATGAGGGTAATGGAAAACCAAGTAATGCAATACGAGATGAGTGGCACGTCAAACTATAGTCTATGCACCTCCTTCAGCCCTGTGGCTTCCAAAGGTAGGACCCATAGAGAACACCCCTCCTCCGGTACTATGGTTCATAGATGGAGGGACCCATAAGAGATTCAAGATATCGGTATACACTACCCAATTTTGAACTAGGACTTCCAAGTAATTATCCAAATAAGCATAAAAATGATAGGTGCCCGAACAAGAACTGGGTCTAAAATGATCCACTTTTCCCTTTTGAAAACCTATGCATTGATAAAAATCTCTCTAAAATCCATGTTAAAGTCATAAATAGTGACAGAAATCAGGCCAAATCACCTACAGAAATGATAGAGAAAATCCATAAAAGGTGTAAATATAGCCAATGCATGGACTCGAACTGGAGCGTAGAAGTGCATCTTAGTCTTAAAAGTCATCATCCAACAGTAAAGGTGGTACGATTCCCATTTTAAAAATAGTTTATGAGTAGAAAATGAGAAATAATCCCTTTGTAAAAATAATTGTGAAAATTAGTGTTTTTCCTTGGAATCATTCCATAATGCATGTGAGTGCACATGTGAAGGTATGAATTCCATCATCAGTATAGACATAATAAGAGCATAATCACCTAAGTATCCATAAACATAAATCACCACTCCTCAAGAGCAAAGAACACTAACCTAATATTCGGCGAGTTTATATCCAATTCCTCTAGCCCACCAATGTATAGAAAAACACATGTATATGTCAACAGGAAAAGAGAGTAACCAGGGGTATCCATGATATTAAATAGCAACCAACCAATGCATACTAGTCCCATTCTAAGGTACTGTCCCCAACATACACTAAATGTAATGACCCTCTTTGTTGTTATGTGTAAGTCCTTAGTTTAAAGCCTCATGTCCAAAATTCTTTCAATTTGAAAGTCACAAATTTTAAGCTAGGCTAGTTTCAAATAAATCAGAGTGAGGTATGATCTAGGGAAATATTGGAAGGATTTAGACAGTTTTGGGGGTGTTTATTTGATTTCTAGTTAGCTAAGATTGTAAGGAACCCATAGGAATTTATGGAACCAGATTTGGGTAAGTACAACTCCCAAAATTGATCTTAGTGTGAATGGCATTGATTGAAATATCCCAAATTTAAGATGTGTTGTAAAAAGTGGGATTTTTGGGCAAAGACGTACTTTCTATCTGATCGACGTCACTATAGCAGCTGGCACACCGTTATAGTAGAATAATTCCTGCTATCGCGGTGGTCAACGACCGCTATAGCGATAGGTACTGCTATAGCGATCTTGCCCGCTATAGCGGTGAAAACCGCAGTTTAATTAAATAATTTTTCCAAAATAGTTTATTATTTCAAAACTCATTTTGGGGCAAGGAAAGGGTGATGTAGGTAAAAATACCCAAGATATTAATCGTTTGGTTTCAAAAAGGTAAGTAGTTCAACTCTGTTAACTTGCAAGTGATGATTAAGCCTTAGAAT
This sequence comes from Capsicum rhomboideum, assembly GCA_031232105.1. NCBI lineage: Eukaryota > Viridiplantae > Streptophyta > Magnoliopsida > Solanales > Solanaceae > Capsicum > Capsicum rhomboideum. The sequence goes on from CP124718.1 coordinate 56,438,670, forward strand.
CACTAATTTACAGAGTTCAATAAGGGTTTTAGGGTGGATTTTGGTTATTTTTTGGTGTAAGGGGTAAATTTAAGTAATAATTTAAGGGATTTTGATTATTAACAATTAATTTATCCTTGCATATCATTAATTCACTAATTTATTCATGAAACTAGTAGATTTAGGTGAATTACGATTGAAAAGCTCTAGAACGGGAAGTGAATGATCATAAACTTGACCTTAGGGGTTGGGGGTGAGTTAAGGGCAAAACCTCAGCTTAGAAGAGTTGTGCAAGCTTGGTTCGAGGTACGTGATGGTATTGTCGTTTAATCCAACTTGTATTACATGTGCATATTAACTACTTTATAGTGTGGCTAGTTAATGCATGTTTTTGACGTGGTCAATGTAGTGATTTTACTTGCTTATTGATTTGACCTGCCTTATTTCTATAATGTAGGATGTTTTGTTGTATAGGACGTTCTTATGGGTTATTGGTGAAATAAGGTTGGTAGGCACTTATGTCTGGGGTTAGTATATGGACATAATTTATCCCCTGTAGGTCATGGTTATAAGTTGGGTATATTACCCCTAGCATTTTTGTACGAGGTTCAGGTGAGTTTGATGGTTCCATGAGTGAATCGGGGAATATATTTATCTATACTTGATAGGTGCTTAAGTTTTCTTGACTTGTTGATCTGGCTTGACTGAACTTGACTGTTGTTTAAAGTCCTAAACTTCTATTTGGTGTTATGTGCTAAGTGTATAATTGTTGTTGAGCATGGATTAACTTGTTGCACTATTATTTAGTTAAGTGTCCATATTTTCATCTTGGGTTGGCCAAATGACCTTCCCAGTATGCTGTTCTTCTAGTGTGCTGATACTACACTTGCATTTACTTTTGTAAGTGTTGCTTATATTCCAGTGGCTCCTATGCGAACTCACTTGTGAACCCAGTGATTGACTTCTGATTTCAGGATGAGCAGCTTATCCGGGCTACCATGGAATCTCTCATCATCAGCATAGTTCCTTATTGTGAACTTATGTTTTTCATTCAGTGTTTGGGGCTGCATCCACTTCTTGACATTCTTTAGTAGTTTTGGTACAGATGACTTTCGGTTCCTAGGGATCGATTTGCCCTAGTACATTTTCTGCTTTTTGTTGTACTTATGTTTTCTCTTAGACTTGGATATTTTATGGATGGATTAGTTCTGTATTTTTTCTAAGTATTGACCATGGGTTTAGTTTTGGGGGATAGATGGTTCTCCCACTGGGTGAGTAGTGTGGGTACCACTCACGATGGGTTTAGGTAGTGAATACTAGGTTCAATGGAACTCAAGCAGTAGTACCTGGAACGGTCGCTCTAGCTGAAGAGCCAGTCGTAAGGGGATGACGATGAGTGAAAGGGAGAGGAAAGAGTGGAAAGGGATGAGCCACACCCGCCAGAAGTGGAGCTTAAGCAGTTGCTGGCCATGCTCATGAAAGGTCAATATACCCTCCCCTACCTTAGGATCATTTTGAGGAAGAGAAGCAGTAGAGGTGCAGGGAATGGAGCTCGCGGTGGCGGCACCAACTGGAATTGTATCCCTTACCTATTATGTCTGTTGAGGTTGTTCAACATGTGTTAGCTTTTCCGAGTGGGTTGGTTGGGACTGGAGCCACTTCTACTATGCCAACTTATAGGCTCTGGTTGTTCACCTTACTGTTACTATGGCTCCTAGGATGGATTAGGCTTCGGGGACTGATGTTTTTCCTTATTCGGTGTTGGGTTCTGTGATGACTAGTATGGAACACAAGCTATTGACAAAATTCTTGAAGATTAAACCTTCGACGTTCTAGTGTATTGAGTCTGAGGATGCTTTGAGTTTATCATTGATTGCTATGAGATTGCACAAAATGGGTATTGTGCAGCAGTATGGGGTTGAGTTTGTAACTTTTCTGCTGGAGAAGGATGCTAAGCAATGGTGGAGGGCGTATGTTGAATGTCGATCACCTATTTTACTTTCTTTGACTTGGGAGAAATTCCATGCCTTGTTCTTGGAGAAATATGTGCCATGAGCCCTCCGTGATCATAAGAAGGATGAGTTTTTTGCATTGGAACAAGGTGACATGTCAGTTATGGCCTATGAGGCCAAGTTCCATGTTATGTGTCACTATGCCACTCCGCTGTTGACTTATCAGGAAGAGAGGACTTAGCACTATGTTAAGGGTTTGAACTGTGGTCTTTAGGTTTTGACTGTTCATATGACTTTTGCAGGGAAAAGGTTCAATGAGGTGTTAGATTATGTGTAGAAGTTGGAGGGGATTATGCAAGAGGGTCAGTCTAAGATATTATCCAAGAAGTCCCGTAATGTTGGGAATTTAGGTGGATCTTACTCTATAGGCCATGGTCAGCAGGCCTATTCAGCCCGTCCTATTCAGTCAGCCTTGCCAACTTCTACTGTGGTTCTAGCTAAGATTTCTTCTCAAACACAGGTTGTTAAGTGACAAGGGGCTTCTTACTCTTCTGCCAATTGTCCTTTTCTTGAGCATTGATGTTACTATTGTGGTGTTGTTAGTTATTCTAAGAGAGAGTGTCCCTTGAGGCAGGCAAATATCTAGCCACAACAACAGACTCAAGCTATAGTTCCAGTGGGTAGAGAAGGAGGAGGTAATGGCAAGGGTCATCCACAGGGTGGGCGTGGAAATCAAGCAAGTGGTTAGGGTGGCCGAGGAAATGATGACACTGGGGGAGGATCACAGCCGAGAAGGGAGTTAGCTCAAATTGATGAATGGGCTCACTGTTATGCATTTTTAGGGAAGATTGATCCGTAGCTTCTGATGCAGTGATCACGGGTACTATTTTTGTTCGTGATTGAATGTTGTCTATCTTATTTGATCCGGGGTCTACTTATTCTTATGTATCTATTCAGTTTACGGTGGTTCTAAATCTGGTTTGTGATATACTTAATTATCCTATTTATGTGTCTACTCTTGTTGGAGAGCCTGTGGTAGTAGACTATGTTTTTCATTCTTGTTCTGTGCTATTTTTGGGTTTTCAGACTTGGGTAAACTTGATTATTTTGGGTATGTTGGACTTTGATGTAATTCTGGGTGTGACCTAATTATCTGTACATCACGCTGTTTTAAATTATAATGCTAAGACAGTCACTCTAGAGATGTCGGGATTATATAAACTAGATTGGGAGGGAGTGTATAAGGCCAATCTAGTGAAAATTATATCATTTGTCTGGGCAAGAAGTTTAGTGGGAAGCGGTGTTTAGTGTTTCTAGCCCATTTTTGAGATGTGGACGCGGGGTCCCCTTTTATAGAGTCAGTTTTGGTAGTTTTAGAATTTCAAGATGTGCTTCCTTTGGACCTATTGGGTATGCCTCTAGAGAGGGATATCAATTTCCATATTGACTTAGAGCCTAGCACTCACCCTATATCTATTCCCCCTATTGAATAGCTCCAGCGGAGTTGAGAAAACTCAAAACTTAGCTGCAGGAGCTACTTGATAAGGGTTTTATTCATTCAAGTGCTTCACCTGAGGGTTCTCCAGTTCTATTTGGTGAGAAGAAGGATGGTAGTTTGAGGATGTCCATTGATTATAGGCAGCTGAATAAGGTTACTATCCAGAATAAATACCCTTTTCTTCACATAGATGATTTATTTAATCAGTTACAGAGTGCGCCACTATTTTCAAAGATTGATTTGCAGTTGGGTTATCATCAGTTAAAAATTAGCCCAGAGGATATACCAAAGACAACTTTTAGAACTCAGTATGGCCATTATGAGTTTCTAGTGATGTCTTTCAGGTTGACTAATGCACCTGTAGCCTTTATGAGTTTGATGAATGAGATCTTTAAGTCATTCTTGGATTCTTTTGTTATTGTGTTTATTGATGATATTCTCGTTTATTCCAAGAGTAAGGAAGAGCATGCATGCCATCTTCGTATAGTTTTGGAAATTCTATGGGAGAAACAGTTATTTGCTAAGTTTTCAAAATGTGAATTCTTGTTGTCTTCAGTCTCCTTCTTAGGGCATGTGGTTTTTGAAAAAGAGGTGATGGTGGATCCCCTGACGATTGAGGTAGTAAACAATTGGACTCGACCTAGTTCAATGATCGAGATAAGGAGCTTTGTGGGTCTTCCGGGTTATTACCGCAGGTTTGTTAAGAAATTTGCATCTATTGCAACGCACTTGACAAGGTTGACTAAAAGGAAGAGCCATTTGTTTGGTCAGACCAATGTGAAGAGAGCTTCAAAAAGCTCAAGACACTTTTGACTAAACACCTATTCTTTCATTACCAGTTGAAGGTAAGGACTTTATAGTGTTTTATGAGGCCTCACTTTTGGGCTTGAGCATAGTGTTGATGCAGGATAGGAATGTCATTGCTTATACTTAGAGTTAGTTGAACCCTCATGAGAGGAATTACCCAACCCATGACGTAGAGTTGGCAGCGATGGTGTTTGCATTAAAGATTTGGAAACACTATCTTTATGGTGTCAAGTGTGAGGTCTTCATAGACCACTATAGCCTTGTGTTTACTCAAAGGGATTTGAACTTATGGTAGAGGAGATGGATAGAACTATTAAAGGACTATGATGTGAGTATTCAGTATCATCAGGGTAAGGCCAATGTGGTGACAGACACATTGAGCCAAAAGCCTTTAAGTATGGGTAGTTTTTCATTTTTAAGGTTGTCCAGGAGACCTTTAGCTAGAGAGTTTCATATTCTGGAATCTTAGAGCAAGCAGTTTGGGGTCTTAGATAGGGTGGAGTGTTGGCTAGTGTTGAGGTGAAGTCAAAATTTTAGGATCAGATTAAGGCCAAACAAATTAAGGATGAAGGAAATTTATTTGGTTAAGGTATAACAGAAGCGTCATCTAGTTGGGGAAGCCACTTGGGAAATCGACAAAAATATGCGAGATAAGTGCCCTTAATTGTTTGAGGCTACAAGTACTCTTTCTCTCCATATTTTAGCCTTTTTTTTTACATTTGATCATTCGGGGTCGAACAATGGATAAATTGGTATCTGTTGTAATGACTCTCTTTGTCGTTAAGTTAAAGTCGTTGGGTTAAAGCCTCATGTACAAAATCCTTCCGATTTGAAAGTTACAAATTTTAGGCTAGGCTAGTTTCAAATAAAATCAGAGTGAGGTGTGATCTAGGAAAATTGGTGAATAATTTGGATAGGTTCAGGGTTGTTTGATTTGATTTCTAGTTAGCTAAGACGATAAAAAACCCGTAGGAATTTATGGAATTGAGTTATGGTAAGTAGAACTCCCGAAATTAATCTTAGCATAAATGGCATTGATTGGAATGTCCCAAGTTTAAGGTGTGCTGTAAAAAGTGGGATTTTTGGGAAAAGATAGAATTTCTGTCCCATCGACGCTGCTATAGAGACCGACATACTGCAATAGCAGTGGGCGCTATCGCAGAATAATTCCCGCTATGGTGGTCAAAACCACAGTTTAATTAAGTAATTTTCACAAAATAGTTTATTATTTAAAAACTCATTTTAGGGAAAGGACAGGGCGATTTAGGGCGAAATACACCATAAATTTATCATTTTGATTCAAAAGGTAAGTAATTCATCTCTGTTAACTTGTAAGTGATGATTAAGCCTTAGAATCAGAGTTCAATGAGGGTTTTAGGGTGGATTTTGGTTATATTTTGGAGCAAGGGATAAATTTAAGTAATAAGTTAAGGGGTTTTGATTATTAACGGTTAATTTATCCTTGCATATCGTTAATTCGCTAATTTATCCATGGAATTAGTAGATTTAGGTGAATTATGGTAGATAAGCTCTAGAATGGGAAAGGAATGATCATGAACTTGACCTTTGTTTTGGGGGGTGAGTTATAAGTCCTAACGTGATAGGTCATTTAATTAATTATCTGTTATTATGCTTGTTTTAGACCACGAGCAAGCAAAAATTTCATGGAAGGGAAAATCTCAGCTTAGAGGAGTTGTGCAAGCTTGGTTCGAGGTAAGTGATGGTATTTTAGTTTAATCCAACTTGTATTACATGTGCATGTTAACTACTTTATAGTGTGGCTGGTTAAAGCATGTTTTTTGGTGTGGTCAATGTAGTGATTTTACTTGCTTATTGATTTGACCTGCCTTATTTATAAAATATGGAATGTTTCGGTATTTGGCACGTTCTCACGGATTATTGGTGAAATAAGGTTGGCAGAAACTTATGTCTAGGGTTTAGTATATGGACAAAATTTTTCCTCTGCAGGTCATGGCTAGAGGGTGGATGTACTACCCATACAGTGTATTTATGAGTCTTTGGTGAGTTTGACGATTCTATGAGTGAATCAGGGAATATATTTATTTATACATAATAGTTGCTTAAGTTGTCTTGACTTATTTATTTGGCTTGACTGAACTTGACTGTTGTTTAAAATCATAAACTGCTATTTGGTGGTATGTGCTAAGTGTATAAGTATTTTTAAGCATGGATTAACTTGTTGTACTATTATTTAGTTAAGTGTCCATATTTTCATCTTGGGTTGGCCAAATGACCCTTCCAGTACACTATTGTTCTTGTATGCTGATACTACACTTGTATTTACTTTTGTGAGAGCAGCGTATATTCCAGCGACTCCTACGCGACCTCACTTGTGAACTAGGTGATAGATTTTTGATTTCAGGGTGAGAACCTTATCTGGGTTACCATGGAATCTCTTATCATCAGCATAGTTCCCTGTTCTGAACTTATGTTTTTCATTCAGCTTTTTGGGGTGCATCCCCTTCTTGACATTCTTTAGTAGTTTTGGTACAGACAACTTTCGGTTCCTAGGGATGGTTTAACCTAAGTACATTTTCCGCTTCTAGTTGTTCTTGTGTTTGGTTTTAGACTTGGATATTTTATGGATGGATTAGTTCTATATTTTTCTATGTGTTGATCATGGGTTTAGTTTTAGGGGATAGATGGTTCTCCCACTAGCTGAGCAGTGTGGGTGCCACACACGACGTATTTGGGTAGTGACAAAGTTGGTATCAGAGCCTAGGATTGTCGATTTTGTAGTACCAAACTGGTTCAAATAGAGTCTCGTGGAACAGTATGGAGACATCTGTACTTTTCTTCGAGTGGCTATGCGACCTTAGGAAAATATGTTATTATTGTTTCATTCGTGCAATAACTTGATTTAAATTGTTATCTGGCGATCCAAATTGGTGTCTGATTCTCTTCACTCTTTTGTCCGCAGATAGTGAATACTAGGTCCAACAAAACCCGAGCATCAGCTCCTGCACCAATTGCTCTAGCTGAAGAGACAGCAGTAAGAGGAAGAGGATGAGTGCGAGCGAGAGGAAGGAGAGAAAGAAGAGGAAGGGGAAGAATGACACGTGCCAAAAGTGGAGCTCAAGAAGTTGTTGGCCATGCTCATGGAAGGTTAGTATTTTCTCCCAAACCTCGGGCTCATTTTGAGTAAAGGAAAGCAGTAGAGAAAAAAGGAATGGAGCCTGAGGTGGTGGCACCAACTGGTGTTGCAGCCTTACCTTATATGTCTATTGAGGTTGTTCAACAGGTGTTAGCTTTTCTAAGTGGGTTGGCTGGGACTGGAGCCACTCCTACCATGCCAGATTGCCAAGCTTTGATTGTTCACCCTACTATTACCATAACTCCTAGGATGGATGAGGCTTTAGGGACTGATGCTTTTCCTCGTTCGGTGTTGGGTTCTGTCATGACTGGTACGGAACACAAGCTATTGAAAAAATTCTTGAAGATGAAACTTCTAACATTTCAGGGTACTGAGTATGATGATGCTTTTGAGTTTATCATTGATTGCTATAAGATATTGCACAAAATGGGTATTTTTCAGCAGCATGGGGTTAAGTTTGTGACTTTTCTATTGGATAATGATTCTAAGAAATGGTGGTGGGCGTATATTGAATATTGGTCACCGATTTTACCTCATTTGACTTAGTTGCAATTCCATGCCTTGTTCTTGGATAAATATGTGCCACGGGCCATTTGTGATTGCAAGAAGGATGAGATTTTTGTATTGGAACAGGGTGACATGACAGTTGCGGCCTATAAGGCCAAGTTCCACGCTTTGTCTCGCTATGCCACTCTGCTATTGACTTTTGAGAAAGAGAGGATTCAGCTGTGTTAAGGGTTTGAACTATGCTCTTCAGTTTTTGACTGTTCATATGACTTCTGTGGGAAAAGGGTTTAATGAGGTGTTAGATTATGTAAAGAAGTTGGAGGGGGGTTACACAAGAGGGTCAGACTAAGATGTTAGTCATGAAGTCCTGCAATGGTGGGAATTTAAGAGGATCTTACTCTAAGGGTAACGATCAGCAGACCTATTCAGCCGTCCTATTCAGTCAGCCTTGCCAGCTTCTACTGTTCTTCCAGCTAAGATTTCTTCTCAGACACAGGTTGTTAAGGGCGAAAGGAATTCTTACTCTTCTGCCAGTCATCTTTCTATTGAGCGTAGATGTTACTATTGTGTTTCTGTTGGTCATTTCAAGAGAGAGTATCCCTTGAGGCAGGCAAAGGGCATGGCACAGCAGCAGACTCGGGCTATAGTTACAGCGGGTAGAGGAGAATAAGGTAATGGCAAGGGTCATCCATAGGGTGGGTGGGGAAATTAGGAAGGTGGTCGGGGTTGTCGAGGAAATGGCAGCACTGGGGAAGAAGCATAATCGAGAAGTAAGTTAGCTCAGATTGATGATCGGGATCACTGTTATACATTTTTGGGAATGATTGATGCCGAGGCTTCTGAAGTAGTGGACACAGGTACTATTTCTGTTTGTGAACAAATTGTGTCTGTCTTATTTGATCCGAGGTCTACTTATTGATATGTATCTGTTCATTTTGTGGTAAATCTGAATCCAGTTTGTGATGTACTTGATCATCCTGTTTATGTGTCTATTTCGGCTGGTGAGTCTGTGGAAGTAACCCATGTTTTTCATTCTTGTAATGTTCTATTTGTATGTTTTCAAACTTGGGAAGTTTTAATTATTATGGATATATTGGACTTTGATGTAGTACTGGGTATGAACTGGTTATCTCTATATCACATAATTTTATATTGTAATGCTAAGATAGTAACTCTAGCGATACCGAGATTGGATAAACTAGAGTGAGAGGGAAGCTAGTGAAAAATATATCATTTTTCTGGGCCAGAAGGTTAGTGGGAATGGGGTGTTTAGTGTTTCTAGACCATCTTCGGGATGTGGATGCAGCGTCCACTTTTATAGAGTCGGTTTTGGTAGTTTCAAAATTTCAAGATGTGTTTCCTTTAGACCTACCGAGTAAGCCTCTAGATAGGGATATTAATTTCTACATTAACTTAGAGCTGGGCACTTACCCTATATCTATTCCACCCTTCGAATGGCTCCAACGAAGTTGAGGGAGCTCAAAACTCAGCTGCAAGAGCTACTTGACAAAGGTTTTATTTGTTCAAGTGCTTTCCCTTGGGGTGCTCCAGTTCTGTTTGTTAAGAAGAAGGATGGTAGTTTGAGGATGTTCATTGATTATAAGCAGTTGAATAAGGTTACTATCCAGAATAAATACCTTTTACCTCGCATAGTGTTTTCAAAGATTGATTTACGATTGAGTTATCATTAGTTGAAAATTAGACCAGAGGATATATCAAAGACAACTTTTAGAAGATGGTATGACTATTAAGAGTTACTGGTGATGTCTTTCAGGTTGACTAATGCACCTGTAGCCTTTATGAGTTTGATGAACGGGATCTTTAAGTCGTTCTTGAATTCTTTTATTATTGTGTTTATTGATGATATTCCCATTTATTCCAAGAGTAAGGAAGAGCATGCAAGCCATCTTCGCATAGTTTTGGAAATTCTAAGGGAGAAACAGTTATTTGCTAAGTTTTCAAAGTGTGAATTCTTGTTGTCTTCAGTTGCCTTCTTGGGGCATGTGGTTTCTGAAAAAGGGTTGATAGTGGATCCCCAGAAGATTGAGGCAGCAAAGAATTAAACTCGGCCTAGTGCAGTGACAGAGGTAAGAAGCTTTATGGGTCTTGCCACTTATTACCGTAGGTTTGTCAAGAACTTGGCATCCATTGAAACGCACTTGACAAGGTTGACTCAGAAGGAAGTGTCATTTGTTTGATCAGACCAATGTGAAGAGAGCTTCCAAAATCTCAAGACACTTTTGACTAAAACACCTAGTCTTTCGTTGCAGGTTGATGTTAAGGACTTCATAGTGTTTTGTGAAGCCTCACTTTTGGGATTGTGTGTTGTGTTTATGCAGGATCGAAATGTTATTGCTTATTCTTCGAGGTAGTTGAATCATCATGAATTGAATTAACCAACCCATGACTTAGAGTTGGTAGTGGTGGTGTTTGCATTTAAGATATGGAGACACTATCTTTATGGTGTCAAGTGTGAGGTCTTCACAGACCACCGTAGCCTGCAACACGTGTTTGCTCAAAGGGATTTGAGCTTAAGGTAGAAGAGATGGATGAAACTATTGAAGGACTATAATGTGAGTATTCAGTATCATCCGAGTAAGGACAATATGATGGCAGATACATTGATCCAAAAGGCTATAAGTATGGGTAGTTTGTCATTTTTAAGAGTGTCTAGGCGACCTTTAGCTAGAAAGTTTTAAACTCTTGCACCTCAGAGCGTGCAGTTTGTGATCTCAGATAGGGATGTAGTATTGGCTAGTGTTGTGGTAAAGTCAACATTTTCAGATCAGATTAGGACCAAACAAATTGAGGACGAAGGAAATTCATTCGGTTAAAGTACAATGGAAGTATCATACGGCTGAGAAAGCCACTTAGGAAACCTAGAAGACATGCGAGATAAGTACCCTCAACTATTTGAGGCTATAGGTATTTTTTCTCTTCTTACTTTAGACTATTATTTCTCATTTGATCATTCAGGGATGAAGTATGGGTAAGTTGGTATCTGTTTTAATGACCCTATTTGTCGTTACATGTAAGTCCTTGGTTTAAAGCCTCATGTCCAAAATACTTCCAGTTTGAAAGTTACCAATTTCAGGCTAGGCTTAGTTTCGAATAAAATCGAAGCGAGGTGTGATCCAGGGAAATTTGGGAAGGATTGGATAGGTTTGGGGTGTTTGATTTTATTTCTAGTTAGGTAAGACAATAAGGAACCCGTAGGATTTGTGGAACCGGATTTAGGTAAGTAGAACTCCTAGAATTGATCTTAGCGTGAATGGCATTGATTGTAATGTCCCGAATTTAAGGTGTGTTATACAAAGTGAGATTTTTGGGCGAATACAGACTTTCTGTCCCTTCGACGCCGCTATAGCGGTTGGCACACTGCTATAGTGATGGCGCTATTGCAGAATAATTCCCGCTATAGCAGTGAAAACCATAGTTTAATTAAATAATTTCCCCAAAATAGTTTATTATTTCAAAACTCATTTTGGGGCAAGGAAAGGGCGATTTAGGGCAAAATACACCAGAAATTCATCGTTTGGTTTCAAAAAGGTACGTAAGTCATCCCCGTTAACTTGTAAGTGATGATTAAGCCTTAGAATCACTAATTTACAGAGTTCGGAAGGAGGGGTGGGTTAGGGCGGATTTTGGTTATTTTCTTCTGCAAGGGATAAATTTAAGTAATAAGTTAATGGGTTTTGATTATTAACGATTAATTTATCCTTGCATTTTGTTAATTCACTAATTTATCTATCGAATTGGAAGTTTTCGGTGAATTATGGTAGAAAATCCTTAGAATGGGAATGGAATGATCATGAATTTGACCTTAGGGGTTGGGGGTGAGTTATAAGTCCCAACATGATTGGTCATTTGAATAATTATGTGTTATTATGCCTGTTCTAGACCACAAGCAAGCAGAAAATACACAAAAAGGCAAATCCTCGACTTAGAGGAGTTGTGCAAGCTTGGTTGGATGTAGGTGATTGTATTGTAGTTTAATCCAACTTATATTATATGTGCATATTAACTACTTTGTAGTGTGGCTGGTTGATGCATGTTGTTTGGTGTGGTCAATGCAGTGATTTTACTTGCTTATTGATTTGACCTACCTTATTTATAAACTGTGGAATGTTTCGGTATTTGGGACGTTCTCATAGGTTATTGGTGAAATAAGGTTGGTAGACACTTATGTCTATGGTTTAGTACATGGACAAAATTTATCCCCTGCATGTCATGGCTTGAGGGTGGATGTATTACCCATAGCGTGTATGTACGAGGTTCAGGTGAGTTTGATGGTTCCATGAGTGAACTGGGGAATATATTTATGTATGCTTGATAGTTGCTTATGTTGTCTTGACTTGTTGACTTGGCTTGACTGAACTTGACTATTGTTTAAAATCCTAAAGTGCTATTTGGTGTTATGTGCTAAGTGTATAATTATTTTTGAGCATGGATTAACTTCTTGTACTATTATTTAGTCAAATGTCCATATTTTCATCTTGGGTTGGCTAAATGACTCTACCAGTACACTGTTGTTCTTGTGTGCTGATACTACATTTGTATTTACTTTTATGAGTGCAGCGCATATTCCAGCGGCTCCTACGTGACCTCACTTGTGAACCCAGTGATTGACTTCTAATTTCAGGGTGAGCAGCTCATCCGGGCTACCATGGAATCTCTCATCATCAGCATAGTTCCTTGTTTTGAACTTGTGTTTTTCATTCAGTTTTTTGGGTTGTATCCCTTTCTTGACATTTTTAGTAGTTTTGGTACAGACAACTTTCGGTTCCTAGAGATGGTTTTGCCTAAGTACATTTTCGCTTTTAGTTGTACTTGTGTTTGGTTTTAGACTTGGATATTTAATGGATGGATTAGTTATGTTTTTTCTCTTAGTGTTGATCATGGGTTTAGTTTTAGGGGTTAGATGGTTCTCCCACTGGGTGAGTAGTGTGGGTGCCACTCACGATGGGTTTGGGTCGTGACACTAAAGGTCGCTAGTCTAATGCCAACATCGTAGAAATATACAAATATCCCTATCCTAATCCTATCGCTAAATTAGGAATCAAGAACTAAGGTACAATATAATAGTCTACTCTAACAGTTCCCCAAAGAAGGTCAGAAACAACGAAAAGGCTAAGATAATCTTAAGTTTATTCCAAAATCTCAGCCTCACATGCAATTTATATTATACACAATCTCATAGAATAAAGTATATAAGAAAGTAGATTGTAGCCTACCTCAAAGGAGAACATCAGTCTAGAACCGACAACAAGCTCTTGCCACCTCCACTCGACCTTAGAAAATTTCTGGGTCAAAAACCTCCTACTCCCTAACTTGACACAAAAGTGATATCACCGAATAGGATTTTTTAACTAGATTAATACTAGAGACATGTAAAAACTGACTTTTTAATAGCATGATAGACTCAAAAATCATAATTCTTATGAAATGATGCCAATAATAAAGGAATGGCCTTGACTTACCAAATTACGAGCTTGAATAATTTGAAGTAGATAATTGAATTTAGTTTTAGGGATCAAATAAGGCATCACATATTTAGCTCACTTCATACGAGCATTAAGATAAAGATGGATAAATTTACAATATGAATTAAATGATGTAAGAATCCCTTTCAAGTCATTCTTTTGCCTGCGGTAGATAGTGGAAAACAATTTCAAGAATGGTGCATTTAATGCTATTCTTATATATAAAATATATTGGCTGATTCTTCCTAATGGAATAAAAATTAGAGAATGAAGCATAGGTGAAATGAATGTATAGATTCATTCATAATATGAATATACAAACATTCTATTACTAATTAATGGACCAAATAATAAGTGGCAGCCACCTCATAATATGCATCTGGTTGTGCAATTCCTCCCTTCGCACTTGGTAGTATAGGTGGCACATTAAAATCAATTTTATCTCATTATAAATATAATCGGGTATTGCATAGGTTCGTGGTAAAATAAATATGACTTTTTGAATGTGTCATAATTAATAAAAAATTATTTTGAATAAAACCTTTATCAAATAATAAGATTTTTCAACATAACTAGGCTCACTATCTCCATTTAAAATAATTAATAAATTAATAAATTATAATACTATTATAAAATAATATAAATATATTATAACTAAAGAATTTTCATAAATATCTAAAACTTTTTAGAAAGGTAATAAAATATATCTTTTACCAAATTCTAATTTAAATCAAATATTTCAAAACACGTTTGGTATTAATAAAAGTCTCAAACAAACTGTTCGGGAACTAAACCACCTATTTCGGCAGATCATAAATGACGGATTGGAAAATGACCTGGAGGGTCATTACACTTCCGAGAAATTCTGGTGCCATTCAATTTCTTCACTGGCTTTATCTAAAGCTATAAATGTAGATTCCATTATAGAGTGAGCAATACATGTTTATTTGGATGATTTCGAAGAAACTGCTCCTCCACCAAGAGTAAATACATAACCACTTATGGATTTAACTTCATTTGATTCAGTGATCCAATTTTCATTACTATATCCTTCAAGTACTAGGGGATACTTGTCATAATGCAAAGCATAGATTTTTAGTATGTTTTAAATACCTCAAAACTCATTTCATAGTCATTCAGTGAGTTTGATTAGGATTACTTATGAACCGACATAGTTTACTAATAGCACATGCTATATCTAGTCGCATATAATTCATGATATACATCAAACATCCCAATACTCTTGCATAGTTCAATGATGAGTCACTTTCACCTTCATTTTTTTGAAGTGCAAAACTTACATTAATTGGTGTCTTGGCAATATTGAAATCCAAATACTTGAACTTGTTAAGTACCTTTTTAATATAATGAGATTGTGACAATGCTAAACCTTGTGGAGTTCTATGAATTCTAATTCCTAAGATTACATCAGCAACTACTAAGTCTTCCACATCAAATTTGCTAGCCAGCATTTGCTTTGTAGCATTTATGTCAGAAACGTTTCTGCTGATGATCAGCATGTCATCAACATATAGATAAATAATGAATTTATGATTCAGAGTGTCTTTAATGTAAACACATTTGTCACACTCATTAATCTTAAATTATTTTCCAATATTATTTTGGTCAAACATTGCATGCTACTATTTGTGTGCTTGTTTTAGTCCATAAAGTGACTTAACAAGTTCGTACACTTTCTTCTCTTTACCAGGAACCACAAAACCCTCAGGTTGTTTTACATAAATTTCTTCCTCCAACTCTTCATTTAAAAAGTCTTTTTCACATCCATTTGATGAATTTCAAAACCATATACCATCGCCAGTGCAACCAACATTCGAATAGATGTTATCCTCATTACCGGTGAGTATGTATCAAAATAGTCAAGACCTTTCTTTTTTATATAACCTTTAACAACAAGTCTTGCATTATATTTGTCAATAGTTCCATCAACTTTTACTTTTATTTTAAAGATCCATTTTGAACCTAACTATTTATTTCTAGAAGGAAGATCAACCAATTCCCAAGTATGGTTGTGCAAGATTGATTCAATCTCACTATTGATTGCCTCTTTAAAATATCATGAGTCTACAGAAGAAATAGCTTCTTTAAATGTTTGAGGCTTATTTTCAAGTAAAAGTGTCACAAAATCTGAACCAAAAGAAGTAGAAGTCCTTTCATGTTTGCTAAATCTTGGATTCTCTTCATTAAGTGTATTTTCCATTGGTTCTTCCTAAAATCATTTAGATGTTTCGCTAGACGACTCACATCTAGTTTTATATAAATAAATGTTGTAATGACCTTCTAGGTCACTTTCCTTATTTTCATGTATTTTCTGTATTTAGAGCTTTCATATAGTTTCCCCAAGTCATTTATGACTTATTGGGACCAATAGTCCAGTTATTGGGCAGCTCATTTTACTTTTATGTTAGTTTTCCTGTTATGGAGTTTTTGAAATTGAGAAATTAGTCTTCGGCGAAAAATTCAAGTAGACAACCTAGGATGAGAATTTTGACAGTTCTGTTTGCTCCGAAATGTGGATTTTGGGCTAGGAAACTCCTTGGTACAGGTCCTGAGAGACTCATTTTAGGCTATCAATTGGTTTTTTTCTAAAATAGAAGGTTGGGTGTGGGGTCCACTTTTCATTAAAACAACTTTGATTGAGAATTTTGTTGTTTCCGTCGAGTTAAGAATGCCATTTTTGGTATGTTAGCATATTTTGTTAGCATGACAGGGTTCCAAATGAATCTCAAGCATCGAGTAGGAGTCCTTTTGGACTTAGTAAAATTTGCTGGTGATACTGCTTAAGCGCCCTTTTAATTGCTTAAGCATAGCCATTTATGTGGCTAAAAGGCCGCTTAAGTGGTGAGAGCTAATGTCAACCCACTTTGCTAAAGTGGTCTCTCCTTTATCTAAGCAGAGTTGATTATGTGGCTTCTGAGCCACTTAAACGGAGTGGCAGGAAAATAGTACCTACTACTTAAGTAGTGTGTTAGTCGCTTAAGCAACCAAACCTCCACTTAACTAGAGGTAGATGTATATTAATCCCCATTTCAAACACTTCAGCATTTCCACCCAAAATGTCACAATTGTTAAACCCTTGGAGCTTGGGTATTTTCTGGGAAATCATAACTAGAGCTAAGGGTTGATATTTTCTTGCTTCTTGATCCTATTACCATCGTTAATTCATACGTTTTGACCCAAATCTCCATTGTGATTCACCATTTTCATTCTTACTTTTTCTTTCTGTTGTGGGGTGTTTTGGAGCCCAATTTGGGGGATGATCATGCTCAAATTTTAAGCATGAGATCCTTGTCCCATGAGGGACATAATTATGGGTTCGATTTTCAAATTTTATAAGCAGGCCCCACGAGTGATCTTTAGCCTAATTTCTGATTCAAAGTATAAATTGGTAATATGGGTATCATTCTTCTTATATTAATGCCTAGATTATTATTTTTGTAGCACGGTAGTGGTCTGAGGCTTCTCGGATGGGAAAAGCTCCAGTTTAGTGGATTGTTAGTGCATTCTTCAATGTCTAGTTCAGTTACAACTTACCTACTCATAGACTTTGCACATTTAAGGTATTTGTAGGATAAATTATTGGTGGGATATTACGGCTTGAATACCCTACTTATATATTTATGATCCTTATATCCTATTTAGGAGCCTTAGATTAGAATTTTGCCTTGAAATCCTTAGTCTCATTTGTTGCTTCTCCATTAGGAGTTGGCTTAGTCTTCATAGTATCCTTCGGAGTAGAGTAAGACGCCTTAGTCTAGGTTCAGGTAGTTTCTTGCCTTAGGTTAGGTTTCTTGGGGCTTGTAGATAGTTTAATCACTTCTTTATGATAATTCACCTTGATAATGTATTTTTCTATAGTAGATGACAATTCACCGGTATCGTTGGTACATGAGCAAGTATCTAATAGAGTCTTGCAGATCGGTATGATGGTGTCTGTATCCTATCTTTGGGAAGCTACCAACCATTTTTTAGGAAAAGTCTCACCTTTTTTATTCTTTATCGTGCATTGTGTACATGTTGGTTTCTGAATTCTCACTTGCTTCACTCTTTAGCAGATGGTTAGGATGAGGGCTATGGCCGAAAATGGCAAGGCCTCTACACCTACAGCTAGGGTCCCTGCTAGGGGATGAGGTCGGGGCCGACCACGAGGATAGGGGAAGGGTAGAGCACCAACACTAGAGCTAGCTATTTCTCTAAAGCTAGTTATTGCTCTAAAGCTAGCTATTGCACCTGAGCCAGCTATTGATGCACAACCGGCAATAGAAGATCTTCCACTACAATAACAAGTGGTCCAGGGAATAGCCTAGGCTCCTCTTGGATTTATAGACTCATCCACCCTACAAGATACTGATGTGTCATGATCACATGACATTTTCGATGCTTAAAACAAGGAAATTATGCAACACCTTGGGTATGTTTTGTGGGTATGTTGTGTTTTCTGTCCTATTTTGCAGGAGAATAGGTTATGGAGTCAAAATGGAGATAAAGTGAAGAATATTGCACCAAAATGGAGTAGCAGAAGATGACAGAGTCTAGATGAAATCACAGAGGGGACCCACGGCAGAGACTCACGTGTTGTGAGTCCACCCACGTGCCGTGAGTCACCCTCTGCAAGCCTGGACAAGACTCTAATTTCCATGGTAGCACTCACGTGGCGTGAGTCCACCTACGTGGCATGAAAGGGTGGCGTGAGTCAGCTTCTGAAGATGTCCAATTGAGCCTAATTTCCACGACACTCACCTACGTGGCGTGACTTGGTTCCACGACACCAAGTCACGATACCGTGGAAGTTGCCGACTTTGTTCTCCTGTTCTGATTAGGATAGGATTAGCTTTGTATCTATAAATACCCATGTATAGTCCTATGTGCGGGAGAGAGTCATTACATTGTTTTGAGAGCTATTTCATAATGTTTTTGAGCTTATAAACATATTCTTGGTTTTATAGCTACAAACCCTAATTCGAGTTTTATTAATGATTGAGATTTCAGTTCTTCTTCATTATTATGAGTGTGCAATTATGTTTTCATCTTTGAATTCTTCTTGTGTTCTTACAATTATGAGTAGATAAACTCATCAACTAGGGTTGTGTGAACCATGAGGAATTAACGAAAGCGGTTAAGTGCAAAGCAACTCTGAACCGCTGTGAATGCATGTATTGTTGTTTCCTTCGTTTTGATTGCTTTCTAACGGTTGCAAACATTAGAAACTCACCTATATTCTAGACTTTATTGAGAGAGAGGTAGAGATTGGGAAAAGGAAATAACAATAGAGATTTGAAGCTATCAACCTTCATCTAATAACTTGAGTTTTAGCGGGAATAGTTATCTGAGATCCAGGGCAAGGGATAGTAGTGCGACACTGGAAGACCGAGAGGAGAAGAGTGAAATTCATCTAACCAAGGTCGAGATATGTTTAGATGAACATACCTTGCCAGATTTTCCATGCCACATAGCGGGACGGTTTTGTTAGCACAAGTAACCGGTGGAGTTAAGGAATTATTGGGGATCACAGTCCTAGTGTATTTCTCTTATTGTCTACAAACTCGATACAATCAGCAATTGTTATTCTATTACTTCTTCAAAAAAAAACCTTTTTACTTACTTACCAGTTCCTCAAACCAGCATTCTATATAAACTTCGACCTATTCCCTGTGGGATCGACCCCAACCTAGTTGCGTTCTATATTTGATTCAGCGACCGCATTGTACTTTTTTGAAGGTATATTTTGGGCGACATCAGATACCGTAGTCCAGTTATTAGGTAAGATTAGAGGTCAGTTGATGGATGGGGCCCAGACATCCACTTAGAGGCAACACAGGATGGACAAGATACATGGGCGCAACTTATAGCTGCATCTCCTTAAGTAGAGATGTTACCAGTATCGATGGTTTTAAACTGATGGCAGCCTAACCATCCATGATTTTGAAGGAGCAGAAGATACTGTGTCATTTCCTTAGATTGGTTCCTTAGATTGGTTCCTTTGAGATATTTAGGTACTCTAGGAGAAGATGCACATGAGTTCCTTACTAACTGCCAAGAGAGGTTATATAATCTTGGTTTAGTGGATTATCATGATGTGTATTACACCATATTTCAATTTGATAATCTAGTGAGGCAGTGGTGGAGGGCGTATATTGAGTGTAGGCCAGTTGGGTCCCGTCTTATAACTTAAGAACAGTCTTCTGAGACTGTTTTGGGGAAATATATGTCTTGCAGTGTTTATGAGTGACTGAGGGATTGGGTTTTAAGGTTGAAGTAGGGTTCCATGACCATGTTTAAATACAAGGCTAGGTTTCATGAGGTAGCTAGGCATGCCACTATGATCTACCTACTAAGTATAAGAGAGTGCATTATGTCACTGGGGGATTAGGAATTTAGCTCCATATCACCACTAAGAGCATGGCATTTTTTGGTCGGTCATTCTTGGATGTTGTTGATTATGTCACCACTATGAAGGATTTAAATTGTGAGGGCCATGGGGGAAATGATAAGAGACCATACCATCAGGGTAATTTTAGTGGTAGTCACAATGTGTTACAGTTCTGAGTTAGGGGTTTCTTGGGCAAAGGTTAGTGTCACACCCCGAGTCCCAACGAGGCGTGATTGGCACCCGAAGCCGACATAGCCCGAGAGAACCAATCTTTGCTTATGAACACTCGCATGCATCTCCTCATATGGACCTTATGAAACCCCATGCAACTATGCAAAAGTCATGGATATGGAAACGGATATAGAAACATATGCCATATATATATATTTATATCAACTTGGCCGTTGGGGCCAACAACCCAAAATGAGCATACATATCTTACATTCTATTCCCACATAAGTCTACAAAAGCCTCTAGCTGAAATACATGACTATGCAAACCTAGAGTCGGGACAACACCCCGCTCTATACTCACATACAATACCAAAATAAATGTACATGGCAACTCAGAAAGCCCCGAACCAAGTGGAGCTCACCAAAAGTCGGCAAAAGATCCGCGACCTACAGTGGAGGTCTACTAGTACCTGCGCCTGCAGCAAATAAGGTAAGCCCCCAAGAGGGGTCAGTACGGAGAATGTACTGCGTATGTAAGGCCATATGAAATTTGTTATAAATACATCAATAGAATCAAAATGTAATAGGATAGGCAACATGAACAACTCATCGATTTGCATATGTGGAACAATGTAGCTTACATAAATTAAGTTCTTATCTTTATGATTTATTCCTCATCGCTCATATCATAACGTACCCAGGCCCTGACTGATCAGTGGGTCTTAACATCACATCATGTGATATCAGGTTCGGGTCGAGCTAGGCTTATGCCCCTAGACCTGCCCCCTGTCAGGATCGGTCCGAGCTAGGCTTATGCCGCCAGGACTGCCCCCTGATCCAATCACTTCGGGATCGGCTTGAGCTAGGTATTTTTTCCCCCAAAGCTGCCACCCATACTTGATCATAACCATCAACAAATGTGCATTACTTTTTTTCTTACTTTCGATTGATGTATTTGCGAGGAATCGATTCATCCTCTTATGAGAGAGTGATACAATCAGTTATGAGAGATTAACGTATGTACATAGCCACAACATTCTTGGAAACTCAAGAACACAACATGATTGGGACTTTTGGAACATGTCCATAATTATGTAACCCATGAACCATAATAAATCATGAATGAGGAGTATAGGACTCAACAATAGATAACATTATTGGAATCATTAGACACAAGTCAATGAACAAGAGGTATGTGTGTAGCCACTATTGACACTTTGGAACATAACCTTTTTGGGCTTTTGGAACATTGACTAACGAATATGAGACATACAATTCCCAAGTGATCAATGAGTAGGGAATATGTGATAATAACCATTTCTAATTGGATATAGAATACCTTAGCACATTTCGGGATAGGACTAGCATAATGCCAAAGTAAATACGACGTACCGCAAAAAGATACGAACAAAGCAACCTTACATACCTTGTATTCTCAATACCAACACACAATCTTAAATGCGCAATAATAGTTCCGCTCCTTCCTTATGTTCCACTCTACAACACAAATACACAACGGAGCCAATATTAACCACCAACTACTTTATAATGCATATAATAAGTATAATTCTCATGTTTGGCTTTAAACATGCCATGTCCCGCTTGACACAACCATTCATGAAAGTATTATTCCAAAAATCCCACAATATTCCCAACATTGACCAACACATGATAATCAATAGCATGTCATTCAAAGTTCACACCAACCATCAAGTCTCTTTTTCACCTTCAATTCACAAAGATGGCACATCTTCCACCAAAAGCAACAATACACCATTCACCATCTTGCCAACATAACTATCATGATATACATAATATACCATGCATATAATATGTTAATCCATGATAATAAATACTTACCAAGGCTTGTAATAGGATGATCTTGCTTCAAGAGTTGCCTTTGAGCTTCTAGGGTTTAAGAGAAAATATGTTGAAAAAAATAGACCAAAAGGCATGAGCTTCCAAATGACCAAAAAATCAGATTTTTGGTCCCTTTTATAAGAATTTATTTCCATCCTTATCCACTTCTAAAGCATTAAATGCTTGTTCTATAAGGTCTTGAAAGAATGGGTCATTTGACCCATTTTGGGCCATGCATTCTTTTCACTTTTGGGTCCTTTTTGGGCCCAATTCACTTAACCCAGTAAAATCAATAATTTATTGTATTCAATTTATCTCATACATGTTACAACAATATTCCCACTCATGTTATTCATATCCGTAGCCTCGATCCCAAGAACAAGCGATTCTAGCCACGTATGGCCTATTTTTGCCTAAAAGGGTAAAATCGTCATTTTGACCCCAAATTCGTTCTCGAGTAATTTTATCATTACAATATAATATTTTACTCATTTCATATATGTTGTAGAATATACGTGGCAAAAATCGGCTCGGTACGTCCCCGGATACCCTTGGGACTTAGAAATTTTCAACTTTCGAAAAAGTGGAAAACCCAAGGTGGCACGCCCCTGGGCGCACCAAATTACTGCCTCTGGTCTAAAAATTTTAGCCCAGAGCGGATTTTCATGGTCCCAAACGCGCCCCTCCTTAAAATTTTTCAAAAATTTTATTTTTCGACTTTTCTTCGCGGGTTCGGTTAGATACTTCAAGTCCTATCCTTTAACTTACTTCTCAACCTTAATACACTTTGTTTTGAGGTCCTATTAAACTTATTTTTCACCCCACAAATTCACAATGACAATTTCAAAACACCATCTATGCAAGCTTAATCACATAACAAGAGCCAAATTTAATTATCTCGCCATTAACATTACCAAATGCATACTTATAGCTCTCGAGACCTAAGTACATATTATTTAATGTCGTCAAGTAGGGTTTGGAACGTACGGGGTGTTACATTCTTCCCCCCTTAGGAATATTCGTCCTTGAATGTTAACAATATCATCTCATATACATCCCATGGATCTCTCTCTTAGCATATATACTTATGCATACATCCTTGTGCTGGTACTTTGACTTCATGATTTCTTTGGCTTCCTATGTGATTCGATTACTCCACCATATCTTTACCAAAGCTATTCTTATTTTTCCACTATATAGATATCCCTTCATAAGGGACATCCCGCATAGCTTATCCATGTAATAAACTAATGAATCTCAGCATATGACTTGTGTTATCCTGTAGTTACTGTTTTACCATCTTAACCTTCTCCGTAGCATAGTGAACAAAATCTAGTCCCAAATAAGAAAATTCCACTCGGTTTAACTCGCCCAATTGATGATTTACACTTTCTTCTGTATAAACCGACCCTCGTAAATACCATGATGATACTTGAACAATAACTATTATGATAAGCACATTCAATAAAGGGTAAATGTTCATCCCAACTACCGTTTCAGTCTCTCGCACAGACTCGTAGTATACTGTCAAATGTTTGGATAGTCTACTCTATTTATCCGTTCATATGAGGGTGAAAAGTTGCACTCAAACTTCCAAACCTATGTAGTAAATTGAGCATTTCAGAACTCCGTATAGTTGTACTTCCTCTTTAATAACTAACCTCGCATATTTGTCAACCATGTAAGTGGTCTTGAAAGGCAACATGTGTGTTATGTAGGTAAACCTGTCAACTAGCTCTCATGCAGAATCAAAATTCCCAAACTATATGTAAGGCAACCCTTATGTATAGGAGGTAAACTTGCAATAAAACCCACGTTAGCCATGTCTTATTTTAACCTGGACAACATATAAGTGGCATATAACCTCCAGGTTTCTGATGCTCTGCTATTACCTATTGATAATTTGGTCAAGGAGTCACACTTGCTTGTTCTTTTTCTTTATATTGTCTCGCCAATGTCTTCTTACCAAACCATGGTACATTTTTGTTTCTCTCCCAATGACAATAGAATTCTGTGAATGATGTGCTTCGTTTCTACTTCATTTCCCTCGTGTGTAAGGTCAAATTTCATCGACCCTTGTGGTACATTCTTTTTTTTTTTTTGTCGAATCAAACATAGGATTCGCATGTTGCTTTTCCTTCACATCTACGACTAAGGACTTTACCGCATTTTGCGTTATAACCCTTTGATCTGGAGTTTCTAGTAACTGCAGTCTAATATATAGATTCTTTCTATACCTTGTGTCCCCATGGACCGACCTTCAGTACTTCCTAGTGCTTTGTGGCCTACTGTATCAACCACTGCATTTGCTTTTCCCAAATGGGATATCAGTATCTTATCTTAATCTCTTAATAATTTGAGTCATCTTCCCTACCTCAAATTTGAGTCCCTCTGTTTAAAGTATATGCAAGCTCGTATGATCAATAGTCATATCTCAATATGAACCCTAAGTAGTAGTGTCATAGTTCATATCTCATATCTGTCAACTAACTACCACACCTGTTACCTCAAGATCCTGTGTGATATCGTTTCTCTCATATGGACACAACTGTCGTGAGGCATACGCTGTTAGCGAATCATCATACTGCATCAACACACATCCGAGGCCAACCTCGGAAGCATCACCATACATTGCATAACCTTTGTGTCTTAGCAAAATATAAAGCTGGTGTAGAAGCTAATTTACCTTATAACTCTTTGAAACTTGTCTCATATGCATCACTCCGCTGAAACGGAGTTACTTTGTATATTAGCGCTGGTAAGGGTCCAGGGATAGAAGAAACTCCTTTAGTCATTCTCCTCGATCACCAACCAACCTAAGGAAATGAAGATTCTTTGTAAGCATCACAGGCCTTAGCCAATGTTTTTTTTTTGTTTTTCACTGTTTCTATCTTTAGTGTATCGACCTTCATTCTGTCATCCTATACAATGTGACCCGAAAACGCTATGGATTTTATCTAAAATTCATACTTGGAGAACTTTGCATTCCACTGACGATCCCAGCTTGTAACACCTGCCGTACGTAATTGGCATGGTCCTCTTGTGATCTTGATTAAACCAAAATATCATCCATGAACACGGTTACAACTACCTCGAACATTAGTTTGCACACCCTATTCATCCGCTCCAGAACAGCAGCTGGTACATTTGTTAATCCCAATGACACAACTTAAGAACCATTACAGTCAGAACGTGGTCACAAGTCTGTCTTGGGTATAGCTTTGTTTCTAACTCTGACTTGGTGATAACCCGAGCCCAAGTTACTTTTGTTTTCGAGACATTTGGTGCAAGAAAGAGTGAATACAATCCTTTTGATAAAAAGGAACAACACACTTGGCACCCTGTAACTGATCAACCAATCATCAATTCTTAGGAGGGGATATTTGTTCTTACTCGGTACTTTACACAACTGCTAATAGTCAATGCACGTTATCAAGTCCCATTTCACCTATAGCGTTACTGGGGCCATGGTATATATAGAAGAAGAGAGATAAGCAGAGGGTCTGAAAGCACATCAATATTAAGCTCTACTTCCTATTTCGGGGGTAAGCCTGGAAATTTGTAAGGCATGATATCAAGAGAGTCATTTGACCACCGGAACCTATTGAGAACTTGGTGATTTTGCATCAATCGCTCGCTCTCGTATTAACTGGCATACATACCCCTTGGCTATCAATTTTGTCACTTTACAATAGACAATAAAATTTTCCTTGGTGCCCCCACATTACTCTTCCACTCAGGAATATGCCTTGGCAATTCACCGTGGTATAACAAAAAAACTAACTAATTCATTCCCATGATCACATGAACATCCACCGTTTGCGATTCATAAAATTAGCCAATGTAGTATAACCCCACGTCGTTACCACATAATCATGACACATTCTTTTAGCCACAATAATTTCCCCTTTTGGTGTAGAGTTGTTTCAAATGGATTAACTAAAACTTCTACTATCCTTTCACAAAGTTTCTTCTTCTCTTTTTTTTTTTCCAACAATCCATGGAATAAAATATGATAGGTAAATCCCCAAATCAATCAATGTAAATACGTTAAAAAAAAGACAGATCATATACCTGTTGCATCATCAAGAGAAGCCTCAAATTTCTGCCGATCCACCACGGCGTAGG
Source organism: Capsicum rhomboideum (assembly GCA_031232105.1). Taxonomy (NCBI): domain Eukaryota; kingdom Viridiplantae; phylum Streptophyta; class Magnoliopsida; order Solanales; family Solanaceae; genus Capsicum; species Capsicum rhomboideum. The sequence continues at coordinate 56,464,563 of CP124718.1, forward strand.
TACTGCCCTGGATGTTACTAGAACTAGCTTCTCCTCTAGCACCCTTGGCATTACCAGCAGCTTGTGCACCTCTACATAGAGGAGGCACATATGATTTCGATGCGAAGGTTGGTCCCGTGGGTCGTGCCATGCCACCTGTGTTCCTTCGTGGACACCCCCTTGCCACATGCCCTGGTATGCCGCAATAATAGCAAACATTCTGTCCAAACCGACATTCACCGGCATGAAACCTCTCGCAGCGCTGGCACAATCAACGATGAAACCTTGGGCGGTTTATACTGTCTTGTGCTTGGTACCCCACTGTACGTAAACCCTGAATCTCACCTCCTTACCCAAACTGGTTGCTTCAAAACCCTTGGAATAGAGGAGGAGTAATTATGGTGGTATGGGTAAACGTTGGCCTAAGTGGTTTGTGAAAAGTCCTATGCCCAAATCCTCCTTGGTACGTCATGTTTTGTCCCATGGGTTTAGCCTTTTTTGGCGATCTTTCTTCCACTTCTTTCATTCTTTCTCTCTGCCTCTGTCCCCCCATCTGCTGCATAAGAGCTTGTCTTTGAGCCTGTGCAGCAACTACATGGGTCAATATTTGCACCGCAATCATCAAGTCCTGCTCAATGGTATTGTCGGGTAGTCCCGAAGATACTACTCTCTTTCCCAGCTCTTCTGGAGTTGGAAAAGTAGGAGAAACCTGTGATGCAAATTCGGTATCAGCACCACCTTGAATAGCTGAGTCAGGTGGTGATCTACTCTCTCCTTCCTCGGCAAGCATGTCAACCTGCTTACCCTTGCCTTTATCTCTTCTTGTCATCGGCAGTTTTTATATCAAAGAAAACCAATCACCATGGTTAGATATAATCTAAATTACAACACTGGCTCTACTGCATGATCTAGGAATGAAGAAAAGGAGCAACATCCTAAATGTCCCGTAGCCTCCTACTTATAAATGTGGTGCACAACACATCGATAAGTAAGACTCTACTCAGACACGGCTTTGTAGACACCCTTACAACGAACTGCTCTGATACCCCTTTTGTTACACCCCGAGTCCCAACGAGGCATGATTGGCCCGAAGCCAACAAGGCCCGAGAGAACCAATCTTTGCTTATGAACACTTGCATGCATCTCCTCATATGGACCTTATGAAACCCCATGCAACTATGCAAAAGTCATGGATATGGAAACGGATATAGAAACATATGCCATATATATATATTTATATCAACTTGGCCGTTGGGGCCAACAACCCAAAATGAGCATACATATCTTACATTATGTTCCCACATAAGTCTACAAAAGCCTCTAGCTAAAATACATAACTATGTAAACCTAGAGTTGGGACAACACCTCACTCTATACTCATATACAATACCAAAATAAATGTACATGGCAACTCAGAAAGCCCCGAACCAAGTAGAGCTCACCAAAAGTCGGCAAAAGATCCGCGACCTACAGTGGAGGTCTACTAGTACCTGCGCCTGCAGCAAGTAAGGTAAGCCCCCAAGAGGGGTCAGTACGGAGAATGTACTGAGTATGTAAGGCCATATTAAACTTGTTATAAATACATCAATAGAATCAAAGTGTAATAGGATAGGCAACATGAACAACTCATCGATTTGCATATGTGGAACAATGTAGCTTACATAAGTTAAGTTCTTATCTTTATGATTTATTCCTCATCGCTCATATCATAACGTACCCGGTCCCCGACTGATCAGTGGGTCTTAACATCACATCATGTGATGTTGGGATCGGGTCGAGCTAGGCTTATTCCCCTAGACTTGCCACCCATAAATCAACATACATCGGGATCGGGTCGAGCTAGGCTTATGCCCCTAGACCTGCCACCCATAAATAAACATATCAGGTTCAGGTCGAGCTAGGCTTATGTCCCTATACCTGCCCCCTGTCAGGATCGGTCCGAGCTAGGCTTATCCCCCCTGGACTGCCCCCTGATCCAATCACTTCGGGATCGGCTTGAGCTAGGCGTTTTTGCCCCCAAAGCTGCCACCCATACTTGATCATAACCATCAATAAATGTGCATTACTTTCTTTCTTACTTTCGATTGATGTATTTGCGAGGAATAGATTCATCCTCTTATGAGAGAGTGATACAATCAGTTATGAGAGATTAACGTATGTACATAGCCACAACATTCTTAGAAACTCAAGAACACAACATGATTGGGACTTTTGGAACATGTCCATAATTATGTAACCCATGAACCACAATAACTCATGAATGAGGAGTATAGGAGTAAACAATAGATAACATTATTGGAATCATTATACATAAGTCAATGAACAAGAGGTATGTGAATAGCCACTATTGTCACTTTGGAACATAACCTTTTTGGGCTTTTGGAACATTGACTAACGAATATGAGACATACAATTCCCAAGTGATCAATGAGTAGGGAATATGTGATAATAACCATTTCTAACCGGATATAGAATACCTTAGCACATTTCGGGATAGGACTAGCATAATGCCAAAGTGAATACGACGTACCGTAAAAAGATACGAACAAAGTAACCTTACATACCTTGTATTCTCAATACCAACACACAATCTTAAATGCACATACAATAGTTCCGCTCCTTCCTTATGTTCCACTCTACAACACAAATACACAACGGAGCCAACATTAACCACCAACTACTTTATAATGCATATAATAAGTATAATTCTCATGTTTGCCTTTAAACATGCCATGTCCCGCTTGACACAACCATTCATGAAAATATTATTCCAAAAATCCCAAAATATTCCCAACATTGACCAACACATGATAATCAATAGCATTTCATGCCAAGTTCACACCAACCATCAAGTCTCTTTTTCACCTTCAATTCACAAAGATGGCACATCTTCCACCAAAAGCAACAATACACCATTCACCATCTTGCCAACATAACTATCATGATATACATAATCTACCATGCATATAATATGTTAATCCATAAGAATAAATACTTACCAAGGCTTGTAATAGGATGATCTTGCTTCAAGAGTTGCCTTTGAGCTTCTAGGGTTTAAGAGAAAATATGTTGAAAAAAATAGACCAAAAGGCATAAGCTTCCAAATGACCAAAAAATCAGATTTTTGGTCCCTTTTATAAGAATTTATGTCCATCCTTATCCACTTCTAAAGCATTAAATGCTTGTTCTATAAGGTCTTGAAAGAATGGGTCATTTGACCCATTTTGGGCCATGCATTCTTTTCACTTTTGGGTCCTTTTTGGGCCCAATTCACTTAACCCAGTAAAATCAATAATTTATCATATTAAAGTCATCTCATAAATGTTACAACAATATTCCCACTCATGTTATTCATATCCGTAGCCTCGATCCCAAGAACAAGCGATTCTAGCCACGTATGGCCTATTTTTGCCCAAAAGGGTAAAATCATCATTTTGATCCCAAATTCGTTCTCGAGTAACTTTATCATTCCAATATAATATTTTAATCATTTCATATATGTTGTAGAATATATGTGGCAAAAATCGGCTCGGCACGTCCCCGGATACCCTTGGGACTTAGAAATTTTCAACTTTCGAAAAAGTGGAAAACCCAAGGTGGAACGCCCCTGGGCGCGCCAACTTACTGCCTATGGGATAAAAATTTTAGCCCATATCACCGTGGCACGTTCCCAAATGCGCCCCTCCTTAAAATTTTTCAAAAATTTCATTTTTCGACTTTTCTTCGCGGGTTCGGTTAGATACTTCAAGTCCTATCCTTTAACTTAATTCTTAACCTTAATACACTTTGTTTTGAGGTCCTCTTAGCCTCATTTTTCACTCCACAAATGCACAATTACAATTGCAAAACACCATCTATGCAAGCTTAATCACATAACAAGAGCCAAATTCAATTATCTCGCCATTAACATTACCAAATGCATACTTATAGCTCTCGAGACCTAAGTACATATTATTTAATGTTGTCAAGTAGGGTTAGGAACGTACGGGGTGTTACAATTAGCAATAGTATCGGTAGTATCAATAATAATATCAGCAACATGGTCAATCTAGTCAACCTGTTCAAGCATCACTTCAAATTTCTAATGGGGATCATCCTAGTTATAGTTATTTTAGAAGTAAAAGCTCTAGCCAGCCTTTCATAGGGTTCTTATTTGGGATCTTCAATTTGTAGAAGCCAGTTTGGAGCAGCTGGTTTATCTCAGTAGGGTAGGACACCTCGGGCTTATTATGATTGTTTGGTTATTGGTCATTTTGCCAAAGAGTGTCCCCCTTAAAGGATGATCGAGCCTTTAGTACAAGTATCTTAGCCTCTTATATCAGTGATGCCATAGGCCATAGGTGGTTCCCAGAGTAGCAAGGGTGGTTCTCAGGGTTCTTCGAGAGGTGGCTAGTCAGGTAGGATAGGTGGTAAGTTAGGTTCTCAGTCCGGTGATGGGCGTGGATAGTTATATGCCTTTCCCAGTAGGACAAATATGGAGGCATTAGACTCATTGATCACAGGTATAATTTTAGTTTGTTGTCAACTATCATCTGCTTTATTTGATCCAGGCACTACTTATTCATATATGTCTGCATACTTTTCTTCTTAGTTGGGATTATCTAGTGAGCCCTTGCCTGTGCCTAAGCATGTAGCTACTCCTGTAGGTGATTCTTTAGTAGTTGATAGGGTATAAAAATCTTATGTAGTGACTATTCAGGAGTATTACACTTCGGCTGACCTTGTTGTACTTTATATGCTATATTTTGACATTATTTTTAGCATGGACTGGTTATCCCCTTATCATACGATCTTGGATATCTTCACAAAGACCATTATCTTATCCATACCTGGAATATCCCTAATTGTAAGGCAGGGTTCTATTAGTTGCGCATCGATAGGGATCATTTCGTATATTAGGGGTAGGAGGTTAATATCGAAGGGGTGTTTGGCTTACCTTGATTATGTCTGTGATGTTAGTTCCAACACTCTTTCCCTTGATTATGTTCCTATGTTTTGTGAGTTTGCTGATGTCTTTCCTACCAACTTTCCTGGCCTCCTGCCTGATCATGACATAGATTTGTTATCGATGTCAAGATGGGCACCCGACCCATTTCTAATCCACCTTATCACATGGCTCATGCTGAGTTGAGGGAGCTTAATTTTCAGCTTTAGGATTTTCTAGGTAAGGTTTTTATCAGGATAAGTGTGTCTCCTTGGGGTGCTCCAGTCCTATTTGTGAAGAAAAAAGATGGTTTTATGCATATGTGTATTGACTACTGATAGCTGAACAAGCTGACAATAAAGAATAAGTATTTGATGCCGCGTATTGATGATCTATTTAACTAGCTTCAAGGTGAAACCATGTATTCTAAGATTGACTTAAAATATGGCTACCATCAGTTGAGGATTTGGGAGGCAGACATCCCTAAGATGGCCTTCAATACTCGTTATAGCCATTACAAGTTCCTGGGGATGTCTTTTAGGTTGACCAATGCCCCAGTAGCATTCATATACTTGATGAACCACATGTTCAGGCCTTATTTGGACTCTTTCATGATAGTATTCATTGATGACATCCTTATATACTCGAGGAGTATGGAGGAGCACGAGAACCATTTAAGTATTGTGCTTCACTCTTTAAGGGATCAGCGACTTTATGCCAAGTTCTCAAAGTGAAAGTTCTGGCTTGAGTCTGTAGTATTCTTGGGGAACGTGGTATCCAAGGATGGAATTACCATAGACCCAGCTAAAATTGAGGCAGTTTGTGATTTGGCTAGGCCCACATCTTCTATTAAGATTTGCAGTTTTACTGGGTTAGCAGGTTATCATAGATGATTCATCGAGGGTCTATCTTTTATTGCAGTGCCATTGACTAGACTGACTAGGAAGGATATCCCACTTTAGTGGTCTGATGAGTATGAGGCGATCTTTCTGAATCTCAAGGCCTTACTCACTTCAGCTCTAATTTTGACTCCGTCCAGTTGGGGGCCAGGGGTTCTCAGTTTATTGTGATGCTTTAGGTGATGTTTTTTGTTGTCATCTAATACAGTAGGGATGAGTGATTGTATATGCTTCTAGGTTATTGAAGGTGCAAAAAAGCAACTAACCTACCCATGACTTAGAGTTAGCAATGGTAGTTTTTGCGCTTATGATTTTGAGGCACTACCTTTATAGTGTTCATTGCAAGATATTCACTGATCATCATAGTCTTTAGTATATTCTGAGCTAGAAGGCTCTTAAGCCGAGGCAGCACAGGTGGATAGATTGCTAAAGGACCATGACATTTTTATTATATACCATCTAGGCAAGGCAAATATGGTAGTGGATTCCTTGAGCTAGAAAGCGGTGAGTATGCGGAATTTGGATTTTCTATTAGTTTTAGAGTGACCGTTGGCTTTGGACATCTAGTCTTTAGCCAATAGGTTGGCTTGACTTGATATTTTTGATCCTACGAGGATTCTTGCCCATGTTTAGGCTTAGTCTACTTTGTTGGAGTAGATTTGAGGGTAGTAGTTTCAGGTTAGTCAACTATGTGACATTCGAGATCAAGTGTTGATGGGTAAGGCCAGGAAGGCCACCTTGGATATAGATGGTGTCTTGAGATTTGAGGGTCGTATATGTATTATGAGGGTTGGCGACTTGATTTAGTTGATATTATTGGAGGCTCATTGATCTAGATATTCCATTCATCCTAGCGCAGCTAAATGTATAGGGATCTGAGGAAGCATTACTGGTGGTTCGAGATGAAGAGGGATATAACAGAATTTGTATCTCAGTGTTTGTGTTGTTAGTAGGTGAAGTCCAAGTATTTGAGACCTGATGTTTACTTCAGAGTCTACCCATTCCTGATTGGAAATAGGAGTGGATTACTATGGATTTTGTGATTGGTTTGCCACACACATGTTGAGGTTCTTATAGTATTTGGTTCATCATTGATCAGTTGACCAATTCCGCTCATTTTCTACCCATTTAGTCTTCCTATAGTGTCGAGAGATTGGTTCGGATCTATGTTTGAGAGGTGATTCTTCTTTACACGGTGCTAATGTTCATTATTTTTATAGAGGTTTTAGCACAACTTTTTTCCCCAGCCTGATGGTCAGTTAGAGCGGACTATTCAAGTTTTGGAGGACATGCTCCAGGTATATTTTATGGACTTCAAAAGTTAGTGGGAGCATTTTCCAATGTTAGTGGAGTTTGTCGGATAGTTTTATGCTTTCGAGGCTAGGCCGTAGGTGACTAATTTATTGCGAGAGTCATTGGATAGAATTTGGGTGATTCAGGATAGACTACAGGATGCTCAAAACCTGAAGAAGTGTTATGTTGTAGGCTTTGTGTAATGGAGTTTGGAGTTAGTGACCATGTGTTTCTTTGAGTGTTGCCTATGAAGGGTATGATAAGGTTCGGGAAGTGGGGAAAGCTTAGGCCCAGGTATATCGGGCCATTTGAGATTCAATAGAAGGTTGGGGATTTAGTATATGAGTTAGCCTTGCCTCTATCATTTTCTGCCATTCACTCTGTTTTCCGTATTTCGATGCTTTGGTAATGTATTCTATATGATTTTGACGTGCTCTAGTGGGATTGGGTTTGGTTGGATGATAGGTTGGCTTCGTGGAGGAGCCAGTTGCTATTCTAGCTAGAGATACAAGACGGTTGTGGTCTAGGGAGATTTTGACGGTAAAGGTTAAGTGGAGACACCATCTAGTCAAGCACAATACTTAGGAGACTGAGAATGACATGCAGACCCAGTGTCCTTACCTGTTCGAGCCTTTAGGTAATTTTTGACTATTGACTTTTGAGGACGAAAGTCCTTTTAGTAGTGGATGTTGTAATGACCCTCGAGGTCATTTTCTACTTTTTCATGTATTTTCTATAATTAGAGATTTTCTATAGTTGTACCAAGTCATTTATGACTTGCTGGGATCAATAGTCCGGTTCCTGAGCAGTTTTTTGGCTTTTATGTTTGTTTTCCTCTTTTAGAGCTTTTGAAGTTGAGAAATTGGTCTTCGGTCAAAACATCAAGTAAACAGCCTCGCATGAGAATTTTGACAATTTTTTAGCTCTGAAATATGGATTTTGGGTTAGAAAGACCTTTGGTTCAGGTCCCGAGGCTTTCGACTCATTTTGGGCTATCGGTTGGTTTTTGGCTAAAATAGAAGGTTGGGTTTGGGGCCCACTTTTCATTGAAACAATATCGGTTGGGAATTTCATTAATTCAGTTGATTCTTGAATACCATTTCTTTTAGGGAAGTATATTTTGATTGCGTGCATGGTGTTTTGAACTATTTCAAGAACCCGATTGGAGTCTTTTTGGACTTAGCAAAATTTGTTGGTGCAACCACTTAAGCATTCTTTTGGTTGCTTAAGAAGAGTTGCTTATGCTGATGACACTCAAATACACTCTTAAAAGGATTTACGTAATCGTTATATGATATATTTACCCAACTCAATGAGTCGGGGTTGATCCCATAAGGAATGAACACAAAAGGTTCACCTTAGAGTGTAGTAACTCACTAGATGTTTGTCGTATAATTAAAAATGCAATAAAAGTAAATAGGGAATGTTGTAACCAATTTTGATCGTTTTAAAATATAGTTATCACAAGGGAATACTTGCATGATCGATATGAAAATGACTTAGTAGTGTGTTAGTTTGATAGTTGATATCATGTATGGGTGGTTGACCTTTGATTCAATAAGCATAAAATATTGGTAGGCTAGGTTTTAGATATTGATGACAATCTTTCAATCCATCACCAAATTTCATATGGGTTTCTTCCAAACACCCATATGTTTACCCAACCAAGCAACCCAAAATCTCAATTTAATCTATTTCTAGCACTATCTATTAAATAAGGAACACTCAAGTAATTACTAACTAAATCTCTTCACCCTTGTTTACTCTTTCAAGCAAAACAAGGGATATAAGCTTGAATAAAGTTTGTAACCTAAATTCTTGAGTTGAAACATAAAGATTTAGTCAAACCCACACTTTATAGCTCAAGGTAGAAACAAATAATCAATACCCACACACAAATCAACCATCATCCATCACACACCCCTAAGTATTGGGAGTTTAGCTATGAATAATAGAGATAAAAGAAATTATACCATCATACTAATCAAAAGCTTCCATAGATTCAAATATTCAAGATTAAATCTTCAAATCCAAGGTGAAAAACTAAGATGAATACTAATCCCAATCTAAGGGTTCAATTACACTTTATAGTTGTCAACTTTTGCAAAGTATGAATGATAATCCCCAAATTCTAGAAAAGATTCTATTTATGAGACCTAGAAAATTGGACCAAAATAATTACAAAGTTACCGCTGGAGCATATTGTGAGTCTGTTATCATGATCGCACAATAATCGCACGATATGTACATTCAGCTCGCCAAGATGCATAATTTTCCTTTTGAGGTTTTGAATCTTCAGGAATTATGTTGACTTTTGCGTCTTCTTTCGGTACTCACATAACTGTTATGTGATGCGCACAACTCCATTCCATGCTCGTACAATCATTAATGGATTCTTTCTTCAAAATATATTTCTTTGTGCGATCCTCTCTCTATTTTGTGTCTAGCATGTACCTTGTGTGATACACACTTGGCCTATGCGATGCCACATGTTGTTCTTGTAAATCTAACATTCATCACTTTTTCATTTTCTCTAAGCTTTTTCTCTTTTTCTGTCCTTGTCATCCTTTGGTAGGTTCCTCAGCCTTATTACCTATATGCAACCAAATTAACATAAGAATCGACTCAAATTACGCATTAAGGACATTGCTTTAGTATCATTGTGCACTAATGAGTCAAATTTTCGACTCATCAACAACCCCAACTTGAACTTTCTCTTTTCCTCAGGTGAAATGAAATTCTCTACAAAACAACCATGCTTACAAATGATGCCACTTGGGAGTTCAAACACATGCTTCTTTGTGAAAACAACTTTGTTCTCATGTTTTTGTAAACTTTAGCATAAGCATCACCTATCAAACACTCAATTCATGAATTACAAGCCTCAAATGTTGACTTATTGCTACCAAACCAAGAACATGATCATAGACTTCAATTAAGGTCAACAAATGTGCTCAAGAAATGCAATCAAGTGCCCTCACAACAAAAAATATCCCTTCCCTCAAAATATGATCAAAATTTAAACAAGGGATTAGAATGATTCACTCTCGCTATCAAACACGGTCATGAACACAAGTGTCATACCATAGGCTTGCCCATATTTTTCATATCATCACACTTAAACATTCTACGTTGGATCACAAAGGTCTTACTCAGGCTTTTAATGTAGGCAACAGGTTAGGTAGGATAGATTGGGGTTAGAGTGACTCTACCCTCTCGAAGCACCACATGAGACCTCAACTGCATTCCTTTCCCAAAACTTACTTCTTGTGGCACACTAAGGATATTCAATAAGATTTACATGCCATCTTGCTCCTCCTATCATTTTGAAAGCCAAACTCTTCAAATACTTACAAGTTAAGTTCACAATTGCAACTCTTTTTCACTTTTTTCATTCTTTTTCTTTTTTTTTTTTAGTATCTACAAGGAATACTAGGATGAATAAAGGAGGAAGTGAGTGGCCCCCAAATCTATGAACTTGTAGTTACAAATTTCACCTGATAGCTCTTCCACTCCAAGCTTAGGCTTTTGGCCTAAGTTGGTTTAAGGCTTCACTTAAATACTTCAAGAAGGATTTGGTTCAAAAAGGGGATTATAGAAGACGAGTTATGGCTTGCAATGAGGTTTTCTGAGAAATAGGTTCCACGACACAAATTGGGGAAAAGATTATTCACTCAACTCATAATGGGGATGTCTATTTGTTCAATTCGAAGGCTCACTCTCGCTTGATGGCCTAAGGTCATTTCTCCAATATCACAATACTTTTTACTTAGTGATAGACCAATCGGGAAATTTCTAGATGGACTCATTGAATGAGATCAAATTGAAACCTCACCCCAAAGAAATTTAAACTAAGAATAGCATAAAGCACAATAAAGTAATAAAATAACTCAAAACAATGTCAAAAAACACAATCCCATCACATAAGCACAACACAGTCTATGTACCTAAATAATGCACACCAAAATCAAAATCCAAATGAATACCTGCAACCCCAATAAAAATGATATGCTTCGTCCTCAAATGCATACAAAAAAGAGATAAGGGAAATAAGTGCAAAGGTGCAGGTTCCCCTATGGTGTCTAAGGAAGAGTATAAGTATGTTCCTCTGGTGGAGCCTCAATATGGACATCAGTACCCCGGTCCGATCTAGGTGGTACAGTGGATGAGATGGCTAGATTCGTGCTCACATCAAATATCTCCTCAGCCTCTCCATAGTAATGAAAGCTCTAGAGCGGTAATGTCTTGGATATCCTCAATATCCTAAAGCTTCTCATGTCTCATGCTATCAACAACCTCATCTTCATGCTCACCAGGCTCCTCCTCTCTAATCTTCTCCTCCATAGTCATAGAAGCCTCATCATCATCATTTATATCTAGTGAAGTCCTCTCTAGGACCTGCTCAACAATCAATGGGGCAACCTGAGGTGCAACCTGCTCAACAGCAACTAGTGGAGTAGTGGATGGTATCTCTATAAATATATTATCAAACTCGATAGAGTGCAACTGATCCATCTCCACTTTCAACTTAGCAGCATCAGCTCGAATAGAAGCCTAACTATCACCACCCGGTATCATACCTTCCTTTTTCTCTTAAAGATCTCTCAGATTAGCTCTATTATTTAGCCTATTCAACTTATCACCATATTATTGTAAGGTTTTTTTCACCTCCTATATGTCGTCCCGAAGAGGCTCCAAAGCTAAACAAATCATCTTTGGAATATGGTCTGATAAAAGAGTCACCCTAGTAGCGGTAGCCTTAGCCAAGGCACCATCCTCAACACCATATCCTGAGTAAGAACCTATTGTGAACTCGATGGTGGAGCACTAGGAGGTGCTAGTATGGAAGTTGTAGCTAGAGTGGGTGCATTATATGTACTGAGAGGGATTGAAGTAGTAGTAGGAAGTTTCACTGAGGTGGATGAAGTCGAATCATCTCTAAGTGCAAGTGATTGCAACTCAGCTATAGGTGACTGTGAAACTGGAAGCTCTTGGTGACTTTTGTTATCCCCACGATCATGATTAAAGTCTGACTGAATCCTCAAGTTATTAATAATGGTCATATCAAGAATCAAGACATCAGTGCCAACATTCTCAGGCACTTTGGCTCTTTTGCTCATCTGAGAGATTAAGCAAGGGAATGGATAAGATTATTTCCCTTGTTGGGCCCTCTTTGCAATTTCTGGTTGAATGACCATCTCAAAGTTATCCTTCATTTCTTCATATTATACCCAATTAGAAATTCTTTTTTCGGACTAATCTTTGACTCATTCTGAGAAGGCATCAACATGCTACTCACAAACCCAAGCCAAAATTATGCCTCAATATTCATATCCTTCTTTTGAATATACCCCAAAATCGATCCATGAGGGTGTCCTGTCACATAAAAAGCCCAAAACCATGTACCATGAACATCAAACTCATCTTTCAATAGGTGGAGTAGTAGTGGTCTGTGACTATGGTCTAAGTACTCTGTGGCCTAAGAAGATCATTTATGGTTGTCTGACAACATTTCACATCAACTCTATGAACTTTACCACGTCTTTCACCACTTGAGGTTGTCCTCACTTTCTCTTAGCAGGAAATAATAGTGAATATACCTCATAAAACTCCTTCACCCACATAGCATTGTAATCCAGCAATGATTTTGTAAAATTTTAAAACTCATGATACTTCACCTTTGCCCAAATGGTCGGATGTCTTGTCAATCAAACAATTCAACAATACCACCTGTTCTTCCAAGATTGTTCTATCCAAAAACAACTTGCACCTATTTAGTAGTCGGGGAATAACTTGAGAGATAGAAGTGGTTGCCACTATTTTCTCTTTGTCGACTTGCTTTCTCTTAGTCGAGAGTTCTTGGGTGCTAGCAACCGGGTCATGAATAGGAATATGAGACTTCTCATGCTCTTGTTTAGAAGACGTTGTCCAGTCAATAATAGGACTTGAACCCCTTTCATTCTTATAGTCACTAACTACATGCCTTGGTTTACGTGTATGTGGTTGCATAGGTTTGTCTAGCCCTGCAATCACTTTTGCTTTCTGTTTAGTACCCCTGACTGGGTTTGAACATTTTGGGATAAAATCATCCTTGTCTTGTGGAGGTTTGGAGCGGGAAGGAGCTTTGGATGAGGAGAGATTAGATGGAAGAGTCTTTTTGGGATCCATATCTGCACAAAGGAGTAATGTACATTCAAGTACATGGTTATCAGACACAATTAAGCTCTAGTAATAACATAACCAAAATCTTTAAGAGGTATCGCATAAGAGTAATGCACATCGCACAACAATTGTACGAGCAGTTGTGGGTATCACATAGGGTAACAATGCTCAACCCCATGAAAGTTGGTCATTTTACTATGGTAAGAGAGAGTTATGTGTATCGCACTAAAGTTATGCATTCATGACTAGAAGCACACAACTTACACCTTTCCGACCTAAACAATTTTGTAACGTTAAGCGCTCAAGAGGACCCTTATGCATGTCGCACACATGCTATGCACTCACGATGAAGAGTACACAAATGACACCTAGCCAACTTTAGCTACTGGATCGAGATGCATTCATGGGGTTACCTTGTGCATATCATATGACAATGATGCGTATTGCACAAGGTCTCAGACTCATCGCACAAGTGCTTCATCTTTCTCAATCTGACATAGTTCAAGCCAAACACTATTTTCATGGAAAATTCTATCCCAGGGGTACTTAGACTTCCCCCTTTTTAGATAATTAACACATATCCAAGAACTTAAACTCCTAAAAACAAGAATCCAACCACGAATTTAAGTATGACACCCCTAATTTCATTCAAGGCAATCTTGCCATGGCAAAACTCAAGCTTTCTAAGGATATGAACATGAGTACATATACATTACTACAAATAAAATCTAAAAAATATAATAGCAGGGGAACATGAAATAAACATCGATTAATCATTGATCATCCACTAAAACACATAAACAAAATTAAATTAACCACGAGGACTTACGCATGGTCAAAGAGACTGTTCGGTGGTGTGAGTTACGATGAGTTTGTGCTTGTGTGTTCTTGACAGCAATGTTTGAGAAATAGTGAGGTGTGTGTGAGTGAAGTATGGGTTTTGCAAGAGTAAGACAAAAGGTTTTAGGGGTTTAAGTGTAGATGAAGAAAAAATTTCAAACCCTTAGTCTTTTACATAATTTAAAGGACCCCTCACTTACCAACTAGTTGTGCGCACATGATTTGGATCATATAAATTTGGTGTGGTGCACACAACTCAAATGTAATACACTTTCATTTCTTTTTTATTGGGTGGTTACTGCAACTTTAGGCAATACCCTTGTGCAATGCGACACATATAAGTGTCTCACCAAGCTGGAGCTTGGCTCGTGACCACTGTAACTTTATGCGAACCACTTGTACGGTGCGCATTACTGAAGTGTGATATGCACAAGTGCTGCATCGTATTGCATAAGTGTTGCAAAGTAACCATATGCAAACTTTCGACCCAAACTTTTTTACATACTTGCACTATTGAACAAACGTTATCCAAAACAATAAAAAGAAATGCTTCAGTTGTCTCCCAAGAAGCACCTTATTTAATGTCATGGAACGACGCGATTAGGAGTCTTCAAGAATCATTAAGGTAAAACACCTCAACGAAATTCACCTCATGCATCATTTCAAAGTAATTTTTTACCTTTGCCCATCACCGTGATTTGGGACCCCTTTTCACCTTCCAATTCAATAGCTCCACTTGGGAAGCTTTGTAACCTTAAATGGTCCCGACCAACTTCATTTGAGCTTTTCCAGTAATAACTTGTATCTCAAGTTAAACACTAGGACAACATCACCACTCTTGAACTCCCTTTTTAAATTCTTGGAATCTTACCATCTTTTTATGTGTTCCTTGTAATGAGCAAAGCTCTCTTAAGCTATCAAGTGAAATTCATCAATCTCTTGAAGTGGCTCCACCTTTGACTTTGAGGCATCTTCCCAATTTATTTTCAATTTATGCAAGGCCCATAATACCTTGTATTCTAACTTAATGGGGAGATGACAAACGTTTCCAAACATCAATTGATATGGTGACATGCCAATAGGAGTTTTGAAAGCTATTCTATATGACTACAAGGCATCATCAAGCTTTCAAGCCCAATCCATTTGATTAGCATTTACAGTATTGGCCAAAATTCCTTTAATATCTTGGTTAGAGACCTCCGCTAGCCCATTTGCTTAAGGGTGATATGGTGAAGCCACCTTATGTTTTACTCCATACTTGGCAAGAAAGGAGTCAAAAGAGAGGTTACAAAAGTGAGAGCCCCCATCACTTATAATATCATAGGGTATCCCAAATTGAGTAAAAATATGCTTCTTCAAAAATTGAGTGACACTAGTAGAATCACAATAGCTTCAACCCATTTGGAAACGTAATCTACCGCTACCAAGATATAGCAGTCCTTGTCTTTGACATTGCTCACATGAACAAACTAACTCATGTGCATCATGATACAAGGAGGGCCAATAGAATCTGTTTTGGAGAACTTTTACGACTGTACGAACACCACTATGATGACCATCTACCAGTGAGGAGTGACATGCCTTAAGAATCGATCTCACATAATTTTGAGCCACACATCTCCAAACCACATTATCAATGCATTCCCTAAAGAGATAAAGCTCATACCAAAGATATAGCTTCACATCATGAAGGAAGTTCTTTCATTGATAAAAAATTAAGGTCATCAGGGAATATACCACACACAATATAGTTTGCATAATTCACATAGCATAGTTTCACACCTCTCGAAAGAGATATAACAAGCTCATCAAGAAAAGCCTCATTAATATCAATTTCGCCAAACTTCTCATTATTATATTCAAGGCGGGATAGATCATCTGCCACTTGATTTTCAAATCCTTTCTGATATTTAACCTCAAAGTAAAATTCTTGAAACAATAATATCCACCAGATAAGCCATAGTTTTTCCTCCTTCTTAGGTATCAAATATCAAATAGCTACATGTTTGGTATGCATAATAACTTTGGTGCCCAACAAGTAAGCACAGAATTTTGCAAAAGCATATACTACGGCTAGCAACTCTTGCTCGGTAACCATGTAGTTTCTTTGTGCATCATTCAAGGACTTACTTGCATAATATATTGGGTGAAAGAGATTATCCTTCCTTTGGATGAGAACCCAACCTAAATCCAATCTACTTGCATTATACGTGAGCTCAAAGATAAGTGACCAATTTGGGGCGGCCACAATAATAAGAGCCGTTACAAGCTTCTCTTTGAGGCAATTAAATTCCCTCACACAATCTCCATCAAAGTCAAACTTGGCTTCCTTTTCAAGAAGCGTACACATTGGATGCGCAATCTTAGAAAAATCCTTGATGAATCATCGATAGAAACCAACATGCCCTAAAACACTTCGCACACCTTTAATGAAGATTGGAAGAGGAAACTTAGCAATTACTTTGACTTTAGCTTGGTTAACTTGAATGCCTTGCCCCGATATATTATGCCCAAGTACAATTCCTTCCTTCACCATGAAATAGCACTTCTCCCAATTTAGAACATAGTTTATTTCAACATAGCTTTGTAGAACTTTACCCAAGTGCTCAAGAAAAACTTCAAATGTATCACCTACTACTAAAAATCATCTATGAATACTTCAACTGTGTCTTCCACCATATCTAAAAATATTGACAACATGCACTTTTGGAAGGTGGCGGAAGCATTACATAACCCAAAAGGCATACTTTTGAAAGTAAATGTACCATATGGAGATGTGAAAGTGATCTTCTCTTGATCTTCAGGTGCTATAGAGCTTTGGTTGTACCCAGAATACCCATCAAGAAAAAAATACCAACCCTACCCTGCCAAATAATCTAGCATATGATCCATGAAAGGCAAACGGAATTGGTTCGTTTTTATCTATGAGTTAGGTTTACAGTAATCCATACATACTCTCCAACACATAACTGGCCTAACAGGGACAAGTACATTATTATCATTATGCACTACCATAATTTCTCTCTTCTTAGGCATACATTGTACTAGGCACACCCAAGTGTTATCTGAGATTGGATAAATGATGCTTGTATCAATCCATTTAATGACTCCTTCTTAACCACCTCTTGCATTGGAGTATTCAACCTCCTTTGATGTTCCACACTTGGCACACATTCGAGATCCAACTTGATTTTATGAGTGGAAATATCGGCAGGGATCCTGATAATGTCAGTGATACTCTAGCTGATGGCTCTTATAAATTTCTTCAATACCAATTTCAAAGCCTCAACTTGCCACACCAACAAGTTTGCCGCTATAATAACGGGCAAGGTATTATCTTCCCCCAAGAATACATAGCAAAGATGAGGTGGGAGTATCTTGAGTTCAAGTTGTTGAGTCTCCTCTATTGATGGCTTGGCGGGAGAACTCTCCTGATTCTTTAGATCAAGGTCAAGCTTAAGCAGATTCTTGTTGTATGAATCAAGTCCAGTCAAAGAAACTACAAACTCATCGTACTCTTCAATATATTCACTTTTGTAGTTCCATAAGACCAACGTAAGTGTCTCACTTATAAAATCCTCTTCTATTGTATCGGCAACCTCATCATCAATCACCGAAATCACTTGTAAATCTCTATGTTGCTTCATGAACTTGCATAGATTAAAGGTGACTTCATCACCATTGACTCAAAATTTAAAATTCCCATATTCCACATCAACGAGTGCTTTTCCAGTAGCCAAGAAGAGTCTATCAAGAATAATGGGGACCTTATAGTCGATCTCGCAATCTAGAAAAACAGAATTGATGGGGAATATGAATTGAACAACTCTAACAAACACATCATAGAGGACTCCCACCAGTATTTTTATGGATCGATCTGCCATCAAAAGACTCATAATGGTGGCCTTGGGAGTTCCTAAGCCTAAATTTTTGAACACAGCTAATGACATCAAATTTATACTTGCCCTTAGATCACACAAGGATTTACTGAACTGATAAACACCAATGGTACAAGGAATGGTAAATTCCCCCAGATTTTCCTTCTTTATCACCATGTTAATACACATTATCGCACTACAATTGTACGACACTTTAATTATTTCAAAATCCATGACTCTTTTTTGGGTTACCAAGTCCTTCATAAACTTGGTATAAACGGGCATTTCAAGAAAGGCCTCTACCAATAGGATAGTCACGGACAAGTTGCTAAAATTGGAGAGAAACTTTTTGAACTTAGTATCCTCCTTTTTCTTGAATCTTTATGGGAGTGGAGGGAATATCTTGATTTTTGTCTTTGAAGAAACCGGGATTTCTTCTAGTTTTGAGACATTTTCATCAACCACATGTTGCTTCTCTTCATTCTTAACCACTTCTTCAACTTCTCCTAGTTTTTCAATATTCGATATTTTAGGAATAGGAACTTCTTCATTCGACTTGTCAACCCTTTATTTCTTTACACTTGCTTGCTCATTAACCACCCTATCATTGAGGTCTTCATCGAGATCCAATACCTCACCACCAAGTGTATTTCCTCTTCAAGTTACAATGGACATACAATTTGTATCAGTCTTGGGATTTTTCATGGGGTCACTAGGGAGCCCTCTCTTTTGCCTAGGATTGAGGTGAGCCAAGATTTGGCTTAATTGGGTCTCAAGTTGATTAATCAAAGCCATATGGAAGTTGACCATTTGGTTTAATTGAGAGAATTCACTCTTAATTTCTTTTAGCATCTTGTCATTTCCTTCAACTCCCACGAGAATTCTAGCAAGTACCTCTTCTTTTATGTAGTTTTTTGGATCTACAAAGATGGCTTCTTTGCCCTTTTGTTTATCATGAGGTAGGACATATCTATCACGATCATACTCATTGTCCCTCTAATCACGATCTTTTTCTCATTCTTTGTCCCTTCAATCATTATTACGATCATGATCTCTCCAATCTCAAGACTTACAATCCCTATCTCTATCCTTATAACCTTAATTTCAACCTTGCTTTTTATAGGTACGATGGGAACCCCCCATTTGATTCGATAAGAAATGGTTCTCTTCATAAAGTGAATTGGCATCATCATCCTTATAAGTTTTTTTTTCTTTTGAAGCTACGATGTTACCCATTTAGGGGGTTGACCCCATAAAGTGCTTTGTTAAGAGATTCATTTGTTTCATAATCTTTGCCATGTTTTCATTTTTATCTTCATCCTTCTCCCTTTGTTCTTGGCTCACATAAGAGACGGACGGATCCCCCATGGCCACCTCGACCTCTCGTGTGTGCCTAGCTTAATTTTACTTTGTCATTTGGTCTAGAAAGCCCATGGAAATTCTAAATATTTGGTTTATCAATGACCCACTCACCAAATTATCCGCTACAGTCTTGTTCAAAGAGTCTAAATACCGATAGAATATTTGGAGAAACATCTTATTTGATAACTTATGGTTGGGGCAATGAAGTAACTTTTTCTTGAATTTTAGACATGCCTTATGTAAAGGTTATCCACTCACTTGGAAAAAATTTGTAATTTAATCTTGAAGTTAAAGCATACAAGATGTAGGAAATAATCTATCAAGGAAAGCCTCCATCAACTCAAACCAAGAAGTAATAGATCCCTCGTGAAACTTCCCTAACCAAGTCACCGCCTCTCCCATCAAAGAGAATGGGAGTAATCACAGTTGAATGGATTCTTTGGAGATGTTTGTGATGTCAAAAGAGGTGCAAACATTAATAAAACTCTTTAAGTGCATGTTTGCATCCTCAGTGGTTAGCCACCAAAGATCCCTTACATTTAAAGATAGTGAAGCATGATGATAGTGACATGGAAAGCTGTATTGCCCACCGTGGGTCGTAAAAAATACGACTAGCCCATTCGACATCTCCTAATTATTCCTCATCCTCAAATTTCCCCTCATAAGTCATGGTATTACTACCGTGTTGACTTATATTACCTTGTTGGCTCATATTTTCACCTAAATAAGAAAAAAAAAAAAACAAAGTAAATTCAAACTATAGCTAACACAAGGGATTCACAACACTACCCAAAATAAATGCTAACTTTCATTCCCCAGCAATGGTGCCATTTTTGATAATGCTCAAATACACTCTTAAAAGAATGTACGTGGTCGTTATATGATATATTTACCCAACTCAATGAGTTTGGTTTGATCCCATAGGAAATGAACATGAACCTCAGAGTGTAGTAACTCACTAGATGTTTGCTCGTACACTTAAAAATGCAATAAAAGTAAATAGGGGATGTTGTAACATATTTTGAACATTTTAGAATGTAGTTATCACAAGAGAATACTTAAATGAATTGAACACAAGAGTTGTAATGATATGAGAACGACTTAGGGGTATGTTAGTTTGATCGTTGATATCATGTATGGGTGGTTGACCTTTGATTAAATAAGCATAAAATATGGGTAGGCTAGGTTTTAGACATTGATGGCAATCTTTCAATCTATCACCAAATTTTATATGGGTTTGTTTCAAACACCCATATGTTTACCTTACCAAGAAACCCAAAACCTCAATTTAGTTAGTCTATTTCTAGCACTATCTATTAAATGAGGAATACTCAAGTAATTGCCAACTAAATATTTTCATCCTTATTTTCTCTTTCAAGCAAAACAAGGGATCTAAGCTTGAATAGAGTTTGCAACCTCAATTCTTGGGTTGAAACATAGAGATTTAGTAAAGCCCACACTTTATATCTCAAATTAGAAACAAATAATCAACACCCATACATAAATCAACCATCATCCATAAGACACTCCTAGGTATTGGGAGATTAGTTATGCATAATAGAGATAAAAGAAATTATACCATCATGCTCATCAAGAGCTTCCATAGATTCAAATATTCAAGATGAAATCATCAAATCCAAGATGAAAAGCTAAGATGAATACTAATCCTAATCTAAGGGTTCAATTACACTTTCTAGGTATCAACTTTTTCAAAGTATGAATGATAATCCCCAAATTCTGGAAAAAAATTCTATTTATATGACCTAGAAAATTAGACCAAAATAATTACAAAGTTGCCACCAGAGCATATTGTATGTCTGTCTTCATGATCACACAACAATCATATGATACGCACGTTCATCTCACTAAGATGCATAATTATTCTTTTCAGGTCTTGAATCTTAGTAGTTCTGTTGACTTTTGCATATTTTTCGGTACTCACATAACTGTTGTGCGATGCACATAACTCAAAATCCATGCTCGCACCAGCGTCGATGGATGCTTCCTTCAAAATATATTTCTTTGTATGATCCTTTCTCCTGTTTTGTGTCTAGAATGCACCTTGTGCGATACACACTTGGCTTGTGTGATGCCATATTTTGTTCTTGTAAATCTAACATTCGTCACATCTTTATTTTCTTAAATTAGGCATTAAGGACATTGCTTTAGTATTAATTATATGCATAATGAGTCACAAATTATTGACTCATTATATGCGCTTAGGGGGCCACTTAAATGGCCAGAGTTGATGTCAGCCCCCATTGCTAAATTGGGCTCTTCTCTACTTAAGCGAAGCCGCTTAAGTAGAGTGGTGGGAAAATAGTAACCACCGCTTAAGCGGTGTGCTAGTCACTTAAGCAGCCAGATCTTTGCTTAAGTGAGTTAGCTATATATTGATCCTCATTTCGAACACTTTATCATATTCACTCAAAAATTCACCATTTTTAAACCCTTAGGGCTTGGGTATTTGCTGGGAAATCATAATTGGAGCTAAGTGTTGATATTTTCTTATTTGTTGATCCTATTCCTGTTGTTAATTCATGAGTTCTGACCCAAAACTCCACTTGAATTATCCATTTTAATTCTTGATTTCCTTTCTGTTGTGGGCTATTTTAGAATTCGATTTGAGAGTTGATCATGCTCAAATTTTGAGCATGAGATCCTTGTCCTATGAGGGATGAAATCTACTAATTTTTGGTGGGATATTGTGTCTTGAATACCCAACTTAGGTATTTATGATCCTTATAGCCTATTTATGGGACTTAGAGTAGAATTTCACCTTGAAATCCTTAGTCTCGATAGTCGATTGTAACAACTCTAATTGTGATTGATTTAGCTTTTGTTCTATTTTGACCATTTTACCCTTCTTCTTAGTTGATATATTCTATTTACAAGTTATAAGGATGGTTTGCATGGTCCCCGAAGAATTTAGGAGTGATATGTTTGACTTTGGTCAACATTTAGGAGTGACTTTGTTCCCCAAAGCCTTGAAAGTGATTAGTTTGACTTTGGTCAACATTTTATGATCTGAGCATTGGATGGTGATTCAGTTAAATCCATTAGAACTAAAATGTTGATTTTGGGTTAGTAGCATGGTTGGTTTGGGTTCTGAGCCTTTATATTAAGTTTTGACCTCTTAGACGAGAAACTAGTTAGTTTAGCCTAAAAGGGATCCCGGGGGTTAATTTGTTGATAACAACCACTTTTTATAAAATTGATGGTTCCATTGAGTCTGGAACATCAAAATTAGCCTAGTATCATTATTGGACTATTTTTATGGTCTCTCGATCGAACCTCAAGGGTCTATTCAAAGTCATTTTTACATAGCATTATTTTAGCTAGTTTCTGGTGAAACTACCGAAGCGGCCATTTGGTCACTTAGTGGTAGCACCTAGGTGGAACAAGGGCTGCCTTATTAATAGGTTGACCTACCTATAACATCGCCTAAGCGATACTTTCTTCCACCTTAGCAAAAAATGTACTGCCCTAGGGATCACCTGCGTGGAAAGTGACTACCTCCTTAATGGTAGTCTGGCCGCTCAGGAGACATTGCTTAGGAAACATTTTAACTCCTAGGAGACGTCGCTTGTATAAAATATCTTTTTATTCTGTTTTATTCCATTCTTCAATTTTCAAGCTTTGAGGTCTCGATTTTGGCGATTTCAAAGATAATTTTTCTTCGAATTGGACTAGAGTGAGCTTCTAAACATGATTTCTATCCTCATTCATTATTTCACTAAATCATCTTCAAAACTTGAATTTGAAACTTGGATTTTTGGGGTTTAATCCATTAAAGAGAGAAAATGATTTTTCTTTGATTTCATGCTTGATTTCAACTTATTTTCTTTTATGGGTTTTCATATTTAGAACCCTTAGAGTATGGGAAAAATAATTCTTAAATAAAATTTAGGTTTTACCATTTTTCCTTAGGGTTGATTTTCAAACCATTTTTGGACCTGAAATGAAAGTAACTAATATGGGTATCGTTGGACTCCTTTTGACGTTAGATTACATTTTATACATTTGGTTCATTCTAAGGCCATGCGAAAAGGATAATCTCCTAGTTGAAGGTCTGGGCTCGTGTTTCGACTTTTGAGGTAAGTTATGACTTAATTTTCATTAAATCAGACTGGGTGTTAACCATTCATGTAAAGTATGCTATGGGTTGGAGATTTAATCGTGAGATACATATTCTAAAATAATATTATTATTGTGTTGCCCGTGTAGGGGCTTATGTGAATATAATCATTGACATTAGGTATGTTATTACTTTGATGCTCATGCGGGGACTAGTATCAACCTTAATTGAGCATTATTTGCCTTATTATTATTGTAATGCCCCAGAGGGGGCTTAAATTGTTAAGATTGGTGTCTCACATAAATTCTTTTACTGTGTTTCCATGCGATGACTTATATCATGATTTATTGACATTTGAGGAGCTTTGAACTCATTTATACCATTATTGAACTAATTCATTACATGTTATTAATTTGGTTATGAGCATGCATCCTTGTTTCATTCATCCATATTCTTGTAATTGGTACTTCTGAGAAACATTTATTTTCAAGTGGAAATGAAACACTTTATAAAACTTCTTGACAGATGAATGTGCCGGCAAAGTTGATTAAGAAATGAGATTATGAACGTATATGGGTTGTGAATCCCCATGGTGTCCTATCGAAAGGTATATACGAGGTTGAATCACTTGCATTCCTTTTATGTGTTTGATATTTTGCATCTAGTCTCTTTTTATATATTCGTGTATAGTCATTTGTATATTGTTATTATACTTGTAGAATTATTAGAAGATATAGTTTCAGCCATCATTGGAAACTTTTCTATATGCAAGTGGAAGCATGCTCATAGTATCCTTTACTTGTTTAGTTTTCTTCTTTGCTCGGTTGGCTATGATTCCTACTAAGTACAAGTGGACTGTACTCACTCCTACTTTATGTACCCTTTTGGTGCAGATCCTAGTATAGGTGCGACCCATAGAGATTGAGATCGTGTAGAGCAGAGGCTGACTTGGAGTACTGGTGAGCTCCAGCGTTCGAGGCATATTTTGGACTCAAACCTATCTTTATTTTGTCTTTATTTTACTTATCAGAGACAGATTCATGTATTTTTTATTCAATGTTAGTTTATTAGTGCTCTTACTCATGACACTAGATCTTGGATTTAGGTTTTGTTTTGTTCAATTTCAAACATAATTTTTATATATAGGGCCTGTCTTTATCTTAAAGTCTCGTATCTGGTTTTATTGTTTTCTTTTCTGCATCGTTATCTCTTATGGTGTTGGTCTTACCTACCCAATGTATAGGATGGTATATGTTCCATCATGACCTCATTAGGTCATAACAAATTGGCATCAGAGCACTAAGTTCACTGATCTCATGAGTAAAATAGCAGGATGTCTAATAGAGTCTCACGGATTGATACATTGATGTACACATCTATCTTTGGGAGGCTATAGGATATTTTTAGGAAAAATCCTCAACTTGATTCATTATCGTGGGTGTTGTTCATGACCAGCATTCTAAATTTATATTCCACTCTATTCTACACAGATGGTGAGGACTAGATCTAGAGTTTTTGAGGATGTTGAGACAACACTGCTGTTGAAGCTCTATCATAAGGTGAGACAGTGGTCACAGTCGAGACAGAGGTAGAGTTTAGGCATGAGGAGACACTCCATCTAGAGGACGAGCTAAAACAGCCTCTCCCAAACCTAAGATTGACCATGATGAGGAGGTTTATCAGCAAGAGGATTTGGGAACTTCTTGGGCCGCTCAGGGTTTTATTGTTACTCCAATATTATAGGATTTTTTTATTTGTCTTTGAGTCTTTTGGATGGCATTCCCCAGACAGGTATTCTATCGGGTACACTGGATGGTTCAAAAACTATAGGAGTTATTCAGCTATAAGGGCAGGTGCCTATTATTGGCTTACAGACTCCCAGGGCACAACTAACTACTATTGTGGACCCATGTGTTGATATCTTTCCAACTAGACCTCCTCCTACAATTCCTGGTCCTGAGATGTTTATTGAGGAGTAGAAGATATTCGAGAGGTTTATTCGATTGTCCCCTTCTAAGTTCAGTTGTACTATTGGTGAGGATGCTTATAAGTTTCTAATTGATTGCCAGGAAAGGTTACATAACCTTTTTTCGCTTGTCCCATGGAGTTGCTTACACTACCTACCAGTTGACTGATGTGGCTATGCAATGATGGAGATCTCTTGTCAGTTGTAGACCAGTGGGTTCCCCTCAGTTGACATGGATCTAATTTTTTGAGGTTATTCTATAGAGGATTATTCCCTATAGCTTGAGGGACTAGTTGAGAGACGAGTTTGATCATTTGGAGCAAGGCTCCATGACTATTGTAGAGTATGAGGCTTATTTTCATACATTGTCCAGACATGCCACTGCTAGTATCTCCATAGAGCCTGAGAGGATAGGAAGTTTGTTAAGGGTTTGAATGGTTATTATCAGTTGTCAACAACTTAGCTAGTGGTCTTAGTTTTTTCTTTTTAGAGTATCATGGATCATGCTAAGTTAATTGAGACTATTCACCAGGGTACCCATAGTGGTAGTGCCAAGAGACTACATCGACATGGCGAGTTTAGTGGTTATCCATCCTAAGGCAGGTATTTCTCTAGTAGAGGTTCTCATGGTTACGATAGTAGATTAGGCAATATTGCAGAGTTCAGGTAGTAGGTCTATGGGTTTTAAGGCTTTGGGTGGTCATAGATCGGGTCAGATGGATCCAGGGTCTCGTTCTGGTTCATCAAGTTATGGAGGGTTTTTTGGTTCTTCTAGGCCCTCTCAGCATGATTCTGTTAGTAGGTGATATTTTATGTATGATGAGTTTGTTCATTTAGGAAGGGATTATCCCCGACATATTTTGAGTCCTCCCTAGCAGAGTTCTCAACTTCAGCTTTGTCCAACTCCAATATCTGCAGTTAGAGGTGGTACACAGGGCAGTAAAGGAGGATCTAAAGGTACCAGAGGTGGAGCTTAGGGAACTTGTGGTAGTGGATGCAGGGTTGCTCAATCCGGTAGAAGTCTTGGTCAGTGCTATGCTTTTCCTGGGAGACTTGAGGCAGAGGCCTCTGATGTTGTGATTACAAGTATCGTTCCAGTTTTCCATCGTCCTACTTCTAAGTTATTTGACCTTGGGTCGATAGTCTCTTATGTGTCTACATATTTTGGTACTCATATTAATTATATGTGTAAGTCCTTTGCTATGCCTATTCATGTTTCTACCCCCGTAGGTGATTCTTTAGTTGTAAATCTAGTACTGATCATGTGTAGTGACCTATTGGGGTGTGAGACTTGGGAGGACTTGATTATCCTTAACATGATTGATTTTGATGTCATATTGGGTATGGATTAGTTGGCTCCTTATTGTCACGCCCCGAATCCCATCGGGACGGATTGGCACTTGTAGCCGACAAGGCCTGAGAGAACCAAGCTTTGTCTCTATACAATCATATGCATGCCATAAGAAACCCATAATCACATAATAGCTATAGATAGCAACAATGGAATTCATGGAACATGATATATATACATATGCGAAACTTGGCCATTGAGGCCACCAAGTCAAGAACGACATATCCCTTTTACATTTATACACCCACATCCGTCTACAAAAGCCTCTAACAAATGCATTGACCACAATGAACTAAAAGTCGGGACAAGTCCCCGCTTTATACAACATGTACAACACCAAAACATATGAACAACTATGACTCGGAGAAGCCCCGAACAACTGGAGCTCACCAAAGATCTGCAACACTAGCAACCTACTGTGGAGGACTACTAGTACCTGCGCCTGCAGCAAGTAAGGTAAATTCCCCAAGAGGGGTCAATACGAATAATGTACTGAGTATGTAAGGCCATATGAAACTGTATGCTATGAAAATATGTCAAGAACTCAAGTTCAAATGCATAACCAATATAGATAAGTCACAATGTAGATGAGTCACTATTCTGTACTTTGGAAACCATGTATGTTTCTTTCATTACATTCTTTGTATCTTTACTTCCATGATTATTCATCTTTTCCTTTGACCTGTGATACCCTGGCCCCGACTGAACAGTGGGTTTTAAACATAACATCATGTTATGTTGGGATCGGCTCGAGCTAGGCTTATGCCCCTAAAGCTACCACCCTACGAATCAATATATATATCGGGATTGGCTCGAGCTAGGTTGGTACCTCTAGAGCTGCCACCCATACAACATTTCAGGTTCGGCTCGAGCTAGGTTATTACCCCTAGATATGCCACCTGTCAGGATCGGTCTGAGCTAGGCTTATTCCCCTAGGACTGCCCCCTGATCCAACAACCTCGGGATCAGCTTGAGCTAGGCATTTTGCCCCCAAAGCTGCCACCCATACTTGATCATTGACCACATATGCATTACTTTGTTCTCTACTTTGAGATTGATAATTTGATAGTCATAACATCACATTGAACTTTGGAACATACCATTGTTGGAAACATAACCTTGTTGGTAACAGGACGTCATTGGAAACACAATATGATTAGAACCATGGGACGATAATCAATGAACAAGCGACATGAGTATAAACATTATTGAAAGTTTGAAACATTAGACAATGACTATGAACCATGTGAATCACCATTGACTCTATGAGGGATATGATATAGCCACTTGAAATGAAATACCTTTGAACATTTAGGAATGAGCCAAGTATAATGACAATGTGATACTAAAGGGGTTATATCTTTCCTTTGTGCTCTTCTCATTGTAAGGAAGGAGTGTCATTCTTATTTGGCCTTTATTTGTGATACTAGTGTTTATTCACCGCCTCTCTTGGATTCTGTGAGAGTTGTTAGAGAGATCATGGACGTGTTTCGTATAGATTTACCTGGTGTTCCTCTTGATAGGGATGTATTTTTTGCAATTAATGTAGAGCCGAGTACTATTGTGGTCTAGCGTACACGCAAATGCACTTGATCGTAGCAAGTAATATAGAATCTCTTTCGAGCCGGATATCAAACCCACAGGGACTATGCACTTAGCAATTCACTTAATTTAATTTCTAATAATATTTTAGACAAGTGTTGTGATTTATCAAGAAAATTGTTGAAATTATATCGTTCTAAGTGTTGCAAAAATAATAAAGTAAAACACTGACAATTTGAGAAAAGGTTGCAAACAATATCAAGGGAAATTCCAGGTCTATGACATTTTCCACAATCATGTATAATATTTATTCGTCTCAATGAACTTTATTTCTCAAATTGTTGATTTCGGGGTTAATTATATGATTAGGAAATGGTCATCCTCTAAAAGACCTATTTAAACTAGCCTGACAACTACATCATTTATCAGGGATGTGAGTTTCTATTTCAAATGCATTAATATTTACATCCCTTTCATAACCAGATAAGGTATACTAGGTATAATGCTATCCTAGTTGCAAATCAACCCTAACGGTAGCTGGAGATGATCTTATCCCCTATGATTTTTACCCTATTCTCACATTCTCATGATCAGTTCACGCAAGAATTACCCTTTTATTCTAATGTTGGCCAGACACTAAAATATTAAACATAAGAACATGAGAGCAATTAAATGAGAAACAAGATTCATTGATTCAAATAAAATACTGCACAATCATGTTCTAGCCATAACCCCAGAATAAGGGTATTTAGGTACTCATAATCGGAAATAAAATAAAAGAATTAATGTTAATCATACTAAAGTAATGAGTAGTAGAGTTTAAAGATGAAACCCTTGTGCACTCTATTTTTCTCTAAAAAATCATAAGTAAATGACTGCAGGTCGTCCTTGGGGTATTTATAGAGGTTGAGATGGGGTATTTATAGAGGTTGACCCTTTAAAACACAAGCCTATTAGGAGTTGGCATATAATTTGAAAAAATCTCATCGATAAACACGCTCCACGGTGAAGAAGGCAACATGTGGCACTGGCTGCACATCCCGCCCCTCATAGCGCATGTTTTCCAATAGCTTCCTTGGCTGGGCTGCACGATGAAGGGCTAGCTCTGTGCTGCCCGATTGTGTGGCTTGGAGGCTCCTTTAGCTTGTAGAATTTCCCTTATATCCCATGTCGTGCTCGTTCATGCTTCTCCTATTGTTTTGGTTCCCTTCTAGCCGCACTTTAGCCTGAAACATGCTATTCACTTTTTTTTAGTTCACATGCTAATCACTTTTTTTTAGTTCATCCATATCAATATAGCACAAAGCACAAGAAAATATATGTATTTGTTCTTGAACCTAAGCTAAAATATAGGTAAAGTGCGATACTTGGGTGTATAAATATGCCCAAGATCACCACCCCACACTTAAAGCCTTGTTTATCCTCAAACATCTTTTTACACTCATGTTTATCAAAGAAGACTCTAACATCACTAATTGAAACAAGACACTCAAGCTAGAACTACAACGACTAATATGAATACTAAGCTTTACAACAAGCATGTCAGATTGCAACTTTGAACACATGAATGACTACTCAAAACCTCCTAGCCTCAAGAATTGACTCTACCAAATTAGGAAACTCCTGCATATTACTTAACAAAGAAATCATATAAGTCACTTATCCTTTATTAAACATGTTCCCTCATAACATGAGAGTCACCCATAATCACTCACCAACATGCAATTTAACAAGAGAATGGGTGTTAGAATTGAATTACTCTCACTCTCATAAAGAATTTACATGCAACATAAAATGAACCATAGGCTTGCCCTTAGTGTAGTATTCCACTAATGTAAGAATATAAAATTTCAAAATGAAGTAGGAATTTAAGGGTTGTAATGTAAGCTAAGGGATGGGTAGAAACTATTTTTGGACAAGAATAGTGACTAACTTTCACAAGCGCTTTAATACATCACACTTTCCATTAAGCTCATTCTTCAACCACCTATTTTCCACATCTTTTCTCTTCCACAGCTCTCTTTTTTTTGCCCCTCTCTTTAAGCTAGCTTACACATCTTTTAGTAGGGAGATTTTTATTAACTTTTCAAAACACTTTTTCTATTTTAACTATACTCCCTACCTATAACACATAAACTTTTTCAACACAGCATTAGCTATTATTTTGGGGCTTTAACTTCACTTTTTCCTTCTTCTTTAATTTTAAATTAATATCAACTTTATTTTTAACTAAATCACTTAGGAGCTTTGGATAAAATTATGGTCTATTGAAAGAAAGGAATAGCTTCAGTTAAGGCTATCAAAGAATAGGCTAAAGGCTCAACGAGGCTAACTAAGATAATACATTGACGGTAGATCAAGTAGGGGTTAAAACAAGGCTATTAAGGAAATACCTATATCATCTACTAAATTGAACATTCTTTATTTTGCTTTGCAGACAAACCGGGCAAGTTCTAGATATCATTATACAAGCATGCAATAAAGCCAAAAACCTCACACACATATGGCATATTGTAATGACCCTCCAGATCATTTTCTCAATTTTCATGTATTTCTAGTATTTAGAGCCTTCCCACAGTGGCTACAGGTCATTCATGATTTGCTAAAACTATCGGTTTGGTTATCAAACAGTTTATTTGCATTTTAGGCTCATTTCTCTGTTTTGGAGCTTTCGCTGTTAAGGAATTGGTCTCGAACCAAAACTCCTAGTAAACAACCTCAGATGGAAATTTTGACAGTTCCATCAGCTCCAAAACATTGATTATAGGCTATGGGGACCCTTTGTTCAGGTCCTGAGGCTTTCGAACACATTTTGGGCTATTTGGTAGTTTTGATGAAAAATGGAACTATAGGTGTGGGCCCCATATTTAATCTAAATGATCTCGGATGAAAGTTTTAATGGTTCCATTGAGTCTAAAATGTCGAATTTGTATGGTAGCATATTTTTTTTGTGCGTATAGTATTTCGAACTAATCCCAAACAACCGATCGGAGTCCATTTGGACTTAGCCAAAAATCTGATTTCTAAAATCTGGTGTGACCGCTAAAGAGGCACTTTGCTTTAACGATATCAGGATGATTTAGATACCTTGGCCATCTTGGTGAGGACTTCTTAAGTTCTCCCTTATCTGCTTAAGAGGAGGTCACTTAATCGATGGGGTACCGCTTTAGCGGCCTCAACCCTTTCACTCGGTGATCGCTTAAGTGGTTAGTGTCTGCTTTAGCGAAAGCCGCTTAAGGGGAAAGGTGTCCGCTATAGCGGCACTTGGGGGTTGTTAAATCCCCTCTTCACCCAATTTTCTCCCCCTTTTCTTAACTTTTTCCATCATTCTTGAGAGCATAGGTCGTGGGAAAGTGGGGGAAAATCTTCCATTGAAGCTAAGGTAAGTTATCTCTACGCTCATTGGTCCTTATTCATAATTTTACCCATTGAATTTTGTTCCATTTCATTGTAAATTCTTAGAAATTAGGTCTTTAATCCTTAACTTTGTGGGCTGATTTGAGCCCCGATTTATACTCCATTTGTGCTAAACTTTTGAGTGCACATTTCTTGTCCTTCGAGGGACTTCAACTTTGGATTTCGTTTGCAGGCCCTGCGGGCCCATTCTTGACCCAACTTTTGATCCGATCTTTTATATAGCAATATGGGTCTTGTTTTACAAATATTAAAGTGTAGATGATTGTTTTGATAGCATGGTGGCATTTCAGGATCGTGGAGCAAAGTCGGTGAATTGTGGGTGATCCAAGATTGGCGGTTCGGCATCGAGGTAGGCTTCGATCTAATTTTCTCTATGAGATTGTGTATATATAGATAACATACTAGGTAGGGATTATAGGATGGAATTATGGCTAGTATATCATGACTAAGTCTATTTAGGGATTTTGGGATAGAAATGTGATCTGAACCTTAGCATTGGATACCCGTTATGAACATAGAATCCTATTACCCTTATTTATAAGCATGTTAATCATAGATTAATATTAAGGATCCTTTAGTATAAGAATCACCTTATTACTAAGAAAATTGGACAGTAGTTCCTCGGATTTTAGTGATATTATAATACTAGTTCTGTACTGTTGGGCCTGAGTCCGCGATTATGATATCAGTTGGACTCTAGGTGAGCATTTTACCCTTAAAGAGGGAATGATTCTGGTTTATAGATGCTTAGGAACTTATGGTTGTATTTTTTGGATATTAGTGATGACATGCATACTGTTAGGTGCATTCATGCTTACTTAGTGGTATTATTCCAACCCCAAACCTTGATTTTACTTCTATTTTTCCAAAAAGGGATTTATTCCCATTTGTCACTTTTAAAATGAATTCTTTTATAATGGGAATTGTACCATCTTATTTGATGATTTGTGAGCTTTTGGAATGCAAAATGATATTTTGTAAAGTAGACCAAGGTTGATTCTGGTCTGTTATTAATCCACTCATTTTACCACTACTATTTACTTTAATCGACGAGGATTCTGACCCTTTCTACATTATTATGATGATTTAGTCCCGAACTTGACCTCTAATGGATTTATAAACTTACACTTTTTTAGTCACGATTTAAGTTCGTGTACTTATTATACTTATATCTCTCTCTGGTATTGGATGGAGTAGATGGATTATGATGATTCTTAAAAGTTTTGGTTCGAAACCAGGTAGTGTATATGGATATCCCGAATCCCCTAGGGGCCCCTTCGTCTGTGAGCCACAGTACAGGAGAAGGATGGTCGCCGTAGGTCCTGCCTTTGCTAGCTCCGAAGCTGGAGAAGGTGTCTACACTTGGTACTTTAAGGCACTTGGATCGAATATGGTATTTATGGTTATGTTGCATTCATTCATTTATA
Source organism: Capsicum rhomboideum (assembly GCA_031232105.1). Lineage (NCBI taxonomy): Eukaryota > Viridiplantae > Streptophyta > Magnoliopsida > Solanales > Solanaceae > Capsicum > Capsicum rhomboideum. The sequence continues at coordinate 56,497,681 of CP124718.1, forward strand.
TACATCACCTATCACCAGTATGATTATTTGGCGCCTGTATCTATCGGTATTATGAGGGGTTGTAGAGGTAAATGTTATGGTTGTTGTTTGCTGAGTGCTTCCATGAACCTTTTGAGCTTATGGGGGTCTGATTAGGTATTTATGTGTCCATACTAGCGGATTACTTTATTATTAGTTATTATGGTTAGTTCGTGGCAGGATGAGTATGGACTTGTACCTGAGATTGTAAGTATGTTTCTGTTTCCCTTTTTTATTTTGGTGAGTTACTTCATGGTTGAGTCATGCTTAGTCATATTTTGGTCAGAGACCTGATCATGCTAGTATTAGCTCCCTTACTTGGCTATGGGCCTCGAGAGGTTAGGTTGACTCCCTCAGGTTATTACCTTTGAGTTAGCACTATAGGTTTATTTGTATATATACCATATATCCCTCTCTTTCTTTGTCTATTCATATTGTATATGTATTCTTTGGCCTTGTATACTACTATGTATACTTCTTTCACTCTTCATTGGTATATTGGCTAGTGATATACAGTATTGTACTTTAGCTCCTGAGCACTGTTAGAATAGGGTAGTTTTCCCTTATTGCTCCATTGATCTTATTATGCTTAGTTTTTCCTGGATAGTTGTCTGTAGTTATATTCTTGCCTTACATGTTATTTTATGCTTACATTATTTTTTGGAGCTCAGTTGGATGATGTCTACTGAGTACCATGTGTTTGGTACTCATACTGCACTTCTGCAGCATATAGATTATAGTATGAGTTATTACTATTGATGTGTGCATCATGCAGAGCTGCTGTGGATCGGAGACTTAGGGTGAGCTCCTGACGCTCGAAGTTGCTCCTACTCTCTCTCTTATTGTTAGATTGATCTCTATATTATATTCAGAGACATATTTGTACATATATATTTATCCTGTATTTCACTTGTACTCCTAATGTATTAGAAGCTCTTGTACTGGCTCCACCAGATTTTGGGATTATATTAGCCTTTTTACTATATTTATTCCTCAATTCTCCTTATTTCTCTTGGTAGTCCATTACTAGTTGTTCCTGACTAAGGGTTGGCTTACCTACTGGTGGGTTAGAGTAGGGTTCATTCTAACCTAAGAAATTGGGTTGTGACAAATTGGTATCGGAGCCTAGGTTACCGGTGTGTTGGTACAAGAGCTAAGTGTCTAGTAGAGTTCTTGTAACACCCCGTACCTACCAAACCCTACTTGACGATGTTGAACAATGTTTACTTAAGTGTCGAGAGCCAAAAGTATGTATTTTGTAATGTTATTGATGAGGTAATGGATATTGGGCCTAGTACATGGGATTAGACCTTCGTAGGAGGTGTAACACCCCGTAGATTTCCGAACCAAATTGATTCCCGTGATATACATGGAATCAATTAAACATGCATGAGATTTTAGAGGATTTGTACATGAATTTTTTGGGCCAAATTAATATAGGCAAATGGGCTCAATTTAAGCCCAAATGCATGGCCCAAATGGAGAAAAAGATCCATTCATCCATTTGACCCATTCAAACATGATATTTAATGTTGAGGATTGGATAAGAAGAGACTTTAGGGCCTATATAAAGCATGAAAAATCAGATTTTATTCATATCTTCACACATGTCCTATGCTAGAATTTTCTACAACATTTGCTCTCTTCAACCAAACCCTAAAGCAACAACTTGAAGGCAAGATAATCCATTTCCAAGCTTTGGTAAGTATTTATTCTCATGGTTTAATATATTTTATGCATGTAATATGGTTTATATCATGATGGTTATGTTGGTGAAGTATGAAAAGGTCACTATGTGTAAAACAATTTGTGTTTGCTAAATCGGAGGGTGGTTTTGTCTTGTAAACTTGAACATGGACTTGTGATTTTGAAGGAAGTGAACATGATGGAGTTAATATTGACATGTGAGATGTGATTATAGCATTTCCTTGTTTTGTCATGGTGAATAATGTTTGGAATTTCTATTGTGAAATTGGTTATGGTTTTGGTGGCGTTTTGGTCGTAAAGTGTAGTTTTGAGTGTTGTATGTGTGTTGTGAGACCATGGATGATGGTTGGGGTTCAATATGATCAAAAATATGTTAAAATAAGTTTGGTTATGATCATGGACCAATCATTGCATAAAAAGACCCCAAAAAGACCATTTCAGACCAAAACGGGCACCCGCCCTCGCAGACAAAGCACCTGCGGGTGCAGGTGCCAATGCAGGTGCCTCTGGCTACTGCCAAAGGTCACCTTCAAACTCAGGTCATCCACCTACGGGCGCAGGTGGCTTAGCGGATCGGCCCAGAACTCTGAATTGCTTGTTTTTGCATCCCTTTGGCCCCCCGAAACCCCTATACCCTTCATGGATGTAATTATCAACTTGTGATGTCGTTTTAATGACTTTAAAGTGTCGTATGGAGGAATGTTGGACTATTTTAAGTATGTATGATTGTTCTAAGTTATTATGAGGCAAGTTGATAGGGTAATTGTGACGGAATGATAATGAGGAAGCGTAAAGGGTAAGTGTGGTGTGAAATGCTATTGTTATACAAAATCTTGGTCAATGTGTGTAATGTTAAGGTGTTGTTGGTATGATAATGCAGTGAGTTGTATTGTAAGGACTTAAATGAATTTATATGGCGGTCATATAGTTCATTGTCGTTTTGTACGCTTGTACGGTAAATGATCGTTAACAAGAGTTTCATTGTGGACTTGTATTGTAGAGTGAAACATAAGGAAGAAGATGGACTGTTGTGTTCATATATAGACTTGTGTACTCGTACTTGGAAGTAAAGGTATGTAAGGTTACTTCTCTATATCTTTCTGTAACATATGGTGTTCACATTGTCATAGTACTCATTCGATTTCGAAATACTCTAAGGTATTCCGTATCCGAGAGTTGGCTAGAGTTACTTATATGTTCCTTATTCATTGGTCAATGGTGAATCATATAACTCAATTTCATTGGTTGACTTATGTTCATTGATTGATTCATGTCCATTGGTTGACTCACGTTCATTGGCTAATATGTCAAGAGTTTCAAATGTTCTAAGGTATTGCATCTTAGGTTGGTGAGCAATTGATATCCACATGTATCGTATTTAGTGATCATTATCCTAAGGTTCCAAAAGTGTTACATTTCCAAGAAGTCCTATAGTATTTTAACTAAGGTAGACATATATTGTTATTCACAAGTGCCCTACTCCTAGAGGAATTACGATTCACTTATCTCTTATTCATTGACTAAAGTTCCTAAGCTGTCATAATGTTGTAAATTCTAAGAGAACTATCCCAATGAGAGTAATGAGGTAAAGCGGGCTTGTTTAGTTTGAATAGCATTATTCCAATCATGTCATGATCCCAAATTCCAATAGAGTTATACACATGTCTCTTATGCATTGACTATTGTTCCAATGGTTCCAAGATGTGGTGTTTCAAATAATGTTATGACAAGTGAATATAATAATCTCTCACAAGTGAATTTACCTATCCCTCACAAGTAGAGATGTCAATCTTACAAGAGTAAAGACGTAAAGTAATGTATGTTTGTGTTCCAAAGTCTAAGCATGTTATGATTATCCTTGTACCAATCTTTCACAAGTTATAGTACCGATCTCATAAGAGTAAGAAGGGAGGTGATGTGCAAGTTAATATAATTATTCCTTATAAGTGAAGATGTCAATCTCATAAAGTAAAAGAGTGAAGTGAGATGTGTATATAAGTGTGTGCTTAATTAATGTCATGATCTCTAATGTGTCACTCTCATAACTAGGTTAAGGAAATAAGATTGTAAAGAAGTAATGTGCATATAGTTACTTTATGTTACATTGAGTATGGATCAATCTAAAGGGTATAAGTTCAAGAGGGGATAAACCCCAATATTATGTTATGTATCTATATATTATATCCCACCAAGGTGGAGGCCCGGTATTATGTATCTATATATATTATATCCCACCAAGGTGGAGGCCCGGTATTATGTATTTATATATATTATATCCCACCAAAGGTGGAGGCCCGATATTATGTATCTATATATATTATATCCCACCAAAGGTGGAGGCCCGGTACTATGTATCTATATAGTATATCCCACCAAGGTGGAGGCCCGGTACTATGTATCTATATATTATATCCCACCAAGGTGGAGGCCCGGTATTATGTATCTATATATTATATCCCTCCAAGGTGGAGGCCCGGTATTATGTATCTATGTATATTATATCCCAACAAAGGTGGAGGACCGGTATTATATACATATATATTATATCCCACCAAAGGTGGAGGACCGGTATTATATACATATATATTATATCCCACCAAAGGTGGAGGCCCGGTATTACATACTTACTTATAAGGTGATGAGCTATAAGATATTATGAATCACTAACTAGTTGAGTGAGCAATAATAAAGACAGTTGTAAAAGAGATGAGACTATATCCCTTGCATGAATATATCAATAGGAAGCTTATGATAAGAATGATGACGATGCGACTGAATGACCAAGTAATGAAGTACTAGAAGTAATAAACATGGTTCCACATATTCAGGTGCATATGAATGTTCATGAGCAAAGATTGGTTCTCTTGGGCCATATCGACTTGGGGTGCCAATCACGCCTCAATGGGATTTTGGGGTGTGACAGTTTTGCTGATCGGTATGGAGACGTTTGTATCCTATATTCGGGAGGCTATAGGACATTCTTAGTAAATTCTATTCTTGACTCCCTGTTGTGTGTTCATGTTTCTATGAACCTATAGTACTTTTATGACTCCATTCCATTCTAGATGGATCACATGAGGTTATCGATAGATGATAATGGACTTCTGCGCGTGTTACCAGAATTTTAGTCTAGCGATAGATTAGGGAGTTAAGAAATGATAGAGAGAATCTTCAGCATCAGTCAGAGGGTCTAAGGTTAGCCCAGCCTTCGACAGAGTTCGTGACCTCCTCAATTCTTCAGGATCCAGTGTTATAGATCTCGAGTATTTTAGTGGCTACCTTCAATCCAGAGATGGTGTTCGGTACATTGAGTACTTCTCAGGCTAGAGTTGGATTTGTTGGGGTCTAGCAGGGTTTCTTGTCTGTTTCAGAGCATGATATTGGATGTCTCAAGTGGGCCAGTCAAACATCTTTGATATATGCTACTGAGCATGAAATAGTGCAGAGATTTATCAGAGGATTGGCTTTACCACTCCACTTGGCGACAGAGCATTTGGTAGCAGTTGGGTCTACTTTTCTTCGGGTTGTTGAGCATGCGAGGTCCACAGAGATAGCATGTATTAAGACCTATAGAGGTGGCGGTAAGAGGCCATGCCAGTAGTACAGTGTTAGTGGTATTCCATCTGGAGGTCAAAATATTCCAAGCCGAGATCAGCATCATATGTAGCCTATTAGGCCAGTACATGTAGTACCTTAGAGTATGGGTAGCTCTCAGAAAGATCATGGTGGTGTCATTGGACAGAGTTTTGGTCGGGCAGTATGGATTATTTGGTTTAGGTTTTTAAGTTGTAGCGGTCGTTCTGGGTAAGCAGGTATGATACATCAGAGAGTCCCAAGGACATGTTTTTACTATGGCGAGATTGGTCATTGGTATAGGGAGTGCCCTAGACACGAGTCAGTCAGCCAGTTGGGGTCAGCTCATATTTTTTATAGGTTAAAGCTTTAGGGGTTTGTTACGATTGTACAGAGATAGGTCACTGGTCCAGAGAGTGTCCCCGGCATAAGATTATTAGTCGTTTAGCTTACCCAGATTAGTCTCATAGAGATGTGGCACCTTCAGTTAGAGGTAGTGCACTTAGTGCTTCAGTTAGTCGTTCAGGTGCTTAGTTCGGGTTCATAGATGCTCTGATTTGCACTCCTTCGGGTATGTCGGGACTGTGACTTTGGATTTCCATAGTATAGTTGCAATTTGACTCACTATCCTTTAGTTTCTATTTGAATTATATTGGGGTTTTCATACCCATCGGTGATTATATGCATTGGTATTTTTATATTTGTTGTTAGATGCTTGGGTGTAGATTTCATGCTTATGTGACTACCCCAGTATATGATTCCTTTTAGTAATGGATGAGTGGATCAGTATCGTTGGTTCATTAGGGGTATAGCATTTGGGTTCGAGTCCCATTTCCTTTGTCATATTGGCCTTGTTATGGCCCTAAAGTGGTACTTTTGTTGATTTTCGTTTTTGGTACCACCTGCATCTTATGTTTTGATATCATAGTCATTGTTTTGACATTGATTGACTTTTATTTGATAGATGGCTAGACTAGTGTTATCTAGTTAGCATTTTTCTCTCATTGTCATTCTTGCCCGTTTGGCTTAGAACATAGATTGGTTGCTTTTCCCTTTTGTTAGTGAGGATAGATCAGTTGTGGAGAGGAAGTGAAGGTAAGTTTAGCCTTCCATGGCTTTGTTGTGATTTTAACATTAGCGGTCTTCCTCCATATCTCGTTCTTATTGATGGTACATTTGAAATTAGTTCTTCAGATTGGGATAGTTCATCGCCCGGTAGTGGTTTTGACCTTGATATCGGTATTAAGTTACAATTGGTAATTTGGTTGTATTTCCCATTGTAACACCCCGTATACTCCCAACCCTGTGTGACGACGTTAAACAATGGTTACTTAGGTGTCGAGATGCCATGAGTATGTAATTTGTAACGTTAGTGATGAAAAAAATATGAAATTTGGCCTTATACATGTGATTAACCTTGCGTAGGAGGTGTTTTACGATTTTCATGCAGCAGTTGTGGGGTTCAAAATGAGGCTAAGAGGACCTCTAAACAAAGGATATTAAGGGTGAGAAGTAAGTTAAAGAATAGCACTTGAAGTATCTAACCAAACCCGCGAAGAAAAGTCGAAAAATGAAATTTTCAAAAATTTTAAGTATGGGGCGCGCTAGAGGGCATTCCACGCCGCTCTGGGCTAAAATTTTTAGTCCAGAGGCAGCAAACTAGCACCCCCAAGGGCGTGCCACGCTGGTATTGGCCACTTTTCAAAGTTGGAATTTTTCTTAAGTCCCAAGGGTGCCCGGGGACGTATTGAGCCAATTTTTGTCACGTTTCTTCTACAACCATGAGAATATACATGAAATAAGTGAATTATTATATGGGTATGATAAAATTACTCGAGAACGAATTTGGCATCAAAATTATGATTTTACCCTTGTAGGCAAAATAAGCCATACGTGGCTAGAATTGCTTGTTTTTGGGATTGAGGCTACGAATATGAATTGCGTAAGTGGGAATATTGTCGTAACGCATATGAAATGAATTAAACATTAGGAATTATGGAATTTATTGGGTCAAGTGAATTGGGCTCAAGAAGAGGCCCAAAATGAAAAGAAGACATGGGCCAAAAATGGGTCAAATGACCCATTCTTGCCTTTACCTTCTAGATCGAACATTTAATGCTATAAGAGTGGCTAAGGATGGAAATTGAGGGCCAATATAAAGAGTCAAAAATCTGATTTTATTCAAGAGAAATACACATGCTTTTTCTATCTTTTTCTAGAGAATTCTCAAGAAAGCTTCTTTGGCTCCCAAAACCCTAAGGCACTTCTTGGAGAAAGATCATCATCTTCCAAGCTTGGGTAAGTGATTATTATTGTACTTTAACCTATTATAAGCATGATATATTATGTATATCATGTTGGTTATGGTTGGAAGTGTTGGACATGGCACTTTTGGTTTTGTGAAAAAGATGTGTTATCCAATGGATTGTAACTTGAAAGATGACTTGTTGTCTTGATAAAAGAGCATGGTATGGATGAAATATGAACATTTATGGTGTTATTATGTTATTAAACTTTTTATTTTCATGTAAGTGTAAATTATGGGATTTTGGCCTAATTGTTGTTGTGAGGTGTATTGAAGTAATTTGATGGGATAATTGTGATGTGGTGGTGATGGAGAAGTGTACAATATGAGCTTGGTGTGACATGATATTGGTTATCATGTGTTGGTCAATGTATGGAATATTGTGGGATTATTGGTATGATGATTTCATAAATGGTATTGTCAAGGGGGAAATGACATGTTAAAGCTAAACATGTGACTTATTGTTTTTGTATGCCATTGTAAGGTAATTGGTGGTTAATGTTGGTTTAGTTATGAACTTGTGTTATAGAGTGAAACACAAGGACGGAGTGGGACTATTGTATGCACACTTAAGATTGTAGAATCGTATTGACAATACAAGGTATGTAAGGTTACTCTGTCCGTATCTTTCTGCGGCAATTAGTATTCACATTGACATTACACTAGTCCTATTCCAAAAGGTTCTAAGGTATCTTATTTCCAGTTTCCAATGGTTGCTATCATATGTTTCCTTCTTATTGATTGGATGTGAATCACATGTCTCATGTTCATTGACTATTATTCCAAAAGCCAACAAGGTTATGTTCAAATGTTCCAATAGTGATTGTACTCATGTCTCTTCTTCATGGATTTTTGTCCAATGGTTCCAATGGTTATTTACATGTCCCTCACTCATTGGTTAATGATCCAAAGCTTCACGTAAAGTGTCATAATGTTGAAAGTTCTAAAAGAACTATTTTAAGAGAATTTATTTAATCTTGGATGGCAGTTTTCAATCATGTCTTGTTCCAAAGTCCTATAGTATGATGATTAGCCTTGTACCAGTCTTTCATAAGTAAAAGTACCAATATCATAAGAGTAACAGGAGAGACGATTTGCAAGTTAGTATAATTATTCCTCATAAGTGAAGATGTCAATCTCATGAAGTAAAGTAGAGAAGTGAGATGTGTATATAAGTGTGAGCTTTAGTGTCATGTTGCTTAACGTGTCCCTCTCATAACTATATAAAGGGTATAAGATTGTAAAGAAGTAATGTGCATGGTTACTATATGTCTCATTGAGTATGGATCACATTCTAGAGGGTAGAAGTTCAATATGGAATAATCCCAAGATTATGCCTTGTTATTTATTATAGCCCACCAAAGGTGGAGGTCCGGTATCATATACTTACTTACACAAGATTACGTATATAAGATCTCATAAGAATAGTGAAGGAGGTGAAGTGCGAGCTAATATATCTATCCCTCACAAGTTAAGGTGTTAATCTTATGAAGTGTAAGAGTGAGGTAAAGCGTATTTGTGTGTTTCAAATAGTTTAATGATCCTTAATGTACCAATCTCTCATAAGTTGATATATCAATCTCTCCCAGGTATGTTACCCCACCATGAGAGTGGATGTATGATAACCCACCATGAGAGTGGATGTATGTTGCCCCACCATGAGAGTGGATGTATGTTGCCCCACCGTGAGAGTGGATGTATGTTGCCCCACCATGAGAGTGGAAGTATTTTGCCCTACCATGAGAGAGTGGATGTATGTTGCCCCACCATGAGAGTGGATGTATGTCGCCCCACCATGAGAGTGGATGTATGTTGCCCCACCATGAAAGTGGATGTATGTCTCCCCACCATGAGAGTGGATGTATGTCGCCCCACCATGAGAGTGGATGTATGTTGCCCCACCATGAGAGTGGATGTATGTTGCCCCACTATGAGAGTGGATGTATGTCGCCCCACCACGAGAGTGGATGTATGTTTCCCTACCATGAGAGTGGATGTATGTTGCCCCACCATAAGAGTGGATGTATGTTGCCCCACCATGAGAGTGGATGTATGCTAAACCACCAATAGAGTGGATGTAGGTTACAACCACCAATAGAGTGGATGTACGTTAATAGAGTAGATGTATGTTATATTATTACCCCCACCACTAGAGTGGATGTATGTGAATGAGTGTTATTCTTTTACAACCTACTAACCAAGTAGATGAATAATAGCGGTAATGAATATAGAAGCAAGAAAGAATCTCTTGTGTATAGAAGAATCTATGAGAGGCAAGTCTCTTGAGTGAAGATAGTTTCCCTTGAAGGAAAATAATTATAAAAGATAGTATATAAAATGATGGTTTATCCACATTGACTATTCTCTCATATTTTATTCTATTGACATTCTCATGTATGATGCTATTTCTTATAAGCCTTACATACTCAGTACATTCTTCGTACTGACCCCCTCGGGGAACTTACCTTACATGTTGCAGGTGCAGGCATTAGTAGACCTCCTCCGTAGACTGTGGATCATTTGCAGCCTCTTGAGTCATAGTTGTATATTTGATTTGATGTTATAAATGTTGTATAAAGCGGGGACTTGTCCCGACTGTTAGTTGGTCTTGGAAAGGCATCTGTTAGAGGCTTTTGTAGATATATATGGGTCTATGGATGTAAGAGACAAATGTCCGTTTTGACTTGATGGCCCAATGGCCAAGTTTCATAAATATATATGTATAGCATGTGTTCCATGTTCATGTTTTCCGCATAGTTGCATAAGGTTTAATAAGATTCATATGATGATATGCATACGATGGTTCATGAGAAAAGATTGGTTCTCTTGGGCCATATCGGCGTTGGGTGCCAGTCCGGCTCGAATGGGATTTTGGGTCGTGACAAAAGTGGTATCAGAGCCAGGTTTTTCTAAGGGTGTCTACAAAGCTGTGTCTGAGTAGAGTATTACTTATCGATGTGTTGTGCACCACATTTATAAGTAGGAGGCTATGGGACATTTAGGATGTTGTTTCTTTTCTTCATTCTAGATCGTGCAATAGAGCCAGTGTTGTAAGTTGAATTGTACCTGATCATGGTGATTGTTTTTCTTTGGTACAGTAAAATGCCAATCACAAGAAGAGGTAAAGGTAAAAGTAAGCAGGTAGATGTACCTGCCGATGAGGGAATAAGTAAATCACCACCTGACCAAGCTAGTCAAGATGGAGCTAACGCTGAAATTGCATCGCGGTCTTCCGCTACTTTTCCAGCTCCAGAAGAGCCAAGAGGTAGGGAAGTACCTGCAGAACCACCTATAAATGCCACTGATCAGGATTTAAGAAATGCAGTACATATTTTGACTCAGTTAGTGGCTGCACAAGCACAAGGACGAACTGGTCCAATGGTAAATGAAGATGACGCGGCTAGAGCAGCTAGTCGACGTACACAGGACTTTTTAAAATTAGACCCTCCCATATTAACAGGGTTCTATCCGAAAGTAGATCCACAAGATTTCGTGGACCAAGTTCAAAGAGCACTAGAAGTGATGCACGTAACAGGTGTAGAAACGGTTGAGCTAGCAGCTTATAGACTGAAGGGCGAGGCTATTTTGTGGTATGAGGACTGGAAAAGATCAAGAGGTATTGATTCACTCCCAGCTGGTTGGGAAGAATTTAGAATGGCATTTCTTGATCATTACCTCCCGTATGAGATTCGAGAGGCACGTGCAGACCAATTTCTGAATTTACGTCAGGGAAATATGAGATTCAGAGAATACAGTTTACAGTTTAATTCCTTGGATACATATGCTCCAAATGTAGTAGCCACCATGGAAGATAGAGTTCATCGATATGTGGATAGATTGGAGCCTTATTTGGTACAAGACTACACTATTGTTGCCTTAAATCGAGATATGGACATAGCTAGAATACAGGCCTTTGCGCAGAAAATGGAGGATCAAAGGCAAAGAAAGAGGATACAGAAAGCGGAAGAGGGGCCATCAAAAAGGGCCAGACCTATGGGGCAGTCTATGTTGTCCCCAGGAGAATTTGGATCTCGAATGTTACCGCCTAGACCCTCATCCTCTTATTCCACAACATGTGCTCATTCTCAATTCCGAGGGTCTAGAGGTGGTCGATCTGAATAGAGTAGTGGGATTCATGGATCACATGCAACGAGATCTTCTCATCAGTTGTGCCTACGCTGTGGGAGATTTCATGCAGGCGAATGTCGGTTTGATACGAATGTTTGCTTTGTATGCAGTAGGCCAGGACACATGATGAGAGAATGCCCACAGAGGCCTACGGGTAGTATGACACGGCCTACCGGATCAGTCGATGTGGCATCGGCAGCTGGTATACAGTCTGCTGGTCACGGTAGAGGTGCCAGAGGAGCAGCCAGTTCTAGTGGAACTCAGAATTGTACCTATGCTTTAGTGGGCCGGCCGGGTGCCGAGGCATCTCCTAATGAAGGTACAGGTATTTAGGTATATTACCCTATTGTTACATGATGTATATGTATCGATTGATTCGAGCCCTGCTCTATCGTATGTTACTCTTTCAGCTACTACGAATCTAATGGGACACTGGGGTTATTAGTTAAGTCAATGGAATATCTTTATCTGTCGAAAAATTTAGTATAGTTAAAGGAACATATCGTAATGGTATGGTAGATGTTTGTGATCATAGATGATTAAGTATGCTTAAAAGTGTTACCCATGAAAGGTATAATGGAATTCAGAAAAAAAAAAAAAAAAAGGAATACTACATGCCATGTGAAATTGCCGAAGTGTATACGAGTCTCTTTTCATATTGTTTCCATTGGAAATAGACAAAGTTTGGGGGATCTCACTAGGAAAAGATATCTATTGCTATTCTAAACCGACAAGTGTGAAGGTTAATAAATAAAGACGTACTTTCTGTAAAAGTTCTTTGGAGAAATCATCACGTCGAAGAAATTGCATGGGAAGTTGAAGAAAAAAAACAACAAATATGATGAAGTCTACATACCCATATTGTTTCAAATGGAAGAAAAATTTCAAAGTGTGAAAGTGTACTAATAACAACTATATATCCATGAGCCCTAAGTGTTTACGCGTACATGTGCTAATATAGAGATGCATTTATTGTAATTGAAGCGACATCATTAACATTCGAGGATGAATATTTCTAGGGGGAGAGAATGTAACACCCCGTATACTCCCAACCCTGTGTGACGACGTTGAACAATGGTTACTTAGGTGTCGAGATGCCATGAGTATGTAATTTGTAATGTTAGTGATGAAAAAAAATTAAAATTTGGTCTTGTACATGTGATTAACCTTGCGTAGGAGGTGTTTTGAGATTTTCAGGGAGCAGTTGTGGGGTTCAAAATGAGGCTAAGAGGACCTCTAAACAAAGGATATTAGGGGTAAGAAGTAAGTTAAAGAATAGGACTTGAAGTATCTTACCAAACCCGCGCAGAAAAGTCGAAAAATAAAATTTTCAAAAATTTTAAGTCTGAGGCAGGCTAGAGGGAATTCCACGCTGCTCTGGGCTAAAAATTTTAGTCCAGAGGCAGCAATCTAGCACACCCAAGGGCGTGCCACGCTGGTTTTAGCCACTTTTCAAAGTTGGAATTTTTCTTAAGTCCCAAGGGTGCCCGGGGACGTATTGAGCCAATTTTTGTCACATTTATTATACAACAATGAGAATATATATGAAATGAGTGAAGTATTATATTGGTATGATAAAATTACTCGAGAATGAATTTGGCATCAAAATGATGATTTTACCCTTGTAGCCAAAATAAGCCATGCGTGGCTAGAATTGCTTGTTTTTGGGATTGAGGCTACGAATATGAATTGCGTAAGTGGTAATATTGTTATAACGCGTATGAAATGAATTAAACATGAGGAATTATTGAATTTATTGGGTCAAGTGAATTGGGCTCAAGAAGAGGCCTAAAATGAAAAGAAGACATGGGCGAAAAATGGGTCAAATGACCCATTCTTGCCTTGACCTTCTAGATCAAACATTTAATGCCATAAGAGTGGATAAGGATGGAGGATTTAGGGCCTATATAAATAGGCAAAAATCTTATTTTATTCAAGAGAAATACACATGCTTTTTCTATATTTTTCTAGAGAATTCCCAAGAATGCTTCTTTTGCTCCCAAAACCCTAAGGCACTTCTTGGAGCAAGATCATCATCTTCCAATATTGGGTAAGTGATTATTATTGTACTTTAACATATTATAAGCATGATATATTATGTATATCATGTTGGTTATGGTTGGAAGTGTTGGACATGGTACTTTTGGTTTTGTGAAAAAGATGTGTTATCCAAGGGATTGTAACTTGAAAGATGACTTGTTGTCTTGATAAAAGAGCATGGTATGGATGAAATATGAACATGTATGGTGTGATTATGTTATTAAACTTGTTATTTTCATGTAAGTGTAAATTATGGAATTTTGCCCGATTTATTGTTGTGAGGTGTATTAAAGTAATTTGATGGAATAATTGTGATGTGGTGGTGATGGAGAAGTTTACAATATGAGCTTGGTGTGACATGATATTGGTTATCATGTGTTGGTCAATGTATGGAATATTGTGGGATTATTGGTATGATTATTTCATAAATGGTATTGTCAAGGGGGAAATGACATGTTAGAGCTAAACATGTAACTTAGTGTTATTGTATGCCATTGTAAGGTAAATGGTAGTTAATGTTGGTTTGGTTATGAACTTGTGGTTTAGAGTGAAACACAAGGATGGAGTGGGACGATTGTATGCACACTTAAGATTGTAGAATCGTATTGAGAATACAAGGTATGTAAGGTTATTCTGTCCGTATCTTTCTGCGGCAATTAGTATTCACATTGACATTACACTAGTCCTATTTCGAAAGGTTCTAAGGTATCTTATTTCCGATTTCCAATGGTTTCTATCATATGTTTCCTACTTATTGATTGGATGTGGATCACATGTCTCACGTTCATTGACTAATGTTCCAAAAGCCAACAAGGTTATGTTCAAATGTTCCAATAGTGATTGTACTCATGTCTCTTCTTCATGGATTTTTGTCCAATGGTTCCAATGGTTATTTACATGTCCCTCACTCATTGGTTAATGATCCAAAGCTTCACGTAAAGTGTCATAATGTTGAAAGTTCTAAAAGAACTATTTTAAGAGAATCTATTTAATCTTGGATGGCAGTTTTCAATCATGTCTTGTTCCAAAGTCCTATAGTATGATGCTTATCCTTGTACCAGTCTTTCATAAGTAAAAGTACCAATCTCATAAGAGCAATAGGATAGATGATGTGCAAGTTAGTATAATTATTCCTCATAAGTGAAGATGTCAATCTCATGAAGTAAGGTAGTGAAGTGAGATGTGTATATAAGTGTGAGCTTTAGTGTCATGATCCTTAACGTGTCCCTCTCATAACTATGTAAAGGTTATAAGATTGTAAAGAAGTAATGTGCATGGTTACTATATGTCTCACTGAGTATGGATCACATTCTAGAGGGTAGAAGTTCAATATGAAATAATCCCAAGATTATGCCTTGTTATTTATTATAGCCTACCAAAGGTGGAGGTCCGGTATCATATACTTACTTATATAATATTACGTATATAAGATCTCATAAGAATAGTGAAGGAGGTGAAGTGCGAGCTAATATATCTATCCCTCACAAGTTAAGGTGTTAATCATATGAAGTGTAAGAGTGAGGTAAAGTGTATTTGTGTGTTTCAAATAGTGTCATGATCCTTAATGTACCAATCTCTCATAAGTTGATATATCAATCTCTCCCAGGTATGTTACCCCACCATGAGAGCGGATGTATGATACCCCACCATGAGAGTGGATGTATGTTGCCCCACCATGAGAGTGGATGTATGTCACCCCACCATGAGAGTGGATATATGTTGCCCCACAATGAGAGTGGATGTATGTCACCCCACCATGAGAGTGGATGCATGTCTCCCCACCATGAGAGTGGATGTATGTTTCCCCACCATGAGAGTGGATATATGTCGCCCCACCACGAGAGTGGATGTATGTTGCCCAATCATGAGAGTAAATGTATGTTGCCCCGCCATAAGAGTGGATGTATATTGCCCCACCATGAGAGTGGATGTATGCTAAACCACCAATAGAGTGGATGTAAGTTACAACAACCAATAGAGTGGATGTAAGTTACAACAACCAATAGAGTGGATGTACGTTAATAGAGTAGATGTATGTTATATTATTACCCCCACCACTAGAGTGGATGTATGTGGATGAGTGTTATTCTTTTACAACCTACTAACCAAGTAGATGAACAATGACGGGAATGAATATAGAAGCAAGAAAGAATCTCTTGGGTATAGAAGAATCTATGAGAGGCAAGTCACTTGAGTGAAGGTAGTTTCCCTTGAAGGGAAATAATTATAAAAGATAGTATATAAATTGATGGTTTATCCACATTGACTATTCTCTCATATTTTATTCTATTGACATTCTCATGTATGATGTTATTTCTTATAAGCCTTACATACTCAGTACATTCTTCGTACTTACCCCCTCGGGGGACTTACCTTATATGTTGCAGGTGCAAACATTAGTAGACCTCCTCCATAGACTGTGGATCATTTGCAGAGTTTTGGTGAGCTCCAGTTGGTTCGGAGCCTCTTGAGTCATAGTTGTATATTTGATTTGATGTTATAAATGTTGTATAAAGCGGGGACTTGTCCCGACTGTTAGTTGGTCTTGGAAATGCATTTGTTAGAGGCTTTTGTATACATATATGGGTATATGGATGTAAGATACAAATGTCCGTTTTGACTTGATAGCCCCAACGGCCAAGTTTCATAAATATATATGTATAGCATTTCCATATTCATGTTTTTCGTATAGTTGCATAAGGTTTAATAAGATTCATATGATGATATGCATACGATGGTTCATGAGCAAAGTTTGGTTCTCTCGGACCATATCGACTTCGGGTGCCACTCCGGCTCGAATGGGATTTCGGGTCGTGACACCCATTTTGGATGTTGGACTGTCTAAGGCTTACTTTCTGATTTGTTGGGTTTGTCTTCTGATGATCGTTTTGATCTGGGTATAGATATGGAGTTGGATACTCCATTCTTTCTGTGATATGGTTCTCGGCTCAGCTGAGTTAAGGTTTGTATAAATTGGGAAATTTCAAAAAATTTCTTATCTCAATACTTGTTCGGCCTTATATGACTTCATGAGATACTTTTTCTTTATGATATGTTCTTGGTCATCAGTTATTGGTAATTAAAGCAGATGTTTATTGAGAACGAGCATTTGTTGCCATATTTTAGGTACTGGTTTGACCAGATTCAAGCTAAGTTTATATTTTTGGGTTTGCTTGAGATTTAGGTGCCTTTAGTGCTTTTTTCACCCTTCGTGAGTGCTTGGTTATGCCTCGATGAATTATGCCCTTCAGTCGATGTAAAGTTGGCTCTTTATATCTTCAGCTTATGGTCTTCCTCCATCATGACTGTCCTTGGTGACATTACAGTTTTAACCTTTGTAAGGACCATTGAGTATATGCTCGATTTTTGATAGTGAGATTGATTTGGGTATTTGACCCTAGTGAAGGCTCGTTGACACCAGTTTTAGAGTTTGATGCCTTTGGATGACGGCTTGGGAGTTAAGATAGATTTTGGCATATGGATGCTTACTCATTAATAGGATTAGTTTGGATAGTTGAGTTTGAGTAGTTCGCCTTCGGTGCTGAGATTATAGCTTTAGATTGAATAACTTGGTTACATCTCCATTCCCAGATTCACTTCAGTTAAGCATTTATATATAGGCTGACTAATCCTACTCTTTGCCTACTGGCCCAGTCTCCAGTTCAGATGGATTATACTTGATAGATACTCAAAGATTGGTCCATCGGCATATAGTATTGGTTGCTATAGCAGTTGACCCTCGATTCCCAAATTTTGTTGAGAATTTTGAATGCATACTCAGCGGAAGAAATGTACTCGACTTTGATCTAGCATGGTTTCACCCACAGTTTGTGGGTGTCTCGGAGTGGATCATTCAGTTTTATGAGTTGGTGGTTCGGACTCCTATCAGTTTTGAGGGTCATTCAAACTAGTTGTAGCTGTGGGCTAAAGATTGCAGGCTTTGATCATCTCCATTTATGTATCCAGGTAGCACTTTATGGGCTTATTCTTATGCTTTCCATTATGGATTTTCAGTATACCAACTTCAGTCTTTTGAGGCTAATGTGATATGAATGCTCGGACAGGACTAAGATGATATTTTGTATGGCTTGGAGTAGGTAGCAGGTTTGGAAAGGCAAAAGAAGGGTCGATTTGAAATCGGTGTTGGTTGCATGATTCATGCCTTGGTTTACCTTTGGATTGGTAGAGTTACTATTTGGTTAGTCTTGTACTAGTATGTTGTCAGTATGTTATGGTCCGTATTTGCATGCATCAGTCATTCTTGGTTCAATTGAAGGCCAGTTGGTTGTTGAAATTGAGTTTTGGTTATTTGGAAAGTGAAGTAAAGAAGTTGGTTGAAAAAGGGATACCTTTGGAAAAATCCCTTGGAAGCATTGTCTCTTCTTTGAGGTTGTCTGGGGAGTCAAGCTCGGGGCATGCAGGCCCAGTACCTCGTCCTTTCGATCTTTCAAGCTCTTTCTATCCATTGAACTTTGCAGACTAAAGTCCTTTTAGTAGTGGATATTGTAATGACCTTTCAGGTCATTTTCTCGATTTTAGTGTGTTTCCAGCATTTTAAGCCTTCTCACAGTGGCTACATGTCATTTATGACTTGCTAGAACTGTCGATTCGGTTATCGGATAGTTTATTACATTTTAGGCTCATTTCCATGTTTTGAAGCTTTCGTTGTTAAGGAATTGGTCTAGGACCAAAACTCCTTGCAAACAACATCAAATGAAAATTCTGACACCACCATCAGCTCCAAAACGTTAATTTTAGCCTAGGGGGACACTTGGTTTAGGTCTCGAGGCTTTCGAACTCGGTTTGGGCTATTGGGTAGATTTGATAAAAAAATAAAACTATAGGTGTGGCCCCCATATTTAATCGAAACAATTTCGAATGAAAGTTTCAATGGTTCCATTAAGTCCGGAATGTCGAATTCGGTATGGTAGCATATTGTGTTTGTGCTCATAGGGTTCCTAACAAATCCCAAACACCCGGTCGGAGTCCATTTGGACTTAGCCAAAAATCTGATGTCTGAAAGCTAGTGTGACCGCTAAAGTGGTCAAAGTGCCGCTTTAGCGGTAGTCTCTTTAGTGACATCAGGCCATTTTAGTGGCCTTGGCCATTTCAGTGAGGACCGCTTAAGTGCTCCCTTATCCGGTTAAGCGACGGGGTGCTGCTTTAACGGCCTCAGCTATTTCCTTCGGTGACCGCTTAAGCGGTCAGTGTCCGCTTTAACGGTCAGGCCTCCTCTTTAGCGGCATCTGGGGGCTGTTAAATCCCCTCTTCACCTAATTTTCTCCCCCATTTCTTAACCTTTTTCCTCTAATCTTAAGAGCATAGGTCGTGGGAAAGTGGGGAAAATCTTCCATTGAAGCTAAGGTAAGTTAGCTCTACACTCCTTGATCCTTATTCATCATTTTACCCATTGAATTTCATTCCACTTCATTGTAATTTCTTAGAAATTAGGTCTTTAAATCCTTAACTTTGCGGGCTGATTTGAGCTCCGATTTACTCTTCATTTGTGCTAAACTTTTGGGCACACATTTTTTGTCCTTCGAGGGATCTCGTGATGGATTTAATTTTGGATTTATTTTCAGGCCTTGCAGGCCCGTTCTTTTCCTGATCCAAGCTTTTATATAGCAATATGGGTCTTGTTTTACAAGTATTGGCGAGTGGATAATTGTTTTGATAGCATGGTGGGATTTCGGGATCGTGGAGCAAAGTTGAGCGAATTGTGGGCAATTCAATATTTGCGGTTCGGCATCGAGGTAGGCTTCGGTCTACTTTTCTCTATGAGATTATGTATAGTATAGATTGCATGCTAGGTAGGAATCATAGGATGGACTTATGGCTAGTATATCATGACTTAGTCTATTTAGGGATTTCGGGATAGAAATGTGATACGAACCTTAGCATTGGATACCCGCTATGATCCTAGAATCCTATTACCCCTATTTATAAGCATGTTAATCATAGATTGATATTAAGGATCCTTTAGTATAAGATTCGCCATATTACTAAGCAAATTGGACAGTAATTCCCCAGATTTTAGTGATATTATTATACAAGTTCTGTATTGTTGGGCCTGAGGCCGCGATTATGATATCAGTTGGACTCCAGGTGAGCATTTTACCCTTAAAGAGGGCATGATTCTAGTTTATAGATGCTTAGGCGCTTATGGTTGTATTGTTTGGATACTGGTGATTGCATGCATATTGTTAGGTGCATTCATTCTCACTTAGTGGTACGATTCCAACCCCAAACATTGATTTACTTTTGTTTTCCAGAAAGGGATTTATTCCTACTTTTCACTTTTAAAATGGATTCTTTTATAATGGGAATCTCACCACCTTATTTGATGATTTGTGAGCTTTTAGAACTCAAAATGATAGTTTTGAAAGTAGATCTAGGTTGATTCTGATCCATTATTAATCCACTCATTTTACCACTACTATTTACTTCGGTCAATGGGGATTCCAACCCTTTCTACATTATTATATTATTTTAGTCTCGAACTTGATATCGGGCAATGAATTTATAGACTTGCACTCTTTTAGTCACGATTCAAGTCGGTGCACTTATTATACTTATATCTCTTTCCAGTACTAGATGAAGTAGATGGATTATGACGATTATCGAAAGTCCTGCTTTAGGACCAGGCAGTGTATACAGCTATCTCGAATCCCCTAGGGGCCCTTTCATCCGCGAACCATAGTGTTGGAGAAGGATGGTCGTCGTAGGCCCTGCCTTTGCAAGCTCCAGAGATGGTGGAGGTGTATACACTTGATAATTTATGGATCTTGGATCGGATATGGTATTTATGGATATGTTGCATTCATTCGTTTATATGCATCGCTTATTTCCTGTATGATTGTTTGGCGCCTGTATGTATCGATCTTATGGGGAGCTGTATATGTAGATGTTATGGTTGCTGTTTGCTGAGTGCTTCCGTGAACCTTTCAAGCTTATGGGGGTCCGATTAGGTATTTGTGTGTCCAGACTAGATGATTACTTTATTATTGGTTTTTATGGTTAGTTCGTGGCAGGATGAGTATGGGCAGGTACTTCAGATTGCCGGTACGTTTCTGTTTCCCTTTATTATTTTGGTGAGTTACTTTATGGTTGAGTTACCTCATGCTTAGTAACATTTTGGTTAGAGTCCTGATCATGCTAGTATTAGCTCCCTAACTTGGCTAAGGCCCTCGAGAGGTTAGGTTGACTCCCTCAGGTTATTACCTTTGAGTTAGTATTACAGGTTTATTTGTGTATACATATGGTATTTTCGTATATCCCCTCTCTTTCTTTATCTATTCATATTGTATATATATTCTTTGGCCTAGTATACTACTATGTATACTCGTTTTACTCTTCATTGGTATATTGGCTAGCGATATGCGGTATTGTACTTTAGCTCCTGAGCACTGTTAGAAAGGTTAGTTTACCCTTATTTCTCCATTGACCTCATTTTGCTTAGTTTTTCTTGGATAGTTGCCTATAGTTATATTCATGCCTTACATGTTATTTTATGCTTACATTATTTCTGGTGCTCAGTTGGCCGATGTCTACTGAGTACCACGTGTTTGGTACTGATACTACACTTCTGCAGCCTGCAGATCATAGTACTACTTATTATCGTTGATGTGTGCATCGTGCAGAGCAGCTATGGATCGGAGACTTAGGGTGAGCTCCTGACGCTCAGAGTTGCTTCTAATCTCTCTCTCTTGATGTTAGACTAATCTCTATGTTGTATTCAGAGACATCTTTGTACATATATATTTATCCTGTATTTCACTTGTACTCCTGATGCTTGTACTGGCTCTACCAAGTTTTGGGATTATATTAGCCTTTTTATTATATTTATTCCTCAGCTCTCCTTATTTCTCTTGGTAGTCCGTTATTAGTTATTCCAGACTACGGGTTGGCTTACCTACTGGTAGGTTAGAGTAGGTGCTATCATGACCTGCAAAATTGGATCGTGACATACATGTTCAAATTAAGAAGGATTCCTATAGATTCTCAACCAAACAATAGCAATAATTCAAAATCTTACAAGAGACATCAATGATCCTAGGTGTCTCAAAAATAGTTAGTCAACTCATTACAACATACTTTCATTTCAAACCAACCTGCATCATGTTGTCATGTGGCCTAACAAGAGCACTTAATATCAACTTAGTGAAAGGGTTCTACTTCCTACTCGCTACCTATCACTAATTTTCTCTTAAGACGGTCATCATCCATCCATCATAGAGAAAGGTGCCTAACTATGACTGTTATGAGCAACGTATTGCTAAAAAAAAATTCACCTTAATAAAAAAAAAAGTTTTAAACTTAATCCTATTTGGTTCAAAGGGACTATCATCAGGAAAAGAACTGAAAAGAAAGGTCGAGGAACCCAAACACAAAATAACTAATACTAAATACAAATACTACTACCAAATCAAATAAATAAACAAAGTACGGATTACTAACTATTACAAACCACCAATATCCAAATGTCATCAAATCTCTACAATATCCATCAAAATAAAGTACTTAAGTATCACCGTACCAGAAAATAACAGAAAAGTGTTGAAACATCATGAAACTGATAAAGAAAGTCTTTCCCCCACCCACACTTCAGAATAAGTACTATCCCAGTGCAAAGAAAATGCAAAGGCAAACAAAAAGATGGGGCGAAAGAATTCCCTGGGCTCTACTCATCATCTTCATCCTCATCTTCATCATCAGAAGAAGAAGAATCCAACTCTAAGTTAACATCAGAATCAACTCTTCTTTTGTCCTCATCAATAGGCGCATCATCATCTAGTGGCTCCCAAAAGTTAGGTCCAATACGGCATATAACCTTAGCATACTCGCTCAGTGGGTACTCCTCTTTAAGCCTTATCAACTCCTCAGCTATAAGGGTTTGGCCTCCATACATCATGTTTAAATGTTGCATGTGTAACATACATCTTGTAACGCTATCATCACGTGCATTATATCATTAGGCCACCAAAGTTGTACCTGTAACCACTTTTCACCCTCTCCTTTCTCATGGAGGATCTCAAAACTACACCAACATTAATAGCTTCATTAGCCATTAAAGCATAAGCTAAAATTAACCGGTCACGTGTGATATTGGATAAGTGGGAGACTAGAATCAAGCAAGCACACACAATCCTTAACCAAACTCTAGCTTCCTTGTTCAAATGGACGTAATGGAATGTGTTGTGATATCCCTTTTCCTTGGGTTATTTCACAGACCTTGGGTTACAAAGAGTGTGATGAATTGCACGGTAGGTGGCTGACTTAACAATGCCCTCAACCCTTTATAATCCATATTTTCTATTCCAAGAAAAGTCTTCAATGAAGCCGCATCAAAATGTAAGGTCTTGCCATGAACATGAACCTCGTTTACCCTCTTCTTAGGAAACCAATTAGAAGTAAATTCATGAAGCATATCCAAGTTGCAGTCACCCTAATAGTAAAAGATAAAGTCCATCCCCAACTGATGAATTCTTTCCACAATATTCGGGTACTTGTCGTTCAACCGCTCCCTCTCGATCCTCTCCATGGGCACATACTTCTCCACATCGTTCTCCTTGTACCACTTTTTTCCTTTTTTATCTACAACTTTCAGCCCAAAGTGGCGTCGGGGCACACGAGGTGCCGCGGGTGGTGTGGCTTGGCTAGTGTGAGCCCTCTTTTATCCTTGGCCTGACGTGGATGCCATTCCCTTTCCTTTGCTAACTTTGAGTGCCATGATCCTGGTCAAACAATGCAATTTAAGAGATTAGTGCAGCCCCAAATAGCTAACCACAATCAATCTTAAAGGTGGTCGAAACCACCCCACACTTAATTTGTTAGCATACTTCAACTAGTCTCCGTTTATGGGTACACAGACTTCCCTTACTAACCATCATTAACTAGTGTACATGATTCATATTTCAATTGCATTCCCACACTATTACTTTTTGATTCTTAGGACATGTGATGGGTATTCAACTCGATTTCATTATAAATGACATCACGAGCTCAAGTTCACAAGGTACCAACATATATAATTAGCATCACACTTTCAAGAAACAACATGAACAAAGACAACATATCTAAAATCACAACCTTCCATTCTTTCGGACCCATTCATATAATTTACACATATTCCGGTCCAAGTCAAACACCAACTCATGCTTTTTAACCAACTATCCATAATATAGAAAGTGTGACACTCAAACTTCAACTCATGCACCAACAAAGCCAAAAAGACTTGATGTTTTCAAGAAAATTCAAACATAAGGTTTTAACCCCATACTTCATATTATTTAAATACGGTATGAGTTTAAACTTACACTACCATTTAAATCATAAAATCTAGTTCTAACCCATGTTCATAAGGAGTAATAGAGCATTAATCACCTTGAATCACGAGTTGAGGGAATTTGCATCCCAAAATTTGGATTATAAAGTATTACATGAGAAGAAATGATATTTTTGAGCAATAATTACACTACAAAGCTAAAGAATCATGAAATCTTACCTTGGTCTTATTGATTAAGTGAAAAAGAAAAGGAATTAGATGGCTAGGTATAGCGTCATGAGTTGGGAATAAGAGAGAAGGGGTGTGTGGTACTTAAGGTAAGAAGATTTAGAGGTTTTTTTTGGTGGGGGTTTAAGTAGAAAACCTATCGAATCAGTTTTACCCGGTATGAAAAAAAATTAGAGGAGCATGAATCAGGTACGGTGCGAGGCTCAATGCGGGAGACAGCCTCCGCAGTGCCAAGCCCTGCACAGAACCATTCCAGTAGCTCTCATCATCTTGACACACAGCACGGGGATCAAAGCAGGGAATGGGTTTCGCACCGCCGAGCCCCAATTACCTATACCAAATTTCACCTTGGTGCGATTGCACTCTATTTTTAGCTTTTCCAACTCCCTCCAGTCCTTTACTTCCTAAAAATCACTAGAAAAATAACAAAAATCAGTTGGAAAAGTGGGTTGTCTCCCACCAAGCGCCCTAGTTTTGTTCGCGGTACTACTCATATTTTTTTATTTTTGTTTTTCTAATTTATTTTATTTTATTGAATAAAAATCCTACGCTATTACATTAAATTCATAGGTTGTCTCCCATGTAGCGCCTGATTTAACGTCGCAGCATGACCCAACTCTTGATCACTCATTCGATAGTGGCATAGATGTCTTCTACTGGTCTTCTTGTTTGGCCCAATAGTGTCTAACTCTTAGTCCATTCACCAAGAAAGTATTGCCTTTTTCTATGTCTAACAATTCAACATCTCCAGGTACAGTCATCCTTACCACATAAAATAGGCCATGTCACTTGAACTTAAGCTTTTCGAGAGATAACTTTAATCTAGAATTAAACATCAATACCTTCTTTCCAGACTCAAATGTGTGAGATATAATATGCTTATCATGACACAACTTAGTCTTCTCCTTGTAAAGCTTTGCATTCTTATAAGCATATAATCTGAATTCCTCAAGTTTGTGCAACTGTAACACTCGTTTCTGGCCCTCCAAATCAGTACCAAGGTTCAACTTCTTCATAGCCCAATACGCTTGATGTTCTAACTCAACGGGCAAATGACATGCCTTCCCAAAGACTAACCTGTAAGGTTACGTCCCAATGGGCATCTTGTACACCATTCTGTAGGACCACAATGCATCATCAAGCTTCATTAACAAATCTTTACGCTGTGGATTAACTGTCTTTTGCAGAATCGGCTTCACTTCTCAATTTGAGACCTCAACTTGGCCACTAGTTTGGGGATGATAGGCTGTGGCAACCTTGTGTCTCACCCCATACTTAGCCAATAAATTTCTGAACCAATTGCTGACAAAATGTGACCCTCTATCACTAATAGTATCCCTTGATGTCCCA
Source organism: Capsicum rhomboideum (assembly GCA_031232105.1). Lineage (NCBI taxonomy): Eukaryota > Viridiplantae > Streptophyta > Magnoliopsida > Solanales > Solanaceae > Capsicum > Capsicum rhomboideum. The sequence goes on from CP124718.1 coordinate 56,523,315, forward strand.
AATCTTATGAATATATGTTTCTTGACAAACTTAACCACCACTTTCAAATTATTAGTAAGGAGTGCCACTACTTCCACCCACTTAGGAACATAATCAATACCAACAAGAATGTATGTGTTTCTAAATGATGAAGGAAATGGGCCCAAGAAGTTAATTCTCTACATATCAAAGATCTCCACCTCTAAAATATTGTTTAAAGGTGGGCCAAAAGAAACCAGATTGTAGCACTTTATGAGTTGTCTGCTCTCCACCGTGATGACCTCCATAAGAATATGAATGGCAACTTTATAATACCTGTTTTGCTTCACATTCTGGAATGCACCTTTTAAGCACTCGATCTGGGCCCTATTTGAACAAGTAGGGTTCATCCTATGTGTAGAAATGAGACTCATAGTAAATCCTCTTCCTCTACTGACTAGTAGCCTCAGGTTGATACACCCCACACACTATCAAGTTTTTGATAGTCACAAACCAAGGTAACTTTATAATGCTCAATGCTAAGAGTTATTCATGAGGAAACTCTTCTCAGATACTACTATCCTCTAGAACATGTGACCAACTCTCTAACCTAGATAAATGGTCAGCTACTTGGTTTTCTAACCCCTTTCGATCTTTAACTTCTAAATCAAATTTTTACAGCAACAAAATCCACCTAATGAGCCAATATTTAGTATCCTTCTTATTTTATATGTACCGAATAGCTGGTTGATCTGTGTAAACAACTACTTTAGTAGCCACCAAGTATGATCGCAACTAATCAAATGCATAGACCAAAGCCAACATCTCATTTTCTGTAACAGTATAATTAGCTTGGGATAGATCCAGAATTTTGCTTGCATAGTATATAGAATGAAAGATCTTCTCTTTTCGCTGGTCCAACACTGCTCCCACAACCACATCACTAACGTCACACATCAACTCGAATGACAACTCCCAGTCAGGAGAAATTAATATTGGAGCCTCATTCAAATTTCTTTTCAATGCCTCAAAGGCTTTAATACATCCATCACAAAACTAAAATCTTACCTCTTTCTCAAGGAGTTTTCATGTGGGTCTCAAGATCTTGGAGAAATCTTTAATAAATTGCCTGTAAAACCCCACATACCCAAGAAATTTGTGCACACCCTTCACAGATATTGGTGGCAATAGCTTCTCCATCACCTTGATCTTGGCATGGTCAACTTCCAAGCCTTTTCATTACACTTTATAACCAAAGACAATGCCTTTCCTGACCAAAAAGTGGCAAGTTTAGTACCAGATTTGTTTCTTTTCAATGAGCAATCACCCTATCAAAATTCTATAGACATACTTCAAAAGAGTTACCAAATACAGAAAAATCATCCATAAATACCTCTACAAAGTCCTCCACCATATCATAGAATATTGCCGTCATGCAGCACTGGAAAGTGGCGAGTGTATTGCATAGCTCGAAAGGCATATGCTTGAAGGCGTAGGTACTATATGGACATGTGAATGTCGTCTTCTCCTGATCTTCTAAAGCAATGTCTATCTGATTATAGCCTGAATACCCATCTAAGAAATAATAATACTTCTGTCCTACAAGCCTGTCTAGCATTTGATCAATAAAGGGAATCGGGCAGTGATTCGAGTGGCTTCATTGTGCTTGCAGTAATCCATGCAAATTCTCCAACCTATGACTGTCCGAGTCGGGATAAACTTATTCTTATTAGTAACCACCGTCATGACTCTATTTTTAGGGACACATTAGACTGTGCTGACCCACTTGCTATATGAAATAGAATAAATGATGCCTGCATCTAGCCACTTAATTACTTCTTTTCTCACTACATCTTTCATCAGTAGATTTAGTCTCTACTGATGTTGAACACTTGGTCTATTCCCTTCTTCCATAAAGATTTTATGCATGTAATAAATAGAGTTTATTCCCTGAATATCAGGCATCTGCCAACCAATCACCTTTTTTCTCTGTTTAAAGACATCTAAAGCTTCTCAACCTGTGCCTCAGACAAACCTGTCGAGAGAATAACTGGTAAGGTGCCATTTTCCCCCAAGTAAGTATACTTGATTTGTGATGGCAATGTTATCATCTCTAATTCCGGGGCTTCTACAATAGATGGCTTGGGTGGTGGCCCAAGAAGTATATTCAGAGGCTCAAAATTGCCTATGCAAATGAATATGCAGGCTACATCTAGAACCTGCATCATATCATAGGCATCTGCATCTCTAAAAATATCATGCTCAACTAGAGCTCTCTCTAAAGGATCCTTTGAAGTGATTAGTGGAAGCTTCAACTTAAGATCAATCACCGTTAATTGTAGGTAACTCCTCATAGATAGCCAGTGGCTCATGGCTTTGTAGACATCAAATACTTCAACTTTGTCATATGCCTTCATTATGAGTTGTCCAGCCGGTACATCTATCAAAGCAAGACTAGTAGCCAAAAATGGATGCCCAAAATAAATGGGACTTTTGGATCTATATAAAAGACCAATACAATGAAATCCATAGGGAAAATAAGTGACCTCATTTTCACTAACACATCCTCAACTCTCCCATCAAGCCTTGTAAGCGAACGATCAGCTAGCTGCAAAACAACTGTGGTGGGTCGTGGACTGACCAACACTATCTTTTTGAACAAAAAAGTGGGCATCAAGTTAATATTGGTCCCAAGGTCACACAATCCCTAGATTTGGTAGACTGCCCAATAGTGATTTGGATGGTGAAACTTCCCAAATCTTTGAGCTTTATTGGCAGTCTATTCTGAATTTGGGACGTGCACTCTTCAGTAAGTGCAACAATAGCATACTCTGTCAACCTGTTCTTGTTTTCCACATTATCCCTTATGTACTTGGCACACCTAGGAATTTCATGTAAAATATCAATAAGAGAAAGATTAATGTGCACCTATTTTAACAAATTAATAAACTTTTAAAAACATATTTCCTCCTTTTTTCTTTTTTAGCCTTTGTGGGAATGGAGGAGGTGGCTTCATAATTGTTACATTATTCTTACTTTCACATCTTTCTCAACCTCTATTTGTTTCTCATCTCTCACCCTAGCCCTCTGAGTTGCTTTTTTAGGCTCTAACTTCTCCAATTGTCTACCACTTCAAGCTGAAACCACATTAACCTACTTGGAATTTGGATTTATATCACTTGGTAGACCCCCCTAAGGTCTAGTGTTTTGTGCCCCAGCAAGTTGTTCCATCTGAACCTCTAGAGTTTTTATGGCTAACAGTTGATTCATTATGTCAGCAGTCATTTGTGCTTGGTTAGCCATAATTTGCTTCAACATCTCCTCAATATTGCTATATTAAGCATTGAAGTGACCGCTCTGAACCTGTTGTTGAAGTTTTTGATTCCCCACTTAGTTACTATATTAATTTTAGTTGACATTATGAGGTTGGGGTGATTCCGCCAACTTGGGTTATATGTGTTCCCAAAATTTTGATTTCCTTGGTGCTGAGCATTACCCATAAAGTTCACTAATTCTGGATTTGCTCCACATATATCTGTTGAGTGATCACTATTACCACATACCTAACACCAAGTCTGTGTTTGTTGTACCATATTCACGGGAGCTTGTTGATGTTCTAAATTCAGGTTGTTAAAGTGAGTGTTCATTTGATTCATCAAAGAGGTAATATGTGCTGATATGGCTATTAATTGATCCATTTCTAATAACCCTGGAGACTTCTTTATGGTACTTCTCAAAGCATCAGCATTCCATTCTGGTTTTCCCTATAAAATGTGATTCAGAAATGTATACAGCTCATCATATGTCTATTATAAGGCTTGTCCACCAGCTGCTGGATATAAAAGATCTTCGTGTTAGGCTCAAGTCCCTCTATAAAAGTATGCACTAGAACCTCATTAGTCTGATGGTGGTGACGACAATCACAAGTAAGGACTTGAACCTTTCCCAAGCTTGAAATAGATTATCACCATCCTTTTGTCTGAAGCTCAAGATATCACTTCTCAACTTCGCGGTCTTTCCAATTGGAAAGAAAAGGATCAAAAACTTTCTTTCCAAATCATCCCAGGTGGTGATAGAATTAGGTGGCTTAGCCTTCAACCACCTCTTTGCTTCCCCTAACAGAGAAAAAGGGAAGAGTATGATTCTCAAATAGTCATATAAGAATTCTGTGAGAATGTATGTGTCTCTAATCTCAAGAAAATTCAATAAGAGCTTATATGGATCCTCATGAGATAGCCCCATAAAAGACCCACTGGTATGTAATAGTTGCACCATGTTATATTTAAGCTCGAATAGACCTCCTGCTTTTAGTTTGCGAATGTTGGAGGTGATATTATTGGCAAGTGGGATTGCCACCTTGTGAACTGGCCTTGTTGTTGCCATCTCTACAGGAAAAACTTCTACCTGATCATCCATATTGAATTGGATATTTAAGAGCAGCTGCTCTCCGCTGCTGATGAAATGCTTGTTCAGGCTCCAAATACTGTTCTATTAATTTTCTTTCTCTTGCCAGCTTGAAGAACAAATTGAACCTGTAAAAGCATACTCTAAGGTCAAGTTATCAACACATGTATAATATTAGTAAAAACAAAACTCAAAAAATCACTAATTTTCTAAATCCCAGGCAACAGCGCCAAAAATTTATTACGATCTACCGCACACGTAAGTGCATGTGATCATAGCAAGTAATATAGAAGCTCTTTTGAGCTGGATATTGAACCCATAGGGACTATGTACTTAGTAATTCACTTAATTTAATTTCTAATAATATTTCAAACAAGTGTTGTGATTTATCAAGAAAATTGGTGAAATTATATCATTCAAGTGTTGCAAAAATAATAAAGTAAAACACTGACAATTTGAGAAAAGGTTGTAAATAATATCGAGAGAAATTCCAAGGCTACGACATTTACCACAATCATGTATAATGTTTATTTGTCTCAATAAACTTTATTTCTCTAATTACTGATTTTGGGGTTAATTATACAATTCGAGAATGGTCATCCTCTAAATTACCTATTTAAACTAGCCTCACAACTACATCGTTGAGTGGGGATGTGAGTTTCAAATTCAAATTCATTAATGTTTTTGTCCCATTCATAACCATATAAGGCAAACTAGGTATAATCTATCCTAGTTGCAAATCAACCCTAACGGTAGCCAGAGATGATCTTATCCCCTATGTTCTTCGTCCTATTCTCACGTTTCCATGGTCAGTTCACGTAAGAATTATCCATTTATTCTAATGTTGGCCAGACACTAAAATAGTAAGCATAGGAATACAAGAGCAATCAAATGAGAAACAAGATTCATTGATTTAAATAAAATAATACACAGTCATGTTCTAGTCGTAAACCCAGAACAAGGGTATTTAGCTACTTATAATTGGAAAGAAAATACAAGAATTAATGTTAATCATACCAAAGTAATGAGTAGTAGAGTTTAAAGATGAAGAACCCACCCTCGTAAAAACCCTTACGCTCTTTATTTTGCTCTAAAAAATCATCAGTAAATGACTGCAGGTCGTCATTGGGGTATTTATAGAGATGGACCCTTTAAAACCCAAGCCCATTAGGAGTTGACTAATAATTTGATGAAATCCCATTGACAAACATGCTTCACAGCGCAGAGGGTAACACATGAAACTAGCAGCATGGTGCTCCCCTCATAGCGTACGTCTTCCAGTAGCTTTCTTGACTAAGCTACACAACATTGGGTTAGCTCTGTGCTGCCTGGCTGTGTGGCTCAAAGGCTCTTTTACCTTGCAGAACTTCCTTTATGGCATATCATGCTCGTTCATGCTTATCTTTTTATTTTGGTTCCCTTCCAGCCATATTTTAGTTTGAAACATGCTAATCACATTTTTTAGTTCATCCATATCAATATAGCACGAAGCACAAGAATATATATATTTTTTTTTCTCAAAATTAATCTAAAATATGGGTAAAGTGTCATACTTTGGTGTATAAATACGCCCAAGATCAGGCACTAAGTCCATTTCCACCCCTTCTTATAGGATGGCCTCGATAGAGTTGAAGGAATTGAAGGAGCAATTATAGGACTTATTGAGTAAGGGCTTCATTAGACTGAGTGTATCCCCTTAGGTTGATCCTATCTTGTTCGTGAAGAAGAAAGATGGATTTATGTGCTTGTTTATTGATTATTAGCAATTGAACAAAGTGACAGTCAAGAACATGCATCCTCTTCCTTTCATTGATGATTTGTTTGATTAGTTTCAGGATGCCTCAGTGTTTTCTAAGATCAACTTAAGCTCGGGTTACCATCAATTAAAGATTAGAGATTTGGATATTTCGAAGACAGCCTTTCGGATATGGTATGGCCATTATGAGTTCTTGGTTATGTCTTTTGGGTTGACTAATACCCCAATAGAATTTATAAAGTTAATGAATAGGATATTTTAACCATATCTTGATTTTTTTGTGATTGTGTTCATCGATGATATCTTGGTTTATTCCAAGAATGTGGCCGACCATGTACAACATTAGAGGCCTATAATTCATAGATTGAGAGATGAGAAGTTATATGTCAAGTTCTCTAATTGTGAGTTTTGGTTGGATTCTATTTTTTTCTTGGGTCATGTAGAGACCAAGGATGGTATTAAAATCGATCTGATCAAGGTAAAAGCGTTTCGTGATTAGGCTACACTTATTTCTCCTATCGAGTTTTGGAGTATTATTGGCTTAGCACGCTATTATTGTCAGGGTGTTTAGGGATTCTCTTCCATTGTGGATCCTTTGCCCAAGTTGACTCAGAAAAAGGTTGTTTTTCAGTGGTTAGATCATTGTGATAGTAGCTTTAAAAGCTCAAGGAGTTGTTGACTACGAATCCTATCTTAACTTTGCTTGAGGAGGGCATGGGTTTCACTGTGTTTTATGATGCTTTTAAAGTTGCCTGGGGTGGTGTATTGATGCAGAAGGGTAAGGTAATTTCTTATGCTTCTCGACAGTTGAAGCCTTATGATAAGAATTACCCTACTTATGATTTGATGTTAGTTGCGGTTGTATTTGTGTTGAAATCATGGCGACACTACTTGTATAGAATTCATTATGAGATTTTCTTCGATCATTATAGCCTTCAGTACTTCTTAACTCAACAGGATCTTAATATGAGGTAGCGTAGATGGTTAGAGTTTCTCAAGGATTATGATCTCATTATTCTTTATCATCCGAGCAAGGCTAATATGGTAGCTAATGCCTTGAGTCGGAAGGTGGTGAGTATGTGGAGTTTGGATCATCTTTTGGTAGGGGAGCAACCATTAGCCTTAGATGTCTAGTCTTTAGCGAATCAGTCAATTCGACTTCATATTTCGACACCTGAGTGTGTTTTGGCCTATATTGAGTTTAGATCTTTATTATTGAAGTAGGTTCGAGTTGAGGACGATTCATGTAACTATTGAGTGGTGAGGTGAAGACTGCATTTCTTGATTTTAAGGCTATTTTGAGGATTAGTGGTCGTGTTTGTGTGCCGAGAGTTGGTGGTCGGATTAGATTGATCTTAGAGGAGGATCATTATTTGGTATTGTATTCATCTAGGAGTGGCTAAGATGTACCATGACTTGAAGCAATACTATTGGTGGTGTAGGATGAAGAATGACATTGAGGAGTTCATGGCCAAGTGTTTGAATTATCAACAGGTGAAGTATGAGCATCAGCGATTGGGTGGTACTATGCAGAGGATACTTATCAACAAGTAGGAATGTATCACTATGTATTTTGTTGTCGGCCAACCCCCGACTTTAGGAAAGGTTTATTCTATTTGGGTGATTGTGGATAGGTTAACTAATTCAGTACATTTCATACCTGTAAATATGAATTATAATGCAGAGAAGTTGTCCAAGATCTACATTGTAGAAGTTGTTCGATTGCATGGTGTACCTATCTCCATTATTTCTGATAGAGGTACACAGTTTACTTCAAAGTTTTGGAGTTCTATACAAAGTGAGTTGGGTACTCAGTTTGAGATGAGCACAACTTTCACCCTTAGATGGATGGCCAGTCAAAGCGGACCATTCAAGTGTTAAAGGACATGCTTCTAATGTGTGTTATGGATTTTGATGGTCATTTGGACCAGTTCTTGTTCATAGCGGAGTTCACTTTTAATAATAGTTATAATTCCAACATTCAGATGGTGTTTTTTGAGGCATTGTATGGGAAGATGTGTATATCCCCCGTAGGATGGTTTGAATCATTTGAGGTTAGACCTTGGGGTACTGATTTATTAGGAGACTCGATGGATAAAGTGAGGTTGATTCAATAGAGGCTTGTGTCTGCCCAAATTAGGCAGAAAAGTTATGTTGATGGTTGAGTCTGTGATGTTGAATTCATGCTTGGAGAGGAGGTTTTGTTAAAGGTATCACCCATAAAGTGTGTGATGAGATTTGGGAAGAAAGGAAAACTTAGTTCAAGGTTTATTGGCCTTTTTGAGATCCTTGAGAAGTTTAAAGATGTGGCATACAGGCTAGCTCTTCCTCCACATCTATCATCTATTCATCTAGTATTCCATGTCTCGATGCTGAAGCACTACCATCTAGATAATACACATATTATCAAGTGGGATTCGGTTGCATTAGATCATGACTTGTCCAACAAAGAGGAGCCTATTGCTATCCTAGATAGACAGACTAGGAAGTTGAGGTCTAAGCATATTGATTCTATGAAGGTTCAGCGGAGACATCGCCTTATTTAGGAGGCTACATAGGAGATTGAGTCCGACATACAAAGTAGATACACCTAACTTTTTACCGCTTTAGGTATTTTTATTACTTTTTTGTTCGAAGACAAACTCGTGATTTAGTGGTGGATAATGTAACAACCCTAGTTGTGATTTTTCAACTTTTACTATGTTTTGATCATTTTTCCCTTCCCTGTAGTTGATATATTTTATTTATGAGTTGTGGGGATGATCGGCACTGTCCCTAAAGCGTTCGGGGGTGATTTGAGTGAGTTTGAGGTATTGAGTAGCCTTAAAAGTGATTAGTTTGACTTTGGTTAACATTTTGTGATTCAAGCATTAGATGATGATTATGTCAGTTCCATTGGATCCAAAAATGTCAATTTTGGGTTAATAGTGTGGTTTGTCCAGGTTCTGAGCCTTTATATTGAGTTTTGACCTCTTAAATGAGAAACTAGTTAGTTTAGCCTAGAGAGAGTCTTGAGGGTTAATTTATTGCTAACTACCTCTTTTGATAAATCTAATGGTTCCATTGAGTCCGAAACGTCGAAATTATCCTAGTAACAATTTTTGGATTATTTTTACGGGCTCTCAATCGATTTTTAAGGGTTCATTCAGAGTCATTTTTACCTAACATTAGTTCAACTGGTTTTTGGTGCAACCGCCTAAGCGGCCATTTGGTCTCCTTAGCGTTAGCATCTAGATGGACCAAAGGGTTGCCTTAGCGATGGGTTGACCAACCCAGCACATTGCCTAAGAGGTGCTTTCTTATGCCTTAGCAATTCCGCCTTGTAGAAAATGTACTGCCTGAGCGATCACCTAGGTGGTAAGTGACTACTGCCTTATCGGTAGTCTGGACTCTAAGACGACATTGCATAGGTGACTATTTTACCGCCTAGGCAATGTTGCTGATATAAAATATTTTTTTCTTCTCTTTTATTCCATTCTTCCATTTTCAAGCTTTGGGGTCTCAGTGTTGGCGATTTCAAAGATGATTTTTCATCAAACTAGACTTGGGTGAGTTTCTAAACATTATTTCTATTCTTATTCATCGATTATTTCAGTAAACCATCTTTAAAAATTGGATTTTTGGGGTTTCACCCGATAAAGAGAGAAAATGATTTTACCTTCAATTTCAAGCTCGATTTCAACTTGTTTTTCAATGGATTTTCATATTTAGAACCCTTAGAGTATGACAAACATGATTCTTAAATAAATTTCCAATTTTATTCTTTTTCATTCAAGTTTGATTTTTGAACCATTTTTGGACAAGGAACAAAAGTAGCTAATCTGGGTATCATTGAACTCCTTTTCATGTGTAGATTATGTTTTGATAGATTTGGTTTGTTTTGAGACTATACGAATAAGGAAAATATCCTAGTTGAAGGATCCAGGCTCGTGTTTCGACTATCGAGGTAGGTTATGGCTTAACTTTCTTAATACTGGGAGGGGTTGTTAACCATTCATGTAAAGTATGCTATGGGTTGGGGATTTAATCGTGAGATACATATTCTAAGATCATATTATTATTGTGTTGCCTATGTGAGGTCTTATATGAATATCATCATTAGCTTGAGGTATTATTATTATTGTGATGATCCTGCGGGGGTCGATATCAACCTTAATTGAGCATTATTTGGCTTATTATTATCATGATGCCCCAGAGGCCTTGAATTGTTAAGATTGGTGTCTCACATGATTCTTTTTACTGTATTGTAATACAATGACTTATATCATGATTTATTGACATTTGAGGAGATTTGAACTCATGTATACTATTATTAAACTGATTCATTATGTGATATTGATTTGTTTATGAGCATGCATCATTGTTTCACTCATCCATATTCTTGGAATTTGTACTACTGAGAAAAATTGATTTTGAAATGGAAATGAAACACTTTATAAAACTCCTTGACTGAGTAATGTGTCAGCAAAGTTGATTGAGATATGAGATTGTGAACATATATGGGTTGTGAACCCCCCATGGTGTCCTATCCGGGAAGCTTTCACTCAGAAGGTGTATACAAGGTGATATTGAGATATTACACTATGGTCATTGCATTGCATTACATCACTTACATTCCTTTTATGTGTTTGATATCGTGCATCTAGTCTTTTTTATATATTTGTGTGTAGTCATTTGTATATTGTTATTATACTTATAGAATTGTTAGAAGCTATGTTTTGAGCCACCATTGGAAACTTTTCTGTATGCAGGTTGAAGCGTGCTCATAGTATTCTTTACTTAATTATTTTTATGTTTTGCTCGATCGACCTATGATGCCTATTGAGTACAGGTGGATGGTACTCACTCCTGCTTTCTATACCCTTTTGATGCAGATCCCAGTACAAGTACGACCCATAGAGCTTGAGATCATGCAGAGTAGAGGCTGACTCAGATTACTGGTAAGCTCCAGTGTTTGGGGCATATTTCGAACCCCATCCTATCTTTATTTTTTCTTTATTTTACTTATCAGAGACAGATTTATGTATTTGGGATTCTATGTTAGTTTATTAGTGCTCTTACTCTTGACACTAGATCATGGATTGGGATTGTAATTTGTTCAGTTTCAAACTTAGTTCATTTATATATGTCCTGACTTTATCTTAAAGTCCTGTATTTGGTTTTATTTATTTCTTTTCCACATCTTTATCTCTTTTGGTGTTGGGTTTAGCTACCCAAGGTATGCGATGGGGAAGATGCCATCATGACCTCAGATTCAGGGTCGTGACATCGCTTCTCCTTTAGGACTTAGCTTAGTGTACATATTATCCGTTGGATTAAAGTTAGATGCCTTAGTATAGGTTTGGTTAGTTGCTTACCTTAGGTCGAGTTTCTTTGGGCTTGTAGCTAGTTTTACCGCTTCTTTATGACAATTCACCTTAAGAGAGCGTATTTTCCAGTTGTAGATGACTATAAAATACCCAGGTTGCATATTGGTGGACTAATTATTGGTATTTGATTGGTTTGCTTGCTCTGTTGTACTTGTTTGATTTTATATCCTTGGCATATTGGTATCTTGGCCTAAAAATAATATTTTTTGACTTAAAATGAGATTTTTGAATACTTTAAATGAATTTGGCTTTCTAAAAAGGAAAATGAACTATTTAGCCTCGGTTCGATTTTGGACACTTGATTTTTACTGTTTAATTATATATTTAGCCACGGTTTGATTCTAGGCATGCATTATCATTGATTTCTATTCGGATGTCTGGTTTGATTCTGAGAAGGGTTAAGGATATGGGGGGTCAGGTAGATTATAGTTAGACTTACTTTATGCTTTCTGAGTTATTTACTTATATTTCTTGCAATTGCCTAGCTTTAGCCTATTACTCTCATTTTGACCCCTCTTCTCTTACCTTTAGCGTATATTCACACTTTATTATACTTTTATCTTATTTAAGCTCAGTCGGATGATAACGCTCAAATACACTCTATATAGGATGTAGCTGTTGTTATACAATATATAACCCAATTCGTGAGTTGGGGTCGATCCCACAGGTAGGCGATAGGTTCACCTTCTAGTGTAATAAACCACTAAATGTTTGCACGTATGGCTAAAATGCAATAAAAGTAACATGGGGGATTAGTTTTGAACATTTTGTAATCAATTAATCAATCGTAAGCTTGGTATGCAAGAATGAGTACTAGAAGTTTGTAATCAAGGATTAAAATCACTTGGAATTACGCCTTCATGAAAGTGATTACATGCATAGGTAATTGGATATTTGCCTAAAATTTAATTTGTAATATGGGTAGGTGAGGTCTTAGATTTTAATGCAAATCTTTTGATAAATCATTAAATATCACAAGTGGGTTCTGTCAAACACCTCACAAGTGTCACTTCATAACCCACCTAACACCTCAATTTAGTAGCCTTATGTCTAAGAACTACCATTAATGATGAATATCAAGTCATTATGGACCACTACTCCTTACCCTTATCCTCTTTATCAATGATGATAAAGGATCTAGGGTTAAATAGAGTTTGTAACCTCTAATTATAGGTTATAACATGGATTCGAGGTCAAACCCATAACAATTAGTTAATTAACAAGGCAAATAAACAGCACCCATACACTTATCACTACTCATTCATACATAACTCCAAATTGGGAAATTTAGCGACTCATAGATAAAGAAAAAAGAATTATACTCATATTCTCATTGTAGTCTTCCATTGAATCCAAGTGTTCGCAAATGAAATCTAAATTCAACGTAAAAGAACAAGAAATCAACCAAATTCCCACTCAAGATTTCAAATACAAACTTCTAGATATCAAAATTGACAAAAGATAGGGTTCCAAGCTGCCAAAAAGCTATTTATAGCTGGAGCAAAAATGGGCTAGGAAATTTCAAAACTGTCACCATGTCAACTTTGGCGGAGGTGAAAGTGCATCGTCAAACTCCTCGACAATACGCCAAAGTGACTTTGTATCGCCAATTTGGCATTGACTTTAGGATTCAGTGATTTGCATCTGGTAGCTTTGGCAACAGACTCATGCTTCACAAAATAGGTCGGCGATCTACCAAACTCCTTCACTTCATCACTGATCAGCTTCATTTGAAACTTGGTGGATCTGTCAAGTTAGGTGATGGATATTCTATTTTGGCGATACGCCGACAAGCTTGCAATTTGCCAAACTTCATGGTGATGCCTTTTTCAATTTTTGGCTCCAATTCTTCATATTTTTGCTTTTTTATGCTCTATCAACCACTCCTTGGCTTCAACCCTAAAAATAAAACAAACTAACATTAAAACTGACTCAAATTGTCATTAAGGACTTGATTTCTTACCCTTTTAGGCCGAATGAGTCACAAATTGCTGACTCATAAACACCCCCAACTTAAAGCTTTACTCGTGAGTAGATCAATGCACATACAACAAAATCAACAATGCCTACAAACGGTACTAATTGGGAGCTTAGACACTTGCTTCTTTTGTGAAAACACTTTGCCCTCATGGTTTTGAAAACAATGGCACAAGTATCACCTATCAAACACTTAATTTGTGAACAACAAGCCTCAAATGTTGACTAAATGTTACCAAACCATGCACATGCTCATACACCTCAACTAAGATTAAAGAATATTCAAGCATTGTAATCAAGTTCCCTCACAACAAAGAAGTCCCCTCCCTCAAGAAACGATCAATATTTAAACAAGAGACTATAACGAATCGCTCACACTCTCAAAGTCAATCATGAACACGAGTATCATACCATAGTCTTGCCTATATGCTCCATTTTACCACATTCAAGCATGCTACGTTGGATATCACTAAGGTCTTACTTTGTCTTGTAGAGTAGGCAACGGGTAGGGTAGGAAAAGTTAGGGTTATGGTGACTCTACCCCCTCTCAAAGCATCTAATGAGACCTCAATTTCAATTCTTTCCCAAAGCTTACTTCTTATGTGATTCCAAGGGCCAATTCTCTAAGATATTGGTGCCATCTTCCTCCTCTTATCCTTTCAAAAATCAAACTTAGTCAAATATTACAAATTAGAAACACAATTTCAACTCTTTTTCCATTCCTTTTCAATCTATTTCTCCTTTTTTATTTTTAAGTATTTACAAGGAATACAAGGATAACTAGAAGAGGGAGTGAATGGGTCCCCATGTTATGAACTTCTGATTAGAAAACTAAGCCAATGGCTCTTTCACCCCCAACTTAGGCTTTTGGCCTAAGTTGGTTTACAGCCATACCTAGATGCTTCAAAAGGGGTATGGTTCAAAAGAGGAAATTATGGAAGAAGGATTTTGGCTTGTAATGAGGTTGTCCAAGAAAAAGGGTTCCATGGCACAATTTGGGGACAAAATTAGTCACTCAACTAATAATGGGGATGGCTATTTTGGTCAAATTGGAGGTTCACTATCAATTAAAGGCCTAGGATCACTTCTCCAACATCGTGCACTCTTTGCTTAGTTATAGAGAAATCGGGAAAGTTCAAGGTGAACTCAATAAGCAAGATCGAGTCGAATCCTTACCCACACATGACACTCAATCGTAAACTCGAAGCACTCTTCCTCAATTGATGTACCACATTCATAGAACATGTCGAAGAAGGTACCTAAAATAGTCAAAACAAGATGTGAGTGTTCCCAAAAAATGAGTGCCTACCTAGTTCAACTAAACCAAAGAAAATTTTTTAAAAGGGGCACATTTTGAAAAATGGAGCAATTCACAAACGATTTACCATTTTTAAGAGTTGTACATGCTAAAAATCTCCCCAAGAGTACTATTCGAGTCAAAGTTTTCTATTACTATTACACTTTTTTCTTAAGTACCAATGCTAAAAAGGATTTTATTTATCACTATACTATGAACTACCAAACTAACGAAATGAAGGATAAATCACACCTGAACTACCAAACTAACGAAATGAAAGATAAATCACACACACTCAAATCCCAAAATAGGAATATCTAAAATTATTACAAACCAAAATCAAAATCAAATATCCAAGAATGTCATCAAAAACCACACACGAACCACAAAAAGAGAGTACCCAAAAAAGCAATATCCAAAAGTAGGGTTCATACAAAATATTACAGGTCCAAATAAATAATAATAATCCTTACCCCCAAACTCAAAGCATGCATGGTCCTCAATGCAATAGGACTAAGAGAAATATAGGAAAATGAGAGTGAGGGTCCCCCTAAATGATGCGAAGCTTGTGATGGTGACTAGCTTATAGAACCAACCTCTGTCTTGGTATCAATGCCCGGCTCAGCTCCAGATGTGTTCTATCGAGGTGGATCTAGTAAGACAGCATCTGTCTCCATGGCATGAACTATAAGGACAGCCTCAGCAATAGGTGTGGACCCGCTAGTACCAATTTGGGTCTCTCTTGAGTTATCCTCCCTAAAGCAACTTCAAAAATAGTATCCTAAGTCTCCTACAAATCATCCTGTACATCAACCTGCATCTGCTCAACTTTGTCATCAACTAACCCTGTCTCAGCAATCTCTTCATCATTAAAAGGATGATCCTCCCCAGCTACTGGAACATCCTCATAAACAGGTGGTGGGGCTAGTGTCTGAGATGAAGCTCCCCATAAATATGTCAAGTCAGCAAACCAGAGCTCATTTACATACTTTTGGAGGGAAGCAAGCTTCATCTGCATCATCTTTAATACGTCATCTGGGACTGAAGTATATGGGTTGCTTAACTCATCTAACTTAGCATAATAGATACGCAGTGTCTCACGTATACCCTATATCTCATCATGCGCCAGCACCATGCGGCTTTCACCTCATCAAAAATCATCTGAGGCATCTGAGTCTCCAATCTAGATGACCTTATATCACCTGAGTACACCAACTGAGCCATCCAAATAAAATTTTCCTGAGTCGAAGGGAACCTCGAAGTGCCTAGAGTAGTGGATGGGCAAGGGTCGAGGAAACTGGGTCCAGGAGGATGGGATGGCAGACCTATGGAGGAACCTGGAGGAGTAGGACCTGTAGAAGTAGGAGTTGGCTGGCTGGAACCACTATCAAGGGTATCAAGGTCAATCTCCGGGGAAACATCTACCCGGGCTTTCTTTTTCTTCACTTATTGAACTATCTTCAATCTGGAAATGTTAACTGTAGAGGTGGGGGTGTGATACTAAGGTGTGGGAAGGAAAGAGAGGTCTTATTTTTTTGGACCAATCGAGCAATGTCTGAGGTGGTGATCATAGCAAAATTGAGCCTCTCCTTCATCATAATTGTGCCCACTAGCACTTCCCGAGGGTGAACAAGAACTGTTTCATTCTGAGAGGGTAGGAGATTGTTTCACACAAAGCTGAACCAATATCGGGCTTCCAAATATATAGCACCTTTCTTAAATGGGGTACCAGGAGCAAGCTATGGAGGATTCCCATCACTCATCATAGGGGATAACCAACCCTAAAAATCATCAACATTCTTTTGTGCACAGGTGTCAAAATAGAGATGTGTATCAAGAGTATAACCATAGATCAAATTTATCAAACTCCCATCGCACTTAACTTTCACACCTCTAACAATCATTTCATCTCTTGTTTCTTGAGGCTTATCATTCCTCTTCTTAGCTAGCAATAACTTTTTGTACGCCTCATATAACTCTCAAACCCAGTTCTCCACATACGATTTCAAAGGATTGGTGGATTGCTCAAACCCATGATACCTTATGACATCCCAACCCTCAGATGCTTTCCTTCTAATCCTTCCTTACTTAGCCTTTGTTATTCAATGATATTTTATTTTCCCAAAACTTTTAGTTGATTTATAAACCTGTAACCAACAATGAGTTGAGGATTTAGGGCTAAAATAGATCTTTGGTCATTCTTCTTCTTTTTCATTGGGGCTGCACTCGAAGTGTTTAGGGGATAATGCATAGGAGTGTAGTGGCACTCCTCCGAGGAAGTGATGTTGTACCTCTCGGAGTAAGGGTTGTGTTTGGAGCTTTGCTCCTCAGTCACTGGGGCATTACTTCTACTTTCTTCAGCCGTTTTAATCTTCTGAACCATTCTTTCCGGTTGTGATTGCCCATAATCTTCACCCCTTTTGAGATATTTGAAGTGAGAGGAGGAGAGCGGGTTTGTTTCCAGGCTAAATGCTTATTTCTGGGCATATATGTAGAAAAGAAAACCAATGCACTAGGCCAAGGTAAGAAACAACAAAAACAACATTGTAAAGAAATGCATCACCAAACAGCTTTGGTGAATTGCCAAAGAGTTCGGTGATGCACTACCAATATCACCGATTAGAATAGTTAGGAATGGAGAATTTGGTGAAGGAAGGTTGGGGTTTGGTGATACGCAGAAGAGTTCGACGATACTCCCTGAGCATCGCCAAACTACTAAGGCATCACCAGATTGTCACCTTAATTAGCCAAGTTCACTATAACTTTCAGAGATATGGGGAGTACTTGGCGTTTTACCACAAGGTTCAACACATCGCCAGAGTTCTCAACCCTATCACCGAAGGTAAGCTTCCCCAACACTTTGACTGTTTCAAATTTTTCAAGCTATTTTCATGGCGATTTCAGTTCAAAAATACCATGGGTACTCAGACGTCCCCAGGTTTCAACAGCAAACGACCATTTCGATGATTTTGCCTTAAGAACGACATCACCTAATCTATCATTGGGCAAAATCATTCGATTTCAAAGAAAAATCCATTAAACCCAATAACGTTCGACCCAAAAGTATGAAATTCCACCCGAATAGTAGAAAATAACAAGTTTAAACCTCAATCCCCTCAAATCTAATAGTTTAGAATCTCGATTTCACAAAACCTTAAAATTTCAAAACCAAAAAATTAAACTAATTGATTATACCCATTAAAATATATGAACAAGAAACATGAGTACACACCATGAGAAACACATAACCACAAATATGAGCAATAAAGCATGATTTAAAGCAAGAATCCATATTTGAACTTTAGATCTAGAGAGAAATCAACTGAGAGGAGATGAAAAAATGATGGTGTGTGAATTCCAATGACTAGAAGACAGCAGTAGTGCTATGTGTGCAATGATGAGCAGCATTGTTGTACAGTGAGAGAATTCGAGTTTGTGTGTATAGGCTAAGTGATAGAAGAGAGGGAAATAGGGCATAAAAAAGATTTAAAGGAGCTTAAGAGTCAAAAGGTAAAAAGTAAAAAGTTAAGGAGTCAAACCGTCATCTTTTAACATGCAACCCAGTTCAGTGATATAGGCATGCATCGCCAAAGTGATTGGCGATGCGCCTAACTCTCTAAAGCATCACCAATCTTCACAATGTTTATACCTTGGATTCTTTTTTGAGAAAACCAATACGGCGATGGTCAGGTCCATCGCTAAAATCATCGATGATCCGCCAAATGGTGAAATGCATAGCGAATTCTCACAGATCTCAAGCATTGGGAGATCGATTTTGGCGAAGGACTTTGGCGATTCGCCAAAGAGTTTGGCAAATCACTAAAGTCAGTTCCTTGGAGTTTCGCACACGATCTACCACATTTTTTTACTCTGACTTATTTTATGATATGTTTTCCATATTCCAACTCTATCACACACCTGTACCATGCAACGCAAGTTATTCAAAACAACAAAAGTAAAACTTGGGTTGCCTCCCAATAAGTGTCTTATTTATCATCGTGGCACGATGTTATTCCTCATCAATCAAATATTTTTGAAATGGAGTGCCTCCACTTTAGCAGACAAAAAAGTATTTCAATCATTGACCATTCGCCATGAACCTTCTCTTCTAATGGTCTTCTAATTCAATTGCACCACTAGGCTACTTATTTACCACCATGAAAGAACCCGACCATTTAGACTTCAATTTCCTCATGAAGAGTTTCAACCTTGAATTGAAAAGCAATACCTCATCTCCCTCTTAAAACTCTCTCTTCAATATCTTGGCATCAAGCCACCTTTTCATTCACTCTTTGTATAAAAAGGAGCTCTTATACGCCTTAGGACAAAATTTCTCAAACTCTTGTATTTGCTCCACTCTAGACTTAGAAACCTCCTCCCAATCCATGTTGAGCTTCTTTAAAGCCCAAAGAACTCGATGTTTCAACTCAATCGGTAGGTGAAAAGCCTTACCAAAAACAAATTGATAGGGAGACATACCAATTGGTATTTTAAAAGTTGTTCGGTAAGCCCAAAGAGCGTCGTCCAATTTCCTAGCCCAATTAGTACATCCCACATTCACAGTTTTCCCCAAGATTGTTTTGATTTTTTTCAATTTGAAACTTCCACTTGGCCACTTGATTGAGAGTGGTATGGAGTACCCACCTTATGCTTCACCCCATACCTTTTAAGCAAAGCACCAAACACTCTATTACGAAATTGAGAGCCCTCATCAATAAGAATTTCTCGAGGAGTCATTAACTTTGTAAATATGTGCTTCCTCAAAAAGAACATGACTCTCTTTCTCTCATTTATTGTAAAACAATTTCTTCCACCCACTTCGATACATAATCAACGGCCACCAATATGTACTTGTTCCCATATGAGCTCAGAAAGGCCCCATGAAGTCAAGGCCCAATACATCAAACAAATCCACCTCGAGATTAGGCTTCAAAGGCATCTTATGCCTCCTTGAAATGCCTCCTTGCATTTGGCATTGAACACAAGCTCTAACCAAGTCATGAGCATCTTTATGTAGTGTAGGCCAATAAAATCCGCTTTGAAGAACTTTGGCGGCTATTCTTACACCACCGTGGTGACCAAAAAATTAGGATGAATGACAAGCCTTAAGGATGGCCTGCATCTCCGACTCTATCATATATCTACGGATAACTCCATCTGAACACTCCCTAAATAGATAAGGTTCATCCCAATAGTACTTCTTCACATCATGGAGGAATCTTTTTCTTTGATAATGTTTTATGTCATCGAGGAGCAAACTACATACCACATAATTTGTATATTCCGTACACCACGATTCTACATTCCCCAAAAGTGACAAGACAAGCTCATCGGGGAAAGTTTCATTAATATCGATCTCACCCAACTTCTCCTTATTAGACTCAAGGCGGGATAAATGATCTGCCACTTGGTTTTCACACCCTTTCCTATCCTTTATTCAAAATTGAACTCTTGAAGCAGCATGATTCACCGAATCAACTGAGGCTTGGCCTCTTTTTAAGCCTTCAAATAGCAAAGAGTCGCATGGTCGGTGTGCAAAATAACCTTCATGCCTAACAAATAAGCATGGAATTTTTCAAAAGCATAGACTACAACAAGCAACTTTTGCTCCGTAGCCGTATAATTTTTATGTGCATCATTCAAGGACTTGATAGCATAATATACCGAATGAAAAAGCTTGTCCTTCCTTTGGCCTAAAATTGCATCCAACTCCAAGCCACTTGCATCACACATAAATTCAAAAGAAAGTGCCCAATTTAGGGCCATAATGATAGGAGCTGACACAAGTTTCTCCTTGAGACAATTGAATTCCCTCACACAATCTCCATTAAAGTCAAATTTCATTTCCTTTTCAAGAAGCTTACACATCAGATGATCTGTCTTGGAGAAATCTTTTATGAATCTTTGATAGAAGTTGTCATGTCCTAAGAAGCTTCAGATACCCTTAACAGAGATCGGAGGAGGTAAATTTGCAATTACTTCAATCTTGGCTTGGTCAACTTGTTTCCTTGGCCCGATATCTTATGCCCTAATACAATCTCTTCTTTTACCATGAAATGGCATTTTCCTAATTTAGTACTAGGTTCATTTCCACACACCGTTGAAGAACTTTAGCCAAGTGATCAAAACAAGCCTCAAATGTGTCACCCACCACTAAAAAATCATCCATGAAGACTTTCATTGAGTCTTCCACCATGTCCAAAAATATAGATAGCATGCACCTTTAAAAGGTGGCAGGAGTATTGCATAACTCAAAAGGCAAGCGCTTGAAATCAAACATTCCATTTGGGCATGTGAAAGTTGTATTCTCTTGATCCTCCAGAGCTATGGAGATTCGGTTATACCCGAAATACCCATCTAGAAAATAATACCAACCCTGACCCACATAGTGATCTAGCATTTGGTCCATGAAAGGCATTGGGTAATGGTCTTTTTCCATCCAAGAGTTAAATTTTTGGTAATCCATGAATACTCTCCACCTCGTAACCTGTCTAATGGGCACAAACAAATTATTTTCATTAGGAACCGTCGTGATTCCCCCTTCTTTGGTATGCATTGTATGGGGCTCACCCAAGTGTTATCCGAGATAGGATACACTATGCCCGTATTAATCCACTTGATTATTTCCTTCTTAACCACCTCTTACATAAGAGGATTCAACCTCCTTTGGTGTTCTACACTTGGTACGCACTCGGGCTCCAACTTTATCTTATGAGTGCAAATACTGGGAGGGATCCTGATAATATCCATAACAGTCCACCCAATAACTAGGATAAAGTTTTTCACAATGGACTTCAATGCTTTTACTTGCCATGACAACAAATCTCCCGCAATAATAATAGGAAAGGTGTTACCTTCCCCCAAAAAAACATAGCAAAGGTGCGGTGGTAACGACTAAAACTCAAGTTATGGTGGATCCTCAATTGAAGGTTTGGCGGGAGGATTCTCTCAATTTTTCAAGTCAAGGTCTAATTTGCATGGGTTCTTGGTGTACTACCCAAGACTCATCAAGGAAGCCAGGATCTCATCATACTCTTCAATATCTTCACTACAGTAATTCCACAAGACTTCCTTTAGTGGCTTACTGATGAAATCCACCTCCATAGTATCGGCCACCTCATCATCAATCATTTCAATTACCGAAATCACTTACAAGTCCTTTGGTTAATTCAAGGACTTGTACACATTAAATGTCACCTCTTTGTCATTCACTCTAAACTTCGCCAAATTCCACATCTACTAATATCCTCTAGGTAGCAAGAAAAGTCCTACCAAGAATGATTGGAACCTCATAGTCTATCTCACAATCGAGGATAACAAAGTCGGCAGGAAATTTGAATTTTTCAACCTAAACTAGAACATCATATAGAATTCCCACCGCTCTTTTGATGGACCGATCTTCCCGCCCTTAAGAGTCTCATGGTTGTGGACTTTGGAACGTCCAATCCTAACTTCTTGAATATAGCTAGCGGCATCAAGTTTACACTTGCCCCTAAGTCGCACAAAGCATTGTTGCTCAATCACTGGGGCCTTACTTCTACTTTCTTTAACCCTTTTTCTCTTCTGAACCATTCTTCCAGTTGTGATTTCCCTATATTCTTCACCCCTTTTGAAATATTTAAAGTGGGAGAAGGAGAGTGGGTTTGATTCCTAACTAAACGTTTATTTTTGGTGATATATGCAAAAAAAAGAAGCAACGCACTAGGCCAAGGTAAACAAAAACAAAAATAACATTTTTTAGGAATGCATCACCAAACAGCTCTAGAGAATTGCCAAAGAGTTCGGTAATGCACTACTGCTATCACCAATTGGAATAGTGAGCAATGAAGGATTTGTTGAAGGAAGGTTGGGGTTTGGTGATACGCCAAAGAGTTTGGTGATACTCCTTGAGCATCACCAAACTACTAAGACATCACCAGATTGTCACCTTAATTAGCCAAGTCCACTACAACTTTTAGTGATATGGGGAGTATTGCGGTGATTTACCATAAGGTTCAACGGATCGCTGAAGTTCTCAACCCTATCACTGAAGGTAATCTTCCCCAACACTTCGACTGTTTCAAATTTTTCAAGCTATTTTCATGGCAATTTTAGTTCAAACATACCATGGGTACTCAGATTTCCCCAGGTTTCAACACCAAACAACCATTTCGATGATTTTGCCCTTAAGAATGACATCACCCAATTTATCATTAGGCAAAATCATTCTATTTCAAGCTACAATCTATTAAACCCAACAATGTTTGATCTAAAAGCATAAAATTCCATCAAAATAGTAGATAATAACAAGTTTAAACCTCAATCCCTTCAATTCCAAAAGTTTAGAATCCCGAATTCACAAAAACCCTAAATTTCAAAACCAAAAATTTAAATTAATTGATTATACCCATTAAAATATATGAATATGAAACATGAGTACACACCATGAACAACACATAACCACGAATATGAGAAATAAAGCATGACTTAAAGCAAGAATCCAAATTCTAACCTTTAGATCTAGAGAGAATTTAACTTAGAAGAGATGAAAAAATAATGGTGTGCGAATTCCAATGACTGGACAACAGCAGCAGTGCTGTGTGTACAACGATGAGCAATAGTGGTTGTATAATGAGAGAATTTTAGTGTGTGTGGATAGTATAAGTTATAGAAGAGAGGGAAATATGGAATAAGAAAAGATTTAAAGGAGCCTAAAAGTCAAAAGATGAAAAGATAAAGTCAAAGAGTCAAATCGTCATTCTTTAACATGCGACTCAGTTCGGAGATATAGGCATTCATCGCCAAAGTGATTGGTGATGCGCCAAACTCTCTAAAGCATCGCTAATCTTCACAGTATTTAGGCCTTGGATTCTTTTTTTTGGGCAAACCAATCCGGCGATAGTCAAGCCCATTGCTAAAATCATCGGTGATCCACTAAATGGTGAAATGCATTGCCAATTCTCTAAGATCTTAAGCATTGGGAGATTAATTTTGGTGAAGGACTTTGGCGATTTGCCAAAGATTTGGCAAATATCTAAAGTCACTTCCTTGGAGCTTCGCACACGATCTCACATATTTTTCTACTCTGACTTGTTTTATGATATGTTTTCCACATTCCAAATCTATCACACACCTGCACCATGCTTTGTAAGTTATTCAAAACAGCAAAAGTAAAAATTGGGTTGCCTCCCAAGAAGTGTCTTACTTATCGTCTTGGCACGACGTTGTTCCTCATTAATCAAACATTTTTGAAATGGAGTGCCTCCACTTTAGCAGCTCTGGGACCACCAACATAGAAGTGTTTCAATCATTGAACATTTACCATGGACCTTCTCTTCTCATGGTCTTCTAACTCAATTGCACCACTAGGATACACATTTACCACCATGAAAGAACTCGACCATTTGGACTTGAGTTTCCCCGCGAAGAGTTTCAACCTTGAATTGAAAATTCCCACCGGTATTATGATGGACCGATCCACCATTAAGAGTCTCATGGTTGTAGACTTTAGAGCATCAAATCCCAACTTCTTGAATATAGCTAGCGGTATCAAGTTTATACTTGCCCCTAAGTCTCACAAAGCTTTGCTAAATTGATACACCCTAAAAATGCATGGGATAGTGAATACATCGGGGTCTTATTTCTTGACCACCATATTGCTAAATATGATAGAACTACAACTAAGTGAGATCTCCACCCTTTTGAAATCCATGGTTCTTTTCTTTGTTATCAAGCCTTTCATGAACTTGGCATATCCGAGCATTTCTAGTAAAGCTTCAACAAAAGGAATGTTCATGGACAACTTACTAAATTTGGAGAGGAACTTCTTGAACTTGGTATCATCCTCCTTCTTCTTAAACTTTTATGGGAATGGGGGAGGTATTTTGATTGACGACTTTGGACTAACCGGGTTTTCCTTCAGTTTTGAGACATTTTCATCAACCGATTGTTGTTTCTCTTCACTCTCAACCCTCTCTACCACTTCTTCAAGTTTTTCAAAATTTGTCTCATTGGGAATAGGGACTTTATCGTTCAACTTGACAAGCCTTTTTATCTTACCACTCGCTTTCTCTTCAACTCCCCTCCCATTGGGGTTTTCCTTAAGGTCCATAACTTCATTACCGAGTGTTCTTCCACTCCTAGTTACAATGGCAATGCAATAAGCATCATTTTTAAGATTCGGTATCACTAGGAAGACCACCTTTTTGTGTAGTGTTGAGGTGAGCCGAGATTTGGATCAAATGAGTTTTAAGTTGCTTAATTGAGGCCAAATGGAAGTTACCATTTGATTGAGTGCAAAGATTTACTCTTCATCTCCTTTAGCATTTTGTCACTCCCTTCAACCCCCATAAGAATTCTAGCAAGCATATCTTCATTCTTGTAATTATCCCTCTTTACCCTTTTACCTATCATGTGGTAGGACATACCTATCACGATTGTACTCCTTGTCTCTCCAATCTTGATCTCTATCTCACTTTTTATCCCTCCAATCATGATCACGATCACAGTCCCTCCAATATCGATCCTTTCAATCTTGATTCCCTCCTTGCCTTTGATAGGCAGGTTGTGAACCCCCCGATTGGTATGATAAGAGATGAATCTCTTTATTAAGTGACTCGACATCATCATCCTCATATTCTTTGTTCCCTTTGAAGTTACGACATTGACCGCTTCTAGGGTTAATCCCATGACATGCTTTGTTAGGAGATCCATTTGTGTCATCATTTTTTCATGTTTCCATCTCTCTCCTCATATTTTTTCCTTTGTTCTTAGCTCATATAAGACACGAAGTATCCCCACAGAAACCTCGGCATCTCGTGTGATCCATGTTCTACTTTGCTTTGTTATTTGGTTTAATAATCTTGTAGCAACCGCAACGGTTTGATTGATCAATAACCCACCAGCCAAGTTATATATAACGGTCTTGTTTAATTGGTCCAATGACCTCTAGAATATTTGAAGTAATAATTTATTTGGCAACTCGTGGTTAGAGCAACATAGCAATTTCTTCTTAAACCTTAACCATGTTTCATGCAAGCTCACCACTTACTTTCCAGAAGTTTGTGATCTCATTTCTCAATTATAGCATGTGGGATGGGGGGAAAAATCTATCAATATAGGCATTCATAAATTCAAACTAAGATATAATAGATCCCTCGAGTAACTCCAGCAACCATAACACCGCTTCACCCATCAAAGAAAATGGGAATAACTTTAGATGAAATATTAGCAATTTCAAATGGGTTGCAAACGTCTATAAAATTCTTCATATGAGTGTTTGCATCCTTATGAGCTTGTCCTCCGAATAGTCACTTCATTTGGAATAAGTGAAGAATAACACTTGTGATGTGGAAGGTCGCATTTCCCATCATAGGTTATAGGTGAATCGCACTTGCCTTTCTGGCATCCCCCAAGTGATTTTCATCTTCAAGTTGTCCATCAACGTTGGCGGTGTCGCTACAATATTGACTCATAGTGTCGTGTTGGCTTACGTTATCACCTAAGCAAGACAAAAACAATAAATCAAGTAAATTCAAGTCACAGTTAATATAAGTGAATCAAAACACTATAAAAATAAATGCTAACTTTCGTTCCCCGGCAATGGCTCCATTTTTGATAACGCTCAAATACACCCTTTATAGGATGTATGTGGTCATTATATAATAGATAACCCCACAGAGAAAGAAGGAGATAGGTTCACCTTCAAGTGTAATAAACCACTAAATATTTGCATGTAATGGGTAAAATGCGATAAAAGTGAAATAGGGGGATTAGTTTTGAAGGAATTGTAATCAATTAATCAATCGTAAGCTTGGTATGTAAGAATAAGTACTAGAAGTTTGTAATCAAGGATTAAAATCACTTAGGTTTAAGCCTACATGAGAGTGAGTACACGCATAGGCAATTGGATATTTGCCTAAAATTTAACTAGTACCTATGGATAGGTTAGGTCTTAGATTTTAATGCTAACCTTTTAATAAAACATTAAATATCACAAATGGGTTCTTTCAAACACCTCACAAGTGTCACTTCATAACCAACCTAACCCCACAATTTAGTAGCCTTATGTCTAAGAACTACTATTAAATGATGAATATCAAGTCAATGTAGACCATTACTCCTCACCCTTATCCCCTTTGTCAAGGATGATAAGGAATTTAGGGTTAACTAGAGTTTTCAACCTCTAATTATAGGTTAATAACATGGATTAGAGGTCAAACCCATAACAATTATTCAATTAACAAGGCAAATAAACAACACCCATATACTTATCACTACTCATTCATACATAACCTCAAGTTGGAAAAGTTAGCTACTCATAGAGAGAGAGAAAAGGAATTATACTTATATTCTCATTGAAATCTACTATTGAATCCAAATATTCGCAAATGAAATCCAAATTCAATGTAAAAGAACAAGAAATCATTCAAATTCCCACTTAGAGTTTCAAATACAAACTTCTAGATCACAAAATTGACAAAAGATAGGGTTCCAAGCTGCCAAAAAACTATTTATAGCTGAAGCAAAAATGGGTCAGAAAATTATAAAACTGCCACTGTGTCAACTTTAGCAGAGGAGAAAGTGCATCGCCGAACTCCTCGGTGATATGCCGAAGTGACTTTGTATCGCCAATTTAGCATTGACTTTAGGCTTCAGTGGTTTGCATCTGGTAGATTTGGTGATGGACTCATGCTTCGCCGAACAGTTCGATCTGCCGATCTCCTTCACTTCATCGTCAATCTGATTTATCTAAAACTTAGTGAATTTGTCAAGTTAAGCGGTGGATCTTTTATTTTGGCGATAAACCGACAAGTTTGGCAATTCGTTGAACTTCATGGAGATGCCTTTTTGCATATTTTTCTCTAATTCTCCATCTTTTTGCTTCTTTATGATCTATTAAGCACGCATTGGCTTCAACCCTGAAAATAAAACAAACTAACATTAAAACTAACTCAAATTGATATTAAGGACTTGATTTCTTACCATTCTTAGGCTGAATGGGTCGTAAATTATCGACTCATCATTGCCTATGATGTATATTGAGTACTGTGTGTTTTGCTACTCATACTATACTTCTGCATCTTTTTCCTAATGTATATCCTAGTATGAGTCATCGCTGTAGACAACATCCTCGTGCAGAGTTGTTGATCGCAGATATAGGGTGAGCCTTTGGTGATCGGAGCTAATCTATCTCCTTATATTTTGTATTAGTCTTATTTGTACTTTTGGAGACTATTTTGTGTGTGTGTGTGTGTATATATATATATATATATATGTGTGTGTGTGTGTGTGTGTGTGTGTATTTCACTCAACTTGCACTCCTTATGTTGTAGTGGCTCTTGTACTTACTATACTAGGTCTTGAGGGATCTTTTTTACATATTTTATTCTTTTCCCTCACTATTTGTATGCATGTTCCATTTATTTTCTCTATTAGTCACGTTATTTAATGTTTTTACCCAATTCTTCTCGTCCATTAGCCCGTTACATGTCGTTCCAAGCTAATATTTTGGCTTATCTACTAGAAGGTTATGGTAGGTGCTATAATGATCTAAGTTTTTGGGTTGTAACAAATGTGTTCAAAGAATTCAGTATTGTCTGATTCAATTATCATATTATCATGAATATCGGGATGTTACGATTTATGAATCAAAAATCGACATGCTTTACTGTTTACTACTTCTTAATCAGGACAAAGAAATCCTGTCTAATTCACTAATTTGGGGGAAGATACTGAATTTTTTAGCATATCCATTAAAAACATAGTCCATAGTCTTTGATCCTATTTTAACCATTTTGGGTGTAGGAACTTGGACTTTGGATAAACACCCCCACACTTTAAAATATTTCAAGTTGGGTTTCCTTCCATTCCATTTCTCATGTAGAGTTGATTATGTTTTGTTGTGGGGCACTTTGTTGAGTATTTGTTTGCTGTAAGGATAGCTTCCCTTACAAGTTTTGCGGTAAACCAGAACTTATTAGTACGAAATTTCATCATTTCCTTCAATGTTTAATTTTTTCTTTCCACAATTCCATTGGATTGAGGTGTGTAAGGGGAAGTAGTTTGATGTTCTTTTGCATTTTCCAAAAATATATTTGCAAAAGGAGATTGATACTCTCCAACCCTATAACTTCTTCTCATTTTTATCTTTTTATCCAACTAATTTTTAACTTCAATTCATATTGCCTAAATACTTCAATTGTTTCATCGTTACTATTAAGCAAATAAACATAACAATATCTAGTGTACTAGTCAATAATTGTTATGAAATACTTTTTCTCACCGTGAGATGATATGACTTCATATCACAAATATCTGTGCAAATTAAGTCTAAAGAATTGGAATTCCTTTCAACAGATTTATAAGGATGTTTAAAAAACTTAGATTCAACACATGTTTGACATTGTGATTTATTGCAGTCAAAGTTAGGGAATACGTCTAAACTAATCAGTTTTTGCAAGGTTTATTAATTGACATGTCCTAAACGACGATGCCACAAATCATTATACTAAAGCAAGTAACTAAAAGCTTTAACTTTATTCATTTCAGCAGCCATTACATCGAGTTTGAAAAGACCCTCATTGAGGTGTCCCTTTCCTACGTACATTTCATTCTTTCTTATTACAACTTTCTCCGATAAAAATACGCACTTAAACCTATTTTTAACGAGAAGTGATGTAGACACTAAGTTCTTCCTAATAGTAGGAACATGGAGAACGTTGTTTAGAGTCAATACCTTGTCGAAAGTCATCTTTAGGAATATCATTCCATTTCATTCAACCTTGGTTGTTGCATTATTTCTCATGAAGAGCTCTTCTTGAGATCCAGTGGGATTATAAGTAACAAAAGCTTCTTTGACCACACAAACATGATGAGTGGCTCCCAAGTAAAACCATCATTCTGTTGAATTTCCAACTAGGTTGCATTCTGTGAGCATAGCACATAGATTTTCAATCTCATCAGCTGCTTCCACCATGTTTGCCTAATTCTTTTTCTTGTTCTTCTTCAAATCTTGACAATCCGAAGACTTGTGGCCAACTTCACTACAATTTTAGAAATTGCATTTGAACCTTTTCTTGTTTTGCTCTTCCGTTTGTCCAGAAGATTTCTTCCTCTTCTTATTATTTGGAGCAGCATCCTTAGTAAGATTTTCACCCATTGCTGATTTCTCACGCAGCCCATTCTCCTTCTCTATCTCAAAATGAATCACGAGATATTTCAAACCAGAAAATTGATTTTCAAGCATTCCTTTTTCAGAAATATGAGGATCTTTACTTGTGAACATTTGTATTCCAAGTGTGGTCAGCCAAAAGAACATCATTTGCTTCCAACCTTTGTGTTCACACCAGAAAATTTCTCTGATTTCTCTGTTGGTGCCATTGTAGGAGCAACATTAGAAAGGCTTGATGACGCAATAGTGGTTGCCATTGTGACAGTACCATTCACAATCAAACCAATTTCTTGTTAGTTTCATTCATTATTTTCCTGTCAAACTTTGACACATAATTTAGTATTAAAGAATATTAACAATGAAGATTTTATCTTTATTCACACTGTTTCTAGTTAACGATGAAGTTTTATATTCTTCGAAATGCTTAACTTTACTATTTTCGATAAAGTTTTTATATTCTTCAAATCAGAACAACCATTCGAACAGAGTGTTCAATGAATCGGTGAAGTTTTATAATCTTCAAACCAAATTCACAGACTGATTTGCTCGATGAAGTTTTTATATTCTTCAAACCAAGGGAGTAGAAAATCAAAAGGTTTTAGTCTCCAAAAATTAGAGACAATACAGATTTAACAAGTATAGATAAGTTCCTTAAGATTGTTAATTGTCAAATTAAATCTGTATTCAAAATATGAACAATAAACTAAAGTTCAAACTATGTCAGGAAATA
Organism: Capsicum rhomboideum; assembly: GCA_031232105.1. Taxonomy (NCBI): domain Eukaryota; kingdom Viridiplantae; phylum Streptophyta; class Magnoliopsida; order Solanales; family Solanaceae; genus Capsicum; species Capsicum rhomboideum. The sequence continues at coordinate 56,553,957 of CP124718.1, forward strand.
GTAAAATAAAAAGAAAGAGATGAAGAATGAGAATCGAGCCCACTGAATTCACAATGTGTCTTTAAGGAAATTATTCCCCTTTACTGTACCCAAGGTCAATGGAATATATCCTCCCAGGATAGAATGATTCACTCACCGAAATAGAGGTACCTCACATTCCGATGAACAACGAACCACTCAACAGCAATAAATCACACTGAGTTTTTGTAAGAAGAGAATAGTATTTTACTTCAAAAATTTTGTGTCAATATCTAATGAAGAATCAAATATTTATAGCCAATAAGTGTTGCTTCAGAAAAGAAGCAATGATTCTGAAAAGTTGCACTTTTTCGGAAAAATTGAAAATTGTACGTTTGGTTTTGCAGACACACAATGCATTGTGCGGCCGCACAACCCTCGGTAAACCAAAACAATAAATTGGAAGGGATTGTGCCCACACAATCATTTGTGTGGCCACACTTTAGAGGAAATTCTAGGTAAGAATTTTTGGATTAAACAATTGCTAGACAATTAAGTTTAAATGAATTTTATCCAAAATGATAATCTCTTTATCATTAGCCGAGCCCGAGCGAGCGACGAGATGGCATCTCGAGGCTTGTCTTGTTCTTTCCTTACTAACCACATGGAGATGTGCTTCTACTTTTAAACACAAGAAAGTTTCTTTCTCCTACCAATGCGGGAGAAATACTTCTTCCATAAAGTGAAAGAACATTCACTTTTCCTCCATTTTTCATTCATATTTCAACACTAGAACACAACAAATTTTAACAAGAAACAGATATAGAAGTAAGCAATATATATTCTTGAGAATATTAATGAACTCTTAATTCCTACCAATTGGATATTTGAGCAATTAGGTTCATGATCTTTCCACTTTTTATTTTTGATTTATGTTTGAGTATGTACTGTTGAAACTTGAGCAAAAATGCTTATGCCGACTGTCCAAAATAGTGAAAGAAAAGCAAAGGGCTGCCTGGGAGAGCAAAGGTGATGCAGAAGGGAAGAAGAATAGCTTTGTCTTAGCAACAGAAAACATTCAAGTGAATAAAAGAAAAGGAGATCCCCCCTCCCCCCCACCCCCATTTTTCTTGTTTTGAACTCGAGGGTCCATCGGAAACAATCTTTCTACCTCTGAGCTACGAGTAAAATCTGTGTACACTTTATCCTCCCCAGACCCCACTCTGTGGGACTACAATGACTCCTAATCAATATTTAATTTCACTATAGAGACTGACTTGGTCAATAGTAATATTGAACATTGCACCATGCGTAACGCACACTGCAATGAAATTTTGTGCATAGTCAGTAGTCCATGGACAAGGATAGTTTTTGCACCAGACTTTTTGACGAATATAGAAGAAGAAAACTAAACTAGGGAGATTCCATACAATTTCCAATCATAGACCTTTCAATGGCCCCGCCGGAGAGTATAAATGTGCAAATTCATTTGTGCTTCATATACATTACAAGTTCTGAAACGACTTGATATTTATAAATAGTTAAGTCATACAGGAAGTGTCATAGAAGCTTATGTATAAGAACAAATACAAGTGTATGAAAAATAATAAAAATATTAATTGTATAAGATGAACAAATACAAGTACTTTAGCTCGTGTATAAATAGCAAAGTGCCCTTTCAGATCTTATTCAAAAAGAAAGTAACAGGTGGAACAATAGCTAAATCAATATACTATATGCATAATAAAATCCAAAGATGGTTAGGTGGAATAGTTTACCAAGCGGAGGCCTACAAGGTTCTGTTTCTCTTCGTTTTTTTTTCTTTTTAAATATGGATTCTTATTGTCACGATACAAAACTCGAGTCATGATGACACCTACCACACACCCAGCGATAGGTAAACCAACCCAACACACAAGCAACAGAAATCAATTAAATACGTGAAAGAAGTAAAGTAATGATAAGTCTCAAACTGAATCTCATAAACAAGCGAATACAGAAATAGGAAAAACAACGAGCATCCCAAAACCTAGTAATCACAAGGTACAAGCCTCTAAAGAGAAAGGAAAAAAATAACAATAGAGAATCTGGAATATCTCCAAAACAACGAAAGAATGATAGTAGTAAACATGATAGAAGAGATCCGATAGGCACTGGACCAATCAGTCCCTACCTTTGAATTTTGATGGAGTAATCCCACACATGCTCTTCAAATCAATGTTCCAAAACTGGTGGCTCAACACCTGCACATACAGTGCATAAATAAACAAGCGCGAGTATTAAATCACGTGTACTCGGCAGCATCGCCAACCGACCCTATTCAAAGTGTCAACAAGAATCACCCAACTCACCACCATCCAATACAACCCAATAAACATGCAAACAGGAAGGGCACACCTAATCTAGCAAGTATACATCAACAATATGAGCTAGAACATTGTACAAGTCCACAACCCCTCAAATCAGAAGGAAAGTAACCACTTCTCAATCACGAGTCACAACAATACCAAAACAATCTAATGTAGTGATGAAATGAATGTGAATGATGTAATGGAAGCCTACATTATACACCCGTTACTCTGTCTAGCTATATAGGACCCATGGGGGACTCACAAGGTTCATATACCCACCTGAAATCATTTTTCATCTGGCACACAATCATAATTCATTTGGAACCATTTTTCATCAGGTCACAAATCAATAATTCGTCCAAAACACTTTCCTATCAGGCATGCAAGTTAGTTTTCAAATTACTTTTCTCAAAATATCTCTTTAACAATGTTATTGTATGAATATGCATAATTCACAAAACAACAAGACCATAATTATCTCAATCCAAGCACACAAGGCCAAACTCAACTCATAAAACAACGGCTACAAGCCCAAATATCATCGATCTCTCCCAGTCTAATTCAGTTATGTTCTACAAGGGAGGTATAGTCAATACCAACAACTATCAAAACAAACAGAATTACAATTTTACTTTTCACATAACAGGTCATAGGCCAATAACAGGAAGAAACAGTTCAATCAATTCAATTATTCCTTTTAACCCTTTACAGAAACAACGGTACCCGCATAGATGCTCATTATGTCACATATACGAGACCCTATCTCCCCATTACTCCCCAAACATACAATGATCATGCAAACACATCAAAAAAGAGCCTAGAAAAGTCTCAACTTGACTAAAAGAAATCCCAAAAGGTCAAACCGATGTGTTACCCTTCTGAAGAGCCTCTGAAAGAGCTAATTTGGTCAAATATAGATTCTACATAAGAAAACGATACCATAGACACCTATATTGTTATACTTACATTTTGGGTCAAAAAAGTCAACCCCGAGTCCATAAGGGCAAAACTGAAATTTTATTTGAAAATTACATTATCCATAACTTAAGGAGTTTAAATCTGAAATTTCATATAAAACAGAGTTAAAATCGATCTTGAAATCATCAATTTATCATTCTTTAACTTTACCCAAAAATTTCCAATTTGAAAAAAACCAAGATTTGAAAATAAAATCATGAATAAAGTATTCGGGAATGTGCAAAAATAGCATAAGAATCCTACCCAAAAAAATAACTGTTGAAAACAACCTTTTGAATCTCCAAAAATTGAGTCCCCAAGCTCCAGAATAGATATATGAAAAATAGAATGAAAAAAGGGAAATACTCAGTGTTTAAGTGATAGTGATACTACACCTACGGAGAATTTATCACAGGTGGAACGCCGCAGGCACGACATTCCTCTGCAACAGCGAAGGTCGCTGACTAAGTGAACCCACACAGGTGCGAGCTTGTCTCACAGGAGCGAGTACTCAGGCACGAAGAAGTTCAACAGCCGCGGCTTTGCCAATGCGGACAAGGTTGTGTAGGAGAGGTCACAACTAGCCTAGCTGACTAAGGTTACATTTGTTTTTATTAAGATTCAGACATCTGAATCTGAATGCACATCTAAATGATCAAAATGTTGTCTCTAGATCTGAAAACTGAATGATTAAGATTGTTTGTTTTTCAACATCTGAATGTGCAAAATTTATTTTTTTGTAAATATAATAAAAATATAATTCAAATAAAAAATAAATATATATTAAAAAATATTTAATTTAATACAGTAAAATTATTATTTAATTAAAAGGAAGAAACATTTATGTTTGTTAGTGATAGTGGAGATGGTTTGTAATGGTGGTGGTGGTAATGATTGATGTTAGTGACTAGTAATATTGACGGTGATAGTTGTGATGGTAGAGATGGTTGGTATTGTAGTGACTGTCATGATGGTGGCGATTGGTAGTGGTGGTGGTGGTTGTAATGTGAAGTTGGTTGATGTTAGTAGTTAGAGGTGTTAATCGTGGTGGCTGAAAAATATATGCATGATGGTTGATGATGTGTTGGTGGTAGTTGAAGACGTTGTTAGTTGTGATGGTGGAGATGGTTGTAAGTATAAATAGACTGTAGCGATGGAAGTGGTTGATAGTGGTGGTAGAGGTGGCGACACCAATGACAATGGTAGTATGGTGGCTGAAGAATGTGTGGAGATTAATAATGTGGTAGTGTGTCACGCCCCGAGTCCCAATGAGGCGTGATTGGCACCCGAAGCCGACATGGCCCGAGAGAACCAATCTTTGCTTATGAACACTCGCATGCATCTCCTCAAATGGACCTTATGAAACCCCATGCAACTATGCAAAAGTCATGGGTATGGAAACGGATATAGAAACATATGCCATATATATATATTTATATCAACTTGGCCGTTGGGGCCAACAAACCAAAATGAGCATACATATCTTACATTCTGTTCCCACATAAGTCTACAAAAGCCTCTAGCTGAAATACATGACTATGCAAACCTAGAGTCGGGACAACACCCCGCTCTATACTCATATGCAATACCAAAATAAATGTACATGGCAACTCAGAAATCCCCGAACCAAGTGGAGCTCACCAAAAGTCGGAAAAAGATCCGCGACCTACAGTTGAGGTCTACTAGTACCTGCGCCTGCAGCAAGTAAGGTAAGCCCCCAAGAGGGGTCAGTACGGAGAATGTACTGAGTATGTAAGGCCATATGAAACTTGTTATAAATACATCAATAGAATCAAAATGTAATAAGATAGGCAACATGAACAACTCATCTATTTGCATATGTGGAACAATGTAACTTACATAAATTAAGTTCTTTCTCTTTGTGATTTATTCCTCATTGCTCATATCATAACGTACCCGGGCCCTGACTGATCAGTGGGACTTAACATCACATCATGTGATGTTGGGATCGGGTCGAGCTAGGCTTATTCCCCTAGACCTGCCACCCATAAATCAACACATCGGGATCGAGTCGAGCTAGGCTTATGCCCCTAGACTTGCCACCCATAAATCAACACATCGGGATCGAGTCGAGCTAGGCTTATGCCCCTAGACTTGCCACCCATAAGTCAACAAATCGGGATCGATTCGAGCTAGGCTTATGCCCCTAGAATTGCCACCCATAAATCAACACATCGGGATCGAGTCGAGCTAGGTTTATGCCCCAAGACTTGCCACCCATAAATCATAACCAACAACAAATGTGTATTTCTTTATTCTTACTTTTGATTGATTGATACTTGTGAGGAATTGATTCATCCTCTTATGAGAGAGTGATACAATCAATGATGAGAGATTAACATATGTACATAGCCACAACATTCTTGGAAACTCAAGAACACAACATAATTGGGACTTTTGGAACATGTCCATAATTATGTAACCCATGAACCACCATAACTCATGAATGAGGAGTATAGGACTCAACAATAGATAACATTATTGAAATCATTAGACACAAGTCAATGAACAAGAGGTATGTGTGTAGCCACTATTGGCACTTTGGAACATAACCTTTTTGGGCTTTTGGAACATTGACTAACGAATATGAGACATACAATTCCCAAGTGATCAATGAGTAGGGAATATGTAATAATAACCATTTCTAAACGGATATAGAATACCTTAGCACATTTCGGGATAGGACTAGCATAATGCCAACGTGAATACGACATACCGCAAAAAGATACGAACAAAGTAACCTTACATACCTTTAATTCCAAGTATGAATACGCAAGCCTATGTATGAACATAATAGTCCCGCTTCTTCCTTACGTCTTACTCTACAATACAAGTTCATAACGGAACTTACATTAGCAACTAGCCACTATATAGGCGTACAAGACGACAATGAATTTTTGTGGCTACCATATAATGTCATGTAACCCCCTTACCAAACAGTCCAATACATTTACATATCAACAACACCATAACATCACCCACATTGACCAAAAGATCATACACCGAAAGCATTTCACACCATACTTACCCTTTACGTCTTTCCCTTTGTCATTTCGTCATAGTTATTCCTTCATAACAACATATAAACAACCATCCATACTTAACATAGTCTAACACACCTTCATACGACACTTTAAAGTCATTAAAACGTCATCACAAGTTGATAATTACATCCCAAAAGGGTATCGGGGCTTTCGGGGATCAACTAGTGACGGAAACACACAAAACGAATTCTGGAGGTGACCTGCATTGCCACCTGTGCATGCAGGTGGCTGACATGTGAGCGCATATGGATCCTGGAAAATTCCAGGGCCTTCTGCATTGGCATTTGCGTCCGCAGATGCCCTCGTCTGCGGGGGCGGATGCCCGTTTTGGTCCAAAATGATTTTTTTGGGGGTCTTTTAATGCCATGAATGGTACATGATCACAATCAAACATATTTGAACATATTCTTGATCATATTAAACATCAACAATCATCCATGGCCTCACAACACACATAACGACACCCAAAACCATATTTCACGGCCAAAACGACACCAAAACCACAATCGATTTCCCAATAACCATTACAAATGTTATGCACAAGAATCAAACAAGGTAAGATCATAATAACATATCACATGTCAATATTCACTCCACCAAGTTCACTCTTTTCAACACCACAAGTCCAAAGTCAAGTTTACAAGACAAACCACCCTTCAATTTAGCAAACATGAACACTTCACTTATTGTGACCTTCCCAATATTCCACCAACATAACAAACACAATATACACCATATACCATGCATAAAATATATTAACCCATCATAATAAACACTTCCAAGACTTACCAATGGATGATTTTGGCCAATAGAAGGACTTGGGGTTCTTGTGAGCAAAGGAATTATTGTTGGAAAAATCTAGAAATGTTATGAGGGTTAAAGTGAATAAAAAATCTGATTTTTCCCTTATATAGTACCTCATGTCTCCCTTATCCTTTTACTTAGCATTTAATGTTATATTGATTGGTCAAATAGACCACATTTGGAAGAATGGGTCAAATATCCCTCTTTTGGGCCATGTCTTCTTATATTATTTGGGCTTCATTTTTGGGCCCAATTATTCAAGACTTAATAATTCCCACAATTCAATACAAAATTCACCAATTCTCTCATGTTTTTATTTTTGCCCCATATGTGACGGTTATCAGCTAAACTTAGAAACGTACGGGGTGTTACATTCTTCCCCCCTTTGGAACTTCGTCCTCGAATGTTAGTAACATCGTCTCATGTACATCCTATGCATCTCTCTCTTAGCATATATACGCATATACACACAATACTTATGCATACTTCCTTGTTATTGTTTTATTGTTCTAACTCCATACCTTGAACTTTCTCCCGCAGGTACTTTGACTTCATGATTTCTTTGGCTCCCTATGTGATTCGATTTCTCCACCGTATCTTTACCAAAGCTATGCTTATTTTTCCTTTATTTATATGGCAATATATATATCCCTTCATAAGGGACATCCCGCATAGCTTGTCCATGTAATAAACTAATGAACCTCAACATATGACTTGTGTTAGCCTGTAGTTACTGTTTTACCATCTTAACCTTCTCCGTAGCGTAGTGAACAAAATCTAGCCCCAATTAAGGCAATTCCACTCGGTTTAACTCGCCCGATTGATGATTTACACTTTCTTCTGTATAAACCCTCACAGATACCATGATGATACTTGAACAAGAGCTATCATGATAAGCACATTCAATAAAGGGCAAATGTTCATCCCAACTACCGTTTGAGTCTCTCGCACAGACTCGTAGTATACTGTTAAATGTTTGAATAGTCTACTCTATTTGTACATTCATATGAGGGTGAAAAGTTACACTCAAATTCACGTATGTGACAACTTCCAAAACTATGGAGTAAATTGAGCATTTCAGAACTCCGTATAGTTGTACTTCCTCTTTAATAATTAACCTCGTATATTCGTCAACCATGTAAGTGGTCTTGAAAGGCAACATGCGTTATGTAGGTAAACCTGTCAACTAGCTCTCATGTGGAATCAAACTTCCCAAAATATATATAAGGCAACCCTTATGTGTATGAGGCAAACTTGCAGTACAACCCATGTTAACCATGTCTTATTTTAACCTAGACAACATATATATGGCATATAACCTCCAGATTTTCTGATGCTTTGCTATTACCTATTGATAATTCGGTCAAGGAGTTACACTTGCTTGTTCTTTTTCTTTATATTGCCTCGCCAATGTCTTCTTACCAAACCATGGTACGTTTTTGTTTCTCTCCCAATGAAAATAGAATTCTGTGAATGAGGTGCTTCGGTTCTACTTCATTTCCCTCGTGCGTAAGGTCGAATCTCTTCGACCCTTGTGGTACGTTCTTTTTGCCGAACTAAATATAGGATTCGCATATTGCTTTTCCTTCACCTCTACGAATAAGGACTTTACCGCATTTTGCGCTATAACCCTTTGATCTAGAGTTTCTAGTAACTGCAGTCTAATATATAGATTCTTCCTATACCTTGTGTCCCCATGGACCGACCATCAGTACTTCCTAGTGCTTTGCGGCCTACTGCATCGACCACTGCATTTGCTTTTCCCGAATGCGATCTCAGTATCTTATCTTAATCTCTTAATAATTTGGGTCGTCTTCCCTACCTCAAATTTGAGTCCCTCTGTTTAAAGTATATGCAAGCTCCTATGATCAATAGTCATATCTCAATATGAACCCTAAGTAGTAGTATCATATTTTCATATCTCATATCTGTCAAATAACTACCACACCTGTTACCTCAAGATCATGTGTGATATAGTTTCTCTCATATGGCCACAACTTTCGTGAGGCATATGCTGTTAGCGAATCATCATACTGCATCAACACATATCTGAGGCCAACCTCGGAAGTATCACCATACATTGCATAACCTTTGTGCCTTAGAGAAATATAAAACTGGTGTAGAAGCTAATTTACCTTCTAACTCTTTGAAACTTGTCTCATATGCATCACTCCGCTGAAACTGAGTTACTTTGTATATTCTCGCTGGTAAGGGTCCAGGGATAGAAGAAACTCCTTTAGTCATTCTCCTCGATCACCAACCAACCCAAGGAAATGAAGAATCTTTGTAAGCATCGCAGGCCTTAGCCAATTTTTGTTTTTCACTGTTTCTATCTTTAGTGTATCGACCTTCATTCTGTCATCCTATACAATGTGACCCTAAAACGCTACGGATTTTATCCAAAATTCATACTTAGAGAACTTTGCATTCCACTGACAATCCCAGCTTGTAACACCTGCCATACATAATTGACATGGTCCTCTCGTGATCTTGATTAAACCAGAATATCAACCATGAACACGGTTACAAATACATCGAACAATAGTTTGCACACCTTATTCATCCGCTCCAGAGCAGCAGCTGGTACATTTGTTAGTAGGAACAACACACTTGGCATCCTGTAACTGATCAACCAATCGTCAATTCTTAGGAGGGGATATTTGTTCTTCATCGGTACTTTACGCAACTGCTAATAGTCAATGCACGTTCTCAAGTCCCATTTCATTTTTTTTTCCATTCATATAGATGCGCTCTCTTAATTGCTCTGTTTCATTCCTATAGCGTTACTGGGGCCATGGTATATAGAGGAAGAGAAGTAAGCAGAGGGTCTGAAATCACGTCAATATTAAGCTCTACTTCCTGTTTCGGGGGTAAGCCTGGAAATTCATCAGGCATATATATCAAGAAAGTCATTGACCATCGGAATATATTGAGGACTTGGTGGTTTCGCATCAATCTTCCGCTCTTGGACTAACTGGCATACATACCCCTTGGCTATCAATTTCGTCACTTTACAATAGACAATAAAACATTTCCTTGGTGCCCCCACATTACTCTTCCACTCAGGAACATGTTCGTATGGATAGTGAAAATATACCTTGGCAAGTCACCGTGGTATAACAAGAAACCAACTAATCCATTCCCATGATCACATGAACATCCCACCGTTTGCAATTCATAAGATTAGCCAATGTAGTAGAACCCCACGTCGTTACCACATAATCATGGCACATTCTTTTAGCCACAATAATGTCCCCTTTTGGTGTAGAGTTGTTTCAAATGGATTAACTAAAACTTCTACTATTCTTTCACAAAGTTCCTTCTTCCTCTTTTTTTTTCAACAATCAATGGAATAACATAGGATAGGGTAAATCCCCAAATCAATCAATGTAAACTTGAATAAAAGGGTACTGTTGGAGCACCGAAAGGTGAAGTTCTTTCCTATCCTCAGGCAAGGAAAATTGAGACCCAAAGGGGTACATATGTCACTTGGTACTAGTGAGGGATACTAATGTGCTACCACCTACTGTTCAATCGGTTTCGGTGGGAATGCATTTCTCGAGGTATGTTAATGTGGTGTCAGGTACTCATCATAGTTTTATTTGTACAGCATGGCCCCGGTAGAGTTACGGGAATGACATGAGGAAGTAAAAGACGTGTTGAGTAAGAGATTCATACGGCCTAGTATGACCCCTTGGGGTGCATCAGTGTTCCTAGTACAAAAAAAAATAGAGCATATACCTGTTGCATCATCAGGAGAAGCCTCAAATTTCTGCAGATCCACCACGGCGTAGGTACTGCCCTGGATGTTACTAGAACTAGCTTCTCCCCTAGCACCCTTGGCATGACCAGCAGCTTGTGCACCTCTACCTAGAGGAGGCACATATGATGTCGATGCGAAGGTTGGTCCCGTGGGTCGTGTCATGCCACCTGTGTTCCTTCGTGGACACCCCCTTGCCACATGCCCTGGCATACCGCAATAATAGCAAACATTTTGTCCAAACCGACATTCACCGGCATGAAACCTCCCGCAGCGCTGGTACAACCGACGATGAAACCTCGGGCGGTTCATACTGTCTTGTGCTTGGTACCCCACTGTACGTAAACCCTGAATCTCACCTCCTTGCCCAAACTGGTTGCTTCGAAACCCTTGGAATAGAGGAGGAGTAATTGTGGTGGTATGGGGAAACAATGGCCTAAGTGGTTTGTGAAAAGTCTTATGCCCAAATCCTCCTTGAGACGTCATGTTTTGTCCCAGTCCCATGGGTTTAGCCTTTTTTGGCGATCTTTCTTCCACTTCTTTCATCCTCTCTCTCTGCCTCTGTCCCCCCTTCTGCTGCATAAGAGCTTGTCTTTGAGCTTGTACAACAACTACATGGGTCAATATTTGTACTGCACTCATTAAATCCTGCTCAATAGTATTAACGGGAAGTTTCGAAGATACTTCTCTTCTTCTCAGCTCCTCCAGAACGGGGAAAGTGGATGAAGCCCGTGATGCAAAGTCAGTATCAGCTCCACCTTGACTAACTTGGTCAGGTGGTGGTCTACTCAATCCCTCTCCGGTAAGCGTAACAACCTGCTTACCCTTGCCTTTATCTTTTCTTGTCATCGGCAGTTTCTATATCAAAGAAAACCAATCACCATGGTCAGATATAATCTAACTTACAACACTGACGCTACTGCACGATCTAGGAATGAAGAAAAGGAACAACATCCTAAATGTACCGTAGCCTCCTACTTATAAATGTGGTGCACAACACATCGATAAGTAAGACTCTACTCAGACACGGCTTTGTAGACACCTTTAGAACAAACTGCTCTGATACCACTTTTGTCACGCCCCGAGTCCCAACGAGGCGTGATTGGCACCCATAGCCGACATGGCCCGAGAGATCCAATCTTTGCTTAGGAACACTCGCATGCATCTCCTCATATGGACCTTATGAAACCCCATGCAACTATGCTAAAGTCATGGGTATGGAAACGGATATAGAAACATATGCCATATATATATATTTATATCAACTTGGCCGTTGGGGCCAACAAACCAAAATGAGCATACATATCTTACATTTTGTTCCCACATAAGTCTACAAAAGCCTCTAGCTGAAATACATGACTATGCAAACCTAGAGTCGGGACAACACCCCGCTCTATACTCATATACAATACCAAAATAAATGTACATGGCAACTCAGAAAGCCCCGAACCAAGTGGAGCTCACCAAAAGTCGTCAAAAGATCCGCGACCTACAGTGGAGGTCTACTAGTACCTGCGCCTGCAGCAAGTAAGGTAAGCCCCCAAGAGGGGTCAGTACGGAGAATGTACTGAGTATGTAAGGCCATATGAAACTTGTTATAAATACATCAATAGAATCAAAATGTAATAAGATAGGCAACATGAACAACTCATCTATTTGCATATGTGGAACAATGTAACTTACATAAATTAAGTTCTTTCTCTTTGTGATTTATTCTTCATTGCTCATATCATAACGTACCCGGGCCCCGACTGATCAGTGGGTCTTAACATCACATCATGTGATGTTGGGATCGGATTGAGCTAGGCTTATTCCCCTAGACCTGCCACCCATAAATCAACACATCGGGATTGAGTTGAGCTAGGCTTATGCCCCTAGACTTGCTACCCATAAATCAACACATCGGGATCGAGTCGAGCTAGGCTTATGCCCCTAGACTTGCCACCCATAAATCAACACATCGGGATCGATTCGAGCTAGGATTATGCCCCTAGACTTGCCACCCATAAATCAACACATCGGGATCGAGTCGAGCTAGGCTTATGCCCCTAGACTTGCCACCCATAAATCATAACCAACAACAAATGTGTATTTCTTTATTCTTACTTTTGATTGATTGATACTTGTGAGAAATTGATTCACCCTCTTATGAGAGAGTGATACAATCAATAATGAGAGATTAACATATGTACATAGCCACAACATTCTTGGAAACTCAAGAACACAACATGATTGGGACTTTTGGAACATGTCCATAATTATGTAACCCATGAACCACCATAACTCATGAATGAGGAGTATAGGACTCAACAATAGATAACATTATTGAAATCATTAGACACAAGTCAATGAACAAGAGGTATGTATGTAGCCACTATTGGCACTTTGGAACATAACCTTTTTGGGCTTTTGGAACATTGACTAACGAATATGAGACATACAATTCCCAAGTGATCAATGAGTAGGGAATATGTAATAATAACCATTTCTAAACGGATATAGAATACCTTAGCACATTTCGGGATAGGACTAGCATAATGCCAACGTGAATACGACATACCGCAAAAAGATACGAACAAAGTAACCTTACATACCTTTAATTCCAAGTATGAATACGCAAGCCTATGTATGAACATAATAGTCCCGCTTCTTCCTTACGTCTTACTCTACAATACAAGTTCATAACGGAACTTACATTAGCAACTAGCCACTATATAGGCGTACAAGACGACAATGAATTTTTGTGGCTACCATATAATGTCATGTAACCCCCTTACCAAACAGTCCAATACATTTACATATCAACAACACCATAACATCACCCACATTGACCAAAAGATCATACACCGAAAGCATTTCACACCATACTTACCCTTTACGTCTTTCCCTTTGTCATTTCGTCATAGTTATTCCTTCATAACAACATATAAACAACCATCCATACTTAACATAGTCCAACACACCTTCATACGACACTTTAAAGTCATTAAAACGTCATCACAAGTTGATAATTACATCCCAAAAGGGTATCGGGGCTTTCGGGGATCAACTAGTGACGGAAACACACAAAACGAATTCTGGAGGTGACCTGCATTGCCACCTGCGCACGCAGGTGGCTGACATGTGCGCACAGATGGATCCTGGAAAATTCCAGGGCCTTCTGCATTGGCATCTGCGTCCGCAGATGCCCTCGTCTGCGGGGGCGGATGCCCGTTTTGGTCCAAAATGATTTTTTTGGGGGTCTTTTAATGCCATGAATGGTACATGATCACAATCAAACATATTTGAACATATTCTTGATCATATTAAACATCAACAATCATCCATGGCCTCACAACACACATAACGACACCCAAAACCACATTTCATGGCCAATACGACACCAAAACCACAATCGATTTCCCAATAACCATTACAAATGTTATGCACAAGAATCAAACAAGGTAAGATCATAATCACATCTCACATGTCAATATTCACTCCACCAAGTTCACTCTTTTCAACACCACAAGTCCAAAGTCAAGTTTACAAGACAAACCACCCTTCAATTTAGCAAACATGAACACTTCACTTATTGTGACCTTCCCAATATTCCACCAACATAACCAACACAATATACACCATATACCATGCATAAAATATATTAACCCATCATAATAAAAACTTACCAAGACTTACCAATGGATGATTTTGGCCAATAGAAGGACTTGGGGTTCTTATGAGCAAAGGAATTATTGTTGGAAAAATCTAGAAATGTTATGAGGGTTAAAGTGAATAAAAAATCTGATTTTTCCCTTATATAGTACCTCATGTCTCCCTTATCCTTTTACTTAGCATTTAATGTTATATTGATTGGTCAAATAGACCACATTTGGAAGAATGGGTCAAAAATATCCCTCTTTTGGGCCATGTCTTCTTATATTATTTGGGCTTCATTTTTGGGCCCAATTATTCAAGACTTAATAATGCCCACAATTCAATACAAAATTCACCAATTCTCTCATGTTTTTATTTTTTCCCCATATGTGACGGTTATCAGCTAAACTTAGAAATGTACGGGGTGTTACATAGTGGTAGTTAGCGGTGGTGCTAGTTGTGATTGATGAGTTGGTTGGTAGTAAGGATTGCCCGGTAGTAGTTGATGATAGTGGTGGTGGCGTTGGCGGTGGCGTTGGCGGTGGCGGTGGATATAATTAGAATAATGGAGGTGGTAGGTGTGGTAGCGGCTGATAATAGTAGTTGTGATGTGGACGTTGGTGGTGGTGGTGGGTGGTGGTTGACAATGGTGGTGGTGGCAGAGGTGGTTAGTGGTGGTGACTGGTGATAGTGGATAAAGTGGTGATGAATATTATCCAACACAAGAATACCTCTTAATGATATTAAGACTTGGTTTCAGATCTGAATAATTAAGACCTATTCAGACCCATTAAGAGTTAAAATCTTAATAAAAATCGATACACTTAATAGTCTAAGGTCTGAACCATTCAGATTCAGACCTCCATTAAGTGCAAACAAATAAGGCCTAAGTCCTATAGGGACGACCCCTTGGTCTTACGAGCGACTTCGCCGGTGCGGGCCAAGGGTCGCAGGTGTGATTGCACAAGATACAACAACACACAACAACAACCAGTTCCACAAACTTGGAATCGGCCTTTGGAACTCACCCGGAACCTCACGAACACAAATCGACAATGGTACTAAGCCAAAATTGACATTCCGGACTCAATGAAATCAGCAAAACACTGAACCGAGATCATCATCAACGGATGTTGACCGAGGTTAACTCAATGCCATAAACTTCTAACTTTCCAACCTACTACTCAAAATCCATCCGAACGCTTCGAGACCCGAATCAAAGATGCTCCTAACCAGATAATGACATTCCAGAGCTAACGAAACTGACAGAATTCTCATACGACCTCAAAATCTTCAATTGTTGATCAAAATCAGCAATACCAATTTAAAGCCTCCCAAAACGAGAAACTCGCATAATGCTCAACAAACCACCTCGGGAACCGAATCACCCACATCCATAGACCACAAATACCATAATATAATTACGGAGAGGGGTAAAATAGTCAAAATACACAAAAAGTCAGGGTTGTTACACTTAACCACAACTTCCTTTTTTCTTTTACCCACAAACGACTAAACAGCTATTGCGATTCAAGGCTGTTTGAAGAAAGGACATGGTTGGAAAAGGAGTGATTCTTATCTATAGTGAAAATGCCTAACAGTTGAAGTGGGAATTGGGATAAAGTATTAAGGGGTCATTTAGTGGGAGGGATGAAGAAAAATAATCTAATCCCTAACAGTTTAATTACAAGATTTCAATTCGAGGTAATGTTCAGATTATTATTATTATTATTATTATTACTATTACTCCCTCCGTCCCATTTTATGTGTCGCCTTTTGACCGGGCATGGAGTTTAAGAAATAAATGATGACTTTGTAAAGTTTACAAAATTATCCCTCTTAAAGTCACTTTAATGTTTACCTTTTAGTTGTCTTTTCTTATTAAGTGGAACCCAGTAAGGATAAAATGGGGATGATGCCATTAAATAGTTGTTAAATAAGGAAATATGACATTCTTTTTGGGACGGACAAAAAAGAAAATAACGACACATAAAATAGGATGGAGGGAGTATTATTATTATTATTATTTACTATGACATAACAATTGCTATACTGTATTTTACCGGTTAAAAGTCACTTCCTTAATAGCAGCATAAACAATCTCCACATCTGCGTAATTAATGTGTGAACTAAACAACTTTTTGACTTCAATTGCATAACTTTGTACTTTGGGTGCCTAAATTGAAGGGCTTTTGAGAGGTGGCTGAAGTTTATGAAGGAAGATTCCTTCCTGATTCTTGGTGGCTGAAGTTTATGAAGCAAGATTCCTTCCAGATTCTTCTTATATATGTGCAGGCAGCAGAGGACTATTTACGGGTGTTCATGGATCGGTTTAGATCGATTATTGGTTAAAATCATAACCAAATCAATTTAGTCGGTTATTAAATTTTTAAAACCAAATCAAATCACACACAAAAAAATAACCGTTGGTTTGGTTCAGTTTTTATGATTTTTCCAGTTTATGACTAGGGATCCGCTACTACTTTAACCTTCCCACAACACTAGCCAAACTTGAATATGAAATTTCAGGTCATACATACTTATTGATCATATAAACTGCAGGTCTTAGCAAAACAAGAGGCTGATTGAAATCAAACCTGAGATAATGAAAAATATTTGTGAAAAGAATTTCTACTCCAAGTGTAAGATTTTATGTTAAGAATCCTAAAATTTAAAGTAACATTAAGATTCTTAAATATTTCAAAATATATATTGGTTATGACTTAGAAGCTAGAGAAATTAACTACATATCATTGCAGCTGTCTTCTCTCTGTGTAGCCTCAAGTCAGTACTTATAATTAGCGGCTATGATTATAAAAGTATTCTTTCTTCCATAAAAGCTTCTGTTGATTGGCATTAATTCAATACAAGCGCCAGAAAATATTTGAAGTTTTCACTTTTCAACCAATTGAACAGAGAAAACCTGTTCAATCTTCACTTTCACTTTTCCTTGTGAAATGAAAATGAGGATTTTTTGCTTTTTTACTTTGCTAAGAAAAAGAAGCTGAACGGAGAAGACCTGTTCAATTTTAATTTGCATTAAAAATGTGAAGACCAACTAGTAGAAAAGCGCAGAGAGAGAGTGAAAAAGCTGGACGGAGAAGACCAGCTAGGATTTTTCCTTTTCTTCTCTAAGAACTAAGAAGAAGAAGCTGCGCAGAAAAAGAGTGAAAATGTGAAATTTGTGTAGGATTAGGAAACTTGGGGAGTTAGAGTATTAATGTATAGTAAAGGTTGAGTAATGAATTTTGGGCTTGGGCTTGGGTTTGAGTTGTTGGGCTTAAAAAACAATCTGGTAAGTGCTAGAGTTAAAAGACTTAAATTTATCTATGATTAAAATTTAACAAAATATTTATATTTTATTTATGATAATATATAAATAATTATATAATTTATATATATGCAATTTATCGGTTCAGTTTGATTATTTTCTCGGTTTTGTTTTTAGTAAAATCATAGTCAAACCAAATAGTAACGGTTTTCAAAATTTAAACCAAACCAAATCATATGTCGGTTTTTTTAATCGATTTGGTTTTTAACCAAAACCATGAACAGCCCTAGGACTATTATCTCAAGAGGTTTCAATAACAGTGCTCTGTCACTCTTTCTTGTACTATCAAGAAATAGTGAGGTGCAAGTTGAAATGGTATCAACAGACAGACGACCACTTTTTTGGCATATATATGGTAATTAGGTGGTGGATTTTGGAAGTAATACAATTGGACTTTCAAAAATGGAGAAGACTGAAGCCATTAGCCTCTGCCAATCACTTCCAAGTCTGACCTCTGAAAAAGCATAACTGATTCAATTCAATAAACAAAAACTAAGAACAATTAAAAGTCTAACAATGCCAAACGTTGCCTCTCTTCGCCCAATCCTCCTCCTACATTTATGATTGTCTCTATGCTGATCCACCTCTCTAATGTATCATATATTGTCTTGTACTACCAGATATTAAGTATTGTGTCTATAGATCCTGGTTTAGTATTTGGGTGGTTGTTTCCTTGTATAGCCTTGCCATCTCCATTTCATGAGCTAGCTATTGGGGTTTAGTTGGACTCAAGGTCTATCCTTTATCGCCAACCAGTACAACATCATGATTTTGATAAGCCTGTAGATAGTTTTTGAAAAAGAACCACCCAAATACCTCCCAAGTCCAGATAACCCGAACACACAATAACATAATATAAAGAACCAACATTAGAAAACACAATAACATACACGGATTTGGCTCTAATACCATGTGTAAATGAAATAGACCTCGAGCTTAATTCAACTTCAAACGCAAATTAATTGCTCCAGACCATATAGGAATACAACACCCCAATCCCTCAACCATACTGTGATATTAAATAACAGTAGAGCTGCTTTAAGCCACCAATTACGTGTCACAAATACATTACTAATGCATTAAATCCGCACAGTTGATAACAAGTAATGTCACCTGAAACAACAGAAGGAAATTTACTGCAAGGAACAGCCATTAATGAGAATCCAACATAGAGAAAATGGTGACAGTTCATAATGTTAATTAGTCTCGTTAAATTTCTCCATTTCGACAGAATTCAGTTCACCTTCCACTCTAATCCTGACACAAAACCGTTTGCTTCAAAAGCAAGAAAACACAGATCAGTTATGATTTGTGACTCAGAAGAAGCAGATCTAAAAGCACAATACATCAAACGTTGCCCAAGATGTTATATTAAATGGGAATATCTGATAAAGGGAAACTTGTAAATAAACTATGGTAACATCAAGGACTCAAGAAGTACCTAAACATAAAGACAGAGGTGAAGGAGAGGTAGAAAAGGTAAAAATAGTAGCAGAAACTCAAAACAACTATAAGGGTATCTGAGATCTTAAATCAACTAGTAATAAGATACATGAATTGAATCTGCAGTGTAAACAAAGAAACGTAGATCTATCCTAAATAACCTTAGGTATGAAATGAAACTGATCTATACCAAGAACAGTAACAGATCATCCACAGACATGCTCAAGATCCATTCCAAAAAGCATAAGTCAACTTGAAGAAACCCCCCAAATCTATTGCTTGAATCCATCAGATTTATTAGATACCCTTTTTAGTCTACAGTTAGGCCTGTGAATCACCCTTCTTTCCATCAGCCGATCCATTAGATTCTCTCTCAGTCAACAATCTCCCTGCTTCCTCATCTGCTTGCTGAGCTTTCTTCTGTGCTTCCTTTGCCTTCAATGCCTGTAACTTCTGATGATTATAGTATGCAACTCCCAAGAAAGCCAATCCATATCCAATGAGATTCACTGGAGTCACAATGTCCTTAATCACTGACCAAGAAAATGCAATAAGCAGCCAATCTTTGACAACCCCAGCAACATTCATAGTCAAAGCTGAAGTCTTTCCCACCAACAGGAACACAGCCAAGTTCAACGCGAACGCACACAAAGAATTAGTCCCAAAAATAGCAAAATCAAACTGAAAACTGGAGTTCCCTCTCAAAATTGGAAGCTCCACAAAAATCCATGGAATTGACAAGAAAACCAAGCAGCTAGGAGCAACATAGTAGAGAGAAGTAATTGGATTTAAACTAATACCCTTTGAAGTCAACAAGATCTGGATCATAACAAGCCTAGTAGCCTCAAATAAAACAGCAAGCAATTGAAGTAGAACACCCCAAGAATCATATTTTGCTTCACCATAAGCAGCAATAGCAACACCAACTGAAATTGCCATCATGTTACCCATAATGGAATTCTTGAAAGTGTCCTTTTTGAACAAGATCCCGATGGTATAAACAGCAACAGGCATAAGGGCTTTGAGCATTTGTATGAAGGAAACGGAGAGATAAATGTAAGCAGAGTTTGAGAGCCAAAGAGAAACGGAGTAAAGGGCACCAATGGGAAGTATGCAAGTGAGGTAAACATTACGAGATAAGGAAACAGGCTCAACAACTTTGAAGACACGAACAAGGAGGAAGGCTAAGGATGAGCAAAAGGTCATATGGATCATTGTTAGAGAGATGGGAAAGGGCCAGCCATAGAGCTTGCGGTCAAGAATGTATTTGTTGTAAACAATGACAGTGAAGGAGAGGAAGATCCAGATTGCTACATATGTATACGAAAGAATGATCTTCTTCACTAATCCGTTCGACAACGCAGCGCCTTTCCCCATTTTTTGCTGCTGGTGGCGGTGGTGGTGGGAGATTTGGGAGAGTTTTGGAGTCTTGCAGAGTTTGACCGAGGGGAAAGTAAAGAGTGGGGAGGAGCACGTCTTATTTTTATGTGAAAGCCTCAGTTTTTTTTTTTTTTCTTTTTCCTTTTTGGAATTTTTTATTTTTGATGAGCTGGGGTAGGGGTGTGGCAGACCAGAAGAAGGAAAGTGAGTGTTTACATTTTGAAACAGTTTATTTTCCTCTCGAGTCTTCAGAAAAGAAAATGATAAAAATGGTCCCTTATTTTACCGATGATAGCTCTAAAATAGTCCTTTCAATATATTTCTAAACGATTTTGATTTTTATATTAACATAACTAAGCACGATTGATTTTTATTAAATATTTAATAAATTTTAATTATTAAGTTTAGCAATAATTATGAAGAAAAAGAAATTACACTTGGATGTACAATTTTTGAAGTTTCTATTACTTTTGATTTGATTTATTTCTCATATTATATAATTCTTAGTATAGTAGGTTTAAGTGTTAATACCTCAAAATCTCCCTAAATTATTCACGTTTGTCAATTTAATATTTAAACTATGTAATGTTATTGTTACACACAATTACATGAATCAAGTTGTTAAGTCACACTATGAAAGTTTAAGGGCGAGCGGTGGATATGAGGGTGGGGAGGGATGTGTCCGTTTTCGAGAACTAGTTTGGATTCATGTCGGGCGATCTACTACGGAAGTCATCCATCTGGTGAGGAGACTGATGGAGAAATACCGCCAAAAGAAAAGGAACTTACATTTTGTCAAAAAAAAAAAAAAAGGAACTTACATATGGTGTTCATTGACATTGAGAAGACCTACGACAATGTTTCGAGGGAAGTCCTTTAAAGATGCCTGAAGGCTAGAAATGTACCGGTGGCTTACATTAGGGCAAAAAAGGACATGTATTATGGAGCTAAAACGCGGGTTAGAACGGTAGGAGGAGACTTAGAGCATTTCCCTGGGATTGCACTAGGGATCAACTCTTAGTCCATTCTGTCACGCCCCGAATCCCATCGAGACATGATTGGCACCCGTAGCCGATAAGACCCGAGAGAACCAAGCTTTGCCTATGTTCATTCATATGCATGTCATCCGAAATACCCTTATCACGTAGGAGTTGATAATGCTAACAATGAAATTCATGAAACATGTGACATATATACATATATGAAACTTGGTCGTTGAGGCCATCAAGTCAAAAACGACATGTACCTTTTACATTTATACACCCACATCTGTCTACAAAAGCCTCTAACAAAAGCATTGACCAAAATGAACTAAAAGTCGGGACAAGTCCCCGAACTATACAACATGTACAACACCAAAACATATATGCAACTGCGACTCAAAAAAAACCCGAACTAAATGGAGCTCACCAATGATCTGCAACAACTGGTAACCTACTGTGGGGGCCTACTAGAACCTGCGCCTGCAGCAAGTAAGGTAAATCCCCCGAGAGGGGTCAGTACGAAGAATGTACTGAGTATGTAAGGCCATATGTAACTTGTATGATATGTAAACATGTCAATGAACTCAAATACAATAAATGATCAATATGGATAAGTCACAATACTGTACTTTGGAAACCATGTATATTGCTTTCTTTACTTTCTTTGTTTCTTTAATTCTATGATTATTCTTCTTTGCCTGTGAACTGTGATACCCGGGCCCCGAATGAATAATGGGTTTTAACATAACATATCGTTATGTTGGGATCGGCTCGAGCTAGGTTATTACCTCTAGAACTGCCACCCATAAACCAATATATCAGGTTCGGCTTGATCTAGGATTATACCTCTAGAGCTGCCCCCTGTCAGGTTCGGTCCGAGCTAGGCTTATGCCCCCAGGACTGCCCCCTGATCCAACAATCTTGAGATAGCTTGAGCTAGGCATTTCGCCCCTAAAGTTGCCACCCATACTTGATCATTAACCACATATGCATTACGTTATTCATTGCTTTGAGATTGATACAATGATAGTCATAACATTATGGGAAGCTTTGGATCAATAATCAATGAGTGAGACACATATGAATAAACATTGTTGGAAACATAGCCTTATTGGAAACATAACACTATTGGAATCATTGGACAATAATCACTGAACAAGATACATGAGTATAACCACTATTGGAACTTTGGAACACAACCTTATTGGGCTTTTGAAATATTACCAATGAATATGAGACATGAGATTCTCAATTGATCAATGAGTAAGAAACATATGATAATGACCATTGATAACCGGATATAGGATACCTTAGCACATTTCGGGATGGAACAAGCGTAATGTCAATGTGAATACTATTTGCCGCAGAAAGATACGGACAGAGTAACCTTACATACCTGCACTTCCAAGTATGAATACACAAGTCTATGTATGAACATAATAGTCCAGCTTCTTTTTTACGTCTTACTCTACAATACAAGTTCATACCGGAACTTACATTAGCAACTAGTTACTATACAAGTGTACAAGACAACAATGAACTGTATAACTACCGTATAACATCATGTCACCCCCTTACAATACACTCCAAGGCCTTATCATATCAACAACACCACAACATTACGCACATTGACCAAGAGATCATATATCGATAGCATTTCACACCACACTTCCCTTTACGCTTTTATCTTTATCATTTCGTCGCAATTACTCCTTTATAACAACATATGAACAACCATACATACTTAATACAGTCCAACACACCTCCATATGATACTTTAAATTCATTAAAACGACATCACAAGTTGATAATTACATCCAAAAAGCGTATAGGGGCCTTCGGGGATCAACTAGAAACGAAAACACACAAAACCAATTCTGGGACTGACCTGCGCTGACACCTACGCCCGCAGGTGGCTGAGTTGCTTGCGCAGATGGCCTCTTGAAAATTCCAGGGGCATCTGCACCCGCAGATGCCCTCGTCTGCGGGGGCGGATGCCCGTTTTGGTCCAAAATGGCTTCTTTTGGGTATTTTCATGCCATGAATGGTCCATGATCATAACCAAACTTATTTTGACATATTTTTGATCATCTTAAACACCAAAATTCAGCCATGGTCCCACAACACACATAACAACACCCAAAACTGCACTTTACGACCAATACGTCACCCAAAACCATAACCAATTTTACAATAGCAACTCCAAACATTATACACAAGAACGAAACAAGGTAAGACTATAATAACATCTCATACGTTAATATTTAATCCATCAAGTTCAATTCCTTCATGACCATAAGTCCATGTTCAAGTTCACAAGACAAAAACCATTCTCCGATTACAAAAATAGACAATTTTACATATAACACACTGTCCAACACTTTGCCAACACAACCAACATGATTTATACACCCTCTTAAATATATTATATATTGAACCATAAAAATAAATACTTACCAAAGAGTGATCTTTGCCCAACAAGTAGTTGCCTTAGGGTTTTTTGTGTGAGAGATAATGTTTAAGAAAAATGTTAAAAAGGCATGTGTGTATCTAATGAATAAAAATCTGATTTATGGGTTTATATAGTCACTTTTGAATGATTATTATCCACACACTTGGTGGGTTTACTTGCTCAATGGATGGGCAATGCAAGAATGGGTCAAAAATTCATTTGGGCCATGTCTTCTTTATGATTTTGGGCTTCTTTTTGGTCCCAACTGTGCAAGACTTTTAAATTCCCACATATTGATACATAATTCATCAATTCTCTCATGTTTCCATATTTTCATAAATGTTACGGTTGTCAGCTAAACTTAGAAACGTACGGGGTGTTACATTCTCCCCCCCTTAGGAACATTCGTCCTCGAATGTTAATGTTATCATTTCAAAGTAAACAATTACAAGTTTAGGAACATTCTTCATGTCATAATATAAATATATACTCAAAGCTTACAAATACTTACTTGTCATTCTTCTCCTTGGAACAAATGAGGGTACTTGAATTTCATCATTTCTTCAGCTTTCCATGTGACCTTTTCTATTTGCTGATTTCTCCAAAGTACCTTTACGGATGTTATATATTTATTCCTCAGCCTCTTCACTTGTCTATCCAGAATGACAATAGGTATTTCCTCATAGGTAAGATCTTCGGTAACCTGTACATCATCAACAGGAGTAAAACGAGATGGATCTCCTATGCATTTTTGAAGCATCGACACATGGAATACTGGATGAACTGTGGAGAGTTCTTGGGGTAGCGCCAACTTATACGCAACTTGCCCAAATCTTCTAATAATTTCATATGGGCCTATATATCGTGGACTCAATTTTTCTTTCTTTTCGAATCGCATTACCCCTTTCATTGGTGACACTTTCAGAAATACCCAATCACCTATGGCGAACTCAAGTCCTCTTCTTCTAACATCGGCATATGACTTGTGTCGACTCTGGGCCGTCTATAATCGTTGTTGAATCACTTTAACCTTCTCCATAGCATGATGAACAAGGTCTGGCCCAAGTAAATCAGTCTCACCTGCTTCAAACCACTCAATTGGTGATCTACATTTTCTTTCATATAATGCGTCATAAGGTGCCATTTTAATAATTGAATGATAGCTATTGTTGTAGGCAAATTCAATAAGAGATAGATGGTCATCGCAACTACCTTGAAAATCTAACACACAAGCTCGTAGCATATCTTTACGTCTTTGGATAGTACATTCTGCTTGTCCATCAGTCTGAGGATGGAAAGCTGTACTTAAATTCACCTGGGTGCCCAAACTCTGCTGAAAAGATCTCCAAAAGTGCGCTGTGAACTATGCTTCTCTGTCTGATATAATGGAAAGTGGAATACCATGCAACCACACTATTTTTTAACATATAACTTTGTATAATCCTCAGCGGTATAATTGGTCTTGACTGGTAGAAAATGCGCGGACTTGGTAAGCCTGTCCACTATAACCCATATAGAATCAAATTTCCACAATGTACGGGGCAAACCTGTGATGAAGTCCATATTAATCATATCCCATTTCCAGACTGGAAGATTGATACATTGCATGTAACCTCCTGATTTCTGATGCTCTACCTTTACTTGTTGGCAATTCGGGCATTGAGCGACAAATTCTGCAATGTTCTTCTTCATATTTCCCCACCAATACACTTTTTTTAAATCGTGGTACATTTTAGTAGAACCCGGATGGATAGAATAGCGCGAATGATGCGCCTCCGTCATAATTCGTTTTCGCAGTTCATCTACATCTGGAACGCATACTCTACCTTGTCATTGGAGTACCCCTTCCTGTGTTAAATCAAATGCCTTTGTCAAATTCTTTTCTACATTCTCCTTTAACTGCATTAACATAGGATCTGTAAACTGCTTTTCTTTAACCTCAGCTATTAGCAAAGATTCAGCCGCATTTTGCACAATAACTCCTTCATCTGAGGATTCAAGAAGACGAACCCCTAAGCTGGCTAACTGATGTATATCTTTGAGTATCTTTTTCTTTTCCGTCCCTTGACCACTAGTGCTTTCTACTGTCTTGCGACTCAGTGCGTCAGCTACCACATTTGCTTTTCCTGGATGCTATAGAATATCAATGTCATAATCTTTTAATAACTCAAGCCACCTTCTTTGCCTTAAGTTGAGTTCTTTCTGCTAAAAGATATATTGCAGACTTTTGTGATCAGTATAGATATCAACATGAACTCCATACAAATAATGACGTCATATCTTTAAAGCAAAGACCACCGCTGCTAATTCAAAATCATGTGTGGGATAGTTTCTCTCGTGTGGCCACAACTGTCGTGAGGCATATGCTATGACACTATCGTGCTGCATCAATACACATCCGAGGCCAACCCCGAAAGCATCACAATACACTACATAACCTTCAGTACCTTCAGGAAGTACTAAAACTGGTGTGGAGGTTAATTTATCTTTCAACTTTTGGAAGCTTTTCTCACACGCATCATTCCACTGAAATTTTACTGCCTTATGTGTAAGCTTTGTTAACGGTGCAACAATAGAGGAAAAACCTTCCACAAACCTTCTGTAATAACCTGCCAGTCCAAGAAAACTACGAATCTCTGTGGGTGTCGTAGGTCTTGGCCAATTTTTCACTGCTTCAATCTTCTGTGCATCGACCTGTATTCCTTTATCCGACACAATGTGACCCAAGAATGCAACTGATTCTAACCAAAACTCACATTTGGAAAAGTCGGCATACAACTTACGCTCACAGAGAATCTGTAACACTTTCCGTAAGTGATTTGCATGGTCCGCCGGTGATCTTGAATAAACTAGTATGTCATCTATAAATACCGTGACGAACACGTCCAGAAATGGCTTAAACACCCTATTCATCAAATCCATGAACACAGCTGGAGCATTTGTTAGTCCAAATGACATAACTAAAAATTCATAATGGCCATACCGTGTTCGGAAAGCTGTCTTGGGTACATCTTCTTCCCTAACTCTGACTTGATGCTAGCCCGACTTCAAGTCGATCTTTGAAAAGCACTTAGCACCCTGTAACTGATCAAACAAATCATCAATTCGAGGGAGGGGATATTTGTTCTTGATCGTTACCTTATTCAATTATCGATAGTCGATGCACATTCTCAATGTGCCATCTTTCTTCCGTACAAATAATACCAGTGCACCCCACGGGGACATACTAGGCCTAATGAAGCACTTGTCCAGCAAATCTTTCAATTGCTCCTTCAATTCACGTAATTCTGCTAGAGCCATTCTATATGGAGGAATAGAAATAGGTTGAGTGCTTGGAATCACATCAATGCCAAATTCTACTTTCCGTTCTGGGGGTAAGCCTGGAAGATCTTTCGAAAATACATCCAGAAATTCATTGACCACTGGAACTGACTGCGGAGTTAGTGGTTCCACTTCAGTATCTTTCACCCGTACTAAATGACATATATAACCCTTGGCAATCATTTTTCTGGCTTTCAAATAGGAGATAAATCTTCCTCGTGGTGCCCCTACCTTACCCTGCCATTCAAGAATATTTTCTTACGGAAAGCAAAATTTCACCTTCATGGCCCGACAATCTGCCGTGGCATAACAAGAAGCCAACCAATCCATCCCCATTATCACATCAAAATCCACCATGTCTAGTTCAATGATATCGGCCAATGTATCATGACCACACACAGTTATCACACAGTTACGATATACTCTTTTGCAACAATACATTCACCAACCGGTGTAGACACTTCAATTGATTTAATTAATAATTCTGGTGCCCTTGCAAATTTCGCAGCAACCAATGGAGTAACATAGGAAAATGTAGAACCAGGGTCAATCAATGCATATACATTATTTGAGAATTTGGATAATGTACCTGTGACGACATTAGGAGAAGCCTCTGAATTTTGTCGGTCCACCAAAGCATAAGTGCGATTCTGGACTCCACTAGTACTGGCTGCTCCTCTGGCACCCCTACCACATCCCACAGGCTATACACCTCGGCCCAAAGAAGGAGCCGATGCTGATGACGTAACGGCCGATCCTGCCGGTCTTGCTATACCACCCATACTCCTCTAGGGACACTCCCTCATCATGTGTTTTGTCATGCCACACCAGAAACAAACATTTGTCCCCACTCTGCATGTACCTGCATGAACACGCCCGCAGTGCTGACACTGTTGACGAGGAAAACCTGCTGCCTGTGATCCGGGAACCCCACTACTCTGTCCAGATATACCACCCCTAGACCCTGGAAATTGAGAGTGATCACCTGTTGTAGACTATGAGAACGATGGTCTAGGTGGTCTAGGAAACATACGAGGCATAGATCCTCCTTGAGACACCATAGACGGCCCCATAGGTCTAGCCCTTTTTGATTGTCCCCTGTCAAATTCATGTGCCCTTCTTCTCTGTCTTTGATCTTCCATTTTTTGGGCGAAGGCTTGTATTCTCGCTATGTCTATGTCTTTGTTCAAGGAAGCAATAGTGCAATCCCATACCAAATATGGCTCTAATCTGTCCATATATCTATGGACTCTGTCTGTCATCGTAGCCACAACATTCAGCGCATATCGAGCCAAGCAATTAAATTGCAAACTATACTCTCACGCTCAAATTTCCCTGACAG
Organism: Capsicum rhomboideum; assembly: GCA_031232105.1. NCBI lineage: Eukaryota > Viridiplantae > Streptophyta > Magnoliopsida > Solanales > Solanaceae > Capsicum > Capsicum rhomboideum. The sequence continues at coordinate 56,582,740 of CP124718.1, forward strand.
AGATTTAGAAACTGATCTGCACGTGCCTCGCGGATCTCATAAGGAAGATAATGATCAAGGAAAGCCACTTTAAACTCTTCCCAAGTAGGTGGATTCACACAAATATCACGGGATTCTTCCAATCCTCGTACCACAATATCGTTTCCCCTTTCAATCTGTACGCAACAAGCTCAACTGTTTCTACCCCCAACACACGCATAACTTTTAGAGCTCTCTGAATCTGATCCACGAAGTCCTATGGATCTGCTTTCAGATCTAACCCTGTGAATATAGGAGGGTCCAATTTCAGGAAATCCTGTGTTCTGCGACTCGCCACTCTAGCCGCATCATCATCATGTGTAGTTGGACCAGCTCATCCTTGACTCTGGGCTGCCACTAACTGTGTCAACATATGAAATGCATTCCTAAGATCCTTATCTGTGGCATTCATTGGGGGTTCTGCGGGTACTTCTCTACCAACTGGCTCCTCCGGAGCTGGAAAAGTAGACGAGGACCGCGATGAAATTTCAGCATTTGCTCCACCTTAACTAGCTTGGTCAGGTGGTAGTCTACTCATTCCTTCTTCAGCATGGTTACTATATCAAAGAGAAACATTTACCATGGTCAGATTTCAATTCAACTTACAACACTGGCTCTATTGCACGATCTAGAATTTAAGAAGAGAAACAACACCCTAAATATCCCGTAGCCTCCTATTTATAAATGTGGTGCACAACACATTGATAAGTAAGACTATACTCAGACACGGCTTTGTAGACACCCTTAGACCTACCTGCTCTGATACCACTTTTGTAACGCCCCGAATTTCATCGAGACATGATTGGCACCGTAGCCGATAAGGCCCGAGAGAACCAAGCTTTGTCTATGTTCATTCATATGCATGCCATCTGAAACACCCTTATCACGTAGGAGTTGATAATGCTAACAATGACATTCATGAAACATGTGACATATATACATATATGAAACTTGACCGTTGAGGCCATCAAGTCAAAAACGACATGTACCTTTTACATTTATACACCCACATCTGTCTACAAAAGCCTCTAACAAAAGCATTGACCAAAATGAACTAAGAGTTGGGACAAGTCCCCGAACTATACAACATGTACAACACCAAAACATATGTGCAACTGCGACTCAGAAAAAACCCGAACTAAATGGAGCTCACCAATGATCTGCAACAACTGGTAACCTACTGTGGGGGCCTACTAGAACCTGCGCCTGCAGCAAGTAAGGTAAATCCCCCGAGAGGAGTCAGTATGAAGAATGTACTGAGTATGTAAGGCCATATGTAACTTGTATGATATGTAAACATGTCAATGAACTCAAATACAATAAATGATCAATATGGATAAGTCACAATACTGTACTTTGGAAACCATGTATATTGCTTTCTTTACTTTCTTTGTTCCTTTGATTCTATGATTATTCTTCTTTGCCTGTGAACTGTGATACCCGGGCCCCAACTGAACAGTGGGTTTTAACATAACATAATGTTATGTTGGGATTGGATCGAGCTAGGCTTATGCCCCCAGAGCTGCCACCCTAAGAATCAAAGCATTGGGTTCGGCTCGAGCTAGGTTATTACCTCTAGAGCTGCCACCCATAAACCAACATATCAGGTTCGGCTCGAGCTAGGATTATACCTCTAGAGCTTCCCCTCGTTAGCTTAGGTCCGAGCTAGGCTTATGCCCCCAGGACTGCCCCCTGATCCAACAATCTTGGGATCGGCTTGAGCTAGGCATTTCGCCCCTAAAGTTGCCACCCATACTTGATCATTAACCACATATGTATTACGTTATTCATTACTTTGAGATTGATACAATGATAGTCATAACATTATGGGAAGCTTTGGATCAATAATCAATGAGTGAGAGACATATGAATAAACATTGTTGGAAACATATCCTTATTGGAAACATAACACTATTGGAACTATTGGACAATAATCACTGAACAAGATACATGAGTATAACCACTATTGGAACTTTGGAACACAACCTTATTGGGCTTTTGAAATATTACCAATGAATATGAGACATGAGATTCGCAATTGATCAATGAGTAGGAAACATATGGTAATGACCATTGATAACCGGATATAGGATACCTTAGCACATTTCGGAATGGAACAAGCGTAATGTCAATGTGAATACTATTTGCCGTAGAAAGATACGGACAGAGTAACCTTACATACCTGCACTTCCAAGTATGAATACACAAGTCTATGTATGAACATAATAGTCCAGCTTCTTTTTTACGTCTTACTCTATAATACAAGTTCATACCGGAACTTACATTAGTAACTAGTTACTATATAGGCATACAAGACAACAATGAACTGTATAAATACCGTATAACATCATGTCACCCCCTTAAAATACACTCCAATTAATTATCATATCAACAGCACCACAACATTACACACATTGACCAAGAGATCATACACCGATAGCATTTCACACCACACTTCCCTTTACGCTTTTATCTTTATCATTACGTCGCAATTACCCTATAATAAAAACATATGAAAAACCATACATACTTAATACAGTCCAACACACCTCCATACGATACTTTAAATTTACTAAAACGACATCACAAGTTGATAATTACATCCAAAAAGGGTATAGGGGCCTTCGGGGATCAACTAGAAACGAAAACACACAAAACCAATTCTCGGACTGACCTGCACTGCCACCTATGCCTGAAGGTGGATGATTTGCATGCACAGATGGCCTCTTGAAAATTCCAGGGGCATCTGCGTTGGCATCTGCGCCCGCAGATGCCCTCGTCTGCGGGGGCGAATGCCCGTTTTGGTCCAAAATGGCCTCTTTTTGGTATTTTCATGACATGAATGGTCCATGATCATAACCAAACTTATTTTGACATATTTTTGATCATCTTAAACACCAAAATTCATCCATGGTCCCACAACACACATAACAACACCCAAAACTGTACTCTACGACCAATACGTCATCCAAAACCATAACCAATTTTACAATAGCAACTCCAAACATTATACACAAGAACGAAACAAGGTAAGACTATAATAACATATCATATGTCAATATTTAATCCATCAAGTTCAATTCCTTCATGACCATACGTCCATGTTCAAGTTCACAAGACAAAAACCATTCTCCGATTGCAAAAATAGACAGTTTTACACATAACACACTATCCAACACTTTGCCAACACAACCAACATGATTTATACACCCTCTTAAACATATTATATACTGAACCATAAAAATAAATACTTACCAAAGAGTGATCTTTGCCCAACAAGTAGTTGCCTTAGGGTTTTTGTGTGAGAGATAATGTTTAAGAAAAATGTTAAAAAGGCATGTGTGTATCTAATGAATAAAAATCTGATTTATGGGTTTATATAGTCCATTTTGAATGATTCTTATCCACACACTTGGTGGGTTTACTTGCTCAATGGATGGGCAATGCAAGAATGGGTCAAAAATTCTTTTGGGCCATGTCTTCCTTATTATTTTGGGCTTCTTTTTGGGCCCAATTGTGCAAGACTTTTAAATGCCATACATAATTCATCAATTCTCTCATGTTTCCATATTTTCATAAATGTTACGGTTGTCAGCTAAACTTAGAAACGTACGGGGTGTTACACATTCCTTTTTGTCGTGGTGATGGATGTATTGCCGCAGTGCATCTTAGATGAAGTGCCTTAATGTATGTTATTTACAGATGACATAGTACTTATTGATGAGACGCATAACAAAGAGAATGCTAGGTTGGAGGTGTGGAGACAAACTCTAGAAGCTAAAGAGTTTAAGTTGAGCAGGACTAAAATGGAGTATTTGAAGTGTAAATTTAGTGAGGGGTTGCATGAGGAAGGCGTAGAAGTGCGGCTGGATACACAGGATCTCCCAAGAGCAATAGTTTCAAAAAAATTGCTCTATTATCCATGGTTGTGGGGTCATCGACGGTGAAGTCGCTCATCGTATTGGTGCGACACGGATGAAGTAGAGGCTTACCTCCGGAGTCTTGTATGATAAAAAGATACCACCAAACTTAAAGATAAATTTTATAAAGTGGTGGTTAGACTGGCATTGTTGTATGGGGAGGAGTGTTGGCCAGTTGATAACTCCTATGTTCAGAAAATGTGTCTCGCAGAGATGAGGATGTTGAGATGGATGTATGGACATCCTAGGTGTGATAGAATCAGGAATGATGTTATTTGTGAAAGTAGTAAGAGGGGGGAGTGAATTACTCTTTTTTGATTTATCAGTCGACTTACTATGTCAGTCAGTAGACTATCGATGCGGTGTTGAAAAAACTATTTGAATACTCTAAAGGAAATTGTTGAAGGTAAATATGACACCAAATATTTTATACTGGTTGAACCCAAAATAGGTCTTACTCCAGTCCCCTTGGGTTGCAAGGGATTCTACTAGCTCTTCTTTTGGTGAATAAAATAAATACAAGATTTGAGTAAAGGTTTTCAGCTTATACTCACAGTTTTCTTCTTTTTCTCACTTTTGATACAATGCCTCACCAACTATATTTTTCTTTTCTCTCTTTTTGAATATACAGTAAACTTCTAGAGAATACAATGCTTAATGAAAGTAGAGCAAAGAGCCAGAGAAGATTGAGACAAGTGTATGGTCTCTTTCTTAATCTTTTGCCTTTAAATAGAAGAGGCTAGACAAATAGCCATTTGGAAGATTCAAAAACTAAAAGGCAACCCAAGATATTTGATTCTTGGAAATGGGATGTAAAATATCCTATTTCCAAGAATAAGGTTTGACCATTTAATTATGGTTCTTACAATTAATGAGCCACGATTCTTTCCTTAAAAAAAGGTTTTTGGATGCTTGAGTAAGTCTCCTTTTCTTTGCCAAATATACTGATTAGATATTGCTTGATTCTTAAAAGATTATATTGACTTCTTTCCTTTGAGGCAGCCTAGTCCCTTATTTAAGGATTCTTGAAATCTGGAAAACATCTTTTTCCTTGGCAATGCAAGACTTTCAACTTATTTCCTTTGTTGTGACTTGAATAAAGGAGTTTGGTATCAATCACAAATTTGATTTATTTTGTACATATATCCTTCCTTTTATCATCCACATATAAGATCCTTTTGTTTTGAAGTTGATTTAGCTTCCTTTTTGATTTCATATCAAATTGGTAATTGCTTTGTTCCTGCATAAATGTCATCTATTAAAACTAGACATTAATAATCTCCCCCTTTTTGATGAATGACAATAAATAAAAAAATTACTGTAGTCGACGTCCCTGTTTATTCTATCCCTAAGTAGTTGACTGGTAGATGAGTGCATGTCTCCCCCTGAATCTCATAACTTTAAAGTAGTCGACCTATATTGGATATCTTTCTCCCCCTTTGACATCAATAAAAAAGGAAGCAAACAACTAACAAGTATAAAGCATATAACACATATAGACCATGCAACAACTAAATCTTATGTCAGGTGACAATTAATAAAGAGAAGTACATTGATAAAGGAAAAATATTTAAGGAAAGAGAATCATAAAGAATATTTTCACAAGGAAAAATAAAAAAATGCACAGAATTTTTGGACAAGCAAAAAACACTAGAATTATCACATAAAATTTTAACAGGTTTTGAACAGAGATCAGAATCACTAAGTTGATGAGTCACAACATAAACCAATATATATATATATTCAGCCTCAGTAGTAGAGAGAGATACATAATTTTGCTTTTTACTCTTCCATGAGATAAGAGAGTTTCCAAGAAATTGACAAGTCCCACTTGTGCTTTTTCTATCATTTTTGTCACATGCATAGTCAGCATCTGAAAAACCTTTGAGTTCAAAATAATTAGTTTTAGGATACCATAGACCATAGGAAATAGTTCTAATAAGATATCTGATAATACGTTTGACTGCAGTTAAATGAATTTCTTTAGGAGCTAACTGGAACCTAGCACACTTGCAAATACTATAGATGATACCTGGTCGACTGGCTGTGAGATAAAGTAGAGAGCCAATCATACTACGATATCTAGATTTATCAATTGATTTACACCATCATTAGCAACAAAAATATATGTGGAACTCATGGGAGTACCGACAGATTTAGCATCATTCATTCCAAACTTTTAGATGAGCTCTTTTGTATACTTACTTTGGCAAATGAAGTTTCCGTCAGTTGACTATTAGATTTGCAGTCCTAAGAAGAAAGGTAGCTCACCCATCATACTCATTTCAAATTCACTTTGTATTAACTCAGGGAATTCTGTGCATAAATCAGCATTAGTACTTCCAAATATAATATCATCAACATAACTTTGAATAATGGCATTTTTGGAAGGAGTTCTTTTGATAAGAAGAGTAGTGTCAATTTTTCCTCTTCTAAAGTCATGATTAGTTAAAAAAATATTCCTCAATCTATCACATTAAGCACAGGGTGCTTGTTTTAGTCCATAGAGAGCTTTTGACAATTTAAAAACATAACAAAGAAACTTGAGATTTTCGAAACTGGGAGGTTCTTTCACAAAAACTTCTTTATCAATAAAACCGTTTAAGAAGGCACTTTAAACATTTATTTGAAATAATTTTAAACCTTTGTGAGAAGCATAAGCAAGTGAGATTCGAATAGATTTTAACCTTGCCACCGGTGCAAGAGTTTCATCATAGTCGACTCCTTCTTGTTGTGAGTAGCCTTGAGCGACTAGACGAGCTTTATTTTGAACCACTTTACCTGATTCATCCATTTTGTTTCAAAAAACCCATTTTGTCCCAGTGATTAAGGTGTTCTCAAGTTTAGGGACCAGAGTTCTGATAAGTTGACATTTTACCCGATTCTTAATACATTTGAGCTTGGATTATCTTGAAATTCGCATTGATTCGATATAAATTCTCATGTTATATGGATCTTGTATACAGGTAATGGTTGAATTCGAGCCCGAGCTAACCATGCGAGTTAATGGGAGTTTGAAAAGTGAAAAAAGGATGCTGGATTTAACACCATGGGAGACTATTAACCACCTGCGCACGCAGGTCATGAGATGCGCACGCAGGTGGCTGACTGAGGAGCCAAGCAGCGTGAGGCAGTGCCATCTACGCTAGCCTCCTGCGCGCGCAGGTCATCTATCTGCGCCAGCAGATGGCTAGTGCAGTGGCATTTCCGTAATTTGGCTGGACGCGATTTTTTTACTATAAAATGTAATTTTTCCAGCTCTGAAAGGAGCTTTTTGACATTTTTGTAAAGATAGAGTAAAGGAGAGTGAAACCCTAAGGAGAAACAAGTTACATTCTTGAAATTTTTGGATCAAATTGGTGAAAACATTTGGATTCAATGGAAGTTTGGGAAGAGAATTTGGGTGATCTTCTTCTCTCTTATTTTATGAGTAGCTAAATTCTCTACTTGGGGTTATGCTTGACTAAGATGTGATAAGTGTATGGGTTTTGTTAATTTGATTTGTGTTTAGCTAATTGCCATGGGTTTTAACCCCATTCCATGCTTTCATCTAAATTAGGGGTTGCAAACTCTAATTAATTTTAGAGCTCTTGTCATCCTTGACAAAGGGGACAAGGGTGAGGAGTGGGTGTAAGCAATAACTTGATGTATGTCATTTAATAGCATCTCTTAGACATAAGGGTGCTAATTGAGGTATTGGATTGGTCTTATAATCTGCACTATTGAGGTGTTCGAAAGAACCCAATTGTGAAACCTTGGTGTTTGGTTGACAAATCAACACCAAACATCTGTGATCTAACCTACCCAAAGCCCTTAGCTAAATGTAGTTAAATGCTCAATTTACCCATACAAAATTTCACTCTTATGAAGGCATAACCCTAAGTCTCGTAATACCCTTGGTTTTAACTCCTTTTCTCTACTCTTGAACTTGTGTGTCCTAAGTTACAAAAGTCTAAATAGTTACAAGTTAACAGACAATAAACCCCCCATTTACTTTTATGTATTATTTTCATAGCATCGCGTGTTAGCACTAGTTGCTTGTGACACTTAGAGGTGAAAGCTATCGCATTCATTCCTCGTGGATTCGACCCCGACTCCAAGTTGGGTAATTATATTGCTAACGATCGCTTACATTCTATTCTGGGGTGTATTTGAGCGTTATCAAAAATGGCGCCGTTGCCGGGGAATGAAATGTAGCATTCATTTCTTTTAGTGTTTTAAGTTACTTGTGTTTACCGTGGTGTAAGTTTACTTTATTTGTTGTTTTTGTTCTTCATAGGTGGCGACCAAAGTCTTCACGATTCAATGAGTCAACATGGTAGCCATACCGCTTCATTTGACGGAAATTTTGAAGATGAAGATCATTTGGGAGATGCCGAGAGACTAGTGCCATCTGCATTCCACCCGCGGAAGGAAATGGAGTGTTCCATGTTACTAGTGTGATGCTTCACCTCCTTCAAATGAAGGGGTTATATGGGGGTCAAGCCCATGAAGACGCAAATCTTCACTTGACAAATTTCATTGAGGTGTGCATGCCATTTGATATCGCCCACATATCACAAGAGTCTATCTGATTGAGGCTCTTTCCCTTCTCACTAATGGGCGAGGCTGCATTATGGTTGAGATAATTGCTCGCGGGTTCAATCACTACATGGTCGAAATTGACGAAAGCATTCTTGGATCGATTCTTCCCACCATCCCGGATATTACAGTTGAGAGATGAGATTATCAACTTCCGTCAATTGAATGGTGAACCATTACATGAGGCTTGGCAAAGGTTTACCATGAAATTGATGCAATGCCCGACTCATGAGGTTCCAGATAAGACGTTCCTCCAAATATTCTATCGAGCATTAGATCAATTGAACAAAACAGTTGCGGACAATGCAGCTGGGGGGTCTTTGGTGAAACAAACTTATGGTGTTGCATCTACAATATTGGACCAAGACTCATGAGGTTTCGGATAAGATGCTCCTCCAAATATTCTATCGAGCATTAGATCAATTGAACAAAACAGTTGCGGACAATGTATCTGGGGGGTCTTTGGTGAACCAAACTTATGGTGTTGCATCTACAATATTGGACCAAGTTACCAAACAAAGTCGAGGTTGGCATACAAGAGATTCCGAGGTGTCCGTGGGGGCTCCCTCCGCATCTTTTGTAAGCCACAAACAAAGAAAGAAAAATAAAGAGAGAGACGAGAGTATGGCTAAGATGATGACACAACTAGAACTCCTCACTAAGCATGTAATGGGTTCAACACCAAAGATGGTTAACGCCGTAGCCTCCAAGGATGTTAAGAGCTACGATGATGATGAAGCGGAGACTCTTGATGAAGAAATCCAATTTATGTCAAATAAAGTGGGGGGTTCTCGCCCCACATATCAAAGGAAGGGCGGGAATCAAGGTTGGATGGATAAAGACCGTGATTGGAAAGATCGTGAGTGGAAAGATCGTGATAGAGATCGTGATAGAGACCGAGATTGGAGGGATAAAGATAGGGACCGTGATTGGCGAGATGTGAATCGGGATTATGATAGGTACATTCCTCCACATGATAGGTCCAAGGGTAAAGAAGCAACCTCGGTTGATCCGGAGAAATATAAGAATGAAGATGTGCTTGCTCGTATCCTCTTGGGAGTTGAAGGAAGCGATAAGATGTTGAGGGAAATGAAAGGGGATTTGTCGCATCTCAACCAAACTGTCACCTCACATTCGGCTTCAATAAAGCAACTTGAAACCCAAATGGGTCAACTCTCTTCCCAAATGAATACAAGACAAAGAGGAGGACTCCCTAGTGACACGGTGGTGAATCCTAAAAATGACGCTCACGTCATGGCCACTGTTACTAGAAGTGGGAGAACTCTTGGAAATAATGTTGAAATTCTTGATGACAACCCTTGTGATAAGGGCGTTGGGAGCCAAGTGAGCAAATCAAGAACTCGGCTTGATAATTCAAAAGAGAAAACTCAAATGTCACAAGAGCAAGCTATTGATGGGTCGGAAAAGGTGGAAGCAAAGGAGGTAAGACCACAAGTGGTTAAATATAGTACTGCAAAACCGAATGAAAACCCGGTTGTCTCTAAGCCACAAGTCAAAATTCCTCCTCCATTCCCACAAAGGTTTAAGAAGAAAGAATATGATTCGAAGTTCAAGAAATTCCTTTCTAAATTTAGCAACCTTTCGGTAAATATACCATTGTTGGGAGCCCTACAAGAGATGCCCGGGTATGCTAAGTTTATGAAAGAATTGGTAACAAAGAAGAGAACCATGGACTTCGACACAATTGAAGTTACTCATAACTGTAGTGCTATAATGTCTAGTACGATGGTTGTGAAGAAAAACGATCTAGGGGCATTCACTATCCCATGTACTATTAGGGTGTATCAATTTGGGAAAGCCTTATGCGATCTTGGAGCAAGTATTAATTTGATGTCATTAGCCGTGTTTCGAAAGTTGGGTTTGGGAGTCCCGACACCAACGAAAATGCGTCTATTGATGGCCGACCGCTCTATAAAAAGACCCATGGGTGTGTTGTGTGATGTGCTTGTGAAGGTGGATCGTTTTATTTTTCCAGCTGATTTTGTGATCTTGGATTGTGAAATTGACCATGAAGTCCCCATTATTCTTGGTAGACCATTTTTGGCTACCGATCGAGCTCTAGTTAATGTTGAATGTGGTGAAATGAAATTTCGAGTAAACAACGAAGAGGTGTCATTCAATGTTTGCAAGTCCATGAAACAACCTATGGATTTACAAGTTGTCTCCGTAATCGATGTGGTGGATGATGTTGTGGCTAGAACTATGGGGGATGAATTTGCTAGAGAGCCTTTGGTGGGAGTCTTGTGGGATCTTGAAAATAAAGGGAATGAAAGATATGAAGAAGAACTTGCATCCTTGAAAAGTTTTGGGTCTTACCCGAGAAACCCTTGTAAGTTGGATCTTGACTTGAAAAATCGGGAAACTCCTCCCGCAAAGCCTTCGATTGAGGATCCACCACAAATCGAGCTCAAGTTATTGCCACCTCATCTTCGGTATGTGTTTTTGGGAGAAGGGGAGACTCTACCCATTATTATTGCAAGTGATTTATCATCAAGGCAAATTGAGGTGTTGAAATCGGCGGTGAGTCGGTATATTCGGGCACTTGGTTGGACTATAGCGGATATCATTGGGATTCCACCCGGTATATGCACTCATAAGATCAAGCTTGAGCCCGATTTTGTAGCCAGTGTAGAACATCAAAGAAGACTAAATCCTCCAATGCAAGAAGTTGTGAAGAAGGAAATCATCAAGTGGCTTGACGCAGGCGTAGTTTATCCTATCTCGGATAGCAGTTGGGTGAGTCTAATACAATGTGTTCCAAAGAAAGGTGGTATCACGGTTGTCCCAAACAAAAATAATGATCTTATACCTGTCCGTCCGATCACCGTTTGGAGAGTGTGTATTGATTATAGAAAGTTAAATTCTTGGACTGAGAAGGATCACTTCCCCATGCCCTTCATGGATCAAATGCTTGATAGGTTGGCGGGTAGAGGGTGGTATTGCTTCATCGATGGATATTCAGGCTATAATCAAATCTCCATAGCTCCCGAAGACCAAGAAAAAAACTACTTTCACTTGTCCCTATGGCACTTTTGCGTTCAGGCGCATGCCCTTTGGGCTATGCATTGCACCGGCCACTTTTCAACGGTGCATGCTTTCTATCTTTTCTGACATGGTAGAGAGTTCCATGGAGGTGTTCATGGATGACTTTTCAGTGGTTGGTGATACATTTGAAAATTGCCTTGAACACTTGGAGAAGGTGCTTGAAAGAAGTGTGGCGAATAATCTTGTGTTGAATTGGGAGAAGTGCCACTTTATGGTTAAGGAAGGGATTGTTCTTGGACACAAAATATCAGGTCGAGGAATCCAAGTCGATCAAGCCAAGGTGGAAGTCGTTGCTAAGCTACCACCTCCAATATCTGTTAAAGGGGTCCGGAGTTTCCTTGGCCATGCGGGCTTTTATAGGAGGTTCATTAAAGATTTCTCTAAAATTGCCCATCCGATGTGCAGACTCCTTGAGAAGGAGGTCACTTTTGAATTTAATGAAGAGTGCTTGAAGGCATTCAATTGCCTTAAAAAGAAGCTTGTCTCATCCCCGATTATCGTGACCCCAAATTGGTCACAACCATTTGAACTCATGTGTGATGCTAGTGGTATGGCATTGGGAGCTGTGCTTGGACAACGAAAAGAGAAACTTTTCCATCCCATCTATTATGCTAGCAAGTCATTAAATGATGCTCAAAAGAACTACACTGTTACAGAACAAGAATTGCTAGCCGTGGTGTATGGGTTTGAGAAATTTCATGCTTATTTGTTAGGCACAAAATTCATTGTACACACTGATCATGCCGCCCTCCGATATTTTATGGCAAAGAAAGAAGCAAAACCCCAATTGATAAGATGGATTCTACTACTTCAGGAATTTGATTTTGAAGTAAAGGATCGAAAAGGGTGTGAAAACCAAGTAGCCGACCATCTGTCACGCCTTGAGATAAATGAGAACATTGGAGGAGATGTTGATCTTGATGTTACATTCCCGGATGAACTTGTCATGAGTTTGAAAGAGAGTACTCTACCATGGTATGCCGATTTTGCAAACTATATAGTGAGTGGACTCCTTCCGGATGAGCTGAGTTACTATCAAAAGAAAAGATTCCTCCATTGTGTGAAGCGGTACTTTTGGGATGAGCCCTACCTTTTTAGGGAATGTGCGGAGGGAATCATACGGAGATGTGTCATGGACGAGGATATTAAAGCCATTCTTGAGGCATGCCACTCTTCTCCTTTTAGTGGCCACCATGGTGGTCTGAGAACCGCATCGAAAGTCCTTCAATGTGGATATTATTGGCCTACCATTCACCGTGACACTCACGAATTAGTAAATTCTTGCATTCAATGTCAAAAGCATGGTGGTATCTCGAGGAGGCATGAAATGCCTCTAAGGCCCAATCTTGAGGTGGAGCTATTCGATGTATGGGGCCTTGATTTTATGGGTCCATTTGTGAGATCATATGGTAATAAGTATAGCTTGGTAGCCGTTGACTACTTTTCCAAGTGGGTTGAGGCCATTGCCTTACCAACCAATGAAGGTAAAAGTGTGACTCTCTTCCTGAAAAAATGTATTTTCACTTGGTTTGGAACTCCTCGAGCTATCATTAGTGACGGAGGGTCACATTTTTGTAATCGGCTATTTGAAGCTTTGCTTGAAAAATATGGGGTGCGGCATAAGGTGGCGACTCCATATCATCCTCAAATGAGTGTTCAAGTGGAGGTTTCCAATCGGGAGATCAAATCTATCTTGGAGAAGACCGTAAATGTAGGGCGTACAAATTGGGCAAGGCAACTTGATGATGCTCTGTGGGCATATAGGACTGCATTCAAAACTCCTATTGGCATATCGCCCTATCAGCTAGTGTTTTGAAAGGCTTGTCATCTCCCGATTGAGTTAGAGCACAAAGCTTTGTGGGCCTTGCGGAAATTGAACATGGATTGGGTGGATGCCTCGAAATCAAGAGTAGATCAACTTCATGAATTGGATGAGTTCCGACTTAAGGCATATGAGAGCCCAGCATTATACAAGGATAAAATTAAGAAATGGCATGATGCCAAGATCTTAAAAAGAGAGTTCCATGCAGGTGATAAAGTGCTACACTTCAATTCGAGGCTAAAACTCTTTGCGGGGAAGCTAAAATCCAAGTGGTCTGGCCCTTTTGTAGTAGCTAATGTCTTTCCTAGTGGTGCTATTGAACTCGAGGACCATGAGCAAAGGAGGTTCATGGTGAATGGTCAAAGATTAAAATATTTTTATGAGGGCGGAACGGGAGCGGCTAAGGTTGAGTTGCTCCGTTTTAAGGATGCTTGGTGATGAGGAACAACGTCGAGCCACGACGATAACCAAGGCTCTTCTTGGGAGGCAACCCAAGGTTATTTATAGTCATTTCAAGTTTGTTTGATTGCTAATTCTTAGTTATTTTGGTGAATGCAGGTGAATAATGCTAAGTGTGGGAGCTTGGGTACTATTTTGAGCTAAATTAATCACCTGCTAGCACACATGCCCACATGCCCACGCATTTTGGGATGCATGAGGCTAGCAGGTGGAAGGCAACATTCTGCCTGGAGGCAAGGATCCACCTGCGTGCGCAGCCCAGGCACAAGCGTGCGCAGGATAGCAACGCAGGAGGCTCTGCCTTCAGCCTTCTTCGAAGCCAAATTCCTCACCTGCGTGTGCAGGTCCCAGCATGCGTGCGCAGGTGACCCTCCGCAGGTGCTACTGCTGGCTCCACACGCCCAGGTGCACTGCCCAGGTAAGGACTGCCCACCTGCGTTCGCATCTCCCCACATGAGTGCGCATGGTGGGGCGCAGGTGGGGGTGAACCTCCGAATATTTATTTTTTTAAATGTTTGGGTCGACCTGACCCAGGTTGATCCATTCCCTTCTTTAAAACATGACCCATACCCAAAAAAAAAAAAACCCCCAATTCCTTCTAACTCTAAAGATCACCTCCCCTTCACAACATCACCATCGGCTATTCTCTTTCCTTTCAAAGTTGCTCTTGTCTTCTTCTCTCCTTTACTTTCAAAGAGGATTGCACACATTACCTCTTTCATTTCAAGATTCTCCATTTCTCCACCTCTTCTTTTAAGTTTGGTAAGTTTACTTGGTTTAAAATTTTCTACGAAGACTTTAGACACAAATGGAAACTCATGAGTTGTGCTAGTTTTTGGTGAAGCATTAAGTCATATGGACTTCCTATGGTGTAGTATTGATGTTATTGTGGTTTTATTGAGTTGGGGGTGATGCTTCATATACAATTGGGGAAGTCTTGAGTACCCAAAAGTTTATGCCCACCAGGTGTTTGATTATATTCCAACATGAGTATTTCCTTGTCTTTCCTTTTGTGCATGAATTAAGTGAACTACCCATGGTTCCTTGAAATTATCTTGAGCTTTATTCCATCTCCAAATGATGTGTTACAATAGTGTAAAGAAGATGTGTGAATTACATGATTTTTCGAGTGCCATAATTCTTACTATATTTCTCCACTTCATGAGGCACAATTGGTGATTCTTGTTGACAAAATGAGTTGGTGCGCACACTTGTTCATAACACAAATGCATGCTTTACCCTATGATAGATTAGGTGACACCATTCTTAAGGGTAAAACGTCATTTTTGTTCTCATTCGGGTCATGATGGATTGTGTTTGAGATATAGTGGTCCAAATACCCTCCTAGGTGCCTTCATATAGAATTTTACTTTGCATTCACATTAGTTAACATAATTTTCATTTTCTTTCCTTTATTGAAAATCCAAAAACATGTTTTACCTTTGGTTTGTGTGGTTTGTTTCTTCTGATTTGTTGTAGGGGATGTCTCCAAGGAAATCAATGCCACGAGGAGCAAAGAAAGATCATCACAAGGACAAAGGCAAGGCCATTGCCACCACTTCTCAAAGAAAAGATCCCACACCACAAGGACACTCTAACACCGCTGATGTGCAATACACACTTGATATCTCAAAGGAGCTAGCCAAAGATGTTGATAAGCTCAGATTTTCCAACGCAGAAATGCGTGACCTTTACAATGAATGGGTGCACACTAGGGGATTCAACCCCGAGAAAATCTTTAATGTGAAGGGCGTTCGTGATCATTTCCCCGATATTGTCAGACAGGTCAACAAATTTGCTTGGGAAGTATTCACTGATATTAATCCCGATTCGCGCCCGTGCTTTTATTTTCCTGATCTTGTAAAGGAATTCTATGCCTCCTACGTCATTCGGCACAATCAACAAAAGTATAAACCACCAGTGGCAGATCAACCTTGCCTTCGGAGTGTACTTGTTAGAGGAGTGGAAGTGCCATGCTCCGTTTCTGCAATTAACAAGTTATACTTTGGTCATGATTGCGCACCGGGGGTTGAGAGCAAGAGGCGAATGCTTGAGGGGCGCGCTCATTTTCCATGGCTTTCCAAAATAATTGCTAAAGGTCTTCCACTATGGGCAAATGGGATTGGACAAATCAAAAGACGAGATCTTTCTATTCAAGCAAAACATTGGCTTGGTTTTGTGGGTAATCGATTGCTTCCTTCCACCAATGATCAAGATGTCACTCTTGAAAGGGCTATTCTTGTGGGTTGTATTATGGATGGGTTGGATGTCAACCCGGGAGAGATAATTACTAAAGTAATAAAGCTCCGATCCAAGCAAGTTGGCACGCTACTACCTTTTCCTGCTCTTATATCGGCTTTATGTGCAGTCCACCGTGTTCCTCTCTTCCCAAAGATTGATAAGAAAATCAAATGCATGGGAGTCATTGATATTCGTACCAGTCAGGATGACGATAATGCAGTAGGTTTAAAGAGAAAGTTTGGTGAGGATTCAGGTTCTTCCATGAGAGAGGTGCCCACTGCTAGCACCTCTCCTATGACTTCTCATGTTTCAGCACATGGTGACATACATCTGGATCGTGATCTCCTTCAGGTACCGCCTCCAACACAGACTACGCAGCCTCCTCGGTCTTCCACGCTGACATTTGCTAAGGTTGCAGCCATGACTTTGGTAAATGACAGCTCTATCTCCCGGTTGGTGGCCGACATTCCTCATTTCATTCAGGTGGCTATTGAGTGGAGCCTTGGGCCTTTACGTGCTCAGATGATAGACTATGAGCGGAGATTATCTGTGGTTGAGGCTCGGGAGGATAGTGAGGTAGTTACTACTCTCAGGACAGATCTTGCGAGTCTGCGTGATGAGATGCAGTCGATGCAGCCCTCCATCTCTTTCGATGATACCCAGTTCACTATCTCACAGGTAGAGACTGGCCCCATCCTTCCATTTGCAGACTTGTTTGGGTATTCTCCTGTGGGGGAAGAGACAGGGATCGAGTTCGGCACAGGGCTCTCTGAGGATCAGCAGGTAGAATTGGCCAAAAGAAAGTCCATTGAGGAACTCCAGGCACAGACAGTTGGTGCTGGCCCTAGCTCTCGGCCTTTTGAGGAGGTTCATACAGGAGTCCAGTCTGAGGAGGATCCTACTGTTACAGCCCCAGCATCGGCACAACCTTCACATGATATAGATCCGAGCGCCTAGTGCGCCTCAGGGAGTTTTGTCTTTCACTCCTTTCCTCTTTGTCCTATATTGATTGCACTGGGGACAATGTAATACTTTTTAGGGGGGGGGGGGGTAGGCCAATTCATTCATTTTACTTTATGGTATGTAATATTAATTCATGATTCTATTTGGATGCCATCTTGTTATGAGTTTTGACTCGGATATTGCCCTTACCGGGCCATTCATTTGTGTTGATTCGGATATTGCCCTTGCCGGGCCATTTTGTTGATTCGAATATTGCCCCATCTTTCTTAAGTTGTGATTTGGATAGTGCCCTTGCCGGGCTCTTTTTCCATGCTAGTCCTAATTTAAGTTTGGGGGAGTTGAAGAGGTACAAAGGTCCCTCCAAAATTGTCGTGGCAAACAAAAATGATTTGAGAAAATGATTTTGTTTTAGAAAAGAAAAGAGCAAAGTGGTTCCAAGCCTCCTCTTGTGTGTGACCTGTTAATTCAATTTTTGGCTCATGCTTCATAAGTCTTTGACTTAGAGTAGGTTGTCAAGTTCAATTGCTCAAAGTTGGGGGAAAGACTAACTTTCTATTTTAAAGAAAAAGTGCCTAGTGTGGTGAGGTTTTTGATTAATTCTTGTACACACATGATAGTCTAGAACTTGCCCCGCGTGTATTCAAGGTGAAATTTGGGACCTAACTTGGTTTAGAGAATAACCTGAGGCCATCTTGTCCACCACTCGACCTAAATTCCCACCTTGACATTTATCCCTAGTTAACCCAGTTGAGCCTTTTACCACTTTCTTCTTAGATATGACCATACTATGACACCCCACTTTCGTCTTTGACAACCCTTTTTCTTGTCTATCACTCAATCTCTGTAGACACATCGCATGAATTTTAATGTAAACCAATATAGGCAAAGGCTTGAGCTCGGAGAAGCATGATTGTGAAAATGGTTGAGATGGAAGTTAAAAGTTAAGTTGGAGAAAAAGGAGATGTATAAGATTTTAAAGGGAGGTGTATGCTTGGTTGTTGCATAAACAAATGAATAAAGAATTATAATGGAGAGGAAAGTTTGTAGAGAGAAAAGAGAGGCATGAGTTACTAATGAATAAATGAAAGGGCCTCAAAAGCAAATGAAGAGGGAATTTTGGTTGGAAGGCTATATATATAAAAAGAGAAAAGAAGAGAGAAGAAAAGCAAAGACAACGCAAGCAAAGGCGAATAAGGTGGAGAGCTGGAACAAAGTGGGCCTAAGAAATGATAATGCGATTGTGTTTAGGGAAATCTTCTAGTCACTTGATCCATAAACCCTTCCTCTCAACCGAACCTTTGTTATTGCCCGCAAGTCCTTGGTGACTTAAAACCTTGTTGGTCCCCATTAGTGGCAAATGACACAAAGGGCAAGCCTATGGTTCTACGTGTGGTACTTGAATTTCTTTGTGAGAGTGAGAGAGAGTTCATTCTATCCTTACCCCCTAGTGAATCACATTACCTTGTGGGGGTGGAGAAAATTTTTGCAAGTGAGAGGCATGGATACCTTGAAAGAGAAAGTGATGTCACACCTTCAATTTGGGAAAATGAGCAAGACAATTTGCAATTTGGAGATGAGACAAGCTCTGAAAAATCTTGTGTCACACCTTGAGAATCAGCCCAACCTGAAAATTATTTGTTTGAGGAATTTGTCTCTTGGTTAATGAGGATTGATTTGTGAAAAATAAAGCATGTTTCGCTTGTTTGTCATGACTTATTGGAGGAACCGATTGAACTTTATAGGTTTAATGGTTTAGTGATGTCCCTTGTGGTTGTTCATGGTAAAGAGCATCCTTTTCTTTTCACTTTAGGTGTTCTTGATTACTTGAGGACAAGCAATAGTTTAAGTTTGGGGAAGTTGATAAGTTGACATTTTACCTGATTCTTAATTCATTTGAGCTTGGATTATCTTGAAATTCGCATTGATTCGATATAAATTCTCATGTTATATGGCTCTTGTATGCAGGTAATGGTTGAATTCGAGCCCGAGCTAACCATGCGAGTTAATGGGAGTTTGAAAAGTTAAGAAAGGATTCTGGATTTAACACCATGGGAGACTATTAACCACCTGCGCACGCAGGTCATGAGATGCGCACACAAGTGGCTGACTGAGGAGCCAAGCAGCGTGAGGCAGTGCCATCTGCGCTAGCCTCCTGCGCGCGCAGGTCATCCATCTGCGCTGGAACCTGCGCCAGCAGATGGCTAGTGCAGTGGCATTTCCGTAATTTGGCTGGACGCAATTTTTTTACTATAAAATGTAATTTTTCCAGCTCTGAAAAGAGCTTTTTGACATTTTTGTAAAGATAGAGTAAAGGAGAGTGAAACCCTAAGGAGAAACAAGTTACATTCTTGAAATTTTTGGATCAAATTGGTGAAAACATTTGGATTCAATGGAAGTTTGGGAAGAGAATTTGGGTGATTTTCTTCTCTCTTATTTTATGAGTAGCTAAATTCTCTACTTGGGGTTATGCTTGACTAAGATGTGATAAGTGTATGGGTTTTGTTAATTTGATTTGTGTTTAGCTAATTGCCAAGGTTTTTAACCCCATTCTATGCTTTCATCTAAATTAGGGGTTGCAAACTCTAATTAATTTTAGAGCTCTTGTCATCCTTGACAAAGGGGACAAGGGTGAGGAGTGGGTGTAAGCAATAACTTGATGTATGTCATTTAATAGCATCTCTTAGACATAAGGGTGATAATTGAGGTATTGAATTGGTCTTATAATCTGCACTATTGAGGTGTTCGAAAGAACCCAATTGTGAAACCTTGGTGTTTGGTTGACAAATCAACACCAAGCATCTGTGATCTAACCTACCCAAAGCCCTTAGCTAAATGTAGTTAAATGCTCAATTTACCCATACAAAATTTCACTCTTACGAAGGCATAACCCCAAGTCTCGTAATACCCTTGGTTTTAACTCCTTTTCTCTACTCTTGAACTTGTGTGTCCTAAGTTACAAAAGTCTAAATAGTTATAAGTTAACAGATAATAAACCCCCCATTTACTTTTATGTATTATTTTCATAGCATCGCGTGTTAGCACTAGTTGCTTGTGACACTTAGAGGTGAAAGCTATCGCATTCATTCCTCGTGGATTCGACCCCGACTCCAAGTTGGGTAATTATATTGCTAACGATCGCTTACATTCTATTCTGGGGTGTATTTGAGCGTTATCAAGTTCAAACGTTGTTTTTTTCAAATTGCTCAAGTTCCTCTTTTATTGCTTTGACCGAACTTTCATCCTCTAAAGCTTCGTTAACCTTCTTTGGTTCAAGTTGATATATAAGTGCAACATTTGCACTTTTCTTGCTAGAAGCTCTTATTTTTATTCCTTACTTGGGATCTCCAATAATGAATTTCTTTGGATATTTAGGTTCACTTTTCCATTCATTTGGAATAGTTTCTATTGCAAATTGATCATTTGTAGTAGCAGTTACTAATTAACTTTGATGGCAGTCGACTTTGATGAAGAGTTGACTTCTATGGGAGTAGTTTTTGCTGTGTTAACCTGTTC
The DNA here is from genome assembly GCA_031232105.1 of Capsicum rhomboideum. Classification (NCBI taxonomy): domain Eukaryota; kingdom Viridiplantae; phylum Streptophyta; class Magnoliopsida; order Solanales; family Solanaceae; genus Capsicum; species Capsicum rhomboideum. Next base: position 56,603,323 of record CP124718.1, read on the forward strand.
ATCCTCATCGTCTGCACTACTAGTATTCTCAATAATATGATTAGAGTCATCAAAAATAACATGAATGGATTCTTCAATACAAAGAGTACGTTTGTTGAAAACTCTATAAGATCTACTAGAATTAGAGTAACCCATGAAAATACCTTCATCACTTCGAGGATCAAATTTACCAATATTATCCTTACCATTGTTGTGAACAAAGCATTTACACCCAAATGGATGAAAGCACCCAATGTTGGGTTTCTTGTTGTTCCACAATTCATAAGGAGTTTTCTTTAGAATTGGTCTGATAAGGCATCTGTTAAGCATATGATGAGCAGTATTTATGAATTTTGCCCAAAATTTGTGAGGTAAGGAGTGTTCACATATCATGGTTCGTGCCATATCCTGAAGAGTTCTATTTTTACATTCCACAACTCCATTTTGCTGTGGGGATCTTGGAGCAGAGAAATTATAGGTGTAGCCTTGACTATTATAGAAGGCTTCAAAGCTCTTTTTTTCAAATTCTCTTCCATAATGATCACTTCTTATAGAAGCAATATAGTAACCTTTTCACGTTGGATCTTTTCATAGAAAAATTCAAAACTTTTTAAAGTATCATCTTTATTAGATAAAAACATAACCCAAGTAAAATGAGAGTAGTCATCAATAATAACAAAGGCATACCTTTTATCTCCAATGCTAGCAGTTCTAGTGGGACCAAAAAGGTCCATGTGCAGTAGCTATAATGGATTAGTAGTATAGACAATATCCGTAATAGGAAAAGAGTTTTGAGTTTGCTTACCAAGTTGACACGCATCACAGATTTGAGTCTTTTTGTAATCCAACTTGGGAAGGTCATTGACTAGATCATGTTTGGCTAATTTTTCAATGAGTCTCATGCTTGCATGACCAAGTTTTTTGTGCCAAATCCATGGATCTTCAGAAATTGAGGCTAGACAAATATGATCGTCTGTCCTTTTAATAGAGTCTAGAACACATACATTTCTGAGTCTATTTCAGGAAGAAGAGGCTTATCGTGAATTTCAATTATACATCCATCCTTCTTGAATCTTACCTTCAGACCAATATCACATAGTTGACTTATACTCAGCAGATTGTACTTCAAGCTTTTAACCAAATAAACGTTAGTGATATCACATGATTCATTAAAGAAAATAGTATCAATACCTATTACTTTGTCTTTGGAGTTATCTCCAAAGCTTATATCACCTCCATCAAAATCAGCAGCAAATTTAAATAGGCTTTTGTTCCCTGTCATGTGATTTGAACACGCATTGCTAAGATACTATTTTCCTTTAGGCTTTGAGTGGTGTTCCTGGACAATAGATATATCACTTATTTTTTGATACCCAAGAATTCTTGGGTCCTTTAGAGTTAGTACTTGGATTTGTAGACTCAGTTTTGGGTCTCCAAATCTATTTGCCAGGATTTCTAGAACGAAATTTGCAGTTGTAATATTTATAACCAGGTTTACCATAGTGATAACAAGAAAGATGAGAGTATTTTTTAGTGGTTGAACATGTATGATAAGTATTATGACTGTGACTGGTTGCTCTGGTTGACTTACTAGAGTTAGTTGACCATACCCTCCACAACTATAATGTTTATTATCATAAGTGGATCCACCACTGTCAGATTTTTTGTCAGCTGACTTAGAGGAGTTAGTCAGCTGATTAGACCTGACAATACTGTGACTGGAAGATTTTTCAAAATTGTTGATTTTAATTTTCAATTCATCAACTTCTTGTAAGAAATCTTTTTCAATTGCACAAACTTCAAGTTTAATTTCCTAGTCTCTTCTTTCCATTAATAAAGCCCTTTTTTCATCATGAGCTTTATTTAAATTAGCTATGACATGATCTAACATATTTGGCAGTTTTGAGCATTCATTACAAAAATTAGCTCTTACCTGACTGAATTTCCAATAGCCATGAAGCAGACATCTCCAATGTTGTCATTTTCATTTTCAGAGTAGTCTTCATCACCCCAACTACTGAAAGCCTTTTCACCTTCTTTGGAGCGTCCTCTTCTAGCTTCTTGATAATCATAAGCAATATGACCATACCTACCACAATTATAGCACTTACCTTCATTCCTGTTGTACTTAGTATTTTGCTTTCCTTTTGAGTAATTTGATTTTCCCCTTCTTTGATTTCTAGATCTCCTGCAATTGTCAACAACTGTCCTGGTGATGAGAGCATGTTCATCTTCATCCAAGGCATCATCATCTTCTTTATTTATAACTTTAAAAGCCGCAATTTTCTTTTTTTTAACTTGCAGTTGATCCTTCTTATTAAGATTTAGCTTTTTCAAAGGCAATAAGATCTCCTCTTACTTCATCATAAGTGATCTTATTTAAATTCATACTTTCAATAGCCACAACCTTAGAATGTCATTAAGGAGGCAAGCTTCTGAGAATCTTGGTGATCTGGTCTGCTACTGGATAAGTTTTTCCTGGAGCTTTGAGTTCACCAACGATTTTGCTAAATCTGGAAAATGCTTCTTCAATGGACTCCCTATCTTTCATCTTGAAAAGTTTATAATCATAGACCAATAAACTTACAAGAGTTTGCTTGACCCTCTGATTTCCTTGATAAGTGACTTTTAGTTTATTCCATATTTCCTTAGCAGTTTCACAACAAGATATCTTTTCATATTCTTCACCACTATTAGCATTGTATAACACATTATTTACCTTTGAATTGATCTGAATGATTTTCATTTGTTCATCAGTGAAATCCTCCAAAGTTGGAATTTTTTTAGTTGATACTTGACCATCATCTGATTTCTTTACATATTTGTTGGCTGGAACAAGGGGAAGATCACCCAACTTGATCATCTTCTATGCCTTCACATCATAGGACTTTATGAAGATTTCCATCCTTTTCTTCCAATGGGAGAAGTGTTTCCCATTAAAGTAGGGAGGTTTAGTTTGAGATGTACCTTCTGAAAATAGTACACCAGATACAGATTGAGCCATGATATTTTCTCTTTTTGTTGTTAGACAATTATAAGTGAGTCCAGGCTCTGATACCAATTAAAAGTAGTAAGGGGGGTGAATTACTCTTTTTGTATTTATCAGTCGACTTGCTATGCCAGTCAGTTGACTATCGAGAGAGCATTGAGAAAACTATTTGAATACTGTAAAGGAAATTATTGAAGGTAAATATGACACCAAATATTTTATACTGGTTGGGACTTAGAATAGGTCTTACTCCAGTCTCCTTAGGTTGCAAGGGACTCTACTAGCTCTTTTTTTGGTGAATAAAATAAATACAAGATTTGAGTAAAGCTTTTTGGCTTATAATCACACTTTTCTTCTTTTTCTCACATTTGATACAATGCCTCACCAACTATGTTTTTCTTTCCTCTCTTTTTGAATACACAGTAAACTTCTAGAGAATACAATGCTTAATGAAAGTAGAGCAAAGAGCCAGAAAAGGTTGAGACAAGTGTATGGTCTCTTCCTTAATCTTCCATCCTTTAAATAGAGGAGGCTATGCTACTAGCTGTTTGGAAGATTCAAAAACTAAAAGGCAACCCAAGAGATTTGATCCTTGAAAATGGGATGTAAAATATCCTATTTTCAAGAATATAGTTTGACCATTTAATTATGGTCCTTACAATTAATGAGCCATGATTCTTTTCTTAAAAAAGGATTCTTGATGCTTGAGTAAGTCTCCTTTCCTTTGCCAAATATACTGATTAGATATTGCTTGATTCTTTAAAGATTGTATTGACTTTTTTTTTTTTAGGAAGTCTAGTCCCGTATTTAAGGATTCTTGAAATCTGGAAAACATTTTCTTTCCTTGACGGCACAAGATTTTCAACTTCTTTCCTTTATTGTGGCTTGAATAAAGGAGTTTGGTATCAATCACAGATTTGATTGATTTGGTATCAATCACAAATTTGATTGATTTGTACATATATCCTTCCTTTTATAATCCACATCTAAGATCCTTTTGCTTTGAATTTGATTTGGCTTCCTTTTTGATTTCATATCAAATTGAAACTTGATTTGCTCCTGTATAAATGTCATACATTAAAATCAGACATTAAAAATTTGCGATAAGGTGGGAGTGACATCTGTGGTGGACAGGATGAGGGAAGTGAGATTTAGATGGTTTGGACATGTGATGTGGTGAGATTCAGATGCCCTAGTGAGAAGGTGTGAAAGGTTGGATTAGAAAAAACATGACGTATATTCAGGTTATCAAGGACATGACCTTATATAGGGGGATGTAGAGGACGCGTATTAGAGTAGAAGGTTAGTCGGGTAGGAGTGTTGTCGTGCACTAGTCATAGTATGGTAGCTTAGGATTTAGCCGTTGATATCTATCATTGTTGTTGTTTATTGTATTTTGATTATCGCACTATATTTGTGGCTAATTATTATTTTTCTGGTAGATTTTGCACTGTTTCGTCGTTAGTTGCCATAGTTTCTTCACTATTTTCCTTTTCTTTATACCTGGATTTGCTACACTTAAGCCGAGAGTTTTTCAGACACAACCTCTCTACCACTTGTAGGATTTTATTGGATATGTTGTTGTTGTTGTTGTTGATGATGATGTTGTTGTTACACTCCTGAAATATAATATTACCTATCTAAACTTTCCTACATTGTCAATTGGCATGAAAAGTAGTCTCACTATCTGTATAATGTTTAAGTGGATGTTTGGATTGTCTTATAACTTTTGGCTAATAAGTCAAACGCCATAAGTTAGAAATTCTAAATTATTATTTCTAAATTATGGCTTTTGACTTATTTTGCCTTTTTAGCATAAAATTAAGTGATTTTAAGCACTTTTCATTTTACTCAAACACATTAAAAGTGCTTAAACTCTTTTTTTTAAAAAATTAAAGTTGACCACATGGGCCATTTTATTAAAAGAACCAAAGAGTACAAAGCCTGAACTGAATGTCCAGGACCAAAAGCTGTTGAGACAAAAAGCAAACAAAAATAAAATAAAATAAAAAATCTCAAAAACATCGAAGAGTCTAGAAAAGCTCAGATGAGATTGGGCTCTTCAACTTTATTCGCTTTACTGTAGCCGCCATTAACCTTCAAAGTCAGTCTGAATTGATGAGATGAAGCTGGTGAAGATCAAAACTCCACTAACTATTTGATACTCTTAACCCCAAATCTGTATTTCATCGAGCTTGACTCAATGAAGACTTCTTCAACTCTATGTGAAAAGATCTGGTGAGTAAAATAATAGTTAGTCATGTTTCTTTAATTATAGAACCTTTTCAATTTTTTAACACACCACTGTATCTCCTCTTTTCTGCAGATTGAGCTTTGGCCAAGCTATACTACAAAATCGAGGATCTTCTATGGTATCTCAGATAACCTCTATAAGGACCACTTTTCTATTGTTAATCGTTTAGACTGCTTGGTTGTTTAATTTCTCGTCTTTCTTGGCAGATTGAGGTTAAAAATATGATACCATTGCCCAAGATTCAAGAAAAATAGGTGAATCATCCAACCAATCTTCTATAAATTTCACTTCCTTTTTTGTTGTATATGTATCTGCTTGTGTGGTTGTTTCTTCTCTTATCTGCATACTTTTGCTTGGTTTTTATTGTTACCCATTGATATTTAAATCTCTATTTTGGAATTTTTTGATTATGAGATTTTGCACCTAATTTTTATCCATGCTAACAATAGTTTTTGCCTCCATTGCTATGTCCTACATTGATGTATATATTATTCTTTGTGTACCTACAAAATAGAAAACCTGGTTAGCAAAAAAGTCAGCTAGCTTGTTGTATTCTCTAAGAATGTGCTCCACAACCACCTCTACATTAGCCATTAGAAATTTAATTCTCCTTCTATCCATAGAAATGCACCAAGGCGCTTCCTATATCCCATCCAATATTTTCTTCAGTATAAGAGAATCCGTCTCTAATGTCAGAGGAAGAAAATTTTGATTAATGCAATATTCCAGATTTAATAGTAGTGCCACAACGTCATCCACTAAGTTAGTACTATCCTCAACTCTTATAGCTTCTACATATACCAAGTTTCCCTCTAATTCCTAATCCAGAAAGCACTAGAACTAGGGTTTGGGTTTCCTTTGGCTGTTCCATATGAATTGCATTTGTATGCTCCCAAAGTTGGTGGTCTTCAAAATACCACTTTGCACCCTATTCTTGTATAATATTCCTCAAAGAATTTCACCATTAGTGGCCAAGTTGTAAGAAAATTACTCAACTATGTATAATTGTTCCTAGCCAAAAAATATAAGTTTTTGTTAATCTTCATTTCCATCCCAAAATATGTCATCTTTCCTCCATGATTAATAGTGTTCCCTCTCTTCCATATTTGAAAAAAAATAAACATAGAAGCTGCTTTATATAGTAACTTGAGTTTAGGAAATACTTTAGCGTTCCATCATTTGAAAACTGTATCCTTAAGTTGGAGAAAAGGTCCATTTATCCGTGCTGCAGCTGCAAACTTGACCTAAATTTTATTAGCCACTGAACACTTGATAAATAAGTGTTCAAATGTTTCTACTTCACCTTTTTTATAGCAACTACAAATAACCTCATCATGTACTCTAATCTTCAAAAGTACTTCACCAACATTTCCACTTTGTTTCCAAAGTCTCCACAAGAGAGGGAGACTTTAAAAGGCACCCTTTTCACCCATAATTTCTTGAATCCATCTTAACATCTTTTCTTTGTCTTATAATTTCCCTAGCTAATCCAAAAATGAACCTAGCTGAGCTATTTAGCATCCAGAAGGGTCTATCTCACTCTTTAGAATCCTCTATTACCATTAAATTCTTGTGAATGTGGTTACAAACTTCATTTGGAAATAATTGTTGAATCAAGTCTGTATTTCATCTTCCCTGTGCAAATAATTGACTCACATCTTCTACAGGGTGTATGTTTCAACTGGATAATGATAAATAAAATTACAAAGCATCAAGTTGAGTTCAGTTATCATATCATATGATAGAGTGTCCACAATTCGGTTTCCACCATATCTCTCGATCAATGTAATTTCTGGCCTCAATCATATACTTCCATGTCAGTGACCCTCCCACTCCACTTCACCATTTGAGGCCAATGTTTCTTACAGTAATTATTTCTTATGAAAATTGTCCACATGGATTTTTGAGTTCTAAAAGTCCAATATAACTTGGAAAAAAGAGCTTTGGACACATCAAACAAGAATCTAAAGCCTAAACACCCTTCCTCTTTACGAATATATTATCAGACCAAGCCACTCAATGTGTGTTTCTACCAACCTCCTTAAAATTCCATAAAAATCTGACAAACATTTTATGTAAATCATGAATAACACACTTAGGAGGATTTATGGCAGAAAGTAAGTATATAGGAATACTGTTTGAACATTGTTGATCAATACTAATTTTCCACCAAAAGAAAGAATCTTACCCTTCCAAGCCTGTAATTTATTGTGAACCTTCGTCATCAACTCAGAAAAATGAATTTTCTCTTCCTCACATGACCAACCGGACACCCTAAATAAGTTCAGGGAAATCTGCCTCTAGGAAACCTAGTGCACTCCTCCACTTCCTGTATAACAACATTAGCAGTCTTATGATAAACATAAAAGGCACTTTTCTCTTTGTTAATCTTCTGCCTGATTATTTCTCATAATCACCCAATGTCTCCATGATAAGCTGCAGAGACTTTTTGTCTACTGAAAAAAAGATAATAGTACCATCAACATATGCCAGATGATTAATATTATCACCTAATTTAGGCATTCCCAAACTCTTGAATTCTTCATTATTGAATGCTGAATTCAATGATCTAGCCAATACTTTAGCAGATAAAACAAATGGTACAAAAGAAAGAGGATCCCTTGCTTTACTCCCCTAGAAGTATGGAAAAAACTATTAAGTTGTCCATTTATAAGAATAGAATATCAATTATTGGCCACTAGTTTCCATGTCACTACCCAAACCCATCATGAGTGGCACCTACACTAACCCTCCGGTGGGAGAACCATTTAATCCAAATAATCATTATCAACACTTAGCCATATTTTAAATACAAATAAAACCAATCCTATATTAAATAACCAATGTCTAAATAGTTTAAACAAATAATGCAGAAATAGAACAAAAATCCTAAAACGCCCCCAGAAACTGAAGGTCATCGAGCCAGAACATCTACTAAAACAATATCCATGGGTGCAACCCAGAAAACTAACAATGATCTAAATTGTCTATGTATGAAACAAAACATAATGCAGGAAAGGTCCATGACTACTCGAAAGATGATGCTCACCCTTGGATCAGGAACCATGTTGCGGTCTACAAATAAGGTCTCATTGAATCCCCTGAAATATGTTCTGCACTCAACAAAAAAGAAGAGCACAGGACAGCATCAGTACAAAATCACTATATACTAGTAAGGTCATAGGCAAACTCAATTTAACATTGTGAACAAATAACCAACAATTTGAGAAGCAACCATGTCATCTAACAAGTAAATATTCAATTAAGTTCTTTTACCATAATTTCCAAGTACTCTATCAAGTCAATCAAATAACATAACACGTTTTAAAAATTGATACTCAACTTTATCCAAGTGTAATAATTCTCAAACACATAAGTTGTTACTTTTTCATAACACCTTGTTATTATTCTACAACACGTATTTGCAAAATTCAAGTACTATACCAACAATCAGGACCACACAAGGATTCCAATATATCATCAATTAAATCGAACCACATAAGGATCCCAAATATATCACCAAGTAAACCAGACCACACATGGTCCCAAATATATCATCAAGTAAACCAGAACGCACAAGGATCGAAATAAAATGATAATAATGCAACCCGGTTCACTCAAGAGAATATCAAACTCTCAATTACTATGTACACACATGCTATTGGTCTTATTTATGCCTACGAACCATGACCTGCAAAGGACGAGCTCAGTCCATGTACCAATTCCGTGATGATCAACTTTTACCAACTTATCTCACAATATCAACAGTACTGATTTCGCGACGATCAACATTCATCGATTCATCTCACAATATCAAACAATACCAATTTATGTACAATCACCACATGTGATAATTCAACCACACTTGCATATCAAACAAGCTCTTTTTACATAATTTCATTACAGGCGATCAACCGACTTGTAAATACATTCAACAAGTACATTCAATAGCATGCATTGCAATAAATAGAAAAATTGTCAATTAACATGCACACATAAATCAACTTGAGTTTTTAACTCCAATTCAACTATCACTTACCTCAATCCAAGCCCTGCAATGCTCTAATGAACTCGAGTGTTGCCTATTCTTGAAGCTTTGGCTTGATTATGGTCTAAAAATATCATAAAAACACTAATCAACAAATGTTCTAACAATCCTAAGAATTATAACCTAATCCCATAACCCTAAGGTCAAATTCATGAATCATTCACTCATTCTAGGATTTTTCTACCTTCATTCCACTTCAATTCCATTAATTTTATATTTACAAGAGTAATTTCTAGCATAATAGCCAAAACCTAACAATCCTTAGCCAAAACCAAAGGCTTTACACCTCTTTTCACTAGTTTACACCAAAAAATATACCTAGGTCAAGTTAATTCCTCCACCATGATCAAAGCCTAGCAATTATAGGAATTGATTAATGAAAAGTTAGTTAAATAGGTGGATTAAATTACCTCAACAATGAAAATTGGTTGGGGACTAATGAATATCTCCCAAAATAGATCTATTCTAACCTCTAAATTTTTTTTGGAATGAAAATAACATTTAAGACTGAAAACTGATTTTTACTACGCTTAGCCCATTATAGCGACCAGTCTATAAAGGGATCTGCCCGCTATCGTGGGACTGACCGACATTGAATCCCATAATACAAGGCCTGTGGTAGCGGCCTTCCTCCCACTATACCGGCATAGGTGAGGTAGAAAATCTGGTAGTCCTAGTTTTTGGCCAATTTTACAACAAACTTCCAGATTTCAACCTCTCAAACTAACCACATTACATCAACTATTATATCCACAGTTCTACTAATCCAAATTCAATTTCGAAAGTTTCTACAAACTCTTAAACCTCTTAACTAACACATTATGATTTAAAATCATGAAATCATCAACTTATCCATTACCAGATTTACCTAGATAATACCACACTTGGAATTCATCCAAAACTAGCCTAGCCTAAATTTTTTAACTTTTCATCTAGCGAGAATCTTAACCTGAACTTTTGCATACTAAGTTATATCGTAACAACTGAAAGGGTGGTTAAAAAAGATACCAATTTACCTATTTTCATTATCGAACGATAGCTTAAAGAAGAGAAAGGAAAAATAGCAAGGGAAAGTACCTGAATCCTCAAACAAATAAGGGTACTTATTGCACATATCCAACTCAGTCTCCCAAGTTGCCTCCTCAACTGGATGGTGTTTCCATTGGACAATCACGGATCTAATCTCTTTGGTCCTCAACTTTTGAGCATTCCGATCAAGTATCGCTATAGGTTTCTCTTCATAGGAAAGGTTCTTGTCAAATAATACTGAGTTCCAATGAATAATGTAATTGCCATCCCCATGGTATTTCTTAAACATAGATACATGAAACACCAAATGGAATCCTGACAAACTTGGGGGCAATGCAAGTCTGTAATCCAATGGACCCACATCATCAAAAATTTCAAATGGACCTATATAACTGGGGCTAAGCTTGCTTTTCTTACCTAACTGCATTACTCCTTACATAGCAAAAAGTTTAAGTAGTACATGTTCACCCTTCTCGAAGAACATTTCTCTTACATTGCGATCTGCATACTCTTTCTATCTGCTTTGATCTATCAACAACTTGTCCTGAATAATTCTCACCTTCTCTTGAGCTTTCTTTACCAAATCGATGCCCAAAGGTTTCATATCACCCACCTCTAACCAGTCTATGGGTGATCTACATCTTCTTATATAAAAAACCTCAAATGGAGCCATGTAAATACTAGAGTGATAACTGTTGTTGTACAAGAATTTGTACAATGGTAGGAATTGATCCTAATGAGCCCCAAAATCAGCAACACATGCTCGAAGCATGTTCTCAAGGACCTGAATTGTCCTCTCAGACTGCTCGTCAGTCTGAGAATGAAAAGCAGTGCTAAGATCAAGCTTTATACCCAACTTTTCATACAACTTATGCCAAAACTTGGAGGTAAACTGCTATCTCCGTCGGATATAATGGATACCGTCACCCCATGCAATCTCAAAATCTCCTTAACATAAATCTAGGCTAACTTCTCCAAGTTGTAGTTCATTTTAACTGGAATGAAGTGAGCGGATTTTGTGAGCCTGTAAATAATGACCCAGATTAAGTCATATTGTTTCAAGGTCTTAGGAAGACCTACCACGAAATCCACAAAAATTCTCTCCTATTTACACTTGGGAATGGACATCCTTTGAAGCAAACCTGCGGCCTTTGATGTTCATATTTCACCTCCTAATAATTCTGACATTTGGCCACATAATTTATTATATCCCTCTTTGTCCGGGGCCACCGATAGATTTTTCTCAAGTCACGATACATCTTGGTTGCAACAGGATGTATTAAATATCTGAAACCATGAGCTTCTGTGAGCAAACTAGGAATCACATCATCAACACCAGACATACACACACGTCCCCTTACTATCAACACACCACTAGCATTAAATTTGGCTTCATGGGCCTCATCACACACCACCATGTTTGAATTTTTTTCAACTTGGCATCTTCAAATTTCTTAGAATTGATTTGATCAAGGAATGTTGACCTTGCCTCAACACTGGCCAACACTCCACTCCTCTCAGACACCCCAAATTGCATAAACCGCATTGCTAGAGTTTGAATCTCTCTAGCCAAAGGATGCCTTGTTACTCTCAAACAAGATAAGATTCCCATACTTACAAGTTTCCTTCTCAATGCATCTGCCACCACATTGGCCTTTCCTGGATGATAATGGATGGCCACATCATAATTTTTTAGTAACTTTATCCACCACCTCTTTCTCAGATTCAAGTCCTTCTTAGTGAAAACATATTGTAGGCTGCAATGGTTTGTGAAGACTTCATACTTGACACCATAAAGGTAGTGTGTCCGTATTTTGAGTGCAAACACCACCACTACCAGCTCTAAGTCATGAGTGGGATAATTTCCATCATGAACCTTCAGCTTCCTTGAAGCACAGACTATCACATTCTTATCCTGTATCAACACAACATCCAAGCCAGAATATGAAGCATCATAAATCAATATAAGATCCTTACCTTCAACAGGCAAAGTAAGGATGGGAGTTGTGGCCAAAAGAGACTTGAGATTTTAGAAGCTCTCTTCACACTTGTCAGACCAAACAAAAAGTACCTCCTTCTGAGTCAGTCTTGTTATGTGAGTAGCAATAGAAGCAAAGTTCTTGACAAAACTATGGTAATAGCTAGAAAGACCCATAAAACTCCAAACTTCAATAATAGAGGTAGGCCTAGCCCAACTCTTAACAACATCAATCTTTTGGGGATATACCATCACCCAATTTTTAGAAACCACATGCCTCAAAAAGGACACGAATAACATCCAAAACTCACATTTAGAGAACTTTGCATAGAGCTTCTTCTCTCTCAAAATATCTAAGACTATGCGAATATGCCCTGCATGCTCCTCCTTAATCTTTGATTAAACTAAGATGTCATCAATAAATACAATAACAAAAGAATCCAAGAAAGATTTGAAAATACCATTCATCAAACTCATGAATGTTGCCGACACATTAGTCAACCCAAAGGACATTACTAAGAATTCATAATTCCTATAACAAGTCCTAAAATATATTTTGGGAATATCCTCAAGACGGATCATCAACTGGTGGTACCGTGACCTCACATCTATCTTGGAAAACATGGAAGCATCCCGCAACTGGTCAAACAAATTGTCTATCCTGGGCAATGGGTTCTTGTTTCGGATAGTTACCTTATTTAATTACCGGTAGTCTATACACATTCTCATACTACCATCCTTTTTCTTAACAAATAACATTGGAGCACCCCAAGGTGAAGCACTAGAAAGAATGAACCCCTTATCAAGTAACTCCTGCAACTGAGTCTTAAGCTCTCTTAACTCAACTGTGCCATCCTATAGGGAGGAATGGAGATAGGGTTAGTGCCCAACTCTAAACCAATGCAAAAATCAATGTCCCAATCTGGAGGCATACCATTTAAATTGGTAGGAAACACCTCCTGAAATTCAGACACTACGAGAACAGACTCGATAGAGGGGACCTCTGCACTAGTTTCTTGAAGATGTACCAAGAACTCTAAACACCCTTCACCACACTTTTTGGCATGAATAAAGGAAATTATCTTCATTGAACTAGGATTGTAAAGAACTTATCATTCAAACTTATCAATCCCCGGCATGTATAGGGTCACAGTATTAACATTACAATTCAAGACAACATGGTACGGGGACAACAAGTCATACCCAAGATGATATTAAAATTTAAAACATATCCAGAATCACCAATCTACCCAAGTCTGAAAGCCCATAAACATCACAGAGCAAGCACGATATACTTGAGTCACTACCATAGAATCTCCAACCGGAGCAGAAACATATATAGGTGAGTCATGCATATCACAAACCATGTCTAAACCCAAGATTTAATAGATACATACAAAAAAGTAGAACCTGAATCAAACAAAACCATATCCTTCTGGTCACAGATAAGAATAGAACCTATAATGACTGCGTTTGAAGTCTTCACCTAAAATTTTCCCGAAAAGGTATATCAATGGGCTCTGTCATCAATCTGAACAACCTCTTTAGAAGGTTGTACACCACCCCTACCTGTGTTACCACTACCACAATTACCACCACAGCCCATATAATAACCATGTCACCCACCTTGTGGATGACCTCTACCGCACATTCCACCTCTCTTTCCAGCCAGATCTATGGCTATGGTCTACTACTAAGTTTGAAAATTGGACCGCCTACCATTAGGGAAGTCCCTTTTATAATGTCCATTCTCACCAGAAGTGCAACAAGATCTATCCAAAGAAGGCCAGCTAGCAGAAAAATATGAATCCCCTTAGCTTTCCACACCTGAAGGCTGCTGAGTGGTTCCTGATGAACCCTCTCTAGAAACTAGTAGAGCCGACTGTATTGGACGTGCAGGATAAGCCTTGGAAATATGGCCTCTAGAGTAAAATCTACTAAAGTTGCCCGTGTTTTGGGCCTTCTTCCCTACCATCTTACCATAACCATCCTACCTTATTCCCTCTACTTTCTTAACAAACTCAACACCAAATTAAGGTCTTCTCAGAAGAAGTCATCTGAAGGGATGTAAGCTGCAAATTATTGTTCAACCCTTTTACAAAGCGGTAAATTCGCTCTTCCTTGGTATCAAGAAGCTTGGTGGAAAACATGGATAAGGCACAAAACATAGCCTCATAGGCTGCCACTAACATACTACCCTACTCAAAGGCAAGAAATTCATCCTTTTTCTTGTCACGTAAGGTAAATGGCACGTACTTCTCAAGAAACAAAGTGTAGAACTGAGTCTATGTCAAGGGGAAAGGCTGAAGAACGACACTTCACATAGGCCCTATACCACTGCTTAGCATCACCTTGTAATTAAAAGGTCACAAATTCAACCTCATAGTGCTCCATAATGCCCATCTTGTGTAAACACTCTTGACAATCTACAGTAAACTTGAATGCATCCCCTATCTCAGTACCAAGGAAAGATAGGTGTTTTATGTTAAAAAAACATACACAATAACTCATGATCATCTCCCATCATCATCGGACCCAACACTGGACGAGGAAACACCTCGGTACAAGAAAGTTTATCCAACCTAGGGGCCACAGTGGCAGTATACTGCATTCCCAAATATTTATGAATAGGCACTATAGGTGTGGCCTTAGTACTGGCTAACCCATTCAGAAAACCAAAAACGTGCTGAATCAACTCAAAAGACATCTATAGAGGAGCAACACCTCCCTGAACTAGTGCGGCCTCCTCTTACTATAGAATCTCCTCATTCATAACCTCATCATGACGATCCTTAGGCAGGATAGGTGACTTGGCTCTCAGCCTAGCAGGAGCAGCTGCATCCCAGCCTTCACCCCTGGAGAGTGTTGCCCTGGCTTTTTTTTTTCCTCTACCCTATCCTCGACCCCTAACTGTGAGCTCAACCGCTAAAACAGCTGGTGCAGGAACCCTTGCTCTAGCTTAATTTGCTCTCGTATTCACTATCTACGAAAACAACAAACTAAAGAGGTCAAATATAACTTTGGATCACCAGATACCTATTGGAATCAAGTCATAGCATGAAAGAAAGAAGAATGTGAAGTTTTTTATAAAATCCTATAACCTCTCAAAGAAAAATATAGATGTCTCTATACCATTCAGTAAGACTACTAGACCCATTCTGGTACAATAAGATCTACCCAAATCTATCATGAGTGGCACCCACACTAACCTTCCGGTAGGAGAACCATTTAACCCGAATAATCACTATCAACACTTAGCCATATTTTAAATGCAAACAAAACCAATCCTATATTAAATAACAAATGTCTAAATAGTTTAAACAAACAGTGCAAAAATATATCAATAAACTAAAATGCCCCCAGAAACAGAAGGTCATCGTGCCAGAACATCTACAAAAATAATATCCATAGGTACAACCCAAAAACACTAACAATGATCTAAAGTAGCTATGTTCGAAACAAATGGACAGGAACATAATGCAGAAAAAATCCATGGCTGCTTGAAAGATGATGCTCACCCTTGGATCAGGAATCTTGTTGTGGTCTACAAATGAGGTCTCATTGAAGCCGCTTAAATATGCTTTGTACTCAGCAAAAAAGAAGAGCACAGGGTAGCATCAATACAAAACCACTATGTACTGGTAGGGTCATAGGCCAACTCAACTTAATAATGTTAACAAGTGACCAACAATTTGTAAACAAGAAGCAACCATGTCATCTAACAAGTAAATATTCAATTCAGTACTTTTACCACAATTTCCAAGTTCTCTTATCAAATTAATCAAATAACATAATATGTTTTAACAATTGATACTCAAATCGATCCAACTATAATAATTCCCAAACACATAAGTTGTTAATTTTTCATAACAACTTGTTATTATTCAACAACAAGTATTTGCCCTATTCAAATAGAATACCAACAACCTGAACCATACAAGAATTCCAATATATCACCATGTAAACTGGACTACACAAGTATCCCAAATATATCATCAAGTAAATCGAACTACACATGGATTTCTAATATATCATCAAGTAAACCATTCCACACAAGGATCCAAATAAAATAACAATAATGCAATCCGATTAACTCAAGGAATCGTCAAACCCTTAATTATGTACACACATGCTATGGGTCTTATTTATACCCACTAGCCATGACCTGCAGGGGTCAAGCTTAGTTTATGTACCAATTACATGATGATCAACCTTTATCGTCTTATCTGACAATATCAATAATACAAATTCCATGACAATCAACCTTTACCCGCTCATATAAGAATATCAACAATACTAATTCTGTGACGATCCACCTTTATCAGTTTATCTCACAATATCAAACAATACCAATGCATGTATAATCACCACATGAGATAATTCAAACACACTTGCATATTAAATAAACTCTTTTACATAATTTCATTACAAACGATCAAACAACTTGTTAATATATTTAACAAGTTCAACATTCAATAACATGCATCACAACAAGTAGACAAATAGTCAGTTAACATGCACACATAAATCAACTTAAGTTTTTAACTCCAATTCAACCATCAACTATATCAAATCCAAGCCCTACAATGCTCTCATGAACTTGATCCTTTCCTCTACTCGAAGGTTCGACTTGATTGTGTTCTAAAACAACATAAATAACACTAACAAAACAATATTCTAACAATCTTAAGGATTATAGCCTAATCTTATAATTCTAAGGTCAAATTCATGAATCATTCCCTTATTCTAGTATTTTTCTACCTTCATTCAACTTTAATTTTATCAATTTTACATTTACAAGAGTAAATTCTAGCATGATAGCCCAAACTAACAATCCTCAACCAAAACCTAAGGCTTTACATCTCTTTTCACTAGTTTACACTAGAAAATTCACCTAGGTCAAGTTAATTCCTCCACCATGATCAAAACCTAGCAATTCTAGGAATTAATTAACCAAAAACTAGTTAAATAGGTGGATTAACTTACCTCAACTATCAAAATTTGTTGGGAACTGATAAAAAATGCCCAAAATTGCCCTATTCTGACCTCTTAATGTTTTTGGAATGAAAATAACATTTAAGGCTAAAAATTAAGTTTTAATGCACTTAGCCCATTATAGCCCACCCACTATCGTGGGACTGACAGATATTGACTCCCACTAAAGCGAAAAAATTCCTTATTACAGGTCCATGGTAGAGGCCTTCCTCTCGCTATAGCAGTATAGGTGAGTCAGAAAGTTCAACATTCATAGTTTTTGGTAAATTTTACAACATACTTCTAGATTTTAACCTCCCAAACTAACCCCTTTTTTGTCAAATGCTATATCTAGTGTTCTACTAACCTTAATTCAATTTCAAAAGTTTCTATGAACTCCTAAACCTCTTAGCTAACACATTATGATTTAAAATCATGAAATCATAAACTTATCCATTACCTGATTTACCTAGACCTCACGATACATGGAGTTTGTCCAAGACTAGCCAAGCTTGAAATCTTTAACTTTTCATCCAGGGAGAATCCTAATCCAAGATTTTACACCTAAGCTATACCATTACAATGGAAAGGGTTGTTACACTCAAAATCTTATCAACCAATTGATTATCAAAGTCCATCTTATCCAGCACGTTAATTAAGAAATTCCATTCCACTCTATCTTAGGCTTTAGCTATATCAAGCTTTATGACCATATTGGCGGACTTTTCTCTCTTTCTAATATCAGTAAAAATCTCTTGATCTAATAACACATTCTCATTGATACTCCTGCTTTCAAAAAATCAGACTAATTTTTGAAACAAGATTAGGAAGGAAAGCTTCTAACCTGTCATGAAGCACCCTTAAATCACTTTATTCATAAAGTTACTCAAACTAATGGGTCTCATATCAAAAAAAGACTAAAAAATATATTTTTGGGTAGAAACACCAGATTAGTATGAGTAAATGATTTGGGGAGGGTACTTTCTTAAAAAAAGGCTATCACCACTTTGAAGATATCTCTACCAATAATGTCTAGGTTTGGTGACACCGCACGGGTATATCCGTGCATCTTCTCTTTATATGTCCTAATCATATCAACTTCGCTTCCTACATCTTATCCTCCACTGAGGCTACTACTACCTTGTACTGGATATTATTTTAAATCTTATCTCTCCTAGTGTGACTATACATCTGCTTCAACATTCTCATTTCCACTACTTTTAACTTCTGAATGTGGAGTTCTTGGCTTGCCAACATTCTGCTACATGCATCATAACTGGTCTAACCACCATCCTATAAAACTTGCCTTCAAGTTTTAATGACTCCTTGTTATCAGATAAAACTTTGGATGTGATCCTACATTTCATCCATCTTACATTAGTTCGATGTGTGATATCCACATCAATTTTCCCCATTATTTTGGATAGAAGAGCCAAGATACTTAAAAGTACCTTTCTTATGGATGATCTATGTATCAAGTCTTACCTCCATAACATCCTCATGTATTACGTCACTAAACTTTCACTTCAAGTATTCTATCTTGATCCTGCTCAACCTGTGCCTTTTAGACTCAAGGATTTGTCGCCAAACCTCAAGCTTAGTGTTAACTCCATTGGAAGTCTCATCGATGAGAACTATGTCATCCAAAAATAACATACACCAAAGTACCCCACCTTGAATGTGGCGAGTCAATTTATTCATCACCAATACAAATAAAAATGGGTTACGGGCTGATCCTTAGTGCAACGACATCACAACTGAAAAGCGCTCCAAGTCCCCACCTTCTTTCCTTACCCGAGTTTTGGCTCCATTAAATATGTCCTTAATCACTTTAGTGTATGCTATAGGAATGTTTTGATATTTAACATTTTCAATTAGGTTTATTATCATTGAGGTAATTTTGTCCTTATTTACATCTAGACATAACATTATTGATTATTTTTTAAATCAAAAATGGCCAAATCAGCCTTGTTATATCAATGAATGAAAAAAATAAAAACAAAGCAAAATCAGGCCCAATGCCCGATCCAAAATCCAAAAAACATTAAAATAAAAACTATCTTAAAATAAAAAGGAAAAGAAAATATCAAATGGTCTAAAAATAAAAAGCAAAAATCCATTAGTGCTTTTTCTTGTAAGAACCGCACCAAGTAGGAATGAAAAATCTCTTGCTCTTTAGCCATTTCAGCTCCTTGTCGATGAGCTTCGACCGCACCGCAACCATTAAGGAAGGAGAAACATATTGGGAGCTTCTAACAGTTAATACCACCATAATTGAGCTAAGATTCCAGATTGATGAGTGTGGGTAGATTTCACCAAGACATTTGAGGTAAGTGTATCATATCCCTCCATCTAGTTCAAATTTGAGATCTTGATAGAATTTTACTATTTCCCCTTTCTTTCTAGCAGAATGAGTCTAAAACACTAATACCACTACTAAGGAGTCGAGGAAAAATTGCAAAAATCCTTCACAATTTTAGAATAGTAAGTATCTCAGCTTTTAATTTTCCTTGTTGTGAATTCATCCCCCTTGAACTTTTGAGACTGCTCTGCTATTAGTATCACTGATTATCAACCTATCACTTCTTGATTGTTGTTGATGTTGAAATTCCTGTTTTGAAATTTTTTGAACTTAAAATTTGGAATCTACAGCTTATCCAAAGTTAGAATTGCTTTTCCTACTGCTGCTATTTACTGAAATTAATTATAAGTTATAACATATGTATCTGCAAAAAAATAAACCTGGTTAGAAAAAAAATCTGCCAACGTATTTCCCTCTCTCATTGTGTGCATCACTTTAATCATGGGATTTCTTCCAACCCGCAAAAGATTTATCCTTTTAACTTCAACAACAGTGTCCCAAGGGACTTCCCAGATCCCATCAAGAATTTTTTAATGAGTGGGAGAATCTGTCTCCACTACTAGGGGAAGTAGATGATTACCTAGGTAGTATTCTAATCTTTTTCTCAATGCTACTGCCTTAGCCAGCAACACTGTGCCATCACCTAATCTGTTAATTTGTGCATAAACAAAGTACCCTTCCCTATAACTTATACAAAAACCTTGGATGATGGTCCATGATTTCTTTTAGAGGTACCATCAGAATTACACTTATAGTATCCGTCTTCAGGAAAAATTCATTTAACCAAACAACCTTGAATAAGGGGAGAGTATTCTTCAAAAAATGTTACCATCATAAGTCAATTAGAAGGAATATTTTGCATCCATGGATATCTAGTGACAGCAAAATCATGAATATTCCTAGTGAATTCCAATGGCATTGTATGAAAAGACATATTTCCCCTATGAACTATACAATTCCTTCTTTTCCAGATTAGCCAGATGACCAAATAAGGAACAACCTTATACAGAGATTGTATTTTTACACCACCTTCAGCTCTCCACCAATTATATAATGTGTTCTTAAGTTGTAGGAAAGGCCCCTGTCACCTGTAGCCAAAGCAAAATACCTCCACAACCTAGCAAAATAAGGGCAATAAATAAAAAGATGTTAAAAGGATTCTAGGACTGTTAACTCACAATTGTAGCACTTCACCTCCTCTAAAACCCTAAAATTCATAACCACTTCCCCAATAGGGATTCCCTTTTTGCAAATCCTTTACATCAGGAAAGAATTCTTAAAAGGCAAACCTTTTATCTAGATCATATTGTATACATTAATTTTTTCCCTCTGCTGTCTGACAAAGTCCCAAGCACTGTTAACAAAAAAGGTACCTGATCATTAAGAATCCACCAAGGTTTATCACAATTATTAGACTATTCTACAAATCTAATATGTTCATGAATATGATTGCACACCTCCCCAGGGAAAATCTACTATATCAGATCATCATTCCAGTTTCCATCCTGTTTTAATTGTTCAACATCTTCAAACATGTAATCATAAACATTGGATATAGGTAGATAATAGAGCAAAGAACATAGTTGAGTCCAATTATCAAACCAAATACTTGAATGCCCATATTTAGGTTCCCACCATATTTGTTGATCAAAACAGTCTCTGGCCTCTAACATGAATTTCCAAGTGGGAGACCCCTTTCTCCATTCAACTAATTAGGGCCTATGTCTCTTACAATATTTATTCCATATGAATATGGTCTGCGTTGACTTGTTGGTTCTAAAAATCCCCTAGAGCTTAGCAAACAAGGCTTTAGGTACTTCAAAAAGATATCTAAAACCTAATACACCTTCTTCCTTAGGAAAACACATATCAGTCCAAGCCACCCAATGCTTACTTCTCCCTTCTTCTTTAAAATTCTACAAAATTTTTGCAAACACTCGATGGAGGTCATAAATGACACATTTTGGAGGGATGATAGCAGAAAGAAGGTAAATAGGGATGCTTTGTAGCATTGAATCAATTAAGACCAAATTACCTCCAAAAGATAGGAGTATACCTTTCCAAGCCTGTATTTATTCTGCACCTGCTTGATGAGATATGAGAAATGGCTTTTCCTTTTCCTAGCATGTCCAATTGGACAACCTAGGTATGTCAAAGGAAATTTTCCCCTACTGAAACATGCACATTGTTCAACTTCTTGAATGATATTATTAGCTGTCTTGTTGTAAACAAAGAAAGAGCTCTTCTCTTCATTAATCATCTGCTCTGCCCTGGTTGCCTTTCAAACTCACTCAAAGTGGTCATAATCAAATCAAGGGTCTTTATATCTGCATCACAAAAGATGATAGTATCATCATCATAATTAAATGATTAATGTCATCACTTCACTTTGACATCCCAAACCTCCTGAAATCATTATGCACAAATAGATTATTCAAAGATATAGACAAAACCTCTGCTGCTAAGATGAATAAGGCCGGTGATAGAGGGTCTCCTTGCTTCACTCCTCTAGAATAATGGAAAAAGCCATGAGTTTGCTCATTGATAAGAACAGAATACCAGTTGTTAGCTATCAATCTCCAATTTTTATCAACAACAAGTTATTAAAACCCAACTTCTTTAACACCCTGATAAGAAAATTCCAGTCCACTCTATCATATGCTTTAGCCATATCTAGTTTAATCACCACATTAGTAGGTTTTCCTCTCTTTCTTACATCAGAAATAATCTCTTAATCCAGAAGGACATTTTTAATAATACTTCTGCCTTTCACAAAATCAGATTGGTTGAATAAAATTGTCACGACCCAAACCCATCACGAGTGGAACCCACACTATCCCTCTGGTGGAAGAACCAATTAACCCAAATACCCATCCATTCAACTTAGTAGATTTTTGAAAGAAACTAGCAATTCCATTAATAAAACCAATATCATCAAAATATTCTAACAATGATATCAAATGCAAAAATGTATGAATTTCTAAAATACCCTCAAGAATAGAAAGTCATTGTACCAAAAACATCTAACAATGTCAACAATGGGTTCACTCGGGGATACAATATGAAAAATAACCATGTCTGGAACATGTGGACAAGAACAAAAGAGAGATGACTCATGGCTGCCTGGAAGATATCATTCACCCTTGAGTCGATGCGCATCATAGTCTAAAGCTGAGGTCTTAATGTAGTCACTGGAAGATGCTCTGCACTGAACAAAAAAAAGAGTACATGCAGTATCAGTACAAAGCCACTATGTACTAGTAGGGTCATCAGCCAACCCAAAATAATAAATGTGAACAAATAACTATAACCTTGTAAGCAAGTACAACCATGAACACTTAACAATTACCTTTACCTTAATTATATTTCCACTTAGCCTTTCAAAACAACATCAAATAAAAACAAACAAGAATAAGTCAATATAGGTAATTCATCAAGTCAAGAGCATGACTAACAACAATAGACAAAGTCAACAAAACCATGACTAACATCAATAAGTTTCATATTGCCTCAGTTACTCTTTAAATATACATAAATATAAACTTTACCTTTCAATTATGCCAATAGCCTGGAATATAACAACATTAAGGTCAACCAGTTCACTCAAGAAACCTAATATATCAATAACAACTAAACCCGGTCCACTCAAGGAATCTTCAAACTCACCAATACCGTGTACACACTTGCTAAGGGTTTTATGGTTGCCCACTAGCCATGATCTGTGGGGGATGAGCTCAGTCTATGTACCAATGTCTCATACATATAGAGTCTACCACCCTTATCCCAAACCAATATGATGCCACCTTTATTACAACATCCCCACCCTTATAGTACCTGAGTTCACCAATTCCGTGACGATGACCTTTACCGATTCATCTCACAATAATAACTAATATTACAACAAGTACAATCATAAATGAGAATAACACAATCACACTTGTACAACCAACAAGTCCTTAGTAAAACCTCATTAGATAGACACTTAGTATAGTATTTAACAATTAAACCTCTTAAACATGCATTGTAACAAGTACACAAAGTGACAGTTAATATGCACACATAAATTAAATTGAGTTTTTAACTACATTTAACCATCACCTACCTCAATCCAAGCATGCCCTTGCTCTAACAAACTCGAGCCTTGCCCTTTCTAGCAATTTCAGCTTGGTTTCGGTTGAAAAAGAAAAATACAACACCCATTCAACAAATGGACTAATAATATCAAGGATTATAAACTAATCCCAAAACCCCAAGGCCAAAATCATGATCATTCCCTCATTCTAGACTTTTTCTACCATCATTCTACCTTAATTCTGCCAAATTTATATTTATTAAGGTAAATTCTAAGCATGAAACCTTAGTTTATATAGTTTTAATCAACCAAGGATTTCACCCTGTAATAACTAAATTACACAAGAAATTCCACCTAGGTTAAGTCAAATCCCTCCCCATACTAAAAAACTAGTGATTCTAGGGTTAATTCTTCAAAAAACTAGTTAAAAGGATAGAATTACTTACCACAACGAAGGAATTGGATGGAAATAACAATGAAAATTGCCTAAAATTTCCCTCTCCGGCCCTTGAACATATTTGGGGTGAAAAATATGTTTTTGGATTGTTTTCTACATTAAACTACACTTATCCTGCTATAATAAGAATATTCTCGCTATAGCGGACTAGTGGTAGCAACTTGCCTATTAATATAGCAGCCTAGGTGGACGTAGAAAGCCAGACTACCCTAGAATATTTCCAATTTCACAACACACTTCTGGATATTGACATCCCAAACTATCCCTTTTACATCAAATACTATATCTGGAGTTCTACTAACCCGAATTCACTTCCAAAAGTTTCTACAGATTTCTTATTGTCTTATCTATCACAAAATAACCTCAAATAACTTAACCATTAACTAATCCATTCCTGGATTATTCTAATACATACCACACTTGGATTTCATCCAAGACTAGCCTAGCCTAAATTTTCTAACAGTTTATTTGGGGAGAATCTTAACCCAAATTTCGGCACGCTAGACTTTACCATAATGATTGTTACAATAGACTCCAATTTACCCATCATTCATCCTTGAACAATCAATCAAGAAAAAATAAGGTAAGAAGGAAGTATGAAAGTACCTGAATCCTCAAACAAGTAAGGGTACTTGTCATGCATATCCTTCTCGATATCCCAAGTGGCCTCCTCAATAGGATGATTCTTTCACTGAAATTTCACAGACCAGATTTCCTTAGTTCTCATATTTCGAACATCACGATCAAGACTCACAATCGGCTCCTCTTCATACGAAAGATTCTTGTCAAGCAAAGCAGAGTCCCACTTGATAATATAATCACCATCCCCATTGTATTTCATGAGAATAAAAACATAAAATATAGGATGGACCCCTAACAGGCTTTGTTCCAACTTGTAAGCTATCAGACCAACATTATCAAGAACATCAAATGGACTAATGTACCGAGGGCTAAGCATACCCTTCTGGACAAATCACATAATTCCCTTCATACGAGACACCTCCAATAACACATGATCACCTGGTTTTAAAAATATATTTTTTACCTTATGATCTACGTATTCCTTTTACTTACTTTGGGATACCAACAAATTTTCTTGAATGAAACTCACCTTCTTTTGAGCTTTCTTTACCAAATCTATGCCCAAAGTCTTCACATCACCAACCTCAAACCAACCTATGGGTGATCTACACATTCTCCCATAGAGTGCTTTGAATGGAGCCATATCGATACTAGAATTATAGCTGTTGTTGTATGAGAATTCACACAACAGAAAAAACTTATCCCAATGACCACCAAAATCAGCTACACAGGCCCCTAATATATCCTCAAGCACCTGAATAATCCTCTCAGACTTCCCGTCATTTTGAGGATGAAATACAATGCTAAGGTCAAGCTTGGTTCCCAACTCTTTATGCAACTTGTGCCAAAATTTAGAGGTGAATTGGTTACCTTTATCAGATATGATGGAAACTGGCACCCATGCAATCTTAAAATCTCCTTAATGTAGATCTTGGCTAACTGCTCCAAATTATAGTTTACCTTAACCGAAATGAAATGCATGTACTTGGTTAGCCTATACACTACGACCCAAATCAAGTCATGCTACCCCAGAGTCTTAGAAAGACTCAATATGAAATCCATAGCTATCCTCTCCCACTTTCACTTAGGAATAGGCATTCTCTGAAGTAAACCTGCAGGCCTTTAATGCTCATACTTCACCTAATGACAATTGTGGCAATTGGCCAAATATTCTACTATATCTCTCTTCATTCAGGGCCACCAATAAAGCTATCTAAAGTCATGGTACATCTTAGTTTCACCTGGATGAATAGAGTATCAGGAACCATGAGCTTCTATAAGCAAACTCACAATCACATCATCAACACGAGGCATGCATATGCATTCTCTCACCCTCACCAATCCACACGCATCAAGGGTGGTATTTTGAGCTTCATCACACACCATCTTATGTTGAATCTTGTTCAATTTTGCATCCTCAAATTGTCTGGCCTTGATTTGATCAAGGAATGTTGACCTTACCTCCACACTAGCTAACACTCCTCCCTTTTCAGACACACCAATTTGCATAAAACACATTGCTAGAGTTTGGATCTCTCTAGCCAAAGGTTGCCTTAACACTCTCATATAGGCCAAACTACCCATACTTACGAATTTCTAGCTCAATGCATCTGCTACTATATTGTCCTTGCTCGGATGGTATTGGATGGTCCCATTATAATTTTTCAATAATTCCATCCACCGTATCTGTCTCATGTTCAAATCCCTTTGAGTGAAAACATGCTATAAATTGTGATCGTCTGTAAACACTTCACACTTGACACCATAAAGGTAGTGTCTCCATATCTTAAGTGAAAACCACCACTGCCAACTTCAATTCATGGGTCAATTAATTCTTCCCATAAGGATTCAATTGCCTTGAAGCATAGGCAATCGCATTCCTATCCTATATTAACACAACACCCAAACCAGAGCGTGAAGCATCACAAAACACAATAAAATCCCTACCTTCAACTAGCAAGGAAGGAATACGAGTTGTGGTCAAAAGAGATTTGAGCTTTTGAAAGCTCTCCTTACACTTATTAGACCAAACAAATGACACCTCCTTCTAGGTCATTCTTGTCAAATGAGTAGCAATAGAGGTAAAGTTCTTGACAAACCTATGATAGTAAATAGAAAGGCCCTCAAAACTTCAAATCTCAGTCCCGGAGCTAGGACGAACCCAACTCTTGATGACCTCAATCTTTTGGGGATCTACCATCGTCCCCTTTTCTGAAACCACTTGCCCCAAAAAGGCTACAGAAGACATCTAAAATTCACATTTTGAGAACTTACCATGAAGCGACTTCTCCTTCAAAATCCCCAAGGCTATACAAAGATGACCTGTATGACCACTTCCCTATCACCACTCACTTTCTTATCTCCCACTCTTAAACTATACATGTCCCAGTTATTCAATGTATGATCCTAATGGCATATATTTATTCAGAAACACGAAGGTAATTAATAAATATTCCATTCTTAACTCATTCCTCACTATACTTATTCTAACACTACCTGAATCAGAGACAGCAAATGAGTTTGTCTTATACATAATTGTTATACAACCAATGTAACCCACTACTACTTAACTCATAAGACCAACCTATGCATGTCACTTAGTAGAAACATTTAACCAACAATTTGTAAACAAGGAGCAACCACGTAACATTAAAATTATCCTTCAATTAGTCTTTCCTTCATTGATTCACTTAACCAAGCAATCAAGTAAACAAGGAAAGCATATTACAAGGAAAGCATATTACAAGTATAATTATTCCACTCAAGATAACCATCAAGATATATGGAACAAAAAACTCAACTCATCACAAATACCTCTTTTATGAACTTCAACAACCTTAACTTAGTTTAACTACTACCTCAATAGCCCAAACCATACAAAGAACCCAAAATAGAAACAATAATATAACCTGGTTCACTCATGGAACCAAAATAACTACAACAGTATAACCTGATCCACTTATAGAACAAAAATAATAACAACAGTATAACTCGGTCCACTCATGAAACCAAAATAACTACAACATTATAACAACCCGGTCCACTCATGGAACCAAAATAACAACAATAATATAACCCGATCCACCCATAGAACTGTCAAACTCTCAAATACCATGTACACATATGCTAAGGGTCTTATAAATGCCTACTATCCATGACCTGCAGGAGATAAGATCAGTCCATATACCAAATAGCCCAAACAATAAGTGTCTTCCACTCTTATCCTAAACCAAGTGTTATACCACTCTTGTTCCAACATTCCCACCTTTTTTTTTCTAAAATCCACCAATTCTATGATGATCAACCTTTACCAGTTCATCTCACAATATCAACCCATGTCATTACATGTACAATCACATAATGAGATAATTCAACCACACTTACACTTTAAAACAAGCCCTTTTACATAATATTATTTTAGGTGATCAAACAACTTGTAAATTATCCAATAAGTCAACATTCAATAGCATGTATTGTAACAAGTAAACAAAAAGGTAGTTAACATGCAAACATAAACCAAATTAAGTTTTATCTCCAATTCTACCATCACCTACCCCACCAACACTAGTACCCAGGGTGTCAATTATCCTATGAAAGTAAGTGAACACATATTTAGATTAGGATGACCTTCTATTCATAAATACTAAGGATACACACAACTTCCTCTAACTATAACTCAATTATCTCCTCGATTTTCATCTTAACTCTATGTCATCTCTGAGTCACACATTCAACCCACTGAGTAAGGATTAAGGCATCCACATCGACCATACTAGTATCTATCCTATTTAATAACACACAGGCATAATAAACCATTTTTACTTCTTAATAGATTTTACATGTATAAAGAATAATAGGATCACCTCAATAATAATAAAACACCTTATTCAGGAATATCAATCTCATTCACATAACCTTTAACAACCCAAATCATTATTATGCTAAAAATAGGAAGTGAAAACCCCGCCAAATTTTCCTTAGGCAATTCTTAAGAAATTCAGAGCTAGTCTAGTGTTAGACGAATTTTGATGGTGTACTATTCTAAGGAAATATGTTATTGATATGAATATTGGTGGGGGGTTTTAAATTTATTTTAGACAGATAACAAGTTTAGGAAGCCGTAGCAACTTTTGGCACATAAAATAGACGTATAAAACTCAAGTTATAGAGTTTACCATAAAGGGGTTGGTTCACGATGTCGTATTCCAATGGAGGTTTTGTAAAATGGACATACTTGGGGAGAGGTACTGAGTTTCTACCCATGAATGCTATACCAAAAAATGAAACCGCTGCAGTGGTCGTTGTAGCAGAAAATGTATCACTGCAGCGGTAACCTCAATTTTGTCGCCAACTGCTGGAGCGGTAGCCTTAATTTTGTCGTGAACTGCTGCAGTGGTAATTTTATCATTGCAGTGGTAAAAATTAGTGTTTTTATAGTTTTTAAACAAGAAATTCATTTTCATTCCCCACTTTTTGAAAAACAAACCAAGGCTTCAGGGAAGGCAATTTTCTATAAATTTTCAGAGGTTTTCATCTTTGGAGGTAAGTTTCTTACCTTCTAAACTTGAATTACTTCTTAGAATTACTAAAAATTATTAGAATCTTATTCATGGTGGAAGTTGGGGTATAGCCCAAGTTCATGAACTTGATGAAAATTTGTGGGAATGAGTATAAAATCAGTAGGTAATTATCCTAGGGTCTTAGAAAATATTTGTTTTTGTAGAATTATTGTTGAAAATGCTAGACTATGGAACATTCACGAAGTTAAAGGGAGAAAACCCTAATAGGATGAACTAGGACAATTCCATAGGTTAAATTGATGAATGTAGGTTCCTAATGATTGGGACAGGTAAATTATCTAAACTGATATTGTATAATTATTGTTTATAGATCAACAACAAACTGAGATTGAAAAGAATGGTATGTTTGTGGTCAAATAGTGTTTCAAGCAAGGAATTGAGGTAGGTTATGGTTTATTATAGCAATTAGACTTGCTTCACTCTTTGTTTATACGCGAATTGAGTAATTGTGATTACTTTCGATCACCTTTTGTAATTATTAACTACATTTGCATATTCATACATATTAATGATAATAAGTTGATGTTGATGATGGTGGTGATCTTTAAATCATGATGTTCATGATATTATTGATGATTATGAGTTGATGATGATATTAAAATCATGATGTTGTTGATGATGTTAATGATATTGAGAAAAGAAAGAGATGATGTACACATCTTGCATTCATATATTCATTCATGTGCATTGAATGTACGATTATAATGATATGTTGTGATACAACTTGTTATTGAAATTGGCTAAGTGTAAACATAATTAATTTGAGCTTTTATTCCCTTTAAAGTGAAGTGTTACAATTGTGTGGTTGTCTTTGATTATGAGTTCTATGATGATCAATTTTCATTTATTTTGTTTACTTATTTGTATGGTGTCGGGTTGATTCATCCTATGATGCCTACCAGTACTTGTTGATGTATTGATGCTACCTGTACTCTTCTTTTTGGTTGAGTGCAGAGCGTGTTCCAGCATTTAAGACGAGACCTTGGCTCTAGCCAATAGTTCTAGAATTCAATTTAAGGGTGAGCACTATGAACAGGCTGCCTTTGGATCTTTAACTTATTATTCATGTCCCTTATTTTGGGACTAAGACACTCTTTAATTTATTTTTGTATTTTGGACATTCATTTAGTTATAGACCTTAATACTCATAGATGTTCTTGTATGGTGACTTAAGGTCCTGAGGATGTAATGAATAGAGAATTTTCACGCTCTATTCGTCATTGATGATAATGTTAGTTGATATTTTTACTTGCTTATGGAATAATGGGATGTTATAACTTATTAATGATAAGATTTGGTAGAAAGTGAATGCTAATGGTATTACTTGATTAGTGAGGGTTGGATTAAGAATGGTTCTCCCACCTTAATTTAGGGTGGGTACCAATCATGACCGGTTGGATCATGAAAAAGATGGTATCAAAGTAGTGGGTTCGTAGATATCATTGTATAAGAATAGGTCTAGTAGAGTCTTGTAGAATGATATGAAGATGCCTATACTTTTCTTCGAGAGGCCAAAAGGCTTTAGGAAAACAAAATTCCTTTCTTTCTTCCATTTTGTGTTGTTACTTAATTCTAATTGGTATCTAGTGATCCAAATTGGTGTCTAGCTCCTTTATTATTATTTTGCAGATGGTGAATACTCATTCCTCTAGAGCAATAGTAGTTGCCCCAGCACCGGTACTAGCAGCAGTGCCTGCACCAGCCGTTGAAGCTACAGTTTGGGGTAGACCACGCGTGAGGGGCAAGGCTAGGAGAGGAGAAAGAAGGGCAGCGCTAGCTAGGGTTAGAACCCAAGCAGTCGGAGGACCGGCTAGACAAAGGATTCCTACCTCCCCCACCACAGAGTGCTCCGGAGTTAGGTCAGGATGAGGATGTGGTGATTAAGGAAGAAGAAGTAGTATCCCCAAAAATGCAGTATGTGTACAACATGTTGAAGCCTAGGTACCTGATTCAACAAGTGTTGGGATACTTAGGCTGTCTAGCTGGCATCGATTCTGCTCCTACTATTATAATATTTCCATCCCTACCCTTATAATATGTAGATACTGTTGTGCCTAGAATATATGAGGGCTTTGAGACTAGAGTATTTCTCTGATAGGTGTTGGGATCAGTGATGACTAATGATGAACATAGACTATTCTGTAAGTTTATGAAGTTGAAACCTCCAGTGTTTCAGGGTACAAAGTCTGAGGATGCTTTTGAATTTTTGATAGATTGTCATGAATACCTACATAAGATGGGTATTATCGAAAGTTATGGAGTAGAATTTGTCTTTTTTCAACTGCAGGTGAAGCCAAGCAATGCTGGATGTCCTTTATTGAGTGTAGGGATTTCTTACCTCCACTTACTTGGGCATAATGTTAGAATATATTCCTTGAGAAATATTTTCCCCGCACTTATCATTATTAGAAGAGGGATGAGTTCTTGAGGTTAGAGCTAGGTAAAATGTTTGTGGCTGACTATGACGCCAAGTTTCATTCCTTCTCTCGCTATGCACTATAATTGATCACCTCAGAGAAGGAGAGGATTAGGTACTTTGTGAAGGGTCTAAAATCTGGGATTCAGATAATTACTTTATCTGTGACTGCATCTAGTAAGTCCTTTCATGATATAGTTGAGTTTGGCAAGAAGGCTGAGGCACTTGAGAATTATGGAAAAGTAAAAGCAGAAGAGAAGAAGGCCCGAACCACAAGCCAGTTCAGAAGTAATTTTTTGAAGGGTTGTGGTTCTTCTCGACCTTATAATTCAGCCATGTCTGTGTCTACAGGGGGGACGTCTGGGGTCAGTTATTAGCCTTCATAGATAGGTAGCTATGCACATTCATCCTCTTTATTACAAAGCCTTTCTTTGGGAATCAGGTGCCATGAGCATGGGGGTTTAGGCCTTATCATAAGGTATTTTCCTAATTTCTTATCTGCAAGTCAGTTGACTCAACAACCTGCTTCTAGTACTCTAGTTCTGGTAGGTCATGGTGGTGGAGGAAATGGTAGGGGTCATCCACAAGGTAGGCGTGGCGGCCAGGCTATAGGAAGGAGTGGAAACTAAGCCAACTGAGGTGGAGGACATATCGGTATAAATGGTGCTCAGGCTGGTAGAGGTGGCGGTCAGGGTGGTGATAGGGCCCAACTTTATGTTGTTCTGGCTTGTCTTAAGATGGAGGCTTCTGATGCTATGATCACAGGTACTATTTTTTTTTGTTATTGTATCGCTTCTGTATTATTTGATCTCGACTCTACTTTCTCTAATATGTCTATGAAATTTGCCTTGGGTTGGGACTCAGACTGTGAATATCTTGATACTCCTATGTATTTGTCTACACTAGTGAGATGTCTGTATGTTTTGAGTAGGTGTATTGTGCGTGCCCTTTGATATTTATGAGGTTTAAGACCTTTGTAGGCTTACTGATTTTAGACATAAAGGAATTTGATATTATCTTGGGGATGAGTTGGTTGTCTCCTTATCGTGCCATTCTTGATTTTTATTCTTAAAATGTAACTGTAGCTATGCCCAGGATAGATAAGTTAGAGTGGAAGGGTACTTTTAAGCCTACTCCTGTGAGGATTGTGTCAACTATTCATGCCTAGAAATTAGTAAAGAAAGGGGTGTAGGGCATTTATAGCCCATCTTCGGGAAGATAAATTTGTAGTTCCTCCTATAGCTTCAGTTCTAGTTGTTTGTGAGTTCTTAGAAGTATTTCTTCATGACCTTTCGAGTATGCCTCCAAATCGACATGTTGATTTTTTTTATAGATTTATAGCACAAAACTCGACCTATTTCTATCCCTTCTTATCGTGTGGCACCAACAGAGTTGAGGGAGTTGAAATCACAGTTACAGGAAATGTTAGAAAAGGGTTTCATTCACCCAAGTGGTTCCCCTTGGTGTGCTCCCATTTTGTTTGTGAAAAAGTAGGATGGTATCATGAGGATGTGCATAGACTACCACCAGTTGAAGAAGGGAACCATTTGTAGCAAGTATCCTTTGCCTAGGATAGATGACCTATTTGACCAGTTGCAAGGAACTGCAGTATTCTCCAAAATTGATTTAAGGTTGGGCTATCACCAACTCAAGATTAGGGAGGAGAACATCCCAAAGACTACTTTTCGAACTTGTTATAGGCACTATGAATTTCTAGTTATGTTTTTTGGCTTGACTAATTCCTCATCTGCCTTTATTAGACTGATGAATGGAGTCTTTAAGTCATTCTTGGATTCATTTGTTATCATTTTTATTGATGACATATTGGTTTACTCTAAGAGAGAAGATGCGCATGAAACTCATTTGTGCACAGTATTAGGGTTGCTTAAGGAGAAACAACTATATTCTAAATATTACAAGTGTGTGTTCTGGATATCTTCCGTGTTCTTTTTGGGGCATATGGTTTCTAAGGAAGGGGTTATGGTAGACTTACAAAATGTTGAAGCTTTTAAGAATTGGGCTAGGCCAATGAATATGACAGAAATTTATAGTTTTGTGGGATTGTCCAGTTATTATCATCAGTTCGTTAGGGGTTTGCTGCCATTGCTTTGCATATGACCCGCCTTACTCATAAGGAAGTTCCATTTGTGTGGGATGACAAGTGTGAGGAGAGCTTTCAAAGGCTCAAAACTTTATTAACCTCAGCCCTAATTCTCACCTTGCCTATTAAAGGTAAAGATTTCATTATATATTGTAATGTCTCATGGTTGGGTTTATGTGTTGTTTTGATGCAGGACCCTAACATGATTGCTTATGCTTCAAGGTAACTGAGGACTTATGAGAAAAGCTACCCCACACATGACTTGAAATTGAAGGCAGTTGTCTTTTCCTTGAAGATTTGGAGACATTATCTTTATGGGGTGAAGTTTGAAATGTTCACCGGCCATCATAGCTTACAACATGTGTTCACCCAGAGAGACCTAAACCTCAGATAGAGAATGTGGATGGATTTGATCAAGGACTACGATATCTTAATTCTATATCATCCAAGTAAAGCCAATCTGATGGCGGATGCGCTAAGCCAGAAACCAGTGAGCATGGAAAGCTTAGCATAGCTAGAGGTGTCAAGGCACCCATTGGCAAAAGAGGTATAGTATTTGGCTAATTATTTTATGAGTTTGCAGGAGACTAGCGAAGGAGAAGTCTTAGCACATGTAGAAGTTAGGTCCACATTCTTTGACTAAATCAAAAGCTGGCAGTTAGAAGACAAGAAGCTGAGCAACCTTAGAGAAAAAGTGTTGCAAGGTGAGGCTAGAGAGGCCATCCTTGATAATGAGAGAGTGTTGAGGATTCGGGGGCGCATGTGTGTAACTCGTGTGGGGAACCTGATTTTGACTTTTCTTACAGAGGCTCACAACTCCAAGTAATCCATACATTTGGGTGAAACCAATATGTACATGAGCTTGAGGCAACATTATTGGTGGCAAAAAATGAACCGTGACATAGTAGATTTTGTGACTAAGTGTCAAAATTACCAGCAGGTCACATATGAACATCAGAAACCTAGTGGCACATTTCAAAAGATGACCATTGTGGAATGGAAGTGGGAAATGATAACCATGGACTTTGTGGTTAGTATTCCTAAAACCTTGAGGAAATGCGACTCTATATGGCTCATTGTTGATCTATTGACTAAGTCGGTTCACTTTATCCCAGTTAGGGTGGATTATAATGTGGCTAAGTTGGCCAAAATTTATGTGAAGGAGATTGTAAGGCTACATGGGGTATCAATTTCGATTGTGTCAGATAGAGGTACCTAGTTTAATTCCAATTTTTAGGAAAAGTTTCAGTTAGAGTTGGGGTCTAGATTGGACCTAAGTGTAGTTTTTCATCCACAGACTAATGGGCAGTTGGAGAAAACTATTCATGTACTTGAGGACCTGCTTCGGGCTTATGTAATGGACTTCGGGGGTCAATGGGACCAATATCTATATTTGTGTGAATTTGCCTATAATAATAGCTACCACTCTAGTATTAACATGGCTCCTTTTGAAGCCTTATACGGTAGAAGATGTAGGTCTTCAATCAAATGGTTTGATACATTGGAAGTGAGGCCTTGGGTCAATGATATGCTTAGGGATTCTACAGAGAAGATAAGGTTTATACAAGAAAATCTCATAGCAGCTTAGAGCCAAAAAAAAAGTATGCGGACAATGAAGTAATAGATGTGAAGTTTTAAAAGGGAGAGAAAGTGCTCTTGAAAGTGTCACCCATGAAAGGTGTAATGTATTTTGGAAAGAAGGGCAAGTTTAGTTCGGGGTACATCAGACTCTATGAGGTTTTGAAGGAAGTGGGGTCAGTAACACACAAGCTGGCCTTGCCTCTTAGCATGTCTGGGGTTCACTCTATATTCCACTTATCCATGTTAATAAAATATAATGGAGATGGTGATTACAGCATTCATTGGGACCCTGAGTTGTTTGATAAGGAGTTATCTTACAAAGAGGAACCAATTGTCATATTAAATAGAGGCGTGAGAAAGTTGAGGACTAGAGTCATTTCGTGTGTGAAGATTCAATGGAGGAACTGTACTATCGAAGAAGCAAACTTGAAAGACAGAGGCGGACATGTGCAAGTAATATCTGTACTTTTTCATTAACTTAGGTATTTTCCCTTGCTTAGATATGTTATTTCGGATTAGTTATCATTCAGGGATGAAAGAGGGGTAAATTGATATCTAATGTAACAGCTTAAATCATTGTTATACTTAAAATAAGAAGTGAAAACCCCATCAAATTTTCCTTAGGTATTTCTTAAGAAATTCAGGGATGGTCTAGTGTTAGATAAATTTTGAGGGTGTACTATTGTAAGGAAATCTAGTATTGATATGAATATT
This sequence comes from Capsicum rhomboideum, assembly GCA_031232105.1. Classification (NCBI taxonomy): domain Eukaryota; kingdom Viridiplantae; phylum Streptophyta; class Magnoliopsida; order Solanales; family Solanaceae; genus Capsicum; species Capsicum rhomboideum. Next base: position 56,639,439 of record CP124718.1, read on the forward strand.
GGTGGGGGTGTTTGACTTGATTTTTAGATAGATAACGAGTTTAGAAAGCCGTAGCAGCTTTCGGCACATAAAATAGAAGTACAGAACTCCAGTTATAGAGTTTACCATATAGGGTTTGGTTCACAATGTTGTATTTTGATCGGGTCTTGTAAAATGGATATATTTGGGGAGAGATCCTGAGTTTCTACCTGAGACCGCTGCAGCAGAAATCAGAACTTTTGTAGCTATTGCTGCAGTGAAAAAGGTACCATTGTAGTGGTAGCCTTAATTTCATTGCAAAATGCTATAGCGGAAACCTTATCACTGCAGCAGTAAAACACAGTGTTTTTATAGTTTTTAAACCAGAAACACATTTTCATTCCCCACTTCTTGAAAAATGAACCAAGGCTTTGGGGAAGATAATTTTCTTTAAATTTTCAGAGGTTCTCATCTTTAGAGGTAAATTTATTACATTCTAAACTTGAATTACTTCATAGAATTGCTAAAAATTATTAGGAACTTGTTCATGGTGGAAATTGGGGTTTAGCCCTAGTTCATGAACTTGATGTAAATTTATGGAAATGAGTATAAAATAAGTAGATAATGATCCTAGGTATTAGAAAATACTTGTTTTCATAGAATTATTGTTGAAAATGCTAGACTATGGAACATTCATGAAGTTAAATGGTAAGTACAGGTTCCTAATGATTGGAAAAGGTGAAATATTGAAATGGATATTTAATAATTATTGTTTATAGATCAAGAACGAGCTGAGACTTAAAGGAATGGAAAGTTTGTGGCCAAATAGTGTTTCAAGCAAAGAATTAAGGTAGGTTATGATTTGTTATAGCAATTAGATTTGCTTGACTATATGCTTATACTTGACTTGAGTAATTGTAATTGCTTTCAAGCACTACTTGTGATTATCTGCATTTGCATATTCATACATATTGATGATGATGAGTTGACGTTTTTGATGATGGTGATGTTGAAATCACGATGCTCATAATTTTGTTGATGATATTGATGATGATGATGATGATGATGATATTAAAATCATGATATTCATGATGTTGTTGATGATGTTGATGAGATTGAGAAAATAAAGAAATGGTATGCACATCTTGGATTCATACATTCATTCATGTGCATTGAATGTACGGTTATAATCATATATTGTGATACAACTTCTTTTTGAAATTGGCTAAGTGTAAACATACCTAAATTTGAGCTTGTATTCCCTTTAAACTGAAGTATTACAATTGTGTGGTTGTCTTTGATTGTGAGTTCTATGATGATCCATTTGCATTTATTTAGTTTACTTATTTGTATGGTGTAGGGTTGAGTTGACCTATGATGCCTACCAATACTTGTTGATGTACTGATGCTACCTGTTCTCTTCTTTTGGTTGAGTGCAGAGCATGTTCCAGCTTTTGAGATGAGTCTTCGGCTTTGGCCAATAGTTCTAGAATTCGATCTAAGGGTGAGCACCATGACTAGACAGACTTTGGCTCTTCAGCTTATTGTTCATGTCCCTTGTTTCGGTACTAAGACAATCCTTTATTTATTTCTGTATTTTGGACATTCATTTAGTTATAGACTTGAGTACTCATAGATGTTCCTGTACGGTGACTTCAGGTTCCGGGGATGTAATAAATAGAGAATTTCCGCACTTTATTAGTCATTGATGATAATGTTAGTTGACATGTTTACTTGCTTATGGAACAATGGGATTTTAGAACTTATTAATGATAAGATTTTGTAGAAAGTGAATGTTAACTGTATTACTTGATTAGTGAGGGTTGGGTTAAGAATGGTTCTCCCGCCATAGTTTAGAGTGGGTGTCAATCGTGACAGAGTAGGTCATGACATAGCCTTACTTAACTGTTTTTATCCATCCAAACACCTTGCCCACAGGTCTAAGCATGAAATCTCCTATCAATCTGCATTATGTATACATTTTATAATAGAGGTCTACTACTCAATTAAACCTAGCCTATCTGGGTGCCATGCATTTGCTATGGAAGCATGATCTTGAAATCCTTCCTCTATGCCAGTGATTTTCGGAATCAAAACCATAAGAAAGCATTAACCCCTTCTAAGAGTAATCCTTGTTCTCCATCATTCTAGATCCTTGAGGCAACCCTAAGGGGTTTTTATAATGAAGCCTCATTATGGTTTACAACTGAAAAGAAAAAAAGGGGTTTTAAGTTCAAGGGGATAGTTTTCGGTACCCCGCTATAGCGGCCAACAGGCTGCTACCATGACGCCGCTATAGTGGAAATTTTTTTGCTATATCGGGATGATATCAGTTTGTCTCAAAATATTTCCTAGTCCAAATTTATTTAAACTAAGTCTGTACGAACCCTTTTTAAACATATTAAAGAAATTCTAGTACCCAGTGCCCTTGGAACGTAATGATTTTTAGTAACAACTGAAAAAATTGGGTTATGGTTTAACTTTTTTCAGACTTTACTTGGGTGGGAACTTATTGTGTAAAACATGCTATGGAATTGGGTGAATTATAATAATAAACAAGATGAATTATTGTTGTGATACCTAAATTGGGGCCTATATCATCTAAGTGTTATGGGATTCAAACATTTGGTTTGATATTGAGGCTCGTAGCATGTATTCATGAAATAATTGTTATGTGAAATTTTTTGGAATATATGTTGTTTCTTACTTCATCTTATCATTGTGATCATGCATATTTACTCATTTCACGAATCATTGAAATTATTGAGGAAATAACTAATTTTTGTCCCAATTCGACTACGAGCAAGACTTTTTGAAATCTAGATTTGAGTTCGGATAAATAATACTGATTTTAGTCCCGATTTGAGTCTAGGAAAAATATTAGATGTCCCCGTTCGAATCCAGATAGGATATATGGAATTCCCAATTCGAGTTCGGGTATGATAGATGAATCTCGTGAATTTCATATGGGTCCTACCTCACAGCATACCACTGTGGAGAGGGTGTATATTAGTAGGCATTGTTCATTGCATATTATTACATATCATTGCGTTGTATCATCTTTTAATTATTTTTGTATCTTGAGGTGATATTTTGTGATTGTTATTATTAAACTATTGGGATTTCTTTGTGTGCAGGGTTATTTTAATATTTTTTAGTCGTTATACTAGCTGCTTGAGCTCAATATGCCTATAATGCCTACTGAGTACTAGCGGTTGTACTCAGCCACTACTGTTCTTCATCTTTCTGGTGCAAATCCTAGTGCGAGTTGTCAGCGTGGCCCTTGATTGTGTAGATTTGCTACCTTTGAGGTTGCGGTGAGCTCTTATGTTTGGAGACTATCCCGGCTTCCTCTATCCTTTATTTTTTCTTCTTTTCTTCGTATATAATTTTGTATTCCAGCTGAGACATTCTATATCTGAATCGCTCTTATACTTGTGATAGCTGAGTCTTGGGATATTTCGGGTAGTATTGTTCTACTTTAATTTGAGGATGACTTTGAGTTATTATTGATGTTTCATAGTGATATTCTTCTATTTGCCTTTACTTTGAATTAATTGCCTGTGTTTGAGTTCGGCTTACCTACTATGGTTGGGCTGGGGTAGGTGTCATCACAACCCTAGCAATTTTTGGATTGTGACAGGGGGATATTGATGTATTGGAATTTAGGCCTGGGCTATAAAGTGTATTATTAGTATTTACTATTCAGTGGAGTACACACAATTCGGGTTCTCGATTGGTTCAGTTTGTAAACATATTCAATTATATCCGAACCAAAAAATTATATTATTGAATTTGTAAATCAAATTTGAATTGTATAATTGAAATTGCAAATAAGCATAAAATTTACACAATAATAGTATACCTAATTCAAAATATTAAACATTAAAATATACTTAAAATAAATATTGTGCTCATGATGAGTTATGTATTTTTAACTACGTCTATCAAAAGAAAAAAATTAAAAATGAATGTAAAGTTATACATAAAAGTCTTTTTTGACATCTTGTGCAACTCTTAAGCTCTCAAAAAATAAGAAACAAGAATTTTAAAAATAAAACTTTCCATGCCAATTGGTTGGGAGGTTTAGATAGGGATTATTATAATTCAGGGGTGTACCAAAAACATCACATAGTTTAAATGTTAAATTGACAAATGTATATAGTTTGAGGAAATTTTGAGGTATTAACTCTTAAACCGACCATACTAAGAATTTTATAATATGAGAAGTAGTCATATAATAAAATAATTAAAAAATAAATATAGTTAAAAAATCATGACTGAATTTTTTCATAATAGTAAACCAATTTAAAATGATAACACTAAAAAAATAATAAAAAATTATAGTTAAAGCATAAAATAAATTTATTCCTCTTTTTTTACTTATCTAAATTTATTAAATTGTTTTTCTTCTTATTCTAAATTCAATAGATTTTATAATAGTAAATTCAGTTGAAAATTCACATTTTAAAATACAATAATATTGAAAAATAATCAATAACATTATACAAAAAGAACTACATCATTGTTGGAATTTCATCTCTCCTAAGTTCAAATGATTTCTTTTCTTTTTGGGACTTGATTATATTGATACCTTCTCTCCAGAAAGCTCACTATCATCAAAGTGAATTAACCACCTCTAAACGGAAAACACCTAAACCCTAACCCTACCACCTCTTCTCATGGCCGCTCCAACCGCTGGTCAGTCCCCTGTGACTCGCCAGATTTTCTCCCTTACATCTCCTTTAGCTTTTCCATCTTTGTACCACCCTAACTCCCCCAAAAAACCTGATTTGCCTACCAATTCTAGCCATTTGCCAACTGATGAAACAAACCTCAAGATATGGTTACAAATATTGATGAATAGGCCATAAATAAAGTTAAATGTACAAATTTGGTGAAGCCAAGTACTCTCAACGAATTGTAACCCACTTTAGGAGCACATATTGACCCAATTCCCATTAGAGTTGTTTCATATAATAATGGAGTGCCTCGTATTTCATGGACGTAAGAGGAAGTAGAAAAGATGAATATAATGGAATATTTACAACTAGTTGTGGTTGGTAAATTTTCTTATGGATGGAAAGAATTGGAGGATTTAGAAGTCCAAATCCCTAAACAATGCAATATAAAAGAGGATTGCAAAATTGGACTGTTACTAAACAGACACATATTGATGAAATTCAATTTAATGGAAGATTTTGTGAATATGATGGCCAAAAATGTTTATTAAATAGTTTCAAAGGATGGCATAGCATATCAGATGAGACCCTTAATTTATGATACCAAATTTAAGCAGGAGGAGGAGACTACTCAAGCCATGACTTGGATATCTTTCCCGAATTTTTTGCCCACTTTTTTGGTCAAAGAGTCTTTGTTTTCACTTGCATCAACAGTAGGGAAACCAATTCACTTAGACATAGAAACCATCAACAAGACAAGGCCTAGTTGTGGGAGAGTGAAGGTTCAAATGGAGTTAGCAGCGAATTTACCAAATCAGGTGGAGATAGAAGAAGTAAACAGAAGCTCAGGTGTATCTAGAGTAGATGTTATTAAGATCCAATATGACATGTTCCCTAGATATTATAAAACTTGCAAGCTACAGGGTCATGATGAACTTGACTGTTGAGTTTTACACCTAAAATTAAGAGAAAAATTTGAGGGTTAATCAGGAAGGAAATAAAGAGGTCAAGGAAGATACCGCTGAGGTTGCTAAGAGAAGAGTTTTTACAAAAGGAAAGCCTAATGCTGGAAGATGGAACCCTACTAATAGGAGGTTTAGATTAGAGAAAAACCCTCATAAAGTTGTGATTGATGATACTAATGAGGAATCTTCTCCAGTCAAAGCTATTAGCACTGAAAATGCTTTTGCAACTCTACAGGAGGAAGGGAGATTACTGATGACACATAAGAACAGGCAGATGGGCTCACTAATAAGAGAATTGGTGAAAAAAATACATGTGCAACATTGTATAGTAATAATAACAGTAGTATGGAGCAATCACCAGCCATTGATAAATCATACACAATAGAAAAGGAGTTGGGGAACACAGATACAAGAAATCATCAACAGAGTAATGAAACACAGCCAATGTCTAAGACACAATCTACTATAGCTATTGATAATACACCACTTACAAGCACATATATTAATACAAAGCCACAATTACACCAAAGTATGTAAAGTAAAGTAAATCCCTATAATGATGATCAAGCCATTATAAAAATCAGCTATATTGAGTGACAATAACCTGCAAAAATCAATGCAACAACAAGAGAGGATCAATAGTGATTTATGTGATAGTTAGAATAGAGATGTAATACTGGGGAATGTCTTTTTGGGGGATAATTCTTCTTTAAATAAGCTATGGCCTGAGGATGAGTATGATGCAGAAAAGGCTTTAACAAATGGAAGTTATCATGAGCCTTTTTAGGTGGATAATACTGGCATGTTCTCAGCAACAGTAATAGAAGAGGATTTAAAAGGAGTAGGTTCTTACCTAGGTATTTTGCTATATCAATCACAAGAGGTTGTTGCAAGTCCTACTCTACCACCACTGGCACTAACATCTCACAAAACTAATTCACCTACAAAAGTGATTCATGATATAGTTTCACATCTGGCCCAGGAGGAACAACGGGTAACTAGAAAGTATGAAGACACTCATATAGAAGATCTGGAAGAAGGGGAAAACCATATTAACAAAAATAAAGTGTTGAAGGAAGCAAGTTTGTCTTCAATAGCTCCATCCAACGGTAAAAAACAAAGCAAAAAGGGCCTACCTACAAGGATGAATCTAGCAAGAGGGTTGAGATTCATTTTAAAATGAATATGAAAGTTCTTTTCTGGAACATAAGATCAGTGAGATCTCAACATTCTTTCCATAGGGTGCAAATGATGCATGAACACCATAAATTCTTACTTATTGCCTCGGTGAAACTATTTAAACAGGCAATACATATTCAGATGTATAAAAGAAGATTGGGGATGCATTATTCTACTTATAATCAGAATGGAAAAATTTGGGTTTTTTTGCAAGAAAATGTGCAGGTTGAAGTATTAGTTGACAAAGAACTACAAATGTTCTTGAAGCTAACTTTTAATGATTCTAGCAAAACCATCATCACTATAGTGGCTTATCCTAAGTGTAATGCATTGGATAGGCTAAGGCTGTAGGGTAATAGTTATTCTCTAAGTCACAATCAAAGGCTACCTTCGGTAGTTGGGGGTGATTTTAATGTTATCATAAATGATGAAGAAAAAATTGGTGGACTTCCTGTTCTACCCCAAGAGTATGAAGATTTTGGTTTTTGTATTAACTCATGTGAGCTCTTTGACATCAACTTCAAAGGTAGCCTTTTCACGTGGTGGGATCAGAGAGCTGATGGAGAAAGAGAATGTATTTTTAAAAGGTTGGACAGAGTAGTGATAAATCACTATTTTTTAGGGGCTTTTGGTAGAGTGGAAATGAAGCATTTGGCTAGGACTGGGTTTGACCATGCCCCTATTTTTGCTAAATTGTGATGATATAGTTATACAACTTATCAGGCCTTTTAAATTCCTGAAATTATGGACTGATAGAGAACATTTCAAAGATGTGGTGAGAGGAAGCTAGGTTTACTCTGGATCAGAAGATGTTTTTAGATCCTTAAAGCTAGAGTTGAACAAGACTAAACTAGCTTTATCTTCACGGAGTAGAGAAAAAATTAGAGATATTTTTAAATAGTTGGTGATTAAGGAAGACACTGTTAGAATTAAAGAAGATTTGTTTGAGGAATAACCTACAACTTTTAATAGGGCTATTTTTCAAAAGTCACAGGTAAAATAGAAGTAGTATTTGCATTTTGAGGAAGAGTACTAGAGGCAAAAGGCTGGGATACAATTATTTTTTGAGGGTGATAGAGACACCAAATTCTTTCACAGTTTGTCAAATGGTAGAAAAAAAGGATGTTTATTAATAGAATTTTATCAGTAGAAAGGTCTTAGGTTGAAGGTACTGAACAAATAGTTGCTAAGGCTATCTCTTTTTTCTAGAATCAATTCACTAGGATTGATAATATTATTGATATGTGGACCTATATTTGGTCAATCCGATCCCATCTATGGTCTCTGAGGAAGAAAATAATTTGCTAAATGCTTATCAAAATGCTAAATTTTTTTAAAAGGTAGTGTTTAAGCTTAATGGAGATAGTAATCGTGGTCCCAATGGATTTACTGGTTATTTTTTCAAACACTATTGGGATATAGTGGGGTAGATATTGCAAACATTTTATTGGCATTTTTTAAAGGGAAAACTCTCCCCAATTCTATTATCCATGCTAACTTGGTTTTGATCCCCCAAAAGGAGGTTGTGCAGTCTTTTACTGATTCTAGACAAATCAGTTTGAGTAATTTTCTGAATAAAATTATCTCAAGGATTCTTCATGATTGACTTGATGTGTTGCTGCCAAGAATTATTTCTACAACGAACCTTTCAACTTTTATGGTAAAGTCGAGCATGTCAAAAATTGGATTAAGATTCTCCTCGAATAAAGTGTTAGAAAATTTAGGCTAGGCTAGTCATGGACGAAATCCAAAAGTTTGGTATGGTATAGGATAATTTGAGAATAGATTAGTTAATGGTTAAGTGATTTGAGGTTATTTTTGATAGCTAAGATGATAAGAAATTCGTAAAAACTTTCGAAAGTGATTTTGGGTTAGTAGAACTGCGAATATCGTATTTAACGTAACGGAGATAATTTGGGATGTCAATATACAAAAGTGTCTTCTAAAGTGGGAAAAATTCTGGCGTAGTTTGACTTTCTACCTCTGCCTAGGCCGCTATAGCGAGAGGTAGACCGCTACCACTAACCCGCTATTCCCGCTATAGCAGGAGTTCGAGTTGGTCAATCTCGCCATAGCAGGTGAATCTCGCTATAGCAATGCCACTATAATGGGAATTGTCCCGCTATAGCGGGATAAGCATTATTTAATGCACAAAATAGCCCAAAATATATTTTTGATTCCAAATACGTTCAAGGGTTAGAGGGGGAAATTTTCATTGTTTTTTCGCCCAATTCCTTTGTTGAGGTAAGTAATTCTATCCATTTAACTAGGTTTTCAAAGAATTAACCTTAGAATCACTAGTTTTTGAGTATGGGCAAGGATTTTACTTGACCTAGATGGAATTTCTGGTGTAATTTAATGATTATAGGGTGAAACCCTTGGGTTTTGGTTAAAAATAGATGAACTAAGGTTGCATGCTTACAATTCACCTTAATAAATATGAATTTGTGATTTTGAGTATGGGCAAGGATTTTACTTGACCTAGATGGAATTTCTGGTGTAATTTAATGATTATAGGGTGAAACCCTTGGGTTTTGGTTAAAAATATATGAACTAAGGTTGCATGCTTAGAATTCACCTTAATAAACATGAATTTGGTAGAATTAAGGTAGAATGATGGTAGAAAAACCATGGAATGAGGGAATGATCATGATTTTTGCCTTTGGGTTTTGGGATTATAGAGGATTAGGCTATAATCCTTGATATTATTAGGCCATTTGTTGAATATGTGTTGTATTGTTCATGTTAGACTGAAACCAAGCTAAAATTGTAAGAAAGGGCAATGCTCAGGTTCGTTAGAGCAAGGGCAAGCTTAGATTGAGGTAGGTGATGGTTAAATGTAGTTTCAAACTCAATTTAGTTTACGTGTGCATATTAACTATCTCTTTGTGTACTATTTACAATGCATGTTTAAGAAGTTTAATTGGTGAATGATATCTTAAGTGTCTAATCACATCTAATGAGGTTGTATTAAGGACTTGATGGTTGTACAAGTGTGATTGTGTTACTCTCATTTGATTGTACTTTGTTGTGATATCACTTATTATTATGAGATGAATCGGTAGAGGTCATCGTCACAGAATTAGTGAAAATCAAGGAGTATAAGGGTAGGGATGTTGTAATAAGGGTGGCATCAAATTATTTTGGGATAAGGGTGGCAGAAACTTGATGTCTAGGATGTTGGTACATGGATTGAGCTCGTTCCTTGCAGGTCATGACTAGTGGACAACCATATGATCCTTAGTATGTGTGTACACGGTATTGGTGAGTTTGATGGTTCCTTTAGTGGACTGGGTTTAGTTGTTATTGTTAGATTGGGTTCTTTGAGTGAACCGACTGACCTTAATATTGGATCCTTGTATGGTCCAGGCAATTAGCATAATTGAAAGGTAAAGTTTCTATTGGTGTATCTTCAAAGAGTAACTGAGGCAATGTGAAACTTATTATTATTAGTCATGGTTTGTTGACTTGGTTTATTGTTGTTAGTTATGGTTTGTTTGACTTGGTCTATTATTGCTAGTCATGATCTTGACTTGATGAATTGTCTACATTGACTTATTCTTGTCTGTTTTCATTTGGTGTTGTCGTGAAAGGTTAAGTGGAAAGATAATTGAGATAAAGATAATTGTTAAGTGTTCATGGTTGTACTTGCTTACAAGGTTATAATTATTTGTTCACATTTATTATTTTGGGTTGGTCGATGACCCTTCCAGTACATAGTGGCTTTGAACTGATACTACATATACTCTTTTTTTTGTTGAGTGGAGAGCATCTTCCAGTGACTACATCGAGACCTCATCTTTAAATTATAATGCATATCGACTCAAGGGTGAGCTACATCTTCCAGGCAGCCATGGGTTATCTCTCTTCAGTTCTTGTCCACTTGTTCTGGACATGGATACTTTTCATATTATTTTTGAGTTGAACCTATTATTGACATCGATAGATATTTTTTGTATAATGACTTTTAGTACTTGTGGGTATTTTAGACATTCATACATTTCCACATTTGATATCATTTTTTAAATATTTCGACGATCTTGGTTTTATTAATGGAATCATTAGTTTTTTTAAAAACATTATTAAGTCAAATAGATGGGTATTTGGGTTAATTGGTTCACCCACCAGAGGGATAGTGTGGATACCACTTACGATGGGTTTAGGTCATAACAAAGTTGTATCAGAGCCCTAGGTTTATTGATCTCATTATACCAAAAATAGGTTCAATAAAGTCTTGCAGAATGGTACAGAGACATCTGTACTTTTCTTCGAAAGACTATAGGATTTTAGGAATTTATCACTTCTTTCTTCTTTCATGCTATAACTTGATTCTAATTGGTATCTGGCAATCTAAATTAGTAACTGAACTCTTCACTCTTTTACTATAGATGGTGAATATGAGATCCAATAGAGCCAGAGCAACAACTCCCACATCAACAATTCTAATTACAGAACTAGCGGTTTGAGTTAGAGGAAAGGGTAGGGGAAGAGGGTGAGGTAGAGCAATACCCACCAGGGGTAGAGCTCGGGCTGTAGCTAATTAGGCCTAATAGATAACTGAGACACCTCCCTCACCCCAGGATCAGTATGAGGAGATTATGAATGAAGAGGTTTTGAAATAGGAGGAGGCAGGACCAGCTAAGGGTGTAGCTCTTCCTCAGATGTTTTCAGAGTTGATCCAGTATGTGCTTGCTTTACTGAGTGGACTTATAGGTACTGGAACCACTCCTGCTATGTCAACTTGTCAGTTTCCAGGTTTTCAGCCTGTTGCTACTGTTTCTCCTAGGATGGATGACGCCTCAGGGACATAGATTTTCTCTCGACCGGTGTTCAGTCCTTTCATGACTGGGACTAAACATGATATGTTAACTTAATTTCTAAAGATGAAACCTTCTACCTTTGTGTGTCCTGAGACAGAAAATGCATTCAAGTTCATAGTTGATTGCTATGAGAGGTTGAATAAATGGGTATTGTGGAGCAGCATGGTGTTAAGTTTTTAACCTTCCAACTATAGGGTGATGCAAAGCAGCGTTGGAGGGATTTTGTGGAATGTCGGTCTCCAACTTTACCTCCATCTACATGAACTCAGTTCCATGCTCTATTTTTAGAGAAGTATGTATCCCTTACCATTTAAGATCGTAAGAAGGATGAGTTTATGTCCCTTGAGAAGGGTAGTATGTATGTTGCAGCCTACAAGGCTAAGTTTCATGCACTATCCCGTTATGCTACTCAATTGCTTGGTACCAAAGAGGAGATGATTCAGTTTTTTGTGAATGGTTTGAACACTAACTTGCAGGTTCTCGTAGTACAAATAACTTTTGCTAGAAAAATCTTTAATGGTGTTGCTGATTATGTGAAGTAGGTAGAAGGAGTCAAGCAGGTTGTCCAGGCTAATGTTATAGCAAGAAAATCCTAGATTGTGGGTAACTTCAGTGGTTCTTAGTCTAGGGGTTATGGTTATCAGGCTTATCCAGCTAGCCCTATTAAGTTAGATCTACCATCATATACAGTGGGTCCGTTAGGGACCACTCAGTAGTCCTTATTTGTGAGAAGCCAAGGGGCTTCATATTCATCAACTAATAGGCCTTTATTAAACCGAGTTTTCTATGTTTGTGGTGTTGTGGGGTACTTTAAGAGAGATTGTACTAATGGTAGGAAGAATGGTTTTCAGGGGCAATAACAAACTAGAGCTATGGTTTCCACTAGTAGAGATGGTGGTGGTAATAGTAGAGGTCTTCCACTGGGTGGTCATGGTAATCATCAGGGTGACTGTGGTGGAAATTAAGGTGGTGGTAATGAAGGGAGAGGTTGTGCTCAACCTGCTTGAGAGGTTGCCCAGATCTATAATAGAGGTCATTATTTTTCCTTCCTAGGCAAATTCGAGGCAGAGGTTTTAGATACTGTAATTATAGGTACTATTCTCGTCTGTGATCTGATGGATACAGTCTTGTTCAATCTAGCTTCTATGTATTCTTATGTATTTGTTAAATTTTCCTTAGATTTAGACATGGTTTGTGATATTCTTAACTCACCTGTGTATGTATCTACTCCGGTTAGAAACTCTATGTTGGTGACTCAAGTGTATCATGTCTATTCTATTATGTTTATGGGTTTCTAGACTTGGGCAGATTTGGTGATTTTAGATATGCTTGATTTTGATATCTTCCTAGGCATGATTTGGTTATCCCTAGATCATGCTGTTCTAAACTTTAATACAGAGACTGTAACCTTGGAGATGCTTGAGATGGATAAGTTAGAATGGAAAGGTGTGTATAAGTCTGGACCTGTGAAAATTATTTATTTTATTTGAGCTAAGAAGCTAGTTGGGAAGGGGTGTTCGACCTTTCTAGCACATCATAGGGATGTTAGTGTAGAGGTCCCTTCTAATGAGCCAGTTCCTGTAGTGTCAATGTCCTAGAAGGTCCTTCCCACCGACTAGCCTAGTATGCCTTCGGATTGGGATATTGACTTTTGCATTGATTTGGAGTCAGGCATTCACCCAATTTCTCTTCCTCCCTATCGAATGGCACCACATGAGTTGAGGGAACTCAAGACTAAGTTGAAGAAGTTACTTCATAAGGGATTCATTTGTCCTAGTGCTTTACTTGGGGTGCTCCATGTTGTTCGTTAAGAAAAAAGATGGTAGCATGAGATTGCGAATTGACTACAGGAAGTTGAATAAGGTTACCATTAGGAATAGGTATTATTTGCCATGAATAGATGATTTTTTTGACCAATTATAGGGTGCTTCAGTTTTCTCTAAGATAGACTTGAGGTCAAGGTATCACCAGTTAAAGATTCGACCTGATGATATACCCAAGACAGCTTTTAGGGCTCGGTATGGGCATTATGAGTTCTTAATGATGTCCTTTGGGTTAACCAATGTGCCACAGCATTCACGAGTTTGATTAATGGTATTTTCAAGTCTTTCTTGGAATCATTTGTGATTGTTCTTACTGATGACATTTTGGTCAAGAAAAATAAACTGATTTTATTTTACAAGTGCATGTTTAATTTTAGCTATTTGTGTTGTGTTTACATGATTTAACTCGGGTTGGCCGATGATTCTTACCAGTACATGTGGTTGTACTAATATTACTCTTGCTATATCCTTTTTGGGGTATAGACCATTGCAGGATCATTTGAGGTTTTATTTCTTGATGCGGCTAGAGATGTTCAACAACTTCCACCTTCTTATTCCTATGGTGGAAGCTGAGTCTTGTATATTTTCCTTGTCTTTTAGTTGCTATTGTACCTGTCTAGACTAGATCTTTGGGGTAAAGGATTTTCCTGATGAATTTAAATAATTTAAATAATTTTTATGAGATTTTGAAGAGCTTAATGATATTCTTTTATGACTTTCGAAGATTTCTAATAGGGTGGTAGGGGTTCTCCTATCTAGGTAGCTTAGAGTAGGTGCCCTCATGATCCAGTTAGCTGGGTCATGAGAAATTCATGTATAAAAGTATTTATAAAGATATAACATCATGGGAAACATGTTGGAACTAAAATCATCAACATTCAACACATTTGGTATAAAACCCTATATCGTAATTCATCAAACTATAACTGCTAATTCAAACTTTGGGCAAGAGGGTGAAAGGAAACCCTCATTGAAATCCTACATACGTGGTCTGAAGAAGTCAAGGGCAAGAACTTGGAAATCTAAAGCTTGAAGGAGAACCCTGGACTTAGGTTTTTGAGAGTCTTGAATCACTTTTTGTTTCTGATTTTCTGAGTGTAAGTTTAGAGAATGAGGAATTAATCGACTAAGGACCCTTTAACCTGTAACACCCCATACATTTCCGACCCTACTTGATTGGTGATCTAGGGCGTATTTATATGCCTTATTACCTTAGTTTTGAGAGCAATAAGTGCGTATTTTGTCTTGTGTTTGATGGACTATTGATATTGTGCTAATGCCCGCAAAGAAAAGTCGAAGAAAGGAAGAAAATCAGATTTTTGGTGTCAGGCGCGCCCAGGGGCGTGCCAGGCCGCTTTTGACAGAATTTTTTTTGGCACAGGCAGCATAGGGGCGCGCCAGGCAACGTGCCATGCCATTTTTTGCCAAATTTATTCTCCGACCACTAGTCTCTAAATAGGGCTCTTGGGTTATTGTATTATTATTCCATCTTAGTGGGACTACTCTTGGACTATTTTGGTATCCAAATGAGGGTTCATTCCTCGTCTTTTTTATTTTTTATAATTTTTTTCAATTTACGATAAATTAATCCATGAGTGGCTAAAATCGCTTATTAATGGGGTTAAGGCAACGAACATGAATCTCGTGAGTTGAATGTTGTCCTCACAATTATGGAATTCGTTAAGTATGAGATTGTTGGGGTATTATATATTAAATTTGTTGGGCTAAATTAATCTTGAGCAATAGGGCTCAATTGAGGCCCAAAAATCAAACAAAAGACATGGCCCAAAATGGGTAAATGATCCATTCTTGCTTTGACCAAAGTAAACCATTATTTATTGACCCAAGTGTGGATAAGGATGGCCATGAGGGGCTATATAATGTGGAAAAATCAGATTTTTATTCATTTAGACACACATGCCATTTCTAGAATTTCCAAGATATTTCTTTTAGCTCTCAAACCCTAAACCATCTCTTTGGACAAGATCACCATTTTGCAAGCTTGGGTAAGTGTTTAATCTTATGGTTTAATATATTATATGTATGAGATATTGTATTGATCATGATGGTTATATCTAAAAGTGTTGAATAGTGCACTTTTGCTTTTTGCTAAAAGATGTGTCATCTATGTGACTTGAACTTGAAAGGAGACTTGAGGTTTTGATGGAAGTGAATGCTGTGGATGGAATATCAACATGTATGGTGTGTTTATGTCCTTGACTTGTTTTTTTTTATATGTGTATAACTTGTGGGATTGTTGTTATGAAACGTATTGAGGTGACTTGATGGAGTAATTGTGACGTAGTGTTACTAAAGAAGCGTAAAGGATAAACTTGGCGTGAAATGCTATTGGTTTATGATGCCTTGGTCAATGTGTGGAATGTTGTGGCATTATTGGTATGACAATGCCGTGAATGGTATTGTAAAGGTGAAATGACATTTTAGAGCAATCATGTAACTCATTGTCGTCTTATGCACTTGTAAGGTAGTTGGTTGTTAACGTGAGCTCCGTTATGTACTTGTGTTGTAGAGTAATATGTAAGGAAGGAGATGGATTATTGTATTCACATATAGGACTATGTATTCATATTGGGAAGATAAGGTATGTAAGGTTACTCTTTTCGTATCCTTCTGCAGCACATACTGTTCACATTGACATTGTACTTGTTCCATTCCGAAATGTCCAAAGGTATTGTCATATAGTATTACTCACAGAAACAATTGTGATTCACATGTATCATGTTCATTGGCTAATATTTCAAAGTTCCAATAATGTTCCAAGCACCAATGTGTCAATCTTATAACAAAAGAACGGAAGTAATGTAACACTCTTATAATGAAAGAACGAAGTAATGTATAAATGGTTGTATATTCTTCAGTAACATCCCAGGGGCGACATAAAAGCCTAGCATGGGTTATCACAGTAACATCCCAGGGGCGACATAAAAGCCTAGCATGGGTTATCACAGTAACATCCCAGGGGCGACATAAAAGCCTAGCATGGGTTATCACAGTAACATCCCAGGGGCGACATAAAAGCCTAGCATGGGTTAATCAAACATCCCAGGGGCGACATAAAAGCCTAGCATGGGTTAATCTAACATCCCAGGGGTTAAAATACCTAGCATGGGTTAATCTCATCCCAGGGAGACAGGAAAGCCTAGCATGGGTAGAACGATAAAGCTCATCCCAAGGGAGATAGAAAAGCCTAGCATGGGTAGAACGATATGGATAAATGAATGTAAAGGCAAAGAAAGTAATGAATGTAATGTACATGGTTCCACATATACAGAACGATGGGTTTATCCATATTGACTATTTTCTTACATTGATTCCATTGAAGTATTTATGTATCATACAGTTTCTTATGGCCTTACATACTCAGTACATTCTTCGTACTGACGTCCCTTAGGGGACTTACCTTACTTGCTGCAGGCACAGGTACTAGTAGACCTCCACAGTAGGTTGCGGGTCATTTGCAGATCATTGGTGAGCTCCAGTTGGTTCGGGGCTTTCTGAATCACTATGTACATATGTTTTGGTATTTTGGTATTGTAAATGTTGTATAAAGCGGGGACTTGGTCCCGACTGTAGGTTGGGTATGTATATTTATCGGTAGAGGCTTTGTAGGTGTTGTGGGACAAACGAAGGAATGTAAGGAATGTATGCTTTTGACTTGGTGGCCCTAACGGCCAAGTTTCATCCATGTAAATATCATATGTTTTCCATGACTTCCGCCATTAGCATCTTGTATCTATACGGATTGTGATGTTCCTTGAGTGACATGCATATGAATGTACACGAATAAAGATTGGTTCTCTCAGACCTTAATGGCTTCGGGTGCCAGTCCGCCCCGTTGGAACTCGAGGAGTGACAAAAGTGGTATCAGAGCAGGTCATTCTAGGGTGTCTACAAAGCCGTGTATGAGTAGAGTCTTGCTTATGGATGTGTTGCACACCACATTTATAAGTAGGAGGCTTTGGGAAATTTAGGAGTTGTTTCTTTTCTTTATTTCTAGATCGTACAATAGAGCCAATGTTGTA
Organism: Capsicum rhomboideum; assembly: GCA_031232105.1. Lineage (NCBI taxonomy): Eukaryota > Viridiplantae > Streptophyta > Magnoliopsida > Solanales > Solanaceae > Capsicum > Capsicum rhomboideum. The sequence continues at coordinate 56,656,909 of CP124718.1, forward strand.
AGTGGAATCGTTCTGACCATTGGAATTGGTTTTCTTGTTTATAGTAAAATGCCGATTACAAGACAAGATAAGGGCAAAGATAAGAAGGTAGAGATGCTTGCCGGAGAAGGAACTAGTAAAGCACCACCTGACCAAGCTAGTCAGGGTGGGGATGAAACTAAATTTGTGTCACGGGCTTCTTCTACTTCTCCAGCTCCAGAAAAGCTGAGAAGGAGAGAAGACCCTGCTGAAACACCTGTTAATGTTAATGCTACTGAGCAGGATATCAGGAACGTGGTGCACCTATTAACTCAGATAGTCGTTGCACAAAATCAAGGACAGGTTGGTCCAGCCTTTGTACAAAAGAGGTGTTATCAAAGGCGATGGAGAATGGCACAAGAATATGAAAGAGGGCCGTCAAAGAGGGCCAGACACATGGGACAGTTCATGGCATCCCACGGAGCATTTAGGTCTCGGATGTTTAATAGACCGCCTAGACCATTATTTCCTCATTCTACAGTAAATGCTCAACCTCGATCCCAAGGGTTTAGAGGCAACCAGTTTGGGCAAAGAAGTGAGATTCAGGATTCACGGACAGTGGGGTATCAAGCACAAGGAAGTAGGAGACAACCAAAGTCTCCTCGTCAGCCGTGTCAGCGCTGCGGAAGGTTTCATCTAAGTGAATGTCGATTGGGGATGGATGTTTGCTTTTGATGTGGTATCTTGGGGCACAAAATGAGAGGATGCCCACAAAGGGGCACAGATAGAGGTACGAGGGGAGCAGCTAGTGCTAGTGGAACCCAGAACCGTACCCACGCCTTAGCGGATCGACAAAATTCGTAGGCTTCTCCTGATATAGATACAGGTACACTATTCATATTTTTACATGCGGAATATGCATTGATTGATCCGGGTTTTACCTTATCATATGTTACTCCCTTGATAGTTAAAAAAAAAAAGAAAATATATATATAAAAAAAAAGAACACCAGAATTATTAGTTACGTCATTTGGGGTATCTGCACCAAAAGGTGAATCTATTGTAGCTAAAAGAGTATATCGTAATTGTATAGAAATTGTTTGTGGTCATAATACACTGGTTGATCTTATTGAGCTGGAAATGGTGGATTTTATGGATTGTGCCACAGTTGATTGCTGAGCTAAGAAGTTATAGGATGTTTTTGAATGGAAGGTAATGTTGGAGCACCGAGAGGTAAAGTTATTTCTCTTCTTAAGGCAAAGAAAATGATACCCAAAGGGGTACATATGTCACTTAGTAAGGGTGAAAGATACTGATGTGGAGTCAACAACTCTTCAATCGGTTCCAGTGGTAAATAAATTCCTTGATGTATTTCCCGAAGATCTTTCGGTTTGCCTTTGGAACAGGAAGTAGAGTTTGGGATTGACGTGATTCCAGGCACTCAGCCTATCTCTATTCCTCCATATAAAATGTCCCAGCAGAGTTACGAGAATTAAAGGAGCACTTAAAAAGACTTGCTGAAAAAAGGGATACATAAGACCTAGTATGTTTCTGTGGGGTGCATCAGTACTATTTGTATGAAAGACAGATGGCATGTTGAGAATATGTATTGACTATCGGCAATTGAATAAGGTAACGATCAAGAACAAATATCCCCTTCCCAGAATTTACGATTTGTTTGATTAGTTACAGGGTGCCAAATATTTTTCAAAGATTGACTTAAGATCGGGTTACCATCAAGTCAGAGTTAGAGAAAAGGATATACCCAAGAAAGCTTTCTGAACGCGATATGGCCATTATGAATTTTTAGTTATGTCGTTTGGACCAACAAATGCACCAGCTGTTTTCATGGATTTGATGAATAGGGTGTTTAAGCCATTTATAGACGTGTTCGTGACGGTGTTTATAGATGACATCCTGGTTTATTCAAGATCACTAGAGGACCATGTTAATCACTTACGACAGGTGTTAAAATTCTTCGTGAGCGTAAGTTGTATGCTTTAAAATCCATAGCATTCTTAGGTAACATTGTGTCAGATGAAGGAATTTGGGTTGATACACAAAAGATTGAAGCGGTGAAACATTATCCAAGGCCTACGACGCCTACGAAAATTCATAGCTTCCTTGGGTTGGCAGGTTATTATCGAAGGTTTGTTGAAGGGTTCTCTTCCATTGCTGCACCTTTAACGAAGCTTACACACAAGGCAACCAAGTTTCAGTGGAATGATGCATGTGAGAAAAGTTTCCAAGAGTTGAAAGATAAATTAACTTCCACACCCGTATTAGTACTTCTGGAAGGCACCGAAGGTTATGTAGTATATTGTGATGCTTTCGGAGTTGGTTTAGGTTGTGTATTGATGCAGTACGATAATGTAATAGCATATGTCTCAAGATATTTACGGCCACATGAGAGGAACTATCCCACACATGATCTTGAATTAGCAGTTGTGGTATATGCTCTAAAGATATGACGCCATTATTTATGGAGTTCATGTTGACATCTACAGGATTTAAATCTGAGGCAGCGGAGGTGGCTTGAGCTATTGAAAGACTATGATATTGATATCCTATATCATCCAGGAAAAGCAAATATTGTAGCCGATGCGTTAAGCCGCAAGGCAATAGGAGGCACTAGTGGCTAGTTGACGTAAAAGCAAGACCTAGTCAAAGACTTACATCAACTAGCCAACTTGGGAGTTCATCTTCTTGAATCTCCAGATGAAGGGGTTATTATGCAAAATGCAGCAGAATCTTCATTAATAGCTGAAGTGAATGAGATGCAACATGCGGATCCTATTTTATTTCAGCCGAAAGAAAATGTACAACAGGGTCTGACTAAGGCATTTGATCTTACGCAAGAAAGAATACTTCAATGCCAAGGTAGATTATGTGTACCAGATGTAGATGAGCTGAGGAGACGAATTATGACAGAGGAATACCATTCACGATATTCTAGTCATTCGGGAGCTACCAAAATGTACCATGATTTAAAAGAAATGTATTGGTAGGGAAACATGAAGAAGAACATTGCAGAATTTGTAGCTCAATGCCCGAATTGTCAACAAGTAAAAGTAGAGCATCAGAAACCTGGAGGTTACATGCAATGTATCAATCTTCCAGTCTGAAAATGGGATATGCTTAATGGATTTCATCATAGGTTTGCCTCGTACACTGTGGAAATTTGATTCCATATGGGTAATAGTTGACAGGCTTACCAAGTCAGTGCATTTTCTGCCAGTCAAGACCACCTATACAGTTGAAGATTATGCAAGGTTGCATGTTAAAGAGATAGTGTGATGCATGTTAAAGAGATAGTGTGATTACATGAGATTCCAATTTCTAGTGCGATTACATAGGATTCCAATCTCTATTATATCAGACAGGGTTTGGAAATCTTTTCGGAAAGGTTTGGGTACACAAGTGACATTGAGTACGACTTGTCATCCTCAGGCAGATGGACAAGCAAAACGTACTATCCAAACACTTGAAGATATGCTACGAGCTTGCACGTTGGATTTTAAAGATAGTTGGGATGATCATCTACCTCTTATTGAATTTTCCTACAACAATAGCTATCATTCAAGTATCAAAATGACACCTTATGAAGCTTTATATGGAAGAAAGTGTAGATCGCCAATTGGATGGCTGGAAGCGGGCGAAACTGCTTTACTTGGGCCATAACTTGTTCATCAAGCTATGGAGAAAGTTAAAGTGATCCAATAGCGGCTGCAAACAGCTCAAAGTCGACACAAGTCATATGTTGATGTTAGGAGAAGAGGGCTCGAATTTTCCATAGGTGATTGGCTATTCTTGAAGGTGTCACCGATGAAAGGGGTAATGAGATTTGGAAAAAAAAAAGAAAGTTGAGTCCATGTTATATAGGGCCATATGAAATTAATCGAAGATTTAGGAAAGTTGCGTATGAATTAGCATTAACCCAAGAACTCTCCCATCCAGTATTTCATGTTTCGATGCTTCGAAAGTGTATAGGAGATCCATCTCATATTGATCCTATGGAGGATGTACAAGTTACGGAGGATCTCACCTATGAAGAGATACCTATTGCTATTCTGGATCGACAAGTGAAGAGATTAAGGAATAAAGAAGGGGCTTCCGTAAAAGTATTTTGGAGATATCAACAAGTAGAAGAGATCACATGGGAAACTGAGGAAATGATGAAGTCAAAGTACCTGTATTTGTTTCACACGGAAGTTAAAGTTCAAAGTGCGGAAGGAAAGCAATAACAAGTAAGTATCTACAAGAATTATGTGTGTATATATCTATGCTAACATAAAGGTGCCTTTGTTGTAAATGGGAAAATGTTATTAACATTCGAGGATGAATGTTTCTAAGGGGGGAAGGATGTAACACCCCGTACATTTCCGACCCTACTTGATTGGTGATCTAGGGCATATTTATATGCCTTATTACCTTAGTTTTGAGAGCAATAAGTGCGTATTTTGTTTTGTGTTTGATGGACTATTGATATTGTGCTAATGCCTACAAAGAAAAGTCGAAGAAAGGAAGAAAATTGGATTTTTGGTGTTAGGCGCACCCAGGGGCGTGCCAGGCCGCTTTTGACATAATTGTTTTTGGCACAGGCAGCATAGGGGTTCGCCAGGCAGCGTGCCAGACCACTTTTTGCCAAATTTTTTCTCCGACCACTAGTCTCTAAATAGGGCTCTTGGGTTGTTGTATCATTATTCCATCTTAGTGGGACTACTCTTGGACTATTTTGGCATCCAAATGAGGGTTAATTCTTCGTCCTTTTTATTTTTTATAATTTTTATCAATTTATGATAAATTAAGCCATGAGTGGCTAAAATCACTTATTATTAGGGTTGAGGCTACGAACATGAATCTCGTGAGTTGAATGTTGTCCTCACAATTATGGAATTCGTTAAGCACGAGATTTTTGGGGTATTATATATTAAATTTATTGGGCTAAATTAATCTTGAGCAATTGGGCTCAATTGAGGCCCAAAAATCAAACAAAAGACATGGCCCAAAATGGGTAAATGATCCATTTTTGCTTTGACCAAAGTAAACCATTATTTATTGCCCCATGTGTGGATAAGGATGGACATGAGGGGCTATATAATGTGGAAAAATCAGATTTTTATTCATTTAAACACACATGCCATTTCTAGAATTTCCAATATATTTCTTTTAGCTCTCAAACCCTAAACCATCTCTTTGGACAAGATCACCATTTTGCAAGCTTGGGTAAGTGTTTAATCTTATGGTTTAATATATTATATGCATGAGAGATTGTGTAGATCATGATGGTTATGTCTAAAAGTGTTGAATAGTGCACTTTTGCTTTTTGCTAAAAGATGTGTCATCTATGTGACTTGAACTTGAAGGGAGACTTGAGGTTTTGATGGAAGTGAATGGTGTGGATGAAATATCAACATGTATGGTGTGGTTATGTCCTTAACTTGTTTTTTTTCTATGTGTATAACTTGTGGGATTGTTGTGGGATTGTTGTTATGAAACGTATTGAGGTGACTTGATGGAGTAATTGTGACGTAGTGTTACTAAAGAAGCGTAAAGGAGAAACTTGGAGTGAAATGCTATTGGTTTATGATGCCTTGGTCAATGTGTGGAATGTTGTTGCATTGTTAGTATGAAAATGCCGTGAATGGTATTGTAAAGGGTGAAATGACGTTATAGAGCAATCATGTAACTCATTATCGTCTTATGCACTTGTAAGGTAGTTGGTTGTTAACGTGAGCTCCATTATGTACTTGTGTTGTAGAGAAAAATGAAAGGAAGGAGCTAGATTATAGTATTCACATATAGGACTGTGTATTCATATTGGGAAGATAAGGTATGTAAGGTTACTCTTTCCGTATCCTTCTGCAACACATATTGTTCACATTGACATTGTACTTGTTCCATTCTGAAATGTCCAAAGGTATTGTCATATAGTATTACTCACAAAACCAATTGTGAGTCACATGTCTCATGTTCATTGGCTAATATTTCAAAGTTCCAATAATGTTCCAACCACCAATGTGTCAATCTTATAACAAAAGAACGGAAGTAATGTAACACTCTTATAATGAAAGAACGAAGTAATGTATAATTGGTTGTATATTCTTCAGTAACATCCCAGGGGCGATAGAAAATCCTAGCATGGGTTATCACAGTAACATCCTAGGGGAGACATAAAAGCCTAGCATGGGTTATCACAGTAACATCCCAGGGGCGACATAAAAGCCTAGCATGGGTTAATCAAACATCCTACGGGTTAAAATACCTAGCATGGGTTAATCTCATCCAAGGGGCGACAAAAAAACTTAGCATGGGTAGAACGATAAATTTCATTCCAGAGGCGACAAAAAAGCCTAGAATGGGTAGAACGATATGGAAAAATGAACGTAAAGGCAAAGAAAGTAATGAATGTAATGTACATGGTTCCACATATACAAAACGATGGGTTTATCCATATTGACTATATTCTTACATTGATTCCATTGAAGTATTTATGTATCATACAGTTTCTTATGGTCTTACATACTCAGTACATTCTTCGTACTGACGTCCCTTGGGGGACTTACCTTACTTGCTGCAAGCACAGGTACTAGTAGACCTCCACAGTTGGTTGCGGGTCATTTGCGGATCATTGGTGAGCTCCAGTTGGTTCAGGGCTTGCCGAATCACTATGTACATATGTTTTGGTATTGTGGTGTTGTAAATATTGTATAAAGTGGGGACTTGGTCCCGACTGTAAGTTGGGTATGTCTATGTATCGGTAGAGGCTTTGTAGATGTTGTGGGACAAACAAAGGAATGTAAGGAATGTATGCTTTTGACTTGGTGTCCCTAACGGCCAAGTTTCATCTATGTAACTATCATTTGTTTTCCATGACTTGCGCCATTAGCATCTTGTATCTATACGTGATAGTGATGTTCCTTGAGTGACATACATACGAATGTACATGAATGAAGATTGGTTCTCTCAGACCTTAACGGCTTTGGGTGCCAGTCTGCCCCGTTGGAACTCGAGGCGTGATATAACCTCCCTTTAATATAACTAAAATGACGTAGTATTGGGTTTAAAAGAGTGGAAAAAGACTAATTTACCCCATTAAAAATTTCACTGAAATTTTTGGACTGCGTCCAAAGTTAATGATACCACTCATACCATGAACATATGATTCATACATAGACTTGTGATTTTGTGAACATTTGGGTCTGTTCTGATTCAGGAAGTACGGGTCAATAGTACGACCCATACCATGATACCATGAGTCGTAGCTATAACTTATGGTCTGGGACCAAATTGAATGGGTTCTGAATTGGTGCTCTATGAGTCGTGGTACGACTCATACCTTGATACCACAACTTGTACTGAGGAGTCATGGTCCCTGGGATAAATTTGAATCTGTAGGAGTTTTTCCTCTATTCATTAGTATGAGTCAACTTGCGACTCATATGTTGGTCATACCACTCATGGTCTGAGTCATGGTGACTGGAATTCTTGAAAAATTAGAGGAGTTTACCACGACTCTAGGTACAAGTCGTGGTTCACAGTACAACTCATACCTTAAGTCGTACTGGTTTGAAATTTTGAATTTTCTACTAGTTTTATGGTCTGTTTGAGTTTAAGCATGGAAAACTTTGAAGGTGTTACAATATCTCTCCCTTGGGATAATTTTCCCTCGAATGAAGACTGGAACTAAGTTGAACTGAATAGGTAAAAAACTACTAACATGAAACTAGATTTTTGAGATACTAAATGATGACTGATTTGATTAAGAGTAGGAGCTCAGCTAATTCTCATTGAACATACATGCATACTAAGAATTCATGAATGACAGATAGTAACATGAAACTGAAGGGAAACACTAGGAGGAAAACTATTACCTCAAGTTGTATTAGTACTTGGAGTGAAAATATAAAGGTACTTGGCCATTATGTCAGCTTCTACTTCCCAAGTAGCTCTCTCAACCAACTGATCTCTCCATAGGACATTTATTGGAGTGACCGCTTTATTCCTCAACTTACAAATCTACCAATCAAGTATCTCAACCTGAACCTCTTCAGATGAAAGACTATCTTTCACGCCAACACTGTGCAATAGTACAATCAAAGCAAAATCACCAATGCACTTCTTCGATAATAAAACATGGAAAGCTGGATGCACTGATGCTAACTCCACAGGCAACTCTAACTTATTAGCCATATTACCAATACTGTTCAAAATCTTATAGGGACCAATATACTGGGGACTAAGCTTCCCCTTCTTACCAAACCTCATCACCCCTTTCATGGGTGAAACTTTCAAGAACACCCAATCATTAATAGAAATCATTTCCATATTCTCATGAACCAAATCTATTCCTATCAAATAAGCTTCACCTACCTTGAACCAAGTAATATTAAATCTACACCTCCACCCATAAAGTGCCTCAAAAAGAGGCATTTGGATGCTAGAATGAAAACTATTATTAGATGAAAACTCTATAAGAGGTAAGTGATCATTCTAATTAAATTTAAATTTGATCACTGTAATGACTCTTTTTGTCATTACAGTGAAGTCTAGCATGCCAAAATTTGAGTTAAGATTCTCCCCAAATAAAGAGTTAGAAATTTCAGGCTAGGCTAGTCTTGGATGAAATCTGAGTGTGGTATGGTATAAAATAATATGAGAATGGATAGGTTGGTGTTTTATTTATTTGATACCATTTTGTGATATACAGGATGTTAAGGAACACGTAGAAACTTTTGAAAGTGAATTCGGGTTAGTAGACCTCCGGATATCACATTTGACGTATTAGGATAGTTTGGGATGTCAATATCAGGAATTGTGTTGTAAAGGCAAAGAATATTGCAGCTATAATGGAATTCCAAGTTGGTCAATACCTCCATAGTGGGTGAATCCCGCTATAGCGATGCTACTATAGTGAAAGTGGGACAAATGTTGTTTAATGCATAAAATAGCCCAAAAATATAATTTTCATTCCAAATATGTTCAAGGGCTGGGAGAGGCAAATTAAGGCATTTCCAACTGATTTTACACCAAATCCTTCATTGAGGTAAGTAATTCGACCCTTTTAACTAGTTTTTTGAAGAATTATCCTTAGAATCACTAGGTTTTGAATATAGAGAAGGAATTGACTTGGCATAGGTAGAAATTCTAGTGCAATTTAGTAAAAATAGGGAGAAAACAATTGTATTTTGGTTAAGGAGGGATGAATTATGATTTTATGTTTAGAATTCATCATTTTAATCATGAAAACAATAGAATTAAAGTAGAAAAACCCTAGAATGGGGCAATGATTACTGTTTTGGCCTTACGATTTTTGGGATTAGGCTATAATCCATGATATTGTAAGGTTAACTATTTGAATATGTGTTGTATTATTATTTTTAGACCACAATCAAGATGAAATTACAAGAAAGGGCAAAGCTCAAGTTCGTTAGAGTAAGTGCAAGCTTGGATTGAAGTAGGTGATGGTTAAATATACTTAAAAACTCAAATTAGTTCATGTGTGCATGCTGTATTTTTGCAATGCATGCTAAAGATGTTAACTTATTGACTGATATTGCAAGTGTTGCGTATACATATAATGAGTTATGTAATAGACCCGTTGATGTGCAAGTATGATTATGTTGTTCATATTTGTGATTATACTTGTTGTGACATGAGTTGCTATTGTGAGATTGATAAGTAAAGGTTAATCGTGATTATACTGGTGGAATTAAGGGAGAATTAAAGAGTTAAGTAGAATAAGAGTGGCATAAGATAATTGGGGATAAGGGGTATAACACTGATTTGGGATAAGGATGGCAACTTTGATGCCGAATATTATTCTATGGCACTTAGATGTCTATTATGATATGGTACATGGATAGAGTTCGTTTCTACAGGTCATGTCTAGTAGGAAACCATAAGACCCATAGCATGTGTGTACAGGGTACTGGTGAGTTTGACGATTCCATGAGTGAACTGGGTTATATGGTTGTTGATATTTTGGGTTCCTTGAGTGAATTGATTTGGATTTGGATTGAACTGAGCTCGTTTCATAATGGTATTGTTGTTATTTGGATCTATGAGTGGTCCAGGCTATTGATATATTTGAATTGTGCTATTAACTATTGAATCCTATTTAAAGATTAATTGTGGCATCATTGAGTTATTGTTGTGGGTCATGGTCTTGACTTGGTGAATTATTGTGATCGATTTGTACTTGTCTAGTTTTATGGAATATTGTATGAGAAAGACTAAAAGAAGGTATACTTATTAAGTGGTTCATGGTTGTACTTGTTTACAAAGTGATAGTTATGTGTACATATTTATTATTTTGAGTTGGCCGATGACCCTACCAGTACATATTGGTTTTGTAATGATACTACCTGTACTCTTCTTTTTGTTGAGTGCAGAGAATATTCCAGTGGCTACGATTAGACCTCAGCTTTAGTTTGTGACTTCTCTTCGACTCAAGGGTGAGTTACATCTTCTGAGTAGCCATGAGTCATATCACTTTTAGTTCTTGTCCACTTATTTCAGACATAGACACTTCACTATTCTATTTTTCGGGTTAAACCCAAAGTTTGGCATTATTAGAAGTTTTAGATACAATGACTTTCAGTTCTGGGGGTGTTTTAGATATTTCATAAATTTCCATATTTATTATTATTATAAAATTTTGAGTTAATGGTTATTTAATTGGATTGTTAGTTCCCTTTTAAATTCTGTTAAATGTAATGGTTGGGTATTTAGGGTTAAATAGTTCTCCCCTTCAGAGGGATAGTGTGGGTGCCAATCGCGATGGGTTTGGGACGTGACAAAGTTGGAATCAGAGCTCAAGATTCGCTGATCTCATTGTACAAAAATGAGTCTAGTAGAGTCTTGCGGAATGGTACTGAGATGTCTGTACTTTTCTTCAAGAGGCTATAAGAATTTAGGAAATTATCACTTTCTTTCTTCTTTCGTGCTATAACCTATTTCCAATTGGTATCTGGCGACCCAAATTGGTATGTATTTGAACTCTTTACTCTTTTTTCTGTAGATGGTGTATATGAGAGCCAACAAACCAAGAGCAGCAGCTCCTGCTCCAGTAGATCCAACTGCAGAACCAGCTAAGCAAGGCCAAATAATGGGTAGGGGAGGAGGAAGAGGAAGAGCAACACCCACCAGGTGTGGAGCTTAGGCTGCGGCTAATCCAACCCAACAGAGATCTGAGACACCTTCCTCAACCAGAATCAACATGATAAGGTTATTTCTTTTCATAAGAAGGCATATAATGAGAAAGTTTTGGAACATAAGGAGGCAGTACATGTTCCAATAGGTACAACTCCTCCACTGATGTCATATGAGGTGATTCAATAGATTCTTTCTTTTCTGAGTGGGTTGAGAGGTACAGGAGCCACACTTATAACACATGCTTACTAGTTTTCTAGGATGCAGCCTGCTGCTAGTTTTTCTCCTAGGATGGATGAGGTATTAGGGATGAAGGTCTTCCCTCATCTGGTGTTATGTCTTTTCATCACAGGGACTGAACGTAATATGCTGACTATGTTTCTGAAGATGAAACCTCCTACCATTGTGGGTTCTGATACTAAAGATGCATTTGAGTTCATAGTTGATTGTTATGAGAGGCTGGATAAAATAGGTATTATGGAGTAGCATGGTGTTGAGTTTGTAACCTTTCAACTGTAGGGTAATGCAAAGCAGTGGTGGATGGCTTATATGGAATGTTGGTTTCCAACTTTACCTCTATTGACATGGACTCAGCTCCATATGATATTTTTGAGAACTATGTACCCCGTACTCTTCTTGACCGTAAGAAGGATGAGTTTTTGGACCTTGAGCAGGGCAACATATCTGTTGCAGCCTACGAGGCTAAATTTTATGCATTGTCCCATCATGCTACTCAATTTCTTGGTACTAAGGAGGAGAGGATATGCTTCTTTATGAAAAGTTTGAATATCGACTTACAGGTCTTGGTGGTACAGATAACTTTTACTGGAAAGACATTTAATGATGTTGCTAATTATGTAAAAAAGGTAGAAAGAGTCAAACAGGTTGGCCAAGCCAAGGTAGTAGCAAAAAAAGCTAGGAATACAGGTAACTTCAGCGGTCCTTACTCTAGGGACTATGGTTATCAGGCTTATCCAACTCACCCTATTCAGTCAGCTCTACCAGTATCTACAGTTGGTCCGTTAGGGACCGCCTAGTAGTCTTCAGTTGCGAGAAGCCAAGTGGCTTCGTATTCTTCTACTAGCAGGCCTTCTCTAGATTGGGTTAGCTTTACTTGTGGTGGTGTTGGGAACTTCAGGAGGGACTATCCAAATGGTAGGCTGATTAGTCCGCAGGGTCAGCAGTAAACTAGAGTTATGGTTCCAACTGGTAAAGGTAGAGATGGTAATAGTAGAGGTCATCCACTGGGTAGGAGTGGTAATCATCAGGGTGGCCGATTGGTAATACAGAGAGAGGTGATGCTTAGTCTGCTAGAGACGTTGCTTAGATTGATGATAAAGCTCATTATTATACCTTTCCAGGTGAATTTAAGCTAGAGGCTTCAGATGCTGTCATTACAAGTAGTATTCTCGTCTGTGATAGAATGGATATAGTTTTGTTTGATTCAGGTTGCACTTATTCTTATGTATTTGTTAAATTTGCCTTAGGTCTAGACATGGTTTGTTAGATGTTTGACTCACCTATTTATGTATCTACTCCAGTTACAGACTCTGTGGTAGTGTCCCGAGTGTATAGTGCCCATTCAGTTATGTTTATGGTATTTTAGACTTGGGTAGATTTGATGATTTTGGATATATTTGATCTTGATATCATCTTGGGCATGACTTTATTATCCTCGTATCATGTTGTTCTAAATTGTAATGAAAAATTTATGAGCTTAGATATTCATGGGATGGATAAGTTTGAATGAGAAGGTGTTTATAAGTTCGAACCCATGAAAATAATTTCTTTTATTTGAGTTAAGAAGCTAGTTAGGAAGGTGTGTTTGACCTTTGTGGAACATCTTCAGGATGTTAGTTTAGAGGTCCCTTCTATTGAGTTAGTTCCTGTAGTGTCAGAGTTTCAAGAGGTGTTTCCCATCGCCTTGTCGAGCATGCCTCCAGATCCAAACATAGGCTTTTACATTAATTTGGAGATGGTCACTCACCCAATCTATATCCCTCCATATCTTATAGCTCCAGCTGAGTTGAGAGAGCTCAAGACTCAGTTACAGCAGTTGCTTGATAAGGGATTTATTCATCCTAGTGCTTTGCCTTAGAGTGCTTCAGTATTGTTTGTTAAGAAAAAATAATGGTACCATGAGAATATGTATAGACTACAAGTAGTTGAATAAGGTTACCATCAGGAATAAGTATCCTTTACCCCAAATAGATGATCTCTTTGACCAGTTTTAGAATGCTTTCATTTTCTCCAAGATAGATTTGAGGTCGGGGTATCACTAACTAAAGATTAATCCTAAGGATATAGCCAAGACAACTTTTAAGACTCATTATAGACATTATGAGTTCTTAGTGATATTTTTTTATTTAACCAATACGCCAGTTGCATTCATAAGTTTGATAAATGGTATTTTCAAGTATTTCTTGTATTCATTTTTGATTATTTTTATTGATGACATTTTGGTTTACTCCAAGAGTAAGGAGGAACATGCTAGTCACCTTAGTATAGTCTTGGGAATTCTGAAGGAGAAACAGCTTTATGCTAAGTTCTCTAAAAGTGAGTTTTGGATATCTTTTGTGGCCTTTTTAGGGCATGTGGTTTCTGAGAAGGGGGTAATAGTAGATCCCCAGAAGATTAAGGCTATCAAGAGTTGTGTTCGTCCTAGCTCGCTGACAGGTGTTCGAAGTATTGTGGGTCTTGCTAGCTATTATCAAAGGTTCGTCAAAAAAATTTCCTCTATCGCTACTCATTTGACAAGATTGATGCAGAAGGAGGTACCATTTGTTTGGTCTGACAAGTGCGAAAAGTGTTTTCAAAAGCTCAAGTCATTTTTAACCATAGCTCTCATCCTTGCTTTTCCAGTTGAAGGTAAGGATTTTATTGTGATTTATGATGCTTCACGGTCTGGTTTGGGTGTTATGTTGATGCAGGATAGGAATGTGATTGTTTATGCTTCAAGATAGTTGAAGCCTCATGAGAAAAATTATTCGACTCATAACTTGGAGTTGGCAGCGGTGGTTTTCGCACTTAAGATATGGAGACAATACCTTTATGATGTCAAGTGTGAGATGTTTATAGACCATCACAGTTTACAACATGTTTTCACTCAAAAAGACTTGAATTTGAGGCAAAGGTGGTGGATAGAGTCGTTTAAAGATTATGATATAACCATCTAACACCATTCGGGCAAGGCCAATGTGGTGGTAGACACATTGATCTGGAAATATTTGAGTATTGGCTAGAGAGATCCAAACTCTAGCAATACAGTTTATGCAATTTGGAGTGTCTGAAAGGGGTGGAGTGTTGGTTAGTGTAGAGGTAAGGTCAACATTCCTTGATCAAATCAAGGCTAATCAATTTAAGGATGCAAAGTTAAACAAGATTCATAACAAAGTGGTATGTGGTGATTCTTAAGAAGCCACAGTTGATACGTATGGAGTGTTCAAGGTGAGAGGACGTGTGTGTGCGCCTCATGTTGGTGATGTGATTCTGATTTTGCATGTAGAAGCTTATGGTTCCTAATATTCTATTCATCTGGGTGCAACCAAGATGTGCCATGACTTGAGACAGCTTTATTGGTGGCCCTGAATGAAGAGAGATATAGTGGAGTATGTGGCCAATTTCCATAACTGTCAACAAGTGAAGTATGGATATCAAAGGCCTGCAGGTTTGCTTCAGAGAATACCCATCTGTCACGACCCGAATCCCATTCGGGCCGGACTGGCACCCGGAGCCGTTGAGGCCCGAGAGAACCAATCTTTGCTCATGTACACTCATATGCATGCTACTCAATATACAACACTATCTCAAATGAATATAAAATGTCAATAGCGAAATTCATGAAACATATATAATAATTATGAAACTTGGCCGTTGGGGCCATTATGACAAAACATATGTCTCTTACATACCCTTCACGTGTTCCACAACATCTACAAAGCCTCTACAGATGCATAACCAAAACCAATCTTAAAGTCTGGACAAGCCCCCGCTCTATACATATATACAGTATCAAGACAACACCAAACAAATGTACATAGTGACTTAGGAAGCCCCAAAACAACTGGAGCTCACCAATGATCTGTTGAAATAGCGTAGACTACGGTGAAGGTCTACTAACACCTGTGCCTGCAGCAAGTAAAGTAAGGCCCCCAAAGGGCTCAGTACGAAGAATGTACTGAGTATGCAAGGCCATAGAAACTTTGTATAACATAAGACTTAATTTGAGTTAAACACAATAGTAATCAATGTAAATAAACCATTGCATTTGGAACCATGTATATTTGGTTCATTGCGTTCATTACGTTCATTACGTTTTTTGCTTCTGTACTTATCCATCTTTGTCTGTGCTATACTGTACCCGAGCCCCAACTGATCAGTGGGTCTTTACATAACATAACGTTATGTTGGGATCGGCTCGAGCTAGGCTTATGCCTCTAGAGCTGCCACCCTGGGATCGACTCGAGCTAGGCTTATGCCTCTAGAGCTGCCACCCATAAATCAATATAGCAGGTTCGACTCGAGATAGGTTCTTACCTCTAGAGCTGCCCCCTGTCAGGTTCGACCCGAGCTAGGCTTTCGCCTTTAGGGCTGCCCCCTGATACAAAAATTCTTGGGATCGGCTTGAGCTAGGCTTCTGCATCTAGAGCTGCCACCCATAAATCAATATAGTAGGTTCGGCTCGAGCTAGGTTCTTACCTCTAGAGCTTCCCCCTGTCAGGTTCGACCCGAGCTAGGCTTTCTCCTCTAGGGCTGCCCCCTGATACAAAAATTCTCGGGATCGGCTCTAGCTAAGCTTATCCCTCTAGAGCTGCCACCCTTAAATCAATCATTAATGATATATGCATTACTTTGCCCTTTACTTCACATTACCTTTCTTTAAATATACGAGATTGGCACTTTGGCAGTCATAACATCACTTTGAACTTTGGAAATTAACATTGTTGGAAACATAGCCTTATTGGAACCATGGAATCTTTGGAACATTAGCCAATGCATATGAGACATGTGAGTGACAATTGATCAATGTATAAAGAACATGTGATGAACCATAATTGATACCCGAAAATAGGATACACTTGACTTATGAGAGATTGATACTTTTGTAGCCATAACATTGTTAGAAGCTTAGAACAATAACCAATGAGTGAAAGACATGTGAATGAACATTATTGAAAATGTAACACTATGGGAACCATCGGACAATAATCAATGAACAAGGTATATGAGTATAACCACTATTAGAACTTTGGAACACAACCTTATAGGGCTTTTGGAACATTATCAATGAATATGAAACATGTGATATCACAAGTGATCAATGAGTATGAAACATGTGATATTGATAATTGGTAACCGGATATCGGGTATCTTAGCACATTTTGGGATAGGACAAGTGCGATGTTAATGCGAATACTATGTGCTGCAGAAATATACGGACAGAGTAACCTTACATACCTTGTATTCCCAATACAAATATATACTCTTAGATGTATATACAATGTCCCGCTCCTTCCTTATGTTTCACTCTACAACACAAATGCATACGGAACCAACATTAACCACCAATTACCTTACAATGGCATATAATAACAATAAGTCATATGTTTGGCTCGAGAATGTCATTTCTTCCTTTACAATACCATTTACGGCATGGTCATATCAATAATACCACAACATGCCCAACATTAACCAAATATCATTTATGAATTTATTATCCCAATAATTCCACAATATTCCATACATTGACCAATACATGATAACCAAGCTCATGTCACACCAAGGTCGTACTTTACACTTCTCCATCACCACAACATCACAATTATGCCATCAAATTACTTTAATACACCTCACAACAACAAATCGGCCAAAATCCCATAATTTACACTTCTATAAAAATAACAAGTTTAATAACATAATCACACCATACATGTTGGTATTTCCTCCATACCATGCCTTTTCATCAAACCCACAAGTCATATTTCAAGTTTAATTCACAAGGATGCACATCTTTTTGCAAAAACCCCAAGTTCCATATCCATCACTTTCAAGCATAACCAACATGATCTACATAGTCTCTCATGCATATAAGATATTAAATCATAAGAATATACACTTACCAAGACTTACCAAATAATGCTCTTGTCCAAAGAGTTGGCTTAGGGTCTTTAAGATGTGAGAAATATCTCCTTTGGTTTCTTGGAAAATACTAGAAGTGCTTGTGTTTTTAAATGAATAAAAGCTGATTTTTGGTGCCTTTTATAGGACCTTAAAGTCATCCTTAGCCATTTGTGATCAATAATTGCTTGGTCAAAGGGAGAATGGGTCATTTGACCCATGTTTTCTTTCACTTTTTGGGTCCTTTTTGGGCCCAATTTACTTAACCCAATAATATCAATAATTTCTCGTGTTTAAATCATATCATACGTGTTACAACAATACTCCCACTCACGCCATTCATATCCGTAGCCTCAATCCCAAAAATAAGTGATTCTAGCCACGTATGGCTTATTTGGATCAAAGGGTAAAATCGTCATTTTGATGCCAAATTCGTTCTCGCGCAATTTTATCATACCAATATAATACATTACTCATTTCATGTATATACTCATGGTTGTAGAAGAAACGTGGCAAAAATCGGCCCGGTACATCCCCGGGTACCCTTGGGATTTAAGAAAATTTTCAACTTTGAAAAAGTGGCAAAACCAGCGTGGCACGCCCTTGGGCGCGCCAAATTGCTGCCTATGAACTAAAAATTTTATCCCAGAGTGGCGTGGTACGCCCTCTGGCGCGCCCCTCCCTTAGAATTTTTGAAAATTTTATTTTTTGACTTTTCTTCGCGGGTTTGGTTAGATACTTCAAGTCATATTCTTTAACTTACTTCTTAACCTTAATATACTTTGTTTGGAGGTCCTCCTAGCCTCATTTTGAACCCCACAAATGCTCCACAAAATCATAAAACACCTCCTACGAAGGGCTAATCACATGTACGAGGCCGAATTTTAATTTTCTTGTCAATAACATTACAAAATACATTCTTGTGGCTTTACACACTTAAGTATACATTGTTCAACGTCGTCAAATAGGGCTGGGAAGGTACGGGGTGTTACACCATCCCCGAGTGAAAGTGGGAGAGGATAGCTATGGATTTCGTGGTGGGTCTTCCTAAGACCTTGGGTAGCATGGATTGATTTGGCTCATAGTGGATAGGATAACCAAGTCTGCTCATTTCATTACAGCTAAGGTGAACTACAAGTTAGATCAGTTAGCCAAGATCTATGTCAAGGAAATTTTGAGATTGCATGGGGTGACAATTTCCATCATATCCGATAGAGGTTCGCAGTTTACCTCTTAATTTTGGTTCAAGTTGCATAAATATTTGGGCACCAAGCTTGACCTTAGTACTGCATTTCATCCTCAGACTGACGGGAAGTATGAGAGAAATATTCAAGTGCTTGAGGACATGTTACGGGCATGTGTGGATGATTTTGGTGGCCATGGAGATAAGTTTCTATCATTGTGTGAGTTTTCATTCAACAACAATTATTGTTCTAGCATTGACATGGCTCCATTTGAAGCACTCTATAGGAGAAGATGTAGATCACCCATAGATTGGTTTGAGGTTGGCAATTTGAAGCCTTTGGGCACAGACTTCGTGAAGAAAACTCAAGCGAAAGTGAGGTTCATTCAAGATAAGTTTTGGCAGCCCAAAGTAGACAAAAGGAATACGCGGATCACAAGGTAAGGGATATGTACTTCAAACTAGGTGAGCATGTGCTATTGAAGGTGTCTCCTATGAAGGGAGTTATGATATTTGGCAAGAAGGGTAAGCTTAGCCCTCAGTACATTAATCCATTTGAGGTTCTTGATAACGTTGGTATAGTAGCTTACAGGTTGACGTTTCCACCAAGCCTATCAGGAGTCCATTCGGTATTTCATGTTTCCATGCTCAATAAATACCATAGGGATGGTGACTACATTATTAAGTGGGGCTCTATCTTACTTGACAAAAACCTTTCATATGAGAAATAACTGATAGCGGTTCTCAATTGAGATGTTTAGAAGTTGAGGACTAAGGAGATCCAATTAGTGAAAGTTCAGTGGAAACACCATCCTATTGAGGTGTAACACCCCGTACTTTCCCAACCCTACTGGATGACATTGAATAATGTTTACTTAAGTGTGTAGAGTTAGAAGTATGTATTTGGAAATGTTAAAGCTGAGAAAAATTAAAACTTTGGCCTTGTACATGTGACGAGCCTTTCATAGGAAGTGTTTAGTGGTTTCGTGGAGCATTTGTGTAATACTCCGTACACATTATAACCTCATTTGGTGACTTGGAGTCATGCTTACTTGATGATTAAGGTCACTAAGTAAGTATTTTATAGTGTTTTGATAAGGTATTGGACGATACGCAAGTGTTGAAAAAATTGCCGAAAAATTCAGCAATACATGGAAACTTGCGCCACTGCCCTGTTTCAGGGGGTGTGGCGCAAGCCTCTGAGATCAGAGAGGGTGCATTTCTTGCGCCACTGGCTTGTTTTGCAGCAGTGGCGCAAGGAACAAATGTTTTACCTTTCCGGAGTCGTTTTGTAACGCAATTCGACGACGCTTCTTGGATGGTTTCTTTTGGTTCTTTGGGGTTATTTGAGCATTGTTAAAGATTCAAACACTTCAATATACTCCTACATACTCCTACATGATCAAGTCATGAAATGTGAATAGTGATCCAAAATGTCCAATGAAACCAAGGGCGACTAGAATGCCTATTTTTGCGATCGAAAGGACGAATGAGAAGCTTTTAAGGGAATATTGTCGTGACATTATGGAATTATGTAAACATGAGATATAAGGTGAATAATACATGAAATTTGGTGGGTTACATGGATATGTGTTATTGGGCCCAAAATTAGGGCCCAAAATGGAACAAAAGATAAGACCCAAAGGCAAAAATGACCCATTCTTCCAATATTTGACCAAGTGAACATATCATTTAGTGCAAAGTGTGGCTAAGGATGACTTGAAGTCCATAAAAGCCACCAAAAATCAGATTTTATTCACAAAGCCTCTCATAACTTTTGGATATTTTCTCAAAACATTTCTTTAAGCTCAAAAGCTCCAAACCCTAAGCAAAATATTCCTTTGGACTCTTTGGACAAGATCAACATATTCCAAGCTTTGGTAAGTGTTTATTCTCATGGATTAACATATTATATGCATGGGAGATTATTTATATTATGCTAGTTGTGTTGGCAAGGTGATGAATAGTGTATTTTGCCTTTGGTAAAAGATGTGTCATCTTGGTAATTTGAACTTGAATTAGGCCTTGTGCCTTTGATGAAAAAGCATGGTATGGAAAAAATATGAACATGTATGTTGTTATTTTTGGTATTAAATTTGTTCTTGTCTAAAAATGGAAATTTTGGGATTTTGGCCGATATGTGTTATGAGTTGTAATAAGGTCATTTGATGGGTTATTTGTGATGTGTGATGGATAAGAAAGTGTAAAGGAAACGTGTTGTGGTAAAATGTATCAATTATCATGTATTGGTCAATGTTGGGAATATTATGGAATTTTTGAAATAATAGTATGATCAATGGTTTTGTCAAGGGGAAATGGCATGTTTAAGGACAAATATGTGACTCATTGGTGTTACATGCATTTGAAGAGTAGTTTGTGGTTAATGTGATTTCCGTATTGTAATTGTGTTGTAGAGTGACACATAAAGAGGGAGCGGGACTATTGTATACACATCTACGATCGTGTATTCGTATTAAGAATACAAGGTATGTAAGGTTACTTTTATATCCTTCTGCAACATATGATGTTCACACTGTCATAGCACTCACTTGATTCCGAAATACTCTAAGGTCTTTCATATTCAATAGTTGGCTAGAGTTACTCATATGTTCCTTATTCATTGGTCAATGGTGAATCGTATAACTCATGTTTATTGATTGACTCATGTCCATCGGTTGACTCACGTTCATTGGCTAATATGTCAAAAGTTCCAAATGGTCTAAAGTATTACATCGCAGGGTGATGAATAGTTAGTATCGCAGGGTGATGAATAGTTAGTATCCACATGTATCGTATTTAGTGATCATTATGTTAAGGTTCCAAAAGTGTACTGTACCAAGGGGGTTCTATAGTATGCCAACTAGGGGTGATATATTGATAGTCATATGTGTTTTACTCCTATACGAATCATGAATCACTTAGTTCTTATTTATGGGTGGAAGTTCTTAAGTTGTCATATGTTGTTGATCCTAAGAGAATTATCCCAATAAGAGCAATGAGGTAAAGAGAGCTTGTTTAGTCGCATATCATTGTTCCAATCATGTTATGAGTCCTATGGTATGATGCTTATCCTTGTGCCAAATGTAAGAGTAGCAATCTCATAAGAGTAATAAGAGAGGTGATGTGCAAGTTAGTATAGTTATACTTCATAAGTGAAATGGTCAATCTCATAAGATAAAGGGGTGAAGTGAGATATGCATGTAAGTACGTGTTTGGCTAAGGTGTTAATCTCATAAAGTGCAAGAGTAAGGTAAAGTATATGGGTGTGTTCCAATTAGTGTCATGATCCAAAGTTCCAATAGAGTTATGCACATGTCTAGTAATGTTCCAAAAGTCCATTGAGGTTATGTCCCAAGGTTTCAATAGTGGATATACTCACGTATCTTGTTCATTGATCATTGTCAAATGGTTCCAACAGTGTTATGTTTTAATGCTTATTCACATGTTTCTTACTCATTGATGATGGATCCAAAGCTTCACACAAGGTTGTGACTATCATTGTACCAACCTTTCAAAAGTAATGAAAGAAGTAATGTGCAAGTTAATGTATCTATTCCTCACAAGTAAAGGTACCACTCTTACAAGAGTAAAGATGTGAAGTAATGTATATTTGTGTTTCAAGTTTCAAGAATGTTTCTATCATCAAAATACCACTCATAGTGTGAAGCGAAGTAATGACGAATGAAAGTAAAGAAAGCAATGCTATGATATATTAATCCTACCCATGGTGTAGATATATGTTATTGCCCACCATAGAGTGGATGTATGTTAACCCACCACAGAGTGGATGTATGTTATTGCCCACCATAGAGTGGATGTATATCATTGCCCACCATAGAGTGGATGTATGTTAACCTACCACAGAGTGGATGTATGTTATTGCCCACCATAGAGTGGATGTATGTTATTGCCCACCACAGAGTGGATGTATGTTATTGCCCACCATAGAGTGGATGTATGTCATTGCCCACCATAGAGTGGATGTATGTTAACCCACCATAGAGTGGATGTATGTTATTGCCCACCATAGAGTGGATGTATGTTATTGCCCACCATAGAGTGGATGTATGTCATTACCCACCATAGAGTGGATGTATGTTAACCCACCATAGAGTGGATGTACGTTGAATAATTAGCCGCTTTTGAGCAATGTAAAGGTAAAGTAAAGTAAAGGCAAGGGAAAGAAAGAACATAATGTACATGGTATCCCACCTACAGAAAGAGAGTTTGTTCACACTTGCTATTTCTCTTATGTTGATTCCATGGTTATTTGTATTATGTATGTATCATTGGAGATGATAATAATGAAGGAAAGGTACATGATTCCACACATTGAGTTTCTCTTATAATGATTTCCATTGAAGTTCTTATGCACTGATTCAGTTTTTCTTATGGCCTTACATACTCAGTACATTCTTCGTACTGAACCCTTTTGGGGACTTACCTTACATGTTGCAGGGGCAGGCACTAGTAGGCCTCCACAGTAAATTGTCAGTGTTGCAGATCTTTGGTGAGCTCCAGTTAGTTCGGGGCTTCTCCGAGTCACTGTTGTACATGGGTTTGCTTTTGTATACGCTGTATAAAGCGGGGACTTGTCCCGACTTGTAGTTAATTTTGGTCAATGCATTTGTTAGAGGCTTTTGTAGACGGATGTGGGCGCATCAGTGTAAAATACATATGTTGTTTTGACTAGATGGCCTCAACGGCCAAGTTCCATATGTATGTATAAATATGTTCCATGTTTTCCTTGATGCGTCTTCCATGTTCTTACGCAATGATGGTTATGATTATGATATACATATGATTGAACATAGGCAAAGGTTGGTTCTCTCGGGCCTTATCGGCTACGGGTGCCAATCATGTCTCGATGGAATTCGGGGCGTGACATGAGGAGGCCACTTTGGAAACTGAGAAGGATATGTGTGACAAGTACCCTCACTTGTTTGGGGATTCATGTACTTTTCTTACTTCTTTCTTACCTTGTTTTCTTGATTGCTTGTTTGGGGATGAACGATGGGTAAATTGGTATCAGTTGTAATAGCCCTTTTCAACATTACGATAAAGTCTGGCGTGCCAAAATTTGGGTTAATATTCTCCCGGAATAAAGAGTTAGAAATTTTAGATTAGGCTAGTCTTGGATAAAATCCGAGTATGGTATGTTCTAGAATAATTTGGGAATGGATAGGTTGGTGTTTGAATGATTTGAGACCATTCTGTGATACCTAATATGTTAAGGAACTAGTAGAAACTTTTAGAAGTGAATTCAGATTAGTAGAACTCCAAATATTGCATTTGACATAAAAGGGATAATTCGGGATGTCAATATAAGAAAGTGTGCAATAAAATGGGAAAATTTATGGGGTATTCAGACATTTTGCCTCCTCCTAGGCCGTTATAGTGGGAGGTAGACCGCTAACATTGTCCCATTATAGAGGAAATATTCCTACTATAGCGGAAGTATGAGTTGGTCAATCCACCATAGCGGGCGAATTCCGCTATAGCAGAATCGTCCCGCTATAGTGGGACAAGCTCTTTTTAACAGGGAAAATATCCCAAAAGTGTATTTTTCATTCCAAATATGTTCGAAGGCTGGGAGAGGCAAATTTGGGTGTTTCCAACTGATTTTCCACCAAAATCCTTCATTGAGGTAAGTAATTCGACCCTTTTAACTAGTTTTTCAAAGAATTATCCTTAGAATTGTTAGGTTTTGAGTATGGGGTAGGAATTGACTTGACCTAGGTGGAAATTCTAGTGTAATTTAGTGAAAATAGGGTAAAAACCATTGGGTTTTGGTTAAGGAGGGATGGATTATGATTATATGTTTAGAATTCATCGTTTTAATCATGAAAATGATAGAATTAAAGTAGAAAAAACCCTAGAATGGGGGAATGGTTTTTGTTTTGGCCTTAGGGTTTTGGTATTAGGTTATAATCCTTCATATTGTTAGGTCAAATAACTAAATATTTGTTGTATTGTTTTTTTAAACCACAATCAAGTCAAAATTGCAAGAAAAGGCAAGGCTCACGTTCGTTAGAGCAAGTGCAAGCTTGGATTGAGGTAGGTGATGGTAATGTAGTTGAAAACTAAATTTAGTTCATGTGTACATGATAACTGTCTTTTTGTGTACTTGTACAATGCATGCTAAAGACGTTAACTTGTTGAATGATATTACAAGTGCTGAGTATACATATAATGCGTTATGTAAAATACCCGTTTGATGTGCAAGTATGATTGTGTTGATTACATTTGTGATTACACTTGTTGTGACATTAGTACTATTGTGATATTGATCGATAAAGTTTAATTATGATTGTATTGGTATAATTCCGGAAGGATAAGGGTGGAAGTGGAATAAGGGTGGCATAATACCATGGGGGATGGAGGGGGGAGGGTATAACTCCGCCTTAGGATAAGGATAGCGGCATTAATGTTAGGTATTATTCTATGGCACTTATATGCCGATTATGCTATGGTACATAGACAGAACTTATCTCCTGTAGGTCATGTCTAGTGGGAAACAATAAGAACCATAGCATATGCATACAGGTCAAGTGAGTTTGACGGTTCCATGAGTGAACCAAGTTATATTGTTGATATGTTGGGCTCCTTGAGTGAACTGGTGGATGATATTGTTGTTATTTGGCACTAAGTAATATGGTAAGTCTTATACTAAAGGATCCTTCATTTCAATCTATAGCTAAAAAAGTCTATAATTCGATGCAATAGAATCCTATAACAATAACGAGTATTCTAGACTAAGGTTTGGGTCATATTTCTATTCTAAATCCCCAAGTCATGATATTACTAGGTATAAACCTATCTTGTAATCCCTACCTAGCATGCAATCTATACAATACACAATCTCATAGAGAAAAGTAGACCGAAGACTACCTCGATGCCGAACTGGAATCTTGAACCGTCTATGCATCGCTCGTCTTTATCCAGTCATCTTGAAAATGATGTCTAACTATCAAAATCACAATCTACACGTTAATAGGATAAAACGATACCCATTTTGCTATATAATACTCCAAGACAAAATTTGGGTCAAGAATAGGCCTGTGGGGCCTGTAAATGGGATTCCAAAATTGAATCCATCACGAGGTCCCTTGAAGGACCAGGAATGCATGCTCGAAATTTTCGCACAAATAGAGTACAAATCGGGGCTCAATTTTGCCCCGAGAGATAATGAAAATAAGAGGGAAAACAAGAATTAAACGGAGTGGAATGGGGTTTTTGAATCTCGACTTTACATAGAAATCATGAAACACGGAATGGGTATTCTTTAAAAATGAGTGATATGAAGTTATAATCACACATACAATAATTATACGAGAAAAATGCATCGAGAATCGTCAAAATTGGAGCTTCCTAGCTCCCAAAATGTCAAAAGTGCAAAAGACCAAACTTAACTCATTTTATTGTTTACATTAAATTTATCCCTGGGACCCCTATTAGGCTATTTTAACTAATTTTTGTCTAAACACTCAAAATAAAATATAAAGGCTCAAAACCCATACTAAGTATGCTACTAACTCAAAATTGACATTCCGGACTCAATGGCGCCATCAAAATTTCCATCTGAGGTAGTTTCGACAAAAAGTAGGCCCTACACCTAATGAGCCTTTTTTATCAATTTCTGACCAATAGCGTAAAACGAGTCCGAAAGCCTCGGGAATGGAACAAAGGGTCCCCCTAGCCTAAAATCCATATTTCAGAGATAACGACATCGTCAAATTTTCCATCTGAGGCCGTTTACTATGTGTTTTGGTTCGAGACCAATTTCTCAACTTTGAAAGCTCCAAAATAGGAAAATAGGCTTAAAACCCAAACGAACCGCCCAAAAACTGAACTGACAGTCCCAGTAAGTCATAAATGACCTGTAGCAGCTATGAGAAGGCAAAAAATGATGAAAATGTATGAAAATCTAGAAAATGACCTGGAGGGTCATTACAATATCCATTACTAAAAGGACTTTCGTCCTCGAAAGTTAGTGGATAGAAAGAGTCCAAAAGCTTGAAAGGATGAGGTACTGAGCCTGCATGCCCCGTGCAAGACTCCCTAGATAACCTCTAAGGCACCACAACGCTTCCAAGGGGTTTCGCTAAAGGTATCCCTTTTTCACAAGCTTCCTTACTTCACTTTTCCAATAACCAAAAACTCATTCTTAACCATCAACTGGACTCCAACTGAACTGAGCACGGCTTAAACACGCAAACCCAAACCACAATATGCTGACATCATACCAAAACAAGCACAACCAAGAAAATACTCAACCAAGCTAAAGTCAACCCAAGGCATGAATCATACAACCAACTCCAAATTCCAAATTGAATATTCTCTTGTCTTTCTAAACTTGATATCTACTCTGAACTGCACCGAATCCCACCAGAATCCTTTGAGTCCTACCCGCATAATCACATCATACTAACCTCGAAAGTTGAAGCTGACCCGTTGAAAATCCACATGGACTAGCATATGAATAATGCCCAACTTGAGTACACTTCTTTCACTGAGTAGACATTTAAAATTTCTGAGGACAACTGAGAAACGAAGGCCCAAAGTAGTAGAAACCAAAATCGTGTGCCAATGGACCATCCTCCAAGCTTTTAGCTAATACAATCTTTCTAAACTGAAAAATACTGAGCCGATCGGTAATGAGTAGGCCTAGCCAGCCTATCAACAAGCACCAACTGAATTAAAACCTTAAAATGGGGCTACAAACAAGTTATGCAATCTATAGTATAATCTCAAACTGAAGCTGAATTACTCGATCTTAACTATCCAAATCGATCTTGTTGACAAGTAAGCATCCACATACCAAAATTTATCACCACTCCCAAGTCATCATTCAAAAGAGTAAAAAACCACTGCTGGAGCCAACAAGTCTTCACTAAGGTTAAATACACAAATCAATCTTACTATCAGACATCAAGCATATACCCCAAACCAAATCTCACTTTCAGAGACTAAGCATATATTTAACGATTTCGATAAAGGCTGAAACTTAAACGTTGTCGAACAACACAATCACAACTGAGGAAAACCACTGGCTAATTATACGAGAAATCAAATCCACATCCGCTGAAGGATATCATATCAGGGCATAACCAAGAACTCACCAAGGCTGCAAAGAATACTAAGGGTAGAAAAATCTCAAGAAACTCTAAAAATACGATCGAAGCTTGAACCTGATCAAACCTATACTTAATATATGACAACGAAAACTTGTTCCTAAAAGACACCCACTTTTGTTACCAACAACTTACACCCATGAACATACCACCAAGAAAAAGCATACCAGGAGTCATATTAGGCCAAACAAATACCAAAATGAGAAATTTCTGAATTCACCCATTTAAACCACCTTAACTCAACTGAACCATGAACCACATTGAAGAAAGAATGGAGTACCCATCCAAACACCAACACCAAGATCCACACTACTACCAGGTGATGAACCAATCAAATCAGAAGAGAAACCTCAACTTACCAATCTTAGGACTGGGCCATAGAAAAAGGACCGCCAATGCAAAAATCACAACAAAGTCATGGAAGGCCAAACCTACCTTCACTTTCACAACCCACTCGTTGATTAATCTAACCTTACCAAAAGAGAAGGGAGACCAACCAACTAAGGTTGCCATCTAAGCCAAATAGATAAGAATCGCAAGAAAGGGATACTAACTAGATAACGTTGGTCTATCCGTCTATCAAGTAAGAATCAATAACAACCAAAGTAATAACAGTAACAACAGATGGCACAAAAATGTAAAATAATTAGTACCTCTCTAGGATCACATCAAGGCTAATATGCCAAAGGAAAGGGAATTTTTCCTAAGTGCTACACCCCAAGGAAATCACAATGCTAATCCACTCAATCCACTACTAAAAGAAAATATCTACGGGCGCAGTCAAACATACATAAAATCTACACAAGGGCTTACAACAATCAATATAGCAACATCACAACATATAACCACCAATGGGTATGAAAACCCCAACTCAATTCAATAGAAACTAAAAGATAGCAAATCAAAATCATACTTATATGATGGAATCCAAAGTCATAGTCCCTGACCTGCCTGAAGAAGTATGAATCAAAATGCCAAGCCCAAACTAAGCATGTGAATTATCAACTAAAATACCAGAAGCACTACCTCTAACCAAAGGTGCCGCAACCCTATAAGGCTGAACTGACTGCACAGACTGACTAATCATCCCTCATTGGGGACAGTCTCTAGACTAAAGATCAGTATCTCTGCAATCAGAGCAAACCCCTAAAGCTCTAACCTGGCAAAAAACACGAGCTGACCTAACTGGCTTACCAACTCACACCTAGGGAACTCGCTAGACCAGTGACCAATCTCACCACAATCAAAACATACCCCTAAAACTCTCTGATGTACTGTACCTACTTACCCAGGATGGCCGCTATAGCCTAAAGTCCTAGATTCAGAACCCCATAATATCTGATGAGAACTCTATCCACTGTGACCACCATGATCTATCTGAGAGCCACCTATACCCTGAGGTGCTACCTGTATGGAGCTGATTGGATGCAACTGATACTGACCTCTGCTGGGAAGATCTTGATTTCTAGACGGAATACCACTACACTATAACATTGACATGACCTCTTACCTCCACCTCTATGTATCTCAAATATGCCATCTCTGTAGCCCTCGCATGATCAACAACCTAAAGAAAAGTGGACCCAACTGCTATCAAATGCTCTGATACCAAGCAGAGTGGTAAAGTCAATCCTTTTATAAATCCATGCACCATCTCATGCTCTATTGGTAATAACATAGGAGTATGTCTGCCCACTCGAGGAATCCAATCTAATACTCTAAAATTGATAAAA
Organism: Capsicum rhomboideum; assembly: GCA_031232105.1. Classification (NCBI taxonomy): domain Eukaryota; kingdom Viridiplantae; phylum Streptophyta; class Magnoliopsida; order Solanales; family Solanaceae; genus Capsicum; species Capsicum rhomboideum. The sequence goes on from CP124718.1 coordinate 56,686,188, forward strand.
AAAACCTGTTGATTACCAACAAACCCAACTCTGTCCTGAGAACCACTTAACACAATACCCTAAAAAGCTAATTCAGAATTCACTACCACTGACTGAGAAGTATCTAAGAAAAGACTCGCAATCCCCAACACAATATCCTAAAAAGCTGAGGCAGTCATAAATTCTGTAGGAGACTGGGTTGGCCCCATACCCTCTGGATGATGCTGAAGATCCTCAATATCAATCTCAAACTTCCTAGCTCTACACTAAGCTAAAACTCTGGTAACACGCACAGAATTCCCATCCGCATCTATCGACAACCTCGTGCTATCCATATGGCAAAGAATGGAGTCAAAAGAGATACTTAGGGGTTCATAAAAGTACAAATACATGACAAGGAATCAAAGAATTGTAATTTCTTAATAATGCTCTATAGCCTCCCAAAAATAGGATATAAACATCTCCGTACCAATCCGCAGGACTCTACTAGGCAATTAACTCTTGTACTAACAACACTAGTGAACCTATGCTTTGATACCAATTTGTCTCGACCTAATTTCTCATGTCATGATTACACCTACCATAACCTACCAGTAGGTAAGCCGACCCATAGTACGAAACAGCTAGTAATGGACTAGTAAGAAAAGCAGAAGCAAAACTAATTAAAAGAGAAAGAAGACAAAAAGAGAGTAAGTACATCCCCAAAACCTGATGAAGTCAGTACAGGAGTTTCTAATACAATAGTAGTACAAAGTGGAATACGGAGTAAATATATTCAAAGCCATCTCTAAAATACAAGATAGAGATCAGTCCAACAATAAGAGGGAGAGAAGAAATACTCCGTACTTTAGGAGATCACCACTAATCTCTAATCCATGGCTACTCCATATAATGTATACATCAGCGGCGAGAACTCGTACTATGATCTGTAGGCTACAGAAGTGTAGTATGAGTACCAAACACGAGGTACTTAGTAGGCATCGGCCGACTGAGCTCTAAATATAATGAAAGTATAAATAACATGTAAAGTAGGAATATATACTACAAGCAACTACTCAGGCAAATGAAACATAATAATCCTAATGGAAAAGTAAAGGTTAACTAGCAGATATTTGATAACATTCAAGTTAAACCTCAAGAGTATAAGCGATCGTTGTCAATATAATTACCCAACTTAGAGTAGGGGTCGAATCCACAAGGAATAAATGTGATAGCTTTCACCTCTAAGTGTCAAAAGTAACTAGTACTAACACATGATGCTATAATAATGATGTGTAAAAGTAAAAGGGGGTTTAGTTTATCAATTTGTAATTATCAAAGTAATCGTAGTTTGAAATGCACAATTCAAAGATTAGAGAAATAGAGTTGGAATCGAGTGTAATATGGGACTTGGGGTTATACTATTATAAGAGTGAAAAGATGTACGGGTGATTGAATATTTGTCTATATTTAGCTAAGAAATATGGGTAAGCTAGATTATGAGTACTTAGTGTTGATTTGTTAATCAAACACCAAGATGTCACAAGATGTACGGGTGCTCTTAACTATAAAACAACCATAAGAGACTACACTAGACAACTAAGACTACAAAGTTCAATCAATTCCTCCAACAAGTCTTGACAAACAAGTAAATCACGCTTTTCCTTTCAAAAGACAATTTTCATCAAGCAAGGTTGGAAGAAATCAACAAGTAAGAATTTCAAATTGAGATGATTTTCAAGGTGTGACACAAGATTTTCAATGATTGCCTCAGTTTCAATTTGCGGTTTGTCTTGCTCATTTTCTCCAATTAAAAATAAGACATCACTCTCTACTTCAAGGTATAAATGGCTCTCACTTGCAAAAGTTTGCTCCACTTACACAAAATAATGTAATTCACAAGGATCATAAAGATAGAAAGAACTTTCGCTCACTTTCACAAAGAAATTCATGTACAACAAGTGGAACCATAGGCTTTCCCTTTGTGCTATTTGCCACTAATGGAGACCTACAACATTTGAAGTCATCAAAGACTTTCAGGCATTGATGAAGGTTAGGGTGAGGGAAAGGATATATGGATCATCTAGAAGATCTCCCTAAAAACAATCGCTTTATCACTTCCTAAGCCCACTTCTTTCAAATTTTCCACATTATTTGCCCTAGTTTGTTTTGCCTTTGCTACTTTTGATCTATAACCTCCTTTTGTTAAACATCCATAAGAACTTCTCTCTTTATTTGCTTTTTCAGTTCTTTCAAGAGACTTTCTACTCCTTATCCATTCATGCGCCTCTTTTATTCTTGAAAGCCTTTTTACTTTTCTCAAATAACTTCTAAGGGCTAGGCTCTATGTTCTCTTTTGCAAGCACATTTCTTGTCTTATGAGGCATTTAACGAGACAACCAAGCATACACCTCTCTTAACAATCTTGCACATCTCCTTTCCCCTAAACTTAGGTTTTGAGTCCATCTTAATCATTCTCAAAATCATGCATCTCCAAAGTTAGGCATTTGCTTACATTGACCCACATTAGAACCATGCGATGTGTTTATGGAGGTTGGTTGAAAAAAGAGGGGTTTGGAAAAGACAAAAATAGGGTGTCATAGTATGGTTATCTCCAAGAAAACAAATTAGGAAGAGGTTCAAATGGGTTAACTAGGGAAAAATGTCAAGGTGGGATTTAGGTCATGTGATGGTTCAAGAATGGCCTCGGGTCACCTTCCAAACTAAGCTTAGTCTCAGATTTTGCTTTGAATACACGTGGGGCAAGTTCTAGACTACCATATATGGATAAGAATTGATCAAAAACCTTACCATATAAGGAACCCTACTTCTTTAAATAGAAAGCTAGTCTTCCAACCAATTTGAGCAAATGAACTTGACAAACTACTCCAAGTCGGAAACTCTTCTTTTGTGAAGAAAGAGCCAAAAACTGAATTAAAAGGTCACAACTCAAGAGAAAGCTTCAAATCACTTTACCCTTTCGTTTTCAAAACCATTTTCAAAGACTATTTTGATTTTCACAAATCATTTTGGAGGGTACTTTTCAAACTTTTTCAACCACCACTTGACTCTAACTTAAGACAACGGGAACTTCCCCTAAGAATGTTGCCCGATCCATCTATCATGGGGGAGTACCACTTAGTTTGACAAAGAAAACAAAATACAAAAAGAAGATGCTCCTTGGGAAAGAACGTAGTTTTGAAGAAAACCCTTGGAGTTTATTTGACACGTATAGACACAAGGTGAATAGAATGATATGCATGTTTAAAATAGACATCACCCAAATAAGAATCCATATGAGAACAATGACATATGGGTCTCAACTAATAACAAACACATAATATGGGCCCGATAAGGGCAATATCCTAATCAAAATCATAAAAAAAGCCCGACGAGAGAAATATCAGAATCAACAACACACATAAGGCCCGACAAGGGCAATATATGAATTAACAACTCAAAGAAGGTCTAGCGGGCAATATCCAAATAACATCATGAAATAATATTACAGACTATCAAATAAAATGTCTCACCCCCCAACTAAAGAACATTGAATTATCCCCAATGCAATAATGTAGAATGAAAAAAAGAGGAGGGTGAAGACTCCCTGAGGTGCACTAGGTGCACCGATCCATATCATGTGATGACTGTAATTGCACTGCAGCTGTAATACTAGGACCCTTATCAGACTGGGCTCCTGTAACTGCAACTAAAGGAATATGTACCTCCTCGGGACGCTGAGAGCTAGAACTAGCACCAACCATCCTCGCATGTTGCTCCTCAATGGATTGCCACTTGTACAGCTCTACTTGTTAGGCCTCAAAAAACCCTGTGCTAAAATCAATCCCCGTCTCTTTTACCAATAGTAGAATACCCGAACAAGTCGGCAAATGGTAAGACTGGACCAGTAGAAACCTATGGGATGGTGACCTGGGAATCATCAAGAGTGAAGGAGGGATGGATCAACTGGAAATCCAAACACAGGCAATCAGGGTCATTCCTCAAAGTAGCAACCTCCTCGCTATCCCCTATGGCCTCAACCTCGGATAATCTCCACTCATAGTCTGATATTTGAGCACGTAGAGGCCCAAGACTCCTTTCACTAGCCACCTGAATGAAATAGGGGATATCAGCTACCAAACGAGATATGGAACTATTGTTTGCCAAGGTCGGTCATGGCGACAACCTTAGTAAATATCATAGTAGAAGACCGTGGAGGCTGGGTAGACTAAGTAGTTCTAGAAGAACATGGTGCCTGAGGTGGATCAATAACTGCAGTAGTATCACTAGATATTGGTGGAGCATCAGATACATGTGAAGTTAAAGGGGAGGTACTAGGGCCCTCAATAATAGGTATCTCACCCAAGGATGAACCAGAGATCTCACCAATCTTTCTTTCCATTCCCACCGGATTGTCGTCATCTTAACTAATTCGAATATTAATAACTCTGCTGCATTTTATTTTCTTATCAATCTTGAGGAATAGAGAAACTTTGTGAACAACATATAATGCAGAGATAAGAGCGAGAAAAGGTAACAAAGTGCCCGATTGTTTAGATCTGAGCTTGATCACTTCGGCAATAATCTCTCCCGAATTAACATCCAATTTATCCATGATGCACCTAACGATGATAGCCCTTTTAATGGTAATGTCTTGATCTTTGGTAAAAAGAAGCAATCAATTATCCACAAAGCCAAGCCAATGCTTGGCTTGAATAGAAAGGTCCCTCCTTTTGATTTGTCCAAATTCATTGGCCCAAAAAGAAAGGCCTTTTGCAAGTATCCCAGCAAGCCAAGGAAAATGGACACGCCCACCTAGCACCTGCTTCTTGCATTAAATCCCAGATGTGTACTCACAACCAAATTAGAGCTTGTTTATCGCGGAGGTGGAGCAAGGCACCTCAACCCCTTTAACAAGCACTCTAGGCAAACAAGGTTAGTCCACCACCGGCAATTTGTACTTGTGTTGGTTATGATTGATGACATAACAGGCATAGAATTCTCTGACGATATTAGGATAATAAAAATTGGGAGGAGATTTGGGATCCAGATCCATGAAGACTTCCCACCCAAACTTGTTGACTTGCCTTATGATATCCGGGAAGTGATCATGAACAACTTTCAAGCTAAACACTTTTTCGGGATTGAACCCCGAGTGTCAACCCATTCATCATATAATTCACACATTTCCTCAATTCCAAATCGAATTGTCTACATCCTTAGCTAATCCCTTTCAAAGATCAAGTGTGTTTTGAACATCGGGGCTACTAGGAGCTTCTTGTTGTATCGGTGCCTTTTTCTTAGAAGTAGTAGATATAGCCTTAACTTTTTCTTTGGTGTCATCCTTATTTTCACCCCTCGGCATCGATTTTCGTGGGAGTCCATCCCTAAAGAGAACACAAAAGAACCAAACAAAACCAAAAGAAAAAGGTAAAACACGTTTTTGGATTTTTTTAGTGCATATCATAAAAGAAAATAAAACTATGCTAAATGAGGTGAATGAAATGCAAAATTTTATATGAAAACACATGGGAGTAAATAAGCATGACTAACTATCAAATACTACCTACTTAACCTTAAAGTGCACAATCAACCCATGACCCTCACATGAACCAAAATGACTATTTACCCTTAAGAATGGCGTCAACTGATCTATCATAGAGCAAAGAACGAGTTTACTTATACTTCCCCTCGCGTTCTACACAAGACAACCAAAGCACACACTATACCCACTTTGAACTATCACACTCCTTGAAATACTATGCAACTCACATTACAACTTAAGAATTAACCAAATGAATGCCCCAAATTTGAATTCATCAACTACTAGCAGAAATAATGTCAACAACTTCTCACAGGCATTTCAACAAACACTTAGTGCACATTACAAAATGGACTTGGTAAATAAGGGAGATGCCACCTTAAAAATATTCCAAGCTACACTTCTCAACAACAAGAATTTTAAAATGATCATTCAATGATGTAATAACACTCAAAATATGCATAAGAAACCTCAACTATCTCTCTTAGATCACCCACAAAGAGAAAATACAAAGAAAAGTTCATGTGGGAATTTTATCAGACACATGGGGTGCATAAAGTTGGGTACTCAAGAATTCCCCAATTTGCATATAAAAAATAACACCCATTCCAAATAATCCTCAAAACCATCAATGTTACACCAAAATAAATTAAAATAAACAAAATCATCACAAGAAACTAGCATAGGATATGGTTCACCATTTTAACCTAAGAGAAATTGAGTAAAAATTGTAAAACGTGAGCTTACCAAACCAAGTCAAGATGCATGATAATGACAAGAGAATTGTAAGATTAAGGTCCCCAGAGTTTTATTTGATGATGTGTGAGTGTGATCATGAAAGAAATTTTAAGAATATTTGAAGTATGATGAAAGAGAAAATTTTAGAAAAGAGAGAAGGAGAATGGTTTGTGTGTTTTTGTGTGTGGTATGGATGTTTAAATTTTATTGGTATAAGTAAGGGTATTATTTTAAAATGGTAATAGTCCAACCGGGTTGGGTCAGCCCATAAAATTAAATAAAGAATAGTTGGTGCACAAGGCCTTACCTGCGCCCCACCCTGCGCACACATGTGGGGAGTTGCGCACGCAGGTGGGCATATGGGTCTGGGCAGAATACCTATTGTTTGGGATGGGTTTACTTATCACCTGTGTTGGCTATCCTATGCATGCATGTACCTGGCCTACACCCACAGGTGAACGTATTGGCATGAGGCAGTGAGGTCGTTGGCAAGGCCACCTGCGTTGGCCAGCCTGCGCCTGCAGGTTGCTATGTTGCACCAAACTAGTGTGTTGATCTTTCTCCAGCTAGACACATGTTCCACAACATGCGTAGGTATGTGGGCATGTGCGCTAGGGGGTGCCCAAATGAGCTCAAAATAGTGGTATGTAGCCCCCATACTTTATCTGCATTCACCAAAACAACCTAAAATTAGTACTCAAACAAGCAAAAACAAAATCACAATAAGTAAGCTTGGGTTGCCTCCCAAGAAGCACCTTGGTTATCATCATGTCATGACATTGTTTCACATCATCAAGAATCCTTAAAATGGAGCAACTCAACCTTAGCAGCTCCTGGTCCACCCACATAAAAATGTTTTAGCCTTTGACCATTCACCGTGAACCTCGTCTTCTTGTGGTCCTCCAAATCGATAGCCCCACTAGGATAGAAATTAACCACCACAAAAGGACCCAACCACTTGGATTTTAGCTTACCCACAAAGAGTTTTAACCTTGAATTAAAGAGTAGTACTTTATCTCCCACATGAGACTCTCTTTTCAAGATCTTAGCATCGTGCCATTTCTTCATTTTCTCATTTTATAATGCCGAGCTCTCATATGCCTTAAGTAGGAATTCCTCTAACTCATGAATTTGGTCTACTCTTGACTTGAAGGCATCCTACCAAATCATATTCAACTTATGCAAGGCCCACAACGCTTTGTGCTCCAATTTAACAGGAAGGTGACAAGCCTTTTTGAACACCAATTGATAGGGCGACATGCCAATAAGAGTCTTGAATGCGGTCCTATATTCCCAAAGAACATCATCAAGTTATCTTGCCCAATTTGTGCGTTCGATATTTATGGTTTTCTCCAAGATCAACTTTATCTCTGAATTAGAAACCTCCACCTGGCCAATCGTTTGAGGATGATATGGGGTAGCCACCTTATGCTTCACCCCATACTTATCAAACAAATCACCGACTATGTGGTTACAAAAATGAGATCCACCGTTACTAATGATTGCTTGAGGAGTATCCAACCTCGTAAAGATGTATTTCTTTAAGAAAAATATGACACTTTTACTCTCGTTGGTTGGAAAGGTAATGGACTCTACCCATTTGGACACCTAATCAATAACCACTAATTTATACTTATTACCAGTCGTACTCACAAAAGGGCCCATAAAAGTAATGCCCCACAAATCAAATAACTCCACCTCGAGGTTAGGTCTTAAGGGCATCTCATGCCTCCTTGAGATACCACCATGAAGTTGACATTGCATACAAGTTTTCACCCATTCATAAGCATCACATTAGATAATAGGCATGTAATACCCACTCTGAAGAACTTTAGCGGTGGTTATTACACCACCATGATGGCCACCAAATAGAGTAGAATGGCAAGCCTTAAGAATGGATTTCATCTCTTCTTCCACAACACAACGATGTTGTCACACCTCGAATTCCAACGGGGAGGACTGGCACCCGAAGTCGGTAAGGCCCGAGTGAACCAAACTTCATTCATGTACACTCATATGCATGTCTCTGAGTTAACAACATTCTATCTCATATAAATAGATGATACTAATGGTGGAAGTCATAGAGAACATATGATATATATATATATATATATGAAACTTGGCCGTTAGGGCCATCAAGTAAAAATGGACACACATGCCTTCATTGTCTCACAATGTCTACAAAGCCTCTATAGATACATTCATAGACAAAACCAACCTAAAATCGGGACAAGTACCCGCTTTATACAACATGTAGATAATACCAAAACAAGTGTACAGATACGACTCGGAAAGCCCCGATCCAACTGGAGCTCACCAATATTTCTTGGATGACCCGCAGCCTACTGTGGAGGTCTACTAGCACCTGTGCCTGCAGCAGTAAGGAAAGTCCCCCCAAGGGATGTGAGTACAAAGAATGTACTGAGTATGTAAGGCCATAAGTAAGCTCATAAGATATGAGGACTTCAATGAAATCAAGTACAAGTGGGTGGACCATATAGATTAGCCACCATAATATACATGTGTGGAGCCATGTACATTGCATATATTTCTTTCATTTTTCATTCATCTCATTATCACAATCATTCCTATAACATCGTTCATATAATATAATTCATAGGATCATTCGGGATCGCCTCTAGCTAGGCTTCGGCCCCTTTGAGTTGCCACCCATTCAGGATCGCCTCTATCTAGGCTTATGCCCCTTTGAGTTGCCACCCATTCCCACTAATCCTTCGGGATCGTCTCTAGCTATGCTTCTGCCCCTTTGAGTTGCCACCCATTCGGGATCGCCTCTAGCTAGGATTACGGCCCTTCGAGTTGCCACCCATTCCTACTAATACTTTGGGATCACCTCTAGATAGGCTTACGCCCCTTCGAGTTTTCACCCGTACTCAACATTCATTCGGGATCGCCCCTAGCTATGCTTTTGCCCCCTTGGGTTGCCACCCATACTCAACAAGTATGCATTACTTCAATTCTTTTTTTATAAGAGTGATACGTTAGTGGTTGTACATTATTGGAACTTTTTAAAATTAGTCAATGAATAATATACATGTGAATAACATTTGCTAACCAACCTGAAATGAGATACGTTAAGACATTTTGAAATAGAAATAAGCGACATGACAATGTGAACAATGGGTGCAACAGAAGGATACAGACAGAGTAACCTTACATACCTTAAATTCCAAGTATTAATACCCAACCCTATATGTGAATACAACAATCCATATCCTTCCTTATGTGTTACTCTATAACACAAACACATAACGGAGCTCGCGTTAATAACTAACTACCTTACAAGTGCACAAAACGACAATGAGCTGCATGACTGCCACATGATGTCATTTAACCCTTTACAATACAATCCACTGCATTAACTTACCAACAAAACCATAACATTCCACACATTGACCAATACATCATAAACCAATAGCATTTCACACTAAGTTTACCCTTTATGCTTCCTCATTAACACTACGTCACAATTATTCCATCAAGTCACCTCAATACCTTTCGTAAACACATATTAACAACAATACATAATTGATATAATCCAACATGCCTCCAAACGACCCCTTAGAGTCATTCAATAGCTATCATAAGTTGATAATTACATCCAAGAAGGGTATAGGAGCCATGGGGGGGGGGGGAGGGGGGGTCAAAGAGAAGCAAAAACAAACAAAACTAAATTCTGGACTGGGCTGTGGAGCCACCTACGCCCATAGGTGGATGACATGTGGACGCATGTTCCCCTCTGTCCTTTTCCAGAGCCACCTGCATTGGCATCTGTGGCCGCAGGTGCTCCAGACACGAGGGCGGGTGCCCGTTTCAGCCTCCAGGGGTCATTTTAGGGTCCTTTTTTGTAATAAATGGTCCATCGACATAATTAAGATTATCCTTTCATATTTTAGGTCACTTGGATGCAAATTAACAATCACAGTTTCACAACACACATGAACATCACCAAAACTACGTTTTCCTTTCAATACGTTACCAATTTCATGCTTAATTTTGCAACAACAATTCCAAATGTTATAAACAAATAGAAAACAAGTTAGGGACATAACCACATCATACATGTTGACATTTAATCCATCAAACTCCCTTCCTTCAAGACCAAAAGTCTCCCTTCAAGTTTAGAAGGCAAAACCTTTACCGATTAAGCAATAATAGACTGTTTTACACATAGTGAACTGTCCAACACTTTGCCAATATAACCAACATGTTTGATACACCATCTTGAGCATATAATATACTAGACCATCATAGTAAATACTCACCAAATCTTTCAAGAAGATGATCTTGTTCAAAGATATTGATAGCTTAGGGTTTGTGAGAGATGAGAAATGTTTTAGAAAATTCTAGCAATGGCATATGTATTGTAATGAATAAAAATCTGATTTTTGTACCCTTTTATAGTACCTTTAAGTCTCATCCTTATCCATACTTTGGTCATAAATGTTATGTTTACTTGGTCAAAGGTAGCATGGATCATTCTCTCCCTTTGGGCCATGTCTTGTGACTTAATATTGGGCCTTAAATTGAGCCCATTAGCACATGTTAATTCACCCCAAAAAATTAATGCATAATTCACCAACCATCTCATGTTTAAATAATTACATAAATTTTAGGGTAGTCTCATGGGTTCGAAAAAGTACGGGGTGTTACATTCTTCCCCCCTTAGAAACATTCGTCCTTGAATGTTAGTGACATTATCCAATTTATACAAATTCAAGTCTAGGATCATTCTCCATGTTATCATATATATATACATAATGCTTATAAATACTTAATACTTACATTTTATTGCTCAGATCCCGTATCTTGAACTTTTTCTTCCATTTGGAACAAATGAGGGTACTTTGACTTCATCATTTCTTCAGTTTCCTATGTGATCTCTCCTACTTGCTGATTTCTCCAAAGTACCTTTACGGAAGCTATTTCTTTATTCCTTAACCTCTTCACTTGTCTATCCAGAATAGCAATAGGTATCTCCTCATAGGTGAGATCCTCCATAACTTGTACATCTTCAATGGAGCAATACGAGATGGGTCTCCTATGAACTTTCGAAGCATCAAAACATGAAATACTGGATGAACCATGGAGAGTTCTTGGGGTAATGCTAATTCATATGCAACTTGCCCAAATCTTCGGACATTTCATATGGAACTATATAACGGGGACTCAACTTCCCTTTCTTTCCAAATCTCATTACCCCTTTCATCGGTGACACCTTCAAGAATACCCAATCACCTATGTAAAATTCGAGCCCTCTTCTTCTAACATCAGTATATGACTTGTGTCGACTTTGGGCCATTTGTAGCTGCTGTTGAATCACTTTAACTTTCTCCATAGCTTGATGAACAAGATCTGGCCCAAGTAAAGCAATTTCACCCACTTCAAACCATCCAATTAGTGATCCACATTTCCTTCTGTATAAAGCTTCATAAGGTGCCATTTTGATACTTGAATGATAGCTATTGTTGTAGGAAAATTCAATAAGAGGTAAATAATCATCCCAACTGCCTTGAAAATCTAACGTGCAAGCTCGTAGCATATCTTCAGTGTTTGGATACTACGTTCTGCTTGTCCATCTATCTGAGGATGAAAAGTCATACTCAGATTCATTTGTGTACCCAAGATCTTCTGAAAAGATCGTCAAAATGTGCAGTAAATTGAGCTCGCCTATCTGATATAATAGAGATTGAAATCCCATGTAATCGCACTATCTCTTTAACATACAACCTTGCATAATCTTCAGCTGTATAGGTGGTCTTGACTGGTAGGAAATGAGCTGACTTGGTAAGCCTGTCAACTATTACCCATATGGAATCAAATTTCCACAGTGTACCAGGCAAACCTGTGATGAAATCTATATTAATCATGTCCCATTTCCAGACTGGAAGATTGATACATTGCATGTAACCTCCAGGTTTCTGATGCTCTACCTTTACTTGTTGACAATTTGGACATTGAGCTACGAATTCTGCAATGTTCTTCTTTATGTTTCCCCACCAATACATTTCTTTCAAATCATGGTAAATTTTTGTAGCTCCTGGATGAATAAAATATCGTGAATGATGCGCCTCTATCATAATTTGTCTCCTCAGCTCATCTACATCCAGTACACATAATCTACCTTGGTATTGAAGTACTCTCTCTTGCGTAAGATCGAATGCCTTTGTCAGACCCTGTTGTAAGTTTTCTTTCAGCTGCAATAACATAGGATCCGCATGTTGCTTCTATTTCACCTCAGCTACTAATGAAGATTTTGCTGCATTTTGCACAATAACCCCTTCATCTGGAGATTCCACAAGACGAACTAGCAAGATGGCTAATTGATGTAGATCCTTGACTAGATTTTGCTTTTCCGTCAACTGGCCACTAGTTCCTCCCATTGCCTTGCAGCTCAATGCATCGACTACAACATTTGTTTTTCCTGGATGATATAAAATATTAATATCATAGTCTTTTAAGAGTTCCAGCCACCTTCGCTACCGTAGATTTAAATCCTTCTGCTTAAAGATATATTGCAAACTTTTGTGATCAGTGTAGATGTCAACATGAAATCCATACAAATAATGACGCCATATCTTTAAAGAAAATACCACAGCTGCTAACTCAAGATCATGTATGGGATAGTTTCTCTCATGTGGTCGCAACTATCTTGAGGCATACACTATTACATTACCGTGCTGCATCAATACACACCCTAGGCCAACTCCGAAAGCATCTCAATACACTGCATACCCCTCTGTGCCTTTCGAAAGTACCAATACCGGTGTAGAAGTCAATTTATCTTTCTGCTATTGGAAACTCTTATCACATGAATCATTCCACTAAAACTTGATTGCCTTATGTGTAAGCTTTGTAAAGGTGAAACAATGGAAGAAAACCCTTCAACAAACCTTCGATAATAACCTGCCAACCCAAGAAAACTACGAATTTCCGTAGGCGTTGTAGGCCTTGGCCAATTTTCACCGCTTCAATCTTTTGCGTATCAACCTTTATCCCTTCATCTGACACAATGTGACCAAGAATGCTACGAATTTCAACCAAAATTCATATTTAGAGAACTTTGCATACAACTTACGCTCACGAAGAATTTGTAACACTTGTCGTAAGTGGTTAGCATGGTCCTCTTGTGATCGTGAATAAACCAGGATGTCATCTATAAACACCATCACGAACACGTCTAGAAATGTCTTAAACACCCTATTCATCAAATCCATACAGCTGGTGTATTTGTTAGTCCAAATGACATAACTAAACATTCATAATGGCCATACTGTGTTCTTGGGTATAGCTGTTTCTCTAACCCTGACTTGATGGTAGCCCAATCTCAAGTCAATCTTTGAAAAACATTTGGCACCCTGTAACTGATCAAACAAATCATCAATTCTGGGGAGGGGATATTTGTTCTTGATCATTACCTTATTCAATTTGCCGATAGTCAATGCACATTCTCAATGTGCCATTTTTTTCCATACAATAATACTGGAGCACCCCACGGGGACATACTAGGCCTGATGAAGCCCTTGTCCAGCAAGTCTTTTAATTGCTCCTTCAATTCACACAATTCTGTTGGATCCATTCTATTCGGGGGAATAGAGATAGGCTGAGTTCCTGGAATTACATCAATACCAAACTCTACTTCCCGTTCCGGAGGCAAACCTAGAAGATCCTCAGTAAATACATCGAGGAATTCATTTACAACTGGAGCCAACTGAGGAGTTAGTGGTTCCACATCAGTATCTTTCACTCGTACTAAGTGACATATGTACCCCTTGGCTATCATTTTCCTTGCTTTAAGATAGGAAATAAAATTTCCTCTCGGTGCCCCTACATTACCCTTCTATTCAAGAAAATTCGTTTGTGGAAAATAAAAATGTAACTTCTTAGCTCGGCAATCTATCATGGCATAACAAGAAGCTAACTATTCCATCCCTATTATGACATCAAAATCCACCATTTCCAGTTCAATGAGATCAGCCAATGTATCATTATCACATACCGTTACTATACAATTACGATATACTCTTTTTGCAATAATAGATTCACTAACTGGTGTGGATACTTCAATTAACTGAATTAATAATTTTGGTGTTCTTTCAAATTTCGCAGCAATCAATGGAGTAACATATGATAATGTGGAACCCGGATCAATCAATGCATAGACATTATGTGAAAATATGGATAATGTACCTATAAATACATCAAGAGAAGTCTCTGAATTCTGTCGGTCCACTAGAGCATAAGTACGATTCTGGGTTTCACTGGAACTAGCTGCTCCTCTAGCACCTCTACCTCACCCAGTAGGCTTCACTCCTCTACCTAGGGAAAGAACCGATGATGATGATAAAATGGTTGATCCCGTAGGTCGTGCTATACCACCCATGCCCCTTCACTCTCTCACCATGTGCCCCGACATGCCGCAAAAATAGAAAACATTCATTCCAACCCTGTATTCAACTAAATGAGACTTCCCACAGTGCTGACATGGTTGGCGAGAAAATCCTGCCATTTGCGAACCTCGAACCACACTGCTCTTCCCAAAATGGCTGCCTCTAAACCCTCGGAATTGAGATTGAGTGCCTGTTGTGGAATAAGGAAATGATGGTCTAGGCGGTCTGTTAAAATTTCGAGGCCTAAACTCTCCTTGGGACGCCATGACCTGTCCCGTAGATCTATCCCTTTTAGACGTCCCTCTTTTAACTTCTTGTGTCCTTCTTCTTTGCCTTTGATCCTCCATTTTCTGTGCAAAGGCTTGTATTCTAGCTATATCCATATCTCTGTTCAAGGCAGCAATGGTGTAGTCCCTCACCAAATATGGCTCCAATCTATCCACGTACCGATGAACTCTGTCGGCCATAGTAGTTACCACATTCGGAGCATACCTAGCCAAAGAGTTAAATCGAAGATTGTACTCTTTGACACTCATATTCCCTTGACGAAGATTTAAAAATTGATCCGCATGAGCTTATCAGACCTCATATGGAAGATAATGATCAAGGATGCCATTTTAAATTCTTCCCAATTAGCTAGATTTGCGCTAATACCCCTCGATAATTTCCAATCTTCGTACCACAATATAGCTTTTTCTTTCAGTCTATATGCTACAAGTTCCATTGTTTCTATACCAGTCACATGCATAACCTCTAGATCCCTTTGAATTTGGTCCACGAAGTCCTGTGGGTCTACATTCGGATCTGTCCCAGTGAATGTGGGAGGATCTAATTTCAGAAAATCCTGTGTCCGCCGACTAGCTGCTCTAGCCGCGCCATCCTTACTTGTCATTGGACCAACTTATCCTTGAGTTTGTGCAGAAACTATACGGGTCAACATTTGCACCGCATTTCTGAGATCTTACTTGGTAGCATTAACAGGTGGTTCGGCAGGTTCTTCTCTCCTTCTCAGCTCTTCTGGAGCTGGAAAGGTAGAAAAGCCCGCGATGCAAACTTAGCGTCAGCCCCACCTTGAATAGCTTGATCAGGTGGTGATTTACTCATTCCTTCTCCGGCAGGCATATCTACCTGCTTACCTTTGCCTCGACCTCATCTTGTAATCGACGTTTTACTATAACAAGGAAAACCAATTACAATGGTCAGATATGATTCCACCAACAAATGTGGTTCTAATGCACGATCTAAGAAACGAAGGAAAGAAACAACTCCTAAATCTCCCGTAGCCTTCTATTTATACATGTGGTGCATAACACATCCATAATCAAGACTCTACGTCGGACACGGCTTTGTAGACACCCTAGGAAGACCTGCTTTGATACCACTTTTGTCATGCCTCGAATTCCAATGGGGCGGACTGAAACCCGAAGCCGTTAAGGACCGAGAGAACCAAACTTCATTCATGTACACTCATATGCATGTCTCTGAGTTAACAACATTCTATCTCATGTAAATACACGATACCAATGGTGGAAGTCATGGAGAACATATGATATATGTATATGAAACTTGGCCGTTAGGGCCATCAAGTCAAAATGGACACAAATGCCTTCATTGTCTCACAACATCTACAAAGCCTCTATAGATGCATACATAGACAAAACCAACCTAAAATTGGGATAAGTCCCCGCTTTATACAAAATGTACATAATACCAAAACAAGTGTACACATGCGACTTGGAAAGCCCCGATCCAACTGTTGCTCACCAATATTTCGTGGATGACCCGCAACCTACTGTAGAGGTCTACTAGAACTTGTGCCTACAACAAGTATGGAAATTCCCCCAAGGGACGTCAGTACAAAGAATGTACTGAGTATATAAGGCCATAAGTAATCTCATAAGATATGAGGACTTCAATGAAATCAAGTACAAGTGGGTGGACCATATAAATTAGCCACCATAATATACATGTGTGGAGCCGTGTACATTGCATATATTTCTTTCATTTTTCGTTCATCTCATTATCACAATCATTCCTATAACATCGTTCATATAATATCATTCATAGGAGTATTTGGGATCGCCTACATCCCGTACATTTTCGAACCCATGAGACTACCTTAACATTTATGGAATTATTTAAATATGAGATGGTTGGTGAATTATGCATTAATTTGTTGGGCTGAATTAACATGTGCTAATGGGCTCAATTTAAGGCCCAATATTAAGTCACAAGACATGGCCCAAAGGGAGAGAATGATCCATTCTACCTTTGACCAAGTAAACATAACCTTTATGACCAAAGTGTGTGTAAGTATGAGACTTAAAGGGACTATAAAAGGGCACAAAAATCAGATTTTTATTCATTACAATACACATGCCATTGCTAGAATTTTCTAAAACATTTCTCATCCCTCACAAACCCTAAGCTATCACTATCTTTGAACAAGATCATCTTCTTGAAAGCTTTGGTAAGTATTTACTCTCATGGTATAGTATATTATATACTTAATATGGTGTATCAATCATGTTGGTTATGTTGGCAAAGTGTTGGACAGTTCACTATGTGTAAAACGGTCTATTATTGTTTAATCGGTAAAGGGTTTTGCCTTATAAACTTGAAGGGAGACTTGTGGTCTTGAAGGAAGGGAGTTTGAGGGATTAAATGTCAACATTTATGATGGGGTTATGTCCCTAACTTGTTTTCTCTTTGTGTATAACATTTGAAATTGTTGTTGTGAAATTAAGCATGGAATTGGTGACGTATTGAAAGGAAAACATAGTTTTGGTGATGTTTATGTGTGTTGTGAAACCATGATTGTTCATTGGAATCCAAGTGACCTAAAATATGAAAGGATAAGCTTAATTATGTCCATGTACCATTTATTACAAAAAAGGACCCTAAAATGACCCCTGGAGGCTGAAATGAGCACCCGCCCTTGCGTCTAGATCACCTGCGGCCACAGATGCCAATGAAGGTGGCTCTGGACAAGGCTAGAGGGGCACCTGCAGCCGCATGTCATCCATATGTAGGCGCAGGTGGCTCCACATCCCAATCCAAAATTTTGTTTTGTTTGTTTTTGCTTCTCTTTGACCCCCCAAGGCTCTTATACCCTTCTTGGATGTAATTATCAACTGTTTGGAGACATGTTGGATTATATAAATTATGGATTGTTGTTAATATGTGGTTACAAAAGGTATTGAGGTGACTTGATGGAATAATTATGACGTAGTGTTAATGAGGAAGCGTAAAGGGTAAACTTAGTGTGAAATGCTATTGGTTTATGATGTCTTGGTCAATGTATGGAATGTTATGGTGTTGTTGGTATGGTAATGCAGTGGATTGTATTGTAAAGGGTAAAATGACGTTATGTGGCAGTCATGCAGCTCATTGTCATTTTGTGCACTTGTAAGGTAGTTAGTTGTTAACATGAGCTTTGTTATGTGTTTGTGTTGTAGAGTAACACATAAGGAAGGAGCTGGATTATTGTATTCACATTAGGGTCGGGTATTCATACTTGGAAGTTAAGTTATGTAAGGTTACTCTGCCCATATCCTTCTGCAGCACACATTGTTCACATTTTCATGTCGCTTATTTCTATTTCGAAATGTTTTAACCTATTTCATTTCAGGTTGGTTAGAAAATGTTATTCACATGTCTCTTATTCATTGACTAATGTTACAAAGTTCCAATAATGTACAACCACCAAGTATCACTCTTATATCAAAATAATTGAAGTAATGCATACTTGTTGAGTACGGGTGGCAACCCAAAGGGGCAAAAGCCTAGCTAGGGGCGATCCCGAATGAATGTTGAGTATGTGTGGAAACTCGAAGGGGCATAAGCCTAGCTAGAGGCAATCCCGAATGGGTGGCAACTCAAAGGGGCGGAAGCCTAGCTAGAGACGATCCCGAATGATCCTATGAATAATATTATATGAACGATGTTATAGGAATGATGAGATGAACGAAAAATGAAAGAAATATATGCAATGTACACGGCTCCACATATATTATGGTGGCTAATCTATATGGTCCCCCCACTTGTACTTGATTTCATTGAAATCCTCATATCTTATGAGATTACTTATGGCCTTACATACTCAATACATTTTTTGTACTGACGTCCCTTGGGGGACTTTCCTTACTTGCTGCAGGCACAGGTGCTAGTAGACCTCCACAGTAGGCTGCGGGTCATCCACGAAATATTGGTGAGCTCCAGTTGGATCGGGGCTTTTTGAGTCGCATGTGTACACTTGTTTTGGTATTATGTACATGTTGTATAAAGCGGGGACTTGTCCCGATTTTAGGTTGGTTTTGTCTATGTATGTATCTATAGAGGCTTTGTAGACGTTGTGAGACAATAAAGGCATGTGTGTCCATTTTGACTTGATGGCCCTAACGGCCAAGGTTCATATACATATATCATATGTTCTCCATGAATTCCTCCATTGGTATCGTGTATTTACATGAGATAAAATGTTGTTAACTCAGAGACATTCATATGAGTGTACATGAATGAAGGTTGGTTCTCTCGGGCCTTAACGACTTTGGGTGCCTATCCACCCCGTTGGAATTCGAGGCGTGACAGATGTACAACTCCATCCACACAATTCCTAAATAGATAGGGTTCATCCCTAAAGTATATTTTCACTTCATAGAAGAATCTTTTCCTTTGATAGTAGCTCAACTCATCGGGAAGCATTCCACTCTCTATATAGTTTTTAAAGTAAGCATACCATGGTGGTGTGCTCCCCTTTAAGCTCATGACAAGCTCATAGGGAAATGTATCATCAATTTCAAAATCACCCCAATTTTCTTCATTTGTTTTGAGAAGTGATAGGTGGTCCGCTACTTGGTTTTCACAACCCTTTCGATCCCTCACTTCAAAATCAAATTCTTGAAGTAGTAAAATCCACCTCATCAAATCTAGGTTTTGCTTCTTTCTTGTCCATTAGATGCGGCAAGGCGGTATGATCTATGTGTACAAATTTGGCACCTAATAAATATGATCGAAACTTTTTGAAGCCATAGACCACGGCTAGTAATTCTTTCTCTATAATAGTGTAGTTCTTTTGTGCATCATTCAATGTTTTACTAGCATAGTAGATAGGATGAAAATGTTTCTCCTTTTTAGGGCCAAGCACGACCCCCAAGGCAAGTCCACTAGCATCACACATGAGTTTGAATGATTGTGACCAATTTGGAGGCACAATAATGGGGGAGGAGACAAGTTTCTCCTTGAGGCAATTGAATGCCTTGACCATCAAACTCAAACTTAGCTTCCTGCTCAAGAATCTTGCACATAGGATGAGCAATTTTGGAAAAGTCTTTAATAAACCTCCTATAAAAACCTGCATTGTCAAGAAAGCTTCTGACACCTTTTATGGATATTGGAGGAGGCAATTTTGAAATAATCTCCACTTTTGCTTGATCAACTTGGATTCCTTGGCCCAAAATTTTGTTCCCAAGGAAAATCCCTTCTCTCACCATAAAGTGGAACTTCTCCCAATCCAAGACAAGATTATTTACCACATACCTTTCAAGCACCTTTTCCAAATGTTCAAGGCAATCCTCAAATGTATCACCACCAACCAAAAATCATCCACAAATACCTCTATATAATCTTCCATCATGACTGAAAAGATATAAAGCATACACCATTAAAAGGTAGCCGATGCATTGCATAGCCCGAAGGGCATGCGCTTGATCTTCGAGGGCCATTGAAATGTGATTGTAACCCAAGTATCCATCGAGAAATCAATACCAACCACTTCCCGCTAGTCTATCAAGAATTTTGCCTATGAAAGGCATGGGGAAATAATCCTTCTCGGTCCATGAATTCAATTTCCTATAATCAATACACACTCTCCAACCCGTGACTGGACGAACGGGCATAAGATCATTATTTTGGTTTGGGACCACCTTGATACCACCTTTCTTGGGAACACATTGAACTGGACTTACCCAAGTACTATTCGAAATAGCATAGACTACACCCGCATCAAGCCACTTGATGATTTCATTCTTCACAACTTCTTGCATTGGAGGGTTTAATCTTCTTGAGTGTTCACCACTTGCTACAAACTCGGGCTCAAGTTTGATCTTGTAGGTACATATACCAGGGGGAATTCCAATAATATCGGCTATGGTCCATCCAAGAGCCCTAATATACAGTATCAACACCTATTTTAATACCTCGATTTGCCAAGAGGACAAGTCTTCCATAATAATAATAGGTAGAGTCTCACCTTCTCCCAAGAAGACATAATGTGGTGGATCTCCAATTGAAGGCTTTGCGGGAGAAGTTTCTTGATTTTTCAAGTCAAGGTCCAACTTGCAAGGATTTTTTGTGTAGGACCCAAGGCCTTTCAAAGATGCAACTACTTCTTCATATCCTTCAATCCTCTCTCTTTAAAGATTCCACAAGGCTCCCACCAAAGGTTCACTAACAAAGTCAATTTCCATAGTATTAGACACTTCGTCATCAATCACATCGATTACGGAGACAACTTGCAAATCCATAGGTTGCTTCATGGACTTGCAAACGCTAAATGACACCTTTTCATTGTTTACTCAAAATTTCATTTCACTGCATTCAACATCGACTAGAGCTCGTTCAGTAGCCAAGAATGGCCTACCAAGAATAATGGGGACCTCATGGTCAATTTCACAATCCAAGATCACAAAATTGGCCGAAAAGATGAAACAGTCCACCTTCACAAGTACATCATACAACACACCCACGGGTTTTTTATAGAACGATCGGCCATTAACAACCCCATTGTTGTTGGCTTTGGAGCACCCAAGACTAACTTTTGAAACACGGCTAATGGAATCAAAATAATACTTGCCCCAAGAGCACATAAAGCCTTCCTAAATTTATACACTCCAATAGTACATGGGATGGTGAATTCTCCCAGGTCGTCCTTCTTCACAACCACTGTGTTAGATATGATAGCACTACAATTATTTATCACTTCAATTGTTTCAAAGTCCATGATTCGCTCCTTTGTTACCAAGTCCTTCATAAATTTAGCATACCCAGGCATCTCTTGTAGGGCTTCCAACAATGGTATATTTACCAAAAGATTGCTAAATTTAGAAAGGAACTTCTTAAACTTTGAATCACCTTCCTTCTTCTTGAACTTTTGTGGGAATGGAGGAGGGATTTTGACTTGTGGCCTTAAGACAACCAGGTTTTCATCCTATTTTGAGTTACTACCATCAACCACTTATGGTTCTACGTCGTTTTCAACCTTCTCTTCCATTTCTTTCGACTTCTCAACACTTTGCTCTTTTGACATCGAAGTTACATCTTTTGAATTATCAAGACGCTTTTTGTTTTTTCTCATTTGTCCTCCAATACCCTTATTACTAAGGTCATCATCAAGATTTACAACATCATTATCAAGAGTTCTCCCACTTCTAGTGACAATTTCCATGATGTGAGCATCATTTTTTGGGTTTACAACTGTACCACTAGGAAGGCCTCCTCTTTATCTTTGGTTCATTTGGGAGGAAAATTGACCTATTTGGGTTTTAAGTTACTTTATCAAGGCTGAGTTTGATGTGATGGTTTGATTGAGATGCGACGATTCACCTTTCATTTCTCTTAACATCTTATCACTTCCTTCAACACCCAAAAGGATACGAGCAAGCACATCTTCATTCTTATACTTCTCCAAATCAATAGAAGTTGCTTCTTTACTCTTAGCCCAATCATGTGGAGGAAAAAACCTATCATATTCCCAATATTTATCTCACCAATAACGGTCCCTATCCTTATCCCTCCAGTCTCGGTCTCTATCACGATCCTTTCACTCACGATCTTTCCAATAGCGGTCTTTATCCATCCAACCTTGATTCCTGTCTTTCCTTTGATAGGTGGGGTGGGAACCCCCCATTTTATTTGACATAAAATGGATTTTTTCATCAAGAGTTTCTGCATCATCATCATCATAGGTCTTAGCATCCTTGGAAGCAATGACGTTAACCGCCTTTAGTGTTGACCTTATTACATGTTTGGTGAGGATTTCTAGTTGTATAATCATTTTCGCCATACTCTCATCTCTATCCTCATCCTTCTTTCTTTGCTCTTGGCTCACAAAATATGTGGAGGGATCCCCCACAGCCACCGCAAAATCTCTTGTGTGCCAACCTCGACTTTGTTTAGTGACTTGGTCTAATAATGCCGATGCAACACTATAAGTTTGTTTCACCAAAGATCCCCCGACCACATTATCCACAACCATTTTGTTCAATTGATCTAATGCTCGATAAAATATTTCGAGGAGCATCTTATCCGGAACCTCATGAGTTGGACATTGCATCAACTTCTTGTTAAACCTTTCCCAAGCCTAATGTAATGATTCGCCATTCAATTGGCAAAAGTTAATAATCTCATCTCTCAATTGTAACATCAGAGATGGTGGAAAGAATCTATCCAAGAATAATTTTGTCAATTCCACCCATGTAGTTATTGAACCTGTAGGCAATTGCCTCAACCATAAAACGGCTTCACCATCAGTGAAAAGGGGAAGAGTCTCAACCGGATGGACTCTTGTGATATGTGGGCGATATCAAACAACATGCATACATTAATGAAATTTTTCAAATAAAGGTTTGCGTCTTTATGTGCTTGTACCCAATACAAGCCCTTCATTTGAAAGAGATGGAGCATTACGCTAGTAATATGAAACACTCCATTGCCTTCTGCGGCGGGATGTGGATGGCACTAGCTCTCCCAGCATCTCCCAAATGGTCTTCATCCTCTAAATGTCCGTCGACTGAAGCGGTATGACTACCGTTTTGACTCATTGATTCGTGAAAACTTTTGTTTTCACCTGAAAAGAACAAAAACAACAAATAAAGTAAACTTACACCACGGCAAACACAAGTAACTTAGAACACTAAAAAGAATGAATGCTACATTTTATTTCCCAGCAACGACGCCATTTTTGATAAAGCTCAAGTTATACCTCAAGAGTATAAGAGATCGTTGTCAATATAATACCCATCTTAGAGTCGGGGTCGAATCCACAAGGAATGAATGCAATAGCTTTCACCTTTAAGTGTTAAAAGCAACTAGTACTAAACGTGATGCTATTATAATGATGCGTAAAAGTAAATGGGAGGTTTAGTTTATCAATTTGTTATTATCAAAGTAATAATAGTTTGAAATGCACAATTCAAAGATTAGAGAAATAGAGATGAAATCTAGTGTAATACGGAACTTGAGGTTATGCTATTGTAAAAGTGAAAGGATGTACGGGTGATTGAATATTTGTCTAGATTTAGCTAAGAGTTATGGGTAGCTAGATTATGAGTACTTAGTGTTGATTTGTCAATCAAACACCAAGATGTCACAAGTGGGTTCTTTTGAACACCTTACAAGTGCGTCTATATAATCAATCTAATACCTCAATTAGCGTCCTTATGTCTAAGACACACTATTAAATGATAAATTAAGTTATTGTTCACTCTTATTCCTGACCCTCATCCCCTTTGTCAAGGATGATAAGAGCTCTAGAGTTAATTAGAGTTTGAAACCTCTAATTTTAGATCGAAAACATGGAATAGGAATAAAACCCACCATAATTATCTAACTAGGAAGACAAATAAACAACACCCATACAATTATCACATCTTACTCAAGCATAACCCCAACAAAGAAATTAGCTACTCATAGAAAGAGAAAGAGGAAAATTACCCAAGTTCTCCTCCCATTATTCCATTGAATCAAAGATTATCACAAGATTTAAGATCCAAATTCACTACAAACCAAAAGAAAGTAACAAATTTCACTCTTAGGGTTTCACTCTATGTTATCAAGCTTTAAAAAGTGCAAAAGATGGAGTTTTAGAGCTCAAAAATCCCTTTTAAAGCCACAAATTCACGCTCCTCAAAATTACAAAATTGCCACCGCACTGGTCACCTGTTGGTGCAGGTGCCAGAGCAGGTGGATGGCCTACGCTCGTCGAACTCTCGACGCAGATGCCATTGCCTCGTCTCACTCTCGCCACCTGCGAGGGCAACTTATGACATGCGTGCGCAGGTGGCTTCAAAACTTCCAATATGTTGGTTTTTGTAACACCCCGTACCTTCCTACCCTATGTGATGACGTTGAAAAAAAATGTTTATTTAGGTGTCGAGGCGCCATGAGTATGTGTTTTGGAATGTTAGTGATGAGAAAATTGAAATTTGGCTTTGTACATGAGATTAGCCCTTCATAAGAGGTGTTATGTGATTTTCATGGGGCACTTGTGGGGTTCAAAATGAGGCTAATAGGACCTCTAAACAAAGTATATTAAGGCTAAGAAGTAAGTTAAAGAATAGGACTTGAAGTATCTAACTAAACCCGCGAAGAAAAGTCGAAAAACAAAATTTTCAAAAAAACTAAGGCCCAGGAGTGCCAGGCCGCTCTGGGCCAAATTTTTGTGCCCATAGGCAGCAATTTGGCGCGCCCCAGGGCGTTCCAGGATGGATTTTTCAATTTTTCGAAAGTTGGAAATTTTCTAAGTCCCAAGGGTGCCCGAGACGTACCGAGCCAATTTTTGTCACATTTCTTATACAACCATGAGTATATACATGAAATGAGTAAATTATTATATGGGTATGATAAAATTACTCGAGAGCGAATTTGGCATCAAAATGACGATTATAGCCAAAATAAGCCATACGTGGCTAGAATTACTTGTTTTCGGAATTGAGGCTACGAGTATGAATTGCATGAGTGGGAATATTGTAGAAATGCATATGAAATGAATTAAACATGAGGAATTATGAATTTTAGTGGGTTAAGTGAATTGGGCTCAAAATAGGGCCCAAAATGAGAAGAAAACATGGGTTAAGAATAGGTCAAATGACCCATTCTTCCATTGAATAAAGCCACCCTTAGCATTAAATGCAAAGAGTGGCTAAGGATTACCCCCAAGGCTTATAAAAAGGGTCCAAAATCAGATTTTTATCACATAAAAATCTCATGCCAATCTAGAAATTTCCCAAAAGTCTTTTCTTTCAACTTCAAACCCTAAGAGCTCAAAGCCAAATTTTGGAGCAAGATCATCATCTTCCATTCCAAGCTTGGGTAAGTGATTATTCTTGTAATTTAACATATTATAAGCATGAGATATTATGTATATCATGTTGGTTATGGTTGGAAGTGTTGGACATGGCACTTTTGGTTTTGTGAAAAAAATGTGTTATCCATGGGATTGTAACTTGAATTGTGACTTGTGGTTTTGATGAAAGAGCATGGTATGGATGAAATAAAAACATGTATGGTGTTATTATGGTCCTAAAATTGTTATTTTTCTATAAGTGTAAATTATGGAATTTTGGCCGATTTGTTGTTGTGAGGTGTATTGAAGTAATTTGATGGAATAATTGTGATGTGGTGTTGATGGAGAAGTGTAAAGTATGAACTTGGTGTGACATGCTATTGGTTATCATGTATTGGTAAATGTTGGGAATATTGTGGGATTATTGGTATGATGATTTCATAAATGGTATTTTCAAGGGGGAAATGACATGTTAAAGCTAAACATGTGACTTATTGTTATTGTATGCCATCGTAAAGTAATTGGTGGTTAATGTTGGTTCCGCTATGTATTTGTGTTGTAGAGTGAAACATAAGGAAGGAGCGGGAATATTGTATGCACGTCTAATATTGTGTATTTGTATTGAGAATACAAGGTATGTAAGGTTACTCTTTTCGTATCCTTCTACAACATATTGTTCACATTGACATTGGACTTGTTTCAATTCCGAGAGGCTTGAAGTATATTCATATGTCTCCTATTCTTAGATTAATGATGATTCACTTATCTCTTATTCATTGACTGAGGTTACAATGTTGTCATAACATTATAATTCCTAAAAGAACTATCCCAAGAGAGTAAGATGCAAGAGAATCTATTTAATCTTGAATAGTATTTTTCCCAATCATGTCATGGTCCAAAAGTCCTTTAATATGATGATTATCATTGTACCAATCTTTTACAAGTAAAAGTACCAATCTCATAAGATCTCATAAGAGTAATAACAGAGGTGATGTGCAAGTTAATATATTTATCACTCACAAGTAAACGTGTCAATCTCACAAGAGTAAAGACGTGAAGTAATGTATCCTTGATGAGCGCCAATAATGTTATGTTCCAAAGCTTCCAATAATGTTACAACTAAAAAAGTATCAATCTCACAGGGTAAAGGAGTGAAGTAATATGTATGTGTGCTTCAAATAATACCATGATCCTCAATGTATCAATCTCTCAAAAGATGAAGTATGTATCACTCATTGAATAGAAGAAAGAGTAACAAGAGAAAGAAGTAATGTTTAATGGGTGGTATCCCAGGGGTTAAATACCTAGCATGGGTCGATCCCAATAACACGGGTGGTATGCCAGGGGCGAGAGAAAAGCCTAGCATGGGTCGATCCCGATACATCCCAGGGGCGATAGAAAAGCCTAGCATGGGTTATGATGGTACATCCCAGGGGCGACACGAAAGCCTAGCATGGGTTACGATAACATCCCAGGGGTCACAGTACCTAGCATGGGTTAATGACATCCCAGGGGCGACACGAAAGCCTAGCATGGGTTCACATAACATCCCAGGGGTCAAAGTAACTAGCATGGGTTAATCTCATCCCAGGGGCGACAAAATAGCCTATCATGGGTAGAACAATAAAGATGAATAAAAGATGAAGACAAGAGGATTAAATAACGTAATATACATGGTTCCCCACATACAGAAAGAGAGTTTATTCACATTTCTATTTCCTTATATTGATTCCATTATTATTGTTATTATGTATGATGAATTTCTTATAAGCCTTACATACTTAGTACATTCTTCGTACTGACCCCCTCGGGGGAATTACCTTACATGTTGCAGGTGCAGGCACTAGTAGACCTCCATTGTAGGTTGATAGTTGATTGCGGATCTTTGGTGAGCCCCAGTTGCTTCGGGACTTTCCAAGTCATAGTTGTATAGTTGTATTGATGTTGTAAATATTGTATAAAGCGGGGACTTGTCCCGACTGCTAGTTGGTTTTGTAAATGCATCTGTTAGAGGCTTTTGTAGACATGTGTGGGTTATGAATGTAAGAGATAAATGTCCGTTTTGACGTGATGGCCCCAACGGCCAAATTTCCTAAATCTACATATAGCTTATGTTTCCATGTTCATGTTTTTCATATAGTGCATAAGGTTTACTAAAATTCATACGAGGATATGCATACGAAGGTCATAAGCAAAGATTGGTTCTCTCGGGCCATATCGGCTTCGGGTGCCAGTCCGCCCTGAACGGGATTTCGGGTCGTGACAGTTTTAAGCTCCTTTTCTCCACTTCTCACATCCCAATTGACTCGTATGGATAGCTCGAACTCATATTCACTCATTACTTGCACAAAAGTGCTATATAATATGAGAATTACATCAAATCAATGCAAAATAAGAGATAATTAAAGCTTATACATGTTAAAAGCTATTAGATTGCCAACTTATAAACATTTCAGTAATCAAGGATGAAGCGCGGTTCCACAAGTAACTAGTCTCTATATGATAGTACAGTGAATAAAGAAATATACAATATACAATAGTAGTAAGAAGTAAGGAAATAACATACAAAGAGTAGCCAAAGAAGGAGATATATATAATATCGCACTATACGGGTAACCAAATATGAAGGTACAACTCTGAGGGAGCTAATCTGACATTATTAGAATCATAAGTAATAAGGGATCTAACACTAGCATAGTTAGGATCTCTATCCAAAATATGCATAATCATAAGGTGATCTACCAATGACAAGCCTTACCATAATAATAAGAAAAGGAATAAAAAATGTACCGATAATCTCGGGTACTAGTACATAACCAACCTGCCACTAATCATACCATAACAACAAACAATAATGTAACCAACTAGCCCGAACAACCAATAACCCCAACTGAGCCCCCATAAACCTAGAAAGGGCACAAACAAACACTCAGCAAACAATAATTATAACCTGTACCCATACGGCCCCCCCTAAGACCAATAGATATAGGCGCCAAATAATTATACTGATGATAGGCAATGCATATTAATGAATGAATGCAACGTAAACCAATAATACAAAATAAACTGAGTGCCAAATCGTACCAAGTGTATCCATCTCCTTCAGCTCAGTAGCTAGCAAAGGCAGGACCTGTACCTATCGTGACCATCCTTCTTTAGTATTATCATCATACGAAAGGGCCCATAGTGAACTCGGGATATCTATATACACTATTTGGTCCCAAACCAGGACTTTCAGTAACCATCATAACTAATATACTCTGTCCAGTATCGGAGAGATATATAAAGTATAGTAAGAAATGACGGACTTGTACCAAAATTGAATAAGTCTATATCTATAAATCTATTACTCGAGATCGAATTCGGGACTAAAATAGTATAATAATATAGAAAGGTTCAGAATCTCCCTCGACCGAAGTGAATAAGTAGTGGTAAAAGAGAGTGGATCAATAATGGACCGAAATCATCCTCGGTATAATTTCCAAAATAATATGTTTAGTTTAAATATCATAATTAAATAATAAGGGTGGTACAACTTCCATTTAGAAGAATCATTTTTAGATTTAAAAGTGGGAATAAATCCTTTTTTAGAAAAAAGTAGTAAAATCATGATTTTAGTTGGAGTCATACCACAAAATAAATGTAAATGCACCTAAAATATATGCATGTCATCACCAGTATCCAAACATTACAACCGACAGCGCCTAAGTATCTATAAACTAGAACCACGTCCTTTTAAAGGATAGACTACTAACCTGGTGTCCAACTGGAATCATAACCACAGGCTCGAGCCCAATAATATATAACTCAATAGGATATCATCACCATAAATAAGAGGACTAAGGTAAACTAGAGCATAAATCTACTATAAGGATCTAATCGGGGAAATGTCGCCCAATTCACTAACTAATATGGTAAGTCTTATACTAAAGGATCCTTCATGTCAATCTATAGCAATACAAGTCTATAATTCGATGCAATATGATCCTACAACTATAACGAGTATTCTAGACTAATATTTGGGTCACAGTTCTATTCTAAATCCCCAATTCATGAGATTACTGGGTATAAACGTATCCTATAACCCCTACCTAGCATGCAATCTATACAATACACAATCTCATAGAGAAAAATATACCGAAGTCTACCTCAAAGCCGAATCAAAATATCAAACCATCCACGAATCACTCGTATTTATCCCATGATATCAAAAATAATGTCGTACTATCAAACTCATAATCTACATATTAATAGGAGTAAAACGATACCCATATTGCTATATAATACTCTGGGCCAAAACTTAGGTCAAGAACGAGCTGATGGGGCTTATAAATGAGATTCCAAAATTTAATCCATCATGTGGTCCCTTGAAGGATAAGGAATGCATGCTCAAAATTTGAGCACAAACGGAGTACAAATTGGGGCTCAAATAAACCCCGATAGATAATGAAAATAAAGGGGAAAACAAGAATTAAACGGAGGAATTAAGCCAAAAAATTATGAAGAAATTAATGGAAAATGATCTTCTCAATGTACTATATACATTCCAAACTCCAATTAATCAATTCCCACACTTTCTTGAGCTCCCAATACCAAAAATAGAGGGAAAGGGTTAGAGAATGGTGGAATGGAGTTTTTAAATCTCGACTTTGCATAGAATTTGAGAAAAAAAGAATGGGTATTCTTAGAAAATGAGAAATATGAAGTTATAATCATATATACAATGATTATATGAGAAAAATACATCGAGAATCATCAAAATCGAAGCTTCCTAGTTCCCAAAATGTCAAAAATACGAAATAGGTTTTGTTTGATCTTATACTCTGCGATGGCTACTAAAGAGGCACTTTGTCTGCTAAAGTGGCCTAGTCAAAGGGTCAAAGTAATTCTAAAGCATTCAAATAGTTCCTTTAGTGGCTTATTCAAATAGTCAATGGTCGCTAAAGCGGCCACACCAGCACCAACAATTTTCAAAACTTGTTCTTGACCTCGAAACTCATCCAAAACCCTATGAACATGAACCAATAGTGAAAATTGATTATAAAACATGTTTTGGTTAAAATTGAATAATCAAATTTATGAAAAAAAATCATTTACAATAAACTAACCCCTAGGACCCCTATTAGGCTATTTTAACTAATTTGTTTCTACACTAAAAATGAAATAAAAAGGCTTGGGACCCAAACTAACTATTCTAATAACCCAAAATAGACATTCCAGACTCAACGGAGCCATCTAAATTTCCATACAAGGTCATTATGATAAAAATTAGGCCCCACACCCAATGAGCCATTTTTACTAATTTCTGACCAATAACCCAAAATGAGTCCTGAAGCCTCGGGACCCAGATCAAGGGTCCCCTCCCCCCCCCCAACCTAAAATCTATATTTATGAGACCAATTTCTCAACTTTAAATGCTCCAAAATAGGGCAATAGGCTTAAAACTCAAATGAACTGCCCAAAAACTGAACCGACGGTCCTGACAAGTATTAAATGACCTATAGCCACTACGGAAAGGCACAAAATGCCGAAAATCCACAAAAATATAGAAAATGACCTGGAGGGTCATTACAAATGGGTTGTTTTACAAATGACATATACATACTTCAATCGTTATGCTTACCTTTATGCTTACCTTTGTATTAAAAGGTCATATGTATATTAGGACGCGTTATACATTATTTATGTGTTATATGCTTCCTGATTTGTTTCATTCATGTTTATTTGATTTTGTACTTAATACATATGTTTTGCTTTAAATATTATTTGTCCATTATTCCATTTCAAAAGCTTCAAACTATGTTTGACCTAATTTCTAGCTCAATGGAATACGTAGGCGCCTTAAAGGCTTGGTAATATTCCCGATAAGCTTTCCATCTTTTTTTGCAATGGAAACTGGGCAGAATTTTTGAGGTTGCAATAATTCCACAGAGACATCTTGCTAAAAATTGAATGCTAGATTTTGTTGAAGCTGAAACTGGAGCATGATTTTTTAGGAAGGTCCTAAAAAATTTCACCAAGCTAGGATAGCTAGCCTAGGACTCCATGAGGCACAAATATCCAATTCAAAAGGCAATCAAAGGAGTCTTTGACTATGCAATAACACTCTTTTGTTTCATTACAATTTTCATAACTTCCTTGATTTTACTCATTTCTCATCTCTTTTCAGGAAAACCGTCCTCACCGACAATCGGGGAGGTCACAATAATGTGCTACTCCAGTAGATAGTTTGGAAACCCCAAAATCCTTGAAAGCATCCTAGTTGAGAATACAACAACAAGTTCCCTCAAAACCAACCAAGGAACCATAGCATGTCATCTCAAAAATCAACGAGAGATGATCAAAGTAATGAATAATCCCATAAGTAAATGGGACGCTCTCTGATCGAAGACGTCAGCCAATACCAGACTTATGAGGCATCACTCTGAGTTTGTCTATATCTTTCATTATTCTTGTGCATATATTATATACTATATTTTCATGAACTATTCACATCTAATTCTTATCCTTCGGGTTGAGATACGTAGGCAGCCTTCTTCGGGTTCGATATCCCTTATT
The DNA here is from genome assembly GCA_031232105.1 of Capsicum rhomboideum. Classification (NCBI taxonomy): domain Eukaryota; kingdom Viridiplantae; phylum Streptophyta; class Magnoliopsida; order Solanales; family Solanaceae; genus Capsicum; species Capsicum rhomboideum. Next base: position 56,718,457 of record CP124718.1, read on the forward strand.
TAAAAAGTTAGAAAATTATTTAGTAGAATCATGTCTTTGACTTGGTTAGAGTCAACATAGTTAAAAGTATTCAAATAACTAATATGATTAAGAAGGTTGACTTCGTGGTGAGACTTAGGTTCTTTTGGTACCTCTCATTCATTCTTTTGTGAAATATGAAAAATTTCTCTTACTGTAATAACTCTCTAGTTCATTTTCTTCTTTTTAGAGCACTTTTGATGTTTTATGTATTCCCATGGCAGCTATAATTCATTTATGACTTGCTGGGACCGTCGGTTTGGTTCCTGGAGAGTTTGTTTGGGTTTTAAGCCCATTTCCCTATTTTAAAGCTTTTGAAGTTGAGAAATTAGTCTTGGGATATAATTTCTAGTAAACATACTCGAATGAGAACTTTGACGATTCTATTATCTCCAAAATGTTGATTTTATACTAGGAAAACCCTTGGTCCCGGTCCCGAGGCTTTCAAACTTATTTTGGGCTATTGGATGGATTTTGGTAAAAATAGAACAGTGGGTATGGGGCCCACATTTTGTCAAAACAACCTCAGATGGGAATTTTGATGGTTCCATTAAGTCTGGTATGCTGAATTTGGCAGGGTTGCATAGTTTGTTTGCATGCACAAGATTCTAAAGAAATCCCGAGCACCCAATCGGAGTCTATTGGGACTTAGCAAATTCACTGGTGCCTAAGTTGCTGGTGCAACCTCTTTAACTGCCAAATGACCGCTTTAGCAGTAACCGCTTTGGAAACGTATGACCTCTTTGGCGATAACCATTTTAGCATCTCATGACCACTTTAGCGGTGGTTGGCCAGTCGAGTCAGGCTGGCTTTAGCAACCTTTTCACTGCTTTAGAGGCCACCACCAGAAGTTTTATATTTTTCATTTCCTAAAGTTTCAGCTTTAAATTCCAAGTGTAAAACCCCATTAGAGAGGCTTAGGAGTTTGGGAATATTGGGGATTCCATCCCGTTGAGCTCAGGTATATTATGTTATCAATCCTCGATTCTTTTTCGCCTATTCCCATGCCTAATTTCATCCCAACATCCATTTAATTCTTAATTATCACTCTAGAATTTCATAACTTTTGGGGCTATTTTGGTCCCTAATTGAGACCTTATTTGTGCTCAATTTTCAAGAACATGTTCCTTGTCCTTCGAGGGACCTCGTGACAGATTCAATTTTGGAATTCTACTAGCAGGCTCCATGGGCTTATTTTTTACCCAATTTTTGTCTTAGATTTTTATATTGCAATATGGGTCTCATTTTACCTATATTAATATGTATATTATGATTTTAATAGTGCAACGTCATTCAAATTTTTAAGAGCAGAGATGAGTTATTTGTTGATGGTTTAAGACTGTTATTTGACCAAGAGGTAGGCTATGGTCTACTCTTCTCTATGAGATTATGTATTGCATAGATTACATGTTAGGTGGGGGTTCTAGGATAGGTTATTAGTTAGTTATATCATGATTTGACCCATTTAGGGGATTGTAGAATAGGATTGTAATTTGAGCCTTAGCTTAGAATACTCGCTATAGCTATAGGATATTGTTAAGCTATATTATATACTTTTTTGACCTTAGAAGGGCATTAGGGATCCCTTACTATAAGATTTATTATATTACTTAGTGATTTGGGAATATTCTTCGGTTAGTCCCTCCAAGTAGCTTGATGCCCTTATTTACCTTAATTTTCCTGAGTTATGATATAGTTATCTTTTTACATTGTATCTTGTTAGGCCCGAGGCCTTAGTTATGATACCAGTTGGACACCAGGTTAGTTATCTGTGCCTGAAAGAGATGTGGCTTAGTTTATAGATGTTTCGACACTTATATTTCTATTATTTTGATACTGGTGATGACATGCATACATTTAAACGTGCTCATACTTGTTTGGTCGTACGATTCTAGCTAAAACCATGATTTTACTATTGTTTTCAAAAATGGGATTTAGTCCCACATTTTTTTCACTTTTAAAACTAATTTTCAAATAGAAGTTGTACCACCCTTTTTATTGGTTCATGTTCGTTTAAATTAAACATACTACTTTGGAAACTTAGACCGTGGTAGATTCTGATCCACTCTTTTATCACCACTTACTTATTTTGATTGAGGGAGATCCTAACCCTTTTAATATTATTCTACCATTTTAGTCCCGAATTTGGTCTCGGGTACTTGACTTTGTGGATTTTCCACTTATTTAGCCTCAGTTCGATTACAAACACTTATTATACTCTTATTTCTCTTTGGTACTGGATGGAGAAGATTTGTTATGATTTGTTATTGAAATTCTGGTTCGGGACTAGGAAGTATATACAAATATCCCAAGTCCCCTATGAAACCCTCTATCTAGGAACCACGTGCCAAAAGAGGCGATACCTATAGGTCCTGTCTTGCGAGCCGACACACCTAAGGAGGTGTATATACTTGATAAGTTATAAAACTTAATTGGTTTGATAGTAGTGAATTTTCCTTACGTTCATTCATTCATATGCATCATCTATCACCAGTATAATTGTTTGGCCCCTGTACCTATAGGTCGTATGGGGGACTGAATAGGTGTAGGTTATGTTTGTTGTTTGCTGAGTGATTGTTTGTACCTCTTGGGCTTATGGAGGGCCAGTTAGGTTATTGTTTGTTCGGGTTAGCCAGTTATATTATTTTTTGAATATTGTTGTATAATTTGTGTCTGGCTGGTTGTGGATTGGCACCCAAGACTGTAGGTACACTTCTGATCTCTTTTTCCTCTTTTAGTATTGTGAGCTTTGTATTAGACTACCTTATGGTTATTCATATTTTGAAATAGATGTCCTAATTGTGCTAGAGCTAGTTCCCTTATGGACGTTATAACCCTCATGATATTTAGGCTATTAGGCTAGCTCCCCCAAGTTAGTGCCTTCGGGCTTAGCTACTGGTATAGTATTGTCGTTTATTCTCTCTATTTCTAGTTATTCTTATGGTATACCATCTTCTTTCTTCATACTATTATTGTATATCTCTTTATTCATACTACTACTATATAACCCTTCTTCACTCTTCTTTTGTATATTGGCTAGCTATATATGGTATCGCACCTATGCCCTGGTTACTTGTAATAATGGTAGTTTATTTGTACCTCTCCATTACTATTATTATGTCTCTTTTCTTAGATAGTTGTTTGTAATGTATATTCTTACTTTGTATGTTATTTATACTTGCTTTATTTTTGGAGCTTAGTCAGTCAATGCCTACTAAGTACCTCGTGTTTAGTACTGATAATACACTTCTGCACCCTGCATATCATAGTACAATTTCTCACTATTGATGTGTGCATCATGCGGAGCTTTCATAGATTGGAGATTTGGGGTGAGATCCTGGCATCCGGAGTTATTCTTGCTCTCCCTCTTTTCCTGGACTGATCTTTATTTTATATTTCAGAGACAGATCTGTGTATATATATATATATTGTGTTCACAATGTACTCTTGTTTTACTAGTGGATCTTGTACTGACCTCACTAAGCTTTGGGAAAATATTTACCTTCTTCTTGTCTTCTTTCTTATTTTTATTTAGTTTTGCTTCTGTTTCTCTTTTTAGCCCGTTAGTTGTTGTTCTGGGTTATGGGTTGGCTTACTTACTGGTGGGTTATTGCAGGTACCATCATGACCTGAGAAATTGAGTTGTGACAGTTTTGTATCAGAGCCTAGGTTCACCAGTGTTGATAGTACAAGAGCAAAGTTTCTGGTAGAGTCTTGCGGATTGGTACGATGGCGTTCGTATCCTATCTTCAGGAGGCTATATGGCATTCTTAGGAAATCCCAATTCTTGATTAATTATCATGTGTCCATACTTTTATGAACTTCTAAGTACCTCTTTTTTTGACTCCACTCCTTATCACATGGATAGCATGAGATTATCGATAGTTGCGGATAAGACTTCTATGCGTGTTGCTAGATATTCAGCTCAGATTTAGAACAGGGAGTCAAAGCTTGATATTGAGGATTTTTAGCATCAGCCCGAGGGTTTGGGGTCGACCCAAGCCCCAATAGGATTTGTGTCCGACTAAGTTCTTCAGATTATCGTGTTACGAATTTTGAGCTTTTTCGAGAATACGTCATAGTCAGTGGTGATTTCTGGTACATTGAGTGGTTCTCAGGATAGATTTGGGTTTGTTGGTATTCATCAGGGGTCATTAGTAGTTTCTGAGTATGAGATAGGGTTTCTTGAGTGGGCCAATCATACTTCTATGTTATTTCCTATAGAGCACGAGATGGTGTAGGGGTTCATTAGAGGATTATCTTTACAACTCCATTTAGCATCGGTTAATATGATAGAAGCTGGGTCTACTTTCCTCCAGGCTGTTAATCACGCAAGGACTATAGAGAGGGAATGTCTTGAGACATATAGAGGTGGCAGTAAGAGGCCATATTATTAGTTTAGTGTTAGTTGTATTCCGTCTAGAGGTAGGGACCCTCCCAATAGAGGTCAACATCACTTGCAACCCATTAGGTCCATTTAGGTAGCACCTTATGTTATAGGTGACTCTCAGACAAGTCGTGGTGGTCACAATGGATAGAGTTCAGGTTAGGCATTTTGGGGTTCTTGATCTAGGTCTTCAGGCCGTGGCTGCCATTTTGGGTAAATAGGTACATTATATCAGAGAGTTTTAGGGGCATTTTATAATTGTGGACAGGTTGGTCATTGGTCTTTGGGAGTTCCTCAGGCGTGATTTAGTTAGCCAATTAGGTTCAGCTCGTGTTTCTTACTAGATTAGGGCTTCAAGGTTTTGTTATGATTATAGGGAGACTGTTCATTAGTCTAGAGAGTGTCCCTGGTGTGGGATTATTAAGCAGTCAGTACAGCCAGATTAGTCTCTTAGGGATGTGGCACCTTTGGTCAGAGGCAGTGCCCTTGGTATTTCAGTTTGTTGTTCAGATACTTAGTTTGGGGTCGGACACATTTATATTCGTAATCCTTTAGGCATGTCAAGGGCTATGGCTTTGGATTCCTTCATTATAGGTGCAATTTTGATTTACTATCTTTTCATTTCTATGTGAATTAAATTGGGGTTTTCACACCTATCAGTGTTCCTATGCCTTACTATTATTGTGTTATTTGTTGTGATCCTTTGTGTAGGTTTATGCATATATGACTACCCGCATAGATATTTATTTTTAGTAGTGGATTGAGTGGATCGGTGTTTTAATTTCCTTGGGGTGTAGCACTTGGGTAAATTCCCTTTCCTTTGGCATAATGGTCTTGATGTGATCTTAGAGTGGTGGTAGTTTTTTTTTAATTTTGTGCAACCTGCACCTTATACTATTGTTACTATTGTTATTGTTTTAACTTTTATTGATCCTTACTTCATAAACAACTAGACTAGCATTATCTAGTTAGTACCCCTTTATGTGATTCTTGTTCATTTGGCTTAGAAACTTGATTGGTTGGCTTTCCTTTCTGTTAGCAAGGTAAAGTTGGTTTTTGAGTAGGTTGTGGGAGTAAAGGTAGGTTTGGACTTTCGTGGTTTTGTTGTGATTCTAGTATTAGCAATCCATTTCTATGGTCCATTCTGGAGGTGGGTAAATCTGAGGTTTGTTCTACCAGTAAAAAGGAGATATAGTAAGCGTAGAATCAGTAAAAAAACACGCGTACTGGTACGTATAATCGGCCGACCAGAGTTAGAAACATATAACAATATATAACAATCAAGAAGAGATTATGGCAATATTAACATAACGAACTTCAACATACTTCAGCCTCCAACCTTACCGCTTGCCCTTAATTCCAATATTATTAATTTATCCTTAGAGCTTGACTAAATGATACAATAGCATGGACCACCAAACCCATATCTCTTACTCACGCATCTCATTTAAAGCATCTCTACAATGTTCTTTCATTAATCCTCTTCCATAACGACCTTCGCTCACTATTCTATTTCTATTACACACCAATAATACTAACACTAGGACAAGTAATAAAGAACACAATTTATTCACAAGAAAAGACATGAAGATTCACTCCATGCATACATATATATACACACATGATAACAAGATTGATTCATAATTTAAGACATACCTCAATTCACACCTACCATCAATGCATATTCACAAATACACCAACTCATAAACCACTGGATTTTCTCTTCTTATCAATCAATCTCATGTTACTCATATCAATTCACTTATACATAGTCAGTCTAGTCATCAACCAATCACATATACGATGATATGCAACAAAGTAATGAATCAATGCATTCCAAAAGATAGTGTACTCACATACTAGGGTCAATAGGGACCCTCAATCACGACCTGTAGGGGATGAGCTCAGTTTGTGTACCGTACCAAAATAGTACCCGATCCCAATAAATAATCTATACCGGTGTGGTACCTGATCCCAATAAATAATCTGCACAGATGTGGTACCCAATCCGAATATATAATATGTACTGATGTGGTACCCGATCCCAATATCATCAAAATAGGTAAAAACCTCAACAATAATGCTCAAGAAGAAGAATATCAATATTCAAGTTAATATTCCATCAATCAACACTTATAATCTTCAAGTTTATCTTTTCACATATACCTTAACATCAAATCAACCAACAATTACAAGCATGTCTGAAGGCTAATCACAATCACCTAACTCAAATATAAGCATAGAGTCAAATCTATTCTACAACTACTTTTAATTAACCACTTAGTAACCAACCTCCAGGAATTACTACCAATCGACTCAAAATGCCCTTATCATAAGATAAAATAGCGAGGATCGTTTCACTAAGATGCTAACTCAACCTTACTAATCACTTTTCACTCACTATTGTCTACCATTATCCCAATTTTCGTACTCCTCTAAAGGAAAAATCCATAACACTAATATCCTAAACATTACTCCACTAACATCAACTCTTGCACTAGAGACTCTAATCCATGCTTAGTTCCACCTGTAACTTCTCTCATTTTCCTCCTTTAACCTCACTATTAATCACCCTCGAACCTATCGACTCCTCTTTCCACAGCCACCATAACTCAACCTATTTTGAACTTCCACCAGCCTGGAATATACAAGGCACTATAACATATGCATAATACTTCCACCCCTTTGTATACTCCCCTAAAATGTAAACTCACACTAACCTACCATTTACTTGACTTGCCTCTAGTTCACGTAAGTATAGCAATTTCTCAACATAATAAAGGTTAACACATACCATAAATAAATATATAGAATATAATACATCAAATATCGTTACCATAGGTTCAGTTCATTATTTATTCCATCCAAACTCCATGACAGTAGGCCTAGACATGAAGTCTCCCATCAAAACTACAGTTATTACACAAATAACCCAAATCTACTACATATTAAACTATAACCTACCTTGTTGATGAGTTTGCTGCAATGGAGAGTGAGGATTCTTTCCTTCAATGCTTTTGATATCCAATCCATTGAGGTTTTCTTCAAAAATAAGCTTGGAAATCACCCTCCTAAAGCTTGGTCTTTTAATCCTTGTCGTTCTAAGTCTAGGGTTCATCTGGGGTGTTTTTGGAGGTGGCAAATGACATATGAGACCATAGATGAGGGAAAGGGTTTTAAAAACACAGGAAGGCTAACTGCCTAACTATCACTGCCGCAAGCAAAATGTCATTGTAATGGCAAACCTGTCACTGCAGCGACAGGTGACAGGTTTAGTCCAACTAAAAATTCAGCCATTTAACTTTTGGGCCACAAATTTTTTTGCCTTAAAAATTAATTCTAATCAAGCCTAAAGCTCATGTTTTAATCAAATTATTTTATCAAAATTTTTTTGTCATAACAGCGAATGGGTTGTTACAATAGGTACCAATTTACCCACCATTTGTCCCCGAATGGGTACGATAAGCAGGAAGAAGAGTTTAGCACGATTCTCGAAACCCAACATTTCTAAAATGGTAAAAATTAAATGCAAACTCCCATCTACTTCTGAAATAATTTGATAACACTTACCAAGCCATCGTCCCAAAATTAATGCCAATAAGTCACCCAACCAGCCTACACACCACATGCCACTAAGCTCTAGGCATAATTTATGATCACATATCCTGAGGATATAATTGATAATAAAATTTACAAAATAGGTCTCTAAAATACCTAGGGAACCACAGAATATTACAACACACAAATATTTGAGATGAAAAGTTGAATTTCACTCTTGTCGTCACTATAGTGAGTAGTTTCTCGCTGCAACGACACCATTGTTGCGACATACAAGCTGCTGTGTGAAAGTTCAACAGTTTCAAAAGAGGGAAATGAGATTCATTTTTTCCACTTCTCCAACTTTTCGATTGTAATACCCAAAATTCCATAAGATTATATCTCAAACTTAGAGTAGAAACCAGTGGAAAATATCACAGACCAACTCAGACAATGAGTTGTTGTCAATGCCAACGACTCGTTGGGTGAGCCATCCTGAGTGTTTAGTCAAAATCTTGAAGGGTTACTTTCTACCTAGTGATAACAACTTAGTGACGACGAGTCGTTGTCAGACACAATGAGTCATCTTAGCATTCATCCTGAGTAAAATTCCCCAAAGTCCCAAAGGATGAAAAATCCATCCTAGTGGCAATGACTCATGATGACAAGACATTGTAAGTCATGATAATTCATCGCCTGCTCCCTCCTGAGAAAGTTCTAAAAGTTGGAATTTAAGCTTAGTGACCACGACCTCTAACAAAGGGTCATTGTGTGTCTCAAAAAATCGTTCTGACCACTCATAATTAGGAGACCTATAGATAAAAATTGTACAATAAATTAGACAATGAGTTATTGTAGGTGATGATGAGTCATCTTGAGACTTATTCGTCGAAGTTCAGCAGTTTTAAAAATGGCTCCCTATGGGTATTTTTGTACTTTCATTATTTCCTAGACTTATACTACGTTTTTTAAGTCCTATTGGGAAGGGGTTAAAAGGAATTGAATGATTTTTTCCCTTATTCTCTCCCAAAAATAAAACTTAGAAGAATAATAAAAAGGCAATTTGTTTCCTATCTAACAGAAAAAAGCTAGCATTCCTATATAAAGGCTTCAAGGTTTAAATTTTAGCAAAAATTCAATAAACTCCAGGTATGTGGGTATTCAATAAGGTTCAGGGTCTCCTTCCACCCTCATGCCCAAAATTACTTTTAAAGCTCAGTTTTTATGAATTCTATGAATTCGGGCAAGTTCCCAAATATCCCAAATTAATGATTCCTTCAGTATCCATGGGTCAAAATTTCTTATAATTACAAATAGTACTCTTATACATTAATTTAAATATGGTTTTTCTATATGTTTGTCGTGTTATGAACATACGATCCCAAATTCTTGTAAAATTTGCACTAAAACATCCAATTAAAGTATATTTTCAGATGACTATTTAGTACACCATATTTCTCATGATTTTCATTATATAATCAAGCGCATATAACTAGTTCCATGATTTCAGTCATATTCAGTAATAGTAGATTGAACTAGTTTATATATTCTCAAATTTCAGTATACTTATGAGCATATGTATATGATTATAAGAGTAGTACTTAGCACCAAGAGGACATGGGTTTAGATAACCCAAGTCCCAAACTACGGTCCACCGTAAGTAAAAAGGGTCCTTGCTAGTTAAGAGTGTTTGCCTAAGCCCGAATGGGCTCATGAGTAAATTCACGCTAGTCATGGTTCTTACCCTTGGAAAGGTATAAAACACCCTCCTAAATTGGGTTACATGTTGGATCCCATGTTTTCTTACGTGGTCTATGTCGGTTACATGACCCTTAGTTCAGTTTGTACTTACTTAAATTATGAATTGTTAGATTATCATTTCATATCAGTGTTTATATATATTTATCCATCTTAAACAGGGTCATTGTACTTCAATTCAGTTATACATCTCAGTATTGTAATTTAGTATTTACCAGCATTTCCAGAATATTTTATATTTGCATATCTCATATGGTTAGTATATTTAAAGTACTAACTACATACTCTTTTGTGTTGTATCATCTTATGATATAGGTTTCGACGCTCAGAATCAGACCCACAATTAGTGTGTATTGTTACCCTCTCAACAGTCTTAGTAGTGAGTCCTCATCATCATAAGATGAAATTTCATTATTAAGTATTTTAGTATAGGATGAGAGTGTTTGAAAGCCACATTAAGTAGAGTCTCATTTATGGATGTGAAGCTCACCACACTTATGAGGGAGAGGCCATGAAATGTTTTAGAAAAGTCTCATTTCTTTCATGTTCATATCGTATGATAGAGTGTGAAATTGATTTAATATGTTTCTAATACGTGCTCTACGCATTTATATAAAATGCCTCCCGAAAGAGCTAACAGATGAAGGAATGAAAATGGTAACCAGCAAGGCCCACCAACTCTAGTAGATCCCCTGAATGAGCAAGTCACTCATGCTGAATTCAGGGCTGCTTTTTAGGTTCTTGCTAAGGCCATGACCAACCAGGTCAATCAACAAGTTGTTTCACCTGCTAATCCAAATGGTAATGAAGTTGCTATGAGAATCAGGGACTTTACTCAAATAAATCCCCCCAGAGTTCTATGGCTCGAAGGTGGATAAGGATCCACATGATTTCATTAATGAGGTTTAGACGATCACTCGGATAATGGGCATTACTTCAGTTGAGAGTGCATATTTGGCCACATATTAGTTTAAAGGAGTGTCTTAGACTCGATACAAATAGTAGAAAGAGGGTAGATGAGTGGATGCAGGACCAGTTGATTGGGATAAGTTCGTGGCTGCTTTTATGGACAAGTTATTTTCCCATAAGTTGAGGGAAACTAAGTTGAGGAGTCCATAAGTTTAAAGCAGGGAAACATATCAGTGAAAGAATACTCTTTGAAGTTTACTCAACTTTCCAGGTATGCTCCAGAGACGGTGGCAGAGCCAAGGGATTGAATGAGTAAGTTTGTTTTAGGTGTTTCTAAGTTAGTGGTCCAAAAGCACAGGACCACTATACTTGTTGGGGGGAAATCGACATCTCCAGGCTTATGAATCATGCTCAACAGATTTAGGGAAGAATCGATAAAAGTGAAGGAAAGGGAGACTAAGAGAGCTAGAACATGTAACTTTGACTATTCTCACTATTCTATTTCTATTACACACCGATAGTGCAAACACCAGGACTAGTAATAAAGTAAATAATTAATTCATAAGAAAAGACACGACGATACACTCTATGCATACATATATATACACACAAGATAACAAGATTGATTTATAATATAAGACATACCTCTATTCACACCTACCAGCAATGCATATTCACAATTACATCAACTCACAAACTACTAGTTATTGTCTTCTTATCACTCAATCTCACGTTACTCATATAAATTCACTTGCATATAGTCAGTCCAGTCATCAACCAATCATATATACGATGATATACAATGAATGCATATATGCCTAAATATAGTGTACTCACATACTAGGGTCAGCAAAGACCCTTAGTCATGACCTGCAAGGGATAAGATTAGTCCGTGTACCATATTGTTATGGTACCCAATCCCACTAAACAATCTGTACTAGCGTGGTACCCGATCCCAATAAAAAATATGTACCGATGAGGTACCCAATCCTAATAAATAATCTGTACTGGTATGGTACTCGATTCTAATATCATCAAAATAGGTAAAAACCTAAATAATAATGCTTAAGCACAATAATATGAATATTAAAGTTAATATTAAATTAATCAACACATGTAACATTCAAGTTTATCTTTTCAACTTAAACTTTAACATCAAATCAATCAATGATAACAAGCATGACCTAAGGATAATCACAATCATCTAACTCAAATATAAGCAAAGAGTCAAATCAAGTCTAGAACTACTTTCAATCAACCACTTCATAACCAACCTCCAAGAATTACTACCAATCGACTCAAAACACCCTTATCGTAAGATAACATACCGAGGATTATTTCACCAAGATGCTAACTCAACCTTGCTAATCACTCCTTACTTACTACTATCTACCATTATCCCAATTTTTGTATTCCTCTTAAGAAAAACTCCATAACAATAATCTCCTCAGTATTACTCTACTAATATCAACCCTCGCACTGGAGACTCTAATCCATGCTTAGTTCCACCTGTACCTTCTCACACCTTCCTTCTTTAACCTCACTATAAATCACTCTCAAACCTACCGGCTCCTCTTTCCACAACTACCATAACTCAACCTATTCCAAATTTTCACCAGCCTGTAATATACAAGGAACTACAACATCTGTACAATAAATCCACCCCTTTGTGTACTCCCCTAACATATAAAATTATACTAACCAACCATTTACCTGACTTACCTCTAGTTCACGTAAGCGTATCAATTTTCGAACATAATAAAGGTTAACACATACCATAAATCAACATGCAACATGTAATACATCAAATCCCATTACCCTAGGTCCAATTCATTATTTATTCCATCAAAAGTCCATGCCCATAGGCTTAGACATAAAATCTCCCACTGAAACTATAGTTATTACACATAACTAACCCAAATCTACTACACATTAAATCATAACCTACCTTGTTGATGAGTTCACTACTATGGAGAGTAAGGATTCTCTCTTTTAGTGCTTTAGTTATCCAATCCATTGAGGTTTTCTTCAAAAAGTGCTTGGAAATCACCCTCTCGAAGCTTGGTCTTCTTATCCTTATCGTTCTAAGCCAAGGGTTCATCTAGGGTATTTTTGGAGGACGCAAATGACATATGAGACCACAACTGAGGTAAAGAGTTTTAAAAACTTAGGAGGCCTAACTGCCTAACTGTCATTATAGCGAGAAAAATATCACTGCAGCAACATTGCTGTAGCGATAGTTGGCAGGTCTGGCCCAACCAAAAATTTAGTCCATTTTACTTTTTAGGCCATAAATTTTCCACCTTAAAAATTCATTCTAATCAGGCCTAAAGTGAATTTTTGATCAATTTATTTTATCAAAACAATTTTTCCATAACGATGAAATGGGTCGTTATAGTACCAATTACAGTTAAGACTTGATTCTCTTTTCTGTTCAAAAATAAATTTGGGGGAAAACAACCACCTTTGAATACCTGTCTAAGTGACTCATTGGTCCATGATTTGACATGGTTCATTTTTTAAATTTGTGTCATTCATTTGTCAAAGTTACATGTTAGGATTTGTTGGATCGTCACTCCTATATTTGTGAGATATTGTTTATTGTCACTACTATATTTTTGACATATTTTGTTGGATTATCACTCCTATATTTTTGATATATTTTGTTGGATTGTAACTCTTATATTTGTGACAAGTTATTTTGGATCATTACTCCTATATTTATGACATGTTTTATTGGTCCTATATTTATTACATGTTTTATTGTATCGTCACTTCTATAATTGTGACATGTTTTGTTGGATCATCACTCCTATATTTGTGACATTATTTGTAAGATCATCACCGCCTATTTGTGACATGTTATGTTGGATCTTGACCTCCTTCATTGTGACATATTGATTTTGCTACTAATAAGTTTAGTGCAGGTGATTATAAGACATGTTGGGAAGTCACCCCATTCAAAGTGATATGTTGCATAAGGTATGCACAATTCTTAGTTGCCCTTATATTTTATTTGCTACTAATAAGTTTAGTACTGGTGATTATGATACATGTTGGGAAGTCATCCCATTCAAAGTGGCATGTTAGGTCTTCCATCTTTTAATGAGAAATATTGGGAAGTCACCCAGTTCATAGTAGCATGTGGTATATTCAAATCAACATCAAAGTGACTCCACTTTCAAGACCATCATCAAGGTGATGCCATTTATCCAGATCATCAAGGTGACAACCATTTATCAAGATCGGCGTAAAAGTGACTCCAGTTATTAAGATAATTATCAAAGTGACAACCAATTATCCAAATGACATCAAGGTGATTCGATTTATCTAGACTTCCATTAAAGTGATTCCATTTATCCAGATTGATGTTTAAGTGACTCCACTGATTCTAATTATTATCCAAGTGACAACCAGTTATCCAAAATGACATCAAAGTGATTCCATTTATCTAGATAGGTCACCGCCCTTCAATAAGACAAATTGGGTCGCCACCTGTTCAAATGACATATAAAGTTCAGGATGTGTCGTCTGCCTTACAATGAGACAAGTTGGGTTTCCACCCGTTCAAATGTCATATTATGTTCAACATGGATCATCCACCTTTCAATGTGACAAGTTGGGTTACCAACCGTTCAAATGGCATATTATGTTCAAGATGGGTCGTTTTCATTTCAACTAAACATGTTGGGTCGCTACCCATTAAAATGGCATATCAAGTTCAAGATGGGTCATCTTTCTTTCCACAAGATAAGTTGGGTTGACACCCTATTCAAATTGGTATATTAATTTCAAGTGGGTCATCCGCCTTTCAATGAGACAAGTTGGGTCACTATCCATTAAAATGTCTTATCGAATTCAAGTTAGGTTGTCCGCCTTTCAATAAGACAAGTCAATCAGCTACCTTAGTCAAAAAGGTAGGCAGCCTAGCATTCCCAGCGTCTCACAAGTTTGACACTGAGGTAATTTTAGAAGTAAGGTTCAAGGTACATGAATATGTCATCTCTGAATAACCCCTTCCCTTTGATCAACAGGCAATTCATTCCTTCCAACAAAGGAGAGTATTTTCAAATTTCTACTAATGTTTGACATTGTTCTATGCACATGCCATTCTTTTTATTAAATCATCATTTTTGTTTTTAACCCAGATTACATTCTTATCTTTCATTAAATACATTTTAAAATTATTTTTATCATAGTCCGTTAATTTATAAAAGACAAAAAAGATATTTTTAAATACATAAGTTAAATATTCATAGTTTTAGATAACCCATGATTTTGGATAGCTCGTGATTTTCCAAAACCATGGTATTGAGAACACGATTTTTTCCTTGAGTGCTTTTGTTTTGTATATAGAACATGTCCACTCCCTTTACAACCTTTTGGAGGTGGAAATTTCAAAGTTAGGAGAAACCCAAAAAATATCTTTTCTATTCCTATTTTTTCTCATAGTTGTCGACCCTCTTCTTTCTCTATCATTTTCTAGTGAATATCCACCACCCACCTACCACCTAAGCTCCACCACCATAACCCTAAATCTCCTCTCTCCCTCCTTTCATCATTGAAACCGGCGAGATCAGCCAAGCTCCGGCTAACAACAACGACAACTACCCAAAGACGCCCCTATCATCAATGTTCCGACGTGCCGATCCCATTTTTTATTATTTTTTTGGTGAGGAGATTTTAGCTATGGTGAATTAAAGCAAAGCAAACAACTTTCCAAAAACTTTTTCCCCTATTTTTTCAGTGAACTCTAACCAACGCTACACTACAGCTCACTGTTCCCCGTCTTTTTGTTCTCCTCTCTCACCCAAAACCACCACAAAAGCTCCATCCAACCAACAACCATGAATAAACCAACCTAGATCTGACTAGACATTATCATTAGTCACAACTATGATAAGGAGCTTATCTCCAACAAACCCATCATGAAGAAGCAACCACGACCCCCTCCTCTATTTTTATCCCATCACTGAACAACCAACGAACCAACACTAACCAGGGAGCTTTATATCTGGCCGAAAGGGCTCAAACTCCGACCACCTTTATTTCTATATTTTTATACATGTTCCATCATTTCCATTACATTTTGATCATTTGTTTATTTTCTCTTACTTTTGATTTTTGGAATTGATTTGATCGTTGAACTATTTTTTCGGTGACCTGTGAAGTTTTTCGATGAATGTTGTCTTTTTTGGGGATTCACACTGCTTCTATTCACGTTTCAAGGTATTTTCTACTATTTTCCTTGACTATTATTTATGATCTGGTTTGGACTGATTTCTCTTTTTATGTATTATCCAATGATTTTCTTATGTTGTGAATTTTATGTTTACATATGTGTATTTATTTATTTATTTTTAATTAAAAGGTGTGGGCAAACATACTTATTATTAAAAAAATCACTGGGCCAAGCCTAAAGTAAAAAAAAAAAAAGCAAATCTAAAAAGGATTGGGCCCAAGACAACCCGATCCTAAAAACAAACAAATCAAAATCAAGAAAGACAATAAAATTGGGCATAAAAAGTCTAATTGAAAAGAAAAGTTCTAGAGTTGCTTTTTCATCTTCTGTGACTGAACTGAGCTATTGGAGTTGACAATGCTGGCGAATCTTCCTATAAATTACTCCATTCATGTTGATCTATTGATGCTAAGGTGAAAAAGAAAATTCTAAAGCTACATCTTTATCTTTTTAGACTGTGTATCGGATCTATTGGAGCTGACAAGTCTAGATATCCTTCCTGCACCTTGCTCAGAACTTGCTGATCTGCAGAGATTTGTTGGAGCTAAGGTAAAGTATGGCTTTGTGTCTAACCATGAATCCTTCAATTGCTAAACTCCCCACTAATCTACCCTTTAACAAAGTTAAATCCTAAAGGATATTGGTTAATTTAACTATAGGCATCCTCAAGCTCACACCAGGTGCCGTGATAATTAGATCCAAGATGAAATATTCTTCAAACCTTAGGTATGTACCATCGTCTGATTTTACTAGTAGATTGGATATCAACCTCTGAAATCGTGGTCTTCTTTATAGCCTACTTTCTTTCCAAATGTATTACTCTTTTTAACAGATTAAAGCACGAAGAGCTTAATACCACTGTCTAAAAATTATAACACAAATAAGAAATAAATAGGGTTTTGAGACTGTTCATATGCTAAACGTAAAAAGCTAATCTTAACCAACTAAAATTTGTACAAATTACTTGTTATGCTTTTCCTTTAACATGACAGAAAGTGACTCAATCTGGTTCGATACTCCTGCCTATTCTATGACTGAAACTAGGAAATTGACCTTTAGCTACATTGATAATCCTGCTTGCCTCATTAGGGACCTCCTGATTGTTGTTAAAAGAGATAGTACCTGCAAAACTACAAGCTTAGTTAGTGAAAAAATCCTCAAGTTGGTTTCCTTCCATCATAACATGAAGAATTCAATTTTCTCCCACTTCTCTCCATCTCTAGATTCTGTTCACATCCATGCTAATCTTCCAAGGTATATTTCATTCTCCTTCAATTTCCTTCTTCAAAAATAAAGAATTTTTTTCCAAGATCAAAGGAAACAAATTATTATTCACAAAAAACTGCAACCCCTCCTTCATAGCTAAAGCCTCAGTACAAATGCTTGTTGTATCAAGAATAATTCTAGCACTAGCAACATAAGGTCCCCACTATAATCTCTAATACAAAATGCTATAGAACTCTCTCCTGGATATCCTTTAGAAGCACCATCACTATTGTATTTATACCATACCTCATGAGGGAAATTCCACTTCATAGTAATGTATTCCATTTTACGGATAAACTCTTCAAAGTACTTGACAATTTGAGGCCAATTATATGGAATATTGTTAAACCACGGTATATACCCTTGATTACCATATAAAGATTCCAATTGATCACACATATCACCCTGTTTCAGGACATTCTTTCCCATAAATAATAGAATTTCTCCATAATCATATCTACCAGCAAATGATAGCAAGCACAACTTTATATATCCCTTTGACCTTAGGTGGGCCTTCAGCTATCCACCTTTTAGTAAACATTTGATTAATTTGAACAAAAGGGCCTTGTAACCCTAAAGCTCCTGCAAATAAAGCCTAAATGTCCTTATCAAAAGAATCAGTGAGAAAAAAGTGATAAGTGGTCTCTATCCCAGGGTTGTCACAACAGATACATCTAGAGACTATAGAAATACCACATTTAGCAAGAGCTCCATCTACAGGGATTTTCCTTCTCCACAGCCTCCTAGAGAAAAAGAATATTTTAAAAGGCAAACCCTCCACCCAAAGGTTCTTGTAGAATATATTGATGTTCACTCTGTATCTTTATATATCCCAAGAACATTTGACTATAAACTCCCCACTAGATATTGCCATCCACCAAGATTTGTCCCATAGGTCTAAGCTACCACAGACATTTCTGTTCGAGATAACATGTTCACATTATCCTCTAGAAGAACTTACTGTATTAATTCAACATTCCACTGTCTATCATTCATGAACATAATTATT
Source organism: Capsicum rhomboideum (assembly GCA_031232105.1). Taxonomy (NCBI): domain Eukaryota; kingdom Viridiplantae; phylum Streptophyta; class Magnoliopsida; order Solanales; family Solanaceae; genus Capsicum; species Capsicum rhomboideum. Next base: position 56,736,583 of record CP124718.1, read on the forward strand.
TCATCAACGGTGAAATCTTTAGGAACAATGTAGGTTAAAGGACCTAATTGAGTCCAATTATATATTTATTGGTTGTTACCATTCACTATTTTCATTTTTGTTGAGAATCATTTTGTGTTGATGTTCAATTTTTGTTCATATCCTTGTATGTTTTGAATTAGTTTCAATGGGTTGTGTTTTTGTTACAATTAGCTATGGTCTGCAGTTTGTTTCATGGAGTATTTAATTTTACATCATATTTTTTGCTCTTTATATGATTTTGAGTTTGCAAATATCATTTTAACTGGCCAATGATAAAATCTTTCTTTCAGATTTTCAAGGCCTCCTCATTATAACAGATAAATTTTATTGTTAAGATCAATTATTTGATTATTTCTTTTATATTAAGTAATAATATACTTGACCAATGAAAGAATCTCTCCATGGGATTTTTGAAGCCTCCCATTATGAAAGACAAATTTTATTTTAAGTTCAATTGTTTAATACAAGTGCCCGTACTTGGCCGATGAAGAAATTTCCATCAATTTTTAAGGGCTACCATGTATATAAAATGGTTTTTACTTTTAGTTTATTTTTATTAATTCATTTTAATTTATATTTGTTCAAAACTAATGCTTTTAATAAGTGTTTTTACAGGCATCCAAATTTTTTTCCAAAGAAGACACTCAAATAAAAATTTGAGGACCTTTTTTAAACTGCTTATTGTATTTATTTATTGCGAATAAGGATAGAAAAATATTAGGTCATTTTGTTATTCATACTTTACTTTATTCTTTGTGTATATTTTTATGTTTATTTTTATACTTGTGAAAAAATTAATTTTATCTCCTCCTCAATTGAAAAAATTAGTTTAGCCAGAAACCACCATCATTGATTCGGAAGGGTGCCTAACACCTTCTCTTTGAAATAACTTAAACCCTTACCTCGAATCTAATTAGTTTCATAGACTTAAAAAAAATTTAAATTAATAGGTTTCCTAAGTTTCTAAAATTAGGTGGCGAGTCATAATTTTTTAAAAATTGATAATTATTTTTGAGTCCTAACGTTGTGCCTCTTTGTGAAAATTAGGGATTGCGATAATTCCATATATGTTATTATGTTGTACTCTCCAGTTTATTTTATGTATATATGTATATCTTACGTACCAGTATTGTAATGACCCTCTAGGTTATTTTCTCTATTTCTATGCATTTTCTACATTTCTTGCTTTCCCATATCGGTATAGGTCATTTATGACTTGTCGAGACCACCGATTCAGTTTTCGAGCAGTTTCTTTGGGATTTAAACCCACTTTCCTATTTTGGAGCTTTTGAAGTTGAGAAATTGATATTCGGCTAAAACTTCAGGTAAACGACCTTAGTTCGGGTCCCGAGGTTTCTGGGCTCAATTTGGGTTATTGGATGGAATTTGGTAAAAACTAAATAGTAGGTGTGGGACCCATATTATGTCGAAATTAGCTCTATTGAAAATTTTGATGATTTCGTTAAGGCTAAAATATCGAATTTGGTAGGGTAACATAGTTCATTTGCATGCACGGGGTTCTGAATGAATCCCGAGCACTTGATCGGAGTCCATTAGAACTTGGAATTTTTGTTGGTGCATCAACCCCTGGTGTAGGGACAGGTCCTTCAGTGCTATCATGATGACGACCTTTGCGATAGCGAAGGTTTATGGACCTTAGTCATCGTAATCGCGAGGCTGAGGGCTCATAATCGCGATGAAGGGGGCTGTGGCACAAGGCCAACTTGTACATCGGGTTGCGTGGCTAGGCTATTGTGATCACGATGGTCCTATTAGTGGGGTCCTGTGACAGATTTAATTTTTGAATTTTGATAACGGGTCCCACAGGTTTATTTTTAACCCAATTTTCAGCCCAGAGTTTTATATTGTAATATGAATCTCATTTTGCTCGTATTAATATGTTGATTATAAATTTGACAATGCGATGGCATTCAAAGATCGAGGATTGGAGACGAACAGGTCGTGGATGATTCGAGATTGTTGTTCAGCATCGAGGTAGGCTATGCTCTACTCTTCTCTATGAGATTGTGTATTGTGTTTATTGAACGTTGGACAAGGATTATATTATAGGTTTTAAGTCATTTCTTCATTCCAGTATCCTTAGCATCTGTTAGGAACCTTAGATTAGAGACATGTTTAGGGTCCCTTAGTTTGGAATGTCTGCTACAGTTATTGGATGGTCTTAGGACTACTTATATACTCGTTATGACTCACGTAATACTATTTGTAGCTTGATGATGATATTTGACCTATTTAGGGGACTTTAGAATAGAATTATAGTTTGAGCCTTAGCCTCGAATACTCGCTATAGCTATAGGGTCATGTTAAGCTTGCTTACATACTTGAGATGACCTTAGGCTGACATTGGTAATCCTTAATGTAGGATTTGGGTTAGTATCTTTCTTTAAAGATGGTATTCCTTGGCTAAATTCTCCTAGTAGCATGATACTCTTATTTTCCTAAGCTTTCTGAGTTATGATCTCAATATCCTTTTACTTTATATATATTCTTGGGCCCGAGGCCTTGGTTACGAGACCAGTTGGACATTAGGTTATTTTTCTATGCTCTGAGAGAGTTATGATTTCAGTTTATAGAGCTTGGGTGCTTACATTTCTATTGTGTGGATACAAGTGATGGCATGCATACATTTTTACATTCTTATGCTTACTTAAGTGGTAAGATTCCAACTAAAACCTTGGCTTTTCTATTGTTTTTCCAAAAAGGAGATTCATTCTCCACTTTTCAATTTTAAAGACTGAAGTCTAAATGGAAGTCATACCACCCTTACTATTGGATGACGGATTTTAAGACAAAGAGACATTGATTTCTATTATTTAGTCCCGATTGACCTTGGCTACTAGATTTGACTGACTACTACTTATTTTTCTCGATTTGACTCTGATCACTTATTTCACATTCTTATCACTGGTACTGGATGAAGTAGATTTATTATGTATATTATGAAAGTCCTGGTTCGTTACCAGGCAGTATATACAGATATCCCAAGTCCCTTACCGGCCCCTTCATTCGATGAGCCACAGTATTGGAGGAGAATGGTCACCATAGGTCCTGCCTTGCAATCCAGCGAGCTGAAAGAGGTGTATATACTTGGTACAATATAGCACATGGTTGACCTATCAATATTGGATTTACTTTGCATGTTATTGATTAATATGCATTGCCTATCACCAGTATGTTTGGTTGTTGTTTGTACCTACCATTCTTATGGGGGCTCGGTTAGGTTATATTTGTTGTTGTGTACCTTCCAGGTTTAAAGGGGTTCGGATAGGTTATTGTTTCTCTGGGCTTATTGGGTTGTATTATTCTTTGGATATTATTGTATAGTTCATGGCAGGCTGGTTATGGATTTGTACCCGAGACTATAGGTACACTTCTGAGTTCCTTTCCACTTTGATATTTTTAACCTTGTGATTATTCATATTTTAAGTTATACGCTCCGATTGTGCTAGGGCTAGCACCTTTGTTGTTTATATCCCTAGTGAGATTTAGGTTGTTAGGCTAACTCCCTCATGTTAGTAACTTCATGTTTAGCCTCATATACAATACTGTTATATATCTATTTCTTCTCTTGCTGCTCCTTTGGTATATCACCTTCTTTCTTCGAGTTACTATTATATGTCTCTTTCTTCATACTACTGTTGTATATTGTTCAGTATCCTATTGTAAGCACTTTTATCCCTAGTTACTGGTAGAATATGGCAGTTTATCATTACCTCTCTATTAACTTTATTGCATTTCATTTCTTAGTTAGTTTCCTGTAATATATATTCTTGCCTTACGTGTTATTTATACTTGCATTTTATTTAGAGCTAAGTCAGCCAATGCCTACAGAGTACCTTGTGTTTGGTACTCATACTACAGTTCTACACTCTATAGATCATAGAACGAGTTCTCTCCGCTGGTGTGTGCATAGTGTGGAGCTGTCATTGATCAGAGATTTGGGGTGAGCTTCTCCCTCTTTCTTTAGCTAAACTGATCTTTATTTTGTATTTTAAAGATGGTTTTATATATATATATATATATATTATTATGTTTACCTTGTACTCTTGTCTTGTTAGTGGCTCTTGTACTGACCTCACTAGGTTTTAGGGAAATGATTTATTTCTTCTAGTTCTCTTTGTCCTTTTACTTAGTTTTGGTTATCTTTCTCTTATTAGCTTGTTACTCGCTGTTTCGGGCTATGGGTTGGCTTATCTACTAGGGTTTCTAGTAGGAGCCATCATGACCTGAAAAATTATGTCATGACAGTTTGATATCGGAGCCTAGGTTCACTGGTGTTGTTGGTACAAGAGCAAAATGCCTAGTAAAGTCCTGTTGATCGGTACGATGATATCTGTATCCTATATTCTAGAGGCTGCAAGGCATTCTTAGGAAATTTCATTTCTTGATTCTTGTTTATGTGTCCTTACTTCTATCAACTTCTCTATTTTTTCTCAGTTGGATAACACGATATTGCTGATAGATGCAGACGGGACTTCAGCACGTGTTATCCAAGTCTCAGCCTAGGGTCGGGCTAGGGAGTCAGAGCTTGATATTGAGGATCTACTGCATCAACCATAGGGTCTAGGGCTAGCCCAAGCTTTGAAAGGATTTGTGACTGTACCAGTTCTTCAGGATACTATGTTAGGGATTCCGTGACTTTTCAAGAATACGTTACAGGCAAAGGTGGTGTCTGGTACATCAAGAGGTTCTTAGGCCAGCGTTGGGTTTATAGGTATTCAGCAGGGTTCTTTATTGGTTTCAAAGTATGAGATGGGTTTCTCGAGTGGGACAGGCATACTTTTATGATCTTTTCTACAGAGCATAAGATGGTGCAAAGGTTTATCTTTACCACTCCTTTTGGCATTGGAGCATTTGAAAGCAGCTGGGTCTACCTTCCTCCAGGTTGCTGATCATGCGAGTACTATAGAGTGGGCACTTATTGAGGCATATGGAGGTGGTGGTAAGAGGCCACACCATCAATACAGTTTCAATGGTATTTTGTTCGATGGCAGGGATCCTCCTGGTAGAGGTCACCATCACTCTCAGGTATCAGGTCTTTACAGGTAGCACTTCAGATTATAAATGAGTCTCAGATAATTCGTGGAGGTCACAATGCCCAGAGTTTCGGTTAGGCATTGCGGGGTTCTCGGTCTAGGTCTTCAAGCCGTGGTGGCCGCTCTAGATTAGTAGGTATGTTGAATCAATGAGTTTTTGGGGCATGTTATGAATGTGGGGAGGTTGGTTATTGGTCTATAAAGTGCCTAAAGCATGAGTTGGTCATTCAGTCAGGGTCAACCTATGTCTCTTACTAGATCAGAGCTTCAGGGTTTTTTTACAAATACAGAAAGACCGGTCCTTGGTCTAGAGAGTGTCCCTAGCAAGGGATTATCGAGTAGTCAGTGAAGCCAGATCAGTCTCTTAGGGATGTGGCATCTTAGGTCATAGGCGGTGTGCCCTGGGTATTTTAGTCAATCATTCAGATGCTCAATTCGGGGTCGAAAGAGATTAGATTTGTACTTCTTCGGGTAGGCCAGGGACCATGTCTTCAGATTACATCATTATACGTGCAATTTTTGATTTGCTATCTTTTAGTTTCTATGTGATTTGATTTGGTTTATTCATACCCTTCCGTGTCCATATTTCTTGCTATTATTGTGTTAATTGTTTTGAGCCTTTGTATAGGCTTATGCATATATGTCTAACCCCATAGATGATTTCTTTTAGTAGTGCATTAGTTATTTGTTGTTTTTACCTTTAAGGTGGAGTGCTGGATTGATTACTTTATCCTTGGCATAGTGATTTTGATGTGATCATAGAGTTGGATTAACTATTTTCCTTTCATCGTACTTATATTGTATGCTATTGTTATTTGTTATATCATTAATTTTTTTTGACCCTTAAATAATAGATGGCTAGACTAGCGTTATCTGGTTAGTATTTCTTTTATGCGACTCTCGACCACTTTGTTTAGACGGTTACCTTGTTTTCTTGGTGTTCCTCTGTTAGTAAGGTGAGGTTTGTTGATGGAAGGGTTGGTGTGAAGGAAGGTTTAGCTTTTTGTGGTTATGTTGCAGTCCTAGTGTTGGCAATCCTTTCTTGTGGTCTATTCCCAAAGTTGGTAAGTAGAGTTTATTCTTTTGGTTTACCTGGTTTGTCCCCCGATAATAGTCTTATTTTGGGTATTGATGTTGAGCTAGGTACTCAGTTCTTTCTACAAAGAAGTTCATGGTTTAGCCAAGTTCAGGGAGTTTAGACTAAATGGTTTTGGTAGCTTCTCATTGCGGGATTTATTTGACTTTGTGTGACTTTGAGGGGTGCTTTTGTTTGTGAATGAAAAAGAAGGATGGTGGTATACACTTGTATAACAGTTGTCGACAACTAGAGCGAGTGTTTATTGGGGGTAAGTAATTGTCGCCAGGTGTTAGGTATCCATTCGACTAGATTTAGGGTTCGACCATGTATTCTAAGTTGTTCGAGATTCGGCTATAATGAGGACTCTTCACAGTCGCCATAAGTTTTTAGTTATGTTATGGCTTTGTTGATGCCCCCAGTAGGTGCATATTTGATTACTCATGTGTTTATACTTTGGTTTTACTCATTTGTGATAATATTCTTCGATAATATCTTAGCTTCAGCCTTTATGGACTGTTGGGTATATTCTTAGTTTCTGAAGATGCGATTGGATTTGGTATTTGACATTCTTAAAGACTTATCACTCCAGTTTGGATTTTGACTATTTCGAATGATGGCTTGAGAGTTGTATTGGATTTTATGTTTGAATGCTTGCCTTTCAGCGTGATTGGTTTGGGCAATTGAAGCTGAGTGGTTCGGCTTCGATATTAAGCTTATAGCTATAGATTGTGTAAATTTATTATAGCCTACATTATAAGGTTTTATTCAGTTGAGACATCATCGACAGTCTAACTAGGCCTATGCATTGGCTACCAATTTAGTTTTCTTCAATTTAGAGAGATTGACTTAGATGGATATTTGAGTGATGATTCGTTGGCACATGGAGTCGGTTTCTACTGCTTCTGAACTTTGTTCTCAGTTTTCATTGGGTTTTTGGAAGTTTACTCAGTGAGACATGGGCATCCAAATCGAGTTGAGAGTGGCTTTTCACCCTTTGGTCAACATTCAGTTCGAATGGATTGTTCAGGTTCTGAAGGTCATGCTTCAGACTGATGATTTTGGTGTCTATGGTCATTGGGACCAATTCTTGGCCGTGGCAGAGATCGTGGACATTAGTCACCACCATTTAGGTATTCAAGTAGTACCTTATGAGGCATTGTTCATATACTAGCCCGTGTGGATCTTCGATGGATCATTGTCATTCTTTCAAGGTTAGTTATGATATGAATATGCAAACAAGACTCGGATGATGCTTGAGGAATTCTGTGTAGTTTAGAGTACATAGCATGTTTGAAAAGACAAGAGAATGTTAGATTTGGGGTTTGGAGTTGGCGGTATGATTCATGCATTGGGTTGTTTGTAGCCTAGTTGGGTATTCTCTTAGTTTTGCTCATATCAGTGTGATGTCAATATACTTGGGTTTGAGTCTTGTATTCTTCAGTCGAGCTCAGTTTAGTTGGAAGTTAGTCATATATGAGGATGAGTTCATGGTTATTTAGAAAAGTGAAGTAAGGAAGTGGGTGTTAAAGGGATACCATTAGCGAAATCCCTTGGAAGTGTTGTTTAGCCTTAGAGGTTACCTGGAGAGCCGTACGGGGCATGCGATCCCAGTACCTTATCCTTTTGAGCTCTCAGGATCTTTTTATCCATTGAATTTCAAGGATGAAAGTCCTTTTAGTAGTGGATGTTGTAATAACCATCTAGGTCATTTTCTCTGTTTCTATGTATTTTCTATATTTCGTGCTTTCCCATAGTGACTATATGTCATTTATGACTTATCGGGACCATCAGTTTGGTTCCCGGGCAGTTCGTTTGGGTTTTAAGCCCATTTCCCTATTTTAGAGATTTTAAAGTTGAGAAATTGGTATTTGACCAAAACTTCAGGTAAACGGCCTCGGATGAAAGTTCTGATAGTTTGATTAGCTTTGGAATATGAATTTTAGGCTAGAGGGACCCATGGTTTGGGTCCCAAGGCTTCCGGGCTCATTTTAGGCTATTGGGTCGATTTTGGTAAAAACTAAACAATGGGTGTGGTACCTACATCATGTCGAAACGACCTCTATTGAAAATTTTGATGGTTCCGTTGACTCCAAAATGCTGAATTTGGTGGGGTAGCATAGTTCATTTGCATGCACGGAGTTGTAAATGAATCCCGAGCACTCGATTGGTGTCCGTTAGGACTTCGAATTTTTGTTGGTGCATTAGCACCTTGTGTAGGCTTAGGTCCTTCAATGTTATCGTGATGACGTCCTTAGCGATCGCGAAGGTCTATGGACCTTGTTCATCATGATTGTGAGGCTGAGGGCTCGAAACTGCGATGAAGGGGATTGTGGGACAAGGCCAACTTTTATATTAGGTCACGTGGCTAGGCCACCGCGATCGCGATGGTCTTGTTAGTGGGTTCCCGCGATCGTGGCCAGGGGTCCTTAAGATTGCGATGACTAAACCCCTGGCAGTAAATAATCTCCTCCTTCATGATTTTTCAGCCATTTTTAAGTCCCAATTCGCCATTGATGTACCTTGATCTTGGGAAAATGTGGTAAATCTTCTAATTGAGCTGAGGTATATTACTCCAACTCTCCTTAATCATTTTCCATCATTTGTTCCGTCGAATTTCATCCTAATTCCATGTAAATTCTCAATTTTGGATTCTTGATTTCTTAGGGTTTTAGGCATGTTTTGAGCCTCAATTTGAGCTCCTGTTGTGCTCAAATTTTGAGCACACATTACTTGTCATTTGAGGGACCTCGTGACAGATTCAATTTCAAAATTCTGATAACGGGTCCCATGGGCCTATTTTTGTCTCGATTTTCAGCTCGGAGTTTTATATTGTAATATGGATATCGTTTTACTTGTATTATGTGTAGATTATGAATTTGATAGCGCGACGACATTTAGAGATTGAGGAGTAGAGATGTGCGGTTTGTGGATGTTGCGACCAAATACACATGCGAGTATATGTGATCATATAAGTAATATAGGATTTTTAAGTCCGAATATCATACCTATAAGGACTTGTCGATTAACTATTTTGCTAAATTAGGCTAATGCTACTTGTTTATTCAAGAAGTGGATTTCAAGATATATTTATAAATTAACTAAATCAAAAATAAAAATAAATAACTAAAGAACAATTAACCAAGAAAAGAGTGGATTCTTACACAATCAATGGATGAATCGATCCAGGATCATGATTTCGCTAGCAATCATGTTTAGTATCAATTTCATCAACTTATTCGATTATGTAGTTGTTGATTTACGGGGTTGATTTTATGATTAGGGAATGGTCATCCTCTAATCGTCTATTCAAACTTGTCTCACAACTACATCGTTGAGATGGGATGTGAGGAAGCTAATTCAAACACATTTACTTATCTCTCCGTTTTGTAACCAAGTAAGGTGATCTAGGTATATTCCTATCCTAGCCACATATCAATTCTTTATTTTATTAAAGAAGAGATCTGACTCCCTATATTCTTCGTTCTAACCCTCCATTTCGTTGGTCAGTTCACTTCGGGCTCAAAGATTTATTTTAAAAGTCACGAATATTTAAAATAGTAAAAGCAAGAATACAAGAACTATTATGCTAATCAAATAAATAAAATCAAGATTTACTAAACAATTAATCCTAGAACGAGAAGTTTAACTCCATATAGACATAGATCACTTACAACAAATCATCCAAAGAATCAACGTAAAAGTAAATAAATATGAAGAAGAAAATATGAAACCAATTTTCTCTGGCCTCCACTGTGGCTCCTTGCTCTCTCTTGGTCAAAAGTTGTGCAAAAATTAATTTTATGAATTTTTACAGGTGTAGGGAAAATCCCTAAATTAAATAATTCAGTCCAAAATGCACTATGAAAAATCAATATCTGAAAATTCTCCTTAGCGCCACATCAGCCAACGCGGAGTAATTAATGTGCGGCGCGCTGCTTTCTAAGTAAATGTGCCCAGGTGAATTTTTCTTCTTTTCTCTTCATAATAGTTGCTTGTTCAATTTTCCTGCCCCATGTCCAAGGTAAGTTTCTTTTCCTTTCAATTCATTTTGCAACATTTCAATATCTATATATAATAATATTATATTTCAATCCTTTCATTAAGCTGCCTGCTAGATTTCCTTATATGCTTTTTCATTTTTAATTTATTTCTGCTCGAAATTTCTTCAACTTTCCACCGTTTTAATCCTACACATAAAAATATAATATTAATCATAATCCGTAAAATCAATTCTCAAAAAGGACAAATAAAAATACTAAATGTAAGGCAAATAATGACTAAAAATATATATATTGGCCTCACATCACCACTCCACACTTAGACTCTTGCTCGTTCTCGAGCAAGCATTGAAGCTTATCTCAATAAATCAAGCCTAGGACCGCACCACTCTGATTGATACAAACAATTAGAACATATCTCAATTCAAAACATCAAGTACACTTCCCAATCATTATTCAAGAAATACAAACATACAACAAACCTCTAACCTCCTAACCCCAAAGACTGACTCTAACTAATCAAATTTAAGTTCGCTCACCTACTCTATCAAAGAAAGCTAATAACATCACCTATATATCATAAAACAAGTACCCTCACAAGAAGAAATAGTTCACACATTCAATTCAAAAGATTGAATATAATTTAAGGACTTAGCATCAAAGAACAACTCACACTCAAAAATAATTCTCATGTATGCACGAAGAACCATAGGCTTGCCTATTATGTACATCTTTACTAATTAAGCATGCTATAATAAAATCAAATAGGACTTTTACTAGATGTAATGTTGGCTAGGGGATGGGTAGGAAAACTACATGATAGTGACTTACAATTCCCTAAGCACTTTGCACTTTTTTTAGACTTCATCACCCATTATTTTCTTTTCTTTATTTTCAGCCCTCTCTTCATCAATTATTTCACTAGTAATCTCATCGTATCAAGAATGTTTCAATCATTTTTTTCAAACAATTTTCTCTTCTTTTTATTTTTTTTCATGTCACATTCTTTCAAAGAGGGCCTTTTCATCACATGTAACTCTCATTAGTCACCTTTTCATTCAATCATCCCTTCTTCTTCAGATCGGATAATTATTGCCATTCTATGCTACAGTGCTCAAGAAAGCAGGGTGCAAAAACTAGGAATTCAACAAAAGATTCCAAGCACAAATATAGCTACCAACAAAAGGGTACAGGCTTAAAAGGGCTAACTAGTGGTATAACATCTAAAAAGGCTAAATTTTCACAATACAAATCAAAGAAAGCATATATTATCTTCTAAACAGAGCAACACTTTTTATTTTGCTTCAATAACATGTAGGGCAAGTTCTAGACTACGATATGCAAGACATGGAATATGCAAATCCTCACTACACATGGCACAAGTATCAATCAAGATGGATCAATCACACTTCTAAGACAGATATGGTCATAGCAAACTACAAAAGAAGAATAAGCTATATACAAAGTCCAACCATGAGCCTAGGTGTCAAAAAGTTTGTTATTTTACTTACACTCAGGCACTCACAGAAAAGTACTATTCAAATTCAGGCCTACATTACTAGCATCAAACAAATCAAAAAGGTCTTTTCTTTTCTCTCCCAAAAAAACTACTCCTAAAAAAAATATTCTAAAAATAAAAAATCACTCAGTTCAAACGTTCCCCCCTCGGAAAAGAACCCATGCATAACCAGATTTGCTTTACTTCATTTCTTTAATCTTTGAGATTGTTATTTTGGTGGTCATAAAATTATTAAGCTTTGGGACTATCGACCATAGTAGGAGACATGTGAATATGTACTTAAGGCTATAATAGTGACATGGGAAGCAACTATAATGCCAATGTAATACTTAGGAACTGATGGGACACAATGAGCATTTGGACATCTCAAATAGGAGCGTACGTGTATATCAAGTGAAGCCATCTAATTCCTCAAACAAAGAGGTAAGGACTCTATACAGTGATATGAAAACTAAATACTTAGTAAATGATATCAAATAAAAGGGGTACATGAGTATGAGAACTAGTGAAGCATGCGAGTAGATTCAAATTAAGGAAAAAAGTACATTTCAAGTGAGGATATACAAAACTGTATAATGGAACAAGTAAGGATTCTGGGAGATAAAATTATATACCAAGACAATTGGAATGATATCCAATAAAAACAACATGTAAATATGTGAGAAAATAAAGTACATAATCAACTAAACCAATTAAAGCAAGTTAGCGGAGAATGGGCAGTTTGGGAACCCAACTAATGAACACACTTACCATATGTAATCTAGGATCTTATTGACTCATCTAAGAGAAAGAAATGACAAGGGTTCATCATGAAAGTGTAAACACACAAGTCTAGTAATAACCCCCTATTGAAGTACTTTAACATACTAAGGGGTGGGAGAAGATCATTTGCTATATTAATGATTGTATGATGCCCCTACATACCATTTTCTAGGAAGATCACTTAGAAAGCTTACTTTGTAACACAATTATTAGATTCATGAAAAAGAATATGGAATCAAGTAGCCATACATACCTTGTCTTCTGACCAATGTGACTACAATGATTCAGCCATTCCTTTAAGTACTACTCTACAATATGAGTACATAATGAAGCTAATCACATTATAAGCCTGCAAAACAGTAGCTAAACACTTGATGGGCAGTATGACCGTCCAACCCCCAAACACATGGTGTATCACCACACCCTCCTTTTCTACTTCAAAACAACTTCATTCAACCATCCTATAACGTGACACACTTCCTCACAACAACAATACCTATAAAACAACCCATGAAGAGTTATAAAATCCATAAACCACTAGAACAACCCCTAAGTTCACACTCTATATTTCCACCTCAATATAACTCCACATAATCATTCTATAAAGTCACCCAACTCCTTCCCACAACAACACACATAAAATGCCTAAAACAGTTTCAAAATTAATTTTAGCATAATAGGAGAATATTTCCAATCACCACCCCAAGAGTTTTAGATAAAAAAACATACAAAGTTATCCACCAAACTATACATAAAGAGGGACGAAATTGGGGCAAAACCTTACCTCAAAATTCTAGAATTTTATCCTCCTAACTTAGTTTCTTCAAGAATTTAAGCTTCTCTTCATGTTTGAACCAAAGAAGAAGATAGATCTCTTAGAAGTTAAGAAAAAGTTGAAACGTCAAGTTTGGAGAGCGTTGTCCTATACTTTTAAACATAACGAACACAATTTTCATAATCTCTCATGTAAGAATTGAACTAAACCACAAGTGTTTTTACTTACCTTGTCTTGCAAGGAGGAGTGTTTCTTTAAGAACCTTAGGAGCTAAAAGAGGCAGTTGTTTCAAGATTGAGAGAAAAGAGAGAGAGAGCTTTATATAATCTGATTTTTTACAAGTAAGAATAAAGAGAAAATGAACTAATTTGGACCTTATATATATCCCTCACTTGACCGCTTCTTTTTTCCCATTTTCAGTCATATTTTTGTCAAAAATTGTTCAAGTAGGTGATGCACCTATTTGGCTCTTTAAGCTGCTCAAAAAGTCCAAGTAGGTGATGCACCTACTTGGTTTATTTCTAATTGGATCACATCATATTAGGCCTTAGACAGATTTAGGTATTGGGCTGGTCATCCTTTCCTTTTTATTTTACTTAATTTGGGCCACAAATGAGTCCATTAATATAGCCCTTAATTTGGTCCAATAGTCTAAGTAGGTGATGCACCTACTTGTCACCTACTAGCTTAATTAAGTCAAGCAAGCACCTCACTTATTTTATCCTATTTTATTCAAAATCTTAATCCCTCTACTTTAACTTAACTTTAACTTTAAGCTCAACTACCACCTTACTATCTAAAGTTAAGATACTTTTTTCAATGATAATTTGGTCATATATGTTTCGAAATGTGTTAGGAGTTACATTTCAATCCTTCTATTAAGTTGCCTGCTTGATTTCCTTATATGCTTTTTCATTTTTAATTTATTTCTGCTCCAAATATCTTCAACTTTCAACCTTTTTAATCCTACACATAAAAATATAATATTAAGCACAATCCATAAAATAAATGCTCAAAAAGGACAAATAAAAATACTAAATGTAAGGCAAATAATGACTTAAAACATATATTTTGGCCTCATATCAGTGGATGATTCGAGACTGTTGTTCGGTATCGAGGTAGGCTATGGTCTACTCTTTTCTATGAGATTGTGTATTATGTAGATTGAATAAAAGATAGGGATTATATGATAGTTTTTAATTCATTTCTTCATTCCAGCATTCGTAGCTTCAGTTAGGCGCCTTACACTAGAGACATGTTTCGGGACCCTTAGTTTAGAATGTCTACTATAGTAGTAGGATTATCTTAGGACTGCTTATATTCCTATTATGATGGTAGGTTGACTCTAGTAATACTATTTGTAGGTTGTTGCTGATATTTGACCTATTTAGGGGACTTTAGAATAGAATTATAGTTTGAGCCTAGTCCTAGAATAATCGCTATAGCTATAGGGTCATATTAAGCTTGCTTATATACTTGAGATGACCTTAGGTTGACATTAGTAATCTTTAACGTAGGATTTGGGTTAGTATCTTTCTTTAAAAATGGTATTCCTTAGCTAGATTCTCCTAGTAGCATGATACTTCTATTTACCTGAGCTTTCTAAGTTATGATCTCAATATCCTTTAACTTTATATATATTATTGGGTCGAGGCCTTAGCTACAAGACCAGTTAGACATCAGGTTTGTTTATTGTGCTCTGACAGAGTTATGATTTCAGTTTATAGATGCTTGGGTAGTTACATTTCTATTGTTTGGATAAGGTGATGGCATACATACATTTTTACATTCTCATGCTTACTTAAGTGGTACAATTTAAACTAAAACCTTGGTTTTTCTACTATTTATGTAAAAAGGGGATTCATTCCCTGTTTTTCACTTTTAAATACTAATTTCTAAATGGAATTCGTACCACCCTTACTATTGGATGATGGATTTTAAGACAGAGAGGCACTAATTTATACTATTTTTGTCTCGATTAATCTCAGGCATTGGACTTTACTGACTACTGATTATTTAGTCTTGGTTTGACTCCGAACACTTATTTCACATACTTACCTCCGGTACTGGATGGAGTGGATTGATTATGGATATTATGGAAGTGCTGGTTTGAGACCAGGCAGTATATACAGATATCTTAAGTCGTCGATGGGCCTCTCCTTTCGATGAGCCATAGTAGCAGAGAAAAATGGTCACTGAAGGTCCTTTATTGCCAGCCAATAAGTCGAAGGAGGTGTATATAATTGGTACGGTACGTTATATAGTTGACATGAAAACATTAGATTTACTTTGCATTTTATTCATTCATATGCATTGCCTATCACTAGTATGTTTTGTTGATGTTTATACCTACCGTTCTTATGGGGCCTAAGTTAGGTTATTTTTGTTGTTGTGTACCTTTTGGGCTTATGAGGGTTCATACAGGCTATTGTTTGTCTAGACTTATCCGGTTTTATTATCATTTGGATATTATTGTATAGTTTGTGGTAGACTGGTTATGGACTTATACCCGAGGCTTTAGGTAAGCTTCTGAGTTCCTTTCCACTTTGATATTTTGAACCTTGTGATTATTCATATTTTGGTTATACATTCTGATTGTGCTAGGGCTAGCACCTTTCTCATTTATATCCCTAGGGAGATTTAGGCTGTTAGGTTAGCTCCCTCAGGTTAGTACCTTTATATTTAGGCTTATGTATATAACATGATAAGAATATTCTTTGCATAGTCAACTACATCCCACGTGGAAAAGAAAAAATTGGACAACAACTCTTCAAATTGTTATGATGTGCCGTTTGTCCACACTTATCACTACTTACTTGATATGAATGCATGGATTTAAAATGATTTAGCAGAATGCAAACTCTTACTCTCATTATCTATGTATCTATTATTATCTATATGTATATAGGCTTCTACCAATATTTAAATTTTGCATTTTAGGATTATTATATCATGTCCTTTGTATATATTTACACATGTGATTGGGGGAAAAAATGATGTTATATTCTATCATTAAAAGAAATTAATTATCTACATCAAGTTATACGAACTCAAAAGTCCTCCATTTTGTATCTCTAGAACTAGAGAATTATGGGAAATCATTGGATTGAGTTCAGTATGGCAACTTTCTGAGGTCGAGTAGAGGGAACGAGCAGCCTACTTTGCTCTACGAGATGGTTTATTGTATATATTACATGTGGGACAAGGGTCTATATGACAGGTTTAAGGTTATTTCTTCATTCTGCCATTCTTAGCTTTTGTTAGAAGTCTTAAACAAGAACCATGTACCAAAATTCTTAGTTTAGGTATTCATTTAACCTTTATGGCATGGCTTAGTATGTGTAGAATCTTTGGAATCAGAATTAGAAGTCTTAGCTTAGCTCGGGTAATCGCTTACTTTAGAATGGATTCCTCGGGGTGCTTTATCTAGCATATCAATCTCATAAAATAACTACTATAAAATAATACCTCTTTTATAGCACATGGACCTTAGACTTTATTAGCATTGTATGGTCCACTTAGTATTGAATCTTAGCTTATATATTTACCTTTTTACGTCTACTGCTCAGATTAGGATAAGGATTCTTGTTTACCTACTATAGCCTTAGGTTTGCATTAGTAATCCCTAGTATAGATTTAGGTAGTACTTTTAGATAAAGATGTCATCCCTCAGTTAATTCTTCAGTAGCATGCTTCCTCTCATTTCCTAAATTGTTATGTACATACATATATATTCACACCGCTCGGTACATTGTTGGGCTCGAGGCCTTGGTCATGACTTGGTTGAAGTTCTAGGTTAGTATACTTATCTATGAGGGCTAGAATTACCTATTTATAAATAATTATACGATTACATTCTTGTTTGGATACTGGCGATGGTATGCATTCCTTCACATGAGCACGCTCATGCATTGTGGTACGATTTCAAGGAAAAACATTAATTTTCACTATGATTTTCAAAAATTATATTTATTCTCACCCTTTTTTCATAAATTGATTTTTAAACAGAAGTCATACTACCCTTACTATTGGCTGACGGATTTTAAGACAAAGATGCATTGATTTTTACTACTTTAGTCCTGTTTTGATCTTGGGCACTGGATTTTACTGATTACTACTTATTTAGTCTCGGTTCGATTCCGAGAACTTATTACTCATGCTTATTTCCGGTATTGGACGAACTAAAATGATTATGGATTATATGGAAGTCTTGGTTCATGACTAGGCAGTTGAATATCTCGAGTCCCTATGAGCCCCTCTATTCGTGAGCCACCGTGTCGGAGGAGGATGGTCCTAGTTGGTCCTATTTTGCGAATTGCTGAGCTGGAGGAGGTGTATACACTTGTTTTGGATATGGTACATGGTTTATCTTGTATCACCTAGTTTTCTATGGAATTCATTTATTCCTATGCATCACCTATCACCAGTATGAATGTTTGTTGTTTGTACCTACTGGTCTTATGGGGGTCCATTAGGTTATGTTTGTTGTGGTGTACCTTTCGGGCTTATGGGGATTTGGTTAGCTTATGTATGATGTTGTGTACCTTCCAGACTTATGGAGGTCCAGTTAGGTTATTATTTTGTTATTATTGTATAGTTTGTAGCAGGGTGGTATTGGCATGTACAGGTACATATTGTGGTCCTTTTCTCCTTTAGCATTATTAGTCATGGTATTTGGTTATCTTGATATTTTCTTACTTTATAAAGGATATTTGGTGCATACTACTACTAGTGTATTACCTTAGTGCAATTTTTATAATGATTAGGCAGTTAGGCTAATTCCCTCAGGTTAGCACCTTCGTATTTGGCTACTTATTTAGTATTGTCGTATATCCCTTTCTTCTTTAGCTATTCTTATTGTATTTCATTTTGTAGTTAGTTGCCTGTAATGTACATCCTTGCCTTTAGAATTATTTATACTTTCCTTTATCTTTCAAGCTCAATCGGCCTATGCCTACTGAGTACCGCGTGTTTGGTATTCATACTACACTTTTGCACCCTATAGATCATAGTATGAGTTCTCACTGCAAACTTGTGCATCGTGCGGAGATATTATAAGTCAGAAATTTGAGGTGAGCTCCTACTGTCTGGAGTTGTTCCTTCTCTCTCTCCTTTGCTAGAATGATCTTTATTTTATATTTCGAAGATATATATATATATATATATATATATATATTATAATTACCTTGTACATTTGTCTTTCTAGTGGCTCTTGTACTGACCTCACCAGGTCTTGGGGAGTATTTTCGTTCTTCTAGTTCTCTTTCTCCATTTATTTATTTTTGGTTATCTTTTCTCTTATTAGCCCGTTACTCGCTGTTCCGGGCTATGTGTTGGCGTACCTACTGGTGGGTTATGATAGGTGTCATCATGACCTGAGAAATCGGGTTGTGACAATTTGCTTATTTTTATTAAAATACTAATTTCTGGGAACATGCGTTGCATGTTTATTCCAAAATACTTGGTACAAATTTTGTATTGCAAAAGATACATCTTTTAAATTGAACATATATTAATGAATTTTCTGTATGCTAATTAGGATGGATTGTTTAACAATAACAAAAACAACATACCAGGTGTATTCTTGGGAGGATCACTTGTTTAAATTTTGAAAATGAATGTATATCAAATTTGACTTAATTCTATAAATTGATGAAATTACAAATATAAAAATATTTTTCAGATTTTGAGCTTATATGAATTGCATTCTTCTTTATCATATACTAATTTTTTTAAAAAAATAAATAAATTTGACGAACAGTCACTTCTAAATATAAAGGGTGCATGGGGTTCTAATATATAGTAAATATATGTATATAGATACTTTTCAAGCACTATATCCACTTAAGGATAAGACTTCCTTCAAAAAATATAGTAATAAAATTGAAAGAACTAATATCCGACGAAGATCGTCGGGCGACCTGAATACCTTTACGAAAAATGAGTGATTCAGTGATCAGCTTTCATAACTAAGTATTTGATGGGTTAATAGTTTTCAATACCTCATTGGCCATGCGTATATGATTTTTGATCACTATATATGATATTTGCTTTCGTGAGGTGCATATTAATTATATGAACCAAAAGATTAAAATGAAACAACTAATCATGATATGTCATTTTTTATGACTAATATCAGTGTTCCAATCATCAGAATTTGTTGAATCAATCATTACAACTCGGTCTTGGATATGAAAAGTTACAAATTATAGTTTTACTGAATAAATAGATGGTCATAAATAAGACAAAAATAATCAAATACATACTGGATTAAGATTTCTTGATTTAGGAATTTGAATTAGAGTTTAGGGACCATTGTTTATGTTGATGATAACCATTATTTTTTAGTATTGGCAGCAATTCTCTAGGTAGCATGAGTTTTTTCTTGATGGCTACTTCACCTTAGAAGATATTTTTTTTTCAATATAATCATCCATGTAAGTTTGAGTGAGCTTTTATTCCAACCAAGCAAAAGAGGAGGGACATAAGCATGCACTCCTATACCAAAGTCGGATGAACAAACATCTTAAGTTTTATGACCTAGCTTGCCAAAACATCCAACAATTAGCTGCTACAAAAATAATGATAAAATTTTTACTAACAAAAAAATTATCTTAGAAGATATAATAAATAAATTGGTGCATAATAATTAAAAAATTCATACTCCAATATGTATTTGAATTCATACTCCAATATGTATTTGAGATACATCAAATGCATGATGCATTAAGAAAGATCCATCTATCTATCTATATATATATATATAAAAGAGGGTCATGGACTCGGTGATGTGGCACACTTAGAAAAATAGGACTTTTTTTTCTAAACAATTTCTCGATTTCAAACAAAAAGAATTGTTAGCCACAAGTGGTGCGATACAAATAGATGACGCTTTCTATTCCCTTATTTCTCTCTCACTATTCTTCCTTCTTATTCTCCCTGATCTTGCATATTACTCTCTTTCTTTCCTTTATTCATTCCTCCTCATGCGCAAACGGGATAGGTAGGCAACTTTTCCTTTCTCAACTAATTTATTTTAATTCTTTCGTAATATTTATAATAGTACTGTATTTGAATGATCATCTTGGGTCCGAATTTAGGTTTTGCCCTTTCAAGGAATGGTTTACATGGATATACCCTGGGGTTTGTTCACAAAGCAAACTAATAGTAGCGTTAGTGTTCTAAATTCCCTCCGTCTCTTCCTTTTCTTACTCCCAGTCAAGATTAACTTTTTCTCTTACTTCTTTCATTCATATCCATGGCTAATCATTGATAGTGCCTGAGCGAATAAAATATACTTTCCATATTTACAGAATTGCTATAAGAACAAGGCATTACTCTGCTACAAAGCGAGGTGTCTGATTCTTAATTCCCTTTTTACCCTGCTACACTATCACACTTAGAGCATCATGGAGGATTCTGATTCACTGTGCTCCAGCAGTAGGATCCAGTCCTTATCTCTTCTTTTGGTCATCGCAAAACTACCTCGGACTGAATGTGGTACCTACATCTACTCCTATTCGCTTTTTAAAGTTATTAAAAATTTCAACCCTCATCGAAAAAAAGAAAAAGCTAGGATTTGTTCTTTTACTATATAGAAAACTTTTTAAACATGGATTTTCTTATAGTTTGGGGGAGATATAAGGATAGCAAGTGAAGAAAAAAATGAAGTTTTACCGGAAGTCAGAGAAGTAAGACGAGGGAGTAAGGATAGTCATTTGCAATTATATGGTTATATAGCACACTCTGGTTTAGTTTTAATTAGGGATATTGACAATGAAAGAGAAAAAGTTCTTCTCTTCTACCCTTTCTTCTTTAGGGGCGGAGTTAATGGAGGAGATAACTTATTCAAACCGTAAGTCTGAATATAAAAAATTATCCTTTTCAATGGAGAAACAATTATGCTCTTTACTGCTATAACCTGTGTGATCACATAACAAGCAGGAGTAAAAAACACACGACTAAAACTAAAATATTAGAATATGGAGAAGAAATATCACCTAATAGTGGCCGATATAAACAACTTCTAAAAACAACACAAAATGATAAAAATATACAAAGAATAAAAAAGAAATTAGCAAGATTGTACCCAGAATATAAAGAACTAACAAGTAATAAATCAGATCTTAACAGATTATCCCAGTTAATAATTATAATATCAAAAACAGAATATAAATATATACAATATCTTAAAAAGAAAGTATGAATAACGATACAGAAACCAGTGATAGTATTATATGCCACAGAAAGGTATCAAAAAATCAGATAGAATTACTTAAACAACTTATGAACCTAAGAGAAGAATTACATCATAGAAGAGATAGATTGCAAACTAATATATTTGCAGGGGTTAGTTACAAGTCTATATTAACACAAAAACAGACAATACTAGACTTAGAATTGAAAGAACAACATTTAAATTTAAAATACAAATACGACCTGAGATGAATAAGGAAGAATACCCCGTAGAAGGAAAAACATTTATAGGATCAGAAGGTATAACAATAACAATAATTCACTCAAATCTAGGACGAAGATATAAAAAACTAGGTAACATATTGCACTTAATGCCAGACCAAAATTCGGCAAAGCTAGAGGATAGTTTAACAGCAATGATAAGATTAACAAGAGAAAATAAAGAGATAGATCAAAAATTAGAAATAGAGAAAATCCGCGATCAAGCCAAAAAAGAAATCGAACAATTAAAAATTACACACATAAAGCAACCAGAACAAATCGAAAAAACCTGAAAATGAAAATCCACTACCAGAATCACCTACCAGCTCATTAAGAATTAAAGAATTAGAAAAAGAATTAGAACTTTTAAAACAAATATATGCGAAAAAATTACAAGAAAAAGAAGAACGTCAAAAGGTCAACAAAGAAAAACAATTAGCAGAAGAAGTAGAAAGTCTAAGAAACTAGATTATTCTGGTGTTTTATTTGGAGTCCATCTTGTATAATATCTTGTTCCCATTGTATAGCTAGGTGTGAAACTTGAAGTTCTTGGATTAGTATGTTTTTTATCATTTGATGTTGATGATGTACTAGGTTCGTATTTCATATTTGTATTTACTTCTTTTGGTTTAGCATTTGTTGTATTTATTTCTGGTATAGTGTCTGCTTGTGTTGTTTGGTTGATTTGGTCTAGTATTTCTGTATATGTTTCACTATCTTGATCTTCCATTATTGTTTCGTCTGTATCTTCATTTATGTCATCTATGCTAATGTTGGTAAATTCTTCATTTAAGAAAAGGATATTTTCTTCATTCTGTATTTTTTATTTTATTTTTTCTTTTTCTTCTGCTAATTGTTTTTCTTTGTTGACCTTTTGACGTTCTTCTTTTTCTTGTAATTTTTTCGCATATATTTGTTTTAAAAGTTCTAATTCTTTTTCTAATTCTTTAATTCTTAATGAGCTGGTAGGTGATTCTGGTAGTGGATTTTCATTTTCAGGTTTTTCGATTTGTTCTGGTTGCTTTATGTGTGTAATTTTTAATTGTTCGATTTCTTTTTTGGCATGATCGCGGATTTTCTTTATTTCTAATTTTTGATCTATCTCTTTATTTTCTCTTGTTAATCTTACCATTGCTGTTAAACTATCCTCTAGCTTTGCCGAATTTTGGTCTGGCATTAAGTGCAACATGTTACCTAGTTTTTTATATCTTCGTCCTAGATTTGAGAGAATTATTGTTATTGTTATACCTTCTGATCCTATAAATGTTTTTTCTTCTACGGGGTATTTTTCCTTATTCATCTCAGGTCGTATTTGTATTTTAAATTTAAATGTTGTTCTTTCAATTCTAAGTCTAGTATTGTCTGTTTTTGTGTTAATATAGACTTGTAACTAACCCCTGCAAATATATTAGTTTGCAATCTATCTCTTCTATGATGTAATTCTTCTCTTAGGTTCATAAGTTGTTTAAGTAATTCTATCTGATTTTTTGATACCTTTCTGTGGCATATAATACTATCACTGGTTTCTGTATCGTTATTCATACTTTCTTTTTAAGATATTGTATATATTTATATTCTGTTTTTGATATTATAATTATTAACTGGGATAATCTGTTAAGATCTGATTTATTACTTGTTAGTTCTTTATATTCTGGGTACAATCTTGCTAATTTCTTTTTTATTCTTTGTATATTTTTATCATTTTGTGTTGTTTTTAGAAGTTGTTTATATCGGCCACTATTAGGTGATATTTCTTCTCCATATTCTAATATTTTAGTTTTAGTCGTGTGTTTTTTATTCCTATGCTCTGATACCAATTTTAGAGGTGTGGGTCCTTCTAGATTAATTATATTAGTTGTGTCCATTTTATCTAAATGCTGCTTCAAAATATCTGTTACGTAGCGGAATTAATATTAGCATATGTGTTATATTTTCTAGTATTCTTTGTAAGTACGTCGTATCTTGGGTTCTATTGTATAGGTCTAGGTTGTATTGTATTAGGGTAGTTGTTTCTCTTATTTCATCTACCGTTTGTCTCCAGTTTTCAAACTGTTCTTGGTTCATTTTAATCAATATCTGGGTAATCTAGATAATCATCTTCTAGATATGCATTATCATTATCTGATATAATAAATTCTATCCAATTATTTTGCATTAATTCTATAACTTCATAGGTCATTAGTAAGTCATAAATTTTTCTAGTACTATCTGTATCTAACCTTCTAAGTATATATAGAAGTAGTATCTTATAATTTTCATCTTCATTTATTAAGTAATTATTTGTTCCTAGTTGGTAATTGTCCATAATTTCTATTTGTGTGTTTAAATCATTATTCCTTCTAATCTCTATTGTATTATTAGATTTATCATCCAGTAATACAGTATGCTTAACAAGCTTGTTATGTCACTACCAGTGTTTTAAAAGGCAGAGTCCGGACTCGCCCTAGGACTCGCCCAGGGGCGGGGCACTGGAAAAATGCCTCGGGACTCATGTGTGGGACTTAGTTCTGTGAGGCTTACGTCCTAAGCGCCCGACTATACGCCCTGAACACGCCTAACGCCCAACGCTCGGGACTCGCCTAATAATTCTTACACAAATTGTGTCAAATTCCTTAGTCAAAGCTATTGATACTCATAATTCTCTACCAATTAAATGATGCTTAGTAGTTTTTTTTCATCTGTTGAAATAAGAAAATTAAAATTAACTAGCTTATGTACTAATTGAGAACGTCATGAGGGTGAATATGGCTTAACATTTCTGTTTAAAATACATATTCGAATTTTATATATTCACTTGTCATTGATCGTTATGTTTTTGTCCTATATTTCAAAATTATCATATTTTATTTTGTTATTTGAAAGTATTTTATTTTTATTCATGAAAGAGTTTATGTTTTAAATCTAATATTAATAGTTTATTGATTATTTCTTTTAGGGAGGTAAATTGCATAGTATGATAGTCATATATTTTAAGAAATTATTTGTAGAATCATTGAAAATTTTGTTGTTACTTATATTTTTAGTAATCAAATTATAAAAATAAAGATACATGAGATATACGCCCCGTAGATCCTTAGGACTTACGCCCCATGTCTCGGGACTTACGCCTCGCCCCGTGCTATGTAAAACGCCTTGCCTCACGCCCCCGCCTTTTAAAACACTGGTCACTACTATGGGTTTCGACCTTAATTAGTTACCCTAACAATGCCTCAACATTAGTCTACTACCCTCTTTACGGGTTTCTTCTCCTTTCTTTGGTTTCGACTCTTAGGATGGCTTAGTCTGGGCTTACTTACTCGCGGCTTACCTAACCATAGCAAGCTTACTTAAGCAGTTTAGCATAATCATACTACTATATGATAAACATTAATAATAATCTAGAGACTATCAGGAATATTAGATTTAGTTACACATAGGTGGACATGAGTGTACCTTAGCTGTTATGTTTTCTGTGGTATGTGACACTGAGGTGTGTATATCCTGATTATCTGAGTTTTCCATGAGAATACCTGTTAAAAATATTTTATTTATTGATATCTAAGAAATGCTCAGCACATGAGCGGGGGGAGAAAGAAGAGTTTGCTGATAGAGGACTTCTCAAAGCTTGCTCTTCTTATGAGAGTTGCACACACATATATATACATAAGGATTGGCTGTCGGCTAATCCGAAAGGCCAATTACTATTCTACGATAGGGACTTTTGCCCTTTCAAAAAAGTAAGAGGTGCACAGTAAAGTTACTGTACACTTTTTGACTTATTTACTAAAAAAACAAAAAAGAAAAAGTAAAGGAATATAATAATTACATCTTTTTCTTTTCTTATCTCTTTCTTTGTCGGTCTTCTGTCGGTAGGTCAATCCTGTTGGTAGCTTGTCTGCTGACTGGATCTTCTCTTTACTCTAGCTGAACATCTGGAATATGTACTGTATCTCCTCCGTTACATTTTGAACATTGATGATCTGTGTATTTTGGTCCTATCATCTGGCAGTATTTTGTTAGTAGTTCTTCTAAAATAAAGTCCTTTTTCAAGGCTCTTGTTATAGGTAGTTCTTCTGGTCGTAGTAATGAAAGCATCCATTGACGGACTTCCTCCATATCTGCTGATCTTAGTTCTCTTGAATGTGAATATATCATAACTTGATTTCTAGCTGAATATTTCCATATTGCATTGCCATTAGTGTAGTTGTGCATTAGCTCCTGGATAATAGTATTTATTCCTATCAACCTTTTATTTCCATAGAAACTGGGTATATCTTCTCTTTTTATCTCTGGTTGGGGACTAATTTCTTCTGGTATTATCATTTCTCTAGTTAATCCCATTTTTACAACTTTTATAACTGGTTTGATTCCTATGTACAATATTTCTGCTGGGGCCGTATAACATTTAACATAAAAGAATGTTCCTCTAGTAATTCGCTGGTAGGTAGTGAATGCTGAATATAACTCGGGTATTTTCTGTATTTCATTTCCTGTAGCTGTGTAGACTATGTTTAGTAATCCAAAGTCGTAGCATGTCTTGACTAAATTGGCGCTTGTGCCAGGTTGTGCAATTAATTTGTTATATCCTTGTAGCTTTTGGGTGATATAATCAGTTTCTGGATTTGTGGTAGTGGTGGATCTTGGGTTAAGATTTAGGTATGTTTGGATTTGGTGTAAATTTTTGATATATGAGCTGGAAATGTGGTCGTATATTTGTTTATCTTGGTTTAGACTAGCTGCGTATGATGTGGTTTGTGGGTTTGGTATATTTATTTGTGGTATTTTTTGAACAAATGATTTGTTGAACAAATTGTTTAAGTTGTTGTTAGCTGGTCTTTTACTAGCTGTTTTGCTCGATCCTGCACCGCTTGTTCCTGCAACTGCATTAACTGAATTGTTATGAGTTTTTAGGAGTGTCTCAACGTCTCCTTCTAGTTTTGTATTTTTACCGTCTTCCGATCGACGTAGCTCAGCATTTTTAGAGTCATGCGGCTGACTTACAGTAGCTTTAGGTTTCAGTATAACTTCATTAACCTTTAGCTTTTGTATTTCTATATCCATACTATCCACTTTTTGACAAAGTGTAGTAATGGCTTTTAGCATATCTTCCATTATATTATCTGGCTCTGTCTATGTAGCTTTGTCTTGATAGGTGATCTGCAACAATATTTTTGTCAGTCTTAATTACTTCAATATTAAATGTGAAGTTTTGTATGTTTAGTACAAGTCTTCGTATTTCCTTTGTTGTAACTGAGTCCTGTATTTTTCTTGTTAGCCACCATTTTACTTGTGTATTATCTGTTCTCACAATGAATTTGTTATAAACAATATAGGGTTCAAAAGGTAATAAACATTTATATAAGGCAAATAATTCTTTTCGATTTATCTCCCATTTTACCTGTGGTTCTGTATACGATCCTGAATAATACCTGCAGTGATGTTCTGTTGTTTCATTCACGTATTTATATTTTAATACTCCGCCATAGCTATGTTCACTTGAATCTGTTTTTACTATGTATGAGAATTCTCTTTTTTCGTCCGGGAAGTATAGCTTTGGTAGTTTTTTGCACAATGTTTTGATATGTTGTATATGGGTTTTATCTTGTTCATCGAAATGGTACTCTACATCCTTTTTTAATTTTTTCTGTAAAGGTTTTAAATGTGTTGCTAATTTAGGTATGTAATCACGTACTTGATTAACTAATCCTAAAAAGGATTGCAATTTCTTTTTTGTATCTAATAATTCTTCTGAAGTAAGTATTTTTTGTACTACATGTGTTTGCATTTTTATTCCGTCTCTATCTATTTGTATTCCTAGGAATTCTATTTGGTTTTTCATTATTTCTGCTTTTTGCTTGCTTAAACTGACTCCTGTTGTTTCTACAATATTTGCAAATTTGTGTAGTAATTGCATATGTTCATCTTTTGTTCTTGAATATAATAGTATATCATCTATATATATAATGCAATTTTCTAATTGGTTAAAATATTTATCCATAAAATGTTGATATCTTCCTGGAGCGTTTTTATATCCAAATGGTAAAACATTCCATTCATAAAATCCTTGTGGTACTGTGAATGCGGTTAGTTTTTTCGATTCGTCGTCTAACTTAAGGTGGTAAAAGCCTGATTTGCAATCAAACTTACTAAAATAGTTAAATCCTTGTACCTGTCGTATTTTTAATATTTTATTAGGGATTGGGTAATTATAGGTCTTCGTTTTTGCATTTAAATTTCTGTAATCTATAACCATCCTACTTTTCCCTCTTTTTTGTTCACTATGTTTGTTAACAATAAAAGCTGGACTAGTATGTTTACTATTGCTTGGTTGTATATAGTTGTTTTCTAATAGTTCGTTGATATGTATTTTAAATTCCGCAAGGTCTGCAAAGTTGTATTTTAAAGGTTTTTGGGTAATTATACTATCAGGGTTTATTAGTTAGATTGTTACTAATGTCTTATGTTTATGCCATCCCTGGAGAGGATTTTCATTATATAATGTTTCAAATTTATCTTGTATAGGTTTTAAGATGTTAATAGAAAATTTTATAATTTCTACTGATGTATCTTTTGTACGAGTATTTTCTAATTTTTGTGTTATCTTTTCACTACCTTTTATCCATGGGGTTGTTTTTCTATTCTTATTGTATACTCTTTTTGCTCCTAATTTTGTTTTACATGGTGTTGTAAATCACCAATGTGTTTTAGTTAATATATGTGGGTATAGGTTATCTAGGAAGGGCATTCCTAATAGCATATCTCTAGTTGTGAATTCATAATTGTACATTAATTTTATTGTCAGTATTTTATTCCAAATCTGTATCTTAACATTTTTAGCTATATATGTAATCATACTTCCTTCGTTATTAAATCCTGTTATTACTATGCGGTATCGTACTTTTTCCCATTTACTTTCTGGTAGACAATTGTATCTACATAAATTAGCTTCTGCTCCTGTATCTATCATAGGTGTGTAATATCTGCTATTATATCCATCTACTATTGTCTTAGCAAGTATATATACTTTTGTCATTACATTATTATTCTAGGTTCTACTGATAATAACTTTTTTGTTATTATAATAAATAACTAGTTGTTTGTCTTCTAGGTTATAGGGTTTAACTTGTTCTAACCAGGTTAGTCCTAAGACAATATTTTCATTTGTTTGTTCTTGTGTTATTATAAATTGTATGTTAATTGGTATACCTCCTATAATTAATTCTTGATTTGTTATTTCCTGTGTTTGCCGTAATTCTCTAGGTAGGTCTAAACATAGTTGTTCTTGGTGTTTAATTTCATCTTCTGGTACTAGTTCTCTTGTAATATAGTTTTCTTGTTCTCCAGTGTCTATTAATATTACATATTTTCTCTGGTTTAATATTCCTGTTATATAATATTGGTATGCCTGTATTTCCATTGGTATTTTTTCTATTCTTCTGGATGTACTCATTCTAGATGAAGTTGATGGGGTATCCATTAGTCTTTTAGAAGAGGTTTTTATCCTATCTTGAACTATTTCTAAATCGGATTCAATATCTAACTCTTTGTAACTATAATCATTATTATCGATGGCTGTTACGATGTTATCAAATGGATTTTCTATCTTAATTTTTTCTATTTTATTTACTGCTTTTACAGTATGTTGTGTAGTTAATATGTATAAGTTTTTACATCTTGCTGTAAATATTTTACTTCCTGGTGTTAGTTTTATTCCTGTCATTTTCCAATATAATACTAATGATTTATCTATGTTTTTATAGTGTATTGCTACTGAGTAGTTAGGGCTTACTATAAACGAAAATTTTTGGTATATTAGATTTCCTTTTACTGCACTGATTATACTTTTTTCTATTGGGTGTATTATTCTGTCATTTGCTAAATAAAGTTCTATTGGTGTATCTATTCCTTCTCTAAAACATGCTTTTATTAATATTTCTATTGCTCCTAAGTGAACATATGTTATATTACTTTTAGTTTTTAGTTTTTGTATTTCTTTATTTAGTTCTTTCTTATTTATTATGGGTACCATAGCTTTTCCTTTAGCGTACTTACAATCGATTGTGTGTTCTTTTTGACTTATGACATAGTATTCTTCTTTTTCTTTTTTAAACCATTTTTTTACCGTGGGTACCTGTAATATTTTATCTATTCTTAATGGTGTTTCTTGTTTCTTGATTTGGTCAAATATATTTGTATCAAATATTATTTTCTGACTAGTAGATTCTTCATCTTGGTGATCTTCTCGACTAATTATTCTTATATTATTTTCAGTCATAGTTACTTAAATTCTCTAAATTTGTTTCTAGATTTTCTTCTTCAGAACTACATTCGTTTTCGTTTTCTAATTCCAGATTGTATATACTATCATCACTTTCTATTTCATAACTTATGAAAGGTAATTCTGTATATAAATCTTCTTGTATTTGTATTTCAGTTACTTGTTTTTTCTTAGGGTCTTTAGGTATAGTACAATTTTTTGCTAGGTGTCCTAGTTTTCCACATTTATAGCATTTACATTCTGCTATTTTCCTTTTAGGTCTATATGGTTTTTTCTGTTTATAATTTTTTATATAATACCTTTTTCTGGGTTGTTTATATTTATACCTAGATTTATGAGTTTTGTATATTTTTGGTCTTTTCTTATATCTATATTTATTTGGTATTTTACATCCAAATTGAGGAGCTGTTTTATTTGTACAACAAGTCATATTTCTATTTAATATTTTATCTAGTTTTTGTGTCTCTTTGTATCTATCACATAGTTCTGTAAACCAATTTTGTAAGAATTTTATTCTAGATCCTAATGCATCTGTTAAGCTAGCATTGTCCCAATTTTCAGTTATTTTTGTACTAAATGGTTCTGGTAGTTTTGTAAAATATAATTTTCTAATTTCTGTACTTTCGTCACTGTTATATAATCCCTTATAATAGTATTCTTTAAATGCACATGTATATTCATCTATATAACACATATTACATATAGATAGTTTATTCATTAGTTGTCTATTTAGATTTTTATCTTTGTTTTGTTCTTCTATTTCTGTGGTCATGCTTCCAAATTCATTCCTTATTCCTAATTCATATTTATATAGTATATCTATATTTGATGTGGTTATTGTACCTTCTGAATTTTTATTATTTCTTAGTGTAGCTAAGCTTTCTGTTGTTAGATTATGTAGCCATAGCTTTGTTGTTCCTATTAACGTTCTTTCTATATATCCTGGTGTTTCTACTATTGATATCTTATTGTCAACTAACTGTTTTGCAATATTTCCTAACCATAATTGTATTACCTTATTTATGTCTTTAACACAATCTAAGTCTAAGAAACTAGATTGTTCTGGTGTTTTATTTGGAGTCCATCTTGTATAATATCTTGTTCCCATTGTATAGCTAGGTGTGAAACTTGAAGTTCTTGGATTAGTATGCTTTTTATCATTGGATGTTGATGATGTACTAGGTTCGTATTTCATATTTGTATTTACTTCTTTTGGTTTAGCATTTGTTGTATTTATTTCTGGTATAGTGTCTGCTTGTGTTGTTTGGTTGATTTGGTCTAGTATTTCTGTATATGTTTCACTATCTTGATCTTCCATTATTGTTTCGTCTGTATCTTCATTTATGTCATCTATGCTAAAGTTGGTAAATTCTTCATTTAAGAAAAGGGTATTTTCTTCATTCTGTATTTTTTCTTTTATTTTTTCTACTTCTTCTGCTAATTGTTTTTCTTTGTTGACCTTTTGACGTTCTTCTTTTTCTTGTAATTTTTTCGCATATATTTGTTTTAAAAGTTCTAATTCTTTTTCTAATTCTTTAATTCTTAATGAGCTGGTAGGTGATTCTGGTAGTGGATTTAACAACCCCATGGATAAAAGATAGTGAAAATCTAACACAAAAATTAGAAAATACTCGTACAAAAGATACATCAGTAGAAATTATAAAATTTTCTATTAACATCTTAAAACCTATACAAGATAAATTTGAAACATTATATAATGAAAATCCTCTCCACGGATGGCAGCGGTGCAGGACCGAGCAAAACAACTAGTAAAAGACCAGCTAACAGCAACTTAAACAGTTTGTTCAACAAACCATTTGTTCAAAAAATACCACAAATAAATATACCAACCCCCAAAATCACATCATACGCAGCCAGTCTAAACCAAGATAAACAAATATACGACCATATTTCCAGCTCATATATCAAAAATTTACACCAAATCCAAACATACCTAAATCTTAACCCAAGATCCAAGATAAACAAATATACGACCATATTTCCAGCTCATATATCAATATCAAAAATTTACACCAAATCCAAACATACCTAAATCTTAACCCAAGATCCACCACTACCACAAATCCAGAAACTGATTATATCACCTAAAAGCTACAAGGATATAACAAATTAATTGCACAACCTAGCATCATCTATGCTAATGTTGGTAAATTCTTCACTTAAGAAAAGGGTATTTTCTTCATTCTGTATTTTTTCTTTTATTTTTTCTACTTCTTCTGCTAATTGTTTTTCTTTGTTGACCTTTTGACGTTCTTCTTTTTCTTGTAATTTTTTCGCATATATTTGTTTAAGTTGTTTAAGTAATTCTATCTGATTTTTTGATACCTTTCTGTGGCATATAATACTATCACTGGTTTCTGTATCGTTATTCATACTTTCTTTTTAAGATATTGTATATATTTATATTCTGTTTTTGATATTATAATTATTAACTGGGATAATCTGTTAAGATCTGATTTATTACTTGTTAGTTCTTTATATTCTGGGTACAATCTTGCTAATTTCTTTTTTATCCGAGCAAAACAGCTAGTAAAAGACCAGCTAACAGCAACTTAAACAGTTTGTTCAACAAACCATTTGTTCAAAAAATACCACAAATAAATATACCAACCCCACAAACCACATCATACGCAGCCAGTCTAAACCAAGATAAACAAATATACGATCATATTTCCAGCTCATATATCAAAAATTTACACCAAATCCAAACATACCTAAATCTTAACCCAAGATCCACCACTACCACAAATCCAGAAACTGATTATATCACCTAAAAGCTACAAGGATATAACAAATTAATTGCGTGTTTTTTATTCGTATGCTCTGATACCAATTTTAGGGGTGTGGGTCCTTCTAGATTAATTGTATTAGTTGTGTCCATTTTATCTAAATGCTGCTTCAAAATATCTGTTACGTAGCGGAATTAATATTAGTATATGTGTAAGAAATATCACCTAATAGTGGCCGATATAAACAACTTCTAAAAACAACACGAAATGATACAGATTTGGAATAAAATACTGACAATAAGATTAATGTACAATTATGAATTCACAACTAGAGATATGCTATTAGGAATGCCCTTCCTAGATAACCTATACCCACATATATTAACTAAAACACATTGGTGGTTTACAACACCATGTAAAACAAAATTAGGAGCAAAAAGAGTATACAATAAGAATAGAAAAACAACCCCATGGATAAAAGGTAGTGAAAAGATAACACAAAAATTAGAAAATACTCGTACAAAAGATACATAAGTAGAAATTATAAAATTTTCTATTAAGCCAATCCTTATGTATATATATATGTGTGCAACTCTCATAAGAAGAGTAAGCTTTGAGAAGTCCTCTCTCAGCAAACTCTTCTTTCTCCCCCCGCTCATGTGCTGAGCATTTCTTAGATATCAATAAATAAAATATTTTTAACAGGTATTCTCATGGAAAACTCAGCTAATCAGGATATACACACCTCAGTGTCATATACCACAGAAAACATAACAGCTAAGGTACACTCATGTCCACCTAGCTGTTTCTCTTATTTCATCTACCGTTTGTCTCCAGACTGATTGTTCCAGTGCCTTTAGAAGGAAAAGGTTGTTCCTTTTTTCAAATTGATTACTAACTTGAGAATTTGGCAAATCTACATGGTTTAACATAGATCTTCTCCTATCTCGGTATAAATTGTAGAATGATTGCAGATATTTTGTCAAAATTTGAAATTCAGCCGCATAGGTATGCACCAATGGTGAATGCATTGAGGAATAACCCTGAGGCATGGCTTGACTTTATGATGAAGTGAGTTTGTCGTAGTTTCTTTTTTCCTACTTACTACTGGCTGACTATATTGATCAAACTCTTCAAAAATGTCAATGAGTCCATGTCGGATTCTCTAGAAGTAGTGTATTTTTAGAGAATCCAACACGGGTGTGTCATCCAAAATGGAGAGTCCACGCAACTTAGCTTGCTGACAATGCATCCAAGGAAAGATTTTACTACCATACTTTAAACTTATTTTGTTCATGTAATTTCTTAACTCTTGTAAGCCAATTAGATAATAATGGGTTTAGAGTTAAAAAGATTAAGAAATGTATGGTAAAATTTTTACAATTCTTATTTTTCCTTCAAGAAGTCAAACTTGTAGTTGCAGTGTTCTTCCAATACATGGTGATGGTCAGGTAACCAAATTGATAGTTGAAAATTTCAACAATCAAACGAATGAGTTGGAACTTACATATTTGAATGTTTCACCACGTACGAAAGGAGTTGTGCCTGACACGTCTAGAGATTTTAGTTTGTGTTGCATCAGAGTATGATGTGATATGAAAGTATGTAAGTTCCATCTGAAACTTGAGAGCAAAGAAAAGTGCATTTGAGCTAGAAGGAATTATGATTTAGGAACCTTATCACAACCTATTTAAATGGCAGACCACTCAAAGTGGAGCATACACTTTGAAATAGTTTCTTGCTTTTCTTTATGGTCTCTCTATTGAGTTTGATAGTTAGCTGACTAATCACTCCCTTTGGTCCAGTTTTTGAATTGAAATTAAGTAAAAGGTAATTTATACCTATATAAAGCTAGGACATAAAAATGTGATATGGAACTTCTTATCCATCAAAATACATATTTTTGTTTTCCTCATTTTTTTAGATTGTTAACTTTTATTTTCCTATTTATGTGCTATATCAAAAATAGAAGAGACACGTATTCACTTCTACTACTACACGGTTATACCCCCAATGCTTCTTACTAATTCTCACATCTAAAATGAAGATGTAGTGGTCAGTAGGGATCTCTTGTATAGATAGCAACTATGACACCAAGAAATGGTTTCTCTTTTGTGTAGAAGAATTATGTCTTCTTTGTTTTTAGTGGAAGGTTTTTATGATTCACCATCAATTTTATTTCCATTTCATCTAATCATGACCCAGTCAATAAAATTCATATCACCATATTTCCTGGTATGTTTTTTCATCTATATTTTATATCCCCAACAAAATAAAAATTAGAAAGCGAAACTCTTAAAGGTGAGAAGAGGGATGAGGTTATTGAAGGAAGTAGAAATGAGGAAAGCACATAAATAGGAATGGAGTAGTCTGATTGAAGGTTTTTTGATGTTATATGAAGTCGTATACTTAGAGCTTCTTTGGATGGTTATTTTGGTTAGTAAATTGTTTATGATGAAGAAAAGACAAAAAATATGAAACTGAAAGCTACCACTATAGATGACAAGGTTAGTAATTTCTTAGTGCTTGAAGTTATGGTATGTCATCAACTTTAATATAGTTAAGAAACATTAACTTCTAGCTTTATTTGAATATTTGGACTATATATGCTTTCTTCTTCAGTTTTTGGAGTTTTCATATGGCGATGGCTCATGAGCATGATTTTTGAATAACTTTTTTTAGTGGAAATGAGCTCCAACAATATAGTTCAATTGTTTGGCAACTTTTTTTTGGAACTTCGAAGTGATATGTATCGAGAGAAATCAACATATTTTTACTTTAAGCTCACTCTAAAGAACTTAGAAAGACAGGCTTATATATATTGAGATTTAATTGTATGAACGTAAAATAAGTCAGCTTGTGTGGTATTGCACTTGTGGTTTAATTTTTTGATTTTATTTCATTGCAATATATCTCCGTATCAAATATATTATACCTCATTTATTGAAGCAGTCTGCATTAAATTTTTGTCAAGACTACCTAAAAGGTCAAACATTATTAGATAAATAAAGATTCTTCACACCTTTTTTTTTCTTTTCAGGAAAACCCCACTCTTCACACCTTTTTTCACTTTTGAGTTTTGTGGAATTAGCTTCAACTGGTAGAAGTATAATTATACAATCTCTTATACTTACCAGTTGGATCAAAAAAGAAGACTATTTTGTACATTAAATTGGTTGATTGATAGCTTCATGCGGATAATTTTCTTCATTGTGTGTCAAAGATTAGAATTAACATTTCAGAATAGATTGTATAAAGAAAGAGATTTCCATAAATACTTTATATTACCACTTATTGGTTTGACTTGGAAAACTGTAAATAGCATGAAGTTGACACAAGACGAACTTCCATTACACTTTGATCACCACTTCGCCAGTATAACCAAACCTAAAGAAAACAATATGAAATTAAACTCTTGAAATAGGTGAAAATTGATAGTATTTGAGTGTATGGTACTTCAAAAAAGAATGTACATACAAAATAGTTTGGCCCCAATTACACGCGAGTTTGAGTTTAGTCAATATATCTGGCCAAGAGGTCTAGAACATAGACACGGGAAGTTATTGATAAGGGTGAAGGTTTTCAGCATGAATCATTTATAACGAAACTTTTGATACCATACTTATGAAGTACTCTATGCTACCACTTTTCAAGTTATTTTAAATTTCCACAAAAACATATTACCATTTTTAGGTGTTAGAAAAAATTTACATCATAAACTTGATGAATACATTAATGAGGAGGAGTTTTTACCCTTTATTGGTATTTGAATAATTATAGCATCACTTCATAACTGAGGTATTTATAGTCTTTAAAAAATAATTATTACTAAGAAAAAATGGAATAATAATAATAACAATTAATTTTGTCTAGAATATTTAAAATGACAAATAATTTGAGACAACTATTTTAAAAACCATGAAAGTAATTTGAGACAGGGAGAAGTAATCAATTTGAGCATACATAGAAAGCATCTATCCAATTTTTGGCTTTGGTTGATTGAATACATTTCTAAAGATAATAACTATTAGTTGAGATAATAACTAATAGTTTAGTGATCATCCAAGCTATCAATTCAATTTTGAATTGGTGAAGTTTACGAGTTTTGGAGCTAAGCAATTAATTAAAAAATGCATTTTTCATATATTAAATTTATAATAAGAAAATCGTAAATGTACTATAATCTTTTATGACCACGCGAAGCGCAGATAAATTGACTAGTTAGATTTATAAATAAAAAGCACCTTTAAACCACAATCCAAAATAAAATCAACTCAGTCCGACCATGTTTGACAAAATCAAATAAATGTAAAATTGAGTTATAGCTATATAATCAATAGTATACTCTTCAGAAATTATTTAAAACTCATGCCCGTCTCCTTATAAAAGAGAAAGATTACATTAAAAAAAGAAATATAAAA
Source organism: Capsicum rhomboideum (assembly GCA_031232105.1). Classification (NCBI taxonomy): domain Eukaryota; kingdom Viridiplantae; phylum Streptophyta; class Magnoliopsida; order Solanales; family Solanaceae; genus Capsicum; species Capsicum rhomboideum. The sequence continues at coordinate 56,773,678 of CP124718.1, forward strand.
ATGGTATAAAATGCAAGAAATAGAAAAAACAAAGGTAGCATACCTGCTAACAGAATATATAGGTACTTCATAGTTCCTTTTTGAGGAATGAAATTTCTCTGAGAACTTTGAGTCACATATATAGTTCAAATGGAAAAGTAGGTCCTTAGTTAATGAATTTCCAGTACACCAATTAACAACGTTAGCCAGAAGAAAGGGAAAGATAATAAAATTTTGCAAAGACTCTTTGTATTTTTAAACTGAAAATTCATGTACTTAATCAAATAGGAAAATAAAATTTAACCAAAGGCCACGTAACTGAATGTTGCAGTAGCTCAAGTGTTGTAACTTTTTCATTTTCTTTCTTGGTCACCATGTTTTGGGCTTCTTCAGCTAACTAAACTAATAAATGAAGGAGAAAAGATAATCCTTCACCACTACTGAATTTACTGAATTGAGTGTCTTAGGCATTAAAGTACTATTATTTCATTTATATTTTACTATTTAATATTTTATTAATTAAATATTTTATAATATTTTAATTTAGTTGTAATGATCCTCTAGGTTATTGTTTCTATTTTTGTGCACTTTCTACATTTGAGCTTTACCATAGCAACTAAAGGACATTTATGACTTGCTGAAATCATCAGTTTGGGTTTGGGCAGTTTGTTTGGGTTTTAAGCCCATTTCCTATTTTGGAGTTTTTAAAGTTGAGAAGCTGGTCTTTGGCCAAAAATTCTAGCAAATAACCTCGGATGAGAATTCTAAAAGTTTTGTTAGCTCTGAAACATGGATTTTAGGCTAAAGGGAGCCTTGGTTTGGGTCTCGAGGCTTCGAGCTTGATTTGGGCTATTGGGTGGATTTTGGTAAAAATGAAATAGTGGGTGTGGGATTCATATTTTGTCGAAATGACATCTGATGGAAATTTCGATGGTTCCTTGAGTCTGGAATGCTGATTTTGGTACGGTAGCATAGTTCTTTTGCATGCACAGGATTCTGAACAAAACCAGAGCATCTGATCGGAGTCCGTTTGGACTTTAGTTAAATCTTTGGTTTTGGTAGCTAATGCAGCCGCTTAAGCGGCTTGGAAGCCACTTTAGCGGTAGCCATTGTAGTGGTACTTGGCTACATGGCAGAGTGTCGCTTTAGCTGTACTTGTTCACTTTAACGGATATCGCTTAAGCAATAAAGGTGCCGCTACATGCTGCTTTAGTGGCATCTCCCCCCTATTGCACCTACCACTTTAGCTATCATTTGTCGCTTTAGTGGCTCAGTGGCCGCTTAAGCGGTCACTGCTGGGTATATATTTTTGTACTTCATCTTTCTCTCTCATTTTACCTCATTCTCTATTGCTGCGATCTTGAGCTAGGAAATTAATGGGATTTCATCCCATTGAATTCAGGTATGATACTTGAACAATTCTTGATCTTTTTCCCACTATTTTCTGTGTCTCTTTCCCTACCCGAAATCCGATAAATTCTTGATTTTTGGGATTTAGATCCTTAAATGTGACGAACTAATTTGAGCCCTAATTGGGACTCTATTGTGCTCAATTTCTTAGAATGCATTCTTTCTCCTTCGAGGGATCTCGTGATGCATTCAATTTCAGAATTCCGTTAGCAGGTACCACAAGCCTATTTTTGACCCGATTCTCGGCCTGGAGCTTAATATTGCATTATGGGTCTTGTTGTAATCATTTTAACTTATAGGTTATGAGTTTTATAGTTCAATGGCATTCAGATATCGATGAGTAGAGATGAGCAGTTCGCCGAATGGTTCAAGACTACGATTTGGCTATGAGGTAGGCTATGTTCCACTCTTCTATATGAGATTGTGTATTGTATAGATTACATGCTAGGTGGGGGTTTATAGGATGGGTTTAAAGCTAGTTGTATCTCTTTTTTGATATTTGACCTATTTGGGAAATTTTAGAATAAAATTGTAGTCTGAGCCCTAGCTTAGAATGCCTGCTATAGTTTTGGGGTTATGTTAAGCTCGCTTGTATACCTGTTATAACCTTAGGTTAACTTTTGTAATTCTTAGTGAAGGATTTAGGGTAGTACATTTCTATAAAGACGATATTCTCTGGTTAAATCCTCCCCGTAGCATGATGCCCTTGTTTACCATAACTTTCTTAGTTATGATATCAATATTCTCTTTCTCTATATATTATTGGGCTCGAGGCCTTGGTTACAAAATCAGTTGGATTCCAAATTAGTTTTATGTGTCTGGGAGAGCTACGATTTCAGTTTATAGATACTTAAGTGCTTACATTTGTATTGTTTGGATACTGGTGATGGTATGCATACGTTTATACGTGCTCATACATATTTAGTGGTAGGATTCCAATAAAATCATTGTTTTTACTAAATATTTTCAAAAAGGGATTTACTCCTAGCTTTCACTTTTAAAACTGATTTTTAAATGGAATTCGTACCACCCTTATTGTTGGTTTATGGTCTTTTAAACTAAACATACTACTTTGGAACCTTAGATCGAGTTAGATTTTGGTCCATTCTCAATTTACTCATTTATCATTATTTACTTATTTTGGTCGGGGAGATTCCTACCCTTTCTATACTATTCTACCATGTTTAATCTCGAATTCATACATGGCACTGGATTTTACGGATTTCTACTTGTTTAGTCTCGCATCGATTCCGACCACATACTATACTCTTACTTATCTCTAGTACTGGACGGAGAAGATTTGTTATGGTTGATTATTGGAAGTCCTGGTTCGGCACCAGGCAGTATTTAAGAATATCCCTAGTCTTCTATGGGACCCTCTATGTGGGAACCACGTGAAGGAGGTGCATATACTTGGTACGATATGGCACTCAGTTGGTATGACAATATTGGATTTATTTTGCTGTCATTCATTCATATGCGTTGCCTATCACCAATATGATTGTTTGATGTTTGTACCTACCGATCTTTTAGGGGGTAGGTTAGGTTATGTTTGTTGTTGTGTATCTTTCGGGCTTATGAGGGTTTGGTTAGGTTATTGTTTATCCGAGCTTATTCGATTGTATTACATGTTTGGCTATTAATTTCTTAGTTCATGATAGTATGGTTATGGATCTGTATCCGAGATCGTAGGTACACTTTGGAGTTCCTTTCCCACTTTGATATTATGAGCTCTGCTATTAGATTACCTGGTGATTATTCTTATTTCAGGTTAGATGATTTATTATGCTAAGATAACTCCTTTCTTATTTATAATCCCCGTGATATTTAGGATGTTAGGCTAGTTCCCTCAGGTTAGTATCTTCGTGTTTAGATATATATATATGGTACTATCATATATCCCTTTCTTCTCTAGCTATTCTTATTATGTGTCACTATTTTCCTTCATTATTACTATTGTATATTAACTTCATCCCTAACTATTTATACTCTATAACATTTTTGTCCCTAGTTATGTCACGACCTGGTTTCTCAGGTAATGATAGAACCTACTTCAACCCACCAGTAGGTAAGCCAAGCCATAGCCCGGAACGGTAAGTAATGGGCTAACTGAAGGAGAAATAAAGGGGAACAAGAAGGAAAGCAACAACAACAATAATATAAGCAAAAGCAAAGAGATATACATACATATCACATGCGGTAGAAGAGAGGGAAGCGGACAAAATGTACAAAATGAATCCCCCCAAGACCTGGTAAGGCTCGTACAAGAGCCACTAAGACCAAAAATAAGAGTACTAGACAGAATCCAAAATATACATATATATACAATAGTCTCGAAAATACAAAGACCATAACTGGAACAGATGGAGGAGGAACAACTTCGGACTCTATAAAGCTCACCCCGTCTCCAGATCAGTAGCAGGAACTGAGGATAACGTCAACGTCATTGGCTCGTACTCGGATCTACTTCAGGAAAAAGATGCAGAAGTGCAGTATGAGTACTAAAGTAATGGGTACTCACTCGACATCATAGGTCGACTGATATAAAGTATAGTAAAAACATAAATATAATGCAAGAGTGTAAGCTAAAGTCAACAATATAGGGGTGAAAATGTAAATAACAACAAAATTAGTCAAGTGCAATAAAGGAAACAAGTAACTCAAAAATAAGAGTAAAGGACAAACTACAACCTAACTGGGCCCCCATAAGCCCAAAAGGCACACACAAGAAGACAATTAATCCTACCAAGCCCCAATAAGTCGGCAGGTACAAATAAGAAGAAAATAAGGTAAGAAACATAAATAACCTCTAACAGAACCGATCTCAAATAACCTTCCAATCCCAAATCCATGATGAAAAATCTAGGTATATACCGGGCTTGAAACAGAACTAATGGATAGTAAATAGAGGCCAGACACCTGGCTTGAACCAGGAATAATAGATAATAATGAGAGGCCGAATGATACATGTATAATAGAACCCACCCAGTACAACTACCAGAACTCCCAGTAACAACCATAATTAACGTCAGAACATCCCAATCGTAACCATAGACAGATGCCGGACTCGAACCGAAACTCATAGTATCCATACCGTAACTAGAAATAGGTGATCCCATAACAAGCCAACCTCAACCATAAAATAATATCAAACTCATATAGAAACTCATAAATAGCAAACCATAATTGTAAACCGATGCCAATTCGTACCAGAACTCATAGCAATAACAATAGAGCATACGCCGAACTTAAACTGAAACTAAAATATGTACATAAATATAAGCATAAATAAGCCATTAGGAAGAAATCTAAGAGTTTTAGGCCTATACCCACTCCCTAATGTCATATAAACCAAACTCGTGCGGTTAAGTCCACTAAGGCAAGGAGGGTCCCAGATTCTAGTTACTGCTCTACTAAGGAAAAAAAGCTAAAACAGGATAGTACTTCCAGTCTAAGCCAATACCAACCCAAGGTAATATACTTAAGTAGCAGTCATGAGTCTAACTAAGCCTAAAGGAACTTCATATCAAATATACTATCTAAAAAAGAAAGTGGGGCCCACTATGAGGTCTCGATAACCCAACCTAAGTCAGAACCTTCTCGAGTCTAGTAGAAGGCTTCCCATTCCTATTTCAAGGTACTATAACACTAATCATAGTCCTAAGGGATGATAATACACTGTGCTAGGTGAGAACAGGCCCAAAATCTACCAAAGGGCCTTAACCGGCTAAATAAGGCATAAAAATGCTAAAACGATAATCGGACTAAAACTAACTAGACAAAAACTAGTACAATAGTACATAACATCATAATTAAGCTCAATCTAAAAGAAGGGTAAGCCTAGCCTACCTGGACGCCGCCGAACACTCGATGAATCCTCTATACAGGAGCTTTTCCCTTTCAAGAGACCTCTGAGAGCTTCCATGCTATCAAAACAATGATCCATGCATCAAGAAAAGAAAAATTATACCCATATTACATATAAATGCTCCAGGTCAGAATTCAAACTAAAATCCCACATAGGACCCGCTTGCGGAATCACAAAATTGAAACTGTCAAAGCGTCCCACTCAGCTCAAGGATCAATAGCCACATAAATTTAGCTAAACCCAATCTCAAACAGTCCCAAAATCATCCCCAAAGAATATGGAGAAATAAGTAATTAAACTACTAATTTAAGCAAAAATTGAAGCGATTACTTACGGGTGAATGAGGCTAGAACAATCATAATCAAGTTCCCGAGTTGAAACTAGATTCAAATACTCAATTCCCACACAATTTCAAATATTATAAGGTCTACAATGGTGATTTATACTTAGAGATACAAGCTGAAAATGAAGGAGGGTGATATATATAACACCAGCAATGGCCGCTTTAGTGGCTAAATGACCACTAAAGCGGTCACCGCTAAAGTGCCCTAGTGTTGCTTAAGTGACTAAAACTTGGATGTACAGGCCTCACTAAAGCGGTCCAGAGCCGCTAAAGAGGTCTCTTGGCCGCTTAAGCGGCTGTACCAGATACTTGGCACCATCAAAGTTCAACAAGTCCCAACGGATGCTCGGGATTGGTTCGGAATCCATGCTCTCAAACAAACTATGATACCCTACCAAATTTGACATTTTAAACTCAACAGCACCATTAAAATTTCCAACTGGGGTCATTTCGATAAAAAGTGGTTCCCACATCCTAAGGGGCCATTTTAACCAAATTTCACCTAATAGCCCAAAATGAATCTGAAAGCCTCGGGACCCAGACTAAGGGTTTTCCTATCCTAAAATCAAAATTCCAAATATGATGAGACTATCAGAAATGGTATCTGAGGCCGTTTACTAAAGGTCTTGGCCCGAGACCCACTCCTTAACTTCAAAAGCTCCAAAATAGGGAAATAGCTCTAAAAACCAAAGAAACTACCCGGTAACTAAACTATCAGTTCCAGCAAGTCATAAATGACCTGGGGAATATTTAGGAAAGCTCTAAACATAGTAAAAGCATGAAAATATAAGAAATAACCTAGAGGGTCATCACATGTTACTTGTAGAGCATAATGGTTTATTTCTACTTTTCCACTATGCTTATCATATTTCATGTCTTAGTTAGTTGCCTTTAATGTATATTCTTGCCTTATGTGTTATTTATACTTGCTCTATTTTTAGAGCTCAGTCGGCCAATGCCTACTGAGTACCTCATGTTGGGTACTCATACTATACTTCTGCACCCTGCAGATCATAGTACGAGTTCTTGCTGCTGACGTATGCATCATGCGGAGATGTCATGAATCAAAGATTTGGGGTGAGCTCCAGGCATCTGGAGTTTTTCCTTCTCCCTCTCTCTTTTGCTGGACTAATCTTTATTTTGTATTTCGAAGATGGTTCTATATATATTATGTTTACCTTGTACCCTTGTCCTATTAATACTCCTGTATTCACTGACACTAGGTCTTGGGGAATATTTTCTTTCTTCTAGTTCTATTTCCCTTTTAATTTTAGTTATCAATATCTTTTCTCTTATTCTCCCATTACTCATTGTTCTAGGGTTTGGGTCGGCTCACCTACTGGTGGGTCATTATGACCTAAAAAATTTGGTCATGATATTAGTGTAGGGGTAAAATAATAATCCAACTTGGCACTTTGGAGCTTTCCACTTTTAGTATAATATGATGTGTTATTTATACTCATTTTGCTTATTTCGATTGTGTTTTTCCTATTTTTGTTCTGTAAATTTATCTTGGTCTATTAATAGACTTAAAATTTTAGCCTATTTTTTAATCAAAATATGTGTTATTTTACTTATTTTGTTTTTTTCAATAGTACTTTTTTTGTTCCTGTTTCTTTGGAAATTCATCATACTATATTACTCTAACACTCTATTGATTGTACATAGATAAAAAAAATGATAACATAAATAGAAGAAAAATCCTTAAAGATTCAAACTTGACCATCATATCATCACCATCACTGTCATCAATGCTTTTCACCCAGTTTATAATCAACTACACTGATTGATCATAGATTATCGTAATCTATAATTACTTTTGTTGTTGGTGTATGCAAAACTATTAATGTAATCGAATTATTTTTTTTATACTCTATTATCGATCTTTAAGTTGTTAGTTGAAAAAGTAAAAAATTTACTTTGTTAGCATTGGAAAAGTAGGATATTTTAATTTTGTTACCATTGGAGTTAGATAGTAAATCATAATATAAACACAACAACCATCAATATGCTAGATGCTTTACCATGTCCAAAGTCAATTATAGACTGGTGTGGTTGACTATCGATCATTTGTATGGTATATGTTATTCTTTGTAATGGCCCATATAATGGTCCTAAAACAATAGCATATAGCCAAAAATGTGAATAATTAATGAATTAAATTAAATTAAGAAATTTAACACCATTCATATCTAGTAAAATAACATAGTTATATTCGTTTGGGAGTTCACATCAGTTTGACACGTGATCATAATGGTGACAGGTCCATATAATGGTCCTAAAATATTATTTAAAGGAAAAAAAAGAATAATTAATTAAATTCTATTACTACTGCTTAGTTATATATAGACTAGGTATATTATCAATTACAGCCATTCCAAAGACTAGATTATACCCTGAGTCTATAATATACCAGATGAATATATAGCCATCACTAGTACATACAAAAGAAGAAAATACTTAAATATATTAAATTAAATTGTATGAATTTATATCATTCAAGCATTCAAATTCAGGTCATATGATCATATAAGAGTCCATATAAATTGAGAGGGGGTGGCGATCAAAAGGGTATGAAGATGAGTAATGGTTGAACAAACAAATCCTCAGAGTAAGAATTGTCAAAGCATAAGTATGTTCTGAGGATGTTATTTGTTCAACCATTACTCATCCTCATACCCCCTTGATCACCACCCCCAATTTATATGGACTCTTATATGATCATATGACCTGAATTTAAATGCTTGAATGATATAAATTCATACAATTTAATTTAATATATTTAAGTATTTTCTTCTTTTGTATATACTAGTGATGGCTATATATTCATCTGGTATATTATAGACTTAAATAATAGTCCAGTATCAACAATGGCCTTAATCAATTATACAACTCATAGATTGGTATACATATTTATAGACCATCACTAGTATATTGGCAAAAAAAAAATAATTAAATAAATTAAATTAACCTATCTGAATTTACACAATTCAAGAATTCAATACAAGATATGTGATCATATAAGAGTCCACATAAATTGGAGGTGGTGATCAAAAGGGTGCGAGGATAAGTAATGGTTGAATAAACAACATCCTTATAGCATACTTATGTTTTGACAAACATTAATATGAGGATGTTATTTGTTCAACCAATATGCCTCCTCATTTCCCTTAATCACCACCCACAATTTATATGGACTCTTATATGATCATATGACTTGTATTTGAATGTTTGAGTTATGTAAATTCACACAATTTAATTTAATTTAATTTATTTGATTAGTTTCTTTTTTATATACTAGTGATGGCTATATATTCATCTGGTATAGTATAGATGTAGAGTATAGTCTAGTCTTGACCGTGGCCATAATCAATTTTAGACTGCATATATTAACCTGATGTAGTATAAACTACAAGTTGTATCTAGTCTATATTACAGGCTTGATCTATAGTTATGATTAAATAAAGTACAAACTTATTTTATCAAATTGTACAAATGCTATATAATCATCTGATTGATGAAAGAACAGAGTCATTGTCTATTATAATATATGAATTTGTATATAATGTTTGGTCTCCTATTAATTTATTATTAAAGTAATCAATTGTTATATTCATAAAACAATCAATTTTGAAACTAACTGTGCAAAAATGAACAACCATAAAAAGGGAAAAAATAGTTATGAAACTGAAATTTTCTATTCATAATGATCATTTCAATACATACATATTACCAAATCAAAACAACAAAAAGGGAAAAAATAAGAAGCTTTCATTTAAAGCTCCATCTATATCACAACTGTGCAAAAATCACAAATATGAAAGCTTCTTCTGCAATGAAATAGAACTAGAACTAAAACTAAAACACACACACAAAAAAAACTAAACTAGGGGGATGCTTAGGAAGTGATATAGTTGCTATGTCACACCCCGAATTCCATCGAGACATGATTGGCACCCGAAGCCGATATGGCCCGAGAGAACCAATATTTGCTTTTGAACCTTCGTATGCATATCCTCATATGAATCTTATTGAACCTTATGCAACTATATGGTGGAAAACATGAACATGAAAACTTATGCTATAAACATATATATCAAACTTGGCCATTGGGGCCATTACGTCTAACTGAACGTACATATCTTACATCCATATACCCACATATGTCTACAAAAGCCTCTAACAGATGCATTTACCAGACCAACTAAAAGTCGGGACAAGTCCCCGCTTTATACAAAATTTACAATGCCAAAACGACTATACAACTATGACCCAGAAAGCTCCGAATCAAGTGGAGCTCACCAAAACTCTGCGAATGCTCCCCAGTCTATAGAGGAGGTCTACTAATGCCTGTACCTGCAACATGTAAGGTAATTCCCCCGAGGGGGTCAGTACGAAGAATGTACTGAGTATGTAAGGCTTATCAGAAATAACATCATACATAAGAATGTCAATCTAATAAAAATATGAGAGAATAGTCAACGTAGATGAACCATCATTTTAAATGTGGAAACATGCATATCGTAGTAATATGTTAGATCACTCACTTAACTCCTTATTAGTCATTACACATCCTCATTCAAGAGATTGTTCCTTCACTCAAAAGACTTACCTCCAAGAGGTTCTCCTATTCCCGAAATTCTAGAGGTTCCTCTATTCCATAGATTCCAGAGATTCTTTCTTGCTTCTATGCCCACTACCATTAATAATCATCTTCTTGGTTGGTCGGTTGTAAAATAATAATACTCATCCACACACATCCACTCCAGTGGTAGGGTAGGGAATTAATAATATAACGTACATCCACTCTATTAACGTACATCCACTTTATTGGTGGTAATTTAACTTATGCGCACACCTTTCTTCATTTCTTACTTTTGAGTGATTGATAGATGGTCATCATAAAGATGTGTTCTTTCACCCCATGGATACACTCATACTATTAGGATCGTTATCAGACATAATAACAACAATAGTGAAAAGAATTAATGAACGTGAATAAACTCTCTTTCTGCATGTGGGGATCTATGTAAATTACGTTCTTTACTTCTTTTGTTTTCATATTCATTCATCTTTGTTGTTCTACCCATGCTAGGCTTTTCTGTCGCCCCTGGGATGAGATTAACCCATGCTAGGTACTTTGACCCCTGGGATGTTATGTGAACCCATGCTAGGCTTTCGTGTCTCCCCTGGGATATCATTAACCCATGCTAGGCTTATCGCCCCTGGGATGTTATATTAACCCATGCTAGGCTTTCGTGTTTCCCCTAGGATGTACCATCATAACCCATGCTAGGCTTTCGTGTTGCCCCTGGGATGTACCATCATAACCCATGCTAGGCTTTCGTGTTGCCCCTGGGATGTACCATCATAACCCATGCAAGGCTTTTATATCGCCCCTGGGATGTATCAGGATCGACCTATGCTAGGCTTTTCTGTCGCCCCTGGGATACCACCCGTGTTATTGGGATCGACCCATGCTAGGTATTTTAACCCCTGGGATACCACCCATGATTACTTCTTAATTATACACCTCTTATTTCTCTTGTTATTCTTACTTCCATTCTTAAGAGTGATTGAAATATTGAAGATCATGACATAATAGGAATCACACATATATATATTACTTATTCACTCTTGCTTCATGAGATTGATATCTTCACTTATGAGGAATAGATATATTAGCTTGCACATCACTTCTCTTATTACTCTTATGAAATCTTATGAGTTTGGTACTTTTACTTGTAAAAGATTGATACAAAGATAATCATCATAATTGAGGACTTGGAACATGTCATGATTGGAAAATACTATTCAAGAATAAATAGGTTCTCTTATGTTATTATTCTCTTGAGATCGTTCATTTAGGAATGATAACGTTATAACATTTTTGGAACTTCACTCAATGAGCAAGAGACAAATGAATCATCAGTCATTTAAGAATAGGACACATATGAATACTAATATACGTCAACCTGAATTTGAGATACTTCAAACCTCTCGGAATTGAAACAAGTCCAATGTCAATGTGAACAACATGTTGCAGAGGGATATGGAAAAAGGAACCTTACATACCTTGTATCCTTAATACGAATACACAATCTTAGACGTGCATACAATATTCCTGCTCCTTCCTTATGTTTCGCTTTACAACACAAGTTTATAACGAAACCAACATTAACCACCAATTACCTTATAATGGCATACAACAACAATAAGTCACATGTTTAGCTTTAACATGTCATTTCCCCCTTAACAAAACCATTGATAAAATCATTATTCCAAAAATCCTCCAATATTCCCAACATTTACCAATACATGAGAATCAATACATTCCACCACAACACTTCCCCTTTACACTTTCTTATCCACACCACATCACAAACAATCCATCAATTCACCTTAATACACTTCATAGCACAAATCGGCCAACATCCCACAATTTGCACTTATAAAAAAAATAACAAATTAAATAACAAAATAACACCATAGACGTTCATATTTTATCCATACCATAATCTTTCATCAAAGTCACAAGTCCAAATTCAAGCTCAAATCCCATGGATCACAAATCTTATACAAAAGCACAAAGTGCCATGTCCAACATTTCCAACCATAACCAACATGATATACATATTCTCTCATGCTTATAATATGTTAAAGTACAATAATAGTCACTTACCCAAGCTTGGAAGATGATGATCTTACTCCAAGAAGTGCCTTAGGGTTTTGAAAGCCAAAGAGATGTTCTTGGGAAATTTCTAGAAAAAGATAGAAAAGTCATGGGTGTTTCTCATGATAAAATCAGATATTTGGCCCCTTTTATAGACCTTGAGTCCATCCTTAGTCATTAATGTGGTCTTCTAGAAGGTTTTGGCAAGAATGGGTCATTTGACCCATTTTGGGCCATGCTTTCATTTCATTTTTGGGTCCTTTTTGGGCCCAATTCACTTAACCCAATAAAATTAATAATTTCTCGTGTTTACGTCATCTCATATGTATTAAAATAATATTCCCACTCATGTTATTCATATCCGTAGCCTCAATTCCAAAAGCAAGCGATTTCAGCCACGTATGGCCCATTTTGACCAAAAGGGCAAAATCGTCATTTTGACCCCAAATTTGTTCTCGAGTAATTTTATCATACCAATGTGATACTTTACTCATTTAATGTATATGAGCATGATTGTAGAAGGCAAAAATGGGCGATGCGCCAGAGTTCATGGTCTAGTTGATAACGATCCTGATCCAGATTAAAACATTTGTGATGAAGCCCAATGGGCACTGTCACCTTACTTACAGATTTCAATTCCAACATTTGGGTGTCTCCTTCTATTCTCTCATATAATCACCACCAATAACAAATTTGCAACCTGTATTATAGAACTACACTAGTCGATCCCAGATTGAGGTCTTGGTCTATAACGGGTCAATGACTGGCCAAATCTCGATACAAAATCATGAATGAAAGAAATCAATTTCTTATCTATGTTCTCCTGGCTATTGAAATGGATTTTCTTTTTTATAGTGCACTGAACTACTGGAATCTATCTTCTAATGAGTTATGCATATGATATTTGTGGAGTGATTTTAAAAGTTTGTCAAAATGGTGGGAAAATATTTTTGAAAATATTTAAAATAAAATGGGGTACAATGAAAACAATGGGAAAGATTCTGAGATTTGTGGAGTGATTTTCAGCATGAGCAGGAAAATATCGTCAGAAAAGTCACCTGAATTGGAGATTTTTGGTCTGAAAATAGGAGCTTATTTTAGCTTTTTGGAGATTTTTTATTTGTTTCATTAGAAATAAATTTTAGGATTTTTGTTTGGATGAGGTGGGCACTAGAGTGTATTATTCAAGACATGTGTCCTAGAGTTGTCAAGTTCTAAAGTCAAATTGATGGCATCCATTCGTGGGCATTTGGCTTAAAAACCAAAGCTTGTGTCTATTTGCACAACTAAGTTTTCAAAATGGGTATTTGGCCAAGAATCCCTACTATAGTTTAGTTTTTTGCACTCAATTTGCATTCAGCATAGTATATCAGTATTTTTAGGATGCTCAATTTGTTTTATAGCTTTCATATCTCACATGCTTAGTACATTCAAAGTAATGATCGCATACTTTCTTTTGTGTTGTGTTGTTTTATGATATAGGTTTCGGTACTCTACCTCATCACTATAGTTAGTACATTCCCGTACAACCTCAACGACTAACTGTGGTAAGTCCTCATCATCCGAGGATGAGTATTCATTATGTTTAATTTAGTATTTTCAATTTCAGTATTTAGAGTTAGTTGAGGACTGATCCCAGCAGCTCGAGTATAGGCTTTCAAGCATAGAGTCAGACTTTTTTAGTTTTTATGTATTATTTCAGCTTTAGTAGTTTATCTCAGAGATTTTAAGATTTGTTTCAACAATTATTGTAACAACCCTCATTGTGATTTTTAGCTTTTTCTATGTTTTGACTATTTTGCCCTTCTTTGTAGTTTCTTTATATTATTTATGAGTTGTAGGGATGGTTGGTACGATCCTCGAAGCATTCAGGAGTGATTTATATGAGTTTGAGGCTTTGAGTAGCCTTTAAAGAGTTATATTTGACTGCGTTTAATATTTTGTGGTTCGAGCATCGGATGGTGATTTTGTCAGTTCCATCATACCCTGACTGTGATTTTGGGTTTGTAGCATGGTTCGTTCAGGGTCTGAGTCTTTATTTTGAGTTTTGAAAATTTAGACGAGAAACTAGTTATTTTAGCCTAAAGGGATTCTGGGGGGGGGGGGTTAACTGATTGATTACAATATCTTTTGATAAATTTGATGGTTCCATTGAGTCTGTAATGTTGGAATTAGTCTAGTAGAATTATTGTTTTGTTTTTATGGGCTCTCGATCGAATCTTGAGGGTCTATTCAAAGTCATTTTGGGTTGCATATTTTAGCTAAGTTTTGGTTTCTGGTGCAACCACTCTAGCAGGTTTTTGGTCACCTTTGTGGTGTTGCCTAGGGGGACCAAGGACCTCTTTAGCGAAAATCGTCTTGTTAGGAACAATCACCTGAGTGATGGGTTAGCTGCTTTAACAACTAAGTGGCCGCCTAAGTGACGAGCCTGCATGGCAAATGACTACCGCCAAGGTGGTAGTCTGGCAGCTTAGGCAATCATTTGACCGCCTAGAAGATGATTATTATATAAAAACTCCTTTTTTGTGATTCTTATCAATTTTCACCATTTTTTATCTTGAAACCTAGGGATTAGCAACTTCAAAGGGAATTCTTCATCAAACTTGTTTTGGTAAACTTCTTAATCTTTTTTCTATCATTACCCATTGATTTCATCTCAAAAACAACTTCAAAACTTGGACTTTAAATTTGGAATTTTGGGGTTTCACCTGGTAAAGTGAGAAAATGGTTTTTCTTTGATTTCAACTTGATTTTTGATGGATTTTCGTATTTAGAATCCTTAAAGTATGGGAAACTTGATTCTTCAATAAAAATTCCAATTTTACCCTTTTTATTTTGGAGTTGATTTTTGAAGTATTTTTGGACTCGAAATGAGAGTAGCTAATATGGGTATCATTAGACTCCTCTTGACTTGTACATTATATTTTTGATAGATTGGGTTCATTCCAAGGCCACACGAAAAGGAAAAGCTCCCTGTTGAAGGGTCCAGGCTCATGTTTTGGCTTTCGAGGTAGGTTATGTCTTAACTTTCTTCAGACCAGACTAGGTAGTTAACCATTCAGGTAAAGTATGCTATGGGTTAGGGATTTTATCATAAGATTCATTTTTTGAGATTATTATTTTATCGTGTTGCCCATGTGGAGGCTTATGTGAATATTATTATAAACTTGAGAGATTATTATCATTATGATGCCTGTGTGGGGCTGGTATTGGTCTTTTTTGAGCATTATTTGTTGTTTATCATTATTGTGATGCCTGAGTAGGGGCTAGTATTGGTTTTATTTAAGCATTATTTGAGCTCATTTATACCATCACTGAATTGATTCATTATATTATGTTGATTTGGTTATGAGCATGCATCCTCATTTTATTCATCCATATTCATAGAACTGGTACCACTGAGAAACACTGATTTTGAAAAAAAAATGAAACACTTTATAAAATGCCTTAATCAAGGGATGTGTTAGTAAGGTTTATTGATGAGATTGTGATAGTATATGGATCATAAAATCCCTATGGGTCCTGTCCTAGAAGCTTATGCTTAGAAGGTGTATACGAGGTGATATTGAGACATTCCATCCTTATCATACGATTGCATTACATCATTCGCATTTCTCTTATGTGTTTGTTATCATGTAATTTAGTCTTCCTTATATATATATATATTAGTGTGTGGTTACTTTTAATGTAGTTGTATTATTTTAAATTGTTAGGAGCTGTATGATTTGACCTGCCACTGGGAACTTTTGTGTTTTCAGGTGGAAGCATGCTTAAAGTATCCTTTATATGTTTAGTTTACTACTTTGCTCGTTCGGCCTATGATGCTTACTGAGTACAAGCGGACCTTACTCACTAGTACTTTCTGTACCCTTCTGGTGCAAATCACATTTTAAGTACGACCCCGAGTTTGAGTTTTTACTGAGTTGATGCTATTCTGGAGTACTGGTGAGCTCCTTGTTTGGAGTATGTTTCCAGACATCATCATATCTCTATCTTGTCTTTATTTTACATTTCAGAGATAGAGTTGTGTATTTTTCGTAATCTATGTCGGTTTATTAGTGATCTTAACTCATGACACTAGATTTTGGGATTTGATTTATATTTATTTTAGTTTTGAATTTGTTTTATATCATTGGCCTGATTTAATTTAAAGTCTCGTGTTTGGGTATTATTTTAATTCTTTTTTGCATCTTTATCTCATTTGGTGTTGGGCTTACCTAGTCAGGATTGGGATGGGGTAGGTGTCATCATAACCTTAGATTCTAGGTTGTGACAATTATATTTTAAATTAGTTTAGCTTCTGCTCAGTTTTACATTCATAAAATGCTTATTATTATGCCATGCTATGGGTTAGCTTGGGGCTACTTGTGACTTTAAGCATCATATTACATCCAAGGTATAGTTTCGGATTTTGACAAACTTGATATCAGAGCATTAGGGTTAAGGTGTCCTAGGGTTTTTGAAAGTCGCGTTAAGTAGAGTCTCTTTTATAGGTGTGAAGTGCACCACACTTATGATGGGGAGGCTACAAAATGTTTTAGAAAGACTTCACTTCTTTCATGTTCATATCATGTGGTATATTATAACTCAATATATCTTTCTAAGTTGTGCTCTACATGTTTATAGAATATGCCTCCCAGAAGAGCCAATGGATAAAGGAACGAAAACTCACCAGCACCAACACCCATAGAGCATGTGAATGAACAAGTATCAAATGCAAAATTTGGGGATGCTTTTTAGATGCTTACTCAAGCTACGACTGATCAGGTCAATCAACAAACAGTTGAACCCGCAAACCCAAATAGGAGTGTAGTAGTTGTTAGAGTTTGAGACTTTACTCGGATGAACCCTCTAGAGTTTCATGGTTTGTGAGTGGATGAGGATCTATTTACTTTAGTTGAGAGTGTATACTTGTCCTCCTATCATTTAAAAGGGGTCGGACAAATATGATTCAAGTAGTGAAAGATAGACGTAGTGAGGATGTAGCCCCAGTTGATTGGGATGAGTTCATAATAGCTTTTATATATAGGTTCTTTCCATGCAAATTGAGGGAAGCTAAGTTTAAGGAGTTCATCAACCTAAAGCAGAGTAACATGTCTGCAAAGGAGTATTTTCACAAGTTTACCCAGCTCTCCAAGTATGCTCCAGATATTGTTACTGATTCGAGGGCTGGATGAGAAAGTTTATTTTGGGTGTTTTGGAGTTAGTGGTCAAGGAGTTTAGGACTACTATGCTTATTGGAGAAATAGACATCTCCCAACTTATGAATCATGCCTAGCAAATAAAGAAAGAGAATCTTTAGGGGAGAGAGAGAGAGAGGGAGAAGAAGAGGGCAAGGATAGAAAATTTTGACTACCCAGAGCAGAGGTTGGGCGGTGGTAATTGCTACCAGTTTTAGCAGAGATCTTTAGCCCCAACACCTTTTTCAGTTAGTGTTTTATCTCTTAGACCTCGACATTATTAGAGAAATAGAGCATCAGGCTCTAGGTCTTAGGGTAGTGTTACGAGCAGCCAACCACACTTTTCCATCATGTCCTAAGTGTGGTAAAAATCATCCAGGTAAGTGCCTTACTGGCAAGGAGGGTTGTATAGGATGAGGTTAGATTAGCCATATATTAAGGAATTGCCTCTCTGTTGGATATGGAGATAGAGGTAATAGAGCTCAGTCTACTTCTTTAGCAACCCCTTTATGTTGATTGGCTCAGCAAGGTGCTACTAGTGGGGGTGGTTGTCACCGCTAGAACCACTTCTATACATTGTCTTTTCATTCAAGAGAGCTCATCAGACATAGTCACTGGTACATTATGAGTCTTTCATATATATGGATAGGCATTGTTAGATCCAGGGGACACACTTTCCTTCATGACCACTTATATTACAATAAATTTTGGTGTCACTCCCAAAACCATTTCAAAACCCTTCTCGGTCTCTACTTCTGTTGGTGACTCAGTTTTAGCCAAGGAAGTATAAAGAAATTACCCATTATCAATTTTTTTATAAAATCACGACAGTTGATCTAGTAGAGTTAGACATGATGATTTTGATGTCATCCTTGGCATGAATTAGTTACACTCCTATTGTGCCTTTGTTGACTGCAAAACCAAAGTTGTTAAGTTTCAATTTCCTAGTGAATCAGTCCTAGAATAGAAGGGTAGTACCTTAACACCTATAGGTCAATTTGTCTCTTACCTTAAGGCTAGAAAGATGATCCCTCAGGGTTATTTTATCATTTAATTTGGGTCAAGGATTCTAAGTCTGAAACCCCAATCCTTTAGTTTGCTCTATTTTTTAATGAGTATCTGAAAGTGTTTCCAAAGGACCTGACTGGATTCCCTCCTGAGTGGGAGATCGACTTTGGGATAGACTTTTGTCTAGACATTCAACCTATTTAATTCCTCCTTACAGAATGGCTCCGATGAAACTTAATGAATTGAAAGATCAGTTGAAAGGCTTGTTCGACCAACTTCAGGGTTCTAATTGCTTCTAGAGATAGACCTCAGATTTGGCTGTCACCAAATCAAAGTCAGACAATGTGACATTTTGAAGAAAACCTTCAAAACTTGGTATGGTCAATATGAATTTGTTGTTATGTATTTTTGATTAAAGAATGCTCCTTCAACTTTTATGGACTTGAGGAACATGGTTTTTAACTAGTGTTTGGACATGTTCATCATTGTCTTTATATGTGAATCCTCATTTATTCTCAGAGTGATGATGAACATATAGACCATTTAAGGATAGTTTTGAAGACTCTTAAGGATTGTCAGTTATTCCCTAAGTTCATCAAGTGTGAATTCTGGTTTATATCAGTAGTATTCCTCGGTCATATCATTTTCGGTGATGGCATTTAGGTTGATCCTTAAAAGACCAAAACAGCAAGGAACTGTCCAAGACCCATCTCTCCCTCAGACATTAGGAGTTTCTTGGGCTTAGTGGGTTACTACAAATGGTTCGTTGAAGTTTTTTCATCTATTGCTTTTCCTATGCACATATTGACTCACAAGAAAGTTAAGTTTCAGTGGTCCGATGCTTACTAGAAGAGTTTTCAAGAGTTGAAAGCCTGATTCACTTCTGCTCTAGTTTTGAATCTACTTGAGGGTCCAGATGGGTTTGTTGTATATTTTGATGGTTCCAGAGTTGGTATTGGGTGTGTGTTGTACAACACGGTAAGGTCATAGCTTATGCTTCTAGATAACTCAAAGTTCATGAGAAGAATTAACCAACTCACGATCTTGAGTTGGCAGCAGAAGTTTTTGCCTTGAATATTTTGAGACACTATCTTTATGGAGTTCATGTGGATATGTTTACTTACCATAAAAGCCTTCAATATGTGTTCAATCAAAAGGATCTAAATCTTTGTTAGAGAAGATGGCTAAAGTTTTTGAAGGATTATGACATGAGTGTTTTGATCATCTGGGTAAAGCCAATATGGTAGTTAATGTCCTCAGCAGACTATCTATGAGTAGTGTTGCTCATAGTGAGAATAAAAGAAAGAGTTAGTTCATGATGTTCACAAACTTGCTTGATTAGGAGTTCGTCTTATTGATTCAATTGAAGGTACATTTATGGTTCAAAATCTTCATTACTGATGGAGGTCAAGGCAAAGCAGGATAGTGATCCTATTTTTCTTAAGTTGAAGTAAGCAGTCAATCAAAAATTAGAGGTTTTCTCGCAAGGGGGAGATGATGTGCTTCGTTATTAGGGACACTTATGCATTCTTAATATTGATGAGTGAAGACAAAAAATCATGATAAGCTCATAGTTCTCGATATTATATTCACCCAGGTGCCACCAAGATATATCGTAATCTATGGGAAATCTATTGGTGGAATTACATGAAGAGGGATATGATGAAGTTCGTATCTAAGTGCCCAAATTGCCAGTAGGTTCAGGTTAAACACCAGAGACCGAGAGGATTGACTTGGTATATTATCATTCCTACTTGGAAGTGGGAAGATATAAATATCGACTTCATCATAGGGTTACCTCGTATGCGCCATTAGCATGATTTGATATGGGTTGTTGTAGACCAAATGACTAAGTTAGCACATTTCCTACCTGTTAATACTACAAATTCCACCAAGGATTATTCTAGAATTTACATTCACGAGTTGGTCAGGTTACATGGAGTTCCATTATCTATCATCTTATATAGGGATACTCAGTTCATAACGCAGTTTTGGAAATCTTTTTAGAAGGGTCTTAGTATCCAAGTTAATCTCAACACATTATTCCACTCACAGAAAGATGCTCAGGTAGAGCAGACCATTCAGACTTTAGAGGATATGTTAAGAGCTTGTGTGATCGACTTTAAAGGTAATTGGATGATCAGTTTTCTCTCATTGAGTTTGCTTACAATAACAACTTTCACTCCAGTATTCAGATGGCTCTGTTTGAGGTGCTTTATGGTAGGAAATTTAGATCTTCTATTAGATGGTTTAGGCTTGATTTAGTTCATTAGGCTATGGATAAAGTTCAGATAATTAGAGAAAGGCTGAAAATAGCTCAGTGTCATCAAAAATCTTATGCAAATTTAAGGAGAAGAGAACTTGAGTCGGTAGTTAATGATTGGGTCTATTTGAAAATTTAAACCATGAAAGGGGTGATGATATTTGGCAAGAAGGGGAAGCTTAGACCTGATATGTTGTTCTTTACAGGATTCGGAGGCGCATTAGCAATATGGCCTATGAGTTAGTGTTTCTCGATAGACTTAGCATCGGTGCACCCAGTATTTCACGTGTTCTTGCTGAGGAAGGGCATTTGTGATTTGTCCCTAGTAGTTCCATTAGAGAGTATGGGTGTGAAGGATAATCTCTCTTATGAAGAGGTCCCAGTTGAGATTCTTGACCGTCAAATTCATAACTAGTTAGTTGAGGGAGCCATTTTGGAAGCAGAAGCAAATATGATAACCAAGTAACCTTATCTTATTTCCATCCATTTCAGTACCAGCTTGAGGTAACAATTTCCTCATTAGTATTCTTACTAGTTTCATGTCCCATCAGTTGTTCTTATGCTCTCAGTATGCATGCATATCTCATGAATTCGGTTCAATTTATATTTTAGTCAGAAATCTATTACTATGTTAGTACTGCATCCTTTAGAACTTAGTTTTTGGGATTTCAGCTCTTTCCCTACCATTTTATCCTAGTAGTCTTTATTCAAGGATGAATGTTCCTAAGGGGGAGATATTGATTTAGAAAAATAGTCACCAATTCCCGAAATATGCACCAGAACAACTCAGTATATGAGTCGTACAGTGAGGTCATGGGTTGACTCATTCTGAGTAGTAGCTCCAAAGTCCTGAAAAGATAGAAATTTTACCCAATTGCTACAACTAAGGGGCATGAGTCGTAGGACCAGAGTACGAATCATTTAGTGACTTGTACTGATAAGAAAATTAATATACAACATTTTCTCTTAGGGGCCACGATCCTTGCCACAAATCGTAGGTAGACCTCACGAGTCGTGAGACAGAGTAGTGCCTGAAAAAAGCAAATTCTGCCTGGGAATAATGAGTCAAAGGATGACTTGTGGGTTTAAGTTACGACCCATACCATAGACCCATGACTACTAAACCCAAAAAGTTTAGTTACTTTAATCAGGGGTATTTTCAAATTTTACTTAAAGCTTAATCCTAAACCATGTCATTTGGGGTAATTTTCAGTGGGATTATATGGGAGTGGTCGACCTTTTTTCCATATTCTCTCTTAAACACTTAGAAAGAAAAATCAGAAGGCGATTAAACTCTCTCAAAGTCAAGAAATCCTAGGATTCTTCCTTAAAACTTCAGAGATTCAAGCGCTTAGCATAAAATTTCAGACTCCAGGTATGTGGGATTTCAAAAATGGTTACTCTTTCACCTTTGAGTCCCAAAAGTCTTCAGTTAAATATCAAAATTCATGGTTTATGATTCTACGGTTCATACCTAGTTTATGAATTCCCCTCTTATTTAGTACTTACATGTTTTCCATGATTATGATACTATAACATATGTTTTCATGATTTTTGTTACCTTGCATAACATAGAATATTCATGATTTGGTACTTAGCCTGGTTTTATAGTATTTTCACATTATTTAGCTTTCCTTCAGAAAACTTGAAGTGTTATGAACACACAATCCTAATACTTAGTGAATTTAGTATGAACAAGCATGATTAATTTTTTAGTAATATTGTCTTTCAGAAATCATTCAGATTAATTAGGTTCTGACCCAGTTTTTAGAACACCAATTTTACATAAGCTATCAGTATAATAAGGTTGGGAGTATCACTTAGTACTGAGTTGGATTAGGATCCCAGTTTCACCCAAAATCCCAGAACTACCTGCCACCGTAGGTTTATTTAGCCCCCAGTTAGGCATCAGCTTAGTGATCATGTCAGTCATGCCTTTATACCCTGGAAAGGTATTTTAGGTCCTCCCAATGAGGCATATACATTGGACTCCAAGTTAGATCACATGGTTTATATTGGTTAGTAGACTATCCTACAAACTCAGATTCAGTATATTTGTACATGGCCCCCAGTTCAGTTTTACTTGCACTGTATTATGACCTTTCAGAGTATCTTTGCATTTTATTACTGGGTCATTGTACTACAGTTTAGTTCTTTGTACTCAGTTAGCATTCAACACAGTATATTTAGTATTTTCAGCATGCTCGGTTCATTTTATAGCTTGTATATCTCACATGGTCAATAAATTCAAAGTACTGATTGTATACTTTTTTTGTGCTCTATCATTTTATGGTATAGGTTTGGTACTCAGCCTCTACACTGTAGTTAGTACATTCCAGTGCCACCTCAGCAACTACCAGTGGCGAGTCCTCATCATCCGAGGATGAGTATTCATTATGTTTTCTTTAGTATTTTTAGCTTCAGTATTTAGAGTTAGCTGGGGACTTATCCCAGTAGCTCAACAGTATTTGAGTCTTTCAGACATAGAGTCAGACTTTTTTAGCTTTAGTATTTCTTTTCAAATTTGGTTTATCTCAGAGATTTTAAGATTTATTCAGATAACTATATTTTAAATCAGTTTAGCTTCTGTTCAATTTTATCTTTATAGAATGCTTAGTATTATGACATGCCATGGGTTAGCTTGGTGCCATTTGTGACTCTAAGCACTGTGTTATGTCTAGGGTGTAGTCTCAGTTCGTGACAAGTACTTTCAAGATAATATGAAATTATTGTCAAGCTAGGTTCTTTGACCAAATCATTAAATTTGTTTTTTTTTACTTGTGTTAGTTGATTTTTGTGAGCAGGGTTTTCTCATGATCATATGATTACTATCTAAATTCTTATTTGTGCATTGAAACTCAAGCTTTAAGACTACTTTACGAACTATGAACTCTATATTGCAAATGATATGTTTTTTATACAAGATTTTTGGCTTATGATCTATAAAATTATATAGAGCTTAGGCTCACAACAATACAGTTATACAAACATGCTGAGCATAGACTCAAACTATGACTCAGTTATGTTACATGATATATTACATAGAACTAGTATGTTTTGGGAGAACTATGTAGCACCGAGAGGACAAGGTTTAATATAATCCATGTCCCATAACTATGTTCCCACTATAGGTTTCACCCAATAGGCATAATTTCAGAATATTTATGTTTATGGTTTTGTACCTGGGCCGGTCACAACAACCTTTTCTAGTATGGGTGTATGGCACTGGCCATCAAGAGCTCACATGGTGTTTATTAGTTATAAGAAACTCCCCTATGTTTAACTTTGTGAAATTACTATTTATATACTCATGAAACACATTTATGCATACTTAATCATCATGATTTTAGTCTCAGGTTTTTAATTATTTTAAGTTACTCTTTGCATGTTTTCATGATCAGTTATTCAGTTTTTACTATATATATGTATATACTTGTGTACCAATACATTTATTTGGTTTGACTGCACCTTGCACTACATTCAAGCTTAAGATTTACTAGTAGACATTTAGTAGCACTTGACATTTAGCTAATTGATGTGCTCTCCTATCATTCTGGAGGCTGAGAGACATTTTCAGTTTTCTTCATTATTTGGTTACGTCTTTTGATTCAATAAAGGTTATGTGGCCTTGTCCTGGTTGACTCTTATGTTTATAGTAGAGGCTTCACTAGATAAACAATATTTAGTAGTTGATATTCTTTCATTTGATCTAGTCTTGTCTTAATAAAGATTGTTTGTTTTCAAATTTAGCTTATTATCATTGTTTATGTTTTCGCCTAAATTTCATGATTGATTTAACTCTATAGATATGTTATGCCAAGGGTACCTCCAAACCATTAGTGAGCAACTAGATATGGCTCATGGCTAGGGCATAGACTCGGATAATAAAAACATGGTATTAGAGCAATAGGTTGTGTCTTAGGGTATTGGTGAAGTCATGTCTAGTAAAGTCCTACTTATGGGTGTAAAGTGTGCCATATTTACTATTAGGAGGCTACAGGGCATATAGAAATATTTCACTTCATTCATGATCTATTTTGTGTGATAGGGCTTACTATGTCTCTTTTCTAACTCGTGCTTTATGCATGTTGCAGATTATGCCTCCAAACAGAACTGCCAGTCAGAAGGTCACTGCTAATGATGGAGTTGAGTCCACTCTAGCATTTCTAGTTCATATTGTTTGGACCAAGAACAAAGCTCGTTATTCAAGTCAAAATGCTAATGCTGAGACTCCACATGTAATATCAATTACGTAGAGGGGTTCCGATTCATCAGCCTCTTAGCTGCCAAATTTTGATCCCAATATTTATTTGATGAATGTTATTTAGATGTTAACTCAGATAGTGTCCATTTAGACTAATCATGCAGCTTCAACTGACCTCAACTCTCATAATGTCTTTAAGATCCACAACTTTCTTAGAATAAACCCTCCAAAGTTCACAGGGTCAAAGCTTAGTGACGATCCCTAAAATTTCATTAGTGAGGTTCAATAGATTCTTCAAGGATGCTTTTAAGCAATAGAAAGATGTTCGAGGAGGGGACGTTGTACCTGTAGAGTGGGATGAGTTAAGGATACTTTCTTGGGGCATTTCTTTCATCAAGAGTTGTGGGAGGTAAAGGTCAGTGAGTTTCTCAATTTGGAGTAGGTTTATGTGTGCAAAAAATTATAGTCTTAAGTTCATCCAGCTATCTCACTATGCTCCAGATATGGTATCTGATATAAGGAATGGGATGAGTTTGTTCGTGTCAGTGCTTTTTGATAAGTTGGCATTTTGTCATCTTTTTAGTCTTTTTTAGCTTGAATTATTGTCTTGTTTTCCTTGATTCGATTCATATCTTATGGTAAAAATTGTCACTTGTATAAGTGGTTCATGAACTTGAGGATAAGCTAGCCTTACGAGTCAAGAAAAACACAAAAATGAAGAAAAAGGACTTAGGATGATGAATGGAAGGAAGATAATGGTTGGCGTGGTCATATACACCGGCATCTCGCCATATGCCCCCACACATGATGGGGCATATCAGTTCCTAGGAGGGCTTAAGGGACAACCTTAACAAGCATGGGCACATGCGCCCACACCTAGGCATGTACGCCAACATGTCAAGGTCGCATTTGGCAAGTCAGCAAAGCTTGAAAGGGCAACATAGTGACCTGCATAGCCACCTACTACTGTACATGGTCACATATGTTGGCATATTTGCTAGCATGTTCTAGGCGCACTGGTATTTTCATATGCATTTTTCAGCTATAAAAGGAATTTTTCAGATCTGAAACTCCATCTTTTTGGTATTTTTGAAGTTTAAAGCTTGTATTTGAAACCCTAGAATGGGATTTTAGTGATTGTGCGTAATTTTCTTTCTTGGAATTTAGAATTTCTCGTGGAATATTTGGATTTTATGGCGGAATTTAATGAGAATATAGGTATATTTCTTCTTCTCTTGTTATGAGTAGCTAAATACCCAACTTGGGGTTATGCATAATTGAGTTGTGATTTTTGTGTGGGTTGTACCCAATTTTCTAGATTATTAATTATTTGTTGAGTATTTAGTCATTAATCCATGATTTAACTTAAGATTAGAGGTTGCAAACTCTAGTTTTGCTTAGAACCCTTTTCGTCCTTAGCATAGGGGATAAGGGTGAGGAGTAGCGATTGACAATAAATTGATTCTATCATTTAATAGTATATCTTAGAAATAAGGCTACTAATTGAGGTATTTTGTGGTTAAATGGAAACATGTGTGAGGTGTTCGAAAGAACCCACATATGAAATTTCAATGTTTTATTGACAGATTGACATTGGAACATATAACTTAGTCTATCCACAACAATTAGTTAAGTATTAGGAAAATTTGTGCATTCCCATGCATATACTTGCACTCATGAGGGCATAACTCCAAGTCTCTCTTACTCTTGATTACATTCTTTAGATTTCAAATTGCAAACCAAACTTTGAAGTTGACTATTTGAAAATGAAATCAGTTAAACAAACCCACCATTTACTTTATTTGCTTTATTTCTAGCATTGCGTGCCTACTTATAGTCTCTTGTGACACTTGAGAGTGAAGCTATTGCTCTTATTCCTTGTGGATTTGACTCTGACTCCTAAGTTGGGTAAAAGTATTTCTAACGACTGCATACATTCCTTTCCTAAAGTGTATTTGAGAGTTGTAAAAAATAGCACCATTGCCGGGGAATGAAACGTAGTGTTAATTCTTTGTAGTGTACGTTATAAGTTACTTTTGTTAACCGTAGTGTAAAATTTGCTTTATTTGTTATTTTTGTCCTGTTCAAAGGATAATCTAAGTCTTCACGACACAATGAGTCTGCATGAAAGCGATGCCGCCTCCTTTGATGGACAACTTGATGATGAGGATTACCTAGGGGATATCGAAAGAGAAAGTAATTCACATCCCACCCAGGGAGGGTAATGGAATGTTTCATGTCAAAAGTGTGATGCTCCACTTATTCCAAATGAAGGGCCTATTTGACGGTCAAGCTCACGAAGATGCAAACCTCCACTTGAAGAACTTTATAGATGTTTGTACTCCATTCAACATTGCTCATATCCCACAAAAATATATCTCGTTGAGGCTCTTTCCATTCTCATTGACGGGTGATGCAGTATTGTGGTTGTGGTAATTACTCACGGGGTCTATAACATCTTAGGCTGAGTTGATGGAATTTTTTATAGACCGATTCTTTCCACCATCCCGCATGCTCCAATTAAGGGATGAGATCATAAACTTTCGGCAATTGAGTGGTGAACCATTGTATACAGCATGGTTAAGGTTTGATAAAAAGTTGATACAATGCCTAAACCATGAAGTGCCAGATAAGATGCTTCTCCAAATCTTTTATAGAGCATTGGACCAATTGAAGAAGAAGGTAGCAGATAATACGAAAGAAGGATCTTTGATTAAACAAACCTTCAGAGTTGCTTCAAATTTATTGGACCAAGTGACAAAGCAAAGTAGTGCATGGAACATATGAGATACCGAGGTGTCCATGGGGGATCCCTCCTCATCTTATATGAGCCAAGAGAAAAGAATGAAAAATGAGGAGAGAGATGAAAATATGGCTAAAGTGATGACACAATTGGATCTACTTACTAAACATGTAATAGGTGCAACTCCAAATGTGGTCAATGCCATAGCTACAAAGGGGTCTAAAGCTTATGATGATGATGATGATGTGAAGTCTCTTGATGAAGAAATTCGATACTTGTCGAACCAAATGGTGGGTTCCTGACCTACCTATCAAAGGTAAGGCCGAAATCAAGGTTGGAAGGAAAGGGCTGGTGATTGGAAAGACCAAGATTGGAGGAACCACAATCATGATAGAGATTAGAGGGATAAAGAGAAAGATAGGGACTGTGATTAGAGATACAAAGAGTGTGACCATGATAGATACATCCCTCCTCATGATAGGTAAAAAGGTAAAGAGACTACCATTGTGGACCCAAAATGTTATAAGAAATAAGATGTGCTTGCTTGTATTCTTATAGGGGTTGAAGGGAGTGACAAGATGTTAAAAGAGATTAAAAATGACTTTTTGCAACTCAATCAAATGGTTACATTGCATTTGGCCTCAATCAAGCAACTTGAGACTTAATTGGGCCAAATCTCAGCTCAACCAAACTCAAGGCAAAAGGGTGGTTTACCTAGTGACACTATGGTGAATCTGAAAAATGATGGTCACTGCATGGCAAATACCACTAGGAGTGGTAGGACTCTTTGTAATGATGTTGTAAATCTTGATGATGACCCAATAAGAGGGGGTTAATAAATAAGTGTGAGAAAAGAGGAAGCGACTTGATAAATCGAATGATGAAGTTCCTATTCAAAATGTGCCAAATGTTGAGAAGCCGGATGAAGTGGAAGAGAAGGGTGAAAGTGAAGAAACGCCTCAAGCGGGTGATGATAATGTCTTAAAATTGGATGAAAGTCCGATTGTTTCAAAGCCGCAAATAAAAATCCCTCCTCCATTCCCTCAAAGGCTTAAGAAGAATGAGGATGATTCAAAGTTCAAAAAGTTCCTCTCAAAATTTAGCAACTTATCGGTGAATATTCTTTTGTTGGATGCCTTGTAAGAGATGCTCGGGTATGCCAAGTTCGTAAAGGACTTGGTGACAAAGAAAAGAACAATGGACTTTGAAATGGTGGAGATCTCACATAGTTATAGCGTTATCATGTCTAGCCATATGGTGGTCAAGAAAGAAGACCCCGATGACTCACTATTCCTTGAACCATTGGGGTGTATCAATTTGACAAAGCATTGTGCGACTTAGGGGCAAGTATAAACTTGATTCCTCTAGATATATTCAAGAAATTGGGGTTGGGTACTCCAAGGCCCACAACTATAAGGATCCTAATGGAAGATTGGTCTATCAAATGACGATGGGAATTTTATATAATATGGTTGTTCAGTTTGACAAATTAATATTTCCCCTCCGACTTTGTGATCCTAGATTGTAATACCAACTTTGAAGTTCCAATTATCCTTGGTAGAACTTTCCTTGCTATCAGGAGGGTATTAGTTGATGTGGAATATGGAGAGATGAAGTTTAGAGTCAATAATGAATAGTTGACTTTCAACGTGTGGAAGTCCATGAAGCAACCAAAGGAATTGCAAATAATCTTCGTAATTTACATGATTGATAATAAGGTAGCCGATGTTATGGAGGTGGATTTCATTAGTGAAACATTAGCCAGTGTTTTGTGGAATTATGTAAAGGAAGAGATTGAAGAGTATGATGAGGTCATCGCTTCTTTGACGTGTATTTGCTCTTATAAAAAGAATCCATGCAAATGGGACCTTGACTTGAAAAATTAGGAGACTCCTACCGCAAGGCCTTCAATTGAAGATCAACCACAACTTGAGCTTAAACCATTACTACTGCACCTTTGATATGTTTTTTTGGGGGAAGGTAACACCTTGCCCATTATTATTACGGGAGATTTGTTGCCTTGGAAAATAGAAACATTGAAGTTAGTTGTGAGAAAATTCATTCGGTCCATTGGGTGGACTATTATGGATATTATTGGAATTGCTCCAGGCATTCTTACTCATAAGATAAAGTTGGAGCCCAATTGTGCCCCAAATGTTGAACATTAATAGAGGCTCAACCCTCTGATGCAAGAAGTGGTGAAAAAGAAGATAATCAAATGGTTGGATGCGGGCGTTATGTATCCAATCTCGGATATCACATGGGTAAGCCTGGACCAATGTGTCCCTAAGAAAGGTGGAATCACAGTGGTTCCTAATAAAAACAATGATCTTATCCCTATGAGACCAGTTACGGGATAGAGAGTGTGCATGGATTACCGAAAATTGAATTTGTGGACGGAAAAGAACCACTTCCCTATGCCATTTATGGATCAAATGCTTGATTGGTTTGCGGGGTGAGTGGATTGTTTTTAATTTCAAATTCAAAGGTTAAGTCTGAGTAACCCCATTAAGAAAAGTGCATATTTTCTCAATGATAGATCGGATGACGTCATTCTTAAGGTCAAATCATCATTTTGGTTAATCTAATGGTCATGATCCATTCTTGTGTACAAATTCTAAGTGTGTAGAGTGAAGTTATGTGCATACCTTTAATTTACTTGAATTTAATTTGGGTTTTGAAGTGCTTAGAGTTTGTTGTGTGTCCTTGAAAACACTAGATGAGGAAGGTACATAATCACCACACCTTATTTAGAGTCTTCATGAAAAACACACCTTGAATTAAACCCCTCAAAACCCGAATACATAGTTGCAAGGGAAGGTGTACTTTGAAATCGAATATGCCCGGTCACTTTTTGGTCACATGCGCGTACACATGGAGACTTGTGTGCACATGTGGACCTCGCATGTGCCCTTGTTGTGAATTGTCCCCACATGTGTGCTGATTTGCATGCACATGTGTTGGGATGCGTTCGTATTTTAGTGTCTGTAGTTCGTATAGTTAGCATTTTTCAATGATTTTCTCTCTTATGATTTTACATGCCTTTATCCTTTGTATTCACCACTTTTGTGTAGTACTTATTTTCTTTTATAATATATTAAAAATCCAAAAACATGTTTTACCTTTTTTTTGTTTTGGTTGTTTCTTTTGTTTCATTTCAGAGATGACTCACCCAAAATCAATGTCGCGTGCTACAAAGAATACCAAGGATAAGGGTAAATATTAAGCCACCACTTCTAAGAAGAAAGCTCCGACTCAAAATGATGAACCTTTTAACCTCGAGCTTCAAAAAGCTATTCATCTTTAAATGGGGTTGGACAAGAATACTGAGGCACTTAGAAGGGAAAAGGAAGACAAGATCTAATTTGATTTAGAGGGGATTCATGTACTTTATGATGATTGGGTATGCACCCGAGTTTTCAATATGGAAAAATAGTTCAGCATGAAAGGGGTTCCCGAGCATTTTCCTAACATTATATAACAAAATGAGAAGCGTGTATGGCATGTCTTTACAGATGTTGATGATGCACAAAAGGCTCCCGTCTACTTTCTAGAGATTGTTAAAGAGTTCTATGCTTCCTACCACATTTGGCATAAGCAACATAAGTACAAACAGTCGGTAGAGTTGCAACCTTGCTTACCTAGTGTTCTTGTACGAGGGTCAACGTTCCTTGCACCCTGGATGACATCAACAAGATCTAATTTGGTACTCTTTCTGCGGCTAACACTAAATGTAAAGAGCGGGTAAATAGCAGATGCACGCAATTTCCTTTGCTTGCTCTAATTATTGCAAAAGGCCTACCTACATCAGCAAATGGTGAAGGTCAAATCAAAAGGCCTGATATATCTATTTAAGCTATGCATTGGCTTGGCTTTGTGGGTTCTCAGTTTCTACCTTCCAGCAATGACCAAAGCATTCCTATTGATAGGGTCATCTTAGTAGGATGCATTATGAGTGGTGAACATATTAATGTGGGAGAAATAATTACCGACATGATAAAGATAAGAGCCAAACAACAGGGGACGTTTTTGCCTTTGCTTGTTCTCATATCCATAGTATGCTTTGCTACCAAGGTTTCTCACTTTCCTTTGATTGATTGACGAATAAAATCTTTTGAAGTGATTGATCTTACAAATAGTCAGGATGATGACAATCCTACAGAGAAGAAGAGAAGAATTTCTGAGGTGTCTAGTTCATCTTTATAAGAGCTACCTAGTTTTAAGGGCACGAGCACCCCTCCTATGATCTCACCTTTATCAAATGTCCCATAGAATTCTAGTGGCACTACTCCGGTTGTTGATCCACCTTTTGTATCACCTCCTTTGAGCACTTTACACCCTCTTTCTCACACTACTCAACCTCCTAGAGATGGTTATATAGTTACGTTTGCTAAGGTTGCATCCATGAACCTTGTAAACAACATTACTCTAGTCGTCTTGTCATTAATATACCATAGTTCATATAGGTTGTCATTGAGAGGAGTCTCGAGCAATTACGTACGTAGATACAGGATTATGAGGAAAGATTGGCTGAAGTTTAGGAGAGAAAGGATAGTGAGGCGTTTGCTACTCCCAGGGATTATCTTACTATTCATTGGGAGGAGTTCTAGTCAGTACAACCTTTCTTTAGATGATCCGATAAAACTACCTCAGGTTGCCCTTGACCCAGTTCTACCATTTGCTGATTTGTTTTGGAGCACTACGGAGAGATGTGAGGCAGAGGTTGACTTAGGTGTAGGGCGAAATGTGGTTCAACAGATTTGAGTTGTGACATAGTTATCATGGGATGATCAGCATGCCTAACTAGTTGATGCCAGTTTTAGTTTGCATCCTCTTAAGGATTGTCATGTCTGTTTGATTACAGTCATAGGAGCCTAGTCTGAGGAGGCTCCTTGTATTTTAGATGATGATCAGGTACAGACTACTCATGATGTAGATACACACACTTAGTGAACCTCAGGGAGTCCTTACTCTTCCTTTCTATCATTCTCTATTGTTGCATTAAGGACAATGCAACATTCTTTAGTTGAGGGTGGGACATTTTATTCCTGGTCTGTAATATTATCTCTTTTTGATACACTCTCTTGATGGTGACATTTCCCTTATCGAGTTTGTGTTTTGATTTACATTATGTTAGCCACACTCTTGACATTTTTCTCAACGGGGTCGTGTTTTGATTTACATTGTGTTAGCCTTTGTTAGGCCTGTATTATGCACTTGTTATATCATTTTTATGCCTATGCATGTTTTCTTTGTGTTTGTGATAAATTTTGGGTGATGTTTATGTTGAATGAGTGTATCATTTTATTCGCCTCTTGTAAATACGTGTTAAATAAACTCCTAGAGTTTTCTTCAAAACTCAGTTCTTTCCCAAGGAGCACATTTTTATTTTTTTTTGATATTTTGTTTTCTTTGTCGAATCGAGTGGCATTTCCCTATGATAGATAAAATGGGAGACTTTCTTCAGGGAAATGCTCATCTTTTAAAGTTAGACTCATATGGTTGAGTTGCATAGTTTGAAAGGTACCTCCAAAATTTATCATTGGCAAGCAGTATGAGTTTTGAAAAGCAAAATAAGTTTTTGAAAGGAAATGAGCTAAGAATCTTCAAGCTTTCTCTTTAATTGTGACCTTTTAATTCAATTTTTGTCTCTTTCTTCAAAAAAGAAGAATTTTTTATTCGGAGTGATTTGTCAAGTCATTTGCTCAATTTATTTGGAAGACTATCTCTCTATTTTAAGAGTGTGGTGCCTTGTAGTCTAGAACTTGCCCCAAGTGTATTCAAGGTGAAATCCTAGACCACACTTGGTTTAGAGGATGACCCAAGACCTTTTTTGGACTGTCACATAGCCTAAGTCCCACATTAGAATGTTCCCTAGTCAAAACCATTTGAACCTCTTTCCATTTTCTTCTTTCTTTATGATAACCATAATATTACACCATACCCCTTTTTGAATAACCCCTCTCTTGGCACCCAACATCCTTGAATGTGTCACATTCTTTCTAGTGTAGGCCGTTGTAGGCAAATGCCTAAGTTGGGAGTGTATAGTTGTAATGATGAAAAAACTAGGCCAAAAGCCTAAGTTTGGGGGGGGGGGGGGAACTGCAAGTATTGTTTATAAAAGGTGTATGCTTCAGTGTCTCAAAGAATTCTCCATGAAAACAAGCCTTACAAGTCAAGAAGAACACAAAAATTGAGGAAAAAAACTTAGGTTGATGCATGGAAGGAAAATGAGGGTTGGTGTGGTCACATGTTCCAGCATCTCGCCATATGACCCCATACATGATAGGGAATCTCATCCCCCAGGAGAACTTAAAGGACTACCCTGCCATGCGTGGCCACATGCACCCGCACCTGGGCATATAAGCCAGCAAGTAAAGGTTGCATGTGACAAGTCAACAAGTCTAGAAAAGGGAAAAATAGTGACATGCGCGTGAACATGGTCACATGCACTGGCACGTGCTCCACCATGTACTAGGAGCGGTGGCATTTTTGTAATTATCTGTTACATATTTTTCCAACTATAAAAGGAATTTTTCAGATTTGAAACTCCATCTTTTTGCCATTTTTGAAGTCTAAAGCTTGTATTTGAAACCCTAGAGTGGGATTTTAGTGAGTGTGCTTAATTTTGTTTCTTGGAATTTGGAATTTCTCTTGGAATATTTGGACTCTATGGCGGAATTTAATGAGAATATAGGTCTATTTTCTTCTTCTCTTGTTATGAGTAGCTAAATACCCAACCTGGGTTATGCATGAGTAATTTGTGATTTATGTGTGGATTGTACCAATTTTCCTAGATTATTAATTATTTGTTGAGGATTCAGTCATTACTCCATGATTTAACTTAAGATTAGAGGTTGCAAACTCTAGTTTTGCTTAGAACCCTTTTCATCCTTGACAAAGGGGATAAGGGTGTGGAGTAATGATTGATAATAACTTGATTTTATCATTTAATTGTAGATCTTATAAATGAGGCTACTAATTGAGGTATTTTGTGGTTAAAAGGAAACATGTGTGAGGTGTTCGAAAGAACCCACACATGAAATTTCAATGTTTTATTGAAAGATTGAAATTAGAACTTATAACTTAGCCTATCCACAACAATTAGTTAATTATTAGGAAAATTGGTACTTACCCATTCATATACTCACACTCATGAGGGCATAAACCTAAGTCTCTCTTACTTTTGATCACATTCTTTAGATTTCCATTTTGCAAACCAAACTTCAAAATTAACTATTTGAAAACAAAATCAATTAAACAACCCTTCCCCCCATTTACTTTATTTTCTTTATTTCTAGCATTGAATGCCAACTTATAGTCACAAGTGACACTTGAGAGTGAATTGATTGCTCTCATTCCCTATGGATTCGACCCCGACTCCTAAGTTGGGTAAAAAAATTTCTAACAACATGTACATTACTTTCCTAGAGTGTAATTGAGCATTATCACTTTCCAGACTTTCGAGTAAAGAGGATAAGGAAAAAATGTTAATTAGATACATATACATAGCTCAGCTTATAATTCATGTTCATCGGGTTGAAGAAGATAAGTTGAAGGAGTGGGAGGAGAATCAGCGTAAGAGATCCAAGATGGCCAACCATGAGTACAGTCGGTAGGGGGCCAAAAATGGGAACTGGTCTTGCTTCCATAATAATTCATTCAGCTCATCCCCATCTTCATCAATTGCACCTGCTCCCAGGTTTAGAAATAATTAGATGTTTAGAGCTTCAGGATCTCAGTTTCAGGGCAATGTTACAAAAGGACTTTCATACCCTTTTTGTAATAAGTATAGGAAGCATCATTTGGGTGAGTGTCTATATGGTAGAATGTGTGTTTCATATATGGATAGTAGGATCACGTGGTGAAGTATTTTCCTTCGGCTAGATAGGGAAACAGTGGTAATAGAACATAGACTACCTCATCAGCTGTGGCTGGCCATGGTACTCAGAAAGGTAATGCTCCAGATTTCGATAGTGGTCAAAACTGCTTTAATGTTTTATCTAGCCATCACTATCAGGAGAGCCCCTGATATCATTATTTGTATGTTGAAAGTTTCTCTCTCAATGATTATTCTTTGTTAGATCCAGGAGGTACCTTGTCTTTCGTGATTCCTTAGGTAGCTATGAAGTTCGGAGTTAATCTCGAACAACTCCTAGAGTCTTTATCTATTTCCACTCCAGTTGGTGAGTGTTTCTTATCTAGACGAATCTATGCAAATTGCATCATGTTAATTCTTCATAGATATACCACAACCAATCTAGTAGAGTTAGACATGGTAGATTTTGATGTCATATTAGGCTATGCTTAGTAACAAAAACCAAAACCTGAGAATTGACGTCCCAGGTTGGCACGAGAGGGTTCATGAGTCGTGAACCCAGTCTTATATAGTACTGTAACACTCAAAAAGTCTCTAAGATCATCTCAGACTTAGTACAGAAAAACCAGTTGAAAACCAGTAATTTCTCTCTTAGAACAATGGGTGACAACGACCCGTGGTTAGATAGGACGAGTCATTCTATGACTCATTTTTGAGAAAACCCAGGTCATGTCCCAAAACTTGACATTTTTCATAAATGGCTACAAGTAGATACCACAACTTGCTGGAAGATTCCACGAGTCATAAAATATGATCATAGCCTAGGAACAACGATTCACTCAGAATAAATCATGGTGACAACCAACGAGTCATTCCATGTGGTCATTGTGACCTATTCATATGTCCTATAAAAATTCCTAGTGACCACAAGTCAAACCTACAACTCATTGGTTCGTTGAACGAGTCATTGGGTGACTCGTCCGTCGCAATCTGCAATTTTTAAAAATAGTTTCTCAGGGGTATTTTTGCATTTTCCTTATTTTCTAATCTCATACTATGTTTTTAAGCTTCTTAGGAGAATTTTAAAGGGGCTTAAGTATTTTTTCCCTCATTATTCTAAATCACTCAGAAAAAAGAGAATCTTATGCTCTCATTCCCTCAAGTTAGAAACTAAGGTTCCTCACCAAATGCTTCAAGGATTCAAGTTTCCTGGCGAGAATTCTTCACTCCAAGTATGTGGGATTTCAACAAGGGTTCCCTTTCACCTTTGAATCTCCAAAAACTTTATGTTAAACATCAAATTAAGATATTATGATTTTAGAGTTCTTATCTAGTTTAAGAAATTTCTTCTATTTCAGTATTCCTATGATCATGATTTGATAATTGCATGTTTTAAATTAGTTATGGTATCCTGCATCACCTAACATTTTATAACTTGATGTTTAGCTTGCATTTTTACAGTATTTTCATATGGATTAGTTTTCATTCATAAAGTTTAGTGTGTTATGAACACACGATCCCTGTATTCTTTATTTTATCATGAATTAACATGAGTAGTTTCAGTTACAAACCTTATGACTCTAATCGTAGTCTTAGCTTTAATAACCATAATCAGTATATTCAGTCATACATATCTTCAGGATACTTTCATATAAAGAATATTCTTATTTAGTTTTAGAACATCAATTTTATGAGCTATCAATATAACCCAATTAGGGATTAGTACTTAGCACTAAATTGGACTGGGGTTCAGTGAACCTAAGTCCCAAAACTATATGACACCATTGGTTTATTTAGCCCTCCTAGTTGGGCATCAGTTTAGTAATCATGCCAGCCATTCCTTTATACCCTGGCAAAGTATATTAGGTCCTCTCGATAGGTGTATACATCAGACTCCATGTTTAGCTCGTATGGTTAATGTTGGTTAACAGGATCTCCCACAAACTCAGACTTAAGAATTGTGCATGACCCGCAGTTCAGTTTTACTTGCTTTTAAACTATGATTTTCAGACTATTGCTTTTAAACTATCATAGTTTAAAATATTGCTTCTATTACACTCCAGTATTGGTAGAAATATTGCTTCTATAAAAATATTGAAATGTTGTACTAAAATACAATACCGAGTGTAATAGAAGCAATATTAGGTCCTCTCCAACTTTTGCACCCAGTATTGTATTTCAGTACAACATTTCAATATTTTTCCAGCATGTTCAGTTTATTTTATAGTTTCATGTGTCACATGATCAGTACATTCAAAGTACTGATCGTATACCTTCTTTGAACTATATCATCTTATGGTATAGGTTTCGGCTCTCAGCATCAACCCCACGATTATTACACTCTAGTGCCATCTCAGTAGCTGACAGTGGTGAGTCCCCATCATTGGAGGATGAGGTTTTATAATTTATTTTCCTTTCGTTATTATTTTTAGTTTCATACATTTAGAGTTAGTTGGGAGTTTGTCCCAACAACTCATCAGTTAATAGTGGCTTTTAGACAAAGAGTTAGACATTTTAGTTTTATGGTTTGTGTCATACTTAGTATTTATCTTTGTGATATATATATTCAGACTCATATTTATTTCAAATAATCATTCTTAAAATTTAGCTAGCTTCCACATTAGAAAATCTGTAAAATTAATATATTAGTATTATGCTAGCCCATGGGTTAGCTTGGAGTAATTTGTGGCTATAAGCATCATGTTACGTCTACGGTGTAGGCTCGGGTCGTGAAAAACTTGGTATCAGAGCATTAGATTTAAGGTGTCTTAGGGTGTCTGAAAGTCACATAAAGTAGAATCTCATTCATGGGCTACAAAACATTTTTAGGAAAATCTCAGTTATTTCATGTTCATATCATATGATAGGGTATAAATTCTATTTATCTTTCTAATTCGTGCTCTACCCATTTAAAGAAAATGCCTCCTAGAAGAGCTAATGAACGAAGAAACAGAAATGATAACTAGCAAGCTCCACCAGTTCCAGTAGATCCCCTAAATGAAAAGGTTCCATATGTCAAATTCAGGGTTGCATTTCAAGTAATTGCTCATTCCATGACCAACTAGGTGAATCAACAAGTTGTAGCACCTGCTAATCCAAATAGAAATGCAGCTGTTATGATACTCTAGGACTTCACTTGAATTAATCCTTTGAAGTTCCATGGTTTGAAGGTGGAAGAGCATCCATAGGATTTCATAGATGAGATTCAAAAGATCACTCGGATCATGGGCATTATGCCAGTTAAGCCTGCAGATTTGGCCACCAATCAGTTGAAAGGGGTGGCTCAGACCTGGTTCAAACAGTGGAAGGATGGTAGATGTATGGATGCAGGCTCAGTTGATTGGGATAAGTTTGTAACTAATTTTCTGGAAAGGTTCTTTCCTCGTGAGTTAAGGAAAGCTATAGTTGAGGAGTTTATCAAATTGATGTTGGGTAACATGTCCGTGAAGGAATACTCTTTGAAGTTTACCCAGCTCGTAAGATTATAGAAATCCTTTCATAGATATTAGCCATTATGCTTTCCTTCCAATTTCCAGCTATGATGAGCTTAAGATTTGCTGCTAGATGAGCGGTAGCACCTGATATTCAGCTGATTGGTGAGCGCTCCTATTAATCGGGAGGCGAAGAGATGTTTTTAGTTTTCTTCATTAGTTCAGTTTATACTTTATATTTATTAAAGGTTATGGAACCTTGTCCTGGTTGACACTTATGTTGGTAGTAGAGGCTTCACTAGAGAGACAATATTTAGTAGTATACATTCTTTCGTTCGTTATAATCATGTCTTAATAAAAATTGTTTCTTTTTAGATTTAGTCCATTATCATTGTTTATGTTTCTACTGAAGTTTCATTAATTATATTACTCTATAGATATGCTATGTCAAGGTCCCTCCGGACCACTAGTGAGCAATTAGATATGGCTCACAACTAGATGTAGACTCAGATCATCACATCATGGTCCTATACTTTGGTATGTTGAGACAACCCTTCCAGTGTGGGTGTAAGATGGTGGACATCATAAGCTCACAAGGTGTTTGACAGTTATAAGAAAATTCTCATATGTATAAACCTCGTGATATTACTATATATGTACTCATGAAATACTTTTATGCAGATACGAGCTATTATGCATTTCTTTAGATTTCCAGCTATTATGAGAATATTTTAAATGATATTCTACACTACCCATGATTCAACTTCTAACCATTGTTTTAAGTTATTCCTGTTGACACCTAATTTTGGACTGGCATTTTCAAAATAAATAGCTTTAGGCTTTTTATTCGTTAAATTGGATAAAACTATTTTTTATATATATTTTTTCAATTTAACACAAGTTATTGATAATCATCCTTGTTTTTGAAAATATTAGGATTTTTATGAATTTATTATAATTTTCACTAATTTTTGATTGCCATTAATTTTTTAGCAGTTGTTTTTGTAAATAAATGTTGTTTAAATTTTATTAAATTATCATTTTATGTTTAACTCAAATCACATTCTTATCTGGCATTAAATACAGTTTAAAATTATTTTTATCACAATCCATTAATTCATAAAAGATGGAGAAGATATTTTTACACAAATAAGTTAAATATCAATAGTTTTGAATAATCCATGATTTTGGATAGCCCACGATTTTTCTAAACAACAGTATTGAGCAGGCGATTTTGTTCTCGAGTGGTTTTATTTTATCTATAAAACCTATCCACTCCCTTTACAACCTTTTGGTGGTGCAAATTTCCAAATTAGGGTAGACCCTAAAAAATATCTTTTCTCTTTCCGTTTTTTCTCATAGCCACTGACCCTCTCCTCTCTCTATCCTTTTCTGGTGAAGCTCCACCATCCACACTCCACCTAAGAACCACCACCATAACCCCCAATCTCCTTTCTCCCTCCTTTTATTGTTGAAACCAGCAAGATCGACCAAACTCAAATGAATAACAATGATGACCTCCCAAATCCAACTCATTCCTCGCCCATTCATCACTATTCCTATGAGCCCATCCCATTTTTTCCTTATTTTTTGGAGAGGAGCTTTTAGCGCCAGTGTCACGCCTCGAATTCCAACGAGGCAGACTGGCACCCTAAGCCATTAAGGCCCGAGAGAACCAATCTTCATTCATGTACACTCATATGCATGTCACTCAATAAACATTACTATCACGTATAGATACAAGAGGCTAATGGCGGGAGTCATGGAAAACATATGATTTATATATGATATATATACATGAAACTTGGCCGTTAGGGCCACCATGTCTAAAGCATACGTCCCTTACATTCCTTCATTTGTCCCACAACGTCTACAAAAGCCTCTAACAGATACATAACCAACCTAAAGTCGGGATAAGTCCCCGCTTTATACAACGTTTACATAATACCAAAACCAATATGTACACATGTGACTCGGAAAGCCCCGAACCGAACTGGAGCTCACCAATAAGCAGTAGATGACCCACAGCCTACAGTGGAGGTCTACTAGGACCCGTTCCTGCAGCAAGTAAGGTAGGTCAACCAAGGGACGTCAGTACAAAAAATTTACTGAGTATATAAGGTTGTATGAAACAACATGATATATAAGTACTTCAATGGAATCAAATATAAGAGAATAGTCAATGTGTATAAACCGCCGTTCTGTATGTGTGGAACCATGTATATTGCATTCATTACTTTATTTGCTTTTACGTTCATTTATCATTATCGTTCATTACTTAACGTTAGATCAGTTGATAAAAGAGGATAACCCATGCTAGGTATTTTAACCCTTGGAATGAGATTAACCCATGCTAGGCATTTCTGTCACCCCTGGGATGAGATTAACCCATGCTAGGTATTTTAACGCCTGGGATGAGATTAACCCATGCTAGGCTTTTCTGTCGCTCCTGGGATGAGATTAACCCATGCTAGGCTTTTCTGTCGCTCCTGGGATGAGATTAACCCATGCTAGGCTTTTCTGTCGCCCCTGGGATGAGATTAACCCATGCTAGGCATTTCTGTCTCCCCTGGGATGCTATTTTGATATTGGGATTGACCCATGCTAGGTATCTTAACCCTTGGGATACCACTCATGAAATTAGGATTTACCCAAGCTAGGTGTTTATTCCACCCCTAGGATGCCACTCAAGAAATAGTGATATTGGGATCGACCCTTGCTAGGTGTTACTTTCACCCCTAGGATACCACCCAAGATTTTTCAAACAATTATGCATTACTTCCGTTCTTTTGTTATTTTTTGTTATAAGATTGACACATTGGTGGTTGAAACATTATTGGAACTTTGGAACGTAACATTATTGGAACTTTGGAACAATGTCCACAATTATGTGACACATGAATAGTAATTGGTCGTTGAATAAGAGATATGTGAATAACAATAGATGACAACCTGGAATGAGATACCTCTGAACATTTCGGAATGGAACAAGTACAATGTCAATGTGAACAATATGTGCTACAGAAGGATACGGAAAGAGTAACCTTACATACCTTATCTTCCCAATATGAATACACAGTCCTATATGTGAATACAATACTCCAGCTCCTTCCTTACATTTTAATCTACAACACAAGTACATAACAGAGCTCACGTTAACAACTAACTACCTTACAAGTGCATAAGACGACAATGAGCTACATGACTTCCCTGTAGCGTCATTTCACCCTTTACAATACAATTCACTGCATTACCATACCAACAACACCATAAAATTCCACACATTGACCAAGACATCATAAACCAATAGCATTTCATACCAAGTTTATGCTTTACACTTCCCCTTTAACACTACATCACCTTTACTTCATCAAGTCACTTAAATATCTTTGAAAATAACACATTAACAAAAATCCATACTTGATATAATCAAACATGCCTCCGAACAACTCCTTAAATCCATTCAAAGGGTACCATAAGTTGATAATTGCATCCAAGAAGGGCATAGGGGTTTCGGGGGATCAAAGAGAGACAAAACATGTAAAATGGGGTTCTGGGCTGACCTGGGAAGCCACCTGCACCCGCAGGTGCTTGAGGTACGGCCTAAGGTGACCCTTGGCCTTGTCTAGGGCCACCTGCATTGGCATCTGCGCCCGCAGGTGCCCCGCCCGCGAGGGCGGGTGCCCGTTTCAGCCTCCGGGTGTCATTTTTGGGTCCTTTTTTGCAATGAATGGTCCATGGTCATAATTAAACTTCTCTTTCCATATTTTAAGTTATTTTAGATGCCAACGAATAGACATGGTTTCACAACACACATAAATATCACCAAACTACATCCTCCTTTTAATACACTACCAATTCCATGCCCAATTTCATAATAACAATTCCAAATATTATACACAAAGAGAAAGCAAGTTAAGGACATAACCACATCTTACATGTTTATATTTAATCCATAAATTTCACTTCCTTCAAGACCACAACTCCACTTTTCATTTTAGAAGGCAAAACCCTTCACCGATTAAGCAAAAGTAGACTGTTTTACACATAGTGAACTGTCCAACACTTTGTCAACATAACCAACATGATTTATACAACATATTAAGCATATAATATACTAAAACATAAGATTAAACACTTACCCAATCCTGCAAAGTGATGATGGTTGCCTTAGGGTTTGGAAGAGAAGAGAAAATATCTCTTTTGTGAAAAATTCTAGAATTTGGCATGTGTAATGAAATGAATAAAAGATGATTTTTTTAGCCTTATTTATGTTCATCCTTAGAAAATTCTTGGTCATTAAATGATGTTTTACTTGGTCAACATGAGGAATGGGTCATTTCCATTTTGG
This sequence comes from Capsicum rhomboideum, assembly GCA_031232105.1. NCBI lineage: Eukaryota > Viridiplantae > Streptophyta > Magnoliopsida > Solanales > Solanaceae > Capsicum > Capsicum rhomboideum. The sequence goes on from CP124718.1 coordinate 56,816,950, forward strand.
GCCATGTCTTTTGTATGATTTTGGGCCTCAATTGAGCCCAATAGCACAAGATTCATTTATCCCAACAAATGTAATGGATAATACCTCAAAAATCTCATGTTTAAATAATTTCATGAATGTTACGATAATCAACTAGGTCTGTAAATGTACGGGGTGTTACATCCTTCCCCCCTTAGAAACATTCATCCTCGAATGTTAGTAACCTTATCCAATCTAAGCAAGTTCAAGTCTAAGTTCATTATTTAGATTATCATAAACTTATAATGCTCACATATACTTACTTGTTTTTTTTCCAATTCAACATCTTGGATTTTCTCTTCAGTTTGAAACAAATATGGGTATTTAGACTTCATCATTTCTTCAGCTTCCCATGTGATTTCTTCTACTTGCTGATTCCTCGAAAGTACTTTTACGAAAGCTACTTCTTTATTTCTTAACCTTATCACTTTTCAATCCAGATTAGGAATAGGTATCTCTTCATAGGTGAGATCCTCCATAACTTGTACATCTTCAATGGGAGCAATGGATCTCCTATGCATTTTGGGAGCATTGAAACATAAACTACTGGATGAACTGTGGAGAGTTCTTGGGGTATTTCAATTTCATACGCGACTTGACCAAATCTTTGAACAATCCTATATGGCAAATTATATAGGGCCAACTTTTCTTTCTTTCCGAATCTCATTACCCCTTTCATTGGTGACACTTTCAAAAATACCCAATCACCTATGGAAAATTCTAATTCCCTTCTTCTAATATTGACATATGACTTGTGTCGACTTTGGGTCGTTTGTAGCCTCTGTTGTATCACCTTAACTTCCTCTATAGCTTGAGAAACAAGATTCAGCCCAAATAAGGCAGTTTCACCCGTTTCAACCCATCCAATTGGTGATCTACACTTTTTCCCGTATAAAGCTTCATAAGGTGCCTTTTTGATACTTGAATGATAGCCATTATTGTAGGAAAATTCAATAAGAGATAGATGATCATCCCAACTACCTTTAAATTCCAACGTACAAGCTCATAGTATATCTTCAAGTGTTTGGATATTACGTTCTGCTTGTTCATCTGTTTGAGGATGAAGAGTTGTACTCAATTTCACTTGTGTATCCAAACTTTTCCGAAAAGACTTCCAAAAATGTGCAGTAAATTGAGCTCTCCTGTCTGATCTAATAAAACTAGGAATCCCATGTAATCGCACTGTCTTTTTAACATATAGCCTTGCATAATTTCCAGCTGTACAAGTGCTCTTGATAGGTAAAAAGTGTGCTACTTGGTAAGCCTGTCAACTATCACCCACATGGAATCAAATTTCTGAAATGTACGAGGAAAACTTATGATGAAACCCATGTTAATCATATCCCTCTTCCAAACTGGAAGATTCCTACATTGCATATAACCTCCAGGTTTCTGATGCTCTACTTTTACCTGTTGACAATTCGGACAATGAGCTATAAATTCTGCAATGTTCTTATTCTTTATATTGCCTCACTAATACATCTCTTCTAAACCATGGTACATTTTTGTTGCTCCCGAATGAATAGAATATCGTGAATGATGTTCTTCTGTCATAATTCATTTCCTTAGCTCATCTATATCCGGTACATAAAATCTACCTTGGTATTAAAGTACTCCCCCTTGCGTAAGCTCAAATACCTTTGTCGAACTTTGTTGTACATTCTTTTTTAACTGAAATAAAATAAGATTTGCTTATTGCTTTTCCTTCTCTCAGCTACAAGTGAAGACTCTGCCGCATTTTACACTATAATTCTTTCATCTGGAGTTTCAAGAAGACGAACCCCCAAGCTGTCTAATTGATGTAGCTCCTTGACTATACCTTGATTTTTCGTCAACTGGCCACTAGTGCTTCCTATTGCTTTGCGGCCTAATGCATCGGCTACCACGTTTGTTTTTCCCTGATAGTATAAGATACCACTATCTTAATCTTTTAAAAGGTCCAGCCACCCCCACTGCCTCAGATTTAAGTCTTTCTGCTTAAAGATATATTGCAAACTCTTATGATCAGTATATATATCAACGTGAACCCCATACAAGTAGTGGCACCATATCTTTAAGGAAATTATCACAGCTGCTAGCTCAAGATCATGTGTGGGATAGTTCTCTCATGTGGACATAATTGTCTTGAGGCCTAAGCTATCACATTGTCGTGCTGCATCAATACACATCCTAAGCCGACTCCTGAAGCATCACAATCTACTGCATACCCTTCTGTGTCTTTCGGATGTACCATTGTGGGGGGTAGAAGTCAATTTATCTTTCAGATCTTGGAAAATCTTTTCACACACATCATCCCACTGAACCTTGGTCGCCTTGTGTGTTAACTTTATCAAGGGTGTCGAAATGGAATAAAACCTTTCAACAAATATTCTATAATAACCTGCCAACCCAAGAAAGCTACGAATTTTCGTAGCGTCGTAGGCCTTGGCTAATTCTTTACCGCTTCTATCCTTTGTGTCTCTACTCTTATTCCGTCATCTGATACAATGTAACCCAAAAATGCTACGGATCTTAACCAAAATTCACACTTAGAGAACTTCGCATATAACTTACGATCACGAAGAATCTGTAACACTTGACATAAGTGATTAGCAGGGTCCTCTTGTGATCTTGACTAAACCAGAATATCACCTCTAAACACGGTCACGAACACATCTAAAAATGGCTTGAACACCCTATTAATCAAATCCATAAAAATTGCAGGTGCATTTGTTAGTCCGAATGATATAACTAAAAACTCATAATGGCCGCACTGTGTTTGGAAGGTTGTCTTGGGTATATCCTTCTCCCTAACCCACACTTAATAAGAACCCGATCTCAAGTCGATCTTTGAGAAACCTTTGGCACCTTGTAATTGCTCAAATAAAGCATCAATTCCGGGGAGGGAATATTCATACTTGATTGTCACCTTATTCAATTGCCAACAATCCATACACATTCTCAATGTGCCATCCTTCTTTCGTACAAATAACACTGGTGCACCCCCAAGGGGGCATACTAGGCCTTATGAATCCTTTTCCTAGCAAGTCCTTTAGTTGCTCCTTCAATTCTCGCAACTATGATGGGGCCATTCTATACGGAGAAATAGAGATAGGCGGAGTGCCTGGAATCACATCAATACCAAACTCTACTTCCTGTTCTGGAGGTAAACCTGGAAGATCTTCAGGAAATTTCTCAGGAATTTCATTTACCACCGGAATCGATTGAAGAGTTGGTGGGTTCACATTAGTATCTTTCACTCTTACTAAGTGACATATGTACTCCTTTGGGTATCATTTTCCTTTCCTTAAGATGAGAACCAACTTTACCTCTCGGTGTTCCAACATTACCCTTCCATTCAGGGTCATCCTTTTGGGGAAAACAGAAATGACCTTCTTAACTCGCCAATCTACCGTGGTATAACAAGAAGCCAACCGATCCACACCCATTATAACATCAAACTTTATCATTTCCCCAGCTCAACAAGAACGACCAACACATTATGACCCCAAATAGTGCCTATGCAATTACGACAGATTTTCTTAGCTACAATAGACTCGCCCACGGGTGTAATACTCCAAATGACTTAACTAATAATTCTGGTGTTCTTTTATTTTATTTTTTCAACAATCAAGGGAGTAACATATGATAGGGTAAAACTCGGATCAATCAATGCATATACCTTATGTAAAAATATGAATAGTGTACCTGTATATTCATCAGGAAAAGCCTCTGAATTTTGTCAATCCGCTAAGGCATGGGTACGGTTCTGGGTTCTACTAGCACCAACTGTTCCTCTAGAACCTCTGCCATGCCCCATAGGCTGTACACCTGATGAGGAGGATACAACGGCTAATACCATAGGTCGTGCCCTACTCCCCGTGCCCTTCTGTGGACACTCTCATTTTGTGCCCCGACATACCGCACCAATAACAAACATTCGTCCCAAACCAGTATTCACCTGAATGAAACTTCCCGCAGTGTGGGCACAGTTGGCGATAAAACTTTGATTGGCTCATACTTCCTTGTGCTTGATACCCCACTGTCCGTGAATCCTGAATCTCATTTCTTTGCCCAAACTGGTTACCTCTAAACCCTTGAGATCGAGGTAGAGAATTTACTGTAGAATGAGGAAATAATGGTCTAGGCAATCTATAAAACACCCGAGCCTAAATTCTCCTTGGGACGCCTTGAACTGTCCCATAGATCTAGCCCTCTTTGACGACCCTCTTTCAAATTATTGTGCCATTCTCCTTTGCCTTTGATTACCCCTCTTCTGTGCATAGGTTGGACCAGTCTGTCCTTGATTTTGTGCAATGACTATCTGAGTTAACAAGTACACCGCATTCCTTATATCCTGTTCAGTAGAATTAAAGGTGTTTTGGTAAGGTCTTCTCTCCTTCTCGGCTCTTCTGGAGCTGGAAAAGTAGAAGAAGCCCATGATGCAAACTCAGCGTCAGCCCCACCTTGAGTAGCTTGGTTAGGTGGTGATTTACTCATTTCTTCTCCAGCAAGCACATTTACCCGCTTACCTTTGCCCCTACCTCATCTTGTAATCGGCATTTTACTATAACAAAGAAAACCAATTACAATGGTCAGATATGATTCCACCTACAACATTGGCTCTATTGCACGATCTAGAAATGAAGAAAAGAAATAACTCCTAAATGTCTCATAGCCTCCTACTTATAAATGTGGTGCACAACACATCCATAAGCAAGAATCTACTCAGACATGGCTTTGTAGACACCTTTAGAATGACCTGCTCTGATACCACTTTTGTCACGCCTCGAATTCCAACGAGGCAGACTGGCACCTGAAGTCGTTAAGGCCCGAGGGAACTAATCTTCATTCATGTACACTCATATGCATGTCACTCAATGAACATTACTATCACGTATAGATACAAGAGGCTAATGGTAGAAGTCATGGAAAATATATGATTTATATATGATATATATGCATGAAAATTGGCCGTTAGGGCCACCACGTCGAAAGTATAAGTCCCTTACATTCCTTCATTTGTCCCACAATGTCTACAAAAGCCTCTAACAGATACATAACCAACCTAAAGTCGGGATAAGTCCCCGCTTTATACAACGTTTATATAATACCAAAACCAATATGTACACATGTGACTCGAAAAGCCCCGAATAGAACTGGAGCTCACCAATAAGCAGTAGATGACCCGCAGCCTACTGTGGAGGACTACTAGCACCCGTACCTGCAGCAAGTAAGGTAGGTCCCCCAAGGGACGTCAGTACGAAGAATGTACTGAGTATGTAAGGCTGTATGAAACTGCATGATATATATAAGTACTTCAATGGAATCAAACATAAGAGAATAGTCAATGTAGATAAACCACCGTTCTGTATTTGTGGAACCATGTACATTAAATTCATTACATTCTTTTATTTTACGTTCATTTATCATTATCGTTCATTACTTAATGTTAGATCAGTTGATAAAAGAGGATAACCCATGCTAGGTATTTTGACCCCTGGGATGAGATTAACCCATGCTAGGCTTTTCTGTCGCCCCTGGGATGAGATTAACCCATGCTAGGTATTTTAACTCCTGGGATGAGATTAACCCATGCTAGGCTTTTCTGTCGCCCCTAGGATGAGATTAACCTATGCTAGGCATTTTTGTCGCCCCTGGGATGCTACTGTGATATTGGGATCGACCCGTGCTAGGTATTTTAACCCCTGGGATACCACCCATGATATTAGGATTGACCCAAGCTAGGTGTTTATTCCACCCCTGGGATGCCATTCAAGAATATAGTGATATTGGGATAGACCCTTGCTAGGTGTTACTTTCACCATTGGGATACCACCCAAGATTTTTCACATAATTATTCATTACTTCCATTCTTTTGTTATATTTTGTTATAAGATTGACAAATTGGTGGTTGAAACATTATGGGAACTTTGGAACGTAAAATTATTGGAAATTTGGAACAATGTCCACAATTATGTGACACATAAATAATAATTGGTCATTGAATAAGAGACATGTGAATAACAATAGATGACAACCTGAAATGAGATACCTATGAACATTTCGTAATGGAACAAGTACAATGTCAATATGAACAATATGTGCTGCGGAAGGATACGGAAAGAGTAACCTTACATACCTTATCTTCCCAATATGAATACACAGTCCAATATGTGAATACAATACTCCAGCTGCTTCCTTACATTTTACTCTACAACACAAGTACATAACAGAGCTCACGTTAACAACTAACTACTTTACAAGTGCATAAGACGACAATGAGCTACATGACTGCCCTGTAGCGTCATCTCACCCTTTACAATAGAATTCACTACATTACCATAACAAAAACACCATAAAATTCCACACATTGACCAAGACATCATAAACCAATAGCATTTCATACCAAGTTTATGCTTTACACTTCCCCTTCAATACTACGTCACCTTTACTTCATCAAGTCACTTAAATACCTTTCACAATAACACATTAACAACAATCCATACTTGATATAATCCAACATGCCTCCAAACTACTACTTAAATCCATTCAAAGGGTACCATAAGTTGATAATTGCATCCAAGAAGGGTATAGGGGTTTTTGGGGATCAAAGAGAGACAAAACATGCAAAACGGGGTTCTCGGCTGACCTGCGAAGACATCTGCACCTGCAAGTGGTTGAGGTACGTCCGTAGGTGACCCATGGCCCTGTCCAGGGCCACCTGCATTGGCATCTGCGCCCGCAGGTGCCCCGTCCGTGAGGGCGGTTGCCCGTTTCAGCCTTCGGGGGTCATTTTCGGGTCCTTTTTCGTAATGAATGGTCCATGGTCATAATTAAACTTCTCTTTCCATATTTTAAGTTATCTTAGATTCCAACTAACAGCCATGGTTTCACAACACACATAAATATCACCAAACTACATCCTCCTTTCAATACACCATTAATTCCATGCCCAATTTCATAACAATAATTCCAAATGTTATACACATAGAGAAAGCAAGTTAAGGACATAAGCACCTATTAAATGTTGATATTTAATCCATAAAGTTCACTTCCTTCAAGACCACAACTCCACTTTCCATTTTAGAAGGCAAAACCCTTCACCGATTAAGCAAAAGTAGACTATTTTACACATAGTGAACTGTCCAACACTTTGTCAACATAACCAAAATGATTTATACAAAATCTTAAGCATATAATATACTAAACCATAATATTAAACACTTACACAATCTTTCAAAGTGATGATCCTATCCAAAGAGATGGTTGCCTTAGGGTTTGGAAGAGAAGAGAAAATATCTCTTTTGTGGAAAATTCTAGAATTTGGCATGTGTAATGAAATGAATAAAAGATGATTTTTGAAGCCTTATTTATGTTCATCCTTAGCAAATTCTTGGTCATTAAATGATGGTTTACTTGGTCAACATGAGGAATGGGTCATTTCCATTTTGGGCCATGTCTTTTGTATGATTTTGGGCCTCAATTGAGACCAATAGCACAAGATTCATTTAGCCCAACAAATGTAATGGATAATACCTCAATAATCTCATGTTTAAATAATTCCATGAATGTTACGATAATCAACTAGGTCCGAAAATGTACGGGGTGTTACATCCAGTGAACCAGAGGAAAGCAAACAAATTTTTACTACCCCTTTCCCTCATTTTTTTGGTGAACTTTCATCGACGCGATATCACAGCTCACTGTTTCACATCTTTTTCTTCTCCTCTCTCACCCAAAACTATCACAAAGCTCTGTCCAACCAATAACCGTGACTGAACTAACCCATATCTGATCGAACATTATCATTAATCACAACTCCAACGAGGAGCTTAGCTCCAACGAACCTATCATGAAGAAGCAACTATGACTCCCACCTCTATTTTCATCCCATCGTTGAAGAACCTGCGAATCAATGTCGATCGAACAGCTTGGTCGGAGGGGTACAAACTCAAGCCACCTTTATTTTTATATTTTTATACGTATTTAATCATTTTCACTCCATTTAGTTACTAATCATTTGTTTATTTTCTCTTTCTTCTGATTTTTGGAATTGATTTGATCATTGAAGTATTTTTCAGGTGGCCATTGTAATTTTCTGGTGAACCTCTTCTTCTCTGGGGATTGGCACTACTTCTCTTCACGATGCAAGGTATTTGCTACTATTTTCCTTGACTACTATTTATGATTTGGCTTGGACTGATTTCTCTTGTTATGTATTTTCCAGTAATTTTCTTGTGTTGTGAATTTTATTTTTACGTATGCGTGTTCATTTGTTATTACCATCCACTCTTTTAATTTCTGTTGAAAATCATTTCCTGTTGATGTTTAATTTTTGTTCATATCCTGGTATGATTTAATTAGTTTTTGTGGATTTTTGTTACAATTAGCTATAGTTTGCACTTTCTTTCATGGAGTATTTAATTTTACATCATTTTTGTTGCTTTTTATATGATTTTGAGTTTCAAAATATCATTTGAGCCCTCCCCATTATAAAAGACAGATTTTATTGTTAAGCTCAATTGTTTGATTTTTTCTTTTATATCAAGTATTAATATACTTGGCCAATGAAAAAAATCTCTTCATCGGATTTTTGAGCCCTTCCATTATGAAAGACAAATTTTATTTTAAGTTTAATTATTTTATTCAAGTGCCCATACCTGGTCGATGAACAAAATTTTCATCGATTTTCAAAACCTCCCATGTCTATAAGATGGGTTTTACTTTTTGTTTATTTTTATTAATTCATTTTGATTTATATTTGTTCATTGCTAACGCTTTACTAAGCATCTTTACAGGCATCTGGATTTGTTTTTCAAAGAAGACACTCGAATATAAATTCGAGGACCTTTTATAAACTACTTATTATATTTATTCATTGTGAGTATTGATAGACAAATATTAGGCCATTTTTGTTATTCATGCTTTACCTTATTTTTTGTGTATATATTTATGTTTATTATACTTGTAAAAAAAATTAATTTCATCTCCTTCTCAATTAAAAAATTGAGATCCGCAGAAAACCACCATTGTGAATTCCGAAAGGTGCCTAACACCTTCCCTTTGGAATAACTTGAACCCTCATCTAGAATCTAATTGGCTTTGCAGACTTAAAATTTCTGTGAATTAATAAGTTTACTAAATTTTCTAAAATTAGGTGGCGACTCATAATTTTTTTTAAAACTATCAATTGTTTTTTGGTCCCGACGTTGCGCCTTATCGTGAAAAATAGGGATTGCAACAGAATGGCGACTCTGCCAAGGAATAGAAAGGTTCTAACCATTATGGGTTCATTTATTCAACTGAGGGTTTTTTACTTTTTTGCAATTTTTATATTGCTTTGTAAATTTTGTTGATTATTTGTATCTTGAATATTCTACACCTACTCAGTTAATAATTCATTATTTGTTTAATTTTATATATACATCTTCTTTACATTCATGTCACATTTTCTCATTGATAATAAATTATTTGGGGTTCATGAATGTTGTGGCCCCAATTGTTCAACTCCAACTAAATTCTTGAAAATGTGGTAGTTTATTGGTACGTTAGGCGTACAATGGCTATTGCATTTCAAACCCAAGTTGTACACCTAGGACTCAGTCCTTTTCAAAAACCAACTCTAGACACCTAGGATAGAGAGAAATCAAAACCCCACATTAGGCATTGACTTTGGATGACCCTATACCTGAGGGGGTATTGGGTCCATTAGAAAGACTACCTTGTGTCCAAAAGGACATCATCACTTATATGTTTAATTAAAGGATGTGATGTCAGATTGTACGAACAATTGTCCCTCAGAGTTGGGAATTTATTATAAATAGTTTTGAAGATCTTTATTCGAAAGGTGTTCAAAAATTCCAAGAAGTTCATGAATTGAGGATATTCATGGTGGATTAGTATAGGATTGTACCATTGTGTCACGCCCCGAATTCCAACGGGACGAACTGGCACCCGAAGCCGTTGAGGCCCGAGAGAACCAATCTTTGCTTATGATCCTCCTCATGCATGTCTATCTATGAATAGCATTCTATCTCGTGTAACTTATAAATTATGAAATGCCAATGGCGGAAGTCATGGAAACATATACTATATATGAAACTTGGCCGTTAGGGCCATCAAGTCAAAATGGAAATACAACTCTTATCTTCGTCATCCCACATCCGTCTACAAAGCCTCTATAGATACATAACCATAACCAACCTAGAGTCGGGGCACCACCATGCTCTATATACACATACAATACTAAAACACAAGTACACATGACTCAGAATGCCCTGAACCAACTGGAGCTCACCAATGATCCGCAACTGTCTCGTAGCCTACGAAAGGGGTCTACTAGCACCTGTGCCTGCACCAAGTAATGTAATTCCCACGAGGGGGTCAGTACGAAGAATGTATTGAGTATGCAATGCTATAAGAATTATATGATACATAAATACTTCAATGGAAATAACTCTACTTGAATAACCAATATGGATAAGTCATCATTCTATATTTATGGAAATATGTACATTAGATGGATTAATTTCTTTACTTTTACGCTCATTCATTCATTCGTCACTCACTTCTTCATTCACTACTCATCCTTCAATTCTTACAATGCCTGGGCCCCAAGCTGATCAGTGGGTATTCAATAGTTTTCGGGATCGACCTATGCTAGGCTTTTCTTTTGCCCCTGGGATACCACCCGTAGTAGCGGGATTGACCCATGCTAGGTGTTCTTATCACCTCTGGGATACCACCCGAAATATTGGGATCGACCCATGCTAGGTATTTTAACCCCTGGAATACCACCCAAGAATAACTACTTCATTACCTCACTTCTTCAATCTTAGAAATAATTCATTCGATGATTATGTCATTATTGGAACTTGGAACCATGTTCATAATTATGTGACACATGAATGACAATAGATCAATAATAAGGTATATATGATTAACAATAGATGATAACCTGAAATGATATACCGTACAAGTACAATGACAAGGTGAATACTATATGTTGCAGAAGGATACGGAAAGAGTAACCTTACATACCTTCACTTCCAAGTATGAATATACAAGCCTAGATACGAATACAATAGTCCATATCCTTCCTTACGTCTTACTCTACAACACAAATACATACCAGAGCTTACGTTATCAACTAGTTACTATACAAGTGTACAAGACGACAGTGAACTATATGAATGCCGTATAATGACACTTCACCCTTTACAATACCATTTACGGCGTTGTCATATCAACAATATCACAACATGACCAACATTGACCAAAATATCACAATCCAATAGCATTTCATACCAAGTTCGTTCTTTACATTTCTTCATTACCACGACGCCACAATTACTCCTTCAAATCACCTCCATACACCTCACAACAACATATCGGCCAAAATCCCATAATTTACACTTATACAAAAATAACAAGTTTAGAATCATAATCACACCGTAGATGTTGATATCTCATCCATACCATTCACTTTTATTCAAACCTCAAGTCCTTTTCAAGTTTAAATAACAAGAATGGCACATCTTTAGCAAAAAGCAAAAGTTCACTATTCAACACTTGCCAACATAACCATCAATATCTACACCATCTATCATGCATATAATATACTAAAGTACAAGAATAATCACTTACCTATGCTTGCTAATGGATGATCTTGTCCAAGAAGTGCCTTAGGGTTTGAAGTTGAGAGAAAAGGCTTGTGGAAATTTCTAGATTTGGTATGAGAGTTTTGTGTGATAAAAATCTGTTTTTTTCCCTTTATATAAGCCCTCAATTCATACTTAGCCATTCTTTAGCATTAAATGCTATGTTTGGCTTAGTCAATGGAAGAATGGGTCATTTGACCCATTTGGCTCATGTCTTTTGCCTCATTTTGGGCCTTCATTGAGCCCAATTCACTTAATCCAATAACATCAATAATTTCTCATGTTTAAATCATTTCATATGTGTTAATACAAAATTCCCACTCACGCGATTTATATTCATAGCCTTAATCTCAAAAACAAGTGATTCTAGCCACGCATGGCTTATTTTGACCGGAAGGGTAAAAACGTCATTTGGATGCAAAATTCATCCAAGAATAATCTTATCAAAATGGAATTCCAATATAATACTTCAATTATCCCATGTGTAGGCTTGGTGTTGGACAAGAAATGTCGCAAAAAGCGGCCCGGTACATCCCCGGGCACCCTTGGGACTTAGAAAAATTTCCAACATTTGAGAGGTGTGCACAGGGGCGTGCCACCTTGCTGCCTGTGCCCAAAAGGTTTGGGAAAAAAGTGGCCTGGCACGCCCTCTGGTGCGCCTGGCCTATTTTTTTTTTGAAAATTTTCGTTCTTCGACTTTTCTTTGCGGATTTGGTTAGATACTTCAAGTTCTATTCTTTAACTTACTTCTTACCTTTAATATCCTTTGTTTGGGGGTCCTCCAAGCCTCATTTTTAACCCCACAATTTCTCCACGAATTCACAAGCCTCCTACGAAGGTCTAATCACATGTACTAGGCCCAATATCAACTATCTCATCAATAACATTACAAAATACATACTTATGGCTCTCGACACCTAAGTAAACATTTTTCAACGTCGTCAAGTAGGGTTGGTAAGGTACGGGGTGTTACATTCTTCCCCCCTTAGAAACATTCGTCCTCAAATGTTAGTAACATTGTTTCACTGTAACAACTTAAGTCGAAGTGAATCCTTCACATTATCACATCCACACGTAATACTTGTAAAGACTTACTTATTATGACTCCAATTCTGTATCTTAAACTTTTTCTTCCATGTACAACAATTACGAGTACTTTAGACTTCATTAGTTCTTCGGTTTCCCTTGTTATTTCTTCTACATGCTAATTTCTCCAATAGTGCCTTTATGAAAGCTACTTTTGCATCTCTTAATTCCTTCACTTATCGATTTAGAACAACAATAGGTAACAATAAGTACCTTTTCATGTATGAGATCCTACGTGACTTGTAGATCTCCACTAGGAACAATACGGGATAGTCTCATAGTCTCCTATACACTTTCAAAGCATCGAATAAGAAATACTGAATGAACTGTGAAGAGTTCTTTGACTAGTGCTGCTAGATAAGCAAATTGCCCAAGTCTTGGACAATTTCCCTTTCTTTTCGAATCTTATTATCTTTTCTTCTTATTCTTTTTCCCCCCCTTTTTTTTCATTGGTGACACTGTCACAAATACCTAATCACCTATGGTATATTTTAATTCCCTTCTTCTAATATCGGCATATGATTTGTATCGGCTCTGGGTCATTTGTAGCTACTATTATATCGCCTTCATTTTATCTATAGCTTGATGAACAAAATCTGACCTGAGCAAAGTAAATTTCATGAGCTGTAACCCATTAAATTGGTGATCTATATTTCCTTTCATATAAAGCTTTGTAAGGTGTTTTGTGATACTTTTATTGTAAGCAATTTCAATAAATGACAGATGTTCATCCCAACCACCTTTAAGGTCCAATGTACAAACTCGTGGCATATCTTCACTTGTTCATATAATCCATTCTGTTTGTCCATCCATCTGAGGATGACAGCCATACATACATCCACCTGTGTACCCATGCTTTACTGAAAAGACTTCCAACACTGTGCAATAAAGTGAGCTCTCCTGTTTAATATAAGAGTGAGTGGAATCCCATGTAATCGTACTATCTCTGTAACATACAACTTTGCATAATGTTCAGCTGTATTGGTGGTCCTAACTGGTAGGACATATGCAGACTTGGTAAACCTGTCAACTCTTACCGATATGGAATCAACCTTCGCAGTGTACGAGGCAACCCTATGATTAAATCCATGTTATTCATGTTCCACTTCCAAACTGGAAGGGTAATACATTGCATAAACATACAAATTTCTGATGCCATACTGTTAATCAGTGACCGCTTGGACATTGAGCTACAAGTTCTACAATGGGCTTTTCATGTAACCTTACTAAGGCAATCTTTGCTAAACCATGGTACATTTTGGTTGCTTCTGAATAAATACAATACCCTGAACGATGTCCCTCTGGCATACCTCCTTTCCTTAACTCGTCTATACCCGGTACGCACAATCTACATTGGCGTTAAAGTACTCCCTTTTTACATAAGATCAGATGTTTTGTTAGGCCCTGTTATATATTCTCTTTCAGTTGCGATAACATAGAACCCACATACTACCTTTCTTTCACTTTAGCTATAAATGAAGGCTCTATCGCAATTTACCCTATAATTCTTTCAGTTGGAGTTTCAAGAAAACGAACTCCCAAACCGGCTAATTGATGTAATGCCTTGACTATTTGTTTTGTTTTCGGTCAACTGGCTACTAGTGCTTCCTATTGTGTCGTGACTTAATGCATTAGCTATTACACCTGCTTTTCCTAGATGGGATATCAATATCATAGTCTGTTAATAGGTTCAACCATTTCTGCTGTCTCAAATTTAGGTCCTGTTGATTAAGGATATATTACAAACGCTGATGATCAGTATATATGTCAATATGAACCCTACACAAATAATGGCACCATACGCTTTTGAAAACAACCATCACAACTGCTAGCTCAAAATCATATGTTATTTAATGGTCTTCATATGGACACAACTGTCGTGAGACATATGCTATCACATTACCATGCCGCATCAGTACACACCATAAACCAATACAGGTGCAGAGGTTAACTTATTATTTTTCAACTCTTGAAAACTACTCTCATATGCATCCTTCCATTGAAACTTAGGTACCTTGTATGTTCGTTTCATTAAAGGTATAGAGGGAGAAGAAAATCCTTCTACAAATCCTCTATAATATCTTGCCAATCCGAGAAAACTATGACTCTTGGTAGGTGTCGTAGGCCTTGGCCAATTTTTCACGGCTTCTATCTATCTTTTGTGTATCATCACTTATTCCTTTATCTGACACAATGTGATCTAAGAATGCTACCACTTTTAACCAAAATTCATACTTAGAGAACCTCGCGTCCCACTTATGATGCGAAGAATTTGTAGCACCTATCGTACATGATTAGCAGGGTTCGCTTGTGATTCTGAAGAAACTCATATATCATCTATAACCACCATCACGAATACATTTATGAATAGGTTGAACGTTCTGCTCATCCAACTCATAAGTCTACTGGTGCATTCGTTAGCCCATTTGACATAACTAAGAAGTCATAGTGACCATCCCGTGTTCGGCAAGCTGCCTTGGGTATACCTTTTTCTTTAACCCCTACTTGATAATAACTCGCTCTCAAGTCAGTCTTTGAGAAATTTTTGGCACCCTGTAATTGATCCATTAACTTATAAGTTTCAGGAAGGAAATATTTATTCTTAATTGTCACCCTCTTCAGTTGTCGATAATCAGTACATGTTCTCAAGGTGCCATTTCTATTTTGTACGATTAATACTGATGCACCCCAAAGGAATATACTAGGCCTTGTGAACCCCTTGTCTAACAAGTCCTTTAATTGCTCCTACATCTCCCGCAATTCTGCTGGAGACATTCTATATGGAGGAACGGAGGAATAGAGATAGGCAGAATGCCTGGAATTACATCACTATCAAGCTCTACTTTCCATTTTAGGAGATACATCCAGGAATTCATTTACTACTGGAATCGATCGAAGTGTTGGTACCCTCACTTCGGTATCCCGTACTCTTACTAGATGACAAAGATACCCCTTGGATATCATTTTCTTGACCTTGCTATAGGAAATGAATTTTCCTTCGGTGCTCCCACATTACCCTTCCATGCAAGAACATTCTTTTATGGAAAAATGAAAATGTAACTCCTTATCTCGGCAATCCGCCGTGGCATAGCCAACCAATCCATACCCATAATAACCTTAAAGTTTACCATTTCCAGTTCTGTAAGCTCAACAAGTGTATCATAACCACAAGCGATTACTATACAATTATGATATACTCTTTTAGCTAACACAGATTCACAACTAGTGTAGATACTTCAGACGACATACCTAGAAATTCTCATAATCCTTAAAAAAAAAATGGAAGAACGTATGACAATGTAGAACCCGGGTCAATCAATGCAAATATATTATGTGAAAGTACAGATAATGTACCTGTCACTATATCAGGAAAAGCCTCCGAGTCCTGCCGACCCGCTGCGGCATATGTACGGTCCTGAGTTCCACTCAAACTAGCTACCCCTCTAACATATCTGCCATGATCAGCAGGTTGTGCACCTCTACCTAGAGGAGGCACCAATGATGTCGGTGCAACGGTTGGCCCCGTAGGTCATACCATGCCACCCGTGTTCCTTCGGGGACACCCTCTTACCTTGTGCCCTGGCACGCCGCAATGATAGCAAACATTCTTTCCAACCCGGCATTCACCTTCATGAAATTTCCTACAGCGCTGGCACAGCTGACAAAAAGACCCTAGTTGGTTCACATCTCTATGTGCTTGATATCCCACTGTCTGGAAATTCCGAGTCTCACTTTTTTGCCTAAACTGGTTTCTTTTAAACCCTTAGAATGGGGGGGGGGGAATAAATTGCTGTAGAATGAGGAAATGATGGCCTAGACAGTCTGTGAGAACTCTGAGGCCCAAATCCTCCTTGGGAAGCCATGAATTGTCCCGTGGGTTTTGCTCTCTTTGACAATCCTCCTTCCAATTCTTGCATCCTTTTCTTCTGCCTCTGTTCCTCCATCTGCTGCGCAAGAGCTTGTCTTCGAGCATGTTCAGCAACTACATGGGTTAATATTTGCACCGCACTCATTAAATCCTGCTCAATAGTATTAACGGGCAGTTCCAAAGATAGTTCTCTCCTACTCGGCTCTTCTGGAGCTGGAAAAGTAGAGGAGGCCTACGATGCAATTTCAATGTCAACTCCACCTTGACTTGCTTGGTCAGGTGGGATCTACTCGATCCTTATCCGGTAAGCCTAGCTACCTGCTTCCCTTTATCTGTACCTCGGCTTGTCCTCGGCATTTTACTAGACCAAAGAAAAAACAATTACCATGGTCAGATATAATTCCACCTACAATATTGGCTCTATTGCACGATCTAGAAATGAAGAAATGAAACAACTCCTAAATGTCCCGTAGCCTCTTACTTATAAATGTGGTGCACAACACATCGATGAGTAAGACTACTCAGACACGACTTTGTAGACACCCTTAGGACAACCTATTTTGATACCACTTTTGTCACGCCCCGAATTCCAACGGGATGGACTGGCACCCGAAGCCGTTGAGGCCCGAGAGGACCAATCTTTGCTTATGATCCTCCTCATGCATGTCTCTCTATGAATAGCATTCTATCTCATGTAACTTAAAAAATATGAAATACCAACGACGGAAGTCATGGAAACATATACTATATATGAAACTTGGCCGTGAGGGCCATCAAGTCAAAATGGAAATACAACTCTTATCTTCGTCATCCCACATCCGTCTACAAAGCCTCTATAGATACATAACCATAACCAACCTAGAGTCGGGACACCACCCCACTCTATATACACATACAATACCAAAACACAAGTACACATGACTCGAAAAGCCCCGAACCAATTGGAGCTCACCAATGATCCGCAACTGTCTCGTAGCCTACGGAAGGGGTCTACTAGCACCTGTGCCTGCAACAAGTAATGTAAGTCCCCCGAGGGGGTCAGTACAAAGGATGTACTGAGTATGCAAGGCTATAAGAATTATATGATACATAAGTACTTCAATGGAAATAACTCTACTTGAATAACCAATATGGATAAGTCATCATTCTATATGTATGGAAATATGTACAGTATATGGATTACTTTGTTTACTTTTATGCTCATTCATTCGTTCTTCACTCACTTCTTCATTCACTACTGATCCTTCCATTCGTACAATGCCCGAGCTCCAAGCTGATCAGTGGGTATTCAACAGTATTCGGGATCGACCCATGCTAGGCTTTTCTTTTGCCCATAGGATACCACCCATAGTAGCGAGATTGACCCATGCTAGGTGTTCTTATCACCCCTGGGATACCACCCAAAATATTGGTATTGACCCATGCTAGGTATTTTAACCCCTGGGATACCACCCAAGAATAACTACTTTATTACCTCACTTCTTCAATCTTAGAAATAGTTCATTCGATGATTATGTCATTATTGGAACTTTTGAATGTAACATTATTGGAACTTGGAACCATGTTCATAATTATGTGACACATGAATGACAATAGATCAAGAATAAGGTATGTATTATTAACAATAGATGATAGCCTGAAATGAGATACCTTAGAACATTTCGAAAACGTACAAGTACAATGACAAGGTGAATACTATATGCTGCAGAAAGATACGGAAAAAGTAACCTTACATACCTTCACTTCCAAGTATGAATATACAAGCCTAGATACGAATACAATAGTCCATCTCCTTCCTTACGTCTTACTCTACAACACAAATACATACCGGAGCTTACGTTATCAACTAGTTACTATACAAGTGTACAAGACGACAGTGAACTATATGAATGCCGTATAATGACACTTCACCCTTTACAATACCATTTACAGCGTTGTCATATCAACAATATCACAACATGACCAACATTGACCAAAATATCACAATCCAATAGCATTTCATACCAAGTTCGTTCTTTACATTTCTTCATTACCACGACGCCACAATTACTCCTTCAAATCACCTCCATACACCTCACAACAACATATCGGCCAAAATCCCATAATTTACACTTATACAAAAATAACAAGTTTAGAATCATAATCACACCGTATATGTTGATATCTCATCCATACCATTCACTTTTATTCAAACCTCAAGTCCTTTTCAAGTTTAAATAACAAGAATGGCACATCTTTAGCAAAAAGCAAAAGTTCACTATTCAACACTTGCCAACATAACCATCAATATCTACACCATCTATCATGCATATAATATACTAAAGTACAAGAATAATCACTTACCTATGCTTGCTAATGGATGATCTTGTCCAAGAAGTGCCTTAGGGTTTGAAGTTGAGAGAAAAGGCTTGTGGAAATTTCTAGATTTGGTATGAGAGTTTTGTGTGATAAAAATCTGTTTTTTTCCCTTTATATAAGCCCTCAATTCATACTTAGCCATTCTTTAGCATTAAATGCTATGTTTGGCTTAGTCAATGGAAGAATGGGTCATTTGACCCATTTGGCTCATGTCTTTTGCCTCATTTTGGGCCTTCATTGAGCCCAATTCACTTAATCCAATAACATCAATACTTTATCATGTTTAAATCATTTCATACATTTTACGACAATATTCCCACTCACGCAATTTATATTCGTAGCCTCAATCCCAAAAACAAGTGATTCTAGCCACTCATGGCTTATTTTGACCGGAAGGGTAAAAACGTCATTTGGATGCCAAATTCGTCCATGAATAATCTTATAAAAATGGAATTCAAATATAATACTTCAATTATCCCATGTATAGGCTCATGGTTGGAGAAGAAATGTGGCAAAAAATGGCCCGGTACGTCCCCGGGCACCCTTGGGACATAGAAAAATTTCCAACATTTGAGAGGTGTGCACAAGCAGCCTGGAACGCCCCTGGGCGCGCCACCTTGCTGCCTGTACCCAAAAAGTTTGGGCAAAAAGCGGCCTAGCACGCCCTCTGGCGCGTCTGGCCTATTTATTTTTTGAAATTTTCGTTCTTCGACTTTTCTTTGCGGATTTGGTTAGACACTTCAAGTTCTATTCTTTAACTTACTTCTTACCTTTAATATCCTTTGTTTGGGGGGTCCTCCAAGTCTCATTTTTAACCCCACAAATTCTCCACGAAGTCACAATACACCTCCTACGAAGGTCTAATCACATGTACTAGGCCCAATATCAATTATCTCATCAATAACATTACAAAATACATACTTATGGCTCTCGACACCTAAGTAAACATTTTTCAACGTCGTCAAGTAGGGTTTGGAAGGTATGGGGTGTTACACATTGTGTGGGACTGATATTTGCTCCTAGATTCCAACCCCTTGATTTGTATCCCCTTTAAATTTAATCAGTTTGTTTATAATATTTTTTGGGTGGCAATGGGACATATCACAAATGGCATATACATCCTTCAATCCTTAGGATTACCTTTGGATTAAAAGGTCATTTGTATATTAGGACACATTATACTCTGTTTATGTGTTATATGCTACTTGATTTGTTTCATTCATGTTCATTTAATTTTGTGCTTAATACATATGTTTTGCTTTAAACATTATCTGTCCATTATTCTATTTCAAAAGCTTCAAACTATGTTTGACCTGATTCCTAGCTCAATGGGATACGTAGGCGCCTTAAAGGATCGGTTATATTCTCAGTAAGCTTTTCATTTTTTTTTATAAAACAAACTGGGCAGAATTTTTGAGGTCACAAAAATTCTATAGAGACATCTTGCTACGGATTGAATGCAAGACTTTGTTGAAGCTGAAACAGGGGCAGAATTTTTTAGAAGGTGTCAAAAATTCCATAATAAGGTGCAAGAATGTCCTTTTGTGTTATAAACTGGGGCATGAGTTTTTATGAAGGTCCGCAAAAATTTCACCAAGCTAGGATAGCTGGCCTAGGACTCCATGAGGCTGCAATATCCAATTCGTAAGACAATCAGAGGATTCTTTGACTATGCAATAACACTCTTTTATTTTATTGCAATTTTCATGACTTCCATGATTTTATTCTTTTCTCATCTCTTTTTAGGAAAACCGTCCTCATCGACAATCGCGGAGGTCACAATAATGTGCTACTCTGGCAAATAGTTGGGAAACCCCATTATCCTTAAAAGCATCCTTGTTGAGAATACAAAAACAAGTTCCCTAAAAAACAACCAGGAACCATAACATGTCATCTCCAAAATCAATGGGAGATGATCAAAGGAATGAAAGATCTTACAAGTAAGTGGGATCTCTGACCGAAGACGTTAGCCAATACAAGACTTACGAGGCACCGCTCTGAGTTTATTTATACCTTTCATTATTCTTATGCATATATTGTATATCATATTTGCATGAACTACGCACACCTAATTTTCATCCTTCGGATTGAGATACGTAGGCAACCTTCTTTAGGTTCGGTATCCCTTATTCAAAAAATCAAAAAAAGTATTTGTTAGAATCATGTATTTGACTCGCTTGGTGCCAACATAGTTAGAAGCATTCAAATAATTAATATGATTAAGAAGGCTGACTTTGTGGTGAATATCCCATTCTCCTTCAATTACCTTCTTCAAAAATAAAGAATCAGTTTCCAATATTAAAGGAAATAAATTATTATTCACACAAAACACCAACCCCTCCTTCATAGCTAAAGCCTTAGCACAAATGCTTGTTGTATCAGGAATAGTTCTAGCACTGACAAACATAAGGTCCCCACTGTAATCTCAAATACAAAATGCTATAGAGCTCTCTCCTGGATTTTCTTTTAGAAGCACCATTGCTATTATATTTATGCCATCCCTCATGAGGGAAATTACGCTCCACAGTAATGCATTCAATTTTAGGGATAAACTCTTCAAAGTACTTTACCATTTGAGACAAATTATATGGAATATTGTTAAACCAGTGATATATACCCTTGATTAACATATAAAGATTCTAATTGATCTCATATATCACATAATGAGAGAGTGTCCACAAAGGGGCATGGGTAGTATGGCACGACCTACGGGATCAATCGTTACGTCATCATCATCGGGTATACAGCCTATGGGGCATGGTAGAGGTGCTATAGGAGTAGCTAGTTCTAGTGGAGTTCAGAACCGTACCTACGCTTTAGCGGATTGGCAGAATTTGGAGGCTTCTCCTGATGTGGTTACAGGTACATTATCCATTTTTTCACATAATGTATATGCATTGATTGATCCGGGATCTACCCTATCATATGTTACTCCATTGGTTGCTGAAAAATTTAATAGAACACCATAATTTTTAGCTAAGCCATTTGAAGTATCCACACTCGTTGGTGAGTTTATTATAGTTAAGAGAGTCTATCGTAATTGTATGGTCACTGTTTGTGACCATGATACATTAGCTGATCTTATTGAGCTGGAAATGGTAGATTTTGATGTTAAAATGGGTATGGACTGGTTGGCTTCTTGTTATGCCATGGTGGATTGCCGAGTTAAGAAGGTACATTTCCATTTTCCACAAAAGACTGTCCTTGAATGGAGGGGTAATGTTGGAGCACCAAGAGGAATATTTATTTTCTATCTTAAGGTAAGGAAAATGATATCCAAGGGGTACATATGTCACTTAGTAAGAGTGCAAGATACTGATGTGAAGCCACCAACTCTTCAATCGGTTCCAGTGGTAAATGAATTCCTTGATGTATTTCCTGAAGATCTTCCAGGTTTGCCTCCAGAATGGGAAATAGAGTTTGATATTGATGTGATTCCAGGCACTCAGCCTATCTTTATTCCTCCGTATAGGATGGACCCAGCAGAGTTACGGGAGTTGAAGGATCAATTGAAAATACTTGCCGGAAAAGGGATTCATAAGGCCTAGTATGTACCCTTGGGGTGCACCAGTGTTATTTGTACGAAATAAAGATGGCACGTTGAGAATGTGTATTAATTATCAGTAACTGAATAAGGTAGCAGTTAAGAATAAATATCCCCTCCCCAGATTTGATGATTTATTTGATCAATTACAGGGTGCCAAATGCTTCTCAAAGATTGACTTGAGATCGGGTTATCGTCAAGTAAGGGTTTAAGAAAAAGATATACCCAAGATAGCTATCCGAACACGGTATGGTCATTATGAATTTTTGGTTATGTCATTTGGGCTAACAAATGCACCCGCAATTTTTATGGATTTGATGAATAGAGTGTTCAAGCCATTTTTAGATGAGTTTGTGACCGTGTTTATTGATGATATTCTGGTTTATTCAAGGTCACAAGAGGAACATGCTAATCACTTATGGCAGGTATTGCAAATTCTTCGTGATCATAAGTTATATGCAAAGTTCTCTAAATGTGAATTTTGGTTAAAATCTGTAGCATTCTTGGGTCATATTGTGTCAGATGAAGGGATAAGGGTTGATAACCAAAAGATAGAAGCTGTGAAGAATTGTCCAAGACCTACGACGCCTACTGAGATTCATAGTTTTCTCGGGTTGGTAGGTTATTATAGAAGATTTGTTGAAGGATTTTCTTCTATTGATGCGCCTTTAACAAAGCTAACACATAAAGCAACCAAATTTCAGTGGAATGATGCATGTGAGAAGAGTTTCAAGATCTGAAAGATAAATTGACTTCTACACCTGTATTGGTGCTTCCAGAAGGCACGAAAGGGTATGCGGTATATTGCGATGCTTTAGGAGTTGGCTTAGGATGTGTATTGATGCAGAACGGTAATGTAATAGCTTATTCCTCAAGACAGTTGTGGCCACATGAGAGAAATTATCCAACACATGATCTTGAGATAGCAACGGTGATAGTTGCTTTAAAGATATGGCGCCACTACTTGTATGGGGTTTATGTTGACATATATACCGATCATAAGAGTTTGCAGTATATTTTCAAGCAGAAAGATCTAAATTTGAGGCAGCGGAGGTGGCTTGAATTATTAAAAGATTATGATATTGATATTTTATGTCATCCGGGGAAAGCAAATGTGGTAGCCGATGCACTAAGCCGAAAAGCAATGGTAAGCCCTGATGGCCAGCTCACGAAAAAATAAGGTATAGTTAAGGATCTACATCAACTAGCCAGTTTGGGGGTTTGTCTTCTTGAAACTCCAAGTGAAGGAATTATGGTGTAAAATTGTCACGACCCAAAATCCCGTGCGGGCCGGACGGGCACCCGAAGTCGATATGGCCCGAGAGAACCAATCTTTGCTCATGAAACTTCGTATGCATATCCTCATATGAATCTTAGTAAACCTTATGCACTAGGCGGAAAACATTAACATGGAAACATATGCTATATGTAGATTTAGGAAATTTGGCCGTTGGGGCCATCACGTCAAAACATACATTTATCTCTTACATTCATAACCCACACATGTCTACAAAAGCCTCTAACAGATGCATTTACAAGACCAACTAGCAGTCGGGACAAGTCCCCGCTTTATACACTATTTACAACATCGACACAACTGTACAACTATGACTCGAAAAGTCCCGAAGCAACTGGGCTCACCAAAGATCTGCAATCAACTGTCAACCTACAATGGAGGTCTACTAGTGCCTGCACCTGCAACATGTAAGGTAATTCCCCTGAGGGGGTTAGTACGAAGAATGTACTGAGTATGTAAGGATCATAAGAAATTCATCATACATAATAACAACAATAATGGAATCAATATAAGGAAATACAAATGTGAATAAACTCTCTTTCTGTATGTGGGGAACCATGTATATTACGTTCTTTACTCCTCTTTTCTTTACATACTTTCATCTTATTTGTTCTACCCATGCTAGGCTGTTCTGTCGCCCCTGGGATGAGATTAACCAATGCTAGGTACTTTGACCCCTGGGATGTTATGTGAACCCATGCTAGGCTTTCGTGTCGCCCCTGGGATGTCATTAACCCATGCTAGGTACTGTGGCCACTGGGATGTTATTGTAACCCATGCTAGGCTTTCGTGTCGCCCCTGGGATGTACCATCATAACCCATGCTAGGCTTTTCTATCGCCCCTGGGATGTATCGGGATCGACCCATGCTAGGCTTTTCTGTCGCCCCTGGGATACCACCCGTGTTATTTGGATCGACCCATGCTAGGTATTTTAACCCCTGGGATACCACCCATGATTACTTATTAATTATACATCTCTTATTAATCTTACTTCCATTCTAAGAGTGACTGAAACGTTGAGGATCATAACCTTATTTGAAACACACTCATATACACATTCACTTCGCTCCTTTACTTCATGAGATTGACATCTTCTTTTATGAGGAATAGATATATTAGCTTACACATTACGTCTCTTCATTACTCTTATAACATTGGTACTTTTAATTGTGAAAGATTGATACAAAGATAATCATCATATTAAAGGAATTTGGAACATGACATGATTGGGAAAAAAATGCTATTCAAGATTAAATAGATTCTCTTGCATCTTACTCTCTTGGGATAGTTCTTTTAGGAATTATAACGTTATGACAACATTGGAACCTTAGTCAATGAATAAGAGATAAGTGAATCATCATTCATCTAAGAATAGGACACATATGAATAACAATATACGTCAACTTGAATTGATATACTTCAAGCCTCTCGGAATTGAAATAAGTCCAATGTCAATGTGAACAATATGTTGCGGAAGGATACGGAAAAAGGAACCTTACATACCTTGTATTATCAATACGAATAGACAATCTTAGACGTGCATACAATATTCCCGCTCCTTCCTTATGTTTCACTCTACAACACAAATACATAGCGGAACCAACATTAACCACCAATTACCTTACAATGGCATACAATAACAATAAGTCACATGTTTAGCTTTAACATGTCATTTCCCCCTTGACCATATCATTTATGAAATCATCATAATAATAATCCCACAATATTTCCAACATTGAACAATACATGATAACCAATAGAATGTCACACCAAGTTCATTCTTTACACTTCTCCATCACCACCACATCACAATTATTCCATTAAATTACTTCAATACACCTCACAACAACAAATCAGCCAAAATCCCATAATTTACACTTATAGAAAAATAAAAAGTTTTGGACCATAATAACACCATACATGTTGTTATTTCATCCATACCATGCTCTTTCATCAAAACCACAAGTCATAATTCAAGTTACAATCCCATGGATAACATATCTTTTTTCACAATACCAAAAGTGCCATGTCTAACACTTCCAACCATAACCAACATGATATACATAATATCTCATGCTTATAATATGTTAAAGTACAATAATAATCACTTACCCAAGCTTGGAAGATGATGATCTTGCTCCAAAATTTGGCATTGAGCTCTTAGGGTTTGAAGTTGAAAGAAAAAGGCTTTTGGGAAATTTCTAGATTGACATCAGATTTTTATGTGATAAAATCTGATTTTTGCCCCTTTATATAAGCCTTAGGGGTCATCATTATCCACTCTTGGCATTTAATGCTAAGTGTGGCTTAGTCAATGGAAGAATGGACCCATTCTTGACCCATGTTTTCTTCTCATTTTGGGCCCTATTTTGAGCCCAATTCACTTAACCCACTAAAATAAATAATTCCTAATGTTTAATTCATTTCATATGCGTTACGAAAATATTCCCACTCATGCAATTCACACTCGTAGCCTTAATTCCAAAAACAAGCAATTCTAGCCACGTATGACTTATTTTGGCTACAAAGGTAAAATTGTCATTTTGATGCCAAATTCGTTCTAGAGTAATTTTATTGTACCAATATAATACTTTACTCATTTCATGTATATTCTCATTATTGTAGAAGAAACGTAGCAAAAATCGGCTCGGTACGTCCCCGGGCACCCTTGGGACTTAAGAAAATTTCCAACTTCCGAAAAATTGAAAAAACCATCCTGGCACGCCCTTGGGCATTCCATATTGCTGCCTATGGGCACAAAAATTTGGCCAGAGCGGCCTGGCACGCCCTCTGGCGCGCTTGGGCCTTAGTTTTTCCAAAAATTTTGTTTTTTGACTTTTCTTCGCGGGTTTGGTTAGATACTTCAAGTCCTATTCTTTAACTTACTTCTTAGACTTAATATACTTTGTTTAGAGGTACTTTTAGCAGCATTTTGAACCCCACAAGTTCTCCACAAAAATCACAAAACACCTCCTATGAAAGGCTAATCAAATGTACGAGGCCAAATTTAAATTTTCTCATCATTAATATTACAAAATACATGCGTATAGCTCTCGACACCTAAATAACCATTTTTCAACATCAACACATAGGGTTAGGAAGGTACGGGGTGCTACATTCTCCACCCCTTAGAAACATTCATCCTCGAATGTTAACGATGTCGCTTAAATTACAACACATGCATCTCTATATTCGCCTATACATATATAGACACGTGAAGCTCATAGCTACTTACTTATCATTGGTCCACTTCCACAATTTGAACCTTTTATTCCATTTGAAACAAATATGGGTACGTTGATTTCATCATTTTTCTAGCTTACCATGTGATCCCCTCTACTTGTTGTTTTCTCCAAAGGACTTTTACAGAAAGTACGTCTTTATTTATTAACCTTTACACTTGACGGTTTAAAATATCCATAGATATATTTTCCTAGTGAGATCCCCCGAACTTTATATATTCCCAATGGGAACAATATGAATGGAAATTCTTATACACTTTCAACAATTTCCCATGGCATGTTGTATAGGGTCAATTTTCCCTGCTTTCTGAATTCCATTTCATGAGTAACGCTTTTAAGAGTACTTAATCATCTATAATCACAACCCCCTTTTTTTTCTTTTGGTCTCCCTTGAAACTCCTTCCACGTGCTAATATCTTTACCTAATACATCTTTACTGGACGCAATCCGAGATAGATCTCCCATACACTCTCAAAGCATCGCCAATGAACTACTAAATGAACTGTGGAGAATTCTTGGGATACCTCAAAGTCATATACGACTTGACCATATCTTCGATTAACCTTATAAGGTACACTATATAGGACTAACTTTCCATGTTTCAATAATACGGTTTGCTTGTCCATCTGTCAAGACGAAAAGCCATACTTACAGTCCCTTGGGTTCCTAATATCTTCTAAAAAAAATATTTTCACAATTGTGTGAACTTAATAAGTCTATCAATGATTACCCATATGGCATCACATCTGTTTCCAACAACAAAGAATCTCTACATACCCTATAACGTTCAGATTCCAAACACCATACCTTTACTTGTTATTACTTCAATTACTGAAGCATAACTTTCGTAATATTCATTCCATGTAATCTTATCAATAGGTCGCTTTCAATTCATGGTACATATTGATTACTCCCTACTAAATAGGATATCGTGAATGATGTGCTCTTATCATAATGCAATTCTTTAGCTCACATATATACCCGATACATAAAAGCTACCTGATACTTCATTCCATTGCCTATAATTAATGCACATTATTGATGTGTCTTCTTGTGTCGGTACTTTTTTACACTGGTACACCCTACGGGGACAGGCTAGTATCCTTCACTCTGACTAAGTGACATATGTACCCTTTCATTCAAGACATTCTTTTGTGGACAATGAAATTGTAACCCCTTAACTTGACACTTTACCGTGGCATAAAAACCAACCAATCCATACTCATTATAATCATCAGGATCCACCATTTCCAGCTTAATAATATCAACCAAAACATCTACTATACACTTGCGGTATAGTCTTTTAATTACCATGATCAGATACAATTCAACTTACAACACTGGCTCTATTGTATGATCTAGAATGAAGAAAAGAAACAACATCCTAAATGTCCCGTAGCCTCCTACTTATAAATATGGTGCACAACACATTGATAAGTAAGACTCTACTCAGACACGGCTTTGTAGACACCCTTAGACCGACCTGCTCTAATACCACTTTTGTCACGACCCAAAATCCGATTCGGGCCGGACTGGCACCCGAAGCCGATATGGCCCGAGAGAACCAATCTTTGCTCATGAAACTTCGTATTCATATCCTCATATGAATCTTAGTAAACCTTATGTACTATGCGGAAAACATGAACATTGAAACATATGCTATATGTAGATTTAGGAAATTTGGCCGTTGGGGCCATCACGTCAAAACGGACATTTGTCTCTTACATTCATAACCCACACATGTCTACAAAATCCTCTAACAGATGCATTTACAAGACCAACTAGCAGTCGGGACAAGTCCCCGCTTTATACACTATTTACAACATCAACAAAACTGTACAACTATGACTCGGAAAGTCCCGAAGCAACTGGGGCTCACCAAAGATCCGCAATCAACTGTCAACCTACAATGGAGGTCTACTAGTGCCTGCACCTGCAACATGTAAGGTAATTCCCCCGAGGGGGTCAGTACGAAGAATGTACTAAGTATGTAAGGCTCATAAGAAATTCATCATACATAATAACAACAATAATGGAATCAATATAAGGAAATACAAATGTGAATAAACTCTCTTTCTGTATGTGGGGAACCATGTATATTACATTCTTTACTCCTCTTTTCTTTACATACTTTCATCTTATTTGTTCTGCCCATGCTAGGCTGTTCTGTCGCCCCTGGGATGAGATTAACCCGTGCTAGGTACTTTGACCCCTGGGATATTATGTGAACCCATGCTAGGCTTTCGTGTCACCCCTGGGATGTCATTAACCCATGCTAGGCTTTTCTGTCACCCCTGGGATACCACCCGCGTTATTGGGATCAACCCATGCTAGGTATTTTAACCCCTGGGATACCACCCATGATTACTTATTAATTATACATCTCTTATTAATCTTACTTCCATTCTAAGAGTGACTGAAACGTTGAGGATCATAACCTTATTTGAAACACACTCATATACACATTTACTTCACTCATTTACTTCATGAGATTGACATCTTCTCTTATGAGGAATAGATATATTAGCTTACACATTACGTCTATTCATTACTCTTATGAGATTGATACTTTTACTTGTGAAAGATTGATACAAAGATAATCATCATATTAAAGGAATTTGGAACATGACATGATTGGGAAAAAATGCTATTCAAGATTAAATAGATTCTCTTGCATTTTACTCTCTTAGGATAGTTCTTTTAGGAATTATAACGTTATGACAACATTGGAACCTCAGTCAATGAATAAGAGATAAGTGAATCATCATTCATCTAAGAATAAGACACATATGAATAACAATATACGTCAACCTAAATTGATATACTTCAAGCCTCTCGGAATTGAAATAAGTCCAATGTCAATGTGAACAATATGTTGCGGAAGGATACGGAAAAAGGAACCTTACATACCTTGTATCTCAATACGAATACAAAATCTTAGACGTGCATACAATATTCCCGCTCCTTTCTTATGTTTCACTCTACAACACAAATACATAGCGGAACCAACATTAACCACCAATTACCTTACAATGGCATACAATAACAATAAGTCACATGTTTAGCTTTAACATGTCATTTCCCCCTTGACCATACCATTTATGAAATCATCATACCAATAATCCCACAATATTCCCAACATTTACCAATACATGATAACCAATAGCATGTCACACCAAGTTCATACTTTACACTTCTCCATCACCACCACATCACAATTATTCCATCAAATTACTTTAATACACCTCACAACAACAAATCAAGCAAAATCCCATAATTTACACTTATAGAAAAATAACAAGTTTAGGACCATAATAACACCATACATGTTGTTATTTCATCCATACCATGCTCTTTCATCAAAACCACAAGTCATAATTCAAGTTACAATCCCATGGATAACATATCTTTTTCACAAAACCAAAAGTGCCATGTCCAACACTTCCAACCATAACCAACATGATATACATAATATATCATGCTTATAATATGTTAAAGTACAATAATAATCACTTACCCAAGCTTGGAAGATTATGATCTTGCTCCAAAATTTGGCTTTGAGCTCTTAGGGTTTGAAGTTGAAAGAAAAGGGCTTTTGGGAAATTTCTAGATTGACATGAGATTTTTATGTGATAAAATATGATTTTGGACCATTTATATAAGCCTTAGCAGTCATCCTTAGCCACTCTTGGCATTTAATGCTAAGTGTGGCTTAGTCAATGGAAGAATGGGTCATTTGACCCATTCTTGACCCATGTTTTCTTCTCATTTCGGGCCCTATTTTTAGCCCAATTCACTTAAACCACTAAAATACATAATTACTCATGTTTAATTCATTTCATACGCGTTACGACAATATTACCACTCATGCAATTCACACTCGTAGCCTTAATTCCAAAAACAAGCAATTCTAGCCACGTATGGCTTATTTTGGCTACAAGGGTAAAATTGTCATTTTGATGCCAAATTCGTTCTCAAGTAATTTTATCATATCAATATAATACTTTACTAATTTCATGTATATGCTCATTATTGTAGAAGAAACATAGCAAAAATCGGCTCGGTACATCCCCGGGCACCCTTGGGACTTAAGAAAATTTCCAACTTCCGAAAAATTGAAAAAACCATCCTGGCACGCCATTGGGCACGCCATATTGCTGCCTCTGGGCACAAAAATTTGGCCCAGAGCGGCCTGGCACGCCCTCTGGCGAGCCTGGGCCTTAGTTTTTCCGAAAATTTTGTTTTTCGACTTTTCTTCGCGGGTTTGGTTAGATACTTCAAGTCCTATTCTTTAACTTACTTCTTAGCCTTAATATAATTTTTTTAGAGGTACTTTTAGCAGAATTTTGAACCCCACAAGTGCTCCACAAAAATCCCAAAACACCTCCTATGAAAGGCTAATCACATGTACGAGGCCAAATTTAAATTTTCTCATCATTAATATTACAAAATACATGCGTATAGCTCTCGACACCTAAATAACCATTTTTCAACATCCTCACATAGGGTTAGGAAGGTACGGGGTGTTACAAAAATGCGGAAAAATCTTCATTAATAGCTGAAGTGACGGAAAAATAGTATGCAGACCCTATTTTATTGCAGCTGAAAGAGAATGTACAACAAGGATTGACAAAGGCTTTTGATCTTACACAAGAGGGAGTACTTCAGTGCCAAGGTAAATTGTGTGTGCTTGATGCATGTGAGTTAAGGAGACGGATTATGATAGAGGCATATCATTCACGGTATTCTATTCACCCGGGAGCCACCAAAATGTATCATAATTTGAAAGAAATGTATTGGTGGGGTAATATGAAGAATAACATTGCAAAATTCGTAGCTCAATATCCAAATTGTCAACAAGTAAAAGTAGAGCATCAGAAGCCTGGAGGTTATATGCAATGTATAAATCTTCCAGTCTGGAAGTGGGATATGATTAACATGGATTTCATCACAGGTTTTCCTCGAACATTTTGAAAATTTGATTCCATATGGGTAATAGTTGACAGGCTTACCAAATAAGCACACTTTATACCGGTCAAGACCACCTACACAACTGAGGATTATGCAAGGTTGTATATTAAATAGATAGTTTGATTATATGGAGTTCCAATCTCTATTATATCGGATAGGGGAGCTCAACTTACTACACACTTTTGGAAGTCTTTTCAGAAGAGTTTGGATACTCAAGTGAATTTAAGTACAACTTTTCATCCTCAGACAGATGGACAAGCAGAATGTACTATCCAAACACTTGAAGATATCCTACGAGCTTGCACATTGGACTTTAAAGGTAGTTGGGATGATCATTTATATCTTACTGAATTTTCCTACAATACTAGTTATCATTCAAGTATCAAGATGGCGCCTTATGAAGCTTTATATGGAAGAAATTATCGATCACCAATTGGATGGTTTGATGCGGGTGAAACTGCCTTATTTGGACCAGATCTTGTTCATCAAGCTATGGAGAAAGTTAAGGTGATACAACAATGGTTACAAATGGCTCAAAGTCAACACAAATCATATGTCGATTTTAGAAGAAGGGGGCTAGAATTTGCCATAGGTGATTGGGTATTCTTGAAAGTGTCACCAATGAAAGGGTTAATGAGTTTTGGGAAGAAGGGAAAGCTGAGTCCACGTTATATAGGGCCATATCAGATTATCCACAGATTTTGTCAAGTTGCGTATGAATTAACACTACCCCAAGAATTCTCCACAGTTCATCCAGTGTTTCTTGTTTCGATGTTTCGAAAGTGCATCGGAGATCCATCTCATATTGCTCCCATTGAAAATGTGCAAGTTACGGAAGATCTCACATATGAGGAAGTACCTATTGCTATTCTGGATAGACAGGTCAAGAGGTTAAGAAATAAAGATGTAGCTTCCGTAAAGGTACTTTGGAGGAATCAACAAGTAGAAGAAATCACATGGGAAGCCGAGGAAATAATGAAGTCTAAGTACCCGCATTTATTTCAAATGGAATAAAAAGTGCAAGATGTGGAATTGGAGAAATAACGAGTAAGTATACCTAATAATAACATAAAAAATGAACTTAGACTTGAATGTGTTTAGATTGGATAATGTTACTAACATTTGAGGACAAATGTTCCTAAGAGGGGAAGGATGTAACACCCCGTACAGTTTCGAACCTATTCGATTACCTTAACAGTTATGGAATTATTTAAACTTGAGATGAGGTGAATTATTCACTAAATTTATTGGGCTAAATTAATAATTGTGCTATTGGACTCAATTGAGGCCCAAACAATTAATTAATAAGACATGGCCCAAAGAAAATTGACCCATTCTAGATTTGACCAAGTAAACACAATTAATGACCAAATGTTTGGCTAAGGATGACCATGAGGGACTATATAAAGACAAAAATCAGATTTTTATTCACAAAATGACACTTGCATAAGTCTAGATTTTCCACAAATATCCACTCCTCTCTCAAACCCTAAGCAACAACCCTTTGGTCAAGATAAATCCCTTGCAAGCTTGGGTAAGTGTTTAATCTTATGGTTTGATATATTATATGAATGAGGGGTTGTGTAAATCATGTTGGTTATGTTTAAAAGTGTTGAGTAGTTCACTTTTGCTTCTTGCTAAAGGAATTGCCTTCTATGTGACTTAAACTTGAAAAAAGACTTGAGGTCTTGAAGGAAGTGAATGATATGGATGAGATGTCGACATATTAGGATGTGGTTGTTAACATGTTAGGATGTGGTTATGTCCCTAACTTGTTTTCTCTTTGTGTATGACTTGTGGAAATGTTGTTATGAAATTGTGCATGGAACCTGTGGTGTAATGAAAGGAGAATATAGTTTTGGTGATGTTCATGTGCATGTTGAAACCATGATTGTTACTTGGCATCAAATTAACCTAAAATATGAAAAGAGAAGCTTACGTATGGCCATGGACCATTTATTGCAAAAAAGGACCCAAAAGTGACCCCTGGCAGCCGAAACGGGCACCCTCCCTCGCAGGTGAAGCACCTGTGGGTGCAGGTGGCACTGCAGGTGGCTCTGGATAGGGCCAATGGATCACCTGCTACCACACCTCACCACCTGCGGGCGCAGGTGGCTTCGCAGGTCCTTCCAAGACCCCGTTTGGCTCGTTTTTGTTTCTCTTTACCCCCCAAGGTCCCTCTACCCTTCTTGGATGTAAGCACCAACTCATGGTACCTATTGGATAGATTCAAGAGGGTAGTCCAGAGATATTTCGAATGGTATCAATGGTGGATTATTTGTAATGTGTTGTGGTGAAGTAAATGTGATTATGTATTGAGGAAGAAGTGTAAAGCATAAATTTGGTGTGCAATCCTATCGGTTTGTAATGTAGTTGACTTCTATTGTAAACTCTGTTATGTATTCCTATTATAGAGTAGAGCTTTAAGGAAGAGCTAAACTATTATAGTCACACGTTGGAAGGATAAGGTATGTAAGGTTTCTCTTTTCCGTATTTCTTGGCAGCTCCTATTGTTCTCATTGTTACAAAACTGGTTTCCATTCCAAAATGTTCTAAAGTGTCTCATTTTAGGTTGTTATAAACTGTTATTCACATGTCTGTTATTCATTGACTATTATTCCAAAGTTCTAATGATGTTATGACCACCAATGTATCAATCTTACAAAAGTAAAGGAATAAAGTAATGCATATATGGTTAATTGAGTCTGGGTGGTAGCTCAAAGGGGCGAAAGCCTAGCTAGAGATGATCCCGAGATTATTGGATCAGGGGGCAGCTTAATGGGGCGAAAGCCTAGCTTAAGACAAACCTGACAGGGGGCAGCTCAAAGGGGCATAAGCCTAGCTAGAGATGAGCCTTCTTTATTGATTTATGGGTGGTAGCTCAAAGGGGCATAAGCCTAGCTAAAGACGATCCCAATGTTATGATTTCCCACTGATCAGTTGGGGCCCAGACATTATATGATGATAATGATATGAACGTAAAAGCAAAGAAAGTAATGAAGGCTATGTACATGGTTCCACACATACAGAATGGTGGTTTATCAATATTGTTCATTCACTTGTATTTGATTCCATTGAAGTTCTTATGTTTCATGCAGTTACTTATAGCCTTACATACTCAGTACATTCTTTCGTACTGACATCCCTTGGGGGACTTACCTTACTTCCTACAGGCACAGGAGCTAGTAGACCTCCACAGTAGGATACAGATCATTTGCAGACTATTGGTGAGCTCTAGATTGATTTGGGGCTTTCCGATTCATGTGTATATATTGGTTTTGGTACTGTGTAATAGTTGTATAAAGAGGGGACTTGTCCCGACCTTAGGTGGTTACGTATCTGTTAGAAGCTTTGTAGACATTGTAAGATGAACGAAGGAATGTATGACCCTTTTGATGTGGTGGCCCTAACGACCAAGTTTCATATCTATTTGAATGTCTTTCCCTGACTTCTGTCTTTGACATCTTGTATCTATATTAAGCAGAATGGTGTTCATTTGGTGACATGCATATGAATGTATACGAATGTATACGTTGGTTCTATCGGGCCTTAACGGCTTCGGGTGCCAGTCCGCCCTAATGGGATTTGAGGCATGACATATACTCCATTTTTCCTGTGCTATGATTTAAGGTTCAGTCGAGTTAAAGTTAATATAATTGGGAGAATTTAGAGAATTTTTTTTCGGCACTTGTTCGACCTTATATGACTTCGCAGAGTTCTTCTGCTTGATGATATGTGCCTATGGATATTTGTTTCCATGGATTAAGTATTGGTTTGCCCAAATCCATGCTGAAGTTATATTTCTCCTAGTTTGGGTAAATGGGTGATTTCGGAAATTCCTATTTCAACTCTTGTTCAGCCTATTATGGCTTTGTGGGATGCTTCTACACAGTGGTGTGTTCTTGGTTATCAGTTGTTGGTTACCAAAGTGGGTGTCTTTAGGAGTAAGTATTTGTTGCCATAGATTGGGCATTGGATTAGCCAGATGTCGATTGAGTTATACATTTTGAGTTACTCGAGTTCTGGCTACCATTAGTGCTTTTACAGCCTTGGTGAGTTCTTTTTTATTCCTTGATACGATATGACCTTAGCGAATTGGGTCTTGATTGCTCGTATCTTCATCATATTGTTTTTCCCATTTAGGATTATGTTCTTCGACGATATTTCAGTTTTAGCTTTTCTTGAGATTGTTGGACTTGTGCTTGGCTTTCTGGTAGGGAGATTGATTGGGGAAATTGGCCTTTGTAAGGACTTTTTGGCTCTAGTTTTGGATTTTGATGCCTTCGGATGATGGCTTGGGAGTCGTGATAGATTTTTGTTTGTGGATGCCTACTCGTCAACATGATCGGTTTGGATAGTTGTGTAACACCCCGTATGTTTCTGAACCTATTTAATTACCGTAACATTCATGGAATTATTTAAAGATGAGAAATATGGTGGATCATACATTAGTGAGATGGGCTAAATTTAATTTTTACAATTGGGCTCAAATGAGGCCCAAAAATCAAATAAAAGACATGGCCCAAAACAAATGGAAATGACCCATTCTTGTGACCAAGTCAACATAAGATATTTATTGCTTAAGAGTGGGTAAGGATGACTATAAAGTAGCTATAAAAGTCACCAAAAATAAGATTTTATTCCACAAAAGACATGTCTCATTACTAGCAAATTCCACAACATTTTTTTCTTCAACCAAACCCTAAGGCAACCATCTTTGGGACAAGATCACTCCTTGGGAAGATTTGGTAAGTGTTTACTCTCATGGTTTAATATATTATATGCATGGAATATGGTGTAGATCATGTTGTTTATGTTGGTGAAGTGTGAGAAGTTCACTATGTGAAACAATTTATGTTTGCTTAATCGGTGAAGGTTTTTGCCTTGTAAACTTGAAAATGGACTTGTGGTCTTGAAGGAAGTGAACTTGAGGGGCTCAATATTTACATGTGAGATGTGATCATAGCCTTAACTTGTTTTATTCTTGTACATAATGTTTGGAAATGTTATTGCAAAATTGTGCATAAATTTGGTGGTGTATTGAAGGAATAGTATGGTTTTGGTGATGTTCATGTGTGTTGTGAAACCATGGCTGACTGTTGGCATCCAAGATGATCTAAAATATGTCAAGATAAGTTTATTTATGATCATGGACCATTCATTACATAAAAGGACCCAAAAGAGACCTTTTTTGGCCGAAACGGGCACCCACCCTCTCAGACGAAGCACCTGTGGGCGCAGGTGACTTCGCAGGTGCCCCTGGACACTTCCAAGGGTCTCATGCGGATGCAGGTCATCCATATGCGGTTTAAGGTGTCTTCGCAGGTCAGGCCAGAACCCCATTTCGGTTGTTTTTGCATCTCTTTGACCCCCTAAAACCCCTATACCCTTCATGGATGCTCTAGAGTTAATAACCTAGCTCGAGTCGAACCCGATATATTGATTTATGGGTGGTCGCTCTAGAGGCATAAGCCTAGATCGAGCCGATCCCAACATAACGTTATGTTATGTTAAGACCCACTGATCAGTTGGGGCCTGGGTAC
Source organism: Capsicum rhomboideum (assembly GCA_031232105.1). Classification (NCBI taxonomy): domain Eukaryota; kingdom Viridiplantae; phylum Streptophyta; class Magnoliopsida; order Solanales; family Solanaceae; genus Capsicum; species Capsicum rhomboideum. The sequence goes on from CP124718.1 coordinate 56,854,520, forward strand.
GATATGATATGAGTGATGATGAACAAATAATAGAAGCAAAAGAAAGAAATGAATGTAAGGTACACGGTTCCACATATGCAGATCAATGATTTATCCATATTAACTATGCTCTTTTATATTGTATTCATTGAAGTATTATTGTGTCATACTTTTTCTTATAGCCTTACATACTCAGTACATTCTTCGTACTAAACCCCTTGGGGGGGATTTACCTTACTTGCTGCAGGCACAGGTGTTAGTAGACCTCCACAGTAGAGTGCGGGTCATTTGCAGATTTTTGGTGAGCTCCAGTGGGTTTGGGGCTTTCCGAGTCATAGTGTACATTGATTTTTGTATTGTACATGCTGTATAAAGAGGGGAATTGTCCCGACTCTAGTTTGTCTATGTATATGTGTCTTTAGAGTCTTTGTAGACATATGTGGGAAGAGGAATGTAAGAGATGCATGTTCAGTTTGACTTGATGGCCATATCGGCCATGTTTCCATGACTTTCGCATAGTTGTATAAGATACAACGACGTTATTATAGAGGCATGCATATGAATGTTCATGAGAACATATTGGTTCTCTCGGGGCTTGTCGGCTTCGGGTGCCAGTCCGTACCGAATGGGATTCGGGTTATGACAAAAGTGGTATCAGAGCAAGTCGTCCTAAGGGTGTCTACAAAGACATGTCCGAGTTGAGTCTTGCTTATGGATGTGTTGCGCACCACATTTATAAGTAGGAGGCTATGGGACATTTAGGAGTTGTTTCTTTTCTTCACTTCTAGATCGTGCAATAGAGCCAAAGTTGTAGGTGGACGCATGTGTACGCATTGACATTGGTTTTCTTTTGCAAAATCAAATGCTGATTATCAGACAAGGTAAGGGCAAAAGAAGGTAGGTTGATATTCCTGCCAAAGAAGAAATGAGTAAATCACCACCTTACAAGTGGGGCTGACATGGAATTTGCAATAGGGGTTTCTCTAAGCCAAAAGGTAGAGAAGTACCCGCAGAACCACCTATAAATGCCACTGAATAGGATTTAAGAAATGTAGTGCATATGTTGACTCAGATAGTTGCTGTATAATGTCATGGGCGAGCTGGCCCAATGACGAGTGATGATGGTGCGGCTAGGGAAGCTAGTCTTCGAACACAGGATTTTTTGAAATTAAACCCTCCCACGTTCACCGGGTCGGATCTGAATGAAGACCCACAGAACTTTATTGACCAAATCAAAAGCGCTCTAGATATTATGCATGTGACTGTGTATTGATGTACTTCCAGCTAGTTGGGAGGAATTTTAAATGGCATTCCTTGACCAGTACCTCCCATATGAGGTCCCAAAAAAGCTCATGCGAACCAATTGTTAAATCTTTGCCAAAGGACTATGAGTGTCAGAAAGTATAGTCTTTTTCACGCCCTTAATCCCATTGAGACGTGATTGGCACCCGAAGCCGATATGGCCCGAGAGAACCAATCTTTGCTCATGTCTACCCATATGCATATCCTCGTATGACTCTTATTAAATCTTATTATTCCTCATGCAACTAAGAGGAAGTCATGAACATGGAAACATATATCATATCTATATACGAAACTTGTCCGTTAGGGACATTAAGTCAAAATGATCATACATCTCTTGCTTTCATATACCCACAAATGTCTACAAAAGCCTCTAACTGATGCATTTACAAGACCATCTAAAATTTGGGACAAATCCCTGCTTTATCTTTACAACATCAAACAACTATACAACTGTGATAAGTCCCGAAGCAATTGGGGCTCACCAAAGATCCGCAACTAACTATCAAATTACTGTCTTTTTACAAATCTACTAGTACTTGCACTTGTAACATGTGAGGTAAGTCCCCAGAGGGGGTCAGTACGAAGAATGTACTGAGTATGTAAGGCTCATAAGAAATAGCATCATACATGAGAATGTCAATAGAATAAAATATGAGAGAATAGTCAATGTGTGTAAACCATCATTTTATATAATATCTTTTATAACTACTCTCCTTCAAGGGAAATTACCTTTACTCAAGAGACTTGCCTCCAATAGATTCTTCTATACCCAAGAGATTCTTTCTTGCTTCTATGTTCATTACCACTATTGTTCATCTACTTGGTTAGTAGGTTGTAAAAGAATAACATTCATCCACATACATCCACTCTAGTGGTGGGGTAGGGAATTAATAATATAACGTACATCCACTCTATTAACATACCTCCACTCTATTAACGTACATCCACTCTATTAACGTAAATCCACTCTATTGGTGGTTTAACCTATATCCACTCTCATGGTGGGAGAACATACATCCACTCTATGGTGGGGGAACATACATCCACTCTATGGTGGGAGAACATACATCGACTCTATGGTGGGAGAACATACATCGACTCTATGGTAGGAGAACATACATCGACTCTATGGTGGGAGAACATACATCCACACTATGGTGGGAGAACATACATCCACTCTATGGTGGGAGAACATACATCTACTCTATGGTGCGAGAAATTGATATATCAACTTATGAGAGATTAATACATTAAGGATCATGACACTAATTGAACACACAAATATTCCTTACCTCACTCTTATACTTCATGTGATTAACACCTTAACTTGTGAGGGATAGATATATTATCTCACACTTCACCTCCTTCACTATTCTTATGGGATATTATATGAGTAGGTATATGGTACCGGGCCTCCACCTTTGGTGGGCTATAATAGATAACAAAGCATAATATTGGGATTATTCCATATTGAACTTATACCCTCTAGAATGTGATCCATACTCAATGAAACATATAGCAACCATGTACATTACCTCTTTACAATCTTATACCCTCTACTTAGTTATGAGAACGACACGCTAAAGATCATGGCATTAAAGCACACACCTATATACACATCTCACTTCACTCCTTTACCTCATGAGTTTGACATCCTTACTTATGAGGACTAATTATACTAGCTTGCACATCAGCTCTCTTATTACTCTTATGAGATTGGTACTTCTACTTATGAAAGATTGGTACAAGGATAATCATCATACTATAGGGCTTTGGAACATGACATGATTGGAAAATGCTTTTCAAGAATAAATAGATTCTCTTACATCTTACTTTCTTTAAGATAGTTCTTTTAGAAATTATAACGTCATGCCATCTTTGGAACTTTAATCAATGAATAAGAGATAAGTGAATCATAATTCATCTAAGAATAGGGCACATATGAATAAAAATATACGTCACCCTGAATTGATATACTTCAAGCCTCTCGGAATTAAAACAAGCCCAATGTCAATAGGAACAATATGTTGTAGAAGGATCCGGAAAGAGTAACCTTACATACCTTGTATTCTTAATACGAATACACAATATTAGATGCGTATACAATAGTCCCTCTCCTTCTTTATGTATCACTCTACAACACAAATACATAACAAAATTCACATTAACCACCAACTACCTTACAAGTGCATGTAACATCAATGAGTTACATGTTTGCCTTTAAACATGCCATTTCCCCTTGACAAAACCATTGATGAAATTATTATTCCAAAAATCCCACAATATTCCCAACATTGACCAATACATGATAATCAATACATTTCACCACAACACTTCTCCTTTACCCTTTCTTATCCACACCATATCACAAATAATCCATCAATTCACCTTAATACATTTCATAGCACATATCGGCCAAAATTCCATAATTTACTCTTATAGAAAAATAACAAGTTTAATAACAAAATCACACCCTATATGTTCATATTTTATCCATATCATACTCTTTCATCAAAGTCACAAGTCATAATTCAAGCTTGAATCTCATGGATCACAAATCTTATATAAAAACACAAAGTACCATGTTCAGCACTTCCAAGAATAGCCAACATGATTTACATACTCTCCCATGCATATAATATATTAATCCATAACAATACTCACTTACCCAAGCTTGAAAAATGATGATCTTGCTCCAAAAGTGGGCTTTGAGAGAAAAATAGATGAGAAATATCTAGAAAGCATGAGAGATTTCAATGAATAAAATATGATTTTTTGGTCCCTTATAAGCCTTGAATCCATGCTTATCCAATATTACATGTGTGTGCCTTAGTCAATGGGAGAATGGGTCATTTGACCCATTCTTGGCCCATGTTCTCTTTCTCATTTTGGGCCCTTTTTGAGCCCAATTTACTTAACCCAATAAAATCAATAATTTCTCATGTTTAAGTCATCTTATACGTGTTAAAACAATATTCCCACTCATGCTATTCATATCCGTAGCCTCAATCCCAAAAACAAGTGATTCTAGCCACGTAGGGCCCATTTTAACCATAAGGGCAAAACTGTCATTTTGATGCCAAATTCGTTCTCAAGTAATTTTATAATACCAATATAATATTTATTTCATTCCATGTATATTCTCATGGTTGTATAAGAAACGTGGCAAAAATCCGCTCGACAAGTCTCTGGGCACCCTTGGGACTTAAGAAAAATTTCAACTTTGAAAAGTGGCCAAAACCAGCATGGCACACCCTTGGGCGCACCATCTTTCTGCCTCTGGGCACAAAAATTTCTCCCAGAGCGGCCTGTCACGCCCTCTGGCGCTCCTGGGCCTTAGTTTTTCCGAAAATTTTGTTTTTCGACTTTTCTTCGCGGGTTTGGTTAGATACTTCAAGTTCTATTCTTTAACTTACTTCTTAGCCTTAATATACTTTGTTTAGAGGTCCTATTAGACTCATTTTGAACCCCACAAGTGCTCCACGAAAATCACAAAACACCTCCTATGAAAGGCTAATCACATGTACGAGGCCAAATTTAAATTTTCTCATCACTAAAATTACAAATTACATACTCAGGGCATCTCAACACCTAAGTAACCATTGGTCAACGTCGTCACATTGGGTTGGGAAAGTACGGGGTGTTACATTCTCCCCCCCTTATAAACATTCGTCCTCAAATGTTAGCGATGTCGCTTCAATTTCAACAAATGCATCTCTATATCAGCATACGTAGACATAGACGCCTAATACTCATAGATACTTACTTTGTATCGCGCACGTTTAACCTTTTTCTTCTGTATGACACAAATATGGGTACGTTGATTTCATCACTTTTCCCAGCTTACCATGTAATCCCTTCTACTCGTTGATTTCTCTAAAGGACTTTTACGGACGCTACATATTTATTCCTAAGCCTCTTTACTTGTCGACCTAGAATCCTTTTGATAATTTCATATGACCTATATAACATGGATTCAATTTTCCTTTCTTTTCGAATCTCATTACCCTTTCCATTGATAGCACTTCCAAGAATACTCAATCAATTATGGCATGATCTACTATTATCTGTTGACAATGTGGACAAAAATGTTTTTCGTCTTTAAATTGCCTTACCAGTACATTTCTTCTAGACCATGGTACATTTTGGTTGCTCCCGAATGAATAAAATACTGTGAATAATGTGCTCCTATTATAACTCATTTCCTTAGTTCGTTTATATGTAGTACACAAAATCTACCTTGATATGAAATACTCCCCTTTGCGTAGGTTCAAATACTTTTGTCAAACACTACTATACATGTTTTTTTCCCTTCAACTGAAAGGAAGTAGAATTTGTATATTGCTTTACCTTCTCTCAATTACAAATGAAGACTCTGTCGCATTGTACACTATATTTCTTTCATCTAGAGTCTCAAGAAGACGAACTAGCCACCTTGACTATACCTTGCTTTTCCGTAACCTAACCCCTTAGTGTTTCCTATTGCTTTGCGGCTTAATGCACCTCTTATCACATATTCTTTCCCGGGAGGTTGTCATGTATCAACTTTGTAGCCTTTTAATATTCCCAGCCACCTTTCCTATCCTTACTTTAGATCCTTTTATTAAAAACAGTCTTTTGCAGCAAATGGACATACACTTTATTAGCTTGGTGATCGACGTGACATAACAAGAAGCCAACCACTTCATACCCATTACAACATTAAAAGTCTTTCATTTCCATCTCCATAAGATCAGCCAACGTATCATGATCATAAATAGTTACTCGACCATTACGATCTAGTCTTCTTAACTATAATAACTCCCCTTCAGCAGGCATATCTACTTGTTTACCTCTGTCCATACCTTGCCTTGAAATCGGCATTTTACTATAACAAGGAAAACCAATTCCAATGGTCAGATATAATTCAACTTATAACACTAGCTCTATTGCACGATCTAGAATGAAGAAAAGAAACAACATCCTAAATGTCCTGTAGCCTCCTACTTATAAATGTGGTGTACAACACATTGATAAGTAAGACTCTGCTCAGACACGGCTTTATAGACACCCTTAGAACGAACTGCTCTAATACCACTTTTGTCACGCCCTAAATCCCATTGAGACATGATTGGCAGCCGAAGCCGATATGGCCCGAGAGAACCAATCTTGCTCATGTCATATCCTCGTATGACTCTTATTAAATCTTATTATTCCTCATGCAACTAAGAGGAAGTCATGAACATGGAAACATATATCATATCTATACACGAAACTTGTCCGTTAGGGACATTAAGTCAAAATGATCATACATCTCTTGCTTTCATATAGCCACACATGTCTACAAAAGCCTCTAACTGATGCATTTACAAGACCATCTAAAATTTGAGACAAATCCCTGCTTTATCTTTACAACATCAAAAAAATATACAACTGTGATAAGTCCCGAAGCAATTGGGGCTCACCAAAGATCCGCAACTAACTGTCAACTTACTGTCTTTTTACAAATCTACTAGTACCTGCACCTGTAACATGTAAGGTAAGTCCCCAGAGGGGGTCAGTACGAAGAATGTACTGAGTATGTAAGGCTCATAAGAAATAGCATCATACATGAGAATGTCAATAGAATAAAATATGAGAGAATAGTCAATGTGTGTAAACCATCATTTTATATAATATCTTTTATAACTACTCTCCTTCAAGGGAAATTACCTTTACTCAAGAGACTTGCCTCCAATAGATTCTTCTATACCCAAGAGATTCTTTGTTGCTTCTATGTTCATTACCACTATTGTTCATCTACTTGGTTAGTAGGTTGTAAAAGAATAACATTCATCCACATACATCCACTCTAGTGGTGGGGTAGGGAATTAATAATATAACATACATCCACTCTATTAACATACCTCCACTCTATTAACGTACATCCACTCTATTAATGTACATCCACTCTATTGGTAGTTTAACCTATATCCACTCTCATGGTGGGAGAACATACATCCACTCTATGGTGGGGGAACATACATCCACTCTATGGTGGGAGAACATACATCCACTCTATGGTGGGAGAACATACATCCATGCTATGGTGGGAGAACATACATCCACTCTATCGTGGGAGAACATAAATCCACTATATGGTGGGAGAACATACATCCATGCTATGATGGGCGAACATACATCCACGCTATGGTGGGAGAACATACATCTACTCTATGGTGGGAGAAATTGATATATCAACTTATGAGAGATTAATACATTAAGGATCATGACACTAATTGAACACACAAATATTCCTTACCTTACTCTTATACTTCATGAGATTAACACCTTAACTTGTGAGGGATATATATATTAGCTCGCACTTCACCTCCTTCACTATTCTTATGAGATCTTATATGAGTAGGTATATGATACCGGGCCTCCACCTTTGGTGGGCTATAATAGATAACAAAGTATAATATTGGGATTATTCCATATTGAACTTATACCCTCTAGAATGTGATCCATACTCAATGAAACATATAGAAACCATGTGCATTACCTCTTTACAATCTTATACCCTCTACTTATTTATGAGAATGACACGCTGAAGATCATGGCATTAAAGCACACACCTATATACACATCTGATTTCACTCCTTTACTTCATGAGTTTGACATCCTTACTTATGAGGACTAATTATACTAGCTTGCACATCACCTCTCTTATTACTCTTATGAGATTGGTACTTCTACTTATGAAAGATTGGTACAAGGATAATCATCATACTATAGGGTTTTGGAACATGACATGATTGGAAAATGCTTTTCAAGAATAAATAGATTCTCTTACATCTTACTTTCTTTAATATAGTTCTTTTAGAAATTACAACGTCATGACATCTATGGAACTTCAATCAATGAATAAGAGATAAGTGAATCATAATTCATCTGAGAATAGGGTACATATGAATAACAATATACGTCACCCTGAATTGATATACTTCAAGCCTCTCGGAATTGAAACAAGCCTAGTGTCAATAGGACCAATATGTTGTAGAAGGATACGGAAAGAGTAACCTTACATACCTTGTATTCTTAATACGAATACACAAAATTAGATGTGTAGACAATAGTCCTTCTCCTTCTTTATGTATCACTCTACAACACAAATACATAATGAAATTCAAATTAACCACCAACTACCTTACAAGTGCATGTAACGTCAATGAGTTACATGTTTGCCTTTAAACATGCCATTTCCCCTTGACAAAACCATTGATGAAATTATTATTCCAAAAATCCCACAATATTCCCAACATTTACCAATACATGATAATCAATACATTTCACCACAACACGTCTCCTTTACCCTTTCTTATCCACACCATATCACAAATAATCCATCAATTCACCTTAATACACTTCATAGCATATATCGGCCAAAATACCATAATTTACTCTTATAGAAAAATAACAAGTTTAATAACAAAATCACACCATACATGTTCATATTTTATCCATACCATGCTCTTTCATCAAAGTCACAAGTCATAATTCAAGCTTGAATCTCATGGATCACAAATCTTATATAAAAACACAAAGTACCATGTTCAACACTTCAAAGCATATCCAACGTGATTTACATACTCTCCCATGCATATAATATATTAATCCATAACAATAATCACTTACCCAAGCTTGAAAAATGATGATCTTGCTCCAAAAGTGGGCTTTGAGTTCTTAGGGTTTGAGAGAAAAATAGATGAGAAATATCTAGAAAGCATGAGAGTTTCCAATGAATAAAATCTATTTTTTTTGGTCCCTTTTATAATACTTGAATCCATGCTTATCCAATATTACATGTGTGTGCCTTAGTCAATGGGAGAATGGGTCATTTGACCCATTCTTGACCCATGTTTTCTTTCTCATTTTGGGCCCTTTTTGAGCCCAATTTACTTAACCCAATAAAATCAATAATTTCTTGTGTTTAAGTCATCTTATACGTGTTAAAACAATATTCCCACTCATTTTATTCATATCCGTAGCCTCAATCCCAAAAACAAGTGATTTTAGCCACGTAGGGCCCATTTTGACCATAAGGGCAAAACTGTCATTTTGATGCCAAATTCATTCTCGAGTAATTTTATCATACCAATATAATATTTCATTCATTCCATGTATATTCTCATGGTTGTATAAGAAACGTGGCAAAAATCCGCTCGACGCGACTCCGGGCACCCTTGGGACTTAAGAAAAATTTCAACTTTGAAAAGTGGCCAAAACCAGTGTGGCACGCCCTTGGGCGCTCCAAATTTCTTCCTATAGACTAAAAATTTTAGCTCAGAGTGGCGTGGCATGCTCTCTGGTATCCCCCATCCTTATATTTTTTGAAAATTTTATTTTTCGATTTCTCTTCGCGGGTTTGGTCAGATATTTCAAGTTCTATTCTTGAACTTACTTCTTACCTCTAATATACTTTGTTTGGAGGTCCTCTTAGCCTCATTTTGAACCCCACAAATGCTCCATGAAAATTGCAAAATACCTTCTATGCAAGTTTAATCACACGTACAAGGCCAAATTTAAATTTTCTCATCACTAACATTACAAATTACATACTCACGGCATCTCAACACCTAAGTAACCATTGTTCAACGTTGTCACATTGGCTTGGGAAGGTACGGGGTGTTACAGTCTTCGGTTTAATTCTTTGGCTAGGTATGCTCCAAATGTGGTAGTTATTATGACCGATAGAGTGCATCGGTATGTGGACAGATGGATTGTACTATTGCGGCCTTGAAAAGAGATATGGATATAGCCAGAATATAGGCTTTTTGCACCGATAATGGAGGATCATAGGCAACGGAAAAGGACAAAAATATTTAAAGAAGGGTCGTCAAAGAGGGCTAGACCTATAGGACAGTTCATGGCGTCCCAAGGAGAATTTAGGTCTCGGGTGTTTAACAGACCGCCTAGACCATTATTTCCTTAGTCTATAGTAGATGTTCTACCTCGATCCCAAGGGTTTACAGAAAATAGGTTTGGGAAAAGAAGTGAGATTCAGGATTCATGGGCAATGGGGTATCAAGCACAAGAACGTAGAAAGTAGAAACCAACCGGAGTCTCCTCGTCAGCCGTGTTAGTGCTGCGAAAGTGGTCATCTAGGTGAATGTCGGTTGGGGACGAATGTTTGTTATTGGTGTGGTATGTCGGGCCACAAAATGAGGCATCTCCTAATGTAGCCACAGGTACCGTATACGTATTGATTGACCCATATTCGACACTAGTATATGTTATTTCATTAATTGCTGAAAATTCAAAAGAACACCAGAATTACTAGTTATGTCACATGAAGTCTATACATCTGTTGGTGAATTTATTGTAGTTAAAAGAGTATATCATAAGTGCATAGTAATTGTTTGTGGTAGTGAGACACTGGTTGATCTTATTGAGCTGGAAATAGTTGAATTTTGATGTTATAAAGGGATTGTGCCATAGTAGATTGCCGAACTAAGAAGTTCTATTATCATTTTCCCCAAAAGAATGTTTTTGAATGGCCAGGGAAATGTGGGAGGCACCAAGAGGAAAATTTATTCCCCATCTTAAATCAAAGAAAAGGATACTCTAAGGGATACATATGTCACTTCGTAAGAGTGAAAGATACTGATGTGACACCACCAACTCTTTAATCAGTTCTGGTGGTAAATGAATTCCTCGATGTATGAGCTGGTATTAATGTGATTTCAGATACTCGTCCTATTTTTATTTCTTCATATAGCATGGCCCCGGTAGAGTTACGGGAATGAAATGAGAAATTAAAAGACGTGATGAACAAAGGATTCATAAGACCTAGTACGACCCCTTGGGGTGCATCAGTGTTCATAGTACAAAAAAATATGGCACATTGAGAATGTGTGTTTACTATCGGCAACTGAATAAGGTGACAACGAAGAATACATGTCTTCTCCCCGGAGTTGATGACTTATTGATCGGTTATAGGGTGCCAAATTCTTCCTAAAGATTGACTTAAGGTCAGGAGATCATCAAGTAAGGGTCAGAGAAAATAAAGATACCCAAAATAGAGGTATGGTTGTTATGAATTCGTAGTTATGCCATTTGGGCTAACAAATGCACCAGCTGCGTTGGTAGGTTTGATAATTAGGGTGTTTAAGCCATCGTTAAGCGTATTTGTGATAATGTTTTAGATGTTATACTAGATTACTCAAGATCACAAAAGGACCATGTTAATCACTTGTGACAGGTGTTACGGATTCTTCATGACCGTAAGATATATGCAAGTTCTTTAAATACAAGTTTGGTCATAATCCGTATCATCCTTAGGACACATTGTATAGAATGAAGGAATCAGGATTAATATACACAAAAGAAGTAGCCAAGGCCTATGACACCTAAGAAAATTCGTAGCTTCCTTGAGTTGGCCAGTTATTACAGAAGAATTGTAAAAAAAAAAAAAAAAAAAAAAAAAAAAAAAAAAAAAAAAAGCTTTCTGCCATTACCCTTCACAATTCAAACACACAAAGTAACTAAGTTTCAGCGGAATGTTGTATGTGAGAAAGTTTGCAAGAGCTAAAAGATGAATTGACTCCTACACCTGTACTAGTACCTCCCAAAGGCACATAAGAGTATACAGTGTATTGTGATATTTTAAAAGTTGGTCTGGGATGTGTATACATGCAGCACGACAATGTGATAGCGTATGCCTTAAGGAAATTGCGTCCACATAAGAGAAAATATCCCACATATGATTTTAAGTTAACAGTTGTGGCAATTGCTTATAACATATGGCACCACTACTTGTATAAAACTTCAGGTGAAAGAATTATAGTGTCAAATGTGGCAGAATTTTCATTGGTATCTGGGATAAAGGAAAAGCAATATGTAAATCCTATTTTTAGTTCAATTGAAAAAGAATGTACAGCAAAGTTCGACAAAGGTATTTGAACAAACACAAGGGGGAGTACTTTAACACCAATGTAGATTGTGTGTACCATGGTTTAGCAGAGATGTCTTGGTAAGATTACATAAGAAGCACATTGTAGAACTTGTAGCTCAATGTCCAAGCGTTCACTGATTAACAGTATGGCATCAGAAATCTGTATGCTTTATGTAATGTATTACCCTTCAAGTTTGGAAGCGGAACATGAATAACATGGATTTAATCATAGGGTTGCCTCGTACACTGCGAAGGTTGATTCAATCTAGGTAATAGTTGACAGGCTTACCGAGTCAGCGTATTTCCTACCAGTTAGGACCACTGATATAGTCCAACATTATGCAAAGTTGTATGTTACAGAGATAGTACGATTACATAGGATTCCACTCACTATTATATCAAACAGGAGAGCTCACTTTATTGCACAGTGTTGGAAGTGTTTTCAGTAAAGCATGGGTACACAGGTAGATGTAAGTACGGCTTGTAATCCTCAGATGGATGGACAAACAAAACATATTATATGAACATTTGAAGATATGCCATGAGTTTGTACATTGGACTTTAAAGGTAGTTGGGATGAACATCTATTATTTATTGAAATTCCTTACAATAAAAGTATCAAAAGGCACCTTACGAAGCTTTATATGAAAGAAAATATAGATCATCAATTGGATGGGTTACAGCTGATGAAATTGGCTTTGCTCGGGTCATATTTTGTTCATTATGCTATAGAGAAGGTTAAGGTGGTACAATAGTAGCTACAAGCTAACACAAGTCATATGCCGAGATCTATTGTCTTTATTGAAAATGTATAATTTAGGGAGGATCTCACTTATGAAGAGATATATAATGCTATTCTAGATAGATAAGTGAAAAGATTAAGAAATAAAGAAGTAGCTTTGGTAAAGGTACAGTGGAGAAACCGACAAGTAAAGGGAATCACGTGGGGAGCCAAAGAAATGATGAAGTCAAAGTACCCGTAACTGTTTCAAACGGGGGAGAAAGTTCAAGGTGTGGAATTGGAATAATAACAAGGAATTATCCATAAGTATTATGTATATATATATATATATATATATATATATATATATATATATATATATGTTAATATATAGATGCATAGGATGTACATGAGATGATGCTATTAACATTCGAGGACGAATGTTTCCAAGGGGGGAAGAATGTAACGCCCCTATGTTTCCGAACCTATTTAATTACTGTAACATTCATGGAATTATTTAAACATGAGAAAGATGGTGGATCATACATTAGTGAGATGGGCTGAATTTAATTTTTACAATTGGGCTCAAATGAGGCCCAAAAATCAAATAAAAGACATGGCCCAAAACAAATAGAAATGACCCATTCTTGTGACCAAGTCAAAATAAGATATTTATTTCTTAAGAGTGTATAATGATGATTATAAAGTGGCTATAAAAGTCACCAAAAATCAGATTTTATTCCACAAAAGACAAGTCTCATTTCTAGAAAATTCCACAACATTTTTCTCTTCAACCAAACCCTAAGGCAACCATCTTTGGGAAAAGATAACTCCTTGGGAAGATTTGGTAAGTGTTTACTCTCATGGTTTAATATATTATCTGCATTTAATATGGTTTATATCATGTTGGTTATGTTGGTGAAGTGTGAGAAGTTCACTATGTGTGAAACAATTTATGTTTGCTTAATCGGTGAAGGTTTTTGCCTTGTAAACTTGAAAATGGACTTGTGGTATTGAATGAAGTGAACTTGAGGGGTTCAATATTGACATGTGAGATATTATTATATCCTTAACTTGTTTTATTCTTGTACATAATGTTTGGAATTGTTATTGCAAAATTGTGCATCGATTTGGTGGTGTATTGAAGGAATAGAGTGGTTTTGGTGATGTTCATGTGTGTTGTGAAACCATGGATGATTTTTGGCATCCAAGATGATCTAAAATATTTCAAGAAAAGTTTAGTTATGATCATGGACCATTCATTGCATAAAAGGACCCAAAAGAGACCTTTTTTGGTCGAAACGGGCACGCGCCCTCGCAGACGAAGCACTTGCGGGCGGAGTTGACTTCGCAGGTGACCCTGGACACTGCCAAGGGTTTCCTTCAGATGAATTTCATCCATATACGAGTTCATGTGGCTTCGCAGGTCAGGCCAGAACCCTATTTTGATTGTTTTTGCATCTCTTTGACCCCCTGAAACCCCTATACTCTTCATGGATGCAATTATCAACTTATGGTACCTTTTAAATGACTATAAAGGAGTATCCTGGAGGTATGTTAAATGGTATAAAATATGGTTTGTTGTTAATGTGTTATTCTGAAAGCTATCGAGTGACTTGATTGAGAAAAGGTAACGTAGTGTTAATGAGGAAGCGTAAAGGGTAAACTTGGTCTGAAATGTTATTAGTTTATGATGTCTTGGTCAATGTGTATAATGTTATGATATTTTTGGTTTGGTGATGCACTAATTGGTAACGTAAGAGGGCGAAATAACGTTATACTGCAGTCACGCAACTCATTATCGTCGTATGTACTTGTAAGGTAGTTGGTTGTTAACATGAGCTTCGTTATGTACTTGTGTTGTAGAGTAACACGTATGGAAGGATCTGGATTATTGTATTCACATATAGGACTGTGTATTCATATTGAGAAGATAAGGTATGTAAGGTTACTCTTGTCGTATCCTTCTGCAGCAGATATTGTTCACATTGTCATAGTAGTTGTTCCATTTCAAAATATTCTAAGGTATCTTATTCAGGTTTGATATATATTGTTATCCACATGTTTCCTATTCATTGACCGATTGGCATTCATATGTCTCTTATCCATGGACTGAAGTTTCTAAGCTCTCATAATGTTGTAACTACTAAAAGAAACTATTTCAAGAAAAGTGACGACGTAAGGAGAATCTATTCATTCTTAAGTCACATATCCCTCATTCATTAGTCGTTGTTGTTCATGATTTACATAATATGGACATGGTTCCAACGTCTCAATAATGTTATGTTCCATGTTCTAATAATGTTTTAACCACTAAGTATCAATCTCATGAAGTGAAAGAGTGAAGTAATGCATATATGTGTGCTTCCAATAATGTCATGATCCTCAATGTATCAATCTTTCACAAGCGAATGTATCAATCTCTCAAAATTAAGAAAATAAGTAATGCATATTATTGGTTATAAGAGTGCGGGTGGTAGCTCTAGAGGCACAAGTCTAGCTCGAGCCGATCTCGAGATTTATTAGATCAGGGGGTAGTCCTAGAGGCATAAGCCTTGCTCGGGCCGATCCTGACAGGTGGTAGCTCTAGAGGTAATAACCTAGCTCGAGCCAAACCTGATATATTGGTTTATAGGTGGTAGCTCTAGAGGTAATAACCTAACTCGAGCCGAACCCGATATATTGATTTATGGGTGGTAGCTCTAGAGGCATAAGCCTAGCTCGAGCCGATCCCAACATAACGTTATGTTATGTTAAGACCCACTGATCAGTTGGGGCCCAAGTACGATATGATATTAGTGATGATGAACAAATAATAGAAGCAAAAGAAATAAATGAATGTAAGGTACGCGACTCCATATATGCAGATCAATGATTTATCCATATTGACTATACTCTTTTATATTATTTCCGTTGAAGTATTATTGTGTCATACAGTTTCTTATAGCCTTACATACTCAGTACATTCTTTGTACTGACCCCCTTGGGGGGGATTTACATTACTTGCTGCAGGCACAGGTGTTAGTGGACCTCCACAATAGAGTGCTGGTCATTTGCTGATTTTTGGTGAGCTCCAGTGGGTTCGGGGCTTTCCGAGTCATAGTGTACATTAATTTTGGTATTGTACATGCTTTATAAAGTAGGGACTTGTCTCGAATCTAGCTTGGCTTTGTATATGTATCTGTAGAGGCTTTGTAGACATATGTGGGAAGAGGAATGCAAGAGATGCATGTCCAGTTTGACTTGATGGCCTTATCGGCCAAGTTTCATATATATAATAGATGTTTCCATGACTTCTGCATAGTTGTATGAGATACAGCGACGTTATTATAGAGGCATGCATATGAATGTTCGTGAGCACAAATTGTTTCTCTCGGGCTTTGTCGGCTTCGGGTGCCAATCCGACCCATTCATTCGGGTCGTGACAAGTTGAGATCGAGTAGTTTAGCTTCAGTGTTGGAATTTTAACTTGGGTTTGTATAACTTGGTTGCAGCCCTATTTCTAGATTTGTCTCAGTTGGGAATTTATACATAGGTTGTCTAAGCTTACTCCTTGCCCATCGGTTCGGTTCTTTTCACTCCAGATAGACTAGGCTTTATTGATGCTCGGAGGATAGTCTATTGGTACATGGTATTAGTTTCTACTGCTTTTGACCTTAGCTCTCAGTTTCCATCAAAAGTTTGGATTATCTGCTCAATAGAAAGAGTATGCTTAAGTGGGTCTTAGCATGACCTCATCCACAGTTAGTGGGACATCCTGGAGTGGATTGTTCGATTTTGAGAGCTTGTGCTCCAAACTCATGGCTATCAGTTTCGAAGGTCATCCGGATCGATTGTAACATTGGATAATTATCATGGGCTTTGATCATCTCTACTTGCGTGCCCAGGTATCACCTTATGGGCTTATTCTTACGCTTGCCATTATGATCTTTTGGTAAGTCAGCTTTAGCCTTTCAAGGACAGTGTGATAGGATTGCGCGGACAGGTCTCAGATGACATTTTTCGTGGTTACGAGTCGATAACAAATTTGGAAATGCATAAGAAGGTTAGGTTTGGATATTGGAGTTCTTGTATGATCTTGGACTTGGATTGCCTCTTGCTTGGCCGAGTTGTTGCTTATTTTTGCTTGTATCAGTGTGATATTGGTGTTTTATGGTTTGGTTTGCATGCATTAGCCGCTCTCAGTTCAGTTGGAGGCCAGTTGGTTTTTGAGGTTGAGTTTTGGTTGTTTGGTTGTTTGGAAATCGGAGTAAGAAGTTTATTGAAAAAGGGATACCTTGGGTGAAATCCCTTTAAAGGGTTACTTCTGCTTAGAGGTTACTTGGGGAGTCATACTCGAGGCATACGGGCCCAGTACCTCGTCCTCTTGAGCTTTCAGGCTTTTTCTATCCATTGACTTTTGCGGATGAAAGTTCTTTTAGTATTGGATATTGTAATGATCCTCCCGGTCATTTTCTCATTTTCTGCTCATTTATGGCATTTTGAGCCTTCCCACAGCAGCTACAGGTCATTTATTACTTGCTGGAATTATCGGTTTGGTTATCGGACAGTTCGTTTGGCTTTTAGGCTCATTTCCCTGTTTTGGAGCTTTTGCTGTTAAGAAATTGTTCTTGGACCAAAACTACTAGTAAATGATCTCAGATAGAAATTTTGACAGTGCCATCATCTCCAAAACATTGATTTTAGGCTAGGGGAACCCTTGATCTGGGTCCCGAGGCTTTCGAACTCATTTTGGGCTATTGGGTAGATTTGGTGAAAAAGAAAACTATAGGTGTGGACCCCACATTCAATTGAAACGACCTCGAATGGAAATTTTAATGGTTTTGTTGAGTCCAAAATATTGAATTTGGTATGGTTTCATAGTTCGTTTGCACGTACGGGGTTACGAATGAATTTCGAGCACCCGATCGGAGTCCATTTTGAACTTAGCTAAAATCTGGTTTGACCGCTAAAGTGGTCAAAGAGCCGCTTTAGCGACCTTGGAATTTTGGTTGAGGTCCGCTTTAGTTGTCAAGGTCTGCTTAAGCAGACATTGTTTTAGCTGCTACGTACCATTTTAGTCGCCTTCACCTTTCCTTGCTCAACCGCTTTAGCGGTCATGTACCGCTTTAGCGGTAGCCGCTTAAGCGGCCAAGTGACCACTTTAGCGGTACCTGGGGGTTTATATCTCCCTTCTTCACCCATTTTCTCCCTGCATTCATGCTCACTTAGTGGTACGATTCCAACCAAAACCTTGATTTTACTACTATTTCCAAAAAAAGGATTTATTCCCACTTTTTATTTTAAGTATGAATTATTTTATAACGGGAATCGTTCCACCTTATTTACTGGATTATGAGCTTTGAAACTAAAGATGAGGTTTTAGAACTTCGACAGAGGATGATTCCGATACATTATTTATACACTCATTTTACCAATACTATTTACTTCAGTCAAGGGATATTCTGACCTTTTTGTACATAATTCTAACGATTTAGTCCCAAACATGATCTCGGGCAATAGGTTTATGTATTTATATTCTTTTAGTCGTGGTTTGAGTCCATGCACTAATTTTATATATATATATATATCTATTATTGGACGAAGTAAATGGATTATGATGTTTATTGGAAGTCCTGGATCTAGACCAAGCAGTGTATATGGATTTCTCGAATCCCCTGGGGGGCCTTTTGTCCAAGAGCCTTTGTATCGGGGAAGCTTGGTCGCCGTAGGTCCTTTCTTTTTGAGCCAGGTGAGCTGGAGGAGGTGTATACACTTGGTACAGTATGGTGTGAGATTGTGGAACCAGTTCGAGTCTGGATTCGAGAATCTTTTTTAAACTGTTTATTGTATTTATTCATTGTGAATATGGATAGAAAAATATTTGGTCATTTTCATTATTCATACTTTACTTTATTCTTTCTGTATATTTTTATGTTTATTATACTTATGAAAAAATTAATTTTATCTCCTCCTCAATTCAAAAAATTAGTTCAGCTTAAACCACCGTCGTGAATTCGGAAGGGTGCCTAACACCTTCTCTTTGAAATAACTTGAACCCTTACCTCAAATCTAATTGGTTTCACATACTTAAATTTTTTAAAAAATTAATCGGTTTCCTAATTTTCTAAAATTAGGTGGCGACTCATAATTTTTTGAAAACTGTTAATTGTTTTTGTGTCCTGACATTGCGCCTTATTATGAAAAATACGAATTGCGACAATTCCATATATGTTATCATGTTCAAATCTACAGTTTATTTTATGTATATATATATATATATATATATATATATATATATATATATATATCTTACGTACCAATACTATAATGACCCTATAGGTCATTTTCTCTATTTCTTTGTATTTTCTATATTTCGTGCTTTTCCATAGCAGTACAGGTCATTCATGATTTGTCGAGACCATCGGTTCAGTTTTCGAGCAGTTTCTTTGGGTTTTAAGGTCATTTCCCTATTTTGGAGCTTTTAAAGTTGAGAAATTGGTATTCGGACAAAACCTCAGGTAAAAGACTGCGGATGAAAATTTTGACAGTTTAGTTAGCTCCAAAATATGGATTTTAGGCTAGGAGGATCCTTGATCCAGGTCTTGAGTCTTTCGGGCTAATTTTGGGCTAATGGTTGGATTTTGTTAACAACAGAATTATAGGTGTGGGACCCACATTATGTTAAAATGACCTCTATTGGAAATTTTGATGGTTTCGTTGAGTCTATAATTATGAATTTGGTAGCATAGTTTTTTTACGTGTACCGGGTTCTAAATGAATCTTGAGCACTCAGTTGAAGTCAAATAGGACTTAGAATTTTTGCTGGTGCATCAGCACCTGGTACAGGCCCAGGTCCTTCATCGCTATTGCGATGAAGACCTTCACCATCGCGAAAGTCTATGGACCTTGATCATCGCAATCGGAGGCTGAGGGCTCATAACTGTGATGAAGGGGGCTGTGGGACAAGGCCAACATGTATATCACGGTTACGTGCCTAGGCTACTGCAATCGTGATGGTACTATTAGTTGGGTCTTGCAATCGCAACTAGGGGTCCTCGCGATCACGATGACTAAATCTCTTATAGTATATAACCTCTTTCTTCAAAAAATTTTCAGCCATTTTTAAGTCAGATTTCGCCATTGATGGACCTTGAGCTTGGAAAACTATGGGAATTCGTCTAATTGAGCTGAGGTATGTTACTCCAACTCTCTTTTATTATTTCCCATCATTTGTTCCATCAAATTTTGTCCTAATTCCATGTAAATTCTTGGTTTTGGATTCTTGATTTCTTGGGGTTTTGGCCATGTTTTGAGCCTCGATTCGAGCTTCTATTGTAATCAATTTTTTAGTATGTATTCCTTGTCCTTTGAGGGACCTCGTGACAGATTTAATTTATGAATTTTGATAATGGGTCCCATGGGCCTATTTTTGACCCAATTTTTGGCCCTGAAGTTTTATATTGCAACATGGGTCTCATTTTACTCGTATTAATGTGTTGATTATGAATTTGATAGCTCAATGTCATTCAAAGATCGAGGATTAGAGATGAGCAGTTCATGGATGATTCGAGATTGTTGTTCGGCATCGAGGTAGGCTATGCTCTACTCTTCTCTATGAGATTATGAATTGTGTAGATTGTACGTGGGACAAGGATTATATGATAGGTTTTAAGTCATTTCTTCATTCGAGCATCCTTAGCTTCCATTAGAGCCTCAGACAAGATATATGTTTGGGCATTCTTAGTTTAAAATGTCTTATATAGCTGTAGCATTGTCTTAGGACTACTTATATACTCGTTATAACCGTAGGTTGACTCTAATAAAACTATTTGTAGCTTGTTGCTGATATTTAACCTATTTAAGGGACTTTGGAATAGAATTGTAGTTTGAACCTTAGTCTAGAATACCCGCTAAAACTATAGGGTCATATTAAGCTTGCTTACATACTTGAGATGACCTTAGGTAGACATTGGTAATCCTTAATGTAGGATTTGTGTTAGTATCTTTCTTTAAAGATGGTATTCCTTGATTAGATTCTCCTAGTAGTATAATACTCCTATTTTCCTGAGCTTTTTGAGTTATGATCTCATTATCTTTTTAATTTATATATATGTTCGGCTCGAGGCCTTAGTTATGAGACCAGTTAGATATCATGTTAGTTTTTTGTGCTCTGAGAGAGTTATAATTTAAGTTTATAGACGCTTGGGTGCTTACATTTCTATTATTTGGATACTGGTGGTGGCAGCCATACATTTTTACATTCTCAAGCTTACTTAAGTGGTATGATTCCAACTAAAACCTTGTCTTTTATACTATTTTTCCAAAAAGGGGATTCATACCCCACTTTTCGATTTTAAAGACTTATTTCTAAATGGAAGTCGTACCACCCTTACTAATAAATGACAAATTTTAAGGCAAAGAGGCACTAATTTATACTATTTTAGTATCGACTGACCTCGGGCACTGCATTTTACTAACTACTGCTTGTTTTGTCTCAATTTGACTCTGAGCACTTATTTCAGCTACTTACCTCTGGTACTGGATGAAGTGGATTGATTATGGATATTATGAAAGTCCTGGTTCAGGATCACACAGTATATACAGATATCCTAAGTCCCCTACAGTCCCCTTCATCTGATGAGCCACAATACTGGAGGAGAATGGTCACTATAGGTCCTGCCTTAGAATCTAGCAAGCCAAACAAAGGTGTATATGCTTGGTCCAATATGGAACATGGTTAACATGATAGCATTGGATTTACTTTGCATTTTATTCATCATATGCATTGCCTATCACCAGTGTGTTTGGTTGTTGTTTGTACCTACTATTCGTATGGGGGCTCGGTTAGGTTATATTTGTTGTTGAATAGATTCTGGGCTTATGGGGGTTCAAATAGGTTATTATTTGTTTGGGCTTATCCGGTTGAATTATTGTTTGGATATTATTGTTTAGTTTATGGTAGGCTGGTTATGGATTTGGACCCGAGGTTGTTATGAACCTTGTGATTATTTATATTTTGGGTTATACGTTCTGATTGTGCTAGGGCTAGCACCTTTCTTGTTTATATCTCTACTGAGATTTAGGTTGTTAGGCTAGCTCCCTTAGGTGTTTAACCCCCTGTACAATACTGTTGTATATCCATTTCTTCTCTAGCTACTCCTTTGGTATATCACCTTCTTTCTTCATACTACTATTGTGTGTCTCTTCCTTCATACTACTGTTGTATATTGTTTAGCAACCTATTGTATAGAACTTTTGTCCCTAGTTACTAGTAGAATATGGTAGTTTATCTTAACCTCTCTATTATCCTTATTGCATTTTGTTTCTTAGTTAGTTTCTTGTAATATATATTCTTTCCTTACTTGTTATTTATACTTAAATTTTATTTAGAGTTAAGTCAATCAATGCCTGCTGAGTACCCTGTGTTTGGTACTCATACTATACTTCTACACATTATAGATCATAGTACGAGTTCTCGCCACTAACGTGAGCATCGTGCGGAGTTGTCATGGATCAGAGATTCGGGGTAAGCTCCTAGCATCCGGATTTGTTCCTTCTCCCTCTCTCTTTAGCTTGACTCATCATTATTTGTATTTTGAAGATGGATTTGTATATATATTATTATTTTTACCTTGTGCTTTTGTCTTATTAGTGGCTCTTGTACTGACCTCACTAGATTTTGCGGAAATGCTTTGTTTCTTCTAGTTCTCATTCTCTTTTTAATTAGTTTTGGCTATCTTTCTCTTATTAGCTTGTTACTCGCTATTCCAAGCTATGGTTTGGCTTACCTACTGGGGGTTATAGTAGGTGCCATCATGACCTAAGAAATCGTGTTATGATAGTTTGGTATTAGAGCCTAGGTTCACCGATATCGTTGGTACAAGTGCAAAGTGCCTAGTAGAGTCCTGCGGATTGGTACGATGATGTTTGTAACCTATTTTTGGGAGGTTATAGGGCATTCCTAGGAAATTTCATTTCTTGATTCTTGATTGTGTATTCTTACTTCCATTAACTCCTAAGTACTTCTTTTGGCTCTATTCTTTCTCAGATGGATAACACAATGTTGCCGATAGATGCAGACGGGACTTCAGTATATGTTACCCGAGTCTCAGTCCAAGGTCAATCTAGGGAGTCAGAGCTTGATATTGAGGATCTACTGTGTTAGCCAAAGGGTCTGGAGCCCGCCCTGGCTTCGGCAGGATTTATGACCGTGCAAGTTCTTTAGGATACTATGTTATCAATTTTGTGCTTTTTCAGGGATATGTCATAAGCAGAGGTGGTGTCCGGTACATCGAGTGGTTCTGTTTATAGGTATTCAACATGGTTCTTTATTAGTTTCAAAGTATGATATAGGGTTTCTCGAGTGGGCTAGGCATACTTCTATGATCTTCCCTACAGAGCATGAGATGGTGTAGAGGTTTATCAGAGGAGTATCTTTACCACTTCATTTGGCATTGGAGCATTTAATAGCAGCTGGGTTTACCTTCCTCCAGATTGATGATCATGCGAGGACTATAGCGTGGGCATGTCTTTAGGCATATGAAGGTGTCAGTAAGAGGCCACACCATCAGTACAGTTTCAGTGGTATTCTGTTCAGAGGCGGGGATCCTCGTGGTAGAGATTACTGTCAATCTCAAGTATCAGGTCCGTACAGGTAGCACGTCAGATTATAGGTGACTCTCATATAGTTCGTGGTGGTCACAGTGGATAGAGTTTTAGTCAGGCATTGCAGGGTTCTTGGTCTAGGTCTTTCGGCCATGGTGGCTACTCTGGATCAGTAGGTATGTCACATTAGGGAATTTTTGGGGCATGTTATGATTGTGGGGAGGTTGGTTAATTGTCTATAGAATGCCCCAAATGTGAGTTGGTCATTCAGCTAGGGTCACTCGTGTCTCTCACTAGATCAGAGCATCAGGGGTTTTTTACGACTGTGGGGAGAATGGTCATTGGTCCAGAGAGTGTCCCCAGTGAGGGATTATCATGCAATTTGTGCAGCCAGATCAGTCTCTTAGGGATATAGCACTTTAGGTCAGAGGATGTGCCCTAGATATTTTAGTCGGTCATTCAGATGATCAGTTTAGGGTCGGACAAGTTCAGATTCATACTTCTTCAGGTAGACCAGGGACCGTGGCTTCAGATTACATTATTATAGGTGCGATTTTTGATTTGCTATCTATTAGTTTCTATGCGATTTGATTTGGGTTTTTCATACCTATCCGTGTCTATATGCCTTGCTATTATTATGTTGATAGTTGTGAGCCTTTGTGTAGGTTTATGCATATACGACTATCCCTATAGATGGTTTGTTTTAGTAGTAGATCAATCATGTGTTGTTTCTACCTTTAAGGTGTAGTGCTTGATTGATTCCTTTATCCTCGACATAGTGATTTTGATTTGATCCTAGAGTTGGATTAGCTGTCTTTCTTTCATGCTACGCATATTGTACGCTATTTCCATTTGTTATATCATTAATTGTTATTTGACCCTTATATAATAGATGGCTAGACCAGCGTTATCTGGTTAGTGTTTCTTTTATGAGACTTTTGCCCTCTTAGCTTAGACAGTTACCTTATTTGTTGGTGTTCCTTTGTTAGTAAGGTGAGGTTTGTTGTTGAGAGAGTTGGTGTGAAGGAAGGTTTATCCTTTTGTGGTTATGTTGTAGTCCTAGTGTTGGCGATCTTTTCCTGTGGTCTGTTCCCAAGGTTTGTAAGTAGAGACTATTCGTTTAGTTTGCCTGGTTTGTCCCCCGATATTGGTCTTGGTTTTGGGTATTAATGTTGAGTCATCCAAAGATTTAATGTAAAAATAAATAAATATGGAGTAGAAAAGACGAAACCAATTTTCTCTTGCCTCCACGGTGGCTCGTTGCTCTCTCTATGTCAAAGGTTGTGTAAAAACTGATTTTATGGAATATTTATAGGTGTAGAAAAAAGTCCTAAATAAGATAATCTAGTCCAAAACAGATCAGAAAAATCAATATCTGAAAATTCTCCTCCGCACCACATCATCCAACGCGAAGTAATTAATATGCAACATGTTGCTTTCTATGTAAATGTACCCAGGTGAGTTTTTCTTCTTTGCTCTTCATAATAATTTCTTGTTCAATTTTGCTGCCAACCTTTTGTTTCCACGTGTCCAAGGTAAGTTTCTTTTCCTTTCAATTCATTTTGCAGCACTTCAATATATATAAATGATAATATTACATTTCATGTCATGCCCCAAAGCTGGGTGAGGCAGACAAGTACCATATGGACACATGCTATATAAATGACCTATGATGAGCAAATGAATCACTATACAAATATACTTTCCAGTGAGAAGCTATATATATACAATACCAGCCAACTAGCTAAACCAATACAAAGCCTCTGCTGGACCCATGACTATAAAAGTATAATAAATATATACACTAAAGACTGGTATAGCCCCGAATAAACCTGGAGCTTGCCAACAGTCGTTGAGTATCCTGTGCTTCTATTAGGGTGGTCTACTAACTGGAGTACCTGTGCCTACAACATGAAATGCAGCATCCCCCATGATGGACGTCAGTACGAAAGAATGTACTAAATATGTAAGGAATAAAGTAACAATATGTAAAACAAGAGCTCAATGAAAACAGGCATCAATAAATAAATTTATAGATAAGGATGAGAGACCACCTTTATTTACATTTATGGAATCATGTACATTACATTCTTTTCTTTACTCTTATTTTCTTTGCTTTATAATCTTTGTAAGCAATGTGCTACATATGACCAGCTGATCAATGGTAAATATTAAAATCGTGATCGACCCATGCTAGGATTTCCTTTTACCCCTGGGATATCACTAGTAAATATATAAATTGGGATTGTCCCATGCTAGGCTTTTGCCCCTGAGATTCCACCCACAAGTCCATACATTGGGATTGGCCTATGCTAGGCTTTTGCCGCTGAGATGCCACCCATATATAAATATATTGGGATCGGCCCATACTAGGCTTTCTCCCCTAAGCTGCCACCCATACATAACCAGATTTGCTTTACTTCATTTCTTTAGTCCTTGAGATTGTTATTTTGGTTATCATAACATTATTGTGCTTTGGGACTATAGACCATAGTAGGAGACATAAGGATATGCACTTAAGGAACTAACAATGACATGGGAAGCAACTCTAACACCAACATAATACTTAGGAACTTATGGGACACAATGAGCATTTGGACATATCAAATGGGAGCATATGTGCATATCAAGTGAAGACATCTAATGCCTAAAAAAAAAAGAGGTAAGGACTCTATACAATGATACGATAACTAAATACTTAGTAATTGATATCAAATTAAAGGGGTACATGAGTATGGGAACTAGTGAAGCACATGGGAAGATTCAAATTAAGGGAAAGAGTATATTTTGAGTGAGGACATACAAAACTATATAATGGAACAAGTAAGGATTCTGCGAGCTATAATTATATACGAAGACACTTGGAATGATATCCAATGAAAATAACATATAAATATGTGAACAAATAAAGTACATGAGCAACTAAACCAATTGAAGCAAGTTAGCGGTGAATAGGCAGTTTGTGTACCCAATAAACGAACACACTTACCATATGTAATCTAGGATCTTATTGACTCATATAAGAGAAACATGTGACAAGGGTTCGCCATGGAAGTGTAAACATACAAGTCTAGTAATAACCCCCTATTGAAGTACTCTAACACTAAGGGGTGGCGGAAGATCGTTAGCTACATTGGAGATTGTACGCTGCCCCTACATGCCATTTTATAGGAAGAGCACTTAGAAAGCTTACTTTGTAACAAAAGTATTAGATTCAATCCAAAAAATATGGAATCAAGTAGCCTTACATACCTCGTCTTTCGACGAATGTGACTATAACAATTCAACCTTTCCTTTAAGTATTACTCTACAATATGAGTACATAATGAAGCTAATATTAGAAGCTAATCACATTTTAAGCTTGCAAAATAGTAGCTAAACACTTGAAGGGCAGTAAGACCTTCCAAAACCAAAACACATAGCGTATCACCACACTCTCCTTTTAGACTTCAATACAACTCCATTAAACCATCCTATAACATGACCTACTGCCTCGTAACAACAATACCTATAAAACAACCCATAAACAGTCACAAAATCAGTAAACCACTAGAATAACCCCCCAAGTTCACACTTTAAATTTCCATCTCAATACAACTCTACATAATCATTCTATAAGGTCACCCAACTGCTTCCCATGACAACACACATAAAACAGCCTAAAATAATTTCAAAATTTATTTTAGCATAATAGGAGAATATTTCCAATCACCAACCCAAGAGTTCTAGACAAAAACACATACAAAGTTCTCTACCAAACTATACAAAAGGAGGGAAGAAATTGGGGCAGAATCTTACCTAAAAATTATGGAATTTTTATCCTCCTAACTTAGATTCTTCAAGACTTTAAGCTTATCTTCATGTTTGGACCAAAGAAGAAGATAAATCTCTTAGAAGTTAAGAAAAAGTTGTATTGCCAAGTTTGGAGAGGGTTTTCCTACACTTTTAAAATAAAGAACATGATTTCCATAATCTCTCATGTAAGATTTAAACTAAAACATAAGTTTTTTCACTTACCTTGGTTTGCAAGGAGGAGGGTTTCTTCATGAACCTTAGGAGAGAAAAAAGGTGGTTGTTTCAAGCTTGAGAGAAAAGAGAGAGAGATCTAGATATAATCTGATTTTTCACAAGTAAGTATGAAGAGAAAATGAACTAATTTGGACCTTATAAATCCCCTCACTTGTCCACTCATGATACTTCTATTTACTTGAGCTTTCTGAGTTATGATGTCAATATCCTTTTACTTTATATATATTGTTGGGCCTGAGGCCTTAGTTACGAGACCAGTTGGACATCAGGCTAGTTTTTGTGGTCTTATAGAGTTATAATTTAAATTTATAGAAGCTTGGGTTCTTAAATTAATATTTTTTGGATACTGGTGATGGCATTCATAAATTTTTACATTCTCATGCTAACTTAAGTGGTACGATTCCAATTAAAACCTTGGCTTTTCTATTGTTTTTTCAAAAAGGGGATTCATTCCCTACTTTTCATTTTTAAAGATGGATTTCTAAATGGAAGTTGTACTACTCTTACTATTGGATGACAGATTTTAAGACAGAGAGGCACTAATTTTTACTATTTTAGTCTCGATTGACCTTGGGCACTAGATTTTACTAACTACTACTTATTTAGTCTCGGTTTGACTCTGAGTACTTATTTCATATACTTACCTCCTACACTAGATGGAGTGGATTGATTATGGATATTATGAAAGTCCTAGTTTGATACCAGGCAGTATGTACAGATATACTGATTCCTCTATGGTCCCCTTCAATTAATGAGCCACTGTACCGGAGAAGGATGGTTACAGAAGGTCATGCTTATAAGCCAGAGAGACGAAAGAGTTGTATCTACTTGGTAGTATTGGATTTACTTTTCTTTTTATTCATTCATATACATTGCCTATCACTATTATGTTTGTTTGCTGTTTGTACCTACCGTTCTTATGGGGGCTCAGTTAGGTTATGTTTGTTGTTGTAATACTTCTAGGCTTATGGGGATTTGGATAGGTTACTGTTTATCCGGGCTTATCCGGTTATATTATTGTTTGGATATTATTGTATATTTTATGGTAGGCTGGTTATGGATGTGTACCCAAGGCTGTAGGTATGATTCTAAGTTCCTTTCCGCTCTGATATTTTGAACCTTGTGATTTTTCATATTTTAGGTTATACGTTCTGAGTGTGCTAGGTCTAGCACCTTTCTTATTTATGTCCCTAGTGAGATTTAGACTATTAGGCTAGCTCCCTCATGTTAGTATTTTGATATTTAGCCTCAAGTACAGTACTTTTGTATATTTATTTCTTCTCTAGATTCTCCTTTGGTATATCACCTTCTTTCTTCATACTATTATTGTATATTGTTTAGCTTCCCTTTATATAGCACTTTTGTCCCTAGTTACTGGTAAAATGTGGTAGTTCATCGTTACCTCTCTATTACCCTTATTGTGTTTTGTTTCTTAGTTATTTGCCTATAATATATATTCTTGCCTTACGTGTTATTTATACTTGTATTTTATTTAGAGTTAAGTCAGTTGATGCCTACTGAGTACCTCTTATTTGGTACTCATATTACACTTCTGCACCTTGCAGATCATAGTATGAGTTTTTTCCACTAATGTATGCATCGAGTAGAGTTGTCATGGATCAGAGATTTGGGGTATGCTCCTGGCATCTAGAGTTGTTCCTTCTCCCTCTCTCTTTTGCTAGAATGATCTTTATTTTGTATTTTAGAGATGATTTTGTATATATATTATTATGTTTACCTTGTACTCTTATATTTTTAGTGGCTCTTGTACTAACTTCACCAAGTTTTGGGGAAATGTTTTGCTTACCTACTAGGGGTTTATAGTAGGTGTCATCATGACCTGAGAAATCAGGTCGTGACAAATACATTCCATTGTATTGACTATGATTTGTAAGATATTTTTTCATCTGTTGATTCAGCCACTAGAGCCTAAGATTTGTTGTTTGGTGTTTGATAGAACCTGACATTCAGTAGATTGGTGAGCTCTCCTATCATCCAGGAGAATTAGAGTTGGTTATTGTTTTTCCCTTAGCCTAGACATTTGTTATAGATAAAGGTATTTACGGGATCTTGTCCCAATTTATTCTTATACTTAGTAGTAGAGGATGCACTAGACAACATTTATGTAGTAGTTCAAAGTATTTAATTTTTTTCTATTTATGTCAATAAATATTGTCTCTTTTAGATTTATCCCATTATTATTGACTATGTTTCTTCTTGAGTTTTGTTATTTATATTACTCTATAGACATGTTATGCCAAGGGTCCTATCAAACCACTATTAAGTAGCTAGTTATGGCTCGCGGCTTGGGTATAAGCTCATGTTGTGACAAACTTGGTATTAGAGCATTAGATTCATGTGTCCTAGGGTATCTGTGAAGCCATGTCTTGTATAGTCCTAACAATGGTTGTGAAGCGCACCACATTTATAATTGGGAGGCTACAGGACATTTAGGAATAATTCCTTTAATTCATGATCTAGTTCATGCGATGGAGTTTAACTTATGTATCTCTTCTAACTCATGCTTTACACGTGTTGAAGCTTATACCTCCAAAGAGAACCAACAGTCAAAGGTCCACTGCTTGTGCTGTATTTTATTCCATTATGGTACCTCTACCCCATACTCTGCAAACCAAGAATGCAGCTCGCTTCCCAAATAGAATGCAAATGTTGAGACTCCACCTGTGTCGTCAATTACACAAAGGGGTTCAATTTCATCTGCTACTCATCTACCTCATGTTGACTCCAACACTGAGTTCATATATTTCATTTAGATGTTCACTCAGATAGTGGTGCCTCATGCTAACCATTCAGCCACAACCATCTCCAATCTTAAAGATGCTTTCATAATCCATAGTTTTCTCAGGATAATCTGTCCCGAGATCAAAGCTTGGTGAGGTTCTTTAGAATTTTGTTTATGAGAGTTATAAGATTTTTCAGGTTATGCATGTTACATATATAGGATAGGTTGAGCTTGTCCCCTATTAGCTCAAGAATGTTGCCAGCATATGATTTAAGTAGTGGGAAGACATCCGAGGAGAAGATGTTGTGCCTGCAGAATGGGAGGAGTCTCAGGAAGCATTCTTGGGGTGATTTTTCCCCTATAGTTGAAGGATGAAAATATACATAAGTTCATAAATTTGGAGCAAGGTTCTATGAGTGTGAAGGAGTATACTTTTAAGTTCACCCATTTATCTCACTATACTCTAGATATGGTGTCTGATATGAGGAATAGGATGAGTATGATTTGTGTCAGGATTTTCCAAGCTTTCGATTAAGGAGAGAAAGGTGGCAATGTTGATTAGAGACATGGATATAGCTAGACTTATGATATATGTGCAACAGGTTGAGGAGGATAAGTTAAGAGAGAGGGAAAGAGAATCAAATTAAGAGGGCTAAGGTGGCCAACTATAGGGAAAGTTAGCAAAGGACCAGGAATGGGAACCGGTCATCCTTCCATAAGAAGTCATTTGGTGTCACGACCCGAGTCTACACCCTAGCCATTAGCCATATCTAGTTACTCACTAGTGGTCTAGTGGGAACGTTGGCATAGAATATTTTATGGAGTAATATGATAGATAAAACTGATGCAGAAATATAAACAATCATAGTGGGTAAAACTGAAAAAAGGATAATCGTTTATTAAGACATAACTAGAATGAAAGAAAGAATGTCAACCACTAAATATTGTTTGTCCAATGAAGCCTCTACTACTAACATGAAATATAACTGGGACAAGGCCTCATAACCTTTATTGAGTCAAAGTTTAAACAAAATGATGAAGAAAACTAAAGACTCTCCAAGCCTCCTAAATGATAGGAGCGCTCACCAATCAGCTTGATGTCAGGTGCTATTGCACGTCTAGCAGCAAGCCTTAAGCTCGAGTGCTTGGATCTAAATCATATGAAAATTTAGTACAAGATGCAGTCAATACAATGGAATATATTTGTATGCAAGTGTGTGTGTATATATATATATATAATATAAACTAAAGAACTAATCATGAAAACATGTAAAGAGTAGCTTAAATTATTGGAAAAACTGAGATGTTAAAATCATGTGAGATATGTTGGAATAAAAGTGGTTCATGAGTATCTAAATAGTGGTCTTCATAAAGTTTGTTCAATAGTAGAGTTTCTTATAACCGGCAAACACCATGTTAGCTCATGATGACCAGTATCTTACCCACACTAGAAGAGTTGTTCTGTCCGACAAAAGAGCAGAACCATATACTGAAGGATCCTTTAATTATGCCCTTTGTGTAAAACCTACAGTGGCAACATAGTTATAGGACTTGGGTTATCTATGCCCTTTTTCTTTCTGTGCTAAATAGTCCTTCCAAAATATACTAGTACGCTATAACATGAATGAATCATGGTTTGAGCCTATGCTCAACTTATTTGTAAATCTATACTATAGTGAGCATATGCTCAATTTCATTTCATGAATCATACGTTGAAAATCTTGTATCTAGAATATATCTTCAGAATCTTGCTTATAGCCTAAATCATGGAAAACTTACTTTAACATGCATAGCTTTATAGATTCTCAAAATTGTGCTCATAACTTCATAAACAACCTTAAAGCCCGAATTTCAATGAATAAATAAGAGTTTTACATAAAGTCATAAGATCATAAAAAATACTATTCATGAAAATCAAGTAAAATATGTAAAGAATCCAACATTAGTGATTTGGGCATAAACCCTAACTTTGAACATAATTTACATATATCTTGAAAGTACGTTGATGTGAGGATGAAAGAAATCCAACATTGAAATCTTGCACGCAGGAACAAAGACAAACACTTGACAAGGGAAACGTGATGAACTTGCCTGATTAGGAACCCTAATTTGCTTGATCTTGCGTTAAACTTGTTCTTGAGAGCTTAAAGTAAGAATAGGCTTTAGGATTTTAAATTTATACTTTTTGGTGACCAAAATATCATGGGATATGGTAAAAAGATAAGGAAAAGTTGAATTTACCCTTAATTAGACATTGCTGATTTTTTTGGTGCAGCACACCACGAGTAAAGGTTTGACTCATGGTCCATGGAACAACTCATACAAAGAGTCATGGTCACTGGGAGTTTGTCAACTCATGGATTACTTTTCTGATTCCAGTAGTATAATTCATTTTATAACCCATACACTGACTAGTGGTTTTGAGGGGACTTTGTCATGCTTTTGATCTGAGTTCATGAGCCAAGTTATGACTCATACACCTTCCCTTATCTCATACACTTAGTCTACTACTCTGTGACTTCAAGTCTAAGATTTTGAGTTCTCATACTAAATGTTGAGTATTCATAGGTTTGGAATCCGAGGTGTTATAATATCTCCCCCTTGGGATCATTCATTCTCGAATGAAGTCTAGGAATTGGATCAAAGGAAAAGGAACAATTATAAACTTAATTTAACTGAATCGTACTAAGGAATGGAACTCAAATATATAGTAAAAGAGTACAAACACAAGCATGAGCATATAATACATCGAGATATGGCATAAGAGTCCTAAGAGTCGCTTTAAGAATGGTGTTACTACCTTAAACGCTTTCATTGGAAGGAGTGAAAAGATGGGAATATTTCACTTTTATATCTTCCTCGGCTTCCCATGTAGCTTCTTCAATTTTTTGACTCCTCCAAAAGTTTTTTTACTTATGCAACTTCCTCAGTTCTCAACTTTTAAACTTGATGATCTAAAATCCAAACCGTAACATTTTCATAGGACAACTTGTCCTTAAACCCATCATTTTCTAGAGGAAAAACATGTGAAGGATCACCAATATACTTCTTTAACATAGAGCTATGAAACATTGGATGAACGGATGCCAAATCTAAAGGCAACTCCAACTCATAAGCTAATTTTCCCATCCTATTAATAATTCAATAAGGAGCAATGTATAGACGACTAAGTTTTCCTTTCTTATCAAAATACATAACACCCTTCATAGGCAAAACCTTTAAAAAGACCCAATCAATAATCTTGAACTCTAACTCTCTCCTCCTCACACATGAATATGATATATGTTAGCTCTATGCATTTCTCAATCACTGTTGAATCACTTTAACCTTCACGATAACCTCATAAACCATTTATGGACCTATTAATGCAGCCTGCCTCACCAACCTCAATCTAAACAATAGGAGACCTAAGTCTCCTCCCATAAAGATCCTCAAATGGAGCCATATGAATGCTAGAATAATAACTATTATTATATCCAAACTCAATAAGATGTAGGTAATCATACCAACTACCTTTTAAATTAATGACACATACCCTCAACATATCTTCAGGAGTCTAAATAGTATGGTCCACCTGACTGTCATTCTGTGGATGGAAAGTCGTGCTAAGATTTAACCTCATGCCCAAACCCTTTTAAAAAGACTGCTAAAAGTTATTCGTAAACTGTGCACCCTGATTTGAAATAATAGACAACAGAATCCCATGAAGCCTGACTATCTTATTAATGTATATCCTAGAATAATCCTTGATTGTATCAATCGTCTTGACAAGCAATAAGTCGGCTGATTTAGTCAAGCAATCAATAATCACCCAAATTGAAACATGCTGACATCATGTACATGGAAAAACTGTAATGTAATCCATATTAAGAATCTCCCACTTTCAATTATGAATACTTATGTCTTGAGCTATTTCAATGGTCCCTTGATGTTCAACCGTAACCTATTGACAATTCGGATACTTATCCATAAAATCTGTAGTATCTTTCTTCATAGCATTCCACCAATATACCTCCATCAAATTGCAATACATATTTGTAGAACCTAGGTGAATGGAGTATCTAGAACAGTGCTCCTTGGTCATAATCCTCTCTCTTAACCTATCAATGTTTGGAACATATAGTCTACCTTGATACCGAAGAACATAATCTCCCCCTTAGGAGAAAGCCAACACACTCTTCTTAAGAACTACTTCATTCAACTGGAGGAATATGGGATATTTACCTTGCTTCTGATTCACCTCCATCTCTAACAAAGACTCAAAACCATTATGTACTATCACACCAACATCATTAGAATTTGTAGGAGAACTCCCAACTGTGAAAGTCTATGAGCATCTTTCACAAGCTCTTTCTTACCTTCCACTGCATGAGCAACACTCCCCATGGATAACCTGTTAAGAGCATCATCAACAATATTTACCTTACCCAGATGGTAAAGCACGCTCATATCATAATTCTTTAAAATATCTAACCACCTTCTCTATCAAAGATTCAATTCTTTATGACTGAACACATACTGCAAGAGTGTATGATCTGTGAAAACATCTACATGCACACCATAGAGATAATGACGCCATATTTTCAAAGAAAACACAACAATTGCTAACTCAAGGTCATGAGTGGGGTAATACCTCTCATGAGTTTTAAGCTGTCTAGAAGCATAAAAATAACTTTACCATTCTACAATAATACAAAACCAAGGCCAATTCTGGAAGCATCACGATAAACAATGAAATTGTTTGTACCCACTAGAAATGTCAAAATAGGAGCTGAAGTTAATCGAGCCTTCAACTTCTGAAAACTCTTCTCACAAACATTAGACCACTAAAACTTTGCTTATTTTTTAATCAACTTGGTTAATCGAACAAAAATAGATGAAAACCCCTCCACAAACTATTTTTAGTAACCGTCTAAACTCTAGAACTCCAGTTATTTTAAGGTGATGTAGGTTTAGGTCGATTCTTAACATCTTTGATTTTTTGAGAATCAACTAGTATACCTTTACTAGTAATAACTTGCCCAAGGAGAGCTACAAACTTTAATCAAAACTCATATTTTGAAAACTTCACATACAATTTTTTATCTCTAAGAGTCTAAAGAACAATTCTGAGGTGGTCGACACGGTCTTGCTCATTATGGGAGTAGCATAGAATATCATCTATGAACATGATTATGAACATATCAAGGTACCCTATTTATGAAATTCATAAAGGCTACGAGAGCAATTGTTAACCCAAAGGACATAAAAATAAACTCATAGATACCATACGGAAAATTGATGGTTGTCTTTGACATATCATGCTCCCTATCTATCAACTGATGGTAACCAGATCAGAGATCAATTTTGTAAAAACAAATGACATCCTAAAGTTGCTCGAATAGGTCATTGATTCTAGGGATGGGATATTTATTATTAATGATAACCTTGTTCAACTGGTAGTAATTGATACACATTCTAAGGGAACTATCTTTCTTATACACAAATAAGATTGGAGCACCGCATGGAAACACACTAGGCTTTACAAAACCCTTATCTAAGAGATCTTTTAACTGTTCTTAAATTCTTTTAATTCGGCTAGAATTATTATACATGGGGCAATCTAGATAGTTTGTGTATTAGGATGAATTTCTATCCCAAAATCTATCTCCTTATTGGGGGGACTTTGGGGATATCATCAGGAAAGGCCTCAAAAAATAGATTAACTATGGGGACTGACTGAAGAGAAGGGGTTTAAACACTAGAATCATTAACCCAAATTAGATGGTAAATGCAACCCTTAGAAATTATTTTCCAAGCCTTAAGATGAGAGATGAAGTGACATTTTTGGACAATTGGACTACCTTTCCACTCTGTTATGGGTTCGGTAGAAAATTAAAATTTTACAATTCAAATTCTACAATCAACTGAATCTCAATAAGAATATAACCAGTTCATGTCAAAAATGGCATCAAAATCTGCCATGTCTAACTCTACTAGGTTCGTTGTGATATCTTTGTAAAGAATGGACACGGTGCTATTTCTACCAATTCGTCTAGCTAAGACAGACTCACTAACTAGAATGAAAAGAGATAAAGGCTCTAGGAGTTGCTTAGGACTAATTTTGAATCTCATAGGAACATAAGTAATCACAAATGATAATGTGCTCCCGGATCTAACAAAGCATAAACATCAAGAGAGAAAACTTTCAACATAATGGTGATGATGTCGGGGCAACTCTCCTGATCTTGACTACTACCAGAACCTGAAGCATTACCTTTTGGAGTACCATGATTTAACATGACTGATAGAGCAGTCTGGGCCCTATTATCCCTATTTTCTTATCTAGCCGATGGATAATACCTCAATATGTGGCCCTGATGACCACACCCAATGCACCCATCCTTACCATAAAGACACTCACTCGGATGCTACCAACCATATTATAGCACAAATGATATGAAGGTCCCTTCACAATGCTGCCCTGAGACTAATTCAAAATTGAACATAAAACTTTGGTTTCATTTGGTTCCTTTATGGAGAAGGGGCATCGAATGCTAGAAAAGCTAAAGCAAACAAAGAAGGATTTTTTTCAAAATCATAATTGTGTTTTTTTAAGAAAAATGAGGACCTGAAGCTCTGATTTTTTATCATTTCTGAACCTAAAAGCTGGTGCACTACCTGTAGGTGGGGTTGATCTGAAAGAATCATTAAAGAAGGAAGATCTATTTCCATTTTTGACACTCTGATGACTATGATCATAGTTGTCCATCTTGGACTTCTTACTCTAATTTTCTTCCATCTCCTTCAACTTATCCTCTTTGAACTGTAGAACATGAATCATGAGATGAGTTATATCCATGTACCCAATCAATATCTCCTTCTTACCCTTCTTACTTGAAAGTTTGGACAACTATAACATAAATAAGCTCATCTGATTCCTTACATCAAACACCATATCTTGAGCTTAGAGGGATAGTTGGGTGAACTTAAGACCATACTCACTTGCATTCATGGAAGCCTATCCCAAATTTAATAACTCTCAACACTTGGGGGAAAAAACACCCCAAGAAGGCATCCTCTAATTTGGCCCATTTCACAAGTATTGTATCCTCTCCTTGGAATTCTTCCCACTATTTATTCCATATGCCCACAACATCTTTAAGCTGATAAGAAACAAGCTCAACTTTTTATGTCTCTAAAATATGCATAGCCCAAAGAATCTTCTGAACCTCATCGATGAAATTTTATAGATCCTCACCAAGTTTTGATCCTGAGAATTCTGGAGAATTAACTCTAATGAATTTGCGAACCTTGAAAGCAACCTAAGAACCAGTATTGGCTGGGCATGGATGGTTATTCTGAGTAGCCACTATCTGAGTCAACATCTGCATGGCTTTTCTTAAATTGGCATTTAGGTCACCATTTGGTGGGTGGGAAACAGATGAACTGGAGCCATTCTATGTAACTGATGGCATAGGTGGAGTTTCAGTATTAGCATTTTGACCAAAAAATAGGCTCCATTCCTGGTCTGAACAATACAAACTGGTGGTGCAGGAGTGAACTCAACTCTAGCATCTCTGACTAGTGGTTCACTTTGAAAGCATGATCTGTAACATGCATAAAGCATGAGTTAGAAGAGAAACCTAGAGTTAAACTCAATTGTAATAATTATTTCATGAAAAAATAGAAATATTCCTAGATTCCTTGTATCTTTCCAACTATAAATGTGGCGCGCTTCACACCTATAAGTAGGATTCTACTAGAAATGGCTTCACAAAAACCTAGGACATTTGAATCTATTACTCTGATACCAGGTTTTTCATGACCAAAGTCTACACCCTAGTCGTGAGCCATATCTAGTTGCTCACTAGTAGTCCGATAGGACCCTTAGCATAGCATACCTACGGAGGAATATGATAAATGAAAGTAATGTAGAAATACAAACCATCATAGTGGGCTAAATCTAAAAATAATAATCTTTTATTAAGACATAACAAGAATAAATGAAATAATGTCAAGTACTAAATATTGTCTGCACAATTAAGCTCTACTATTAAAATAAAATATAACCTGAAAAAGGGCCCATAACTTTTATTGAATCAAATTCTAAGCCAAATGATTAAGAAAACTAATGACTCTTCAACCCTTCAAAATAAGAGCACTCACCAATCAGCTGGATGTCTGTTGCTACCAAATATCTAGTAGCAAACCTTATGCTCGAGTACCTAGATCTACATCACATAAAAATATAGTGTAAGACACATGCAATATAATAGAATGTATTTATACACAATTAGATGCATATATATATAAACTAAAGAACTGATCATGAAAACGTGTAGGGAGTAGTTTAAAACAATTAGAAAACCAGAGATGTAAATTATGAGAGATATATATCGGCATAAAAGTAGTTCATGAGTATATAATTAGTGGTCTTCATAACATCATGCAATTGGAGAGATTCTTATAACTAAAAAATACCTTGTGAGCTCATCATGCCCAGCATCCTACCCATACTAGAAGAGTTGTTCTGACCGGCCAAAGTGCTGAACCATGTATTGAAGGATCATATAATCATTCCATTTAGGAGAAACCTATGATGGAAATATAGTTATGGGACTTGAGTTATCTTAACACTTGTCCTCTATGTGCTAAATAGTCCTCCAAAAACATACTAGTGCTTATAAGATAAATGAATTATGGTTTGAACCTACGCTCAACCTGTTAGTAAATCTGTATTGTAGTGAGCATGTGCTCAATTTCATGTCATGAATCATACGTTGAAAATCTTATATCTAGAATATATCTTCTAAATCTTGCTTATAACATAAATCATAGAAAACTTACTTTAATATTCATAGCTTTATATATTCTCAAAATAGTGTTCATAGCTTCATAAACAACCTTAAAGCATGAATTTCAATGTATAAATAAGAGTTTTTCATAAAGTCATAAGATCGTAGAAAACATTGTTCATCAAAATCAAGTAAAACATGTAAAGAATCCAACGTTAGTGATTTGGGCATAAACTCTAACTTTTAACATAATTTAAATATATCATAGAAGTAATTAGATGTGAATATTAAAGAAGTCCATCACTAAATCTTGTTTACCTGAACGAAGACAAGCACTTGATAAGGGAAGCATGATGAACATGTTTGATTAGGAACCCTAGTTTGCTTGATCTTTCCTTAGACTAGTTCTAGACTTGTTCTTGAAAGATTAAAGTAAGAATAGGCTTTAGGATCTTATATTTATACTTTTTGGTGACCAAAACAACGTGGGATAGGGTAAAAAGATAAGGAAAAATCAAATTTACCCTTAATAGGATGTTGCTGATTTTTTTGGTGCAACACACCACGAGTCAAGGTACAACACGTGGTCTATGGTATGAATCGTACAAATATTCATGGTCATTGGGAGTTTGTCAACTCCTAGATTACTTTTATAATTCCAGTAGTATGATTTATTTCATTACTCGTACCTTGATACTACGACCTGTACACTAACTAGTTATTTCAAGAGGACTTTCTCAAGTCTCTATCGAGTTCACGAGCCAAGGTACGACTCCTACACCCTCCCATTACTCATACACTGAGTTATGCTGATATGGAATTCAAGTCTCAAACTTTGAGTTTTCGTACTAAATACTGAGTATTTGTAGGTTTAGAATCTAAGGTGTTACATTTTGGTTAGCCCTATCTTCAGCTACTACACTAGTTCCAAGGATCAGAAATTCAGCCTCTTAGTCTCAGGGCAGTATTGTAAAGGGACCTTCATACCCTTATTATAATGAGTGTGGGAAACATTATTTGGGTGAGTGTCTTATGGTAAGGATGGGTGTTAGATGTGGTCAGTCAGTTCATATATTAAGAGAGTTCTCCTCCGCCAGATAGGGTACTAGAGGAATTAGAGCCAAAACAACTTCATCAGCTCCAGTAGTTTGTGTTGCACAGAAGAGAAATACTATAAGTACAAGTAGTGGTTAGAATAGCTTTTATGCTTTATTTAGCCACTAGGATCAAAAAAGTTCCCCAATGTCATTAATGGAATATTGAAATTTTTCTCACTCAATGTTTATATTTTGTTAGACCCCAGAGATACCTTGTGTTTTGTGACCCTATATGCTGCTATGAAGTTTAGAGTCAGTCTAGAA
Organism: Capsicum rhomboideum; assembly: GCA_031232105.1. Taxonomy (NCBI): domain Eukaryota; kingdom Viridiplantae; phylum Streptophyta; class Magnoliopsida; order Solanales; family Solanaceae; genus Capsicum; species Capsicum rhomboideum. The sequence goes on from CP124718.1 coordinate 56,894,937, forward strand.
CAACTTTTAGAGCCCTTCTCTATTTCCACCTTTGCTGGAGAGTCAGTCTTAGCTTAATGAATTTATAGAAACTACATCATGTCATCCAATCATTCTGCCCAATAAGTTTGCCAAATATGGAGATATGGATTTAAAAATCAAATATGGCATCACCTAATCAATTTGCCGAATCGTCAAACATCAAAGCAGATTTCCTACGTCAAGGTACATCGCCAAAAGTAACTGTTTATTCAAGTTCCATAGGATGCAGTTTGGCTATAAGAAGGAAGAGTTTGGCATATCACTGCATGGTTCAGTGATAGTGAAAGTCTATCACTAAAGTTAACAATTGTCAACAACTGAAGCTCATGTTCAATGCCAGTTGTACGATAAAGACTCACTTTGTCACATCGCCATTGAGTTTGGCTATGCCGTCTCTCCTTTGCTGAAGTGAGTGCGGTAGAAGTTTCATAAATACCTGGACCAATTTTGCTTCAACTATGAAAGGCTTTTTGGCAGCTTTCAACCCTATCTTTTGCTAAAATTGAGATCTATAAGCTTGTAATTGAAACCCTAGATTTGGGATTAGTCATTTTCTTGTTTTTCTACTGTCACGCCTCGAATTCCAATGGGGCGGACTGGCACCCGAAGTAGTTAAGGCTCGAGAGAACCAATATTCATTCATATACACTCATACACATGTCACTCAATAAGCATCACCATCACATAGAGATATAAGATGCCAATAGCAGAAGTCATGGAAAAACATGTGATATACATGAAACTTGGCCGTTCGGGCCATAAAGTCAAAATGGACAAACATTATTTCATTCATCTCACCACGTACGTCTACAAATACTCTAACAGATGTATATACATAACCAACCTAAAGTCGGGACAAGTCCCCACTTTATACAACATTTATAATACTAAAAAAAGTACACGTGTGACTCGAAAAGCTCCAAATCAACTGGAGCTCACCAAAGATCTGCAAATGACCCGCAACCTACTGTGTAGGTCTACTAGTACCTATGCCTACAACAAGTAAGGTAAGTCCCACAAGGGACGTCAGTACGAAGAATGTACTGAGTATGTAAGGCGATAACAAACTACATCAAACATAAGAACATAAATGGAATCAAATATAAGAGAATAGTCAATATGGATAAACCATCGTTTGTATGTTTGGAACCATGTACATTACATTCGTTACTTTCTTTCCCTTTACGTTCATTCATCTTTATCGTTTTACCCATTCTAGGCTTTTCTATCGCCCCTAGGATGAGATTTATCGTTCTACCCATGCTAGGCTTTTCTGTCGCCCCTGGGATGAGATTAACCCATGCTAGGTATTTTAACACCTAGGATGTGATTAATCTATTCTAGGCTTTTGTGTCGCCCCTGGGATGTTAAATTAACCCATGCTAGGCTTTTATATTGCCCCTAGGATGTTAAATTAACCCATGCTAGGCTTTTTATCGCCCCTGGGATGTTAAATTAACCCATGCTAGGATTTTATATCGCCCCAGGGATGTTAAATTAACCCATGCTAGGCTTTTATATCACCCCTGGGATGTTAAATTAACCCATGCTAGGATTTTATATCGCCCCTGGGATGTTTTATTGACCCATACTACGCTTTTATATCACCCCTGGGATGTTATTCAAGAATATACAAACAATGATACATTACTTCATTTCTTTACTTCTGTGAGATTGATACGTTGGTAGTCATGGCATTATTGGAACTTTAGAACATAACATTATTGGAACTTTAGAACATAACATTATTGGAACTTTGGAACCATGTCCATAATTATATGTCACATGAATAACAATTGATCAATGAATAAGTAACATGTGAATAACAATAGATGACATCCTGATATGAGATACCTTTGAACAATTCGAATGGGACAAGTACAATGACAATGTTAACAATATGTGCTGTAGAAAGATGTGGAAAGAGTAACCTTACATACCTTATCGCCTAAACATGAATACATATTCCTATATGTGAATACAATAATACATCTTCTTCCTTACGTTTCACTCTACAACACAAGTACATAGCGGAGCTCACGTTAATAATTAACTACCTTACAAGTGCATAGGACGACAATGAGTTACATGATTGCCCTATAACGTCATTTCACCCTTTACAATACCATTCACGGCATAGTCATGCCAACAATACCACAACATTCCATACATTTACCAAGACATCATAAACCAATAGCATGTCACACCAAGTTTATACTCTAAACTTCTCCATCAACACAACATCACAATTACTCTATCAAGTCATCTCAATATGTTGTATAACAATAATCCCACAAGTTATACATATAGAAAAAAAACAAGTTAAGGACATAACCACACCATACATGTTGATATTTCATCCACACCATTCACTTCCATCAAAACCTCAAGTCTCCTTTCAAGTTTAAATCCCATAGATGACACATCTTTTAGCAAAAAGCAAAAGTACACTACTCACACTTTTAGACATAACCATCATCATCTACACCATATATCATGCACATAATATATTAAATCACAAGAATAAACACTTACCCAAGCTTGAAAAATGATGATCTTGTCCAAAGAGATGACTTAGGGTTTTGAGAGCTTAAAGAAATATCTTGTGGAAATGTCTAGATTGGCATGTGTGTCTAAATGAATAAAAATTTGATTTTTCCAATTATATAGGCCCTCAAGCCATCCTTAGTCAACCTTTGGCATTAAATGCCATGTTGAATTGGTCAACATGGAAGAATGGGTCATTTGCCCTTTTGGGCCATGTCTTTTACTTAATTTTTGGCCTTAAATTGAGCCCATTAACACATGTTAACTTAGCCCATCAAATTTGATGTTTAATACCCCAAAAATCTCATGTTTAAATAATTCCATAAATGTTACAACAATATACAACTCACGAGATTCATGTTCGTAGCCTCAATTCCAAGAATAAACAATTTCTGCTACTTATGGCTTAATTTAACATAATTTGATAAAATAATTATGATGATGAATTAACCCCAACTTTGATGCCAAACTCGCTCAAGAGTATTCCTACTACGATGGAATAATGATACCATAACCCAAGAGTCCTCTTTATAGACTAATAATCAGAGAAGAAATTTGGCAAAAAGCACCCCGGCACGCCCCTGAGACTTAGCTGAATTTCAGCTCTTGAAAGGGGATCCTGAGGGGCCTGGCACGCCCCTGGACGCACCTCTTTTCTGCCTGTGCCATAAAAATTTTGGTAGAAAGTGGCCTGGCACGCCCCTGGGCGTGCCTGACCTTAAAATTTTGATTTTTTTCCTTTCTTCGACTTTTCTCTGCGGACGTTAGTACAATATCAATAGTCAATCAAAACCAATCCAAAATATTCACTTATTGCTCTCAAAACTAAGGTAAACATGGTTCAAATACGACATATAAATGCGCCCTACATCACCAAGCAAGTAGGGTCGAAAAAGTATGGGGTGTTATATCCTTCCCCCCATAGAAACATCCATCCTCGAATGTTAATAACATCTTCTCAAGTAAAACAAATGCGTCTTTGTGTTAGCATATATACATATACACTTAATTCTTATAGATACTTACTTTTTATTTCTCTTCTTCCGTACTTTGAACTTTTTTCTTGCATGTGAAACAAATACGAGTACTTTGACTTTATCATTTCTTCGGCCTGCCATGTGATTTCTTCTACTTGTTGATTTCTCCAAAGTACTTTTACGGAATCCACTTCTTTATTCCTTAATCTCTTCACTTGTGTATCTCTTCATAGGTGAGATCCTTCGTAACTTGTACATCTTTCATAGGAGTAATACGGGATGGATCTCCTATACACTTTTGAAGCATCAAAACATGAAATACTAGATGAACTGTGGAGAGTTCTTGGGGTAGTGACAATTCATACGCAACTTGCCCAAATCTTATTTCATATGGACCTATATAACGAGGACTCAACTTTCCTTTATTCCCAAATCTCATTACCCCTTTCATTGGTGACACCTTCAAAACTACCCAATCACCGATGGCAAATTCGAGCCCTCTTCTTCTCACATTAGCATACGACTTGTGTCGACTTTGGTCCATTTGTAGCCGATGTTGGATCACTTTAACTTTCTCCATATCTAGATGAACAAGGTCTGTCCCAAGTAAAGCAGTTTTACCCACTTCAAACCATCCGATTGGTGATCTACACTTTCTTCCGTATAAAACTTCATAAGGTGCCATTTTAATACTTGAATGATAAGCTATTGTTGTAACCAAATTCAATAAGAGGTAAATGATCATCCCAACTGCCTTGAAAATCTAACGTGCATGCTCGTAGCATATCTTCAAGTGTTTGGATAGTACGTTCTGCTTGTCCATCTGTCTGAGGATGAAAAGCCGTACTCAGATTCACCTATGTACCCAAGCTCTTCTGAAAAGATCTCCAAAAATGTGCAGTAAATTGAGTTCCCCTATCTGATATAATGGAGATCGGAATTCCATGTAATTGCACTATTTCTTTAACATATAACCTTGCATAATCTTCAGCTGTATAGGTGGTCTTGACTGGTAGGAAATGCGCTGACTTGGTAAGCCTGTCAACTATTACCCATATAGAATCAAATTTCCAAAGTGTATGAGGCAAACTTGTGATGAAATCCATGTTACTCATGTCCGATTTCCAGACTGGAACATTTATACCTTGCATGCAACCTCCAAATTTCTGACGCTCTACATTTACTTCTTGACAGCTTGGACATTGAGCTATGAATTCTGCAATGTTCTTCTTCATATTTCCCCACCAATACATTTCCTTAAAATTATGGTACATTTTGGTAGCTCCCGGATGACTAGAATACCGTGAATGATGTGCCTCTATCAATATTCATTTCCTTAGCTCATCTATATCTGGTACATAAAATCTACCTTGACATTGAAGTACTCCCCTTGCGTAAGTTCAAGTACCTTTGTCGAACTTTGTTGTACATTCTTTTTTTTTCACTGAACTAAAATAGGATTTGCATATTGCTTTAGCTATAAGTGAAGACTCTGCCGCCTTGTACATTGTAATTATTTCATCTGGAGTTTCAAGAAGACGAGCCTCAAGCTGTCTAACTGACTTAACACATTGGTTACCACATTTGCTTTTCCCGGATGGTATAAGATATCACTATCATCTTCTCTTAGTAATTTCAGCCACCTTTGTTGTCTTCAGTGTGGGTCTTTTTGCTTAAAGACAATTTACTACAAACTTTCATGATCAGTATATATATCAAAGTGAACCCTATACAAATAGTGGCGCCATATTTTAAAGCAAATATCACGACCGCTAACTCAAGATCATGTGTGAGATAATTTCTCTCATGTGGTCACAACTGTCTTGAGGCATACACTATTACATTACCGTACTGCATCAATACACATCCTAGTCCCACTCCTAAAGCGTCACAATATACTGCATACCCTTCTGTGCCTTCAGGAAGTACTAATACGGGTGTGGAAGTTAATTTATCTTTTAACTCTTGGAAACTTTTCCCACACGCATCATTCCACTGAGAAACTTGATTGCCTTGTGTGTTAGCTTCGTTAAAGGTGCAGTGATAAAAGAAAATCCTTCAACAAATCTCCTATAATAACCAACCCATCCAAGAAAACTATGAATCTCTGTAAGCGTCGTAGGCCTTAGCCAAAATTTTGCTTTCATTGCTTCTGTCTTTTGTGTACCGACCCTGAGTTCTTTATCCTATACAATCCAAAACTCGCATTTAGAAAACTTTGCATACAACTTACAATCCTAAAGAATCTGTAACACCTGCCATAAGTGATTAGCACGGTCCTCTTATGATCTATTCGAAACCAGAATATTATCTATAAACACCGTCACGATCACATCTAAATATGGTTGACCACCCTATTCATCAAATCCCTAACAACTGCTGGTGCATTGGTTAGCCCAAATGGAATAACAAAAAATTCATAATGGATATACCATGTTTGGAAAGCTGTCTTGGGTATATCTCTTTCTCTAACTCTGACTTGATGGTAACCCGATCTCAAGTCAATCTTTGAAAAACATTTAGCACCCTGTAACTGATCAAACAAATCATCAATTCTAGGGAGGGGATAATTGTTCTTGATCGTTACCTTATTCAATTACCGATAGCCAATCCACATTCTCAACGTGCCCATTTTCTTTCATACAAGGAGTACTGGTGCACCTCACGGGGACATACTAGGCCTTATGAACCCCTTGTCCAGCAAATCTTTTAATTGCTCCTTTAATTCTCGCAATTCTACTGGAGCCATTCTATACGGAGGCATAGAGATAGGCTGAGTGCCTGAAATCACATCAATACCAAACTCTACTTTCCGTCCTGGGGCAAACCTGGAAGATCGTCAGGCAATACATCGAGGAATTCATTGACCATTAGAACTGACTGAGGGGTTAGTGGTTCCACATCAGTATCTTTCACTCTTACAAAGTGACATATGTACCCCTTGGCTATCATTTTCCTTGCCTTAAGATAGGAAATAAAGTTTCCTCTCGGTTCCCCCCCCCCCCCCCACATTACCTTCCATTCAAGAACATTCTTCTGTGGAAAATGAAAATGTACTTCTTAGCTCGGCCATTTCCCGTGGCATAACAAGAAGCTAACCAATCCATACCTATTATAACATCACACTCAATCATTTTCCCAGTTCAACAAGATCAGCCAACATATTATAACAACAAATAGTGCATATACAATTACTACAGATTTTCTTAGCTACAATAGACTCACCCACGGGTCTAATACTCCAAATGACTGAACTACTAATCTAGTGTACTTTTTTTTTTTTCAACAATCAAGGGAGTAACATATGATAGGGTAAATCCCGGATCAATAAATGCATATACCTTATGTAAAAATACTAATAGTTTACCTGTATCTACATCAGGAGAAGCCTCCGCATTCTGTCGATCCGCTAAGACGTGGGTACGGTTCTTGTCACACCCCGAATTCCAACTAGGCGGACATGGCACCCAAAGCCGTTGAGGCCCCGAGAGAACCAACCTTCTTTCATGTACATTTATATGCATGACACTCAAGGAACATCATCATCACATATAGCTACAAGATGCTAATGGCAGAAGTCATGGGAAACATATGATATATGTATGCAACTTGGCCGTTAGGGCCATATCGTCCAAGAAGATAAGACATCCCTTCCTTTAACTGTACAACGTCTACAAAGCCTCTAACCAATACATAACCCAACCTATAGTCGGAACAAGTCCCCGCTTTATACATCTGTATTATAATACCAAAACCAATATGTATATACGACTTGAAAAGCCCCGAACAAACTGGATCTCACCAATAATTCGAAGATAACCCACAGCTTACTGTGGAGGTCTACTATTACCTGTGCCTGCAGCAAGTAAGGTAAGTCCCCCAAGGGGCATCAGTATGAAGAATGTACTGAGTATGTAAGTCTATAAGTAACTGTATGAGATATAAGAAGTTCAATGGAATCAAGTACAAGTGAATGAACAATATAGATAAACCACCGTAAGGTATATGTGTGAAACCATGCAGATTGCCTTCTTTACTTTACTTTACTTTACATCATCAATCATCTTTCATATAATGAATGGGCCCAACTGATCATTGGGAAAATAATATCACCATGTAGGTGTTCCTTTCACCCCATGGATATCACCCATAATATTGGGATCGTCATCATGCAGGTGTTTCTTTCACCCCAAGGATATCATCATGCAGGTGTTTCTTTCACCCCATGGATACAACTTATAATATTGGGATCGTCATCATGCAGGTTTTCCTTCCACCCCATGGATACAACTAATTATACATTACTTCATTCTTTAACTTTAAGAGTGATACATTGGTGGTTGTACATTATTGGAACTTTAGAACGATGTTCAACGAATAAGAGACATGTGAATAAATATTATTGGAACTTTGGAACAATGTTCAATGAATATGAAACATGTAAATCACAATTGGTCCTGTGAATAATACGATATGACAACCTATAATGAGATACCTTTGGATATTTCAGAATGGAACAAGTACAATGTCAATGTGAACAATATGTGCTGCAGGAGGATCTAGAGAAGAGAAACCTTACATACCTTATCTTTCCAATATGAATACACAGTCCTATATGTGAATATAAGAATCCAACTCCTTCCTTATGTTTCACTCTATACATAAGTACATAACGGAGCTTACGTTAACCACTAACTACATGATAAGTGCATAACATGACAATAGGCTACGTGACTGTCATACAACGTCATTTCACCCTCTTACAATACCATGTACCACATTAATATACCAAAAACACCAAAACATATCACACATCACTCAAGATATCATAAACCAAGAGCTCTTCATACCAAAGTTATACTTTATACCTCCCTTCAATACCATGTCACATTTATGCCACCACGACACGTAAACACCTTTCACAACAACACGCTAAAGACAAACCATAATTTATATAATTCACAATACCTCCGGACTACTCCTTTAAAGTCATTCATAAATTGATAATTGATCCATGAGGGGTATAAGGGCCTTGGGGTGTCAAAGGGAGACAAAAACATACAAAACAAAATTATGGAATGGCTGAGGGGTCACCTGCACCCGTAGGTGATAAGGTAAAGCCGTAGGTGACATGCTGGCTTAGTCTAGAGTCACCTGCGGTTCCACCTGCGCCCGCAGGTGCCTCACCTGCGAGGGAGGGTGCCCGTTTTCGGCCATCGGGGTCAGTTTTGGATCCCTTTTTGTAACAAATGGTTCATGGTCATAAATAAACTTCTCTTTACATATTTTTTGATCAACTTGATGCCAATGAACAACCATGATTTCAACATGCACAAAAATATCACCAAAACCATACCCTCCTTTCACCACACCATCACATAACAACATTTCTACAAGTGAGAATACAAGAGAATACAAGTGAAGAGGTTAAGGAATAAATACATAGCTTTCGTAAAGGTACTTTGGAGGAATCAACACATAGAAGAGATCACATGGAAAGCTGAAGAAATGATGAAGTCCAAGTACCCTCATTTGTTTCAAATGGAAGAAAAAGTTCAAGATATGAGATCGGAGCACTAAAAAGTAAGTATTTATATATGATAACATGAAGAATGATCCTAGAATTTCCATTGTTTAAATTGAATAATACACTAACATTCGAGGACGAATGTTTCTAAGGAGGGAAGGAAGTAAACCCCGTACATATACGAACCCATGAGACTACCTTAAAATTTATTGAATTACTAACAACATGATATGGTTGGTGAATTATGCATTAATTTGTTGGGCTTAAATGAATTTTGTGCCATTGGGCTCAAATGAGGCCCAAAATGATATAAAAGACATGGCCCAAAATGGAAATAACCCATTCTTTCATGTTGACCAAGTAAACATAATTAATGTTGGATAAGTATGACTTGAGGGAATATATGTCAAGTAAAATCAGATTTTTATTCATATCCATAGACATGCCATTTCTAGAACTTCCAAAGATATTTCTTTTATCTTTCAAACCCTATGCCATCACTCCCCTGGACAAGATCACTCTCTTGAAAGCTTTGGTAAGTATTTATTCTCATGTTTTAGTATATGATATGCTTAATATGGTTTATAAATCATGTTGGTTATGTTGGCAAAGTTTTGGACAGTTCATTATGTGTAAAACTGTCTATTTTTGCAATCAGAAAAGGGTTTTGCCTTGAAAACTTGAAAATGGACTTGTGGTCTAGAAAGAATTGAACTTGATGGATTAAATATCAAAATTTAAGATGTGATTATATCCTTGACTTGTTTTATCCTTGTATATAATGTTTGGAATTGTTATTCCAAAATTGCTCATGGACTTGGTTGTCTTGTGCACTTGTAAGGTAATTAGTAGTTAACGTGAGCTCCATTATGTACTTGTGTTGTAGAGTGAAATGTAAGAAAGGAGCTGGATTATTGTATTCACATATAGGACTGTGTATTTATTTTCGGAAGTTAAGGTATGTAAGGTTACCCTTTCTGTATCCTTCCGCAGCACATAGTGTTCACATTGTCATTGTCCTTGTTCCATGTTCAAAGGTATTTTATTTCAGGTTGTCATCTATTGTTATTCACATATACCTTATTCATTGACCAATTGTTATTCATGTGTCACATAACTGTGGACATGGCTCTAAAGTTCCAAAAATGTTACGTTCTAAAGTTCCAATATTGACATGACCATCGAATGAACTATTTCAAAGATTACAGAAGTGATGTAATAAAGTCTCTATTCGTGGGTGGTATCCCAGGGGTTAAAATACCTAGAGTGGGTCGATCCCAATATCTCGGGTGGTATCCCAGGGGTGTAAAGAACACCTATCATGGGTCGATCCCACCACTACAGGTGGTATCCCAGGGGATAAAGAAAAGCCTAGCTTGGGTCAATCCCGAATAATTGTTGATTATTACCCACTGATCAGCTTGGGGCCCGAGCATTATATGAATGAAAGGATGAGTAATGAATGAATGAATGAGTGATGAACGAATGAATGAGTGTAAAAGTAAAGAAAGTAATCAACGTAATGTACATGGTTCCACACATACATGATGGTGACTTATCCATATTGATTATTCACTTGTGTTTGATTCCATTGAAGTATTTATGTATCATACAGCTTCTTATGGCCTTACATACTCAGTACATTCTTCCTACTGACGTCCCTTGAGGGACTTACCTTACTTGCTGCAGGCACAGGTACTAGTAGACCTCCACAGTAAGCTACAAGTCATCTACTAATCTTTGGTGAGCTCCAGTTGGTTTGGGGCTTTTCAAGTTACGTGTGTACATTGGTTTTGGTATTGTAAATGTTGTATAAAGAGGGGACTTATCCCGACTTTAGGTTGGTTATGTATATGCATCTGTTAAAGGCTTTGTAGACATACGTGGGGAGATGAATGAATGAATGTATGTCCATTTTGACTTGGTGTCCCTAACGTCCAAGTTTCACATATGTATATATCACATGTTTTCATGACTTCCGCCATTAGCATTTTGTATCTATACGTGATTGTGATGTTCCTTGAGATACATGCGTATGAGTGAATATGAATGAAGATTGGTTCTCCTGAGCCTTAACGGCTTTTGAGTGCCAATACGCCCCATTGGAATTCGAGTGTCAACAAAGTCGTGTCTGCGTAGAGTCTTTCTTATGGATGTGTAGTGCACCACATTTATAAGTAGAAGGCTACATGGCATTTAGGAGTTGTTTCTATTCTTCAATTCTTAGATCGTGCATTAGAGCCAATATTGTAGTGAAATCATACCTAACCATTGGACTTGGTTTTCTTTTGTATAGTAAAATGCCGATTACAAGACAAGGTAGAGATAAAAGTAAGCAGGTAGATATACTTTCCAGAGAAGGAACAAGTAGATCACCACCTGACCAAGCTAGTCAAGGTGGGGCTGACGCTGAGTTTGCATCGTAGGCTTCTTCTACTTTTCCAGCTCCAGAAGAGCCGAGAAGGAGAGAAGAACCTGCAGAACCACCTATTAATGCTACTGACCAAGATCTCAGAAATGCAGTGCAAATGTTGACTCAGATAGTTGTTGCACAAAGTCAAGGATGAGCTGGTATAACAACAAGTGATGATGGTGCGACTAGGACAGCTAGTCGGCGGACACAGGACTTTCTGAAATTAGACCCTCCCACATTCATTGGGTCAGATCTGAATGAAGATCCGTAAGACTTTATATATCAAATTCAAAGGGCTTTAGATGTTATGCATATGACTGGTATAGAAACAGTTGAGCTTGCGACATATAGATTTAAAGGAGAGGCGATATTGTGGTATGAAGATTGGAAGAAATCACGTGGTATCGGTGCAAATCCACCTAATTGGGAAGAATTTAAAGCGGCATTCCTTGATCACTACCTTAGTTATGAGATCCGAGAGGCTCGTGCGGATCAGTTCTTAAATCTCCATCATGGGAATCTGAGTGTCAGAGAATATAGTATGCAGTTTAATTCATTGGCTCGATATGCTCCGAATGTAGTAGCCACAATGACAGACAGAGTTCATCGATATGTGGACAGATTAGAACCATATTTAGTAAGGGATTGCACTATTGCCGCTTTAAATAGATATATATATATATAGCTAGAATTTGGGCTTTCACACAGAAGATGGAGGACCAAAGGCAAAGAAGAAGGGTGCACGAATTTGAACGAGGGCCGTCAAAGAGGGCTAGACCATCATTCTTTTATTTAACAACAGGCACTCAATCTCAATTGTGAGGGTTGAGAGGCAGCCATATTGGGCAGAGTAGTGGGATTTGAGGTTTGCAGACTGCTGGATTTTCTCGTCAGCCGTGTCAGCACTGCGGACAATTTCATTTAAGTGAATGTTGGCTTGGGATAAATGTTTGCTTTTGGTGTGGTATGATAAGGCATATGATGAGAGACTTCCCACAAAGAGGCTTGGGTAGTGTGGCGCGCCCTGCGGGATCAACTGTTGCATCATAATCATTGGTTCCTTCCCTAGGCAGAGGTGTATAGCCTGCGAGTCATGGTAGAGGTGCTAGGGGAGCAGCCAATTCCACTGAAACCCAGAATCGCACCTATGCTCTAGTGGACCGGCAAAATTCAGAGGCTTCTCCTGACGTCGTCACAGGTACATTATCCATATTTTCGTATAATGTATATGCATTGATTGATTTGGGTTCTACTTTGTCATATGTTACTCCATGGATTGCTGCAAAATTTAAAAGAACACAAGAATTATTAACTAAGTCAATTAAAGTATCTACACCAGTTGGTGAATATATTGTTGCAAAAAAGAGTATATTGTAATTGTGTGGTAACTGTGTGTGGTCATGATACACTGGCTGATCTTATTGAACTGGACAAGGTGGATTTTGATATTATAATGGGTATGGATTGGTTGGCTTCTCTTTATGCCACGATAGATTGCCGAGCTAAGAAAGTACATTTTTATTTTCCCCAAACGAATGTTCTTGAATGGAAGGGTGATGTAGGGGCACCGAGAGGAAAATTTATTTCCTATCTTATAGTAAGGAAAATGATTGCCAAGGGGTACATATGTCACTTAGTACGAGTGAAATATACTGATGTGGAACCACTAACTCCTCAGTCGGTTCAAGTGGTCAATGAATTTCTTGATGTATTTCAGAGGATCTTCTAGGTTTGCCCCTAGAACGGGAAATAGAATTTGGTATTGATGTGATTCCAAGCACTTAGCCTATCTCTATTATCCTGTATAGAATGGCTCCAATAGAATTAGGTAAATTGAAGGAGCAATTAAAAGACTTGCTGGACAAGAGCTTCATCAGGCCTAGTATGTCCCCATAGGGTGCACCAGTATTATTTGTATGGAAGAAAGATGGTACATTCAGAATGTGCATTGACTATCAGCAATTGAATAAGGTAACAATCAAGAATAAATATCCCCTCCCCGGAATTGACGATTTATTTGATCAGTTACAGGGTGCCAAATGTTTTTCAAAGATTGACTTGAGATCGGGTTACCATCAAGTCAGAGTTAGAGAAAGAGATATACCCAAGACAGCTTTTCGAACACGGTATGGCCATTATGAATTTTTATTTATGTCGTTTGGACTAACAAATGCACCAGTTGTTTTCATGGATTTGATGAATAGGGTGTTTAACCCATTTTTAGACGAGTTTGTGGTTGTGTTTATAGATGACATCCTGGTTTATTCAAGATCACAAGAGAACCATGCTAATCACTTACAATAGGTGTTGCAAATTCTTCGTGAGCGTAAGTTGTATACGAAGTTCTCTAAATGTGAATTTTGGTTGAAACTCGTAGCATTCTTGGGTCACATTGTGTCAGATGAATGAATTCAGATGGATACACAAAAGATTGAAGCGGTGGAAAATTGGCCAAGACCTACGACGCCTACGAAAATTCGTAGCTTCCTTGGGTTGGCAGGTTAGTATTGAAGGTTTGTTGAAGGTTTTTCTTCCATTGCTGCACCTTTAATGAAGCTCACACACAAGGTAAATAAGTTTCAGTGGAATGATACATGTGAGAAAAGTTTCCAAGAGCTGAAAGATAAATTGACTTCTACACCAGTATTAGTACTTCCAAAAAGTACCAAAGGTTATGCAGTATATTGTGATACTTTCGGAGTTGGCCTAGGGTGTGTATTGATACAGCACGATAAAGTAATAGCGTATGCCTCATGAAAGTTGTGACCACATGAGAGAAACTATCCCACATATGATCTTGAGCTAGCAGCTGTGGTATTTTCTTTAAAGATATGGCACCGCCAGCTTGGGAGTTCATCTTCTTGAATCTCCAGATGAAGGGGTTATTGTGCAAAATGCAGCAGAATCATCGTTAGTAACTAAAGTGAAAGAGAAACAGCATGCAGATCCTATGTTCTTGCAGCTGAAAGAGAATGTACAATAGGGTTTAACAAAGGCATTTGATTTAACGCAAGAAGGAGTACTTCAATGCCAAGGTAGACTATGTGTACCAGATGTACATGAGCTGAGGAGATGAATTATGATAGAGGCGCATCATTCACGATATTCTATTCATCCGGGAGCTACCAAAATGCACCATGATTTGAGAGAAATGTATTGGTGGGGACACATGAATAAGAACATTGCAGAATTTGTAGCTCAATGCCCAAATTGTCAACAAGTAAAATTAGAGAATCATAAACCTGTAGGTTACATGCAATGTATCAATCTTCCAGTCTAGAAATTGGACATGATTAATATGGACTTCATAATAGGTTTGCCTCGTACACTTTAGAAATTTGATTCCATATGGGTCATAGTTGACAGGCTTACCAAGTCAGCGCATTTCCTACCAGTCAAGACCACCTATACAACTGAAGTTTATGCAAGGTCATATGTTAAAGAGATAGTATGATTACATGGGATTTCAATCTCCATTATATCAAATAGGGAGCTCAATTTACGGCACCTTTTTGGAGATTTTTTCAAAAGAGTTTGGGGTAGACAAGTGAATCTGAGTATGGCTTTTCATCCTCAGACTGATGGACAGGTAGAACATACTATCCAAACACTTGACGATATGTTACGAGCTTGCACATTAGATTTTCAAGGCAGTTGGGATGACCATTTGCCTCTTATTGATTTTGCCTACAACAATAGCTATCATTCAAGTATCAAAATAGCACCTTATAAAGTTTTATATGAAAGGAAGTGTAGATCACCAATCGGATGGTTTGAAGAGGGTGAAACTGCTTTATTTGGGCTGGATCTTGTTCATCAAGCTATGGAGAAAGTTAAAATGATCCAACAGTAGCTACAAAAGGCCCAAAGTCGACACAAGTCACATACTGATGTCAGAAGAAGAAGGCTTGAATTTGCCATAGGTGATTTGGTATTCTTGAAAGTGTCACCGATGAAAGGAGTAATGAGATTTGGAAAGAAAGGAAAGTTGAGTCCCCGTTATATAGGGCCATATGAAATTGTCCGAAGATTTGGGAAATTCGTGTATGAATTGGCACTACCCTAAGAAATCTCCACAGTTAATCCAGTATTTCATGTTTCGATGCTTCAAAAGTGCATAGGAGATCCATCTCATTTTGCTCTCACTGAAGATGTACAAATTATGGAGGATCTCACCTATGAAGAGATACCTGTTGCTATTCTGGATAGACAAGTGAAGAGGTTAAGGAATAATGACGTAGCTTCCATAAAGGTACTTTGGAGAAATCAACACGTAGAAGAGATCACATGGGAAGCTGAAGAAATGATGAAGTCCAAGTACCCTCATTTGTTTCAAATTGAAGAATAAGTTCAAGCTATGAGATCGGAGCACTAAAAAGTAAGTATTTATAAACATTAAGTATATATATATATATGATAACATGAAGAATGATCCTAGACTTGCCATTGTTTAAATTGAATATTGTCACTAACATTCGAGGACGTTTCTAAGGGGGGAAGGATGTAACACCCCGTACATTTCCAAACCTATGAGACTACCTTAACATTTATGGAATTATTTAAACATGAGAGGGTTGGTGAATTATGCATTAATTTGTTGGGATTAAATGAATTTTGTGCCATTGGGCTCAAATGAGGCCCAAAATTATATAAAAGACATGGCCCAAAATGGAAATGACCCATTCTTTCATGTTGACCAAGTAAACATAATTAATGTTGGATAAGGATGACTTGAGGGACTATATAAGTCAAGGAAAATCATATTTTTATTCATATCCATACACATTCCATTTCTAGAACTTCCAAAGATATTTCTTTTATCTTTCAAACCCTAAGCCATCACTCCCTTGGACAAGATCACTCTCTTGTAAGCTTTGGTAAGTATTTATTCTCATGGTTTAGTATATTATATGCTTAATATGTTGTATAAATCATGTTGGTTATGTTGGCAAAGTTTTGGACAGTTCAATATGTATAAAACTGTCTATTTTTGCAATCGGAAAAGGGTTTTGCCATGAAAACTTGAAAATGGACTTGTGGTCTTGAAGGAAGTGAAATTGATGGATTAAATATCAACATGTAAGATGTGATTATATCCTTGACTGGTTTTATCCTTGTATATAATGTTTGGAATTGTTATTGCAAAATTGTGCATGGACTTAGTGGTGTATTGAAAGAAAAATGTGGTTTTGGTGATGTTCATGGGTGTGATGAAACCATGGTTGTTCGTTGGCATCCGAGTTGAACTAAAACATGTAAAGATAAGCTTATTGGTGGCCATGGACCATTTAGTAAAAAAAAGGACCCTAAAATGACCCCTGGAGGCTGAAACGGGCATCCGCCCTCGCATCTGGAGCACCTGCGGGCGCAGGTGGATCTGGAAAAGTCCATAGGGGCACTTGCGGCCGCATATCATCTACTTGAGGGCACAGGAGGCTCCACAGCCCAGTCCAGAATTTTTTTTAGTGTTTTTTTGTCTCTCTTTTATCCCCGAAGCCTCCTATACCCTTCTTGGATGTAATTATCAACTTATGACACCTTTTTAATGACTTTAAGGGGTCGTTTGGAGGTATGTTGGATTATATCAATTATGGATTTTTGTTAATATGTTGTTTTGAAGCGACTTGATGGAGTAATTGTGACGAAATGATAATGAGGAAGCGTAAAGGGTAAACTTGGTGTGAAATGCTATTGGTTTATGATATCTTGGTCAATGTGTGGAATGTTATGGTGTTGTTGGTATGGTAATGCAGTGGATTGTATTGTAAAGGGTGAAATAACGTTATATGGAAGTCATGTAGCTCATTGTTGTCTTGTGCACTTGTAAGGTAATTAGTTGTTAACGTGAGCTCAATTATGTACTTGTGTTGTAGACTGAAACATAAGGAAGGAGCTGGATTATTGTATTCACATATAGGAATGTGTATTCATTTTGGGAAGTTAAGGTATGTAAGGTTACTCTTTCTGTATCCTTCCGCAGCACATAGTGTTCACATTGTCATTGTACTTGTTCCATTCCGAAATGTTCTAAGGTATTTTATTTCAGGTTGTCATCTATTGTTATTCACATATACCTTATTCATTGACCAATTGTTATTCATGTGTCACATAAATGTGGACATGGCTCCAAAGTTCCAATAATGTTACATTCTAAAGTTCCAATAATGACATGACCATCGAATGAACTATTTCAAAGATTACAAAAATGATGTAATAGAGTCAATATTCGTGGGTGGTATCCCTGGGGTTAAAATACCTAGCATGAGTCGATCCCAATATCTCGGGTGGTATCCCAGGGGTGACAAGAACACCTAGCATAGGTCGACCCCTCCACTACGGGTGGTATCCCAGGGGCAAAAGAAAAGCCTAGCATGGGTCGATCCCGAATAATTGTTGATTATTACCCACTGATCAGCTTGGGGCCCGGGCATTATATGAATGAAAGGATGAGTAATGAATGAACGAATGAGTGATGAACGAATGAATGAGCGTAAAAGCAAACAAAGTAATCAACGTAATGTACATGGCTCCACACATACAGAATGGTGACTTATCCATATTGATTATTCACTTGTATTTGATTCCATTGAAGTATTTATGTATCATACAACTTCTTATGGCCTTACATACTCAGTACATTCTTCGTACTAACGTCCCTTGGAGGACTTACCTTACTTGTTGTAGGCACAGGTACTAGTAGACCTCCACAGTATGCTGGGGGTCATCTACTAATCATTGGTGAGCTCCAGTTGGTTCGGGACTTTTCGAGTTACGTGTGTACATTGGTTTTGGTATTGTAAATGTTGTATAAAGCGGGGACTTGTCCCGAATTTAGGTTGGTTATGTATATACATCTGGTAGAGGCTTTGTAGACGTACGTGGGGAGATGAATTAAAGAATGTATGTACATTTAGACTTTGTGGCCCTAACAGCCAAGTTTCACATATGTATATATCACATGTTTCCATGACTTCCGCCATTAGCATTTTGTATCTATACGTGATAGTGATGTTTCTTGAGAGACATGCGTATGAGTGTATATGAAGGAAGATTGGTTCTCCCGGGCCTTAACAGCTTTCAGGTGCCAGTCTGCCCCATTGGAATTCGAGGCGTGACAGAGGAATGGCCAGACCACAAGGGTCTATTGTATGCAGCGTCATCTTTATGTGTATACATTGGAATTGAGTATGAAGTTAATGTAGAACCCTTTATGACACTTGAATTTGGATACAGAGACCTGAAAATACTTTAAATTGGAAATGAGGATGCTCTTAATTAGTCGAAGCCAAATGGATTTCATACTTTACTTGAGACTTGCATTTCAGTAAATTAATATATACAACAAGATTTTTCTCATTTCCCTTCACACTTTTAAGTCCATTAAAATGGAAACTGGAAAATCATATCCTAACCATTTTGTGAAGATATTAGATTTGCCACATGGTATGAGTAATGAAGCATTCAAGTTGATAGCTCTCATGTAGGTTAATGTTTCCCTAAAACTAGCAAAGTGTTTGGTTTGGTGCTAAAGATGTATATTTATGCAGTTCCAACATTCAGAAAGATGTTCATAATTGATCACACATATGGATACACAATATGGAAAGATTTTCACAACTGACCGCATAGACGACATCTATTGTGATGTAACTAAAACGCTGGCATTTTTGTATGAGAAAAAGGCAAGATTCAGCTTTCTTGAAATACAAAACATGGCAAAATGAAGGAAATAATTCACACTTATATTTATCGAGATCAAAACTTTATTTTAATAAAAATTAATATTATTTTATAAAATATATACTACATGACTCGATATACACGGGCAACGCACGTGAAGAGAAACTAGTTATTCATATAGGTGTCAACAATCCAAATATTATCAGATTCAAGTATGTCCTAAGACTAATCAACAAGCATCCAATTTAGGAGCATACACACAATTAAATCGAGTCTAAACTCCAATTAAAACATAACCTACCTCAACTGAAGAATTCAAATGCAAGCTAATTTGCAAGGGCCTTGCCCTTTTGTAAAGCTTTTGAATGGTCAAAATTAGTTCAATGCAAGATCCCCATAAGAGTACGAACTAGCATGAGGAATTTAAGTTAAAATGGGTCATTATTCGATTTCCAAATTCAGAATTATTACTCTAAAAATCCTGGACCAAAAACTTCATTTATCAAAGCTATCAGGATAGTTATTTGAGAAACAGTAGCTGCATTACAATTCTTACGTAAAAACCATTAACCAAGCACATATTCTAATCATTAATGGCCAATGATTTTGTCATCATTACCTCATCATTAGGTTGACATACCGATACCGGCTTCTAAAGGCAAGAAAGATAACTTCCCCAATTTTCCATTTGTCTAATGTCATTCCCCTCACATCATTGCCAACATATCACTTGCCCTATCATTGAATGCTCCTATCATTTTATTCTACTCAATAATACCCTCATAATTAAGCAATAATTGATCCATAATTTATTGTCTCATAAGCCTATATATACGAATGAGATTCCCAGGAAAACTATAACAATTATATTGAGACCAAAGGGATTTATATTCTACCACTACATAATCACAGAACATGGACTCTAACTTAGCAGTAAGAGATTGTAGACAAAATTGGAGTTCTCACCTATAAGTTTAGTGGTGTTCACGCTGCAACAGCTCTCTCTCCCTCAAAGCTGCGAGGTGAAATTAACTTTAACTTTCGTGTTCAGTTGCCCTAGTAGGAAACCTTCATTATTATCCTTTAATGTGGTAAACCCTTCCCACTTAAATTCATTCTTATATTAATCACATGATATAAAAAAAGAATATTAAATAAGTAGAGTATTTGACCCCTTAACCACTAATTAAATTAATTATCTATAATAATCAAAATAACAAATAGATCCTTAAACTTTGTTCGGAACCCCGTGGAAATAAACTAACTATGTAAATTGACTAAAAAGCATGTTTTGGACCCATTGGAAATATCAAAACACTGACTTGAGGTCGCCTTGGATAGAAGTTGACTGTGATCAAACTTAACTTTATTAAAACTCAAGACCCCAACTGATGACTTAAATCACTTCCCATCACTTTGAGGTTTGTACTACCTATCCTCATAAGTCATACATCTCGTATAGAAACTACAAGAAGGATTAAAATGGAAAAAATAAGTACAATTCACAAAATAACTAGGAGGGTCATTACATCAGATGCCAATTAAACAACCATTCGTCCATAAATGGGAAAATAAGAAATATGAAGGGTAAACAAGGAATTACTTGAATCAGCAAAAAGGTGAGGATACTTGCTATGCATGTATGCTTCGGTCTCTCAACCGGGCTCTTCAATACGTAGATTCTTCCACTAGACCTTCACATAAATAATCTTCTTAGTCCTCAACTTACGGACGTCTCTATCAAGAATAGCAATAGGTTTCTCTTCATAAGAGAGGCTTTCATCTAACAAGACCAATCCTAATAAATTATGTAGTTACCATCACCATGAAATTTCTTCAACATAGAAAAATGAAACACAGGTTGAACTCTTAACAAACTAAGAGGTAATGTCAACCTATAGGCCACCGGCCCCATGCACTGAAGAATCTTAAATGGTCCAATATAGTTTGGTCTAAGCTTACCTCGCTTCCCAAAATGCATGACACCCTTCATGGGTGAAACCTTGAGCAACATTTGCTCACCCTCCATAAAGTGTATATCTCACTTTTTTATCTGTATACTCCTTTTTCCTGCTTTGAGTTGCTATAAGTTTCTCCTGAATGAACCTAACCTTCTCCAAAAATTCTTTCAATAGATCAGTACCCTATGGTCTTACCTCAAAGACATCAAACTATCCAATTGGAGATCTACACCTTCTCCCGTACGAAGCCTCAAATAGAGCCATGTCGATACTCGGATGGTAACTGTTATTATATGCAAACTCGGCCAATGGTAGGAACTGATCCTAATGACCTCAAAAAACCATCACACACGCACGGAGCATGTCTTTCAACACCTAGATCATTCACTCAGACTACTCATTGGTCTGAGGGTGAAAAGTTGTACTAAGGTCCAACCTAGTACCCAATTCCTCATGCAAACTCTCCCAAAAGATAGAGGTAAATTGAGTACCCATATCCGAGATAATAGAAATCAAGACCCTATGCAACTGAACAATCTCCTTAAGATAAATCTTGGCTAACTTTGCTGTATTATAAGTCACCTAGACTGGAATGAAATGTGCAGACTTAGTCAGCCTATCAACAACAACCTATATAAAATCATACTTTCCCCAAAGTCTTAGAAAGACTAACAACAAAATCTATAGCAATCATATCCCATTTCCATTCAAGAATGGGCATCCTCTGAAAAGTACCACCAGGCTTCTGATGCTCATACTTTATCTACTGGCAATTTGGCATTTCATAATAAAATCAACTGTGCCTCGCTTTATCCAACCCCACTAGATATCCGAACCTCAAATCAATCTTGGAAATTATGGATGCACCCTGCAATTGGTCAAACAAATCATCGATGCGGGGTAAAGAATACTTGTTATAGATCGTCACCTTGTTCAACTGCCTATAATCTATACACATATGAAGGCTACAATCCTTCTTTTTTCATAAACAAGACGGAGCACCCCACAGAGAGACACTTGTATGGATAAATCCCTTACCTAAAAAATCCTGCAACTGATCCTTTAACTCCCTTAAATCAGCTAGAGCCATTCTATAGGGGATAAAAATAGGATAACTACCCGGCTCTAGATCAATACGTATATTAATGTCACCGTCTGGTGGCATGCCAGGCAAATTTTTAAGAAATACCTCTTAGAACTCACACACCATAGGAACTAACTCAATAGATGGGACCTCTGCAGTAGTGTGCCAAAAATGTGCTAGGAAGGTCGAACACCCTCTCCCAATTAACCTCTTAGCATGAATTAACGAAATAAGTTTTATTAGAGCAGAACTATAATCACCCTCCCACTCAAGTCTATCCATCTTCAGCATAGCCACACTGTTTTAGCATGACAGTCTAATATAGCATGATATAGAGACAACACACTCATTCCCATAATTATGTCAAAATCTGCCATGTCTAGAATCACCAACTCTACCCAAGTTTGATACCCCATAAATATAATAGAACAAGAGTGGAAAACCTTATCAATAGTAATAAAATCACCAACAAGGGTAGAAACGTGAATAGAAAAGTTAAGTATATCACACACTATGTCCAACCGCACAATAAAATTGGAAGATACATATGAGAAAGTAGAACCAGGATCAACTAATACAGTGTCCATATGGTCACATATAAGAATAGTACTTATAATAACATCATCTGATGCCTTTCCCTTGGGGCTGCCTGGAAACGCATAGAAATGGGCCTTCTTACTAGTCTTAGAGTCACCCTGCCGAGCTGAGAACCACCTCGATGGGGTTGGTTTCCACCCCAACCTTTATGGTGACCACCATTCCCACCCTGTGTATAACCTCTACCATTACCACCACCTCCCCTACCTACTAGAGTGGGAGCTCGAAGAGCCTACTACTAGTCAGACTAACCATAGTGCCTGAAATTAGTCCAATGCCTCCAGATGTGACCAACCCCTACTGCACTCATAATATGTATGATCCAAGTGGGTTGCTAAGTAAAAAAAAAAAAAAAAAAGAAAAGGAGGTAACCACCTAAGTTTTAAGATGGCTAGCCAGCCCTTGAGAGAACCGCAGTGGATACCTGCATCACTGACTGAATGGGATGGGGCAGGGTATACATGCAAGCTCTGACCCCTAGAATAAGAACCACTAAAAATGCCCTCTTTGCGGGCACTCTTTCCTACCCTCTTGGTATAACCCGCTTGCTATAGACCCTTCACCTTCTTAACTAAATCAACCATCTACTGAAAAGACTTAACCGAAGGTGTCATCTGAAGAGAAAAAATCTGGAGACCTATGTTCAAACCCTTCACAAAGCAATGAATCCTCTCCTTCTCAATTTGTAGCGACTGAGATGAATACCGGGACAATGAATGAAATTTAGCCTCATAGGCCACAACTGACATATTCCCCTGCTTAAGATTGGTGAACTCATCCCTTTTTCTATACGAGGAACATACTTCTCTAGAAAAATTGAGTAAAATTAATTCTAAGTCTACAAAGGCAAACCTACAGCCCTATATTCCACATAAGCTCTCCACCATATCCTGGCATCTCCCTGAAATTGGAATGTGAAATATTTCACACCATACCCCTCAACCACTCACATCTTCTGAAGTCTCTCATTGAAATCAACAATGAACTCACAGGTATCCTTAGACTCGGTGCCAAGAAAAACAAGAGGCTTCATCTTAATAAACTTGCAAAAAAGATCATGCTCATCTCCAGTCATCACAAGACCCACTACCTGTCTTAGGAAAACACCCGACTATGAAAACTCTTCCATCCAAGGAGCTACAATACCAGCATGTTGCAACTTTGAATACTGAACCGTGGATATTGTCGGCATAGTCCTATTACCTGCCAACCCACTCAAGAAGCTCAGAACCTGTTGAATCACATTAAACGACATCTGAATTGGAGCTGTACCTTTTTGAACTGGTGCTGCCCCCTCATGAACTATCATCCCCTACATCAGTGAGGAACTAGATATGGCTCACTGCTAGGGCGTAGAATCATGTCATGACAAACTTGGTATCATAGCAATAGGTTTAAGTGTCCTAAGGTATTGGTGAAGTCGTGTCTAGCAGAGTCCTACTTATGGGTATGAAGTGTGCCACATTTATCATTGGGAGGCTACAGGGCATATAGGAAAATTTCCTTTCTTTCATGATCTATTTTGTGTGATAGAGTTTAACTAGATGTCTTTCTTATAACTCATGCTTTACGCATGTTACAGATTATGCCTCCAAAGAGAACCGCCAGTCAGAGGGTCGCTGCTAATAATAGAGCTGAGTCCACTCTAGCACCTCTTGTTCATATTGTTCAGACCTAGTATAGAGCCTGTTATTCCAGTCATAATAGTAATGTTGAGACTCCACCTGTACTATCAATTACATAGAGGGGTTCTAATTTATCAGCCTCTCAACTGCCAAATATTGATCCCAATAGTGATTTAAGGAATGTTATTCATATGTTAACTCAGATAGTGGCCATCCAGACTAATTATACAGCCTCAACCAACCTCAATTCTCAGACTGTCTCTAAGATCCGTGACTTTCTTAGAATGAACACTCTAAAGTTCATAGGGTCAAAGCTTAGTGAGGATCCCCAAAATTTAATTAATGAGGTACAAAAGATTCTACAAGGATGCTTTTAAGCAATATGAAGATGTCTGAGGAGAGGACATTGTACTTGCAGAGTGGGATGAGTTCAAGGATGCTTTATTGGGGAATTTATTTCATCAAGAGTTAAGGGAGGTGAAGGCTAGAGATTTCCTCAATTTGGAGAAGGTTTTTGTGTGTAAAGGAGTACAGTCTTAAGTTTACCCAGCTATCTCACTATATTCAAAAAATGATATCTAATATAAGGAACCAGATGAGCATGTTTGTGTTAATGCTTTCTAGACTTTTGAGTAAAAAGTATAAGGCGACAATGTTGATTGGATACATAGACATGGCTCGGATTATACTTTATGTTCATGAGGTTGAAGAGGATAAGTTGAAGGAGAGGGAGGAGTGTAACACCCCGTACCTTCCCAACCCTACTTGACGACATTAAATAATGGTTACTTAGGTGTCGAAAGCTATAAGTATGTATTGGGTAATGCTATTGATGAGATAATTGAAGTTGGCCCTCGTATATGTGATTAAACCTTCGTAGGAGGTGTTTTGTGATTTCGTGGGGCACTTGTGTAATACCCCGTACACATTCTAACCTCATTTGGTGACTTGGAGTCATGTTTACTTGATTATTAAGATCACTAAGTAAGTATTTTGTAGTATTTTGATAAGGTATTGGACGATATGCAAGTGTTGGAAAAATGGCCAAAAAATTCAGCAAAGCATGGAAACTTGCACCACTCCCTATTTCAGGGGGTATGGCGCAAGCCAACTGATTCATAGGGGGTTCATTTCTTGCTCCACTGCCTTGCTTTGCAGCAGTGGTGCAAGGCACAAAGATTGTGCCCTTCCGGACTCGTTTCGCAACGCAATTCTACGTCGATTCTTAGATGGTTTCTTTTGGTTCTTTGGAGTTATTTGAGCATTGTTAAAGCTTAAAATACTTCAATACACTTCTACATACCCCTACATGATCAAATCATGAAACACAAGTAGGTATCATAAATGTTTAAGGAAGCCATGGACGACTAGAATTTCTATTTTTGCGATTGAGACGAAGAATGAGAAACTCGTAGGAGAATATTGTCGTGACATTATGGACTTAGTTAAACATGAGATATATGATGTATTATTCATGAATATTTGTGGGCTAAGTTGAAATGTGTTATTGTGCCCAAATTAAGGCCCAAAAGTGGAAGAAATACATGGCCCAAATGGGTCAAATGACCCATTCTTCCATTTGACCTTCTAGATATAACATTTAATGCAAAAGAGTGGCTAAGGATGGAAATTGAGGGCCTATATAAAGGGATAAAAATCTGATTTTTATCCATTATAAATACACATGTATTTCTATGTTTTTCTAAAACATTTCAAGAGAACCCCTTTAGCTCTCAAAACCCTAAGTCAACTTTTGGAGAAGATCATCACTTTTCAAGCTTGGGTAAATGTTTATTATTATGGTTTAACATATTATATGCATGGTAGATTATGTATATCATGTTGGTTATGCTTGGAAATGGTGGACATGGTACTTTGTATTTTTATATAAGATTTGTGATCCATAAGATTCACGCTTGAATTATGACTTGTGCCTTTGATAGAAGAGCATGGTATGTATAAAATATGAACATGTATGGTGTGATTTTGTTATTAAACTTGTTATTTTTCTAAAAGTGTAAATTGTGGGATTTTGGCCGATATGTGCTATGAGGTGTATTAAGGTAATTTGATGGATTATTTGCGATGTGGTGTGGATAAGAAAGTGTAAAGGATAAGTGTTGTGGTAAAATGTATTGATTATAATGTATTGGTAAATGTATGGAATATTGGTGGATTTTTGGAATAATAATTTCATCAATGGTTTTGTCAAGGGGAAGTGGCATGTTTAAAGGCAAACATGTAACTCATTGATGTTATATGCATTTGTAAGGTAGTTGATGGTTAATGTGAATCCCGTTATATATTTGTGTTGTAGAGTGACACATAAATAAGGAGAGGGACTATTGTATGCACCTCTAGAATTGTATATTCGTATTGAGAATACAAGGTATGTAAGGTTACTCTGTCCGTATCTTTCTGCGGCAAATAGTATTCACATTGACATTATGCTTGTCTCATCCCGAAATGTGCTAAGGCATTCTACATCCGGTTATCAATGGTCATTATCATATATTTCCTACTCGTTGATCAATTGTGAATCTCATGTCTCATATTCATGAATAATGTTCCAAAAGCTCAAAAATGTTATGTTCCAAAGTTCCACTAGTGGTTATACTCATGTATCTTGTTCATTGATTATTGTCTAATGGTTCCAATGGTGATGTGTTTCCAATAAGGCTATGTTTCCAACAATGTTTATTCACATGTCCCTCACTCATTGGTTAATGGTCCAAAGCTTCAAGTAAAGTTGTGACTATCATGGTATCAATCTCAAAGTAATAAACAAAGTAATGCATATGTGGTCAATGATCAAGTATGGGTGGCAGCTTTGGGGGCAAAATGCCTAGCTCAAGCCGATCCCGAGGTTGTTGGATCAAGGGGCAGTCCTAGGGGCATAAGCCTAGCTCAGACCGATCCTGACAGGGGGCAGCTCTAGGGGTAATGTAGAAGGGATATGTCCTTCTTGACTTGGTGGCCTCAACAGCCAAGTTTCGCATATATATATATATAGCATGTTCCATGCATTCCATTGTTTGTATCTATAACTATTATGTGATTATGGGTTTTCTTATGGAATGCATATGATTGAATAGAGACAAAGCTTGGTTCTCTCGGGCCTTGTCGGCTACGAGTGTCAAACCGTCCCGATGGGATTCGGGGAGTGACAAAAGTGGTATCAGAGCAGGCCATTCTAAGGGCGTCTACAAAGTCGTGTCTGAGTAGAGTCTTATTTATCGATGTGTTGTGCACCAAATTTATAAGTAGGAGGCTACGGGACATTTGGGATGTTGTTTCTTTTCTTCACTTCTAGATTGTGCAATAGAGGCAGTGTTGTCAGTTGAATTGAATCTGATCATGGTAATTGTTTTTCTTTGGTATAGTCAAAATGCCAATCACGAGAAGAGGCAGAGGTAAAGGGAAGCAGGTAGATGTGCCTGCTGAAGAAGGAATGAGTAGACTACCACCTGACCAAGCTAGTCAAGGTGGAGCAAATGCTGAAATTTCATTGCGGTCTTCGTCTACTTTTCCAGCTCCGGAGGAGCCAGTTGGTAGAGAAGTACCCATAGAACCACCAATGAATGCCACAGATCAGGATCTTAGAAATGCAGTTCATATGTTAACACAGTTAGTGTCAGACCAGAGTCAAGGACGAGTTGGTCCAATGACACATGATGATGATGCGGCTAGAGTGGCAAGTCGCAGAACACAGGATTTCTTGAAACTGGACCCTCCTATCTTCACAGGGTCAGATCCAAAAGAAGATCCACAGTACTTTGTGGAACAAATTCAGAGGGCCTTGGAAGTTATGCACGTGACGGGGGTAGAGACAGTTGAACTTGCTGTGTACAGATTGAAAGGAGATGCAATATTGTAGTACGAGGATTGGAAGAAATCCTGTGATATTGGTGCTAATCTACATACGTGGGAAGAGTTTAAAGTGGCGCTCCTTGACCATTACTTGCCCTATGAGATTCGTGAGGCACGTGCGGATCAGTTTCTAAATCTCCGTCAACGAAATTTGAGTGTCAGAGAATATAGCTTGCAATTTAATTCCTTGGCTCGATATGCACCAAATGTGGTGGCTACGATGATAGATAGAGTCCATCGATACGTGGACAGACTAGAGACATATTTGGTACGGGATTGCACTATTGCTGCCTTGAACAAAGACATGGAAATAGCGAGAATTCAGGCCTTTACCCAGAAAATGGAAGATCAAAGGCAGAGACGAAGGGTACATGAATTTGATAGGGGACAGTCCAAAAGGGCTAGACCTATGGGACCACCTATGATATCCCAAGGAGGATCTAGGCCCCGTATGTTTCCTAGACCACCTAGACCATCGTTCTCGCATTCCACAGCAGGTGCACACTCTCAGTTTAGAGGGTTTAGAGGTGGTCCAGCTGGGCAGAGTAGTGGAGGTCACGGATCACAGGCAATAGGTTTTCCTCGTCAGCACTGCAGGCGTATTCATACAGGTACATGCAGAGTGGGGACAAATGCTTGTTTCTGGTACGGCATGATAGGACACATGATGAGAGAGTGTCCCCAGAGGAGCATGGGTGGTATAGCACGACCGGCAGGATCGGCCGTTGCGTCATCAGCATTGGTTCCTTCACTGGGCCGAGGTGTGCAGCCTGTTGGCCGTGGTAGGGGTTCCAGAAGAGCAGCCAGTACTAGCGGGGTCCAAAATCGCACTTATGCTTTAGTGGACCGGCAAAATTCAGAGGCTTCCCCTGATGTTGTCACAGGTACATTATCCATATTCTCATATAATGTATATGCATTGATTGACCCCAGTTCTACATTTTCCTATGTTACTCCATTGGTTGCTGCGAAACTTACAAAGGCACCAAAATTATTAATTAAGTCAATTGAAGTGTCTACACCGATTGGTGAATATATTATTGCAAAGAGAGTATATCATAACTGTGTGGTAACTATGTGTGGTCATGATACATTGGCTGATCTCATTGAATTAGACATGGTGGATTTTGATATGTCATGGGAATGGATTGGTTGGCCTCTTGTTATGCCACGGTAGATTGCTGGGCCAAGAAGGTGCAATTTTTTTTTCCACAAGAAAATGTTCTTGAATGGCAGGGTAATGTAGGGGCACCACGAGGAAGATTTATTTCCTATTTGAAAGCTAGAAAAATGATTTCTAAGGGTTATATATGTCATCTAGTACGGGTGAAAGATACTGAAGTGGAACCACTAACTCCGCAGTCGATTCCAGTGGTCAATGAATTTCTTGATGTATTCCCAGAGGATATTCCAGGCTTACCCCCAGAACGGGAAGTAGAATTTGGCATTGGTGTGATTCCAGGCACTCAGCCTATTTCTATTCCTCCATATAGAATGGCTCCAGCAAAATTGTGTGAATTGAAGGAGCAATTGAAAGATTTGCTGGAAAAAGGCTTCATTAGGCCTAGTATGTCCCCGTGGGGTGCGCCGGTATTATTTGTACAGAAGAAAGATGGCACATTGAGAATGTGCATCGACTATCGGCAATTGAATAAGGTGACGATTAAGAACAAATATCCCCTCCCTCGAATTGATGATTTGTTTGATCAGTTACAGGGTGCCAAGTGTTTTTCAAAGATCGACTTGAGGTCGAGTTACCATCAAGTCAGAGTTAGAGAAGAAGATGTGCCCAAGACAGCTTTCCGAACATGGTATGGTCATTATGAATTTTTAGTTATGTCATTTGGACTAACAAATGCACCAACTGTGTTCATGGATTTGATTAATAGGGTGTTTAAGCCATTTCTGGACGTGTTTGTCATGGTGTTTATAGATGACATCCTATTTTATTCTAGAACACCGGAGGACCATGCTAATCACTTACGGCTGGTGTTACAGATTCTCCGTGAGCATAAGTTGTATGCCAAGTTCTCTAAGTGTGAGTTTTGGTTAAAATAAGTTGCATTCTTGGGCCACATTGTGTCAAATAAAGGTATACAGGTTGATACACAAACGATTGAAGCAGTGAAAAATTGGCCAAGACCTACGACACCCACAGAAATTCGTAGTTTTCTTGGACTAACAGGTTATTACAAAAGATTTGTGGATGGTTTTTCCTCTATTGCTGCACCGTTAACAAAGCTTACACATAAGGCAGTAAAATTTCAGTGGAACGATACGTGCGAGAAAAGCTTTCAAAGGTTGAAAGATAAATTAACTTTCACACCAGTTTTAGTGCTTCCCGAAGTTACCGAAGGTTCCGAAGGTTATGTAGTGTATTGTGATGCTTACAGGGTTGTCCTAGGATGTTTGTTGATGCAACACGGTAATGTCATAGCATATGCCTCACGACAGTTGCGGCCACATGAGAAAAATTATCCCACACATGATCTTGAATTGGCAGCGGTAGTTTTTGCTTTAAAGATATGACATCATTCTTTATATGGAGTTCATATTGATATCTATACGGATCACAAAAGTTTGCAATATCTCTTTAAGCAGAAGGAACTCAATTTGAGGCAGCGAAGGTGGTTAGAGCTCTTAAAAGACTATGATATTGATATTCTTTATCATCCAGGCAAAGCACATATAGTAGCTGATGCATTGAGCTGCAAGGCAGTAGAAAACACTAGTGGCCAGTTGACTGAAAATCAAGAGATAATCAAAGATCTACATCAAATAGCCAGCTTGGGAGTTTGACTTATTGAATCTCCAGATGAAAGGGTTATTGTGCAAAATACAACAGAATCCTCCTTGATAGCCGAAGTGAAAGAGAAGCAGTCTACGGATTCTATTTTATTACAGCTAAAGGAAAATGTACAACAGAATTTGACCAAGGCATTTGATCTTACACAAGAAGGGGTACTTCAATGTCAAGGGAGATTATGTGTACCGGACGTAGATGAGTTGAGGACACGAATTATGACAGAGGCGCATCATTCGTGCTATTCTATTCATACGGGTGCTACTAAAATGTACCATGAATTGAAAGAAGTGTATTGGTGGGGAAATATGAAAAAGAACATTGCAGAATTTGTCGCGCAATGCCCGAATTGTCAACAAGTGAAAGTGGAACATTAGAAACTGGGAGGTTACATACAATGTGTCAATCTTCCAGTCTGGAAATAGGATATGGGTAATATGGATTTCATTACAGGTTTGCCTCGTACATTGTGGAAGTTTGATTCTATATGGGTTATAGTGGATAGGCTTACCAAATCAGCACATTTTCTACCAGTCAGGACCACCTATACAGCTGAGGATTATGCGAAGTTGTATGTGAAAGAGATAGTACGATTGCATGGTATTCCACTTTCCATTATATCAGACAGATGAGCACAGTTCACAGCACACTTTTGGAGATCTTTTCAGCAGAGTTTGGGTACACAGGTAAATTTGAGTACAGCTTTCCATCCTCAGACTGGTGGACAAGCAGAACGTACTATTTAGACACTTGAAGATATGCTACGAGCATGCATATTAGATTTTCAAGGCAGTTGGGATGACCATTTGGCTCTTATTGAATTTGCTTATTGAATTTGCTTATAACAATAGCTATCATTCAAGTATTAAAATGGCACCTTATGAAGCCTTTTACGGAAGGAAATGTAGATCACCAATTGGATGGTTTGAAGTGGGTGAAACTGCTTTACTTGGGCCAGATATTGTTCATTAGGCTATGGAGAAAATTAAAGTGATCCAACAGTGGTTACAAATGTCTCAAAGTCGTCACAAGTCATATGCCAATGTTAGAAGAAGAGGGCTTGAATTCGCCATAGGTTATTGGGTATTTTTAAAGGTGTCACCGATGAAAGGGGTAATGCGGTTCGGAAAGAAAGGGAAATTGAGTCCACGTTACATAGGTCCATATGAAATTCTTAGAAGATTTGGTCAAGTCGCTTATGAATTAGCACTACCTCAAGAACTTTCCTCAGTCCACCTAGTATTTCATGTTTCGATGCTTCGAAAATGCATAGGAGATCCATCTCATATTATTCCAATTGATGATGTTCAAGTGACAGAGGATCTTACTTATGAAGAGGTACCCATTTCTATCCTAGATCGACAAGTAAAGCTATTAAGGAATAAAGACATAGCTTTCGTAAAGGTATTATGGCGAAATCAACAAGTAGAGGAGGTCACATGGGACGCGGAAGAAGTGATGAAATACAAGTATCCCTATCTATTTCAAATGGATGAAACAGTTCAAAGTGCGTGAATGGAGTCCTAACAAGTAAGTATTTATGATAATTAAGTGTTTATGTATATGTATGCTAATATAGAAATGCATTTGTCGTAATTGAAGTGATACTATTAATATTCGAGGACGAATGTTCCTAAGGGGGGAAGAATGTAACACCCTGTACCTTCCCAACCCTACTTGACGATATTAAATAATTGTTACTTAGGTGTCGAGAGCTATAAGTATGTATTGGGTAATGCTATTGATGAGATAATTGAAGTTGGCCCTCGTATATGTGATTAAACCTTCGTAAGAGGTGTTTTGTGATTTAGTGGAGCATTTTTGTAATACCCCATATACATTCTAACCTCATTTGGTTACTTGGAGTCATGTTTACTTGATGATTAAGATCACTAAGTAAGTATTTTGTAGTGTTTTGATAAGGTATTGGACGATATGCAAGTGTTGGAAAAATGGCCGAAAAATTCAGCAAAGCATGGAAACTTGCGCCACTCCCTATTTTAGGGGGTGTGGCACAAGCCACCTGATTCATAGGGGGTGCATTTCTTGTTCCACTGCCTTGCTTTGCAGCAGTGGCGCAAGGCATAAAGATTGTGCCCTTCCGGACTCGTTTCGCAACGCAATTCTACGTCGATTCTTAGATGGTTTCTTTTGGTTCTTTGGAGTTATTTGAGCATTGTTAAAGCTTAAAATACTTCAATACACTTCTACATACCCCTACATGATCAAATCATGAAACACAAGTAGGTATCATAAATGTTCAAGGAAGCCATGGACGACTAGAATTTCTATTTTTGCGATTGAGACGACGAATGAGAATCTCGTAAGAGAATATTGTCGTGACATTATGGAATTATTTAAACATGAGATATATGATGTATTATTCATGAATATTTGTGGGCTAAGTTGAAATGTGTTATTGGGCCCAAATTAAGGCCCAAAAGTGGAAGAAATACATGGCCCAAATGGGTCAAATGACCCATTCTTCCATTTGACCTTCTAGATATAACATTTAATGCAAAAGAGTGGCTAAGGATGGAAATTGAGGGCCTATATAAAGGGGTAAAAATCTGATTTTTATCCATTATAAATACACATGTATTTCTATGTTTTTCTAAAACATTTCAAGAGAACCCCTTTAGCTCTCAAAACCCTAAGTCAACTTTTGGAGAAGATCATCACTTTTCAAGCTTGGGTAAATGTTTATTATTATGGTTTAACATATTATATGCATGGTAGATTATGTAT
Organism: Capsicum rhomboideum; assembly: GCA_031232105.1. Taxonomy (NCBI): domain Eukaryota; kingdom Viridiplantae; phylum Streptophyta; class Magnoliopsida; order Solanales; family Solanaceae; genus Capsicum; species Capsicum rhomboideum. Next base: position 56,928,790 of record CP124718.1, read on the forward strand.
ATCATGTTGGTTATGCTTGGAAATGGTGGACATGGTACTTTGTGTTTTTATATAAGATTTGTGATCCATGAGATTCAAGCTTGAATTATGACTTGTGCCTTTGATGGAAGAGCATGGTATGTATAAAATATGAACATGTATGGTGTGATTTTGTTATTAAACTTGTTATTTTTCTAAAAGTGTAAATTGTGGGACTTTGGCCGATATGTGCTATGAGGTGTATTAAGGTAATTTGATGGATTATTTGTGATGTGGTGTGGATAAGAAAGTGTAAAGGAGAAGTGTTGTGGTGAAATGTATTGATTATCATGTATTGGTCAATGTATGGAATATTGGGGGATTTTTGGAATAATAATTTCATCAATGGTTTTGTCAAGGGGAAGTGGCATGTTTAAAGGCAAACATGTAACTCATTGATGTTATATGCATTTGTAAGGTAGTTGATGGTTAATGTGAATCCCGTTATATATTTGTGTTGAAGAGTGACACATAAAGAAGGAGCGGGACTATTGTATGCACCTCTAGGATTGTATATTCATATTGAGAATACAAGGTATGTAAGGTTACTCTGTCCGTATCTTTCTGCGGCAAATAGTATTCACATTGACATTACGCTTGTCCCATCCCGAAATGTGCTAAGGTATTCTACATCCGGTTATCAATGGTCATTATCATATATTTCCTACTCGTTGATCAATTGTGAATCTCATGTCTCATATTTATGAATAATGTTCCAAAAGCTCAAAAATGTTATGTTCCAAAGTTCCACTAGTGGTTATACTCATGTATCTTGTTCATTGATTATTGTCTAATGGTTCAAATGGTGATGTGTTTCCAATAAGGCTATGTTTCCAACAATGTTTATTCACATGTCCCTCACTCATTGGTTAATGGTCCAAAGCTTCAAGTAAAGTTGTGACTATCATGGTATCAATCTCAAAGTAATAAACAAAGTAATGCATATGTGGTAAATGATCAAGTATGGGTGGCAACTTTGGGGGCAAAATGCCTAGCTCAAGCTGATCCCGAGGTTGTTGGATCAAGGGGAAGTCCTAGGGGCATAAGCCTAGCTCGGACCAATCCCGACAGGATACAGCTCTAGGGGTAATAACCTAGCTCGAGCCAAACCTGAAATGTTGTATGGGTGGCAGCTCTAGAGGTACTAACCTAGCTCTAGTCGATCCCGATATATATATTGATTCATAGGGTGGAAGCTCTAGGGGCATAAGCCTAGCTCGAGCCGATCCCAACATAACGCTATGTTATGTTTAAAACCCACTGTTCAGTCAGGGCCCGGGTATCACAGGTCAAAGGCAAAGATGAATAATCATGGAAGCAAAGATACAAGGAAAGTAATGAAAGCAAAATACATGGTTTCCAAAGTACAGAATAGTGACTCATCTACATTGTGACTTATCTATATTGGTTATGCATTTGAACTTGAGTTCTTGACATATTTTCATATCTTACAAGTTTCATAAGGCCTTACATACTCAGTACATTCTTCGTACTAACCCCTCTTGGGGAATTTACCTTACTTGCTGCAGGCACAGGTACTAGTAGGCCTCCACAGTAGGTTGCCAGTGTTGCAGATCTTTGGTGAGCTCCAGTTAGTTCGGGGCTCTTTCGAGTCACAGTTTTACATATGTTTTGGTGCTGTACATGTTGTATAAAGCGGGGACTTGTCCCGACTTTTAGTTCATTTTGGTTAATGCATTTGTTAGAGGCTTTTGTAGACGGATGTGGGAGTATAAATGTAGAAGGGATATGTCGTTCTTGATTTGGTTGCCTCAACGGCCAAGTTTCGCATATGTATATATATATCGTGTTCCATGAATTCCATTGTTGGTATCTATAGCTATTATGTGATTATGGGTTTTCTTATGGCATGCGTATGATTAAATAGAGACAAAGCTTGGTTCTCTCGGGCCTTGTTGGCTACGAGTGCCAAACCGTCCCGATTGGATTCGGGGCGTGACAAGTAGAATCAGAGTAAGAACGCCAAGATGGACAACCATGAGTACAGTCAGTAGGAGGCCAAACATGGGAATTGGTCTTGCTTTAATTCATTTATTTCAGCCCCATCTTTATCTATTACACCAGCTCCTAGTTTTAGAAATGATTAGTAGTTCAAATCTTCAGGCCCTAAATTTCAGGGCAATGTTGCAAAGGGACTTTCATACCATTTTTGTGACAAGTATGGGAAGCATCATCTGGGTGAGTGTCTTTATGGTGGAATGTGTGTTTCATACATGGATAGTAGGACCATATGGTAAAGGATTATCTTTCGGCTAGATAGGTAAATAGTGGTAATAGAGTATAGACTACCCCATCAGCCTCGGCTAGTCATGGTACTCAGAAAGGTCATGCTCCAGGTTTCGGTAGTGGTCAAAACTACTTCTATGCTTTACCTAAACATCAGTATAAGGAGAGCCCCCAATATCATTACTGGTATATTGTAAGTTTCTCTCTCAACATTTATTCTTTGTTAGATCCAGGAGCTACCTTGTCTTTCTTGACTCCATAGGTTGCTATGAAGTTCGGAGTTAATCCAGAACAACTCCTAGAGCCTTTAACTATTTCCACTCCAGTTGGTGAGTGTGTCTTAGCTAGATGAATCTATAGAAATTTCATCATGTCAATTCTTCACAAATATACCACAACCAATCTACTAGAGTTAGACATGGTAGATTTTGATGTCAAATTAGGCTATGCTTAGTATTAAAAACCAAAACCTGAGATTTGACGTCCCAGGTTGGCACGAGAGGGTTCATGAGTCGTGAACCCAATCCATGAAATGTGGACCAACACATGGAACCTAAGCTTCCATGTTAAAATTCTCCAAGCTACCACAACTTACTATACGAGTCATAGAGTAGTTCAGGAGTCATATTGTTGACTCATGGAACCTACTTGAGAGTTGACAAAATTGTCTCAAAACCACCAATAATGGTACGACCCATAGATCAAGTTCATGAATCGTACTGTCAACACATAGAAGTGATCCGGGAGTATGATAAAAACATCAGGGACCACGACAAGGACTATGAGTCATGGGCGTGGTCCACGAGTCGTGATGTGACTCATGGAGCCCTATCCCAGAAAGTTCAGCAACAGTTTTAAAAGGGTAATTTTGACTTTCTCTTACCTTATTACCCAATCCCACAATGTTTTAACTACCAAAAGGTATAAATATCATATCATTAAGTCTATTCTTCCTTTATTCTCTCAAGAACAAGTCTAAGGAAATTCAATCAATCTAGGGTTCATATTCTAACAAGATAATCAAGTATTCTCTTGTCAAGTGTTTGTCCTCATTAGGTACATAAGATTTCGGTGATGGATTCCTTTTATCCTCACGCCCAAGCACCTTTAAGATATTATGAAATTATGTTCAAGCTAGGGTTTATGCTCAAATCATTGAAGTTGTTTTCCTTACATGTTTTATGTGATTTCTATGAATAGGGTTTTATCATGATCATATGATTACAATATAAATTCTTATTTATAAATTGACACTCATGCTTTAAGACTACTTTACAGACTATGAACTCTTTAATGAAAAGACATGATTTTTATATAATATTTTTTAACACATGATCTAAAACATGATATCGAGCTTAGGCTCACAATAGTATAGTTTTATAGACATATTAAGCACAGACTCAAACCATGATTCAGTAATGTTACATGATATATTACGGACTACTAGTATATTTTTGGAGGATTATTTAGAATTGAGATGACAAGGGTTTAGACAACCCAAGTCCCATAACTATGTTGCCACTTTAGGTTCACCTAAGAGGCATGATTTTAGCATCCTTACATGGTTCTGTACCTTGGCCAGTCAGAAAAACCTTTTCCAGTGTGTGTGTATGACACTGGGCATCATGAGCTCATATGATGTTTGATGGTTATGAGAAACTCCCATATGTATAACTTTGTGAAATTAATATTTATATACTCATGAAATACTTTTATGCAGACTTAATCATCATGATTTTCATCTCAGGTTTTCAATTGTTGTATGTTACTCTCTACGTGTCTTTATGATCAGTAATTTAGTTTTTATTAAATATATCCATATACTTGAACAACAATACATTCAATTGTATTTAATGCATCTTGCACTATATTTTAATGTAATGTAAATTCAGGTACTCGAGCTTTGCTCTAAGACGTTCGGTAGCACCAGACATTAATGTTGATTGGTGAGTGCTCCTATTATTCAGGAGGATGAGAGATGTTATTAGTTTTCTTCATTAGTTTGGTTTGGACTTTTTATTCAATAAAAGTTACATATCCTTGACCCGATTGACTCTTATGTTGGTAGTAGAGGCTTTACTGACAGTATTTAGTAGCTGACATTCTTTCATTCGTTCTAGTCATTCTTAATAAAGATTATTTCTTTTCAGATTTAGCCCATTATCATTGTTTATGTTTCCATTTAAGTTTCTTTATTGATATTAATTTATAGATATTTTATGTCGTATCCCTCCAGACCACTAGTGAGCAACTAGATATGGCTCATGGCTAGGGTGTAGACTTAGGCTATGACATCATGGTCCTATACTTTGGCAAGTTGAAACAACTTTTCTAGTGTGAATGTAAGATGCTAGGCATCATATGCTTACATGGTGTTTGTCAGTTATAAGAAACTCCCCATATGTATAGACCTCATGATATTACTATTTATGTACATATGAAATACTTTTATGCAGATATTAGTTGTTAGACTTTCCTTAAGATTTCCAGCTATTATGAGAATTTTTTAAATGATTTTCCTCACTACTCATGATTCAAATTCTAACCATTGTTTTAAGTTATTCCATATATGTTATTATGTTTGGCTCTACAGTTTATGTTATGTATATCTACGTACCAATACATTTCATTGTATTGATTGTGTTACGTATTATATTTTTTCATGATGTTGATTCAGGTACTTGAGCCTTAGGTTTGTTAATAGACATTCAGTATCACCTGACATTCAATGGATTGGTGAGTTCACCTATCATTTAGGAGACGCAGAATTGGTTATAGCTTTTCCCATATCCTAGTCTAGACATTTTCTATAGATAAAGATATTCACAGGGCCTTCTCCCGAATTACTTTTATGCTTAGTAGTTGAGGTTTCACTAGACAATAGTTATGTAGTAGTTGACAGTCTTTCATTTTGTTTCCAGTTACGTCTCAATCAAGATTGTCTCTTTCAGATTTAGCCCAGTATCATTGGTTATGTTCCCACTTCAGTTTCATTATTTATATTACTTAATATATGTGTTATTATATCAGAGCACTAGTGAGCAACTAGTTATGGCTCGAGGCTTTGGTGTAAACTCGGGTAGCGATAGTTCCAACCATATTTGTCAGTACACTAGTTCTTTAGGATACCATGGTTTAGATTCTTAGCTTTCTAGAGGGTATGTCATAGGCAGGTGTGTTGCCTTATAGCAGACCTCATGTCACACAGATAAGGCAAAGACTTTAGCTCTGACACCAGAAGAGGGTGTTTAAGTTTTAGGAGCATAGCCAATAGCTGCAGCTCCTAATTTAGGGGTGTTTCCAGTGTCAATTATTACATATCCTATTTCAGCCATGCCAGCGATGACTTCTGAGGAGCAAGAGATGCTAAGTCATTTTATCATATTGGGTTCTCTGAGGTTTTCTAGTTCTCCAGGAGAGGATATTCATGAGTTCTTGTTGAGATATCAATAGAGATTATATAACCTCAATTTTGTGGATTCATACGAGGTGGATTACACTACTTTTTAGATGGAGGGAACAACTAAGCAGTGGTGGAGAGCATACCTTGAGTGTAGGCCAGTTAGGTCACCTCCAATGTCTTGGGCACAGTTCTCTGAGGCTTTTTTAGGGAAGTATGTGCCCTATGGTATAAGAGACAGAGGTCGAAAGATGAGTTTACTGATCTTCAGCCGGGTTCTATGTCTATTTTGTAGTACGAGATAAGTTTCCAAGAGTTGGCCAGACTACTACTATGATTATACCTACAGAGCATGACAGGGTTTGTAGATTTGTTAGGGGGTGACTTTACCAGTTGGTTTGGTGGTAAAGCATCTAGTGGTTCTTTTCTTTGGGTTGTAGATAATTCACAGACTATTGAGTGGATATGTCGCGAGGCTTATGGAGGCAGCGACAAGAGGCCTCATCCTCAAGACGATTTTAGAGGTTCTCAATCTCAAGGTAGATATTTCCCTTGTAGATGTTATCATTGGTGCTGACCCATTAAGGAAGTGTTATAGATTATCAAGGGTGGTTATTTGGGTCATAATGGTCAAAGTATCTAGGATTTAAGTCAGACTTCACGGGGTTCTCATTTTAGGTATTTGGGTTGTGGTGGCCATTCTGGTTCAGCTGGGTCTTTGCATCAGATAATGTCTGGCAGAGGGTGTTACAAGTGTGGAGTGATGGGGTACCTTACTAGGGAGTGTTATGAGTTCATATAATGCAATAAATAGGGTTAGTGGGCTCAGGCCCCCAAGGCTCTATTACCATCGTCCAGATATGGTGTAGAGGGTTTAAGGGTGGTCCCAAGGGTGCTAGAGGTAGATCTCAGCTAGGCCGTATAGATTTTCACGTGGGTAGTCAATTCGAGGGAAGACATGGTCATTTATATGCTTTTTTAGGTAAGCTAAAGGTAAAGTCTTCAGAAGTTGTTATCACAAGTATGATCTCTATTTGTCATCAACCAGCTTCGGTGTTATTGGATTTAGGGACTATATAGTCTTATATGCCTGCCTACTTTGCTACTCATCTAGATTTGTTATGTGAGTCCTTGTTTGTGCCTATGTATGTAGCTACACAGATAGGTGAATCATTAGTAGTGGATCTGTCACGACCCCAATTATAGGATCTTGTGGGCACCTACTCTATTCTAACTAGATAGGAGAACCCTTACCACCCAAACAATTACTATATGGGAATTCCTTTTAAACAACCTTTATATAAAATAAATGATTCAATTTAAATACCAAAATGTAATTATAAAATCAAGGATATTTACAAACATTTAACTTAACAATTCAAACAACTCCCAACGACCTAGTCTAGACACGTACAAGAGTTTTTACAAAATGAAGGTAGACAATAAGAGATGCAACTTTCGCCTAAAATGAAATGCAGAAGTTGATGAAGAATACTCTCCATTCAAACTAAGAAACTTCCACTCAACTTGCAACATACCTAAATCCCAAAAAGGATGTAGCAAGAGTGGTATCAGTACACCACATGTACTGGTAAGCATCATCAACCGACTAGGATTAGTTCACGCAACTCTATATAGAAATTAGTAAAATCAATCATGACAATCTCATAAATAGTTTAACACCAAGGTTCACATTTCTTACGATGACTCCTTAATCATTTCGAAAGTTCTTGAAGTATCTTTCTTAATTAAATTAACTCTATCCATTATATTAAGCATTTTGTTACTATTAGGATAAGGTTCTCTAACCATGAACACAATCACCAACATCATTCCTTAGAGAACATGAATCCGACTAGGGATTCGACCAACCAATCAAAATACCCCAATAATATAAAGGATATAATACTCCAAAAACAACAACCATATCCCACAAATCAGACAAGGTAAGTAAATAGGTATCTTATCATACAACAAGTATTTTACTCAACAACAATCAAGATAATCAATGTCTGTAAGCAATTCATATAAGCCACCAAATATTATCATAAACAATTACCAATTCTACAATCTCAACAATCATATTGATACCACTAACATAATAACACGTAAGTCATAAATCACATATCGAGTCATACAAAACTTTGCAATTTTAAAAGTCACATCATAACATAGATCTACGTATATATCAACCTCGTGAGGTGTATAATATTTGTATCTCATCAACTCATAGTACCTGCTTATCTCATACACACTTTCTTAGTTAAAGACACGCAAAGGGCTCCTATTTCTGCCTAATATTCATGACCTCAGGGGATGTACCAGGGTTCATGTAACATACGGACGTGGTACCTGATCCATAATAAATGTATATATATCATGCTAGTGTGGCACCCACTCCATAGTAATAATATTCATAATGGTGTGGCACCCGATCCATAATAACATTACTTATCTATAAGCTCACACTAGACACGAGCCACTCATCAAATAGAAGGTTATATACATATTCTTACTATCTTGACATATCATAATATGATCTCACGTTCCATTATCTTTTATGATAACATCACAAGGGTACCCGATTTACAAGTACACATCATAGTTATATCTCAATTTGATAGTTTAACAATCAATAGCTTATCCATGCAAGCACTAATAATCAATAATTGATCAGTCACAAGTATGTTCAATGACTAATCAATATACTATTCACATTAGAAACACACAAGAGACTAGATTAAGTCTGACTCCCATCAAACACTCATAGTTTATTCACTTACTCTATCATCGTTCACTACATCAAGGATCGGTGGATTCAATTACTAGCACAAAAGTCCTTATGTTAAAGTCATTAGTAGATTCATAGACACCACTTCATTAATCATTCATTAGACAATCCATCCATATTCGGCTTACGATTCAAAACTTGTTATACATTCTTACACCAATTACATCCTAACACTTAGCCAAAATTTCCTTTTAGAACCTTTATATTATAACCCTACTTCCTTATTTATGAACAACTCATAGAATAATAATACAATAGGAAAATCACACCATCAAAACATGTACAACATTGATTTACCTATTAAATTATTAAATTCTAGATTATAGTTTTACAAGTATGACCATCTCTCCACCGTCACCCACATTTACTTTATACATATTTCATCTTACCACGAAATTCATATATCATATATCAAGGGGATTATGTATTAATATATTACCATTTGTTTTGGAGTTTTTATGTTAATTCTTTATTTTATCCATCCAAACACTATGTCTGCAAGGCTTATCAAGCTTCTTTCATCAATTCTATATTATGCATACATTTACTAATCATGGTCTACTACTCATAAAACCACATCCTTCCTCGATTCCAAGGTGCTATCATTCAGAAAATGCAAACTTATTCTTCATTCCTAATCTAGCAGTTTTGATGGAGAATCCATGAGGACAATAATTGGACCATATTCTTTGAGATCCTTGTCTCCCTGTTATAATCATTCTAGCTGGGGAATAGCCCTAGGGGACATTTTTAAGAGAACACAATTCTTTTTAGAATAATTATTAAACAAAAATCAAATTTAATTTGCGTGCTCACCGGTCCAACACTGCTATAGTGTCCATCCTATTACTTCAATGGGCTTATTATAGCTACCAATAGACTGTTGTAGCATCCCTTAAGTATATCATGCCCCACTCCTTAATATTATACCTATAATGGTTGTTACACAAATAAATGGTTAACCCCGACTTAAATTTAAGTTGATGTAAATTTAAAATTTTCTATATTCCTACTATGGATATTTTAATAACAACGGGATGGGTCATTATAGTATTGACCGTATCGGTCCTGTGTGGTGACTATCTTAGGGTATGACACTTGGGTAGATCTAGTTATCCTATTTATGGTTTACCTTAATGTGATTCTAGGAATGGATTGGTTGTCTCCCTATCATGTGGTCTTAGATTGCTTTGCTGAGACTGTTATATTAGCTATGTCTAGTATCCCTAAGTTTAGGTGGAAGGGTGTTGATAGTCACATACTGAGAGGGATCATTTCATTTATTTAGGATAGGTTGTTAGTTGTGAAGGTGTTAGCCTATCTTTCTTATGTTCATGATACTAGTACCTACACTCCTTCACTTGAGTCAGTTCTTATGGTTAGTGAGTTTTCTGATATGTTTCCTACTGATCTACTTAGTCTTCCGCACAATCGTGATATTGAGTCGGGCTCCTATGTCATCTCTACTCCTTCATATCAGCACCAGCAGAGTTGAGGGTGTTAAAGGAGAAACTTTAAGATCTTCTAGGTATGGAGTTTATCAGGACTAGTGTTTCTTTGTGGGGTGCACCTCTTCTATTTGTGAAGAAGAAAAATGGTATGATGAATATGTGTATTGACTACTGGAAGCTGAATAAGGTGAGTATTAAGAATAAGTATTTGATGTCGCGTATTGATGATCTATTCAACCAACTTTATGGCATAGCCATGTTTTCTAAGATAGATTTATGGTCAGGCTACCACCATTTGAGGATCAGGGTAGCGTACATTCCTACGACTTCCTTTTGGACTCATTACGGCTACTATAAGTTCTTGGTTATGTCTTTTGGTTTGACCAATGCCCCAACAACATTTATGCATTTGATGAAATGTGTGTTTAGGTCGTACTCGAACTCATTGTTATAGTGTTCATTGATGAAATCTTAGTCTGCTTGAGATGTAGGGAGGTGCATGAGTAGCATTTAAGGACTGTGCTCTAGACTTTACAGGATCAGTAGATATATGTCAATTTCTCCAATTATGAGTTCTGGCTTGAGTTGTGGCATTCTTGGGACATATGGTGTCCAAGGATAGGATTATGGTAGACCTGATAAGGATAGAGGAAGTTTGTGATTGGGCAAGGCCCAGTTTTCCTACTGAGATTTATAGTTTTATTAGGTTAGTGAGTTATTATAGATGGTTTGTGAAGGGTTTTTCTTCAATTACAGTTCTATTTACTACATTGACTCAGAAGAACGACCCTTTCAGTAGTCTGACAAGTGTGAGGCAAGCTTTTTGAAGCTCAAAGCCTTATTGACTTCAACTTTATTTTTGACACTTACCATTGAGGGCCAAGGGTTTACCGTCTACTGTGATACTTCTAGAGGTTTTTTGGGTTTTGTGTTGATGCAGCAGGGCAGAGTTATTGAATATGCTTCCAAGCAGCCAAAGGTACATAAGCAAAACTACCCCACCCATGACTTGGAGTTGGCAGTGATAGTCTTTGTGTTCAAGATTTGGAGGCATTATCTTTATGATGTTCATTATGAGATCTTCACTGATCATCGTAGACTATGATATATCTTCACTAGAGGGACCTTAATTTGAGATAGAGCAGGTGGTTGGAGTTTCTTAAGGACCACAATATCTTAATTATTTACCATCCAGGCAAGGAAAATATGGTGGCAGATGCCTTGAGTTGGAAGGTGGTGAGTATGGGTGTTTGGAATTCCTGGTAGCTGAGGAGCAACCTTTGGCTTTGAACATATAATCCTTAGCCAATCGGCTAGTCCGACTTAATATTACTGAGCCCAGGTGGGGTTTTGCTTTTGTACAGGCAAGTTCTATATTGTTAGAGTAGATTCAGACACAGCAGTTAAAGGATGAAAGGTTAAGGGTTATTCAGGATAAAGTGCTGAGCGACAAGGCTAGGAAGGCGACCTTAGATCTAGAGGGTGTTTTGAGGATCGAGGGTCATATATTTGTTCTTAGAGTGGGAGATTTGATTAGGCTGATTATCGAGAAGTCCCATTCTTCTAGATATTCCATTCATCCGAGGGTAGCAAAGATGTATTGGTACTTGAGACAGTATTACAGGTGGTGCAGGATGACGAGAGATATTATAGACTTTGTATCTCAGTGATGAAGTATCAGTAGGTGACGTTTAAGCACTTGAGGCCTGGTGGTTGATAACTCTCAAATACACTCTATATAGGATGTACATGGTCGTTATGCAATATATTAACCCAACTCATGAGTTAGGGTTGATCCTACTGGGAATGAAGGGTGTAAGTTCATCTTCAAGTATAATCAACCACTAAATGTCTGCTCGTAAGTGTAAAATGCGATAAAAATAAAATGGGGAATTAATTTTGAACGTATTTGTATCCAATTTATCAATTATAATCAAGATTTGCAAAATGAGAACTAGATGTTTGTAATCAAAGATTAAATTCACTTAGGGTTATGCCCTCATGAGTATGAATACATGCATGGGTAATTAGATATTTGCCTAAATTCAACTAATCCTTATGGGTAATCTAGGTCTTAGATCTTAATGCTAATTTTTCAATAAAACACTAAATGTCACAAGTGGCTTCTTTTGAACACCTCATAAGTGTAACTCTATAACCAACCTAAAACCTCAATTTAGTAGCCTTATGTCTAAGATCTACTATTAAATGATGAAAATCAAGTCATTATTGACCATTACTCCTCACTCTTATCCCCTTTGTCAAGGATAATAAGGGATCTAGGCTAAATTAGCATTTGCAACCTCCAATTATAGGTTAATAACACGGAGTAGAGTTCAAACACATAACAATTAATTAATTAGAGAGTCAAAAAAACAACACCCATACAATAATCACTACCCAATCATACATAGCCCAAAGTTGGGGAATTTAGCTACTCATAGAGAGAGAAAGAGGAATTATACCCATATTCTCATTGAAGTCTTCCATTGAATCCAAATACTCATAAATGAAATTCAAATTCAATACAAAAGAACAAGAAATAAACCAAATTCCAACTTTAGGGCTTCAACTACAAGCTTCTAGATCTCAAAATTAACAAAAGATAGGGTTCCAAGATGCCAAAAAGCCTTTTAAGGCTAAAGCAAAAACAAGCTAGGAAATTATGAAATTGTCACCGCGTCCACTTTGGTGAAGGGACTTTGGCATCACCACAGTCCACGGTGATACGCCAAAGTTCTTCTTGATCGCCGAATTACCGTTGACTTAGGCTTTAGTGATTTGGGTCTAGTAACTTTAGCAATGAAATCTTGTTTCTCAAAATTGTTCGGCAATCTATCGAACTCCTTCTCTTCATCACCGATCTACTTTATTTAAAACTTGGTGGGTCTGTTAAGTTTGGCAATGGAATCTTCTATTGGCGATATGCTGATGACTTCAGTGATCCACCAAACATCAAAGACGATACTCTTTTGCATTTTAGCTCCATTTCTCTATTTTTTCTTCTTTATACTCTATCAACCACTTCTTGGATTCAACCTTGAAAATAAACCAAACTAACTCAAATTGGCATTGATGACTTGATTTCTTGCCATTTTCAGGCCAAATGAGTCATAAATTACAGACTCATCAGTGGTTTGACTCAGAGGTTTTCCATTTCCAAATGGAAGTGGGTGTGAATATCCATGTACTTCATGATTGGGTTGTTGCATACATTTTGGGGGTTTGATTCTACTTGGGTCATTATTGATAGGTTGACTAAGTTTGCTCACTTCCTACCAATTCAGTCTTCTTATAATTTAGAGAGGCTATCTAAGATTTATATTCGGGAGATAGTCCTTTTGTATGGGGGGGCCAGTTTCTAGCATTTTTTACCATGGTACTCAGTTCACATCATCTTTTTAGAGGTCGATTCAGAGATAGTTGGGTAACCAAGTTGAGCTTAGCATAGCCCTTTACCCTCAGATTGATGGTCAGCTCGAATGGACTATTTAGATTCTAGAGGACATGCTTTAGGATTGTGTTATTAATTTTGGTGGTCGATGGGACCAGTTCTTAGCCTTCACAGATTTCATGTATAATAATAACTACCATTTGAGTTTTTTTGATGGCTTTATTCAAGGCATTATATGGTAGGAGGTATAGGTATCTAGTGGGTTAGTATGATGCTTTCGAGTCTAGTCCATTGGGAAACAATCTATTGCGTGACTTTTGAGATAGAGTTTGGGTGATTCAGGAGAGACTCTATACAACTCAGAACATGAAGAAGAGTTATGCCAATATGAGGGTGTGAGACTTGGAGTTTTATATTCGTGATAGGGTGTTTTTATTGGTGTCTCCCATGAAAGGCATGGTGTAGTTTGGGAAGAAGGGAAAGCTCATCCCTAGGTTTATTGGCCCATCTGAGATACTATAATGTGTTGGTGATGTTTTATATAATTTAGCTTTGCCTCCTGCTCTATCGAGTGTTCACTAGTGTTTCATGTATCTATGTTGAGGTAATGTCCCAGATGAGTCTCACGTGCTTCAGTGGGATTTGGTTCAGTGTGATGAGATTTTGGCATTCGAGGAGAAGCCAATTGTTATTTTAGACATGTAGGTCAGAAATTTGAGACTAAGGAGATTTTATCGATTAAAGTTCAGTGGAGGCACCGTTCCATTGAGGAGGCTACTTGGGAGACTGAGAGAGATATGCAGTCTAGATATCCTCATCTTTTTTAGCCTTCAGGTACCTTCTATTCGTTAAATTTTGGGGATGAAAGTCCTTTTTAGTAGTGGATAATGTAATGACCCTATATGTCATTTTTGGATTTTCATGCATATTCTCTGTTCTGATCTTTTTTATAGTTGCTATTGGATATTTGTGGTATATTGGGATGGGTGGTTCAGTTCCTATGGAGTTCAGTTGTGTTTTAAGAGAGATTTCCTGTTATGCGGCTTTTATAGTTGAGAAGTTTGACTTCGGACAACTTTCTAAGTAAAATGACTCTGATGAGAATTATGCCAGTTTTGTTTGCTTCGAAACATGGATTTTGGGATAGAGGGAATTTTGGTTTGGGTCCCGAGGATTTCATATTTGTTTTGGGTGCTACGGTATATGTGTTAACTTTGGTCAACATTTCATCAAGTCGAACTCTGTTGCTCAATTAGTTGATTCTCCTGGGTCTAAAATGTCATTTCTAGTTAGGTAGCATGTTTGGTTTGTGTGCATAGGATTGCGAAAAAATATTGAGGGTCCATTTAGAGTCATTTCTTATTTAAGAAATTATTAGGTTTGGATTGCTGGTACAGGACTATTTTTCTCTTCGCGAATGCAACGTGGCCTTCGAAATCATGAAAGATACGATTTTTTTTGTATCGCGATCGCGAGGTAGGAGTTGTGATCACAATAAAGGCTCCAGTTGGTTTGGGTTTGGGTTTCTCTTCACGATCTCGAAGTGGGACATTGCATTTATGATAGTCTGGACTAGTATGTCCCGTGATCACGATAATAGTCCTCACGATTGTGAAGAAGGACCCCTAGAAGTATAAATTCTTAGACTTTGATTTTTCAGTCATTATTTCTCAAAACTTTGATCTCTTTGGGAGTTTAAGAGAGAATTCTTGAGGAATTTTTCACTCCAATTAAGTACGGGTAAGTTTGTTGTGATTTCCCTCATAAATTTCAATTGTTATCTTGCATAATTCGTCTTTAATTTCGTCTAAATTCGAATTCAATTTTCTTGCTTTCTAAACTTTTTGGGTTGTTTTGACCCCCAAAATAAGTTTCGTTTCTGCCCAAATTTTAGACATGAGTTCTTTACTCTATGGGTATAATAATTGCAAAATGAGTTTTAATTTTCATCTACAGATCCCTAAGGTCGATTTTTGATCCGATTTTTTACCCAAATTTCATAATTGTGATATGGGTGTCATTGTTCTCATTTTAATGAGTAGATTATTATGTTGATAGCATGGCAGCAATCTAAGGTCGTACGAAAGGGAAAAGTGACTCATAATGATTTGAGTTGTTGTTTCGACCCTAAGGTAGGTTACGACTTCCTTTTCTTCAGACTTGTCTCTTTTAGATGGTATATTTTATAAATTGCATGTTGGTTAGGGGATTTGTAGGGTAGGATTAGGCTTATTTCACGATTTTCGATCTTATTGGCCTATGTTGGGTACCGTAGAGTTGAATAGTTGTTTGAACCTTAGATTAGGATGCTTATCATGATATTAGGAGTAGTTTAGGAATCCCTAGTATAGATTGGGGTAGTAATTTATGGTAGAGTGACTCTTCTCTGATCAGTTCTCCTTTTTATCACTTTTATTTCTATATATTTTCTTTATTTATGAGATGGTGGACCTGAGGCCATGAGTTTGGACTATCTGGACTCGAGGTTAGTGTGATTATACTATGGAAGGTATCTTTGCCCTAGTACACTTGTTTGGGCATACACGCATTCATTCACTCATATACATGGATTATGGTATGATCCTGAGGGAACATACTAGTTGTTCCACTTTTTAACTAAACTATCCCACTTCTATCATTATTTGAGCTCTGAGGGGATTGTACCACTTTTCTTATTGATTTTGGTTTTGAAATAATTGTACCACCTTTAACCCGGTTCGAGGTAAGATTCTGAGCCATTTCTACTATTTTGGTCTGAGATTTCTATGCATTGGCCACATACGACATTTCATCATCACATTCTGCACTGCATCTCTCATTTATACTTATATGTCTATAATGACTCTCTCGGTCATTTTTCTTTTTTTCATGTATTTTTTCTTTTAGAGCTTTCCTATAGCTGCCCTAAGTTATTTATTACTTGTTGGGATTGATATTTTGATTTTCAAGCAGTTTGTTTGATTTTTATGGCAGTTTTCATATTTTAGAGCTAACGAAACTATTGAATTTCTCATCCGACGCTGTTTACTTGAAATCTTGGTCGAAGACCGATTTCTCAACTTCAAAAGCTACTAGCTTTGAGGTTTTTAAAAGGTAAAATAGACTACTTTAGCCTCAATTCGATTCTGGGCACTTTATACTACTGATTCTTATCTATTTTAGCCTCGGTTTGATTTAGGGCGCTTGATATTACTAGTTCTTATGTTGGAAGTTTGGCTTAATTCTGGGCAAGGTATTCATAGTAGGAGGAGTATACAGTACAATTAGACATTTCCCTCATTTCTTATTGTATTGTGTGGCCTTCTTCTCTACTTAT
This sequence comes from Capsicum rhomboideum, assembly GCA_031232105.1. Classification (NCBI taxonomy): domain Eukaryota; kingdom Viridiplantae; phylum Streptophyta; class Magnoliopsida; order Solanales; family Solanaceae; genus Capsicum; species Capsicum rhomboideum. The sequence continues at coordinate 56,945,407 of CP124718.1, forward strand.
TCATTTTCACTGTTTACTTATACTTAGTATTACTTGGTGTTTGCATCCTCTGTGCTTATGGGGGCGATTGGGTTTTATTGTTTGTTACTTGTACCTTCCAAGCTTATGGGGTCCAGTTAGGTTGTAGTTAGACTATTATTATTATTATGTTTTTCAAGCTACTCACTTATATCTCTATTTATTGCCTAGCTTTGACCTGTTATGTTCTTTTTGACCTTCATTTACCTTACCTTACCAATATTCACACTTTATTGTACTTTTATCTTATTTGAGCTCAGTTGGTCTATGATGCCTACTGAGTACCACATGTTTTGGTACTCATACTATATTTTTGCATCTTTTTTTCTGGTGTAGATCCTAGTAAGAGTCATCATCATTGACGTCATCCTTGTAGAGTTGCTGATCCGAGATACAGAGTGAGCTTTTGACGACCGGAGTTGATCCATCTCCTTCTATTTTGGACTAGTCATATTGTGTACTTTCAAAGATTGTTCTATATATTGTGTACCTATCTAGTACCCCTTATGTTGTAGTGACTCTTGTACTGACTGATACCAGGTCTTGGGGGATCTTTTTATATACTTTGTTCTTTCCCCTCCCTATTTGTATGCATGTTTAGCCTATTCCCTTTATTGTCCCTTTATTTGATAATGTTATCCTATACTTCTCTCTTTCACTCGTTAGCCCATTACATGTCATTTCAGTCTATGGGTTTGGCTTACCTACTGATGGGTAATAGTAGGTGCAATCATGACCTGAGTTTTTGGGTGGTCGTGACTACATCATGTATTTTTATTACTATTTTTGCTTTATCTATGTTATGTTCTAGATTTCTAGTTAGATTTGTTTCCTTTTCTAACATTTATATATATATACTGTCTTATGAACTCAGTTGGCCTATGATACCTACGGAGTACCCTGTGTTTTGGTACTCATACTACACTTCTGCATCTTTGTTTGTTGCAGATCCTAGCTGAGTCATCCCCATTAATCTCATTCGTTCAGAGGCTGCTTTTGATCGAATTTGCGGTGAGCTCTTGGCGTCCAGAGAATTATCCACTTTCTTCTTGCACTTTACTATCTATATGTTGTATATTTTGGATAGCTTTGTATCAGTATAGCTATATTTTTGTACCTTAGTTGTTCTTGTGCCGATAACACCATGCCCTGGGATGGGATTCCTATATATTTTGTCTTTCCTTGTTTCCTGTTGGGCCCATATATGTATATTTTGTACATGATATGTATGTATCTATACATGGTGTCCCGTTTGTCTTATTTTATTTTCATTTTTATTTTTGTTAGATGTTACTTTCGGCATATGGCTTATACTTTGGCTTGCCTATTAGAAGGTTATATTAGGTGTCATCGTGGTTTATTTCGGGTCCCAACAGTTACATGGGGCAGTAGCTGGCAAGTGAAGAAAGAAAAAGAGAGTGAGTGAAGGACACCATTTAAGAGAATTAATTTCTTAGCTTTTTTCACTATATATGATGCTCAACCTAAATATGCAACCCCCATAGATCGATTGCTTTATCAAGATAAATGATTAGATAAATATAAAGTGCTAATAATTTTTAAAAAAAAAAATTAGCAACAAGGGGAGGGGAAAGGTTCAAATTTAAAAAGTGCATAAATAGTTATTAAGATATCTAATGAAGGATCTATATATAATATAAAGGAAGGTCATAGATAAGGTGATGTGGCACCTCTCTATGGCCTCCATTGCTATTTATTTTTGTGAGATTTTTGGCATTTTTTTCTATTTTTTCCTCATTTTTTAGTTACTAAATTTTACCTTATTTAATCATTGAAGTCCATTTAGTTCATTGCAGTTACATAGACCTTTTGTTTTCATAATTGATTAGTATCGTTTAATTAGATGACCTTTTGTTTTCATAATTGATTAGTATCATTTAATTGTAAGAACCTCTTAAAAATGTAAGAGCTAAACATTTTGTTAGTTCCATCATCTTTATTCTTTAGCGCATTTCATTCTTCTTCTAATACTACAATTTCGATTTTACAGGACAAAGAAGTTTACCAAAAAAAATGAGGAGAGTGAAGTTTGGGTGTGATGATTTCTAATAGTGCTAATTATTTTATTGCACTATCAATTCTTTTTCTTTTCTTTTTTTTTGGTTTTTTCCATTTTTTTTAGGTGTGGATTTTGATTGAATAAGTTCTTGAATTTAAAAGAATAAACTTTGAGAAGTATGTTTTTAGGGGATATTTTTCATAGACATATTTATCAACAATAAGTTTGCATCATGCAAAGTAATGAGAATTCTTTGTATTTTGCGATGTTAATAGCAACTATTTGTTCTTTCAATAATAATATTACGTTCGAGAAACATGAAAATATTTTTATCTTCTGATTTTTTTGGAATTTTTTTTTTCTTTACCCACATAATATTAAACTCTATATATTGTAATTATAGTTACATTGATAATACTTTATTTATCTATGTATATGATATTTCTTTTATATATATTTTTTGAATAATCATTATGGTAACAATGTTTTTCTGTTTTTTTTTTATCAATTATAGTATGATTACGTTATAATTCTTTTAGTTTTGTGCATTCAATTTGTTGTGGCTATTATCGTAGATGAAGAGACAAACTATTTTCCTATCTTGATTCAGATTTATTAGAGATAGTTTGCTGTCAATTTTGCGGGAATGCTGAAGGATCAATATTGAAGGTGAGCATTTGCCTCAAATGACTCATTTAAGCATCTAAACATTATTGTTTGCACTTTTTAGAAAATATTTTTTTTTAGTTGTATGATATATACTTCTTATTCCTTCCCCCCTCAAATACTTGAAAACTTCATGAGATGGAAATGACCTCAATGATACATCATCATGTGACACCTCTCTTTGATCAAAAACTTTTTTTAAAAAATAAAAATTCTTATTTGTTTGTTTATCTAATATGACAAAGAAAAAAAAAAGTAATTATTTTAATAAATTATGAAACTGTCACTTTAAGTGAATTTATTATGCCAGTAGTTGCGGTTTACTATTTCTTTAATATTCCAAATTTATAATTGTAGTCTATAAAAGGATAACGGATTTTTTTTTTGGCTAAAAAAGAATTCATTCTTTTTGTCTCTTTTCACTATTTTTTTCTTTCTTTCTTTTATACACACTCTAATTTAAATGAGGTGGCATATTTTATTTTAAATATTTTTCTATTTTTGTATTAATATATTGACAAAAATAATTATTCATAACTCGTACGTACCTTTTCAATTTATATTTTCTTATATATATAAAATTAAAAAAGCCTCATTAAATAAAATAAAATATTGAAATCAAACCCTCGTAGCAGTTAGCATTACTAACCAAGATACTATTTCTTTTTACCCAAGTGCTATATCTCTTTTTTCTTTCTTTCTTCTTTTATTTTTTGTTGAGTTATCCATTCTTTCTGTTAAAAAGAAAAATGTTATTCCCAAATTTAAAAAAAAATGTTTAAAACAATTGCTACATTTAGCACAATTTTATAACAATCACTCTATTTATGTTGCTTTTTCTATTTGTATTACCCATTTACTCGTAAGTTATCAAGAGAGTATTAATTACTAGCTATAAATAAAAACATTCATTCATATATCCAATCTAATATGAGAAAATTCTCTCTCCTTTCTTTTTTCTTTTTTGCTATTTTTTTTCCTTTTCTTCTATTATGATTTTAATAGAAGATGATATTATCTTCCAATATTCTTACTTTGATTCTATGTACAATTGATATTATAGTAAGAGCATGTTTGGATTGGTAAAAACCCATCTCTCCAATTAAAGTCCCAAAACCCTATAAATTTCAATTAATTTGGTATGGATTTAATTAGTTTTGTAGATCGGGTTCGGGGTAAAAGAGTAATCAGTTAATTTCAATTTAAATTGGGTAATTTTGGTTGATTTGGGGAAAACCATACAATTGAGGAGTATATTTGTTAAGTTTGATAAAGGCGGAGGTATATTTAGTCCTATTGTATAATGAGGGATAATGTAACACCCCGTACCTTCTCAACCCTACTCGACGACATTGAAAAATGGTTACTTAGGTGACGAGAGCTATAAGTATGTATTTGATAATGCTAATGATGAGAAAAAATTGAAATTTGGCCTCGTACATGTGATTAGCCCTTCATAGGAGGTGTTTTGTGATTTTCGTGGAGCATTTGTGGGGTTCAAAATGAGGATAAGAGGACCTCCAAACAAAAGATATTAAGGGTAAGAAGTAAGTTAAAGAATAGGACTTGAAGTATCTAAGCAAATCCGCGAAGAAAAGTCGAAGAAACAAAATTTTAAAAACAATTGGGAGTGGGGTGCGCCAGAGGGCGTGCCAGGCAGCTTTGGGCCAAACTTTTTAGCCCATAGGCAGCAAGCTGGAGCGCCCAAGGGCGTGCCAGGATGGTTTTTCCCACTTTTCAAAGTTGGAAATTTTCTTAAATCCCAAGGGTGCTCGGGGACGTACAGGGCCGATTTTTGCCACGTTTCTTCTACAAGCACAAGCATATACATGAAATGAGTGAATTATTATATTTCTATGATAAAATTACTCGAGAACGAATTTGGCATCAAATTGACGATTTTACCTTTATGGTCAAAATAGGCCATACGTGGCTAGAATCGCTTGTTTTTGGGATTGAGGCTATGAATATGAATCCCGTGAGTTGGAATTTCATTGTAACGCATATGAAACAATGTAAACATGAGAAATTATTGATTTTATTGGGTTAAGTGAATTGGGCTCAATAAAAGGCCCAAAATGAGAAGAGGACATGGGCCAAAAATGGGTCAAATGACCCATTCTTGCCTTGACCTTCTAGACACAACATTAAATTCCAAAAGAGTGGTTAAGGATGGAATTAAAGGCCTATATAAAGGGGCAAAAATCTGATTTTATTCACTTGGAAACTCTCATGCTTTCTAGATATTTCTCAACTTATTTTCTCTCAAACCCTAAGAGTTCAAAGCCAACTTTTGGAGCAAGATCATCCATTTTGAAGCTTGAGTAAGTGATTATTCTTATGGATTAATATATTATATGCATGGGATAGTATGTAAATCATGTTGGTTATGCTTGGAAGTCTTGAACATGGCACTTTGTATTTTTGTAAAAGATGTGTCATCTATGGAATTTAAACTTGAAAGATGACTTGTTGTCTTGATGAAAGTGCATGGTATGGATGAAATATCAACATGTATGGTGTGATTATGTTCCTAAACTTTTTATTTTTCTGTAAGTGTAAATTATGGAATTTTGGCCGATTGGTTGTTGTGAGGTGTATTGAAGTAAATTGATGGACTAATTGTGATGTTGTGATGATGGAGAGTGGAAAGTATGAACTTGGTGTGACATGCTAATGATTTATGATATTTTGGTCAATGTTGGGAATATTGTGGGATTATTGGCATGATAGTTTCATACATGGTATTGTCAAGGGGGAAATGACATGCTAAAGCCAAACATGTGACTCATTGTTATTATATGCCATTGCGCGGTAGTTGGTGGTTAATGTTGGTTCCGTTATGTACTTGTGTTATAGAGTGAAACATAAGGAAGGAGCTGGACTATTGTGTGCATATATAGGCTTGTGTATTGATACTTGGAAGTGAAGGTATGTAAGGTTCCTTTTTTCATATCCTTCTGCAACATATTGTTCATATTGACATTGGGCTTGTTTTAATTCCGAGGGGCTTTGAAGTATAGCAATTCAGTTTGACGTATATTGTTATTCATATGTGTCGTATTCTTAGATGACTTATGATTAATTTATCTCTTATTCATTGAGTGAAGTTCCAAAGAGATCATAACGTTATAATTCCCAAATGAACTATCTCAAGAGAGTAATAGTGTAAGAGAATCTATTTTATTCTTGAATAGCATTTTCCAATTATGTCATGTTCCAAAGTTTTATAATATGATGATTATCCTTGTACCAATCTTTCACAAGTAAAAGTACCAATCTCATAAGAGTAATAAGAGAGGTGATGTGCAAGTTAATATATCTATTCCTCATAAGTGAAGATGTCAATCTCATGAAGTAAAGGAGTGAAGTGAAATGTGTATATGAGTGTGATTCAAATAAGGTTATGATCCTCAATGTCTGAATCACTCTTAATAATAGAAGCAAGAATAACTAGAGAAAGAGGTGATGCATATTTAATAAGAGATGTAATTGATGAATATTCATGGGTGGTATCCCAGGGGTTAAAATACCTAGCATGGGTCGATCCCAATAACTCGGGTGGTATCCCAGGGGCGATAAGAAAGCCTAGCATGGGTCGATCCCGATACATCCCAGGGGCGATATAAAATACTAGCATGGGTTATCATGGTACATCCCAGGGGCGACACGAAAGCCTAGCATGGGTTACCATAACATCCCAGGGGTCACAGTACCTAGCATGGGTTAAGGAAATCCCAGGGGCGACACGAAAGCCTAGCATGGGTTCACATGACATCCCAGGGGTCAAAGTACCTAGCATGGGTTAATCTCATCCCAGGGGTGACAGAACATCCTAGCATGGGTAGAACAATAAAGATGAATAAAGTATGAAGATAAGAGGAGTAAAGAACATAAAATATATGTTTCCCCACATACAGAAAGATAGTTTATTCACATTCATTAATTCTTTTATATTGATTTCATTATTGTTGTTAATATGTATGATGATTTCTTATGAGCCTTACATACTCAGTACATTCTTCGTACTGACCCCCTCGGGGGACTTACCTGACATGTTGCAGGTGCAGGCATTAGTTGACCTCCTCAGTAGGCTGTGGACCATTTGCAGATCTTTGGGGAGCTCCAGTTGCTTTGGGGCTTTCCGAGTCACAGTTGTATAGATGTTTTGATGTTGTAAATGTAGTATAAAGCGGGGACGTGTCCCGACTTTAAGTTGGTCATGATGCATTTGTTAGAGGCTTTTGTAGACATATGTGGGTATATGGATGTAAGAGACGAATATGTAAAAGACGAATGTCCGTTTTGACTTAATGGCCTATGGCATATTTTTCCATATCCATGACTTCCACATAGTTGCATGAGGTATAATAAGGTTCATACGAGGTTATGCATATGAAGGTTCATGAGCAAAGATTGGTTCTCTCGGGCCACATCGGTTTCGGGTGCCAGTCCGGCTCGAATGGGATTTCGGGTCGTGACAGATAAATTTAACCAATAAATGAAAGTAGATTTTTGATATTTTTCCTTAATAAATTTGAATAATTGAATAACAGTCAAGATTTATCGTATAAAATTTGTGAACAAATAAATAACATATGCACGTTTTGCTTATCTAGTAAAACTTATGAATAATTTGTACAAAGATGTCCCCCCCCCCTCCAAGAATAGCAACAGGTTTCTTTATATAAGAGAGGCTTTTATCTAATGTAATGACCCTCCAGGTCATTTTCTCGATTTTTGCACATTTAGGCATTTTGAGCCTTTTCATAATGGCAACAAGTCCTTTATGACTTGTGGAAACCGTCGGTTTGGTTATCGAATAGATTGTTTGGGTTTTAGACTCATTTTCCTATTTTAGAGCTTTCACTGTTAAGGATTTTTCCTGGTTCCCGAGGCTTCCGAACTCATTTTGGGCTATTGGGTAGATTTGGTGAAAAATGAAACTATAGGTGTGGGCCCCACATTCAATCGAAATGACCTCGGATGGAAATTTTGATGGTTCCATTGAGTCCAAAATGTCGAATTTGGTATGGTTGAATAGTACATTTGCACGCACGGGGTTCTGAATGAATCTCGAGCACCCGATCGGAGTCCATTTTGGACTTAGCTAAAATTTGGTAGCTGATATCTGGTTTGACAGCTAAAGTGGTAAAAGAGCCGTTTTAGAGGTAGTCGCTTTAGCATCCCTGAGCTACTTTAGCGACCTTGGATCTTTAGCTGAGGTCCACTTTAGTGGTCAAGGTCTGCTTAAGTGGACATCGCTTTAGCGGTCAAGTCCCGCTTTAGTGGCCTCCGCCTTTCTTTGCCCGACCGCTTTAGCGGTCATGTACCGCTTTAGCGACACCTGGGGTAATTATATCCCCTTCTTCACCCAAGTTTCTCTCATTTTCTAAACCCTTTTCCCCATTATTGAGAACATGAGGAGTGAGAAAGAGATGGGATTCACCTATTGAAGCTAAGATAAGTTAGCTCATCACTCCTTGGTCATTATTCATCATTTTACCCATTGAATTCCGTCCCATTTCATTGTAAATTCTTAGAAATTAGGTCTTTGAAATCCCAATGTTTGGGGAGTGTTTTGGGCCCCGATTTGTGTACCGTTTGTGCTCAACTTTTATGCACACATTCCTTGTCCTTCAAGGGACCTCATGACAAATTTAATTTTTGAATTCCATTAGCGGGCCCTATGAGCCCATTTTTGACCAAATTTTGATTCCGGAGTTTTATATTGCAATATGGGTATCATTTTTCTAGTAATGATGTGTAGGTTACTATTTTTATAGCATGGCGGCATTTCGGGATCGTGGAGCAAGGACGGACGAATCATGGACGATTCACGTATTGCAGTTTAGTATCGAGGTAGGATTCGATCTACTTTTTTCTATGAGATTGTGTATAGTATAGATTGCATGCTAGGATGGGATTATAGGATATGAGTATGGCTAGTGTAGTATGACTTAGCCTATTTTATGGAATTTGGGATAGAGATGTGACCCGAACCCTAGTATAAATACTTTTTATGGTCATAGAGTCCTATTACCCTTGAATATAAGCATGTTAACCATAGTTGATGATTAAGGATCCTTCGGTATTCGACTTACCATTTGACTTAGCGATTCGGGAGGTCCCCAATTAGATCCTTGTGGTGGCTTTATACCCTTGATTATTGTGGTTGCTCGGGGTATGAGACCTTGCTATATTGGGTATATGTTATTAGCCCAAGACCGTGATTATGAGACTAGTTGGACTCTAGGTGAATTCTACCCTTATCAAGTGTATGATTATCATTTATAGACGCTTAGGCACTTATGGTTGTATTGTTTGGATACTGATGATGGAATGCATACTATCTGGTGTATTCATGCTCAATTAGTGGTACGATTCCAACAAAAATCTTGATTTTACTACTATTTCAAAAAAGGAGATTTATTCCCACTTTTCACTTTAAAAAGAATTATTTTACAATGGAAATTGTACCGCCTTATTTACTGGTTTATGAGCATTGGCATTGGAAATAATGTTTTAGAAATTCGATCGAGGCCGATTCCTGTCCATTATTGATCCCCACTCAATTTACTACTATTATTAACTTTGGTCGAGGGATATTCTGACTTTTTATATATGATTATGATAATTTAGTACCGAGCATGATCTCGAGCAATGGATTTATGGATTTATATCCTTTTAGTTATGGTTTGAGTCCGCGCACGGATTATATATATATATTCGATACTAGATGGAGTAGATGAATTATAATGTCTTTGGGAAGTCCTGGATCGGGACCAGGCAATGTATATGGATTTCTCGAATCCCCTAGAGGCCTATTGATCCGAGAGTCATCGTACCTGAGAAGTTTGGTTGTTGTAGGTCCTTCCTTTGTGAGCTAGGTGAGCTGGAAGAGGTATATACACTTGGTAACGTATGGTTTGAGGTTATGGAACTAGTTCGAGTCCGGTGTCCTTTTGATTTATGTTGCATTCATCCATTCATATGCATTACTTATCATCAATATGATTGTTTGGTGCTTATATTTATCGGCCTTATGGGGGGTTGTATAGGTATAGGCTATGGTTGTTGTTTGTTGTGTGCTTTCGTGAACCTTCCGGGCTTATGGGGGCCCGGTTAGGTACTTGTTTGCCCGGACTAGCTGCTTACTTTATTATTGATTATTATGGTTAGTTCATGGCAGGTTGGTTATGGACTGGTACCTAAGATCGGAGGTATATTTATGATTCCTTTATCCTCTCAGTAAGTTATATTGTTTATCCCAGGATTAGTCACCCCTTTTTGGGTATAGGCTTGATGATGCTAGAGTTAGCTCCTTTACTTAGCTATAAACCTCGAAATGTTAGGTTGACTTCCTCAGGTAGTTACCTTTGAGTTAGTTCTATATGTATACATATATGTATATTACTACCATTTATCCCTCTCTTCCTTGATCTATTCATATTGTAGATGTACCCCTTTGGCCTAGTATATTACTATATATAATTCTTTCTCTATTTATTCATGTATTGGCTAGGGATATACTGTATTGCACTTTAGTTCCTGAATGTTGTTAGGATAGGATAGTTATCCTTATTGCCCTATTAGCATTATCATACTTTTTCTTGGATAATTACCTATAATTACATTTATGGCTTCATGTTATTTATGCTTACATTATTTCTGGAGCTCAATCGGTCATTGCCTACTGAGTACCACGTGTTTGGAACTCATACTACACTTCTGCAGCCTACAGGTTATAGTACGAGTTATCTTTATTAATGAGTGTATATCGTGTGGAGCAACTATGGATCGGAGACTTGGGGTGAGCTCCTGACATTTTGGCGTATCCCTACTCCCCCTCTTATTGTAGACTGTTCTCTATGTTGTATCAAAGACTACTTGTATATATTACTTTTTTCCTATATTTCATTTGTACTCCTGTTATATTAGAAGCTCTTGTACTGGCTCCACCAGGTTTTGGGGTTATATTCGCCTTGCTATTATATTTATTCAACTATTTTCTTTATTTCTATTAGTAGTCCATTACTAGCTATTCCAAACTACGGGTTGACTTACCTACTGACGGGTTATAGTAGGTTCCATCATGACCTGAGAAATTGGGTCATAACAAATTGGTATCAGAGCATAGGGTTATCGGTGTTATTGGTACAAGAGCTAAGTGTTTAGTAGAGTCCTGCAAATCGGTACGGAGACGTCTGTATCCTATCTTTGGGAGGCTGCAGGGCACTCTAAGGAAATCCTATTCTTGACTTCTTGTCATGTGTCCATACTTCTATAAACCTATAAGTACTTCTTTTGACTTCATTCTCTATCAGAGGGATAGCACGAGGTTATCGATAGATGCGGACGGTATTTTCAGCTTGTGTTACCAGAGTTTCAGCTCAGCGCCGGGATAGAGAGTTAGAAATTAATATCGAGGATCTTCAGCGTCAGCTAGAGGGTCTGGAGTCATCCCAGGTTTCGACAGAGTTTGTGACTGCCTCAGCTTTTTAGTATTCGATGTTAGGGGTTCTGAGTCTATTTTTGGACACCTTCCAACTAGAGGTGATGTCGGGTCCATCGAGTAGTTCTCAAACCAGAGTTGAATTTATTGGTGTTCATCAGGGTTCTCTTTTTGTTTCAGAGTATGAGATTGGGTTTCTCGAGTGGGCCAGACATACTCCTATGTTATCTCCTACTGTGCATGAGATGGTGCAGTGATTTATCAGAGGGTTGACTTTACCACTCCGTTTGGCTTTGGAACATTTGATGGAGCATTTGATCGTGGGTCGGTTCCATGAGTCACTTCCTGAGAATTTGTATCGAGGCCTGATTCCTACGGTCTGGACCCACGATCCATGGGTTGAATCTACGACTTCAAGTAATGGTCCGTGGAAAGTTGCCGACTTTTTCTTTTCCTACTTTGCTGAGGGTAGAATTCACTTTGTATCTATAAATACCCCTATGTTGTCCTATGTTTAGGAGTTAGTCATTAAATTATTTTGAGAAGTTATTACATTATTTTGAGGATTCTATTACATTGTTTTGAGGTTCATAAACACATTGATCTTGTAATCTCAAACATCGATTCTAGGGTTTTGATTTATATTGAGATTTCAGAGTTTTATTCTTATTATGAGTTAATAATTATGTTTTCATCATTGAATTCTTCTTGTGTTCTTGCAATCATGAGTAGCTAAACCCCATAATTAGGGTTGTTTGAATCATGAAAAATTAATGAAACAGGTTAAGTGCAAAGCAATTCTGAACCAGTGTGACTGCATGTATTGGTATTTCCTTCGTTATAATTGACCTTTTAATGGTTGTAAATGTTAGGAACTCTTATGTATTCTAAACTTGCTCGAGAGAGAGGTAAAGAATGGGAAAAGGGAATAACAACAAATATTTGAAGCTATCAACCTTCATCTAATAATTTGAGCCGTAACAAGGATAGTTAATTTGAGATCAAGAACAAGGGTTAGTAGTGTGACACTCGGAGATCGAGAGGAGAAGAGTGAAATTCATCTAACCAAGGTCAAGAGACATTTAGATGAACCTATATTGTTAGATTTTGCATGCAACGCAGCGGGACAGTTTGCCAGCACAAGTAAGAGATGGACTTAATGAATCATGGGGATCACAGTCCTAGTGTCTTTCTCATATTGATCACAAATACAACAATCAACAACTGTTACTATTGTTGTTTTGCTTACAAAACCCCCCTTTTTACTTACTTTTCAATTACTCAGACAAACACTTGATAGAATTTTGTCCTATTCCCTATGGGATCGACCCCAACCTAGTTGGATTCAATATTTGATACAACGACCGCGTTATACTTTTGTAGAGGTATATTTTGGGTGACGTCAAATTTTGGCGCCGTTGTCAGGGAATACGATTACGGAGTCAATTAGTTTGCTTGTTAGAGTTGATTGATTTTATTTTTCTATACTTTTGAGGACACACGCCGGTGTATGCCCAACACTAAGAGTCAAGGAAATACCCTGATTCCACTTGATACCGAGATATAAAGAACACTGAGAGTAAATCGAAGAATGGTGAACACCGACGGAGTTCTGGATCCCACAGTCACAGGAGATATTCATAATTAGCCACCAATTCATCAGGTTGGTCATGAAAATGCTGAGCAAATGACTGCTTGATTAACGGCTGAGGAGAATGCGAGACAAACAACTCTTAGACAAGCAGATAGAGATCATCAAGGCATACAAAAAGTAGCACAACGTCTTGCTGCACTTGAAGAGAGACAAAGAAGATTGAGGGTGCAACAACAACCACAAAGACCTTATGTGCCGATTTATTATGATCTTGAAGAATAGGATGTGGCTTATTTTGAGCCGGTTGGGACTAGTGCCATTATTCCACCAGAGTTACCTCAGGGTACTAAGTTCGACATTACAAGTGCCATGATCCAACTGCTAAACTTGAAAGGCGTATTCACCGGTCTTCCTACAGATGATCTAAACATGCATGTGATGAACTTTGTAGGGGTCTGCACTTCATATAATTTGCCTGGAGTTAACCACATCGATATTCAGTTGAGATTGTTTCCATTCTCCCTAACAGGAGAAACGACTTTGTGGTTGGCTGAGTTACCACGAGTTTCCATCACTACTTGGCAAGAGTTGAGAAGTCAATTTATAGAGAGATTTTTACCACCCTCCAAGATGCTAAAGATGAAGGATGAGATTTATAACTTCAGAAAACTACATTCTGAAGCACTTTACGAGACATGGCTAAGGTTTAAGAAGAAACTGCAGAATGTACCAAATCATAGGATGAGTGGTAGGAGTTTTCTTGAAATCTTCTACAGGGATTTGAACATCAATACAACAGCTATGGCAGATACTATCACTGGCGGAGCATTTATGAGTTTGAGATGGGAACAAGCTTTAGAGATTTTAGATCATATCACTAAGACCAACCCAGGATGGCATACTCAGGAAGCAGATACACCTGTTGGGATGTATTCTATTGGAGCCTCGGCAACACAACGGGCTTTGGATGAATCTGTAGCTCCAGAAGTCGCACAATTGAGGATAGAAATTGGCTTTCTAGTCAAACAAATTACAACTGGAGGTGTTGAGAAGGTGCATGTCGTAGGTGCACAAAGAAAAACAACTAGTGATAATGATTATGAATCTGATGAGGAGGCTAAGTACTTAGATCGAGAGGTGGCGGGTTTCTAAGCCAAGAGCCAAGGGTCGAACCAAGAATCTTGGAACTTGAGGCAAGGCAATCAAGGTTGGAACTACTATGGAGACAATTACAATAAGACAGGATATAGAGGAGAAAATGAGATTGTGATGGTTATTGAAGGCAAAAGGATGATTACAAAGAGAAGAGTGGTGCATATGTTCCACTAGGAAACCTCAACGCTGATTCCGAAAATTCACGAATGGAAGCCCTTCTTAATAAACTGATAAAGGGGTTAGAGAGCTAGGAGAGTTGCTTGAAGGAGATTAGGTCGTACATTTTGGGAATAAGTCAGAAGATAGAATCTCATTCGACTACCATAAAATAGTTGGAGCAACAGTTTAGGCAGATATCGGTGGTATTAAACTAGTATCAACTAGGCACCCTTCTAAGCAACACCGTCCAGAATTCAAATAATGTTGGTCATTGTTTGGCCATTACTACTAGAATCGGGAAGTGCACGACTGACCCATCTATGCCTGTGGATAGTGGTAGGAAAGATGATCTGGTGGTAGTTGATTAAGAGGCGGAGATGGAGCCAGAGAATTCATAGGTTGATGGTAAAATAACTCATAAGCCCCAAAACATTTATAAGAAAGCTAAGTCTGAAAAAAGAAAGGAGAAGGAGGTTACTCACCTCGTACACCATTTCCTCAATGGTTGAGAAAGAAAGCTTAAGAGGGTAAATACCAAAAATTTATTTCAATGTTAAAAGAGTTATCGATAAATATCCCTCTTGTCAGGGCTTTGGAGAAGATGCCAGGTTAAGTGAAGTTCATAAAATATTTGGAGACGAAGAAGAGAACTGTAAGTTTTGAGTCGACAGATAATTTGCACCATTATAGTACAATTGCTTCTCGTTCACTTGTTGAGAAAAAGAAAGATCCAGGAGCCTTCATAATTCTTTGTACTATCGGGTCTTATAACTTTGCAAAGGGACTGTGTGATTTGGGTCCTAGCCACTAGCTATATTTAAACAATTAGGATTTGGAGCACCAAAACCAACTTCGATGAGACTTCTTATGGCAGATAGAACTACTAAAAAGTCGGTTGGCATCTTTTATGATGTTTTGGTAAAGGTGGCATCTTTTATTTGTCCGACTGACTTTGTAATTCTAGACAGTGAGGTTGATTTCGAGGTTCCCATAATCTTGGCAAAACCATTCCTTTCCCCGACCGTGTATTACTTGACATGGAAACTGGGCAGATGAAGTTCAGGTTGAATGACGAGCAGTTTACCTTCAATGTTTTTCGTTCCATGAAGCAACCAAGAGACATGCATGTAATTTCAGTGATTGACACAGCCAAAGAAGCAGATTTGGCGGTTCCTATCAAAGAAAGGCTGGGGGTTGAAGCCCTTACTGCCGTGATTATGAATTTTAATAGCAATGGTATTAAGGAGTACGATGAGATGGTTAGTGTACTTTCTGGTATGGGATCATACACTTATGCTCCGAAGAAACTTGATCTTTATTTAAAGAATAGAATAACCCCACCGGCTTGTCCTTCTATTAAGAAAACTCTAATTTTGGAGCTTAAGGCTCTCCTGTCTCACCTTCGCTATGCATTCTTGGGAGATAACAACACCTTTCTCATGATTATTTCTGCTGAGTTGGAGGAATGGCAAGTATAAGCTCTTGTTTTGGTGTTGAAAAGGCTTAAGAGGGCCATTGGTTGGTCCATTGCTGACATTATTGGGAATCGACCCAGCATTTGTACTCAGAAAATTCAACTTGATCCCGAGTACATACCAAGAATTGAGCCTCAATGTCATCTTAACCCGCTAATGCAAGAAGTTGTGAAGAAAGAAATTATAAAGTGGCTAGATGGAGATATGGTTTACCCCATTACTGATAGTAAGTGGGTGAGCCCAGTTCAGTGTGTACCAAAAAAAGGTGGAATCATGGTTGTTCCAAATAATAAGAATAAGTTGATCCCAATGAGGTCGGTAACAAGATGGAGAGTTTGTATGGATTATCAATAGCTAAATTCTTGGACCAAAAAGGATCACTTTCCTCTGTCCTTCATGGACCAGATGTTAGACCGTCTTGCTGGCAGAGGATGGTATTGTTTTCTTGATGGTTATTTGGGGTATAATCATATTTTTATCACCCTCGAGGACCAAGAGAAGAAAACTTTCACTTGTCCATATGGGACGTTCGCGTTCAAAAGAATGCCTTTGGCTTATGTAACGCATCGACCACTCTTCAACAGTACATGATGTCCATTTTCTCCGATATAGTGGAAGATACTATTGAGATTTTTATCAATGATTTTTCTATCGTGGGAGACTCTTTTGATGACAGTTTGGCCCACCTCGCTAATGTGTTGCAAAGATGTGAAGAGTGCAACTTAGTGCTGAACCGGGAAAAGTGTCACTTTATGGTGAAAGAGGGTATCATGTTGGGGCATCGAATCTCAAAAGAGGGCATTAAAGTCGATAAAACAAAGATTGAGGTGATTGAAAAGTTACCTCCACCTATTTTTGTGATAGGGATTCAAAGTTTCTTAGGTCATGCAAGTTTCTATAGAAGATTCATCAAGGATTTCTCTAAGATCGTACATCCATTATCCAAGATTTTAGAAAAGGAGGAGAAGTTTGTGTTTGATGAGGCATACCTGAAAGCGTTCGAGTGTCTGAAAGAGAATTTGATTTCAGTCCCTATCATTGTCTCGCTAGATTGGATGATGCTATTTGAAGTTATATGTGATGCTAGCGGAGTGGCCTTAGGAGCAGTCCTTGGCCAAAGTCGTGAGAAGACTCTACATCCGATTTATTACGCTAGCAAAGTACTTAACCCAACCTAGAAGAATTATACTGTTACTAAGCAAGAGTTGTTAGCAGTGGTCTTTGCTTTCGAGAAATTTTGATCTTACTTGATTGGAACAAAGGTGATTGTGCACACAGACCACGTAGAACCTAGATATCTTATGTCAAAAAAGGGCGCTATGTTACACCCCGAATCCCATCGGGACGGATTGGCACCCGTAGCCGACATGGCCCGAGAGAACCAAGCTTTGCTTCTATTCATTCATATGCATGTCATAGGCAACACCACCA
The DNA here is from genome assembly GCA_031232105.1 of Capsicum rhomboideum. Taxonomy (NCBI): domain Eukaryota; kingdom Viridiplantae; phylum Streptophyta; class Magnoliopsida; order Solanales; family Solanaceae; genus Capsicum; species Capsicum rhomboideum. Next base: position 56,962,380 of record CP124718.1, read on the forward strand.
TTACGTAAGAACATGAAAGGCGAAATACGAAAAAACATGGAAAATGGGACATATATATATATATATACATATGTGAAACTTTGCCGTTGAGGCCATCAAGTCAAAACGTCATATACCACCTTACATTCATACACCCACACATGTCTACAAAAGCCTCTACATAGATATTTACCAAAACCAACTGAAAGTCGGGACAAGTCCCCACTTTAGACAACATATACAACACCGCAACTGTCACTCGGAGAAGCCCCGAACTAACTGGAGCTCACCAACGATCCGCAACAACTGGCAACCTACTGTGGAGGCCTACTAGTACCTGTGCCTGTAGCAAGTAAGGTAAATCCCCCAAGAGGGGTCAGTACGAAGAATGTACTGAGTATGTAAGGCCATATAAAACTTGTAATATATGTAAGTATGTCAAAGAACTCAAGTTCAAATGCATAATCAATATAGATAAGTCACAATGTAGATGAGTCACTATTCTGTACTTTGGAAACCATGTATTTTGCTTTCATTACTTTCTTTGTATCTTTGCTTCTGTGATTATTCATCTTTGTCTGTGACCTGTGATACCCGGGCCCCGACTGAATAGTGGCTTTTAACATAACATCATGTTATGTTGGGATCGGCTCGAGCTACGCTTATGCCCCTAGAGCTTCCACCCTGTGAATCAATATATATAGCGGATTCGGCTCGAGCTAGGTTAGTACATCTAGAGCCGCCACCCATATAACAATTCAGGTTCGGCTCGAGCTAGGTTAGTACCTCTAGAGCTGCCCCCTGTCAGGATCGGTCCGAGCTAGGCTTATGCCCCTAGGACTGCCCCCTGATTTGGGATCGGCTTGAGCTAGGCATTTCGCCCCCTAAGCTGCCACCCATACTTGATCATTAACCACATATGCATTACTTTAATCTTTACTTTGAGATTGCAACCATGATAGTTATACTTCACTTGAAGCTTTGGATCATTAACCAATGAGTGAGAGACATGAGATTAAACATTATTGGAAACATAACATTATTAGAACCATAACACCATTAGAACCATTGGACAATAATCCATGAACAAGAGACATGAGTATAATCACTATTGGAACTTTGGAACATAACCTCGTTGGGCTTTTGGAACATTATTCATGAATATAAGACATGAGATTCACAATTGATCAATGAGTAGGAACTATGTGATAATGACCATTGATAATTGCATATAGGATACCTTAGCACCTTTCGGGATGGGACAAGAAAAATGTCAATGTGAACACTATTTGCCGCAGAAACATACGGACAAGTAACCTTACATACCTTGTATTCTCAATACGAATATACAATCTTAGATGTGCACACAATAGTCCCGCTACTTCTTTATGTGTCACTCTACAACACAAATACATAACGGGATTTACATTAACCACCAACTACTTTACAAATGCATATAACGTCAATGAGTTACATGTTTGCCTTTAAACATGCCATTTGCCTTTGATAAAACCATTGATGAAATTATTATTCCAAAAATCTCCCAATAATCCCAACATTGACCAATACATGATAATCAATACATTTCACCACAACACTTCTCCTTTACACTTTCTTATCCACACCACATCACAAATAATCGTTCAAATTACTTTAATACACCTCATAGCACATATCGACCAAAATCCCACAATTTACACTTATAGAAAAATAAAAAGTTTAATAACAAAATAACACCATACATGTTCATATTTTATCCATACCATGCTCTTTCATCAAAGTCACAAGCCATAATTCAAGCTTGAATCTCATGGATCACAAATCTTATATAAAAACACAAAGTACCATCTCCAACACTTCCAAGCATAACCAACATGATTTACATACTATCCCATGCATATCATATATTAATCCATAACAATAATCACTTACCCAAGCTTGAAAAATGATGATCTTGCTCCAAAAATTGGATTTGGGTCTTTAGGGTTTGAGAGCAAATATCTTCCTTTGGTCTAAAAAGGCATGAGACTTGTGTAGAATAAAAATAAGATTTTTGGTCCCTTTTATAATCTTTTAAGTCCATCCTTATCCACTCTATGGAATTAAATTTTGGGTTCTAGAAGGTCAAGGCGAGAATGGGTCATTTGACCCATTTTTGGCCCATGTCTTCTTTTTATTTTTGGGTCCTTTTTGGTCCCAATTCACTTAACCCAATAAAATCAATAATTTATCGTGTTTAAATCATCTCATACATGTAACAACAATATTACCACTCACGCTATTCATATATGTAGCCCCAATCCCAAAAATAAGTGATTCTAGCCATGTATGGCTCATTTTGACCATAAGGGTAAAACCGTTATTTTCACGCCAAATTTGTTCTCGAGTAATTTTATCATACCAATATAACAATTTACTCATTTCATGTATATACTCGTGGTTGTATAATAAACATGGCAAAAATTAGCTCGGTACGTCCACGGTTACCCTTGGCCCAAAGCGGCGTGGCACGCCCCACACTTGGTTTTTCAAAAAATTCCGTTTTTTGACATTTCTTCGTGGGTTTGATTAGATACTTCTAGTACTATTATTTATATTACTTCTTACCCTTAATATCCTTTTTTTAGAGTTCCTCTTATCCTCATTTTGAACCCCAAAAATGTCCCATGAAAATCACAAAACGCTCCTACGAAGGTTTAATCACATACGCGAGGCAAAATTTTAATTTTTCTCATCCTTAGCATTACAAAATACATACGTATGGCTCTCGACACCTAAGTTAACATTGTTCAATGTCATCAAGTAGGGTTAGGAAGGTACGGGGTGTTACATTCTTCCCCCCTTAGGAACATTCATCCTCGAACGTTAACAATATTGTTTCAATTACAACAAATGTATCTCTACATTAGCATACATATACATAAACACTTAAGGCTCATGGATACTTACTTTTTATTGCTCCACTTCCGCACTTTGAACCTCTTCATCCATTTGAAATAGATGGGGATACTTGGATTTCATCATCTCTTCCGCTTCCCATGTGATCTCCTCTACTTGGTGATTTCTCCAAAGGACTTTTACGGAAGCTATGTCTTTATTCCTCAATCTCTTTACTTGTCGATCTAGGATAGCAATGGGTACCTCTTCATAAGTAAGATCCTTTGTAACTTGAACATCTTCAATGGGAATAATACGAGATGGATTTCCTATGCATTTTCGAAGCATCGAAACATGAAATACTGGATGGACTGAGGAAAGTTCCTGGGGTAGTGCTAATTCATAAGCAACCTGCCCAAATATTCTAATAACTTCATATGGGCCTATGTAACGTGGAATCAATTTCCCTTTCTTTTCGAATCGCATTACCCCTTTCATCGGTGACACCTTTAAAAATACCCAATCACCTATGGCGAATTCAAGCCCTCTTCTTCTAACATCGGCATATGACTTGTGACGACTTTGAGCTGTTTGTAACCGTTATTGGATCACTTTAACCTTTTCCATAGCCTGATGAATAATATCTGGCCCAAGTAAAATAGTTTCACCTGCTTCAAACCATCCAATTAGTGATCTACATTTCCTTCCGTGCAAAGCTTCATAAGGTGCCATTTTAATACTTGAATGATAGCTATTATTGGAAGCAAATTCAATAAGAGGCAAATGGTCATCCCAACTGCCTTGAAAATCTAACGTGCATGCTCGTAGCATATCTTCAAGTGTCTGAATAGTACGTTCTGCTTGTCCATCAGTCTGAGGATGGAAAGCCGTACTTAAATTCACCTGTGTGCCCAAACTCTGCTGAAAAGATCTCTAAAAGTGCGCTATGAACTGTGCTCCTCTGTCTGATATAATGGAAAGTGGAATACCATGTAATCGTACTATCTCTTTCACATATAATTTTGCATATTCTTCAGAGCGGTATAGGTGGTCTTGACTGGTAGAAAGTGCGCTGATTTGGTAAGCCTGTCCACTATCACCCATATAGAATCAAATTTCCGTAATGTACGAGGCAAACCTGTAATAAAATCCATATTAATCATATCCCATTTCCAGACTGGAAGATTAATACATTGCATGTAACCTCCTAGCTTTTAATGCTCTACTTTCACTTGTTGACAATTCGGGCATTGAGCGACAAACTCTGCAATGTTCTTTTTCATATTTCCCCACCAATACACTTCTTTTAAATCATGGTACATTTTAGTAGCACCCAGATGAATAGAATAGCGCGAATGATGCGCCTCTGTCATAATCCGTTTCCTTAGCTCATCTATATCCGGTACACATAATCTCCCTTGACATCGAAGTACCCCTTCTTGTGTAAGATCAAATGCCTTTGTCAAATTATGTTGTACATTTTCCTTTAGCTGCAATAACATAGAATCTGCAAACTGCTTCTCTTTCACTTCAGCTATTAAGGAGGATTCTGCTGCATTCTGCACAATAACTCCATCATCTGAGGATTCAATAAGTCGAACTCCCAAGCTGGCTAGCTGATATAAATCTTTGATTTTCTCTTGCTTTTCAGTCAACTGACCACTAGTGCTTTCTACTGCCTTGCGGCTCAATGCATCAGCTACTACATTTGCTTTGGCTGGATGATAAAGAATATCAACATCATAGTCTTTTAAAATCTCTAACCACCTTCGTTGCCTCAAATTAAGTTCCTTCTGCTTAAAGAAATATTGCAAACATTTGTGATCCGTATAGATATCAACATGAACTCCATACAAATAATGACGCCATATCTTTAAAGCAAAAACTACCGCTGCCAATTCAAGATCATGTGTGGGATAATTTTTCTTATGTGGCCGCAACTGTCGTGAGGCATATGCTATGACATTACCGTGTTACATCAATACACATCTGAGGCCAACCCCGAAAGCATCACAATACACTACATAACCCTCGGTACCTTCGGGAAGCACTAAAACTGGTGTGGAGGTTAATTTATCTTTCAACTTTTGGAAGATTTTCTCACACGCATCATTCCACTAAAATTTAACTGCCTTATGTGTAAGCTTTGTTAACAGTGCAGCAATAGAGGAAAAACCCTCCACAAATCGCCGGTAATAACCTGCTAGTCCAAGAAAACTACGAATCTCTGTGGGTGTCGTAGGTCTTGGCTAATTTTTCACTACTTCAATCTTCTGTGTATCAACCTGTATCCCTTCATCTGACATAATGTGACCCAAGAATGGGACGGATTTTAACCAAAACTTAGACTTGGAGAACTTTGCATACAACTTATGCTCACAGAGAATCTGCAACACTTGTCGTAAGTGATTAGAATGGTCCTCTGGTGATCTTGAATAAACCATCTGTCATCTATAAATACCGTGACGAACACGTCTAGAAATGGCTTAAACACCCTATTCATCAAATCCATAAACACAGCTAGTGCATTTGTTAGTCCAAATGACATAACTAAAAATTCATAATGGTCATACCATATTCAGAAAGCTGTCTTGGGTACATCTTTTTCTCTAACTCTGATTTGATGGTAACCCAACCTCAAGTAAATCTTGGAAAAACACTTGGCACCCTGTAACTAATCAAACAAATCATCAATTCGAGGGAGGGGATATTTGTTCTTGATCGTCACCTTATTCAATTGCTGATAGTCAATGTACATTCTCAAAGTACCATCTTTCTTCCGTACAAATAACACCGGTGCACCCCACGGGGACATACTAGGCCTAATGAAGCCTTTGTCCAGCAAATCTTTCAATTGCTCCTTCAATTCACGCAATTCTGCTGGAGCCATTCTATATGGAGGAATAGAAATAGGTTGAGTGCCTGGAATCACATCAATTCCAAATTCTACTTCCCGTTCTGGGGGTAAACCTGGAAGATACTCTGGGAACACATCTAAAAATTCATTGACCACTGGAACCGACTGCGGAGTTAATGGTTCCACATCATTATATTTCACTTGTACTAAATGACATATGTAACCTTTAGCAATCATTTTCCTGGATTTCAGATAGGAAATAAATCTCCCTCGTGGTGCCCCTACATTTCCCCGTCATTCAAGAACATTTTCTTGCTGAAAACAAAATTACACCTTCTTGGCCCGACAATCTACCGTGGAATAACAAGAGGCCAACCAATCCATCCCCATGATCACATCAAAATCCACCATGTCTAATTCAATGAGATTGGCCAACGTATCATGACCTGATATGGGTGGGACAAGTTGTCCAACAAGTACACGACCTTTCACACGAAGCCAAGCTCAGAAATTACAAAAACTCCAAGCCTTGTTCATGCAAATGGCCGTGTGTGAGTTGGTGATTGATCAACCTAAGCGTTTAAATTTAAGTGTGAAGAGGGACCTTGAAGTGTAATAAACTTACACTCCAAGGCCAACCCCCATGACAAGGGTAAACTAGTCATTTTTGCCTTGTAATATAAATAGAACATATTAGGGTTATTTGGGTAGTTCCCCCATCAGATTTTGAACATAACACTTGTTATATTTTGGATCTCTCTCTCTCTACTCCATCTCGCAAGTAGAGTGATACTTGTGTCGTATCTTGGCTAGAAACAAGGATCTTAAGGTCATAGAGTTCCTCTTGGTCCAAGTAAGAACTTGGTGTTAATATTCAATAGTCTTAGGGTCCTCTCTTGTTGTTAGGGTTCTTAGACTCTTGAATATTTTATGTCAAGTTACAATCTTTTTGTGATCTTGTTAATGTTGTATTTGTAATCTTGAAGTCTAGTGAAGCCGTGTGGGGCTCTTTCGATTCACTAGCACTTGTTGTTCAACTTGCTGATTTTTGTGTTATTTTGTTCTTCTTGTTGCTTATTTCGTGGGAACTTTGTGTTGTGGGCCTGATAGTGTATCATTTGGTATCAAAGCAAGGCTGGTTCTGTTCCTACACTACCAATCTTGGGCTATCTTGTTTTTTTAAAAAAAAATAGAAGAGAAATCTGTCCGTCTTGTTGTCTCAACCGAGATTGGTGTTTATGTGTTTAGATCTAGGTGTTATTTTGCTTGTTTAGTGTGTTTCTAGTGTTGGTTTATTTCTCACCAACACTAAAGTGTCTAGATCTAAAGTTGAGCTTATAATATTGACCATTGTTGTGGTGACTTGAAGTGGGTCGTAGGTTGTACCTTGTTGATGACCATTGGTGGCTTTTGTGTTATGTTCTTGAAGAAGTTGATGTTGTGTTCTTTAATGTTGTTGTAATTTTCATCTTGTTCTTCATCTATTCTTACAACTTAAGGCAACAAAAGTATAAAATAGATCCAAAGGGTTGTAAGACAAAAGTTATAAAGAAGTTGGTGAGAAGACTTGCACACATCACTTCCTAGACTTGACAACCACTTTTCCTTAAATCACGGAACCTTGTTTTGTGGGATTAGTATAGTCAAATCTTACCTTTTGAGTTTGAAAAGTTGAAAAAGAGTACAAGACTTTACCTTCCCTCCAAAACCATTGTCATCCATTACAAGTTGTGTGAATCTTGAAATTTTAGATTTTTGACAAAAAAAATAAAATAAAATTGTGTGGGCCCAAGACCAATTACATGCTGCCACGTCACTAATAAGCTCAAATTTGGATACTCTTTTCCTAGTTTCTAATGGTTGATTCTTGGTTTCCTTACTTGGTTCTAGAACTAATTAACAAACTAGTACATTCCTACTAGGTTGTCAATTAGTCCTTTTGAATTCGTTGTTCGTGTCAACGATTACTTGGGTGCTTTTTATATTTTGAATACGTTGTTACTTATTGGTTCTAGTCCGACGAGAATTCTTTGAGTCTTCAAACAAAAATCCACTCCGGATAAGAGCTTACTCATACCTTAAAGGATTCACGGGTTACTAGCCAATCTACAACACTTGTAGAACTCAATTGTGAGGTGATCCAAAGAGTGTAATACCTTGGCAATGGAAGGGACCACATCCCAAAATATGGATACTAATGCTCTTGACTCCATGAGGGTCACTCTTGAGGCCGTTACCCGAACACTTGAAAGGTTGAATACGGAATTTGGGGTTGTGAGAGGGGACTTGGCAGCAATAAAGGGAGAAGTGTTGACTATTAGTGGGATATTAGAACAAGTGGAGAGTCAAAGGAATTCTCACCCTTCTACTCCTCTACATGTTTCTACCAATGGCCATGATAGAACTTCCTCCGCAACCATCACTACCGAAACCTTGCACCAAATGCTAAATACATCTCAAGCTCCACTAAATACCGCTAGCCAAACCACTCCTTTCCCTCCAAACCGTGACCCCACTAGACCAATACATTTCCAAAATCCTCAAGTCCCACAAGAGGGATTTGGACGTCAAGTACCTCTGCCAAATCCGAATCCTCCATTCCAAGCTCCATTAAACCAAAGACCACCACCTCCACAAAATCCAATTCCTCCAAATCAAGTCCAAAATGCCCAAAACCGTCCAGCCCACTTTGAGGAATATGGTAGAGAGGAATATGAAGGATATGGAGCCTTTGATGATGTTTACATGAGGGAGGAGGAGATGAGAGGGGGTCGTGGAGATCCAAGGAGATATCGAGGGTATGAAGAAAGGGGAAACCGACACCAAGAGAGAGACGTAGGCATCAACACCATCAAGTTGAGCCTACCCATCCTTAAAGGTGAAAGTGACCCCGAGGCCTAATTAGCTTGGGAATCAGCTTGTGACAAAGTATTCCAAGTTAATGATATCTCGGAAGAAAAGAAAGGTTGTAATGCTACAGCTCATTTTTAGGGTTATGCTAACACTTGGTGGGAGTATATCAAGCTGTTCGGTAATGAAGTAGTTGATGGGCAGCCACCACCATGGTTTCGATTGAGGTACTTGATGAGACAACGGTACCTTCCTAAGAGATATCGCCATGAGTTGCTTGCTAGATTGTACAACTTGCGTGAAGGTAACAAGAGTGTGATGGCATATTTTGATGAGTTTCAAAAACTCATGTTGAAACTTGATCATCGTGGGGAACAAATCAGTCATGACGTCATCCGGTTCAAGTGTGGGTTGAACAAAGAGATCTCCACTCATTTAACACTTCACAAGTTTGATACCGTTGAAGGTATTTTCCAAGCGGCTCTTGAGATTGAAAGGGAACTTAAAGAGAGATCGTCTTTCAAGGTAAGGGGACAAGCCACCTCGGGCTGGCCCAAAAATAAGGACCAACCCCCCACTACAAGGCTGCCCGAGCCCAAAATAGTCCACAAAATTCCTCCAAAATCGGAAGCTCACAAGTATCCTAACCCAAAGGGATTCCAATGTTTCAAGTGCCAAGGTTAGGGACATAAGGCCAATGAATATCCAAACCGACGCAACATGATCCTACGGGAAGGGAGATTGTATTATCTTGGTGAGGAGGTGGACCTTGAAAGGGGAGAGGATGAGGCCGAGCCTCAAGATGGAGAGGAACCCGATAATGGACCACATGATGATGATGGTGAAGATGTTTATCTGCAAGAAGGGGAGTGTGTGGTTCTAAACTTGTAGTTAGGCGCGTCATGATTAGTAAGGCAATTGATGACCCAATCCAAAGGGAAAATCTATCCCATACTAAATGTCTTGTAAAGGGGAGTGTGTGCACCTTGGTGATCGATAGTGGTAGTTGTACAAATATTGTGAGTAATGCTATGGTAAATTTCTTGAAGTTACCAACTACACCGCACACTAGTCCTTACAAGTTACAATGGTTGAATAAATGTGGTGAATTAAAGGTCACAAGTCAATGTGTGATACAGTTTAAGGTGGGAAACTACCACGATGAAGTGCTTTGTGACGTGATACCAATGCAAGCATGTCACTTGCTGCTAGGTAGACCTTGGCAATATGATAGGTCTACCAAACACGATGGGAGGTCCAATCGATATACACTTGAGAAGGATGGCCGAAAGGTTACACTTCATCCTCTTTCGCCTTCCCAAGTGAATGAGTGGCATCAAAGGATGAGAGAATTGAAGGAAATGGGAGAGGAGTCCGAAAAGGAAAAAAAAGAGGGAATTCCGTAGGTGGGGCAGTAGGGGCATCCGAGGCTTCCTCAACATCAAAAGGGATGGAAAACATGGTGATGTTGGTTAGGACGAAGGAACTCTTCGTGGATAATGATGAGGACACGCCTATGTTACTTTTGGCTCATTGTTTTAATACTAACCCCACTAATTCTTCCATTTCTCCTTTGATTTCTTGTGTGTTGTAGGATTATGAAGATGTATTTCCTAAAGAACTTTCGCAAAGATTTCCCCCACTTCGGGGAATTGAAAACCAAATTGACTTTGTACTAGGATCACAATTGCCAAACAAGCCGGCTTATAGTATCAACCCTACAGACACCAAAGAATTGCAACGTCAATTTGAGGAGCTCCTCAACAAAGGGTATATCAAGGAGAGCATGAGTCTGTGTGCGGTTACGGTGCTACTAGTGCCCAAAAAGGATGGAACGTGGCGTATGTGTGTGGACTGTCGAGCTATCAACAAGATTACGATAAAATATCACCACCCTATCCCTCGGTTAGATGACATGCTAGATGAATTGAATGGTTCATGCTTGTTTTCCAAGATTGATTTAAGAAGTGGCTATCACCAAATAAGATTGCAACCCGGTGATGAATGGAAAACCGCCTTCAAGACCAAGTTTGGTCTCTATGAATTGATGGTTATGCCCTTCGGCCTAACAAACGCTCCAAGTACTTTTATGAGGCTAATGAATCATGTGATGAGGACATTTACTGGAAAGTTTGTTGTTGTCTACTTTGATGATGTCTTGGTGTATAGCAAGTCTTTAAAAGAGAATGTGATGCATTTACAATGTGTGCTTGATGTCCTTAGAAAGGAAAAATTGTATGCAAATCTGGAAAAGTGCTCCTTTGGTGTTAATGAAGTTGTTTTCTTGGGTTTTGTTGTTAGTTCAAGAGGGGTCAAAGTGGATGAATCCAAGATAAATGCTATCAAAAATTGTCCAACCCCACAAACCGTTGGGGAAGTAAGAAGCTTCCACGGGTTGGCTAGTTTTTATAGAAGGTTTGTCAAAGGATTTAGCACCATAGTTGCCCCCTTGACCGAGTTCATTCGGAAAGAACAACCCTTCAAGTGGGGAGACGAGCAAGCTAAGGCTTTTGAAGCCTTGAAAGCTATTATCATCTCCATGCCCTTGTTACAATTGCCCAACTTTGACAAGACATTCGAACTCGAGTGCGATGCGAGTAAAGTAGGCATAGGGGCTGTTTTGATGCAATATTCCAAACCTATAGCTTAATTTGGCGAAAAGCTCAAAGGAGCAACTTTAAACTACTCCACATATGATTTAGAGTTGTATGCCTTGATTAGAGCCTTGGCCACTTGGCAACACTACTTATGGCTTAAGGAGTTCGTGATCCGAACGGACCATGAATCCTTAAAGCATCTCCGGGCCCAAGATAATCTTAACAAATGGCATGCCAAATGGATTGAGTTTCTTGAGACCTTCCCTTATGTTATCCAATACGAAAGGGTTAAGCACAATGTAGTAGCCGATGCTTTGTCTAGAAAACATGCCCTTGTGTCCACCTTATCATCAAAATTGATGGGTTTTGAGAGTTTAAGAGAGTTGTATCCCAAGGACCCTCACTTTGCTCCTATCTTTAGGGAATGCGAAGAATTGGGTAGGGACAAGTGGGATTTGGCTAGGGTTTCAAATCCCTATGCAAAGTTTGATGGTTACTTATTTAAAGGTAGACGATTGTGTGTACCCTCTAGCTCTTGGAGAGAATTATTTGTGAGGGAAGCACATGATGGCGGTCTAATGGGTCATTTTGGGGTCGAAAAGACCTTCGGAATATTGGAGGAGCAATTCTATTGGCCCAAAATGTGCAAGGATGTGACTAGGATTTGCGGCCAATGTGTAGAATGCAAGAGAGCCAAATCTCGGCTCCTACCTCACGGGTTGTGCACCCCGCTGCCCACTCCTTTATGTCCTTGGCTTGATATATCTATGGATTTTGTGTTGGGGCTGCCAAGGACTCGATGAGGCCGGGATAGTATTTTTGTTGTAGTTGACTGATTTTCTAAAATGGCATACTTTATTTCTTGCTTTAAATGTGATGACGCACCTAGCGTGGCCTCTTTATTTGTTGATAATGTTGTTAAATTGCATGGTGTTACAAGGACCATTGTGAGTGATAGGGACTCTAAGTTCCTACGCCATTTTTGGAAGTCCATGTGGGGTAGGCTTGGTACCAAGTTGTTGTTCTCTACGTCCTGCCACCCACAAACCGATGGCCAAACGGAAGTAGTAAATAGGACTTTGGGTACTATGCTACATTCCATGGTTAATGGAAAAATGACTTCTTGGGAAGATCACTTACCATTGATTGAATTTTCCTATAACCGTGTCATACACTCAAGTACCGGAATGACTCCCTTTGAGTGTGTTTACGGCCTCAACCCCCTTACCCCTTTGGATTTAATGCCTTTGCCAAGTGATCTTATGATTATCTTAGATGGAAGCAAGCGGGCAGATTCTATGAAAAAGTTACATGAGAAGGTGCGGCTTCAACTTGAGAATAAAAACCAAGAAATGGCAAGGAGGGCAAACAAGGGGAGAAAGAAATTCATTCTTGAACCGGGAGATTAGGTGTGGGTGCATCTTCGGAAGGATAGGTTTCCATCTCAAATAAAGTCCAAATTGATGCCTAGGGGTGATGGTCCATTCCAAGTACTTGAGAAGATCAATGACAATGCCTACAAGATTGACCTTCCACCGTAATATCAAGTGCACAACACTTTCAACGTTTGTGATATCTCTCTCGTGGATGCAGTTGAAGATGGCTAAATGCTGAATTTGGGATCAAATTCCTCTCAAGATGGAGAGGATGATACGGGTGGGACAAGCTGTCCAACAAGTACACGACCTTTCACACGAAGCCAAGCTCGGGAATTACAAAAACTCCAAGCCTTGTTCATGCAAATGGCCGTGTGTGAGTTGGTGATTGACCCACCTAAGGATTTAAATGTTTTTAAGTGTGAAGAGGGACCTTGAAGTGTAATAAACTTACACTCCAAGGCCATCCCCCATGACAAGGGTAAACTAGTCATTTTTGCCTTGTAATATAAATAGAACATATTAGGGTTATTTGGGTAGTTCTCCCATCAGATTTTGAACATAACACTTGTTATATTTTGGATCTCTCTCTCTCTACTCTATCTCACAAGTAGAGTGATACTTGTGTTGTATCTTGGCTAGAAACAAGGATCTTGAGGTCATAGAGTTCCTCTTGGTCCAAGTAAGAACTTGGTGTTAATATTCAATAGTCTTGGGGTCCTCTCTTGTTGTTAGGGTTCTTAGACTCTTGAATATTTTATGTCAAGTTACTATCTTTTTGTGATCTTGTTAATGTTGTATTTGTAATCTTGAAGTCTAGTGAAGCCGTGTGGGGCTCTTTCGATTCACTAGCACTTATTGTTCAACTTGCTGATTTTTGTGTTATTTTGTTATTCTTGTTGCTGATTTCGTGGGAACTTTGTGTTGTGGGCTTGATAGTGTATCATTTGGTATCAAAGCAAGGCTGGTTCTGTTCCTACACTACCAATCTTGGGCTATCTTGGTTTTTAAAAAAAAAAGAGAGGAGAAATATGTCCGTCTTGTTGTCTCAACCGAGATTGGTGTTTGTGTGTTTAGATCTAGGTGTTATTTTGCTTGTTTAGTGTGTTTATAGTGTTGATTTATTTCTCACCAACACTAAAGTGTCTAGATCTAAAGTTGAGCTTATAATATTGACTATTTTTGTGGTGACTTGAAGTGGGTCGTAGGTTGTACCTTGTTGATGACCATTGGTGGCTTTTGTGTTATGTTCTTGAAGAAGTTGATGTTGTGTTCTTGAATGTTGTTGTGGTTTTCATCTTGTTCTTCATCTATTCTTACAACTCAAGGCAACAAAAGTATAAAATAGATCCAAAGGGTTGTAAGACAAAAGTTATAAAGAAGTTGGTGAGAAGACTTGCACACATCACTTCCTAGACTTGACAACCACTTTTCCTTAAATCACGGAACCTTGTTTTGTGGGATTAGTATAGTCAAATCTTACCTTTTGAGTTTGAAAAGTTGAAAAAGAGTACAAGACTTTACCTTCCCTCCAAAACCATTGTCATCCATTACAAGTTGTGTGAATCTTGAAATTTCAGATTTTTGACCAAAAAAAAAATAAAAAATTATGTGGGCCCACGACTAATTACATGCTGCCACGTCACTAATAAGCTCAAATTTGGTTACTCTTTTCCTAGTTTCTAATGGTTGATTCTTGGTTTCCTTACCTGGTTCTAGAACTAATTAACAAACTAGTACATTCCTACTAGGTTGTCAATTAGTCCTTTTGAATTCGTTGTTCGTGTCAACGATTACTTGGGTGCTTTTTATATTTTGAATACGTTGTTACTTATTGGTTCTAGTCCGACGAGAATTCTTTGAGTCTTCAAACAAAAATCCACTCCGGATAAGAGCTTACTCATACCTTAAAGGATTCACGAGTTACTAGCCAATCTACAACACTTGTAGAACTCAATTGTGAGGTGATCCAAAGAGTGTAATACCTTGGCAATGGAAGGGACCACGTCCCAAAATATGGATACTAATGCTCTTGACTCCATGAGGGTCACTCTTGAGGCCATTACCCGAACACTTGAAAGGTTGAATACGGAATTTGGGGCTGTGAGAGGGGACTTGGCAGCAATAAAGGGAGAAGTGTCGACTATTAGTGGGAGATTAGAACAAGTGGAGAGTCAAAGGAATTCTCACCCTTCTACTCCTCTACATGTTTCTACCAATGGCCATGATAGAACTTCCTCCGCAACCATCACTCCCAAAACCTTGCACCAAATGCTAAATACATCTCAAGCTCCACTAAATGCCACAAGCCAAACCACTCCTTTCCCTCCAAACCATGACTCCACTAGACCAATACATTTCCAAACTCCTCAAGTCCCACAAAAGGGATTTGGACGTCAAGTACCTCTGCCAAATCCGAATCCTCCATTCCAAGCTCCATTAAACCAAAGACCACCACCTCCACAAAATCCAATTCCTCCAAATCAAGTCCAAAATGCCCAAAACCATCCAGCCCACTTTGAGGAATATGGTAGAGAGGAATATGAAGGATATGGAGCCTTTGTTGATGTTTACATGAGGGAGGAGGAGATGAGAGGGGGTCGTGGAGATCCAAGGAGATACCGAGGGTATGGAGAAAGGGGAAACCGACACCAAAAGAGAGACGTAGGCATCAACACCATCAAGTTGAGCCTACCCATCTTTAAAGGTGAAAGTGACCCCGAGGCTACTTAGCTTGGGAATCAGCTTGTGACAAAGTATTCCAAGTTAATGATATCTCGGAAGAAAAGAAAGGTTGTTATGATATAGCTCATTTTTAGGGTTATGCTAACACTTGGTGGGAGTATATCAAGCGGTTTGGTAATGAAGTAGTTGATGGGCAGCCACTACCGTGGTTCCGATTGAGGTACTTGATGAGACAATAGTACCTCCCCGAGAGATATCGCCATGAGTTGCTTGCTAAATTGTACAACTTGCGTTATGGTAACAAGAGTGTGATGGCGTATTTTGATGAGTTTCAACAACTTATGTTGAAACTTGATCATCGTGGGGAACAAATCAGTCATGACGTCATCCGATTCAAGTGTGGGTTGAACAAAGAGATCTCCACTCATTTAACACTTCACAAGTTTGATACCGTAGTTACATTCATGCCTTCATGTTATTTATGCTTACATTATTTTTGGAGCTCAGTTGGCGGTTGCCTACTGAGTACGATGTGTTTGGTACTCATACTACACTTCTGCGGCCTGCAGGTTATAGTACGTGTTATCGGCGTTGATGTGTATGTATTGTGCAGAGCAGGTATGGATCGGAGACTTAGGGTGAGCTCCTGACGTTTTGAAGTATCCCTACTCTCCCTATTATTGTAGACTGTTCTCTATGTGTATCAGAGATCTACACCTTTACCCGTACAAAGCCTCAAATGACGCCATATCGATATTAGAATGGTAATTGTTATTATATGCAAACTCGGCCAAAGGTAGGAACTGATCCCAATAACCTCCAAAATCCATCACACACGCACGGAGCATGTATTCCAACACCTAGATCATTCGCTCAAACTACCCATCGGTCTGAGGGTGAAAAGTTGTACTAAAATCCAACCTAGTACCCAATTCCTCATGCAACTTCTCCCAAAAGTTAGAAGTAAATTGAGTACCCCTATCTGAGATAATAGAAATCGGGACCCCATGCAACTGAACAATCTCCTTAAGATAAATCTTGGCTAACTTTGCTGCATTGTAAGTCACTTAGACTGGAATGAAATGTGCAGACTTAGTGAGCCTATCCACAACAACCCATATAAAATCATACTTCCCCAAAGCCTTGAGAAGACCAAAAACAAAATCTATAGCTATTCTCTCCTATTTCCATTCAGGAATTGGCATACTCTGAAGAGTACCACAAGGCTTCTGATGCTCATATTTTATCTGCTGGTAACTCTGGCATTTAACAACAAAATCAATTGTGTCTCGCTTCATCCAACCCACTAGATATTTGAACCTCTAATCAATCTTGGAAAAGATGGATGCACCCTACAATTGGTCAAACAAATCATCGATGCGGGGTAAAAGATACTTGTTACAGATCGTAGCCTTGTTCAACTGCCTGTAGTATATACACCTATGAAGGCTACAAACCATCTTTTTCACAAACAAGATAGGATCACCCTACAGAGAGGAACTTAGTCTGATAAATCCCTTACGTAAAAAATCTAGCAACTGAGCCTTTAGCTCCTTCAACTCAGCCAGAGCTATCCTATAGGGGTATAGAAATAGGACGGCTACCCGACTCTAGATCAATATAGAAATTAATGTCATGATCTGGTGTCATACTAGGCAAATTTGCAAGAAATACCTCTTGGAACTCACACACCACAGGAACTAACTCAATAGATGGGACCTCTGCAGTAGTGTGCCGAAGATGTGCTAGGAAGGTCGAACACCCTCTCCCAATTAACCTCTTAGCATGAATAAATGAAATAAGTTTTATAGGAGCAGGACTATAATCACCCTCCCACTCAAGCCTATCCATCCTCGGCATAGACACAGTCACTGTCTTAGCATGATAGTCTAATACAGCATGATACAGAGACAAGGCACTCATTCCCAGAATTATGTCAAAATCTACCATGTCTAGAATCACCAAATCTACCTAAGTTTGATACCCCATAAACATAATAGAACAAGAGCGGTAAACCTTATCAATAGTAATAGAATCACCAACAGGGGTAGAAACGTGAACAGGAAAGTCAGGTAGATCACACACTATGTCCACCCCACAACAAAATCGAAAGATACATATGAGAAAGTAGAACCATGATCAAATCATACAGTGTCCATCTGGTCACAGACAAGAATAGTACCTATAATAACAGCATCTGATGCCATTACCTTGGGCCTGCCTGGAAATGTATAGAAATAGGCCCTTTCATCTGTCTGAGCGTCACCCTGCCGAGCTGAGAACTATCTCACTGGTTTCTGCCCCTACCTTTCGGTGATCACCTATGGATGATCTCAACCACTACCACCGCCTCTCCTACCTACTAGAGTGGGAGACCAGGGAGCCTACTACTGGCCAGAATGACCATAGTGCCTAAAATTAGGACAATACCTCCAGATGTGACCAACCCCTACCGCACTCATAATATGTACGATCCAAGGTGGGTTGTTAAACTAAAGAAGATAAAGGGAGGAAACCACCCAAGTCTAAAGATGGTTGGATATCCCCTAAGAGACCCTCAGTAGATACTTGCATCACTGACTGAATGGGATGGGGCAGGGTATACCTGCAAGCTCTGACCCCTAGAATAAGAACCACTGAAACTGCCCCCTTTACGGGTATTCTTTCCTACCCTTTTGGCATAACCCTCTTGCTTTAAACCTTTCACCTTCTTAACGAAATCAACCATCTCCGGAAAAGACTTACCTAAAGATGTCATCTGAAGAGAAAAAATCTAGAGACCTGTGTTTAAACACTTCACAAAGCGATGGATCAGCTCCTTCTCAATTTGTAGCAGCTAAAATAAATACCGGGATAATAAATGGAATGTAGCCTCATAGGTCGTAACTTATATACTCTCCTGCTCAAGATTAGTGAACTCATCCCTTTTTCTATCCATCAATGTACGAGGAACATACTTCTCTATAAAAACAGAGTAAAGCTGATTCTAAGTCTACAGAGGTAGACCTACAACCCTACATTCCACATAAGCTCTCTGCCACATCTTGGCATCTCCCTGAAAATGGAAAGTGAAAAATTTCACACCATACCTCTTAACCACTCCCATCATTTGAAGTCTCTCATGGTAATCAACAATGAACTCACAGGAATCCTCAAACTCGGTGCCACAAAAAATGAGAGACTTCATCTTGATAAACTTGTAAAAACAATCATGCTCTAGTCCCATTTCCTGTCAACGTACTCAAGAAGTTCAAAACCTGCTGAATCACATTGAAAGACATCTGAATCCGAGATGCACTTCTCTTAATTTGTGATGCTCCCTCATGAACCAACATCCCCTCATCCTACATCGGTATCATTCTATCCTCTGCTATCTCAGGCACATCCTTATATGGGGAGAAGATACTAACCTCTCCTGAGTTGGTCCCGTTGCCAGGGCCCTACCCCTAGCAGGCACTGCTCTCCTTTCTCTACCTTGTCCTCCCCTCGCCTATCTTGTGCCATAAATAGCAGCCCCAAAGGCAGATTTTGACATCTTAACTCTTGCTCTATTTGCTTGTGTTCTCACCATCAGTGAGAATAAAAAAGAAAGAAGTTAGATACCAATTTGGATCACTAGATACCAATTGAAATAAACTAATAGCACGAAATAAAAAAAATTGAACTTTCCTAGTGTCCTGCAATCTCTCAAAGAAAAGTACAGACATCTCCATACGATTTCTCAAGACTCTACTAGAGATGTTCTTGTCTGATGAGATTGAAAAACCTACGGCTCTGATACAAACCTTGTCACGACCCAAATAGTCATGAGTGGCACCCACGCTAATTCAATGAATCAGCAAATAACAAATAAGCCACGTAACCATCAAGAGTATCAGCTATATTTTAAACTACCACAAAATCAAGAATAATACCATAAGTAAAAAGTATGTCCTTTTAAACTTCTCAAATAGAACACCATTAACTAGTTATAAGATTATTTAATCATACAACCTCTCAAAATCAACACTAGTCTATACACACATGCTAAGGGACTTATCTCTGCCTAACTAGTCATGACCTGTAGGGTATAATCTATGTTCATGTAGAATACTTGCATGGTACCCCATCCTCCATAAACAAGTAATATCAATATCCATATTTGTACCAGCGGGGTACCCGATCCTCCATAGTAATATTATGTACATTTTATCAAATCGCACTGTCTCTCAGAATACAACACGGCATACTAAATTTACAAGTACACTTATAATCATAAAGCAATTCAATCAAGTTTGATTTTCAATAAATATTCATACTAGTGTCACCAATCTAAATATCATCAGATTCAAGTATTTCTGAATACCAATCAATAAGCATCCAATTTAGGAGCATATAAATATTAAATCGAGTCTAAACTCCAATTAAATCATAACCTATCTCAACCAAAAAATCCGAATGCAAGCTAATTTACAAGGGCCTAGGCCTTTTATAAAGCTTTTGAATGGTCAAAATTTGTTCAATGCAAGATACCTATAAAAGTATGAACTAGCATGTGGAATTTGAGTTAAAATGGGTCATTATTCAATTCCCAAATTTAGAATTCTTACTCTAAAAATCCTAGAAATAAAACTTCAGTTTATCAAAGCTATCTGGATAGTTTTACGAGAAACAGTAGTTGCATTACAATTCATAAGTAAAAACCATTAACCAAGCACATAGTCTAATTATTAATGGCCAATGATTTAGTCATCATTACCTTATCATTAAGTTGACCTAGCAATACCTACTTCTAAAGGCAAGAAAGATAACTTCCCCAATTTTCCATTTGTCTAATATCACTCCTCTCACGTCATTGCCCACATATCACTTGCCCTATCATTGAATACTCCTACCATTTTATTCTACTCAATAATACACTCATCGTAAACCAATAATTAATCCATACTTTATTATCTCATAAACCACCATTTGAGACTCTTTATAGGAGGAGATGTAGATTTTCCATTGGCTGGTTTGAGGTTGGTAAGGGTGTGCTGATAGGGACATACATAGTTCATAATGCAATGGAAAAAGTTAAGTGATTCAAGAGAGGTTGAAGGCTGCACAAAACCGACAGAAATCTTATTCAGATGTAAGGAGAAGAGACATAGAGTTTGGGAGTGATGATTGGAGTTTTTTGAAGGTTTCACCTATGAAGAGTGTTATATTGCATTTTGGTAAGAAAGGACAACTCAGTCCTCTGTTTATTGACCCCAATCAAATTGCTAGTAGCATGGGAAAAGTGGATTATGAGTTGGAGTTACCTAAAGAGTAGGCATCTATGTATCCAGTATTTCATATCTCTATGTTAAATGAGTGTATTGGTGATCCTGCACATGTTTTTCTTATATATAATATTGGTATTAAGGACAGCATATCATATGAAGAGGTTACAGTTCAGGCTTTAGATCATCAAGTTTGCAAGTTGAGAACTAAAGAGGTTTCATTAGTTAAAGTCTTATGGAGGATCCAAGCAGTTGAAGAAGCTACATGGGAAGCTAAAGAAAATATGAAGGCTAGATACCCCCATATTTTCACTCCTTCAAGCGAAGATGTTTAAGGTAGAATTTTTCTTCCTATAATGATTCTTAAAACTCTTATGCCATGACTCTTTGTCTTATATGTTCATCTTTTGCTCGTGCTCATGTACACTCTAGTTGAGTTCAGCTCATGATTATAAGAAAGACTAGTTCATTCTTTGATTACGGCCTCTTTCTTCATTCGAGGATGAGTGATTCCAAGGGAGAGTATTGTAACATCTGAGAAGTTAAACTCATGATTTTTCGGTACTTAGCTTAGCTTAACATCAAATCTCATATTTCCAAGCTTCTATGAGAGGAACCATGACTCGTGATTCAAGTCCACGGTTCGTACTTCCAACCATGGAGTTAGTCCTGAAAACTTTAGGTTCTCTAGGTTACCACGGCACAAGATATTAGTCCACAATCTATGGGATCAAATGTGGCATTAGATTTGCAAGTTAGCTATTTCCTATAGAACTTTATGGTAGGGTTCACAAGCCATAAAACATAGTCCACAGTCCATAGGACCCAACAATGAATCAGATTCTAAAATCTAGCAAATTCCTATAGGAGATAACGGGTAGCTAAACGGTACATGGAATTCATTACATGCTCCATGAAACCATTCATGGAATTTGTTCCAGAACCTTAGAAAAATCATTCCAGATGCCTACAGCTCAGACCATGACTCGTGGATGGGAACCACAGTCTATGGAATGACTCGTGAACAAAAATCCTATAATTTTTAGTAATGTTTTGAAAATGGTATTTTTTACATTTACTTACCTTATTACCCCATCCCATGACATTTTAACCTTCAAAAGGTATAAATATCATCTTTTTAAGTCAATTAACCTTTTTGTTTCCCCAACCCAAGTCAAGAGCAAGTTCTTCGATCAATCAAGCATCTAGGTTCTATTCAAGTCAAGTCCTTTCTTTTTAAAGTCATTGTCTTTAACAGGTATGCAAGAATTCAGTGATGGATTTCTTTCATCCTCAAAGCTAGGGTTTTATGCTCAAACCTCTATAGTCGATTTCCTTATATGTTTAACCTAATTTTTATGAAAGGATTTCTTTAATCTTATGAACATTATGCTAATTCCTTATTAATTATTCGAAACTCATGTTTTGAGAATGTTTATGAAACTATGAACCCTGCACTGAAAAGATATATATTTTAGATGTAAATTTCTGCATATGACATATGATATAGAAATTGAGCAAAGACTCAAACTATGATTCATCTATATTACACGATATAAGATGAGCACTTGTATATTTATCACGACCCAATTTTCAAGTCATGATGGCGCCTACCAAAAACCACCAATAGGCAAGCCAAGCCCTAGCCCGGGGCGAGAAGCGACGGGCCAGTAGGCGGGATCTCACAAGAAAGGAGATGAAGCAAAACTACTACCATCAACATACTACGAACGTAAAGACAAAGGAAGTATACATATCGGGACAAAAAGAAAGAGGACAGTATATCACTATAAAACCCTTCCCAAGACCTGGTGAGGTCTACCCACGAGCCACTACTAGACATATCCAGAATTCAAGACAGAAACCAAATATACACATAATATATACAGCAGTCTAGGATCTAAAAGATTATACATTAGAGATGGAGTGGGACCTGCATTAGACATCAGTAAGATTTTACTGCTCCAAAATCAGAGCTGAGAAGGGAGTCACATAACGGCTGTCTGCTAGTGCCTGGATCTGCATTGGAAAAGATGCAGAAGTACAGTATGAGTATCGGGGCAACGGGTACTCAGTAGGCATCATCGGTCGACTAAGCTCAATGTAACATAAATAAGCTGAAGTACGGGGGTGCATGCTAAGTCCGGTTATAACTGATAAGAAAATGCGATACTGAATAGTAAGTAAGTAACTGCACACCGAACACATAAGTCAAACATAACCCAATTGGGCCCCCATAAGACCGCTGGGCACATGAAAGAATACAATACCCATACTGGCCCCCATAAACTGGCAGGACACACAAGAATAGTAAATGCATAGTCCCTAGTGTCTCAAAGTTGTACCAGTATCCAGTAATCACAATAGCCAATGGGGTGCACAGGGCTTGAACCAACACCAATGGGTAATAACAAGAGGCCAAATGCCGAAATCTAATCTGACACAGTGGGTAATAATAATAGGCCACATATATATCATATCTACCAAAACTCAGAGAACAATAGAATCATAATCACGGTACCCAATACCAAAACTCATAGTGCACCATAATCTGGGGCTGGACTCGAACCGGGACACCCAATAGTTAATAACCAACATCATCATAAATGAATTAGTAGCTGAACTCAAATCAGAACTTATTATAACCAGTAACAATAACAAAGCCCTATGTCACATCATAACAATAAACGAGGAACATGCTAGTACCAGGCCAAAGCCAAAATATAGGTAAAGGAGCTAACCCATCATCTGCTACAAGGTAAGTACCCGGGTCCTCCTAGGTTTATAGTCTACTATCATGTGATATCTAAGTCAGTTTGGATAACTAGAGAAGCTAATGGAAAGGCGGGTCCCAATTTTAAGCCAAAGTCAGCAATCCTGATCAAGTTTTGTGCTATTAGGGACTAAAAGGATAAACAGTCCAACCAGGTATAATCAGGGTGACTCAATCCCATCACAAGCCTAACAGGTCATACTAGGGCCTGACTAAGCCCAAAGATGTCAAAGTTCTAATAAGTCGGTAAAATGGGTAACGGGGCCCACTATCGGGTCTCGAAAACCAAGTCTAGTTATACCTATCTAAGTTTGTGCTAAGTCTATCTAAGCCTGGACTAAGGTCCAAACATAACATTCCCCAACCAGCAACAATAACAATAATACTATCCGACCCCAAATAGATCATCTGTGGTGTACCACTAGGATAACAGGCCTGGAATGTGTTCGAATAGCCCTATCAAACCTAAAAGGCCTAAATCATAGCAAACCACCACCAATCCTATAATACCAGCCCACAACACCAGCATAATAACATACATATATCACACATAAGCCCATTCTAAGTGTAAAGGAAACCTAGCCTACCTAGACACCGTCGTAAGCCTGTCAAAAAACTCGCTAAGCTGGAGTCTTACCCTTTCGAGAGGCCTCCAATTGCTGCCACGATATCAAAATAATAAACTATATGTCAAAACATGACTCTTTATACCCATATGTCACTAGGTCAAAAAATGACCGGACAACTCACGTAAGGCCTACTTGCAGAATCCGCCAAACCTAAACCATCACAGCATCCCAGCTTTCACCGTGACTAGTAGTCACAATATCTATATTATCATCTGAGCTTAATAAATAGCTCAAATACCAATAACCATACCAACAAATCCAACGGAAATATAAACGATCATAAAACTAGGAAAACATACCGTAGAAATATCGAGAACGAAGCCATGAACTTAAATATGTGAGTGTTCAAGCTTAGAACTTGCTATACAAGCTTATATAAGAGCTTGAAGCTCTAAAAATGGTGCTTCTATGAACTTTGGCCGTTTAGAAATGAAAGAGAAGGTGAAATGTTTATATATAGCCAAGGCAGGTGGTGCTAAAGCGCCCTTATGGCAGCTTAAGCGCCTAGCACTAAAGCTCCATAAGTGGCTGCTTAAGCGCTCCACCACATCCATATTTTGGCCACTAAAGCGGATCCAAGGGTGGCTAAGGCGCCTATGGTTGCTTAAGTGTATGGCCAATGCCAAAAATGGCTAAGTTCGGGCAATTTTGACTATGTGTCCGGGATTGATCCGGAGTCCCATGCACACAAACGAACTATGCTACCTAACTAATTTCAATGCTACGGACTCAATAGCACTGTCAAAATTTCCATCAAAGTTTGTTCCAACTAAAATTGGGGCCCACACCCCAGGGGCTGACTCGACTTAGCCAATAGTCGACCTATCACCCAAAACAAGTTCGGGAACCTCAAGACCCAAACCAAAGGTCTACCTAACCTAAAATCGACATTCCAGATCTGATGAGATGGTCAAAAATGGTATCCGAGGCTTTTTAACTGGTGGTTTAGGCCCAGGAGCCATACCTGACTACCAGAAAATTCAATATAGGAAAGTGATTCTAAAAGTCAAACAAACTGCCAGGTAACCGTACTACCAGTCCCAGCAAGTCATACACGACCTGGGGCATTAATGGAAAGGATCTAAGCATTGTAAACATGTGTAAACATTGGGAATGATCTAGAGGGTCATTAAAGTATCCACTACTAAAAGGGACTTTCATCCGCGAAAGTCAAGAATAAGCGCATACCTGAAAACGTGAACAAGTAGCGAAATTGGGCTCGCATATCAAGCTCAAGCTCCCAAGTGGCCTCCTCAACTAGACAGTGACGCCACTATACCTTAACCATTAGAATATCCCGGAAGCGCATTCGTCTGACATTTCTGGCCAGAATAGACACAGGCTCCTCTACAAATGCTAACTTCTCGTCTAACTAAACTAAGTCCCACCATAGCATATGCGACTCATCCAAAATATATTGTCGCAGCATAGAAACATGAAACACTGGGTGAATAGTAGAAAATATCAGAGGCAAAGCTAACACATATGCTACCTCCCTAACTATCCACAAAATCTCAAAGGGTCCATTATATCTGGGGCTAAGCTTGCCCCTCCTACCGAATTGCTTCACACCCTTCATGGGCAATACTCGTAAGAAAACTCTATCACCAACTCTGAATCTCAATAGATGACGCCTACGGTTAGCATAACTCTTCTATCTACTCTGAGTTGTCTGTAGCCTGTCCTAAATCACCCAAACTCGGTCCAAAGATTCACAGAGCAAATATGTGCCACGAGGACTAATCTTCGAAGTTTTGAACCAACCAACTAGAGACTGATACCGTCTATCATACAAAGCCTCAAACGGAGCCATCTGACTGCTGGAGTGGAAGCTATTATTATACGCAAACTCTGCTAAAGGCAAGAATTGATCCCACTGACCCCCAAAGTCTAACACACAAGCACGGAGCATATCTTCTAATACCTGAATATTCCACTCTGATTGTCTATCGATTTGAGGATGAAACACAGTACTGAGGTCCACTTGAGTACCCAACTCCTCCTGGAAAGTCCACAAAAAACTGGAGGTAAACTGAGACCCTCGATCTGAGATAATAGATACTAGCACTCCATGTAGGCAAACCACCTCATGAATATATACGCAAGCTAACCTTTCAGCACTGTAGGAAACTTGAACAGGGATAAAATGGGTCGTTTTAGTCAATCGATCTACAATGACCAAAATATTATCAAAATCATGGGACGTGCGAGGTAATTCACCAATGAAATCCATGGTGACTCGTTCCCACTTCCACTCGGTAATGGGCAACTGCTGAAGCAAACCACCGGGTCTCTGGTGCTCGGCCTTTACCTGCTGACAACACAGACATTGAGACATTAACTCAGAAATATCTCCCTGTATACCACTCCACCAGTAGTGCTGCCTCAGATCTTGGTACATCTTAGTTGTCCCGAGGTGAATAGAGTATCTGGAACTGTGCACCTCGCGTAAAATTAAAGTAATCAAGTCTCCAACCCTCGAAACACACACAAGACCATTATATCTCAGTACATCATCAGAACCCAAAGTATCCCTCTAGGACTCACCTCGTACTTCCCTCTCTCGAAGACCATGAAGTTTAATATCCCCAAACTGTCGTATCTTAATCTTCTCTAACAAAGTAGACCTCGCCCCAACACAAGCAATAATCCTCCTGGGATCAGAGATATCCAAACACACTATCAAATTAGCTAAGGACTGAATGTCCAAAGCCAATGGCCGCTGAGAGACTAGAATAAAGGCTAAACTACCTATACTCACTGCCTTCTGGCTCAAGTCATCCGCAACTACATTCACCTTTCCTGGATGATAGAGAATAGAGATGGTATAGTCCTTCAGCAATTCTACCCATCGATGCTGCCTCAAATTAAGATCCCTCTGAGTCATAAGATGCTGAAGACTGTGGTGATCAGTATAAATATCAAAATGAACCCCGTATAGACAGTGCCTCTAAATTCTGAATGAAAATACTACCGCTTCCAACTCCAAGTCATGAGTAAGGTAATTATGCTCGTGCACCTTTGGTTGTCTAGATGCATAAGCATCACGCGACCTCACTGCATCAGAAAACAACCCAATCCGACACCAGAACTATCACAGTAGACAGTGAAACCCTCACCCTCAACTGGAAAAGTCAACATAGGAGCGAAAGTAAGTCGGTCCTTGAGTTTTAGGAAGCTCGTCTCACAACCCTCATACCACTAAAATAGAACCTCCTTCCTGGTCAATCTAGTCATAGGAGCTGCAATAGATGAGAAACCCTCGACAAATCATTTGTAATACCCTGCTAACCCAATAAAATTGTGAACCTCAGTAGGCGACGTAGGCCTAGCCCAACCTTGAATAGCCTCAATCGTTACTAGGTCTACCATGATACCGTGTAAGGATACAACATGCCCCAAGAAAGATACAGACTTAAGCCAAAACTCACACTTTGACAACTTGGCATAAAATCGATAATTTCTCAAAGTATGGAGCATAATCTTTAAATGTTGCTCGTGCTCCTCACTATTCCTCGAATAAACAAAAATGTCGTCGATTAAGACAATCATAAAAGAGTCCAAGTACGACCTAAATACATGGTTCATTAATTCCACGAAGGCTGCTGGGGTATTAGTCTATCCAAAATACATCACCAAGAACTCATAGTGGTTGTAACGAGTCCTAAAAGCTGTCTTAGGGATGTCTGCAGCCCTAACTCTTAACTGATGGTAACCAGATCTCAGATCTATTTTAGAGAACACCACTGCACCCTAAAGCTGATCAAACAAATCATCGATATGAGGCGTAGGATACTTATTCTTCACTGTCACCCTGTTCAGCTGCCTGTAATCGATACAGATATGCATAGACCCATCTTTCTTCTTTACGAATAAAATAGGAGCACCCCACGATGATACACTTGGCTTGATAAAGCCTTTCCCCAGAAGGTCCTGGTGCTGACTACTTAACTCTCTTAACTCAGTAGGAGCCATACAATACGGATCCATAGAAATAGGTCGGGTGCCCAACTCGAGGTCAATAATAAACTCTTATGTCATGCTCAGGAGGAAGGCCAGGTAGGTCAGTTGGGAATACATCAGGATACTCACGACCAACAGGGACAGAGTCAAGCAATAGACTCTCAATACTAGCATCCCGAACATAAGCAAGGAATGAATCACATCCCCTCGATATCAATCTACGAGCCCAAACATAAGAAATAATCCCTGTTGGTGTGCGGCTAATAGAACCCTGCCACACCACTAGAGGTATACCAGGCATGGCTAAGGTAACGATCTTGGCAAAGCAATCCAAGACTGCATGATGAAAAGACAACCAGTCCATGTCCAGAATCACATCAAAGTCTACCATGGCCAATATAATAAAATCAACCTGAGTCTCAAACTCTCGAACAGTCACCAGACAAGATCTATATACCTGATCCACTACTAAGGAATCACCAATAGGGGTAGATACACATAAGGGCATAGATAATAACTCATAGCATAAACCTAACCGTGGAGCATAATAAGTAGATACATTAGAAAATGTGGATCCGGGATCAAATAATACAGAAGCTGGCTGATGGCATAAGGAAATCATACCTATAATCACCGCATCCGAAGCCTCAGCCTCCGGCCTAGCCGGCACGATATACAAACTGACGCTGGCTACGACTAGTCTAAGCACCAACCTGACCACCAATCTGACCTCCCTACACTCTACCTTGAAAACTCTGGGGACCACCCCAACGACCCTGTGCACCACCTCTGCCTGCTGGCGGTATAAATATAATGGGTTGTGTCATCTGAACTGAAGGCTCAATAGCCCTGTGCTGAGGACACTCACGTGCGAAATAACCGACAACCCCATATGTAAAACATGCTCCTAGCTTCTTGCTCGGCCTAAAAGATCCAACTGATCTGGTATGACCACCTCTAGTCGATGAACTGGACTAACCACGTCCTTGAGGCTGACTTTAAGAACCACTATAGGCGAGCTGAACCCTATAAGAAATCTATAAGGCTGAATGTACGAGCCTACTAGGCTGACCCTGTCACTGAAAAGATTATTGTTACTGCTAAGGGTACCTACCCTGAAACCCATGGCCTGTGAATTGTGAACTGCTGTGACTGCCACTGTAACTACCCAGGAATCAGGGTCTCTTATTGTTGCCCCCTTAGTCCTCACAATTCATCTCCTCAATCAAATACATATGCTCAGTTATCTCAGCAAATGACTTCCCCAAAGTCACTAAACTCTATGTAGCTTTGCGAAGTGATAACCGCAATCCCCTGACAAAATATCTGATCCTCTCATACTCGTTAGGTAGGATAATCGCAACATGCCTGGATAAGTCATAGACCCCTACCTTAACCTGGAAAACTCATCTCAAAGATGCTCACGCATGTTGCGGGGTATATACTTTCGTATGAACACCCTAAAAAATTATGCCCAAGTAACGGGTGGAGATCCAGCTGACTTGGAGTCAAGATAACCTCTCCACCATCTCCTCGTGACTATATCCAACTGATAAGCAACAAAATCTACCCCGTGTAACTCCCCTAATCCCAAATTCCTCAGCTTCTTCTCACAGCTGGTTAAGAACTCATAAGCATCCTCTCCTGGAGTACCTATAAATCTGGGTGGAGATAATCTCAAAAAATGACTCAAGATCTTCTGCTCCTCAATAGACATAATTGTATGGACTGCTCCCGATATAGGAAAAACCTCAACTCTGGGTGTCGCAGCTGCAGGCTGCGCCCCAACACCAACTCCCGATAAGGCTGGTTGTACTCCCGAAACAGGCGTACCTCCAAATAATTCTAGAAACTGTACCAATGTTCCTCGAAGCACTGAAGCATCAATAAATCCAGGTGGAACCTAGGCTGCCCCTGGCCCACCGGTTGCTGTGGCGGTGGAGCATTTAGGGGCTACAATGGGATCGAGTAATGGATCCCTGGTTTGATCTTGACCTGGGGATGCTACTCGATCCTGCCCCCAACCTCTGGGTAGACCTCTTCCCCTGACTAGAACTCTCAATGCGAGCTTAGGGTCTTGCACCCTAGCTCTCATGCCACAAGTCCTAGCCATTTGCTAAAAGAGTGAACCAAACAAGGATCATAAACCAACACTGACTCTATCGTATGGATGTGAATCAAGGAATGAAACTATCCCCTTAAAATGCTTCATAGTCTCCCAAAGATAAGATACAGGAATCCTTGTACCGATCGGAGGAACCCTACTAAGCATCGGCTCATGTACTGACATTATTCATAAAACCTAGGCTCTGATACCAAGCTGTCACAACCCAATTTTTGAGTCATGATGGTGCCTCCCAAAAACCACTAATAGGCAAGGCAAGCCCTAGCCCAGGGAAAAAAATGATGAGCCAATAGGCGGGATCTCATAAGAAAGGAGATGAAGCAAAACTATTACCATCAACATGCTACGAACATAAAGACAAAGGAAGTACACATACTGGGACAAAAAGGAAGAGTACAGTATATAGTTATAAAACCCCTCCCAAGACCTGGTGACGTTAGTACATGAGCCACTACTAGACATATCTAGAATACAAGACAGAAACCAAATATACACAACATATATACAACAGTCTCGGATCCAAAAGACTATAATCAGAGATGGAATGGGATCTTCCTCGGACGTCAGTAAGCTTTCCCTACTCTAGAATTAGTGTTGAAAAGAGATTCACGTCATGAACATCGGCTAATGCCTAGATCTGCATCGAGAAAAGATGCAAAAATATTGTATAAGTACTGGAACAACGGGTACTTAGTAGGCATCATCGGCCGACTGAGCTCAATGTAACATAAACAAGCTAAAGTATGGGGGTGAATTCTAAGTTAGGATATAACTGATAAGAAAATGTGATACTGAACAATAAGTAAGTAACTACGCACCAAACACATAAGTCAAACATAACCCAACTAGGCCCCCATAAGCACGCTGGGCACACGAAAGAATACAATACCCAGCCTGGCCCCCATAAACTGGTGGGACACATAAGAATAGTAAATGCATAGTCCCCAGTGTCTCAAAGTTGTACCAGTATCCAGTAATCACAATAGCCAATGGGGCGCACCGGGTTGAACCGGTACCAATGGGTAATAACAAGATGCTAGACGCCGGAATTAAATCGAACACAATAGGTAATAACAATAGGCCACATATATATCATATATGTCTAACTCAAATAGAAACTCAGAGAACAACAGTATCATAATCACGGTACCTAGTACCAGAACTCATAGTGCACCACATCCGGGACGAAATTCGAACTGGGACACCCAATAATCAATAACCAACATCCTTATAACTGAATCAGTAGCAAGACTCAAGCTAGAACTCATCATAACCTATAACCAGTATAGATCCCAATGTCACATCATAACCAATAAATGGGGAACATGCTAGTCCCAAGCCTTTGTGAAAATATAGATAAATGAGCTAGCCCATCATATGCTACAAGGTAAGTCCCCGAGTACTCCTAGGTCCATAGTCTATTATCATGCAATATCTAAGTCATTCCGGGTATCTAGAGTAGCCCATGGAAAGGCGGGTCCCAATTCTAAGCCAAAGCCAGCAATTCCAATAAAGTGCGGTGCCATCAGGGCCTAAAAGGATAAGTAGGCCAACCAGGTATAATTGGGGTGACTCAATCCTATCAAAAGCATAACAGGTCATACTTAGGCTTGACTATGCCCAAAGATGTCAAAGTTTTGATAAGTCAACAAAAAGGGTGACGAGGCCCACTATCGGGTCCCAAAAACCAAGTCTAGTTATACCTATATAAGTCTGTCTAAGCCTAGACTAAGGTCCAAAAATAACAATCCCCAACCAACAACAATAACAACAATACTATCTGACCCCAAATTAGTCATCTGTGGTATACCACGAAGATAACGGGCCTGAAATGTGTCCGAATAGCCCTATCCAGCCTAAAAGGCCTAAATCACAGCAAACCACCATAAAGCCTATAATACCAGCCCATAACACCAGTACAATAGCATACATATATCACACATAAGCCCAATATAAGTGTAAAGGAAACCTAGCCTACCTGGACGATACCGTAAGCCTGCTAAAGAACCTGCTAAGCTGAAGCCTTCCCCTTTTGAGAGACCTCTAATTACTTCCATTCTATCAAAATAATAAACTATATGTCAAAACATGACTATTTATACCCATATGTCACTAGGTCAGAAAATGAACAAACAACTCACGTGGGGCCCGCTTGTAGAATCCACCAAACTGGAACAGTCACAACGCCCTAAATTTTACCGTGACCAATAGTCACAACATCTATCTTATTAGCTGAGCTCAATACACAGTTCAAAGACCAATAACCATAGCAATAAATCCAACAAAAATGTAAATGACCGTAAAATTGAGAAAACATACCATAGAAATGTCGAGAATGAAGGCACGAACTTAAATATGTGAGTGTCCAAGCTTGGAACTTGCTATACAAGCTTGTAAAAGAGCTTAAAGCTCTGAAAATGGAACTTCTGTGGACTTTGGCAGTTTAAACATGGGAGAGAAGGTGAAATATTTATATATAGTCAAGGCAGGTGGCGCTAAAGCGCCCTTATGGCCGCTTAAGCACCTAGCGCTAAAGCTTCATAAGTGTCCACTTAAGCTCTCGACCGCTTTAACTGCTTGGCCGCTAAAGCGGAGCCAAGGGTCGCTTAGGCGCCTATGACCGCTTTAGCCATGCCCTTGGTCGCCAAAGTTCCTTGGCCTAGCCTGCCTTGGAAGCTAAAGCACGCCTAGGGCCGCTTAAGTACCTAGCGCTAAGGCGTGCCCATGGCCTCTTAAGCGTATGGCCAATGCCAAAAATGGCTAAGTTCGGGCAATTTCGAATATGTGTTCGGGATTGATCCGGAGTCCCATGGATGCAATCAAACTCTGCTACCTAACTAATGTTTATACTCTAGAATCAACTGAGCTGTCAAAATTTCCATCAGAGGTCGTTCCGACTAAAATTGGGGCCCACTCCCCAAGGGTTGACTCCACTTAGCCAATTGTCGGCCTATCACCCAAAATAAGTTCGGGAACCTCAAGACCCAAACCAAAGGTCTACCTAACCTAAAGCCAACATTTTGGATTCGATGAGATGTTAAAAATAACATCTGAGGATGTTTAATAGGGGTTTAGGCTCGGGAGCAAAACCTGACTACCAGAAAATTCAACATAGGAAAGTGACTCTAAAAGTCAAACGAACTGCCAGGTAACTGTATACCAGTCCCAGCAAGTCATACACGACCTGAGGTAGTCATAGAAAGGCTCTAAACATCATAAACACTGGGAATAACCTGGAGGGTCATTACGATATTGCCCCATTACTATATTGCCAACATAGATTTTATCCCAAGAGGCTCAGTTTTATATCTACTTGTTCATGTGTAACACCTCGAATTCTGAACCTATGATTACTCATCACTAAGTAAAAAAAACCAAAATGTGAGACATGAAGTCCCAGATTAGCATGAGAGAGTTTATGAGTCATGAACCCGTCCATAGATCGTGGACCAACTCGTGGAAACTAAGCTTCCATGTCTAATTTTTATATGCTACCACAACTCATTATATGAGTCATGGAGTGGTTCATGATTCATACTTTGATCGCGGAACCCTGCCTGACTTTTGACAAAAGCATCTCTAAACCAACAATAATGGTACGACCCAAAAATCAAGTCTATGAATCATACTGTCAACACATGAAAGTGATCTAGGAGTTTGACAAAACTCCCAGGGACCATGAATAGTACCATGAGTCATGGTGTGGTCCATGAGTCATGATGTGAGTCATGGTGTGGTCCATGAGTCATGATGTGAGTCATGGTGTGGTCCATGAGTCATGATATGACTCATGGAGCCCTATCTCAAAAATTTCAGCAATAGTTATAAAAAGGGCAATTTTGACTTTCTCTTACCTTATTACCCAATCCCATAATGTTTTGAATACCAAAACGTATAAATATCATATCCTTAAGTTTATTCTTCCTTTATTCTCTCAAAAATAAGTCAACAACAACTCTAAGGCAATTCAAACAATCTAGGGTTCCTATTCTAGTAAGATAATCAAGTCTTCTCTTGTCAAGTGTTTGTCTTCATCAAGCACGCAATATTTTAGTGATGGATTCCTTTCATCCTCATGCCCAAGTATTGTAACACCCTAAAATTTCCTAGTACTTAAAATTAGCCTTATTCTGAAAACCGATCAGCAGTTCCAGAAATCTACACCAGAATGACTCATTGTACGAGTCGTACAGTGAGATCATGGATTGTGGGGTGACTCATTCTTAGTAGCAGGACCAAAGTCCTGAAAAGATAGAAATTTTACCCAGTTGCTATGACTCCGTGGAACGAGTCGTAAGACCATAGTATGAGTCATTAAGTGACTCGTATTAATGAGAAAATTGAGAGAAAACATTTTCTCTTAGGGGCCATGAGTCCTTGTCATGACTCATAGGTAGACCTCACGAGTCGTAAGATGAATTCGTTCCCTAAGACAGCAAATTCAGTTCGAGAACCACGAGTCAAGGGATGACTTATGGTTTCAAGTTCCGACCGATACTATAGACCCGTGTTGACTGAACTCAAAAACTTTAGTTACTTGAATTTGAGGTATATTTGACTTTTCTTAAATCCTAATCCTAAACTACATCATTTGGGGTTGTTTTCAGTGGGATTATAGGGAAATAGTTGACTCTTTTCCCCATTCTCTCTTAAACACTTAGAAAGAAAAATCAAAAGGTGATTAAACTCTCTCAAAGTCAAGAAAACCTAGGGTTTGTCATCAAAACTTTAGAGATTCAAGCAGAACAAAATCTCAGACTCCAAGTATGTGGGATTTCAACAATGGGTACTCTTTCACCCTTGTCCCAAAAGTTTTCAGTTAAATATCAAAATTCATGGTTTATGATTCTAGGGTTCATACCTAGTTTATGAATTCCTATCGTATTCAGTACTTACATATTTTCTATGATTATGATAAGGCTAAATATCGGGTGGATCGGATGGATAATTATACCTAACGGTTTGACTTATCGTTTATTGTCTTTAAAATGTATTAATCCACTCACCAACTAATAAGATATTGGTCGGTTTGATAATGGTTAAGCAATTATCAGATGGTTATCGGGTAGTGTATCGGCTAACCTACACGAAACCTTCTTTGATGAAAGTACCTTACAAAATAAAGGACTTCTTTTCACTATATTAAATAGGTGACAAGGAAAATAGCTAAACATAAAAAAATCAAAATATTAAAAACAACAAAGT
Source organism: Capsicum rhomboideum (assembly GCA_031232105.1). Taxonomy (NCBI): domain Eukaryota; kingdom Viridiplantae; phylum Streptophyta; class Magnoliopsida; order Solanales; family Solanaceae; genus Capsicum; species Capsicum rhomboideum. Next base: position 56,997,542 of record CP124718.1, read on the forward strand.
TGAATTAAACGAAAGGAGAGATGAAGACTTACCCAGTACTGACTAGCTTGAGAAGCACCACAAATAGAGGGCAAGAGAAGACCTGTTCTATTTTGACCAATTTTAAAGAATGGCAGTAGAATACTAAATCTAAATGGGGCTTTACTTTAGGGGTTAGTAAAAATATAATAAGGCAGAATATTTAATGGATTTTAGGTTAGTTAATAATATAATATATTGGATATTACGGCAAAAACTAGATAGGGCTTTAGGTTTAGGATTTATAATAATATAATATATATTTTATATACTTAGGGATAAAAGTCTGAGTATGGTAACTCTTAATGGATTAACGGTTTACCCAATAAGAAAATTGAATAATCCATCCCCACACTAATAAACTGTTAATTATAAAATTTTATTTTGTTCACCAACCATTTATCCAATAACTCAATACCAATAAGCCAATAGGCTAATTTTGCGGTTGGCTTATTGATTATGGTTCAGATTTGAACAACCCTACTATTTAGCATATGTTTCCATGATTTTTTGTGTCTTGCATAACATAGAATTTTCATGATTTGGTACTTAGCCTAGTTTTACAGTATTTTCACATGATTTAGCTTTCCTTCAGAAAACTTGGCTTGTTATGAACACACGATTCTAGAACTTAGTGAATTTAGCATGAATAAGCATGATCAGTTTTTTAGTTATACAGTCTTTTAGAAATCATTCAGATTAATTAGGTTCTGACCCAGTTTTACATGAGCTATCAGTATAATTAGTTTGGTAGTAGTACTTTGCACTGAGTTAAACTAGGGTCTCAGTTTTACCCGAAGTCCCAGAACTATGTGCCACCATAGGTTCATTTAGACCCAATTAGGCATCAGTTTAGTGATCACGTCAGTCATTCCTTTATACCCTGTCAAAGTATATTGGTTCCTTCCAATGGGGCATATACATTGGACTCTAGGTTAGCTCACGTGGTTTATGTCGGTTAGTAGACTCTCCCATAGACTCAGATTCAGCATATTTGTATATGACTCTTAGTTCAGTTTTACTTGCATCGTATTGTGACTTTTTAGAGTATCTTTTCATATCAACATATATGTATATCATTATTGGTTCATTGTACTATAGTGAGAAAATTTGAAATTCTACCCACTATCGAAACTTATTTAAGTCCATGCCCACTAAAAAAAAATTCCTTTATTTTTTGCTTCTAGGGTTAAGAACAGAGGAAAAGTGTGGGGTCATGGGCCTTTTTATCATTTTATAAAGTTGTGACCAAACTTTAACTTCTATTAAAAATATACTTAGGCCCCTTACTATTTCCTTAAAATAAACTTCAGCCCATTTCTCTCTCTACCTCATTCTCATTCTTTTTTCTTCAAACTCTAAATCTTTCCATTCGATTTATCTTCTCCTCAAATCTCAAAACTCTTCATTTATTGTTATCAAATATTTTATCTTTTGATTTCAAGCATTTTAATCTCCACATTGAAAAAAAATATTCTTGATTTTTTTGGTTAAGATGAAAATCAATGCTTCTTTTCCCTTAAAAAGCTCTCATTTTCTCCCCTTTTAGGCCTTTTTTGGGTCAAATATTTTTGGTTCTTATCAGAAAAATCACTCCACGACTGATAGAATTTTCATCAATTTAGCCATTATTATTCATAAGCTTTCAAATTTTCCATCGTTGTTGTTAAAGCTTCCACTTTTCTAGCATAGATTCTAGGCTCATTAGTTACAATATTGATGGTTTTATCACCCTTAACTTGATCATACACAAGATCACCATTATCATACTTAATCTAAGCTCTATTCCAGTAATTCATGTGGTTATTTGTAAGAGATCCATCCAGCTCTTTTTTATTCATTGTATTGAAAGTTTTATAATCTTCGATCAAGCGATAGTTGTAGACCATACTCACAGTCTAGGCATCAACCAACTATAGATCACCATCATAGTCTAGGCATCGATTATTGTATTCTTTGAAAAGACTAAAAAAATAGAATCACCTAAACATAACTTTCATATACCATTTCTTTAGAAACCCATATATTAATTATCTTTAAAGAACAAAAAAAAAACTGAAACAGGAGTAATTGAAAAAGATGACTACCAAAATGAAGAAACTTCAAATCAGAAAGTAATATTTGATACCACTATATTTAACCAAATTTAAAAACAAGAAATATCACTTAAAATAGATAATGTTTTAGAAGTACCCATAATAAAAAATTGGTTTGGAAAACCAAAAGAAGAATATTATGTTATAAGCCAAAAAGAACACACAATAGATTGTAAATATGCAAAAGGAAGAGCAATGGTACCAATTATTAATAAAAAAGACCTTAACAAAGAAATACAAGCTTTAAAAACTAAAAATGAAATAACTCATGTACATCTAGGAGCAATAGAAATATTACTAAGAGCATGTTTTAGAGAAGGCATAGATACACCAATAGAATTATATTTAGCATATGATAGAATCAATTTTCCTATAGAAAAAAGCATAATTAGTGCAGTAAAAGGAAACCTAATATATCAAAAATTTAAATTTACAGTAAACCCAAATTACTCAGTAGCAATAAAAGATAAAAATATTGACAAATCATTAGTATTATATTGGAAAATGTCAGGAATAGAACTAACACCAGGAAGTAAGATATTTACAGCACGATGTAAAAATCTATACATATTAACAACACAACATACGGTAAAAGCAGTTAGCAAAATAGATAAAATAAAAATCGAAACACCCTTTGATAAATAGTAACAGTAATTGATAATAATGAATATAGTTATGAAGAATTAGATATAAATCAAGAATTAGACATTATAAATGAAAGAATAGGAAAATCAAAAAGAATGATAGATACCCCAACAACATCATCTAGAATGAGCACATCCAGAAGACTAGAATATGACACACCTATGGAAATACAACCATACCATTATTATATAACAGGAATGCTAGGCCAAAGGAAATATCTAATATTAATAGTTACGGGAGAACAAGAAAACTACATTACTAGAGAATTAATAGTCGAAAATGATACTAAATTACACGAACACGAATGTCTAGATTTACCTAAAGAACTTAGACAAACAAAAGAAACAACAACGCAAGAACTAATTATAGGAGGAATACCTATTAGTATACCCTTTACGATAACTAAAATAAATACAAATATTATCTTAGGATTAAATTGGTTAGAACAAGTTAAACCCTATAAAATAGAGGATAAACAATTAATAATTCATTATGACAGAAAGCCTATCATAATTTCACGAACCATAGTAGAAATATGACAAAAGTATATATATTAGCAAAAATCATAGTAGAAGGATATAATAGCAGATATTATACACCAATGATAGATACAGGATCAGAAGCTAATCTTTGTAGATATAATTGCTTACCAGAAACAAAATGGGAAAAACCAAAAGATCCAACAGTATTAACAAGATTTAATGATGAAGGAAGTATGATTACCTATATAGCCAAAAATGTAAAAATACAGATATGGGATAAAATACTAACTATACAAACAATGTACAATTATGAATTCACAACAAGAGATATGATAATAGGAATGCCTTTTATAGACAAACTATATCCTCATATATTAACTAAAAAATACCGGTGGTTTACAACACCCTGTAACCACAAAGTAGCAGCTAAAAGAATATAAAAATTATACAAAAACCGACTCCATGGATTAAAGGAAGTGAAAGTATAGTACAAAAATTAGAAAACAGCCCTAATACAGAAAAACATGTAGAAATAATAACCTTTTCTATAAATACATTACAACCAATACACCAAAAACTAGAATTACTATATAGTGACAATCCCCTTAGAGGATGGGACAAACATAAAACTACAGTTACAATAGAATTAATTAATGAAAACAGTATAATCACCCCGAAACCATTAAAATACAACTTTGATGATTTAAAAGAATTTACACTTCATATTGATGAATTACTCGAAAATAGCTATATCCAAGAGAGTAACAGCAAACATACTATTCCTGCGTTTATTGTCAATAAACACAGTGAACAAAAAATAGGAAAAAGTAGAATGGTTATTGATTATCGCAATAGAATGGTTATTGATTATCGCAATTTAAATGCCAAAACTAAAACCTATAACTACCCAATACCAAACAAAATATTAAAAATAAGACAAATTCAAGGATATAATTACTTTAGTAAATTTGACTGTAAATCAGGATTTTACCATCTCAAATTAGAAACAGAATCTAAGAAATTAGCAGCCTTCACTGTACCACAAGGATTTTACGAATGGAACGTATTAACTTTCGGATACAAAAATGCACCAGGAAGATATCAACACTTTATGGACACATACTTCACACAATTAGAAAATTGTATAGTATATATAGACGATATATTGTTGTACTCTAGAACGGAAGACGAACATATCCAATTATTAAACAAATTTATAAATATTATAGAAACCACAGGAATAAGCTTAAGTAAAAGTAAAGCAGAAATAATGCAAAACCAAATAGAATTTCTAGGAATACAAATAGATAAGGATGGAATAAAAATGCAAACACATATAGTCCAAAAAATAATTAATTCAGAAGAACTTTTAGATACGAAAAAGAAATTACAATCCTTTTTAGGATTAGTAAATCAAGTACGAGAATATATACCAAAATTAGCCGAACATTTGAAACCATTACAAAAGAAATTAAAAAAGGATGTTGAATATCATTTTGATAATACCGATAAAACACATATACAAAAAATAAAAGAACTTTGCAAACAATTACCTAAATTATATTTTCCAAATACAACAAAACAATTTGTATATATAGTGGAAACTGACTCAAGTGACCATAGTTATGGAGGAGTATTAAAATATAAATATTTAAATGAAACTATAGAACATCACTGTAGATACTATTCAGGAACTTATACAGAACCACAAAGTAAGTGGGAAATAAACAGAAAAGAACTATTTGCTTTATATAAATGCTTATTATCATTTGAACCATATATTGTATATAATAAGTTTATTGTTAGAACAGATAATACACAAGTAAAATGGTGGATAACAAGAAAAATACAAGACTCAGTTACAACAAAAGAAATACGAAGACTTGTATTGAATATACAGAATTTTTCTGTTACAATAGAAGTAATTAGTACTAACAAAAATACTGTTGCAGACTACTTATCAAGACAAGGCAACCCAAACAGAACAAGATAGTACAATGGAAACAATGTTACAAGCTATTACTACACTTTGTTCCAAAGTGGAAAGTATTGAGCTAGAAATGAACAAGCTAAAGCTTAATGAAGTTAATCTGAAAGCTAAAGCTACCAAAAGTCAGCCGCATGACTCAAAAGATGCTGAACTATGTCCACAGGCAGACGGTAAACAGCCAGAACTAGAAGAAGACGTTGAGAAACTCCCTAAAACTCATAACAAGTTTGTTAATGCAGCTACAGGCAAAGCTAGTACAGGAGCAAGCAGCTCAACCAGCCAACCTACCAAAAAACAAAATACCAATTTAAATAGTCAATTCTCAAAACCATTCATACCAGAATTCCAATCCACAAATAATCCCAGTCAAACCTAATCAAGACATGTTATGATTATGGACTATTAGCTACCGTATATACCAAAGACGGACATGAAATTCAAAAAATATCAGAAACATACAATGCATTTTCTACCTATAAAAAAATTACAGGAGGAACATTTTTCTACATAAGATTCTATACAGCACCAGCTGAGATATTATTTGACAAAATGAAACCGAACATTCAAGTAGTCAAAATTGGACTAACTAGAGACATGATACTACCTGAGGAGATTGAACCACAATTAGAGATACCTGAAGAAGAAATACCACAATTCTATGCAAATAAAAGACTTATCGGCTTACAAGTTATTCTCCAAGAACTAGCTAATAATTATACAAACGGACATGCTATTTGGAGCTACTACTGCAGAAACCAAGTAATGATTTATGCCAACTCAAGAGAACTACGACAAACAGACATGGAAGAAGTTAGACAATGGATAATTTCCTTGTTAAAACCAGAAGAAACACCTACTACAAGGGCACTGAAGAAAGGAATTATTTCAACACATCTATTAAACAGATATTGTCAATACATTGGACCAAAATACACAGACCATCAATGTTCACAATGTAATGGAGGAACTACTGTCAATATACCAGATGTTCAACTAGAATAAAACAAGCGGAGCAGGATGACCATCTAGTCAAACATCACCTACCGACAAGAAGCATCTACCAGGAGCAATTATGTAAATAAATTTCTTTTACTTTACACGTTTTTGTCGTTTAGTAATAATGTAAATTACGCATTTTTAGGAAAAGATAGATTCTTTCCGTGTTTTTTAGATAGAATAGACAGCATAGTACTGTACATTACTTTTACGCGTTTTTGTAAAGAAAAGTCGTAAAGTGCACAGTAACTAGTACTGTACACGCGTTTTATTTTTCTTTTTGAATGATTGAGGATGCTTTAGTAAGCACCTCTTATGTATATAAATAGAGAGGCAGAAGAGAAGGGAGGTATCGAGCAATCGAAACCTAAATCCCTCTCATGTGTTGAGACTCCCTACTATAAATAAAAAATCTTTTCAATAATCTACTGCTTTCAACAAACTATGGAGGATTCCAACATACATACTTCAATATCACATACCACAGTGGAGATAATAACTACGGTACACTCATATTTACTTATGTGTAACTAAATCCTATATTCCTGCTAATCTCTAGATTATTATTAATGTTTATCATGTAGTAGTTTAATTATGTTATATTATTCGAGTAAGTTTGCTATGGTTAGATAAGCTAAGAGTTAGGTAAGCCCAGACTAAGCCATCCTAGAGGTCGAAACCGGAAAAGGCTAGGAATGCCGTGAAAAGGGTAGTGACCAGAGTTGAGGCATTGTTAGGGTAACTGATCAAAGCTGAAACCCATAGTAGTGACACAAAGAATAATTAAACATACTGAATTGCTTAGTGATAAATATAATAATAAGATTAGAGGTTAAAGGGAATATGATTTGAACACACATGAACTGATAAATATGGCACAAACTAGTCGGAACATAGAAGACTACCAGATTAGAACACCTAAATATTTAATTAATGACGATCAAAATTACAAAATATTAATACTGTATACATTAAAAAATCTAGATAAAGATTCGACACAGAAAATATATAACTTACTATTTACCCATGAAATTATAGAACTAATGAAAGAAGAATGGTTCGATAATATATTAAACAATGATGTAGATGAAAATTATAAAAATAATGACATATACGACGACATAGACTCAGAAGGATATTTAGATTTTAATTAAGATAATGAACCAAGAACATCTAGAGAACTGGCAAAAAACTATAAATGAATTAAGAGAAAGAGAAACTTTAATACAATATAATTTAGATAGCTATATACAAACCCAGAATGTTGCTTATCTAGACTTAATAGTAGAAGATATTAACCAAATATTAAGATTAATTAGACAAAGAGATAATTATTATAATTCCGCATTTCAATCATGACTAAACAAAACAAAGACATAAGGGACCCCCTCCCATTGGTATCAAAGCATAGGAATAAAATTAAAAAACCAGAACACAATAATACAAGCAAGAAAACCCAATTGATGAAACAAACAAATAAACTGAAAGGACTTAACTATGGAGAAGAATTAACTTTTGATGACCCCAGATATATAAGACTTAATAAACAAATAAACATAGATAATAAAATACAGAAACTCAGAAAAGAATTAAAAATTTTTTACGAAGAATATGAATATACTAGAATGCCGGTACTAATAGACATGATCTCATACACAGAGTCACTCTTTTTCTATTTCCATTTTCCCCTCTATTGATATGTCGATGCTTGAATATGTTTAAATTTTTTCAAGAAATCTCATAAAATTTACTATCAAATGGGTGTTCGTTCTTCCAAATTCTCTTTTTGTTATTGGCATTCCATGTTCTTTAAATTTTATCCTGACTTGATTTGAGTCATTATTGCTTGTTTTCTTATTTTTATTAAAATACTAATTTTTGGGAATGTGCATTGCACGTTTATTCCAAAATACTTAATACAAATTTCGTATTGCAAAAGATAAATATTTTAAATTGAACGTATATTAATGAATTTTCTATTGGTAAATAGGATGACCTGTTTAAGAACAACAATATACTCCGTGTATTCCCACAACATGGGGACTTGGGAGGATGACTTATTTAAATTTTGACTATGAATATATATCAAATTTGATTTAATTCTAGAGATTGATGAAATAACAACAACAACATCAACATACCCAGTGTAATCCCACCAGGTGGGGTCTGGGGGGGGGGGGGTAAGTGTACGCAATCCATACCACTAGCTCAGGCGAAGTAGAGAGGCTGTTTCCGATACTACCACTACCTCAGATTTTGAGCTTATATTAATTGCATTCTTCTTTATCATACACTATTTCTTTTAAATGATAAAAAAAAAGATTTTTGACAAACATTCACTTCTAAATATATGAGGTGCATTGGGTTCTAATATATAGTAAATATATGTATATAGATACTTTTCAAGCACTATGACCACTTAAAGATAAGACGTCCTTCAAAAAATATAGCAATAAAATTGAAATAACTAAGATCTGATGATGATCGTTGAACTACTTGAATACCTTTACAAAAAATGAGTGATCCAGTGATCAGTTTTCATAACTAAGTATTTGATGGGTTAATAGTTTTCAATACCTTGTTGGCCATGCGCATAGAATTTTTTGTCACTCTAATGATCTTTGCTTTCGTGAGGTACAGATTAATAATATTAACCAAAAGATTAAAATGAAATAACTAATTACGATACATCATTTTTTATGACTAATATTAGTGTTCCAATCATCAAAATTTTCTCAATCAATCATTAGAACTCGGTCTTGGATATGAAAAGTTATAAATTATAGTTTTACTCAATAAATAGATGGTCATAAATAAGACAAAATAATCAAATAAATACTGAAGCAAGATTTCTTGATTTAGGAATTTGAATTAGAGTTTTAGGGACCATTATTTATGTCGATGATAACCATTACTTTTTAGCATTGACAAAAATTCTCTAGATAGCATGAGTTTTTTCATGATGGGTGTAACACCCCGTACATTCCCAACCCTAATTTGATTGATTGGTGACCTAGGGTATAGTTATAAACCTTAGCTTCGAGAGCACTAAGTACGTATGTTGTAGTGGTTTTGGATGGAACATTTGATATTGTACTAGTCAATGTGTTTAGACTCTTGTATGAGGAGTTGGAAACTTTTTGGAACAGTTTAGGAGTGATAAATGAAGCTTGAATGACTCCTAAATAAAGTTTCTTAAAGACAAGAGGCAAGCTAAAGATTAGAACTTGAAGTATCTAACCAAATCCGCAACGAAAAGTCGAAGAAAGGAACTTTTTAAAAAAAATTGGGCCAGGCGCGCCCAGGGGCGTGTCAGGCCGCTCTGGGCTGACATTTTCAGACCAAAGGCAGCATGGGGGTGCGCCAGGTAGCGTGCCAGGACGCCCCTGCACACCTTTCAAATGCTGAAAATTTTTCTCAGTTCTAGGGGCGCCCGGGGCCGTGCCGGGCTGCTTTTTGCCGAATTTCTTCTCCAACCACGAGCCTATAAATGTGATTCTTGGGTTATTATATAATTATTCCGTCTTGGTAGGACTACGCTTGGACGATGTTGTCATCCAAATTACGGTTTTACCCTTTTATGTTCAATTAAGCCATAAGTGGCTAGAATTTTTTATTTGGAGATTGAGGCTACGAATATGAGTCTCGTGAGTTGAATATTGTCGTGAAGCTTATGGAATTATTTAAACATGAGATATATGATGAATTACACATTGAATTTGGTGGGCTAAGTTGACATGTGTTATTGGGCTCAATTTGAGGCCCAAAAAGAGGCCAAAAGACATGGCCCAATGGGTCAAATGACCCATTCTTGCCATTGACCAAGTAAGCATGTTATTATTGGAACAAGTGTGGATAAGGATGACTTGAGGTCTATATAAAGGCCCCAAAAATAAGATTTTAATCACTCAAACACACATGTATTTCTAGACTTTTCCAAGAAACCAAAAAGAGATATTTTCTCTCAACTCAAACCCTAATAACCCTAAGGCAACTACAATTGTTGGACAAGATCATCATCTCTCAAGCTTGGGTAAGTGTTTATTCTTATGATTTAATATATTATATGCATGAGAGATTATGTATATTATGGTGGTTATGTTGGCAAGGTGTTGAATAGTGCACTTTTGCTTTTTGCTAAAAGATGTGCATCCTTGTGAATTAAACTTGAAAAAGGACTTGAGGTTCTGATGAAAGTGCATGGTATGGATGAAATATCAACATGTATGGTGTGATTATGTCTTTAACTTGTTATTTTTCTATATGTGTAAATTATGGAATTTTGGTTATGAAATGTATTGAGGTGACTTGACGGATTAATTGTGATGTGGTGTTATGGTTCCATTGAGTCCAAAATGTCAAATTTGGTATGGCAGCATAGTTCATTTGAGGGCATGGGGTTCCGACCGAATCTCTAACACTCGGTCGGAGTCCATTTTGGACTTAGCTAAAATCTGGTGTCTGATATCTAGTGTGACCGCTAAAGCGGTCAAAGTGCCACTTTAACAGTAATCGCTTTAGAGACCCTGATCCACTTTAGAGGTCTTGGCTACTCGGCTGAGGTCCACTTTAGAGCTCAAGGTCCGCTTAAGCGGACGTCGCTTTACCAGCCAAGTTCTGACCACTTTAGCGGAACCTAGGGGTTTTAAATCCCCCTTGTTCACTCAATTCTCTCTCATTTTCTCAACCCTTTTCCAACAATTTTTAGAGCATGGGACATGGGAAAGTATGGGGGATCATCCATTGAAGCAAAGGTAAGATAGCTTAACCCTCCTTGGTCGTTTCCCATTATTTTTTCCTGTTAAATTCCATCATTTTCATTGTAAATTCTTAGAAATTAGGGCTAGAATTCCTAAACTTTGTAGACTGATTTGAGCCTCGATTTACGCTCCATTTGTGCTCAACTTTTTAGCATACATTCCTTGTTCTTCAAGGGACCTCCATTTAGGGAATTTGGAGTAGCAATGTGACCCAAACATTAGTGTAAAACACTTGTCATAGAATCCTATTGCCCTCGATTATAAGCATGCTAAACATAGTTTAATATTAAGGTTCCCTTAGTATAAGATTTATCATTTGACTTAGTCATTTGGGAGGTATTTTCCCCGATTAGATCCTTGTAGTGGCTTTATACCCTTGATTACTATGGATTCCTAAGCTAATGAAGCTTGTTGTGTTGATTATATATTATTGGGACCGAGGCCGTGGTTACAATACTAGCTGGACTCTAGGTGAGCATTTTACCCTTAGAGATGGTATGATTCTAGTTTATAGAAGCTCAGGTGCTTATGGTCACGTTTGGATACTGTTATGTGCATTCATGCTCACTTAGTGGTACGATTCCAATTGAAACCTTGATTTTACTACTATTTTCCGAAAAGGGATTTATTCCCACTTTTCACTTTTAAAATAGATTCTCTTATAATGGAAATAGTACCACCTTATTTAATGAAATGTGAGCTTTTGGAACTAAATATGATGTTTTGGAAATTAGACCAAGATTGATTTTGGTCCACTACTATTCCACTCTTTTACCACTACTATTTACTTCGATCGATGGAGATTTTGACCCTTTCTACATTAATATGATGATTTAGTTCTGAACTTGATCTCGGGTAATTGATTTATAGCCTTACACTTTTTTAGTCACGGTTTGAGTCTGTGCCCTTATTATAGTTATAGCTCTCTCCGGTACTGGATGGAATAGATGGATTATGATGATTATTGGAATTCTTGGTTCGAAACCAAGCAGTGTATATAGAAATCCAGAATCCCCTATGGGCCTCTTCGTCCATGAGTCCCAGTGCCGGAGAAGGATGGAAGTCGTAGGTCCTGCCTTTGTGAGCTCTGGAGTTAGAGGAGGTGTATACACTTAGTACTTTATGACATTTGGATCGGATATGATATTTATGGTTATGTTGCATTCATTCATTTATATTCATCGCCTATCACCAGTATGATTATTTGGCGCCTGTATCTATTGGTCTCATAGGGGCTGTATAGGTGCAGGTTATGGTTGATGTTTGCTGAGTGCTTCCGTGGACCTTCTGAGATTATGGGGGTGGGTCCAGTTAGGTTATTGTTTTCCCGGGCTAGCCGATTACTTTATTGTTGGTTATTATGGTTAGTTCGTGGTAGGATGAGTATGGACTGGTACCTGGATTGGCGGTACATTTTTTATTCCTTTCTCTATTTTGGTGAATTATATTATTGTTGGATTACCCCATGATTAGTCACCCTGTGGTTAGAGACTTGATGATGCTGGTATTAGCTCCCCTACTTGGCCATGATCCTTGAGATGTTAGGTAGGCTTTCTCAGGTATTTACCTTTGAGCTAGTCCTATAAGTATATATATATATATATATATATATATATATATATATGGTATTATCGTATATCCCTATCTTCCTTGATCTACTCATATTGTATCTGTATCATTTGGCCTTGTATATTACTATGTATATTTCTTTCTCTATTTATTCGTGTATTGGCCAGGGATATACGGTATTGTACCTTAGTTTCTCAGTACTTTCATGATAGGGTAGTTATCCTTATTGCTCCATTAGCACTGTTATGCCTAGTTCCTTGGATAGTTTCCTATAGTTGCATTCATACCTTACATGTCATTTTATGCTTACATTATTTCTGGAGCTCAGTTGGCCGATGCCTACTGAGTACCACGTGTTTGGTACTCATACTACACTTCTGCAGCCTGCAGATCATGGTATGAATTATTGTCGTTGATGTGTCCATCTTACGAAGCAACTATGGATCAGAGACTTAGGGTGAGCTCCTGACGCTCGAAGTTGCTCCTATTCTCTCTCTCTTATTGTTAGATTGATCTCTATGTTGTACTCAGAGACATCTTTGTGTACATATTTATCAAGTATTTCACTTGTACTCCTGATGCATTAGAAGTTCTTGTAATGTCTCCATCAGGTTTTGGGATTATATTAGTCTTTTTATCTTGTTTAGTCAGCAGCTTCCTTTCTTTCTCTTGGTAGACCATTAATAGTTATTCCGGACTATGGGTTGGCTTACCTACTTGTAGGTTAGAGTAGGTACCATAATGACCTGGAAAATTAGGTCGTGACAAATTGGTATCATAGCTTAGGTTTACCAGTGTTGTTAGTACAAGAGCTAAGTGTTTAGTAGAGTACTACAGATCAGTACGGAGACATCTGTATCCTATCTTTAGGAGGCAATATGGAATTCTTAGGAAATTCTATTCTTGACTCCCTATTGTGTGTCCGTACTTTTATGAACCTCTAAGTGCTTCTTTGACTCCATTCCTTCCCAGATGGATGGCACGAGGTTATCGCTAGATGCGAATAGTACTTCTGCGTGTGTTACCTAAGTTTCAGTCCAGCGATGGACTAGAGAGTTAGGGAAAGATATCGAGGATCTTCAGCGTCAGCCCGAGGATCTGGGGTCAGCCCAGGATCCGATAGAGTGTGTGACCACCTCAGTTCTTCAGGATCCAGTGTTAGGGATCCCGAGTATTTTAGTGGCTTCCTCCCTGCCAAAGATGGTGTTTGGTACATTGAGTGTTTCTCAGGCCAGAGTTGGATTTGTTGGTGTTCAGCAAGGTTCCTTGTCTTTCTCAGAGTATGAGATTGGGTTTCTTGAGTGGTCCAGTCAAACATCTATGATATATGCTACTGAGTATGAGATAGTACAGAGATTTATTAGAGGATTGGCTTTATCACTCCGCTTGGTGATGGAGCATTTGGTAGCAGCTGGGTCTACTTTCCTTCAGCTTATTAAGCATACGAAGGCCACAAAGATGACATGTATTGAGACCTATGGAGATGGCGGTAAGAAGCCATGCCAGCAGTATAATGTAAGTGGTATTCCATCTGGAGGTCAAGATATTTCAAGCCGAGATCAACATCATATCCAGCCTATTAAGCCCATACAGGTAGCACCTTAGATCGTGGTGGTGTCAGTGGATAGAGTTTTGGTCAGGCAATATGGATTGTTTGGCCTAAGGTTTTAGGCTGTAGCGACCATTCTAGGTCAGCATATGTTCCTCGTCGGCCTAGAGTTATCGAGGTATGTTATGATTGTGGGGAGGATGGTCACTTTAGTAGAAGGTGTCCTCGACGTTAGTTGGTCATCCAGTTGGGGCCATCTCATATTTCTCACCAAGTTAGAGCTTCAGGGGTTTTTTATGACTACAGAGAGATCGGTCACTAGTCCAAGGAGTGTCCCTGGCAGAGGATTATTAGTCATTCAGCTCATATAGATTAGTCTCATAGAGTTGTGACACCTTTGGGTAGAGATAGTGCACTTAGTGCCTCAGTTGGTCATTCAGACGCTCAGTTTGAGTTTAGACATGCTCAGATTTATACTCCTTCAGGCACATCAGGACTATGATTTCGGGCTCCATCAATAGAGGTGTGATTCAACATACTAGCCTTTACTTTTTATTTGAGTTGAATTGGGGTTTTCATACCCATCGATGATTATATACCTTGGTATTCTTATATTTATTGTTGTATGCCTTGGTATAGATTTCATGCATATATGAGTACCCCCATAGATGATTCTTTAGTAGTGGATTGAGTGGATCAGTATTGTTATATTTCTAGGGGCGTAGTGATTGGGTTCAAGTTCCTTTCCTTCATCATTTTGGCCTTGTTATGGTTATAGAGTGGTTATGATTATAACTTTTCATTCTCGATGCCACCTGCATATTATGCCATTGTTATTATTGTCATTGCTTGACATTTATGGATGCCTACTTGATATATGGCTAGACTAGTGTTATCTAGTTGGCGTTTTCCCTTCCTTGCGATTCTCATTTTATTGTCTTAGATGGCTACCTTGGTTGGTAGGCCTTCTTTTTCTGTTAGCAAGGTTAGTTGTAGAGCGGATTATTAAGTGAAGGTAAGCTTGGTCTTCCATGGCTTTGTTGTGATTTTAGCATTGGCAGTCTTCTTTCATAGCCCATTTCTATTAATGATGCATTTGGGATTTGACTCCTCCAACCTGGATAGCTCATCGTTCGGTAGTGTTCTTGATATTGATATTGATGTTTAGTTGGAGTTGCCAATTCGGTTCTATTACCTATTTCTAATGTTGGAAAGTCTAGGTCTGCCTTTTTGAATTGTTGAGTTCCTCTCCTGGTGATTGTTCTATCTTGGCCTTGGCCTAGAGTTGGATACTCCATTCTTGTTGTGATATAGTTCATGGCTCAGCCGAGTTAAAGTTGGTATAAATTGGGAGATTAAAAAAAAGTCTCGGTACTTGTTCAGCCTTATATGACTTCGTGAGATGCTTCTTCTTGGTGATATATGGTTGGGCATCAGTTATTGGTAATTAAAGCAGATGTCTATTGATAACGAGTATTTGTTGCCATGTTTTGGGTACTGGTTTGACCAGATTTAGGCTAAGTTCATGTTTTTGGGCTTGCTTAAGATTTGGGTGCCTTTAGTGCTTTTTGCACCCTTGGTGAGTGCTTGGTTATGTATCGATGCATTATGCCCTTCAGCCAATGTGGAGTTGGCTCCTTGTATCTTTAGCTTGTGGTCTTCCTCCGTCATGACTATGCCCTTTGTGACATTATAGTTTCAGCCTTTGTGAGGACCATTGAGTATATGCTCAATTTCTGATAGTGAGATTGATTTAGGTATTTGACCCTGGTGAAGGCTTGTTGACTCCAGTTTTGGAGTTTGATGCCTTTGAATGACGGCTTGGGAGTTATGATAGATGTTGGCATGTCGCTGCTTACTCATCAACAGGATCTGTTTGGATGGTTGAGTTTGAGTAGTTCGGATTTGGTGCTGAGATTTTAGCTTTGGGTTGCATAATTTGGTTGCATCCCCATTTCCAGATTCACTTCAGTTGGGCACTTATATATAGGCTGACTAAGCTTACTCATTGCCTACCAACCCAGTCTCCTTCAGTTCAGATGGATTATACTTGTTAGATACTCAAAGATTAGACCATCGGTACATGGTATTGGTTGCTACGGCAGTTGACCTTGATTCCCAATTATCGTCAGGAATTTTGAATGTCTACTTAGCGGAAGAAGTGTACTCGACCTTAATCTAGCTTGGTTTCACCCATAGTTGGTGGTGTGTCTTGTAGTGGATCATTCAGTTTTATGAGTTGGTGCTTTGGACTCCTGATAATCAGTTTCGAGGGTCATCCGGACCAGTTGTAGATGTGGCTAAAGATCAAAGGCTTTGATCATCTCCATTTATATGCCTGGGTAGCACCTAATGGGCTTAGTTATATGCTGGCCAGTATGGATTTTTTGTTGATCAGTTTCAGCCTTCAAGGTTAGAATGTTGTGATTACGCGGACAGGACTCAAATGATATTTTGTGTGGTTCGGAGTTGGAAGCAGGCTTGGAAAGGCAAAAAAAGTTAGATTTGAACTTGGAGTTGGTTGCATGATTCATGCCTTGGTTTGCCATTGGATTGGTTAAGTTACTACCTGGTTAGGCTTGTATTGGTATGTTGTCAGCATGTTGTGGTTTGGATTTGCATGCATCAGTAGTTCTTGGTTCAATTGAAGGTCAGTTGGTTGTTGAAGTTGAGTTTTGGTAAATTGGAAAGTCAAGAAAGGAAGTTGGTTGAAAAAGGGATACCTTTGGCAAAATCCCTTGGAAGCATTGTCTCTTCTTTAAGGTTGTCTAGGGAGTCATGCTCGGGACATATGGGCCTAGTACCTCGTCCTTTCAAGCTTTCGGGCTATTTTTATCTATTGACTTTCGCAGACGAAAGTCCTTTAGTAGTGGATATTGTAATGACCCTCCAGGTTATTATCTTGATTTCCTTGCATTTCAGCATTTTGAGCCTTCCCACAATGGCTATGTGTCATTTATGACTTGCCGGAACTGTCGGTTCGGTCATTAGACAATTGGTTTGAATTTTTGGCTCATTTCCCTGTTTTGGAGCTTTGGTTGTTAAAGAATTGTCTCAGACCAAAATTGCTAGTAAACAATCTCAGATGGAAATTCTGATAGTGCCATCAACTCCGAAATGTTGATTTTAGGCTAGAGCAACCCTTGATTCAGGTCCCGAGGCTTTTGGACTCATTTTGGGCTATTAGGTAGATTTGATGAAAAATAAAACAATCGATGTGGGCCCCACATTTTCGGATGAAAGTTTTGATGGTTCAATTGAATCTTAAATGTCTAACTTGGTATGGTAGAATAATTTGTTTGCGCGTATAAGGTTCCGAACAAATCCTGAACACCTGATCGGAGTCCATTTTGGACTTAGCAAAAATCTGGGGTCTGATATCTGGTGTGACCGCTAAAGCCGTCGGTAATCGCTTTAGTGGCCTTGGCCACTCGGCTAAGGTCAACTTTAGAGGTCAAGGTCCTCTTAAGCGGACGTTACTTTAGTGGCCTCCGCCTTTCTTTGCCCAACTGCTTTTGCGGTCATGTACCGCTTTAGTGGTATCCGCTTAATCGGCCAACTGACCACTTTAACGGTACCTTGAGGTGTTAAATGCCCCTTCTTCACCCAATTCTCCCTCATTTTCTCAACCCTTTTCCAATATTTTTGAGAGCATGGGACATGGAAAAGTGTGGGGAATCATCCATTGAATCAAAGGTAAGCTAGCTCAACCCTCCTTGGTCGTTTTTTTATTATTTTTCCCCGTTTAATTCCATCATTTTCATTGTAAATTCTTAGAAATTAGGGCTTGAATTTCTAAACTTTCGGGACTGATTTGAGCCCCGATTTACGCTCCATTTGTGCTTAATTTTTTAGCACACATTCCTTGTCCTTTGAGGGACCTCGTGATAGATTCAATTTTGGATTTTGTTTGTGGGCCACGCAAACCCGTTCTTGACCCATATTTCGACCCGAGCTTTTATATACCAATATGAGTCTCGTGTTGCTCATATTGACGTGTAGATGATTGCTATAATAGCATGGTGACATTTCAGGATCATGGATTAAAGTTGAGCAAATTGTGGGTGATTCAAGACGTGCGATTCGGCATCTAGGTAGGCTTTGGTCTACTTTTCTCTATGAGATTATGTATAGTATAGTTTGCATGCTAGATAGAGATGGTAGGATATCTTTATGACTAGTATAGCATGACTTAGCCCATTTAGGGAATTTGGGGTAGAAATGTGACCCGAACCATAATGTAAACACTTGTCATGGCTATAGAATCATATTACCCTCGATTATAAGCATGCTAACCATAATTTAATATTAAGGAACCCTTAGTATAAGATTTATTATTTGACTTAGTGATTTGGGAGATATTTTCCCAGATTAGATCCTTGTAGTAGCTTTATGCCCTTGATTACTATGGATTCCTGAGTTATAAGGCTTGTTATGTTGATTATGTATTATAGGGCTCGAGGTCGTGGTTACAATACCAGTTGGAATCTAGGTGAGCATTTTACCCTTAGAGGGTATGATTCTGGTTTATAGACGCTTAGGCACTTATGGTTCTATTGTTTGGATACTTGTGATGGCATGCATACTGATAGGCGCATTCATGCTCACTTAGTAGTACGATTCCAATCGAAACCTTGATTTTACTACTGTTTTCTAAAAAGGGATTTATTCCCACTTTTAACTTTTAATATGGATTTGTACCACCTTATTTAATGGGAATCGTACCACCTTATTTAATGAAATGTGAGCATTTTGAACTTTATATGATGTTTTGGAAATTAGACCGAGATTGATTTCGATCCACTACAATTCCACTCTTTTACCACTACTTTTTACTTTGATCAATGGAGATTCCAACCCTTTCTATATTATTATGATGATTTAGTCCCGAACTTGATCTCGGGCAATGGATTTACAGACTTACACTCTTTTAGTCAAGGTTCAAGTTTGTGTACTTATTATACTTATATATATCTCTGGGACCAAGCAGTGTATATGGATATCCCGAATCCTTTATGACCCCCTTCGTCCGTGAGCCGCAATGCTGGAGAAGGATGGTCTTTGTAGGTTCTGCCTTTGTGAGCTTCGGAGTTGGAGGAGGTTTATACACTTGGTTCTTCATGGCATTTGGATCGGATATGGTATTTATGGTTATGTTGCATTCATTCATTTATGTACATTTCCTATCACCAGTATGATTGTTTGGCGCCTGTATATATCGGTCTTATGTGAGGCTATATAGGTCCAAGTTAAGGTTGCTGTTTGCTGAGTGCTTCCGTGAACCTTCCAGGCTTATGGGGGTCCGGTTAGGTTATTGTTTTCCCAGGCTAGCCAGTTACTTTATTGTTGGTTATTATGGTTAGTTCGTGGCAGGATGAGTATGGATTGGTACCCGGGATTGGCGGTACGTTTCTGATTCCTTTCTCTATTTTGGTGGATTATATTATTATTGGATTACCTCATGATTAGTCAACCTGTGGTTAGAGACTCGATGATGCTGGTATTAGCTCTCTTACTTGGCCATGATCCTCGAGATGTTAGGTATGCTTTCTCAAATATATACCTTTGAGTTAGTCCTATATGCATATATATATATATATATATATATATATATATACATGGTATTACCATATATCCCTCTCTTCCTTGATCTACTCATATTGTATATGTATCATTTGGCCTTGTATATTACTATGTATATTTCTTTCTCTATTTATTTGTGTATTGGCCAGGGATATACGATATTGTACTTTAGTTCCTAAGTACTGTCAAGATAGGGTAGTTATCCTTATTGCTCCATTAGCACTATTATGTCTAGTTCCTTGGATAGTTTCCTGTAGTTGCATTCATGCCTTATATGTCATTTTATGCTTACAATATTTCTGGAGCTCAATTGGCTGATGCCTACTGAGTACCATGTGTTTGGTACTCATACTACACTTCTGCAGCTTGCAGATCGTGGTACGAGTTATCGTCGTTGATGTGTCCATTGTGCGGAACAACTATGGATCAGAGACTTAGGGTGAGCTCCTGACCCTCGAAATTGCTCCTACTTTCTCTCTTATTATTAGACTGATATCTATGTTTTACTCAGACATCTTTGTATACATATTTATCCTGCATTTCACTTGTACTCCTAATGCATTAGAAGCTCTTGTACTGGCTCCACCAGGTTTTGGGATTATATTAGTCTTTTTACAATGTTTAGTCCACAGTTTCCTTCCGTTCTCTTGGTAGTCCATTACTAGCTATTCCAGACTATGGGTTGGACTACCTACTGGTTGGTTAGAGTAGGTGTCATCATGACCTGGGAAATCAGGTCATGACATGGTGAGTGTGTCTTAGCTAAACAAATCGATAGAAATTGCAGAATTTCAATTATTCACAAATATACCACAACCAATCTAGTAGAGTTAGACATGATAGATTTTGATGTTATATTAGGCTATGCTTAGTATTAAAAACCAAAATCTAAGACTTGATGTCCCAGGTTGGCACTAGAGGGTTCATGAGTCATGAACCAGTCCACGGAACGTGGACCAACTCACGGAACCTAAGATTCCAAGTTAAAATTCCCCAAGCTACCACAACTCACTATAGGAGTTATGGAGTAGTTCACGAGTTATATTGTTGACTTATAGAACCCTACTAGAGAGTTGACAAAATTGTTTCAAAACCAACAATAATGGTACAACCCATAGATCAAGTCCACGAATCGTATTGTCAACATATGGAAGTGATCCAGGAGTATGATAATAACATCAGGGACCATGTCAAGGACCACGAGTCATGGTGTGGTCCACGAGTCGTGATGCAACTCATGGAGCCCTATCCCAGAAATTTCAGCAACAGTTTTTAAAGGGCAATTTTGACTTTCTTTTACCTTATTACCCAATCCCACAATGTTTTTACTACCAAAAGGTATAAATATCAGATCATTAAGTCTATTCTTCCTTTATCCTCTCATGAACAAGTCTAAGGCAATCCAATCAATCTAGGATTCATATTCTAGAAAGATAATCAAGTATTCTCTTGTCAAGTGTTTTTCTTCATTAGGTACACAAGATTTCAGTGATGGATTCCTTTTATCCTCACGCCCAAGCACCTTTAAGATATTATGAAATTATGTTCAAGCTAGGGTTTATGCTCAAATAATTAAAGTTTCTTTCTTTACATGTTTTATGTGATTTCTATGAATAGGATTTTCTCATGATCTTATGATTACTATATAAATTCTTATTTATAAATTGACACTCATGCTTTAAGACTACTTTACAGACTATGAACTCTTTAATGAAAAGACATGATTTTTATATAATATTTTTTAACACATGATCTAAAACATGATATCAAGCTTAGGCTAACAATAGTATAGTTTTACAGACATATTAAGCACAGACTCAAACCATGATTCAGTAATGTTACATGATATATTACAGAGCACTAGTATATTTTGGGAGAATTATTTAGAATTGACAGGACAAAGGTTTAGACAACCCAAGTCCCATAACTATGTTGCTACTTTAGGTTCACCTAAGATGCATATTTTAGGATCCTTATATTCATGGTTCTGTACCTTGGCCAGTGATAACGTATGAAATACGAAAACTAGAAATCAACAATGAAAATGATGGATAATCGAATGATAAATAATTAAGTTAGACACAAGAAGAGGAATAATCAAGAACAATAGGATATATCAAATCCTAAGACCCTTAATTACATTCATCCACTAACACCTAATTTCTACGGCGACCAAGAGGGAATCGGGGCGTCCTCGAAACCACACGTTTCTAAGCCACGATTCAACAAAATCTCACCAGACTCTCTCTTAAGAGTAATGTTCATCAATAATCAAGAAAATCTAAAGGAAAATAATACATGGGTTGGTATTTATACCATTGGGTCATTTAATACAAAATTGGGCCCAAAAAATGACCCCATTCCTTCAATTTTCAGCCTGGCAGCCTAGACAGGCCATCTGCCCATACAGGTAGGCACCTGCCATGCAGGTCAGGGCCGCAGGTGCCACTGACCACCACCTGCGTCCGCAGGTGATCTTTCCAGTGCACTCCATGTGCCATTTTGCTCTTCTTTGCATCTGTTTAATCCCTTCAAGTTCCCTCGATCCTCTTTAGATGTAATCACCAATACGTAGCACCCTTTGGAGGGTATTAGGATGTCGTCAAGTACCTCTCGTTTCATGAACAATCCTTGGAGCGCTTGGAGCTCTCGTTCTTGACTTCTAGTAAATGGCTTAGAACGGGTTTGGATTGTATCATCCTCTCTATCTTGAGAAGAATTTGACCTCAAATTCTTATCCTCCATCATGTCAAAACGTGAGAGATCACACACGTTGAATGTGTTGTGAAATTGATACTCTGGTGGAAGGTCAATCTTGTAAGCATTGTCATTTATCCACTCCAGCACTTGAAATGGCCCATTACCTCGCGGCATTAGCTTAGCTTTACTTTGGACTGGGAACCGGTCCTTCCAGAGATGTACCCATAGCCAATCTCCCGGTTCAAGTACAAGCCTTCTCCTACCTTTGTTCACTCTCTTGGCTACTGCTTGATTCTTTTTCTCAAGGAGAAGCCTCACCTTCTCATGCATCCTTTTCATTGCATCCGCCCTTTGTCTCCTATCTAAGCTAATCACAACATTACTAGACAACAGAGTGAGATCTAAGGGAGTTAGGGGGTTAAAACCATAAACACATTCAAAAGGAGTCATACCAATAGTTGAGTGAATGACAAGATTATAGGCAAATTCGACTAGGGGTAAGTGTTCCTCCCAAGAGTCCATTTTCCCCTTAACCATGGTGCGTAGCATAGAACCCCCAAGGTCCTATTCATAACCTTGGTTTGACAATTGGTTTGTGGGTGGCAAGACGTAGAGAAAAGCAATTTGGTGCCAAGCCTACCCCACAACGTTCTCTAAAAATGACTAAGGAACTTAGGGTCCCTATCACTAACAATGGTCCGGGGAATTCCGTGGATCTTGAGAACAAGTTCTACAAATAAAGATGCCACATTAGGGGCATCATCACACTTATGACATGGAATGAAATGAGCCATTTTATAAAACCGATCAACCACAACAAAGATACTATCTCTTCCACTCCTTGTCTTAGGCAAACCCAACACAAAATCCATAGATATGTCTAGCCATAGGCGTAGGGAGTGGGGTATACAACCCTTGAGGTAGAAGGCGGGATTTCGCACTTCTACAATCCATACATTGACCACAAATTCGGGCGACATCATGATGTGTTTTGGGCTAATAGAATTGTTCCTCTAGGATTCCAAGGGTCTTGTCAACTCCATAGTGACCCATCATACCACCATTTTGTGCCTCTCTCACAAACAACTCTCTCCAAGAGCTAGAGGGCACACACAACCTCTTTTCTTTGAATAGGAATCCATCAAATTTTGAGTAGGGTATAGAAGTTCTATCCCTAAGCCATTTTCCCTTTCCCATTACTCACAATCTTTAAAGATTTGAGAAAACTTAGGGTCCTCGAGATACAATGACTTTAAGCATTCAAATCCAATCAATTTAGAAGACAAGGTATTAAGTAACACATGTTTTCAGGACAAGGCATCAGCCACAATGTTCTCCTTCCCCTTTTTGTATTGGATTACATAAGGGAAAGTTTCTAGGAATTCAATCCACTTGGCATGCCATTTGTTCAATTTGTCTTGGGCCCTAAGGTGTTTCAAAGACTCATGGTTGGTTCGAATCACAAATTCCTTAGGCCACAAGTAGTGTTTCCAATTGCCCAAAGCTCTAATCAAGGCATACAACTCAAGATCATACGTAGAGTAGTTCAAGATTGCTCCTTTGAGATTTTTAATAAAGTATGCAATGGGCTTTTTGTCTTGCATTAAGACGGCCCCAATGCCTACCTTGCTAGCATCATATTTGACTTCAAACATTTTTCCAAAGTCGGGCGATTGTAACAAAGGAGCGGAGCTAGGCATTGTTTTCAAGGTTTCAAACGTCTTTGCTTGCTCGTCACCCCACTTAAAGGGTTTATCCTTTTGGATTACCTCGGTCAACGGGGAGGATATGGTGCTAAACCATTTGACAAACCTTCTATAGAAAATAGTCAATCCATGAAAGCTTCTCACATCACCAATGGATTACGGAGTTGGCCAATTTCTTATAGCGTCTATCTTGGATTCATCCACTTCTACACCCTGGGAGCTTACAACAAAACCCAAAAAGACAACCTCAGCAACACAAAAGGAGCTTTTTTCAAAGTTAGCAAGCAATTTCTCCTTTCTAAGCTCATCAAAAACACATCTCAATGCTTAGCATGGTCATCTATGGACTTGCTATAAACTAAAATATCATCAAAGTATACCACAACAAACTTCCCTATGAACGGTTTCATCACATGGTTCATTAATCGCATAAAGGTACTAGGAGCATTGGTGAGTCCAAATGTCATAACATCCATTCATAGAGACCAAACTTGGTCTTGAAGGCGGTTTTCCATTCATCTCCAGGACTCATCCATATTTGATGGTACCCACTCCTAAGATCAATCTTTGAAAACACACAAGAACCATTCAACTCATCTAACATATCATCTAATCTAGAGATAGGGTGGTGATACTTTACCGTTATCTTGTTGATGGCCCGACATCAACACACATGCGCCATGTCCCATCTTTCTTTGGAACCAACAGTACCGAGATCGCACATGGGTTCATTCTTTCCTTGATATATCCCTTGTTGAGAAGTTCCTCAACTTGCCTTTGGAGTTCTTTGGTGTCCGTTGGGTTACTTCTATAAGCTGATTTGTTAGGCAATTATGAGCCCAGCACGAATTCTATTTGATGCTCAATTCCCTGAAGTGGGGGTAACCCTTTTGGTAACTCCTTTGGAAACACATCTCCAAATTCCTGCAAAATAAGAGAAATAGAATGGGAGATAGGAGAAGTAGTGGTTAGCATGAAAAACATGTGCTAAAAGGAGTATGGGCGCCTCATCATTAGCCTCCTCAAATAAATCTTTGTTTCTTGCCAACATCACCATTTGGGACTTTCCCCTCAATTTCCTCCTCTCTTTTGCTTTATCTCTCTCCTCTTCACGGGGTTCCTCCTCTTTTTCTTTACTACCTTTCTCCTTCAACTCTCTCATTTTTTGATGTATCTCCTTCACTTGTGACGATGAAAGGGGGTGAAGAGTAAACTTCCGACCATTCAACTCTAGAGAATACCGATTGGTTCTTCCATCATGTTTGGTTGAACGATCGTATTGCCATGGCCTTCCAAGTAAAACATGACAAGCTTGCATGGGAATGACATCACATTGTATTTCATCATGGTAATTCCCGATCTTAAACCGAATCACAACTTGTCTAGTCACCTTTAATTCTCCACACTCGTTTAGCCATTGGAGCTTATACGGTGCGACATGCTTGGTTGTGGGCAACTTCAAGAAATTAACCATGGCGGCGCTAGCTACATTTGCACAACTTCCACTATCAATGACCAATGAACACACATTATTTGATGAGACATTTAGTATGGAATAGATTTTCCCTTTGACTAGGGTCATCTAAGCACTTACTAATCATCACTCGTCTCACCACAAAGTGTGGGACCTCCGACTCTCCATCTTGAGGCCAAGCATCCTCATTTCCTTCCTCTACTTACTCATCTTCTTCTAACCTATCTCCTTTTTGTACACCCCCTTCAATTTCATCTTCTTGTCCCACCTCTTCCCCAAGGTAAAACATTCTCCCTTCTCTAAGGATCACATTCCTCCAATTAGGACACTCACTTGCCTTGTGTCCCCAACCTTGGCATTCAAAACATTAAAAACCTTTAAAATTAGGAGTTGGATAATTGTTACCTTCATTCCTTGGTGGGTACTTTGGATTAGTCTTCTCAACGAGCTTCTTCTCATAAGCTTTGTTGATGTACTTGTTCTTGTTCCATCCTGAAGAAGGTTGGGCTACCTCTTTGCTCTTACTCCATGGACTAGCAGATGAGTACCCCTTGGGCTTGACATATATCCATTCCTTAATGTCCCTCTCAACTTCTAAATCCGCTTGAAAGACCTCTTCTATGGTAGCAAACTTATGGCAAGTCATGGATGAGGAGATCTCTTTGTTCAAGCCAACCTTGAAACGGATGATGGCATGTTTCGCATTCTCTTGATACTCAAGCTTCAAGATCAATTGTTGAAACTCATCAAAGTAGGTTAAGACATTCTTGTTCCCTTGCTTTAGATTGTACAACTTGGCAAGTAACTCATGTTATACCTTTTTGGCACATACTTTCTTCTCATGATAGCCTTCAAAGCGTCCTATGGTGGTGGTCGTCCCTCATTTAAGCCGTTCTCAAATCGCTTGGCATATTCCCACCATGTGTTAGCAAACCCTTCAAATTGGGCTATGGCATAGCAACTCTTCTTGTCATCCGTGAGATCATTGACTTGAAAAATTCTTTCACAAGTTGACTCCCATGTTAAATAAGCTTTGGTATCACTCTCTCCTTTGAAAGTTGGAAGACTAATCTAGATTGAATTGATCCCATTATCTCGACCTCCGTGGCCACCTTGGTTATCATTGTAGTTCTATTGGTTCTCGCCTTGGTGATGATTCCCTAAGTTTCCCCTACCATAAGGTGCCAGCCCAAATCTTCCTCCTCGACCTCGGAATCCTTGTGGAGGCAATGGTATATTCCTCCAATACTCCGCATGCACTGCCTCTTCATCATACCCTTCAAACTCAACTTGTGGGTCCTCTTCTCCTACTCCCTCAACATGGATGGGTTGGTTTTGGTTATGGGGTATTTAGAGTGGGGGATTTCGGTTTAGTGGAGCTTGAGGTAGTGAGTTTTGGTTTTGGGTGCTTAGGGTAGGCCTTGGTTATGGAAAATTTGGTCTTGTGTTTGTCTAGGTGGGTTGAACATTTGGTGAAATGTTTCCGGGGTGATGGTAGCGGGTGTGTCTTGAGCATGTCCACTAGATGAGGCATGGGAGTTTTGGGGAGTGTATTGTGGGGAGTTTAGGTGACCTTCCATATTCACTATCTTTCCTCCCATGGTAGACACACTTCCTTGGAGTGTGGTCATATGATCTTCCATGGCTCCCATTCTACCATCCATGGCATCCACTTTTCGGGTTAATGATTCAATTGCCGCCAAAATTGCATTCAAAGTGTGGACATCCCTAGTTAGGGGTGTTTCACCCTCCGAAACCATTGTACCTATTAGAAAGACACTAAACACAAACAACAAACAAGTTAGCATTAAAAAAGTAACCTCACAATTCAATACACCTTTGTATGCCTCACACTTGGCTCCGCAAATGTTGAAGGATGGCTTATACTCCGGGTGGTAGTCGAAGTGTCAATTGCTACTCTTGATCGGATTGGATTCTTATTAGAAAGACTCAAAAGAAATAATTCAAGGACATGAATCAAGAATTTAACAACAAAAATGAAAACTAGAAAAGCACACAAGAAATAAGACTAAGAAAGGAAATCGAACTCTAGCACCAATTAACCACTAAGTAGGTGAATTACTAGTCGTTAATTAGTTTTAGGATCGAGAGACGAAGTTAAGAATCAAGAATTGAAACTAAGATAATGGAACTTGATAAAAATTGGATTTTCAACCAGTGAGGTGCGTTGGGGTGACCTGCGAACGCAGGGGATGACCTGCCCTCGCAGGTGAGCAAACGCAGATGGAAACAGAAAACTCAGCAGGTGACCTGCGTTGGTCCACCTGCGGCAGCATGTGCCACCTGCACGCGCAGGTGGTGGTGCAGATGCCCCGAGACAACTTCTCTGAAGGCTCCGCTTTTGCTTTTCTGTAGGCCCCCTTTCACTCTCTCTCTTGGAATTTCTCTTTTTACAAGGTCAAACAAGACCTTTTTGGAATCCCTTTCCCTTGAAGATATGAATATCCTTCAAGAACACCAAGAACAACAAGAACAACAAATTCTCAACTAATTCTTTTTTAACTCGGAATTTCGCAAAATCTTCAGATCTAGGGTCCTCTCAACGAGAGCAACACTTTGCTAACAACTTCAACCCTCAAATCCACACCAAGATCACAAGATCTAGAAAACCCACTTTTCAACTTTCTTCAACCTTCAAGAACAACAACAATTGGATTTTCTTCAAGTCTTCACACTACACATCCAAAGCTCAAAATTCTGACTTTATTAACACTAGAGAAAACAAATCTAGTGTTGAAACTTCAAGAAAACTCAAAAATAAAACTTGAAATTTTGGGAAATTTCCAAAAATGAAATTTCAGATTTCTTTTTTTTTTTTTTTTGATTCTTCGATTTTCTTTTTCGATAACACACCCAATATTGAATTCGTGGAAACGAATTCAAGCTCGGCCCTGATACCAAGTGATAACATATGAAATACGAAAACTAGAAATCAACTACGAAAATGATGGATAATGGAAAGATAGATAATTAAATAAGACACAAGAAGAGGAATAATCAAGAACAATAGGATAGATCAAATCCTAAGACCCTTAATTACATTCATCCACTAACACCTAATTTCTACGGTGACCAAGAGGGAATCGAGGTGCCCTAGGAACCACACGTTTCTAAGCCACGATTCAACAAAAGCTCACCAAACTCTCTCTTAAGAGTAATGTTCATCAATAATCAAGAAAATCTAAAGGAAAATAATACATGGGTTTGTATTTATACCATTGGGTCATTTAATACAAAATTGGGCCCAAAACATGACCCATTCCTTCAATTTTCAGCATGGCAGCTGAGATAGGTCATCTGCCCACGCAGGTCAGGGCCGCAGGTGCCACTGACCACCATCTGTGTCCGCAGATGGCTCACCTGCGCCCGTAGGTGAGCTTTCCAGTGCACTCCATGTGCCATTTTGCTCTTCTTTACATCCGTTTGATCCCTCCAAGGTCCCTCGATCCTCTTTAGATGTAATCACCAATACGTAGCACCCTTTGGAAGGTATTAGGATGTCGTCAACTACCTCTCGTTTCATGAACAATCCTTGGAACGCTTGGATCTCTCTTGCTTGACTTCTAGTGAGTGGCTTAAAGCGGGTTTGGATTGTATCAGCACACCCAATTTTGGACTGACATTTTCAAAATAAACACTTGTGCTTTTTATTTGTTAAAGAGTATAAAATTTGATATTTACATATTTTGATTCAATTTACCATAAGTTATTGGTAATTATCTTTTTTCTTGAAAATGTTAGGATATTTATCAATTTATTACTATTTAAAATTAATTATTGATTGTCACTGATTTTTTTACACAGTCATTTTTATAAACAAATATTGTTTGAGTTTTGTTAAATAATTATTTCTGTTTTAAATTCAAACCATATACTTATCTGGAATTAAATACATTTGTTAATTTATTTTTTATCACAGTTCGTTAATTCATAAAAGACGGGGAAGATATTTTTGCACAAATAAGTTAAATATTCATAGTTTTGGATAAGTTCAAATAGTCATTGTTTTGGATGACTCATGGTTTTGGATAGCCCGTGGTTTTCCAAAACTATGGTATTGAGCACACGGTTTTGCTCCTGAGTGGTTATGATTTTTTCTATAAAACTAATCTACTCCCTTCACAATTGATGGTGGTGGAAATTTCTAGATTTGTCAAAAGAAACCAAATAAGTATTGTTTTCTCTTTTCACTATTCTTTTTCCGGTGACCATCACCACCAGAACATGACCTAAACACCACACCACCACCCATAACCACCAGATCTCACCTCCCTCATTTCTCCTTCACACACAAACTCCCGTTAGCGACAAAAACCTCACTATTTTCCACCCTTTTTCTAGTCTTCACAGGTGAGCTCCACCACTGTTCACCACCGGTTTACCGTCACAGTCACACCTCCGTTCATCACCACCGAAGCTTCGAGCTCCGTTGAACAATCAACCACCAGCTCCATCCCATCTCTCTTATATCTGTCACTGCTCCGGCGAGGAGTTATAAGATCCGGTGAACCGGAAGCAAAGCAAACAACCCCTTTACCTTATTTCCTTCGATGGAACCCGTAACCACCAAACCACCAACAGCTACGGAAACAAACAACCCACACACCTTCAGATCCATGATACCTAAATGAAGGTATCAGTGATAGAAATCCCAGAAATAGAAGAAGAACAGAAGTAGAGAAGAATAGAGAAGATCAGGGGAAGAAGAAGATGAGAGAGAAATTGAGAGAGAGATATTGACATAACACACTAAACATGCCTTAAAGGATTACAATTCCTCACTTATACTACTCAAGCTACAAAATCAGTAAAAGAAAAGGAAAATAGTAATTGAACAGTAAAAAAATGGACAGTAACTAATCGTAATCGATTTTCCCGCCAAAAATCAGTAATCACATTCATGGTGTGATCAGCCCATCTGGAAGTAACTTGGCTTTGAGCACGTGAATGAGTTGTCCAGGTGGAGCTTGGGTGGCACCAATGCTTAATAATGGTATCAAATAGCCCCCTATGAAGCAACATCCTTGTCCTCAAGGGTGACAGTGGGAAAATAAGTTTTGAGAGTGGAGGCCAACTCCCAGGTAGCATAAGAATCATCCAGGCCAGACCATTTAATCAACCACTAAGCAACGGCCTTATTACCTCGTTTGATCATGCGCCTATCTAGAATATATTCAAGCTCTGTGCAATGAGGATTGGACAAATCAAGAACAGGAGAATGAATAATATTAGAGGGAAGATCATGACAAAGTTTCAACTGGGAAATATACAAGGTGGAATGGATCAGTACTTCAGGAGGGAGAACAAGCTTATAAGCCGCAGGTCCAACTCTCTCAACAATTGGATAAGGACCAAAATATCTGGAAGTTAGCTTGTGGTAGGGAAAGATAGATAATGAGGACTGTCAATAAGGCTGTAGTTTGAAAAACACCCAGTCACCAACATTGAAATGCCTATCAGACCTGTGAGCATTTGCTTGAGCTTTCATCCTCTGTTAAGCTCTGTGTAAATGAAACTTTGGCAAGTTGCAATGTTCTCAGAGTAACAACATGTCTTCAATCGCATCAGGAGCAGCATCCCTGGGAAAATATAGGAGGTGTAAAGGAGGAGGATATCCATATAGTAGTTCAAAAGGAGAGGTGTTGATGGCTGAATGGGGACTAGAATTGTACCACCATTAAGCTAAGGACAAGTATTATACCCAATTAGCAGGTACATCCGTGCAAAAACATCAGAGGCATGTTTCAAGGCATCTATTCAGCACTTCAGACTGACCATCAGCTTGTGGATGGTAGGCAGTAGAGGTTTGCAGAGGTACACCTTGAGCAGTCAAGAAAGCCTTCCAAAAAGTACAAATAAATATGGGGTCCCTGTCACTAGTGATGGTAGCAGGAAAACCATATAATCTGAAAATATTATCCAAAAATATAGGGACCAGAGATTGTGCAGAATAAGGATGACATAGAGCAATGAAATGCCCAGACTTTGTAAGTCTATCAACTACTACCCAAATAACTGTTTTGCCTTAGGATTTAGGAAGCCCCTCAATAAATCCATGCAGATATCAGTCCAAGGAAGAGTAAGAATTGGTAAGGGTTGAATCAAACCAGGGGAGGTAGAAGTGTCATACTTGTTCCTTTGATAAATTATACATTTTTGCACAAAAGTAGTGATATCATATCTGATTCCCTTCCAGTTAAAGTATGTCAACACCTTCCTAGTAGTTGCATCAATGTCGGAGTGTCCTCCAGTAGGTGTGGAATGCTACAATGTCAAGATATTCTCCCTGAGTGCAACATTATTTCCAATAACTAGCTTTCCCTTCCTCCTCAATTGATCATCTATCCAAGTGTAGTGCTTCTGAGGTGTGACAGTGAGAGATTGGATGAGAGTTTGCAATTTAGGGTCAGTGGCCCAACTTTCCTTGATCTCAATCCATAAGTCAACCTGAACAGAAGAGACTAAGAGTGACATGAGTTTTACACCTTGAACCCTAGATAAAGCATCAGCAACAACATTTTCCTTGCCTTTCTTATACTGAATTTCAAAATCAAAGGGTAACAGTTTGGCTAGCCATCTGATCTGAGAGCCAGGCAATGCAAGGACAGGAGCAGAAGTCAAAGCTAGCTTTAGAACAGTAAAAGCTTGAGTAGCCACAGTCCAATGAAAATTACCCTTCTTGAGTAAATCATTGAGTGGCCTACTGATGAAGCCACATCCCTTGATAAACTTTCTGTAGTATCCTGCCAGACCTGAGAAACCTCTAAGTTGCTTAACGGAGTAGGGAATAGGCCAAGATTTCACAGCTTCTATCTTCCTTGGGTCTATAGAAACACCTTCACCAGATATAAAATGACCCAAGTATTCTACCACACACACTTCAAATACACATTTTGATTGTTTTGCTAAGAGCTGATGTTGAACCATAATATCAAAAACAACTTCAAGATGGGTAAGGTAATCCTGTAAAGACTCAGTGTAAATAAGAATATTATAAAAAAACACAAGTACAAACTTCTTAAAGACATGCTGGAAGATATGGTTCATAAGACATTGAAATGTAGAAGGGCCATTAGCTAAGCCAAAAGGCATGACTAAGAATTCATAGTGGCCCAAATGAGTTTTAAAGGCAGTCCTTGGCACATCATCCATCACTATTCTAATTTGATGATAGCCAGATCTCAAATCCACCTTAGAAAATATTTTAGCACCTGCTAATTCATCCAAGAGATCATCAATAATGGGGATGGGAAACTTATCTTTGACAGTGCATTGATTAAGTTCCCTATAGTAGAAACACAACCTCCATTAACCATCCTTCTTTCCCACCACCACCACAGGAGAAGAGAAAGGGCTATTGCTATATTGTATGCTACCTTGATTCAACATATCCTTAACTAGACCCTTGATGATGGTCATCTTCATTGCTGAGTACCTATATGGTCTGATGTTAACAGGTTTAGTTCCAGGTTGTAAGGGAATTTTATGATCAAAGGAACCTCTCCGAGGTGGAAAAGTTACAGGTTCAGTAAAAAGAGGTTTATAATAATTCAAAAGCAATGTGATTTCAGGTGGTGTGGCTTCTTCTGTTTGCAAGTGTAAGGAGTATATCTGACCCTCCACTCTGATATCAGAAGGAGTCTGCAAGACCTGTAGCATGAAGAACTCAGCTTTATCATTTGCTAGTTTGTTCACATCCTTGGAATTGACTAGCTTGCAATCCTCATGCACTCCCTTCAATACATGCTACTTGCCCTGATGATTAAAGGACATATTAAGCTCATTAAAGTCCATAGTAACTGGGCCTAGTGTTTTCATACACAAGGCTCCTAGAACAATTTCATATATTCCAATAGGAAATACTATAAGGTCAGAAGAGTAGGTGGTTCCCTGCAACATCCACTCAAAGTTCTGGACTACTCCAGTAGTAGCTTCATTAGCATTGTTACCAAGACTAACATAGGTTAAGGGAGTAGGAATAGTTGTGCATCCCAATTTCTTTACAGAATCCACATCAATAAAATTGTGAGTACTTACTCCATCTAATAAGATATGCACAGGCCTCTTGCCATTGTAACCAATTACATGTATAGTCTGGGCACCCTGATTTCCTGTAATTGAACAATAAGAAATCATTGGTGTTTCAGTACCAATAGAAGTCCATTGTAAGTCATCTGATGGTGCAGAATCAAGAGGCTCCATATCAATTGTGTTAGCCTTATCATCAGTCTCCTCCAGCTCCAGTACAAACATCTATTTTGGCAAACTGCATTTGTGACCAATAGTGTACTTATCATCACAAAAGTAACATAAACCCTGTGCTCTCTTAGCTTGTATTTCAGCAGGTGAGATAGTCCTCCTGTTCCTAGGACTAGGGCCATTAGTGATAGTAGGTAAGCTTGATCTAGGATTTGACTGTAAGGAGGATTGTATGGTCGAAAACCAGGTGTTTCCTTTTTCACAGGGGTAACATTCATATCAACAAATTTCTGCCCTCTAGCATTTGCAAACAGAGTTGCCTCTGCTAAACGAGCTAACCTATAAACCTTTTGCATGGTCTGAGGATCATGCATCATGACTGGACCTAACAATTCAAGACCTCCTAAATAGCAATAAATGGCTTGGTCACTAGTGAGATCGCATTGAGCCAGTAATTTGTCAAAGGCAAATTGATATTCTCTAACTGTGCCTATTTGTCTCAACTGTTTCAATTCCAACATAGGATTCACAAAATCATCCCCAAACACTTCAGTTATAGCTACTAAATATTCTTCCCAAAGAAGTGGTGAATTAGAGTTTCGACACCTCAGATAGGATTGATGCCAAGCTAAGGCCTCATCCTCCAAATTCATGGTAACAAGTCTAATCCTTTGAGGGAGAGGTGTTTCATCTACTGAAAAAAATTATTCTATACGATACAACCAAGTTTTGATATTCTCACTATTAAAGAGAGGAAAACTAAGGTTGTGATGTCAAACAGATGGAGCCTGATATGGATTAGATCCGAGAATTCCCATAGCAGCTGGCATTCCATTTCCTCGAGGAGCTGATGAAGAAGCATTATCTCTGCCTTGTTGATGAAGGTGAATACCATCAGCTGAATTGTCACGCCCCAACTCCTTATGAGGCCTGATTGGCACTCGAAGCCGACAAGGCCCGAGAGAACCAATCTTTGCTTCTAATCATTCATATGCATGTTATAGGAACACTACCATCACATAGAAACATGAGAGGCAAACATCGTAAAGCATAGAACATGCGACGTATATACATATGAGAAACTGGGCCGTTGAGGCCATCAAGTCAAGACTTCATCTGTTACCATATACACACACACACACATACGTCTACAAAAGCCTCTAACAGATGCATTGACCAAAACCAACTGAAAGTCGGGATAAGTCCCCGCTTTATACACAAGGTACAATATCAAAACATGTGAACCACTGCGACTCGGAGAAACCCCAAACTAACTGGAGCTCACCAGTGATCTGCGCTACGGTCAATCTACGGTGGAGGTCTACTAATGCCTGCACCTGCAACATGTAATGTAAATTCCCCAAGAAGGGTCAGTACGAAAGAAGTACTGAGTATGCAAGGCTCAGATGAAACTGTACAATTCATGAATAGTTCAATGAACTCAAAACATATGAATAATCACTATGATTAAGTCAGCACTTTGCATTTTGGAAACCATGTGTATTACTTTGATAGCTTTCTTTGCTTTCATTGCTTCTTTACTTCAATGTCATTACATATATCACAATGTACCCGGGCCCCTACTGATCAGCGGGTCTTTACATAACATATCGTCATGTTAGGATCGGGTCGAGCTAGGCTTATGCCCCCCAGACCTGCCACCCATAAATCAATGCATCGGGATCGGGTCGAGCTAGGCTTATGCCCTCAGACCTGCCACCCATAAATCAATGCCTCGGGATCGAGTCGAGCTAGGCTTATGCCCCTCAGACCTGCCACCCATAAATCAATGCCTCGGGATCGAGTCGAGCTAGGCTTATGCCCCTCAGACCTGCCACCCATAAATCAATCATTAACCACGTGTGCATTACTTTGTCTTTAGTTTGAGATTGATACCTTTACTTGTGAGAGATCAGATACTTGCTTATGAGAGGTTGATACATTTGCTTGTGATAGATTGGTACATTCATTTGTGAGCGATTGATACTTTGGCTTATGGAAGAGCAATACAATGATAGTCACAACTTTATTTGAAGCTTTGGATTAATAAGTAACGAATGAGAAACATGCAACTAAACAACATAGCCTCCACGAAAACATAACACTGTTGGAACCATTGGACAATGATCCATGAACAGGATACACGAGTATAACCACCAGTGAAACCTTGGGACATAGCCTCATCGGACTTTTAGAACCTCACTAATGAATATGAGACCTATATATAACTCTATTGGAACTTAGACTCATGTCATACTTGGAATAATGCTATTCAACTTAGCTCTCTTAGGATTTACCACATATGACAACTTAAGAACTCCCCATCATAAATAAGCATTAAGTGGGTCATAATTCATCTAGGAGTAACACACATATGCAGCACAATATATATCCACCTTAATTGGAATACTATAGAACCCCTTTGGAATAGAACACTTTTTGAACCTTCATGAACAATGGATAAGACACATGTGAATGTCAACTGCTCACCAACTAGGAAGGCGATACCTTAGAACATTTGTAACTCTTGACATATTAGCCAATGAACATGAGTCAACCAATAGACATGAATCAATTAATGAACATAAGTCAACCAATGAACATGAGTCATATGATTCACCATTGACCAATGACTAAGGACCATATGAGTATCTCTAGTCAACGCTCGGATACGGAGTACCTTAGAGTATTTTGGAATCGAATGAGTATTATCACAATGTGAACACTATATATTACAGAAGGATATAGAAGAGTAACCTTACATACCTTTGCATCTCACTATGCATACACAAGCTTATATGAAAATACAATAGTCCAGCTCTTTCCTTACGCCTCACTCTACATCACAAGTATATAACGAAGCTTATGTTAGCAACCAACTACCTTACAACTGTATAAGTGTCACAATATGACCATGAATCACATAGAGAACATCATTTCGCCTTCTTACAATGTCATTTATCGCATCAACATGCCAACAATACCATAACGTTTCCCTTATTGACCAAGCTTTCATACAACAATAGCATTTCGCATTACACTTACCCTTTATGCCTTCTCATTTCCATTCCATCACATTTATGCTTATCGATTTGCCTCACAACAACATATGAAAAACCATACACATTTAATACAGTCTAACATGCCTTCATACGATACTTTAAGGTCATTCAAATGACATTACAAGTTGATAATTACGTCCATGAAGGGTACGGGGGCTTCGGGGAACCAACAGGAGACAAAATCACACAAACCGAACCTGGGGGCTGACCTGCGCTGCCACCTGCACACGCAGGTGGCTGAGGTGAGTGCGCAGATTCCCTCCAGTGGCATCTACGTTGGCATCTACGCCCGCAGGTGCCTCCGTCTGCGGGGGCGGATGCCCGTTTTGGTCCGAAACGTCATTTTTGGGGTCTTTTAATGCAATGAATGGTCCATGATCATAACCAAACTTCTTTTAACATATTTTTGATCATCTTATATGCCAACAAGCATCCATGGTCTCACAACACACATCACAACACCAAAATGACACTTTACGGCCAATATGCTACCAAAACCATAACCAATTTTTCCATAGAAATTCCAACACTAATACCAATTGCAATTTTTGCATCCTTACGAGGGCCCATTGTTTACCGATGAAAGAACCTGGTTCTGATACCAATTGATACCTAAATAAAGGTATCAGTGATAGAAATCCCAAAAACAGAAGTAGAGAAGAATAGAGAAGATCAGGGGAAGAAAAAGATAAGAGAGAAATTGAGAGAGAGATATTGAGATAACACACTAAACATTCCTTACAAGGATTACAATTCCTTACTTATACTACTCAAGCTATGAAATCAGTAAAAGAAAAGGAAAATAGTAATTGAACAGTAAAAAAATGGACAGTAACTAATCCTAACCGATTTTCTCGCCAAAAATCAGTAATCACATTCATGGTGTGATCAGCCCATCTGGAAGTGACTTGGCATCGAGCACGTGAATGAGTTGTCCAGGTGGAGCTTGGGTGGCACCAATGCTTAATAATGGTATCAATCCACGATGGACGGCGAACCAGCGAATAACAATAATCCGACGAGCTCTAAGCTCCGGCAAAGAGCAATAACTCCGGCCCCTCACGAACTCTGATGACGACGAACTATCACTGTTAGCTTCATTTCCCTTTAAGCTTTATCACATATACACATATCTACATATACACATAATGCTTATGGATACCACTTTGTCATTACCCCAATTCCACACTTTCAGCTTTTTTTTTTTTTATATCAAATCCAAGTACATTAGAGTTCCTTCATTGTGATTTATTCTACATAGTACCCTTACAGAAGCTAGCCAATCTTTGGACAATGTCCCTTTCTTTCCAAATTCTCATTATCTTTCTTCATTAGTGACAATGTCAAACATACCCAATCACCTATGGAATATTGTCATTTCCTTCATCGAATATCAACATATGATTTATATCAACTTTGGGCCATTTGTAGTTGTTGTTATATCACATTCACCTTCTTGATGGATTGATGACCACAATCTGACTCGATCAAAGCAAATGATGATCTATTATTTTTTCATATAAAATCTTCGTAAGGTGCCTTTTGATACTTTTATTATAAGCAATTTCTCTAGACGACAGACGTTTACCCCAACTACCTTTAAAGTTCAATGTACCAGCTCGTGGCATACCTTCAAATGTTCATATAATATGTTTTGTTTGTCCATCCATTTGAGGATGACAAGCCGTATTTACATTCATCTGTGTGCCCATGCTTTACTGAAAAGACTTACCACACTGTACAATAAAGTGAGCTCTCTTGTAGGATATAATAGTGAATGGAATCCCATGTAATCGTACTATCTCTGTCACATACAACTTTGTATAATGTTCAGTTGTATCGGTGTTCCTAACTGGTAGGAAATATGCTGACTCGGTAAGCCAGTTAATTATTACTTATATGAAATCAGCCTTCGCAGTGTACGAGACAACCCTGTAATTAATTCCATGTTATTCATGTTCCACTTCCAAACTGGGAAGATAATCTATTACATAAAGCATACAGACTTCTGATGCCATACTGTTTATCAGTGACCGCTTGGGCATTGAACTACTTGTTCTACAATGTGCTCCTCATATATTCGTACCAACACATCTCTGCTACACCATGGTGCCTTTTGGTTGTTTCCGAACAAACCTGGTACATACAATCTACATTGGTGTCAAAGTACTCCCCCTTGTGATTGCTCAAGTACCTTTGTCGTACTTTTGTTGTAAGAATTTGCATACTGTTTCTCCTCTCGGCTACCAATAGAGATTTTGCCGCATTTTACACTATAATTCGGTAATCTGGGGTTTCAAGAAAACAAAACCCCATATTGCTTCATTGAGATATCTTTTCCCAAATGATACCAATGTCCTAAATAGTTCAAGCCACCTTCGCTACCTCAGATTTAAGTCTTTCGGCTTCAAAATATAGTACTATCCAATATATATATCAATATGAATCCCTTTCAAATAGTGGCACCTTAACTTTATATCGCAGCTGCTAGTGCAGGGTCATGTGTTTAGTAATAATTTGTGTTCTCCTATGGTCGCAACCGTCATGAGGCATATGCTATTACATTGCTACATCAATACACATCCGAGGCCAACCCCGAAAGCAGTACCATACATTTCATAACATTCTTATGCCTTTATCGATGCCTTGTGTATAGGCTTTGTTACGGGTGTAGGGATAGAAGAAAACCCCTCAACAATTCTCATAGAATAATCGACCAACCTACGAAACCAATGGATCTCTGTAAGCATCGTAGGCCTTAACCAACTGTGCACCATCTCTATCTTTCGCGTACCCACTTTCATTTCTTCATCCTATACATTGTGACTCAAGAACGGTATGGATTCTAATCAAACTTCATATTTAAATATGAATCGCATGGTCTTTTTTTTTTTTTTTTTTTTTTTTAATACCATCACCAAATATGGTCACACATACATTCAAAAGTGTCCTAAACGCCCTATTCATTAATCCATACAACTACCGGTGCATTATCTAGCCCAATTGACATACTAAGAATTTCATAATAATCATACCATGTTTGTAACGCTGTCTTGGGTATATCATCATCACTCATATATATTTTTTTTTCATTTCATCATTATTCATCATCATTTACCCCTGTACACACACTTTCGCAATATGCCATGTTGTTATTATTTTTTTTTGTACTAGGAACACTGATGCACCCCAAGGGGTCATACTAGGCCGTATGAATCTCTTACTCAACACGTCTTTTACTTCCTCATGTCATTCCCGTAACTCTACCGGGGCCATGTTGTACAAATAAAACTATGCCGAGTACCTGACACCACATTAACATCAACTCATACCTCGAGGAATGCATTCCCACCGAAATCGATTGAACAGTAGGTGGTAGCACATTAGTATCCCTCACTAGTACCAAGTGACATATGTACCCCTTTGGGTCTCATTTTTCCTTGCCTAAGGATAGGAAAGAACTTCACCTTTCAGTGCTCCAACAGTACCCTTTTATTCAAGAACATACTTTCATTAGGATATATGCACCCACCAGTGTAAAGAAATGGCGTAACTAGCAATTCTGGTGTTCCTTCGAATTGGTCAAAAATCAATAACGTAACATATGATAGGGTAAAACCCGAATCAATCAATGCATTTACCTTATGTCAAAATACTAATAATGTACTTGTACTTGCATCAGGCGAAGACTCCACATTCCGTGGATCCGCTGAGGTATCCATACGGTCTTGGGTCCCACTAGAACTAGCTGCTCCTTTAGCACCTCTATCGCGCCTCGTAGGCTGCATACCTCTACCTGGTGGAGGCATCGATAATTGCAATGCGATAGGTGGTCTCGTAAGTCGTACCATACCACTCGTGCTCCTTTGTGGACACCTTTCCCTCACATGTCCCGGCATACCACACCAGTAGTAAATATTTGTTCTGAACCAGCATTCACCTGCGTGAAATTTCCCGCAGCACTCGCACAGCTGAAGAACACACCTTGATTGATTCCTACTTTCTTACCCTCGATATCCCACCGTCTGTGGACCCTGAGTCTCACGTATTTGCCCAAACTGGTTACCTCTATACCCTTGGAATAGAGGGGGATCATTGGCTGCAGGCTGAGAAACTAATGGCCTAGGTAGTCTGTGCAAAATCCGAGGCCCAAATCCTCCGTGGGATGCCATGAACTGCCCCTCAGGTCTAGCCCTTTTTGACTACCCTTCCTCAAAGTCTTGTGTCCTTCTCTTTTGTTCCACCATTTGCTGCTCCAACACTCGTCTTTGAGTTTGTGCAGCAACTACACGGGTCAGTATGTGCACCGCATTCATTAAATCTTGCACAATAGCATTATTGGACAATTCCTCTGGAAGTGAAAGAGTAGGAGGAACCCATGAGACCAACTCATTTCCAGCCCCACCTTGATCAACTTGCTCAGGTGGTGCTCTACTGGTTCCTTCTCCTTCTCTTGCCATTAGCATTTCTAATCAAACACAAGAAAACAAGCCCCATGGTCAGTTATGATTTCGCCTACAACTCCTCTGTAAAGGAAAACCACTATCAGTGAGCACATATGATTCCACTTACAACCTTGGCTCTATTGCATGATCTAGAATGAAGAAAAGAAAGAACTCCTAAATGTCTCGTAGCCTCCTACTTATAAATGTGGCGCGCAACACATCGATAAGTAAGACTCTACTCAGACACGGCTTTGTAGACACCCTTAGAACGAACTGCTCTGATACCACATTTATCACACCCCGACACCCTACGAGGCGTGATTGGCACCCGAAGCCGACAAGGCCCGAGAGAACCAATCTTTGCTTCTAATCATTCATATGCATGTTATAGGAACACTACCATCACATAGAAACATGAGAGGCAAACATCGGAAAGCATAGAACATGCGACATATATACATATGAGAAACTGGGCCGTTGAGGCCATCAAGTCAATACTTCATCTGTTACCATATACACACCCACTCACATATGTCTACAAAAGCCTCTAACAGATGCATTGACCAAAACCAACTGAAAGTCGGGATAAGTCCCCGCTTTATACACAAGGTACAATATCAAAACATGTGAACCACTGCGACTCGGAGAAACCCCGAACTAACTGGAGCTCACCAATGATCTGTGCTATGGTCAATCTACGGTGGAGGTCTACTAGTGCCTGCACCTGCAACATGTAATGTAAATTCCCCGAGAGGGGTCAGTACGAAAGAAGTACTGAGTATGCAAGGCTCAGATGAAACTGTACAATTCATGAATAGTTTAATGAACTCAAAACATATGAATAATCATTGTGATTAAGTCACCACTTTGCATTTTAGAAACCATGAGTATTACTTTGATAGCTTTCTTTGCTTTCATTGCTTCTTTACTTCAATGTCATTACATATATCACAATGTACCCGGGCCCCTACTGATCAGTGGGTCTTTACATGACATATCTTCATGTTGGGATTGGGTCGAGCTAGGCTTATGCCCCGCAGACCTACCACCCATAAATCAATGCATCAGGATCGGGTCGAGCTAGGCTTATGCCCCCCAGACCTGCCACCCATAAATCAATGCATCGGGATCGGGTCGAGCTAGGCTTATGCCCTTAGACCTGCCACCCATAAATCAATGCCTCGGGATCGAGTCGAGCTAGGCTTATGCCCCTCAGACCTGCCACCCATAAATCAATGCCTCGGGATCGAGTCGAGCTAGGCTTATGCCCCTCAGACCTGCCACCCATAAATCAATCATTAACCACGTGTGCATTACTTTGTCTTTAGTTTGAGATTGATACCTTTACTTGTGAGAGATCAGATACTTGCTTATGAGA
Source organism: Capsicum rhomboideum (assembly GCA_031232105.1). NCBI lineage: Eukaryota > Viridiplantae > Streptophyta > Magnoliopsida > Solanales > Solanaceae > Capsicum > Capsicum rhomboideum. The sequence continues at coordinate 57,040,215 of CP124718.1, forward strand.
GGTTGATACATTTGCTTGTGATAGATTGGTACATTCATTTGTGAGCGATTGATACTTTGGCTTATGGAAGAGGAATACAATGATAGTCACAACTTTATTTGAAGCTTTGGATTAATAAGTAACGAATGAGAAACATGCAACTAAACATTATGGGAACATAGCCTCCACGAAAACATAACACTGTTGGAACCATTGGACAATGATCCATGAACAGGATACACGAGTATAACCACCAGTGAAACCTTGGGACATAGCCTCATCGGACTTTTAGAACCTCACTAATGAATATGAGACCTATATATAACTCTATTGGAACTTAGACTCATGTCATACTTGGAATAATGCTATTCAACTTAGCTCTCTTAGGATTTACCACATATGACAACTTAAGAACTCCCCATCATAAATAAGCATTAAGTGGGTCATAATTCATCTAGGAGTAACACACATATGCAGCACAATATATATCCACCTTAATTGGAATACTATAGAACCCCTTTGGAATAGAACACTTTTTGAACCTTCATGAACAATGGATAAGACACATGTGAATGTCAACTGCTCACCAACTAGGAAGGCGATACCTTAGAACATTTGTAACTCTTGACATATTAGCCAATGAACATGAGTCAACCAATAGACATGAATCAATTAATGAACATAAGTCAACCAATGAACATGAGTCATATAATTCACCATTGACCAATGACTAAGGACCATATGAGTATCTCTAGTCAACGCTCGGATACGGAGTACCTTAGAGTATTTTGGAATCAAATGAGTATTATCACAATGTGAACACTATATATTACAGAAGGATATAGAAGAGTAACCTTACATACCTTTGCATCTCACTATGCATACACAAGCTTATATGAAAATACAATAGTCCAGCTCTTTCCTTACGCCTCACTCTACATCACAAGTAGATAACGAAGCTTATGTTAGCAACCAACTACCTTACAACTGTATAAGTGTCACAATATGACCATGAATCAATAGAGAACATCATTTCGCCTTCTTACAATGTCATTTATCGCATCAACATGCCAACAATACCATAACGTTCCCCTCATTGACCAAGCTTTCATACAACAATAGCATTTCGCATTACACTTACCCTTTATGCCTTCTCATTTCCATTCCGTCACATTTACGCTTATCCATTTGCCTCACAACAACATATGAACAACCATACACATTTAATACAGTCCAACATGCCTTCATACGAAACTTTAAGGTCATTCAAATGACATCACAAGTTGATAATTACGTCCATGAAGGGTACGGGGGCTTCGGGGAACCAACGGGAGACAAAATCATACAAACCGAACCTGGGGGCTGACCTGCGCTGCCACCTGCACATGCAGGTGGCTGAGGTGCGTGCGCAGATTCCCTCCAGTGGCATCTGTGCCCGCAGGTGCCTCCGTCTGCGGGGGCGGATGCCCGTTTTGGTCCAAAACGTCATTTTTGGGGTCTTTTAATGCAATGAATGGTCCATGATCATAACCAAACTTATTTTAACATATTTTTGATCATATTATATGCCAAAAAGCATCCATGGTCTCACAACACATATCACAACACCAAAACGACACTTTACGGCCAATATGCTACCAAAACCATAACCAATTTTTCCATAGAAATTCCAACACTAAACACAAGTATAAAAAAAGTCAAGACTATACTCACATCTCATATATCAATATTGAATCCATCAAGTTTATTTATTTCAAGATCACAAGCCCATGTTCAAGTCTTCAAGACAAAATCATCCTCCGATTTAACACACACACATTGTTTTGCACATAGGGAACTTCTCCCACTTCACCAACATAACCAACATGATATAAGCTATCTTCCATGCATAATATATATTAAACCATGATAGTATATACTTACCAAGTCTTGCAAGATGATGCTTTGGTCCAAAAGATGAAGAGTTAGGGTTTATATTGCATAAGGAAATGGTTGAGAAAATTCTAGAAATGGCATGGGTGTCCAAATGAGACAAAATCTGCTTTTTCTCTCTTATATAGGCCCCCATGTCTTTATTATCCTTTATCAACATTAATTATTATGTTGAATGGGTCAAATGGGTCAAAAATGGAAGAATGGGTCAAAAATCTTGGGTTGGGCCATGTCTTCTTGCTATTTTTGGGCTTTATTTAAGGCCCAATGATGCAAGACTTCTTGATGTCCACAAATTAATACATAATTCATCCATTCTCTCATGTTTTCATATCTCCACAAATGTACACGTAGTCATCTAGGTTCGACAACATACGGGGTATTACACTTCCTATAAAGTTCTAATCCCATGTACTAGGCCCAATATCAATTATCTCGTCACTAATATTCCACAATACATACTTTACACTCTCGACACTTGGGTAATCATTGTTCAACGTCGTCGTATAGGGTTTCGTAGATACGGGGTGTTACATGAATCCTTGAGAGCATTCACGATACACAGTAATTCTGCTTGCCTTTTATCCAAATCCACCTTCATCTCTAGGTGTTTTTCCTCCATAACCATACGAAGATCATTTTGCTGAGCAGCCAGATCTTCATATTGCTCCTGAAGATCAATTACAATTTTTGCATCCTTACGAGGGCCCATTGTTTACCGATGAAAGAACCTGGTTCTGATACCAATTGATACCTAAATAAAGGTATCAGTGATAGAAATCCCAGAAACAGAAGAAGAACAGAAGTAGAGAAGAATAGAGAAGATCAGGGGAAGAAAAAGATAAGAGAGAAATTGAGAGAGAGATATTGAGATAACACACTAAACATTCCTTACAAGGATTACAATTCCTTACTTATACTACTCAAGCTACGAAATCAGTAAAAGAAAAGGAAAATAGTAATTGAACAGTAAAAAAATGGACAGTAACTAATCCTAACCGATTTTCTCGCCAAAAATCAGTAATCACATTCATGGTGTGATCAGCCCATCTGGAAGTGACTTGGCATCGAGCACGTGAATGAGTTGTCCAGGTGGAGCTTGGGTGGCACCAATGCTTAATAATGGTATCAATCCACGACGGACGGCGAACCAGCGAATAACAATAATCCGACGAGCTCTAAGCTCCGGCGAAGAGCAATAACTCCGGCCCCTCACGAACTCTGATGACGACGAACTATCACTGTTAGATTCATTTCCCTTCGTATTTTCTACAATTATTTTGCTCTATTTTCTGTTTTATTTTTGATGCCGTTAATGCTCATCCTTACTGATTTCTTCTTCTCCGCTATGCGCTCAGCTTGTTCAAGCAACACTATGATATCCTTTTGAATGTTTTATCTATGTTCTGTTGTCTTGTGTCAATTGTTAAGGCTTTTGCTAATTATAATTTTCTTATATCTTGATTAAGATCAATCAATCTGATTTCCATGGCTGCCTTATATTATTATTATTTTATTCGGTTAATCAAATTATTAATTAAGGCATTTTGGTTCTCTAGCTTTTTATTACTACATTATACATGTTTGCTACAATTTAATTCCTTGATTTCTTTTTGTTATCTTACATTTTACTTGTGTCATTGTTATTTATTTACTTTTTTCACGTTAAAGTTGTCAAATGACAAAATTTGGTTATAATTTTGTGGCTAATTTGACTTCTATCTATTGCTGATTTAACTATATTAGATGATGACCTTGAATCTTGACAGAAGTACGTCTTTAATTTACTGAAACACTTTTTGAAATAATTTTATTCTATTGGCCAATGAAAGAATCTCTCTGTCGGATTTTCGAGGCCTCCCCATTACAAAAGACGGATTTTATTTTAAGTTTGGTTATTTTATTTCATGTATTAGTATACTTGACCAATGAAAGAATCTCTCCGCCGGATTTTCGAGGACTCCCCATTACAAAAGATGGATTTTATTTGAAGTGTGGTTATTTGATTTCAAGTATTAGTATACTTGGCCAATGATAAAATATCTCCATCGAATTTTAGAGGTCTCCCCATTACAAATGATCGATTTTATTTTAAGTTCAACTATTTTATTCAAGTTTCAATACTTGACCGATGAAGAAATTTTCATCGATTTTCAAGGCCTCCCATGTATATAAGATGGGGTTTACTTTTCTGTTTATGATTTCATTGATTTATTTTGATTTATATTTATTCATTACTAACACTTTTACCTAGTGTTTTTACAGGTATATGGAGCTTTTTCCCGAAGAAGACACTCGAATTCAAAATTCAATAATCATTTTGAGGTTTAACGATAGGCAAATACTAGGCCGCCTTCGTTATTCATTCTTTACTTTATTTTATACATGTTTTTTTATCTTTCTTATACATGCAAATGATTTTTTATTTCCTCCTCAATTGAAAAAATGAGTTCAGCCGGGACCCACCTTTGTGGATTTCGAAGGGTGCCTAACACCTTCTTTTTGGAATAACCTGAAACCTTACCTAGAATCTAATTTGTTACGCAGACTATTTTTTCTTTAATCAAATTAACAGGTTTCCTAGTTTTCCTAAAATTAAGTGGCGACTCTAAATTTTTTGAAATAATTATTTAATTTTTTTTTTTTGTCCCAAAGTTGCGCCTTATGAAAATAGAGATCGCGACAGAATGGTGACTCTGTTGTGGATATGTAGGCGCCACAACGGTTCGGTCATGTTCCCCGTAAGCTTTCCATCTTCCTTTTCTAATGGAAATTGGGGCAGAATTTTTGAGGAGGTCTCAAAAATTTTACAAAAGTATACATTTTGTTACAGATTCAACACAAGAGTTCATTGAAGCCGAAACAGGGGCACAATTTTTGAGAAGGTCTCAAAAATTCCACTCAAAGAAGCTTCAAGAAGTTAAAGAAAGTTCTTTTGTGTTATAAACTGGGGCAGAATTTTTGAGGAAGGTGCTCAAAAATTCCACCAAGCTTGCACTTCAAGATTGGATGAGTTTGCCAACATGTGACCTCGGACTCTATAAGGCACCAGTATCCAATCCAAAAGACATATCAGGGGAGTCTTTGACTATTCAATAACACTCTTTTATTTTGTTATAATTTTCATGACTTCCTTCCTTTCACTCTTTTCTCACCTCTTTGTAGGAAAATCGGCCCCGCCAACAATTGGAGTGGTCACTATAATGTGCTACTTCTGTAGATAATTGGGAAATCTCACAATCCCTGAAAGCATTCTGGAAAAGAATATAAGAACAAGATCCCTAGAAAACAATCGAGGAGCCACACCGTGTTGTCTCTAAAACAACGAAAGATGCTCAAAGTAATGAATGGTCCTACAAATAATTAGGAGATGCTCTTTGACCAAAGAGGTCAGCCGACATTAGACATACGAGGCATCGCTCTGAGTTTGTTCTTATCTTTACATTATTTTGTGTGCATATATTTTATACTATATCTGCATGAACTACACACACCTGATTCTCATTCTTTGGGTTGAGATACGTAGGTAGCCCTCTCCGGGTTTGGTATTTCTTATTTAAAAAATCAAAAAAAGTATTTGTTAGAATCATGTCTTTGCCTTGGTTGGTGCCAACACAATTAGAAGCTTGAAAGTAATTAATATGATTGAGAAGGTCGACTTCGGGGTGAACCTTAGGTTCTTTTGGTACCTCTCATTCGTATGTTTGTGACACTTGAAAATGTTCTCTTGCATGCATTCGAGGTAAGAATAAAATCGACCTTATTGTTTCATGTGCATTGTGTAGTAAGTTTTATAGTATATTCAATTGCATTGCACAATTGATCTAGAACTTGGCCCGAATGTTTGTCGAGGCAAAATCCTGAGTAATATTTGGTTTGGAAAAGGATCGTAGGCCTTTTTTGATCCATTTGTGCCTTTCAATACCTACCAAATGACATTAATCCTAGTATGCCTCCCTTTGAGCCTAAAGCCTCTTCTTTGGACAACCACATTTTAGCCTATACCCTTCTGAGTGCTCACATGCACTATCCCTCTCTTGGCCCTACTTTCTTGAGTGCACTAAACATGTGCAAATTTCAGAAGAAGATTCTAGTTTGAAGCTGCCAAAGGCAAAAGTTGCAACATCCCTGAAAGTCAAGGATACAAAAATGACTTCAAAGAAAAGAAAGAGAATCAAAAAATCTTCCACAAGATCAAGTCAAGTCAAGGATAAATCCCAAATAAAGAAGGGAGAACACTCCAAACAAAAGAGGAGAAACTTCAAAAGAGAACAAAACAACAGAATTCTCCAATAAGCAAAAATTTCAAAAAAAGTCGGAATGAAAGGAAGGGACAATAAAGAAGAATCAAGCTTCAACGACATGACAAATGTTGAAAGCACAAGTTCAGCTTGATGCTCAAGGAGGGATTAAGTCAATCTTATCCCAAATAAATATCCTACCTGTCCCTAAGCCTACATTACAAGCCAATAGCAAGCCCTACACGATCCCATTTTGAATGTTCTCACATTAGTGGAGGCTTACATGAAGGCCAAGCCTATGGTATCACAGTTGCATGCTTTGAACATTCTTCTGAGTGTGAGAGTATTTTTCAAAATGTCCTCAAATTAAAACATACTTCAAATATGTGAAAGTGAGGACTTTCCTTATGGTGAAGTCATTGAAACATGGGGATAAGTTTAGTTCAAAATCTTTATTTGAAGCAAGATGAATAAATCTTGTCGACTCTTAGGTACATTTGAGGTACCACTTGAAACTATAGGAATTATCTCGAAGTCGATCTCAGTTAAAGAGAAGCGAAAGAGAAATTTCTATGTTATGTTAACTGTTGGTATCAATTACAATCAAGACTTGATTCTCTTTTCTGTTAAAAAATAAAATTGGGGCTAGCACCCATCTTTGAATATCTGTCAAAATGACTCGTTGGTCCTTTCATTGATAGGGTTCATTTCTTTAATTCATGTCGTCCGCCTTTGAACGGAATCACCCCGTTCAAAGTGGCATACTAGGTCATCCGCCTTTCAATGAGACACGTTGGGAAGTCACCCCGTTCAAAGTGGCATGTGATATTCAAATTGGTGTCAAAGTGACTCCACTTTCCAGACTGTCACCAAGATGATGACCATTATCCAGACCGGCGTCAAAATGACTCCATTTTCCAAACAGTTGTCAAAGTGACGACCATTTATCCAGACCATCATCAAGGTGATGACCACTAATTCAGATCGACATCAAGGTGATGTCCACTTATCTAGAATGGAATCAAGGTGTTTCTATTTATCCAGATCGTCATCAAGGTGATAACCACTGATTTAGATCGACATTAAGTGTGATTCCATTTATTGATCGGCGTCAAGGTGACTCCACTTCCCAGACCGTCATCAAAGTGATGGCCATTTATTTAGATCGTCAAAGTGATGACCAATTAACTAGACCATCGTCAAAGTGATGACCAATTAACCAGACCATCGTCAAGATGATGATTATTTATCCAGACTTCCATCAAGGTGATTACCAAGCATCAGATCGGTGTCAAAGTGACTCCACATATTATGTTCAAAATGGGTCGTCCGTCTTTCAACGAGATAAGTTGGGAAGTCACCCATTCAAATGACACATCAAGTTCAAAATAGTTCGTTTGCCTTTCAACGAAACAAGATGGGATGCCACCCGTTCAAATAGAAAATCATGTTCAAGATGGGTCATCCACCTTTCAACAAGACACATTGGGAAGCCACCCGTTCAAATGGCATATCATGTTCAAATGGGTCGTCCTCCTTTCAACGAGACAAGTTGGGTTGTCATTCGTTCAAATGGCATATTATGTTAAAGATGGGTCGTCCTCCTTTCAACGAGACTAGTTGGGAAGTCACCCATTCAAATGACACATCAAGTTCAAATGGGTTGTCCGCCTTTCAACGAGACAAGTTGGTTTGTCACCCGTTCAAATGGCATATCAGTTCAAGATGGTCGTCCGCCTTTCAATGAGACATGTTGGGAAGTTACCCATTAAAATGACACATCAAGTTTAAATGGGTTGTCCACCTTTCAATGAGACAAGTTGGATCATCACCCGTTCAAATGGCATATCAGTTCAAGATGGTCGTCCGTCGTTCAATGAGACAAGTTGGGTTACCACCTTGTTCAAGTGGCATGATAAGTTTAACATGGGCCATCCGTCTTCCAACGAGATAAGTTGGGTTGCCACCCTTTCAAATGCCATATCAAGTTCAAGATGGTCGTCCGCCGTTCAATGAGACAAGTTAATCCGGTACCTTGTTCAAACAGGTATGCAACCTTAAATCCTCAGCTTTTTCCAAGCTCGACACTGAGATAATTTTGGAATTAACGTCGAAGGTACGTGAATGTTTTATCTTCGAACAATCCTTTCTCTTTTATCAAAAGACAATCCATTTTTTCAACGGATGGAGAGTACTGTCTAAGGTCTATTAATGTATGACAATGTTCTTTGCGTATGTCATTCTCTTTCTTTTTCGTCTAGTAAAAATTGACTACACGTCAACGTAATCATCCAAAGACTCTTTCATCATCCTTAGATGCTGAGGGGCAGTAGTTGACACCCAATTTTGAACCGACATTTTCAAAATAAACACTTTTGTGCTTTTTATTTGTTAAAGAGCATAAAATTCAATTTTTACATATTTTGATTCAATTTAACACCAGTTATTGGTAATTATCCTTTTTCTTGAAAATGTTAAGATATTTATCAATTTATTACTATTTAAAATTAATTATTGACTGCCACTGATTTTTTTTACACAGTCGTTTTTACAAACAAATGTTGTTTGAGTTTTGTTAAATAATTATTTCTGTTTTAAATTCAAACCATATTCTTATCTGGCATTAAATATATTTGTTAATTTATATTTTATCACAGTCCGTTAATTCATAAAAGACGGAGAAGATATTTTTGCACAAATAAGTTAAATATCCATTGTTTTGGATAAGTTCAAATAGTCATTGTTTTGGATGACTCATGGTTTTGGATAGCCCGTGATTTTTCAAAACCATGGCATTAAGCACACGATTTTGCTCTTGAGTGGTTTTGATTTTTTCTATAAAACTAATCTACTCCCTTCAGAATTGATGGTGGTGGAATTTTTGGATTTGGCAAAAGATACAAAATAAGTATTGTTTTCTCTCTTCACTTTTCTTTTTCCGGTGACCATCACCGTCGGAACATGACCCAAACGCCATACCACCACCCATAACCACTAGCTCTCACCTCCCTCCTTTCTCCTTCACACACAAACTCCCGTTAGCTACAAAAACCTCACTATTTTCCACCCTTTTTCTCGTCTTCACAGGTGAGCTCCACCACTGTTCACCACCAATTTATCGTCACTGTCACACCTCCGTTCATCACCACCGGAGCTTCGAGCTCCGGTAAACAATCAACCACCAGCTCCATCCCGTCTCTCTTGTTTCTGTCACTGCTCCGGCGAGGAGTTCTAACCTCCGGTGAACTGGAAGCAAACCAAAAAACCCCTTTACCCCATTTCCTTTAATGGAACACGTAACCACCAAACCACAAACAGCTATGGATACAAACAACCCACACACCTTTAGATCCACGACGGACGGCGAACCAGCGAATAACAACAATTCGACTAGCTCTAAGCTCCGACGAAGAGCAACAACTCTGGCCACTCACGAACTCTGATGACGATGAACCATCACTGTTAGCTTTTTTTTTCCTTCGTATTATCTCATATTTTTTAGCTCTATTTTCTATTTTATTTTTGATGTCATTAATGCTCATCAAGACTAATTTCTTATTCTCCGCTATGCGCTCAGCTTGTTCAAGCAACACTATGATATCCTTTTGAATGTTTTAGCTATGTTCTGTTGTCTTGTGTCAATTGTTAAGGCTTTTGCTAATTATAATTTTCTTATATCTTGATTTAGATCAATCAATCTGATTTCCATGGCTGCCTTATATTATTATTTTTTTATTTGTTTAATCAAATTATTAATTAAGGCATTTTGGTGCTCCAACTTTTTATTACTACATTATACATGTTTGCTACAATTTAATTCCTTGATTTCTTTTTATTATCTTACATTTTGCTTGTGTCATTGTTATTTATTTACTTTTTTCACGTTAAAGTTGTCAAATGACAAAATTTGGAGATTATTTTGTGGTTAATTAGATTTCTATCTATTGTTGATTTAACTATATTGGATGATGACCTTGAGTCTTGACATAAGTACGTCTTTAATTTATTGAAACACTTGTTGAAATAATTTTATTCAATTTACCAATGAAAGAATCTCTCCGGCGGATTTTCGAGGCCTCCCCATTACAAAAGACTGATTTTATTTTAAGTTTGGTTATTTTATTTCAAGTATTAGTATACTTGGCCAATAAAAGAATCTCTCCACCGGATTTTCGAGGCCTCCCCATTACAAATGACTGATTTTATTTTAAGTTTGGTTATTTTATTTCAAGTATTAGTATACTTGGCCAATGATAAAATCTCTCCATCGAATTTTAGAGGCCTCCCCATTACAAATGATCGATTTTATTTTAAGTTCAACTATTTTATTCAAGTTTCAATACTTGGCCAATGAAGAAAGTTTCATCAATTTTCATGGCCTCCCTGTATATAAGATGGGGTTTACTTTTTTGTTTATGATTTCATTGATTTATTTTGATTTATAGTTATTCATTACTAACACTTTTGCCTAGTGTTTTTACAGGTACATGGATCTTCTTCCCGAAGAAGACACTCAAATTCAAAATTCAAGAATCATTTTGAGTTATTTGTTGTAATTATCATTTTGTTTAATGATAGGCAAATATTAGGCCGCCTTCGTTATTCATTCTTTACTTTATTTTATACATGTTTTTTTATCTTTCTTATACATGCAAATGATTTTTTATTTTCTCCTCAATTGAAAAAATGAGTTCAGCCGGGACCCACCTTTGTGGATTCTGAAGGGTGCCTAACACCTTTTTTTTGGAATAACCTGAACCCTTACCTAGAAGCTAATTTGTTACGCAGACTAATATTTGTTTAATCAAATTAACAGATTTTCTAGTTTTTCTAAAATTAAGTGGCGACTCTAACTTTTTTGAAATAATTATTTAATTGTTTTTTTAGTCCCGAAGTTGTGCCTTATGAAAATAGGGATCGCGAGAGTCAGAACAACTTTTTCCAATGTGTGTGTGACACTGGGCATCATGAGCTCATATGATATTTGATGGTTATGAGAAACTCCCATATGTATAACTTTGTGAAATTACTACTTATATACTCATGAAACACTTTTATTCAGACTTAATAATCATGATTTTCATCTCAGGTTTTCAATTGTTGTAAGTTACTCTCTGCATGTCTTCATGATCAGTAATTTAGTTTTTATTAAATATATCCATATACTTGCGTACCAATACATTCAATTGTATTGAATGCATCTTGCACTATATTTTCATGCAATGTAAATTCAGGTACTCGAGCTTAAGGTTTGCTGTGAGATGTTCGGTAGCACCAGATGTTCAATTGATTGGTGAGTGCTCCTATTATTCAGGAGGATGAGAGATGTTATCAGTTTTCTTCATTAGTGTGGTTCAAACTTTTTATTCAATAAAAGTTCTCCTTGTCCCGATTGACTCTAATGTTGGTAGTAGAGGCTTCACTAGATAGACAGTATTTAGTAGCTGACATTCTTTCATTCGTTCTATTCATTCCTAATAAAGATTATTTCTTTTCAGATTTAGCCCATTATCATTGTTTATGCTTCCGCTTAAGTTTCATTATTGATATTGATTTATAGATATGTTATGCCAAGTGTCCCTTCGGACCACTAGTGAGCAACTAGATATGGCTCATGGCTAGGGTGTAGACTCAGGTTGTGACATCATAGTCCTATACTTTGGCAGGTTGAAACAACTCTTCTAGTGTAGATGTAAGATGTTAGGCATCATATGCTTACATGGTGTTTGTCAGTTATAAGAACCTCCCCATATGTATAGACCTCATGATATTACTATTTATATACTTATGAAATACTTTTATACAGATATTAGTTGTTGTGCTTTATTTAAGATTTCCAGATATTATGAGAATGTTTTAAATGATTTTTTGCACTACTTATGATTCAAATTCTAACCATTGTTTTAAGTTATTCCATTTATGTTATTATGTTTAGCTCTCCAGTTTGTGTTATGTATATATGTATATCTGCATACCAATACATTCCATTATATTGACTGTGTTTTGTATTATATCTTTTCATGATGTTGATTCAGGTACTCAAGCCTAAGGTCTGCTGATAGACATTCAGTATCACCTGACATTCAATGGATTGGTGAGTTCTCCTATCATCTAGGAGACATGGAATTGGTTATAGTTTTTCCCTTATCCTAGTCTAGAGATTTGTTATGGATAAAGATATTTACAGGGCCTTGTCCCAGTTTACTCTTACGCTTAGTAGTTGAGGCTTCACTAGACAACAGTTATGTAATAGTTGACAGTCTTTCATTTTGTTTCCAGTTATGTCTCAATCAAGATTGTCTCTTTCAAATTTAGCCTAGTATCATTGGTTATGCTCCTACTTCAGTTTTATTATTTATATTACTTTAAATACATGCTATTCCAAGGCTCCTATCATATCACAAGTGAGCAACTAGTTATGGCTCGCGGCTTTGGTGTAAACTCGGGTTGCGATAGTTCCAGCAGTATTTGTCACCACACTTGTAACACCCCGTACCTTCCCAACCCTATGTGATGACATTGAACGAGGGGTACTTAGGTGTTGAGACACCATGAGTATGCATTTGGTAAAGTAAATGATGAAAAAAATTGAAATTTGGTCTCGTATATGTGAGTAAACCTTCACAGGAGTGTTTTGTGATTTTCGTGGGACATTTGTGAGGTTCAAAACAAGGTTAAGAGGACCTCTAAACAAAGGATATTAAGGTTAAGAAGTAAGTTAAAGAATAGAATTTGAAGTATCTAACCAAACCCGTGAAGAAAAGTCGAAAAATACAATTTTTGAAAAATTTTAAGGAGGGGTGCATTTGGGACCGTGCCACACCACTCTGGGCTAAAAATTTTATCCCAGAGGCAGTAAGTTGGCGCGCCCAGGGGCGTTCCACCTTGGGTTTTCCACTTTTTCGAAAGTTGGGAATTTCTAAGTCCCAAGGGTATCCGGGGACGTACCGAGCCGATTTTTGCCACGTTTCTTATACAACACATATGAAATGATTAAAATATTATATTGGTATGATAAAATTACCCGAGGACGAATTTGGGGTCAAAATGACGATTTTGCCCTTTTGGTCAAAATAGGCCATACGTGGCTAGAATCGCTTGTTTTTGGGATTGAGGCTACGGATATGAATAAAATGAGTGGGAATATTGTTGTAGTATGAGATGACTTGAACACGAGAAATTATTGATTTTCCTGGGTTAAGTGAATTGGGCCCAAAAAAAAAGGACCCAAAAATGAAATGAAAGCATGGCCCAAAATGGGTCAAATGACCCATTCTTTCAAAGGTCTTATAGAAGACTAAATTAATGACTAAGGATGGACTCAAGGTCTATAAAAGGGGCCAAATATCTGATTTTATCATGAGAAACACCCATGCCTTTTCTATCTTTTTCTAGAAATTTCCCAAGAACATCTCTTTGGCTTTCAAAACCCTAAGGCACTTCTAGGAGCAAGATCATCATCTTCCAAGCTTGGGTAAGTGAATATTATTGTATTTTAACATATTATGATCATGATAAATGATGTAGGTCATGTTGGTTATGCTTGGAAGTGTTGGACATGATACTTTTGTTTTGTGTTAAAAGATGTGTGATCCATGGGATTGTGACTTGAATTATGACTTGTTGTCTTGATGAAAAAGCATGGTATGGACAAAATAACAACATGTATGGTGTTATTATGGTCCTAAACTTGTTATTTTCACATAAGGGTAAATTATGGGATTTTGTCCGATTTATGGTTAGGAGGTGTATTGAAGTAAAGTGATGGCATAATTGTGATGTTGTGATGATGGAGAAGTGTAAAATATGAACTTGGTGTGGCATGCTATTGGTTATCATGTGTTGGTCAATGTATGGAATATTGTGGGATTATGGGTATAATGATTTCATAAGTGATATTTTCAAGGGGGAAATGACATGTTGAAGCTAAACATATGTGACTTATCGTTATTGTATGCCATTATAAGGTAATTGGTGGTTAATGTTGGTTCGTTATGAACTTGTGTTGTAGAGTGAAACGTAAAGGAGGAGCGGGACTATTGTACACGCGTCTAAAATTGTGTATTCGTATTAAGAAGACAAGGTATGTAAGGTTACTCTTTTCGTATCCTTCTACAACATATTATTCCTATTGACGTTGGACTAGTTTCAATTCCGAAAGGCATGAAGTATATCAATTCAGGTTGACGTATATTATTATTCATATGTATCCTAGTTTGGGATGATTGATGATTCACTCATCTCTTATTCATTGAGTGAAGTTCCTAAGATGTCATAACATGGTAATTCCTAAGAGAACTATTTCAACGAGAGCAATGAGGTAAAGAGAGATTGTTTAGTTGAGTAGCATTATTCCAATCATGTCTTGTTCCAAAGTCCTATAGTATGATGGTTATCCTTGTGCCAATTGTTCATAAGTAAGAATACTAATCTCATAAGATTTCATAAGAGTAAGAAGAGAGGTGACGTGCAAGTGAGTATAATTATTCCCCATAAGTGAAGTGGTCAATCTCACGCGGTAAAGGAGTGAAGTGAGATGTGTATATAAGTGTGTGCTTTAATGCCATGATCTTTAGCATGTCATTCTCATAACTAAGTAGAGGGTATAAGATTGTGAAGAGGTAATGCACATGGTTACTATACGTTTCATTGAGTGTGGATCAACTTCTAGCGAGTATAAGTTCAATATGGAATAACCCCAAGATTGGGATATGTCATTTAGTATAGCCCACCCAAGGTGGAGGTCCGGAATCATGTACTTACCTATGTAAGATCTCATGGGGTTAGTGTTAGAGGTAAAGTGCGAACTAATATATATCTATCCCTCATAAGTTAAGGTGTTAATCTCATGACGTATAAGAGTAAGGTGAGTATATTTGTGTGTTTCGATTGGTGTCATGATCCTTGTTAATTTCTCATAAGTCAATATATCAAATTCTCCCACCATGAGAGTGGATGTATGATTCTCCCACCATGAGAGTGGATGTATGATTCCCCCACCATGAGAGTGGATGTATGACTCCCCCACCATGAGAGTGGATGTATGTTCTCCCACCATGAGAGTGGATGTAGGATAAACCACCAATAGAGTGGAGGTACGTTAATAGAATAGAAGCATATCCTCCCACCATGAGAGTGGATGTAGGATAAACCACCAATAGAGTGGAGGTACGTGAATAGAGTGGATGCATGTTCTCCCACCATGAGAGTGGATGTAGCTTAAACCATTAAGAGAGTGGATGTACGCCAATAGAAGAGATGTATGTTATAGTATTAAACCCCCACCACTAGAGTGGATGTATGTGGATGAGTATTATTCTTTCTAATCATGTAGATGAACACTAGTGGTAATGAGCCTAGAAGTAAGAAAGAATCTCTTGTATATAGAAGAAGTTATTTGAGGCAAGTTCCTTGAGTGAAGATAGTTTCCCATTGAGGAAAGGAATGAGAATTGATATTAGTTAAAATGATGGCTTATCCCCATTGACTATTCTCTCATATTTTATTCTATTTGACATGCATATATGATGCTATTTATTATACGCCTTACATACTCAGTACATTCCTCGTACTGACCCCCTCGGGGGACTTACCTTACATGTTGCAGGTGCAGGCATTAGTAGACCTCCACAGTAAGTGGACAGTTATTTGCAGATCTTTGGTGAGCCCCAGTTGCTTCGGGACTTTCCAAGTCACAGTTGTACAGTCATTTTGATGTTGTAAATTTTGTATAAAGCGGGGACTTGTCCCGACTTTTAGTTTGTTATGGTCAATGCATCCGTTAGAGGCTTTTGTAGACATATGTGGGTACATGTATATGTATATCAGATGACTCATGAAGTCTTGGTTTAATGGCCCTAACGGCCAAGTTTCGTATCTAGATATGATACATGTTTCCATGTGCATGACTTTCGCTTAGTTGCATAAGGCATAATAATATTTAACACGATCCATACAAGGATATGCATCTAGGTAGACATGAGCAAAGATTGGTTCTCTCGGGCCATAGCGGTTTCGGGTGCCAATCACGCCTCGTTGGGATTCGGGGTGTGACAACACTAGTTTATTAGGATACCATGGTTAAGATTCTGACCTTTCTACAGGGTATGTCACAAGCAAGGGTGTTGCCTTCGAGCGGTCCTCATGTCACAGATAAGGAAAAGACTTCAGTACAGACACCAGCATAAGGTGTTTAAGTTTTAGGAGCACAGCCCATAGTTGCAGCTCCCCATATAGGGGTGTTTCCAGTGTTAATTATTACATATCCTATTGTATCCATACCAGCGATGACTTCTGAGGAGCAAGAGATGCCTCGGTTTATCATATTGGGTCCTCTGGGGTTCTCTGGTGCTCTAGGAGAGGATGCTCACTAGTTTTTGTTTAGATATCAATAGAGATTGTATTTTGTGAAGTCACACGGGGTGCACTATACTACCTTTTAGATGGAGGGGACAGCTAAGCAGTGGTGGAGAGCATACCTTGAGTGTAGGCCAGTCAGGTCACCTCCAATGTCTTAGGCACAGTTCTCCAAGGGTTTTTCAGGGAAGTATGTGCCTTGTGGTATAAGAGAGAGAGATCGTAGGATGAGTTTACTAATCTTCATCATAGTTCTATGTCTATTTTTGCAGTACAAGATGAGGTTCTATGAGTTGGCCAGACTGCTACTATGATTATACCTACCGAGCATGAGAGGATTTACAGATTTGTTAGGGGGTTACTTTACCACTTTGTTTGGTGTCAAAGAATCTAGTGGCGTTGGTATCTACTTTTGTTCAAGTTGTAGATCATGCACAGACTATTGAGTGGATATGTCACGAGGCTTATGGAGGCAGCGACAAGCGGCCCACCCTCAGGACGATTTTAGAGGTTTTCAGTGTCAAGGTAGGGGTTTCCCTGGTAGAGGTTATCATTGGCACTTTCAGCCAAGCAAACCCGTTAAGGAAGTGATATAGATTATCAAGGGTGCTTATTTAGGTCATAATGGTCAAAGTATCTAGGGTTTAAGTTATACTTCACGAGGTCCTCATTTTAGGTATTTGGGTTATGGTGGTCATCTGGTTCAACTGGTCTTTGCATTAGATAATGTCTGGTAGAGGGTGTTACAAGTATGGAGTGATGGGGTAACTTACTAGGGAGTGTCACAAGTTAAGATAGGGAAGGCAATAGGATCAGTAGGTTCAGGCCCCCAAGGCTCTATTACCATTGACCAGAGGTGGTGTACAGGGTTTAGGGGTGGTCCCAAGGGTGTTAAAGGTAGATATCAGCTAGGCCGTATCGATTTTTACGTGGTTACTCAATCTGAAGGAAGACATGGTCATTTATATGCTTTTTCAGGTAAGCTAGAGGTAGAGGCTTCAGAAGTTGTCATCATAAGTACTATCTCTATTTGTCATCATCCTGCTTCGGTGTTATTGGATTTAGGAACTATATAGTCTTATGTGCCTACCTACTTTTATACTCATCTAGATTTGTTATGTGAGTCCTTGTTTGTGCCTATGGATGTAGCTAATCCGTTAGGTGACTCATTAGTAGTGGATCTGTCATGACCCAAATAATGGGATCGTGTGAACACCTACTCTATTCTAACTAGATAGGAGACCCCTTACCACCCAAACAATTACTATATAGGAATTCCTTTTAAACAACCTTTATATAAAATAAATGATTCAATTTAAATACCAAAATATAATTATAAAATATAGGATATTTATAGACGTTTAACTTAACAATTCTAACAACTCCCAATAGCCTAGTCTAGACAGGTACAAGAGCTTTTACAAAATGAAGGTAGACAATAAAGGACACAACTTCCGCCTAAAATGAGATGCAGAAGTTGATGAAGAATACTAGCCATTCCAACTAAGAAACTTCCAGTCAACCTGCAACATACCTACATCCTAAAACAGATGTAGCAAGAGTAGTATCAATACACCACACGTACTGATAAGCATAATCGATCTACTAGGATTAGTTCACACAACACTATATAGAAATTAACAAAATCAATCATGAAAATCTCATAAATAGTTCAACACCAAGGTTCACATTTCTTACGGTGACTCCTTAATTATTTCAGAAGTTCCCAAAGTATCTCTCTTAATTAAATTAACTTTATCAATTATATTAAGCATTTTGTTACTGTTAAGATAAGGTTCTCTAACCATGAACACAATCACCAAAATCATTCCTTAGAGAACATGAATCCGACTAGCGATTCGACCAACCAATCAAAATACCCCAACAATATAAAGGATACAATACTCCACAACAACAACCATATCCCATAAATCAGATAAGGCAAGTAAATAGGTATCTCATCATACAATAAGTAGTTTACTCAACAATAATTAAGCCAATAAATGTCCGTAAGCAATCCATTTAAGCCGCCAAATATTATCATAAATAATTACCAATTTTACAATATCAACAATCACATTGACACCACGAACATAATAACACGTAAGTCATAAATCACACATATTGAGTTATACAAAACTTTGAAATTTTAGAAGTCACCTCATAACATGGATCTACGTATATATCAACCTGATGAGGTGTATAATATATGTATCTCATCAACTCATAGTACCTTCTTATCTCATACACACTCTCTTATTTATACATACACGCTAAGGGCTCTTATTTTTGCCTAATAGTCATGACCTCAGGGGATGCACCAGGGTCCATATACCATACCGACGTGGTAAATGATTCATAATAAATGTATATATATATGTGTGTGTGTGTGTGTGTGTGTGTGTGTGTGTGTGTTTATATCATGTTGGTGTGGCACCCACTCTATAGTAATAATATTCATAATGGTGTGGCACCCGATCCATAATAACACTACTTATCCGTAAGCTAAACTAGACACGAGCCACTCATCAACTAGAAGGTTATATCCATATTCTTACTTTCTTGACATATCATAATATGATCTCAAGTTCTATTATCTTCTATGATAGCATCACAAGTGTACCCAATATATAAGTACACATCATAGCTATATCTCACTTCGATAGTTTAACAATCAATAGCTTATCTATGCAAGCATTAGCAATCAATAATTGATCAGTCATAAGTATGTTCGAAGACCAATCAATATACTATTCACATCAGAAACACACAAGAGACTAGATTAAGTCTGACTCCCATCAAACACTCATATTTTATTCACTTACTCTATAATCATTCACTACATCAAGGATCGGTGGATTCAATTACTAGAACAAAAGCCCTTATGTTAAAGTCATTAGTAGATTCATAGACTTGCCACTTCATTCATCATTCATTAGATAATCCGGCCATATTCGGCTTACGATTCTAAACTTGTTATACATTCTTACACCGATCACATCCTAGAACTTAACCAAAATTTCCTTTTAGAATTTTTATATTATAACCCTGCTTCCCTATTTATGAACAACTCATAGAATAATAATACAGTAGGAAAATCACACCATCAAGACATGTACAATATTGATTTACCCATTAAATTATTAAATTATGGTTTATAGTTTTACAAGTATGCCCATCTCTCCAACGTCAGCCACATTTACTTTATTCATATTTCTTCTTACCACGGAAGTCATACAAGCATATATCATAATCAAGGGGATTATGTATCAATATATTACCATTTGTTATGGAGATTTTATGTTAATTCCTTATTTTGTCCATCCAAACATCATGTTTGTAAGCCTTATCATGCTTCTTTCGTCAATTCTATAATATGCATACATTTACTAATCATAGACTATAACTCATAAAATCATAGCCTACCTCGATGCCAAGTTGCTACGATTCAGTACATGCAACCTTGTTCCTCATTCCCTGTTTAGTAGTTTTGATAGAGAATCCATGAGGATAATGATGGGACCGTATTCTTGGAGATCTTTGTCTCTCTGTTATAATCATTCTATCTTGGGAATAGCCCTATGGGGCATTTTTAGGAGAGAACACTTCTTTTTAGAAAAAGTATTGAATAAAAATAGGTTTTAATTTGCGTGCTCACTGGTCCAACACTACTATAGTGTCCACCCTATTGCTTCAACGCTCATTATATCTACCAATAGACCGTTGTAATATCTATTAATTATATCAGGAACCACTCCTTTAATATTATACCTGCAATGATTGCTACACGAATAAACGGTTAACCTCGGCTTAAATTTAAATTGATGTAAATTTAAAATTTTCTATATTCCTACCATGGATATTTTAATAACATGGGATGGGTCATTATAGGATCGACTGTAGTAGTCCTGTGTGGTGACTATCTTAGGGTATGACACTTGGGTAGATCTAGTTATCCTAGATATGGTTGACTTTAATGTGATTCTAGGCATGGATTGGTTGTCTCCCTATCATGTGGTCTTAGATTGCTTTGTCGAGACTGTTATGTTAGCTATGCCTGGTATCCCTAAGTTTAGGTGAAAGGGTGTTGATAGTCACGTATCGAGAGGGATCATATCATTTATTTGGGATAGGTGGTTAGTTGTGAAGGAATGTTTAGCCTATCTTTCTTATGTTCATGATACTAGTACTGACACTCCTTCACCTGAGTCAGTTCTCATGGTTAGTAAGTTTTCTGATATGTTTCTTAATGATCTACTTGGTCTCGCGCCCAGTCGTGATATTGATTTCGGCAATGATATTGAGTCGGGCTCCTAGGCCATCTCTATTCCGTCATATTAGTACCAGCAGAGTTGAGGGAGTTAAAGGAGAAGCTTCAAGATCTTCTAGGTAAGGGGTTTATCTGGCCAAGTGTTTCTTTGTGGGGTGAACTTTTTTTGTTTAAGAAGAAGAAAAATGGTATGATGCATGTCATGATCCCTATTTTCATAGGGTGCAGCTTCGGGACTCAAAAAATAACTAAATAATTATTTAAAACATTTAGAGAGTCGTCACCTAATTTTGAGAAATAGGAAACCAATTAATTAAATTAAATTAAAATAGTCTACAAAGCCAATTAGATTATAGGTAAGGATTCAAGTTATTCCAAAGGGAAGGTGTTAGGCACCCTTCGGAATCCATGATGGTGGTTCCCGGCTGAACTTATTTTTTCAATTGAGGAGATAAGAAATCATTTGCACGCATAAGAAAAACAAAAACATGTACAAAATAAGGTAAAGAACGAATAACGAAGCCGACCAAATATTTGCCTATCGTTAAACAAAATGATAACTATAATAAATAACTCAAAATGATTCTCGAATTTTGAATTCGAGTGTCTTCTTCAGGAAGAAAGTCCATGTACTTGTAAAAACACTTGAGTAAAAGTGTTAGTAACGAATAAATATAAATCAAAATAAATCAATGAAATAATAAACAAAAAAGTATACCCCATCTTATATACATGGGAGGCCATGAAAATCGATGAAAATTTCTTCATCGTTCAAATAGATTAATGCTTCAAATAAAATAATTAAACTAAAAATAAATTATCTCTTTAATAATGGGGCGGACTCGAAAATTCGACGGAGAGATTCTTTCATTAGCCATATATTAAAATAATAATAAACATTAAGAGTAAGAAAATAACAAAAATCAAATGAAGCAAAGATCAAGTATCACAAAATACCAATATAAAAATCAAAATAATAACTAAAAGCATCTCAACACAAAAAACAAACAATAATCAAATGGTGCAGTAACCAAATTGACTCAAGGTAGCTGGACAATATTAAGAATGACGCACAATCATTGTTCAAACAAATCAAGATAACAATAACACATGACAAAAATGAAGCAATAACATGAAATGAAATAAATCAACACAATAGAAAAAGAAAACAAAGCGGAACAATAACGGAAAAACACTATGAGAACCAAACTAAAAAGCAAGATAAGACAAACTAGAGAAAGATAGAGAAACTATAACAATCAGTGATATACCATTTCAATGAACTCAAAACAACAATAATTTATGATCAAATTAACATTAAAAGTAAAGATAATCAACCAATCAAAACAATACCTTGAGTAGAGTTGAAACCCAGATGGATTTCACCAAATTGTTGCTCAAAAATAGAGAAAAGAATGGACAATCAAAGTATTTTCTATCTAGATCTCGGCAGCTTCAGCGGAGTTTGGCGGAGCAGTGGAGCTCAAAGCTCGTTGGAGAATAACATTTGCTCGTCGTTAATGGCTATTTGTCAGTGACGTAGAGTGGTCAGAACTGTTGGTGTGTGGTTTCTGGTTCGTGATGGGTTGGCTATCATTGTGCCTTCGCCGGAGTTTGCAGTTGGTTGGATGGTTTGAATGGAGTTTGGTGGTGGGTTTTGTGTTGCCATTGTTGGAGAACTTCGAAGCTCCGAGCTCGGTGGTTGCTGGCCATTGTTGCCTTGTAGGTTGTTATGGACTGGCGATGTTGTGGTCGTTCTGGCGTCATAAGTTTGCCAGGAAAATGAGAAGATGAGAAGAAATAGAGGTGGTTTGTTCATTGTTTCATTCACCGGAGATGTCTTCTCCTCTGTCGGGTTAGACAGAAATGACGGAGGTGAGGGTGAAAGAAATGGTGGTGAGTGGTGTTTGTGTGGCTAGACAGTGGAGAAGGGTAATTGTCGGAGTTGGTTGTGCTCCGTCGGAGCTCGTCGTGGACTTTTGGGGTCTATGATTTCGTTGGAGTTAATGGTTTATTCGGTGAAGGACGATGGTGGTGGGACTATTTTAGAAAGGTTATCGGATCTCCAACAGAGGTGGAGTGAGGGAGTTTTTTTGTGGTGGTCCTGTGGTGGTGGTCATCGGGAAAATGAAAGGGAAGGGAGGTTGCTGCCAAGCCAAAAATAGAAAGGAAAAAATATGTTTTAGGTTATGCCAATTTCGGAAATTTTCACCACTCTTAATTGTGAAAAGAGTGTATTAATTTTATAGAAAAAATAAAATCACTCAAGGACAATACCATGTATTCAATACCATAGTTTTGAAAAATCATGGGCTATCCAAAATCATGAGTCATCCAAAACAATGACTATTTGATATTATCCAAAATTATAAATATTTAATTTATATGTGCAAAAATATCTTTTTCGTCTTTTATGAATTAACGGACTGTGATAAAAATAAATTAACAAATGTATTTAATGTTAGATAAGAATATGATTTGAGTTTAAAATAAAATTAATGATTTAATAAAACTCAAACAAAATTTATTTATAAAAACAACTGTGTAAAAAATCAGTGACAGTCAATAACAAGAAATTATGACAAATTGATAAATATCATAACATTTTCAAGAAAAAGTATAATTACCAATAACTTGTGTTAAATTGAACCAAAATATTTAAAAATCAAATTTTATGTTCTTTAACAAATAAAAAGCACAAAAGTATTTTTTTTGAAAATGTCGGTCCAAAATTGGGCGTCAACAACTGGCCCTCTTCATTCATAGAGGATTAAAGAGTCATTGGATAAAGATGTTGACGTGTAGCCAATTTTCGCTAGAAAAAAAAGAAAAAAAAATGACATATGCACAAAGCAATGTCAAACATTGATAACATTTTGACAATACTCTGCATCTGTTGAAAGGGTTGGATTGTCTTTTGAAAAAAGGGGAAGAGTTTTTCAAAGATAAAACATTCACTTATCTTCGACTTTACTTCCAACATTACCTCAATGTCGAGATTGGGAAATGCATAGGATGTAAGGTTGTGTATCTGTTTGAACAAGGTAGCGGATCAACTTGTCTCATTGAACGGCGAACGACTATCTTGAACTTGATAGGCCATTTGAACGGGTGAAAACCCAACTTAACTCATTGAAAGGCAGACAACCAAACTTGAATTTGATATGTCATTTGAACGGATGGCAACCCAACTTATCTCATTGAATGGCAGACGACCATCTTGGACTTGATATGCCACTTTGAATGAGGTGGCGACCCAATTTGTCCCATTAAAAAGTGGACGACCTATTTAAACTTGAGATGTCATTTGAACAGGTGACGACCCAACATGTCTCATTGAAAGGCAGATGACCCATTTGAACTTGATTTTCCATTTGAACGGGTAGCAAACTAACTTGTCTCTTTGAAAGGCAGATGACCTATTTTGAACTTGATATGCCATTTGAACGGGTGACAATCCAACTTACCTCATCGAAAGGCGGCCGATCATTTTGAATTTGATATGCCACTTTGAATGGGTGGCAACCCAACTTGTCTCATTGAATGATGGACGACCCATCATGTTACTTGAACTTAACATGATATGTCATTTGAATGGGAGGTGACCCATCTTATCTTGTTAAAAGACGAACGACCCATTTGAACTTATCATGCCACTTTGAATGGGGTGACTTCCCAACATGTCTCATTGAAAGGCGGATGACCCATCTTGAACTTAAATGTGGAGTCACTTTGACGCTGGTTTGGATACTTGATCATCACCTTGACGATGGTCTGGATAAGTGGTCATCACCTTGATGACGGTCTGAATAAATGGTCATCACCTTGATGACATTGTGGATAAGTGGAATCACCTTGATACCATTTTGAACAAGTGGTCATTACCTTGACGACAATCTTGATAAATGGGATCACTTTGATACCATTCTGAACAAGTGGACATCACTTTGATGTCTATCTGGATCAGCTATCGTCACCTTGATGACAGACTGGAAAGTAGAGTCACTTTGATGTCAATTTGAATGCCACGTGTCACTTTGAATGGGCTAAGTTTCAAACATGTCTCATTGAAAGGAGGACGACCTAACATGCTACTTTGAATAGGGTTACTTCCCAACATGTCTTATAATCACGTGCACTAAACTTATTAGTAGAAAATGCAATATAAAGGCAACTAAGAATTGTGCATACCTTATGCAGCATGTCACTTTGAACGGGGTGACTTCCCAATATGTCTTATAATCACCTGCACTAAACTTATTAGTAGCAAATGCAATATGTCACAACGAAGGAGGTGACGATCCAACATAACATGTCACAAATAGGAGGTGACAATCCAATATGTCATAAAATAGGATGTGACGATCCAACAAAACATGTCACAAATATAGGAGTGACGATCCAACATAACATGTCACAAATAGGAGTGATGGTCCAATATAACATAACGTGTCACAAAGATGGAGTGACAATCTAATAAAACATAACATGTCATAAAGATGGAGGTGACAATCTAATATAACATAACATGTCACTTTGACAAATGAATGACACGAATTAAGAAAATGAATCTTGTCAAAGAAAGGACCACCGAGTCACTTAGACAGATATTCAAAGATGGGTGTTTACCCCAATTTTATTTTTAACAGAAAAGAGAATCAATTTTTGATTGTAATTGATACCAACAGGTAGCATAGCATAGAAATTTCTCTTTCGCTTCTCTTCTAACTGAGATCGACTTTGAGATAATTCCTATAGCTTCAAGTGGTACCTATAAATTTACCTATGTGTCGGCAAGATTTGTTCTTCTTGCTTCAAACAAAGGTTTTGAACTAGACTTATCCCCATGTTTTAAGTTCCCTCACCATAAAGAATGTCTTATTCCATACTTATTTGAAGTATTTGATTTGAGGACATTTTGAGAAGCACTCTCACACTCGAAAGAATGTTCAAAGTAAGCAACTACGATACCATAGGCTTGGCCTTCATGTAAGTCTCCACTAATGTGAGAATATTTGGATTGGAATCATGTAGGGCTTGATATCATCTTGTAATATAGACTTGGGGATGGGTAGGGTAATGATTTGGGATAAGAGTGACTTAATCCCTCCTTGAGCGTCAAACTGAACTTGTACTTTGACATTTGTCATGTAGTTGAAGTTTTATTCTTCTTTGTTGTCCCTTACTTTTGTTTTGACTTCTTTTTGAACTTTTTGCTTGCTGGAGAATTCTGTTATTTTCTTCTCTTTTGAAGTTTCTCCTCTTTTGTCTGGAGTGTTCTTCTTTCTTTACTTGAAAGTCTCTTGATTTTGACCTTGTGGAGAGATTATTGACTCTTTTCTTTCTCTTGAAGTCATCTTTTGCATCCTTGATTTTCAGGAACTTTGCATCTTTTGTCTTTGACAGCTTCAAACTTAAATCTTTTCTTGAATTTGTACATCTTCGGTGTGCTCAAATAGGTAGTTCCAAGAGAGGGATAGTGCATGTAAGCACTTAAAAGGGTATTGGCTAAGATGTAGTTGTCCAAAGAAGAGCCTTCAGGCTCAAAGGGGGACCAACTAGGGATTAATGTCATTTGGTAGGCATTGAAAGGTACAAACGGGTCAAAGAGAGCCTACGATCCTTTCCCAAACCAAACGTTACTCAGAATTTTGCCTCAACAAACATTTGGACCAAGTTCTAAATCAACAGTGCAATGCATTTGAATTAAATCTAAAAACTCACCACATAATGCATATGAACAATGAGGTTGGTTTTATTCTTACCTCGAATGCATACAAGAGAACATTTTCAAGTGTTACAAATGTACGAATAAGAGGTACCAAAAGAACCTAAGGTTCACCACGAAGTTGACCTTCTCAATCATATTAATTATTTGCACACTTCTAACTGTGCTGGCATCAACCAAGTAAAAGACATGATTTTAATAAATATATTTTTTTTTGATTTTTTAAATAAGGAATACCGAACCCGAAGAGGGTTGCCTACGTATCTCAACTCGAAGGATGAGAATTAGGTGTGCGTAGTTCGTGAAGGTATAATATAAAATACATGCACACAAATAATAAATGCAAAAATATAAACAAACTCGGAGCGATGCCTCGTATTGTATGGTGTCAACAAGCATCTTTAGCTAAATAGCATCTCCCAATTATATGCGGGACGACATATTGTGGCCTCCTTAGTTGTTTTCAACGGCACTTGTTGTTGCATTCTCAACTAGGATGCTTTCAAGGATTGTGGGATTTCCCAACTATCTATCGGAATAGCACATTATTGTGACAGTCCCTGCTAATCAACGAGAACGATTTTCCTGCAAAAAGATGAGAACAGAGTGAAACCAGGGAAGTCATAAAAATTTGTAATAAAATGAAAAAGTTTAATTGTATAGTCAAAAACTCCCCTGATTTATCTTTTGGATTGGCTACTGGTGCCTTATGGAGTCCAAGGCCACATGTTTGTAAACTCATCCAATCTTGAAGTGCAAGCCTGGTGAATTTTTTTGGGACCTTCCTCAAAACTTTTGCCCCAATTTAGAACACAAAAGAACTTTCTTGAAGCTGCTTTGAGTGGAATTTTTGAGACCTTCTTAAAAATTATGCCCCTGTTTTGGCTTCAACAAACTCTTGTATTGAATCTGTAACAAGATGTATGCTTTGTAGAATTTTTGAAACCTTCTCAAAAATTTTGCCCCAGTTTCTATTATAAAGGAAGATGGAAAGCTTACGGGGAATATAACCGAGCCGTTGTGGCGCCTACGAATCCCGTTGAGTCAGAAATCAGGTCAAACGTAGTTCAAAAGATTTTGAAATGAAATGATGGACAAATAAAGTTTAGAATAAAACATGTATGTTAAACACAAAATCAAATGAACATGAATGAAAGGAATTGGGAAGCATATAACACATAAACAATGTATAACGTGTCCTAATGTACATGTGACCTTTTAAGCCAAAGGTAAGCCTAACGATTGAAGGATGTACATGCCGTTTGTGAAACGTTCCATTGCCCCACTGATGTGAGGCCAAAATTATATATATATATATATATATATATATATATATATATATATATATAGTTATTATTTGCCTCACAATTAGTATTTTTATTTTTCCTTTTTGAGCATTGATTTTATGCATTATGCTTAATATTATATATTTATGTGTTGGATTAAATTGGTGTGAAGATGAAGAAATTTGGAGCAAAAACGAAATTAAAATCGAGAAGTTATATAAGGAAATCAAGCAGGCAGCTTAATGGATTAAATAAAATATTATATTAATATTTCTATATAGGAAGCAAATTGAAATTCAATTGATTATTTGGCGGCTGGAATCAATATAATTGGCTACTTCCAATTTTTCTTAAAGCGGTGCACTGGATAAGTTTTCGTGAAGTCCCAAGCCGACTGAGTTGTTATTTCCTAGTCCATTGTGGATTCAGTTATTTTATTTTGGGGGTTTTCTTACACCTATAAATATTTCACAAAAATAGTTTTTGATGTAACTTTCATAACTTTGATAACTTATAGAATTTTTCATAACTTTTAGAACTCGTGAACTTTTAATTTATTTAGAGAAAGCTTGGAGTCGCCATGGAGGTCGGAGAAAATTGGTTTATTCTTTTCTTCTCCATATTTATAAATTTATCTTTGAGAATTCAAGATTCCGGATTTATTCTACTCAATTTGTAAGTTCATAATTACGATTTTGTCTATGATTTCTAATTGTGATTTTCAAGTCATGAGTAGCTAAATCCCACAACTAGGATTGTGGGAACCATGATGAATTAACGAAGTAGGATAAATTACATAGTAATTCTCGAACGTATTTATGCATGTATTGTTGTTTCTTTGGAATTAATTGTTTTCTGACGGTGCGCAATGTTAGAACTCATCCTATCTCTACTCTGGGTTGTAGCAAGGGTATTCGGATAGGACTAGCGAATCAACAACAAGACTTGGAGTTATCTACATTTAATTAGCTTTGAGCCGTGATACGGGAAAGGCTATATTGGGATCATAGATAGAGGTCAACAATGCAACACTCATGACACATTAACCTTTGTGCTTGGGGATAGTCATCTACAAGGGGCGTAACATAGTCAGTTAGACGATACATAACCTATCGATTCTACATGCTAAGCACCGAGATAGATCGCTAGTTACCTAAAACCTACGGAGTTATGAAATCATGGGAAACACAATCCTAGATCATCATTCTCATTGATTTTTCTCGGTATAAATTAATATTTGCTTACTTGTTCTTTTAAATTAAAAAATTGTTTACTTGTTCTTTTAAACACCCCCCCCCCCAATTGAAAATAAATGACTAAAAGCTTAAATAACCACATTGATCTAGGTCCTAACCATATTCCTCGTGGGATCGACCTCAACCTTGGTTGGGTTCTACATTTGACAGCGACTGCTTTATACTTCATTGCGAGGTGTAATTTGGGCGACATCAAATTTTGGTGTCGTTGCCGGGGAATACGATTTAGGGTTAGATCAGCTCTGTTTATTTGACTATTAGTCCTTATTTCTTGTATACATTTTAGTATTTTTATTATTTTTTTATTTTTGAATATTTTACTAGTCTTCTTGATATGACATCTTTCCAACATAAAGTGTGGAGTGATGAGGACTCCTATTTTATTAATCCTTTTCCTTTTGACATAGTGCATTATTGTAAGAGTGTGATAGATATATTGCGAGATCACAATGAGAGCATGATAGAGACGCTAACACTCCTTGTAGTAGGAAAATGTTAATTTATGAAAGAGGTTGATAGATTTGGTTTGGATATTCACAACTTAAAAGAAGATTTGAATGCAAAGGTTGATACGTGTAACGTCCAACAATTTAGTTATGAGATGTGTGAGGCTGAAAAAATTCTTATAAGCCAAATTGAGGAGCTAAAATTGGAGGGCCAAATACTTGATCATACTTTTATTGATGTTGTCATTGTTGAGAAGAGTACACTAGAGTTATGTGAGGAAATAGATAATATTATTTTTAAAAACTCTAGTGTGTATAAATATGAGGATGTAAATAATAATGCAATTCATGAGTTAGGATGTATTGAACCTCATTCTAATCATTTTTCCACATTATGTTTGGATAGTAAGCTATTAATCGAGTCATCCGAGCCTATGGAGGAGTGTAAAAAGGAGAGAAAATATGTCTATATTCTTGAATTTGTTATGCCAAAGTTGAAAAATTACATTCCTCACTTAAGGGCCAAGGATTGCAAGATGCTACATCTATTGCTTGATTCCTTTACTTTTATACCACCGCCCCTTGAGCGTAGTAGAAAATTAGAAAAGAAATTAGGGGTGCAATTTATAAGTTCAAAATGGAAGGAAAAGTGGGAGGCAACACAACTAGTAGTTTAACTTCTTATTTTTTATTTATTTTTGTAATATCACTTTTTTTTTTTTTGAAGATTTAGGGGGAAGTCTGAGTACCCAAATTTAAAGCTAAGGAGTATGTTTGAACTTAAGTGTGGGTTGTGTGCGACCCTTGATAAAAATTGAAGAAACATGTTGCTTGCTAGGCCCTAGAGGGTCTAAGGGAGTATTTTTAACCCTTATTTTACTTTATTTATTGCTTTGGGGACAACGCATGATTTTAAGTGTGAGATGGGATATCTTCAAATATTTGTTAAGGGTGAAGTATGCTATAGGATTTTTTTATATATTTATTTATTTATAGTTGGAAAAAAAAAAAAGGAAAGACAAAAATTGAAAAAGTCCAAAAAATACAAAAAGATTTTTCTTTTATTCATTAGATTAAAATAATTTTTGTTTTTAGTTTTTTTTTAATATCTTTTATAGAGCATACTTTGTCCACCCCTTGATTTTTCTTTTCGATTCTTTTTCGAGGGGAGGCCTTTGAACCGTATTATTTTTTTAGGAATAATTTTTTTTCTTTTCTTTTTTATTTGTAGGAGTAATTTTTTTTTGGAGAGAAAAGAAAAGATTTTTTTGGTTTGGTTGATACTAGCAGTCCTAATCTTGAGTAGTATTTTTCTATGAGTGTTTGAGTATAAAATAAAATAATAGACTTTTTGATACCTAGGCTCATGATTTTGACTCTTTATATAGCTTATTCTTATTTTTGTAGTTTGCTATGACCCTATTTGTCACGCCTCGAATTCCAACGAGGCACACTGGCACCCGAAGCCGTTAAGGCCCGAGAGAACCAATCTTCATTCATGTACACTCATATGCATGTCACTCAATGAACATTACTATCACCTATAGATACAAGAGGCTAATGGCGGGAGTCATGGAAAACATATGATTTGTATATGATATATATACATGAAACTTGGCCGTTAGGGCCACCACGTCGAAAGCATATGTCCCTTACATTCCTTTATTTGTCCCACAACGTCTACAAAAGCCTTTAACAGATACATAACCAACCTAAAGTCAGGACAAGTCCCCGCTTTTTACAACGTTTACATAATACCAAAACCAATATGTACACATGTAACTCGAAAAGCCCCGAACCAAACTGGAGCTCACCAATAAGCAGTAGATGACTCGCAGCCTACTGTGGAGGTCTACTAGCACCCGTGCCTACAGCAAGTAAGGTAGGTCCCCCAAGGGACGTCAGTACGAAGAATGTACTAAGTATGTAAGGTCGTATGAAACTACATGATATATAAGTACTTCAATGGAATCAAATATAAGAGAATAGTTAATGTGGATAAACCATTGTTCTGTATGTGTGGAACCATGTACATTACTTTCTTTGCTTTTACGTTCATTTATCATTATCGTTCATTACTTAATGTTAGATCAATTGATAAAAGAGGATAACCCATGCTAGGTATTTTAACCCCTGGGATGAGATTAACCCATGCTAGGCTTTTCTGTCACCCCTGTGATGAGATTAACCCATGCTAGGTATTTTAACCCCTGGGATGAGATTAACCCATACTAGGCTTTTCTGTCACCCCTAGGATGATATTAACCCATGCTAGGCTTTTCTGTCGCCCCTGGGATGCTACTGTGATATTGGGATCGACCCGTGCTAGGTATTTTAACCCCTGGGATACCACCTATGACATTAGGATTGACCCAAGCTAAGTGTTTATTCCACCCCTAGGATGTCACTCAAGAATATAGTAATATTAGGATCGACCCTTGCTAGGTGTTACTTTCACCCATGGGATACCACCCAAGATTTTTTAAACAATTATGCTTTACTTCCGGTCTTTTGTTATATTTTGTTATAAGATTGACACATTGGTGGTTGAAACATTATTGGAACTTTGGAACGTAACATTATTGGAACAATGTCCACAATTATGTGACACATGAATAATAATTGGTCGTTGAATAAGAAACATGTGAATAATAATAGATGACAACCTGAAATGAGATACCTCTGAACATTTCGGAATGGAACAAGTACAATGCCAATGTGAACAATATGTACTGCAGAAGGATACGGAAAGAGTAACCTTACATACCTTATCTTCCCAATATGAATACACAGTCCTATATGTGAATACAATACTCCATCTCCTTCCTTATGTTTTACTCTACAACACAAGTACATAACGGAGCTCACGTTAACAACTAACTACCTTACAAGTGCATAAGACGACAATGAGCTAATGACTGCCCTGTAGTGTCATTTCACCCTTTACAATACAATGCACTGCATTACCATACCAACAACACCATAACATTCCACACATTGACCAAGACATCCTAAACCAATAGCATTTCATACCAAGTTTATGCTTTACACTTCCCCTTAAACACTACATCACCTTTACTTCATTAAGTCACTTAAATACCTTTCACAATAACACATTAACAACAATCCATACTTGATATAATCCAGTATGCCTCCGAACAGCTCCTTAAATCCATTCAAAGGGTACCATAAGTTGATAATTGCATCCAAGAAGGGTATAGGGGTTTCGGGGGATCAAGGAGAGACAAAATATGCAAAACGGGGTTCTGGGCTGACCTGCGAAGCCACCTGCGCCGGCAGGTGGTTGAGGTGCTACCGCAGGTGACCCTTGGCCCTGTCCAGGGCCACCTGCATTGGCATTTGCACCCGCAAGTGCCCCACCCGTGAGGGCGGGTGCCCGTTTCAACCTCCGGGGGTCATTTTTGGGTCCTTTTTCGCAAGGAATGGTCCATGGGCATAATTAAACTTCTCTTTACATATTTTAAGCTATCTTAGATTCCAATGAATAGCCATGGTTTCACAACGCACATAAATATCACCAAACTACATCCTCCTTTCAATACACTACCAATTCCATGCCCAATTTCATAACCACAATTCCAAATGGTATACACAAAGAGAAAGCAAGTTAAGGACATAACCACATATTACATGTTGATATTTAATCCATCAAGTTCACTTCCTTCAAGACCACAAGTCCACTTTCAAGTTTAGAAGTCAAAACCCTTCACCGATTAAGCAAAAGTAGACTGTTTTACACATAGTGAACTTTCCAGCACTTTGTCAACATAACCAACATGATTTATACATCATCTTAAGCATATAATATACTAAACCATAATATTAAACACATATCCAAGCTTGCAAATTGATGATCCTGTCCAAAGAGATGGTTACCTTAGGGTTTGGAAGAGAAGAGAAAATATCTCTTTTGTGGAAAATTCTATGTCACGCCTCGAATTCCAATGGGGAGGACTGGCACCCGAAGCCGATAAGGCCCGAGAGAACCAATCGTCGTCCATGTCTATTCATATGCATGTCATTCAAGAAACATCACCATCACGTATAGATACAAGATGCTAATACCAAAAGTCATGGAAACATGTAATATATACATATCAGAAACTTGACCGATAAGGACATCAAGTCAAAATGGACATACATCCTTTACATTCATATTCCCACATAGTTCTACAAAGCCTTTAACAGATGCACATACATAACCATCCTAAAGTTAGGACAAGTCCCCGCTTTATACAATATTACAATACCAAAATAAATATACATATGTGACTCGGAAAGCCCCGAACCAACTGGAGCTCACATCGACAGATGATCCGCAACCTACTGTGGAGGTCTACTAGCACCTGTGCCTGCAGCAAGTAAGGTAAGTTCCCCAAGGGATGTCAGTACGAAGAATGTACTGAGTATGTAAGGCCATAAGAAACTGTATGATACATAAATACTCCAATTGAATCAAATACAAGTGAATAATCAATATGGATAAGTCACCATTCTGTACGTGTGGAATCATGTACATTACGTTGATTACTTTCTTCGCTTTTAAGCTCATTCATTCGTTCATCACTCATTCATTCATTCATTACTTCTCCTTTCATTCATGTAATGCCCAGGCCCCAAGCTGATCAGTGGGTAATCAATAATTATTTGGGATCGACCCATGCTAGGCTTTTTTTTGCCCTTGGGATACCACCCGTAGTGGCAGGATTGACCCATGCTAGGTGTTTTTTTCACCCCTGGGATACCACCTAAGGTATTGGTATCGACCCATGCTAGGTATTTTAACCCCTGGGATACCACCCAAGAATAGAGACTTTATTACCTCACTTCTTTAATCTTTGCCATAGTTCATTTGATGATCATGTCATTATTGAAACTTTAGAATGTAACATTATTGAAACTTTGAAACCATGTCCACAATTATGTGACACATGAATAACAATTGATCAATGAATAAGGAATATGTGAATAACAATAGATGATAACCTGAAATGAGATACCTTAGGACATTTCGGGATGGAACAAGTACAATGACAATGTGAACACTATGTACTGCAGAAGGATACGAAAAGAGTAACCTTACATATCTTATCTGCCCAATATGAATACACAGTCCTATATGTGAATACAATAATCCATCTCCTTCCTTATGTCTTACTCTACAACACAAATCCATAACGGAGCTCCCGTTAACTACTAACTACCTTACAAGTGCACAAGACAACAATGAGCTACATGACTGCCATATCACGTCATTTCACCCCTTACAATACAATCCACTTCATTACCATACCAACAACACCATAACATTCCACACATTGACCAAAACATTATAACCCAATAGCATTTCACACCACGTTTACCCTTTACGCTTCTTCATTATCATTACGCCATAATTACTCCATCAAGTCACCTCATAACAAGAAATTAACAACAATCCATAATTGATATAATCCAACATGCCTCCAAACGACCCCTTAAAGTCATTAAAAAGGTATCATAAGTTGATAATTACATCCAAGAAGAGTATAGGAGGCTTCGAGGATCAAAGAAAGACAAAAACATACAAAACAGAATTCTGGACTAGGATGTGGAGCCGCCTGCACCCGTAGGTGGATGTAATGTGGCCACATGTGCCCCTCTGGCCTTTTCCAGAGCCACCTGCGTTGGCATCTGCGCCCACAGGTGCTCCAGACGCGAGGACGGATGCCCGTTTCAGCCTCCAGTGGTCATTTTAGGGTCCTTTTATGTAATAAATGGTCCATGGCCATGAATAAGATTCCCTTTAAATATTTTAGGTCAACTTGTATGCCCACAAAAAACCATGGTTTTATTGAAAGTCATATGCCGAGATCCATTGTTTTTATTGAAAGTGTATAAGTTAGGGAGGATCTCACTTATAAAGAGATATATATTGCTATTCTAGATGGATAAGTGAAAAGATTAAGAAATAAATAAGTAGATTTGGTAAAGGTACAGTGGAGAAACCAACAAGTAAAGGTAATCACGTGGGGAGCCAAAGAAATGATGAAGTCAAAGTACCCGTAACTGTTTCAAACGGGGGAGAAAGTTCAAGGTGTGGAATTGGAACAATAACAAGGAAGTATACATAAGTATTATGTATATATATATATATATATATATATATATATATATATATATATATATTAATATAGAGATGCATAGGATGTACATGAGATGATGCTATTAACATTCGAGGACGAATGATTCCAAATGGGGAAGAATGCAACACACCGTATGTTTTCGAACCTATTTAATTACCGTAACATTTATGAAATTATTTAAACATGAGAAAGATGGTAGATCATACATTAGTGAGATGGGCTGAATTTAATTTTTGCAATTGGGCTCAAATGAGGCCCAAAACTCAATTAAAAGACATGGCCCAAAACAAATGGAAATGACCCATTCTTGTGACCAAGTCAACATAAGATATTTATTGCTTAAGAGTGGATAAGGATGGATATAAAGTGTCTATAAAAATCACCAAAATCAGATTTTTATTCCACAAAAGACATGTCTCATTTCTAGAAAATTCCACAACATTTTTCTCTTCAACCAAACCCTAAGGCAACCATCTTTGGGACAAGATCACTCCTTGGAAAGATTTGGTAAGTGTTTAATCACATGGTTTAATATATTATATGTATGGAATATGGTGTAGATCATGCTGGTTATGTTGGTGAAGTGTGAGAAGTTCACTATGTGTGAAACAATTTATGTTTGCTTAATCGGTGAAGGTTTTTGCCTTGTAAACTTGAAAATGGACTTGTGGTCTTGAAGGAAGTGAAATTGATGGGTTAAATATTGACATGTGAGATGTTATTATAGACTTAACTTGTTTTATTCTTGTACATAATGTTTGGAATTGTTATTGCAAAATTGTGCATAGATTTGGTGGTGTATTGAAGGAATAGTGTGGTTTTGGTGATGTTCATGTGTGTTGTGAAACCATGGCTAATTATTGGCATCCAATATGATCTAAAATATGTCAATAGAAGTTTAGTTATGATCATGGACCATTCATTGCATAAAAGGACCCAAAAGAGACCCATTTTGGCCGAAACGGGCACCCGCCCTCGCAGACGAAGCACCTGCGGGCGCAGGTGACTTCGCAGGTGCCCCTGGACACTGAAAAGGGTCACCTTAAGATGCATTTCATCCAACTTCTAGCTCAGGTGTCTTCACAGGTCTGGCGAGAACCCCGTTTCGATTGTTTTTGCATCTCTTTGACCCCCCGAAACCCCTATACCTTTCATGGATGAAATTATCAACTTATGGTACATTTTAAATGACTATAAAAGAGTATACCATAGGTGTTTTGAATGGTATAAAATATGGGTTTTTGTTAATGTGTTATTGTGAAAGCTATCGAGTAACTTGATGGAGAAAAGGTAACGTAGTGTTAATGAGGAAGTGTAAAGGGTAAACTTGGTGTGAAATTTTATTGGTTTATGATTTCTTGGTCAATGTGTAGAATGTTATGATATTGTTGGTTTGGTGATGCACTAATTGGTAATGTAAGAGGGCGAAATGACGTTATACGGCAGCCACATAACTCATTATCGTCTTATGCACTTGTAAGGTAGTTGGTTGTTAACATGAGCTTCGCTATGTACTTGTGTTGTAGAGTAACACGTAAGGAAGGAGCTGGATTATTGTATTCACATATAGGACTGTGTATTCATATTAAGAAGATAAGTTATGTAAGGTAACTTATGCCGTATCCTTCTGCAGCAGATATTGTTCACATTGTCATAGTAGTTGTTCCATTCTGAAATATTCGAAGGTATCTCATTCAGGTTTGATATATATTGTTATCCACATGTTTCCTATTCATTGACCGATTGGCATTCATATGTCTCTTATCCATGGACTGAAGTTCCTAAGCTCTCATAATGTTGTAACTACTAAAAGAAACTGTTTCAAGGAAAGTGACGACGTAAGGAGAATCTATTCATTCTTAAGTCACATATCCCTCATTCATTAGTCGTTTTTGTTCATGAGTTACATAATTATGGACATGGTTCCAAAGTCTCAATAATGTTATGTTCCACGTTCTAATAATGTTTTAACCACTAAGTATCAATCTCATGAAGTGAAGGAGTGAAGTAATGCATATATGTGTGCTTTCAAAAATGTCATGATCCTCAGTGTATCAATCTTTCACAAGAGAATATATCAATCTCTCAAAAGTAAGAAAAGAAGTAATGCATATTGTTGGTTGTAAGAGTGCGGGTTGTAGCTCTAGAGGCATAAGCCTAGATCGAGCCGATCCCGAGATTTATTGGATCAGGGGGTAGTCCTAGAGGCATAAGCCTAGCTCGGGACGATCCTGAGGGTGGTATCTCTAGAGGTAATAACCTAGCTCGAGCCGAACCCGATATATTGATTTATGGGTGGTAGCTCTAGAGGCATAAGCCTAGCTCAAGTCGATCCCAACATAACGTTATGTTATGTTAAGACCTACTGATCAGTTGGGGCCTGGGTACGATATGATATGGTGATGATGAACAAATAATAGAAGCAAAATAAAGAAATGAATGTAAGGTACATGGTTCCACATATGCAGATCAGTGATTTATCCATATTGACTATCCTCTTTTATATTGTTTCCGTTGAAGTATTATTGTGTCATACAGTTTCTTATAGCCTTACATACTCAGTACATTCTTCATACTGACCCCCTTGGGGGGGATTTACCATACTTTTTGTAGGTACATGTGTTAGTGGACCTCCACAGTAGAGTGCGGGTCATTTACAGATTTTTGGTGAGCTCCAGTTGGTTCGGGGCTTTTAGAGTCATAGTGTACATTGATTTTGGTATTATACATGTTGTATAAAGCGGAGACTTGTCCCGACTCTAGCATGGCTATGTATATGTATCTGTAGAGGCTTTGTAGAAATATGTGGGAAGAGGAATGTAAGAGATGCATGTCCAGTTTGACTTGATGGCCCTATCGGCCAAGTTTCATAAATATAATACATGTTTCCATGACTTTCGCATAGTTGTATGAGATACAGCGACATTATTACAGAGGCATGCATATGAATGTTCATGAGCACAGATTGGTTCTCTCGGGCCTTGTCGGCTTTGGGTTCCAGTCCGTCCCGAATAGGATTCGGGTTGTGACAAAAGTGGTATCGGAGCATGTCGTCCTAAGGGTGTCTACAAAGCCGTGTCTGAGTAGTGTCTTGCTTATGGATGTGTTGTGTGCCACATTTATAAGTAGGAGGCTACGGAACATTTTAGAGTTGTTTATTTTCTTCACTTCTCTATCGTGCAATAGAGCCAAAGTTGTTGGTGGACGCATATGTATGCATTGACATTGATTTTCTTTTGCAAAGTCAAATGCTGATTATCAGACAAGGAAAGGGAAAAGGTAGGTAGGTTGATATGCCTGCCGAAGTAGAAATGAGTAAATCACCACCTAACCAAGTTAGTCGAGGTGGGGCTGACATGGAATTTTCAATACGGGTTTCTCTTAGCCAAAAGGTAGAGAAGTACCCGCAGAACCACCTATAAATGCCACTGAACAGGATTTAAGAAATGTAGTGCATATGTTGACTTAGATAGTTATTGTATAATGTCACGGGTGAGCTGGCCCAATGACGAGTGATGATGGTGCGTCTAGGGCAGCTAGTCATCAAACACAGAATTTTATGAAATTAAACCCTCCCACGTTCACCGGGTCGGATCTAAATGAAGACCCACATAACTTTATAGACCAAATCAAAAGTGCTCTAGATGTTATGCATGCGACTGTGTATTGATGTACTTCCATCTAGTTAGGAGGAATTTTAAACGGCATTCCTTGACCAGTACCTCCCATATGAGGTCTGAAAAAAAGCTCATGCAAACCAATTGTTAAATTTTTGCCAAAGGACTATGAGTGTCAGAAAGTACAGTCTTCGGTTTAATTCTTTGGCTAGGTATGCTCCAAATGTGGTAGCTATTATGACCGATAGAGTGCATCGATATGTTGACATATGGATTTTACTATTGCGGCCTTGAAAAGAGATATAAATAGAGCCAAAATACAGGCTTTTTGCATAGATAATGGAGGATCAGAGACAACGGAAAAGGACACAAATATTTGAAGAAGGGTCGTCAAAGGGGGCTAGACCTATGGGACAGTTCATGGCGTCCCAAGGAGAATTTAGGTCTCGGGTGTTTAACAGACCGCCTAGACCATTATTTCCTTAGTCTATAGTAGATGTTCTACCTCGATCCCAAGGGTTTAGAGACAATCGGTTTGGGCAAAGAAGTGAGATTCAGGATTCATGGGAAATGGGGTATCAAACACAAGAACGTAGAAAGTAGGAACCAACCGAAGTCTCCTCGTCAGCCGTGTTAGTGCTGCGGAAGTTGTCATCTAGGTGAATGTCGGTTGGGGCCGAATATTTGTTATTGGTGTGGTATGTCGAGCCACAAAATAAGGCTTCTCCTGATGTAGCCATAGGTACCGTATACGTATTGATTGACCCATATTCGACACTAGCATATGTTATTTCATTAATTGCTGAAAATTCAAAAGAACACTAGAATTACTAGTTATGTCACATGAAGTCTATACATCAGTTGGTGAATTTATTTTAGTTAAAAGAGTATATCATAAGTGCATAGTAATTGTTTGTGGTCGTGAGACACTGGTTTATCTTATTGAGCTGGAAATAGTGGAATTTTGATGTTATAAAGGGATTGTGCCATAGTAGATTGCCGAACTAAGAAGTTATATTATTGTTTTCCCCAAAAGAATATTTTTGAATGGCTAGGGATATGTGGGGGGCACCAAGAGGAAAATTATTCCCCATCTTAAAGAAAAGAAAAGGATACTCTAAGGGATACATATGTCACTTTGTAAGAGTGAAAGATACTGATGTGACACCACCAACTCTTCAATCAGTTCTGGTGGTAATGAATTCCTCAATGTATGAGCTGGCATTAATGTGATGTCAGATACTCGGCCTATTTTTATTTCTTCATATAGCATGGCCCCGGTAGAGTTACGGGAATGAAATGAGAAATTAAAAGACGTGATGAACAAGGGATTCATAAGACCTAGTACGACCCCTTGGGGTGCATCAGTGTTCACAGTACAAAAAAAAATGGCACATTGAGAATATGTGTTTACTATCGGCAACTGAATAAGGTGACAACGAAGAATACATGTCTTCTCCCCGGAGTTGAAGACTTATTGATCGGTTATAGGGTGTCAAATTCTTCCTAAAGATTGACTTAAGGTCAGGAGATCATCAAGTAAGGGTCAGAGAAAATAAAGATACCCAAAATAGAGGTATGGTTGTTATGAATTCGTAGTTATGCCATTTGGGCTAACAAATGCACCAGCTGCGTTGGTGGGTTTGATAATTAGGGTGTTTAAGCCATCGCTAAGCATATTCATGATAATGTTTTAGATGTTATACTAGATTACTCAAGATCACAAAAGGACCATGTTAATTACTTGTGACAGGTGTTATGGATTCTTCGTGACCGTAAGATATATGCAAGTTCTTTAAATACAAGTTTGGTCATAATTCGTATCGTTCTTAGGACACATTGTATAGAATAAAGGAATCACGATTAATATACACAAAAGGAGTGGCCAAGGCCTATGACGCCTACGAAAATTTATAGCTTACTTGGGTTGGCCAGTTGTTACAGAAGAATTGTTTAAAAAAAAAAGCTTTTTGCCATTACCCTTCACAAAGCTGACACACAAAGTAACTAAGTTTCAATGGAATGATGTATGTGAGAAAGTTTGCAAGAGCTGAAAGATGAATTGACTCTTACACCTGTACTAGTACCTCCCAAAGGCACATAAGAGTATGTAGTGTATTGTGATGTTTTAAAAGTTGGTGTGGGATGTGTATACATGCAGCACGACAATGTGATAGTGTATTCCATAAGACAATAGCGTCCACATAAGAGAAATTATCCCACATATGATTTTAAGTTAACAGTTGTGGCAATTGCTTATAACAGATGGCACCACTACTTGTATAAAACTTCAGGTGAAGGAATTATAGTGTCAAATGTGGAAGAATTTTCATTGGTATCTGGGATAAAGGAAAAGCAATATGTAAATCCTATTTTTAGCTCAATTGAAAAAGAATGTACAGCAAAGTTCGACAAAGGTATTTGAACAAACACAAGGGGGAGTACTTTAACGCCAATGTAGATTGTGTGTACCATGGTTTAGCAGAGATGTCTTGGTAAGATTACATGAGAAGCACATTGTAGAACTTGTAGCTCAATGTCCAAGCGGTCACTGATTAACAGTATGGCTTCAGAAATCTGTATGTTTTATGCAATGTATTACTTTCCAGTTTTGAAGCGGAACATGAATAACATGGATTTAATCATAGGGTTGCCTCGTACACTGTGAAGGTTGATTCCATATAGGTAATAGTTGACAGGCTTACCAAGTCAGCGTATTTCCTACCAGTTAGGACCACCGATACAGCTGAACATTATGCAAAGTTGTATGTTACAGATATAGTAAAATTACATGGGATTCCACTCACTATTATATCAAACAGGAGAGCTCACTTTATTGCACAGTGTTAGAATTCTTTTCAGTAGAGAATGGGTACACAAGTGGATGTAAGTACGTCTTGTCATCCTCAGATGGATGGACAAACAGAACATATTATATGAACATTTGAAGATATGCCACGAGTTTGTACATTGGACTTTAAAGGTAGTTGGGATGAACATCTATCATTTATTGAAATTGCTTACAATAAAAGTATCAAAAGGCACCTTACGAAGCTTTATATGAAAGAAAATATAGATCATCAATTGGATGGGTTACAGCTGATGAAATTTGCTTTGCTCGGGTCAGATTTTGTTCATTACGCTATAGAGAAGGTTAAGGTGGTACAATAGTAGCTACAAGCTAACACAAGACATATGCCGAGATCCATTGTTTTTATTGAAAGTGTATGAGTTAGGGAGGATCTCACTTATGAAGAGATATATATTGTTATTCTAGATGGATAAGTGAAAAGATTAAGAAATAAATAAGTAGCTTTGGTAAAGGTACAGTGGAGAAATCGACAAGTAAAGGGAATCACGTGGGGAGCCAAAGAAATGATGAAGTCAAAGTACCCGTAACTGTTTAAAACGGGGGAGAAAGTTCTAGGTGTGGAATTGGAACAATAACAAGGAAGTATGCATAAGTATTATGTATATATATTAATATTGAGATGCATAGGATGTACATGAAATTATGCTATTAACATTCGAGGACGAATGTTTCCAGGGGGGAAGAATGCAACACCCCGTATGTTTTCGAACCTATTTAATTACCGTAACATTCATGGAATTATTTAAACATGAGAAAGATGGTGGATCATACATTAGTGAGCTGGGCTGAATTTAATTTTTGCAATTGGGATCAAATGATGCCCAAAACTCAAATAAAAGACATGGGCCCAAAACAAATGGAAATGACCCATTCTTGTGACCAAGTCAACATAAGATATTTATTGCTTAAGAGTGGATAAGTATGGATATAAAGTGTCTATAAAAGTCACCAAAATCAAATTTTTATTCCACAAAAGACATGTCTCATTTCTAGAAAATTCCACAACATTTTTCTCTTCAACCAAACCCTAAGGCAACCATCTGTGGGACAAGATCACTCCTTGGAAAGCTTTGTAAGTGTTTAATCGCATGGTTTAATATATTATATGTATGGAATATGGTGTATATCATGTTGGTTATGTTGGTGAAGTGTGAGAAGTTCACTATGTGTGAAACAATTTATGTTTGCTTAATCGGTGAAGGTTTTTGCCTTGTAAACTTGAAAATGGACTTGTGGTCTTGAAGGAAGTGAAATTGATGGGTTAAATATTGACATGTGAGATGTTATAATAGACTTAACTTTTTTTATTCTTGTACATAATGTTTGGAAGTGTTATTGCAAAATTGTGCATAGATTTGGTGGTGTATTGAAGGAATAGTGTGGTTTTGGTGATGTTCATGTGTGTTGTGAAACCATGGCTAATTATTGGCATCCAAGATGATATAAAATATTTCAATAGAAGTTTAGTTATGATCATGGACCATTCATTGCATAAAAGGACCCAAAAGAGACCCATTTTGTCCGAAACGGGCACCCGCCCTCGCAGACGAAGCACCTGCGGGCGCAGGTGACTTCGCAGGTGCCCCTGTACACTGACAAGGGTCACCTGCAGATGCATTTCAGCCACCTTCTAGCGCAGGTATCTTCACAGGTCTGGCGAGAACCCCGTTTCGATTGTTTTTGCATCTCTTTGACCCCCCGAAACCCCTATACCCTTCATGGATGCAATTATCAACTTATGGTACATTTTAAATGACTATAAAAGAGTATACCATAGGTATTTTGAATGGTATAAAATATGGGTTGTTGTTAATGTGTTATTGTGAAAGCTATCGAGTGACTTGATGGAGAAAAGGTAACGTAGTGTTAATGAGGAAGTGTAAAGGGTAAACTTGGTGTGAAATTTTATTGGTTTATGATTTCTTGGTCAATGTGTAGAATGTTATGATATTTTTGGTTTGGTGATGCACTAATTGGTAATGTAAGAGGGCGAAATGACGTTATACGGCAGTCACATAACTCATTATCGTCGTATGCACTTGTAAGGTAGTTGGTTGTTAACATGAGCTTCGCTATGTACTTGTGTTGTAGAGTAACACGTAAGGAAGGAGCTGGATTATTGTATTCACATATAGGATTGTGTATTCATATTGAGAAGATAAGTTATGTAAGGTTACTTATGCCTTATCCTTCTGCAGCAGATATTGTTCACATTGTCATAGTAGTTGTTCCATTCTGAAATATTCGAAGGTATCTCATTCAGGTTTGATATATAT
Source organism: Capsicum rhomboideum (assembly GCA_031232105.1). Classification (NCBI taxonomy): domain Eukaryota; kingdom Viridiplantae; phylum Streptophyta; class Magnoliopsida; order Solanales; family Solanaceae; genus Capsicum; species Capsicum rhomboideum. The sequence continues at coordinate 57,084,620 of CP124718.1, forward strand.
TGTTATCCACATGTTTCCTATTCATTGACCGATTGGCATTCATATGTCTCTTATCCATGGACTGAAGTTCCTAAGCTCTCATAATGTTGTAACTACTAAAAGAAACTGTTTCAAGGAAAGTGACGACGTAAGGAGAATCTATTCATTCTTAAGTCACATATCCCTCATTCATTAGTCGTTTTTGTTCATGAGTTACATAATTATGGACATGGTTCCAAATTCTCAATAATGTTATGTTCCACATTCTAATAATGTTTTAACCACTAAGTATCAATCTCATAAAGTGAAGGAGTGAAGTAATGCATATATGTGTGCTTTCAAAAATGTCATGATCCTCAATGTATCAATCTTTCACAAGAGAATATATCAATCTCTCAAAAGTAAGAAAAGAAGTAATGCATATTGTTTGTTGTAAGAGTGCGGGTTGTAGCTCTAGAGGCATAAGCCTAGATCGAGCCGATCCCGAGATTTATTGGATCAGGGGGTAGTCCTAGAGGCATAAGCCTAGCTCGGGCCGATCCTGAGGCTGGTATCTCTAGAGGTAATAACCTAGCTCGAGCCGAACCCGATATATTGATTTATGGGTGGTAGCTCTAGAGGCATAAGCCTAGCTCAAGTCGATCCCAACATAACGTTATGTTATGTTAAGACCCACTGATCAGTTGGGGCCTGGGTACGATATGATATGGTGATGATGAACAAATAATAGAAGGAAAATAAAGAAATGAATGTAAGGTACACGGTTCCACATATGCAGATCAATGATTTATCCATATTGACTATGCTCTTTTATATTGTTTCCGTTGAAGTATTATTGTGTCATACAGTTTCTTATAGCCTTACATACTCAGTACATTCTTCATACTGACCCCCTTGGGGGGGATTTACCATACTTTTTGCAGGTACAGGTGTTAGTGGACCTCCACAGTAGAGTGCGGGTCATTTACAAATTTTTGGTGAGCTCCAGTTGGTTCGGGGCTTTTAAAGTCATAGTGTACATTGATTTTGGTATTATACATGTTGTATAAAGCGGAGACTTGTCCCGACTCTAGCTTGGCAATGTATATGTATCTGTAGAGGCTTTGTAGACATATGTGGGAAGAGGAATGTAATAGATGCATGTCCAGTTTGACTTGATGGCCCTATCGGCCAAGTTTCATATATATAATACATGTTTCCATGACTTTTGCATAGTTGTATGAGATACAGCGACATTATTACAGAGGCATGCATATGAATGTTCGTGAGCACAGATTGGTTCTCTCGGGCCTTGTCGGCTTTGGGTTCCAGTCCGTCCCGAATGGGATTCGGGTTGTGACAAAAGTGGTATCGGAGCAGGTCGTCCTAAGGGTGTCTACAAAGCCGTGTCTGAGTAGAGTCTTGCTTATGGATGTGTTGTGCGCCACATTTATAAGTAGGAGGCTACGGGACATTTTAGAGTTGTTTCTTTTCTTCACTTCTATATCGTGCAATAGAGCCAAAGTTGTTGGTGGACGCATGTGTACGCATTGACATTGATTTTCTTTTGCAAAGTCAAATGCTGATTATCAGACAAGGAAAGGGAAAAGGTAGGTAGGTTGATATGCCTGCCGAAGTAGAAATGAGTAAATCACCACCTAACCAAGTTAGTCGAGGTGGGGCTGACATGGAATTTTCAATACGGGTTTCTCTTAGCCAAAAGGTAGAGAAGTACCCGCAGAACCACCTATAAATGCCACTGAACAGGATTTAAGAAATGTAGTGCATATGTTAACTTAGATAGTTATTGTATAATGTCACGGGCGAGCTGGCCCAATGACGAGTGATGATGGTGCGTCTAGGGCAGCTAGTCGTCGAACACAGAATTTTCTAAAATTAAACCCTCCCACGTTCACCGGGTCGGATCTAAATAAAGACCCACATAACTTTATAGACCAAATCAAAAGTGCTCTAGATGTTATGCATGAGACTGTGTATTGATGTACTTCCATCTAGTTAGGAGGAATTTTAAACGGCATTCCTTGACCAGTACCTCCCATATGAGGTCCGAAAAAAAGCTCATGCAGACCAATTGTTAAATTTTTGCCAAAGGGCTATAAGTGTCAGAAAGTACAGTCTTCGGTTTAATTCTTTGGCTAGGTATGCTCCAAATGTGGTAGCTATTATGACCGATAGAGTGCATCGATATGTTGACATATGGATTTTACTATTGCGGCCTTGAAAAGAGATATAAATAGAGCCAAAATACAGGCATTTTGCACAGATAATGGAGGATCAGAGACAACGAAAAAGGACACAAATATTTGAAGAAGGGTCTTCAAAGGGGGCTAGACCTATGGGACAGTTCATGGCGTCCCAAGGAGAATTTAGGTCTCGGGTGTTTAACAGACCACCTAGACCATTATTTCCTTAGTCTATAGTAGATGTTCTACCTCGATCCCAAGGGTTTAGAGACAATCGGTTTGGGCAAAGAAGTGAGATTCAGGATTCATGGGAAATGGGGTATCAAACACAAGAACGTAGAAAGTAGGAACCAACCGGAGTCTCCTCGTCAGCCGTGTTAGTGCTGCGGAAGTTGTCATCTAGGTGAATGTCGGTTGGGGCCGAATGTTTGTTATTGGTGTGGTATGTCGGGCCACAAAATAAGGCTTCTCCTGATGTAGCCATAGGTACCGTATACGTATTGATTGACCCATATTCGACACTAGCATATGTTATTTCATTAATTGCTGAAAATTCAAAAGAACACCAGAATTACTAGTTATGTCACATGAAGTCTATACATCAGTTGGTGAATTTATTTTAGTTAAAAGAGTATATCATAAGTGCATAGTAATTGTTTGTGGTCATGAGACACTGGTTTATCTTATTGAGCTGGAAATAGTGGAATTTTGATGTTATAAAGGGATTGTGCCATAGTAGATTACCGAACTAAGAAGTTATATTATTGTTTTCCCCAAAAGAATATTTTTGAATGGCTAGGGATATGTGGCGGGCACCAAGAGGAAAATTATTCCCCATCTTAAAGAAAAGAAAAGGATACTCTAAGGGATACATATGTCACTTCATAAGAGTGAAAGATACTGATGTGACACCACCAACTCTTCAATCAGTTCTGGTGGTAATGAATTCCTCAATGTATGAGCTGGTATTAATGTGATGTCAGATACTCGGCCTATTTTTATTTCTTCATATAGCATGGCCCCGGTAGAGTTACGGGAATGAAATGAGAAATTAAAAGACGTGATGAACAAGGGATTCATAAGACCTAGTACGACCCCTTGGGGTGCATTAGTGTTCACTGTACAAAAAAATGGCACATTGAGAATATGTGTTTACTATCGGCAACTGAATAAGGTGACAACGAAGAATACATGTCTTCTCCCCGGAGTTGAAGACTTATTGATCGGTTATAGGGTGTCAAATTCTTCCTAAAGATTGACTTAAGGTCAGGAGATCATCAAGTAAGGGTAAGAGAAAATAAAGATACCCAAAATAGAGGTATGGTTGTTATGAATTCGTAGTTATGCCATTTGGGCTAACAAATGCACCAGCTGCGTTGGTGGGTTCGATAATTAGGGTGTTTAAGCCATCGCTAAGCGTATTCATGATAATGTTTTAGATGTTATACTAGATTACTCAAGATCACAAAAGGACCATGTTAATCACTTGTGACAGGTGTTATGGATTCTTCGTGACCGTAAGATATATGCAAGTTCTTTAAATACAAGTTTGGTCATAATTCGTATCGTTCTTAGGACACATTGTACAGAACGAAGAAATCACGATTAATATACACAAAAGGAGTGGCCAAGGCCTATGACGCCTACAAAAATTTATAGCTTCCTTGGGTTGGCCAGTTGTTACAGAAGAATTGTTTAAAAAGAAAGCTTTTTGCCATTACCCTTCACAAAGCTGACACACAAAGTAACTAAGTTTCAGCGGAATGATGTATGTGAGAAAGTTTGCAAGAGCTGAAAGATGAATTGACTCTTACACCTGTACTAGTACCTCCCAAAGGCACATAAGAGTATGTAGTGTATTGTGATGTTTTAAAAGTTGGTGTGGGATGTGTATACATGCAGCACGACAATGTGATAGTGTATGCCATAAGACAATTGCGTCCACATAAGAAAAATTATCCCACATATGATTTTAAGTTTACAGTTGTGGCAATTGCTTTTAACAGATGGCACCACTACTTGTATAAAACTTCAGGTGAAGGAATTATAGTGTCAAATGTGGAAGAATTTTCATTGGTATCTGGGATAAAGGAAAAGCAATATGTAAATCCTATTTTTAGCTCAATTGAATAAGAATGTACAGCAAAGTTCGACAAAGGTATTTGAACAAACATAAGGGGGAGTACTTTAACGCCAATGTAGATTGTGTGTACCATGGTTTAGCAGAGATGTCTTGGTAAGATTACATGAGAAGCACATTGTAGAACTTGTAGCTCAATGTCCAAGCGGTCACTGATTAATGGTATGGCATCAAAAATCTGTATGTTTTATGCAATGTATTACTTTCCAGTTTGGAAGCGGAACATGAATAACATGGATTTAATCATAGGGTTGCCTCGTACACTGTGAAGGTTGATTCCATATAGGTAATAGTTGACAGGCTTACCAAGTCAGCGTATTTCCTACCAGTTAGGACCACCAATACAGCTGAACATTATGCAAAGTTGTATGTTACAGATATAGTAAAATTACATGGGATTCCACTCACTATTATATCAAACAGAGAGCTCACTTTATTGCACAGTGTTAGAATTCTTTTCAGTAAAGAATGGGTACACAAGTGGATGTAAGTACGTCTTGTCATCCTCAGATGGATGGACAAACAGAACATATTATATGAACATTTGAAGATATGCCACGAGTTTGTACATTGGACTTTAAAGGTAGTTGGGATGAACATCTATCATTTATTGAAATTGCTTACAATAAAAGTATCAAAAGGCACCTTACGAAGCTTTATATGAAAGAAAATATAGATCATCAATTAGATGGGTTACAGCTGATGAAATTTGCTTTGCTCGGGTCAGATTTTGTTCATTACGCTATAGAGAAGGTTAAGGTGGTACAATAGTAGCTACAAGCTAACACAAGACATATGCCGAGATCCATTGTTTTTATTGAAAGTGTATGAGTTAGGGAGGATCTCACTTATGAAGAGATATATATTGTTATTCTAGATGGATAAGTGAAAAGATTAAGAAATAAATAAGTAGCTTTGGTAAAGGTACAGTGGAGAAATCGACAAGTAAAGGGAATCACGTGGGGAGCCAAAGAAATGATGAAGTCAAAGTACCCGTAACTGTTTAAAACGGGGGAGAAAGTTCTAGGTGTGGAATTGGAACAATAACAAGGAAGTATGCATAAGTATTATGTATATATATTAATATTGAGATGCATAGGATGTACATGAAATTATGCTATTAACATTCGAGGACGAATGTTTCCAAGGGGGGAAGAATGCAACACCCCGTATGTTTTCGAACCTATTTAATTACCGTAACATTCATGGAATTATTTAAACATGAGAAAGATGGTGGATCATACATTAGTGAGCTGGGCTGAATTTAATTTTTGCAATTGGGATCAAATGATGCCCAAAACTCAAATAAAAGACATAAGCCCAAAACAAATGGAAATGACCCATTCTTGTGACCAAGTCAACATAAGATATTTATTGCTTAAGAGTGGATAAGTATGGATATAAAGTGTCTATAAAAGTCACCAAAATCAAATTTTTATTCCACAAAAGACATGTCTCATTTCTAGAAAATTCCACAACATTTTTCTCTTCAACCAAACCCTAAGGCAACCATCTGTGGGACAAGATCACTCCTTGGAAAGCTTTGTAAGTGTTTAATCGCATGGTTTAATATATTATATGTATTTAATATGGTGTATATCATGTTGGTTATGTTGGTGAAGTGTGAGAAGTTCACTATGTGTGAAACAATTTATGTTTGCTTAATCGGTGAAGGTTTTTGCCTTGTAAACTTGAAAATGGACTTGTGGTCTTGAAGGAAGTGAACTTGAGGATTTAAATATTTACATGTGATATGTTATTATAGCCTTAACTTGTTTTATTCTTGTACATAATGTTTGGAAGTGTTATTGCAAAATTGTGCATAGATTTGGTGGTGTATTGAAGGAATAGTGTGGTTTCGATGATGTTCATGTGTGTTGTGAAACCATGGCTAATTTTTGTCATCCAATATGATCTAAAATATGTCAATATAAGTTTAGTTATGATCATGGACCATTCATTGCATAAAAGGACCCAAAAGAGACCCTTTTTGGCCGAAACGGGCACCCGCCCTCGCAGACGAAGCACCTGCAGGTGCAGGTGACTTCACAGGTGCCCCTGGACACTTCCAAGGGTCACCTGCAGATGCATTTCATCCAACTTCTAGCGTAGGTGTCTTCACAGGTCTGGCGAGAACCCCGTTTCGATTGTTTTTGCATCTCTTTGACCCCCCGAAACCCCTATACCCTTCATGGATGCAATTATCAACTTATGGTACATTTTAAATGACTATAAAAGAGTATACCGGAGGTATTTTGAATGGTATAAAATATGGGTTGTTGTTAATGTGTTAGTGTGAAAGCTATCGAGTGACTTGACGGAGAAAAGGTAACGTAGTGTTAATGAGGAAGTGTAAAGGGTAAACTTGGTGTGAAATATTATTGGTTTATGATGTCTTGGTAAATGTGTAGAATGTTATGATATTTTTGGTTTGGTGATGCACTAATTTGTAACGTAAGAGGGCGAAATGACGTTATACGGCAGTCACGGAATTCATTATCGTCGTATGCACTTGTAAGGTAGTTGGTTGTTAACATGAGCTTCGTTATGTACTTGTGTTGTAGAGTAACACGTAAGGAAAGAGATGGATTATTGTATTCACATATAGTATTGTGTATTCATATTGAGAAGATAAGGTATGTAAGGTTACTCTTGTCGTATCCTTCTGCAGCAGATATTGTTCACATTGTCATAGTAGTTATTCCATTCCGAAATATTCGAAGGTATCTCATTCAGGTTTGATATATATTGTTATCCACATGTTTCCTATTCATTAACCGATTGGCATTCATATGTCTCTTATCCATGGACTGAAGTTCCTAAGCTCTCATAATGTTGTAACTACTAAAAGAAACTGTTTCAAGGAAAGTGACGACGTAAGGAGAATCTATTCATTCTTAAGTCACATATCCCTCATTCATTAGTCGTTTTTGTTCATGAGTTACATAATTATGGACATGGTTCCAAAGTCTCAATAATGTTATGTTCCAAGTTCTAATAATGTTTTAACCACTAAGTATCAATGTCATGAAGTGAAGGAGTGAATTAATGCATATATGTGTGCTTCCAATAATGTCATGATCCTCAATGTATCAATCTTTCCCAAGCGAATATATCAATCTCTCAAAAGTAAGAAAAGAAGTAATGCATATTGTTGGTTGTAAGAGTGCGGGTGGTAGCTCTAGAGGCATAAGCCTAGCTCGAACCGATCCCGAGATTTATTGGATCAGGGGGTAGTCCTAGAGGCATAAGCCTTGCTCGGGCCGATCCTTACAGGTGGTAGCTCTAGAGGTAATAATCTAGCTCGAACCAAACCTGATATGTTGGTTTATGGATGGTAGCTCTAGAGGTAATAACCTAGCTCGAGCCGAACCCGATATATTGATTTATGGGTGGTAGCTCTAGAGGCATAAGCCTAGCTCGAGCCGATCCCAACATAACGTTATGTTATGTTAAGACCCATTCATCAGTTGGGGACTGGGTACGATATGATATGGTGATTATGAACAAATAATAGAAGCAAAAGAAGGAAATGAATGTAAGGTACACAGTTCCACATATGCAGATCAATGATTTATCCATATTGACTATGCTCTTTTATATTGTTTCCGTTGAAGTATTATTGTGTCATACAGTTTCTTATAGCCTTACATACTCAGTACATTCTTCATACTGACCCCCTTGGGGGGGATTTACCATACTTTTTGCAGGTACAGGTGTTAGTGGACCTCCACAGTAGAGTGCGGGTCATTTACAAATTTTTGGTGAGCTCCAGTTGGTTCGGGGCTTTTAGAATCATAGTGTACATTGATTTTGGTATTATACATGTTGTATAAAGCGGAGACTTGTCCCGACTCTAGCTTGGCTATGTATATGTATCTGTAGAGGCTTTATAGACATATGTGGGAAGAGGAATGTAAGAGATGCATGTCCAGTTTGACTTGATGGCCCTATCGGCCAAGTTTCATATATATAATACATGTTTCCATGACTTTCACATAGTTGTATGAGATACAACGACGTTATTACAGAGGCATGCATATGAATGTTCGTGAGCACAGATTGGTTCTCTCGGGCCTTGTCGTCTTCGGGTGCCAGTCCGTCCCGAATGGGATTTGGGTTGTGACATAGTTGTTCCACATCAGTATATTTCACTCATACTAAGTGACATATGTACCCCTTGGCAATCATTTTCCTTGCTTTCAGATAGGAAATAAATTTTCCTTTCGGTGCTCCTACATCACCCTTCCATTCAAGAACATTCGTTTGTGGAAAATGAAAAATGTACTTTCTTAGCTCGGCAATCTATCGTAGCATAACAAGAAGCCAACCAATCCATACTCATTATGATATTAAAATCCACCATGTCCAGTTCAATAAGATCATCCAGTGTATCATGACCACACACAATTACCACATAATTACGATATACTCTTTTTGCAATAATATATTCACCAACTGGTGTAGATACTTCAATTGACTTAGTTAATTATTCCTGTGTTCTTTCAAATTTTGCAGCAATCAATGGAGTAACATATGACAATGTAGAACCCGGATCAATCAATGCATAGACATTATACGAAAATATGAATAATGTACCTGTGACGACATCAAGAGAAGCCTCCAAATTTTGCCAGTCCACTAGAGCATAGGTGCAATTCTGGGTTCCACTGGAACTTGCTGCTCCTCTGGCACCTCTACCACGACCCGTAGGCTGTACACCTCTGCCTAGGGAAGGAACTGATGATGATGATGCAACGGTTGATCCCGCAGGTCGCGCCACACTACCCAAGCCTCTTCGTGGGTAGTCTCTCATCATATGCCCTGTCATACCACACCAAAATCAAGCATTTGTCTCAAGCCGGTATTCACCTAAATAAAATTGTTCGCAGTGCTGACACGTCTGATGAGAAAATCCAGCGGTCTGCGAACCTCAAATCCCACTACTCTGCCCAACCTGGTTGCCTCTAAACCCTCGAAATTGAGAGTGAGTACCTGCTGTGGAATAAGAGAATGATGGTCTAGGCGGTCCAGGAAACATCCGGGGCCTAGATTCTCCTTGGGATGCCATGGACTGGCCTATAGGTCTAGCCCTCTTTGACGACCCTCGTTCAGATTCTTGTACCCTTCTTCTTTGCCTTTGGTCCTCCAGCTTTTGTGTGAAAGCCTGAATTCTAGCTATATCCATATCTCTATTTAATGCTGCAATAGTGCAGTCCCTTACCAAATATGGCTCCAATCTGCCCACATATTGATGTACTCTGTCTGTCATTGTGGCTACTACATTTGGAGCATATCGAGCTAAGGAATTAAATTGCATACTGTATTCTCTGACACTCAGATTCCCTTGACGAAGATTTAAGAACTGATCCGCATGAGCCTCTCAGATCTCATAACAAAGGTAGTGATCAAGGAATGCCACTTTAAATTCTTCCCAATTAGGTGGATTTACACCGATACCACGAGATTTCTTCCAATCTTCATACCACAACATCGTCTCTTCTTTCAATCTATATGCCGCAAGCTCAACTGTTTCTATACCAGTCACATGCATTACATCTAAAGCCCTTTGAATTTGATATATAAAGTCTTGCGGATCTTCATTTAGATCTGACCCAGTGAATGTGGGAGGGTCTAATTTCAGAAAGTCCTGTGTCCGCCGACTAGCTGCCCTAGCCGCACCATCATCACTTGTTGTTGGAACAGCTCGTCCTTGACTCTGTGCAGCAACTATCTGAGTCAACATTTGCACCGCATTTCTGAGATCTTTCTCAGTAGCATTAACAGGTGGTTCTGCAGGTTCTTCTCTCCTTCTCAGCTCTTCTGGAGCTGGAAAAGTAGAGGAAGCCCGCGATGCAAACTCAGCGTCAACCCCACCTTGACTAGCTTGGTCAGGTGGTGATCTACTCGTTCCTTCTTCGGCAAGTATATCTACCTTTTTACCTTTACCTCTACCTCATCTTGTAATCGGCATTTTACTATACAAAAGAAAACCAAGTTCAATGGTTAGATATGATTCCACTTACAACATTGGCTCTATTGCACGATTTAGAAATGAAGAAAAGAAACAACTCCTAAATTTCCCGTAGCCTCCTCCTTATAAATGTGGTGCATAACACATCCATAAGAAAGACTCTACTCAGACACGGCTTTGTAGACACCCTTAGGACGACCTGCTCTGATACCACTTTTGTCACGCCTCGAATTCCAACGGGGTGGACTGGCACCCGAAGCCGATAAGGCCCGAGAGAAGAAATCTTCGTCCATGTCCGTTCATATGCATGTCATTCAAGAAACATCACCATCACGTATAGATACAAGATGCTAATAGCGAAAGTCATGGAAACATGTAATATATACATATCAGAAACTTGGCCGATAGGGCCATCAAGTCAAAATGGACATACATCCTTTACATTCATATTCCCACATACGTCTACAAAGCCTCTAACAGATGCACATATATAACCATCCTAAATTCGGGATAAGTCCCCACTTTATACAACGTTACAATACCAAAACAAATATACAAATGTGACTCGAAAAACCCCGAACCAACTGGAGCTCACCAAAGATCGACAGATGATCCGCAACCTACTGTGGAGGTCTACTAGCACCTATGCCTGCAGCAAGTAAGGTAAGTCCCCCAAGGGACGTCAGTACAAAGAATGTACTGAGTATGTATGGCCATAAGAAACTGTATGATATATAAATACTCCAATGGAATCAAATACAAGTGAATAATCAATATGGATAAGTCACCATTCTGTACGTGTTGAATCATGTACATTACGTTGATTACTTTCTTTGCTTTTAAGCGCATTCGTTCGTTCATCACTCATTCACTCATTCATTACTCTTCCTTTCATTCATATAATGCCCGGGCCCCAAGCTGATCAGTGGATAGTCAACAATTATTCAGGATCGACCCATGCTAGGCTTTTCTTTTGCCCCTGGGATACCACCCGTAGTGGTGGGATTGGCCCATGCTAGGTGTTCTTTTCACCCCTGGGATACCACCCGAGGTATTGGGATCGACCCATGCTAGTTATTTTAACCCCTGGGATACCATCCAAGAATAGAGACTTTATTACCTCACTTCTTTAATCTTTGCCATAGTTCATTCGATGATCATGTCATTATTGGAACTTTAGAACGTAACATTATTGGAACTTTGGAACCATGTCCACGATTTTGTGACACATGAATAACAATTGATCAATGAATAAGGAATATGTGAATAACAATAGATGATAACCTGAAATGAGATACCTTAGGACATTTCGTGATGGAACAAGTACAATGACAATGTGAACACTATATGCTGCAGAAGGATACGGAAAGAGTAACCTTACATACCTTATCTTCCCAATATGAATACACAGTCCTATGTGTGAATACAATAATCCATCTCCTTCTTTACGTCTTACTCTACAACACAAATACATAACAGAGCTCCCGTTAACAACTAACTACCTTACAAGTGCACAAGACGACAATGAGCTACATGACTGTCATATCACGTCATTTCACCCTTTACAATACAATCCACTGCATTATCATACCAACAACACCATAACATTCCACACATTGACCAAAACATCATAACCCAATAGCATTTCACACCACGTTTACCCTTTACGCTTTCTCATTATCATTACATCACAATTACTCCATCAAGTCACCTCATAACACCACATTAACAACAATCCATAATTGATATAATCCAACATGCCTCCAAACAACCCCTTAAAGTCATTAAAAAGGTATCATAAGTTGATAATTACATCCAAGAAGGGTATAGGAGGCTTCGGGGATCAAAGAGAGACAAAAACATACAAAACGGAATTCTGGACTGGGCTGTGGATCCACCTGCACCTGCAAGTGTATGACATGCGGTCGTAGGTTCCCCTCTGGCCTTGTCCAGAGCCACCTGCGTTGGCATCTGAGCCCGCAGGTGCTCCAGACGCTAGGGCGGATGCCCGTTTCGGCCTCCAGGGGTCATTTTAGGGTACTTTTTTGTAATAAATGGTCCATGGCCATGAATAAGCTTCCCTTTACATATTTTAGGTCAACTTGGATGCCCACAAACAACCATGGTTTCACAACACACATGAACATCACCAAAACCACATTTTTCTTTCAATACACCACCAAGTCTATGCACAATTTTGTAATAACGCTACCAAATATTATATACAAGGATAAAATAATTTAAGTGTATAATCACATCTCACATGTCAATATTTAATCCATCAAGTTCACTTCCTTCAAGACCACAAGTCTATTTTCAAGTTTACAAGGCAAAACCCTTTTTCGATTGCAAAAATAGATAGTTTTACACATAGTGAACTGTCCAACACTTTGCCAACATAACCAACATGATTTATACACCATATTAATCATATAATATACTAAACCACGAGAATAAATACTTACCAAAGCTTGCAAGAGAGTGATCTTGTCCAAAAGAGTGATGACTTAGGGTTTATGAGTAGAGAAAAATATCTTAAATATTCTAGAAAAGGCATGTGTATTGATATGAATAAAAATATGATTTTTACTTTCTTTATATAGTACTTAATGGTCATCCTTAGCCACATTAAATACATGGTTGCTTGTTCAAACACAAGAATGGGTCATTTGCCCCATTTGGGCCATGTCTTTTACTTTATTTTGGGCCTCATTTGAGCCCAATAGCACATGATTCATTTAAGCCCAACAAATTCATGCAAAATTCACCAACCCTATCATGTTTAAATAATTTTATAAATGTTAAGGTAGGCTCATGGGTTCGGAAATGTACGAGGTGTTACATTCTAGAATTTGGAAAGTGTAATGAAATGAATAAAAGCTGATTTTTGTAGCCTTATTTATGGTAATCCTTAGCTAATTCTTGGTCATTAAATGATGGTTTACTTGTTCAACATGAGGAATGGGTCATTTTCATTTTAGGCCATGTATTTTGTATAATTTTGGGCCTCAATTGAGCCCAATAGCTCAAGATTCATTTAGCCCAACAAATTTAATGGATAATACCTCAACAATCTCATGTTTAAATAATTCCATGAATGTTACGGTAATCAACTAGGTCCGAAAATGTACGGGGTGTTACACTATTTGTCTAAGAAGTGGAATTGATCCATCTTGATTGATACTTGTGTCATATGAGGCGAGGATGTTTTTGCATATATTCCATGTTTTGCATCTTAGTCTAGAACTTGCCTTGCATGTTTTGAAGCGAAATAAAAAGTATTGCTTTGCTTAGAATATGATAATAGACTTTCTTTGATATGTCTTGTATATGACAATAGACTTTCTTTGATATGTCTTGTAAATTTTAGCCTTTTCAGAATATTATATCATTAGTTAGCCCCTTTAAGCTTGTGGCCTATTTTTTTGGCAGCCATATTTTTACCTTGATCCATTTTTTTTTTTGAATCCCTAATTTTTGCACCCTGCTTCCTTGAGCAGTGTAGCATAGATTGCGTTGAAATTGTTAAATCTAAATAAAAGGGATAGTTGAGTGTAGAAGGTCACCAATGATAGCTACAAAGTGATGAAAAGACCCTCTTTGAAAGAATGTGTCATGAAAAAAAAGTGTGTGAATTTTTTTTTTGAAATATTATTGATATGATGAGAAATACTAGTGGGTGATGAATTTTAAAAAGTGCAAAGTGCTTAGGGAAGTTTAAGTCACTATTATACAGTTTTCCTACCCGTCCCCTAGACAACACTACAACCCGTTAAAATCTTATTTGATTTTATTCGAACATGCTTAATCAGTGGAGATGTACATAATGGGCAAGCCTATGGTTCTTTGTGCATACATATGAATTCTTTGTGAGTGTGAGAGTTGTTTTTTGATGTTAAGTCCTTAAATTATATTCGATCTTTTGAATTGAGTGTATGGACTATTTCTTCTTGTGAGGGCACTTGTTTCATGATAGATAGGTGATGTTATTAGCTTTCTTTGACAAGAATAGGTAAGCGAACTTAAATTTGATGAGTTAGAGTCCATCGTTGAGGTTAGGAGGTCAGAGGTTTGTTATTTGTTTCTACTTCTTGCATAATGATCGGAAAGTGTACTTGACGTTGTGAATTGCTATATGGTCTAATTGTTTGTATCAACCAAAGTGGTGGTGTCCTTGATTTGATTAATTGAGATGAGATTTAATGCTTGCTCTAGGACAAGCTAAAGTCTAAGTATGGGGTGTTGATGTGAGGCCAAAATTATATATATATAGTCATTATTTGCCTCACAATTAGTATTTTTATTTGTCTTTTTTGAGCATTGATTTAATGAATTATGCCTAATATTATATATTTATGTGTAGGATTAAATTGGCGTGAAGATAAAGAAACTTTGAGCAAAAACAAAATTAAAATCCAGAAGTTATGTTAGGAAGCCAGGCAGGTAACTTAATATATTAAATAGAATATTATATTAATATTTCTATATAGGATGCAAATTGAAATTCAATTGATTTTTTAGAGGCTGGAATCAATATAATTGGCTACTGCCAATTTTTCTTAAATCAGTGCACTGGATACATTTCCGTGAAGTCCCAAGCCGATTGAGTTGTTATTTCCTGGTCCATTTTGGATTCAGTTATTTTATTTTGGGGTTTTTCTTACACCTATAAATATTTCACAAAAATAGTTTTTGATGCAACTTTCATAACTTATAGAATTTTTCATAACTTTTAGAACTTGTGAACTTTTAATTTATTTAGAGAAAGCTTGGAGCCTCCGTGGAGGCCGGAGAAAATTGGTTTATTCTTTTCTTCTCTATCTTTATAAATTTTTCTTTGAGAATTCGAGATTCCAGATTTATTCTACTCAATTTGTAAGTTCATAATTATGACTTTGTCTATGATTTCTAATTGTGATTTTCAAGCTATGAGTAGCTAAATCCTACAACTAGGATTGTGGGAATCATGATGAATTAACGAAGTAGGATAAAGTACATAGTAATCCTTGAAAGTATTTATGCATGTATTGTTGTTTCCTTGGAATTGATTGCTTTCTGACGGTGCACAACGTTAGAACTCATCCTATCTCTACTCTGGGTTGTAGAAAGGGTATTCGGATAGGACTAACGAATCAACAACAAAACTTGGAGTTATCTTCATTTAATTAGCTTTTAGTCGTGATATGGGTAAGGCTATATTGGGATCATGGATAGAGGTCAACAATTCAGCACTCATGACACATTAACCTTTGTGCTTGGGGATAGTCATCTAAAAGAGGCGTAACATAGTCGGTTAGATGATACATTACCTATCGATTTTGCATGCTAAGCACTGAGATAATTCGCTAGTACCTAGAACCTATAGAGTTATGAAATCATGTAAAACACAATCCTAGTTCATCCTTCTCATTGATTTTTCTCGGTATACGAACACATTTCGAATGAAGATCTTCATTTGTTTATAACAAAAGAAACTAATCTAAAAAGATAATAAATTCTCAACCCCGGGAGACAATGATTCGTACAATCCAGCATAACATCCTTCAATTTAAACATATAAGGGATGATGTCCTTTTAGGCCATGGGCCTATTGGATACAAGGTGGTCTCTATTGGACCTAATACTTCTTGGTGTCGGGTCAACTTAGGGTAATGCCTATACATGAAATTTGGCTTCGCTCTAACCTAGTTGACTAGAGTAGTTTGTTCAAATTGACTGGAAATCTGAAATGGACTTATCGGGGTAACATACCAAGTGACTGTTGACCAACTCGAATCAACTACTTCACTTGGCGGTTCAAAAAAAGTTAATGTGTTATACGAAAGGGCGGGTGCAGATACCCGTATAACCGTCCTTTTTTCTAATATGCCTAATGTTTTGCCAAGGAGGTAAAAGATGCCATGAAAATGCTACAAACAATTTATTATGAAAATTTAACAAATAGTGAATAAATGACTAAGTAATGTAAACAATATATAAGATATAAATAATCTACAAAATATACAAGACAACATTAAAATTGTAAAAGTAAAAACTCTTCAACTAAAAAATGAACCCATAATGGTTAGAACTTTTATATCCCCATCAGAGTCTTCATTCTGTCGCGATCCTTATTTTCATAGGGCGCAACTTCGGGACTCAAAAAATAACAGTTTAAATAATTATTTAAAACATTTAAAGAGTCGCCATCTAATTTTGGAAAAAAATAGGAAATCAATTAGTTAAATTTTAAAAAAAAAAGTCTGCGAAACCAATTAGATTCTAGGTAAGGGTTCAGGTTATTCCAAGGGAAGGTGTTAGGCACCCTTCGAAATCCATCAAGGTGGTTCCCGGCTGAACTCATTTTTTCAATTGAGGAGGAGATAAGAAATCATTTGCACGTATAAGAAAAATAAAAACATGTACAAAATAAGGTAAAGAACGAATAACGAAGCCAACCTAATATTTGTCTATCGTTAAACAAAATGATAATTACAATAAATAACTCAAAATGATTCTCAAATTTTGAATTCGAGTGTCTTTTTCAGGAAGAAACTCTATGTACCTGTAAAAACACTTGGTAAAAGTGTTGGCAATGAATAAATATAAATCAAAATAAATCAATGAAATAATAAATAAAAAAAGTAAACCCCATCTTATATACATGGGAGGCTTTGGAAATCGATGGAAATTTCTTCATCGGCCAAGTAGATTAATGCTTGAAATAAAATAATTAAACTAAAACTAAATTCAAACTCTAATAATGGAGAGGCCTCGAAAATCCGACGGAGAGATTTTTTCATTAATCGTGTATAAAAATAATAATAATAAACATTAAGAGTAAGATAATAACAAAAATCAAATGAAGAAAAGATCAAGTATCACAAAACACCAATATAAAAATCAAAACAATAACCAAAAGCATCTCAAAACAAAAAACAAACAGTAATCAAATGGTGCAGTAACCAAATTGACACAAGGTAGCTGGAAAATATTAAGAATGACGCACAATCAGTGTTCAAACAAATCAAGATAACAATAACCCATGACAAAAATGTAAAAAATCAGTGACAATCAATAATTAAAAATTATGACAAGTTGATAAATATCCTAACATTTTCAAGAAAAAGGATAATTACAAATAACTTGTGTTAAATTAAACCAAATATGTAAAAATTGAATTTTACATTCTTTAACAAATAAAAAGCACAAAAGTATTTCTTTTGGAAATGTCAGTTCAAAATTGGATGTCAACAACGCATATGTGTATTGACTACTGACAGTTGAATAAGGTGAGAATTAAGAATAAGTATTTGATGTCGCGTATTGATGATCTATTCAACCAGATTTATGGTATAACCATGTTTTCTAAGATAGATTTATGGTCAGTCTACCACCATTTAAGGATCAGGGCAGCGTACATTCCTAAGACTGCCTTTTGGACTCATTACGATTACTATAAGTTTTTGGTTATGTCTTTTGGTTTGACCAATGCCCCAACAACATTTATGGATTTGATGAAATGTGTGTTTAGGCCGTACTTGGACTCATTTGTTATAGTGTTCATCGATGATATCTTAGTCTGCTTGAGGTGTAGGGAGGAGCATGATTAGCATTTGAGGATTATCCTCTAGACTTTACGAGATCATTAGATGTATGCCAAGTTCTCCAAGTATGAGTTCTAACATTCTTAGGACATATGGTGTCCAAGGATTGGATTGTGGAGACCCGATGAAGATAGAGGAAGTTTGTGTTTGGGCGAGGCCTACTTTTCTTCTGAGAGTTATAGTTTTATCAGGTTAGCGACTTACTATAGATGGTTTGTGAAGAGGTTTTCTTCAATTACAGTGCCATTTACTAGATTGACTCAGAAGAATGTCCCTTTCAGTAGTCCGACGAGTGTAAGGCAAGCTTTCTAAAGCTCAAAGCATTATTTACTTCAACTTCATTTTTGACACTTACCATTGAGGGCCAAGGGTTTACTGTCTACTGTGATACTTCTAGAGATTTTTTGGGTTTTGTGTTGATGCTGCAGGGCAGAGTTATTGTATATGCTTCCAGGCAGCCAAAGGTACATAAGCAAAACTACCCGACCCATGACTTGGAGTTGGCAGTGATAGTCGTCGCGTTGAAGATTTGGAGGCATTATCTTTAGGGTGTTCATTATGAGATCTTTACTAATCATCGTAGACTATGATACATCTTCACCAGAGGTACCTTAATTTGCGATAGAGCAGGTGGTTGGAGTTGCTTAAGGACTAAAATATCTCAATTATTTACCATCTGGGCAAGGCAAATATGGTGGCAGATGCCTTGAGCTGGAAGGTGGTGAGTATAGGTGTTTGACATTGTTGGTAGCTGAGGAGCAATCTTTGGCTTCGAACATATAATCCTTAGCCAATCGGCTAGTCCGACTTAATATTTCTAAGCCCAGGTGGATTCTTTCTTATGTACAAACAAGTTCTATGTTGTTAAAGTAGATTCGTACATAACAGTTTAAGGATGAGATGTTAAGGGTTATTCAGGATAAAGTGTTGAGGGACAAGTCTAGGAAGGCAACCTTAGATCCAGAGGGTGTTTTGAGGATCAAGGGTCATATCTTTGTTCCTAGAGGGGGAGATTTGATTAAGTTGGTTATGGAGAAGGCCCATTCTTTTAGATATTCCATTCATTCAAGGGTAGCATTGATATATTGGGACTTGAGACAACATTACTGGTGGTGCAGGATGACGAGAGATATAATAGACTTTGTATCTCAGTTCTTGAACTATTTGTAGGTAAGTTTGAGCACTTGGGGCCTGGTGGTTGATAACACCCAAATACACTCTATATAGGATGTACACAGTCGTTATGCAATATATTAACCCAACTCATGAGTTGGGGTCGATCCCACAGGGAATGAAGGAGATATGTTCACCTTCAAGTGTAATCAACTACTAAATGTTTGCTTGTATGTGTAAAATGTGATAAAAATAAAATGGGGAATTAATTTTGAACGTATTTATATCCAATTTATCAATTGTAATCAAGATTTGTAAAATGAGAACTAGATGTTTGTAATCAAATATTAAAGTCACTTGGGGTTATACCCTCATGAGTGTGAATACATGCATGGGTAATTAGATATTTGCATAAATTCAACTAATCGTTATGGGTAATCTAGGTCTTAAATCTTAATGCTAAGTTTTTAATAAAACATTAAATGTCACAAGTGGGTTCTTAACACCTCATAAGTGTAACTCCATAACCAACCTAAAACCTTAATTTAGTAGCCTTATGTCTAAGATCTACTATTAAATGATGAAAATCAAGTCATTGTTGACCACTACTCCTCACCCTTATCCCCTTTTTCAAGGATGATAAGGGATCTAGGCTAAATTGGAGTTTGCAACCTCCAATTATAGGTTGATAACACAGAGTAGAGCTCAAACACATAATAATTAATTAATTAGAGAGGCAAATAAACAATCCATACAATAATCACTACCCAATCATACATAACCCAAAGTTGGGGAATTTAGCTACTCATAAAGAGAGAAAGAGGAATTATACCCATATTCTCATTTAAGTCTTCCATTGAATCCAAATATTCACAAATGAAATTCAAATTCAATACAAAAGAACAAGAAATAAACCAAATTCCAACTTTAGGGTTTCAACTACAAGCTTCTAAATCTCAAAATTGACAGAAGATAGGGTTCCAAGATGCCAAAAAGCCTTTTATGGCTAAAGGAAAAATGAACCAGGAAATTACGAAACTGTCATCACATCCACTTTGGCGAAGTGACTTCAGCATCACCAAAGTCCACGGTGATATGCCGAAGTGCTTCTTGATCGATGAATTGTCATTGACTTAAGCTTCAGTGATTTCTGTATGGTAACTTTAGCAATGGAATCTTGTTTCGCCAAACTGTTCAGTGATCCATCTAACTCCTTCTCTTCATCACCGATCTACTTTATTTAAAACTTGGTGGGTCATTTAAGTTTGGCGATGGAACCTCCGCTGATGACTTCAGCGATTCATTGAACATCAAAGGCAATACTCTTTTGCATTTTAGCTCCAATTCTCCATTTTTTTGCATCTTTATGCTCTATCAATCACTTCTTAGCTTCAACCCTGAAAATAAACCAAACTAACTCAAATTGGCATTGACGACTTGATTTCTTACAATTTTCAGGCCAAATGAGTTGCAAATTGCCAACTCATCAGTGGTTTGACTCAGAGGTTGCACATTTCCAAATGGAAGTGAGTGTGAATATCCATTTACTTCATGATTGGGTTATTGCGTTCATTTTGGGGGTTTGATTCTACTTGGGTCATTATTGATAGGTTGACTAAGTTTGCTCACTTTCTACCAATTCAGTCTTCTTATAGTTCAGAGAGGTTGGCTAAGATTTATATCCAGGAGATAGTCCTTTTGCATGGGGTGCCAGTTTCTAGAATTTTTTACCATGGTACTCATTCACATCATTCTTTTAGAGGTCGTATCACAGAGAGTTGGGTAACCGAGTTGAGCTTATAATAGCCTTTTACCCTCAGATTAATGGCCAATTTGAATGGACTATTTAGATTCTAGAAGACATGTTTTAGGATTGTGTTATTGATTTTGGTGGTCGATGGGACCTGTTCTTAGCCTTCGAGGATAAGCCAATTGTTATTCTAGACATGTAGGTCAGAAAGTTGATGACTAAGGAGATTTCGTCAGTTAAAGTTTAATTGAGGAGGCTACCTGGGAGACTGAGCGAGATATGCAGTCTAGATATCCTCATCTTTTTTAGCCTTCAGGTACCTTCTATACCTTAAATTTTGAGGATGAAAGTCCTTTTTAGTAGTATATGATGTCATGACCCTCTAGGTCATTTTTGGATTTTCATGCATATTCATTGTTCCGTTCCTTTTTGTAGTTGTTATTGGGTATTTGTGGTATGTTGGGATGGGTGGTTCAGTTCCCTTAGAGTTCAGTTGTGTTTTAAGAGAGAGTCCCTATTTTGGAGGTTTTATAGTTGAGAAGTTTGACTTCGGTCAACATTTTAAGTAAAATGACTCTGATGAGAATTATGTCAGTTTTGTTAGCTCCAAAACATAGATTTTGGGATAGAGGGATTTTGGTTTGGGTCCCGAGGATTTCATATTTATTTTGGGTGCTAGGGTGTATGTGTTGACTTTGGTCAATATTTCATCAAGTTAAACTCCGTTGGTCAATTAGTTGATTATGCGGGGTCTGAAATGTCATTTCTAGTTGGGTAGCATATTTGGTTTGCGTGCATAGGATTGCGAACAAATCTTGAGGGTCCATTTAGAGTCATTTTTAACTTAAGAAATTATTGGGTTTTGGATTACTGGTACATGCCTATTTTCCTCTTCATAAATGCGATGTGGCCTTCGCAATCATGAAAGATAAGGCTTATTTGGCATCGAGATCGCGAGGTAGGATTTATGATCATAATAAAGGGTCCAGTGGGTCCAGGTCTTGGTTTCTCTTCACGATATCGAGGAGGGCCATTGTATTTGCAATAGTCTAGACTAGTGTGTCCCGTGATGGCGATAGGAGTCCTCACAATCGTGAAGAAGGACCCCTAGCAGTATAAATTCTTAGACTTTGATTTTTTAGTCATTATTTCTTAAACTTTGATCTCTTTGGGAGTTTAAGAGATAATTCTTGAGCAATTTTTCACTCCAATTAAGTACGGGTAAGTTTGTTGTGATTTCCCTTATAAATTTCTATTGTTATCTCGCATAATTCGTCTTTAATTTCGTCTAAATTTGAATTCAAATTTTTTGATTTCTAAACTTTTGGGGTTGTTTTGACCCCCGAAATGAGTTTCGTTTCTGCCTAACTTTTGGGCATGAATTCTTTACCCTATGGGTACAATAATTGCAAAATTAGTTTTAATTTTCATCTATAGATCCCTAGGGTCGATTTTTTATCTGATTTTTTACCCAAATTTCATAATTGTGATATGGGTGTCATTGTTCTCATTTTAATGAGTCGATTATTATGTTAACAGAATGGCAGTGATCTAAGGTCGTACTAAAGGGGAAAGTGAATCATAATGGCTTGAGTTGTTGTTTCAGTCCTGAGGTAGGCTACGATTTCCTTTTCTTTGGACTTGGCTCTTTTAGATGGTATATTTTATAAATCGTATGTTGGTTAGGGGATTTGTAGAGTAGGATTAGGCTTATTTCACTGTTTTCAATCTTATTGGCCTATGTTGGGGATCGTAGAATAGAATAGTTGTTTGAACCTTAGATTAGGATGTTTATCGTGATATTAGGAGTAGTTTAGGAATCTCTAGTATAGGCTGGGGTAGTAATTTGTGGTAGAGTGACTCTTCACTGATCAGTTCTCTTTTTTATCACTTTTATTTCTATATTTTTTCTTTTGTTATGAGATGGTGGGCCTGAGGCCGTGAGTTTGTACTATCTGGACTTGAAGTTAGTGTGATTATGGTATGAAAGGTGTATTTACCCTAGTACACTTGTTTGGGCATACATGCATTCATTCACTCGTATACACGGATTATGGTACAATCTTGAGGGAATGTACTAGTTTTTCCACTTTTTAACTAAACTATCCCATTTCTATCATCATTTTAGCTCTGAAGGGATTGTACCACTTTTCTTATTGATTTTTAGTTTTGAAAGAATTGTACCACCTTTAACCCGGTCTGAGGTAAGATTCTGATCCATTTTTACTATTTTGGTCTGAGCTTTCAATGCATTGGCCACATACGACATTGCATTATCACATTCTGCACTGCATCTCTCATTTATACTTATATGTCTATAATGACTCTCTAGGTCATTTTTCGTGCATTTCTACTTTTAGAGTTTTTCGATAGCTACCCTAAGTTATTTATGACTTGTTGAGATTGATATTTTGATTTTCGGGAAGTTTGTTTGGTTTTTATGCCAGTTTCCAAATTCTAGAGCTAACGAAACTGTTGAATTTATCATCCGAGGCCGTTTACTTGAATTTTTGGCTGAAGACCAATTTCTCAACTTCAAAATCTACTAGCTTTGAGATTTTTAAAAGGTAAAATAGACTATTTTAGCCTCAATTTGGTTCTGGGCACTTTATACTACTGATTCTTATCTATTTTAGTCTCGGTTTGATTTTGGGCACTTGATATTACTGGTTCTTATGTTCGAAGTTTGGTTTGATTCCGAGCAAGGTATTCATAGGAGGAGGAGTATATTGTACAATTAGACATTTCTCTCATTTCTTATTGTATTTTGTGGCCTTCTTCTGCACTTATTCATTTTCATGGTTTGTTTGTACTTAGTATTACTTGTTGTTTTCATCCTCTGTGCTTATGGGGCCGATTGGGTTTTATTGTCTGTTACTTGTACCTTCCAGGCTTATGGGGTCCAGTTAGGTTGTAGTTAGACTATTATTATTATGTTTTTCAAGCTACTCACTTATATCTCTATTTATTGCCGAGCTTTGACCTGTTATGTTCTTTCTGACCTTCATTTACCTTACCTTACCAATATTCACACTTTATTGTACTTTTATCTTATTTGAGCTCAGTCAGTCTATGATGCCTAGTGAGTACCACGGTACTCATACTATATTTCTGCATCTTTTTTCTTGATGTAAATCCTAGTATGAGTCATCATCATTGACATCATCCTCGTGCGAAGCTGTTGATCCGAGATACAGGGTGAGTTTTTGGCGACTGAAGCTAATCTACCTCCTTCTATTTTGGATTAGTCTTATTGTGTACTTTTAGAGACTGTTCTATATCTTTTGTACCTATCTAGTACCCCTTATGTGGTAGTGGCTCTTATACTGACTGATAACAGGTCTTGGGGGATCTTTTTATATATTTTATTGTTTCCCCTCCCTATTTGTATGCATGTTCAGTCTATTCCCTTTATTGTCTCTTTATTTGATATTGTTATCCTATACATCTCTCTTCCGCTCGTTAGCCCATTACATGTCGTTTCGGACTATGGATTTAGCTTACCTACTGGTGAGTTATAATATGTGGCATCATGACCTAAGTTTTTGGATCGTGACTATGTCATGTATTATTATTACTATTTTTGCTTTATCTATGTTATGTTGTAGATTTCTAGTTAGCTTTGTTTCCTTTTCTAACATTTATATATATACTGTCTTATGAGCTCAGTCGGCCTATGATGCCTATTGAGTATCCTGTGTTTTGGTACTCATACTACATTTCTGCATCTTTTTTTGATGCAGATCCTAGCTGAGTCATCCCCATTGATCTCATTTGTTCAGAGGCTGCTTTTGATTGGATTTGCGGTGAGCTCTTAGCATTCAGAGACTTATCCACTTTCTTCTTGCACTTTACTATCTCTATGTTGTATATTTTGGATAGCTTTGTATCAGTATAGCTATATTTTTGTACCTTAGTGGTTCTTGTGCCGGTGACACCAGGTCCTGGGATGGAATTTTTATATATTTTGTCTTTTCTTGTTTTCCGTAGGGCCCATATATGTATATTTTGTGCCTAATATGTATGTATCTATACATGGTGGCCTGTTTGTCTTGTTTTAGTTTCATTTTTATTATGTTAGATGTTCCTTTCGGCATATGGCTTGTACTTTGACTTACCTATTAGAAGGTTATAGTAGGTGTCATCGTGGCCGATTTCGGGTCCTAACAGTTACATAGGGCAGTAGCTGGCAAGTGAAGAAAGAAAAAGAGATTGAGTGAGGGACAAAATTTAAGAGAATTAATTGCTTAGCTTTTTTCACTAAATATGATGCTCAACCTGAATATGCAGCCCCCATAGATCGATTGCTTTAGCAAGATAAATGATTAGATGAATATAAAGTGCTAATAGTTTATTAAAAAAATTAGCAACAAGGGGTGGGGAAAGGTTCAAAATTGAAGAGTGCATAAATAGTTATTAAGATATCTAATAAAGGATCTATATCTATAGCTATATATAATATAAAGGAAGGTCATAGCTAAGGTGATGTGGCACCTCTCTATGGCCTCCATTGCTATTTATTTTTTTGTGAGATTTTGGCATTTTTTTCTATTTTTTCCTCATTTTTTAAGTACTAAATTTTACCTTATTTAATCATTGAAGTCCATTTAGTTCATTGCAGTTACATAGACCTTTTGTTTTCATAATTGATTAGTATCGTTTAATTAGATGACCTTTTGTTTTCATAATTGATTAGTATCATTTAATTGTAAGAACCTCCGAAAAATATAAGAGCTAAAAATTTTGTTAGTTCCCTCATCTTTATTCTTTAGCACATTTCATTCTTCTTCTAATACTACAATTTTGATTTTATAGGACAACGAAGTTTACCAAAAAAAAATGAGGAGAGTGAAGTTTTGGTGTGATGATTTCTAATAGTGCTAATTCGATTTTGATTTTATTGCACTACCAATTCGTTTTGTTTTTTTGGTTTTTTCCATTATTTTTTTATGTGTGGATTTTGATGGAATAAGGTCTTGAATTTAGAAGAATAAACTTTGAGAGGTATGTTTTTAGGGAATCTTTTTCATAGACGTGTTTATCAACAATAAGTTTGCATCATGCAAAGTAATGAGAATTCTTTGTATTTTGCGATGTTAATAGCAACTATTTTGTAATGACCTTCCCGGTTATTTTTTCCGTTTTCGTGTGTTCTCAGCGTTTAGAGCTTTTCTATAACTTCCCCAAGTTATTTATGACTTGCTGGGACTGACAGTTCGATTCCCGGGCAGTTCGTTTGAGAATATTATTTAGACCGAGCACGTTGTAAAATATTAAATTAAATTAAAAGTTGATAAAAAAACATAGTTAATTACCTTTTTAAAATATTTTTGAAATTTATAAAATTTATAAAATTCTTTAGTTATGATATATCTATACTATTTTTATAACCTATTGATAATTAAAGCGGAGATAGTGAATTTAAATATGTTAAAATAATATTTTTAATTTATAGAGGTTTTGTTAGAAATAATTTTTTATTAATTATGGTATATTCAAAAAGTTATATTTATTTTACCACGTACCTATGCAATACCCGAATATATATATAAATGAGACAAAATTATCTTGAGTTCAAACTCACTCCCACGCGGAAGTAGGGAGTGTTGGCAGCAAGTATATAAGTTGCCACTTATCAATTTCAAAAGTGACTTTGATTGACACCTATCTTAATGCTCATTAATTGATATGTACAAACAAACATACAAAATGTTAAACTTAAGAAATGCTGGAATCATTTTCCTATAAGTTAATATAGTACGTATGTGTTTAAATAAAGTAACCTCAATTCAACTTTTCACTTGATTAATACTCCTGTTTTCATACACGTAGGAAAAAATATATTGTGAAGGAGTTATTTTTGTGGTCACACTTGATCATTGATAGAAAATTTAATTACCTACATCAAGTTATTCAAGCTCGGGTTCTAGTGGGGACGTATTTGTGGACATGTAATCGTCGTTATTTTGGTAAGTTTTATTGTATTTACGGTAGTTTTCGTCTGCGATGATATATTTTGGGATTGATATTGATGTTTGAGCTACATTTTGAGCTCAAATTGAATAGTGCTAGTTGTGACTATTGGCCATGGAGTTGTTTGGGCCGCTGTGACGGTTTCAATTTCGTGATTCCGCAAGCGGGCCCCACAGGGACGGTTTAGACATTTTTTCGAACTAATTCAATATGGGTATCAATAGTCATGTTTTGACATGTAGTTTATTATTTTGGTAGCCTGGCAACAGTCAGAGGCCTCTCGAAAGGGGAAGGCTCCTATTTAGCTGGCTTTAGCAGGCGTTCGGCGGCGTCCAGGTAGGCTAGGTTTACCTCCCTTGGCACTTAGATTGGGCTTATGTGTGATATATGTATGCTATTGTGCTGGTGTTGTAGGCTAGTATTATCGACTTGGTGGTGCTGGTTTGCTATGATTTAGGCCTTCTAGGCCGGATAGGGCTATTCGGATATATTCCAGGCCCGTTATCCTCGTGGTACACCATAGATGACCTATTTGGGGTCGGACAGTATTGTTGTTGTTGTTGCTAGTCTGGGAATATTATTATTGGACCTTAGTCCAGGCTTAGATAGACTTAGCCCAGACTTAGATAAGTATAACCAGACCTGGTTTTCGGGACCCGGTAGCGGGCCCCGTTACCCTTCTTGTCGACCTGTCAGAACTTTGACATCTTTGGGCTTAGTTAAGCCCTATATGACCTGTTAGGGTTGTGACGGGATTGAGTCACCCCAATTATACCCGGTTGGCCTGTTTAGCCCTGTTAGTCCCTGATAGCACCGTATTTGACCGGGGTTGGCTAGTTTGACTTAGAATGCGGACCATCCTTTCCATAACTTATAATATATACCCAGACTTGTATATACATATTGTTATAGTAGGTAGTGGACCTAGAAAGACCCCGAGATTGACTTGTAGCATGTTGTGGAATTAGCTGTTGTACCTATAAACTAGTATTGACTTGGAACTAGGGCGTTCCCCGTTTATCTGATATGATATGACATTTGATTCTGTTCTGGTTACTGGCTATGATAAGTTCCGATTCGAGTCCGGCTACTGATTCAGGTATGATGATTTTGGTTATTGACTATTGGGTGTTCCGGTTCGAGTCCGGCCCCGGATTGTGATACACTATGAGTTCCGGTTCGAGTTCTGCCACTGATTATTATGAGTTCCGGTTTGAGTCCAGCATCTGGTTATGATATGATTGGAGAGTTTTGGTACTGGGTACCGTGATTATGATACTGGAGTATTATGAGTTCCGGTTCGAGTCCGGCAGATATGATATATATATGTGGCCTCTTGTTATTACCCACTGCTTCCGGTTCGACTCCGGCCTCTGGCCTCTTGTTATTACCCATTGGTGCCGGTTCAAGTCCTGTGCACTCCTGTTGGTTATTGTGGTTACTGGATATTGATACAGCTTCGAGACACTGGTGACTATGCATTTACTTTTCTTGTGTGTCCCGCTGGTTTATGGGGGCCAGACTGGGTTATTGTCTTCTTCCGTGTGCCTATCGGGCTTATGGGGGCCCAGATAGGTTATGTTTGACTTAAGTGTTTACTTACGCATTTATTTACTCGTTATTCTGTATCGCACTTATATTCTCCTGAGCATATCTATACGCCTCGGCCGTTACTTATGTACTTATTATTTATACCCCGGACCTAGCATGTACCCTTTTACTTACTTATTATTCAGTATCGCATTTTCTTATCAATTATACCCGGACCTAGCATGTACCCCCGTACTTTAGCCTGTTTATATTACATTAAGCTCAGTCGGCCGATGATGCCTACTGAGTACCCGTTGCCCCGGTACTCATACTGCACTTCTGCATCTTTTCCCCGATGCAGATCCAGGCACCAGTCGACGGTTTTGACGTGACTCCTTTCTCAGCGCTGGTTCCAGAGCAGGGTGAGCTTACTGACGTCCGAGGCAGATCCTACTCCATCTTCTACTGTATAGTCTTTTGCTCTCAAGACTATTGTACTTGTTACACATATTTGGTTTCCGTGTTGTATTTTGGGCATGTTAGTAGTGGCTCATGTACTGACCTCACCAGGTCTTGGGGAGGGTTCTTGACTTTATATACCGTCTTCTTCCTTCTCAGTCTTGGCATATATACATATTCTGATTCTGTCTTTAGTGTTATAGCATGTTTATAAGTATAGTTACTTCCACTTCATCTCTGTTTTATGAGATTTCGCCCGTTAGCCCGTCGTTTGTCGCTCCGGGCTAGGGTTTGGCTTGCCTATTGGTGGGTTACGGTAGGCGCCATCATGACCCAAATATTGGGTCGTGACATATTTGTTCTTTCAATAATAATATTACGTTCGAGAAACATGAAAATATTTTTATCTTCTGATTTTTTTGGTAATTTTTTTTTTCTTTACCCATATAATATTAAACTATATATATGGTAATTATATTTACATTGATAATACTTTATTTATCTATGTATATGATTAGTTCTTTTATATATTTTTTTGAATAATCATTATGGTAACAATGTTTGTCCGTTTTTTCTATCAATTATAGTATGATTACGTTATAATCCTTTTAGTTTTGTGTATTCAATTTGTTGTGGCTATTATCGTAGATGAAGAGACAAACTATGAGTGGGACTTCTTTGGGAAAAAGAACTTGAATAAGTTTGTTTTTCTGAAGGAGTCGTCATTTTCTATCAGGAACGCTATGTCATTTTCAATCCCGACGGTATTGACCATATAATAAAAGCAGATCTTGGTCCATGGAGTCCCAAGAAGGTAAGAACTCCAACCTGTCCGATGCTTATTTTCCTATCTTGATTCAGATCTATTCGAGATAGTTTGCTGTCAATTTCGCGGGAATGCTGAAGGATCAATATTGAAGGTGAGCATTTGCCTCAAATGACTCATTTAAGCATCTAAACATTATTGTTTGCACTTTTTAAAAAATATATTTTTTTTACTTGTATGATATATACTTTTTATTCCTTCCCCCCCTCAAATACTTGAACACTTCATGAGATGGAAATTATCTCAATTATATATCATCATGTGACACCTCTCTTTGATCAAGAATCTTATTTTATTTTTTTATTTTTTTTTAATTTTCTTATTTGTTTGTTTATCTAATATGACAAAGAAAGCCAAAAGTAATTATTTTAATAAATTATGAAACTGTCATTTTAAGTGAATTTATTATGACAGCCATTGCGGTTTTCTATTTCTTTAATATTTCAAATGTATAATTGTAGTCTATAAAAAGATAACGTTTTTTTTAGCTAAAAAAGAATTCATTCTTTTTGTCTCTTTTCACTATTTTTTTCTTTCTTTCTTTTATACACACTCTAATTTAAATGACATGACATATTTTATTTTAAATATTTTTCTATTTTTGTATTAATACATTGACAAAAATAATTATTCATAACTCGTACGTGCCTTTTCAATTTATATTTTCTTACATATATAAAATTAAAAAAGCCTCATTAAATAAAATAAAATATTAAAATCAAATCCTCATAAGCAGTTATCATTACTAACCAAGATACTATTTTTTCGTACCCAAGTGCTATTTATCTTTTTTCTCTTTTTCTGCTTTTATTTTTTGTTGAGTTATCCATTCTTTCTGTTGAAAAGAAAAGTGTTATTCCCAAATTTTAAAAAATACTTTTAAATAATTACTGCAGTTAGCACAATTTTATTACAATCACTCTTTTGCGTTGCTTTTTCTATTTGTATTACCCATTTACTCATAAGTTATCAAGAGAGTATTAATTACTAGCTATAAATAAAAACATATCATTTATATATCCAATCTAATCTGAGAAAGTTCTCTCTCCTTCCTTTTTTCCTTTTTGCTATTTTTTTC
The DNA here is from genome assembly GCA_031232105.1 of Capsicum rhomboideum. NCBI lineage: Eukaryota > Viridiplantae > Streptophyta > Magnoliopsida > Solanales > Solanaceae > Capsicum > Capsicum rhomboideum. The sequence continues at coordinate 57,115,211 of CP124718.1, forward strand.
CTTTTCTGCTATTATGATTTTGCTAGAGGATGATATTATCTTCCAATATTCATATCTTTGATTCTATGTACAATTGATATTACGGTAAGAGCATGTTTGGGTAGGAAAAAAACTCATCTCTCCAATTAAATCCCCAAAACCCAATAAATCTCAATTAATTGGTATGGATTTAATTAGTTTAGTAGATTGGGTTCGGGGTAAAAGAGGAATCGAATAATTTCAATTGAAATTGGGTAATTTTGATTGATTTGGGGGAAACCATCCAATTGAGGAGTATATTTGTTAAGTTTGATAAAGGAGAGGATATATTTAGTCATATGGTATAATGAGGGACAAATTTAACCAATAAATGAAAGTAAATTTTTGATCCTTTCCCTAATAAATTTGAATAATTGAATAATAGTCAAGATTTATCGGATAAAATTTGTGAACAATTCAATAACATATGCACGTTTTGCTTATCCGGTAAAACTTATGAATAATTTGTACAAAGATGTCCCCCCACCCACCCCCCTCCAAATAAGTCAATCCAATCTGGCTCTAAATTTTTTTCATACTAATTGATTATTTATTTATTTTTGAAAATGCAAAATTTATGTACTTTTATGTGAACGAAAATAGTTGTAGGTTGAATCGATCTCAATTAAATGAGAATTTTTATTTTTTATTTTCTCAAAAAATAAAAATTCAAAAGTATCAATTTATAAATTCAACGTCTTTCATGTCTGCGCGAAACACGAATAGTTTCATTAGTTAATTATAATGGGAGAAGAAAAGTTAATTAATAGTATTTAGATTTTTTTTTTACTAATCTATATGTATGTGGATTGCACGTGTGTATTGCGTTAATTAATAATTAAGCTATAAAATAGAAATTAAAATAATACAAAATCATAACGCATAAACGTAATTTCAAATTAATTTTGTTAAATCAATAGTAAAGTCTAAAACAAAGTCTTTGACTAGATAAACATTTTTTTATCATGTACATGTGAGCTTCTTAATATTAATTTGATCATGAGAGAACAAAAAAAATTACGTGCACATACAAAATCATTAAAATATGCAGGTTCTCTTGGCTTCTTGCACAAATAAGAGCTACGAGCTGAAATTACCTCCGCATGTTTTTTTCATAGAAATCTGGGCCCTATATGCTGTATCTAAGAGAGAAGGGGGAAGTAACATGAGAAAATTGAGGAGGAGGTGACAAAAAAGTGTTGAAATTAAAATTGGTGATAAGTTTGACCAACTCAAGTCAATTTTTTTGTTAATTAGTGATTAGGAAGTTGCTGCAAGTTGCTGCAGCAACAGTTGAAGTTGCTGCAGCAACTTCGGTGGTTGTTGCATGTCATTAAAACTAATGACAAAATTGTCACCTCTACTCAATAATTAAAACTTGTGTCACCTTTTTTTAATTTTCAAACTTTTTTGTCACCCTTAATTACTGTTATAGTCTCAAAATAACCTTTTCGGAAGAAAAGAACAATAATTAAATCAACGAAAATTATTATGATAATAGTACTATAAATAGTGTTTGTTGTCTTAAATATCTTTGAAAGGAGTAAAATTTGTAGCAACCAAATAGAGAACCACTATTCAAGTAATATAAACCTTTGATTTTTTTAGCTACTTCAGACGGTAACATGCTTATTTCGTCCAATTTTTTTGTTAAAAATTGTCAACTAAAAAAGAAACACGAGAAATTATTTAAATAGGAGAATCCATGCAATTGTATAATTCATATATAATGTTTAAATTTACCAACTAAAAGGAATAAAAAAAGACAAAAAAAATGATGATGATGAATGAAAGAAGATAACTTGAATCAAAATCAAAAGAAAAAGAAAAGTAGAAGCAGAAAAGCGACCGTATTTTTTAGGTAAAGTTTGATTAAAATATTACTTAAATAGAATTGTAAAAAATTATTTTTTTTATATAAGAAAAAATTCTAATTAATTTAAAAATATTAAATATTATGATTTCGGTATAGAAAATTTCCATATAAAAATTTCAATCCCAATATCACTCTAAAGGGATTTGCACGTAAAGCACACTTAGAATTCAAATTCTATTTGAATTTCATGTGCAGCCAACGACTACCAGACATGAGTCTCGATTTATTATGTATTTATATATTTTAGGGAAGATTTTAATTTGAAACTTTTGAGAATATAATATTATTAGTGTTGTAACATATATTAGTGTTTATGTATAATTAAAATTTTATTTGAGGAATATGGGAAAAGACAATTTTAGGACATTTAGTAAAGGACAAAATATTCAAACAACTTTCTTAAGGACCTTCACATTTTTAATATAACTAGTTTAAGGTACGCGTTTTGCGTATGAATAAAGCTCGTACCTCATTTGACAAAAAATACGATAAGAAAAAATTAAACTTTAATACGGACTTCGTCATTAATCAGTCGTCTTTGTCTCAAAGTTTGTCCAAACAATATATGTTGATGTCATATTTGTAGACACGTAATTTTTGACCCTCTCTGAGCTTTAACCTATTTTTAGCATTAAATATTTCTTTTTTGTCTAATCTTTGTTTTAGCTTTTATTTTCATTTTTAGTTGGTTTTATTTGAAAAATTGTGAAAAAAAGGGATTCAAAAAATAGAGTCACATTTTAGGATAACTTTTGTTTTTACTTTTCGTATAAAAAAAGAAAGTTTTCAAAAAATATATTTTTTCTTGTTAATTTAGATTTTAATAAATAAGCTAGTAATTTTAATATTTTTTCTTAGCTATCTATTTTTAGGACTAGCTGTCTTAAGTCTTCTATATTTTTTTATTAATTTAAACTAATTAGCTAATAGTTTTTACTATTATATTATTATTTATATCTTTAATTTTTTTAAAAAAACATATTTATTTATTTTTAAAAAAAGACATCCTAAACTACCCAAACCACCCTATTCCCCACTAAATCACACACCCTCACAAACTCCCTCACCTCACATTCTTCCCCCATTACCTCAACTACACAACACACATATTAACACACACTAACACACGACACCACCCCTGAAATACACATGCACACACATGCACTATATATATCCATACACACACACAAAAAAAGCAACACTTCAAAAAAAAAAAAAAAAGACGTACAGAGGAGAGCAAGGAAAAAAAAATTAGACAGAAAAGAGATTAGATAAGAGAAAAGATAGAAAAGGGATTAGGAGAAGACAGGGAAAAAAAGGGATTAGATATACAGGAGAACACTTTAAAAAAAAGAGCACAACACTTGAAAAATTACTCGACAATCAAAGACAAAGAAGAAAAAGAAAGGAAACAGTGGCGAGTTGAGTTCAGATTCCTGTTCGAGTTTTTGGTGACGACGTCCATGCTTCTCTTTTAGTTAGTTCATCACACAGGTTCTTACCTAGTTTTTGCCTATTTGTTCTTTATAATTTTTGTTGTGGATCAAATTATGAACGAAGTTACCTCAATGATTTCTTATATTATTTAGTATGCAAAGTTGGTTATTTATGTGAGGTCCATTCTTTGTTGCATAAGTTATATTCCTAAAATGTTGTCGATCGCATCTCTTTATTTGTTTGGTTGTTAGCATGAGCATGCTATTCATAGAAAATGGAGGATCATGTAATTTGGTTCATAAGAAATTGTAGAAAATTTGTAAATTACAAAAGTTCCCAACGATAAGTGTTCGAAATATTGACAAATTATTGTTTTTAAATTTTGTTCGAAGACGAACGAATAACTTTGATTGTTAATTTACCATGATATTCATAAAAAAAAAAAAAGGAAGAAGATATACTTTAGTTAAAAGACATTCAATTATGAAAATTTCAATTTTTAGGAATTCAATACTCTACTAGTTGAAAACCTTTGAAAACTCATTATATGAGTCGGTACTCTTTTAATACCTTTTGGTTTATAAATTATAATTACACAATGAAAGTAAATATGCTTTCTTTTAAACTACTTAAATTTAATCAATAATGGTCACTGTGTATTGTTTGAAGACTTTTGGGTCCTATGTTGTCTTTTTCAATTTAAAGGACATTAATTTGCCACTGTATAATGTTTATAATTCAAATTTTTGGATCTTATGTTACTTTGTTTGATTTACAAGAAATTAATTTAGGAATACTACATTTTTAATTTTTTTTGGAATTGAAATTACACATGGAAGGATATCTCACATAATGCTAATATGCTCTAATATTATATTTTTGTCAACTATACAGTAATGATTTCTTTTGTGATTTAGTAAATTCAAACCTTTTGTTAAATAGTACTTAGGAAATTAGTCCCATTTAATTTACCAATTTAAAATCGATCATCTTAATTGGGGTGAATAGACTTTAAGTACGATAAGTGCTTCTTTAGGTTCGAAAAAATGGGAACAATTCATAAGTACCTTAAAAGGCGCGAGATACAAATAAATAATTTTGTGGTAAGACTGAAAAGTACTGCTATCAGTATGTCACACTTAAATAAAATAAGACAGGTTAAAATAAATAGAAAGTGGGATGTAAGTAACTTTCTAGTCTAATAAACACAATTTATCCAAAATAGTTTAAGTTAAATATAAGTCAATAAAGCGACCGTGCAAGAACCACGGGACTAGAGAGATGCCTAACACCTTTCCCTCGGTCAATAGAATTCCTTACCCAGATTTTTAGTTCGCAGACCAATATTAAAGAGTCATTTCCTTTTGAATAGGGGTTCAAAAAGGTGACTTGGAACACCATAACTCAATTCCAAGTGGCGACTCTGTAAATAAAAATAATCCATATTCAATATCGTCACTTCAATTGGAAAACCCATTTCTTATTTACCTTTGCTTCAACCCAACGAGCAAAAAAGAGATGTGACATCTCTGGCGACTCTGCTGGGGAGCATTAACTAGAATTCGAGCTTTGTATATTGACTTATTTTTTACTTTCTTTAAATCTTGGATATATTGTGTTTGTTTGCCTAATGTGCTCTTTGCTTGCTTGTTTACCACTTTAATATTATCTGAATTGCAATGTAAACTGTCTTCTTTCGCGTACCCATCTGAGTCTCTGAATATACCTATTACTATTTATTGTGTGTGCGGCTACACTTCACAAAAACCTTCTATCTGAGAAGAACCAGTGTTCGGTTACGCTCCTGATTTAAGAAATATTATTCACACATATTAGGCAGGGTTGGATCACCAGTAGAACCGGAATAGCTCTGCTACCGGTAAACTGACCCTCCCCGATCCGAGTTGTCCACTTGGATAAGCCAGTCTAGACACCATCTCCATCAGGTTAAACCTAGTAGAACTGAAACTCAGACGTGGCCATCCATATTAGGCTCCGCTTTATCTGCATCATGTACATTTGACTTAGCGGGACTCGGTACAGGGGCCGAGTCCATCTAGGACAAATGTCCCTCTTTATATGACCAATATGTGCATTCTATGTATGCTTTGACATTTATTTGGAAGACCTGTTTTGATTGTTGACTGGCTTTAGGCAGCTTAATGAAATAGAAGAGAGTAACTTCCCTCCGACTTTTATAATAGTTTCCTTAATGAAAAATAAAAAGATTTTTTTGGGATATATATACGTTTTTAAAAAAAAAAATAATCATAATTTAATTTTTATGGTCTTTTCGAACTACGCAATGTTCTGATTCATGTGCCGACATGATACGTAGGCAACCCTCCAACGGGGTTCGATCAAAACTTTTCAAAAAAATAAAAAATAAAAAAAATGAAAGAGTAGGCGCCTAGATAAGTCAGGATGAAGCATAAGGCCTTCCATGTTGAAATGCATACGACGTGTAATTACAATGCGTTAAATGTGCAACGCTCATCCATTTGCCACTTATTACAGAGAAAAGGCTGAAATTTTGTAAGGTGGTTGGTTTGTGGTTACACTGGCATCTCATCCGTACAATACCAGATCCAAAGAAAAGGGCAAAATGACACACAAAGAGAGGATAGAGTTTGACAGCGAAGAAGACCAAAATCAGTTGATTCAACAGGAACTTACATCGATAGAAGAGAATAAGTTATTGAAACAACAGATAGCAGAAATGTATCAAGCCTGGATAAATGGGCAAGCGCCACCTTCTTCAATTCTTGGACTCTTGAACATGACTGTCCCAATTTCCACTCAGGCCCAAACTAATGATTTGTTTTACCCACCAGGATTCGGCCTATATACTAATGTGCCTAGCACAGTTGGGACCTCCACTGTGCACCCCCCAAATCCCTCTCTCACAAATATCCCGCTTTTTATTCCCACAGTACCAACTACTATAGATCCTCAACCAAAGTTGATACCGAAGTCTGCGGGTGAGCTACCTCGTGATCAATTCTATTCCACTAGAGTAATTTTTAAGTTCCCAGAATCCTCCACTCCTACTTATCTGTACAACTCCCCTATTGTGATCGAAAAGATGACGAAGAATGAGGAACAAGAGGAGATGGCCAAAAAAATGAGAAGTTTAGAGCAAAGCATGAGGAACATGAAAGGACTAGGAGGGAACAAGAGTGTTTCTTACAAAGATTTGTGCATGTTCCCCGATGTCCATTTGCCTCTAGGTTTCAAAATCCCAAAGTTTGACAAGTACAACAATCATGGTGATCCTTTAGCTCATTTGAAAAGGTTTTGTAATCAACTAAGAGGAGCAGGGGGAAAAGAAGAGCTACTTATGGCTTACTTTGGAGAGAGTTTAGCGGGGATAGCTTCAGAATGGTTTGTCAATCAAGATATCTCTCGTTGGCATGTTTGGAATGACATGGCTCGAGATTTTATCCAACAATTTCAATATAATATTGACATAGTTTCATATCGTACCACACTTGCCAACATGAGAAAAAAGACCACTGAAAATTTTCGTGAATATGTTATTAGGTGGAGAGAGCAAGCTGCTAGGGTCAAGCCACCAATGAAAGAGACAGAGATGATTGATGTTTTCCTTCAAGCATAAGAGTCTGATTACTTTAATCACCTGCTTTCTGCAGCAAGTAAAACATTTGCTGAAGTAATAAAAATTGGAGAAATGGTTGAAAATGGCATCAAGTCTGAAAAAATTGTAAGTCAAATAGCCCTTAAGGCTATAACTCAAGTAATTCAGAATGGTTCAGGACACTTTGGGGTCAAGAAGAAAAATGTTGATGTAGCAATGATCGCGCAAGACCTTTAATACTCTGTCGTCCCATCTCAGTATCCAGTCTATAGTGCACAACCATATGTCCAGCCATCAATCTATCCCCAATGGCGTACACCAACAAATCAAAATCCTCGTCCCGATTCTGTAAATATTCGAGCCCCCTACAACCCCCATTCAAGGCAGGAATATGAAGGAAATAACGGGCCTAGGGATAATTTCACACCAATTGGAGAGTCTTATGAAAGCTTGTTCCATAAATTAAAAAGTTTGAACATGATAGAAGCTATCCCTCAGAATTATGCAGATCCACATTCAAAAGGTTTCAATCCTGCTGCACGTTGTGAATACCATTCTGATGCTCCAGGGCAACATACTGAAGAATTTCGATCTTTGAAAAGAAAATTGGAATGAATGATTCAGGCAAAGATGATTGTAGTTCAAGACAGTGATTCCCCAAACATTACTCAGAATCCTCTGCCAGCAAATAATGACGTACACTTCATTGAGATGATATGTGATGACAAAGAATGTGGCAATCCTCTCAATTCTCAAGAAAAGACAACTAAAATTGATGGAGGCTCCACTAAGGCTAATGTGCAAACTAGTGGCTGAGATGTCAAGCTTGGTAATTAGAAAGTCACTCCTTTCTTCTCTAGGAAGGAGTGTATTGGTAGTTTATTTTGTCGCCATTTCTATTATGCAGTTTAGGTTTTGTTTTGTTTGTTTGTTGAGTCAAACCCTCCTATCCTTTTATTTTATTGGTTTAGTGAGTCTTGTCGTAATTGGTTGTTTGGGTTATTTCAGGGTCGTAACCTAGAGTCCAGTTTGGTTATCTTGTTGTCAGACCTTTCTATCTTTACTTAATGAAATGCAATTTTATAGTCCATTTAGCGCTTTTTGTATGTATTTCTTTTCATTTTAGCTTTAGTGACGTGACAAGCATGCAGAATTTTTGGCCAAATCTTAAAATGCTATCTAGTCATGAAATGAATACGCCCAGAGATTTAAAAATGAAAAGAAAACAATTGAGAAAATTGGAGAACTAAAACATTTTGACAATAGCAGTTTGAATTGATTCAATAAAACAAAACAAATCCTGGGACAAGTTCGATCTAAATCGACACATGTCATCTGTTGTGAGAAAATATTGCCAAAATGAAGATTTCTAATGGACGATCATGAAAGGAAAGTGGCATACATGTTCATCAATATAGATGTTGTGATTTTCACTTCTAATTCTTAAATGCATGCTTGTACGCATCATTGTTGAGAATTGAGTTGACGAAGGCACTTTATTTTGTTATCCAAAAATTGTGTCATCTTTTGCTATCCCTTTTGAGCCTTAATTATATTTTTATTTCTTCATATCCCTCTTTTGGAATCTATAGGGTCAGAAAAGGTTCGAGAAAAGTTTCAAGAAAAATAAACAAAATCAGAAAAGTCCAAAAAGAGATAGAGAAAAAAGAGCCAAACAAAAGAAAAACAAAAAAAAACTTCCTGAACTACGTTTGACCTGATTCTTGCTTTGAAGAGATACGTAGGCAGCCCTGTCTTGGGGTTCGGCCTAACCAAGAAAAGTCCTGAAAATTTCTAGTCACAGAAACTGGGGCAAAAAAAAAAGAGTTTTTATTTTTTTTCCAAAAGAGTCGATTTCAAAAGTTGTAGGTTTTAACCCCGCTATATGTGTTATGTTTGATCTTTCATGCCCTCTCTTTCTTTCTAACCCTGTCCAAAAGCCACGTTACAGTCCAAATAAAGACCTTCTGATCAATTTTTAAGAATGACAAGTCAAGCATGTTTTCAGTGTTGATTTTCATGAGGAGTAATAAGAAAGTCTTATCAGAGAGGATTTCGCAGCACCATAAGGCATCATTGAATAGAGAGAAAGTGAAAATGAGAGAGTCTTATTGGTGAAAATCCTCACGGGCACCATAAGGCGATGGTGAGTGAGAGATGTAAAAAAATAAAAATTAAAGAGACTTGTTGGTAAAAACTCTCTGGGGCACCAGTAGTCGCTTGCATGTTGAGCGTCTAATGCAAAGGTCACAACTTAGAAGCATGACTTCAAAGTCTGAATGTTCAAAAAGAATAAAGTTCAGATTGGATTGACAGATCAGGTCATTTAATTCAAAATGCATGGCACGATCATTAGAGGTGACTATCACGTTTAAAGGAGTCTTTTCTTTCTTTCTTCCTATTTTCTAAAGGGATATTTTTTTTGTCAAATACTCCTTCTTTTGATCGCTTTATTCTTTTTCATTTTTTGTTGAGTCAGTCTTTGTTAAAACAAGCAAGAAATGATTTCAAAATTTGCTATCAGTTTCTCAATTGCCAAAGCAAAGTCTGGCCAGCACATCAAATGTAATATGATTGGAGAAGAAATGATATGCACAATAATTTGTGGTGGTTGACAAGTTTGAGAATGAATACAAGATTCAGTGTTCGTAGAACGAGGGCAATACGACTGATATTGGGGTCTGAAAATTTCGTTAAAAGACGTTCAATTATGAAAATTTCAATGTTTAGGAATGCAATACTGTCACGACCCAAAATTTGAGTCATGATAGCGCCTACCGTAACCCACCAATAGGCAAGCCAAACCCTAGCCCGGAGCGACAAGCGACGGGCTAACGGGCGAAATCTCAGAAAGCAGAGATGAAGTAAAAGTAACCATACTTATAAACATACTAGAAATATAAAGACAAATAGAACCAAAATAAACCCATACCGAGACTGAGAAGGAAGAGGACAATATATATATAGTCAAAAAACCCTTCCAAGACCTGGTGAGGTCGGTACAAGAGCCACTACTAGACATATCCAGAATACAAGACAGAAACCAAATATATCTAACAAGTACAACAGTCTCGAGAGCAAAAGACTATACAGTAGAAAATGGAGTAGGATCTGCCTCGGACGTCAGTAAGCTCACCCTTTAAAAAATATATATATATATTTTTTAAAATTAAAGATATAAATAATAATACAAACTCACACACCCTCACAAACTCCCTCATCTCACATTCTTCCCCCATTACCTCAACTACACAATACACATATTAACATACACTAACACACGACACCACCCCTGAAATACACATGGACACACATGCACTATATATATCCACACACACACAAAAAAAAAAAAAAAGCAACACTTCAAAAATAAAAAGACGTACAAAGGAGAGGAAGGAAAAAAAAAATTAGAGAGAAAAGAGATTAGATAAGAGAAAAGATAGAAAAGGGATTAGGAGAAGATAGGGGAAAAAAGGGATTAGATATACAGGAGAACACTTTAAAAAAAAGAGCATAACACTTGAAAAATTACTCGACAATCAAAGACAATGAAGAAAAAGAAAGGAAACAGTGGAGAGTTAAGTTTGGGTTCCTGTTCGAGTTTTCGATGACGATGTCCGTGCTTCTCTTTTAGTTAGTTCATCACACAGGTTCTTACCCAGTTTCTGTCTATTTGTTATTTATAATTTTTGTTGTGGATCAAATTATGAACGAAGTTACCTCAATGATTTCTTATATTATTTAGTATGCAAAGTTGGTTATTTATGTGAGGTCCATTCTTTGTTGCATAAGTTATATTCCTAAAATGTTGTCGATCGAATCTCTTCATTTGTTTGGTTGTTAGCATGAGCATGCTATTCATAGAAAATGGAGGATCATGTAATTTGGTTCATAAGAAATTGTAGAAAATTTGTAAATCACAAAAGTTCCCAATGATAAGTGTTCGAAATATTGACAAATTATTGTTTTTAAATTTTGTTCAAAGACTGACGAATAACTTTGATTGTTAATTTACCATGATATTCGATATACTTTCGTTAAAAGACATTCAATTATGAAAATTTCAATGTTTAGGAATTAAATACTGTCACGACCCAATATTTGAGTCATGATGGCGCCTACCGTAACCCACCAATAGGCAAGCCAAACCCTAGCCCAGAGCGACAAGCGATGGGCTAACGGGCGGAATCTCAGAAAGCAGAGATGAAGTAGAAGTAACCATACTTATAAACATACTAGAAATATAAAGACAAATAGAACAAAAATAAACCCATACCGAGACTGAGAAGGAACAGGACAATATATATATAGTCAAGAACTCCTCCCAAGACCTGGTGAGGTCGGTACAAGAGCCACTACTAGACATATCCAGAATACAAGACAGAAACCAAATATATATAACAAGTACAACAGTCTCGGGAGAAAAAGACTATACAGTAGAAGATGGAGTAGGATCTGCCTCGGTCGTCAGTAAGCTCACCCTGCTCCGGAGTCAATGGTGAGAAAAGAGTCACGTCAAAACAATCGACTAGTGCCTAGATCTGCATCGGGGAAAATGATGTAGAAGTGCAGTATGAGTACCGGGGCAAAGGGTACTCAATAGGCATCATCGGTCGACTGAGCTCAATATAATAGAAACAAGCTAAAGTGCAGGGGGGGGGGCATGCTAAGTCCGGGGTATAGGTAATAAATGCATAAGTAATTGCCAAGACGTATAGCTATGCTCAGGAGCTAAATAAATGCGATACAGAGTAACGAGTAAATAAATGCCTAAGTAAACACACAAGTCAAACATAACCTATCTGGGCCCATATAAACCCGATAGGCACACGGAAGAAAACAATAACCCAGTCTGGCCCCCATAAACCAGCGGGAAACACAAGAAAAGTAAATGCATAGTCACCAGTGTCTCGAAGCTGTATCAGTATCCAGTAACCATGGTACCCAGTACCAAAACTCTCCAATTATATCATAACCAGATGCCGGACTCGAATCGGAACTCATAATAATCAGTGGCCGGACTCGAACCGAAACTCATAATAATCAGTGGCCGAACTCGAATCGGAACTCATAATAATCAGTGGCCGGACTCGAACCGAAACTCATAATAATCAGTACCCATCATATCTGAATCAGTGGCCGGACTCGAATCAAAACTCATAATAATCAGTAACCAAGTGACAGAGTAGTTCCAGAATCCACACAAACATAAGTAAACGGGGACATACCGGCCCCAGAACTAACTCAAAATATAAATAAAGGAGCTAACCCACCACGTACTACAAGTCAATCTCGGGATCCTTCCAGGTCAACTATCTACTATAAACAATACAAGTCTGGGTATACATTATAAGTCATGGCAAGGCTGGTCCGCATTCTAAGTCAAACTAGCCAACTCCGATCAAATATGGTGCTATCATGAACTAACAAGGCTAAACAGGCCAATCGGGTATAATCGAGGTGACTCAATCCCGTCACAACCCTAACAGGTCATACTAGGTCTTAAGTAAGCCCAAAGATGTCAAAGTTCTGCTAGGTCGACAAGAAGGGTAACGGGGCCCGCTACCGGGTCCCGAAAACCAGGTCTGGTTATACTTGTCTAAGTCTGGGCTAAGTCTGTCTAACCTGGACTAAGGTCCAACAATAACATTCCCAGACTAGAAACAACAACAACAATACTATCCAACCCCAAATAGGTCATCTGTGGTGTACCACGAGGATAACGGGCCTGGAATATATCCGAATAGCCCTATCCGGCCTAGAAGGCCTAAATCACAGCAAACCAGCACCACCAAGTCTATAATACCAACCCGCAACACCAGCACAATAACATACATATATCATACATAAGCCCAATCTAAGTGCAAAGGAAGGTAAACCTAGCCTACCTGGACGCTGCCGCAAGCTTGCTTAAAGAACCAGCTATTCAGGAGCCTTCCCCTTCCGAGAGGCCTCTGACTACCGCCACGCTACCAAAATAATAATATTATTTTAACATATTTAAATTCACTATCTCCGCTTAAATTATTAATAAATTATAAAACTATTATAAAATAGTATAGATATATCATAACTAAGAATTTTATAAATTTCAAAAACATTTTAGAAAGGTAATCAACTATGTCATTTTACCAAATTCAAATTTAATTTCATATTTTACAACGTGCTCGGTCTAAATAATATTCTCAAACGAACTGCCCGGGAATCGAACTGTCAGTCCCAGCAAGTCATAAATAACTTGGGGTAGTTATAGAAAAGCTCTAAACGCTGAGAACACACGAAAATGAGGGAAATGACCTAGAAAGTCATTACAATATCCACTACTAAAAGGACTTTCGTCCGCGAAAGTCAAGAAGAAGCACATACCTGAAGACGTGAACAAGTAGGGATACTGGGCTCCATATCACGTTCAAGCTCCCAAAGTAGGGATACTGGGCTCGCATATCACGTTCAAGCTCCCAAGTAGCCTCCTCAACCGGACGGTGATGCCACTGTACCTTAACCATTGGAATGTCCCAGGAGCGTAACCGCCTGATATCTCTGGCTAAAATGGTCACAGGCTCCTCCACAAATGTTAACTTATCGTCTAACTGAACTGAGTCCCACCGAAGCACATGCGACTCATCCGTAATGTATTGTCGCAGCATAGAAACATGAAACACTGGGTGGATAGCTGAAAATGCCGGAGGTAAAGTTAGCACATAAGCCATATCTCCAAATGTTCACAAAATCTCAAAGGGTCCAATATATCTGGGGCTAAGCTTACCCTTCCTACCAAACTGCATCACGCCCTTCATGGGCGATACTCATAAGAAGACCCTGTCAGCCACCCTGAATTTCAACGGACGACGTCTACGGTCAGCATAACTCCTCTATCTACTCTGAGCTGTCCGCAGCCTATCTTGAATCACTCGAACTCGGTCCAAAGATTCTCGAAGCAAATCTGTGCCACAAGGACTGACTTCTGAAGTTTTGAACCAGCCAACTGGAGATCGACACAGTCTGCCATATAAAGCCTCAAACGGAGTCATTTGAATGCTAGAATGAAAGCTATTATTATACGCGAACTCTGCTAAAGACAAGAATTGATCCCACTGACCCCCAAAGTCTAACACACAAGCGCGGAGCTTATCCTCCAATACCTGAATCGTCGTCTCTGACTGCCTGTCGGTTTGAGGATGAAATGCAGTACTAGGGTTCACCTGAGTACCCAACTCTTTCTGGAAAGTCTGCCAGAAATTAGAGGTAAACTGAGACCCTCAGTCTGAGATAATAGATATTGGCACTCCATGTAGGCGAACCACCTCCTGAATATATACACGAGCTAACCTCTCAGCACAATAGGAGACTCGAACAGGGATAAAGTGTGCAGACTTAGTCAACCTATCCACAATAACCCAAATACTATCAAAACAATGGGAGGTACGAGGCAATCCAACAATGAAATCCATAGTGACCCGCTCCTATTTCCACTCGGGGATGGGTAATTGCTGAAGTAACCCACCGGGTCTCTGATGTTCAGCCTTTACTTGCTGACAACAAAGGCATCTAGCTACAAACCCTGCTATATCTCTCCGCATACCACTCCACCAATAGTGTTGCCTCAGATCCCGATACATCTTAGTTGTCCCAGGGTGAATAGAATACCTGGAGCTATGCGCCTCGAGCAAAATCAACTGAATCAAATCTCCAACCCTCGAAACACAAATACGGTCGTCAAACCTCAAAACATTATCAGAACCCAAGGTAGCTCTCTCAGACTTACCCTTCAATACCTGATCTCGAATGCTACGGAGACCGCTATCCTCAAACTCTCGACTTTAAATCTGCTCCAGCAAAGTAGATCTCGCACCAATACAAGCGATAACCCTTCCGGGGTCCGAAATATCCAAACGCACCATCGAGTTAGCTAAGGACTGAATGTCCAAAGCCAACGATCGCTGAGAGACTGGAATGAAGGCTAAGCTACCCATACTCACTGTCTTCCAACTCAAGGCGTCCGCTAGCATATTTGCCTTGCCTGGATGATAGAGAATAGAGATATCATAGTCCTTTAGCAACTCAATCCACCTGCGCTGCCTCAAATTAAGATCCCTCTGAGTCATAATATGCTGAAGACTACGGTGATCTGTAAAGATATCACAATGAACACCGTAGAGATAATGCCTCCAAATCCGAGTGCAAACACAACCGCTGCTAACTCCAAATCATGAGTAGGGTAATTACGCTCGTGCACTTTCAACTGCCTTGATGCGTAAGCAATAACACGACCCTGCTGCATCAGAACACATCCTAAACCAATACCAGATGCATCACAATACATGGTAAAATCCTCGCCCTCAACTGGAAGAGTCAACACAGGGGCAGAAGTGAGTCGATCCTTGAGCTTCAGAAAGCTCGCCTCACAATCCTCAGACCACTGAAATGGAACCTTTTTCCTGGTTAGTCTGATCATAGGAGATGCAATAGACGAGAAGCCTTCAACAAATCACCTGTAGTACCCTGCCAACCCAACGAAACTATGAACTTCAGTAGGCGACGTGGGCCTAGACCAACCTTGAATAGCCTCGATCTTCGCTGGGTCTACCATGATACCGTGTCTGGATAAAACATGCCCTAAGAAAGCTACAGACTCAAGCCAGAACTCACACTTTGAGAACTTGGCATAAATCCGATGATCTCTCAAAGTGTGAAGCACAATCCTTAAATGTTGCTCGTGCTCCTCACTGCTCTTTGAATAAACCAAGATATCGTCAATAAACACAATCACATAGGAGTCCAAGTATGGCCTGAATACACGATTCATTAAGTCCATGAAAGTTTCTGGGGCCTTAGTCAACCCAAAAGACATCACCAGGAACTCATAATGGTCGTACTGAGTCCTGAAGGCTGTCTTTGGGATGTCCTCAGCCCTAACTCTCAACTGATGATATCCAGATCTCAAGTCTATCTTTGAGAATACTGTAGCACCCTGAAGTTGATCAAACAAATCATCGATACGAGGCATAGGATACTTATTCTTCACCGTCACCCTATTTAGCTGTTTGTAATCAATACACATTCACATAGACCCATCTTTCTTCTTTACAAACAGAACTGGAGCACCCTATGACGACACACTGGGCCTGATAAAACCTTTCCCCAAAAAATCCTCAAGCTGACTACTCAACTCTCTCAACTCAGCAGGAGCCATACGATAAGGAGCTATAGAAATAGGTCGGGTGCCCGGCTCAAGGTCAATAATGAACTCTATATCACGTTCAGGAGGAAAGCCAGGCAGGTCAGTCGGGAATACATCAGAAAACTCACGAACAACAGGGACAGAGTCAAGCGATGGACTCTAAATACTAGCATCCCAAACATAAGCAAGGAATGAATCACATCCACACGACATCAATCTACGAGCCCGAACATATGAAATAATCCCTATCGGTGTGCGGCTAACAGAACCCTGCCACACTACCGGGGGTACGCCAGGTATGGCTAAGGTCACGATCTTGGCAAAGCAATCCAAGACTGCATGATGGAAAGACAACCAGTCCATGCCCAGAATCACATCAAAGTCTACCATGGCTAATACAATAAAATCAACCCGAGTCTCAAACTCCCGAACAGTCACCAGACAAGATCTATATACCTGATCCACTACTAAGGAATCACCAACGGGGGTAGATACATGTAAGGGTACAAATAATAACTCAGAACATAAACCCAACTGTGGTGCATAATAAGTAGATACATAAGAAAACGTGGATCCAGGATCAAATAATGCAGAAGTTGGCTGGTGGCATACAGAAATCATACCTGTAATCGCCGCATCTGAAGCCTCAACCTCCTGCCTAGCCGGCATGGCATACAACTGACGCTGGCTACCACTAGTCTGAGCACCAACCTAACTACCAGTCCGACCTCCCTGCGCTCTACCTCGAGAACCCTGGGGACCACCCCGACGACCCTATGCACCACCTCTGCCTAGTACAGATCTGATGGGCTGTGCTGTCTGAACTGAAGGCTTAATCACCCTGCGCTGAGGACACTCACGCACAAAATGACCGACAACCCCATAAGTATAACATGCTCTAGGATCCGCTATAACCACCTCTAGCCGATAAACTGGGCTGACCATGTCCCTGAGGCTGACTAACAGAACCACTATAGGCGGGCTGACCCCTATCAGATATCTGCAAGGCTGACTGTACGGGTTTACTAGGCTGACCCTATCGCTGAAAAAACTGTTGTTTCTGCTGAGGCCACCTACCCTGAAACTGGAAACCACGACCTCTGAACTGCGAACCACTATGGCTCCTATTAAAACTACCCTGGACACGAAGTCTCTTATCGCTGCCCCCTTGGGCCTCGCGATCCATCTCCTCAATAGAGTATACATGCTCAATAATCTCTGTGAATGACTTCCCTAAAGTCACTAAACACTGGGTAGCCCTGAGGAGTGGCAATCTCAGTCCCCTGACAAAACATCTAACTCTCTCATACTCATCAGGCAAAATAGAAGTAGCGTGCCTGGCAAGATCATGAAACTTTGCCTCATACTCGGCGACAGATAATGAACCCTGAGTCAATCTAGAGAACTCATCCTTGAGTTGCTCCTGCATAGAACAGGGCATATACTTTCCTAAGAAAATCTCGGAGAACTGGGTCCAGGTAACCGGCGGAGATCCCACTGGTCTGGAATCAAGATGTCCCCTCCACCATCTCCTCGCTGCAGTATCCTGATATGCCACAAAATCAATACCACGAGACTGTACCAATCCCAAATTCCTCAGTCTATCCTCGCAGCTGGACAAGAACTCATATGCATCCTCTCCTGGAGTACCAGCAAATCTAGGTGGAGCTAATCTAAGGAAATGACTCAACATTTTCTGCTCCTCAGCAGACATAACTGGCTGAGCTACTACCGGTTGTGGAATTATCGGTACAAGCGGAACCTCTACTCTAGGTGCTGCAGTTGAAGGCTGCGCACCAATACCAACTCCATGTACTGCTGGCTGGGCTCCCTCGACTGATAGTCCTCCAACTAATCCCAGCAACTGCACCAAAGTGTCTCGGAACACTGAAGAATCAATAAATCCAGGTGGAGCCTGGGCTGCTCCCTGGCCCATCGACTGCTGTGGCGGCGGAACATCTGGAGCTATAACAGGATTCAGTGATTGATCCCTAGCATGACCTCAGCCTGGGGCTACTGCTCTGCCCTGCCCCCGACCTTTGGGTCGACCTTGACCCCTAACAGGAGCCCTCGCTGCAGGCTCGGGGTCCCTACCTCCAGCTCTCGCACCATGCGTCCTAACCATCTGCGTAAAGAGTGAACCAAATAAAAATCAGAAACCAACATAGACTTAACGCACGGACATGAGTCAAGAAAATGAGAGATTCCCCTAAGAATGCTCCATAGCCTCCTGAGGATAGGATACAGGCGTCCCTGCACCGATCCGCAGGACTCTACTACACACAGGCTCATCTATCAACACTACCCGTACAACCTAGGCTCTGATACCAAGCTGTCACCAACAAATATTTGAGTCATGATGGCGTCTACCGTAACCCACCAATAGGCAAGCCAAACCCTAGCCCAGAGCGACAAGCGATGGGCTAACGGACGAAATCTCAGAAAGCAGAGATGAAGTAGAAGTAACCATACTTATAAACATACTAAAAATATAAAAACAAATAGAACCAAAATAAACCCATACCGAGACTGAGAAGGAACAGGACAATATATATATAGTCAAGAACCCCTCCCAAGACCTGGTGAGGTCGGTGCAAGAACCACTACTAGACATATCCAGAATACAAGACAGAAACCAAATATATATAACAAGTACAATAGTCTCGGGAGAAAAAGACTATACAGTAGAAGATGGAGTAGGATCTGCCTCGGTCGTCAGTAAGCTCACCCTGCTCTGGAGTCAATGGTGAGAAAAGAGTCACGTCAAAACCGTCGACTAGTGCCTAGATCTGCATCGGGGAAAAAGATGTAGAAGTGCAGTATGAGTACCGGGGCAACGGGTACTCAATAGGCATCATCGGCCGACTGAGCTCAATATAATATAAGCAAGCTACAGTGCAGGGGGGGGCATGCTAAGTCCGGGGTATAGGTAATAAATACATAAGTAATTGTCGAGACGTATAGATATGATCAGGAGCTAAATAAATGCAATACAGAGTAACGAGTAAATAAATGCCTAAGTAAACACACAAGTCAAACATAACCTATTTGGGCTCCCATAAACCCGATAGGCACACGAAAGAAAACAATAACCCGGTCTGGCCCCCAAAAACCAGTGGGACACACAAGAAAAGTAAATGCATAGTCACCAGTGTCTCGAAGCTGTATTAGTATCCAGCAACCACGGTACCCAGTACCAAAACACTCCAATCATATCATAACCAGATACCGGACTCGAACCAGAACTCATAATAATCAGTGGCTGGACTCGAACCGGAACTCATAATAATCAGTGGCCGGACTCGAATCGGAACTCATAGTAATCAGTGGCCGAACTTGAATCGGAACTCATAATAATCAGTACCCATCATATCTGAATTAGTGGCCAAACTCGAATCGGAACTCATAATAATAAGTAACCAAGTGACAGAGTAGTTCCAGAATCCACACAAACACAAGTAAACGGGGACATACCGGCCCCAGAACGAACCCAAAACATAAATAAAGGAGCTAACCCACAACGTACTACAAGTCAATCTCGGGATACTTCCAGTTCAACTATCTACTATAAACAATACAAGTCTGGGTATACATTATAAGTCATGGCAAGGTTGGTCCGCATTCTAAGTCAAACTAGCCAACTCCGATCAAATATGGTGCTATCAGGAACTAACAAGGCTAAATAGGCCAATCGGGTATAATCGAGGTGACTCAATCCCGTCACAACCCTAACAGGTCATACTAGGTCTTAACTAAGCCCAAAGATGTCAAAGTTCTGTCAGGTCAACAAGAAGGGTAACGGGGTCCGCTACCGGGTCCCGAAAACTAAGTCTGGTTATACTTGTCTAAGTCTGGGCTAAGTCTGTCTAAGACTGGACTAAGGTCCAACAATAACATTCCCAGACTAGCAACAACAACAATACTATCCGACCCCAAATAGGTCATTTGTGGTGTACCACGAGGATAACGGGCCTGGAATATATCCGAATAGCCCTATCTGGCCTAGAAGGCCTAAATCACAGCAAACCAGCACCACCAAGTCTATAATACCAGCCCGCAACACCAACACAATAGCATACATATATCACACATAAGCCCAATCTAAGTGCAAAGGAAGGTAAACCTAGCCTACCTGGACGCTGCTGCAAGCTTGCTAAAAGAACCAGCTATTCAGGAGCCTTCCCCTTCCGAGAGGCCTCTGACTGCCGCCACACTATCAAAATAATAATATTATTTTAACATATTTAAATTCACTATCTCCGCTTAAATTATTAATAAATTATAAAAATATTATAAAATATTATAGATATATCATAACTAAAGAATTTTATAAATTTCAAAAACATTTTCGAAAGGTAATTAACTATGTCGTTTTACCAAATTCAAATTTAATTTCATATTTTACAACGTGTTCGGACTAAATAATATTCTCAAATGAACTGTCCGGGAACTGAACTGTCAGTCCCATCAAGTCATAAATAACTTGGGGCAGTTATAGAAAAGCTCTAAATGCTGAGAACACACGAAAACGAGGGAAATGACCGAGAAAGTCATTGCAAATACTCTACTAGTTGAAAACCTTTGAAAACGTCATTATATGAGTCAGTACTCTTTTAATACCTTTTGGTTTATAAATTATAATTACACAATAAAAGTAAATATGTTTTCTTTTAAACTACTTAAATTTAATTAATAATGGTCCCTGTGTATTGTTTGAAGACTTTTGGGTCTTATGTTGTCTTTTTCAATTTAAAGGATATTAATTTGCCATTGTATAAGGTTTATAATTCAATTCTTGGATCTTATGTTACTTTGTTTGATTTACAAGAAATTAATTTAGGAACACTACATATTTTTTATTTTTTTTTGAAATTGAAACTACACATGGAAGGATATCTCACATAAGGCTAATATGCTCTAATATTATGTTTTTGTCGACTTGTGCATTTTGATACAATAATGATTTCTTTTGTGATTTAGTAAATTCAAACCTTTTGTTAAATAGTACTTAGAAACTAGTCCCATTTAATTTACCAATTTAAAATCGATCATCTCGATCATCTTAATTGGGGTGAATAGACTTTAAGTACGATAAGTGTTTCTTTAGGTTCAAAAAAATGAGAACAATTCATAAGCATCTCAAGAGGCTCGAGATACAAATAAATAATTTTGTGGTAAGACTAAAAAGTACTGCTATCAGTATGTCACACTTAAATAAAATAATACAGGTTAAAATAAATAGAAAGCGGGATGTAAGTAACTTTCTAGTCTAATAAACACAATTTATCCAAAATAGTTTAAGTTAAATATAAGTCAATAAAGCGACCGTGCTAGAACCACGGGACTTGAGAGATGCCTAACACCTTTCCCTGGTCAATAGAATTCCTTACCCAGATTTTTAGTTGGCAGACCAATATTAAAGAGTCATTTCCTTTTGAATAGGGGTTCAAAAAGGTGATTTGGAACACCATAACTCAATTTCAAGTGGTAACTCTGTAAATAAAAATAATCCTATTCAATATCGTCACTTCAATTGGAAAACCCCTTTCTTATTTACCTTCTTTTCAACCCAACGAGCCAAAAAGGGGTGTGAAAATATTTCAACACCTGAAAATAAATCCAAGATAGATATTGTGCATCGTTTCTTCACTACAAGATCCGTAACCATCAGAAAGCAAAATAGTATTGGATCTTTCGATTCTCTCTGGATTTTGAAACAATCTTTACGAAGTATGTAAGAGTATCTTATGTTATATATCATGTGAAAAAAATAAATCAACAATATACTATAAATTAA
Source organism: Capsicum rhomboideum (assembly GCA_031232105.1). Taxonomy (NCBI): domain Eukaryota; kingdom Viridiplantae; phylum Streptophyta; class Magnoliopsida; order Solanales; family Solanaceae; genus Capsicum; species Capsicum rhomboideum. Next base: position 57,137,118 of record CP124718.1, read on the forward strand.
GCCCGAAAGCAACCAAAAACTACAAAACTATGTAAATATACTTTAAAAAAAAAAAGAGTTGCACCTCAAACAAAATTCTATCTCCTTAATTCAACTTCATTAATAATATCAATATAGCATATACTAATATGATAAGAAGAATAAAGAAGTAAGGAAACAGTAATACTTTCATTTTAGGAGCCTAAAAGAGAATAGTATTCACAAACTGCTGAGCAATCAAGTTTTCTTAAATATTACTCCATCTGTTTCAAAAAGAATGACATACTTTTCTTTTTAGTCTGTTTCAAAAAGAATGGCCCTTTTCTTTTTTAGCAACTCTTTAATTTCAATTTCCTACGTGACATGTTTAAGACCATAAGATTAAAGGGCATTTTGATACATTTGATATATCTTTAATTTATGACCACAAGATTCAAAAGTCTTCTTTGTTTTCTTAAACTCTGTGTCAAGTCAAAATAGGTCATTCTTTTTGAAATGGTGGGAGTATATATCTTTTGCTCTTCCTAATTTATTCTCATTATTAGATACGTGAATGGTCAGTGTCTCTTCATTTGCTCTATTACAGATTTCTTCCACGGATAAATTAATGGGAAAAGAATTAAAAATGTCCCTCTACTTTTGTTTATTCGTTATGTTTGCCCTTAGTTATACAATAGATCCAAATATGCTCCTGGCAATAGCAAAGTAGACAAAATTGCCCCTGCTTTGGATTAAATCTCCCAAATCAAACCAAACTACCCGATTTTCTCAAAATAACCTGTTCCAAAGTTTAAACCTTAATTGTTTATAGTCACCCTTTTTGAATCCGAGTAGAGCATTCTAGATGTAGGAAAAAGTTGGAAGAGATAAATATTGCATCCCATAATACGGGAGTTCGTTTTTGATGTTTTTATGTAAATACATCAAGTTCTTGTGGAACTTACTATAAAAATCCACTATAACCTTACCATCTGTTGTTTCTCAATGGTGTTTGGGATGCTTCGAGGTCCATCATGCACTGGCTTATGTATTACTTACAAACACAAAAAGATATTTCGTTATTCTTGATCAATTAAACCAATGTCATAGAAAAGAAAATCTGAAACCTAAAAATTAAATTAAAAAATTACGTTAGAGACTCAATAACAAAATCTACTTACAAATATAAAAGGATGATTTGTTATTTGTGATTAATAAAACTAATGTAATAGAATTTTTTTTTATGACCTCAAAATCACAAAATTACTCAATAACGAAAGCTTGTTATTCATGATCAATAAACTCAATGTAATACAAAAAAAAAATTGAAACCTAGAAAACACAAAGTTATGTTGGAGATTCAATCACAAAAGTTACTTACAAACATAAAAAGATGTTTTGTTATTCTTAATCAATAAAAATAACGTAATAGAAATAGAAATTTGAAACCTAAAAATTAAACCAAAAAAATGACGTTAGAGACTCAATAACAAAAGTTACTTACAAACATAAAATATCAATAAAATCAACGTAATAGAAAAAGAAATTTGAAACCTAGGAATCACAAAGTTACTTTATAACGAAAGCTAAGCTAACAATTTTTCTAACAGGAATTGGTGCCGCCACCATGAATTTTTTTTGGATAAATATATGTCACCAATTCAATTTGTTAACACGTTTGTGTGAATTCTGTTATGATGAATTTACTGTATGGTCCTCTTTATAAGCTCAAAAAGAAGAAGAAAAAAAAAAAGGAATCCTAATTTGATTCAAAGTTGATTCCCGAATTCAATGTGATTCGTGAAAAGAAAAAGGTTAAAAAGAACCCAATTTGATTCATATAGAAATATATGTTCTCTTATTTTTTATTCAAGCATGGTAATTTTCTTGAGTAGTTAATCCTTTTAGATGGAATATAATTTTAATTTACTGGAAAAAAAACACCTAATAAAGTCAAGTTTAGTTCTATTTGTACTCTAACTAAAAAATCTTGTTTATATAAGGAAAAATTCTAATTGATTTAGAAGTTTTAAATTTTATGATTCCTTACCTAAATTAAATAAATACTTTAATTAATTTCAAACTCAAAATATTAGATAATAATAAAATAATTATTTAAGAAACTAGTGAAAAGACGATTTGGTTTATTGTATGGTCTTTTAATGAAGGACAAAAAAGTTCAAACAATATTTCTAAGGCCCTTCACACTTTTAATATAGTATAGATATGCTATAGATATAGATATACGTAATTTAGCTTTTAGATAAGGGTAAAATGATCGTTCAATATTTAATGGACATTTTAGTAATCCAACTTTTTGCTTTAGAGGCTTCTCACTTATAGAGAATAAATATGATGATGTAATTTGATCTCATATATATATGTCACGGCCTGATTTTTCAAGTCATAATGGCACCTACCGTAACCCACCAATAGGCAAGCCACACCCTAGCCCGGAGCGACAAGCGACAGGCTAACGGGCAGAATCTCAGAAAATAGAGATGAAGTGGAAGTAATCATACTAACAAACATGCTAGAAATATAAAAACAAAATCAAAATATATATTCATATCAAGACTGAGAAGGAAGAGGACAATATATAAAGTCAAGAACCCCTCCCCAAACCTGGTGAAGTCGGTACAAGAGCCACTACTAGACATGTCCAAAATACAAGACAGAAACCAAATATATACAACAAGTACAACAGTCTCGAGAGCAAAAGACTATACAGTAGAGATGGAGTAGGATCTGCCTCGGACGTCAGTAAGCTCACCCTGCTCCGGGCTCAGTGCTGAGAAGAGAGTCACGTCAAAACCGTCGGCTAGTGCCTGGAACTGCATGGGGGAAAAAGATGCAGAAGTGCAGTATGAGTGCAGAGGCAACGGGTACTCAGTAGGCATCATCGGCCGACCGAGCTCAATACAATATAAGCAAGCTAAAATGCGAGGGTGCATGCTAGGTCCGGGGTGTAAATAATAAGTACATAAGTAACTGTCGAGGCGTATAGATATGCTCAGGAGAGAATAAGTGCGATACAGAATAACGAGTAAATAAATGCGTAAGTAAACACACAAATCAAACAAAACCTATTTGGGCCCCCATAAACCCGATAGGCACACGGAAGAAAACAATAACCCAGTCTGGCCCCATAAACCAACGGGACATACAAGAAAAGTAAATGCATAGTCACCAATGTCTCGAACCTGTATCAGTATCCAGTAACCACAGTAACCAACAAGGGTGTGCACCAGGCTTGAACTGGCACCAATGGGTAATAACAAGAGGCCAGACACCAGAATCGAACGGACATAGTGGATAATAACAATAGGCCACATATATATTATAACCGCCGGACTCGAACCAAAACACAGGGAACAACAGTATCATAACCACGGTACCCAGTACTAGGACTCTCCAATCATATCATAACCAGATGCCGAACTCAAACCGAAACTCATAACAATCGATAACCATCATATCTGAATCAGTGGCCGGACTCGAACCAAAAATCATAATAATCAGTACCCATCATATTTTAATCAGTGGCCGAACTCGAATCGGAACTCATAATAATCAGTACCCATCATATTTGAATCAGTGGCCGGACTCGAACCGAAACTTATAATAATTAGTAACCAAGTGACAGAGTAGTGCCAGAATCCACACAAACACAAGTAAACGGGGATATATCGGCCCCAGAACGAACCCGAAACATAAATAAAGGAGCTAACCCACCACGTACTACAAGTCAATCTCGGGATTCTTCCAGGTCAACTATCTACTATAAACAATATATATATACAAGTCTGGGTATACATTATAAGTCATTGCATGGCGGGTCCGCAATTTAAATCAAACTAGCCGAACCCGGTCAAATACAATGCTATCAGGGACTAACAAGGCTAAACAGGTCAAAAGGGCATAACTGGGGTAATTCAACACAAATTTTATCCTAAAAGATCATCTCAGGGCTTAACTAAGCCTAACAATGTTTAAAGCTAACTATACCGACTGTGAAGAGTAGCGAGGCCCACTACGGGGTCCCAGAACCAAGTTTGGGCTAAACCTAACCGAGTCTGGACTATGGTTCCCCAAACCCCTACTAACAGTAGTACGACATTAACCAGCCCTATAAAGGTAATCTCTGGCACACCACGAGGATAACGAGCCTGAAACATATCCGAACAAGGCCCTAACCGACCCAAAAGGCCTAATCATAGCAAACCAATGTCAATCTACAACTACCAGCCCAAACACTAGCATAATAGTATGCAAATACTATAAATAAACTCAGTCTAGGTATATGGTAAGCCTAGCCTACCTGGACGCCGCCGAATGTCTGCCAAAGCTTGCTAAATAGGAGTCTTCCCCTTCCGCGAGGCCTCAGATTTCTGCCACGCTAGCAAAATAATACACTACATGTCAAAACATGAATATTGATACCCATATTGCATTAGTTAAAAAAAAAAATTCGAACGGTCCATATGGCGCCCACTTGCGGAATCGCAAAATCGAAACCGTCACAGCATCCCAAATCACCCCGTGACCAATAGTCACAACTAACACCGCTCAATTTGAGCTCAATATATAGCTCAAACATCAACACCAATCCTAACAACCACCGTAACTAAAACTACTGTAAAAATAAGAAAACGTACCGTAGAAACGACGAGAACGTAACCACGGATCCAAATCTACCAACCCCTAACCTTGAATCTCACTAGAAATGCTCAAAGTTGAGCTTAAATTGGTCAAATATGGTTGAATATAGAAAGATATATATATATAAATTGATATAATTAAAGAAATTTCAGCCAACTTGGACCGAATATATCTACATATATATTACTTAAATAATATGCTAAGTGTCACAATAATGAGCCTAACTTATAAAATAATAAACTATAGACCTTTTTTTTAATATCAAAAATATTTTAGAAAGGTAATTAACAATATATTTTCTTTACCAAGTTCTAAATGCCGAGAACGCGCAAAAATGAGGAAAATGACAGAGAGGGTCATTACAACATCCACTACTAAAAGGACTTTCGTCCTCGAAAGTCAACAGTAAGTGCATACCTGAAGATGTGAACAAGTAGGGATACTGGGCTTGCATATCACGCTCAAGTTCCCAAGTGGCCTCCTCAACCGGACGATGACGCCACTGAATCTTAACTACTGGAATATCCCGAGAGCGTAACCGTCTGACATCTCTAGCTAAAATGGACACAGGCTCCTCCACAAATGCTAACTTATCGTCTAACTGAACCGAGTCCCACTGAAGCACATGAGACTCATCCAAAATGTACTGTCGCAGCATAGAAACATGAAATACCGGGTGAATAGCTGAAAAGGCCGGAGGTAAAGCCAACACATATGCTACCTCTCCGACTGTCCGCAGAATCTCAAAGGGTCCAATATACCTGGGGCTAAGCTTGCCCCTCCTTCAAAACTGCATCACACCCTTCATCGGCGATACTCGTGAGAAGACCCTATCACCAACTCTGAATTTCAACGGACGATGTCTATGGTCAACATAACTCCTCTGTCTACTCTGAGCTATCCGCAGCCTGTCCTGAATCACCCGAACTCGGGCCAAAGATTCTCGGAGCAAATCTGTGCCACGAGGATTGACCTCTGAAGTTTCAAACAAACCAACTTGAGATCGACATCGTCTACCAGATAAAGCCTCAAACGGAGCCATCTGAATGCTGGAGTGGAAGCTATTATTATACGCGAACTCTACTAAAGGCAAGAACTGATCCCATTGGCCCCCAATTCAAGTACACAAGCGCGGAGCATATCCTCCAATACCTGAATCGTCCGCTCCGACTGCCTGTCGGTCTGAGGACGAAATGCAGTACTGAGGTCCACCTGGGTACCCAACTCCTCCTGGAAAGTCTACCAAAAATTGGAGATAGAATGAGACCCTCGGTCTGAGATAATAGCCACTGGCACTCCGTGTAGGTGAACCACCTCTTGAATATATACACGAGCTAATCTCTCAGCATTGTAAGAAACTTTAACAGTGATAAAGTGCGCGGACTTAGTCAACCGATCTACAACAACCCAAATACTATCAAAGCCACGAGAGGTGCGAGATAACCCACCAACGAAATCCATCTTGACCCGCTCCCACTTCCACTCGGGAATGGGTAACTACTGAAGTAGACCACCAGGTCTCTGGTGCTCGGCATTTACCTGTTGACAACAGAGGCATCGAGCTACAAACCCTGCTATGTCTCATCGCATACCGCGCCACCAATAGTGCTATCTCAGAACTCTATATATCTTAGCTGTCCCGGGGTGAATAGAATATCTAGAACTGTGCGCCTCGCGCAGAATCAACTGAGTCAAATCCCCAACCCTTGGAACACAAATATGGCCATCAAACCTCAGAACACCATTCGAATCTAAGGTAGCCCTCTTAGACTCACCCTTTAACACCTGATCCTGAAGGTTACGAAGACCACTATCCTCAAACTAACAACGCTGAATCTGCTGCAGCAAAGTAGATCTGGCCTTAATGCAAGCAACAATACTCCTGGGGTCAGAAATATCCAATCGAACCATCGAGTTAGCAAAGGACTGAATGTCCAAAGCCAATGGCTGCTGAGAGACTGGAATAAAGGCTAAACTACCCATACTCACTGCCTTCCGGCTCAAGGCGTCCGCTACCACATTCGCCTTGCCCGGATGATAGAGAATAGAGATATCATAGTCCTTCAACAACTCAATCCACCTGCGTTGCCTCTAATTAAGATCCCTCTAGGTTATAATATGTTGAAGGATGCTGTGGTCTGTTAAGATCTCACAATGAATACCATATAGATAATGCCTCAAAATCCTTAGTGCAAACACTACCACTGCTAACTCCAAGTCATGAGTGAGGTAATTACGTTCGTGTACCTTTAACTGCCTCGACGCATATGCAATAACACGACCTCGCTGCATCAGAACACATCCCAAACCGATACCATACGCATCACAATACACGGTGAAACCCTCACCCTCAACTGGAAGAGTCAACCAGGGGCAGAAGTAAGTCGATCCTTGAGCTTCAGGAAGCTTACCTCACAATCCTCAGACCAGTGAAATGGAACCTCTTTCCTGGTCAGTCGGGTCATATGAGATGCAATAGATGAGAAGCCCTCAACAAACCGTCTGTAATAACCTGCCAACCCAATAAAACTGCGAACCTCGATAGGTGACGTGGGCTAGCCCAACATTGAATAGCCTCAATATTCGCTGGGTCTACCATGATACCGTGTCTGGATACAACATGCCCCAAGAAAGCTAAAGACTCAAGCCAGAACTCACACTTTGAGAACTTGGCATAAAGCCGATGATCTCTCAAAGTGTGGAGTACAATCCTCAAATGCTGCTCATGCTCCTCGCTACTCCTCGAATAAACTAAGATGTCGTCAATAAACACAATCACAAAGGAGTCTAAGTATGACCTAAATACACGATTCTTAAATCCATGAAGGTTGTTGGAGCATTAGTCAACCCAAAAGACATCACCAGAAATTCATAGTGGTCGTACCGAGTCCTAAAGGCTATCTTAGGGATGTCCTTAGCCCTAACTCTCAACTGATGATATCCAGACCTCAATTCTTTCTTCGAGAATACCGTTACACCCTGAAGCTTATCAAACAAATCATCAATATGAGGCATAGGATACTTATTCTTCACTGTTACCTTATTCAACTGCCTGTAATCGATACACATACGCATAGATCCGTCCTTCTTCTTTACAAACAGAACTGGAGCACCCAACGGCGACACACACGGCCTGATAAAACCCTTTCCCAAAAGATCCTCAAGCTGACTACTCAACTCTCTCAACTCAGCAGGATCCATACGATAAGGAGCAACAGAAATAGGTCGAGTGCCCGGCTCGAGGTTAATAATGAACTCTATATCACGCTCAGGAGGAAGGCCAGGTAGGTCAGTCGGGAATACATAAGAAAACTCACTAACAACCGGGACGGAGTCAAGTGACGAACTCTCAATGCTAGCATCCCGAACGTAAGCAAGGAATGAATCACATCCTTTCACCATTAATCTACGAGCCCGGACATATGAAATAATCCCCGTTAGGGTGCGGCTAACAGAACCTTGCCATACCAGGGGGGTACACCGGTCATGGCTAAGGTAACGGTCTTGGCAAAGCAATCCAAGACTGCATGATAAAAAGACAACCAGTCCATGCCCAGATTCACATTAAAGTCTACCATGACCAATACAATAAAATCAACCTGAGTCTCAAACTCTTGAATAGTCACCAGACATGATCTATATACCCGATCCACTACTAAGGAATCACCAACGAGGGTAGATACACGTAAGGGCACAAATAACAACTCAGAGCATAAACCCAACCTTGGTGCATAAGATGTAGATACATAAGAAAACGTGGATCCGTGATCAAATAATGCAAAAGCTGGTTGATGGAATACGAAAATTGTACATGTAGTCACCGCATCTGAAGCCTCAGCCTCCGGCCTAGCTGGCAATGCATACAACTGATGCTGGCTACCACTTGTCTGAGTACCGACCTGACCACTAGTCCGACCTCCCTGCACTCCACCTCAAAAACCCTGGGGACCACCCCGACGACCCTATGCACCACCTCTGCCTACTGGAGGTATAGATCTGATGGGCTGTGCTGTCTGAACTGAAGGCACAACTGCCCTGCGCTGAGGACACTCACGCGCGAAATGAACAACAACCCCACAAGTATAACATGCTCCTGGCTCCCTGCTCGGCCTAGAAGATCCGGTATGACCACCTCTAGTCGATGAACTGAACTGACCACGTCCCTGAGGCTGACTAACAGAACCACTATAGGCAGGCTGACCCCTATCAGATATCTACAAGGCTGACTGTATGGGCCTACTGGGCTGACCCTGTCGCTGAAAAGACTGATGCTGCTGTTGAGGGTACCTACCCTGAAACTGCAAACCACGACCTCTAAACTGCGAATCACTGTGGCTCCCATTGAAACTACCCTAGACACGAGGTCTCTTATCGCTGCCCCGTGGGCCTCGCAATCCATCTCCTCAATAAAGTATACATGCTCAGTAATCTCTGCGAATGACTTCCCTAAAGTCACTAAACTCTGGGTAGCCCTGCAGAGTAGTAATCTCAGTCCCCTGACAAAACATCTAACTCTCTCATACTCATCAGGAAAAATAGAAATAGCGTGCCTAGCAAGATCATGAAACCTCGCCTCATACTCGGCGACAGATAATGAACCCTGAGTCAATCTGTAGAACTCATCCCTGAGCCGTTCCTGCATAGTACGAGGTATATACTTTCCCAAGAAAATCTCAGAGAAATGGGTCCAGGTAACCGGCGGAGATCCCGCTGGCCTGGAATCAAGATATCCCCTCCACCATCTCTTTGCTGCAGTATCAAACTGATATGCCATGAAATCAACACCACGAGACTGTACCAATCCTAAATTCCTCAGTTTATCCTAGCAGCTGGACAAGAACTCATATGCATCCTCACCCGGAGTACCAGCAAATCTCGGTGGAGTCAACCTCAAGAAACACCCCATCATCTTCTGCTCATCGACAGACTTAATAGGATGATCTGTAACCAGCTTTAGAGCTACTGGTACTGGCTGAACAGTAACTCGGGGTGCTACAGCTGCTGCCTGCGCCCCTATATCAACTACCTCTGCTGTAGGCTGACCTCACACTATCCCCAACAACTGAAGCAATGTACCTTGGAGCAAAGAAGCATCAATAAAAATGGGTGGAGCCTGGGCTACTCCCTGGCCCACCGACTGCAATGGAGGCAAAACATCTAGAACTATAATGGAATCGAGTGACTGATCCCTAGCACGATCTAGGCTTGGGACTGCTAGTCTGCCCTGGCTTCGACCTCTAGGTCGACTTTGGCCCCAACCAGGAGCCCTCGCTGCAGGCTCGGGATTTTGACCCCCAGCTCTCGTATTATGCGTCATAACCATCTGCGTAAAGAGTGAACCAAATAGAGATTAGAAACCAACATAGACACCAACGCACAGAGGCTAATCAAAGAAATAAGATTTACCCTAAACATGCTCTGTAGCCTCCCAAAGATAGGATACGGACGTCTCTGTACCAATCTGCGAGACTCTACTAAACATCGGCTCATGCACCAACAATACCAGTGAAACCTAAGCTCTGATACCAAGCTGTCACGACCCAATTTTTTGAGTCATGATGGAACCTACCGTAACCCACCAATAGGCAAGCCAAACCCTAGCCCGGAGCGACAAGCGACTGGCTAACTGGCGGAATCTCAGAAAATAGAGATGAAGTGGAAGTAATCATACTAATAAACATGCTAGAAATATAAAAACAAAATCAAAATATATATTAATACCAAGACTGAGAAGGAAAAGGACAATATATAAAGTCAAGAACCCCTCCCCAAACCTGGTGAGGTCGGTACAAGAGCCACTACTAGACATGTCAAAAATACAAGACAGAAACCAAATATATACAACAAGTACAACAGTCTCGAGAGCAAAATACTATACAGTAGAGATGGAGTAGGATCTGCCTCGGACGTCAGTAAGCTCACCCTGCTCCAGAGTCAGTGCTAAGCAGAGAGTCACGTCAAAATCGTCGGCTAGTGCCTGGATCTGCATCGGGGAAAAAGATGCAGAAGTGCAGTATGAGTTCCGAGGTAACGGGTACTCAGTAGGCATCATCGACCGACCGAGCTCAATACAATATAAGCAAGCTAAAATGCGAGGGTGCATGTTAGGTCCGGGGTATAAATAATAAGTACATAAGTAACTGCCGAGGCGTATAGATATGCTTAGGAGAGAATAAGTACGATACAGAATAACGAGTACATAAATGCGAAAGTAAACACACAATTTAAACATTACCTATCTGGGCCCCCATAAACTCGATAGGCACACGAAAGAAAACAATAACCCAGTCTGGCCCCCATAAACCAGCGGGACACACAAGAAAAGTAAATGCATAGTTACCAGTATCTCAAAGTTGTATCAGTATCCAGTAACCACAATAACTAACAAGGGTGTGCATCGGGCTTGTACCGGCACCAATGGGTAATAACAAGAGGCCAGGCGCCGGAATCGAACCGGACATAGTGGATAATAACAATAGGCCACATATATATCATAACCATCCGACTCGAACCGAAACTCAGAGAACAACAGTATCATAACCACGATACCTAGTACCAAGACTCTCCAATCATACCATAACCATATGCCGGACTCAAATCGAAACCCATAACAATCGGTAACCATCATATCTGAATTAGTGTTCGAACTCAAACCGGAACTCATAATAATCAGTACCCATCATATCTGAATCAGTGTCCGTACTCGAATCGAAACTCATAATAATCAGTAACCAAGTGACAGAGTAGTGCCAAAATCCACACAAATACAAGTAAACGGGGACATACCGGCCCCAGAACGAACATGAAACATAAATAAAGGAGCTAACCCACCACATACTACAAGTCAATCTCGGAATTCTTCCATGTCAACTATCTACTATAAACAATATGTATATACAAGTCTGGGTATACATTATATGCCATGGTAAGGCGGGTCCGCATTTTAAATCAAACTAGCCTACCCCGATCAAATACGGTGCTATCAGGGACTAATAAGGCTAAACAGGTCAAAAGGGCATAAATGGGGTAATTCAACACAAATTTTATCCTAAAAGATCATCTCAACTAAGCCTCAAAATGTTTAAAGCAAACTATACCGATGTGAAGAGTAGCGAGGCCCACTACGGGGTCCCGAAACTAAGTCTGGGCTAAACGTAACCGAGTCTGGACTAAGGTTCCCCAAACCTCTACTAACAGTAGTACAACATTAACCAACCCTATAAAGGTAATCTCTGGCACACCACGAGGATAACGGGCCCAAAACATATCCGAACAAGGCCCTAACCGGCCCAAAAGGCCTAATCATAGCAAACCAATGTCAATCTACAACTACCAGCCCAAACACTAGCATAATAGTATGCAAATACTATAAATAAACTCAGTCTAGGTATATGGTAAGCCTAGCCTACCTGGACGCCGCCGAATGTCTGCCAAAGCTTGCTAAATAGGAGTCTTCCCCTTCCGCGAGACCTCAGATTTTTGTCACGCTAGCAAAATAATACACTACATGTTAAAACGTGAATATTGATACCCATATTGCATTAGTTCGAAAAAAAATATCTGAACGGTTCATGTGGGGCCCACTTGCGGAATCGCAAAATTAAAACCGTCACAGCGTCCCAAATCACCCCATGACCAATAGTCACAACTAACACCGCTTGAGCTCAATATATAGCTCAAACATCAACACCAATCCTAACAACCACCGTAACTAAAACTACCGTAAAAATAAGAAAATGTACCGTAGAAACGACGAGAACGTAACCACGGATCCAAATCTACCAACCCCTAACCTTGAATCTCACTAGAAATGCTCAAAGTTGAGCTTAAATTGGTCAAATATGGTTGAATATAGAAAGATATATATATATATATATATATATATAATTAAAGAAAATTCAGCCAACTTTGACCAAATATATCTACATATATTTTACTTAAATAATATGCTAAATGTCACAATAATGAGCCTAACTTATAAAATAATAAACTATAGACCTTTTTTTTAATATCAAAAATATTTTAGAAAGGTAATTAACTATATATTTTCTTTACCAAGTTCTAAATGCCAAGAACGCGCGAAAATGAGGAAAATGACCGGGAGGGTCATTACAATATATATATATATATATAAGGAAGGATCTCAAACTTTGCTAGTCCTCACAAAGGCTTTTTGGGTATTTCAATTTTTTGATGAAATAAAATTATTACACATGGCAATTAATGGTGTCTTTTTATTACATATTTTTATTTTCATCCTTATTCTTTTTGTTAAGTCCATTTCACTTGGGTTTTTATAATTGGTTTCTTCTTGTCACTTGTTAAATCTATATATCTATATATATATATATATATATAAAAGAGGATCATAATCCCGGTGATGTGGCGCAACAGAAATGCAGGGATTGTATTTATCTCTTCCTACAATTTTTGGCATTTTCCTAGGCAAAAATAAAGAGTCTATATGCACACAAAAGTCGGCAACCCAAGTACCGCTTCGACAACCCAGATTTTTTAATATTATAACAGTCACAACGTTTCCTTTAGGTTGCCATATAAACACAACTTAAGAGAAATAACCTACGTTACTCCAACCCAAAGATCCAAACGTTTCTATCATTTTTCCATTCAACTATGTGTAACTTTTTAAAATTTATATCTGCTAAGTGCTCGCCTAAAATCTTCTATTATAATTTACGTCTTATGAAAAAAAAAAAAGTTAGACTCCAAATAGCAAAAATGCAAAATGAAAACTGACAAAGAAACGGGATATAATTTCCACATACAAACAGGAAGTGAAGGGATGCGAATCTGTTATGCATATTAAGGAGAGGTATAATTTCTTTTCCCTTTGATTTTACTGCGTTTGCTTTTTCAATATGGTATAATCTTTTATTTTCCTTTAGTTGCTTCCATAAAATTTAACCACAAGATATAGTACAAATAATGGTGTTACTTAAAAGATAGATGTAATGCAATATCTCGATAATTGATTAGGAGACATTATACTCTTCCTTTTATTAGATTTTCCATTTTTGGCCAAGAAAGAAAATTTTATATGTAATAACAACTCAAGTAAGGCAATCTCCCTCCACACCCATGACAAATTATTCTTTCGTATTGATTTATGTATTTTCCTGTACACGGTGATAATTAATGTCTATTTATATAATCAATCACTTAAAAATATTTTTATTTTTCCTTCATATCTATGATAGTCATTCTATATTATATTTTTTGCTTTTTCCCCTTTGTTTGAATTCTGACTATGGAACTTTTCATATTCCTCTCCTTCCTATTTTCAATACAATGTAATTTTATTTTGTGATGGATGGCACAATTCTGATTAATTGCACAACGTAATAAAATATGGTCTATCGTTATTTGTCCATCATAAAAAAATGGGTAAAAAAATAAATTATTTGGTGTTCAATAAGTAGATTGATACTAATGAAATAATTTCAAAACTTAGGATTAAATTAATTAACTACGTAAATCCGCCTTCCTGTCATTTTACCTTTTAGCAGTTGAAGTTCAAGTAGTAACATATTTTTTTGTGGAGCTTCTTTAATATGGTAGTTTAAACTTTTTGTTCTTTCAAACGAAAATTATTTCTGGCTATAAAATTCAGATTAAATTCTTGAATCGCTGATTATATATTTTCTGAACCAATTTGTTTGATTTTATGAGTAAATATGTCCACAAGTTGATTTGGAAAATCATTCTAAGTTACTTTTCTCATTTTATGTATTTGATTTGTTGTCTTCAGGTTGCAAAATTAAGCCTGCATTTGTTCATTTAATTTTTTAACAAGTTATATGTATATTTCCTTTTAAGTGCTAATTGATTTATAGAATTTAGTCTTGTATGCATATACATATCATGAAAAATCCATCTTCTTCTATCTAAATTAAAAAAATTGTGAATTTTGAATATTTTTGTGACTGCGCGGGCAAATTTATTAGTTACTATTTAATTTAAACTCCCTTGATTTTAAATCAACAATCGCTTTGACTCAAGAAAAAATTCAAGCTAACTTTTAATATGAAATTAAAGTTTGCTATGATTTTTAACTACAACCTCATAGTTCTTTTTGATATTCAGTTCTCAAAATATGTATATTAAATATGATAATATAATAAATAATATTTGGTATTTATTGTTTCTCTTAGTGGACGTGAAAAAGGATAAAACAATAATTAAAATGGGACGAATAGGGTATTCTTGTAAGGGGCATGTAAAAAATAAACATGATAAGTAAATGAACCGAATGGAGTAATCTATTAATATAGTTTAATTATCATTTAATATCCTTATAGATCATTATTAAGTTAATTCATATAAAGGCTCTAAATTAAGATTATAATCATCATATCATAATCATAAGTATTCTAAAAGTGGGAAGTCACTTAGTTGAAAGAACAATTTTCCATTAAACATTGAACGACCAATTTGCCCTTCAATTTAAAACTATTTCTATAATATTTATGTACTAAAAAGTAAACCTACATTGCTATGTATTAATTTAAAACTATTTTTAAAATTAATCAAAATCTTTGTTAAACCACGCTCAAACACCACAATGAGCACAGCTAATTAAGCAATTATTCTTTCTCTCAAAATTTTGGTTATTTGGAAAAATTCTCTTTCCCATATACTAATTAAGTAATGTATGTTGTTCTTTTATTTGGCAGATCTCTACTCACCATTTGGGATGCACAAGAATCAATCCACAAGTGGCACAAGTAAGTTGATCTCATTTCTCTATTATTTTCATAGAAAATCTTCTTAATTCTATAACTGATTACTGTACTTTATTTTTCTATATTTTTGGATAAATTAAAATGATATAACAAAGTTTTTAGTAACTAACGAAAGCGTCATCTAAATTTTTAGACTCTTTGATGTTTCTGTTGTCTTCTTGATTATTCCTTCACCCGTAAAAACCAGAAAATTGATTTAAATGAAAGTTCTAAGTCCACAGTTAGACTGTGTTTCCTTAAAGAATATAATCCCCTCACAATTGCCCAAAGTTTGGATTAATTCCTACCAGGATAGACTAGAACACTATTAAGCAAAACCGGCAATGAAATTTGCTGAACTTCGTCGAACTCAACTAATGGAGTAAATCACACTTACTTTGATTCTTTTGTAAAGAAGAAAGCTTTTAACTTGTGAAAAATAATAATTTCGTATTTTCTTCATCTGAGGAAAACAAAAATATTTATAGCCTAAGAGGTGGTGCTTCAGAAGAGAAGCAATGGTTGAAGAAAAGACACAACTTTTCAGAACGTCACATAACCTGCGCCCGCAGGTGGCCACATGCGGCCGCAGGTCAGCGTATGGCACAAAACCAATAGCTACTGGTTTGGCCTGCGCTGGTCACCTGCGTTTGCAGGTGCCACATGCACGCGCAGGTCGCCAATCTGGTGTCAACCAGTGCCTCGAAGGGTCGCGTCCCTTCGAGGTGTGTTGTGACATGCGTCCGCATATGGAGAAATGATTTTCTATCAGATTTTTGGATTAAACTATCAATAATTCTCAAGTTTCAAATAAACTTTATCCAAAAAGATAGTCTCTCGATCGATTATTTGCCAAATCCAAATTCGAATCCGAAGCCGAAGCTGAAGCGGAGCCGAAGGAGCGACAACGACGACGGCGCGAGGGTTGTCTTGTTCTTGCCTCACTATCCACATGAAGGCGTGTATTCCAATATATACACAAGAAAGTCTCTTTCTCCCACCAATGTGGGAGAACTTCACTTTCTTAAAGTGAAGACTTACTCTTCATTTTCCATTCACTTCTTATCAACCAAACCCAACAATCCCCCACATCAATGGGGAATGGCTATTTTATGTATAAAAACTTGTGTGATCTACAATTAAGGATTAATCGCATCTGGGTAAGTAAGTTTCCCTTTGAACTTTCCATAGTGAACATACGTCGGGTATCCTTGGTCAATCGATAGATTTGATATCTTTGAACCGTCGAGCTTTTACGTATACCTAGACAACATATGTTATACAATCAACCCTTAACCATTCTTGGTTCTCATTGTTTTGTTCGTTTCTGCAATGAACACGTCCTGGTTTCATGAGTGCGTAGAGAACTGACCTTGCTCTTATTCTCCTTGAAGCGGCTTCCACTTCACACTCACATAGGTGATTCCTAACCGTTTTATCCTATAGACAAACTATTTGGTCATTCCTGCCAAACTTAGAAACCATTAAAAAGCTTCAAACCTTAAGCTTTATCCTTGTTTCTTGAACATTGTCATATCATGGAAATGGATATACTTTTAGTAACAATGTTGAACCGTTATTCGTAACTTTGTTTGATCTCCTTGAACCAAGACCTTGGGATCTCCATTTAACTAGGTAGATTTACCATTGCAATGACTTATTCTAGGCCATAAACCCATTCCCTTCGATGATTTATCAACTGCCTCTCTAGTTAGACCTTTTGTAAGTATATCCGACACATTATCCTTTGACTTCACATAGTCAACTGTGATAATTCCACTAAAGAGTAGTTGTCTAACGGTATTATGCCTTCGTCGTATGTGACGAGACTTTCTGTTATACATAACATTTCCAACTCTTCCTATTGCCGCTTGACTATCACAATGTATGCATATAGGAGCCACTGGTTTTGGCCACAAAGGAATATCTTCTAAAAAGTTCTGTAGCCATGCTGCTTCTTCACTAGTCTTGTCTAAGGCAATAAACTCAGATTCCATTGTAGAGCGAGCAATACACGTCTGTTTGGATGATTTCCAAGAGACTGCTCCTCCACCAAGAGTAAGCACATATCCACTTGTGGATTTTAATTTATTTGACCCGGTGATCCAATTTGCATCACTATATCCTTCAATTACCGCTGGATATTTATTGTAATGCAAAGAATAGTCTTGAGTATGTTTTAGATACCCCAAAACTCTCTTCATTTCCATCCAATGAGTTTGATCGGGATTACTTGTGTACGACTTAATTTTCTAATAGCACATGCTATATCTGGTCGCGTACAATTCATGATATACATCAAACTTTCCAACACTCTTGGATAGTCCAATTGTGACTTGCTTTGACCTTGGTTCTTTGTGAGAGCAAGTTCACATCAATTGGAGTTTTGGCAACTTTGAAGTCCAAATACTTGTATTTTTCAAGTATCATGTTGATGTAATGAGTTTGAGACAAAGCTAGACCTTGAGGAGTCCGTAGAATTTTAATTCCTAAGATCAAATCTGCAACTCCTAAGTCTTTCATATCAAACTTGCTAGCAAGCATACGCCTAGTAGCATTTATGTCGAAAATGTCCTTACTCATTATCAACATATCATTCACATACAAACAAAAAATGACAATGTGATTTGGAATGTTCTTGATGTAGACACATTTATCACATTCATTGATCTCAAATCTATTCGACAACATGGTTTGATCAAATTTTCCATGCCATTGCTTGGATGCTTGTTTTAGTCCATAAAGCGACTTAACAAGTCGACACACATTCTTTTCTTTTCCTGGACTTACACACCCTTCAGGTTGTTCCATGTATATTTCTTCCTCCAATTCTTTACTTAAGAAGGTTGTCTTCACATCCATTTGATGAATTTGAAGACCATACACGGCGGCTAACGCTATCAATATTCGAATAGATGTGATTCTTGTTACCGGCGAGTATGTGTCAAAATAATCAAGACCTTCTCGTTGTCTGAAACCTGTGACAACTAGTCTTGCCTTATATTTATCAATAGTGCCATCATCTTTCATTTTCTTTTTTGAAGATCCATTTAGAATCCAATGGTTTGTTTCCTGGAGGAAGATCAACTAATTCTCATGTATGATTGTTCAATATGGATTCTATTTCACTATTGATTGCCTCTTTCCAATATTGTGCTTCTGAAGAAGACATTGCTTCTTTGAACGTTTGAGGCGCATTCTTGACTAAAAATGTCAAGAAATCAGGACCAAAGAAAGTTGAAGTCTTTTGACGTTTGCTACGTCTTGGACTTTCCTCAGTAGGTGTACTTCCCTTTGACACTTCCCGAGGTCATTTAGATTTTTCACTAGATGAATCACATTTATTTTTATACGGATAAATGTTTTTAAAAAATTCAGCATTATCTGATTCAATTATCGTATTCACATGAATGTCGGGATTTTCTGATTTATGAACCAGAAACTGATATGTTTTGCTATTGGTTGCATAACCAATAAAAAGACAATCAATTTTTTTTGGTCCTATCTTCACCCTTTTAGGTTTAGAAACTTGCACTTTAGCCAAGCACCCCCACACTTTGAAATATTTCAAGCTGGGTTTCCTTCCTTTTCATTGTTCATATGGAATGGACTTTGTTTTGCTATGGGGTATACGATTGAGTATCCGACTAGCTGTTAGAACAACTTCCCCCCACAAGTTTTGTGGTAAACTAGAACTTATCAACAAAGCATTCATCATCTCCTTTAATGTTCTATTCTTTCTTTCCGCAACCCCATTGGATTGTGGAGTGTATGGGGCAGTTGTTTGATGAATAATTCCATATGCCAAACATATTTCAACAAAAGGAGATTCATATTCACCACCCCTATCATTTCTAATCATTTTGATTTTCTTGTTAAGTTGTGTTTCAACTTCATTCTTGTATTGCTTGAAAGCATCAATTGCCTCATCTTTGCTATTAAGCGATAAACATAGCAATATCGAGTGCTATCATCAATAAAGTTATGAAGTATCTTTTCCCACCACGAGATGGTATAGACTTCATATCACAAATGTCTGTATGGATTAAGTCTAAGGGATTTGAATTCCTTTCAATAGACTTATAAGGATGCTTTGCATACTTTGATTCCACACATAATTGACATTTTACATTATTACTTTCAAACTTAGGTAATAATTTTAAGTTAATCATTTTCCGCATGGTTTTATAATTTACATGTCCTAAACGTGCATGCCATAAATAATTTGACTCAAGCAAGTAAGAAGAAGCTGAAATCTTATTCATATCAATAGAGATTACATTTAATTTGAAGAGGCCCTCGGTGAGGTAACCTTTTCTTACATACATGTCATTCTTACTTATTACAACCTTATCGGATACAAACACACACTTAAACCCATTCTTGACTAGAAGTGATGTTGAGACCAAATTCTTCCGCATTTCTAGAACATGAAGGACATTATTGAGGGTCACTATCTGTCCCGAAGTCATCTTCAAGCCAACCTTGCCCGTTCCTTCTATCTTTGCGGTTGCTGAATTCGCCATACAAATGGTCTCGCCTTTTTCCGAAGAAGTATAAGATGAAAATAATTCCTTATTGGAACACACATGGCGAGTTGCACCTGAGTCAAACCACCATTCATTTGGATTTCCCAACAAGTTACATTCAGATAGCATTGCACAAAGGTTTTCTACTTCTTCATTCAAGTTTGCTTGCTCCTTTTTTTTTTTTATCTTTCTTTGGAGTTCAACAAACAGAAGCCATATGACCAACTTTGCCACAGTTGTAGCAATTTCCTTTGAACTTTTTCTTCTTGGGTGCTTCCTTCTTATCATCCGACTTCTTCCTTTTTTTCTTCTTTTGATGGATTTCAACATTGTTTGCTCTTGCGATTGAAGACTCTGCATTTGCTCTCTTTTCTGCATTTTTGTTGTCTTCTTCAATTCGCAAATGAACATTCAAATCCTCTAAAGTCATTTCCTTTCACTTATGTTTCAAATAGTTCTTGAAGTCCCTCTACAAAGGAGACAACTTTTCAATGAAAGCTGCTACTTGAAAAGCTTCGTTGATGACCATTCCTTCCTCAAGTAAATCATGTATGATCACTTGCAATTCTTGAACTTGATTCATGACGGATTTATTGTCAACCATCTTGAACTCAAGAAACTTGGCTGCTATAATCTTCTTCAGTCCCGCATCTTCTGTCTTATACTTTTTGTCTAAAGCATCCCAAAGTTCCTTTGAAGTTTTGCAAACACAATAAATAATGTATAGACAGTCTTTCAATCCATTTAAGATATAGTTCTTACACAGAAAATCAGAGTGATTTCATGCCTCGATCACCATAAACCGTTCTTTCTCCGGAGTCTCATCCGGTAGAGTTGGAATGTTCTCCGCAATAACTTCTGCAAGCTTAAAATGGTCAGATAGAACAGCATCTTCTGTTGCCACCTTTTGAAATCACTTCCGAAAAACTTTTTGGGCTTTTTCGCTGCAGACATAGCGGGAGTAACACGGCTTGACGAACTAGCATTCGTTGCCACTGATGCAGAAGCCATCATACCATTAGTTGATTCTTCCATTTCTGTTTGATCACACACAAACATAATTCAATAATTGGTTAACAATCAATGTGGTTTTATTTAGTCGAGTGAAGTTTTTATGTTCTTCAAATCGACAGAAATAACTTTATTAACTCGATGAAGTTTTTATTAACTTCGAACCGAGTTAAAAAATGGAGTAGAAAGTCTTTAACTTTAATCTCCAACCACAAACAGAAATAGAGATGAAGCAGAGAAATGTAAGCAAAATGCAAATTATATATTCTTTAAGCTTGTTGTCTTCTTGCTTCTTCCTTCACCCGTAAAAACCATAAAATTGATTACAATGAAAGTTCTAAGCCCACAGTTAGACTGTCTTTCCTTAAAGAATATAATCCCCTCACAATTGCCCAAAGTTTGGATTAATTCCTTCCAGGATATAATAGAACACTATTTAGCAAAACCGACAATGAAATTTGTTGAACTTTGCTGAACTCAACTAATGGAGTAAATCACACTTACTTTGATTCTTTTGTAAAGAAGAAAGCTTTTAACTTGTGAAAAATAATAATTTCAGATTTTCTTCATCTGAGGAAAACATAAATATTTATAGCCTAAGAGGTGGTGCTTCATAATAGAAGCAATGGTTGAAGAAAAGACACAACTTTTCAGAACGTCACATGACCTGCGCCGCGACCTGCGCCCGCAGATGGCCACATGCGGTCGCAGGTCAGCGTATGGCACAAAACCAGTAGCTACTGGTTTGGCCTGGGCTGGTCACCTGCGTCCGCAGGTGCCACATGCGCGCGCAGGTTGCCAATCCAGTGTCAACCAGTGCCTCGAAGGGTCGCATTCCTTCGAGGTGCGTTGTGACATGCGTCCGCATCCGTTCATGTGCGTCCGCATATGGAGAAATGATATCCTATCAGATTTTTGGATTAAACTATCAATAATTCTCAAGTTTCAAATAAACTTTGTCCAAAAAGATAGCCTCTCGATCGATCATTTGCCAAATCCAAATCCAAATCCAAATCCGAAGTCGAAGCCGAGCCAAAGGAGCGACGACGACGACCGCGCGAGGCTTGTCTTGTTCTTGCCTCACTATCCACATGAAGGTGTGTATTCCAATATATACACAAGAAAGTCTCTTTCTCCCACCAATGTGGGAGAACTTCACTTTCTTAAAGTGAAAACTTACTCTTCATTTTCCTTCCATATTTTTACCTCCATTTTCCATTCACTTCTTATCAACCAAATCCAACAGTTTCATTTATCTCCTTTTTTATATCTTTCTCCCTTTATAATGTCTTTTTAATTTTCTTTGCATAATTTGATAACGTTTTTTTTTTGTTTTAGTACTCAATTTGATGTAAGAATACATCATTTTCAATTATGGTTTTCATGTTCTTTAAGCATTTCATTCATATGGTTATTGGGGATTCTTTGGCCACCGTGAAGTCACCAAATAAATTACCAAGTAAATAAGTCAGATCCAGACGCGAGAGAAGAGAAGTATGTAAGACTTAAAAAGAGGGTTCCTTCCTCTCTTCACTCTCCTAATTTTTATAGTAAATTAGCTAATCACATTTAACACAATAATTTGTTTGGTGCATTAACATACATGAGCTTCTATATTACTCATATTTGGAAAAATTATGCATATTGTTTTGAATTAAGAAACCTTTTGTCAAGCAAATATTAGCAATCAAAAGTCTTTGTTGGTTAGGAGAAGTTGGAGATCTGTCAAAAAATAATCGTCAAAACTTTCGTTATAGTTTATTCTACTTTTTAAAAATTGTACGGAATGACAAGGAATATACGTTACAAAGAATATGTCCAAATATTTGCTTAATCTATAAGTGGGAAGCTCAACTTCAACTATTGAAAGATTAAAATAACCTTATAAAGTCAAGAGACAATAATACCCTTAAGTAAATACATAGGTTGTAGGCAACCTCTTCATTACTATATATAGTTAGGAGAATTGGAAGAGTTGTACAGAGAAGTTAAATGTAAACGAAATAATTAGGAGTAATAAATACAAAGAAAAGGTTCAAAAAGTGCAATTGTTTTCAAAAGAAAAACTAAAAAAGTAATAAAGGATTCCTCAATTCTTACTCCCATTTTTATGGACTGTGGCATGGATGCAGATTATCTTTGATCTATCAATTTCATTCTTCTTTGTTTTTGCGGAAACATTATGAATTTTGGAGGATGAGAAATACTTAGAGCTGTTGGAGGCTATAATCTGACTTCCCATCAAAAATCAACTTGACAACCCTCTCTTCTTGTTAGATTTTTAGGAATTTAGCTCATTATTATTTTTCACGCACAATATCTTTATATAAGTGGTTGTCCATGACAATTTAGAAGAATATCTTATCATCCTAGCATGTAACTTTCCAATTTTATGATTCAAATATTTTTTCTACTTTTAGTCAGTTGGTTCTACTATATGTAAAAAAAAGTATTGATATGTTTTTTTGTTTTCTTTCTAATGAGAAGTATTTGTTATTTTTTGAAAGTTCAATTTTGTAATTAATAATTAAATCATAAAAGTGCAAAATTTAAAAATATAACCTGATTGTTATTTATGACTGTTATAGTATGTTGCTCACACTCTTAAAGATGTCAATAAGTATGTGTCAAATTTTTCAAAAGTAGTATATTTTTGGAGAATTTGACATGGACGCGACATCAAAGGTGAAGAGTCTAGCAAATTTAGTTGTGACATTAAGTTGCTCCATGCATATATATTTGTCCATGACTATTATCATGAAATTGTATATTGAGTCGATAAAATTATTTACCACCTTAGAGTTTGAAAGTTGAACTGTTTAACTTTATTTATGATTTTAAAAGAAAATTACAGAGTTGTTCGATTCCATAAATTATTTTGTCATTTTTTCCTTTTTTTACTGTGGTTTTGATGATGCTATGAAAGACTATGTCGTGACCTGCATTGATTGTAGTACCAAACTTAAGGTTTAAATATTAAAATATGCAAATTAATCCAAACCTGAATTGTTTAGGCCGTTTTTCTCTTCAATGTCTGGAGCTAATAATGTTTCTTTCGTTTCATTAGTTAATGGTTGATCTTGATTAGTGACTAAGCTACACAGTTCAACAAATTTATGGAACTTAATAATTTGGTCTATTTCTTTTCTACTATCTCATTTAATTAAAATGTTCAGAATGTCTTGAGTCTTATTCTTTATCATCTTTAGTTTCAGGTACCTAATGAAACATAACAATCGGTAGTTTATGCTTCCATATTTTTAAATTTCAATTGCTATACTAATATGTTCATAAACGATGTTGTATTTCCCTTTTTTTCCTCCACAATAATTATTATACGATCATTTTTTTTTTTTTTACTTTTTAAATATTCAGTTTGAGTCGAAGCAAGATTCTGTGACTTCTGACTGCGTTTGGGTAGATCATGATGTGATTTAATATATGTATCAGCTTAGTTTTTGCTATTTTTGGAAGGCTAATATAATGGTGCTGCTAATTGCTATCTTTTTTTACATGCTACCACAGAGAGAGATACAAAGTTGGTTCTTCCAAATTTATACGCATTATGTGGTATATCTATGGTTGGAAAAAACTTTCTTTAGTTGCTCTTTAAATATTCAACTCTTAAAATATTAGAAAATAAGATCCACTGTATTATTCTATATCATTGGTTTCTTTTAAGTATGTTTTAATATTGTAAAATTATATCTTGAGTATATAATATGTGTTATCAAAATCATTTGAGTACACAATGTTAATGATTTAATTATCTGCACCGACGGCTGCTCCGCCCAGGCTCGCGCCTAAGGTTTTGCAGCGATTGGTGCGCCCTTCTACTCATTGGGGCCTAGCACTTGCCCCGACGAACGGGGTCGCAGGCTTAAGCTCCATCTATTTTCGGGGCTAGTTGATTCGGCAGGTGAGTTGTTACACACTCCTTAGCGGATTTCGACTTTCATGACCACCGTCCTGCTGTCTTAATCGACCAACATCCTTTGTGGGATCTAGGTTTTAGCGCAGTTTGGCACCGTAACCCAGCTTCCGATTCATCCCTCATCGCCAGTTCTGCTTATCAAAAATGGCCCACTTGGAGCTCTTGATTCTGTGGCGCGGCTCAACAAAGCAGGTGTGCTGTCCTACCTATTTAAAATTTGAGAATAGGTCGAGGGCATTGCGCTCTTGAGGCCTCTAATCATTGGCCTAAAGATAATTTCTATCATTTTTCTGAAATAATAGCATCTTTAGAAAATTGTAGATTTTTCTTTTGATTTTATGCCTTTAAGAATGGAAAAGAGCTTGAGAGGCTTCTTACCAATATGACTATTGCACTATATGGGGTCCTTAGCTTCCAAATATCAACCATGTTTATCGTGAATAATACTGGAGGTGAAAAGTCAAATCAAGAAACTCATATCTCTTTCAAGAGCTGCTAACCAATTAAAGTTACACCGTATGTGTAGTGGCTGCTAAGACTATGTATCGTTCTTTTGATCTTTCTTTTGATCTTCTCTATATGTTCTTATACTATTAGAACATTCTAATTGTGATTCAAGGATATATTGCTAAGGTAAAAAGAAGAAATATTGCTAAGGGATATTGAATTAAGTGCTTAATTAGAAACATAGATTTATGCTAAAAGTCAACTGTTGCATAAGCTATCTAACAAAAAATATATATTGAATTGTGTAAAATTTGTTGACACGGTGAGAAAGCTGACAACAGGAAAAAAATTGACAAAAGAATAGCGAGTCCAGAGCCTAAAGGGTCACTTTTTTGAGACAAAATGTCAAATAGGACACTTGTTTTCAAAGATATCAAATGAGACAACGCTGGACATCCAACGATTTATTCATATTATTTTTATTTATAAAAGATAAGTTGTTGATTTCCAAGCGACTTCCAAGTCGCTGGTTTGCAGGCGAATTCCAAGTTGATTTTTCATAACAATACTTCCAAGATACAAGGCAGAGCCAATCACTGAAAGCAAAGAAATGTCAGTCATTCAGTTCATTTATTTATGAATTGTAATTCTTAATCAAACTAAATGTGATAGATAACTACCTTAATAATTTACTTCATCCGTTTTAGTTTGTTTGTCTGATTTTCAATTTGTATAGAGTTCAACAGAATAAATAAAACTTTTAATTTTATGCTTTTAATTTTAAAATATGTAGAACGTATCAAAATATTCTTTAATTCTGCGTTCATAAACATGTCATGTGGAAAGCTAGAACTAAAGAGTAACCAAAAAAAGGAAAGAAACATTCTTTTTTAAATGAATTAAAAAGTAAAGTAAGACAAAGAAATTAAAACAAATTAAATTTTTTTTGGTTGAGTTTACACAGTCAATTAGTATTTGATAAGGTAATCACATATAAATCTTTATACTAATTGTTAACTAATAATTTAGTAAAAATGATATTTAATTTGCACGTTAGAATTCATTAAAAGTGTAAAATATTTTTTAAATTATCAATGCATATAACTAATATTCAGAAACTAATTAGAATTTAAAGTTTATGAATTTTTATAATGATTTTAAATTAATATATAATAATAATTGAGTTCACATTTACATATTTAAATAAAACAAACAAATTGAAATGGAGAGAGTAAAAAAAATAAAGAGCGAAGCTAGTTCTAATAGTAGATGGCATGCAATTGTTAAGATAATTGTCCGTCACATTTAATTAAAAATTATAATTTATAAATGAATGAACTGAGTGGCTGTCCTTTTCTTTGTTTTCCGTGATTGGCTTTGCCTTGTATATAAATGAAAAATCCACTTGGAAGTCACCTCCAAACCAGCGACTTGGAAGTCGTTCGAAGACCAGCAACTTACCTTTTACAAATAAAAAAAAACTTGAATAAGTAGCTGGATGTTCAGTGTTTTGTCCCATTTGATATCTTGGAAAAATAAGTGTCTTAATTGGTATTTTGTTTCAAAAAAGTGGCTCTTTAGGCTCCGGACTCAAAGAATAGCTATGTGTTTTTGTTTATAGTGGGATACTTGCTTTCGCAGTGCAGAAATAAATGAGTATAATTCATGTTGTTTGAGTATTTTCAAGTATGTTAAATGGCGTCATGTTCTCACATAGAGAGATTAGCAATCGAATCAATGATAGAGTATAATTATTTTTAACGATTTTCATCTCTTGTATAGTTAAGTCTCACAATAAATATTTAGAAATGTGAAAGTACATTAATTTTTTGTATTTCCCTTTTAAAGAATCCAAACAAACGTTCCTAGAAACATTATTCTACTAAAATTCATTATTATTACATACAAAATATTTTAATAACTGTACCTAAATAAGGAAGGTAAATAAAGCTATAAAATAATACGACTTCTGACTTTATTCACAAGAGGCATCAAGAATATGTCACTATTCTTATCTTTTATATATTTTAATTTCTAATTTATGTATAATGAATATGTAATTATGTTTATCTTTTATGTGTCTTATTTCTAATTTATGTATTAAGAATTTGTAATTATGCATATCTTTTATGTGTCTTATTTCTAATTTATAGCTTAGTCAACTGCTTTTAGAATTTTATAGCTTAGTCAACTGCTTTTAGAATATGTATCCATAAATTTATAGCTTTACATATACATTATTTAAAGAGTATTTTGGGATACACGTGCAACGCACGTCCCAGAAATTAGTTATAATATAAACTTGATGTCATTGAACTACTTTGTTTTAGATGATTCTATAAGATTAAAAAAAATGTATTTTGCAAAAACTATTGCCACTAAAATTATGAAAGAAATTAAAATAATAAATATCAAAATAAATTTATTTTTAGCTATGACTAAAAAATTACATACTCGCAAATTTTATAAAAATATTAATATTTTTTCTATTTATGATTTTTATCGAATTGTAATTATTACATATTTTAAATCATGTTATTATATAAAATATCAAATTACTTGTAGCCTTTTGACATATTCAAATTCTTCGGTAATGCTTTCTTCCTCACAAGTAATGTTTTTATTTAAAATTCTTCAATTATGTGATTAACAACTTTAATAATTATGAAAACTTATCAACAAGATATGTTTAACATACCATCAGATTACACTGATTATAAATTTAAAAAAATTTATATAATATTTTTAAATTAAAATTATTATTTTTATACTTTGAGTTTGGACCCGGACTTAGCACGGGTCTCGTGAAACTAGTATATATATATATATATATACACTACATGAAGATAGCATGTTAGCATTGTCCCCATTTTTTCTTTTCCTTAAATACCCCTAATATCTTTGACAACTCATTAAAAATAAGGATCTTTTTGTCATTTCACACAAATTTCCCCCAAATTCATTTCCCCTACCCCTGCATCACCCAAAACGATTCCCTCTTTTCTTTTCTTTTCTTTGTCATCGTCAATGGTGAACTCACAATAACAAACATAAAAACATGAATAAAACTAAGATAAACCACTAAAAATGGTAACTTTTCTCCATCATTAAGTTCTTCTCTTAACTCAAGTATGTATGGGTTTTTTTCATCCATTAGTTTTGATAGACATCAAAGTTTCTTTCCAACTGTTTTCTACTTCTGTATTGTGAAAAATTAGATTAGACAATTTATAGATAGAAAAATATCTGTAAAAAAGAAATATGATTTCTCTACTATCAATCTCACCACAATGGATCTCTAATAACAATATATGTCAATTTCCCTATATTAATACACTGCAAATGTTGAAAGAAGGCAAAACAAATTTAAAAGTCTTTTAATTATCAAAGAGCTATCTGCCTAATCCCTGCCCAAAAATTGCACAGACAATGGCGTTTTGGGTGAAGCAAAGGTGAGGGAATTAAATTTGGGGGAAATATGTATTGAAATGACGAAAAGATCCTTATTTTTAATGAGCTGTCAAAGATATTAGGAGCATTTAAGAAAAAGAAAAAATGGGGACAATGCTAACATACTACCTTCATATAGTATGTTAGCAAAACCATATATATATACACTTCTCTTTCATGTAAAATATTTGAATAAAGATCTATGTGCGAGGCACATACATACAAACTAGTATATAAATACGTAGATATAGGTAGATAGATTAACGTCATTACATTTATACCCAACCAAATAATAGAAATACGTTCCACGGATAACATATTTGTATGAACCTTTTTATCCAGACTAAACACTTGAATGTAAATCACTCCATGGACCAAAACGGAATATAAAATCACTTAGCCCTCAGAAGAAATAAAAGATACAAACACTTCCAAGCATGGCCTTGTTTTCATACTTTGTTCGGTACAATTCTCAGAAAAGCTCATAAGCTTTCAAAAAAAATCAGAGTAGCATTTTGAGAACTTAATTGCAGAGGAAAGATTGAACAGTGCTGTCTATTGCAGACAAAACCTTAGAATGCAGTTATCATTTTGCACTAGAGAGCAAGATTAATCTTGAGCAAACGAAGAAGTGAAATGCTGCCCTGAGTTCTGATCTCACCAGTAGCTCCTTTCTTTTCTGCCTTGACTCCCTGTACGTAAGTTTTATGTCAACTATTTCACGCTTGCATTAAAGGGTTAGAAGTAGAAAATATAGTATCCCATCTTTTGTAGAATTTATGCTTCCTACCAAACATTGACACACTAATCCAACTGTTTAAAAATGGATACGATAATGGTTAATAAAAGGAAAAGGAAAGAAATGGCAAACACTGGCTGCAAAAGAAAACTGAAAAAGGTAGACAGCAGAAATTCACCTTTGGTTTTTCATTCTCGTCCTTGAAGTTTATGCTGCCTATATCTTTTAATAAAATGGATGAAGCTGTTAGAAGTCTCCTGGATAAATCATAGAATCACGAGGAGTAAGCAAGCAGGCATATAATATTACTAGGAGCTGACATAAGAAAATAAAACACGTTACATACCTTTTTGGTTTATCTGCATTCTGAAATTTAGAGCCGGAACCATGTTTAGTAACCACTTCAAGTACATTGTTGTCACGATGTGCTACCGCATGTACAACTTCCCCAGGCATTAACGTTGTTGATGGACCCAATAGTCTCTGAATTACATAAGAAAAGAACCTATATTATTTCAGAAAAATTCTGAAGATACAAACTTCAAAACCAGTAAGATGAAACGTGTGATGCTGAAACATGGGATCAAACAGTCAACAGCTACAGAATTGTGTTTTCTTGTTCTAGTAAATAATGATATACAGTTGTATTCTTAGAGCTTTACACAGACAATTGTTTTCTTGTGGCAATAACATAGAATTACCACTAACAGCAATCACCATTCAGAATAAATACATTTTTAATGGCTTAATACATAGGCTTTTAATGGCTTGATACATAGACAGTCATTTAAACTTGTCAGGATATTCCATTTAGACACTCAAACTAAGTCATGTTCCAATTGAACACCTCAACTCCTAATTAAATATTCCAATTAGATTGTTAAAAGTTGCTTTAAGGAATAATGCACTTGACTTGTTTTTCTTTTTTCTCCAGGCTTTTTACATACGACTCCTAGTAAAATTGGGATTCCTATTTTTGGTTAGAAAATTGTTAGTCAGTTTTTTATTTTTAGTTAGCAAATAGGACTGCTTTATTATGGTAAGTTTTGACCTACTTTCAGTTGTAACAGCAACTATTTAAGTTAGGAGTTGATAATCAAAAAGAACGATGCTTCAAACCAGAAAAGAAAAAAACCTCTCTGCGTCTTCTTCTTTTACTCGATCTCTGTTTTCAGCCGCTATTTTTTGGCTTTCCTTGCTGCGTTATTTCCCTTAACGGTATTAAAACCAACAATTGGTATTGGAGCTTTAATCTTGAGGGACCTGTGAGTGTGTGCATCAATCAGATTTAGTGGATACCATGAACGGAGAAGCAAGTTTTTCTTCAATGGCACCACCAACTTTCGATGGAGAAAGTTATCGAATTTGGGCAGTTAGAATGCAGACATATCTGGAAGCTTTGGATCTCTGGGAGGCTATCGAAGATGAATACGAGAAAGCTCCCTTGCCAAACAATCCCACGGTGGCGTAGATTAAAACTCACAAGGAGAGGAAAACCAGGAAATCAAAGGCAAAGACGTGCTTATTTACTGTAGTTTCATCTAATGTCTTCACTCGTATCATGTCTCTGAACTCAGCGAAGAGGTATGGGATTATCTCAAAACTAAGTATGAAGGAGATGAAAGGATTCGAAGGATGCAAGTGTTGAATCTGGTATGTAAGTTTGAGCTACAAAGGATGAAGGAAAGTGAAACCATAAAGGAGTACTCTGACCGACTTCGTAACCTAGCAAATCACATCAGATTGTTGGGTTCCACTTTTAACGATTCAAGGATCGTTGAGAAAATCCTTGTAAAGGTACCTAAAAGATTTGAGGCTACCATTACAACCTTAGAAAATACTAAGGACTTGTCCAAAATTACACTAGCAGAGCTCTTAAGTGCTTTTCAAGCACAAGAGCAACGACGTGTTATGAGACAAAAAAGATCTGTTGAAGGTGCCTTACCAGCCAAGCATCACGATGATGGACGATATAAAAAGAAGAAGAATAAGAAGTACCAACCAACAGATGGAGAAGGTGCAACACGCAACAACAAAAACAAAACAAGTAGCTTCAAAGACAACTACTCTCCTTGTAAACCTTGCGGTAAGCTCGGACACGCACCTTTCAAGTGTTGGAAAAGGCCTGATGCTAAGTGCACTAAGTGCAATCAATTTGGGCATGAAGCAATCATTTGTAAGAATAAAAATCAGCAACAAGATGCAGATGCTCGAGTTGTTAATGAACAGGAAGAGGATCAACTTTTTGTCGCATCTTGTTTTGCAAGTAAAAATTCAAGTGAAAGCTGGTTAATTGATAGCGGTTGTACAAATCATATGACTCACGATGAGGAGATTTTCAGAGATTTAGACAAGTCTGCAATCTCTAAAGTCAGAATCGGTAATGGTGATTATCTTCCTGTTAAAGGGAAAGGCACAGTAGCTATTGAAAGCTACTCAGGTACAAAGATAATTTCAGATACACTTTTTGTTCCAGAACTTAATCAAAATTAGTTGAGCGTAGGGCAGCTTTTGGAGAATGGTTTTAAGCTTAATTTTGGGGACAAGAAGTGTGATATTTGATTCAAAGGGTCAAGAAATCTGTCAAGTTAAAATGAGAGGAATTTTTTTTTCGTTTAATCCATTAGAGAAATAGCAAGTAGTGTATTCAGCAAAAGAAGATGTTGCCGAATTATGGCATAAGAGACTCAAACACTATCATTATCAAGGGTTTCTCAAAATGCAAAAATTGGAGATGGTGGAGAACCTTCCTGAACTGGAAGTGAGTTCAACAGATTGTCGTGCTTGTCAATTTGGAAAACAAAGGAGACTTTCATTCCCGAAGGCAACTTGGAAAGCGACAAGAAAGTTGCAGCTGGTTCACACCGATATTGGAGAACCCCAAAAGACTCCCTCACTTAAAGATAGTCTTTACTACGTTATTTTAATTGATGATCTGACCCGGATGTGCTGGATTTATTTTCTGAAGCTCAAACTAGAGATCAAGAGTGTTTTCTGGAAGTTCATAACGAAAGTGGAAAATGAAAGCTACTGCAAAATTCAGATTTTACGATCTGACAACGGCAAGGAGTATACTTCTCATCAATTCAATTTGTTTTGTGAAGAAGAAGGGATTGAACGTCAACTTACCGCTCCTTATACTCCAAGACAAAATGGAGTTAGTGAAAGAAGAAACAAATTTATTATGGAAATGTGATAACGACCTCAATCAAGTGACTAAAATCGATATCGAAAACACCTAATTAAACAACAAAATTAAAGGCTAGTTGAGAAATAAGAGATGAGAAGTGACGAAAGAAAGGCTCAATTGAAACAACAATTAAACCAAGGGAGAAGAGAACTCAATCAAATGAACGAGTAACCAAATTGAACCCACAATATGATAACTCGATGATTAATCAAGCGAAGAAGATAACACAAGCAATTCGGGAATCCACACTAATCACTCAATCTAAGCTAACAATTGGAATTGAACCCAATTACTACCCTATCCTAGAGTAACTAAATATCAAGTCTATTAAAGACAATTCAATCATCAAAAATCTGAATAAAGAAAATGGCTAAGGCAACTATTTATAGTCCTTGCCTTTTCACAAATAGTCTATTACAAAAATAGCCCAAAAATGACTATTTTAGTAATAACCCACAAGGGCCCTTCTTGATTGTTCAACGACATATTTATAGCCAATGACCTTGTATATTTATTGCTCCATGGCTTCCTTCGGGCTCCAAGCTATCATCCATATATGGAAGCCCATCCTAATGTGCTCCATGCTATCCATGCTCGTATCATCCTCCCCTTCTTCAAAAGAATTCTTCCTCGAATCCGAACCTTGCAAAAACATGAGAAAGACTAACAACAAACATATCCTCATAGCATGAGGGTTAGCACAAGGGTTATCAACCACACCAACTTGCCAAGGAGGCACACATTGGAAATACAACCAACTTTCCTTTCTGTTGAAGAAGATCCATTCATCATATAAGGTACAAAGGAATTGGTCATAAGCAACATCATGAGACAAGGAAACCACAAAGGTCTTAATGGCATCAAGAATCCCAAGAGATGATATCACATATGATTTAGGAGCCGTAAGACACAATTGTTTCATCGCCTCACAATAAGACCTTATCAGAAATGGTGCAATCACCCATAAGGGTTTATTTGGGTCAAAAAAGTAAAAGACCCGCATATCTCTACCTCCATACACAGCAAATCCCATACCATTATGGGTATCATCATAAGCAAAGAGGTAGTAGAGAAAGGTGTTAAGCTCACTATTCTCATCTAGAATGTGCCAAAAAATAAGAACACCAGTAGATAAGAAAAGACATTTTAAGCACAAAACGACCCTCTCCATCAAGCAATTTCCCAAAGAAAAGAAGTACACCAACAAAGCCATGCTACTAGAATGGTCGAGGAATCTATTAGGAGTCAAATCACCCCATATCAAATAATACTCCCAATGAGTTGGAGTCTTTCCTATCATAGTATCAAGCATGCTTCCAAGAGTCTCATTTGAAATGTCAACTTGTCCAACCCTATGAAGGTGACAAGGAGCTTTCAATATCCATGGACTCTCCCAAAAACAAATAAGTAACTTAGCACCCATTAGTTGTGGTCCACACAACTTGAGCACAAGTGTGTCAAACAAGGATGCAAGAACATAGGAAACTTCCAAAATAGGCAATGACACATTTGCCTTGGGGTTTACAAGCATGAGACCACATTTGAGAAAAGGGTCATCATATGCAAACAAGTAGTAAAGAAAGATGTTACTTAGATAAACGTCATCCAAGGTGTGGCCACCTATAGAATTACCCTTTGATCCACAAACATTAAGGCCTTGATCAAGAATGGAGTCACACAAGAATGAAGGGGTTATTGGAGAACATACACCTTCTTTATTTTGACCACTAACCTCTCCAATAGACGTACTATCATCTTCCAAGAAGAGAGTTCCATCTTCGAAAAGTGTGTCATCATACCATAGTGGATTCTCAATCACTTGGTAGCCTTCAAGAGGGGCTACACTTATATCATGCCAAGACACACCACTATGCATTTCACCTTCATTAGTCATGTCAACATCAAACAAGAGATTATCCTTAAAAACACATTCCACCTCACAATCCTCATGAGAAGAAAAAGGAATGGAATCTCAATTCAAGGATTCATCATTTAGGTGCAATGACTTCACATGACTATCTACATGACCAACTATATCAATGCCAACACTAAATTGAGGTTCCTTAAGTTCATCACAAAACTCCTCATTTAGTGGGTCATCATTACACACGAGTTGATCAACACCAATATCAATTGATAATGAACTACCATTCAAAGCACAGTATCAACACTAGCTGGACACAAATTGATCTTACTAGAAGAATCAGTTCGGTCATCAATAAGATCAACTAGTGTATCCACATTCTCAACATGCACATTATCAAAACATGGCAAAGAATCACATGACAATGTACTATCATTCAAGGCACAAGTGTCAACACTAGGTGGACACAAATTGATCTTACTAGAAGAATCAATTCAGTCATCACTAGGATCAACTAGTGTATGAACACTCTCAACAAATACATTATCACTATGCAACAAGGTGTCATCAAGATGATCACAAGGCAAAGGATCTTTAAGCTCACACATATACATGCCATCACCTACACTCAATTGGCTACTAGCCACACAAGGATCTTCAACTTTTGACAAAGTGTAAGGTTTATCTTTGTTACCTTGTAGTTCATAGAAAGGATTGCATTCACCTTGCTTTTCAACATTGGAGAACATTTGGTCCTTTGGAAAGCTTTCTAGCACCTCATGATTCTTCATTGCTCGAAGTGCCTCACTAGGCTTGTCTCCAAGGATACCTGCACAAGAATCTAGACAACTAGAAAAGGAAGAAAGGTTACAAAAGTTAATATAAGATTGTGACAACCCTCTCACATCACTACTCACAATCTCTCCTTTTTTCACTCTAGAGTTGTCACATATCACACCCTTACTCCTCTCAATCTTTTGTTTCTCAATCTTATTGGAGTTAGGACAAGTGCCAAGAATTCCTTGGATAGGGTTTGGAGATCCCTTCACCTCTAACTTCCACTTTGGGTTGCTAGGAGTAGCCTTCATTTCATTCATCGGATCCTCTTCAAGCATATTTCCACAATGAGTAGCTTGTTTTGCTTTCGACTCCTTGGTATTAAGCTTGGAGACCATTTGAGAGATCTTGTTCATCTTCAAAGTCATAGGATCCTCAATTGGGAGTGGTTCACTTGTAACTTTTGTTTCAAGAATCTGCCTCTCCCGGTCATACACATCTTGAAACAATGAAATGAGGATAAGAAGTACAAGTTCTTGTACTCTCACATTGAAATGAGGATAAGAAGTACAAGTTCTTGCACCATAAGAAGTAGAGAATGTTCTTCAACTATGGTCCGCATGATGTCTTCTAATTGGTTCCACCCACATATCTATACCCCCTCGACTAGAATAGGAAGTAGCACAAGACGAAGAAGGTAATTCATCCTCACAACTTCCCCTTCTATCACAATCATCCTCAAAGGATTCACAAGACGTATGGGAGAAAGTATCGTACCTCACATCGTCTTCATTACCATAGTGTGTAATATGAGAACCCCCATACCCTTCATCTTCAACATCAAATTCATCATAAGATACTTCTACTCCTTCATGTTCATCAAAAAAGCCATAAGCCCCATTCATTTCACATTCATCTCCGGAGTAGTAGTTCTCGCCACCATATTGCTCATGATCACAATCATAGCCTTCATATGATTCACTACCGTACTCATGAGCTTCATTAGTTTGCTCACAAGCACTCAAAGAACCCAAATGTGGCTCATCATCATTATACTCATAGTTCATGTCGCTACAAGCATTGTCCCTAATGTCATCTCCACAATAATCCGAAGCTATAGATGACATTCTCCTTTGTATCGCCTTTGGTACCTACAAAACTAGCAAACAAGTTAGTAATAAAAGCCTCACGTCACTCTTTATCAACTCACCTTCTATGACTTCTTTCCCAAATTGATAGTGTTACTAGCTTGCTCAATCAATTCAAGATTATCTATGCTTGTGGAGAAATGGATCTTTGTGACTCTTGAAAAAAGGATGCCTCAATTAAAAACTAACGAAGTTGAATCAAGAAAATTAACAACGAAATAAAAAGAGAAAAGCACACAAGAAAAAAAAAACGGACTCAAAGAACATGATAATATTTAATAAGGTAATCTACTAATTAAAATCAAGTTATGAAGCCAAAGAAAAGGAAAAATTAATAAAAAGAAATTAATTTACCAAGATTTGGACTAATAAAATTAATTGGGAAGGAATTTCGTTGAAATCCATGAAAAAAATGCTTCAAAAAGTGGAGAAAAGTATAAAAAAACCTGAAAATTGAGCTGAAAATCCATGGCAAAAGGACACTTGAGGAAGCTTTCAAGAATTGTACCAGTCCACCCTGTACTACATTTTGTCCTAGTTTTTGCCCTTTTTGGTCTTTTTCTTTGTACAAACAAGTACACCTCCTTTTCTTTTTCCCTTTTTGGATCAAACAACACCTTTTGAATAATTCTTCTTCAACAAACTATGAATTTCATGAAGAACACCAAGAATATGGATGCACTTCAAAAATTCATATCTCCTTCGTTTTAGCTCCATATTCCACAAAATTTGAGATTTAAGCTCCTTTTGATATGGAGATCAAACTCCAATACTTTTAAACCCTCAATTCCAAACCAATCAAATCAGATTTTTAGACCCATTTTCTTTTTCTTCAAGCTATGAAGAACATCATTAACAAGATGAACTCCAAAATTGACAACTCCTTCATTTTAGCTTCAAATTTGATGAAATTCGAGATTCAAGCTCCCCTTGATATAGAGAACAAATCTCGATGCTTTTCAAGCTCCAATTTCAACCCAAAATTTTCAGATTTTGAAACACACTTCAAATTATGAAGAACACCATGAAGATGATGAACTTTCAAAATTGACCCCAATGGATTTCAACTCCGTTTGCTCTCAAATTTCAGATTTGAGCTCCTCTTGATAGAAAGAATAAACTCCAATACAAATAAACCTTCAATTCCACCTAGATCTTCAAACCCACTTCATCTTCCTCAAGTTTTTTAAGGCTTAACAATGGTGAAAACTTCAATTCACCTCCAAACAAGTTGAAACATTAGATCTAGACCCAATATCACTAGATAATCACGAATCTAGTGATAAAAACACAACAAAACTCAAATCAACCAAGTTTTTTTTTGAAATTTTCTCAAAAACATTTTTTCACTATTTTTTTTAAAATTTTCATATTTATGAACCTAGGATTGAGATCTGTAGAAGTGAATCCCTAGACTAAGCTCTGATACCAAAATGATAACGACCTCAATCAAGTGACTAAAATCGATATCGAAAACGCGGAATTAAACAACAAAATTAAAGGATAGTTGAGAAATAAGAGATGAGAAGTGAAGAAAGAAAGACTCAATTGAAACAACAATTAAACCAAGGGAGAAGAGAACTCAATCAAATGTACGAGAAACCAAATTGAACCCACAATATGATAACTCGATGATTAATCAAGCGAAGAAGATAACACAAGCAATTCGGGAATCCACCCTAATCACTCAATCTAAGCTAACAATTGGAATTGAACCCAATTACTACCCTCTCCTAGAGTAACTAAATATCAAGTCTATTAAAGAAAATTCAATCATCAAAAATCTGAATAAAGAAAATGGCTAAGACAACTATTTATAGTCCTTTCCTTTTCACAAATAGCCTATTACAAAAATAGCCCAAAAGTGACTATTTTAGTAATAACCCGCAAGGGCCCTTCTTGATTGTTCAAATGACATCTCTTCCTTCGGGCTCCAAGCTATCATCCATATGTGGAAGCCCAGAAGCCCATCCTAATGTGTTCCACGCTATCCATGCTCGTATCAAAATGGCAAGATGTATGTTGCACGAGAAGAATTTGCCAAAGATGTTTTGGGCAGAGGCAGCAAGCACAATCGTGTTCCTCTAGAATCGACTTCCCTCAAAGGTTGTGAAAGATCAAACTCCTTTTGAAGCATGGTATGGGTATAAGCCTCCGCTACATTTTCTTAAAGTGTTTGGTTGTCTTTGTTTTACCTATGTTCCTCAGATTAAACGAGATAAACTAGACAAAAAGGTTGTCCCGGGCATTTTTATTGGATACAGTACTGTTTCGAAGGCGTACAAAATCTTCCAACCGGACGTTGAGAAGATAGTTATCAGTAGAGATGTTCACTTTGTGGAAAATGAAGAATGGGATTAGAAAGATTCAAGGAATTCTGTCCATAAAACAAGCTCATGGTTAAATGAAAGGGAGGATGATCCACCTGTAGAGGGAACTCGACTGCTCTCTTATATTTATCAGAGATGCAACGTTGCAATACGTGAACCTGCTAACCCTGAAGATGCTCTCAAAGACCCCAAGTGGAAAAATGCAATGGATGAGGAGCTGCTCATGATCGAAAAAAATAATACATGGCAGCTTGTTAACAAACCTCAAGGCAGAAAGGTAATTGGGGTAAAATGGGTGTTTAGGACTAAGCTAAATGTTGATGGTTCAATCAACAAGCATAAAGCAAGGCTTGTAGTTAAAGGGTATGCACAAATTTATGGTGTTGATTACTATGACATTTTCTCTCCTGTCACAAGATTAGATACAATCAGATTGTTGCTCACAATAGCAGCACAAATGGAATGGAAGGTGTTCCAACTCGATGTCAAATCAACCTTCTTAAATGGCATACTGGAAGAGGAAATATATGTTGAGCAACCAGCAGGTTTCGTGAAACACGGTGATGAAGACAAGGTCTATTTGCTAAAAAAAGCTCTTTATGGCTTAAAACAAGCACCAAGAGCTTGGTATAGCAGCATAGATGATCATCTGTTAAGATTGGATTTCGAAAAAAGATTATCGGAATCCACTCTTTATGTAAAACATAAAGACAATGATATTCTTATTGTGTCTCTTTATGTTTATGATCTTCTGGTAACAGGAAATAATACAAGGCTGGTTGAGGAGTTTAAAGAAGAAATGATGCAAGTTTTTGAGATGACAGATCTTGGTCTTATGGCCTATTTTCTTAGGATGGAGATCAAGCAAAGCAAAAGTGAAGTGTTCATCTGCCAAAAGAAATACGCAAAGGAGATTCTGAAGAAATTTCAAATGGAGGAATGCAAGCCGATGAGCACGCCGATGAATCAAAAAGAGAAACTCTGTAAAGAAGATGGAGCCGACAAAGTTGATGAAGGGTATTATAGAAGCTTGATTGGATGCATGCATCTCACTGCGACAAGGCCAGATATTCTATTTGTTGTAAGTCTATTATCTCGTTTTATGCATTGTGCAAGTGCGATGCATTTAAGAGCTGCAAAAAGAATATTAAGATATATCAAAGGAACTGTTGACTATGGTGTAAAGTTTGAGAAGTGTCAAAGTTTCAAGTTGCTTGGATTCTCGGATAGTGATTGGCCTGGATCCGCTGATGATATGAGAAGTACTTCTGGACATTGTTTCAGCCTAGGTTCAGGAATTTTCTCATGGATAAAATTAATAAAGTGTTTGGTTGGTGGTATAAATTTAACCTAGGATAAATTTATACCATCAACCAAACACAGTATAAGTTTTATCCCAGGCTTAATCATAAGATAACCCACCTTATCCCATCCAACTTGGTATTATTTTATCCCATCTCCCAGGTAGGATAAATAAGTCTAGAGATTATAATCCCATGATAATTTAGTCCGGGTACCAAATGAAAATGCACTGTTACTCTTGAAGACCATAAATAATAGCTTGAGACATTGCATTACTAGCATTAATGCATTTTAGGTTAAACGTAATCAGGAGTGATAAGAAGCAAAAGGATACAACATGTGAATTACTTTTGATATAGAAATTTATAATTAAGGTGACTAATAGCATAACTGAACTGACCTTGTCCTCTCCGTTTTGTGTTTGATCCTTCCCCACCGGAAAAGAGCTGTTATTTTCAAAGGAGAGAGATGATTTAGAAGAGCTGATTGTACATTCTGGAAGTACTGAATCAGAAAGCATGTTGTCCTCTTCCAATAGGCGGTTCTCGTCTCTGTTTATGGAAGTTGCCTGGGAAGTGCTAACTACAGATTCCAACAGAGAACAGAGATTGGGAATTAGTGCACTTAAGTCAAACATAAAAGAGGATGAGATCAACAAACAGAAGAATGTAAGAGATATGGTACACCTCAAAGACAGCAGAAATAGCATCAGAAAAATTTTTATACAAGTACTCTGTTGAGGATGAATATAATTCAGAATTTTACTATTACCAGAACTTTTCTTTCCTTGCTGGTACTCCTGATCAATGCAAGAGCATGACCCACTTAGTACAGCAGTTGCTTTGCCATTCCAATCTGCACCATCCGCTTTCATCCCATTTGGATTCTTCACATCTTCAACACCAGTGGCATCTCCAGTAGATCTTTCGAGATGCTGAGCAGTCTATAACAGATTTAGCTCAAAATTATAACTTCTAAAGAATGTCATTCTGGGTTTTACATACCCAAAATTTTCATGTAGCACCTGATGGAATATTTTTTGAGAGATTCAACTTCATTCCATGAATGACATTAAATTACCTAATTATTTAGGAGAACTGGCAATCAAAAGTGTTCCAGACAGAAAAGACAAAAAAAAAAAAAAAAAAAAAAAAAAAGGAAAACATATGTCTTACAGTCGAGTCAAGGCACTTCTCATTTCTTGTATGCGCAGACCCTTCGAAATGCCGAGAATAAACTTCTGACTTCACCTGAAACATTACTATAACAACAAAATAAGCAGCCTCCTTCCGACAAAAAGAAAGGGAATACTAGTCTTCAAGTGGAAAGAGATCTGAAAGTTGTAAAAGGAAAAAAGAAATATAAAAGAGAGTAATGCATTTTAGCAGTGTACATGGTTCAGTGTCAAGCAGCATAAAGATTTGAAGACTAATTACACAGATTTATTATCGTATTAGGAAGAAGTAACTCAAATTTCAAACAGCTAAACAATTCAATCTTTCATGATAGTACTCCCTACAAGCCAACAACCCCCAGCGACCCAACTGCAACCTCCCCCCACCCCACCCAGAAAAATGACAAGCAACCTAATTTCTTAAATAACTTTCAACTATCAAATGAATGAAAGGAAACCACACTCAATCTACTTCTGGTGATACAGGATTCTCAAGGTGTTTGGAACTGACAACCAGTAAATAAATTCTAAGAAAAAAAAGGATGTTAGAATCAATAATCACTACAAAGATTCGGCTCATGAGAGTTCTAAAAACTAAAGAATAGTAAACTTTCTTTCCATATTCAAGTTCATAGTGAAAAGACTTCAGATGCCTGATTAGTGGAAAGATTACTGATAACAGAACATCCAAAAGATAAGCCACATTTTATGGAATTTCACAACAAATACTTACAACCAACAAAAACTCGCTTAAAGTACTAATAGCAACATCACTGGTTTTGCATGCACGTTGACGGGATGTTGGTAATCTATTCCAGTATCTGAACTAG
Organism: Capsicum rhomboideum; assembly: GCA_031232105.1. Lineage (NCBI taxonomy): Eukaryota > Viridiplantae > Streptophyta > Magnoliopsida > Solanales > Solanaceae > Capsicum > Capsicum rhomboideum. The sequence continues at coordinate 57,179,205 of CP124718.1, forward strand.
TTACAAAGTTGAGTAGAAACAAATAACAAGATGGCAAAATAGAAACAAAGGGTGTTAAATATCCGTAAGTTGCAAAATTTCCTTTTAAGTAACGTACTTGATGAGGACAAGAATAGCAAAACTAAAATACCTTTTTGCTGATAAACGGAGTAGAAGAAAAATATTGAAAATATCCTCCATGCACATAATGGTAAGGGGAAGCAAACTACTAGCTGCTATACAAAAGACATAAAAAATATCGAAAGTAAATTTAATGTGCTGTTATTCTTGAAGAATAAATAAATAGCTTGAGGACATTATGTTAATTGAAATTTAGACTTCATGCATTTCAGATTAAACGTAAGCAGGCACGATAATTAACATAAGTATCCTTGTAAAATAAAGATTAAACATGTGAATTACTTGTGAAATATAAATTTATAATTAGGTGTGACTAATAGCACAACGGCAAAAGCACTCTGCTGGGCCGACACTGAGACACGAAAGCTAGGGGACTGGATGGGATTAAACTGAACTGACCTTATCCTCTTTGTTTTGTGTTTGGTCCTCACCCACTGGAAAAGAGCTGTTATTTTCAAAGGAGAGAGATGACATAGAGCTGACTGTACATTCTGGAAGTACTGAATCAAAAAGAGCATGGTCCTCTTCCAACAGGTCATTCTCATCTTTGTCTACGAAAGCTGCTTGAGAAGTGCTGACAACAGAATCTCCACACATAAAACGGATATTAGTAATTAGTCCACTTGAGTCAAACATCAAAGGCGATGTGACAAAAAGAAGAAAGTTAAGAGATATAGTACAAGTCAAATGGAGAAGTAGCATCAGAAAGATTTTTATACAACTACTATTGTAGATGACGGTAAAGTTGTTGCTATGTGACCCGGAGGTCACGGGTTCAAGCCGTGGAAACAGCCTCTGGCAGAAATGCAAGGTAAGGTTGAGTACAATAAACCCTTGTGGTCCAGCCCTTCCCCAGACCCCGCGCATAGCTAGAGCTTTAGTGCACCAGACTGCCCTTTTTTACTATTGTAGATGAAAAGGAGATTCAGAATTTTATTATTACCAAAAGTTTCCTCTTTTCGCCCGTACTCCTGATCAGTGAAAGACCATGACCCACTTAACACAACAGTTGCTTTGCCATTCCAATGTGTACTCTCTGCTTTCATTTCATTTGTGTTCTTCAGATCTTCAGCACCAGTAGCATCTCCAATAGAACTTTTGAGCTGTTGAGCAGTCTATAACAAATTATACTCAAAAGTTATAACATGTAAAGAATGTCATTCGGGGTTTTAAATACCCAGAATTTTCATTGAACACCCGGCGGAAATGTTTTTGGAAGTTTCCAACTTCATTCATAAATCACAACAAATTACCTAATTATTTAGAAGAACAAAAATCTCTAGGCAGTCAAAACTGTTCTCATAAGGGAAATACCAGAAGAAAGGAAAACTATAAGCCTTACAGTGGAGTCAAGCTGCTCCTCATTTCTTGTATGCACAGACCCTTCTAAGTGAGAAGAATAAAGTTCCGACTTCACCTGAAACATTATTATAACCACAAAATAAACAGCCTCCATCAGACAGAAAGAAAGAGAAAACCAGTTTTCAAGTGGAATGAGATCTGAAAGATGTAAAAGGAAAACGTAAGAAATACAAAAGAAATAATCCATTTTTAACATTATACATGGGAAACATGTTTTCAGGTCACACAGCTTTTCTACCTTACTTTTTCCAGACAAGTGAATTCAAATTAGACAGCTTCATTAGAGCACTAGAAAGAAGTAATTCAAATTTCAAACAACTCAATCTTCCATAGTAGTACTCCGTACAAACCGACACCCCCCATCCCCACCCCCCAAAAAGAAAAAAAGACAAGCCACCTAGTTTCCAATAAAATAATCAATTATCACATAGATGAAAGAAAACAAATGTCAATCTTCTACTAATGAAACAGGACCCTCAAGGTATTGTAATTGCCAACAAGTAAATACATTTGAAGCTCATGAGAGTTTTTTCTGTCCATCAAGGCTAGAACAGATGGGAAGAAATCACCTAGTGTTTTGTCTCTGTTGGGATTTGAACCTGATATCTCATGGTTTTCAACCTACTTCATTGACCACTAGGCCACACCCTTGGGTGCAAATTGTGGGATCTAATAATATAAATATTTATAAAAAAGAAGTTAAATTGGTTGGACTTATAACTATTTGCAAAATCTTGATTTGCAAATTGCATTTTCAAATCTTGATTTGTTGGCAACTCTTTCGCTATGAACACACTTGTTTCGTAGTTAGACCACTCCTAAAAAGAGAGAATACATAGAGTTTTGATCAGTTCACAGACAGTGATAGAAAATAGTTTGTGAAGAAAAATAGTGTGTCAGCGATTTTATAGTCTGAAATATATAGGGTTGTTTTCTTTGAGTGTGGCGTAGTCTTTTGAGACTATAAACTTGTATTAGATTTCTCGCTATATTGGTAGTGTATTGCTCCTCTCAAGTGTATTATTTTCTCCACGTTAAAAAACGATTTGGTGTCCTTGTTATTCTATTGTTTTCGTTATTTAAGGATATGCTTAAGGCAAAAACTGTGGTTCAAAGCCAATCCTCATTTGCATCACCTGCACTGTTAGTGAAGAAAAAAGACTCCTCTTGAAGGCTATGTGTTGATTACATGAAACTCAACAGTTTGACTATCAAAAATAAATATCCCATTCCCATGAAAGATGACTTATTGGATGAGGTTTTTAGTTCTACTGAATTTCCAAAAGTGGACTTAAGAGCAAGATATCACCAAGTGAGAATGAAGGGCGGAGAAGAATATAAAACAGCCTTCAGAACGCATCATGGTTTGTGGTAGTTCAGGGTCATGCCTTTTGGGTGACCAATGCATCGACAACTTTTCCATCCCTGATGAATGATGCTTTTAAGGAGCATCTGAGGAAGTTCATTCTAGAATTCTTTGATGATATACTAGAGTACGGTAAGAATATAGAAGAGCACTTAAGACATTTGGAGGTGGTTTTGCAGATTCTGAGGAAGAATAAGTTATTTGCAAAGAAGAGTAAGTGTGATTTTGGTTAGCCTCAAGTAGAGTACTTGGGCTATATCACTGGGAGGGGAGTAAGAACTGACCAGAACAAAATAGAAGTTATGGTGGAATGGCCACAACATAGTAATCTAAAGTAGCTTAGAAGATTTCTTGGGTTAAGAGGCTACTACAGGAAGTTCATTCAGAAATATGCTCACCTGAGTAGGCCCTTAACCAATTTATTAAAGAAAGAAGGATTCCAGTGGAGTTTAGAAGAAACAACAGCCTTTCAGAACCTCAAAAAAGCCATGACAGCTGCTCCAGTTCTAGCACTTCTGATTTCAGCAGACCTTTCATCCTTGAAGTGTATGCATGTAACACTGGTGTGGGAGCAGTGCTAATGCAAGATAAGAGGCCAATAGCCTTCATAAGCCAAGCCTTGAGCAAGAGACATCAAGGACTCTCAAATTATGAAAAAGAGTTGATTGCCTTAATTTTGGCAGTGGATAAGTGGAGGCATTACCTCATCCGAACCACTTCATAATCAAAACTGACCATTTTAGTCTGAAATTTTTGCAGGAATAAAAGATAACAACCTCTTTGCAGCACAAACGCTTAACTAAGCTTATGGGCTTAAGTTATGAGATCCAATATAAGAAGGGTGCTGAAAATATTGCAGCAGATGCCTTCTTTTTTTTTTTGAACATTTGTAAGTTGAATATTGCAGCAGATGCCTTATCCAGGAGGTTTGACTCACACTGCTTGGTGATCACTCATTTACAACCCAAATGCTTCGATGAAATTGAGGCAAGTCATGAGAAAGATCAAGAAGTAGAACAAGCCATTACTAACTTAAGTATTAACCCTACAACTTGTGTTAATTTATCTATCCAACAAGGTCTATTGAGGCACAAGGATAAAGCTTGGGTGGGAAGCACTGGATCTTTCCAAGAACAACTAATCTCAACCATTCACAACTCTGCACTATGTGGGCATTCCGGAGTTTGGGCAACTTATCACAGGGTGACGGCAATATTCTATTGGCCTTCCATGATTGATGATATCAAGCAGTTGGTGAAGGTGTGACATGTCAAAGATGCAAAGATGAGCAAGTAGCTTATCATACTAGCTTATCATGGACTCCTACAACAATCGTCAATACCAGAGAGGGCCTGGGAACATGTATCTATGGACTTCATAGAAAGCTTACCTAAATCAGAAGGTCAAGACACCATCTTGGTAAGTGTTGATAGGTATAGCAAATATGCACACTTCATTGTATTAGCTCATCCTTTCACTGCTTCTCAGGTGGCCAGAATCTCTATGAATACAATGTATAGATTACATGGACTACCTAAAAGTATTGTGTCTGATAGGGATAAGGTTTTCCTACGTAACTTTTGGATGGAATTATTTTAGAACTTGCAGGTGCAACTACTGTACAGTTCTTATAATCCTTAAACAGATGGGCAAACTGAGAGATTGAATAGATGCTTGGAAAAACTATCTAAGGTGCATGACAGGACATAAACCTAAGGAGTGGAATAAATGGTTAGCTTTAGCTGAGTTTTGTTATAATAGCAGATACCATTCAGCTTTAAATATGACACCATTTAAGGTGATGTATGGCTATGAACCACCTCAACTTTCTTTTGAATTAATTACTCAAATTAATAGCATGTTTGACCAAACTTATTTCTAAAAAGTGCTCATTTTTTCTAAGAAGTATTTATTTTTAAAAGTGAGGTGTTGGGCCAAGCTTTTGAGAGAAAAATAAGTGCTTCCAGGGTGTAGAGCAGCTATTTTTCAGAAGCTAAAAAAAGTAGCTTCTTCCTAAAAGCACTTATTTGAAAATCACTTTTGAAAAAAATACACTTATAAGCACTTTTAAAAAGTTTGGTCAAGCACTAATGCTACTCAAAAGTGCTTTTTAAATTTACTGGTCAAACACAAGCTGTTTCACACCAAAAGTGCTTTTTTGAAAAGCTGAACCGAAAGAGAGTTTCATGAAGGGGACTAGGTATTCTTGAAGTTACAACCCTATAGACAAACCTCTGTGGCAGTAAGGAAGAGCCTGAAGTTGACTTTTAAATTCTATGGGCCTTATCAATTCACCTAGAAGATCGGACATGTTGCATACAAACTGAATCTACCAGCTACAGCCAAGATTCATCCAGTATTCCATATCTCCCAACTCAAACGGAAGGTCGGTCACAAGGCAGTTCCATCTATTGATCCTCCCATTTGCTCACCTGAAGGGCAGCCTCTGACTGAACCAATGCAGCGTTAAAAAGGAGTATAGTAAAGAAAGGCAACAAGGCAGCCACTCATGTTTTGGTGCAATGGGCAAACCTATACCTGAGGAAGCAACATGGGAGGATTACACCTTCATCAAGTCTCAGTTTCCAAATTTTGATGAACCTAAAGGACAAGATTATGAAGGAGGATGGGTTGTCATGTTTACAGTTAAATTTTGTTAAGTAGGCTTATTAATTAGCTGAGTCAGTAAAAGAGGGCAGCCCGGTGCACTAAAGCTACCGCTATGCGCGGTGTCCGGAGAAGGGCCCCACCACAAGAGTGTATTGTACGCAGCCTTACCTTGCATTTCTGCCAGAGGCTGTTTCCAAGGCTTGAACCCGTGACCTCCTGGTCACATGGCAGCAACTTTACCAGTTACTCCAAGGCTCCCCTTCAATTAGCTGAGTCAGTCTTTTTTAATATTTGAATTGTAAGTTTTAGTTTATGTCAATTCAGTACATTAGTTTTAATTGTTGTTTTCAATTTAGTCCCTGAACTTGTTAGGAAAAGGAGGGACAATTGTCCTTGTCTGATAGCACCTGCTGGCATTACCAGTATATGTAACCGCCCTTGAACATGGTACTGTCTTATCGATTATCAATGAAAATTTTCTTTTCTCAAATTTCTCTCTTCCTTCCCTCTCAACCCTAATTTTGTATTTATAGTAGCAGGGACTTCCACCATGTTACAGAAACTAAAACTTAGCATGGATTGGACGAGTTGGGTTATGATCCATTTCATAGCCCTTTTTTTGATAATTGTGGTGTCCGGACCAGCTTGCGTGCACCTCGACTAATTCCACGTGATACTTGCCACCTCCCACCAGCAACAGGTACCATGTAACTCTATCTACCAAGGCTAGAACAGAGGGGAAGAAATCACCTAATATTTGTCTCTGTAGGGAACTGAACCTGAGACCCCATGGTGCTCAACTAAACTTCATTGAACCACTAGGCTACACCCTTGGGTGCCATTTCTTAGCCCATTTCAGCCCAACCTAATTAAGCCCAACCTAATTAAGCCCAAGGAAATTTTGGGCAAGTAACATTATTAACAAAGCCAATTTTAACCTGTCAAATTTAGCCCAACCCATACCATTTGACACCGCTATTCACAACGAATATTGCAACCAACCAAGGAAATGCTTAAACTATGGTTATTAAAAAAAAAAAAAAAAAGGTGAGGCGAATTAGTTGTTGTTTTTCAATAAAGAAATTAAACCAAGAGCATTACTTTTGAAGTACTGTAATTCTTGAAGATCATAAAAATATCTTGACAATTGCACTGTTAGAATGCATTTTAGATTAAATAAGTAGGACCGCTATTAGCCCAAAACATACATTATGTGAATTACTTGTGAAGTAGAAATTTAGGACAAGGGTGTGACTAATAATATAACTGACTAACCTTGTAATCTTTGTTCTGTGCTTGGTCCTCCACCACTGGAAAACAGTGGTTATTTTCAAAGAAGATATATGAACTTGAAGAGCTGACTGTACATTCTGGAAGTACTGCATCAAAAATGTGTATTCCTCTTTGTTAAAAATAAGTGTATTAGGTCACAATTGATGAGCATAATCGAGCTTGAGAAGAAGCTATGGAGAAGGAGAAGAGAAGAGAGTTTTAGAGAGAGAAAAGCAGAAACAATTTTGTGCATTGATTCAACTAAACATCAGTATACAAAAATATCTATATGCAGAAAATTAACCAACTTAAGCTACAAATAATTGCAAGTGCCACCTCCTGAGTAGCTACTTAAATAACAAACTCCTAACTAATCTATACAGCTGGTCAGGATTAACAACTAACTGCATTTGCACCTAATTGCCTATTTCTACACTCCCCCTCAAGTTGAGAATGGAAAAAGTTCTTCATTCCCTACTTGACAATTAGTGTTGCATGTTGTTGGTGCACCAAGGCTTTAGTAAAGATGACATTTGCAGGTTGCTCCTTACTAGCAATGTTGTCAGTCTTGCTCAAACTTTCATGTAGTTTCTTCCTAGTGAAATGACAATCAATCTCTATGTGTTTTGTCCTATCATGATACATGGGATTGGCTGCTATCTGTAAAGCAGCCTTGTTATCATAATACACCTCCATTGGCAATTGTACTTGCACTTGTAGCTCCTGCAATAACCTTTTCAACCATGTTAACTCTGCCACTGTCTGAGCCATGCACCTCACTCCTTGAAATGGTGCTTCCCAGGAAATGAGTGAGGCACCCAAATCAACACAAAAAACTAGAGACAGACTTTCTGGATAGAGGGCATGAGGCCCAATCTAAGTAGGCGTTTGGACATGCAATTTCATCTCGTGATTTGAAATCATGAGATGAAATCAGTATTTGGACATGCAATTTAACACTGATTTCATCTTATGATTTCATATCATGAGATGAAATCCTAAATTCTCCAAAAAGCTTGATTTTGGATTTCATATCATGATTTGAGATTTTTCAAATACAAAAATTGACCCACAAATTTATATTTTGTAAAAAAAAAAAAACACCATTTATTTCATATGTAAATAAAATTTATAGTTCATATTATTAGTCTTTAAAGCATTTATATCTCCTATAACTATTACTCTCACCAACATAAAATTTATTATTACTTCAAACCGAATACTACTTTATTATTTATTATTCACCAAATTCATTATTTTTGACCAAATTCATTCACCGGCCTAATTTATTACTAGTTCATTCAAACCAACGCTTAATAAAAAAATAATTCCATAGTTAAATTTTTCATAATGATATTGATCAACAAACGACTCAAAGTAACAATGTTGGTTCGTCTTCTCAGTCATTTGATCGAGAAATACAAGCTCATCATGAGGAGATTGTCTGTACTATGTGGGAGGCTTATATTAAAGAGTAATACACTACAACTCATATTCAATTTTTTTTATTGTACTAAATACAGGGATGCTTTTTTTAGAATGAAAAAAAAATGCCCCTTTATATAGTACTAAAGAAGGGGATGGTCAAAGAAAGGGGTGCTTTGTTCTTTCATGAAAATCAGATTTTGAAAGAATATTAATATTGAGAGTTTTGAACCTTTGTAGTAGATTAGTTTGGGACTTATCTTTCAACCTAACTAGTTTATAGTTCAACATAATATGATAATTTTTTTTGATACCTTTGGTGTCTTCCAGGTACTCTTAGAAAGCGGTGTCTTCTAAGTATTCTTAGAAGGTGATTAATACTCAAACTAATTGTTGTCTAACGTTACTCACAAAGCGGTCAAGATCTGATTCTAAATTTGATTATCTTCTAAGGAAAAGGAGTTTGGCTCATCCAATAACCACATCTTTGTTACTTAGATCTTATCAAATCCTTAGAACTTGCGTTCTTGGAAACTCTTGGAACTATTTCCTTGAAATTCTCATATGTTTAATTCTTGCTCAGTTTTTTCAATTTGTTTCCTAGTTTTGCTTCCGCAATTATTTTAAGTTCTTACTCTAGTTTTGGGATTTCCATCCTTTGTGTTATCAAAAGGGGTCAGAAGTGGGAAAGAAAGATGAAGTAGGAGGAGAAGCTGGGAGAAACTTAGATTTGGGAAATGTTAATGGGAAAATGTCTTCATGGTGGACAACATATCTGCTGACTAGGAATTTATCAGCAGCTATATCATAGACCTTGTAACATTTCTCTGAGGGAGCATATCCCATGAAAACACCTGAGACAGCTTCCAGGGAAAACTTATCATGAAAATCTGGGTTGATAGCATAGAAAAGAAACCAAGGGTGAGGTGAGAAAGAAGTGGTGGTTTGTGATGGGATCTCTCAGAAGGAGTACAACCATGCAGAACAACACTGGTTAGTGTGTTGATGGTATAAGTGGATGAGAAGATGCGGTCACCCTAAAATTAAGAGGTATGTTGGCTTGGAATCTTAGAGATTTTGCTTCTTCTAAGAGATGTCCATGTTTTCTCTCCACAAATCCATTTTGTTATGGACTGTGGACACAACTTCTTTGGTGAACGATGCTGTTGTATTTAAACAGATTGGAACATAGAGTATTATAGAACTCATGTCCATTGTCTGATCTTACGTTTTAAGAATGGCAGAAATTTGGTTTTCAACAAGAAAGAAATCATTCAAGACAACATATATATCACTTTTCAGCCTCAACAGAAAGGTCCAAGTCAATCTAGAATAGTCATCAACAAGTGTAAGGAAATATCTAAATCCATTATAAGTGTCGACTCTATAGGAACCCAAACATCCAAATGAACAAGTTCAAAGATTGCAATAGATTTTCAAGTACTAATAGGAAAAGGTAACCTAGATGGTACAGACAAACAGGGCAATTACAATGGGAAATATCAGACAATTGTCTTCTCATTACAGGAATTTTACATAAAACAAACATGGGAGCATAGCCTAGCCTTTGATGCCATAAGATGTTTGAGTTATGTGAAACTTCAATAGTCATGTATTTAGAAGAAGAGACAGCATCAGGTGTTGAAGGATTGAGGATGTGTAGGCCACCCCGGAGTTGACCCATCCCCTTCACCTTGCCACTGGAGAGGTCCTAAAATATGCAAAGATATGCATTGAACTATTCAGTTCTCTTGTATATCTGGATATAGATAACAAGTTAAACTTGAACTGAGGAACATATAGTACATTTTGAAGAATGTCAGAATTGAATAAAGAACAGGATCATGTATGTGCGATCTTAGTACTGTCTCCATTTGGTAAGTGAACAGAAGCAGATTTGGAGTGTGCAATGTGATCAGGATTTGAGAGTAGATTCAAGGATGAAGTCATGTGATTTGAAGCACCAGAAACAATAATCCAATAATCTGAGTTAGTAGTAGACTCACCTAACATGTTGGCTATATCAACTGGAGCTTTGTCTTTGTCTTTGTTCAACATCTTATAATCTGCAGATAATGTTCATTAGTGAGACCTTGAATGACTGGAACAACACCTCTAGCTCTCCTAATTCCTCTCTGCCAACCACATGATGAGCTGTTGGTTGACCAAAAGGTCCTTTCTTCCTGTTATTAATGAACTTGAAACCTGGAGGATATCCAATTAACTTGTAGCATGTCTCGTAATGATGTTGCTCCGACTCTTCAAAAATGCCAACGGATACGTATCGGATTCTCCAAAAATAGTGTATTTTTGGAGAATCCAACACAGATGTGGCATCAAAAGTGAAGAGTCTGCGCAACTTAGCCCTAGTGTGACCTTTCATCCTACAGTAATCACATTTCAAATTTGAATTTGCATTCCTTTTGAACCTCATGTTTGATAAATTTGCAGTAATAGAAGAGCCATTATCTCCATCTACAGGCGCTGCTTCCAAACTCATTGTGCATCATGTTTCCACTGTTAGTCCTTTGAAACTCCTCTTGAATGGGCATGGAATATGCTTGATCAAGAGTGGGAGTAGGATTCATCATGAGAATTTGAATCATGCGTCGTGCATAGTTATCGTTTAGTCCCGTACTCCCATTAGAAATTCATAAACTTATGTTGATGAAGAAAACAGTGAATGTCCTAGATATATCGCAGTCGCAGCCAGAAAAAGGAATTATTGACTTGAATTCACCCCAGAGATTGTTTAATTTCGAGAAGTAGACAGAAAATACTTAGATTTCCTTGATTCATCATACAGATCTCCTTGTGCAAATGATAAATTTTGGTTGCGTTTACTTTATCAAACTATCCTTAAATGCCTTCCACACTTCCTGAGCACTCTCAAATTACACAACTCCCTTCCTCAACTCCTGAGCTACAGAACTCATAATCCATGACTGTACAATTGGATTACACCTATCCCATTGATGCAATTTAAAACTATCTCGCATATAACTCTCTTTTGAAGCTACCGTCAATAAACCCTACCTTATTCTTCAGCAGCGAGGACAAAAGCATAGATCTACTCCACTCCGAGTAGTTTTCCGTTCCAATTAACAATTGCGGAATGAGAGAGACTGTGTGTACCTAATGTTAATAATTTGCGTGAAAGGATTATGACTGAGGCTCGTGTTTCCAGGTATACCGTCCACCCTGGTGCTACTAAGATGTATCACGACTTGAGGGAGAATTATTGGTGGAACAATATGAAAAGGGATGTTGCAAATTCTGTAGCTAAGTGCTGTAATTGCCAACAAGTGAAGGTTGAACACTTGAGGCCTGGCGGTACCTCTCAAGACATAGTTATTCCAGTGTGGAAATGGGAGATGGTGAATATGGATTTTGTCACAGGCCTTCCTCGTACTCGAAATCAGTACGACTCTATTTGGATCATTGTGGATAGGATGACCAAATCAGCTCACTTCTTTCCTGTAAGGACAACTTACTCGGGAGAGGATTACGCGAAGTTGTCTATTCAGGAGATCGTTAGGCTACATGGAGCACCTATTTCTATTATATCCGACAAAGGTACGCAGTTTACTTCCCAGTTTTGGAGAGCTTTTCAGAAAGGTTTGGGTACTCAAGTGAACCTTAGCATCGACTTCCATCCTCAAACAGATGGGCAAGCTGAGCGTACTATTCAGACATTGGAGGATATGTTGAGAGCCTGTGTCATTGACTTTAAGGGTAGTTAGGTGGATCACTTACCTCTTATCGAATTCGCCTACAATAATAGTTATCACTCTAGCATCCAAATGGCTCCTTTTGAAGCCCTCTATGGTAGAAAATGTAGGTTGCCAATTGGGTGGTACGAAATGGGCGAAGCTAAGTTGTTTGGACCTGACCCTGTACATCAAGCAATGGAGAAAGTTAAGATTATTCGTGAGAGGCTTAAGACCACTCAAAGTAGTCAAAAGGCCTACGCGAATGTGAGGCGAAGAGAGTTGGAGTTTGACATTGATGATTAGGTGTTCCTGAAAGTCTCTCCTATGAAAGGGGTGATGAGGTTTGGAAAGAAAGGCAAGCTCAGACCTCGTTACATTGGTCCTTACCAGATTTTGAGGAAGTTTGGGAATGTTGCTTATGAGCTGGAGTTACCCGCGAGTTTGACTTCGGTTCATCCAGTGTTTCACGTTTCTATGCTCAAAAAGTGCATGGGTGACTATTCTCTTGTAGTCCCCGTAGAGAATATTGGTGTGAAAGATTTCTTGTCCTATGAGGAAGTTCCTATAGAAATTTTGGATCGTCAAGTTCGGAAGTTGCGGACTAAAGAGATCACTTCAGTAAAAGTGTTATGGAGTAATCAAAAGGTAGGTGAAGTTACTTGGGAATCGGAGGAGGGCATGAAAGCTAGATATCCCTTTTTATTCTTGTCTTCAGAGGTAGTTGTTTAGGGTACTACTCCTTTACTCAATTCAATTGTTCGTGTTCATGCCTTAATATTCTATACTCATCTTTATGCCGAGTGAAAAGTGTCAATAATCATCATTCGGGGACGAATGATCCCAAGGGAGGGATAATGTAATGCCCCGTATGTTTGGACGTCCTTTTAGAGCTAGAAACGAGCCTATACGACCCTTAGATTTGAGTATAAATGGATTGGGGATGAGTTTGGTAGTGTTGAAAAGAGTTTAGGGTGAGGAAAAGGACCGTGCATCGCACGAGGGAGGCCACGCCGTAGCCCTCGCATCGCACAGCCTAGCGCGAGGGTCTACTGTTTCACCCTCGCGGTAAGCCATGCGCCACAGGGGTCCCTGCCCCGAGATGGGCGTGCACCGCAAGAGGGTGGGCCACGCAATGGGACTTCATTTTAGCCTTATTTTTAAAGGGTGTTTAGGTCTTTTTACACTTAAAAACCGTCCCCCATCCATCCTAAACGATTATAAGTCCCTAAATACGACTTTTATTGTTTATAAACACATTCTACTCTTCCCCCAAAATACTTAGAAACAATAGAAGCTAGGGTTCCAAGTTCAAGGCTCAAATCTCTAGTTTTCCTCAGGATTACTCCATCAAAAGGCATGTTGAACACTCCCTACTTCAACTATTATTGCAAAGTGTTAATTTAATTAGTATTTACGTATATTATCTTGATTGTTTGAAACTAGGGTTGAGAATTTCATTGTGAAAAGCTTACTATTGATTTCCCTATTGTTTACATTGTTTTCTAATTATTAGTAGAGGGTTTTGAGACTTGAACATACTATTTTGAAAAGGTGAATTTTGTATGTGGATTTGTAACATTAAATGTACCCTCAACCCTCTTTACAAAAGCTTGTTTTCAATGAGGATTGTGAAGTTTATCCCGTCTTTTGAACAACGTATAGTATGAAATGATGAGACGTTTAATGATTTTTATGAAAATCCTATTATGGTTATGTTTATAAATTTTAAAGACGGAATGGAGAGTCTATGATGTTATATGATAATGATTTGGCATGATATGAATGACTTGCAAGTCTTGGTATGACGGTACCAAAAAAATGTGAATGCCTTAACGAAGACTCTATGGATAAATGTTTATGAAAATTGTTTTAATGGGGCTTAAAAGGGGATTATGTAATTCATCAAGAAGGTGTAAGTCCTAGTAACCAACACTGAAAACTTATGTTTTGCCCACATAGGGGTGGTTCGCTCCTAAATGGGACAACCTTATCACGTTCCGCTACGAGGTCGGTATGTTATGATGGCCAAATTATGTTCATCTCAATTCATGCAGCAAACATGGATTGGGGCCCCGCAGGTTGGGCGAATACCTAACCCACATAGTCCGCGGGTTGCCTAAGGTCGGTGAAACTACTTAGTCCTTGGAATAAAGTTACACGATGAGTATGCTTTATATCTTAATATTTTTATTCTATGATTACTTACACTCGTGATTTACATTATGCTTTTTATGATCTTATTCTATAAAATGTTTTGTCCCCTCTCCCCTGGGTTGTATGCTAGTACTCGCCGTACTGACTGTCCCCGGACGCTACATCTTCTCATGATGTAGGTTCAAAGGCATTTTCTCGTGATACTGTGCAGCACTAGGATCTCTTTGGGACAGCAATTACGAGTGTTGAACCATCCATCTTCCGAAAGGTATCTTATTTCATTTTCTTTGACATTGCTTATTTGGTTTATGGTATCGTCGGGGCCATGTTCCAACTTAGGATTTATTCATAATGTTAGAGGCTTCATAGACTGGTTTTGGCAAATGTTTAATGTTATATTTCAAGACTTGGATTCTGAACTTCTATTGACATTGAATCTCTTAATTCATGGGTTTACTTCCGCATTTTTATTCATGGCTATGCTTATGATGTAAAGCTAAGGGGCTTTCTCGGGCCTTCATTGGTCTGGGATGCCCGTCACGACCAGGGCCTGGGTTCGGGTCGTGACATTAGTATTGTACTGAACATATATATACGTATTTTTTCTCACCTTTTTTTATTAATGACCACGCTCGACTACTGAAGCCATCCATCTCATAAGGAGGCTGGTGGAACAGTATAGGGAGAGGAAGGACTTACATATGGTGTTCATCGACTTAGAAAAGGCCTATGATAAAATTCCCTAGGGAGGTTCTCTAGAGGTGCTTGGAGGCTAGAGGTGTACCTACGGCGTATACTAGGGCGATTAAGGATATGTACGACGGAGCCAAGACTCGTGTTAGGACTGTGGGAGGGGACTTAGAGCACTTTCATGTCTTGATGGGGTTACTCCAGGGATCGACTCTTAGCCTATTTTTATTTGCCTTGGTGATGGATGTATTGACGTGGCAAATTCAAGGTGAGGTGTCATGGTGTATGCTATTTGTGGATTATGTAATTTTGATTGATGAGACTCGTGGTGGAGTAAATGCTAAGTTGGATGTTTGGAGGCAAACCCTAGAGTCTAAAGGGTTTAGGTTGAGTAGGTCCAAGATGGAATATTTGGGGTACAAGTTCAGCGAGGTGACATATGAGGCTGATGTGGTTGTGAACCTTGATACTCAGGCAATCCAAAAGAGAGTTAGTTTTAAGTATCTTGGCTCTATGATCCAGGGGAATTGAGAGATTGACGAGGATGTCACTCACTGTATTGGGGCAAGGTGGATGAAATGGAGGCTCGCTTTCGAAATCTTGTGTGATAAGAAGGTGCCTCCTAAACTCAAAAGCAAGTTCTACAGAGTGGTGGTTAGACCAGCTATGTTGTATAGGGCAGAGTGTTGGCCAGTCAAGAACTCTCACATCCAAAAGATGAAAGTGGCGGAGATGAGAATGCTACGATGGATGTGTGGGTTTACTAGGAAAGATAGGATTAGAAATGAGGCTATTCGAGATAGGTGGGAGTGGCTTCGGTGGAAGTCAAGATGCGGAAAGTGAGGTTGAGATGGTTCGAGCACTGCACTGATGCCCCAGTGTGGAGGTGTGAGAAGTTAGCTAGGGATGGTTTCAGGCGAGGTAGAGGTAGACCAAAGAAATATTAGAGGGAGGTGATTAGACATGACATGGAGCAGCTTTAGCTTACCGAGGACATGACCCTAGATAGGAAGGTGTGGAGGATGCGAATTAGGGTAGAAGGATAGTAGGAAGGAGTGTGTCCTTGCTAGTAGGTAGGAGGACTTTGTTTTGTTATCCGTGCTAGTGGCCATAGTGCTAGTCTTGTTTCAGAGTGTGCTATCGTTTGTCGTAGTACTTGGTGATAGTCTTGTTTATGTTATTATTTGGTGTGTTAATACCTATTGTTTCTTGTTCCTTTACTATTTTTTTCTAGACTGTTTTTATCTTGAGTCGGGGGTCTATCGGAAACAGCATCTCTATCTCACCTCTGAGGTAGTTGTATGGACTGCATACATTTACCCTCCCCAGAACCCATTTTGTGGGAATATACTGGGTATGTTGTTGTTGTTGTACCACGCTTTAATCTGCGCTTAAATTCCCAATGGATCTTAGAGCTTTTTTGCACTTAAATCAGTGTTTTAGGTCACCTTTGCTAAGCACAATCGAGCTTGAGGAGAAGAGATGTTAGAGTAAGGAGAAGAGAAGAGATGGTCTGAGAGAGAAACAGAAATAATTCTGTGTAGTGATTCAACTGAACATCAGTATACAAAAATATCCATATGTAGGAAATTAACCAACTTAAGCTATAACTGACTGCACACATGTCTCCTCCTAAGTGGCTTCTTAAATAACAAACTCCTAAGTCCTAAATAATCTGTACAGCTGGCCATAGTTAACTACTAACTACATTTGCACCTAATTGCCTATTTCTACACTCTTCCAATAGGTCGTTCTCGTCTCTGTTTATTAAAGTCACGTCAGAAATGCTGACTACAAAATCTCCACACATAAAATGGAGATCGGAAATTAGTGCACTTACGTCAAATATCAAAGAGGACGTGACGATTGACGAGCAGAAGAATGTTATAATATATGGTACAGATCAAGGAGAGAAGTAGTAGTATCAGAAGGATTTTTAGAAGTAATATTGAAAATGAACAGGATTCAGAATTTTACTATTACCAGAACTTTCCTCTTCTCTCTCGTAGTCCTGATCAGTGCAAGAGCCTGTCCCACTTAGTACAGCAGTTGCTTTGTCATTCCAACGTGTACTCTCTGCCTTCATTTCATTTGTGTTGTTCAGATCTTCAACAACAGTAGCATCTTCAATAGAGCTTTTGAGCTTCTGAGCAGTCTACAACAGATTATCCTCGAAGTTACAACATGTAAAGAATTAAGAATATCATTCCAGGGTTGCATACCCAGAATTTTTAATGAACACCCAATGGAAATATTTCTTGAAGTTTTCAATTTCATTACAGAATGACAATTAAATTATTTACCTAATTCTAATTGTTTAGAAGAACAAAAATCTTTAGGCAGTTAAAAGTGTCCTCCGAAGAAAAAGACCTGAAGAAGGAAAACATATGCCTTACAGTGGAGTCAAGCTGCCCCTCATTTCTTGTATGCAGTGACCCTTCCAGGTGATGACAAAAATACACTTCTGATTTCACCTGAAACATAATTATAACCAAAAAATCGACAACTTCCTCCAACAAAAAGAAAGAGAAGACTAGTTTTCATGTAAGGAGCTCCGAAAGTTGTAAAAGGAAAGATTTAAGCAACACGAAAGAGAATAATACATTTTATACATGCTTTCCTGTCTCAAAAAAATAAAATGGAAAACAAGCTTTCAATGTCAAGCATCCTTTCTACCTTACACTTTCCACAAAGATGTGAAGACATATTGTGCAGCTTCATTAGTGCACTAGGAAGAAGTTTCTAAATTTCAAACAGCTAAACAATTTAATCTTCCATTATAGTACCTCCTTACAAGCTGACAACCACCCCACATTGCATCCCCCCCCCCCCCCACACACACACACAAACAAACAACAAATAACAATAATAAGGCATAAGCGACCTAATTCCCAGCTTAACTATCAAATGGATGAAAGAAAACCACTCTCAGTCTACTTCTAATTGTTAGCATGTTAGACAGCTCACAGATCTTGATTTAATGGATGAATTAATAGAGAATATTGTATATATTTATGTAATAGTATAATGTTGTATATAAGTGTGTAATTATATAGATTTGATATTGTTATCAAAGAGAATAAATATTGTGATAGGATAGCAGATTTGGAGGGATACAAAAGCGGATCTTTAGGGATGTAAATCTGTATTCTTTCTATTTAATGGCAAGGCTCTCGATTTGAGAGGCATTCAGCAAAATTGACATGGTATTAGAGCTTTCTTTGATTCTTAGTGTCTTTCATTTGTTCCTTTCAGAAAAAAATATTTTGAAAATTTTGGTTTGGTTTACTATTAGTCAACAGTCAGTCCTAAGGATCTTGGGATTTTAGTCTTGGTCATTCTGGGTTTTTTTTGTATCATTGTGTTTCTGTCTTCCTTAGATAGTCAAGTACATGACGTCACATCAGTTTGAGTCCTTCCATGTTCATTTCACTGGAAAAAATTACTCTGCCTGGGAATTTCAATTCCAACTATTTGTCACCAGAAAAGAATTATGGAAACATATAGATGGAAGTGATCCTGCTCCTATCGATCCTACAAAACTCGGTGAATGGAAGGTTAAAGATGCTCGGGTGATGACATAAATCTTAGGGTCAATTGACCCTCTTATTGTTCTTAATCTCAAGCCATACAAGACAGCAAAGGCCATATGGGATTATTTACAAAAGGCTTACAACCAAGACCATAGTACAAGGCGCTTTCAGTTAGAGCATGAAATTGCTCTTTACTCTCAAGGAAGTCTCTCTGTTCAAGATAATTTCTCTGGATTTCAGAACTTATGGGTTGAATTCACCGATATCATTTATGCTAAAATACCTTCCGAATCTCTTTCTTATCATTCAAGGAGCTCATGAGAAAAGCAAGCGAGATCAATTTTTGATGAAATTGCAATCTGATTTTGAAAGTGTTCGTTCCAACTTGATGAACCGTGAACCATCTCCCTCGTTGGATGTTTGTTTTAGGACAAAATGCTTTCCATCAGGAAAATGCTGCCACTGTTGCATTTGTAGCTCAAGGGAAATAAAAATCAATTTTCAATTGCTTCCTTTGATTGTTTTACTTGTAAATTAGGCAAAAGTAAAACTCTTCTTTTTCCTAATTTTGGTAGTCATGCTACAAAGTTTTTTGATGCCATTCATAGTGATGTTTACCAGTTATTTCTCATGCTCATTTCAAGTATTTTGTGACATTTATAGATGACTATAGTCGGTTTACATGGGTATATTTTCTACGTTCCAAATCTGAAGTATTGTCCATATTCAAAAAAATTTGGCTTACATTGAGACTCAATTTTCTAACTGTATTAAAATATTAAGATCTGATTCTGGTGGAGAATATATGTCTCATGAATTCAATAATTTCTTGCTTGAGAAAGGAATTGTCTCACAGCACTCTTGCCTATATACGCCACAACAAAATGGAGTTGCTGAGCATAAAAATCGTCATCTTTTAGATGTCACTCGTACTTTATTGATGGAGTCCTGTGTTCCATCTAAATATTATTTAATTAATAGACTATTATCTAAAGTGTTAAATCTTGAGTCTCCATATGATCGTCTTTATCACAAAAATCCTAGCTATGGTAATTTTCATACATTTTGTTACGTTTGTTTTGTGTATCTGCCTCCTTCTCAGCGTAATAAACTTTCTGTTCAGTCTACTAAATGTGCTTTTATGGGTTATAGTACGTCACAAGAAGATTTTATTTGCTATAATCTATGTTCTAATAAATTTCGTGTTTCTAGAAATGTTTTTTTTTTTAGAATCAGTATTTCTTTTCTACTCATGTTGAGTCATCTCCTGTTTCTCCTATTCTTCCTATCATCTTCTTCTAAGAGGTTCAAACCTGGATTTGTGTATGAACGATGTCGGCCAACTTTATCCCCTCCTGAAATTGATCCGCCACCTGAGACTGCTCCACAACTAGAATTTGAGAATTCTTCATAGTCTACTCCTCTTGAGCCTACTCGGCGATCTACCAAAGTATCTCGTCCTCCTAATTGGTATGGCTTTTCTTCTACTTTATCCACCATGTATGTCCAACTTGTTACTCACAAGCTTCCCAGCAGGAATGTTGGCAGAAAGCAATGGAGGAAGAACTTTAGGCTCTTAAAGAAAACAACACATGGGATATTGCTTCATGTCCTTCAAATATCTGCCCAAGTGGATGTAAATGGGTCTATTCAATTAAACTTCATTCTGATGGAACTTTTTGATCGGTACAAAGCTCGGTTAGTTGTTCTTGGTAACAGACAGGAGTATGGTGTGGACTATAAGGAGACTTTTGCACCAGTAGTAAAAATGACTACGGTGCGCACAATTATTGGCATTGCTGCTTCACAAATCTGGCCTCTTCATCAAATGGATGTCAAAAATGCTTTTCTCCATGGTGATCTTAAGGAAGATATTTATATGAAACCTCCACCTAGTTTGTTCTCATCACCTACATCAGATGTATGCAAGTTGAACCGGTCTTTGTATGGATTAAAACAAGCTCCCAGAGCTTGGTTTGACAAATTTCGGTCTACTTTGCTACAATTCTCTTTTGAGCAGAGCAAATATGACTCATCTTTGTTTCTTCGAAAAAAATCCACAGATTGTGTTCTTCTTTTGGTATATGTAGATGACATTATTTTCACAGGAACCGATTCTTCACTAATCACTAGCCTCTAGCAGCAGCGTAAGGATTCATTTCATATGAAAGATCTTGGTACTCTTACATATTTTTTGGGATTGGAAGTTCATCATGATTCTTCAGGTGTGTTTCTAAACCAACATAAATATACTGAGGATCTAATTTCTTTGGCTGGCCTTCAAGATTCCTCCTCCGTAGATACTCCATTAGAATTGAATGTTAAGTATCGTCATGAGGAAGGCGATCTTCTTCCTGATCCAACTATATATCGGCAATTAGTTGGAAGCTTAAATTACCTTACTATTACTCGGCTTGATATCTCTTTTGCAGTTCAACAAGTTAGTCAATTTATGCAAGCTCCCCGCCATCTTCATTTGGTGGTTGCTGTTGCATCATTTGATATCTCCTAGGAACATCTAATCGTGGACTATTCTTTCCTAATGGTTCTCCTATTCGTTTTAATGCTTTTAGTGATTCTGATTGGGTGGGATGTTCTGATACTCGTCGTTCGGTCACTGGTTGGTGCATGTTTCTTGGAGAATCCCTGATATCTTGGAAGAGTAAGAAGCAAGACCGCGTGTTGAAATCTTCAACTGAGGCTGAATATCGAGTCATGCCTACTGCTTGCTCCCAGGTTGTGTGGCTTCGTGGGTTACTTGCTGCGATTGGATTTCCACAATCTAATCCTACTCCTCTCCATGCTGACAATACAAGTGTTATTCAAATTGCTACTAATCCGGTTTATCATGAGCAGACCAAACACATCGAAGTAGATTGTCATTATATACGAGAAACTGTAGATGAGTCATTACTCTTCCACACGTGTCCAGTGATCTTCAAATAGCTGATGCATTTACAAAATCCATGGCCCGACGATGACATCAATTTCTAGTAGGCAAATTGATACTTCTTGATCCACCGGCATCAATTTGAGGGGGATGTTAGCATGTTGGACAGCTCACAGATCTTGATTTAATGGATGAATTAATAGGGAATATTGTATATATTTATGTAATAGTATAATGTTGTATATAAGTGTGTAATTATATAGATTTGATATTGTAATCAAAGAGAATAAATATTGTGATAGGATAGCAGATTTGGAGGGATAGAAAAGCGGATCATTAGGGATGTAAATTTGTATTCTTTCTATTTAATGGCAAGGCTCTCAATTTGAGAGGCATTCAGCAAAATTGACACTAATCTCATAATGAAATGGAAGAGAAGAACCAGGACTAGATATATGGTGGAAATTAAAAAACAAGAAAGGTAAGTATTAAAGGATCCAAAACTTTTCTCCAAGATAAATCTTGCTTATTTACCTCATTACAGTGAGTGGATTGATGATCCTCAAAATCTGAATAACTTTTTCTTCTAAATTCATCCACTTTTCTGGAGGAAACCTCCCATGAAATTCCTTTTGAGAATTTTGTTTTCTCGTTGATTATGCAATCTCTAGGAGTGAAAGCTTCATTTTCAGCCACCTGTGACATGAAATTTACTATTTAGTATAAACAAGTATAGTTCCTGAATGGTAAAGCCCAAGAATGAACACACAAAGATATTAGTTAGGAACATGTTAAACAAAGAGTATGTAGCTAAGAAAACCACTCCCTATCTACTTCAAAATCTCATCTCAGCATGAAATAGAAGAGAAAACCAAGCTAAAAAAATATATGGTGGACAACAAAAAGGAAAGTATTAGACAATATAAAAATGATTCCGGCGTATGTACCTCATTGCAATCAGTGGACTGATTCTCATCATAATCTAACAAATTTTTTCCTCTGAATCCATCCACTTTTCTGTAGAATACCTCACTTGAAATTCCTTCCCTACAGCAGCAGTTACTTTGCCAATCCCTCAGTTGATTCTCTAGTTCTGCAGATCTAGTTTTCTCACTAGTTAAGCAATTTCTGAGGGTGCAAATTTCATTTTCCGCCACCTGTAACATGAACACAACTACTCAGTATAACCAAATGTAGTTCCTAATTGGTAAAGCCCAATAATGGAACCTAAAGTATATTAAAATCCAACATTAGCATGTTATACAAAGAGTACATTGTCAGCGCATTATACCTCAAGTTTTCTCTTGTATTCTTTCAAGACTTTCCACAAAGCTTTACCAAAATTTTGCAGAATCTGATTATTTCTCTCTTGCCTTTCCAACTCAACGTGATCAACTCTGAGAATATTCCGCTCATTTGCTTCTACAGTGATGATCTCCTCAGATTGTACACGAACATCTGTCGAACTGACACCCTTCATTCCTTCCGCAGCAACTTCTATCCAACAGAAGCTATCAATTTTAAACACAACCGTCTGCTGGAGATATTTTACAGTCCATTCTACAAAAAAGTGGAAGAAAGAAAGAGGTGGAAGAAAGAAAGAGATGGAAGAATTGAACTTTTGAAAACCTTCATTCAGAAGTTGAGGACATTCATAACTTCCTTGATTGACCTGCATGACAATAACAGTTGGCATGAATAAATAATAATATTTTTGGCACATCTTCCGTAGGATTCCCTACCATATTACTTCGAATACAGAACACAAACATAGCCCAATATATCATACATTAATATATAAAACTTTGTTTGGGCCACCATGTAGTTGATGATGTGGACAAGTTTTCCTTCTCCTATAATGATAATATGTTATTTAATTTTATTTATTAAGTCTGTAATTAACAGAATTAATTGTCTCCTCATTTTAGATGATAATATCCATGTAGATACAAAATAATTAGTTCTCTTTTCTCATTTGTACAATGAGATCAATACGATTAACATATCTCCATGTAATTTAGTCTTTTATTTAAAACGTTTGAGTTTTCAGCATATTCACAGATAGTTTTGATTTTTAGTTCACTACACTGTAACACCCCGAATTTCCTAAGCTAAGATCCGACCCATTTATCGAATGTCTATAGACCCAAACCTAACGATTTCTAATGGTATATAGGTGTTAAGATTAATTCCTTAGCGTGTGAATAGCTTTGGATATGAATTAAGGTTCTAAGGACCTCTAGCACAAAGTTAAGTTGAACGCTTCCTTACCGATCGAATTTCCGTATATGATTTTAATACCGTCAACTTCAAAGGAGCATAACTCCTAAATTATAAAGAGTTTTGTAGCTCAAGACCAACCAAATGAAAGATCTTCAAGTCTTCTTTCCAACGCCACTGACCGTTTGTCAATACAATATTGGAGTAGAAAGTTATGACCATTTTACCAGAGATGCTCCAGGCCAGCCATTTGAGGCGCCTGCAGAGGCGCCCAGCGCCAGAGGGCAAACTCAGAGGCACCTGCAGAGGCGCCCAGCGCCAGCTGCTGCCTACGACGTAAAGTCGTTTTTCTTCTTGTATTTTCACTTTATTTGAGGGGTGTTTTTGTCTTTTCGCACTTCCATAACCCCCAATCATGACTTATAACCCTCCAATAACCTAAAACAAGAGGAACTTCAGTAGTTACTATGCAAAATCTCTCTCTCCCTCTTCCTCAACATTTCCTAGGGTAAATTCTCAAGAATCCTAAGAGACTTTCCAAGAGGGGCTTTCCAGGTTGTGTCAAAGAGTATGCAGAGCAGCCCTTTCTCAAATCAAATTTCGAGTTTATGTTTTCAAAACCCTTATATACTTATATGTATTATCGAATATTGAATTAGGGTTGCAAGTGTATGTATGTAGAGCAACCCTTTGAAATCTAATTTAGAACCCATGGTTTATAAAACCTTATGTACAACAACAACATACCCAGCGTATTCCCACCAGGTGGGGTCTGGGATTATAAAACCTTATGTAAGTATATATATTTCGAATATGGATTTAGAGATTTCAAATTTGAATTTGAATTTATGGATGAGCATGAAATTTGTGATGAAAACTCTTTCTTAAAGTATACTTTGTTTATTAGGTGAATTGAATTAAGGGAGGTCACTTTAATTGCTTTCTTTACCTCCTCGTGTGTGTAATGAAATGTTTTGGGTCAACAAGTCCTTAGTAAATGAACAAGAAACTATGTTATATAAATGTTACGATGAAATATGAACGGGTTGACCTTTGCTAAATTGTTTTATTCATGGTTTGAGAATTGTGGCTCTTAAATGGTTAAAGTATTTCATAAATGGATATGATTGATATTGAATGATTATCTTATACATGATTTTAATATGATGGGCATATGAAATTGATGACAGACCTTATGGTTATGCGAACGATGAAATAGATGACTTGCAAGTCTTGGTATGACGATACCAACTATAATTTAAGCCATTAATAGAAATGAAATGTTTTAATGGTGTTTGATGGTTTTAAGATGATAAAATATGGGTTTAAAGAGAATTAGATGGTTAACCGAGAAGGTGGGAGTCCTAATGGCTCAACACCCGAAACCTGTGTTTTGTCGGCATAGGGATGGTTCGATCCTGAATTGGACAACCTTATGATTTCCTCTACGAGGATGATTGGGCTAGCCAGACAGATTTAATCTCAATTCATGTGGCAAATATGGATTGGGGCTTAGCCGGTCGAGCGTTGATCGAACCCACATAGCCCGTGGTGTTTTAATGGAAGTCGGTGATACCATCTAGTTTAGAACTAAAGAATAGAAATTATGATTTTCTTTTACCTGGAGTCACAACTGATATTTTATCATATTGCCTTGACTTTTATTTGATGATTATTTTCTTTATAAAGTCTATCTTGCCTTTTATTTGTTCTGCATGCCAATACTTTCCATGTATTGACCGTCTCCGGGCAGAGACATCGTTTCATGATGTAGGTTCGGAGGCACATTCTCGTGGCACTATGTAGCACTAGGTTCATCCAGACAGCAAGTAAACCTCCATCTTTCGGAAGGCATATGTTTCTTTAATTAGACTCTAGTCATTTGTTTTATGTATTGCCGGGGCCATGTTCCGGCTTAGGATTTCTATTCATAAGGTTAGAGGCTTCGTAGACTAATGTTATTGTTAAACTAAAGTTTGGTTTTACTCATCTTTATTAAAGTTGAACTTATTATTGGGTTTACTTCCGCAATTTAGTAATGAATATGCTTATGAAGATATGCTAAGGGGTCTTCTCGGGCCTTCATTGGTCTGGGATGCCCGTTACATCCAGGGCCTACGCTCGGGTCGTGACATACACCTTCCGTGTTGTGATTATTTGTTTCTATTTTTTAAATAATATTTTCTCTTTAACCATAATAATCAAAAGAGGGCTCAGTGGCCCATTTATCAAAAAAAAAAAAATAGTCCACCAAAAATCCATCCAAAACAAATTAGAAATAGACACAGACCATAAAAGGTGAATGAACAAATAATAGACAATTTTGAAAGAGAATTGTCGAAGGAAACATATGCACATCATCATAATGGAAGAGCGCTGGAACAAAATATTGAATTTTTTTTTTATAACCAAGAAATCCTGGAGGACCAGTAGCACAAAGTTCGAACCTCGGTGTATAATAGACCAATCCCTCTAACCCTTTTCCACTTAAATACCAAGCTTTTGTCTCTAGAAAGGTTTGAACCTGTGACAGCCTAACCCACACATCACCCACTGCACTCTTCCCACTTGACCAAAACCCTGGAGGTAGAACAAGATATTATTTATCAACCAGTATGAATGTTTTGTTAGCTTGGTTATTTAAAGTTGAGACCCAAGACATTGTCAAAAGATGTCGTCTTACAAGAGTTACTTTAAAGCACAAAAGCACCAGAATGGTTCTTTCTGCATTAAAAATTCAAGGATAATCTTAAAAGACCAACTGAAACTGATAATTCAGTAAGCAATCACCTCATGCAAAATATTGGATTAGACAATCACCTCACCAAACCTCTGGTGAAACATGTACTTAAGCATAACGCCTAAGGTGCAGGATGTAAAATAGAAAAATGGGACAAATATGATATACCTGACAATCTTCACTTCGGCTCAACTTCATCCTTTTAAGCTGCACTAAGCTAGGTGTTCTTTGCACAGGCCTCTTACTGTGGTTTAAAATTCCATGTTCTTCAATGATGTCAAACCTGCATCAACGGTTCCTCGTTGAAAAATTACTTCTAAATAACAGAAAGGGTCAATGCTAAACCAATTGTTCCAATGACCATCATACTTGATTTTTGTATATGGTGAAGCCTGCCTTAGAAGAAAAGAAGTATCAAGGTAGTCTTCTTCCCCAGGTCTTACAGTTAGAAGCTGCAGCATGGACATAGAAAGCCCAAAGGACAATGTTAAGAAAATTGTGGAGCAGAAAAAATTGATGGACTTTCAATATTTTTAGAAGTTCATGACAGTTTTAAAATATCTAAACTGATTTCTGCAAAAGTAAATGCATACCAATGCCATCCGTTTCTTGCCTTCCAAATAATCTCGTAAGTATCTTGTCAACTATGCAAAAGAAGAACCCAACCCAGAAAATTACAAAGGAAAATCAGATGAAGGATATTCTATCTGAAAGAAAAATAGCTATCCAAGTGTACAATATATCCAACAAATAAAAAGATTTAGTTTCAACATTGACTAGGGGGATGGGGCTCAAAGACTCTAAGGAAGGAAGGGATAAAGAAAAAAGCAATACAGAATATATCTACCTGGAATATTAATCTTTAATTAACTGTCCAGTGATCTCGACAACCAAATCTAGCAGTACAATCACCTTTTTGTTCACGCTATTTCTTAACATAAATTTGTCTGAACATGAATTGACACATATTACTCTAATAGCTCTACTGTGTGAAACATTTATTACACCTTCATTCGTATTTTACTAGGAACATTAGATAACATTGGGTAGAAGCAAAATGATTTATTTCGACAAGTAGAAGCAAATATAAAAGTAACAAGCAATGACTATAGACCAATAAAATTTCCTGGAAAGTGACACTAAAGAATAAGAAAGTAAGACATTACCAAAGAGTTTTGAAAGTGCTTCTGCATAGGTTTCCTCGGGTTCTTCTGATGCTCCAATAATGACTGCACGGAACTATCAGTAGATGAGGAATAAAATGAAGAGTGACATACCTCGATATTCATGAAAGGGATGTCATAAAACCAGATTGATGCTACATACCCTTAAGCACAGGCCAAATACCATTGATGTGTTGTTGATAAAATTACTTTCGAGCAGTCTAATCCCCTAGACATGAGTAATATTATCAGTGAGATGTCGCCAGCCAGAGAAATACATTAACCACCAAAATTTCAACATAACATCCAAGGTCTAAGAAGGATTGAAGAGTCACAATCTTCTTCTGGTGGTGTGAAGATCGAGGTCTAACTAAGACAGTCTTGACAGTAAAATCAAAGATTAGAACATCGTTTATGTACTGATATGATTCCAGTGGCCAAAGACAATCTCTACCTGATTTCCGGTCTTCTTTTCTCTCTCAGCTCCAGCAAGGTCAACTATAGTCAGGACAGCACGGTTTGAGTTATCACCAACTTTTCCATCTACCTTCTTATATTCGCTGCGGATGTTTATGATGCACTGTGAACGACTGCAAGAATGTTAAATCTTTCATCATGATAAATAAAAGTGCAACATGACTACATAAACCTAACCTATCCTTCATGTCCGTAAACTAGAGAATAATTCGAAACAAGATCTCAGTGTTTCGTCTTCTATTAATGTTGTTAGAATCCTGTGAATATCCTATAGAATATATTGATTTACTCCTATTTTTAATTAGGTATTGATTTGTATTGATTTATATTGATTAGTGTGAATTGGAAGAGAAATAAGAGAAGACTCAGCTTGATTATTCCCTCAAGCTATTTGGGTTTAAATATCTAAGTTTAGTCCTAAAAGGAAAGGGAATCAATACAATTAAATACCTAATCAATATAAATCAATATCTAATTAATACCTAATTATAATAGGAGTAAATCAAGCTACCTACTATATCTACATATGCTATAAAATATTCATAGGATTCTAACACTCCCCCTCAAGCTGGTGCATACAAATTATATGTACCAAGCTTGTTACATAAATAACTCGTTCTAGGACCCGCTAGGGACTTGGTGAATATGTCTGCAAGCTGATCACTTGACCGCACGAACCTTGTGACGATGTCTCCTGAGAGTAACTTTTCCCTGACAAAATGTCAATCAATCTCTATGTGTTTGGTCCTCTCGTGAAACACCGAATTCGATGCAATGTGAAGTGCAGCTTCATTATCGCACACAAGTTCCATTTCTTTAGTATCTCCAAATTTCAACTCCTTCAGTAGTTGCTTGATCCATATGAGTTCACATGTTGCCACCGCAATAGCCCGATATTCTGCTTCTGCACTAGATTTAGCAACCACATTTTGTTTCTTACTTTTCCAAGACACCAAATTTCTCCCATCTAGAACACAGTATCCAAAAGTGGATCGTATGATAGAAGGTGACCCTGCACAATCTGTATCTGAGTATCCAACAATTTTCTCATGTCCTCGGTCTTCGTAAAGTAATCCTTTCCCCAAAGCTGATTTTATGTATCGAAGAATGCAAATAACTGCATTCCAGTGACTGTCACAAGGAGAATTCAAGAACTGACTTACGACACTAACCGGGAAGGTAATATCAGGTCGAGTCCCTGTCAGATAATTTAACTTTCCTACTAGCCTTCTATATCTTCCAGGATCACTAAGAGGCTCCCCCTTACCTGGTAGGAGCTTAACATTTGAATCCATTGGAGAATCAATAGGCCTACAATTTGTCATTCATGTCTCCTCAAGAATATCAAGCGCATACTTTCTCTATGAAATGGCGATTCCTGAATCAGATTGAGATACCTCAATGCCCAAGAAGTACTTCAATCGACCAAGATCCTTCGTCTGAAAGTGCTGGAAAAGGTGATTTTTTGGTCCTCTTGTGAAACACTAGATTCGATGCAATGTGAAGTGCAGCTTCATTATCGCACACGAGGTTCATTTCTTTAGTATCTCCAAACTTAAACTCCTTCAGTAGTTGCTTGATCCATATGAGTTCACATGTTGCCACCGCCATAGCCCAATATTCTACTTCTGCACTAGATTTAGCAACCACATTTTGTTTCTTACTTTTCCAAGACACCAAATTTCCCCCACCTAGAACACAGTATCCGAAAGTGGATCGTCTGATAGAGGGTGACCCTGCACAATCTGTATCTGAGTATCCAACAATTTTCTCATGTCCTTGGTCCTCGTAAAGTAGTCCTTTCCCCGGAGCAGATTTTATGTATCAAAGAATTCGAATAATTGCATTCCAGTGACTGTCACAAAGAGATTCAAGAACTAACTTACGACACTAACCGGGAAGGTAATATCAGGTCGAGTCACTGTCAGATAATTTAACTTTCCTACTAGCCTTCTCTATCTTCTAGGATCACTAAGAGGCTCCCCCTGACCTGGTAGAAGCTTCTTAACATTTGAATACATTGGAGAATCAATAGGCCTACAATTTGTCATCCATGTCTCCTCAAGAATATCAAGCACATACTTTCTCTGTGAAATGGCAATTCTTGATTTGGATTGAGCAACCTCAGTGCCCAAGAAGTACTTCAATAAACCAAGATCCGTAGTCTGAAAGTGATGGAAAAGGTGATGTTTCAATTTGGTAATTCCCTTATCATCATTACCTGTGATAACTATGTCATCAACGTACACCACTAAATACAAGCATAAACCTGGAGCAGAGTGATAATAAAATACAGAATGATCAGCTTCACTTCGCACCATGCCAAACTCCTGACTAACCATACTAAACTTCCCAAACCATGCTCGAGGAGACTGCTTCAGGCCATAGAGTGCTCGTCGTAGTTTGCACACCATGTTACTAGACTCCCCCTAAGTAACAAAACCAGGCGGTTGCTCCATAAATACCTCATCTTTGAGGTCTCCATGAAGAAAGGCATTTTTAATATTCAACTGGCAGAGAAGCCAATGGCGAACAACAGACATGGATAAAAAGAGACAAACTGAAGCAATCTTAACCATAGGAGAGAATGAATCGCCATAGTCAAGACCAAAAATATGTGTATAACTCTTGGCCACTAGTCGAGCCTTTAGGAGATCAATCTATCCATCGGTGCCAACCTTCACTGTATATACCCAACGACAACCAACTGTGGACTTACTTGGAGGTAGAGGAACAAGCTCCCAAGTACCACTAGAGTGTAAGCAGATATCTCCTCAATCATAGCTTGTTGCCAGCCTGGATGAGAAAGAGCTTCTCCTATAATCTTAGGAATAGACACAGATGATAGTGATAATACAAAGGCAGAATAGGTCGGTGACAAACGATGATAGCTCAAACAAATATAGATAGGATGAGGGTTACGAGTAAAGTGATTACCTTTTCGAGTAGCGATGGAAGGACTCTGTGTAGACAAGTCCTTAATAGGCAAGGATTCTGGTGGCGAGCGTGAATCATCTGGACGTGGACGACAATGATAAGTCAATAGCGGCGGAGGTACAGTGGTGGAAGATGGAGTTGTAGAAAGTGATGTGGATGGAAAGACTATGGTAAGATCCCCAAAAGATGAAACTGGTAGAACTTCAGAAATGCCTAACTGTTCAACAGGAGAGGATGTAAAGTAGGGTTGACCTTCAAAGAGGTGAGGTGAGAAGCATTGATATCCCTTCTGTACCCTTGAACAATCAAGAAAAACACATTTAAAAGCACGAGGAGCCAATTTGTTGTTTTCTAGAGTTAGGATATGGACAAAGCATGTGCCACGTGGTGGAAGAGAAAATAGGGTTGACTTGGGAAACAAAACAGAGTGTGGAACCTGATTTTGAATAGCAGAGGAAGGCATACGGTTAATCAGATAACAAGAGGTGAGCACTGCATCTCCCCAAAAACGCAATGGAACATTTTCCTGTATGAGAAAGGTGCGTGCAGTCTCAACAATATGCCTATTTTTCTCTCCGCTACCCCATTTTGTTGTGCAGAATAAGGACAAGATGTTTGATGAAGAATGTCATGGGAAGACATAAACTATTGATTATAAATATTCACGTGCATTATCACTACGAAAAGTGTGAATAGAAACACCAAATTGATTTTGTATTTCAGCACAAAAAGTTTGAAATGTGGAATTCAAAACGATCTTTCATTAAGAAAATCCAAGTACACCTTGAGTTAATCATCAATGAAAGTAACAAAATACTTAAATCCCAACATAGAACTAACTCTACTAGGACCCCAAATATAAGAATGAACTAAATAAAAAAGAAACTCTGCACTATTTTTAGGACTAAGTGGAAGACTACCGCGGGTGTGCTTCCCCAATTGACATGACTCACAATCTAACTTAGACAATTTGGACAAGCTAGGTATCATTTTATGAAGTTTGGATAAGCTAGGATGTCCCAATCGTCTGTGGGTTAAATCTGAAGAGTTGGAGACCGAACAAACTGTAGTGGACCCGTGGAAATTGAGGTAATAAAGCCCATTAAACTCATGCCCTTCGCCAATCATCCTTCCTGTACTGAGGTCCTGTATAACAAAGAAGTTACTAAAGAATGAGACGAAACGATTTAAAGACTTAGCCAAATGACTAATTGACAGAAGGCTAAAGGGACAACTAGGGACAAAAAGAACATTGTTCACAGTCAAGGGAGGTAAGGGATTGGCTTGACCGACTCCGGTTACCATGGGCTGAGAATCATTAGCCAACGTGTAGCTATTGTAACAAATTGGGTCATATCCGTGATGTCTGCTACTCTCTCTATGGTAGACTAAAGAATGCTTATGTTGCTCAGATTGGACCCACCGGTGATCCAACCAATCAACTTTTCTCTTTATCTGAACTAGAATACTATGTCGTTCTTCAGTATCAAGTGAGTAAATCTCCATCAATAGCTTTCGTTGCTCAAACTGGCAATCATGTTAATTATATCTCACAGTCCACCACACTTGGCCCTTAGGTCATGGACTCAGGCACTTCTGACCACATTTCAGGTAACAAATCTTTATTGACTAATGTTATTTACTCTCGGTCCATTCCCACTGTTACGTTGGCTAATGATTCTCAGCCCATGGTAACCGGAGTCGGTCAAGCCAATCCCTTACCTCCCTTGACTGTGAACAATGTTCTTTTTGTCCCTAGTTGTCCCTTTAGCCTTCTGTCAATTAGTCATTTGGCTAAGTCTTTAAATCGTTTCGTCTCATTCTTTAGTAACTTCTTTGTTATACAGGACCTCAGTACAGGAAGGATGATTGGCGAAGGGCATGAGTTTAATGGGCTTTATTACCTCAATTTCCACGGGTCCACTACAGTTTGTTCGGTCTCCAACTCTTCAGATTTAACCCACAGACGATTGGGACATCCTAGCTTATCCAAACTTCATAAAATGATACCTAGCTTGTCCAAATTGTCTAAGTTAGATTGTGAGTCATGTCAATTGGGGAAGCACACCCGCGGTAGTCTTCCACTTAGTCCTAAAAATAGTGCAGAGTTTCTTTTTTATTTAGTTCATTCTTATATTTGGGGTCCTAGTAGAGTTAGTTCTATGTTGGGATTTAAGTATTTTGTTGCTTTCATTGATGATTAACTCAAGGTGTACTTGGATTTTCTTAATGAAAGATCGTTTTGAATTCCATATTTCAAACTTTTTATGCTAAAATATAAAATCAGTTTGGTGTTTCTATTCACACTTTTCATAATGATAATGCACGTGAATATTTTCATCTTAATTTTAACAGTTTATGTCTTCCCATGGCATTCCTCATCAAACATCTTATCCTTACACTGCACAACAAAATAGGGTAGCAGAGAGAAATAATAAGCATATTGTTGAGATTGCACGCACCCTTCTTATACAAGCAAATGTTCCATTGCGTTTTTAGGGGGACAAGTGCTCACCTCTTATTCAAAATCAGGTTCCACACACTATTTTGCTTCCCAAGTTAACCTTATTTTCTCTCCTACCACATTTCTTTGGGAGCACATGCTTTGTCCATATCCTCACTCCAAGAAATGAAAAATTGGCTCCTCGTGCTCTTAAATGTGTCTTTCTCGATTATTCAAGCATACAGAAGGGATATCGATGCTTCTCACCTCACCTTCAGCGATACTTTATGTCTGTTGATGCTACTTTCTTTGAAGGTCAACCCTACTTTACATCCTCTCCAGCTGAACAACAACATACCCAGTGTATTCCCACATGGTGGGGTTTGGGGGGTAGAGTGTACGCAATCCATACCTCTACCTGCTGAACAGTTAAACATTTCTAAGCTTCTGCCAATTCCATTTTTGGGATCCCACCATAGTCAATTCTTCCACATCACCTTCTTCAGCTCTATCTTCTATCGCAGCACCTCCATCGTTATTGACTTATCATGGTCGTCCGCGCTCAGATGATTCACGCTCACCACTAGAATCTCTGCATGTTGAGGACTAGTCTACACATCGTCCTTCCATCACCACTCGAAAAGCTAATCGCTCTACTCGTACCTCATCATATCTATACTTGTTTGAGTTATCATCATTTGTCACCGACCCAGTCTGCCTTTGAATCATCACTATCGTCTGTCTCTATTCCTAAGACCATTGGAGAAGCTCTTTCTTATCCAGGCTGGCAACAAGCTATGATTGAGGAGATATCTGCTTACACTCTAGTGGTACTTGGGAGCTTGTTCCTCTACCTCCAAATAAGTCTACAGTTGGTTGTAGTTGGGTATATGCAGTGAAGGGTGGCCCTGATGGACAGATTAATCGCCTAAAGGCTCGACCAGCGGCCAAGGGTTATACACATATTTTTGGTTTTGACTATGGTGATACCTTCTCTCCTGTGGCTAAGATTGCTTCAGTTCGTCTCTTTTTATTCATGGATGTTGTTCTCCATTAGCCTCTCTACTAGTTGGATATTAAAAGTGTCTTTCTTCATGGAGATTTTGAAGATGAGGTATATATGGAGCAACCGTCTGATTTTGTTGCTCAGGGAAAGTCTAGTAACATGGTGTGCAGACTACGACAAGCACTCTATTACCTGAAGCAATCTCCTCGAGCATGGTTTGGGAAGTTTAGCATGGTTTTTCAGGAGTTTGGTATGGTACAAAGTGAAGCTGATCATTCTGTTTTTTATTATCACTCTGCTCCAGGTTTGTGCATGTATTTGGTGGTGTACGTTAATGACATAGCTATCACAGGTAATAATGATAAGGGAATTACCAAATTGAAACATCGCCTTTTCCAGCACTTTCAGACTATGGATCTTGGTTGATTGAAGTACTTCTTAGGCACTGAGGTTACTCAATCCAAATCAAGAATTGTCATTTCACAAAGGAGGTATGCATTTGATATTCTTGAGGAAATAGGGATGACAGATTATAGGCCTAATAACTCTATAATGGATTCAAATGTTAAGCTCCTACCATGTCAGGGGGAGTCTCTTAGCGATCCTAAAAGATATAGAAGGCTGTTAGGAAAGTTGAATCATCTCACAGGGACTCGACTTGATATTACCTTTCCAATTAGTGTTGTAAGTCGATTCTTGAATTCTCCTTGTGACAGTCACTGGAATGCAATTACTCACATTCTTGATACATAAATTCTACTCCAGCGAAAGGACTACTTTACGAAGACCAAGGAAATGAGAAAATTGTTGGATATTCAGATGCAGACTGGGCAGGGTCACCCTGACAAACAATCCACTTTCGAATATTGTGTTCCAGTTGGGGGAAATTTGGTATTTCGAAAAAGTAATAAACAAAATATGGTTGTTTGATCTAGTGTAGAAGCAGAATATCGGACTATAGCAATGGCAACATGTGAACTCATATGGATCAAGCAACTACTGAAGGAGTTAAAATTTGGAGTTACTAAAGAAATGGAACTTGTGCGCAATAATGAAGTTGAATATCGGACTATAGCAGTGGCAACGTGTGAACTCATATGGATCAAGCAACTACTGAAGGAGTTGAAATTTGGAGATACAAAAGAAATGAAACTTGTGCGCAATAATGAAGTTGCACTTCAATGAGAGAACCAAACACAGAGATATTGATTGCCATGTTGTCAGAGAAAAGTTAATCTTAAGCGACACTGTCACAAGGTTCATGCGATCAAGTGATCAGCTTGCAGACATATTCACCAAGTCCTTAGCGGGGCCTAGAATGAGTTATTAATGTAACAAGCTTGGTACATATAATTAGTATGCACCAGAGGAGGAGTGTTAGAATCCTGTGAATAGTCTATAGAATGCATGTAAATATAGTAGGTAGCTTGATTTACTCCTATTTTTAATTAGGTATTGATTTCTATTGATTAGGATCTATTTCCTTATTCAAATTCAATTCCAACTAATTAAATAGAAAATTCTTGAGTAGTCTATTTGCCTTTGAATGATAACTCCCAAATTGGGGATATAAAAGAAAGGGAGTCCCGTTAATTCTTTTATTGTGGATATGAATATGTAATTCACCTCCGAAGACTAATGAAGAAAGGTTGGTTTATTTATCCGCAACTGAAAAAATCATTATCGTGAATGATTCCGTCAATCATTTCAAGTTTAAGAAGTACAAGAAGCACTATTACAGTTTTGTATCAACAAAAAGTCACTTAAGCAAGAATCCAACCTTTGAAGAAAATGAAACAAATGTTCTTGGGATATAATTTAGTGAGAGACACTAGCAATAGTTTCTCAAATATCGCAAACTAGAGCATAAAGCAAAAGAGCACAGACCAACATAAGTATTTATATCCAAAACTCACCTAGATTGACTATTTGAATTTGTCATAGCTGTTGCACGTTGCAAAAGTCCACATGCGATTAGGGATTCAGCTTGCTGAGGATCATAAAGCACAGCCTGTTCGGAAGCAGAAGTGTGTGCACTAATTATTTGATCTCTTTGAACCACAGGAGTTATAGACTGGAAAAAGAACACACAAAGAGAAGCAATACAGCAATTCAAAGGACAACCTCTCGCATGCCTTTAATAGATGATTGTTGGATAAGCAAATCAGCTCCATCTTGAATTAAATCAAATATCTTTTCAGATTTTCCTTTCTCAGAACAGATCTCAAACATGGACAGATAAAATATCCTGCACGTGATAAATCATGAAAAAAAAAAAAAAAAAAAGCAGTTATTGAATGCAAGCATTTGAAGGACATACATAGAATTGCAACTGTTTATCCCATAATTAAGAATGAAAAGACAGTTTTAAGAAAGTTCAAATCTCACGGACTAGGAAACTGCTAAAACAAACATATTGAACACAAAGAAGTTAATCCTTCTAGGTATGAAAATCCTTTAATTATTTATTTAGCTTTAAGCATCTCTGGTGAATAACATCAGCCAGGTACACGAATAAAAATCAAATATACATTAGAAATGAAAGCACCTCCGTGACTGCATCTTGTTGCCTTCTTGTGATAAAATTCGACGAAGAGACAGAGGCACCATACCAGGGTCCCTTCCGCACCCAAAGATGGTATGAGTCTTCCCAGAACCACTTGGTCCCAATGCAGCCAACATGCCACTCTTACCCTTCAGAAAATCCTCAACTAAAGGATTCACCATTTTTTCATAAACTTCCCTCTGCAACACAGATTGCAATATCAATCAACAACAGCAAGCATCTCGACCCCAAACTAGAGAATCCTGGATATATTTCAATTTAATACTAAAAATACTTTTAATATAAATGTAATTTCTGGTTTTTTGAAAATATAAACAAATAACCTGAGATGCTTCTGACGAGAAGACTTGTGAAAAACCTTGATAAACTTCTGATTTAATACGTTTGCCGTCTTGTAAGCTCTGAGGAGGCGATACGGTAACGGAATGTGCATCGTTCACTGTCACACAGACTTCATTGCTCTTTTTGAGCTTCTTCGGCAACGTAATGGTGGACTTAGGGTTTTTAGGCCAAGCATTTTTTGTCTTCTTCAATCCAGCGACCGTCTTTTCTTTTTTCAGTGTTTCTCTTTGAGAAATTATTTTTCGGATTCTCATATATACCTTGAGATTCTCCGATGATGCCGCCTCTATAAGTTGTTTTTCAGGGACTTCCATGGACAGAATGTCTTCAATGGGGAATGAAGAGATGTTTCCCGGCGGTGATGATGAAGATCGGAGAACTGAAGCAGGAGCGGCAGAGGACGGTGTTGGTCTTGCCTTCCGGTGAGGGTTCCGTCGAACGATTACCGTGCACGGATAAGCTGAAGATCCTTTCATCTCCATATTTTCTTCTGTATAGTAGTAGTTCAGAACTAATACATCAAAAGAGGCCGAAATATTTGAATCTGAGTGAGCGGGTCTTTAACCAGGAAAATGAGTTTAAAAGCGGAAAAGGGTCAAAACCCATCATTTATTTTTTTACTCAAAAGTATCCCTTCATTTATTTTTTGGCTCAAAAATATCTTTCGCTTTAACGAAATACCACCAAGTACACCAAGTAAAAAAAATTATTATATGACCAGTCCACATCAGTATCTCATTTACGAAAAAGGGCCAAAACTGACCAGTCCACATCAGTATCTCATTTACGAAAAAGGGCCAAAACTACCCCTAAACTATCTGAAATAGAGCAAAAATATCCTCCGTTTATTTTTTAACTCAAAAATACCCCTCCGTTTATTTTTTGGCTAAAAAAAACCCTCACTTTAACGAAGTGTCACCAAGCACACCACGTGGAAAAAAGATTGTCACATGGCCAGTCCACGACAACACCCCATTTAATACCTAATCAACCCACTTAACCATTCAACTTAACAACCCATTTAATACCCATACCCAATCCGTTTTCAAAAACACAACCCGTCCTCATATGTAAAGGGTAAAGATCGATCCATGCTTTATTTCGCTTGAACTCTCCTAAAAAAAATCAATGCAGACTAGGGATTTTGAGGGAAAAAAAAGCCCCTAGTACATGGGTTGAAACTCATCCCATCTTTATCATGTAAAAAAATATGGGAGAGTTCAACCCATGTACTAAGGGCTTTTTTCCCTTAGAATCCCTAATCTGCAACGATTTTTTTTTTTGGAGAGTTTAAGTGAAATGAAGGGTGAATCTATCTTTACCCTTTATTTATGAAAATGGGTTAGGTTTTTTTAAGACAGGTCGAGTATAAGTATTAAATGGGTTGTTAGGTTGGATGGTTAAGTGGGTCGGCAGGTTATTAAATGGGTTGGGTATTAAATGGGATGCTGACGTGGATTGACCATGTGATAATTTTTTTCCACGTGGTGTGCTTTGGTGGTACTCCGTTAAAGTGAGCGGTATTTGTGAGTCAAAAAATAAATGGAGGGGTATTTTTGAACTAAAAAATAAAATGAGGATATTTTTGCTCCATTTTGAATAGTTCAAGGATAATTTTGGCTATTTTTCGTAAATGGAATACTGACGTGGACTGACCATATGGCAATTTTTTTTCAAGTGATGTGCTTGGTGGCACTCCATTAAAATGAAGGGTATTTGTGAGCCAAAAAATAAATTGAGGGGTATTTTTGAGCAAAAAAAACAAACGGATGGATATTCTTTAGCCAAAAAACAAGCGAAGGATATTTTTGCTCCATTTCAGATAGTTCAGGGGTAGTTTTGGCTCTTTTCCATTTAAAAAGTGATACAGATGAATGGAATTAAAAGTGATTTTTATTTCTTTTCTTACTTATGTTATTATAAAATTTTAATTACAGCGAAATGGGGGTTGAATTAGAATATTTAAAAGTTTAGGATATAGAGATGAAAAAAAAAAAAAAAAAAACCTACCCAACCATTCATTTCTACTTTCTTTCTTCTTGTTCAATTCTCCCCTCTTTCTCTTCTATTTCAAATTTACCTTCACTCTTATCTTTTTTCTTCTATTTCAGAAGCAAAAGACAAGTCTATCTACAAATAATGATGATGCCTTTTGATTTTAAATAATTTTGTGATGTTTACCCATTTTGAAATTATAGTAGATGAAGGTAGAATTTTTAGCAACTTAATTCTTCATGCATAGTGACTTAAAAAAGCAACTAATTCTACAAAAAAAAAATCACCATTAATTTTACTTTAGTAAATTGTGAAGATCAATTGGACACTATTGAAGTTTGAATAGAAAGAAGGATAGATCAAAAAAAATATTGTTTAGGTTGATTAGAAACCAAATTATAGGGTCAAATATCTTTTAGTTCATGTGTAAATAACAATTATCTTTATTAAACAACATGTTGTTTACATATTAAAAAGGAAATTATAGGTTCATATTAAAATAACCAGTTCTTGTTTATACAGAACTATTTAACTTTGAAAAAAATATTTATTCGTTGTATTAGTTTCTTTTATAGAAAATTCATGGACGTTTATATATAAAATCGGTATTTATGTTGTATATGTTCAATGGGTAAACAATCATGTATTATTTAAATAATGTTGGCTTGTATGAGTCCATCATAGGGTTAGAAATCTGATATGCGACCAGCTCTCTAAGCAAGAACGTCAAATAAAATTAAGAGCAGATTGTAGACTGCAGTCAGTGACAAGGACCTGATCCACTACTTGGTCCTTGTATAGAGAATAACGAAGAACATCAATCAACAAGAATGAGAAAGAAGTAATATGAACACGATATTTATGTGTAAACCTCTTTCCTCAAGGGAGTAAAACCACGACCCACCTCATAGGATTTTTCTAACAACTTCACTAAAACAAGAGCAACGTTTAATTACAACCTCTTGTAATCCCAAGGTTAACCTCCTAACCCCGTTCCCTTATAATAGATTTGTCCCAAGCCTCACTACAATAACCCTATTGTAGTCTACTACGTCAACTAACTCTAATTGACAGCAACACGGCTAACTTAAGCCCTCTATCAACTAACTCTAGTTGATACAAAAACATGGCTAACTCTAGCCCATCCTGGCAACCAACTCTAGCTGAAACTATTACTTACAAAAAAGCAAAATCAAAACAACCAACACCTACACAAAGCTTTTCTTAACAAGGAGTAGCTTTACAATGAAGAGCAAAAGCAAAGACTCAAACAAAAAGAACTAAAGATATCTTCAGCTATCACAAGCAGGTCCCTTGGTGGATGAATCTTTGCTTGAAAGGAGGGTGGCGTCTTTGTGCAGAGAGAAATGACAATTTTTAGGATTTGAAAGCTAGGTTTTTATCCCACATAATGATGCATATAGAGAGAGCTTGTGGGAGGCAAAATCTTGAGTGTTTCTTATTGGCTAAGAGGGGAGAACCGCAATACTGCAAGTTGTCACAGTTGGCAACACCATTACAGCTGTGGGCAGCTGTCAAAGTTGACTTTTATAGATTGGTCTGGTGTGCGTACCTAGTCCCTTATTTGGTTCCTATGAAATAAGATCCCTCTAAGAGATAGTTGAATGAGAATTGCACCTTGAATAATCATTTCAATCATGAAATTTGATCCCTTGTTCCCCTTGAGATCTTGATTCTCTTGTTCCCCCTGAGATAAACCTAGTGCGTGTACATGTTCTTTCATCTGGTCCCTCAGCAGGTTTGTCAAATCATTAAAACAAAGTATAGTATTGCAGTAACTATGCATCATCAATTTCCCCCTTTTTGATAATGACAAATACATAAAACATATTTTCCTTGAGGACCAGATTTGCCCAAACATATCTGCACACATACGACTTCATGAACCAATTCCAATTCCCTATTGCAGTGCTACCAAAAACCA
The DNA here is from genome assembly GCA_031232105.1 of Capsicum rhomboideum. Taxonomy (NCBI): domain Eukaryota; kingdom Viridiplantae; phylum Streptophyta; class Magnoliopsida; order Solanales; family Solanaceae; genus Capsicum; species Capsicum rhomboideum. The sequence goes on from CP124718.1 coordinate 57,220,174, forward strand.
GTTAACCATGTACTCATTCATTTCTGGTACCTGGTTCCCTCATGAGTTTTGTCAATCATCAAAACCACATATACCAGGTCCCCTCGTAATATTTGTGAATCATCAAAATCATATATACATCAATTTTCCCCTTTTTGACGATGATAAATACTTTAACAAGAAAATTCCTATATCAAGTCAGCTCAGCTCCAATTCCTCCTATCACCAACAATCAATTCCCCCTATCACATTATACTCCCCATGTCACCAGTTTCTTTCTCCAGTTCCCTCTATCACTATTATTCCCCCTTTCACCAAGATCTTTCCCCTTTTGACATCATTAAAAAGAACAAACAGTAAACCAAGTAAAAGAGAGAATCAACACATAACCACTTGCCCCAACACTAACATAAGCAAAAGGAATAGAGAAGAAATAGAGATATAAGCAATCAACAAGACATGAAAAATGTTCTGTTAATACCATAACAACATACATAAAAGGAGAGAACTATCAACTTTCCACACAGGGCCTTAAATAAAGCTTACGCAAAAGATAGAGGATAGGAACAAACATTGAGAAGGAAGATCAACATCCCTCTTTTGCAGGCACTTTCTACTTTGATAACTCAGTAGGAGCACCAGGTCCCTCATTAACTGAAACATCAACATCCCTCTTTCTTTTGGTTCTCATCTTCCTTTAATTTCCCTGGCAAACTTCTCTCAAACAACAACTCATCAGAGCCCTTGGACATCACAATATCATATTTCACCCCTTTTCTTTGTCTGGAAACAATATAAGAACCAGGTTCCTGGATATATGCAATTTTCTGCATGGCATTTACTTCCTTACTTCCTTGTACATTCTTACCAACCTCCACTAGACTTTGTTGGGTGACTGATCCTTTCATTAGAACCTTTGCTCAAAGTAGTATTGCGGATAAGTCTAAGATGGGTCCGAAGTTCTTAGAAAGTGGTTTCAGTGAGAAGAGTGAGGTTTAGAAGAGAGATTTTAGAAGGAACTATCAGACCAAGGGTTTCGAGGAATTTTCAGTTGTCTTTTTCAAGAGGTGGTAAAATAAAGGAACGGTTAGGATTATGACTTTAAAAAAAGAAGAATCAACATGTCATGTCAAGGAAAAAAGATAAAGATTGAGTTTCAAATGACATGACAACATTATATAAGAGTCGGAGAAAAAAATTATGTGACATTGCAAGACAGCTTCAAAGCTTTTATGAATACAGTTAGTGGTACTAACCTGTGAAGAGGAACCTGGTCCTTTTTCTGAACTTTTGAGCACATACTTTGAGTTGCCTAGATGATCTCCACTTCTTATTTTCTCCCTTTTTGCCATGCGAGCATACCTACAACGGTATAAAGTTGTGTTAGACATAGTCAATAAACCCTTATCTAGATACCTGTAGTCTGATCATAGCCACTAGAGAGAGATTTTAATGAAAGAGGATCAGTTCATCTTTATCAATCAAAGCTTAAAATGAATCTTTTCAAGTTGTTCTCTTTTCAGCGCCCTTGTGATACTGTCAGATTCCTGGTTCTCCTACCTCATCCTCCATGAGATCTATGAAGATCCAAGGAAATAAGTTATTAGTCATGTGCTCTCTCTATCTACCAAGTACCCAAGATAGTTGCATATTCAACCAAATCATAATTAAGTCTATACTAAACATGATGTTGAGTCTGCTATCCATCAAGAAGAGCAAATATCCAATCATGCATTATTTCATCCACTAGAGAACCAGGTCTATTGGAGCTTGCTTCAACTCATACAAAGTTTTATACAGTTTGAACACATGGTGGGGATAATCAACATCCTCGGAACTAGGGACTGCTTGACATACAATTCTTCCTTTAGGTACCTGATCCCTTTAAAAGCTTCATCTGAGGATTCAACAACCAGGTGTCGTGTCTTATTTCTCTCAATTGGGACCAGATCCCTCTATTGTTTGTTTATCAGGTGCTAACTTTTGAGAGTTTAGTTTCTTAGGGACTATGAAAAACATCAGGTCTTTGAGAGTTGTCGATAATAGCTACATTTTCATCTGCCTTTGCCTTTATCTATGCAGCTCCATTTATCTTATCATAAGTACATATAAAACTTTTATTTTCACTTCCAAAGGAGACACTTCCCCTTTGAGATCCATTAAGTGAGAGAAAATTTCTTTATTATTTTCTTCACGAGCCTTGAGTATCCACTAACCATTTATTATTTTAACTTCCTTCTCTCACTCGTTCCTACACGATGGATCACTTGTTAGATATAAGAACCTATTTCAACTTGAGTTCCCAAAGATGAGATAAAGGATGGACATGATTTCTTCTAACCCAGATTGGCATCCATGTTCTTTTAACTTTGGGACCGGGTTCCCTTGAGTTCCATGTTAACTCAATATAGTTTTATAGCTTTTCATTAGCAGAGACTTTGACAAGACACATATTCTTGTGATGGCCACTTCTACCACAATGAGTGCACAACCAATTATCAGAGTTTGTCATATACTTACTACAAGAGTTGTGAGGTGCACTAAACTTTTGATAACTAAGACCTTCTCCAGTGTTAGACCTCATATTGGTTGGATGCACTAAAACTTTTGAGGAGGCTGTTCGATGATGAGACTTTTCAAGATCATCCTTGATCCTGTCCAGGTCTCTCTCCAGTTCTCTATTTCTCCCAAGAAAGGCAATAAGATCTAGTTTGGACTGATTTTGTTTGCATTCAAGTTCAAACTCTAGCTTACTTCCTTCTTTCTTTCCCTTAGAACCATTGTGGGATTTATCTTTCAGCTTTTCACTTAGACTTTTATTTTCATTATAGATAGAGGGAACCTCTTCTTCAAGTTCAAGTATCTTGTTGGACCATCTGGATTTTTCAACTTCAGCTCAGCAATAATCTCTGTTAAGTATTCCTTTTCTTTGATCAATACATAATTTGCATCTATCAACACTCTAGCTAAGGCCCTCAATTCTTTCGTAGAGTAATCTTGAAGTTTTTGTTTGACATCAAGAAAACTCTCCTCATCTTTATCTTCAACATCTAAGGCAGCCATGAAAGCAAATTAGGAGTCAAAAGTTGATGACTTATCCTTAGCCATCATCATAGAAGTATCCTCTGTTTCTCCTTCACTTCTTTTGAATTTGTCAGGGACCCGATCCTTCTTTCTTTTCCTCTCTACATTGTTCTTGATATAGTTTTTGTAATCAAGCTTGTAAAGTGGACAATCTTTGTTGAAATGTCTAGGCTTTCTGCACTTGTGGAAACTATAATTTTCATTTGCGAACCTACTTTTTCTTTCGTTTTTGGGAAAAACTTCATTTCTTCTTATCATTTTCGGTGGACTAGCCATTAGAAAAGATCCTTTCTAAGTGTTAACCTTTTAGAAAGAACCTCACTCTAATACCAATTGTTGGCTTGTATGAGTCCATCATAGGGTTAGAAATTTGATATGCGACCAGGTCTCTAAGTAAGAACGCCGAATAAAATTAAGAGCATACTGTATATTGCAGTCAGTGACAAGGACCTGATCCACTACCTAGTCCTTATATAGAGAATAACGAAGAACTTCAATCAACAAGAATAAGAAAACAGTAATATGCACATGATATTTATGTGGAAACGTCTTTTCTCAAGGGAGTAAAACTATGACCCACCTCATAAGATTTTCACCAATAACTTCACTAAAACAAGAGCAACATTTAATTACAACCTCTTGTAATCCTAAGATTAACCTCCTAACCCCGATCCCTTGTAATAGATTTATCCCAAGCCTCATTATAATACCTCTATTGTAATCTACTATGTCAACTAACTCTAGCTGACAGCAAAATGGCTAACTTTAGCCCTCTATCAACTAACTCTAGTTGATATAAAAACACGGCTAACTCTAGCCCACCCTGTCAGCCAACTCTAGCTGAAACTATTGCTTACAAAAAAGCAAAATCAAAACAACCAACACCTATCCAAAGCTTCTCTTAATGAAGAGTTAGGTTTATAATGAAAAGAAAAAGCAAAAACTCAAACACAAAAACTAAAGATATCTTCAGTTATCACAAGCAGGTTCCTTGGTGGATGAATCTTTGCTTGAGAGAAGAGTGGAGGCTTTTTGCAGAGAGAAATGTCAATTTTGGTCTAGAAAATATAATAGAAACATTTACTAATACTAGTCCACGAAGCCTTTAATAATAATACGAATGGAATCCTAAGCCGAGACATGTCCCCGGGAATACCATAAAATAAAATAGCCCAAGTCTAACTGAAAGAAAACATATGCCTTCCAAAAGATGGATGGCTTACCACTTACTAGCAGCTGTCCTAAATGAATCCTAACACTGGGAAGAATCACGGGTAAGTGTTTCAGAACCTACATCGTAAAAAGATGTAGCATCCGGGGATGATTAATACGATGAGTACTATCATCCAACCCACGGGAGAGGGAATATAACATTTTATAAGACAAAATCATGAGATGCATAATGTAAATCACGAGTACAAGAAATCATGAAATAAACTCTGAAGTAATCAAACATAATCATCCTTTAAATGCTTGCTTTATGGAATATATAGTTTCACCGACCTTAGGCAACCCACGGGCTGATATGCATCCGGTATTCGCCCAACCGGTGGGGCCCCTGTAACACCCCGTAAACTTTCGAATGCATGCGACTACCTTAATATTGATGGAATTATTTAAACTTGCTAAAGTTGGTGCAAGACTCATGAATGTTAATGGACCAAATTTAATCTTGTGAGTGTGGGCTCAAATTAAGGCCCAAGTGAAACAAGAAAGGCATGGCCCAAAGGGGAATTTGACCCATTCTTTCTTGACCAAGAAAATCCATCAATTATTGACTAATTGGTTGGCTAAATATGACCTTAAGGGGCTATAAAAGGGCAAGAAAAATCAGATTTTTATCACATAAGCCACCTTGCCATTTCTTACATTTTCTAGACATTTCCAAGAGCCAAAAAGAAACCCTTTTCAATCTTAAGGCAACCACACTTGTTTTGCCAAGATCATCACTTGGTAAGTGTTAGTAAGTATTTATTCTTATGGTTTAATATATTATGTGCATAAGAGATAGTATGGATTTTGATGGTTATGTCTAAAAGGGTTGATTGGGGCACTTTTTCTTATGTGACACAAGTTGTGTTATTTTGGTGATATGAACTTGGAAGTGGCCTTGTGGTCTTGAAAGAAGTAAGATTGATGGTTTGAACATCAACATGTATGATATGGTTATGCCCTAAGTTGATTTTTCTTTATGTGTCATTTTTGGAAATTGTTGTTATGGAAAAAGTGTATGGAATTGGTCACGTAATGAAAGGAAAATCTGATTTTTATTCAAAGGAATACACAACACATTTCTAGAAATTTCCCAAAATTTCTCTCAACTCTTAAAGAACCCTAAGCCAACTTTTGGAGCAAGATCATCATTTTTCAAGCTTAGGTAAGTGATTACTCTTATGGATTAATATATTATATGCATGGGAAAGTATGTAAATCATGTTGGTTATGCTTGGAAGGGTTGACTATGGCACTTTGTGTTTTTTGTAAAAGATGTGTTATCCATGGGATTTACACTTGAAATATGCCTTATGATTTTGATGAAAGAGCATGGTATGGATGAAATATCAACATGTATGGTGTGATTATGTTATTAATCTTGTTAATTTCATATAAGTGTAAATTATGGAATTTTGGCCGATTTGTTGTTGTGAGGTGTATTGAAGTAATTTGATGGAATAATTGTGATGTTGTGGTGATAAAGAGTGGAAAGTATGAACTTGGTGTGACATGCTAATGGTTTATGATATTTTTGTCAATGTTGGGAATATTGTGGTATTATTAGTATGATAATTTCATCAATGGTATTGTCAAGGGGGAAATGACAATTTTAAAGGCAAACATGTAATTCATTGACGTCATATGCATTTGTAAGCTGGTTGGTGGTTAATGTAAATTCCGTTATGTATTTGTGTTGTAGGGTGAAACATAAGGAAGGAGCGGGACTATTGTGTTCACGTATAGGATTGAGTATTCATATTGAGAATACGAGGTATGTAAGGTTCCTCTTTCCGTATCCTTCTGTAGCATATAGTGTACACCTTGTTATGGTACTTACTCATTCCCGAAGTGTCCTAAGGCATCTCATTTCATGTTATCATCTAGTGTTAGTCACATATACCTTATTCTTGATTATTGTCATTCATGTATTACATAGTTATGGACATGGTTCCAAGTTCCAATAATGTTATGTTCCAAAGCTTCCAATAATGTTACAATTACAAAGTATCAATCTCATTAGCGTAAAGGTATAAAGTAAGCATCTACGTGTTTCCAATAATGATATAATCATCGAATGAACTTTTCTCAAGATTAAAGAAGTAATGTTGTGAAGAGAAGTGATGTGTTGTTGGGTGGTATCCTATGGGGTTAAAATACCTCGCATGGGTCGATCCCAATATATACGGGTGGTATCCCATGGGGTTAACATACCTCGTATGGGTCGATCCCGCTTCTACGGGTGGTATCCCAGGGGCAAAAGGAGAGCCTAGCATGGGTCGATCCCGAAAGCTGTTAAGTACCCACTGATCAGCTTGGAGCCCGGGCATTGTAAGAATGGAAGAATGAATTATGAATGAAGAGGTGAACGATGAAGGGATGAATAAGCATAAAAGTAAAAGAAGCAATCCATCTAATGTACATATTTCCATACATATAGAGTGATGGCTTATCCATGTTGGTTTTTTTTACTTATATTTGATTCCATTAAAGTTTTGTTGTATCATAGAGTTTCTTATGGCCTTACATACTCATTACATTCTTCGTACTGACCCCTTTGGGGGAAATTTACCTTACTTTCTGCAGGCACAGGTACTAGTAGACCTCCACAGTAGGTTGCGGATCTTTTGCCGATCTTTGGTGAGCTCCAGTTGGTTCGGGGCTTCCCGGGTCTCTTGTGTACATTTATTTTGGTACTGTAGCGTTGTGTAATATGTGTACTCTTGTTAGAGGCTTTTGTAGACCGATGTGGATATATGAACGAAGAGTTGTATGTCCACCTTAACTTGATGGCCCTAACGGCCAAGTTTCTTATATGTATATATATAATGCTTCATGATTTCCGCTCTTAGTATCTTATATCTTTACGTGGTAGTAATGTTTCTTATGGCATGCATATGATTGGGTATGAGTAAAGATTGGTCTCTCGAGCCATATCGGCTTAGGGTGCCAATCACGCCTCGTTGGAACTCGGGGTGTGATAGCCCCAATCCATGTTTGCCACATAAATTGAGATGAACATAGTATGGCCATCATAAAGTGCTGCCCTCATTGAGGTGCGTGTGAAAATCATCCCATTTGGGAGCGAACCACCCCTATGTCGACAAACATAAGTTTCCGGCGTTGATCACAAGGACTTACACCTTCTCGGTGAACTACATAATTCCCAAATACGCCCCATTAAAACAACTTTCATAAATCCTTATCCGTGGAGTCTTTTATTAAGGCATTCATATTGTGGTACCATCATACCAAGACTTGCAAGTCATCCATATTATGCCTAACCATTATTGTAAAACCTTATAGACTCCAAATTCCGTCTTTAAATTCATGACATAGTCATATTAGGATTCTCATATAATCATTAAACCTTTCGCCATTTCATTACATACATTGCTCAAAAGACGAAATAAACATCATAAATTCCATTGAAAAACAAGTTTGTAAAAAAGGTTGAAAATCATAGTTTTCATCATTCATAGATTTAGCGTTTCAAATTCATATAAAGAAAGTCACCCTTTTTTTCAAATGATGTGTTCAATATTCAAAACCCTCTAATAATGATTAGAAAACAATTTATAACAAGAGGGAAGACAGTATTAAGCTTTTAACAAATGAAATCCTCAACCCTAGTTTCAAACCATTGATATAATATACATAAATACTAAATGAATTAACACTTTGCAATTATAGTTGAAATAGGGAGTGTTCAACATGCCTTTTTGTCTGTAAGGAATTGAAAAAGCTTGAATCCTTAGCTTGAAACTTGAACCCTAGCTTCTTTTTACTTCTAAGTAACTTGTGAAAAATAAAATGTGATTTTGAATGAGGAATGTCGTATTTGGGGGCTTGGGAATGTATTAAAGTCATGGGGGAACGGTTTCCATAGAGGAAGGACCAAAGTACCCTTAAAATATCTGATTAAAACGAAGTCTTGCTAGGCAAAATAGGGAGGGTGAGGCGCACACCCAAGGCATGGCTTTCCCCGTACGGTGTGAGGCGCATCAAGACTCAAACCCCATGCGGCGTGAGGCCCATCATGACAAGCCCCGTGTGGTGCAAGCCTCACCATAGGGTTAAGGTAATGATCTTTTGTGATGGCTTGAGCGGCTCAAGGCCAAGGCACGGCCTTGCTCGTGCGATGCATGTTCCAATTTCTCACCTTAAACCCTTTCCAACACGTCTTAACTCACCCCCAATCGATGTCTACTCACTCTTAGGGTCACATAGGATGGTTTCTAGCTCTAAACATACGTCCAAACATGCGGGGCATTACATTACCCTCCCTTGAGATCATTCGTCCCCGAATAATGATCAAGGATAAATTTTACACTTAGAAGAGTTTCCATGAAACTTTAAGGCATGAATTTGGAAAGATAGAAAATGAGCATAGAACTGGTACCTTAAACATCATCACCCAAAGTAGGAAACAAAAAGGGGTATCTAGCTTTCATGTCATCTTCCGATTCCCAAGTAGCTTCCTCTACCTTTTGATTCCTCCATAATACTTTCACCGAACTTGGTTCTCAACTTTCGAACTTGCTTATCTAAGATCTCTAAAGGAACTTCCTCATAAGACAGAGAATCTTCAACCTGCTGCATGTAAACTACTACCTTGGATATATCCATGTCATTGTTCAGCATAGCCTCTTTACTCTCTATTGTCAAGTCATCAGAGAGACCAGAAGTAAATGTCATGCCTCGAATTCCCACGGGTCGGACTGGCACACGAAGCCGTTATGGCCCGAGAGAACCAATCTTCATTCATGTACACTCATATGCATGCCTCTGTATGAATATCATTCTATCTCATATAACTATAAGATACCATTGGCGAAAATCATGGCAAACATATGTTATATATGAAACTTGGCCGTTAGGGCCAGCAAGTCAAAATGGACACACATTTATTACATTTATCTTCCCACGTACATCTACAAAGCCTCTAACAGATACATGTACATAACCATCCTAAAGTCGGGACAAGTCCCCGCTTTATACAACATTTACATAGTATCAAAATCAATGTACAACTGTGACTCGAAAAGCCCTGAACCAACTGGAGCTCACCAAAGATCTGCAAATGACCCGCTACCTACTGTGGAGGTCTACTAGGACCTGCGCCTGCAGCAAGTAAGGTAAGTCCCCAAAGGACGTCAGTACGAAGAATGTACTGAGTATGTAAGGCTATAAGAAACTGCATCATACATAAGAACTTAAATGGAATCAAATATAAGAGAATAGTCAATATGGATAACCCATCGATAACCATGTATATTACTTTCATTACTTTTTTTTCTTCGTTGCTTCTATGTTAATTCATCATCACTTGTACCATGTCGTACCCGGACCCCAACTGATCAGTGGGTCTTTACATAACATAACGTTATGTTGGGATCGGCTCGAGCTAGGCTTATGCCTCTAGAGCTGCCACCCATAAATCAATATATCGGGTTCGGCTCGAGCTAGGTTCTTACCTCTAGAGATGCCACCCATAAACCAATATATCAGGTTCGGCTAGAGCTAGGTTCTCACCTCTAGAGCTGCCCCCTGTCAGGTTCGGCCCCTAGCTAGGCTTATGCCTCTAGAGCTGCCCCCTGATCCAATAATCTCGGGATCGACTTAAGCTAGGATTATGCCTCTAGAGCTGCCACCCGTACTCTTACAACCAACAACTATGCATTACTTCATTTCTTTACTTTGAGAGATTGATACGTCGGTAGTCATAACATTATTGAAACTTTGGCATCGTAATATTATTGGACCTTGGGAACCATGTCCTCAATTATGTGACACATGAATAACAATTGATCAATGAATAAGGAACATGTGATTAACAATAGATGACAACCTGAACTGAGATACTTTAGAACATTCAGAATGGAACAAGTACAATGACAATGTGAACACTATGTGCTGCAGAAGGATACTGAAAGAGTAAACTTACATACCTTATCTTCCCAATATGAATATACAGTCCTATATATGAGTACAATAATCCAGCTCTTTCCTTATGTATTACTCTACAACACAAGGTCATAACGGAGCTCACGTTAACAACTAACTACCTTACAAATTCAGGTCTAGGATCATTTTCCATGTTATCATATATATATACTTAATGATTATAAATACTTACTTTTTATTGCTCTGATCCCGTATCTTAAACTTTTTCTTCCATTTGAAACAAATGAGGGTACTTTGACTTCATCATTTCTTCAGCTTCCCATGTGATCTCTTCTGCTTGCTGATTTCTCCAAAGTACTTTAACGGAAACTATGTCTTTATTCCTTAACCTCTTCACTTGTCTATCCAGAATAGCAATCGATATCTCCTCATAGGTAAGATCCTCCATAACTTGTACATCTTCAATGGGAGCAATACGAGATGGATTTCCTATGTACTTTTAAAGCATCGAAACATGAAAAACTGAATGAACTGTGGAGAGTTCTTGGGGTAATACTAATTCATACGCAACTTGCCCACATCTTCGGACAATTTCATATGGTCCTATATAATGCAGACTCAACTTTCCTTTCCTTCCAAATCTCATTACCCCTTTCATCGGTGACACCTTCAAGAATACCCAATCACCTATGGCAAATTCAAGCCCTCTTCTTCTGATATCAGCATATGACTTGTGTTGACTTTGGGTAGTTTGTAGCCACTGTTGAATCACTTTAACTTTCTCCATAGCCTAATGAACAAGATCTGGCCCAAGTAAAGTAGTTTCACCCGCTTTAAACCATCCAATTGGTGATCTACACTTCCTTCCATATAAATCTTCATAAGGCGCCATTTTGATACTTGAATGATAGCTATTGTTGTAGGAAAATTCAATAAGAGGCAAATGGTCATCCCAACTGCCTTGAAAATCTAACGTGCAAGCTCGTTGCATATCTTCAAGTGCTTTGATAGTACGTTCTGCTTGTCCATCAGTCTGAGGATGAAGAGCCATACTCAGATTCACTTGTGTACCCAAGCTCTTTTGAAAATATCTTGAAAAATGTGCAGTAAATTGAGCTCCCCTGTCTGATATAATGGAGATCGAAATTCCATGTAATCGCACTATCTCTCTAACATACAACCTTGCATACTCTTCAGCTGTATAGGTGGTCTTGACTGGTAGGAAATGCACTGAATTGGTAAGCCTGTCAACTATTACCCATATGGAATCAAATTTCAGCAGTGTACGAGGCAAACCTGTGATGAAATACATATTAAACATGTCCCATTTCCAGACTGGAAGATTGATACATTGCATGTAACCTCCAGGTTTCTGATGCTCTACCTTTACTTGTTGACAATTTGGGCATTGAGCGACAAATTCTGCAATGTTCTTCTTCATGTTTCCCCCCCAATACATTTCTTTCAAATCGTGATACATCTTGGTAGCTCCCGGATGAACAGAATATCGTGAATGATGTGTCTCTGTCATAATTCATTTCCTCAGCTCGTCTACATCCAGTACACATAATCTACCTTTGTATTGAAGTACTCCTTCTTGCGTAAGATAAAATGCCTTTGTCAAACCCTGTTGTACATTCTCTTTTAGCTGCAATAACATAGGATCCGCAAGCTGCTTCTCTTTCGCTTCAGCTATTAATAAAGATTCTTCCGCATTTTGTACAATAACCCCTTCATCTGAGGATTTAAGAAGATGAACCCCCAAGTTGGCTAATTGATGTAGATCCTTGACTAAGTCTTGCTTTTCCATCAACTGGACACTAGTGCCTCCTATTGCCTTGCGGTTTAATGCGTCAGCTACCACATTTGCTTTTCCTGGATGATTTAGGATATCAATATCATAGTCTTTCAATAGCTCAAGCCACCTCCACTGCCTCAGATTCAAATCCTTCTACTTAAAGATATATTGCAAACTTTTGTGATCGGTGTAGATGTCAACATGAATTCCATACAAATAAGGGCGCCATATCTTTAAAGCAAATACTACAGCTGCTGACTCAAAATCATGTGTGGTATAATTTCTCTCATGTGGCCGCAACTGTCTTGAGGTATACGCTATTACATTACCGTGCTGCATCAATACACACCCTAGGCCAACTCCGAAAGCATCACAATATACTGCATACCCCTCTGTGCCTTTTGAAAGTACCAATATCGGTGTAGAAGTTAATTTATCTTTCAACTCTTGGAAACTTTTCTCACACGCATCATTCCATTGAAACTTGATTGCCTTATGTGTAAGATTTGTTAAAGGTGCAACAATGGAAGAAAACCCTTCAACAAACCTTCGATAATAACTTGCCAACCTAAGGAAACTACGAATTTCCATAGGTGTCATAGGCCTTGGCCAATTTTTCACCGCTTCAATCTTTTGTGTATCAACCTTTATCCCTTCATATAACACAATGTGACCCAAGAATGCTGCGGATTTCAACCAAAACTCACATTTAGAGAACTTTGCATACAATTTACGCTCACGAAGAATTTGTAACACCTGTCGTAAGTGATTAGCATGGTCCTCTTGTGATCTTGAATAAACCAAAATGTCATCTATAAACACCGTCACGAACACGTCTAGAAAAGGCTTAAACACCCTATTCATCAAATCCATGAACACAGCTGGTGCATTTGTTCGACCAAACAACATAACTAAAAATTCTTAATGGCCATACTATGTTTCGAAAGCTGTGTTGGGTATATCTTTTTCTCTAACTCTGACTTGATGGTAACCCGATCTCAAGTCAATCTTTGAAAAATATTTGGCACCCTGTAACTGATCAAACAAATCATCAATTCTGGGAAGGGGATATTTGTTTTTGATCGTTACCTTATTCAATTGCCGATAGTTAATGCACATTCTCAATGTGTCGTCTTTCTTCCATACAAATAATACTGGTGCACCCCACGGGGACATACTAGGCCTGATGAAGCCCTTGTCCAGCAAGTCTTTTAATTTCTCCTTCAGTTCTCGCAATTCTGCTGGAGCCATTCTATACGGGGGAATCGAGATAGGCTGAGTGCCTGGAATCACATCAATACCGAACTTTACTTCCCGTTCCGGAGGCAAACCTGGAAGATCCTTTGGAAATACATCAAGGAATTCCTTGACCACTAGAACCGACTGAGGGTTTAGTGGTTCCACATCAGTATCTTTCACTCGTACTAAGTGGCATATGTACCCCTTGGCTATCATTTTCCTTGCTTTACGATAGAAAGTAAATTTTCCTCTTGGTGCCCCTACATTACCCTTCCATTCAAGATCATTCGTTTGTGGAAAATGAAAATGTACTTCCTTAGCTCGGCAATCTACTGTGACATAGCAAGTAGTCAACCAATCCATACCCATTATGACATCAAAATCCACTATTTCTAGGTCAATAGGACCAGTCAGTGTATCATGACCACACACTGTTACCACAAAATTACAATATACTCTTTTTGCAACAATATATTCGCCAACTGGTGTAGATACTTCAATTGACTTAATTAATAATTTCGGTGCTCTTTCAAATTTTACAGCAATCAATGGAGTAACATATGATAATGTAGAACTCGGATCAATCAATACATATACATTGTGTGAAAATATGGATAAGGTACCTGTGACTACATCAGGAGAAGCCTCCGAATTCTGCCGGTCCACTAGAGCACAGGTGCGCTGGGTTCCACTTGAACTAGCTGCTCCTCTAGCACCTCTACCACGACCAGCAGGCCACACTCCTCTACTTAGGGAAGGAACCGATGATGATGATGCAACGGTTGACCCCGTTCCCCTTTGTGGGCATTCTCTCATCATTTGCCCCGAAATACCGCACCAAAAATAAATATTTGTCCCCAACCAACATGTACCTGAATGAACCCATCCGCAGTGTTGACACAACTGATGAGGAAATCCTACTGCCTGTGAACCTTGAGGCCCACTACTCTGCCCAGCTTGACTACCTCTAAACCCTCGGAATTGAGATTGAGTGCCTGCTGTGGAATAAGAGAATGAGGGTCTAGGCGGTCTAGGAAACATTTGAGGCCTAGATTCTCCTTGGGACACCATAGACTGTCCCATAGGTTTAGCTCTTTTTGACGGCCCTCTTTCAAATTCGTGCACCCTCCTTCTTTGCCTCTGGTCCTCCATCTTCTGTGTAAACGCCTGTATTCTGGATATATCCATATCTCGGTTCAAAGCAACAATGGTACAGTCCCTTACCAAATATGGCTATAATCTGTCCACATATCGATGGACTCTGTCTGTCATTATGGCTACTACATTCGGAGCATATCGAGCCAAATAATTAAACTGTAGACTGTATTCTCTAACACTCATTTTCCATTGACGAAGATTTAGAAACTGGTTTGCACGTGCCTCTCAGATCTCATATGGGAGGTAGTGATCAAGAAAGGCCATTTTAAATTCCTCCCAACCAGCTGGAAGTACATCAATACCCCTCGCTCTTTTCCAGTCTTCATACCATAATATAGCTTCACCTTTCAATCTATAGGCTACAAGCTCAACTGTTTCTATACCAGTCACGTGCATACCATCTAGAGCCCTTTGGATTTGACAGTTGAACAGTTGAACTAGGGTAGAAACAGTTGAACTTGCTGCATATAGATTGAAAGAAGAGGCGATATTGTGGTATGAAGATTGGAAGAAATCTCGTGGTGTCGGTGCAAATCCACCTAATTGGGAAGAATTTAAAGCGGCTTTCCTTGATCACTACCTTCTTTATGAGATCCGAGAGGCTCGTGCGGATCAATGCTTGAATCTTCGTCAAGGGAATCTGAGTGTTAGAGAATACAGTCTACAATTTAATTCTTTGGCTCGATATGCTCCGAATGTAGTGGCCACAATGACAGACAGAGTACATCGATATGTGGACAGATTGGATCTATATTTGGTAAGAGACTGCACTATTGCTGCTTTAAATCGAGATATGGATATAGCTAGAATTCAGGCCTTCGCACAAAAGATGGAGGAACAAAGGCAAAGAAGAAGAGTACATGAATCTGAACGAGGACAGTCCAAAAGAGCTTGACCTATGGGACAGTCTATGGTGTCCCAAGGAGAATCTAGACCTCGGATGTTTCCTAGACCGCCGATACCGTCATTCTCTTATTCCACAGCAGGCACTCAAGATCAATTCCGAGGGTTTAGAGGTAGTAATGTTGGGCAGAGTAGTGGGATTCGAGGTTTGCAGACCGCTGGATTTTCTCATCAGCCATGTCAGCAACGTGGATGGTTTCATTTAGGTGAATGCCGGCTTGGGACAAATGTTTACTTTTGGTGCAGTATGACGGGGCATATGATGAGAGACTGCCCACAAGAGGCTTGGGTAATGTGGCGCGACCTGCGGGATCAACCGTTGCATCATCATCATTGGTTCCTCCCCTAGGCAGAGGTGTACAGCCTGCGGGTCGTGGTAGAGGTGCCAGAGGAGTAGCCAGTTCCAGTGGAACTTAGAATCGTACTTATGCTATAGTGGACCGGTAGAATTCGGAGGCTTCTCCTGATGTCGTCTCAGGTACATTATCCATATTTTCATATAATGTATATGCATTGATTGATCTGGGTTTTACATTGTCATATGTTACTCCATTGATTGCCGCAAAATTTGAAAGAACACCGGAACTATTAACTAAGTCAATTGAAGTATCTACACCAGTTGGTGAATATATTATTGCAAAAAGAGTATATCGTAATTGTGTGGTAACTGTGTGTGGTTATGATACACTGGCCGATCTTATTGAACTGGACATGGTGGATTTTGATGTCATAATAGGCATGGATTGGTTGGCTTCTTATTATGCCACGATAGATTGCCGAGCTAAGAAAGTACATTTTCATTTTCCACAAATGAATGTTCTTGAATGGAAGGGTGATGTAGGGGCATCAAGAGGCAAATTTATTTCTTATCTTAAGGCTAGGAAAATGATATCCAAGGGGTATATATGCCACTTGGTGAGAGTGCATGATATTGATGAGAAACCACCAACTCCTCAATCAGTTCCAGTGGTCAATGAGTATCTTGATGTATTTCCAGAAGATCTTACAGGTTTGCCTCCAGAGCGGGAAATAGAATTTGGTATTGATGTGATTTCAGGCACTCAACCTATCTCTATTCCCCCAAATATAATGGCTCCAGCAGAATTGCGTGAATTGACTGAGAAATTAAAAGATTTGCTGGACAAGGGCTTCATCAGGCTTAGTATGTCCCCGTGGGGTGCACCGGTATTATTTGTACGAAAGAAAGATGGCACATTGAGAATGTGCATTGAGTATCGACAATTAAATAAGGTAACGATCAAGAACAAATATACCTTCCCTCAAATTGATGATTTGTTTGATCAGTTACAAGGCGCTAAGTGTTTTTCAAAGATTGACTTGAGGTCGGGTTACCATCAAGTCATAGTTAGAGAAAAAGATGTACCCAAGACAGCTTTTCGAACATGGTATGACCATTATTAATTTTTATTTATGTCATTTGTACTAACAAATTCCCCAGTTGTGTTCATGGATTTGATGAATAGGGTGTTTAAGCCATTTTTAGACGTGTTCGTGATGGTATTTATAGATGACATCCTGGTTTATTCAAAGACACAAGAGGACCATGCTAAGCACTTACAACAGGTGTTACAAATTCTTCGAGAGCGTAAGTTGTATGCGAAGTTCTCTAAGTGTGAATTTTGGTTGAAATCTGTAGCATTCTTGGGTCACATTGTGTCAGATGAAGGGATTCGAGTTGATACACAAAAGATTGAAGCGGTGAAAAATTGGCCAAGGCCTATGACACCTATGGAAATTCGTAGTTTCCTTGGGTTGGCAAGTTATTATCGAAGGTTTGTTGAAGGGTTTTCTTCCATTGTTGCACCTTTAACAAATCTTACACACAAGGCAATCAAGTTTCAATGGAATGATGCGTGTGAGAAAAGTTTCCAAGAGTTGAAAGATAAATTAACTTCTACACCGATATTGGTACTTTCAAAAGGCACAGAGGGGTATGCAGTATATTGTGATGCTTTCGGAGTTGGCCTAGGGTGTGTATTGATGCAGCACGGTAATGTAATAGCGTATACCTCAAGACAGTTGCGGCCACATGAGAGAAATTATACCACACATGATTTTGAGTTAGCAGCTGTAGTATTTGCTTTAAAGATATAGCGTCATTATTTGTGTGGAGTTCATGTTGACATCTATACTGATCACAAAAGTTTACAATATATATTTAAGCAAAAGGAACTCAATTTGAGGCAACGAAGGTGGCTTGAGCTTTTGAAAGATTATGATATTGATATCCTATATCATCCAGGAAAAGCAAATGTGGTAGCTGATGCATTAAGCCGCAAGGCAATAGGAGGCACTAGTGGCCAATTGACAGGAAAGTAAGATTTACTCGAAGATCTACATCAATTAGCCAGTTTGGGGGTTCGTCTTCTCGAATCCTCAGATGAAGGGGTTATTGTACAAAATGCGGCCAAATCTTTATTGATAGCTGAGGTAAAAGAGAAGCAGTTTGCGGATCCTATGTTGTTGTAGCTAAAAGAACATGTACAACAGGGTTTGACTAAGGCCTTTGATCTTACAAAAGAAGGGGTGCTTCAATGCCAAGGTAGATTATGTGTACCGGATATAGATGAGCTGAGGAGACAAATTATGATAGAGGCATATCATTCACGATATTCTATTCATCCGGGAGCTACCAAAATGTACCATGATTTGGAAAAAGTGTATTGGTGGGGAAATATGAAGAAGAACATTGCAGAATTTGTCGCTCAATGCCCAAATTGTCAACAAGTAAAGGTAGAGCATCAGAAACCAGGAGGTTACATGCAATGTATCAATCTTTCAGTCTAGAAATGGGATATGATTAATATATATTTCATCATAGGTTTGCCTCGTACACTGCGGAATTTTGATTCTATATGGGTTATAGTTGACAGGCTTACCAAGTCAACACATTTCCTACTAGTCAAGACCACCTATACAGCTGAAGATTATACAAGATTGTATGTGAAAGAAATAGTAAGATTACATGGGATTCCGATCTCCATTATATCAGATAGAGGAGCACAATTTACTGCGCATTTGTGGAGATCTTTTCAGAAGAGTTTGGGTACACAAGTGAATTTGAGTATGACTTTCCATCATTAGATAGATGGACAAGCAGAACGTACTATCCAAACGCTTGAAGATATGCTACGAGCTTGCGCGTTAGATTTTCAAGGTAGGTTGCTCTTATTGAATTTTCTTACAACAATAGCTATCATTCAAGTATTAAAATGGCACCTTATGAAGCTTTGTACGGAAGGAAATATAGATCACCAATTGGATTGTTTGAAGCGGGTGAAACTGCTTTACTTGGGCCAGATCTTGTTCATCAGGCTATGGAGAAAGTTAAAGTGATCCAACAGTGGCTATAAATGGCCCAAAGTCGACACAAGTCATATGCTGATGTTAGAAGAAGAGGGATCGAATTCGCCATAGGTGATTGGGTATTTTTGAAGGTGTCACTAATGAAAGGGGTAATACGATTCGAAAAGAAAGGAAAATTGATTCCACATTTTATAGGCCCATATGAAATTATTAGAAGATTTGGGTAAGTTGCATATGAGTTGGCACTACCCCAAGAACTCTCCACGGTTCATCCGGTAGTTCATGTGTCGATGCTTTGAAAGTGCATAGGAGATCCATCTCATTTTGCTCCCATTGATGACATACAAGTTATGGAGGATCTTACCTATGAGGAGATACTTATTACTATTATGGATAGACAAGTGAAGAGGTTGAGGAATAAAGATATAGCTTCCGTGAAGTTACTTTGGAGAAATCAACAAATAGAAGAGATCACATGGGAAGTTGAAGAAATAATGAAGTCAAGGTACCCTCATTTGTTCCAAAGGGAATAACAAGCTCAAGATTCGAGATCGGAACAATGACAAGTAAGTATTTATAAGCATTAAGTATATATATATATATGATAACATGAAGAATGCTCCTAGACTTGCATTTGTTTAAATTGAATGATGTCACTAACATTCGACGACGAATGTTTCTAACGGGGGAAGAATGTAACACCCCATACATTCCCGAATCCATGAGACTACCTTAACATTTATTGAATTATTTAAACATGAGAGAGTTGGTGAATTTATGCATTAATTTGTTGGGCTTAAGTGAATCATGTGCCATTGGGCCCAAATGAGGCCCAAAAATCATAAAAAGACATGGCCCAAAATGGAATTTGACCCATTCTTCCATTGACCAAGTAAACACATTAAATGTGTGGATAAGGATGATTAGGAAGGTACTATATAAGTCAAGAAAAATAAGATTTTTATTCATAAAAGCACACATGTCATTTTCTAGATTTTTCCAAATATTTCTCTTCTCCCACAAACCCTACGACAACTACTTTTTGGACAAGATCACTCTTTGGTAAGCTTTGGTAAGTGTTTATTTTTATGGTTTACTATATGATACGCTTAAGATTATGTATAAATCATGTTGTTTATGTTGGCACAGTGTTGGGCAGTCACTATGTGTAAAATAGTGTACTTTTGCTTAATCGGTGAAGGGTTTTGCCTTCTAAACAGTGAAGTGAACTTGTGGTATTGAAGGAAGAGAGTTTGGTGTGTTTAATATCAACATGTATATGTGTTTATTTCCTTAACTTGTTTCCTTTTTGGTGTATAACACGTGGCATTGTTATTGTGAAATTGGTCATGGATTTGGTGACGTATTGAAAGGAAAGTGTAGTTTTGGTGTTGTTTATGTGCGTTGTTGAACCATGAATGTTCATTGGTATCTATTATGATATAAATTATGTAAATAAAAGCTTACTTATGGCCTTGTACCATTTATTACACAAAAGGACCCAAAAAGGACCCTTTTTGGCCGATTTGGGCATCCGCCCCCGCAGACGAAGGCACCTGCGGGCGCAGATGCCAATGCAGGTGACCCTGGACACTGCCAAGGGTCACCTGTGGATGAATTTCAGCCACCTTCTGGTGCTATGGCTTCGTAGGTCACCCAAGAATGTCATTTGGTACGGTTTTGTCTCTCTTTGATCCTCGAAGGCCCCTATACCCTTTTTAGATGTTATTATCAACTTATGATATCTTTTTAATGACTTTAAAGGGTCGTATGGAGGCATGTTGGACTATATTAATTATAGATTTTTGTTCATAAGTTGTTATGAGGCAATTTGATGGAGTAATTATGATGGAATGATAATGGGGAGGCATAAAGGGTAAACGTGGTGTGAAATGCTATTGATGAATGATGTCTTGGTCAATGTGTGGAATGTTATGGTGTTGTTGGTATGATAATGCAGTGGATTATATTATGAGGGTAAAATGACGTTATATGGCAGTCATAGAGCTCATTGTCGTCTTGTATACTTGTACGACAACTAGTTGTTAATTTAAGCTCCGTTATGTGCTTGTATTGTAGAGTGAAACGTAAGGAAGGAGCTGGACTATTGTGTTCATATATAGGCTTGTGTATTCATACTTGGAAGTGAAGGTTTGTAAGGTTACTCTTTCTTTATCCTTTTGCAGCATATAGTATTCACCTTGTCACTGTACTTATTCATTTCCGAAATGTTCTAAGGTATCTCATTTCAGGTTATCATCTATTGTTAATCACATATATCTTATTCTTTGACCTATTGTTATTCATGTGTCACATAATGGTGGACATGATTCAAAGTTCCAATAATGTTTCATTCAAAAGTTCCAATAATGACATAGTCATCGAATGAACTATTTCTAAGATTGAAGAAGTGAGGTAATAACGTTTCTATTCTTGGGTGGTATCCCAGGGGTTAAAATACCTAGCATGGGTCGATCCCAATATCTCGGGTGGTATCCCAGGGGTGAAAAGAACACCTAGCATGGGTCAATCCCACTACTACGGGTGGTATCCTAGGGGCAAAAGAAAAGTTTAGCATAGGTCGATCCTGAAAACTGTTGATTACCCACTGATTAGCTTGGGGCCCGGGCATTGTAAGAATGGAAGGATGAGTAGTGAATGAGGAAGTGAGTGATGAACGAATGAATGAGCGTAAAAGTAAAGAAGGTAATCCACGTAATGAATATATTTCCATACATATAGAATGGTGACTTATCCATATTGGTTATTCACTTATATTTGATTCCATTGAAGTATTTATGTATCATATAGTTTCTTATGGCCTTACATACTCAGTACATTCTTCGTATTGACGTTCCTTGTGGGACTTACCTTACTTGCTGTAGGCACAGGTACTAGTAGACCTCCACAGTAAGCTGCGGGTCATCTACTGATCTTTGGTGAGGTCCAATTGGTTCGGGGCTTTCCAAGTCACAGTTGTACATTGGTTTTGGTTATGTAAATGTTGTGTAAAGCGGGGAATTGTCCCAAATTTAGGATGGTTATGTATGTGCTTCTGTTAGAGGCTTTTGTAGACATATGTGGGTATATGAATATAAGAGATGTATGTTCATTTTGAATTGATGGCCCTAACGGCCATGTTTCACGTATGTATGTATCACATGTTCCATAATTTCCGCTATTAGCATTTTATGTCCTTACGTGGTGGTGATGTTTCTTATGGCATGCATATGAATGGACATGAGTAAAGATTGGTTCTCTCGGGCCTTATCGGCTTCGAGTGCCTGTCCGCCCCGTTGGAATTCGGGTTGTGACACTACAGAAGGATACAGAAAGAGTAACCTTACATACCTTATCTTCCTAATATGAATATACAGTCCTATATATGAATACAATAATCCAGCTCCTTCCTTACGTGTTACTCTACAACACAAGGTCATAACGGAGCTCACGTTAACAACTAACTACCTTACAAGAGCACAAAATGACAATGAGCTGCATGACTGCCATATAACATCATTTCACCCTTTATAATACAATCCACTGCATTACCATACCAACAACACCATAACATTCGACACATTGACCAAGACATCATAAACCAATAGCATTTCACACTAAGTTTACCCTTTACGCTTCCTCATTAACACTACGTCATAATTATTCCATCAAGTCACCTCAATACCTTTTGTAACCACACATTAACAATAATCCATAATTGATATAATCCAACATACCTCCAAACGACCCTCTTAAAGTCATTCAATAGGTATCACAAGTTGATAATTACATCCAAAAAGGGTATAGGGGCCTTCGGGGATCAAAGAGAGACAAAAACATACAAAATGAAATTTTGGACTGGGCTGTGGAGCCACCTGCGCCCGAAGGTGGATGAAATGTGGCCGCAGGTGCCCCTCTGGCCTTGTCCAGAGCCACCTGCATTGGCATCTGCACCCGCAGGTGCTCCAGACGCGAGGGCGGATGCCCGTTTCAGGCTCCAGGGGTCATTTTAAGGTCCTTTTTTGTAATAAATGGTCCATGGACATAAATAAGCTTATATTTACATGTTTTAGGTCAACTCGGATGCCAACGAACAACCATGGTTTCACAACACACATGAACATCACCAAAATTACATTTTCCTGTCAATACGTCACCAATTCCATGATTAATTTCATACCAACAATTCCAAGTGTTATACACAAATATAAAACAAGTTAAGAATATAACCACATATTACATGTTGATATTTAATCCATCAAGTTCACTTCCTTCAAGACCACAAGTCCATTTTCAAGTTTACAAGGCAAAACCCTTTTCCGATTGCAAAAGTAGACAGTTTTACACATAGTGAACTGTCCCACCCTTTGCCAACATAACCAACATGATTTATGCACCATATTAAGCATATAATATACTAAACCATAAGAATAAACACTTACCAAATCTTTGCAGGAGAGTGATCTTGTCCAAAGGAGAATAGTTGCCTTAGGGTTTGAAGATGAGAAATATCTTTAGAAAAGCCTAGACTTGGCTTGTGTGTCACAATGAATAAAAATCTGATTTTTGTGCCCTTTTATAGTCCATTTTAGTATCATCCTAAGCCATACTTTGGTCATAAATGCTATGTTTACTTGGTCAATTCCAAGAATGGGTCATTTTCATTGGGCCATGCATTTTTGCTTCATTTTGGGCATCTTTTGAGCCCAAATCACAAGATTAAATTCATCCCATCAAATTTAATGTATAATACCCCAACAATACCATGTATAAATGATTCCATAAATGTTATGGTAATTAACTAGGTTTGAAAACATACGGGGTGTTACATTAAACTTCCTCATTCGGGCCCTTATATTAGACACCAACTCTAGAGCATAACGAGACAACTGAGTAAAATTCAGAGCATACACTTTATACATGTATTTCCTTTCTTCAAGTTCACAAACTTCTCAGCCTTAGCCCCCTTAACTCCTAAGGAAAGAAGTGATCGAGAATGGCCGCAGAAAAATCTTCCCAAACTGCCAGTTCCGTATCTTTACCCATATACTGCTCCCATTCATCATACCACTGATATGCCACCTCTTTCAGCTGGTAGGCTGAAAACTCCACCCTTTCAGTATCACTAGCATACATCACTCTAAAAATCTTTTCCATTTCATCAATAATTCTTGAGGATCCTTCTCGACTTTGGACCCCTTAAAAGTCGGTGGGTGTCGCCGTATAAACTAGCCAACTCGAGTAGCATTTGATGAACCAATAATAGACCTAGCATTTTCTAACTGAAGGGACTGAGAAGATACAATCTGGGTAAGCATCTAAATGGTCTGTCTGAACTCCGCATTAGAAACTTCACCCTACTGGGGCTGAGCTCGTGTAGTACCAGACCTGGGAGCCCGAGGAGGACTAGTCAGGACTGGTGGAACCCCAATAGGAGTGGTGGTGCTAGAAGTACAAGTTCCATTATGGGTCCGCATCCCATTAGTAGGACGAACCTCTTCAGCATTTGCCCTAGTGGAGATAGGGGTCCCAACAGAAGTTCCTTGACTATTAGTCCTTCTTGGAGGCATAATCTGAAATACGAAATGAATTTAGGAGTTAGAGGAATTCACTTGAAACTGGATTCTTTAGCATGAACTAGAACAAGAATAAAAGGAAATATTCCTAATGTCTTATAGCCTCCAGTTTATAAGTGTGGTGCGCTACACACCCATAAAAAGGACACTAATTAACACTACTTCGTAGACGCCTTGAGATCCTGAACCGTGCTCTGATACCAAGTTTGTCATAAACCAAGCCAGTCCCTAGCCGTAACATACATTCCAGACTAATGAAGGCCCAAAAAGACCCCTTAGCGTAACATCAAAAGCACAGTCAAACATAAAGTGTGAAAATAGGCCCATAATTATGAAGTTCAACTTCGAACAAGAGTTTAAACATTTGGTCTAGAAAACATAATAGAAACATCTACCAATACTAGTCCACGAAACCTTTAATAATAATACGAATGAAATGCTACGCCAAGATATTTCCCTGAGAATACCATAAAACAAAATAGCCCAAGTCTAACTGAAAGAAAACATATGCTTTTCGAAAGATGGATGGCTCACCACTTGCTAGCAGTTATCCTGAATGAATCCTAATGTTAGGCAGAATCATGGGTAAGTGCTTCAAAACCTATGTTATGACAAGATGTAGCGTCCGAGGACGGTCAGTATGATGAGTATTGGCATGCAACCTAAGGGAGAGGGAATAGAATATTTTATAAGGCAAAATCAAGAGATGCATAATGTAAATCACGAGTATAAGCAATCATGAAATAAACTCTTAAGTAATAAAAAATAATCATTCTTTAAATGCTTTCTTTATGGAATATGTAGTTTCATCGACCTTAGGCAACCTACGGGGCTGATATGGGTCTTATATTCACCCAATCGATGGGGCCCCAATCCATGTTTGCCTCATGAATTGAGATGAACATAGTATGGCCATCATAACATACCGCCCTCATTAAGGTGTGTGTCAAGGTCATCTTATTTGGGAGTAAACCACCCTTATGTCGACAAACATAGGTTTTCGGCATTGGTCACAAGGACTTACACCTTCTCGGTGAACTACATAATTCCCAAATATGCCCCATTAAAACAAATTTCATAAATCCTTATCCGTGGAGTCTTTTATTAAGGCATTCACATTTTGGTACATGATAAGAATGTTTCTCCTTCAAAATTATATGTGTATAATTTTTTTAATTTATTATCATTTTAAACAACTAATGTATGTTTAAATAACTAGCAAACCTAGTATTTGTTTAGTGTAAACAAAAAAATATTGTTTAAACATTTACTAGTGGTTTATTGTAAGCAAAAAATAGATGCTTGCGATATTTTAATTCTTTCTTTTAATTTATCAACTTTATAAATCATGTAAAGATGCATCAAATCCATTGATGATATAAATTATAGCTTTAAGATTTTTAATTTAGAGGCATGTGTGTTTTTGGCAAAGGTCAGTAACATCATCAGTATAATAAGCCTAGTAGACTTGTGTAGGTAGTGCTTTAGTTTACAAATAGGGGTCAGACAGATCATTGTAGCCACAGTGGTCAGAGTTCCAGTCAGACTTCACAGGGTTCTCATTCTAGGTCTTCAGACCATGGAGGCCAGTCACAGTCAGCAATTACTTCTCACCAGGGCAGGGCTTTCGGGGCTTGTTATGATTGTTGGGAGATTGAACATTTTGCCAAAAAGTGCCCCTAACATGAGATTATTGAGAAGTCCGCACAACCAGTTTAGCCTCTCAGGGTTGTGGTGTCAGAGGTGGTATCAAAGGTAGTAGGGGTGGTCCTCAGGGTTCTCATGGAGGTGCTTAGCTAGGTAGGGCATGTTGACATATGGGTACTCAGTATGGCGGTGGACGTGGACATTTATATGCCTTTCCTGGTAGGCTAGAGGTGGAGGTGTCAAATACCGTGATCATATGTACAATTTTAGTTTTTTGTCAGCCAACTTCTATTTTATTTGATCTAGGTTCTACATAGTTCTATGTGTCAGTATACTTTTCTACTCGGTTGGGATTGGCTAGTGAGCCTTTGCTTGTGCCTATGCATGTAGCTACTCCCGTAGGCAATTCTATAATAGTGAATTAGGTATTCAGGTCCAGTGTGGTGACTATTATGGAATATGATACTTTGGCAGATCTTGTTGTGCTTGTTTTTTTTAATTAAACTTGGGCATGAGGACCTTTTTGTAAAATCAAAAACAATCCAGTCTTAACAAAGGAGTCCAAGCCCAATAGTGACCTAGCCTAAAATTGAAAAATTCAGACAAAAGACAACAAAAACCATAAGATCTTGTTGTGCTTGATATGGTTGATTTCAACAAAATTCCCAGTATGGACTGATTATGCACGGGAACAGAATACTTGTACTTTCTTTCAGAGCATATTTCCAGATCTCTTTTTGAATCACCTAGGCAAAGTTCAAGGCATACCTTTGCGTAATACTTGTAACTAGAACAACACAGTCAAGAGTCAGTGTGTTATCATTACTGATCGGACATAACCTGTGACGTATTATGGACTACTAAAACTTTGCCACAAAGTTCAATGGGGCCTTCTTTATTTTAGCTCTTCTAACTACCTGGTTGACTTCTTCTTTCTTTTCAGTGATGATACCAGCATACCATTTCTAGGGCATGAGTCTATCCTCTTTCGATATCTTTTTGATCACTCTCACCGCATCAACACAATAAAAATATTTCAATGTATTTTTGGGGTCTTATAGGTGGGACCAAAGAGAAAGCGTTGAATAGTGTGCTCGGAGATGTTGACCTATCTTTCTCAAACTTGTACAGTCTCCAAGGGAGGATAATTCTTGGCGACTTGACCCTTTGGTGTCTTGAGCTTAAGAGTCGCTACATAAGCATTATATAATTCATGAACAATAGCAAGACTATACCACCCCAAAGCTCTAGCTGTCCAATCAAATCTGTAGTGATCAAATACCTCATCGATTTCAGATACTTCATTTAACTCTACCTTCTATATCCGAGGTTTTTCATAAAAGCCCCTATTAATTTTCCATTGTGAGTCAGGGAAGAGTCCCAATCAGATATGGTTTGTGAACCCTCAATTTGCCAAAGAAGGCTCTAACAAAGTTGCTCAAATTTACTGCACTGGTTTGCCAACCTTTTTCTTTCATCATTTGAAGGCTGGGCTCTTTTACTTTTAACATGATTTAAACTTTGAGATTTAGAGTTGTCGAACCCAGATTCTTCACTTTCGGTTGAACTGGATGACCTTTGTCCCTCTTTAGACTGGGGAGGGGTTACTTGTGCTTGTGTTTGAGCTTTTGATGTAGCCTGGGCATTTTCTTGCTCTTTAGTTCTTTACCTCGTGGCTCGAGGCTCGAGGCTCATGCTGTATCTGGTCTTTGCCAATTGAATAATCCTCCTCAGAACCATAAGATTCATCCACTAGTTATTAGTCCATAGGAGATGGTGCTGATTTACCTCCTTTCTTAGATTTAGGCATTGGAGGCATAGTACCTGTGGATGATAATATTATACCAAAGAAACAAAAAATAAAAGCAAAAATAGATGTATGAAAATTTTGTACTGTATTAGCAATATGAGCTGGTCTATGAGTTGTGGAAAGCAAACCACGGCTCATGATTAGCCTCGTGAAAAGAAGTAGGAAGTTGGCAATATACCACCTCTCAGTACGTGGCATACTACGAATCGTGGTTTAAAACAATGGCTCATGTTATGCTTCATACTTAAGAGTCCAGAACCAAGCAAATTTCCCATAAATAGTACTAGTTACACTACGGTCCGTGGTAAAAAACCATGACCCACAGTTTAGTTCAAAAGGAGTGAGACAGATATTAAAGCTTCAGGTCAGGTTACTATGACCTTCAGTACAACCCATGGTGTAAGAGTATGACCCATACTAAAGTTTATGGTCCCTGATCTGAGACTTAACACCTTTTAGTTTCAACTTATTAGGTCTAACACTTCATTATTTCCAAGAACAAAGTTCAATTATCAAGAACAATCATTAGAAATGCACATTTATGCAAATTCCTCTTGTTTTTATACTTATCACGCTTTGGGTTACTCAAACTTCACCTGCATTATCATGAATCATGATTGTTGTACGTTAGGTAGGAAAATTAATTCTTTTTCCATTTCTAAGACAATTTTCGTGGATCGTAGTGCCTACTGACTCAAAGGGTAGGAATACCTCAATCCAACAACCATCAAAAGAACAACACAATTCCTAAACTTTTGTCTGTTCATATTCAAATCTGTCCTAACACCCTATTACATAAATTATCTACAAGTAACATATCAATATACACTACACTTTTCTGAACTTACTCAATTACAATCATCCCAAAAGGTTCTAATATTAACAAGCACAAATAATTAACCCTAGGTCACGTGACACCAATCCCAAATCCAAATAAAATATAAAATATTACTTCATACCTTAGTAGACTTGGTGAAGTTTGAGCAAGTGGAGACGAGTATAGTCCTAACTTAAAAAAAATTAGTGATGATGATAGGGTCGTTTAAATTTAAGTGAATGGTGCTACTGTTTTTTAAGATGAAGTTTGCGGAGGAGTTATACTTGGAATGGGGGAAATTTGAGCACAATTTGTGGAGGAGTTACATAAAACTTGGAGTTAATTGGAAGAGGGAGTTATGAATTATTTGGGATTCAAAAAGAGAAAGATCGGGTGTTTAATTAGGGTTTATGGGATGATTTTGCTGAAAATGGGTCGGGTGTGGCTAATTTTTAAAATTTTAACTTCTTTGACCATGACCCTTTAGTACGGCCTGTGGTAAGTGACCCCAAAAAATAGATACAATGGAGTTAGAAAGAAAAAACTTGCTTGGTATTCATGAGGACATAGTACGGCCCGTGGTGTGAAACCATGCTTCATACTATGGCTCATAGATAAGAAATTTTGCATCAATTTTGTCCTAGTTTCCATGAATGATAGTGTGATCCATTGGTAAGGAGTACAGTCCATACTAACGTTCGTGGATCCCTAGTCTATAAGGGTGCTATGTTAAGTTAATCAGTATGATTAATTCCACGACCTGTTATTTGATAGTATGGTTTGTGAAGATCAATCATAGTGTAACTCCTGACATTGTGCTATTTCATTCCAGTGATCACGTATGGGACCACGAGTCATGGTATCAGTCTATGACTTATATAAAGATCTCATGGTCCCTGCTTTATCAATTTCTTTCTTTTTCTTGCCCAAGTAATTCCTACACACTTCAACAAATGTCAATCCTATTCTAAAAATCAAAGTAAAGGTAAATAAGACATAAAGCCTTGGGTTGCCTCCCAAGAAGCTCTTGATTTTCCATCGCGACACAATATGGGTATCTTGATTACTCATACTTCACAAAGATACCCAATGGGTTGCCTCTATGAAGTGTCTTGATGTAATGTCGCGGTATGACTCGGGTCCCTTGGTTACTCAAACTTTACCAATGGCCCAAGTATCAACTATCTTCACCTCGTCAGCTGGCCCCAAGTACGACTTCACACACTGACCACTTATCTTGAACCATTTACTATCATGATTTTCAAGTTCAATGGAACCATATGTGAATACCTATACCATATGAAATAGTTGCAACCACTTAGACTTCAACTTGCTTGGAAATAAGCAAAGTCTTTGTGCTTAGACTAAGTCACCTGGATTAAACTCTCACTTCTTAATATTCTGGTCATGATACATCTTAATCATTTCTTTGTACAGTGTTGCACTCTCATAAGCTCCTAATCAGAACTCATCCAACTCATTCAATTGGCCAAGCCTCAAGTTAGAGGCATCACTCCAATTTAAATTCAACTTCTTGAGTGGCCACATGTCTTTGTGCTCAAACTTAATCAAAAAATGACATGCTTTTCCAAATACGAGATGATAGGGGGACATATATATAGGGGTCTTGAAGGACGTCCAGTACACCCATAGGGCGTCATCTAACTTTCTCGACCAATCTATTCTATTTGCATTCACAATCCTCACAAGGATTGTCTTTATCTCCCTATTTGAGACCTCAACTTGCCCATTAGATTATGGATGATAAGGTGTTGCCACCCTATGATTTACACCATACTTTTTTAGTAGGGATCGAAACAATCGATTACAAAAATGAGAGCCTTCATCACAAATGATTGCCCTTGGTGTCACAAAATTAGGAAAAAAAAATTCACTTCGAGAATGTTGTAACACTTGCATTCATTACTGGGAAACGCAACCATCTCTACCTATTTGGAAACATAGTCAATATCTACAAATATGTATTTCATCCTATTCGAACTCTCAAATGGACCCATGAAGTCAACACCCCAAATGTCAAAAAACTCAATTACAAGAGTATAGGTGAGAAGTAGCTCATGCTTTCATGATATTCCCCAGTGTCTTTGGCATTTGTCACATGCTTTATCATAATCATGAGCATCTTGATGAATGGTTGGCCAGTTGTACCAATTTACAAAATCTTATGGGCTATCTGGATGCCACTATGATGACCCCCAACTGGGAATGAGTGGCATTCCTCCAATATTCTCATTATCTCGACCTCAGGCGCACATCTATGAATCATCCCATTAGCACAAATACAGAACAAGTATGGCTCATCCCAGAAGAATTTCCTCACATTTGACAAAAACATCCTTGGCTGGTAGAAGGTCAAGTCTGCAGGTATCACATCACTCACCAAATAATTAGCAAAATCTATGAACCATGCAATCAAATCCTGTGATGCAGCCAATACTTGCTCATCCAAAAAAGTATCATCAATGTCAATCTCATATTTTAGTTTCAGCATTGCCTCTTCCTCAAGTCTGGAAAAGTGGTCAACCACTTGATTTTCAGTCCCTTTTTGATCCTTGACCTCGAAGTCAAATTTTTTTCACAGAAATACCCATTGAATCAATCTAGGCTTTATATCGTTCTTCACTATTAGTATTGGGTTCCAATCTTGTTCTTATTATTTTATTATATTTATGTTTTGATGGTTGACAAACCTCATCACTGAAACCTGGTCCACGAATGTCTGATCATTTTATTGTTCCAATGATTGTCTAACCTGGGGAAGGACTGATGTCGCTCAAAATATGCCTCCTAAGAAGTATAAAGCAGTCGCTGTATCAAATATAGAACCCAACTAGGTTGGGGTCGATCCCACAGGGAATAGGACGAAAGTAGGTTGAGTTCTTGTTCGAGTAGTTGGCAAATAAGTAAAAAGGAGGGATTATTTGTAACAAGTAGTGATAGTATCAAGTGTTGATTCCTTGAAGTTGTTATCAATATGAGAAATACACTAGGACTATGATCCCCAATGATTCCTTAACTCTATCGGTTATTGGTGCTGGCAAAACTGTCCCGCTACGTTGTATGCAAAATCTGACAAGTTATGTTCATCTAAACGTCTCTCGACCTTGGTTAGACAAATTTCACTCTTCTCCTCTCGATTTTTGAGCGTCGCACTACTAACCCTTTTCCTGGATCGCAGATAACTCTTCCCGCTAAGGCTCAAGTTATTAGATGAAGGTTGATAGCTTCAAATCTCTGTCGTTATTTTCTTTTCCCAATCTCTACCTCTCTCTCTCAAGCAAGTCTACAATACAGGCGAGTTTCTTACATTTACAACCGCTAGAAGATCAATCGCAACGAAGAAAATAACAATACATGCATTCACATCGGTTCAGAATTGCTTTACACTTAACTCGTTTCATTAATTCCTCATGGTTCACACAACCCTAGTTAATGAGTTTAGCTACTCATGTTCGCAAGAGCTCAATCAGAATTCGAAGATGAAGGGATAATTTTAAACTCACAATAATAAAGAAACTCTGAAATCTCAATTATGAATAAAAACCCTAGAATCGGTGTTCCAAGATTACAAAATAATAATGTGTTTCTGAACTCAAAATAATGAAAAACTATCTCAAAACAATGTACCGACTAACTCCTGAACATAGGACAATATATGGGTATTTATAGATACAAGGCTAATCCTATCCTAATCAAAATAGGAGACTAAAGTTGGCAAACTTCCACGGTACTGTGACTTTGTATCGTGGAACCAAGTCACGCCACGTAGGTGAGTGTAATGGAAATCAGGAACAAATAGACATCTTTGGAAGTTGACTCACGCCACCCAGTCACACCACGTAGGTGGACTCACATGGCGTGAATCCTGTCGTGGAACTCAGACATCATTGCATCATCTCTGAAGTTGACTCACGGTTGCCCTCACATCACGTGAGTGGACACATGGCACGTGAGTGCTGTCGTGAGTCACCTATCTGGTGCAGATCTCATCTCTCATTTTTCGACACTCCGTTTTTAAGCATTATTCTTTACTTTATCTCCATTTTGTCTCCATAACCTATTACCCTGCAAAATAGGACAGAACACATATCATACATATAAAACATACCCAAGTTATTGCATATTATCCCTGTTTTAAGCATTGAAAGTTCCATAAATCCATGGCATATCAACACCCTCAACTTAGACCATTTACATGTCCTCAGGCGAACAAAACTAAATAAACACCTACGATGCTTAACTAAGAGAAACCTAAGGGACCTACAACAGTTAACTCATTGCTTTTATCAAAACTTTTTTAACCCCTCCTTCTTGCAAATCAAAAACCACAGTGTTTATCCTTGCAACATATTATCATGACATAGAAGGGATCAAGTGATGGCATAAGATTATGAACAAACAACTAAGCTTACATGCAAATGACATTATCCGAACAGATAGCAGTTAACAATGCAACCCATGTACTCTCACAGCAAAGAAGTCCCATACACTCACAGTATACTAATGAATCTCAAACTAGGGACTCGGTCAAAACACTCTCTCTCACAAAGAAGTTCAAACAGTGTGCATGAAATACCATAGGCTTGCCCTTATTTTCTATGCCTTAGCTTTACGGACAGTTGGACTAGGATCACTATAGGACTTTCATCGGCTTGTAATGTAGGCTTGGGGACAGGTATGGTACTTATGGGTATGGTGACTCAACCCTCCTTGACACTACACTATTTTTGAATTCAATTTCCAACCATTCTTATTTTTATCCTCCCTTATTCTCCTTTATTTATTTTCAGATTTTGGGTGTGATTTTCTTCATATTTTCAAAACACAATTTTTTTCTTTATATCCCCAAATCTGTTCTTTTTTTTTTTTTTACTAACCTCTTTTTTGTACCCAAATCAAATGACACACCCCTATATTAGCCACTCTCAACTTAGGCGATTTGCCTGAGTTGAAGTACACCATGTCCAAGGAGGGACCAGGGCCAAGACAGGTTCATTGTAATCAAAATGGGAAGGTGAATAGGCTAATGAAAGAAACAAGTCAATTAAGGCTCAAAATCTGGATCAAGGGATATTTATTTCATTTGGTTGGGCATTTAGGCAAAAAGTGGACTTAATCAAAGAACGACCTATGATCCTTTCCTAACCACTATCCTCTAACCTAGGCAAGACTAACCGGTCAAGTTCTGTATTGCAGACACAATGTCAACTAAGTAATGACCTCACACACACATAGCACATGGTTACATTATCAACTACTATCTATCTAGTTCGTGCAATGCTAGCCACAGATGTGATGCCTATAACACTAATGCCATAACAAGATCCAACAACTGTCACAACCTAACCTACTACACACACAATTCAAAACAAAAATTTTCAGGAGGGGCATCCTTTAGACAATCACAAAGTATCCTTAATATTCAAAGTACATTCAAAATTGGACTGCACTAAGGTTCCCCTATTTTTCTCCTAATTAAACACAAAAACACATTATAATATAAATAAAAAAACCTAAACATGCCAGTTCTACTATGATAGCACACTCGGGGGAAAAGAAACACGACAACAAAAACCCTCAAGTGGTGGTACACCCCCACCCCAACTAACAATGGTGCACTGCCCTTAGTGTACAACTATCAATATAATTAATGTAAGGGAGTGAAGACATACCTGTAGCGCCCTAAGCGCCAAAAGTGGGACCGCCCATAGCAGGATCATCAGTCTGACCTCTGGGCTCTCTGCTAGGTACATCCGATGGAGAGGGTACTTGACTGGAGGATGCACCGCATGCCCTCTGCTCCTCCGCTATCTGGCTAGCATGGTACTCCATCCTAGAGGCCTTAACCGCTCTCCGGAGATCACCCTCAAACTCATCATCACTATCCACCTACTCCTCCAGACTGTGTGGTCGTTTGCCTCTATCAATGGGAGGCTCCTCATCCGTAAACAAATCCACCTCAAAGGCCGACCTCATCGGGGCCGAAACAGGAATAGGTGGAATAACAGGGGCGCTGCTCGGTGCCAAAGCTCGAACCTCCTCCCTTAACATAGTTACCTCCTGTGTTAATGCGGCCATACCAGGACCTAGTATGGGACCCATCCGGGTGGCCATCCATGCTTCAAAACTGTTAATTCGCCCATGTAGCTCACTCATAAACTGATCTATAACTGCGATCATCCAGGCCTCTACTCTAGCCTCTGAAGCCTCTATGGTGGTCCAAACCCATGGCTTAAGTTTGTATACCAACTTAGCCATCTGGGCCTCAGTGTGAGCCTACCACTCAAATATCTCAGTCTGCCGATCAACCAGTTGCTGCAGGAAGTCCCTAGAAACTAAAACCATACCAGAGGGAGACGGTGGTGCTGTAGAGCCTGGTACCTCATCATCAATAGGGCCAGTGCCCCCAGCCGGTACATGAACAGTCTTTGGTACCCAAACCGGTACTAGAATAGGCATAGGCATACTAACCGACTCATATCTATCTCCAGGACCTTCAAAAAGGGCTGCTTCTGATGACCCAGAAGGCTGAGAACTCTGTGGAACACTGGGGATAGATCCCCGCTACTGCATCAAACCAATGTATGCTATGCGTATCACTTCTATAAAGTGATCGACGGTACGTAGCGTAACCACACTAGCACTATCACACAGGCCCTGAATCAAGCAGGGGAAAGGGATACTGGTATAGTCACAAAAAGCACGCTCATAGATCTCTCTAACAAGGTACCTCGCAATATGAATATCATAACCGACAATGATGCTAGCAACCACAACAGCTCGATCCAAGGTGAGTGAATTATCCGCATTAGTAGGTCCCAATCAATGCCTAACAACCGACCACCAGAATCTGCCAGCAAAATGGAGTGTGGACTTCTTTATATCCAGCTTCCCAGTCACCCAACTAGCATCAACTCTATCCTCTGCTATATAACCAGCTATCCACCAAAGCAACTCCAATTTCTGATCAGTATCCCGCATTTTAATCTATTTTTTGACAGTCTCCATGTGGTGATCAAACTCAGCAGTCGTGGATGGCAAAGGATGGTATGCACCAAATAAGAATCGGTGGATGGTCTGCTCAGATATGTCGACTCAGGTTCCTCGAGCCAAAATGTGAGTCAAAAGAGGTTGGTCCCGGAATCGCTGCCCAACAGGTGTACTCAAATCAACAGTCACAACATATGATGCATAAAATTCTTGGACCAATTCTGAGCTATAACGACCAAAAGGCTCCACTATCCATCCAAACCTATACTGCTCAAACACAGGCCAAATATCAGGCAATACCTTTAACTCCTCAATCCGATATCGGGGCTCCTCTATAATACTTCTTCGACATACACCCCGCTCAGTAAGCTCGGCATATCTGTCATAAATATCCTGCATTCCCTCAACACACCATCGGTGGATATCCCTGTTCTGTGAGGGAGTCGGGGCACTCTGTTCAACAGTGCCCGAAATGGATGCTGTAGCCTCCACTGCAGACTTACCCTGTCCTGTAGCATTATCCCCAAAACCAGAGACCGCATCATCCTCCCCCTCATCAGACTGGGGGGGCGGACTCAGAAGACTGAGCAAGAGCAGCCGACTGGACAGGCTGAAGTGCTGCTCGGGCAGCAGCTTATTCCCGAGTCTGTAACCTCGTGGTACGAGGAACTAATGCAGGATCATCATTTCCAATCTCAAAATCCTCCACGGACCCACTTGGATTTGATCGGGATGGTTCATCACGCAATTTATATGGAAATTCAGGATTTTTCAATCTAATTTGAGACAAAAAATCAAGATGGTCATGTTTGGGATTAGGTTTGGGTGGCATGGTATCAGGTTTGGTTTTGGTTGGCCAGAATTGGGAGTGGGTTGGCCGAAATTTGGGTGTTGGGGTCGGGTTGGGTTGGGTTTACCAGAATTGGGTGTGGGTTGGCCGAAATTTGGATATTGGGGTCGGGTTTGGGTCGGGTTTGCCGAAATTGGGTATGGGTTGGCTGGAATTTGGATGTTGGGGTCGGGTTTGGGTCGGGTTCGCTAGAATTGGGTATGGGTTGGCCAAAATTTGGGTGTTGGGGTTGGGTTTTATAGTGAAGATGGAGTTGGAATTTGGAATTTGAAGGTATGGGATATGGTGATGCGGCACGACATGGCTAGCTTGACTTCTCAGACTTCATCAAGCTCAAGCTCCTCACAAGTCCTTACTTCTTCTGTGATTCCCACATAATGCTTAACACGCTGCCCATTGCCCTTGAATAGAACATTATCAGCCCCTTTTACCTCAATTACTCTATGTGGGAATACCGTGACTACCGTGAATGGTCCGGACCATTTGGACTTTAACTTTCCAGCAAACAAGCGAAGCTTGGAGTTATAAAGTAGCACCAAATCTCCCGGATGAAACACTCGTTTCTCAATGCGTCAATCATGATATAATTTCATCTTCTCTTTATATATTGCAGAACTTTCATAAGCCCGGAGATGAAATTCATCCATCTTATTGATCTGCTCAAGTCTTAATTTAGCCGCTTCACTCCAGTCCAAATTCAACCTTTTCAAAGCCCATAAAGCCCTATGTTCAAGTTCGACAGGCAAATGGCAAGACTTTCCAAAAACTAATTGATATGGTGATGCACCAATTGGCGTCTTGAAAGCAGTTCGATACGCCCATAATGCATCATCCAATCTTCGAGCCCAATCAGTCCTATTGGCAATCACTATTTTTACCAAAATAGACTTGATCTCATGATTTGACACCTCAACTTGCCCGCTTGTCTGAGGATGGTAAGGTGTTGCCATCTTATGTTTAACACCATATTTTTCAAGCAGGGTCTTAAACAGACGATTGCAGAAGTGGGATCCTCCATCGCTAATGATAACTCGGGGTGTACCGAATCGTGATAATATTTTCTTTTTCAAGAATGCCGTGTCACTTCTTCCTTCGTTATTAGGAAGCGCAATTTCCTCCACCTACTTAGAAACATAGTCAACAACTACCAGAATGTATTTCATCCCATGTAAGCTCACGAAAGGGCCCATAAAGTCAATTCCCCACACATCAAACAATTCAAGCTCAAGTATAGTTGTCATGGGAAGTTCGTGTCTGCGTGAGATATTCCCTTGCCTTTGACATTGGTCACAAGATCGAGCGTAATCATGAGCATCTTTGTAAATACTGGGCCAATAGTATCCACATTGCAAGATTTTATGGGCAGTTCGTGCTCCTCCATGATGACCCCCAACTAGAGATGAATGACATGCTTCCAAAATACTCATCATCTCGACCTCTGGAATACATCTTCGAATCATGCCATCTGCACATACCCTAAATAAATATGGCTCATCCCAGAAAAATTTTCTCACCTTATGCATGAATTTCTTTCGCTGCTGATACGACATATCTTTCAAAACTAGATCACTTGCCAAAAAGTTGGCAAAATCAGCAAGCCAAGGGATTAAATCTTACGATGCTGCCAATACCTGCTCATCTGGAAAAGTATCATCAATCTCAAAATCATCCCTTAATTTAAGCATGGCCTCCTCCTCAAGGCGTGATAGATGGTCAACGACTTAATTCTCGATTCCCTTACGACCCTTGACTTCAAAGTCAAATTCTTGCAGTAGGAGCACCCACCGAATTAATCTTGGCTTAGCATCCTTTTTTGACATAAGATACCAAAGAGCTGCATGGTCTGTATGCACAATCACCTTCGTACCAATCAAGTAAGATTTGAATTTCTCAAAAGCAAAGACCACTGCCAACAATTCCTCCCTTCTTTGGCACACACTGAACTGGGCTCACCCACTTGCTATCAGCAATGGGGTAAACCACTCCTCCATCTAACCACTTAATGATCTCTTTCTTCACAACCTCTTGCATAGGTGGGTTTAGACGACGTTGATGCTCAATACTCGGTATGCACTCAAGAGTAATTTGAATTTTATGAGTGCAAATACCGGGTGGAATTCCTAAAATATCAGCAATGGACCATCCAATGGCCCTCTTAAATCTTCTCAATACTGAAACCAGAGCCTCTACTTGCCACTCCACCAATTTAGCAGAAATAATCACTAGCAAGGTGTTGTTGGCTCCCAAAAATGTGTAGCGAAGGTGAGCCGGAAGAGCCTTAAGCTCTAAAACTGGAGGCTCCTCAATAGATGGATGAGCTGGTGGGGTCACCCTATTCTTCAAATCAAGATCAAGTTTCTTTGGAGCATAAGTATATGCTCCCTTACTAGTGAGTGCACCAACCATCTCATTATATTCCTCAATACCATTGCTATCAAAATTCATAATCATGGCTATGAGATCTTCTACCCCAACCTTTCTTCAAGAGGCACGACAACATCATTATTCTCAACCGCATCTATTACCAAAATCACCCGCATATCTTTTCGTTGCTTCATGGAATGACAAACATTGAAAGTGACTTGTTCATCATTTAACCTGAATTTCATCTGCCCTATTTCCATGTCTACCAATGCATGAACAGTAGCAAGGAATGGTCTTCCTAATATGATGGGAACCTCAAAATCAACTTCACAATCGAGGATCACAAAGTCAGCCAAAAATATGAAAAATACAACTTTTACCAAAATATCATACGAAATGCCCACTGGCTTTTTCACAGTCCTATCCACCATTGGAAGTCTCATAGAGGTTGGTTTTGTTGCTTTCAACCCCAACTGCTTAAAAATGGCTAACGACATTAAGTTAATGCTAGCACCCAAATCACAAAGTGCTCTAGAAGAGTTATAGGACCCAATAGTACAAGGAATTATGAAAGCTCCTGGATCCTCCTTCTTTTCAACTAGGGAAGGCGAAGCAACTGCACTACAATGATGTAAGTTATCTGCAAGCTCAAAACTGGCAGTTCTCTTCTTTGTCACCAAGTCTTTCATGAACTTTGCATAACCTGGCATCTGCTCCAATACCTCAATAAGAGGGATGTTCACCAATAGCTCTTTCAACATTGTAATAAACTTTTGATATTTGCCTTCCTCAACCTTTTTTTTCAACCATTGAGGGAAGGGAGGAGGAGGTTGTGGTATAGTCTTCAACTTTTGTGGGACCTTCTTTTCCTGCCTCTTTTCAGATTTTGCCTTTTCACTAGTATCCTGAGGATTTTGAACTGTTTCAACCTTCAAATTATCTGGCTCTATCTCAATTTATACATTAACAACCATTGGCTTATTGGTCTCGCCACTATCCACAGATATAGATGGATCTATGGTGCATTTCTCGCTTCTAGTAGTAATGGCCAGACAATGGCCGTTATTCTTCGAATTCTGGATGGTGTTGCTTGGAAGGGTTCCTAGCTGACGTTGGTTCAATACCACCGATATCTGCCCGAATTGTTGCTCTAACTATTTGATAGCAGTCGAATGGGATTCTACTTTCTGACTTATTCCTGAGATGTCTGACCTAATCTCCTTCAGGGATTGTTCTTGACTCTCTGACCCTTTCACCAGTTTGTTGAGAAGGGATTCCATTCCTTAATTTCCAGAGTCAACATCGTGGTTTCCAGGTGGAACATATATGCCACTCTTCTATCTATAATCATCCTTTCTCCTCCAATCACATTACGATGTCGTTCTCTGTCTCTATATCCTGACTTGTTGTAACTGTTACCATAGTAGTTCCGACCTTGATTCCCTTGCCTCAAGTTCCATGAGTCTTGGTTATACCCTTGGCCCTTGGCTCGAAAACCCGCCACTTCTTGATCCAGATACTTTGCCTCTTCATCAGATTCATAATCTTCATGTCTAGACGTTTTACCTTGTGGACCTACAGCATACACCATTTTAGCATCTCTAGTCAAAATCTGTTTATCTAGAAGACCAATTTCTATCCTCAATTGAGCGACCTCTTGAGCTACAGATTTGTACAAAGCCCGTTGTGCTGCTGAGGTTCCAATAGCATATGTGCCCGTCGGCGTATCTGCTTTCGAGTATGCTATCCTCGGTTGGTCGTAGTGATACGATCTAATATTTTTGAAGCTTGTTCCCACCTCAGACTAATAAATGCTCCACCAGTGATAGTATCTGCTACAGCCTTA
The DNA here is from genome assembly GCA_031232105.1 of Capsicum rhomboideum. Lineage (NCBI taxonomy): Eukaryota > Viridiplantae > Streptophyta > Magnoliopsida > Solanales > Solanaceae > Capsicum > Capsicum rhomboideum. The sequence continues at coordinate 57,260,702 of CP124718.1, forward strand.
GTATTGACATTTAAAGCCCTGTAGAAGATTTGAAGTAAGTTTCTACCACTCATCCTATGATTCAGCACATTCTGCAGCTTCTTCTTGAACCTTATCTATGGCTCATAAAGTGCTTCAGAATGTAGTTGTCTGAAGTTGTAGATCTTATCCTTCAACTGTAGCATCTTGGAAGGTGGGAAAAACCTCTCCAGAAATTGATTTCTCAATTCTTGCCAAATAGTGATGGATCCTCGTTAATTCTGCCAACCACAAGGTCGCTTCTCCTGTTAGAGAGAATGGAAACAATCTCAATCGAATAGCCTCTTGGTCAACTCCAGGCAAATTATATGAGATGCACGTGCATGTTTGGATCATCATTAGGAAGACCGACAAACACACCCTTCAAGTTTAGCAGGTGAATCATGGCACTGGTAATGTCAAACTTAGGGCCCGGAGGTAACTCAAGTGGAATAATGGAACCAGTCTCTATTGGCTCGAAGTACACCACATCTTCTTCCTCAGGATCAGCATAAACTGGCACATGTGGTCTTTGAAGTAGTTGTTGAGCTCTCAATCTTCTTTGTCTCTCTTCAGCCTCAGCCAGTCGCTGAGCTGGCTCTTGCATAACTCAATTCTCTCTCTCTGCATGTCTAAGAGCAGCTTGTCTAACATGCTCTTATTATGTCAATTGAGCAGTAGTTTGATCTACTATTTCATGACCAACCGGCTGAATTGGTTGATTATGAACGTCTCCCATAGGGGTAGGATCCTGAACTTCGTCGGTATTCACCATTCTTCGATTAGCCCTCAGAGTCCTTTCTATTTTAATACAAGTGGAATCAGGGGATTGCCTTGACTCCTAGTATTGGGCATACACCAACATGTGCCCTTAAAAGTATAGAAAAATAATACCAATCAACTTCAACAAATAAACCAATCAACTCCGTAACCGTATTCCCCGACAACGGTGCCAAAATTTGATGTCGCCCAAAATATGCCTCCTAAGAAGTATAAAGCGGTCACTGTATCAAATATAGAACCCAACTAGGTTGGGGTCAATCCCACAGGGAATAGGACGAAAGTAGGTTGAGTTCTTGTTCGAGTAGTTGGCAAATAAGTAAAAAGGGGGGATTATTTGTAACAAGTAGTGATAATAACAAGTGTTGATTATTTGAAGTTGTTATCAATATGAGAAATACACTAGGACTGTGATCCCCAATGATTCCTTAACTCTACCAGTTATTGGTGCTGGCAAAACTGTCCCACTGTATTGCATCCAAAATCTGACAAGTTATGTTCATCTAAACGTCTCTCGACCTTGGTTAGACGAATTTCACTCTTCTCCTCTCGATTTTTGAGTGTCGCACTACTAACCTTGTCCTGGATCTCATATAACTCTTCCCACTAAGGCTCAAGTTATTATATGAAGGTTGATAGCTTTAAATCTCTATCGTTATTTCCTTTTTCCACTCTCTACCTCTCTCTAGAGCAAGTCTAGAATACAGACGAGTTTCTAACATTTGCAACCGTTAGAAGATCAATCACAACAAAGAAAATAACAATACATGCATTCACACAGGTTCAGAATTGCTTTGCACTTAACCCATTTCATTAATTCCTCATGGTTCACACAACCCTAGTTAATGAGTTTAGCTACTTATGTTCGCAAGAGCATAGTCAGAATTCAAAGATGAAGACATAATTGTAAATTCATAATAATAAAGAAACTCTGAAATCTCAATTATGAATAAAAACCCTAGAATCGGTGTTCCAATATTACAAAATAATAATGTGTTTCTGAACTCAAAATAATGAAAAACTATCTCAAAACAATATACTGACTAACTCCTGAACATAGGACAATACATGGTTATTTATAGATACAAGGCTAATCCTATCCTAATCAAAACAGGAGACTAAAGTCGGCAAACTTCCACAGTATCGTGACTTGGTGTCGTGGAACCAAGTCACGCCACGTAGGTGAGTGTCGTGGAAATCAGGCACAAATAGATATCTTCGGAAGTTGACTCACGCCACCCAGTCATGCCACGTAGGTGGACTCATGTGGCGTGAATCTTGTCGTGGAACTCAGACATCATTGCATCATCTCTGAAGTTGACTCACGGCAGCCACTCACATCATGTGAGTGGACTCACGACACGTGAGTGCTATCGTGAGTCACCTATCTGGTGCAGATCTCATCTCTCATCTTTCTACACTCCATTTTCAAGCATTATTCTTCACTTTATCTCCATTTTGCCTCCATAACCTATTACCCTGCAAAATACGACAGAACGCACATCATACCTACAAAACATACCCAAGTTATTGCATATTATCCCTATTTTAAGCATCGAAAGTGCCATAAAACCATGGCACATCAAGGACCAGTTATGTAAACTGTTGTCTTAATGCAGCTGAATACATTTGTCTTATGTGCCAGTTCTCTAATACTTTTCTAGACAATGTTAGCATATTAGTGGGATACATTTTCAGTGGTCTTTCTAGTATCCACAGTTGAGGAAGATTCTCTCCCAATGCTCATCATATATATACAACATCCTTGAGGAGAGAAGCTCAAGATTTTGCAAAAATCAAAAGGAATTTTCTCAAGCAAAGGCCTCACCCGATATTGCAAGACTCAACATTTAGAGCCTCTTTTGGTCATTGTAATAGATGTTTTCCTGTTTCTAGATTGTTTAAATTTTTGTTTTGATATTACAATTGTAAATTCACATCTCATTCTAGAGATCTCAGTGAGTAGCTTGTTATGCTTTTTGTGTTCAGATTTGAGATGTTTTTGTAGCTGGAGGTAGCTAATAAAGAGCTCATAGTAGATGTATTTTGAGGGTGTGTTACAATAAGGTTGTTGCAAAGCTATTAGAATTAGGAAGTTAATTCCTAGGTTGTAATAGTTTAAGGTTGCTCGGAGTTTTTAGTGGAGGTTGTTGGTAAAATCCTACTGGGGTTGATCATGGTTTTTCTCACTTGACCAAGAATTTTTCACGTAAACATTGTGTGTCACTTACTTTCCTACAGATTTATTGTGTTCTTGATTGTTCTTCAATATCCTCATAGAGGGACCTGGTATCAAATCAGGTCCTTGTTACAGTGATGGACTCTTACGGACCTTCAATTGGTATTGGAGTGATTCTTCCTGTAAGGTTAACACCTAGGAAGGATCTTGTTCAAGTTGGCAGCTCCACCTAGTCTCGAGGAAGGATAGTCTACTACTCGACCCTCAAGGTTCAATGGTCAATTCTATAGCTGGTGGAAGACTAGAATGCATGATTTTATCATGGCTGAGGATAGTGAATTGTGGGATATTATCTGTGATGGTCCCTATGTTCCAATGGAAGCAGCTAAAGAAGGAGATACCTTTCAACTTGTCCCTAAAAGTAGAAAGGATTACACTAAAGTAGATCAAAAGAGGATTCAGAAGAATTTCAAAGTAAAGAAAATCCTTTTCTGTGGGATAGGACCTGATGAGTACAATCGGGTCTTTGCTTGTGAATATGCTAAGGATATATGGGAAGCTTTGTAAAATGATCACGGGGGAACAAGTCAAGTAAATCAATCAGACATTGATATGCTTACTACTCAGTACGAGTTGTTCAAAATGAGTGAAGGTGAATCTATTCAGGAAATGCACACTCGATTCATATCCATTGTGAATGAACACAATTGTTTAGGATAAAATATTCAAATGTACAAGATGGTCAAGAAAATGTTAAGTATTTTACCCTCTTCATAGAAAATTAAGGTAAATGCTATTTCAGAGGCTAAAGATTTGCAGAAAATGACCATGGATAAACTTATTGGGAATCTAAAAAACTTATGAGCTTAAAAGGCAACAAGATTCTGAGAGAAATGATTCCAAGAATGAAAGAGTGAAGAAGAGCAAAATATGGCTCAGAAAATGGTGAGATGTGGAGGTTTTCACAACAAAGAAAACTCAAGCATGGGATTCAGAGGAAATGATGGTTGTTTCAATTGTGGGAAACCAGGTCACTTCATAAAGGATTGTCCTCTTCTAAAGGGGGATTACAAGAAATATGTTCAAAGTAATCTAGAGAGATTTCAAAGAAGGGACCAGATCCATGACATGTTCAGAAAAAGTAAAGCTGCAGATAAAATGGTCAAACAAGCCTTAGCTGCATGGGAAGATACTTGAAGCAGATCTGAACTTGAAAATGAAGAGCAGGATGATTCCATAGTTGCTATTGAAAATGACCTATAAGGTTTGATTCTTTGTTTGCACTTATGGGCAATTCTAACAAGGAAGAAGGGGATGAAGTAAGTTTTCTTGATGTTCAGCAAAATTTGAAAACTTATTCTCATAGTGTACTGAGATCCTTGATCAAAATGTTAATAAATGCATACCATGATGTGGTAAAAGAAAAGGAGACCCTGCTCAATACTCTAACTAATTCTGAGATTGAATAAAACTCCTTGTTTTCAAGGATGCATGATCTAGAAGAAGCCAAGTATGAAAATGATGAATTGAAGGCCAAGGTGTTACATTTTTCAAACGATTGTGTGCAAGAAAAGGAGGAAGATAACAAAGCTGATCTTGAGACTAAACTCAGTAAAAGGACGAAGCTAGCAAGGTTCAAGCTGATCTTGAGACTAAACTCAGTAAAGTCACTCGTGATCTTGAAGCCTCACTAGATCATAACAAGTACCTTGAAAAGGAGGTGATTGATATAAACAAAGAGCTTAAAAGATCTCTTCAGTAGACTGCTTCATTAGACATTCTTTCTAGGATGAATAATTTGAAGTCAAACACTGGTGAGGGTCTTGGTTCTCAAAGGAACAAGAATCCTTACAATCCTCATAGCAAGTACGTATCCATTCTTGACAATTGGCTATGCACTTATTATGGTCAAAATGGACATTACAAGCCTCAGTGTCAATCTCTTTTCAATGATAGAAAAAGAAATAAACAATATGTTGAATCCATCAGAGGCTCAAAGGAACCAGGTCCCTCAAGGAAGAAGCTCATATTGCCAGCCTGTACTAGAAGAACTCTCATTCACCCCTTTTTAAATACCAAGGGACTCAAACTTATTTGGGTTCCTAAAATTAAGATGTGATTTGATAGGGCGGTCGGGGTGAGAGAAAGCAGCCAAATGGAACAAAAAAAGTACTTGGTTAGTGGTTACTTTAAGCATGAGATTAGCTTACTTGTAAATCTTCTCTCACTCACGACAGTCATGAATACTATGTGTTTTTTGAATTAAAAGGGGGTGATCTATCATTAAAGAAGATATGTGGAGTAGGAGACTGGGTAGCATTGGTTTATACTTTATAGTTTTGGCCTGTATGAAGGACCTAGTGTGCCTGTGAATTCTCAAATGAAAAGTTCATAAAGGAAAGATGGACATGCTTATGACTTCTGAAGGCTACTTAAGGTTTTGAGTAGCTTATGTTTTGACAATAAGAAGAAATCAACAGTTGAGATTGAGTGTAAGGGTAATATGCTTCAGAGATAGTTCAATGAACTCTTGTCAAAAGGGGAGGATTTTTGAGTCGCCAATTCCTCTCAAGATATTTGGACTGAAACAAAAGTGACAAGTTTTTGAAGTAAGATAAAGGAAATCCTAGTTCAATCTCTTATTCTTACAGGTGCACATTCATGGAGGAGTCACACTTGAGTAAGGTTGGAAAACAAATTACTTGGATCATTCAAATGCAGAGACCTGATCTTCTGCTCAGGTTAGTGTTCTTGCTTCTACATATTGAATATTAACTATGCACTCGTGTCAGAACATTCCTTAAAAAGATTACCCTGTCATTTTTAGTCCTCTCTATGATCAGCCTTCATTTAGCCTCAAAAGTAGATGACACATGACAAACCTTTTCTTTCTGACAAATAAATCCTCATCCTCCATCTATCTTTTTGTTCCTTCCTATACCTATACTCTCTCCTTAATCCTTTTGTACCCTCCCTCTAAAACAGACTTGATGACTTAAACCCTTTTATAAAACCCTTCTCTTGAGTCATCCCAAAATGATGCTATTTTCTTTTCTCTCTATGGAAAGAAATTTCACTTCTATAGTTCTACCGAAGTCAGCTACAAATTTCCTTTACAATGCTTCTATGGTTGAAACCAATTCCATACTATCTCACTCTTCTAAAAGCTCAGCTAGATCTGAAACATCCTCCTCTCCATCAGTGTGTTCTCATAACTTCAACTTGTTTCAGTATCTGAAATGACACTTGACTCATTGAGTGGAGGTATCAAAGTTGTAAAGGTTGAAAATGACTCTAAAATGTCTTGTCATCATAAAATAGAAGAGGATAGCTCTGTAAAAAGTCAGTTCATCAGGGACATCTCTGAAATCTCTACAAAATTTGATTATGGTAACTCTGCCCTCTCTGAAGTAAGTGGAACTCGGTAAAGGACTAAATGTTTCTGTTGAACAAAAGGGAACAATTGATATCCAAGAAAGAAAGGAGAAGGTCCATGCATGAGCTCACGAGTACTATGCAATCCCGGACAGTGATGCATTAATATTGTCACACCCCTATTTTTACCCAACCCCGCTAAGAGGTGGTTTAAAAAGTTTTTTCCGATTAAAGTGATGTTTTGAAAAGGAATTATTTTATTTACAGAGTCACCACTTGGAATCGAGTTTTGGTGTTCCAAGTCACCTTATTGAATCCCCAATCAAAAGGAAATGACTCTTTATTATTGGTCTGCAAACTAAAAATATGGGTATGGAATTCTATTGACCGAGGAAAAGGTGTGAGGTACCCTCGAGTCCCATGGTTCTAGCACAATCGCTTCAATGACTTATGTATGACTTACATTAAACTTTTGGATACATTATTATTATGAGCCTATCTCACTTTTTGTATATTTTGAACTTATTTAAAACTATCTTATTTCATTAATGTGCGGCTTATCGGTAGCAGTACTTTCAAGCCTTACCATGAGTTTTGATATATTTCTCAAGACTTTGAGGCATTTATGGATCGTTCCCATTTTCCCCAAGTCTAAATAGAACTTAGAATACTTAAAATCTATCCTACCCAATTAAATCGGCTTTAAAATGGTATGTTAGTTTTATTAAAATGATTAGTTGGTAGCAGTGCTTTCCAATTTCATCATTAATTATCACTTATGTTAAACTTCTAAGATTAGATTGAGAAATTGAAATCATTCTTTTCACACTATTAATTGATAAATAAATGACCTTAAATAAAGTCTAATCCCAAATAGCATATTTTTTAATTGCTTAGAGTGAGACCTCATATTCCTGCAAAATTTGATAGAGAAGACAAATTATCAAGACACATACAATTCTTCACATATCATCCTAATGAAACAAAATAAATAGATAAATAAATTTAATCGAAACTAAGAATATTAATAATTTTATGCAAAGGGAGAAACTGTTGTGTTTATTTAGTTATTTTAGAATACATATGACCTATGGAATTAACTCTTGACATGCTAATACGTTTTTCTTTTTTTAAAAATCTTGGAAACTCATTCTCACGTGATACTAGAAATGAAATAAAGTTGGACTTATCTATTTTTTTTTACTGAAACACAATGATTAAACCACATCGTGACATGAATATTTTATTACTATATATATGACGATTCGAAATGGGGAGGACATTAGACATAGTTCAGATCTTTTGCCTTTAAAATCAATTAGTGAGTTAATCTTTATTACTTATTAACTTCTTCATGCTGCATGTAATTGAAGTTAGCGTTAACCAGAGTACCAATTCCTTTCCTCTATTCATTTTTTAAAAGGTATTGGTCTTACCGATTTTTTAATTTATTTGTTCAATATGACATAGAAAGATAACACCCATTATGGATATTAATACTCAATAGTGATAACCAGAATAATAATTGAGATTCCCAACACACACACACATACACACACACACACACACATATATATATATATATATATAAATAAAAATAAAACTATCTAATCTAACTTGGATCTGAAACGTAATATGCTCATTTACTACTTCTCAAAAGTTACCACTACTAATTTATTTCCAATACACAACAATCATCTCAATTTTAAGATATGCTATTTTAATAAATTATGGCAAATTAGCCAAAAGAGGCTCAGTAATCTAATTTAGGAAGTGAAATAGCCCACCGATGTAGCTAAAGTATGTGAGACTCTAATTATGATTTTTTCTCGAAGTGATCAAGAGTAGCTTAAACGTACAACTCATATCAAGAATACAAACTCACATAATTAATCAACCACACATACCAAATAACACATGAAATCATTTAAACAACTCTATTCATTATTTGGTTTACAATAAACTTATAAAATAAATAGTGTAAGATCGAATAAAAACTTGTGTGATAAACTAAACGAAAGTAGAAACAGGAATGCCATCGCCGAAAACTCGAACCAAGGACCAAAATCTAAACTCCAAACCAATAACCTCCCAAAGTATTTTTTGTTTTCTGGTATTTTCTTTCTTTTTCTCTTCTCCTCTCTGTCTTTTTTTTCTAAGTGTTGTTTTCTTTTTTCTCCTCAAGTGTTGTTTTTCTGAGTCAGTCTTCTTCCGTTATGTGTTTTGTGTTTGTATTAATATAGTAGTGTTGAGAGGGAGTTGTGAGGAATTTGGAGTGTGGAGAGGTTGAGATAAAAATGGGCAAGTTACATGGAGGTTAAAGGGAATAGTGGATATGGTTGCTGAGACGTGGGGGTGTTTGGAGTAGGATTAGAATTAAGCACATTTTTTAAAAATATATTTGTTTTGATATTATTATGTGTGTGTATATATAAAAGATATTAAATACAATATTAACTACTTAATTTAAGACTAAAATAAAAAATATTACGAAAAGTGTAAAACTTTAAGCTTGGTAAAAAATAGGTGTTCACAGAATGCCCCATTTTGCTTGTGAATATAGAGAGTTTTCAAGCATAGAAGTGAATAGCTGATTTTTGACCAAACCATTTAATCAAATATCGGAAAATAAATAAAGAGAAAGAGGTGTGACCGAGCCCTGGCTTTGGGCAGCCTACATATCTCAAGTTATAAGAGAATCAGGTCACGTGTAGTTCAAATGGCTGCAGAGATGAAAGGATGAGTTGGAGAGTCGAGTGAGGTCCCATCGAGGTTAAGGTTTGTAGGTCCTGTTATTACATCAGAAAAAAATGAAACTAGAAAGAAAAAAATATAAGATCTTATCTACTCTACTTGTATTAATTCTCTTCCTTCAGATCTTCTGTAATGATCCAAAATATGGTTATACTGAATTATGAGGTAAAAGTTGCACCTAGACTCCCCTTAGCTAAATTTTGAGAAATTTAGGGCTAGTTTAGTTTTGGCTAAAATTTGAGGGTGTGGTAATTGAGTGAAATCTGATATTTATATGATTGATAATAGCTGGATTTGATGTGATAGTTAGATATCCAATGAGCATAGGAAGTCGTTGCAACTTTCAACACCTAAAACAGAGTTACAGAACTCCGGCTATAACATTTATCATGGAGGGACTGGTTCGCATTATTGAGATTCATGGTGTGTGTTGTAAAATGAGAAACACTGAAGGGAGGTCACAAGTTTCTATCTCGGACCGCTACAACAGAAAAATTAACCATTGTAGCGGTATCATTGCAGTGGTCTCGAAAATCATAGCGGTGGCCTCTAGTAAAACAGGTGCGAACCACTGCTGCGAAAATTGTAACATACAGTAAAATTTTCAGTTTTAAAACCCAAAAAACGTTTTCATTTCCTACTTTTCAAAAAATGTACTAGAGTTTTGGTGAAAGGCAATTTTTAGTGGGATTTTGAAGCTTTTCATCTTTGGAGGTAAGTAATTACGTTCTAGACTTGAATTTACTTCGTTTAACCTTAGAAAATCACTAGAAACAGATTAATAGTGAAAATTGAGGGTTAAACCCTAGTTCATGGGAAATTGATGAAAAGTGGTGGGAATGTGAATAAATTCAACATATAATGGTCCTAGGGTGTTAGAAAACACTTATGGGACTAGAATTATGACTAATCATGCTAATTCTAGTAGTGTTTGTGAAGTTTAAATGATAAAAAAACAACTAAGATGATGAAATAGGGTAAATTTATGGCTAAAATCAGTGATTTTGATCCCTAGTGGCTAAAAGGGATGACTTATTAAAATGTGTGTATGTTCTTGTGCTTGTATAGATAAAGAATGAATTAAACGAGAACGAAAGGGGAAACGTGTGACTTAAAGGTGACTTTGAGCAAATGAGTTGAGGTAGGCTATGATTTTGTGTAGCACTTAGACTTTCTTGGCTTTATGTTTGTTTGTGATTTAAACATCTATGATTGTCTTCTAGCATGATTTGTGATTTGATGACTGCATTACATTTTTATTGCATTGTGATAAGGTGGTGAGATGATGGGTCGGGTACCACTCTGGTATAATATGCTACGTTATGATAATGTGTCGGGTACCACGTTGGTACGTTATGGTGATGATGAGAAGGATTAGAAGGGTAGGAGATGATGAACATATCTTGCATACATGCACTCATTTACATGCATTGAGTGCTAATTGATGAATATACATGATGATGAATGGTTGATGAAAATAAAATCCTGTAAAAGTGAACTTGTGAGTGTAATTATATGATGATTCATGATGTGTTGTTTGATTAATATCATTGATTATGAATCTTGTTATGATCACTTTTATACTTGTTTGACGTGCTTACTTGTACATTGTTAAGTTAGTCGACTTATGATGCTTACCAGTACTTGTTGATGTACTGATGCTACCTGCACTCTACTTTTAGTTGAGTGTAGAACATCTTCCAGCAATTGACATGCGACCTCGTCCTTAGATAGTGATTTAGTCCTTATTTTGAGAGTGAGCACCATGTTTGGGCAACCTTCATATCCTTTGTGATGTTATGTCCTTTGATCTGGGACTAAGAGAATTTTCTCTTGATTTATGTTTTTGGATATTCGTATTGGTTTTAGACTTAGTTTTTTTTTCCGATGTTCTTGTACGGTAACTTCAGGTCCTGGGGATTATAATAAATAGAGATTTCCGCACTCTATTCATTTTTTTGGATGATTACATTGTTGACTAAGATGTTTATTTAAATCAAAACCTTTTAAAATCGATTTAATACATGAGGAATTATATAATGTGAATGAGAGGGTAACACTTAAGTGAGTAAGGGTGAGATTAGTTTGGTTCTCTTGCCATAGGTTAGGGTGGGTGCTAATCCCCCACTGCAGGATGCTCCAGGCCATGCTCAGGATGAAAAGGAGATAGTTGAGGAAGAAGAACTGATAGCTCCAGAGAATGTGGTGCCAGTATGAAATGGGGTACCACATGGTGCCTTTGTCTGCTGAGGTGATTCAACAAGTGTTGGGGTTTTTGGGTGGCTTGGTTGGCACGGGCTACACTCCAGTTGTTCCGACCATCCTGCCCCCATCATTGAAACATACTATTGCTATAACACTAAGGATTTGATGTAAGCTCTAAAACTGGGGTGTATCCCCAACAGGTACTTAAACTGGTGATGACTGATGATGAACATGGGCTATTTTTCAAGTTCATGAAAATAAAACCAACGGTATTCCAAGGTACAGAGTTTGAGGATACATTTGAGGTTTTGATAGATTGTCACGAATGTCTGCACAATATGGGTATTGTTGAAAGTTATAGTGTGGAGTTTGTTTCTTTTCAACTGTAGAATGAAGCCAAACAGTGGTGGAGGTCGTTCGTGGAGTGCTGGGCTACCTTACCTCCACTTACTTGGGCTCAATTTTTGAAAGTATTCCTCGAGAAATATGTTCCCCGCACCTATTATGACCAGAAGAAGAATGAGTTTTTTAGGTTAGAGTAGGGTAACATGTCCATGGCGGCCTTTGAGGCCAAGTTTCATGCCCCATCACCTTATGCACTATAATTGATTACCTTAGAAGAGGAGCGAACCAGGTATTTTGTGAAGGGTCTGAACTTGGGGGTCCAGTTGGCTACTTTATCTGTGGCTGTGTCTGGTAAGTCTTTTCAAAATGTAGTTTAATTTACCAAGAAGGCTGAAGCACTTGAGAAACAGGGAGAGGTGAAAGCAGAAGAGAAGAAGGCTCGGACCTCGAGCCAGTTTAGTGGTACTTTCTCAAAAGGCCATGGATCTTCTAAGCCCTACCATTTAGCTATGCTAGTATTAGCAGGGGGCCCATCTGGGGTCAATTATTAGCCTTTCCGAGCCTACAGTTACACGCCTTCTTCCTCTTTAATTTAGAAGCCTACTTTGGGGCCCAAATGCTTTAAATGTGGAGGTGTGGAGCATGCAAGAAGGAATTGTCCTAATTTCTTATCTTCAGGTCTGTTGAAACAGCAACCAACTTCTACTCCTCTAAGTTCAGTAGGTCGTGATGGAGGAGAAAATAGTAGAGGTCATCCACAAGGTGGGCGTGGTGGCCTGGCTAGAGGTGGTACCCAGGTTAACTAAGGTTGAGGACAAGTTGGTAGAAATAGAGTGCAGGATTGTAAAGGTAGCATCCAGAGTGGTGATAAGGCATATCTTTATGCAGTTCTGGCTCATCTTGAGGTGGAAGCTTCTGATGCGGTAATCACAGGTACTATTCTCATCTGTGATCATATGGCTTCTATATTGTTTGATCCTGGTTCCACCTTTTCTTATGTATATGTGAAATTTGCTTTGGGTTGGGACCTGTACTGTGAATATCTTGATACTCCTATATATGTGTCTACACTGGTTAAGGTGTCTGTGTGTGTTGATTAAGTATATCGTGCGTGTCCTATGATGTTCATGAGGTTTAAGACCCTGTCAGACTTAGTTATTTTAGATATGGAGGAGTTTGATGTTATTTTTGGGATGAGTTGGTTGTCCCCTTATCAAGCTGTTCTTGATTGTTATACCAAAACTGTTACTATAGTAATGATCGGGAGAGAGAAATTAGAGTGGGAGGGTAACTTTAAGTCTAATCCTGTAAGGGTTATGTCCGCAATCCGTGCCCAAAAATTAGTAAGAAAGGGGTGTAGGGAGTTTTTAGCCCATCTTCGGGAAGACAAATATATAGTCCCTCCTATAGCATCCATTCCAGTGGTATGTGAATTGTTAGAAGTATTTTCGGATGATCTTTAGGTTATGCCTCCAGATCAGGAAGTTGACTTTTGTATAGACTTAGAGCCGAGAACTAGACCTATTTTTATTCCTTCATACTGTATGACACCCACAGAGTTGAGAGAGTTGAAATCCCAATTGTAAGAGTTATTTAAAAAGGGGTTTATTCACCTAAGTGTCTCTCCTTGGGGTGCAACAGTGTTGTTTGTGAAGAAAAAAAATAGTAGTATGAGGATGTGTATAGATTACCACCGGTTGAATAAGGTCACCATTCTTAAAAAATATCCTTTGCCTAGAATAGATGATCTATTTGACCAGTTACAAGGAGCTGCAGTGTTCTCTAAGATTGCTTTGAGGTCGGGTTATCATCAGCTAAAAATCAGGGCTGAGGACATCCCAAAAACTGCCTTCCGAACTCAATATGGACACTACGAGGTTTTGGTTATGTCTTTTGGTTTGACCAATGCCCCAACTGCTTTTATGAGTTTGATGAATGAAGTGTTTAAGTCCTTTTTGAGTTTGTTCGTTATTTTGTTCATTGATGATATACTTTTTTATTCTAAAAGTGGGGAAGAGCATGAAGCCTATTTGCATTTGGTGTTGAAGTTGTTGAAGGAGAAGCAATTGTATGCTAAGTACTTTAAGTGCGAATTCTGGCTTTCTTCGGTGTCCTTTTTGGTGCACATGATTTCTAAGGAAGGGGTTATGGTGGATCCACAAAAGGTTGAGGCAGTTAAAAATTGGGCTAGCCCGATGAATGTGATAGAAATCTGTAGTTTTATAGGATTGGCTAGTTACTATTACCGGTTTGTTAAAAGGTTTGCTGCCATTGCTTCACACCTGACCAGTTTGACTCAGAAAGAAGTTCCATTTGAATGGGATGAGAAGTGTGAGTAGAACTTTCAAAAGCTCAAAACTGTGTTTATTTTGGCTCCAGTATTAACCTTTCCTGTCGAGGGTAAGGATTTTATTTTATTTTGTGATACCTCACATTTAGGTTTAGGTGCTGCGTTGATGCATGAGCGAAATGTGATTGCTTATGCTTTGAGACAACTAAAGCCCTATGAGAAAAATTACCCCATGCATGATTTGGAATTGACAGTCGTGGTGTTTACTTTTAAAATTTGGAGGCACTATCTCTACGGGGTGAAGTGTGAAGTGTTCATAGACCATCGCAGCTTGCAACAGGTGTTCACCTAGAAGGATTTGAATCTGAGACAAAGGAGATGGATGATGTTGATTAAAGATTATGACATCTCAATTCTGTATCACCCAGGTAAGGCCAATGTGGTGGCGGATGCATTTAGCCAAAAACTAGTAAGCATGGGAAGTCTAGCATTTCTGGAGGTATCCAGGTCCCCATTATCGAGAGAGGTACAATCTTTGGCTAACAAATTTCTGAGATTATTGGAAACTAGCGAAGGAAAGGTGTTGGCACATGTGGAGTCTAGGTCCATATACTATGATCAGATTAAGAGTAGATAGTTTTAGGGTAAGAATTTGAATAACTTCAGGGAAAAGGTGTTACAAGGGGAGGCGTAGGAGGTCGTTCTTGATGACAAAGGGGCCTTGAGAATCTGAGGTCGTTTGTGTGTACCTCGGGTAGGTAACTTGATTCCCACCATTCTGGTAGAGGCTCATAATTCCAAGTATTCCATACATCCGGGTGCCAACAAGATGTATAGAGACTACAGACAACACTATTGGTGGCGAAGAATGAAGCGTGTCATTGTAGATTTTGTGGTTAAGTATCAAAACTGCCAGCAAGTCAAATATGAACATCGAAAGCCTAGTGGTACTTTCCAGTGGATGCCCATTCCAGAATGGAAGTGGGAATGGATAACGATGGATTTTATGGTTGGTCTTTCGAAAACCTTGAGAAAATGCAACTCCATTTGGGTTATTATGGACCGATTGACTAAGTCGTCTCATTTTATTCTAGTCAGAGTTGATTTTAATGCAACTAAGTTGGCCAAGATCTATTTGAAAGAGATTGTAAGACTATATGGGGTATCGGTGTCCATTGTGTCGGACAGGGGTACTCAGTTGGGTTCTAGATTGGACCTGAGTACAGCTTTCCACCGACAGGGGTACTCAGTTGGGTTCTAGATTGGACCTGAGTACAGCTTTCCACCCGCAAACCGATGGCCAATTTGAGCTGACTATCCAAGTGCTTGAGGATATGCTCTGGTCTTGTGTTATGGCCTTCGAGGGTCAGTGGGACCAATACCTACCATTGTGTGAATTTGCCTACAATAATAGCTACCACTCTAGTATTGACATGGCTTATTTTGAGTCCTTATATGGTAGACGGTGTAGGTCCCCAATCGGGTGGTTTGACGCGTTCAAGGTGAGGCCTTGGGGTACTGATATGCTCAAGGACTCTATGGAAAAAGTGAGATTCATACAGAAGAAGCTCATAGTGGCTCAAATCCAACAAAAAGAGTATGTGGATAAAAAGGTAGGAGTCATGAAGTTTGAGAAGAGAGAGAAAGTACTTTTGAAGGTGTAACCCATGAAAGGTGTGATGCGATTCGGCAAGAAGGGCAAGTTGAGCCCAAGGTACATAGGACCTTTTGAGGTGTTGAAGGAAGTGGGATCAGTAGCTTACAAGATGGATTTATGTCACGACCCAATTCCTCAGGTCATGATAACACCTACCATAACCCGTCAGTAGGTAAGCCAACCCATAGTCTGAAATAGCTAGTAACAGATTAATAAGAAAAGCGGAAGTCAAGACAAATAATATGATAAGAAGACACGAAGAAAGTAAATATATCCCCAAAACTTGGTGAAGTCAGTACAAGAGTTTCTAATACAACAGGAGTACAAGTGAAATACATAATAAATACATATACAAACCGTCTTCGAAATACAAAATAGAGATCAGTCTAACAATAAGAGGGAGAACAAGAATACTTTGAATGTCAGGAGCTCACCTCTAATCTTTGATCCATGGCTGCTCCGCACAGTGTACACGTCCACAGTGAGAACTCGTACTATGATATATAGGCTGCAGAAGTGTAATATAAGTTCCAAACAAGTGGTACTCAGTAGGCATCGGCTGACTGAGCTCCAAAGATAATGTAAGCATAAATAACATGTAAAACAGGAATATAAACTACAAACAACTATCTAAGGAACTAAACATAATAATGCTAATGGATTAATAAGGATAAACTATCTTATTCTAACAGTATTCAGGAACTAAAGTGCAATACCATATATCACCAACCAATATACAAATGAAGGATGAAAGAAAGATATATAGAAGTAATACAAGTCCAAAGGATACATATACAATATGAATAGAAAGGGAATAGAAGGATATACGATAATGACATATATATATATATATATATATATACATATTTAAGACTAAACTCAAAGGTAATATCCTGAGGGAGCCAACCTAACATTTCGAGGATCATAGCTAATTAAGGGAGCTAATACTAGCATACTCAAAGCCTCTAACCAAAGTGTGACTTAATCATGAGGTAACTTAACTATAATGCATCTTATTATAATAGAAAAAGGGAAATCAGAAGCGTACCGACAATCTCGGCTACCAGTCTATAATCATCCTGCCACAAACTAACCATAATAACCAATAATAATGTAACCGACTAGTTTGAACAAACAATAACCTAACTGGGCCCCCATAAACTCAGAAGGGTCAAGCAAGCACTCAACAAATAGTAATCATAACTTATACCTATACAACCCCCCATAAAGCCGATAGATATAGGCACCAAACAATTATACTGGTGATAGGCGATGCATATGAATGAATGAACACAACATGAACTGATACTTCTATATCCAATCTGAGTGCCCCAACATACCAAGTGTATACACTTCATCTAGCTCAATATCTCACAAAGGCAGGAACTACGATGACCATTCTTCTCTGGTACTATGGCTCACGGATAAAAGGGCCCGTAGGGGACTCGAGATATCCATATACACTGCCCGTTCCTGAACTAGGACTTTCAGTAACCCTCATAATCAATCTACTCCATCCAGTACCGAAGAGATATATACGTATAATATGTGCTCTAAATCGAACCGAGTCTAAAAGAGTATAAATCTGTAAATCCATTGTTCGAGATTGTGTTCAGGACTAAATCGATATAATAATGTAGAAAGGGTCAGATCTCCCTCGATCGAATTAAATAGTACTGGTGAAAAGAGTGGATTAATAATGGACCAGAATCAACCTCGATCTAGTTTACAAAATAGCATTTTTAGTTCCAAAAGCTTATAATTTATTAAATAAGGTGGTACGATTCCCGTTATAAAAGAATCCATTTTAAAAGTGAAAAGCGGGAATAATTCCTTTTTTGGAAAATAGTAGTAAACTTAAGGTTTTGGTTGGAATCGTACCACTAAGTGAGTATAAATGAACCTAAAAGAATGCATGCTATCACCAACATCCAAACAATACAACTATAGGCGCCTAAGCATCTGTAATTTAGAATCACGTCCTTTTAAAGGATAAAATACTAACCTGGTGTCCAATTGGTCTCGTAACCACAACCTCGAGCCAAACAATATAAATATCGATAAATAAGGGTATAGAGCCACTAGAAGGGTCTAATCGGGAAAATATCATTTAATACACTAAGTGTTGCAATACAATTTATACTAAGGGATCATTCATGTTAATCTAAGGGCAACAAGTACATAACTAGGTGTAATAGGATTATACAACCCTAACAGGCATCCTAGACCAAGATTTAGGTCACATTTCTATTCTAAATCCCTTAAATAGGTCAAGTCATGATATTACTAGATATAAACCTATCCTATAATACCTACCTAGTATGCGATCTATACAATATACAATCTCATAGAGAAAAGTAAACCTAAGCCTACATCGATGCCGAACCACAATCTTGAACCATCCACAAACCACTCGTCATCACTCCATGATCCGAAAATGACGTTGTACTATCAAAATAATAATCTACATGTTAGCACGAGTAAAACGATACCCATATTTCAATATAAAACTCTAGGCCTAAAATTGGGTAAAAAATAGGCTAATGGGGCCTGCAAATGAGATTCCAAAATTGAATCTATCACGAGGTCCCTCGAATGACAAAGAATGTGTGCTCAAAAGTTGAGCAAAAATGGGACACAAATCAGGGATCAAATCAGCCCCAAAAGATAATGAAACTAAGAGGAAAAATAAGAATTAAGTAGAGGAATTAGATCGAGAACTTACATGGAACTTAATGGGAAATGGGTACCTCATCACCCTCTACATATTCCTGACTCCAATTTGTGACTTTCCTTGAGTTTTTAGAGCTCTTGGGAGATTTAATAGAGGAAAACCCCTAAAAATGGGCTTAGAATCGAGCAAGAGAGAAATATAAAGGGGCTTCCAGGGGTTCTTCATGAATGTGGAACCCCACCACAAATGTGGGATCGGACCAAAAAGACCCTTCACAGATGCAACCGATCGACCGCGAACGTGAAGAGTAAAGATGAGTTGGTCGAGCCGGCTTACCCATCGCGAATGCGATAGCTGGCTCATGAACATGGAGGATAATATACTTGACCTTCGTGAACATGGCCCTAGCCTTGTGAACACGAAGGCCAAATCTTGGCTGCACCAGATGCTGCATATCAGCAATTTGACCAAGTCCTCATGGACTCCAACTGGGGGTTTGAAATTCATTCGGAACCCCGTGCGTGAAAACAAACTATGTTACCATACCAAATTAAAAATTCCAGACTTAAAGAAACTACGGAAATTTCAAATGGAGGCCTTCTCGATTAAATGTAGGTCCCACACATATAATTCTATTTTCCATCAAATCCATCCAATTGTTCAAAGCAAGTTCGAAAGCCTTGGGACATGGACCAAGGGTTCTCCTAACCTAAAATCATCATTTCAGAGCTGATGCCACTGTCAAAGTACACATCCAAGGCCATTTACTAGGAGTTTTGGTCCAAGACCAATTCCTTAACAGTGAAAGCTCCAAAATAGGGAATTGAGCCTAAAATCCAAATAAATTATTCGATAACCGAACCGACAGTTCCAGTAAGTCATAAATGACCTGCATGTACTATGGGAAGTCTTGAAATTCTAAAAATGCATGAAAATATAGAAAATGACCTGGAGGGTCATTACATCTTACCCCCTAGTATGTCTTGGGTTTACCCCGTATTCCATGTGTCTATTTTAAAGAAATACCATTGAGATGGTGGCTATATTATTTGTTGGGACCCAGAATTGTTTTATAAGGAACTACACTATAAAGAGGAACCGATTGCTATTCTAGTTAATGATGTGAGGAATTTAAGGACATGAGTTATTCTAATGAACCTCCATGTCATTTTATCAATTTCCATGCATTTCTAGAATTTTGACCCTTTTTTATAATGGTTACCAATTATTTATGACTTACCAAAGCTGTCGGTTTGGTTATTTGATAGTTTGTTTGGATTCTAGGCTCAATTTTCTGTTTTAAAGCTTTTGTTACTAAGGAATTTGTCTCAGATCAAAACTCCTAGTAAAAGATCTTGGATGAGAAATATGACAACAGTTTTATCTCCAGAATGTTGATTTTAGTCTAGGGAGACCCTTAGTCTGGGTCCGGAGGCTTTCGAACTCATTTTGGGCTATTGGTTAGAAATTGGTTAAATTAAACTATGGGTGTGGGGCCCACATTTAATTGAAAATATCTTGGATGAAAGTTTTTAAGGTTACATTAAGTTTGGAATACCTATTTTAGGTTAGTAGCATAGTTATTTTGGGCCCCAAACCTTTATATTTCATTTTGAGCGCTTAGACGACAATTAGTTAAAATAGCCTAAAAGGGGTCTTGGGGTTTAATTTGTTCTAAATGTCTTTTTTTCATAAATCCAATGATTTAATTGGATATATAATGTGTTTTATGATCAATTTGCACTATTATTTCATGTTCATAGGGTTCCAGATGAGTTCCGAGGGTCAAAAATAAATTTTGGAAGTTGTTGGTGCTAATGTGGCCGCTTAAGCGATCATTGACCATTTGAATGAGATGCTTAAGTGACATTTTGACTGATTTATCAATATTTTAACCCTTTGAAGGTCACTTAATCAAACAAAGTGTCGCTTAAGCGACCATTGCTGAGTATAACACCCAAACCAAATCCACTTCAATTTTTTGATATTTTGGGAGCTAGAAAGTTCCGATTTTGATGATTTTTGATGTGTTTTTATCGTATAATAATTGTATATATGATTATAACTTCATATTTCTCATTTTTCATGAAATCCCATTTTGTTTTTCATAATTTTTGACTAAAATTGTGATTCAAAACCCTTTTTCTGCCATTGTTAGAGCTTGGAGCATGGGAAATTGGAAATCGTCCATTGAGGGACCTCTTGATCATTTTCCATTGTTATTCCCCATAAAATTCTTCTCTTCTCCTTGTAAATTCCTAGAAATTAGTTTTAGAATTTCTTAACTCTGTGGTCTGATTTGGGCCCCGATTTGAGCTCCATTTGTGCTCAAATTTTGAGCACAGATTCCTTGTCCTTCGAGAGACCTCATGACAGATTAAATTTTAGGATTTCATTAGCGGGCCTTATGGCTCATTTTTGATCCAATTTTGAGCCTGGAGTTTTATATTGCAATATAGGTATCGTTTTATTCTGATTAGTGTGTAGATTATGGTTTTGATAGCACGATGTCATTTTTGGATCATGGGGTAAAGATGAGTGATTCACGAATGGTTCGAGATTGCGATTCATCTATGAGGTAGACTTCGGTCTACTTTTCTGTACAAGATTGTGTATTATATAGATTGCATGTAGGTAGGGATTATAAGATGGGATTATGACTAGTATATCATGACTTCATTTATTTAGGAAATTTGGGATAGAAATATGAATCGAACCTTAGTATAGAATACTCGTTATGTCTGTAGCATCCTATTATCCTTGATTATAGCCATGTTAACCATATATTAAAGTTAAGGATCCTTTAGTATAAGACATATTATTTGACTTAGTGGTTTGGACCATAGTTTTCCGGATTATGGTGCTATTAGCATGCTAGCTATGTATTGTTGGGACGAAGTCAATGGTTACGATACCAATTGGACTCCAGGTGAGTATTCTATCCTTAAAAGGATGTGATTATAGTTTATAGACGCTTAGGGTTCATAGTTGTATTGTTTAGATACTGGTGATGGTATGCATACTTTTAGGTGCATTTATGCTCACTTAGTGGTACGATTCCAACCAAATCCTTGATTTTACTACTATTTTCTATAAAGGGATTTATTTCTACTTTTCACTTTTAAAATGGATTCTTTTACAATGGAAATCGTACCACCTTATTTAATGAATAGTGAGTTTTTGGAACTAAATATGCTATTTTAGAAATTAGACCAAAGTTGATTCTGATCCATTGTTAATTAATACTTTTACCACTACTATTTACTTCGGTCGAGGGATACTGACCCTTTCTATATTATCATGCTGATTTAGTCCCGAACTTGATCTCAAGTAATGGATTTATAGATTTATACTCTTTTAGTCTCGATATGAGTCTGAGCATTTATTATACTTATATATCTCTCCAGTACTAGACAGAGTAGATTGGTTATGATTGTTACTGGATTTTTTAGTTCGGAACCAGACAGTGTATACGAATATCCTAACCCCCTATGGGCCTCACCATCTGTGAGCCTCAGTTTTAGAGAAGGATGGTCACCGTAGGTTCTGCCGAGCTACTGAGTTAGAGGAGGTGTATACCCTTGGTATGTTATTATACTTGGATTGGATATAGTATTTCTGGTAATGCTGCATTCATTCATTCATATGCATTGCCTATCACCAGTATAATTGTTAGGTGCTTAAATCTATCGGTCATATGGGGGGTTGTATAGGTATAAGCTATGGCTGCTATTTGTTGAGTGCTTCTTGAACCTTTCGGGCTTATGGTGGCCTAGTTAGGTTATTGTTTGTCAGGACTAGCCGGTTACTTTATTGTTGGTTATTATGGTTAGTTTGTGGCAGGATGATTATGGACTGGTACTCGAGGTTGTCTGTATGTTTCTTATTTCCTTTTTTTCATCATGGTAAAATACGTTATTGTTATAATACCGTATGATTAGTCACTCCTTGGTTAGAGGCTTTGAGTGTGCTAGTATTAACTTTCTTTCTTGGCTATGATCCTCAAAATGTTAGGTTGGCTCCCTCAGGATACTACCATTGAGTTTAGTCCTATATATATATATATATATATATGGTATTACCGTATATCCCTCTTTTTCCTTATCTATTCATATTGTATATGTATTCTTTGGCCTTGTATTAATACTATATATCCTTCTTTCACTCTTAAGTTGTATTTTGGCTAGTGATATACGGTATTTCACTTTAGTTCCTGAATACTATTAGAATAGGATAATCCATCCTTATTGCTCCATTAGAATTATTATGTCTTATTCTTTGATAGTTGTCTGTAGTTTATATTCCTACTTTACATGTTATTTATAGTTGCATTTTTTTGGAGCTCAGTTGGCTGATTCCTATTGAGTACCACGTGTTTGGTACTCTTACTACATTTTTGTAGCCTGCAGATCATATTACGAGTTCTCTCCATTGATGTGTGCGTCATGCGGAGTAGCTATGGATCAAAAATTTGGGCTGAGCTCCTAGTGTTAGAGTATTCCTGCTCTCCTTCTTATTGATTAGATAGATCTCTATTTTGTATTTCAGAGATGGCTTTGTATATTCTTATTCTGTACTTTACATTGTACCCTTGTTGTGTTAAAAACTCTTATACTGGCTCCATCAGGTTTTAGGATTATATTAGTCTTTTTATTATATTCATTCTGTAGTTTTAATTATTTCTCTTGGTAGTCTGTTACTAGCTATTTCAAACTACGAGTTGGCTTACATACTGGTGGGTTATAGTAGGTGCCATTATGACCTGAGAAATTGGATCATGATAAATTGGTATTAGAGCCTAGGCTTGTCAGAGTTGTTGGTACAAGAGCTAAGTGTCTAGTAGAGTCCTGCGGATCGGTACAGAGATGTCTGTGTCCTATCTTTGGGAAGCTATAGGGCATTCTTAGGAAATCCTATTCTTGACTCCTTGTCGTATGTTCGTATTTCTATGAACCTCTAAGTACTTCCTTTGACTTATTATTTCCCAGATAAATAACATGAGGTTGTCGATAGAGGCTGATAGTACTTCTACCTGTGTTACCAAAGTTTTAGCTCAGCGATGGGCTAGGGAGTTAGAGATTGATATCGAGGATCTTCAGCACCAGCCAGAGGATCTGGGACCAGCTCAGGCTCTGACAGAGTTTGTGACTGCCTCAGCTTTTTAGGATACTGTGTTTGGGATTTTAAGTCTTTTCATGGATACTTCACAATCAGTGGTAGTGTGCAGTACATTGAGTGGTTCTCTGACTAGAGTTGGGTTTGTTGGTGTTCAACAGGGATCTTGATTAGTTTAAGAGCATGAGATTAGGTTTCTCACATAGGCTAGACATACTCCTATGTTTTTCCCTACAGAATATGAGATGGTGCGTGGATTTATCAGAGGATTGACTTTACCACTTCACTTGGCGTTGGAGCATTTGATAGCAGCTGGGTCTACTTTCCCTCAAGTTGTTGATCATGTGAGGGCTGCAGAGATGGCTTGTATTGATACATATAGAGGTGGTGATAAGAGGCCATATCAGCATTTAAGTGTTAGTGGTATTTCGTCTGGAGGTAGAGATTCTCCCAGTAGAGGTCAGATGCCACGGAGTATTCAATCTAGGTCTTCAGGATGTGGTGGTCATTTTGGGTCAGTAGGTATAGTGCATCAGAGAGTCCCAGGGGTATGTTTTGATTGTGGTGAGATTGGTTATTGGTCTAGGGAGTGCCTCAAGCGTCAATTGGTCAGCTAGTTGGATCTAGATCGTGTTTCTCACCAAGTTAGAGCTTTAGGGGTTTGTTACAACTATAGAGAGATCGGCCATTAGTCCAGAGAGCGTCCTCGGCTTGGATTTAGGGAGTAGTCAGTGTAGCCAGATCAGTCTCTTAGTGTTATGGAACCTTCAGCTGGAGATGTTGTCCTTAGTATTTTAGTTGATCGTTCAAATGCTTAGTCCGAGCTAGGATAAGTCCAGATTCATAGTTCTTTGGGCAGGCCAGGACTGTGACTTCGGATCTCTATCGTGATAGGTGCGCCTTTAATTTTCTACCCTTAGTCTCTATTTAAATTGAGATGGGGTTTTCATACCCATCGGTGGTTACATGCCTTGATATTACTATATTGATTGATGTATGTCTTTGTGTAGATTTATGCATGTTTTACTACCCTCATAGATGAATTCTTTTAGTAGTGTATTGAGTGGATCAGTATTATGGTTTTCCTTAGGGTGTAGCACATGGGTTAAAGTCCATCTCCTTTGGCATATTGGCCTTATTATGGTCGTAGAGTGGTAATGGTTGTGTTTTTCTTTTGGTGCCTCCTACACCTTATTCTAGTGTTGTTATTATTGCTATTAATACTTTGGAGGTAATTGATTCTTGCCTAATAGAGGGCTAGATTAGCGTTATCTAGTTAGTATTTTCTCTCCTTGCGATTCTTGCCCTTTTAGCTTAGAACCTAGGTTGGTTGCTTTTCCCTCATATTAGCAAGGTCAGATTTGTTGTGGAGAGGGAGTGAAGGTGGGTTTGGCCTTCCATGATTTTGTTGTGGTTCTAGAGTTAGCAATTCGATTCTATAGCCCATTCCTGAGGATGATAAATTTGAGATTTGTTCTTTCAATTTGGATAGTTCATCGCCCGATAGTGGTCTTGATCTTGATATTGATATTAAGTAGGGCACTCTATTCTTTTTGCAGTGTGGTTTAATTGGGTTAGGTTGGTTTACATGGGCGGATTCAAAAATTTCTCTTTTTGGTAATTGATCGGCCTAATATGACTTTGTAGAATGCCTTGACTTAATGATATGTGCTTGTGTATCAGTTGTCAGTAACCAAAGTGGGTGTCTTTGGGAGTGAGTATTTGTTACCATAGATGGAGTATTGTTTTGACCAAATTCAAGCTAAGTTTGTATTTTTCTGAATTGCTTGAGTTTTGTCAAGTATTGGTTTGACCAAATTCAGGCTAAGGTCGTATTTTTCTGAATTACTTGAGTTTTGTCTACCATTGGTTCTCTTTGCAGCTTTGGGGAGTTCTTGGTTATGCCTTGTTATGTTATGCCTTCAGCAGATGTGGATTTGATTGTTCGTATCTTTAGCATGTGATTTTTCCTCAGTTGTGGTTACGTTCTTCATCAACATTTTGGTTTCAGCTTTTCTGAGAACCATAGTATGTGTGCTTGATTTCTGGTAGGGAGATTGATTTGGGTATTTGACTTCAGTGAGGACTTGTTGGCTCTAGTTATGATGTTTGACTCCATTGAATGACGACTTGAAAGTTGTGATAGATTGTGGAGTATGAATGTTTACTCGTCAACATGATCGGTTTGGATAGTTAAGATCGAGTAGTTCGGCTTAGGTGTTGAGATTACAGCTATGGATTGTGTAACTTGGTTGCAGCCTCTGTTTCAAAATTTGACTCTGTTGAGACTTCATAGATAGGTTGACTGGTCCTACTCATTACCTATCAATTCAGTTTCCTTCAGTTTGGATGGGTCGTACTTGATAGATGCTCGGAGGTTGGTCCATCAGCACATGGTATCGGTTTCTACTGCTTCTGACCTTGGTTCTTAGTTTTTGTCAGAATTTGTATGCCTACCCAGTAGAAGAAGTGTACCCAAGTTTATTTAGCATGGTTTCACCCACAGTCGGTGGGGCATACTGGAGCAAACCATTTAGTTTTGAGAGCTTGTGCTTCGAATCCACAACTATTGATTTTGAGGGTCATCCAGACCAGTTAGTGGCTTGGTACAGATGGCAAACATTGGTCATCACCATATGAATATTCAAGTAGAGCATTATGGGCTTGATTCTTATGCTAGTCCATGCAAATTTTAGAAGATCAGCTTCAGCCTTTTAAGATTAGTGTGAGGAGATTATGCAGACAGGACTCAGATGATATTGGGAAGACTTTGGGTAATTTAGAGTTGACATCGGGTTTGGAAAGGCAAGAAAATGTTAGATTTGGAGTTTGGAGTTAGCCGTATGGATCATGCCTTGGGTCATCTTTATCTTGGTTGAGTATCTGCTTGGTTGTGCTTGTTTTGGTGTGATGTCATCATATTGCAGTTTAGGTTTGCATATTTCATTCGTGCTCAGTTCAGTTTGAGGCCAGGTTGTGGTTGACAATGAGTTTTTAGTTATTTGGAAGGTGAAGTAAGGAAGTTGGTAAAAAAGGGATACCTTTAGTGAAATCCCTTGAAAGAGTTGGTTGGCCTTAGAGGTTATCTGGGGAGTCTTGCTCGGAGAATGCGAGCCCAGTACCTCATCTTTTTGAGTTTTTGGTCTCTTTCTATCCATTGACTTTTGAGAACGAAAGTCCTTTTAGTAGTAGATATTGTAATGACCCTTTAGTTTATTTTCTCGATTTCCATGCATTTTCGATATTTTGACCCTTCCCATAGCGACTATCGGTCATTTATGACTTGCCGGAACTGTCGGTTTGGTTATTAGACAGTTAATTTGGATTCTAGGCTCAATTCCCTATTTTGAAGCTTTCGCTATTAAGGAGTTCGTCTCCAACCAAAATTCATAGTAAACGATCTCGGATGAGAAATCCGACAACACAGTTCATTTTGTGCTATTGGTTGGAAATTGGTTAAAATAAAACTATGGGTATAGGGCCCACATTTAATTGAAACTATCTCATATGAAAGTTTTGATGGTTCCGTTGAGTCCGGATTGTCAATTTTGGGTTAGTAGCATAGTTAGTGTGGGTCCTGAGCCTTTATATTTCGTTTTGAGTGTTTAAACGACAATTAGTTAAAATAGCCTAAAAGGGGTCCCGGGGGTTAATTTATTGTAAACGACTTTTTTTCGTAAATCCAATGACTTCATTGGATCCATAATGTGTTTTATGATCAATTTGCACTATTGGTTCATGTTCATAGGGTTTCGGATGAGTTTCGAGGGTCAAAAATAAGTTTTGGAAGTTGCTGGTGCTAGTGTAGACGCTTGAGCTACCGTTGACCAAGCTGCTTAAGCAACCATTTGACCGCTTTAGCGATAGTTTAACCTTTTGACCAGGTCGCTTAAGCGAACAAAGTGTCACTTAAGCGACCATCGCTGAGTATAAGACCCAAAACAAATTCATTTCATATTTTTGACATTTTGGAAGCTGGGAAGCTCCGATTTTGATGATTCTTGATATGTTTTTCTCGTAGAATCATTGTCTATTTGATTATAACTTCATATTTCTCATTTTTCAAGAAATTCCCATTTCGTTTTTCATAATTTTCAACTAAAATTGTGATTTAAAACCCTTTTTCTGCCATTGTTGGAGCTTGAAGCGTGGGAAATTGGGGGAAATTGTCCATTGAGGCTAAGGTAAGATAATTCAACACCTCTTGATCATTTTCCATTGTTTTTCCCCATCAAATTCCACTCTTTTCCTTGTAAATTCCTAGAAATTAGTTTTTGAATTTCTTAACTTTGTGGGCTGATTTTAGCCTTGATTCGAGCTCCGTTTGTGCTCAAATTTTGAGCACACATTCCTTGTCCTTCTAGGGACCTTGCGATGGATTCAATTTTAGAATTTCGTTAGAGGGACCTATGAGTCCATTTTTGATCCAATTTTAGATCCAAAGTTTTATATTGCAATATAGGTATCGTTTTACTCATATTAGCGTGTAGTTTATGATTTTGATAGTGCAATGTCATTTCGAGATCATGGGGTGAAGATGTTCAATTTGTGGATGGTTCGAGATTGCAATTTGGTTACGAGGTAGGCTTCGGTCTAGTTTTCTCTATGAGATTGTGTATTGTATAGATTGCATACGAGGTAGGGATTATAGGATGGGATTATGACTAGTATATCATGACTTAACATAATTAGGGAATTTGGGATAGAAATGTTACCTGAACCATAGTATAGAATACTCGTTATGGCCATAGCATCCTATTATCCTTTATTATAGCCATGTTAACCATAGATTGAAGTTAAGGATCCTTTAGTATAATACATATCATTTAACTTAGTAGTTTGGACCGTAGTTTCCTGAATTATGGTGCTATTATAATGCTAGTTATGTATTGTTGGGCCCTAGGCCATGGTTACAATACCAGTTGGACTCTAGGTGAGTATTCTATCCTTAAAAGGACATGATTATAGTTTATAGATGCTTAGGTGTTCATGGTTGTATTGTTTGGATACTGATGATGGCATGCATACTTTTAGACACATTTTTGCTTACTTAGTGGTACGATTCCAACCAAATCCTTGATTTTACTACTTTTTCTAAATAAGGATTTATTCCTACTTTTCACTTTTAAAATGGATTCTTTTACAATGAGAATCGTACCACCTTATTTAATGAATTATGAGCTTTTAGAACTAAATATGCTATTTTGGAAATTAGACCGAAGTTGATTCCGATCCATTGTTAATTCACTCTTTTACCACTACTATTTACTTAGGTCAAGGGAGATTCCAACCCTTTGTATATTATTATGCTGATTTAGTCCCGAACTTGATCTCAGGCAATGGATTTACAGATTCATACTCTTTTAGTCTCGGTTTGAGTTCGGACATTTATTATACTTATATATCTCTTCGATACTGGACGGAGTAGATTGGTTATGATGGTTACTAGAAGTCCTAGTTTGGGACCAGGCAGTGTATATGGATATCCCGAGTCTTTTATAAGCCCCTCTATCTGTGAGCTTCAGTGCTGGAGAAGGATGGTCACCGTAGGTCCTACCTTTGTAAGCTACTGAGCTGAAGGAGGTGTATACACTTGGTACATTATGGCACTTGGATTGGATATGATATTTGTGGTTATGCTGCATTCATATGCATTGCCTATCACCAGTATAATTGTTTGGTACTTATATCTATTGGCCTTATGGGGGGTTGTATAGGTATAAGCTATGGTTATTGTTTGCTGATTGCTTCTGGAACCTTTCGGGCTTATGGGGGTCCGGTTAGGTTATTGTTTGTCCAAACTAGCCGATTACTTGATTGTTGGTTATTATAATTTGTTCGTGGCAGGATGATTATGGACTGATACCCGAGGTTGTTGGTACGTTTCTCATTTCCTTTTTTTCATCATGGTAAAATACATTATTTTTAGATTATCATATGATTAGTCACCCATTGGTTAGAGGATTTGAGTGTGCTAGTATTAGCTCCCTTTCTTGGCTGTGATCCTCGAAATGTTAGGTTGGCTCCCTTAGGATACTACCATTGAGTTTAGTCCTATATATGTATATATTTATGTATGGTATTATCGTTTATACCTCTTTTTCTTTATCTATTCATGTTGTATATGTATCCTTTGTCCTTGTATTAATACTATATATCCTTCTTTCACTCTTCAATTGTATTTTAGCTAGTGATATATGGTTTTTCACTTTAGTTCCTGAGTACTGTTAGAATAGTATAGTCCATCCTTATTGCTCCATTAGCATTATTATGTCTGATTCTTGGATAGTTGTCTGTAGTTTATATTCCTGCTTTACATGTTATTTATGCTTGCATTTTCTTTGGAGCTCAGTTGGCCGATTCCTATTGAGTACCACGTGTTTGGTACTCAAACTACATTTCTGCAGCCTACAGATCGTAGTACGAGTTCTCGCAATTGATGTGTACATCATGCGGAGTAGCTACGGATCAAAAATTTGGGGTGAGCTCCTGGCATTCAAAGTATTCCTGTTCTTCCTCTTATTGATTAGATTTATTTCTATTTTGTATTTCATAAATGACTTTGTATATATTTAATCTGTACTTTTCCTTATACTTTTGTTATATTAGAAACTCTTGTACTGGCTCCACCAGATTTTGGGATTATATTAGTCTCTTTATTATATTCATTCTGCAGTTTTCTTCATTTCTTTTAGTAGTCCGTTACTAGCTATTTTGGACTACGAGTTGGCTTACCAACTGGTGGGTTATAGTAGGTGTCATCATGACCTAAGAAATTGGGTCGTGATAGTTATCCCTTGCGTGAAGGTTCAGTGGAGGAACTGTACCATTTAGGAAGTTACATGGGAGATGGAAGCGGATATGCGTAAGCGATATCCGCACTTGTTCATTTGCTCAGGTACACTCTATCCCAGTTGTTATGTCTTTTTTGGGCCAATAGTCTTTTGGAGACAAATGAGTGGTAAATTGGTATCTAATGTAATGATCCAAAATGTTGTTATGCTGAATTAGGAAAGAAAAGTTGCACCTAGACTCCCCTTAGCTAAATTTTGAGAAATTTAGGACTAGTCTAGTTTTGGCTCAAATATTAGGGTGTAATAGCTGAGTGAAATTAGGTATTGATATGATTGGTAATGCCTGGTTTGATGTGATAGTTGGATATCCAACAAGCCTAGGAAGTCGTAGCACTTCCTGTACCTAAACTAGAGTTATAGAACTCTTGTTATAGCATTTATCATGGATGGGCTGGTTCCATTATTGAGATTCATGGTATGTGTTGTAAAAATGAGGAAACCTGAAGGGAGGTCCCGAGTTTCTACCTCAAACCGCTGTAGTAGAAAAAGTAACCGCTGCAGCGGTCAGGGAAACCGTAGTGGCGGCCTTCAGTAAAACAGGCACGAACCGCTGCAGGGGTTACGCATAGTAAAATTTTCAGTTTTAAAACCCAGAAAACATTTTCATTTTCCACTTTTCAAAAAATGCACTAGAGCTCTAGAGAAAGGTGATTTTTAGTGAGACTTTAAAGTTTTTCATCTTTGAAGGTAAATATATATGTTGTAGACTTGAATTTACTTCATTTAATCTTAGAAAATCATTAGAAACCGATTAATGGTGGGGTTTAACCCTAGTTCATGGAAAATTGATGAAAAGTGGTGGGAATGTGAATAAATTCTGCATATAATGATCCTAGGGTGTTAGAAAACACTAATAGGACTAGAATTATGAGTATTTACGCTAATTCAAGTAGTGTTTATGAAGTTTAAATGATAAGAAAACCCTAAGATGATGAAATAGGATAAATTTATGGCTAAAATTAGTGATTTGGATCCCTAGTAGTTAAAAAATGACGACTTATTGAAATGTGTGTATGTTCTTGTGGTTGTGTAGATAAAGAACAAATTGAACGAGAACGAAAGGGGAAAAGTGTGGCTTAAAAGTGACTTTGAGAAAAAGAGTTGAGGTAGGCTACGGATTTGTGTAGCGCTTAGACTTTATTGGCTTTGTGCTTGTTTGTGATTTAAACATCTATGATTGTCTTCTAGTATGATTTGTGATTAGTATGATTTGTGATTTGATGACTGTATTGAATTTCCATTACATTATAATGAGGTGTTGAGATAATGGATTGAGTACCATGCCGGTGCAATATGATATGATACGATAATGGGTCAGGTACCACGGCGATACAATATGATAGGTTATGACAATGGGTCGGGTACCATACTGGTACGTTATGATGATGATGAGAAGGATGAGAAAGGTAAGAGATATATCTTGCATATATGTACTTATTTAAATGAATTGAGTGCTAATTGATGAATATACGTGATGATGAATGGTTGATGAAAATGATTTAGTATGAAAGGTTGTAAAAGAGAAGTTGTGAGTGTAATTATATGATGATTCATGATGTGTTGTTTGATTGATATCATTGATTATGAATTTAGTTATGATTGCTTTTATACTTGTTTGACTTGCTTACTTGTACATTGTTAAGTTTGTCGACTTATGATGCTTACCAGTACTTGTTTACATACTGATGCTACCTGTACTTTTCTTTTTGTTGAGCGTAGAACATCTTCCAGCGGTTAACATGTGACCTCGGCCCTAGATAGTAATTTAATCCTGATTTCGAGGGTGAGCACCATGTTCGGGCAACCTTCAAATCCTCTATGATATTATGTCCTTTGATCCGGGACTTAGATAATTTCCTCTTGTTTTATGTTTTTGGAAATTCGTATTGGTTTTAGACTTAGTTGTTCTTCTTAGATGTTCTTGTACAATGATTACATGTCCTGGAGATTGTAATAAATAGAGGTTTCTGCACTCTATTCATTTTTATTGATGATTACATTATTGACTAAGATGTTTATTTAAATAAAAACCTTTTAGAACCGATTTAATACATGAGGAATTATATAATCTGAATGAGAGGGTAACACTTAAGTACATGAATGGTTGGGGTGGGTGCCAATCATGTCACGCCTCGAA
Organism: Capsicum rhomboideum; assembly: GCA_031232105.1. Taxonomy (NCBI): domain Eukaryota; kingdom Viridiplantae; phylum Streptophyta; class Magnoliopsida; order Solanales; family Solanaceae; genus Capsicum; species Capsicum rhomboideum. The sequence goes on from CP124718.1 coordinate 57,293,064, forward strand.
TTCCAATGGGCCAGACTGGCACCCGAAGCCATTTAGGCCCGAGAGAACAGTCTTCATTCATGTACACTCAATGCATATCACTAAAAGAACAACACTCTACCTCATTTAGATACAAATTACCACTGACGGAAGTCACAGAAAACATATGTTATATATGAAACTTGGCCGTTAGTGCCACCATGTCAAAAGCATAGATTCTTTCATTCATCTTCCCACGTACGTCTACAAAGCCTCTAACAGATACATGTACATAACCATCATAAAGTCGGGACAAGTCCCCGCTTTATACAACATTTACATAGTACCAAAATCAATGTACAACTGTGACTCGAAAAGCCCCGAACCAACTGGAGCTCACCAAAGATCTAAAAATGACCCGCAACCTACTATGGAGGTCTACTAGCACTTGCGCCTGCAGCAAGTAAGGTAAGTCCCCCAAGGGACATCAGTACGAAGAATGTACTGAGTATGTAAGACCATAAGAAACTGCATCATACATAAGAACTTCAATGAAAACAATTATAAGAGAATAGTCAATATGGATAAACCATCGCTCTGTATATGTGGAACCATGTACATTGCTTTCATTACTTTCTTTGCTTCTTTGCTTCTATGTTTATTCATCATCATGTGTATCATATCGTACCCGGGCCCCAACTGATCAGTGGGTCTTAACATAATATAACGTTATGTTGGGATCGACCCGAGCTAGGATTATACCTCTAGAGCTGCCAACCATACACCAATATATCAGGTTCGGCTCGAGCTAGGTTCTTACCACCAGAGATGCCCCGTGTCAGGTTCGGCTGGAGCTAGGCTTATGCCTCTAGAGCTGCCCCCTGTCCAATAATCTTGGGATTGACTCGAGCTAGGATTATGCACCTAGAGATGCCACCCGTACTCTAATATATCTCGGGATCGGCTCGAGCTAGGCTTATGCCTCTAGAGCTGCCACCCATACTCACACAACCAACAACTATGCATTACTTCATTTCTTTACTTTGAGAGATTGATACGTTGATAGTCATAACATTATTGGAACTTTGGAACCATGCCCACAATTATGTGACACATGATTAACAATTGATCAATGAATAAGGAACATGTGAATAACCATAGATGACAACCTGAACTGAGATACCTTAGAACATTTCGGAATAGAACAAGTACAATGACAATATGAACACTATGTACTGCAGAAGAATACGAAAAGAGTAACGGTAGATGCCTTATCTTCCAAATATGAATACACAGTTCTATATTTGAATACAACAATCCAGCTCCTTCTTTACGTTTTACTCTACAACACAAGTACATAAAGGAGCTCACGTTATCATCTAACTATCTTACAAGTGCACAAAATAATAATGAACTACATGACTGCCATATAACATCATTTCACCCTGTACAATACAATCCACTGCATTACTATAACAACCACACTATAACATTCCTCACATTGACCAAGACATCATAAACCAATAGCATTTCACACAAGTTTATCCTTTACGCTTCCTCATTAATACTACGTCACAATTACTCCATCAAGTCACCTTAATACCTTTCATAACAAAAATCCCACAAGTTATACACATAGAAAAATCAAGTTAAGGACATAACCACATCTTACATGTTGATATTTCATCCACACCATTCACTTCCATCAAAACCTCAAGTCTCCTTTCAAGTTCAAGTCACATAGATGACACATCTTTTAGCAAAAAGCAAAAGTGCACTACTCAACACTTTTAGACATGACCATCATGATCTAAACAATCTCTCATGCATATAATATATTAAATCACAAGAATAAACACTTACCCAAGCTTGCAAAGTGATGATCTTGTCCAAGGGAATGATGGCTTAGGGTTTGAGAGATAAAAGAAATATCTTGGAAATGTCTAGAAATGGCATGTGTGTTGTAATGAATAAAAATCTGATTTTGTGCCTTTATATAGTCCCTCAAGTCATTCTTAGCCATTTCTTGGTCATTAAATGCCATGTTTACTTGGTCAACACAAGAATGGGTCATTTGCCCCATTTGGGCCATGTCTTTTGTTTGATTTTTGGGCCTCAATTGAGCCCAATAGCACAAGATTAATTTATCCCAACAACTTGCTGCCTGGCGCGCCTGACCCTTAAACTCTGATTTTCTTCCTTTCTTCGACTTTTCTTTGCGGACATTAGCACAATAGCAATAGTCCATCAAAAACAATACAAACTAAGTACTTATTGCTCTCAAAACTAAGGTTAACATGGTTCAAAGTTTGCAATAAGGCATATAAATACGCCCTAGTTCACCAATCAAGTAGGGTCAGAAATGTATGGGGTGTTACATCCTTCCCCCCTTAGAAACATTAGTCCTCGAATGTTAATAACATCTTCCCATTTACAACAAATGCAACTTTATGTTAGCATATATACATATACACATAATGCTTATAGATACTTACTTGTTATTGCTCCCCTTCCGTACTTTGAACTTTTTCTTTCGTGTAAAAAAAATACGGGTACTTTGACTTCATAATGTCTTCAGCTTCCCATGTGATCTCTTCCACTTGCTGATTTCTCCAAAGTACCTTTACGAAAACTACGTCTTTATTCCTTAACCTCTTCACTTGTCTATTCAGAATATCAATAGGTATCTTTTCATAGGTGAGATCCTCCGTAACTTGTACATCTTCAATAGGAGCGATACGAGATGGATCTCCTATGCACTTTCGAAGCATCGAAACATGAAATAGTGGATGAACTGTGGAGAGTTCTTGGGGTAATGCTAATTCATACGCAACTTACCCAAATCTTTAGACAATTTCATATGGCCCTATATAACGTGGACTCAACTTTCCTTTCTTTCCAAATCTCATTACCCCTTTCATTAGTGACACCTTCAAGAATATCCAATCACCTATGGTAAATTCGATCCCTCTTCTTCGGACATCAACATATGACTTGTGTCAACTTTGGTCCGTTTATAGCCGTTGTTGAATCACTTTAGCCTTTTCCTTAGCCCGATGAACAAGATTTGGCCCAAGTAAAGCAGTTTCACCCGCTTCAAACCATCCAATTGGTGATCTACACTTCCTTCCATATAAAGCTTCATAAGGTGCCATTTTGATACTTGAATGATAGCTATTATTGTAGGCAAATTCAATAAGAGGTAGATGATCATCCCAACTACCTTTAAAGTCCAATGTGCAAGCTCGTAGCATATATTCAAGTGTTTGGATAGTACGTTCATCTTGTCCATCTATATGAGGATGAAAAGTTGTACTTAAAATTACTTGGGTTCCCAAACTCCTCTGAAAGATCTCCAAAAATGTGCAGTAAATTGAGCTCCCCTTTCTGATATAATAGAGATTGGAATCCCATGTAATCGTACTATCTCTTTAACATACAACCTTGCATAATCTTCAGCTGTATAGGTGGTCTGAACTGGTAGGAAATGCGCTGACTTGGTAAGCCTGTCAACTATTACCCATATGGAATCAAATTTTCGCAGTGTACGGGGAAAACCTGTGATGAAATTCATGTTAATCATGTCCCATTTCTAGGCTGGAAGATTAATACATTGCATATAACCTCCAGGTTTCTGATGCTCTACTTTTACTTGTTGACAATTTGGGCATTGAGCTACAAATTCTGCAATATTCTTCTTTGTAACACCCCGTACATTTCCGAACCTATTAAATTACCGTAACATTTATGGAATTATCTAAACATGAGATTGTTGAGGTATTATACATTAAATTTGTTGGGATAAATGAATCTTGTGCCATTGTGCTCAATTGAGGTCCAAAATGATACAAAAGACATGGCCCAAAGATGGCAAATGACCCATTCTTCCTTTTGACCAAGTAAACCATCCATTATTGAACAAAGTGTGGATAAGGATGAGATTTAAAGGGACTATATAAGGCACCAAAAATCAGATTTTAATCAACAAAACACACATGTCTCATTTCTAGATCTTTCCACAACATTCTCTTCATCGAAACCCTAAGCAACTACCACTTGTTTGGACAAGATCATCACTTTGAAAGCTTGGGTAAGTGTTTAATCTCATGGATTAATATATTATATGCATAAAATGGTGTATAAATCATGTTTGTTATGTTGTTAAAGTGTTGAGCAATTCACTATTGGTGAAACAGTCTACTTTTGCTTAATCGGTAAGTGGACTTGTGGTCTTGAAGGAAGTGAATTTGATGGATTAAATATACACATGTAAGATGTGGTTATTCCCTTAACTTGATTCCTCTTTGTGTATCACATTTGGAATTGTTGTTGTGAAATTGTACATGGAATCGGTGGCGTATTGAAGGGAAAAGTGTAGTTTTGTGATGTTTATGTGCATTGTGAGATCATGGCTGTTTGTTGGCATCTAAGATAACTTAAAATATGAAAGAGAAGTTTAATTATGACCATGGACCATTCATTGCGAAAAAGGCCCCGAAAATGACCCCTGGAGGCTGAAACGGGCACCCGCCCTCACGGGCAGGGCATCTGCGGGCGATGATGCCAATGCAGGTGGCCCTGGACCAGGCCAATGGTCACTTGAAGATGCACCTCACCCACCTGCGGGCGCAGGTGGCTTCGCAGGTCATCCCAGAACTTCGTTTTGCATGTTTTTGTCCCTCTTTGACCACCCAAAGCCCCTATATCCTTCTTGGATGCAATCATCAACTTATGGTACCTTTTGAATGACTCTAAAGGAGTATCCCGGAGGTATTTTGAATGGTACCAATTATGTATTGTTGTTCATGTGTTGTTGTGAAAGGTATTGAGATGACTTGATGGAGTAATTGTGACATAGTGTTAGTGAGGAAGTGTAAAGGATAAAATTGGTGTGAAATGTTATTGGTTTATGATTTCTTGGTCAATGTGTAGAATGTTATGGTATTGTTAGTATGGTGATGCAATAAATGGTATTTTAAGAGTGTGAAATGACGTTATATGGCAGTCTCGTAATTCATTTTCGTCTTATGCACTTGTAATGTAGTTAGTTGTTAACGTGAGCTCCGTGATGTACTTGTGTTGTAGAGTAACACGTAAGGAAGGAGCTGGATTGTTGTATTCAGATATAGGACTGTATATTCATATTGGGAAGATAAGGTATGTAAGGTTACTCTTTCCGTATCCTTCTGCAACACATATTGTTCACATTGTCATTGTACTTTTTCCATTCCAAAATGTTCTAAGGTATCTCATTTCAGGTTTTCATCTATTGTTATTCACATGTTCCTTATTCATTAATCAATTGTTATTCATGTGACACATAATTGTGGACATGGTTCCAAAGTTCCAATAATGTTACGTTCTAAAGTTCCAGTAATGTTATGACTACCAATGTATCAATCTTACAAAAGTAAAGAAAAGAAGTAATGCGTTCCTATTCATTGACCAATTGTGGGTCACATGTATTTAATTTGTTGACTAGTGTATGAAGCTCCAATAAAGATTTTATAACCATTAATTTTTGAAGCTCCAAATATGATGTTATGACCACCAAGGTGTCAATTTCACACAAGTAAAGAAATGAAGTAATGCATATATATTATATTATAGCCCACCGATAAGGTGGATGATTGTTAATATGGCCCACCGATAAGGTGGATGATTGTTGATACATTATATCATATTATATTATGGCCCACCGATAAGGTGGATGATTATTGATACATTACATTATATTATGTTATGGCCCACCGATAAGGTGGATGATTGTACTATGGCTCACTGATCAACTGGATGATGATATATGGCCCACTGATCAACTGGATGAATGGTAATAAAGATGAACATAAAAGCAAAGAAGGTACATCACTTGATTGAGAGTATATATGGATGATATTATATGAATGATAATGATATGAATGAATGATCGCAAATGAAAATAACAGAAGTAATGTACATGGTTCCACATATACAGAACAGAGGTTTATCCATATCGAATACTCACTTGTAATTGATATCATTGAAGTACTTTTGTATCATGCAGTTTCTTACAACCTTACATACTTAGTACATTTTTTCATACTGACATCCCTTGGGGGACTTACCTTACTTGCTGCAGGTACAGGTGCTAGTAGACCTCCACAGTAGGATACATATCATCTGCAAACTGTTGGTGAGCTCCAGATTGATTCGGGGCTTTTCGGGTCACATGCGTACATATATGTTGGTATTATGTAAATATTGTATAAAGAGGGGACTTGTATCGACTTTAGGTTGGTTATGTATCTGTTAGAGGCTTTTGTAGACGTTGTAGGACAAATGAAGGAATGTGATAAATGTATGCTTTTGACGCAATGGCCCTAACGGCCAAGTTTCATATCTATATGAATATCTTTCCATGACTTCCGCCAGTGGTATCTTGTAGCCATATGTGATAGAGTGTTGTTCATTAGTGACATGCATACGAATGTATATGAATGAACATTGGTTCTCTCGGGCCTTAACGGCTTCGGGTGCCAGTCCACCCCGTTGGAATTCGGGGTGTGACATTCTTCATGTTTCCCCACCAATACATTTCTTTCAAGTCATGGTACATTTTGATGGCTCCCAGATGAATCGAATACCGTGAATGATGTGCCTCTGTCATAATTCGTCTCCTCAGCTCATCTACATATGGTACACATAATCTACCTTGGAATTGAAGTACTCCTTCTTGCGTAAGATCAAATGCCTTTGTCAAACCCTGTTGTGCATTCTCTTTCAGCTGTAATAACATAGGATCCGTATCCTATTTCTCTTTCACCTCAGCTACTAATGATGATTCTGCTGTATGTTGCACAATAACCCCTTCATTTGTAGATTCAAGAAGACGAACTCCCAAGCTGGCTAGTTGATGTAAATCCTTGACTAGGTCTTGCTTTTCCGTCAACTGGCCACTAGTGCTTTCTACATCATTGCGGCTCAGTGCATCAGCTACCACATTAGCTTTCCGTGGATGATATAGAATATTAATATCATAGTCTTTCAATAGTTCAAGACACCTCCACTGCCTCAGATTTAAGTTTTTCTGCTTAAAGATATATTGCAAACATTTGTGATTAGTATATATGTTAACACGAACCCCATATAAATAATGGCGCCATATCTTTAAAGCAAATATCACAGCTGCTAGCTCAAGATCATGTGTGGGATAGTTCCTCTCATGTGGCCACAACTGTCATGAGGCATACGCTATTACATTACCGTGCTGTATCAATACACATCCTAGGCCAACTCCGGACGCATCACAATATACTGCATACCCTTCTGTGCCTTCCGAAAGTACTAATATGGGTGTGGAAGTTAATTTATCTTTTAGCTCTTGGAAACTTTTCTCACATGCATCATTCCACTGAAATTTGCTTGCCTTGTGTTTTAGCTTCGTTAAAGGTGCAGCAATGGAAGAAAACCCTTCAACAAATCTTCTATAATAACCGGCCAATCCAAGAATACTACGAATCTCATTAGGCATCGTAGGTCTTGGCCAATTCTTCACCGCTTTGATCTTTTGTGTATCCACCCTTATTCCTTTATCTGACACAGTGTGACCCAAGAATGCTACGGATTTTAACCAAAATTCATAGTTAGAGAAATTTGCATACAACTTACGCTCACGAAGAATTTGTAACACCTTTCGTAAGTGATTAGCATGGTCCTCTTGTGATTGCGAATAAACCAGGATGTCATCTATAAACACCGTCATGAACACGTCTAGAAATGGCTTAAACACCTTATTCATCAAATCCATGAAAATAGCTGGTGCATTTGTTAGTCCAAACGACATAACTAAAAAATCATAATGGCCATACCGTGTTCGGAAAGCTGTCTTAGGTATATCTTTTTCTCTAACTCTGACTTGATGGTAACCCGATCTCAAGTCAATCTTTGAAAAACATTTGGCACCCTATAACTGATCAAACAAATCATCAATTCTGGGGAGGGGATATTTGTTTTTGATCGTTACCTTATTCAATTGCCGATAGTCAATACACATTCTCAATGTGCCATCTTTCTTCCATACAAATAATACTGGTGCACCCTATGGGGACATACTAGGCCTTATGAATCCCTTGTCCAACAAATCTCATAATTGCTCCTTTAATTCTTGCAATTCTGCTGGAGCCATTCTATACTGAGGAATAAAGATAAGCTGAGTGCCTGGCATCACATCAATACCAAACTCTACTTCCCATTCTGGAGGCAAACCTGGAAGATCCTCAGGAAATACATCAAGGAATTCATTGACCACTGGAATCGACTGAGGAGTTAGTGGTTCCACATCAATATATTTCACTTTTACTAAGTGACATATGTACCCCTTGGCTATCATTTTCCTTGCTTTAAGATAGGAAATAAATTTACCTCTCGGTGCCCCCACATTACCCGTCCATTCAAGTACATTCTTTTGTGGAAAATGAAAATGTACCTTCTTAGCCCGACAATCTATCATGCCATAACAAGAAGCCAACCAATCCATACCCATTATGACATCAAAATCCACCATTTTCAGTTCAATGAGATCAGCCAATGTATCATGATCACACACAGTTACTACACAATTACTATATACTCTTTTTGCAATAATAGATTCACCAACTGGTGTAGATACTTCAATTGACTTAATTAATAATTCTGATGTTCGTTCAAATTTTGCAGCAATCAATGGAGTAACATATGATAATGTAGAACCCGGATCAATCAATGTATATACATTATGTGAAAATATGGATAAGGTACCTGTGACTACATCAGGAGAAGCCTCCGAATTCTGCTGGTCCACTAGAGCATAGCCGCGATTCTGGGCTCCACTGGAACTAGCTGCTCCTGTACACCTCTGCCTAGGGAAGGAACCGATGATGATGATGCAATGGTTGGTCCCGTAGGTCGTGCTATACCACCCGTACCCCTCTGTGGACACTCTCTCATCATGTGCCCCGACATACTGCAACAAAAACAAGCAGTCTTCCCTAATCGGCATGTACCTGAATGAATTCATCCGCAGTGCTGACACAGCTAACGAGGAAATTTGCTGCCTGTGAACCTTAAATCCCACTACTCTGCCCAATATGGCTGCCTCTAAATGCTCAAAATTGAGATTGAGCACCTGCTGTGGAATAAGAGAATGATGGTCTAAGCGGTCTAGGGAAAACACGAGTCCTAGATTCTCCTTGGGATGCCATAGACTATCCCATAGGTCTAGCCCTTTTTGACGGCACTCTTTCAAATTCATTCACCCTCCTTCTTTGCCTCTGGTCCTCTATCTTATGTGCAAAAGCTTGTATTCTGGCTATATCCATATCTCTGTTCAAAGCAACAATGGTATAGTCCCTCACCAAATATGGCTCTAATCTGTCCACATAACGATGGACCCTGTCTTCCATTGTGGCCACTACATTCGGAGCATATCGAGCCAAAGAATTAAACTGAAGGCTGTATTCTCTGACACTCATATTCCCTTGACGGAGATTTAAGAACTGATCTGCACGAGCCTCTTGGATCTCATATGGAAGATAGTGATCAAGAAAGGCCGTTTTAAATTCTTCCCAACTAGCTGGAAGTGCACCAATACCGCGAGATCACTTCCAATATTCATACCACAATATAGCTTCTCCTTTCAATCGATAGACTGCAAGCTCAACTGTTTCTACACCAGTCACGTGCATAACATCTAGAGCCCTTTGGATTTGGTCCAGAAGTCCTGTGGGTCTGCCTTCGGATCTGACCCGGTGAACGTGGGAGGATCTAATTTCAGAAAATCTTGTGTTCGCCAACTAGCTACTCTAGCCGCGCCATCCTCACTTGTCATTGGACCAACTTGTCCCTGAGTTTGTGCAGCAACTATCTGATTCAACATATGTACTGCATTACTTAAATCCTATTCAGTGGCATTCATAGGCGGTTCTGCAGGTACTTCTCTACCTCTTGGCTCTTCTGGAGCTGGAAAAGTAGAAGAAGCCCGCAATGCAAACTCCTATTCAGCGCCACCTTGACTAGCTTGTTTAGGTGGTGATTTACTCGTTCCTTCTTCGGCAAGCATATCTACCCTTATACCTTTTCCCTTACCTCGTCTTGTTATCGGCATTTTACTATCATTTGCCCCATTTGGGCCATGTCTTTTGTTTGATTTTTGGGCCTCAATTGAGCCCAATAGCACAAGATTAATTTAGCCCAACAACTTTGATGCATGATCCACCAACTATCTCATGCTTACAGAATTCCATAAATTTTAAGACAATATTCAACTCACGAGATTCATTTTCGTAGCCTCAACCCCAAGACTAAGCGATTTTAGCCACTCATGGCTTAATTTAACATAAATTGATAAAAATTATAAAAAGAAATAAAAATAAAAAGGAAGAAGGATTAACCCTAATTTGGATACCAAAATCTCCCAAGAGTAGTCCTACCAAGATGGAATAATGATACAATAACCCAAGAGCCCGATTGATAGACTGGTAGTCGGAGAAAAAAATTGGCAAAAAGCTGCCCGGCACACTGCCTGGTTCACCCCCCTGCTGCCCATGCCAAAAAATTTCTGTCAAAAGCGGCCCGGCACGCTGCCTGGCGCGCCTGACCCTTAAACTCTGATTTTCTTCCTTTCCTCGACTTTTTTTTGCAGACATTAGCACAATATCAATAGTCCGTCATAAACAATACAAAATATGTACTTATTGCTCTCCAAACTAAGGTAAACATGGTTCAAAGTTGGAAATAAGTCATATAAATATTCCCTAGATCACCAATCAAGTAGGGTCGGAAATGTACGGGGTGTTACAAATCATGACTAGTTGGGCCATGACATCTTCAGTTATCGCTTCACTTTCTTCTGGTGGGTACCTTGATATCAAAATTTGATCTTGAAGTTAGGATTTCAGACTTGAACTTGAAACTTGGAATGAGTTGTTGAAACTCCTCCAAAGGACAACTCATAGAATATTCTTGGATTTTTGTTTTCTTGATCAGAGGATAAGAAGATGACTTTAGAGATGTTGGGCCGCTGTATGTACCAAAGCTGACTCTAACTGTTTTTGAGATTGAACATTCTTCTCTACTCTTACCGGAGATGGGATTCCATTCTTCAACATTAACTCTGTGCTTTGCGGAAAAACCTACAAGTCATCAAAGCAAAACAAAAACAAAGATGAACAAAATTTTTCTGCCCCAGTTTGCACTAGAAAAATTTTGTGAGTTGTTAGAAACTGTAAACTATGAAAGTAAAAATTAGACTAAGAAGTACTTTTTCTAGGAGAGAGAAACAAAATCAAGTCCCCAGACTATGAAGCATTTATCCTAGGAGAAAAAGGAAAAATAGTCGTCTTAGACTAGGAAGTGTTTACCCTAAGAGATGAATGCAAAATAACTGTCCACCACTAGGAAATGTTTATCCTAGGAGATGAATGTGAAATAACTGTCTGCTACTAGGAAATTTTTATCCTAGGAGAAAATGCAAAATAACTATCTGCTACTAGGAAATTTTTATCCTAGGAGATGAATGCAAAATAATTGTCTGCTACTAAAAAATGATTATTCTAGGAGACAAATACAAAATAACTGTCTGCTACTAGAAAATACTTATCCCATGAGATGAATACTAAATAATTGTCTGCTACTAGGAAGAATTTATCCTAGGAGATGAATATAAAATAACTATCTACTACTAGGAAATGTTTATCCTAGGAGACGAATGCCAAATAACTAATGTATGCATGAAACGAAGAAAAAGTAAGAGGTTTTGCTGTAATCCTAAAATGGTAACCAGGAGATGTCTTACCTGTGAAAACTTGAAGAATAAAAGTTAGGGGTTTTGTTTCCTAAAATGAAAACCAGGGAATGTCGTACCCTGTGAAAACTTAAAGAAAGAAAGTGTCACGCCACGAATTCCCACGGGGCGGACTGGCACCCGAAGCCGTTATGGCCTGAGAGAACCAATCTTCATTCATGTACATTCATATGCATGTCACTATATGAATATTATTGTATCTCATGTAACTGTAAGATACCAATGGCGGAAGTCATGGCAAACATATGCTATATATGAAACTTGGCCGTTAGGGCCATCAAGTCAAAATGGACATACATTTCTTATAGTCATCTCCCCACGTACGTCTACAAAGCCTCTAACAGATACATGTACATAACCATCCTAAAGTCGGGACAATTCCCCACTTTATACAACATTTACATAGTACCAAAACGAATGTACAACTATGAGTCGAAAAGCCCCGAACCAACTAGTGCTCACCAAAGATCTGCAAATGACCCGCAACCTACTGCGGAGGTCTACTATCACCTGCGCCTGCAATAAGTAAGGTAAGTCCCCTAAGGGACTTCAGTACGAAGAATGTACTGAGTATGTAAGGCTATAAGAAACTGTATCATACATAAGAACTTCAATGGAATCAAATATCAATATGGATAACCCATCTTTCTGTATGCTTGGAACCATGTTTATTACTTTCATTACTTTCTTTGCTTCTTTTCTCCTATGTTCATTCACCATCACTTGTACCATGTTGTACCCGGGCCCCAACTGATCAGTGGGTCTTAACATAACATAACGTTATGTTGGGATTGGCCCGAGCTAAGCTTATGCCTATAGAGCTACCACCCATAATTAAATATATCAGGTTCGACTCGAGCTAGGTTCTTACCTCTAGAGCTGCCACCCATAAACCAATATATCAGGTTCGACTCGAGGTAGGTTCTTACCTCTAGAGCTGCCCCCTGTCAGGTTCAGCCTGAGCTAGGCTTATGCCTCTAGAGCTGCCCCCTGATCCAATAATCTCGGGATCGACTTGAGCTAGGCTTATGCCTCTAGAGCTGCCACCCGTACTCTTACAACCAACAACTATGCATTATTTCACTTGTTTACTTTTGAGAGATTGATATGTTGATAGTCATAACATTATTGGAACTTTGGAATCGTAAAATTATTGGACCTTTGGAACCATGTCCACAATCATGTGACACATGAATAACAATTGATCAATGATTAAGAAACATGTGCTTAACAATAGATGACAACCTGAACTGAGATACTTTAGAACATTCGGAATGGAACAAGTACAATGACAATGTGAACACTATATGCTGCATAAGGATACAGAAAGAGTAACCTTACATACCTTATCTTTCCAATATGAATGCACAGTCCTATATGTGAATACAATAATCCAGCTCCTTCCTTACATGTTACTCTACAACACAAGTTCATATCGGAGCTCACGCTAACAACTAACTACCTTTCAAGTGCACAAGACGACAATGAGCTACATGACTGCCATATAATGTAATTTCACCCTTTACAATACAATCCACTGCATTACCATACCAACAAAATCATAACATTCCACACATCTTACATGTTGATATTTAATCCATCAAACTCACTTCTTTCAAGACCACAAGTCCACTTTCAAGTTTAGAAGGCAAAACCCTTCACCGATTAAGCAAAAGTACATTGTTTTACACATAGTGAACTGTCCAACACTTTTCCAACATAACTAACATGATTTATACACCACCTTAAGCATATAATATACTATACCATGATATTAAACACTTACCAAAGCTACCTCAGCTCATCTACATCCGGTACACATAATCTACCTTGGCATTGAAGTACTACTTCTTCCGTAAGATCAAATGCCTTTGTTAAACCCTATTGTACATTCTCTTTCTGCTGCAATAACATAGTATCCACATCCTTCTTCTCTTTTACTTCAACTATTAATAATGATTCTGCCATATTTTGTACAATAACCCCTTCATCTGAAGATTTAAGAAGACGAACCCCCAAGCTGGCTAGTTGATGTAGATCCTTGACTAAGTCTTTCTTTTCTGTCAACTGGCCACTAGTTCCTCCTATTGCCTTGTGGCTTAATGCATCAGCTACCACATATACTTTTCCTAGATTATATAGGATATCAATATCATAATCTTTCAATAGCTCAAGCCACCTCCGCTGCCTTATATTCAAATCCTTCTGCTTAAAGATATATTGCAAACTTTTGTGATCAGTGTAGATGTCAACATGAACTCCATACAAATAATGACGCCATATCTTTAAAGAAAATACCACAACTACTAATTCAAGATCATGTGTAGGATAATTTCTCTCATGTGGCCGCAACTGTCTTGAGGCGTACGCTATTATATTACTGTGTTGCATCAATACACACCCTAGTCCAACTCCTAAAGCATCACAATATACTGCATACGCCTCTGTGCCTTCCGAAAGTACCAATACCGGTGTAAAAGTCAATTTATCTTTCAGCTCTTGGAAACTTTTCTCACATGCATCATTCCACTCAAACTTGATTGCCTTGTGTGTAAACTTCGTTAAAGGTGAAGCAATGGAAGAAAACCCTTCAACAAACCTTCGATAATAACCTGCCAACCCAAGGAAGCTATAAATTTCCGTAGGCGTCGTAGGCCATGGCCAATTTTTCACCGCTTCAATCTTTTGCGTATCAACCTGAATTCTTTCATCTGACACAATGTGACCCAAGAATGCTACAGATTTCAACCAAAATTCACATTTAGAGAACTTTGCATACAACTTACGCTCACGAAGAATCTATAACACCTGCCTGCCGTAAGTGATTAGCATGGTCCTCTTGTGATCTTGAATAAACCAGGATGTCATCTATAAACACCGTCACGAACACGTCTAGAAATGGCTTAAACACCCTATTCATCAAATCCATGAACACAACTGGTGCATTTTTCAGTCCAAACGACATAACTAAAAATTCATAATGGCCATACCGTGCTCGGAAAGCTGTCTTGGGTATATCTTTTTCTCTAACTATGACTTGATGGTAACCCGACCTTAGTTCAATCTTTGAAAAGCATTTGGCACCCCGTAACTGATCAAACAAATCATAAATTCTGGGGAGGGGATATTTGTTCTTGATCGTTACCTTATTCAATTGGCGATAGTCAATGCACATTCTCAATGTGCCATCTTTCTTCCGTACAAATAATACAGGTGCACCCCATGAGGACATACTAGGCCTGATGAAGCCCTTGTCCAACAAGTCTTTTAATTGCTCCTTTAATTCACGTAATTTTGCTAGAGCCATCTATATGGGGGAATAGAGATAGGTTGAATGCCTGGAATCAAATCAATACCAAACTCTACTTCCCGTTCTGGAGGTAAACCTAGAAGATCCTCAGGAAATACATCAAGGAATTCATTGACCACTGGAACCGACTGAGGAGTTAGTGGTTCCACATCAGTATTTTTCACTCTTACTAAGTGACAGAAGTACCCCATGGCTATTATTTTCCTTGCTTTAAGATAGGAAATAAATTTTCCTCTCAGTGCCCCTACATTACCCTTCCATTCAAGAACATTCGTTTGTGGAAAATGAAAATGTACTTCCTTAGCTCGACAATCTACTGTGGCATAACAAAAAGCCAACCAATTCATACCCATTATGACATCAAAATCTACCATTTATAGTTCAATGAGATCATCCAGTGTATCATGACCACACACAATTACGATATATTCTTTTTGCAATAATATATTCATCAACTGGTGTAGATACTTCAATTGACTTAATTAATAATTCTGATGTTCGTTCAAATTTCGCAGCAATCAATGGAGTAACATATGATAATGTAGAACCTGGATCAATCAATGTATATACATTATGTGAAAATATGGATAAGGTACCTGTGACTACATCAGGAGAAGCCTCCGAATTCTGCCGGTCCACTAGAGCATAGCCGCGATTCTAGGCTCCACTGGAACTAGCTGCTCCTGTACACCTTTGCCTAGGGAAGGAACCGATGATGATGATGCAACGGTTGGTCCCGTAGGTCGTGCTATACCACCCGTACCCCTATGTGGACACTCTCTCATCATGTGCCCCGACATTCCAGCAATCAACGGAGTAACATATGATAATGTAGAACTCGGATCAATCAATGCATAGAAGTTATGTGAAAATATGGATAAGGTACCTATGACTACATTATGAGAAGCCTCCGAATTCTGTCGGTTTACTAGAGCATAGGTGCGATTCTGGGCTCCACTGGTACTAGCTGCTCCTCTAGCACCTCGACCACGACCAGCAGGCTGTACACCTCTGCCTAGGGAAGAAACCTATGATGATGATGCAATGGTTGATCCCGTAGGTTGTGCTATACCACCCATTCCCCTTTGTGTACACTCTCTCATCATGTGCCCCGACATTCCGCACCAAAAGTAAGCAGTCGTCCCTAATCGGTATATACCTGAATGAGTCCATCCACAGTGTTGGCACGGCTGACAAGAAGATCCTACTATCTGTGAGCCTTGAAGCCCACTACTCTACCCAAAATGGCTGCCTCTAAATCCTCGAAATTGAGACTGAGTGCCTGCTGTGGAATAAGAGAATGATGGTCTAGGCGGTCTAGGAAATATCCGAGGCCTAGATTCTCCTTGGGACGCCATAGACTGTCCCATAGGTCTAGCCCTTTTTGACGGCCCTCGTTCAAATTTGTGTACCCTTCTTCTTTGCCTCTGGTCTTCCATCTTCTGTGCAAACACCTGTATTCTGGCTATATCCATATCTCTGTTCAAAGCATCAATGGTGCAGTCTCTTACCAAATATGGATCTAATCTGTCCACATATCGATGGACTTTGTCTTCCATTGTGGCCACTATATTCGGAGCATATCGAACCAAAGAATTAAACTGAAGACTGTATTCTCTAACACTCATATTCCCTTGACGATAATTTAGAAACTGGTCTGCACGTGCCTCCCGGACCTCATATGGGAGGTAGTGATCAAGAAAGGCCATTTTGAATTCTTCCCAATTAGGTGGTTTTGCACCGATACCACAAGATTTCTTCCAATCTTCATACCACAATATAGCTTCACCTTTCAATCTATAGGCCGCAAGTTCAACTGTTTCTACACAGTCACATGCATAACATCTAGAGCCCTTTGAATTTGGTCCACGAAATCCTATGGATATGCTTTCGGATCTGACCCAGTGAATATGAGAGGGTCTAATTTCAGAAAATCCTGTGTCCACCGACTAGCTACTCTAGCCGCGTCATCCTCGCTTGTCATTGGACCAACTCGTCCTTGAGTTTGTATAGTAATTATCTGAGTTAACATATACACTGCATTTCTTAAATCCTGTTCAGTGGAATTCATAGGCGGTTCTGCAGGTACTTCTCTATCTCTCGGCTCTTCTGGAGCTGGAAAAGTAGAAGAAGACCTCGATGCAATTTCAGTGTCAGCTCCACCTTGACTAGCTTGGTCAGGTGGTGATTTACTCGTGCCTTCTCTGGCAAGCATATCTACCTGCTTACCTTTGCCCCTACCTCGTCTTGTCATCGGCATTTTACTATAACAAAGAAAACCAAGTACATTGGTCAGATATAATTCCACCTACAACATTGGCTCTATTGCATGATCTAGAAATGAAGAAAAGAAACAACTCCTAAATGTATCGTAGCCTCATACTTATAAATGTGGTGCACAATACATCCATAAGCAAGAATCTACTCAGACATGGCTTTGTAGACACCCTTAGAACAACCTTCTCTGATACCACTTTTGTCACGCCTCGAATTTCCACTGGGCGGACTGGCACCCGAAGCCGTTATGGCCCGAGAGAAGCAATCTTCATTCATGTACATTCATATGCATGTATCTGTATGAATATTATTCTATCTCATGTAACTATAAGATTGTCACGACCCGAAATTCCATTCGGGCCGG
Source organism: Capsicum rhomboideum (assembly GCA_031232105.1). Lineage (NCBI taxonomy): Eukaryota > Viridiplantae > Streptophyta > Magnoliopsida > Solanales > Solanaceae > Capsicum > Capsicum rhomboideum. The sequence goes on from CP124718.1 coordinate 57,310,791, forward strand.
ACTGGCACCCAGAGCCGATATGGCCCGAGAGAACCAATCTTTGCTCATGTACATTCGTATACATATATTCATAACCCACATATGTCTACAAAATCCTCTAACAGATGCATCTACAAGACCAACTTAAAGTCGGGAAAAGTCCCCGCTTTATCTTTACAACATCAAAAATAATATACAACTGTGACTCGAAAAGTCCCGAACCAATTGGGGCTCACCAAAGATTTGCAACTACTGTCAACCTACTGTGGAGGTCTACTAGTGCCTGCACCTGCAACGTGTAATGTAAGTCCCCCGAGGGGGTCAGTACAAAGAATGTACTGAGTATGTAAGGCTCATAAAAACTGTATCATACATAAGAATGTCAATGGAATAAAATATGCGAGAATATTCAATGTGGATAAACCATCGTTCTATATGTGGAATCATATAGATTGCATCGGTTATTGTTATTTTAGATCATTCATTTATATCCCATCTTCATTCAAGAGAATTTTCCTTCACTCATTAGACTTGCCTCCAAGAGATTCTTTTATTCAAGAAATTCTTCTACCAAGAGATTCTTCTAATCAAGAGATTCTACTATTCAAGATATTCCTCTATTCAAGATATTTGGGTTAATAATATAACATACATCCACTCGATTGGTGGGTTAATGATATAACGTACATCCACTCTATTGGAGGGTTAATAACATACATCCACTCTATGGTGGGTTAACATACATCCACTCTATGGTGGGTTGACATACATCCGCTCTATGGTGGGTTAACATAAATCCACTCAATTAAATCTCTTCTTATTCTTATTTGGGAGAGATTGATTTACTCACTTATGAGAGAATGATATATTGAGGATCATGATACTATTTGAAACACACATATATTACTTTACTCCTTGACTTCATGAGATTGACACCTTAACTTGTGAGGGATAGATATATTAGCTTACACATTACTTTCGTCATCTCTCTTATGAGATCTTATGAAATTGGTACTTTACACTTGTGAGAGATTAGTACAAACATAATCATCATACTATAGGACTTTGGAACATGACATGATTGGAAAATGCTACTCAAGAATAAATAGATTCTCTTACATTAGTACTCTCTTGAGATAGTTCTTTTAGAATTTACCACGTTATGACATCTTTGGAATTTCAATCAATGAACAAGAGATAAGTGAATCATAAGGCATCTAAGAATAGGACACATATGAATAACAATATAGGTCAACCTAAATTGATATACTTCAAAACCTCTCGGAATAGAACAAGCCCAACGTCAATGTGAACAATATGTTGCAGAAGGATACGAAAAGAGTAACCCTACATACCTTATTGTCTCAATATGAAAACTCAATACTATATGTGAACACCATAGTCCGGATACTTCCTTACGTCTTACTCTACAACACAAGTACATAACGGGATTTACATTAACCACCAACTATCTTACAAATGCATATAACGATAATGAGTTTCATGTTTGCCTTTAAAAATGTCATTTCCCCCTTGACAATACCATGTATGAAATTATCATACCAATAATTCCACAATATTCCATACATTGACCAATACATGATAACCAATAGCATGTCACACCAAGTTCATACTTTCCACTCTCCATCATCACAACATCATAATTAGTCCATCAAATCACTTTAATACACCTCACAACAACAAATCGGTCAAAATCCCATAATTTACACTTATAGAAAAATAACAAGTTTAGGATAATAATCACACCATACAAGTTGATATTTCATCCATACCATGCACTTTCATCAAGACAACAAGTCATCTTTCAAGTTTAAATTCCATAAATGACACATCTTTTTACAAAAACACAAAGTGCCATGTTCAACACTTCCAAGCATAACCAACATGATTTACATAATATCTCATACATATTATATGTTAAACCATAAGAATAACCACTTACCCAAGCTTGAAAATGATGATCTTTCTCCAAAGATGACTTAGGGTTTGAAGAGGCCAAAGGGGTGTTCTTGAGAATTCTAGAAAAAGCAAGAAAAGCATTTGTGTTTGTTGTGTATAAAAATCTGATTTTTGCCTCCTTTTATAGACCTTTGAAGTCATACTTAGACATTCCTTTGCATTTAATGCTATGTGTTGTCTTGGTCAATGGAAGAATGGGTCATTCTTGGCCCATGTCTTTTGTCTCATTTTGGGCCCTTTTTGAGCCCAATTCACTTAACCTGATAAAATCAATAATTTCTCATGTTTAAATCATTTCATATGCGTTATGACGTTATTCCCACTCACGGGATTTATATTCGTATCCTCAATCCCCAAAACAAGTTATTCTAGCTACGTTACCACAAGGGTAAAACCGTCATTTTGATGCCAAATTCGTTTACGAGTAATTTTACCATACAAATATAATAATTCACTCATCCCATGTATATTCTCATAGTTGTAGAAGAAACGTGGCAAAAATTGGCCCGATATGTCCCCGGGCACCCTTGGGACTTAAGAAAAATTTCCAACATTGAAAGGTGGACAAAACCAGCCTGGCACGCCCTTGGGCATGCCAACTTGATACCTGTGGGCTAAAAATTTTAGCCTAGAGCAGCCTGGAATGCCATCTAGCACGCCCCACCCTTAATTTTTCAAAAAATTCCATTTTTTGACTTTTCTTTGCGGATTTGGTTAGATACTTCAAGTTCTATTCTTTAACTTACTTGTTACCTTTAATATTCTTTATTTGGAGGTCCTCCAAGCCTCGTTTTTAACCCCACAAATGTTCCATGAAGTCACAAAACACCTCATACGAATATTTAATCACATGTACGAGGACCAAATTCAATTATCTCATCCATAACATTACCAAATACATACTTGTGGCTCTCGACACCTAACTAAACATTGTTCAACGTCGTCACATAGGGTTGGGAAGGTACGGAGTGTTACAAATATACCAATGGCGCAAGTCATGGCAATCATATGCTTTATATGAAACTTGGCCGTTAGGGCCATCAAGTCAAAATGGATATACATTTCTTACAATCAACTCCCTACGTATGTCTACAAAGCCTCTAACAGATACATGTACATAACCATCCTAAAGTCGGGACAAGTCCCCTCTTTATACAATATTTACATAGTACCAAAACCAATACAACTGTGACTCGGAAAGCCCCAAACCAACTGATGCTCACCAAAGATTTGCAAATGACCCGCAACCTACTGTGGAGGCCTACTAGCACCTGCGCCTGCAGCAAGTAAGGTAAGTCCCCCAAGGAACGTCAGTACAAAGAATGTACTGAGTATGTAAGGCTATAAGAAACTGCATCATGCATAAGAACTTCAATGGAATCAAATATAAGAGAATAGTCAATATGGATAACCCATCGTTCTGTATGCTTGGAACCATGTATATTACTTTCATTACTTCCTTTGCTTCTTTGCTTCTATGTTCATTCATCATCACTTGTACCATGTCATACTCGGGCCCCAACTGATCAGTGGGTCTTAACATAACATAACGTTATGTTGGGATCAGCCCGAGCTAGGCTTATGCCTCTAGAGCTACCACCCATAATTCAATATATTGGGTTCGGCTCGAGCTAGGTTCTTACCTCTAGAGCTGCTACCTATAAACCAATATATCAGGTTCGGCTTGAGCTAGGTTCTTACCTGTAGAGCTGTCCCCTGTCAGGTTTGGCCTGAGCTAGTCTTATGCCTCTAGAGCTTCCCCCTGATCCAATAATCTCAGGATCGACTCAAGCTAGGATTATGACTCTAGAGCTGCCATACATTAAATTTGATGGGGTTAATTTAATCTAGTGATTTGGGCTCAAATGAAGCCCAAAATTAAATAAAAGACATGGCCCAAAATGGAAATGACCCATTCTTTCATGTTGACCAAGTAAACACACATTTAATATTGGCTAAGGGTGACTTGAGGGACTATATAAGGCAAGGAAAATCAAATTTTTATTCATATCAATATACATGCCATTTCTAGAATTTCCAAAGATATTTCTATTATCTTCCAAACCCTAAGCCATCACTCCCTTGGACAAGATCATCATCTTGAAAGATTTGGTAAGTGTTTAATCTCATGGTCTAATATATTGTATGCTTAAGGTGGTGTATAAATCATGTTGGTTATGTTGTCAAAGTGTTGGACAGTTCACTATGTGTAAAACAGTGTACTTTTGCTTAATCGGTGAAGGGTTTTGCCTTCTAAGCTTGAAAGTGGACTTGTGGTCTTGAAGGAAGTGAGTTTGATGGATTAAATATCAACATGTAAGATGTGGTTATGTTCTTAACTTACTTTCTCTATGTTTAGAAATTGTGGGATTGTTGGTATGAAATTGATCATGGAATTGGTGACGTATTGACAGGAAAATATAATTTTGGTGATGTTCATGTGTGTTGTGAAACCATGGATGTTTGTTATAATCCGAGTTGACCTAAAACATGTAAAGATAAGCTTATTTGTGGACATGGACCATTTATTACAAAAAAGGACCCTAAAATGACCCCTGGAGGCTAAAACGGGCATCCACCCTCGCGTCTGGAGCACCTGCGGGCACAGATGCCTACGCAGGTGGCTCTGGACAAGGCCAGAGGGGAACCTGAGGCTGCATTTCATCCACCTGCGGATGAAGGTGGCTCCACAGCCCAGTCCAGAATTCTGTTTTGTATGTTGTTGTCTCTCTTTGATCCTCGAAGGCCCCTATACCCTTTTTGGATGTAATTATCAACTTATGATACCTATTGAATGACTTTAAGGGGTTGTTTGGAGGCATGTTGGATTATATAAATTATGGATTGATTGTTACTATGTTGTTATGAAAGGTATTGAGGTGACTTGATGGAATAATTGTGACGTAGTGTTAATGAGGAAGTGTAAAGGGTAAACTTGGTGTGAGATGCTATTGGTTTATAATGTCTTTGTCAATGTGTGGAATGTTATGATTTTGTTGGTATGGTAATGCAGTGGATTGTATTGTAAAGGGTGAAATGACATTATATGAAAGTCATGTAGCTCATTGTCGTCTTGTGCACTTGTAAGGTAGTTAGTTATTAACGTGAGCTCCGTTATGAACTTGTGTTGTAGAGTAACACGTAAGGAAGGAGCTGGATTATTGTATCCACATATAGGACTGTGTATTCATATTGGGAAGATAAGGTATGTAAGGTTACTCTTTTCGTATCCTTCTGCAGTACATAGTGTTCACATAGTCATTGTACTTGTTCCATTCCGAATGTTCTAAAGTATCTCAGTTCAGGTTGTCATCTATTGTTAATCACATGTTTCTTAATCATTGATCAATTGTTATTCATGTGTCACATGATTGTGGACATGGTTCCAAAGGTCCAATAATTTTACGATTCCAAAGTTCCAATAATGTTATGACTATCAACATATCAATCTCTCAAAAGTAAATAAGTGAAATAATGCATAGTTGTTGGTTGTAAGAGTACGGGTGGCAGCTCTAGAGGCATAAGCCTAGCTCGAGTCGATATCGATATTATTGGATCAGGGGACAGCTCTAGAGGTAAGAACCTAGCTCGAGCCAAACCTGATATATTAGTTTATGGGTGACAGCTTTAGAGGTAAGAACCTAGCTCGAGCCGAACTCGATATATTGAATTATGGGTGGCAACTTTAGAGGCATAATCCTAGCTCGGGCCGATCCCAACATAACGTTATGTTATGTTAAGACCCACTGATTAGTTGGGGCCCAGGTACGACATGGTACAAGTGATGATGGATGAACATAGAAGCAAAGAAGCAAAGAAAGTAATGAAAGTAATATACATGGTTCCAAGCATACAGAATGATGGGTTATCCATATTGACTATTCTCTTATATTTGTTTCCATTGAAGTTCTTATGTATGATGCAGTTTCTTATAGCCTTACATACTCAGTACATTCTTCGTACTGACATCCCTTGGGGGACTTACCTTACTTGCTGCAGGCGCAGGTGCTAGTAGGCCTCCACAGTAGGTTGCGGGTCATTTATAAATCTTTGGTGAGCACCAGTTGGTTTGGGGCTTTTAGAGTCACAGCTGTACATTGGTTTTGGTACTATGTTGTTGTATAAAGCGGGGACTTGTCCTGACTTTAGCATGGTTATGTACATGTATCTGTTAGAGGCTTTATAGACGTATGTGGGGAGATGACTGTAAGAAATGTATGTCCATTTTGACTTGATGGCCCTAACGGCCAAGTTTCATATATAGCATATGTTTGCCATGACTTGCGCCATTGGTATGTTATAGTTACATGAGATAGAATAATATTCATACAGAGACATGCATATGAATGTACATGAATGAAGATTGGTTCTCTCGGGCCATAACGGCTTCGGGTGCCAGTCTGCCCCGTGGGAATTCGAGACGTGATAGAAAGTAGGGGTTTTGTTCTCTAAAGGCGCAACCAGAGGATTTTGTACCTTGTGAAGGCATGAATTTTTTTTTAGGATTTTTATTCCTTAAAGCGCAACCAGGGGATGTCGTACCCTGTGAAGGCATTAAAAGAAAAAAAGTAGGGTTTTTATTCCCTAAAACTCAACCAGGGGATATCGTACTTTGTGAAGGTATGGAAATAAAAATAAAAATTTTTGTTCCCTAAAGCGCGATCAGGGGATGTCGTACCCTGTGAAGGCATGAAAAGAAAAATATGGGTTTTTTCTTTCCTAAAGCGCAACCAGAGAATGTCGTACCTAGGGGTGTTCATGGTCCGATTTGACTCAGTTTTTGTTTGAAACCAAACCAAACTAACGAAGGCATTTTTTTAATATTCAAAACTAAACCAAAACATTATAGTATAAATTCTATCGGTTTTGGTTTTGTCGGTTCTATAGGTTTTATCGATTTGGTTTGATTTTTGTGGGTTTTAAGAATGTATTTTTAGCATACAAAGCAAACTATCTGGATACGTAGAAGCTAATGGAGGCTTGCTTCAAGACAATAATATCCAATTGGTAAATGAAAACGAACATCATGAAAAATTCATGCAGTCCATGTTGTAGAGAGACTCACAAACAAACGAGCATATAAGTTATGCCAATCAACAACTCTCTAACCTACTAAAGCATCTATAATTTCACAAAATAGCAGCTCACTAATTCCAGTAAGAAACTTTTTCTTACTTTAAACTTAAATGGACTAGGGGGACTAGATGAGCCAGCTTTTCATTTTAATTATTTGAGCAAGTGTTGGACTTGAAATGACCAAAATTATGAAGAAAATAGTAAAGTTTAATTAGTGTCTAATATATAAAAATTTTAAGTATGTTTTAATTTATCAATTTGATTCAGTTTGGTTTAGGTTTTTTTTTTTGGAATCAATACCAAACCAAACCAAATGTTATCAGTTTTTAAAAATTTAAAACCAATCCATATCAAACCAAGTAGGTCTGCGGTTTATTAATTCTGTTTGACTCAATTTATTAGTTCAGATCGATTTTTCGATATCATTTGAACACCCATAGTCGTACCCTGTCAAGGCATGAAATGAAAAATAAATAGTTTTTTTGTTCCCTAAAGCGCAACCAGGGAATTTCGTACCCTGTGAAGGCATAAAAAGAAAAATAGAAATTTTTGTTCCTTAAAGCGCGACCAGGAGATGTCGTACGCTGCGAAGGCATGAAAAGAAAAATGGAGATTTTTTATTTCCAAAAACACAACCAGGGGATGTCGTACCCTGTGAAAGCATGAAAAGAAGAAAAAAATAGGGGTTTTTGTTCTATAAAGTGCAGCCAGGGGATGTCATGCCCTGTGAAGGCATGAGAAAAATAGGAATTTTTGTTCCCTAAACCGCAACCAGGGGATGTCATGCCCTATGAAGGAATGAAAATAAAAATAGAATTTTTTTTTCACTAAAGCGCAACCCGGGAATGTCATATCTTGTGAAGGCATGAAAATAAAAATAGGGGCTGTTTGTTCCCTAAAGCACAACCAGGGAATGTCGTACCCTGTGAAGGCATGAAAAGAAAAAAATAGGGGTTTTTGTTCCCTAAAGCACAACCAGGGAAAGTTGTACCCTATGAAGGCATGAAAATAAAAAAATAGGGGTTTTTGTTCCCTAAAGCTCAACCAGGGGATGTCGTACCTTGTGAAGGAATAAAAAGAAAAATAGGGCGTTTTGTTCCCTAAAGCGCAATTAGGGGATGTTGTACCCTGTGAAGGCATAAAAAGAAAAATAGGGATTTTTTGTTCCTTAAAGCGCAACCAAGGAATGTCGTATCTTGTGAAGGCATGAAAAGAAGGAAAAAATAGGGGGGTTTGTTCCCTAAAGCTCAACCATGGAATGTCGTACCCTGTGAGGAATTGAAAAAAAAATAGGAATTTTCATTCTCTAAAGCGGAGCCAGGGGATGTCGTACCTTGTGAAGGCATGAAAAGAAAAATAGGGATTTTTTATACCCTAAAGCACAACCAGGGAATGTCGTACCCTGTGAAGGCATGAAAAGAAAAAAAAATAGGGGTTTTGGTTCCCTAAAGCACAACCAGGGAAAGTTGTACCCTATGAAGGCATGAAAAGAAAAATAAGGGTTTTTGTTCCCTAAAATGCAATTAAGTAATATTGTACCCTGTGAAGGAATGAAAAGAAAAATAGGAATTTTTGTTCCCTAAAGCTCAACCAGGGGATGCCGTACCCTGTGAAGGCATGAAAAGTAAAACACAGAATTTTTGTTCCCTAAAGCGCAACCAGGAAATGTCGTACCTTGTGAAGGCATGAAAAGAAGAAAAAAATAGGAATTTTTGTTCCCTAAAGTGCAACCAGGAGATGTCGTACCCTATGAAGGCATGAGAAGAAAATAGGAATTTTTGTTCCCTAAAGTGCAACTAGGGGATGTCGTACCCTGTGAAGGCATGAAAAGGAAAATAGGGGTTTTTTGTTTCCTAAAGGAGAACCAGGGAATGTCGTACCCTGTGAAGGCATGAAAAGAAAAAAATAGTGGTTTTTGTTCCATAAAGAGAAACCAGGGAATGTCGTACCCTGTGAAGGCATGAAAAGAAAAATAGGGGTCTTTTGTTCCCTAAAATGCAATCAGGGAATGTTGTAACTGTGAAGGCATGGAAAGAAATATAGGGGTTTTTGTTCCTAAAGCGCAACCAGGGGATGTCGTATCCTGTGAAGGCATGAAAAGAAAAATAGGGGTTTTTTGTTCCCTAAAGCACAATCAGGGAATGTCGTACCTTGTGAAGGTATGAAAAGAAAAAAATAGGGTTTTTTGTTCCCTAAAGCGCAACCAGGGGATGTCGTACCTTGTGAAGGAATAAAAAGAAAAATAGGGGTTTTTGTTCCCTAAAGCGCAATTAGGGGATGTTGTACCCTATGAAGGCATGAAAAGCAAAATAGAGGGGGTTTGTTTCCTAAAGCATACCCAGCGAATGTTGTACCCTGTGAAGGCAGGAAAAAAACAAGAGGAATTTTTTTCATTAAAGCGCAACCAAGAAATGTTGTACCTTGTGAAGGTATGAAATGGAAAGTAGGGGTTTTTGTTCCCTAAAGCGAAACTAGGAGATGTTGTACCCTGTGAAGGCAAGTTATAATAATTTTTTCTTTTGAAAAAAAATGCCCCAATTTTGAATGTGAGAAAATATGAAATTCTTTTTGACTTTTCTTTTGTTTCTTTTGAAAAAAAATGCCCAATATTATACCTTTCAGGGATATAAAAACTATTATTCACAGTGAGACCGAGACCTATTATAGAACTGCCTCTGTATCCTACCATAGCAAGAATCAGGTCTAACGTAGTTCATAAAAATATATTTTTATTTTTTTTCCTTTTTAAAAATGGGGTGTTCTTTGTAAAGAACACCGAAGAATGAAGAAAATGAAGTTGATTAATTTTTTGACTTCAATTGGTACCAACAATTAGTATTATGCATAGGAATCACCTCAAATTACTTTCGAACAAAAATTGAGGTCAACTTAAAAGTAATCACTATAGTTTCAAATGGTACCTGAAATATACTTAAGTTTTATACAAGATCTATTTGTCTTTGCTCCAAGTCAAGAGTTTAAATTAATGCTTTCCTCATATTTCAAGTGTCCTTACCAAAAATAAAGTCCTAATCCACTCACAATAGAAGAGTTTAGGTTTTAGGATATTCTAGAAGCCTCTCACACTCAGAAAGATGTTCAATACATGCACTAAGATACCATAAGCTTGGTTGTCATGTAAGTATCAACTAATGTGAGAACACTTAAAATAGAATCAAATAAGACTTGTTATTGACTTGTAGTGTTGGCTTAGGGATGGGTAGGATATTCATTTGGATTAAAGTGACTATTCCCTCCTTGAGTATTGCACTTTGCTCTTAATTTTTTGCATTTCACAATTGATCTTCATTTGATTTGCCGCTTTCTGTCATCATCATCAATTTTGGAATTTCTCCTTTTCTATCGCTTTGTTTGACCATTTGCAACTCCATCTTTTGCTTCGTCATCTAACGTAGATCTTTATCAGTGTACTCAGGGAGACAGGGACAAAAGAGGTTTTGTGCATTTATGCACTAAAAAGAATATAGGCTAAGATGTGGTTATTCAATAAAAGGCTTTAGGCTTAAAAGGGGAAGTCTAGGGATTATATGTCATTTGGTAGGTTTGAAAGGCACAGTCGGATCAAAGAAAGCCAACAATCATTTCCCCAAATCAAGTGATGCTCAAAATTTTGCCTTAACAAACATTCAGGCCAAGTTCTAGATCAACAAAACAATATCATTAAATTTTCAATTCAAAGCTCACCACATAATGCACATGAAACGATGGGGTAAGATTCATTTTAGCCCTGATTTTTAGTGAGAGAATTTGTGAACTGTCACTTAGTTATAATTACGAGGTACCAAAAGAATCTATGGTTCACAACAAAATTGGTCCACTCCATCATGTCAAGTAATTTAATATATATTCTTTTCACATGAACAATTCTAAGTATGTTGGTACCAATCAACTCAAGGGCTTTTTTTAGGTGAGAGCAAACCCAAAAGAAAGGTTGCCTACGTATCTTATTGAAATAAAAATTAGGTCAGACATAGTTCAGGAAGTTTGAATATGAATTAAATAGAGAATTTTTGGATATTAAGAAAATTTTTTTTTGTTAATTCTTTTGAATGAGAAAAAAGACTTTCATTTTTTTGAATTTTTGAGTAAGGATAAAGATCTTATTTTGTTTTTTGAATAAGGATCACCAAACCCGGAAAAAGTTGCCTACGTATCTCATTGAGGTGAAAATCAGGAGTGCGTAATTTGTGAAACTCGCAAAAGGATTTAACTTTTTTTCCTGAACTTTTTGAATAAGGATCACCGAATCCGAGAAGGCCTGCCTATGTATCTCATCAAGGTGAGAATCAGGTGTGCGTAATTCTTGAAACTCACAAAAGAATTTAAATTTTTTGAATAAGGATCACTGAACCCGAGAAGGGCCGCCTACGTATCTCATCGAGGTAAGAATAGGGTGTGCGTAGTTCTCGAAACTCGTAAAAGGATTTAAATTTTTTTTTGAACTTTTTGAATAAGGATCACCGAACTCGAGAAGGTCTGTCTACGTATTATATCGAGGTGAGAATCAGGTGTGCATAGTTCTCAAAAAATGAAAGCAAAGCTCAACTATTTAGAAAACAATTTTTTTTGTGAAAGCAAACATCACACCTCATGATTTTTGTAAAAGAATAGGTACTAGAGGCAATTGTCACCCTCTTTTACATTAGGTATATCACCCTTAGGACAGCCAACCTTCGATACAATCTTTTAGGTAATGCAATAACCAACACAAAAAATGTTCATACTAGTCTCAAAAGAGGGTACTTGTCTTAGACAGACTCGATCCTTATTTCAAGTCCCACTAGGTCAAATGCACGTGATGCAAACAAAGCGTAGCCTACAAGGAATAATCATCGGTATGCTAAGTTTAACATCCTAAAAGGAGAGGTGTCTAGAGTGACTAATGCAAGTGGACAATTCAGATCGAGGAAGGCTAGTTTATCAGTAGCAGAGCTTTTTTGGTTCTACTGGTGGTCCAAACCCGCCTAATATGTGTGACTAATATTCCTTAAACCAGGAGCGTAACCGCACACTGGATCATCTCGAATAGAAGATTTTGTGGAGCGTATTTGCACACACATTAAAGAGTGGTAGGCATATTCAGAGACTCAGAGGGATGCGTGAGAGAGGATAATTTATAAATACAATCATATAATATCAAAAGGATAAATAAGTAAGTAAACAACACATTAGGACAACAAACACAATACATGTATCCAAAAATTAAAGAAAGCCAAAAAAAATTTAATATATAAATCTCGAATTCTGGCTATCCCCAGCAGAGTTGCCATCTGTCACACCCTTATTTTTACCCAATCCCGCTAAGAGGTGGTTTAAGAAGGTTTTTCCAATTAAAGTGACATTTTGAAAAAAGATTATTTTATTTACAGATTCGTCACTTGGAATCGAGTTTTGGTGTTCCAAGTCACCTTATTGAATTACCAATTAAAAGAAAATGACTCTTTATTATTGGTCTGCAAACTAGAAATCTAAATAAGGAATTCTATTGACCGAGGGGAAGGTGTGAGGCACCCCCTCGAGTCCCGTGGTTCTAGCATGATCACTTCAATGACTTATGTCTGGCTTACATTAATCTTTTGGATACATTATGATTATGAGCCTAAAATCGCTTATGTCCCACTTTTTATATATTTGAACTTATTTAAAATTGTCTTATTAATGTGTGGCTTACTAATAACAGTACTTTCCAGCCTTACCAAGAGTTTTGATGTATTTCTCGTGCCTTTGAGGCATTTATGGATCTTTCCCATCTTCCCTAAGTCTAAATAGAACTTAGTGTACTTAAAATCTATCCACCCCAATTAAATCGGCTTTAAAATGGTATGTTAATTTTATTAAAATCATTAATCAGTAGCAATCTTTCCAATTTCATTGTTAATTATCACTTATGTTAAACTTCTAAGATTCTTTAGATTGAGAAATTAAAAATCATTCTTTTCACACTATTAATTGATAAATAAAGGACCTTAAATAAAGTCTAATCCCAAAAAGCATATTTTTTAATTGCTTAGAGTGAGACTCTCATATTCCTACAAAATTTGAAAGATAAGACAAATTATCAAGTCACATACAATTCTTCACATATCATCCTAATGAAACAGAATGAATAAATAAATAAATTGAATCGAAACTAAGAATATTAATAATTTTATGAAAGGGAGAATCTGTTGTGTTTATTTATTTATTTTAGAATATGTATGACCTACAAAATTAACTCTTGACATGCTAATATGTTTTTCTTTTTTAAAAATCATGGAAAATCATTCTCACATGATACTGGAAATGAAATGAACTTGGACTTATCTATTTTTTTTTTACTAGAACACAATAATTAAACCACATCGTGACATGAATTTTTTATTACTATATCTATGACGATCCGAAATGGGAGGACTTTAGACATAGTTTGGATTTTTAATCTTTAAAATCAATAGCCAGATAATCTCTATTACTTATTAACTTCTTCATGAATGCAATTGAAGTTAGTGTCAACGACAGTACCAATTCCTTTCCTCTATTCAATTTTTTAAAAAGGTATTGGTATTACTGGTTTCTTAATTTATTCGGTGAATATGACCAAGGAAGATAACACCCACTATGGATAAATTAATACTCAGTAGTGATAACTAGAATAATAATTGAGATTCCCAACATATATAACAAAACTATCTAATCTAACTTGAATATGAAACATACTATGCTCATTTACTACTTCTTAAAAGTTACCACTACTAATTTATTTTCAACACACAACAATTATATCAATTTTAAGATATGCCATTTTAATAAATTATAGCAAATTAGCCAAAAGAGGCTCGGTAATCTAATTTAGAAAGTGAAATAGACCACCGATGTAGCTAAAGTATGTGAGACCCTAATTACGATGTTTTCCTCAAAGTGATCAAGAGTAACTTAAACGAACAACTCATATCAAGAATAAAACTCACATAATTAATCAACCACACATACTAAATAACACATGAAATCATTTAAACAACTCTCTTCATGATTTGGTTCACAATAAACTTATAAAATAAATAGTGCAGGATTGAATAAGAACCTGTATGATGAACCAAATGAAAGTAGGAACACGAATGCCGTCACCGAAAACTCAAAACAAGGACCAAAATCTAAGTGTTGTTTTCTTTTTTCCCCTCAAGTGTTGTTTTTCAAAGTCAGTCTTCTTCCGTTATGTGTTGTGTGTTTGTGTTAATATAAGAGTGTTGAGAGGGAGTTGTGAGAAAGTTGGAGTATATTGAGGTTGAGATAAAAATGGGCAAGTTAAATGGAGGTTAAAGGGATTAGTGGGTATGGTTGCTGAGACATGGGGGTGTTTGGGGTAGGATTAGGATTAATCACATTTTTTCTTAAATATATTTATTTGATATTATTATGTGTCTGTATATATAAAAGATATTAAATATAATATTAACTACTTAATTCAAGACTAATAAAAATAAAAATATAGCAAAGGTAAATAACTAGTCAAAAAATAATAAAATAAAATAATAAAATTATTAACATATTTATTAAAATCTAAATTAGATAATTATATATATTTTATAAATTTTCTTTTCTTAAAATAAAAAATGGAAACAATAAAGTGAAATAGAAATAAAAATAAAACTTATCCTAAGACTCTATTTTTGTAGTTTTTGAATTTTAAAGTTAGGTTTAATAAAAATGAAATAAGAATTGAACTATTTAATTTAGACTTAAAAATAAATATTTAAATATTACAAAAAGTGTAAAACCTTAAGTTTGGTGTTTACATGTTAACAGAATTTTTTGAAGCTACCTCTGACAAAAGAAGGGATGTACCTTCTGTGCTGCCTGTTCACTTTATGATAACTCCCATTAGGAGTATAGGAAAGATAAACAATGGACTTCAAGTCGGCAGTGGAGGACTGAAGCAGATTTTAATGAAAAAGCAGACCAGTCCCTTGAAGAGAAAGTTATCCCAGTCTTCCAAGACAAATCAAGGAGAGTCTATGTCTAAAGGAAAGAAAAGGAAAGGTGCAATGATCCCAGAGTTAGAGTCTGAGAAAAGAGATTATGACATTCGTAATCAAACTATGCTCTTTGGAAGAGTATTTGATGCTAAAATTACAACCAGGTTCAGGATGAGTTCCTTCATTGCTCTTGTTGATGCTTAAGTATGGATGTACTTGTTCGACTCTAGAGGTATTGCATATGTCAGTGAGGTTAGGGACTTCTATAATGATTTGATGTTCACAGAAAAGGAATTGTCACTTGATGCCACAGTTAATGGAATCAAGTTCACTTTGACAACCTCACTACTTGTAGAGATCGTTGGTGTGCCTATTTTGGGTTAGATACTGTGAAGGAAAAGTATGCTTCATAGAACTTCCTTGATTATATTGCCAAAATTAAGCGACTGGTGGGAAGCTTTAGATTGCTTAAAAAGGAAATGAAGCCTGAGTTTCAACTTCTTTTTGAACTGGTTAGCAAGGTACTACTTTTACGAGTAGAGGGTCGATCATGTGTTTCTATACCAGATCTTTATCTAATAAAGGCTCTTAAATCATGCATTCTAATAAATTTGCCTAAATTCATCATTGAGCATATTAGAAGGAAGTCAATCATGGTCTGGGCTATGGATTTCTCCTCACAAAAGTTTTTGATCACTTTGGGATAAAACCAAGACCTAGTTCCCATACCGTTGGAGGAAAAATGCAAAAATTCATACTCACTACACTTGCAGAGTGTGAGTGTGTTGAAAAGAAAAAGAAGATTTGATCCCAAGTCTACAATATCAAATCTCATTGTTGCTCAAGAGGTGAGTAATCCTAAGATAAAGGAGTTGTCAACCATGGTTGCAGAAAAAGACGATGAGATTGAAGCACTGAAAGCTCAATTGACTGATGTCACAGAAGGAACTGGTCCTACAACTAGTATCTTGGATCAAATTAAGATGGAGATCTCTCAACTAAAAGAGGAGAATGCACAACTCAAGAATGAGAATGCTGAGTTGAAAATCAAGAATGAGGCATTGATTGATGATAATAGTGCTGCTAAGAAACATTTTTATCACCTCTTTTATAGTTGTCTATCTACTTACCATCCTAATTTATTTCTTTTGACCGTCCCTTCACTCTGTATTCTTACACTTCTATTGTTTTTAACACTAGTGCATGATTAATTTCCTTTTGTAGAACTTGAGCACTAAATTATCTAATGATTCAATATTCTTGCTTATGAATGTTTTCTTATCCTTATCCTTGTGGTGATTTATTATGATTCATAGTGACTAACTGTCTTTGAGATTCCTTTTTAATAATGCCAAAAGGGAAAAAATATGAGAACAATGACAGAGGGAACTGGTGATGGGTGTTGTCTTAGATGTGACAGGGGGAACACACTTGCATGGTGATAGGAGAACTTGAAACACTTGCAAGGTGCATGTGATGCAAAAGGCTCTATGTTTGTCATCATAAAAAAAAGGGGAAAATGTTGGATTCCATCCTTGTTCTTATTATGTTTATCATGTTTATATTTTGATGATTGACAAACCTCATCACTGGAACCTGGTCTATGAATGTATGATCATTTTATTATTCCAAGGATTGCCTAACCTAGTGGAAGGACCAGTTATGTAAACTGGTGTCTCAGTATACGGTTTTGCAGTTGCACACATTTGTTTTATGTGCCTGCTGTCTAGTACTTTTCTAGACAATGTCAGCATATTAGTGGGATAAATTTTCAGTGGTCCTTCTAGCATCCACTAATGAGAAAGCTTCTCTACCAATTCTCATCATATATATACAACATCCTTGAGGAGGGAAACTCAAGCTTTTACAAAATCAAAAAGAATTTTCTCAAGTAAAGGCCTCACCTGATATTGCCAGACTCAATATCTAGAAACTCTTTAGCTTATAGTGATAGATGTTTTCCTATTTCTAAATTGTTTGAGGTTTTGTTTTGATCTTACAATTGTAATCTCATGTCTCATTCTAGAGATCTCAGTTAGTAGCTTGTTAAGTTTTTTGTGTTCAGATTTGAGATGTTTTTGTAGCTAGAGGTAGCTAATGGAGAGCTCACAATAGATGTATTGTGAGGGTGTGTTGCAAGGAGGTTAATTCATAGGTTGTAATAGTTGAAGGTTGCTCGGAGTCTTAAGTGGAGGTTGTTGGTGAAATCTTACTGGGGTAGAACGTGGTTTTTCTCCCTTGAGCAAGGAGTTTCCACATAAGCATTTTGTGTCATTTACTTTCCTCCAGATTTATTATTTTCTTGATTATTCTTCAACATCCTCATAGAGGGACCTGGTATCAAATCAGGTCCTTGTTACAGTGGTGGACTTTTACGAACCATCAATTAGGTACCTAAGATGTGCGTGGTCAGTGTGCACAATCACCTTAGTGCCAAGCAAATAAGCTCTAAACTTCTCAAAAGCAAAAAATACAACAAGCAACTCTTGTTCTAGTGCAGTATAATTTTTCTAAGCTGCATTAAGTGCTTTGCTAGCATAATAGATAAGATGGAGAATCGTTTCATGCCTTTGGCCTAGGACTTCTCCTAGCACCACTCTGCTAGCATCTCCTATAATTTCAAAAAGGCATGGGCCAGTAGTGCACAACAATAATAGAGGCCGAGATCAACTTCTCCTTAAGTTATTCAAATGCCTTTAGACATGCATCATCAAACATGAACATCACCTCTTTCTCCAACAACTTGCACAAAGGATGTACAGCTTTAGAGAAATCCTTGATGAATCTATGATAAAATCTCGCATGCCCTAAAAAGCTTTGAACACCCTTTACAAAAGCCGATGGATTTTTCAATCACATCAATCTTCACCCAATCAACCTCAATCCTTTTTTTAAAGATCTTGTGGCCAAGCACTATACCTTCTTTTACTATAAAATGATATTTCTCCCAATACCGCACAAAGTTGGTATCCTCACATCATCACAACACATTACCCAAGTGAGTCAGACATGAATCAAATGAATCACCTACCACCAAAAAATCATCCATAAATACCTCAATAGTTTCTTTCACTATATAAGAGAATATAGATATTATATAATGCTAAAAAATCATCGGTGCATTACACAATCTAAAAGGCATCTCCATGAATGCAAACGTCCCATATGGAAAAGTGAAAGTGGTCTTCTCTTGGTTTTGAAGAGAAATTAAAATTTGATTATATCCTGAATAACCATTCAAAAACAATACCATCCTCTACCAGTAAGATGGTCTAACAACTGATCCATAAATGGCATTAGATAGTGATCTTTTTGAGTCCACTCATTCAAATTCCTATAGACCATACAAACTCACGAACCTATGACTGGCCTCATCAGAACAAGCTCATTCTTGGAATTAGGAACTACAGTGATTCCATCCTTCTTAGCCACACATTGGATCGGGATTACCCATTTACTGTCTGAGATGGTATAATCCACGCCTGCATCCAGCCACTTGATGATTTCCTTCTTCACTACCTCTTGTATAGGTGGATTTATCCTACACTAATGCTCAATTCTAGAAATACAATTATGCTCAAGCTAGATTTTATGAGGGAAAACACTTGGTAGAATACTAATGATGTCAGTAATAGACCGATCAATGGCCCTTTTGAACTTTTTCAATAATGATACTAGAATTTCCACTTGCCATTGAACCAAATCTACTATTATAATGACTGATAAGATATCGTTAACTCCCAATAAGGAATATCCAAGGTGGGATGGGAGATCCTTAAGTTCTAAAATAAGAGGCTCCTCAATAGAAGGATTGGTTGGTAGAGTGGCACGATCCTCCAAGTAGTGATCTAGCTTTTTTGGTGCCTAAGAATATGTGACACCCCAAAAGTTCCTAAGACTCTATTTCAGACTTAACACAAAAAATCAGTTGAAACCAACAGAAAATTTCATAAAACAACTCAGGAAATGACTCATTGGGTGAGTTGTCCTGAGTGCTTAGCTGAAAGTCGTGAAGGACTGATTTCCTTCCAATGATAATGACTTTTGATAACGAGTAGTTGTCAATCATAATGAGTCATTTCAGCACTCATTCTAAGAGAATTTCTCCAAATTCTTGAAGGATAAAAAATTCATCCAAGTGGCAACGACTCTTGACGATAAGCTATTGTCAGTCATGATGAGTCGTCATCTATTTCCATTTTGATAAAGTCCAAAAAGTTGAAATATTGCCTAGTGATGATGAGCTCTAACGATGAGTCGTTAGGTGTCACGATGAGCTGTTGTGACCACCCATCATCATGCTTCCCAAAATCAGTCCACTCACAATAACTCAGATCATGATAGTTATAAGTGACAACGAGTCGTCCTAAGACTCGTCCGTCATTGGACAACAATTTCAGTTACATTTTTATCAGGGACCTTTTGGTATTTTCCCACTTTTTTAACACCTAAACTACGTTGTTTAAGGCTACTCTAAGTGTGATTAAAGGGAGTTAGTTAATTAGTTCTCCGCATTCTCTCTTAACACTTAGAAAATTCTCAGAAGAAGTGAATCTTTTTCTCTCCAACAATAGAAAGCTAGGATTCTTAACCAAAAGCTTTAAGGTCCAAGTTCTTAGAATAATTCTCCAAATTCCAGGTATGTGGATATTAAATGAGGGTCTCCTTTCACCCTCATGCCCAAAGTTGTTTTCTAATTCAATTTCTATGAAATTCATGAATTAGGGCAAGTTCCTAAGTATCCAAATTTTATGATTTCTTTTAGTATGTGTGTTTCTAAATATATTATGACCAAGAATATCAGTTTATGAATGTTTTAATAAGGATTTTATATATATTGGCATGTTATGAACACACAATATCATATTCTTATAAAATTAGCATGAAACATCCAATTGAAGCATAACTTCAGATGAATGTTCAACATACCATGTTTATCATAATTTTTGAGATAGTAAATTATATATAACTAGTTCCAGGATTTCACCCACCTTTAATTATTGTAAATTGAACTAGTTTATGTATTTTACTCAGATTTCAATATGATTATGAGCATAAGTATATAGTTATGGGAGTAGTACTTAGCATCAAGAGTAGTACTTAACATCGAGAGGACACGGGTTCATATAACCCAAGTCCCAAACTATGTGCCACCATAGGTTAAATGGTTCCTTGCTAGTTGAGAGTGTCTCCCTTAGCCCAAATAGGCTCATGAGTGAATTCATATCAGTCATGGTTCTTAACCTTGGAAAAGTACAGAACACCCTCCTAACTTGGGTTACAGTTTGGATTCCATGTTGCTCACATAGTCTATGTCGGTTATGAAAACCTCCCATAGTTTTAGACTCAGTATAGTACATAATCCTTAGTTCAGTTTAAATTTTCTTAACTCATGACTTTTCAGATTATTATTTCATATCAGGGTTTATATGTATATTTATGCATCTAAGTCAAGGTCATTATACTTAAGTTTAGTTTTATATCTCAATATAGCATTTCAGTATCTATCAACATATTTTATAGTTGAATAGCTCACATGATCAGTACATTCAAAGTACTGATCGCATACCTTTTCTTATGCTGTATCATATCATGATATAGGTCTGGACACTCAGCATTAGCCTTACAATCAATACATTCCAGTACCATTCCAGCAGCTGACAGTGGTGAGCCCTCATTATCTAAAGAGAGTATCTATTTATTTTAATACTTCTGTTTAGTTTCAAATAGTTTAGATTTAGCTGAGGGCTTGTCCCTACAACTCATCATTTTGTAGAGGCTTTTAGAAAGATAGTGAGATTCTTCAACTTTATGTTTGGTGTCAAATATTTTAGTTTTCTAGTTCAGTTTTTAAGTATTGGTTCAAACTCTTATTTTAATGAATTTAGATTTAGATTCCACTCAGTATATTTTAGTTATATTATTTATTTTTAGTGTCATTCCAAGACATAGGTTAGCTTGGGGTCACTTGTGGCTCTAAGCATTGTGTTATGACTAGGGTGCAGTCTCGGGTCGTGAAAAAAATTGGTATCAGAGAATCATGTTTAAAGTGTCCTATGGTATCTGAAAGCCACGTTAAGTAGAGTCTCATTCATGGGTGTGAAGCACCCCACACTTATGAGGGAGAGGATACCAAATAATTTAGGAAAGTCTCACTTTTTTCATGTTTATATCATGTGATGGAGAGTGAACTCTATTTAATATCCTTCTAATTTGTGCTCTATACATTTACTGAAAATGACTCCTAGAAGAGCCAATATAAGAAGAAACAATAATGGAAACCAGCAAGCCCCACCAGCTCCAGTAGATTCCTAGAATGAGAAAGTTACTCACGCCGAGTTCTGGGCTGCTTTTCAACTGATTTCTCAAGCTATAACCAACTAGGTCAATCGTGTTAGGTTATTACACCAGCTAGCTTGAATAGGAATGCAACTGCTATGAGAGTCTAAGACTTCACTCGGATGAATACTCCAGAGTTCCATGGTTCAAAGGTGGATGAGGATCCACAAGACATTATTAATGAGATTCAAAAGACCACTCAGATTATGGGCATTACTCCAGTCGAGAGTGCCAATTTAGCTGCATATCAATTGAAGGGAGTGGCCTAAACTTGGTGCATATAGTGAAAAAAGGGTAGGCATATGTATGCAGTCCCAATTGATTGGGATGAGTTCATGACTGGTTTTCTGGATAGATTCTTTCTCCGTGAGTTGAGTGAAGATAAGGTTGAGGACTTTATAAATTTGAAACAAGGAAACATGCCAGTGAAATAGTATTCTTTGAAGTTTATTCAATTCTCCAGAGATGGTGGTTGAGCCAAGGGCTTGCATGAGCAAGTTTATTTCAGGTGTCTCAAAGTTAGTAGTCAAGGAGTGTAGGATTGCTATGCTGATTGGAGAAATGGACATCTACAAATTTATGACTCATGCTCATCAGATTGAGGAAAAAAATCTAAAGGAGAAGGAAAGAGAGACTAAGAGAGCTAGAAAAAGCAAGTTTAACTACTCTTAGCAGAGGCTGGGTAGTGGTAATCATTCTCAGTTTCAACAACGATCTTCATCTCCAGCACCATCATCTGCCAGTATTTTATTTTTCAGGCCCAAGCAAGATCAAAAAGGTAGAGAGCCAGGCTCTAAGTCTCATTATAGAGCTTTCAATGGTCATACTTTCCCAACTTGTATGAAGTGTGGGAAAAACCACCCCAGATAATGTTTGATAGGTAGGGATGGATGCTTTGGTTGTGGAAAATCATACCACAGACTCTGAGATTATCCATCAACTAAGAGAGGTGATATCAATGGTCATACTCACGCTACCTCCTCAGAAGCTCCAATAGGTCACCCAACTCAACAGGGTGCCTCATCTGGTACAGGTGGCGGTTAGTGCCAAAATAGGTTCTATGCTTTACAGACTCGACATGATCAGGAGGGTTCCCTAGATGTAGTCACTGGTACATTATGAGTCTTCAATATTTATGTATATGCCTTGTTAGATCCTATAGCCACACCTTTTTTTATGACTCCCTATATTACAGTAGATTTCGACGTCAGTCCCAAAACCCTTTTAGAACCCTTTTTAATCTTTATTCCTATTGGTGACATAAATTGGGTATAATAAATTGCCCCGTCATAGTTTCCTAGAAAATCACCATAGTTGATCTAGTAGAGTTAGATAAGACTGATTTTGATTTCATTATTGGCATGGATTGGTTACATTCCTATTATAGCTTAGTCGGCTGTAGAAATAGAGTCATTAAGTTTCAATTTCCGAATGAACCAGTCTTATAATAAAAGGGTAGTACTTTAATGTCTATAGGTCAGTTTGTCTCTTACCTTAAGTCAGGAAAATAATCTCTAAGGGTTACATCTACCATCTAGTTTGGGTCAAGGATTCCAAGTTCTAAATCCTAACTCTTCAGTCAGTTCCAATTGTGCATGAGTTTCCAGAAGTGTTTCATGAAGATCTGCTTAGAGTACTCCCAATCGGGAGATATAATTTGGAGTAGACTTTCTTCCAGATACCTAGCCTATCTCAATGTCTCCTTACAGAATGGCTTCATGTGAGCTTAAGGAATTGAAGGAATAGTTAGAGGACCTCTTTGATAAGGTTTCATCAAACCTAACATCTCTCCATGGAGTGCTCCAGTTCTGTTCGTGCATAGGAAAGATGGTTCCTCATAATGTACATCAATTTATAGTAGTTAAACAAAGTCACAATCAAGAATAAGTATCCCATTCCTAGGATTGATGACTTCTTCAACTAGCTTTTGGGTGCCAGTTATTTTTCAAAGATGGACGTTAGATCTGACTATCATCATCTCAGAGTCAGAGAGTGACATTCTGAAGACAACCTTTAAAACTTGGTATGGTCACTATGAATTTGTTGTTATGTATTTTGGACTAACGAATGCTCCTGCAACTTTTATGGACTTGATAAATAGAGTGTTCAAGTAGTACTTGGATATGTTCGTCATTGTTATTATAGATGACATCCTCATTTATTCTCGAAGAGGATGAACATGCAGACTATTTGAGGATTTTCTTATAGACACTCAAAGATTGCCATTTATTTTCTAAGTTCAGCAAGTGTGAAATCAGTTGCATTCCTTAGTCACTTCATTTCTAGTGAGGGTATTTAGATTGATCCTTAAAAGATCGAAGTAATTAAGAATTGTCCTAGACCTATTTCTCCATCAGACATTAGGAGTTTCTTGGGTTTATATGGTTACTATAGATGGTTTGTTGAAGGAATTTCCTCGATTACTTATCCTATGTATAGATTGAATTAGAAGAAAGTCAAATTCCTTCTGTCTGACTCTTGCGAGAAGAGTTTTCAAGTATTGAATACTCGACTCACTTCTGCTTCAATTTTGACTCTACCAGAGGGTTCAGATGGGTTTGTTGTTTACTTTGATGCCTCTAGAGTTGGCCTCAATTATGTGTTGGTGCAGCATGGTAAGGTCATTGCTTATGCCTCTAGACAACTCAAACCCCACAAGAAGAATTACCCGACTCATGATCTTGAGTTGGCAGTAGTTATTTTTGCCTTAAAGATTTGAAGGCACTATCTTTATTGAAAGATCTAAATCCATAAGGATTTGGAGGCACTATATTTATGGATGTGTTCATGGATCACAAAATCCTTCAATATATATTCAGTCAGAAAGATCTAAATCTTAATTAGAGGAGAGGGCTAGAGTTATTGAAAGATTATGATATGAGTGTCTTGTACCATCCAAGCAAAGCCTATGTAGTGGCTGATGCTATTAGCAGATTTTTGATAGGTAGTGTTGCTCACATAGAGGATGAGCAGAAAGAATTAGTTTCTAATGTCCATAGACTTGCTAGATTGGGAGTTCAGTAGGTTAATTCAATTAAAGGTAGTATTATAGTTCAAAATAGTTTTGAATCTTCTTTAGTAGAAGAGGAAAAGGCAAAGAAAGATAGATATCCTATTTTGCTTAAGTTAAAAAATGTTGTCCAAAGTTAGAATGTTGAGATTTTCTTCCAAGGGGGAGATAGTGTTCTTCATTGTTAGGGCCGATTGTGTGTTCCAGATGTAGATGACTTGAGGCAGCAGATGCTGCTAAAAGCTCATAGTTCTCGGTATTTTATTCACCCAAGTGACACCAAGATGTATTGTGATCTATGAGAAGTCTATTAGTGGAATGACACGAAGAAAGATATCGCGAAATTTATGGCTAAGTGTCCAAATTGCCAGCAGGTTAAGGTTGAGCACCAGAGACTAAGTGGTATAACTCAGAATATTAGTATTCCTACTTAGAAGTGGGAAGTGTTGTATATGGACTTCATTATAGGGTTATCTCATACGCGCTGAAAATATGATTCAATTTTGGTTATTATAAATTAGATGACTAAGTCAACACATTTCTTGCCAGTTAACACTACAGATTCAGCCGAGTATTATGCCAGAATCTATGTTAGAAATTTGGTTAAGTTGCATGGAGTCCCCTTGACTATTATTCTGGATAGGGGTACCCAGTTTACTTTGTAATTTTGGAAGTCTTTTCAAAAGGGTCTAGGTACCCAGGTTTATCTCAATACAACTTTCCACCCGCAGACATATGGTTAGGCAGAGTGGACCATTCATACCTGAGAGGATATATTAAGAGCTTGCGTTATTGATTTTAAAAGTAGTTGGGATGATCACTTGCCTCTCACTGAGTTTGCCTATAATAACAGTTATCACTCCGATATTCAGATGGCTCCATTTGAAACACTTTATAGTAGGAGGTGTAGATCTCTATTGGTTGGTTTGAGGTTAGTGAAGCTACCTTGATAGGGCTTAATTTAGTTCATGAGGCTATGGAGAAAGTTCAGCTGATTAGAGAGAGGCTGAAAACTGCTAAGAGTCATTGAAAATTCGATGCAAATCTAAGAAGAAGGGAGGTTAAGTTCACTGTTGATAATTGGGTTTACTTAAAAATTTCTCCCATAAAAGGGGTGATGAGGTTTGGCTAGAAAAGGAAACTCAGTCCCCTATATGTTGGTCCTTATAGGATTTTGAGGCGCATTGGCAATGTGGCCTATGAGCTAGACTTACCTACAAATTTAGCATTGGTACATCCAGTTTATCATATGTCTCTGTTGAAAAAATGCATTGGTGATCCAGGTCCAGTTATGCCTTCAAAGAGTGTGGGTGTGTAAGATAGTCTCTCTTACAAAGAGGTTCCAGTTAAGATTCTACGGTCAGGTTTGTAAGTTGAGAAATGAGAAAGTCTCTTCAATGAAAGTTCTTTGGATGTATCAGTTAGTTGAGAAGCTATTTGGAAAGCTGAAGTAGATATGATGACCAAGTACCCTCACCTATTCCCTTCTAGTTCCGTTCTAGCTTGAGATAGTAGTTTCTTTCTTTGTACTTCTCTCAGTTTCATGTCCCTCAGTTGCTCTCATGTCTTAGTTTTCATGCATGTTTCATGAGTTTTGCTCAGTTTATGTTTCATCTAAAATTCAGTTATCATGTCAGTATTTAGCTTTTAGAACTCAGTTTTGGGATTGCAGCTCTTTTCTTATCCTTTAAGCCTAGTTAGTCTTCATTCAAGGATGAATGTTACCAAAGGGGATATATTCTAACACCCTAAAAGTTCCTAAGACTCCATTTCAGACTTAGTATAGAAAACTAGTTGAAACCAACAGAAAATTTCACCCTAAAAGTTCCTAAGACTCCATTTTAGACTTAGCATAGAAAAACAGTTGAAACCAACAAAAATTTTACAGAACGACTCTGGCAATGAGTTGTCGTCAATGCCAACAACTCATTGGGTAAGCCATACTGAGTGCTTAGCCAAAATTCCCAAAGGACTGATATCCTTCCAATAAGAACAACTGCTAACGATGAGTCATTGTTAGTCATAATGAGTAGTCCTAGCACTCGTTCTGAGTGAATTTTCCCAAAGTCCAAAAGAATGAAAAATCCATCCTAGTGGCAACGACTCTTGATGATGAACTATTGTTAGTTATGACGAGTCGTCGTCTACTCCCATTCTGAGAAAGTCTTGAAAGTTGAAAATATTTCCCAATGATGACAAGCTCTGACGACGACTTATCAGGTGTCACAATGAGCCGTTATGACCACCCTTTGTCAGGCTACCCAAAATTAAGTCCCCTTACAATGACTCAGACGATAAGTCATTTTAAGTGACGATGAGTCATCTTGAGATACGTCCTTCACTGGACAAAAATTTTAATTACATTTTTCTTTGGGACCTTTTAGTCTTTTCCCATTCTTTTAACACCTAAACTACATCGTTTAAGGCTACCTAAATGGTATTAAAGGGGATTAGTCGATTAGTTCTCCCCATTCTCTCTTAACACTTAGAAAATTGTTAGAAGAACCAATTTTTGTTTTCTCCAATAGAAGTAAGTTAGGTTCTCCTCCAAAAGCTTCAAGGTCCAAGTTCTTAGTAATAATTCTCCAAATTCTAGGTATGTAGATATTAAATGAGGGTATCCTTTCACCCTCATGTCCAATATTGTTTTCTAAGTTCGGTTTCTATGAAATCCATGAATTAGGGCAAGTTCCCAAGTATCCCTATTATATTATTTCTTTCAGTATGTGTGTTTCTGAACATCTTATGACCATGAATATCAGTTTATGCATGTTTTAAATAAGGCTTTTATATATGTTGGCGTGTTATGAACACACGATCCCAGATTCTTATTAAATTAGCATGAAACATACAATTGAAGCATAATTTTAGATGGAAATTCAATATACCATGTTTATCATGATTTTCAGAGATAGTATATTGCATATAACTAGTTCCATGATTTTAGCCACCTTCAGTTACAATAAATTGAACTAGTTAATGTCTTTTACACAAATTTAAATATAATTATAAGCAAAAGTATATGATTATGGGAGTAGTACTTAGCATCAAGAGGACATAGGTTTAGAAAACCCAAATCCCAAACTACATGCCCCTGTAGGTTAAAGGGGTCCTCACCAGTTGATAGTGTCGCCCTTATCCCGAATGAGCTCATGAGTGAATTCATGCCAGTGAAGGTTCTTACCCTTGGAAAGGTATATAACACCCTCTCAACTTGGGTTACTGGTTGGATTCCATATTACTCACATGGTTTATGCCGGTTATGAGAACCTCCCATAATTTCAGATTGAGTATAGTACATGACCCTTAGTTCAGATTGTATTTACTTAACTCATGACTTTTTAGATTATTAATTTATATCAAGGTTTATATTTGTATTTATGCATCTTAGTCAGCGTCATTGTACTTCAGTTCAGTTTTACATCTCAGTATAGCATTTTAGTATTTATCAACATATTTTATAGTTGCATAGCTCATATGTTCAATACATTCAAAGTACTGATCGCATACCTTTTCTTGTACTGTATCATTTCATTATATAGGTTCAAACGATCAACATTAGCCCTAGAGTCGATACGTTCAAGTGCCATCCCAGTAACTAACAATTGTGAGTCCTCATCATCCGAGGATGAGAGTCTCTATTTATTTTAATATTCTTTTTAGTTTTCAGATAGTTTAGAGTTAGCTGGGGATTTGTCCCAGCAACTCATCATTTAGTAGAGTCTTTCAGATAGACAATTAGATTCTTCAGCTTTATGGTTGGTGTCAGATATTTTATTTTTCTATTTTAGTTTTAGTATTGGTTTAGACTCTTTTTTTAATAAATTCAGATTAAGTGTCTACTCAGTATATTTCAGTTACATTCAATACTTTTAGTGTCATTCCAGGCCATGGGTTAGCTTGGGGTCACTTGTGGCTCTAAGCACCATGTTTGACTCGGGTGTAATCTTGGGTCATGTCATAATATGACCCCATACCGACAAGTAGATTAACTATATCATCATACTCTTCTATATCATCACCATCAAAATTCATGATCATAACCGCTAGTGCCTCAACACCAAGTCTCTCCTCAATTGGTACTAGTGGCATCTCATCAACAACATCGATAATCAAGACAACACGCATGTCATTTGGCTAATTCATTGACCAACAAACATTGAAAATCAGTTCTTCATTATTCAACCAAAATTTCAATTGTTCGATTTCCATATCAATTAGTGCTCATCTGGTAGAGAGAAATGGTCTCCCTAAGATGATAGGGACCTTAAAATCTATGTAGCAGTTCAGAATGACGAAATCAGCTGGAATGATGAATGTATCAACCTTTACTAGAACATCATAAAGAATATCCATAGGCTTCTTCACTGTGCGATCTGCCATAAGAAACTGCATTGTAGTCAGTTTGGGGGATCCCAAGCCCAACTTTCTGAACACTACTAATGGCATCAAATTGATACTAGCACCCCAATCACATAATGCCTTTGCAAAATTGAAAGCTCCTATGGTGCATGGAATGGTCAACACTTTAGGATCTTTCTTTGTCTATAGAAAATACTGAGATGCTATTGCACTATAATGGTGCAAATTATCATCAGGCTCAAAACTCACGATTATTTTCTTTGTAATAAGATACATCATAAACTTGGCATAACTAGGCATTTGCTCAAGTGCCTCAACTAAAGGGATATTTATAGATTTCTACTTCAATATCAAAATAAACTTGTGATATTTCCTTTCTTATACCTTTTTCTTCATTTGTTATAGGAAAGGTAGAGGAGGTCGTGGAATAGGAGTCAAAATCTGTGGGACCTCCTTCTCCTTTCCTTTTCTAGAAATTTTCTTCTTTTTAGCAACTAGAGATAGCTTTTCTGTCAGATCCTCCTCAATAGCTTGCTCTTCAAATTTAGTAACCTTTTTAACATCAATCATCTCGGACTCGACCATATCATCAATAACTATCTACTTGGGAGGATAAGTAATTATTTTACCACTTGATGTTGCCAAATTACACCTTGTAATGAAGTATAACACATTCTTTGATCAAATATAGAACTCAACCAAGGTTGGGTTAAATCCCACAGGGAATATGGCTAGAAACTAGGTTAATGAGGTTATTGTAACTATTAATCAATTATTTTCAAAGGGGTTTTTGAAAGATCAAGTAAACAGTTTGAAGATTTTAGAAATGAGTAAGAAGTAACAATTTTATGTTGTTTGTAACGATCAGTCAGAATGGACTAGTATTGTGTTCTCTATGATTTCATAACTCAGTAAGTATAGTATACTTGTTATCTATCCTGGTGCTTGACATGTGAAATAGGTAAGTTAGGTTCACCTAAATGATTGGCCATCTATCTAGATAAATATCACTCAATCACATGGTCGGTCGATGAATGTTTGCTTTACTAACCCTTACCCTTGATCTTGGATTAACTATTCCTAGACAAGGCTCAAACTATTAGATGAGGGTTGGTAGCCTCAAATCTCCATTGTTAATCCCTTTCCCTATTTGTTACCCCTTTAGTCCAACAAGTAAGAATATGGTGAGTTCTAACGCATGCACTTATTAAAAAGCAATTAATATGAAGGGAAGAATAATACATGCATTGAACACTGTTCAAGAATCACTATGTACTTTAACTTATGTTGTTAATTCATCATGGTTCCCACAACAATTTAGCAACTTATGTTCATAAGATCACAACGAGAATTTGTAAAAGAATTCATAATCATAAATTTATGAAATAAGTAAAAGAAGTCTGTAATCTTGAATTATCAAAGAGAACTTACAATTCAATAATCAATATACGAATAATCTCCAAAAACCCAAGAATATATAATAAAACAATGTAATACTTTGCTAAGGATTAAGAGTGCATAAAGTGTAAAATAAAACCTAGGAAAGATATTTATAGACATTAAAAAATCTATCCTAAAACAATTGGGAAAGCAGGGTCGGCAACTCTTCATGGTCCGTGTTTGATTCTATGATCCGTGATATGGTATTAGTTTTTCTTTTTAATCAAATGAGCAGGTCCATCCCATTTATAAAATTAAAATGAGGGATATTTACAAGGTATGGACTAGGTCCAAAAGTGACCTAGCCTAAGAAATAAAAAATTAGACAAAAAAACTAACAAAAAGAAACAAAGGAAAATAATCAAGTGGAAAATGAAGAGGCTCCCTTTTAGAAATATTTGTCTCTTCTCGAAGCCTCTCTATTTATTGTTGACATCAATTCTCTTCTCCTTGATCTTGTTTCAACTAAGCTTGCTAGCTGTGATGAAGATCTCTAAGCTAATTTGTTGTGCTTAGCTCTAGTCAGTATTTCTCATCCATTCAAGTTCAGCTGAAACCAACATGCTTCTTGTTGGTATTTAATCTCTTCTACTCGATCTTATTTCCATCGAGCTTGCTAGCTGTGATGATGGTCGATAACCTCTGAGCTAAGCTTTTTTTGCTCAACTCCATATCTGTTTCTTCCTTACCCTTATAGCCTCCATGGTTACAACTTCAAGGTTTCTCAGCTGAGATCGGTTTCAACAAGTTACGCAGATTTTTTCTTTTATTATGCCCCTTTTTTCTCTTTTCTCAGATCGATGAACTGAACTTAACAAGAAGTTGATACCACAATCAAATCTAAAAAATAAGAAATCAAAGGCACCAAAAAGCTTCAAGGTTAATCTTTGGTTCTTGTGTCAGGTAGATTCACAGCAAACCAGAAGAGCTCAACAACCAAACTTCATACCAATGTGTGGATATTCGTATCAGTCGCTACCCCAAGCTAACATCATGTAAGGATACTCCTATCCAATGAATTTTCTTTGCATAATCTATATTATTAGTTTGTATTATGCACTTCTATTTACTGTGACTAAGCAACCTGAATAAGTTGTGTTTAGATCCCTCGAATCTGACTATTAATTGTGTTGAATGCTTCTTCTAATGTGTGGTGTTCCTGATTTGTGTAGTTCTAGAATGCTTCTTCCTCTTGCTAATAGATCCGCAACACTAGTAAAATGATATTCACCTGCAAAATAAAATATAATGTTAGTTAAAAAATCAACAAGAGTATTACCTTCCCTAAGGGAATGTAATACTCTTACTGTTATATGTTCCCTTAAATCCTGGTCAACTCCAAGGTACTTCCCAGACTCATTGTATGATCTAATATAGGCTCAAAGAATCAGTCTCCACTATAATTTGCTGTATATCATTATTCCTGCAGTATTTTAAACAATCTTTCATTGCTATAGCCTCAGCCACCAAGCATGTATTATCTGGAATTCTTGATCCTTTAGCAACTATAAGGCTTCCTTCTCCATATTTGATACAAAAAATAAATGAACTGGGGCCTGGATTACCCCTAGATACCCCATCTGTATTTACTTTCAACCAACCATTAGGAGGTGGAGTCCATCTCACTACTCTTGTCAAGTACTGCATTCTATAAGCTTGAAAATCATCCATTATGTTAGTCCATTTTTTTCCAGTCACCTCCATTTTGAAACTAAGTTTAAGAAACTTAGAAATAACATCATTTATGTCCAAAAAAATATTACTCCACTGATAGGATCCACCATGAAGGATAACATTCCTTCTCTTCCAAAGAAACCATAAAATCAAAATAGGAATCACCTTGAAGAAATCTGTCATTCTTGAGTTGTCACTTTTTTCGCACCAAAATCTCACACTTTGTTTTAGTTTTAATTTCTACTTTAATATACCTGCTTCTCCACAATAGTGTTGCCATACTTCCTCTACTATCTCTCCTTTTAGGAACAAATTAGAGATAATTTCTCTTTCTGGCACTGTACAACACCCATAATTTTATGAAATACTATAATTTCATTGATGCAAAATAGTTAAAACTGGAACCTTACCCAACCAAATCCTCCAAGCAAGAAAGGAATATTTGAAAGGAATGAATTTACCCCAAACAACCCACAAATCATCAATAATTTCTGATCTTTGCCTTAGCATCTCCCAGACACTCTTTATAGTAAACTTCCCATTGCTTGTCTTGGTCCACCAGGGCCTATCTCCTGTGTTTTCAAATTGAACCAAGTTCATATTTGTTTTAACATGTTCCACCACCTCTCTAAAATAGCCTCTTGCATTCTTTCAAAATTCCATCCTCCATCATCTAAGAAATCTCCTATATCTCTTAATGGATGACAAGTCTGCATATTACATGGATTCAGGAACAAAGGGCCATTAATTTTCTAGTTGTCAAACCATATTGTCGATGTACCTCTTTTAGGCTCCCACCATATAGATTTTTCAATCTTTTCCCTATTTTCGAGCATAGTATTCCACACTTGTGACCCTCCTTTCCATTAAACCAGGGTTGGTATTTACTTCTTGCAATACTTAATTCATAGAACATAATACCTTAGTCATTTTTGTGTTTAGCTACACCTGCTGCAACACATCTCTTGCAGTATTCTGATGCACATAGAAAAAGCTTTTTTCCTTGTTCACTTTTTGCCCTGATTGTTGTTCATACAATTGTTATACCTGCATAATTTTTTGGATAGAATATTCATTAAATGATGCAAATATAATAGTGTCATCAGAATAGGCTTAGTGATTTAGGTTAGAACTCCATTTAGGTATTCCATATCCAACATAAGCTGGATCATCAAAAAGATGATTAAGAGCTCTTGACAGCTCCTCTGCAGAGAGCATAAAAAGAGCTGGGGACAAGGGGTCCCCTTGCTTCACCCCCTAGTAGAATGAAAGAATCCAATAACCTGACTCTTTAACAAGACGGAGTAATAATTGTTAGAAATCAGCCTCCAAACCACATCCACATCCTTATCAAAAAATCCCATATTTTTCAGCTCTTTCATCAAAAAGAACCAAGAGACTCTATCATATGCTTTAGCCATGTCTAATTTAAACACCACATTTGCAGGTTTCCCTTTTTTCCTAATGTCAGTTATTAACTCCTGTGTAAGTAACACATTTTCTATGATGCATCTTTCTCTCACAAAGCCTGATTAATTAGGGGGAAATCAATCTAGGTAGAATATGTTCCAACCTGTCATGAAAAATTCTAGACAAGATCTTGTTCACAAAATTGCTCAAACTTATAAGCCTCAAATCTGAGAAATATTGTACATTATCTTTCTTGGGAATGAGGACTAAGTTTGTGTGAGTAATTGATTTTGGAAGAGTGTTACCTGCATAAAATTCCTTCACCATTCTGATAATATCAGGACATATGATATCCTAACAAGATTGATAAAAAATTCCAAATAAACCATCAGGACCATAGGCACTATCACCACTTAAACTAAATACAACCTTCTAGATTTCTGCCTCTTCTGGAATGGCCTCTAAAACAACATTATCCTCTTTAGTTATCAGGTCAGGGATATGATCTGACAAAGGTAAATTATTTCCTTCCATCTATTATGTAAATTGCTTCGGATAAAATTAAACAAATTCATTTGCAATCAGATGCTCATCCTCCAACCAACAACCCTGCTAATTCATAATCCTGCAAATTTTTGATTTATTTCTTCTCCTTTTTACTAGACTATCAAAAAATCTAGTATTTCTATCACCACTTTTAAACCATTCATATCCAGCCTTTTGTTGCTAATAGCTTTCTTTCAAGTGGAGATACTTTATACACTTTGCCTTGGCCTTTTGCATCACCACCCTATTCTCCTAAGATGGAAAATCTTCAAACAAATTTTCTTTTATCATAGAAATCTCCTCTCTAATTAAGAGTTGTTGAAAAATGCTCCATATGTCTCCCTGCTCCACATAGATAATTCCTTCTTAACTTACTTGATCTTCCTTTTAAATTATGGAAGAGATTCTCAGTGAATTCTGTATCCCAATTCATTCTAACCAGTTCCTTGAATTTTTCATGCTCTATCTAGAATTTGAGATATTTAACAGTTTTTTTGACACTAGAAACACATCTCAAGAAAACTGGAGCATGATCTGACCCATTTCTAGGAAAGAGCTCCACTACAATTTGAGAAAAAGCATCATGAAACTCCCCATTAGCCAGAAATCTATCCAATTTATCAAATATATAGTCATTACCAGCTCTCCCATTCCACCATGTAAAAGGGCTACCCTTGTGAGGGATTTGTATCAAATCACAAGATTCAATGCAAGATTGAAGTCTTCCACATCTGCAGCCACTATAGGAATTCCCCCAATTTTCTCTGAGCCATTAAAAACCACATTAAAATCACCACCTAATAACCATGGTCTAGTCACACCACTGTAAGTAGTATAAATGTCTTCACATAGGTCCAGTTTTTGATTCTTGTCACATTTAGCATAAACAACAGTAACTGAAAAGCAAAAATCCAGACTTTGATTTTCATTAACATAGTTAACTGTTGCTCTATATTACTGATAATTTATGTATCAAATCTTTAATTAGCAAAAAAAACATATTTTTCCATTTAAATTGTGCACCAGAGGCATTTTCAGTCTCATTATGTATCTTTCTATGGTCCTTAACATGCTGAAAAGGCTCCATAAGTTCTATGAAAGAAAACTTATGGAAATTATGAAGTATTTGCACTCTCTGAAAAGTCTTTTAAGACTTAACAGATCTTATGTTCCACATTAATGCTTTTAACATCATTTAAACTATTGAGTCACCCCTTTCCTCTTTGGCTGAATTCTAGTAGGTTGAGAAACTTTTCCATTCCCTATTTTTTGCCTTTTCTTGCAAACTAAAATTGATTTCAAATCTCTAGGCAACAGATCAGCCTCTCTACATATATCATCTTCTTTATTTTCCCTAAGGCTTATTTCATTCCCATTTTACAACTGATTATAATGCTGCTCATCCTCCTGCACATTATGAGTAAGTATGTTATGAAGAACTTCATTAGGAATCTCACATTGATCACTCCATAGTTGAGTTTCATTTGATATAATATCTATTGGTACATCTACAATTACCATTGCATTTTCCATGTCTAGCTTATTTGTATCTAACATGCTGTAATCTTCTTTTACTTCTGATGCTGACTGACTGATTTTAGTATTCTCTTTTGTTGTTATAGCTTGTTGCTAACCATTGTCACTCTCTATAGGTTCCTTTTTATTTCGTTTTCCCAATAGCACCTCCTTATCCTTTACCCTACTACTGATTTTTTCATTCACATAACCATTCACCAGACTTGCTTTTTTGGATTGTTGCTGATTCACCACAACTGAATCATTGACTTGTTTCTGATCATTGTGGTGCAAAATTGTAGGTTCTTTATTGCTACCTTGAGAATTGCTTACCACAGGTAGATTATTGTTGCCATCGAATTCCCTATTATCTCCTCCAACCCCTTCTTTAGGCACAACACTCTTCTCCTTCTTCTTATCCACTTGTTTTGTAGGACTTTTATTCATGTGTTCACTATGAAATGCTTTTGATATCCAATCTTTAGTAGAGATTGGACCTGCTAGACCCCTTTTCCCTTGCCCTTCAATTCCATTTTTATCTTTGCTCATTGTTGTAACTAAATCATCAGCTGCTATATGTTCCTCTTCTTCATTTACCAAGGCCTCAAACCAGTTATCAAAACCTTTTTGAGGTGTTGTTGCCTTCTCACTATTATAACCTTTATTGATGAATCTCTTTTTAGTTGGATTCGAGTGTCTCCTGTACTGGACTCTCTTATAAGCATCCACCCTTGACTTCATATTTTCCATCTCTTCCTTTTGATGTTCATTCTCATTGTCAGGCTCTTCTACTATTTCTTATTTAAGTTTTGGATGTAAAACTCTATATTAAACCTCATTGTAACCTTGTAGCATGCATTCTTTACAATACTTTGGCATGAGATCATTTTTATTTTAACTTTCTCAATACGTGACTCCTTTGTTTTGTCATTGACAATCTCTATTTCCATATGCTTAGGAAATTCAGCTAACAGGTCTACTTGAACCTTAACCTTTGCGCAGCTAGGTATTGTCTTGTTCACTGTGTCCATATCCAAGTTGATTGTCTTACCCACTGCCAAAGCTATTGTGAATAAAGACTCTTTGATAGAGAAAGTTGGCTTTAAATCTGGGAAAGAGATCCAGGACATAGCTTGGGTCATTTCTTCATTCACATTAAATCTTGTATCATAAATTAGGGGCCTCGTTTGGTAGGAATATCCATCCTTAGCAGTGAGATGGTAAACATGTTTTACCATCATGTTTACAAAGTCCACAATTAGGTTGAATCTTATCAGAATGTGTCGGTTCCTTAAGAAATCTATTTTACAATCACCCTTCAAACTAATGAGTTTAGGGATTAAAATCCTCAATTCCTCCAATTCTGGCCAGTCATATTAACATTTACCAATCACCGCATATTTTAGGTTCTCAATCTTATTCACATGAAATACTTTATTCAATCTTACCTAATTAAGATGAAAATAACATATCAATATTCCAGAACCCCTTGACTCCCTAGTGCTTGTTAAATCCCCGTGATATGGGATTAGGCCCTCGAACTTCACAATTTTCTTCAAGTTTCCATGAGTCAAATGTATGATTCATAGTTTCAATTTGCGAATGTCCTAAAGCTTTGTCGAGACTCAATTTCTCAGGTTATAATGGCACCTACCATAATCCACCAATAGGTAAGCCAACCCATAATCTGGAACATCGAGTAACAAACTATCAAGAGAAAAGAAGAAAGCCACAGAAAATAAATCCAATAAAGAGACTAATATAGGGAAGTAACCCCAAAACCTAGTGAAGTCAGTACAGGAGCTTCTAATAAACAATATTACAAGGTAAGTATAATACATATATACAGAACTGTCTCCAAAATAAAAAATAAAGATCAGTCCAACAATTGAGAGAGAGCAGGAATAACTCCGGACGTCAGGAGCTCAGCCAAAATCTCTGATCTATGGCAGCTCCACACGATGCACACGTCAGTATCGAGAACTCTTACTATGATATGTAGGGTGTAGAAGTGTAGTATGAGTACCAAATATGAGGTACTCAGTAGGCATCAACAAACTGAGCTCCAATGATAATCCAAGTATAAATAACATGTCAAGAAGGAATATACATTTCAGACAACTATTTAAGAAATGAAACATGGTAATGCCAATGAAGAGGTAAAGATAATTATCAGATACAACATGTAATAAGGGACACATGCACGATACCATCAATAACTAGTCAATATACGATAGTAGGGTGAGGAAAGAGATATATAATATATAGTAATAGTAGGGAGAAAGGAAATGATATATAATTAATAGCTAGAGAAGAGTGGATATACAACGGCGCTATGCAGATAACCGAATATGAAGGTACTACCCTGAGGGAACTAGTCTAACATCACAGGGATCATAAACAACAAGGGAGTTAATGCTAGAATAATCAGG
The DNA here is from genome assembly GCA_031232105.1 of Capsicum rhomboideum. Classification (NCBI taxonomy): domain Eukaryota; kingdom Viridiplantae; phylum Streptophyta; class Magnoliopsida; order Solanales; family Solanaceae; genus Capsicum; species Capsicum rhomboideum. Next base: position 57,348,527 of record CP124718.1, read on the forward strand.
TTCTCTAACCAAAATGTGAATAATCAGAAAGTAATCTAACAATGAAAAATCTTACCAGAACAATGAGAAAGGGGATCAGAAATGTACCGACAACCTCGAGTACCAATCTATAACCAGCCTACCATGAACTATATAATAATAACCAAACAATAATGTAACCGGCTAAGTCGGATAACCAATAACCTAACCGGGCCCTCATAAGCCCATAAAGCACAAGCAAACACTCAACAAGCAACAATCATAACTTGTACCTATACAACCCCCCATAAGACTGATAGATTCAAGCGCTAAACAATTATACTGGTGATAGAAAATGCATATGAACTAATGAATGAAATGTAATCAATAATATCATAATGACAAAGTGCCAAATTGTAGCAAGTATATACACTTCCTTAGGCTCACTAGATCATAAGGCAGGACCTATCAGGTATCTCCTTTTTTGGCACGTAGTTTCAGATGGAGGGAACCACAGGGGACTCGGGATATCCGTATATACTACCTGGTCCTGAACTAGGACTTACAATGACCATCATAAAAAATCTACTCCATCCAGTACCTGAGAGAAATAAAAATACAATAAGGGCTCGGGCTCGAACCGATGCTAAATAAGTAGATATCTATAAAATCTGATTCCCAAGATCCAATCTGGGAATAAAATAGTGTAATAATGTAGAAAGTGTCGAAATCTTTCTCGACCAAAGTAAGTCAGTAGTGAAGAAGAAGTGGATCAAAAATGGTATTTCAACCCTACACCACTGGCTTAAATGGTATTTCAACTACTATTTTAGGAAAAGAATTATTTTTCCCTATTCTAAAACCTCTTTCCAATGATGAAAGTAATTTTATAAGAAAAAACACTATTTTTTGTATTAGGAGACTTTCTAAACATATAAGTTTTCTACAAGAAGAAATAAAAATTTAAAAAATCGAACAGATTTTAAAAAACCCGGAGATAGTTACTAAGATAGCTAATCTTCAAAAAACTTTTGAACTTAAAATATGTTCTAATTTTCCTAATGACTTTTGGGAAAGAAAAAAACATATAATCGACATCCCTTACATTAAAGATTTTGATGAATAGGTCATCACCACTAAGGTTAGACCTATTCAAATGAATCAAGAGATAATGGAATTATGTAAAAAGGAAATCTATAATCTTTTAAAAAATGGCATTATCCACCCCTCTAAATCTCCTTGGAGTTGTTCTGTATTTTATGTTAACAACAATGCTAAAAAGGAAAGAGGATCTTTGAGGCTAGTAATTAACTACAAACATCTTAATGTAGTCCTAAATGGATTAGGTATCCAATACCTAACAAAAGGGACCTCTTAAAGAGAACTTACAAGGCTAACGTCTATAGTAAGTTTGATATGAAATCTAGATTTTGGGCAAATTCAAATTGTTGAAAAGGACCAATATAAAACAGCCTTCAATGTCCCATTTGGACAATATCAATGGAATGTTATGCCTTTTGGGCTTAAGAATGTCCCCTCAGAATTCCAGAATATTATGAATTCTATCTTTAATCCCTACAGTCATATGTCTATAGTCTATATAGATGATGTGCTGATATTTTCTGAGGACATTGATTCTCATTTTAAGCATATTAACAATTTATTTAAGATTGTAAAAATTAATGGCTTAGTAGTTAGTGCTGAGAAAATTAAGTTGTTCCAAACTAGAATCAGATTCTTAGGTCGTGATCTTTACCAAGGAACTCACAAACTTGTATGCAGAGCTATTGAGTTCTCTAACAAGTTTCCTGATAAGACTCAGTTTCGAAGGTTCTTAGGAAGCCTTAATTATGTCACAACTTTTATCCCTTATATTAGATAGGTCTGCAAACCCCTTTATAAGCGCCTCAAGAAAAATCCTATCCCTTGGTCTTCAAAACAAACCAAAGTAGTAGTCCAAGTTAAGAACTTCTTCAAAGTCTTCCCTGATTAGGTATCTCCAATCGTAATGCCTCCATGATTGTAGAGACTGATGCATTAGACAATAGTTATGGAGGAATTCTTAAACATGTACTAGAACCACACTCTCCTGAACAATTAGTCAGATTCACCTCAGGAGTTTGGAATCCTGCCCAAAAGAATTACTCAACTGTTAAAAAGGAAGTTTTGTCTATAGTGCTATGTATCACTAAGTTTCAGGATGACCTTATTAATAATGAATTTCTTTTAAAAGTCGATTGCAAATTTACTAAAGAAATCCTCCAGAAGGATGTCAAAAATCTTGTTTCAAAATAAATATTTGCCAAATGGCAAGATCTATTATATAGCTTTGATTTTAAAATAGATTTTATTAAAGGAGAAGAAAATTCTCTACCTGATTTTCTAACAACAGAATTTCTATTGGGAAAGAATGAGATCAACCAAAACTCCCTCAAAGGGAGCAGCCCAGAAGGAAAAAACTCAGATGGCTAGGCCTTTTACCTTAGTCCTTCTTACACCCTCGACCCTATAGAGGCCAAGCTTTATTAAATCACCAAACCCCATAAAACCTGAAATATTCAACAGGTACACGACTCTATTGGAATTCCCCAATCTACCCACACCCTCAAGACCAACAACTCCCATAATGGCAAAACTTTTTGAAGGAAATACATCAAGCTCCTCAGCACAAACTATGGAGAATTATGCTATGAATGTTTCAGAAACCTTCGCTCAAGCATTCAATCCCCAGGCTTCTACCAAGAAACCGCAAAAACCCCTATCTTCTCATAAAGAAAATATCTTTGAGTATATTACTTCTCAAGCATTTCCAATCAGAGCATTGGACAAAACTTATGAGGGTATGAATAATAATGTACTCATCAAGCCTTGTTACACAGATTTTGATTATGTGGAAACTGAAGATCTATTCAAGACTAGGAAGTACTATAAGGTTATCCTAGTAGATACTGAATCTGGTATGATTGAGTATTCAATGTGTCCAAGAGATCCGAATGTCATCAATTATTCTAGGTTTACAATTCAACGGATCCTCACCCCCTTCGAGTGATTTGCAGATCACCTTCACACTCTAATCACCCTATCAATGGCATACAAACCACAAACTTATAACTGGTATGATTATAAATTAGCATGGTTTACTTTTCTGTATCTTAGGACAGGACATACATGGTTTGTTAAGTACAGTTCATAGGTAGTTCGAGCAACCATCGCAAGATAGTTCTACGAATTGTGGGAAAGATTTGGAAGAACCAGACAAATCTTACCCAATCAATTCTCCAATAAATTTGAAGACTTCCAAAAAGTGGAAGAAATCACTACACTCCCTAAGCCTATTAAAATATGTAAGTACTATATAAAGAGAAAAATCTCTTTCATCATCACCTAGAATTTTGCAAAGGAAGAATTTGATCGGGTAAAATATCTATCCAAAGAGATAAAGGTTAAGGGATGGACTCCAAAACCAGTTCTTAAAACTCAAAAGGAGATTCTAACTTTGACGACCAAAGAAAAATCTCCAGCAAAGCAAGCCCTAAAACAAAAGTTGAAGAGGGCCTTAGAGGATATGGAAAAAGAGGATATTCCAGATGAAGAACTCATCATGCAGCTCCTAGAGGAATCATCCTCCCGAGGAAGAAACGACAGTGACATGCTATACCCTATAGAAATAGAAGCAACCTACATGGACCCCTACTAGGAAATAGTAAAATGACCTTTGAGAAAAGTAGAGGTTCAAAGAACCAGAATTACTTTTCAAAAGGGTAACTACTATTCCTAAAAGGAATCTAATAAAGGCAGTCACTAATAGGCAAAGCCATCATCCATCAACCTCAACTTTATTAAAGAAGAAGGTCTCCTACCTAATGTCTTTAAAATCATAGTCGTCCACTTGTAAGCCTAAGATTAAAGGCATCCCCTCTTTAGGTCTATTTAAGACTTTCCCTTTAGACTAGAAGAGCATCTGAAAATTTTCCATAATTTTGAAAGCTCTCTCTCTCTCGTATTATTTTTTAAATATTTCTCACTATGCAATAAAATTCAGTAAGTATTTTTTAAAATACAATACGATTTCATGCCAAAGTATTGTAAAGAATACATGCTACAAGGTCACAATGAGGTTTAATGTAGAGTTTTATAGCCAGAGCTTAAACAAGAAATGGTGGAAGAGCCTGACAGTGAGAATGAACATCAACAGGAAGAGGTGGAAAATACAAAGTCAAGGGTGGATGCTTACAAGAGAGTCCAGCATAGGAGACACTGGAATCCAACTAAAAGGAGATTCATCAACAAAAGTTATAATAATAAGAACGCACCAACACCTCAAAAGGGTTTTGATAACTCATTTGAGGCCTTGGAAAATGAAGAAGAGGAACATACATCAACTGATGATTTAGTTACAACAATGAGCAAAGATAAAACAGAATTGAAGGGCAAGGGAAATAGGATCTAGCAGGTCCAATCTCTACTAAAGATTGGATATCAAAAGCATTTCACAGTGAACACTGACAGGTCCAATCTCTACTAAAGATTGGATATCAAAAGCATTTCACAGTGAACACATGAATAAAAGTCCTTCAAAACAAGTGGATAACAAGAAAGATGAGAGTGTTATGCTTAAAAAAGGGGATGGAAGAGATAATAGGGAATCTGATGGCAATAACAAGCTACCTATGGTAAACAATTCTTAATCTAGCAATAAGGAACCTATAATTTTGCACCACAATGATCAGAAACAATTCAATGATTCAGTTGGGGTGAATCAACAACAATCCAAAGAAGCAAGTGTTGTGAATGGTTATATGAATGAAAAGATCAGTAGTAGGGCAGAGGATAAAGAGGTGCTCTTGGGAAAACCAAACAACAAGGAACCTATAGACAGTGACAATGGTTTGCAACAAGCTATAACAACAAAAGAGAATACTAAAATCAGTCATTCAACATCAAAAGTAAAAGAAGATAACAACATTTTAGATACAAATAAGATAGATGTGGCAAATGCAATGGCAATTGTAGATGTACCAATAGCTATTATGTCAAATGAAACTCAACTATGGATTGATCAATGTGAGACTCCTAATGAAGTTATTCATAACATACTTGCTCATAATGTGCATGAGGATGAGCAACAATATGATCAGTTGGAAAATAGGAATGAAATAAGCCTCAGAGAAAATAAAGAAGATGATGTAAGTAGAGAGGCTGATCTTTCACCTAGAGCTTTAAAATCAATTCAGTCTGTAAGAAAAAGAAAAAAGCAGGGGAATGGAGAGGTTTCTCAACCTACTAGAATTCATCCAAAGAGGAAAGGGGTGACTCAATAGTTTAAATAATGTTAAAAGCATTAATGTGGAACATAAGATCTGTTAAGTCCTAAAAGGCTTTTCAGAGAGTGCAGATGCTTCATAATTTCCATAAGGTTTATTTCATAGCACTTGTGGAGCCTTTTCAACATGTTAGGACAATAGAAAGATATAGAAGGAGACTGAAAATGCCTCTGGTGGTGCATAATTTAAATGGAAAAAATTAGTTTTTTGATAATGAAGGATTTGATGCATCAATTATATGTAATATAGAGAAACAGTTAACTATGTTGATGAAAATTAAAGTCTGGATTTTTGCTTTTTAGTTACTGTTATTTATGCTAAATATGACAGGAATTAAAAGCTGGACCTATGGGAAGACATTTATACTACTTACAGTGGTGTGACTAGACCATGGTTAGTAGGTGGTGATTTTAATGTGGTTTTTAATGGCTCAGAGAAGATTGGGGGAATTATTGTAGTGGTTGTAGATGTAGAAGACTTCAGTCTTGCATTGAATCTTGTGATTTGATGCAAATTCCTCACAAGGGTAGCCCTTTTACATGGTGGAATGGGAGAGTTGGTAATGACTGTATATTTGAGAAATTGGATAGATTTCTGGCAAATGGAGAGTTTCATGATGCTTTTTCTTAAATTGAAGTGGAGCACCTTCCTAGAGATGGGTCAGATCATGCTCCACTTTTCTTGAGACGTGAGAACAGTGTTTCCAGTGTCAAAAAACCTTTTAAATTTTGTCAAATTCTGGACAGAGTTTGTCTTAATTTGGTTTCGCGAGAACAAAGGGGTATTTTGAGGACAACATCAATCTATGACTGAGATACCAACATAGATGAATCAAACCTATAGCAATTCTGCTCTCCTTGGATGCCCCATCCACTCATAGTCATCACAGGAATTTTCCCTTTTATCCCAATTTCCCTTTTGAGATTGGTTTTCCCTCCGCTTTAAACGTCATTCCCCCGCCTGTTGAAGGAACCTTTGTGTGAAACTTGACCATAAGGAACCGTAGCATGGGTGATGTCTATTCCTTTTGCCACCGTAAGGCTGGCTAATCGTATGTAGCACATGAAAAATTCAAGGAAGTGGTTAGAATGAATTGAGATACAAAATTCTATGAGAATCTTTTCCATGATTTTAAAATAAAGATCAAGTAAGTTAAGAATATCTGTGTGGAGCAGGGAGACATATGGAGAAATTTTTCAATGGTGGAGGTCTAATAGCACTTGTGCCTGCAACAAATAAGGTAAGTCCCCCAAGGGACGTCAGTACGAAATAATGTACTGAGTATGTAAGGCCATAAGTAACTGTATGAAACATAAGAACTTCAATGGAATCAAATACAAGTGAATAGATAATATGGATAAACCACCATTTTGTATGTGTGGAACCATGTACATTACCTTCTTTAGTTTCTTTGCTTTTACGTTCATTCATATCATTATTATTCATATAATGCTTGGGCCCCAACTGATCAGTGGGAAAATAACATTGGGATCGTCTCTAGCTAGGCTTATGCCCCTTTGAGCTACCACCCATACTCAAGAATCAATCGGGATCGACCCATGCTAGGCTTTCCCTTTACCCCTGGGATACCACCCGTGATATTGGGATCGACCTATGCTTGGTGTTCCTTCCACCCCTGGGATGCCACCCAAGAATATAGACTCTTTTTACATCACTTTTTTAATCTTTGAGATAGTTCATTCAGTTGTCATAACATTATTGGAACTTTAGAACAATAGTTCATAAATATGAGACATATGAATAACAATTGGTAACAACCTGGAATGAAATACTTTAGAACATTTTGGAACAGAAACAAGTATGGTAACGACGTGAACAATAGGCGTTGCCGAAGGATTCGAAAAAGAGTAACCTTACATACCTTATCTTCCCAATATGAATACACAATCCAATATATGAATACAAAAATTCAGCTCTTTCCTTACGTGTTACTCTACAACACAAGCACATAACGGAGCTCACGTTAACAATTAACTACATTACAAATGCATAAGACGATAATGAGCTATGTGACTGCCATATAGAGTTATTTTACCCTCTTACAATAACATTTACTTCATCACTATACCAACAACAACAAGACATGCCACACATCAACCAAGACATCATAAACCGATAGCATTTCACACCACGTGTATACTTTACACTTCCCCTTCAACACAACATCACATTTACTCCATCAAGTCACTTAAATACCTTTCACAATAACACATTAAAATTAATCCACAAGTGATATAATTCAAAATGACTCTTGAATACGCCTTAGGGCCATCCAAATGGTACCATAAGTTGATGATTGCATCCAAGAAGGGTATAGGGGCCTTGGGGGGTCAAAGAGAAGCAAAAACAACAAAATGAAACTCTGGAATGACATGTGGAGCCACCTGCGCCCACAGGTGGGTGAGGTATGGCCGAAGGTACCCATCTAGCCTTGTCCAGGGCCACCTGCGTTGGCATATGTCCCCGCAGGTGGCCCATCCGTGTAGGCGAATGCCCGGTTCGGCCAAAATGGGTCTCTTTTGGGTCTATCTTTGCAATAAATGGTCCATGGCCATAAGTAAGCTTCTATTTTAATATTTTAGGTTAAATTGGATGCCAACAAACAATCATTGTTTCACAAATCACATGAACATCACAAAACAACATTTTCCTTTCAATACACCACCAATTCCATGCACAATTTTCACAACAACAATTCCAAATGTTATACACAAAGAGAAAGCAAGTTAGGGACATAACCACATCATACATGTTGACATTTAATCCATCAAACTCACTTAATTTAAGAACACAAGTCTCCCTTCAAGTTTAGAAGACAAAACCTTTTACCGATTAAGCAATAATAGACTGTTTTACTCATCGTGGACTGCTCAACACTTTGTCAACATAACCAACATGATTTATACGCCCTATCATGCATATAATATATTAAACCATAAGAGTAAACACTTACCAAAGCTTGAAAGAGGTGATCTTGTCCAAAGAGAATAGTAGCTTAGGGTTTGAAAGGGAAGAGAAATATCTTATGGAAAATTCTAGACTTTGCAAGTGTGTTATGTTGAATAAAAAATCTTATTTTTAACCCTTATATAGTCCCTTGTATTCATCCTTAGCCAACATTAATGTGTGTTTACTTGGTCAACTTAAGAATGGGTCATTTTCCATTTGGGATATGCCGTGTTGTGTAATTTTGGGCCTCAATTGAGCCCATTACCACAAGATTAATTCAGCCCCTTAAATTTAATACATGATTCACTTACTATCTTTAGTTTAAATACTTCCATAAATGCTAAGGTAGTCACATGGATTCAAAAATGTGCGGGGTGTTACACCTTAACTACATGAATGTCTCTGGAGCACAATCTCCTGGCATCTTTGGCCAAAATAGACAAAGGTTCCTCTGTGAAGATCAACCTCTCATCCAACTGAACTGAGTCCCGCCAAAGCACGTGAGACCCATTCAAAATGTAGCGCCATGGTATAGATACATGAAAATCTAGATGGATGGCTAAAAAGGCTGGAGGCAAAGCTAACTCATAAGCTACCTCCCCAACTGTCTGTAGGATCTCAAATACCCCAATATATCTGGGGCTGAACTTGCCCCTCCTCCTGAACCTCATCATGCCCTTCATGGGTAATACTCATAGAAAGACCCAGTCACCAATTCTAAATCTCACGGCATGAAGTCTACGATCATCATAAATCTTTTGTCTACTCTGAGTTGTCCGTAGCCTATCATGAATCATCTGAACCTGGTCAAAAGCCTCACAAAGTAAATCTATACCACGGGGCCTAACCTCAAAAGTCACAAACCAACCAACTAGAGACCGACGATGCCTACCATACAATGCCTAGAATGGAGCCATTTGAATACTTGAATGGTAGCTATTATTATAAGAAAACTCTGCCAAAGCTAAAAGCTAGTCCCACTAACCTCAAAAATCCAACACACAAGCACATAGCATATCTCCTAAAACCAGATTAGTCCACTATGACTGCCCATTAGTTTGGTGATGAAAAGTGGTTCTAAGGTCAACCTAGGTACCCAACTTCTCCTGAAATATTCTCCTGTAGCTAGACGTGACATAAGATGTTCGATTTGAAATATTACACATGGTACCTCATGAAGGTGAACCACCACTCAAATATATATAAGGGCCAACCTCTCGACATTGAAGAAAGTCTGAACAGGGATGAAATGGGCAAACTTTGTCAATTGATCCATGATGACCCAAATGCTATCAGAACTATGGGAAGTGCGAGGTAAACCACCTATGAAGTCCATAGTGACCCACTCCCATTTCTACTAGGGAATGGGTAGCCTCTGAAGTAATCCACCATGTCTTTGATGCTCAGCCTTCAGCTGCTGACAACATAGGTATCGAGCCACAAACTCTGCTATATCTCTCGACATACCACTCCATAAGTAATGCTTCCTCAAATCCCTATACATCTTAGCTATCCATGGCTGAATAGATAATCTGAAGCTTTGAGCCTCTCAAAGTATCAACTGAATAAAATCTCTAACCCACGAAACAAAAATATGGTAGTGAAATCTCAGAACATCCTCAGAATCTAAGGTAGCCCTCCTGGACTCACCTTTCAACATCTGACCTTAAATGCTATGATGCCCTTCATCCTCAAACTGACGACCCCAAATCTACTCTAACAAGGTAGATCAGGCCTCAACACTAGCAAGAATCCTCCTGGGCGTAGAAATATCAAGATGAACCATTATGTTGGCTAAGGACTTGATATCCAAAGCCAACGGCCACTGCAAAACTAAAATGAAGGCCAAGGTACCCATACTCACTGGCTTCAGGCTCATGGCATCCGCTACCATATCCGCTATCATAGTCCTTCAGCAACTCAATCCATCTATGCCGCCTCGAATTAAGCTCCCTTTGGGTCATAATGTACTGAAAACTATGTTGGTCTGTGAAGATCTCACAACAAACACATATAAGTAATGCCTCTAAATATTAAGCCTGAAAACTATCGCATCCAACTCCAAATCATGAGTGGGGTAGTTGTGTTTGTGCACCTTTAGTTTTCTTAATGCATATGCAATAAAATGGCCCCACTACATCAGAACATACCCCAAACCAACACCAGAAGCATCACAATAGATGGTGAACCCCTCGCCTTAACTAAAAGAGTCACAATAGGAGCTAAAGTGAGCAAGTACTTGAGCTCACAACTTATGGACCACTAAAACGGAACCTCTTTCCTAGTCAACCTGGTCATAGGGGATGCAATAGTAGCAAATATCTCAATGAACCGCCTATAGTAGCCTGCTAACCCAATGAAACTGCAAACCTCAGTAAGAGACATAGGCCTATCCCAATCACGTGTAGCCTCAATCTTTGTCAGCTCCACCATAATACCATCCTTGGATGCCACGTGCCCCAAGAAATATACAAACTCAAGTCAGAACTCCCACTTTGAGAATTTGTCATAAAGCCTATAATATCTTAAAGTGTGGAGCACAGTTCTCAAATGCTGCTCATGCTCCTACCCACTCCTCGAATATACCAGGAAATAATTGATGAAAACAATTATGAAGGAGTCCAAATAAGGTGTGAAGATAAGGATCATCAAATCCATAAATGCTACTGGGGAATTAATCAGCATAAAAGACATCACTAGGAACTCATAATGGTCGTGGCGAGTCCTGAAGGCTGTTCTAGAGATGTCCTCTGCCATAATCCTCAACTGATAATATCGGACCTTAAATCAATCTTAGAAAATACTACTGCACCCTGAAGCTGGTTGAACAAATCATCGATATGAGGCATAGGATACTTATCTTCACTGTCACCTTATTCAGCTACTTATAGTCGATGCACATACGCATAGAACCATCTTTCTTCTTTACAAATAGAACTGGAGCATCCCAAAGCGATACACTTGGTCTGATGAAACCCTTACCTAGAAGATCTTTAAGCTGAATATTTAGCTCGATAGGCGCCATAAAATAAAAAGCCATAGAAATAAGTCGGGTGATCAGCTCGAGGTCATAAATAGGGGTAGCTACACGCAATGACATAAATAATGACTCCAAAGACAAACTCAACTGCAATGTATAATAATAAGAAATATATGAATATGAGGAGTCGAGATCAAATAAAGCAAAAGCTGGATAATGGCATACTGAAATTGTACCTGTGATCACAACATCCGAAGCCTCAGCCTTTAGTCTACCAAAAATAGAACAAAAATAGCCTTACCCACTACTGGATTGGGTGTCTACCCGACCACCTGTCTTACCTACCCGAGGACCACCTTTAGAATAATGGGGACCACCCCTACAAACCTAAGCACCACCCTCAACTAGCAGCTGCACTGATCTGATTGCATGAGCACTCTAAGCTAAAGGCATAATTATCCCGCACTCATAGCAAGCCCCAGCTACTCTGCTCTATCTAGAACAATTGGTTGATCCAGAATGGCCACCTCGGCTTGAATACCCTGACTGAACACCCCTCACTGGTTGGCTACTACTCTGACCACCCGAACTACCATAACTTGGCTGACCCCTACCTGAGATCTGAAGTGCTGACTGAATAGGAATACTAGGATAACCTTGGTGCTGATAAGGCTAAAGCTCGAAGTACCTACCGTAAATCCTCGACCTCTGAACTATGAGCCGCTGTGGCTTTTAACTATAAATACCCTGATGACGGGGTCTTTTATCACCACACTATTGGGCCTTGTAATCCATCTCCATTATAGTATATACATGGCCAGCAATCTTGGTAAATGACTTCCCCAAAGTCACCAAACTTTGAGTAGCCCTGTGAAGCAGTAAATTCAACCCTCTGACAAAACACCAAATCTTCTCATACTATATAGGTAAAATCATGGTCGCATGCCTGGCTTGCTTCTGAAACCTCACATTATACTCGACCACCATCATAGTACCTTACCTCAATCTAGAACACTTATCTCTAAGGTGCTCACGCATGCTGCGAGACATGTACTTCTCTAAGAAAGCCTCGGAGAACTGAGCCCAAGTCACAGGAGGAGATCCAGTTGGCCTTGAATCAAGATAACACCTCCACCACTATATTACTTCCCTTTCAAGTTGATATGTCGAATAATCCACTCTGTACAACTTAACCAGCCCCTAATTATGAAGCCTCTCCTCACAACTGGATAGAAATTCATAGGCATCCTCTTTAGGGGCCTCGGTAAACCTGGGTGGAGTCAATCTCAGAAATTGGCCCAATATCTTCTGCACCTCTATAGTTATAACTGGTTAGGGTACTGCCGGCTGTGAAACTACTGGTGCTGGCAAAACCTCATTTTGGGAGCCACAACTGCAGGCTGCACCCCTAAATCGATACCACTCTGGCCTACTGTCTGAGCCCCATCTGTAGGCAGACCACCAACGAACCCTAATAACTAAACCAATACATCTCTGAGAATTACAAAAGATATAACTTGGGTAGGCCCTGAGCAGCTCTTTGGCCCACCTTCTTCTTTGGCGGCAAAATTTTTGGCGCTATCTCTGGCTGAGGAGTAATAAAAGGATCTATTGATGGCTCCCTATCCTGATCTCGAGCTGGGGCTGCAGCTCTAGCCTATCTTGGCCCTCGGGGTCGACCTCTACCTCTAACTGGAATTCTAGCAGTAAGCTCAGGGTCTTGATCCCCGACTGCCATATGCCACATCCTAACCAACTGCGAAAGAGTTAAACAACAATAGAATTTGGAAACCAATACAGACACAATGCACAGAAGTGAACCAAACAGATGAGATTTTCCTAAAAATTTCCTATAGCCTCCCAAAGATAGGATACAGACATCTCAGTACCAATTTACGAGAATCTACTAAACATCATCTCTAGTACCAATAATACCGGTGAACCTAGACTCTAATACCAAGATATCACGACCCAATTTCTTAGGTCATGATGACACCTACTTTAACCACCAGTAAGTAAGCCAAGCCATAGCCCGGAACAATGAGTAGTGGGTTAACAGGTAGAAGATAATAGAAAACAAGAATGGACCAAGATACAAGAATAATAAAGGCGAAACCAGAAAGATATACATACATAATATACTGTACAAAAGAGGGAAGAGAAAAAAATATAGAAAATGAATCCTTCCTAAGACCTGGTAAAGTCGATAAAAAAGCCACTATTACTAAAAATGAGAACTAGACAACATCCAAAATATACATATATACACAGTAGTCTCAGAAATACAAAAGACTGTAACTGAAATAGATAGAGGAGGATCAGCTCTGGACTCTAGAAAGCTCACCCCATCTCTGGATTAGTAGCAGGGTCTGAGGATATTATTAACATCGATGGCTCATATTCAGATTTGCATTAGGGAAAAGATGCAGAAGTGCAGTATGAGTACCATAAAAGTATAAATAAAGTGCGAGAGTGTAAGCTAAGTCAACAGTAATAGGGGTAGAAATATAAATGTCTAATGCACTAAGTAGGTGTGATAAAGGAAATAAATAACTCAAAAATAGGAGAAATGAACTAACTACAACCTAGTTGGGGCCCCATAAGCCCAGAAGGCACACACAAGAAGACAATTAACCCTACCGAGCAGGTGTAAACAAGAAGAAACTAATGGTAAGAAACATAAATAACCTCTAACTAAACCGATCTCAAGTAACTTTTCGATACCAAATCCATGATGAAAAATCTAGGTATGTACCAGGCTTTAATCGAAAATAGCGGATAATAACAAGAGGCCGAATAATGCATATATAATAGAACCTAGTACATCTGCCAGAACTCCCAGTAACAACCATAATGAACACTAAAATATCCCAACTGCGATCATAGATAGATGTCAGACTAGAACCAGAACTCATAAATAGCCACCTGTAACCATAACCGATAATCCTATAAGGAACCAACCATAACCAATGCATGTCTCATACCAGAACTAATAATAAAAGCAATAGAGCATACACCAAACATGAACCAAAATTAAAATATAAATTTATAAATATAAGCATAACTAGCTAATGGGAAGTAATTCAAGGGTTGCAAGCATATCTCCAATCCATAATGTCATAGAAACCAAACTTGGGTGGTTAAGTCTACTAAGGCAAGACAGGTCCCAATTGCTAGGGCAAAAAGGTGAGGTCCAGAGTCAGTTACTACTCTACCTGGGGAAAAAAAGATGAAACAGGCTAGTAATCCAGTCTAAGTCAACCCCAACCCTAGGTAATAGCCTAAGGTAGAAACCATGAGTCTAACTAAGCCTAAATGGGCTTCAAACCAAATATTCTATCTAAAAAGGGGAAGTAGGGCCCACTCAAGGTCCCAATAACCCAACCTACATCAGAACCTACCCGAGTCTAGTATAAGGCTTCCCATTCCTATCTCAAGGTACAAATAGCACTAATACCTAGTCCTAAAGGATGATAATACAGTATGCTAGGGGAGAACGGGCCCAAAATCTACCAAGAGTTGCCCTATCTGGTTAAATAAGGTTTAAAAATGCTAAAATGATAATTGAGATAAAATTACCTATTCACAACTAGCACAATAGTATACTAATACCATAGTTAAGGTTTATCTAAAAGGAGGTTAAGCCTATCCTGCCTGGACACCGCTAAACGCTAGCCAAATCCCTACACCAGAGCTTTCTCTTTTCGAGAGGCTTTTGAGAGTTGTCACGCTATAAAAACAATGATCTATGCATCAAGACGAGAAAATTGATACCCATATCTCGTATAAATGCTCTAGATCAGAAATCAAACTAAAAATCCTATATGGGGTCCACTTACGAAATCGCAAAATTGAAACCATTATATCGTCACATACAACTCAAGGATCAATTGCAATAAAATTTTTAGCTAAATCCAATTTTTAACAGTCCTAAAATTAGTCCAATTAGAATCAAGAAATTTAGGAATCAAATCGGAGAATTACATGGAAAATTAATGAGAAACTTACAGATTAACGATGATATAAGGCTCACAAACATGTCCCCAAGCTTAACCCAACTCATTTATGTGATTCTCTCACATTTACGAACTCAACTAGTCTATAACAGAGGATTTTCCAGTTAGAGTTAAAGCTGGAAAATGAAGGGGACTTATATATAAAATGCCAGCGATGGCCGCTTTAGCGGCTAAATGATTGCTAGAGCGATCACTGCTAAACCGACCAGGCCCAGGCTGGCCAGGCTCTTCTTAAGCGATCCAGGGCTGCTAAAGCGGCTACCACTAAAGTAGTATACAACTACGTACCACTAAAGTGGTCTCTTGGCTGCTTAAGAGGCTGCACCAGATAATTTGGCACCATCCAAGTTCAACAAGTCCCAACGGACTCTAATCGGGTGCTCGGGATTAATTTGGAATCTCATGCTCGCAAATGAACTATGCTACCCTACAAAATTCAAAATTGTAGACTCAACAACGCCATTGCAATTTCCAACTGAGGTCATTTCGATAAAAAGTTGGTCGCACACCCCAAGGGGTTGTTTTAGCCAAATTCCTCCCAATAACCCAAAATGAGTCTGAAAGCCTCGGGACCTGGACCAAGGGTCCCCAAGCCTAAAATTGACATTTTGGAGCTGATGAGACTTTCAGAAATGGCATTTTAGGTCGTTTACCTAAGGTTTTGTCCTGAGACCTATTCCTTAACTTCAAAAGCTCCAAAATAGGAAAATGGCTCTACAAACCAAATGAACTGCCAGTAATGGAACTTTCAATCCCAACAAGTCATAAAAGACCTGGGGAAGCTATAGGAAAGTAACACAGTAAAAGCACAAAAACATAGGAAATGACCGGTAGGGTCATTATATAAAACCATAGCTCAAAACGACAAGTAATGGGCCAATAAGAGGAAGAGAGATACAAGAGGTGAGAAGACCAAATGTAAAGACTATACACAAGAAATAAGGCCCGTACATACATATATAGGGAGAAAAGGAACAAAATATACAAAATGATCCCCCAAGACCTTGTATCAGTCAATGCAAGAGCCACTACATATATAAGGAAAACTGAATAGATACAATATATACTGAACTGTCTCTTAATATATAAAATAAAACTAGTCCCAAAAGTAGAGAGAGATGGATCAACTATGGTTGTCAGAAGCTCACCCTAAGTATCTGAGTCCAAAAGCTCTACACGAGGAAGGCGTCAGCGGTGATAGCTCGTACTAGGATCTACATCACTGGAAAAAGATGTAAAAGTGTAGTATGAGTACCAAACATATGGTACTCAGCAGGAATCATAGGCCGACATCTCAAATAAGTTACAAGTAAAATAAAATGTGAATGTAACTAAATAGGGGTAAAGAAGGGCCAGAAAGAGAATAAATAAAAGTTCAAATCTAGGCAGATAAGTGAAATATAAGTAAACTACCTCAAAAAGCATAATAGTGATAATCTAACTACAACCTAACAGGGCCCCCATAAGTCTAGAAAGCACAAAAAATAGTTAATATAACCCAACCGACCATAATAAAGCTGGTGGATGCAAACAACAAACATTACTAACTACAAACAATAAATAAAATAGATAAATGAGAACGGATACCACAAAATGCACTATGAAATGAATGTCATGTCCATTAATACAGTATACTCCTACTCCAGCATCTATGGCTCATAAATGCAGAATCCATGGGGGACTCGCGATATCCGTATACCTTGCTTTAAATCAAATCGGTACTTCCAAATATTAATCAATAGTATCATATACCTAGACTTAAACCGCGACTTAAAGTAGCCCATTTTACATTTTTAAAACTCAGAATCCAGTAAAATGTTCCTCAAGTCCTATTTAAAATGAAAACAACATTTTTAGGCCAAGTCACCAATATACCATGAATATGCAATCAATAATAAGCACCCAATGTATGGATAAAATCTCTCTAATTTCCTTTTTAAAGTCTAATGTAGTGTTTTAAAACCAAGTCAGCCATATACTATGCATATGCAAGACTAATGTGTGTGAAAAAAGCAGAAGGATCAACCAATACATTGTCCGCCAACTAGTACTATAATAAACTCAGACTATCTCACTAAAGAAAAGGACACTATCCTAGAGTAAACTAAATTATGGAAATGATTTTATAACTACAAATCCTCGAGGAACCCAATCTAAGGAAAACAACTATCCCAACTTAAACTAAGGCATCCGATGATAATACCTAAAGCAACCAAGCATGCTAGACTAAGCCTAAGTATAAAATGACTACCTAAACTAAAGATTTACAACATTATTCTACTCTAAGTCCACTAAGTAAGTGAATAAAGTAACAAATACCTAAGTAAAGTTATCCAAACCTCAAAGTTCCACCAACAATTTGCAAATCATCATACGTATACCTTAAATAAGCCAAGTCTTAGAGTAGGCAAGCCGTAACCTACCTGGAGGTCAAAAAACATGTTCACAAACACAAGACCAAAGCTTTTCCCTAAGCCAAGTCTTAGAGTAGGCAAGTCGTAACCTACCTGGAGGTCAAAACACATGTTCACAAACACAAGACCAAAGCTTTTCCCTTTCAAGACACTTCTAACTACTGGCATACTATCAAAATAAGAATCTACTCGTATAAGAGGAAGAATGAGACCCATATTATGAATCAAAACTTTGGGCTAAAAATCACCCATAGGGCCTACTTACAGAAACCAAAAATCAAACCCACAATTGTGTCCCTGGTGGGATGAGTATCACATGCTCAAAAAAATTAAGCATGATTAGACCTCAAATCGACCCCCAAGAAGTCCCATAAAGTTAAAGAAAAATCAAGAAATTAACTAGAGAATTAATTGGAATTTAGGCAAAAAACTTATGATATTATGAGCAGAAATCGATCAAGGAATAAAAACCTAATAGCCCTAAGCTTCAGTTGATAATCCCATAATAATTTCCCAAGATCAAGGTTCAACAATGGAGGAAAAAAATTCGAAAATGGATTTAAAATCATGAATAATGAGTATATATACTGCCAGAGGTCCTATTTATATTCATGTGGGATCCCTGCCGCACATATGGAATTCCTACCGTGCACACGGAGGCCCATCAACTTGAATTTTTATGTACACAGTTGGTTCACTATAGATACAAAGAAAGATTTAGGGTTGGCCAGGCCAGCTATCACAACCTAATTCTACACCCTTGTCGTAACTGACACTCGAACCATTTCTCACCCAAGTAAACCACTTGGCATCTCTTATGAGAATCTAAATAAAACATATAAAGATTGAAACACAATGTAGAAGCTAACATATGGCTGATCTTAAGAATCTAGATAAAATAAGAAGAATAGACTTTTATTTCTAAAAACATAAGATCTCTATACAACTGTGTCACGATCTGAATTCCAACGGGGCGGACTAGCACCCGAAGCCGATAAGGCCCGAGAGAACCAATCTATGCTTATGTCCGTTCATATGCATGTCTCTTTATAAATAGCATACTATCTCATGTAACTTATAAAATATAAAATGCCAATGGCGGAAGTCATGGAAACATATACTATATATGAAACTTGGCCGTTAGGGCCATCAAGTCAAAATGGACATACATATCCTTTATTCATATACCCACATACGTCTACAAAAGCCTCTAACATATGCATCTACAAGAGGAACTTAAAGTCGGGACAAGTCCCCGCGTTATACAACATTTATGACACAAAAACAAATGTACATCTGTGACTCGAAAAGCCCCGAACCAACTGGAGCTCACCAAAGATCTGCAAAGGGTGCGCAGCCTACTGAGGCGGTCTACTAGCACCTGCGCCTGCAACAAGTAAAGTAAGTCCCCCAAGGGGGTCAGTACAAAGAATGTACTGAGTATGTAAGGCCATAAGAACTGCATCATACATAATAATAACAATGGAGTCAATATAAGAGAAATAGTCAATGAGAATAAACCATCTTTTTGTATGTGAGAAACCATGTATGTTATAATTATTTACATGCTTTGCCTTTACGTTCATTCATCTACCCATGCTAGGCTTTTTCTGCCCCTGGGATGAGATTTATCTACCCATGTTAGGCTTTTCTGTTGCCCCTGGGATGAGATTAACCATGCTAGGTATTTTAACCCCTGGGATGTAAGTAACCCATGCTAGGCTTTTCTGTCGCCCCTGGATAACCCATGATAGGCTTTTGTATCGCCCCTGGGACGGGATCGACCCATGCTAGGTATTTTAACCCCTGGGATACCACCCATGAGATTGAGATTGAGCCATGCTAGGTGTTGCTTCCACCCCTGGGATACCATCCAAGAATACTCATCAATTATACATTACTTTTTTCTTTCATTATTCTTTATTTCATTCTAAGAGTAATACATTGGTGATTGTACAATATTGGAACTTTGGAACATAACGTTATTGGAAGTGCTACTCAAGAATGAATAGACTCTCTTTACATCATTACTCTCTTTGAGATAGTTCTTTTAGAATTACAACATTATGACAGCTTTGAAACTTCAGTCAATGAATAAGAGATAAGTGAATCACAATTCATCTAACAATAGGACACATGTGAATAACAATATATGTCAACCTGAGTTGGGATACTTCAGAACCCTTCAGAATGGAATAAGTACAATGTCAATGTGAACAATATGTGCTGCTGAAGGATAACGGCAAAAGTATCCTTACATACCTTATCTTCCCAATATGAATATACAATCCTAAATGTGAATACAATAGTTCAGCTCCTTCCTTACATTTCACTCTACAACACAAGTACATAACGGAGTTTACATTAACCACCAACTACCTTACAAATGCATATGACGACAATGAATTACATGATTGCCTTAACATGTCATTTCCCCCTTGACAATACCATTTATGAAATTAGCATACCAACAATACCGCAGCATTCCATATATTGACCAATACATCATAAACCAATATCATGTCACACCAAGTTCATACCTTACACTTCTCCATCAACACAACATCACAATTAGTCCATCAAGTCACCTCAATACACTTCATAACAACATATCGACAACAATACCACAATTTATACTCATAGAAAAATAACAATTCAAGGAACATAACCACACCATGTTGATATTTCATCCATACCATGAACTCTCATCAAAACCTCAAGTCTCCTTTCAAGTTTAAATCCCATAGATGACACATCTTTTAGCGAAAAGCAAAAATGCATTATTACACTTTTAGATATAACCATCATGATCTACATACTCTTCCATGCATATAATATATTAATCCATAATAATAATCACTTACCCAAACTTACAAATGAGTGATCTTGTCCAAAGAAATGGCTTAGGGTTTGAGAGCTTGAGAAATATCTTGTATAATTGTCTAGAATGGCATGTGTGTTTTGTGGAAATAAAATATGATTTTTGCCACGTTATATATCCCCTCAAGTCATACTTAGCCCTTTCTTGGCATTAAATGCCATGTTCCCTTGGTCAAAGTGGAAGAATGGGTCATTTGCCCTTTTTGGGCCATGCCTTTTATTCCATTTTGGGCCTTAAATTGAGCCCAATTTCACATGTTAGCTTAGTCCACCAAATTCAATGTGTAATACTCCCATTATCTCATGTTTAAATAATTCCATAATGTCAAAATAATATTAAACTCGCGATATTCACATTCGTAGCCTCAATCCTCAAGAATACGCAATTTTTACCACTCATGGCTTAATTGAACATAATTTGATAAAATACTTGTGAAGATGAATTAACCCCAATTCGGATGCTAAACTTGCTCGATAGTAGTCTTACTATTATGGGATAATGATACCATAACCCAAGATTCCTTTTTATAGACTTAAAATGGTAGAAGAAATCGGGCAAAAAGCACCCTGGCACGCCCCCGGGCGCCCCAAAGACTTAGAGAAATTTTAGCACCTGAAAAGGTGCACATTAGTGTCCTGGTACGCCACCAGGCGCGCCCCTTTGTTGCCTGTGCCAAAAAACTTTTAGGCCAAAGCGGCCTGGCATGCGACCTGCAACGCCCCACACTTAATTTTTGATTTTGATTTTTCTTTGCGGATTTGGTTGGATATTTCAAGTCCCAACCTTTTGCTTGCCTCTTATCTTTAAGAAAATTTGCTTGGATGTCCCTTAAACCTCAATTTTCACCCCACAAATGCTCCACAAAGTCACAAACATCACCTACTATAAGGGTCCAATCACATTTACTAGCACACTATCAAATGTTCTATCAATAACAATGCAAAATACGTACTTATTGATCTCGAACCTAGGGTAAACATGGTTCAAGGTTGTCAAATAGGGTCGGAAAGGTATGAGGTGTTACATTCTCCCCCCCTTAGGAACATTCGTCCTCGAATGTTAACAACATCTTTCCAATTACAACAAATGCATCTCTATATTAGCATATATATACATATACACTCATAGATACTTACATATTGTTTCTCCACTTCCGCACTTTTGAACTTTTTCTTCCATTTGAAACAAATATGGGTACTTTGATTTCATCATTTCTTCAGCTTCCCAGGTGATCTCTTCGACTTGTTGATTTCTCCAAAGAACTTTTACGAAAGTTACATCCTTATTTCTTAACCTCTTCACTTGTCGATCTAGAATAGCAATAGGTATCTCTTCCTAGTGAGATCCTCTGTAATTTGTACATTTTTTATGGGAGAAATACGAAATGGAACTCTTATGCACTCACGGCAATTTCACATGGCATGTTGTATAGGGCCAATTTTCCTTTCTTTCCAAATCCCATTACACTTTTCATTAGTAACGCTTTTAAGAGTACTTAATCATCTATGATCACAAACATCTACTATACTATTACGATATGTTCTTTTAACTATAATAAATTCACCGATAGGTGGAGATATTTTAATGGACTTAACTAATAACCCCGGTGTCCCATTAAATTTCACAATAATCGATGGAGTAACATACGATAGGGTAGAGCCCGGATCAATAAATGCATATGCATCAGGTGAAAATATGGATAATATACCTGTAACTTCATCAGGAGACGCTTCCTTATTATGCCAGTCCACTAGAGCATAGGTGCGATTTTGGGCTCCACAGGAACTAGCTGCTCCTCTAATATCGCTACCATGACCAATAGGCTAAACACCTCTGCCTAGAGAAGGAATTGGTGATGATGATGCAACGTTTGATCCCGTAGGTTGTGCTATACCACTCGCGCCCCTTTGTGGGCATTCTCTCATTATATGCCCCGTTGTGCCACACCAAAAACAAGCATTTGTCCCCAATCGACATTCACCTAAATGATACCTCCCGCAACACTGACACGGAGAATGAGAAAATTCTGCTATCTGTGAACCTTGCACTCCACTACTCTGTCCAGATGGACTACCCTTAAGCCCTCGGAATTAGGGTTGAGTGCCTGCTATGGAATAAGAGAATGAAGGTCTAGGCGGTAACATCCGAGGTCTAGATTCTCTCGGGTAAACCATAGACTGTCCCATAGGTTTAGCCCTTTTTGATGGACCTTCCTCAGATTCCTGTGTCCTTCTTCTTGGCCTTTGGTCCTCCATTTTCTGTGCAAAAGCCTGAATTCTAGCGATGTCCATATCTCTGTTCAAGGCAGCAGTGGTGCAGTCTCTTACCAAATATGGCTCTAATCTGTCCACATATCGATGGACTCTGTCTGTCATTGTGGCCACTACATTCGGAGCATATCGACCCAAGGAATTGAACTGAAGACTATATTCTCTAACACTCATATTCCCTTGACGTAGATTTAGAAACTGGTCTGCACGTGCCTCCCGGATCTCATATGGGAGGTAATGATCAAGAAATGCCATTTTAAATTCCTCCCAGCCTGATGGAGGTGCATCAATACCCCTCGATCTTTTCCAGTCTTCAAACCACAATATTGCTTCACCTTTCAATCTATAGGCCGCAAGTTCAACTATTTCAACACCAGTCAGGTGCATGACATCTAGAGCCCTCTGGATTTGATCCACATAGTCTTGTGGATCTGCTTTTGGGTCTGACCCAGTGAATATGGGAGGGTCTAGTTTCAGAAAATCCTGTGTCCTGCGACTCTCTACTCTAGCCGCATCATCCTCATTTATCGTTGGACCAGCTCATCCTTGACTTTGTGAAACAACTAGCTAAGTCAACATATGCATTGCATTTCTTAAATCCTGGTCAATGGCATTCATTGGCGGTTCTGTGGGTACTTCTCTACCTCTTGGCTCTTCCGGAGCTAGAAAAGTAGAAGAAGACCGCGATGCAATTTCAACGTCAGCCCCACCTTGACTAGCTTGGTCAGGTGGTGATTTAGTCTTGCCTTCTCTGGCAGGCATATCTACCTGCTTCCCTTTACCCCTACCTCATCTTGTCATCGGCATTTTACTATACCAAAGAAAAACAAGTACCATGGTCAGATGAAATTCCACCTACATCATTGGCTCTATTGCACAATCTAGATATGAAGAAAAGAAACAACTCCTAAATGTTTCATAGCCTCCTACTTATAAATATGGTGCACAACACATCCATAAGCAAGACTCTACTCAGACACGAATTTGTAGACAACCAAAGGACGACCTACTCTGATACCACTTTTGTTACGACCCAAATTCCAATGGGGCGGACTGGCACCCAAGGCCGATAAGGCCTGAGAGAACCAATCTTTGCTCATGTTCGTTCATATGCATTTCTCTTTATGAATAGCATACTATCTCATGTAACTTATAAAATGTAAAATGCCAATGTCGAAAGTCAAGGAAACATATACTATATATGAAACTTGGCCGTTAGGGACATCAAGTCAAAATGGACATACACCTCCTTCATTCATATACCCACATACGTCTACAAAAATCTCTAACTGATGCATCTACAAGACCAACTTAAAGTCGGGGCAAGTCCCCATTTTATACAACATTTACGATATCAAAACAAATGTACATCTGTGACTTGAAAAGCTTCGAAACAACTGGAGCTCACCAAAGATCTGCAAAGGGTCCGCAGCCTACTGAGGTGGTCTACTAGCACCTGCGCCTGCAACAAGTAAAGTAAGTCCCCCAAGGGGGTCGTACAAAGAATGTATTGAGTATGTAAGGCCATAAGAACTGCATCATACATAATAACAATAATGGAGTCAATATAAGAGAAATAGTCAATGTGAATAAACCATCTTTCTGTATGTGAGGAACCATGTATGTTATATTTATTACATGCTTTGCCTTTACGTTCGTTCATCTACCCATGCTAGGCTTTTTCTGCCCCTGGGATAAGATTTATCTACCCATGCTAGGCTTTTCTGTCGCTCCTGGGATGAGATTAACCCATGCTAGGTATTTTAACCCCTAAGATGTAAGTAACCCATGCTAGGCTTTTCTGTCGCCCCTGGGATGTACTGTGATAACCCATGCTAGGCTTTTGTATCGCCCCTGGGATGTATCAGGATCGACCCATGCTAGGTATTTTAACCCCTGCGATACCACCCATGATATTGATATTGACCCATGCTAGGTGTTGCTTCCACCCCTGGGATACCACCCATGAATACTCATCAATTATACATTGCTTCTTTCTTTCATTATTCTTTCTTTCATTCTAAGAGTAATACATTGGTGATTGTACATTATTGGAACTTTGTAACATAACGTTATTGGAAGTGCTACTCAAGAATGAATAGACTCTCTTTACATCATTACTCTCTTTGAGATAGTTCTTTTAGAATTACAACATTATGACAGCTTTGGAACTTCAATCAATGAATAAGAGATAAGTGAATAACAATTCATCTAAGAATAGGACACATGTGAATAACAATATATGTCAATCTGAGTTGGTATACTTCAGAACCCTTCGAAATGGAATAAGTACAATGTCAATGTAAACAATATGTGCTGCAGAAGGATACGAAAAAAGTAACCTTACTGTCACAACCCGTATCCCAACGGGGTGGACTGGCACCCGAAGCCGACAAGGCCCGAGAGAACCAATCTTTGCTCAAGTCCATTATATGCATGCCATAAGAAACATTACTATCACGTCAGTACATAAAATGCTAATAACGGAAATCATGGAACATGTGATATATATATATATATATATATATATATATATGTGTGTGTGTGTGTGTGTGTATGAAACTTGTCTGTTAGGGCCATCAAGTCAAAAAGGACATACATCTCTTACGTTCATGTACCCACATATGTCTACAAAAGCCCTTTAACAGATACTTCTACTAGAACAACTTAACGGGACAAGTCCCCGCTTTATACAACATTTACAATATCAAAACACATGTACAACTGTGACTTGAAAAGCCCCGAACCAACTGGAGCTCAGCAAAAAATCTGCAAACAACTGACAACCTACTGTGGAGGTCTACTGGCACCTGCGCCTGCAGCAAGTAAAGTAAGTCCCCCAAGTGACGTCAGTACGAAGAATGTACTGAGTATGTAAGGCTCATAAGAAACTGTATGATACATAAATACATCAATGAACTCAACTACAAATGAATAACCAATATGGATAAGTTAACATTCTGTATGATGGGAACCATGTACATTGCTTTCATTACTTTCTTTGCTTTTTTACTTCCATGCTTATTCATCATCACTTGTATCATAATGTACCTGGGCCCCGACTGATCAGTGGGTCTTAACATAACATAACGTTATGTTGGGATCATCTCCATCTAGGCGTATGCCTCTAGAGCTACCACCCATAAATCAATATATCGGGCTCCGCTCGAGCTAGGTTATCAGCTCTAGAGCTGCCACCCATAAACCAACATATCAGGTTCAGCTCGAGCTAGGTTCTTACCTCTAGATCTAGCCCATGTCAGGTTTGGTACGAGCTAGGATTATGCCTCTAGGACTACCCCCTGATCCAATAATCTCAGGATCGGCTTGAGCTAGGCTTTTGCCCCCAAAGCTTCCACCCATACTCAATCATCAACTATATATGCATTACTTCATTCTTTACTTTTGAGATTGAACATTGATAGTCATAACAATGTTTGAAATTTGGAACATTAGTCAATGAACATGAGACATGTGAATCATAATTAATCAATGAGTAGGAAATATGTGATAACAACAATTGGTAACCGGGAATAGGATACCTTAGAACATTTCGGAATGGAATAATTAAAATGTCAATGTGGCTACTATGCGCTGCAGAAGGATACGAATAGAATAACCTTACATACCTTCACTTCCAAGTATGAATACACAAGCCTATATATGAACACAATAGTCCAACTCCTTCCTTACGTTTCACTCTACAATACAACATGAGAAAACATGCTTGAAATCATACATAACTTATAACTCCCCATACTAGCTTTCTTAACTTTGTAAATAATCTTAAAACATGCTTAGAGATCATAATCATATCATAAAAAATGTTTTTCATAGAATTCATTGATATGCATAAGAAATCTTTCATAAAAACCATAACTTTGCATGAAAACCATAGCTTGAAGTAGATTGGGTACACACCCTAGCTTTACCCATAATTCGTCATATCTTTAAAATACTTGGGAGAGAGGATGAAAGAAATTCATAACTGAATCTTGTGTACCTGAGCAAATTAGAATACTTGACAAGGAGAACTTAAAAAATTTGCTTGATTTGGAACCTAAGCTTGCTTGATCTGTTTTAGTATTTTTAGGGACTTACTTTTTAGAGATTAAGGGAAGAATAGGCTTTAAGATCTCATATATATAGCTTTTGGTGACAAACATGTCATAGGAAAGGGTTAAAAGATAAGCAAAAGATGATTCTAGCCTTAAAGAGAAGTGAAGAATTTTCACTGTGCAGGTTGTGAAGGCTCAACCTACGAGTCGTGGTTTCTATGTATGACCCATGCTTCCAACTCGTGGTCACTAAAGGAGCTTGCAAGTCTTTGATTCGATCAATATGGGTCATGGTACGACCCGTACATTCAAAGTACGATCCGTAACTTCACCCATAGCTTCTGGAAGATTTTTCTTAGTCTCTAGATCCCATCTCATGAGTCCATGTATGACTCATATGTGCTACCTATGGTTCATACTGAGGGTCGTAGTCACTGGACAGTTTGTACTAAAATTATCATAACTTTTAGCTCTAGAATTAGATTAAGAACGGTCGGTGATGTTGGAAAGAAGACTCAAAAATCTTTAATTTGGTAGGTATTGGGACACGTACCTCTTTAGTTTCTAGGAGGAATGATCATTTGAAGTTGACTATAGTAGAATCTTATACTAGAACTTAGCTGATAGAGGAGTTTTTGACTTCACTTTGTGTTAGGAACTTCTTATGACCTTGAATCCAATCCAATACTCTTAGCGCATAAGGTATTTGACCTTAGCACCTAGATATCATTAAAAATCAATGGTTTAGGTCTAACTACATACTTAGAAGGGATAATTTCTTAACCCAAAATTTTGGGGTATTACATTAGCCTTCTACAGGTACATAGGGGAAGGGCTGTGTAAGCGTAGGACAATTTCTCCTTGCAGCAGCTGCTGCAATATCAGCAAAACATGGAGTCAAAAATGACCCTAAAAAGGTCCTCGAGATTCATTTGAAACCCGTGCACAACTATACTACCTTATCAAAAATGGCATTTTGGACTCAACGAAATCGATGAAGTCCTAACAAAGGTCGTTATAATGAACAGTGGGCCCCACACCCAATCTTTAATTTTAGCTAAAAACCAACTAATAACCCAAAATGAGTCTAGAAGCCTGGGACCCTAACAGATGGTCCCTCTACCCCAAAATCCATGTTTCGGAGCTAACAAAACTATCAAAATTCTCATCCAAGGCCATTTATTAGATGTTTTGACCGAGTCAAACTTCTCAGCTTTAAAAGGTCCAAAACTAAGAAATTGGCATAAAACCCAAAAAAATTACTTGGTAACCAGACTACCAGTCTCAGCAGGTTATAAATCACCTAGGGCAACTATAGGAAAGCTTAGAATGCTGAAAGTGCATGAAAATCAAGAAAATGACCTAAAGGGTCATTACAATATCCATTACTAAAAGGACTTCCACCCTCAAAAGTTAAGAGTCAAGAAGTACCTGAAGGCTTGAATAAGTAAGGATACTTGGCTCGCATGTCCTGCTCGATATCCTAGGTATCCTCCTAGATGAGACGATGGCTCCACTGAACCTTAACCATTGAAATCCCTTTATACCTTAGCCATCTAACATCCCTAGCTAGAATAATAACTAACTTTTTCTCAAAATTCAAACAATAATCTAACTAGACCAAATCTCACTGAAGAACATGAGACTTATATAGAATATAACGCCGAAGCATTGATATATGAAAGACATGATGAATACCCAAAAATGCTCGAGGTAAAGCTAACTCATACGCCATATCCCTAATTCACTATAGAATCTCAAATGGAACAATATACCTAGGGATGAGCTTGGACCTCTTTTCAAACCTTATCACACCCTTCATGGGTGACACTTGAAGGAACACTCAGTCACCAACTCCAAACTCTAATACTCAAAGCCTACAGTCAGCATAACTCTTCTGCCTACTCTAAGATACCCTTAATGTAACACCTCGTACCTTCCCAACCCTACGTGACAATTTTGCACAATGTTTACTTAGGTGTCGATATTCCATAAGTATGTGTTTTGTAGTGTCATTGATGAAACATTTGATATTGGGCCTAGTACATGTGATTAGACCTTCATAGGAGGTGTCTTGTGAATTCGAGGAGCATTTATGGGGTTAAAATGAGGCTTCGAGGACCTCCAAACAAAGGATATTAAAGGTGAGAAGTAAGTTAAAGAATAGAACTTGAAGGATTTAACCAAATCCACAAAGAAAAGTCGAAGAACAATTTTTTTTGAAAATTTTGGGCCAGGCGCGCCCAGGGGCGTGCCAGGCTGCTCTTTGCCCAAAATATTTGGGCACAGGCAGCAAGGGGGCGCGCCCAAGGGCGTGCCAGGATGCCCCTGTGCTTCTTTCAAAAGTTGGAATTTTCTCTAAGTGTCTAGGGTTCCCGAGGGCGTGCCGGGGTGCTTTAGGCCCAATTTCTTCTACGATTTTAAGTCTATAAAGACGACTTTTGGGTTATGGTATCATTATCCCATCGTAGTAGGGATACTCTTGAGAAATTTTAATCTGATTTGGGGTTAGTCCCTCGTCACAAAGATGTTAGCAAATTATGTTCAATGAAGCTATAAGTGGCTAGAATTTCTTATTTTGAGATTGAGGCTACGAACGTGAATCTCGTGAGTGAATATTGTCGTGACAATTATGGAATTAATTAAACATGAGATATATGATGGATTACACATTGATTTTAGTGGGTTAAGATAACATGTGCTAATGGGCCAATTTGAGGCCCAAAAGGAAGCCAAAATGCATGGGCCCAAGAGGAAAATGATCCATTTGACCAAGAGTAAATGGCATTTAATGCCCAAGTGTTGGATAAGTATGACTTGAGTACTATATAAAGACCAAAAATCAGATTTTTATTTCATTCTAAGTCTCATGCCTTTCTAGACATTTCTTGAAAGATATTTCTCTCCTTTTCAAACCCTAAGAACCCTAAGTCATCTCTTGGACAAGATCACCATTTCTCAAGCTTGGGTAAGTGATTATTCTTGTACTTTAATATATTATATGCATGAGAGAGTATGTATATCATGTTGGTTATGCTTGGAAGTGTTGAACATGGCACTTTGTGTTTTTGTAAAAGATGTGTCATCTATGGAATTTAAACTTGAAAGATGACTTGTGGTTTTGATGAAAGTGCATGGTATGGATGAAATATCAACATGTATGGTGTGATTATGTTTCTAAATTTGTTATTTTTATATAAGTGTAAATCATGGGATTTTAGCCGTTATGTTGTTGTGAGGTGTATTGAGGTGATTTGATGGAATAGTTGTGACGTCGTGTTAATGAAGAGATGTAAAGAATGACCTTGGTATGAAATGCTTTTGGATTGTGATAGTTTGGTCAATGTTGGGAATGTTATGGTATTATTGGTATGATAGTTTCATACATGGTATTGTAAAGGGTGAAGTGATGTTCATGTAACTCATGGTCGTCTTATGCACTTGGAAAGTAGTTTGTGGTTAATGTTGGTTCCGTTATGTACTATTATTGTAGAGTGAAACATCAGGAAGGAGCTGGACTATTGTGTTCATATATAGGCTTGTGTATTCATACGTGGAAGTGAAGGTATGTTAGGTTACTCTTTCCGTATCCTTCTGCAGCATATTGTTTACATTGACATTGGGCTTGTTCAATTCCGAGGGGTTTTGGAGTATATCAATTCAGGTTGACATATATTGTTATTCACATGTGTCCTATTCTTAGATGAATTATGATTCACTTATATCTTATTCATTGACTGAAGTTCCAAAGCTGTCATAATGTTGTAATTTCTAAAAGAACTATCTCAAAGAGAGTAAGATGTAAAGAGAATCTATTTAATCTTGAATAGCATTTCCAATCATGTCATGTTCCAAGGTCCAATAATAGTATGATTATCTTTGTACCAATCTCTCACAAGTAGAAGTACCAATCTCATAAGAGTAATGAAGGAAGTAATGTGCAAGCTAATATATCTATCCCTCACAAGTTAAGGTGTCAATCTCATGAAGTAAAGGAGTGAAGTAATATATATGTGTGCTTCAAATAATGTCATGATCCTCAATGTATCACTCTTAGAATGGAAGTAAGAATAATAAGAAATGTAATTGCTGAGTATTCATGGGTGGTATCCCAGGGGTTAAAATACCTAGCATGGGTCGATCCCCATAACATGGGTGGTATCCCAGGGGCGATAGAAAAGCCTAGCATGGGTCGATCCCAATACATCCCAGGGGCGACACGAAAGCCTAGCATGGGTTATCACAGTACATCCCAGGGGTGACACGAAATCCAAGCATGGGTTATCACAGTACATCCCAGGGGCGACATGAAAGCCTAGCATGGGTTACTATAACATCCCAGGGGTCAAAATACCTAGCATGGGTTAATCTCATCCCAGGGGCGACAGAACAACCTAGCATGGGTAGAATAATAAAGATGAACATATGTGAAGCCAAGAGAAGTAAAGAACGTAATATACATGGTTCCTCACATACAGAAAGAGAGTTTATTCACATTCACTAATTCTTTTATATTGATTCCATTGTTGTTGTTATCATGTATTGATACAGTTCTTATGAGTCTTACATACTCAGTACATTCATCGTACTGACCCCTTTCGGGGGACTTACTTTACTTGCTGCAGGCGTAGGTTCTAGTTGACCTCCGCAGTAAATTACCGGGTATTTGCAGATCTTTGGTGAGCTGCAGTTGGTTCGGGGCTTTTCGAGTCATAGTTGTATATTTGTTTTGATGTTGTAAATGTTGTATAAAGCGGGGACTTGTCCGACTTTAAGTGGGTCTTGTTGATGCATCTGTTAGAGGCTTTTGTAGATGTACGTGGGTATATGAATGTAAGAGATGATTGTCTGTTTTGACTTGATGGCCCCAACGGCCACGTTTCATATATATATATATATATATGACATATGTTTTCATGTCTATGACTTCCGCATAGTTGCATGAGGTATAATAAGATTCATACGAGGATATGCATACGAATGTTCATGAGCAAAGATTGGTTCTCTCGGGCCATATCGGCTTCGGGTGCCAGTCCACCTCAATGGGATTTGGCGCGTGACACTTAGCCTATCCTGAATCACCCAAAATCTATTCGACGAATCATACAACAGATCAGTACCCCGAAGCCTAGCCTTAAAGACATTAAACCACCTGACTAGAGATCTATACCATTCACCATACAATGCCTCAAATGGAGCTATGTAGATACTCGAATGGTAGCTTTTATTATAAGAAAACTTTGCGAAGGCTAGAATATGGTCTTACTAACCTCCAATATCAATAACACAGTCCCACAACATATCCTCTAGAAGCTGAATTATCTACTCAGATTGGCCATCATTCGGGGGATCAAAAGTTATTCTAAGATAGACCTGGGTACCTAAATACTATTGAAAAGCTCTTCAAAAGTTTGAGGTGAACTAGGTACCTCTGTTAGAAATATTGGACACCAGCACTCCATGAAGATGAACTATCTCTCGAACATAAATATGGGCCAACCTCTCCAAACTATAGGATATCTAAACTGGTAGAAAGTGAACAAACTTAGTTAACTGATCAATGATGACCCAAATGCTATCAAAACCCCAAAAAGTATGTGGCAAACTAATCACAAAGTTCATAGTAATCTGCTCCCATTTCCACTCAGGAATAGGTAGCCTCTGAATCAAACCACCAGGTCTCAAGTGATCGGACTTCACCTGTTGATAGTTCAAGCACTAAGATAAAAGTATGATATATCCCTCTTCATCCCGCACCACCAGTAATGTTGTCTCAAGTCTCTTTACATCTTAGCTTCCCCTAGATGAATGGAATATCTAAAACAATGAGCCTCCTACAATATCAACTAAATCAAATCACCAACCCTCGGAATATAAATACGACCCTCAAATCTTAATATAGCCTCCATATCTAAGGTGTCCGTCCTAGACTCACCCCTCAACAACTAATCTCAAATCCCAAACAATTAACCATCCTCAAACTGCTGCTCCCAATTCTACTAATGCAAACTGAGCCTTAACATGAGGAAAAATCCTCCTGGAGATAGAAATATAAGTCAAACTAACCTATTATCTAAGAACTGGATGTCCAAGGCAAACGATCACTTCGAAGCAACAAAAAATTCCAAGCTCACCATACTGGCCACCTTCTAACTTAAGGAATCCGCTATCATGTTTGCCTTGCCCGAATGGTATAAAATAGGAATATCATAGTCTTTCAGCAATTCCAATCACTTGTACTGCCTCGAATAAATATCCTTCTATCTGAGAATGTAATGAAGGCTATGAAGATCGGTGAATATATCACAATGAACACCATATAGGTAATGCCTCAAAATTTTAATTACAAAAACTATCGCCGCCAACTTCAAGTCATGGATGGAGTAGTTGCGCTCATGCACCTTCAGTTATCTAGAAGCATACATTATCACTCAGACTTGCTGCATCATAACACAACCAAACTAACACTGAAAGCATCACAATACACTAAAAATCCCTGGCCCTCAACTGGAAGAGTGAAAATCAGAGCTGAAGTGAGCAAAGACTTGAGCTTCAGAAAGCTCACCTCACACTCAATAGACCACTGGAATGGAAAATCCTTCTTAGTCAATCTGATTAGTGGCACTATAATATAAGAAAACCTCTCAATGAACTATCTACAGTAACCTAAAAACCCAATAAAACTACAAACCTTGGTAGGAGAAGTGGGCCTAGGCCAATCCCGAACTGCCTTAATCTTTGCCAGGTCTACCATAATCCCATGCTTGGACACCATGTGCCCCAAGAATGCTAAGACAAAACTCACATTTTGAGAATTTAGTGTAAAGTCGTGGATCTCTCAGTGTTTAGATCACAATCCTCAAATGTTGCTTATGCTCCTCCCTACTCCTCTAGTATAGAAGGATGTCTTCAATAAACACTAATAAGAAAAAGTCCAAATAAGGCCTGAACATGCAGCTCATCAAGTCAATGAATGCTGCTAGGGTATTAGTCAATCCAAGAGATATGACAAAGAACTCATAATGGCCATATCAAGTCCTGAAAGCTATCTTAGGTATGTCTGTCACCCTAATCCTCAACTGATGATACATAGATATCAAGTTAATCTTAGAAAACGTGGCTGCACCCTGAAGTTGGTCAAATAGATCATTAATAGATGACATCAATTACTTATTCTTTATAGTCACTTTATTTAGCTGCCGATAATCGATACATATGTGCATGGTGCCATCCTTCTTCTTCACAAATAGGATATGAGCACCCAAAAGAGAAATACTCAGCCTAATAAATCCCTTATCTAGAAGCTCCTAAAGCTGAACATTTAGCTCCTTTAACTTAGCAAGAGCCATACAATAGGGTAAAATAGAAATATACTGGTTGCCCATCTTAACATTAATAGAAAAGTCGACATCACACTCAGGTAGGAGACCAAGCAAGTCAGTAAGAAAGACATCAAAAATTGACAAACCACGGGAACTAAATTAAACAAAGGAATATCGACACTAGTTCACAGACATAAGTAAGATAGGTCGAGCACCCTTTTGACACTAGCCTCCTAACCCGAATGTAAGAAATAATCCTTGTCGGTGAATGACTATCAAAATCCTACCAAATAATTGAGGATATGCCAAGCATGGTTAAGGTAACGATCATGGCAAAGTAATACAAGATAGCATGACAAGGGGATAACCAGTCCATGCCTAGAATAGCATCTAAATCAACTATATCAAGCACAACAAGGTATGCCCAAGTGTCATACTCCCGAATAGCCACCACTCAAGATCCATAAATGCAATCCACTACTAAAGAATTACCTATGGGAGTAGTTACATGCATAGGCATAGACAAAGACTTACTAGACAACCCCAATCGAGAAGAAAAGTATGTAGATACATCTGAATAAGTGTAACCAAGATCAAATAAAATAAAAAGTGGCTAAAAAACAAAACAAAATTATACCTGTGATCACGACATCTGATGCCTCCACCTTTGACCTATTAGGAAAGGTATACAACTATCCGCGTCCACTGCCAGACTAAGAACCCAAACTACCACATGTCCTTCCCGGCTGAGTACCTTTGCAAGATCTCCTACTACTCTGAGCAACACCTATAATTGGTGGTGCAACTATTTTATGAGGCTGAACTACCTATGTTGAAGGCTCAATCATCCCATGTTGGGTCCACTCTGTAGAAAAGTGAATAACAACCCTATAATCATAACAAGCCTCAGATGCCCTACCCTGACAAGATGTACCTGCTGGCCTTGAATGGTTGCCACGACATGAAAAACCAGAATAATAACCCCAAAAAGACTGATCGAAGGTCTGACAATTATACTTAGGCTGACTACCATTAGAAAGCTAAAGGGCAGCCTACACGAACCTACCATACTACTAACATCTACTAGGAAACCCCAACCTTTAAACTAGGACCTATTAAAACTACCCTAATGGCGGAGCCTCTTATTGCTGCCCCCGTGGGCCACGTGATGTATGTCCTTTATAGTATGAGCATGACCAACTACCTCTAAGTAAGGATGACCCAAAGATACCATATGCTCTATAGCTAGGCAAAGTTGTAGTCTCAACCCTCTGAAAAAATAGCGCACCCTCTTGTGCTCGATAGGTAAAATCATGGTAGCATGTCTAGAAACTTATGGAATTTGGCCTCATACTCCGACACTGTCATAAAACCCTGCTATAGATCAATAAACTCATCCCTCAATCACTCTTGTATACTATAAGGCATATATTTCCCCAAGAATGCTTTAGAGAATTATTATGCACAAGTCATAGAAGGGGACACAACTGATTTGCACTAAACATACGCCCTCTACCACTATCTCACTGATCTATTTAGCTGAAATATAGTGTAATACACTCCATAAGAATCTGCTAAACTGAGTTTATGAAACCATTCCTAGAAACTAATAAGGAACTCATGAGCATCCTCCCCTAGAGTACCAGAAAAGCTCAGAAGAGCCAATCTAATAAATCGACCAAATATCTGTTTTTCTTCTATAGTCATGGCTGGTCAGGATGCCATTGACATTTGTAGCATTTTAACACAGGGAGGTAAAACTGCAGGCTACACTCTTATATCTTGAACACCCTGAGCCACTCCCTAAGCTGATATCTAGCTGATATCTATGGCATACCTCTAAGAAAACAATATGACCAAAGCATCCTACAATACCAGTATTGCCACAAATCCTGGTAGAGTGTGGGCTAGCTTCTGACCCACTGGCTGCTGAGGTGGAAGATCTGTTTGCACTAGTTGTAGAGCTATAAATGGCTCTGGCTCAATAACTAGCTCTGGCGATGACTCTCTGGCCGAGTCTCCAGCTGGTGCAGCAGCTTGAGCTCAACCTGAACTTCAGGGTCGACTTCTACCTGTGCCCCTAACTGGGGTGGGTGCTTTTCCCTCGACCGTTTAAGCCTCATCCTAACCATCTTACATAAGAGTGAGACAAATGAGATTTTCAGAAATGAATAGGAATAAAGGCGCTCAATAAGGAATAAAAAGTTAAAATTTTCCTATGAATGTCATATAGCCTCTGAAAGATAAGCTATAGACATCATCACATAGATCTGCTGGAATCTACTAGATATTTTTCTCTTCTACCAACAATATTGTTAAACCTAGGCTCTAATACCAACCTTGTCACGACACCCAAAATCTCAGGTCATGATAGAACCTACTATAACCCACCAGTAGCTAAACCAAACATATATCCTAGAACAATAAGTAAGGGGCCAATAAGAGGAAAACAGACACAAAAGGTGAGGAGACCCAATGTAAAGACAATTCACAAGATAAGAATCGTACATACATATATAGGGAGAAAAGAAAAAAAATATACAAAATGAATCCCCAACACCTGATACCATTCAGTGCAAAAGACACTACGTATACAAGGAAAACTTAATTGATACAACATGTATAAAACTATCTTAGAATATACAAAATAAGACTAGTCCAAAAAGTAGAGGGAGATAGATCAACTCTGATTGTCAGAAGTTCACCCTAAGTCTCCGAGTCCAAAAGCTCCACACAAGGAAGGCATCAACAGTGATAACTCATAATAGGATCCGCATTATGGGAAAATGATGCAAAAGTGTAGTATGAGTACCAAACCACGTGATACTCAGTAGCCATCATAGGCCGACTAAGCTAAAATAAGATATAAGTACAATAAAATGCGAATGTAACTGAATAGGGGTAAAGAAGGCCCAGAAAGAGAATAACAAGTCAAGTCTAGGCAGATAAGAGAAATATAAGTAAACTACCTCAAAAAGCATAATAGTGATAATCTAACTACAACCTAACCGGGTCCCTATAAGCCCAAAAGGTACAAATAGTAGTCAATATAACCCAACTGGCCCTTATAAGTACGGTGGATGAAAAAACAGATAATACTAACTACAAGTGTTGCATAAAAATAGATAAATGCATATGGATGCCATGAAATGCATTTTGAAATGAATTTCATGTCTAATAATACCATATACTCCTCATCCAGCATCTGTAGCTCACAAAAGCCAGACCCATGAGGGACTCGTGATATTCATATACCTTACCCAAAATTGAATTGAGACTTCTAAATAGTAATCAATTGGGTCATGTGCCAAACTCAAACTGGGACTAAAAGTAGCCTATTTTACCTTTTTAAAACTCATAATCCAGTAAGATGTTCCTCAAGTCCCATTTCAAATGAAAAAAATATTTTTAGGCCTATTTACTAATATGCCATGAATATGCAATCATAATAATCACCCAATGTATGGATGAAACTCTCCAAGCTCCTTTTTAATGTCCAATGCAATATTTTAAAACCAAGTCAGCCATATACCATGTATATACAAGAATAACGTGTGTGAACAAAGCAGAAGGATTAACCTAACACAACTTGCCAACAAGTACTATAGTATACTAGGACTATCTCACTATAGAAAGGACACTATACTAGAGTAAACTACCTTACAAAAATGATATTATCACTACAAATCTTTGAGGAACCCAAACTAAGGCAAGCAACTATCAAAAGCCAAACAAAGGAATCTGATGATAATACCTAAAGCTATCAAGCATGCTAGACTAAGTCCACATAAGGAAACAACTACCTAAACTAATGATTTACAACATAATTCTACTCTAAGGCCACTAAGTAAGTGAATAAAGTGACAAATACCTAAGTGAAGCATATCTAAACCTCAAAGTCCCACAAATAATTAACAAATCATCATATGTACACCTTAAATGAGCCATGTATAAGATTAGGTAAGTTGTAACCTGCCTGGACGTCAAACAACAAACTCATAAATAGTAATCCAGAGCTTTTCTCTTCCAAGAAGCTTCCGACTGCTGCCATGCTATAAAAAGAAGAATCTACATATTAAGAAGGGTAAAATGAGACCCATATTATGAATTAGCACCCTGAGGCAAAAATTGGGTTTAAAATTACTTATTGGGCCCGCTTACGAAAATTAGAAATTAAACCCAAAATTGTATCCCTCGTGGGATGAGGATCACATGCTCAAAAAAATTAAGCATGATCAGACCTAAAATCAAGACAAAATTAGTCCCATAAAGTTAAAGGAAATCAAGAAATTAACTAGAAAATTAATTAGAATTTAGGCTGGAAACTTAGGTAATTATGAGAAAAAAATCAATCAAGGAACAAGAACGCAACGCCCCTAAGCTTTAATTAATGATCCCACAATAATTTCCCAAGATTAAAGTTCAACAGTGGAGGAAAACACTTAGAAAATGGGTTTAAAGTTTTAAAAAAGGGGTACATATACTTCCAGGGGTCCCTTTTATGTGCATACGGGACCCCTACCACGCACATAGAGACCAATCAACCTGACCTTTCACACATATGGCCGATCCACCTTGCATATGAAGAAGGATTTATGGGATGTCCATTCTACTATGCACACACAGGGGAAGTGGTGCGAATGCATATGATAATCTTCCCCTGTACCAAGTGCTGCAATAGCAACAAAACTTGGAGTAAAAAATGACTCCAAGTGGGTCCTTGGGATTCATTTGAAATTTTGTGCATGTAAAATAATATGCTACCCTATTGGAAATGACATTCTGGACTTAACAGAATCAATAAAATTCTTAATAGAGGTCGTTTTGACAAAAAGTGCCCCCCACACCTATTCTTCCATTTTTAGCTAAAAACTAATCAATAGCCTAAAATAAGTCTGGAAGCCTCAAAACCCAAACCAGAGGTCCTCCTAGCCAAAAATCTACATTTTGGAGCTAATGAAACGGTCAAAATTCTAATTTGAGGCCTTTTACTAAAAGTTTTGACCAAAGTCAAACTTCTCAACTTTAAAAGTTCCTAAATATCAAAATTGGCTTAAAACCCAAATAGACTGCCCAATAATCAAACCACCAGTTCAAACAGGTCATATATGACCTGGGGAAACTATAGGAAAGCTTGAAATACTAAAAATGCATGAAAATTAAGAAAATGAACTAGAGGGTTGTTGTAGTATTGTACTCTACAAATACTTTTCTGAGATTTTTATTTTAAAGTTAAACACTCTTACAATTATTATTATGTGTAATATTGCTTGAAGGAAAGTTCTTGAGTTTTTGAGAAATTAATACACTTTGATTCTTGGTTTTTGTATTTGTGGTGATAATACAATTTTTTGATTTTTTTGTACATTCTTCTTTTAAGTTGATGATTATAAATTCAACAGCCTTTTTTGGTTTTCTTATTACTAAAATGAGTATCTAAATCTCATAACTAGGTTTGTGGGAACCGTGATGGATTAATGAACTAGGTTAAAGCACTTATCAATTCTAGAATGATATTTATGCATGTATTGTTATTCTCTTTGCTTTGATTGCTTTTTAATAGTTGCAAATGTTAGAACTCGCCTTAATTTTTCACTTTCTTGATAAAATAGGTAGAGAATAGGAAAAGGGATTAACAATGGAGTTTTGAGGCTTCCAACACTCATCTAATGACTTAAGCCTAAATAGGTAAAGTCAATTTGAGACTAAGGGTAAGGTTCAAGATTCAAACACTGAAAGACAGAGCGGAATTAGAGTGATATTTATCTAATTAGGGTTGAAAGACATTTAGGTGAACCAATCTTATCAGTTTTGCATGCATAACACTAGGATATATAAGTAGTATGCTACGCTTATTGAGTTATGAAACCATGGGGAACACTATCCTATTTCATTCTCAGTTTTCAGACAAAATTCTCAGCAAATTATTTCTTGTTATACATAATATTACAAGTTGTTACCTATCACTAGAATTCTTCCTATTAAAAATAACTGACTACTAGTTTAAATAGTTTCATTGACCTAGTTTCTAGCCATATTCCCTGTGAAATCAACGCCAACCTAGTTGAGTTCTATATTTGATCGGCGACCATGTTATACTTCATTCCAAGGTATAATTTGGGTGACATCAAATTTAGAACCCTACAACTTATCTTATTCCTTGATTTCTATGCAACATATGCAATGACTTTGGTAAACTCAGCTACAAAGACAAAGCTGGTCAAATTACTGCCACTATTAGCTTATGTGAGGGTGAGGGTCCATTATATAGATATTTATGAGTGCTCCATTCAGTGTTACCTATGGCCCAAGTTCGTACCCCACTGAATTTGATCATTGCATGAAAGTGATAAGGGATAAGAATTAGCTCCAGCTAGACCTAGTTGAGCAGAAGTAGTAGTTCACATGATTGGCTGAAGTTCTTACTAAAAAGGAGATAGATTGGTTGAAACATGATAAATTTTATATTCCAAGGCTTCTCTCAGTTTTCCTGCCATATTTTGGTGGGCAATAATACATCTCTACTTGAGTTTGATAGCAGCGGACAATGCTCTTTCACCAAATCAAGTTGTAGTTGTAGCTAGCCTCATATTGAGGTATGATATAAATATTCTAAGGTACATCATGGAAGAAATTAGGGAGAGGGCATTGAGAGAGTCGACATCTATTCCATTCCCTTGCTTGGTGATTACGTTATGCAGAGAATCATATGTGCCTACTTTTTTAGGGATTGATTAGTTAGTTGAGGTCCTCCATGTGATTTTGGTTTGATCTATGATTATGCAAATTTGGTTGCTATATCTAGGGCATATACTTTTACTATCTCTTGTGGGGCTCTTCTGGATGAGATATGGAGACAGGTGAGTAGGTTGACACCCAAATTCAGATAGATAGCAGGGTTGCAATAGATTTAGAGGATTATATTCCATCCACTAAGACTGATCCCACTACCGTAAATCCTATTTGATCCCTTACAGTTTCCTCTGTTACCACAATACTTGTAGTTGTACGACCTCTGACTTTTACTTTAGTCCTTTTAGTTTTACAAGATCTAGTAAGGCGAGCGACATAACTGAGAAGTAGCTAACTTTACACACGCAGCTACTGAAGCTATATTAACACTCAACTAAAGGTATTATATTAGTCGGTCTGAGATTTACGTGGGCAGATTGATGGAATAGAGGATAGGGTGAATGCCCAGTTGTGGGAGATCAAGTCCTCAACATGGCTGAGTTTTTTATATGATGGTGTAGGCTCATGCATAGATTGTAGCACTTAAGGCCTACTATGAGCCTTTAGTAGGACCTGACTATTACCATCACAAAGGAGACACTGCCCCTCTTTTCTTTAATAGTGAGTAAGGAACCCCCACTTGATAAAGAAAGGAGGGCCAGACCTGACAAAAATAATAAGAGTGACCTAAGAGGTTATGGAAAAGAAAGAAAAGAAATGTTCTTGAGTCATAATGGTTCTCCTGCAAGGATGCTAAATTGAGAAAGGAGGCCAAGTTGGCCTGAGTGAGAGGTGAGTTTTCGAGTACGTCACCTACGAGTGCCTGAGTTATTAGAGGCAATGACTCTATAGGTGAACCACGACCATTGAGTGTGAAAGCTATTGGCACTGATGCTGCTATGGAGGATACTTTTGGACTTACACCTATATCCCCCACTTTGACACTAGACACGTGCACCTAGGGAATCACAGGTAAGTTCCTACCTCTCATACTTTACTTTTTATGCATTAGGGATAATGCATGTCTATTTTGATGAGGGTGGGGCTATTTATTTTTGTTTGTCCATCCGAGGGTTTTTCTTGCCGTGTTTTATTTTCTAAGTGTGTTTGAATTTTAGTTGAATTGACATGTTTAGGTAGTTTGTGTTATGTTTTATGTTTTTTTTTTTTTTTGTGTGTGTGATTAGGAAGATGAAAAATAAGAGAACTTAGGGCATTCTAAAATAAGCAACTGGTGCATATAAATATAGGTTTTGAAATACACTATTTTGAAAATGGATACCCCTATGAAATTTTGGTGGTGCTTCAATGCTTTGATATGTTGACCTTCATGGGTCTTTGAATGACATTGTGAATATTTATGTGATAATAATTTCTTAAGCTAGGGCATGAACTCAATAAGTAGTGGTTGATAATGTGATCTTGTGCCATGTGTCTGTGTGAATTGCATTACTTAGTTCTTACCTTTTATGTACAATCTAGAACTTGACTGGTTAGTCTTACTGACGTCATAGGATAGTAGGTTAGTAAAGGGATCATATACCATTCTTGTATAAGTCCATTTTAAGCCTAAATGCCCTACCAAATGACAAAATACTCCCTAGTCCACTTTGAGCCTGAGTTAGACCTTTTGTTTGATTACCCTATTCACCATCCCTGTTTTCTTTGAATCTCTATTTTAGCCCTAGTCTTGCCTTTGATACTTAATCCTCAACTTAGGTAAATCGCCTATGTTACGGGTGGCTACCATAAAGGTAAATAAAGAGAAGAGTTGGGTATGAAAAGAAAAGATTAGTCATTAAAAGAAAAAGAGGGAGTTGTATGTGTTGAAAAGAAAAAGAGAAGAAAAAATAGAAAAATGCAAAAGAAAAAAAAGGAGAAATAGCATATGAGTTAGATTTTCTTTAGAGAAAGGAAAAGCTCGTTCCTGGTAAAGACCACACCAAAAGTTGAAAAGAAATAAAAGGAGGAAAGGGAGGAAAAGAGAAGGGTTAGACGTGGAACAAAGATAGTGTAAGTTCCAAGGAGGATTGAGTCACGTACCCCAAATCTGCCATACCCATCTCCAAGCCTACATTACAAACTAAATAAAGTCCTATAGTTTTTTGAATCCGACTCATGGTTGTCCATTGATGGTATGATTTCATTCATAGATCCTATGGTGTCAGTTTCATAAGCTTTGGTTATACACATCTACTTTGTTATGTAAAAAGAGGGGGGGGGGGAAGGCTTTGAAATGTGTGAAAAATATATTGCTCAGTGTTAGCTGATTTTTGTAGATATCC
Source organism: Capsicum rhomboideum (assembly GCA_031232105.1). Taxonomy (NCBI): domain Eukaryota; kingdom Viridiplantae; phylum Streptophyta; class Magnoliopsida; order Solanales; family Solanaceae; genus Capsicum; species Capsicum rhomboideum. The sequence goes on from CP124718.1 coordinate 57,391,737, forward strand.
TAGATTTCTTTTACTTAAGCATCGAGTTAATAGAGTGTTGTGTTTTTCTACTTGAGGACAAGAAAACATTCTATGTTGAGGGTGCTGATGTGCTGTTATTTCACGACACATTCGACGCTTAAAACATGGAAACTTCGTATGTTCTTGAGTATGTTTTAGTAGATATGATTCATTTTTGTATTATTATTCAGGGAATTAGGTCATGAAAGCAAAAGTTGGATTTTGGAGTAGAAAATAATAAGTAGTGATTAGACTGTCAATCCACAATCGTGTTGAGACTAGTGAAGATGGCTTTGAATAGATGCAAGTTAAAGTTGAAACCATGGCTCATTTAACAATCTATGAATGCATTCATGAACTATATTGAGAGGTGTGGTTAAGTATCTAAAGATATACAAAGAGTCTGAAGGACGATTGAATCTATAGACCATAAAAACCAGTTCATAGCCCATGCTGAGATCCGTCAATCGACATCTCAAAAATGTTTTTGGTGATTGAATCACAAATCAATTCACGACATGTATCCATCCACGAATCATGACACAACCCATGGTAATCTGGGTAGCTTTGTTAAAAATTGCAAATAATGATTCACTTTTCCTCTTTCATGGACCGTGGTTTCATACCATGGGACGTGAGTCTCTTACACGGCCTAGTTTTTCTATTTGGTTTAGGATTGGTTTTGTACTCTATAAATACTTTTTCTAGTTTTTTATTTAGAAGTTATGCATTCTCACATTATTATTAGGTGTTGTATTGCTTGGAGACAAGTTATTAGTGTGTTTTTGAGCAATTAAAACACTTTAATTCTTGGTTCTTGGATTGTGGTGATAATACAATTTTCGTATTTTTTGGCATACTCTTCTCTTAAGTTGATGATCATGAATTCTAATTCCTTTCTTGGTTTTTTTCTTGCTAAGATGAGTAGCTAAATCCTTTATTAGGGTTGTGGAAACCATGATGGATTAACGAAGTAGGTTAAAGTACTTAGTAATTCTAGAATGGTGTTCATGCATGTATTATTATTCTCTTTGCTTTGATTGCTTTTTAATGGATGCAAACATTAGAATTCGCCTTAATTCTTCACTTGATTACTAAAAGAGGTAGAAAATAGGAAAAGGAATTAACAATGGAAATTTGAGGCTTATAACCCTCATGTAATGACTTAAGCCTAAATAGGTAAAGTCAATCTGAGACTAAGGGTAAGGTAAAGATTCAAACTCTCAAAGACCAAAAATAATTAGAGTGATATTCATCTAATTAGGGTTGAAAGATGTTTTAGGTGAACCAATATCATAAATTTTGCATGCAAAGCACTATGATAGATCACTAGTATGCTACACTTACTAAGTTATGAAATTCTAGGGAAAACAAACCTAGTTCATTCTCATTGATTGATTTCAAACAACATTCTCAACAATTTGTTACTTGTTTTACTTAATATTACAAGTTGTTACATGTTACTAGAATTCCCCCCTTTGAAAATAATTGACTACTAGTTTAAATAACTCATTGAGTTGGTTTTTAGCCATACCTTGTAGGATCGACCCCAATCTAGTTGGATGATATATTTGATCAATGACCATGTTATACTTTATTGTGAGGTGTAATTTGAGTGACATTAATGTGAAAGAGTACATAAGACTAGGATAAGATGGAGAATTTGAGTATATCTGGGGCCAATATCTACTAACTCAGAATCTCCAGGAAAAATCACCAACACTGCAGATAAGGTGCAGAAAAAAGGCATGACTGAGTACCTAACCACCTGTATTCAGCAACATCGTTGACCAACCCTAATTAAAAATGCTGGTGAGAAAACCGACACTATTTTTCCAAAATAACCATAAACTTACATTCAGGAAAGCAACACCTAGTCTAACAGATAACAATATAAATAGAGCAACAACACAGTTCCAATCCACACTTTCTCGACTCAACTCAATAATAACAACCCATAAGTCAAAATAATCAATCACAAGAAAATTAATCATGTAAAATATGATGAGATGAATGCAATATGATGTAATGTATAACTCTATCTACCTGCTGCTCAGTATGGCTAGCTGAAACTCATGGAATACTCGTGAGGTTCATATACCTGTCGAAATAATTTCCCATCGGATATGCGAATCAATAAATCCAACCAAAACCATTTACCATCGGTCAACCTGGGATAATTTCCCACAGTACATGTATGTCAAAATAAGCAAAATCCACCTGGAATAATTTTCCATCGGGCATGCAAGTTATAAATCAATAAAATAAACCCGTAACATTTTCCCATTGGGCATGCAAGTTGTAAACTAATGATATCCACCCAGGACACATTCCCATCGGGCATGCAACACATCTTAAATCAATCATTCTCAAAATATCAATTTCACAGTGCTATGATATGAATATGAGTGAGTATGCATGAAACACGATAAATAAGAAATAACACAATATCTCAAATCTAGGCTCACAAGGAAATACTCATAAAGGGATACACCATAAACATCAACACCTATCAAGTTCAATAAAACCACTAATCTACTTTTCACAATACAATCCAATAATCAATAATAGAGAATTATCTAAACTAGTTATTAAATACCTTTTTTATCCCTTTACAATGTACCGATACCCGTATAGCTGCTCGTCACCTCATCTTTATGGGACCCAATTCCATTACTCCTAATACAAGCAATTAACAATTAAGAACTTCCAAAAAGAGTCAAACAAAGTCTCAACTTGCCTGAAGGAAGCTAGAGAATCAAATTGAAGCTTTGCCCATTTAAATTTCCTCAAAATGAATCCAATCTATTCAAATATAGATTCTACATAAGAATACAAAACTAAAGACACCCATATTGCTATACTTCAAAATTAGGTCTAAAATGTCAACCCAAAAGTCAAACCCGAGCTCACAAGGGAAAAATTGGAATTTTATTTAAAAAATCATGTTACCCATAACTCAAGGAGTTTAAATATGATATTTCATAAAAAATAAAGTTAAAATCGACCTTGAAATCATCAAAATATCATTTCTTAACTTTACAGAGAAACCTATGTTGAAATGCCATTTAAAAATGAGAAAGTTAGGTAAATTTATGCCAAGACTGACGAGCAACTGCAAATACCCAACATAGACCTCATAGAAACACTTATACGTAGAGTTACATATGTAGTACCTCTTGTTCACCCTAGCTATTAAAATCCTCCTCTGTTTTAACTCTTAATACTATATCTCTATCATCCGAAACCAAACCATCCCTAAAACTAATTTCCATAAATTTGAAGTATATTTGAATGCAATAACTGAGTTGATTGTAGACATAGTTCTGAACATACGTGATTCATCAAAACCCATCATAACTACCATAAGCCGACAAATGAATCCACAATCTAGTGTCAAGTTTGAACCAACAAAATATCATGACCTTACAAATTTTCTATTGACACTTCCAAAACCATTTTTTGTACTAAAAACCCTTAGAAAACATATTTACCAATCTCCACAACTCTGAATTATGACTTTCCTTGTTCCCAAAAAGAACCTCTATTTGTTTCGAGCCAACTCTAAGCATTTTTTGTTAGAATTGACCTTATCTAAGGTTCATAGTGCTAGTTCCAAGTCTGATAGTACTATTTTATCAAGCTAAAGCTACTGAATCAAAAAATGATATCACTTTTATACATTATCACAATTCAAATAATCATACCAATGCCAAACTGTAGAGGAAATTACTGATCACCCCAAAAACTTCTTATACCATAAGCATGTACTCTCTTTCCATCACCCATACAAAAGCATGTACTCTCTTTACATCACCCAATATCTATGTAACTCCTCATGATAGGCTGTGTAGTTTTCATCAACAAGGTAGCATCATCCAACACAAAAATCCTTATAAACCTGTAGAATTGTCAGTCCTTTTGGTAATACACGTGCAAGTTACTTGTCATAATATGAATAATCCAACCCAGTTTGGAAGTACATAACTTGTCATAATATGAATAATCCAACCCAGTTTGGAAGTGCAAAATTACCCATACATCACTGATTGTCACCCAAATTGAAAACCAAATATTCATAAATAGTCACAGCTAATTCCTTCATAAGTCTGTGCCAAACCATTCCACCTTTGACTAGTAAATGCTCCAACTTGTGCTAACATTTCTGAACTCAAAGGCTGAAATCCACACACATCTTTAACTCTAAACCCTGGATCTATAGATGATTCCTTCTTTCTTCAAATTTCTCAACTAATACTGATACTTCAATGCTGCTATGACTTCAAATTCCCAACTCATTCCCATCACACAATTATGAACACTTCAAACTCTCCAATTTATGAGCCTCTTATCCCTTCCCTTAACTCATTCAACATTCAGTATTCTTTGACACATGGCCCATGGCATATTACCTCATATTAAACACCAAAACCTTTGAGTGAAATACTTCATTATGCTTTTTAAAGTCCCAAAGTAATAAATTTTGCAATCCAGGTTCCTTTCTAAGGCACAAGTCCTTCCAAGACCTCTATAAGTGGAATGTTCAAACTTTCTTTCCTTTCCTATTCATACTATAATAAAATCAACTTACCACAATGCACCCTTGCCAAGAAAACCCTAAATTTTGATCTCAACCTATGTAGACAACTTATTTTATCAAAAAAGAATCAATACATTCACGAATGAATAATATAAAGTCAAACCCCATAGTATACCACTAATAACATTACATCAATCTGACTATGCCCATCATTTAAAACCTAAACCTTACTATTTACCAAACTCAAAACCACCATGGAGATTATCACAACACTTGACCTGAACATCTATAGACATTTTTCTATAAGAATACTCAGACATTTACATCTAATTTGAAAAATATGTAATAATATTTCTACACTCTGAGCAAAGCCCGCCGAATCATGTCATTCTAAACCTAACTCTCACTTTTTGAAGATGAACCCTTTGCCTTAAAATCAAAATAAATACCTCATTCTTGTCTTCTGAAATGTCATGTTCCATTTCCAATCACTTCTACCATTATAAGTTAGAATTCCTTCCATTCAATCCGAGCGGTGTTCCAAAAATACGATAAGTCTTTCCATATAAACTATGCCAGTTTCTCAAGTAGTGACAAACCAAAAATTTTGGGCATCTAAAAGACATACTTACCTTTACTAGAATCTTTCAACCGCAAACCCTTCCTAATTAGTCACCTCACAAGTAAAACTAACCATACAGTTTTCTCATTACTTAGTACTCCTAGTCATTTCACAAAGTTTATCATGTCGTCGATGTGATACCTTTGACGACAAATACACTGGTTCAATCATGTAAAATAATCAGTTAGGAAAAACACATTCTTATTAACATTCTCAGTGACTTTCAAATGCACATACCTACTAAAAACTTTCTTTATCTGCAAACTAATCATCCCAAAATTGATTCACTTCTCTTGGTCTCAATTAATATCACTAGCCCTCAATTAAAGCTCCAAAATGCACTTTACAACTTGAACTTTTTAATACTTACTATTGATCCATCACTTTAATTTTCCTTATAGACCAATACATTACTCAAGTGTCCATAGTAAAAGCTAGTTGGTTTTTTGAATCTAAATATATTGTCGAACTCTATTAGCCAAATAGGTGACACAACTGACATCTACTTAATCAATTAACCCTTAAATATGTTAAATGGTATAGTACTTTTTTCCATTCATCACTTGATCTACCTTAGTAGTACTACATCATGAAAGCCCACTAGATCCACAACTTTTCCACAACATAACCATTAAGAAGGTCAAACCCAAATCACACAACATTTCCACCCATTAAGTAACTGCAATACATCATATAAACCATTCAAACCACTTCATAGATAGAAAGTATATCTTTCATATGAATCCCAAAAGTAGTCATACCATAAGGAATCTCATTATATGAAATCCTTTCTCATGCTTAGAAACCTATCGTCTTACCCAATCCACTCATCTTTCCTAACATTTACCTTTTGCTTAAAGTGTCAGCATATGTACCTATCCTGTCATAGAACTGTTGAATCCTTATTGATAAATTCATACCATAGGATTGTTGTAGAACTTCTGACCTCTGTTGAAGCATTTTCATTCTTATCATATACTGAGCAATCCATCCCAATTTATAGTCTTCAAGTTACCATTCTCATTACCTAGTCATTCTTTTAATCATATCATTCCCAACAATCAACATTAATTTTGATACCATCTAACCCACAAATGTACTCTTTTCACTGCTAAACAACCAAACATACAAAATAAGACGATCACGTATGTCATGCCTCAAATTCCAACGGAGCAGACTGGCACTAGAAGTCGTTAAGGCCCGAGAGAACCAACCTTTATTCATATACATTTATAGGCATGTCTCTGAGTTAACAACATTCTACCTCATGTCCATACAAGATACTAATGGCGGAAGTCATAGAGAACATATGATATATATGAAACTTGGCCGTTAGGGCCATCAAGTCAAAAAGGACACATATGCCTTCATTTGTCTTACAACGTCTACAAAGCCTCTACAGATATATAGACATAACAAACCTAAAATCGGGGCAAGTCCCCGCTTTATACAACATTTACATAGTACCAAAACAAGTGCACACGTGTGACTCGAAAAGCCCCGAACCAACTGGAGCTCACCAATATTCCATAGATGACCTGCAGCCTACTATGGAGGTATACTACTACCTGTGCCTATAGCAAGTAAGGTAATTCCCCCAAGGGACGTCAGTACAAAGAATGTACTGAGTATGTAAGGCCATAAGTAACTGCATAAGATATAAGGACTTCAATGAAATCAAGTACAAGTGGGTGGACGATATAGATTAGCCACCATAATATACATGTGTGAAGTCATATACATTGCATTCATTTCTTTCATTTTCGTTCATATCATTGTCACAATCATTTATATAACATCGTTTATATAATATCATTCATATAATCATTCGGGATTCCTTCTAGCTAGGATTCTGCCCCTTTGAGTTGCCACCCATTCGGGATCGCCTCTAGCTAGGCTTATGCCCCTTCGAGTTGTCACCCATTCCCAATAATCTTTCGGGATCGCCTCTATCTAGGTTTACGTCCCTTCGAGTTTCCACCCGTACTCATTTGAGATTGCCCCTAGCTAAGCTTTTGCCCCCTTGGGTTGCCACCCGTACTCAACAAGTAGGCATTGCTTCAATTCTTTTGTTATAAGAGTGATACGTTGGTGGTTGTAACATTGTTGGAACTTTGGAACAGTAGTCCACAATTATGAGACACATGAATAACAATTGGTAACAACCTGAAATGAGATACTTTAAGACATTTCGAAATAGAAACAAGTGCAATGACAATGTGAACAATAGGTGTTGCAGAAGGATATGGAAAGAGTAACCATACATACCTTATCTTCCAAATATGAATATACAACCCTATATGTGAATACAATAATCCATCTCCTTCCTTACGTGTTACTCTATAACACAAGTACATAACAGAGCTCACGTTAACAACTAACTACATTATAAGTGCATAAAACGATATTGAGCTACGTGACTGCTATATAGCATCATTTTATCCTTATACAATACAACTCACGGCATCACCATACCAAAAACACCACAACATTCCACATATTGACCAAGACATCATAAACCAATAGCATTTCACACCAAGTTTATCCTTTACACTTCCTCATTAACACTACGTCATAATTACTCCATCCAGTCATCTCAATACCTTTCACAATAACAAATTAACAGTAATCCATAATTGATATAATCCAACATGCCTCCGAACGACCCCTTAAATTCATTCAAAAGATACCATGAGTTGATAATTGCATTCCAAAAAGGGTATAAGGGCCTTAGGGGGTCAAAGAGAGGCAAAAACACGCAAAACAAAATTCTGGACTGGGTTGTAGAGACACCTGTGCCCATAGGTGGATGAAATACGTCCACAGGTTCCCCTCTGGCCTTGTCCAGAGCCACCTGTATTGGTATCTGTGCCCGCAGGTGCTCCAGACGCGAGGGCGGGTGCCCGTTTCAGCCTCCAGGGTCATTTTAGGGTCCTTTTTTGTAATAAATAGTCCATGGCCATAATTAAGCTTATCCTTTCATATTTCAGGTCACTCGGATTCCAACGAACAATCATGGTTTCACAACACACATGAACATCACAGAAACTACATCTTCCTTTCAATATGTCATCAATTTCATGCACAATTTCGAAACAACAATTCCAAATGTTATACACAAAGAGAAAGAAATTTAAGGACATAAAAACATCATACATGTGGATATTTAATCCACCAAATTCACTTCCTTCAAGACCACAAGTCCACTTTCAAGTTTAGAAGGCAAAACCCCTTTACCGATTAAGCAAAAGTAGACTGTTTTACACATAGTGAACTGTCCAACACTTTGAAAACATAACCAACATGATTTATACACCATATTAATCATATAATATACTAAACCATGAGAGTAAACACTTACAAAAGCTTACAATAGGATGATCTTGTTCAAGGGAGTGATGGCTTAGGTTTTGTGAGAAGTGTAAAATGTCTTGGATAATTCTAGAAATGGCATATGTGTTTTAATGAATAAAAATCTGATTTTTGTGACTTTATATTGTCCCTCAATTCATCCTTATCCAAACATTAAATGTTTTTTACTTGGTCAATGGTAGAATGGATTTTTTCTCCATTTGGGCCATGTCTTTCTTGTAAATTTTGGGCCTCATTTAAGCCCATTAACACAAGACCAATTAAGCATACTAAACTTAATGTGTAACACACCAACCTTATCATGTTTAAATGATTCCATAAATGTTACGGTAATTAAATAGGTTTGGAAATATACGGGGTGTTACATCCTTCCCCCCCTTAGAAACATTCGTCCTCGAATGTTAGTGACATTATCCAATTTAAACGAATGCAAGTCTAGGATCATTCTTCATGTTATCATATATATACACATAATGCTGATAGTTAGTTACTTGTTATTGTTTTGATCCAGCATCGTGCACTTGTTCTTTCGTTTGAAACAAATGAGGGTACTTAGACTTCATCATTTCTTCAGCTTTCCATGTGATCTCTTCTACTTGTTGATTCCTCTAAAGTACCTTTTCGGAAGCTACTTCTTTATTCCTTAACCACTTCACTTGTCGATTTAGAATAGCAATAGGTATCTCTTCATAGGTGAGATTCTCTGTAACTTGTACATCTTTCATGGGAGCAATACAAGATGGATCTCCTATGCACTTTCGAAGCATCGAAACATGAAATACTGGATGAACTGTGGAGAGTTCTTGGGGTAATGCTAATTCATACGCAACTTTCCCAAATCTTCGGACAACTTCATATGGCCCTTTATAATGGGGACGCAACTTCCCTTTCTTTCCAAATCTCATTACCCCTTTTCATCGGTGATACCTTCAAGAATACCCAATCACCTATGGCAAATTTGAGCCCTCTTCTTGACTTTGGGCCATTTGTGGCCACTGTTGGATCACTTTAACTTTCTCCATAGGTTGATGAACAAGATCTGGCCCAAGTAAAGCAGTTTTACCAGCTTCAAACCATCCAATTGGTGATCTACACTTCCTTCCGTATAAAGCTTCATAAGGTGCCATTTTGATACTTGAATGATAGCTATTATTATAGGAAAATTCAATAAGAGGTAGATGATCATCCCAACTACCTTTAAAGTCCAACGTGCAAGCTCGTAGCATATCTTCAAGTGTTTAGATAGTACGTTCTGCTTGTCCATCTGTCTGAGGATGAAAAGTCGTACTCAAACTCACTTGGGTTACCAAACTCCTCTAAAAGGATCTCCAAAAATGTGCAGTAAATTGAGATCCCCTGTCTGATATAATAGAGATTGGAATCCCGTGTAATCGCACTATACTTTTAACATACAACCTTGCATAATCTTCAGTTGCATAGGTGGTCTTGACCAGTAGAAAATGCGCTGACTTGGTAAGCCTGTCAACTATTACCCATATGGAATCAAATTTTTGCAGTGTACGAGGCAAACCTGTGATGAAATCCATGTTAATTATGCCCTATTTCCAGACTGGAAGATTGATACATTACATGTAACCTCCAGGTTTCTGATGCTCTACTTTTACTTGTTGACAATTTAGACATTGAGCTACAAATTCTGCAATGTTCTTCTTCATGTTACCCCACCAATACATTTCTTTCAAATTGTGATACATTTTGGTGGCTCCCGAATGAATAGAATACCGTGAATTATGTACCTCTGTCATAATTCATTTCCTCAGTTCATCTACATCCGGTACACACAATCTTCCTTGGCACTGAAGTACTCCCTCTAGCGTAAGATCAAATGCCTTTGTCAGACCTTGTTGTACATTTTCTTTCAGATGCAATAACATAGGATCCGCATGCTGCTTCTCTTTTACTTCAGCTATTAATAAAGATTCTGCCGGTTTTTGCACAATAACCCCTTCATCTGAAGATTCAAGAAGACGAACTCCCAAGCTGGCTAGTTGATGTAGATCCTTGACTAGGTCTTGCTTTTCCGTCAACAGGCCACTAGTGCCTCCTATTGCCTTGCAGCTTAATACATCGGCTACAACATTTGCTTTTCCTGGATGATATAGGATATCAACGTCATAGTCTTTCAATAGTTCAAGCCACCTCCGCTGCCTCAGATTTAAATCCTTCTCCTTAAAGATATATCGCAAACTCTTGTGATCGGTATATATATCAACATGAAACCCATCAAATAGTGGCGCCATATCTTTAAAGCAAATATCATAGCGGCTAGCTCAAGATCATCTGTGAGATAGTTTCTCTCATGTGGCCGCAACTATCGCGAGGCATATGCTATTACATTACCGTACTACATCAATACACATCCTAAACCAACTCCGGAAGCATTACAATATATTACATACCCTTTTGTGCCTTTGGGAAGTACTAATACGGGTGTAGAAGTCAGTTTATTCTTCAACTCTTGGAAACTCTTCTCACATGCATCATTCCATTGAAACTTGGTCACTTTGAGTGTTAGCTTTGTTAAAGGCGCTGCAATGGAAGAAATCCCTTCAACAAACCTTCTATAATAATCGGCCAATCCAAGAAAACTATGAATCTCGGTAGGCGTCGTAGGTCTTGGCCAATTCTTCACCGCTTCTATCTTTTGCGTATCAACCCTTATCCCTTCATCTGACACAATGTGACCCAAGAATGCTACGGATTTAACCAAAATTCATATTTAGATAACTTGGCATATAACTTACGATCACGAAGAATCTGTAACACCTATCGTAAGTGTTTGGTATGGTCTTCTTATGATCTTGATTAAACCAGAATGTCATCTATAAACACCATCACGAACACATCTAGAAATGGATTAAACACCCTATTCATCAAATCCATGAAAACAGCTAGTGCATTTGTTAGTCCAAACGACATAACTAAAACTTCATAATGGCCATATCGTGATCGGAAAGCTGTCTTGGGTATATCTTTTTCTCTAACTCTGACTTGATGGTAGCCCGATCTCAAGTCAATCTTTGAAAAACATTTGGCACCCTGTAACTTATCAAACGAATCATCAATTCTTAGGAGGGGATATTTGTTCTTGATCGTTACCTTATTCAATTGCCGATAGTCAATACACATTCGCAATGTACCATCTTTCTTCCATACAAATAATACTGGTGCACCCCACGGGGACATACTAGGGCTTATGAACCCTTGTCATGCATCTTTTAATTGCTCCTTCAACTCTTGCAATTCTGCTAGAGCCATTCTATACGGTGGAATAGAGATAGGCTGAGTGCCTGGAATCACATCAATACCAAACTCCACTTCTCGTTCTGGAGGTAACCTGGAAGATCTTCAGGAAATATATCAAGGAATTCATTGACCACCAGAACCGATTGAGGAGTTGGTGGCTTCATATCGGTACTTGCACTCTTACTAGATGGCATATGTACCCCTTGGATATCATTTTCCTTACTTTAAAATAGGAAATAAATTTTCCTCTCGGTGCCCCCACATTACCTTTCCATTCAAGAACATTCTTTTGTGGAAAATGAAAATGTACCTTCTTAGCTCATCAATCTTCTGTGGCATAACAAGAAGCTAACCAATCCATACCTATTATAACATCAAAATCTATCATCTCCAGCTCAATAAGATCAGCCAACGTATCATGACCACAAATAGTAATTACGCAATAACGATAAACTCTCTCAGCTATAATAGATTCACCGACAGGCGTAGATACTTCAAATGACTTAATTAATAATTTCGACGTTCTTTTAAATTTTTCCGCAATCAATGGAGTGACATATGATAATTTAGAACCTGGGTTAATCAATGCATATACATTATGTGAAAATATGGATAATGTACCTGTAACTACATCAGGAGAAGCCTCCGAATTCTACCGGTCCACTAGAGCATAGGTGCGATTCTGGGCTCCACTGGAACTAGTTGCTCCTCTAGCACCTCTACCAAGCCTAGTAGGTTGCACTCCTCTACCTAGGGAAGGAATCGATGATGATGATGCAATGGTTGATCCCGTAGGTCGTGCTATACAACCCATGAACCTTTGTGGGCACTCTCTCACTATGTGCCCTGGCTCTCTGCAAAAATAGCAAACATTCATTCCAAACCGGCATTCACCTAAATGAGACTTCCCACAGTGCTGAAACGGTTGGTGAGAAAATCCTGGTGTCTGTGAATCTCAAACCACACTGCTCTGCCTAAAATGTTTGGCTCTAAACCCTCGAAATTGAGATTGAGTTCCTGTTGTGGAATAAGAAAATGATGGTCTAGGCGGTCTGTTAAAATTCTGAGGCCTAAACTCTCCTTGGGATGCCATGACCTATCCCGTAGATCTAGCCCTTTTAGACGGCCCTCCTTCAACTTCTTGTGTCTTTCTCCGCTGCCTCTGATCCTCCATTTTCTGTGCAAAAGCCTGTATTCTGGATATATCCATATCTTTATTCAAAGCAGCAATGGTGCAGTCTCTCACCAAATATGGATCCAATCTATCCAGATATCGATGGACTCTATCATCCATAGTGGCTACTACATTGGGAGTATACCGAGCCAAAGAATTAAACCGCATACTGTATTCTCTGACACTCATATTCCCTTGATGAAGATTTAAAAACTGATCCACACAAGCCTCTCGAATCTTATATGGGAGATAATGATCAAGGAAGGCATTTTTGAATTCCTCCCAACTATTTGGAATTGCACCAATACCCCTAGATCGTTTCCAATCTTCGTACCATAATATAGCCTCGCCTTTTAGTCTATATACTGCAAGTTCAACTGTTTCTACACCAGTCACATGCATAACATCTAGAGCCCTTTGAATTTGGTCCATGAAGTCCTGTGGGTCTGCATTCGGATCTGACCCAGTGAATGTGGGAGGATCAAATTTCAGAAAATCATGTGTCCGCCGACTAGCTACTCTAGCTGCGCCATCCTCACTTGTCATTGGACCAAATTGTCCTTGAGTTTGTGCAACAACTATATGGGTCTACATTTGTACCGCATTTCTTAGATCCTGCTCAGTAGCATTAACAGGTGGTTTGACAGGTTTTTCTCTCCGTCTCGGCTCTTCTGGAGCTGGAAAAGTAGAAGCCCGCGATGCAAACTCAGCGTTAGCCCCACCTTGACTAGCTTGGTCAGGTGGTGATTTAATCATTCCTTCTCCGGCAGGCATATCTACCTTCTTAGCTTTGCCTCTACCTCGTCTTATAATCGGTATTTTACTATAACAAAGAAAACCAATTACAATGGTCAGATATGATTACAAATGTGGCTCTAATGCACGATCTAAGAAATGAAGAAAAGAAACAACTCCTAAATGTCCTGTAGCCTCCTACTTATAAATGTGATGCACAACATATCCATAAGCAAGACTCTACTCAGACACGGCTTTGTAGATACCCTTAGGACGACCTACTCTGATACCACTTTTGTCACGCCTCGAATTACAACGGGGCGGACTGGCACCCGAAGCCGTTAAGGCCCGAGAGAACCAACCTTCATTCATGTACATTTATAGGCATGTCTCTGAGTTAACAACATTCTACCTCATGTCAATATAAGATACCAATGGCGGAAGTCATGGAGAACATATGATATATATGAAACTTGGCCGTTAGGGCCATCAAGTCAAAAAAGATACATATGCCTTCATTTGTCTAACAACGTCTACAAAGCCTCTACAGATACATAGACATAACCAATCTAAAGTCGGGACAAGTCTCCGCTTTATACAACATTTACATAGCACCAAAACAAGTGTACACGTGTGACTCAGAAAGCCCCGAACCAACTGGAGCTCACCAATATTTCGTAGATGACCCGCAACCTACTGTGGAGGTCTACTAGTACCTGTGCCTGCAACAAGTAAGGTAAGTCCCCCAAGGGACGTTAGTACAAGAAATGTACTGAGTATGTAAGGCCATAAGTAACTGCATAAGATATAAGGACTTCAATGAAATCAAGTACAAGTGGGTGGACGATATAGATTAGCCACCATAATATACATGTGTGAAGTCGTATACATTGCATTCATTTCTTTCATTTTCGTTCATATCATTGTCACAATCATTTATGTAACATCGTTCATATAATATCATTCAAATAATCATTTGGGATAGCCTCTAGCTAGGCTTCCGCCCCTTTGAGTTGCCACCTATTCGGGATCGCCTCTAGCTAGGCTTATGCCCCTTCGAGTTGCCACCCATTCCCAATAATCCTTCGGGATCGCCTCTAGCTAAGCTTACGCCCCTTCGAGTTGCCAGTCGTACTCAACATTCATTCGGGATCGCCCCTAGCTAGGCTTTTATCTCCTTGGGTTGCCACCCGTACTCAACAAGTATGCATTACTTCAATTCTTTTGTTATAAGAGTGATACGTTGGTGGTTGTAACATTGTTGGAACTTTGGAACAGTTGTCCATAATTATGAGACACATGAATAATAGTTGGTAACAAACCTGAAATGACATTCTTTAAGACATTTCGGAATAGAAACAAGTGCAATGACAATATGAACAATAGGTGTTGTAGAAGGATATGGAAAGAGTAACCTTACATACCTTATCTTCCAAATATGAATATACAACCCTATATGTGAATATAAAAATCCAGATCCTTCCTTACGTGTTACTCTACAACACAAGTACATGACGGAGCTCACGTAAACAACTAACTACATTACAAGTGCATAAAATGATAATGAGCTACGTGTCTGCTAAATAGCATCATTTCATCTTTCTACAATACAACTCACTGCATCACCATACCAACAACACCACAACATTTCACAATAACACATTAACAATAATCCGTAATTGATATAATCCAACATGCCTCCGAACGACCCCTTGAAGTCATTCAAAAGATACCATGAGTTGATAATTGCATCCACAAAGGGTATAGGGGCCTTGGGGGGTCAAAGAGAGGCAAAAACATCCAAAACAAAATTCTAGACTGGGTTGTGAGCCACCTAAACCCACAGGTGGATGACATGCATCTACAGGTTCCCCTCTGGCCTTGTCCAAATCCATCTGCATTGGCATCTGCGCCGGCAGGTGCTCCAGACGTGAGGGCGGGTGCCCGTTTCAGCCTTCAGGGGTCATTTTAGGGTCCTTTTTTGTAATAAATGGTCCATGGCCATAATTAACCTTATCCTTTCATATTTTAGGTCACTTGAATGCCAACTAACAATCATGGTTTCACAACACACATGAACATCACCAAAACTACATTTTTCTTTCAATACGTCACCAATTCCATGCACAATTTCGTAACAACAATTCCAAATGTTATACACAAAGAGAAAGCAAGTTAAGGACATAACCACATCATACATGTTGATATTTAATCCACCAAATTCACTTCTTTCAAGATCACAAGTCCACTTTCAAGTTTAAAAGGCAAAACCCTTCACTGATTAAGCAAAAGTAGATTGTTTTACACATAGTGAACTGTCCAACACTTTACCAACATAACCAACATGATTTATACATCATATTAAGCATATAATATACTAAACCATGAGAGTAAACACTTACCAAAGCTTGCAAGAGGATGATCTTGATCAAGGGAGTGATGGCTTAGGGTTTGTGAGAAGTGTGAAATGGCTTGGATAATTCTAGAAAGGCATGTGTGTTGTAATGAATAAAAATCTGATTTTTGTGCCTTTATATAGTCCCTCAAGTCATCCTTAGCCAACCATTAAATGTTTTTTACTTGGTCAATGGTATAATGGATCTTTTCTTCATTTGGGCCATGTCTTTCTTGTAAATTTTGGGACTCATTTGAGCCCATTAACACAAGACCAATTAAGCCTACTAAACTTAATGTGTAACACACCAACCTTCTCATATTTAAATGATTCCATAAATGTTATGGTAATTAAATAGGTTTGAAAATGTATGGGGTGTTACAACATAGTTATTCAAAACATCATTCAAACTTCCAAAATGAATATCCCCAAACTAAATAATCTAAACTATAACCTTACTCAACTCATCTACAAATCATAGATACAGTCTAAATCTGGCTACACCTTCTTCTCATTAGTCTACCACTCCCTCTTTAGTACAAGGTCTTATATAATACGACACGATGTAACCCCTAACTGTAAGCACGCAACTTCAAGAATATGTGCTCAATACAGGATAGAGAATGGAATGAATACGTTTTTAGAGTTAGACAAGGTCAAAAAAGCTCAATAAGGAATCATGAAATGGAATTCCTTAAGTCCTATAGTCGTACGGATCCACAAGACTACTAGATTTGACTTGTACTTGTGAGATCAATAAACCTAGGCTCTGATACAAACTTGTCACGACCCAACACGAATACTGAGTTAAACTAATAACAAAAGAAATAAAATAAATAAAAACCAAAAATAAAATCCAAAAGGTTTGAATAAAGGACCATGAAATCTGACAACATTCTCAGGTCTAGAAGTCACTATACAAGCCTCAAAATCATTAGAATGTATAAAAAAAGGTCCAACCATAGCTAAATGTGAAAGGGTACATAAGACTAGGATAAAATTGAGAATCTGAGTATATCTGGGGCCAACAGCTACTACCTCAAAAATTTTAGTAAAAATCAACAACAATCCATTGCTCAATGACTGGGGGACATTGACTCTATACCTGTATGTAAGGTACAGAAAACAAAAAGCAAGGGTGAGAACATAATCATTTGTACTTAGCAGCATCGTCGACTGACCCTAATTCAAAGCGGTGGTGAGAACATTGACACCAATGATCCAATACAGACGTAAACCTGCACACATGAAAGCCACACCTACTCTAGTTGATGACAATAAGAATAGAGCAACAACACAATTCAAATCCACACTTTCTCAACTCAGCATAAAAATAACAACCCATTAACTAAAATAATCAATCACAACAAAATCAATCAGGTACAATGTGATGATATGAATGCAATATGATGCAATATATGATAGTATACACTCACTGCTCTGTATGACTAGCTGGGACTCATGGCGGACTCGCGAGGTCTATATACCCACCCATAATAATTTCTCATTGGGCATGCAAATTATTGAATCCGCCCAGAACTATTTCCTAGTGGGCCACCCAAATTTTTTTTCCATCAGGCATGTAAGTCTAAATCAATAAAATCCACCCAGAACACTTTTTCATTGGGCATGTAAGTTATAAATTAATATAATCCACTGAAACAATTTCATATCATGCATCCAGGTTGTAAATCAATGGAATCCACCCAAAACGCTTTCCCATGGACATGCAAGGCATTTCAAATCAATATTTTTTAAGATATCAATTTCACAGTGCTATGATTTGAATGCATGAAATATGATAATAAGAAATAACACAATATCAACTTAACTCAACACCTTCTACATGCCCAAAATTAAACAATCTAACTCAAATTATTCAAATCTCTCTCATTAAAGGATATACCATCAACATCAATACCTATCAAGTCCAATATAACCACTAATGCATTTTTCACAATACATTTCAATAATCAAGAATAGAGAATTATCTAAACAAGTCATTAAAATATATTTTTTGCCCTTTGCAATACACTGATACCCACATATAAGCTCATCACCTTATCTATATGGAACCCCCATTCCCATTACTCCCAATACACATAATTAAAACATATGCACTTTGAAAACTAATCGAAAAAGTTTCAACTTTCCTTAAGGAAGATGAAGAATCAAAACCGAAGCTTTACCCTTCCAAATTGTCTCTAAATGAGTCCAATCTATTCTAATATAGATTCTACCTAAGAATACAAAACTAAAGACACCTATATTGCTATACTTCAAAATTGGGTCTAAAAATCCAACCTTAATCCCACAAGGGAAAAATAGGAATTTCATTAAAAATTTGTGTTACCCATTACTCAAGAAGTTTAAATCTGAAGTTTCATCAAAAAAGGGGTTAAAATCAACCTTGAAATCATAAAAATATCATTTCATAACTTTACTGGGAAATCATATACAAACGCAGTTTAAAAATGAGAAAGTTTGGTAATTTTATGTCAAAACTAGTTTACCCATACTATAAGGACCTTAATTTTCAAAAATCTATGCAAAACCATCACAAATTAATTCTAAAATGAAATATATTTGATTTCATAACTTTGGGGTTTCAAATCTCAACTTTATAAATCAAAATCATTAAAAATAGATATTCTTGGAAAATGAGTAAAACAAGATTATAAACATGTACCCATAAATATTACAATAAAAACACATCAAAGATCACCTCAATCAGAGCTTCCTAGCTCCCAAAATATAAAAAAAAAATGAAAAAATTGAAGTATATCCCTTTTTTATACCCAGAGGTACCGCATATGCGAAAAATTTACCACATTTGTGGGGTTTGCTGAATTTGCCATCATTTTTCCATATTTTTGGCTTCGTAATTACTGTCAAAGATACGCGCAATTGCAGTTGCAACAGTACAACACTAACAACGTAACTAAAAATGTCATAACTTTCTCTTACATAATCCAAATATGTCGATTCCATTTGGGTTGGTTTTGAAATTTTGATATGGATAAAATGGTACCATTCAAACATCCAAAATATCTCTTTAAATTTAGGTGATACTATTAAAACTCAACAACATAAAATTTTAAACTCCGAACAAGTACTCAAAACTCATCCGAGACCTCTTGAACACAAACCAATAGTGCAAATCACTTGTAAATTATATTCCATACATGATCGAATCATCAAAACACCCAAACAAGGTCATCTTAACTAGATGTTGACCGAAGTTAACTCTAAATTTCCAACAACTGCTCAAAACTCATGTAATAGCCTCGAGACTAGAACCAACCCTTCCACCAGACTAAATATCATCCTCTGGACCTAGTGGAATCATCAAAACTTGAAAATTACCAATCTAACCTCAAGCATTGACTTTGGTTAACTCTTTTAAGTTTCTCACTTTCAAAACTCAAAAACTCTTCCAAAACTCATCTGAATGCCTTGAGACTCGAATCAATAGTTTCACTATGTCATGACCCAAAACTGAGATTGTGATAGAAGCTATCATACCCTTCATGATAGGTAAGCCTAAACCCATCCCAATATGGTTGCAGAATTAAATTATAGCAATAGAAAAAAAACAACCAAAACCCCAATATAAATCCAAATCATCTGAATAAAGAAGCACAAAATCTGATAAGATTTCCAAATTTGGATGTCACAGTAAAATCCTTTAAATTATCATAAAGTACAAAGACAGTTCCAACATATCTTTCTGTGAAAGAGTATTGTAATGACCCTCCAGGTCATTTGTATATTTTTATACTTTTTCTATGTTTAGAGCATTTTTATATCTACCGCTAGTTATTTACAACTTGTTGGGACTGACAGTTTGGTTATTGGAGAGTTCATTTTGTTTTTAGAGCTGTTTTCTCATTTTGGAGCTTTTGAAGTTGAGAAATAGGTTTTGTGACAAAACATCAGTTAAACGGCCTGCAAGGAAAATTTTGATGGTTCTGTTGGCTCCATAATATTGATTTTAGGCTAGAGGGATCCTTGGTATAGGTTCTGAGGCTTCCACACTTGTTTTGGACTATTGGGTGGATTTTGATTAAAATGGACCCTTAGGTATGGGACCCACTTTTTATCGAAATAACCACAGATGGAAATTTTGATGGTTTCTTTATGTATGAAATGCCCAATTTAGTAGGGTAGCATAGTTTGTTTGTGTTCATGAGATTTTAAAGGAATATCAGGAATATTTGCAAGTTGCTTAAGTTGTTGATGCTAATGCGCTTGGTGCAGGCCTATATTGGCCTTTGCGTTCATGTGGCCTTGGCTACAATCACAAGGGTTAAGGATTTTTACCCCCGTTTTTGTGGGCTAGAGTTTAATTTATGAAGAGGAGGCCGGTCTGGCTGGTCCATCCATCTTTGTCGTAATTGCGGTAGGCCAACTGCATTTGCGAAGGTCTGGTCAGGCCAGCTCCCATATTTACGACAGGGTTCCCGCAATCATGAAGGATCCCTGGCAGTATATAAATATTTCCTTTCATTTCCAGATTTATTTTACAAGTATAAAAGTCCATAGTAGACCTTTGGAAGCTCAAATATAGTGGGGTAATCGATAATAAAAGCTGGTATTAGCCCGGGGAAGTGATTAGGAGCATTTTAGTAGCATTATCTCATAAGTATTCGATTCAATTTCTGCTTAAATTAGTATTTTATATCTCCGTTCTCAAAATTCTATTGGTACTAATTTGGGACTGTTGCAGGGCTCGAATTACGTCTAATTTTTGGGCAAATAATCCTTGAGTTGAGAGGAACGTAGTGACAGTTTCAATTTTGTGATTTTGCAAGCAGGACTCCACATGGGATTTTTAGTCCGATTTCTGAATTATAGCATTAATATACAATATTGGTATCAATTTTTTTTCTTGATACGGAGAACCTTATTTTAATAACGTGGCAGCGGTCAAAGGCTTCTCAGAAGGGAAAAGCTCCAATATAAAGGATTTTTTAAGCTTCTAGAGACATCCAGGTAGGGTAGGCTTACCTTTTTCCTACACTGTTATTTATTACGGTATTAGTGTGTTATTTTCCTAGCTATGGGTGGGTATTTACAGCTTGGTTGTTCTTTTTAGCACTATCACCTTTTTTAGCTGGTTAAGGGCCCTTTCTTGTAGAATTCGACCCATTTTCCCAAGGGTAAGTATATGTTATCCCCTAGGATTAAACTTACCTCTTTTAGTACCTTTGGATGGGATAGAGAAGTCTTAGCCTAGTTTGGGTAGGTTCTTGCCTTAGGTTGGGTTATCGGAGTCTGGTAGTGGGCCTCACTTCCTTTCTTAGTTAGTATGCTTTGAATGATGTTCCATTAGACTTCAATGGGCTTATTACTGCTTCCTTAGGTTATTACCTAGGTTGGGGTTAACTTACACTTAATTGCATGCTTATTTAGCCTTGTTACCCTAAGTAGGGAGTGTTTGACCTTAAATCGAGCCTCTTTGATTTAAAAGGTGGAACCCTCTTAGCCTTAACAAGTTTGATAGCCTAAGATTGAACTTTGTGACTAAATGGATTACAGATAGGTTAAAACTCTGGGATATCACTAGTTATTTCATGCTTATTCAATTTTAGTTCGAGTCTAACAATTACTATAAATATTATTATCTATGAGTTTTGGTTCGAGTTCGGCATCAGTTTATGGATATGGTTTACTATTTATGTGTTTCAATTCAAGTTCAGTATTTGGCCTCTCGTTATTATCCACTAGTTCTAGTTCAAGTCTGTTACATTTTTATCATTTTGGATCTGGAATTGGAAATTCATTAAAGAACTGTAAGATTTACGATTATAGCTAGGGAAAGAGTGTATTATATGCATATCATCCATATTGTTTTATTTTACATTTATTACTATTAATTTATGCTTCATACCTTAGTTTTTTGCTTACTTACACCCACCTTGCTTATGGGGGCTCGGTTGGATTTTTTTGTTCTTCCTGTTTGTGCTTTTTGGGCTTATGGGGTTTAGTTAGGTTATGGCTAGGCTTTATTTTTTGCTTTCAAGTCAGTTACTTCTTAATTAGTGTATTTTCCTAGTATAGACTATTATTATTTCCATTTCTGTCCCTTACTATTGAGTTTAACTTATATTCTCACACTTTATTTACACTTTTACTATATTTAAGCTCAGTCAGCCGATGATGCTTACTAATTACCCATGGTTTTGGTACTCATACTACACTTTTGTATCTTTACCCTGATGTAGATCCGAGTATGAACCATCATCGTTAACATTATCCTTGAGCTATTCTGTTGATTTGAAGACAGGGTGAGCTTTCTAGAGCCCAAAGTTGATCCTTCTCCTTCTGCTTTAGTGGTAGACTTTTTTTATATTCCGAGACTACTATATGTATATATATTTTTAGATACTATCTAGTATTCTCTTTTTACTTTAGTGGATCTTATACTGACCTTATTAGGTTTTGGGATGGATTTTTTTTTTTGTATATTTTGTCCTCTTCCCTCTCTTGTATAGTATATTATGTATCTATATCTCTTTTACTTTTGCTTATTATTTATTATTGTAGGTCTCATTCTCATTTTCCTTTATTTTTAGCCCATTAGCCTGTTACTTGTTGTTCTGGGCTATGGCTTGGCTTACCTACTGGTGGGGTTAAAGTAGGTACCATCATGACCGGAGAAATTGGGTTATGACAGCTTTGTATTAGAGCCTAGGTTATCATGGGTACAAGAGACAGCATCTAGTTGAGTTTTGCGAATCAGTACAGAGATGTTCGTATCCTATTTTTGGGAGGCTACAGGGCATTCATAGGAAAATTTCATCTTTTTGGTTTAGTTTTGTGCTTATTTGTTTCACTCTTTCACAAATGGCTTGATTACGGGGTACGGCGGCCGGGAATGGTGACCTCGAGCTTACTGCTATAGCACCAGTTAAAAGTAGAGGTTGACATCAATTTAGTATGCACCGAAGTTAGTGCCAGAGGATCTACCGTCACATCAGTTTATGGGCAAGGGTGCAGGGCAGGAACTACATAGATTTATATCTTGTCTTTGGTTCTTCATGATGCATTAGTATAGCTGTAACAAGATTTGGTTAGTGGCCTACCGATGAATGCGACACAAATATCTACTACGTGGGCTACCTATTGTGGACTTAGTATAGAAGTGTAGCCTATAGATGCGGCTCCCAGAGTAGAGGTTCCACCAATGTTGGTAATTCCACAGCCAGTAGTAGCCTAGCCGACCATGACCTCTAAGGAACAAAATTATTCTGGGTCAATTTCTGAGATTGACTCTACTAAGATTTGTCAGGGCCCTAGGAGAGGATGCTAATGAGTTCCTTACCAACTGTGAGGAGAGGCTACATAATTTAAGATTAATTGAATCATGTGGAGTGGATTATAGGACATACCAGTTGAACAGGCCTGATGGATCCCCTCTTATAACTTGGACTTAGTTCTTCGAGGCTTTCTTAGAGAAGTACATGCCATGCAGCATGCACGAGAGCCTGGGGGATAATTTTACAGGGTTGAGGTAGGGTACTATGATAGTGGCCGAATATGAGGTAAGGTTTCATGAGCTAGCCAGGCATTCCACCATAATTTTGCTTAAAGAGTATGAGAGGATTCAATATTTTATCATAAGATTGAGACTATCGCTCCGCAGGTTTACTCAGAGTTTGGTGACTTTAAGGAAGTATTGTACATACTTTATAGATCATGCCTACACTATAGAGGTGATGGATCACGAGGTCAAAGGGGGCAACAATAAGAGACCCTATTATTAAGGTAGTTACAATGTGAGTCAGAGTGGTTCTTAGTTTAGAAGTAGACGTTTTCAGTGTAGGTACCCCTAGCATCAGCCTTATTAGCACCAGGGTCAGTCTAGTTGGCCCGTTCAGGCAGCAATTCATATTTCTAATGGGGTCAGCCTGACTATAGTTGTTCTAGTGGTTAGAGCAGTAATCAGCCATCGAAGGGTGTTTAGTTAGGGTCATCAAGCTAAGGTGGTCATTTTGGGTCAACTGGACCTTCTTGTAAGGTTAGAGTACCTAGGGAATGTTATAAGTATGGGGTTGTAGGCCACTTCACCAGAAAGTGTCCACACTCCATTGTGGGATAGTTGAGCCTTCTATATAGAGTATTCCACCAATTAGATTAGTGTTTCCATCTCAGGGTAGTGTACAGGGTATCAGGGGTAGTCCCCAAGGTTCTAGAGGAGGTCTCTGAGGTAGGTCAAAAAGGTGGTTGGGCAGGCACCGAGTCTGACGGTGGATGAGGTCATTTGTATTCTGTTCTCAGTAGGACAGAGGCTGAGGCTTTTGATGCTATTATTATAGGTACATTATAGTATGCCATCATCCAACTTCTTCTTTATTTGATCTACGCTCCACATATTCATATGGTTCTACTTATTATGCACCACCATTGGGGTTGTCTTGGGAGCTGTTATCTGTGCCCTTGCATTTAGCTATTCCCATGGGTGATACTTTAGTAGTAGATCAGGTTTATAAATCATATGTTACGACCGTTCAGGAGTATGACACTCAGGTTGACCTTATTGTGCTAGACATAGTGGATTCCAATGTGATTCTTGGCATGGACTGGTTATCCCCCTATCATGCGATCTTGGATTTCTTTGCCAAGAATATCACCTTAGACATGCCTAGCATACCTCTGGTTATGTGGCAGTGTTCTTATAGTTACACGCTGATGGGAATTATTTCTTATATTCAAGTTAGGAGACTTATATCGAGGGGTTGTATAACCTATTTAGTTTATGTTCGTGATGTCAGTGCTGAGAGTCCTTCACTTGACTCTATTCCTATAGTCTGTGAGTTTTATGATGGTTTCTCTACCGACCTACCTGGCCTTACTCTTGAGCGTGATATAGAGTTTGCAATTGACCTCGAGCTGAGCATCCATCCTATTTCTATGGCACCACATAGTATGGCTCCTGTTGAGCTAAAGGATTTAAATGTTTAGCTTTAGGATCTTATGGGTAAGGGTTTTATTAGGCCAAGTGTATCGCCTTGGGGTGCTCCTATTCTGTTTGTGAAGAAGAAGGATGGTTCTATGCATTTGTGTATTAATTATAGGTAGATGAATAAGGTGACAGTGAAGAATAAGTATCCTATGCCTTATATTGATGATTTATTTGACCAGCCTCAGGGTACAACTGTGTTTTCAAAGATTAATTTAAGGTATGGTTACCATCAGTTAAGGATTAGGGCTGAGGACATCCTTAAGAGCCTTCAGGACTCGTTACAACCATTACGAGTTTATGGTGTTGTCTTTTGGGTTGACCAATGCCCCAACAACATTCATAGACTTGATGACCCGTGTATTCAGGCCTTACTTAGAGTAGGAAGGAACAGAAGCAGCATTTGAGGACTGTGCTCCACACTTTAAGAGATCATCGACTTTATGTTAAATTCTCAAAGTGTGAGTTTTGGCTTGAGTCTTTAGCTTTCTTGGCGTACATGATGGACCCATCTAAGATTAAGGCCATTCATGATTGGCTAGGCCTATATCTCCGACCGAGGTTTAAAGTTTTATTAGATTGGCAGTCTACTACATGTGGTTTATAGAGAGTTTTGCCACTATTCCAACACGTATGAATAGAGTGACTAGGAAGGAGGTTCTATTTTAGTGGTTTGATAGCTGTGAGGCGAGCTTTCTAAATCCCAAGACTTGCTCACTTCAGCTTCTATTCTGACTCTTCTAGTTGAGGGTAAGGGGTTTACTGTATATTGCCATGCTTCTGGTGTTGGTTAGGGTGTGTTCTGATGCAGCGGGGCTGAGTTATTGCATATGCTTCGAGACAACTGAAGGTGCACGAGTGTAACTACCCCACTCATCACTTGGAGTTGGCAGCGGTAGTTTTTGCACTTAATAGTTGAAGGCATTACTTATATGGTGTTTGTTGTGAGATATTCATTGACCATCATAGTCTTCAGTACATTATGACTCAGAGGGACCTTAATTTGAGACAGAGTAGGTGGATCGAGTTGTTGAAGAACTATGATCTCTCTATTCTATACCATTCGAGCAAGGCGAATGTGATAGCATATGCCTTGAGCCAAAAGGTAGTGTGTATGGGTAGTATGACCTTCATTTCAGTTTCAAAGTTGGACATGCAGTCCATAGCCAACATGATGGTTCGACTTGATATTTCAGACCCTAAGAGGATTTTTTTCTAGTGTTGAGGCTAGATCTACCTTGTTAGAGCAGATTCAGGGTCGTCAGTTTAAGAATGGTGGGTTGCATGGGATTTGAAATCAGGTGGTAAGAGGGGAGTCCAGGAGGGCTACCTTAGATTCTGAGGGCATTTTGAGATTTGAAGGTCACATTTGTGTTCCAAGGGTAGGAGGTGTCACGCCCCAAATCCCATCGAGGCGGACTAGCACCCAGAGCCGATGAGGCCCGAGAGAACCAATCTTCATCCTCACACACTCATGTGCATGCTACTCAATAAACACCATCACCACAAATAGATACAAGATGCCAATAGCGGAAACCATGGAACATACATGATAACTATGAAACTTGGTCGCTGGGCCCTTCAAGACAAAACATACATTTCTTACATTTTCCTCATCTGTCCCACAACATCTACAAAGCCTCTACAGATACATAACCATAACCAACCTAGAGTCGGGACAAGACCCCGCACTATACACATGTACAATACCAAAATAAATGTACATAGCAACTCAGAAAGCCCCGAACCAACTGGAGCTCACCCAAAAGTCCGCAGAAGATCCGCAAACTACTATAGAGGTCTACTAGTACCTGCGCCTGCATCAAGTAAGGTAAATCCCCCAAGAGGGGTTAGTACGGAGAATGTACTGAGTATGTATGGTCATATAAAACTGTCGCAAATATGTCAATAGAATCAAAATGTAATAGGATAGTCAATATGAATAACCCATCGATCTGCATATGTGGAACCATGTACCTTACACAAATTAATTTCTTCGCTTTGTTCTTTATTCCTCATCGCTTACATCATATCGTACTCGGGCCCCAACTGATCAGTGGGTCCTTACATAACATAACGTTATGTTGGGAATGGCTCTATCTAGGCTTATGCCTCTGGAGCTACAACCCATAAATCAAAGCATCAGGTTCGACTCGAGCTAGGTTATTACCTCTAGAGCTGCCACCGATAAATCAACTTATCATGTTCGGCTCGAGCTAGGTTTTTACCTCTAGAGCTACCCCCTGTCAGGTTTGGTCCGAGCTAGGCTTATGCCTCTAGGACTGCCCCCTGATCCAATAATCTCGGGATCGGCTTGAGCTAGGCATTTCGCTCCCAAAGCTACCACCCATACTCAATCATTAACCACATATATGCATTACTTTATTCCTTACTTTTGAGATTGATACCTTTACTTGTGAGAGATTGGTACATTCACTTATGAGAGATTAATGTATATATAGTCACCACATTATTGGAAGCTTAAGAACATAATATTGGGACTTTTGGAACATGTCCATAAGTATGTAACTCATGAACAACAATGACTAATGAATTAGGAATATATGACTTAAGAATGAATAGATTCTCCTTACGTCGTCACTTTCCTTGAAACAGTTTCTTTTAGTAGTTAAAACATTATTGGAACTTGGAACCATGTTCATAATTATGTGATCCATGAATGACAATAGACCAAGAGTAACGCATATATGATTAACAATAGATGATAACCTGAAACGAGATGCCTTAGGACATTTTGGAAATGAGTAAGTACCACAACAAGGTGTTCACTATATGCCACAGAAAGGTACGGAAAGAGTAACCTTACATACCTTGTTGTCTCAATACGATTCTACAATCTTAAATTTGCATACAATAGTCCCGATCCATCCTTATGTTTCACTCTGCGATACAAGTACATAACGGAATTTACATTAACCACAACTACCTTACAATTGCATATAAAGACAATAGGTTACATGATTGCCTTAACATGGCATTTCCCCCTCGACAATACCATGTATGAAACTATCATACCAACAATACCACAACATTTCCAACATTGACCAAAACATCACATACCAATATTTCACAATAAAGTTTCTCTTTTACACTTTCTCATTCACACCATATCACAATTAATCTATCAAGTCACCTTAATACACCTCATATCATATATCGGCCAAAATGCCATAAATTACATGTATGGAAAAATAACAAGTTTAGAAACATAATCACACCATACATGTTGATATTTCATCCATACCATGCTCTTTCATCAAAACCACAAGTCATAGTTCAACTTCAAGTTCCATGGATAACACATCTTTTAGCCAAAAAGCAAGAATGTATTATGTACACTTTTTGACATATCCATCATGATCTACATACTCTCCCATGCATATAATATATTAATCCATAAGAATAATCACTTACCCAATCTTGAGAAATGATGATCTTGCTCCAAAAGATGGCTTAGGGTTCTTAGGGTTTGAGTGATATGTTTGAGAAAATATCTATAAGGCATGAGAGTTCCAAATGAATACAATCTGATTTTTGGGTCTTTATATAGTCCTTGGGGTCATCCTTAGCCACTCTTGGCATTTGACCCATTCTTGGCCCATGTTTTCTTCCTCATTTTGGGCTTTTATTGAGCCCAAATCACTTAACCCAATAAAATCAATAATTTCTCATGTTTAAATCATTTCATACGTGTCATGAGAGTATTCCCAATCACGCGATTCATATTTGTAGCCTCAATTTCAAAAACAAGTGATTCTAGCCACGTATGACTTATTTTGACCAAAAGGGTAAGAACGTCATTTGGATGCCAAATTCGTTCACGAATAATCTTACCAAATGGAATTCCAATTATTTCAATTATTACATGTATAGGCTCATAGTTGTAGAAGAAATGTGGCAAAAAGCAGCCCGGTACGCCCCCGGGCACCCTTGGGACTCAGAAAAATTTCCAATATTTGAAGGGTGCGCACAAGTAGCCTGGCACTCCCTTGGGCGCGCCCCACTCCTATTTTTTTAAAAATTTTTGTTTCTTCGACTTTTCTTCGCGGATTTGGTTAGATACTTCAAATTCTATTCTTTAACTTACTTCGTACCTTTAATATCCTTTGTTTAGAGGTCTTCCAAGCCTCATTTTTAACCCCACAAATGCTCCCCGAAGCCACAAAACACCTCCTATGAAGGTCTAATCACATGTACGAGGCCCAATATCAATTATCTCATCAATAACATTATAAAATACATACTTATGGCTCTCGACACCTAAGTAAACATTGTTCAACGTCGTCAAGTAGGGTTGGGAAGGTACGGGGTGTTACATTCTTCCCTCCTTAGAAACATTCGTCCTCGAATGTTACTAACATCATCTCATTTACATCCCATGCATCTCTATCCTAACATATATACGTATATACACATAATACTTATGGATACTTCCTTGTTATTGTCCCAACTCCATACCTTGAACTCTCTCCCCCATTTGAAATAGTCATGGGTACTTTGACTTCATCATTTATTTGGCTCCCTACGTGATTCAGTTTCTCCACTGTACCTTTACCAAAACTATTTTTTTTTTATCTTTCCACTTATCCATATAGAATGGCAATATATATCCCTTCTTAAGTGACATCCCGCATAGCTTGTACATTTAATAAAAATAATGGATCTCCGCATATGACTTGTTTTAGGTTGTGGGTACTGTCGTACCCCCTTAACCTTCTCTATAGTGTAGTGAACCAAATCTAGCCCCAAATAAGGAAGTTCCACTTGGTTTAAATCAACCAATTGATGATTTAAACTTTCTTCTATATAAACCTTCGTAAGGTACTGGTTTGATACTTGAACAACGGGTATCATGATAAGCACATTCAATAAGGGGTAGATGATCATCCCAACTACCTTTTAAGGCTCTCGTATAGGCTCGTAGTATACCCTCAAATGTTTGGATAGTATACTCTGTTTATCCGTTCGTTTGAGGGTGAAAAGTTGTACTCAAATTCACGTATATAACCAACTTTTTCTGAAAAGAAACTTCCAAAACTGTGTAGTAAATTGAGCTCCCCTGCCTAATGTAATAGATTTCGAAACTCCGTATAGTTGTACTTTCTCTTTAATATACAACCTCACATATTCTTCAGCTATGTAGGTGGTCTTAAAAAGGCACCATGTGTGATGATGAGGTAAACCTGTCAGCTATCTCTCACTCATTTAGAATCAAATTTCCACAATGTACTAGACAAACCTGTGATAAAATCCATATTAATCATATTCCACTTCCAAACTGGAAGATTGAGACACTGTATATAACCTCCAGGTTTCTGATTCTCTACTTTGACTTGTTAATAATTTGGAAATTGAGCTACAAATTCTGCAATGTTCTTCTTCATATTCCCCCAGTAATACATGTATTTCAAATCATACTACCTTTTGGTAACTTCTGGATGAATATTTAGCTCATCTATATCAAATACACACGATCTACCTTGACATTGAAGTACTCCCTCTTGCGTAAACTCAAATTCCTTCATCGAACCTTGTGGTATGTTTCTTTTTTAGCCGAACTAAAAATTGGATTCGCATGTTGCTTTTCCTTCACCTCTACAAATGAAGACTTTATCGCATTTTGCGCTATAACTCTTTGATCTGGCGTTTTAAGTAAATGCCCTGCCAAATTGTTTAATTAAGGTGGACTATACCTTGCATTCCCATGACCCGACGGTCCATACTTTCTAGTGCTTTGTGGCTTAACGCATAGCCATAGCATTTGCTTTTCCCGGCTGTGATCTCGATATTATATAATCATCTTCTAATAATTTGAATCACCTCCCCTACCTCAGATTAAAGTCCCACTACTTTAAGACATATTGCAAACTCTTATGATCAATATTTATATATCCATCTTTCAAATAAATACCACAACTGTTACCTCAAGATCATGTGTGGGATAGTTTCTCCCTAATGGCTGCAACTGTCATGAGGCATACGCTATTATCTTACCATGCTGCATTAACACATATCCGAGGTCAACCCTGGAAGCATCACAATACATTGCATAACCTTTTGTGCCTTCGAGAAATACTAAAACTGGTGTAGAAGTTAATTTTCTGTAACCTGCCAACCCAAGAAACGATGAATCTCTGTGGGCGTCATTTTTGTTTTTTCCACTGCTTCATTCTTTTGCGTCTCAATCCTTATTCTTGCATCCGACAAAATGTGACCCAAGAATGCTACGGATTTTAACCAAAATTCATACTTAGAGAACTTTGCATTCAACTTATGATCCCGAAGAATCTGTAACACCTGTCGTACATAATTGGCATGGTCCTCTTGTGATCTCGAATAAAACAGAGTATCATCCATGAACACGGTCACAAATACACCCAAGAATGGTTTGAACACCCTATTCATCAAATCCATAACAATAGATAGTACATTTGTTAGTCCCAATGACACAATTAAGCATTCATAATCGTCATACCGTGTTCGGAAAGCTGTCTTGGGTATATCTTTGTTTCTAATTCTGACTTGGTGATAACCCGATCTATAAGTCATTCTCGTTCCAGAGAAATTGGTGCAAGAAAGAGTGGATACAATCCTTTTGATAAAAGGAACAACACACTTGGCACCCTATAATTGATCAAACAAATCGTCAATTCTTGGGAGGGGATATTTGTTCTTGATCGGTACTTTATGCAGTTGCCAATAGTCAATACACGTTCTCAAGTACCATTTCATTTTTTTTCACACTCACATGGATGCGCTCCAAATGGCATATTGGATCTTATGTATCCCTTGGCTATCACTTTCGTTGCTTTAAGATAGAAAATAAAATTTTCCTCTTGGTGCCCCCACATTACCCTTCCATTCAAAAAGATCTTTTTGTGGAAAATGAATATGTACCTTCTTAGCCCGGCAATCTACCGTGGCATAACAAGAAACCAACCAATCCATTCCCATTATAACATCAATATCCACCATTTTCAATTCAATAAGATCAGCCAATGTAGCATAATCCCACTCTGTTACCACACAATCATGACGCATTCTTTTAGCTAAAATAAATTCACCTTTTGGTGTGGACACCCCAAATAGGTTAACTAAAAATTCTAGTATTCTTTCACGATAAATTTTTTTGGTCCATAGTCAAGGGGATAACATATGATAGGGTAAAACCCGAATCAATCAATGTAAGTACGTTACGTAAAAAGACAGATAATATACCTTTCACGTCATCAGGAGAAGCCTCAAATTTCCGCCGATCTGCAACAGCGTAGGTACTGCCCTGAATGCCACTAGAACTTGTTGCTCCTCAAGCACCTCTGCCATTACCAACAGGTTGTGCACCTCTACCTAGAGGAGGCACAGAGGATGTCGATACGACGGTTGGTCCCGTGGGTCGTGCCATGCCACCCGTGTTCCTTTGTGGACACCCTCTTACCACATGCCCTGGCATGCCGCAAAAATAGCAAACATTTATTCCAACCCGATATTCACCTGCATGAAACCTCCTGCAGCGCTGGCACAATCGACGATAAAACCTCGGGTGGTTAATACTTCCTTGTGCTTGATACTTCACTGTCCGTAAACCCTGAATCACACCTCTTTGCCCAAACTGGTTGCTTCTAAACCCTTGGAATAGAGGGGGAGTAATTGTTGTGGAATGGGGAAATTATGGCCTAGGCAGTTCGTGAAAAATCCGAGGCCCAAATCCTCCTTGGGACGCTATTTTTTGTCCCATGGGTTTAGCCTTTTTTGACGATCTTTCTTCCAATCCTTGCATCCTCTTCCTCTGCCTCTGTCCCTCTTTCTGCTGCGTAAGAGCTTGTCTTTGAGCTTGTGCAGCAACTACAAGGGTTAATATTTTTACCGCACTCATCAAATCCTGCTCAATAGTATTAACGGGAAGTTTTTAAGATACTTCTCTTCTTCTCAGCTTTTTCGGAGCTGGGAAAGTGGAAGAAGCCCGTGATGTAAATTCAGTATCAGCTCCACCTTGACTAACTTGGTCAGGTGGTGGTCTACTCGATCCTTCTCCGGCAAGCGTAACAACCTGCTTACCCTTGCCTTTACCTCTTCTTGTCATCGGCAGTTTCTATATCAAAGAAAACCAATCACCATGGTCAGATGTGATTTTTCCACTTATACTTTTGGCTCTACTGTACAATCTAGAAATGAAGAAAAGAAACAACTCCTACATGTCCCGTAGCCTCCCACTTATAAATGTGGTGCACAACACATACAGAAGCACGACTCTACCTAGACAAGGCTTTGTAGACACCCTTAGAACGACCTGCTCTGATACAACTTTTGTCACGCCCCAAATCCCATCGAGGCGGACTGGCACCCGGAGCCGATGAGGCCCTAGAGAACCAATCTTCATCCTCACACACTAATGCGCATGCTACTCAATAAACACCATCACCACAAATAGATACAAGATGCCAATAGCGGAAACCATGGAACATACATGATAACTATGAAACTTGGTCGCTGGGCCCTTCAAGACAAAACATACGTTTCTTACATTTTCCTCATCTGTCCCACAACATCTACAAAGCCTCTACAGATACATAACCATAACCAACCTAGATTTGGGACAAGACCCCACTCAATACACATGTACAATACCAAAATAAATGTACATAGCAACTCAGAAAACCCCAAACCAACTGGAGCTTACCCAAAAGTCCGCAGAAGATCCGCAACCTACTATAGAGGTCTACTAGTACCTGCGCCTACAGCAAGTAAGGTAAATCCCCCAAGAGGGGTTAGTACGGAGAATGTACTGAGTATGTATGGTCATATGAAATTGTCGCAAATACGTCAATAGAATCAAAATGTAATAGCATAGTCAATATGAATAACCCATCGATCTGCATATGTGGAACCATATACCTTACACAAATTAATTTCTTTGCTTTGTTGTTTATTCCTCATCGCTTACATCATATCGTACTCGGGCCCCAACTAATCAGTGGGTCCTTACATAACATAACGTTATGTTGGGATCGGCTCTAGCTAGGCTTATGCCTCTAGAGCTACAACCCATAAATCAAAGCATCAGGTTTGGCTCGAGCTAGGTTATTACCTCTAGAGCTGCCACCCATAAATCAACTTATCAGGTTCGGCTCGAGCTAGGTTTTTACCTCTAGAGCTACCCCCTGTCAGGTTTGGTCCGAGCTAGGCTTATGCCTCTAGGACTGCCCCCTGATCCAATAATCTCGGGATCGGCTAGAGCTAGGCATTTCACTCCCAAAGTTACCACCCATACTCAATCATTAACCACATATATGCATTACTTTATTCCTTACTTTTGAGATTGATACCTTTACTTGTGAGAGATTGGTACATTCACTTATGAGAGATTAATGTATATATAGTCACCACATTATTGGAAGCTTAAGAACATAATATTGGGACTTTTGGAACATGTCCATAAGTATGTAACTCATGAACAACAACGACTAATGAATTAGGAATATGTGACTTAAGAATGAATAGATTCTCCTTACGTCGTCACTTTCCTTGAAACAGTTTCTTTTAGTAGTTACAACATTATTGGAACTTGGAACCATGTTCATAATTATTTGATCCATGAATGACAATAGACCAAGAGTAACGTATATATGATTAACAATAGATGATAACCTGAAACGAGATGCCTTAGGACATTTCGGAAATGAGTAAGTACCACAACAAGGTGTTCACTATATGCCTCAGAAAGGTATGAAAAGAGTAACCTTACATACCTTGTATTCTCAATACGATTATACAATCTTAAATGTGCATACAATAGTCCCACTCCATCCTTATGTTTCACTTTACAATACAAGTACATAACGGAATTTACATTAACCACCAACTACCTTACAATTGCATATAATGACAATAGGTTACATGATTGCCTTAACATGGCATTTCCCCCTCGACAATACCATGTATGAAACTATCATACCAACAATACCACAACATTTCCAACATTGACCAAAACATCACATACCAATAGCATTTCACAACAAAGTTTCTCCTTTACACTTTCTCATTCACACCATATCACAATTAATCCATCAAGTCACCTTAATACACCTCATATCACATATCGGCCAAAATCCCATAAATTACATGTATTGGAAAATAACAAGTTTAGAAACATAATTACACCATACATGTTGATATTTCATCCATACCATGCTCTTTCATCAAAACCACAAGTCATAGTTCAAGTTTAAGTTCCATGGATAACACATCTTTTAGCCAAAAAGAAAGAATGCATTATGTACACTTTTTGACATACCCATCATGATCTACATACTCTCCCATGCATATAATATATTAATCCATAAGAATAATCACTTACCCAATCTTGAGAAATGATGATCTTGCTCCAAAAGATGGCTTAGGGTTCTTATGGTTTGAGAGATATGTTTGAGAAAATATATAAAACGCATGAGAGTTACAAATGAATAAAATATGATTTTTGGGTCTTTATATAGTCCTTTGGGTCATCCTTATCCATTCTTGGCATTTAATGCTATGTTTGGCTTGGTCAATTTAAGAATGGGTCATTTGGCCCATTCTTGGCCCATGTTTTCTTCCTCATTTTGGGCTTTTATTGAGCCCAAATCACTCAACCCAATAAAATCAAGAATTTATCATGTTTAAATCATTTCATACGTGTCACTACAATATTCCTACTCACGTGATTCATATTCGTAGCCTCAATTCCAAAAACAAGTGATTCTAGCCACGTATGGCTTATTTTGACCAAAAGGGTAAAAACGTCATTTGGATGCCAAATTCATTCACGAATAATCTTATCAAATGGAATGGCAATTACATCAATTATTCCATGTATAGGCTCATGGTTTTAGAATAAATGTAGCAAAAAGTGGCCCGGTGCGCCCCCGGGCACCCTTAGGACTTAGAAATATTTCCAACATTTGAAGGGTGCGCACAAGCAGACTAGCACGCCCTTGGGCACGCCACCTTGCTGCCTGTGGGCTAAAATTTTTAGCCTAGAGCGGC
Organism: Capsicum rhomboideum; assembly: GCA_031232105.1. Lineage (NCBI taxonomy): Eukaryota > Viridiplantae > Streptophyta > Magnoliopsida > Solanales > Solanaceae > Capsicum > Capsicum rhomboideum. The sequence continues at coordinate 57,427,850 of CP124718.1, forward strand.
CTGGAACGCCTCTGGGAGCACCCCACTCCTATTTTTTTTAAATTTTCGTTTCTTCGACTTTTCTTTGCGGATTTGGCTAGATACTTCAAGTTCTATTCTTTAACTTACTTCGTACTTCTCATAGTTTTGACAACATTTGGGTCATCGTAGATCGATTGACCAAGTTTGCCCATTTCATCCCTAGGATTAGACATAGCTCGTTTAGTGCTTTAGGATGGGATTGAGAAGCCTTAGCCTAGGTTTGGGTAGGTTCTTCCCTTAGGTTGGGTTATTGGAGTCTGGTAGTGGGCCTCACTACCTTTTTTTTTGATAGAATACTTTGAATGATGTTCTATTAGACTCAAATGGGCTTATGGCTGCTTTCTTAGTCTAATACCTGGGTTTGGGTTTACTTAGACTTGATTGTATGCTTATTTAGCCTTATCACCCTGGGTAGGGCAGTATTTGACCTTAAACTGTGCCTCTTTAATTTAAAAGGTGGAACCCTCCTAGCCTTAACAAATTTGATAGCCTAAGGTTGAATTTTTTGAATGAGTGGATTGGAGATAGGTTAAACCCCAGGGATATCTCTAGTTATTTCATGCTTATTCAGTTCCAGCTTTAGTTTGGCGATTACTGTAAATATTATTACCTATGAGTTCTGGTTTGAGTCGGGCATATGCTTTATGTCTATCATTCTGAGTTCCGGTTAGAGTCTGATATCTGGTTATAATTATGGTTCACTATTTATAAGTTCTGGTTTGATTTTGATATCTGGCCTCTTGTTATTATTCATTGGTTTCGGTTCAAGTCTGGTACATTTTTATCATTATGGATCTCGGATTGGAAATTCATTGGACATGTAAGTTTTACAATTATAGCTAGGAAAGGAGTGTACGATATGCATATCTTTCATTTGGGTTTATGTCACACTCCGAGTTCCAACGAGGCGGACTGGTACCCGTAGCCGATAAGGCCCGAGTGAACCAAGTTTTGCTTACATTCATTCATATGCATGCCATAGGAAACACCACTCTCACGTAAGAACATAAAAGGCTAATATCGAAAATCATGGAACATGTGATATATTTATATATATATGTGAAACTTGGCCTTCAGGGACATCAAGTCAACCGAACATACATCTCGTTCCTTCACCTTCATTTACATACCCACATACGTCTACAAAATCCTCTAACATAATTACATACACGACCAACCTAAATCGGGACAAGTCCCCGCTTTACATAACATCTACAATACCAAAACCAATGTACAATTTGAACACGGAAATCCCCTAACTAACTGGAGCTCACCAAAGATCAGTAGATGTCCTACAGCTTACTGGGGAGGTCTACTAGTACCTGTGCCTGCAGCAAGTAAGGTGAATCTTCCAAGAGGGGTCAGTACGAAGAAAGTACTGAGTATGTAAGGTTGTATAGAACTGAATCAGTATATAAGAACTTCACTGGAAAATAATTACAAGGGAAATGCCCAATATGAATAAGCCATCAATCTATATATTTGGAACTGCACGCATTACTTTCGATACTCTCTTCACTTTTGTACTTTTGTATCTCTTCTTACTTACTTGTCAATCATTAATCATATACTGCTTGGGCCCAACTGATCAGTGGGAAATTAATAATATTGTCATGCAGGTGTTCATGTCACCCCATGGATACACCCATAATGTTGGGATAGTCATCATGCAGGTGTCTCTTTCACCCCATGGATATCATCATACAGGTGTTTATTTCACCCCATGGATACACTCATAATATCTTACTTCATTCTTTAACTTTTACGAGATTGGTACCTTTAATTGTGAGAGGTTGTCACGCTCACTCATGAGAGATTAATACCATCACTTATGAGAGATTGATACGTTTGTTTGTGAGACATTGACATGTTGAAGCCATAACCTTATTGGAAGCTTTGAAATATAACATTATTGGGAATTGGAACCATGTCCATAATTATGTAACACATGAGCAACAACGACTAAAGAATGAGGAACATGTGACTTAACAATAGATACAACCTGAATGAGATGCCTTTGGACATTTCGGAATGGAATAAGTACATAGTCCATCTGAACAATATGCTGCAGAAAGATATAGATAGAATAACCTTACATACCTTGGCCTCTGTATATGAACACTCAATCCTATACTTGAATACAATATCCCAGCTTCTTCCTTACATCTTACTCTACAATACAAGTACATATCGGAGCTTACATTAGCAACTAGTTACTATACAAGCGTACAAATGACAATGAGCTATATGACTGCCATATAATGTCATGTCACCCTTTACAACACAATCCACTGTGTTACCACATCAACAATACTATAATACACCACACATTAACTAATAAATTATACATCAATAGCATTTCACACCACGTTTACCATTTACATCCCCTAACTTTCATTCAGTCATAATTTCTGTAACACCCCATAACTTTCCAACCCTACTTGACGACGTATAATAATGTTTACTTAGGTGTCGAGAGCCACAAGTATGTATTTGGTAATGTTAATGATGAGAAAATTAAACTTGGGCCTCGTACATGTGATTAGCCCTTCGTAGAAGGTGTTTTGTGATTTTCATGGAGCATTTGTGGGGTTCAAAATGAGGATAAGAGGACCTCCAAACAAAGGATATTAAAGGTAAGAAGTAAGTTAAAGAATAGCACTTGAAGTATCTAACCAAATCCGCGAAGAAAAGTCGAAAAATGAAATTTTTTGAAAAACTAAGTGTGGGGAGCACTAGTGGGCATGCCAGGCTGCTCTGGGCTAAAATTTTTAACCCACAGGCAGCAAGCTGGCACGCCCAAGGGCGTGCCATGCTGGTTTTGCTCACTTTTCAAAGTTGGAAATTTTCTTAAATCCCAAGGGTGCCCGGGGACGTACCGGGCCAATTTTTGCCACGTTTCTTCTACAACCATGAGCATATACATGGTATGAGTGAAGTATTATATTGGTATGGTAAAATTACTCTCGAACGAATTGGGCATTAAAATGATGGTTTTACCCTTGTGGTCAAAATAAGCCATACGTGGCTAGAATCACTTGTTTTTGGGATTGAGGCTACGAATATAAATCCCGTAAGTGGGAATATCATCGTAACGTGTATGAAATGATTTAAACATGGGAAATTATTGATTTTATTGGGTTAGTGAATTGGGCTCAAAGAGGGCCCAAAATGTGAAAGAAGACATGGGCCAAAAATGGGTCAAATGACCCATTCTTCCCTTGACCTTCTAGACTAATGCTATAAGAGTGGATAAGGATGGAATTGGGGGCTTATATAAAGGGACAAAAATCTGATTTATTATTCATTACAAACACACATGCTTTTCCATCTTTTTCTAGACAATTCCAAGAAAACCTCTTTTGCCCTCAAAACCCTAAGGCACTTCTTGGAGCAAGATCATCATCTTCCAAGCTTGGGTAAGTGATTATTATTATGGATTAATATATTATATGTATGGGAGAGTATGTAGATCATGTTGGTTATTCTTGGAAGTGTTGAACATGGCACTTTGTGTGATTGTAAAAGATGTGTTATCCATGGGATTTAAACTTGAAATATGACTTGTGGTTTTGATGAAAGAGCATGGCATGGATGAAATATAAACTTGTATGGTGTTATTATGTTATTAAACATGTTATTTTTTTATAAGTGTAATTTATGGGATTTTGGATGATTTGTTGTTGTGAGGTATATTGAAGTGAATTGGTGGAACAATTGTGATGTTTGATGATGAAGAGTGGAAAGCATGAACTTGGTGTGCCATGCTATTGGTTATCATGTATTGGTCAATGTATGGAATATTTTGGAATTATTGGTATGGTAATTGAATCAATGGTATTGTAGAGAAGGAAATGACATTTTAAAGGCAAACATGTAACTCATTGACGTCATACGCATTTGTAAGGTATTAGAATAAATTCCGTTATGTACTTGTGTTGTAGAGTGAAACATAAGGAAGGAGCAGGACTATTGTATGCACATTTAAGATTGTATAATCATATTGAGAATCCAAGGTATGTAAGGTTACTCTTTCCGTATTCTTCTATACCATATTGCTCGCATTGACTTTGGGCTTGTCCTATTTCGAGAGGTTTTGAAGTATATAAATTCAGGTTGACATATGTTGTTCTTCATATGTGTCCTATACTTAGATGACTTTTGATTCACTTATCTCTTATTCATTGATTGAAGTTCCAACGCTGTCATAACGTAGTCAATTCTAAAAGAACTATCTCAAAGGGAGTAAGATGTAGGAAGAATCTATTTATTCTTTTTCCAATCATGTCATGTTCCAAAGTCCAATATTATTGTGATTATCTTTGTACCAATCTTTCACAAGTCAAAAGTTCCAATAATGTTGTGACTACTAAAAGAAACTGTTTCAAGGAAAGTGACGACGTAAGGAGAATCTATTCATTCTTATGTCACATATTCCCCATTCTTTAGTCGTTGTTGGTTATGAGTTACATACTTATGGACATGTTTCAAAAGTTCCAATAATGTTTTGTTCTTAAGCTTCCAACAATGTGGTGACTATATACATCAATCTCTCATAAGAGGATGAGTCAATCCCTTACAAGTACATCTCTCAAAAGTAAGAAATAAAGTAATTCCTATTTGTTGGTGGCTAATAATTGAGTATGGGTGGTAGCTTTGGGGGCAAAATGCCTAGCTCAAGCCGATCCCGGGATTATTGGATCAGGGGACAGTCCTAGAGGTATAAGCTTAGCTCGGATCGATCCTAACAGGGGGTAGCTCTAGAGGTAAAAACCTAGCTCAAGCCGAACCTGATGAGTTTATTTATGGGTGGCAGCTCTAGAGGTAATAACCTAGCTCGAGCCAAACCCGATGCTTTGATTTATGGGTGGTTGCTCTAGAGGCAAAGTCCTAGCTCGAGTCGATCCCAACATAACGTTATGTTATGTTAAGACCCACTGATCATTTGGGGCTCGGATACAATATGATATAAGCGATGAGGAATAAACAACAAAGCAAAGAAAATAATTTATGTAAGGTACATGGTTCGACATATGAAGATCGATAGGTTATTCATATTGACTATCATATTACATTCTGATTCTATTGACGTATTTGCGACAATTTCATATGGCCTTACATACTCAGTACATTCTCCGTACTGACCCCTCTTGGGGGATTTACCTTACTTGCTGCAGGCGCAGGTACTAGTAGACCTCCATAGTAGGTTGCGGATCTTTTGCGGACTTTTGGTGAGCTCCAGTTGGTTCGGGGCTTTCTGAGTTGCTATGTACATTTATTTTGGTATTGTATATGAGTATAGAGTGGGGTGTTATCCCGACTCTAGGATTGTCATAGACATGTATCTGTAGAGGCTTTGTAGACTTATGTGAGAACAGAATGTAAGGTATGTATGTTCATTTTTACTTGATGGCCCTAATGTCCAAGTCTCTTATGTATATATATTTAATACTTCATGATTTCCGCACTTAGCATCTTATGTCTTTACGAGGTGGAGATGATTTTTCTGGTACGCATATGATTGGGTATGAGTAAAGATTGGTTCTCTCGGGCCTTATCAACTTTGGGTACTAGTCCACCCCATTGGGAGACGGGGCATGACAAAAGTGGTATTAGAGCAGGTCGTTTTAAGGGTGTCTACAAAGCCGTGTCTAAGTAGAGTCCTGCTTATGGATGTGTTGTGCACCACATTTATAAGTAGGAGGATACGGGAAATTTAGGATGTTGTTTCTTTTATTCATTCCTAGATTGTGCAATAGAGCCAGTATTGTAAGTTAAATCATATCTGACCATGGTGATTGGTTTCCTTTGATATTGAAACTGCCGATGACAAGAAGAGGTAAAGGCAAGGGTAAGCAGGTTGTTACGCTTGCCGTAGAAGGATCGAGTAGACCACCACCTGACCAAGCTAGTCAAGGTGGAGCTGATACTAAATTTGCATCACGGGCTTCTTCCACTTTCCCAGCTCCGAAAAAGCTGAGAAGAAGAGAAGTATCTTAAAAACTGCTCGTTAATACTATTGAGTAGGATTTTATGAGTGCGGTAAAAATATTGACCCGTGTAGTTGCTTCACAAGCTCAAAGACAAGCTCTTGTGCAGCAGAAAGAGGGACAGAGGCAGAGGAAGAGGATGCAAGGATTGGAAGAAAGATCGTCAAAAAAGGCTAAACCCATGGGACAAATCATGGCGTCCCAAGGAGGATTTGGGCCTCAGAGTTTTCACAAACTGCCTAGGCCATCATTTCCCCATTCCACAACAATTACTCCCCCTCTATTCCAAGGGTTTAGAAGCAACCAGTTTGGGCAAGGAGGGGAGATTCAGGTTTTACGGACAGTGAGGTATCAAGCACAAGGAAGTATGAACCACCCTAGGTTTTATCATCGATTGTGCCAGCGCTGCGGGAGGTTTCATGCAGGTGAATGTCGGGCCGGAATGAATGTTTGCTTTTGGTGTGGCGTGCTAGGGCATATGGTGAGAGAGTGGCCACAAAGAGTCATGGGTGGTATGACACGACCTACGGGAGCCACCGTTGCGTTATCATCGTCAGATGTACAACCTGTTGGTTATGGAAAAGGTGCTAGAGGAGAAGCTAGTTCTCGTGGCATTCAGGGCAGTACCTACGCCGTGGCGGATCGGGAGAAATTTGAGGCTTCTCCTGATGATGTGACAGGTATATTATCTGTATTTTTACGTAACGTATTTACATTGGTTGATTCGGGTTTACCCTATCATATGTCATTCCATTGATTGTTGAAAAAAAAATTCTAGAATGTTTAGTTAATCCACTTGAGATAACTCTACACTAAAAGGGGAATGTATTGCAACTAGAAGAGTGCATCATGATTGTGTGGGGTTATGATACATTGGATGATCTTATTGAATTGAAAATGGTGGATATTGATGTTATAAGGGGAATGGATTGGTTGGTTTCTTGTTATGCCACGGTAGATTGCCGGGCTAAGAAGGTACATATTCATTTTCCACAAGGAGATTCTTTTGAATGGAAGGGTAATGTGGGGGCACCAAGAGGAAAATTTTATTTTCTATCTTACAGCGAAGAAATTGATAGCCAAGGAGCATGTATGTCAGTTAGTCTGAGAGCAAGATATTGATGTGAAACCACCAAGTCCTCAATAGGTTCCGGTGGTCAATGAATTTCTGGATATATTTCCTGATGAATTTCCAGGCTTACCCCCAGAATGGGAAGTAGAGTTTAGTACTGATGTGATTCAAGGCATTCCACCTATCTCTCTTCCTTCGTATAAAATGGCTCCAGCAGAGCTACGGGAATTAAGAAGAACAAGTAAAGGGCTTGGCGGACAGGGGGTACATAAGATCTAGTATGCCCTTTGGGGCGCATCCGTGTTAGTGTTAAAAAAAATAATAACAAAAATAAAAAATTAAAAAAAAATGATGAAATGGTACTTGAGAACGTGTATTGACTATTGGCAACTGCATAAAGTACCGATCAAGAACAAATATCCCATCCCAGGAACTGACAATTTTTTTGATCAGTTACAGGGTGCCAAGTGTGTTGTTACTTTTTATCAAAAGGACTGTATTCACTCTTTCTTGCACCAAGTTCTATGGAACAAGAGTTACTTGAGATCAGGTTATCACTAAGTCAGAGTTAGAAACAAATATATACTTGAGAAAGCCTTTCGAACACGGTCTGACTATTATGGTTCTTAGTTGTGTCACTGGGACTAACAAATGTACCAGCTGTTGTTATGGATTGGATGAATAGGGTGTTCAAATTATTCTTGGATGTATTTGTGACCGTGTTCATGGATGAAATTCTGGGTTATTCGAGATCACAAGAGGACCATGCCAATTACATACGGTAGGTGTTACATCTTCTTCGGGATCGTAAGTTGAATGCAAAGTTCTCTAAGTATGAATTTTGGTTAAAATCCATAGCATCATTGGGTCACATTGTGTCGGATGCAAGAATAAGGATTGGGACGCAAAAGAATGAAGAAGTGAAAAAAAAGAGAAGAGATCTACGACTCCCACAGAGATTTGTCGTTTCTTGGGTTGGCAGGTTACAGAAAATTAACTTCTACATCAGTTTTAGTATTTCTTGAAGACACAAAAGGTTATGTAATGTATTGTGATGCTTCCAGGGTTGACCTCGGATGTGTGTTAATGCAGCATGGTAAGATAATAGCGTATGCCTCACGACAGTTGTAGCCATATGAGACAAACTATCTCACACATGATTTTGAGGTAACAGTTGTTGTATTTTATTTGAAAGATACGACACCACTATTTAGGGTTCATATTGATATATAAATAGTGATCATAAGAGTTTCCATATATTTTAGAGTAGAGGGACTTAAATTTGAAGTAGGGGAGGTAACTCACATTATTAGGAGATGATGATATGATATCGAGATCACAGCCGGGAAAAAAGCAAATGCGATGGACGATGCGTTAAGCCGCAAAGCACTAGAAAGTATGGACTGTCGGTTCATGGGGGAAAGCAAGGTTAGTTAAGGATCTGCATATGAATTAAACAATTTGGTAGTGCATGTACTTGAAACGCCAGATCAAAGGGTTATAACGCAAAATGCGACAAAGTCATCCTTCGTAGAGATGAAGGAAAAGCAACATGCAAATCCAATTTTTAGTTCGGCTGAAAAAGGAACGTACCACAAGGTTCGATGAAGGAATTTGAGTTTATGCAAGAGGGAGTACTAATATGTCAAGGTAGATCGTATGTATTGAATGTAGATGAGCTAAATATTCATCCGAAAGTTACCAAAAGGTAGTATGATTTGAAAGACATGGATTGGTGGGGGAAATATGAAGAAGAACATTGTAGAATTTGTAGCTTAATGCCCAAAATGTTAACAAGTCAAAATAGAACATTAGAAACCTGGAGGTTATATGCAGCGTCTCAAATTTTCCAGTTTGGACGTGGAATATGAGTAATATGGATTTTTTTTATCACACGTTTGTCTAGTACATTGTGGAAATTTGATTTTGAATGAGTGAGAGATAGCTGACAGGTTTACCTCATCATCACACATGTTTCCTTTTAGGACCACCTACATGGCTGAAGAATATGCGAGGTTGTATATTAAAGAGGAAGTACAACTATATGGAGTTCTGAACTCTATTATATTAGGATGGAGGGCTCGATTTGCTACACATTTTCTTTGAAGTTCTTTTCAGAGAAGGTTGGGTACATAAGTGAATTTGAGTATAGTTTTTCACCCTCAGACGAATGGACAAACAGAGTATTCTATCCCAACACTTGAAGGTGTATACTAGCCTGTACGAGAGACTTCAAAGGTAGTTAGGATGATCATCTACCCCTTATTGAATGTGCTTATCATGATAGCTATTGTTCAAGTATAAAAATGGTATCGTACGAAGGTTTATGTAGAATAAAGGTTAAATCATCAATTGGGTGATTTAAGCCGAGTGGAACTGCCTTATTTGGGGCTAGATTTGGTTCACTATGCTATGAAGAAGGTTAAGGGGGTACGACAGTACCTACGAGCTAAAACAAGTCATATGCTGAGATCCATTATTTTTATTAAACATATAAGCTATGCGGGATGTCACTTATGAAGGGATACATATTGCTATTCTATATGGATAAGTGGAAAGATGAGAAATAAAAATAATAATAGCGTTGGCAAAGGTATAGTGGAGAAACCGAATCACGTAGGGAGTCAAAGAAATGATGAAGTCAAAGTACTCGTGACTATTTCAACGGGGGATAAAGTTCAAGGTATGGAGTTGGGACCATAACAAGGAAGTATACATAAGTATTATATGTATATGTGTATATATGTTAAGATAGAGATGCATGGGATGTACATGAGACGATGTTACTAACATTTGAGGACGAATATTTCTAAGGGGGGAAGAATGTAACACCCCGTACCTTCCCAACCCTACTTGACGACGTAGAATAATGTTTACTTAGGTGTCGAGAGCCACAAGTATGTCTTTGGTAATGTTAATGATGAGAAAATTGAACTTGGGCCTCGTACATAAGATTAGTCCTTCGTAGGAGGTGTTTTGTGATTTTCGTGGAGCATTTGTGGGGTTCAAAATGAGGCTAAGAGGACCTCCAAACAAAGGATATTAAAGGTAAGAAGTAAGTTAAAGAATAGCACTTGAAGTATCTAACCAAATCTGCGAAGAAAAGTCGAAAAATAGAATTTTTTGAAAAACTAAGTGTGGGGAACACTAGAGGGCGTTCCAGGCCACTCTGGTCTAAAATTTTTAGCCCATAAGCAGCAAGCTGGCGCGCCCAAGGGCGTGCCAGGCTGGTTTTGCTCACTTTTCAAAGTTGGAAATTTTCTTAAGTCCCAAGGGTGCCCGGGGACGTACTGGGCCCATTTTTGCCACATTTATTCTACAACCATGAGAATATACATGGTATGAGTGAAGTATTATATTGGTATGGTAAAATTACTCGTGAACGAATTTGGCATCAAAATGACGGTTTTACCCTTGTGGTCAAAATAAGCCATACGTGGCTAGAATCACTTATTTTTGGGATTGAGGCTACGAATATAAATCCCGTAAGTGGGAATATCGTTGTAACGTGTATGAAATTATTTAAACATGATAAATTATTGATTTTATTGGGTTAAGTGAATTGGGCTCAAAAAGGGCCCAAAATGTGAAAGAAGACATGGGCCAAAAATGGGTCAAATTACCCATTCTTCCCTTGACCTTCCAGACAAAGCATTTAATGCTATAAGAGTGTCTAAGGATGGAATTGGGGGCTTATATAAAGGTCCAAAAATCTGATTTATTATTCATTACAAACACACATGCTTTTTCATCTTTTTCTAGACAATTCCAAGAAAACCTCTTTTGCTCTCAAAATCCTAAGGCACTTCTTGGAGCAAGATCATCATCTTCCAAGCTTGGGTAAGTGATTATTATTATGTATTAATATATTATATGTATGGTAGAGTATGTAGATCATGTTGGTTATGCTTGGAAGTGTTGAACATGGTACTTTGTGTGTTTGTAAAAGATGTGTTATCCATGGGATTTAAACTTGAAATATGACTTGTGGTTTTGATGAAAGAGCATAGTATGGATGAAATATCAACTTGTATGGTGTTATTATGTTATTAAACATGTTATTTTATTATAAGTGTAAATTATGGGATTTTGGCCGATTTGTTGTTGTGAGGTATATTGAAGTGAATTGGTGGAACAATTGTGATGTTGTGATGATGGAGAGTGGAAAGCATGAACTTGGTGTGACATGCTATTGGTTATCATGTATTGGTCAATGTATGTAATATTGTGGAATTATTGGTATGATAATTGAATCAATGGTATTGTAGAGAAGGAAATGACATTTTAAAGGCAAACATGTAACTCATTGACGTCATACGCATTTGTAAGGTATTTGATGGTTAATGTAAATTCCATTATGTACTTGTGTTGTAGAGTGAAACATAAGGACGGAGCGGTACTATTGTATGCACATTTAAGATTGTATAATCGTATTAAGAATACAAGGTATGTAAGGTTACTCTTTCTGTATTCTTCTACACCATATTGCTCGCATTGACGTTGGGCTTGTCCTATTTCGAGAGGTTTTGAAGTATATAAATTCAGGTTGACATATGTTGTTCTTCATATGTGTCCTATACTTAGATGACTTTTGATTCACTTATCTCTTATTCATTGATTGAAGTTCCAACGCTGTCATAACGTAGTCAATTTTAAAAGAACTATCTCAAAGGGAGTAAGATGTAGGAAGAATCTATTTATTCTTGAAAAGTATTTTTCCAATCATGTCATGTTCCAAAGTCCAATATTATTGTGATTATCTTTGTACCAATCTTTCACAAGTCAAAAGTTCCAATAATGTTGTGACTAATAAAAGAAACTGTTTCAAGGAAAGTGACGACGTAAGGAGAATCTATTCATTCTTAAGTCACATATTCCCCGTTCATTAGTCGTTGTTGTTTATGAGTTACATAGTTATGGACATGTTCCAAAAGTCCCAATAATGTTATTTTCTTAAGCTTCCAACAATGTGGTGACTATAAACATCAATCTCTCATAAGAGGATGAATCAATCTCTTGCAAGTACATCTCTCAAAAGTAAGAAATAAAGTAATTCCTATTTGTTGGTGGTTAATGATTGAGTATGGGTGGTAGATTTGGGGGCAAAATGCCTAGCTCAAGCCGATCCCAGGATTATTGGAACAGGGGGCAGTCCTAGAGGTATAAGCTTAGCTCGGACCGATCCTGACAGGGGTAGCTCTAGAGGTAAAAACCTAGGTCCAGCCGAACCTGATGAGTTGATTTATGGGTGGTAGCTCTAGAGGTAATAACCTAGCTCGAGCCGAACCCGATGCTTTGATTTATGGGTGGTTACACTAGAGGTAAAGTCCTATCTCGAGCCGATCCCAACATAACGTTATGCTATGTTAAGACCCACTGATCAGTTGGGGACCGAGTACGATATGATATAAGCGATGAGGAATAAACAACAAAGCGAAGAAAATAATTTATGTAAGGTACATGGTTCCACATATGCAGATCGATGGGTTATTCATATTCACTATCATATTACATTCTGATTCTATTGACGTATTTGCGACAATTTCATATGGCCTTACATACTCAGTACATTCTCCGTACTAACCCCTCTTGGGGTATTTACCTTACTTGCTGCAGGCGCAGGTACTAGTAGACCTCCATAGTAGGTTGCGGATCTTTTGCGGACTTTTGGTGAGCTCCAGTTGGTTTGGGGCTTTTTGAGTTGCTATGTACATTTATTTTGGTATTGTATATGAGTATAGAGCGGGGTGTTGTCCCGACTCTAGGATTGTCATAGACATGTATCTGTAGAGGCTTTGTAGACTTATGTGAGAACAAAATGTAAGATATGTATGTTCATTTTGACTTGATGGCCCTAACGGCCAAGTCTCTTATGTATATATATCTAATTCTCCATGATTTATGCACTTAGCATCTTATGTCTTTACTAGGTGGTGATGATTCTTATGGTACGCATATGATTGGGCATGAGTAAAGATTGGTTCTCTCGGGCCTTATCAGCTTCGGGTGCAAGTCCACCCCGTTGGGAGATGGGGCATGACAATTTCTCCATCATAACAACATATGAACAACCATACATACTTCATATAGTCCAACATGCCGCTATACGACACTTTAAAGTCATTAAAATGAAATCATAAGTTGATAATTACATCCAAAAAGGGAATCGAGGCCTTCGGGGGTCGACTAGATGCGAAAACATACAAAACCGAACCTGGGGCTGACCTGCGAAGACACCTTCGCCCGCAAGTAGCTGAGTTACGCCCGCAGGTGGCTTTTACCAGATGCCATAGGCACCTGCGTTGGCATCTGCGCCCGCAGGTGCCCTCGTTTGCGGGGGCGGATGCCTGTTTTGGTCCAAATTGGTTTCTTTTGGGTCTTTTTATGCAATGAATGGTCCATGACCATAACTAAACTTCTTTTGACATATTCTTTGATCGTTTTAGTGCCAACAATCAGCTATGGTCTCACAACACCCAAAACTACACTTCTCGGTCAATACGTCACCAAATCCAAAACCATTTTCCCCATAACAATCCCAATAATTATACACAAGGATAAAACAAGGTAAGACTATAATCATATATCACATGAAAATATTGAATCCATCAAGTTCACTTCCTTCAAGACCACAAGTCCATGTTCAAGTTTACAAGACAAAACCATTCTCTGATTGCAAAAATAGACAGTTTTACACATCGCAAACTGTCCAACACTTTGCCAACACAACCAACATGATTTATACACCATATTAAACATATAATATACTAAACCATGAGAATAATACTTACCAAAGAGTGATCTTGTTCCAAAAGAGATGAGAGCTTAGGGTTTGTACCTAGAGAGAAAAGTTCTGGATAAGTCTAGAAAAAGGCATGAGAGTTTCTTTGAATAAAAATCTTATTTCATCCCCTTTTATATTCCCATAAAGTCTCATTCTTAGCCACATATGTCATGTGTTTACTTGGTCAATAAAAGAGCTATGCAAGAATGGGTCAAATTCTCTTTTGGGCCATGTCTTTCTCATGATTTTGGGCCTCATTTGGCCCAATGGCACAAGACTCATTAATGCCCGATAAATTAATGTATAATTCATCAAATATCTCATGTTTGAATGATTCCATAAATGTAAATGTAGTCGTATAGTTTTGAAAACATACGGGGTGTTACAGTTTATTTTACATTTTGTAATACCCCGTACCTTCCCAACCCTACTTGACGACATTAAATAATGTTTACTTAGGTGTCAAGAGCTATAAGTATGTCTTTGGTAATGTTAATGATGATAAAAATTGAAATCTGTCCTCGTACATGTGATTAGTCCTTCGTAGGAGGTGTGTTGTGATTTTTGCGGAGTATTTGTGGGGTTCAAAATGAGGCTAAGAGGACCTCTAAACAAAGTATATTAAGGGTAAGAAGTAAGTTAAAGAATAGGACTTGAAGTATCTAACCAAACCCGTGAAGAAAATTCAAAAAATGAAATTTTCAGAAAAACTAAGTTGGCTCAGGCGCGCCAGAGGGCATGCCAGGCTGGTTTTGCCACTTTTTCAAAAGTTGGAAATTTCTTAAGTCCCAAAGGTGCCCGGGGACGTACCGAGCCAATTTTTGCCATGTTTCTTATACAAAGATGAGTGTATACATGGAATGAGTAAAGTATTATATTGGTATGATAAAATTACTCGTGAACGAATTTGGCATCAAAATGATGATTTTACCCTTGGGGTCAAAATGAGCCATACATGGCTAGAATCACTTGTTTTCGGGATTGAGGCTACAGATATGAATAGCGTGAGTGGAAATATTGTTGTAACACGTATGAGGTGATTTAAACATGAGAAATTATTGATTTTATTGGGTTAAGTAAATTGGCCTAAAAAAGGGCCCTAAATATGGAAGAAGACATGGGCTAAAAATGGGTCAAATGACCCATTCTTTCCTTGACCTTCTAGAACACCATATTTAATGCCATAGAATGGCTAAGGATGGACTTAAAGGATTATAAAAGGGACCAAAAAAATCTTATTTTTATTCACATGAGACTCTCATGCTTTCTAGACATTTCTCAACTATTTTTCTCTCAAAACCCTAAGAACTCAAAGCCCACTTTCAGAGAAAGATCATCATTTTTCAAGCTTGGGTAAGTGATTATTGTTATGGATTAATATATTATATGCATGGGAGAGTATGTAAATCATGTTGTTATGCTTGGAAGTGTTGAACATGGTACTTTGTGTTTTTGTAAAAGATTTGTGATCCATGAGATTTAAGTTTGAAATATGACTTGTGACTTTGATGAAAGGGAATGGTATGGATAAAATATGAACATGTATGGTGTGATTTTGTTATTAAACTTGTTATTTTCATTTAAGTGTAAATTATGGGATTTTGGCCGATATGTGCTATGAGGTGTATTAAGGTGACTTGATGGATTATTTATGATGTGGTGTGAATGAGAAAGTGTAAAGGAGAAGTTTTGTGGTGAAATGTTATTGATTGTCATGTATTGTTCAATGTACGGAATATTGGGAAATTATGGGTATGATAATTTCATCAATGGTTTTGTCAAGGGGGAAATGGCATGTTTAGGCAAATATGTAACTCATTGAAGTTATATGCATTTGTAAGGTAGTTGGTGGTTAATGTAAATCCCGTTATGTATTTGTGTTGTAGAGTGAAACATAAGGAAGGAGCGGGACATTGTATGCACATCAAAGATTGTATATTCGTATTGAGAATACAAGGTATGTAAGGTTACTCTGTCCATATCTTTCTGCGGCAAATAGTATCCACATTGACATTATGCTTGTCCTATCCCGAAATGTGCTAAGGTATCCTATATCCGATTATCAATGGTCATTATCACATAGTTCCTACTCATTGATCAATTGTGAACCACATGTCTCATATTCATGGTTAATGTTCCAAACACCCAATAAGGTTATGTTCCAATGTTCCAATGGTGATTACACTCATGTCTCTTGTTCATGGATAATAGTCCATTGGTTCCAATGGTGATGTGGTTCTAATAATGTTATGTTTCTCACAATGTTTATTTACATGTCTCTCACTCATTGGTTAATGATCCAAAGCTTAAAGTAAAGTTGTAACTATCATTGTATCAATCTCAAAGTAATGAATAAAGTTATGCATATATGTGGTCAATGATCAAGTATGGGTGGTAGCTTTTGGGCAATATGCCTAGCTCAAGCCGATCTCGATATTGTTGTATCAGGGGGCATTCCTAGGGGCATAAGCCTAGCTCAGAATGATCCTGACAGGGGGAAGCTCTTGGGGTTCCCAAATTTGCAATTACTGTCAACCTATTGCGGAGGTCTACTAGTGCCTGCACCTGCAGCATTTAAAGTAAGTTCCCCAAGAGGGGTCAGTACGAAGAATGTACTGAGTATGTAAGGCTCAATGAAACTGTATGATATGTAAACATGTCAATAAACTCAAATACAAATGAGTGATCAATATGGATAAGTCACTATACTGAACTTTGGAGACCATGTATATTGCTTCCATTACTTTCTTTGCTTCTATGATTATTCATCTTTGCCTGTGACCTGTTATACCCGGGCCCCGACTGATCAGTGGGCTTACATAACATAACATTATGTTGGGATCGGCTCGAGCTAGGCTTATGCCTCCAGAGCTGCCACCCTAAGAATCAATATATTGGGATCGGCTCGAGCTAGGTTTTTGCCTCTAGAGCTGCCACCCATAAATCAACATATCAGGTTCGGCTTGAGCTAGGTTTATACCTCCAGAGCTGCCCCCTGTCAGGTTCGGCCCGAGCTAGGCTTATGCTTCTAGGACTGCCCTCTGATCCTGGGATCGGCTTGAGCTAGGCTTATGCCCCCAAAGCTGCCACCCATACTTGATCATTAACCATATATGCATTACTTCACTTCTTTACTTTTGAGAGATTGATACCTTTACTTGTGAGAGATTGGTACATTCACTTGTGAGAGATTGATACATTCATTTGACATAGCATTTTTGGAAGCTTTGGAACCATAACCAAAATAGAAGACATGTGAATAAACATTTTTGGAAACATAGCCTTATTGGAAACATAACACCATTGGAACCATTGGACAATCATCCATAAACAAGATGCATGAGCATAATCACTTTTGGAACTTTGCAAAACAAGCTTATTGAGCTTTTGGAACAATATCCATGAATATGAGACATGAGATTCACAATTGATCTATGAGTAGGAAACATATGATAATGACCATTGATAATCGGATATAGAATACCTTAGCACATTTCGGTATGGAACAAGCGTAATGTCAATGTGAATACTATTTGCGGCAGAAAGATATGGATAGAGTAACCTTACATACCTTGTATTCTCAATACGAATATACAATCCTAGATGCGTATACAATAGTCCCGTTCCTTCTTTATGTGTCACTCTACAACACAAATATATAACGGAATTCACATTAACCACCAACTACCTTACAAATGCATATAACGTCAATGAGTTACATGTTTGCCTTTAAACATGCCATTTCCCCTTGACAAAACCATTGATGAAATTATTATCCCAAAAATCCCACAATATTCTCAACATTGACCAATACATGATAATCAATACATTTCTCCACAACACTTCTCCTTTACACTTTCTTATCCATACCACATCACAAAGAATCCATCAAAATTACCTTAATACACCTCATAGCACATATCGGCCAAAATCCCACAATTTACACTTATAGAAAAATAACAAGTTTAATAATAAAATCACACCATGCATTTTCATATTTTATCCATACCATGATCGTTCATCAAAGTCACAAGTCATAATTCAAGCTTGAATCTCATAGATCACAAATCTTATATAAAAACACAAAGTACCATGTCTAACACTTTCAAGCATAACCAACATGATTTACATACTCTCCCATGCATATAACATATTAATCCATAACAATAATCACTTACCCAAGCTTGAAAAGTGATGACTTTGCTCCAAAAGTGAGCTTTGAGTCCTTAGGGTTTGAGAGCAAATATCTTATCTTTTGTCTAAAAAGGCATGAGACTTATGAAGAATAAATATCAGATTTTTTGATCCCTTTTATAATCCTTTATGTCCATCCTTATCCACTCTTAAAGCATTAAATGCTTGGTCTAGAAGGTCAAGGCAAGAATGGGTCTTTTGACCCATTTTGGCCCATGCCTTCTTCTCATTTTTGGGCCTTTTATTGAGCCCAATTCACTTAAACCAATAAAATTAATAATTTCTCATGTTTAAGTCATATTATACATGTTACAACAATATTCTCTCACTCATGCTATTCATATCCATAGCCTCAAACCCAAAAATAAGTGATTCTAGCCACGTATGGCTTATTTTGACCATAAGGGCAAAACTGTCATTTTGATGCCAAATTCGTTCTCAAGTAATTTTATCATACCAATATAATATTTCATTCATTCCATGTATATAATCGTGATTGTAGAAGAAATGTGGCAAAAATCGGCTCGGTACGTCCCCAGGCACCCTTGGGACTTAAGAAAATTTCCAACTTTGAAAAGTGGCCAAAACCAGCGTGGGACGCCCTTGGGCGCGACAACTTGCTGCCTCTGGACTACAAATTTTAGCCCATAACGGCGTGGCATTCCCCCAGCGCGCCCCAGACTTAATTTTTTTTGAAAATTTTGTTTTTCGACTTTTCTTCGCGGGTTTGGTTAGATACTTCAAGTCCTATTCTTTAACTTACTTCTTACCCTTAATATCCTTTGTTTGGAGGTCCTCTTAGCCTCATTTTGAACCCCACAAATGCTTCACGTAAATCACAAGACACCTTCTACGAAAGTCTAATCACACATATTAGGTCCGATATCAAATGTTTCACAAATGACACTATAAAACACATACTCATGGCATATCGACACTTAAATAAACATTGTTCTACGTTGTCAAATAGGTTTGGGAAGGTACGGAGTGTTGCATTCTCCCCCCCTTAGAAAAATTCATCCTCGAATGTTAACGATGTCACTTTAGTTCCAATAAATGCATCTCTATATTAGCCTATACATATATAGACACTTAAAGCTCATAGATACTTACTTAGTATTGGTCCACTTCCACATTTTGAACCTTTTCTTCCATTTGAAACAAATATGGGTACGTCAACTTCATCATCAATTTTTTTGTTATAACTTCCCATGCGATCTTCTCGACTTGTTGACCTCTCCAAAGAACTTTCACAAAAAGTACGTATTTATTTATTAACCTTCACACTTGACGGTTTAGAATAGCCATAGATGTCTTTTCCTAGTGAGATCCCCCGAACTTTATATATTTCCAATGGGAACAATATGAAAGGAAATTCTTATACACTTTCAACAATTTCACATGACATGTTGTATAGGGTCAATTTTCCCTTCTTTCTGAATTCCATTTCATGAGTAACACTTTTAAGAGTACTTAATCATCTATAATCACACACAAAAAAAATTCTTTTTCTTTTGATCTCCCTTGTGACTCCTTCTACGTGCTAATATCTCCAATAGTGCCTTTACCGAAGCTATTTCTTTATATTATACATCTTAAATGGACGCAATTCGAGATATATCTCCCATACACTCTCAAAGCATCACAAATGAACTACTGAATGAACTGTGGAGAATTCATAATTTCCATGTTTCAATAGTACGGTTCGCTTGTCCATATGTCTGATGACGAAAAGCCATACTTACATTCCCTTGGGTTCCCAATATCTTATGAAAAACAATATTCTCACAATTGTGTGAACTTAATAAGTCAATCAATGGTTACCCATACGACATCACATCTGTTTCCAACAACAAAGAGTCTCTACATAGCCTATAACCTTCAGATTCCAAACACTTTACCTTTACTTGTTATTACCTCAATTACTGAAGCATAACTTTCACAATATTCGTTCCATGTAATCTTATGAATAGGTCGCTTCCATTTCATGGTACATATTGATTACTCCCTACTACATAGGATATCGTGGATGATGTGCTCTTATCATAATGCAATTTTTTAGCTCACATATATACCCGATACATAAAAACTACCTGATACTTCATTCCGTTGCCTATAATTAATGCACATTCTCGACGTGTCGTCTTGTGTCGGTACTTCTTTACACTGGTACACCCTACGGGGACAGACTAGTATCCTTCACTCTAACTAAGTGACATATTTACCCTTTCATTCAAGACATTCTTTTGTGGACAATGAAATTGTAACCCGTTAACTTGGCACTTTACCGTGGCATAAAAACCAACCAATCTATACTCATTATAATCATCAGGATCCACCATTTCCAGCTTAATAATATCAACCAAAACAGCTACTATACACTTGCGGTATAGTCTTTTAATTACCAAGATCAAATACAATTCAACTTACAACACTAGCTCTATTGCACGATCTAGAATGAAGAAAAGAAAGAACATCATAAATGTCCCGTAGACTCTTACTTATAAATGTGGTGCACAACACATCGATAAGTGAGACTCTACTCAGACACGGCTTTTTAGACACCCTTAGAACGACCTGCTCTAATACCACTTTTATCATGCCCCAAAATCCCATTCGGGTCGGACTGGCACCCGAAGTCGATATGGCCCGAGAGAACCAATCTTTGCTCATGTACATTCGTATGCATAGCCTCATATGAACATCATAATATCTCATGTAACTGATAACAGATAAAATTCTTATGACAAAAGTCATGGAAAACATGTACAATATGTGAAACTTGGCCGTTAGGGCCGTCAAGTCGAGTGAACATACATCTCTTGCATCCATATACCTACATACGTCTACAAAAGCCTCTAACAGATGCATATACAAGACCAACATAAATTTGGTACAAGTCCCCACTTTATACAACATTTACAACATCAAAACAAATGTACAACTGTGACTTGGGAAGTCCCGAACCAACTAGGGCTCACCAAAAATCTGCAATTACTGTCAACCTATTGCGGAGGTCTACTAGTGCCTGCACCTGCACCATTTAAAGTAAGTTCCCCAAGAGGGGTCAGTACGAAGAATGTACTGAGTATGTAAGGCTCAATGAAACTGTATGATATGTAAACATGTCAATAAACTCAAATACAAATGAGTGATCAATATGGATAAGTCACTATACTGAACTTTGGAGACCATGTATATTGCTTCCATTACTTTCTTTGCTTCTATGATTATTCATCTTTGCCTGTGACCTGTTATACCCGGGCCCCGACTGATCAGTGGGTTTACATAACATAACATTATGTTGGGATCGGCTCGAGCTAGGCTTATGCCTCCAGAGCTACCACCCTAAGAATCAATATATTGGGATCGGCTCGAGCTAGGTTTTTACCACTAGAGCTGCCACCCATAAATCAACATATCAGGTTCGGCTTGAGCTAGGTTTATACCTCCAGAGCTGCCCCCTGTCAGGTTCGGTCCGAGCTAGGCTTATGCTTCTAGGACTGCCCTCTGATCCTGGGATCGGCTTGAGCTAGGCTTATGCCCCCAAAGCTGCCACCCATACTTGATCATTAACCACATATGCATTACTTCACTTCTTTACTTTTGAGAGATTGATACCTTTACTTATGAGAGATTGGTACATTCACTTGTGAGAGATTGATACATTCATTTGACATAGCATTTTTGGAAGCTTTGGAACCATAACTAAAATAGAAGACATGTGAATAAACATTTTTGGAAACATAGCCTTATTGGAAACATAACACCATTGGAACCATTGGACAATCATCCATAAACAAGATGCATGAGCATAATCACTTTTGGAACTTTGCAAAACAAGCTTATTGAGCTTTTGGAACAATATCCATGAATATGAGACATGAGATTCACAATTGATCTATGAGTAGGAAACATATGATAATGACCATTGATAATCGGATATAGAATACCTTAGCACATTTCGGTATGGAACAAGCGTAATGTCAATGTGAATACTATTTGTGGCAGAAAGATACGGACAGAGTAACCTTACATACCTTGTATTCTCAATACGAATATACAATCCTAGATGCATATACAATAGTCCCGCTCTTTCTTTATGTGTCACTCTACAACACAAATATATAACGAAATTCACATTAACCACCAACTACCTTACAAATGCATATAACGTCAATGAGTTACATGTTTGCCTTTAAACATGCCATTTCCCCTTGACAAAACCATTGATGAAATTATTATCCCAAAAATCCCACAATATTCTCAACATTGACCAATGCATGATAATCAATACATTTCACCACAACACTTCTCCTTTACACTTTCTTATCCACACCACATCACAAATAATCCATCAAAATTACCTTAATACACCTCATAGCACATATCGGCCAAAATCCCACAATTTACACTTATAGAAAAATAACAAGTTTAATAATAAAATCACACCATGCATTTTCATATTTTATCCATACAATGATCGTTCATCAAAGTCACAAGTCATAATTCAAGCTTGAATCTTATGGCTCACAAATCTTATATAAAAAGACAAAGTACCATGTCCAACACTTCCAACCATAACCAACCTGATTTACATACTCTCACATGCATATAACATATTAATCCATAACAATAATCACTTACCCAAGCTTGAAAAGTGATGACCTTGCTCCAAAAGTGAGCTTTGAGTCCTTAGGGTTTGAGAGCAAATATCTTATCTTTTGTCTAAAAAGGCATGAGACTTATGAAGAATAAATATCAGATTTTTTGATCCCTTTTATAATCCTTTATGTCCATCCTTATCCACTCTTAAAGCATTAAATGCTTGGTCTAGAAGGTCAAGGCAAGAATGGGTCTTTTGACCCATTTTGGCCCATGCCTTCTTCTCATTTTTGGGCCTTTTATTGAGCCCAATTCACTTAACCCAATAAAATTAATAATTTCTCGTGTGTAATTCATATTATACATGTTACAACAATATTCTCTCACTCATGCTATTCATATCCGTAGCCTCAAACCCAAAAATAAGTGATTCTAGCCACGTATGGCTTATTTTGACCATAAGGGCAAAACTGTCATTTTGATGCCAAATTCGTTCTCGAGTAATTTTATCATACCAATATAATATTTCATTCATTCCATGTATATAATCGTGATTGTATAAGAAATGTGGCAAAAATCGGCTCGGTACGTCCCCAGGCACCCTTGGGGCCTGAAGAAAATTTCCAACTTTGAAAAGTGTCCAAAACCAGCGTGGGACGCCCTTGGGCGCGACAACTTGCTGCCTCTAGATTACAAATTTTATCCCAGAACGGCGTGGCACACCCCAGCGCGCCCCAGACTTAATTTTTTTTGAAAATTTTGTTTTTCGACTTTTCTTCGCGGGTTTGGTTAGATACTTCAAGTCCTATTCTTTAACTTACTTCTTACCCTTAATATCCTTTGTTTGGAGGTCCTCTTAGCCTCATTTTGAACCCCACAAATGCTTCACGTAAATCACAAGACACCTTCTACGAAGGTCTAATCACACATATTAGGTCCGATATCAAATGTTTCACAAATGACACTATAAAACACATACTCATGGCATATCGACACTTAAATAAACATTGTTCTACGTTGTCAAATAGGTTTGGGAAGGTACGGAGTGTTGCATTCTCCCCCCCTTAGAAAAATTCATCCTCGAATGTTAACGATGTCACTTTAGTTCCAATAAATGCATCTCTATATTAGCCTATACATATATAGACACTTAAAGCTCATAGATACTTACTTAGTATTGGTCCACTTCCACATTTTGAACCTTTTCTTCCATTTGAAACAAATATGGGTACGTCAACTTCATCATCAATTTTTTTGTTATAACTTCCCATGCGATCTTCTCGACTTGTTGACCTCTCCAAAGAACTTTCACAAAAAGTACCTATTTATTTATTAACCTTCACACTTGACGGTTTAGAATAGCCATAGATGTCTTTTCCTAGTGAGATCCCCCGAACTTTATATATTTCCAATGGGAACAATATGAAAGGAAATTCTTATACACTTTCAACAATTTCACATGACATGTTGTATAGGGTCAATTTTCCCTTCTTTCTGAATTCCATTTCATGAGTAACACTTTTAAGAGTACTTAATCATCTATAATCACACACAAAAAAAATTCTTTTTCTTTTGATCTCCCTTGTGACTCCTTCTACGTGCTAATATCTCCAATAGTGCCTTTACCGAAGCTATTTCTTTATGTTATACATCTTAAATGGACGCAATCCGAGATATATCTCCCATACACTCTCAAAGCATCACAAATGAACTACTGAATGAACTGTGGAGAATTCATAATTTCCATGTTTCAATAGTACAGTTTGCTTGTCCATATGTCTGATGACGAAAAGCCATACTTACATTCCCTTGGGTTCCCAATATCTTATGAAAAACAATATTCTCACAATTGTGTGAACTTAATAAGTCAATCAATGGTTACCCATACGACATCACATCTGTTTCCAACAACAAAGAGTCTCTACATAGCCTATAACCTTCAGATTCCAAACACTTTACCTTTACTTGTTATTACCTCAATTACTGAAGCATAACTTTCACAGTATTCGTTCCATGTAATCTTATGAATAGGTCGCTTCCATTTCATGGTACATATTGATTACTCCCTACTACATAGGATATCGTGGATGATGTGCTCTTATCATAATGCAATTCTTTAGCTCACATATATACCCGATACATAAAAACTACCTGATACTTCATTCCGTTACCTATAATTAATGCACATTCTCGACGTGTCGTCTTGTGTCGGTACTTCTTTACACTGGTACACCCTACGGGGATAGACTAGTATCCTTCACTCTAACTAAGTGACATATTTACCCTTTCATTCAAGACATTCTTTTGTGGACAATGAAATTGTAACCCGTTAACTTGGCACTTTACCGTGGCATAAAAACCAACCAATCTATACTCATTATAATCATCAGGATCCACCATTTCCAGCTTAATAATATCAACCAAAACAGCTACTATACACTTGCGGTATAGTCTTTTAATTACCAAGATCAAATACAATTCAACTTACAACACTGGCTCTATTGCACGATCTAGAATGAAGAAAAGAAAGAACATCATAAATGTCCCGTAGCCTCTTACTTATAAATGTGGTGCACAACACATCGATAAGTGAGACTCTACTCAGACACGGCTTTTTAGACATCCTTAGAACGACCTGCTCTGATACCACTTTTATCATGCCCCAAAATCCCATTCGGGTCGGACTGGTACCCGAAGCCGATATGGCCCGAGAGAACCAATCTTTGCTCATGTACCTTTGTATGCATAGCCTCATATGAACATCATAATATCTCATGTAACAGATAACATATAAAATTCTTATGACGAAAGTCATGGAAAACATGTACAATATGTGAAACTTGGCCGTTAGGGCCGTCAAGTCGAGTGAACATACATCTCTTGCATCCATATACCTACATACGTCTACAAAAGCCTCTAACAGATGCATATACAAGACCAACATAAATTCGGGACAAGTCCCCACTTTATAAAACATTTACAACATCAAAACAAATGTACAACTGTGACTTGGGAAGTCCCGAACCAACTGGGGCTCACCAAAAATCTGCAATTACTGTCAACCTATTGCGAAGGTCT
Organism: Capsicum rhomboideum; assembly: GCA_031232105.1. Lineage (NCBI taxonomy): Eukaryota > Viridiplantae > Streptophyta > Magnoliopsida > Solanales > Solanaceae > Capsicum > Capsicum rhomboideum. Next base: position 57,453,594 of record CP124718.1, read on the forward strand.
ACTAGTGCCTGCACCTGCACCATTTAAAGTAAGTTCCCCAAGAGGGGTCAGTACGAAGAATGTACTGAGTATGTAAGGCTCAATGAAACTGTATGATATGTAAACATGTCAATAAACTCAAATACAAATGAGTGATCAATATGGATAAGTCACTATACTGAACTTTGGAGACCATGTATATTGCTTCCATTACTTTCTTTGCTTCTATGATTATTCATCTTTGCCTGTGACCTGTTATACCCGGGCCCCGACTGATCAGTGGGTTTACATAACATAACATTATGTTGGGATCGGCTCGAGCTAGGCTTATGCCTCCAGAGCTGCCACCCTAAGAATCAATATATTGGGATCGACTCGAGCTAGGTTTTTGCCTCTAGAGCTGCCACCCATAAATCAACATATCAGGTTCGGCTTGAGCTAGGTTTATACCTCCAGAGCTGCCCCCTGTCAGGTTTGGTCCGAGCTAGGCTTATGCTTCTAGGACTGCCCTCTGATCCTGGGATCGGCTTGAGCTAGGCTTATGCCCCCAAAGCTGCCACCCATACTTGATCATTAACCACATATGCATTACTTCACTTCTTTACTTTTGAGAGATTGATACCTTTACTTGTGAGAGATTGGTACATTCACTTGTGAGAGATTGATACATTCATTTGACATAGCATTTTTGGAAGCTTTGGAACCATAACCAAAATAGAAGACATGTGAATAAACATTTTTGGAAACATAGCCTTATTGGAAACATAACACCATTGGAACCATTGGACAATCATCCATAAACAAGATGCATGAGCATAATCACTTTTGGAACTTTGCAAAACAAGCTTATTGAGCTTTTGGAACAATATCCATGAATATGAGACATGAGATTCACAATTGATCTATGAGTAGGAAACATATGATAATGACCATTAATAATCGGATATAGAATACCTTAGCACATTTCGGTATGGAACAAGCGTAATGTCAATGTGAATACTATTTGCGGCAGAAAGATACGGACAGAGTAACCTTACATACCTTGTATTCTCAATACGAATATACAATCCTAGATGCATATACAATAGTCCCGCTCCTTCTTTATGTGTCACTCTACAACACAAATATATAACGAAATTCACATTAACCACAAACTACCTTACAAATGCATATAACGTCAATAAGTTACATGTTTGCCTTTAAACATGCCATTTCCCCTTGACAAAACCATTGATGAAATTATTATCCCAAAAATCCCACACTATTCTCAACATTGACCAATACATGATAATCAATACATTTCACCACAACACTTCTCCTTTACACTTTCTTATCCACACCACATCACAAATAATCCATCAAAATTACCTTAATACACCTCATAGCACACATCGGCCAAAATCCCACAATTTACACTTATAGAAAAATAACAAGTTTAATAATAAAATCACACCATGCATTTTCATATTTTATCCATACCATGATCGTTCATCAAAGTCACAAGTCATAATTCAAGCTTGAATCTCATGGATCACAAATCTTATATAAAAAGACAAAGTACCATGTCCAACACTTCCAAGCATAACCAACCTGATTTACATACTCTCACATGCATATAACATATTAATCCATAACAATAATCACTTACCCAAGCTTGAAAAGTTTATCTTGCTCCAAAAGTGAGCTTTGAGTCCTTAGGGTTTGAGAGCAAATATCTTATCTTTTGTCTAAAAAGGCATGAGACTTATGAAGAATAAATATCAGATTTTTTGATCCCTTTTATAATCCTTTATGTCCATCCTTAGCCACTCTTAAAGCATTAAATGCTTGGTCTAGAAGGTCAAGGCAAGAATGGGTCTTTTGACCCATTTTGGCCCATGCCTTCTTCTCATTTTTGGGCCTTTTATTGAGCCCAATTCACTTAACCCAATAAAATTAATAATTTCTCATGTTTAAGTCATATTATACATGTTACAACAATATTCTCTCACTCATGCTATTCATATCCGTAGCCTCAAACCCAAAAATAAGTGATTCTAGCCACGTATGGCTTATTTTGACCATAAGGGCAAAACTGTCATTTTGATGCCAAATTCGTTCTCGAGTAATTTTATCATACCAATTTAATATTTCATTCATTCCATGTATATACTCGTGGTTGTATAAGAAACGTGGAAAAAATCAGCTCGGTACTTCCCCGGGCACCCTTGGGACTTAAGAAAATTTCCAACTTTGAAAAGTGGCCAAAAACAGTGTGGCACGCCCTTGGGCGCGCTAGCTTGCTGCCTATGGACTACAAATTTTCGCCCATATCGGCGTGGAACGCCCCCTAGCGCGCCCCAGACTTAATTTTTTTGAAAATTTTGTTTTTCGACTTTTCTTCACGGGTTTGGTTAGATACTTCAAGTATTCTTTAACTTACTTCTTACCCTTAATATACTTTGTTTGGAGGTCCTCTTAGACTCATTTTGAACCCCACAAATGCTTCACTCAAATCACAAGACACCTTCTACGAAGGTCTAATCATACATATTAGGTCCGATATCAAATGTTTCACCAATGACACTATAAAACACATACTCATGGCATCTCGACACTTAAGTAAACATTGTTCTACGTCATCAAATAGGGTTGGAAAGGTACGGAGTGTTATATTATTCCACTTTCCTTTATATCAGACAGAGGAGCACAGTTCACAACGCACTTTTGGAGATCTTTTCAGCAGAGTTTGGGTGCGCAGGTGAATTTGAGTACGGCTTTCCATCCTTAGACTGATGGACAAGCAGAACGTACTATTCAGACACTTGAAGATATTCTACGAGCATGCACGTTAGATTTTCAAGGCAGTTGGGATGACCATTTGCCTCTTATTGAATTTGCATACAACAATAGCTATCATTCAAGTATTAAAATGGCACCTTATGAAGCTTTGTACGGAAGGAAATGTAAATCACCAATTAGATGGTTTGAAGCAGGTGAAACTGCTTTACTTGAACCAGATATTTTTCATCAGGTTATAGAGAAAGTTAAAGTAATTCAACAGCGGTTACAGATGGCCCAAAGTCGCCACAAGTCATATGCTGATGTTAGAAGAAGAGGACTTGAATTCTCCATAGGTGATTGGGTATTTTTAAAGGTGTCACCAATGAAAGGGGTAATGCGGTTCAGAAAGAAAGGAAAATTGAGTCCACGTTACATAGGCCCATATGAAATCATTAGAAGATTTAGGGAAGTTGCGTATGAATTAGCATTACCTCAAGAACTTTCCTCAGTCCATCCGGTATTTCATGTTTCGATGCTTCGAACGTGCATAGGGGATCCATCGCGTATTATTCCCGTTGAAGATGTTCAAATTATAAAGGATCTTACTTATGATGAGGTACCCATTGCTATTCTAGATCGACAAGTAAAAAGATTGAGGAATAAAGACATAGCTTCCGTGAAAGTCCTTTGGCGAAATCAACAAGTAGAGGAGGTCACATGGGAAGCGAAAGAAATGATGAAATACAAGTACCCCTATCTATTTCACATGGACCAACAAGTTCAAAGTACGGAATTGGAGCAGTAAAAAGTAAGTATCCATGAGCATTAAGTGTTTATGTATATGTATGCTAATATAGAGATACATTTGTCGTACTTGAAGCGATATTGTTAACATTCGAGGACGAATGTTCCTAAGGGGGGAAGAATGTAATACCCCATAACTTTCCAACCCTACTTGACGACATTAAATAATGTTTACTTAGGTGTCGAGAGCTATAAGTATGTCTTTGGTAATGTTAATGATGAGAAAAATTGAAATTTGGCCTCGTACATGTGATTAGCCCTTCGTAGGAGGTGTGTTGTGATTTTCGTGGAGCATTTGTGGGGTTAAAATTGAGGCTAAGAGTACCTCTAAACAAAGGATATTAAGGGAAAGAAGTAAGTTAAAGAATAGGACTTGAAGTATCTAACCAAACCCGCGAAGAAAAGTCAAAAAATGAAATTTTCAGAAAAACTAAGGCTCAGGTGCGCCAGAGGGCGTGCCAGGCCACTTTTTGCCCAAATTTTTTGGGCACAGGCAGCAAGCTGGCGCGCCCAAGGGCGTTCCAGGGTGGTTTTGCCACTTTTTCAAAAGTTGGAAATTTCTTAAGTCCCAATGGTGCCCGGGGACGTACCGAGCCGATTTTTGCCACGTTTCTTATACAACCACGAGTATATACATGGAATGAGTAAATTATTATATTGGTATGATAAAATTACTCGTGAACGAATTTGGCATCAAAATGACGGTTTTACCCTTGGGGTCAAAATGAGCCATACGTGGCTAGAATCACTTGTTTTGGGGATTGAGGCTACGGATATGAATAGCGTGAGTGGGAATATTGTTTTAACAATATTGTTTTAACATGTATGAGGTGATTTAAACATGAGAAATTATTGATTTTATTGCGTTAAGTGAATTGGGCTCAAAAAGGGCCCAAAATGTGAAAGAAGACATGGGCTAAAAATGGGTCAAATGACCTATTTTTTCCTTGACCTTCTAGAACACCACATTTAATGCCATAGAATGGATAAGTATGGACTTAAAGGCTCTCATCCTTTATAGACATTTCTCAACTATTTTTCTCTCAAAACCATAAGAACTCAAAGCCCACTTTTGGAGAAAGATCATCATATTTCAAGCTTGAGTAAGTGATTATTGTTATGGATTACTATATTATATGCATGGGATAGTATGTAAATCATGTTGGTTATGCTTGGAAGTGTTGAACATGGTACTTTGTGTTTTTGTAAAAGATTTGTGATCCATGAGATTTAAGTTTGAAATATGACCTGTGACTTTGATGAAAGGGCATGGTATGGATTAAATATGAACATGTATGGTGTGATTTTGTTATTAAACTTGTTATTTTCATATAAGTGTAAATTATGGAATTTTGGCCGATATGTGCTATGAGGTTTATTAAGGTGACTTGATGGATTATTTGTGATGTGGTGTGAATGAGAAAGTGTAAAGGAGAAGTTTTGTGGTGAAATGTTATTGATTATCATGTATTGGTCAATGTATAGAATATTGGGAAATTATTGGTATGATAATTTCATCAATGGTTTTGTCAAGGAGGAAATGGCATGTTTAAAGGAAAATATGTAACTCATTGACGTTATATGCTTTTGTAAGGTAGTTGGTGGTTAATGTAAATCCTGTTATGTATTTGTGTTGTAGAGTGAAACATAAGGAAGGAGCGGAACTTTGTATGCACATCTAAGATTGAATATTCGTATTGAGAATACAAGGTATGTAAGGTTACTCTGTCCATATCTTTCTGCGGCAAATAGTATCCACATTGACATTATGCTTGTCCTATCCTGAAATGTGCTAAGGTATCCTATATCCGATTATCAATGGTCATTATCACATAGTTCCTACTCATTGATCAATTGTGAACCACATGTCTCATATTCATGGTTAATGTTCCAAACGCCCAATAAGGTTATGTTCCAATGTTCCAATAGTGATTACACTCATGTCTCTTGTTTATGGATAATAGTCCAATGGTTCTAATGGTGATATGGTTCTAATAATGTTATGTTTCTCATAATGTTTATTTATATGTATCTCACTCATTGGTTAATGATCCAAAGCTTAAAGTAAAGTGGTAACTATCATTGTATCAATCTCAAAGTAATGAATAAAGTAATGCATATATGTTGTCAATGATCAAGTATGGGTGGTAGCTTTGGGGAAAAATGCCTAGCTCAAGCCAATCCCGAGATTGTTGGATCAGGGGGCAGTCCTAGGGGCATATGCCTAGCTTGGACCGATCCTGATAGGGGGCAGCTCTAGGGTTAATGACCTAGCTCGAGACGAACCTGATATGTTGGTATGGGTGGCAGCTCTAGATCTAATAACCTAGCTCTAGCCGATCCCAATATATACTAATTCATGGGTGGTAGCTCTAGAGGCATAAGCCTAGATCGAGACGATCCTAACATAAGACTATGTTATGTTTAAAACCCACTGTTCAGTCGGGGCCCGGGTATCACAGGTTACAGGAAAAGATGAATAATTATAGAAGCAAAGATACAAACAAAGTAATGAAAGAAAAATACATGGTTTCCAAAGTACAGAATAGTGACTTATCTATATTGGTCATTCATTTGTATTTGAGTTCATTGACATATTTACATATCACACAAGTTTCATATGGCCTTACATACTCAGTACATTCTTCGTACTGACCCTTCTTGGGGGATTTACCTTACTTGCTGCAGGGCAGGTACTAGTAGGCCTCCACAGTAGGTTGCCAGTTGTTGCAGATCATTGGTGAGCTCCAGTTAGTTCGGGGCTTCTCTGAGTCACAGTTGTACATATGTTTTGGTGTTATAATTGTTGTATAAAGCGGGGACTTGTCCCAACTTTTAGTTCATTTTGGTCAATGCATTTGTTAGAGGCTTTTGTAGACGGATGTGGGTGTATAAATGTAAAAGGTACATGTCATTTTGACTTGATGGCCTCAACGACCAAGTTTCACATATGTATATATATATATATATATATATGTCCCATGTTCCATGTTTCCGTATTTCGTCTTTCATGTTCTTACATAATGGTGGTGTTGCCTATGACATGCATATGAATGAATAGAAGCAAAGCTTGGTTCTCTCCGGCCATGTCGGCTACGGGTGCCATTCCGTCCCGATGGGATTCGGGGCGTGACACATTTATTACTGTTGATTTATGGTTCTTACCTTAGTTTTTTGCATATTTACACCCATTGTGCTTATGGGGGCTCAGTTGGGTTATATTTTTCTTCTTGTGTGTGCCTTTTTGGATTTTGGGGCCCCAATTAGGTTATGTCTAGGCTTTTTTTTGTCTTTTGAGCCCTTTACTTCTTAATCAATGCATTTTCTTATGTGATCTATTCAGTAGGAGACCCCTAATAAAGAGTGATTTGTGTGTTTTGGATGTAAATAAAAACAATTGTAAACAAGTCGTAGATTGATTGTGTTGTAATTCATATTTGAGAAAAGATCTAGGGTTGTGGTATTTTGACAAACTAGTTGCGCTATCCAATCATTCGTCTAATTTGCTTTCCTGAGTTACTAGCTGCAGGTTAATTGTAGCTATATTGAGTATTTTTTTAATAACCCTAAGCCTACTCGACTATCCCTAACGCCTATATTTCTATGGTCGTCGGTTAATAGTGAAGTGCATAAAGATATCGTCTCTATCAACTAAGCTAGGTCACATGGTATATTTCTATCCTCAGAGATGAAGCAATTCCCTTTTCATGTAAGGTTCACAAACTAGCCCTATTTCCTCTTTCTACACTTGTCGTTCCCTTTTTAAGTCCAACAAACAAGTCCTAGATAATATTCGCAAGGTGATCAATCAAATGAATAATTGAAAGCAAGAAGAAATAAATAACTCAATATATGGAAATTAAAATTGATAATATGATATTCAAGCCACAACTTTCATGTTAAACCACAACACTAGTACTTAAGAGGTTAGGTACTCATTAATCGCTTTGAAAGAAGAGATTTCATGTGTTTACAAGGTAAAAATCAAAAATAAAATAAGAGAAATAAACCTTGTTCTTGGGAAACTAGCTTTTGCCTTCGCCAAACCAGTTGTTAATGTTTAAAAATTGGGGGTGGGGTGGGGGGGTATATAGATTTTAGGAAATATTAGAATGTCAAAAACCAATCCCAATAGGGTTAGGATAAGTCCCGACTCGTGCCACAGCCCAAAAGCGAAGCTGTGGCGCGAAGAACAGCTGAAAATTCAGTATTGTGGCTAAACTTGTGCAACTCCTTGCTTTGGGTGAGTGGCACAAGCCTTCAAATATTTTTAAAAAATCTACACAAATCCATGCCTCTGCTTGCTTTGCAGCAGTGGCGCAATGAACTCTCTACTTGGCCATTTTTTGCTCATTTTTCTACGCATTGCGATATTGATACCTTGGTTTATTTTGGTTCCTTGGTGATCTTCTTTCTCATTTTTAAGTTCCAAATACCTCAAGACACTCCTACATAAGAAAAACATGAAAACAAGTGTAATTCACATCACTTAAGCTCAAAACGACATTGAAAAGAGAACAAATGTGAGGTGAGTGATAGGGAAATAATGTGGTTTAGCCTTGCATCAACACCCAAACTTAAACCCTTGCTGTTTCTAGACTAATCTATACAAACATGACATAAACTCTACTACAACTACATCAATTGAAACATTATTATTCAAGCTAAGACTACAATGACTACAATAGATGGCAAGTTCTTATTATACAAGCTTCAACCATTCTAAATATTTAAATAACTACTCCACAATCTTCTAGCCTCAAGAACCGACTCTATGATATTTTCAAACTCATACAATAAACCCAACCAAGAGATCATATACTTCAACTATCTTTTGTCAACCATGTACCCCTCACAACAAGAGATTAACCCATATTCGCTCATAAGTATACAAATTAAAGCAAGAATATGTGTAAGAATAGAATTATGCTCACTCTCATAAAAATAATTCATGTGCAACATACGATGAACTATAATCTTGCTCTTAGTGTACTACTCCACTAATATAAAAATATCAAAAATTTAAGATAAAGTAGGACTTTTTGGGTTATAACTTGGGCTAAGGGATGGGTAAGCATTATATAGTGACTAACTTTCCTAACCACTTTAATACATCACAAATTTGCCATCATTGTCACTCTCTTCAATCAACCAACTCTTTCTTCTACTCTTCTCACCCATAGATTTCTTTGTTTTCCCATCTCTCAAGCAAGTTCATATACCACTAGTAAGGAGTACTCAATTATCAAATAATTTTTTTCTCTTTTCTTTTGTTCTTTTTCTACTCCCTTCCAATAGCATATGAATTTTTTATAACTTTTACCATAAGTCTTTTCTACAGGCTTCTCACCTTAACTATCTCCCTTTTCTCAATTCTCATGCCTTTTAACTCTTATTTCTTAATTAAAGTGCTTAGAAGTTTTGGATCAAATTAAAGGTCTATTGAAAGAAAAGGATTAAGCTTCATATGTGGCTACCAAAGAATAGGCTAAAGGCTCAACATGTCTAACTAGGATCATCCATTGTAGGTAGGCAAAGTAAAGGATAAAAAAAATAGGCTAATCAAAGAAACACCTATATCATCTCCTAAACTCAATCTTCTTCATTTCGCTTTGCAAACACACCCTACAAGTTCTAGACATCAATATAAAAGCATGGAATATCAACAAATACCTAACACACATGGAACATGTTCAACTCTAGAAGGATCCATGCAGACACTCAATCAAGCAAACAACTAGAGTTCAAATTTAAACTTAAAATCACATATGAGTCAAGTAAAAAGGCTAGGTGTCTTATAAGCAGTCATTCATTTTTCTTCATAGCATGCTCGAATTTAAAACCAACTTGCATCATTCAGTTCATGTGCAACACCTAAAAAGAGCACCTCATATTCAATTGGTCCTAAAGAATCTCTAGCTCCTAATGATTAACTCTTTCCTAAGATGGTCGTCAACCATCCATCATCGAGAAAAGTAATATACCTAAAAATAAAAGAAAAACTATTCTAAAAATAAAAAGGATAGTCGGTTAAAAGGGCCTCCCCTTAGAAAAGAATTAAAAAGAAAAATCAAGGGTGTACGAAGTATGTTCTACTAATACAAATAAAAAAACTAAAAATAGACACAAGCTCTTTTAATCTAGAAAAGTTTTAAAAAAAAAATCTTTTTGTGTTTTTGGATTTTTTTATTTTTAATTTTTCACATTTTCTTAACTAAAACAAGTAACTAAAAATAAAGAAACTCCTATAGCATACTTCACCCTAAAAAAATATCGAAAGAATTCCACCCCACATTTAAAGTCGTGCTTTGTCCATAAAGCATTAAACAAAATTAAACAGTTGTTAGAAATACTCCCTAAGGTCCTCTAGGGCCTAGATAGTAGCGTTCCTTCTCTCAATCTTTCCATAAAATGGGTAATAACCCTACACTATGCTTCATCCATGCCTCTTAGCTTTCAAATCTAGGTACTCAAACTTTCCCAAATCTGTACAAACAAAAAATAAAAAATAAAAATAAAAAGTGACACAATAAATATAAAACTACACAATTATAACTTGGGTTACCTCACAAGCAACACCTGATTTAACATAGTGGAAACAGACAAGTCATAGACCAACCGAATTTTCTCAATATTTTCCTCCCCATATGATGCAACTTCATCTTCTTCTTCACTCTAGGACTATCATAATTATCATTCACTCTCTTTGTCTTCAGATCTTTCACTTTTTTAGGCCCACACTCTTCTACCCAAAACTTATCATTGACCATCTCTGTCACGCCCCAAATCCCTTTGAGGCGGACTAGCACCCAAAGCCGATAAGGCCCGAGAGAACCAATCTTTGCTCATTCCCACTCATATGTGTATCACTCGAGAAACAGCACCATCACATAGAGATATAAGATGTCAATAGCGGAAGTTATGGAAACATGTGATATGTACATATAAGAAACTTGGCTGTTAGGGCCATCAAGTCAAAATGGGCATACATTCTTTATTTCATCTCACCACGTCCGTCTACAAAGCCTCTACCAGATGCATATACATAATCATCCTAAATTCGGGATAAGTCCCCGCTTTATACAGCATTACAGTCAAAAACAAAGGTACATATGAGTCCCGAAAAGCCCCGAACCAACTGGAGCTCACCAAAGATAGGAAAAAGATCCGCAACCTACTGTGGAGGTCTACTAGCACCTGTGCCTACAGCAAGTAAGGTAAGTCCCCCAAGGGGGTCAGTACGAAGAATGTACTGAGTATGTAAGGCCATAAGAAACTGCATGATATCTATATATATATACGTACTTCAATGGAATCAAACATAAAAGAATAGACAATATGGACAAATCATCATTCTGTATGTGTGGAACCATGTAATTTACATTCATTACTTCCCTTACTTTTACGTTCGTTCATCTTTATTGTTCTACCCATGCTAGGCTTTTCTGTCTCCCCTGGGATGAGAATAACCCATGCTAGGTATTTTAACCCCTGGGATGTCATTATGGTAACCCATGTTAGGCTTTTTATCGCCCCTGGGATGTACTGTGATAACCCATGCTAGGATTTCATATCGCCCCCGGGATGTATCGGGATAACCCATGCTAGGCTTTTATATCGCCCCTGGGGTGTATCGGGAATGACCCATGCTAGGTAATTTAACCCCTGGGATACCACCCATGATATTGGGATCGACCCATGCTAGGTGTTTCTTACACCCCTGGGATACCACCCAAGAATACTCATCAATTACACATTACTTCTTTCTTTCATTATAAGAATGATATATTACTTCATGTCTTTACTTTTATGAGATTGATACATTGGTAGTCATATCATTATTGGAACTTTAGAATGTAACACTATTGGAAATGCTTCTCAAGAATGAATAGATTCTGTTTACATCATTACTCTCTTTGAAATAGTTCTTTTCGTAATTACAATATTATGACAGCTTTGGAAATTTAGTCACTGAATAAGAGATAAGTGAATCACAATCCGTCTAGGAATAGGACATATGTGAATAACAATATATGTTAACCTGAGCTGGCATACTTCAGAACACTTCGGAATGGAACAAGTACAATGTCAATGTTAACACAATGTGCTGCAGAAGGACATGGAAAGAGTAACCTTACATACCTTGTCTTCTTAATATGAATACACAATCTTATACGTGAACACACATCAAGTACATAACGGAGCTTACATTAACAATCAACTACCTTACAAGTGCATAAGACGATAATGAGTTACATGATGGCCTTATAATGTCATTTCCCCCTTTACAATACCACTTATGCAATTATCATACCAATAATACCACAACATTCCATACATTGAACAATACATCATACACCAATAGCATGTCACACCAAGTTCATACTTTCCACTTCTCCATCAACACACATCACAATTACTCCATCAAGTCACCTTAATACACTTCATAACAACATATCGACAACAATCCCACTATTTATACTCATGGAAAAATAATAAGTCAAGAAACATAACCACACCATACATGTTGATATTTCATCCATACCATGCACTTTCATCAAAACCTCAAGTCTTCTTTAAAGTTTAAATCACAAAGATGACACATCTTTTACAAAAAGCAAAAGTGCACCACTTACACTTTTAGACATAACCATCATGATATACATACTCTCCCATGCATATAATATATTAATCCATAAGAATAATCACTTACCCAAACTTGCAAAATGATGATCTTGCCCAAAGAAGTGCCTTAGGGTTATTAGGGTTTGAGAGAAAATATCTTGTAATTATCTAGAAAGGCATGAGAGTTAGAATGAATTACAAATCTGGTTTTTGGACTTTATATAGTACTCAAGTCATCCTTATCCAATCCTTGGGCATTAAATGCCATATTTTCTTGGTCAAATGGAAGAATGGGTCATTTACCCTTTTGGGCCATGCCTTTTATTCCATTTTGGGCCTTAAATTGAGCCCAATTGCACATGTTAACCCACCAAATTCAATGTATAATCCACCATATATCTCATGTTAAAATAATTACATAAATGTCTCGATAATATTCACACACGAATTTGATGTTCGTAGCCCCAATTTCAAAAAGAAGAAATTCTAGCCACCCATGGCTTAATTGAACATAATTTGATAAAATACTTGCGACGAAGAATTAACCCCAAATCGGATGTCAAAATTGCTCAAGAGTAGCCCTACTATGATATAATAATGTTACCATAACCCAAGATTCCTTTTTATAGACTTAAAATCGTAGAAGAAATTGGGCCAAAAGCACCCCGACACGCCACCGGGCGCCCTAGACACTTAGAGAAAATTTTAGCAAAAGAAAGGTGGGCAGGGGCGGCCTGGCATACCCTTGGTCGCATCCCCTTGCTGCCTGTACCAACAAAAATTTAGGCCAAAGCGGCCTGGCACGCCACTTGCAGCGCCCCATGCCAAATTTTTGATTTTGACTTTTCTTTGCGGATTTGGATGGATCTTTCAATTCTCAACCTTTTGCTTACCTCTTATCTTTGAGATCCTTTGCTTGTATGTCCCTTAAACCTCAATTTTCACCCCACAAAGTCACAAACACCACCTACTACAAAGTTCTAATCATATTTACTAGCACAATATCAAATGTGCCATCTATAACAATGCAAAATACGTACTTATTGCTCTCGAACCTAGGGTAAACATGGTTCAAGGTTGTCAAGTAGGGTTGGGAAGGTACGGGGTGTTATATTCTTCCCCCCTTAGGAACATTCATCCTTGAATGTTAACAACATCGTCTCATGTACAACAAATACATCTTTATATTAGCATATCTATACATATACACTCATAGATACTTATTCTTTCTCCACTTCCGCACTTTGATCTTTTTCTTCCATGTGAAACAATTATGGGTACTTTGGTTTCATCATTTCTTCAGCTTCCCAGGTGATCTCTTCAACTTGTTGATTTCTCCAAAGAACTTTTACGAAAGTTACGTCTTTATTTCTTAACCTCTTCACTTGTCGATCTAGAAAAGAAATAGGTATCTCTTCCTAGTGAGATCCTCCGTAATTTGTACATTTTCAATGGGAGCAATATAAAATGTAACTCTTATGCACTTTCGGCAATTTCACATGGCATGTTGTATAGGGCCAATTTTCCTTTCTTTCCAAATCCCATTACCCCTTTCATTAGTATCGCTTTTAAGAGTACTTAATTATCTATGATCACAAACATCTACTATACCATTACGATATATTCTTTTAACTATAATAAATTCACCGACGGGTGGAGATATTTCAATTGACTTTACTAATAACCCCGGTGTCCCATTAAATTTCACAGTAATCGATGGAGTAACATACGCTAGGGTAGAGGCCGAATCAATCAATGCATATGTATCATGTGAAAATATGGATAATATACCTGTAACTTCATCAGGAGATGCCTCCACATTCTGCCGGTCCACTAGAGCATAGGTGCTATTTTGGGCTCCACTGGAACTGGCTGCTCCTCTAATATCTCTACCACGACCAGTAGGCTGAACATCTCTGCCTAGGGAAGGAACCGATGATGAGGATGCAACGGTTGATCCCATAGGCGGTGTTATACCATTCGCGCCCTTTTGTGGGTATTCTCTCATTATATTCCCCATTGTGCCACACCAAAAACAAGTATTCCGCAACGCTGACACGGAGGATGAGAAAATTCTACTATCTGTGAACCTTGGACTCCACTACTCTGTCCAGATTGACTACCGCTAAACCCTCAAAATTGGGGCTGAGTGCCTACTGTGGAATAAGAGAATGAGGGTCTAGACGATAACATTCGAGATCTAGATTCTCTTGGGGACATCATAGACTTCTCCTAGGTCTAGCCCTTTTTGATGGCCCTTCCTCAGGTTCTTGCGTCCTTCTTCTTTGCCTTTGGTCCTCTATTTTCTGTGCGAAAACTTGAATTTTGGCGATGTCCATATCTCTGTTCAAAGCAGCAATAGTGCAGTCCCTCACCAAGTATGGCTCAAGTCTGTCCACATATTGATGGACTCTATCAGTCATTGTAGCCACTACATTTGGAGCATATCGATCTAAGGAATTAAACTGAAGGTTGTACTCTCTGACACTCATACTTCCTTGATGAAGATTTAGAAATTGGTCGGCATGTGCCTCCCGGATCTCATATGGGAGGTAATGATCAAGGAATGCCATTTTAAATTCCTCCCAACCAGCTGGAAGTGCATCAATACCCCTTGATCTTTTCCAGTCTTCATACCACAATGTCGCTTCACCTTTCAATCTATAAGCCGCAAGTTCAACTGTTTCAACACCAGTCACGTGCATAACTTCTAGAGCCCTTTGAATTTGATCCACGTAGTCTTGTGGATCCGCTTTTAGGTCTAACCCAGTGAATATGGGAGGATCTTGTTTCATAAAATCCTGTGTCCTGCGACTCGCTACCCTAGCCGCATCATCCTCATGTATCGTTGGACAAACTCGTCCTTGACTTTTTGCAGCAACTAGCTGAGTCAACATATGTACTGAATTTCTCAAATCCTGATCAGTGGCATTCATAGGAGGTTCTGCGGGTACTTCTCTATCTCTTAGCTCTGTCAGAGCTGGAAATGTAGAAGAAGACCGCGATGCAATTTCAATGTTAGCTCCACCTTGACTAGCTTGGTCAGGTGGTGATTTACTCATTCCTTCACCGGTAGGCATATCTACCTGCTTACCTTTACCTCTACCTCTTCTTGTCATCGGATTTTACTATATCAAAGATACCAATTCCAATGGTCAGAAATAATTTCCACTTATAATTTTGGCTCTATTGCATGATCTAGAAATGAAGAAAAGAAACAACTCCTAAATGTCCCGTAGCCTCCTACTTATAAATGAGGTGCACAACATATCCATAAGCAATACTCTACTAATACACGGCTTTGTAGACACCCTTAGGACGACCTGCTCTGATACCACTTTTGTCACGCCCCAAATCCCATTGAGGCGGACTGACACCCAAAGTTGATAAAGCCCGAGAGAACCAATCTTTGCTCATGCACACTCATATGCGTGTCACTAGAGAAGCAACACCATCACATAGAGATATAAGATGTCAATAGCGGAAGTCATGGAAACATGTGATATGTATATATAAGAAACTTGGCCGTTAGGGCCATCAAGTAAAAATGGGCATACATTCTTTCTTTCATCTCACCACGTCCTTCTACAAAGCCTCTAACAGATCCATATACCTAAATATCCTAAAGTCGGGACAAGTCTCCACTTTATACAACATTACAGTACCAAAATGAATGTACATATGAGAACCGAAAAGCCCCGAACCAACTGGAGCTCACCAAAGATCGGCAAAAGATATGTAACCTAGTGTGGAGGTCTACTAGCACCTGTGCCTGCATAAAGTAAGGTAAGTCCCCCAAGGGGGTCAGTACGAAGAATGTACTGAGTATGTAAGGCCATAAGAAACTGCATGATGTATATATATATATATATATATATATATATATATATATATATATATATATATATAAGTACTTCAATGGAATCAAACATAATAGAATAGACAATATGGACAAATCATCATTTTGTATGTGTGGAACCATGTAATTTTACATTCATTACTTCCCTTACTTTTATGTTCGTTCATCTTTATTGTTCTGCCCATGCTAGGCTTTTCTGTCTCCCCTGGGATGAGATTAACCCATGCTAGGTATTTTAACCCCTGGGATGTCATTATGGTAACCCATGTTAGGCTTTTTATCGCCCCTGGGATGTACTGTGATAACCCATGCTAGGATTTCATATCGCCCCCGGGATGTATCGGGATAACCCATGCTAGGCTTTTATATCGCCCCTGGGGTGTATCGGGAATGACCCATGCTAGGTAATTTAACCCCTGGGATACCACCCATGATATTGGGATCGACCCATGCTAGGTGTTTCTTACACCCCTGGGATACCACCCAAGAATACTCATCAATTACACATTACTTCTTTCTTTCATTATAAGAATGATATATTACTTCATGTCTTTACTTTTATGAGATTGATACATTGGTAGTCATATCATTATTGGAACTTTAGAATGTAACACTATTGGAAATGCTTCTCAAGAATGAATAGATTCTGTTTACATCATTACTCTCTTTGAAATAGTTCTTTTCGTAATTACAATATTATGACAGCTTTGGAAATTTAGTCACTGAATAAGAGATAAGTGAATCACAATCCGTCTAGGAATAGGACATATGTGAATAACAATATATGTTAACCTGAGCTGGCATACTTCAGAACACTTCGGAATGGAACAAGTACAATGTCAATGTTAACACAATGTGCTGCAGAAGGACATGGAAAGAGTAACCTTACATACCTTGTCTTCTTAATATGAATACACAATCCGATACGTGAACACAATAGTCCAGCTCCTTCCTTACATTTCACTCTACCATACAAGTACATAACGGAGCTTGCATTAATAATCAACTACCTTACAAGTGCATAAGACGATAATGAGTTACATGATGGCCTTATAATGTCATTTCCCCCTTTACAATACCACTAATGCAATTATCATACCAATAATATCACAACATTCCATACATTGAACAATACATCATACACCAATAGCATGTCACACCAAGTTCATACTTTCCACTTCTCCATCAACACACATCACAATTACTCCATCAAGTCACCTTAATACACTTCATAACAACATATCGACAACAATCCCACAATTTATACTCATGGAAAAATAATAAGTCAATAAACATAACCACACCATACATGTTGATATTTCATCCATACCATGCACTTTCATCAAAACCTCAAGTCTTCTTTAAAGTTTAAATCACAAAGATGACACATCTTTTACAAAAAGCAAAAGTGCACCACTTACACTTTTAGACATAACCATCATGATATACATACTCTCCCATGCATATAATATATTAATCCATAAGAATAATCACTTACCCAAACTTGCAAAATGATGATCTTGCCCAAAGAAGTGCCTTAGGGTTATTAGGGTTTGAGAGAAAATATCTTGTAATTATCTAGAAAGGCATGAGAGTTAGAATGAATTAAAAATCTGATTTTTGGTCTTTATATAGTACTCAAGTCATCCTTATCCAATCCTTGGGCATTAAATGCCATATTTTCTTGGTCAAATGGAGGAATGGGTCATTTACCCTTTTGGGCCATGCCTTTTATTCCATTTTGGGCCTTAAATTGAGCCCAATTGCACATGTTAACCCACCAAATTCAATGTATAATCCACCATATATCTCATGTTAAAATAATTACATAAATGTCTCGATAATATTCACACACGAATTTGATGTTCGTAGCCCCAATTTCAAAAAGAAGAAATTCTAGCCACCCATGGCTTAATTGAACATAATTTGATAAAATACTTGCGATGAAGAATTAACCCCAAATCGAATGTCAAACTCACTCAAGAGTAGCCCTGCTATGATATAATAATGTTACCATAACCCAAGAGTCCTTTTTATAGACTTAAAATTGTAGAAAAAATTGAGCCAAAAGCACCCCGGCACGCCACCGGGCGCCCTAGACACTTAGAGAAAATTTCAGCAAAAGAAAGGCGGGCAGGGGCGTCCTGGTACGCCCTTGGGTGCAGTACCTTGCTGCATGTGCCAACAAAAATTTAGGCCAAAGCGGCCTGGCACGCCACCTGCAGTGCCCTATGCCAAATTTTTGATTTCGACTTTTCTTTGCGGATTTGGTTGGATCTTTCAAGTCCCAACCTTTTGCTTACCTCTTATCTTTAAGATCCTTTGCTTGGATGTCCATTAAACCTCAATTTTCACCCCATAAATTCTCCACAAAGTCACAAAGACCACCTACTACAAAGGTCTAATGACATTTACTAGCACAATATCAAATGTTCCATCGATAACAATGCAAAATACGTACTTATTACTCTCGAATCTAGGGTAAACATGGTTCAAGGTTGTCAAGTAGGGTTGTGAAGGTACGGGGTGTTACAATCTCTGTGACTATACACAAGTATCTATAGTGTGAAGGAGTGGAGAGTGACTTTTACACTTTAAATGTCGCCTCTTCATCATAGACCCTCATCTTAAGATCCTCTTTTTGTACATCAATCAAGGCTCCACCAATGGCTAAGAATAGGAATCCCAAAATAATAAATACCTTCTCATATTCTTTAAAATCTAAACTAATAAAGTCGGCAGGAATCAGAAACATACCTACCTTGATGAGCACATCCTCAATTATTCTTTTCGATTGCACACAACAGCGGTCTGCCAAGTGTAGAGTAATTGTAGTTTGGTGTGGCTCTCCCAAACCAAGTGTATGAAATAGATATAAGGACATTAAGTTTATATTTGACCCAAGATCACACAATGCATGCCCAACTTCATCTTCACCAATTTGTATAGGGTGGGTGAAACTGTAACACCTCGTACATTTTTGAACCTATTTAATTACCGTAACATTTATGGAATTATTTAAACATGAGATTGTTGGGGAATTACACATTAATTTTGTTGAGATAAATTAATCTTGTGCTATTGGGCTCAATTGAGGCCCAAAATGCCACCAAAAGACATGGCCCAAAAAGGAAGAAAATGATCCATTCTTTCTTTGACCAAGTAAACTATAAATTATTGTCCCAAAGTTGGATAAGGATGACTAAAAAGGACTATATAAGGCACAAAATAATCAGATTTTTTTCACAAAGGCACACTTGCCAAATTCTAGAATTTTCACAAGATATTTTTTCTTCAACCAAACCCTAAGGCAACCATCTCTTTTGGACAAGATCCTCACTTTGAAAGCTTGGGTAAGTGTTTAATCTTGTGATTTAATATATTTTATTCTTAATATGGTGTGTAAATCATGTTAGTTATGTTGACAAAGTGGTGAGAAGTTCACTATGTGTGAAACAGTCTATGTTTGGTTAATCGGTAAAGGGTTTTGCCTTGTAAACTTGGAAGTGGACTTGTGGTATTGAAGGAAGTGAATTTGATGGATTAAATATCAACATGTAATATGTGGTTATTTCCTTAACTTGCTTTCTCTTTGTGTGTAACATTTGGGATTGTTGTTGTGAAATTGAACATAGAACCGATGGTGTATTGAAAGGCAAATGTAGTTTTGGTGATGTTTATGTGCGTTGTGAAACCATGGATATTCGTTGGAATATAATATAATTTAAAATATGAAAAGAGAATCTTAGTTATGACCATGGACCATTCATTGCAAAAAAAGACCCGAAAATGACCCCCGGAGGCTGAAACAGGTATCCGCCTTCGCGGATGGGGCACCTGCGGGCACAGATGCCAATGGAGGTGGCCATGTACCAGTCCAATGGTCCCTTTTTTACACACCTCAACTATCTATGGGCGCAGGTGGCTTCGCAGGTCAGCCCAGAAGTTCGTTTTGCATGTTTTTGGCATCTCTTTGACCCTCCGAAACCCCTATACCCTTTTTGGATGCAATTATCAACTTATGGTACCTTTTGAATGACTTTAAAGGAGTATCCTGGAGGTATTTTGAATGGTATCAATTATGGATTGTTGTTCATGTGTTGTTGTGAAAGGTATTGAGAAGACTTGATGGAGTAATTGTGATGTAGTGTTAATGAGGAAGTGTAAAGGATAAACTTGGTGTGAAATGTTATTGGTTTATGATGTCTTGGTCAATGTGTGGAATGTTATGGTATTTTTGGTATGGTGATGCAATAAATGGTATTGTAAGAGGGCAAAATGACTCTATATGGCAGTCACGTAATTCATTGTCGTCTTATGTACTTATAATGTAGTTAGTTTTTAACATGAGCTTCGTTATGTACTTGTGTTGTAGAGTGAAATGTAAGGAAGGAGCTGGATTATTGTATTCACATATAGGACTGTGTATTCATATTAGGAAGATAAGGTATATAAGGTTACTCTTTCCGTATCCTTCTGCAGCACATAGTGTTCACATTGTCATTGTACTTGTTCCAGTCCAAATGTTCTAAAGTATCTCAGTTCAAGTTGTCATCTATTGTTAATCACATGTTTCTTATTCATTGATCAATAGTTATTCATGTGTCACGTAATTATGGACATGGTTCCAAAGGTCCAATAATGTTACGATTCCAAAGTTCCAATAATGTTATTGACTATCAAAGTATCAATCTCTCAAAAGTAAAGAAATGAAGTAATGCATAGTTGTTGGTTGTAAGAGTACGGGTGGCAGCTCTAGAGGCATAAGCCTAGCTTGAGTCGATCCCGAGATTATTGGATCAGGGGGCAGCTCTAGAGGGATAATCCTAGCTCGAGCCAAACCTGACAGGTGGCAGATCTAGAGGTAAGAACCTATCTCAAGCCAAACCTGATATATTGGTTTATGGGTGGCAGCTCTAGAGATAAGAACCTAACTCAGGCCGAACCTGATATATTGATTTATGGGTGGCAGCTTTAGAGGCATAAGCCAAGCTTGAGCCGATCCCAACATAATGTTATGTTATGTTAAGACCCACTGATCAGTTAGGGCCCGGGTATGATATGATTCAGGTAATGATGAATAAACATAGAAGCAAAGAAGCAAAGAAAGTAATGAAAGCAATATACATGGTTCCAAACATACAGAACGATGGGTTATCCATATTGACTATTCTCTTATATTTGATTCCATTGAAGTTCTTATGTATGATACAGTTTCTTATAGCCTTACATACTCAGTACATTCTTCGTACTGACGTCCCTTGGGGGGGACTTACCTTACTTGTTGCAGGCGCAGGTGCTAGTAGACCTCCACAGTAGGTTGCGGGTCATTTTACAGATCATTGGTGTGCTCCAGTTGGTTCGTGGCTTTTCGATTCACATGTATATACTTTTTTTGCTTTTGGTGTGGTATGTCGGTGCACAAACTGAGAGAGTGTCCACAAAAGGACACAGGTAGTACGGTGCGACCTATGAGGTCAGCCGTTGTGTTATCATCATCAGATGTATAGCCTATGGCACATGTCAAATGTTCTAGAGGGACAGTTGGTGCTAGTGAAACCCAGAACCGTACCTATGCCTTAGCGGATCGACAAAATTTGGAGGCTTCTCCTGATGTAGATATAGGTACACTATTCATATTTTTACATAAGGTATATACATTGATTGATCTGGGTTTTACCCTATCATATGTTACTCCCTTGATTGTTAAAAAAAAAGTCATTTGGAGTATAACACCCGTGGGTGAGTCTATTATAGCTATTGTAGCTAAGAAAAATCTGTCGTAATTGCATAGGCACTGTTTGTGGTCATAATATGTTTGCTGCTCTTGTTGAGCTAGGGAAATGATGGAGTTTGATGTTATAATAGGTATGGATTGGTTGGCTTCTTGTTATGCCATGATATATTGTAGAGCCTAAAAAAATAGTACATTGTCGTTTCCCCAAAAGGATAATCTTGAAATGAAGGGTAATGTTGGAGCACTGAGAGGTAAATTTATTTTATATCTTAAGGCAAAGAAAATGATACCCAAAGGGGTATATATGTCACTTATCAATACTGAAAAATACTGATGTGGAGCCACCAACTCTTCAATCGATTTCGGTGGTAAATAAAATTCTTGAGGCATTTCCTATAGATCTTCCGGGTTTACCTCAAGAATGGGAAGTAGAGTTTGGTATTGATATGATGCCAAGCACTCAACCTATCTCTATTCCTCCGTATAGAATGGCTCCAGCAGAATTGCATGAATTGAAGGAGTAATTAAAAGACTTGCTGGACGAGGGATTCATAAGACCTAGTATGTCTCCATGGGGTGCACCAGTGTTAGTTGTACGGAAGAGAGATGGCAAATTGAGAATGTGTATTGATTGTCGGCAACTGGATAAAGTAACGGTTAAGAACAAATATCTCCTCCCCAGACTTGATGATTTATTTGATCAGTTATAGGGTGCCAAATATTTCTCAAAGATTAATTTAAGATAGGGGTATTACCAAGTAAGGGTTGGAGAGAAGGATATACCTAAGACAGCTTTCCGAACACGGTATGGTCATTATGCATTTTTAGTTATGTCATTTGGAATAACAAATGCACCAACTATTTTTATGGATTTGATGAATAGGGTGTTCAAGCCATTTCTAGACGTGTTCATGATAGTGTTTTTAGATGATATTTTAGTTTACTCAAGATCACAGGCTGATCATGCTAATCACTTACGACAGGTGTTATAGATTCTTCGTGACCGTAAGATATATGCAAAGTTTTCTAAAGGTGAGTTTGGTTAAACTCCGTAGCATTCTTGGGTCACATTGGATAGGATGAAGGACTAAAGGCTTATACACAAAAGATAGAAGCGGTGAAAAATTGGTGAAGGCCTACGACGCTTACAGAGATCCATAGTTTTCTTGGATTGGCTGGTTATTATAGGAGTTTGTTGAAAGATTTTCTGCTACCTCCACACCAGTAACGAAGCTAACACAAGGCGATTAAGTTTCAGTGGAATGATGCATGTGAGAAGAATTTCCAAAAAAAAAATTAATTGACGTCTACACCCATAGTAGTACTTCCCAAAGGCACAGAAGTGTATGTAGTATATTGTAATGCTTCAGGAGTTAGCTTAGGATGTGCATTGATGTAGCACGATAATGACATAGCATATGCCTCAAGAAAATTGCATTCATATGAAAGAAATTATCCAACACATGATTTTTAGTTAGCAGCCGTGATATTTGCTTTAAAAATATGGCGCCACTATTTGTATGGGGTTCACGTTGATGTATATACTGATCATAAAAGTTTGTAGTATGTTTTTAAGCAAAAGTACCTAAATTTAAGGTAGCGAAGGTGGCTGGAACTATTAAAGATCGTGATATTGATATCCCATCCGGGAAAAGCAAATGTTGTAGCCGATGCGTTAAGCCGCAAAGCACTAGGAAGTACTGATGGTCAGTTCATGGAAAAGCAAGGTATTGTCACGGATCTATATCAATTAGACAGCTTGGTAGATCATTTTCTTGAAACTCCAGATAAAAGAGTTATAGAGCAAAATGAGGTAAAGTCTTCATCTATAGCAGTGAAGGAAAAGTAATATGCAAATCCTATTTTATTTCAGTTGAAAAAGAATGTACAGCAAAGTTCGACAAAGGTATTTGAGCTTACGCAAGGGGGAGTACTCCAATGCTAAGGTAGATTTTGTGTACTGGATATAGATGAGCTAAGGAAATGAATTATGACAAAAGCATATCATTCACAGTATTCTATTCATTCGGGAGCTACCAAAATGTATCATGCTTTGAAAGACATGTATTGGTGGGGTAATATGAAGAAGAACATTGCAGAATTGGTAGCTTCTTTTCCGAATTGCCAACCAGTAAAAGTAGAGCATAAAAAACCAGGAGGTTATATGCAAAGTATCAATCTTCCAGTCTGGAAGTGGGACATGATTAACATGGAATTCATCACATGTTTTCCTCGTACACTGCGGAAATTTGATTTCGTATGAGTGATAGTTGACAGGCTACCAAGTCAGCGCATTTCCTACCAGTCAAAACTGCTTATACAGCTAAAGATTATGCAAAGTTTTATGTTAAAGAGATAGTATGATTACATGGGATTCCAATTTCTATTATATCATACATGGGAGCTCAATTTACTGCATACTTTTGGAAATCATTTAAGAAGAGTTTGGGAAACAGATGGACAAGCAGAACGTACCATCCAAACACTTGAAGATATGTTACGTGCTTACACATTGGACTTTAAAAGTAGTTGGGACGATCATTTACCTCATATTAAATTTGCCTTCAAGTATCAAGAGGGCCCCTTACGAAGCCTTATATGGGAGAAAGTGTAGATTACCAAGTGGATGGTTTGAACCAGGTGAGTCTGCTTTACTCCGGCCAAATCTTGTTCATCAAGCTATAGAGAAAGTTAAGATGATCCAAAAACGTCTACAAACGGCCCAAAGTCGACACAAGTCATATGTCGATATGACAAGAAGGGAATTAGAATTTTCCATAGGTGATTGAGTAGTTTTGACAGTGTCACCAATGAAAGGGGTAATGAGATTTGGAAAGAACTGAAATTTGGCCCTATATAATGTGCCGTATAAGATTTTTCAAAGATTTGGTCAAGTCGTGTATGAAATTGAAATACCCCAAAAAAAACTCTCCACAGTTCATCCAGTATTTTATGTTTCAATGCTTCGAAAGTGCATAGGAGATCCATTGCTCCCATTAAAGATGTGCATGTTATGGAGGATCTCACTTATGAAGAGATACCTATTCCTACTCTGGATTGACAAGTGATAAGGCAAAGAAATAATGAAGTAGCTTCCGTAAAAGTACTTTGGAGAACTCAGCAAGCAGAAGAAATCATATGGGAAGCCGAAGAAATGATAAAGTCAAAGTACCCGTATTTGTTTCAAACGGAAGAAAAAGTTCAAGTTGCGGAGTTGAAGCAATAACAAGTAAGTCTTTACAAGCATTATGTGTATATGATAACATGAAGGATAAACTTAGACTTAACTTTGTCTAAATGGGATAATGTTACTAATATTCGAGGACGAATGTTCCTAAGAGGGGAAGGATGTAACACCCCGTACATTTTCGAACCTAATTAATTACCATAACATTTATGGAATTATTTAAACATGATATTGTTGGGTAATTACACATTAATTTTGTTGGTATAAATTAATCTTGTGCTATTGGGCTCAATTGAGGCCCAAAATGCCATCAAAAGACATGACCCAAAAAGGAAGAAAATGATCCATTCTTTCTTTGACCAAGTAAAATATCAATTATTGACCCAAAGTTGGCTAAGGATGACTACAAAGGACTATATAAGGCACAAAAAATCAGATTTTATTCACAAAGGCACACTTGCCAAATTCTAGAATTTTCACAAGATATTTTCTCTTCAACCAAACCCTAAGGCAACCATCTCTTTTGGACAAGATCCTCACTTTGCAAGCTTGGGTAAGTGTTTAATCTTGTGATTTAATATATTTTATTCTTAATATGGTGTGTAAATCATGTTTGTTATGTTCACAAAGTGGTGAGAAGTTCACTATGTGTGAAACAGTCTATGTTTGCTTAATCGGTAAAGGGTTTTGCCTTGTAAACTTGGAAGTGGACTTGTGGTCTTGAAGGAAGTGAATTTGATGGATTAAATATCAACATGTAAGATTTGGTTATGTCCTTAACTTGATTTCTCTTTGTGTGTTGCATTTGGGATTGTTGTTGTGAAATTGTACGTGGAACCGGTGGCGTATTGAAAGGCAAATGTAGTTTTGGTGATGTTTATGTGCATTGTGAAGCCATGGATGTTCGTTGGAATCTAATATAATTTAAAATATTAAAATAGAATCTTCTTTATTACCATGGACCATTCATTGCAAGAAAATACCGAAAAATGACCCCCGGATCGCTTTCGCGGGTGGGGCACCTGCGGGAGCAGATGCCAACGCAGGTTGCCTTGGACCAGGACAATGGTCACCTGCGTAGGCACCTCAACCACATGTGGGCACAGGTGGCTTCACAGGTCAGCCCAAAAGTTTGTTTTGCATGTTTTTGCATCTCTATGAGCCCCCAAAACCCCTACACCCTTTTTGGATGCAATTAGCAATTTATGGTACCTTTTGAATGACTTTAAAGGAGTATCCCAGAGCTATTTTGAATGGTATAAATTATGGATTATTGTTCATGTGTTTTTGTGAAAGGTATTGAGATGTCTTGATGGAGTAATTGTGACATAGTGTTAATTAGGAAGTATAAAGGATAAACTTGGTGTGAAATGTTATTGGTTTATGATGTCTTGGTCAATGTGTGGAATGTTATGGTATTTTTGGTATGGTGATGCAATAAATGGTATTGTAAGAGGGCGAAATGATGCTATATGGCAGTCACGTAATTCATTGTCATCATATGCACTTGTAATGCAGTTAGTTGTTAACGTGAGCTTCGTTATGTACTTGTGTTGTAAAATGAAACGTAAGGAAGGAGCTGGATTATTGTATTCACATATAGGACTGTGTATTCATATTGGTAAGATAAGGTATGTAAGGTGATAACACGGAGGTTGGGAATCCAAAAACTAGAGTATTAACTTAAAAGAATGCGAAAGCAAAAACTAAAAAACTAATGAAAATAGACAAAACAGAAATTAAAAAGATACTGATTTGAATCCAAGTAACAGCAAATTGGTATTGAAGAAACCAAATGCCTTTACTTGAGAAACTAAACAAGTTTGGAAATGGATCTTGACCGCTTCGTGAGTAACGTTAGACAACCATTAGTATGAGTACTAATCGCCTTCTAAGAATACCAAGAAGAAACCAAAGATATCAAAGAAAGAAATTATCTTACTACCTTAAACTATGAACTAGTTAGGTTAAGAGATAATTTCTTTCTTTGGTATCTTTGGTTTCTTCTTGGTATTCTTAGAAGGCGATTAGTACTCATACTAATTGTTGTCTAACGTTACTCACGAAGCGGTCAAGATATATTTCCAAACTTGTTTAGTTTCTCAAGTAAAGTCATTTGGTTTCTTCAATACCAATTTGTTGTTACTTGGATTCAAATCAATATCTTTTTAATTTCTGTTTTGTCTATTTTCATTAAGTGGTTTCTCAAGCGGTCTGTTTTGTTGTTACTCTAGTTTTTGGATTCCCAACCTCCGTGTTATCAAGTGGTATCAGAGGGGTTCTATCAAGATTTCGTTCTTGTTAATCTTGGGAATTTCTTGAACAAAAAGAGCAAAAAAAAAAAAAAGTACTGTAGCAGTGAACAGTACGTTTCAAAAAAAAGAAAAAAAACTTCATAGTGAATAATAACATTGAAAAAAAAAAAGAATTGTTGCTCTTCAAGGAATTTTCTTCATCTAATTATTTCTACAAAGGAGATTTTGATGGAACACAAGAAGGGGGGATCCTAGATCTTTATCTCATTCTAAAATCATTTCCTTTTGTTTGAGTCTTGTTTCAACTAAATCTTATTCTTTCTAGGATTGGCTCTTCATTTTTTTCTTGTGCCCCAAAATATTTCTTAATTTACTACTAAGGACTTGATACTAGTAGGGTTTAATTATAAATCCACAAAGTATTTTCCCAAAGGTTATTTGAGAGGAAAAAAAGCAAGAGTGAGTGAGAACAATTGAGGGAAAAGCCAAAGTTTGAGTAGTTTATTTTAATAACTATGTATTTTGCAAGAATATATGATTATGAAGGATTGACCAAGTGGGGTAGTAGACATGTGATATTACAAAAATTATGCATGTATGCTGATAAAGAAACTTACCTCCAATGGGAATATCACATGGAACATATATTTTCTTGTAATTATTTTTGGGAGTTTGAGAAATTGAGTTTTGCCACAAGAGCCTTGTCCCAAGAATTACGAAAAGTAGTGGATGATTATAGTAACCCCCATTGGGTGAAATTTAATTGGCTACTTTTGACTTGGGGTGATTTGAAAGAAGAATTGAGGCATATCATTCTATAGCACAGTCCCAACAGAAAATTAACTCCAAAAATGATCATTCTACTCTTTCTAATAAGATTGTAAAGTATGTAATTTTCCAAGGGGAGGAGTCAAGTTGTGAACAAGAGAGTAGCTCTTCTTTATGTGTAACTTCTCCTATTGAAGTTCCTACTCTTGTAAAAAGAAAAGATGAGAGAATAAAAGAATTGAGTGGAAAAGAAAATGACATGGAAGAGAGAAACAAAATAGAGAGAAGTAAGGGAGAGAAAAACAGAAACTCAAGAGAGGAAAAAGGGGAAATTCAGTTGAGAAAAGTGAGTGAGTTGTCAAAAGATAAGAGAGGAGAGAAAGAAAACAACAAGAATGAAAAGAAAGATAGAAAAAGAGTCGAGGAAAAAGAAAGACAAGAGAGTTTGAGTGAGCTTAAAACTAATGTTTCTTCTTCTTCTTCTTTTGATATTGTGTTTTCTTTTGTAGGTACTCTTGAGAAGGGACAAATGGAAGAAGCCAACTATGATCTAAAACCCAAGATCTTTTGTTCTGTTAGCTTCTTGTACTCACCTAATGTTTGTTAAATTCTTGTGAGCCAAGTTACTTTATTTGTAGAGATAATCTTTATGGGATTATATGATTCTTGGCTATATCATAAGAGTGTGTTATTTAGGATTCAAAGGTCTCCTACCAAAAGAAGATCCAAATTCTTTGCAAGAGGAGATGGGCCATTTGAAGTCCTTGAAATGATTGGAAACAATGCTTACAAACTTGATCTTCCTGGCGAATACCAAGTTCAATCCAAGCCACTTCTCAAGGAAATTGCTTTTGATTCATATCTTGACTATGGTATATCCAATAGTGAGGTTAAGTTATTCAGCAAGAGCAAATATGGTATTTTTTTTTGATATTCATATGCTTTTGGTCTAGGTAATGATCCTCTCTTATTTAAGGATCTTATGAACTGTGTTTTTAGTTCTTATGTTGGTGATTACATTGTTCTATTGGATGATGCAGTGCATGGATATGTAAAATGGGTGTTTGTGCATAAAAGAGTTAAATGTGTTAAGTGGTTGCATGGTCACTACCTTGTGTTAGTTTTACCAAATGCTTGTTCTACTTTCTTTATTTACGTCCTAGTGATGGTGATTATCATGTTGGTTGTAGGTATTGGTCAAGCTTTGAGGACAAATCTTCTTTAAGTGGGGGAGAATGATAGCAACCATGAAGGCTCAAATCCAAAGAAGGAGGAGTTATAATAAATGTCAAGATTCAAGGACGAATCTTCTTTAAGAAGGGGAGAATGATAGCATCCATCGAAGCTCAACATCAACTAAGGAAGCTTTGGAAGATCCAAGAGGATCCATGACAAGATCCAAAACAAAAAAATATGAAGACAAGATTAATGGGCTGGAATTGGCAATTAAAAGGTGTTTTGTAATGGAAGAAGATCTCAAGCCCAATGAAGAAATTTTCTTCAAGTCTTACATATATTTGGAGGCCCAAATTAAAGTCCAAGAAGAGGTGGAATTGGGCTCAAATCTATCCCAAAATGGAGAAAAAGACTGCAACATTTTTTTAATTAATTTCTAGAATTATATTTAAGAATTGTTTAATTCTATGTTAACTTCCTAGGTCTTTGTGTGTGGCAGCCTTCTATGCCATTTAATAGTTGTTTTCTTCTATGTTGACTTATAGGATAATGTGTGTGGTAGTCTACTAGGTACTAGGAAGTATCATTTCATTTAATGTTATCTTTGACCAACTCCTTCTTCACTACTATATAAAGGGGTCTTTGTTCATTCATGAAAATGAGATTTTGAAGATTAATATATTGAGAGTTCTTTTGAACCTTTGAGGTAGATTACCTTGAGATTTATCTTTCAACCTAACTAGTTCATAGTTTAAGGTAGTAAGATAATTTCTTTCTTTGATATCTTTGGTTTCTTCTTGGTATTCTTAGAAGGCGATTAGTACTCATACTAATTGTTGTCTAACGTTACTCACGAAGCGGTCAAGATTCGTTTCCAAACTTGTTTAGTTTCTCAAGTAAAGGCATTTTGTTTCTTCAATACCAATTTGTTGTTACTTGGATTCAAATCAGTATCTTTTTAATTTCTGTTTTGTCTATTTTCATTAGTTTCTTAGTTTTCTTCCGCATTCTTTTAAGTTAATACTCTAGTTTTTTGATTCCCAATCAAGCTCTGGTACCACTTGATAACACGGAGGTTGGGAATCCAAAAACTAGAGTATTAACTTAAAAGAATGCGGAAGCAAAAACTAAGAAACTAATGAAAATAGACAAAACAGAAATTAAAAAGATACTGATTTGAATCCAAGTAACAACAAATTGGTATTGAAGAAACCAAATGCCTTTACTTGAGAAACTAAAGAAGTTTGGAAACAGATCTTGACCGCTTCGTGAGTAACGTTAGACAACCATTATTATGAGTACTAATCGCCTTCTAAGAATACCAAGAAGAAACCAAAGATATCAAAGAAAGAAATTATCTTACTACCTTAAACTATGAACTAGTTAGGTTGAAAGATAAATATCAAGGTAATACTAGTTAGGTTGAAAGATAAATATCAAGGTAATCTACCTCAAAGGTTCAAAAGAACTCTCAATATATTAATCTTCAAAATCTCATTTTCATGAATGAACAAAGACCCCTTTATATAGTAGTGAAGAATGAGTTGGTCAAAGATAACATTAAATGAAATGATACTTCCTAGGACCTAGAATACTACCACACACATTATCCTATAAGTCAACATAGAAGAAAACAAATATTAAATGGCATACAAGGCTGCCACACACAAAGACCTAGGAAGTTAACATAGAATTAAACAATTCTTAAATATAATTCTAGAAATTAATTAAAAAAATGTTGCAGTCATTTTCTCCATTTTAGGATAGATGTGAGCCCAATTCCACCTCTTCTTGGACTTTAATTTGGGCCTCCAAATATATGTAAGACTTGAATGAAATGTCTTCATTGGGCTTGAGATCTTCTTCCATTACAAAACACTTTTTAATTGCCAATTCGAGCCCATTAATCTTTTCTTCATATTTTTTTGTTTGGGATCTTGTCATGGATCCTCTTGGATCTTCCAAAGCTTCCATAGTTGATGTTGAGCTTCGATGGATGCTATCATTCTCCCCTTCTTAAAGAAGATTCGTCCTCGAATCTTGACATTTATTATAACTCCTCCTTCTTTGGATTTGAGCCTTCATGGTTGCTATCATAAGGTTACTCTTTCCGTATCCTTCTGTAGTACATAGTGTTCACATTGTCATTGTACTTGTTCCATTCCAAATATTCCAAAGTATCTCAGTTTAGGTTGTCATCTATTGTTAATCACATGTTTCTTATTCATTAATCAATTGTTATTCATGTGTCACATAATTGTGGACATGGTTCCAAAGGTCCAATAATTTACGATTACAAAGTTCCAATAATGTTATGACTATCAACGTATAAATCTCTCAAAAGTAAAGAAATGAAGTAATGCATAGTTGGTGGTTGTAAGAGTACGGGTGGAATCTCTAGATGCATAACCCTAGCTCGACTCAATCCCGAGATTATTGGATCAGGGGGCAGCTCTAGAGGCATAAGCCTAGCTCGGGCCGAACATGACAGGGGGCAGCTCTAGAGGTAAGAACCTAGCTCGAGTCGAACCTGATATATTGGTTTATAGGTGGCAGCTCTAGAGGTAAGAACCTATCTCAAGCCGAACCTGATATATTGATTTATGGGTGGCAGCTCTAGAGGCATAAGCCTAGCTCGAGCCGATCCCTACATAACGTTATGTTATGTTAAGACCCACTGATCAGTTGGGGCCCGAGTACGATATGATTCAGGTAATGATGAATAAACATAGAAGCAAAGAAGCAAAGAAAGTAATGAAAGCAATATACATGGTTCCAAACATATAGAACGATGGGTTATCCATATTGACTATTCTCTTATATTTGATTCCATTGAAGTTCTTATGTATGCTGCAGTTTCTTATTGCCTTACACACTCAGTACATTCTTCGTACTGACATCCCTAGGGGGGACTTACCTTACTTGCTGCAGGCCCATGTGCTAGTAGACCTCCACAGTAGGTTGTGGGTCATTTGCAGATCATTGGTGAGCTCCAGTTGGTTCGGGGTTTCCCAAGTCATATGTGTATACTTGTTTTGGAATTATGTAAATGTTGTATAAAGCGAGGACTTGTCCCAATTTTAGGTTGGTTATATCTATGTATCTATAGAGGCCTTGTAGATGTTGTGGGATAGATGAAGGGATGTAAGAAATGTATGTCCATTTTGACTTGATGGCCCTAATGGCCAAGTTTCATATATAGCATATGTTTGCCATGACTTTCGCCATTGGTATCTTATAGTTACATGAGATAGAATGATATTTATACAGAGACATGCGTATGAATGTACATGAATGAAGATTGGTTCTCTCAGGCCATAACGGCTTCGGGTGCCAGTCCGCCCCATGGTAATTCGAGGCGTGACAGAAACTCCTAAGATCTTTGAGATTTTTAAGAAGCTTTCTCAATAACCTTAAACTAGACTCTTCAGTGAGTGCAACTGTCTTAAACTCTGCATGTCTTCTTTTTCCAGCCACCAGCTCTCTCAAGTATTTGGCATTTTTGGGCATGTCCTTCAAAGCATCAATCAAGGGAATATTGATGTGAAATTACTTGAAGATATGAAGGAACTTCTTAAAACTTGTCTCCTCCTTGATTTTCTGGAATCTTTGTAGGAATAGTGGGGGGGGGGGGTCTCTCAATCGCAATTTCAGTCTGCTCAACAACCTCTTTATTTCTTATTTCTTTTTCCATATATTCTATCTCTGAAGTTGGTGCTGGAATTAATCTCTGTGGGAAAGGAAGTGGATTCTTGTAGTTGTCCCAGTTAATTACTCTTCTCTTTAGAGGCTCTGCATCTAGAAACTCTACACTTGCCTCTTAAACTTTCTATTTCAGAGCCTTTTCAACTAATTGTCTTCCATTTCTTAATGTAATTGCCATGACCTGCTTTGGATTATTCTCTGTATCACTCGGTAGGGTGCCTGCAGGTCTTACATAGTGTTATGAAGCTAGTTGGCCCATTTGACACTCAAGTTCATGAATGGATTTTTGCATTTCAGCCACAATCTGAGTCTGTTATCCCATAAACTGCTTCATTGTTTCCTCTAAAGAATTGCTCACTTGTGGAGCTTACTGCATATATTGTTATATTTGGGCCTACTAATTTCCACCCCAAGAGAAGTTTAGATGGTTTCTATAATTCTGTTACCTCACATAATATATAGATTCTGAATTCAAAGGGCATCAAGAGTATGCATGATTTTCACCATATTTTCACAAAACAAAGCAGACGCCTAAACCTGTTGTACTTATTGAACTGGACTTATACTTATAGCTAATAAACTTTGCTTTGTTAAGGCACACAAGTGTCCAATATCAGCCTGAATAGTTCACACATCATCCAACTCTAACTTACCCAGTGTTTTCTGGGTAGAGGTGAACACTCTGTTGTGCTCTGAAAAGTATCAGTGACCTACAGAAATAAGATTAAGCAATGCCTCTATTTCATCATAGGTCTTGGACAAAATTTGCCCTTGAGCTGTAGTATCTAATAAAGACTTAGAGTTTGGCCTTAATCCTTCAATAAAATTATGCCAATAATTTCCTTGGGCTGATGGTGGTATGGACAATCTATCAAGTATCCCTTGTATCTCTACCATGCTTAGGGAAGGGATTCAACATCTTTTTGAACAAATCCAAAAAATTTGCCTGTGAGCTCTATTGTTCTTCTAGATTAGAAGAACTTGTTGAGAAACTTTTCAGACAAAGCATCCCAAGACATGATAGATCCTGCCAATTTATTCTGCAACCATTACCTTGCTTCCTCAATCAGTGGGAAGGGGAACAGTGTCAACTTCACTTATTCATCAAAAATATTTTGATAATAGAAGTTGTCACTCAACTAATTAACTCTGGTAGGTGCTTGTGTGGGCTTTATGTGGTTTACCCTTATATTGACAAGTTTTCTGCACTAGTCACACCGTACCCTCTTTAAGCTCTAAATTTTTGGTGATATTCGGCCTCACAATAGTTCTGGAGGTATTTTGTTGATTTAGCCTCGTAAAATTTAACATCGGAACATGTGGTGTAGGATGGAACTGTACTGCATCCCTATCTACCATATCATTCAGTGGGTCTTGAAGAATTAGATTGTTCAAGTTATCACCCATCGCTCTTAACCCTCTTAGAGTACGTTCAAGCTCGTGGTCAATTAGAATCAAGGGATTGCCTTGACTCCGGGTGTTTAGCATAAACTGACCTGTACCCTGAAAGAAACAAAAATAACAAACAAAAGAGAAAACTAAATAATTCAAAAGAAAACTCAAAATAGTATCAGTTCCAACAAATCCCCGACAACGGCGCCAAAAACTTGTTGTGTTCTTTCGCACACGCAAGTGTACATGGTTGTACAAGTAATAAAGGATGTAAGTCCAGCTATTGTACCCACAGTGATTTGATGAATTGAAATTCAACTTTGAATTCTTATGCGATCTATTCAGTAGGTGACCAATAATAAAGAGTGATTTGTGTGTTCTGAATGTAAATAAAAACAATTGTAAACAAGCCGTAGATTGGTTATGCTGTAATTTAGATTTGAGAAAAGATCTAGGGTTGCGGTTTTTGACAATTCAGTTGTGCTATCCAATCATTCGTCTAATTTGCTTTCCCGAGTTACTAGTTATAGGTTAATTGCAACTATATTGAGCATTTTTCCAACAACTCTAAGCCTACTCAACTATCCCTAATGCCTATATTTCTATGGTCGTGGGTTAATAGTGAAGTGCATAAAGATATCATCTGTATCAACTAAGCTAGGTCACAGGGTATATTTGTATCATCAGTGACAAACTGATTCCCTTTCCATATAAAGTTCACAAACTAGCCCTACTTTCTCTTTTTACTCTTTTCGTTCCCTTTTTCAAGTCCAACACAAACAAGACCTAGATAATCTTTGCAAGGTTATCAATAAAACGAATAATTGAAAGCAATAAGAACTAAATAACTCAATGTATGGAAATCGAAATAGATAAAATAATGTTAAAGCCACAACTTTCATGTTCAACAACAACCCTAGAAATTAAGAGGTTAGGTACTCATGAATATCTTTGGAAGAAGAGATTTCATGAGTTTACAAAGTAAAAATCTAAAATAAAGTAAGAGAAATAAATTAAAACTTGTTCTTTAGCTTTGCCCTAGCTTTTTCCTTCCCCAAACCAGTTGTTAATGTTTAAAAACATGGGGGGGGGGGGGGTTATATAGAGTTTAGGAACCTTTAGAATGTCAAAAACCAATTCTAATTGGGTTAGGATAAGTCCTGACTCGCGCCACAGCCCAAAAGCGGAGTTGTGGCATGAAGAACAACTAAAAATTCAGAATTGTGGCTAAACTTGTGCCACTCCTTGCTTTGGGTGAGTGGCACAAGCCTTCAATATTTTCCATAAATCAGCACAAATCCGCGCTACTGCTTTGCAGCAGTGGCGCAAGGAACTCTCTACTTGGACATTTTTCGCTCGTTTTTCTACGCGTTGCGATATTGATCACCCCTTGATTTCTTTTTATTCCTTGGTGATCTTTTTCCTCTTATTTAAGCTCCAAATACCTCAAGAAACTCCTACATAAGAAAAACATGAAAACAAGTGTTATCCACATCACTTAAAATTAAGACGACACCAAAAAGAGAACAAATGTGAGACGAATGATAGTGAAATAATGTGATTTTTAGTCTCGCATCATTAACCAAAGTCAATATTGAAACTATAATAAGTTAGATGAATACAAATAAAAAATAAATAAATTATTGAGAAAAATAAACTCCTAATGGAGATCGCACTACCTTGGCAAATGAAGGAGAAAACGTTGCAAATCAAACTATTAAGAAGGTGAATTTTAGACCTTTTTAACCTAACACATAAATTTTTATAATTAGTGTAGCTTAAAGAGCATAATAAAAGTTGTATCTTACAAGGTTGAATGTATTATGGCTCTAATTAGTCTTTTGAATTTATTATTTAATATTACGTAGATTTTAAAAAAATATTTATGTAAGATACGTTTTGATATTACATAGAGAGCTTAAGAGGTTTTGGAAAATGAAAAGATTTTGAATGTGATATCATAATAAGTTCTTACCTAATTTCAAACAAACTTTAAATTTATTGGAAGTTGCACATTCATTAAATTGTATTTATATTTAAAATAATATTTATTATAATTAATATGTATTTACTTTTTTGTCCAAAAATATTATAATATTAGCATTTGATTTGAAGAGCATAAAAGTCTATAAATATTTGATGGACATTTTGGTAATTCAAAGTTTAACTTTTTTGGTTCCCATTTTTAGAATAGTGTAGAAGATATGTAAAATATGTGCGGCACACATTCCGATGTAACTATCAATATATATATATATATATATATATATATATATAATATGGGCAGCAGTGTAACTCCGATTCTAATGAAATGCAATGTATGATGTACATGCGTGCAACTCCAATCCCAAAACATTAGTACAATTAACTAAAGCATTTCATATGACATGTCAAATCATATATCAGCCAAACACTGGCTCGACCTTTCAAATGGGAGTATAATCATCAACTACAATATTCAAAAATTTAATATACTCTAAGAAAATCATTAAGCCCCAAATTTCTCATCATTTACCTCAAAAGATTGTTCAAGCCTTCAATTAAATGTTCAATACCATCCATCGAGATTAATAAATCATTCTTTACACAAAAAGTCACCATGTTACTCCCCTTTACAAGAAACTAATACATAAGAACTTCAAAAAAGAGTCAAAGAAAGTTTCAGTTTGACCTAAACAAAGCCCAAAGAATCAAATCAAAGCCTTTCCCTTCTTAGTCGCCTCCGATCGAGCCCAATCTCTTCAAATGTGAGTTCTTCATAAGAAAATGAAACTAAACATACCTATATCAATATTCAAATCTAGGTCCAAAAAGTTGACCTAAAAGTAAACTCCAGGCCCCTAAGAGAAAAACAGAAATTTTATTTAAAAAATTACTTTACCCATAGTTTAAGAAGTTAAAATCTTAAATCCCATAAAAAATGGAGTAAAAATCGGCTTTGAAATCACTATTTTATCAAGTTT
Source organism: Capsicum rhomboideum (assembly GCA_031232105.1). NCBI lineage: Eukaryota > Viridiplantae > Streptophyta > Magnoliopsida > Solanales > Solanaceae > Capsicum > Capsicum rhomboideum. The sequence continues at coordinate 57,490,807 of CP124718.1, forward strand.
AACTTTACCGGAGAAAACCCCAAATTTTTCAATTGAAAACCCAAAATTTGAAGGTAATTTAACGAAATAATTAGTGGGTAATGAAGAAAAAGTTGATTAGAGATTTACTCAAAGATGAAATCTTGAAAACCACTCTGTGATTCTCCTAAAATCGAGGTCTAAACTTTGAAAATAGTAGAAATAGGGTTTATGCTCGAAATAGGGAGTTCAAAAGTTGCCAGGTCACATTCCTTCTTCGCGAACACAGGAGACGTGTTGAGAATGCGATTAAACTGGGCCATATTCATCGTGAAGGCCACCAGGTCTCCTCGACTGCAAAGACCCATTGACCCGCATTGATTAGCCAATGCTCATTGCAAACACCACGCCAGTGTCATGAATGCAATGAAGGGACAAGATCACCCTTCACAATGCAACCAAGGCGTATCAAACGCAAAGGGTATTTTGGCCCTTCACCCGATTTTGTTGGAACAGCTTGAAAGATAAGTTAAAAATCTCTGATCTGGCCCTCAGAATGAGTTCGTAATGCCACAGAAATAATTCATTCATGCTACTAAAACAAATTCGACATTGTTATTTAACATACAGTTAGAACTTACAACAGGGATGATTTTCATCAGAAAATGACCAAAGTCAACCATAGGCCATAACTTTCTAACATCACGTCTAAACACTCAAAATCATACTGAAATCCTTGGGACTATATCCAACCATGATACTAACCCAACATCGATGTTTCAAATCAAATGGAATCGACAAAATTCTCATACAATGCCTAGATCTCTAAATATCGATCAAAAGTTAACCATTCCAACTCTAAAGCTCTCCAAAGTAACAAACTCACTTAAGACTCAATCAAACACCTCAAAAACCATGTCACAAACTTCCGTATACCACTAACCCCAATATGCAACTACGGAGAGGGATAAAATGGTCAAAATTCTAAAAAATCCAATTTTAATATAGAGTTCATTACATTATCCACTACTAAAACACACGTTCGTCCTAAAAAATAAGGGTAATAAATGTACTAAGACTATTGAACAACTAAAAAATCTAATAAAATATTTTATACACACACTTCCAAGCAAAGACATGTCTATAATAGTCAATACTGCATGTTCACCCTAAGTGACAAAATCTTCTTTTTATCCAAAACTCTAATGACTACATCACGAGTATCCAAAATCAAAACTTACCCAAATCTAATCTATATATATATATTTGAACTATCTCTAAACACAATACCAAGTTGATCGAAAACATAGTTTGGAACATATCCAATTTACTAAAGTCTTAGCCAAACTCTAGTGCTAAATTTGTACCAACAAAATACTATGACCATACAAATCCTCTATTCACACTTCAAGAACAACTATTAGTACCAAAATCCTTGAAGAACACATTGCCAGTTTCCACAAAATGGAGCTATGACATTCCTTCTTTTCCAAAATGAATCTCTGCTTGATCCAAGCCCGCTATAAGCATTTCCTTTCAGAAATAGGCCTTATCCAATGCTGATAGTGCAAATTCAAGTCTGATAGCACTGTTTCTATGAGTTGAAGCTACTGAGTCAGAAGTTGATACTAATTCCACACAATTCTTCGAATGTCATGCCTCAACAACCATTCAAATAATTAGATTCCCATACCAAGTCTTAGAGAAAATCACGACCCCAAAAAATTCTTATACCATAAACTTGTACCCTCTGTACATCACCCAATATCTAGGTAACCCCTCATGATAGCCTATGCAGTTTTCATCAATAAGGTAGCATCATTAGACATAAAAATCCTAATAAACTTGTAAAAGAGTAAATTCTTTTAGTAATACATGTGTAAGCAACCTTTCATAATATGAATAATCCAACCCAACATAGAAGTTCAAAATTAACCATATATCACTAATTTTCACCCAAATCCAAAACCACGTCTTTCGAAAAAGTCACCTTTAATCACTTTATAAGTCCGTGCCAAACCATTTCACCTTCAACTTATAAATGTTCCAACATGTGCTATCCTTTTTGAACTTACAGGCTGAAAGCCACTCAAATAATCAACTCTAAACCAAAGAATATACATGATGCCTTCTTTCTTCACATTTCATTCTTTACAGCTAATTCAATGTTGCTAGGACTTAAAATTCCTAACTCATTCCTATGAAACAATTCTAAACACTTCGAACTCTTTAATACACAAGCCTCTTATCCATTCTCTTAATGCATTAACCATTTAGTATTGTTCAACATAAGGCTCATTATATATTACCTCACACTCTACACAAAAATCATTGAGTGAAATACTTTATTATGCCTTTTAACATCCTAAAGCAATAAATTTTGCAATCCATGTGCCTTTCTATTCACAAGTCCTTCAAATTCATGTATAACTGGTATGCTTAGTCTTTTTTTTACCTTTTACATTCATCCTATTACATAATCCACTTAATAATATGCAACCTTATAATAAGAACCCTGATTTTTGATATCAACCCATGTAGAAAACTTTCTATACTGACCAACATCAACCCCTTCACTTCTAGATGCTACAAAGTCAAACCCCATAGTACATAACTAATCACATTCCATCAATTTGATTGTGTCCATTATTTGAAACCTAAACCTTACCAATTAGCAAACTCGAAACCACCATGGAACTTATCATAATACTTGATCCAAACGTATGTAGACTTTCTTCACTAAGAATAATTAGTAATTTACAATCCATATGAAAAACATGTGATAATACTCATACTCTCTGAACAAGACCCACAGAATCATGTCATACTGAACCCAAATTGCACATTCTAAAGATGAACCCTTTACCTAAATATTGAAATAGATACTCTCATTCTTATCTTCCCAAATGTCATATTCCATTTCCAATCACTTCTAACATTGTAAGTTGGAATTCCTTCAAGTCTATTCGAGTGGTGTTCAAAAAATACCATAAGTTTTTCTATACAAATTAAGCCAATCACTCAAGTAGTAACAAACTGCAAATTTTAGACATCTAAGAGCCTTCCTTACTTTACTAGAATCTTTCAACTGAAAACTCTTCCTAATTAGTCACCTCACAAGTATAACCCGACATAAAGTTTTCTCTTCTAATTTACATAGAAATCCTATTCATTTCACAAAGTTGATCATGTCGTCGATTTGATAGCTCAAACCCTAAATGAACTAGTTTAATCCTTTAAAATAATAAGTTATCAAACACACATTTTTATTAACATTAGCAGTGACTTTCACATAGGGATACATGCTGAAAACTTTCTTTATCAGCAAGCTTATCATCCCAATAGCTATTCACTCATATTTGTCTCAATTAATATCATTAGATCTCAATCAAACCTTTGTAATGCATTTCACAACCTGAATTTATTATTACTTACCATTGATCCACCACTTTAATTTTCCTTATAGACTGATACCTTACTCGGGTGTCCGTAGTAAAAACTAGTTGGTTCTTCAAATCTAAATGCAATGTTGAACTCTATTATCCAAATAGGTGAAACAACTGATAGTTCCTTAAGCAATTAACCCTTACGCTTGTTAACATATTTATTATTATTTTTTTCCATTTATCACTTGATCTACTTTAGTAGTACTACATTATGAAAACCCACTAGATCCACCACTTTTCCATAACATTACTATGGAGAACGTCATACCCAAGTTACACCATACATTTTCACCCATCAAGTAACAATAATAGATCACACAAACCATTCAAACCACTTCATAAGATAGAAAGTATACCCTTTATATGAATTTTAAAAGTTGGCATACCATATGGAACCTCGTTATCTGAAATTCTTTCTCATGCTTAGAAATATGTCCTCTTACCAGATCAACTTATCCTTCCTAACTTTATCCTTTCCTTACAGTGTCAACATTTGTACCTATCCCATCATAGAACTAATGAATCCTGGTTGATACATTCAAACCATAGGGTTGTAGTAGAAATTCTAATCTCTGTTGAAGTATTTTCATTCTCATCATAAGCTAAGCAACCTATCCCTATTATGAAAAACTTTATTAACTATAGACATCAAGTTACCATGCGTATTACCTAATAATGTATTCAATCATACCATTCCTAACAATTAACACTATTTATGATATCATTTAACACATATATGTACTCTTTTCACTGTTGAACAACTAACCATAGAAGATAAGACAATCACGGAGTTCTTCAAACTATCATTCTAACTTCCAAAATGAATATTCCCAAACTAAATAATCTAATTGATCTCAATCTCCAAATCATTGATACAGTCTAAATTGGATACTCATTCTTCTCATTAGTCTACCACTCCCTTCTTTGTACCAAGTCTTGCACCATACTACATGATAAAACCCCAACTATAAGCACACAACTCCAGGAATGTGTCCTCACTATATGTGAGAGAATGGAATAAGGAGATTGAGTTAGACCAAACCAAGAACACATATAAGGAATCAAGAAATGGAATTTCCTAAAGTCCTATAGCCTTTTGAAGATAGATAACAGACATCTTTGCACCAATTAGTAAGATTCTACTAGACTCGGCTTGTACTTGTGAGGTCAACTAATAGGGGACTCTGATACTAACTTATCACAACCCAAAACTACAGTAATGACACCTTTCCTACACTCCATAATAGGTAAGCCTAAACCCATCCCAATAAGGATACAAAATTAAATTTATAACGGAAGAAAATAAACAAAAAAAAACACAAAATAAATCCAAATAATCTAAGTAAAGAAACATAAAATCTGACAATATTCCCAGGTTTGGAAGTGACCTACAAGACTCTAAATCATTAAAATGTACAAAGAAGGGCCCAACATGTCTAAATGTGAAAGAGTACATAAGACTAGGATAAGACAGAGGATTTGAATATATTTGGGGCCAACATCTATAACCTTAAAATATCAATTAAAGTCACCAACACTGTATAACTAAATAATCGGAGACTACTTGCTCAGAACCTACACATAAGGTGCATAAAAGAAAAGGCAAGGGTGAGTATATTACCACGAGTACATAGCAGCATCTTTGACCTCCCCTAACTCAAAGCAATGGCAATAACACAACCACCAACCATCCAATACAACTATAAACCTTCACTCAGAAATACTATCTTAATCTAACAATATAAACAAGCCACAATAGTCATATAAATATCACATTATAGTCAAAGATAACTAGTAAAATCAGACAACAAATACTCAGATCCTCAACCAATTGCATAAAATTAACAAATACACTACTTTCCACCTATATAAGAAATGGATGAATAAATGCAATACATATGCTATGTATACACCTGTCGAGCATATCACTTCTAGGTCGGGACCCATGGGGGACTTACGAGGTCCATATATTATACGACGTACACTATGATCCCAATAATATACATACACACACACACACACACATATATATATAATATATACAGTGCGCACTCTGATCCCAGGCGTATAATAGATGCAGTCGAGCAACTCCGATCCCAATAATATATATAATATATGCAGGCATGCAACTCCAATCTCAATAAAATACAATGTATGATATGCAGTCATACAACTCCGATCCCAAATTAATAGTACAATTAACTAAAGCATTTCATACCAAATGTCGAATCATATATCAACCCAACTCTGGCTCAACCTATCAAATAGGAGTCTAATCATCAACTAGCATATTCAATAATTTATCATACTCTAAAATGACCCCTAAGCCCTAATTTCTAATCATTTGCCTCAAAACGCTATTCAACCCTGCAATTAAAAGTTTAATACCAACCATCGTGATCAATAAATAATTCTTAACATGCAAAGTCACCATGTCCATACCGAAAAATAGAGAAAATAATCAAGACAATTCAATTCATTAAGTTTTAACCATTTATGTAACATTGATACCTGCATAGCTGCTTATCACTTTACCTATACATGATCCCTATTCCACATTACTCCCTTTTACAAACAACTAACACATAAGCACTTTGAAAAAGAGTCAAAAAAGTCTCAACTTTCCTTAAATAAAGCCCGAAGAATCAAATCTAACCTTTGCCCTTCTGAATTACCTTCGAACAAGCCTAATTTATTCAAATATAAGTTCTTCATAAGAAAATAAAACTAAAGATACCCATATTGATATATTTAAATCTGAGTACAAAATGTCAACCCCAAGCCCACAAGGGAAAACATGAATTCTATCAAAAAATCATGTTACCCATAGTTTAAGAAGTTCAAATTTGAAATTCAAAAAAAAAGGATTCAAAATCAGCTTTGAAATCACAATTATAATAACTTTACCAAGGAAAACCCTAAATTTTTCAACTGAAAACCTAAGATTTAAAGGTAATTTAATGATATAACTAGTGGGTAGTGAAGAAAAAATTGATTAGAGACTTCTCCAAAGATGAAATCTTCAAAATCACTCTTTGATTCTCCAAAAATCGAGGTCTAAGATTCAAAAATGGTGGAAATAGGGTTTTTGCTCAAAATAGGGAATATAAAAGCTTCCAGGTCATTTTCCTTCTTTGAAAATGTGGGAGATCAGTTGTGAACATGACTGAATTGGGTTGGGTTCATTGGGAGTATGATCAGGTCTCCACGAATGCAAAGACCCATTAACCCACCTTGACCAACCAATACTCATTGTGAATGCGACTTTAGTTTCATGAATGTGATGAAGGGCTAAGCACACCCTTTTTAAGCACTACCAAGGCATCACAAACACAAAAGGTGTTTTGTCCCTATTCCAAATTTTAATGCAACATCTGAAAATAACTTAAAACTTTCCAATTTGACCCTCAAAATGAGTTAAACCCCATAAAAATAATTTAACTATGCTACTTGACCAAATTAAACATTTCAGACTTAACGGTGTTGTCAAAATTCTCTACGGAGGTCATTTTCGTCAAATGTTGACAAAAGTTAACTATAGGCCATGTAACAATCCTCATAGTGAATTTCAGAGTTTTCTGTGTCTTTTCCATTTTGCCTCTCCCGATATTGCCTTATAGTATTTGTGAGTTAAGTGGGTGGTACGGTCCCTGAAGAGTTCGGGAGAATTTTATGTGAGTTTTTGGGTTTTAGAAGCTTTTAAATAGTATAGTTGACTTCAATCATCATTTGGTGATTTGAGCATTAGATAAGAATTTTTTCCCTTTCATTAGCTTTGAAATGTCGAATTTGGGTTAGTAGAATGGCTAGTTTGGGTTTCGAGGCTTTCAGTTTGATTTTGAGTCTTTAGACAAGAAGTTAGTTTTAAGTTACCTATAGTGGATTTTAGGGTTAACTTGTTGATAATGATCCCAGTTGATCATTCTGATAAATTCATTACGTCTAGAGCACAGAAATTAGCATATTAGAGTAGTTAGAATGTGTTCACGAGGTTTTTAATGCATTCTAAGGGGCTATTAGGTAATTTTGGAGTTTTGGAATTTACTATCAGCTGGTGCCTTCTCCGTACGCGGGCGGAGGCACCATCAAATGCACATTGACTAAGTGATTTTTTCCATCACATGAACATCCAAAGGGGTGCGTGAGCATAGAAAGAATTTCTCCTGGACAGATTAAAACCCTATCGGTCTACAACCTTATTTTCTCTATTTTGGGAGCTAGGAAGCTTCATTTGAGCCAATTCGTGATGTGTTTTTCTCATATAATCATTGGGTATGTGATCTACCTTCATTTTTCTCATTTTCAAAGAATATCTATTTCATTTTTCATAATTTTATAAAATTAAGACGTGAAATCCAAAGTTATGAAATCTAAAGTTCTTCATTTTAGGATCAATTTGGGATGAGTTTTCATTGATTTATGGGATATAATGTCCTTGTATTATAGGTAATCTGATTTTAATAAATGTTTATCAAAATTTTACATTTTAAACTGCATTTGATAATAGAGATTTAGGATTTTACAGGTAAAGTGAAATATTTTTATTTTGATGATTTCTAACTCGATTGCTACTCTATTTTTGACAGTATTTTAGATTTGAGACCCTTAAACTATGGGTAAAGTGATTTTCTACAAAAGTTCCAGCTTTACTCTTTATTTTTGGGGTTAATTTTAAGGTGATTTTGGACCCGAAACCAAAGTATATCAATATGAGTATCGTTGGTCTCATATTTACGTATAGATATTATATTGATTAGGTTGGATGCATTTGGTGGCAATTCGAGGGAGTAGAACTTCCGTTTGATTCTTTGGGTTGTGGTTTGACTTTTCAGGTCTTTTTTAAGGCAAGTTGATGTTTACCTTGACTCTTTTCTGAGGTGTTTATGTGCTATGTGCTAGTTACTTTTGTATTGTGAATAACTGAGTATTTAGGGGTCCTGTATTGATGAGATGACCATCATTTATGTGGGTACTAGTAATTATTTTTGGGTTAAAAGTAATAAAATGAACATCTTCACTATTTCTTTTACTTGTTGACATGTTTATGATAAATTATGTTGAAAAATGACTTATTAATCATGAATAAATTGATAGTGGGTATCTTCTTGAGGGTTCAAATCATGTTTAATGGAATTTGATAAAATAATTAAAGTTAGTAACTACTTAAGGTATAAAGAGATTGAGGTTATAAATAAGCAGTTAAAAAGAGGGATCTTGAAATAATTACTATCTATTTTGAATGAAGGTGAACTTTTTCTCATGCTTGTTGGTGAGTGTATTTTCCTTTATGAGTATTTGAGTCTTATTGTCCCCTAGTTGGGGAAGGTAAAAAACTTATCATGTAAAGCATGCTATAGGTTGAGTGAATTCACAATGTTTACATTATTTGGTTTGAGTATCATTATTATGATGCCCGCGTGGGGCTTTGTGAACCTTATCATTGATCTAAGAGATAATTATCATGGTGATGCCTGAGTAGGGGCTTGTGTTGACTTTACTATTACTTAGAGAGCTTATTATCATTATAATTCCTGAGTGGGGGTTTGTGTTGACCTCATTGGTGTCTTATTTGGTTCTTTTATTATTAAGGTGCCCGTGTTGGGGGATTGTATAATGATTAACTAAGATTTGGATGACTTGGGTTCATTTATACTATTGTTGAGCTGATTATTATGCATTGTTGATTTTTCCATGATCATGCATACTCATTCATCACTCATTTTCATGGAATTCATACTACTATTGAACTTTGATTCTTTACAAAAGAAAATGAACTATTTTATAAAAACCCTTAGCCGACAGAAGTGTCGATAAGGTTGATTGATAAGATTATGATTAGTATATGAGTTGCTAACCCCCCATGGGTCCTCTCCTAGAAGCTTAGGCTCGAAAGGTGTATACAGGTTATAATTTGGCCATTGCATTTCATCTAATATCAATACATTGCATTGCACTTGCTCTTGAGTGATATTGTGGTTGAGATATTATTATATGTTAAGTATTGGTTATGACTTGATCCGTTGATACTGTTTCATCACATCCGTTGGTTGTGTGATATGCATTTTCCTATCTTATCTTGGATTGTTAGTTTGTCTTGGTGAGTTGATATAATATACTATGTTGGTAAAATTCTCTCTTGATGTGACCTATTTATATTACTAGTGATATTAATCATGTAATCAAACTGAATTGGCAACCTTGTTAATTATTGTTATTTACTAGAGTAGGTGGAGATTTTTTTGAGTGTAGGTTTATTTGGAGTAATATTAGATGGTTAGTGTGGTGGTTCTCACCATCACTTTAGATTAGGATTGGTTGTAGAGGATAGTTGTTGAGTAAACATGTTTCATACTCACCCTTGTTTTTCTTTTCTTAACCTGCGTGCAGGTATTGAGCGAGTAGTTGTACGTTGAATGTGACTCCTAGTATTTGCTTTTCTAGAGATTGAGGTAGTAATTGATGGATCTCAGAGCTGACCCAGATCTCTTCTTCTTTTATCTTATGCTTTTTCACATTTGAGATACTTTAGACTATTTCATTATATTTGGTATTAGAGGGTTGTAATAGTGTCAACCAAACCTGGGATGTTTTGTTGATATTATACCTCTTTCCTATATCATTTGGAGATTTTTTCTATTTCTTATTTCTTCCGCTTATGTTTTACTTTGATAATTATGTTTGGGTTGTGATAAGCTTATCTGTGCGGAAGGATGTGATAAGTGTTATCACGGTCCTTATTTTTGGGTTGTGACTAGTTGGTATTAGAGACCCATGTTTATTGGTCTCACAACTACAAGTCGAGTCTAGTAGAATATTACGGATTAGTGCAGAGACGTCTGCTATCTATCTTTGTGAGGCTTCAGGACTTTAGGAGAAATCCACTTCTTCATTCTATGTCATGTGTTCATAGCTTAATGTAACTTCAAAGCCTCTTATTCACTCGCTCACTGATGGTGAGGACACATTTTTCTTTTGTTAGAGACTCAGAACCCATGCCTTCAGCAAGTAGAAGGGGAAGAGGTCGAGACAAAGGTCAAACTAGAATATCTAGACCAGCTAAAGATAGTTGGGCTTCCCTCCTCAGGGATAGAAAATTCTTATGATGATTGGTCTGTTAGGACAAGGGGTTTGGGCCTAATATAGACACTATCTATATTCATCTCCATATCTACACTTGAGGATTTCTTGGTATATGTGTTGTGTTTACTTGAGGGGATGGCTCTTACTTTCATGTAGTGCACTACTTCGGGGTTTCGGACTCCAGATACATAGTTGGTTACTGCTATAGATGTGCTATTGCCATGCATTCCCCACATCCAGTGACTTTACCTGCTATGTCTGTAGAGGGGAAGAGTAGGCGTGTAAAGTTTCTAAGGGAGGATCCCTCTCAGTTCAATAGAGATCCTAGGTTGATATTTATGATTTTTTGGTTGGTTACCACACGAGGTTGCTAAGGTTGGGCCTGGTAGACTCTAATGGTGTGGATTTCATAGCTTTTCTATTGTCCGAACCATCCAAATAGTGGTGGAGGACTATTTTTGAGAGTAGACCATATGTACCACCTCATCTCTCATGGGATCATTTTACTTTAGTTTTTTCTAAAAATAGTTGTATGGAAGCATGAAGGGAAAGTGGGCAAGTTGCCCTATAGACTCGATAGTGGTATAAACATGTATGGTAGATTTCAAACTTCTCATGGTTAATCTCAGAGGTAGCTGGACCGTAGTAGCTTTCTGGGTTCTTCAGATTAAGTTCAAGGAACCCACCCATACTCTTTCGGGTTGCTTCATTTATGGGGATCTCAGGCACTATATGAGGGATTGACCAAAGAATAGACAGAGAGATAGATAATCAGTGGCACAGGGAGATGACATGGCTCAATATTATATTCACAACCCAAACCTTTTGGCAAGTGGCACCCATACTAACCCTCCGATGGGAGGACCATTTAACCTGAATAACCACTACCAACACTTATCCATTTTGACTATATTAATAACAATATTCAAAATAGTTCTAAATTAAAAAATGCAGAATAATATCAAAAAGTCTAAAACTCCCCCAGAAAATGAAGGTCATTGTACCATAACATCTAAACAAAACAATATGCTGGTACAACTCAGAAAACTAGCAACAACTAAACTGTTTGTGTTCGAAACAAGTGGATAATAATATAATTTAAGAAGACGCATGGCTGCTCGAAAGATAAAGCTCACTCTTGAGTAAAAATTTTGTCACTGTCTACAAACGAGGTCTCATCTGAGCCACTGGAATATGCTCTGCACTCAACAAAAAGAAGAGCACAAGGTAGTATCAATATATAATCACTATGTACTGATAGGGTAATAGGCCAACTAATCTTAATAAATATGAACACATAGCCAACAATTAGTAAGCAAGAGCAACTATGTAACACTTAGCAATTACACCTTCACTTAATCTTTCCTTACAGATTCATTAAGAAATCCATCAAGTAAAAGAAGAGCATAGTACAAGAAGAAATATTCAACCAAGTCAATTACCTTGACTCATAAACAAATAACTCAACCTTGTCACAATTACCTCTTTATTTTTATTCAACAATATTAACTCAGTTCAGGAATATTAATAGCCTGGACCACTCATGGATCCAAATAACAACAAAAATATAACCCGATTTCCTCAAGGAACCAAAATAACAACAACAATATAATCTGATCCACTCATGGAACCAAAATAGCAACAACAGTATAACCCCCCTTCACTCATGGAACAGTAAAACACTCCAATGACGGGTAGACACATGCTAAGGGTCTTATAAATGCCCACTAGCCATGAATTACAAGGGATGAGCTCAGTCCATGTACCAAATAACCCAGACAACTAGTGTCTACAACCTTTATGCCAAACTAAGTGTTATACCACCCTTATTCCAACATCCTCACCCTTATACTCTCTAAAATCCACAAATTTTATGATGATCAATCTTTATAGGTTCATCTTACTATATTAACCCATGTTATAACATGTACACTCACATAATGAGATAATTCAACAAAATTTACACTTTAAACAAGCCTTTTCAGATAATCTCATATCAGGTGATCAAACAACTTGTAAAATGATCTAACAAGTTAACATGCAATAGAATGCATTGCAACAAGTAGACAAATAGGCAGTTAACATGCAAACATAAACCAAATTGAGTTTTTAACTCCAATTGAACCATCACCTACCTCAATCCAAGCCCTGCAATGCTCTAATGAACTTGAGCCTCACCTTTCCTTGCAACTTTGGCTTGATTGTGGTCCAAAAACAACAATATAATAACTAATCAAACAATGCTCTAATAATTTCAAGGATTACAACCTAATCCCATAACCCCAAGGTCAAAATCATGATCATTTCCTTATTCTAAGGCTTTTCTACCTTCATTCCACTCTGATTCTATCAATTTCATAGTTTTAAGAATGAATTCTAACCATGTAATCAAAACCCATCTACCTTTGACCAAAACACACCTTGTATTGACTTTACACTAGAAAATCAACCTAGGTCAAGTTAATTCCTCTACCATGATCAAAGCCTAGAGATTCTAGGGATAAATTAACAAAAAACTAGTTTAATTAGTGGATTAACTTACCTCAACAATGAAAATTGAATGAAAATAGGTGGAATTTACCCTAAATCACCCTCTCCTAGTCTTGAACGAGTTTGGAATGTAAAATACATTTTAAGTCCAAAAATTTTATTTTATTATGTGTAGCTAGCTATAGCATCTCGATTCCTGCTATAGTACCATTACTATAGTAGGATCTTCCCAAAAATAGCGGGACTGGCCATTATTGACTTTCCCTATAGAGAGAAAATTCCCGATATAGCGAGCTCATTGTAGCAACCTACCTCTTGCTATAGCAGCCTAGGCAAGGCAGAAATTTCGACAGACTCATTTTTTTTTCCAATTTTACAACACACTCCTAGATTTTGATATCCCAAACTAACTCCTTTATGTCTAATGCTAAATTTAGAGTTCTACTAACCCAAATTCAATTATGATATTTTCTACGAACTGAGCCTCTTAGCTATTACATTATGGTCTGAAGTCACATAGTTATTAACTTATCCATTATAGAATTTATCTAGACCACACCACACTTGATATTTATCCAAGACTAGCCTAGCCTAAAATTTCTAACACTACATACTGGGGAAATTTTATCCCAAATTTTGGCATGCTAAGCTATACCATAACGATGGAAAAGGTAGTTACAATGGATACAAATGTTTCCATCATTCATCCCCAAATGATAAATTAAGAAAAATAAGGGAAAAGTAACAAGGAAATTACCAAAATCCTCAAACAAGTAAGGGTACTGTTGTTCACATCCAACTCACTCTCCCAAGTGTCTTCCTTAATAGAATGGTGGTTTTAATAGACTTTCATGGATCTAATCTCTTTGGTCCTTAAATTTCAAACATCTCAATCAAGAATCCCTATTGATTCCTCTTTGAAGGAAAGATTCTTATCAAATAATACTGAGTCCCACTAAATTATTTAATTGCCATCCATATGGTATTTCTTAAGCATAAAGACATAAAACACTGGATAGACTCCTGACAAGCTTGGGAGCAATGCAAGTCTGTAAGCAACCGGACCAACATCCTCAAGAATTTTGAACATACCAATATATTTAGGGCTAAGCTTGCCTCTCTTACCAAATAACATCACTCCCTTTATTAGAGACACCTTTACCAACACATGCTCACTTGACTTAAACTATATGTTTCTTACCTTCCAATTGGTGTATTCCATTTATTGGCTTTGGGATGCTAAGAGCTTATCCTGAATGAACCTCAATTTCTTCTGAGCTTCCATTACCAAGTTTGTGATCAAAGGTTTCATATCACCCACCTCAAACCAACCTATGGATGATCTATATTTTCTCCTATAAAGAGCATCAAATAGGGCCATGTCAATGCTAAAGTTAAAATTGTTATTGTATGAGAATTCACACAATGATAAAAATCAATCCCAATGGCCCCTAAAGTCAGCAACACATGCTCGTAGCATGTCCTCAAGCACCTAAATGGTCCTCTAAGACTACCGATCGGTCTGGGGATGAAATCCAGTACTAAGATCAAGTTTTATGCCTAACTCCTCATGAAATTTGTGCCAAAATATTGAGGTAAATTGTATATCTCTATCAGATATGATGGATACTAGCACCCCATGCAATCTCACAACCTCTTTAACATAAACCTTGGCAAACTTCTCCGACTTGTAGTTCACCTTAACTGGAATGAAATGAGTGGATTTTGTTAATGTGTCAATGATAATCCAAATTGAGTCATACTGTCCCAAGGTCTGAGGAAGACCCACCACAAAATCCATAACAATTCTCTTCCACTTCCACACTAGAGAATGGGCATTATTTAAAGCAAACCTGCAGGCATTTGATCTTCATAGTTCACCTGCAAACAATTCTGACAATTAGAAACATACTCTACTATATCTATCTTCATTCGGGGCCACCAATAGAGTTGCCTCAAGTCACGGTACATCTTGGTTGCACAAGGATGTATAGAATATCTAGAACCATGAGCTTCTGCAAGCGAAATAGGAATCACTTAATCAACACAAGGCACACATACACGCCCTCTAACCATCAACATTCCATAAGCATAAAGTGTAGCATCTTGGGCCTCACCATGAACCACTTAGCTCTGAATCTTGTTCAACTTTGCATCTTTGAATTGCTTAGCCATTATTTTATTAAGAAATGTTGACTTTACCTTAATACAAGCCAGCTTCACCACTTTCAGATACCCCAAACTGTATAAAATATATTAGTTTGGATCTTTCTTGCCATAGGTCGCCTTACCACTCTCAAACAAGCTAAATTGTCCATACTCACCGATTTTCTGATTAATCCTTCTGGCACCACACTGGCCTTTCCTGGATGATACTATATGGTCATATCATAATCCTTTAGTAACTCCATTCACTACCTCAGCCTCAGATTCAAATCCTTCTAAGTTAAAACTTGATGTAAACGAGGATGGTTTATAAAAACATCATACTTAACACCAAAAATATAGTGTATCTTAAGTGGAAAAACCACCTATTCCAGTTCCAACTCATGAGTTTGATAATTCCTCTCATGAGGCTTCAATTTTCTTGAAGCATAGGCTATCACTTTCCTATTTTGCATCAACACAACACCCAAGCCAAAACATGAAGCATCACAAAACACTATAAAATCCTTACTTTAACAAGCAAAGCAAGGATTGGATTTATGGTCAAAAAATACTTGAGCTTTTGAATGCTCTCTTCACACTTAGTTGGAAAAAATGAATGGTACTGCCTTCTATGTCAGTCTTGTCAAGTGCATTGCAATAGAGGTAAAGTTCTTGAAAAATCTTTGGTAATAGGAAGAAATACCTATAAAACACCAAACTTTAGTCAAAGAGTTAGGCCGAGCCCAACTCTTAATAGCCTCAATCATTTGGGGATCCAACGTCACCCTTTTTTTAGAAACAACATACCCCAAAAAAGAGATAGATGACATCAAAAACTCACACTTAGAGAACTTAGCATAAAGTTGTTTCTCCTTCAAAATACCCAAGATTATTCGTAAATAACTGACATGCTTCTCCTTACTCTTAGAGTAAACCAAAATGTTCTTAATAAAAACAATAACAGATGAATCCAAAAAAGATTTAAATATACCATTCATATGACACATGAATGTTGTCAGTTCATTTGTCAACCCATAGGACATCACCAACAATTTGTAATGCATATATCAAGTCCTGAAAGCTATTTTGGGAATATCTTCAGAATGTATCTTTAACTGGTGATACCCTGAGCTCAAATCTATCTTGGAAAAAATTGAAGCATCCTACAACTGGCCAAATAAATCATCTATACTAGGCAATGGGTACTTCTTCTTGATTATCACCTTATTCAACTATCTATAGTCTATACGCATTCTCATGCTACCATTCTTTTTCTTCACAAACAACACTGGAACACTTTAAGGTGATTCACTTGAAAGAATAAATTAGAACTATATGTGTTGACACTTGGCTAATATTAGACAAAATTAAGCCAAGAAATATTTGTCAATCGCTCAAAGGACATGGCGGATACTTGAAGGTCCAAGGGTAATTTACTAATCTGTGACTAATCATGAGTAATTGGTTTAAATACTTTGGATCATTGATAAAATTTATTATCCATTATCATTTCCCTTGTTTCCCACTATTTGTGAAAGCCATTGATCAACTCATTTATTTTATATTTGGTTCTATCCTTGTTACGTTTTTATAATCTAAAACCCCAAAAACAATTGTATTTTTTGTTTGGATTTCAGTTAGTTGCTTTTGTTTCATAATTTCTCAATTCGCTAGCCAATTTGTTCCTCGTGGGATTGGCCCCGACTCTATTGTTGTGTAAAATATATTTCTAATGACCGCATGCATCTATTCTAAGATGTAATTAAGCGTTATCAATTAACACCACAACCATCCTCATAATCATCATGACCACCCTATTGATGACCTTTACTATTAATACCACCATCTCTATCCACCAGAATAATAGCTCTAGACTGCTGCTAACCATGAAAACATGACTTCCTACCATTAGGAAAATTCCTCTTGAAGTGCCCAACACCACCACAAGTAAAAAAAGCTCAATCTAATGAAGGCCGACTAGCAGAAGAATATAAAGCCCCTTGGCTTCCCATAACTAAAGACTATTGTGTGGTCCCTAACGGACCCTATATAGATGTTGGCAGATCTATCTATATCAGATGTATTAGGTAGGCTTGATAGCCTTGGCCTTAAGAGTAAGATCAACTAAAGTTGCCCGTATTTTGAGCTTTCTTCGCTACTATTTTTGCATGCCCAACCTATTTGACTTCTTTAACTTTCTTTACAAATTCAAACATAACATTAAAAGTCTTTCCTGATGAAATCATCTAATTTCCATAACTTCCAGGACAGTATTCAGACCCTTCATGAAGAGGCGAATCCTCTTTTCTTCAGTACCGAGAAAATGGGTGGCATATTTGGACAAGGCATGGAACTTAGCCTCAGAGACTGCCACAACCATGTTGCTCTGCTTAAGGGTGAGAAATTCATCCTTCTTCTTGTCATGTAAGGTTTGTGGCGCATAGTTTTGTAAGAACAAAGTATGGAACTGAGTCCATGTTAACGGAGGTAAAGTTGGAGACCAATTCCACATAGGCCCAACCACTGCTTACAATTTTACTACAGTTAGAAGGTCACAAATTCTACACTATAGTGCTCAACAATACGAATCTTGTGTAACCTCCCATAATAGTCTACAATAAACTCAAAGGTTTCCTCTATCTCAAAACCAAGGAAAGTTAGAGGTTTCATCATAAAAAACTTAGCTAACATATTATGCTCAGTCACAGTCATAACAGGACCCAATATCAAATGATGTAAAGCTTTTGTCCCAGAAAACTCATCCATCCCAGGGGATACGCAGCTACATATTGTACCTCCAGATACTGGTAAATAGGTATTGTAGGGACGGCTCCAGTACCAGTCAGCCCGCTCAGAAAATCAAGGACTTGCTTAATCAGCTCAGACGATATTTGGGGAGGGATTTAACCTTCCAAAACTGGTACAACCTCTTCCTATTCCATAATCTCCTTATTCATAACCTTATCGTGATCATCTTCGGGCAAAGGAGATGTCTTAGATCTCTATTAGGATGGATTGGCTGCAGCCGGGCTCCACTCCTGGTAGGCGTTGCCCTACCTCTTCCTCTTCTACTACCTCATCCTCTGCCTCTAGTAATGGGTGCTGCAGATAGAACCCCTAGTGCGGGAACTACTACTCTAGCTTTATTTTCTCTCCTATTCACCATTTGTTAAATAATAGAGTGAAGAGGTAAGATACCAATTAGAATAAAGTCATAAAATGAAAGAAAAAAAATGTGATATTTTTCTAAATTTATGTAGCCTCTCGAAGAAAAGTACAAACATCTCTGTACCATTCCGCAAGATTCTACTACACTTGTTTTGGTATGATTAAATCAATGAACCTAGGGCTCTGATACCAACTTTGTCATGATCCAAACCCTATTGCGAGTGACACCTACGCTAACCCTCTGGTGGGAGAACTATCTTACTCAAATAACCATCAAACCCCATCACCGCCTTTGCTACTTGAGATTGCTGAACGACAAGAAACTATGATTAAACACTTCAAGTTCTTGCACTGTTGGGTAGATAATCCATCATTTATGGACACTGTTAAAGCATGCTGGACTAGACCTATAGAAGACAATCCTATGTGGAGGTTTCATATGAAAATGAAGAGGGATTCTAATACTTTGAGTTGCTGGTGTAAGAGTGAAAATGGGTATGTTTATGTTGTTGTGAAAGAGAATGAGGAGAAGGTTAAAGCTGCTGAAGAAAACATTATCACCAACAACACTGAAGAGGTTAAAACAAGGCTAAATTGAATCAATGCAGAGTATATCAGGTATCTTAAGGTGGAAAAAGCTAATTTGAAAAAAAAACTCAACTTCATTGGTTCAAGGATGGAGAAGTTAATTCCAAATACTTTCATGAACTGATGAGGGGAAAAAGAAGAAGGCACTTTATTCGTAAAATTAGTGGTGATCAAGGTGAGTGGATTCAAGGTGATGAAAACATTGCCATGGCTGTTTGCACATATTTTCAAGGTATATTTACTTGTGAAAAAATCTTATTGTTGAGGAAGTTTGTAAGTGCATTCCTAGTATGGTCAGGGACAATCAGAATCAACAACTTCAAGATATGCCTACTATTGATAAATTAAAGGAAGTGGAATTTTCTATGAGTGCAACATCTGCTGCAGGTCCAGATGGTATGACTGGTAGGTTTTTTCAAGGTTGTTGGGACGTTATTTGTAGTGATTTACTGGAAGTGGTGAAATACTTCTTTTGTGGTCATGAGATGCCTAAGTATTTTTCACATACTTGTTTGGCTCTACTCCTAAAAGTGGATAATCCTAATAAGCTCCCTAATTTCAGACCTATAGCTCTCAGTAACTTCACAAATAAGATCATTTTCAAATTGATTTGCCTTAGACTTGCTCCAATTCTTCCTCAGCTTATTTCTGATAATTAGTCAGGGTTTGTCAAGGGTAGAAGCATCTTAGAAAACATTATGGTTGCTCATAAAATCATCCACCAGATAAAAAACCAATGGAAGGTGATAATATGGTTATTAAATTAGATATGTCCAAGGCCTATGACAGGGTTTCTTGGTCATACATATGCCTGGTTTTGAGAAGAATGGGCTTTGGTGAAAGATTTATTGACTTGGTCTGGAGGATAATGTCTAATAATTGGTATTCTATTATTGTCAATGGGTTGAGGTATGTGTTTTTCCACTCTACAAGAGGGCTCAAGCAGGGTGATCCACTTTCTACATCTCTCTTCATTCTTGCACCTCTCTTCATTCTTGGTGCAGGGGTCTTATCCATATTGATGAATAATTTACACAATCACTATATTTATCGAGGTTTTGTTATGGAAGCTAAAGGTCCTCAGGTGAACCATTTGAGTTTTCCAGATGATGTAATTAGCTTCACATCCACTTATAAATATTCATTACAACTTATTATAAAGAAATTTCAAGTTTATGAGAGAACTTCTGGGTAGCATATTAATTAAGACAAAAGTCACTTTATGATTCCTTTTAAAGCACCTCTTGAAGTTATTGATAGGGTCAAGTCCATCAGTGGTTTCAGCCACAAAGAGAGTCCAATCACTTATCTTGGATGCCCATTTTACATTGGTGGTCTAAGAATTATTTACTTTACTGGTATGGTGGCTAAGGTTATTTCCAAGATCAAAGGGTGGAAACCAAATTGTTGATTTATGGAGGAAGAGTAATTCTTGTGAACTTAGTCTTGCAGTCTCTTCTTATTCAGTTGCTCTCAGCTATTACACCTACTTCTACTACTCTTAAGCTGATTAAGGGCCTGATTGTTGATTTCTTTTGGGGTTGGAAGAAAGACAAGAAGAAATATCACTGGGCTTCTTGGTCCCTCAGCTATCCATAGGAAGAAGGAGATATTGGTGTTAAATAGATAGTGGTATTTGTCTAGCTCTTCAATATAAAAAGTGGTGGATTTTCAAATCTAAGAAATCATTATAGGGTGATTTTCTAAGAGCTAAATATTGTCAAAGAGACAACCCGGTCATCAAGAAGTGGTATACTAGTAATTTTATTAACTGGAACCAAATGACGAAGAATAAAAATACTGTTAAAACTCACATTCAATGGTCCTTAAATTCTGGTACTTGTTCATTTTGGTGGTATTTTCAACTCAAAAATACCTCTTTAACATAAACCTTGGCTAACTTCTCCGAGTTGTAGTTCACCTTAACTGGAATGAAATGAGCGGATTTTGTTAATGTGTCAATGATGATCCAAATTGAGTCATACTGTCCCAAGGTCTGAGGAAGACCCACCACAAAATCCATAGCAATTCTCTTCCACTTCCACACTAGAGAATGGGCATTATTTAAAGCAAACCTGCAGGCATTTGATCTTCATAGTTCACCTGCAAACAATTCTGACAATTAGAAACATACTCTACTATATCCATCTTCATTCGAGGCCACCAATAGAGTTGTCTCAAGTCACGGTACATCTTGGTTGCACTAGGATGTATAGAATATCTAGAACCATGAGCTTCTGCAAGCGAAATAGGAATCACTTAATCAACACAAGGCACACATACACGCCCTCTAACCATCAACATTCCATAAGCATAAAGTGTAGCATCTTGGGCCTCACCATGCACCACTTAGTTCTGAATCTTGTTCAACATTGCATATTTGAATTGCTTAGCCATTATTTTATCAAGAAATGTTGACTTTACCTTAATATAAGCCAGCTTCACCACTTTCAGATACCCCAAACTGTATAAAATATATTAGTTTGGATCTTTCTTGCCATAGGTCGCCTTACCACTCTCAAACAAGATAAATTGTCCATACTTACCGATTTTCTGATTAATCCTTCTGGCACCACATTGGCCTTTCTTGGATGATACTATATGGTCATATCATAATCCTTTAGTAACTCCATCACTGCCTCAGCCTCAGATTCAAATCCTTCTAAGTTAAAACTTGATGTAAACGAGGATGGTTTATAAAAACATCATACTTAACACCAAAAATACAGTGTATCTTAAGTGGAAAAACCACCTATTCCAGTTCCAACTCATGAGTTTGATAGTTCCTCTCATGAGGCTTCAATTTTCCTGAAGCATAGGCTATCACATTCCTGTTTTGCATCAACACAACACCCAAGCCAAAACATGAAGCATCACAAAACACTATAAAATCCTTACTTTAACAAGCAAAGCAAGGATTGGATTTATGGTCAAAAAATACTTGAGCTTTTGAATGATCTCTTCACACTTAGTTGGAAAAAATGAATGGTACTGCCTTCTATGTCAGTCTTGTCAAGTGCATTGCAATAGAGGTAAAGTTCTTGAAAAATCTTTGGTAATAGGAAGAAATACCTATAAAACACCAAACTTCAGTCAAAGAGTTAGGCCGAGCCCAACTCTTAATAGCCTCAATCATTTGGGGATCCAACGTCACCCCTTTTTTAGAAACCACATACCCCAAAAAAGAGATAGATGACATCAAAAACTCACACTAAGAGAACTTAGCATAAAGTTGTTTCTCCTTCAAAATACCCAAGATTATTCGTAAATAACTGACATGCTTCTCCTTACTCTTAGAGTAAACCAAAATGTTATTAATAAAAACAATAAATGATAAATCCAAGAAAGATTTAAATATACCATTCATATGACACATGAATGTTGTCAGTTCATTTGTCAACCCAGAGGACATCACCAACAATTTGTAATGCATATATCAAGTCCTGAAAGCTATTTTGGGAATATCTTCAGAATGTATCTTTAACTGGTGATACCCTGAGCTCAAATCTATCTTGGAAAAAATTGAAGCATCCTACAACTGGCCAAATAAATCATCTATACTAGGCAATGGGTACTTCTTCTTGATTATCACCTTATTCAACTATCTATAGTCTATACGCATTCTCATGCTACCATTCTTTTTCTTCACAAACAACACTGGAACACTTTAAGGTGATTCACTTGAAAGAATAAATTGGAACTATATGTGTTGACACTTGGCTAATATTAGACAAAATTAAGCCAAGAAATATTTGTCAATCGCTCAAAGGACATGGCGGATACTTGAAGGTCCAAGGGTAATTTACTAATCTGTGACTAATCATGAGTAGTTGGTTTAAATACTTTGGATCATTGATAAAATTTATTACCCATTATCATTTCCCTTGTTTCCCACTATTTGTGAAAGCCATTGATCAACTCATTTATTTTATATTTGGTTCTATCCTTGTTACGTTTTTATAATCTAAAACCCCAAAAACATTTGTATTTTTTGTTTGGATTTCAGTTAGTTGCTTTTGTTTCATAATTTCTCAATTCGCTAGCCAATTTGTTCCTCGTGGGATTGGCCCCAACTCTATCGTTGTGTAAAATATATTTCTAATGACCGCATGCATCTATTCTAAGGTGTAATTAAGCGTTATCAATTAACACCACAACCATCCTCATAATTATCATGACCACCCTATGGATGACCTTTACTATTAATACCACCATCTCTACCCACCAGAATAATAGCTCTGGACTGCTGCTAACCATGAAAACATGACTTCCTACCATTAGGAAAATTCCTCTTGAAGTGCCCAACACCGCCACAAGTAAAAAAAGCTCAATCTAATGAAGGCCGACTAGCAGAAGAATATAAAGCCCCTTGGCTTCCCACAACTAAAGACTATTGTGTGGTCCCTAACGGACCCTATATAGATGTTGGCAGATCTATCTATATCAGATGTATTAGGTAGGCTTGATAGCCTTGGCCTTAAGAGTAAGATCAACTAAAGTTGCCCGTATTTTGAGCTTTCTTCGCTACTATTTTTGCATGCCCAACCTATTTGACTTCTTCAACTTTCTTTACAAATTCAAACATAACATTAAAAGTCTTTCCTGATGAAATCATCTAATTTCCATAACTTCCAGGACAGTATTCAAACCCTTCATGAAGAGGCGAATCCTCTTTTCTTCAGTACCGAGAAAATGGGTGGCATATTTGGACAAGGCATGGAACTTAGCCTCAGAGACTGCCACAACCATGTTGCTCTGCTTAAGGGTGAGAAATTCATCCTTCTTCTTGTCATGTAAGGTTTGTGGCGCATAGTTTTGTAAGAACAAAGTATGGAACTGAGTCCATGTTAACGGAGGTAAAGTTGGAGACCAACATTCCACATAGGCCCAACCACTGCTTACAATTTTACTGTAGTTAGAAGGTCACAAATTCTACACCATAGTGCTCAACAATACGAATCTTGTGTAACCTCCCATAATAGTCTACAATAAACTCAAAGGTTTCCTCTATCTCAAAACCAAGGAAAATTAGAGGTTTCATCATAAAAAACTTAGCTAACATATTATGCTCAGTCACAGTCATAACAGGACCCAATATCAAATGAGGTAAAGCTTTTGTCCCAGAAAACTCATCCATCCCAGGGGCTACGCAGCTACATATTGTACCTCTAGATACTGGTAAATAGGTATTGTAGGGAAGGCTCCAGTACCAGTCAGCCCGCTCAGAAAATCAAGGACTTGCTTAATCAGCTCAGACGATATTTGGGGAGGGATTTAACCTTCCAAAACTGGTACAACCTCTTCCTATTCCATAATCTCCTTATTCATAACCTTATCATGATCATCTTCGGGCAAAGGAGATGTCTTAGATCTCTGTTAGGATGGATTGGCTGCAGCCGTGCTCCACTCCTGGTAGGCTTTGCCCTACCTCTTCCTCTTCTACTACCTCATCCTCTGCCTCTAGTAATGGGTGCTGCAGATAAAACCACTAGTGCGGGAACTACTACTCTAGCTTTATTTTCTCTCCTATTCACCATTTGTTAAATAATAGAGTGAAGAGGTAAGATACCAATTAGAATAAAGTCATAAAATGAAAGAAAAAAAATGTGATATTTTTCTAAATTTATGTAGCCTCTCGAAGAAAAGTACAAACATCTCTGTACCATTCCGCAAGATTCTACTACACTTGTTTTGGTATGATTAAATCAATGAACCTAGGGCTCTGTTACCAACTTTGACATGATCCAAACCCTATTGCGAGTGACACCTACGCTAACCCTCTGGTGGGAGAACTATCTTACTCAAATAACCATCAAACCCCATCACCGCCCTTTGCTACTTGAGATTGCTGAACGACAAGAAACTATGATTAAACACTTCAAGTTCTTGCACTGTTGGGTAGATAATCCATCATTTATGGACACCGTTAAAGCATGCTGGACTAGACCTATAGAAGGCAATCCTATGTGGAGGTTTCATATGAAAATGAAGAGGGATTCTAATACTTTGAGTTGCTGGTGTAAGAGTGAAAATGGGTATGTTTATGCTGTTGTGAAAGAGAATGAGGAGAAGGTTAAAGCTGCTGAAGAAAACATTATCACCAACAACACTAAAGAGGTTAAAACAAGGCTAAATTTAATCAATGCAGAGTATATCAGGTATCTTAAGGTGGAAAAAGCTAATTTGAAAAAAAAACTCAACTTCATTGGTTCAAGGATGGAGAAGTTAATTCCAAATACTTTCATGAACTGATGAGGGGAAAAAGAAGAAGGCACTTTATTCATAAAATTAGTGGTGATCAAGGTGAGTGGATTCAAGGTGATAAAAACATTGCCATGGCTGCTTGCACATATTTTCAAGGTATATTTACTTGTGAAAAAATCTTATTGTTGAGGAAGTTCGTAAGTGCATTCCTAGTATGGTCAGGGACAATCAGAATCAACAACTTCAAGATATGCCTACTATTGATAAATTAAAGGAAGTGGAATTTTCTATGAGTGCAACATCTGCTGCAGGTCCAGATGGTATGACTGGTAGGTTTTTTCAAGGTTGTTGGGACGTTATTTGTAGTGATTTACTGGAAGTGGTGAAATACTTCTTTTGTGGTCATGAGATGCCTAAGTATTTTTCACATACTTGTTTGGCTCTACTCCTAAAAGTGGATAATCCTAATAAGCTCCCTAATTTCAGACCTATAGCTCTCAGTAACTTCACAAATAAGATCATTTTCAAATTGATTTGCCTTAGACTTGCTCCAATTCTTCCTCAGCTTATTTCTGATAATTAGTCAGGGTTTGTCAAGGGTAGAAGCATCTTAGAAAACATTATGGTTGCTCATAAAATCATCCACCAGATAAAAAACCAACGGAAGGTGATAATATGGTTATTAAATTAGACATGTCCAAGGCCTATGACAGGGTTTCTTGGTCATACATATGCCTGGTTTTGAGAAGAATGGGCTTTGGTGAAAGATTTATTGACTTGGTCTGGAGGATAATGTCTAATAATTGGTATTCTATTATTGTCAATGGGTTGAGGCATGTGTTTTTCCACTCTACAAGAGGGCTCAAGCAGGGTGATCCACTTTCTACATCTCTCTTCATTCTTGCACCTCTCTTCATTCTTGGTGCAGGGGTCTTATCCATATTGATGAATAATTACACAATCACTATATTTATCGGGGTTTTCTTACGGAAGCTAAAGGTCCTCAGGTGAACCATTTGAGTTTTCCAGATGATGTAATTAGCTTCACATCCACTTATAAATATTCATTACAACTTATTATAAAGAAATTTTAAGTTTATGAGAGAACTTCTGGGCAACATATTAATTAAGACAAAAGTCACTTTATGATTCCTTTTAAAGCACCTCTTGAAGTTATTGATAGGGTCAAGTCCATCAGTGGTTTCAGCCACAAAGAGAGTCCAATCACTTATCTTGGATGCCCATTTTAAATTGGTGGTCTAAGAATTATTTACTTTACTGGTATGGTGGCTAAGGTTATTTCCAAGATCAAAGGGTGGAAACCAAATTGTTGATTTACGGAGGAAGAGTAATTCTTGTGAACTTAGTCTGGCAGTCTCTTCTTATTCATTTGCTCTCAGCTATTACACCTACTTCTACTACTCTTAAGCTGATTAAAGGCCTGATTGTTGATTTCTTTTGGGGTTGGAAGAAAGACAAGAAGAAATATCACTGGGCTTCTTGGTCCCTCAGCTATCCATAGGAAGAAGGAGATATTGGTGTTAAATAGATAGATGGTATTTGTCTGGCTCTTCAATATAAAAAGTGGTGGATTTTCAAATCTAAGAAATCATTATAGGGTGATTTTCTAAGAGCTAAATATTGTCAAAGAGACAACCCAGTCATCAAGAAGTGGTATACTAGTAATTTTATAAACTAGAACCAAATGACGAAGAATAAAAATACTGTTAAAACTCACATTCAATGGTCCTTAAATTCTGGTACTTGTTCATTTTGGTGGGATGATTGGCTTGGAGTAGGACCTCTTACTTACCAGAATGCTTACCTACCTAGATGAAACAACATGACAGTTTCTCAGGTTCTTAACAATGGAAATTGGGATAAAGAGTTAGTGAGATAACATGCACCTCAGGCCTTTGTTCAGCAGATTGTCAATACTACTTTCAAATATAAAGAGGGTATGCAATACCAAGCTCTCTGTAAGTTAAATACAAATGGTAATTTTATATGTTCTTTAGCATAGGAGATAGTGAGAAAGAAGAAGAATAAGTCCATGTCTGACACTCTCACATGGCACAATCATATCCCTTTCAAGATATTGTTCCTTCTTTGGAGAACCCTCAGAGGAAAACTTCCAACAAATGAAAAAATCACCTCTTTTGGTCATGATGCAATAACTTGCTGATAGCATCCGTGGAAGCTCAATGTCATTAAAGGGTAGAGAATATCAATACATTTTAATGGGTCTCAATTAGCAATGAACAAGTCTTATGATGGAAGAATAAGTACAACACAATGTTGATCTTTGGAGGCCCAAATTGAAGACCAAAAGAAGTTGGAATTATGGCCCAAAATCTGTCCAAATAAGGAGAAATTTCAGCAGCCCAAAGTTGTGTTCTAGAAGCTTATTTAATGCTTTGGTGACTACATTTATAGCTTTAGTGGAACAAAGTGTTGGTAGTCTTCTATGCACCTAGGTAATTTTAGCTTATTTAATTTAGTTTGACCACCTAGGAAGTCTAAAATGTCTTTTAGATTGCAGTACCATTTACTCCTATATAAAGGAGTGT
Organism: Capsicum rhomboideum; assembly: GCA_031232105.1. Taxonomy (NCBI): domain Eukaryota; kingdom Viridiplantae; phylum Streptophyta; class Magnoliopsida; order Solanales; family Solanaceae; genus Capsicum; species Capsicum rhomboideum. Next base: position 57,518,459 of record CP124718.1, read on the forward strand.
TTTCTTCTTTATTGTAACTAAGTTTGATTTAAGTTAATAGTAGCAGCCTTTTGGCTTCTGGAGACCTTTTAAGGTTCTCTTTTGGGTTATGCCCTTTTTGTTCTACTTTGAACCATATCTTGGATTTCTTCAAATAGTAAGATTCCTCGTTTGAGTTCCCTCCCTCCTATTCTAATTCTTCTACTTCTTTATTGATTCGCTATTTCTATTAAATAAGGTTTCAAGTATCTAATATTTGAGCTTGTTTTCTTCTCTTTCTAGAAACAATTCCTCCCTCATTTCTAAATTTCTTATTTATAAGTCTTCCGCTATCCGTGTCATTATCACTTGCTCTTGTTGCTATAGGACTTGGTGTGACACTATTGACCATATCTTTGTTTCTGGAATCTTTGCTAGATATATTTGGAAGTATTTCTCTGATTATTAGGGGGTGGAACCTACAGTTACACCCTTGATAAATTTACTTATAAAATAGTGGATTACTATGCCAAACAATGTTGTGCATAAGCTCATGCTCCAATCAACTTTCATCTTTAGTTGTTGGAATTTGTGGAAGAACGGGTGTGAAAGTAAGTATGGGGGAAAAATCTCAAGTGCTATTAAAGTAAAATTCTCAATTATCAAGGATATTAACATGCTACTGCATACATTTTTTTCCTTACATTCACTGGCCTTACAATTGGAGGGATTTAGTATTGATTGCTGAAAATTGTAAACATGAAATAAGGGTGGTGCAGGTTAATTGGTTTAGACCTCCCTCTTCCTTGGTTAAACTTAATACTAATGGTAGTGCATTTGACAACCCAGGAAAGATATGCATTTGCTACACCTCTTGGTTTTGGTTCTAACAACCAAGCAAAGGTTTAGGAAGATACTATGGGCATCACTTGGTGCATTCAACATGGTTATAGCAGAGTGATACTTGAGTTTGATTTAGAATTACTTATGAAATGGATTAGACAAATCACAACTCCACCTTGGAACATCATCAGATACATCAATGAACTTCAAGATTTGATCAAGTTGTTGGATTATTTTCATTGCAAACATGTCTATAGAGAAGATAATTTTATAGCAGATACTCTCTCCAAATATAGTCACCTGGTTGATACTCCTCACGTCACGACCCAAACCCATCGTTAGTGGCACCCACACTACTCACCCGGTGGGAGAACCATCTACCCTAAAATACAAACTCTAATCAACACTTCGAAGAAAAGAATTTAAACTAATCCATCAATTAATAGTCATCAAACCTAAATAAAATCATAACTACAACTAAAATCGGAACATTCTACTTAAACAAACAATCCATATGACCCAAAAGTCGTCTATACCAAAAATACTAAAGAATGTCAAGAAGGGGATGGAACCCCAAAAACTAAATGAAAAACATAAATTCAGAACACGGAACTATGTTGATGATGAGAGATTTCCACTCACCCTGAAATCAGAAGTCAATCGCTGGGTTCACAAGTGAGGTCGCGTAGGAACCGTTGGAATATGCGTTGCTCTTACAAAAGTAAATACAAGTGTAGTATCAGTACATAAGAACAACAGTGTACTTGTAGGGTCATTTGGCCAACCCAAGATGAAAAATATGAACACTTTACTAAATAATAGTACAACAAGTTAATCCATGCTCAAAACAATTATACACTTAGCACATAACACCAAATATTAGTTTAGGATTTTAGAATATAGTCAAGTTCAGTCAAGCCAAGTCAACAAGTCAAGGCAACTTAAGCAACTATCAAGCATAAATAAATATATTCCCCGGTTCACTCATGGAATTGTCAAACTCACCTGAACCCCTTACATGCATGCTATGGTTAATACATCCACCCTCTAGACATGAGCTGCAGGGGATAATTTCCTTTGTGTACTTAACCCCAGACATAAGTGTCTACTAACCTTATTTCACCAATAACCCATGAGACATCCCAAATACTGAAACATTCCATATTTTAGAAATAAGGCAGGTCAAACCAATAAGTAACTAAAATCATTGCATTAACCATATCAAACAATATGCATTAACCAACCAAGCTACAAATTAGTTAACATGAACATATATTACAAGTTGGATTAAACTACAATACCATCACCTATCTTAAACCAAGCTTGCACAACTCCTCTAAACCGAGGTTTTGCCCTTCCGTGCAATTCCTCTTGCTCGTGGTCTAGAACATGCATAATAACACATACTTAATGAAATGACCTATCATGTTAACTTATAACTCACCCCCAAACCCTAAGGTCAAGTTCATGATCATTCCCTTCCTGTTCTAGGGCTTTTCTACCATAATTCACCTAAAACTACCAATTCCATGGATAAATTAGTGAATTAACAAAATGCAAGGGTTAATTAACCGTTAATAATTAAATCCCATTAAATTATTACTTAAATTTACCTATTGCACCAGAAAATAACAAATATCTGCCCTAAAACCCTCCCTGAACTTTATAAATTAGTGATTCTAGGGTTTAATCATCAACTACAAGTTAACGAGGATGAATTACTTACCTTTAAAAGTCCAAACAAAGAATTTCTGGTGTATTTCTCCCTAATAGCCCTTCCTTTGGCCCAAATGAGTTTTGTAATAAAAAATTGTTTTGGAGAAAAATATTAATTAAACTGTAGCTTTCACCGCTATAGCGGTCGACCGCTTTTGACCACAGTTATAGCGGGAATTATTTTGCTATAGCGCCTACTACTATAGCCGTCAGGGTTAATAGGAAAAAAAGTCCATCTTAGCCCAAAAATCCCACTTTTTACAAAACACCTTAAACTCGGGACATTTCAATCAATGTCGTTCACGGTAAGATCAATTTTGGATGTTTTGCGTACTCAAATCTGATTTCATAAATTTTTACGGGCTCCTTATCATCTTAGTTAACTAGAAATTAAATCAGACACCTCCTAACCTTCCCAAATCCTTTCTAGATTCCCCTATACTACCCTCCACTCTAATTTTATTTGAAACTAGCCTAGCCCAAAATTTGTAACTTTCAAATCAGAAGGATTTTGGACACGAGGTTTTAAACCAAGGACTTATATGTAACAACGAAAATGTTCATTACAGTAAATACCAATTTACCCATCATTCATCCCCGAATGATCAAATACAAAAAAATAGGCTAAAGTGAGGAGAGAATTAGTACCTGTAGCCTCAAACAGTTGAGGGTACTTATCTTACATGTCCTTCTCAATTTTCCAAGTGGCATATTCTATCGGACGATGATTCTATTGTACCTTAACCAAATGAATTTCCTTCATCCTCAATTTCCAAACATCCTGATCTAGAATCGCTACTAGTTCCTCCTCGTAAGCCAAATCCTTATCCGAAATCACTGAATTCCTTTTAATGATGTATTCTCCATCCCCATGGTATTGTTTAGGCATAGAAACATTAAATACCGGATGGACTCCCGACAATCCCAGTGGTAGTGCTAACCTATATACAACCAGACCTACATTTTCAAGAACCTTGAAGGGACCAATGTACCGAGGCTTAGTTTGCCTTCTTGCCAAATCTCATGACCCCCTTCATAGGAGACACCTTAAGAAAAACTTACTCACCAACCTTGAAGTCTATGTCTATTACCTTACTATCCGCATACTCTTTCTGCTTACTTTGAGTAGCCAATAACTAGGTTTGAATGAACCTTACCTTTTCTTGAGCCTCCTTTACCAAGTTTGTGCCCAAAGGCTTGACATATCCCACCTCAAACCACCTAATAGGTGACCTACACTTCCTTCAATAAAGTGCCTCGAATGGTGCCATATCAATGCTGAAATGATAACTGTTGCAGTATGAAAACTCGCACAACGAAAGAAACTGGTCCCAGTGACCACAAAAATCAATGACACAGCCTCTCAACATGTCCTCTAAATCTAGAATCATCCTTTCCAACTGCCCATCAGTTTGAGGATGAAATGTTGTGCTAAAAGTGAGCTTGGTGCCCAACTCCTCATGCACCCCATCCCAAAACGTGGAAGTGTAGTTTGCATCCCTATCAGAAATGATAGTAAGTGGCACCCTTTGAAATTTGACAATCTTCTTGCCTTAAAGCTTAGCTAACTAGTGAGAGCTATAGTCTACCCAAATCGGCAAAAAGTGAGATGACTTCATCAACCGATCTACTATCACCCAAAAGGAGTCATAATTACCCAAGGTCTTAGGTAAACCCACCACAAAATCCATGGCAATGTTCTCCCATTTCCATATGGGTATAGGCATCCTCTGAAGTAAACTTGCAGGCCTTTGGTGCTCATACTTCACCTAGTGATAATTATGACACTTGGACACATAGTCCACTATGTACCTTCATACCGGGCCACCAATAAAGTTGTCTCAAGTCAACATCTTGGTCGTACCCGAATAAATAGAATAACGTAAACCATGGGCCTCTAAAAGTACATCACAAATCAATATCACTAACTCGAGGAACATACAATCTTCACTTAAACCTAAACACCCCACCCGCATCAAGATTGGGATCCGCCACCTCTCCACATACCATTTTATTCCAGTGTGCATTCAACTTCTTGTCCTCAAATTATTTGGCCTTAATCTAATCTCGAAATGTTGACTTTACCTCAACACTAGCTAGCACTCCACCCCTGTCTGAGACCCTAAACTGCATGCTCTAAGATGCTAGAGTTTGAAACATACTAGCTAAAGGTCACCTAGACACACTAAAAATGACAAACTACCCATATTTACAGCTTTTCGGCTCAATAGATCTGCCACTACATTGGCCTTACCCAAATGATACTGAATACTCATATAATAATCCGTCAACAGTTCCATCCATCTTCACTTCCTTAATTTCATATCCTTTTAAGTAAACACATGATGCAGGTTATGGTTTTCTGTAAAGACCTCACACTTGACACTGCAAAGATAGTGTCTTCAAATCTTTAATGCAAACACTACCACTGCCAACTCCAGGTCATGGGTAGGGTAATTCCTCTCATGAGGCTTTACCTGCCTTGAAGAATAAGCAATGTGATAACGAATCAAAGAGGGAAGAACAAGAAGGAAAGAAAACAAAAGAAGGATATGTGGATTAATATTCAAACTCTTGAATTTATGGGCAACAAGGGACTTGATACCCTCACCTCCCAATTAAATTCAACAATTTAAACACAAACCCTAGTTTGAGAAAATCAAAGGAAACCAAGAAACCACAAATGAGTAACCTTCGATTAACCAAACCAAAAAGTTCACCAACAATTCCAAGATCCACACTACTAAAATTACCAACTAATTCTAGGCTTCACCTAGAAACTACAAGCTAAATGCTAGGCTTCACCTAGAAACTACAAGCTTCAAAGCTCAATGTTCAATATTCATCCAAAGTCCCATGTAAAATGAGGAATTATCCTATTTATACTAGAGAAATAAAAGACAACTAGTTATTACAAATATGCCCTTAATGAGAGACAAGGGCCTTGTTTGGTGACTCTTGTTGTGAATTCTTCAATTTAAAATCTAGCCACTTGTACAAATAGCCTCTTTTCTTTATCCACATCACTCCCATGGACTCTTAAGCTTTCCTTTTCACGAACATTCTACATGTCAACCACGTCATCCATACTTGTGTCGACCATGCAATCCACGTTAGTATCATTCTCCCCTTCTTGAAAAGGATTCGTCCTCGAATCCAAACCTTGCAATCATATGAGAAGGATAAAAACCAAAGCATCCTCAAAGTTTGAGGGTTAGTACAAGGGTTAGCAACAATATCACCATGCCAAGGAGGCACAAATTTGAGATACAACCAAATATCCTTTGCTTTCAATAAAGCCAATGCATCATTTATAGAGCAAAGGTTTTGGGTATGATAAACATCAAGAGACAAGGCAAACACAAAGATCTTTGTGGCATCAAGAACTCCAAAAGATGGTACCACATTTAACTTGGGAGCCATAAGACATAATTGTTTCATTGTATCACAAAAAGGCCACACCAAAAGTGGTGTAATCACCCATAAGGGTTCATCTGAGTCAAAGAAGCAAAATACCCACATATCTCTACCTCCATACAAAATAAATTCCATACCATCATGAGTACCATCATAAGCAAAGAGGTAGTAGAGAAAGGTGTTAAGCTCACTATTCTCATCTAGGGTGTGCCAAAAGATAAGGACACTGGTAGATAAGAAGAGGCATTTTAAGCGCCAAACAACCCTCTCTATCAAGCAATTTCCTAAAGAAAGAAAGTGCACCAATGAAGCCATGCTACTAGAATAGTTGAGGAATCTATTAGGAGTCAAATGACTCCATGCTAAATAATACTCCCAAAGAGTAAGGGTCCCTCCTATCATAGCACCAAGCATACTTCCAAGAGTCCTATTTGAAACTTCAACTTGTCCAACCCTATGAAGGTGACAAGGAGCTTTCAATATCCATGGACTCTTCCAAAAATAAATGATCAACTTAGCATCCACAAGAATAAGACCACATTTGAGAAAAAGGTCGTCATATGCAAACAAGTAGTAAAGAAAGGAATAAAGGGAATTTAACTCATCCCAAGGGTTCTCAATTGTTAATACGCACTTTAAGGAAAGAATATTAGCAAAACGGTATTCACAATTTGAAACACAAGAGGACAAGATTAAGCATTTCAAGTACACTTCATTGTCCTTCCTCAAACAAACTTCCACAAGGAGCATGATCCTAAGAATCCATCCTAACACCTCAACTTGCCTAGCCATATAAGTGTGACAAGGAGTAGGACACATAATTTGGGCATCACGGATACACCATGAATTCTTTTCCAAACAACAAGTATAGTTGACATCCAAAACATGAAGCTCACACAATTTAAGCATAAAAAAAAAAAACCATGAAAGAATCTTGGAGACTTCAATCTTCTCATAGTATGGTGAGGGATCACTCATTTCCAAGCTTCTACTTTCCATAAGGAAAATATCATCATGTATCCAAGGATCACTAGGAATAGGAGGGGGTAGATACATACCTTGGGAACAAGCGCTGGAGATTGTTTTCTTGTCTTGTACACATGCTTCACAAGGATCGTCCACCTGCTTCTTTGTAGGAGGTTCCTTGGTAGGTAACTCCCCTTCTTGAGATAATTCTTTCTCCTCCTTGGCAAGTTCTTCTCTCTTAAGTTCTTCCCGAAGCTCTCTCATTATCTTGTAGTCCTCACTTACTTGATAGGGTGTTAATGGAACAAGAGTGTGCTTTCTTCCTCGAAATACTAATGAGTATTTGTTCGACTCCACTTGATATCGGACATCTCTATCGGCTAGCCAAGGTCTACCAAAAAACATATGACAAGATTGCATCGTCAAAACATCACATAACACCTCATCTCTATACTTTCCAATGCTAAAATTCATGACCACTTGTTTGGTTACCTCTACTTCATCATTTTTACTGAGTCGTTAAAGTTTGTACGGCTTGGGGTGTCTTTGTGTAGGAATCTTCATTCTATCAACCATAGTGCAACTCACCACATTAGTAATACTACTACCATCAATGACCAAGGAATATACCCTATCAATCATCTTGAACCTTGCATGGAATAGGTTCACACTTTGATCAATTTCCTCTTTAGAAAGATCCCCCATTATTCGATTTAGATCACAAGAAGGGTTCCAATCCTTCTCCAAGTGCTCATAATCTACATTCAAAGTTGTGTCATCATGCCTAACCTTAGGCTCATCACAATCATTCTCAGCCTCATACTCTATAACATTTTTAGCACAAGGTCCATCACACAAGATCACATTTGACCTCCTTTGTGGACACTCTCTAGCAATATGTCCTTTACCTTGACATTTATAACATCGAATGATAGATGGAGAAGAAGATTGAGGTATATCATGCTTACCTCCATAGGCTTTATCTTCCCCTTTTGTGTTGTAGTTATCTTGAATAGCTTGACTACCATCTTGGAACATTCGAAGACTCACCATATTGTGACCCATCCCTTGTTTTGGAATACCTTGACCACCATATCAATCACTTCGGTCTTCACACCTTTCTCCTTCATCCCTATACCTATCATCACTATCCCATTTCCCTTGACATCTCATGCCTTGGTTCGTACCAAAGCCTTCGGGTCCTTCCCACCATTCATTCGGGTTAACCTCTTCACACATTTTATCATAAAGAGGGTTTTGATAATAGATATCTTGGTAGGGTACTTGTGGGTAGTGTTGTTGGATTGGAACATAGGGTACATGCAGGGATGAATGTGCTACATTTTGTGGAGGTGCTTGGCTTCTAACTTGGGTCTCCATAAAAGAAGGACTCATTTGTGGTGGATGATATGGTTGGGTATTTGGATATGGGGTGACTTGCCTAACATAGCTCGGGTTCATTCGGAATGTAGCTTGAGGGTAAGTTTGGTTCCAATTTGATTGGGGGTAGTATAGGTTGGATTCTTGACCCGAGGTTCTTCTTATTTCTTCACTTTGACTTGTCATAGGGAACCTCCTTTCAATAATACTATCCATCCTTTTCACCCTTTTCTCCATACCTCTAAACCTCCCATTTGTTTCAACCACCCTTTCATTCACATTGGTCACTCTCCTTGATACATTGGAATTTGTCACCATGTTGTTAACCGAGCTTCTTCCTCCATGGTTATAAGAAAAATGATTAGACATTGTACCTACAAAACTCAACAAACAATATTAGCGGTAAAAGCCTCACATCACTCATATGTAAACTCTCAACTTACCTCCTAAAGTGTCGTCTCAAAATTGGTGGTGAACTTTAGCTTTGCTTGATCAATTCAAGATCACCTATCCTTTGTAGTGGAATGGATTCTTGTGACTCTTTAAATAAGGACGACTCGATTGAAGGTAAAATAACTTGAATCAAGAAGTTTATCGACGAATTAAGATGATAAAAGTTGAAGAAAAGAAGCACGAAAGAAAACGGACTCAAAACAAAACTAAGTAACAAAAGTAGAAAAGTTACTTGTGTTACTTAATTTGAAGGATCAAAAAAGTGATTTGGTGTCTTAAAACTAGTTAACAAGTGATTAAATATGTTAATTACTTGTTAATTAGTTAGGAAATTGAAGGATAAAAAGGTTAAAAAAGGAATCACGAAATTTGAACTCTTAGAAAAATTTTCAGGCCTTTAAGAAGTTCATCACTTTAAAGGGGTTTGATTTGATGATTCAAACTAGTTAACAAGTGATTAAAGATGTTAATTACTCGTTAAATAGTTGAGGAATCGAAGGAGAGAGAGAACAAAAAAGAATCACGAAGTTTGGACACTTAGAACAATTTTTAGGTCAAAAAAACTTTAGGACCCCAAAAAAAAAACTAAGTGTTGAAACCTAAAAATTTCAGCTCTCTGAAGTTGACTTGCACGCGCCACGTGGAGCGAGTGGGCTGGTGGGCGCTGAGTTGGCTGCTGCGTGGCAGTCAATGGTTGACTTTGACCGTTGACAGATGACGTGGCAGTCCATGTGTAATTTTTTCAGTTTTTTTTTTTCCAGATTTTTTTTTTTTTTTTTTATTTTTATTTTTAAAATTCCACAAATGGACCTACTAACACTTTGACCAACTTTGACTTGAAGATTTTGGATCAAAGTATACTTTTTTTATCTTCTTCTCCAAGAACAAGATGAAGATGCTCAAGAACACCAACAAAAACCCCAATCTTCACAACCTCATAACTTCTTCATTTCAACTCCAAATTTGATGAAATTTTTGCCCACGTGTTCCTTTCAAAGCCACGAACAAACCCCACTAATTTTTAGCCTTCAAAACCAATCGAAAAATAAATCCACTTTTTAAAATTGACAGAGTTTCAAAAGTTTGAAACCCTTCAATGGCAACTTCACTTCTACAACTCCGATTTGAACGAAATTTGAAATTTAGACTCACAAGACACTAGGGAATCGAGATCTAGTTTCAAAAACAACAAATTAAAACAAAAAATTTTCCAGATATTTTATTTTATTTTTTTTTAATTTTCGGATAATTTTTTTATTTTTTTGGATTTTTGGATTTTTGAAGAAATCAAAATCCCAAGATTAAGATTTGTGAAAACAAACCTTAACCTAGGCTCTTGATACCAAAATGATAATGAATCAAAGAGGAAAGAACAAGAAGGAAAGAAAACAAAAGAAGGATATGTGGATTAATATTCAAACTCTTGAATTTATGGGCAACAAGGGACTTGATACCCTCACCTCCCAATTGAATTCAACAATTTAAACACAAACCCTAGTTTGAGAAAATCAAAGGAAACCAAGAAACCATAAATGAGTAACCTTCGATTAACCAAACCAAAAAGTTCACCAACAATTCCATGATCCACACTACTAAAATTACCAACTAATGCTAGGCTTCACCTAGAAACTACAAGCTAAATGCTAGGCTTCACCTAGAAACTACAAACTTCAAAGCTCAATGTTCAATATTCATCCAAAGTCCCATGTAAAATGAGGAATTATCCTATTTATACTAGAGAAATAAAAGACAACTAGTTATTACAAATATGCCCTTAATGAGAGACAAGGGCCTTGTTTGGTAACTCTTGTTGTGAATTCTTCAATTTAAAATCTAGCCACTTGTACAAATAGCCTCTTTTTTTTATCCACATCACTCCCATGGACTCTTAAGCTTTCCTTTTCACGAACATTCTACGTGTCATCCACGTCATCCATGCTTGTGTCAACCATGCGATCCACGCTAGTATCACAATCACATTCCTATCATTCATCAACATACCACCCAAGCCTAAAAGTAAGGCATCGCAAAATACAATAAATTCCTTACCTTCAACATGTAACGAAAGAGTAGGCGTTGTAGTCAAGAGTGTCTTGAGCTTTTGGAAGCTCTCTTCACATTGTTCTGACAAAACAAATGGCAATTCCTTCTGATTCAACCTTGTCAAGTGCGTTGAAATGGATGCAAAGTTCTTGACAAACCTAAAGTAATAACTGGCAAGACCCACAAAGCTCCTTACCTCAGTCACTGAACTCGGTCGAGTCCAATTCTTTACTACCTCAATCTTCTGGGGATCCACCATCACCCTTTTTTCAGAAATCATATGCCCCAAGAAAGAGACTGAAGACAACCAGAATTCATACATTGAACACTTACCAAAGAATAACTTCTCCCTTAGAATCTCCAAAACTATGTGAAGATGGCATGCATGCTCTTTCTTACTCTTGGAATAAACTAGAATATCATTAATAAATACAATAACAAAAGAATCCAAGAACGACTTAAAGATCCTATTCATCAAACTCATAAAGGCTGCAGGTGCATTAGTCAACCCAAAAGATATCACCAGAAAGTCACATTGACTATACAAAGTTCTAAAAGATGTCTTTGGTATATCACTAGGTCTAATTTTCAACTGATGATAACTCGACCACAAATCAATCTTTGAAAATACTGGTGCATCTTGTAACTGATCAAACAAATTATCTATACGAGGTAAGGGATATTTATTCCTAATAGTAACCTTATTCAATTACCTATATCCAATGCAAATCCTCAAATTACCATCATTCTTCTTAACAAACAGAACCAGAGAACCCCAAGGTGAAGATCTTAGACAAATAAAACCCTTATCAAGTAGCTCCTACAATTGAGTTTTTAGCTCCCCCAATTCTGCTACAGCCATTCAATAGGGGATTAAATATAGGGAGAGTGCCCATCTCTAATTCAAATAAGAAATTGATATCTGTATCTGGAGGCATACCCAGTAGGTCCGAAGGTAACACATGCTGAAATTTAAAATCTACCGAAACTGACTCTATTGAATGAGACCCTGCATCTACATCCCAAAGATGAGCTAGAAACACTAAAACCCCCTTCCCCACTAACCTTCTGGCCTAGACAAATGATATAATCTTCACTGCCTTTGCCTTATACACTCCCTCCTACTCTAGTTTATCCAATCCCAGCATCGCTAGAGTCACTATTTTAGCATTACAGTTTAAAGTAGTGTGATTTGAAGATAACCAGGTCATCCCCTAAATTACATTAAAGTCCAACATATCTAGAATAATTAATTCTACCCAAGATTAAAAACCAAAAATAGCACAGAAAGAACGAAAAATCATGGGTTACTACCATAGACTTACCAATCGGAGTAGACACATAAATAAGATGATCAAGTACATTACAAACCAGATTTAGACCCACTACAAACTGAGCAGATATATAAGAATATAGAACCTGGATCAAATAGAATAGAAGCCATCTGGTCATAAAAAAAAATAGTATTTGTGATCACCGCATCAGAAGCCTCGACATCAGTCTCTCTCTAAAAAGCATAATAGTGACCCTGGTCATCAATCTAAGCAAACTCCCATCCCGGCTGAGCTCCTTCCCTAGCACCGCTATTTTCTCGACCTCCCTAACCACCAGCCTGATTTCCCCATCCACCTTATGGATTACCCTTTCCATTACCTCCTCCCCTTCTGAAGTCAACAATTGAGTGGCATAGAGAGACAAAGCATGAAACTTGGCCTCATCTGCCGCAACTGACATGTCACCCTACTCTAATGTAAAAAACTCATCCTCTTGCGATCACAGAGGGCCCATGGTACATATTTTTCCAAGAATAAGGCATGAATCTTCTCCCAAGTCAAAGAAGGTAAAATTGATGACCAACAGTCAACATAAGCCCTCCACCATTGCTTCACATACTTCTCTAATAGAAAAGTCACAAACTCAACCACATACTGCTAAATAATACCCATTTTGTGCAACCACTCATAGAAATCAATGATAAACTCAAAAGCATTCTCAGACTCAGTGCCCTAGAAGGTAGGTGGTTTCATCTTCAGAAACTTAGTCAGCAAAGCATGCTCCGTACCTATTATCACAGAATCCAACATCAAATGGGCAAACATCAGTCCTTGAAGCCTCAGTCATCCTTGGATTCATAGTAATAATAGGGTGAACAATCGGAGTCTGGAAAATAGGTACAGTAGGAGTGGCTCTAGTCCCTGCCAACCCACTCAAAAATGCTAACACCTGTTGAACAACCTCAGCAGACATATGAGGTAAGGCTATAACCCCAGCATGTGTCATCACCTTGAGCTCCACTTCCTTCTCCTTTACTGCTTCCATTTCCTCAAAATGATCCTGAGGTGGGGGAGGGGATACTGACCTTTCATGAGCATGGCCAGCAGCTGCTTGAGCTCCACCCCTAGCGGGTGTAGCTCATCCTGATACGGGTGGGACAAGCTGTCCAACAAGTACACGACCTTTCACACGAAGCCAAGCTCGGGAATTACAAAAACTCCAAGCCTTGTTCATGCAAATGGTCGTGTGTGAGTTGGTGATTGAACCACCTAAGGATATAAATGTTTTTAAGTGTGAAGAAGGACCTTGAAGTGTAATAAACTTACACTCCAAGGCTGGCCCCCTAGACAAGGACAAGCTGGTCATTTTACCTCATTTTGCCTTGTAATATAAATAGAACATTTTAGGGTTATTTGGGTAGTTCTCCCATCAGATTTTTGAACATAACACTTGTAACTCTCTCTAAAGCATCCCACAATAAGAGGGATACTTGTGTTGTATCTTGTCTAGAAACAAGGATCTTGAGGTCATAGAGTTCCTCTTGGTCCAAGTAAGAACTTGGTGTTAATATTCAATAGTCTTAGGGTCCTTTCTTGTTGTTAGGGTTCTTATACTCTTGAATCTTTTATGTCAAGTTACTATCTTTTTGTGATCTTGTTAATGTTGTTTTTGTAATCTTGAATTCTAGTGAAGCCGTGTGGGGCTCTTTCGATTCACTAGCACTTGTTGAAACTTGTTGATCTTGTGTTGGTTTTGTTGATTTCGTGGCTGTTTGTTGACTACTTGTGTGTTGTAGACTTGATATTGTATCATTTGGTATCAAAGCATGGCTGGTTGTGTTCCTACACTACCAATCTAGGGCTCTCTTGGTCAAAAATGAAATCTGTCCATCTTGATAGTCTTGGCCGAATTTAGTGCTTGTGTGTTTAGATCTAGGTTTATTTTACTTGTTTAGTGTGTTTCTAGTGTTGGTTTCTTTCTCACCAACACTAAAGGTTTCTAGATCTAAAGTTGAGCTTATAATATTGACCATTGTTGTGGTAACTTGAACTTGGACCGATTGTTGTACCTTGTTGATGACCATTGGTGGCTTTTATGATATGTTCTTGAAGAAGTTGATGTTGTGCTCTTGAAGGTTGTTGTGGTGTTCATCTTGTTCTTCATATATTCTTACAACTTAAGACAAGAAAGTATAAAATAGATCCAAAAGGTTGTAAGACAAAAGTTAAAAAGTTGTTGGTGAGAAGACTTGCACACCACTTCCTAGACTTGACAACCACTTTTCCTTAAATCACGAAACCTTATTTTGTGGGATTAGTATAGTCAAATTTTACCTTTTTGAGTTTGAAAAGTTGAAAAAGAGTCCAAGACTTTACCTTCCCTCCAAAACCATTGTCATTCATTACAAGTTGTGTGAGTCTTGAAATTTCAGATTTGTGTAAAAAAAAAAAAAAAAGAAGAAAAAAATTTTGTGTGGGCCCAAGACCAATTACATGCTTCCACGTCACTAATAAGCTCAAATTTGGATACTCATTTCCTAGTTTCTAATGTTTGATTCTTGGTTTCCTTACTTGGTTCTAGAACTAATTAACAAACTAGTACATTCCTATTAGGTTATCAATTAGTCCTTTGAATCCGTTGTTTGTGTCAACAATTACTTGGGTGCTTTTTTTATCATTTGAATACGTTGTTACTTCTTGGTTCTAGTCCGATGAGAATTCTTTGAGTCTTCAAACAAAAATCCATTTCGGATAAGAGCTTACTCATACCTTAAAGGATTCACGGTTACTAGCCAATCTACAACACTTGTGGGACTTAGGCGTGAGGTGATCCAAAGAGAGTAATACCTTGGCAATGGAAGGGACCATATACCACAATGTAGATAATATTTCTCTTGACTCTATGAGGGCCACTCTTGAGGCCGTTACCCGAACACTTGAAATGATGAATATGGAATTTGGGGCTGTGAGAGGGGACTTGGCAACAATAAAGGGAGAAGTGTCGACGACTATTAGTGGGAGATTAAAACAAGTGGAGAGTCAAAGGAACTCTCGGCCTTCTACTCCTCTACATGTTTCTACCAATGGGCATGATAGAACTTCCTCCGCAACCATCACTCCCGAAACATTGCACCAAATGCTAAATACACCCCAAGCTCCACTAAATGCCGCAGGCCAAACCACTCCTTTCCCTCCAAATCGTTACCCCACTAGACCATACATTTCCAAACCCTCCACAACAATATAACCTGTTCCACCTATGGAACCAATGTAGCAATAGTAATATAACCTGGTTCAATCATGGAACCATCAAACTCTTCTACTATGTACACACATGCTAAGAGTCTTATAAATGTTCACTAGCCATGACTTGTAGGGGAAGAGCTCAGTCCACGTTCGAAATAACAAAGACAACTAGTGTCTGCCATCCATATCCCAAACCAAGTGTTATACCACCCTTATTCCAATGTCCCAACCATTATAATCTCTAAAATCCACTAATTTTATGACGATCAATCTTTATAGGTTCTTCTTACTATATGAACTCATGCCAAAACATGTACGCTCACATAATGAGATAATTCAACAATATTTGCACTTTAAAACAAGTTTTTTTACATAATCTCATTTCAGGTGATCAAATAACTTGTAAAATTATCTAACAAATTAACATTCAGTAACATGCATTGCAACAAGTAGAAAAATAAGTTATTAACATGCACACATAAACAAAATTGAATTTTAACTCTAATTCAACCATCACCTACCTAGCCCCGCAATGCTTTAACGAACTTGAGCCTTGCCTTTTCTTACAACTTTGGCTTGATTGTGATCTAAATACAAAAATATGATTACTAATCAACTAATGCTCTAACAATTTTAAGTATTATCACTTAATCCCATAATCCCAAGGTTAAAATCATGATCATTCCCTTATTCTCGGGGTTTTCTACCTTCAGTCCACTTTGATTCTATCAATTTTATATTTTCAAGAAAAAATTCTAACCATTTAATCAAAACCCATATACCCTTGACCAAAACCCAAGGATTACACCTTATTTTTACTACTATACACCAGGCAATAAAACTAGGTCAAGTTAATTCCTTCACCATGATCAAAACCTAGAAATTCTAGGGATTAATTCATGAAAAACTAGTTTGATTGGTGGATTAACTTACCTCAATGACGAAAATTGGATAGAGACCAGTGGAATTCTCCCTAAATTTCCCTCTCCTAATCCTGAATGAGTTTGAAATAAAAAATATATTTTAGGTCCAAAAACTATATTTTTCCGTGTATAGCCTACTATAGCAGCCCGATTGCCTCTATCGTGGGATCTGCTCGCTATAATAGGACTGAACATTACTGACTTCTACTATAGTGGGAAAATTACTGCTATAGCATGCTTGTGATAGTAGCCTGCCTCCTACTAAAATGGCCTAGGTGAAACAAAAAGTCTGGTAGTCCCAGTTTTTGGCCAATTTTACAACACACTCCCAAATTTTGACATCCCAACTAACCTTTTTACGTCAAACCTTATATCCAGAGCTCTATTAATCTAATTCAATTTTGAAAGTTTCTACAAACTGCTTAACATCTTAGTTATCATATTTTGGTCTCAAATCACATTATCATTAACCTATACATTATCAGATTTATCTAAACCACACTGCAAATGGAATTTATTAAAGACTAGCCTAGCCTAAAATTTCTTACACTTCATCTGGGGAGAATCTTAACCTAAATTTTAGCATGCTAATTTATACCTTAACAATAGAAAGGGTCATTACAATTATGTTCTTTAGGTGGACTCAAGGCAGGAGCTTTTGTTACAGTGGTCACAAATATGGTTTTAGTACACTTTTGATCTATCTTGATAGTGTTTGATTGTGGTTCTATATTGTCCAATATGCTTACTTATTCTGCATTGGGTCTTGATATGATTCATGAGTTTATTACCATGTCTATTCATATTACTACCCTAGTAGGTGATTTTTTAGTAGTGGATTGGGTGTGTCGATCTTCTGTGGTGACTCATTTAGCGTATATCACTAGGATAAACTTAATTTCTTTGGGTATTATATATTTTAGCATGATTTGGGTATGATCTTCTCAATGGTTATGTTTTAGGATAAAAGTGGATCGCTGGTAAGTATTTGTATGTTCAAGTTATGAGATATATTTTAGAAGTTTACTTAAGGTCCATGATATCAGTTGGGATCAACGAGGTGTTTTGATTATTGAGAAGATAAGTTGTGAATAAACAAAGCTTACTGATAAGTTGGCAATTTACCAACTCTTTAGCCGTTTAAGCTTAAATTATCATTTAGTTTCCTTTGATTCGAGGTGTATCTCATGTTAAATTGCTTGTTTGGGTAGGTAATTAGTTAATTCATGGTTGAGCTAACCATACAAGTCAAATGGAAAGCAAAAGGGAGGGAAAAAAGCTTAGGATAATGCAAGGATCGTAAAATGATCACTTGCGCATACAGGGGATGAAGTAGTTGGGCCAAACAGTGATATGGAAGCCCACATGTGCCATTAACCTATGCACATAGGTGGCCACCTGTGTTGGCAGGTGCATCAGTAGATGACTAGTGTGGTGGCATTTTCATAATAAGCTGAAACACAAAGTTTGAGCTTTAAAAGCAATTTTTCAGATCTGAAACTCCATTTTTGTAATTTTTAAGCTTTAGAAACATTGAGTTGAAACCCTAAGTGTGAAATTTGTAACTTTATTGTGCTTCCCATTGAATTTGGATTCCATTTCTTGTGATTATCTTGGATTTGATGGAAGATTAGAATGAGAATTTTGGTATATTCCTCTTTCTCTCTCTATGAGTAGCTAATTTCTTAACTTAGGATTATGCTTGAATAATTAGTTATAATTGTTTAGTGTTGTTTAGTTGTATTCTTAATTAGTTAATAACTATGGGTTTTACTTCTACTCCACGTTCCTAACTTATAATTGGAGGTTGCAAACTCTAATTGCACTAAAACCCTTATCATCATCGACCAAAGGGATAAGGGTGAGTAGTAGTAGTTAATAATAATTGATAATTATCATTTATTAGTGTCTATTAGACATAATGATGCTAATTAAGGTGTTAGATTAGTTATATAGCCACACTTGTGAGGTGTTTGAAAGAACCCACTTGTGATATTTTGGTGTTTGATTGAATGATTAGCATCAAAGACCTATAATATAGCCTACCCATAGCAATTAATTGAATTTAGACAAATACTCAACTACCCACACTTGTACTCACTCTCAAGATAGCATAAACCCAAGCCCTTCTCACAATTGATTACAACTCTCTTTAGCTTAAACTTTGCATCTCAAACTATGATTAATATTGTTGATTACAAAATGCTTAATACAAACCCCCCATTTCATTTTTCTCATTATTTTTATAGCATTATGAGTAAGCATTAGTTGCTTTTGACACTTAGAGGTGAAGCTATCGCATTTAATCCCCGTGGATTCGACCCCAACTCTAAGTTGGGTAATTTTATTAACAACAACTGCTTATAAATTGCATGGTATAATTTGAGTGTTATCACTTACCCGATAGTATACTTATGTGGAATTATCCACATGTGTTGGTGGTAGTATGCGTGCATAGGTTATTTGTCTTACAAGGTCAAATTAGTACATTTGTGGTTTGGGTTAGCACATTGACGATGAGATTAGACATGTGGGATGACTATGGTTACTAATCATATTAGGCAAGAAGACCGTATGAAGGATTAGACTTGTGGTATGACTAACTCAGAAAGATTACAATTTAAAGGATTCTAGTTAGGTAGGAAAGTATTTTTTGGCATTTGGGGCTTGCAATATGTTACTATCTTGGTGATTAGCTTTGATTGCATGGAAAGACTTAAGGTGTTATAAAAAACCTTTAGTTGAATTTGAAAGAACTCAACTTATAAGGGTATCTACTTTTAATTTGGAAGGTTATTGATTCATTATCAAGGATCAGGACTTGCATTTAGAGCAGCGTAGTTACTTGGGTCTAGTTCAGATTTTAATTGTTATACTTTGTGTTTTAAATGGGTTGTTATGGGTCAGTGAAGGAAGTTGTCTACATGGCTTAAGGTTAGAATTCTGGGTTTTTATGGTAAGGCTACATTGTGGTTGTGGATTATACTATAGTATGGATTGGAAAGATGAGAAAGATTATGTAAGTCAATTTTAGAGTACATGGAAGGATTTATGCATGGAAAAACACTTGGGTTGTAGTAATTATTACCTTAGAAGTTAAAAGTCTTAATGAATCATTCAAAATTGTATTATGGGCATGAGTGAAAATTTAAAGACGTAGCAACATGGTTCGACAGAAACGTATGAAGGGGTTAGTGGTGACTTTCCTAAAATTTGATTTTGATTTGGTGAAAATTAGTGATATATGGTAATTTTACACTTTTACTCTGGGTTGAATTATTTATGATTATTATGGGTTGTTGTGTGTGCGTGTTATCAAAGGGGACATAAGAGATACTAAATTATTAAGGACTTTAGATTGAATTCTATTATTTTGTTGCTGAAAAACTGCACATGCTATCATGAGTAGGTTGCATAAGAAGTCGGTGACGTACAAAAGGTATCTGATATGGTATGGAAGGTTTTTATGGTGATTTGAGGTTTTCTCCAAGGGTTGAGCAGGAGAATATAATATTATTTGAATGCTAATCGAGGTATGACCTTTGCGACTTTGTGTGGAATTTATATCAATTTATAACTCAGTTGTTTCAGCTAGAGGAGGTGGTACTATCTGAATTGGCATTTATTGTACCACCCTTGGGTAAGTATGATTCTGTCAAAAACTGTGTAAAGTGGGCTTAAAAGTAGTGAAAACTTCTTTTAAGATAGAGGGAGGCATGATATAGTATTGTGGAGAATGACAATGTGGTTCCATGGGTTCTTTCATAGTTTGTTAGTAAAGTGACTACATTGGTGTTGTGGTACAGTTAGTTACTTATGGTGTTGATGATGGATTCACGAGAATTGGGTGTGTTCAGAACCCCTATTATGGCCAACTTAGTTATTGCGTAAAGAGATAGTTCAGAAATAATGAAAAATCAGATACATTAAGAAATTTGATTTCATATACTAGAATTGTGCCCTTAAGAGTTATAGTGTGATGGGATTCTGGTTACTAAAGTGAAACCGATGGTTTACAAATGTGACTCTGCTTCAAAGTGTTTGCATGAGGTCTTCAATTGTAATCTCAGTTACTTGTCAGTTTTGATACTTTTCTTATTGTTACCTTTGAGAATAAACATGTATTGTGAATAATGTAACAATTCTCATAGTGATTTCAGAGTTTTCTATGTTTTGACTATTTTTCCCTCCCTGTTATTGCCTTATAAAATTTATGAGTTGCTGGAGTCCGGGAGAGTTTTATGTGCATTTTTAGTTTTTAAATGACTTTAGGTTGTTATAGTTGACTTTAGTAAAAACTTGGTGATCCGAGCATTTGATTGGAATTTCATCAATTCAATTATCTTCGAAATGTCAAATTTGGGTTAGTAGAGTGATTGGATTGGGTTAAGGCTTTTGGTTTGATTTTTATTCTTTAGACGAGAATTTGGCTTTAAGTTGCCTAGAATTGGTTTCGAGGGTAACTTATTGATAATGACCTTGGATAGTGATTTTGATAGTTTCATTGAGTCGGAAACGTCGAAATTGGCCTTGTAGCATAGTTAGAATATGTTCACGAGATTTTGAATGGATTTCGTGGATCCGTTGGGTGATTTTTGGAGTTGTTGTTTTGCTGCCAACTGGTGCCTTCTCTGCATACAGGCGGAGGCACCACCACACGTACACTGACTAAGTGGTTTTGGTCATCATGTGCGCAGCCAAGGGGGTGCATGTGCATGAAGGAATTTCCCTTAGACAGTATAAAACTCCTATTTCGTTCCAAAACCTTAATTTCTCAAATATGGGAGCTAGGAAGCTCCATTTAGGGCTATTCCTGATGTATTTTTTCTTGTATAATCATTGGGTATTCTACTTTCATTTTGCTCATTTTCGAAGAATATCCATTTTATTTTTCATGCTTTTGATTTATAAAGTTGAGATTTGAATCCCAAAGTTATGAAATTAAAAGTTATTTTTAGGATTGATTTGGGATGGGTTTTTATTGATTTTTGGGATTTAAAATCCTTGCATTATGGGTAAACTGATTTTGATAAAAGTTTATCAAAATTTCTCATTTTAAATCACATGTTATACTAGAGATTAAGGGTTTTACCGATAAAGTGAAATATTGATGTTTTGATGATTTCTAACTCAATTTCTACTCCATTTTTATGGGATTATAGATTTGAGATCCTTAAACAACAAGTGAAGTGTTTTTGTACAAAAATTCCAATTTTACTTTTTTATTTTTGAGGTAATTTTGGACCCAGAACCAAAGAATATCAATATGCGTATCGTTGGTCTTGCGTTTAGGTGTAGATCACATAATTGATTAGATTGGATGTAGTTGGTGGAAATTCGAGGGAGTAGAGCTTCCATTTGATTCTTTGGGTTGTTGTTTGACTTTGCGGGTCTTCTTTAAGGTAAGTTGAGATTTACCTTGACTTTTTTCTGAGGTGTTTATGTCCTATGAGCTAGTTGCTTGTGTATTGTCAATAGCTGGGTCTTTGAGGGTCGCCTATAGATGATATGTATAGCATATATGCGGGTACCAATGTTTATTCTTAGATTAAAAATATTAAAATGAACATCTTAACGTTTCTCTCTAATTGTTGACATGCTTATGGTAAACAGTGTTGATAAATGACTTATTGATCTTAAATAAATTGGTAGTGAATATCTACTAGAGGGTTTGAATCATGTTTAGTAGAATTTGATGGAATAATTGGGGTTAGTAATAACTACTTAAGGTATAAAGAGATTGGGGTTATATATACGAATTTTACAAGAGGGATTTCGAAAGAATATTTACTATGTATTCTGAATGAAGGTGAGCTTCTAAACATGCTTGTTGGCGAGTATGTTTTCCCTTATGAGTATTTGAGTTTAATTGTGCCATAATTGGGGAAGGTAGGAAACTTATCATGTGAAGCATGCTATAAGTTGAGTGAATTCTCAATATTTGCATTATCTGGGTTGAGTATCATTATTGTGATGCCCGTATAGGTGGCTTGTAGCATGATTTACTGAGATTTGAGTGGCTTGGGTTCATTTATACCATCGTTGAGCTGATAATGTGCATGGTTGATTTTTCCATGATAATGCATACTCATTGTACTTTATCTTGGGTGATATTGTGTTTGAGATATTATTATATGTTTTCTATTGGTTACAGCTTGATCCGTTTAGATGCGTCACATCCATTGGTTGCATTATATGTATTTTTCCTATCTTATCCTGATTTTTTGTTTGGCTTGTTGAGTTATATAATATATAGTGTTGGTGGACTTCTCTATTGATGTGACCTATTACAATTACTGTTGATATCAAACCAGTATGTATCTGCCTTCATTGAACTGATTTAGCTACATTGTTAATTATTGTTATCTACTAGAATAGGCTGGGACTTTTTTGATTGCATGTTTATTTGGGCTAATCCCGGCTGATTGGTGTGGTGGTTCTCGTCATTACTTTGGATTAGGGTTTGTTGTCAGTGGTGATTTCTCGGTGCACGTGTTTCATATCCACACTTCCTTTTCTTTTCTGCACCTACGTGTAGGTATTAAGCGAGTAACTGAGCATTGAATGTGACTCCTAGTGTAGGCTTTTCCAGAGACTGAGGTAGATGTTGATGGCTCTCAGAGCTTACCTAGGTCTTTTTTTTTATCTTATGATTATTCACATTTGAGATACTTTAGACTATTTCATTATATTAGTTATTAGAGGCTTGTACAAATGGCAACAGAATCAGAGATGTTGTGTTGATATTGTACCTCTATCTTATATCATTTAGGGATTAATTCTATTTCTTACTTCTTCCACTTTTGTTTTACTTTGATAATTTCATTTGGGTTGGGATAGGCTTACCTATATCGGAGGGTGTCACTGTGCCATCATGGTCCTTCTTTCTGGGTCGTGACTTCTATAACTTTTCAACATCTCGTCTAAACACTCAAAATCACACCAAAAGTCTCAGAACCCAAACTAACTATGATACTAACCATGATACTAACCAAAAATCAATGTTCCGAAGGTGATGGAATTGATAAAATTCTTATACGATGCATGAATCCCCAAATGTCAATCAAAGTCAACCATTCCAACTCCAAAGCTCTCTAAAATGACAAACTCGCTTAAAATCAACCAAACACTGCAAAGACCACGCCTTCTACTTCCACACACCATAAACACCAATATGAAACTACAAACATAGGTAAAATGGTCAAAGATATCACAAATCCAAATTTTTCTATGCAGGTCGTTGAATACTAACCAAAAATTCATGTTTTGGAATTGATGACGCTGATAGAATTTCGATACGAGCTTAATTTCTACGGATGTTGACTAAAGTCAACCATATTAATTTTCTCACCTTCCAAAATAGAAAACACACATAATAGTCAACCAACCACCTCGAGAACTGCATCACCCACTCCCGCAGACACAAATTCCATAATATAACTACTGGAAAGGATAAAATGGTCAAAATACACCAAAAATCAAAATCACAATGAGAGTTGATATAATATATATCTCAAATTATTTGTCAATTTACAAAATCCAGATAGAAGTAATTTAATTTTTCCAATAAATTAATTGTTTTAAAAGTATAGATATTGTAAATTTTCAAAAAAGTTCTTCCATTGACTGATAAGGTGCATAAATATAGAATGCAAAGAAAAAGCTAAAGGGAAAATTAATAAAAATATTCTTATTATTTACTATTACTTAAAGGGTATGTAAACAAGAAAGTAGACAAGTTGCAATGAACCCCTAGGTCATTTTCCCTGTTTCTGAGCTTTTCTGGTGTTTAGAGGTTTCCTATAGCTTCCCTAGGTCATGTATGACTTGTTGGAAGTAACAATTTGGTTCTTTCCTATAGCTTCCCTAGGTCATGTATGACTAGTTGGGACTTAAAATTTGGTTATCAGGTAGTTCATTTGGTTTTTAGAGTCAATTTCCAAATTTGGAGCTTTTAAAGTTCAGAATAGGGTCTCTGGGCTAAACTTCAGGTAAATAGCCTCAGATGCAGATTCAGATAGTCTCATTAGCTTTGGAATGTTTATTTTAGGCTATGGGGACCCTTGGTCCTGGTCCCGAGGCTTTCGAACTCATTTTGGGCTATTAGGTGGAATTTGGTTAAAATGGTCGCATCGGGTGTGGGCCTACCTTTTTCGAGATGACCCCAGATGGAAATTTTAATGGCGCCGTTGAGTCTAGAATGTCAATTTGGTAGGGTAGCATAGTTCGTTTGTGAGCATGGGATTCCAAATCAATCTCGAGGACAGGGTCAGAGTTCGTTGGGACTAGTTGAATGGGCTGGTGCCAAGTTATCTTATGCAGCTACTTTAGATGCCAAGGGGCCGTTTTAGTAGTAGCCCCGTTAGTTTATGGGCATCACTTTAGAAGCAGCCGTTTAAGAGACCCTAGACCACTTTAGTGGAGCTTGGCCATCCAAGGCCTGGTCGCTTTAGCGTTGACCGCTTTAGACGTTATTTTACCGCTAAAGCGATCATCGCTGGTATGCTATAAATAGTTCTTTCTGCTCATTTCCAGCATATAATCTAAGTAAAAAACCACCATTTTAGGCCATATTAAGCTTTGGAATTGTGAAGGATTGAGTGTTTGAAGCTGGGATTAGCTTGGGGACGGATTCTCGAGCATTTTATCATCGACATATCTGTAAGTTTTGCTTAATTTCTAGCTTAATTCCCCGATTTATTTCTTAAATTCTCGATGGTGTTGGGACTGATTTTGTGACTACTTGTGTCACAAACCAAATTCCATTGAGGCGGATTGGCACCCGTAGCCGATAAGGCCCGAGAGAACCAAGCTTTGCTTATATTCATTCATGTACATGACATGAGAAATACCACTATCATGTACGAGTATAAAAGGCTAAAAACGAAAATCGTGAAACATGTGATATATACACATATGTGAAACTTGGTCGTCGAGGACATCAGGTCAAAAACAACATGTACCTCTTACATTCGTACACCCACCCACATATACAAAAGCCTCTAACAGATGTATTTACAAGACCAACTAAAAGTCGGGACAAGTCCCCGCTTTATACAACATATACAATACCAAAACACATGTACAACTGTGACTCAGAGAAGCCCCAAACTAACTGGAGCTCACTAATGATCCGCAAACAACTGGCAACCTACTGTGGAGGCATAATAGGACCTGCGCCTGCAGCAAGTAAGGTAAGTCCCACAAGGGACGTCAGTATGAAGAATGTACTGAGTATGTAAGGCTCATAAGAAACTGTATGATATGTAAATTCGCCAATGAACTCAAATACAAGTGAACAATTAATATGGATAAGTTACAATTCTACACTTTGGAAACCATGTGTATTGCTATCATTATTTCTCTTTGCTTCTTTACTTCTATACTTATACATCATCTTTTGTGTCACTATGTACCTGGGCCCCGACTGATCAGTGGGTCTTTACATAACATAACGTTATGTTGGGATCGGCTTGAGCTAGGGTTATGCCTCTAGAGCTACCACCCATACATCAATATATCAGGCTCGGATCGAGATAGGTTATCACCTCTAGAGCTGCCACCTATAAACCAACATAGCAGGTTCGGCTCGAGCTAGGTTCTTACCTCTAGAGCTACCCCCTGTCAGGATCAGTCCGAGCTAGGCCTATGCCTCTAGGACTGCCCCATGATCCAATAATCTTGGGATTTGCTTGAGCTAGGCATTTCGCCCCCAAAACTACCACCCATACTCAATCATTAACCACATATGTGCATTATTTTGTTCTTTACCTTTGAGATTGATACAATGATAGTCATAGTATTATTGGAAACATAACATTATTGGAACCATTGGACAATAATCAATGAATAAAAGACATGTGTATAACCACTATTGGAACTTTGGAACACAACCTTATTGGGCTTTTGGAACATTAGTCAATGACTTTGAGACAAGTGAATCTCAACTGATCAATGAGTAGGAAACATGTGATAATGACAATTGATAACCGGATATAGGATACCTTAGCACATTTCGGGATAGGACAAGTGTAATGTCAAAGTGAATACTATGTGCTGCAGAAGGATACAGACAGAGTAACCTTACATACCTTGTATTCTCAATACGAATATACAATCTTAGATGTGCATACAATAGTCCCACTCCTTCCTTATGTTTCACTCTACAACACAAATACATAACGGAGTTTACATTAACCATCAAATACCGTACAAATGCATATGACGACAATGAGTTACATAATTGCCTTTAAAATGTCATCTCCTTCTCTACACTACCATTTATAGCATTGCCATACCAACAATACCCCAATCATGTCATACATTGACCACAACATCATATAACATTAGCATTTCACAACAAAGTTTCTCCTTTACACTTTCACATTCACACCATATCACAATTAATCCATCAAGTCACCTTAATACACCTCATAGCAACATATCGGCCGAAATCCCATAATTTACACTTATAGAAAAATAACAATTTTAATAAAATAATCACACCATACATGTTGATATTTCATCCATACCATGCTCTTTCATCAAAACCACAAGTCATCTTTCAAGTTTAAATTCCATAGATGACACATCTTTTACAAAAACACAAAGTGCCATGTTCAACACTTCCAAGAATAACCAACATGATCTACATAATCTCTCATACATATAATATGTTAAATCATAAGATTAAACACTTACCCAAGCTTGAAAAATAATGATCTTGCTCCAAGAGATGACTTAAGGTTCTTAGGGCTTGAGAGACATATCTTGTATTTTATCTAAAAGGCATGCGAGTTTTGATTGAATAAAAATAAGCTTTGTGCCTTTATATAGGCCCTCATTTCATCCTTAGCCAATTATTGGCATTTAATTCTATGTTTGGCTTGGTCAATGGAAGAATGGGTCATTTGACCCATTTGGCCCATGTCTTTTTTCCTTATTTTGGGCCTTTATTGAGCCCAATTCACTTAAGACAATAAAATCAATATTTCTTGTGTTTAAATCATTTCATATGTGTTACGACAATATTCCCACTCACGTGATTTATATTCGTAGCCTCAATCCCAAAAACAAGCAATTCTAGCCACGTATGACTTATTTTTACCGAAAGGGTAAAAACGTCATTTGGATGCCAAATTCATCCACAAATAATATTATCAAAATGTAATGCCAATATTTCAATTAATCCATGTATAGGCTCGTGGTTGTAGAAGTAATGTGTCAAAAATCGGCCCGATACGCCCCCGGGTACCCTTGGGACTTAGAAAAATTTCCAACATTTGAGAGGTGCGCACAAGCAGCCTGGCACGCCCTTGGGTACGCCACCTTGCTTCCTGTGCCCAAAAATTTTGGGCAATAAGCGGCCTGGAACAGCCTCTGGCGCGCCTGGCCTTTAATTTTTTTAAAAATTTTCGTTCTTCGACTTTTCTTTGCGGGTTTTGTTAGATACTTAAAGTTCTATTCTTTAACTTACTTCTTACCTTCAATATCCTTTGTTTGGAGGTCCTCCAAGTCTCGTTTTTAACCCCACAAATACACTACGAAGTCACAAAACACCTCCTACGAAGGTCTAATCACATGTACGAGGCCCAATATCAATTACCTCATCAATAACATTACAAAATACATACTTATGGCTCTCAGCACCTAAGTAAACATTGTTCAAAGTCGTCAAGTAGGGTCGGGAAGGTACGGGGTGTTACATTCTTCCCTCCTTAGAAACATTCATCCTCGAATGTTAACAATATCATTTCAACTACAATAAATGCATCTCTATATTAGCATACATATACATAAACACTTAAGGCTCATGGATACTTACTTTTATCGCTCCACTTACGCACTTTGAACTTTTTCGTCCATTTGAAATAGATGGGGGTACTTGGATTTCATCATTTCTTCAGCTTCCAATGTGATCTCCTCTACTTGTTGATTTTTCCAAAGGACTTTTACGAAAACTATGTCTTTATTCCTCAACCTCTTTACTTGTCGATCTAGAATAGTAATGGGAACCTCTTCATAAGTAAGATCCTCCGTAAATTTGACATCCTCAATGGGAACAATACGAGATGGATCTCCTATGCACTTTCGAAGCATCGAAACATGAAACACTGGATGGACTGAGGAGAGTTCTTGGGGTAATGCCAATTCATACGCAACTTGCCCAAATCTTCTAATAATTTCATATGGGCCTATATAACGTGGACTCAATTTTCCTTTCTTTTCGAACCGCATTACCCCTTTCATCGGTGACAACTTTAAAAATACCCAATCACCTATGGCAAATTCGAGCCCACTTCTTCTAACATCAGCATATGACTTGTGTCGACTCTAGGTCGTTTGTAGACACTGTTGGATCACTTTAACTTTCTCCATAGCCTGTTGAACAAGACCTAGCCCAAGTAAAGCCGTTTCACCCGCTTCAAACCATCCAATTTGTGATCTATATTTCCTTTTGTACAAAGCTTCATAAGGTGCCATTTTAATACTTGAATGATAGCTATTGTTGTACGCAAATTCAATAAGAGGCAAATGGTCATCCCAACTGCCTTGAAAATCTAACGTGCATGCTCGTAGCATATCTTCAAGTGTTTGAATAGTACGTTCTACTTGTCCATCAGTCTGAGGATGGAAAGCCTTACTCAAATTCACCTGTGTACCCAAACTCTGCTGAAAAGATCTCCAAAAATGCATAGTACACTGAGCTCCCCTGTCTGATACAATGGAGATCGAAATCCCATGTAACTGCACTATTTTTTTAACATGCAACCTTGCATAGTCCTTAGCTGTATAGATGGTTCTGACTGGTAGGAAATGCGCTGACTTGGTAAGCCTGTCAACTATAACCCATATAGAATCAAATTTTTGTAGTGTACGAGGCAAACCTGTGATAAAATCCATATTAATCATATCCCATTTGCAGACTAAAAGATTGATACATTGCATGTAACCCCCTGGTTTTTGATGCTCTACTTTCACTTGCTAACAATTCGGGCATTGAGCGTCAAATTTTGCAATATTCTTCTTCATATTTCCACACCAATACACTTCTTTTAAATCATGGTACATTTTAGTAGCACCCGATTGAATAGAATAGTGCGAATGATGCGCCTCTGTCATAATTCGTTTCCTTAGCTCATCTACATCCGGTACACATAATCTTCCTTGGCATTGAAGTACCCCTTCTTGTGTAAGATCGAAGGCCGCAGTCAGACCCTATTGTACATTCTCTTTCAGCTGTAATAACATAGAATCTGCAAACTGCTTCTCTTTCACTTCGGCTATTAAGGAGGATTTCGCTGCATTTTGCACAATAACTCCATTATCTGAGGATTCAAGAAGACGAACTCCCAAGATGGCTAATTGATGTAGATCTTTGATTATCTCTTGCTTTTAAGTCAACTGGTCATTAGTGCTTTCTACTGCCTTACGGCTCAATGCATCATCTACCACATTTGCTTTCCTGGATGATAGAGAATATCAATATCATCGTCTTTTTAGAGCTCTAACCACCTTCTTTGCCTCAAATTGAGTTCCTTCTGCTTAAAGATATATTACAAACTTTTGTGATCCGTATAGATATCAACATGAACTCCATATAAATAATGACGCCATATCTTTAAAGCAAAGACCACCACTGTTAATTCAAGATCATGTGTGGGATAATATTTCTCATGTTGCCGCAACTGTCGTAAGGCATATGCTAGGACATTTTTGTGCTGCATCAATACGCATCTGAGGCTAACCCCGGAAGCATCAAAATACACTGCATAACCTTCAGTGCCTTTGGGAAGTACTAAAACTGGTGTGGAGGTTAATTTATCTTTCAAATCTTGGAAGCTTTGCTCACACGCATCATTCCACTGAAATTTAACCGCCTTATGTGTAAGCATTGTTAACAGTGCAACAATGGAGGAAAAAACTTCCACAAATCTTCTGTACTAGCACGCCAATCAAAGAAAAGTACGACTCTCCGTGGGTGTCGTAGGTCTTGGCCAATTTTTTAGTGCTTCAATCTTCTGAGTATCAACTTGTATCCCTTTATCTGACACAATGTGACCCAAGAATGCGACTGATTTTAACCAAAACTAACACTTAGAGAACTTTGCAAACAACTTACGCTCACGGAGAATCTGTAACACTTGCCGTAAGTGATTAGCATGGTCCTCTGGTGATCTTGAATATACCAAGATGTCATCTATAAATACCGTCATGAACACGTCTAGAAATGGCTTAAACACCCCATTTATCAAGTCCATGAACACAACTGGTGCATTTGTTAGTAGAAATGACATAACTAAAAATTCATAATGGCCATACCGTGTTTAGAAAGCTATCTTGGGTACATCTTCTTCTCTAACTCTGACTTGATGGTAACCCTACCTCAAGTCAATCTTTGAAAAACACTTGGCACCCTGTAACTGATCAATCAAATCATCAATTCGAGGGAGGGGATATTTGTTCTTGATTGTTACCTTATTCAATTATCGATAGTCGATGCACATTCTCAACATGATATCTTTCTTCCGTACAAATAATACCGGTGCACCCCACGGGGACATACTAGGCCTGATGAAGCCCTTGTCCAACAAATGTTTCAACTGCTCCTTCAATTCATGAAATTCTGCTAGAGCCATTCAATATGGAGGAATAGAGATAGGCTGAGTGCCTGGAATCACATCAATGCCAAACTCTACTTCCCATTCTGGGGGTAAGACTGGAAGATCCTCTGGAAATACATCAAAAAATTCATTGAACACTGGAACCGACTGCGGAGTTAGTGGTTCCACATCATTATCTTTCACTCGTACTAAGTGACATATGTACCCCTTGGCAATCATTTTCCTTGCTTTCAAATAGGAAATAAATCTTCCTCTTGGTGCCCCCACATTACCCTACTATTCAAGAACATTTTCTTGCGGAAAACAAAAATGCACCTTCTTGGCCCGACAATCTACCGTGGCATAACAAGAAGCCAACCAATCCATCCCCATTATCATATCAAAATCCACCATTTCTAGTTCGATGAGGTCAGCCAGTGTATCATGACCACACACAGTTACCACACAATTACGATATATTCTCTTTGCAATAAAATATTCACCCACCGGTGTAGATACTTCAATTGACTTAATTAATAATTCTAGTGCCTTTGCAAATTTCGCAGCAATCAATGGAGTAACATAGGACAATGTAGAACCTGGGGTCAATCAATGCATATACATTATATGAAAATATGGATAATGTACCTGTGACGACATCAGGAGAAGCCTCTGAATTCTGTCGTTCCACCAGAGTATAAGTGCAATTCTAGACCCCACTAGTACTGGCTACTCCTTTGGCATCTCTACCACGACCAACAGACTGCACACCTCGGCCTAAAGAAGGAACCGATGATGATGATGCAAAAGCCAATCCTTTCGGTTGTGCTATACCACCCATGCTCCTCTGGGGATATTTTTTCATCATGTGCCCCGTCATACCGCACCAAAATCAAGCATTTGTCCCCAATTGATATGTACCTACATGAATACGCCCGCAGTGCTGACACTGCTGACGAGGAAATCCTGCTGCCTGTGATCCGTGAACTCCACTACTCTACCCACATTGACCACCTCTAGACCCTCGGAATTGAGAGTGAGCACCTGCTGTGGAATAAGAGAATGATGGTCTAGACGGTCTGGTAAACATCAGAGGCCTAGATCCACCTTGGGATATCATAGATTGTCCCATAGGTCTAGCTCTTTTGGACTGTCCTCTGTCAGATTCATGTGCCCTTCTTCTTTGTCTTTAATCCTCCATTTTTTGGGCGAAGGCTTGTATTCTAGATATGTCCATATTCTTATTCAAGGCAGCAATGGTGCAATCCCTTACCAAATATGGCTCTAATCTGTCCACGTATCTATGGACTCTATCTGTCATTGTAGCTACCACATTTGAAGCATATCGATCCAAGGAATTAAATTGCAAACTGTATTCTCTAACGCTCAAATTTCCCTAACAGAGATTTAGAAACTGATTTGCACGTGCCTCGCGAATTCATATGGGAGGTAATGATCAAGGAATGCTGCGTTAAATTCTTCCCAATTTAGCAGCATTGCACCGATACCACGAGACTTCTTCCAATCTTCAAACCACAATATCACTTTACCTTTCAATCTATAGGCCGTGAGTTCAACTGTTTCAACACCAGTCACGTGCATAACTTCTAGATCCCTCTGAATTTGATCCACGAAGTCCTGTGGATCTGCTTTCGGATCTGACCCAGTGAATATAGGAGGGTCCAGTTTCAGAAAATCCTGTGTTCTGCGACTCGCCACCCTAGCCGCATCATCTTCATGTGTCGTTGGACTAGTTCGTCCTTGACTTTGTGCCGCCACTAACTGAGTTAACATATGTACTGTATTTCTTAGATCCTGATCCGTGGCATTCATTGGTCGTTCTGCGGGTACTTCTTGATACTAACGTGGATCGCATGGTTGACACGAGCATGGATGACGTGGATGACACGTAGAATGTTCGTGAAAAGGAATGCTTAAGAGTCCATGGGAGTGATGTGGATAAAGAAAAGAGGGTATTTGTACAAGTGGCTAAATTTTAAATTGAATAATTCACAACAAGAGTCACCAAACAAGGCCCTTGTCTCTCATTAAGGGCATATTTGTAATAATTAGTTGTCTTTTATTTCTCTAGTATAAATAGGATAATTCCTCATTTTACATGGGACTTTTGATGAATATTGAATATTGAGCTTTGAAGCTTGTAGTTTCTAGGTGAAGCCTAGCATTTAACTTGTAGTTTCTAGGTGAAGCCTAGCATTAGTTGGTAATTTTAGTAGTGTGGATCTTGGAATTGTTGGTGAAATTTTTGGTTTGGTTAATCGAAGGTTACTCATTTGTGAATTCTTGGTTTCCGTTGATTTTCTCAAACTAGGGTTTGTGTTTAAATTGTTGAATTCAATTGGGAGGTGAGGGTATCAAGTGCCTTGTTGCCCATAAATTCAAGTGTTTGAATATTAATCCACATATCCTTCTTTTGTTTTCTTTCCTTCTTGTTCTTCCCTCTTTGATTCGTTATCATTTTGGTATCAAGAGCCTGGGTTAAGATCTTAATCTTGGGATTTTGATTTCTTCAAAAATCCAAAAATCCAAAAAAATAAAAAATTATCCAAAAATTCAAAAAAAAAAAAAAACCGAAAATATTTTTGTTTTGATTTGTTGTTTTTGACACTAGATCTTGATTCTCTAGTGTTTTTTGAGTCTAAATCTCAAATTTTGTTCAAATCGGAGTTGAGAAAGTGAAGTTACCATTAAAGAGTTTTCAAAACTTGAAAAGTGGGTTTATTAATTAAGGAGAAATTGAGGCTTAAAATTCATTGGGGTTTGTTCTCTAAGTCATAGGGAAGCTACTCCTAAATTTTGAGTCAATTCCGAGTTGA
The DNA here is from genome assembly GCA_031232105.1 of Capsicum rhomboideum. Taxonomy (NCBI): domain Eukaryota; kingdom Viridiplantae; phylum Streptophyta; class Magnoliopsida; order Solanales; family Solanaceae; genus Capsicum; species Capsicum rhomboideum. Next base: position 57,552,118 of record CP124718.1, read on the forward strand.
TTTGGGTGTGCTTGGGTTGGTGTGTGTTTTTGGTATTTTTGGTGTTCTTGAACACCTTCATATTGTTCTTGGAGAAGAAGAGAAAAGGGGTACACTTTGATCCCAAATTCCAAGTCAAATTTGGTCAAAAGCGTTTGTGGGTCCACTTGTGGAAATTCTGGAAAAAAAATAATTAAAAATCCTCGTGGACATGCCACGTCAGCATTGACCAGTCAACAGGATGCCACGCCAGTGCCATGCAAGCGCCAGAGCAGCAGCTGGCCAGTCAACCGTCCAGTCAGCAGGCGACCAGCACGCCCACTCGCACCTGTACGCGCGTGCAGTGCACTTTCAGAGGCCACATTCCTGTAGTTTCAACACCTAGTTTTTTTTAAGGGTCCTAAGTTTTTGGGACCTAAAAATTTTTCTAAGTGCCCAAACTCCGTGATTCTTTTTCCCACGCTTTCTTCTTTCGATTTCTCAACTATTTAACAAGTAATTAACATCTTTAATCACTTGTTAACTAGTTTTAAAACATCAAATCATCTCCTTGATTCATCAAATTAAGCAATACAAGTAATTTTTCTACTTTTGTTACTTAGTTTTTTTTGAGTCCGTTTTCTTTCGTGTTTCTTTTTTTCTACTTTTCTCATCTTAATTCGTAGATAAACTTCTTGATTCAAGTCCTTCTACCTTCAATCAAGTCGTCCTTCTTTCAAGAGTCACAACAATCCACTCCACCACAAAGGATAGGTGATCTTGAATTGATCGAGCCAAGCTAGTTCACTACCAATTTTGAGACGATGCTTTAGGAGGTGAGTTGAGAGTTTATATATGAGTGACATGAGGATTTTACCACTAATATTATTTGTTGAGTTTTGTAGGTACAATGTCTAATCACTCTCCTTATAAATATGGAGGAAGGAGCTCGGTAAACCATATGGGGACATATGTCAATGTGTCAAGGAGAGTGACTAATGTGAATGAAAGGGTAGTTGAAAAAAATAAAAGGTTTGGAGGTATGGAGGAAAGGGTGAGAAGGATGGATAGTATGATTTAAAGGAGGTTTCCTGTCACGCCCCGAATCCCATTGAGACATGATTGGCACCCGTAGCCGATAAGGCCCGAGAGAACCAACCTTTGCCTATGTTCATTCGTATGCATATCTTCGTATGAACCTTATTAAACCTTATGCAACTATGCGGAAAACTTGAACATGGAAACATATGCTATACATATATTTATTTAGGAAACTTGGCCGTTAAGGCTATTAAGTCAGAATAGACATTCGTTTCTACATACTCGTCTCTTACATCCATATACCTACATATGTCTACAAAAGCCTCTAACAGATGCATCAACAAGACCAACTTACAGTCGAGACAAGTCCCCGCTTTATACAATTTATATAACATCACAACAAATATACACCAATGACTCAAGGGGATCCGAACCAACTGGAGCTCACCAAATAGCTGCAAATGATCCCCAGTCTACAGAGGAAGTCTACTAATGCCTGCACCTGCAACATGTAAGGTAATTCCCCCGAGGGGGTCAGTCCGAAGAATGTACTGAATATGTAAGGCTCATAAGAAATTCATCATACATAATAACAACCATAATGGAATCAATATAAGGAAACATAAATGTGAATAAACTCTCTTTCCATATGTGGGAAACCATGTATATTACGTTCTTTACTCCTCTTGTCTTCATCTTTTATTCATCTTTATTGTTCTACCCATGCTAGGCTATTCTGTCACCCCTGGGATGAGATTAACCTATGCTAGGTGCTTTGACCCCTGGGATGTTATGTGAACCCATGCTAGGCTTTCGTGTCGCCCCTGGGATATCGTTAACCCATGCTAGGCTTATCGCCCCTGGGATGTTATATTAACCCATGCTAGGCTTTCGTGTCGCCCCTGGGATATCGTTAACCCATGCTAGGATTATCGCCCCTGGGATGTTATATTAACCCATGCTAGGCTTTCGTATCGCCCCTGGGATATCGTTAACCCATGCTAGGCTTATCGCCCCTGGGATGTTATATTAACCCATGCTAGGCTTTCGTGTCGCCCCTGGGATGTACCATCATAACCCATGCTAGGCTTTTATATCGCCCCTGGGATGTATCGGGATAGACCCATGCTAGGCTTTTCTGTCGCCCCTGGGATTCCACCCGTGTTATTGGGATCGACCCATGCTAGGTATTTTAACCCCTGGGATACCACCCATGATTACTTCTTAATTATACATCTCTTATTTGAGGGTCATGACATAATTGGAATCACACACATATATATATATATATATTACTTCTTCACTCTTTCTTCATGAGATTGACATCTTCACTTATGAGGAAATAGATATATTAGCTTGCACATCACCTCTCTTGTTACTCTTATGAAATCTTATGAGATTGGTACTTCTACTTGTGAAAGATTGATACAAAGATAATCATCATAATTGAGGACTTGGAACATGTCATGATTGGAAAATACTATTCAAGAATAAATAGGTTCTCTTATGTTATTACTCACTTGAGATCGTTCATTTAGGAATGATAACGTTATGACATTTTTGGAACTTCACTCAATGAACAAGAGGCAAACGAATGATCATGCGTTTAAGAATAAGACACATATGAATAACAACATACGTCAACCTGAATTTGAGATACTTCAAACCTCTCGGAATTGAAACAAGTCCATTGTCAATGTGAACAACATGTTGCAGAAGGATATGGAAAAAGGAACCTTACATACCTTGTCTTTTTAATATGAATACACAATCTTAGACGTGCATACAATATTCCTGCTCCTTCCTTATGTTTCGCTCTACAACACAAGTTTATAACGAAACCAACATTAACCACCAATTACCTTATAATGGCATACAACAACAATAAGTCACTTGTTTAGCTTTAACATGTCATTTCCCCCTTAACAAAACCATTGATAAAATCATTATTCCAAAAATCCTCCAATATTCCCAACATTTACCAATACATGATAATCAATACATTCCACCACAACACTTCCCCTTTACACTTTCTTATCCACACCACATCATAAACAATCCATCAATTCACCTTAATACACTTCATAGCACAAATCGACCAAAATCCCACAATTTGCACTTATAGAAAATAACAAATTTAATAACAAAAATAACACCATAGACGTTCATATTTTATCCATACCATGATCTTTCATCAAAGGCACAAGTCCAAATTCAAGCTCAAATCCCATGGATCACAAATCTTATACAAAAGCACAAAGTGCCATGTCCAACATTTCAACCATAACCAACATGATATACATATTCTATCATGCTTATAATATGTTAAAGTACAATAATATTCACTTACCCAAGCTTGAAAGATGATGATCTTGCTCCAAGAAGTGCCTTAGGGTTTTGAAAGCCAAAGAGATGTTCTTGGGAAATTTCTAGAAAAAGATAGAAAAGGCATGGGTGTTTCTCATGATAAAATTAGATATTTGGCCCATTTTATAGACCTTGAGTCCATACTTAGTCATTAATGTGGTATTCTAGAAGGTCTTGGCAAGAATGGGTCATTTGACCCATTTTGGGCTATGCTTTCTTTCCATTTTTGGGCCCTTTTTGGGCCCAATTCACTTAACCCGATAAAATCAATAATTTATCGTGTTTAAGTCATGTCATATGTATTACAATAATATTCTCACTCATTCTATTCATATCCGTAGTCTCCATCAAAAAACCAAGTGATTCTAGCCACGTTTGGCTTATTTTGACTATAAGGGTAAAATCGTCATTTTGGCCCCAAATTAGTTCTCGAGTAATTTTGTCATACCAATGTAATATGTAATTTATTTCATGTATATACTCTTGGTTTTAGAAGAAACATAGCAAAAATAGGCTCGGTACGACCCCGGATACCCTTGGGACTTAGAAATTTCCAACTTTCGAAAAAGTGGAAAACCCAAGGTGGAACGCTCCTGGGCGAGCCAACCTACTGCCTCTGGGCTAAAAATTTTAGCCCAGAGCGGCGTGGCACGGTCCAAAACGCACCCCTCCTTAAAATTTTTGAAAATTCCATTTTTCGACTTCTCTTCGCGGGTTTGGTTAGATACTTCAAGTCCTATTCTTTAACTCACTTCTTAACCTTAATATACTTTGTTTAGTGGTATTCATAGCCTCATTTTGAACCTCAAAAATGTTCCACGAAAATCATAAAACACCTCCTATGAAGTTTTAATCACATAACAAGAGCCAAATCCAACTATCTCACCAATAACATTACCAAATGCATACTTATAGCTCTCGACACCTAAGTATACATTTTTCAATATCATCATATAGGTTTAGAAAGGTACGGGGTGTTACATTTCCTATGACTAGTCGAAGTGAAGAAACAAGAAGGGCCTCGGGTCAAGAATCCAACCTACACTACCCCCAACCAAATTGGAACCAAACCTACCCTCAAACTACATTCCAAATGAACCCGTTATGTTAGGCAAGTCACCCCATATCCAAATACACAACCATATCATCCACTACAAAGGAGTCTTTCTTTTGTGGAAACCCAAGTTAGAAGTCAAGCACCTCCACGAAATGTATCACATGCATCCTTGCATGTACCCTATGAGGTTGAGAATGATTGTGATGAGCCTAAGGTTAGGCATGATGACACAACTTTGAATGTAGATTATGAGCACTTGGAGAAGGATTGGAACCCTTCTTGTGATCTAAATCGAATCATGGGGGATCTTTCTAAAGAGGAACTTGATCAAAGTGTGAACCTATTCCATGCAAGGTTCAAGATGATTGATAGGGTATGTTCCTTGGTCATTGATGGTAGGAGTAGTACTAATGTGGTGAGTTGCACTATGGTTGATAGAATGAAGCTTCCTACACGAAGACACCCCAAGCCATACAAACTTCAATGACTTATTAAAAATGATGAAGTAGAGGTAACCAAACAAGTGGTCATGAATTTTAGCATTGGAAAGTATCGAGATGAGGTGTTATGTGATTTTTTGCCCATGCAATCTTGTCATATGTTGTTTGGTAGACCTTGGCTAGCCGATAGATATGTTCGATATCAAGTGGAGTCCAACAAATACTCATGAGTATTTCGAGGATGAAAGCACACTCTTTTTCCATTAACACCCTATCAAGTAAGTGAGGACTACAAGATAATGAGAGAGCTTCGGGAAGAACTTAAGAGAGAAGAACTTGCCAAGGAGGAGAAAGAATTAGATCAAGAAGGGGAGTTATCTACCAAGGAATCTCCTACAAAGAAGCGAGTGGACGACCCTTGTGAAGCATGTGTACAAGACAAGAAAACAATCTCCAATGCTTGTTCCCAAGGTATGTATCTACCCCCTTATATTCCTAGTGATCCTTGGAGACATTATGATATTTTCCTTATGGAAAGTAGAATCTTGGAAATGAGTGAACCCTCACCATACCATGAGAAGATTAAAGTCTCCAAGATTCTTTCATGGTTTATTTCTTTTATTCTTAAATTATATGAGCTTCATGTTTTGGATGTCAACTATACTTGTTGTTTGGAAAAGAATTCATGGTGTATCCCTGATGCCCAAATTATGTGTCCTACTCCTTGTCACACTTATATGGTTAGACAAGTTGAGGTGTTAGGATGGATTCTTAGAAGCATGCTCCTTGTGGAAGTTTGTTTGAGGAAGGACAATGAAGTGTACTTGAAATGCTTAATCTTGTCCTCTTGTGTGTCAAATTGTGAATACCGTTTTGCTAATATTCTTGCCTTAAAGTGCATATTAACAATTGAGAACCCTTGGGATGAGTTGAATGCCCTTTATTCTTTTTTTTACTACTTGTTTGCATATATGATGACCCTTTTCTCAAATGTGGTCTCATTCTTGTGGATGCTAAGTTGATCATTTGTTTTTGGGAGAGTCCATGGATATTGAAAGCTCCTTGTCACATTCATAGGGTTGGACAAGTTGAAGTTTCAAATAGGACTCTTGGAAGCATGCTTGGTGCTATGATAGGAGGGACCCTAACTCCTTGGGAGTGTTATTTAGCATGGAGTGATTTGACTCCTAATAAATTCCTCGACTATTCTAGTAGCATGGCTTCATTGGTGCACTTCCTTTCTATAGGAAATTGCTTGATAGAGAGGGTTGTTTGGCGTTTAAAATGTCTCTTCTTATCTACCGGTGTCCTTATCTTTTGGCACGCCCTAGATGAGAATAGTGAGCTTAACACCTTTCTCTACTACCTCTTTGCTTATGATGATACTCATGATGGTATGGAATTTATTTTGTATGGAGGTAGAGATATGTGGGTCTTTTGCTTCTTTGACTTGGATGAACCCTTGTGGGTGATTACACCACTTTTGGTGTGGCTTTTTTGTGAGACAATGAAACAATTATGTCTTATGGCTCCCAAGTTAAATGTGGTACCATCTTTTGGAGTTCTTGATGCCACAAAGATCTTTGTGTTTTCCTTGTATCTTGATTTTTATCATACCCCAAACCTTTGCTCCATGAATGACGGATTGGCTTTATTGAAAGCAAAGGATATTTGGTTTTATCTCAAATTTGTGCCTCCTTGGCATGGTGATATTGTTGCTAACCCTTGTACTAACCCTCAAACTTTGAGGATGCTTTGGTTTTTGTCCTTCTCATATGTTTGCAAGGTTTGGATTCGAGGACGAATCCTTTTCAAGCAGGGGAGAATGATACTAACGTGGATCGCATGGTTGACACGAGCATGCATGACATGGATGACACGTATAATGTTCGTGAAAAGGAAAGCTTAAGAGTCCATGGCAGTGATGTGGATAAATAAAAGAGGGTATTTGCACAAGTGGCTAAATTTTAAATTGAAGAATTCACAACAAGAGTCACCAAACAAGGCCCTTGTCTCTCATTAAGGGCATATTTATAATAACTATTTGTCTTTTATTTCTCTAGTATAAATAGGATAATTCCTCATTTTACATGGGACTTTTGATGAATATTGAATATTGAGCTTTGAAGCTTGTAGTTTCTAGGTGAAGCCTAACATTAGTTGGTAATTTTAGTAGTGTGGATCTTGGAATTGTTGGTGAAATTTTTGGTTTGGTTAATCTAAGGTTACTCATTTGTGGTTTCTTGGTTTCCTTTGATTTTCTCAAACTAGGGTTTGTGTTTAAATTGTTGAATTCAATTGGGAGGTGAGGGTATCAAGTCCCTTGTTGTCCATAAATTCAAGAGTTTGAATATTAATCCACATATCCTTCTTTTGTTTTCTTTCCTTCTTGTTCTTCCCTCTTTGATTCGTTATCACTTCTCTACCGACTGGCTCTTCTGGAGTTGGAAAAGTAGAAGAAGACCGCGATGAAATTTCAGCATTTGCTCCACCTTGACTAGCTTGGTCAGGTGGTAATCTACTCATTCCTTCTCCAGCAGGCATATCTACCTGCTTACCTTTACCTCTACCTCTCCTTGCGATCGACATTGTTACTATATCAAAGAAAATCAATTCCAGTGGTCAGATACAATTCAACTTACAACACTGGCTCTATTGCACGATCTAGAAATGAAGGAAAGAAACGACTCCTAAATGTGCCGTAGTCTCCTACTTATAAATGTGGTGCACAACACATCGATAAGTAAGACTCTACTCAGACACGGCTTTGTAGACACCCGTAGAATGACCTGCTCTGATACCACTTTTGTCACACCCTAAATCCCGTTGAGGTGGATTGGCACCCGTAGCCAATAAGGCCCAAGAGAACCAAGTCTTTTCTTATATTCATTCCTGTGCATGACATGAGAAATACAACTATCATGTACGTGCATAAAAGGCTAAAAACGAAAATCGTGGAACATGTGATATATATACATATGTGAAACTGGGCCGTCGAGGCCATCAAGTCAAAAATGACATGTACCTCTTACATTCGTACACCCACACACGTCTACAAAAGACTCTAACATATGCATTGACAAGACCAACTAAAAGTTGGGACAAGTCCCCGCTTTATACAACATATACAATACCAAAACACATGTACAACTGTGACTCGGAGAAGCCCTGAACTAACTGGAGCTCACTAATGATCCGCAAACAACTGGCAACCTACTGTGGAGGCATAATAGAACCTGCGCCTGCAGCAATTAAGGTAAGTCCCACAAGGGACGTCAGTACGAAGAATGTACTGAGTATGTAAGGCTCATAAGAAACTGTATGATATGTAAATTCGCCAATGAACTCAAATACAAGTGAACAATTAATAAAGATAAGTTACAATTCTACACTTTGGAAACCATGTGAATTGCTATCATTATTTCTCTTTGCTTCTTTACTTCTATTCTTATACATCATCTTTTGTGTCACTATGTACCCGGGCCTCGACTGATCAGTGGGTCTTTACATAACATAACGTTATGTTTGGATTGGCTCGAGCTAGGCGTATGCCTCTAGAGCTACCACCCATACATTAATATATCGGGCTCGACTCGAGCTAGGTTATCACCTCTAGAGATGCCACCCATAAACCAACATAGCAGGTTCGGCTCGAGCTAGGTTCTTACCTCTAGAGATACCCCCTGTCAGGATCGGTCCTAGCTAGGCATATGCCTCTAAGACTGCCCCCTGATCCAATAATCTCGAGATCGGCTTGAGCTAGGCATTTCGCCCCCAAAGCTACCACCCATACTCAATCATTAACCACATATGTGCATTACTTTGTTCTTTACCTTTGAGATTGATACAATGATAGTCATAGTATTATTGGAAACATAACATTATTGGAACCATTGGACAATAATCAATGAATAAAAGACATGTGTATAACCACTATTGGAACTTTGGAACACAACCTTATTGGGCTTTTGGAACATTAGTCAATGACTTTGAGACATGTGAATCACAATTGATCAATGAGTAGGAAACATGTGATAATGACAATTGATAACTGGATATAGGATACCTTAGCACATTTCGGGATAGGACAAGTGTAATGTCAAAGTGAATACTATGTGCTGCAGAAGGATACGGACAGAGTAACCTTACATACCTTGTATTCTCAATACGAATATACAATCTTAGATATGCATACAATATTCCCACTCCTTTCTTATGTTTCACTCTACAACACAAATACATAACGAAGTTTACATTAACCATCAAATACCTTACAAATGCATATGACGACAATGAGTTACATGTTTCCCTTTAAAATGTCATCTCCTTCTCTACAATACCATTTATAGCATTGCCATACCAACAATACCCCAATCATGTCATACATTGACCACAACATCATATACCAATAGCATTTTACAACAAAGTTTCTCCTTTACACTTTCTCATTCACACCATATCACAATTAATCTATCAAGTCACCTTAATACACCTCATAGCAACATATCGGCAAAAATCCCATAATTTACACTTCTAGAAAAATAACAAGTTTAATAACATAATCACACCATACGTGTTGATATTTCATCCATACCATGCTCTTTCATCAAAACCACAAGTCATCTTTCAAGTTTAAATTCCATAGATGACACATTTTTTACAAAAACACAAAGTGCCATGTTCAACACTTCCAAGCATAACCAACATGATCTACATAATATCCCATACATATAATATGTTAAATCATAAGATTAAACACTTACCCAAGCTTGAAAAATGAAGATCTTGCTCCAAGAGATGCCTTAAGGTTCTTAGGGTTTGAGAGAAATATCTTGTATTTTATCTAAAAGGCATGAGAGTTTTGATTGAATAAAAATCGGCTTTGTGCCTTTATATAGGCCCTCATGTCATCCTTATCCAATTCTTGGCATTTAATGCTATGTTTGGCTTGGGCAATGGAAGAATGGGTCATTTGACCCATTTGGCCCATGTCCTTTTTCCTTATTTTGGGCCTTTATTGAGCCCAATTCACTTAAGCCAATAAAATCAATATTTTTTTGTTTAAATCATTTCATACGTGTTACGACAATATTCCCACTCACACGATTTATATTCGTAGCCTCAATCCCAAAAACAAGCGATTCTAGCCACGTATGACTTATTTTGATCGAAAGGGTAAAAATGTCATTTGGATGCCAAATTCGTCTAGGAATAATCTTATCAAAATGGAATGCCAATATTTCAATTATCCCATGTATAGGCTCGTGGTTGTAGAAGGAATGTGGCAAAAAACAGTCCGGTACGCCCCCGGGCACCCTTGGGACTTAGAAAAATTTCCAACATTTGAGAGGTGCGCACAAGCAGCCTGGCACGCCCTTGGGCGATCCACCTTTCTGCCTGTGCCCAAAAATTTTGGGCAATAAGTGGCCTGGCACACCCTTTGGCGCGCCTGGCCCTTATTGTTTTTTTAAAATTTTCATTCTTCGACTTTTCTTTGCTGGTTTGGTTAGATACTTCAAGTTCTATTCTTTAACTTACTTTTTACCTTTAATATCCTTTGTTTGGAAGTCCTCCAAGTCTTGTTTTTAACCCCACAAATACTCCACGAAGTCACAAAACACCTCCTACGAAGGTCTAATCACATGTACGAAGCCCAATATCAATTATCTCATCAATAACATTACAAAATACATACTTATGGCTTTCGACACCTAAGTAAACATTGTTCAAAGTCGTCAAGTAGGGTCGGGAAGGTACGGGGTGTTACAAATTGAGCTTGGAATTGGATATATTTATGTGCCAAATGATCCTTAAGCTTAGTGGGATGCTGTGACAATTTTAATTTCGTGATCCACAAGTGAGCCCCACATGGAATTTTTAGTCCGATTTCTATCCCAGAATGTTTATACGCAATATACGTATCAATTTTTGCATCTTGATGAATAGATAAAAGTTTTGATAGCGTGTAAACTCTTAGAGGCCTCTCGAAAGGCTCTGCTTACCCTTTTTTTAGATTGAGCTTTACTGTGGTATTAATGTTTTGTTGTGCTAGTTTTTGTAATACCCCGTACATTCTCGAACCCATGAGACTACCTTAACATCGATGGAATCATTTAAACATGGGAGAGTTGGTGAATTATGCATTAATTTTTTGGGCTTAAATAAATCTTGTGCTATTGGGCTCAATTGAGGCCCAAAAATTAGACAAAAGATATTACCCAAGTGGAAATGACCCATTCTTGTGTTTGACCAAGTAAGCCTAGAATTTATGATTAATGTGTGGCTAAGTATGAGACTAAAAGGGACTATAAAAGGGAACAAAAATCAGATTTTATTCAACACAATACACATGCCAAGTCTAGACTTTTACAAGATATTTTATTTCTCTTTCAAACCCTAAGCAACTATTCTCTGTGGGAAGGATCACTCTTTTTCAAGATTTGGTAAGTGTTTACTTTGATGGTTTAATATATTATATTCTTAATAGGGTGCATAAATCATGTTTGTTAGGTTGACAAAGTGTTGGACAGTTCACTATGTGTAAAACTGTCTATTTTTGCAATCGGAAAAGGGTTTTGCCTTATAAACTTGAAAATGAACTTGTGGTCTTGAAGGAAGTGAACTTGATGGATTCAATCTTGACATGTGATATGTTATTACAACCTTAACTTGTTTTATGCTTGTACATAATGTTTGGAATTGTTATTTCAAAATTGTGCATGGACTTGGTGGTGTATTGAAGGAAAAATGTGGTTTTGGTGATGTTCATGTTTGTTGTGAAACCATGGTTGATTTTTGGAATCCAAGTTGACCTAAATTATGTAAAGGGAAGTTTATTCATGTCCATGGACCATTTATTACAAAAACGGACCTAAATAAGACCCTTTTTGGCCGAAACGGGCATCCGCCCTCGTGTCTAGAGCACCAGCGGCCGCAGATGCCAACGCAGGTGGCTATGGACAATTCTAGAGGGCACCTATGGCCATATGTAATCAACCTGCAGGCACATGTGGCTTCGTAGGTCAGCCCAGAATTCGGTTTTGTATGTTTTTGTCTATCTTTGATCCCCGAAGGCCCCTATACCCCTTTTTGGATGTAATTATCAACTTAGGATACCTTTTGAATGACGTTAAGGGGTCGTTTGGAGGCATGTTGGATTATAAAAATTATGTATTGTTGTTAATATGTAGTTATGAAAGGTATTGAGGTGACTTGACGGAATAATTGTGATGTAATGATAATGAGGAAGCGTAAAGGGTAAATTTGGTGTGAAATGCTATTGGTTTATGATGTCTTGGTCAATGTGTGGAATGTTATGGTGTTGTTGGTATGGTAATGCAGTGGATTGTATTATAAAGTGTGAAATAACGCTATATGGCAGTCATGTAGTACGTTGTCGTCTTGTGCACTTGTAAGGTAACTAGTTGTTAACGTGAGATCCGTTATGAACTTGTATTGTAGAGTAACACGTAAAGAAGGAGCTGGATTATTGTATTCACATATAGGACTGTGTATTCATAGTGGGAAGATAAGGTATGTAAGGTTACTCTTTCTGTACCCTTCTGCAGCACATAGTGTTCTCATTGACATTGTACTTGTTCTGTTCTGAAATGTTCTAAGGTATCCCATTTTCGGATTATCAATTGTTATTAATCACATGTTCCCTACTCATGGATCAATTTTGATTTACATGTTTCATGTTCATTGACTAATGTTCCAAGAGTCCAATAATGTTATGTTCTAAAGTTCAAATAATGTTATGACTATCACTATATCAATCTCTCAAAAGTAAGAAATAACGTAATGCGTATCTGTTGGTTGTAAGAGTACGGGTGGTAGATATAGAGGCATAAGCCTAGCTCGAGCCGATCCCGAGATTATTGGATCAGGGGGTAGTCCTAGAGGCATAAGCCTAGCTCAGACCGAACCTGACAGGGGGTAGCTCTAGAGGTAAGAACCTAGCTCGAGCCGAACCTGATATATTGGTTTATGGGTGGTAGCTTTAGAGGTAATAACCTAGCTCGAGCCGAGCCCGATTTATTGATTTATGGGTGGTAGCTCTAGAGGTATAAGCCTAGCTCGAGCCGATCCCAACATAACGTTATGTTATGTTAAGATCCACTTATCAATCGGGGCCCGGGTACAAAGTGACACAAGTGATGATGAACAAACATAGAAGTGAAGAAGCAAAGAAAGTAATGAAAGAAATACACATGATTCCCAACATACAGAATGGTGACTCATCCATATTGGTTATTCATTTGTATTTGAGTTCATTGAAGTATTTATGTATCATATAGTTTCTTATGGCCTTACATACTCAGTACATTCTTCGTACTGACGTCTCTTGGGGGACTTACCTTACTTGTTGCAGGCGCAGGGGCTAGTAGACCTCCATAGTAGGTTGCTGGTCATTTGCAGATCCTTGGTGAGCTCCAGTTGGCTCGGGGCTTTTTGAGTCACAGTTGTACATTTTTTTTGGCATTGTAACATTGTATAAAGCAGGGACTTGTCCCGACTTTAAGTTGGTTTTGTATATGCATCTGTTAGAGGCTTTGTAGACGTATGTGGGGATAAGAATGTAAGAGATGTATGTCCATTTTGACTTAATGGACCTGATGGCCAAGTTTCACATATTTATATATCACATGTCCCATGATTTCCGCTATTAGTACCTTGTGTCCATATGCGATGGTGGTGTTTTGTGAATGAAATGCTTATGAATGTACATTAGTAAAGATTGGTTCTCTCGGGCCTCAACGGCTTCTGGTGCCAGTCAGCCTCAATGGGATTTGGGGCATGACAAAAGTGGTATCAGAGCAGGTTATCCTAAGGGTGTCTACAAAGCCGTGTCTGAGTAGAGTCTTACTTATGGATGTGTTGTGAACCACATTTATAAGTGGGAGGCTATGGGACATTTAGGAGTTGTTTCTTTTCTTCATTTCTAGATCGTGCAATAGAGCTAATATTGTAAGTGTAATCATATCTGACCATTGTAATTGGTTTTCTTATGTATAGTAAAATGCCGATGACAAGAAGAGGTAAAGGCAAAGGTAAGCAGGTAGATATGCTTGCCGGTGAAGGTATGAGTAAATCACCACATGACCAAGCTAGTCAAGGTGGAGCTAACACTGAAATTGCATCGCAGTCTTCTTCTACTTTTCCAGCTCCGGAAGAGCCAAGAGGTAGAGAAGTACCCGCAGAACTACCATGAATACCAACGACCAGGATTTAAGAAATACAAAGCATATGTTGACTCAGATACTCGCTGCACAAAGTCAAGGACGAGCTAGTCCAACGACAAATGAGAATGATGCGGCTAGAGTGGTGAGTCGCAGGACACAGGACTTTCTGAAATTAGTCCCTCCTATGTTCACTTGGTCAGATCCGAAGGAAGATCCACAGGACTTCGTGGATCAAATCCAGAGGGCTCTAGAAGTTATGCACGTGACTGGTGTTGAAATAGTTGAATTTGCGGCCTATAGATTAAAAGGTGAAGATATATTGTGGTATGAAGACTGGAAAAGATTGAGAGGTATTGATGCACTTCCAGCTGGTTGGGAAGAATTTAAAATGGCATTCCTTGATAATTACCTCCCATATGAGATTCGGGAGGCACCTGTAGACCAGTTTCTAAATCTACATCAAGGGAACATGAGTGTTAGAGAATATAGTATTCAGTTTAATTTCTTGTCCCGATATGCTCTGAATGTAGTGGCCGCAATGATAGACAGAGTCCATCGATATGTGGACAGATTAGAGCCATATTTGGTAAGGGACTGCACCATTGCAGCCTTGAACAAAGATATGGACATAGCCAGAATATAGGCCTTCACCCAAAAAATAGAGGATCAAAGACAGAGAAGAAGGGTACATGAATCTGATAGAGGACAGTAAAAAAGAGCTAGACCTATGGGACAATCTATGGTGTCCCAAGGAGAATCTAGGCCTCGGATGTTTCCTAGACCGCCTAGACCCTCATTCTCTTATTCCATAGCAGGCACTTAAGCTCAATTCTGAGGGTTTAGAGGTAGTCAATCTGGGCAGAGTAGTGGAATTCACGGATCACAGGTATCAGGATTTTCTCATCAGCAATGTCAGTACTGCGGGCATACTCATTCAGGTACATGCCGATCAGGGATGAATGCTTGCTTTTGGTGCGGTATGTTAGGGTACATGATCAGAGAGTGTCCACAGAGGAGCATGGGTGGTATAGCATGATCGACGGGATCAACCGTTGTGTCATCATCATCGGTTCCTTCCATAGGGGTGCCAGAGAAGCAGCCAGTTCCAGTGGAACCCAGAATCGTACTTATGCTATAGTGGACCGGCAGAATTTAGAGGTCTCTCCTGATGTAGTCACAGGTACATTATCCATATTTTCGTATAATGTATATGCATTGATTGATCCGGGTTCTACATTGTCATATGTTACTCCATTGATTGCTGTAAAATTTGCAAAAGCACCGAAACTATTAACTAAGTCAATTGAAGTATCTACACTAGTTGGTAAATATATTGTTGCAAAAAGAGTATATCGTAATTGTGTGGTAACTGTGTGTGGTCATGATACACTGGCCGATCTAATTGAACTAGACATGGTGGATTTTTATGTGATAATGAGAATGGATTGGTTGTCTTCTTGTTATGCCACGGTAGATTGTCGGGCCAAGAAGGTACATTTTCATTTTCCACAAGAAAATGGTCTTGAATGGCAAGGTAATATGGGGGCACCAAGAGAAAAATTTATTTCATATCTGAAAGCAAGGAAAATGATTGCCAAGGGGTACATATGTCACTTAGTACGAGTGAAGGATACTGAAGTGGAACCACTAACTCCTCAGTTGGTTCCAGTGGTCAATGAATTTCTTGATGTATTTCCAGAGGATCTTACAGGTTTGCCCCCAGAACGGGAAGTAGAATTTGGTATTGATGTGATCTCAGGCACTCAGCCTATTTTTATTCCCCCGTATAGAATGGCTCCCACAGAATTGCGTGAATTGAAGGAGTAATTGAATGATTTACTGTACAAGGGCTTCATCAGGCCTAGTATGTCCCTGTGGGGTGCACCGGTATTATTTGTACGGAAGAAAGATGGCACATTGAGAATGTGCATTGACTACTGACAATTGAATAAGGTAACGATCAAGAACAAATATCCCCTTCCTCGAATTGATGATTTGTTTGATTAGTTACAGGGCGCCAAGTGTTTTTCAAAGATTGACTTGAGGTCAGGTTACCATCAAGTCAGAGTTAGAGAAAAAGATGTACCCAAGACAGCCTTCCGAACATGGTATGGCCAGTATGAATTTTTAGTTATGTCATTTGGACTAACAAATGCACCAGCAGTGTTCATGGATTTGATGAATAGGGTTTTAAGCCATTTCTAGACATGTTCGTGATGGTATTTATAGATGACATCTTGGTTTATTCAAAGTCACAAGAGGACTATGCCAAGCACTTACGGCAAGTGTTACAGATTCTTCATGAGCGTAAGTTGTATGCGAAATTCTCTAAATGTGGATTTTGGTTGAAATCCATAGCATTCTTGGGTCACATTGTGTCAGATGAAGGAATTCGAGTTGATAAACAAAAGATTGAGGCGGTGAAAAATTGTCCAAGGCCTACGACGCCTACGGAAATTCGTAGCTTCCTTGGGTTGGTAGGTTATTATCGAAGGTTTGTTGAAGGGTTTTCTTCCATTGTGGCATCTTTGACAAAGCTTACACACAAGGAAGTCAAATTTCAGTGGAATGATGCATGTGAGAAAAGTTTCCAAGAGCTGAAGGATAAATTGACTTCTACACCGGTGTTAGTACTTTCGGAAGGCACCGAAGGTTATGCAGTATATTGTGATGCTTCCGGAGTTGGACTAGGGTGTGTATTGATGCATAACGGTAATGTAATAGCATATTCCTCACGACAGTTGCGACCACATAAGAGAAACTATCCCACACATGATCTTGAGTTACCAGCTGTAGTATTTGCTTTAAAGATATGACGCCATTATTTGTATGGAGTTCATGTTGATATCTATACTGATCACAAAAGTTTGCAATATATCTTTAAGTAGGAGTTAAATCTGAGGCAGCGAAGGTGGCTTGAGCTATTGAAAGATTATGATATTGATATCCTATATCATCCAGGAAAAGCAAATGTGGTAGCTGATGTATTGAGCAGCAAGGCAATAGGAGGCACGAGTGGCCAATTAACGGAAAAGCAAGATTTAGTCAAAGATCTACATCAATTAGCCAGCTTGGGGGTTCGTTTTCTTGAATCCTCAGATGAAGGGGTTATTGTACAAAATGCGGCAAAATCTTTATTACTAGCTGAAGTGAAAGGGAAGCCGTTTGCGGATCCTATGTTATTCCAATTAAAAGAGAATGTACAACAGAGTTTGACAAAGACATTTGATCTTACACAAGAAGGAATATTTCAATGCCAAGGTATATTATGTGTACCGGATGTAGACGAGCTGAGGAAATGAATTATGACAAAAGCGCATCATTCGCGATATTCTATTCATCCGGGAGCTACCAAAATGTACCATGACTTGAAAGAAATATATTGGTGGGGAAATATGAAAAAGAACATTACAGAATTTGTAGCTCAATGCCCAAATTGTCAACAAGTAAAAGTAGAGCATCAGAAACCTGGAGGTTACATGCAATGTATCAATCTTCCAGTCTAGAAATGGGACATGATTAATATGGACTTCATCACCGGTTTGCCTCGTACACTGCAGAAATTTGATTCTATATGGTTCATAGTTGATAGGCTTACCAAATCAGCGCATTTCCCACCAGTCAAGACCACCTATACGGCTGAAGATTATGCAAAGTTGTATGTTAAAGAGATAGTACGATTGCATGGTATTCTAATTTCCATTATATCAGACAGAGGAGCATAATTTACTATGAATTTTTTGAAGATATTTTCAGAAGAGCTTTGGTACACAGGTGAATTTGAGTACGACTTTCCATCCTCACACAGATGGACAAGCAGAACGCACTATCCAAACACTTGAAGATATGCTACGAGCGTGCACATTAGATTTTAAAGACACTTGGGATGATCATTTGCCTCTTATTGAATTTTATTACAACAATAGCTATCATTCAAGTATTAAAATGGCACCTTATGAACCTTTATACGAAAGGAAGTGTAGATCACCGATTGGATGGTTTGAGGTAGGTGAGACTGCTTTACTTGGGCCAGATCTTGATCATGAAGCTATGGAAAAAGATAAAGTGATCCAACAGCGGCTACAAATGGAGTAAAGTCGACACAAGTCATATGCTGATGTTAGAAGAAGAGAGCTCGAATTCGTCATAGGTGATTGGGTATTTTTGAAGGTGTCACCGATGAAAGGGGTAATGCGGTTTGGAACGAAAGGAAAATTGAGTCCACGTTATATAGGCCCTTATGAAATTATTAGAATATTTGGCATGTTGCGTATGAGTTGGCACTACCCCAAGAACTCTCGACAGTTCATCTAGTATTTCATGTTTCGATGCTTCAAAAGTGCATAGGAGATCCATCTCGTTTTACTCCGATTGAAGATGTACAAGTTACGGGGGATCTTACCTATGAGAAAATAACTATTGCTATTCTGGATTGACAAGTGAAGAGGTTGTTGAATAAAGACATAGCTTCCCTAAAGGTACTTTGGAGAAATCAACAAATAGAAGAGATCACATGGGAAACTGAAGAAATGATGAAGTCCAAGTACTCTCATTTGTTTCAAATGGAAGAACAAGTTCAAGATACGAGATTGGAACAATGTAAAGTAAGTATTTATAATCATTAAGTATATATATATAACATGAAAAGTGATCCTAAACTTGCCATTGTTTAACTTGAATAATGTCACTAACATTGGAGGACGAATGTTTCTAAGGGGGGAAGAATGTAACACCCCGTACATTTCCGAACCCATGAGACTACCTTAACATTTATGGAATTATTCAAACATGAGAGAGTTGGTGAATTATGCATTAATTTGTTGGGCTTAAATAAATCTTGTACTATTGGGCTCAATTGAGGCCCAAAAATTAGACAAAAGACATGGTCCAAGTGGAAATGACCCATTCTTGTGTTTGACCAAGTAAGCCTAGCATTTATGATTAATGTGTTGATAAGGATGAGACTAAAAGTGACTATAAAAGGGATCAAAAATAAGATTTTATTCAACACAATACACATGCCAAGTCTAGACTTTTACAAGATATTTTATTTCTCTTCCAAACCCTAAGCAACTATTCTCTTTGGGCAAGATCACTCTTTTTAAAGCTTTGGTAAGTGTTTAATTTCATGGTTTAATATATTATATGATTAATAGGGTGCATAAATCATGTTGTTTATGTTGACAAAGTGTTGGACAGTTCACTATGTGTAAAACTGTCTATTTTTGCAATCGAAAAAGGGGTTTTCCTTATAAACTTGAAAATGGACTTATGGTATTGAAAGAAGTGAACTTGATGGATTCAATATTGACATGTGAGATGTTATTATAGCCTTAATTTTTTTTATCCTTGTACATAATGTTTGGAATTGTTATTGTAAAATTGTACATTGACTTGGTGGTGCATTGAAGGAAAAATGTGGTTTTGGTGATTTTGATGTGTGTTGTGAAACAAGGGTTGATTTTTGGCATCCAAGTTGACCTAAATTATGTAAAGGGAAGTTTATTCATGGACATGGACCATTTATTACAAAAAAGGACCTAAAGAGACCCTTTTTGGCAGAAACGGGCATCCTTCCTCATGTCTGGAGCACCTGCGGCCGCAGATGCCAATGTAGGTGGATTTGGACAATTCCAGAGGGCACCTTAGGCCGCATTTCAGCCACATGAGGGTGTAGGTGGCTTCGCAGGTCAGCCCAGAATTAGGTTTTGTATGTTTTTGTCTCTCTTTGATCCCCGAAAGGCCTCTATACCCTTTTTGGATGTAATTATCAACTTATGATACCTTTTGAATGACGTTAAGGGGTCGTTTGGAGGCATGTTGGATTATAACAATTATGTATTGTTGTTAATATGTTGTTATGAAAGGTATTGAGGTGACTTGACGGAATAATTGTGATGTAATGATAATGAGGAAGCGTAAAGGGTAAACTTGGTGTGAAATGCTATTGGTTTATGATTTCTTGGTCAATGTATGGAATGTTATGGTGTTGTTGGTATGGTAATGCAGTGGATTGTATTGTAAAGGGTGAAATAATTCTATATGGCAGTCATGTAGTTCATTGTCGTCTTGTGCACTTGTAAGGTAACTAGTTGTTAACGTGAGCTCCGTTATGAACTTGTGTTGTAGAGCAACACGTAAAGAAGGAGCTGGATTATTGTATTAACACATAGGACTGCGTATTTATATTGGGAAGATAAGGTATGTAAGGTTACTCTTTTTGTACCCTTCTGCAGCACATAGTGTTCTCATTGACATTGTACTTGTTCTATTCCGAAATGTTCTAAGGTATCCCATTTCTGGATTATCAATTGTTATTAATCACATGTTCCCTAATCATTGATCAATTGTGATTAACATGTCTCATGTTCATTGATTAATGTTCCAAGTGTCCAATAATGTTATGTTCCAAAGTTCAAATAATGTTATGACTATCACTGTATCAATCTCTCAAAAGTAAGAAATAAAGTAATGCGTATCTATTGGTTGTAAGAGTACGGGTGGTAGCCCTAGAGGCATAAGCCTAGCTCGGGCCGATCGCAAGATTAATGGTTTAGGGGGTAGCCCTAGAGGCATAATGATAACGAATCAAAGAGGGAAGAACAAGAATAAAAGAAAACAAAAGAAGGATATGTGGATTAATATCTAAGTATTGAAATTATGGACAACAAGGGGCTTAATACCATCACCTCCCAATTGATTTCAACACCCAAACACAAACCCTAGTTTGAACAAATTAAGGAAACCAAATACCACAAATGGGTAATACTCAAACTAATCGAAACCAAATAAGTTCAACACCAATTTCGAGATTCCACCAACTAATCACTCACTAATTAACCACTAATTCCTTAAGGGAATATGCTAAGAAGAAGACTAAAATTTAACAATATTGTTCAATATTCATCAAAATCTACCATGCCAAATAAGGAATTAACCTATTTATACTAAAGAAATAAAGACAACTAGTTATTACAAATATGCCCTTAATGAGAGACAAGGGCCTTGTTTGGGTCATCTTGTTGTGAATTCTTTAATTTAAAATCTAGCCAATTGCACCAATGACCCACTTTTCTGCATCCGCTTCACCCCTTTGATTCTTCCACACGTTGTAGATTCTCCATTGATAATCTTCGGGCTTCTCCCAAGTCCCCTTTTGCATAATCATCATTTGTAGACCATGGAGTTCCCTTGCTTGACTCCGTGTGAAAGGATGTGTTCCCTCCATACTAGCATCATTCTCCCCTTCTTGAAAAGGATTTTTCCTCGAATCCAAAGGTTAACCTACAACACAAGGAGATAGATCACTAATATTAAACACATTATGAACATTGTACTCACCCAGTAAGTCAACCATGTAGGCATTATCATTGATCCGCTTGAGCACTTTGAAAGGGCCATCTCCCCTTGGACTTAGCTTCCCTCTTTGGACTTGTGGGAACCTTTCCTTTCGAAAATGGACCCATACCCAATCATCCGGGTTGAAGATCACCTCCTTTCTCCCGCGATTCTTCCTCATGGCCACTTTGGAATTGTTCTTTTTGATGGCCTCTCTTACCTTGGAATGAATGTTCATCATCTCTCTTACCCTTTGTTTTTGCATCTAGGCTTACAACAACATGACTAGACAAAGGAGTCATGATTAATAGAAACGAAGGATTAAAACCATAACAAGCTTCAAATGGAGACATCCCAATAGAGGAATGGAAAGACCGGTTATAGGCAAATTCAATCAAGGGTAAATGGTCTTCCCAAGTAGTTGGAGTTCCTTTAATCATACACCTAAGCATGTTACCAAGAGTTCGGTTGACTACCTCGGTTTGCCCATCCGTTTGGGGGTGGCAAGAAGTAGAAAACATAAGTTTGGTACCAAGTGTACCCCAAAGACTCTTCCAAAAATGGCTAAGAAATTTGGAATCCCTCTCACTCACAATGGTTTGAGGGACTCCATGCAATTTAAGTACATGAATGACAAACAAGGAGGCAACATGAGATGGATCATCACACTTATGGCATGGAATAAAATGAGTCATTTTAGAAAATCTATCCACTACCACGAATATGCTATCATGTCCTCTACTAGTCCTAGGAAGTCCTAATACAAAATCAATAGAAATGTCCATCCATGGACCACTAGGAGTAGGAAGAGGAGTGTACTTACCTTGAGGCCGAGTTGTGGATTTGGCTAGCTTGCAATCTAGACATTGTCCACAAATTTGCTCCACATCATGCTTCATCTTGGGCTAATAGAATTGCTCCATGAGAATGTCAAGTGTCTTGGGTACCCGAAAGTGTCCCATCAAACCACCACTATGTGCCTCTTTGACGAACAACTCTCTCCATGAACTCATGGGTACACAAACCCGCTCATCCTTGAACAAAAAACAATCAACCAATTGAAACCTATCAACCCGCTTCCCTTGATGAAGACTTTTAAAAGTATCCTTGAAGTCGGAATCCATAGCATAGAATTCCTTCAAGCTTTCAAATCCCATCATCTTAGAAGCTAAAGCATTGACCAAAACATACCTTCTTGATAGAGCATCTGCCACCACATTCTCCTTTCCTTGCTTGTAGTTGATCAAATATGGGAAGGTTTCAATAAACTCAACCCATTTAGCATGCCGCTTATTCAACTTGGATTGCCCCTTAAGGTGTTTTAAGGACTCATGATCGGTCCTTATTACGAATTCTTTGTGCCACAAGTAGTGTTGCCAATGATCCAACACCCGCACAAGGGCATACAACTCCTTGTCATAAGTTGAGTACCTAAGAGAAGCCCCCTTTAGTTTTTCGCTAAAGTAAGTTAATGGTTTCCCTTCTTGCATCAATACACCACCTATACCAACACCCGAAACATCACATTCAATCTCAAAAGCTTTATCAAAGTTGGGTAGTTGAAGTAATGGTGAGGAACTCAACATCAATTTCAAGGCTTGAAAGGACTTCTCTTGCTCATCCCCCCACACGAAAGGTACATCTTTTTTGATCAATTCGGTTAAAGGAGAAGTAATTGATCTAAAGCCCTTTACAAATGCCGGTAAAAGCTTGCCAACCCATGAAAACTTCTTACCTCGGTTGCATTAGTTGGAGTTGGCCATGACTTGATGGATTCTACCTTTTCTTCATCAACTTCAATACCATTTGCACTAACCACAAAACCTAAAAAGACGACTTTCTCAACACAAAATGAGCACTTCCTGAGATTAGCAAAGAGCCTTTCTTGTAGAAAAACATCAAACACTTGCCTCAAATGGATCACATGCTCTTCAATTGTCTTACTATACACAAGGATGTCATCAAAATATACCACCACAAACTTGTTGATGAAAGGTTTGAGAACATGGTTCATCAACCTCATGAAAGTGCTTGGAGCATTTGTCAACCCAAATGGCATGACAAGCCATTCATACAACCCAAACTTCGTCTTGAAAGCCGTTTTCCATTCATCGCCCGGTTTCATGCGAATTTGATGATAGCCACTTCGAAGATCAATCTTTGAGAAGACACTTGAGCCACACAATTCATCTAACATGTCATCAAGTCTAGGAATTGGATGCCTATACTTGATTGTAATCTTGTTCACGGCTCTACAATCAATGCACATCCTCCAAGTGCCATCCTTTTTGGGAACAAGGATTATCGGTATGGCACAAAGACTTAGGCTTTGTTTGATCAACCCCTTCTCAATAAGTTCTTCCACTTGCCTTTGTAGTTCCTTGGTTTCTTCCAAATTGCTTCTATAGGCCGGCCGGTTTGGAATTTGTGAACCCGGTACAAAATCAATTTGGTGCTCAATTCCCCTCAAGGGTGGTAATCCCTTAGGCATCTCCTCCAGAAATAGATCATTATAGTCCTGTAAAAGAGAAGAAACAATACTAGGCAAAGTGCTAGTATCTTGATTAGCATGCAACAAAAGATTGGTGTTGACAAGGCACACTAGAAAGCGTTCCTCATCCACACCCTTGAGACACTTGCTTGGCTTGGCTATCATACACATGTTCTTATTGTTCTTAGCCAAGTCACTTCCTTCCTTTGGAACATTGGTGGAACTTTCACCCTCACTCCTCGCCTCATTCACCTTTATCCTCTCCCGAAGTTCCTTCATAGCCCTATAGTCCTCACTT
This sequence comes from Capsicum rhomboideum, assembly GCA_031232105.1. Classification (NCBI taxonomy): domain Eukaryota; kingdom Viridiplantae; phylum Streptophyta; class Magnoliopsida; order Solanales; family Solanaceae; genus Capsicum; species Capsicum rhomboideum. The sequence continues at coordinate 57,576,293 of CP124718.1, forward strand.
ACTTGATATGGAGTGAGAGGTGCAAGCACATAATTCTTACCTTCAATCAAAAAAGCATACTTGTTGGATCTTCCATGGTGCACAACATCTCTATCAAATTTCCACGGCCGTCCCAACAATATATGACAAGCCAACATAGGCACAACATCACAAATCAACTCCTCATTGTACTTGCCTACACTAAATCGGATACTTGCTTGTTTGATGACTTTGATCTCACCATTCTCATTGAGACATTGTAGCTTGTAAGGGTTGGAGTGTTTTCTTGTTGGAATTTGCATACGCTCCACCAAAGAACTACTTACTACATTGGTGCAACTCCCACTATCAATAATCAAAGAACACACCTTGTCTTGGATTTTGCACCTATCATGGAATAAATTCTCCCATTGATCAAGTTCTTCTTTGGCAAGGGCTCCCAGATACGACTCACAATGCAAGAAAGATTGGTATTCACCTTTAATTCTTCATCACTATCAAGTAAAGGTCTTCCCTTTTCAAGAAAGCAAGAAAAATTCACCCTCTCATCCAACCTTTCTTCTTCATCCCCCGAAGCATCTCGCTCTTCCTCACTTTTGTCTCCCTCCTTCTCACTCTTTTCAACACCCTCTTCCTCATCCTCGGTTCTATACCCATCCCGAAGTGTAACAATTGTTCTTCTATTGGGGCACTTACTAGCAACATGTCCCCTTCCTTGGCATCAAAAGCATTGAATGGTAGAAGGTCGAGGAAAGTTAGGTTTGACATAGTTACCTCCTTGTGGCTTCTCATTTGTCTTGTACTTGTAATCAAACTTGACTTGAGTATCTTGACCAACACCCTTAAATTGCCCTTTAGAAGATGTCGCCTTCCAATTATCTCTACTCTTGTCCCATGTGGATGTGGAAGTATTCTTGGCCTTGTAGGACTTTTCTTCTTTCAAATCCATCTCGACCTTTGAGGCATCATGAAAGGCCGCTTCAAGAGTGTCATAGTGTTTAAGTTTCAAAGGCTTTAGAATATCATACCTCAAATTGGCCACGAATCGAATCACCGTACATTCCAAGCTTTCTTCAAGTTTAGACTTCAATCTCAAGTTTTCAAACTCATCATAATACTCTTCCACACTTTTGGAACCTTGCCTCAATATATACACCTTCTTGAGCACTTCTTGGTAGTAGTTAGGAGTCAAGTACCTCATCTCCATAAGTGTAATCAATTTGAGCCACGTAGGCAACTCATAGTTGTGATGGCTCCCCCTTTCCCGCCTCTTGGACTCCCACCAATTTGAGGCATACCCTTTGAATTGTGTGAGAGCATACTTTGCCTTCAAGGTTTCCGAAATATTATTTGTAAGGAAGATCCGCTCACTTTGAATTTTCCATTCCAAGAACTCATCGGGGTCACTACTTCCTTTGAACCTTAGAAGTGTGACCTTGATAGTGTTCAAGCCTCGATCTTGATCATTCCTCTCCCCAAACCTATCTCCTCTAACTCCCATCCTATCACCTCTATATCCCATCCTATCTCCTCTATTTCCTATTCTATCCCTCTATTCCCGTATTCTTGACCTCTCATGCCTTGGGCCTACCATAATTCTCGAGGATAGAACCTTTCCTTTGGTACTCCATAACCACCCCTTCCTCCATGCTCCTAAAATTCATCGTTATTGAGCTCCTCATTCATTTCATCATAGAGAGGGTTTTGGTATTGGTAGTCTTGGTATGGCATTTGTGGTGCATTTTGTGGAGGTGATATGTGGGAATCATGTATGGATGCATTTGATGTGTTTCGGATTGGAGTTTGGTTCCGAACTTGGTCGTCCACAAGAAATGGATTCTCTTGTGGAGGATGATAGGGTTGTGGATGGGGGTATGGTGTAGGTTGTCTTGGAAAATTTGGAGTGTTGTTCATTTGGAAGGTGGGTTGTTGGAAGTTTCGGGTTTGATGTGGTGGAGGGTAACATAATTCATGAGCTTGCCCCGGAGTAATGGTGGTGGATTGCACCGACAACCTCCTCATCTCCTCATTTTCGATTTGAAGTGATTTCCCTCTCTCAACCCGTACCAACCTTTCCTCCATACCTCCCATTCTTCCACTCATTTCTGCAATTTGTTTGGCGAGGTGGGTGATAGCCTCCATGCTGGGGTTTGAGGCTTCACCACTTGGACTCGCATTCGACATGGTACCTACAAAACTCAACAAACAATATTAGTATAAAAGGCCTCACGTCACTCGTATGTAAACTCTCAACTCACCTCCTAAAGTGTCGTCTCAAAATTGGTAGTGAACTCTAGCTTTGCTTGATCAATTCAAGATCACCTATCCTTTGTGGTAGAATGGATTCTTGTGACTCTTGAAAGAAGGACGACTCGATTGAAGTTAAAAAGGACTTGAATCAAGAAGTTTATCAACGAATTAAGATGAGAAAAGTTGAAGAAAAGAAGCGCGAAACAAAACGGACTCAAAAAAAACTAAGTAACAAAAGTAGAAAAATTACTTGTGTTGCTTAATTTTGATGAATCAAAGAGAGGATTTGATGTTTTAAAACTAGTTAACAAGTGATTAAAGAGGTTAATTACTTATTAAATAGTTGAGAAATTGAAAGAAGAAGGTGTAGGAAAAAGAATCACAAAGTTTGGACACTTAGAAAATTTTTTCCCCCCCAAAAAAAAACAACAACTAAGTGTTGGAAAATTCTGTTCTCTGAAGTTGTAACTCACGCTCTGCAGGGTTTGTGTGGTGCTGATTTGCTGACGTCAGCTGCTGATGTGGAATTTTTTATTTTTTTTCACAATGGACCTACAAACACTTTGACCAACTTTGAACTTAAAAGTTTTGGATCAAAGTGTACTTTGTTATCTTCTTCTTCAAGATCAAGATGAAGATGCTCAAGAACTCCAACAAAAACCCCAATCTTCACAACCTCATAACTTCTTCATTTCAACTCCAACTTTGATGAAATTTTTGCCCACGTGTTCTTTTCAACGCCAAGAACAAAACCCATTAATTTTTAGCCTACAAAACCAAGTTAAAAATAAATCCACTTTTTAAAATTGACAAAGTTTCAAAAGCTTGAAACCCTTCAATGGCAACTTCACTTCTACAACTCCGATTTGAACGAAATTTTAAATCTAGACTCACAAGACACTAGGGAATCAAGATCTAGTGTCAAAAACAACAAATTAAAAAAAACATTTTCCAGTTGTTTTTTTTTTTTTTTTTTTTTTGGATTTTTGAAGAAATCAAAATCCCAATATTAAGATTTGTGAAAACAAACCTTAACCTAGGCTCTGATACCAAAATGATAACGAATCAAAGAGGGAAGAACAAGAATAAAAGAAAACAAAAGAACGATATGTGGATTAATATCTAAGTATTGAAATTATGGACAACAAGGGGCTTAATACCCTCACCTCCCAATTGATTTCAAAACCCAAACACAAACCCTAGTTTGAACAAATTAAGGAAACCAAATACCACAAATGGGTAATACTCAAATTAATCCAAACCAAAGAAGTTCAACACCAATTTCAAGATTCCACCAACTAATCACTCACTAATTAACCACTAATTCCTTAAGGGAATATGCTAAGAAGAAGACTAAAATTTAACAATATTGTTCAATATTCATCAAAATCTACCATGCCAAATAAGGAATTAACCTATTTATACTAAAGAAATAAAGACAACTAGTTATTACAAATATGCCCTTAATGAGAGACAAGGGCCTTGTTTGGGTCATCTTGTTGTGAATTCTTGAATTTAAAATCTAGCCACTTGCACCAATGACCCACTTTTCTTCATCCGCTTCACCCCTTTGATTCTTCCACACGATGTAGATTCTCCATTGACAATCTTCGGGCTTCTCCCAAGTCCCCTTTTGCATAATCATAATTTGTAGACCTTGGAGTTCCCTTGCTTGACTCCGTGTGAAAGGACGTGTGCCCTCCATGCTAGTATCAGATAAACCTAGCTCGGACCAAACCTGACAGGGGGTAGCTCTAGAGGTAAGAACCTAGCTCGAGCAGAAACTGATATATTGGTTTATGGGTGGCAACTCTAAAAGTAATAACCTAGATCGAGCCGAGCCCGATGTATTTATTTATAGGTGGTAGCTCTAGAGGCATAAGCCTAGCTCGAGCCGATCCCAACATAACGTTATGTTATGTTAAGACCCACTGATCAGTCGGGGCCCTGGTACAAAGTGACACAAGTGATGATGAACAAACATAGAAGTAAAGAAGTAAAGAAAATAATGAAAGCAATACACATGGTTCCCAACATATAGAATGGTGACTCATCCGTATTGGTTATTCATTTGTATTTGAGTTCATTGAAGTATTTATGTATCATACAGTTTTTTATGGCCTTACATACTCAGTACATTTTTCGAACTGACATCCCTTGGAGGACATACCTTACTAGCTGCCAACGCAGGGGCTAGTAGACCTCCACAGTAGGTTGCCGGTCATTTGCAGATCCTTGGTGAGCTCCTGTTAGTTCGGGTCTCTCCGAGTCACAGTTGCACATTTGTTTTGGCATTGTAACATTATATAAAGCGGGGACTTATCCCGACTTTAAGTTGGTTTTGTGTATGCATCTGTTAGACAATTTGTAGACGTATGTAGGGATAAGAATGTAGGAGATATATGCCCATTTTGACTTAATGGCTTTGACGACCAAGTTTCACATATGTATATATCACATGTTCCATGATTTCCGCTATTAGTACCTTGTGTCCATACGCGATGGTGGTGTTTTGTGAATGAAATACATATGAATGTACGTGAGCAAAGATTTGTTCTCTCGGGCCTCAACGGCTTCGGGTGCCAGTCCGCCTCATTGGGATTTGGGGCGTGACAATTTTGGGTGGGTAGTTTTGGATTGGTGATTGTTTTAGCAGTTTTCTCATCTTATTTAGCTAGTTAGGGCACCGTTTTGGTAAAATTTAGGCCCGTTCTTCCCTAGTATAGTGTATTATCATACTTTAGGACTAGAATTGGTACTTATAGTACCTTGGTATGGGATTGAGAAACCTTAGACTAGATTCAGGGTAGGTTCTACCTTAGGTTGAGTTATCGGTGTAACACCCCGTATATTTTTGAGCCCATGAGACTACCTTAACATTTATAAAGTTATTTAAACATGAGAGGGTTGGTGAATTATGCATTAATTTGTTGGTCTTCAATGAATCTTGTGCTATTGGGCTCAATTGAGGCCCAAAATTAGACAAAAAGACATGGCCCAAGTGGAAATGACCCATTCTTGGCATTGACCAAGTAAGCATAACATTTATGATTAATATTTGGCTAAGGATGAGACTAAAAAGGACTATAAAAGGGAACAAAAATCAGATTTTATTCATATCAATACACTTGCCATTTCTAGAATTATCCAAGATATTTCTTTTATTTTCCAAACACTAAGCCATCACTCCCTTGGACAAGATCATCATCTTTCAAGATTTGGTAAGTATTTATTCTCATGTTCAAGTATATGATATGATTAATATGGTGTATAAATCATGTTGGTTATGTTGGAAAAGTGTTGGACAGTTCACTATGTGTAAAACTGTCTATTTTTGCAATCGGAAAAGGGCTTTGCCTTGTAAACTTGAAAATGGACTTATGGTCTTGAAGGAAGTGAAATTTATGGATTAAATATCAAAATTTAAGATATGGTTATGTTCTTAACGTTCTCTGTTTATGTGTAACACTTGTGGGATTGTTGTTATGAAATTGGTCATGGAATTAGTGGCGTATTGACCGAAAAATGTCATTTTGGTAATGTTCATGTGTGTTGTGTAACCGTGGTTGTTTCTTGGCATCCAAGTTGACCTAAAATATATAAATATAAGCTTATTCATGACCATGGACCATTTATTACAAAAAAGGACCTAAAAGAGACCCTTTTTGGCCGAAACGGGCATCCGCCCTCGCGTCTGAAGCACCTGCAAGCCCAGATGCCAATGCAGGTGGCTCTGGACAAGGCCAGAGTGGAACCTGCGGCCGCAAGTCATCCACCTACGGGCGCAGGTGGCTCCACAGTCCAGTCCAAAATTTTGTTTTGTGTGTTTTTGTCTTTCTTTGATCCCCGAAGCCTCCTATACCCTTCTTGGATGTAATTATAAACTTATGATACCTATTGAATGACGTTAATGGGTTGTTTAGAGGCATGTTGGTTTATATCAATTATGGATTGTTGTTAATATGTTGTCATGAAGGGTATTGAGGTGCCTTGATGGAATATTTATGACGTAGTGTTAATAAGGAAGCGTAAAGGGTAAACTTGGTGTGACATAATATTTTTTTATGATGCCTCGGTCAATGTGTGGAATGTTATGGTGTTTTTAGTATGGTAATGCAGTGGATTGTATTGTAAAGGGTGAAATGACGTTATATGGCAGTCATGTAGCTCATTGTCGTCTTGTGCACTTGTAAGGTAATTAGTTGTTAACGTGAGCTCCGTTATGAACTTGTGTTGTAGAGTAACACAAAGAAAGAGCTGGATTATTGTATTCACACATACGACTGTGTATTCATATTGGGAATGTAATGTATGTAAGGTTACTCTTTTTGTATCCTTCTGCAGCACATAGTGTTCACATTGTCACTGTACTTGTTCCATTCTGAAATGTCCTATGGTATCCCATTTCCAGTTATCAATTATTATTAATCACATGATCCTTACTCATTGATTAATTGTGATTTAAATGTTTCATGTCCATTGACTAATGCTCCAAAGTTCCCATTGTTCCAAAGTTCCAATAATGTACAATCACCAAAGTATCAATCTCATAAGAGTAAAGATATGAAGTAATGTATAATTATTTGGTTGAGTAACAACACAGGGGCGATATAAAAGCCTAGCATGGGTTATCACAGTAACATCCCAGGGGTGATATAAAAGCCTAGCATAGGTTAAAATAAAATCGCTGGGGCGAGAGAAAAGCCTTGCATTGGTTAATCACATCCCAGGTGTTAAAAAACCTAGCATGGGTTAATCTCATCCCAGGGGTGACAGAAAAGCCTAGAATGGGTAGAACGCTAAAGATGAATAAATGTAAAGGCAAAAGAAGTAAAGGACGTAATGTACATGGTTCTGTATATGCAGACCGGTGGTTTATCTGTACTGACTATTCTCTTATACTTGATTTCATGGAAGTACTTATATATCATGCAGTCTCATATGAGCCTTACATACTCAGTACATTCTTTGTACTGATGTCCCTTGGGGGGACTTACCTTGCTTGTTATAGGTGCAGGTGCTAGTAGACCTCCATAATAGTTTGTCGGTCATTTGCAGATCTTTGGTGAGCTCCAGTTGGTTCGGGGCTTTCCGATTCACAGTTGTACATTTGTTTAATATTGTGAATGTTTTATAAAGTAAGGACTTGTCCCAACTTTAAGATGGTTATGTTTATGCATCTATTAAAGGCTTTGTAGACGTATGTAGGAATAGGGATGTAAGGAATGTGTGTCCATTTTGACTTGATGTCCCTAACGACTAAGTTTCTTATATGTATATATCACATGTTTCCATGACTTCCGCTATTAGCATCTTGTATCTATAGGTGATGATAATGGTTCGTGAATGACATGCATATGAATGGACATGGACGAAGATTGGTTCTCTCGTGCCTTATCGGCTTCGGGTGCCAGTCCGCCCCATTGGAATTCGAGGCGTGACAAAAGTGGTATCAGAGCAGGTCGTCCTAAGGGTGTCTACAAAGACATGTCTGATTAGAGTCTTGCTTATGGATGTGTTGTGCACCACATTTATAAGCAGGAGGCTACGGGGCATTTAGGAGTTGTTTCCTTTCGTCATTTCTAGATCGTGCAATAGAGTCAATGTTGTAGGTGGAGAATTATATCTGACCAATGTACTTGGTTTTGTTTGTTATAGTAAAATGCCAATGACAAGACTAGGTAAGGGAAAAGGTAAGCAGGTAGATGTGCTTGCCGGAAAAGGTACGAGCAAATCACCACCTGACCAAGCTAGTCAAGGTGGAGCTGAATGTAACACCCCGTGCGTTTTTGAGTCTAGCCAACTACCGTAACATTTATGGAAAAATGGAAACATGAGAGATTTGATGAATTATGTATTAAATTGTGGGTATTAATAAGTCTTGTACAATTGGGCCCAAAATGAAGCCCAAAATCATAAGGAAGACATGACCCAAAGTGGGAATTTGACCCATTCTTGCCTAGTCTTCCATTGACCAAGTAAACACACCAAGTGTGTGGATGAGGATCAATATAAAGGCACTATCTAAGCCAAAGAAATCAGATTTTATTTCATTTGGACTCTCATGCCTTTTCTAGACTTTTCCACGATTTTATTTTAGTCTCTCAAGAACTCTAAGTCATTCCTTTGGCCAAGATCATCTTTGTACAAGGCTTGGTAAGTGTTTATTATGATGGTTTAATATGTTTTATGGATGAGAGATGGTATATATTATGTTGGTTATGTTGGTGTAGTATTGAAAAGTTCACAATATGTGAAATGTTATATGTTGCTAAATCGGAGGATGGTTTTGTCTTGTAAACTTGAATATGTACTTGTGGTCTTGAAGGAAGTGAACTTTATGGATTAAATATTGACATGTGATATGTGATTATAGTCTTACCTTTTTTTATCCTTGCGAATAATGTTTGGAATTGTTATTGTGAAATTGGTTATGGTTTTGGTGACGTATTGGCCGTAAAATGCAGTTTTGGGTGTTGTTATGTGTGTTGTGAGACCATGGATGATTTTTGGTGTTCAAGATGATCAAAAATATGTCAAAATGAGTTTGTTTATGATCATGAACCATTCATTTCATTAAAAGACGCAAAAGAGGCCATTTCGAACCAAAATGGGCATCCGCCCCTCGCAGACGAGGGCACCTGCGGGCGCAGATGCCAATGCAGGTGCCACTGGCATCTGCCACCAGCCACCTATGGGCGCACCTCAGCCACCTGTGGGCACAGGTGGCTTCACAAGTCAGCCCCAGGTGCGGTTTTGTATGTTTTCGTATCGTCTTGGTCCCCTAAGGGCCCTATACCCTTTTTGGATGTAATTATCAACTTGTGATGTCGTTTTAATGACTTTAAAGTGTCGTATAGAGGTATGTTGGACTCTATTAAGTATGTATGGTTGTTCATATGTTGTTATAAAGGAGTAATTGTGATGGAATGATAAAGAGAAAAGTGTAAAGGGTAAGTGTGGTGTGAAATGCTATTGATGCATGATCTCTTGGTCATGTGCGTAATGTTATGATGTTGTTGATATGTTAATGCATTGGATTGTATTGTAAGGGGTTACATGACGTTATACGACAGTCATATAGTTCATTGTCGTCTTGTACGCCTATATAGTAACTAGTTGCTAATGTAAGCTCCGATATGTACTTGTATTGTAGAGTAAGACGTAAGGAAGAAGCTGGACAATTGTGTTCATTGTCCGTATCTTTCTGCAGCATATAGAATCCACATTGACGTTACACTTGTCCTATTCCAAAATGTGCTAAGGTATCCTATTCCCGATTTTCGATGGTTATTATCACATGTTTCCTACTCATTGATTAATTGTGAATCACATGTCTCATATTCATTGATAATGTTTCAAAAGCTCAATAAGGTTGTGTTCCAAAGTTCCAATAGTGGTTATACTCGTGTATCTTGTTCATTGATTATTGTCCAATGGTTCCAATAGTGTTATGTTTCCCATAAGGCTATGTTTCCAATAATGTTTATTCACATGTCTCTCACTCATTGATTATTGATCCAAAGGTCAAGTAAAGTTACGACTATCATTGTATCAATCTCAAAGTAATGAATGAAGTAATGCATATGTGGTTAATGATCAAGTATGGGTGGTAGCTTTGGGGGCGAAACGCCTAGCTCAAGCCGATCCCAAGATTGTTGGATCAGGGGGCAGTGCTAGAGGCATAAGCCTAGCTCGGACCAATCTTGACAGGGGGTAGCTCTATAGGTAATAACCTAGCTCAAGCCGAACCTAATATATTGGTATGGGTGGCAGCTCTAGAGGTCATAACCTAGCTCGAGCCGATCCCGATCTATATTGATTTATAGGGTGGCAGCTCTAGGGGCATAAGCCTAGCTCGAGCCGATCCCAACATAACATTATGTTATGTTAAAAACCCACTGTTCAATCGGGGCCCAGGTATCACAAGTCACAGGCAAAGATAAATAATCATAGAAGCAAAGAAACAAAGAAATTAATGAAATACACATGGTACAAAAGTGCAGAATGGTGACCTATCTATATTGAGTATTCTTTGTATTTGAGTTCATTGACATATCTACATATCATACAGTTTCTTATGAGCCTTACATACTCAGTACATTCTTTGTATTGACGTCCCTTGTGGGACTTACCTTACTTGTTGCAGGCGCAGGTACTAGTAGGCCTCCAGAGTAGGTTGCCAGTTGTTGCGGATCATTGGTGAGCTCCAATTAGTTTGGGACTTCTCTGAGTCACAGTTGTACATATTTTTTTGTGTTGTACATGTTGTATAAAGCGGGGACTTGTCCCGAATTTCAGTTAGTTTTGGTAAATGTATTTGTTAGAGGCTTTTGTAGACGGGTGTGGGTGTATAAATGTCAAAGGTACATGTCTTTTTTGACTTGATGGCCTCAACGACCAAGTTTCATATATATATATATATATATATATATATATATATATATATATCACATGTTCCATGATTCCCATCATTGGCATTGTGTGTTCTTACATAATAGTGATGTTTCTTATGGCATGCACATGAATGAACATAGGCAAAGTTTGGTTCTCTCGGGCCTTGTCGGCTACGGGTGCCAATCCGTCCCGATGGGATTCGGGGCGTGACACTAACACTAAAATTGCATCACGGTCTTTTTATACTTTTCTAGCTCTAGAAGAGTCGAGAGGTAGAGAAGTACCTGTAGAACTGCCAATGAATGCCATTGACCGGGATTTAAGAAATGCAGTGCATATCTTGACTTAGATAGTAGCTGCACAAACTCAGGGACGAGCTGGTCCAATGAGAGGTGAGGATGACGCGGCTAGAGTAGCTAGTCGACGGACACAGGATTTTTTGAAATTAGACCCTCCTATATTCACTGGGTCAGATCCGAAAGCAGATCCATAGGATTTCGTGGCCCAAATTCAAAGGGCTCTAGATGTTATGTACGTGACTGGTATAGAAACAGTTGAGCTTGCGGCATATAGATTAAAAGGAGAGGCTATATTATGGTATGAAGATTGGAAGAAATCTCGTGGTATCGGTGAAATTTCACCTAATTGGGAAGAATTTAAAGTGGCATTCCTTGATCACTATCTTCCCTATGAGATCCGAGAGGCTAGTGCGGATCAGTTCTTAAATCTCTATCAAGGGAATCTGAGTGTTAGAGAATACAATTTGCAGTTTAATTATTTGGCTCGATACGCTCCGAATGTAGTAGCCACAATGATAGATAGAGTTCATTGATATGTGGACAGATTAGAGCCATATTTGGTAAGGGACTGCACCATTGATGCCTTGAACAAAGATATGGACATAGCCAGAATACAAGCCTTCGCCCAGAAAATGGAGGATCAAAGACAAAGAAGAAGGGTACATGAATCTGAAAGAGGACAGTCCAAAAGAGCTAGACCTATAGGGTAGTCTATGGCGTCCCAAGGAGAATCTAGGCCTCGGATGTTTACTAGACTGCCTAGACCATCGTTCTCCTATTCCACTGCAGGCACTCACTCTCAATTTCGAGGGTTTAGAGGATGTCAATCTGGGCATAGTAGTGGAATTCATGGATCGCAGACAATAGGATTTTCTCATCCTCCATGTCAGCGCTGTGGAAGGTATCATTTAGGTGAATGACGGTTGGGTACAAATGTTTGTTTTTGGTATGGTACGACAGGGCACATAATGAGAGAATGCCCACAAAGGGGCACGGGTGGTATAGCACGACCTATGGGATCAACCGCTATATCATCATCATCGGTTCCTTCCCTAGGCAGAGGGGTACAGCCTGCTGGTCGTGGTAGAGTTGGCAGAGGAGCAGCCAGTTCTAGTGGAACCCAGAATGGCACCTATGCTCTAGTAGACCGGCAGAATTCGGAGGCTTCTCCTGATGTCGTCACAGGTACATTATCCATATTTTTTTATAATGTATAGGCATTGATTGATCCGAGTTCTACATTGTCATATGTTACTCCATTGATCGCTGTGAAATTTGAAAGAACACCGAAATTATTAACTAAGTCAATTTAAGTATCGACACCAGTTGGTGAATATATTGTTACAAAAAGAGTATATCATAATTATGTGGTAACTGTGTGTGGTCATGATACTCTGGCTGATCTTATTGAACTGGACATGGTGGATTTTGATGTCATAATGGGTATGGACTAGTTGGCTTCTTGTTATGCCATGATCGATTGCCGAGCTAAGAAAGTACATTTTTTCATTTTCCGCAAACGAATGTTGTTGAATGGAAGGGTGATGTAGGGGCACCGAGAGGACAATTTATTTCCTATCTTAAAGCAAGGAAAATGATAGCCAAGGGGTACATATGTCACCTAGTACGGGTGAAAGATACTAATGTGGAACCACTAACTCCTCAGTTGGTTCCAGTGGTCAATGAATTTCTCGATGTATTTCCTGACGATCTTTCAGGTTTACCCCCAGAATGGGAAGTATAGTTTGGGATCGATGTGAATCCAGGCACTCAGACTATCTCTATTCCCCCGTATCGAATGGCTCCAGCAGAATTGCGTGAATTGAAAAAGCAATTAAAAGACTTGCTAGACAAGGGCTTCATCAGGCCTAGTATGTCCCCGTGGGGTGCATCAGTATTATTTGTATGGAAGAAAGATGGCACATTGACAATGTGTATTGACTATCGACAAATGAATAAGGTAATGATCAAGAATGAATATCCTTTCCCCAGAATTAATGATTTGTTTGATCAGTTATAGGGCGCCAAATGTTTTTCAAAGATTGACTTGAGGTCGGGGTACCATCAAGTCAGAGTTAGAGTAAAGGATATACCCAAGACAGCTTTTCAAACACGGTATGGCCATTATGCATTTTTAGTTATGTCGTTTGGATTAACATATGCACCAGCTATTTTCATGGATTTGATGAATAGGGTGTTTAAGCCATTTTTTGACGTGTTTTTGACGTTGTTTATAGATGACTTCCTGGTTTATTCAAGATCACAATAGGACCATGCTAATCACTTATGACAGGTGTTGCAAATTCTTCGTGAGCGTAAGTTGTATGCCAAGTTCTCTAAGTGTGAATTTTGGTTAAAAGCCATCATATTCTTGGGTCACAATGTGTCAGATGAAGGGATACGGGGTGATACACACAAGATTGAAGCGTTGAAAAATTGGCCAAGGCCTACGACACCTACGGAAATTCATAGCTTCCTTGGGTTGGAAGGTTATTATCGAAGGTTTATTGAAGGTTTTCTTCCATTGCTGTACCTTTAACAAAGCTTACACACAAGGCAGTCAAATTTCAGTGGAATGATAAATGTGAGAAAAGTTTCCAAGAGCTGAAAGATAAATTGACCTCTACACCGGTATTGGTACTTCCGAAAGGCACAGAAGGTTATGTTGTATATTGTGATACTTTGGGAGTTGGCCTAGGGTGTTTATTGATGCAACACGGTAATTTAATAGCATATGCCTCATGACATTTGTGACCACATGAGATAAACCATCCCACACGTGATCTTGAGTTAGCAGCCGTGGTATTTGCTTTAAAGATATGGCGCCATTATTTGTATGGAGTTCATGTTGACATCTACACTAATCACAAGAGTTTGCAATATATCTTTAAGCAGAAGGGTTTAAATCTGAGGCAACGGAGGTGGATTGAGCTATTGAAAGACTATGATATTGATATCCTATATCATCTGGGAAAAGCAAATGTGGTAGCTGATGCGTTGAACCGCAAGGCAATGGGAGGCACTAGTGGCCAGTTGACGGAAAAGCAAGACTTGCTAAAAGATCTACATCAACTAGCCAGCTTGGGGTTTCATCTTCTTGAATCCTCAGATGAAGGGGTTATTGTACAAAATTAGGCAGAATCTTTATTAAGAGCTGAAGTGAAAGAGAAACAATTTGTGGTCCTATGTTGTTGCAGCTAAAAGAGAATGTACAAAAGGGTTTCACAAAGGCATTTGATCTTACGCTAGAAGGAATACTTCAATGCCAAGGTAGATTAGGTGTACCGAATATAGATGAGCTGAGGAAACGAATTATGATAGTGGCGCATCATTCATGATATTCTATTCATCCGGGATCTACCAAAATGTACCATGACTTGAAAGAAATGTATTGGTGGGGAAACATGAAGAAGAACATTGCAGAATTTGTAGCTCAATGCCCAAATTGTCAACAGGTAAAAGTAGAGCATCAGAAACCTGGAGGTTACATGCAATGTATCAATCTTCTAGTCTGGAAATGGGATATGATTAAGATGGACTTCATCACAGGTTTTCCTCGTACACTGTGGAAATTTGATTCCATAAGGGTCATAGTTGACAGGTTTACCAAGTCAGCGCATTTCCTACCAACAAGACCACCTATACAACCAAAGATTATGCAAGATTGTATGTGAAAGAAATAGTGCGATTACATGGGATTCCAATCTCCATTATATTAGACAGGGGAGCTCCATTTACTGCACATTTTTGGAGATCTTTTCAAAAGAGCTTGGGTACACAAGTGAATTTGAGTACGACTTTTCATCCTTAGACTGATGGACAAGCAGAACGTACTATCTAAACACTTGAAGATATGCTACGAGCTTGCACGTTAGATTTTCAAGGCAGTTGGGATGATCATTTGCCTCTTATTGAATTTTCCTACAACAATAGCTATCATTCAAATATCAAAATGGCACCTTATGAAGCTTTATATGGAAGGAAGTGTAGATCACGGGTGAAACTGCTTTACTTGGCTAGATCTTGTTCATCAAGCTATGGAGAAAGTTAAAGTGATCTAACAGCGACTGCTAATGGCCCAAAGTCGACACAAGTCATATGTTGATGTGAGAAGAAGAGGGGTCAAATTTTCCATAGGTGATTGGGTATTCTTGAAGGTATCACCGATGAAAGGTGTAATGAGATTTGGGAAGAAAGGGAAGTTGCGTCCCCGATATATAGGGCCATATGAAATTGTCCAAAGATTTAGGCAAGTTTTGTATGAATTGGTACTACCCTAAGAACCCTCCACAGTTCATCCGTTATTTCATATTTCGATGCTTCGAAAGTGCATAGGATATCCATCCCGTATTTCTCTCATTGAAGATGCACAAGTTACGGAGGATCTTACCTATGAGGAGATACCTATTGCTATTCTGGATAGACAAGTGAAGAGGTTAAGGAATAAAGACATAGCTTCTGTAAAGGTACTTTGGAGAAATCAACAGGTAGAAGAGATCACATGGGAAGCTGAACAAATGATGAAGTGAAAGTACCCTCATTTGTTTCAAATGGAAGAAAAAAGTTCAAGGTATGAGATCGAAGAAATAAGAAGTAAGTATTTATAAGAATTAAGTATATAGATATATGATAACATGAAGAATGATCCTAGACTTGCAATTGTTTCAATTGAATAATGTCATTAACATTCGAGGACGAATATTTCTAAGGGGGGAAGGATGTAACACCTCGTACATTTCCGAACCCATGAGACTACCTTAACATTTATGGAGTTATTTAAACATGAGAGGGTTGGAAAATTATGCATTAATTTGTTGGGCTTAAATGAATCTTGTGCTATTGGGCTCAATTGAGGCCCAAAATTAGACAAAAAGACATGGCCCAAGTGGAAATAACCCATTCTTGGCATTGACCAAGTAAGCATAGCATTTATGATTAATGTGTGGCTAAGGATGAGACTAAAAGGTACTACAAAAGGGAAAAAAAATCATATTTTTATTCATATCAATACACCTGCCATTTCTAGAATTATCCAAGATATTTTTTTATTTTCCAAACCCTAAGCCAACACTCCCTTAGACAAGATCATCATCTTGAAAGATTTGGTAAGTATTTATTCTCATGGTTTAGTATATGATAAACTTAATATGGTGTATAAATCATGTTGGTTATGCTGGCAAAGTGTTGGACAGTTCACTAGGTGTAAAACTGTCCATTTTTGCAATTGAAAAAGGGGGTTGCCTTGTAAACTTGAAAATGGACTTGTGGTCTTGAAGGAAGTGATCTTGATGGATTAAATATCAACATGTAAGATGTGGTTATGTTCTTAACTTTCTCTCTTTATGTGTAACACTTGTGGGATTGTTGTTATGAAATTGGTCATGGAATTAGTGGCGTATTGACCAGAAAATGTCATTTTGGTGATGTTCATGTGTGTTGTGTAACCTTGGTTGTTTTTTGGCATCCAAGTTGACCTAAATTATGTAAAGAGAAGCTTATTCATGACCATGGACCATTTATTACAAAAATGGACCTAAAAGAGACCCTTTTTGGCCGAAATAGGCATCCGCCCTCGCGTCTAGAGCACCTGCGGGCGCAGATGCCAACGCAGGTGGCTCTGTACAAGGACAGAGGGGCACCTGCAGCTTCATATCATCAACCTACGGGCGCAGGTGTCTCCACAACCCAGTAAAGAATTTTGTTTTGTGTGTTTTTGTCTCTCTTTGATCCCCGAAGCCTCCTATACACTTCTTGGATGTAATTATCAACTTATGATACCTATTGAATGACTTTAAGGGGTCGTTTAGAGGCATGTTGGGTTATATCACTTATGTATTGTTGTTAATATGTTGTTATGAAGGGTATTGAGGTGCCTTGATGGAATATTTGTGACGTAGTGTTAATAAGAAAGCGTAAAGGGTAAACTTGGTGTGACATGCTATTGTTTTATGATGTATTGGTCAATGTGTAGAATGTTATGGTGTTGTTGGTATGGTAATGCAGTGGATTGTATTGTAAAGGTTGAAATGATGTTATATGGCAGTCATGTAGCTCATTGTCATCTTGTACACTGGTAAGGTAATTAGTTGTTAATGTGAGCTCCGTTATGAACTTGTGTTGTAGAGTAACACAAAGAAGGAGCTGGATTATTGTATTCACACATAAGATTGTGTATTCATATTGGAAAGATAAGGTATGTAAGGTTACTCTTTCCATATCGTTCTGCAGCACATAGTTTTCACATTGTCACTGTACTTGTTCCATTTCGAAATGTCCTAAGGTATCCCATTTTCGGTTATCAATTATTATTAATCACATGTTCCTTACTCATTGATCAATTGTGATTCACATGTTTCATGTCCATTGACTAATGTTCCAAAGTTCCCATTGTTCCAAAGTTCCAATAATGTTCAATAACCAAAGTATCAATCTCATAAGAGTAATGATATAAAGTAATGTATAATTGTTTTGTTGAGTAACATCCCAGGGGCGATATAAAAGCCTAGCTTGGGTTATCACAGTAACATCCTGTCATGCCCCAAATCCCATCTAGGCGGACTGGCACTCGGAGCCGATGAGGCCCGAGAGAACCAATCTTCATCCTCACACACTCATGCGCATGCTACTCAATAAACATCACCACCATAAATAGATACAAGATGCCAATAGCGGAAACCATGGAACATACATGATAACTATAAAACTTGGCCGTTAGGGCCTTCAAGACAAATCATACGTTTCTTACATTTTCTTCATCTGTCCCACAACATCTACAAAGCCTCTACAGATACATAACTATAACCAACCTAGAGTCGGGACAAGACCCCGCTCTATGCACATATACAATACCAAAATAAATGTACATAGAAACTCAGGAAGCCCTGAACCAACTGGAGCTCACCAAAAGTCTGCAAAAGATCCACAACCTACTATAGAGGTCTACTAGTACCTGCACCTACAACAAGTAAGGTAAATCCCTCAAGAGGGGTCAGTACGGAGAATGTACTAAGTATCTAAGGCCATATGAAACTGTCGCAAATACGTCAATAGAATCAAAATGTAATAGGATAACCAATATGAATAACCCATCGATCTGCATATATGGAACCATATACTTTACATAAAATGTTTTCTTCGCTTTATTGCTTATTCCTCATCGCTTATATCATATCGTACCCGGGCCCCAACTGATCAGTGGGTCTTTACATAACATAACGTTATGTTGGGATCGGCTCGAGCTAGGCTTATGCCTCTAGAGATACCACCCATAAATCAAAGCATCGGGTTCGGATCGAGCTAGGTTATTACCTCTAGAGCTGCCACCTATAAATCAACTTATCAGGTTCGGCTCGAGCTAGGTTTTTACCTCTAGAACTACCCCTTGTCAGGTTCGGTCTGAGCTAGGCTTATGCCTCTAGGACTGCCCCCTGATCCAATAATCTCGGGATCGGCTTGAGCTAGGCATTTCTCCCCCAAAGCTACCACCCATACTCAATCTTTAACCACATATATGCATTACTTTATTCTTTACTTTTGAGATTGATACCTTTACCTGTGAGAGATTGGTACATTCACTTATGAGAGATTAATGTATATATATAGTCACCACATTATTGGAAGCTTAAGAACATAACATTATTGGGAATTTTGGAACATGTCCATAAGTATGTAACTCATGAACAACAACGACTAATGAATGGGGAATGTGTGTCTTAGGAATGAATAGATTCTCCTTATGTCGTCACTTTCCTTGAAACAGTTTCTTTAAGTAGTTACAACATTATTAGAACTTGGAACCATGTTCATAATTATGTGATCCTTGAATGACAGTAGACCAAGAGCAACGTATATATGATTAACAATAGATGATAACCTGAAACGAGTACCTTAGGACATTTTGGAAGTGAGTAAGTACCACAACAAGGTGTTCACTATATGCTGCAGAAAGATACGGAAAGAGTAACCTTACATATCTTGTATTCTAAATACGAATATACAATCTTAGGTGTGCATACACTAGTCTCGCTCCTTCCTTATGTTTCACTCTACGACACAAGTATATAAAGGAATTTACATTAACCACCAACTACCTTACAAATGCATATAACGATACTGAGTTTCATGTTTGCCTTTAAAAATGTCATTTCCTGTCACGCCCCAAATCCCGTTAGGGCGGACTGGCACCCGGAGTCGTTAAGGCCCAAGAGAACCAACCTGCGTTCATGTATTTATTATACATGTAATTGAGCTAACAAGTATGCTGCAGTGTATGGACATGATATATTGGTAAAATACACCAAGCAGGAGAATACCAAATAGATATACAAGACTTGGCCGTTGGGGCCACAACATCTAAAAGATGAACCACTACCATACTGGACTTTATACTGTCTACAAAGCCTCTAAACAAAACACATGGACTTAGTTAAGGTCGGGACAAACCCCCGCCTTACACTTCACTGCTATAAAATACCAAAAATACATACAACTAACTCGGAAAGCCCCGAATCAACCTGGAGCTTACCAATAACCTTTAGATATCCTGTGCTCCTATTGGAGAGACCTACTAGCTCTTGTACCTGTAGCATGAAAGGTGGGTCCCGCAAGAGGGACGTCAGTACAAAAGAATGTACTGAGTATATAAGGCCAAAAGTAACTGTATAAAATATAAGAACTCAAATGGAATCAGATACAAATAAATAGATAATAATGATAAACCACCTTTACTGTAATCATGGAACTGTATACATTACATTCATTACTTCCCTTTTTCTTTCTTTACTTTTCTTATCTTTATAAGGCATGCCATACATATACCCAACTGATCAGTGGTAACATAATCTGGGATCGTCTCTATGCTGGGCTATAAGCCCCCTCGAGCTGCCACCCATACATAATAAATCGGGATCATCTCTACGCTGGGCTATAAGCCCCCTCGAGATGCCACCCGAACATAACCATATTGAGTTGCTTACTTTATTTAATCTTTGAAGTTGTTATAGTGGTGGTTATAACATTATGGATCCTTTTTGGAACAACAAAGGAAAACATCTGAAATTTGAAAGTAGATATGTATTGAGGTACTTTAGAACATCTCGGAGCGGAAACAAGGTCATTAGCTAGGTGGACAATATATGATGCCAAAGGATACGAAAAAGAGTAACCTTACATACCTTAACTTCACACCACGTGACTATAATAATTCATCTCCTTCCTTATGTGTTACTCTACAATATAAGTACATAATGGAGTTACATTAAAAGCTAATCACGTTATAGGTTTACAAGGCGGTAACTAACTACTTAACGGAAAATAAAATCTGTCCGACCACTTCAGCACATGGTATATCATTCCAACCTCCTTTATACTTCCACGCAATTCTATTCCAGCCCCTACACGACAACCCACTGCCTCACAACAACAATGCTACCAAAACAGTCCATATGTTGACATAAACATTACAAACCGATAGGATTACCTACCTAGTTTATCATTTACATTTCCACTCCAACGAAACTCCATATATTCATACCATAAGGTCCCCCTACTGCCTTCCACAGTAACCTACCCAAAATAGTCCACAACAGTTCCGAAATTGAGTTTAACATAACAAGAGAACATTTTTTTTTTCACTACACCAAACAGTCCATTTACAAACACGTATAAACATTTCCATCAACCCATACATACAAGGAACGATTTAGGGGAAGAACCAAACTTTAATATACTGAAATTTCATTCTCCTAACTTAATTTCTTCAAAACCTTAAGCCCCTATACTAGTCCAAACCACAAGGACGACAAATTCATCAAAACTAACCCAAGTGGATTACCAACTAATTAAGGGACTGCCCTATACATTTTAAACACAACCAAAATGTTTTCCACAACCTATTATACATATATTACATTAAGCTATAAGGGTAAACACTTACCAAGGCTTGCGAAATGGGAGATTAGTCCAAGAACCCTAAAGGAAAACTAGGGCGGCTGTTCTGGTTTAGATAGGGGAGAGAGTGTTAATTAAAAGCTGGAATTTGGCAAGTGTAGTGAATGAAAAAACAATGCTGAACTGGCCCCTATATACACCCTTTTTGACCGCCTCTTTTTAATTCATTCTTAGCCACATTTTTTGTCAAAAGTAGTCCAAGTAGGTGATGCACCTACTTGGCTAATTAATCTGCCCAAAACAGTCCAAGTAGGTTATGCACCTACTTGGTTTATTTCTAGTTAGACCATTTCAGTTTGGGCCTTGATTATATTTAGGTAGGGGGCTGGTCATCTTTCCCCTTTTAGGTACTTAGTTTGGGCCTCAATTAAACTTGGAGTTAGGCTGATCATTCTTCCCCTTTTAATTACATAACTTGGGCCTCCATTGAGTCCATTAACATATGTCTTAATTCATCCCAATAGTTTAAGTAGGTAATACACCTCTTTGGAACATTTAACTTGGCCAAAATCTGATCCATAACCTTGGGTCCATTAACTTGGTCCATATATCTAAAGTAGGTGATTCACCTACTAGCTTAATTAAGTCAAGCAAGCACCTCAATAGTTAATTCCATTTTTGGTTCTTAATCCCTTTAATTTAACTTATAGCTTGTGTACACTTGGTCACTTTAAACTTTAGATCCAAATACCTACTCACGATCCTAAGTTTAAATAATTGCACCGACGTTAACTTAGACGTGTCACATTGCCTTATTTGTAGTGACATATAAGTGGAACTAGTATACGTAGGATACGGGGTGTTACATCCTCCCCCCCTTAAGAACATTCGTCCTCGAATGTTAGTACCATCACTACACAGCTTAAACAAGTTCAAGCCTAAATTTAATCTTTATGCTTTCACGTAATACTCATATTTACTTACTTGTTATTCTCCAATTTTGCATCTTGAACTTTCTCTTCAGTTTGAAATAAATGTGGGTACGTAGACTTCATCATTTCCTCGGCTTCCCATGTGATCTCTTCTACCTCCTGATTCCTCCAAAGTACTTTTACAGAAGCTACTTCTTTATTTCTTAACTTCTTAACTAGTCGATACAGAATAGCAATAGGTACCTCTTCATAGGTGATATATTCTGTAACTTGTATATCTTCAGTAGGAGTAATATGAGATGGATCTCCTATACACTTTCGAAGCATTGAGACGTGAAACACTGTATGAACTGTGGAGAGTTCTTGGGGTAGTTCCTACTCATACGCGACTTGGCCAAATCTTCGAATAATCTTATATGGCCCTATATAACGTGGAATTAGCTTTCCCTTCTTCCCAAATCTCATTACCCCTTTCATTGATGACACTTTCAAAAATACCCAATCACCGATAGCAAATTCTAACCCTCTTCTTCTAACATCGGCACATGATTTGTGCCGACTTTGTACTATTCCTAGCCGCTGTTGTATCACCTTAACCTTTTCCATGGCTTGATGAACAAGATCTGGTCAAAATAAAATAGTCTCACCTACTTCAAACCACCCAATCGGTGACCTACACTTTCTCCCATATAGAGCTTCATAAGGGGCCATCTTAATGCTTGAATGATAGCTATTATTGTAGGAAAACTCAATAAGAGGTAAATGATCATCCCAATTACCTTTAAAGACTAATACACAAGCTCGTAGCATATCTTCAAGTGTTTGGATAGTACGTTCTGCTTGTCCATCTATGTGGGGATAAAAAGCCGTACTTAAATTCACTTGGGTTCCCAAACTCTTCTGAAAAGATTTCCAAAAGTGTGCAGTAAATTGAGCTCCCCTGTCTGATATAATAGAGATTGGAATTCCATGCAGTCGAACTATCTCTTTAGCATATAGCCGTGCATAATCCTCAGCTGTATAAGTGGTCTTGACCGGTAGAAAGTGTGATGACTTGGTAAGCCTGTCAACTATTACCCATATGGAATCATATTTTCGTAGTGTACAAGGCAAACCTATGATGAATTCCATATTAATCATGTCCCACTTCCAGACTGAAAGATTTATACATTGCATATAACCTCTAGGCTTCTGATGCTCTACTTTCCCTCGTTGACAATTTGGACATTGGGCTACAAATTCAGCAATGTATACGTAGGATATGGGCTGTTACATCCTTCCCCTCTTAAGAACATTCGTCCTTGAATGTTAGTACCATCACTACACAACTTAAACATGTTCAAGCCTACATTTAATCTTTATGCTATCACGTAATACTCATATTTACTTACTTGTTATGCTCCAATTCCGCATCTTGAACTTTCTCTTCAGTTTGAAATAAATGTGGGTACGTAGACTTCATCATTTCCTCGGCTTCCCAATTGATCTATTGTACCTGGTGATTCCTCCAAAGTACTTTTACGTAAGCTACATCTTTACTTCTTAACTTCTTAACTTGTCGATCCAAAATAGCAATAGGTACCTCTTTATAGGTGAGATCTTCTGTAACCTGTATATCTTCAGTAGGAGTAATATGAGATGGATCTCCTATACACTTTCAAAGCATTGAGACGTGAAACACTGTATGAACTGTGGAGAGTTCTTGGGGTAGTTCCAACTCATACGCGACTTGGTCAAATCTTTGAATAATCTTATATGGCCCTATATAACGTGGAATTAGCTTTCCCTTCTTCCCAAATCTCATTACCCCTTTCATTGATGACACTTTCAAAAATACCCAATCACCGATAGCAAATTCTAACCCTCTTCTTCTAACATCAGCATATGATTTGTGCTGACTTTGTACTATTCCTACCCGTTGTTATATCACCTTAACCTTTTCCATGGCTTGATGAACAAGGTCTGGTCCAAATAAAATAGTCTCACCTACTTCAAACCACCCAATCGGTGACCTACACTTTCTCCTGTATAGAGCTTCATAAGGGGCCATCTTAATGCTTGAATGATAGCTATTATTGTAGGAAAACTCAATAAGAGGTAAATCATCATCCCAATTACCTTTAAAGTCTAATACACAAGCTCGTAGCATATCTTCAAGTGTTTGGATAGTACGTTCTGCTTGTCCATCTATGTGGGGATAAAAAGCCGTACTTAAATTCACTTGGGTTCCCAAACTCTTCTGAAAAGATTTCCAAAAGTGTGCAGTAAATTGAGCTCCCCTGTCTGATATAATAGAGATTGGAATTCCATGCAGTCGAACTATCTCTTTAGCATATAGCCGTGCATAATCCTCAGCTGTATAAGTGGTCTTGACCGGTAGAAAGTGTGATGACTTGGTAAGCCTGTCAACTATTACCCATATGGAATCATATTTTCGTAGTGTACAAGGCAAACCTATGATGAATTCCATATTAATCATGTCCTACTTCCAGATTTATACATTGCATATAACCTCCAGGCTTCGGATGCTCTACTTTCACTCGTTGACAATTTGGACATTGGGCTACAAATTTAGCAATGTCCTTCTTCATGTCACCCGACCAATATACTCTTTTCAGATCATGGTACATTTTAGTTGATCCCGGATGAATAGAATACCTGGAATGATTCGCCTCTGCCATAATCCTTCTCCTTAGCTCATCTACATTAGGTACACATAGTCTGTTTTGGCACTAAAGTACTCCTTCTTGCGTAAGCTCAAATGCCTTTGTCAAACCTTGTTGTACATTCTCTTTAAGCTGTGATAGAATAGGATCTTCATGCTGCTTTTCGTTCACTTCAGCTACTAATGAGGATTCTGCCGCATTTTGCACAATAAATCCTTCTTCTGGAGATTCAAGAAGGCGAACACCCAAGCTAGCTAGTTGGTGTAGATCTTTAGTTATCCCTTGTCTTTCCATGGACTGCCCATAAGTGCCTGCCATTGTCTTACAACTTAAAGCATCAGCTACCACATTTGCTTTTCCTGGATGATACAAGATATCAACGACATATTCCTTTAATAGCTCAAGCCATCTCCGCTGCCTTAGATTTAAGTCCTTCTGCTTAAAGATATATTGCAAACTCTTATGATTGGTATATATATCAATATGAACCCCATACAAGTAGTGGCGCCATATCTTTAAAGCAAATACTACTGCTGCTAGCTCAAGATCATGTGTCGGATAATTTTTCTCATGAGGCCGCAATTGTCTTGAGGCATAAGCTATCACCTTACCATGCTGCATCAATACACATCCCAAGCCAATTCCTGAAGCATCACAATACACCGTATACCCTTCTGCGCCTTCTGGAAGTACCAATACGGGTGTAGAGGTCAGCTTATTCTTCATATCTTGGAAACTCTTCTCACATGCATCATTCCATTGAAACTTAGTTGCCTTGTGTGTTATCTTTGTTAAAGGTGCAGCAATAGAAGAAAATCCTTCAACAAACCTTCTATAATAACCTGCCAACCCGAGGAAACCACGAATCTCTGTAGGTGTTATAGGTCTTGGCCAATTTTTCAAAACCTCTATCTTTTGAGTATCAACCCTTATTTCTTCATCCGACACAATATGACCCAAAAATGCTACAGATTTTAGCCAAAATTCACATTTAGAGAACTTTGCATATAACTTACGATCACGAAGAATCTGCAACAACTGTCGTAAGTGACTAGCATGGTCTTCTTTTGATCTTGAATAAACCAGAATATCATCTATAAATACTATCACGAACACGTCTAAAAATGGCTTAAACACCCTATTCATTAGATCCATAAAAGCTGCTGGTGCATTTGTTAGTCCAAAGGACATAACTAAGAGCTCATAATGACCGTATCGAGTTCGAAAAGCTATCTTGGGTATATCTCTTTCTCTGACCTTTACTTGATGGTAACCCGACCTCAAGTCAATCTTTGAGATATATTTAGCACCTTGTAATTAATCAAACAAATCATCAATTCTAGGAAGGGGATATTTATTCTTAATTGTCAACTTATTCAGTTGCCGATAATCAATAGACATCCTCAGTGTGCCATCTTTCTTGCGTACGAATAATACTGGTGCACCCCAAGGGGACATACTAGGCCTTATGAATCCCTTTTCCAGCAAGTCTTTTAATTTTTCCTTCAATTCCCGTAACTCTGCCAGGGCCATTCTATGAGGAGGGATAGAGATAGGTTGAGTATCTGGAATCACATCAATACCAAACTCTACTTCTCATTCTAGAGGTAACCCCAGGAGATCTTCAGGAAATACATCAAGGAATTCATTTACTACTGGAACAGATTGAAGAGTCGGTCGCTCCACATCTGTATCTTTCACCCTTACGAGGTGACATATGTACCCCCTTGGATATGATTTTCTTTGCCTTAAGATAAGAAATAAACTTACCTTTTGGCGCTCCAACATTACCCCTTCATTTAAGAACTATCTCTTTTGGAAAATGAAAATTTACCTTCTTTGCTCGACAATCTACTGTGGCATAACAAGAAGCCAACCACTCCATACCCATTTTAACATCAAAATCTACCATTTCTAGTTCGACAAGATCAACCAATGTATCATGATCACAAGCAGTTACTATACAATTACGATAGATTCTTTTCGCTACAATAGACTCGCCAACTGGGGTAGATACTTCAAATGGCTTAGCTAATAATTCTGGTGTTCTTTTGAATTTTTCAGAAATCAATGTAGTGACATACGATAGGGTAGAGCCCGGATAAATCAATGTATATACATTATGTGAAAAGATGGATAATGTACCTGTAACTACATCTGGTGCAGTCTCTGAATTCTGACCATCCGCTAAGGCATAGGTACGGTTCTGGGCTCCACTAGAACTGGCTGCTCCTCTAGCACCTCTACCATGACCAGTAGACTGTACACCCCTACCTAAGAAAGCGATCGATGATGATGATGCAACAGCTGATCCCGTAGGTCGTGTCACACTACCTGTAGCTTTTTGTGGGCACTCTCTTATCATATGCCCCGACATACCACACCAATAGCAAGCATTTGTCCCAAACCGACATGCACCTAAGTGAAGCTTTCCACATTGACTACATGGCTGAAGAGAAGGTCTTGATTGACTCATGGTCCCTTGTCCTTGATACCCTTCTATCCATGAACCTTGAATTTCTCTTCTTGGCCCAAATTGGTTGCCCCTAAACCCTTGAAATCGGGGTGGAGCACTTGCTGTAGAGTAGGTAGATAATGGCCTAGGTGGTCTATTAAAAAATCGAGGCCTGAATTCACTTTGGGATGGCATAAACTGCCCCACAAACCTAGCCCTCTTGGATTACACTCTCTCTGGCTCTTGTGTCCTTTTTCTTTATCTCTGATCTTCCATTTTTTGTGCAAATGCCTGTATCCTTGCTATATCCATATCTCTATTTAGATCAGCAATAGTAAAATCTCTAACCAAATAGGGGTCAAGTCTATCCATATAACGATGAACTCTATCATCCATAGTAGCCACCACATTAGGAGCATACCTAGCCAAAGAGTTAAACCGAAGACTGTACTCTCTGACACTCATATTCCCTTGACAAAGATTTAAAATCTGATCCGCACGAGCCTCTCAAATCTTATATGGAAGATAGTGATCAAGGAATGCCGCTTTGGATTCTTCCCAATTAGCTGGAAGTGCACCGACACCCCTAGATCGTTTCCAATCTTCGTACCATAAGATAGCCTCTCCTTTCAGTCTGTATGCTGCAAGCTCAACTGTCTCTATAAGATATATATGCATAACACCCAAAGCTCTTTGGATTTGATCCATAAAGTCCTGCGGATCTTCATTAAGATCTGATCCAGTGAATGTGGGAGGATCTAATTTAAGGAAATCCTATGTCCGTAGACTGGCTGCCCTATCTGCACCAGTGGTACTTGTAGTTGGACCATCTTGTCCTTGACCTTGTACAGCAATAATACGAGTCAATAATTGCACCACGTTTCTTAAATCTTGCTCACTGGTATTAATAGGTGATTCTGGAAGTACTCCTCTCCTTCTTAGCTCTTTTGGAGATGGAAGAGTAGAAGAAGTTCGGGATACAAACTCATATTGAGTCTCACTTTGATTAGCTTGTCTAGGTGGTGACTTGCTGGTCCCCTCTCCGGCAGCCATATCCACTTGCTTACTTTTATTCTTACTCCTTCTTGTAATCGACATCTTTACTATTATAGGAAAAAAAAATTATGTAAGGTTAAATACATCATTAGCTCTATCGCACGATCTAAGAAATAAAGAAAAAGAAACAACCCCTAAATGTCCCATAGCCTCCTACGTATAGATGTGATGCACAACACATCCATAAGCAAGATTCTACTCAGACACGGCTTTGTAGACACCCTAGGACAACCCTCTCTGATACCACTTTTGTCACGCCCCAAATCCCATTGGTGCGGACTGGCACCCGGGGCCGTTAAGGCCCGAGAGAACCAACCTGCGTTTATGTATTTATTATGCATGTAATTGAGCTAACAAGTATGCTGCAGTGTATGGACATGATATATTGGTACAATACACCAGGCAGGAGAATACCAAATAGATATACAAGACTTGGCCATTGGGGCCACAACATCTAAAAGATTAACCACTACCATACTGGACTTTATACTGTCTACAAAGCCTCTAAACAAAACACATGGACTTACTTAAGGTCGGGACAAACCCCATCCTTACACTTCCCTGCTATACAATACCAAAAATACATACAACTAACTCGAAAAGCCCCGAATCAACCTGGAGCTTACCAATAAACTTTAGATATCATGTGCTCCTATTGGAGAGACCTACTAGCTCTTGTACCTGTAGCATGAAAGGTGGGTCCCGCAAGA
Organism: Capsicum rhomboideum; assembly: GCA_031232105.1. Lineage (NCBI taxonomy): Eukaryota > Viridiplantae > Streptophyta > Magnoliopsida > Solanales > Solanaceae > Capsicum > Capsicum rhomboideum. Next base: position 57,604,925 of record CP124718.1, read on the forward strand.
GGGACGTCAGTACGAAAGAATGTACTGAGTATATAAGGCCAAAAGTAACTGTATAAAATATAAGAACTCAAATGGAATCAGATGCAAATAAATAGATAATAATGATAAATCACCTTTACTGAAATCATGGAACCGTATACATTACATTCATTACTTCCCTTTTTCTTTCTTTACTTTTCTTATCTTTATAAGGCATGCCATACATATACCCAACTGATCAGTGGTAACATAATCTGGGATCGTCTCTATGCTGGGTTATAAGCCCCCTCGAGCTGCCACCCATACATAATAAATTGGGATCGTCTCTATGCTGGGCTATAAGCCCCCTCGAGATGCCACCCGAACATAACCATATTGAGTTGCTTACTTTATTTAATCTTTGAAGTTGTTATAGTGGTGGTTATAACATTATGGATCCTTTTTGGAACAACAAAGGAAAACATCTGAAATTTGAAAGTAGATATGTATTGAGGTACTTTAGAACATCTCGGAGCGGAAACAAGGTCATTGGCTAGGTGGACAATATATGATGCCAAAGGATATGAAAAAGAGTAACCTTACATACCTTAACTTCACACCACGTGACTATAATAATTCATCTCCTTCCTTATGTGTTACTCTACAATATAAGTACATAATGGAGTTACATTAAAAGCTAATCACGTTATAGGTTTACAAGGCGGTAACTAACTACTTAACGGAAAATAAAATCTGTCCGACCACTCCAGCACATGGTATATCATTACAACCTCCTTTATACTTCCACGCAATTCTATTCCAGCCCCTACACGGCAGCCTACTGCCTCACAACAACAACGCTACCAAAACAGTCCATATGTTGACATAAATATTACAAACTGATAGGATTACCTACCTAGTTTATCCTTTACATTTCCACTCCAACGAAACTCCATATATTCATACCATAAGGTCCCCCTACTGCCTTCCACAGTAACCTACCCAAAATAGTCCACAACAGTTCCAAAATTCAGTTTAACATAACAAGAGAACATTCTTTTTTCACTACACCAAACAGTCCATTTACAAACACGTATAAACATTTCCATCAACCCATACATACAAGGAACGATTTAGGGGAAGAACCAAACTTTAATATACTGAAATTTCATTCTCCTAACTTAATTTCTTCAACACCTTAAGCCCCTATACAAGTCCAAACCACAAGGACGACAAATTCATCAAAACTAACCCAAGTGGACTGCCAACTAATTAAGGGACTGCCCTATACATTTTAAACACAACCAAAATGTTTTCCACAACCTATTATACATATATTACATTAAGCTATAAGGGTAAACACTTACCAAGGCTTGCGAAATGGGAGATTAGTCCAAGAACCCTAAAGGAAAACTAGGGCGGCTGTTTTAGTTTAGATAGGGGAGAGAGTGTTAATTAAAAGCTGGAATTTGGCAAGTGTAGTGAATAAAAAAACAATGCTGAAATGACCCCTATATACACCCTTTTTGACCGCCTCTTTTTATCCATTCTTAGCCACATTTTTGGTCAAAAGTAGTCCAAGTAGGTGATGCACCTACTTGGCTAATTAATCTGCCCAAAACAGTCCAAGTAGGTGATGCACCTACTTGGTTTATTTCTAGTTAGACCATTTCAGTTTGGTCCTTGATTATATTTAGGTAGTGGGCTGATCATCTTTCCCCTTTTAGGTACTTAGTTTGGGCCTCTATTAAACTTGGAGTTGAGCTGATTATCCTTCCCCTTTTAATTACTTAACGTGGGCCTCCATTGAGTCCATTAACATATGTCTTAATTCAACCCAATAGTTTAAGTAGGTAATACACCTCTTTGGAACATTTAACTTGGCCAAAATCTGATCCATAACCTTGGGTCCATTAACTTGGTCCATATATCTAAAGTAGGTGATTCACCTACTAGCTTAATTAAGTCAAGCAAGCACCTCAATAGTTAATTCTATTTTCGGTTCTTAATCCCTTTAATTTAACTTATAGCTTGTGTACACTTGGTCACTTTAAACTTTAGATCCAAATACCTACTCACGATCCCAAGTTTAAATAATTGCACCGACGTTAACTTAGTCGTGTCACATTGCCTTATTTGAAGTGACATATAAGTGGAACTAGTATACGTAGGATACGGGGTGTTACATTTCCCCCTTGACAATACCATTGATGAAATTATCATACCAATAATCCCACAATATTCCATACATTGACCAATACATGATAACCAATAGCATGTCACTCCAAGTTCATACTTTCCACTCTTCATCACCACAGCATCACAATTATTCCATCAAATCACCTCAATACACCTCATATCAACATATCGGCCAAAAATCCATAATTTACACTTATAGAAAAATAACAAGTTTAATAACATAATCACACCATACATTTTTCTATTTCATCCATACCATGCTCTTTCATCAAAATCACAAGTCATATTTCAAGTTTAAATCCCATGGATAACATATCTTTTACAAAAACACAAAGTGCCATGTTCAACACTTCCAAGCATAACCAACATGATTTACATACTCTCCCATGCATATATTATATTAATCCATAAGAATAATCACTTACCCAAACTTGAAAAATGATGATCTTGCTCCAAAAGATGGCTTAGGGTTTTAGGGTTTGAGAGAAAATATCTTGCATTTTTGGTCTAAAAGGCATGAGAGTTTATGATTAATAAAAATCAGATTTTGTCCCTTTATATAATCCCTCAATTCCATCCTCATCCACTCTTTATAGCATTTAATGCTATATCTAGAAGGTCAAGGGAAGAATAGGTCATTTGACCCATTTTGGCCCATGTCTTCTTCTTTATTTTTGGGCCTTTTATTGAGCCCAATTCACTTAACCCAATGAAATCAATAATTTCTCATGTTTAACTCATTTCATACATGTTACGACAATATTTCCACTCACACATTCATATTAGTAGCCTCAATCCCCAAAACAAGTGATTCTAGCCACGTATGGCTTATTTTGACCAAAAGGGTAAAATCGTCATTTGGATGACAACTTCGTCCACAAATAATCCTAGCAAATGGAATGCCAATTTCTTCAATTATTCCATGTATAGGCTCATGGTTGTAGAAGAAATGTGGCAAAAAGTGGCCTGGTACGCGCCCGGGCACCCTTAGGACTTAGAAAAATTTCCAACATTTGAAGGGTGCGTACAAGCAGCCTGGCACGCCCTTGGGCGCTCCACCTTGCTTCCTGTGGGCTAAAAATTTTAGCCCAGAGAGGCCTGGCACACCACTGGGCGCGCCCCACTCCTATTTTTTTTAAATTTTCGTTTCTTCGACTTTTCTTCGCGGATTTGGTTAGATACTTCAAGTTCTATTCTTTAAATTACTTCTTACCTTTAATATACTTTGTTTGGAGGTCCTACAAGCCTCATTTTTAACCCCACAATGTCACAAAACACCTCCTACGAAGGTCTAATCACATGTACGAGGCCCAATATCAATTATCTCATCAATAATATTACAAAATACATACTTATAGCTCTATACACTTAAGTAAACATTGTTCAATATCGTCAAGTAGGGTTGGGAAGGTACGGGGTGTTACACATCCCAGGGGCGATATAAAATCCTAGCATGGGTTATCATTGTAACATCCCAGGGGCAATATAAAAGCCTAGCATGGGTTAATATAACATCCCAGGGGCGACAGAAAAGCCTATCATGGGTTAATCACATCCCAGGGGTTAAAATACCTAGCATGGGTTAATCTCATCCCAGGAGCGACAGAAAAGCCTAGCATAGGTAGAATGCTAAAGCTGAATAAATGTAAAGACAAAAGAAGTAAAGGACGTAATGTACATGGTTTCGCATATACAGACCGTTGTTTATCTGTATTGACTATTCTCTTATACTTGATTTCATGGAAGTACTTATATATCATGTAGTGTCATATGAGCCTTACATACTCAGTACATTCTTCGTACTGACGACCCTTGGGGGGACTTACCTTACTTGCTGCAGGCACAGGTGCTAGTAGACCTCCACAGTAGGTTGCCGGTCATTTGTATGTATTTGGTGAGCTCCAGTTGGTTCGGGGCTTTTAGAGTCACAGTTGTACATTTGTTTTGGTATTGTAAATTTTGTATGAAGCGGGGACTTTTCCCGACTTTAAGTTGGTTATATGTATGCATCCATTAGAGGCTTTGTAGACGTATGTGGGAATAGGGATGTAAGGAATGTTTGTCCATTTTGACATGATGGCCCTAACGGCCAAGTTTCTTATATGTATGTATCACATGTTTCCATGACTTCCGCTATTAGCATCTTGTATCTTTACGTGATGATATTGCTTTGTGAATGACATGCATATGAATGGACATGGACGAAGATTGGTTCTCTCAGGCCTTATCGGCTTCGGGTGCCAGTCCGCTCTATTGGAATTTGAGGCGTGACAATTGGGACCCTGTAGTGGTCTCATTACCTTTTTTTAGATAGAATGTTTGTAATGAAACTCCGTTAGGCTTAGTTAGACACATGACTGCTACATTAGGTTATTACCTAGGGTTGGAGTTGACTTAGACTTTATTACTGACCTGTTTAGCTTCTTTTCCCTAGGTAGGGTAGTAACTGACCTTAGACCACACCTCCTTGACCTAGTAATTGGACCCATCTCACCTTAGTGGATTTAACCGCCCGAGATTAATCTATATGATTATATAGATTGGATATAGGCTTGACACCCTTAGATTTTTGCTTGGTAGTTATGCTTATATTTACACATTTCAGTTTCGATTCAAATCCGGCGTATGTTATATTGCTATTATGGGTTTTGGGATGAGACTGACATCGGTTTATGATTATGGTTTTCTCTTTATGAAATTATCGATTATGGTTATAGTTGGCTACTTATGAGTTTCACTACAAGTTTGGAAACAGTCTATGACTACGGTTGGGATGTTCTGGTGTTGATTATGGTTGTTACTAGGAGCTCTGGCAGTTGTACTGGGTTCTGTTGTATATGGATCATTTGGCCTCTTATTATTATCCACTATTTTTGGTTCAAGCTTGGTGTCTGACCTCTTGTTATTATACAGTGGTTTTGGTTCAAGCCCGTTATATATATATATATACTTTCACTATGGATTTAGGGATCGGAAGGTTGTTTGGTACTAGTATAGTTAAAGGTTATGTATGCTTCTTGCTTTAGTTTCATCTTGTTTTTACCCACCAGGCTTATAGCAGCTCGATAGGGTTAATTTCCTTTTTGTGTGTGCCTATTAGGCTTATGAGGGCCTAATTAGGTTGTAGTTAGTCCTTTACTTTACTTTTGAGTTACTTATTTCCTTTATCGCATTTGCCTAGCATAGTTGTTATTTACATTTCTGCCCTTACTGTTGACTTAGCTTACACTCTTGCACTTTATTTTTACTTTTACTATATTTGAGCTCAGTTGGCCGATGATTCCTATTGAGTACCCATTGCTAGGGTAGTCATGCTGCAGTTCTACATCTTTTCCCTAATGCAAATCCGAGTACAAGCCACAATCGCTGATGTTACCCTTGAGTCCTGCTACTGATCCATAGATGGAGTGAGCTTTCTAGAGTCCGGAGCTGATCCTCCTCCATCTGTTTTAGTTATAGTCTTTTTTATTTTCGAGACTACCGTGTATATATGTATATTTTGAATACTATCTAGTACTCTTCTTTTGGTTGTAGTGGCTTTTGTACAATATTTTATATATGTATATGTCTTTGCTTCCGCTTATATTATTATTGTTGTTGGTTTCCTTCTTGTTTTCCCTTTATCTTCCACTCGTTAGCCCATTACTTGTCGTTCTGGGTTATGTCTTGGTTTACCTACTGGTGGATTGAAGTAGGTGCCATCATGACCTGAGGAATTGGATCATGACACGAGTAATATGAGACATGAGAGATAGTACAATATCGGTTAATAAGTAAGTTTTGTTAAACCTTAATAAATTTGATGCTTCTTTGATTTAATTATTCGGTATTCAGTACTTTAAAATTAAATTCAAATGACAAAGTTTATTCCTTTTATACTCAGAGGACAGAACATACAAATTTATTCAATGTGAGAATTTAGTATACACAATATATACTTCCTTCTTCCATGATAAAAAATTCAATAATCAATAAATTCTCTTAAACAATACTATAATAAGTAACATATAAATTTATCTCTTATCTCAATAAAATACATACTATTTTTATTTACTTATAAATTAAAGAAGATTATATATACTTAAATTAAAAGAATAATTTAAAAGTATATATGTAAATTATGACATGTAGTTACGACTTATATCATGTTAAAAATTGCTAATGTTTTTTGTCTCTTTGTTAAGAGTACAAAATTATCTCATTAGATATATGCAAATATTTTTTGAATTTTTTTTTGTTTTGCTTACTATAAAAATATTATCTTAATGTAATACCTCACACTTTTGGGCTAATATTTGAACCGTCCAATGTATGTAATTATATGTAGACATTGTTAATTTGATTGTACCTAAGTGTAAAGTTCATATCCTAAGTGTGGGAAGTATTTTGGATGTGAATTAAGGTCAAATCTCAAACAATCATGTTTCTGGAATTATAAAGTATTGAGTGGTGCTCATCCAAGCTTGCATCACAAGGTAATTTGGTGTGTTGTGAGAAAGTGAAGGGACGCCAAAAGTGTGCACAAACGCATGCGTCTGTGTGCACATTCAAGGTAGTGCACGCTATTGGGCACGTAAAGTGTCCTCCATGACGTGCAATACCTGTACCCTTGTTTAAGTGCAACTTTCTGCAATTTTTCAGCCATTCTCTATATTTCAAAACCTTAGATCAACTATTGTCTCTTCTCCACTTTATCCCACACCAAGATAAGTCTCTTCCTTGTAATTTCAAGTGTTTCCAAGTATTTCTAACATTTGAATACAAATATTTACTGAATTTCTATACCATAATCTATATTTTTTTTCAAGAAAACGCATATAAAAATTTCAAGAACAGATTTCTTAGAGTATTTATTCAAATCTAGGATTCTCCTTCAATAACTTTTGAGTGATTAAGGTACGTATGTCTAGCCCTTCAGTGTGGATACCCCATGCTTCCCTATGACTAAGTTCTAGTTTCAGTTTAAACCATGAATTAGTTAGGGTTTGCAAAGTCATCTTTAAGTCTAGTTCCTTACCTCTTGATTCAATCCTTTTAATATCCCATGATTATTAGTATGATTTTTTTGAGTTTGAAATCTTTTGTAACAGCCCTTGTAGTAATTTTGGTGTTTCGACCATATTATCCCTTCACGTAGTTTCTTTATGATAATTATTAGTTGTTGGAGTGGATGGTTTGGTTCTCGAGAGATTTGGTTGGATTTTATTTAAGTTTTCATTTTTGAAGGTTTAGAAGTTAGAAGAGTTGACTTTGGTCAATAATTTGAGATTTACGCGTCATATGGAAATTTCGTCAGTTCCACTAGCTTTGAAATGTTATTTTTGAGTTAGTAGCATGTTTGGTTTAGGCCCCAGGGCTTTCTGTGTGAATTTTTTGTGTGTAGATGAGAAGTTGGTTTATATGTCATATGGTTGACTTTGGTCAACATTTGTTAATAATTACCTCCATAGGGAAATCTATTGATTCCAATTGGTCTGGAATGCATTTTATAATTGATCTACACGAATGGTTTATGTCTATAGGGTTTCAGATGAGTTTTGGGTGTTGAAAACACATTTTGAAAATTGTTGATTTTCTTGTAAATAGTTCAAGCATCATTAGCACTATGGCATCTTTGTTAGCGCTAGGGTAGCATTGTTGGTGCTGAAGGATTCCTTTTCTTCAACTTAATGGCGCCAAATGAGCGTGATAGTGTATGTGCAATAAGAACATAAAATAGATTTTTCCCCTTACGTTTGGTCACTTCTTTCCTCTATTGTTGGACTTATAGATGTCACGACCCAATTTCTCAAGTCATGATGACACCTACTTTAACCCACCAGTAGGTAAGCTAAGCCATAGGCCAGAATGACAAGTAATGGGCTAACAGGCATAAGATAAGGGAAAACAAGAATGATACCAAGATACAACAATAATTTAGGCGAAAGCAGAAAGATATACATACATAATATATTGCACAAAAGAGGGAAGAGGACAAAATATAGAAAATAAATCCCTCCCAAGACTTGGTAAGGTTGATACAGGAGCCACTATGACCAAAATAAGAGTACTAGACAACATCCAAAATATACATATATAAATAGTTGTCTTAGAAATACAAAAGACTCTACCTAAAACAGATGGAGGAGGATCAGCTCATCCCGTCTCCAGATCAGTAATCCAGTCTAAGTCAACCCCAATCCAAGGTAATAGCCTAAGGTAGAAACTGTAACACCCCGTACCTTTCCGACCCTAATTGATTGTCTTAAAATTTACAGAATTATGTAAACATGAGATTGTTGGGGTATTATACATTTAATTAGTTGGGCTGAATTAACATGTGCAATTGGGCCCAATTTAAGGCCCAAAAATTACCAAGAAGACATGGCCCAAAAGGGCAAAATGCCCCATTCTTCCTTTGACTAATCAATTATTGATTAAAGTGTGGCTAAGGATGACTATAGGGACTATATAAAGGCACAAAAGGCTGATTTTATTCATTATAACATTTATGTCTTTCTAGATATTTCCAAACATATTTCTCTCAACGCAAACCCTAAGGCAGCCATTCCTTTGGACAAGATCACCCTTTTTCAAGCCTTGGTAAGTGTTTATTTTTATGGTTTAATATAATATATGCATGTAATATGGTGTATATCATGTTGGTTATGTTGGTGAAGTGTGAGAAGCTCGCTATGTATGAAAAAAATTGTGTTTGCTTAATCGGTGAAGGGTTTTGCCTTGTAAACTTGAAAATGGACTTGTGGTATTGAAGGAAGTGAATTTTACGGATTCAATATTGACATGTGAGATGTGATTATAGCCTTAAATTTTTTAATCCTTGTACATAATGTTTGGAATTGTTATTATGAAATTGGGCATGGAATTGGTGACGTATTGAAAGAAAAATGTAGTTTGGTGATGTTTATGTGCGTTGTGAAACCATGGATTTTAGTTGGAATTTAATATGATTTAAAATATTTTAATATAAGGGTATTTATGATCATGGACCATTTATTACAAAAAAGGACCCAAAAGAGACCCTTTTTGGTCGAAACGGGCACCCGCCCTCTCAGACGAAGCACCTGCGGGCGCAGGTGACTTCGCAGGTGCTCCTGGTCACTTCCAAGGGTCACCTTCGGACGTAGTTCATCCACCTTCGGGCACAGGTGGCTTCTCAGGTCAGGCCAGAACCCCGTTTCGGTTGTTTTTGCATCTCTTTGACCCCCCAAAGCCCCTATACCCTTTATGGATGCAATTATCAAATTTTGGTACCTTTTAAATGAATATAAAGGAGTATCCCGGAGGTATTTTGAATGGTATAAAATATGGATTGTTGTTAATGTGTTATTGTGAAAGCTATCGAGTGACTTGACGGAGAAAAGGTAACGTAGTGTTAATAAGGAAGTAGAAAGGGTAAACTTGGTGTGAAATGTTATTGGTTTATGATGTCTTGGTCAATGTATGGAATGTTATGGTATTTTTGTTATGGTGATGCAATAAATGGTATCGTAAGAGGGCGAAATGACGTTATACGGCAGTCACATAATTCATTGTCGTCGTATGTACTTGTAAGGTAGTTGGTTGTTAACATGAGCTTCGTTATGAACTTGTGTTGTAGAGTGACACGTAAGGAAGGAACTGTATTGTTGTATTCACATCTAGGATGGTATATTCATATTGAGATCATAAGGTATGTAAGGTTACTCTTTCTGTATCCTTCTGCAGCATATAGTGTTCACCTTGTCATTGTACTTGTTTATTTCCGTGGTGTTCTAAAGTATTCCTAGCTCAGGTTGACATATATTGTTATTCATATGTTTCTTATTCTTAGACCAATTGTGATTAACATGTCTCTTATCCATTGACTAAAGTTCCTAAGCTCTGATAATGTTGTAACGACAAAAAGAAACTATTTCAATTCCCAAGCTCTCATAATGTTGTAACTACAAAAAGAAACTATCTCAAGGAAAGTGATGATGTAAGGAGAATCTACTCATTCTTGAGTAGCATATCCAATAATGCTATAGCCACCAACGTATCAATCTCTCACAAGAAAATGTATCAATCTCTCACAAGCAAAGGTATCAATATCATGAAAGTAAAGGAAATGAAGTAATGTATATATGTGTTCCCAATAATGTTTCAATCACCAATGTATCACTCTCATAACAAATGTAAAGGAAGGAAGTATGCAAATAAGTAATGCACACATGGTTACTTTATGTTTCATGGTGTATGGATCACAAATCTAAGGGCATAAGCTCGGATGGAACAATCCTAATATTATGTTATATTATATTATAGCCAACCAATGGTGGATGACTGTTATTATATTATAGCCCACCAATGGTGGATGACTGTTATTATATTATAGGCCACCAATGGTGGATGACTGTTATTATATTATAGCCCACCAATAGGTGGATGACTGTTATTATCTTATGGCCTAATAAGTCGATGGATGATAATAATGATGAGTGTAAAGCCAAAGGAAGCATGTCAAATAATCGAAAGTATGAAGGAAAGTTATTTCACGAAATATAATGATAAGAAGGAATGATCAAGCAATGAAAGTAATGAAAGTAATGTACATGGTTCCACATTCAGAATGGTGACTGATCTAAAATGTTTACTCACATGTATTTGATCCCATATGAGATCCTATGGTTCATACAGTTTCTTATAGCCTTACATACTCAGTACATTCTTCATACTGACCTCCCTTGGGGGGCTTACCTTACTTGCTGTAGGCACAGGTGCTAGTAGACCTCCACAGTAGGTTGCAGATCATTTGCGGATCATTGGTGAGCTCTAGTTGCTTCGGGGCTTTCTGAGTCATTATGCACATTTGTTTGATATTGTACATGAGTATAGAGTGGGTTGTTATCCCGACTCTAGGTTTGTTATGGTTATGTATTTGTAGAGGCTTTGTAGATGTATGTGGGAGAATGATTGTAAGAGATATGTGTCCATTTTTACGTGATGGCCCTAATGGCCAAGTTTCATATATATATATAGCATGTGTTTCCACGACTTCTGCGTAGTTGCATGAGATATAATGATATTCACACAGAGACATGCATATGAGTGTACATGAGTAAAGATTGGTTATCTCGAGCATCAACGGCTTCTGGTGCCAGTCCATCCCGAATGGGATTCGGGGAGTGACAAAAGTGGTATCAGAGCAGGTCGTCCTAAGGGTGTCTACAAAGTCGTGTCTGAGTAGAGTCTTGCTTATGGATGTGTTGCGCACCACATTTATAAGTAGGAGGCTATGGGACATTTAGGAGTTGTTTCATTTCTTCATTTCTAGATCGTGCAATAGAGCCAATGTTGTAAGTGAAAATTGTATCTGACCATGGAGTTGATTTTCTTTGATATAGTAAAACGCCGATGACAAGACAAGATAGGGGCAAAGATAAGCAGGTAGATATGCTTGCTGGAGAAGGAACGAGTAAATCACCACCTGACCAAGCTAGTTAGGGTGGGGCTGAAATTGAGTTTACGATGCAGGCTTCCCCTACTTTTCAAGCCCCAGAAAAGCTAGGAGGGAGGGAAGAACCTGCCGAAACACCTGTTCATGATATTGTGTGGGATCTAAGCGATGCTGTGTAAATGTTGACTCGTATAGTTGTTGCATGGACTCAAGGACACATTGGTCCAACGGTAAGGAATGATGATACATATAGGGAAGCTAGTCGGAGGACACACGATTTTCTGAAATTGGATCCTCCCACGTTCACAGGGTCAGATGTGAATAAAGATCCACAGGATTTTGTGGACCAAATCAAAAGGGTACTAGATGTTATACATGTGACAGGTACAAAAATAGTGGAACTTGTAGCATATAGACTAAAAGGCGAGGCTATATTATGGTACGAAGATTGGAAATGAGCTAGGGGTATAGGTGCACTTCTAGCTAGTTGGGAGGAATTCAAAATGGCATTCCTTGATCATTCTCTCCCATATGAGATCCGAGAGGCACGTGCAGACCAATTTCTAAATCTCCATTAGGGGGATATGAGTGTTAGAGAATACAGTTTACAGTTTAACTCTTTGGCTCGATATGGTCCAAATGTAGTAGCCACTATGGCCGACAAAGTTCATCGGTACGTGGATAGATTAGATCTATACTTGGTCCGAGATTGTACCATTGCTGCCTTGAATAGAGATATAGATATAGCCAGAATACAAGCCTTTGCACAGAAAATGGAGGATCAAAGGCAAAGGCGAAGGGCACATGAAGTTGAAAGAGGGCCATCAAAGAGGGCTAGACCTATGGGCCAGTTTATGGTGTCCCAAGGAGAATTTAGGCCTAGACCATCATTTTCTTACCAGACAGCAGGTAATCCATCTCAATTTCGAGGGTTTAGAGGCAGTCAAGTTGGGTAGCGTAGTGGAATATGGGGTTCGCAGATAGCGGGATCTTTTCGTCAGCTATGCTAGCACTGCAGGATGTTTCATTCAGGTTAATGCTGGTTTGGAGCAAATATTTATTTTTGGTATGGTGAGTCAGGGCATATGATGAGAGAGTGCCCACAGAGGACCACGGGTAGTGTGACACGACCCACGGGATCAGCCGTTGCGTTATCATTGTCAGGTGTACAACCTGTTGGTCATGGTAGAGGTGCTAGAGGAGCAGCTAGTTCCAGTGGAGCACAGAATCACACCTATGCACTAGTCGACCGACAGAATTTGGAGATTTCTCCTGATGGGGGTACAGGTATAATATCTGTCTTTTCACAGAATGTATCTGCATTGATTAATTTAGGCTCTACCTTATCATAAGTTATTCTATAGTTTGAAGAAAACACCAGAATTATTAGTGAAGACAATTGAAGTAGCTATACCAGTTGGTGAATTTATTATAGTTAAAAAAAACAAAATAGATCGTAATGGTATGGTAAATGTTTGTGATCATGTTACCATTGGCTGATTTTATCGAGATCGAAATAATAGATTTTAATGTGGTAATGGGTATGAATTGGTTGGTTATTATAGGAGAATTACTGAAAAATTTTCTTCTATTCCTGCACCCTTAACAAAGCCTACACACAAGGCAATCAAGTTCCAGTGGAATGATGCACGTGAAAAAAAAATGTTCCAAGAGTTGAAAGATAAATTAACCTTCACACCAGTTTTAAGTACTTCCCGAAGGCACAAAATGTTATGCAGTATATCGTGATGCTTCTGGGGTTGGCCTCAGATGCGTATTAATGTAGCAGGGTAAGGTAATAGCGTATACCTCATGACAGTTGCGACCACATTAGAGAAATTACCCAACACATGACCCTGAACTAGTAGCTGTTACATTTGCTTTAATGATATGGTGTCACTATTTGTAAGGGATTCATGTTGACATATATACTGAGCATAAGAGTTTGCCATATATCCTTAAGCCGAAGGACTTAAATCTAAGGTAGCAAAGGTGGCTTGAACCATTAAAAGATTATGCCGATGGTATCTTGTAACATCCGGGGAGAGGAAACGTGGTAGCTGATTCATTAAGCTGCAAAGCAGTACGAAGTACTAATGGCCAGCTCGCAGAAAAGGAAGATGTAGTCAAGAAATATACATCAATTAACCAGTATAGAGTTTCGTCATCTTGAGACTCCAGATGAAAGAATTATCGTGAAAAGTGCGGTAGAATCTTCATTTGTAGCTAAAAGAGAGAAAAGCAATAGAAGAATGTATAATGAAGTTCGGCAAAAGGTATTTGAACTTACACAAGGGAGGAATACTTCAATATCAAGGTAGATTATATATACCAAATATATTTGAGTTAAGAAAATGAATTATGATCAAAGCACATTATTTACGGTATTGTGTTTATTCGGGAGCAATCAAAGTGTACCATGTCATGAAAGAAATGTGTTGGTGAAGAGATATAAAGAAAAAGAACATTGCAGAATTGGTAGTTCATTTTTCAAATTCTCAACATGTAATAGTAGAGCATCAGAAATCTGGAGGTTATATGCCGATACTAGAAGGAAAGAATTAGAATTTACCATAGGTGATTGGGTATGTTTGAAAGTACCACAAATGAAAGGGGTAATGAGATTCAGGAAGAAGGAAAGGTGGCCCTATATAGGTCCATATGAAATTATCCGAAGGTTTGAGAAAGTTGTATATGAATTGGTACTATTCCAAGAACTCTCCACAGTTCATTCATTGTTTCATCTTTCGATGCTTCGGAAAAGCATAGGAGATCTATCTCAAATGTCTCCAATTGAAGATGTGCAGTTTACGGAACATCTCACATATGAAAAATGCTCATTGCTATTTTTGGGTTAACACATGATGAGGTTAAGGAATAAATAAGAAGCTTACATGAAATTACTTTGAAGAAATCAATAAGTAGAAGAAGTCACCTGGGGAATTTAGAGAAATGATAAAGTCAAGGTATCCGTATTTGTTTCAAATGGAAGAAAAAGTTCAAAGTGTGGAATTAGAGCAATAGTAAGTATCTATGAGCATTATGTATCTATATGATAACATGAAGAATGATCCATCTGTGTACATTGGATAATGTTACTAACATTCGAGGACGAATGTTTCTAAGGGGGGAAGGATGTAACACCCCGTACCTTTCCGACCCTAATTGACTGTCTTAACATTTATGGAATTATGTAAACATGAGATTGTTGGGGTATTATACATTTAATTAGTTGGGCTGAATTAACATGTGCAATTGGGCCCAATTTAAGGCCCAAAAATTACCAAGAAGACATGGCCCAAAGGGGCAAAATGACTCATTCTTCCTTTGAGTAATCAATTATTGATTAAAGTGTGGCTAAGGATGACCATGGGGACTATATAAAGGCACAAAACGCTGATTTTATTCATTATCCGATTTTTCTCTCTTTCTTTTACACACATGTCTTTCTAGATATTTCTAAACATATTTCTCTCAACACAAACCCTAAGGCAACCATTCCTTTGGACAAGATCACCCTTTTTCAAGCCTTGGTAAGTGTTTATTTTTATGGTTTAATATATTATATGAATGGAAGATGGTGTAGATCATGTTGGTTATGTTGGTGAAGTGTGACAAGTACCCTATGTGTGAAACAATTTGTGTTTGCTTAATCGGTGAAGGGTTTTGCCTTGTAAACTTGAAAATTGACTTGTGGTCTAGAAGGAAGTGAATTTGAATGATTCAATATTGAAATGTGAGATGTGATTATAGCCTTAACTTGTTTTATCCTTGTACATAATGTTTGGAATTGTTAGTACGAAATTGGGCATGGAATTGGTGACGTATTAAAAGAAAAATGTAGTTTGGTGATGTTTATGTGCGTTGTGAAACCATGGATGTTCGTTGGCATTTAAGATGATCTAAAATATGTTAAGAGAAGGTTAGTTATGATAATGGACCATTTATTACAAAAAAGGACCCAAAAGAGACCCTTTTTGGTCGAAATGGGCACCCGCCCTCGCAGACGAAGCACCTGCGGGCGCAAGTGACTTCGCAAGTGCCCCTGGACACTGCCAAGGGTGATAACGACCTCAATCAAGTGAATAAAATCGATATCAAAAACACAGAATTAAACAACAAAATTGAAGGATAGTTGAGAAATAAGAGATGAGAAGTAAAGAAAGAAAGGCTCAATTGAAAAAACAATTAAACCAAGGGAGAAAAGAACTAAATCAAATGCATGAGAAACCAAATTGAATCAACAATATGATAACTCGATGATTAATCAAGCGAAGAAGATAACACAAGCAATTCGGGAATCCACCCTAATCACTCAATCTAAGCTAATAATTGGACTTGAACTCAATCACTACCCTAACCTAGAGTAACAAAATATCAAGTCTATTAAAGACAGTGCAATCATACAAAATCTAAGTAAAGTAAAAGGCTAAGGAAACTATTTATAGTCCTTGTCTTTTCACAAATAGCCTATTACAAAAATAGCCCAAAAGTGACTATATTAGTAATAACCCACAAGGGCCCTTCTTCATTGTCCAAATGACATATTTATAGCCCATTACCTTGTATATTTATTGCTCCATGGCTTCCTTCGGGCTCTAAGGTATCATCCATATGTGGAAGCTCATCCTAATGTGCCCTATTCTATTCATGCTCGTATCATCCTCCCCTTCTTCAAAAGGATTCGTCCTCGAATCTGAACCTTGCAAAAACATGAGAAAGACAAACAACAAATATATCGTCATAGCATGAGAGTTAGCACAAGGATTAGCAACCACACCAACTTGCCAAGGAGGCACACATTTGAAATACAACCAACTATCCTTTGTGTTAAAGAAGATCCATTCATCATATAAGATACAAAGGAATTGGTCATAAGCAACATCATGAGACAAGGAAACCACAAAGGTCTTAATAGTGCAATCACCCATAAGGGTTTATTTGGGTCAAAGAAGTAAAAGACCCGCATATCTCTACCTCCATACACAACAAATCCCATACCATCATGGGTATCATCATAAGCAAAGAGGTAGTAGAGAAAGGTGTTAAGCTCAATATTCTCATCTAGGGCGTGCCACAAGATAAGGACACCGGTAGATAAGAAAAGACATTTTAAGCACAAAACAACCCTCTCTATCAAGTAACTTTCCAAAGAAAGAAAGTGCACCAAAGAAGCCATGCTACTAGGATGGTCGAGGAATCTATTAGGAGTCAAATCACTCCATATCAAATAATACTCCCAATGAATTGGGGTCCCTCCGATCATAGTATCAAGCATGCTTCCAAGAGTCTTATTTGAAACTTCAACTTGTCCAACCCAATGAAGGTGACAAGGAGTTTTCAATATCCATGGACTCTCCCAAAAACGAACAAGCAACTTAGCACCTAGTAGTTGTGGTCCACACAAATTAAGCACAAGTGTTTCAAACAAGGATGCAAGAATATAGGAAACTCCCAAAATAGGCAATGACACATTTGCCTTGGGGTTCACAAGCATGAGACCATATTTGAGAAAAGGGACATCATATGCAAACAAGTAGTGAAGAAAGGTGTTACTAAAATGAACTTCATCCAAGGTGTGCCCACATATAGAATCACCCTTTGATCCACAAGCATTAATGCCTTAATCAAGAATGGGGTCACAGTAGAATGAAGGGGTTATTGGAGAACATACACCCTCTTTCTTTGACCACTAACCTCCCCAATAGACGTACTATCATCTTTCAAGAAGAGAGTTCCATCTTCGGAAAGTGTATCATCATACCATAGTGGATTCTCAATCACTTGGTAGCCTTCAAGAAGGGCTACACTTATATCATGCCAAGACATACCACTATGCATTTCACCTTCATTAGTCATGTCAACACCAAATAATAGATTATCCATAAAAACACATTCAAACTCACAATCCTCATGAGAAGAAAAAAGAATAAAATCGCAATTCAAGGATTCATCATTTAGGTGCAACGACTTCATATGACTATCTACATGACCAACTATATCAATTCAAACACTAAATTGAAGTTCCTTAAGTTCATCACAAAACTCCTCATTTAGTGGGTCATCATTACACATGAGTTGATCAACACCAATATCAATTGATAATGAACTATCATTTAAAGCACATATATCAACACTAGGTGGACACAAATTGATCTTACTAGAAGAATCAATTCGGTCATCAATAGGAGCAACTAGTGTATCCACATTCTCAACATGTACATTATCAAAACATGGCAAAGAATCACATGACAATGTACTATCATTTAAGGCACAAGTGTCAACACTAGGTGGACACAAATTAATCTTACTAAAAGAATCAATTCGGTCATCAATAGGATCAACTAGTGTATGAACACTCTCAACAAATACATTATCACTATGTAACAAGGTGTCATCAAGATGATCACAAGGCAACGAATCTTTAAGCTCACATATATACATGCCATCACTTACACTCAATTGGCTACTAGCCACACAAGGATCTTCAACTTTTGACAAAGTGTAAGGTTTAGCTTTGTTACCTTGTAGTTCATAGAAAGGATTGCATTCACCTTGCTTTTCAACATTTGAGAACATTTGCTCCTTTGGAAAGCTTTCTAGCACCTCATGATTCTTCATTGCTCGAGGTGCCTCACTAGGCTTGTCTCCAAGGATACATGCACAAGAATCTAGACAACTAGAAAAGGAAGAAAGGTTGCAAAAGTTAGTATAAGATTGTGACAACCCTCTCACATCACTCCTTACAACCTCTACTTTTTTCCACTCTAGAGTTGTCACATATCACACCCTTACTCCTCTCAATATTTTGTCTCTCAATTTTATTGGAGTTAGGACAAGTGCCAAGAATTCCCTGGGAAGGGTTTGGAGATCCCTTCACATCTAACTTCCACTTTGCGTTGCTAGGAGTAGCCTTCATTTCACTTATTGGATCCTCTTCAAGCACATTTTCACAAAGAGTAGCTTGTTTTGGTTTTGACTCTTTGGAGACCATTTGAGAGATCTTGTCAAGAGTTATTAGCATGGAAGCAAACAATTTGTTCATCCTCAAAGTAATAGGATCCTCAATTGTGAGTGGTTCATTTGTAACTTTTGTTTTAAGAATTCGCCTCTCCCCATCATACACATCTTGAGACAATGAATTCCCTCTACTTCTATGGCTCATTGATCCTCCCACCCTTCCTCCAACATCATTACCATATAAATAACTAGTCATATTGGAATGAGGATAAGAAGTATAAGTTCTTGCCCCATAAGAAGTAGAGAATGTTCTTCGCCTACGGTACACACGACGTCTTTGAATTGGTTTTGCCCACACATCTATACCCCCTCGACTAGGATAGGAAGTAACATAAGATAAGGAAGGTAATTCATCCCCACAACATCCCCTTCTATCACAACCCTCTTTAAAAGGTTCACAAGATATATAGGAGAAAGAATTGTACCTCACATCGGCTTCATCACCATGGTGGGTAATATGAGAATCCCCATACTCTTCATCTTCACTATCGAATTCATCATAAGAGACTTATACTCTTTTATGTTCATCATAAGAGCCATAATCTCCATGCATCTCATATTCATCTCCGATGTAGTAATTCTCATCATCATGTCGATCATAATCTCTTGGACCATCATATCCTTCATAAGATTCACCATCATACTCATAAGATTTATTACTTTGCTCACAAGCACTCAAAGAACCCTCATGTTGCTCATCATCACTATACTCATAGCTCATGTCACTACAAGCATAGTCACTAATGTCATCTCCACAATAATCCGAAGCTATGGATGACATTCTCCCTTATATCACCTTTTGTACCTACAAAACTAGCAAACAAGTTAGTAATAAAAGCCTCACGTCACTCATATATGAGCTCTCAACTCACCTTCTACGGCTTCTTTCCCAAATTGATAGGTTACTAGCTTTGCTCAATCAATTCAAGGTTATCAATGCTTGTGGAGGAATGGATTCTTGTGACTCGTAAAAGAAGGATGGCTAAAATAAAACTAAAAGGACTTGAATAAAGAAGTTATCTACGAATTAAGATGAAAAAAGTAGAAGAAATGAAGCACGAAAGAAAACGGACTAAAAAAAAACTAAGTAACAAAAGTAGAAAAGTTACTTGTGTTATTTAATTTGAAGGATCAAAAAAGTGATTTGATGTCTTAAAACTAGTTAACAAGTGATTAAATATGTTAATTACTTTCTAATTAGTTAGAAAATTTAAAGAGAAAGAGAACAAAAAAAGAATCATGAAGTTTGGACACTTAGAACAATTTTTAGCTCTCTGAAATTGGGCTCCACGCGCCACGTGGTGAGAGTGGGGAGGATGGGGTGCTGACAAGGCTGCTGGTGCTGATGTGGCGCTGTGTCGGCAGTCAACAGTTGACTTTGACTGCTGACGTGGCAAGTCCATGTGGATTTTTTTAAAAAAATTTTTGTTTTTTTCAAATTTCGATTTATTCTTTTTATTTTTTTATTTTTTTAAAATTCCACAAATGGACCTACTAACACTTGACCAACTTTGACTTTAAAATTTTTGGATCAAAGTGTACATTTGTTATCTTCCTCTTCAAGAACAAGATGAAGATGCTCAAGAACACAAGAAAAAATCTAAATCTTCAAATGCTCATATCTTCTTCGTTTTTGCTTCAAATTCAATGAAATTTTTGCCCACGTGCTCCTTTCAATGTCACGAACAATCTCCAATGATTTTTGGCTCTCAACTTCAAGCCAAAAATAAACCCACTTTTCAAGTTTCAAAAACTCAAAAGCTTGAAAACCCTTTAATGATAACTTCACTTCTACAACTCTGATTTGAACGAAATTTGAAGTGTAGACTCAAAAAACACTAGAGAATCAAGATCTGGTGTCAAAAATTGCAAATAAGAACAAAAAAAAATCCAGATTTTTTTTATTTTTTTTTGGATTTTTGGATAATTTTTTATTTTTTTTGGATTTTGAAGAAATCAAAATCCCAAGATTAAGATTTGTGAAAACAAACCTTAACCTAGGCTTTGATACCAAAATGATAACGACCTCAATCAAGTGACTAAAATCGATATCGAAAACACGGAATTAAACAACAAAATTAAAGAATAGTTGAGAAATAAGAGATGAGAAGTGAAGAAAGAAAGGCTCAATTGAAACAACAATTAAACCAAGGGAGAAAAGAACTCAATCAAATGTATGAGAAACCAAATTGAATCCACAATATGATAACTCGATGATTAATCAAGCGAAGAAGATAACATAAGCAATTCGGGAATCCACCCTAATCACTCGATCTAAGCTAATAATTGGACTTGAACCCAATCACTACCCTAACCTAGAGTAACCAAATATCAAGTCTATTAAAGACAATTCAATCATCCAAAATCTAAGTAAAGTAAAAGGCTAAGGAAACTATTTATAGTCCTTGTCTTTTCACAAATAGCCTATTACAAAAATGGCCCAAAAGTGACTATTTTAGTAATAACCCACAAGGGCCCTTCTTGATTGTCCAAATGACATATTTATAGCCCATGACCTTGTATATTTATTGCTCCATGGCTTCCTTCGGGATCCAAGCTATCATCCATATGTTGAAGCTCATCCTAATGTGCCCTACGCTATCCATGCTCGTATCAAAGGGTCACCTACGGATGCAGTTCAGCCACCTGCGGGCGCAGGTGGCTTCGTAGGTCAGGCCAAAACCCCGTTTCAGTTGTTTTTGCATCTCTTTGACCCCCCAAAGCCCCTATACCCTTTATAGATGTAATTATCAACTTATGGTACCTTTTAAATGTCTATAAAGGAGTATCTCAGAGGTATTTTTAATGGTATAAAATATGTATTGTTGTTAATGTGTTATTGTGAAAGGTATCGTGTGACTTGACGGAGAAAAGGTAACGTAGTGTTAATAAGGAAGTGTAAAGGGTAAACTTGGTGTGAAATGTTATTGGTTTATGATGTCTTGGTCAATGTGTGGAATGTTATGGTATTTTTGGTATGTAATGCAATAAATGGTATCGTAAGAGGGCGAAATGAAGTTATACGGCAGTCACGTAATTCATTGTCATCGTACGAACTTGTAAGGTAGTTGGTTGTTAACATGAGCTTCGTTATGAACTTGTGTTTTAGAGTGACATGTAAGGAAGGAACTAGATTGTTGTATTCTTATCTAAGACGGTATATTCATATTGAGATCATAAGGTATGTAAGGTTACTCTTTTCCTATCCTTCTGCAGCATATAGTGTTCACCTTGTCATTGTACTTGTTCATTTTCGAAGTGTTCTAAAGTATTCCTAGCTCAGGTTGACATATATTGTTATTCACATGTTTCTTATTCTTAGACCAATTGTGATTCACATGTCTCTTATCCATTGAATGAAGTTCCTAATCTCTTATAAATTTGTAAGGACTAAAAGAAACTATTTCAATTCCAAAGCTCTCATTATGTTTTAACTACTAAATGAAACTATCTCAAGGAAAGTGATGATGTAAAGAGAATCTACTCATTCTTGAGTAGCATATCCAATAATGCTGTGGCCGCCAACGTATCAATCTATCATAAGAAAATGTATCAATCTCTCACAAGCAAAGGTATCAATCTCACGAAAGTAAAGGAAATGAAGTAATGTATATATGTGTTCCCAATAATGTTTCAATCACCAATGTATCACTCTCATAAAAAATGTAAAGGAAGGAAGTATGCAAATAAGTAATGCACACATGGTTACTTTAGGTTTCATTGAGTATGGATCACAAATCTAAGGGCATAAGCTCGGATGGAACAATCCCAATATTATGTTATATTATATTACAGCCCACCAATGGTGGATGACTGTTATTATATTATATCCCACCAATGGTGGATGACTTTTATTATATTATAGCCCACCAATGGTGTATGACTATTATTATATTATAACCCACCAATGGTGGATGATTGTTATTATATTATAGCCCACCAATGGTGGATGACTGTTATTATATTATAGCCCACCAATTGTGGATGACTGTTATTATATTATAGCCCACCAATGGTGGATGACTGTTATTATATTATAGCCCACCAATAGGTGGATGACTGTTATTATCTTATGGCCTAATAAGTCGATGAATGATAATAATGATGAGCATAAAGCCAAAGGAAGCATGTCAAATAATCGAAAGTATGAAGGAAAGTTATTTTACGAAAGATAATGATAAGAAGGAATGATCAAGCAATGAAAGTAATGTACATGGTTCCACATTCAGAATGGTGACTGATCTAAAATGTTTACTCACATGTATTTGATCCCATATGAGATCCTATGGTTCATACAATTTCTTATAGCCTTACATACTCAGTACATTCTTCGTACTGACCTCCCTTGGTGGGGCTTACCTTACTTGCTGCAGGCACAGGTGCTAGTAGACCTCCACAGTAGGTTGCAGATCATTTGCGGATCGTTGGTGAGCTCTAGTTGCTTCGGGGATTTTCGAGTCATTATGCACATTTGTTTGATATTGTACATGAGTATAGTATAGAGCGGGGTGTTGTCTCGAATCTAGGTTTGTTATGGTTATGTATCTGTAGAGGCTTTGTAGACTTATGTGGGAGAATTATTGTAAGAGATATGTGTCCATTTTGACATGATGGCCCTAACGACCAAGTTTTATATATTTATAGCATATGTTTCCATGACTTCCGCGTAGTTGCCTGAGATATAATGATATTCACACGGAGACATGCATATGAGTGTACATGAGTAAAGATTGGTTCTCTCGGGCCTCAACAACTTCGGGTGCCAGTCCGTCCTGAATAGGATTTGGGGCATGACAGCAACCATGAGTCTAACTAAGCCTAAAGGGGCTTCGTATCAAATATTCTATCTAAATAGGGGCAGTTCGGCCTACTCAGGGTCCCGATAACCCAAGTTAGTTCAGAACCTACCTGAGTCTAGCCTAAGGCTTCCCATTACCATCTCAAGGTACTAATATCATTAATCCTAGTCCTAAATGACGATAATACTCTATTCTAAGGGATAACGGTCCCGAAATCAACCAAGAGGGGCCCTCACCGGCTAAAGAAGGCCTAAAAATGCTAAAACGATAACCGGGCTAAAACTACCTACCCAAAACTAGCACAATAGTATGCTAATACCATAATTAAGCCCAATCTAAGAAGAGGGTAAGCCTAGCCTCCCTGGACTTTGCCAAACTCTCATTGAGTCCTCTATACTAGAGGTTTCCCCTTTAAAGAGGCCTCCGAGAGCTGCCACGCTATCTAAACAACAATTTATGCATCAAGGAAAGAAAATTGATACCCATATTACGTATAAAAGCTCTCGGTTAGAAATCGGACTAAAAAATTCCAGTTGGGGCCTTCTTACTAAATTCTAAAATTGAAACCATCACAGCATAACACTACTCTCAAGGATCAATTGCCACATAAAATTTAGCTAAATTCGATCTCAAAAAGTCCCAAAATCACTCCCAGCAGAATCGAGAACTTTAGGAATCAAATCAGAGAATTATATGGAAAATTAAAGGGAAACTAACGGATTAACGATGGCATAGGGCTCACAAACATGTCCCCAAGCTTAAATCATCTCTATTATGTGATTCTCCTTCAATTTACGAGCTCAACTATTCTATAATGGAGCATTTTAAACTTCGAGTTAAAGGTGGAAAATGAAGGGTCTTATATATTTAATGCCAGCAATAACCGCTTTAGCAGCTAAATGACCGCTAAAGCATCCAAGGGTTGCTAAAGTTACTAGGCCCTAGCTGGATAGACTCTGCTAAAGAGGATAGCGCTAAAGTAGCCTATTGGCTGCTTAAGCATCTACACCAGATAACTTGGCACCAGCCAAGTTCAACAAGTCCTAAAGGACTCTGACCGAGTGCTTGGGATTGTTTTGGAATCCAGTGCTAGCAAAAAAACTATGCTACCCACCAAATTCGACATTGCAGACTCAACGACACCATTAAAATTTCCAACCTGGGTGTTTTTGATAAAAATTGGGTCCCACACCCTAAGGGTTGTTTTAGCCAAATTTCTCCTAATAGCCTAAAACGAGTCTAGAAGCCTTGGGACCCAGACCAAGGGTCCCCCTACCATAAAATCTACATTCCATAGCTTATGAGACTGCCAAAACTAGTATCTAAGGACGTTTATCAAGTGTTTTGGCCCGAGATCCATTCCTTAACTTCAAAAGCTCAAAAATAGGAAAATCGTTCAAAAACCTAAACAAACTGCCCGGTAACCAAACTTTCAATCCCAGTATATCATAAATAACTTGGGTGGCTGTAGGAAAGCTCTAATTATAGTAAAAGTATGAAAACATAAGAAATGACCGGGAGGGTCATTACAACATCAACTACTAAAAGGAGTTTCGTTCGCAAAAGTAAAGGATCAAGATGTACCTAAAGGCTTAAACAGGTAGGGATATTGGGTCCTCTTATCACACTTTGTATCTCATGTAGCCTCCTCGACTGGACGGTGTTACCACTGAACCTTAACTACAAGAATGGCTTTAGAGTGCAATCGTCTGGCATCTCTGACCAAAATAGACATAGGCTCCTCTGTGAAGGTCAACCTCTCATCCATCTAAACCGAGTCTTTCCAAAGCATGTGAGACTCATCTGAAATGTAGCGCCATAGAATAGATACATGAAAAACTAGACGGATGGATGAAAAGGCTGGAGGCTAAGCTAACTCATATGCTACCTCCCCAATTGTCCGTAGGATCTCAAATGACCTAATACACCTAGTGCTGAGCTTACCCCTCCTCCCGAATCTCATTATGCCCTTTATGGGTGATACTCACAAAAAGACCTGGTCACCAACTTTGAATTTCAATGCATAAAGTCTACGATCAGCATAACTCTTTTATTTGCTTTGAGCTGCCCGTAGCCTATCTTGAATAATCCAAACCCGATACAAAGACTCACAAAGTAAATCTGTACCACGGGGCCTAACCTCAGAGATCTCAAACCAGCCAACTGAAGACCGACAATACCTACCATACAATACGTCGAATGGAGCCATTTGAATACATGAAATGTAGTTGTTATTATAAGTAAACTCCACCAAAGATAAAAACTGGTCCCACTGACCTCCAAAATCCAATGCACAAGCATGGAGCATATCCTTCAAAACTTGAATAGTCCTCTCTGACTGCCCGTCAGTCTGTGGATGAAAAGCGTTGCTAAGGTCAACTATGGTACCCAACTCATCCTGAAATGTACTCTAAAAGCTAGAAGTGATCTGAGAGCCTCGCTCTGAAATAATAGACATGGGTATCCCATGAAGGCGAGCCACCACTTGAATATAGATCTAGGCCAACCTTTTAGTACTGAAGGAAGTCTGAACAGGGATGAAAAGGGTGGACTTGGTCAATTGATCCACGATGACCCTAAAACTATTAGAACTACGAGAAGTGTGAGGTAAACTACCTACAAAGTCCATAGTGACCCGCTCCCATTTCCACTCGAGAATGGGTAGCCTCTAAAGCAATCCACTAGGTCTCTGATGTTCGGCCTTCATCTGCTGACAACATAGGCATTGAACCATAAACTCTATTATATCTCTTCGCATACCACTCCATCAGTAATCTGGCCTCAAATACCTATACATCTTAGATGTCCGGAGGTGAATAGATATCTGGAGCTATGATCCTCTTAAAGTATCAACTGAATCAAATCTCCAACCCTCGAAATACAAATATGGTTGTCAAATCTCAAAACACCCTCAGAGTCTAAAGTAGCCCTCCTGGACTTACCTTTCAACACCTGACCTCAAATAGTATAAAGCCCTCCATCCTCAAACTGATGACCCCAAATCTTCTCCAACAAGGTAGATCTTACCTCAACACTAGCAAGAATCCGCTGGGTCATAATGTACTGAAGACTATGGTGGTTAGTGAAGATCTCACAACGAACACCATACAAGAAATGCCTCTAAATCTTAAGCACAAAAACTACTGAAACCAACTCCAAATCATGAGTGGGGTAGTTGCGCTCGTGTACCTTCAGCTACCTAAACGTATATGCTATAATATGACCCGCTGCATTAGAACACACCCCAAATAAATAATAGAATCATCACAATAGATGGTGAACCCTTTGCCCTCAATTGGAAGAGTCAAAATAGGAACTGAAATGAGCAAGTCCTTGAGCTTAAGAAAGCTTGCCTCACAACTCGCAAACCACTAAAATGGAATCTCCTTCCTAGTCAACCTAGTCATAGGGGCTGTAACAGTAGAAAATCTCTTGACTAACCGCTTGTAGTAGCCTGCTAACCCAATTAAATTATGAACCTCAGTAGGAGACGAGTCCTAGCCTAATTACGAATAGCCTTAATCTTCACTGGGTCCACCATAATACTATCCTTGGACACCACGTGCCCCAAGAAAGCTACAAACTCAAGAAAATAACTCGCACTCTAAGAATTTGGCATAAAGCCTATGATCTCTTAAAGTGTGGAGCACATTCCTCAAATGTTGCTCGTGTTCTTCCCCACTCTTTGAATATACTAAAATATCATCAATGAAAACAATTACGAAGGAGTCCAAATAAGGTCTGAAGACGTGGTTCATCAAATCCATAAATTTTGTTATGGCATTGGTCAGCCCAAAAGACATCACTAGGAACTCATAATGGTCGTAATGAGTCCTCAAGGCTGTCTTAGGGATGTTCGGTACCCTAATTGTCACGCCTCAAATCCCATTGAGGCGGACTTGCACCCGAAACTGTTAAGGCTCGAGAGAACCAACCTTCATTCATGTACACTCGTATGCATGTCACTAAATGAACAACACTCTATCACATATGGCTACAAGATACCAATGGCGGAAGTCATGGAAAAATATTCAATAGATATGAAACTTGGTCGTTAGGGCCATCACATCAAAAGCATACATTCCTTACACCCTTCATTTGTCCCACAACGTATACAAAAGCCTCTAATAGATACATAACCAAGCCTAAAGTCCGGATAAGTCCCTTCTTTATACATTTCTTACACAGTACAAAAATAATGTACACAAGTGACTCGGAAAGCCCCAAACCAAATTGGAGCTCACCAATAGTCTGCGGATGACCTGAATCCTACTTTGGAGGTCTACTGGCTCCTGTGCCTGTAGTAAGTAAGGTAAGTCCCCCAAGGGATGTCAGTACGAAAGAATGTACTGAGTATGTAAGTCTATAAGAAACTGTATGAAACATAGGATCTTAAATGGAATCAATTACAAGTGAATAAACATTATGGATAAACCACCGTTCTGTATATGTTTGGAAGCATGTACATTACATTCATTACTTTCTTTGCTTTTATGTTCATCATCATTATCATTCATCCAGCTGATCAGTGGCTCACATCATAACATAACGTATCATAACAGAACATCACATTGGGGTCGTTCCAGCCAAGCTTATGCCCCTTGGATTGCCACCCATAAATCAATAAATTAGGTTCGTTCCGACCAGGGTTTTTACCCCTCTGGATTGTCCCCTATATCTACTGATCATCAGGATCGTCTCTATCTTGGCTTTCGCCCCTTTGAGCTACCACCCAGCCTCTAAGATACACATATATGCATTACTTCATTCCTTTACTTATGTGCGATTGATACATTGGTGGTTATAACATTATTGGAGCTTTGAAACATTGGTCAATGAATAAGAGACATGTGAATAACAATATATGTCAAACCTGAAATGAGATACTTGGGAACATTTCGAAATGGAGACAAGTAGGTAGCAATGAGAACAATAGGTGCTGCCAAGGATACGGAAAGAGTAACCTTACATACCTTATCCTTCCAACGTATGGCTATTACAATTTATCTCTTCCTTAAAGTGCTACTCTACAACACAAAGACATAACAAAGCTCACATTACCAACTAACTACATTACAAGTGCATAAGACGACAACGAGCTACATGACTGCCATATAACGTCATTTCACCCTCTTACAATACCATTTAATGCATTACCATACCAACAACACCAAAACATGCCACACATCAACGAAGACATCATAAACCAATAGCATTTCGCACCAAGTTTATACTTTAGACTTCCTCATTAACACCATGTCACATTTACTCCATCAACACTACAAGAAAAAAGGCTTTTAGCGAAAGAAAATATTGTCGTTAAAAGTTCTAATCTGGTCGTTATTGACTAATAGTGATCGATAAAAATCCGGTCATCACCGGTCGTTAAAAGCTCCGTCGTTAAAAGTTAACGACCGAATTTCATTAAAAATCCTTTAACGACAAAATAAAATCCGGTTGTTCTACCTTCTTTTAGAGACCAAATTATCCCTTCATTAATAAATATTCCGGTCGTTAAAACCTTTAATTACGACAATAAGGCTGATCAATAAAAATGCATATCTATGTTATATGCCTGGTAACTCTAATGACTACAAACTACTAATCATTCTTTCTTAGGCACTCATATATATAAATATAAACACGTAAGGAAACATTAAGAATAATCAATATTTGTATTACATCTGATAGTTAATTACAGAGATGTAACACATCAAAAGACCAAAAATATACCTACAGAAATTCTGTTACATTATATATGTTAACTCCTAAAAAAAAAATCAAATTGTAGCCTGTACAAATTTTAATATCTATGAACTCTAAGTAAATAGAGAATGTTTCTCTCTTGTGCTTCAGCTTGATCTTTGGCAATTCAATTGGTATACTTGTGTTGTACTTTCTTCAGCTGCATGTTTGTCGGATTCAGACTCTTGACCTGTTAAAAGAATAAGTTCATGTAAGTTTAGTAGTAAAACTACTAATAGAGGAGTACTATTTTTTCTATTTTTCTTTTTCACAAATCAAGAGTATAAACAATTTCTAGGAACTGTCAAAATCAAATTATTCGACAAGTGAACTAAATTTAATGGGACTGATCAACGAAAAGAAACACAATTTATTCGATAAAAGAACTAAATGTAATGAAAATGTCCCAAAAATAAAAGGAAACACAATTTATAATTCTTTTAATGACCAAGACTTTTCAAGATTTAAAACAAATCAGACCATATGATCAGTACTTTAACAATCTTTAAACTAAAACTGCAATTTTAACAATCACCACGCTAAAACAACTTGTTCCTAAAGGTAATCCAATGAGACCCACACACATCCTTAAGCTAGAAGAGAATTCAAGCACATTGAACTCTTTTCTTTATTACAATAGCAACAACAACATACCTAGTGGTCAGAATAATTTCACAAGTGAGACAGGGAGGGTAGTGTGTACAAATGCTTACCCCTAGAGAGGTGGTTTCCAATAGACCCTCGCCTCAAAAGAGGCAATCATATATGATATTTTAAAATGGGAAATCTCCTTTACTTCATTTCTGAAAAATGTATCCAATAGTTCTAAAAGGCTAACCTAACCAGAACCAGACCTCAAAAGTATATGCAACATGATCTTGTAAATTATTTTAATGACTATAATACCCTCAACTTTTTGTGTAAATGACTTTAACCATCCGTGTTGAAGTACCCTTTCTAATATATAGAAAAAGGAACATGCTGAAACAGTATACTTATAAAAATAAGTTTCTTCTTAACTTAGCTAGAGTAGATGTTTAAGCTCAAATTCTCCTCTTCTATTATTGGCTTACTAGTTGTGGGATTAACTATGTTCACATAGCCTTAGCTAGTGTTATCTCATATAGCAGTAACTTTGGAAATACATAACTATCAATGAGAATTTAGCTTCATTGATCAAAAAATTGGAATGAACTCTCTACACACCCAATTCAGAACTCAGACGGTCTACACGTGATTTTCTAACATATTAGTCATATAAAGACAATCCTTTATTGTCAAGTTAACACAAAATGGTGAGGCAGGTCTACAACTTGGTCATTTCAGAGGTTTCAAAAGAAAATATTGTTTGTCAAACAATGGAGGTTTCAAGCTTAAAAGAATAAGTGAACCTATAATTTTATACTTGGTCAATTAAAGGACCGTCATAGGTAAGGAACTGAAAATGTAGCTACTACTGGAGCGTAGTTCTGTGACATCTTCAAATCTTTATTTTTACATCCAACACTTCAAGGATGAAAAGTCACTCAAGATAGGTAGAGATTAGATACTATCTTCACTGTCGCTGCACCCAGAGGCCTTTTTTAAAAGGTTCAAAAGTCACACACAATAAGAAAATAAGAAAATTATTTAGCATCATGTATACACTAATACATTATACACAAAGTACGTACATCGTGCTACCCTTCTCTTCGCATCCAGACAAATGAAGATGTTAAAGATATATTTGGCTTGTCGTTTGGTAGGTAGTGAACAAGTTCTAAAAACTTACTCCTCTGATCTAAATTAACTGTCAACCTCCCTCTGGGACATTTTTAAGAGATTGCCACTTTGCTAAAGAAAAATTCTAGCATAAACTTTCAGAGGATAAAACTGAACGCCTACTTTATCCTAGTCTATTGACGGTTTACCTTATCAATTTTCTATTATACGAAAAATTAACTTGTATACCCATGATTTATTCGATCTAAAATAGAAAGCTGGATTTTTAGTTTATCTAAACTATTCAGAACAGGAAAAAGAATACATTCAATTCGAGAAGAAAGAGTAACAAAATGCAATACATACTAACATGACAAACAAGAACATTCTTCAAGAAATGGACTGTGAAAGCTGGCGTACCTGAAGCCTATTAATAATTATGATGTGGATAATTTTGCTCTGCGTTATCAACTTAATTTTACCAATGGGCGTCTGTTCTTAATGTTGATACAAAGCCAAAACCTAAAATAAAAATATCAAAATAAGCGACAATATCAGAAAATAAAAAAGCACAAAGATATATACCTTCTATTTTTTCTTCTACAAGTAGCTATTTGAAAAGCATAGATCTCTATGATATAACTCCTAAGATTATCCAATAAGAGACAACCATCTTATTCAAAATCTACCAAGTCAATAACTCTAGGATTATAGAAGTTTCTTCAATACCTGCAAAGTCTTCCTTCATAAAAGATTATAAGTCAATGTACCAATCTATCACTCCGGACCATTTTCTTTACAGTCATTTGTAAAGTATTCCTTCATAAATCATAATTCAATGTACCAATCTACCACTCCAGACCATTTGCATTACAGAACTTTGTAGAGTTAGATATTGCTATACATGGAGCACATACATAAACAATTTAAAAAAAAAACAAAAAAAACAGAAGTTCATGGTAGGTAACAGAGTTATACCAACTCTGGTCACCATCAAATTTGAGACTCTGAAGATTATTTTACATTCTCTTGCTATTTTCTAATAGAAAATCTTGTTTTACTTAACAAGATGAAACCATAATTCCCACATAAAGGGAATATGCTTTGTTTCAATGTAATGATAATACAGACAACTAACTCTAACAACAACATACCCAGTGTAATCCCACAATTAGAGTTTGGGGAGGGTAAAGCATACACAGACCTTACCCCTACCTTGGAGGTACGTCTCAAGGTAGAGAGATTGTTTCCGATAGACCTTCAACAATACAGATAACCAACTGAATAATAATATTTAATGAGGCATCTTCCTCCTTTATACATAGTAGTTTGATAGGAAAATTTTTTTTTTAAATGAGTAAACAAATACATGGTATTTTCCCAGAATACTTTCTATTGTTTCACAATATGTTAAGGCTAAATCATAACAAAATTCAAACGCCAATGCTTACTGGTTTGTATTCAGATACACAGTTTCTTTGAAAGCTAATATCAATAATAGAAATAGCAATACGACCAATAACGGTAAAATCGTAGAACCCACAAGAAAAGAATCAAAATTATCCTTCTTCTCGACAAATTTCAACAACTTTTCACTCTATTACAATAGTCTGTTTTCACCCCTTGGCAGAATTTCTCCAGATATAACTTTCCATTCCCATTCCCATTCTCACCCCTATGAAAGAACATAGGAAATTATCACCGACATAGAATAGCTTAAGTTGAGAAAAGAAAACCACCGAATTAATAATAATTCATGTATTTTATTGAACAAAGGTATCATTTGGAGCATTGTTATCTCCATTGTATTTAACTTACCATAGACTTGTGTCGCCATTGTCAACCGACAATAATGGGAGAGAAATTACAAGACTTATATTTTGGAGAGTGGGCACTGAGAGTTGGGGGGCTTTCTTTTACTTTTTAGAGCCGCAGTATTTTGGAAATAAATTGGGTAAACGTGGCGCATGTTTTCTTTTTGGTTGTTAACTTTTAACGACGGAGAGTCCTATTATTTAAGGAGCAAAATTTTATTTAATCATAAAAACTGAATTTCAATGACTGGAAAAAAATTCTGGTCGCTATAAGTAGACTTATAACGACCATCTTTTTGTCCCTTCTCTAAGCAACGGTCGCTAAAAGTCTAATTTCTTGTAGTGCAAGTCATATCAATACCTTTTATAATAAAAGATAAAACAATAATTCATAATTGATACAATTCAAAATGACTCCAGACTACCCCTTAGGGCCATTCAAAGGGTACCATAAGTTGATGATTGCATCCAAAAAGGGTATAGGGGCCTTGGGGGTTCAAAGAGAAGCAAAAACAATCAAAACGGAATTCTGGTTGGACCTACAAAGACACCTTCACCCGCAGGTGCCCATTGTCCTTGTCCAAGGCCAACTGTGTTGTCATCTGCGCCCGCAGGTGCCCCATCCGCGAAGGAGGATGCCCGGTTCAGCCTAAATGGGTCTCTTTTGGGTCCTTTTTTTTTGTAATAAATGGTACATTACCATAAGTAAGCTTATATTTTCATATTTTATGTTAAATTGGATGCCAACAAACAACCATGGTCTCACAATGCATATGAACATCATAAAACTACATTTTTCCCTTCAATACGCCACCGGTTCCATGTACAATTTCACAATAACAATTCCAAATGTTATACACAAAGATGAAGCAAGTTAGGGATATAAAAACATCTTACATGTTGACATTTAATCCATCAAATTCATTTCCTTCAAGACCACAAGTCTTCTTTCAAGTTTATAAGACAAAACCCTTTACCGATTAAGCAAAAGTAGACTGTTTCACACATAGTGAATCGCTCAACACTTTATCAACATAACCTACATGATTTACACACCATCTTATGCATAAAATATATTAAAACATAAGAGTAAACACTTACCAAATTTTGCAAAGAGGTGATCTTGTCCAAAGGGACTAGTTGCTTAGCGTTTGTGAGAAGAGATAATGTTGTGGAAAAATCTAGAAATTGCATATGTGTCTTAATGAATAAAATATGATTTTTGTTGCCTTTTATAGTCCCTTAATTGTCATCCTTATCCAAACTTGGGTCAATAATTGAGGGTTTACTTGGTCAATGGTAGAATGGGTCATTTTCCCATTTGGGCCATGTCTTTTGCTTTATATTTGGGCCTCTTTTGAGCCCATTAGCCCAAGACTAATTCAGCCCACTAAAATTCATGTGTAATACACCAACCATCTCATGTTTGAATAATTCCATAAATGTTACATTAATCAATTAGATTTGAAAATGTCACACCCCAAACCCCATTGAGGTGGATTGGTACCCGTAGCCGATAAGGCCCGAGAGAACAAAGCTTTGCTTCTATTCATTCATATGCATACCATAGGAAACACCATTATCACGTAAGAACATAAAAGGCTAATAATGGAGATCATGGAACATGTGATATATATATATATACACATATGTGAAACTTCGCCGTTGAGGCCATCAAGTCAAAAACGACATGTATCCTCTTACATTCATACACCCGCATACGTCTATAAAAGCCTCTAATAGATGCATTTACAAGACCAAGTGAAAGTCGGGACAAGTCCCCATTTTATACAACATGTACAACTGTGACTCGGAGAAGCCCCGAACTAGTTGGAGCTCACCAATGATCCGCAAACAACTGGAAACCTACTGTGGAGGCCTACTAGTACCTGCGCCTGCAGCAAGTAAGGTAAATCCCACAAGGGACGTCAGTACGAAGAATGTACTGAGTATGTAAGGCTCATAAGAAACTGTATGATATGTAAATACGTCAATGAACTCAAATAGAAATGGATAACCAATAAGGATAAGTTAACATTCTGTATGTTGGGAACCATGTGTATTGCTATCATTATTTCTCTTTGCTTCTTTACTTCTATGCTTATACATCATCTTTTGTGTCACTATGTACCCGGGCTCCGACTGATCAGTGGGTCTTTACATAACATAACGTTATGTTGGGATCGGCTTGAGCTAGGCTTATGCCTCTAGAGCTACCACCCATACATCAATATATCGGGCTCTGCTCGAGCTAGGTTATCACCTCTAGAGCTGCCACCCATAAACCAACATAGCAGGTTCGGCTCGAGCTAGGTTCTTACCTCTAGAGCTACCCCCTGTCAGGATCAGTTTGAGTTAGGCTTATGCCTCTAGGACTACCACCTGTCAGGATCAGTTTGAGTTAGTCTTATGCCTCTAGGACTACCCCCTGATCTAATAATCTCAGGATCAGCTTGAGCTAGTCTTTCGCCCCCAAAGCCACCACCCATACTCAATCATTAACCACATGTGCATTCCTTCTATCATTACTTTGGGACCTTTGGAAAATTTTTCAATACCTATGAGACATGTGAATCACAATTGATCAATGAGTAGGAAACATGTAATAACAACAATTGGTAACCGGGAATAGGATACCTTAGAACATGTCGGCATACAACAAGTACAATGTCAATGTGGATACTATGTGCTGCAGAAGGAATACGAATAGACTAACCTTACATACCTTCACTTCCATGTATGAATACACAAGCCTATATATGAACATAATAGTCCGTCTCCTTTCTTACGTTTCACTCTACAATACAAGTACATAACGGAGCTTTCGTTAACCACTAGTTATCGCACAAGTGTATGAGATGACAATGAACTATATGACTGCCGTATAACATCATTTCACCCTTTATAATACAATCCACTGTATCATCATACCAACAACACCATAAAATTTCACACATTGACCAAAACACCATACATCAATAGCATTTCACACCATGTTTACCCTTTATGCTTCCTCATTATCATTCCATCGCAATTAACCAATCAACTTGCCTCATAAAAACTTATGAACAACCATACATACTTAATATAGTACAACATACCTCCATATCTCCTTAAAAGTCATTAAAACGGCACCACAAGTTGATAATTACATCCAAAAAGGGTATAGGGGCCTTCGGGGGTCAAATAGAGATGAAGACGTACAAAATTGAATCCTGGGCTGAACTGCACCTGCGCCAGTAGGTGGATGAGGTATGCCAGCTGGTGGCCTTTGGCAGAATCTAGAGGCACCTGGGTTGGCATCTGCGCCGCAGGTGCCCTCGTCTGCGGGGGCGGATGCCCGTTTTGGTCAAAATGGGTCTCTTTTGGGTCTTTTTATGCAATGAATGGTCCATGATCATAACTAAACTTCTATTGACATATTTTTAATCATCATGGATGCTAACAATCAGACATGGTCTCACAACACACATAAACAACACCCAAAACTACACTTCTCGTTCAATACGTCACCAAATCCATAACAAATTTCACAATAACAAGTCCAAACATTATACACAAGGATAAAACAAGTTAAGACCATAATCACATCTCACATGTCAATATCGAATCCATCAAGTTCACTTCCTTCAAGACTACAAGTCCATTTTCAAGTTTACAAGGCAAAAACCTTTCTCCGATTGCCAAAAATAGACAGTTTTACACATAGTGCACTGTCCAATACTTTGCCAACATAACCTACATGATTTATACACCATATTACACATATCATATACTAATCCATGAAAATAAATACTTACCAAAGAGTGATCTTGTCCCAAAAGAGATGAGGGATTAGGTTTTGTGTGAGAGATAATGTTTGAGAAAATGTTAGAAAAGGCATGGTGTCTCTATGAATAAAAATCTGATTTTTCTTGACTTATATAGTCCATTGGCAGTCATCCTTAGCCACTCATTTAATGGTTTACTTGGTCAATGAAAGAGCAATGGAAGAATGGGTCAAATCCCCTTTTTGGGCTATGTCTTCCTTATGATTTTTGGGCCTCATTTGGGCCCAATGGCACAAGACTCATTAATGCCCAACAAATAAATGCATAATTCATCAAATCTCTCATGTTTTAATATTTTCAGGAATGTTACGGTAGTCAACTAGATTCAGAAACTTACGAGGTATTACATTCTTCCCCCCTTAGAAACATTCGTCCTCGAATGTTAGTGACATTAGTCAAAGTAAACAATTACAAGTCTAGGAGCATTCTTTATGTTATCATATATATATATATTTACTCAATTATTATACTTACTTACTTGTCATTGTTCCGATCTCATATCGTGAGCTTGTACTCTTTGGAACAAATGAGGGTACTTGGACTTCATCATTTCTTCAGCTTCCCATGTGACCTCTTCTATTTGCTGATTTCTCCAAAGTACCTTTACGGAAGTGACATTTTTATTCCTCAACCTCCTCACTTGTCTATCCACAATGGCAATAGGTATCTCCTCATAGGTAAGATCCTCTGTAACCTGTACATCATCAATAGGTGTAAAACGAGATGGATCTCTTATGCATTTTCGAAGCATCGAAACATGAAATACTGGATGAACTGTGGAGAGTTCTTGGGTAGTGCCAACTCATACGCAACTTGCCCAAATCTTCTAATAATTATATATGGGCCTATATAACGTGGACTCAATTTTTCTTTCCGAATTGCATTACACCTTTCATTGGGGACACCTTTAAAAATACCCAATCACCTATGGCGAATTCAAGCCCTCTTCTTCTAACATCAGCATAGGACTTGTGTCGACTCTGGGCTGTTTGTAATAGCTGTTGAATCACTTTAACCTTCTCCATAGCTGATGAATAGGATCTGGCCCACTTAAAGTAGTTTCACCTGCTTCAAACCATCGGATTGGTTATCTACATTTTCTAGCATACAAGGGTTCATAAGGTGCCATTTTAATACTTGAATGATAGCTATTGTTGTAAGAGAATTCAATGAGAGGTAAATGGTCATCCCAGCTGCCTTGAAAATTTAATGTGCAAGCTCGTAGCATATCTTCAAGTGTTTGAATAGTACGTTCTGCTTTTCCATCTGTCTGAGGATGGAAAGTCGTACTCAGATTCACCTGTGTACCCAAACTCTGCTGAAAAGATCTTCAAAAATGCACAGTAAACTGAGCTACCCTGTGTGATATAATGGAGATCGAAATCCCATGCAATCGTACTATCTCCTTCACATATAATCTTGCATAATCCTCAGCTGAATAGGTGGTCTTGACTGGTAGAAAATGTGCTGACTTGGTAAGCCTATCAACTATAACCCATATAGAATCAAATTTTTGCAGTGTACAATGCAAACCTGTAATGAAGTCCATATTAATAATATCCCATTTCCAGACTGAAAGATTGATACATTGCATGTAACCTCCTGGTTTCTGATGCTCTACCTTTATTTGTTGAAAATTCGGGCACTGAGCGATAAATTCTGCAATGTTTTTCTTCATATTTCCCCACCAATACACTTCTTTTAAATCATGGTACATTTTAGTAGCACCCAGATGAATAGAATAGCACGAATGATGCGCCTCTGTCATAATTCGTCTCTTCAGCTCATCTATATCTGGTACACATAATATACCTTGGCATTGAAGCACCCCTTCCTGTGTAAGATCAAATGCCTTTGTCAAATTCTGTAGTACATTTTCTTTTAGCTGCAATAACATAGGATCCGCAAACTGCTTCTCTTTCACTTCAGCTATCAACAAAGATTCAGCCGCATTTTGTACAATAACCCCTTCATCTGAGGATTCAAGAAGCCGAACCCCCAAACTGGCTAATTGATGTAGATCTTTGGCTAAATCCTGGTTTTCTGTCAATTGGCCACTAGTGCTTCCTATTGCCTTGCGGCTCAATGCATCAGCTACCACATTCAATTTTCCTGGATGATATAAAATATCAATGTCATAATCTTTCAATAATTCAAGCTACCTTCATTGCCTCAAATTGAGTTCCTTTTGCTTAAAGATATACTATAAAATTTTGCGATCAGTATAGATGTCAACATGAACTACATACAAATAATGACGCCATATCTTTAAGGCAAATACCACCGCTGCTAATTCGAGATCATGTGTGGGATAGTTCCTCTAACGTGGCCGCAACTATCTTGAGGCATATGCTATGGCATTACCTTGTTGCATCAAGACACACCGTAGGCCAATTTCAAAAGCATCACAATATACTGTGTAACCTTCGGTGCCATCCGAAAGTACTAACACCAGTGTAGAAGTTAATTTATCTTTCAGCTCTTGAAAAATTTTCTCACACGCATCACTCCAATGAAATTTGACTGCCTTGTGTGTAAGCTTCGTTAAAGGTGTAGCAATGGAAGAAAACCCTTCAACAAATCTTCGATAATAACCTGCCAACCCTAGGAAACTACGAATTTTCGTGGGCGTCGTAGGCCTGGGCCAATTTTTCACTGCCTCAATCTTTTGTGTATCAACTCGAATCCCTTCATCTGACACAATGTGACCTAAGAATGCTACGGATTTCAACCAAAAGTCACACTTAGAGAACTTCTCATACAACTTATGCTCACGCAGAATTTGTAACACTTACCGTAAGTGGTTAGCATGGTCCTCTTGTAACTTTGAATAAACCAGGATGTCATCTATAAATACCGTCACGAGCACGTCTAGAAATGTCTTAAACACCCGATTCATCAAATCCATGAATACAGCTAGTGCATTTGTTAGTCCAAATGACATAACTAAAAATTCATAGTGGCCATACCGTGTTCGAAATGCTGTCTTGGGTACATCTTCTTCTCTAACTCTGACTTGATGGTGACCCGACCTCAAGTCAATCTTTGAAAAACACTTGGCACCCTATAACTGATCAAACAAATCGTCAATTTGAGGGAGGGGATATTTGTTCTTGATCGTTACCTTATTCAATTGTTGATAGTCAATGCACATTCTCAATATGCCATATTTCTTCTGCACAAACAATACCGGTGCACCCCACGGGGACATACTAGGACTAATGAAACCCTTATCTAGTAAATCTTTCAATTCCTCCTTCAATTCATGCAATTCTGCTGGAGCCAATCTATATGGGGGGATAGAGATAGGTTGAGTGCCTGGAATCACATCAATGCCAAACTCTACTTCCCGTTCTGGGTTTTGGGAGATCCTCTGGAAATACATCAAGAAATTCGTTGACCACTGGAACCGACTGCGGAGTTAGTGGTTCCACATCATTATCTTTCACTCGTACTAAGTGATATACGTACCCCTTGGCAATCATTTTCCTTGCTTTCAAATAGGAAATAAATTTGCCTCTCGGTGCCCCCACATTACCCTTCCACTCAAGAACATTCTTTTGTGGAAAATGAAAATGTACTTCTTTTGCTCGGCAATCCACCGTGGCATAACAAGAAGCCAACCAATCCATCCCCATTATCACATCAAAATCCACCATATCTAGTTCAATAAGATTGGCCAGTGTATCATGACCACACACAGTTACCACACAATTACGATATACTCTTTTTTCAATAATATATTCACCAACCGGTGTAGACACTTCAATTGACTTAGTTAATAATTCTGTTGCCTTTGCAAATTTTGCAGCAATCAAGGGAGTAACATATGACAATGTAGAACCCGAATCAATCAATGCACATACATTATACAAAAATATGGATAATGTACCTGTGACGACATCGGGAGAAGCCTCCGAATTATGTCGGTCCACTAAAGCATAAGTGCAATTCTGGAACCTACTAGTACTGTCTTCTCCTTTAGCACCTCTACCACGATTTACAAACTGCACACCTCTGCCTAGAGAAGGAACCGATGCTAATGACACAACGGTTGATCCTGTCGGTCGTGCTATACCACCCATGCTCCTCTGGGGATACTCTTTCATCATGTGTCCCGTCATACCGCGCAAAAAGCAAGCATTTGTCCCCATTCGGCATGTACCTGAATAAATACGCCCACAGTGCTGACACTGTTAACTAGGAAATCCTGTTGTCTGTGATCCGTAAACTCCACTACTCTGCCCAGACTGACCACCTCTAAACCCTCGGAATTGAGAGTGAGCACCTGCTGTGGAATAAGAGAATAATGGTCTAGGCTGTCTGGGAAATGTCCGAGGCCTAGATTCTCCTTGGGACATCATAGACTATCCCATAGGTCTAGGTCTTTTGGACTGTCCTTTGTCAGATTCGTGTGCCCTTCTTCTCTGTCTTTGATCTTCCATTTTTTGGGCGAAGGCCTGTATTCTGGCTATGTCCATATCTTTGTTCAAGGCAGTAATGGTGCAGTCCCTTACCAAATATGGCTCTAATCTGTCCACATACCGATGGACTCTGGCTGTCATTGTGGCTAGCACATTTGGAGCATATCGAGCCAAGGAATTAAACTGCAAACTGTATTCTCTAACGCTCAGATTTCCTTGATGGAGATTTTGAAACTGATCTGCACGAGCCTCTCGGATCTCATAGGGAAGATAGTGATCAAGGAATATTGCTTTAAATTCTTCCCAATTTGGTGGCATTGCACCGATACCACGAGACTTCTTCCATTCTTCATACCATAATATCGCCTCTTCTTTCAATCTATATGCCGCAAGTTCAACTGTTTCAATACCAGTCACGTGCATAACCTCTAAAGCCCTTTGGATTTGATCCACAAAGTCCTGTGGATCTGCTTTCGGATCTGACCCAATGAATATAGGAGGGTCCAGTTTTAGAAAATCTTGTGTTCTGCGACTCGCCACTCTAGCCACATCATCCTCATTTGTCGTTGGACCAGCTCTTCCTTTACTTTGTGCCGCCACTAACTGAGTTAACATATGTAGTGCATTTCTTA
Organism: Capsicum rhomboideum; assembly: GCA_031232105.1. Lineage (NCBI taxonomy): Eukaryota > Viridiplantae > Streptophyta > Magnoliopsida > Solanales > Solanaceae > Capsicum > Capsicum rhomboideum. Next base: position 57,646,465 of record CP124718.1, read on the forward strand.
GATCCTGATCCGTGGCATTCATTTGTGGTTCTGCGGGTACTTCTCTACCGATTGGCTTTTCTGGAGCTGGAAAAGTAGAAGAAGACCGCGATGAAATTTTAGTATTTGCTCCACCTTGACTAGCTTGGTCAGGTGGTAATCTACTCATTCCTTCTCCAGCAGGCATATCTACCTACTTACCTTTATCTCTACCTCTTCTTGTGATCGATATTGTTACTATATCAAAGAAAATCAATTCCAACGGTTAGATACGATTCCACTTACCACATTGGCTCTATTGCACGATCTAGAAGTGAAGGAAAGAAACAACATCCTAAATGTCTTGTAGCCTCCTACTTATAATTGTGGTGCACAACACATCGATAAGTAAGACTCTACTCAGACATGGCTTTGTAGACACCCTTAGAGCAACCTGCTCTGATACCACTTTTGTCACACCCTAAACCCCATTGAGACATATTGGCACCCGTAGCCGATAAGGCCCAAGAGAACCAAGCTTTGCTTCTATTCATTCATATGCATAACATAGGAAACACCATTATCACGTAAGAACATAAAAGGCTAATAACGGAGATCATGGAACATGTGATATATATATATATATATATACATATGTGAAACTTGGTCGTTGACCCCATCAAGTCAAAAAAAACATGTATCCTCTTACATTTATACACCCACATACGTCTACAAAATCCTCTAACAGATGCATTTATAAGACCAAGTGAAAGTCGGGACAAGTCCCCGTTTTATACAACATGTACAATACCAAAACACATGTACAACTGTGACTCGGAGAAGCCCCGAACTAACTGGAGCTCACCAATGATCCGCAAACAACTGACAACCTATTGTGGAGGCCTACTAGCACCTATGCATGCAGCATGTAAGGTAAGTCCCACAAGGGACGTCAGTACAAAGAATGTACTGAGTATGTAAGGCTCATAAGAAACTGTATGATATGTAAATACGTTAATGAACTCAAATACAAATGGATAACCAATAAGGATACGTTAACATTCTGTATGTTGACAACCGTGTACATTGTTTCCATTATTTTATTTGCATTTTTACTTCTATGCTTATTCATCATCACTTATATCACTATGTACCCGGGCCCTGAGTGATCAGTGGGTCTTTACATAACATAACGTTATGTTGGGATCGGCTCGAGCTAAGCATATGCCTCTAGATCTACCACCTATAAATAAATATATTGGGTTTGGCTCGAGCTAGGTTATCACCTCTAGAGCTACCACCCATAAGCCAACATATCAGGTTCAGCTCGAGATAGGTTCTTACCTCTAGAGCTACCCCCTGTCAGGTTCGGTCCGAGCTAGGCTTATGCCTCTAGGACTACCCCCTGATCCAATAATCTTGGTATCGGCTTGAGCTAGGCTTTCGCCCTCAAAGCTACCACCCATACTCAATCATTAACCACATGTGCATTACTTCTATCATTACTTTTGAGATTGATACGATGATAGTCATACATTGTTGGAAACATAACATTATTGGAATCATAACATTGATGGAATCATAGGACTTTCGGAACATTTTTCATTACCTATGAGACATGTGAATCACAATTGATCAATGAGTAGGATACATGTGATAACAACAATTGGTAACCGGGAATAGGATACCTTAGAACATGTCGGCATACAACAAGTACAATGTCAATGTGGATACTATGTGCTGCAGAAGAAATGTGAATAGAGTAAACTTCCATACCTTCACTTCCAAGTATGAATACACAAACCTTTATATGAACACAATAGTCCAGCTCCTTCCTTACATTTCACTCTACAATACAAGTACATAACGGAGCTTACGTTAACTACTAGTTATCGTACAAGTGTACAAGATGACAACGAACTATATGACTGCCATCTAACATAATTTCACCCTTTATAATACAATCCACTACATCATCATACAAACAACACCATAACATTTCAGACATTGACCAAAACATCATACATCAATAGCATTTCACACCACGTTTACCCTTTATGCTTCCTTATTATCATTCCGTCGCAATTACCCAATCAACTTGCCTCATAAAAACTTATGAACAACAATACATACTTAATATATTCCAACATACCTCCATATCCCCTTTAAAGTCATTAACACGGCACCACAAGTTGATAATTACATCCAAAAAGGGTATAGGGGCCTTCGGGGGTCAAATAAAGTTGAAGACGTACAAAATCGAATCCTGGGCTGACCTGCACCTACACCCGCAGGTGGATGAGGTGTGCCCACAGGTGGACTTTGGCAGAAGCTATAGGCACATGCGGCTCGTCTGCTGGGGCGGATGCCCGTTTTGGTCAAAATGGGTCTCTTTTGGGTCTTTTTATGGAATGAATGGTCCATGATCATAACTAAACTTCTTTTGAAATATTTTTGATCATCTTGGATGCAAACAATCAGCCATGGTCTCACAACACACATAAACAACACCTAAAACTACACTTCTCGTTCAATACGTCACCAAATCCATAACAAATTTAACAATAACAAGTCCAAACATTATACACAAGGATAAAACAATTTAAGACCATAATCACATCTCACATGTAAATATTGAATCCATCAAGTTCACTTCCTTCAAGAACACAAGTCCATTTTCAAGTTTACAGGGCAAAAACCTTTCTCCGATTGCCAAAAATAGACAGTTTTACACATAGTACACTGTCCAACACTTTGCCAACATAACCAACATGATTTATAAACCATATTACACATATCATATACTAAAACATGAAAATAAATACTTACCAAAGAGTGATCTTGTCCAAAAAGAGATGAGGGATTAGGTTTTGTGTGAGAGATAATGTTTGAGAAAATGTTAGAAAAGGCATGTGTGTCTCTATGAATAAAAATCTGATTTTTCTTGACTTATATAGTCCCTTGACAATCATCCTTATCCACTCATTTAATGGTTTACTTGGTCAATGAAAGAGCAATGGAAGAATGGGTCAAATCCCCTTTTTGGGCCATGTCTTCCTTATGATTTTTGGGCCTCATTTGGGCCCAATGGCACAAGACTCATTAATGCCCGACAAATAAATGCATAATTCATAAAATGTCTCATGTTTTAATACTTCCATGAATGTTACGGTAGTGAACTAGACTCAGAAACTTATGGGGTGTTATAGAAAATTTACGGGGTGTTACATCCTTCCCCCCTTAGAAACATTCGTCCTCGAATGTTCGTCACATTATCAAATTTACACATATTCAAGTCTAAGTTTATCCTTCATGTTACTATATACACACAATGCTTGTAAAGATTTACTTGTTATCGCTCCAATCCGTATTTTGAACTTTCTCTTCTGTTTGAAACAAATGCGGGTACTTAGACTTCTTCATGTCCTCGGCTTCCCATGTGATTTATTTTACTTGTTGATTTCTCCAAAGCACTTTTATGGACTCTACTTCTTTATTTCTTAATCTCTTCACTTGTCGATCCAGAATAGGAGTAACATGAAGCATTGGAATATGAAATACTGGATGAACTATAGAGAGTTCTTGGGGTAGTGCCAATTCATACGCAACTTGATCAAATCTTCGGGTAATCTCATATGGCCCTATGTAGCGTGGACTCAACTTTCCCTTCTTTCCAAATCTCATTACCCCTTTCATTGGTGACACTTTCAAGAATACCCAATCACCTATGGCAAATTCTAGCCCTCTTCTTCTAACATCGACATATGACTTATGTCGACTTTGGGATATTTGTAGCCGCTGTTGTATCACCTTAACTTTCTCCATAGCTTGATAAACTAGACCTGGCCCAAGTAAGGCAGTTTCACCCACTTCAAACCATCCAATTGGTGATCTACACTTTCTTCCATATAAAGCTTCATAAGATGCCATTTTGATACTTGAATGATAGCTATTGTTATAAACAAATTCAATAAGAGGTAGATGATGATCCCAACTACCTTTAAAGTCCAATGTGCAAGCTCGTAGCATATTTTCAAGTGTTTGGATAGTACGTTCTTCTTGTCCATCTGTCTGAGGATGAAAAGTTGTACTTAAATTCACTTGGGTCCCCAAACTCTTCTGAAATAATTTCCAAAAGTGTGCAGTGAATTGGGCTCCTCGATCTGATATAATAGAGATTGGAACTCCGTGCAATTGAACTATCTCTTTAATATACAACCTTGTATAATCCTCATCTCTGTAGGTGGTCTTGATCGGTAGGATGTGTACTGACTTGGTAAGCCTGTCAACTACTACCCATAGCAAATTTCTGCAGTGTATGAGGCAAACCTGTGATGAAATCCATGTTAATCATATCCCACATCCAAACTATAAGATTTATACATTGTATATAACCTCCAGGTTTCTGATGCTCTACTTTTACTTATTGACAATTTGGACACTGAGCTACAAATTCTGCAATGTTTTTCTTCACATTACCCCACCAATACATTTCTTTCAAATCATGATAGATTTTAGTGGCTCCTGGATGAATAGAATACCGTGAATGATGTGCTTCCGTCATAATCCATCTCCTTAGCTCATCTACATCCATTACACACAATCTACTTTGGCACTGAAGTACTCCCTCTTGCGTAAGGTCAAATACCTTTGTTAAACCTTGTTGCACATTTTCCTTTAGCTGCAATAAGATAGGATTTGCATACTATTTCTCTTTTACCTCAGCTATTAATGAAGATTCTGCTGCATTTTGCACCATAATTTCTTTGTTTGGAGTTTCAAGAAGACGAACTCCCAAGCTGGCTAGTTGATGTAGATCCTTGACTATACCTTACTTTACGGGCAACTGGCCATTAGGGCTTCCTATTGCTTTGCGGCTTAATGCATCGGCTATCACATTTGCCTTTCCCGGATGGTATAAGATATCTATATCATAATCTTTTAATAGTTCAAGCCACCTCCGTTGCCTCAAATTTAGATCTTTCTGCTTGAAGATATATTGCAAACTCTTATGATCGGTATATATGTCAACATGAACCCCATACAAATATTGGTGCCATATCTTTAAAGCAAATATCACAGCTGCTAGCTCAAGATCATGTGTGGGATAATTTCTCTCATGTGGTCGTAGTTGTCTTGAGGCATAGACTATTACATTACCGTACTGCATCAATACACATCCTAGGTCGACTCCTAAAGCATCACAATATACCGCATACCCTTCTGTACCTTTCGGAAGTACAAATACGGTTGTAGAAATCAATCTATCCTTCAGAGTTTGGAAACTCTTCCCACATGCGTCATTCCACTGAAACTTGGTTGCCTTGTGGGTTAGCTTTGTTAAAGGTGCAGCAATAGAAAAAAAAACCTTCAACAAACCTTCTATAATAACCTACCAATCCAAGAAAACTACGAATCTTTGTAGGTATCGTAGGCCTTGTCCAGTTCTTCACAGCTTTTATCCTTTGAGTATCAACTCTTATTCCTTCATCTGACACAATATAACCCAATAATGCTACAGATTTTAGCCAAAATTCATATTTAGAGAACTTTACATATAACTTACGATCACGAACAATCTGTAACGCCTGCCGTAAGTGACTAGCATGGTCTTCTTATGATTTTAAATAAACCAAAATATCATCTATAAACACCGTCACGAATACGTCTAAAAATGGCTTGAACACCCTATTCATCAAATCCATAAAAACTGCTGGTGCATTTGTTAGTCCAAATGACATAACTAAAAATTCATAATTACCATACCGTGTTCGGAAACCTGTCTGAGGTATATCTTTTTCTCTAACCCTTACCCGATGATATCCCGATCTCAGGTCAATCTTTGAAAATCCTTTGGCACCCTGTCATTGGTCAAACAAATCATCAATTCTGGGGAGAGGATATTTATTCTTAATTGTCATCTCGTTCAGTTGCCGATAGTCAATACAAATTCTTAATGTGCCATCTTTCTTTCGTACAAATAACATTGGTGCACCCCAAGGGGACATACTAGGCCTTATGAATCCCTTTTCCAGTAAATCTTTTAATTACTCCTTCGATTTCCGTAACTCTGTCGGGGCCATTCTATACGGAGGAATAGAGATAGCTTAGTGCCTGGCATCATATCAATACCAAACTCTACTTCCCATTCCGGAGGCAAACCCAGAAGATCTTCAGGAAATACATCAAGGAATTTATTTACCACCGAAATCGATTGAAGAGTTTGTGGCGTCACATCGGTATCTTGCACTCTTACTAGGTGGCATATGTACCCCTTGGATATCATTATCCTTGCCTTAAGATAGGAAATAAATTTACCTCTCGGTGCTCCAACATTACCCCTCCATTCAAGGAAGGTCTTTTGTGGAAAATGGAAATTTACCTTCTCAACTCGACAATCTACTGTGGCTTAACAAGAAGCCAACCAATCCATACCCATTATAACATTAAAATCTACAATGTCCAACTCAATAAGATCAACCAATGTATCATGATCACAAACATTCACTATACAATTAGGATATACTCTTTTTGCAACAATGGATTCACCTACTGGTGTAGATACTTCAAATGGCTTAACTAAAAATTCTGGTGTTCTTTCGAATTTTTTAGCAATCAATGGAGTAACATATGATAAGGTAGAACCCAGATCAATCAATGCATATACCTTATGTGAAAAGATAGATAATGTACCTGTAACCACATCAGGAGAAGCCTCCAAATTCTGTCGATCAGTTAAGGCATAGGTATGATTCGCGACTCCACTAGGACTCGCTGCTCCTCTAGTACCTCTACCACTACCCGATGAGGATGATTCAACAGATGATCCCATAGGTCGCGCCATGCTACCTGTACCCCTTTGTGGACACTCTCTCATCATGTGCCCTGACATACCACACCAAAAGCAATTATTCGGTCCAAACCAACATTCTCCTGAATGAAACTTCCCGCAGTGTTGGTACAGCCGATGAGAAACTCGTGCTATATGTGAACTACTCTGCCCAAAATGGCTGCCTATAAACCCTCAGAATTGGGATGGAGTACTTGTTGTAGGGTAAGAAAATGATGGTCTAGGCGGTCTAGGAAAAACCCGAGGCCTAGATTCTCCTTGCGACGTCGTGAACTATCCCATAGGTCTAGCCCTCTTTCAAATTCTTGCGCCCTTCTTCTTTGCCTCTGATCCTCCATCTTCTGTGCAAAAGCTTGTATTCTGGCTATATCCTTATCTTTGTTTAATGCAACAATAGTACAATCTCTCACCAAATATGGCTCCAATCTGTCCACATACCAATGGACTCTGCCATCCATAGTGGGTACTACATTTGGAGCATACCTAGCCAAAGAGTTAAACCAAAGACTATACTCTCTGACGCATATGTTACCTTGCTGCAGATTTATGAACTGGTCCGTACGAGCCTCTCGGACCTTATATGGGATGTAATGATCAAGAAATGCCATTTTAAATTCTTCCCAATCAGCTGAAAGCGCACCTATACCTCTCGATCGTTTCCAATCTTCATACCATAATATAGCCTCACCTTTCAATCTATAGGCCGCAAGCTCAACTGTTTCTACACCAGATACGTGCATAACATCCAAAGCTCTTTGGATTTGATCTATAAAATCTTGCGAATATTCATTAAGATCTAATTAGGTGAATGTGGGGGGATCTAATTTCAAAAAGTCCTGTATCCTTTGACTAGCTGCCCTATCCGCACCGTCATTACTTGTAGTCAGACAAACTTGTCCTTGATGTTGTGCAACAACTATATGAGCTAACATTTGCACCGCATTTCTGAGATCCTTCTCAGTAGCATTTACAGGTGGTTCTGGAGATACTTCTCACCTTTGTGGCCTTCCTGAAAATGAAAGAGGAGAAGAAGCCCGCGATGCAAACTCAGTTTCAGCCCTACCTTGACTATCTTGGTCAGGTGGTGATTTACTATTTCCTTCTCCGGCAAGCATGTCTACCTTCTTAACTTTGCCCCTACCTCGTCTTGTAATCGACATTTTACTATCACGAAAGAAAACAATCTCAATGGTCATATAGGATTCCACCTATAAGATTGGCTCTAATGCACGATCTAAACAACTCCTAAATGACCCATAGCCTCCTGCTTATAAATGTGGTGCAAAACACATCCATAAGCAAGACTCTACTTAGACACGACTTTGTAGACACCCTAGGACAACCTGCTCTGATACCATTTTTGTCACGCCTCAAATCCCATTGAGGCAGACTGACACCCAAAACCGTTAATGCCAGAGAGAACCAACCTTCATTCATGTACACTCGTATGCATGTCACTAAATGAACACCACTCTATCATATATGGCTACAAGATACCAATGGCGGAAGTCATGGAAAAACATTCAATAGATATGAAACTTGGTCGTTAGGTCTATCACATCAAAAGCACACATTCCTTACATCCCTTAATTTGTCCCATAACGTCTACAAAAGCCTTTAACAGATACATAACCAAGCCTAAAGTCGGGACAAGTCCCCACTTTATACATTTGTTACACAGTACCAAAATAATGTACACAAGTGACTCGGAAAGCCCCGAACCAAATTAGAGCTCACCAATAGTCTACGGATGACCCAAATCCTACTGTGGAGGTCTACTGGCTCCTGTACCTGCAGTAAGTAAGGTAAGTCCCCCAAGGGACGTCAGTATGAAAGAATGTATTGAGTATTTAAGGCTATAAGAAACTATATGAAACAAAGGATCTCAAATGGAATCAATTACAAGTGAATAAACATTACGGATAAACAACCGTTCTATATATTTGTGGAACCATGTACATTACATTCATTACTTTCTTTGCTTTTACGTTCATCATCATTATCATTCATCCAGCTGATCAGTGGGTCACAACATAACATAATGTATCATAACATAACATCACATTGGGATCGTTCCATCCAGGCTTATGCCCCTTGGATTTCCACCCATAAATCAATAAATCAGGTTCGTTCCGACCAGGGTTTTCACCCCTCTAGATTGCCCCCGTATTTACTAATCATCGGGATCGTCTCTAGCTAGGCTTTCGCCCCTTTGAGCTACCATCCGGCCTCTAAGAAACACATATATGCATTACTTCATTCCTTTACTTGTGTGAGATTGATACATTGGTGGTTATAACATTATTGGAGCTTTGAAACATTGGTCAATGAATAAGAGACATGTAAATAACAATATATGTCAAACCTAAAATGAGATACTTTGGAACATTTCGAAATGGAGACAAGTAGGTAACAATGAGAACAATAGGTGCTGCCAAGGACACAGAAAGAGTAACCTTAAGTACCTTATCCTTCCAACGTATGACTATAACAGTTTAGCTCTTCCTTAAAGCGCTACTCTACAACAAAAGGACATAAAAAAGCCCACATTAACAACTAACTACATTACAAGTGCATAAGACCACAACGAGTTACATGACTGCCATATAACGTCATCTCACCCTCTTACAATACCATTTACTGCATTACCATACCAACAACACCAAAACATGTCACAAATCAACCAAGACATCATAAACCAATAGCATTTCACACCAAGTTTATACTTTACACTTTCTCATTAACAAAACGTCACATTTACTCCATCAAGTCATCTCAATACCTTTCACCATAACACATAAAACAATAATTCATAATTGATACGATTCAAAATGCCTCTGGAATACCCCTTAGGGCCATTCAAAGGGTACCATAAGTTAATGATTGCATCCAAAAAGGGTATAGGGGCATTGGGGGGTCAAAGAGAAGCAAAAACAATCAAAATAGAATTCTGGTTGGACCTGCGAAGCCACCTGCGCCCGCAGGTGGTTGAGGTACATCCGCAGGTTTCCATTGGCCTTTTCCAGGGCCACTTGTGTTGGCATCTGCGCCCGCAGGTGCCCCATCTGCAAAGGTGGATGCCCGATTCGGCCAAAATGGGTCTATTTTGGGTTCTTTTCTTGTAATAAATGGTACATGGGCATAAGTAAGCTTATATTTTCATATTTTATGTTAAATTGGATGCCAACAAACAACCATTGTCTTAGAACGCATATGAACATCACAAAACTACATTTTCCCTTCAATACGCCACCGGTTCCATGTACAATTTCACAACAACAATTCCAAATGTTATACAAAAAGAGGAAGCAAGTTATGGACATAACCATATCTTACATGTTGACATTTAATCCATCAAATTCACTTCCTTCAAGACCACAAGTCTCCTTTCAAGTTTATAAGACAAAACCCTTTACCGATTAAGCAAAAGTAGACTGTTTCACACATAATGAATCGCTCAACACTTTGTTAACATAACCAACATGATTTACACACCATATTATTCATATAATATATTAAACCATGAGAGTAAACACTTACCAAAGCTTGCAAGGACGTGATCTTGTCCAAAGGGAATAGTTGCTTAGCGTTTGTGAGAAGAGAGAATGTTGTGGAAAAACCTAGAAATTGCATGTGTGTCTTAATGAATAAAATCTGATTTTTGTTGACTTTTATATTACCTTAATGGTCATCCTTAGCCAAACTTGGGTCAATAATTGAGGGTTTACTTGGTCAAACGTAGAATGGGTCATTTTCCCATTTGGGCTATGTCTTTTGCTTAATATTTGGGCCTCTTTTGAGCCCATTAACACAAGACTAATTCAGCCCACTAAAATTCATATGTAATACACCAACCATTTCATGTTTGAATAATTCTATAAATGTTACGGTAATCAATTAGATTCGTAAATGTACGGGGTATTACACTAATCCTTAACTGATGGTAACCGAACCTTAAATCAATTAAACAAAACACTGCTGCACCCTGAAGTTGGTCGAATAAATCATCAATACAAGGCATAGGATACTTATTAATCATTGTCACCTTATTTAGTTGCCTATAGTCGATGCACATACGCATATAACAATCATTCTTCTTTACAAATAGAACTAGAGAACCCTAAGGAGATACCATTAGTCTAATGAAGCACCTACCCAGAAAATCCTGAAGCTAAATATTTAGCTCCTTTAGCTTGGCAGGAGCCATACGATAAAGAGCAATAGAATTAGGCCGGGTGATCGACTCAAAGTTAATAACAAACTCTAAATCACGCTATGGAGGAAGGCCGGGTAGGTCACTAGAAAAAACATCTGGAAAATCATGAACAACAAGAACAGAGTCAAGCAAAGGACTCTCAACACTAACACCCTAAACATAAGCAAGGAATGACTCATAACCCCTCGATATAAGTTTCTTAGCCAAAATGTAAGAAATAATCCCTATCGATGCGAGGCTAAAATAACCCTGCCACACAACCGGAGGCATGCCAGACCTGGCTAATGTAATGGTTATAGAAAAGAAATCCAAGCCCGCATGATAGGGGGATAACCAGTCCATGCCTAGAATCAAGTTAAAATCCACCATGTCTAACATAATGAGATCAACCTGAGTTTTAAACTCTCGAACAGTCACCAAACCTGATCTATATACCCGATCCACTATAATAGAATCACCCATAAGGGTAGCTACTTGTAATGGCATAAATAATGGTTTTAAAGACAAGCCCAACCGCGATGCATAATAAGTAGAAATGTATGAATTTATGAAATCGGGATCAAATAATGCAGAAGTTGGTTAATGGCATACTAAAATGATACTTGTGATTACAAGATTCGAAGCCTCAGTCTCTAGTATACCAGGAACAGTATAAAATGGCCCTACCCACTATCGAACTGGGTGTTTACTCAACCACATATCCTACCTCCCCGAGGACCAACTTTTAAACCATAGGGACCACCCTTGCGACCCTGAGCCCCACCACTAACTAGCGACAGCACTAATCTAATCGGCTGAGCACTCTGAGCTGAAGGCTTAATCATCCTGTGCTAGGAAAACTTTCAAGAGAAATAATCAACAACCCCAAACTCATAGCAAAACCTCTAGCACTCTACTCTATCTAGAAGGTTTGGCTGATCCAGAATGGCCACCTCAACCTAATGACCCTGATTGAACACCCCTCACTGGCTGACTACTGCTCTGACCACCTGAACTACCATAACTAGGCTGACTCCTACCTGAGATCTGAAGTGCTACCTTAATGGGCCTAATAGGCTGACCCTGGTGCTGATAAGGATGACGCTGGGGGTACCTACCCTAAAATCCTCAGCCTCTAAACTGTGAGCCGCTATGGCTCCCACTGTAACTACCTTAATAATGGGGTCTCTTATTGCTACCCCTTAAGCCTTGAGATCTATCTCCTTTATAGTCTAGACATCGCCAACAATCTTGTTAAATGACTTCCCTAAAGGCACAAAACTCTAAGTAGCACTTCAAAGCAGTAAATTTAACACTTTGACAAAACACCAAATCGTCTAATACTCTATAGGTAAAATCATGGTGGCATGCCTAGCTAGCTCGTGAAACCTTGGCTCATACTCGGCCACAATCATAGTACCCTGCCTCAATCCAAAAAACTCATTTCTAAGGCACACGTGTATTCTGGGAGCATGTACTTCTCCAATAAAACCTCAGAGAACTGAGCCTAAGTCACAAGAGGAGATCCAACTAGCCTAGAATCAAGATAACATCTCCACCATTGTATCTCTACCCTGTCAAGATGATATGTCATATCAGCCACTCTGCACGACTCAACCAACCCCAAATTATGGAGCCTCTACTCATGACTGGTTAAAACCTTATAAGCATCCTCTCCTGGGCTTTGGCAAACATGAGTGGAGTGAATCTAAAAAATTCACCCACTATTTTTTTCTCCTACCCGATCTTAACTGGCTGGGTTACTACCGATTGTAGGATCTACTGGTGATGGTGGAACCTCTACTCTAGGAGCCGAAGTTGCAAGTTGTGCCCCTAAATCGATACCACCATGGGCTGCTGTCTAAGCTCTATCTATCGGCGGACCACCAACCAGCACCAATAGCTAAACCAATGTGTCTTTAAGAACTACGAAAGATATAAAAATGGTGGGGCTTGGGCTGCCCCCTGGACAACCTGCTGCTGTGGCAGCGGAATTTCTAGTGTTATTTCTGGCCCAGGAGCAAAAAAAGGATTTGGTGATGGCTCTCCCTAGTACCTCTTCTTCAAACTGGAACTCTAGTAGCAAGCTCGAGGTCCTGATCCCCAGCTGTCGTACCCCGCATCCTAACCATTTGTAGAAGAGTGAAACAACAATAAGAATTTGGAAATCAATACAAATACAACACATAGAAGTGAACCAAAAAGATAAGATTTTCCTAAAATTTTATGTAGCGAAAATAGGATACAGACGTCTCTATACCAATCCATGGGACTATACTAAAGATCGGCTCTCATACCAATGCTACCGATGAACCTAGGCTCTGATACCAAGTTGTCAATCTAATTTCTAAGGTCATGATGGCACCGACCCAATTTCTAAGGTCATGGTGACACCTACTTTAACCCACTAGTAAGTAAGCCAAGCCATAGCCCATAACAATGAATAATGGGATAACAAGCAGAAGATAAAGGAAAACAAGAATGGGACAGAGATACAACAACAATATAGGAAGAAGCAGAAAGATAGACATACATAATATACTGCACAAAAGAGGGAAGAGGACAAAATATAAAAAATAAATCCCTCCCAATACCTGGTAAGGTCGATACAAGAGACTCTTTGACCAAAATAAGAGTACTAGAAAACATCTAAAATATACATATATATATAGTAGTCTCAGAAATACAAAAGACTGTAGTTGAAACAGATGGAGGTGGATCAGCTCCGAACTCTAGAAAGCTCACCCCATCTCTGGATTAGTTGTAGGGCCTGAGGATAACATCAATATCGGTGGCTCGTACTAGAATCTGCATCAGGGAAAAGATCCAAAAGTTCAATATGAGTACCAAAGCAACAAGTACTTAGTAGGCATCATTGTCCATTAAGCTCAAATATTGTAAAAGCATAAATAAAGTGCGAGTGTGTAAGCTAAGTCAACAGTAAGGGCAAAAATGTAAATAACAACTATGTTTGGAAAATTCGATAAAGGAAATAAGTAACTCAAAAGTAAAAGCAACTACAACCTAATTAGGACCCCACAAAATTAGATGGCATGCACAAGAAGACAATTAACCCATTCGAGCCCCCATAAACCGGCGAGTGCAAACAAGAATAAACTATGGGTAAGAAATATAAATAACCTATAACTGAATGGATGTCAAGTAACCTTTCGATCCAAATCCATGCTGAAAAATCTAGGTATGTACCGAGGTTGAATCAGAAATAGCGGATAATAACAAAAGGCCGAATGATGCATATACAACAGAACCTAGTGAATCTGCCAGAACTCCCAGTAATAATCCTAATTAACATACGAAAATCTCAACCGTGATCATAGATATATGCTGAACTCAAACCAAAACTCATAAATAGCCAGTTGTAACCATAATTGATAATCCCATAAGGAACCAACCATACCCAATACAAGTCTCATGCAAGAACTCATAATAAAAGTAATAGAGCATACGCCAGATTTGAACTTGAACTCGAATGTAAATACATAAGTATAAGCATAACTAGTTAGTGGGAAGAAATTCAAGGTTTCAAGCCTATCTCTAATCCATAAAGTCATATAACCCAATCTTGGGTAGTTAAGTCCTCTAAGGTAAGGTAGGTCCCAATTGCTAGGTCTAGGAGGTGCGGTCCAAGGTCAGGTACTACTCTACCTAGGGGGAAAAAAGCTAAAATAGGACAGTAATCCAGTCTAAGTCAAAATCAATCCAAGATAATAGGTAGCAACCATGAATCTAAATAAGCCTAAAGAGGCTTCAGATTAAATATTCTATTTAAAAAGAGGTAGTGGGCCCACTCAGGGTTCCAATAACCCAACCTACATCAGAACCTACCCAAGTATAGTCTAAGGCTTCCCATTCCCATCTCAAGGTACTAATAGCACTAATCCTAGTCCTAAACGATGATAATTCACTATAATAGGGGAGAACGGGTGAGAACTTTACCAAGAAGGGCCCTAACCGACTAAATAAGGCATAAAAATGCTAAAACAATAACCGAGATAAAACTACCTACCCAAAACTAGCACAATAGTACACTAATACCATAATTAAGCTTAATCTAAAAGGAGGGTAAGCCTAGCCTACCAGGACGCCGTCAAATCATCTACATCGGTGCTTTCCCATTTTGAGAGGCCTCTGAGAGTTGCCATGCTATCAAAATAACGACCTATGCATCAAGATGAGATAATCAATACCCATATTATGTATAAACGCTTTGGGTCAGAAATCAAACTATGTATCCTTTGTGGGGCCCACTTACGAAATCCCAAAATTAAAACCATCACAGCGGCCCATATGTCTCAAGGATCAATTGCCATATTCAATTTAGCTAAATTCGATCTCAAACAGTACCCACATGGAAAATTAACAGGAAACTTAGGGATTAACGATGGCATAGGGCTCACAAACACGTCCCCAAGCTTAACCCAACTCAATTATGTGATTCTCCCATAATTTACGAGCTCAAATAGTCTATAATGGAGGATTTTATACTTGGAGTTAAAGCTGGAAAATTTAGGGGCCTTATATATGTAATGTCAGCGAAGGATGCTTTAGCGGTTATATGACCGCTAAAGTGCCCAAGAGTCGCAAAGCGACCAGGCCCAGTCTGGACAAACTATACTTAAGTGGTTCAAGGCTTCTAAAGAGACTACCTCTTTAGCAGTCTTTTGGCCGCTTAAGCGACTGCACAAGATAACTTGGCACTTGCCAAGATTAACAAGTCCCAACAGACTCTGATCGGGTGCTGGGGAACCATGCTCGCAAACAAACTATGCTTCCCTACAAAATTCAACATTCTGGAATCAAAAATGCCGTTGAAATTTCTAGTCAGGGTCATTTTGAAAAAGGTAGGTCCTACACCCCAAGGGGCTATATTAGCCAAATTCCTCCCAATAGCCCAAAATACGTCTGAAAGCCTCGAGACCCAGACCAAGGGTCTCCTTAGCCTAAAATCAATATTTTAGAGCTGATAACACTGTCATAAATGGAATCTGAGGCTATTTTAAGGTTTTCGCTTGAGACCCATTCCTTAACTTCAAAAGCTCTAAAATAGGGAAATGGCTATAAAAACCAGTTGAAGTTCCCGATAACTGAACTGTCAGTCCCAGCAAGTCAGAAATGACCTGGGCAGCTGTACAAAAGCTCTAAATAGAGTAAAAGCATGAAAATGTAGGAAATGACCAGGAGGGTCATTACAATAGAGCTCTATTTTGGGTAATTTTTTGTGCATTTTCTTTTTTTTTTGGAAAGGGGTAATTTCTCAAACCTTAGATTTTTATTTATATCACTGTTTTACCTCAGATTTTGGACTAACACAATACTAAGGGTTTGAAATTTAACGTCAAATCTTACTTCATTTTTAATCAAACTTCATATTCATGTTCCTTAACCTATGAGTAAGATTTATACGCCATTTTTACACAAATCCCAATGATTATTTCATGATTTTATCCTCAAATCTTTAATTTCTACCTTAAATTTTGGAGTGTTACTAGTAAAGCTAAATGATGATATTTTGATTATTTTAAACTTGATTTATATCCCGTTTTTGATAAAATTTCAGATTTAAACTCCTTAGGTTATGGGTAAATTGATTTTCTAACAAAATTCTAATTATTCCCTTGGGTTGTTAAGATGCCAAATTACACCTTGCAATTAAAGTAGAAAGTGGTCACTAAATTAAATATAGAACCCAATGAAAGTTGGGGTCAATACCTTAGAGAATATGGCTAGAAGTTAGGTTAATACGATTATTTAATCTATTAATTAATTATTTCCAAAGGGGGGATTGAAAGACAAGTAACAATTTGTAATTTTTTTGTAACAAGTATGTAGAGTTTGTTTTTTGTAACCAATTAATGAGAATAAACTAGGCTTGTGTTCTCCATGATTTCATAACTCAGTAAGCGTAGAATACTTGTGATCTATCAAGTGTTTAGCATGCAAAATTGGTAAGTTAGGTTCACCTAAACGGTTGGTCCCCAATCTAGGTGAATATCACTCTGCAACTTGGTCTGCCTAAGTGTGTTTACTTTACTATCTCTTACCCTTGATCCCAAATTAGCTATACTCGGACAGGGCTCAAGTTATTAGATGAGGGTTGATAGCTTCAAATATCTATTGTTAATCCCTTTTCCTATTCTCTACCTCTTTGGTACAACAACTAAAGAATTAAGATGAGTTCTAAGGTTGGGCACCATTAAAAAGCAATCAATACGAAGAAAAGACCAGCACATGCATAAATGCTATTCAAGAATTACTAAGTACTTTAACCTATGTTGTTAATTCATCATGGTTCTCACAACACTAGTTATGGGATTTAGCTACTTATGGCTTGAGAATCACAATTAGAGATAATAGACAAAATCATAATTATGAAATTACGAATTGAGTAGAGTAAATCAGAATCTTCAATTATCAACGAAGAATTAGTAACCAATAATCAAAGTATTAATAATTCTCCAAATCATTTGACCAAAATAATGTTATATGTTTCTAAGGCTTACAAGAGCGTAATAGTGCAAAAACTTAAATAAATATGGAGAAGAAAAGAATAAAACAATTTTCGCCGACCTACACGGCGGCTCCTAGCTCTGTCTAGACCAAAAGTTTTGTAAAAATTATTCTTATGGCCTATTTATAGGTGCAGAAACCTCAAATAAAATTACTGAGTCCAAAATGGACTTGAAAATAAAAACCCAGTTGATTTAAGACTGATGCATGGCATACAGTGTCCGCCTCTAAGAGCTTGATAGTAACACTTTGCCATATATTGGATTTGGTCTTCAGAATTTTACACATGGGGGTATTTTCTTTATTTTCAATTCAAATTCAACTTCTGCAGCTCTTACCTATTATATATTATTATATTAAATTTAATCTATTAAATGGCTGCTTGATTTTCTTATATAATTTCTTGATTTTAATTCTATTTTTTCTCATAATTTCTTCATCTTCATACCAATTTAATCCAGCACATAAACTTATAATATTAAGCATAATCCATAAAATTTATTCTAAAAAATATCACGACCCAAATCATTGGATCTTGCAGGCACCTACCCAACTCTACCCTAGATCGGAGAACCCTTACAATACAACCTTAAATCAACTACAGAATACATCTCTAAAACCTTAAACATTAGCAAATAATTAAACTTTTTATTTTGACCAAATGTTTTACAAAATAAATGCAAAATTCAACAAAACAACTTCCCAGAACCTATTCTAAATATGTACAAGAGCTTTAAATACAAGAATGGTAAAACAAGACACAACCTCCATGTAAGAGTAGAATAACATGAGCTATTAAGGAATGATCTCCACCGCACTATAGAAACCTCAATTGACCAGTAAACGTATCTATACCCCCCAAAAAAGGTATGGTTAATGTAGTATTAGTACAAAACACATGTACTAGTAGGTGTCATCGTCCTACCACGTTAGAAACATAAAATAACATATAGCAACCAAGAAGAGATCATGGGGTTATCATTTAACAAACCTCAACATACTTCAATTCCCAACCTTACCACTTTCTTTTGATTAAACATTATTAGCTTATCCTCAAAGCGTGACTAAATAATACAATACCATGAAACCATCAAACCCATATCTCTTATTCACTCATCTCATTTACTTTAGTTATATACTTCTCTCTCATAAATCCTCTTCTTTGTGTAGTGACCCATTCCATCGTTACTAAAGACACCTCATCCAAGGGTGCGAGGTACGAAAAATTTTATAATGTAACCTTGAATTAGTTGCATAAAAGACTTAGTTGAAAAATTCTGAAATTTGAATTTTGGGGCGGGCTGACATCATTCCACTGTTGAGGGAATTTTTCCGCTATAACAATGTCCTAGTAGTGGCCAATCGGCTGGTATAGCGGGACACCAAGGGCCTAAATCACTCCCCTATTTTGAATGGATATGTGTGACTGCTATAAAACCCACCATTTTCTCGATAATTCCATGCAAAAAATCACTAAAATAGAGCCAAAATTTTGAGTTCTTACTTCTATAGCAGCTGTTTTGCATCCAGGTGGGCTAGATTTAATTGAGTAGCATAGACTTAGGTTAGGAAAAGTATCCATGACATAGATTAATGGGAGATTCCATGTTTAGACCCATGGGTATAGTGTTTGGTTGGATAAAAATTGCAACTCCAGATTTTCTAAAATATAAATCGTGGTTGTGTGTGATATTGATTTGTGATATGAGCAAGGTTGTTTTGTTGTTAATGCTAAAACCAAATTATTGATAATTGTAATATTGATAAGCTCTAATTTGATGTTAAACACTGATGAATGCTCATTTAGAGATGATTGGTGCTATAGTGTAAGTTAAATGAGGATATTAGATGGCAGAATAATCATGGTAAAAACTTAGGGTTAAGATGGAAGGTTGGTTGTATTAAAGTATGAACCAAATGGTTAGATGAGTACTTAGATATTTAAACTCCTATATAAGTTCTTAAATAATATGAGAAATATTGGTGCAATACATGACCTAGTAGGTGAAGGTTAAATGTAGTTGAAAACCCAATTTAGTTTATTTTTGCAAATTAACTATATCTTTGTGTACTTGTTACAATGCATGTTTAAAAGGTGTAATCATTGAATGATATGCTAAGTGTCTAATCACATCTAATGTGGTTGTATTAAAGACTTATTAGTTATCCAAGTATGATTGTGTTATTCTCATTAGTGTTTGTACTTGTTGTTATATCAGTTGTTATTGTGAGATGAACCCGTAATGGTCATCATCATGGAATTGGTAAAACTCAAGGAGTATAAGGGTGGGGATATTGTAATAAGGGTAGCATCACATTGGTTTAGGATAAGGGTTGTATACACTAGATTTCTAGGATTTTGGTACATGGACTGAGCTCGTCCCTTGCAGGTCATATCTAGTGGGAAATCATAAGACCCTTACCATATGTGTACACGATAATGGTGAGTTTGATGGTTCCTTGAGTGGACCGGGTTTTGTTGTTATTTATATATTGGGTTCCTTGAGTGAACTGTGTAATCTTATTATTGTTATATTAGATCCTTATGTGGTATGGTCTAGTGGCGTAATTGAAAGATATAATTTCTATTGATGTCTATTTAACAGTAATTAAGGCAAGATGGAACTTAGTGCCATTAGTCATGGTTTTGTTGACTTGGTTCATTATTGATAGTCATGATATGGACTTGATGAATTGCATGTGATAACATATGCTTGCCTGGTTATTGATTGTTGTCATTGAATATAGTGTTGCCTTGGTGGATTCCCGAATTAAATTATAATTTCCTGATTGTTTATAAGAATATATAAGTAAGGGTGTTGATGACTTGTTATTAGTTAGTTATGTGTTCCTATGATGCATGGGTATCTCTACAGGTAGGTAGTTTTGGGAATCTTGATAATTATTTAGGAAAATTAAAATGGGTTTTAAGCGCTGGGATTCGTCATGGCCATTGTTGTTGAGTACTTGTTGAGTCTGTGTTAAATACATAATCAGAGGTGACAGAAGTACTGAGAAGTAATACTTAGAGTTGAATTTGGTAGAGTGGTTGACTTATCGATTAGTGAAATTTACTAAAAGTTAAGGGAGTTTTCAATAAAGAGTGTATAAAACTAGGGAGGTGATGACTTTTTATGAGTAAAGTTATTGTATAGTAAAATTATTTAAGTGCATGTTTCCTTTCGGATATTTATGTTGTGTTTATGTGATCTAATTTTGGGTCGTTGGGTCGGTCGATGATGCTTACCAATGCATATGGTTGTACTGATACTACTCTTGCTATACCCTTTTGTGGTATAGTCTAGTTGCAGGATCAGTTAGTGTTTCTTGGTTGATGCAGTAGAGATCTTCAGTAGCTTTTGTCTTCTCCTTCTTATAGTTGAATCTGGTTCTTGATTATTCTTTTTCTTGTCTTGTAGTATCGCTTGTACCTATCTAGACTAGATCTTATGGATAGATTTTCTTTTGTATTAAAGATTGTAACCATTTTCATATTAATAAAACCTATGGTTTAATGTTTTTTTAAGACTTCCACACAATTTATAAATGGGTGGTAAGGGTTCTCCTGTCTAGGTTAATGTAGGTGCCCTCACGATCCGGTTAGTTGGGTCGTGACAACTGGTATCAGAGCCTAGGTTACCGGTCTCATAAGCTGATGTAAAACAAGAAAATAGAAACAAGATAAAAGTTAAACATACAAATTCAAGAAATATAGACACAACTAGATTCAAACAATTAAAAGATGTAATGGTGAAACTAACCAAAACACAACTTAATTGGAAATTAATAGCACCTAATATATTAGAATTCTCAAGAAGGAATAACCTTATTTGCAAATCCTAGGACAAGATGTTGAAAATCAACAAAGGGTTTTCAACCACTCAAAAGGAGACATAATTCTTAAAATGTCCAAAAACTAATGGTCCAAACCCTATTAGCTAACTATTTATACTAAGGGCTAAAAAAAGTAATGAAAGACCAAGTTGACTTTCATTTAAATTACAAGCTAATTTAAATGGTAGAGAGTTAATATATTAAATATCTTCAAGTCTTCCATGTTAGAACCTTCAAAACATTCTATTTTCATGCATAAAGATTGCAATGCTGGAAGGTCCTTAGCTTGACTCCTTGTGAAAGGACTGCTTGGCGTAGTGCCACTTTGATGTACATCATTCTCCCCTTCATTAAAATAATTTGTCCTCCAGTCCAAACCTACATCAAAAAGAGATAAATCACTAACATTGAAAACATTATGGACCAAATACTCACTTGGTAAGTCCACTTTGTAAGCATTATCTTCAATCTTCTCAAGAACTTGAAAAGGTCCATCTCCTCTTGGCATTAGCTTATTATTCCTTTTGCTTTGAAATTGGTCTTTTCTAAAGTGAACCCATACCCAATCACCGGGTACAAAGGTGACTCTTTTCTATCCCTTGTTGCCTCTTTTTTTTTTGCATCTTTGTTGGCCTTCTCAATTTGCAATCTTACTTTCTCATAGATGCTCTTCATAACTTTTGCCTTAGCTTTTGCATCTACACTCACAATAACATCTTTGCATAAAGGATTTAAATCTAATGGAGTCAAGGGATTAAAGCCATAAACACACTCAAAAGGGGTTATACCAATAGATCTATGAATAGTTCTATTATATGCAAAGTAAATTAATGGCAATTGATCCTTCCAAGTAGTTAACTTTACTTTAACCATAGCCCTAAGCATGTTACCTAAAGTTCTATTAACTACCTTAGTTTCACCATCTGTTTGAGGATGACAAGAAGTATAAAATAGCAACTTTGTTCCTAAATTTCCCCACAAACACCTCCAAAAAAGGCTAAGAAATTTTGAATCTCTATCACTAACAATTGTTTGGGGAACACCATGCAATTTCATCACATTATGAACAAATAAAGTAGCAACATAAGATGAATCATCACTTTTATGGAAAGCAACAAAGTGAGACATTTTAGAAAATCTCTCCACAACAACAAAGATGCTATCCTTACCATTCCTAGTCTTAGGATGGCCAATAACAAAATCCATAGAAATTTCTAGCCAAGGATCGGTAGGAATAGGAAAAGGGGTATACAATACATAGGGTTGGGTATAAGATTTAACATACTTACAATCCAAACACCTAGCACAAATTCTCTCAAAATCTCTTATCATCTTGGGCCAAAAGAAATGCTTACTAAGAATAGCTATGTTTTTGACACTCCAAAATGAACCATTAAACCTCCATTGTGTGCCTCTTTCACCAACAACTCTCTCTATGATGACATAAGCACACAAAGCTTTCCATTTCTAAAAAAATAGCCATCCTTCAATTCAAATCTAGGAGTTCTAACTTCATTACCCTTCTTAACAACTTGCACACACCTCCAAAGACTTTTCCAAAATCATCATCCTTAAAATGTAACTCCTTCAAACTCTAAAAACCTACCAACCTAGAAGTCAAGGAATTCATCAATGAATATATTCTAGATAGAGCATCCACCATAATATTTTCTTTGCCTTGATTATAATTAATCACATATGGAAAAGACTCAATAAACTCTATCCACTTGGCATGCCTCTTATTAAGCTTATTTTGGACCCTAATATGCTTCAAAGCCTCATGATCGGTTCTAATCAAAAACTCTTTATGCCACAAATAATGTTACCAATTTGCTAAAGCTCTCACTAGGGCATAGAGTTCCTTATCATAGGTAGAATATTGTAATAGAGCTCCTCTTAATTTCTCACTAAAGTAAGCTATGGGTTTCCCTTCTTGCATCAAAACCGCACCAATGCCTACCCTACTAGCATCACACTCAATTTAAAACATCTTATCAAAGTTGGGAAATTAAAGTAACAGAGTGGAACTAAGTTTCCCTTTCAAAATTCTAAAGGCTTCCTCTTGTTTTATACCCCAAATAAAATGCTTATCCTTCTTAATGACCTCAGTTAGAGGAGCGGCTAGAGAACTAAAACCCTTCATAAATCTCCTATAAAACTTTCCAACCCATGGAAGCTTCTAACATTACTAATGGACTTAGGGGTTGGCCAACTTCTAATAGCCTCTACCTTTTAATAATCCCCCTCAACTCCTCTTGAACTTACAACAAAGCCAAGGAAAATAACACGGTCCACACAAATAGAACACTTTTTAAAATTCACATACAACTTTTCATTCTCAGCACATCAAATATCATCCTCAAATATTGCACATGATCATCCAAACACTTGCTATAAATCAAAATATCATCAAAATAAACCACAACAAAATTATTAATAAATAATTTAAGCACATGATTCATTAATCACATAAAAGTGCTTGGTGCATTGGTTAGCCCAAAAGGCATCACCATCCACTCATATAATCCAAACTTAGTTTTGAAAGTGATTTTCCATTCATCTCCGAATTTTATTCAGATTTGATGGTTTCTACTTCTTAAATCAATTTTAGAGAATAAGGTAGAACCACATAATTCATCTAGCATATCATCAAGTCTAGGAATGGGATGTCGATATTTTACCATAATTTTATTAATGGTACGACAATCTACACATATCCTCCATGCCCCATCCTTCTTGGGGACTAGAATCACGGGAATCGCACATGGACTTAAACTTTCTCTCACCAAATATTTATTCAAAAGTTCCTCCACTTGTCTTTGGAATTATTTTGTCTCATGAGGATTGCTCCTATAAGCCACTTTATTGGGTATTTCAGAACCCCGTACAAAGTCAATTTCATGCTCTATTCCTCTCAAAGGAGGAAGCCCACTTGGTATTTCTTCAGAAAATAGATGTTCATAACCTTGCAATAAAGAAGAAATAACACTTGGCAAAGACAAAGAGGTTAGTTCATTGTTAGAAAGTAAATAATAACCTTTAGGTCTAGTAATATGACTTGAGTAACATCCTCAATGTTTAGCTCTTTTATGCTCTCTTGATTTTTCAAAATCATGCACATTTTATCTCTTCCTTTAATTTTTTTCTTTTCTTTCTCACCTCTATCTTTCTGTGATAACTCATACTCACTTGAGCTCTCAACCTCTCCTTTTTTTCTCTCTTGAGTTATCACTTTTCTCTCCCTTACCTCTCTCTTTCTTTTCTCTCTCAAGTTTTTCTTTTAACTCTCCCATTTTTCTATATTTCTCACACACTGAAAAGGAGAAAGAGGGTTAAGAATGTGCCTTTTTTCCATCCTTAACAAATGCATATTTATTTGACCTTCCATAATGTTTAGCCCCTACATCATATTCCCATGGCCTTCCTAATAATAAATGGGAAGCTTGCATTGGTACAATATCACAAGGCACTTCATCATGATAACTTCAAATCTTGAATTTTATCAACACTCATTTGGTCACCTTGATTTTACCACATTCATTGAGCCGTTGTAATCTATATGGTTTTGGATGCCTTCTTGTTGGAAGTTTCAATTGTTCTACCATAGATACACTAGAAACATTGACACAAGTTCCACTATCAATGATAAAGAAATATAATTGCTCTTGAACTCTACACCAATTATGAAACAAGTTGTTCCATTGATCAAGATCTTCCCTTGATAGAGCACTCATAATTTTCCTCACAACAGGAATAAGTTTTCCATCTTTATTAATTTCTTCTCCACCATCTTCTCCCATAATCTCATCACTACTATCATTCTCCCCGTGGACATCTTTAGATTCATCTTTTGTTTGATAACCACCATCATTCAATGTAATGATAGTTCTTCTATTAGGACACTCATTTACTCTATGACCATATCCTTGACATTTAAAACACTTTATTTTAGATGAAGTTTCAAGTCTAGATTTGTTACCTCCATCCTTGTAGTCCACCTTTGATTTACCTCTGTCCAAGTTGGTCTTGAAAGCTTGCTTTTCACCTTTGGATTTGTCCCAAGTAGGAGATGATTTCCAAACTTCCTTATTTTTAGCCCATGAAGAAGAAGAAGATTGCACCTTTGACTTGTTCTCCTTTTGATGACCCTTTACCTTGAGTGCCATTTGATAAGCTTAATATAAATTAGAAATATGATGCAATTCCAATAGTTTTCTTACCTTATTATTTAAGCTTGAGATAAATTTTACCACAAGCTTCACCTCTTTATCATTGACATTAGCTCGAATCCTAGTATGCTCTAGCTACTCGTAATACTCTTCCACACTCTTGCTTCCTTGTTGAAGATTGTAATACTTCTTTGGTGTATCTTGTTCATAATCTTGACCCACAAAACTTTCTCTCATATGCCTTTTCATGTCATTCCAACTTGTAACAAAATCTCTATTCACCAAAACATCTCTTTCAATTTTCTCCCACTATGTAGAAGCAAAACCATCAAGGTGACTTATAGCATAATTCATTTGCTTAACATCACTCACATTGCTGAGATTATATTGCCTTTCAATCTTCACAATCTAATCAAGATATTTTTTTGGCTCGCTACTTCCTTTGAAGAATCGAAGTGTAACCTTGATATTGTTGAATCCTCAATCTTCATCATCATTTCTTCTATTGTATTCTCTACCGTCAACCTTATACCAACCTCCATTTCCTCTTCTTCTTCCTCTCCCACCTAATCTCTCTTATTGAACTTGGTTGTTGACTCCATAATCATAATTATCACCATCAAAAGAATCATTCTCTTCAAGGTTATGTTGGGCTCTCATTTGAAGTCTAGTGGCTTGTGGGGGAGATTTGTTTGTTGATTTCCCCTTTTAGAAGTATTGCTTCATTACGAACCTTTCGTAAAGTATAAAAAATTCCTCACCACTCACTCACTACATATATCCCTCTCTTTGTCACTCACACTCGTGTATCACCCTAAGGCCAATGGCTTTTAAGGCCACCCTCAAATGAACTTACTTCCCTCTTGCCTTTTACCACTCTTGAATAACCCAGGGTTGAGAGTCAAAACCATTAAATAAGTCACAATTAGTACTACTTCTTCGGGATGGAGTAGAGTTTATATAAATCAAGAAAGGACAATTAGAAACTAAAGGACAAGGAAAAAAATAAGCATACAATGAAATGAAAAGAAAAAACACGAAATAATTTAGCACGAACAAATTAAATGGAAAAGAACTAGTTTAATATTGAGTATGAACTAATACTCAAAGTAAACTAGCTAGAATCAACAAGAAAAGAAGGGAAAACAAGTTTGGAAGATATAGGCTATTTTGTAATTCTCAAATTCATCTTTTTGGAGAAGCTCATTTTTTTTAATCAATCTCTTTAAATACCTAGATAATTGAGCTCAATTTTTAGATATGCCTTCCCCATAACTATATCAACAACTTCTAACCAACAATTTCTTCAAACAAACACCAAATCAACAAAATCCATTTTCAAGTTTCTCAAAGCTTCAAATCTCCACAATGGCTTTCAATAATTTTATAAGCCATGTATTATTTTATTTTCAACAAGAAAATAACAATATGTAGTTCAAGGAATAATATCAAACAAAAATGAATTCCATTTTTTGTTTAAACCCAAGACTTAGATTTGTGAAAAGAAATCTTCCACAAATCTAATCCAAGCTCTTGATACCAATTTGATGTGAAACAAGAAAATATAAACAAGATAAAATTTAAAGATACAAATTCAAGAAAGATAAATACAATTAGATTCATACAATTAAAATATGTAATGGTGAAACTAACCAAAACACCACTTAATTAGGAATTAATAGCACCTAATCTATTGGAATCCTCAAGAAGGAATAACCTTACTTGCAAATCCTAGGACAAGATGATGAAAATCAACAAAGGGTTCAAGCTCTCAAATGGAGGCAAAATTTTTCAAATGTCCAAAAACTAATAGTCCAAACCCTAATAGCTAACTATATATACTAAGGGCTCAAAAAATAAAGAAAGACCGAATTGCCCTTCATTTAAATTACTAGCTAATTCAAATGGTATACACTTAATATATTAATTATCTTCAAGTCTTCCATGTTGGAACCTCCCAAACATTCCATCTTCATGCATAAAGATTGTAAAGCTTGAAGGCCCTTAGCTTTACTCCATGTGAAAGGACTTCTTGGAGTAGCGTCACTTTGATGTACATCATAAGCACAAGAGCCAATGTTTAATAGATTACTATGGAATGGTATGGTTAAATCCACATTGAATCTTTGGGAAACTATGAGGCATTTTAGAAAACTGTTACACTTTCTTCTTTCCTCTCATGTGGTCTGCATGATTGTTTGTATGGGTTTAGTCTGATTGATATCTTTCAATTCCAATTGGTATCTTAAACAAACAAAGAGATTTCAC
This sequence comes from Capsicum rhomboideum, assembly GCA_031232105.1. Taxonomy (NCBI): domain Eukaryota; kingdom Viridiplantae; phylum Streptophyta; class Magnoliopsida; order Solanales; family Solanaceae; genus Capsicum; species Capsicum rhomboideum. The sequence continues at coordinate 57,674,267 of CP124718.1, forward strand.
TTAACTCCATTTGGAATGACACAAGGAATGAAATTGGAAACTAAAAGGTTCCAATTAGTATCTAGCCGTAATGGCTGTGTGTAACTTCTTCATGATTAGTTAGTGGTCGTCAAGGGCATGATGAGTAAAGGACCTACTTAGTCAAATAAAGAAATGGTTCATTTTATTAATGAAACCTTTTGAGTTGATATTCATATGAATTGTAATTGCTTGGATGATTGTGAATTTGTGATGAGTGAAGTGGTCATAAATTATTTTTGTGTTGTTGGTTAAGAAAGCGTGCGCTGTGTGGTTTGAGTGGAAAATTAAATGCTAAGTGCTAATCACGGTGTTGCTACCTGTAAAGTTGGTAGATGAAATGATTAATGGTAGTGGAAGTTCTTGTTTCAAGTGGATATGAAAGTAATAAAGATGACAATGCTGAATATTAGTGGAAGTTGTTGCGAAAATTGATTCTAGTGGTGATCTATAATCGTGCTATAAAAAGTGGTGTTTCACTTAATTGATTGTCTTCTTTTGATTTTCTTAGTTCGATCTTGGGATTATGATTTAATTGTTGTGCAATTTCAAATTTAACTATTCAGGAAGGGAATGAGAGAGAGGAATTATAGAATACTGGAAATTTTTTGTGCTACTACTGTTGGGTCGCTATAGTGGGCACTACCCTTCTACTACGAGCCCGCTATAGCGGGAATACTCGCGCTATAGTGGTGTCGTGGTAGCAGTATGTAGGCCTCTATAATGGGATGGGCTAGGATAAAATCCCAACCCTATTTTCCCCTATTTTGCATTTCATTCTCAACCTATCCAAAACACTATATTAAGATACCAACTACCACATGATTGATGAAAATCACATTGCATAAGATAAATACTATGCATTCACTACTAGTTTAATAAAAATATTCATCCATTTGCAATGAAAAATAATAGAGAGAATTGTTTGTTAGATGCCCCAAATAGGGACAAACAAAATCTAAATATCTGTAATAAAATATGGGGGGGAGGTAGGCTAACATGCACTCAGGGGCCTAGCTATATGCCTCAACATCTCCAAATCTTTGTCAGGGAAAACAAACTTGAACATGACCTTGATGGTCTTCCACATCTGGGAAAGCATGTGATCCTAGGAGTGGCTCCTTCTCTTCTCTTTATCTAGCTTTTTTCTGAGCTATATTTAGTCTTGTGCATTGGGAGGTGGGGCAGTGTAACAAAAAGGGGTTGTACCCTAGGGAGACTTGTGAGACTGCTCCAGAAGGGTCCTAATAATAGACATGTCCTATTCTAGTCGCTCATAGGAGATTGTGGGCTAGGTAGTTGGGAGATCATCATCCTCATCGTCCTCTTCTACTTTCCTGCTACTCTCACCCTCACCCATTTTCCTTTTCTTCTTAATCTGGGATACAATACCCTTTACCTTGAGGGGATGGAAGGGTGTGTCCATCTCTTGTTCCCTATAAGCATCCTCCCTAGGCACCCCAATGCACCGACATTAAGGCCATGGTAGAAGTTCTTCCACTCCATCACAATCTGTGTCCCCACATTATACTTTATTACCTGCATGATGGAAGTAATCACCAGAGCTCGACGGTATGTAACATCACAAGTGTTACCTAAATGACGCATCCTCCGAGTCACCAACTTCATCCACTTTCGAGCATCGACACTAAAATAAGTGCTCCTAACCCCCTCGGTGCTAGGCCGATGTATATACGCTTTGTGTAACTACCAACGTATTGCTTAGCAACCATATATACATCTACCAGACCTTAGCAATGTACTTGGTATTAGAGACATTTAGGACATCTAGCATCTTATTTATCATAGTAGCATCCACGGGGACATCCACTCCCCAAATATAAATAGTAAAGTTGGGGTCATCCTAAAAAACAACAAGGAGAATAGCATAAAACTCCCTGATCTAGCTCGAGAACCCATCCCAAGAAGCTTCCACTAGTGGTATCCAACCAAACTCTTGAAGCCGATTACATAAATTTAGTGGTGCTGCTGCTACGAACCTCATAAAGAATCCCCTTACATAGCATAATATCGTCATCTGGTATTAACAAAATTATTCTTGATAGTTTTCTTTAAGGAATTTTTTGAAGGCGGGAGGAGCATTTTGTTAATTGTCAGCCATTGAGATAGTGATCCTACAAAAATAATGTGAAAGTGAGTTAGAACCCATAGAAGTATCAAAAGAATCTCAGTTTCAGAAAAAGGCTAAGTCTGAAAAATAGCTGGGAGGCTATTGCCTACCTACCTTCCGCTATAGTGGGATGTATCCCCCAATAAATGAGACCGCTATAGTGGGAATATTCCCCCTATAGTAGGGCTGCCATAGCATGATGATGCTTCTATAGTGGCCATCATCATCCCAACCCTCAAGACACATATCGATGGCATTTTTTGTATAAATTACCCATTTAGACATTTTAAGCACAAATCAGGGTAGGGAGGTATCCTTGGACTAGTATATGAAAAGATCCAGATATTGAGACTCCTAAAACATGCCCAAATCATCAAAAACAAATTCAAGAACAACCTTTCACATTCCATACTATTTTATGATCAATTTGGTCATGAATTCCTTAATTCTTATGCATAGAATTCCATAAGAGCGTTGTAAACATAAGAGAAGCCACCATGCTTGAGTAGTTTGTTAAAACCAAGTCAAATTTATATTTTAAAAACTAAACCAAAAACTTACTTTATTTCTATAATTTCAAGCAATTTTCTACGATAATTCAAGTAATAAAGTAAGTTGACGGAGTTATAGCAATAATTACCTTAATTCTGATGTGGAGAGCAAAGTGATCAGAGAGGGTAGAGGAGATTTTATGTGTAGGAGTTGAGAAATGGGTGTGAAACCTATTTCTAACTTCTTTAAACTAACCCATTCCACTATAGCAGCCTGCAGCCTGCTATAACATGACCCAGTTCCCTCAGAGGCAAAAATTTTTGGTCCTTTTATTTTTTAATCTTCTCTTTAGTATATTGGTGAGGCCTGGATTATCTTAGGTACTTGAAATCATTTTGTCCAAGTGGTCTCATGCGATTTGCGGTTGAGAGAAATTATTTGATGAAAGGAGCAGAGTAGTTAATAAAGTACAGTTTAAGAATTTAGCGAGTCTGTTGTAAAATTCGGTGAGAAAGGGGAGTAAGGTATTTTCATAATCAATGAGTGAGTGTCAATTTCTGAGTGTGTTTGTTCCATCCTTTCCCTACGATGATCATTCATGGATTGGTATATGTTGTAATGAACTTTGCGTTGCTACTAAAGGTACCTTATCCAAGGGCATGGGGGATAAGGGATTTTTTTATAAGGTATCCTTTAATTAGTTGCATAAAAGACTTAGTTAAAAAATTTTGGAATTTAAATTTTAGGGTGGGATGACATCATCCTACTGTAGTGAAGCTGTGGTAGCAGCGTAATGTCCGCTTTAGCAGAATGTAGAGAGCCAGAATCACTATCCCATTTTCATTATTTTTCCTTCTCTTTAGTTATAAATAGTAAGAGTATTCCTTCTAAAAAAACCCTAGGTTTGCCTCATAGCCTTGGTTCAATGGAGAAGAAGGGATATGCATGAATAGGGTAAAATCTGCCATTTTCTCGATAATTCCACACCATAAATCACTAGAATGGAGCTAGAATTTTGAGTTCTTGATTTAGTAGTAGCTTTTTGGCATCCAAGTAGGCCAGGTTTAATTGAGTAGCATAGAACTTGGTTAGAAAATGTATGTATAATGTAGATTGATGGGATATTCCATGTTTAGACCTATAGGCATAATGTTTGATTGGATAAAAATAGTAACTCCGAATTTTATTGAATCCGAATTATGGTTATGTGTGGTATTGATTTGTGATATGAGCTTGGGTATATTGTTGTTAATTGTAAAACGAAATTGTGGATAATCTTAATGTTGATAAGCTCGAATTGGTTATTAAGCACTGAAGAATGTTGATTTAGAGATGATTAGTGCTATGGTGTAAGTAAAATGAGAATATTAGATGCAGGAGTAATTATGGTTATAACTTAGGGTTATGATGGAAGGTTGGATGTGTTAAAGTGTGAACCAAATGGTTGGATGCATACTTAGATATTGAAAGTTCTAGATAAGGTCTTAAATGATCTGTGAAATATTAGTGCGATACATGACCTAGTAGGTGATGGTTAAATGTAGCTTAAAATCCAATTTTGTTAATGTGTGCATATTAACTATATTTTTTTGTACTTATTACAATGCATGTTTATAAGGTGTAATTGTTGAATGATATACTAAGTATCTAATAAAACCTAATGAGGTTGTATTAAAGACTTATTGGTTGTACAAGTGTGATTGTGTTATTCTCATTTGTGATTGTACTTGTTGTGATATAAGTTGTTATTGTGAGATGAACTGGTGATGGTTATCATCACAAAATTGGTAAAACTTAGGGAGTATAAAGGTGGTGATGGTGTAATAAGGGTGGCAGACACTAGATGTCTGGAATATTGGTACATGAACTAAGCTCGTCCCTTGCAGGTCCTGTCTAGTGGGCAACCATAAGACCCTTACCATATGTGTAAACCATAATGTTGAGTTTGATGGTTCCTTGAATGGTTCATATTTTGTTATTATTGATATATTGGGTTCCTTGAGTGAACCGGTTTACCTTATTATTGTTATATTGGATCCTTGTATGGTCCAGGCTAGTGGAATAATTGAAACGTATAATTTCTATTGATGTCTATTTACAGTAATTGAGGCAAGGTGGAACTTATTGTCGTTATTCATGGTTTTGTGGACTTGGTTCATTGTTGTTAGTCATGATCCTGACTTGGTGAATTGCCTATTATAAGATATACTTGCCTAGTTATTGATTGCTCTCATTGAACATGGTGTTGCCTTGGTGGATTCTCGTATTAAATTGTAATTTCCTGATTGGTTGATATTGATAAGAATAAATAAGTAAGGGTTTTGATAACTTGCTATTAGTTGGTTATCTATTTCTTTGAAACTTAGGTGTCTCTACAGGTAGGTAGTTCTGAGAAGCATGATAATTGTTGAGGTAAATTGAAATAGGTATTAAGGGATGGAATTCGTCATGGCCATTGATGTTGAGTTCTTGATTGAGTGGGTGTTAAATACATAACTAAAGGTGACTAAAGTATTGAGAAGTGATACTTTGAGTTGAATGTGGTGTGGTTGTTTACTTGTGGATTAGTGAAATAGGGTAAAAGATAAGGGAGTTTTCAATAAATAGTGTATAAAACTATGGAGGTGAAGAATTAATAGGAGGAAGGTTATTATCTAATAAAATTATTTAAGTGCATGTTTCCTTTCAGATATTTATATTGTATTTATATGTTCTAATTTTGGGACTGTCGATGATGTTTACCGGTGTGTGCGGTTGGAAGTTGGGTATTGGTTATTCTTTCTCTTGTCTTGTGGTTGGTCTTGTACCTATCTAGACTACATCTTCGGGATAGAATTTCTTTTATATTGAAGATTGTAGCCGTTTTTATATTAATAAAACCTATGGTTTAATGTTTTCTTTAAGATTTCCTTATGTTTTATAAATGGGTGGTAAGGATTCTCCTATCTAGGTGAATTAGAGTAGGTTCCCTCGCGATCCGATTACTGTAAATACCCAGACAAGTATTTTATGTAGACAACTAATTTGCAAGGAAAGACACGATGATACACCCCCACTTATATACATACACACACAAAAGATATCAAGATTTATTCATCATTCAAGACATACCTTCAACTCACACCTACCTGCAAAACATGATCACAAGTACATCAACTTACAAATCGACGTCTATCCTCTTCTTATCAATCCATATCATGTTACTCATATCAATTCGCTTACTCTAAAGCAATCCAGCCAATAACAATTAAGAAGGCAACGACATGTACAATGCAACCAATCACATATACGCTGATATTCAACAATCGAATAACAACAATTCATGCTTAAAAATACTGAACACACATACTAGCGACGATAGGATCCCTTAGTCATGACCTACAGGGGAGGAGCTTAGTCCATGTACTGTACTGGTGTGGTACCCGTTCCTAACAACAAGGCTATGAATATCTGTACCAGGGTAGCACCCGATCCTAGTATCATCAAAATAGGCGAAAACCTCACCAATAATGCTCAAAGCACAATAATATCCATAGTCAATTTCATATTCCATTCATCAACATTTATAACCTTCAATTTAATCATTTCGACTTAAAATTAGCATCAACTCAACGAAAAATCACAAGAAATACCTGAAGGCTAATGACAATCATATAAATCAAATATAAGCATAGAGTCAAAGTAAGTTTACAACTACTTTCAATCGACCACTTCATACCCAGTGTAACACCCCGTACGCTTTCGAACCTATTTTATTACCATTAAAATTTATGGAATTATTTAAACATGAGATTGTTGGGGTATTATGTATTTAATTAGTTGGGCTGAATTAACATGTGTAATTGGGCCCAATTTAAGGCCCAAAAATTACCAAAAAGACATGGCCCCAAAAGGGAATTTACCCATTCTAATGTGACCCATTCTTGGTCAAATAATGGGGCTAAGGATAGACTTGAAGTGGTAGTATTTAAGGTGACAAAAATCAGATTGTTATTAACATTTCACACATGTCCAAAGTCTAGAATTTTCCACAATTTTCTCTCCTCTTCCAAACCCTAAGGCAACCATTCCTTTGGACAAGATGACCCTTTTTCAAGCCTTGGTAAGTGTTTATTTTTATGGTTTAATATATTATATGCATGTAATATGGTGTAGATCATGTTGGTTATGTTGGTGAAGTGTGTGAAGTTCACTATGTGTGAAACAATTTGTGTTTGCTTAATCGGTGAAGGGTTTTGCCTTGTAAACTTGAAAATGGAATTGTGGTCTTGAATAAAGTGAATTTGATAGATTCAATATTAACATGTGAGATGTGATTATAGCCTTAACTTGTTTTATCCTTTTACATAATGTTTGGAATTGTTATTACGAAATTGGGCATGGAATTGGTGACGTATTGAAAGAAAAGTGTAGTTTGGTGATGTTTATGAGCATTGTGAAACCATGGATGTTTTTTAGAATTTAAAATGATATAAAATATGTTAATAGAAAGTTATTTATGATCATGGACCATTTATTACAAAAAAAATGACCCAAAAGAGACTCTTTTTGGCCGAAACGGGCATCCGCCCTAGCAGACGAAGCACCTGCGGGCGTAGGTGACTTCGCAGGTACCCCTGGACACTTCCAAGGGTCACCTGCAGATGCAGGTAAGCCACCTACTTCCCAGGTTAGGCCAGAACATCATTTCGGTTGTTTTTGCATCTCTTTGACCCCCCAAAGCCCCTATACCCTTTATGGATGCAATTATCAACTTATGGTACCTTTTAAATGACTATAAAGGAGTATCCCGGATGTATTTTGAATGGTATAAAATATGGATTGTTGTTAATGTGTTATTGTGAAAGCTATCGAGTGACTTGACGGAGAAAAGGTAACGTAGTGTTAATGAGGAAATGTAAAGGGTAAACTTGGTGTGAAATGTTATTGGTTTATGATCTCTTGGTCAATGTGTGGAATGTTATGGTATTATTGGTATGGTGATGCAATAAATGGTATCGTAAGAGGGAGAAATGACATTATATGGCAGTCACGTAATTCATTGTCGTCGTATGCATTTGTAAGGTAGTTGGATGCTAACATGAGCTTCGTTAGGAACTTGTGTTGTAGAGTGACACGTAAGGAAAGAATTAGATTGTTGTATTCACATCTAGGGAGGTATATTCATATTGAGATCATAAGGTATGTAAGGTTACTCTTTTCGGATCCTTTTGCAGCAGATATTGTTCACATTGTCATAGTAGTTTTTCCACTCCGAAATATTCTACGGTATCTCATTCAGGTTTGATAAGTATTGTTATCCATATGCTTCCTGTTCATTGACCAATTGGCATTCATATGTCTCTTATCCATGGACTGAAGTTTTTAAGCTCTCATAATGTTGTAACTACTAAAAGAAACCACCTCAAGGGAAGTAATGATGTAAATAGAATCTATTCATTCTTGAGTAGCATATCTAATAATGTTAAGTTCCAAAGTTCTAATAATGTTTTAACCACTAAATATAAATCTCGCGAAGTAAAGGAGTGAAGTAATGCATATATGTGTACTTCCAATAATGTCATGATCCTCAAGGTATTAATCTCTCACAAGTATGGAATGAAGACATGTGTATGCATTATATTATAACCCACCTATAAGGTGATGATCGGTATTATATTATAACCCACCTATAAGGTGATGATCGGTATTTTATTATAACCCACCTAGAAAGTGATGATCGGTATTATATTATAACCCACCTATAGAGCGGATTATCAGTATTATATTATGACCCACTGATAAGGTGGATGATAGGTATTATATTATGTCCCACTAACCAGTTGGATGAACAGTAAGGAAGATAGTTGCAAAAGAAATGAGAGAATATCCCTTGCATGATATATAAATATGAAGGTTATTATAAAAATGATGATAAGAATGAATGATCAAGTAATGAAAATAATGGAAGTAATGAACATGGTTCCACATATTCAGAACGGAGGTTTATCCATATTGATTATTCTCTTACGCTTAATTTCATGGAAGTATTTATGTATTATACGGTTTCATATAGCCTTACATACTCAGTACAGTATTCGTACTGACCCCCCTTGGGGGAATTACCTTTTTTTCTGCAGGCATAGGTGCCAGTAGACCTCCACAGTAGGTTGTCGGTTATTTGCAGATTATTGGTGAGCTCCAGTTGGTTTGGGGCTTTTCGCGTCACAGTTGTACATTTGTTTTGTTGTTGTAAATGTTGTATAAAGTGAGGACTTGTCCCGACTTTAAGTTGGTATTATAGATGCATCTGTTAGAGGCTTTTGTAGATGTATGTGGGTATATGAATGAAAGAGATGTATGTCCGTTTTGACTTAATGGCCCTGACGGACAAGTTTCACATATGTAAGTATCACATGTTCGATGATTTTCACTATTAGAATTTTATGTCCTTACGTGATGATGACTTTTCTTATGGCATGCATATGAATGGATATGAGCAAAAATTTGTTCTCTCGGGCCTTATCGACTTTGGGTGCCAGTCCACCTCAATGGGATTTGGGGCGTGACAAAAGTGGTATCAGAGCAGGCCGTCCTAAGGGTGTCTACAAAGCCGTATCTGAGTAAAGTTTTGCTTATGGATGTGTTGCGCACCACATTTATAAGGAGGAGGCTACGGGACATTTAGGAGTTGTTTCATTTCTTCATTTCTAGATCGTGCAAGTAGAGCCAATATCGTAGGTTGAATTATATCTGACCATTGAAGTTGGTTTTCTTTGTTATAGTAAAATGTTGATTACAAGACAGGACAGGGACAAAGGTAAGAAGGTAGATATGCTTGCCGAAGAAGGAACGAGTAAATCACCACCTGACTAAGCTAGTCAAGGTGGGGTTGACACTTAAATTGCATCGCTGTCTTCTCCTACTTTTCCATTTTCTGAGGAGCCAAGGGTTAGAAGAGTACCCGCTGAATCGCCTACGAATGCTACTAATCAGGATTTAAGAAATACGGTGCACTTGTTGACTTAGATAGTCGTTGCACAAAATCAAGGACAAGTTGGGCAAGCCATTGCACAAAGGGGGGGGGGAATCAAATGCAAAGGAGAATGGCACAAGCAATTGAAAGAGGGTCGTCTAAGAGAGCAAGATTTAGGGGACAGTCTATGGTATCCCAAGGAGGATTTGGGCCTCAGATTTTTAGCAGACTGCCTAGGTCATCATTTTCTCACTCTACAGTAAATGTTTTACCCCAAATTCGAGGGTCTAGAGGCAGTCATAGTCACATTGGGCAAAAAAGTGAGGTTTAGGATTCACGGATAGAGGGGTATCAAGAACGAGTAAGTATGAGCCAATAAAGGTCTTTATGTCTGCTGTGTTATCGCTGTGGAAGGTTTCATTTAGGTGAAGGCTGGCGTGGGACCAATCTTTGCTTTGGTGTGGTACAGCGGGGCATAAAATGAGAGAGTGTCAACATAAGGGCATGGGTAGTACGACACGACCTACGAGATTAGCCATTGTATCCTCTTCGTTAGGTGTATAGCCTATGGGGCATGGAAAAAATTCTAGCTAAGAAGCTAGCACTAGTGGAGCCCAGAATTTTACCAATGCTCCAGTAGACCGACAAAACTTGGAGATTTCTCCTGATGTGGGTACAGGTATAATATCTGTCTTTTCACAGAATGTATCTGCATTGATTAATTCAGGTTGTACCTTATCATATATTATTCTATTGCTTGTTGCAAAGCTTGAAAGAACACTAGAATTATTAGTTAAGACAATTGAAGTATCTATACCAGTTGTTGAATTTATTATAGTTGAAAAAAATAGATCATAATGGTATGGTAAATGTTTGTGATCATGTTATGATTGGCTGATATTATCGGGATGGAAATGATAGATTTTAATGTGGTAATGGGTATGAATTGGTTGGTTATTATAGGAGAATTACTGAAAAAATTTCTTCTATTCCTACACCCTTAACGAAGCCTACACACAAGGCAATCAAGTTCCAGTGGAATGATGCATGTGAAAAAGAAAATTTCCAAGAGTTGAAAGATAAATTAACTTCCACACCAGTTTTAAGTACTTCCCGAAGGCACAGAATGTTATGCAGTATATTGTGATACTTTTGGGGTTGGCCTCAGATACGTATTGATGTAGCAGGGTAAGGTAATAGTGTATGCCTCACGATAGTTGCGACCATATGAGAGAAATTACCCAACACATGACCCTGAACTAGTAGCTGTTATATTTTCTCTAAAGAAATAGTGTCACTATTTGTAAGGGAGTCATGTTGACATATATACTGAGCATAAGAGTTTGCAATATATCCTTAAGCCGAAGGACTTATATCTAAGGTAGTGAAGGTGGCTTGAACTATTAAAAGATTATGACGTTGGTATCTTATAACATTCCGAACTAGCAAATGTGGAAGCTGATTCATTAAGCTGCAAAGCAGTAGGAAGTACTAATGGCCAGCTCGCAGAAAAGGAAGATGTAGTCAAGAAATGGGGTTTCATCTTTTTGAAACTCCAGATGAAAGAATTATTGTGAACAGTGCGGTAGAATCTTCATTTGTAGCTGAGAGAGAGAAAAGCAATATGCAAATCCTACTTTCTTTCAGTTGAAAAAGAATGTACAATGAAGTTCGGCAAGAGGTACTTGAGCTTACATAAGGGAGGAATACTTCAATATCAAGGTAGATTATGTATACCAAATATATTTGAGTTAAGAAAATGAATTATGACCAAAGCACATTATTTACGGTATTCTGTTTATTCGGGAGCAATCAAAGTGTACCATGTCATGAAAGAAATGTGTTGGTGAAGAAATATAAAGAAAAAGAACATTGCAGAATTGGTAGCTCATTGTCCGAATTGTCAACAGGTAATAGTAGAGAATCAGAAATCTGGAGGATATATGTCGCTACTAGAAGGAAAGAATTAGAATTTACCATAGGTGATTGGGTATGCTTGAAAGTACCACAAATGAAAGGGGTAATGAGATTCAGTAAGAAGGAAAGGTGGCCCTATATAGGTCTATATGTAATTATCCGAAGGTTTGAGAAAGTTTCGTATGAATTGGTACTATTCCAAGAACTCTCCACAGTTCATTCATTGTTTCATCTTTCAATGCTTTGGAAATGCATAGGAGATCCATCTCAAATGTCTCCCATTGAAAATATGCAGTTTACGGAAGATCTCACATATGAAAAATGCTCATTACTATTTTGGGGTTACCACGTGATGAGGTTAAGGAATAAAGAAGAAGCTTACATGACAGTACTTTGAAAAAAAAAATCAATAAGTAGAAGAAGTCACCTAGGGAATCAGAGAAATGATAAAGTCAAAGTATCCGTATTTGTTTCAAATGGAAGAAAAGGTTCAAAGAGAGGAATTAGAGCAATAGTAAGTATATATGAGCATTATGTTTCTATATGATAACATGAAGAATGATCCATCTGTGTACAATGGATGATGTCACTAACATTCGAGGGCAAATGTTCCTAAGGGGGGAAGGATGTAACACCCCGTACGCTTCCAAACCTATTTTATTACCATAACATTTAGGGAATTATTTAAACATGAGATTGTTGGGGTATTATACATTTAATTAGTTGGGCTGAATTAACATGTGCAATTAGGCCCAATTTAAGGCCCAAAAATTACCAAGAAGACATGGCCCAAAAGGGAATTTACCCATTCTAATGTGACCCATTCTTTGTCAAATAATGGGGCTAAGGACAGAATTGAAGTGGGGGTATTTAAGGTAACAAAAATCAGATTTTTATTAACATTTCACACATGTGCAAAGTCTAGAATTTTCCACAACTTTCTCTCCTCTTCCAAACCCTAAGGCAACCATTCATTTGGACAAGATCACCCTTTTTCAAGCCTTGGTAAGTGTTTATTTTTATGGTTTAATGTATTATATGCATGTAATATGGTGTAGATCATGTTGGTTATGTTGGTGAAGTGTGAGAAGTTCACTATGTGTGAAACAATTTATGTTTGCTTAATCGGTGAAGGGTTTTGCCTTGTAAACTTGAAAAAGGACTTGTGGTCTTGAAGGAAGTGAATTTGAAGGATTCAATATTGACATGTGAGATGTGATTATATCCTTAACTTCTTTTATCATTGCACATAATGTTTGGAATTGTTATTACGAAATTGGGCATGGAATTGGTGACGTATTGAAATAAAAGTGCAGTTTGGTGATGTTTATGTGCGTTGTAAGACCATGGCTGTTCGTTGGAATTTAAGATGATCTAAAATATGTTAATAGAAAGTTATTTATGATCATGGACCATTTATTACAAAAAAAAGGACCCAAAAGAGACCTTTTTTGGCCGAAACGGGCATCCGCTCTCGCAGACGAAGCACCTGCGGACGCAGGTGACTTCACAGGTGCCCCTGAACACTGCCAAGGGTCACCTGCGGATGCAGGTCATCCACTTTCAGGTGGAGGTGGCTTCGCAGGTCAGGCCAGAACCCCGTTTCGGTTGTTTTTGCATCTCTTTGACCCCCTCAAAGCCCCTATACCCTTTATGGATACAATTATCAACTTATGGTACCGTTTAAATGACTATAAAGGAGTATCCCGGAGGTATTTTGAATGGTATAAAATATGTATTGTTGTTAATATATTATTGTGAAAGCTATCGAGTGACTTTACGGAGAAAAGGTAACGTAGTATTAATTAGGAAATGTAAAGGGTAAACTTGGTGTGAAATGTTATTGGCTTATGATGTCTTGGTCAATGTGTGGAAAGTTATGGTATTGTTGGTATGGTGATGCAATAAATGGTATTGTGTTGTAGAGTGACACGTAAAGAAGGAACTGGATTGTTGTAGTCACATCTAGGACGGTATATTCATATTGAGATCATAAGGTATGTAAGGTTACTCTTTCCGTATCCTTCTGCAGCAGATATTGTTCACATTTTCATAGTAGTTGTCCCATTCCAAAATATTCTAAGGTATCTCATTCAGGTTTGATAAATATTGTTATCCATATGCTTCCTGTTTATTGATCAATTGGCATTCATATGTCTCTTATCCATGGACTGAAGTTCCTAAGCTCTCATAATGTTGTAATTACTAAAAGAAACCATCTCAAGGGAAGTAATGATGTAAGTAGAATCTATTCATTCTTGAGTAGCATATCTAATAATGTTATGTTCCAAAGTTCTAATAATGTTTTAACCACTAAATATCAATCTCACGAAGTAAAGGAGTGAAGTAATGCATATATGTGTACTTCCAATAATGTCATGATCCTCAAGGTATTAATCTCTCACAATTAAGGAATGAATACATGTGTATGTATTATATTATAAACCACCTATAAGGTGATGATCGGTATTATGTCATAACCCACCTAGAAGGTGATGATCGGTATTATATTATAACCCACCTAGAAGGTGATGATCAGTGTTATATTATAACCCACCTATAAGGTGATGATCGGTATTATATTATAACCCACCTATAAGGTGATGATCGGTATTAAAGATGATCGGTATTATATTATAACCCGCCTGTAGAGCGATTGATTGGTATTATATTATGACCCACTGATAAGGTGGATGATCGGTATTATATTATGTCCTACTAACTAGTTGGATGAACAGTAAGGAAGATAGTTGCAAAAGAAATGAGAGTATATCCCTTGCATGAATATATAAATATGAAGGTTATTATAAGAATGATGATGATAAGAATGAATGATCAAGTAATCAAAATAATGAAAGTAATGAACATGGTTTCACATATTCAGAATGGAGGTTTATCCATATTGATTATTATCTTACGCTTAATTTCACGGAAGTATTTATGTATTATATGGTTTCATATAGCCTTACATACTCAGTACATTATTCGTACTGACCCCCTTGGGGGACTTACCTTATTTGCTACAGGCATAGGTGCCAGTAGACCTCCACAGTAGTTTGCCGGTTATTTGCAGACCATTGGTGAGCTCCAGTTGGTTCGGGGCTTTCCGAGTCACAGTTGTATATTTGTTTTGTTATTGTAAATGTTGTATAAAGCGGGGACTTGTCCCGACTTTAAGTTGGTCTTGTAGATGCATATGTTAGAGGCTTTTGTAGACATATGTGGGTATATGAATGAAAGAGATGTATGTCCATTTTGGCTTAATGGCCCTGACAGCAAAGTTTCACATATGTAAGCATCACATGTCCGATGATTTTCACTATTAGCATTTTATTTCCTTACGTGATGATGACGTTTCTTATGGCATGCATATGAATGGACACGAGCAAAGATTGGTTCTCTCGAGCCTTATCAGCTTCGGGTGCCAGTCCGCCTCAATGGGATTCGGGGTGTGACACCCAGCCTCCAGGAAGTACTCCCAATCGACCCAACCACACTTATCATAAGATAACATTCCAAGAATTATTTCCGCAAGACACTAACTCAACCATACAAATTACTCCATACTCACTACCATCTACCATTATTCTAATTTCATATTCTTCTTAAGGGAAACTCTATAACACCAATCTTCTCACATTCGCTCAAATAATATCAACCTTACCATAGAAACTCAATCCACGCTTAGTTTTACCTGCAACTTCTCTCGTCTTTCCCCTTTAACCTCGCTATCAATCACCCTCAAACCTACCGACTCCATTTTCCTCAACTATCAAAACTTAACCTATTATGAACTACCACCAGCTCGCAATATACATGGCACTGCAACACTTACCTAATATTCCCACCCCATTACATGCTCCTTTAAAACATAAACTCATACTAACCCCTCATTTAACCTACTTGCCTCTAGTTCACGTAAGTGTAGCAATTTCTCAACATAATAAGGGTAAACATACACCATAAATCAACATGAAACATGCTATACATCAAATCCCATTACCCTAAGTTTAGTTCGTTACTCATTCCATCCAAACTCCATGCTTGTAGGCCCAGACATGAAGTCTCCTATCAAAACTATAGTTATTACACATAACTATCCCAAATCTACTGCAAATAAACCATAACCTACCTCGCTGATGAGTTCACTACTCTGGAGAGTGAAAATTCTCTCCTTTAGTGGTTTCTCTATCCATTACATCCAGTATTTTCTTCAAAAATGGAAAACACCTTTTCAATGCTTGGTCTCTTAAATCTTATTGTTCTAAGCCTAGGGTTCATATGTGGTGTTTTTCGTTGAGGCAAACGATATAAGAAATCACAGTTGAAGTTAAAGAGTTTTAAAAACTCGGGGGCCTAACTATCTAAATAGTGCTAATAGCAAGCGGAATGTCATCGCATTGGCATTGCTGCAGTAACGAACCTATTACTGCAGCAAATGCTGGCAGATTTGGCCCAATTGATAATTAGGTCGATCTAACTTTTGGGTTGCAGACTTTCTACCACAAAAATTAATTCAAATCAAGACCAAAGTGCATTTTTGATCAAATTACATTATCGAAACTATTTCACCATAACAATAAAATGAATCACTATAATAAATACTAATTTACCCACCATTCATCTCCAAATAGAGTAACTAGGAGGAAGAGTTTAGCACGATTCACTAAACCTATCATTCCAAAAGATGGTAGAAATTAAACATAAACTCCCTTTTATTTCAATAATAATTTGATAAAACTTACCGAACCATTGTCCCATCAACAATACCAAACAGGCTACCTAAACCAGCATGTGCACCATAGGCCACTAAGCTCTAAGCATAACTCTATGATCATCATCTCCCGAGGAACATGACACATAATAAAGTTTATGCAATGGGTCATCCATAATACATGGGGAACCATAATATATTACAACATAATAAAATTTAGGATGTAAATTTAATTCCTCCGTACCTTTGCTGCAGTGAGCACTTTCTCACTATAGCGATAAATGGGCAACTGCAGTGGAAGTTTGGCAGTTCCAAAAGGGGAAGTGGGAATTCATTTTCCCACTTAATCAACTTCTAAATTCTCAAAATCCATCAAATCCTCTCTAGCAAATTTCTCCCTCGCGTCAAACTAATGTAAATTATCGTCTCTACTATGCTTCTTTATTCTTTTATCATCATTGAATCATGCATTCTAGGACTAGAATTCAAAATTTTGGTTGGTTTTGGTGATTTTTGGGAAACTCAATTTTTTTGTTCCTTTTTTGATGGATTGACAAAGCATGCTAGTCCATTTTACATTCTCAACACTCCTAAAGCATTCTAGGCCTAAAATTGCGGTGTTCATGACAAATTTTGGGCTTGAATGGGGAGAAGATGAAGGATCATTTCCCTAAAAATTTTCTATCCATTTAAGCTTGCATTGGATGTTAATCAATCCCAAAATAGTCTTCAATGCTACTCTACCAAGCCCGATCTATGCTTATAAATAAAAAATTTTTTGAAACAATTAGAAATCCGCCATTGATTGGGTTGGAGACTATTGGCGATGATGGCATCGCTGCAATGGCACTTTTGTCGCAGTATCGACATTGCCGTAGTGGACCCCTTTGCTATAGCGACCTTGCTACAGCCACAAAAGTTCCACTATAATAGAGGTCTGGTAATAGCCGTACCTAAAAATTTTGAAAATGATTTTTTGATTCCTTTTCTTTCTGTAGGATCCCTTTATGGTTCCTAATTATGTTCATGTGACCCTTATAGGACTAAAACCTAGGCCAACCCAAATTCCAACCAACCACCCTAATAACAGTTCCACGAAAATGCTAGCTACTCTATGTACCAAGAGGGAAAAAGTACAAGGAGGTTTATTGATGAGAGGGGGTTCGTGATGAACGATGTACCGGAGGAGGCACCAGAGTTTTTCAATCGGTTGCACGCCTTCAAGTGGGAGATGTTAGTGAAACCCCTCCCTGCACATACAACCTTAAAATAGTTCGGGTGTTTAATGCTATACTCCCAACTATGGATTCGTCCCAAACAAACCCCACAATATGCATCCAAGGGGTAAATGTTTTGGTGGATGTAGCCACTATCAATGAAACTCTAGGGGTGCCAAACCCCTCAAATGCAACTTTTGATGCGAAGAAGGATGAAGCTAATCTAAAATGGTTAGCATGCACTTTGGTGCCAGTGGGTGAGGAAAATAATATCTGATGGACCAATGCCGGGGGAACCAAGGGCACTACTTTCTCGACAAAGGCTCAGAGGTGGCTGAACTTGGTGTCCCAAAGGATTCTTCCATCAAGCAATGTCAACGATGTGACCTTTCTACAAGCATTTATGGTGACTTGTACTATTTAGAAGAATGAGATGAACGTGGCTGTAAGTAATAAATAAGTAGAAGTTTTTCTACTCGGGACCTACAAAAGAATTCTTCCGGCCCTCTTTGATTACTGAGTTCTGGAAGCAGACTGAGGTGCGGAAGGAGGGAGGTGACCCCTTTGAGGAGTGTGATGTGCCTTTCATCCTACTAAAGGTGAAGGGTTCGTAAGAAGTTAGCAAGAAAAAAATAAAAGTGGGGAATCAAGAAGAGACTAGTAGGGCCTACTAGGATGTTTGAGAGAAGGGCCCACCAGGGGATCAGTGGGTGGAGTCTAATTTAGCTGTCGTGAAGGATAACCTACAGTAGTATTACGTACCTCCCTCAGGGGCAGCTCTTTCTAGTTCTACGGCTTTTAGGAGCCTCCAGTCCTCCAACTTTACCCTAGCTAGGGCTCTCGAGGACCTCCATAAGAATTTTGATATAGAGAAGAAGAAGAGAGCCTCCCGCGACTGCATGTTTGCCCAAATGTGGAAGATCGTGAAAGCCATAGTCAAGTGAATAAGTTCTCTTTCCTACGTGGAATGGATGAAGGGGGAGCCTATTCGTTGATCCTACACAAGGACGAGGCCTCTAACTAGTTCCACAGGCTTGCACACCCCCTTTCCTTAATAGATTTTATGGTTGGTTGCCCCCATTTGGGGTATGTATAGAACATTTTTTTTTCCTTTTTCCGCACTTTTGAATGTTTTATTTTATTGCATACTTTGTTCAACATACTCTTATCTTACTGAACTATCCCTTTTTATATATGCTACATATATAGGGTCATTGTTATAAATCACAAAATGAACACAAAAATAGGGGATTCAATTGTAGCTTTCTGCGTACGGGCTGCTGCAGCGACCATCCAGTCACTGTAGTGAACTCGCTGCAGCGATAAATCTTCCACTGCAGCGGCTTCTAAGCAGTAACCCAACATCTATTTTTTGCTCAGTTATTCCCATCACGATGTTATACCAAGAACACTTTTATACTTTTCCCAACCGCGTTCTAGCAATTTTAACTGAAGCCAGAACCTCGATACATTAGTTCATACCCATTCACTACATGTTTCAAAATTTCACGCCTCTTTTACACTTAACTAATAACTCCTAAAACCTTACTCCCGAGAAAGTTTTTCAAACATAAAATCATTTAACGATCTCTTCCAGTAAGCATAATAATCAGTCAAGAAGAAGATTAAACTTACCAACTTTACTGAAATCACAACATTCTTCTTAATCAAACAACCATATCAATATAAAAGATACCTGCAACACTCGATCAAAAAAAATAAAACATTATAACACAAGTCCTAAACCTCTTATTGACCTCAACCGGTTAGAATAACCAATTTCCTAACTTCAAAATACTGTTGAGATACCAATTGGGACCTACTAATCCCAATTGTGATTATCGGGATGCCAATTTGAATGTACAAGATATCAATTGGATTCAACCCAGGGAGACAATACTGAAATAGCATGATGGGAGAGTAGAAAAGGAGATTGATTTCTAGATTCCTTGTAGCTTCCTACCGAATTGATATGGACATAGACACACAAATCTATGGACTCTATTTGACATTTTCCCTTGTATTGGGAGACCAATAACCTAGGCTCCAATACCATTCTATCATAACCCAAATCATGGTATTGTGTAGGCACCTACCGAACTCTACCCTAGATAGGAGAGCCCTTACCACCCACCTTTAAATTTACTGTGAAATACATCTCTAAAACATTAAGAGTCATGCCTCAAATCCCATTGGTATGGACATCCACCCGATTCCCTAAGGGCACGAGAGAACCAACTTATAACCTATACTTACCGTGCATGTAAGTATGATAATTATAATTCTTTGATAAGTATAAGTACGATGACCTAACAAAAAAACCAACATAGATAGGCCCAACAATAGATGTGCATGATTTAGCCATTGAGGGTTCAATTATTAAAAGACACGACACAATTGCACTTTACCTTAACATTAGTCTGCAAAGCCTCTAAAAGATTGGAAACTTAGCTTAGTTTGGAACAAGACCCTGCCATACCCTTAATTATAATACAATATAAAATATATGTTAAAGACTCGACAAAAGCCCTGAATCAACTTGGATCTCACCAAAAGCCATTCAGTATTATGTGCTTCTATTAGATAGATATATTAGTTGGAGTACATATACCTGCGGCATGAAATAGCACCCCCATGAGGGATGTCAGTATGAAAGAATGTACTGAATATGTAAGGAATAAAGTAACCATATGTAAAATAAGAGCTCAAGTGAAATCAAGTACAAATGTATAGATAAGAAAAACATACCACTTTTGGTTATACGTGTGGAATCATGTAGATTACATTTTTTTCTATCCTTTACTCTTCTTTGCCTTAAAAACTTTTTAAGGCATGTGATACAATGACCGACTGATCAATGGTAGAATAGGATGACACATGCTAGGCATGTTAACACCTTGGATATGGATCTCATAAATATACAAATCGGGATCGACCCATGTTAGGTATTATAACCCCTAGGATGCCACCACTAAATATGTTACTTGGGATTGACCTATGCTAGGTATTATAACCCCTGGGATGCCACCCATAAATATGTAAATAAGAATAAACCCAAGCTAGGCCTTGTCCTCTATGATACAAATCGTAAATACATCAATTGGGATCAGCCCATTCAAGGCTTTTGCCCCTGAGTTGTCACCCATAAATACATTAATTCACTTTAACTTTTTCCTTTAATCCTTGAGATTGTTCTTTTTATGGTCTTAACTCTTTTGAGTTTTGGAACTGTGGACCAATAATGCAGACCTATAAAAAAAAATACTTGAGGCAGTTTCAATAACGCAGGAAGCAAAATATAAATTCAATGTGATACTTAAAAACTGATATAACACAATGAATCTCATTGGGCACAAAACATATACACGAATGAGCCATTAAGATATGTGATGAGTAAGGACATTAGGGAATGTAGCAAATGAGCTACTAAGGTGTAGAACAAGTTAGCAAGTGACTCTACTTAGAACATGGTTTACTTAAGACACATTTAGATGTTTCAGATAAGGGCATGCGAGCATTTCTTATGGAGATATATAATTCCTCAAATAGAGACATTCAAACTGTATAATTAATACTTATCAGGTGATAACAAATAAAAGACTACATGAACATAGGAACGAATAAGTCACGTGGGCAGATTTAAATTAAGAACAAATGCACATTCCAATATAAGGACAAATAAAGTGTATAACTGATCAAGTAAGCACTCTATAAGATCAAATTTTATCCGAAAATGATGGAAGTGATATCAAATTAAAGAAACATGTGAACATGTGAGCTAAATGAATTATATGCTCAAACAGATAATCAATGCAATTTGGCAGTGTATGGATAGAATGTGTATCAAACAAATGAACACTCTTAACATGTGCAAGCTAGGATCTCGTAGATTCATAGAAGAGAAACATGTCACACATGTTCATGCCTTAATAGTGGAAGAGATTAGCCTTCATAATTTTTTGTGCAACCCGAATATTACAACGAATTAGCCCTCTTTCATTTAAGGCGTTAATCTACAACAAAAGTACATAATCTAGTTTCTATTAGCAAGTGATGACAATGTTATCCTTGTAAAATAATACCTAAACACTTGATAGGTAGTAAGACATTCCAACCACCAAACACTTGTGTATCACTACTCCCACCTTTTATACATAAATATAGCTCCTCTAAACCATTCTATGAGGTCACCCACTGCCTCCCAAAAATATTACATGTAGACATCCCCTAAGCAGTCCCAAAATATTTCAACACAATAGGAATTATTGAATTCATGGATTCCAATCACCATCTCGTGGATTCTTAACAATAATACCTATAAAATCCTCCATCCAAACCTATACATAGAGAGGGAAAAGATTAGGACAATAACCTTACCTTATTTCTTAAATTTACTATCTTAAATTACACTTTGTCAAGACTTTAAGCTTCCCTTCAAGTTGAACCAAATACTACTGGAAATCTCTTAGAAGTTAAAGTAAAGTAGACTGCCAAGCTTGGCAAAAGGAGTTGTCATACACTTCAAATAAAGATAGCTCGATTTCCATTACTTTTCACGATTGAATTAAGTTAAGCACATGAACTATTTACTTACCTTGGCATGAGAAAAGAAGTAGAACTTCAAGAAACCTAGAGGAAAATAATGGTGGCAGTTTGAAGGCCAAGAGAGAATTAAGAGAGACTTGGTAGGAACTGAATATTTGTAAGGCAAATAATGAAAAAAAATAATAAGCTAATCTTGATCTTATAAGACCCTCTTTTGCCTCCACTTGTTTCTCTTTTTTCAACCATATTTTGGTCAAATAGGTGCAAGCTTGTCAAATGTCAATGCAGGTGATGCACCTACTTCTCAATTTTTATTTCTTAAGTAGGTGATGCACCTACTTGCTCTTTTAAGTTGGTAAAATAGTACAAGTAGGTGATACAACTACTTGTCACCTACTATCTTAATTTAGTCAAGCAAGCAACTCACTTATTTTATCCCCATTTTCAAATCTTAATCCCTTTACTTAAACTTTTCAATCACCTCTTAACTTTAAGATGAAAGCCACCTTAGTTGTCGAGTTTAAATACTCTTGTCGATGTTAACTTTTTTTTATACACATTGAATGTATAGGGTATTACATCATCCCCACTTTTGGATCATTTAACCTCAAATGAGCGGTGTAGCTCAGAATAATATTGACTCTAGAATTTCTCCAAAAATTTTGTTAGAGTTTCCTATGTTAACAACAACAGCATACCCAGTGTATTCCCACAAAGTGGGGTTTGGGGAGGGTAAGATGTACGCAGTCCATACCACTATTCAAAATATGTCAGCTAACCGTAATACACACATTGATACAAGATCAAGTTCACAATACGAAGATTCCAACAACAACAACAACAAGACCCAACAAACACAAGATTAACAAGTTAAACAACAATGCTAGTGAATTGAAAGAGCCCCACACGGCTTCACTAGACTTCAAGATCACAAACATAACAACAAGAAGATAATAAAAAGATAGTTAACTTGCCATATAATATTCAAGAGACTAAGAACCCTAACATCAAGAAAGGACCCTATGACTAATGAATATGAACACCAAGTTCTTACTTAGACCAAGAGGAAATCAATGACCTCAAGATCCTTGTTTCTAGCCAAGATACAACACAAGTGTACTCCACTTGTGAGTTTCTATTTTGGAGCTTCCCAAATGGAGGAGAGAGAATTCCTTAATATTACAAGAGTTTTTGTCTTCAAAATTATAATGAGAGAACTACCCAAATAACCCTAATATGTTCTATTTATATTACAAGGCAAAATGAAGCAAAATGACTAGCTTGTCCTTGTCTAGGGTGCCGCTTTATTACACTTCAAGGTCCCTCTTCACACTTAAAAACATTTAGATCCTTAGGAGGCTCAATCACCAACTCACACAAGGCCATTTGCATGAACAAGGCTTGGAGTTTTTGTAATTCCCGAGCTTGGCTTCGTGTGAAAGGTCGTGTACTTGTGGAGCTTGTCCTACCCGTATCATCCTCTTCATCTTGAGAGGAATTTGACCTCAAATTCAGCGTTTGGTCATCGTCAACCGCACCCACGAGAGACAGATCACAAACGTTGAAAGTGTTGTGCACTTGATATTCCGGTGGAAGGTCAATCTTGTAGGCGTTGTCATTGACTCTCTCAAGTACTTGGAAGGGACCATCACCCCTAGGCATCAATTTGGACTTTATTTGAGATGGAAACCGATCCTTTAGAAGATGCACCCACACCCAATCTCCCGGTTCAAGAATGAATTTCTTTCTTCCTTTGTTGGCTCTCCTTGCCATGTCTTGGTTTTTCTTCTCAAGTTGAAGCCGCACCTTCTCATGTAACTTCTTCATAGCATCTACTCGCTTGGTATGAGATCCCTTGGTAAAGGCGTTAAATCTAAAGGGGTAAGGGGGTTGAGGCAGTATACACACTCAAAGGGAGTCATTCCCGTACTTGGGTGTAAGACACGGTTATAGGCAAATTCAATCAGTGGTAAGTGCTCTTCCCAAGAAGTCATTTTTCCCTTAACCATGGAACGTAGCATAGCACCCAAAGTTCTATTTACTACCTCCGTTTGGCCATCGGTTTGCGGGTGGCAAGACGTAGAGAACAACAACTTAGTACCAAACCTACCCCACATGGACTTCCAAAAGTGGCTTAGGAACTTAGAATCCCTATCACTAACAATGGTCCTCGGAAAACCATGCAATTTAACAACATTATCAACAAAAAAAGAGGCCATGTTAGGTGCGTCATCACATTTAGAGCAAGGAATAAAGTGCACCATTTTAGAAAACCGGTCGACTACAACAAAAATACTATCTCGGCCTCGTCGAGTCCTTGGCAGCCCCAACACAAAATCCATAGATATATCAAGCCAAGGACGTAGAGGAGTGGGCAGCGGGGTGTACAACCCGTGAGGTAGGAGCCGAGATTTGGCTCTCTTACATTCTACACATTGGCCGCAAATCCTAGTCACATCCTTATGCATTTTGGGCCAATAGAATTGGTCCTCCAATATTTCGAAGGTCTTTTTGACCCCAAAATGACCCATTAGACCGCCATCGTGTGCCTCCCTCACAAACAACTCTCTCCAAGAGCTAGAGGGATCACACAATCGTCTACCTTTAGATAAGTAACCATCAAATTTGGCATAGTACTTTGAACCCCTAGCCGACTCCCACTTGTCCCTACCCAAGTCTTCGCATTCCCTAAAGATAGGAGCAAAGTGAGGGTCCTTGGGATACAACTCTCTTAAACTCTTAAAACCAATCAATTTTGTTGACAAAGTGGACACAAGAGCATGTTTTCTAGACAAAGCATCGGCTACTACATTGTCCTTACCCTTTTTGTATTGGATAACATAAGGGAAGGTCTCAAGAAACTCAATCCATTTGGCATGCCATTTGTTAAGCTTGTCTTGGGCCCGAAGATGCTTTAAGGATTCATGGTTCGTTCGGATCACAAACTCCTTAGGCCATAAGTAGTGTTGCCAAGTGCCCAAGGCTCTAATCAAGGCATTACAACTCTAAATCATACGTGGAGTAGTTTAGAGTTGCTCCTTTGAGCTTTTAGCTAAAGTAAGAAATGGGTTTCAAATCTTGTATCAAAACAGCCCCTATGCCTACTTTACTCGCATCGCACTCGACTTCGAAGTTCTTATCAAAGTTGGGCAATTGTAACAAGGGTTAGGAGATGAGCATAACTTTCAAGGCTTCAAATGCCTTAGCTTGCTCGTCACCCCACTTGAAGGGTTGTTCTTTTCGAATGACCTCGGTCAAGGGGGCGGCTATGGTGCTAAATCCTTTGACAAACCTTCTATAAAAACTAGCCAACCCATGGAAGCTTCTTACTTCTCCAACAGTTTGTGGGGTTGGCTAATTTTTTATAGCATTTATCTTGGATTCATCCACTTCGATCCATCTTGAACTAATAACAAAACCCAAGAAAACAACTTCATTAACACCAAAGGAGCACTTTTCCAGATTTGCATACAATTTTTCCTTTCTAAGGACATCAAGCACACATTGTAAATGCATCACATGCTCTTCTAAAGACTTGCTATACACCAAGACATCATCAATGTAGACAACAACATACTTTCCAATAATGGCCTCATCACATGATTCATTAGCCTCATAAAAGTACTTGGATCGTTTGTTAGGCCGAAGGGCATAACCATCCATTCATAGAGACCAAACTTGGTCTTAAAGGCGGTTTTCCATTCATCACCGGGTTGCATTCTTATTTGGTGATAGCCACTTCTTAAATCAATCTTGGAAAAAAAACATGAACCATTCAATTCATCTAGCATGTCATCTAATCGAGGAATAGGGTGGCGATATTTGACCGTAATTTTGTTGATGGCTCGGCAGTCCACACAATGCACCACATTCCGTCCTTTTTGGGAACTAATAGCACCAGAACTCCGCACGGACTCATGCTCTCCTTGACATACCCTTTGTTGAGGAGCTCCTCAACTTGACGTTGCAATTCCTTGGTGTCCATAGGGTTGCTCCTATAAGCTGGCTTGTTTGGCAATTCTGATCCCGACACAAAGTCAATTTGGTGCTCAATTCCCCGAAGTGGGGGCAATCCTTGCGGAAGTTCTTTAGGAAATACATCTTCATAATCCTGCAACACACAAGAAATCAAAGTGGAAATGGAAGAATTAGTGGGGTTAGTATTAAAACAATGAGCCAAAAGTAACATAGGCGTGTCCTCATCATGATCCACAAAGAGTTCCTTCTTCCTAGCCAACATCACCATGTTTTTCATCCCTTTTGCTGTTGAGGCAGCCTTGGATGCCCCCACTGCCCCACCTTCGGAATTCCCTCCCTTTTCTCCCTTTTCGGATTCCTTTCTCTTTTTCTTCAATTCTCTCATCCTTTGATGCCACTCATTTACTTGGGAAGGTGAAAGAGGATGAAGTGTAACCTTTCGGCCATCCTTCTCAAGTGTATATCTATTGTACCTCCCATCGTGTTTGGTAGACCTATCATATTGCCAAGGTCTACCTAGCAACAAGTGATATGCTTGCATTGGTATCACGTCACAAAGCACTTCATCGTGGTAGTTTCCCACCTTAAACCGTATCACACATTGCCTTTCGACCTTTAATTCACCACAATCATTCAGCCATTGTAACTTGTAAGGACTAGTGTGCGGGGTAGTTGGTAACTTCAAGAAATTTACCATAGCATTACTTATAACATTTGTACAACTACCACTATCGATCACCAAGGTACACACACTCCCCTTTACAAGACATTTAGTATGGAATAGATTTTCCCTTTGGCTTGGGTCATCTATTACCTAACTAATCATGATGCGCCTAACCACAAAGTTTGGAGCCACACACTCCCCTTCTTGTGGATAAAAATCTTCACCATCATCACCATCATCATCATGTGGTCCATCATCGGTTTCCTCTCCATCTTGAGGCTCGGCCTCTTCTTCTTCCTTTTCAGGGTCCACCTCCTCACCAAGGTAATACAATCTCCCTTCCCCGTAGGATAACATTGCATCGGTTTGGACATTCATTGGCCTTATGCCCCCAACCTTGACACTTGATATATTGGAATCCCTTTGGGTTAGGATACTTGTGAGCCTCCAGTTTTGGACGAATTTTGTGGACTATTTTGGGCTAGGGCAGCCTTATAGTGGCAGGTTGTTCCTTGTTTTGGGGCCATCCCGAGGGGGCTTGTCCCCTTGCCTTGAAAGATGATCTCTCTTTAAGTTCCCTTTCAAACTCAAGAGCCGCTTGGAAAATACCGTCAACGGTATCAAACTTGTGAAGTGTTAAATGAGTAGAGATCTCTTTGTTCAACCAACACTTGAACCGGATGATGTCGTGACTGATTTGTTCCCTACGATGATCAAGTTTCAACATGAGTTGTTGAAACTCATCAAAATATGCCATCACACTCTTGTTACCTTGACGCAAGACGTACAATCTAGCAAGCAACTCATGGCGATATCTCTCGGGAAGGTATCGTTGCCTCATCAAGTACCTCAACCGATACCAAGGTGGTGGATGCCCATCAATTAGTTAATTACCAAACCGCTTGACATACTCCCACCAAGTGTTAGCATAACCCTTAAAATGAGCTATAGCATAGCAACCCTTCTTTTCTTCCTAGATATCATTAACTTGGAAAACTTTGTCTCAAATCTGAAATTTTCAATACTCACACAACTTGTTATGGATGACAATGTGTTTTGGAGGGAAAGTAAAAAGTATTGTATTCTTTTCAACCTTTCAAACTCAAAAAGGTGAGGTTTGACTATACTATTCCCACAAAACAAGGTCCCTTGAATTAAGGAAGAGTGGTTGTCAAGACTAGGAAGTAATGGGTGCAAGTCCTTTCACCAACTACTTTATGACTTTTGTCCTACAACATGAACTTAACTTTCAACAAGATGAACAAGTTTATAAGATGAACACCTCAACAATCCAAACACCCTTCAAGAACACAACATCAACTTCTTCAAGCACATAACACAAAACCACCAATTGTCATCAACAACATACAACCTACGGTCAACTTTTCAAGTCACCACAACAATGGTCAATATTTTAAGCTCAATCTTTTAGATCTAGACACTTTAGTGTTGGTGAGAAAGAAACCAACACTAGAAACACACTAAAAAAGTAAAATAACACCTAGATCTATACACACAACAACATTCTCGGCCAAGACAACAATGGACAGATTTTCTCTTTTCTTTTTTTTTTTTAACGGAGAGCAAGCCCAAGATAGGTAGTGCTGGAACACAACCGGTTTTGCTTTGATACCAAATGATACAAGATCAAGTTCACAATACGAAGATTACAACAACAATAACAAGAAAACCCAACAAACACAAGATTAACAAGTTAAACAACAATGCTAGTGAATCAAAAGAGCCCCACACGGCTTCACTAGACTTCAAGATCACAAACACAACAACAAGAAGATAATAAAACGATAACTAACTTGACATATAATATTCAAGAGACTAAGAACCCTAACATCAATAAAGGACCCTAAGACTAATGAATATGAACACCATGTTCTTACTTAGACCAAGAGGAACTCAATGACCTCAAGATCTTTGTTTCTAGCCAAGATACAACACAAGTGTACTCCACTTGTGAGTTGCTATTTTGGAGCTTTCCAAATGGAGGAGAGAGAAGTACTTAATATTACAAGAGTTTTTGTCTTCAAAATTATAAAGAGAGAACTACCCAAATAACCCTAATATGTTCTATTTATATTACAAGGCAAAATGAAGCAAAATGACTAGCTTGTCCTTGTCTAGGGTGCCGCCCTTGGAGTGGAAGTTTATTACACTTCAAGGTCCCTCTTCACACTTAAAAACATTTAGATCCTTAGGAGGCTCAATCACCAACTCACACGGCCATTTGCATGAACAAGGCTTAGAGTTTTTGTAATTCCCGAGCTTGGCTTCGTGTGAAAGGTTGTGTACTTGTCCCACCTGTATTACATATACAAGCCTCACACGACACTTTAACAGGTGTAGCATATTAAACAATTGAATGAAAAGTAAGGCTCATCTCGGCCACTATAATCAAGTGAAATAATTATGTATAGCATACCTCCCCTTTCTTTTTATATACTAGCTTGATGTGGAATATTTGGAATTTGAGAATCCCAATTATGCACTACACATTTAAACATATAACACATGAGTAAGATAATAAATGAACTAATGCGCAAGTGAACAAGTTAAAAGTAATCAAGTGAGATCCTATGAACAAGTAAATAGATGAATGTAAAACTTATCATCGAGTAAGGAAGACAAGTGATGTTTGAATCTCATGCAGTTTCGTCAAAAAATATGGACATTTGGACTTTGTAGAGTTTTGAAATTCTCAAGTGGACCCTTTTTTAAAATCTTTTAATCCTACACAATACTCTTACATAGGCTACATTTCTTAGCTCTCATTTGTACAATCTATTGTTCAAGGATAGAAAATAGAACTTACTCAAGTGACAAGCCCTCGATGAATTCAATACATTTAGTGGTTGTAATAAGTTATGGGTACCCTAACATTAACGCTGCATAGACATGTGAAATACTAGTTGCACAAACTGTATCTTTGGAGGTAGCTCTACCTTAGGCCTTCTAGTTAATTCTTTGTGTGTTAAGGCCCAACACATCAAGAGATCAATTCTCATGAGGCCTTTAATAGTTGAACTTTGTAAAAACACATAATTGCCAATGTGAAATGCTATTTTTTTGTCCCTCATAGCTTGATAGGGCACTAGGCTTAGCCATCCATCTACAGGTACGTGTTATGATAAAACTCATGTATGTGTTAATTTTTTCCTGGCAAGATCCTAACTTTACTATGAAATGGAGGACTTTATCCCAATATATTCAATGCTTAACTAAACAAGCACAATGGGGGCATATAACATACAAACCAATAAGTTACATAGAGTCTATGACACATAGGCCAGCGACACAAAGGATTACTTAATATATGAATAGTAAGCCACAGAGAAGAGCATTTAGCATATAAACAGTGTGCATAAGAGGCATACGACACATAGGCATTTGTGCTTTAGGAACATATAATATATATGCAAGTAAATTGTGAAAGCATACGAGATAATAAACTAACATGTAACATGGGAAGATGAATTACAAAACATTAGTACATTATTAGATGGACTACAAAACAGGTTGAGAAAATGGTCTAGGTGTGAGCACTACCTAACATATGAGCACTATAGCTACGAAAACATGTAATATATTAGCAAGTAGGCTAGACATGTAGTCCTATAATAAAGTGAAATATAAATTATGTGAGAAGGTGGACAATACATGTATAAGTGGACTAATATATGAATAAGTATACTTTATGAAATATGAGCAAGTGAGCATATAATACATGGAGAAATATACTATGAGGCCTGCAATGTAAGCAAGTAATTTATGAGTCATGTGATATATGGGCAAATGGTCTATGAAGCATATAATATGTAGGCAAGTGACGTGTGGTACATTTCACCCATGAGCTAGTAATTTATAATGCCTATAATATATGAGGCATGAATATATTATGCTTATAAAATATATACAAATGATTTATGTCAAGTAATTTGTGAAATAAAATTAGGTCCTATGAAACATATAACAATAAGTGAGAGTTTTATGAAGTAGATAATAGCTACAAGCGAATTCTATATGACATATATGTCATGTATGATAATATCTACAAAGGGTACATGAGCTACAAATAGATGAGCTATAGAACAGTAGCACGTATAAATGTATAAGCAACAAGATCTTTTTAAAAACTAGAGACATCCTACGGAACCACTCTTTCATATTTTAAGTGCAAGTATACTACCGCTATTTCTAACTCACGAGTCGTGTAATTCTGCTTGTGTATCTTACTCACCTCAAAACATATGCAATTGATTTCCTATGTTGTCTTTTAGCTCCTATGAATTTTTATCACAAGTGTTCTGACCATTAAAACCAGATAGCTTTCTGAGTATATCCAAACATTAGGACAAGGATAGGAGAAGCCTGCTATAAATCATTTATAGTAATGAGGGATCAAGACTGCTATGTCTTTGTTATAGGTCGACGATACATATTTAAACTAGATATTCTAATAAGAAACTCAACAAATGAAGTTTAAGGGCATCATAACCAATGATCTTTTACACGTTGCCAATTACACACAATTTCAAGTACATGACAACTAATCTCGTGATTTTGTAGCATGTGAGGAATAGCCACTTTAGTTTAACAAATAAGGTTTATCCATGCTAATAGACTTGCCATAATAGCATAATAAGTAAGAGTGGTCTATCCCCTTTCCATGTAAAAGAACTAATAAGAACTGGTATATAATCAACTGTCCTTTCCTTAGTCAAGTTGTGATTGCAACTTTATTTAGTTGACTCCATGCATATGAATTGTGACCCATCTTTATTTTGTACGATTGATACAGGTGCATTCTAGGGTACCACACTGGTCAATATATCTTATATTGATGTGATCTTTTGATTTACCTTTCGATTCTTGTACCAAATAAGCTTGGTAACAGAGTTCATATCGATACTAAAATGATTCTTGTGTCAAACAAAATTTCAAAAAATTGGTTTAGGGAGTGATTCTGGTGTGCCTCTACAACTAGTTAGGATTGAAGACTCAACTTATGTCAGCTTTTGTTCTAATTCTTATGTACATCATCTTCTTATACTATCAGAAAATTTTACTCAACTCGTCTCTCCGTTCTATGGTATTAAAATTTCATATAAAAACAAGTAGTCTCCTGCTAGTGATTATTTAACACTATGCCTTCCTCTACTATTAATATTCTAAAAAAACCATAACATACATCTAGCCTTAAATATTTACAACCTTAATCCTTAGTCACATTAAGTTCTATAACCAAAAGATATATTATAATAGGTCACTATTATACATATTCTCTTTACAGGAAATAATCAAAACACATCCTATGAATTTGCTAACCACAAAATGGATCACACCTTTTCACCTATTCGGGGTGGTCATATGCACATATCTTATAATTTCAACTATTAACATACCCGGGATGATGAGTAAGCATCTGGGCTACATCGGTCAACTAAGGGTATCTCTAGTCAATACCATTGAGGTATATTAACTTATTGGATTATCCTTATTGCCACATATTTTGCCTAATCCAAAGCTAAATCAACAACTTATATTTCTAATACGTGCATAACTCTAAAGATTATAGGTCTATCACTGACAAAGTAGGTGATGCACGTACTTGCTCTTTAAAGTTGGTCAAATAGTCTAAGTAGGTGATGCACCTACTTGTCACCTACTATCTTAATTTAGTCAAGCAATCACTTTACTTATTTTATCCCCATTTTAAAATCTTAATCCTTTTACTTAAACTTAACAATTATCTCTAAACTTTAAGATAACAAATCAACGTACTTCTCGAGTTTAAATACTTTCATCAATTTAAAATAGTCATATATTCACTGAAATGTATGGGGTGTTACATCATCCTCCCTTTTGAATCATTCATCCTCGAATGAAAGGTGTAACTCAAAATAATTTTTACTCTAAAATTTCTCCAAAAAAATTGCTGGAGTTTCCTTTGTTTACAAGACTATTCAAAACATGTCATCTAGATATAATACACATATTCAAGCCTCACAAGACATTTTAACAGGTGTCACATATTGAACAATTGAATGAAACCTAAGGATCCTCTCAACTACATATAATCAACTAAAACAATTCTATATAGAATAGCTCACCATTCTATTTTTTATACACTAACTTGATATGGAACATTTGGAATTTGAGAATCCCAAGTATGAACTACACATCTGAACACATTACACATGACTAAGTTAACAAATGAACTGATGAGAAAGTGAACAAGTTGACAAGTTATTAAGTGATCGTATGAGCAACTGAATAGATGCATGTGAAACTTATAATCGGGGAAGGAAGACAAGTGATGTTGGAATCTCATGGAGTTTATTGGAACAACATGGATACTTTTATGTTGTAGATTTTCCAAATTCTCAAGCAGCCTCTTTTTAAGCTCTTTGAATTCTACATAATGCTCAAACTGAGGCTATATTTCTTAGCTCTCGATTTTCCAATCTGTTATTCAAGGATAGAAATTGGAACTTACTCAAGTGACAAGCCCTCGATAAATTCAATACCCTCAGTGGGTGTATTAAGTTATGGGTTCACCTAAACGTTTAAATTGCATAGACATGTGAAATACTATGTGTACTAAGTGTAACTTTGGAGGTAGCTCTACCTTAGGCTTCCTAGTTAATTCTCTATTTGTTAAGGACCAACACATCAAGAGCTTAATTTTCTTTCTTATCAAATCTCACGAGACATTTAATAGATGAAATTTGTACAAACATACAATTGCCAATGTGAATCTCTAATTTTTTGTTCCTCATATCTTGATAGGGCACTAGGCTTAGCCATCCATCTATAGGTAGGAGTTGTGCTAAAACTCATGTATGTGTCAATTTTTTCCTGGTAAGATCCTAACTTTACCATGAAATGGAAGAATTTATCCCACTATGTTCAATGCTTTATGAAATAAGCACAATGGGGGCATATAACATATAGACCAATAAGTCACATAGAGTCTATGACAAAAAGGACAGTGGCTCAAATAATTACTTAATATATGAATTGTAAGCCACAAGGAAGAGCATTTAGCAAATGAATAGTGCACATAAGAGACATACGACACATAAATATTTGTGCTTTAGGAACATATGAACCATATGCAAGTAAATTGTAAAAGCATGTAATTTGTGAGCATATGAGTTAGGTAGCATATGAGAAAAAGAACTAAGACATGTAATATAGGAAGCTGAATTACAAAACATTAGTATATGAGTAGGTGGAGTATAAAATAGGTTGAGAAAATTGAATAGGTGTGCGCACTACCCAACATGTGAGCACTAAAACTACGAAAACATATACTCCCTCTGTTTTAAAAAGAATGACCTACTTTCCTTTTTAATTCATTTCAAAAAGAATGACCCTCTCCTTTTTTAGCAATACTTTAATTCCAACTTTCCACATGGCATGTTTAAGACCACAAGATTAAAGGGCATTTTGGTACATTTGCCATAACTTTAATTTAGGACCACAAAATTCAAAAGCCTTCTATATTTTCTTAAACTCCGTGTCAAGACAACTAGGTTTTTCTTTTTGAAACGGAGGGAGTAACATATTAGCAAGTCGGCCAGACATGTAGTCCTATAATAAAGTGAAATATGAATCACGTGAGCAGATGGACTATGCATGTATAAGTGGACTAATACATGAATAAGTATACCTTATGAAATATGAACAAGTGAGCATATAATACATGGACAAATAAACTATGGGGACTATAATGTAAACAAGTAGGCTATGATCTATGTGACATATGGACAGATGGTTTATGAAGCATATAATATAAAGACAAGTGACTTGTGGTACATATCACTCATGAGCTAGTAAATTATAATGCCTATAACATATGAGCCATGAATATATGATGCTTATAAAATATGGACAAGTGAGTTGTGTCATGTAATTAGTGAAATATAACGAGGTTCTATGAAATATATAACAATAAGCGAGAGTTTTATGAAGTAGATAATAGCTACATGGAAATTTTATATGACATATATGTCATGTGTGATAATAGCAATAAAGGGCAGATGACCTACAAATAGATAAGCTATAGGACATGTAGGACGTATATATGTATAAGCAACTAGAACCTTTAAAAACTAGAGCCATCCTATGGAACTACTCTACCATATCTTAAGTGCAAGTATACTACCGCTAGTGTTAACTCATCGGTAATGTAATTCTACACGTGTCTCTTACTCATTTCGAAACATAAGAAATTTATTTTACGTGTTGTCTTTTAGCTCCTAAAAATTCTTCGCACAAGTGTTCTGACCATTAAAACCGGAGAGTTTTCTGAGTATATCAAAACATTGGGACAAGGGTAGGATAAAGCCCCTATAAATAATTTGTAGTAATAGAGGATCGAGACTGCTATGTCTTTGTTATAGGCTGGAGATACATAATAAAACTAGATGTTCCAACAAAGGTCTATGCATACTAATAGATTTTCCATAATAGTATAACAAGTGAGAGTTCTCCAGCCTTTTTCCATGCAAAAGAACTAATAAGAACAATCGATATATAATCAATTGTCCTCTCTTTTGTCAAGCTATGATTGCAACTTTATTTAGTTGACTCCATGCATATGCATAGTGACCAATATTTATTTTACGCAACTAATATAGGTGCATTCTAGGGTACCACACTAGTTAATATATCTTCTATCAATGCGATCTTTTGTTTTCCCTCTCTATTCTTGTAGCTATTAAGTTTGGGTACCAAAATTCACATTGATACTAAAATGATTCTTCTGTGTAACAAAATTTCAAAAAAGTGGTTTACGGAGTGATTCTGATGCGCCTCTACGATTGGTTATACTTGAAGAGACACTGCCTTTTTCTTACTTTCACATGTGTAATAAGCATTCTCTATAATAAGGGCCCAACTTATGTTAGCTTTTCATCTAATTCTCATGTACGTTATCTTCTTATTCTATTAGGAAACTTTACTCAACTTGTCTCTACCTTCTATGGTATTCTAATGTCATTCTCTTTTATATCATATAAAACCAAATACTCTTTTTCTAGTGATTAAATAACACTATGCCTTCCTCTACTCTTAATATTCTAACAAACCATAACTTATGTCTAACCCCTCAATATTTTCAACCTAGACCCTTAGTCAAATTTTGTTCTACAACAAAAAAATATATTATAATAGGGCATTATTATACATATTCTCTTTATGGGAAACAACTAAAACACATAACTTTTCTAACCACAAAAAGGATCACACCTTTTACCCTATTTGGGTATTCATATGCACATATCTTATAATTTTTACTGTTAATAAGCCTGGGATGATGAGTAAGCATTCGGGTTCTATCGGCCAACTAAGAGTATCTCTAGTCAATACCATTGTGGTATATTCACTTATTGGATTATCCTTACTGCCAGATCTTTTACCTAATCCAATGCTAAATCAACAAATTTTATTTCTAATACATGCATAATCCTAAAGATTATATGTCTATTACTGACAAAGTACTAAACATCGTCTATTTGGGTTCGATCCTACAACCATGGGAGGAGTCATGTGGAGGAAATCATGGACTCAAAAATCAGTCCCATTCTTTTAAGAAGTTGTATTAGGAAATGTTGTAGCCCATCTTTATAACTAGGTAACCATCTATTGTATAGCATAATAATGACCCTATTTTATTCTGCAAAGATAAACCAAGATGATATAAGTGGTATGAATGCAACTGTCGAGGAAAGTAACACATAAACCTCTTCAAGACTCCTCTAAATTTTAATGACATGATACCTTTTTCTGAAAACTGCTTCTTAGTAAATATCGGTGCTGCTTCTTTTCCTTGTTTGACCTTAGTGATAAGAGGTAAAATTTGTATGACATCATAGTATATGTGTAACACCCCGTACGTTCCCAACCCTACTTGACGACATTAAATGATATGTACTTAGGTATCGAGAGCTATAAGTATGCATTTGGTAATGCTATTGGTGAGCTAAGTGAATTTTGCTCTTGTTATGTGGTTAAACTTGCATAGAAAGTGTTTTGAAATTTTCATTGCGCATTTGTGGGGTTCAAAATGAGGCTAAGAAGACCTCTAAACAAAGTATAATAAGTTTAAGAAGTGAGTTAAAGCATGGGACTTGAAGTATCTAACCAAACCCGCGAACAGAAGTCGAAAAATGGAATTTTTGAAAATTTTGAAGAGGGGTGCATTTGGGACCGTGACACGCCGCTCTGGGCTAAAATTTATAGCCCATAGGCAGTGTGTTGGTGCGCCCAGGAGCATGCCACCTTGGGTTTTCCACTTTTTCGAAAGTTGGAAATTTCTAAGTCCCAAGGGTATTCGGGGACGTACCGAGCCAATTTTTGCTAAGTTTCCTCTAAAACCAAGAGTATATACATGAAATTAATGACATATTACATTGGTATGATAAAATTACTCGAGAACGAATTTGGGGCCAAAATGATGATTTTACCCCTATAGCCAAAATGGGCCATACGTGGCTAGAATCACTTGGTTTTTGGATTGAGGCTACGGATATGAATAGCATGAGTGGGAATATTATTCTCATACCTATGAGACGACTTAAACACGAGAAATTATTGATTTTATCGGGTTAAGTGAATTGGGCCCAAAAAGGGCCCAAAAATGAAATGAAAACATGGCCCAAAATGGGTCAAATGACCCATTCTTGCCAAGACCTTCTAGAAGGCTACATTAATGACTTAAGGATGGAATCAAGGCCTATATAAAGGGGCAAAATGCTGATTGTTATTGAAGAGAAACACACATGCTTTTTCTATCTTTTTCTAGAAATTTCCCAAGAACATCTCTTTGGCTTTCAAAACCCTAAGGCACTTCTTGGAGCAAGATCATCATCTTTAAAGCTTGGGTAAGTGAATATTATTGTACTTTAACATATTATAAGTATTAGAGAATATGTATATCATGTTGTTTATGGTTGAAATGTTGGATATGGCACTTTGTGCTTTTGTAGAAGATTTGTGATCCATGGGATTTGAACTTGAATTTGGACTTGTGCCTTTGATGAAAGATCTTGGTATGGATAAAATATGAACGTCTATGGTGTTCTTTTGTTATTTAATTTGTTATTTTTTTATAAGTGCAAATTGTGGGATGTTGGCCGATTTGTGCTATGAAGTGTATTAAGGTGAATTGATGGATTGTTTGTGATGTGGTGTGGATAAGAAAGTGTAAAGGGGAAGTGTTGTGGTGGAATGTAATGATTATCATGTATTGGTCAATGTTGGGAATATTGGAGGATTTTTGGAATAATGATTTTATCAATGGTTTTGTTAAGGGGGAAAGGACATGTTAAAGCTAAACATGTGACTTATTGTTGTTGTATGCCATTATAGGGTAATTGGTGGTTAATGTTGGTTCCGTCATGTATTTATGTTGTAGAACAAAACATAAGGACGGAGCGGGACTATCGTATGCACGTCTAAGATTGTGTAATCGTAAGTACGAATACAAGGTATGTAAGGTTCCTTTTTCCATATCCTTCTGCAACATGTTATTCACATTGACATTGGACTTGTTTCAATTCCGAGGGGTTTCAAGTATCTCAAATTTAGGTTATTGTTATTCATATGTGTCCTATTCCTAAATGCATGATGATTCGTTTGCCTCTTGTTCATTTAGTGAAGTTCCAAAAATGTCATAACGTTATCATTCCTACATGAACGATCTCAAGAGAGGAATAACATAAGAGAACCTATTTATTCTTGAATAGTATTTTCCAATCATGACATGTTCCAAGTCCTCAATTATGATGATTATCTTTGTATCAATCTTTCACAAGTAGAAGTACCAATCTCATAAGATTTCATAAGAGTAACAAGAGAGGTGATGTGCAAGCTAATATATCTATTCCTCATAAGTGAAGATGTCAATCTCATGAAGCAAGAGGGAAGAAGTAATATACCTATGTGTGATTCCTATTATGTCATGATCTTCAATATCTCAATCACTCTTAAGAATGGAAGTAAGAATAACAAGAGAAATAAGAGGTGTATAATTAAGAAGTAATCATGGGTGGTATCCCAGGGGTTAAAATACCTAGCATGGGTCGATCCCAATAACACGGGTGGAATCCCAGGGGCGACAGAAAAGCCTAGCATGGGTCGATCCCGATACATCCCAGGGGTGATATACAAGCCTAGCATGGGTTATGATGGTACATCCCAGGGGCGACACGAAAGCCTAGCATGGGTTAATATAACATCCCAGGGGCGATAAGCCTAGCATGGGTTAATGACATCCCAGGGGCAACACAAAAGCCTAGCATGGGTTCACATAACATAACATCCCAGGGGCGATAAGCCTAGCATGGGTTAATGATATCCCAGGGGCGACACGAAAGCCTAGCATGGGTTCACATAACATCCCAGGGGTCAAAGTACCTAGCATGGGTTAATCTCATCCCAGAGGCGACAGAACAGCCTAGCATGGGTAGAACAATAAAGATGAATGAATATGAAGACAAAAGAAGTAAAGAACGTAATTGACATAGATCCCCACATGCAGAAAGAGAGTTTATTCACATTCATTAATTCTTTTCACTTTTGTTGTTATTATGTCTGATGACGATCCTAATAGTATGAGTGCATCCATAGGGTGAAAGAACACATCTTTATGATGACCATTTATCAAGCACTCAAAAGTAAGAAATGAAGAAAGGTGTGCGCATAAGTTAAATTACCACCAATAGAGTGGATGTACGTTAAGAGAGTGGATGTATATTCTCCCACCATGAGAGTGGATGTAGGATAAACCACCAATAAAATGGATGTACGTTAATAGAGTGGATGTACCTTATATTATTAATTCCCTACCCTACCACTGGAGTGGATGTAGATGGATGAGTATTATTATTTTACAACCGACCAACCAAGGAGATGATTATTAATGGTAGTGGGCATAGAAGCAAGAAAGAATCTCTGGAATCTATGGAAGAGAGGAACCTCTAGAATTTCTAGAATAGGAGAACCTCTTGGAGGTAAGTCTTTTGAGTGAAGGAACAATCTCTTGAATGAGGATGTGTATGAATGATATTATATTACTAATAAGGAGTTAAGTGAGTGATCTAACATATTACTATGATATGCATGTTTCCACATTTAAAATGATGGTTCATCTACGTTGACTATTCTCTCATATTTTTATTAGATTGACATTCTCATGTATGATGTTATTTCTTATAATCCTTACATACTCAGTACATTCTTCATACTGACCCCCTCGGGGGACTTAACTTACATGTTGCAGGTACAGGCATTAGTTGACCTCCTCTATAGACTGGGGATCATTCGCAGAGTTTTGGTGAGCTCCACTTGATTCGGAGCTTTCTGGGTCATAGTTGTATAGTTGTTTTGGCATTGTAAATTTTGTATAAAGTGGGGACTTGTCCCGACTTTTAGTTGGTCTAGTAAATGCATCTGTTAGAGGCTTTTGTAGACATATGTGGGTATATGAATGTAAGCTATGTACGTTCAGTTAGACGTAATGGCCCCAACGGCCAAGTTTGATATATATGTTTATAGCATATGTTTCCAAGTTCATGTTTTCTATGTAATTGCATAAGGTTCAATAAGATTCATATGTGGATATGCATACGAAGGTTCAGGAGTAAATATTGGTTCTCTCGAGCCATATCGGCTTTGGGTGCCAATCATGTCTCGATGGGATTCGGGGCATGACAATATGTGGGAATCAATTTCTTAACTTAGGTCTATCAAATGATTTATATTATGAAAAAGGGTTACATTTATTAAATGTCCAAGTAGCCCTTCATTATAAATGTGGTACACAACACATTCATAAGTAAGATTGTACTAGACACAGCTTTATAGAGTAAGATTATACTAGACACAGCTTTGTAGACTCCCTATGATGTCCTGCTCTAATACCACTTCTGCAACGTCTCAAATCCCATTGAGATGGCCAAGAACCCGATGCCTTAAAGGCTTGAGAGAGCTAACTTATAAGTTATTCTTACCATAGATGTAACAATGATAATTATAAAGCTTTGAGAAGTATAGGTACGATGCCTAAATAAAAAGACCAACATATATAGGCCCAATAATACATGTACATAATTTAGCCATTGAGGCTTCAATTATTAAAATACACGACTAAATTATAGTTTACCTTAACATTTGTCTGGAAAGCCTCTCAAAGATTGACAACTTAGCTTAGGTCGGAACAGGACCCCTCCAATATCAAAATATATGTTAAAGACTCGACAAAGCCCCAAATCAACTTAGCGCTCACCAAAATCCATTGAGTATCATATGCTACTATTAAAGAGATCTATTAGTTGGAGTACCTATACCTGTGGCATGAAATAATTCCCCTATGAGGGACGTCAGTATGAAAGAAT
The DNA here is from genome assembly GCA_031232105.1 of Capsicum rhomboideum. Classification (NCBI taxonomy): domain Eukaryota; kingdom Viridiplantae; phylum Streptophyta; class Magnoliopsida; order Solanales; family Solanaceae; genus Capsicum; species Capsicum rhomboideum. The sequence goes on from CP124718.1 coordinate 57,715,315, forward strand.
GTACTGAATATATGAGGCATAAAGTAACCATATGTAAAACAAAAGCTCGAGTGAAATTTGGTAAAATGTATAGATAAGGACAAATGACCACCTTTCTTATACTTGTGGAATCATGTAGATTACATTCTATTCTTTGCATTACTCTTCTTTTCCTTAAAAACTTTGTAAGGCATGTGATACAATGACCAACTAATCAATGGTAGAAGAGGATGACACATGCTCAACATTTTAACTCCTGGGATATGGTCCTCATAAATAAACAAATTGGGATCGAGCCATGCAAGGTATTATAACCCCTGGGATACCACCCATAAAAATGTTACTTGGGATTGACCCATGCTAGGTATTTTAACCCCTGGGATACCACCCATTAATATGTAACTTGGGATCGACCATGATAGGCATTGGCCCCTTGGATACTACCTGTTGCCCCTGAGCTGCCACTAATAAATACATTAATTCATTTTACCTTGTTCCTTTAATCTTTGAGATTGTGCTTTTAATGGTCTTAGCTCTTTTGAGCTTTCATACTATTGACCAGTAGTGAAGATATGTGAATAAAATATTTGAGGTAGAGGCAATGACATAGGAAGCAAAATGAAACTTCAATATGATACTTAGAAACTGATATGACTCAGTGAACCTCATTAGGCATAAAGCATATACACGAATCAACCATGAAGATATGTGATGAGTAAGGACATTAAGGCATGTAGAAAATAAGCCTCTAAGGTGTATAACAAGTTAGCAAGTGATTCTACTTAGAACATAGTTTATTTAAGACATATTTAGACATTTCAAATAGGGGTATTCAGGCATTTCTTGTGGATATATGTAACTCCTCAAATGGAGACGTTCAGAAAACATAATTAATACTTACTTGGTCATAACAAATAAAAAGGTACATGAGCATGGGAACGAATGAGGCACATGGACAGATTCCAATTAAGAATAAATACACATTCCATGTAAGGAAATACAAACTGTATAACTAAACAAGTAAGGACTCTATAAGGTCAAATTATATCCTAACATGATGAAATAAATGTCCCATAAAAGAAATATGTGAACATGTGAGCCAAATGAAGTACATGCTCAGATAGATAATTGAAGCGTTTTGGCTGTATATGGACAGAATGTGCATCCAACATATGAACACTCTTAACATGTGCAATCTAGGATCTTATTGACTCATATAAGAGAAACATGTAGCACAGGTTCATGCCTTAATGGTTGAATAAATTATCCTTACATACCTTGCTATGCAACCCAAATATTGCAGGTCCATGCCTTAATGGTGGAAGAAATTAGCCTTACATACCTTGCTGTGCAACCCGAATATTACAATGAATTAGATTTTTTTTATTTAAAGCCTTAATCTACAATATAAGTACATAATGCAGCTAACATTAGCAACTGATCATAATGTCATCCTTATAAAATAGTAGCTAAACACTTGGCGGGTAGTAAGACAATCTAGTTCCTAAACACTTAGTGTATCACCACACCCTACTTATATATATCAATATAACTCCACTCAACCATCTATGACTCACCTACTTCCTCCCAAATATAATACATATAGACAGCTGATGAGTTGGCAATTTGCAACTCATTTGACCTAACAATTGTAAGAGATCATGTACTAATGTCAATTTGAGTTAGTATTAATGTTAGTTTGATTTATTTTTAGGGTTAAAGCCAAGAAGTGGTTGATAGAGCATAAAGAAGCAGTAATATGAAGAATCGGAGCTAAAATGCAAAAGTGCTCTGCGGCATTTCCCTAAATCTTTGGCCTATTTTTGCTTCAGCTATAAAAGGCTTTTTGGCATCTTGAAACCTTATTTTTTGTCAATTTTGAGATCTAGAACCTTGTTGTTGAGACCCAAAAGTTGGGATTTACCTATTTCTTGAGTTTTTACATCAGATTCGGATTATTTTGTCTTGATATTTGGATTCAATAAAAGATCTTAATGAACAATTTTGTATAATTCCCTTTTCTCTTTCCATAAGTAGTTAAATTCCCCAAGTTAGGGTTATGTATGATTGGGCAGTGATTCTCTCATGAGTGTTGTTTATTTGTCTTTTTAATTGTGTAATTTGTTATGGGTTTGACCTCTACTACGTGTTATCAACCTATAATTAGAGGTTGCAAGCTCTAATTAAGCCTAGATCCCTTATCATCCTTGATAAAAGGGATAAGGGTAAGGAGTAGTGGCCAATAATGACTTGATTTTAATAATTTAATGGTATATCTTAGACATAAGGCTACTAAATTGAGGTTTTTGGTTGGTTATGAAGTAACACTTGTGAGGTGTTCAAAAGAACCCATTTGTGATATTTATTATTTTATTAAAAAATTAACATTAAGACCTAAGAGCTATCCAACCCATAACGATTAGTTGAATTGATACAAATATTCATTTACCCATTCATGTATTCACACTTATGAGGGCCAAAACCCATGTGACTTTACTCCTTGATTATAAATTTCTAGTTTTCATCCTTGCAAACCAAGGTGAACCTATCTCCTTCATTCCCTGTGGGATCAACCCCAACTCACGAGTTGGGTTAATATATTGTATAATGACTGCATACATCCTATATAGAGTATTTGAGCATTATAAATAATGGCATCGTTGCTGGCGAATGAAAGTTAGCAGGCATTTTGTGTAGTATTTTAAATCACTTGTGTTAGCTGTAGTTTGAATTTACTTTGTTGTTTTGGTTTTGCTTAGGTAAAAATATGAGCCAACACGGAACTAGAAGTCAACATAGTAGCGACACCGCTACCTTTGATGGGTAACTTGATAATTAGGATCACTTGGGATATGTCAGAAGGGCGAGTCTAATTCGTCTACCACTCATGGTAGTAAATGTGGTCTTTCACTTCAAGAGTGTTATTCTTCATTTTCTCCAAATGAAGGGATTATTTGGAGGGCAAGGGAATTAGTATGTGAACACTCATTTGAAGAATTATATACATTTGCACTCCATTTGAAATTGCTACCATCTCCCAAGAGTCCATTCATTTCAAGTTGTTGTCATTCTCTTTGATGGTTGAAGCGGTGATATGATTGCAGGAGTTGACTGAGGGATCTATTACCTCTTGGGTTGAATTGATGGAGGATTCGTTAATCAATTTTTCCTTCCATCTCACAGGCTTCATTTACAAGATGAGATCACAAACTTTTGGCAAGTGAGTGGAGAACAATTGCATGAAACATGGTTACAGTTCAAAAAGAAATTGTTACATTACCCCTAGCATGAGTTGCTTTAAAAAATGTTTCTTCAAATATTCTATAGATAGTTGGACCAATTGAACAAGACTGTTGCTGATAACTTGGATAGTAAGGCATTGGTCAATCAAACATTTGGAATTTCCATGGGATTGTTGGACTAAATGATGAAACAAAGTAGAGCATGGAACACATGAGATACCAAGGTTGCCTTGAGGGTTCCCTCTGTGTCTTATGTGATCCAAAATCAAAGGAAAGAGGATGAAGAGAGAGACAAAAATATGGCCAAGATCATGACAAAAATGGATCTCCTAACAATGCATGTCATAGGTTCAACCCCAAAAGTGTTTAACACCGTAGCTTCAAGAGAAAACACAACTTATGAGGATGATGATACCAATTATTTTGATGAAGAGATCCATTTCTTATCAAACCAAATGGGGGGATCCTGACCTACCGATCAAAGGCAAGGCTGGAAGTGAGAACAAAGGTTGTAAAGATAGAGATAGAGATTGGAAGGATCGAGTTTGGAAAGATCGGGACTGTGGTCATGATTGGAGGGATGAGGATAAATAGTGAGATCACTATTAGAGATATAAGAAATGTGATCATGATTGGTATGTACCACCACATGATAGGCAAAAAGGTAAAGAGGCCACCTCCATTGATCTGGAAAATTGCAAGAAAAAAGATGTACTTTCTATAAATCTTATAGGGGTTGAAGGGAGTGAAAAAATGCAAAAGGTAATAAAGAGAGACTTTTCACAACTAAATCAAATAGTCACTTCCCATTCGACTTTGATTAAGAAACTTTAGACTTAATTAATCCAAATCATACCTCACCTCAACACTAGACAAAAGGGAAATCTCCCTAGTGAAATTGTGGTGAATCCTAAGAAGAATGCTCATTGTATAGCCAATGTCCCTAGAAGTGAGAAGACACTCGATAATAAGGTTTTAGATCTTTATAAAGACCTCAATGAGAGGGTGGTGGAAGGGAAAGTTAGGGGAAGGAGAAAAAGGCTTGACAATTCAAATGATGAAACCCCAATTCCCAAAAAACCAAATATTGAAAAAATGGAAGAGGTTGAAGGATGGTTGAGAGTGAAGAGAAATAACAAACGGTTCATAAAAATGTCTCAAAACTAAAATAAAACTTGGTTACTTCATAGCCGTCAATATAGATACCTCCTTCATATCCATAAAGGTTCAAGAAAAAGGAGGATCATACAAAGTTCAAAATGTTTCTCTCTAAATTAAGAAACTTATCGCTGAACATTCCTTTGGTTGAAGCTTTACTTGAGATGCCCGAGTATGTCAAGTTTATAAAAGACTTAGTAATAAAGAAAAGAACCATGGACTTTGAAATGGTTGATAACTCACATAGTTATAGTGATATCATGTCAAGTAATACAGTGATCAAGAAGAAAGACCTTGGTGTGTTCACTGTCCTTTGGGGTATATCAATTTGGCAAAGCTTTATGTGACTTAGGAGCAAGTATAAACTTGATGCCACTAGCTATATACAAGAAATTAGGATTAGAAGCTCCAAATTCCACAACCATGAGAATCTTGATGGAGTATAGCTATTTTAAAAGACTTGTGGGAATTTTCTATGATGTTCTAGTCCAGGTTGACAAATTCATATTTCCTACCGACTTTGTTATCCTTGATTGTGAGATAGACTACGTGGTTCTAACCATTCTCGATAGTCCATCCCATGAAGCAACCAAAGGACTTGCAAGTGATTTTGGTTATTGATATGATCAATAAAGAGGTTGTCAATGCAATGGAGGTGGACTTCATTAATGAGCCACTAGCGAGGTCTTATGGAATTAGAGAAGTGAAGATATTAAAGTGTATGCTGAGGTCATTGCTTCCTTGATGGGTATTGATTCGTACACCAAGAATCCATACAAACTTGACCTTGATTTGAAGAAATGGGAGAGTCCTCCCACCAAGACTTCAATAAAGGAGCCTCCACAACTTAAACTCAAGCCACTCCATCCTTATCTTTGCCATGTATTTTTGGGCCAATACACTACCTTGCCCGTTATTATTAAAGAGGACTTATTGGTATGGAAAGTTGAGGCATTGAAATCGGTAATAAAGATATTCATATGGGCTATTAGTTGAACTATAGCTGACATTATCGGGATTCCTCCTGGTATTTGTACTCATAAAATCATGTTGAAGCCTGAATATGTTCCAAGTGTGGGGCATCAAAGGATGTTAAATCCTCTTATGCAAGAGGTGGTTAAGAAGGAAATAATTAAGTTGCTTGATGCAGGCATAGTGTATCCCATCTCGGATGGCACTTGGGTGAGCCCCGTACAATGAGAGCCAAATATAGGAGAAATCAAGATTGTTCCCAATGAAAATAATATGCTTTTTCCCATTAAATTAGTTACGGTTTGGAGATTATACATGGATTACTGGAAAGTCAACTCTTGGATGGAAAAAGATCATTTCCCTATGCCTTTCATGGATAAAATACTAGATCACTTGGTGGGGCATGGTTGGTATTGTTTCCTTGGTGGGTACTCTAGATATTAACAAATCTCCATAGCTCCCAAAGATCAATATAACACCACTTTCACATGTTCATATGGTATATTTGCTTTCAAACGCATTCATTTTAGGCTATGTAACGCTCCATCCACCTTTCAAAGATGCATGCTATCAATATTTTGTGATTTGGTAGTGGGTGATACCTTAGAGGCTTTTGTTGAGCACTTGCCTAAAGTTCTTCAACCGTGTGTGGAAAACAACCTAGTACTAAATTTAGAGAAATGTTATTTCATGGTTAAACAAGGGATTGCAGCAGGACATAAGATATTGGTCCAAGGGATTCAAGTATACTAAGCCATGGTCAAAGTAATTGCAAAGTTGCCCCTTTCAATTTTTGTATAGGGTATACAGAGTTTTCTATGTCATGCAGGCCTCTATAGAATGTTTATAAAGGATTTCGCCAAGATAGGCCAACTAATGTGTAAGCTTCTTGAAAGAAGGTGAAATTTGACTTTGATAGAGATTGTGTGATAGTCTTGAATTGCCTCAAGGAGAAACTTGTATCGGCTCCTATCATTGTGGCCCCAAATTGGTCACTTTCTTTTGAAGTAATGTGTGATGAAAGTGGTTTGGCACTGGGTTTGGTGCTATTTCAATGGACGAACAAGCTTTTTCATCCAATACATTATGCTAGCAAGTCATTGAGTGATGTACAAAGAAATTATACAGTTATGAAGCAAGAATTGCTTGCCGTAGTTTATGCTTTTGAAAATTTTTGTGCTTATTTATTGGATACAAAGGTTATTATAGTACAAATCATGCAGCCCTTAGGTATTTTATGGAAAAAAGGAGGCTAATCCATGGTTGATTCAGTGGATTTTGCTACTTTAAGAGTTCAACTTTGAAGTCAAGGATAGAAAAGGGAGAGAGAACCATGTGGCAGATCATCTATCCCACTTTGTGTCGAATAGTGAGAAGTTGGATGAAATAGTTATTGATGAAGATTTTCCCGATGAGCTTGTCATAGATCTTTTGAGGGGTATAGAACCATGGTATGTAGATTATGAAAATTATGTGGTGTGTGGTCTACTCTCCAATGATTTGAATCACAACCATATAAAATATTTCCTCTATGATGTGAAGAAGTACTATTTGTATGAACCCTATTTTTTTAGGGAGTATGTGGATGGAGTAATCCATATATGTGTTATGGAAGAGAAAATGCAACCCATTCTTGAGACATGTCATTCTTCCTAATTTTGTGGTCACCACGATGGGGTGAGAATAGCCTTCAAAGTTCTTCAAAGTGGTTTTTATTGGCCTACTCTACATAAGGATACTCATGAATTGGTTCTATCTTGTGTTCAATGCTAGATACAATTAGGCATTTTAAGGAGGCACGAGATGCCCTTGAGATCTAATCTTGAGGTGGAGTTGTTCGATATATTAGGCATTGATTTCATGAGGCCCTTTGTGAGCTCATATGGAAACAAGTATATATTGGTGGCGATTGATTATGTATCAATGTAGGTGGAGGCAATTGTGTTGCAAAATAATGAGATCAAAAGTATCATATTTTTCTTGAGGAAGCACATATTTACAAGGTTTGGGACTCCCATGGCAATTATTAGTGATAAAGGCTCTTATTTTTATAATAGTGTGTTTGGTGCATTGCTCAAAAGGTATGGGGTGAAACATAAGGTGGATACCCCATACCATCCTTAATCAAGTGGCCAAGTGGATGTATCAAATCAATAAATCAAGGCGATCTTGGAAAAAACCATCAATGTGGGATTTACTAATTAGGCTAGGCAATTGGATGGCACTCTTTGGGCTTACCAAATAGCTTTCAAAATGTCAATTGGTAGTTCTCCCTATCAACTTATTTTTGAGAAGGTGTGTCACCTATCTGTTGAGATAGAACATCGAGCTAGCTTAACATATATTGAGAGGAGGCTTCTAAGTCTAGAGTGGAGTAATTGCAAGAGTTGGAGGTATTTCATCTTAGGGCATAAGAAAACTCCATTCTATACAAAAAGCAAATGAAAAGGTGGCAAGATTCTGAGATATTGAAGAGAGAGTTGCGAGTGTGGGATGAAGTGTTGCTCTTCGATTCATGGTTAAAGCTCTTTGCGGGGAAACTCAAGTACAAATGGTCGGGCATCCTTTCATGGTGCTTAATGTGTATCCTAGTGGTGCAATTGAGTTGGAAGACCATGAGAACAGAAGATTCATAGTAAATAGTCAAAGGTTGAAACACTTCTATATTGGTGGTTTTGGAGCTGCTAAAGTTGAGGTACTCTAATTGAAGGATGTTTGATTGATCAGAAATAACATCGTACCATGACGATAAATATGGCACTTCTTGGAAGGCAACCCAAGTTTTAATTTTTGTTATTTGAATGATGTTTTTGCATGGTGCAGGTGTGTGATAGGGTTGGAATATGGAATGCATATCACAAAACAAGTCGGAGTAGAAAAATATGGGAGATCATGCACTAAGCTCTAAGGAAGTGACTTTAGCAACTAGGTAAATTCTTTGGCGAATCGTTAAAGTCCTTCACAGAAATAAATCTCTTAAGGTTTTAGAAATGTGGACAAAGGCGATGCATTTCACCATTCGGCAGATAGCCAAAGACTTTGGCAATGGAGCTGTCCATCGGTAAACTGGTACAAATGAAAATCCAAGGAGTGGAAATAGTTAAAATTGGTGATGTTTTGCAGTGGTGATGTGTGTGTCTATCGCCGAACTTGGTCGCATTTAAAAAAATAATGATTTGACTGTTCTGACTCTTGACATTTTAACTCTTGACTCTTAGTTTTATTCAAATCTTTTCTCATTACCTATTTCCCTCTATTGTATCATTTAACCTATTGAAAAACACATACATAAACTCAAATTCACTCTCAAATCACTGTCACCATTGTACCAACTCATACAACTATCTCCGTCGTCGCCACCACACCGAAGTTCATACATACTGCTCTCTTACCTCTCTTAAGTATATTTTTTTCTGTAGATCTAAAGGTTAGACTTTTAGTTTTGCTTTAAATCATGTTTTATTATTCCTATTTGTTGTTATGCATTGTCAATAGTATGTACTCATGTTTTAATGTTCAATTTATTTCAATTGGTTAGTACACCACTACGGTTACTCAATTGATTCGAATTTAGGTTTTAAAATTATGGATATTGTTGAAATTAGGATTTTTAATTGTTGGGTTTGATGAAATTTGGGTTTAAACTTGATGTTGTCTGTGGTTTGGGGTGAAATTCCATGCTTTTGGGTAGAATTTGGGTTAGCTTGCACTCAATGGATTTATACTTTGAATGACTGGTATGTGAACTTACCACGATTTTGAATTGGTTCTTGGGTTAACTTCAAATTGGGTGTATGTGTTAAATGTGGGTTTTATTTTTTAATGGATTATATGAATTTGACTTCGAGTTCGAATGATTTTTCCCAATGATTTATTGGGTGACGTTGTTCTAAGGGAAAAATCATCGAATTTGTTGCTTTGTTATTGAAACCTGGTGATGTCTGACTACCCATGGTCGTTTTGGCATTGAAGTCACCATGAAAATTCCTTTTCATGCTTAACAGGTCAAAGAATTGGGGATGAGAACTTTCGATAATGCGTAGAGAACTTTGGAGTTGCATAGAACTTCATGGCAGATCGCTAAAGTGTTCCCCATATCGCCAAATGTAATAGTAGGGTTGGCTAATCAAGGTGTCAGTTTGGAAATGCCTTAGTAGTTTGGTGATGCTCAGGGAGTATCGCCAAACTCGACCATCCCAACTATTCAATTCGGCGATAGATATAGTGCATCACCGAACTCTTTTGTGATCTGCCAAAGTTTTTTGGTGATACACTCCCGAAATGTGTATTTTTATGTTTTCTAGCCCTTGCCTAGTGTATTATTTCTCTTATTTGTAGATATGGTTCATCCAAAGAACGCATTCAAGAAGCACAACAATACTCCTCCTCTCACATCAAAAATCTCCTAAGAGGTCTAAATTTTGAGTCATACTCAACTCAAAAGAAATGTGTCGAAGATGAAAAATTTAGGAGAAGGAAAAAGAAAGGCTCTTATAACTAAGAAGCAAAGCTTGAAGAATAGTTCTAACTCTGAGAGGTACAATATCACTACTTCCAAGGAGGGAAACAAAACTCCAATCCATGAGCCACTCAAGGCTTTACAAGCTACTCAACCAAAAAAGCAAAGAGTTAAATAAACTCCTAATGTTACAACAATCCCTCCTCCTAAAGTTGGTCATCGGTTCCTCAATTGTCTCAAAGTGACTTGAAAACACACAATAATTTAGGAGCACAGGTTGAGCTTGAATAGGTTGGAAGGCAAGTATCCCAGAGTGTTATCATCAATATGGTATCATGATTTGAGGTCTTTACTGAGCCTCTAAAGCCTTATATATAAAGTTGGGTGCGTGAATTTTATGAGGCCTAAAGGGAATTCTTGTAGGCTAAAAGAAGGAAGAGTATACTACAAAATACATAAGACATTATGAAAGTTCATGGTGTGAAGGTTAGGGGTGCTAAGAGCATCATAATATGGTATGTGGATGCACAACGGTTAATGTGCATTAATTTTCTACCAGAGCATTGACATTGGTTGATGAGATCCGAGATTGGTTATCCCCATTGTTGAGTGATGTTTCGCCCCCGTGGCTAGCACCAGGGGTCCCTATTAAGAAGATAGTTGTCAAAATAGAAGCTCGTAACTGGTTGAGTTTCCTATGTACCAACCTCATGCCATCCCAAATTGAGATCATCCTAGTGCATCCTTGAGAGGTATTAGTTTGGACGATCGTGATGAAGGAGAGGATAAATTTTACCTCTATTATTATCCCAAAGATTTTATGTAGGGACCAATAGAAGAAAACTTATATTACTTTTTTATTATCACGCCCCAAATCCCATTGAGGCGGACTGGCACCCAAAGCCGATAAGGCCCGAGAGAACCAATCTTCATCTATGTCTATTCATATGCATGTCATTCGCTAAACACCACCATCACGTATAGATACAAGATGCTAATAGCGGAAGTCATGGAAACATGTGATATATAAATATGTGAAACTCGGACGTCAGGGCCATCAAGTCAAAATGGACATACATCGCTTACATTCATATCCCCACATACATCTACAAAGCCTCTAACAGATGCATACACATAACTATCTTAAAGTCGGGACAAGTCCCCACTTTATACAACATTTACAATACCAAAATCAATGTACAACTGTGACTCGAAAAGCCCCAAACCAACTGGAGCTCACCAAAGTTCTGCAAATTACCGGCAACTTACTGTGAAGGTCTACTAGAACCTACACCTACAACACGTAAGGTAAGTCCCCCAAAGGACGTCAGTACGAAGAATGTACTAAGTATGTAAGGCTCATATGAAACTGTATGACACATAAAAACTTCAATGAACTCATATACAAATGAATAACCAATATGGATAAGTCACCATTCTATATGTTGGGAATCATGTGTATTGCTTTCATTACTTTCTTTGCTTCTTTACTTCTACGTTTGTTTATCATCACTTATGTCACTATATACCCGGGCCCCAATTAATCAGTAGGTCTTAACATAACATAACGTTATGTTGGGATCGGCTTGAGCTAGGCTTATTCCTCTAGAGCTACCACCCATAAATCAATACATCGGGCGTAGCTCGAGCTAGGTTATTACCTCTAGAGCTGCCACCCATAAACCATTATATCAGGTTCGGATCGAGCTAGGTTCTTACCTCTAGAGCTAACCCCTGTTAGGTTCAGTCCGAGCTAGGCTCATGCCTCTTTGACTACCCCCTGATCCAATAATCTCGAGATCGGCTTGAGCTAGGCTTTCGCCCCCAAAGCTACCACCCATACTCAATCATCAACCATATATGCATTACTTCATTCTTTACTTTTGAGATTGATTCACTGATAGTCATAACATTATTTGAACTTTGGAACATAACATTATTGAACCTTTGGAACATTAGTTAATGAGCGTGCGACATGTGAATCACAATTGATCAATGAGTAGGGAACATGTGATTAATAACAATTGATAACCGAAAATAGGATACCTAAGAACATTTTGGAATGTAACAAGTACAATGTCAATGTGAATACTATGTGCTGCAGAACGATACAGATAGAATAACCTTACGTACCTTCGCTTCAAAGTATGAATACACAAGATTATATATAAACACAATAGTCCAGCTCCTTCCTTACGTTTCACTCTACAATACAAGTACATAACGGAGCTTACATTAACAACTAGTTATTGTACAAGTGTACAAGACGACAATGAGCTATATGACTACCATATAATGTCATTTTACCCTTATAATATAATCCACTGCATTATCATACCAACAAAACCATAACATTTCACACATTAACCAAGACATCATAGACCAATAGCATTTCACACCACGTTTACCCTTTACGTTTCCTTATTATCATTTTGTCATAATTACTCCATCAAATTGCCTCATAACCATATATGAACAACAATAAATACTTAATATAATCCAATATGCCTCCATATGACCCCTTAAAGTCATTAAGAAGGTATCATAAATTGATAATTACATCCAAAAAGGGTATAGGGGCCTTCGGGGATCAAAGAGAGACAAAACCATACAAAATGACATTCTGGGGTGACCTGTAAAGCCAACTGCGCATGCAGGGGGATCAAATCCATCCGCAGGTGACCTCTGGCCTTGTCTAGAGCCACCTGTGTTTGCATCTGCGCCCGCAGGTGCTCCAGATGTGGGGGCGGATGCCCTTTTCGACCAAAAAAGGTCTCTTTTAGGTCCTTTTATGTCATAAATGCTCCATGGCCATGAATAAACTTCCCTTTAAATAATTTAGGTTAAATTGGATGCCAAAAATCAACCATGGTTTCACAACACACATGAACATCACCAAAACAACACTTTTCTTTTAATACACCACCAAGTCCATGCAAAATTTTGCAATAACAATTCCAAACATTATGTACAAGTATAAAAAAAGTTAAGACTATAATCACATCTCACATGTCAATATTTAATCCATCAAGTTCACTTCCTTCAAGACCACAAGTCTATTTTCGAGTTTATAAGGCAAAAACCCTTTTCCGATTGCAAAAATAGACAGTTTTACACATAGTAAATTGTCCAACACTTTGCCAACATAACCAACATGATTTATAAACAATATTAAACATATCATAAATTAAACCATGAAAATAATTAATTACCAAAGTTTGCAAGATGATGATCTTGGCCAAGGGAATGAAGGCTTAGGGTTTGTGTGAGATGAGAAATATTTGAGAAAAAATCTAGAAATGGCATGTGAGTCTTTGTGAATAAAAATCTTATTTTTAGTCCCTTTTATAGTCCCAGGTGGTCTCATTATTAGCCACATATTATTCATACATGTCAATTGAAGAATGGGTCAAATTTCGTTTTTGGGCCATGTCTTTTTGTCTAATTTTGGGCCTCCATTGAGCCCAATAGCACAAGAGTCATTTAATCCCAAAAATTAATTCATAATTCACCAACACTCTCATGTTCAAATAATTACATGAATGTTATGGTAATTAACTAGGTTTGGAAAAATACGGGGTGTTACATTCTCCCCCCCTTAGAAACATTCGTCCTCGAATGTTAGTGACATTATTCAATTTAAACCATGGCAAGTCTAGGAGCATTCTTCATGTTATCATATATATATACTCAATGCTTATAAATACTTACTTTTCATTATTCCGATCTCGTATCGTGAGCTTATTCTTCCCTTTAGAACAAATGAGGGTACTTGGACTTCATCATTTCTTCAGCTTCCCATGTGACCTATTCTATATGCTGATTTCTCCAAAGTACCTTTACGGAGGCTATGTCTTTATTCATCAACCTCTTCACTTGTCTATCCAGAATGGCAATAGGTATCTCTTCATAGGTAAGATCCTCTGTAATTTGTACATCTTCAATGGGAGTAAAATGAGATGGATCCCCTATGCACTTTCGAAGCATCGAAACATGAAATACTGGATGAATTGTGGAGAGTTCTTGGGGTAATTTCAATTCATATGCAACTTGCCCGAATTTTTGGACAATTTCATATGGCCCTATATACTGGGGACTCAACTTCCCTTTCTTTCCGAATCTCATTACCCCTTTCATCGGTGACACCTTCAAGAATACCCAATCGCCTATGGAAAATTTGAGCACTCTTCTTCTGACATCAGTATATGACTTATGTCGACTTTGGGCCGTTTGTAGCCGTTGTTTAATCACTTTCACTTTCTCCATAGCCTGATGAACAAGGTCTGGCCCAAGTAAAGCAGTTTCACCCGCTTCAAACCATTCGATTCGTGATCTACATTTTGTTCCATACAAAGATTCATAAGGTGCCATTATAATACTTGAATGATAACTATTGTTTTAAGTAAATTCAATGAGAGGCAAATGGTCATCCCAACTGCCTTGAAAATCTAACGTGCAAGCTCGTAGTATATCTTCAAGTGTTTGGATAGTACGTTTTGCTTGTCCATCTATCTGAGGATGGAAAGTCGTACTTAGATTAACCTGTGTACCCAAACTCTACTGAAAAGATCTCCAAAAATGCACAGTAAACTAATCTCCCCTATCGGATATAATGGAGATCGGAATCCCATGTAATCGTACTATTTCTTTAACATACAACCTTGCATAATCTTCAGCTATATAAGTGGTCTTGACTGATAAGAAATGCGCTGACTTGGTAAGCCTGTCAACTATGACCCATATGGAATCAAATTTCCAAAGTGTACGAGGCAAACCTGTGATGAAGTCCATATTAATCATATCCCATTTCCAGACTGGAAGATTGATACATTGCATGTAACCTCCTGGTTTCTGATGCTCCACTTTAACTTGTTGACAGTTTGGGCATTGAGCTACAAATTCTGCAATGTTCTTCTTCATATTTACCCACCAATAGACTTCTTTTAAATCATGGTACATTTTGGTAACACCCGGGTGAATAGAATAGTGCGAATGATGTGCCTCGGTCATAATTCGTTTCCTCAGCTCGTCTACATCCGGTACACATAATCTACCTTGTCATTAAAGTACTCCTTCTTTTGTAATATCAAATGTCTTTGTCATATTCTGTTGTACATCCTCTTTTAATTGTAATAACATAGGATCCACAAACTGCTTCTCTTTCACTTTAGCTATTAAGAAAAATTGTGCTGCGTTTTGTACAATAACCCCCTCATCTGAGGATTCAAGAAGACGAACCCCAAAGCTAGCTAATTGATGTAGATCTTTGACTAACTCTTTCTTTTCCATCAATTGACCACTACTGACTCCTATTGCCTTGCGGCTCAATACATTAGCTACCACGTTTGCTTTTCTTGGATGATATAGAATATCCATATCGTAGTCTTTTAAGAGCTCTAGCCACCTTCGTTGCCTCCAATTGAGTTCCTTCTGCTTAAAGATATATTGAAAACTTTTGTGATCAGTATAGATATCAACATAAACTCCATAAAAATAATGACGCCATATCTTTAAAGCAAATACTACAGCTGCTAACTCAAGATCACGTGTGGGATAATTTCTCTCATGTGGCCGCAACTGTCGTGAAGCATACGCTGTGACATTACCGTGCTGCATCAATACGTACCCTAGGTCAACTCCAGAAGCATCACAATATACTGCATAACCTTTGGTGCCTTTCGGAAGTGCTAATACCGGTGTAGAAGTCAATTTATCTTTCAGCCCTTGGAAACTTTTCTCACATGCATCATTCCACTGAAAGTTGACTGCCTTGTGTGTAAGCTTTGTTAAAGGTGCAGCAATGGAAGAAAACCCTTCAACAAACCTCTGGTAATAACCTGCCAACCCAAGAAAACTATGAATCTCTATAGGCATTGTAGGCCTTGGCCAATTGTTTACCGCCTCTATCTTCTGTGTATCAACCCGTATCTTTTTATCTGACACAATGTTTCCCAAGAATGCAACAGATTTTAACCAAAATTCACATTTAGAGAACTTTACATACAACTTACGCTCATGAAGGATTTGTAACACTTGTCGTAAGTGCTTAGCATGGTCCTCTTGTGATCTTGAATAAACCAGGATGTCATCTATAAATACCGTCACGAACACGTCTAGAAATGGCTTAAACACCCTATTCATCAAATCCATTAACACAGCTGGTGCATTTGTTAGTCCAAATGACATAACTAAAAATTCATAATGGCCATACCGTGTTCGGAAGGCTGTCTTGGGTACATCTTTTTCTCTAACTCTAACTTGATGGTAGCCCGACCTCAAGTGAATCTTTGAAAAACATGTAGCACCCTGTAACTGATCAAACAAATCGTCAATTCTTGGGAAGGATATTTATTCTTGATCGTTACCTTATTCAATTGTCGATAGTCAATGCACATTCTCAATGTGCCATCTTTCTTCCATACAAAAAATATCGGTGCACCCCACGGGCACATACTAGGCCTGATGAAGCCCTTGTCCAACAAGTCTTTCAATTGCTTCTTCAATTCACGCAATTCTGTTGGAGCCATTCTATACGGGGGAATAGAAATAGGCTGAGTGCCTGGATTTACATTGATGCCAAACTCTACTTCCCATTCAGGAGGCAAACCGGGAGGATCCTCTGGAAATACATCAAGAAATTCATTGGCCACTGGAACCCACTGAGGAGTTAGTGGTTCCACTTCAGTATCTTTCACTCATACTAAGTGACATATGTACCCCTTGGCAATCAATTTCCTTGCTTTCAGATAAGAAATAAATTTTCCTCTTGGTGCCCCCACATTACCCTGCCATTCAAGACCATTTTCTTGTGGAAAATGAAAATGTACCTTCTTGGACCGGCTATCTACCGTGGCATAACAAGAAGCCAAACAATCCATGCCCATTATCACATCAAAATCCACCATGTCTAGTTCAATGAGATCGGCCAGTGTATCATGACCACACACAGTTACAACACAATCACGATATACTCTTTTTGCAACAATATACTTACCAATTGGTGTAGATACTTCAATTGACTTAGTTAGTAGTTTCGGTGTTCGTTCAAAATTAGCTGCAATCAATGGAGTAACATATGACAATGTAGAACCCGGATCAATCAATGTATATACATATACGAAAATATGGATAATGTACCTGTGACTACGTCATGAGATGCCTATGAATTCTGCCGGTCCACTAGAGCATAAGTGCGGTTCTGGACTCCACTAGTACTGACTGCTCCTCTGGAACCTCTACCACGACCAACAGAATGCACACCTCGTCCTAAAGAAGGAACCGATGATGATGATGCAACGACTGACCCCGTCGGTTATGCTATACCACCCATGCTCCTTTGGGTACACTCTTTCATCAGGTGCCCCATCATACCGCACCAAAAGCAAGCATTTATCCCTAACTGGCATGTACCTAAATGAATACGCCCGCAGTACTGACACTACTGATGAGAAAATCCTGCTGCCTGTGATCCGTGAATTCCACTACTCTGCCCAGATGGACTGTCTCTAAACCCTCGAAATTGAAAGTGAGTGCCTATTGGGGAATAAGAGAATAAGGGTCTAGGTGGACTAGGAAACATTCGAGGCCTAGATTCTCCTTGGGACACCATAGACTGTCCCATAGGTCTAGCTTTTTTGGACTATCCTTTGTCCGATTCATGTGCCCTTCTTCTCTGTCTTTGATCCTCCATTTTCTGGGCGAAGGCCTGTATTCTGGCTATGTATGATCTTTATTCAAGGCAGGAATGGTGCAGTCCCTTACCAAATATGGCTCTAATCTGTACATATATCGATGGACTCTGTCTGTCATTGTATCCACTACATTCGGAGCATATCGAGCCAAGGAATTAAACTGAAGACTATATTCTCTAACACTCATGTTCCCTTGAAGTAGGTTTAGAAACTGGTCTGCACGTGCCTCCTGGATCTCATATGGGAGGTAATGATCAAGAAAAGCCATTTTAAATTCTTACCAACCAGCTGGAAGTGGATCAATACCACTTGATCTTTTCTAGTCTTCATACCACAATATAGCTTCACCTTTCAATCTATAAGCCGCAAGTTCAACTGTTTCAATACCAGTTACATGCATAACTTCTAGATCCCTCTTAATTTGATCCATGAAGTCCTGTGGATTTGCCTTTGGATTGACCCAGTGAATATAGGAGGGTTTAATTTCAAAAAATCCTGTGTCCGCCGACTAGCTACTCTAGCCGCGTCATCCTCATTTGTCATTGGACCAGATCGTCCTTGACTTTGTGCAGCAACTATCTGAGTCAACATATGTACTGCATTTCTCAAATCCTGTTCAGTGGCATTCAATGGCGGTTCTGTGGGTACTTTTCTACCTATTGGCTCTTCTGGAGCTGGAAAAGTAGAAGAAGACCGCGATGCAATTTCAGTGTTAGCTCCACTTTGACTAGCCTGGTCAGGTGGTGATTTACTCATTCCTTCGCCGGCAAGCATATCTACCTGCTTACCTTTGACTCTACCTCTTCTTGTCATCGACATTTTACTATAAATAAGGAAAACTATGTACAATGGTCAGATATGATTTCCACTTACATCATTGGCTCTATTGCACGATCTAGAAATGAAGACAAGAAACAACTCCTAAATGTCCATTAGCCTCCTCCTTATAAATGTGGTGCACAACACATCCATAAGCAAGTCTCTACTTAGACACGGCTCTGTAAACACCCTTAGTACGACCTGCTCTGATACCACTTTTGTCACGCCCCGATTTCCAACGGGGCGGACTGGCACCCGAAATCGTTGAGGCCCGAGAGAATTAATCTTTGCTCATGTACATTCATATGCATGTCTCTGTATGAACATCATTATATCTCATGCAACTATGTGAAAGTCATGAAAACATATGCTCTATACGAAACTTGGCTGTTAGGGCCATCAAGTCAAAATGGACATACATACCTTACATTCATATTCCCACATACGTCTACAAAGCCTCTAACAGATGCATACACATAACTATCTTAAAGTCGGGACAAGTCCCCGCTTTATACAATATTTGTAATACCAAAATTAATGTACAACTGTGACTCGGAAAGCCCCAAACCAGCTGGAGCTCACCAAAGTTCTGCAAATGACCGGCAACCTACTGTGGAGGTCTACTAGCACCTGCACCTGCAGCACGTAAGGTAAGTCCCCCAAGGGACATCAGTACGAAGAATGTACTGAGTATGTAAGGCTCATATGAAACTGTATGACACATAAACACTTCAATGAACTCAAATACAAATGAATAACCAATATGGATAAGTCACCATTCTATATGTTGGGAATCATTTTTATTTCTTTCATTACTTTCTTTGCTTCTTTACTTCTACGTTTGTTCATCATCACTTATGTCACTATGTACCCGGGCCCCGACTGATCAGTGGGTCTTAACATATCATAACATTATGTTGGGATTGGCTCGAGCTAGGTTTATGCCTCTAGAGCTACCACCCATAAATCAATACATCGAGCTCGACTCGAGCTAGGTTATTACCTCTAGAGCTGCCACCCATAAACCAATATATAAGGTTCAGCTCGAGCTAGGTTCTTACCTCTAGAGCTACCCCCTGTCAGGTTCAGTCCGAGCTAGGCTCATTCCTCTAGGACTACCCCCTAATCCAATAAGCTCAGATCAGCTTGATCTAGGCTTTCGCCCCCAAAGCTACCACCGATACTCAATTATCAACCATATATGCATTACTTCATTCTTTACTTTTGAGATTTATACATTGATAGCCATAACATTATTTGAACTTTGGAACATAACATTATTGGACCTTTGGAACATTAGTCAATGAACGTGAGACATGTGAATCACAATTGATCAATGGGTATGGAACATGTGATTAATAACAATTGATAACCGGAAATAGAATACCTTAGAACATTTTGGATTGGAACAAGTACAATGTCAATGTGAATACTATGTGCTGCAGAAGGATACGAATAGAATAACCTTACATACCTTCACTTCTAAGTATGAATACACAAGCCTATACATGAACACAATAGTCCAGCTCCTTCCTTACGTTTAACTCCATAATACAAGTACATAACGGAGCTCACATTAACAACTAGTTATCGTACAAGTGTATAAGACAGTAACACCACGTACCTTTCCGACCCTACTTGAAAACCTTGAAACATGTTTACCCTAGGTTCGAGAGCATTAAGTACGTATTTCATATTGTTATTGATTGAAAAATTTGATAGTGTGCTAGTACATGCGATGAGACGTTTGTAGGAGGTGTTTGTGACTTTGTGGAGCATTTGTGGTGTGAAAAGTGAGGTTTAGAGGACCTCCAAGCAAAGGATATTAAAGCTAAAAGGCAAGCAAAAGATTTGGACCTGAAGGATCCAACAAAATTCGCAAAGAAAAGTCGAAAATAAATTTTTAAGGTGAGGCGTTGCAGGTGGCGTGCTAGGCCACTTCTGGAAAAAAATTTTCTTACCCAGGCAGCAAAGGGGCGCGCCAGGCTGGTTTTTGCAAAAAATTTTCTTCGACCATTATTTGATAAATAGGAATCTTGGGTTATGGTATCATTATTCCATCAGAGTAGGGCTACTCTTGAGTGAGTTTGGCATCTAAGTTAGGGTTAATTAATCGTCATAATTATTTTAACAAATTATGGGCATTGAAGAAGTTGAATCTGGAATGGAATGATGTGGCTAAATTGATACTAGAGCAGATGAATGAGATGGATGAATTTCATCTTCGAGCTTATTAAAGTTAATCACTATATAAAGAGGAGATGAAATTATATCATGATCGGAAGATTGAACACAGAGAGTTTCACCCGAGAAATTTGATATTGCTTTATAACTCCAAGTTTTGCTTGTTTCCTGGAATATTAAGGTCCAAATGGTCTGGACCATTCACGGTGGTTAGGGTATTCTCATATGGAGCAATTAAACTGAAAGGTGATGATAATGTTTTATTCAAGGTCAATGGGCAGCGTGTAAAGCACTATGTAGGAACCACAGATAAAATAAGGACATGTGAGGAGTTTAGTCTTGATGAAGTCTGAGTAGTTAAGTAAGTTGGGTACCGCGACGTTAAATCAGGCGCTACATGGGAGGCAACCCATGGGCTGGTTAGTGAAGTCTGATTAATAAACCTAGCAATGTCATGCCGCAATGTTAAATCAAAAGCTGCTTGGGAGGCAACCCAAGGATTGATACCAATCGTAATTTTAAAATAAAGATGTGAACTAAAAAGTGTTTAACTTAAACGATGGTGGTGACCCATATGACGTGGGTTAGTACCGTGAAAATCAGAGAGCAGTTTTCAATTACAGAATCCAACCCACCCTAGGCACCTATGTGACGTGGGTTGGTACCGTGAAAATCAGAGGGAATTGTTTGATTGAAAAATATAATCCACGACAGGGACCCATCTGACGTAGGTCAAATAACGTGACTTGGGTCTGTGCCATAGGAATTAGAGCAACCCAAATAACTCGAAATTCGACCCGACCCAAAATCGTATATCTCCTCACACCGTTATAAAGTGGATTTCAACAAAACCCAAAACTCTAAACCCGATCCTTCTCTTCCAAATACCCAATTTCTTTTATTAAGATTCATCCAAATTACCACTTCTATTCTTACATTCACTAAATTTCCCAAATACCAAATATTCAAATTCATAAATTCTCACTACCCAATTGTAAAGAATTTCAAATCCTCATCACCCCAATTCACCAAACCCTAACCCAAAACCCATAGATGACTAGACTAAACTCTACCAACAACCTGACCACTTCAAATAATGTCGCCTAAAGGAAACCCTAAATGCGGAGATATGGGTTCCTCTTCTCGCACAAAGAACCCAGAATTCACAACAAGGCAGCGAGATGAGCCTTTGGAGCAGGAGAAAAGTGGGTTCAAAGAGGTTTATAAGATTGCTAAAGATGATTGTACTGCTATACCTTGCGCCATAAGACAATGAACTAAGGTACAGGTTGTAGCTCGGAGCACAATTCAGCCTGTATTAGTGAATCCTATTAAGTCATATTATTCCTCCCCCAGTCTAAGATGCTTCTGTAACTGATGGTACTGAAGACAAAAATGATGCACTTGGGACCAATGATATTGCTGAGGGTTCAGATGATTCTGAGTCTGAGGGTAGTGGTGAGGCTGATGAGACAACATATATTTTAGGCACTGGTGTTCAGGATTCCATGAATTCATCATAGAGACAGGTTGCTGCACTGCGGGCTATAGCTATAACACGAAGGGAAAACAAGAGGTGGTGTGTTTAGGCTATGAAATCCATTTATGATAGGGATGCAGAGCCGACTGAGCGAGGTGTATGTAGAAGATGTATCACTGAGGAGCCCCAGTATCAGTTAGATGAGTTAAAGGCACTACCCGAGATTAAGGCAATGTTTGATCGCTATGGATTCAGATGGCTGACGAAGCCTTCTGGTAACTATAGCCCAGAGTTGGTCCATGAGTTTTATGCTTCATATGCCGCTTCTATTGAATTAATCACTCCAAATGAGCAGCGATATAGGGACCAACCACTAACAACTCACACTTTAGTTCTTGGTACC
Organism: Capsicum rhomboideum; assembly: GCA_031232105.1. Taxonomy (NCBI): domain Eukaryota; kingdom Viridiplantae; phylum Streptophyta; class Magnoliopsida; order Solanales; family Solanaceae; genus Capsicum; species Capsicum rhomboideum. Next base: position 57,737,702 of record CP124718.1, read on the forward strand.
AGAGTCGACATATCCGAGCAGACTATCTACAAGTTCTTATTTGGTGCCGAACATACACTTCCAACTAGTACTGCTGAGTTTGATCACCGTATTGAGACTGTGAAATATAGAAACAAAATAAAGGATGTCAATCAGCCCTTAGAGCTACTACGGTGGGTTGCATAGTATATCATTGAGGATAGCATAGATGTGAGATGGGTAGCTGAGAAGTTGGATATTAAAAAATCCTCGCTTCACTTTACGGGCAGGTTTTTGTGGTCAATTGTATGGAATGATGTTGGTCCCACAGGTGCAGCTAATTCTCTCTATTGATTGAGCTATTCTGGGAGCGAGTATCATCACCGAATATAACATCAACATCATTTGCTATATTATTGAGGAGATTCATAAGTGCACCTTTAGAGACTTCACCAGCATCCCTTTCTCCTGTCTGATTCAGGGCCTATGTAATAGTACTGGTGTGGTTACGATGCCTGTTGTAGATCATGCCATTGAGATATCCCGCATAGCTGATTTAGGGTTTATGCAGTAACGAGGGGCTATCCCAGTTTCCCAAAGAGGGTCTCAACCCTCTACTTCATCAGGCGCCGTCCTTTTTTAATGGCAAGTGGATCGAATGGAACTGATTAGCACTTCAGCACCAGCTAGTGACCCCAAGGCTAGGAGGTTACCAAACAAGGGCACAAGTCCTTTGACTGATAAGGGGGCAACAGGTACTACCGCACCACCACCCTCATCGGGCATGGTTATAGTTTTATGAGAGTTTTTGCAGTAGTTAGTGGATAGACAGACATAGGTTATTGAGCGACAGGCTCACCCAGAGGCCCAGATGGCTAAGTTGGTATCTCAACTTAAGCTATGGGTTAGGACGTCGATAGAGGCTTCTGAGGCGAGAGTTGAGGATCGTATGACTTCTTCTATGGAGAGGTTTATGCATGAGCTGCATGGGCTGATTGACAGTTTTGAGCACTGGATGGGTATCCGGTTGAGAGAGGCCCCTATTCCAAATTTGACGAGGTTGACCAAGGAGGTGGCTGCGTTGAGGGTAGAGGTAAGACATTTAGCAGTTAGCCATACTCCTATCATTCCACCCATACCAACACTGGTACATTCAGCATCGATTTTTGAGGTGGATTTGTTTGCTGATGAGGAGCCTCATATTGCTAGAGGCAAGTGGCTACGGAGTCCTGAGGATCAGGCTGATAGTAGAGATGAGTTTGAAAGTGATCTATAGAGGGCAAATAAGGCCTCTCGGGAAGAGTACCATGTCAGTCAGATTGCTTATGAGCAGAGGGCACGGGGTACATCCTCTAGTCAACCACCCCTTTCACCGGATGCACCTAGCATGGAGCCTAGAGAGCATACAAATGATACCACTATAGATGGGCCCACATCCGATGCCTAGGTCACCACAGGTATTTCTTCACTCCCTTATACTTATCATATTGATAGTTGTGCACTGAGGGCAGTGCACCATTATTTAGTTGGTGGTGGGGGTATACCACCACTTAGGGATTTTTGTTGCCGTGTTTTATTTTCCCCCAAGTGTGGTATCATAGTAGAACTAGCATGTTTAGGTTGTTATTAAGATTATGTGTTTTCATGTTTAATTAGGATAAAAATAGGGGAACCTTAGTGCAATCCAATTTTGAAGGAGAATAAGGGAAAATAAATAAGAATGATTGAAAAGAGGAGCCAAAAATAGTGTAGTGTCAAGGAGGTTTGAGTCACCATATCCATATGTAACATAATCATCCCCAAGCCTACATTACAAGACGATGAAAGTCCTATAGTGATCCTAGTCCAACTGTCCGAAAAACTAAGGCATAGAAAATAAGGGCAAGCCTATGGTATTTCATGCACATTGTTTGAACTTCTTTGTGAGAGAGATTATTTTGATGACCCAGTCCCTACTTTGATATTCATTAGTATACTATGAGTGTATGGGACTTCTTTGTTATGAGAATACATTAGTTGCATTGTTAGCCGCTATTTGTTCAAATAATGTCATCTGCGTAGATGCTTAGTTGGTTGTTCATAATCTGATGCCATCACTTAATTCCTTCTGTGTCATGATAATATGCTGCATATATACACATTGTGGTTTTTGATTTGCAAACAGGAGGGGTCGGAAATGTTTTGGTGCCAAAGGCAATGAGTCGATTGTGTTTACTTTTGTTTGTTTGCCTAAGGACATGCAATCGTTCTAAGTTGAGGGTGTTGATGTGAGATGGTTTCATAACACTTTCGATGTTTAAAAAAAGGAAATTATGTAATAACTTGGGTATGTTTAGTAGGTATGATGTGTTTTCTGTTCTATATTGCAGGAAAATAGGTTATGGACTCAAAATGGAGAAGAAGGGAAGAAGCATGCTCTAGAATGGAGAATTTGAAGAAGAAAATAGCGAATTCAAAACCAGAGGAGTGACTCACGATAGGGACCCACATTACTTGAGTCGACCTAAGTGACGTAGGTCAGTGTCGTAGGTCAACTCCTGAAAGTTTCTGATGGAGGACTGATTTTCACGGCATAGACCTATGTGACATGGGTTGGTTCCACGATACCAACCCACAGAACCGTGGAAAGTTTTTGACTTTGTTCTCCTATTTTTTTTTTAGGAAAGAATTCATCTTGTATCTATAAATAACCCTATATTATCCTATTTTTAGGGTTGTTCATTACATTGTTTTGAGATATATTTTCATTATTTTGAGTTCACAAATACATTATTGATTTTGTAATCTTGGAACTTCGATTCTAGGGGTTTTATTCATATTGAGATTTTAGAGTTTTCTTCTTATTGTGGGTTTACAATTATGTTTTCATCATTGAATTCTTCTTGTGTTCTTGCAATCATGAGTAGCTAAACCCATTAACTAGGTTTGTGTTTACCATGAGGAATTAACAAAATGGGTTAAGTGCAAAGCAACTCTGAACCAGTGTAACTGCATGTATTATTACCTTCATTATAATTGATCTGCTAACGGTTGCAAACATTAGAAACTCTCCTGTATTCTAAAATTGCTCAAGAGAGAGATAGAGATTGGGAAGAGGAAATAACAATAGATATTTGAAGCTATCAACCATCATCTAATAACTTGAGCCGTAACAGGGATAGTTATCTGAGATCCAGAATAAGGATTAGTAGTGTGACACTCAGAGACTGAGAGGAGAAGAGTGGAATTCGTCTAACCAAGTTCTAGAGACATTTAGATAGACATATCTTTTTATATTTTTCATGCAGTGCAGCGGGACAATTATGCCAGCACAAGTAATCGGTGGAGTTAAGGAATCATTAGGGATCACAGTCCTAGTGTATTTCTTATATTGATAACAAATACAATAATCAACAATTGTTACTATTACTATCAATTTAGCCACATCATTCCATTCCAGATTCAACTTCTTCAACTCCACTGAGTACTTGTGTTGGCAAAACTGTCCCGCTGTGCTGCATGCAAAATCTAACAAGATAGGTTCATCTTACGGTCTCCCGACCTTGGTTAGACTAATTTCACTCTTCTCCTCTCGGTCTCCGAGTGTCGCACTACTAACCCTTGTTCTGGATCTCAGATAATTATCTCTGTTATGGTTCAAGTTATTGAATGAAGGTTGATAGCTTCAAATCTCTATTGTTATTTCCTTTTACCAATCTCTACCTCTTTCTTGAGCAAGTTTAGAATACAGGTGAGTTTCTAACATTTTCAACCGTTACAAGATCAATTATAACAAAGGTAATAACAATACATGCAGTCACATCAATTTAGAATTGCTTTACACCAAACTCGATTCGTTAATTCCTCATGGTTCACATAACCCGAGTTAATGGGTTTAGCTACTCATGATTGCAAGAACACAAAAATAATTCAATGATGAAAATATAATTGTAAACCCACAATAAGAAGAAAACTCTGAATATGAATAAAATCCCTAGAATCGAAGTTCCAAGATTACAAAATCAATAATGTAATTGCGAACCCAAAATAATTAAAATATATCTCAAAATAATGTAACGACTAACCCTAAACATAGGACAATACAGGGGTATTTATAGATACAAGATGAATCCCATCCTAAATAAAATAGAAGAACAAAGTCGGCAACTTTCCACGGTTCTGTGGGTTGGTATCGTGGAACCAACCCACGTCACTGATGTGTCATGGTATCATGGCACCTTTGATGCTTAAAAAAAGGAAAAATGCAATAACTTGGGTATGTTTGGTTGGTATGATGTGTTTTTTGTCTTACTTTGCATAGAAATAGGTTATGGAGGCAAACTGGAGAAAAAAGGAAGAAACATACATTAGAATGGAGCATTTGAGAAAGAAAGGAATCAAGTCGAAGCTGGAGAATGTCCCAGGGTATGTTACGTGAGTGGACCCATTCCACGTGGGTGGGTACCACAGGTCAACTCCTGCAGACTGGAAAGAAGCCTGCTTTCCACATCAGGGACCCACAACAAGCGAGTCGACACACGCCACGTGGATCGGTGCCATGAGTCAACTCCCGAAGAGTGAAAGGAATCTTGTTTTCCATGGAAGGAACCCAAATGACACGACTAGGTTTCACAACACCAAGTCACGGTACCGTGGAAAATTGCCAACTTTGTTCTCCTACTTTGTTTAAGATAGGATTCACCTTGTATCTATAATTACCCCTTTATTGTCCTATGTTAAAGAGTTGTTATTTACATTATCTTACGATATATTTTCAGTATTTTGAGGATTCATAAACACATTATTGGTTTTGTAATGAAAAACCCAAGATTCGAGGGTTTTTATTCATATTGAGATTTCAGAGTTTTCTTCTAGTTGTGAGTTTAGAAGTATGTTTTATTCATTAAATTCTTCTTGTTTTCTTGTAACCATGAGTAGCTAAACCCATCAACTAGGGGTGTGTGAACCATGAGGAATTAACAAAACAGGTAAAGTGCAAAGCAATTCTGAACCGGTGTGAATGCATGTATTGTTATTACCTTCATTATAATTGATCTTCTAACGGTTTCAAATGTTAGAATATCGCCTGTATTCTAAAATTTCTCGAGAGATAGGTAGAGTTTGGGAAAAGGAAATAACAACAGAGATTTAAAGCTATCAATATTTATCTAATAACCTGAGTCATAACAGGAATAGTTATCTGAGATCCAGGACAAGGGTTAGTAGTGCGACACTCGGAGACCGAGAGGAGAAGAGTGAAATTTATCTAACCAAGGTCGAGAGATATTTAGATGAACATATCTTGTTAGATGTTGCATGCAATGCAGCGAGACAGTTTTGACAAGTACAAGTAACTGGTGGAGTTAAGGAATCATTGGAGATCACTGTCCTAGTGTATATCTCATATTGATTACAAATCCAAAAATTAACAATTGTTACTGTTACTATCAACTTATAAAAAACCCCAATTTACTTACTTGCCAATTACTCAGACTAGCATTCGGCAGACTTTTGTCCTATTTCATGTGGGATTGACCCCAACCTAGTTGGGTTCTATATTAGATACATTGACCATTTTATACTTTTCTGGAGGTATATTTTGGACGATATCAGTCACGTAGGTCCATGTCATGAAAATCAGGCCTCCATCATGCACTTTCAGGAGTTGAACTACGGCACTGACCTACATCACTGACCTACGTCACGTAGGTCGAATCACGTGATGTGGGTCCCTACCGTGAGTCACTCCTTTGGTTTTGAATTGGCTATTTTCTTCTTCAAATGCACCATTCAAGGGCATGCTTCTTCCCTTCTTCTCCATTTTTCCTCCTTAACCTATTTTCCTGCAATATAGAACAGAAAACACATCATACCTACCAAACATACCCAAGTTATTACATATTTTCCTTGTTTTTATCATGCCCCAAATCCCATTGAGGCGGAATGGCACCCGAAGCTGATAAGGCCCGAGAGAACTAATCTTTACTCATGTCCATTCATATGCATGTCATTCAAGAAACATCATCATCACGTATACATGCTAGATGCTAATAGCGGAGGTTATGGAAACATGTGATATATATATATATATATATATATATGAAACTTTGTCATTAGGGCCATCACATCAAAATGGACACACATCTCTTATAATCATTCTCCCACATAAGTCTACAAAGCCTCTACAGATACATAACCATGACAAACCTAGAGTCGGGACAACACCCCGCTCTATACACATACACAATATCAACAAATGTGCATAATGATTCAGTAAGCCCCGAAGCAACTGGAGCTCACCAACAATCCTCAAATGATCTGCAACCTACTGTGGAGGTCTACTAGCATCTGTGCCTACAGTAAGTAAGGTAAGCCCCCCCCCCCCAAAGGGGTCAGTACGAAGAATGTACTGAGTATGTAAGGTCATACGAAACTGCATCAATACATAAGAACTTCAATGGAAATAATTATAAGAGAATGCTCTATATGGATAAACCATCAATCTGTAATTTTAGAATTTTGTACATTTACGTTCATCATTTATCTTGCCTTTACGTTCGTTCATCTTTATCGTACTACCAATGCTTGGCTTTTCTATCGCCCTTGGGATGAGATTAACCCATGCTAGGTATTTTAACCCCTGGGATGTTATATTAACCCATTTTAGGCTTTCATATCGCCCCTGGGAAGTTATTAGCCCATGCTAGGTACTTTGACCCCTAGGATGTTATTAACCCATGCTAGGTACTTTGACCCCTGGGATGTTTTTAACCCATGCTAGGTGCTTTGACCCCTGGGATGAAATTATGATAACCCATGCTAGGCTGTTCTATTGCCCCTGGGATGTATCAGGATCGACCCATGCTAGGTATTTCAACCCTTGGGATACTACCCAAGATTTCTGAAACCATTATCCATTACTTCATTCTTTCATTCGAAGGGTAATTCCTTACTTCATTTCTTTACTTCTGTGAGATTGACACGTTGAGGATCATGACATTATGGAGAGAACACATAGTTACTTTATTTCTTACTTTTGAGAGATTGATACATTGGCTTGTGGGAGATTGATATATTCGTTGTCATAACATTATTGGAACTTTAGATTATAACGTTATTGGAAATGCTACTCATGAATGAATGGAATCTCCCTACATCATTACTTTTCTTAAGATAGTTCTTTTAGTCGTTATAATATTTTGAGAGCTTTGGAACTTCTGTCAACGAATAAGAGACATGTGAATCACATTTGGTCTAAGGGTAAGAAACATGTGAATAACAATAGATGTCAACCTGAGATTGGATACTTTAGCACACTTCGGAGTGGAACAAATATAATGACAATGTAAACAATATATGCTGCAGAATAATACGGTAAAAGTAACCTTACATACCTTATCTCCTCAATATGAATACACAGTCCTATATGTGAATACAATAATCCAGCTCCTTCCTTATGTGTTACTCTATAACACAAGTATATAACGAAGCTCATGTTAACAACCAACTACCTTACAAGTGCATACGACGACAATGAATTACGTAACTGCCGTATAACATCATTTTGCCCCCTTACGATACCATTTATTGCATCACCATACCAAAAATACCATAACATTCCACACATTGACCAAGACATCATAAACCAATAATATTTCACACCAAGTTTACCCTTTACACTTCCTCATTAACACTACGCTACCTTTTCTCTGTCAAGTCACTCGATAGCTTTCACAATAACACATTAACAACAATCCATATTTTATACCATTCAAAATACCTTTGGGATACTCCTTTATAGTCATTTAAAAGGTACCATAAGTTGATAATTGCATCCATAAAGGGTATAGGGGCTTTGGGGGGTCAAAGAGATGCAAAAACAACTGAAACGGGGTTCTGGCCTGACCTGCGACACCACCTGCATATGCAGGTGGCTGAAATGTGTCCGCAGGTGACCCTTGGCAGTGTATAGGGGCACCTGCAAAGTCACCTACACCCGCAGGTGCTTTATTTGCCAGGGCGGGTGTCTGTTTCGGCCAAAAAGGGTCTCTTTTGGGTCCTTTTTTGTAATAAGTGGTCCATGATCATAACTAACCTTCTCTTAACATGTTTTAGATCATATTAAATGCCAACGAATATCCATGGTTTCACAACGCACATAAATATCACCAAACTACATTTTTCTTTCAATACGTCACCAATTCCATGCCCAATTTCGTAATAACAATTCCAAACATTATGTACGATGATAAAACAAGTTAAGGCTATAATCAGATCTCAAATTTCAATATTGAATCCATCAAATTCACTTCCTTCAATACCAAAAGTCCATTTTTAAGTTTACAAGGCAAAACTCTTCACCGATTAAGCAAACACAAATTGTTTCACACATAGTGAACTTCTCACACTTCACCAACATAACCAACATGATCTAAAACATCTTACATGCATATAATATATTAAACCATAAAAATAAACACTTACCAAGGCTTGAAAAAGGGTGATCTTGTCCAAAGGAATGGTTGCCTTGGGGTTTGTGTTGAGAGAAATATGTTGTGGAAAATTCTAGAATGAGACATGTGTGTTTCAATGAATAAAATCTGATTTTTGGTGCCTTTTATAGGCCCTTGAATTCATCCTTAGCAATTTTGATCAATAATTGATTAGTCCAAAAGAAGAATGGGTCATTTGACCCATTGGTCCATGTCTTTTTTTTACTATTTGGGCCTCAATTGAGCCCAATGGCACAAGATCAATTAAGCCTATTAATTTAATGTGTAATACCCCATCAATCTTATTTTTAAATAATTCCATAAATGTTATGGTAATAAAATAGGTTCAGAAATGTATGGGGTGTTACATCATTCCCCTCTTAGAAATATTCGTCCTCGTTAAGGACATCATCCAATCAAACAAATGCAAGTCTCGGATCACTCTTCATGTTATCATATATATATACTTAATGCTTCAAAATACTTACTTGTTATTTCTCCGATCCCGTATCTTGAATTTTCTCTTCCATTTGAAACAACTGTGGGTACTTAGGCCTCATCATTTCTTCAACTTCCCATGTGATTTCTTCTACTTGCTGACTCCTCCAAAGTACTTTTACGGAAGCTACTTATTTATTTATTAACCTTATCACTTGTCATCAATATAGAATAGCAATAGGCACCTTTTTTTATGTGAGATACTCCGTAACTTGTACAACTCCACTAGGAGCAATACGAGATGGATCTCCTATACACTTTTAAAACATCTAACATAAAATACTGAATGAACTATGGAGAGTTCTTGGGGTAGTTCTACTTTATATGCAACTTACCCAAATCTTCGGGTAATCTCATAAGGCACGTTATAGAGGGCCAACTTTCATTTCTTTCCAAATCTCATTATCCCTTTCATTGGTGACACTATCAAAACTACCCAATCACCTATAACAAATTCTAATTCCCTTATTATACTATCGGCATATGAATTGTGTTGGCTTTGGGCCGTTTGTGTCACGACCCGAAGTCCCATTCGGGCTGGACTAGCACCCAAAGCCAACATGGCCCAAGAGAACCAATCTTTGCTCATGAAACATTCATATGCGTAACCTCATATGAATATTATTAAACCTCATGCAACTATGCGGAATTCAAGGACATGGAACATATGCTATATAAATATATATTTATGAAACTTGGCCATTGGGGCCATCAAGTCAAAACGAACAATTGTCTCTTACATCCATATACTCTCAGGTGCTTCGTCTGCGAGGGCGGGATCCCGTTTCGGCCAAAAAGGTTCTCTTTTGGGTCCTTTTTTGTAATAAATGGTTCATGATCATAACTAACCTTCTCTTAACATGTTTTTTATCATATTAAATGCCAACGAACAGCCATGGTTTCACAACGCACATAAACATCACCAAACTACATTTTTCTTTCAATATGTCACCAATTTCATGCCCAATTTCGTAATAACAATTCCAAACATTATGTACAAGGATAAAACAAGTTAAGGCTATAATAACATCTCACATGTCAATATTTAATCCATCAAATTCACTTCCTTCAATACCACAAGTCCATTTTTAAGTTTACAAGGCAAAACCCTTCACCGATTAAACGAACATAAATTGTTTCACACATAGTTAACTTCTCACACTTCACCAACATAACCAACATTATCTACACCATATTCCATGCATATAATATATTAAACCATAAAAATAAACACTTACCAAGGCTTGAAAAAGGGTGATCTTGTCTAAAGGAATGGTTGCCTTAGGGTTTGTGTTGAGAGAATTATGTTGTGGAAAATTCTAGAATGAGCATGTGTGTTTCAATGAATAAAATCTGATTTTGGTGCCTTTTATAGGACCTTGAAGTCATCTTTAGCCACTTTGATCAATAATTGATTAGTTAGTAACCTTGGTTTTGTGGAGTTGTGACCTGGATACTATTTTTTAAGGTATTTCATGAGAAGTATGCACCATAAAGCTTGAGAGAGAGATATTTTTAGAGACGAGTTGGATGCTTTTAAGTAGGGTTTGATAAATATTACTATGTCCTATCTAGGCATGCCTTACTAAGTATTTTGACAGAGGGAGAGCAAGATAGAAAGTTCGTAAAGGGGTTTACTACTCTGTTCTTTTGACTATAGCTCAGTCGGTGACAACCAATGGCACCTTCTAGAAGATTGTTAAGCATGACATGAGATAGAGGGTATTTATCAGAATTACTAGGTAGGTAGCAGTAAGAGTTTTTACAATTTTTGTAGCTTCAATGGATCATCACCACAAAGTAGGGGTTTCGTAGGTAGAGGTTCTTATTTTTAGTACTATAGGCTCATTCAGGAAGCATTACAAGGTTCTGATAGTAGGTATTCAGGTTATGGATTATTGGGTGGTCAGTGTTTGGGTGAGATAGCCAGAGGGTCGTATTCCAAGTTTTCAGGCTGTGGTGGTCAATCTAGTTTATCTGGGCTTTCTCATCAGCCTATTACACCTAGAAGGTGCTTTGACTATGAAGATTTTAGTCACTATGCTAAAGGGTACCCTAGATTTTGGAAGGGCCATTAATAGAAGTTTTCTTAGATTCAGACTTACCAGGTACCAACACCACCGACTAGAGAGGATGCACAAAGTGGTAAATGAGGATCACACACTCCTAAGTGGAGCCAAAGGGGCTCATGATGGTATCTATAGAGGTGTTTTATCAAGGATTAGACATGGTCAGTGCTATGTGTTCCAGGGTAGAACCGAGGCAAAGGTATCAAAAAAAACTTCGCTATATCTATCTTCTTCTCAAACTAACAATAATGATGTCTCAAATCCCTATACATCATAGGTGCTCTTGCATGAATGGAATATTTAAAACAATAGGCTTTATGCCTTATCAACTAAATCAAGTCACCAACCCTTGGAACACGAATATGCCCTCAAACCTCAATACACCCTTCATATCAAAGGTAGCCTTCCTAGCCTTGCCCTACAACACCTGGCCTTGAATCCCTCTCAAACTACTATCCTTGAACTGTCGCTCTTGAATTGGCTATATAAACATAGATTAGGCCACAACACGAGCAAGAATCCTCCTGGGATCACAATGCATGCCATACAAGTAATGCCTCCATATCTTAAGCACAAAAACTACCACTACCAACTCTATGTCATAAGAGACCACACAAGTCACTAGGAAAGACATTTGCAAACTCATGAATCACAGGAACAGAATCAAGCAAAGAAGTGTTGGTACTAGTATCACAAACATAAGCAAGATAGGCCAAACACCCTTTTCACACTAACCTCCTAGCCTAAATATAAGAAATGATCCCTGGCGGTACATAAATATCAGAACCATACCACAAAATCAGGGGAATGCCAGGCATGGCTAAGGTAATGGTCTTGGCAAAGCAACCCAAGACTACATGATAAGGGGATAACTGGATAACTGGTCCATTCCCAGAATCATGTTGAAATCAACCATACCAAACTTAACAAGATATGACCAAGTATCATACTCCATAGTATTCACCATGTAGGATCTATAAACCTAATCCACTACTAAAGAATTGCCTATAGGAGTATCTATACATAAGGGTATCGATAAAATATCACTAGTTAAATCCAACGGAGAAGCAAAGTAGACTGACATGTATGACAAAGTGGAACCCGAATCAAATAAAACAAAGTCTGACAAAAAAATAGATTGAAATTATTCCTATGAATATGGAATTTAATGCCTCCACCTTTAACCTATTCGGAAAGGTGTAGAACTATTTGCGCCCATTGTCAGACTAAGAACCTAAAAGATCACCTGCCCTACTAGGCTGAACACCTCTGTGAGTACCCTGCAGACCCTTCCTACTACCCTGAGTACAGCCTCTGGCTAGTGGCACCACTTTTCTGAGAGACTGAACTGGTTGTGTTGACTGCTTAATCATCCCAAGTCGGGGACACTCTCTAGTGAAAGATTGATTTTCCTAAGAAATCCTTGGAGGACCTAATTTGATAAACTTAGCCAACATCTTCTGCTCCTCTGAAGTCATATCCGATTAGGTTGGAATCGACTGAGTAATAACAGACACTGGTAGCACCTCAACATAGGGAGCCCTAGTGGCAGGTTATACTCATATACCCTAAACACCCTAAGATGCTCCCTGATCTGATATATATAGTGCTCTTCCTAAGAAACTCAATAAGTAGACCAGAGAATCTAGTAGTACCAATATAGCCATAAATTTGGCTGGAGTCTTGGCTGGTCCCTGACCCATCTACTACTGAGTTGGAAAATCTATTAGCACTAGATATGGATTAATAATTGTATATGGCCCAATAACAAGCTCTAGAAATAGCACTCTAGTATAGTCTTAAGCTGAGGAGACAGCTCGAGCCTGGCCACTACCTAAGGGAAGACCTTTACCATGGCTCCTATCTGGATCCATAGCTACCAGCATTAGGGCCTTGCCCTCGACTAGTTTAGCCCTAGTCCTGACCATTTACAAAAGAGTGAAATAGGTAATATTTCTAAAGCCAATAAGAATAAGAGCACATGAAAAGTAATCAAAAAGGAGAAATTTTCCTAAGAATGTCTTATATCCTTTCAAAGATAAGATATGGACATCATTGTATCATTCCTAGGAACTAAACTAGACATTTTCTCTTATACCAATGATACAGATAAACCTAGGCTTTAATACCAAACTTTCACGACCCAAAAATTTAGGTCATAATGACACCTACTAAAACCACCAGTAGGTAAGCCGAATCCCATAGCCCAAACAATAAGTAATGGGATAGTAGAATAAAAGTACAAAAAAGAAAAATTGGGGTAAATACAAAGAAAAAACCCTAATTATAGGGCCCACAAGAGTATATAGAGATAGTGGTAAAGTATAATATACAAAATACATCTCAAGACCAGGTATCCATCTATACAAAAGCTTGTAAATACATCAGGAGTACTATATAGAAACAATATGTATAGACTATCTCCAAATATACAAGAGAAAGGCCAGTCAAAGAGTAGAGGTAGATGTAACAACTCAAATCATCAGAATCACACCCTAAGTCTCTAATTAAAATACTTCGCATGAGGTAGGCATCATCAACATGAACTGGTACCAGGATCTACATCAAGGAAAAGATATAAATACAATAAAGTGTAAATATAAGCTAAGTCTAATAATGGGAGTGATGAAAGAAGAATAATAGGGTAATTTCGCTACAAACACTAAGAAGTAAATTGGCTAACAACACTAAATAATAGTAATCTAGCTACAACCTAACCAGGACCCATAAGATTGGAAGGCACAAGTAACAAACAAAATAACCCTACTAGTTCCCAAAAGCACGACAGGTACAAACATCAACTGGTGCTAACTACAAGCAGATAATATGGACAAATGAATGTAACAGACAGGATATATGATACTAAATGTGACACATGCGATGGAATACACAAAACCTATCTAAGGTAAAACTAATAAGTCAAGTATAATTTCTCCCAGAATCTTACATCAGGGCTAACCATAAAATTAAAGAGAGAAAAAACCAAAATCTTCCTCATATCGAGTTTTAGAAATATGGTACAATTATTTTAGAAAGGTCATCATCGAAAAAATGTTAATACAAAAGTGGTATGGCTTCTTTACGCCCAAGGAATGTGATTAAACACAGGATATATCCAGTAAGAACTCAAGTCAACAAAAATTCCCTTCATACCATATCAAATTCGAGTACAAGAGTGGTTAAATGTTTATATGCTAGCCAAAGATAAATGTATGAGCACAAATATACACAAAATGGGGCAGATAAGGAACGAGATGTTAAAAGAGATACCTAAAGTAAACTACTCCAAAGAAAATCAATAACACAAACCAAATTCATCGAAGGCTCAACCTACGGGAAGAAGAATACCAAAACCTAGGCTAAGGTTTTCGATGGTAACCCTAAAGCTATCAGGCACCCTAAACTAAATTGAAAGGGAGAAATAATTATATAAACTAAAGCACTTATGGTTAAATTCCACCCTAAAGCACCTAAAAAGTCTAACCAATCAAGAAATACCTAGATAATGTATCTCAAAAACCTCAAAATCCTACCAACAATTATCAAAATATCCTATGTATACCTTATTCAATACAAAACTAAGAGTAGGTAAGCCATAACATACCTAGATTCCAACCAACATGCTCTTGATAAACTATACCTAGGAGTTTAAATTTTTGAAAGCCTACGATTGCTGGTATGCTATCAAAACAATGATCTACACATTAACACGAATAAAATAATACTGATATTGTAATTTTACACTACAGACCTAAAATCTTTCTGTGGAGCCTGCTAACATATTATAAAAATTGAACCTGTCACTAGGCCCCTTGAAAAACAAGAACCACATGCTCTGAATTTGAGCATGAGCTGAGCTTAAATCAGGGGCCAAATCAGTCCATCAATTTCAAGAAAACAAAAATCCAAAACTAGAGTTTCAAGGAATTTAGGATGAGATTTAATGGGAAAATCAAGGGAAGGTGTTCAATGAAGGTAAAATCAACACCTCTGAGCTCAAATCACTGATCCCTTAACAAATTCCTAGCTCTACGGTCCAAATATAGAGAAAATTTTTAAGAAAAATTGTAAAGGAGACGATGTGGGGAACTTATATACAACTATCTCAACTTAAGTATAGGTTTGGTCACAAAAGAGGTATTTCTTAAGTGATAGACCATCCATAAAGGCAAAGGTCACTGCTCAGGTGCCTCTATAAAAGTGGAGGTTTACCCGTTTAAGAGGTACCGCAAAACAGAGGAGATTTTTCTTAAGCAGATGGAGCTAACATCATCGTTCTACATATAAGAGGCTCTGTAAAAGTGGCTTCTATGCCACAAAATTGGCTGCACTAACACCAACAACACTAGGGAAATTCCTAAGTTGGAATTTCCAAAAACAGGTCCTCAAGTTTTTTTAGAACCCCATGAATGCAAATGAAATATGATACCTACTGGAAATAATATTTTGAATGAAATAGAATTAATGTAATTCCCATCAGAGGTCATTTTAATGAAATGTGGGGCCCACGGTCCTTCATTCTATTTTAGCCAAAATCCATCTAATAGCCCAAAATGAGTCTGGAAGCTTTGGCACACAAACCAAAGGTACCCATGCCTAAAATCTATGTTTTGAATCCAAAAAAACTATCAGAATTCCCATCCGAGTCCATTTACTAGATGTTTTAACTGAAGACCACTTTCTTAATTTAAATCACTCCAAATATAGAAATTGTCTTATAAACCAAATGATCTACTTGAGAACCAAACCACTGATACTAACTAGTCATAAATTACTCAGGGTAGTTATAGAGAAGCTCAAAACATAGAAAATACATGAAAATGACCTAGAGGGTCATTACATCGGGTCATGATAAACTTAGTATTAGGGCACATAGTTCAAGTATACTAAGAATTTTGTGAAGCCATGCCAATAGGATCTTATTTATAGTTTTGAAGGGCCTACTTTTATAATTAGGGACTACATACATTTAAGAAAAGTTTTCCATTCTTTCATACTCTAGAATGTGTGATAAGAGTTTTCCCCTAAGAAACTTCTGCAGCTTCATGTGTTGCTCCAATTACTCCAACTATGCCTCAACTTCGATGTGGTAAAAGTAGTAAAACTTAGGATGTTATTAATTTGGTTCTCTTAGATAGAGCCCTCAGAAAGTTTTGGGGACTGCACAAAGGTCTTGAAAGAACACCACTAGTGCGTTAAATTCCACTATGTCAAAAGAATGCTTCCTTGTTCATATGAATCATGTGTTTGAGCCAAAGGAGGATGTGCTTTCAGACCCATTCTCAAAACCTAATTTCAGATAACACCTTTAGAGGGGGAAGTATGTATCTCAAAGTTTAGGTAGTGCTGCCACTGATAGATATTATTGTATGGAGTGTTATTTCATTTGGTGTTTGTTAAGGTATAGAAAGACTTGTACAAATTTTATGATAGTAAGAAGAGTACGAATGGTTTGTTAAGATGACTTAGAGTATTCTTGAACTAGGAAAGAATTTCATGATGCCATGTCATTATGTTAGTAAAGAAAATATCAAGCATAGGTTATGATAGGAAGGACACACTAGTTAGAATTGATAGATTTAGGTCATACTTTGTATTTTAAAAAGAGGGTCCCTTGATACAATAGGGATTATAAATCTGGTTTAGTTAGAGGAGGCATGATTAATCGTAAGTAGCAATGATGTTGTGAACGAGAATATGCTTGTAGGTTACAAATTAGATAGGATATATGATTAAGGTCGACTATTCTATCATGCAATTTTTGTGGACTACCATTACTTAATTTTACTCTAGTAGCTAAGATTCAATATAGTATGTGAGGATTTGTGTTTCCATCTATGTGTAGTACTAGACGCTATGCTTGAACTTTAAATGACTATCGTGGTTAAATAAATAGTAGTATGAGGATCATAATGTTAGTTTAGGGAATTTATCTAGTTGGGTTTACATAGTGTGGGCAAGAACTTAATTCAATATCTTGTGGAAAGTGTGACAAGTAAGCATGATATATATATGAGCTTTAGATGAATAAGTGACTGAACACTAAGGAATATATTAGAGAAAGACCTTAAGTGATAGAAAGAAAGATGTTTACCTAAGGTGGTATTTTGTTACATGAGATTCTAAGCTCCTAATGTTCTATGTATGCCTAGTTTAATATTCCTAAGTTGTAAAGTTGGAGAATCCTAGGTATGTATAATATGGTGTCCTCAATAGATTAATTGAGGTGATTATATAGAGAGATGGTTTTGATTCTTTAAGTATATTGTACATCCTTTTAATTTATGGCTACATGATTAGAGGTATGATGTTAGTAAAACAGTAAGAGTAGGAGTCCTATAGTGATAGCCTTAAAGGCATAGAGGAAGTTAAGAGATTTTTGTTACAACCCTTGTTATAATTTTTAGTTTTTTCTATGTTTTGATCATTATGCTCTTCCCTGTAGTTTCTATACTCCTTATATGAGTTTTGGGGTTGGTGTACATGGTCCCTAAAGTATTCAAGAGTGATTTGAGTAAGTTGAGGTTTTGAATTGCCTTGAAATTGATTAGTTTGAATTTGGTCAACATTTAGTAATCTGAGCATCGGATAGTGATTATATCAGTTTCATTAGATTCGGAATGTTGATTTTGGGTTGGTAGCGAGGTTGGTTTGGGTTCTGAGCCTTTATATTGATATTTGACCTCTTAGATGAGAAACTAGTTACTTTAGCCTAAAAGGGGTATCGGGGGTTAATTTTTGGATGACGACCTCTTTTTATAAATTTGATGGTTCCATTGAGTCTAGAATGTCGAAATTAGCCTAGTTGCATTATTGAATTATTTTTACGGGTTCTCGATTCAATCCCAAGGGTCCATTCGGAATTATTTTTACTTAGCATTGTTTCAACTAGTTTCTGGTGCAACCGCCTAAGCAGACATTTGTTTTCCTTATTGGTAGCGCCTAGGAGGATGAAAGGGCAACCTTAGCAATGGGTTGATTGATCCGGAACATCGCCTAAGCGATGCTTTCTTCCGCCTTAACGCACCGCCTTAGTGGTCACCTGTGGGACAAGTGACTACTACCTTAGAGGCAGTCTAGCCGCTTAGGCGCCATTTATTAGGCGACCATTTTACCGCCTAGACGACGTCATTGATATAAAATATCTTTTTCTTTTCTTTTATTCCATTCTTCTATTTTCAATTTTTGGGGTCTCGATTTTGGTAATTTTAAAGATAATTTTTAATCAAATTAGACTTGGGTGAGCTTCTAAACATGATTTCTATCCTTATTCATCAATTATTTCACTAAATCATCTTCAAAACATGGATTTTAAAATTGGATTTTTGGGGTATCACCTAGTAAAGAGAGAAAATTGTTTTTCTTTGATTTCAATCTCTATTTCAACTTGTTTTATGTGTACCAAGACAACGAAGCAAGGCCAAAAGCATTTTTCTACAATATTTTAGCCATTATCTAGATTTCAAAACCCTAAATCAACTATTCTCTCTTCTCCACTTCATCCCACACTAAGGTAAGTCTCTCCCATGTAATTTTAAGTGTTTCCAAGTATTTCTAACACATGAATATGAATTCATAATGAATTTATACACCAAAATCTTAAGGTTTTCAAGAAAACTCATATCAAAATTTCAAGAATAGATTTCTTGGAGTTCTTATTCAAAGATAGGATTCTCCTTCAAGTATTTTGGAGAGATGAAGGTACATAAGGCTAAACCTTCGGTGTGGGAACCACGTTCTTCCCCATGACTAAGTTTTAGTTTCAGTTTAAGACATGAATCAGTTAGGGTTTGCAAAGTCAAAATCTTTAAGTTTAATTCCTTATCTCTTGATACAATTCTTTGAATATCCCATGATTATTAGTATAATTCTTTTATTTTGGAGTATTTTCATTAAATTGATTTTAAAGACATGCATATTGATTCATCCAATAAAGTTTATGGATTGTCTTTATATTGTGGAAAGTCCATTCATGTTCTACTTGATTATTTCATGGTTTTCTTTGAAAATTTATCTAAAGGATGCAAGTTATGTTCAATAAATGCTTATAAAGAACGCTTATTCTATTTTCATATTTTCATAAGAGAAGAAATCTTTCTTATCTTAAAAGTTCAGTTTAGTACGATTTACAAAGACTTAGAGCCGAGGGTCACTAAGAATATACTTCCATGATACGATAGTTTGAGCCAAGGCTCTAAGCATGATTTTCATATAATGTTTTAATACATATAGTATTATCAAGTAGCATGTTTCAGGAGGATTATTTAGCTCCAAGTTGGGTATGGGTCAGAGGTGACATACTCCAGAACTACGCTGCCACCATAGGATACGATCGTATGCAGTAGGGTGATTCCTCTGTTAGCTCAGGGGCTCAGAATGGATCTATAAGTTAAGTTTCATCCTACACTCTAGCAATGTATAGGATGTTGGTCATCATGATGCTCAGATGGTGTACGTCGATTAGGAGAAACTCCTTCAAAAATTAGAAAGACTTAATATTTTCCTTTACCTACTTATTATTTAAGATAATTTCGTAAGAATCTATTTACAATAGCACTCCAGTTATTCAGTTTTAGTTCATGTTTCAGAAAATCACATGTTTATGGATTAACATATATTAACGCTTTATTTACTACAATGTTTTACTTCCTCCATTTTTGTAAGAAAAGTCAGCAAGCTTTATATTATATTTTGGTACTTAGTTGTTTATCATGATGTGGTCAAAATGTAATATTATGTTTTATTTTTAGTTTGTACATACTTACTTTTTCAATTCAATTTTATTGCGTACCAATACATTCCATATATTGATCGCTCTTCTTGCGCTACATCTTTTCATGATGTAGATTCTAGTGTTCAAACTCAAGCTCGCGATTTGATATTAAATATTTCCAGCACATTCAGCATGTGGTGAGTCCTCCTTGCATCCAGAGGGCCTTGATATGGTCATCAGTTTCAATTTAGTTAGTAGATAGTTTTGTTTTAAAAAAGGTAGCCTGGGAGCATGTACCAGCTAGCCGTATTCAGTATGTTAGTAGAGGCTTCATAGATAGTAAGTAAGATAGTTATATTTTATTTTCTAATAACATTATGTATTAGTTAAGAAAAGTTTTTTAAATTATAAAATATCAGCCCATGTTTGTAACACCCAAAAAGTCCCTAAAATCATGTTTCATACTTAGTATAGAAAACTAGAATATTCTTCACTAAACAACTCGGCCAGTGAGTCATTGTTAGTGCGAAGAACTCATTGGGTGAGTCATCCTAAGTGTTACCCTAAAAGACCTAAAGTTTAAATTTCATTCCAAAGGCGATGACTCTAGAGAAAGAGTCTTTTTCAGTCACGACGAGCCGTTATATGACTCATCCTAAGCAGCCCAGACCCAAGTCCTGAAAGTTAAAAATTTAGCCCAGTGATGACGACGCTGGACGAAGAGTCGTTGTCACCTCCGATGACTCGTCAGGTCACTTATCCTGATGGGAACCTAAGAGTTGATGTTTTGGGTCCAGCCACAATGACCAGTCATCAGTGATAATAAGTTATTATATCCCAATCATTCCTAACTCCTAACAACCTTGCCTAGTCACAATGTGTCTAACGATAAGTCATTGTTAGATGCGATGACTAGTCTTGACAACCCATGACGACTGGTCCAACAAAATTAGGTATGTTTAAATTGGGGTATTTTCATACTTTCCCTATCTGTTAGACCTATACTACATTGCTTTAAATGTATTTTAGGAGGGATTAAGAGGGACTAGTCAGCCCTTACCCTCATTATCTCCCAAAAAAATTAGAAATATTCTCATAGGGCGATCCAATTCTCTCAACTCCCAAGAAGTTTGGGTTCTTCTCCAAAAGCTCCATGTACAAGTTCTTAGAATTAATTCTCTAATCTCCTGGTATATGGGTATTCAGTGAGGCTTTCTTTTGCCCTCATGCCCAAAGATATTTTCAAGTTCATTTTTTATGAAATCTATGAATTAGGGCAAGATCCCAAGCATCTCAATTTTATGATTTCGTCTAGTAATTGTGTTTCAAAATATCTTATGATCATTATTATCTATTTATGCATGATTTTAAATAAGGCTTTTGTATATGTTTTCGTGTTAAGAACACACGATCCTAGATTATTGAATAATTAGAATAAAACATATAATTAAAGCATAATTTCATATGAGTATTTAGTATACAATGCCTATCATGATTCTTAGAGATAGTAAATTGCATATAACTAGTTCCATAATTTCAGTCATCTTCAGTTACAATAAGTTAAACTAGTTTATGTATTTTACTCCGCTTCTAGTATAATTATGAGCATATATATATATGAGTATGGGAGTAGTACTTAGCACCTAAAGGACACGGGTATAGACAACCCAAGTCCTAAACTATGTACCATTATAGGTTAAAGGGATCCTCACTAGTTGAGAGTGTCTCTCTTAACTTGAATGGGATCATGGGTGATTTCATGAAAGTCATATGGTCTATTATAGTTACGAGAGCCTCCCACTGTTACAGACTCAATATATTATATGACCCTTAATTCGGTAATATTTGTTTAAACTCATGACTGTTCAAATTTTTATTTCATATAAGTGTTTATATGTATATTAATGCATCTCATATAGGGTCCGTGTACTTTAGTTCAGTTTCATATCTCAACATAGCATTTCATTGTGTATATGTATATGGTTGACTTCGGTCAATATTTGTTGACAAAACTATTTGTTGGGAAATACGACTATTCCATTGGGTCCGTAATGTATTTAAGGATTGATTTGTCCTATTGGTTCATGTCTATTGGGTTTTGAATGAGTTTTGGGTGTTAGAAACAATTTCTGGAAATTGCTGATTTTTCTGGTATCTAATGCAAGCATCGTTAGCTTTTAGGCAGCACCATTGGTGCTACAGAAATCCTTTCCTTCAGCACCATTAATGCTGAAGGATTCCTTTCTTTCAGCGTGATCGCACCAATTGAGCACGATAGAGCTAATATGCTATAATAACTTAAAATAAATTTTTCCCATCGCATTTGATCACTTCTTTCTTCCATTGTTGGACTCTAGATCTTTGGTATGGGTGATTTTTTGTGAATTTTCTTCATCTTAGAAAGGGGTGAGTTCCCAAACCTTACTTTTTTATTTATCTCACTATTTTACCTGGGATTTTGGACTAACTCAAGCTTAAGGGTTTGAAATTTAAGGTCAAATCTTACTCCATTTTTATTTCATATTCAAATTCCTTAACCTAGGGGTATGATTTATATGCCATTTCTATACAAACCCCAATAATTAGTTCATGATTTCATCCTCAAATCTTTGTTTCTCAACCTTATATTTTGGGGTTTTATTGGTAACGCTTATGTATGATATTTTGATGATTTCAAACTCAATTTCAACCACATTTTCGATAAAATTTCAGATTTGAACTCATTAAGTTATGGGTAAATTGATTTTCTAATAAAATTTTGGTTTTACCTTTGGGTTCTCATGGTTGATATTTGGGTTGAATTTTTGAACTCGATCTAAAACCTTAATAATATGGATATTCTTAGACTCGTGTTTATGCGTAGAACTTATTTTTGATAGATTGGGATTGATTAGAGGCTGTTCAAAAAGGAAAATCTAGTTTGTGATTTTTTGGAGACTTGAGGTTAGGCTACAAGGTAGATTATGACTTAACTTTCTTTAGACTTTGCTTAGGTGGGTGCTTATAGTGTAAAGCATGTTATGGGCTGGGCAAATTTGTGAATCAAAGTACAAAATTCAATTTGGTTATTATTGTGATAATCGTGTGGGGTCTTGTGTATATTATAATAATACACTTGTAGTGACCTTTCTTGATTATTGCGATACCCATTATAGGGTTTATATTGTTTTATTGATATGGGACTTGGATCCTCAATTTGATAGTGAGGTTTATAGTCGCTATTTGTGAAATCTTCGAGACTATGGATATGACTGTTGCATCTTAGTTTGGTTTATATTCATGTTCATTCATATTCATACATCCCATGGTTCATAGAAATAGGGAATGCTTTGAATTGATTTTTTCAGAAATGAGATGAAAGACTCGTTTTGAAGGAAATAAGTGATTTTTGGTCCCTGTGTGAGTCCGCATAATTGATACTAATTTTAGTTCCGTTTGAATCTAGATTATTGACATATATATATATATATGTATTCTATTGAGATGTTTGTATATGGACCTCATGTGTCCCTTATGTATCCGGTCCTAGAGCGATTGAGCTAGGAGGGTGCATATCGGTAGGGATTTGCCATTGCATATCATTCCATATCATTTCATTGCATTACACATTTTATGAATTGTTGTTGTGATTGAGATATCTGTGATATTGTTGTTATTGGATTGCTAGGACTTTTTTGGTTGCAGGGCTATTTAGTATTCTTTAGTCTAGAGAGTTTCCTACTTGAGTTTAGTTGATATATGATACCTACTGAGTATAAGTGGACTATACCCGCTCCTACTTTCTGCATCCTTATGGTATAGATCCTGGTATGAGCACTTCACGTGGTTTCTGATTGTGCATGCTTAGGGTATTTTAGAGTAGTGGTGAGATTCCTGGATCGGAGCTATCTCAAGACTTCATCTATCTTTATTATGTCTTTATTTACTATCAAAGACAATGTTATAGACACCAATTATTTCTTCCAGTATTAGAGTCACACTATACTCATGACACTAAGTCTTAGGATGGTTATTTGTATTCGTTGTTTCCTCTAAATTTATTGTGAATGCTTTAGCCTGACTTCAAATATTCTGTATTGCTTTTTTTGGGTGAATTTTCATTGTTTAAGTGATTTTGATTAAATATAGCAGGCTTGCCTATCATAGTTGGGGCACGGTAGATGCCATCATGAGCTTTGGGACTTGGGTCATGACACTTTTCCTTAATTTGATTTCAAATACATGATTATTGATCCTTCTAATAAACTGTTTGAATTATCTTTATATTATTGAAAGTTCATTCATGTTTTGCTTGATTATTTTATGGTTTTTCTTGAAAGTTTTTCTGAAATCTTCAAGTTGTCTTTATGAATATTTATAAAAAAAAACCTTATGCAATTTTCATGTTATGAGAAGAGAAGAAAGCTTTTGTATCTTGAAAGTTAAGTGTAGTATGATTTACAAAGACTTAGAGTCGAGGCTCACCAAGAATGTATTTTCATGATATGATAGCTTTAGCCAAGATTCCAAGCATGATTTTCAGATAATGTTTCCGAGGTCACTCACCCCAGAACAATGTTTCCACTGTAGGATAAGATCGTCTGCAATTAGGGTGACTCCTCTCTTAACCCAAGAGCTAAGAAACGATCCACAAGTTAAGTTTCATCCTATACTCTGGCAAGGTATAGGATAGATCTTACAAATATTGTCAAGACGTTGGTCATAGTGATATTCACACTGTGTATGTCAGTTAAGAGAAACTCCCTCAAATATTAGAAATGCTTAGTATTTTCCTTTACCTACGTATTATTTGATATTTGCATAAAAATCTATTTATGAAAGTATTCCAGTTATTTAGTTTTAGTTCATGTTTCATAAAATCACATGTTTATGGATTTACATGTTTTCAATAATTTGGATTGTTCGTTTACTACAATGTTTTAGTTCCTCACTTTTTGTAAGAAAAGTCAGCAAGCTTTATATTATATTTTTGTACTCAGCAGTTAATCATGATATGATTAGAATGTCATATTTAGTTTCAATTTTTAGTTAGTGCATACTTACTATTTTAGTTTAGCTTTATTATGTACCAATACATTCCATGTATTGACCTCTCTTCTTGCGCTAAATCTTTTCATGATGTCGATTCTAGTGTTTAGAATAAGACTTGTCGTCAGATATTTCATTAGCTTTGGACATTAAGTTCATGGTGGGTCCTCCTTGAATCTAAATTACTTAGATATGGTCATCAGGTTTAGTTCACATAGTAGATAGTTTTGTTTACATAGAAGTAGCCTGGGGGCTAGTCCTCAGTAACCGTATTTAGTATGTTTGTAGGGGCTTCATCGAGAGTTAGTCAGATAGTTGTATTTAGATTTCAAATAACTCTATGTCTCGGTTAAGGATAGTTTATTTTATTTTATTACAAAATTTCAGCTCTAGTTTTAGCTTCCACATTAACTTTCAATACGTGTTCTAGTTTTATGCAAGGCCAAGTGGTTCTATCGGGCCACTTGTGGATCGAGTGAAGATTATGTACAGGGTGTCACAACCCTAAAATTTAGGTCATGATTAAACCTACTAAACCCAATAGTAGGTAAACCAAACACCAGGGTTCGGAATAGGAATTAATGGGCTAGTATAATGTAAGAACAAATCAAAAGAACAATCGGGCAAAGTATAAAGATAAACACCAATGGTTGGGACCACAAGAGTATATATATAGAGTGTTGAAGCAAAATAAACAAAATACATCCCAAGACCTGATATCCATCGGTACAAAAGCTGATAAATACATTTGTAGTACTACGTACACACAATATTAACAGTTTGTCTCCGAATATATAATAAAGCTCAAATACACTCTATGTAGGATGTACGAGGTTGTTATACAATATATAACCCAACTCATAAGTTAGGGTCGATCCCACGGGGAATGAAGGAGATAGGTTCACTTTCAAGTGTAATAAACCACTAAATGTTTGCACGTAATGGGTAAAATGCAATAAAAGTAAAATGGGGGGATTAGTTTTGAATGTTTTGTAATCAATTAATCAATCTTAGGCTTGGTATACAAGAATGAGTACTATAAGTTTGTAATCAAGGATTAAAATCACTTGGGGTTATGCTTTCATGAGAATGAGTACATGCATGGGTAATTGGATATTTGCCTAAATTCGACTAATAGTTGTGGGTAGGCGAGGTCTTCGATTTTAATGCCAATCTTTCAACAAAACATTAAGCATCACAAATGGATTCTTAAGAATACCTCAAGAGTGTTGCTCCATAACCAATCCTATAACTCAATTTAGTAGCCTTATATCTAAGAAATGCCATTAAATAATGAACATCAAGTCACCATGGACCACTATTCCTCACCCTTATCCCTTTTTTCAAGGATGATAGGGTTAACTAGAGTTTGCAACCTCTAATTATAGGTTAATAACACGGAGTAAAGGTCAAACCTCTAACAATTAATTGATTAACAAGGCAAATAAACAACACCCATACAATTATCACAATTCATTCATACATAACCCAAGTAGGAAAATTTATCTACTCATAGAGAGGGAAAAATCAATTATACCCATATTCTCATTGAAGTCTTCTATTGAATCAAAATATTCACAAATAAAATCCAAAATCAATGTAAACAAATAAGAAATCAACCAAATTCTTAATTAGGGTTTCAACTACAAACTTCTAGATCTCAAAATTGACAAAAGATAGGGTTCCAAGCTGTCAATAATCTTTTTATAGCTGAAGCAAAAATGGGCTAGAAAATTACAAAACTGCCACCAAGTCAACTTCGGAGGAGGATAAAGTGCATCGTCGAACACCTCGGTAATACATCGCTAATTTTCATTAACTTTAGGCTTTAGTGATTTGCCTCTGTTAGTTTTGGCGATGAACTCATGCTTCATTGAATAGTTAGGCGATATGCCAAACTCATTTACTTCATTGCCGATCTGCTTCATGTAAAACTTTGTGAATCTATTGAGTTAGGTGATGAATCTTCTGATTTAGTGATACATCGACAAGTTTGGCAATTCGCTGGATTTCATGGTGATGCCTTTTTGAATTTTTTGTTCCAATTCTCCCTCTTTTTGCTTTTTATGCTCTATCAACCACTCCTTGGCTTTAACCTTGAAAATAAAACAAACTAACATTAAAAATAACTCAAATTTTCATTGAGGACTTTATTTCTTACCATTTTTAGGCTGAATGAGTCACAATTTGCCAACTCATCAGCACCATCAACTTAAATCTTTGCTCGTCCTTGAGTAAATTAATGCACACATAACAAAATCAACAATGACTACAAATAGTACTACTTGGGAGTTTAGACACATGTTTCTTTTATGAAAACACCTTTCCCTCATGGTTTTGAAAACAATGGCACAAGTATCACTTATCAAACACTCAATTTGAATAATAATCCTCAAATGTTGACCAAATGTTAAAAAGCCACGCACATGCTCATAGACCTTAACTAAGATTAAAGAAAGTTCAAGAATTGCAATAAAGTTTACTCACAATAAAGTAGTCCCTTTCCTCAAGAAATGATTACATTTGAACAAAGGACTATGATGAATCACTCACACTCTCAAAGGTGACCATGAAAATGAATTCCACACCATAGGCTTGCCTGTATGCTCCACTTCACCACATTCAAGCATGCTATGTTAGAGATCACTAAGGTCATACTGTAACACCCCGTACCTTCCTAACCCTACGTGATGACGTTGAGAAATTTTTATTTAGGTGTCAAGGTGCCATGAGTATGTGTTTTGTAATGTTAGTGATGAGAAAATTGATATTTGGCTTCGTACATGAGATTAGACCTTCATAAGAGGTGTTTTGTGATTTTCATGGAGCATTTGTGGGTTCAAAACGAGGCTAATAAGACCCCTAAAAAAAGGATATTAAGTTTAAGAATTAAGTTAAAGAATAGAACTTGAAGTATCTAACCAAACCCGTGAAGAAAAGTAGAAAAATGAAATTTTCAAAAAATCTAAGGGTAGGGCGCGCCAGAGGGTGTGCCAGGCCGCTCTGGGCCAAAAATTTTTGTCCACAGGCAGCAACCTAGCGCACCCAAGGGCGTGCCAGGGTGGTTTTTCCACTTTTTCGAAAGTTGGAAATTTTCTAAGTCCCAAGGGTACCCGTGGTCGTACCGAGCCGATTTTTGCCACGTTTCTTCTACAACCATGAGTATATACATGAAATGAGTAAAGTATTATATTGGTATGATAAAATTACTCGAGAACGAATTTGGCATCAAAATGACGATTTTACCCTTTTGGTCACAATAGGTCGTACGTGGCTAGAATCGCTTGTTTTAGGAATTGAGGCAACGAGTATGAATTTCATGAGTGGGAATATTGTTGTAATGCGTATGGTATGAATTAAACATGAGAAATTATTGATTTTATTGGGTTAAGTAAATTGGGCTCAAAAAGGGCCAAAAATGAGAAAGAAAACATGGGCCAAGAATCCATTGACTAAGCCTCTCATTGCATTACATGCCAAGAGTGGATAAGGATGACCCCAAGGCCTATAAAAAGGGGCCAAAATCAGATTTTTTTATCACATAACATTCTCATGCCAAATCTAGAATTATCTACAAGCCTTTTCTCTTAACTTCAAACCCTAAGGCACTTCTTGGAGCAAGATCATCATTTTTCAAGCTTGGGTAAGTGATAATTGATATGGATTAATATATTATATGCATAGGAGAGTATGTAAATCATGTTGATTATGATTGGAGGTGTTGAACATGGTACTTTGTATTTTTATATAAGATTTGTGATCTATGAGATTCAAGCTTGAATTATGACTTGTGACTTTGATGAAAGAGCATGGTATGGATAAAATATGAACATGTATGGTGTGATTTTTTTATTAAAATTGTTATTTTTCTATAAGTGTAAATTGTGGGATTTTGGCCGATATGTGCTATGAGGTGTATTAAGGTAATTTGATGGATTAATTGTGATGTGGTGTGGATAAGAACGTGTAAAGGAGAAGTGTTGTGGTGAAATATATTGAATATCATGTATTGGTCAATGTTGGGAATATTGTGGGATTTTTGGAATAATAATTTCATCAATGGTTTTGTCAAGGGGAAATGGCATGTTTAAAGGAAAACATGTAACTCATTGACGTTATATGCATTAGTAAGGTAGTTGGTGGTTAATGTTGGTTCCGAAATGTATTTGTGTTGTAGAGTGAAACATAAGGAAGGAGAGGGAATATTGTATGCACGTCTATGATTGTGTATTCGTATTGAGAATACAAGGTATGTAAGGTTACTCTTTCCGTATCCTTGTACAACATATTGTTCCTATTAACATTGGACTTGTTTCAATTTCGAGAGGATTGAAGTATATCAATTCATGGTGACGTATATTGTTATTCATATGTACCCTATTCTTAGATGAATTATGATTCACCTATCCCTTATTCATTGATTGAAGTTCCTAAGATGTCATAATGCGGTAATTTCTAAAAGAACTATTTCAAGGGAGTAATACCATAAGAGAATCTATTTGATCTTGGATGGAATTGTCCTACCATGTCTTGTTCCAAAGTCCTATAATATGATGATTATCTTTGTACCAATCTTTGACAAGTAAAAGTACCAATCTTATAAGAATAATAAGAGAGGCGATGTGCAAGTTTATATATCTATTTCTCATAAGTGAAGATGTCAATCTCATGAAGCAAGAGTGAAGTAATATATATGTGTGATTCCAATTATGTCATGATCCTCATTGTATCACCCTTAAGAATGGAAGTAAGAACGTGATCTACATGGTTCCCCACATACAGAAAGAGAGTTTATTCACATTTCTATTTCTTTATATTGATTCCTTTATTGTTGTTATTATGTATGATGAATTTCTTATGAGCCTTACATACTCAGTACATTTTTCGTACTGACCCCCTCGGGGGAATTACCTTACATGTTGCAGGTGCAGGCACTAGTAGACCTCCATTGTAGGTTGACAGTTGATTGCGGATCTTTGGTGAGCCCCAGTTGCTTCAGGACTTTTCGAGTCATAGTTGTACAGTTGTGTTGATATTGTAAATATTGTATAAAGCGGGGACTTATCCCGACTGCTAGTTGCTCTTGTAAATGCATCTGTTAGAGGCTTTTGTAGACATGTGTGGGTTATGAATGTAAGAGATAAATGTCCGATTTGACGTGATGTTTCCAACGGCCAAATTTCCTAAATCTACATATAGCATATGTTTCCATGTTCATGTTTTCCGCATACTGCATAAGGTTTACTAAGATTCATATAAAGATATGCATATGAAGGTTCGTGAGCAAAGATTGGTTCTCTCGGGCCATATCGGCTTCGGGTGCCTGTCCGTATATCCCAGGGGCTACAGAAAAGCCTAGCTCGAGTTATCATAATTACATCCAGAGGCGACACGAAAGCCTAGCATGGGTTAATATAACATCCTAGGGGTCAAAGTACCTAGCATGGGTTAGTAACATCCCAGGGGCGACACGAAAGCCTAGCATGGGTTAATATAATATCCCAGGGGTCAAAGTACCTAGCATGGGTTAGTAACATCCCAGGGGCGACACGAAAGCCTAGCATGGGTTAACATAACATCCCAGGGGCGACACGAAAGCCTAGCATGGGTTAATATAACATCCCAGGGGTCAAAGTACCTAGCACGGGTTAGTAAAATCCCAGGGGCGACACGAAAGCCTATCATGGGTTCACATAACATCCTAGGGGTCAAAGTACCTAGTATGGGTTAATATCATCCCAGGGGCGACAGAACATCCTAGCATGGGTAGAACAAATAAGATGAAAGTACGTAAAGACAAGAGGAGTAAAGTATGTACTATACATGGCTCCCCACATACAGAAAGAGAGATTATTCACATTTCTATTTCCTTATATTGATTCCTTTATTGTTGTTATTATGTATGATGAATTTCTTATGAGCCTTACATACTCAGTACATTCTTCGTACTGACCCCCTCGGGAGAATTACCTTACTTGTTGCAGGTGCAGGCACTAGTAGACCTCCATTATAGGTTGACAGTTGATTGCGGATCTTTGGTGAGCCCCAGTTGCTTCGGGACTTTTCGAGTCATAGTTGTACAGTTATGTTGATGTTGTAAATATTGTATAAAGCGGGGACTTGTCCCAAATGCTAGTTGGTCTTGTAAATGCATCTGTTTGAGGCTTTTGTAGACATGTGTGGGTTATGAATGTAAGAGATAAATGTCCGTTTTGACGTGATGGCCCCAACGGCCAAATTTCCTGAATCTACATATAGCATATGTTTCCATGTTCATGTTTTCCGCATAGTGCATAAGGTTTACTAAGATTCATACGAGGATATGCATACGAAGGTTCATGAGCAAAGATTGGTTCTCTCGGGCCATATCAGTTTTGGGTGCCAGTCCGGCCCGAACGGGATTTCGGGTCGTGACACATACTTTTTCTTGTAGCATAGGAAACATGTAAGGTAGGAAAAGTTAAAGTTATAGTGACTCTACCCCCTCGAAGTATCCAAAGAGACCACAATTACATTTCTTTCCCAAAGCTTATTTCTTATACTATTCCAAGGACCGATTCTCTAAAATATTCAAGTTATCTTCCTTCTCTGATCCCTTCAAACATTAAACTTATTCAAATATTTACAAACTAGAAACATAATTAAAACTCTTTTTCCATTTCTTTTCAATCTTTTCCTTCTCTTTTTTTAAAGTGTTTACAAGGAATATGAGGATAAGTAGAAGAGGAAGTAAATGGTCCCCATATTATGGACTTTCGATTACAAAAACTAAGCCAATGGCTCCTCCACCCCCAACTTAGGCTTTTGACCTATGTTGGTTTATGGACTAACCTAGATGCTTCAAGATGGGTTTGGTTCAAAAGAGGGAATTGTGGAAAAAGGATTTCGGCTTGTAATGAGGTTATCTGAGAAAAAAGGTTCCAAGGCACAAATTAGGGACAAAATTGGTCACTCAACTCACATTGGGGATGGCTATTTTGGTCAAATTGGAGGTTCACTCTCATGTAATGGACTAGGATAACTTTTCCAACATAACACTCTTTGCTTAGCTATAGAGAAACTGGGTAAGTTCAATATGGACTCAATGAAGAAGATCGAGTCAAATCCTCACCCACACATGGCACTCAATCGCACACTCTAAGTATCCTTCCTCAATTGATGTACCACATTCATAGCACATACCGAAGACTAATTCAAGTAGTCAAAATAAGATGTGGGTGTTCTGTCACACCCCAAATTCCCATTGAGGCATGATTGGCGCTCGAAGCAGATAAGGCCTAAGAGAAACAATCTTTGCTTATATTTGTTCATATGCATGCCATAATAAATACCATTACCACGTAAGAACTTATCATGTTAATAACAAAATTCATGAAAGATGTGCTAAATATATATACATATGTGAAACTTGGCCGACAGGGCCATCAAGTCATCATGGACATACACCTCTTACATTTATCTTCCCACAACTGTCTACAAAGCCTCTATAGATACATGACCATGTCTATACAATATTTACATAATACCAAAACCTAGTGTTCACATGTGACTTGGGAAGCCCCGAAGCAACTGGAGCTTACCAGAGACCTGTATAAAATCCGCAGCCTACTATGGAGGTCAACTAATACCTGCACTTGCAACATGTAAGGTAAGTCCCCAAGAGGGGTCAGTACGAAGAATGTACTGAGTATGTAAGGCCGTAAGAAAACTGCATCGATACATAAGAACTTCAGTGGAAATAATCATAAGAGCAAACTCTATATGTGAAACTATGTACCTTTGTTTTGCTATTATTATTTTCGATCATTCAACCATATTCTTATCAGTCATATAGTATCTTTCATATAATACCTTCATTCAATGGATTCTTCCTTTGCTTAACGCTAATTATTATTATTATTAGTCATCCAACATACATTCACTCTTTGGTGGGCAATCACATACATCTACTTCTATGAGTAGGGTCAACATAGCTGAACATTACTTCCTTTTCTTTCATTATTCTTTACTTCATGCCTCTTTCTTTCATACTATGAGTGGTACCTTGATAATAGAAACATTCTTGAAACTTGAAACACAAATATACATTACATCACATCTTTACTCTTGTAAGATTGGTATCTTTACTTGTGAGGGATAGATACATTAACTTTCACATTACTTCTTTCATTACTTTTGAGAGATTGGTATATTTACATGTATATAACTCTATTGGAACTTGGACTCATAACATGATTGGAACAGTGCTATTCACCTAAACAAGCTCTCTTTACCTCATTGCTCTTGTTGGGATAATTCTCCTAGGATCTACAACAAATGACAACTTAAGAACTTCCGCCCATAAATAAGAGACAAGTGGATCGTAATTCATCTAAGAATAATACACCTATGAATAACAATTTATATCAACCTTCGTTGGTATACTATAGATTCCCCTTGGAATAGAACACTTTTGAAATCTTAGGATAATAATCAGTAAACACAATACATGTGGATTTCAACTGTCACCAACTAGAAATGTGATACCTTAGAACCTTATAGAACTTTTAACATACTAGTCAATGATCATAAGTCAACCAATAGGCATGATTCATATGATTCACCATTGACCAATGAGTAAGGAACATGTGAGCAACATTAACCAACTGCCGAATGCGGAATACCACTTTGGAATCGTGTCCACCCTACATCTATGATTTTCCTGTACTTCTGCCCCTAACCAACATATGTAACTTACTTTCTTTCTCTTGAAAGATTGGTGTACTAACTTACACATTACTTCCTTTATTACCCATATGAGATCATCACCTTATAGGTAGCATATAATATAATACCGGACATCACCTTATAGGTGGCATATAATATAATACCGTTCATCCAGCTGATCAGTAGGCTATAACATAAACCGGACATCCAGCTGATCAGTGGGCCATAGTCATATATATGTCATAGTAATACTATAACATAATATTGGGATTGTACCATCTTGAACTTATACTCTTTTAATTGATCCATACTCAATAAAATATAAAGTGACCATGTGTGCATTACTTCTTTACAGTCTTATTCCCTTTTCATAGTTATGAGAGTGATACATTATACCTCATAAGATTGATACTTTAACTTGTGTGAGATTGATACATTGATAAGCGTAACTTTATATGAAACTTTGGGTCAATAATCAATGAGTGAGAGACATGTGAATAAACATTATTGGAAACACAATATCATTTGAAACATAACACCACCGGGACCATTGGAACACTAATCAATGAACAATAGACATGAGTATAACCACTATTGGAACTTTTGGAACCTAATCTTATTGGGATTTTGGAACATGAACCATGAATAGGAGACATGAGATTCATAATTGATCAATGAGTAGAAACATATGGTAGTGACCATTGACAACCGGATTTAGGATACCTTAGCACATTTCGGGATCGAATAAGTACTATAGTAATGTGAACACCGTATGTTGCAGAAGGACATAGAAGAATAACCTTACATACCTTTGCGTCTCACTATGCATACACAAGCTTATATGGAAAGACAATAGTCCAGCTCTTTCCTTACGCCTCACTCTACATCACAAGTACATAAAGAAGCTTATATTAGCAACCAACTACCTTACACGTGCACAAGATGACCATGAATCACATAGTTAATTTAGAACGTCATTTCGCCTTCTTAAAAAGTCATTTATCGCATCAACATGCCAACACCACCATAACATTACACCCATTGACCAAGATTTCATACAACAATAGCATTTCGCATCACACTTACCCTTTATGCCTTCTCATTTCCATTCCGTCACATTTACGCTTATCAATTTGCCTCCTAACAACATATGAACAACCATACACATTTAATACAGTCCCACATGCCTTCATACGACACTTTAAGGTCATTAAAACTACATCACAAGTTGATAATTACATTCATGAAGGGTATAGGGGTTTCGGGGGACCAAAGGGATGCAAAAACAAGCAATTCGGAGTTCTGGGACGATCCGCTAAGCCACCTGCTCACGCAGGTGGATGACCTGTGTCTGCAGGTGACCTTGGGCAGTAGCTAGAGTCACCTGCGTTGGCACCTGCGCCCGCAGGTGCTTCGTCTGCGAGGGCGGGTGCCCGTTTTGGTCTGAAATGGTCTTTTTGGGGTCTTTTTATGCAATGAATGGTACATAATCATAAAAAAACTTATTTTAACATATTTTTGATCATCTAACATACCAACAACCAGCCATGGTCTCCCAACACACATAACAACACCAAAATGACACTTTACGGCCAATCCGCCACCAAAACTATTACAAATTTCACAATATCAATTCCAAATGTTATGCACAAGAATAAAACAAAGTAAGACCATAATCACATCCCACATGTAAATATTTACTCCACCAATTTCACTCTCTTCAAAACCACAAGTCCATTGCCAAGTTTACAAGACAAACCATCCTCCGATTTAGCAAACATGTCACCTTACACACATAGTGAATTCTCAATACTTCACCAACATAACGAACATGATATAAACAATATTACATGCATAAAATATATTAAACCATAATAATATATACTTACCAAGACTTGAAAAAGGGTGATCTTGTCCAAAAGAAAGGTGGCCTTAGGGTTTAAGTTTAGAGAACAAATGTTGTAGAAAATTCTAGAATGGTACCTGTGTGATGATATGAATAAAATCTGATTTTTCCTTGCTTTATATAGCGTTTAATGGTCACACTTATCCAAATAAAAGCATGTCCTCTTGGTCAAACACAAGAATGGATCTTTTCCATCATTTGGGCCATGTCTTCCATGTAATTTTGGGCCTCCATTGAGCCATTCCTTATATATATATAAGTCCCTCAAGTCACCCTTATCCATCTCTTGGCATTAAATGCATGGTTGATTTGGCCATGGAAAATTGGAAGAATGGGTCAACTTGTTATATTGGGCCATGTCTTCTTGTT
Organism: Capsicum rhomboideum; assembly: GCA_031232105.1. Taxonomy (NCBI): domain Eukaryota; kingdom Viridiplantae; phylum Streptophyta; class Magnoliopsida; order Solanales; family Solanaceae; genus Capsicum; species Capsicum rhomboideum. The sequence continues at coordinate 57,773,420 of CP124718.1, forward strand.
CATTTTGGGCTTCATATTTGGGCCCAATAATACAAGACTTATTAAATGCCCATATTTCAATATAAAATTCATCAATTCTCTCATGATTTCATTTTTCCATCAATGTACACGTAGTCGTATAAGTTCGGCAACATACGGAGTGTTACACCTCCCACGAGGATCTAATCCCTTGTACTCGGCCCAATATCAATTAACTCACTCGACACTTAAGTAAACATTGTTCAACGTTGTCAAGTAGGGTTTGGTAGGTACGGGGTGTTACATGTTCACAAACAAAATGAGCACCTAACTAGTTCAACTAAACCAAGGAAAAATTTTAAAAGGGGCACATTTTGAAAAATAGAGCAATTCACAAATGATTCATATTTTTAAGAGTTGTGCATGCGAAAAATCTTCCTAAGAGTACTATTCGAGTCAAAGTGTTCTATTGCTAGTACACTTTTCTCTTAAGTAAGTATGCCAAAAAGAAATTTTTTTATCACTAGGCTACAAACTACCATGCTAAAATAAAAATTAAAGAAAAGAAAAATCATACACCACACTCAGATTACCTCAAAACAAACCTAAAATATTACAATCCAAATCAAAATATCAAAAACATCATCTGAAACATATTATAAGAAATTAAAACCACAAACAAAAATAAAAATGAAGTATCAAGAATAGAATATCCAAAACCAGGCTAAATATTATCGATCCAAAATGAATGATAACCCCCAACTCAAAAGTATGTATTGTCCTCAATGCAATAGGACTAATATAATAAAAGAGAGTAAGTGAGAGGGTCCCACAAAATGATGCTAAGCCTAGGATGATGATTGGCTCACAGAAGGGGCCTCTATTTGGGCATTACTATCCGCTCAGCTCCAATAGTGGTCTACGAGGGTGGATCTAGTATTTTGGCCTCTGTCTCAACAGTAGCAGATGAACTGGAGGTCCCAATATAAGTCGTCTCTTAAGTCGACCTCTCTAAAATAGCCACAAAAATAGCATCCTCAGTCTCCATACTACACATCAACCTACATATGTTTAACTCTGTCACCAACTAACCCTATCTCAGTAATGTCCTCCTCATCTGAACAATCATCCTCCTCCTCAGCTACAAGAACATTCTCATGAATAGGTAGTGGGACTCATGTCTGAGATAGAGCTCCCCATAAGTATGACAAGCTGGGAAATCAGAGCGTATCCACATGCTTTTAAAGGAAACCAAGTTCAGTATGTATCTTCTTCAACACATCATCTAGGATTGAAGACCGTCGGGTGCTCAACTAGTCTAAGTTAACACCATAGGTATGCAGGGTCTCATATTTACCCCATATCTCATTATGCACCAGCACCATGGTGGATTCCACCGCATCAACAATCATCTGAGGCATCTGAGCCTCCAATCTAGATGACCTCATATCACCTGAATAAGCCAACTGGCCTATCCAAATAATGTCAACTTGAGTCAAAGGGGCCCTCGAAGTAGTAGATAGGTGAGGGTCGATGGCACTGGGTCCAGGAGGCTGTGATGATAGACCTGTGGAGAAACCTGGAGGAATAAAAGTTGTAGTAGTAGGAGTGGGATGGCTGGCACCACTATCAAGGGAGTCAAAAATAATTATCAGGGAATCATCCAACTAGGATTTCTTCTTCATCACGTCTTGCACAGTTTCAAGTCTTTTGATGTCAACAGTGGACGTTAGGTTGTATTCAAAATCTTTCTTTTTATCAAAAGGAACCTTAGCACGGTGAGACAATTCGCTAATGAGGCATAGGAAGGCAAGTGAGGTCTTCTTTTGTTGGTCCTGATGAGCAATGTCTGGGGCGATGATCATAGAAAGATTAAGCCTTTATTTTATTATGATTGTGCCTACTAGAACTTCCTGAGGGTGTACAATAATGTTTTCATTCTAATAGGGTAGCAGAATGTTGCATTCAAAACTCAGCCAATATCGGGCTTCCAAATGTATAGCACCTTTCTCAATTGGGGTATTGGGTGAAAGCCATGGAGGATTCCCATCATTTATCAAAAGGTATAACCAAACCTGAAGATCATCAACATTTCTTTGAATATGGGAGACAAAGTAGTGATGTGTATCCATAGTATTACCATAGATCAAATTTATCAAACTTCTGTCGCATTTAACATTCACACCTTTAACAACCACTTCATCTCTTGTCTCTTGAGGCTTATCACTTCCCCTCTTAGTGGGAAATAACTTTCCATATTACTCATAAAACTCTCAAATCCAATTCTACATATATGTATTCAAGGGCTTAGAGAATTGCTAAAACCCATGATAACGGATGACATCAAGAACCCTTGGATTCTTTCCATCTAATCCTTACTTACTTAGCTTTTGCTGCTTAATGATTTTTCATATACCAAGAACTTTGAATCAATTTAGAAACCTATGAGCCACCATGAGTTGAGTATTTGTGGCTACATTGGAGCTTGGATCACTCTTCTTCTTCTTTGGTGGAGCAGCTCTCGAAGTGTTTAGGGGCTCATGGATAGGAGTGGAGTTTCCCTCCTTCGAGGAATTTATGTTTAACCTCTCAGAGATAGAGTTATGTTTTGAGATTTTCTCCTCAGTCACTGGAGCCTTGCTTCTACTTTCCTCAATGCTTTTTCTCTTTTGGACCATTCTTTCTAAATATGATTGTCCCGTAATCTTCACCTCTTTTGTGATCTTTGAAGAAAGAGGAGGAGAACGGGTTTGTTTGCTAGCTAGTCACTTATTTCTAGGCATATATGAAAATAAGAGAAGCAATACACTAGGCCAAGGTTAGAAAAAACAAACATCATAATTTTCATGAATGCATCACCAAACAACTTTGGTGGATCGCGAAAGGGTTCGACGATGCACTACTGCTATCGGCAATTGGAACAGTTAGGGAAGTCGAACTTGGTAAAGAAAAAATGGGGTTTGGAGATATGCCATAGATTTCAGCAATACTCCCCAAGCTTTTCTGAACTACTAAGGCTTCACCAAATTGTAACCTTAATTAGCCAGTTCCACTATTTTTTTGGCGATTTGCCATGAAGTTTGGCGTATCACTGAAGCTCTCAACCCCATCTCTGAAATTCGTCGTCCTCAACCTCTGACTTTATTGAGTTTGTCAAGCCATTTTAATGACAATTTCAATTCAAAACACCCATGGATACTCAAACTTTCCCAGGTCTCAACACCAAATAACAAATTCGATGATTTTTCCCTTAAGAAAGACGTCACCCAATTTGTCATTGGGCAAAATCATTCAATTTCAAACCATAATCTAATAACCCCGAAACATTGACCCAAAATCATGAAATCCACCCAAAATAGCAGACAATAACAAGATCAAACTCTAATCTTATAAGTTCCAACAATTTAGAATCTCAATTTCACAAACCCCCAAATTTTAAAACTAACAATTCGAACAAATCATGTATACCCATCATAATAATTTGAACAAGAATATGAGTACACACCATAAACAATATATAACTACAGAGAAGAGCAACATAGTAAGTTTTAAAACAAGAATTAAACTCTAACCTTCAGATCTAGAGATATAAATGAGTAGGGGAGAAGAGGAAATAGTGGTGCATACATAAGGATGCCTGAACTCCGATGAGTACTGATGGCGGCGGTAGTGGTGGTGCTCTTGTACAGTGGTGGTTGTGCAATGAGAGAATTCATGTGTGTGTGTGTGTATGTATAGATTAAGTGATAGAATAAAGGGAAATAATAAATAGGAAAGATTTGAAAGAATCTAAGAGTCAAAAGGTTAAAAGTCATAAGTAAAAGTGTCAAACCATCATCCTTTAACACGCGACTAGTTCGGCGATTTGGGAATGCATCGCCATAGTGATTGGAGATGAGCCAAACTCACCAAAGCATCATCAATCTTCATAGTGTTTATGCCTTAGATTCTCTTTTGGGCGAACCAATCCCGTGATGGTGAAGTCTATCACTGAAACTGTCGGTGATCCACTAAATGTTGAAATGCATTGTCAATTTTCACATGTCCTAAGCATTAAGAGATAGATTTTGGCGAATGAGTTCAGTGATTTGCCGAAGGGTTTGGCAAATTACTAAAGTTAATTCCCAGGAGCTTTGCATATAATCTCCCATATTTTTATACTCTGACTTGTTTTATGATGTGTTTTTCATATTCCAACTCTATCACACGCCTGCACCATGCAACACACGTTATTCAAAACAACAAAAAATAAAACTTGGGTTGCCTCCTAAGAAGCACCTTAGTTATTATCGTGGCACGATGTTGTTCCTCATTAATCCAACATCTTTGAAATGGAGTGTCTCTACTTTATAAGCTTTGGTTCCACCAACATAGAAGTGTTTCAACCTTTTCCCATTTACCATGAACTTTCTATTCTCATGGTCTTCTAACTCAATTATACCACTAGGATACATATTTACCAGCATAAAAGGACCCAACCATTTGGACTTGAGTTTCCCCGCAAAGATTTTCAACCTTGAATTAAAAAAATCACCTTATCTCTCTCATGAAACTCTCTTTTCATTCCACCTTGTATAGAATGGAGCTCTCATATGCCCAAAGATAAAATTCCTCCAACTCTTGTATTTTCTCCACTTTAGACTTGGAATCCTCATTCTAATCCATGTTAAAATTCTTTAAATCCTAAAAAGCTTGATGTTCTAACTCAACTAGTAGGTGACAAGCATTCCTAAAAACTAGTTGATAGGGAGACATACCAATTGGCATTTTAATAGTTGTTCGGTATGCCCAAAGAGCGTAGTCTAATTTCCTGGACCAATTAGTACGTCCCATATACATGGTTTTCTCTAAGATTGCTTTGATTTCTCTATTTGAAACTTTCACTTGGCTACTTGATTGAGGGTAGTACAGAGAAGCCACCTTATGCTTCGCCTCATATCTTTTGAGCAATGCACCAAACACCCAAATTATAAAAGTGAGAGCCTCCATCACTAAGAATTTCTCGGGGAGTCCTGAACCTTATAAATGTGTTTTCTCAAAAGGAACGTGATGATCTTTCTCTCATTGCTTAGAAAAGTAATTTCTTCCACTCACTTTGATACGTAATCCACGGTCACTTATATGTACTTGTTCCCATACGAACTCATGAAGGACCTATGAAATCAATACCCCACACATCAAACAACTCCACCAAAAGATTAGGCTTTAAGGGTATCTCATGCCTCCTTGAATTTGGCATAGAGCACAAGTTCTAACCAAGTCATGAGAATCTTAATGTAGTGTAATCCCAAAAAATATGCTTTGAAGAATTTTGGCAATCGTTTTTACACCATCGTGGTGACCAGCAAATTATGACTCATGACAAGCCTCAAAAATAGGCTGCATTTTTTAATCCATCACACATCTATAGATAACTCAATTTGTGCACTCCCTAAATAGATAAGGTTCACATAATGGAGAAACTGTATTCTTTGGTAATGATTCAAATCATCGGCTAGTAGACCACAAACCACATAATTCGTATAACCTGCATACCACAGTTCTACACCTCTTGTAAGAGACATGCTAAGCTCATCAGGAAATGCTTCATCAATATCAATTTCTCCCAACTTTGTATTGTTAAATTCAAGCCAAGATAAGTAATCTCCAACTTGATTTTCTCATCCCTTCCGATTTTGATTTAAAAGTTGAACTCTTGAAGTAGTATGATCCACCAAATCAACCATGGCTTAGCCTCTTTTTTAGCTATTAAATACTAAAGAGCAGTGTGGTCGGTATGCACAATAACCTTCATTCCAAACAAGTAAGCACAAAATTTTTCAAAAGCATAAACTATGGCAAGAAATTCTTGCTCAATAACCTTATAATTTCTTTGTGCAACATTCAAAGACTTTCTAGCATAATAGATTGGATCAAAAATCTTGCCCTTCCTTTGACCTAGAACCGCACCCGATGCCAAACCACTTGCATCACACATTACTTCAAAAGGGAGTGACCAATTAGGGGCCACTATGATGGGAGCCGATACAAGTTTTTCTTTTAGAAAATTAAAGGCTCTCACACAATCTCCATCAAAATCAAATGTTTCTTTCTTTTCAAGAAGCTTGCACATTGGTTGGTCTATCTTGTAAAAATCCTTGATTAACCTTCTATAGAAATTGGCATGTCCTAGTAAGCTTTGGACACCCTTAGCAGAGATTAGAGGAGGTAACTTGGCAATGACTTTGACCTTGTCTTGGTCAACTTAAATCCCTTGGCCCGATAACTTATGTCCTAAGACAATCCCTTCTTTAACCATGAAATGACATTTCTCCCAACTTAGCACTAGGTTAGTTTCCACACACCACTGAAGGACTTTAGCCAAGTGCTCAAGACAACTCTAAAAGGTATCACCAACTACCAAAAAATCATCCATGAAGACTTCCATAGAATCTTCCACCATGTCCGTGAATATTGATGGCATGCATTTTTGAAAGGTGGCGGGAACATTGCATAGCCCAAAAAGCATACGTTTGAAAGCAAAAATACTATATGAACATGTGAAATTTGTCTTCTCTTAATCATTCGGAGCTATAGAAATTTGATTACATCTGGAATACCCATCAAGGAAATAATACCAACCCCTACCCATCAAACGATCTAGCATTTGATCCATAAACAACATCGGGAAATAGTCTTTTTAAGTCTAAAAGTTGAGTTTCTAGTAATCATGCATACTCTCCAACCAGTAATCGATCTAACAAGCACAAGCACATTATTTTCATTAGAACCACCATGATCCCTCCCTTATTTGGCACGCATTATACGGGGCTCACCCAAGTGATATTTGAGATGGGATACACTACGCCCCCATCAAGTCACTTAATTATTTCTTTCTTAACCACCTCTTGCATAAGAAGGTTTAACCTCCTCTGATATTTAATAGTTGGCACAAATTTAGGCTCCAACTTGATTATATGAGTATAAATAATAGAACAAATCCCCATAATGTCGGTTATAGTCAAACCAAGAGCCCTTATGAATTTTTTTAGTACCAATTTTAATGCCTCGACTTGGCACACCATGAAGTCCACCGTAATAATATCGGGCAATGTGTCGTCTTTCCCCAAGAATACATAGCGAAGATGAAGAGGGAGTGGTCTAAATTCAAATTGTGGAGTCTCTTTTATTGATGGCTTAGCGGGAGGGTTCTCTCGGTTATTCAAATCATAGTCAAGTTTACGTGGGTTCTTACTGTATGAATCAAGACCCATCAAGGAAGATATGAGCTCATCATACTCTTCAATCTTTTCTCTTTCATAATTCCAAAAAACTCCCACTAGTGGCTCACTAACAAAATCCACCTCCATAGCATCGGCCATCTCATCATCAATCATATCAATCACCGAAATTACTTGCAAGTCCATTGGTTTCTTCATGGACTTGCACACATTAAATGTCACCTCTTTGTTATTCACTCTAAAAATCATTTTGCCAAACTCCATATCTACTAATTCCCTCTTGGTAGAAAGAAAAGGCCTATCGAGAATGATTAGAACTTCATAGTTAATCTCAAAATCAAAGATCACAAAGTCGGAGGGAAATATTAATTTGTCGACCCAAACTAGAACATAATATAGAGTTCCCATTGACCTTTTAATAGACCAATCAGCCATTAAGAGTCTCATGTTTGTGGACTTTGGAGCTCCCAATCCCAACTTCTTGACTACAGCTAGCAGGATCAAGTTTATACTTGCCCCTAAGTAGCACAAAGCTTTGCTTAATTGATACACTCCAATAGTGCACAGGATAGTGAACACACCGACGTCTTCTTTCTTGACAACCATATTTCTTGACATGATAGTGCTACAACTATGTGAGATCTCCACCATTTCAAAGTCCATGGTTCTTTTCTTTGTCACCAAATCTTTTATAAACTTGGCATATCCAGGCATTTCAAGTAAAGCTTTAACCAAAGGAATGTTCACTGACAAGTTGCTAAATTTGGAAAGAAACTTCTTGAACTTGGTATCATCATCCTCCTTCTTGAACCTTTATGGGAATGAAGGAGGTATTTTAGTTGATGGCTTTGGAGAATTTGGACTTTCCTCTAGTTTTTAAACATTTTCATCAACTATTTGTTGTCTTTCTTCACTCTCAAACCTCCCTTCCACTTCTTCCAATTGTTTAACATTTGGCTCATTAGGAATAGAGACTTTATCATTTGACATGTAGAGCCATTTTATCTACCCACTCTCTTGATCTTCATTTCCCTTCTTATTGCGCCTTTTCTCAAGATTTAAAACTTCATTACTGAGTGTCCTTCCACTTCTAGTGACAATGGTCATGCAATGGGCATCATTTTTAGGATTCTCTAAGGTGTCACTAGGAAGACCACCCTTTTTTCTAATGTTGAGGTGAGCCAAGATTTGGATTAATTGAGTTTCAAGTTGTTTAATTGAGGCTGAATGGGAAGGTACCATTTGATTGTGTTGCAAACATTCACACTTCATCTCCTTTAGCATTTTTTCACTCCCTTCAACTCCCATAAGAATTTTAGCAAGCACATCTTTGTTCTTATAATTATCTGAATCAATGGAGGTGGCCTATTTACCCTTTTGTCTATCATGTGGAGGGACATACCTATCAGGGTCTCTCTCCTTGTCTCTCTAATTGTGATTTCTAGCTTACTCCTTATCCCTCTAATCACGATCGCAGTCACGATCCCTCCAATATCGATCCTTTTAATCTCTATCACTATCCTTCCAACCTTGATTCTCACTTTGCCTTTAGTAGGTAGGTTAGGAATCCCCCGTTGGTTTGAAAAGAAACAAATCTCTTCATGAAGTAACTCAGTATCTTCATCCTCATATGCTCTATTTCCCTTTGAAGCTACGGAATTGACCCTTTTTGGGTTAATCCCATGACATGCTTTGTTGGGTAATCCATTTGTCTCATTATTTTTTGCCATGTTTTCGTCTCTTTCCTCATCTTTTTCCTTTGTTCTTGGCTTACCTAATACATGGAGGGAGCCCCCATGTCCACCTTGGTATCTCGTATGTGTCATGCTCTACTTTGCTTTGTTATTTGGTCAAACAATCCTGTAGCAACCCCAAAGATTTGATTTATCAATGACCCACCAACTAAGTTATCCACCATGATCTTGTTCAAATATTTGAAGCAATATTTTATCTAGCAGCTCGTGGTTAGGCAATGTACCAATTTCTTCTTGAACCTTAACCATGCTTCATACAATGGCTCACCACTTGCTTGCCGGAATTTTATGATCTCATCTCTCAATTGTAGCATTCAGGATGGAGGAAAAAATACATCAATAAAGGCCTCCGTCAATTCAACCCAAGATGTAATAGCTAGGAAAATTTCCACAACCACAACATTGCTTCATCTGTCAAGAAGAATGGGAACAACCTCAAACGGATGGACTCCTGTGGAATATTAGCAATGTCAAATGGGTTGCAAGCATCTATAAAATTATTAAAATGAATGTTGCATCCTCATGAGCTTATCCTCCAAAAAGTTCCTTTTTTGGATTTAGTGAAGCATAACACTCGTGATGTAGAAGACCGCATTACCCACCGTAGGTGGTATGAGAATCGCACTTTCCCTTCTAGTATCCCCCAGGTGGTCTTTCTTTTCAAGTTTCCCATCAAAGGTAGTGGTGCCGCTACCTTGTTGACTCATAGTGTCGTGTTGGATTATGTTATCACCTAAGCAAGACAAAAACAACAAATAAAGTAAATTCAAGTTACGTCTAACATAAATGAATTAAAATGCTAAAAAAGTGAACGCAAACTTCCATTCCCCGACAATGGCGCCATTTGTTATAATGCTCAAATACACTCTATGTAGGATGTATGTGATTTTTAAACAATATATATCCCAACTCGTGAGTTAGGGTCGATCCCATGGGGAATTAAAGAGATAGGTTCACCATCAAGTGTAATAAACCACTAAATGTTTGCACGTAATAGGTAAAATGTGATAAAAGTAAAATGGGGGGATTAATTTTGAATGTTTTGTAATCAATTAATCAATTGTAAGCTTATTATGCAAGAATGAGTACTAGAAGTTTGTAATCAAGGATTAAAATCACTTGGGGTTATGCTTTCATGAGAATGAGTACATGCATGGGCAATTGGATATTTGCCTAAATTTGACTAATAGCTATAGGGATGCTAGCTGTTAGATTTTAATTCCAATCTTTCAATAAATCATTAAACATCACAAGTGGGTTCTTTCGAACACCTTACAAGTGTTACTCCATAACCAATGGTATACCTCAATTTAGTAGCCTTATATCTATGAACTATAATTAAATGATGAACATCAAATCATTGTGGACCATTACTCCTCACCCTTATCCCTTTTGTCAAGGATGATAAATGATCTAGGGTCAACTAGAGTTTGCAACCTCTAATTATAGATGAACAACATGGATTAAAGGTTAAACCCATAACAATTAATCCATTAACAAGGCAAATAGACAACACCCATACAATTATCACCACTCATTCATACATAACCCTAAGTTGGGAAATTTAGCTACTCATAGAGTGGGAAAAAGAAATTATACCCATATGCTCATTGAAGTCTTCCATTGAATCCAAATATTCACAAATAAATTCTAAATTCAATGTAAGGAAACAAGAAATCAACCAAATTCCCAATTAGGGTTTCAACTACAAACTTCTAGGTCTCAAAATTGACAAATAATAGTGTTCCAAGTTGCCAAAAAGCTATTTAAAGCTGAAGCAAAAATGGGCCAGGAAATTACGAAACTGCCACGTGTCAACTTCGGTGGAGGAGAAAGTGCATTGCCGAATACCTCGGTGATACGCCGAAGTGACTTTGTATTGCCAATTTTGGCATTAAATTTTGGCTTCAGTGATTTGCATTTGTTAGCTTTAGCATTGGTCTCATGTGTCGCCAAACAGTTCGGTGATACGCCGAACTCCATTACTCATCGCCGATCTGCTTCATCTAAAACATGGTGGATCTATTGAGTTAGGATATGGATCTTATACTTCGGTGATATGCCGACAAGTTTGGAGATTCTCATTTTTAGCTCCGATTCTCCAACTTTTTTCTTTTTTATGCTCTATTAACCACTCCTTGGCTTCAACCCTGAAAATAAAATAAACTAATATTAAAACTAACTCAAATTGGCATAGAGGACTTGATTTCTTAACGTTTTTAGTTCGAATAAGTCACAATTTTCTGACTCATCAATATACAAACGGAAGGTCAGTCCAAACGCAGAGGGAGATGGAAAAACTTTGGTTGTCAGAAGCTCAACCCAAGTCCCCAATCAAAATACACTGCATGAGGTAGATGTCAAAGGCGAGAACTGATACCAACATCTACATTACGGAAAAATATACAGAAATGTAATATGAGTACAAAAATATGTGGTACCAAGTGGGTATCATAAGCTGACTGGGCACAAATAAGATATAAATACAATAATGGTTGAATATAAGCTAAGTCTAACGATAGGAAAGATGAAATAGGAATAACATTTCAATATAAATACACGGGAGAAAAGTAAGTAAATAGGTTACCAACACTAAGCAAAAGCAACATAGCTACAACTAAACTTGGCCACCATAAGCCCTTAAGTCACAACCAAAAAACAAAATAACCCAACTGGCCCCCATAAGTACGATAGGTACAAACAATAACTGATACTAACTACAAGCAGTGCATATGGATAAATGAACGCAATAGGTAGGACATGTGATATCGAATGTGACCCATGTAATGAAAAACCCAGAATCTACCTCGGTTGAAGGCAATGAAACGAGTATAATTTCTCCTGGAATCTAACATTAGAGCTGATGATAAAAATAAAGAGAAAAAGGATCAAAATCTTCCTCTGACCGAGTTTTAGAAAGGTGGTATAATAGTTTTATAAAGATCATTATCAGAAAAGGTATGGCTTCTTCAAGCCTAAAGAATGTGATTAAACACGGGATATGTCCAGTAAAAACTCAAGTCAGTAAAAAGTCCCTCCATACCATTTCACATTTTGAGTACAAGAATGGATAAATGTATGCATGCCATCCAAATATAAATGTGCCGATACAAATATACAAAGAATGGGACATATAAGGAATGAGATGATAAAAGAGATGTCTAAAGTAAAGTACCCTAAGGGAACTCAATAACACAACCAAAATTTGCCAAAGACCCGACCTAAGGAAAGAAGACTACCAAAACCTAGGCTAAGGCTTCCGATGACAACCCTAAAGATATCAAGCACCTTAGTCTAAATCGTAAGTGAGAAAAAATTACCTTAACTAAAGGTCTTATGGAGGAATTCTACCATAAGGCACCTAAACAGGCTCACCGATCCACAAATACATAGATAATGTATCTCCAAACACCAATATCCCATCAACAAATAGTAAATTATCATATTTATACCTTATTCAAGCAAAGTCAAAGAGTAGGTAAGTCGTAACCTACCTGGATATCGAACAACTGGCTCTTTGACTACTACCACAAAATTAAAATAATGATCTACACATCAATATTGGAAAAACAAAACTCATAGTGCAATTTTATACTACGGGCTACAAATTAGGTAAAAACTTTACCCATAGGGCCCGCTAATAAATTTTAAAAATTGAAACCAGTCACTATATCCCTTGAAGAATAAGGACCATGTGATTTGAATTTAAGAATAATTGAAGCTTAAATTGAGGCCCAAATCAGTCCATAAAGTTCTAGAACTGAAAAATCCAAAACAAGTGATTCAAGGAACTTAGGATAGGTTTTAACGGGAAAATCAAGGAAAGGTGATTGAGGAAGGTAAAACCAATACACCTGAGCTCAAATCAGTGATCTCTCTATAAATTATCAGCTCCAAGGTAAATTATGAAGGAAATTTTTGAGAAAAATGATAGAGAAGAAAACGTAGGGCAAATTATATTGTCTATCTCAAAAGTGGAGGTCACAGCTCATGCATGCCTCTGCAAAAGTGGAGGTTTGCATGCTTAAGCAGCTCCACAAAAGTGAAGAAAGTTCTATTTAAGCAAAAGGAACTGACATTAGCCTCCTCCGTAAAAGTGGCCCTTATTTTGCAAAAGTGGTTGCACCAGCACCAACAACACAAGGGAAATTCCTAAGTTAGAATTTCTCTGAATGGGTCCTTGGGATTTGTTCTGATCCTTGTGAATGCAAACGTGATATTCTACCATACTAGAAACAATATTTTAGACTCAAAAAAATTAATGAAATTCCTACCAGAGGTTGTTTTGACAAAATATGGGCCCCACACCTATTTTTTTTGTTTTAGCAAAAATCCACCTAATAGGCTAAAACGAGCCTGAAAGCCTCGACACTCAAATGAAAGATTTTTCTAGCCTAAAATCTACATTTTAGAGGTGACAGAACTATTGGAATTCCCACTTGAGGTCATTTGGTAGAAGTTTTGGCCAAACACTAATTTCATAACTTCAACAGCTCCAAAATAAGGAAATTCGCTTGACAACCTTATAAACTGCCCGAGAACCAAACCACCGATCCCAAAAATTCATAAATGTCATGGACAAAGAGTAGGAAAGCTCAAAATAAAGAAAATGTATTGAAATGACCTGGATATTCAATACAATATCTATCTACTACTAAAAAGACTTTCATCCTTAAAGTCAATGGATAAGAAATACATGAAAGCTCAAACACCAGAGGGTATAGGGTTTGTATGTCATGCTCGACCTCCTCGGTGGCCTTCATAACTGGACAGTGCCTCCACTAAACCTTAATCACTATAATCTCCCTAGATTTCAATCATCTGACATCTCTGGCTAGAATAGCAATTGTCTCTTGCTCGAAATTTAACCTACCATCCTACTGAATTGAATCCCACTGGAGCACCTGGGACTCATTCGAAATATAACTTTGTAACATGGATACATGGAATACATGATAAATACCGAAAAAGCTGGAGGAAAATCTAACTCATACGCCACATCACCTACCCACTATAGAACCTCAAATGGACTGATATACCTGGGTTTGAGCTTGCCCCTCTTCTTGAACCTCATCATGCCCTCCATGGGTGACATATAAAAGAACTCCCAATCCAAACCCAAGCCTACAGTCAAAATAACTCTTATGTCTGCTTGGGTTACCCATATCCTGTCGTAAATCACCTGGACCCTATAAAATGAATCACGAAGCTGGCTTGTACCTCATGGCCTAGCCTCTAAGCATCAAATAACTCTATCATGGATCTACGCTACCTGCCATATAATGCCTCAAATGGATCCATCTACCAACTCGAATTGTAGCTATTTTTATATGTTAACTCTGCCAAGGATAAAAACTAGTCCCACTGACCTCTAAAGTGAAATGATGTTCTAAGATCACAGGCCACAACATATCCTTCAGAACCTGGATAGTCCGTTCAGACTAGCCATTTTTTTTAGGGTGAAATGATGTGCTAAGATCAACCTGGGTACCCTACTCTTCATGAAAAGTGCCTAGAAGTTAGAGGTAAACTAGGTACCTCTATCAGAAATAATGGACACTAATACTCCATGAAGGCGAACTATCTCTTCAACATAAATCCAACTGCTCTGAATTGTAGGACATTTGAATCGATATAAAGTCAGCAAACTTGGTCAACTAATCAATGATGACCCAAGTAGAATTAAACCACCAGAAGATGTGTGGTAAATTAATCATAAAGTACACACTGAAGCATTCCCAATTGCACTCGGGAATGAGTAGCCTCTGAGTCAAAACACTGGGCCTTGAGAGCTCGAACATAACCTGCTGAGAGTTCAAGAATCAAGACACAAACTTTGCTATATCGCTCTTCATCTCGAACTACCAATAATGTTGTCTCAAATCTATGTACATCAAAGTTATGCCTGGATGAATGGAATATCTTGAACAGTGGGCTTTATGCAATATTAACCAAAATAAGTCACCAACCCTTGGAATACAAATATGACCGTCAAACCTCAATACACTCTCTAGATCAAAAGTGGCCTTCCTGGCCTTGCCCTACAACACCTGGTCTTGAATCCCCCTCAACCCACCATCCTTGAATTGTCGCTCTTAAATTGGCTTTATTAACATTGACCGAGACTCAATACGGGAAAAAATCGTCCTAGGATTAGAAATATCACGTTGAACCAAACTATTAGCTAAGGACTCGATATCCAAGGCCAATGGTCACTTCAAAGTTGCAAGAAATGCCAAACACCTTATACACACCTCCTTCCGGCTCAAGGCATCTACTACTATGTTTGTCTTGCCTAGATGGTATAGAATAGTAAGATCATAGTCCTTTCGTAACTCTGTCATGACCCAATTTCTCAGGCCATGATGGCACCTACTCTAACCCACTAGTAGGTAAGCCAACTCGTAATCCAAAATAATGAGTAACTGACTACCAAGAGAAAAGAAAATCTGTGGAATAGATATAATAAAAAGGCTACTATAGTAGCCAAAACCTGGTGGGAACTTCTAATACATCAGGAGTACAAGTGAAATACATGATAAATATACATACAAACATGTATCTAAATACAATATAGAGATCAGTTTAATAATAAGAGAGAGAGATTAGGAGCAACTCTGATCGTTAGCAGCTCACTCTAAATCTCTGATCCATAACTACCCCATACGATGTGTACATCAATGGCGATAACTTGTACTATGACCTGTAGGCTACAGAAGTGTAGTATGAGTACCAAACAAATGGTACTCAACAAGCATAGGCCAACTGAGCTCCAAAAATAATTCAAGTATAAATAATATGCAAGGCAGGAAAAGTAACCTACAGGCAACTATCCAACCAACTAAAAATAATAATGCTAATAGGGCAACAAGGATAAACTATCCTATTCTAGCAGTATTCCAATACGAAAATGCACTACTGTATATCACCAGACAATATACAAATGAAGAGTGAAAGATAGTTATATAGTAATAATAATAGGCCAAAGGATACATATACAATACAAATAGACAAGGAAAAAGGGGGATATACGGTAAGACCATATATATATATATATATATATATATATATATATATATATCACAGGTAATATCCTGAGGGCTTCCACCTAACTTTTCAGGTATCATAACAAAGTAGGGAAGCTAATACTAGCATAATCAGGGCCTCCAACCAAAGGGTGACTAAACATGGGGCAACCTACCAATAATATATTCTATCATGATAAAAAAAGGGAATAAGAAACGTACTGCCAATTTCGGGTACTAGTCCATAATCAACCTGCCACAAACTAACCATAATAACCAATAATAAAGTAACCAGCTAGTCCGGACAAACAAATGCCTAATCGGGCCCTCATATGCCAGGAAGGTTCATGAAAACACTCATCAAATAGCAATCATAACCTGTACCTACAAGGCCCCCTATAAGGCCAATAGACATAGGTGCCAAATAATTATACTAGTAATAGGAGATGCATATGAATGAATATATGCAACATAAACTGAAATACCATAACCGATCCAAGTACCATAAAGTACCAAGTGTATACACATTCTCCAGCTTAGTAGCTTGCAAAGGCAGGACCTATGACGACCATCCTCTTTTGGCACCACGGCTCATGAATGAAGGGGCCCATAGGGTGTTTGGGATATCTGTATACACTACCTGGTCCCAAACCAGGAATTCCAATAATTATCATAATCCATCTACTCCGTCTAGTACTGTAGATATATATATATATATATACATATGTAATGAGTGCAAGGACTCGAACCGTGACTAAAAGAGTGTACATTTATAATAAGTGCACAGACTCAAACCATGACTAAAAGAGTGTACATCTGTAAGCCATTACCCGAGATCAAGTTCGGGACATAATCATCATAATAATGTAGAAAGGGTCAAAATGTCCATCGACCAAAGTAAATAGTAGTGGTAAAAGAGTGGGTAAACCATAGACCGAAATCAATCTCGGTCTAATTTCCAAAACATCACTTTTAGTTCCAAAAGCTCATAATCCAGTAAATAAGGTAGTACTATTCCTATTACAAAAGAATCCATTTTAAAAGTGAAAAGTGGGAATAATTTCCTTTTTAGAAAATAGTAGTGAAATCAAGGTTTTGGTTGGAATCGTACCACTAAGTGAGCATGAATGCGCCAAAAAGTATGTATGCCATCACCAGTATCCAAACAAATACAACTATTTGCGCTAATTATCTATAAACTAGAATCAAGTCCCCTTAATGACAAAATACTCACCTGGAGTCCAACTTGTATCATAACCATGACCTCGAGTCCAATAATACATAGTCAACACAATAACGCCTCATAACTCAGGAAACTACGGTAAATGAGTCCCTAAAGTGACTAAAGGACCTGATTGGGAAAATACCACCCAAATAACTAAGTTAAATGGTAAATCTTATACTAAAGGATCCTTAATCATCAACGATAGTTATCATGCTTATAATCAAAGGTAATAGGATTCTATGGCCATAACAATCAAATTATGGATAAGGTTCGAGTGACACTTCTACCCTGAATTCCCTAAGTAGGCTAAGCCATGATATACTAGACATAATCCCATCCTATAATCTCTACCTAGCATGTAATCTGACTATACACAATTTCATAGAGAAAAGAAGATCGAAGCGTACCTCGATGCCTAACCGCAATTCTTAAATCATCCATGAATCGGTAGCCCTTGCTCCACGATCCTGAATAAATATCACTCTATCAAAGTCATAACCTATGCGTCTGTACGAGTAAAATGATACCCATATTGCAATATAAATCTTTGGGCCCAAAATCAAGTTAGAAATAAGCTCGTGGGACCCACTAATAAAATATCAAAATTGAATCCATCACGAGGTCCCTCAAAGTACAAGGAATGTGTTCTCAAAATAGGGCACAGATTGGGGCATAAATCAGCCCCCAAACACCAGGGAATCTAAACCAAAAATCAAGAATGAAACATATTCTGGGATGAATATTGTAACACCCAATATATTTCTGAACCTTAGGGAATCATTTTGACATCGGATTGCTGGGGTATTATAAATTAAATTTGATGGGCTGAATTTAATCTTGTGATTTGGGCTCAAAAGAGGCCCAAAATGAAGCAAAAAGGCATAGCCCAATGAAAATGACCTATTTTTTGCATTGACCAAGTAAACATAGCATTTATGACCAAAGTGTGGCTAAGGATGAGACTAAAAGGGACTATAAGAGGGAACAATAATCAGATTTTTATTCATTGTAACACACATGCCAAGTCTAGACTTTTCTAAAGATATTTCTCATCTTCAAACCCTAAGGCAACTATTCTCCTTAGGACAAGATCACTCTCTTGCAAAGATTTGGTAAGTGTTTATTCTTATGGTTTAATATATTATATGCTTAATATGGTGAATAAATCAAGTTAATTATGTTGGTAAAGTGTGGGACAGTTCACTATGCATAAAACTGTCTACTTTTGCAATCGGAAAAGGGTTTTGCCTTATAAACTTGAAAATGGACTTGTGGTCTTGAAGGAAGTGAACTTGATGAATTAAATATAAACATGTAAGATGTGGTTATATTCTTAACTTGCTTTATCTTTGTGTATAACACTTAGAATTGTTGGTATGAAATTGATCATGGAATTAGTGACGTACTGACAGGAAAATGTAATTTTGTTGACGTTCATGTGTGTTGTAAAACCATGGTTATTCGTTGGCATCCGAGTTGACCTAAAACATGTAATATAAGCTTTTTTATGTCCATGGACCATTTATTACAAAAAATGACCCTAAAATGACCCTTGGAGGCTGAAACGGGCATCCGCCCTCGCGTCTGGAGCACCTGTGGGCGCAGATGCCAACACAGGTCACTCTGGACAAGGATAGAGGGGAACCTGTGGCCACATGTCATCCACCTGCGGGTGTATGTGTCTCCACAACCCCGTCAAAAAAAATATTTTGTAGGTTTTTGTCTCTCTTTGATCCCCGAAGGCCCCTATACCCTTTTTGGATGTAATTATCAACTTACGATACCTATTGAATGACTTTAAGGGGGTCTTTTGGAGGCATGTTGGATTATATCAATTATGTATTGTTGTTAATGTGTGGTTACGAAAGGTATTGAGGTGACTTGATGGAATAATTGTCACGTAGTGTTAATGAGGAAGCGTAAAGGGTAAACTTAGTGTGAAATGCTATTGGGCTATGATGTCTTGATCAATGTGTGGAATTTTATGATGTTTTTGGTATGGTAATTCATTGGATGGCATTGTAAAGGGTGAAATGACATTATATGGCAGTCATGCCCCTCATTGTAATTTTGTGCACTTGTAAGGTAGTTAGTTGTTAACGTGAGCTCAGTTATGACCTTGTGTTGTAGAGTAACACATAAGGAAGGACATGGATTATTGTATTCATATATTGGACTGTATATTCATATTGGGAATATAAGGTATGTAAGGTTACTCTTTCCGTATCCTTCTGCAGCACATAGTGTTCACATTGTCATTGTACTTGTTATATTTCAAATGTTCTAAAGTATCTCAGTTCAGGTTGTCATCTATTGTTAATCATATGTTTCTTATTCATTGATCAATAGTTATTCATGTGTCACATAATTGTGGACATGGTTCCAAAAGTCCAATAATGTTGCGATTCCAAAGTTCCAATAATTTTATGACTATCAACGTATAAATCTCTCAAAGTAAAGAAATGAAGTAATGCATAGTTATTGGTTGTAAGAGTATGGGTGGTAGCTCTAGAGGCATAAGCCTAGCTCGAGTAGATCCCAAGATTATTGGATCAGGGGGCAGCTCTAGAGGAATAAGCCTAGCTCAGGCCAAACCTAATAAGAGGCAGCTCTAGAGGTAAGAACCTAGCTCAAGCCGAAACTGATATATTGGTTTATGGGTGGCATCTCTAGAGGTAAGAACCTAGGTCGAGCCGAACCTGCTATATTGATTTATGAGTGGCAGCTCTTGAGTCATAAGCCTATCTCGAGCCAATCCCAACATAACGTTATGTTATATTAAGACCCACTGATCAGTTGGGGCCTGGGTACGACATGGTACAAGTGATGATGAATGAACATAGAAGTAAAGAAAGTAATGAAAGTAATATACATGGTTCCAAGCATACAGAACGATGGGTTATCCATATTGACTATTCTCTTATATTTGATTCCATTGAAGTTCTTATGTATGATGCAGTTTCTTATAGCCTTACATACTTAGTACATTCTTCGTACTGACGTCCCTTGGGGAACTTACCTTACTTGATACAGGCGCAGGTGCAAGTAGACCTCCACAGTAGGTTGCGAGTCATTTGTAGATCTTTGGTGAGCTCCAGTTGGTTCGGGGGTTTTTGAGTCACAACAGTACATTGATTTTGATACTACATAAATTTTGTATAAAACGGTGACTTGTCCGTACTTTGGGATGGTTATGTACACATATCTGTTAGAGGCTTTGTAGATGTACGTGGTAAGATGAATGTAAGAAATGTGTGTCCATTTTGACTTGATGGACCTAACGGCCAAGTTTCATATATAGCATATGTTTGCCATGATTTCCGCCATTGGTATCTTATAGTTACATGAGATAGAATGATATTCATACAGATACATACCTATTAATGTACATGAATGAAGATTGGTTCTCTCGAGCCTTATCGACTTCGGGTGCCAGTCCGCCCCTTTGAAATTTGAGGCGTGCCAAAAGTGATATCAGAGCAGGTCATCCTAAGGGTGTCTACAAAGTTGTATCTGAGTAGAGTCTTGCTTATGGATGTGTTATGCACCACATTTATAAGTAGGAGTCTACGAGGCATTTAGGAGTTGTTTCTTTTCTTCATTTCTAGATCGTGCAATAGAGCCAATGTTGTAGGTGGAATTATATCTGACCATTGTATTTGGTTTTCTTTGTTATAGTAAAATGCCACTAACCAAGCTCTAAAGAAGGCACGAGTAAATCACCACCTGACCAAGCTAGTCAAAGTAGAGCTGACACTGAAATTGCATCGCGGTCTTCTTCTACTTTTCCAGCTCCAGAAGAGCCGAGAGGTAGAGAAGTACCTGCAGAGCCGCCTATGAATGCCACTGACCAGGATTTAAGAAATGCAGTGCATATGTTGACTAAGATAGTTGCTGTACAAACTCAGGGATGAACTGGACCAACGATAAGTGAGGATGACGCGGCTAGAGTAGCTAGTCGGCGGACACAAGATTTTCTGAAATTAGACCCTCCCATATTTATCGGGTCAGATCTAAAGGCATCCCCACAAGACTTGTGGATCAAATCCAAAGGGCTCTAGATGTTATGCACGTGACTTGTATAGAAAGAGTTGAGCTTGCAGCCTATAGATTGAAAGGTGAAGATATATTATAGTATGAAGACTGGAAAAGAGCGAGGGGTATTGATGTACTTCCAGCTGGTTGGGAGGAATTCAAAATGGCCTTTCTTGATCACTACCTCCCATATGAGATCTGGGAGGCACATGCAGACCAGGTTTTAAATCTTCGTCAAGGGAATAGGAGTGTCAGAGAATACAGTCTGCATTTTAATTATTTGTCTCGATATTCTCCGAATGTAGTAGCCACAATAACAGATAGAGTCTATTGATATATGGACAGATTAGAGCCATATTTGGTGAGGGACTGTACCATTGCTGCTTTGAACCGAGATATAGACATAGCCAGAATACAGGCATTTGTATAGAAGATAGAGGACCAGAGGCAAAGAAGGAGGGTACACAAATTTAAAAGAGGGCCATCAAAAAGAGCTAGACCTATGGGAGAATCTATGGTGTCCCAAGGAGAATCTATGCCTTGGATGTTTCCTAGACTTCCTAGACCCTCATTCTCTTATTCCACAGCAGGCACTCAATCTCTATTTTGAGGGTTTAGAGGTAGTCAAGCTGGGAAGAGTAGTGGGCTTCAAGGTTCATAGGCAGTAAGATTTACTCGTCATCTGTGTCAGCACTGTGGACGGGCTTATTCAGGTACATGTCGATTGGGGACAAATGTTTGTTTATGGTGTAGTATGTCAGGGCACATGATGAGAGAATGCCCACAAAGGAGCACGGGTGGTATAGCATGACCTACGGGGTCAACCATTGCATCATCATTATCAGTTCCTTCCCTAGGTAGAGGAGTGCAGTCTATTGGGCGTGGTCGAGGTGCTAGAGGAGTAGCTAGTTCCAGTGGAGCCCAGAATCGCACCTATGCTCTAGTGGACCGACAGAATTCGGAGGCTTCTCCTGACGTAGTCACAGGTACATTATCCATATTTTCACACAATGTATATGCATTGATTGATTTGGGTTCTACATTATCATATGTTACTCCATTGATTGCTGCAAAATTTGAAACAATAACGAAATTATTAATTAAGTCAATTGAAGTATCTATACCAGTTGGTGAATATATTGTTGCCAAAAGAGTATATTGTAATTGTGTAGTAACTGTGTGTGATCATGATATGCAGGCTGATCTCATTGAATTGGAAATGGTGGATTTTGATGTCATAATGGGTATGGATTGGTTGGCTTCTTGCTATGCCACAGTAGATTGCCGAGCTAAGGAATTACATTTTCATTTTCCACAAATGAATGTCCTTGAATGGAAGGGTAATGTAGGGGCACCGAGAGGAAAATTTATTTTCTATCTTAAAGCAAGGAAAATGATAGCCAAGGGGTACATATGTCACTTAGTACGAGTGAAAGATACTGATGTGGAACCACTAACTCCTCAGTCGGTTCCAGTGGTCAATGAATTCCTTGATGTATTTCTTGAGGATCTTCCAGGTTTACTTCCAGAACGGGAAGTAGAATTTGGTATTGATGTAATTCCAGGCACTCAGCCTATCTCTATTCCCGCGTATAGAATGGCTCCAGTAGAATTGCGAGAACTGAAGGAGCAATTAAAAGACTTGCTGGAAAAGGGATTCATAAGGCCTAGTATGTCCCCGTGGGGTGCACCAGTATTATTTGTACGGAAGAAAGATGGCACATTGAGACTGTTCATTGACTATCAACAATTGAATAAGGTAACGATCAAGAACAAATATCCCCTCCCCAGAATTGACAATTTGTTTGATCAGTTATAGGGTGCCCAATACTTTTCAAAGATTCACTTGAGATCGGGTTACCATCAAGTCAGAGTTAGAGAACAAGATATACCCAAGACATCTTTTCGAACACAGTATGGACATTATGAATTCTTAGTTATGTCGTTTGGACTAACAAATGCACCAGCTGTGTTCATGGATTTGATGAATAGGGTGTTTAAGCCATTTCTAGATGTGTTCGTGACGGTGTTTATAGATGACATCCTAGTTTATTCAAGATCACAAGAGGACCATGCTAATCACTTATGGCAGGTGTTACAGACTCTTCATGAGCGTAAGTTGTATACAAAGTTCTCTAAATACGACTTTTGGTTGAAATCCATAGCATTCTTGGGTCACATTGTGTCAGATGAAGGAATTCAGGTTGATACGCAAAAGATTGAAGAGGTGAAAAATTAGCCATGGCCTACGACGCCCACAGAAATTCGTAGCTTCCTTGGGTTGGCAGGATACTATCGAAGGTTTGTTGAAGGGTTTTCTTCCATTGTTGCACCTTTAACAAAGCTTACAAACAAGGCAATCAAGTTTCAATGGAATGGTGCGTGTGAGAAAAGTTTCCAAGAGTTGAAAGATAAATTAACTTCCACACCCGTATTAGTACTTTCGAAAGGCACTGAAGGTTATGCAGTATATTGTGATGCTTACGGAGTTGGCCTAGGGTGTGTATTGATGTAGCACGGTAATGTAATAACGTATGCCTCAAGATAGTTGTGGCCATACGAGAGGAACTATCCCACACATGATCTTGAGTTAGTAGCTATGGTATTTTCTTTAAAGATATGGCGCCATTATTTGTATGGAGTTCGTGTTGACATCTACACTGATCACAAAAGTTTACAATATATCTTTAAGCAGAAGGATTTGAATCTGAGGCAGCGGAGGTGGCTTGAGATATTAAAAGACTATGATATTTCTATCCTATATCATCCAGGAAAAGCAAATATGGTAGCTGACGCATTAAGCCGCAAGCCAATAGGAGGCACTAGTGGACAGTTGACGGAAAAGCAAGACTTAGTCAAGGATCTACATCAATTAGCCAGCTTGAGGGTTCGTCTTTTTGAATCCTCAGATAAAGGGGTTATTATAGAAAATGCTGCAGAATCTTTATTAATAGCTGAAGTGAAAAAGAAGCAGCTTGCGGATCCTTTGTTATTGCAGCTAAAAGATAATGTACAAAAGGGTTCGACAAAGGCATTTGATCTTACGCAAGAAGGAGTACTTCAATGCCAAGGTATATTATGTATACCGAATGTAGACGAGCTGAGGAAATGATTTATGACAGAGGCACATCGTTCATGATATTCTGTTCATCTGGGAGCTGCCAAGATGTATCACGATTTGAAAGAAATGTATTGGTGGGGAAACATGAAGAAGAACATTGCAGAATTTGTAGCGTAATGCCCAAATTGTCAACAAGTAAAGGTAGAGCATCAGAAACATAGAGGTTACATGCAATGTATCAATCTTCTAGTCTGGAAATGGGACATGATTAATATGGATTTCATCACAGGTTTGCCTCGTACACTGCGTAAATTTGATTCCATTTGGGTAAAAGTTGACAGGCTTACCAAGTCAGCGCATTTCCTACAAGTCAAGACCACCTATACAGCTTAAGATTATGCAAGGTTGTATGTTATAGAGATAGTGCGGTTACATGGAATTCCGATCTCCATTATATCAGACAGGGGAGCTCCATTTACTGCACATTTTTGGAGATCTTTTCAAAAGAGCTTGGGTACACAAGTGAATCTGAGTACGACTTTTGATCCTCAGGCAGATGGACAAGCAGAACGTACTATCCAAACACTTGAAGATATGCTATGAGTTTGCACGTTAGATTTTCAAGGTAGTTGGGATGATCATTTGCCTCTTATTGAATTTGCCTACAACAATAGCTATCATTCAAGTATCAAAATGGCACCTTATGAAGCTTCAGACGAAAGGAAGTGTAAATCACCGATTGGATGGTTTGAAGCAGGTGAAACTGCTTTATTTGGGCCAGATCTTGTTCATCAAGCTATGGAGAAAGTTAAAGTGATCCAACAGCGGCTATAAATGGCCCAAAGTCGACACAAGTCATATGCTGATGTTAGAAGAAGAGGGCTCGAATTTGGCATAGGTGATTGGGTATTCTTGAAGGTGTCACTAATGAAAGGAGTAATGAGATTCAGAAAGAAAGGAAAGTTGAGTCCCCGTTGTATAGGTCCATATGAATTGTCCGAAGATTTGGGCAAGTTGCATATGAATTAGCATTACCCCAAGAACTCTCCACAGTTCATCCAGTATTTCATGTTTCGATGCTCCGAAAGTGCATAGGAGATCCATCTTGTATTGCTCCCATTAAAGATGTACAAGTTATGAAGGATCTACCTATGAAGAGATACTGATTGCTATTCTGGATAGACAAGTGAAGAGGTTAAGGAATAAAGACATAGTTTTCGTAAAAGTACTTTGGAGAAATCAGCAAGCAGAAGAGATCACATGGGAAGCTGAAGAAATGATGAAGTCAAAGTACCCTCATTTGTTTCAAATGGAATAAAAATTTCAAGATATGGGATCGGAGCAATAACAACTAAGTATTTATAATCACTAAGTATATATATGTATATATATATGATAACATGGAAAATGATCCTATATCTGAATTTGTTACATTGGATAATGTCACTAACATTCGAGGACGAATGTTTCTAAGGGGGGAAGAATGTGTCGTATGTTTCCGAACCTTAGGGAATCATTTAGACATGGGATTGCTGGGGTATTATACATTAAATTTGATGGGCTAAATTTGAACTTGTTATTTGGGCTCAAATGAGGCCTAAAATGAAGCAAAAAGGCATGGCCCAATGAAAATGACCCATTCTTCGCATTGACCAAGTAAACATAGCATTTATGACCAATGTGTGGCTAAGGATGAGACTAAAAGGGACTATAAAAGGACACAAAAATCAGATTTTTATTCATTGTAACACACATGCCAAGTCTAGACTTTTCTAAAGATATTTCTCATCTTCAAACCCTAAGGCAACTATTCTCTTTTGGACAAGATCACTCTCTTGCAAAGCTTTGGTAAGTGTTTATTCTTACGGTTTAGTATATTATATGCTTAATATGGTGCATAAATCATGTTGTTTATGTTGCCAAAGTGTGGGACAGTTCACTATGTGTAAAACTATCTACTTTTGCAATCGAAAAGGGTTTTGCCTTATAAACTTGAAAATGGACTTGTGGTCTTGAAGGAAGTGAACTTTATGGATTAATTATCAAAATTTAATATGTGGCTATATTCTAAACTTGCTTTCTCTTTGTGTATAACACTTGGAATTGTTGGTATGAAATTGATCATGGAATTGGTGACGTATTGACAGGAAAATGTAATTTTGGTAATGTTCATGTGTGTTGTGAAACCATGGTTGTTTTTTGGCATCCGAGTTGACCTAAAACATATAAATATAAGCTTATTTATGGACATGGACAATTTATTACTAAAAAGGACCCTAAAATTACCCCTAGAGGCTGAAATGGGAATTAGCCCTCACGTCTGGAGCACCTACGGGTGCAGGTGCTAACGCAGGTGGCTCTGGACAAGGCCAGAGGAGAACCCGAGGCCATATGTCATCCACCTACGGGCGTAGTTGTCTCCACAGCTCAGTCCAAAATTTTGTTTTGTATGTTTTTATCACTCTTTAATCCCCAAAGGCCCCTATACCCTTTTTGGATGTAATTATCAACTTATTATACCTATTGAATGACTTTAGGGGGTCGTTTGGAGTCATGTAGGATTATATCAATTATGGGTTGTTGTTAATGTGTGGTTACGAAAGGTATTGTGGTGACTTGATGGAATAATTGTGACGTAGTGTTAATGAGGAAGCATAAAGGGTAAACTTAGTGTGAAATGCTATAGGTTTATGATGTCTTGGTCAATGTGTGGAATCTTATGGTGTTGTTTGTATGAAAATGCAGTGGATTGTATTTTAAAGGGTGAAATGATGTCATATGGCAGTCATGCAGCTCATTGTCATTTTGTGCACTTCCGTTATGACCATGTGTTGTAGAGTAACACATAAGGAAGGAGCTGGATTATTGTATTCACATATAGGACTGTATATTCATATTGGGAAGATAAGGTATGTAAGGTTACTCTTTTTGTATCCTTCTGCAGTACATAGTGTTCACATTGTCATTGTACTTGTTCCATTTTGAATGTTCTAAAGTATCTCAGTTCAGGTTGTCATCTATTGTTAATCACATGTTTATTATTCATTGATCAATTGTTATTCATGTGTCACATAATTGTGGACATGGTTCCAAAGGTCTCCAATAATGTTGCGATTCCAAAGTTCCAATAACGTTATGACTATCAACGTATAAATCTCTCAAAGTAAAGAAATGAAGGAATGCATAGTTATTGGTTATAAAAGTACGGGTGGCAGCTCTAGAGGCATAAGCCTAGCTCGAGTCGATCCTGAGATTATTCGATCAGGGGGAAGCTCTAGAGGTAAGAACCTAGCTCGAGCTGAACTTGATATATTGGTTTATGGGTGGCAGCTCTAGAGGTAAGAACCTAGCTTGAGCCTTACCTACTATATATATTTATGGGTGGCAGCTCTAGAGGCATAAGCCTAGGTCGGGCCGATCCCAATATAACGTTATGTTATTTTAAGACCCATTGATCAGTTGGGGCCCGGGTACGAGATGGTTCAAGTGATGATGAATGAACATAGAAGCAAAGAAGAAAAGAAAGTAATGAAAGTAATATACATGGTTCCAAGCATACAGAACGATGGGTTATCCATATTGACTATTCTCTTATATTTGATTCCATTGAAGTTCTTATGTATGATGCAGTTTCTTATAGCCTTACATACTCAGTACATTCTTCGTACTAACATCCCTAGGTGGACTTACCTTACTTGCTGCAGGCGCAGGTGCTAGTAGACCTCCGCAGTAGGTTGCGGGTCATTTGCAGATCTTTGGTGAGCTCCAGTTGGTTCGGGGATTTTCGAGTCACAGTTTACATTAATTTTGATACTATGTAAATGTTGTATAAAGCGGGGACTTGTCCTAACTTTAGGATGGTTAAGTACATGTATCTATTAGAGGCTTTGTAGAAGTGTGTGGGAAGATGAATGTAAGAAATGTGTGTCCATTTTGACTTGATGGCCCTAACGGCCAAGTTTCATATATAGCATATGTTTGCCATGATTTCTACCATTGGTATCTTATAGTTGCATGAGATAGAATAATATTCATACAGAGACATGCCTATGAATGTACATGAATGAAGATTGGTTCTCTCGGGCCTTATCGACTTCGGGTACTAGTCTGCCCCATTGGAATTCGAGGCGTGACAAATACTTACAAAGGAATTAATAGGGAATGATCACCTCAACACCTTCTGCTCATCCCCAACTCCAATTTATGATTTCCCATGATTTTTTGAGCTCTTAATGCCATTAATGGTGATTTGGGATTTGGAAAATGAGAGAAAATTGCGGATTTCAGCTATATATAGGCCTAGGGGTAACTCATCACAATCATGAGGAAGATGTCGAGAACGCAATGAATAACAGAGGAAGGCCATCGCAAATGTGATGAGGCATTTGCAAACGCGAATAAGAGAATGGAACGGGTCAGGCCAGCCTTTCATAATGAACGCAAGAGAGATGGCTAGCAAACATGAAGGTCAAGGATTTGAACCTTCGCGGATGAGGCCAACTCCTTGTGATCGTGAAGAGCAACAATTGGCTGCACCAGATTTCCTCAAGTCCTGATAGATTATGCTACCATACCAAATTATGCTACCTTGTACTCAAACGAACTATGCTACCATACCAATTTCAACATTCTAGACTCAACGAAATCATCAAAACTTTTATCCGAGATTATTTGGATTAAATATGAGTCCCACACCATATTTCATTTAAACTAAATTCTACCCAATAGCTGAAAATGAGTCTGGAAGCCTCGGGACCTGAATTGTCACACCTCATATCCCATTGGAGAGGACAGGCACCCGTAGTCGTAAAGGCCCGAGAGAACCAACCTATGACCGTGTACATTCATATGCATGTCATTAAGTGAACAAAAATTCTGCCACATGCAGATATAATATATCGATGACGGAAGTCATGAAAAGACATTCAAAATAGATAGCAGACTTGGTCGTTGGGGACATAACATCTAAAAGGTAAGACACTTCTACATTTGACTTTACAATGTCTACAAAGCCTCTAAAATATATATAACCATGACTAAGGTCGGGACAAGTCCCCGCCTTGTACAACTACTACACAGTACCAAAATCATATACAAATGACTCAGAAAGCCCCGAATCAACCTGGAGCTCACCAATAGCCTGCAGATGACCCGCACCCTACTGTGAAGGTCTACTAGCTCTTGTGCCTGTAGCAAGTAAGGCAGGTCCCTCAAGGGACGTCAGTACGAAAGAATGTATTGGGTATGTAAGGCTATAAGTAATGGTATGAAATATAGGAACTCAAATGGAATCAAATACAAGTGAATAGATAATACTGATATACCACCGTACCATATATGTGGAACCATGTACATTACATTCATTTCTTTCCTTTTACCTTTCTATCAATATACATCATACAATGCCCAGGACCAACTGATCAGTCGTAAATAACATTGGGATCGGCTCAAGCTAGGCTTATTCCCCTAGAGCTACCACCCATAAATCAATAAATCAGGTTTGGCTCAAGCAAGGTTTTCACCCCCAGAGCTACCCCCTGCATCCAATAATCAATCAGGATTGGCTCGAGCTATGCTTTCACCCCCAGAGCTACCACCCGTACTCAACCAAATATGCATTACTTTATTTTTTTAATTTTTGTGAGATTATTTCATCGGTGGTCATAACATTATTGGAGCTTTGTAACAATAGTCAACAAAAAAGAGACATGTAAATAAAAATTTCTAACAAACTTGAAATGAGATACTTTAAAATATTTCGGAGTGGAAACAAGTTTGGTAACGATGTGAACAATAGGTGTGGCCAAAGGATACGAAAAAGAGTAACCTTACATACCTTATCTTTACAACAAGTGACTACAACAATTTAGCTCTTCCTTAAAGCGTTTCTCTACAACACAAGTACGTGACGAAGCTAGCATTAAAAACTAATTATATTATAAGTTCACAAGGTGATAATTAGCTACTTGATGGGGAAGTAAAAACTATCCAACATCCCAAACACATGGTATATCATTCCACCTTCCTTTCTACAGCCATATAACTTCATTCCACCCTCCTACAATACAATTTACTTCCCCACAACACTAACAATACCAAAACAGTCCACACATCAAAATAGACATCACAAACCGACAAGATTTCCCACCAAGTGCATACTTCACATTTTTACCTCAATGCAACTCTAACATTTTTATTCCATAAATTCAAATAAATACCTTACACAAAAATATACAAAAAACAGTCCACATAGTTTTAGAATTCACTTTAACATAACAAGAAAGTATTCTTCTTTCACTACGCCAAACGTTTCATGAACAATTACGTATAAACATTTCCACAAGTAATACACAAGGAGTAACGAATTAGGTACAGAACCACACTTAAATATACTGAAATTTAATCCATATAATTCAATTCCTTCAATACCTTAAGTCCCCTTTCAAGTTTAAACCACATAGAGGGCAAATCCTTTAGCGATTAAGCAAAAGTGGACTGTTTCACAATAAGTGGACTGCTCAACACTTTTTAAACATAAACAACATGATATACACATCCTATTATGCATATAACATATTAATATACAATTTTAAACACTTACCAAAGCTTTCAAGTTGAAGATTTGTCAAAAAATCCTTAGAGAAAATTAGGGTGGCTAGGATTTGAGAGAGGAAAAAAATGTTTGACTGAAAATCTGATTTTTGGAAAGTGAAATGTGTTGAAAATAAGCTGAATTGCAGCCTTATAAAGGCTCCCCTTAACCTCCTCTTTGTGGTCTCCCTTAGCCAATTATTTGGTCAAAAAGTCTAAGTGTACTTGGTCCATTTTAAAATAGATCATCTCCCTTTTTGGGCCCATGTCTTTTTACTTAATTTGGGCCTCAATTAAGTCCATAAACATAATATTCATTCAGCCCAATAAATTTACTGGGTAATACACCAACTATCTCAAGTTTAAATAATTCCATAAATGTTAAGGTAGTCAAATAAGTTTGGAAATGTACGGGGTGTTACATCCGTCCCCCCTTAGGAACATTCGTCCTCGAATGTTAGTAACATTATCCAATCTAAACAAGTTCAAGTCTAAGTTCATTCATCATATTTTCACACACACATAATACTTATATATACTTACTTGTTATTTCTCAAACTCCGCATCTTGAGCTTTCTCTTCATTTTGAAATAATTGTGGGTACTTAGACTTCATCATTTCCTCGGCTTCCCATGTGATGTCTTCTACTTGCTGATTTTTCCAATGCACTTTTACACAAGCTACTTCTTTATTTCTTAACCTCTTAACTTGTCAATCCAGAATAGCAATAGGTACTTCTTCATAGGTGAGATCTTCTGTAACGTTGTAACACCCCGAACATTTTCGACCCTACTTGACAATTTTGAACCATTCTTACCTAGGTTTCGAGAGCCATAAGTCAATATGTATTGTTATTGATGGAAATTTTTATAGTGTGCTAGTACATGTGATGAGACCTTTGTAGGAGGTGTTTGTGACTTTGTGGAGCATATGTGGAGTGAAAAAATAGGTTTAAAGTACAAACAAGCGAAGGATCTTAAAGATAAGATGCAAGCAAAGGGTTGGAACTTGAAAGATCCAACCAAATCTGCAAAGAAAAGTCGAAATAAAAAAATTTAAGTGTGGGGCGCTGCAGGTGGCGTGCCAGACCGCTTCTGGCTGAAATTTTTGTGCCACAGGCAGCATAGGGGCGCGCCAGGGGCGTTCCTGGCTGCTAATGTGCACCTGTTCAGGTGCTGAAATTTTTCTAAGTCCCAAGGGCGCCCGGAAGCGTACCGGGGTGCTTTTTGCCAAATTTCTTCTATGATTATTAGTCTATAAAGTGAACTCTTGGGTTATGGTATTATTATTCCATCATAGTAGGACTAATTTTGAGCGAGTTTGGCATACGAGTTGGGGTTAATTCTTCGTCACAGGAATTTTATAAAATTATGTTCAATTAAGCCATGGGTGGCCAAAAAAATTGTTTATTCTTGGGATTAAAGCTACGAGCATGAATCACGTGAGTTGGATATTATCGTAAAATTTATGAAATTGTTTAAACGTGAGATAGATGAGGGATTACACATTGAATTTGGTGGGCTAAGTTAACTTGTGTTAATAGGCTCAATTTGAGGCCCAAAATGCATGGCCCAAATGGGAAAATGACCCATTCTTGTGTTGACCAAGTAAAACACCTCAATTATTGATTAAAGTGTGGCTAAGGATGACCATAAGGACTATATAAAGGAACAAAAGGGCTGATTTTATTCATTATAACACACATGTCTTTCTATATATTTCCAAACATATTTCTCTCAACACAAACCCTAAGGCAACCATTCTCTTTGGTAAAGATCATCACTTTGCAAGCTTTGGTAAGTGTCTACTCTCATGGATTAATATATTATATGATTAATATGGCGTATATATCATGATGGTTATGTTGTCAAGGTGTTGAATAGGGCACTTTTGGTTTTTGCTAAAAGATGTACCATCCTTGTGATTTAAAAGTGAAAGGAGATTTGAGGTTTGGATGAAAGTGATGTAACACCCCGTACATTTCCAACCCTACTTGACGACGTTAACTACTATGTACGTAGGTATCGAGAGCTATAAGTATGCATTTGGTAAGGCTATTAGTGAGATAATTGAATTTGGCTCTTGTTATGTGGTTAAACTTGCATAAAAGGTGTTTGGAATTTTCATTGCGCATTTGTGGGGTTCAAAATGAGTCTAAGAAGACCTCTAAACAAATTATAATAAGGTTAAGAAGTGAGTTAAGGAATAGGACTTGAAGTATCTAACCAAACCCGCGAAGAGAAGTCGAAAAATGGAATTTTCGGAAAAAATGAAAGAGGGGAGCGTTTGGCACTGTGCCACGCCGCTCTGGGATAAAATTTTTAGCCCAGAGTCAGCAAGTTGGGGCGCCCAGGAGCGTGCCACCTTGGGTTTTCCACTTTTTCGAAAGTTGGAAATTTCTAAGTCCCAAGGGTATCCGGGGATGTACCGAGCCAATTTTTGCTACGTTTATTATACAACCAAGAGTATATACATGAAATAAATGAAATATGATATTGGTATGATAAAATTACTCGAGAACGAATTTGGGGTCAAAATGACAATTTTGCCCCTAAGGTCAAAATAAGCCAAACATGGCTAGAATCACTCGTTTTTGGGATCAAGGCTACGGATATGAATATTATGAGTGGGAATATTATTGTAATACGTGTAAAGACGAGAAATTATTGATTTTATTGGGTTAAGTGATTTGGGCTCAATAAAAGCCCAAAAATGTGATAAAAGGCATGGGTCACATGACCCAATCTTCTATTGACTTGGTCAATTAAGGCATTAAATATCAAGAAAGGCTAAGGATGACCCAAGGACTATAAATAGACCCAAAAAATCAGATTTTTATTCATTTAACCTCTCATGCTTTCTAGACATTTTCTCAAACATTCTACACTATTCTCTCAAGAACCCTAAAGACTCAAAAGGCAATTTTGGAGCAAAATCATCCCTTTACAAGTTTGGGTAAGTGAATATTATTATGTATTCATATATTATATGCATGACAGAGTATGTAAATCATGTTGGTTGTGCTTGGAAATGTTGGATATGGTATTTTGTGCTTTTGTATAAGATGTGTGATCCATGGGGTTTGAAATTGAATTAGGAGTTGTGCCTTTGATGAAAAATCATGGTATGGATAAAATATGAACATCTATGGAGTTATTTTTGTTGTTAAACTTGTTCTTGTCTATAAGTGTAAATTGTGGGAATTTGGCCGATATGTGCTATGAAGTGTATTAAGGTGAATTGATGGATTGTTTGTAATGTGGTATGGATAAGGAGGTGTAAAAGAGATTTGTTATGGTGAAATGCAATGATTATTATGTATTGGTCAATGTTGAGAATATTGGAGGATTTTTGGAATAATGATGTTATCAATGGTTTTGTCAAGGGGAAATGACATGTTTTAAAGCAAACATGTACCCCATTGACGTTATATGCATTTGTGAAGTAGTTGTGGTTAATGTGAATTCCGTTATATATTTGTGTCGTAGAGTGACACATAAAGAAGGAGTGGGACTATTTTGTGCACATCTAGGATTGTATATCCGTATTGAGAGTACAAGGTATGTAAGGTTACTCTGTCCGTATCTTTTTGCGGCCAAACGTACCCACATTGCGATTTCACTAGTCTTACCTCAAAATGTGTTAAGGTATCCTATATCCGTTTATCAATAGTCATTGTCATATATTTCCTACTCATGGATCATTTGTGAGTCTCATGTCTCATAATCATGGTTAATGTTCCAAAAGCTCAAATAAGGATATGTTCCAATATTCCACTAGTGATATTACTTATGCCTCTTGTTCATAGATTATTGTCCCATAGTTCCCACGGTGTTATGATTCTAATAATGTTATGTTGCCAAGTTATTCACATGTCTTTCACTCATTGGTTAATGGTTCAAAGTTTCCAATAATGTTATGTTCCAAAGTTCAAGTGATGTTATGACTATCAAATAGCAATCTCAAAGTAAAGATCAAAGTAATGCAAATGTGGTCAATGATCAAGTATGGGTGGCAAGTCTAGGGGCATAAGCCTAGCTCGACTCGATCCCGATGTGTTGATTTATGGGTGGCAAGTCTAGGGGCATAAGCCTAGCTCGACTCGATCCCGATGTGTTGATTTATGGGTGGCAAGTATAGGGGCATAAGCCTAGCTCGACTCGATCCCGATGCATTGATTTATGGGTGGCAGGTCTTAGGGGCATAAGCCTAGCTCGACCCAATCCCAACATAACGATAAGTCATGGAAAGACTCACTGATCAGTAGGGGCTCGGGTACATTGTGACACATGTATTGACAAGCAAGCATTTAATGTAAAGAAAGTAATGAAAGTAATGAAAGTAATTCACATGGTTCCCAAAATGCAACATGGTGACTTATTCACATTGTCTAGTCATTTGTATTGAGTTCATTGGTATGTTCATGTGTTTCAAAGTTTCATTTGAGCCTTACATACTCAGTACTTATTTCGTACTGACCCCTCTCGGGGAATTTACCTTACTTGCTGCAGGCACAGGTCCCAGTAGGCCTCCTCAGTAGATTGCCAGTGTTAGCGGTTCCTTGGTGAGCTCCAGTTAATTCGGGGTTTCTACGAGTCAGAGTAGCTATATGTTTTGATGATGTACATGGTGTATAAAGCGGGGACTTGTCCCGACTTTTGGTTTGTATTGGTCAATGCTCTTGTTAGAGGCTTTTGTAGACGTATGTGGGTGTATTAGTGTAAAAGACATATGCTATTTTAACTGGATGGCCTCAACGGCCAAGTTTCATGTACATGTATAACTATGTCCCATGTTATCCTTTATTCGTCTTGCATGTTCTTACACAGTGGTGGTTATGATTATGATATGCATTTGATTGAACATAGGCAAAGGTTGGTTCTCTCGGGCCCTATCGGCTACGGGTGCCAATCATGTCTCGATGGGATTCGGGGCGTGACAAAAGTGGTATCAGAGCAGGTCGTTCTACGGGTGTATACAAAGCCGTGTCTGAGTAGAGTCTTACTTATCGATGTGTTGTGCACCACATTATAAGTAGGAGGCTACGGGACATTTAGGGTGTTGTTTTTGTTCTTCACTTCTAGATCGTGCAATAGAGCCAGTGTTGTCAGTCGAAGTGTGTCTGATCATGGTATTTTGTTTTTCTTTGGTATAGTCAAAATGCCAATCACGAGAGGTAGAGGAAAAGGGAAGCAGGTAGATGTGCCTACTGGAGAAGGAATGAGCAGATTACCACCTGACCAAGCTAGTCAAGGTGGGGCAAATGCTGAAATATCATCGCAGTCTTCATCTACCTTCCCAGGTTCGGAAGAGCCAATTGGTACAGAAGTACCTGTAGAGCCGCCGATGAATGCCACGGATCAGGACCTTAGGAATGCTGTACATATGTTGACACAGTTAGTGGCGGCACAAATCCAGGGACGAGCTGGTGTAGTGACACATGATGATGATGCGGCTAGAATGGCGAGTCGCAGGACACAGGATTTCCTAAAACTTGACCCTCCTATTTTCACTGGGTCAGATCTAAAAGCAGATCCACAGGACTTCGTGGATCAAATTCAGAGGGCCTTGGAAGTTATGCATGTGAGAGGAGTCGAAACAGTTGAACTTGCTGCATATAGGCTGAAAGGAGAGGCAATATTGTGGTACGAGGATTGGAAGAAATCCCGTGATATTGGTGAAACTCCACCTACGTGGGAAGAGTTTAAAATTACTTTCCTTGATCATTACTTGCCCTATGAGATCCGTGAGGCACGTCCGAATCAGTTCCTAAATCTCCGTCAAGGAAATTTGAGAGTAAGGGAATATAGCTTGCAATTTAATTCCTTGGCTCGATATGCGCCAAATGTTGTGGCTATGATGACAGACAGGGTCCATAGATATGTGGACAGACTAGAGCCATACTTGGTATGGGATTGCACTATTGCTGCCTTGAATAAGGATATGGACATTGCTCGAATACAAGCCTTCGCTCAGAAGATGGAACACCAACGACAGAGAAGAAGAGTGCATGAATTTGATAGGGGACAGTCCAAAAGGGCTAGACCTATTGGACCACCTATGATGTCCCATGGAGGATCTAGGCCCCGCATGTTTCCTAGACCACCTAGACCGTCGTTCTATTATTCCACAGGGGGTGCTCACTCACAGTTTCGAGGGTCTAGGGGTGGTCCATCAGGGCAGAGTAGCGGATCACAGGCAGCAGGTTTTCCTCGTCAGCAGTGTCAGCACTGCGGGCATATGCACACAGGTATATGTCGGTCAGGGATGAATGTCTGCTTTTGGTGTGGTATGCCGGGGCATATAGCGAGAGAGTGTCCACAGCAGGGCATGGGTGGTATAGCACGACCAGCTGGGTTGGCTGTTGCGTCATCAGCATCGGTTCCTTAACAGGGCCGAGGGGTGCAGCCTATTGGCCGTGGTAGAGGTGCCAGAGGAGCAGCCAGTACTAGCGGGGTCCAGAATTATACTTATGCTTTAGTGGACCGCCAGAATTCAGAGGCTTCCCCTGATGTTGTCACAGGTACATTATCCATATTCTCACATAATGTATATGCATTGATTGATCTAGGTTCTACATTTTCCTATGTTACCCCATTGATTGCTGCGAAATTTACAACGGCACCAGAATTATTAATTAAATCAATTGAAGTGTCTACACCGGTTGGTGAGTATATTATTGCAAAGAGAGTGTATCATAACTGTGTGGTAACTGTGTATGGTCATGATACATTGGCCGATCTCATTGAACTGGACATGGTGGATTTTGATGTGATCATGGGAATGGATTGGTTGGCCTCTTGTTATGCTACGGTAGATTGCCGGTACAAGAAAGTACATTTTGGTTTTCCGCAAGAAAATGTTCTAGAATGGCAGGGTAATGTAGGGGCACCACGAGGAAGGTTTATTTCCTATTTGAAAGCCAGAAAAATGATTGCTAAAGGTTATATATGTCATCTAGTACGGGTGAAAGATACCGAAGAGGAACCGTTAACTCCGCAGTCGGTCCCAGTGGTCAATGAATTTCTAGATGTATTCCCAGAGGATCTTCCAGGTTTACCCCAGAACGGGAAGTAGAATTTGGCATTGATGTGATTCCAGGCACTCAGCCTATTTCCATTCCTCCATATAGAATGGCTCCAGCAGAATTACGTGAATTAAAGGAGCAATTGAAGGACTTGCTAGATAAGGGCTTCATTAGGCCTAGTATGTCCCCGTGGGGTGCACCGGTCTTATTTATGCGAAAGAAAGATGGCACCTTAAGAATGTGCATTGACTATCGGCAATTGAATAAGGTAACGATCAAGAACAAATATCCCCTCCCTCTCATTGATGATTTGTTTGATCAGTTACAGGGTGCCAGGTGTTTTTCAAAAATTGACTTGAGGTCGGGTTACCATCAAGTCAGAGTTAGAGAAGAAGATGTACCCAAGACAGCTTTCCGAACACGGTATGGCCATTATGAATTTTTAGTTATGTCATTTGGACTAACAAATTCTCCAGCTGTGTTCATGGATTTGATGAATAGGGTGTTTAAGCCATTTTTGGACGAGTTCGTCACGGTATTCATAGATGACATCCTAGTTTATTCAAGATCACCGGAGGACCATGCTAATCACTTACGATAAGTGTTACAGATTCTTCGTGAACGGAAGTTGTATGCAAAGTTCTCCAAATGTGAGTTTTGGTTGAAATCAGTCACGTTCTTGGGTCACATTGTATAAGATGAAGGCATACAGGTTGATACCCAAAAGATTGAAGCAGTGAAAAACTGGCCAAGACCTACGACACCCACAGAGATTCACAGTTTTCTGGGTTTGGCAGGCTATTACCGGAGATTTGTAGAAGGGTTTGCTTCTATTGCAGCACCATTAACAAAGTTAACTCACAAGGCAATTAAGTTTCAATGGAATGATGCATGTGAAAGAGGGTTTCAAAAATTGAAGGATAAGTTGACTTCCACACCAGTGTTAGTACTTCATGAAGGCACAGAGGGCTATGCAGTGTATTGTGATGCTTTCGGGATTGGTCTCGGATGTGTGTTGATGCAGCATGGTAGGGTGATAGCATATGCCTCACGACAGTTGCGGCCACATGAGAAAAACTATCCCACACATGATCTCGAATTGGCAGCGGTAGTTTTTTGCTTTAAAGATATGGCGTCATTATTTATATGGGGTTTATGTTGACATCTATACGGATCAAAAAAGCTTGCAATATCTTTTTAAGCAGAAGGAACTCAATTTGAGGCAACGAAGGTGGTTGGAGCTTTTAAAAGATTATGACATTGATATTCTTTATCACCCAGGCAAAGCAAATGTAGTAGCTGATGCATTGAGCCGTAAGGCAGGAGAAAGCACTAGTGGTCAGTTGAATGAAAAGTATGAGATAGTCAAAGTTTTGAATCAATTAGCCAGCTTGGGAGTTCGCCTTATTGAAACCTCAGATGATAGAATTATGGGAATGCAGCAGAATCCTCCTTAATAGCTGAAGTGAAAGAGAAGCAATTTGCGGATTCTATTTTATTGCAGCTAAAGGAAAATGTGCAACAGAATTTGACCAAGGCATTTGATATTACGCCGGAAGGGGTGCTTTAATATCAAGGAAGACTATGCGTACCGGATGTAGATGAGCTGAGGACACGGATTATGACAGAGGCACATCATTCGCGCTATTCTATTAATTCGGGTGCTACTAAAATGTACCATGAATTGAAAGAAGTGTATTGGTGGGCCAACATGAAAAAGAACACTGCAGAGTTTGTCGCTCAATGCCCGAATTGTCAACAAGTAAAAGTAGAGCATCAGAAACTGGGAGGTTACATGCAATGTATCAATCTTCCAGTCTGAAAATGGTATATGATTAACATGGATTTCATTACGGGTTTGCCTCGTACATTGCGGAAGTTTGATTCTATATGGGTTATAGTGGATAGACTTACCAAGTCAGCGCATTTTCTACCAGTCAAGATGACCTATACAGCTGAGGAGTATGCGAATTTGTATGTGAAAGAGATAGTACGATTGCATGGTATTCCACTTTCCATTATATCAGACAGAGGAGCACAGTTCATAGCGCATTTTTGGAGGTCTTTCCAGCAGAGTTTGGGTACACGGGTGAATTTGAGTACAGCTTTCCATCCTCAGACTGATGGACAAGCAGAACGTACTATTCAGACACTTGAAGATATGCTACGAGCTTGTACGTTAGATTTTCAAGGCAGTTGGGATGACCATTTGCCTCTTATTGAATTTGCGTATAGCAATAGCTATCATTTGAGTATTAAAATGGCACCTTATGAAGCTTTGTACGGAAGTAAATGTAGATCACCAATAGGATGGTTTGAAGCAAGTGAAACTGCTTTACTTGGGCCAGACATTGTTCATCAGGCTATGGAAAAGGTTAAGGTGATCCAACAACGGTTACAAACGGCTCAAAGTCGTCATAAGTCATATGCGGATGTTAGAAGAAGAGGTCTTGAATTCGCCATAGGTGATTGGGTGTTTTTAAAGGTGTCACCAATGAAAGGGGTAATGCAATTCGAAAAGAAAGGGAAATTGATTCCACGTTACATAGGCCCACATGAAGTTATTAGAAGATTTGGGCAAGTTGCTTATGAATTAGCACTACCTCAAGAACTTTCTTCAGTCCATCCGGTATTTCATGTTTCCATGCTTCGAAAATGCATAGGAGATCCAACTCGTATTGTTCCCATTGAAGATGTTCAAGTTACAGAGGATCTTACTTATGAAGAGGTACCCATTGCTATCTTAGATCGACAAGTGAAAAGATTGAGGAATAAAGAGGTAGGTTCCGTGAAAGTCCTTTAGCGGAATCAACAAGTAGAGGAGGTCACATGGGAAGCGGAAGAGATGATGAAATCCACATATCCCCATATATTTCAAATGGATCAAGAAGTTCAAAGTGCGGGAGTGGAGCAATAACAAGTAAGTCTCCATGAGCCTTAAAAGTTTATGTATATGTATGCTAATGTAGAAATGCATTGATTAGAATGAAATGGTATTGTTAACATTCAAGGGCGAATGTTCCTAAGGGGGGAAGAATGTAACACCCCGTACGTTTCCAACCCTACTTGACGACGTTAACTACTATGTACGTAGGTATCGAGAGCTATAAGTATGCATTTGGTAAGGCTATTAGTGAGATAATTGAATTTGGCTCTTGTTATGTGGTTAAACTTGCATAAAAGGTGTTTGAAATTTTCATTGCGCATTTGTGGGGTTCAAAATGAGGCTAAGAAGACCTCTAAACAAATTATAATAAGGTTAAGAAGTGAGTTAAGGAATAGGACTTGAAGTATCTAACTAAACCCGCGAAGAGAAGTCGAAAAATGGAATTTTCGAAAAAAATAAAAGAGGGGAGAGTTTGACACCGTGACACGCCACTCTGGGATAAAAGTTTTATCCCAGAGGCATCAATTTGGCTCGCCCAGGGGCTTGCCACCTTAGGTTTCCCACTTTTTTCGAAAGTTGGAAATTTCTAAGTCCCAAGGGTATCCGGGGACGTACCGAGCCAATTTTTGCTACGTTTCTTATACAACCAAGAGTATATACATGAAATAAATTACATATGACATTGGTATGATAAAATTACTCGAGAACAAATTTGGGGTCAAAATGACAGTTTTGCCCCTAAGGTCAAAATAAGCCAAACATGGCTAGAATCACTCGTTTTTGGGATCGAGGCTACGGATATGAATATTATGAGTGGGAATATTATTGTAATACGTGTAAAGATGATAAATTATTGATTTTATTGGGTTAAGTGATTTGGGCTCAATAAAAGCCCAAAAATGTGATAAAAGGCATGGGTCACATGACCCAATCTTCTATTGACTTGGTCAATTAAGGCATTAAATATCAAGAAAGGCTAAGGATGACCCAAGGACTATAAATAGACCCACAAAATCAGATTTTTATTCATTTAACCTCTCATGCTTTTTAGACATTTTCTCAAACATTCTACACTATTCTCTCAAGAACCCTAAAGACTCAAAAGGCAATTTTGGAGCAAAATCATCCCTTTACAAGTTTGGGTAAGTGAATATTATTATGGATTCATATATTATATGCATGACAGAGTATGTAAATCATGTTGGTTGTGCTTGGAAATGTTGGATATGGTATTTTGTGCTTTTGTATAAGATGTGTGATCCATGGGATTTGAACTTGAATTAGGACTTGTGCCTTTGATGAAAAATCATGGTATGGATAAAATATGAACATCTATGGAGTTATTTTTGTTGTTAAACTTGTTCTTGTCTATAAGTGTAAATTGTGGGAATTTGGCCGATATGTGCTATGAAGTGTATTAAGGTGAATTGATGGATTGTTTGTGATGTGGTATGGATAAGGAGGTGTAAAGAGATTTGTTATGGTGAAATGCAATGATTATTATGTATTGGTCAATGTTGAGAATATTGGAGGATTTTTGGAATAATGATGTTATCAATGGTTTTGTCAAGGGGAAATGACATGTTTTAAAACAAACATGTACCCCATTGACGTTATATGCATTTGTGAAGTAGTTGTGGTTAATGTGAATTCCGTTATATATTTGTGTTGTAGAGTGACACATAAAGAAGGAGAGGGACTATTGTATGCACATCTAGGATTGTATATCCGTATTGAGAGTACAAGGTATGTAAGGTTACTCTGTCCGTATCTTTTTGAGGCCAAACGTACCCATATTGCGATTTAACTAGTCTTACCTCGAAATGTGTTAAGGTATCCTATATCCATTTATCAATAGTCATTGTCATATATTTCCTACTCATGGATCATTTGTGAGTCTCATGTCTCATAATCATGGTTAATGTTCCAAAAGCTCAAATAAGGATATGTTCCAATATTCCACTAGTGATATTACTTATGCCTCTTGTTCATAGATTATTGTCCCATAGTTCCCACGGTGTTATGATTCTAATAATGTTATGTTGCCAAGTTATTCACATGTCTTTCACTCATTGGTTAATGGTTCATAGATTATGGGTGGCAGGTCTTATGGGCATAAGCCTAGCTCGACCCAATCCCAACATGACGATAAGTCATGGAAAGACCCATTGATCAGTAGGGGCTCGGGTACATTGTGACACATGTATTGACAAGCAAGCATTGAATGTAAAGAAAGTAATGAAAGTAATTCACATGGTTCCCAAAATGCAACTTGGTGACTTATTCACATTGTCTAGTCATTTGTATTGAGTTCATTGGTATGTTCATGTGTTTCAAAGTTTCATTT
This sequence comes from Capsicum rhomboideum, assembly GCA_031232105.1. Classification (NCBI taxonomy): domain Eukaryota; kingdom Viridiplantae; phylum Streptophyta; class Magnoliopsida; order Solanales; family Solanaceae; genus Capsicum; species Capsicum rhomboideum. The sequence continues at coordinate 57,816,550 of CP124718.1, forward strand.
GAGCCTTACATACTCAGTACTTATTTCGTACTGACCCCTCTCGGGGAATTTACCTTACTTGCTACAGGCGCAGGTCCCAGTAGGCCTCCTCAGTAGATTGCCAGTGTTAGCGGTTCCTTGGTGAGCTCCAGTTAATTCGGGGTTTCTCTGAGTCAGAGTAGCTATATGTTTTGATGATGTACATGTTGTATAAAGCGGGGACTTGTCCCGACTTTTGGTTTGTATTGGTCAATGCTCTTGTTAGAGGCTTTTGTAGACGTATGTGGGTGTATTAGTGTAAAATACATATGCTATTTTGATTGGATGGCCTCAACGGCCAAGTTTCATGTACATGTATAACTATGTCCCATGTTATCCTTTATTCGTCTTGCATGTTCTTACACAGTGGTGGTTATGATTATGATATGCATTTGATTGAACATAGGCAATGGTTGGTTCTCTCGGGCCATATCGGCTACGGGTGCCAATCATGTCTCGATGGGATTCGGGGCGTGACAAGTGGATGGTGTGGATGAGATACTAACATGTATGGTGTGATTATGTTCCTTAGCTTGTTATTTTTTGATGAATATAATTTGTGGGACTATTGTTGATATATTGTTATGAAAGGTATTGAGGTGACTTGATGGAATAATTATGACATGGTGTTAATGAGGAAGCATAAAGGATAAACTTGGTGTGAAATGCTATTGGTTTATGATGTTGTGGTCAATGAGTAGAATGTTGAGGTATTGTTGGTATGACAATGCCGTGAATTGTATTGTAAAGAGTGAAATGACGTTATAGGACACTCATGTCACTCGTTGTCGTCTTATACACTTGTAAGGTAGTTGGTTGTTAATGTAAGCTTCGTGATGTACTTGTGTTATAGAGTAAAACCTAAGGAAGGAGCTGGATTGTTGTATTCACATATAGGACTGTATATTTATATTGGGAATATAAGGTATGTAAGGTTATTCTTTTTCGCATTCTTCTGCAGCATTTATTGTTCACATTATCATAACACTTGTCCTATCCCAAAGGGTTGTACAGTGTCTCATTCCTTTAAATGGTCTTGAGTATCTCATTTCATAGTTAGTAGTATCACTTATCTCTCATTCATTGAACATTGTTTTAACATTCCAATAATGTTACGTTCTAAAGCTCTAAAGTTCTAAAGTTCTAATAAAGTACAGTTACCAATGTATCACTCTTATAGTTAAAGAATAAAGTAATGTAAATAATTATTTAATGGTTAAGGTTGAGCATGGGTGGTATCTCATGGAGTGAAAGAAACACTCGCATGAATGTCGATCCCATAATTACGGGTGGTATCTCATGGGATAAAAGGAACATCCGCATGAACGTCGATCGCGATTGTTATAGCATGGGTGGTATCTCATGGAGTGAAAGAAACACTCGCATGAATGTCGATCCCATTATTACAGGTGGTATCCCATGGGATGAAAGAAACATCCGCATGGCTGTCGATCCCGATTATTATGTTATTTCCCACTGATCAGTTGGGCTCGGGCATTATATGATTGATGATTGATGATTTACAGTATAGTGATAATGGATAGTAAAGTACAGTAAAGCACAGTAAAGAACAGTAAAGTAAAGAAAGCAATGTACATAATTCCACACATATACCGTATGGCAGTTTATTTCTATTGTTCATTCACTTGTACTTAATTCCATTAAAGTTCTTATACCTCATACAATTACTTATAGCCTTACATACTCAGTAAATTCTTCATACTGACATCCCTTGGGGGACTTACCTTACTTGTTGCAGATACAGGTGCTAGTGGACCTCCTCTGTAGGTTGTGGATCATTTGCAGGCCTTTGGTGAGCTCCAGTTGGTTCGGGGCTTTCCGAGTCATCATGTACATTTGTTTTTGGGTGTTGTATAAAGCGGGGATTTGTCCCAACTTTATCTTGGCTGTGCATATATATCTGTAGAGGCTTTGTAGACGATTGTGGGAAGACGAATGTAAGAGATGTATGCCTATTTTGACTTGATGGCCCTAACGGCCAAGTTTCATATACAATATGTTTTCCATGACTTCCGCCATTGGTATCTAGTTACATGAGATAGAACGATACTCATTTAGAGGCATGCGTATGAATAGAAATAGATAAAGATTGGTTCTCTCGGGCCTTATCGGCTTTGGGTACCAGTCCTCCCCGTTGGGATTCGGGGCATGACAAAAGTGGTATCAGAGCAGGTAGTCCTAAGGGTGTCTACAAAGCCATGTCTGAGTAGAGTCTTGCTTATGGATGTGTTGCGCGCCACATTTATAGGTAGGAGGCTACGGGACATTTAGGAGTTGTTTCTTTCCTTCATTTCCTAGATCGTGCAATATAGCCAATGTTGTAAGTGGAAACGTATCTGACCGACGGAATAGGTTTTCTTTGATATAGTAAAATGTCGATTACAAGACAAGGTAGGGACAAAGGCAAGAAGGTGGATATGTTTGATGGAAAAGGAACTAGTATATCACCACCTGACCACGCTTGTCAGGGTGGGGCTAAAACTGAGTTTGCATCGCAGGCTTCTTATACTTTTCCAGCTCTAGAAGAGCCAAGAAGGAGAGAAGAACCTGCCGAACCACCTATTAATGATACTGAGTAGAATCTAAGAAATGCAGTGTGAATGTTGACTTATATAGTTGCCTGTATAGTTTCTGCACTAAATCAAGGACAGGTAGGTCCAATGACAAGTAGTGATGATGCGGATAGGGAAGCTAGTTGATGGACACAGGATTTTCTGAAATTAGACCCTCCCATGTTCACCGGGTCAGATCTGAATGAAGACTCATAGGACTTCGTGGACCAAATCAAAAAGGGCTCTAGATGTTATGCATGTGACTGGTATAGAAACAGTGGAACTTGCGGCATATAGACTACAAGGCGAGGCTATATTATGGTACGAAAGGAATTCAAAATAGTATTCCTTGATCATTATCTCCCATATGATATCCGAGAGGCTTGTGCAGATCAATTTTTGAACCTTCGTTAAGGAAATATAAGCGTCAAGGAGTACAGTCTCTAGTTTAACTCTTTGGCTCCATATGCTCCTAATGTGGTCGCCACGATGGAGGACAGAATCCTTCGGTATGTGGATAGGTTGGAGCCATATTTGGTGAGGGGCTGTACTATTGCTTCTTTGAATAAGGATATGGATATAGCGAGATACAAGCCTTTGCACAGAAAATGGAGAATCAGAGACAAAGGAGAAGGGAACAAAATTTGAAAGAGGGCCATCCAAGAGGGCTAGACCTATGGGACAGCTCAAAATGTCCCAAGGAGAATTTAGGCCTCGAGTTTTTAATAGACCACCGCGAACCTCATTTTCTTACCCAATAGCAAGTACGTCATCCCAATTCTGAGGGTTTAGAGGAAGTCAAGACGGGTAAAGTAGTGGGACTCGGGGTTCACAAATAGTGGGGTATACGCATTGATTGACCCGTATTCTACATTATCATATGTGACTCCATTGATGGCGAAGAAAAAAAAATTGAAAGAACACCAGAGTTACTAGTTAAGCAATTTGAAGTCTCTACACCAGTTGGTAAATCTATTATAGTTAAAAGAGTATATTGTAATTGTATAGTAACTGTTTGTGGTTATGATACATTGGTTGATCTTATTGAACTGAAATGCTAGATTTTGATGTTATAAGGGTATGGATTGGATGGCTTCTTGTTAGGTTCTTGAATGGAAGGGTAATGTGGGAGCACCGAGAGGAAAATTTATTTCCTAAATTAAGGTATAGAAAATGATATCCAAGGGGTATATATGCCACCTAGTAAAAGTAGAAAATACCGATGTGAAGTCATCAACACTTCAATCGATTCCAGTAGTAAATGAATTCCTGGATGTGTTTCCTGAAATGGAAATTAGAGTTTGGTATTGATGTGATTCCAGGCATTCTATTCCTCCGTATAGAATGGCTCCAGCAGAGTTACGGGAATTAAAAAGAGCAATTAACAGACTTGGTGGAAAAGGAATAAATAAGACCTAGTATGTCCCCGTGGGGTGCACCAGTGTTAATTGTACGAAAGACAGATATACGTTAAGGATGTGTAATAATTATTGGCACTTGAATAAGGTGACAGTTAAGAATAAATATTCCCTCCCCAGAATCGATAATCTATTGGATCAGTTATAGGGTGCCAAATGCTTCGCAAAGATTAACTTAGGATTGGCTTATCATCAAGTAAGGGTTAGAGAAAAAGATATACCCGAGGCAGCTTTCCGAACACGGTATGGTCATTATGAATTTTTAATTATGTCAGTTGAATTAACAAATGAACCAGCTGTCTTTATGGATTTGAAGAATTGGGTGTTCAAGCCATTTTAGATGTGTTCATGACCGTGTTTGGAGCCATTTTAGATGTGTTCATGACCGTGTTTGGAGATGATATTTTGGTTTACTTAAGATCACAAGAGAACCATGCTAAACAGTTATGGCAGGTATATGCAATTCATAGCATTCTTGGGTCACATTGTATAGGATGAAGGACTCAAGGTCGATAGACAAAAGATAGAAGCGGTAGAAAAAAAATTGACTAAGGCCTAGGACGCTTACATAGATTCATCATTTTCTTAGATTGGTTGGTTATGATAGGAGATTTGTTGAAGGATTTTCCTCTATCCCTGAACCCTTAACAAAGCTAAAACACAAGGCAATTAAGTTTTAGTAGAATGACGCATGTGAGGAGAGTTTCCAAGAGCTGAAAGATAAATTGACTTCTACACCTGTGATGGTACTTCTCGAAGGCACAGAAGGCTATGTAGTATATTGTGATGCTTCTAGAGTTGGCCTAGGATGTGTATTGATACAGTACGATAAATAGATTATGCCCTAAGACAGTTGTGTTTTACATAAAGAAATCATCCAACACATGATCTTGAGTTAGCATTCGTGATATTTGCTTTCAAAATGCGGTGCCATTATTTTTTATGGGGTTCATGTTGACATATAAGCAAATCATAAGAGCTTACAGTATATTCTCAAGCAGAAGGACCTAAATTTAAGACAGAGCAGATGGTTGGAATTATTGAAAGATTATGATATTGATATCTTATACCATCCGGGAAAGGTAAATGTGGTAGCCGATGCGTTAAGTTGTAAAACAATAGGGAGCACTAGTAGCCAGTTGATCGAAAACCAAAGAATAGTCAAAGAGTTACAACAATTAGCCAGCTTGGGAGTTCGTCTTCTCGAAACTCCAGATGAACAAATTATAGTGTAAAATGCGGCAGAATATTCATTTGTAAAGTGAAGAAAAAGCAATGTGCGAACCTTATTGTATTGCAGCTGAAATTGAATGCACACAAGATTTGACAAAGGCATTTGATCTTACGCAAGAGGGAGTGAATCAGGGCCAAAGTAGATTGTGCGTACCGGATATAGATGAATTAAGGAAATGAATTATGAAAGAGGCACATCACTTATGGTATTCTATGCATTCGGGAGCTACCAAAATGTTCCATGGTTTGGAAGAGACATATTGGTGAGGCAACATAAAGAAGAAGAACATTACAAAATTTGTAGCTCAATGTTCAAACTGTCAACAGGTAAAAGTAGAGCATCAGAAACCTGGAGGTTATATGCAATGTATCAATTGTCCAGTCTGGAAGTGGGACTTGGTTAATATGGGTTTTATCACAAGTTTGCCTCGTACATTTTTGAAATTTGATTCCATGTGAATGATAGTGTACAGAATTACCAATTAGCACACTCTTTACTCGTCAGAACCACTTGTACAGCTGGAAATTATGCAATGTTGTATGTTAACGGGATAGTACGATGACATGTGATTCCAATTTCTATTATATAAGAAAGATAGATAGACAGAATGTACCATCCAAACACTTGAAGGTATGTTACGAGCTTGCACAAAGTAGTTGGGATGATCATTTACCTCTTATGAAATTTGCCTACAATATTCAAGTATCAAAATGACACCTTATGAAACTTTATACTGGAAAAAGTGTAGATCACCAATTGAATGAGCTGAAGTGGGTGAAACTGCCTTATTTGGACCAGATCTTGTTCATCAAGTTATAGAGGAAGTTAAGGTGATACAACATCGGCTACAAATGACCCAAAATCGACACAAATCATATATCAATATTAGAAGAAGAGAGCTAGAATTTTCCATAGATGATTGAGTATTCATGGAAGTGTCACTAATGAAATGGATGATGAAATTTGGAAACAAAGGAAAGTTGGCCCTATATAACATGCCATATGAAATTGGCCGAAGAATTTGTCAAGTTGCGTAAGAGTTAGCACTACCCCAAGAACTCTCCACATTTCATTCAGTGTTCCATGTGTTAATGCTTCAAAATTATTTGGGAGAACCATCTCGTATTTATTTCAATGAAGATGTACAAGCTATGGAGGATCTCACTTATGAAGAGGTACAAGTTACGGCGGATATCACCTGTGAAAGAGACACTTATTGCCATTCTGGATCAACAAGTGAAGAGGTTAAGGAATAACAAAATTGCTTTCTTGAAAATACCTTGAAGAAACCAACAAGTAGAAGAAATCACATGGGAATCTGAAGAAATGATGAAATCAAAGTGCCCATATGTGTTTCATACGGAAGAAAAAGTTCAAAGTGTGGAAGTGGAGCAATAACATGTAAGTATCGATAAGCATTATGTGTATATGTATATATATGCTAATATAGAGATGCATTTGTTGTACATGAGCCGATGTTATTAATATTCGAGGATGAATGTTTCTAAGGGGGGAAGAATGTAACACCCCATACATTTTCGACCCTACTTGAAAATTTTGAACCATGCTTACCTAGGTTTCGAGAGCCATAAGTACGTTTTTTGTATTGTTATTGATGGAAAATTTTATAGTGTGTTAGTACATGTGATGAGACCTTTGTAAGAGGTGTTTGTGACTTTGTGGAGCATATTTGGAGTGAAAAGCGAGGTTTAAAGGACATCCAAGAAAAGGATCTTAAAGATAAGAGGCAAGCAAAGGGTTGGAACTTGAAATATCCAACCAAATCCGTAAAGAAAAGTCGAAATCAAAACATTAAGTGTGGGGCACTGCAGGTGGCATGCCAGGCCGCTTCTGGCCAAAATTTTTGTGGCATAGGCAGTAGAGGGGAACGCCTGGGGGCGTTCCAGGCCGCTAATGTGCACCTATTTAGGTGCTGAAATTTTTCTAAGCCCCAAGGGAGCCTGGGAGCATGCCGGGGTGCTTTTTCCCAAATTTCTTCTACGATTATTAGTCTATAAAGAGAACTCTTGGTTTATGGTATTATTATTCCATCATAGTAGGACTACTTTTGAGTGAGTTTGGCATCCGACTTGGGGTTAATTCTTCGTCACAAGAAGTTTATCAAATTATGTTCAATTAAGCCATGGGTGGCCAAAAAAATTGTTTATTCTTGGGATTAAAGCTACGAGCATGAATCGCATGAGTTGGATATTTTCGTAACATTTATGGAATTACTTAAACATGAGATAGATGAGGTATTACACATTGAATTTGGTGGGCTAAGTTAAGTTGTGTTAATGGGCTCAATTTGAGGCCTAAAATGAAGCCAAAATGCATGGCCCAAATGGGAAAATGACCCATTCTTGTGTTGACCAAGTAAAACACCTCAACTATTGATTAAAGTGTGGCTAAGGATGACCATGAGGACTATATAAAGGCAAAAAAGTCTGATTTTATTCATTATAACATATATGTCTTTCTAGATATTTCCAAACATATTTCTCTCAACACAAACCCTAAGGCAACCATTCTCTTTGGTAAAGATCACAACTTTGTAAGCTTTGGTAAGTGTCTACTGTAACACCTCGTACCTTCCTAACCCTACTTGATGACGTTGAACAATGTTTACTTAGGTATCGAGAGCCATACGTATGTATTTTGTAATGCTATTTATGAGATAATTGAATTTGGCCCTCGTATATGTGATTAAACCTTCGTAGGAGGTGTTTTGTGATTTTCATGGAGCATTTGTAGGGTTCAAAACGAGGCTAAGAGGACCTCTATATAAAGGATATTAAGGGTAAGAAGTAAGTTAAAGACTAGGACTTGAAGTATCTAACCAAACCCACGAAGAAAAGTCGAAAAATGGAATTTTTTGAAAAACTAAGTGTGGGACGCGCTAGAGGGAGTTCCAAGCCACTCTGGGCTAAAATTTTTAGCTCACAGGAAGCAAACTGGCACGTCCAAGGGTATGCCAGGCTGGTTTTTCCATTTTTCAAAAGTTGGAAATTTTCTTAAGTCCCAAGGGTGCCCGGGGACGTACCAAGCCAATTTTTGCCACGTCTCTTCTAAAACCACGAGTATATACATGAAATGAATAAAATATTATATTGGTATGATAAAATTACTCGTGAACGAATTTGGCATCAAAATAACGATTTTACCCTTGTGGTCAAAATAAGCCATACGTGGCTAGAATCGCTTGTTTTTGGAATCGAGGCTATGAGTATGAATTTCATGTGTGGTAATATTGTTGTAACACGTATGGAATGAATTAAACATGATAAATTATTGATTTTATTGGGTTAAGTGAATTGGGCTCAAAAAGGGCCCAAAATGAGAAAGAAAACATGGGCAAAGAATGGGTCAAATGACCCATTCTTCCATTGACTAAGCCTCACATTGCATTAAATACCAAGAGTGGATAAGTATGACCCCAAGGCCTATAAAAAGGTTCCAAAATCAGATTTTCTTATCACATAACACTCTCATGCCAAATCTAGAATTATCTACAAGCTTTTTCTCTCAACTTCAAACCCTAAGGCACTTCTTGGAGCAAGATCATCAATTTCCAAGCTTGGGTAAGTGATTATTCTTATGGATTAATATATTATATGCATGGGAGAGTGTGTAAATCATGTTGGTCATGCTTGGAAGTGTTGACTATTGTGCTTTGTGTTTTTGGTAAAAGATGTGATATCCATGAGCTTCAAGTTTGAACTATGACTTGTGACTTTGATGAAAGAGCATGGTATGGATAAAATATGAACATGTATGGTGTGATTTTGTTATTAAACTTGTTATTTTTCTATAAGTGTAAATTGTGGGATTTTGGCCGAGATGTGCTATGAGGTGTATTAAGGTAATTTGATGGATTAATTGTGATGTGGTGTGGATAAGAACGTGTAAAGGAGAAGTGTTGTGGTGAAATGTATTGAATATCATGTATTGGTAAATGTTGGGAATATTGTGGGATTTTTGGAATAATAATTTCATCAATGGTTTTGTCAAGGGGAAATGGCATGTTTAAAGGCAAACATGTAACTCATTGACGTTATATGCATTAGTAAGGTAGTTGGTGGTTAATGTGAATTCCGTTATGTATTTATATTGTAGAGTTACACATAAAGAAGGAGCGGGACTATTGTATGCACATCTAAGATTGTATATTCGTATTGAGAATACAAGGTATGTAAGGTTACTCTGTCCGTATCTTTCTGCGGCAAATAGTATTCACGTTGACATTACATTTGTACCATCCCGAAATGTGCTAAGGTATCCTATATCCGGTTAGCAATGGTTATTATCACATATTTCCTACTCATTGATCAATTGTGAATTGTATGTCTCATATTCGTTGGTCAATGTTCCAAAAGCCCAAAAAAGGATATGTTCCAAAGTTCCAATAGTGGTTATACACATACCTCTTGTTCATTGACTTGTGTCTAATGGTTTCAATAATGTTATCTATTGTTAAGTCAAATACTCCTCATTCATTAGTCATGGTTGTTCATGAGTTACATAATGATAGACATGTTCCAAAATTACCAATAATGTTGTGTTCTTAAGCTTCTAATAATGTTGTGTTCTTAAGCTTCCAATAATGTTCTGGCTATGTGTATATGTACGTTAATCTCTCATAACTGATTATACCAATCTCTCATAAAAGGATGAATCAATCTCTCACAAGTACATCTCTCAAAAGTAAGAAATAAAGTAATTCATATTGGTTGGTGGTTAATGATTGAGTATGGGTGGTAGATTTAGGGGCAAAATGCCTAGCTAAAGCCGATCCCAAGATTGTTGGATCAGGGGGCAGTCCTATGGGCATAAGCCTAGCTCGGACCGATCTTGACAGGTGGTAGCTCTAGAGGTAACAACCTAGCTCGAGCCGAACCTGATATGTTGGTTTATGGGTGGCAGCTCTAGAGGTAATAACTATAACCTAGCTCGACCCGAGCCCGATATATTGATTTATGGGTGGTAGATCTAGAGGCAAAGTCCTAGCTCGAGCCGATCCCAACATAACATTATGTTATGTTAAGACCCACTGATCAGTTGGGGCCCGGGTAAGATATGTTATGAGCGATGAGGAAAAAATAATAAAGAGAAGAACTTAATTTATGTAAGCTACATAGTTCCACATATACAGATCGATGGGTTATTCATATAGACTATCCTATTACATTTTGATTCTATTGACGTATTTGTGACAGTTTCATATGGCCTTACATACTCAGTACATTCTCTGTATTGACCCCTCTTGGGGGATTTACCTTACTTGCTGCAGGCACAGGCACTAGTAGACCTCCACAGTAGGTTGCAGATCTTTTACAGACTTTTGGTGAGCTCCAGTTGGTTCGAGGCTTTCTGAGTTGCTATGTACATGTATTTTGGTATGGTATATGAGTACAGAGTGGGGTGTGGTCCCGACTCTAGGTTTGTCATAGCTATGTATCTGTAGAGGCTTTGTAGACTTATGTGGGAACAGAATGTAAGATATGTATGCTCATTTTGGTTTGATAGCCCTAACGGTCGAGTCTCTTATATGTATATAATGTTCCATGATTTCCGCACTTAGCCTATTATGTCTTTACGAGTTGGTGATGATTCTTACGGTATGCATACGATTGGGCATGAGCAGAGATTGGTTCTCTCGGGCCTTATCGGCTTCGGGTGCCAGTCCGACCCAAATGGGATTTTGGGTCGTGACATCTACTCTCATGGATTAATATATTATATGCTTAATATGGTGTATATATCATGATTGTTATGTTGGCAAGGTGTTGAATAGGGCACTTTTACTTTTTGCTAAAAGATGTGCCATCCTTGTGATTTAAAATTGAAATGAGATTTGAGGTTTGAATGAAAGTGCATGGTATGGATGAGATACTAACATGTATGGTGTGATTATGTTCCTTACCTTGTCATTTTTTGATGAATATAATTTGTGGGATTGTTGTTGATATATTGTTATGAAATGTATTGAGGTGACTTGATGGAATAATTGTGACATGGTGTTAATAAGGAAGCGTAAGGGATAAACTTGGTGTGAAATGCTATTGGTTTATGATGTTGTGGTCAATGAGTATAATGTTGTGGTATTGTTGGTATGACGATGCCGTGAATTGTATTGTAAAGGGTGAAATGACGTTATAGGGCAATCATGTCACTTGTTGTCGTCTTATACACTTGTAAGGTAGTTGGTTGTTAACGTAAGCTTTGTGATGTACTTGTGTTGTAGAGTAAAATGTAAGGAAGGAGCTGGATTATTGTATTCACATATAGGATTGTATATTCATATTGGGAATATAAGGTATGTAAGGTTATTCTCTCCCGCATTCTTCTGCAGCATTTATTGTTCACATTATCATAACACTTGTCCTATCCCAAAGGGTTGTACAGTGTCTCATTCCTCTAAATGGTCTAGAGTATCTCATTTCAGAGTTAGTAGTACCATTTATCTCTCATTCATTGAACATTGTTCTCACATTCCAATAATGTTACGTTCTGAAGTTCTAAAGTTCTAATAAAGTACAGTTACAAATGTATCACTCTTATAGTTAAAGAATGAAGTAATGTAAATAATTATTTAATGGTTAAGGTTGAGCATGGGTGGTATCTCATGGAGTTAAAGAAACACTCGCATGAATGTCGATCCCATAATTACGGGTGGTATCTCATAGGATGAAAGAAACATCCGCATGAACGTCGATCCCGATTGTTATAGCATGGGTGGTATCTCATGGAGTGAAATAAACACTCGCATGAATGTCGATCCCATTATTACGGGTGGTATACCATGGGATGAAAGGAACATCCGCATGGCTGTCGATCCCGATTATTATGTTATTTCCCACTGATCAGTTGGGCCCGAGCATTATATGATTGATGATTGATGATGTACAATATAGTGATGATGGATAGTAAAGTAAAGTAAAGTACAGTAAAGCACAGTAAAGAACAGTAAAGTAAAGAAAGCAATGTACATAATTCCACACATATACCGTATGGAAGTTTATTTCTATTGTTCATTCACTTGCACTTAATTCCATTAAAGTTCTTATACCTCATACAATTACTTATAGCCTTACATACTCAGTAAATTCTTCATACTGACGTCCCTTGGGGGACTTACCTTACTTGCTGTAGGCACAAGTGCTAGTACACCTCCTCTGTAGGTTGTGGATCATTTGCAGGACTTTGGTGAGCTCCAGTTTGTTCAGGGCTTTCTGAGTCATCATGTACATTTGTTTTTAGGTGTTGTAAAAAGCGGGGACTTGTCCCAAATTTAGCTTTGCTGTGTATATGTATCTATAGAGGCTTTGTAGACGATTGTGGGAAGACGAATGTAAGAGATGTATGTCTATTTTGACTTGATGTCCCTAACGGCCAAGTTTCATATACAGTATGTTTTCCATGACTTCTTCCATTGGTATCTAGTTACATGATATAGAACGATACTCATACAGAGGCATGCATATGAATAAACATAGATAAAGATTGGTTCTCTCGGGCCTTATCTACTTTGGGTGCCAGTCTGCCCTATTAGGATTCGGGGCGTGACAAACGTGTACATATTCAGTGGGAGAAATATGAGATGGATCTCCTATGCACTTCCAAAGCATTGAAACATGAAACACTGGATGAACTGCGGAGAGTTCTTGGGGTAGTTCTAATTCATACGCAACTTGACCAAATCTTCAGATATTCTTATATGGCCCTATATAATGCAGACTTAACTTTCCTTTCTTCCCAAATCTCATTACCCCTTTCATTGGTGACACTTTCAAGAATACCTAATCATTTATGGCAAATTCTTACCCCCTTCTTCTAACATCGGCATATGACTTGTTTAGACTTTGTGCCATTTGTAGCCGTTTTTGTATCACCTTAACCTTCTCCATAGCTTGATGAACAAGATCTGGCCCAAATAAGGCAGTTTCACCCTCTTCAAACCATCCAATTGGTGATCTACACTTTCTTCCATGTAAAGCTTCATAAGGCGCCATTTTGATACTTGAATGATAGCTATTATTATAGGCAAATTCAATAGCAGATAAATGATCATCCCAACTACCTTTAAAGTCCAACACGAAATTTCGTATCATATCTTCAAATGTTTGTATGGTACGCTTTGCCTGTCCATCCATCTGAGGGTGAAAAGTTGTACTTAAATTCACTTGTGTACCCAAACTCCTTTGAAAAGACTTCCAGAAATTTACAGTAAATTGAGATCCCCTATCCGATATAATAGAGATTGGAATTTCGTGCAATCGAACTATCTTTTTAATATACAATCTCACATACTCCTCAGCTGTGTAAGTAGTCTTAACCGGTAGGAAGTGTGCTAACTTGGTAAGCCTGTCAACTATTACCCATATGGAATTAAATTTCCAAAGTGTATGAGGCAAACCTGTGATGAAATCCATGTTGATCATGTCCCACTTCCAGATTGGAAGATTTATGCATTGCATGTAACCTCCAGGCTTCTGATGCTCTACTTTTACTTGTTGTCAATTTGGACAGTGGGCTACGAATTCTACAATGTTCTTCTTCATATTACCCCACCAATGCATTTCTTTCAAATCATGATACATTTTGGTGGCTTCCAGATGAATAAAATACCATGAATGATGTGCCTCTGTCATAATTCGTCTCCTTAGCTCATCTACATTGGGTACACACAATCTACTTTGGCACTGAATCACTCCCTCTTGTGTAAGATCAAATGCCTTCGTCAAAACCTTGTTGTGCATTCTCTTTCAGCTGCAATAAAATAGGATCCGCATACTGTTTTTCCTTCACTTCAGCTACTAATGAAGATTCTGCCGCATTTTGCACCATAATTTCTTCATTTGGAGTTTCAAGAAGACTAACCCCCAAACTAGCTAGTTAATGTAGATCTTTGATTATCCCTTGTCTTTCTGTGGACTGGCCTTGAGTGCTCCCCATTGCCTTACGACTTAATGCATCAGCTACCATATTTGCCTTCCCCGGATGATATAAAATAAATGTCATAATTTTTTAATAGTTCAAGCCACCTCCGCTGCCTCAGATTTAGATCCTTCTGCTTAAATATATATTGCAAACTCTTATGGTCAGTATATATATATCAACATGAACCCCATACAAGTAGTGGCACCATATCTTTAAAGAAAATACTACCGCTATTATCTCAAGATCGTGTGTTAGATAATTTTTCTCATGTGACCGCAATTATCTTGAGGCATAAGCTATCACATTACCGTGCTGCATCAATACACATCCCAAGCAGACTTCTGAAGCATCACAATATACCGCATACCCATCTGTGCCTTTTGGAAGTACCAATACGGGTGTAAAAGTCAATTTATTCTTCAGATCTTGGAAACTCTTTTCACATGCATCGTTCCATTAAAACTTGGTTGCCTTGTGTGTTAGCTTTGGCAAAGGTGCAGCAATAGAAGAAAATTCTTCAACAAACCTTCTATAATACTCTGCCAATCCAAGGAAACTATGAATATCTGTAGGCGTTGTAGGTCTTGCCCAATTCTTCACAGCTTCTATCTTTTGAGTATCAACCCTTATTCCTTCATCCGACACAATATGACCCAAGAATGCTACAGATTTTAACCAAAATTCACATTTAGAGAACTTTGCATATGACTTACGATCACTAAGAATCTGTAATGCCTTTCGTAAGTGACTAGCATGGTCCTCTTGTGATTTTGAACAAACCAGAATATCATCTATAAACACTGTCACGAACACATCTAGGAACGGCTTGAACACCCTATTCATCAAATCCATAAAAACTGCTAGTGTATTTGTTAGCCCAAATGACATAACTAAAAACTCATAATGACCATACCGTGTTCGGAAAGTTGTCTTGGGTATATCTTTTTCTCTAACCCTTACTTGATGATAACCCTATCTCAAGTCAATCTTTGAGAAACATTTGGCACCCTGTAATTGATCAAACAAATCATCAATTCTGGGGAGGGGATATTTTTTCTTGACTGTTACCTTATTCAGTTACCCATAATTAATACACATTCTCAACGTTCTATCTTTCTTTCGTACAAATAACATTGGTGCACCCCACGGGGACATACTAGGCCTGATGAATCCCTTGTCCAGCAAGTCTTTTAATTGCTCCTTCAATTCCCGTAACTCTATCGAGGCCATTCTATATGGAGGAATAGAGATAGGCTGAGTACCTAGAATCACATCAATACCAAACTCTACTTC
Source organism: Capsicum rhomboideum (assembly GCA_031232105.1). Taxonomy (NCBI): domain Eukaryota; kingdom Viridiplantae; phylum Streptophyta; class Magnoliopsida; order Solanales; family Solanaceae; genus Capsicum; species Capsicum rhomboideum. The sequence goes on from CP124718.1 coordinate 57,832,026, forward strand.
CCGTTCTGGAGACAAACCTGGAAGATATTCAGGAAATACATCAAGAAATTTATTTACCATCGAAACCGATTGAAGAGTTGGTGGCTTCATATCGATATCTTGCACTCATACTAGATGGCATATGTACCCCATGGAAATCATTTTCTTTGCCTTAAAATAAGAAATAAATTTACCTCTCGGTGCTCCAACATTACCCATCCATTCAAGGACGTTCTTTTGTGGAAAATAAAAATGTAACTTCTTAGCTCGGCAATCTACCGTGGCATAACAGGAAGCCAACCAATCCATACCCATTATAACATCAAAATCTACCATTTTAATATTAATAAGATCAGCCAATGTATCATGATCACAAATAGTTGCTATTCAATTACGATAGACTCTTTTAGCTACAATAAATTCACCAACTGGTGTAGATACTTCAAATGGCTTGACTAGTAATTTCGGTGTTCTTTCAATTTTTTCAGCAATCAGTGGAGTGACATATGATAGGGTAGAGCTCGGATCAATCAATGCATATACATTATGTGAAAAGACGGATAATGTACCTTTAACCACATCAGAAGAAGCCTTCGAATTCTGCCGATCCGCTAAAGCATATGTACGGTTCTGGACTCCACTAGAATTAGCTACTCCTCAAACACCTCTACCACGCCCAGTAGGCTGTACACCCGATGAGGATGATGCAACGATTGATCCAGTAGGTCACACTATACTACTCGTGCCCCTTCGTGGGCACTCTCTCATTATGTACCACGACATACCACACCAGAAACAAGCATCTGTCCCAAGCCGACATGCACCTAAATGAAACTTTTTGCAGTGCTGACACGGCTGACGAGAAAACCTTGATTGGCTCATTCTTCCTTGTTCTTGATACCCTGCTATCTGTGAACCTTGAATCCCACTGCTTTGCCCAACTGGACTGCATCTAAACTCTCGAAATTGGGATGAAGTACCTATTGTAGAATAAGAAAATGATGGTTTAGGCGGTCTATTGAAAACCCGAGGCTTAAATTCTCCTTGGGATTCCATGAACTGTCCCATAGGCTTAGCCCTCTTTGACGGTCCTCTTTTAAATTCTTGAGTTCTTCTCCTTTGCCTCTGATCCTCCATCTTCTGTGCAAAAGCTTGTATTCTGGCTATATCCATGTCTCTATTCAAGGCAGCAATAGTACAATCCCTAACCAAATATGGATCCAATCTATCCACATACCGATGAACTCTATCGTCCATAGTAGCTACTACATTAGGAGTGTACCAGGCCAAAGAGTTAAACCGAAGACTATACTCCCTCACAATCATATTACCTTGGCGAAGATTTAAGAACTGGTCTGCACGAGCCTCTCGAATCTCAAATGGAAGATAATGATCAAGGAATGTCGCTTTGAATTCTTCCAAACTAGCTGGAAGTGCACCGATAGCCCTAGATTGTTTCCAATCTTCGTACCATAAAATAGCCTCCCCTTTTAATCTATATGTTGCAAGCTCAACTGTTTCTATACCAGATACATTCATAACATCTAAAGCCCTTTGAATTTGGTCCATGAAGTCTTGTAGGTCTTCATTAAGATCTGACCTAGTGAATGTGGGAGGATCTATTTTAAGAAAATCCTGTGTCCGGCGACTAGCTGCCCTATCTGCACCGTTATTACTTGTAGTTGGACCAGCTTATCCTTGATTTTGTGCAGTAACTATACGAGTCAACATTTGCACCGTATTCCTTAAATCCTGCTCAGTTGCATTAACAGGTGGTTCTGGGGGTACTCCTCTCTTTCTTGGGTCTCCTGGAGGTGGAAGAGTAGAAGAAGCCCGCAATGCAAACTCATTTTTAGCTTCACCTTGATTAACTCGTTCAGGTGGTGATTTACTGGTTCCTACTTCGGCAGCCATGTCTCCCTTCTTACCTTTACCCTTGTTTCTCCTTGTAAACGGTATTTTGCTATACTGAGGAAACAAAAACATAAAACAAATTCAGTGGTTAAATATGACTTCACCTACAACTTTGGCTCTATTGCGCGATCTAGGAAATGAAGAAAAGAGACAACTCCTAAATGTCCCGTAGCCTCCTACGTATAGATGTGGCGCACAACACATCCATAAGCAAGACTCTACTCAGACATGGCTTTGTAGACACCCTAGGATGACCCGCTCTGATACCACTTTTGTCAATCCTCAAATCCCATTGGGGCGGACAGACACCCATAGCCGTAAAGGCCCGAGAGAACCAACCTATGACCGTGTACATTCATATGCATGTCATTAAGTGAACAAAAATTCTACCACATGCAAATATAATATATCGATGACAGAAAGCATGAAAAGACATTCAAAATAGATAGGAGACTTGGCCATTGGGGCCATAACGTCTAAAAGGTAAGACACTTCTACATTTGACTTTACAATGTCTACAAAGCCTCTAAAAGATATATAACCATGACTAAGGTCGGGACAAGTCCCCGCCTTATACAACTACTACACAGTACCAAAAACATATACAAATGACTTAGAAAGCCCCGAATCAACCTGGAGCTCACCAATAGCCTGCAGAGGACCCATACCCTACTGTGAAGGTCTACTAGATCCTATGCCTGTAGCAAGTAAGAAAGGTCCCCCAAGGGACGTCAGTACGAAAAGAATGTACTGAGTATGTAAGGCTATAAGTAACGGTATGAAATATAGGAACTCAAATGGAATCAAATACAAGTGAATAGATAATACTGATATACCACCGTACCGTATATGTGGAACCATGTACATTACATTCATTTCTTTCCTTTTACCTTTATATCAATATGCATCATACAATGCCCAGGACCAACTGATCAGTGGTAAATAACATTGGGATCGGCTCAAGCTAGGCTTTCGCCCCCAGAGCTACCTCCCGTACTCAACCAAATATGCATTACTTCATTTTTTTAATTTTTGTGAGATTGTTACATTGGTGGTCATAACATTTTTAGAGATTTGGAACAAAGTCAACAAATAAGAGACACGTAAATGACAATTGCTAACAAACTTGAAATGAGATACTTTAAAACATTTCGGAGTGGAAACAAGTTTGGTAACGATGTGAACAATAGGTGTGGCCAAAGGATATAGAAAAGAGTAACCTTACATACCTTATCTTTCCAACACGTGACTACAACAATTCAGCTCTTCCTTAAAGAGTTACTCTACAAGACAAGTACGTGACGAAGCTAGCATTAAAAGCTAATTACAGTACAAGTTCACAAGGCGATAATTAGCTACTTGACAGGAAGTAAAAACTATCCAACATCCCAAACCATGGTATATCATTCCACCTTCCTTTCTACTTCCATATAACTTCATTACACCCTCCTACAATACAATTTACTGCCCCACAACACCAACAATACCAAAACAGTCCACACATCAACATAGACATCACAAACCGACAAGATTTCCCACCAAGTGCATACTTCACATTTTTACTTCAACGCAACTCCACATTTTTATTCCATCAAGTCACATAAATACCTTCCACAACAATATACCAAAAACAGTCCACACAGTTTCAGAATTCACTTTAACATAACAAGAAAGTATTCTCCTTTCACTACGTCAAACATTCCATGCACAATTACGTATAAACATTTCCACACGTCATAAACATGGAGTAACGAATTAGGTACAGCACCACACTTAAATATACTGAAATTCCGTCCATATAATTCAATTCCTTCAAGACCTTAAGTCCCCTTTCAAGTTTAAACCACATAGAGGGCAAATCCTTTAGCGATTAAGCAAAAGTGGACTGTTTCACAATAAGTGGACTGCTCAACACTTTTTAAACATAACCAACATGATATATACACCCTCTTATGCATATAAAATATTAATATACAAGGGTAAACACCTACCAAATCTTGAAAGTGGAAGATTTGTCCAAAAATCCTTAGAGAAAATTAGGGTGGCTAGGGTTTGAGAAAGGAAAAAAATGTTTGATTGAAAATATGATTTTTGGCAAGTGAAATGTGTTGAAAATAAGATGAATTTAAGCCTTATAAAGTCACCCCTTAACCGCCTATTTGTGGTCTCCCTTAGCCAATTATTTGGTCAAAAAATCTAAGTATACTTGGTCCATTTTTAAATGGATCATCTCCTTTTTTGGGCCCATGTCTTTTTAATTAATTTGGGCCTCAATTAAGTCCATAAACATAATATTAATTCAGCCCAATAAATTTAGTGGGTAATACACCAACTATCTCAAGTTTAAATAATTTCATAAATATTAAGGTAGTCATATAAGTTCGGAAATGTACGGGGTGTTACATGAACCAAGTGTCCCCCTAACCTAAAATCAATGTTTCGGAGTTGATGGCCTTGGTAGAATTCTCGTCTGAGCTGGTTTACTAAGAGTTTTGGTCCGAGATCAATTCCTTAACCGCGAAAGTTCCAAAATAGGGAAATAAGCCTAAAATCCTAATGAACTGTCCGATAACCAAATCGACAGTTCCAGTAAGTCCTAAATGCCAGAAACACGCAGAAATTGAGAAAATAACCCGGAGAGTCATTACAATATCCACTACTAAAAGGACTTTCGTCCGCGAAAGTCAATGGATAAAAAGAGCCCAAAAGCTCGAAAGGACGAGGTATTGAGCCGACATGCCCCAAGTATGTCTCCCCAGATAACCTCTAAGCAGAAATAATGCTTCCAAGCAAACTTTTCTATAGGTATCCCTTTTTCAACCAACTTCCTTACTTCACTTTCTAAAATGCCAAAACTCCTCCTCAGCAACCAACTGTCCTCGAACTGAATTGAGAACGACTGATGCACACAAATACAAACCACCACATACCGATAACACACCGATACAAGCACAACCAACCAAAAACTCAACGAAGCTTAAGGTAATCCAAGACATGAATCATGCAACCAACTCCAATTTCCAAATCTAACCTTCATTTGCCTTTCCAAACCTGCTATCTACTCTGAACCGTACAAAATATCATTTGAGTCCTGTCATCGTAAACCCATCACACTGTCCTCAAAAGACTGAAGCAGATCTATTAAAAATCCATAATGGCAGGCATAAGAATAAGCCCATAAAGTGCTACCTGGACACACAAATAGAGATGACCAAAGCCTGCGATCCCTAGCCAAAGCTACAACTAGTCCAAATGACCCTTGAAACTGGTAGTCAGGAGTCCAAAGCACAACCTCTCAAAATCAAATGATCCGCTCCAGAAGGTCCCACCAACTGTGGGCGAAACCATGCTATGTCCAACTAAAATACACTTCCCCCACTAAGTAGGCCTATAGAATTTTTGATGAAAACTGAGAATCGAGGACAACTACAGTAGCGACCAATATCATGTGCCGATGGACCAACCTCCAAGTATCTATCAAGAACAACCCATCTAAACTCACCAAGGCTGTAAACAGTGATGACGATAGTTGAATCTCCTGTAGCTCAGAAAATATGATCTAGGCCTAAATTTGGCCAATCTAGTACTCAATCTACTGCCACGAGTACCCATAGGCATATATCATCAAGCAGAAACACTCCCTAAAGTCATATTAGGCCTAACAAATGCCGAGATAAGACTTTTCCAAATTCCTCCAAATACAATCACTTTCACTCAGCTGAACCATAACTACATCACAGCAAAAACAGAGTATCCAACTCCACACCAATACCAAGATCAATATGATCATCAGGAGATTACCCCAACAAATCAGAAAGTAAGCCTCAGACCTTTCAACATCATAAACGAGCAACGAAACCAAATTGCCAACTCCAACTAAACATCAATATCAAGATCGATACCACTACTGGGCAATAAATTATCCAGATCAAAAGAATCAAATCCCAAACGTATCACCAATAGAAATGAGATATGGAAGAAGACCACTAATGCTAAAATCACAATAAAGCCATGGAAGGCTGAACTTACCTTCACTTTCTCTCCACAACTGATCTAACCTCACTAAAAAGAGGAAAAAGCAACCAATCTAGGTTTTAAGCCAAACGGGCAAGAATGGCAATGAGAGAAAAAGGCTAACTAGATAACACTAGCCTAGCCATCTATCAAATAAGAGTCAATAAATATCAAAACAATGACTATGATATCAACAACATAAGATGTAGGTGGTACCAAAAATAAAATTCAACAAAAATACCACTCTAGGGCCATAACAAGACCAATATGCAAAAGGAAATGGGACTCGAACCCAAATGTTACATCCCCAAGGAACCCATAATACTGATCCACGAGGGAGGGGAAGTAGTCATATATGTATAAATCTACACAAGGCATATGACAATCAGTATAGAAATGTCAAGGTATGCAAACACCGATGGGTAAGAAAAACTCCAACTCAACTTAAATAGAAAATAAATTATAGAAAATTAAAGGCAAACCTATCATGGTGGAAATTCGAAGTCATAGTCCCTGACATGCTCGAAAAAGTGTGAGTCTGAGCATGCCCGAACTCGAATTGAGCATTTGAATCACCAACTGAGGCACTAAGTGCACTACCTCTAACTGAAGGTGCCACATCTCTATGAGACTGATCTGGATGAGCTGAATGACTAATAATCCCACTCTAGCGAGACTATCTTAACTAGTGACTACTTTCTCTGTAGTCATAACAAACCCCTGAAGCGCTAATTTAGTGAGAAATACGAGTTGTCCCCAACTGGCTGACCAACTCACGCCTGGGGAATCCCCTAGACCAATGGCCAATCTCACCACAATCAAAACATGACCCAAGGACTCTCTAATGTACTATACCTGCTGAGCCAAATGGCCATCATATGCTGACAAGACTCTTTCCACTAGACCACCATAATCTATATGAGAGTTACCTATACTATTAGGTTCTAACTATATGGATCTAATAGGTTGTAAGTGATGTTGACCTCTGCTGGAAAGATCCCTACCTCTCATTGAAATACCACTAATACGATACTGTCGCTATGGCCTCTTACTGCCACCTCTATATGTATCAATACATGCCCTCTCTATGGACCTCGTGTGATCAATAACCTAAGAGAAGGAAGACCCAGCTGCTACCAAATGCTCTGAAGTTAAGTGGAGTGGTAAAGTCAATCCTTTTACAAACCCATACACCATCTCATGCTCTGTAGGAAATAACATGGGAGTGTGTCTAGCCTACTCTAGAAAACCAACCTCATACTTTGAAACTAATAAAGCTCCCTGCTGAATACCAATAAACCCAACTCTGGCCTGAGAACCATTTGATGTACCAGGCACCACCACTGACTGTTAATTATCCACAAAAAAACTTAGAAACCCCAACACTATATCCTGATAAGCTGAGGTGGTTATAAACTCTATTGAAACCTGGGCTGACCCCAGACCCTCTGACTGATATTGAAGATCCTCGATATCAATCTCTAACTCCCTAGTCCATCGATGAACTGAAACTCTAGTCACATGTGCAGAAATACCGTCTGCATCTATCGATAACCTCGCGCCATCCATCTGGGAAAGAATGGAGTCAAAGAAAGTACTAGAGGTTCATAGAAGTACGGACACACGACAAGGTGTCAAGAATAAAATTTCCTAAGAATGTCTTATAGCCTCCCAAAGATAGGATACAAACGTCTTCATACCATCTAAAGGACTCTACTAGACACTTAGCTCTTGTACCAACAACACCGGTAAGCCTAAGCTCTGATACCATTTTGTCACAACCCAAATTCGCAGGTCATAATGGCACCTACTCTAACCCTCCAGTACGTAAGCAAACCCGTAATCCAGAATAGCTAGTAACGAACTACCAAGAGAAAAGAACAAACTACAAAATAAATATAATAAAAAGGCTACTATGGTCCCTAAAACCTGGTGGAGCCAGTACAAGAGCTTCTAATACATCAGGAGTAAAAGAGAAAAACAGGATAACTATATATACAAAGATGTCACTGAATACAACATAGAGATCAGTCTAACAATAAGAGAGAGAGAGAGAGTAGGAGCAACTCCTATCATCAGGAGCTCACCCTAAATCTCTGATCCATAACTGGCTCGTACGATGAGCACATCAAAGGAGATAACTCGTACTATGATCTACAGGCTGCACAAGTATAGTATAAGTACCAAACAAGTGGTACTCAGTAGGCATCGACCAACTGAGCTCCACAAATAATGCAAGTAAATAATATGCAAGGCAGGAAAGTAAACTACAGGAAATTATCTAGGCAACTAAGCATAATAATGCTAGTAGGGACACAAGGATAAACTATCCTATTCTAGCAGTATTCCAGTACTAAAATGCAATACAGTATATCAGAAGACAATATACAAATAAACAGTAAAAGAAGGATATATAGTAATAATACTAGGCCAAAGAATAGATATAAAATAAGAATATATAAGGGAAAAGGGGGATATATGGTAAGACCATATATATATATATATACATACATACATATATATAGGCCTAAATCACAGGTAAGATCCTGAGGGAGTCCACCTTACATCTTAAGTATCATAACCAAGTAGGGAAGCTAATATTAGCATAATCAGGGCCTTCAACCAAAGGGTGACTAAACATGGGGCAACCTACCAATAACATATTCTATCATGATAAAGAAAGGGAATAAGAAATGTACTGCTAATCTCGAGTACCAGTCCATAATCAACCTGCCATGAACTAACTATAATAACCAATAATAAAGTAACTGGCTAGTACAGATAAACAAATAACTAATCTGGCCCACATAAGCCCAGAAGGTTCATGGAAGCACTTAGTAAACCGCAATCTTAACTTGAACCTACCCGGCCCCCCATAAGACTAATAGAAACAGGTGCCAAACAATTATACTAGTGATAAGCGATGCATATGAATGAATGTATGCAACATAAATATAAATACTATAACCGATCTAAGTGCCATAAAGTACCAAGTGTATAAACCTCTTCCAACTTAGTAGCTCGCAGAGGCAGGACCTACAGCGACCATCCTTCTCTGACACTGCGGCTCACGGATGAAGGGGCCCATAGGGGATTCGGGATATCTTTATACACTGCCTGGTCCCAAACTAGGATTTCCAATAATCATCATAATCTATCAACTCCATCCAGTACCAGAGAGAGATATTTACGAACATATGTAATGAGTGCACTGGCTCAAACCATGACTAAAAAGTGAATATTTTATAATAAGTGCACGGACTCAAATTGTGATTAAAAGAGTGTACATCTATAAGCCATTGCCTGAGATCAAGTTCGGGACTAAATCATCATAATAATGTAGAAAGGGTCAGAATGTCCATCAACCGAAGTAAATAGAAGTGGTAAAAGAGTGGGTAAACCATGGACCGGAATCAATCTGGGTCTAATTTCCAAAACATCACTTTTAGTTCCAAAAGCTCATAATACGGTAAATAAGGTGGTACAATTCCCATTATAAAAGAATCCATTTTAAAAGTGAAAAGTAGAAATAATTCCCTATTTAGAAAACAGTATTGAAATCAAGTTTTTTGTTGGAATCGTACCATTAAGTAAGCATAAATGCGCCTAAAAGTAAGCATGCCATCACCAGTATCAAAACAATACCAGTATAAGAGCCTAAGTGTCTATAAACTAGAATCAAGTCCCCTCAAGGATAAAATACTCACCTAGAGTCCAACTAGGCCTCAGGACCAATAATACATAGTCAACATAATAACGCCTCATAACTCGGGAACTATGGTAAATGAGGGCGTAAGGTGACTGAAGGATTTGATTGGGGAAATACCACCCAAATCACTAAGTCAAATGGTAAATCTTATACTAAAGGATCCTTAATTATCAACTATGATTCTCATGCTTATAATTAAGGGTAATAGGATTCTATGGCCATAACAAGCAACCTATGCTAAGGTTAAAGTCACACTTCTACCCCGAATTCCCTAAGTAGACTAAGTCATGATATACTAGTCATAATCCCATCCTATAATCCCTACCTAGCATACAATCTACACTATACACAATCTCATAGAGAAAAGTAGATCGAAGCCTACCTTGATGCCAAACCGCAATTCTTGAATCGTCCACGAATCACTCACCTTTGCTCCATGGTCCTGAATTGATGCACGCTATCAAAGTTATAACCTATGCATTAGTATGAGTAAAACGATACCCATATTGCAATATAAATCTTCGGGCCCAAAATTGGGTCAAAAATAGGCATATGGGCCCCACTAATTGAATCCCAAAATTGAATCTGTCATGAGGTCCCTCGAATGACAAGGAATGTGGGCTGAAAATTTTAGCACAAAAGGGGTTCAAATCAAGCCCCAAAGACCAGGGAATCTAAACCAAAAATCAAGAATTAAACAAATTTTGGGACAAAAACTTTCAAAGGAATTAATGGACAATGATCACCTCAACACCCTCTACTTATCCCCAACTCCAATTTATGATTTCCTATGAGTTCTTGAGCTCTCAATACCATTAATGGAGTTTTGGGACTTTGAAAATGAGAGAAATCACGAATTTCAGCTATATATAGCCAAAGGGTTACTCATTCCAATCGCGAGGATCCTTGGTCGCAATCACAATGTACAAGAATGTAGTTCATCGCGATTGCAAGAAGGAATCATGAACGCAATGAAAAAAAGAAGAATGCCATCACGAACGCGATGAGGCCTTTGCGAACATGATAAAGAGAATGGATTGTGTCAAGCTAGCCTTTTATCGTAAATACGAGATAGATGGCTCGCGAATGCCAAGGTCAAGCATCCAACCCTTCACAAATATGGCGTACCCCTTGTGATCATGAAGAGAAATGGTTGGCTGCACCAGATTTCCTCAAGTCCTAACGAACTTCGACAGGATGCTCAGGATTTGTTCAGAACCCCGTATGCAAACGAATTATGCTACCATACCAAATTTGACATTCTTGACTCAACAAAACCATCAAAACTTTCATCCGAGATCATTTGATAAAATATGGGTCCCACACCTAGTTTCATTTAAACTGAATTCTACCCAATAGCCTAAAATGAGTCCGGAAACCTCGGGACCTGAATTAAGATCCCTAGCCTAAAGTCAAAGTGTCGGAACAAATGAAGCTATCCGAATTCTCGTCTAAGCTCGTTTTCTAAGAGTTTTGGTCCAAGATTAATTCCTTAACAGCAAAAGCTCCAAAATAGGAAAATGAGCCTAAAATACAAATGAACTGTCCAATAACAAAAACGATAGTTCTGGAAAGTCATAAATGACTTTTTGCCGCTATGGGCAGGCTTGAAATGCCAGAAACTCATGGAAATCAAGAAAATGACCTTGAGGGTCATTACAAACTCCAGCCACCTTCACTGCCAGGAATTAAGATCCTTTTGGATAAGAATGTACTGAAGGCTATGATGGTCAATTAATATCTCACAATGCACAACAAACAAGTAATGCCTCCAAATTTTAAGCATAAACACTATCGTTGCCAACTCTAAGTCATGGGTAGGGTAGTTACACTCATGCATATTTAGCTGTTTGGAATCATATGCTATTACTCAGCCTTGCTGCATTAGAACACAATCCAAATTAACACTAAAAGCATCACAATAAACTATAAATCCCTGGCCCTCAACTCAAAGTGTCAAAATTGAAGCTAAGGGAAGGAAGGAATTGAGCTTCATAAAGCTTACCTCACACTCATCTGACCATTAAAATAGGATATTCTTCCTGGACAATCTAGTAAAAGGAACTGTAATAAAAAAAAAGCCCTCTACAAACTATCTATAATACCCTGCTACATTGATGAAACTACGAACCTTTACAGAAGAAGTAGGCCTAGCCCAATCAAAAACTACCTCAATCTTTATCGGGTATACCATAATCCCATTCTTAGACATCACGTGCCCTAAGAATGCTACAGACTCGAGCCAAAACTCACACTTTTAGAATTTCGCATAAAGTTGTTCAACTCTCAAAGTCTAGAGCACTATCCTCAAAATATTGCTCATGTTCCTGCTTGCTCCTCGAGTAGATAAGGGTATCATTAGTATATACTATCATGAAGGAGTAAAAATAAGGCATGAACACACATTTCATCAAATCCATAAACATTGTTGGGCATTTGTTAACCCAAAAGATATTACTAGGAACTCATAATAGCTATAGCGATTCCTGAAGGCTATCTTAGGGATGTTCACTGCCCTAATCCTTAACTAATGGCAGACAGATATCAAGTCAATCTTAGAAAATGCAGCTTCACCCAGAATTTGATCAAACAGGTCATTGATACGCAACATAAGATACTTATTCTTTATAGACACTTTATTTAGTTATCGATAATCAATACATATACATATGATGTTTTTCTTTTTCTTCACAAACAAGACAATTACACCCCATGGAGAAATAATCATCCTAATAAAGCCCTTACCTAGAAGATTCTGGAGCTGCACCTTAAACTTCTTTAGCTTAGTAGGAGCTATACGGTACGGTGAAATAGACATGGGCTATATGTCTGGCTCAACATTATTAGAAAAGTCAAAATCACACTCAGGCAGGACACTAGGCAAGAAGAGGTAGATGGAACAACTTTGGTCTTGAGAATCACATCCTAAGTCTTAAATTAAAATGCTTTGCATGAGGTAGGGATAAGCGAAAAAAACTGGTACCAGGATCTGTATTCAGGAAAAATATGCAGAAGTATAGTATGAGTACCAAAACACGCGCTACCCAGTAAGTATCGTAAGCCAACTGGGAAAAAATAAGATATAAATACAATAAAGTGTGAATATAAGCTAAGTCTAATGAGAGGAAGGACTAAAGAAGAAGAACATGGGAATATAAATACATGGGAGAAAAGTAAATAAATAGGCTACCAACACTAAGTAATAGTAATGTAGCTACAACCTAACTGATCCCCATAAGCCTGGAAGGCACAAATAATAAATAAAATAACCCAACCGGCCCCCAAAAGAACGAAATGTATAAACAGCAACTGGTACTAACTACAGGTAGTGAATATGGATAAATGAACTCAACAGGCAGCATATGTGATACCAAATGTCACCCATGCAATAGAATACCTAGAATCTGCCTCGAGAAAAACCAAAAATTCAAGTATAATCGCTCCCAGAATCTTACATCAGGCCTAACTATAAAAATAGAGAGAAGAAAGACCAACATCTTTCTCTTATTGAAATTTAGAAAGGTGGTACAATCGTTTTAGAAAGAACATTATTGAAAAAATGTTAATACAAAAGTGGTTTGGCTTCTTTAAGCCCAAGAAATGTGATTAAATGTGGGATATATCTAGTTAAAACTCAAGTTAATAAAAAGCCCCTCCATGCCATATCAAATTTGAAGTACAAGAGTGGATAAATGTATGCATGCTAAATAAATATAAGTGTATGTGCAAAAATATACACAAAATGGGGTAGATAAGGAATAAGATGATAAAAGAGCTAACGGTAACACCCCATCCATTTTCGACCCTATTTGCTTGGGTGATCTAGGGAGAATTTATATGTCTTATTTGAACCATGTTTACCTTAGTTTTGAGAGAAATAAGTGCGTATTTTGTATTGGTTTTGATGGACTATTGATATTGTGCTAATGTCCGCAAAGAAAATCAAAATTTTTGTGTCAGGCGCGTGCTGGGCCACTTTTGACAGAATTGTTTTTGGCATGGACAGCATAGGGGCGCGCCAGGCAGTGTGCCAGGCCACTTTTTGCCAAAAATTTTCTGGCACAGGCAGCATAGGGGCGCGCCAAGCCCCAGGCCGCTTTTTGCCAAAAATTTTCTCCGACCACTAGTCTCAAAATAGGGCTCTTGGGTTATTGTATCATTATTCCATCTTAGTGGGACTACTCTTGGACTATTTTGGCATCCAAATTAGGGTTAATTCTTCATCCTTTTTATTTTTTATAATTTTTATCAATTTATGATAAATTAAGCCATGAGTAGCAAAAATCGCTTATTCTTGGGGATGAGGATACGAACATGAATCTTGGGAGTGGAATATTATCTTCACATTTATGGAATTCTTTAAACATGAGATTTTTGGGGCATTATACATTAAATTTGTTGGGCTAAATTAATCTTGTGCTATTGGGCTCAATTAAGGCCCAATAATTAAGCAAAAGACCTGGCCAAAAATGGGGCAAATGACCCATTCTTGTGTTGACCAAGTAAACACAACATTTAATGACCAAGAATCGGCTAAGGATGACTTGAGTAACTATATAAAGGCCAAAAATCAGACCTTTATTCATTACAACTCTCATGCCATTTCTAGACTTTTCCCAAAAAGATATTTTTCTCTCTACTCTCAAACCCTAAGGCAACCATCTCTTGTGGGCAAGATCATCACTTTGCAAGCTTGGGTATGTGTTTATTATTGTGATATAATATATTATATCCATGAGATATTATGTAGATCATGATGGTTATGTCTAAAAGTGTTGAGTGGTGCACTTTTACTTTTTGCTAAAAGATGTGTCATCTATGGGATTTGAACTTGAAAGGAGACTTGAGGTTTTGATGGAAGTGAATGGTGTGGATGAAATATCAACATGAATGGTGTGGTTATGTCCTTAACTTGTTTTTTTTTCTATGTGTATAACTTGTGGGATTGTTGTCATGAAACGTATTGAGGTGACTTGATGGAGTAATTGTGACGTAGTGTTAATGAGGAAGCGTAAAGGAGAAACTTGGTGTGAAATGTTATTGGTTTATGATGTCTTGGTCAATGTGTGGAATGTTGTGGTATTGTTGGTATGACAATGTAATGAATGGTATTGTAAAAGGGTGAAATGATGTTAGAGGGCAATCATGTAACTCATTGTCGTCTTATGCACTTGTACGGTACTTAGTTGTTAACATGAGCTCCGTTAAGTACTTGTGTTGTAGAGTAAAACGTAAGGAAGGATCTGGATTATTGTATTCACATATAGGACTGTGTATTCATATTGCGAAGATAAGGTATGTAAGGTTACTCTTTCTGTATCCTTCTGCAGCACATATTGTTCACATTGACATTGTACTTGTTCCATTTCGATATGTCCAAAGGTATTGGCATATAGTATTGCTCACAGGACCAATTGTGATTCACATGTATCATGTTCATTGACTAATATTTCAAAGTTCCAATAATGTACAATCACCAATGTATCACTCTTATAATGAAAGAAAGAAGTAATGTATAATTGACTGCATATTCTTGAGTGGCATCCCAGGGGTGGAATAAACACCTAGCTTTGGTCAATACTAATATCATGGGTGGTATCCCAGGGTTTCAAATACCTAGCATGGGTCGATCCCAATATCACAGTGACATCCCAGGGGCGACATAAAAGCCTAGCATGGGTTAATCTAACATCCTAGGGCGACAGAAAAGCCTAGCATGGGTTATCATAGTAACATCCCAGGGGCGACATAAAAGCCTAGCATGGGTTAATCATATCCCAGGGGTTAAAATACCTAGCATGGGTTAATCTCATCCCAGGGGCGACAGAAAAGCCTAGCATGGGTAGAACGATAAATATGAATGAACATAAAGGAAAAGAAGTAAAGAATGTAATGAACATGGTTCCACATATGCAGATCGGTGGTTTATCTGTACTGACTATTCTCTTATATTTGATTCCATGGAAGTACTTATATATCATGCAGTTTCATATAGCCTTACATACTCAGTACATTCTTCGTACTGACGTCCCTTGGGGGACTTACCTTACTTGCTATAGGAATAGGTACTAGTAGACCTCCGCAGTAGGTTGCAGATCATTTGCCGATCATTGGTGAGCTCCAGTTGGTTCAGGGCTTTTCGAGTTACATGTGTACATTCATTTTGGTATTATAAATGTTGTATAAAGCAGGGACTTGTCCCGACTTTAGGTTGGTTATGTCCATGTATCTGTAGAGGCTTTGTAGATGTTGTGGAACAGATGAAGGAAATGTAAGAAACATATGCTTTTGACTTGATGGCCCTAACAGCCAAGATTTGGATAAGTATCATATATTTTCCATGACTTCCACTATTGACATCTTATATCTCTATGTGATGGTGATTATTATTGAGTGACATGCGTATGAGTGTATATGATTGAAGATTGGTTCTCTCGGGCCTTAACGACTTTGGGTGCCAATCCGCCCCATTGGAATTCGAGGCGTGACACTACCTAACATAAACTACACCCAGAGAAATCAATTACATTACCAAAATTTGTTGAAGACTCAACCTAAGGGAAAAAGACTATCCAAACCTAGGCTAAGTCTTCTGATGGTAACCTAATGGAATTAGGCATCCTAGGCTAAACTGTAAGTGAGAAATAATTACCCAAATTAAACTTCTTATGGTGAAATTCTACCCTAAAGCAATTAAAAAGTCTAACCGATCTAGAAGTACCTAGATAATGTATCTTCAAACCCTCAAAATCCTACCAACAATTAGCAAATTATCATATGTATGCCTTACTCAAGCCAAGTCTAAAAGTAGATAACTCGTAGCCTACCTAGATACCAAACAACACGCTCTTGATAAACTATACCACGACTTTTCTTTTTGGGAAGCCTACAAATGTTGGTACTCTATTAAAACAACGATCTATATGTTAACACGAGAAAAACAATATTCATATTGCAATTTTAAACTATAGGAAAAAAATTTGTCAATGGAGCTTGCTAACATATTTTGAAAATTGAACCTGTCACTAGGCCCCTTAAAGAACAAGGACTAGATGCTCAGAATTTGAGCATGATCGAAGCATAAATCAGGGCCTAAATTAGTCCATCAAGTTCAAGCACTCAAAAATTCAAAACTAGAGTATAAAGGAATTTAGGATGTGATTTATTGGGCAAATCAAGGTAAGGTGATCAATGAAGTTTAAACCAACACACATCAGCTTAAATCAGTGATCCCTTCACAAATTCCCAGCTCCAAATTCTAATTATAGAGGAAATTTTTGAGAAAAATCTATGGAGGAGACGATATAGTGGACTTATATACAACTATCTCATTTTAAGCAGAGGTTTGGCCACAAAAGAGGCAATGCTTAAGAGACAGACCTTCCATAAAGGCAAAGGTCACTGCTCAGGCGTACTTTCACAAAAGTGGAGGTTTGCCTGCTTAAGTGGCACTGCAAAAGTGAAGGTTTACTCGCTTAAGCGGTACCATAAAAGCGAAGGAGGTTCAACTTAAATAGAAGGAGCTAACATAAGCCTCCTCCATAAAAGAGGCTTCTCAGCCGCTAAAGAGGCTTTCCAAAAATGTTTCCTATGTCGTGAAAGTGGCTGCACTAGCACCAATAACACCAGGGAAATTCCTAAGTTGGAATCACTCCAAAGGGGTCCTCTAAATTCATTTGGAACCCTATGAATGCAAACCAGATATGCTACCCTACTAGAAACAATATTTTGGATGCAATAGAATTGATGTAATTCCCATAAGAGGTTGTTTTGATGAAATATGGGGGCCATGCTCCTTTCTTCTATTTTAGCCAAAATCCACCCAATAGACCAAAATGAGCCTGGAAGCCTCAGCAAATAAATATTTTAGAACTATGAAACTGACATAATTCTCATTCAAGGCCATTTGTTAGGAGTTTTGGCCGAAGATCAATTTTTTAATTTAATCGCTCCAAAATAGGGAAATTGTCTTATAAACCAAACAAATTGATTGGGAACCAAACCACCGATACCAGCAAGTCATAAATTACCTTAGGCAACTATATAAAAGCTCAAAACATAAAAATACATGAAAAAGGAGAAAATAACCTAGAGGATCATTACATCAGGTCATGACAAACATGGTATTAGAGCACATAGTTCAAGTATCCTAGGTAGTCTGTGAAGTCGTGTAAATAAGATCTTAATTACAATTTTGAGGGCCCCACTTTTATAAATTAGGGACTACATACATTTAAGAAAAAAGTTCCTATTCTTTGATGTCCCTTAATAAACTTCTCCAGATCCATGTGTTGCTCAAATTACTCCAACTATGCCACAACTTTGATGTGGTAAAAGTAGTAAAACTTAAGTTCCTATAAATTTGGTTCTCTCAGATAGAGCCCTCAGAAAGTTTTGGGACTGCACGCAGGGCTTGAGAGAAGAACACTAGTTTGTTAAAGTCAATTATGTCAAAAGAATGCATCCTTTTTCATATGAATCATGTGTTTGAGATAAAGTACGATGTGCTCTCAGACCCATTCTTGAAACCTTGTCTTAGATAACACCCTTAGAGGGAAAGTCTGTAACTTAAAAGTTAAGGTAATATTTCTATTGATAGGGATGTCACCCAAATTACACCTCCCAAAAAGTATAAAGTGGTTGCTGAATCAAATATAGAACCCAACAAGGTTGGGGTCGATCCTATATGGAATAGGTCGAAATTCTATCAAGTATTTGTCTAAGTAACATATATAATAAGTAAAAGAAGGGGGTTTTGTGAATCAAAATAACAATAGTAAAGTCATTGGTTGTTGGATTTGTAATAAATATGAGAAAAGAACTAGGTTATGATCCCCATTATTTCATAACTACGCAGGTTGCTCTTGCTAGCAAACTATCCTGATGCATTGTATGAAAAAGCTAACAAGATAGGTTTATCTAGATGTACCTCGACCTTAACTAGATGAATTTCACTCTTCTCCTCTTGGTCTCCAAGTGTCTCACTACTGATCCTTGTTCTTGATCTCAGATTAACTACCCCTGTTATGGCTCAAGTTATTAGATGAAGGTTGATAGCTTCAAATCTCTATTGCTATTTTTTTTCATAATCTTCACTTCTCTCTTGAGTAAATTTATAATACATGCAAGTTCCTAACAGTTACAACCATTAGAAAAGCAATCATAACAAAGAAAATAGCAATACATACAAGTACACCAGTCTAGAATTGCTTCGCACTTAACCCATTTTGCTAATTCCTCATGGTTCCCACAACCCTAGTTGAGGTGTTTAGCTACTCATAATTGCAAGAACACAAGAAAAATTCAAAGATGAAAACATGATTATGAACTTACAATAAGCATTAGACTCCAAAATCTCAACTTAAATTAAAACTCTGGAAACAATGTTCGTAAAATTCCAAGAATATGCCTTAGAATCTCACAATATAATGTTGTAAAATATGAATGAGTGTAAACTCGTACAAAAAAACCCTATAGGAGTATTTATGGACAAAATAAAACCTATCTTATTACAAACAGGAAATCTGGGTTGGCTGACTCGGACGAGAGGAAGGTACGATCATGGTTAGAACCCATAATCGTCCTTTGGTTCTCATTGTTTAGATTTTGCATGTCTCTCCTTCTACCTATGACCTCCAGTTACAATCATATGTATCTTGCACGATTGTGATTGGCCTTCATCTGATGATTTCCATACTTACCTCCTACAGTTTTGTTTTTAGGTCCTCTTTCCCACGACCAAAAGGTATGATCGTACCATCAAGATATGGTCATGGCAGCTCTTATCTGATTAACCATTGAGGACTCCTTCTCTGCTTCAAGTCACGACATCATTGGTACGACCATGGTCAGATCCCATGGTCGTGTCTTCATTTATTTGATCCTTCTTTAGGTCCCATTTTTTGCACATTCCTTCTCCGAGCCTATTTATCCTGCAAATACTAGAAAACCCATCATATCCATAGAAAAATACCCTTGTACTTACAAATATTCACCATTTTGAGCATCTCAAGTGTCGTATATCCATAGCCTATCACCACCCTCAACTTAGAACATTGCATATCCTCAGGCAAACAAAATACAATAAATTCAATAAGACGCTTAACTTAGAGAAAACCAAGAATACTACAGCAGTCCGAGTTTCACAAAAACCAAGTTTTCAGCGAGAAAATGAAGAATAATACGACAATTCGAGTTTCATAAAAACCAAGCTTTCAGCATACATTTACCCAAAAAATAGTTCAACACCCTCCAATGATGTTTAAAGCCAACTAGTCCAGTATGTATACAAACTAAGTACCATAGTACAACAGGATCAAGATATTACAATTACATTAGCAGCAGATGACTCAACACCTTAGACAAATGACACTACCTAACCAAGCAGCAACCCAAAATCTAGCCCTTAAACCCTCACAAAAAAGAAGTCCCAACACTCAGTATATGAAATGTAAAGCAAAACCTAGGACAGAATCAAATCTCTCACTCTCACAAGGAAGTATGGCCGTGTGCGGTTGGTACCATAGGCTTGCCTTTATTTTCTACACCTTAACTTTTGGACTGTCAGATTAGGATTACTATAAGACTTTATTGACATGTAATGTTGGCTCAGGAGTAGGTATGGTATATATATGGATAAAGTGACTAACCCTCTTTGACACTACACTAGTTGCGGCTTCCACTTATCTACCTTCTTTTATTTTTCTCCCTTTTTAAACTTTCTTACTCGGGTCCAGGGGTGCGATTTTATTTCAGTCCATTTTTTTTATTTTTTTCTTCTTCTCTTTTGTTTTCTTTTCTTTTTCTTCTTTTCTCTTTTTTTCTTTCTTTTCTTGCATACCGCACCCGAATCTCTTTTTTGTTTCACTATGCATTCTGAACACCTAACTTTTTATACACCCTTACAGTAGCCACCCACAACATAGGAGATTTTCCATAGTTGAGGTACACAATCTCCAACGAGGGACTAGGGCCAAGGCAGATTCATTGTACAAAAATTGGGAAGGTAAATGGGGTAGTTCAAAGAAAAGATCTAATTAAGCTCAACTTTCGGGTTTAAGGGATAACATGTTAATTCGGCAAGCTATTTAGGCTATAGTGGCTATTTCAAGAATGACCTATGATCCTTTCCTAATATTCTATCCTACAACTTTCAGTGAGACTAACAAGGCAAGTTCTAGACCACAAACACATGCCAACTAGGTACATCGTCACATACTCTCGGCTCAAGGCTATAATTTCAACTACTACCTAATACGTTCATGCACAATCTGGCCAAGTTATCATATCACTAATACTAATGTAATGTCAAGATCCAAACAGAGCTTATACTTCTAGTAAGTAAACAACTCAGCATAAAAACAAAACAAAAGTTTTGGAGGGATATCATGGTAAACCAAAATTTTGCATGCTTCTTTTATTTCAATTGCACTAAGTTTTCTCAATTTACCCTAACTTACACATGATAAAAAATAACACAAAATAACACATAAACATAAATTAAAACCTAAACATGTTGGTTCTAACTAGGATAGCACAGCTGAGGGAAAAGAAACACGCCAATAAAAACCCTTAGTTGTGGTACACCTTCACCCCTAATTAGAAATCATGTAATGTCTCCACTACATAAAATCATGAAAAGTAAAAACATGGGATAAGGGACATAACTGGGGTTCACTAGTCACCCATCATACTCTGATCAGATGGGGTTCGAGATGGGACCCCTCCATCCTTTGCTCCTCCTTTGGCCTTAGTTGTGGCCGGGGCATTCAAAGCTATGTAGGCACTGGTGGTGGTCGGTGCACTCCATGTCTCAACTTCAGGGGCCATCAATGTAATCCCCAAACTCTGCTCCACCACCATAATAGCCGGTGGTACCTCAACTCCCTCCGATATCACTACCATGGGGGTCTGTGTATCATTCCTTGCTTTCTTCTTCTTGTTGTTGCCACTCCTCTCTCTCTTCTTCTCACCATCTTCCTCTCGGGACCTATTTCAACACTTCTGCAAATCCTCACTTGTCTTCTTAATCTCGAATCATCCCTCTTTGTTACTGGGACTCGGGTATAAAAATTAGGGACTGAAGAGTCCATATCATCAACTAATTGCTCTAATAATGGCATTGCAAATGGAGGAGAAGGTGTAATGGGAATGGGCCTCTGAGTAAGTATCTGAACTTCTTCTTTCAATGCGGTTTCATCATCTGTAATGGCTCTCATATACGGAGCCTGCATCAAGTCGACCTTAGATAAAATTTGGCTCTCAAACCTATCAAAGCGGTTTGTACCTCCCATACTGTGGCCTAATTTCATCTTCCACATATGGCTTAATCTCTACCTTCAACTTCTTAAGTGGGGCATTATACAGTACTTACATCATCAAAATTATCTCCAACTGAGCAGACGGTATCAATGTATAGCCAGCAGGAGCTTGTGTGTATGCACCCAATTTTATTATAGCCGGCTATGAGGAGGATGAAGTAGCCCCAGCTTCAAATGTTGATATCTCACTAGCGAAAGTACCTCCTGCAACCTCTGGTGGTGCTTCTGGAAAAAGACTGGAGCTGTTGGGTTCCTAAATTCTTTCATCATTGCCAAATCCACAGTCTTTGTTAGTTGAATAAATTTGTTGATTATCAAATTGGATGGCACCTATGAATTTTGTAGCAGCTGAGTGATGAAGCTAGGGAAAGGTAAGGTCATGCTGAACTCCAAGACCCTATCCTAAATCTATTCCATAATGATTCATAGAAAGTTCAAATCTAGTTCTGCTAGGAAAGCTGCTACGAGGCCCGCATTGGTGGCAGCCAATGTGTTATCATTTATGATGGGTGAGATGTGGTGCCTCACAATGGACCACCATGCCTTGGCGGTGAACTTGAGAGTATTTTTACAAATAGCCACCCCATTGATCCGTAGGGAATTTTCTCTTGCTTTAGCAATATGGTCCGCCAACCACTTATAGTGCAAAGCTTTGTCGTCTATGGATAATTTTTTTACCATCTTCAAATTGGTCATCCAAAAATCATATTTCAGAGTCTCCTCAATTGGTACAAACTCTTCTTTAAACAAAACAGTAGAGATTGCCTTGATGGAGATATCCATTTCCTTACTCTGAACCATCACGTTGTCCAACCGAAGATATTTCTTAATATCTTTGTCTCTACCAAAAGGAGTCATTTTCTTGAGAGTTGCGGCATAGTTAGCATAAAACTCCCACAACATCTCCTGCCCATAGATCTGGAGGGGCCTAGTCATCCAGCTCAGACTGTACTTGTCAAATACCTAGACTACTTCTAGGACCTTCTGCAGTGACTCATGTAACAAATGGGGCTCATCTTGGATACTTCTTTCCTAGTTTCCATTGTCCTTTAAGGACACCCTATACAAATAGTAATATCTAGACTATTCCACACTCCATCTTCTCGAGTTTGGACCTCTCAAAACTGGAACTGCACCTTCTCCCTCAGAGGGTTTGGGGTTGGTCTCCTCCTCCCCACCGAAGATCTTATATCCTTATCAGCAGTCTTAGTATCCACCCCTTGGTTCCTTCCTTTTTCAGACTATAAAAGGCTTATGGGTGTAGTAGCTTCTACCAAGGCCGTAGATATGGTGGCCTTGGCCTTATCGATCTCCTTAGCCTTACCTCTCATGGTCAGAGGAGAGTGTTTTTCAGCCAAGGCTGGTGGAGTACTTAACCTCGATCCTACTTGATATTTCGCACTCACTTTCTGAGGTCGAAGGTGTGTCCTTAGGTGCCTTTTTCTTGGAAATGTCCTTCTTCAATTAGTTTGTGCTTTTGGTATCGTTGTACCTGTATCAGGAAAAGTTAAAATCAACTTGAAAAATTTTGACACAGGCACGGTAAATGTATCAGATGACCCTACTCATAATATGGCAATGAAGGTACGATTAAGCCTTTTGATCAAAAAGTATAGGGGTATATTTCATCAGACGACTGGTTCCTATGATCGTGCAATGAATTTACAATCATACCTTTCAATCATAGGAACACTCCTAAAGTACTGGGAGTTTTTCACATTAGATGAGTACATACCATGATCGTACCTTGATAGAACAATCATGGGTTATGCTCGTATGATGAGCACTTACAATACAAGCATTAATACCCCACAACGATCCA
Organism: Capsicum rhomboideum; assembly: GCA_031232105.1. Lineage (NCBI taxonomy): Eukaryota > Viridiplantae > Streptophyta > Magnoliopsida > Solanales > Solanaceae > Capsicum > Capsicum rhomboideum. Next base: position 57,855,784 of record CP124718.1, read on the forward strand.
ACCTACACCTGTAGATAGATACCACGATCGTAGGCTGTGACGTGGAGTGCACTGACACTTAGCACATTTCAGGCAAGTTCTTGACCCTATATTAGACCTACATTGACCATCATTTTAACCAAAATACGGGTACTTAAGACTTCCCCATTTGGATTTCCCATTTAAACTTAAATTCACTTCTATATTAGCAAAAACCCAATCAAAGTTTAAATGCTACTCATATTTGCTTGAGACGAAGAATTAGACTCAAAAGCATACTTACAATATGGGTCTTTAAATTTTTTGATTGAAAGTAAAAGTTGATTCTCAAAGCAGCCTTAAGAACACGAATTAGAGGATGCACAGGTAGTGTGATAGAAATTTCATTTGCTCTTAGGATTTAGGGTCAATGGTTTGATGCTTGCAAAGGTTGTAAATGATGAGGGAGAGAATTAGGTCAATGCATAAGGGTTTAAATGTTTAAAAACCTATTTGGGTCGGGTCGGGTCGGGTCCTCACTCTTTAAGTGAACTCCTCAGACAGAAGCATCATATGATCGTGGTGTCAATTCACAATCGTGACATCATGTCGTAGGATGAGGATTACATGAAACTCACCTGGGAACCTACAAAGCTTAAGGTACGATCATGATTACCAATCGTGATATTACTCCCATATTTCAGCTTGCAGGACTCCATCAGACGACTGAACCCACAATAGTGGGAGCTTCCCATGATCGTGCCATTATCTTGTGGGTACAGTATGGAGTCAGGTTTAGCATTTCTTTTTTCCTGCACAATCCCAGCGCCAGTAACAAACATTACCCTATAAAAATTTAAAGTACAAAACATGGGTTGCCTCCCAAGAAGCACCTGATTTAACATCGCGGCATGATGTGGCTGTGTTGGTAACTCAGACTTCATTAACAAGCCCATGGGTTGCCTCCCATGAAGTGCCTGATTTAACATCGCGGTAAGACCCAACTCCCTTTACTACTCAAACTTCATCAAGGTTAACTTTCTTGCATAACCGCATCTCTTTTATAGTTCCCACATAGTGGTTCACGCACTGACCATTTACCTTTAATGGAACACCCTTACTCATTTTAGCTTAATAATACCAGGTGGGAATACCCTTTCCATAGGGAATGGTCCAGACCATTTGGACCTTAGTTTTCCAGAAAACATGTGAAGTCGTGAATTATATAGAAGGACCAAGTCTCCTTGGTGGAATTCTCTTCGTTTAATCTTTCGGTCATGGTAAAATTTCATCTTTTCTTTATATAGGGTGGAGCTTTCATAGGGTTGGATACGGAATTCAACCATTTCATTCATTTGCTCCAATATCATTTTTGTTGCATCGCTCCATTCTAGATTCAGCCTTTTCAATGCCTACAATGCCTTATGTTCAAGTTCGACAAGTATGTTGCAAGCTTTACCATACGCAAGATAATATGACAAAGTACCTATATGGGTCTTAAATGTTGTTCGGTAAGCCCACAATGCATCATCCAACCTTCTAGCCCAGTTTGTTCTGTTGGCATTCATAGTCTTTGCCAAAATAGGCTTGATCTCTCGATTTGAGACCTCAACCTGTCCACTAGTATGAGGATGGTAAGGTGTTTCCACATTGTATTTAACACCATATTTAACAAGCATGGTTTTGAAGAGACGGTTGCAGAAGTGCGAACTGCCGTCACTAATGATTGCTCAAGGGGTACCAAATCTAAAGAAGATATTCTTTTTCAAAAAGGAGGTGACGCTCTTTCCTTCATTGTTTGGAAGCACAATAGCCTCCACCTATTTGTAGACTTAGTCAACAGCCACCAAAATGTACTTCATTCCATGCGAACTCACAAAGGGGCCCATGAAGTCAATACCCCAAATATCAAACAACTCAAGCTCAAGGATAGTGGTCATTGGAAGTTCATGTCTGCGTGAGATGTTCCCTTGCCATTGACATTGTTCACAAGCCCTAGCATAGTAATGGGCATCTTTATAAATGGTGGAACTAGAGTAACCACATTGCAAGATCTTATGCGCAGTCCGCATACCTCTCTGATGACGATCTTATGTGCAGTCTGCATACCTCCATGATGACCCCCAACTGGTGACTAGTGATATGCCTCTAAGATACTCACCATCTCAACCTCAAGAATGCATCTCTAAATCACACCATCTGCGAAAACATGAAAAAAGTATGGCTCATCCCCAAAAAACTTCCTCACCTCATGCATGAACTTCTTTCACTGCTGAAATGACATATCACTGGGAACTAGATCACTAGTCAAATAATTGGCAATATCTGCAAACTAGGGGATTAAGTCTTTTGATGCTGCCAACACTTGTTTATCTGGGAAGTATCATCAATTTCAAGCTCATCCCTTAGTTTTAGCATGGCCTCCACCTCAAGGCATGTAAATGGTCGGCTACTTGATTTGCAGTCCCTTTTTGATCTTTGACCTCAAAGTCGAATTCCTACAATAGAAGTACCTATCTAATCAACCTCGGCTATGCATCTTTCTTTTCCATGAGGTATCTAAGGGTTGGGTATTACTTAACATACTGAGAATGTATATATCCTATAGGTATGGAATCTAATGCTCTATGAAAAATTGTCAAAGCATGCAAACAGAAAGAAACATTTAGAAGGTAGTTTCCCACCCCAAGCAGTCCCATAATCTTTCATTATTTAGTAGTGTTTATACAACAGTATTATAGACCAAAATATAAAGGACAAAATGGTGCAGCACTTTAGTAAACCCCTTGGCAACTCTTTCTTTCGCTCGACAAATCCTCTTCAAGCGAAAACCTGATAAACAAAAACCAAAAGCACCAAGCCAATCCCAGAATCCAAAAACGCCCTTTGACAGTTCATAACCAACCTTTGACACTGTCGAGATTCTAAGGATCTTGAGGATCCCAGGCAGGCTCACGCCAACAGGGGTTATGATATGTGCAAAGGTTATCTTGGATTCACACAAAAAGAATATGAAGCGGGTATTCCATTTAATATGTTTAATATAATAACTAGTGAGAGCATGTTGTGCGTAGAAAAGTGAAATCATTGAACAAACAAATTGCTTATATAAATAAACAAATAATGAACATAATCACACAAGCCAAACCAGAAATTGCACATTCATATCTTAAGCTCGGGAAAACATATCGGGATGCTTTCGATAGAATGCTAAGGCATTCAACCCTCTTAATTAACTAATGCAGAATATAATGTTACATATAACTAGCACACAAGAATTGAATGTGTTGCTAAGAGAACTAACCAGTTGCTAGTAATAGAGAATAATTATAAGAAAACTTTAAGAAGCACACAGTAGAAGAATAGAACAACAAGGGAAAACCAAAGTCGGGCCTTCCAAAAGTGAAAGCAAAATAGAACTGTAAAGTTTTTTTCGTGTAGAGAGAGTGGATGTTGTTAAGCATGAGTAATAGTGAGAGGGACACATTGTTTATATAGTAGGAGAGTTACACATAATTAAAGGGAGGAAAATATTCAGAAAATCAATTAGACGAAGTGAAAAGAAAAATAAATATTCCCAGGAATCAATTAATGAAAATCTTTTCCCTTAAACAGACGGTTGAATCAATTTAGAATTAAGAGGGGTCAAATTTACCATAAATATGTAATATATATATATATATATATATATATATATATATATATATATATATATATATATATATATATATATATATATATATATTTGAATTAAAAGAGGGATGGGCAAGTAAATAAAGGCATATGGACAGCTAAAACTTACCATGCAATCGGATATTTTTGCAATTAGAATCAACTAGGGAAGGGAAATATACTAGAATAAAAACATACCAAAAGTGAATCAGGTATGAGGTTAATACAAGTTCTCAAAATCACGCAAGACAAGTCAAACAAATCCAAAACTTACCATAATTATATGAATACTGAAATTGAATCTAAATGAAGTAAGGCAAATCAATCATCAAAGCTGCCAATGACATGCGAGTACAAAAGTTGTCCAAATTCAATAAATGAAACAAATATGAAACATAGAGGCTTTCTTCATAGTCACATCACATATCAGCATAAATATGGTCATATTACTAATCTACAAGCACGATTGAACTCCTATTCAGAAATGGATGGGTTTGAATCATCTAACGGACACCAAGGTAGAAAAATTTCAAGAAATAAGACTCTGATTTTGATCTGATAACAAAATCTCGACCCAATCAATGTCAAATTAATCAGCCAATACACCGAAGTTGCACAAATCAGTGTCCAAATCCTCTAATCAGGGTTAAACAAATATTCATAAAAATTAAGGCTTTTCACATATGATAGCCTAGATGATTTGACAAACACATATCACAAAGAAATTTTACAAAACTCTCAACGAAACTTCACTAATTTCAAATCACAGATTCTACAAAAAATAGAAAAGAAAAGAAGGAGTAGAAGAGAATTAAAATTTATACATGAGGTTAAATAAGAAATCAAACTCGTGTGGATTCTTAAGAACTCATCATAAAACTTTGACATTTGCTGGCGAGACTTGACCGTAGCATGGAGTAGTGGCACGGTGGTGTAGTGTCGGCTCGTCTGAGTTGTAGGTAGTGAAGCATGCGGCTGACTGGTGTTGCCGATGATGATCGGCGATGGCTTATCGGTGACGTGATGGCAGAATGTGATTGAGTGGAGAGAGGGAGGTTGGCGGCGGTTTGGTGGAGAGGAATAAAAATGATTTAGGGTTTGATTTTGGGGGTTATTTGATTAGAAAAGAAAATAAAGTGGAGTGTTGATCTCATCCGTTGGATCAATCTTGTTCAATGGCTACGACTTAAAATTAAAACATGGGTCGAATTCAATTTAAAATCAAGTCAGGAATTGGGAATTTAAATTTGGGGTCAAATTAAAATCAATTTAGGCTAAAATTGGCAATAATTGGACAAAATTGGGCCAAGGATTAAATAAATTGGGAAATTGAGTTGAGTTGGGCTGCTATTTAATAAATATAGTGGTAAATTGATAAATATATAATAACAATAATAATAAAAATTAACCAACGTCATGAAAATTGTTATTCTCAAATTAATTTTGAATAAATTATGTAAATAAAATTAATGACACATAACATATTATTTAGAATCGACGACAATAATAGTTGAACATGAATTAGGCGCCAATAATTATGAATACGAATTTTAAGAAATGTTATAATAATAATAATAATAATAATAATAATAATAATAATATGTATTTGTAAATTATGAGTATGCATATTTACGAAAATAATTTAATAAATATTATGTAAAATATTATATTTAAATTAATAAATTATATGTACTATATATAAAAAAAAGATTAAATAAATGGACTACTTCAAAATTATAAAAGTGAAACGTCAAGATTTATTTAATACTAAAATAATAAGTAAAGAAATACTAATACCCAAAACTAATGATTTTTATAAAATAGCAGCTTGGGAGGAATATCGGGAGGTCAAAATTAGGAGTTAACAGGGGTTTTATCATTCTTTCATTTCAAATTTAGTAAGGAAGGGGTGTGATTCTAATTTGGCCTTTGTTCGCGCTACTAGTTTCATTTCAGTGCCTCCCTTGGATTCTGTGAGAGTTTTTAGAGAGTTCATGGATATGTTTCCTATGGACTTACCTAGTGTTCCTCCAGATAGGAATGTGGTTTTTGCTATTGATATAGAGTTGGGCACTAAGCCCATTTTCATCTTTTCTTATATGATGGCCCTAGTAGATTTGAAAGAATTGAAGGAGCAATTTTAGGTCTTGTTAAGTAAGGCTTAATTAGACCGAGTGTGTCTCCTTGGGGTACTCCTATCTTATTTGTGAAGAAAAATGATGGATCCATGCATAGATGTATTGATTATCAATAATTGAACAAGGTGACTGTCAAGAATAAGTATTCTCTTTCTTGCATTGATGATTTCTTTGATTAGCTTCAGGCTGCCTCAGTGTTTTCAAAGATCAACTTGAGATAGGGTTACCATCATTTGAAGATTAGAGATTCCGATATTTAGAAGATAGCCTTTTGGATGCAGTATGGCCATTATGAGTTCTTGGTTATGTCTTTTGGGTTGACTTATGTTCGGGTATCATTTATGGGGTTGATGAATAGAGTATTTTGATCATATCTTTATTTATTTATGATTGTGTTCATCGATGATATTAGTTTATTCCAAGAATAAGGCCAAGCATATGCGACATTTGAGGGCTATACTTCAGAGATTGAGAGATAAGAAGTTGTATGCCAAGTTCTCTAAGTGCGTATTTTGGTTGGATTCTTTTTCTTTCTTAGGTTATGTAATTACCAAGAATGGTATTATGGTCAATCCAGCAAAGGTAGCGATGGTTCGTTATTGGGCTAGACCTATTATTCCTACCTAGGTTTGAAGTTTTATTGGCTTGGTGGGATATTATCATTGGTTTATGCAGGGTTTATCTTCCATTGTTTCCCCTTTGACCAAGTTGACTCCGCAAAAGGTTATTTTTCAGTGGTCGGATGATTGTGAGAGTAGCTTTCAAAAGCTTAAGGAGTTGTTGACTTTGGCTCCTACCTTGATTTTGCTTGAGAAGGGTGTGGGTTTCATTATTTTTTGCAATGCTTTTGGAGTAGTCTTGAGTGGTGTATTGATGTAGAAAGGTAAGCAGATAGCTTATGCTTCACGACAGTTGAAGCCTCATAAGATAAACTACCCTACTCATGATTTGGAGTTAGCCGTGGTTTTATTTGTGCTGATATTATGATGACACTACTCATATGGAGTTAATTATGAGATTTCCTCCGATCATCGTAGCCTTCAATACTTTTTCACTCAGTGGGTATTAATATAAGACAATTTAGATGGTTAGAGTTGTTCAAGGATTATTATCTCACCATTCTTTATCATCCGAGCAAGGCTAATATGATAGTTGATGCCTTGAGTCAGAAGGTGGAGAGTATGGGGAGTTTGGCTCATCTATTGGTAGGGAGCGACCTTTACCCTTAGATGTTTAGTCTTTGGCTAACCAGTTGGTTTGACTTGATATTTTGACACCTAACCATGTTTTGGCCTTTGTTGAGGCTAGATCTTTATTAATGGATCATATTCGAGCTCGAGAGTTTGATGATGAGAAGTTGAGAGTGATTCATTATAAGGTATTAAGTGGTGAGGTGAAGACGACATCTTTTGATTTTGAAGGTGTTTTGAGGATTGGTGGTCATGTTTATGTACTGAGAGTTGGTTGTTGGATTAGATTGATCTTAGAAGAGGCTCATTGTTTTAAGTATTCTATTCATCCAGGAGCGTCTAAGATGTACCTTGACTTAAAGCAACACTATTGGTGGTATGGGATGAAGAAGGACATTGTGGAGTTTATGGCCACGTGTTTGAATTGTCAACATATAAACTATGAGCATTAGAGATAGGGTGGTACTATGAAGAGGATGCCCATTCCAGAGAATGTAGGAGTGGATCACTATGGATTTTGTTATGGATAGGTTGACTAAATCAACGCATTTCTTACCTGTGAAGGTGAATTATAATGCCAAGAAGTTGGCTAAGATCTACATTTGGGATATTGTTTGATTGCACCTATCTCTATTATTTCTTATAAAGGTACGTAGTTTACCTCAAATTTTTGGACTTCTATGTAGAGTGAGTTGGGTACTCAGCTTGAGATGAGCACAACTTTTCACCCTCATATGGATGGACATTCAAAGTGGACCATTCAGGTGTTAGAACACATGCTTCGAATGTGTGTTATGGATTTTGATGGTCATTGGGACTAATTCTTACCCTTAACGGAGTTTGCCTACAATAATAGTTACCATTCTAGCATTTAGCTGGCGACTTTTGAGGATTTATATGGGTGGAGGTGTAGATCCCATGTGGGATGATTTGATTCATTTGAGGTTAGGCCATTTGATGGATTAAGTGAGATTGATTCAGTAGAGGTTTGTCGTTGTCTAGAGCAGGCAGAAGAGTTACGCCGATCATAGAGTCTGTGATGTTGCATTCATTCTAGGAGAGAGGTTTTGTTGAAGGTATCACCCATGGTGGGTGTAATGAAGTTTGGGAAGAAAGGGAGGCTTAGTTCGAGATTTATTGAGCCTTTTGAGGTACTTGAGAAGTTTGGAGATGTGTCGTGTAGGCTAGCTTTGCCTCCACATCTGCCAGTTGTTCATTCGATATTTTGTGTCTCGATGCCGAAGTAATACCTTCCAGATGATACATATGTGATCTGGTGGGATTTCGATCATGACTTGGCCTATGAAGAGGAGCCCATTGCTATCCTAGATAGACAGACTAGGAAGTTAAGGTCTAAGCATATTGATGCTATAAAAGTTCAGTAAAGACATCGCCTTATTGAGGAGATTATATGGAATATTAAGTTCTACATGTGAAGTAGATATCCCCATCTTTTTACCGACTCAGGTACTTGATTTGCTTTTCATTCAGGAAAAACTCAGTTTTAGTAGTGGATAATGTTACAACTCTTGTTCTGATTAGCTTTTTTTATGTTTTAACTATTTTTACCTTTCTTATAGTTGTTATATGCCTTATATGAATTATGAGGTTGGTGACCATGGTCCTGTCACGCCCCGAATCCCACTGGGACGGATTGGCACCCGTAGCCGATAAGGCCCGAGAGAACCAAACTGTGCTTATATCCATTCATATGCATGACATAAGAAATACCACTAGCATGTATGAGCATAAAAGACCAAAAACAGAAATCGTGGAACATGTGATAGATATACATATGTGAAACTTGGCCGTCGAGGCCATCAAGTCAAGAACATTTATACACCCACATACGTCTACAAAAGCCTCTAGCAGAACATTTACCAAAACCAATTGAAAGTCGGGACAAGTCCCCGCTTTATACAACATATACAAAACCAAAACTGTAACACCCCGTACTTGTTCTAACTTCATTTGATGCCTTGGGGTCATATCTACCTAGGTGTTGAGATTCCATGGGTATGTGTTTTATAGTGTCATTGGAGCAACATTTGATATCGGACCTAATATGTGCGATTAGACCTTTGTAGGAGGTGTTTTGTGATTTCGTGGAGAATTTGTGTAATACCCCGTACACCTTCCAACCTCATTTGGTAACTTGGAGTCATGTTTACTTGATAATTAAGATCACTAAGTAAGTATTTTGTAGTGTTTTGATAAGGTATTGGATGATATGCAAGTATGGAAAAAGTGGTCGAAAAATTCAGTAAGGCATGAAAACTTGCGCCACTGCCCTGTTTCAGGGGGTGTGGTGCAAGACTTCGGGTTTAGAGGGCAAGGAAATCTTGCGCCACTGCCTTTCTTTGCAGCAGTAGCGCAAGGCACAACAAATTGTGCCCTTCCGCGCTCGTTTTGTAACGCAATTCTACGTCGATTCTTATATGGTTTCTTTTGGTTCTTTGGAGTTCTTTGAGCATTGTTAAAGCTTTAAATACTTCAATACACTCCTACATACTCCTACATGATCAAATCATGAAATATAAACAGTTATCCAAAATGTTCAATGAAGCCATGGGCGACTAGAATTCCTATTTTTTCGATTGAGACTACGAATGAGAATCTCCTAAGAGAATATTGTCGTGACATTATGGAATTATTTACACATGAGATATATGGTGAATTATACATTAAAGTTGATGGACTAAGCTACATGTGCAATTGGGCCCAAAATGGAATGAAAGACATGGCCCAAAAGGGCAAAATGATCCATTCTTCCATTTGACCTTCTAGAACACCATATTAAATGTTAAAGAGTGGATAAGGATGGAATCAAAAGCTTATAAAAGGGACCAAAAATCTGATTTTTATTCTACACAAGTCTCATGCCTTTTTAGACCAAAAGAAGATATTTGCTCTCAAACCCTAAAGACTCAAAGCTAATTTTTGGAGCAAGATCATCACTTTTCAAGCTTGGGTAAGTGATTATTGCTATGGATTAACATATTATATGCATGGGAGATTATGTATATCATGTTGGTTGTGCTTGGAAATGGTGAACATGGCACTTTGTGTTTTTATATAAGATTTGCGATCCATGAGATTCAAGCTTGAATTATGACTTGTGCCTTTGATGGAAGAGCATGGTATGGATAAAATATGAACATGTATGGTGTGATTTTGTTATTAAACTTGTTATTTTTCTAAAAGTGTAAATTGTGGTATTTTGGCCGATATGTGCTATGAGGTGTATTAAGGTAATTTGATGGATTATTTGTGATGTGGTGTGGATAACAAAGTGTAAAGGAGAAGTGTTATGGTGAAATGTGTTGATTATCATGTATAGGTAAATGTATGGAATATTGGGGGATTTTTGGAATAATAATTTCATCAATGGTTTTGTCAAGGGGAAATGGCATGTGTAAAGGCAAATATGCAACTCATTAACGTTATATACATTTGTAAGGTAGTTGGTGGTTAATGTGAATTCCGTTATGTGTTTGTGTTGTATAGTGACACATAAAGAAGGAGCGGGACTATTGTATGCACATCTAAGATTGTATATTCGTATTGCGAATACAAGGTATGTAAGGTTACTCTGTCCGTATCTTTCTGCGGCAAATAGTATTCACATTGACATTAAGCTTGTCCTATCCCGAAATGTGCTAAGGTATCCTATATGCGGTTACCAATTGTTAATATCACATGTTTCATACTCATTGATCAATTGTGAATCATGTCTCATATTCATTGGCAATGTTCCAAAAGTACAATAAGGTTGTGTTTCAAATTTTCAATAGTGGTTAGACTCATGTATCTTGTTCAATAATCATTGTCCAATGGTTCCAATAGTGTTATGTTTCCACGAAGGATATGTTTCCAATAATGTTTATTTTCCTGTTTCTCACTCATTGATTATTGATCCAAAGCTTCAAATAAAGTTGCGACTATCATTGTATCGATCTCTTAAAAGCAAAAGTATCAATCTCTCACAAGTAAAGGTATCAATCTCAAAAGTAAAGAAATGAAGTAAGAATAAAGTACTGCATATTGGTTGTGTTCATGGGTGTTATCCATGGGGTGCAAACACGTACATGATGATGTTATTCTACCCATGGGGTGCAAGAACACCCGCATGATGATGTTACTTTATCCATGGGGTGCAAAGAACACCCGCATGACGATATGATCTTATCCATGGGGTGAAAAGAATACCTGCATGACGATGATATTTTATCCATGGGGTGAAAAGAACACCTGCATGATGAGGGCCCAGATAGTATATGAGTTATGTAAAAGTAAAGTAAAGTAAAGGCAAGAGAAAGAAAGTACGTAATGTACATGGTTTCCAAAGTACTAAATAGTGACTCATCTACATTGTGACTTATCTATATTGGTTATGCATTTGAACTTGAGTTCTTGACATACTTTCATATCTTACAAGTTTCATATGGCCTTACATACTCAGTACATTCTTCGTACTGACCCCTTTTGGGGAATTTATTTTACTTGTTGCAGGCGCAGGTGCTAGTAGACCTCCACAGTAGGTTGACAGTTAATTGCAGATCTTTGGTGATCCCCAGGTTCTTTGGAACTTTCCGAGTCACAGTTGTACAGTTGTTTTGATGTTGTAAATGTTGTATAAAGCGGGGACTTGTCCCGACTTTTAGTTGGTCTTGTAAATGTATCAGTTAGAGGCTTTTGTAGACATATGTGGGTATGGGAAAGCAAGAGACGTATGTTCATTTTGACTTGATGGCTCTAACGATCATAGTTTCATATTGTACATGTTTTCCATGACTTCCGCCATTGGCATTTTATATGTTATCGGTTACATGAGATAGTACGATGTTCATACGAGGATAGGCATATGTACATGAGCAAAGATTGGTTCTCTCGGGCCATATCGGCTTCGGGTGCCAAGCACGCCTCGTTGGGATTTGGGGCGTGACAAAAGTGGTATCAAAGCAGGTCGGTCTAATGGTGTCTACAAAGTCGTTTCTGAGTAGAGTCTTACTTATCAATGTGCTGTGCACCACATTTATAAGTAGGAGGCTACGGGACATTTAAGATGTTGATTCTTTTCTTCACTTCTATATCGTGCAATAGAGCCAGTGTTATAAGTTGAATTGTGTCTGACCATGGTAAATGTTTCTCTTTGATATAGTAACAATGCCGAACACTAGAAGAAGAAGAGATAAAGGTAAGCAGGTTGATATGCCTGCTGGAGAAGGAATGAGCAGATTACCACCTGACCAAGCTAGTCAAGGTGGAGAAAATGCTGAAATTTCATCGCGGTCTTCGTCTACCTTCCCAGCTCCGAAAGAGCCAATCGGTAGAGGAGTACCCGCAGAACCACCAATGAATTCCACATATCAAGATCTTAGGAATGCAGTACATATGTTGACACAATTAGTGGCAGCACAAAGTCAAGGACGAGTTGGTCCGACGACAAATGAGGATGATGCGGCTAGAGTGGCAAGTCGCAAAACATAAGACTTTCTAAAATTGGACCCTACTATATTCACTGGGTCAGACATGGAAGCAGAACCACCAATGAATGCCACAGATCAAGATCTTAGGAATGCAGTACATATGTTGACACAATTAGTGGCAGCACAAAGTCAAGGACGAGTTGGTCCGACGACAAATAAGGATGATGCGGCTAGAGTGGCGAGTCGCAGAACACAAGACTTTCTAAAATTGGACCCTACTATATTCACTGGGTCAGACTTGGAAGCAGATCCACAGGACTTCGTGGATCAAATCCAGAGGGCTCTAGAAGTTATGCACGTGACTGGGGTTGAAACAGTGGAACTTGCGGCCTATAGACTGAAAGGCGAAGCAATATTGTGGTATGAGGACTGGAAAAGATCAAGGGGTATTGTTGCACTCCCATATGGTTGGGAAGAATTTAAAACAACATTCCTTGATCGTTACCTCCCCTATGAAATTTGGGAGGCACGTGCAGATCAGTTTCTGAATTTACGCCAAGGGAACATGAGTGCTCGAGAATATAGTTTGCAATTTAATTCCTTGGCTTGATATGCTCCGAATGTGGTGGCTACGATGACGGATAGGGTCAATCGATACGTGGATAGATTAGAACCATAGTTGGTAAGAGACTGCGCCATTGCTGCTTTAAATAAAGATATGGATATAGCGAGAATTCAGGCCTTCGCCCAGAAAATGGAAGATCAAAGACAGAGAAGAGGGACACAAGAATCTGAGGAATGGCCATCAAAAAGGACAAGATCCATGGGGTAGTCTATAGTGTCCCCAGGAGGATCTGGATCTCGAATGTTACAGCCTAGACCCTCATTCTCTTATTCCACAACAGGCGCTCCATCTCACTCCCAAGGATTTAGGGGGCAGTCATAGTGGGCAGAGTGGTAGGATGCCAGATTCACAGACAGCAGGGTCTTCTCGCCCACTGTGCCCATTTTGTAGACGATTTCATGTAGGTGAATGTCGGATGGGGACGAATGCTTGTTATTGGTGTGGTATGCCAGGTAACATAATGAGAGACTGCCCACGATGAGGCTTGGGTAGTATGGTACGACCTGCGGGGTCCACTGTGGCATCATCATCATTGGTTCCTTCTTTAGACCAAGGTGTGCAGTCTGTTAGTCGTGGCAGAGGTTCCAGAGGAGCAGCCAGTACTAGTGGGGTCCAGAATTGCACTTATACTTTAGTGGACCGGCAGAATGAGGGAACATCTCCTGATGACGATACAGGTATTTAGGTATATTACCATATTGTTACATGATGTATATGTACTGACTGATCTGCGCTCTACTCTATCGTATGTTATTCCACCGGCTACTATAATCCGAATATAATAGGCACTGGAGTTATTAGTTACATCAATGGAAATATCTCCACCTGTCGGTGAATATAGTATAGGTAAAAGAACCTATCATAATGATATAGTAGATGTTGTGATCTTAGATGATAAAGTACTCTTAAAAACATCACTCATGAAAGGTATAACAGAATTCAGGAAGAATGGAACTACACAGCATGCCATGTGAAATAGAAAAAAAAATTGATGAAATCAACGTACCCATATTTATTTCAAATGGAAGAAAAGGTTCAAAATGTGGAAGTGGACAAATAACAAGTAAGTATCGATGAGCCTTAAGTGTTTATGTATATGTATGCTAGTATAGAGATGCATTTGTCGTAATTGAAGCGATACTATTAACATTCGAGGACGAATGTTTCTAAGGGGGGAACAATGTAACACCCCGTACTTGTTATAAATTCATTTGATGCCTTGGGGTCGTATCTACCTAGGTGTTGAGATTCCATGGGTATGTTTTTTATAGTGTCATTGGTGCAACATTTGATATCGGACCTAATATGTGTGATTAGACCTTCATAGGAGGTGTTTTGTGATTTCGTGGAGCATTTGTGTAATACCCCGTACACCTTCCAACCTCATTTGGTAACTTGGAGTCATGTTTACTTGATGATTAATATCACTAAGTAAGTATTTTGTAGTGTTTTGATAAGGTATTGGATGATATGCAAGTATGGAAGAAGTGGCCGAAAAATTCAGCAAGGCATGAAAATTTGCGCCACTGCCCAGTTTCAGGGGGTGTGGAGCAAGCCTTCAGGTTCAGAGGGCAAGGAAATCTTGCGCCACTGCCTTGCTTTGCAACGGTGGCGCAAGGCACAACAAATTGTGTCCTTCCGCGCTCGTTTTGTAACGCAATTCTACGTCGATTCTTATATGGTTTCTTTTGGTTCTTTGGAGTTCTTTGAGCATTGTTAAAGATTTAAATACTTCAATACACTCCTACATAATCAAATCATGAAATATAAATAGTTATCCAAAATGTTCAATGAAGCTATGGGCGACTAGAATTCCTATTTTTGCGATTGAGACTACGAATGAGAATCTCGTAAGATAATATTGTCGTGACATTATGGAATTATTTACACATGAGATATATGGTGAATTATACATGAAAGTTGATGGACTAAGCTACATGTGCAATTGGGCCCAAAATGGAATGAAAGACATGGCCCAAAAGGGCAAAATGATCCATTCTTCCATTTGACCTTCTAGAACACCATATTAAATGTTAAAGAGTGGATAAGGATGGTCTCAAAAGCTTATAAAAGGGACCAAAAATCTTATTTTTATTCTACACAAGTCTCATGCCTTTTTAGACCAAAAGAAGATATTTGCTCTCAAACCCTAAAGACTCAAAGCTAATTTTTGGAGCAAGATCATCACTTTTCAAGCTTGGGTAAGTGATTATTGTTATGGATTAACATATTATATGCATGGGAGATTATGTATATCATGTTGGTTGTGCTTGGAAATGGTGAACATGGCACTTTGTGTTTTTATATAAGATTTGTGATCCATGAGATTCAAGCTTGAATTATGACTTGTGCCTTTGATGGAAGAGCATGGTATGGATAAAATATGAACATGTATGGTGTGATTTTGTTATTAAACTTGTTATTTTTCTAAAAGTGTAAATTGTGGTATTTTGGCCGATATGTGCTATGAGGTGTATTAAGGTAATTTGATGGATTATTTGTGATGTGGTGTGGATAACAAAGTGTAAAGGAGAAGTGTTATGGTGAAATGTGTTGATTATCATGTATTGGTAAATGTATGGAATATTGGGGGATTTTTGGAATAATAATTTCATCAATGGTTTTGTCAAGGGGAAATGGCATGTGTAAAGGCAAATATGCAACTCATTGACTTTATATATATTTGTAAGGTAGTTGGTGGTTAATGCGAATTCCGTTATGTATTTGTGTTGTATAGTCACATAAAGAAGGAGTGGGACTATTGTATGCACATCTAATATTGTATATTCGTATTACAAATACAAAGTATGTAAGGTTACTCTGTCTGTATCTTTCTGTGGTAAATAGTATTCACATTGACATTACGCTTGTCCTATCCCAAAATGTGCTAAGGTATCCTATATGCGGTTACCAATTGTTAATATCAAATGTTTCATACTGATTGATCAATTGTGAATCATGTCTCATATTCATTGGCAATGTTCTGAAAGTCCAATAAGGTTGTGTTTCAAAGTTTCAATAGTGGTTAGACTCATGTTTCTTGTTCAATAATCATTGTCCAATGGTTCCAATAGTGTTATGTTTCCACGAAGGCTATGTTTCCAATAATGTTTATTTGCATGTTTCTCACTCATTGATTATTGATCCAAAGCTTCAAATAAAGTTGTGACTATCATTGTATCGATCTCTCATAAGCAAAAGTATCAATCTCTCACAAGTAAAGGTATCAATCTCAAAAGTAAAGAAATGAAGTAAGAATAAAGTAATGCATATTGGTTGTGTTCATGGGTGTTATCCATGGGGTGCAAACACCTGCATGATGATGTTATTCTATCCATGGTGTGCAATAACACCCGCATGATGATGTTACTTTATCCATGGGGTGCAAAGAACACCCGCATGACGATATGATCTTATCCATGGGGTGAAAAGAATTCCTGCATGACGATGATATTTTATACATGGGGTGAAAAGAACACCTGCATGATTAGGGCCTAGACATTATATGAGTGATATAAAAGTAAAGTAAAGTAAAGGCAAGAGAAAGAAAGAACGTAATGTACATGGTTTCCAAAGAACTGAATAGTGACTCATCTACATTGTGACTTATCTATATTGGTTATGCATTTGAACTTGAGTTCTTGACATACTTTCATATCTTACAAGTTTCATATGGCCTTACATACTCAGTACATTCTTCGTACTGACCCCTTTTGGGGAATTTTTTTACTTGCAGCAGGCGTAGGTGCTAGTAGACCTCCACAGTAGGTTGACAGTTAATTGCAGATCTTTGGTGAGCCCCAGTTGCTTTGGGACTTTCCGAGTCACAGTTGTACAGTTGTTTTGATATTGTAAATATTGTATAAAGCAGGGACTTATCCCGACTTTTAGTTTGTCTAGTAAATGTATCAGTTAGAGGCTTTTGTAGACATATGTGGGTATGGGAATGCAAGAGACGTATGTTCATTTTGACTTGATGGCTCTAACGGCCATAGTTTCATATTGTACATGTTTTCCATGACTTCCGCCATTGGAATTTTATATGTTATCAGTTACATGAGATAGTACGATGTTCATATGAGGATATGCATATGTACATAAGCAAAGATTGGTTCTCTCGGGCCATATCGGCTTCGGGTGCCAGTCACGCCACATTGGAATTTGGGGCGTGACAAAAACATATGAACAATTGTGACTCGGAGAAGCCCCGAACTAACTGGAGCTCACCAATGATCCGCAACAACTGGCAATCTACTATGGAGGCCTACTAGTACCTGCGCCTGCAGCAAGTAAGGTATGTCCCACAAGGGATGTCAGTACGAAGAATGTACTGAGTATGTAAGGCTCAAATGAAACTGTGTGATATGTAAATATATCAATGAACTCAAATACAAATGCATAACCAACATGGGTAAGTCATCATTCTGTGTTTTAGGAATCAAGTATATTGCTTTCATTACTTTCTTTGCTTCTATGATTATTCATCTTTGCCTGTGACTTGTGATACCCGGGCCCCAACTGAACAGTGGGTTTTAACATAACATAACGTTATGTTGGGATCGGCTCGAGCCAGGCTTATGCCTCTAGAGCTACCACCCATGAATCAATATATATATCGGGATCGACTCGAGCTAGGTTATTACCTATTGAGCTGCCACCCATGAATCAATATATATATCGGGATCGACTCGAGCTAGGTTATTACCTATTGAGCTGCCACCCATACCAACATATCAGGTTCGGCTCGAGCTAGGTTATTACCTCTAGAGCTACCCCCTATCAGCATTGGTCCGAGCTAGGCTTATGCCTCTAGGACTTCCCTCTAATCCAACAATCTCGGGATCGGCTTGGGCTAGGCTTTTGCCCCCAGAGCTACCACCCATACTCAATCATTAACCACATATATGCATTACTTCATTCTTTACTTTTAAGATTGATACAATGATAGTAATAACTTTATTTGAAGCTTTGGATCAATAAACAATGAGTAAGAGACATGTGAATAAACATTATTGGAAACATAGCCTTATTGGTAACATAACACTATTGGAACCATTGGACAATAATCAATGAACAAGAGACATGAGTATAACCACTATTGGAACTTTGGAACATAACTTTATTGGGATTTTAGAACATTAATGAATATGAGACATGTGATTCACAATCGATCAATAAGTAGGAAACATGTGATAATGACCATTGATAACCGGATATAGGATACCTTAGCACATTTCGGGATGGGACAAGTGTAATGTCAATGTGGATACTATTTGCTACAGAAAAAATACGGACAAAGTAACCTTACATACCTTCACTTCCATGTATGAGTATACTCAATCGTATACATGAATACAATAGCCCAGCTTCTTCCTTACGTCTTACTCTACAATACAAGTACATATCGGAGCTTACATTAGCAACTAGTTACTATACAGGCGTACAAGATGACAATGAACTATATGACTGTCATATAATATCATGTCATCCCTTACAATACAATCCTCTATATTTACATATCAACAACACCATAACTTTCCACACATCGACCAAGATATCATACATCAATAGCATTTCACACTACACTTACCCTTTATGCTTTCTCATTATCATTCCATCACAATTAATCCTTCATAAAAACATATGAACAACAATCCACACTCAACATAGTCCACCATACCTCCATATGAAACTTTAAAGTCATTAAAACAATATCACAAGTTGATAATTACATCCAGAAAGGGTATCGGGGCCTTCGGGGATCAAGACGATACGAAAACATACCAAACCAAACCTGGGGATGACCTGCGAAGCCATTTGTGCTTGCAGGTGGCTGAGGTGTGCCTGCAGGTGGCTGGTAGCAGATGCCATAGGCACCTGCATTGGCATCTGCACCCGCAGGTGCCCTTGTCTGCGGGGGCGGATGCCTGTTTTGGTCCGAAATGGTCTCTTTTGGGTCTTTTAGTGCCATGAATTGTCCATGCTCATATACAAAATTGTTTTGACATAGTTTTGATCATATTTAATACCAACAATCAGCCATGGTGTCACAACACACATAACAACACGCAAAACGACACTTCACGGTCAATACGTCACCAAAATCATAACCAATTTCACAATAACAATTCCAAACATTATACACAAGTATAAAACAAAGTAATACTATAATAACATCTCACATGTCAATATTTAATCCATAAATTTCACTTCCTTCAAGACCACAAGTCCATGTTCAAGTTCACAAGACAAAACCATTCTCCGATTGCCAAAATAGACAGTTTTACACATAGCACACTGTCCAACACTTTGTCAACACAACAAACATGATTTATACACCATATTAGACATATTATATACTGAACCATGAGAATAAATACTTACCAAAGAGTGATCTTGTCCCAAAAGAGATGAGAGCTTAGGGTTTGTATATTGAGAGAAAAATGTGGAAAATGCTAGAAAAGGGCATGTGTGTTTTTATGAAATAAAAATCTGGTTTATTGGATTATATAGCCCCTTTATAATGATCCTCATCCTCACACTTGGTGTGTTTACTTTTTCAATGGATGAGTATTGGAAGAATGGGTCAAATTCCCACTTTGGGCCATGTCTTTCTATGGTTTTTGGGCTTCATTTAGGGCCCAATTGTACAAGACTTATTAATGCCCACAATTTAATACATAATTCACCAAATCTCCCATGTTTCCATATTTTCATAATGTTACGGTAGCCAGCTAGACTCAGAAACGTATGGGGTGTTACATTCTTCCCCCCTTAGAAACATTCGTCCTCGAATGTTAGTGTTATCATTTCAAAGTAAACAATTATAAGTCTAGGAGCATTCTTCATATCATCATATAGAGATATACTCAAAGCTTATAAATACTTACTTGACATTCTTCCTTTTGGAACAAATGAGGGTACTTGGATTTCATCATCTCTTCAGCTTCCCATGTGACCTCTTCTATTTGTTGATTTCTCCAAATTACCTTTACGGATATTATATATTTATTCCTCAACCTCTTCACTTGTCTATCCAGAATGTCAATAGGTATCTCCTCATAGGTAAGATCCTCTGTAACCTGTATATCGTCAATAGGAGTAAAATGAGATGGATCTCTTATGCACTTTCGAAGCATTGAAATATGAAATACTGGATGAACTATGGAGAGTTCCTGGGGTAGCGCTAACTCAAACGCAACTTGCCCAACTATTCTAATAATTTCATATGGGCCTATATAACGTGGACTTAATTTCCCTTTCTTTCCGAACCGCATTACCCCTTTCATCGGTGAAACCTTTAAAAATACCCAATCACCTATGGAGAATTCAAATCCTCTTCTTGTGACATCGGCATATGACTTGTGTCTACTCTGTTCCATTTGTCGGCATATGACATCGGAATACAAGCTCATAGCATATCTTCAAGTGTCTGAATAGTACATTCTGCTTGTCCATCTATTTGAGGATGGAAAGCCGTACTCAGATTCACCTACGTACCCAAACTCTGCTTGAAAGATCTCCAAAAGCGCACTATAAACTGTGCTCCTCTGTTTGATAGAATGGAAAGTGGAATACCATGTAACCGCACTATCTTTTTAACATATAATCTTGCATAATATTCAACTGTATAGGTGGTCTTGAATGGTAGAAAATGCGAAGACTTGGTAAGCCTGTCAGCTATAACCCATATAGAATCAAATTTCCGCAGCGTACGAGGCAAACCTGTGATGAAGTCCATATTAATCATATCCCATTTCCAGACTAGATGATTGATACATTGCATGTAACCTCCTGGTTTCTGATGCTCTACCTTTACTTGTTGACAATTCGGGCACTGAGCGACAAATTCTGCAATGTTCCTCTTCATATTTCCCCACCAATACACTTCTTTTAAATCATGGTACATTTTAGTAGCACCCGGATGAAGAGAATAGCGTGAATGATGTGCCTCTATCATAATTCGTTTCCTCAACTTATCTACATCTGGTACACATAATCTACCTTGGCACTGGAGCACCCCTTCTTGTGTTAGATCAAATGCCTTTTTCAAATTTTGTTCTACATTTTTCTTTAGCTGTGATAACATAGGATCTGTAAACTTCTTCTCTTTCACCTCAGCTATTAGTAAAGATTCAGCCGCATTTTGTACAATAACCCCGTCATCTGAGGATTCAGGAAGATGAACCCCCAAGCTAATTGATGTAGGTCTTTGATTATCTCTTTCTTTTCCGTCAATTGGCCACTAGTACTTTCTGTTGCCTTGCAGCTCAATGCATCAGCTACCACATTTGCTTTTCCTGGATGGTATAAAATATCAATATCATAGTCTTTCAATAACTCAAGCCCCCTCCTTTGCCTCAAATTGAGTTCCTTCTGCTTAAAGATATATTGCAAACTTTTGTGATCAGTATAGATATCAACATGAACTCCATACAAATAATGACGCCATATCTTTAAAGCAAAAACCACCGCTGCTAATTCAAGATCATGTGTGGGATAGTTTCTCTCGTGTGGCTCAACTGTCGTAAGGCATATGCTATGACATTACCGTGCTGCATCAATACACACCCTAGGCCAATCCCGAAAGCATCACAATACACTGCATAACCTTCGATACCTTCGGGAAGTACTAAAACTGGTGTGGAGGTTAATTTATCTTTCAACTCTTGGAAGCTTTTCTCACACGCATCATTCCACTAAAATTTAACTGCCTTATGTGTAAGCTTTGGTAACGGTGCAGCAATAGAGGAAAAACCTTCCACAAATCTTCTGTAATAACCTGCCAATCTAAGAAAACTACGAATCTCGGTGGCTGTCGTAGGCCTTGGCCAATTTTTCACTGCTTCAATCTTCTGTGTATCAACCTGTATCCTTTCATCTGACACAATGTGACCCAAGAATGAGACTGATTTTAACCAAAACTCACACTTGGAGAACTTTGCATACAACTTATGCTCACGGAGTATCTGTAACACCTGCAGTAAGTGATTAGCATTGTCCTCTGGTGATCTTGAATAAACCAGGATGTCATCTCTAAATACCGTGACGAACACATCCAGAAATGGATTAAACACCCTATTCATCAAATCCATGAATACAACTGGTACATTCGTTAGTCCAAATGACATAACTAAAAATTCATAATGGCCACACCGTGTTCGAAAAGCTGTCTTGGGTACATCTTTTTCTCTAACTCTGACTTGATGGTAACCCGACCTCAAGTCAATCTTTGAAAAACACTTGGCACCCTGTAACTGTTTAAACAAATCATCAATTTGAGGGAGGGGATATTTGTTCTTGATCGTTACCTTATTCAATTGCCGATAGTCGATGCACATTCTAAACGTACCATCTTTCTTCCATACAAATAATATTGGTGCACACCACGGAGACATACTCGGCCTGATAAAGCCCTTGTCTAGCAAATCTTTCAATTGTTCCTTCAATTCACTAAATTCTGCTGGAGCCATTCTATATGGAGGAATAGAGATAGGCTGAGTGCCTGGAACCACATCAATGCCAAACTCTACTTCTCGTTCTGGGGGTAAGCCTGGAAGATCCTTTGGGAATACATCCAGAAATTCATTGACCACTGGAACCGACTGCGTAGTTAGGGGCTCCACTTCAGTATCTTTCACCCGTACTAAATGACATATGTAACCCTTAGTATTAATTTTCCTTGATTTCAAATAGGAAATAAATCTCCCTCTTGGTGCCCCCACATTACCCTGCCATTCAAGAACATTTTCTTACAGAAAAGAAAAATGTACCTTCTTGGCCCGGCAATCTACCGTGGCATAGCAAGAGGCCAACCAATCCATTCCCATTATCACATCAAAATCCACCATGTCTAGTTCAATGAGATCGGCCAATGTATCATGACCACACACAGTTACCACACAATTTTGATATACTCTTTTTGCAGCAATACATTCACCAATCGGTGTAGACACGTTAATTGATTTAATTAATAATTCTGGTGCTTTTGCAAATTTCACAGCAATCAATGGAGTAACATAGGACAATGTAGAACCGAGGTCAATCAATGCATTTACATTATATGAGAATATGGATAATGTACCTGTGACAACATCAGGAGAAGCCTCTGAATTTTGTCCGTCCACTAAAGCATAAGTGCGATTCTGGACCCCACTAGTACTGGCTGCTCCTCTGGCACCTCTACCCCAACCAACAAACTGCACACCTTGGCCTAAAGAAGGAACAGATGCTAACGACGCAACGTCCAATCCTACCGGTCGTGCTATACCACCCATGCTCCTCTGGGGACACTCTTTCATCATGTGCCCTGTCATACCGCACCAAAATCAAGAATTTGTTCCCAATCGACATGTACCTGCATGAATATGCCTGCAGTACTGACAATGCTAACGAGGAAAACCTGCTTCCTGTGATCCATGAACTCCACTACTCTGCCCAGATGAACCACCTCTAAACCCTAAAAATTGAGAGTAAGCACCTGCTGTGGAATGGGAAAATGATGGTCTAGGTGGTATAGGAAACATACGAGGCCTAGATCCTCCTTGAGACATCATAGATGGTCCCATAGGTCTAGCCCTTTTGGACTGTCCTTTGCGAAATTCATGTGCCATTCTTCTCTGTCTTTGATCTTCCATTTTCTGGGCGAAGGCCTGAATTCTCGCTATGTCCATATCCTTATTCAAGGAAGCAATAGTGCAATCCCTAAACAAATATGGCTCTAATCTGTCCATGTATCGATGGACTCTATCTATCATTGTAGCCACCACATTTGGAGCATATCGAGCCAAGGAATTAAATTGCAAGTTGTATTCTCTAACACTCAAATTCCCTTGACGGAGATTTAGAAACTGATCTGCACGTGCTTCACGGAT
This sequence comes from Capsicum rhomboideum, assembly GCA_031232105.1. NCBI lineage: Eukaryota > Viridiplantae > Streptophyta > Magnoliopsida > Solanales > Solanaceae > Capsicum > Capsicum rhomboideum. The sequence continues at coordinate 57,879,670 of CP124718.1, forward strand.
CTCATAGGGAAGGTAATGATAAAGGAAAGCCACTTTAAATTCTTCCTAATTAGGCGGATTTGCACTAATATCACGAGATTTCTTCCAATCCTCATACCACAATATCGCCTCTCCTTTCAATCTATACGCAGCAAGTTCAACTATTTCTACCCTCGTCACATGCATAACTTCCAGAGCCCTCTGAATCTGATCCACGAAGTCCTGTGGATCTGCTATCGGGTCTGACCCAGTGAATATAGGAGGGTCCATTTTCAGAAAATCCTGTGTTCTGCAACTCGCCACTCTAGCCGCATGTGTCATTGGACCAGCTCGTCCTTGACTTTGTGCTGCCACTAACTGTGTCAACATATGTACTGCATTTCTAAGGTCCTGATCTGTGGTGTTCATTGGTGGTTCTGCGGGTACTTCTCTACCGACTGGCTCTTCCAGAGCTGGAAAAGTAGAAGAAGACCGCAATGAAATTTCAGCATTTGCTCCACCTTGACTATCTTGGTCAGGTGGTAATCTACTCATTCCTTCTTCAGCAGGCATATCCACCTGCTTACCTTTACCTCTACCTCTTCTCGTGATTGGCATTTTTACTATACAAAAGAAAAACAATTACCATGGTCTAATACAATTCAACTTACAACACTGGCTCTATTGCACGATCTAGAAGTGAAGAAAAGAAACAACTCCTAAATGTCCCGTAGCCTCCTACTTATAAATGTTGTGCACAACACATTGATAAGTAAGACTCTACTAAGACACGGCTTTGTAGACACCCGTAGAACAACCTGCTCTGATACCACATTTGTCAAGCCCCGAATCCCATCGGGACGGATTGGCACCCATAGCCGATAAGGCCCGAGAGAACCAAACTGTGCTTATATCCATTCATATGCATGACATAAGAAATACCACTATCATGTATGAGCATAAAAGACCAAAAACGAAAATCGTGGAACATGTGATAGATATACATATGTGAAACTTGGTCGTCGAGGCCATCAAGTCAAGAACAACATATACCTCTTACATTTATACACCCACATACGTCTACAAAAGCCTATAGCAAAACATTTACCAAAACCAACTGAAAGTCGGGACAAGTCCCCGCTTTATACAACATATACAAAACCAAATCATATGAACAACTGGGACTCGAAGAAGCCCCGAACTAACTGGAGCTCAACAATAATCCGCAATAACTGGCAACCTACTGTGGAGGCCTACTAGTACCTGCGCCTGCAGCAAGTAAGGTAAGTCCCACAAGGGACGTCAGTACGAAGAATGTAATGAGTATGTAAGGCTCAAATGAAATTGTATGATATGTAAATATATCAATGAACTCAAATACAAATGCATAACCAACATGGATAAGTCATCATTCTGTGTTTTGGGAATCAAGTATATTACTTTCATTACTTTCTTTGCTTCTATGATTATTCATCTTTGCCTGTGACCTGTGATACCCGAGCCCCGACTGAACAGTGGGTTTTAACATAACATAACGTTATGTTGCGATCGGCTCGAGCTAGGCTTATGCCTCTAGAGATACCACCCATGAATCAATATATATCTGGATCGGCTCGAGCTAGGTTATTACCTCTAGAGTTGCCACCCATACAAACATATCAGGTTCGGATCGAGCTAGGTATTACCTCTAGAGCTACCCCCTGTCAGGATCGGTCCGAGCTAGGCTTATGCCTCTAGGACTGCCCCCTGATCCAATAATCTCGGGATCGGCTTGGGCTAGGCTTTTGCCCCCAAAGCTACCACCCATACTCAATTATTAACCACATATGCATTACTTCATTCTTTACTTTTGAGATTGATACATAGATAGTCATAACTTTATTTGAAGCTTTGGATCAATAATCAATGAGTAAGAGACATGTGAATAAACATTATTGGAAACATAGCCTTATTGGGAACATAACACTATTGGAACCATTGGACAATAATCAATGAACAAGAGACATGAGTATAACCACTATTGGAACTTTGGAACATAACTTTATTGTGATTTTAGAACATTATCAATGAATAAGTAGGAAACATGTGATAATGACCATTGATTACCGGATATAGGATAGCTTAGCACATTTCGGGATCGGACAAGTGTAATGTCAATGTGGATACTATTTGCTACAGAAAAATACGGACAAAGTAAACTTACATACCTTCACTTCCAAGTATTAGTATACTCAATCGTATACATGAATACAATAGCCCAGCTTCTTCCTTACGTCTTACTCTACAATACAAGTACATATCGGAGCTTACATTAGCAACTAGTTACTATACAGGCGTACAAGACGACAATGAACTATATGAATGTCGTATAATGTCATGTCATCCCTTAAAATACAATCCACTATATTTCCATATCAACAACACCATGACTTTCCACACATCGACCAAGATATCATACATCAATAGCATTTCACACTACACTTACCCTTTATGTTTTCTCATTATCATTCCGTCACAATTACTCCTTAATAAAAACATATGAACAACAATACACACTCAACATAGTCCACCATACCTCCATATTACACTTTGAAGTCATTAAAACGATATCACAAGTTGATAATTACATCCAAAAAGGGCATAGGGGCCTTCAGGGATCAAGACGATGCGAAAACATACCAAACCGAACCTGGGGATGACCTGCGAAGCCACCTGAGCTTTAAGGTGTCTGAGGTGTCCCCGCAGGTGGCTGGTAGTAGATGCCAGAGGCACCTGCATTGGCATCTGCGCCCGCAGGTGCCCTCGTCTGCGGGGGCGGATGCCTGTTTTGGTCCGAAATGGTCTCTTTTGGGTCTTTTAATGCCATGAATTGTCCATGCTCATAGAAAAACTTATTTTGACATATTTTTGATCATATTTAATACCAAAAATCATCCATGGTGTCACAACACACATAACAACACCCAAAATGACACTTCACGGTCAATACGTCACCAAAATCATAACCAATTTCACAATAACAATTCCAAACATTATACACAAGGATAAAATAAAGTAATACTATAATAACATCTAACATTTCAATATGTAATCCATCAAGTTCACTTCCTTCAAGACCACAAGTCCATGTTCAAGTTCACAAGACAAAACCATTCTCCGATTGCCAAAATAAACAGTTTTACACATAGCACACTGTCCAAAACTTTGCCAACACAACAAACATGATTTATACACCATATTAGACATATTATATACTGAACCATGAGAATAAATACTTACCAAAGAGTGATCTTGTCCCAAAAGAGATGAGAGCTTAGGGTTTGTATATTGAGAGAAAAATGTGGAAAATGCTAGAAAAGGGCATGTGTGTTTTTATGAAATAAAAAACTGGTTTCTTGGATTATATATCCCCTTTATAATTATCCTAATCCTCACACTTGGTGTGTTTACTTTTTCAATGGATGAGTATTGGAAGAATGGGTCAAATTCCCACTTTGGGCCATGTCTTTCTATGGTTTTTGGGCTTCATTTAGGGCCCAATTGTACAAGACTTATTAATGCCCACAATTTAATACATAATTCATCAAATATATCATTTTTCCATATTTCCATGAATGTTACGGTAGACAGCTAGACTCAGAAACGTACGGGGTGTTACAGGTCCCCAAAGTGTTTGGGAGTGATTTGAGTGAGTTTAAGATTTTAAATAGCCTTGAAAGTGATTAGTTTGAATTTGCTCAATATTTTGTGATCCGAGCATCAGATGGTAATTATGTTAGTTCTATTAGATCTGAAATGTTGGTTTTGGGTTAGTTGCATGGTTGATTTGATTTTTGAGCCTTTATATTGAGTTTTGACCTCTTAGGCGAGAAACTAGTTAGCTTAGTCTAAAATGTGTCCCAAGGGTTAGTCTATTGATACCAACCTATTTTAACAAATCTAATAGTTCTATTGAGTCTGGAACATCAAAATTAGCCTAGTGGCATTATTGAATTATTTTTATGGGCTCTCAACTGAATCCCGAGGGTCCATTCGAAGTCATTTTTACTTAGCATTATTTCAGCTGGTTTCTGGTGCAACCGCTTAAGCTGCCATTTGGTCTCCTTAGCGATGCCACCTTAGAAAAAATGTACCTCCTTAGCGGCCACTTGCGTGGAAAGTGACTACTGCCTTAGTGGTAGTATGGCAGGTCACACAATGTTTCTTAGGCAACCATCTTACCGCATAGACGAATTTGCTGGTATAAAATATCTCTTTCTTCTCCTTTATTCTATTCTTCCATTTTAAAGCTTTGGGGTCTCAATTTTGGAAATTTCAAAGATGTTTTTTCATCAAATTAGACTTGGGTGAGCTTCTAAACATGATTTTTAGACTTATTCATCGATTATTTCACTAAATCATCTTCAAAACTTGGATTTTAGACTTAGATTTTTGAGGTCTCACCTGATAAAGAGAGAAAATAGTTTTTCTTCAATTTCAACTTGGTTTTCAATGGATTTTCATATTTAGAATCCTTAAGAGTATGTAAAACACGATTCTTAAATAAAATTCCATTTTCTTCCTTTTTTCTTTGGGGTCAATTTTCGAAATATTTTTGGACCCAAAACAAAAGTAGCTAATATGGGTATATTTGGACTCTTTTTGATGCGTAGATTATATTTTTGATAGATTTGGATTGTTCCAAGGCTGCACGAAAGGGAAAAGCTCTGTGCTGAAGGGTCCAGGCTTGAGATTCAACTTTTTGAGGTAGGTTATGGCTTAACTTTGTTCATACTAGGTTGGGTAATTAATCATTCATATAAAGTATGCTATAAAATGGGGATTTAATCATGACATACATATTCTGAGATCATATTATTATCGTGTTGTCCATGTGGGAGCTTATGTGAATATCATCGTTGACTTGAGGTATTATTATTGTGATGCCCGTGCGGGGGCTAATATCCAACTTATTAGAGCATTATTTGTCTTATTATTATCTTGATGCCCAAGTAGGGGCTTAAAGTGTTAATATTTATGTCTCACATGAATCCTTTTTACTATGCTTCCATGCTATGACTTATATCAAGATTTATTCAAATTTGAGGAGATTGACGTTTATACTATTATGGAACTAATTTATTACATGATATTGATTTGGTTATAAGTATGCATCCTGGTTTTATTCATCCATATTCTTAGAATTGGTACTACTGAGAAACATTGATTTTGAAATTACAATGGAACACTTTATACTACCCCTTGACTGAGGAATGTGCCGGTAAGGTTGATTGAGATATGAGATTGTGAACGTATATGAATTGTGAACCCCCATGGTATACAATCCTGGAAGCTTTCATTCGTAAGGTGTATACGAGGTGATATTGAGATATTGTATTATGGTCATTGCATTTCATTGCATCACTTTTATTCCTTTTATGTGTTTGACACCGTGTATTTAGCCTTCTTATATATTTGTGTGTAGTCATTCGTATATTGTTATTATACTTGTGGAATTATTAGGAGATATAGTTTGAGCCATTATTGGTAACTTTTATGTATGCAAGTGGAAGTGTGCCCATATTATACTTATTTAGTTTTCTACTTTACTCGATCGGCCTATGACGTCTACTGAGTACAAGTGGACCTTACTCACTCCATCTTTCTGTATCCTTTTGATGCAGATCCCAATACAAGTGCAACCAGTGGAGCTTGAGATCATCTGGAGTAGAGACTATCTCGGAGTACTGGTGAGCTCCAGTGTTCGGGGCATATTCCAGACTTCATCCTATCTTTATTTTGTCTTTATTTTTCTTATCAGAGATAGATTCATGTATTTTGATTTCTATGTTAGTTTATTAGTACTCTCTCTCATGACACTAGATCTTGGATTCAGGTTGTATTTTGTTATGTTACAGACTTAATTTATTTATATGTTGTCTGACTTTATCTTAAAGTCTCGTATCTGGTATTATTTATTTCTTTTCTGCATTTGTATTACCTTTTTAGGTGTTGGGCTTACCTGCTCAGGGTATGGGATGGGGTAGGTTCCATCATGACCTCATATTCTAAGTCGTGAAAATATCTTAGGAAGAAATCCTAGCAAGAAGTTTTCCATCAACTAATATAGTCTATCAGGAAGAGTTTGACATTCATGTGTGTAGTGATACCCTAATAGTGCAGAGTAAAGTAACTATAGCCTAGTTTAGAGAATAGGCCCATAGACCTAAGATATAGACCCCTCGAGCTAAGAAGGGGATGGTGAGTTCATGAACCACAACTAGTCTTGAGATTAACTTCTACAAAAGAGTTATGATGTGACAAAGATTCATTCTTATCTCAATATATTCTTTGTACTTCAGTCGAGATGATACTCAACTTCATTCCTCCATACTAGTGCCATGCCTCATACACTCTATTTTGATTCTTGTCCATGTTTAGTTCCTAAAATGAGAAGTAGTAGTCATACTCTTGTAATAGATCCTAAAAGCTCTTGTTTCATGTTTTTTATGTTGTGGATTCCTCACATAAACTCATGCATATATGCTCTTTCATAGTTGTTTTAACCCTTGATTTGATACAGTATAGTTCATATAGTATAGTCAGCCAAAGAAAATATTGATTAGTTCCATTCATACATTAATTCTAGCTTCAACAATCATTCAAAGACAAATGATCCCAAGGGAGAGATATTGTAACACCTCAATATTTTGGGCAAAGATTTGAAGCATCCAATGTATGTAATTAGACCCAAACTTGATACGGGTGGGATAAGCTCCACAAGTACACGACCTTTCACATGAAGCCAAGCTCCAGAATTACAAAAACTCCAAACCTTGTTCATGCAAATGGCCGTGTGTGAGTTGGTGATTGAGCCTCCTAAGGATCTAAATGTTTTTAAGTGTGAAGATGGACCTTGAAGTGTAATAAACTTACACTCCAAGGGCGACACCCTAGACAAGGACAAGCTAGTCATTTTGCTTTATTTTGCCTTGTAATATAAATAGAAGATATTAGGGTTATTTGGGCAATTCTCTCATTATAATTTTGAAGACAAAAACTCTTGTAATATTAAGGAATTCTCTCTCCTCCATTTGGGAAGCTCCAAAACAGCAACTCACAAGTGGAGTACACTTGTGTTGTATCTTAGCTAGAAACAAGGATCTTGAGGTCATTGAGTTCCTCTTGGTCTAAGTAAGAACTTGGTGTTCATATTCATTAGTCTTAGGGTCCTTTCTTGATGTTAGGGTTCTTATTCTCTTGAATATTATATGTCAAGTTAACTATCTTTTTATTATCTTGTTATTGTTATTGTGTTTGTGATCTTGAAGTCTAGTGAAGCCATGTGGGGCTCTTTCGATTCACTAGCATTGTTGTTCAACTTGTTAATCTTGTGTTTGTTGGGTCTTCTTGTTGTTGTTGTTGGAATCTTCGTATTGTGAACTTGATCTTGTATCATTTGGTATCATAGCAAGACCGGTTGTGTTCCAACACTACCTATCTTGGGCTTGCTCTCGGTCAAAAAAAAAAAAAAAAAAAGAAAATCTGTCCATTGTTGTCTTGGCCGAGAATGTTGTTGTGTGTATAGATCTAGGTGTTATTTTACTTGTTTAGTGTGTTTCTAGTGTTGGTTTCTTTCTCACCAACACTAAAGTGTCTAGATCTAAAAGATTGAGCTTAAAATATTAACCATTGTTGTGGTGACTTGAAAAGTGGACCGTAGGTTGTATGTTGTTGATGACAATTGGTGGTTTTGTGTTATGTGCTTGAAGAAGTTGATGTTGTGTTCTTGAAGGGTGTTGGGATTTTTGAGGTGTTCATCTTGTTGAAAGTTGAGTTCATGTTGTAAGACAAAAGTCATAAAGTTGTTGGTGAAAGGACTTGCACCCATCACTTCCTAGTCTTGACAACCACTCTTCCTTAATTCAAGGGACCTTGTTTTGTGGGAATAGTATAGTCAAACCTCACCTTTTTGAGTTTGAAAGGTTGAAAAGAATACAAGACTTTTACTTTCCCTCCAAAACACATTGTCATCCATAACAAGTTGTGTGAGTATAGAAAATTTCAAATTTGAGACAAAAAAAAAAAAAAAGTGGGACCAAGATCGACCACTTACATACTGTCACATCACTATAAGCTCAACTTTGGATATTCTTCTAGTTGCTAATTGTTGATTCTTGGTTTCCTTACTTGGTTCTAGAACTAATTAACAAACTAGTACATTCCTACTAGGTTGTCAATTAGTCCTTTGAATCCGTTTGTTCGTGTCAACGATTACTTGAGTGCCTTTTTATCTTTTGAATACATTGCTGTTTTTTTTGGTTCTAGTCCGACAAGAATTCTTTGAGTCTTCAAACAAGAATCCACTCCGGATAAGAGCTTACTCATACCTTAAAGGATTCACGGTTACTAGCCAATCTACAACACTTGTGGAACTCCAGCGTGAGGTGATCCAAAGAGTATAATACCTTGACAATGGAAGGGACCACATCCCAAAACGTGGATACTAATGCACTTGACTCTATGAGGGTTACTCTTGAGGCCGTTACCCGGACACTTGAAAGGTTGAATATGGAATTTGGGGTCGTGAGAGGGGATTTGGCAGCAATAAAGGGAGAAGTGTCGACTATTAGTGGGAGATTAGAACAAGTGGAGAGTCAAAGGAACTCTCGTCCTTATACTCCTCTACATGTTTCTACCAATGGGCATGATAGAACTTCCTCCGCAACCATCACCCCCGAAACAGTGCACCAAATGCTAAATGCACCTCAAGCTCCACTAAATGCCACAAGCCAAACCACTTTTTTTCCTCCAAACCGTGACCCCACTAGACCAATACATTTCCAAACTCCTCAAGTTCCACAAGAGGGATTTGGACGTCAAGTACCTCCACTAAATCCGAACCCTCCATTCCAAGCTCCATTAAACCAAAGGCCACAAAATCCAATTCCTCCAAATCAAGTCCAAAATGCCCAAAACCGGCCAGCCCCCTTTGAGGGATATGGTAGAGAGGAGTATGAAGGATATGGAGCCTTTGATGATGCTTACATGAGGGAGGAGGAGATAAGAGGGGGTCGTGGAGATCCAAGGAGATACCGAGGGTATGGAGAAAGGGGAAACCGACACCAAGAGAGAGATGTAGGCATCAACACCATCAAGTTGAACCTACCCATCTTTAAGGGTGAAAGTGACCCCCAGGCCTACTTAGCTTGGGAATCGGCTTGTGACAAAGTTTTCCAAGTTAATGATATCTCGGAAGAAAAGAAGGGTTGCTATGCTATAGCTCATTTTGAGGGTTATGCTAACACTTGGTGGGAGTATGTCAAGCGGTTTGGTAATGAACTAATTGATGGGCAGCCACCACCTTGGTATCGGTTGAGGTACTTGATAAGGCAACGATTCCTTCCCGAGAGATATCTCCATGAGTTGCTTGCTAGATTGTACGGCTTGCGTCTAGGTAACAAGAGTGTGATGGCATATTTTGATGAGTTTTAACAACTCATGTTGAAACTTGATCATCGTGGGGAACAAATCAGTCACGACGTCATCCAGTTCAAGTGTGGGTTGAACAAAAAGATCTCCACTCATTTAACACTTCACAAGTTTGATACCGTTGACGGTATTTTCCAAGCGACTCTTGAGATTGAAAGGGAACTTAAAGAGAGATCATCTTTCAAGGAAAGGGGAAAAGCCCCCTCGGGCTGGCCCAAAAACAAGGACCAACCTGCCACTACAAGGCTGCCCGAGTCCAAAACAGTCCACAAAATTCCTCCAAAATCGGAGGATCACAAGTATCCTAACCCAAAGGGATTCCAATGTTTCAAGTGCCAAGGTTGGGGGAATAAGGCCAATGAATGTCCAAACCGACGTAATGTGATCCTACGGGAAGGGAGATTGTATTACCTTGGTGAAGAGGTGGACCCTGAAAAGGAAGAAGAAGAGGACGAGCCTCAAGTTGGAGAGGAAACCGATGATGGACCACATGATGATGATGGTGATGATGGTGAAGATGTTTATCCGCAAGAAGGGGAGTGTGTGGTTCCAAACTTTATGGTTAGGCGCGTCATGATTAGTAAAGCAATAGATGACCCAAGCCAAAGTGAAAATCTATTCCATACTAAATGTCTTGTAAAGGGGAGGGTGTGTACCTTGGTGATCGATAGTGGTAGTTGTACAAATGTTGTAAGTAATGCTATGGTAAATTTCTTAAAGTTACCAACTACCCCGCACACTAGTCCTTACAAGTTACAATGGTTGAATGATTGTGGTGAATTAAGGGTTGCAAGGCAATGTGTGATACGGTTTAAGGTTGGAAACTACCACGATGAAGTGCTTTGTGACGTGATACCAATGCAAGCATGTCACTTGTTGCTAGGTAGACCTTGTCAATATGATAGGTCTACCAAACACGATGGGAGGTCCAATCGATATACACTTGAGAAGGATGGTCGAAAGGTTACACTTCATCCTCTTTCACCTTCCCAAGTAAATGAGTTGCATCAAAGGATGAGAGAATTGAAGGAAAAGGGAAAGGAATCCGAAAAGGAAGAAAAAGGAGGGAATTCCATAGGTGGGGTAGTGGGGGCATCCAAGGCTACCTCAACAGCAAAAGGGACGAAAAACATGGTGATGTTGGTTAGGAAGAAGGAACTCTTCGTGGATCATGATGAGGACACGCCTATGTTACTTTTGGCTCATTGTTTTAATACTAACCTCACTAATTCTTCCATTTCCCCTTTGATTTCTTATGTGTTGCAGGATTATGAAGATGTATTTCCTAAAGAACTTCCGCAAGGATTGCCCCCACTTCGGGGAATTGAGCACCAAATTAACTTTGTGCCGGGATCACAATTGCCAAACAAGCCGGCTTATAGGAGCAACCCTACAGACACCAAGGAATTACAACGTCAAGTTGAGAAGCTCCTCAAAAAAGGGTATGTCAAAGAGAGCATGAGTCCGTGCACGGTTTCGGTGCTATTAGTGCCCAAAAAGGACGGAACATGGCGCATGTGTGTGGACTGCCGAGCCATCAACAAAATTATGGTAAAATATCGCCACCCTATTCCTTGGTTAGATGACATTCTAGATGAATTGAATGGTTCATGTTTGTTTTCCAAGATTGATTTAAAAAGTGGCTATCACCAAATAAGAATGCAACCCGGTGATGAATGGAAAACAGCCTTCAAGACCAAGTTTGGTCTCTATGAATGGATGGTTATGCCCTTCGGCCTAATAAATGCTCCAAGTACTTTTATGAGGCTAATGAATTATGTGATGAGGCCATTTATTGGAAAGTTTGTTGTTGTCTACTTTGATAATGTCTTGGTGTATAGCAAGTCTTTAGAAGAGCATGTGATGCATTTACAATGTGTGCTTGATGTCCTTAGAAAGGAAAATTGTATGCAAATCTGAAAAAGTGCTCCTTTGGTGTTAATGAAGTTGTTTTCTTGGGTTTTGTTGTTAGTTCAAGAGGGGTCGAAGTGGATGAATCCAAGATAAATGCTATCAAAAATTGGCCAACCCCACAAACCATTTGTCAAAGGATTTAGCACCATAGCCGCCCCCTTGACCGAAGTCATTCGGAAAGAACAAACCTTCAAGTGGGGTGACGAGCAAGCTAAGGCCTTTGAATACTTGAAAGCTATGCTCATCTCCGTACCCTCGTTATAATTGCCCAACTTTGATAAGACTTTCGAAGTCGAGTGCAATGCGAGTAAAGTAGGCATAGGGGCTGTTTTGATGCAAGATTTGAAACCCATTGCTTACTTTAGTGAAAAGATCAAAGGAGAAACTCTAAACTACTCCACGTATGATTTAGAGTTGTATACCTTGATTAGAGCCTTGGCCACTTGGCAACACTACTTATGGCTTAGGGAGTTCGTGATCCGAACGGACCATGAATCCTTAAAGCATCTTTGGGCCCAAGACAAGCTTAACAAACGGCATGCCAAACGGATTGAGTTTATTGAGACCTTCCCTTATGTTATTCAATACAAAAAGGGTAAGGACAACGTAGTAGCCAATGCTTTGTCTAGAAAACATGCTCTTGTGTCCACTTTGTCAACAAAATTAATGGGTTTTGAGAGTTTAAGAGAGTTGTATACCAAGGACCCTCACTTTTCTCCTATCTTTAGGGAATGTGAAGACTTGGGTAGGGACAAGTGGGAGTCGGCTAGGGGTTCAAATTCCTATGCCAAGTTTGATGGTTACTTATTTAAAGGTAGACGATTGTGTGTACCCTCTAGCTCTTGAAGAGAGTTGTTTGTGAGGGAAGCACACGATGGCGGTCTAATAGGTCATTTTGGGGTTGAAAAGACCTTCGGAATATTGGAGGAGCAATTCTATTGGCCCAAAATACGCAAGGATGTGACTAGGATTTGCGTCCAATGTGTAGAATGCAAGAGAGCTAAAATCTCGGCTCCTACCTCACGGGTTGTACACCCCGCTGCCCACTCCTCTACATCCTTGGCTTGATATATCTATGGATTTTGTGTTGGGTCTGCCAAGGACTCAATAAGGCCGGGATAGTATTTTTGTTGTAGTCTACCGGTTTTCTAAAATAGTGCACTTTATTCCTTGCTCTAAATGTGATGACGCACCTAATGTGGCCTCTTTGTTTGTTGATAATGTTGTTAAATTGCATGGTTTTCCATGGACCATTGTGAGTGATAGGGATTCTAAGTTCCTAAGCCACTTTTGGAAGTCCATGTGGGGTAGGCTTGGTACCAAGTTATTGTTCTCTACGTCCTGCCACCCACAAACCGATGGCCAAACGGAGGTAGTAAATAGAACTTTTGCTGCTATGCTACGTTCCATGGTTAAGGGAAAAATGACTTCTTGGGAAGAGCACTTACCATTGATTGAATTTGCCTATAACCGTGTCATACACTCAAGAACGGGAATGACTCCCTTTGAGTGCGTATACGGCCTCAACCCCCTTACCCTTTTAGATTTAACGCCTTTGCCAAGTGATATCATGATTAGCTTAGATGGAAGCAAGCGGGCAGATGCTATAAATAAGTTACATGAGAAGGTGCGGCTTCAACTTGACAAGAAAAACCAAGACATGGCAAGGAGGGCCAACATGGGAAGAAAGAAATTCATTCTTGAACCGGGAGATTGGGTGTGGGTGCATCTTCGGAAGGATCAGTTTCCATCTCAAATAAAGTCCAAATTGATGCCTAGGGGTGATGGTCCCTTCTAAGTACTTTAGAGTCAATGACAACGCCTACAAGATTGACCTTCCACCAGAATATCAAGTGCATAACACTTTCAACGTTTGTGATCTCTCTCTCGTGGGTGCGATTGACGATGACCAAATGCTGAATTTGAGGTCAAATTCCTCTCAAGATGGAGAGGAATGATACGGTTGGGACAATCTCCACAAGTACACGACCTTTCACACGAAGCCAAGCTCGGGAATTACAAAAACTCCAAACCTTATTCATGCAAATGGTTGTGTGTGAGTTGGTGATTGAGCCTCCTAAAGATCTAAATGTTTTTAAGTGTGAAGAGGGACCTTGAAGTGTAATAAACTTACACTCCAAGGGAGGCACCCTAGACAAGGACAAGCTAGTCATTTTGCTTTATTTTGCCTTATAATATAAATAGAACATATTAGGGTTATTTGGGTAGTTCTCTCATTATAATTTTGAAGACAAAAACTCTTGTAATATTAAGGAATTCTCTCTCCTCCATTTGGGAAGCTCCAAAACAGCAACTCACAAGTGGAGTACACTTGTGTTATATCTTGGCTAGAAACAAGGATCTTGAGGTCATTGAGTTCCTCTTGGTCTAAGTAAGAACTTGGTGTTCATATTCATTAGTCTTAGGGTCCTTTCTTGATGTTAGGGTTCTTAGTCTCTTGAATATTATATGTCAAGTTAACTATCTTTTTATTATCTTGTTGAAGCCGTGTGGGGCTCTTTCGATTCACTAGCATTGTTGTTCAACTTGTTAATCTTGTGTTTGTTGGGTCTTCTTGTTGTTGTTGTTGAAATCTTCGTATTGTGAACTTGATCTTGTATCAAAACTTGTTGAATTTGATTGTAACTATGTCTAAAGGTCAATTCTTAAGTGTGGGATGTATTTTGGATGTGAATTAAGGACCATACTCAACCAAAAACTTTTCTTGAATTATAAAGTATTGAGTCGTGCTCATTCATAGGCTCGCAAAGTTAGCAAGCTAGTGTCCCAAGGAAATTTTGTGTGTAGCAAGACAGCGAAGCAAGTCCAAAAGCGTGTGTGAGTTCCTTTGTCTCGTGCACAGGAAAGGTAGCATATGTTGCTTGGCACAAAAAGTATCCTTCATGGCTTGTGATCCCTACATACCATTTTAAGTGCGTTTTCCTGCAATATTTTAGCCATTCTCTTGATTTCAAGCCCTAGATTGACTATTCTCTCTTCTCCACTTCATCCCACAGCAAGGTAAGCCTCTCCCATGTAAATTTAAGTGCTTCCAAGTATTTATAACACCTGAATATGAATTCTTAATGAATTTATACACCATAATTTAAGCTTTTCATGAAAACTCATATCAATATTTCAAGAACAGAAATCTTGGTGTTCTTTTTCAAAGTTGTGATTCTCCTTCAATTATTTTGGAGCAATTAAGGTATGTAAGGTTAAGCCTTTAGTGTGGGAACCTTTTTCTTCCCCACAACTATGTTTTAGTTTTATTTTAAGCCATGAATCAGTTAGGGTTTACAAAGTCAAATCTTTAAGTTTTGTTTCTCTTGATGCAATTCTTTAAATATCTCATGATTATTAGTATGAATTCTTTTATTTTGGAGTATTTTCATTAAATTGATTTCAAATACATACATATTGATTCTTCTAATAAACTTTATGGATTGTCTTTATATTATTGAAAGTCCATTCATGTTTTACTCGATTATTTCATGGTTTTCCTTGAAAGTTTCTCTAAAGGCTGCAAGTTATGTTCATGAAATTCTTATAAAGAACCCTTATTCAATTTTCATGTTTTGAGAAGAAAAGAAAGCTTTTGTATCTTGAAAGTTCAGTTTAGTATGATTTACAAAGATTTAGAGCAGGCTCACCAAGAATATACTTTCATGGTACGATAGTTTCTGCCAAGGCTCTAAGCATGATTTTCAAATAATGTTTTAAGACATATAGTATGAGCAAATAATATGATTTGGGAGTATTATTTAGCACCAAGTTGGGTATGGGTCCGAGGTTAAATACCACAGAACTACGCAGCCACCATAGGATACACAGTTAGGGTGATTCATCTATTAGCCTAGGGGCTCAAAATGGATCCATAAGTTAAGTTTCATCCTATACTCTGGAAAGTTATAGTATGTTGGTCATCATGAATCTCATATGATGTATGTCAATTAGGAGAAACTTCCCCATAAATTAGAAAGAGTCAGTATTTTGTTTAACCTACTAATTATTTTTTATATTTACATAAGAATCTATCTATGAAAACATTCTAGTTATTCAGTTTTCGTTCATGTTTCAAAAAATCACATGTTTTTGAATTTACATGTATTAATGGTGAATTTACAACAATGTTTTAGTTCCACCATTTTTGTAAGAAAAGTCAGCAAACTTTATATTATATTTTGGTACTTAGTTGTTTATCATGATTTGGTCAGAATTTCATATTCAGTTTTAGTTTTTAGTTAGTACATACTCACTATTTCAATTCAGCTTTATTACATACCAATACATTACATGTATTGACCGCTCTTCTTGCGCACATCTTTTCATGATGTAGATTCAAGTGTTCGGACTCAGTCTCGTGATCACAAATTATATAAGCCCTGCATATTCAACTCGTGGTGAGTCCTTATTGCATCCAAAGGACCTAGATACGGTCATCAGTTTCAATCTAGTTAGAATATAATTTTGTTTACATAGAGCTAGCCTGAGTGCTTGTACTGGCTAACCGTATTATGTATGTTAGCAGAGGCTTTATAGACAGTCAGTCGGATAGTTGTATTCTATTTTCTAACAACTTTATATCTCAGTTAAGAAAAGTTTATTTTATTTTATTATAAAATTTCAGCCCATGTTTGTAACACCCAAAAAGTCCCTAACATCATGTCTCATACTTAGCATAGAAAACCAAAAAATTCTTCACAGAAAGGCTCAGGCAACGAGTAATCACCAGAGCTAACAACTCTTTGGGTGAGTCATCCTGAGTGTTAGACAAAAAATCCTGAATATTGAATTTCACTCAAGTTGCAATGACTCCAGGGGATGAGTCACTGTCAGTCATGATGAACTTTCATGTGACCCATCCTGAGCAGCCTAGACCCAAGTCCTAAAAGTTGAAAATTTTGTCAAGTGGTGAGGACTCTAGACAACGAGTTGTTGTCACCTCAGACAACTCGTCAGGTCACTGGTCGTGACAATAACCTGAGAGTTGATGTTTTGGGTCTAGTCACAATGAGTCAACACAATGACCAATTATCAGTGTTGATGAATTTTTGTGTCCCAGTTGTCCCCAGACCCTAATAACCCTAAAATGTCATAAGGAATCTAACGATGAGTCGTTGTTAGACACAATGACTCGTCCTGATGACCCATGACGACTGGTGTAGCAAAATCAGATACATTTTAATTGGGGTATTTCCATACTTTCTCTATTTTCTAGACCTATACTACATCATTTTAAAGTGTGTTTTAGGATGGATTAAGAGGGATTAGTCGACCCTTATTAGCATTATCTCCTAAAACACTTAGATATATTCTCAAAAGGTGATTCAATTCTTTCAAATCCCAAAAAGATAGGGTTCTTCTCCAAAAGTTCCAAGTCCAAGTTCTTAGCATTAATTATCCAATCTCCAAGTATTTGGGTATTCAGTGAGGGTCTTCTTTCACCCTCATGGCCAAAGATATTTTCAAGTTTAGTTTTTATGAAATCCATGAAATAGGGCAAGATCCCAAGCATCTCAATTTTATGAATTCGTTAAGTAATTGTGTTTGTAAATATCTTATGATCATGAATATCAATTTATGCATGATTTAAAATAATATTTTTGTATATATTGGCATGTTATGAACACACGATCTTAGATTCTTAAATAATCAGCATGAAATAACTAATTGAAGAATAATTTCATATGATTATTCAGTACCATATATATCATGATTCTTAGAGATGGTAAATTGCATATAACTAGTTCCATGATTTCAGCTATCTTCAATTATAGTAAATAGAACTAGTTTATTTAGTTTACTCACCTCTCAGTATAATTATGAGCATATGTATATGATTATACGAGTAGTACTAAGCATCGAGAGAACATGGGTTCAGATAACACAAATCCCAAATTATGTGCCACTATAGTGTTAATGGGGTACTCGCCAGTTGAGAGTGTCTCCCTTAGCCCGAATAAGCTCATGAGTGAATTCATGCTTGACATGGTTCATACCCTTTGCAAGGTATAGAACACCCTCCCAACTTAGGCTACAGATTGTATTCCATGTTGCTCAAATGATCTATGTCGGTTATGAGAACCTCTTATAGTAACAGACTCATTATAGTATATGACCATTCATTCAATTGTATTTGTTTACACTCATGACTCTTAAGATTATTATTTCATTTAAGTATTTACATGTATATTTATGCATCTTAGGCAGGGTCATTTTACTTCAATTTAGTTTTATGTCTCAACATAGTATTTTAGTATTTATCAGCATATTTTATAGTTGTATAGCTCACATGCTTGGTACATTCAAAGTACTAACGGCACAACTTTTCTTGTATTGTATTGCTTCACAATCGAAAGTTCCAGAGCCCTTTCCATAGCTGATAGTGGTGAGTCCTCATCATACGAGGATGAGAGTCTTTATTTATTTTAGTATTTCTTTTTAGTTTTCAGACAGTTTTGACTTAGCTGGGTACTTGTCTTAGAAACTCATCATTAGTAGAGGCTTTCAGACAGGCAATAGATTTTTCAGCTTATTGGTTATTTCAGACATTTCTAGTTCTGAAATCCAGTATTGGTATTGGTATTGATGATTATCATTAAGTTTCAATTTTAGCTTCTGCTTAGTATCCCTTATATTTAATATTTGAGTGTTCATGCTATATTATGGGTTAGGTTGGGGTCATTTGTGGCTCTAAGAATTGAGTTACGTCTAGGGTGTATGTCGAGTCATGAAAAAACTTTGTATCAGAGCATCAAGTTTAAAGTGTCCTAGGGTGTCTGAAAGCCGCATTAATTAGATTACCATTCACGGGTGTGAAGCACCCATACTTAAGAGGGAGAGGCTACAAAACATTTAGAAAAGTATTACTTCTTTCACGTTCATATCTTGCGATAGAGTGTGAACTCTATTAATCTCCTTTTGATTGGTGCTCGTCACGTTTACAAAAAATGCCTCCCTGAAGAGCCAACGGAAGAAGGATTGGAAAAAAAAATGGTAACTAGCAAACTCCACCAGCTCCAACATATCCCCTAAATGAGCAAGTCTCTCATGCCGATTTCAGGGATACTCTTCAAGTCCTTGTTCAAGCTATGACCAACCATGTTAATTAGCAGACTGTTCCACAAATTGAAATGCAGCTGCTATGAGAGTTTGAGACCTTACTTCGATTAATCCTCCCGAGTTCTATGTTTTAAAGGTGGATGAGGATCCATAAGATTTTATAGATGAGGTCTAGAAGATCACTCGAATCATGGGCATTACTCAAGTCGAGAGAGTAGGCTTAGATGTTTATCAGTTAAAAAGAGTGGCTCAGACTTGGTGCAAATAGTCGAATAAGGGTAGGCATATGGATGTAGGACCAATTGATTATAATGAGTTCATGACTACTATTTTGGATAGATTCTTTCCCCATGAGTTGAGGGAAGCTAAGATTGAGGAGTTAATCAATTTTAAACAGGGTAACATGTTAGTGAAATAGTATTCACTAAAGTTTACTTAGCTCTTCAGGTATGCTTCAGAGATGGTGGTTGAGCCAAGGGATCACATGAGTAAGTTTGTTTCAGGTGTCTTTAAGTTAGTGGTAAAGGAGTGTAGGACTACTCTGCTGAATGGAGAAATGGACATCTCTAGACTTATGACTCACACTCAACAGATTGAGAAAGAGAAAATAAAGGAGAAGAGACTTTGAGAGCTAGAATAGGAAACTTAGACTATTCTCAGAAGAAGTTGGGTGGTTGAAATTGCTCTCAGTTTCAGTAGATATCTTAAGATCCAGCACCATCATCTCTCAGTGTTCCATCTCCCAGACCCAGGCAAGATCAGAAAGAAAGAGATCTAGGCTCTAAGTCTCATTATAGTGCTTCCAATGGTCGTTCTTTCCCAACTTGTAATAAGTGTGGGAAAAACCACCCCCGAAGAATGTTTGATAGGTAGGTATGGATGTTTTGGTTGTGGAAAGTCACGACACAGACTTTAAGATTATCCATCAGCCAAGAGAGGTTATATCAGTGGTCATACTCAGGCTACCTCTTCAGCAGCTTCAGCAGATCACCTGACTCAAAAGAGTGCCTCATTTAGTACAGGTGGCTCTCAGTGTTAGAATAGGTTCTATGCTTTACATATGTGACATGATCAGGAGGTTCCACTGATGTAGTCACTGGTATATTATGAGTCTTCTATATTGATGTGTATGCCTTGTTAGATCCCGCAGTCACACTTTTCTTTATGACTTTTTATATTGTTGTAGATTGCTGTGTTAGTCCTAAAACCCCTTCAAAACCCTTCTCAGACTCTACTCTTGTTAATGACTCAGTTATCGCTAAATGGGTATGTAAAGATTGCCCCAATAACAGTTTCCTAGAAAATCACCACAATTGATCTAGTAGAGTTAGATATGACCGATTTCGACATTAATCTTGGAATAAATTGGCTACATTCCTATTATACCTCAGTTGACTGTATAAATAGAGTTGTTAAGTTTCACTTTTCGAATGAATCAATTTTAGAATGGAAGAGTAGCACTTCAGCGCCTATAGGTTGGTTTGTCTTTTTCCTTAAGGACAGAAAAATAATTACTAAGGGTTGCATCTATTATCTAGTTCGGGTCAAGGATTCTAAGTCAAAAACCCTAACTATTCAATCAGTTCCATTTATAAATGTATTTTAAGAAGCACTCCCTGCAGATCTTCCTGGAGTCCCTCCCAAGCGGGAGATCGATTTTGGCATGGACCTTCTTCAAGATACCCACCCTATCTTACCTCCTTACAGAATAGCTCCAGCTGAGCTTAAGGAATTGAAAGAACAGTTAAAGGTCCTCTTAGAAAAAGGTTTCATAAGGCCCAACATCTTCCATAGGGTGCTTCAATTATTTTCGTGCATAATAAAGACGGTTCCCTCAGAATATGCATCTATTACCATCAGTTGAACAAAGTCGCAATCAAGAATAAGCATTTAATTCCTAGGATTAGTGACTTGTTCGACCAGCTTCAGGGTGCCAATTGTTGTAAATGATAGACCTCAGATCTGGCTATCATCAGCTAAGAGTTAAAGTCAGAGAATGTGACATTCCAAAGACAACCTTCAAAACTTGGTATCATCACTATGAATTTTGTTATTATGTCTTTTGTACTAACAAATGCTCCTGAAACTTTTATTGAATTGATGAACAGAGTGTTCAAGAAGTACTTGGACATGTTCATCATTGTCATTAAAGATGACATCTTCTTTAATTCATGAAATGAGGATGAATATGCAAACCATTTGAGGATTGCCTTGCAGACTCTCAAAGATTGCTAGTTATTCACTAAGTTAAGAAAGTGTGAGTTTTGGTTGAAATCAGTAGCATTCCTTGGACACATTATTTATAATAAGTACATTCAGGTTGATCCTCAAAAGACCAAAGTAGTTAGGAACTGGCCTAGACCCATCTCGCCATCAAAAATCAAGAGTTTATTAGGTTTAGCTGGTTACTAAAGATAGCTTGTTGAAGGATTTTCCTTTATTGCTTCTCTTATGTCCAGATTGACTCAGAAGAAAGTCAAATTTTAGTGGTTCGATGCTTGCAATAAGAGTTTGCAAGAGTTGAAACTTGACCAACTTCTGCTCTAGTTTGGACTCTACCAGAGGGTTTAGATGGGTTTGTTGTTTAATATAATGCTTCCAGAGTTATCCTCAGTAGTATGTTGATGTTGTAAGGCAAGGTCATAGCTTATGCCTCTAGACAGCTCAAACCCTATGAGAAGAATTACCTAACTAATGATCTTGAGTTGGCAGCAGCTATTTTTTCCTTAATGATTTGGAGGCACTATCTTGATGGAGTTCATGTGGATTTGTTCACCGATCACAATATCCTTCGGTATGTTTTCAATTAGAAAAATTAAAATTTTCTTCAGAGGAGATGGCTAGAGTTGTTGAAAGACTATGATATGAGTTTCTTGTACCATCCAGGTAAAGCCAATTTAGTGGTTAATGCTCTTAGCAGACTTTTGATGGGTAGTGTTTCTCATGTCGGGGATGAGAAGAAAGAATTACTTTGCGATGTCCACAAATTTGATAGATTGGGAGTTTGGTTGGTCGATTCAGTCGAAGGTAGTATTATAGCTGGAATCTTCTTTAGTGGCAGAGGTGAAGGCAAAGCAATATAGCAATCTATTTTGCTTAAATTAAAGGAAGCGGTCCAAAGTTAGAAAATTGAGATTTTCTCCCAAGGGGGAGATGGTGTTCTTCATTGTCAGGGCCGATTATGTGTTCCAGATATAGATGACTTGAGATAGTGGATGTTGACTGAAGCTCATAGTTCTCAGTATTCTACTCACCTAGGTTCTCCACCAAGATGTATCGTGACCTACGGAAAGTTTATTGGTGGAATGGCATGAAGAATAATCACAGAATTTGTGGTTAAGTGTCCAAATTGCTAGTAGGTTAAGGTTGAGAACTAGAGATCAGGTGGTATAACTTAGAATATTAGTATTCCTACTTGGAAGTGGAAAGTGTAGAATATGAACTTCATTACACAGCTACCTCGTACTCGCTAACAACATGATTTGATATGGGTCATTGTGGACTGGATAACATAGTCTGCACATTTCCTGCCAGTTAACACTACAGGATTCAGCTGAGGATTATGTTAGACTCTATCTTAAGTAATTTGTCAAGTTTCATGGAGTCCCCTTGACTATAATTTAAGATAGGAGTACTCAGTTTACTTTACAATGCGGAAAGTCCTTAAGAAGGTTCTAGGTACCTAGGTTTATTTTAGCATAAATTTTTACCCCCAGAAAGATGGTCAGGCTGAGCAGACCATACAAAATTTAGAAGATGTGTTGAGAGCTTACACGATCAACTTTAAAGGTGGTTGGGATGATCACTTATATCTCATCAAATTTTCTTGTAACAACAGTTATCACTCTAGTACTCAGATGGCTCCATTCGAAGTACTTGATAGTAGGAGGTGTGTATCTCCTATTGGTTGGTTTGAGGTTAGTGAACTACTTTTATAGGGCCTGATTCAGTTCATAAGGATATGGAGAAGATTCAGCAGATTAGAGAGAGGCTAAAAACATCTCAGAGTCATTAGAAATCCTATGCAGATGTGATAAGAAGAGAGCTTAAATTTGAAGATTATGATTGGGTTTATTTGAAAATTTCACCCATGAAAGGGGTGAAGAGGTTTTTCAAGAAAGGGAAACTAAGTCCCCGATATGTTGGTCCTTATAGGATTCTGAGGCGCATTGGCAATGTGGCCTAGGAGTTAGACTTGCCTTCAGATTAAGCATCAGTTCATCCAATCTTCCATGTGTCTCTGTTGAAGAAATGCATTACTGATCCTGCTTTAGTTGTGCCTTTTGAAAGTGTAGGCGTGAAATATAGTCTCTCTTACAAAGAGGTTCCAGTTGAGATTCTTGACTGTCAGGTTCGTAAACGGAGAAACAAAGAAGTTATTTCTGTGAAAGTTCTTTTAAGGAATCAACTAGTTAAGAGATCCATTTGGGAAGTAGAAGCAGATATGATGACCAAGTACACTCACCTATTCCTTTCTAGTTCAGTTCCAGCTTGAGGTAATAGTTTTCTCCTTAATATTCCTCTCAGTTTCATATCCCTCAGTTGTTTTCATGTCTTAGTTCGCATGCATTTTCATGAGTTCAGTTCAATCTATGTTTCAGTCAAAAATTAAGTTATCATGTCAGTATTCAGCTTTTAGAACTCAATTTTAGGATTGCAGCTCTTTCCTTATCTTTTAAGACTAATTAGTCTTTATTCGAGGACAAATGTTCCCAAGGGGGAGGCATTATAACACCCAAAAAGTCCTTACGATCATGTCTCGGACTTAGCATAAGAAAGCCAGTCAAAAACCAGAAAATTCATCAAAGAATGACTCAGGCAATAAGTTGTTGTTAGCGGCAATGACTGGTTGGGTGAGTCATCCTGAGTGTGTTGACAACGACTTTTTGAGTGAGTCATCCTGAGTATTAGCCAAACATTCCTAAAGATTTAATTTGGCCCAGTATTGATGAGTAGTTGTCAATCACGACGAGCCATCATGTGACTCGTCCTGGGTAGCCTAGACCCAAGTCCTAAGAGTTGAAAATTTGGTCCAGTGGTGATGACTCTAGATGATGATTCGTTGTCACCTTAGACAATGAGTCAGGTCACTCTTCCTAACAAAGACATTAGAGTGGATGTTTTGGGTCCAGTCACAATGAGTCAACATATTGATTTTTCATCAATGACAATGAGATGTTGTGCTCCAGTCATCCCCATACCCCAACAACTGTGCCCATTCACAATGAATCTAACAAAGAGTCATTGTCAGACAATATGACTCGTGTTGACAACTCGTGATGACTGGTGCAGCAAAATCAGTTATGTTTTAATTGGGGTATTTTCGTACTTTCCTTATTTCCTAGACCTATACTACGTCATTTTATGTGTGTTTTAAGAGGGATTAGTCGACCCTTACCCTTATTATCTCCCAAAACACTTAGAAATATTCTCAGAAGGCAATTCAATTCGCTCAAGTCCTAAGAAGTAGGGTTCTTCTTCAAAAGCTCCAAGTCCAAGTTCTTAGCATTAATTCTCCAATCTCCAGGTATGTGGGTATTCAATCATGGTCTCCTTTCACCCTCATGCCTAAAGATGTTTGAAATTCAGTTCTATGAAATCCACGAATTAGGAAAAGATCCCAAGCATCGCAATTTTATAATTTCTTCAATAATTGTGTTTCTAAATATCTTATGATCATTAATATCAGTTTATGTATGATTTTAAATGAGGCTTTTGTATATGTTGGCGTGTTATGAACACACGATCCCAGATTCTTGAGTAATGAGTATGAAACATCTAATTGAAGCAAAATTTTAGATGAGTATTCAGTATACCATATCTATCATGATTTTTAGAGATAGTAAATTGCATATAACTAGTTCCATGATTTCAGTCATCATCACAGTTAATTGAACTAGTTTATGTATTTTATTCAACTTCTAATATAATTATGAGCATATGTATATGATTATAGGTTTAGTACATGGCATTGACACGACACAGGTTCAGATAACCCAAGTCCCAGACTATGTGCCACCATAGGTTAAAGGGGTCCTCGCTAGTTGAGAGTGTCTCCTTTAAGCCAAATGGACTCATGAGTGAATTCACGCAAGTCATTGTTCTTACTCTTGGTAAGGTATAAAACACCTTCCCAACATGGGTTACAGTTTGGATTCCTTGTTGCTTTCACGGCCCAAAAATTCAAGGTCATGATGGCACCTAGCCTATCCCAACCCTAGATAAGTAAGCCTAGCACCCAAATAGTTAAAGAATGTAGAGGCTATAATATCAATAACAACAATATTTGAATCTGAACAAAATACAACTCCAAAGCCCAAAATATGATGTCATGAGTAAAGAACACTAATATTGAAAAAAAGTATGAAAATACATAAGATAGCGAAAAGTAAAGAAAAGACAATAAAGATAGATGAAGTTCGGAATCAAGACCCACAGGAGGATCTCACACATCCTCCGAATCTGCCTTGCTCACCACACGATCTCATGCTCTGTGGGTCGTACTCAAACTAGAATCTACACCAAAAGGCTACAGAAAATAAGAGTGAGTACGACCCACTTGTACTCAGTAGGTATCATAGGCCGATTGAGCAAAGTTAAAAACCAAACAAGTAAAGAATACTATGAGCACGCTTCCACCTGCATATAGAAAAATTCCTAAAAGTGGATCTTACCATATCTCCTAATAATTCTACAAGTATAATGTCGATATAAGAATAACTACTCACAAATATAAAGGCTAAATACACGATAACAAGCACATAAATAGAAGTGCAAATAACGAAAAGCAATGCAAATGTAGTGGATTGATGATTAAATAAGTCATCACATTGCAGCCATCGTATGGCCTCGTATACACCTTCCAATTATAAGCTTCCAGGAGACCCATGAGGGGTTCGCAACCCATATACTCTCATAATCTGAATCAACCTTGCTAGCAATATCTTCGGTCAAGGGTTTTATAAAGTGTTTCATTTTCTTTCAAAATCAGTGTTTCTCAATGGTACCAGTTCCATGTATATAGATGAATGATATGAGGATGCATGCTCAATAACCAATACAATATCATATATAATGCATTAAGTCATGCATGGTATCAAATGAGCTTAACTCTCCTCAATATCTCAATAAATTATGATATAAGCTTTCACATGGCACCACAATAATGAATAGTCATGTAAGACATCAATAATATCAATTCAAGCCCCCACTCGGGCATCACAATGAAGATAGATGGAAAATAATGCTCAAATGAGGTGAATATCAACCCTCACTCGGGTATCAACACAATAATCACCTCTCAAGTCAAATATAATACTTATATAGGCCCACACTCAGGCACCACAACAATAATAATATCTCAATTCAACAAAAATACTTAAATAAACCACAGCCCCCACATAGACAACACAATAAAATAAATTTCTTAAAACACGAATCTCACGATGTAATCCCTAACCCACAACATACTTTACATGAATGGTTAACTGCACGACCCAGTCTAAAGAAAGATAATTCATAACCTACCTTGAAAAACCTAAACTTGAGTCTAGACCCTTTAACACAGAGCCTTTCCATTACGACTGGCATTAGAACGAATCAAATGTATCAAAAACATAATCTACACATTAAAAGGAGTCTAATGTCCATATTGGCTACTTTTATTTCGGGTCTAAAATAGTTCCAAAAATTGACTTAGAAAGAAAAAGAGTAAAATTGGAATTTTATTCAAGAATCATGTTCCCCATACTAAGAGGGTTCAAAATCTAAAAACCCAAAAAAAATGAGTTGAAATCGGACTTGAAATCGAAGAAAAATCAATGTTGTACTTTACCGGGTAAAAATCCCATAATCCAAGTTTGAAATGAATGATTTGAAGTTGTTTTGAAGATGAAATCAATAGGAAATGATGAAAATAGGAGTTTAGAGTTTACCCATGCAAGATTGATGAAAAGCCTCCTAGAAATCACCAAGAACCGAGGTCTCAAAGATGGAAAATGCTGAAAATGGGTTTTTGAATGAAAATGGAATTTTAAATTTTGTCCAAGTATATTATGTCCTTCGCGAATGCAAGCCCTAGGTCATGAACGTGAAGACCAATCCAATTTGAGTCCAGCAATCCCAGTCAAACAATCACGATTGCGATGAATGAATTAGGAGACCCTTCACAAATGCGGTCCCACCATCGCGTTAGTGATGAATCTTTATTTTCGTCATCGCGAACACTGCCAGGGCCTGTGAACACGAAGAAGGAATTCATCAGGCACCAGAAAACTGCACCAGTAGTTTGGGACTTGGAAAAATAGTTTCGATTGAATTCTCAAGATTCACTCAGGACCACACAAAAATAATTTTATCATGCTACTAGGCTAATTTTAATGTTCTTGACTCAATGGAATTATAGTATTTAAGAAAAAAAGTTGTTTTCAACAAGTTAACCCCCAAATCTCCTTCAGGCTAAATTTAACTAGTTTTTTGTCAAAGAGGTCAAAACTAACTATAAAGTCTTAAAACCTAAACCAACCATGTTACCGACACAAAATTAGCATTTCGTATCTAATAGAACTGACAGAATTACCATCTGATGTTCGAATCAGAAAATATTGACCAATGTCAAACTAAACACTTTCAAGGCTTCTTAAAAGCTCAAACTCACTCAAATCACTCCTCGATCATTTCGAAGACTATGCCAACCAACCCCACAACTCATAAATAGAATATAGCAGCTATGGGAAAGGGCAAAGTGGTCAAAACATATCAAAAACTAAAAATCACAACTAGGGTTGTTACATTACCCACCACTAAACACAAGCTCATCCTCGAACAAAAAAACAAATAAGGTACCTGAATTGGTAAAAAGTTGGGGGTATCTACTCCGCATATCGAAATCAACCTCCCATGTAGCCTCTTAAATAGGGTTATGTCTCCACTTAACTTTCACTGAATAAATATGCCTAGACCTCAACCTCCTAGTCTGCCTGTCTAGATAGCAATGGGCTCCTCCTCGTAGGACAAGTCATGATCTAATACAATCGAGTCCTACCAAATCATATGAGAATTGTTTGGATGGTCTTTCTTCAACACGAAAACATGGAATACCGGATCAACATCTGACAGATATAGAGGCAAAGCTAGCCTATATGCCATATCTCTAAACTTCTGAAGAATCTCAAAATGCCTGATAAATCTCGAACTAAGCTTTCCTTTCTTCCCAAATCTCATCACACCCTTCATAGGTGATACCTTCAACAAAAACACTCACTAAACATGAATGCTACATCACAAACTCAACTATCAGCATAACTCTTCTGCCTACTCTGGGAAGCCACAAGCCTCTACTGAATCAATCAAACTCGATCCATCGAGTCTCTCAACTAATCGGTGCCCCAAGCCCTAACCTCAAATAAATCAAACCATCCCATGGGGGATTGTAACACCCCGTACCTTCCTAACCCTACTTGACGATATTGAATAGTGTTTACCTGGGTGTCGAGAGCCATAAGTATGTATTTTATAATGTTATGGATGAGATAGTTGATATTGGCCCTCGTATATGTGATTAGACTTTCGTAGAAAGTGTTTTGTGATTTCGTGGAACATTTGTGGGGTTTGATACGAGTCTTAGAGGACCTCCAAATAAAGGATATAAAGGTAGGAAGTAATTTAAAGAATAGAACTTGAAGTATCTAACAGAATCTGCGAAGAAAAGTCGAAAAATGGAAATTTTTGAAAAACTAAGGGTGGGGCGCGCCAGAGGGCGTGCCAGGCCGCTTTGGGCAAAAATTTTTAGCCCATAGGAAGTAAGCTGGCATGCCCAAGGGCGTTCCAGGCTGGTTTTGCCTACTTTTCAAAGTTGGAAATTTTCTTAAGTCCCAAGGGTGTCCAGGGACGAACCGGGCCGATTTTTTCCACGTTTCTTATACAACCACGAGTATATACATGGAATGAGTGAAGTATTATATTGGTGTGGAAAAATTACTCGTGAACGAATTTGGCATCAAAATGACAGTTTTGTCCTTATGGTCAAAATGAGCCATAAGTGGCTAGAATCACTTGTTTGTGGAATTGAGGCTACAAATATAAATCGCGTGAGTGGGAATATTGTCGTAACATGTATGACGTGACTTAAACATGAGAAATTATTGATTTTATTGGGTTAAGTGAATTGGGCTCAATAAAAGGCCCAAAAATTAAAAGAAACATGGGCCAAAATGGGTCAAATGACCCATTCTTGCCTTGACCTTCTAAAACATAACATTAAATGCCATAGAGTGGATAAGGATGGAATTAAAGGATTATATAAAGGGGAAAAAATCTGATTTTATTCATCACAAAGTCTCATGCCTTTTAGACCAAAAAGATAAGATATTTTCCTTCAAACCCTAAGAACTCAAAGCCAACTTTTGGAGCAAGATCATCATTTTTCAAGCTTGGGTAAGTGATTACTATTATGGATTAATATATTATATGCATGGAAGACTATGTAAATCATGTTGGTTATGCTTGGAAGTGTTGAACATGGTACTTTGTGTTTTTGGTAAAAGATGTGATATCCATGGAATTGTAACTTGAAATATGACTTGTGATTTTGATAAAAGAGCATGGTATGGATGAAATATCAACGTGTATGGTGTGATTATGTTATTAAACTTGTTATTTTTATATAAGTGTAAATTATGGGATTTTGACCGATATGTGCTATGAGGTGTAGTAAGGTGACTTGATGGATTATCTGTGATATGGTGTGGGTGAGAAAGTGTAAAGGAGAAGTTTTGTGGTGAAATGTTATTGATTATCATGTATTGGTCAATGTATGGAATATTGTGAGATTATTGGTATGATAATTTCATCAATGGTTTTGTCAAGGGGGAAATGGCATGTTTAAAGGCAAACATGAAACTCATTATCATTATATGCATTTGTGAGGTAGTTGGTGGTTAATGTAAATTCCGTTATGTATTTGTGTTGTAGAGTGAAATATAAGGAAGGAGCAGGACATTGTATGCGTATCTAAGATTATATATTCGTACTAAGAATACAAGGTATCTAAGGTTACTATGTCCATATCTTTCTGCGGCAAATAGTATTCACATTGACATTACGTTTGTCCCATCCCGAAATGTGCTAAGGTATTCTATATCCGGTTATCAATGGTCATTATCATATATTTCCTATTCATTGATCAATTGTGAATATCATGTCTCATATTCATGACTAATGTTCCAAAAGCCCAATAAGGTTACGTTCCAAAGTTCCAATAGTGGTTATATTCATGTATCTTGTTCATTGATTATTGTCCAATGGTTCCAATGGTATTATGTTTCCACTAAGGTTATGTTTCCAACAATGTTTGTTCACATGTCTCTCACTCATTGGTTAATAATCCAAGGCTTTAAATAAAGTTATAACTATCATTGTACCAATCTCAAAGTAATGACTAAAGTAATGTATATGTGGTCAATGATCAAGTATGGGTGGTAGCTTTGGGGGCGAAATGCCTAGCTCAAGCCGATCCCGAGATGGTTAGATCAGGGGGCAGTCCTAGAGGCATAAGCCTAACTCGGACCAATCCTGACAGGGGGAAGCTCTAGGGGTAATAACCTAGCTCGACACGAACCTGATGTGTTGGTATGGGTGGCAGCTATAGGGGTAATAACCTAACTCGAGCCAATCCCGATATATATTGATTTATGGGTGGTAGCTCTAGAGGCATAAGCCTAGCTCGAGCAGATCCCAACATAACGTTATGTTATGTTTAAACCCACTGTTCAGTCGGGGCCCGGGTATCACAAGTCACAGGCAAAGATGAATAATCATAGAAGTAAAGATACAAAGAAAGTAATGAAAGCAAAATACATGGTTTCCAAAGTTCAGTATAGTGACTTATCCATATTGGTTATGCATTTGAATTTGAGTTCATTGACATATTTACTTATCATACAGTTTCAAATGGCCTTACATACTCATTACATTCTCCGTACTGACCCCTCTTGGGGGATTTACCTTACTTGCTGCAGGCGTAGGTACTAGTTGGCCTCCACAGTAGGTTGCCAGCTGTTGCGGATCATTGGTGAGCTCCAGTTATTTCGGGGCCTCTCCGAGTCACAGTTGTACATATGTTTTGGTGCTGTACATGTTGTATAAAGTGGGGACTTGTCCCGACTTTTAGTTTATTTTGGTCAATGCATTTGTTAGAGGCTTTTGTAGACGTATGTGGGTGTATGAATGTAAGGTGGTATATGCCGTTTTTGACTTAATGGCCTCAACGGCCAAGTTTCACATATGTATATATATATATCATGTTCCATGTTTCGCCTTTCATGTTCTCACGTGATGGTGGTGTTTCCTATGACATGCATATGAATGAATAGAAGAGAAACTTGGTTCTCTCAGGCCATGTCGGCTACGAGTGTCAATCCGTCCCGATGGGATTCGGGCGTGACAGGGATCTACACCTCCTCCTAGACAAAACCTTAAAAGGGGCCATCTGAATGCTGGAATGATAATTGTTCTTATAGGCAAACTCCGGTAAGGGCAAGTACTGGTCCTAATAACCACTAAAATACATAACACACGCTCGAAGATGTCCTCTACACCTGAATGGTCCGCTCTAACTGACTATCCATCTGAGGGTGAAAATTTGTATTCATATCAAGTTTAGTACCCCACTCACTCTGCATAGAACTCTAAAAATTTGAGGTAAACTAAGTACCTCTATCAAAAATAATGGAGATAGGTACACCATGCAACTGAAAAATCCCTCGAATGTAGATCTTGGCCAAATTCTCTGCATTATAGATTACCCTTAAAGGAATAAAATACGAAGAGTTAGTCAACCTATCCACAACAACCCAACTAGAATCAAACTTCCCCAAGTTTGGGGGTAGACCAACCACAAAATCCATAGTGATCCTCTCCCACCTCCACTCGGGAATAGGCATCCTATGTATAGTGTCGCCCAGTTGCTGATGCTCATACTTCACTTGCTGAGAATTCAAATACTGGGCCTCAAACTCAAGAATGTCCTTCTTTATACCACACCACCAATAGTGTTTCTTCAATTCATGATACATTTTGGCCACTCCAGGGTAAACAGAAAACTTCGAACAATAGGCCTCCTCCAAGATTAGTCTAACCCATCCACCAACTCTTGGCACACAAACACAATTACTAATCCTCAAAACACCATCAGGGTCAAAAAATAAAATCTTTACCTCACCACTCAACACTTTATCATGATTCACCCTCAATTTCTCATCATCAAACTGGCGAGCTCGAATCTGCTCCATCAATGAAGATTTTACCTTAACAAAGGACAAAACATGCCCGGGTGTAAAAATATCAAGCCTACCCAACTGGATTAGATAAATACTGAACATCTAAGTCTAAAGGTCACTCCCCTACCAATAGATAAGCCAAACTCACCATACTCGTCACCTTTCAACTCAAGAAATCCTCTACCACATTAGCCTTGCTAGGATGATAAAGAATAGTGAGATCAAAATACTTAAGCAACTCTAACCATCTACGTTGTTGCATAGTATGATCTCGCTAAGTGAAAAAGTACTGAAGGATACGATGACTGGAGAAAATTTCAAAATAAGATCCATACAAGTAGTGTTGCGACAACTTCAATAAAAACACAACCGCAACCAACTCTAAATCATGAGTGGGGTAGTTCTTCTTACGAGGCTTCAACTGTCGAGAATCATAAGCAATCACCTTTCCCTTATGCATCAAAACACCACCCAAGACAAATATGAAAGGATCACAAAACACGGTGAAACCCATGTCCTCCTCGGTTAAGGTCAAAATAGGAGCCGAAGTCAACAACTCCTTGAGCTTTTGAAAGAACTCCTCACACGCATTTGACCACTAAAAACAATCTTTTCCTTGGTAAACTGGGTCAAAAGAGCCGCAATGTAAGAGAAATCCTACATGAGGCACCGATAATAGCATGCTAACAAAACTCCAAATGTTGGTTGGAGAAGTCGGTCTAGCCCAATCATGAACTACCACTACATTGACCAAATCGACCATAATACCATCCTTGGTCACAACATGACCCAAAAAAGAAATAGAATTCAACCAAAACTCGTACTTGGAGAACTTAACATACAACTTCTCATCTCTCAATCTCTGAAGTACAGTCCTCAAATACCTCACATGGTCAGCCTTATTCTTGGAATAAATCAAGATATCATTGATGAACACAATCACAAAGGAATTTAGATAAGGCCAAAATACCCTATTCATTAATTCTATAAATAAAATAAGAGCATTGGTTAACCCAAAAGACATAATCAAGAACTCATAATGGCCATATTGCGTCCAAAAAGTTATCTTCAGAACATCCAAACCTCTAATCCATAACTGATGATAACAAGATCTCAAATCGATCTTAAAAGCCATTAAAGTGCCGTGACACTGATCAAATAAGTCATCAATGTGAGAAAGAGGATACTTGTTCTTAATGGTCACCTTGTTCAATTACCGATAATCAATACACTTGCATATAGATCCATCCTTCTTATTAACAAATAAAATAGGAGCACCCCAAAGAGACACACTTGATCTAATGAAAACCTTATCCAAAAAATCCTATAATTGCCCCTTTAATTCCTTCAACTCTGTCTGGGCCATCCTATAAGGAGGAATGGAAATGGGCTTAGGCTCGTCTCAACATCAATGGCAAAATCAATATCTTGGTACAGAGGTATACCAGGCAAGTCAATAGGAAACAAGTCCTTAAACTCCCTAACAACTCACACAGAATCAAAAGGAGGTAGTGAAGCAACTCTAGTATCGTGAATATAGGCCACATAGGAAAAACAACCCTTTCCTACCATGCAACAAGTACGTAGAAAAGATATAACACCCTTCGAACATGAGTTAGAAGCACCCTTCTATTCTAACCACGAAATACCAGGAGTAGCTAAAGTCATAGTCTTGGCAAAATAGTCCAAAACTACATGATAGGGAGCTAACAAATCCATACCCAAGATAACATCAAAATCAACCATATTGAGGATAATCAAGTCCACACAAGTCTCACACCTCAAAAAGGTAACAACAAAAGTTTGGTACTCCACCATTAAAGAATCACCTACGGGGGTAGATACATAAATTGACACAGAAAGGGACTCACATATAGCATCAATACCAATAGAAAAATATGCAGAAACATAAGAGAATGTACCCATGATTAAACAGTATTGCAGTGGGATAATGGAAAACTGGGATGATACTTGTAATAATTGCATCAGAGGCCTCTGCCTCGGGTCTCCAAGAAAAAGCATAACATTAGTCCACGTCTGCTACCAGACTAAGTGACTCCTTATCCACCATCACGAGCTCCCTGAGCCCCATCTTTGGTACCTCAAAAACCACCTCTAAGCCCTGTGTACCACCTCTACCTGCTAGAACTAAGGTCAAACAAAGCTGAAGCTGAGATCCCTACTGGGAAGAACCGATCGCACGTTGGGGATAATCCCTCACAAAGTGACCATCCTCATCACACATAAAACATCCTCTACTAGAAGAATCTCATTGAGAGACCCCGAAAGAACTAGAACACCCTCCATAACTTGATAAACTAGAATGAGACCTTCAGCCTGCATAGCCCTATCTCTGAACACTAGAAGCCTTAGAACCCACAAATCTACCATCTAACTCTGCAAAACTACCTAAATCGATCTTTTATGATATCCGAACCCATAAATCTACTATCTAACTCTGCAAAACTACTTAAATCGATCTTTTATGATATCCTTAAGAACCTCTACCCTGAAAAATCCCTACCTTGGGATATATGTCCACTGAAATTACCCTATTAATGCACCCTCTTAGCACCTCCACACTGTATACCCTAGTGAATAGTCTCAATAATGTTGGCATGATCCACTATGCTCTAAAAATAAGAACCACTAGAAACCACTAATTAGGTTGTCGCCAACTGGTAATAACTAGACAAACTCTTAATAAACTTTCTGATCCTCTCTGACTCAACGAAAATACTAGCAATGGCATATATGGATAAGGAATGAAAAAAAGCCTCATAATCAGCAATAGTCATGGAGCCCTACTACAAATGATCAAACTCATCTCTCCGCTAGTCCCTCATGATAAAAGGCATAAACTGCTCATATAAAGTCTCAGTACACTGGGTTAATATCAACTGAGGAAAACCCATTGGTCTACAACTGATAGGAGACCTCTACCACTGCCTAGCCATATTAGTCAACTGGTAGGTAGTGTAAGAAACACCATGGGACTCAAGGAAACTAAGGTTATGCAACCTCTCCTAAGCAAACCAAGGTAATACAACCTCTCCTAACAGTCAATCAAAAACTCATAAGCATCATCACCAATGGCACCACTGAACTTGGGAGGGGACAATTTGATGAATCTCTCAAATCTTTTTTGCTCATCAGCAGACATAACAAGACCTAAACAAATAGGCAGGACAATAATCTAGTAGGTAAGGCATCAATACATAGGGCTAGCACAGCAGTTGGTTGTGTCCCGGGAGTCTGAAAACTATGAGTAGTAGCTTGCCCTAGTGATTGTACACCTCATGTAGTCTGAGAACCATCTAGTTTACCTGGTAGAATACTAGTATGAGGAATACCATCCAAATAACCCAAAAGATAAACCAATAGATCCTGCAATACTGGGGTAACTTTGAAACCCTGAGGGGCCTGATTTGGTACTACATCCTCTGGCTAATAAGTCTTATCATCATGCTCAATCTCAGGCTAGAGAGAGGCTGCTCTAGCTTGTTCTCTAGCTGGAGCCGCACTTCATGCCTAACCTCTACCCTTATCTCTGTCGTGACCCTTGTCTTACCCCCAGACTAGGGATCCAACATCGGGTGCTAGATCAGCATTCTCAAAACTCTTGATCTAGTCCTCTTTATTTGAGCAGAAAAGAATAGAATACAAGTTTAGAATATTAGATATGAACAATTCGCATGATATGGAATCAATTCAGAGAAATTTTTCTAAAAATGTCACATACCCTCCTAAAGATAGATACGAACGTCAATGTATCAATCTACGGGACTCTATTAGACATCCTGCTCTTTTACTCATGAGATCGATGAACCTGGCGCTCTGATACTAATTTGTTATGACCCAAAAAGTTTAGGTCATGATGGCACCTGCCCTATCCCAACCCTGGGTAGGTAAGCCCAACACCCAAACAGTTAAAGTATATGGAAAAGTGATAGTAAACACAATATGAAACTTCATGAGAAAGTCGAGCCATAATATAAATAAGAACAATATTTGAATCTAAACAAAATACAACTCCAAAGCCCAAAATCTGATGGCATGAGTAAAGAGCACTAATACTGACAAAGAGTATGAATATACATAAGTCTATCTCCAAAATGTAAAATAAAGATAATAAAGATAAATGAAGTCTAGAATCAAGCCCCGAATGAGGATCTCACCCGTCCTCCGAATCAGCCTTGTTCACCACATGATCTCATGCTCTAGGGGTTGCGCTCAAACTAGAATCTGCACCAAAAGGGTACAAAAAATTGGAGTGAGTACGGTCCACTTGTACTTAGTAGGTATGATAGACCGACTCAACAAAGAAGAAAACTAAACAAGTAAAGAATAATATGAGCTTGCTTCCACTTGCATACAAAGATGCTCCCAACAGTGGCTCAAATCATATCTCCTAAAAATTCTACAAGTATAATGTCTATCTAACAATAACTACACACGAATAGATAAAACAAGATTAAATACACGATAACAAGTACATAAATAGAAGTGCAAATGATGTAATACAATGGAAATGTAATGGGATTATGATGAAGTAAGCCATCGCATGACAGCCATTGCATGGTAGCCATCGCATGGGAGCCATCGCATGGCCTCGAATACACCTTTCAAACATAAGCTTTTAGGACAAGACCCATGGTAAGTTCGCAACCCATATACTTTTACAATCTCAATCTCATATCTCAATCAACTATTCTGACAATATTTTCGATCAAGGGTTTTATAAAGTGTTTCAATTTCTTTCAAAATTTGTGTTTCTTTGTGGTACCAATTCCATGTATATGGATGAATGATATGAGGATGCATGCTCTATAACCAAAACAATATCATATATAATAAATAAAGTCAAGGATTGTATCAAATAATGTCAAATCTCCTCAATATCTCAATAAATCATAATATAAGCCATCGCATGACACCACAGTAATGAATAGTCATATATGACATCAATAATATCAATTTAAGCGCCCACTCAAGCATCCCAATAGAGATAGATGGCAAATAATGCTTAAACAAGATCAGGATCAGCCCCCACTTAGGTATCACTACAGTAATCACCTCTCAAGTCAAATATAATACTCATATAGGCTTCCACTCGGGTATCACGACAATAATAATATCTCAAGTCAATAATAATACTCAAATACGCCCCCACAGAGGCAACAGGATAAAATAAATATCTCAAAACACGAATATCACGAAGTAATCCCCAACCCATAGCATACTTTACATGAATGGTTAACTACTCAGCCCGATCTGATGAAAGTTAAGCCATAACCTACCTTGAAAAGCCAAAACACAAATCTAGACTCTACAACACTGAGCCTTGAGAGGCTTTAGAACAAACCAAATCTATCAAAAATATAATCTACACGTTAAAAGGAGTGTAATGATACCCATATTGGCTACTTTCATTTTGGGTATAAAAATAGTTCCAAAAATCGACTCTGAAAGAAAAAGGGTAAAACTGAAATTTTATTTAATAATTATGTTCCACATTCTAAGAGGGTTCTAAAACTGAAAACCCAATGAAAAATAAGTTGAAATTGAACTTGAAATCAAAGAAAACTAATTTTTACTTTACGGGGTAAAAATCTCAAAATCCAAGTTTGAAATCAAAGATTTGAAGTTTTTTTTGAAGATGAAATCAATAGGAAATAATGAAAACAGGAGTTTAGAGTTTACCCACGCAAGATTGATGAAAAATCTTGTTGAAATCGCCAACAACCGAGGTCTCAAAGATGGAAAATGGTGAAAAATTTTTTTTTGGAAAAGAATGAAATTTTAATCTATCCAGGTATATTTTGTCCAACGCGAACACGAGCCCCTGGTCGTAAACGCAAAGAGAAACCCGACCTGAGTCCCACAATTGGGATAAATGAATTAGGCGACCCTTCATGAATGCGGTTCCACCATTCCATTCACGATGAATAGTTATCTCCTTCTCCGTGAACGTGGCCAAGAGCCAGTGAACGCGAAGAAGGATTTTATCAGGCACCAGAAAACTACACCAGCAGTTTGGGACTTGCAAAAATAGTCCTGATTGAATTCTCGAGATTTGTTCAGGACCCCCAAAAAATAATTTGATCATACTACTAGGCTAATTTTGACGTTCCAGACTCAATGGAATCATTATATTTATGAAAAGAAGTCATTTTTCACAAGTTAACCCCCAGAACCCCCTTAGGCTAAATTTAACTAGTTTTTTGTCTAAGACGTCAAAACTAAATATAAAGGCTCAGAACCTGAACCAACAACGCTACTAACCAAAAATCGGCATTTAGATCTACTGGGATTGACAGAATCACCATCTGACGCTCGGATCACAAAATATTGACCAAAGTCAAACTTAAATACTTTCAAGGCTTCTCAAAAGCTCAAACTTACTCAAATCACTCCCTATCGCTTTGGGGACCATGCCAATCAAACTCATAACTCATAAGTAACATATAGCAACTAAGAGTAAGGAAAAGGTGGTCAAAATACAGCAAAAACCAAAAAACACAATCAAGGTTGTTATAGTTGCTCAGATGGTCTATGTCGGTTACAAGAGCCTCCCACAGTTACAAACTCAGTATATTATAGGACCCTTGATTCAGTTG
Source organism: Capsicum rhomboideum (assembly GCA_031232105.1). Taxonomy (NCBI): domain Eukaryota; kingdom Viridiplantae; phylum Streptophyta; class Magnoliopsida; order Solanales; family Solanaceae; genus Capsicum; species Capsicum rhomboideum. The sequence continues at coordinate 57,917,975 of CP124718.1, forward strand.
TATTTACTTAAACCCATAAATTTTCAAATTATTATTTCATATCAGTGTTTATTTGTACATTTATGCATCTCAGACAGGGTCATTGTACTTCAGTTCAGTTTCATATCCCTGCATAGCATTTCAGTAGTTATCAGCATATTTTATAGTTGCATAGCTCACATACTCTGTACATTCAAAGTACTGATTGCATACCTTTTCTTGCGTTGTATTATATCATGAAATAGGTTCGGACGCCTAGCATTTGCCCTACAGTCGACAAAGCTTTTTAGTTTTCTTACTGTTTATAGTTAGCTGGGGACTTGTCCCAGCAACTCATCATTAGTAGAGGCTTTCCGACAGACAGTAGATTTTTCATCTTATTGGTTATGTTAGACATTTTTAGTTTTGAAATTCAGTTTTGGCGTTGGTTTTGTTAATTATCATTAAGTTTCAGTTTTAGATTCCGCTCAGTATCCCTTATATTCAATGTTTTAGTGTTCATGTTGTACCATGGGCTAGCTTAGGGTCACTTGTAGCTCTAAACACCAGGTTACGTCCAAGGTGTAGTCTCGGGTTGTGACAATATTTTCGCTTCTACATTATCTTTCAGTACATGTTCTAGTTTTATGCCAGGAAAAGTGGTTCTCTCGACCCACTTGTGTTTTCGAGTGTCGCTTACGTCCAGGGTGTAGGCTCAGATTGTGACACTTATTTTTGATTTACACAAGACATGAATTAGAGTAATCATAAATTTTTTTCTCTATAAGCACATATTAGTTTCTTATGAATATGTTATTAATACATGCGATGCATATATTTTAAATCTTATCTCTAAAATGCTTAAATAAACAAAATGTGAAAAATATACAACCTAAACTAATTTTTTAATTCAGCATTTGAATTCGATACTGAGTGATGTTGGAATAAACAATAATACATGAAATCATTTTATGTTAATTGGTTGATTTAACAAATTATAATTACTACTTAATTTGATAAATTAAAAAAATAATTTATTAAGGAGTATAAATAGAGAACCCTATTAATTTTTTTTTTTGTTCTGCTTAGATGGAAAAAATAAGAATTGATTAATTTATCCAAAAGCAAAATTAAACTTGTAATGTTGGTCCGCCAATGGGCCTTTTCTTATCTAGTAGTAATAAAATGGGGAAGGGACAAAAATAGCCGCTCCACTGAAAATAATCCCATAAAAATGGCCAAATATTTAATTTTCCAATTTATAGTCGCCTTTTTTGATTGAATCTCAGTTGAGTTTAGTCATGATCCTCTTCGTTTACTTTTTTCTTTTTTTGCTATATTTTTCTGTTGTCAATTTACTTCTCTTTTTTTATTCTTTTTTCTTTCTACTTTAGTTTTTAAAAAATTACTCTTCTATTTTCTGAATAATCAAATATAATTTTGTAGTTTTTCTTTTTTAGCTAATGCTTCCCTTTTTTTTTTTTTTTATTTGTTTTGCTACTCTTTTTTTTATGTTGTTTGTTTTATTTTTATGTTTTTTTGGGAAGCTCTTTTTCAAAAAAAAAATGTTATTCTTTAGTACTGATATATATATATACAATACAATACATATTTGATACATTTTTAAACAATACAATACTTATCTGTTACATATACACAACTATAATACAATCGTAATAGATATATTTTTATCCAACTATAATATAGTTTCTATTTACAATCTATACAAATACATATTTTATACAATAATGATACAATTTCTATACATAGTATATATAAATACATATTCTATACAATAATTATATAATTTCTATACACATTCTATACAACGTTTAGCTGCAATTATTATTCAGATATATATTTTATACAACAACTATACAGTTTTTGTATATATCTTATACAAATAAGTATTTTATACAATAATTATACAGTTTCTATACAATTGTATATAATTGTTTTAAAAAAAGGAATTTAGTTTAGCCAAAAAAAATTGTAATAAAAGAAATATTGAATATTTAAAAACAGGGCCGAAATGTCCTAAATTTGGAAATGACCATTGGATGGAAATAGTATAGTCAAATGGCTATACAATGGCATATATTTGAAAATGACCATTTTGGGTGAAATTTTTTTTGTGGAATGAACATGGAGTGTCCTTTCCCCTAATAAATAATTAAGGAAAAAAGGCAAAAAGCTCAATTAGATGAATAGCTAAATGCAACAATTATCAGGAAATCTAAATTTAGAAAAAAATGAATTGTGTAGCCTCGTTTTGTTTTTCTTTTGGTGCAATAAATATTCTCCGTACTCAAAATGGGTGCACGTGCATCCTTCCCGTGTGAAAATCCCTTACCCCGATGTATCCAAAACTCTTTACTGTAAGTAGTTCCTTCAAGAAGCAAAACAAGGGAAAGAGAAACAATCAAAAATCAGTCAATTCATAGTCCTTCTATTATATACACACCCTTTTGGTCTTGTGTCTGTCTTTGATCACTCTTTTTTTTTTCTCAATTGAGTTTCTATAAGTTTGTATCTTTTTTATCCAAATTTGCATCTATCTTTGATTTGCTTCACTGCATCTGCACGGTTTATACGGCGTTTTCTTATCTACAAGTATTTTTCTCCATTTGGTTTCTTAATTCTTAGTTTGTATCTTTTTGAAGTTTGGTTCCAAATATGCATCCATTCATCATTTGCTAAATTTCTCTTTTTCCTTAGTTACAGAAAATGGGTCCTCTAGTCATGCAAATTTTCTCAATTGAGTTTGTTACATTTTGAAGTTCTGATCCAGATTCCCGCAATCATTTGTCCTTAATCAAGAGAAAAGGGGTGAGATTTGGGGAAGCGAATTTTTGTTTGATCAACTATTGTTCATTCTCTGTTTGGGATGTATCTAGAGCTAGCGCTAAAACATTATTACTTAATAATTAGAAATTCACTTGATAATTGAAATTAGTGTAATTACTAGGGTAGTAATTATCAGCTTAGTAATTACACAGCTAAGTAATTACGATGATCTATTTATTTGCCACAATGTAATTACAGTTACACTGTAATTACAAGTGTACTGTTTGATTGCACAAGTGTAACTACATGATTATATTTTAAAATAAAAGTCAATTATCAAAAACTAAAAATTTATATTAGACAAATAAGGGCCTTTATAAATGATATTAATTAATAAACATATGTTCTTATAAAAAAAACTAATTGATTTATATTTTTCAAACTAGTATATTTTGATTAAACTAATCATAAAAACTTAAAGTAAATGATTTTTAAGAACATCATGAAATGGATGTTTGACATAAAGATTAATATTATAAATATAATGTCATAAAATTATTTAAAGATTTGACAAAAAGATAATCTACCAATTCTAGCTAAAAAATGAGGCTTGCAATGTGAAATATCAAGTCAACACTAGTAAAACAAATAAATTGGAACTGAAAATATAACATAAGTTTAAAATTTTTTTAAAAAAATAATACTCTTGTGTCAAATTTCAACATAACTTGCATACATATAATTCAAAAGAAAAGGAAAATTTAAGTCTATAACCTTATTTAACGATGAATTCTACTTAATTTAAAAATTAGAATATTAACTAAATTATGCTAAATGAAAAAAATAAACATAAAATAAATAAAAAATAGATAATACGAAAAATTGCATGAAATCACATGAAGTTTAGGTTGGAAAATGAGAAGGAAATGAAATATAAATAATATAAAATAAAAATACTCTTAAAAAAATATTAGAATAATAAAAACAAAAAGAATTTAAAATAATAGAAAGTAAAAATAAATTAAAACAAAAAAAATAAAAATAAAAATAAAAAAAAGAAATTAAAAAGTAATCAGCTTGTAATTACACCATGTAATTACCAACAATTCGCAGCTACCCCCTGTGAATTGGAGAGTGTAATTACCCCTTGCCAATTACACTCTATTACCTACTGACCAAGTAATTACCTGGTCAACCAAACATGCCAGACAGTGTAATTACACTCAATTACACCAAATTCAATTACCTGAGTGGCTTTCCAAACAGGCCCTTAAGAATTTCTTTTTTCGAAATGGATAGTATATTTTTTCATAATTTCTTCACTTCATGTTATGGAATGCTACTGCAGATAAAGTTGTATGATTATATAGGTTTTCTTATGGAATGCTACTGCAAATAAAGTTATATGATTATATAGGTTTTCTTCTTCAGAGATAATTAAATTTAGGCTAAGGGTTCTATTATGAAATTGTTTGACTAGTAATATGCTATTGCTAGCCAATGTTCACTAGCGAATGTTCTAATTTCACTGAGCCAGATAAACGATATTGGAAGGTTTAGTTGTTAGACGTTTTTCAGTGAAGTTCACACATATATTGTGAACAAATGTAGAATATGAGTCATGAAAATTTTTTTTGACTATTACCTCGTGAGATTATACTGAGTATGTTGTTGACGTATCCGTGTGGTCTAAGTGAAAAATAAACATTTCGATTGGTATAGTTGTGTTGGGAAGTAGGAAAATATGTTTATAGTTCTAAGTAAAAGATAAACATTTCGATTGGTATGGTTGTGTTGGGAAGTAGGAAAATATGTTTATAGTTTTGATGATTGACAAAGTGAAACTGGTTCACTACTAGTTGTCTTTTGTATGTTGTATCAGGTGAATCAGGTCCCCTCTAGACGTGATGTGAATGCACAAGGACAACCTGTATAAATATGGAAGATTGGAGGTGAGAAGGAAAGAAATAAAGAGTAAAAATAAAGGTGCAAAGAAGGAAAGAAATAAAGAGGAGAAATATAGAGAAAAGAAGGAAGAAAATAAAAAGCAAAGAAGGAAAGAAATAAAGAAGAGAAAAAGAGTCCTAAGAGGAATCAAAGTTTTCTTATAAGATGTAACCTTTTTATAAGAAGAAATTGTAACACCCCATATATTTCCGACCCTACTTGATAACCTAGAACCATGTTTACCCTAGGTTCGAGAGCAATAGGTACGTATTTTCCATTGTTATTGATGGAACATTTGATATTGTGCTAGTACATGTCATTAAACCTTTGTAGTAGGTGGTGTTTGGCACTTTGTGGAGCATTTGTGGGGTGAAACATTGAGGTTTAAGGGACATCTAAGCAAAGGATCTTAAAGATAAGAGGTAAGCAAAAGGTTGTGACTTGAAAGATCCGACCAAATCCGCAAAGAAAAGTCGAAATCAAAAATTTGGCATGGGGCGCTTCAAGGGGCGTACCAGGCCACTGTGGCCTAAATTTTTATTGGCACAGGCAGCAAGGGGGAGTGACCAAGGGCGTGCCAGGCCGCCCCTGCACACCTTTCAAAAGCTGAAATTTCAGCCAAGTCTTTGGGGCGCCCGGAGGCGTGCCGGGGTGCTTTTTACCCGATTTCTTCTACAATTTTAAGTCTATAAAAAGGACTCTTGAGTTATTATTTAGTTATTCCATCTTGTTAGGACTACGCTTGAACGATGTTGGCATTCAAATTACGTTTCTACCCTTTTATGTTCAATTAAGCCATAAGTGGCTAGAATTTCTTATTTGGAGATCGAGGCTACGAAAATGAGTCTCGTGAGTATATTGTCGTGACACTTATGAAATTATTTAAACATGAGATATATGATGGATTACACATTTAATTTGGTGGGTTAAGATGACATGTGTTATTGGGCTCAATTTAAAGCCCAAAATGAAGCCAAAATGCACAGGTCCAAAGGGCAAATGACCCATTCTTCCAAAGTTGACCAAGAAACATGGCATTTAATGCCAAGGAATGGCTAAGCATGACTTGAGTACTATATAAAGGCCAAAAATCAGATTTTTAATTCATTGTAATTCTCATGCCTTTCTAGACATTTCTTAGAGATATTTCTCTCTTTTACAAAACCCTAAGGCAACTATTTTTCTTTGGACACTTTGGACAAGATAATCACTTTGCAAGCTTGGGTAAGTGTTTAGGCTTGTGATTTAATATATTATATGCATAAAAGATGGTGTAGATCATGATGGTTATGTTGGCAAGGTTGAATAGGACACTTTTGCCCTTTGGTAAAAGATGTACCATCTTTGTGAATTAAACTTGAAAAGTGACTTGTGGTTTTGATGAAAGTGCATGATATGGATGGAATATCAACATGTATGGTGTGATTATGTTACTAAACTTGTTATTTTTCGATAAGTGTAAATTATGAGATTTTGGCCGATATGTTGTTATGAGGTGTATTGAGGTGATTTGATGGAGTAATTGTGACGTCGTGTTAATGAAGAAATGTAAAGAATGAACTTGGTATGAAATGCTATTGGATTGTGATATTTTGGTCAATGTTGGGCATGTTGTGGTATTGTTGGTATGACAATGCCGTAAATGGTATTGTAAAGGGTGAAATGACATTATACGGCAGTCATATAGCTCATTGTCGTCTTGTACACTTGTATGGTAACTAGTTGATAATGTAAGCTCCGGTATGTACTTGTGTTATAGAGTGAAACATAGGAAAGGAGCTGGACTATTGTGTTCACATATAGGGTTGTGTATTCATACTGGACGTATAAGGTATGTAAGGTTACTCTTTCCGTATCCTTCTGCAGCACATAGTGTTCTCATGGACATTGTATTTGTTCCATTCCAACATGTTCTAATGTATCCTATTTCCGATTATCAATTGTTATTGATCACATGTTCCCTACTCATTGATCATTGTGATTCACATGTCTCATGTTCATTGACTAATGTTCTAAAGGCCCAATAAGGTTATGTTCCAAAGTCCTAATAGTGTTTATACACATGTCTCTTATTCATTGATTTTCGATCCCAAAGCTTCAAGTAATGTTATGACTATCATTGTATCAATCTCAAAGGTAAAGAATAAAGTAATGCATATGTGGTTAATGATGGAGTACAGGTGGTAGCTTTGGGGGCAAAAGCCTAGCTCAAGCCGATCCCGATATTATTGGACCAGGGGGCAGTCCTAGAGGCGTAAGCCTAGCTTGGACCGATACTGACAGGGGGTAGCTCTGGAGGTGATAACCTAACTTGAGTCGAACCCAATATATTGATTCATGGGTGGTAGCTCTAGAGGCATAAGCCTAGCTCGAGCCGATCCCAACATAATGTTAAATTATGTAAAGACCCACTGATCAGTCGGGGCTTGGGTACATAGTGACACACGTGATGAGGAACAAACATAGAAGTAAAGAAGCAAAGAAAATAATGAAAGCAATACACATGGTTTCCAAAGTACAGAATGGTGACTTGTCCATATTGGTTATTCATTTGTGTTTGAGTTTATTGCAGTATTTATGCATTATACAGTTTCATATGAGCCTTACATACTCAGTACATTCTTCGTACTGATGTCCCTTGTGGGACTTACCTTACTTGTTGCAGGCACAGGTGCTAGTAGACCCCCACAGTAGGTTGCGGATCTTTTGCCGATCTTTGGTGAGCTCCAGTTGGTTCGGGGCTTTTCGGGTCTTATATGTACATTTGTTTTGATATTGTAATGTTGTATAAAGCGGGGACTTGTCCCGACTTTAGGATGGTTATGTATATGCATCTGTTAGAGGCTTTGTAGACGGACGTGGTGAGATGAATGAAAGCATGTATGTCCATGTTGACTTGATGGCCCTAACGACCAAGTTTCTTATATGTATATATCATATGTTTTCATGAATTCTGGTATTGACATCTTATATATCTACGTGATGGTGCTGCTTATTTAGTGACATGCATATGAATGTACATGAGCAAAGATTGGTTCTCTCGGGCCTCATCGGCTTTGGGTGCCAATCAGTCTCGTTGGAACTCGGGGCGTGACAAAAGTGGTATCAGAGTAGGTCGTCCTAAGGGTGTCTACAAAACCGTGTCTGAATAGAGTCTTGCTTATGGATGTGTTGTGCACCACATTTATAAGCAGGAGGCTATGGGACATTTAAGAGTTGTTTCTTTCCTTCATTTCTAGATCGTGCAATAGAGCCAATGTTGTAGGTGAAATTATAACTGACCATTGTCATTGATTTTCTTTGTTATAGTAAAATGCCAATGACAAGAAGAGGTAGAGGCAAAGGTAAGAAGGTAGAAAGGCTTGCTGGTGAAGGCACGATTAAATCACCACCTGACCAAGCTAGTCAAGGTGGAGCAAATACTGAAATTGCGTTGCGGTCTTCTTCTACTCTTCCAGCTCCTGAAGAGCCAATAGGTAGAGAAGTACCCGAAGAACCACCAATGAATGCCAATTAACAGGATCTAAGAAATGCAGTACATATGTTGACTCAGTTAGTTGCGGCACAAAGTCAAGGATGAGCAGGTCCAACGACAAATGAAGATGATGTGGCTAGAGTGGCGAGTCGCAGAACATAGGATTTTTTGAAATTGGACCCTCCTATATTCATTGGGTCATATCCGAAAGCAGATCCATAGGACTTAATGGATCAAATCCAGTGGGCTCTAGAAGTTATGCACGTGACTAGTGTTGAAACAGTTGAACTTGCAGCCTATAGATTGAAAGGGGAAGCGATATTGTGGTATGAAGACTGGAAAAGGTCGAGGGGTATTGATGCACTTCCAGCTGGTTGGGAAGAATTTAAAACGGCATTCTTTGATCATTACCTCCCATATGAGATTCGGGAGGCACGGGCAGATCAATTTCTAAATCTATGTCAAGGGAACATGAGTGTTAGAGAATATAGTCTTCAGTTTAATTCCTTGGCTCGATATGCTCCGAATGTAGTGGCTATAATGACAGATAGAGTCCATCGATAAGTGGACATATTAGATCCATATTTGGTAAGGGACTGCACCATTGTTGCCTTGAACAAAGATAACATAGCCAGAATACAGGCCTTCGCATAGAAAATGGAAGATCAGAGACAGAGAATAAGGGTACATGAATCTGATAGAGGACAGTCCAAAAGGGCTAGACCTATGGGACAGTCTATGGCATCCCAAGGAGAATCTATGCCTCGAATGTTTTCTAGACCGCCTAGACCATCATTCTCCTATTACATAGCAGGCGCTTACTCTCAATTCTGAGGGTTTTGAGGTGGCCAATCTGGACAGAGTAGTGGAATTCACGGATCACAGACATCAGGATTTTCTCATCAGCAGTGTTAGCACTGCGGGCGTACTCATTCAGGTACATGCCGGGTAGGGACGAATGCTTGATTTTGGTGCGGTATGACGGGGCACATGATGAAGGAGTGTCCCCAGAGGAGCATGGGTGGTATAGCACGACCTGCGGGATCAGCTATTGCATCATCATCATCGATTGCTTCTTTAGGCTGAGTGTGCAGTCTGTTGGTCATGGTAGAGGTACCAGAGGAGCAGCCAGTACTAGTGGGGTCCAGAATCGCACTTATGCTTTAGTATACCAACAGAATTCGGAGGCCTCTCCTGATGTCGTCATAGGTACATTATTCATATTTTCATATATTGTATATGCATTGATTGACCCAGGTTCTACATTGTCCTATGTTACTTCATTGATTGCTGCAAAATTTGCAAAGGCACTAGAATTATTAATTAAGTCAATTGAAGTGTCTACACCAATTGGTGAATATAATGTTGCAAAAAGAGTATATCGTAATTGTGTGGTAACGGTGTGTGGTCATGATACACTGGCCGACCTCATCGAACTAGACATGGTGGATTTTGATGTTATAATGGGGATGGATTGGTTGACTTCTTGTTATGCCACGGTAGATTGCCGAGCCAAGAAGGTGTATTTTTGTTTTCCGCAAGAAAATATTCTTGAATGGCAGGGTAATGTGGGGGCACCAAGAGGAAAAATTATTTCCTATTTGAAAGCAAGGAAAATGATTGCCAAAGGGTACATATGTCACTTAGTACGAGTGAAAGATAATAATGTGGAACCACTAACTCCGCAGTCAATTCCACTACTCAATGAATTTCTTGATGTATTTCCAGAGGATCTTCCAGGCTTACCCCCAAAATGGGAAGTAGAGTTTGGAATTGATGTGATTCCAGGTACTCAACCTATCTCTATTCCTCCGTATAGAATGGCTCCAGCAGAATTGCATGAATTGAAGGAGCAACTAAAAGATTTGCTGGACAAGGGCTTCATCAGGCCTAGTATGTCCCCGTGGGGTGCACCGGTGTTATTTGTACGGAAGAAGGATGGCACGTTGAGAATGTGAATTGACTATCGATAATTAAATAAGGTAACGATCAAGAACAAATATCCCCTCCCTCGAATTGATAATTTGTTTGATCAGTTACAAGGTGCCAAGTGTTTTTCAAAAATTGACTTGAGGTCGGGTTACCATCAAGTCAGAGTTAGAAAACAAGATGTACCCAAGACAGCTTTCCAAACACGGTATGACCATTATGAATTTTTTGTTATGTCATTTGGACTAACAAATGCACAAGCTGTGTTCATGGATTTGATGAATAGGGTGTTTAAGCCATTTCTAGATGTGTTTGTGACGGTATTTATAGATTACATCCTTGTTTATTCAAGATCACCAGAGGACCATGCTAATCACTTACGGCAGGTGTTACAGATTCTCCGTGAGTGTAAGTTGTATGCAAAGTTCTCTAAGTGTGAGTTTTGGTTAAAATCCATCGCATTCTTGGGTTACATTGTGTCAGATGAAGGGATCCAGGTTGATACACAGAAGATTGAAGCGGTTAAAAATTGGCCAAGACCTACGACACCTACAGAGATTCATAGTTTTCTTGGATTGGCAGGTTATTACCGAAGATTTGTGGAAGGTTTTTCCTCCATTGCTGCACCGTTAACAAATCTTGCACATAAGGCAGTTAAATTTCAGTGGAATGATGTGTGTGAGAAAAGCTTCCAAGAGTTGAAAGATAAATTAACCTCCACACCAGTTTAGTACTTTCCAAAGGTACCGATGGTTATGCAGTGTATTGTGATGCTTCCGGGGTTGGCCTCGGATGTGTATTGATGCAGTACGATAATGTCATAGCATATGCCTTACGACAGTTGCGGCCACATGAGAAAATTTATCCCACACATGATCTTGAATTAGCAGCGGTGGTTTTTGTTTTAAAGATATGGCGTCATTATTTGTACGGAGTTCATGTTGATATTTATACTGATCACAAAAGTTTGCAATATATCTTTAAGCAGAAGGAACTTAATTTGAGGCAACGAAGGTGGTTAGAGCTCTTAAAAGACTATGATATTGATATTCTCTATCATCCAGGAAAAGCAAATGTGGTAGCTGATGCATTGAGCCGCAAGGCAGTAGAAAGCACTAGTGGCCAGTTGATTGAAAAGCAAGAGATAATCAAAGATCTACATCAACTAGACAGCTTGGGAGTTTGCCTTAAATATGCAGATGAAGGGGTTATTGTGCAAAATGCAGTGAAATCCTCCTTAATAGCTGAAGTAAAAGAGAAATAGTTTGTGGATTCTATGTTATTGCAGTTGAGAGAGAATGTACAACAGGGTCTGCGCCTTTGATCTTACACAAGAAGGGGTACTTCAATGCCAAGGAAGATTATGTGTACCGGATGTAGATGAGCTGAGAAAATGAATTATGACCGAGGCACATCATTTGGGCTATTCTATTCACCCGGGTGCTACTAAAATGTACCATGATTTAAAAGAAGTGTATTGGTGGGGAAATATGAAGAAGAACATTGCAGAATTTGTCGCTCAATGCCCGAATTGTCAACAAGTGAAAGTAGAGCATCAGAAACCAGGAGGTTACATGCAGTGTATCCATCTTTCAGTTTGGAAATGGGATATGATTAATATGGATTTCATCACAGGTTTGCCTCATACACTACGAAAATTTGATTCTATATGGGTTATAGTTGACAGGCTTACCAAGTCAGGGCATTTCCTACCAGTCAAGACCACCTATACAGCTGAAGATTATGCCAGATTGTATGTTAAAGAAGTAGTGAGATTACATGGAATTCAGGTCTCCATTATATCCGACAGAGGAGCATAATTTACTGCACATTTTTGGAGACTTTTCAGCAGAGTTTGGGTACATAGGTGAATCTGTGTATGGCTTTCCATCCTCAGACTGATGGACAAGCAGAACATACTATCTAAACACTTGAAGATATGCTACGAGCATGCATGTTAGATTTTCAAGGCAGTTGGGATGACCATTTGCCTGTTATCGAATTTGCTTACAACAATAGCTATCATTCAAGTATTAAAATGGCACCTTATGAAGCTTTGTACGGAAGGAAATGTAGATCACCAATTGGATGGTTTGAAGCCGGTGAAACTACTTTACTTGGGCCAGATCTTGTTCATCATGCTACGGAGAAAGTTAAAGTGATCCAACAGCGGCTACAAATGGCCCAAAGTCGACACAAGTCATATGCTGATGTTGGAAGAAGAGGGCTTGAATTCTCCATAGGTGAATGGGTATTTTTGAAGGTGTCACCGATGAAAGGGGCAATGCAATTTGGAAAGAAAGGGAAATTGAGTCCGTGTTATATAGGTCCATATGAAATTATCAGAAGATTTGGGCAAGTTGCATATGAATTGAAATTACCCCAAGAACTTTCTTCAGTCCATCCAGTGTTCCATGTTTCGATGCTTAGAAAGTGCATAAGAGATCCATCTCGTATTGTTCCCGTTGAGGATGTCCAAGTTATGAAGGATCTTAGCTATAAGGAGATACCCATTATTATTCTGGATAGACAAGTGAAGAGGTTGAGAAATAAAGATGTAGCATCCGTAAAAGTCCTTTGGAGAAATCAACAAGTAGAGGAGATCACATGGGAAGCTGAAGAAATGATGAACTCCAAGTACCCTCATTTGTTTCAAATGAAAGAAAAAGTTCAAAGTACGGAAGTGGAGAAATAACAAGTAAGCATCTATGAGCATTAAGTGTCTATGTATATATATGCTAATATAGAGATGCATTTGTTGTAATTGAAACGATGTTGTTAACATTCGAGGACGAATATTTCTAAGTGGGGAAGAATGTAACACCCCATACATTTACTACCCTACTTGATAACCTTGAACCATGTTTACCCTAGGTTCGAGAGCAATAGGTACGTGTTTTGCATTGTTATTGATGAAATATTTGATATTGTGCAAGTACATGTCATTAAACCTTTGTAGTAGGTGGTGTTTGTGACTTTGTGGAGAATTTGTGGGGTGAAAAATTGAGGTTTAAGGGACATCCAAGCAAATAATCTTAAATATAAGAGGTAAGCAAATGGTTGGGACTTAAAAGATCCGACCAAATCTGCAAAGAAAAGTCGAAATCAAAAATTTGGCATGGGGTGGTGCAAGGGGTGTACCAGGCCGCTTTGGCGTAAATTTTTGTTGGCACAGGTAGAAAGGGGGCGCACCCAAGGGTGTTCCAGTCCGCCCCTGCACACCTTTGAAAAGATGAAATTTCAGCTAAGTCTTTGGGGCGTCCGGAGGCGTGCGGGGGTGCTTTTTGCCCGATTTCTTCTACAATTTTAAGTCTATAAAAAGGACTCTTGGTTTATTATATAGTCATTCCATCTTGTTAGTAATACGCTTGGACGATGTTGGCATCCAAATTATGTTTCTACCCTTTTATGTTCAATTAAGACATAAGTGGCTAGAATTTCTTATTTGGAGATCGAGGCTACGAAAATGAGTCTCGTGAGTTTAATATTGTCGTGACACTTATAAAATTATTTAAACATGAGATATATGAAGGATTACACATTAAATATGGTGGGTTAAGATGACATGTGTTATTGGGCTCAATGTAAAGCCCAAAATGAAGCCAAAATGCATAGGCCCAAAGGGCAAATGGCCCATTCTTCCAAAGTTGACCAAGAAACATGGCATTTAATGCCAAGGAATGGCTAAGCATTACTTGAGTACTATATAAAGGCCAAAAATCAGAGTTTTAATTCATTGTAATTCTCATGCCTTTCTAGACATTTCTTAGAGATATTTCTCTCTTTTACAAAACCCTAAGGCAACTATTTTTCTTTGGACACTTTGGACAAGATCATCACTTTGAAAGCTTGGGTAACTGTTTAGTCTTGTGATTTAATATATTATATTCATGAAAAATGGTGTAGATCATGATGGTTATGTTGGCAAGGTTGAATAGGACACTTTTGCCTTTTGGTAAAAGATGTGCCATCTTTGTGAATTAAACTTGAAAGGTGACTTGTGGTTTTGATGAAAGTGCATGATATGGATGGAATATCAACATGTATGGTGTGATTATGTTACTAAACTTGTTATTTTTCTATAAGTGTAAATTATGGGATTTTGGCTGATATGTTGTTATGAGGTGTATTGAGGTGATTTGATGGAGTAATTGTGACGTCGTGTTAATGAAGAAATGTAAAGAATGAACTTGGTATGAAATGCTATTGGATTGTGATATTTTGGTCAATGTTGGGCATGTTGTGGTATTGTTGGTATGACAATGTCGTAAATGGTATTGTAAAGGGTGAAATGACATTATACGGCAGTCATATAGCTCATGGTCTTCTTGTACACTTGTATGGTAACTAGTTGATAATGTAAGCTCCGGTATGTACTTGTATTGTAGAGTGAAACATAAGGAAGGAGCTAGACTATTGTGTTCACGTATAGGGTTGTGTATTCATACTGGACGTATAAGGTATGTAAGGTTACTCTTTCCGTATCCTTATGCAGCACATAGTGTTCTCATGGACATTGTATTTGTTCCATTCCAACATGTTCTAATGTATCCTATTTCCGATTAGCAATTGTTATTGATCATATGTTCCCTACTCGTTGATCATTGTGATTCATATGTCTCATGTTCATTGACTAATGTTCCAAAGGCCCAATAAGGTTATGTTCCAAAGTCCCAATAGTGTTTATACACATGTCTCTTATTCATTGATTGTTGATCCCAAAGTTTCAAATAATGTTATGACTATCATTGTATCAATCTCAAAGGTAAAGAATAAAGTAATGCATATGTGGTTAATGATGGAGTACGGGTGGTAGCTTTGGGGGAAAAAGCCTAGCTCAAGTCGATCCCGAGATTATTGGACCAGGGGGTAGTCTTAGAGGCGTAATCCTAGCTCAGACCGATCCTGACAGGGGGTAGCTCTAGAGGTAATAACCTAGCTCGAGCCAAAACTGATATGTTGGTTTACGGGTGGCAGCTCTAGAGGTATTAACCTAGCTTGAGTCGAACGCGATATATTGATTCATGGGTGGTAGCTCTTGAGGCATAAGACTAGCTCGAGCCGATCCCAACATAATGTTATGTTATGTAAAGACCCACTGATCAGTCGGGGCCCAGGTATATAGTGACACACGTGACGAGGAACAAGCATAGAAGTAAAGAAGCAAAGAAAATAATGAAAGCAATACACAGGTTTCCAAAGTACAGAATGGTGACTTGTCCATATTGGTTATTCATTTGTGTTTGATTTCATTGCAGTATTTATGTATTATACAGTTTCATTTGAGCCTTACATACTCAATACATTCTTCGTACTGATGTCCCTTGTGGGACTTACCTTACTTGCTGCAGGCACAGGTGCTAGTAGACCCCCACAGTAGGTTGCGGATCTTTTGCCGATCTTTGGTGAGCTCCAGTTGGTTCGGGGATTTTCGGGTCTCATATGTACATTTGTTTTGATACTGTAATGTTGTATAAAGTGGGGACTTGTCCCGACTTTAGGATGGTTATGTATATGCATCTGTTAGAGGCTTTGTAGACGGACGTGGTGAGATGAATGAAAGCATGTATGTCCATGTTGACTTGATGGCCTTAACGGCCAAGTTTCTTATATGTATATATCACATGTTTCCATGACTTCCGCTATTGACATCTTATATATCTACGTGATGGTTCTGCTTATTGAGTGACATGCATATGAATGGACATGAGTAAAGATTGGTTCTCTCGGGCCTCATCGACTTTGGGTGCCAATTCGTCTCGTTGGAACTCGGGGCGTGACAGAAATCACATATTTCCTTATAAGAGGCCAAGTTATATATGATGTAAAATTCCTAGTACGTGATACTTTAGGGCATGGAACATCTTCAACATATATATATGGTAGGAAGACCATTAAGAGAAGCACCTAATGTATATTCATGAAACTCCTCATATTGAGAGCAATAAGTATTGGAGCAAAGCTACAGGACTTTGTCACAATAACACAAGAACCTGGTTCATTGTTTGTGTTCGAGTCTGTAATATTGAATATTGAAGTTTAGTCAGTTAAAGGCTAAAGTTATTAGTCTTTGTTGAGTTCATTGGTTGCAGTAAACTAATGACTTATTTTGTGTGATGTTTGGGAAATCAAAGGCTAGAGTTATTAGTCTTTGTTGAGTTTATAATAGAAGTGTTATTGAGTTGTAACTATTCCTAGTGGTGTAGTTTGATTATGGTAGTGAGTCATTATGACAAGAAGTGGGTTTGACTTCTTGTGTTTGAGGTGTTGTAACAAGATGATCTTTGAGAGTTGTTAGAACAGTTAGAGTTAACTGTTGAGTTGAGATACTAGAGTTAGTCACTTAAATTATAGAGTTGTAATCTGAAACAACTCGTTTAAGTTAGTGGAGTTTGGTTGAAAATCATACACACTATAGGTCGTGGTTTTTAAGTCATTGAGCAAGGAGGTTTTACACAGTACATCATTATGTTCTCTATTGTTTTATTCTGTACTTTAATTCAGTAGTCGAACCTGGTTCACCTAACTACAGTAGTCGAACCTGGTTCACCTAACTTAATTACACTTTGTTTCAGTAGTTGAACCAGGTTCGCTTAACTTAGATCTATTATATGGTATCGGTTTGGTTTTTAGGTGCTAAGTATTTCAACTGATAACCTTGTATATTCTTAACTTTATCATTGTAGACGAATTTGAGGAACCTGGTTACTAAAGATCAATTGTTTGTACTAGCTTCTTTTAATTGGTGAGAGTCCTGACCTCTAGATTTTCATTTTGGATAGGCATAACATACCAATGAAAAATGCAGAAGATGGGAAGACTCAAGTTCCCAAGGATAGATAAGACTGGGATGTTACTGACAAGTTAGCCATCCAGAACAATGCCAAAGTAAAGAAAATTCTTATCTATGGGATAGATCTAGATGAATACAATAGAACCTCAGTATGCTCAAATGCAAAACAGATATGGGATATCTTGTAAATATCTCATAAAGGTACTGCCACAATCAAGAAGTCCAAAATTGATAATCCAAATAGTCAATATGAACTGTTCAGAAGGAAGGAAGGTGAATCTATTCGAGACATGCATACTGGGTTCATTGTAATTCCCAATGAGATCTATAACCTAAGCGAACTCATTCCTACAATCAAGGTTGTTAAAAAACTACATAGTGTGCTACCTGAGTCCCGAGAAAGTAAAGGAGGAGCAATCACTGAAGCTCGAAATCTGGATGCTATGCCCATGGACAAACTTAGTGGAAAATTGACTACTTATGAACTCAAAAAAAATTTAAAGAAAGTAAATGGGAACTTGGTTCTTAAAGCCACAGAAACAACTGACTTTGAGGATGAGAATCTGACTCTGGTGACTAAAATATTCCAGCAGATGTTCAAAAAGAGGCAAAACTATCAAAAAGAAGATATCAGAGAAACTCTAAAAATGAGTCTCATGAACAACTCTGTCATAAGTATGGAAACCCGAATCACTTCAACAAATTTAGTACTCTTTGGACTGTGGAGCACAACAAAAACAACCCAGAAAAAACTAAGGAACAGATGAAGGACCTAGTACTCCCATCGTACACGAAAATATCTCCATATTAAACTGATTTTATTGTAAAAAAGGCCTTTGCTAAAATAGGAAACTCCTATATTAGATGATGAGGAACTGCAAAATAAATCACTACAGCCTATGGTGGAATCTTAGGATGAGAACACGATGGCACGTGTTGTAATTACTAATTCAAATGATGAACAACAAAGAAATAGTTCCAAGGAGACCATACTTGCATTCATGGCAGGTTCAGATGCAGACAATGATACTGAACAAGGAGAACCAGAGGTATTTTTCCTGATCTTAAAATTGACCTTAATAATTAATCTAAGAAAAAACTTGAATCATTGTCATTAGTCCTTATTGATGCCTATTACTCTATGTGTTCTGATAAATCTGAACTCATGAGTGCTTATACAATCTTAAGACTTGACTATGAAACCCTTGAAGAAAAGAATCTCTGCTTGAAAGAATCACTACAGGAATTCTCTCTCAATGGGTTAGAGTAAGGCAATCACAATACAACAGATTTTGGAAGAAGACGTCAAGAAATTGACTATCAACCTCTAAGAGGTTGCTGAAAGAAATAGTGTTTTACAAGAGAATCTTAACAGGACTAAACTTGAGTTAGATTATAATCAAAAGTGGACCTGATCCTCAGCATTGCTAAATCAAATTCAGGACAGTCAAACCACTACTAGACATGGGATTGATTTTAAACCTAAAAAATACAAGTCTCATAAAGTAACCCTGTTGGGTTAAAATTTTGCACTCACTGTGGAAAGGAAGGCCATCTTAGAAATCAATTTCAAGTTCAAATTCGGACAAATCATAAAAACATCAATTTTGTTTAAAAAAAAAAACTGGTTCTTATCATATGAATCATTCTAATTTTGTTAAAATGGGATCAGGTCCTTACCAAATAAATTCTCAAAAAAAATAGTTCAATTATTTTTGTTTTTGGGCTAGAAGAGATCGCATTCAGTAGTTGAACTTGGTTTATTAATTCAGATCTATTATACAATATTGAGTTGGTTCTTCGGTGTTAATTATTTCAACTGGTAACTTTGTGTATTCTTTAATTTATCATTTTAGACAAACTTTACGAACCTGATTCCTAAAGATCAATATTTGGTACTAGCTTCTTTCAGATTGTGAACTATGATTTCCAACTCATAGATGGCTTTTCTTAGAAACCTGATGTCGTATCATATTCTATAAATAGTTAAATATTTTGTTTACTCATACATTATTCATAGTTGTGTGAATATGCATAACCAAAAGTATGTTTGACTTCTTAAAGAAAAAGATGGGATCAAAGGGTTCTAAAAAGGATCTCATAGTGACTCAATTAGTGTTGGTGGGTTTGAAAATGATGTCAATGCGAAAATGCTTTTGGAATATCTGGAAGAATAAGTTGGACAAGTATGGAGGTGTAGATTAAAGACTGTGTCTACTCCTCCTGAATCTTACCCTACTTATCATATTGATGCAGTAAAGGTGTAAAGAATGAACAATACCAAAAAAGTGGAACCAAATGCATTCATTCATTTTGTATCTTCAAAGTCCGCAAAGCGTGATCTTTCTGCTGCTAGGAGTAATGAACTCTTATTTGAAGAGAATCCATTGAAGGTTAGTTGGGTCCTGCGAGTCCCTTTCTTTTGAATGAGAGGAGAAGAACTATCATGCCCTTAAAGTTTTCAGCTGTTAATGTAGAAATTGGAGTACTGGTTAGTAATGATGACTTTGTGGTTGTTTGGAGGGGACCTCATACTCGGGTTAACTTTCTTGCGGACCCATTCAATGAAACATGCAAATTACTTATCACAAAGAATATTGTTTTCACTTTCAATGGTGAAGCAAGAAATGCAATTTCAAGATTGAGTTTTTGTTGAGGGAAATCAATGAGATATAGGAATGCAAAGACTTTACTTCTTTGATAAATGGTTGCCGACTATCTATGACCTGCAGAGGACGAGTTCAGTCCATGTACCAAATATATCAGATAACTAGTGTCTTACTACCCTTATGCGAAATAAAGTATTATACCACCCTTTTATCCCAGCATCCCCACCCTTATACCACCTTAAAATTCACCAATTCAATCATAATCAAACTTTATCAAATCATCTCACAATAATAAAATAGTACTATTTATAGTTACAATCACATAGTGAGTTCCAATCAATAGCATTTGCATATCAACAAAGTCCTTTTATCAATCATATTACAAGTTATCAATTGATACACTTGTATTCAAAATTCAATAAGCATATCATTTACTTACATGTGATGCAGCTAAATAAACAAACAATCACTTAAACATGCACACATATAATCAACTTAAGCCTTAACTCTAATTTAACCATAACCTACTCAACAAACCTTAGTGTTCGGGGGGCATATAACATATAATAAATGAGCATACACATAATCAATTAGGTTAACCTCCTATTTTACGAAACATATAGTGATTCACACAATTTCTTACAAGATTATTCCTTTAAATAAGCATTCGACCCTTACCAAAACTGCTATTCCTCAACCCCCATACGTATTCCACTGCCACAACCAATTATTAAGACCGAACCCATTCCACTTCCCAACTCCCATATTATCCTGATACCATAATTATTTATTTTACTACCACTTTTCTGGTTATCATAGAGAGCATATCCTATGAGAAATTCATCCATAAGTCTTGATATTTTAGTAACCTTAAGCTGGACCAATACAAGGTCACCTCTATTCATCAATTTCATACCCCAACCCTACTTTATTACTTAATTAACGTAGTAACATGCAGGCATCAACGACAACTTAATCAATCACTACACTGACACTAAAGAAAATCCATGTCTACCATAATTTGTCCATTTTATCCAACCCAACACCATATCCGTAAGCCTAAACATGAAATCTCCCGTCATTCAATATCATGTTCATACATTTTTAACCATGGTCTACAACTACTCAATTAAATCTAACCTACCTGGGCACCAAGCTATTGATACGAAGGCATGAACTCTTATTTCTTGACCCATTCTAGCAATTTCCAGAGTGAATTCCCTGAGAAAACCATCATGATTTGCCTTCTTGAAGTGTGCTTCTTAGTTCCAATCGTTCTTAGGTCTAGGAACAACCCTAGGGTGTTTTTAGAAAGAGGCAACATTGCTAAAACTGAGAGAGAAAAGAGTTTTAAAAATGCAGAGTGACTGCCTGAAAACCCACTATGTCGGCCTGGATGTAGCAGGAAAATTCTCTCTATGGCAGGATGATGTCAGTCCGCCTTCTCCAAAATTTCAAACACCCGAGTTCGTCTACAATAATTTTTAATGGACCTTTAGAAGATTTTAAAATTTACCCACACCCCATACCCTTTAGATGAGGTGATAATAGTAACGACAGAATAGGTTGTTACACCTAATTATTTGTTTTCGACACTATCAATTTTTTTGATAAAAAATCAGTGTGAAAACTCTCGAAATTAACTGTTATGATTTTTTTCTAAAGAAAATCTATAAATAAAGAAATGAATTGGTACTCAACTGTTATAAAGAAAATAGGACCGGATATAGATCAGGGAATTTGGACCCGACATGAATTGAACAGGCAACCTTCTAATTCTAAAATCAGATGTGCTACCATTGCGCCACGGATCCGGTTATAGATATGAAAATTTCCTTTATTTCATCCATAGATTTGTTTTGGAGTAGTAAAAAAGGAAAAAATAGATTTGTACATTTTTTCTTTCCATTCCTTAATAGAAATTTTTTTAGAGAAGTGAAATAGAAAAATCAGATCTGTGAGTTTTTCTTTCCGTTTTTCCATAAATATTTTGTTTGAAGAAGTTAATTATGTGCAGAAGCCATTAAAATTCTTTAAGGAAGAAGAAAAGAAATGGTAAGGTACATAGTATAAAATATGTGGAGGACGAAAAGTAGAGAAACATAGTGTACCTGTACTGATATTTATTGATAATAGGACTGATAAATGATTCTTGTTTCATTTATTGAAAAAGGAACTATGATGAGTACCATTCTATGGAAAAGGAATGAAGTTGTTTTAATATTTTTGAAATTTTGGACGAAAATAATTATGTTTGTTTAGCTTTGACTTTAAAAAAACATATTCTTTTTGGGCAATATGTTATTATTTTTTGTATAAATATATACATAAATTTCCATTTTTTTAAAAAAAAAAGGAAATTGACCAATTTTATTTGGGTAATGAATTAATGATTATGATTTATATATATATAAATTGGTCTTGAAATTATTCTTGAAATTATTCTTGTTTCCTTAGTCCTAAAGTCCCTTTAACAGATTTTATCTTCTACAAGAAATTATGACATACGTTGTCACTTTTAATGATAATAGCCATTTTATTTTCTTGTTCTCATTTCGGATATGGCTGGACGGAGACATGCTCATATTACTCTAAGTGGGAATGGATTAAAAGAAGAGCAAAAGGATATCATAGTAGAGTGCATCACAAGAGGACTAAAGTTAATAATGATTCAGACTTTGAGTCTGAAGTCATAAGGAATGAATCCTGGACGCTATAAAATCTGAATAGATAGAAAAAAGCTAAAAAAAAAAAAAAAGGACAGGAAAAAGATTACTTGAGAAGCTTAAGAATTTCTAAATGAACAAATTTGACACTGTACCAAATTTTTTCAATCTATTTGGATAAAAATAAATAAAATATGTGACAATTATATTTATCTTTTGAATTTGAGAAGGATTGAGAATACTGGAAAGATCCTTACCAGATTAATAAAAGCATCAATTAGCTAGTATCTATCATAACTTTGGTGCTAATGAACCATTATGGTGTTTCACAGTTGCTCTAGAAGCTAAGTGGCTTGAATGGGAGAAAATAAAAAAGCAAAAAGAAATAGCAATCAAGATTAAGAAGTGTTAACTATCAAAGACTTGTTCTAGACCCTGATTAAGTACAGTGAATCCTAGATCCAGACTCTCTCATTTTTCTCCCATGGATAGATTAGCTAATTATGTAGCAAAAGCTGCTGTAAATCCTAGTCACGATCGTAATTCAAAGATCCCCAAGGAAATAAAGTTTAGTATTTTGTACCTTGTAATTGTACAAATTCTTGTATGAAGTAATGTGAATTATATTTTACATATACGTATGTATTTTTTTTTATTGTTTTTGCATAATTGAATACTGTAAAATGATTAGACTTAAAAAATTTGTGTGATTATTATCTTTAATATATTATGATGCGCGTTAAAAAATTAATTTTTAATTTTAGTTAAATGTTTAGTTCATACATGATGATTGAAAACTTACGTGTCCTTCCAATTTTTCTAAATATGATACCTTTATGTGAATTTATTTGCTTAAATGTATAAGTCACATGCATAATTGATAAATGTACTTGCATAATTGTCTCTTATTCACAGACTTGACATCAAAAAGTATTATTGTAGATTTGAAAAAAGGTGAGAAATTAAATGGTGACAATTACGACATCTGGAGTCGTAAAATATGATATATACTGGAAGAGCAAAATTCTCTTGAAGGTATTATCTATGTTTTAAGTCAACCAGAAGAGGTTAACACTGCACAACACAGAAGAGATCTTGAAGCTTACAATGCTTGAAAAAAGTCTGATTTTACTGCACATGGAATAATTGTCAATTTTGTTGTTGATGGCCTCATTCATGAATGTGAGGAATTTTCTACTACTCATGCCATATGGGCACACTTGTAAGGAACATATGGGGGTACATTTTTGAACCGCCTTAGACAACTGACTATCAAGATTGATAATTCCAAGAAACGCCATGACAGAACATTAAATAACACCTTAGGGTGATGTCAAACATGATAGCTTAACTCAAAAGTATTGGTCACGTTCCTCAGACGAGCAACAGGTTCAGGCAGTGATCCGGTCTCTTCCTAATAACTGGGAATATTTGATGGTTAACTAAACCTACAATGATAACATCAAAACTTTTTTCTGATATTGCCCATCATGTTTATCCGTCATATTGATCTTGAAGACGAGCGGCTTGGTGTTGCTAGAGCTTCTTCTAATGCCTTTGTGGTAGAATCAAGTGACATAAATTCTTTAGGCTTCAAGTACAGGAAGAATTGGAAAAAGAACGGAAAGGATAAAGAGATTGAAGAAAGACCCTCTAAGAAAAAAAATAAGCCA
Organism: Capsicum rhomboideum; assembly: GCA_031232105.1. NCBI lineage: Eukaryota > Viridiplantae > Streptophyta > Magnoliopsida > Solanales > Solanaceae > Capsicum > Capsicum rhomboideum. The sequence goes on from CP124718.1 coordinate 57,941,812, forward strand.
AATTCCAAGAAGGAAAATATTTTTTAATGAAGAAAGACAAGAGTATGATAAATTTCTACAACTTCCATGTTCTAGGGTATTTTTGTCGTGACTATACTGAGCCTAAAAAGGTAGTATTTCTAAATGAATCTCTAAGTGCTACATATGTTTCTAGCACTGCTTTATTAATTAAATCTTATCCTATATGGATTGTAAACTCAAGTGCCATCGACCATATGAGTCATGATCGAAAAGCATTTGTGGAGTTTCGTCGAGTTTCACCTAGATAAAGGTGGATGTATGTAGGAAATAACGCAAGTCTTAAAGTCAAAGGGATTGAAACTTAGAAAATAAACTTGTGTAGTGGCCAATCTTTGATCTAACATGATGTCCTATATGCTCCAGAGATTCGACAAAATTTAGTATCGATGTCTATTCTTGTAGGTGTTGGTTTCAATTTGAATTTTAGTTGTAATGGTGTTAGAATAACTTCAAACAATGTTTTTATGATTTTGGACTTTGTTATGATCGTTTTATCATTTTAAATTGTAATACTTTAACTTATGACTATCATATTGACTGTTGTGTAAATGCATATATTTTTATTACAATGATGTTGATGTTATTACATGACATGCGAGATTAGGTCATTTGAATGAATACGTTGGCAAAGGAAGGACATTTAGGTTCTTTCTCTAAAATTGATATTCCATCATGTTAAAAATGTCTTTCCAAAAAGATTACACATAAACCATTTGAGAAGGCTAAAAGAGCTGAGTTCTCATTGCAATTAATCCATTCTGATATCTATGGTCCAATGAATCTGAGGACGAGTTCTGGTGCTTCATATTTCATTATATTTATTGATAATTTCATGCACTTTAGTTATGTCGATTTGAGTTTTCATAAATCTGAAGCACTTGAATGCTTTAAAAAATACATGAATGAAGTTGAGAATCAATCAGATAAAAGTATAAAGACTTTAAGAACCGATAGAGGTCATAAATATTTCTCAAATCAATTTGAAGGATTATGTACCGAAAAATGCATTATCATAGAGTTAAATATTCCTTATATACCTCAACAAAATGGTGTAGCTGAAAGAAGGAATAGGACATTGTGGGAAATGACAAGGTCCATGATGGTGCAGGTAAATTTACAATCTTTTTCTAAGGAGATACGTTATTAACTTTGGTCTATATATTGAATAAAGTGCCTTCTAAATAAGTAGCTTCTACTCCTTATGAACTATAGACTGGCCATAAACCAAACCTTAATGATCTACGACCTTGAGGTTGTGCTGCATATATTAAAGACGGTTTCGGTGAGTTCGATAAACTAAGTTCAAAAGGAAAGAAATGTATCTTTATAAGATACTCAAAACACTCCAAAATGGTATGTTTTCATTGGTATACTGGAGGATTGAAGTACTACTGAAATTGAATCACGAAATGTCACATTTTTGGAAAATATTTTTCCAAAAAGGGTGAAATAAAGGATAGTGAGCCTCCTTACGAAATGTTGAATTCAGATGACTAGATAATGTCGTCGAACATACTTGATAATCTAATAGATCTAGAAATGGTTCCTGATCCAAGTGGGAGTTTTGAATCCCAAAATCTTATGGAGAAATCTGAACTTCAATTACGTAAAAATATCACAGAAGGTGTACCTAAACCATCATATGAGATTGAAGATTATGTTTTCTTTGTATCTCCCACCGAATTAGATGATAAACCTAATTTTGTGACCGAACCTTTATCAAACACTGGAAAAAATGAGTGAATAAAAGCAATGAAAGAAGAATTACAGTCTATGAAAACCAACAAAGTCTGGGATGTAGTTGATTACCTTTTTCATGGACGTAAATCTATTGGAAACAAATGAATTCTAAAGATAAACGTAAAACATTTGGGTCAATAAAATGACATAAAGCACAACTGGTTGCAAAAGGTTTTACTCAAGAAGCTGGAATAGAATATAAGGAAACGTTTTCACCAGTAGTGAACTCTACCTCAATTCGTTTACTTTTGACTATTGTTGTACATTTGGATTTAGAATTACACCAAATGGACGTGAAGACCGCTTTTCTCAATGGATAACTAAACAAAGAAATCTACATGGAACACCCTGTGGGTTTCGTTGTTAAAGGCCAAGAAAAGAAAGTTTGTAAATTGAAAAGATCAATTTATGGACAAAAGCAGTCTTCAAGGTAGTGGTATCTGAGATTTTATAAGGAGGTCATTTCATTTGATTTTACCATGATCGATGAAGACAATATGTGAAGAAGTTCAATGGAATGTTTGTAATTTTTTTTCTTTATGTGGATGATATTTTATTAGCTGGAAATAATTTAGACCAAATAAAAACTATCAAGTCATGGCTTTCAAAGTCATTTGACATGGGTGAAGCAGACTATATATTGGGTGCTAAAATCCAAAGAGATTGTTCCAAGACGATTTTGAGTCTATCTCAAGAAACATACATAAAGAAAATCTTGGAACGCTTTTGAATGAATAGTTGCAAACCCATGGATATTCCTATAGCAAGAGGTGAAACTTTAAGCCTTGAAATGTGTCCAAAGACTGAAAAGAAAAGAAAGACATCTCTCAAGTACCATATTCTAGTATTGTCGGGAGCTTGATATACACTATAATGTGTACTCGCCTAGACATTTGTTATGTCGTTGGTCTAGTTAGCAGGTATCAATCCAATCCTAGAAGAGATCATTGAAAATCAGTAAAGAGAATTTTCTGATACATAAAGGGAACTGCAAATTATTCTCTATGCTTTAGTGGATCTAATTTAGTCATAAAAGGTTATACAGATGTTGATTGGGCTAGTGACCGGTATGATAGAAAATCAATCTTCATCTATGCTTTCTTACTAAATGGTGGTGCTATTTTGCGTAAAAGTAAGAAACAAACCTGTACAATCTGTTCAACCATGAAATTTGAATTCGTGGCTTGTGCATCTGCAGTCCAAGAAGTTGTTTGGTTGAAGAGATTCATTCAGCAATTGAATATTGCAAACAATTCTCAAGGTCCCATGATTTTATATTTTGTCAATCAAGAGGCTATCGCATACACAAAGGATCCTAAGTATCACAACAAAACTAAACACATTGACATCAAATACAACTCTGCGAGAGACATAGTAGCAAGTGGAAAAATAAATTTACAATACATTCCTACACGAGAAATGATAGTTGATCCTTTCACAAAGGCAATAGCTAGAGAATTGTTTAAGAAACATGTTATGGCTCTAGGTTTGTGTAGGATAAAATAATATTTTTTTATTATAAAATGACTTGGTTGTTATAGTATTTTCATTAATAAAAGACTCTTGAATTTATGTTCCTATCTCTTATACATGTGATAATGTGTTTTATCGAATAAGTCGCGGGATTGGCTCTCACATGAGCAATCCCTTTTTACATTTAGAATGTGAAGATATGAGTTCCACTACCATGTTATGACTTGTTTTGTAAGCCAGATATGAGTCTCTCTAAGAAAATGGGTTTGAGGATTATTAAAGAGAGAAACTCGGATTTGACATCTAGATGTGTCTAAACCAAGATCTGTACGATGTTGAATAATTGAACGAATGAAACACGCACACCAATATAAGGTGAGAATATCACAGCACGTGTTTCATACCACGTGTGCTTAGTAACCTGTGGAATGGTTACCTGCTTCTTCATTGCGTGAGGCCAGAAAAGTTACATTAACCTTTATTTGAAATATCTTTTGACCTTTGGTTGTTTCTTGAAGTTTCAATGAGTGCTTCTACTTTAGCATGTCACTAATAGCCATGAATGATCCGGCAATGCGGTGCATGTCTAGGAAAGCAGTTGATCTGGAACAGATAGATTCGAATAGAAAAGAAAGACAAGTAAGATTATTAATTAAACTTGTATACATAGGCCAACCACTACACTTACCATATAGGTAGTGAAATTGTGGATATAAATTTAAATATGAATTCGAGTTCACCTCTTTAGAGGATAAGGGATCAGATAAGTAACTATTGAAGTAGTGAATGAAGTTTGGGGTATTGTGAGTAATATGATCCTCATATTAATAATGGATCCTTTCTGCATGTGATTGGATTCCTATGTTGAGATTCTGTATAATCTCAAAAAGGTTACAAAAATATTGTAGTTGTTGACGCTCGCAAGTCGCACAAACTATTTGTCGATATGAACTATGTGTGTTTACTTGTATGGTGCAAGCTTGGGTTTAGTCCATCATGTGTAAAGTGGGAAATGTTAGATATTAATTTGGGTCACAGGTCACCCATGTGGGGAGATAGGAGTATATGGAAATTACAATAAGTTTTTTTCTCTCCTAAGAAAAGTTACAAGTTCTATCTATGATCTGATCTATAATGAAAGGAACACATGAAGAGAATGAGAGACTACTTCTCTTAATCCTTCACTTCTTAAAAACATTTAGTTTGTGAATTTAACTTTGTTTCCTAGTGAATCAAAGTGGACTTTGGAGGAAATCTTTCTGATTCGTGAATTTTACTCCACTGCAACAAAAAGGTACACAAATTTTGTACCATATCTTATTTTGTTCCATCACATAGTTAATCAGCATCAGATGACTACTGAATTCTTTTCTTACTTGGAAGGCATCAGGAGAGGGTTAATTTAGCTGCACTAAAGCACATATTTTCTTACAAAAGGCCCGTCAATGATCCTATTCAGAAATTAGCATGCATCCAGAGATGTCTGTTGAATAATCCTAACCTTCTTGAGAGAACTGGACAATTGGATAATGTTGTAGAGGTTAAGAGGTTGGTTATTGCCGCAATCAAAGCATACTGTCTTCCACCGACTGTGGATCTAGCCAATACTTCTTAGGAACTATAAACATGTTTTAGTTCAATTTTTCTGTGTCACTTTCATGTATGAGGGAAGGCAGAACTTGAATAGGAAGGTTCTAACATACTACGCTGCTACAATTATGAGAGAAATTACATCAAATTCTAATCCCTAGAGAACTGCAATCTTCCAAAGGGTAAAAAGTATTCTGAGTAATGGATTTTATCTATTTGGTAGAAAGTATTCCTTTTTGGCATTCGTATCTAACCAGGTGAGGTATCGATCTACCTGGTTTTTTTACAGAAGTCCCAAAAATTAGGGTGCGGGGCATCATAAGATGGATGGGAAAATTCAGTAAGTGGAATATTGCAAAATGTGCTTCTAGGATGGGACAGTGCTTTCCATCAACCTATGCAGCAATGCAAGTCCTTCCAAGTGACTTAACTCTAAGCTTTCACGTATAGAAAGAAATGGGTTAGTTTTCTCTAATGCAATCGGCATGATGTCAGCAAATCTAGTTATAGAAATTGCAATTAAGTGTCAATCCTCCTTGTGCTTATCAGATAAGGTATGTTGGTTGTAAAGGTGTTATGGCATGTTGGCCGGCAAAGAAAGATGGTATCCGCCTTTCTCTAAAACCAAATATGAAGAATTTTGACTAAAACCATACTTTCCTTGAAATTTTTTCTTGGACGAGGTTACAACCTGGTTTTCTGTACTGGAAAATAGTAACCCTGCTCTCATCCTTGGATGTTAAAGATGAAATATTCTGGGAAATGCAGAAAGAAATGCTATCAAGGTTGGATAAAATTCTCGTGGATTAGTACGTGCCTTTTGATATCATTACAGCTTCATGTGATGAGTAAGGAAATACAGAGGCTATAATGTTGAGTGCGGGGTTTGAACCTCAAAGTGAATCACATTTAAGAGGTATGTTGTCTAGCATTAGAGTTGTTCAACTTGGCAACCTCATGAATTAGGCAAGGATATTTGTTCCTTCAGGAATATGGTTGATGGGCTGTTTGGATGAATTAGGTGAACTTGAGGAAGGCCAATGCTTTATTCAATGTCAAGCCTTTCTTTTGAGAATTTTTTTGTTAAGCATGGTCCAAAATTTTCTGATATCACAAAAAATCTTCAAGTAATAAAAGGCCTTGTGTAATTACAAAGAATCTGTGGCTTCATCCAGGGGATGTGAGAATTTGGAGGCTGTAAATGTTCCTGATTTACAACCTCTCTATGATTGTATGGTCTTCTGTCATAAGGGAGATAGGACCTAATTTTACACCCCAAAAGTTAGCTCAAAGGGAAGAGGATTGTCCAAGCCTTATAAAGAGACCACCCATCTCATTAACCATGAATGCGAGACTTTTTCTCTTTCTTTAACAGGCCACATTCAAATGAAGCATTGGGAGTAACCTTGACGGTGACCTCTACTTTGTGACTTGGGATTAAAATCTCATCCCATCCAGTAAGAAAAAATGGAGGCAAATGGACTATGCACCTATAGAAGTTAAACAGTTTGGTCTTCAAGTTAATCATACAGTATCTACCCAACTATAATGATATTTCTTACAACTTTGATTCATATCTTGCTATATTTGGTTAGCTTTTCCAGATCTGTATAAGTTTGTTTTACAGCATAATGTTCACTTGGTTAGAATGCTGATGAAATAATTGTAAGCTTTCTGGAAAAGCTAGCATTACTTGTTCTTTAGCTAGTATTTATCTTTAAACAACTATTTCTAGTTTTGTTGCATTAGTAAGATATACTTGTTGCTCACTTTTCTTGTATTATGCTCCCCAAGTTGACGCTTCTCTGATTATTATTTTTTCCTTTGCATTTGGTGATATTTAAGTTGTATGGTTTATCCCTAATGGATTTTTTTTATTAGAAGAGGGAGTCTCTTTTTCTGTAAGCACACTAACTAGAATAAAAAGAAAAGCTAAAGACACTTATAATAGATTTCGTGCTCATCATGGATCAAAATATTTGTGATCATTTGTGCTATCTAGGTATATGCAATATATTTTGCGCTTGATTAGGATTTTAAGCCTACTTTATGGCACTTGTTATTTGTTGGATCATTCAACTGGTTTCCTAATTTTCTTTTGTATTTTATTTTTCAGGTGTGCTATTTAATTTTTCAGTTTTAACTATCTGTGTCTTTATTTACAGGGCATAATAGATTTTTTCTCAAAGAACATGGCCCAAGAGAGTCTAGGAGAAATCTGCAATGCACATATGGTTCATGCTGACCTCAGTGAATTTGGAGCTTGGATAAGAAGTGCCATAAATTGGCAGAGCTTGCTTGTCTAACTGTTGATTTCCCCAAACTTGGAAACTTGTCACCATGCCATTTGACCTCAAACCCAAAATGTATCCCCACTTTATGGGGAAAGAGGAATTTCAATCATACATATCAAAGAAAATTTTGGCAAATTATATAGGCAACTAAAAGGTGTATTTGATACAAAGGGTGGAGAATCTGCTGAACTTGAGTGTGGTCCTAAAGACATCGCATATGACACTAATCTTGAGATCCCAATATAAAAAGATTTCTTAGATGCATGGAACCACAAATGTTCTTATGATGGTCAGTTAAATGGACTTTTAGGACAATACAAAGTTAACAAGGAGGAAGAGGTGGTTACTGGACATAGATGGTTCATGCTAAAGTATAGTGCTAAGAAGCAAGGGGAGTTAAAAGAGAGGCTGAAGCACGCATTAACATGCTGAGGAAGGAGTTCAGGAATATTTTCAAGCATATGGAGCCTGATTTGATCTGCTTCCTGATGATGAGAAGAATGATATGTATGAAATAAAGACATCGGCATGGTATCAGGTCACCTACCATCCTCATTGGGTGACTAGATCACTGGAGTTGAAAATGTCTGATGCTGTCTCAAATATTGTTAAGAAAAGTTTTGCATGGATTGCAGCAAATTACCTTGCTCGAATTAAAATTAGACACAGGGGAATGCAACATTCTGACTCTACCAAGCCTATCAATTCCCTTGGATGGTATCTTGTTGACAAGATATAACAACCACAATTTTCATGCGGCTAAATGCAAAAATATTGGCTGCTTATCAACTATTTGGCTGTAAGGCCATTCTGCCACTAACAATACATGGTTTGATCTCCTTTCGAACCTCGTAAATCCTCCTATTGGATTATTTCCTTATGTTGATCAGTTATTATATGAAATGTCATCCATGAGGTTGCCTGTTGATACTAGTGATATGCTTGTCGCCCGAGTTATGTTGGAATAGTTCTCATATATTATTGGTTTTAATGAATGTTCATATTTCAGAATTGTCTTTGTGATCTTGTAAAATCATTTTCTTCTATTATTCTTGGGTAGAAGAAAGGTTTTGTCATGTTTAATCATATTAAAACACTATAACAAAGAGTAGGAAAGAATGAAGGACACTTTATTGCAGTTAAGTTAATAATTGTTAAAAGTTGCTTTACGGAATGCACTTACGTCTTTTGGTTTTCTCTAGTTTTTTTTTCATACGACTCCTAGTCAAATTGGGATTCCTATTTTTGGTAGGAAACTGGTAATTATTTTGGGTAGCAAATAGCGTTGTATTTTATGGTAAGTTTTACCTATTTTTCGTTGTAATAGGGACTATTTAAGTAAGAAGTTGATTATCAATAAAGTAGGTTCTTTTCCCAGAAAATTAAATCTCTCTACGTCTCTTCTTCTTTGATTCATCTCTGTTTTTCAACCGCTAGTTTTTGGCTTTCCTTGGTACGTTATTTCCATTAATGGTATTAAAACTAACAATTGGTATCCAGAGTTGTTTTCTTGCGGGATCTGTGAGTGAGTGTTTCAAATTTGTCAAGAATCACAACCAGAATCACCAAAAGTTCAAACATGGACGAAAACTCAAGTTTCTCTGCAATGGCACCTCCAGTCTTCAATAGTGAAAATTTTCACATGTGGGCAGTACGGATGGAAGCCTATCTAGAAGCTTTAGATCTTTGGGAGACAATTGAGGAAGACTATGAAGTTCTTCCATTACCCGGAAACCTAACAATGGTTCAAATCAAGAATCAGAAGGAAAAGAAAACCAGAAAATCCAAGGCAAAGGTGTGTCTCTTTTCAGCAGTCTCTACAACAATTTTCACTCGTATTATGTCTCTAAAATTAGAAAAATCCATCTAGGGTTATCTCAAAGCAGAATATGAAGGAGATGATCAAATCAAAGGTATGCAGGTGCTGAATCTCATTAGAGACTTTGAGTTGCAGAAGATGAAAGAGTCGAAAACCATCAAAGAGTACTCTAACAAGCTTATGAACCTAGCAAACAGGGTAAGATTACTTCGTTCTAAATTTAAGGACTCTCGAATTGTTGAAAAATATTCTGGTTATTGTACCTGAAATATTTGAAGCAATCATAACCATTTTGGAGAACACCAAGGATCTGTCCAAAATTACTTTGCCAGAATTACTGAATTCCTTGTAGGCTCAAGAACAAAGAAGGGTTATGAGAAAAAAAGGAATTAGAGAGGGAGCATTGCCAGCCAAACATGAAGATGGTGGAAGATACAAAAACAAAAACAATAAGATGGACCAGCCAACTAATGGAGAAGGAGAAGCTCGCTACAACAACAAAAGCAAAGCAGGGAGCTCAAAAGGAAACTACCCTCCTTTTAAGCATTGTGGAAAGAACAAACACACGTCGTACAAGTGTTGGAAAAGGCCTGATGCTAAGTGCACTAAGTACAATCAGCTTGGGTATGAAACAATCATTTATAAGTACAAAACTTAGCAACAGGATACAGATGCCCAAGTTGTTAATGAACAAAAAGAGGATCAACTCTTTGTTGCATCCTGTTTTGCAAGTAAAACATCAAGTGAAAGCTGGCTAATTGATAGCAGTTTACAAATCATATGACTCACGATGAGGAGATTTTTAGAGATTTAGACAGGTCTGCAATCTGTAAAGTCAGAATTGGTAATTGTGATTATCTTCCTGCCAAAGGGAAAGGCACAGTAGCTATTGAAAGCTACTCAGGTACAAAGTTAATTTCATATGTACTTTTTAATCAAGAACTTGATCAAAATTTGTTGAGCGTAGGGCAGCTTTTGGAGAATGGTTTTAAGCATAATTTTGGGGACAAAAAGTGTATGATATTTGATCCAAAGGGTCAAGAAATCTGTCAATTTAAAATGAGAGGAAAAAGCTTTTTGTTTGATCTAATAGAGGGAAAGTAGGTTGCCTATCCAAGGCAAGAGATGACAACAGATGTATGGCACAAGAAACTCGGACATTTTCATAACATGTCACTCTTGTACGTGCTGAATAAAGATATGGTTCAAGGACTGCCATCTATGGAGGACGAACATGCAAGCTACAACACATGTCAATTGGGAAAGCAAAGCAGGATGCTTTTTGCTAAGGCAACCTGGAGAGTATAGGAGAAGCTTCAATTAGTCCATATTGATTTATGTGGACCATATAAGACTGCCTCTCTTAACAAAAGTAAATATTTTATAACATTCATTGATAATATGACAAGAATGTGTTGGATTTATTTTCTAAGGTTCAAATTTGAAGTACCTGAAGTGTTCTGAAAATTCAAAGCTTTGGAAGAAAATCAAAGTGGTTGCAGGATGCAAATTCTTAGATCAGATAATGGTACTGAGTATACATCTAATAGATTTGAAAATTTTTGTGAAAATATAGGTATTGAGCATCAACTCACTGCTCCGTATACTCCGCAACAGAATGGTGTCAGCGAAAAAAAAAATAGGACAATAATAAAGATGCTGAGGTTTTTGTTATATGAGAAGGGCCTACCAAAAAAATTTATAGGTAGAAGCAGCTAACACTGCTATTTGTTTGCTAAACAGGTTGCCTACAAAAGCAGTTAAGGGAAATACACCTTTTGAGGCATGGCACGGGTGTAATCCATCCTTAAAAAACGTAAAAATCTTTGGTTGTTTGTGTTTCTCTCATATTCCACAGGTTAAGAGGGACAAGTTAGACAAGAAAGCTGAACCTGGAGTCTTTATTGGTTACAGTACAATCTCTAAAGCTTACAAAATTTTTTAGCTTCGTACTGGAAAAATTATAGTAAGTAGAGATATATTTTTTATGGAGAATGAGCAATGGGACTGGGAGAAAGATAACAAGAAGCAGATTACAAGCAATCTACCAAATTCTGATGAAAACATTGATGATCAACTTTTGAAAAGCTGCAATGGAGGAGCCTTCTAGATTTGAAAAAGCTGTTTTAGATCCTAAGTGGAAAGTTGCAATGGAGGAGGAGCTTGTAATGATAGAGAAGAACAAGACTTGGCAACTTGTGGAAAAGCCTCAAGATAGAAAGATCATTGTTGTGAAGTGGGTTTACCGCACAAAATTGAATGATGATGGTTCTGTTAACAAGCTCAAGGCAAGGCTTGTAGTTAGGGGTTATGCACAGATTTTTGGTGTTGATTATTCTGACACATTTGCTCTAGTTGCTAGGATCGACACAATCAGATTGCTACTTAGTATTTTTGCATAATGTGGATGGAAAGGGCATCAGATGGATGTCAAATCATCATTTCTTAATGGAGTTCTTGAAGAAGAAATCTATATTGAGCAACCTGAAGGTTTGTTGTAAATGGAAAAGAAGAGAGTCTACCAACTACATAAAGCTCTTTATAGCCTAAAACAGGTACTAAGAGCTTGGTATAGTCGAATAGATGATTATTTACTTAGCCTCGATTTTGAGAAAAGTTTTTCAGAATTCACACTGTATGTTAAACTCAATAACAGTAGGATTCTCTCACGCCCCGAATCCCAACGGGTTGGACTGGCACCCAAAGTCGATAAGGCCCGAGAGAACCAATCTTTGCTCATGTCCATTCATATGCATGTCATTCAAGAAACATAATCATCATGTATACCTACTAGATGCTAATAGCGGAAGTTATGGAAATATGTGTTATATACATATAAGAAACTTGGCCGTTAGGTCCATCAAGTCAAAATGGACATACATCCCCTTACATTCATATTCCCACATACGTCTACAAAGCCTCTAACAGATGCATATACATAACGATCCTAAAGTCGGGACAAGTCCCCGCTTTATACAACATTTACAATACCAAAACAAGTGTACAACTGTGAATCGAAAATCCCCAAACCAACTGGAGCTCACCAAAGATCTGCAAATGACCGGCAACCTACTATGGAGGTTTACTAGCACCTGCACCTGCAGCAAGTAAGGTAAGTTGATAAGAGCATGGATAGCGTAGGGCACATTAGGATGGGCTTCCACATATGGATGATAGCTTGGAGCCCGAAGGAATCCATGGAGCAATAAATATACAAGGTCATGGGCTATAAAGATGTCATTTGGGCAATCAAGAAGCGCCCTTGTGGGTTATTACTAAAATAGTCACTTTTGGGCTATTTTTGTAATAGGCTATTTGTGAAAAGGAAAGGACTATAAATAGTTGCCTTAGCCATTTTTTTACTTAGATTTTGGATGATACAATTGTCTTGAATAGACATTGATATTTAGTTACTTTAGATTAGGGTAGTGATTGGGTTCAATTCCAATTATTAGCTTAGATCGAGTGATTAGGGTGGATTCCCAAATTGCTTGTGTTATCTTCTTCGCTTGATTAATCATCGAGTTATCATATTGTGGATTCAATTTGGTTTCTCGTACATTTGATTGAGTTCTTTTCTCCCTTGGTTTAATTGTTCTTTCAATTAAGCCTTTCTTTCTTCACTTCTCATCTCTTATTTCTCAACTATCCTTTAATTTTGTTGTTTAATTCCTCGTTTTCAATATCGATTTTAGTCACTTGATTGAGGTCGTTATCATTTTGGTATCAGAACCTAGGTTAAGGTTTGTTTTCACAAATCTTAATCTTGAGATTTTGATTTCTTCAAAAATCCAAAAAAATTATCCAAAAATTCAAAAAAAAAAAAAAAAAATCTTGAAAATTTTTTGCTTTTAATTTGTTATTTTTGACACTAGATCTTGATTCTCTAGTGTCTTGTGAGTCTATATTTCAAATTTCGTTCAAATCAGAGTTGTAGAAGTGAAGTTACCATTAAAGAGTTTTCAAGCTTTTGAGTTTTTGAAACTTGAAAAGTGGGTTTATTTTTGGCTTGAAGTTGAGAGCCAAAAATCATTGGAGATTTTTTTTGACGTTGAAAGGAGCAAGTGGGCGAAAATGTCATTGAATTTGGAGCAAAAACGAAGAAGTTATGAGCATTTGAAGATTGAGAGTTTTTCTTGTGTTCTTGAGCATCTTCATCTTATTCTTGAAGAGGAAGATAACATATGTATACTTTGATCCAAAAATTTTGAAGTCAAAGTTGGTCAAGTGTTAGTAGGTCCATTTGTGGAATTTTTTTTAAAATAAAAATTAAAAAAAATCAAAATTTGAAAAAAAAAAAAAATGAAATCTGAAAAAAAAATCCACATGGACTTGCCACATCAGCAGTCAACGGTCAAAGTCAACCGTTGACTGCCAATACAGTGCCACATCAGCGCCAGCAGCCTTGTCAGCGGGCCCAGCCTCCCACTCTCGCCATGTGGCGCGTGGAGCCCAATTTCAGAGAGCTGAAAATTTCAGGTTTCCAACACTTAGTTTTTTTTTTTTGGGTCCTAAAGTTTTTTGGACCTAAAAATTGTTCTAAGTGTCCAAACTTCGTGATTCTTTTTTTTGTCCTCTTTATCCTTCAATTACTCAACTATTTAACAATTAATTAACATCTTTAATCACTTTATAACTAGTTTGAATCATCAAATCATCAAATCAAACTCCTTTAAAGTGATGAACTTCTTCAAGGCCTCAAAATTTTTCTAAGAGTCCAAATTTTGCGATTCTTTTTTTGTTCTCTTTATCTTTCAGTTTTCTAACTAATTAACATATTTAATCACTTGTTAACTAGTTTTAAGACATCAAATTACTTTTTTAATCCTTCAAATTAAGTGACACAAGTAACTTTTCTACTTTTGTTACTTAGTTTTTTTTGAGTCCGTTTTCTTTCGTGCTTCATTTCTTCTACTTTCCTCATCTTAATTCGTAGATAAATTCTTGATTCAAGTTCTTTTAGTTTTATTCTAGTCGTCCTTATTTTACAAGTCACAAGAATCCATTCCTCCACAAGTATTGATAACCTTGAATTGATTGAGCAAAGCTAGTAACCTATCAATTTGGGAAAGAAGCCGTAGAAGGTGAGTTGAGAGCTCATATATGAGTAACGTGAGGATTTTATTACTAACTTGTTTGCTAGTTTTGTAGGTACAAAAGGTGATATAATGGAGAATGTCATCCATAGCTTCGGATTATTGTGGAGATGACATTAGTGACTATACTTGTAGTGACATGAGCTATGAGTATAGTGATAATGAGCAACATGAGGGTTCTTTGAGTGCTTGTGAGCAAAGTAATAAAGCTCATGAGTATGATGGTGAATCTTATGAAGGATATGATGGTCCAAGAGATTATGATCGATATGATGATAAGAATTACTACATAGGAGATGAATATGAGATGCATGGAGCTTATGGCTCTTATGATAAACATAAAAGAGTAGAAGTCTCTTATGATGAATTTGATAGTGAAGATGAAGGGTATGGGGGTTCTCATATTACCCACCATGGTGATGAAGACGATGTGAGGTACAATTCTTTCTCCTATATATCTTGTGAACCTTTTGAAGAGGATTGTGATAGAAGGGGATATTGTGGGGATGAATTACCTTCCTCATCTTATATTACATCCTATCCTAGTCGAGGGGGTATAGATGTGTGGGAAAAACCAATTCAAAGACGTCGTGTGGACCATAGGCGAAGAACATTCTCCACTTCTTATGGGGCAACAACTTATACTTCTTATCCTCATTCCAATGTGACTAGTTGATGGGGAAAGGCGGATTCTTGAAACAAAAGTTATAAATGAACCACTCACAATTGAGGATCCTATTACTTTGAGGATGAACAAATTATTTGCTTCCATGCTAATAACTCTTAACATGATCTCTCAAATGGTCTCCAAATAGTCGAAAGCAAAACAAGCTACTCCTTGTGGAAATGTGCTTGAAGAGGATCGAATGAGTGAAATTAAGGCTACTCCTAGCAACGCAAAGTGGAAGTTAGATGTGAAGGTATCTCCAAACCCTTCCCAAGGAATTCTTGGCACTTGTCCTAACTCCAATAAAATTGCGAGACAAAAGATTGAGAGGAGTAAGGGTGTGATATGTGATAACTCTAGAGTGGAAAAAGGAGAGGTTGTGAGGAGTGATGTGAGAGGGTTGTCACAATCTTATACTAACTTTTGCAACCTTTCTTCCTTTTCTAATTGTCTAGGTTCTTGTGCAGGTATCCTTGGAGACAAGCTTAGTGAGGCACCTCGAGCAATGAAGAAACATGAGGTGCTAGAAAGCTTTCCAAAGGAGCAAATGTTCTCAAATGTTGAAAAGCAAGGTGAATGTAATCCTTTCTATGAACTAAAAGGTAACAAATATAAACCTTACACTTTGTCAAAAATTGAAGATCCTTGTGTGGCTAGTAGCCAATTGAGTGTAAGTGATGGCATGTATATGTGTGAGCTTAAAGATTTGTTGCCTTGTGATCATCTTGATGACACCTTGTTACATAGTGATAATGTATTTGTTGAGAGTGTTCATACACTAGTTGATCCTATTGATGATCGAATTGATTCTTTTAGTAAGATCAATTTGTGTCCACCTAGTGTTGACACTTGTGCTTTGAATGATAGTACATTGTCATGTGATTCTTTGCCATGTTTTGATAATGTGAATGTTGAGAATGTGGATACACTAGTTGATCCAATTGATGACCGAATTGATTCTTCTAGTAAGATCAATTTGTGTCCACCTAGTGTTGATATATGTGCTTTAAATGATAGTTCATTATCAATTAATATTTGTGTTGATCAACTCATGTGTAATGATGACCCACTAAATGAGGAGTTTTATGATTAACTTAAGGAACCTCAATTTAGTGTTGACATTGATATAGTTGGTCATGTAGATAGTTATGTGAAGTCATTGCACCTAAATGATGAATCCTTGAATTGTGATTCCATTCCTTGTTCTTCTCATGAGGATTGTGAGGTTGAATGTGTTTTTAAGAATAATCTCTTGTTTGATGTTGACATGACTAATGAAGGTGAAATGCATAGTGGTGTGTCTTGGCATGATATAAGTGTAGCCCCTCTTGAAGGCTACCAATTGATTGAGAATCCACTATGGTATGATGACACACTTTCCGAAGATGGAACTCTCTTCTTGAAAAATGATAGTACGTCTACTAGGGAGGTTAGTGGTCAAAATAAAGAGGGTGTATGTTCTCCAATAACCCCTTCATTATTGTGTGACACCATTCTTGATCAAGGCATTAATGCTTGTGGATAAAAGGGAGATTCTATATGTGGGCACACCTTGGATGAAGTTCATTTAAGTAACACCTTTCTTTACTACTTGTTTGCATATGATGACCTTTTTCTCAAATATGGTCTCATGCTTGTGAACCCCAAGGCAAATGTGTCATTGCCTATTTATGGAGTTTTCTATATTCTTGCATCCTTGTTTGACACACTTGTGCTTAAGTTGTATGGACCACAACTAGTGGGTGCTAAGTTGCTTGTTTGTTTTTGGGAGAGTCCATGGATATTGAAAACTCCTTGTCACCTTCATAGGGTTGGACAAGTTGAAGTTTCAAATAAGACTTTTGGAAGAATGCTTGATACTATGATCGGAGGGACCCCAATTCATTGGGAGTATTATTTGATATGGAGTGATTTGACTCCTAATAGATTCCTCGACCATTCTAGTAGCATGGCTTTGTTGGTGCACTTTCTTTCTTTGAAAAGTTTCTTGATAGAGAGGGTCATTTTGTGCTTAAAATTTCTTTTCTTATCTACCGGTGTCCTTATCTTTTGGCATGCCCTAGATGAGAATAGTGATCTTAACACCTTTCTCTACTACCTCTTTGCTTATGATGATACCCATGATGGTATGGGATTTGTTATGTATGTAGGTAGAGATATGTGGGTATTTTACTTCTTTGACCCAAATGAACCCTTATGGGTGATTGCACCATTTTTGATGACATCTTATTGTGAGGCGATGAAACAATTGTGTCATACGGCTCCTAAATCATATGTGATATCATCTCTTAGGATTCTTGATACCATTAAGACCTTTGTGGTTTCCTTGTCACATGATGTTTCTTATGACCAATTCCTTTGTACCTTATATGATGAATGGATCTTCTTTAACACAAAGGATAGTTGGTTGTATTTCAAATGTGTGCCTCCTTGGGAAGTTGGTGTGGTTGATAACCCTTGTTCTAACCCTCATGCTATGAGGATATGTTTGTTGTTTGTCTTTCTCATGTTTTTGCAAGGTTCGGATTTGAGGACGAACCCTTTTGAAGAGGGGGAGGATGATAAGAGCATGGATAGCGTGGGGCACATTAGGATAGGCTTCCACATATGGATGATAGCTTGGAGCCCGAAGGAATCCATGGAGCAATAAATATACAAGGTCATGGGCTATAAAGATGTCATTTGGACAATCAAGAAGCGCCCTTGTGGGTTATTACTAAAATAGTCACTTTTGGGCACTATTTTTGTAATAGGCTATTTGTGAAAAAGCAAGGACTATAAATAGTTGCCTTAGCCATTTTTTTACTTAGATTTTGGATGATTCAATTGTCTTGAATAGACATTGATATTTAGTTACTTTAGATTAGGGTAGTGATTGGGTTCAATTCCAATTATTAGCTTAGATCGAGTGATTAGGGTGGATTCCCAAATTGCTTGTGTTATCTTCTTCGCTTGATTAATCATCGAGTTGTCATATTGTGGATTCAATTTGGTTTCTTGTACATTTGATTGAGTTCTTTTCTCCCTTGGTTTAATTGTTCTTTCAATTAAGCCTTTCTTTCTTCACTTCTCATCTCTTATTTCTCAACTATCCTTTAATTTTGTTGTTTAATTCCACATTTTCAATATCGATTTTAGTCACTTGATTGAGGTCGTTATCATAAGTCCCCCCAAGGAACGTCAGTACGAAGAATGTACTGAGTATGTAAGGCTCATATAAAACTGTATGAAATACAAGCATGAAATCAAATATAAGAGATTAGTCAATACAGATAAAACATCGGTCTGCATATGTGGAACCATGTACATTACGTCCTTTACTTTTTTGCCTTTACGTCTATTCGTGTTTATCATTCTACCCATGCTAGGCTTTTCTGTCTCCCCTGGGATGAGATTAACCCATGCTAGGTATTTTAACCCCTGGGATGTGATTAACCCATGCTAGGCTTTCATATCGCCCCTGGGATGTTATTGTGATAGCCCATGCTAGGCTTTTATATCGCCCCTAAGATGTTATTGTGATAACCCATGCTAGTCTTTTGTATCGCCCCTGGGATGTTATTGTGATAACCCATGCTAGGCTTTTATATCTCCCCTAGGATGTTATTGTGATAACCCATGCTAGGCTTTTTTATCGCCCCTGGGATGTTATTGAACCAAACAATTATACATTACTTGATTCTTTCATTATAGGAGTAATACATTACTTCATTTCTTTACATCCATGAGATTGAGACATTGATAATTGTACATTGTTGGAACTTTGGAACATTAGTCAATACACATGAGACATGTGAATCATAATTGATCAATGAGCAGGGAATATGTGATAATAGCAATTGATAACCGAAAATAGGATACCTTAGAACATTTCGGAGTGGAACAAATACAATGTCAATGTGAATACAATGTGCTGCAGAAGGATACGGATAGAATA
Organism: Capsicum rhomboideum; assembly: GCA_031232105.1. Classification (NCBI taxonomy): domain Eukaryota; kingdom Viridiplantae; phylum Streptophyta; class Magnoliopsida; order Solanales; family Solanaceae; genus Capsicum; species Capsicum rhomboideum. Next base: position 57,960,449 of record CP124718.1, read on the forward strand.
ACCTTACATGCCTTCACTTCCAAGTATGAATACACAAGTTTATATATGAACACAATAGTCCAGCTCCTTCCTTACGTTTCACTCTACAATACAAGTACATAACGAAACTCTCGTTAACAACTACTTTCCGTACAAGTGTACAAGACAACAATGAGCTATATGACTACCATATAATGTCACTTCACCCTTTATAATACAATCCACTGCGTTACCATACCAACAACACCATAACATTCCACACATTGACCAAGAAATCATAAACCAATAGTATTTCACCCCAAGTTTACCCTTTACGCTTCCTCATTATCATTACGTCACAATTAATCCATCAATTCTTCTCATAACAACATATTAACAAAAATCCATAATGGATTTAATCCAACATGCCTCCATACGACCCCTTAAAGTCATAAAAAAAATATCATAAGTTGATAATTACATCCAAAAAGGGTATAGGGGCCTTCGGGGATCAAGGAGAGACAAAAACATACAAAACGAGTTTCTAGGCTGACCTGCGAAGCCACCTATGCCCACAGGTGGATGAAATACGGCTGCAGGTGACCCTTGGCCTTGTCTAGGGGCACCTGCGTTGGCATTTGCGCCCACAGGTGCCTTCGTCTGCGGGGGCGGATGCCCAAATCAGCCAAAAAGGGTTTCTTTTGGGTCCTTTTGTGTAATAAATGGTCCAAGGTAATAAGTAAGATTTTATTTACATATTTTTGGTCACTTGGATACCAACAAGCACCCATGGTTTCACAACACACATGAACATCACCAAAACCACACTTTTCCTTCACTATACCACCAAGTCCATGCACAATTTTACAATAACAATTCCAAACATTATGTACAAGGATAAAACAAGTTAAGGCTATAATCATATATCACATTTCAATATTGAATTCATCAAGTTCACTTCCTTCAAGACCACAAGTCCCTTTTCAAATTTATAAGGCAAAACCCTTTTTCGATTGCTAAAATAGACAGTTTCACACATAGTGAACTGTCCAACACTGTGTCAACATAACCAAGATAATATATACACCATATTAAGCATTTCATATATTAAACCATGAAAATAAACACTTACCAATACTTACAAAGGAATGATCTTGTCCAAAGGAATGAAGGCTTAGGGTTTGTGAGTGAGATAAGAGAAATGTCTTGAATATTCTAGCAAATGGCATGTGTGTTTTGATTAATAAAAGCCTGATTTTTCTTGATTTATATAATACCTAATGGTTATCCTTAGCCACATCCTTGGGCATTAAATGCATGGTTGATTGGTCAACACAAGAATGGATCATTTCTATTTTTGGGCCATGTCTTCTTATAATTTTTGGGCCTCATTTGGGCCCAATGGTACATGATTCACTTAAGCCCAAAAAATTAATGCATAATTAACCAACTCTCTCATGTTTAAATGATGCTATAAATGTTAAGGTAGTCTCATGGGTTCGGGAATGTACGGGGTGTTACATTCTTCCCCCTTTAGAAACATTCGTCCTCGAATGTTAGTGACATCATTCAAATTAAACAAATACAAGTCTAGGATCATTCTTCATGTTATCATATATATACTTAATGCTTATAAATACTTACTTGTCATTGTTCCGATCTCGTATCGTGAACTTGTTCTTTCCTTTGGAACAAATGCGGGTACTTTGACTTCATTATTTCTTCATCTTCCCATGTGATCTCTTCTATTTGTTGATTTCTCCAAAGTACCTTTACGGAAGCTATATCTTTATTCCTCAACCTCTTCACTTATCTAGCTAGAATAGCAATAGGTATCTCCTCATAGGTAAGATCCTCTGTAACTTGTACATCGTCAATGGGAACAAAATGAGATGGATCTCCTATACACTTTCGAAGCATTGAAACATGAAATACTGGATGAACTGTGGAGAGTTCTTGGCGTAGTGCCAACTTATACGCAACTTCCCCAAATCTTCTAATAATTTCATATGGGCCTATATACCGTGGACTCAATTTTCTTTTCTTTCCGAATCGCATTACCCCTTTCATCGGTGACACCTTCAAGAATACCCAATCACCTATGGCGAATTCGAGCCCGTTTTGTCTGACATCAGCATATGACTTGTGTCGACTTTGGGCCGTTTTTAGCCGTTGTTGAATCACTTTAACTTTCTTCATAGCTTGATGAACAAGATCTAGCCCAAGTAAAGCAGTCTCACCTACCTCAAACCATCCAATCGGTGATCTACACTTCCTTCCGTATAAAGCTTCATAAGGTGCCATTTTAATACTTGAATGATAGCTATTGTTGTAAGAAAATTCAATAAGAAGCAAATAGTCATCCCAACTGCCTTGAAAATCTAACGTGCACGCTCGTAGCATATCTTCAAGTGTTTGGATAGTACGTTCTGCTTGTCCATCTTTCTGAGGATGGAACGCCGTACCCAAATTCACTTGTGTACCCAAGCTCTTATGAAATGATCTCCAAAAATGCGCAGTAAATTGTGCTCCTCTGTCTGATATAATGGAAATTGGAATACCATACAATCGAACTATTTCTTTAACATACAACCTTACATAATCTTCGACTGTATAGGTGGTCTTGATTGGTAGAAAATATGCTGATTTGGTAAGCCTGTCAACTATGACCCATATGGAATTAAATCTCCGCAGTGTACGAGGCAAACCTGTGATGAAGTCCATATTAATCATGACCCATTTCCAGACTGGAAGATTGATAGATTGCATGTAACCCCCAGGTTTCTGATACTCCACTTTAATTTATTGACAGTTTGGGCATTGAGCTACAAATGTTGCAATGTTCTTCTTCATATTTCCCTACAAATACATTTCTTTCAAGTCATGGTACATTTTGGTAGCTCCCGAATGAATAGAATATCGCGAATGATGCGCCTCTGTCATAATTCGTTTCCTCAGCTCGTTTACATCCGGTACACATAATATACCTTGGCATTGAAGTACCCCTTCTTGTGTAAGATTGAAGGCCTTAGTCAGACCCTGTTGTACATTTTTTTTCAGCTGTAATAACATAGGATCCGTAAACTGCTTCTCTGTCACTTCAGCTAGTAATAAAGATTCTGCCGCATTTTGTACAATAACCCCTTCATCTGAGGATTCAGGAAGACAAACCCCCAAGCTGGATAATTGATGTAGATCTTTGACTAAATCTTGCTTTTTCGTCAATTGGCCACTAGTGCCCCCTATTGCCTTGCGACTCAATGCATCAGCTACCACATTTGCTTTTCCCAGATGATAGAGAATATTGATATCATAGTCTTTTAAAAGCTCTAGCCACCTTCGTTGCCTCAAATTGAGTTCCTTCTACTTAAAGATATTGCAAACTTTTGTGATCAGTATAGATATCAACATGAACTCCATACAAATAATGACGCCATATCTTTAAAGAAAATACTACAGTTGCTAACTCAATATCATGTGTGGGATAGTTTCTCTCATGTGGATGCAAGTGTCGTGAGTCATATGCTATTACATTACCGTGCTACATCAATACACACCCTACAACAACTCCGGAAGCATCACAGTATACTGCATAACATTCGGTGCCTTCCAAAAGTACTAATACCAGTGTAGAAGTCAATTTATCTTTCAGCTCTTGGAAACTTTTCTCACATGCATCATTCCACTGAAATTTGACTACCTTGTGTGTAAGCTTTGTTAAAGGTGCAGCAATGGAAGAAAACCCTTCAACAAACCTTCGATAATAACCTGCCAACCCAAGGAAACTATGAATTTTCGTAGGCGTCGTAGGCCTTAGCCAATTTTTCACCGCTTCAATCTTCTGTGTATCAACCCGTATCCCTTCATATGACACAATGTGACCCAAGAATGTGACGAATTTTAACCAAAATTCACATATAGAGAACTTTGCATACAACTTACGCTCACGAAGAATCTGTAACACTTGTCGTAAGTGCTTAGCATGGTCCTCTTGTGATCTTGAATAAACCAAGATGTCATCTATAAATACCATCACGAACACGTCTAGAAATGGATTAAACACCCTATTCATCAAATCCATGAACACAGCTGGTGCATTTGTTAGTCCAAATGACATAACTAAAAATTTATAATGGCAATACCGTGTTCGGAAGGCTGTCTTGGGTACATCTTTTTCTCTAACTCTGACTTGATAGTAGCCCGTTCTCAAGTCAATCTTTGAAAAACATGTGGCACCCTGTAACTAATCAAACAAATCGTCAATTCTGGGGAGGGGATATTTTTTCTTGATCGTTACCTTATTCAATTGCCAATAGTCAATGCACATTCTCAATGTGCCATCTTTGTTCCGTACAAATAATACCGGTGCACCCCACGGGGACATACTCGGCCTTATGAATCCCTTGTCCATCAAGTCTTTCAATTGATCCTTCAATTCATGCAATTCTTTTGGAGCCATTCTATACGGGGGAATAGAAATAGGCTGAGAGCCTGGATTTACATCAATGCCAAACTCTACTTCCCGTTCTGGAGGCAAATCGGAAAGATCATCTGGAAATACATCAAGAAATTCATTTACCACTGGAACCGACTGAGGAATTAGTGGTTCCGCTTCAGTATCTTTCACTCGTACTAAGTGACACATGTACCCCTTGGCAATCATTTTCCTTGCTTTTAGATAAGAAATAAATTTTCCTCTTGGTGCCCCCACATTTCCCTGCCATTCAAGACCGTTTTCTTGTGGAAAATGAAAATGTACCTTCTTGGCCCGGCAATCTACCGTGGCATAACAAGAAGCCAACCAATACATTCCCATTATCACATCAAAATCCACCATGTCTAGTTCAATGAGATCGGCCAGTGTATCATGACCACACACAGTTACCACACAATTACGATATACTCTTTTTGCAACAATATATTCACCAACTAGTGTAGATACTTCAATTGACTTAGTTAATAGTTTCGGTGTTCTTGCAAATTTCGCAGTAATCAATGAGTAACATATGACAATGTAGAACTCGGGTCAATCAATGCATATACATTATATGAAAATATGGATAATATACCTGTGACCACGTCAGGAGAAGCCTCCGAATTCTGCCGGTCCACTAGAGCATAGGTGCGGTTCTGGGTTCCACTGGAACTGGCTGCTCCTCTAGCGCCTCGACCACGCCCCATAGGCTGCACTCCTCTACCTAGGGAAGGAACCGATGATTATGACGCTGTTGACACCCAATTTTGGCTCTCCTTTTTTCCTAAATTAATTTTTTCTATGCTTATGAGTCCCGGTGACTATGCCAAAATATTTTTCTTACTTTTTAAATTAATTTTTATAAATTTGGCGCCGGTAATGATTCTGAAAATATTATTTCCATTACTTATATATATATATAGTAACTACTAATACCGTATCTTATAAAATTATTCGAAAAAAAAAACATTTCTTTATTTAATTTATTCTTTTCACAATTTTCCCAACAAATATGAGAGTGTTAAATTTTATCTCAAACGCTAAATAATTTTTGATATACTATTACACGATTCTATTAGTAGTTTCATTTAATATTTGTAATATAGTTATGCGCCTAAAATTATTTGAGGTACAATATATGTATATAAAGTAATGCATATGTGTTCATACATATACATATATTTTGGAAAGTTAATTAGGACGAAGATAGCATCACTAAATTAATTAAGTGAAAATGACAAGGAAAAATCAGATTTTTTGCATTAATTGGGCCGAATTAGCTCATTTTTCAGCTAATTCAGCCAATTTGCAACCCACTACTTTAATTCCTTAACCCGGCCCAACCTTACCCTTAGCCTATTAGACCCCATCTTCCTCACCTCTCTTATTCCATCGACAAAAAACAACAACACCGACAAAAATCCAACTACCACCTGCATCGCCCATCTCCCTACAATAAAAATCCGCCGGATTTCATGCCCTATTTATCAGTCTATGCCTTTTCCCTTTCTTTCACTCTTTCAGAGCTGCAGAGGACTTTACTTCCTTGCTGTCGGATCCAGAAAAGAGGAGAGGAGCTCGCCAACGTTCCCAAACATCAATACTAATGTCTGTTTGGCGGGAATGTCAAATTTTCAGATTAAATTCAGAAAATAAGATTTTCTCTCTGTTCACCTTATCTTCTACGTCTCTCAAATCTATTCAAAGAAGTGACCTATTATTTTAATTTTGTTTTGAATACGAGGGCCAATTTTTCAAACTAGAGTGATTTTGATTTTTCACTATAAATAGGGATTCAAATTCCCTCAACAGACGAAGGTTTTGAATGATCAAAAAATCACCTCCATAGCCTTAAGATTAAAGCTTTCAGTATTCTTGGTTCTTTTCGCTAAAAGCTCTTTCTTGTGTGCTTTGAAAAATCCAAATCTGTTCGGAGTGAGTTTGATAGCGGAGTCGGAGTGGCTAACTTGAAACTCGGCAACTTGAAGGCCTCAATCGCTGCACCACACAAGGTAAACATCCGCCCCCTTATTTCTCTATCGTCTTGCCTGATCCTGTGAATATATGTAACTTGTTTTAAGTTTCAAGTTTGCATTCTCGCCGCGTTTTACTCCATGTGATTTGTTTCAATGTAATGTTGTTTTGTGTTCAAAGTATGTGAGACATGTAAATTCCATCCCATCTTAGTTACATAATGCTTAGTTTAGACTTATGATTTACTGGTTGTGTTTGGTAAGGCATTAGCTGTTTTGGTCGAATGACCGTGGACGTAGATATACACCAAATAGGTTCTCTGTTGGTTTGCTCTTACCTATATCTTATTGTGCTTTTGCAAATTATTTCATATGCACTCTATGAAGTTTGACGTTATTTTTTTTAGTACGGTTAGCTATCCATCATTTTTAGTTTCAAAGTAGGGTCGGCTGGATATTATAAGATTACTGTAATATCGATTGGGATGTTCACACATTGCCGTGGCTATTCTAATTGTTTTTCTATGCTTGTACGAGTGGTTACAAGATATCGGCAATCCTTAGTTTAGCATGAAAAGGGTCCTACAAGCTTTAATCTTTTAAATACGTTTAACCGTATGTTTTCAGGTTTACTATTTTTATTTGATTTTATAATAGGGATGTGGAGTTAGTCGCTTTAGCGTTAAATGTGATTAAATAAGTGTGGAGCTTCATTGTTAAGATAAATTCTAATAAGTTTTGAGAAGTTTCCTATTTGGCTAAGTGTCGTACAAGCTTAAATCACCTAGTATAAGTAACTAGCTTAAACAATGGCACTAACCTAAGTTTCAAGTTGATATTAACATGCTGTAACTATCGATTTTTCCAAAGAGATGTACAAACACATATTTAGTGTCTTAAAGGCTAGCATATGATAATCACTTATCTAATTTAATTAAGTTAGACAAATGATTTGGTGTTAGCTCAAGAATGTTGTTCTCTTTCTCTACTTGAAGGTCCGTTACCATTCATGTTGACTCTCTAAGTGTGATTACCTGAGTCCCTTCCCTTAAATAGTATGCGTTAACACAAAAACGATTAAGTTCGTATCAATATTATTTAGTTAGGATGGGTAAAATATTTGTTTCTCTATATGGTTGCATTTGTTCAGTTCTTTTTGTTAAAAGAATCTAAAATATGCGAGAAGAGAGAATTCCATCCCTCCCCTTTTTTTATTTATTATCGATATGTGAGTTTGTGAAGATATGGGAAAGTATGTTGCTCTGAAAATTCCACTTTTCAGTGAAAACTTTTGTTTTTTTTGTGTATTTCTGGTTACTTTTCGTGGATTGAGTTCTAGGAGGAGTACATGAATCACCTCATCTCGTCTTATTCGCTACGTGTCTCGTCTCATTTTATATGTGGCTGTTTTGTTGTACAAATGTGTGATGTTTACAAGACTTGCTCCTCTGTTTTGCTTTATTTTCGTGTGATATGGGGCTGGTCATTACGTTCTCCTCGTGCATTTTTCTGTTTTTGCCTCCATATAGAATGGTGTAGTTTGTCAATACATGACTGTCTATGTTTTTCTAGTGTTGGCAGTCCATGTGTTGAAACTGTTAAATTTGGCTTTAAAAATAGAATGATATCTTCCATGTATTTTAGCTTACTCGTTTTTCTTGTCACCATCCGAATAATAACGTTCAAAGAAATGTTTAGTTTAGCAACAATTAGAACCCGTTTTTTTTTTCTTCTCAATTTGTCTTGATTGTTTACTAAGTTCCTAAAATAAAGGGCAAATTGTGTAGTGTCACTTATAATGTTCCTGTGTTCCAACTATAAATTGGTTACCTGCTAGCGTCTTAGTGATTCTCTTAAGTATACATCTCTATTAATAAAAATAAAAGTCTGCTAGCAATATTTTCTTTTTTTTTTTTGGTTAATTTTTAAAGTGTTAAATATATTTCTATTAAAGCTTCACGTCTCGTTGATCATGTCTTAGGCATTTTGAAGCTTAAACTTTTCCTTTTATCTTTAGCTTATTCATCCTTTCTTTTATGCGATCAACTACTAATCCTTATTATTTTTGTCTTATGTAATCCGGGAGTTGGAGTTTCAATTGAAACTCGTTTTGACCCAATTATCGGGTCAGCAGCTATAGGACAATTGCAGAGCCTCGGAGTCTCATAAATTAGGAGCAACTCCTTTAGGAGTCTAGTATTTCTTAGCCCCTTTCCTTTTACTTATCATATTGTGTTGTCTTGTTAGCTTAGAATGGTAAACTAATTCTTTTTCCTTTGTTGTTAATTGTTTAAAATAGTGTTGTTTGTTTATTACATTTACGTTACCTTAATATTAGCGGATTGCTTTTAAAGCAGATTAATGTTCTCTCATTTTTGCAATTAACACATAATTAGTTAACTCGCAAAGGTAGATTTTCTTTGAAAAAAGGCTCGAGCAACTTTAAAGTCCTAAAGTAAATTCTTTTTTAACGGACGTCGCAACCTCAACTTTTTCTTAAAAATAAAAATTAGAGTTCGATATTATTATGAAATGGCTGCAAATAGCTAAATTTTAGATTTTAAAAGAGCCTATTCATCAGTTTTGACTTATTTTAACAAATCAAATGGTCCTAACATTTTATCCTACTCTCCATTTGTTTTCTCAACATATTATTTCAATCTTTCAGATTTGAAAAGTCTCCAAAACACAAGGCATACGTGTTCTTATGCAACCATATACGAGGTATCGTGTTTTTATGCTACCGTGTATGAGGTATAATTTATCACTATTATTATAATTTCAATGTTATTATTATTTCTATTTCTATGATTATTATTATTATTATTATTATTATTATTATTATTATTATTATTATTATTATTTTTAGTAATATTATTATTATTTATAGGTTATTTCAATTATCTGTATATAATTATGCTATTACGCCTTATTTTCCAGTTAGCTCTAATATATTAGAATTTCACAAATATTTTTTTCTTTAAAAAAATAATAAAAGTAAATCCTCACATCTTTTTTATATACTCCTAAATATACCTATACTTCTGTTTATTGTACATAAATTCTCACACACATTAAAAATAGACTTTGATATTTTATTTACGTAATTTGCTTCATATACCTTTTAGACATATTTTCTTATAAAACCATAAGAGTTTATATTCTCTACTATATGTATTAAAAATACTACTCTTTCTTTTTTCATATTTTTAAAACATACACGTATATATTTTGTAAAAATTATATTACTTTCTTGTATATGGTAGCAGTACATCTTATATGCCTTGAGTTTCTTTTCCTCGAAAATAATTAAGAATTTTCTATCACAAATTTTAGCATATAAGAAAGCAAATGATTTTCCCAAATATTATTTTAAAAAAACTAAGTTTAAGGACTATCTTTGGATAGGCTCTGAGGGGCGCTTAACACCTTCCCCTCGAGTAACCAAAACCCTTATCCAGAATGCCAAATACTTTCAAAAACCAAAACAGAGTTTTACATTTAAAAAATGTTTTTTCCTAATTTTTCCAAAAAATTTAGGTGGAGACTCTAAACCTTTTTCAAAACCAGGTAGAAGAGCCGGACGTTGCAAACGTATTTTGACCAAGTTCAAAATAAGGGCGCGACAGAATGGTGACTCTGCTGGGGACTTAACTTAGGTTTTTACCTTAGTAGGCTTAGTTTTGAAACATTATTTGGACAATATATATATATATTTTTTTACATTATTTGTTTTGTTCACGTTTAAATTATGCTTTGTTTGAAAAGACGCAAGCTAAATCGAAACTTGTGTTCCTTATTTGATCGACACTACTTGTTACTGCTTTCTCACTTGCATTTTTTCTATTGAGTCTTTGGTCGTACACAAACACACACTGAACATGCGAGGGGTGTCCTGCACCCCTCCGAACCTTCCTTGGATTCCTTAGTTTCAGAGTCGGTGCAATTAGGTTAGTGCGCCTTCTCGCAATTATTCAGTCCTACTCTAAAATATCTAGGGAAAATTCTTACTCTAGAAATAGGTCATGTTGCATATACCTTAGGCAGGACGGTACAAGGTATCATCTTTGAAATTAGGAAACCACCCTTCAAGTCAACGGGTTCTTCATAAACCCAACGACGTTCTTTGTGTGAAAAATGATTTATTGATTCAAATGGTAAAACCGTAACAGATTCAGGACATTAGGCTTACTTCTCCTTTCTTTTACTCAGATGAAAATCAATCAAAACCTTGCAAATATCCAGATGATGTCCGAGGTCCCTCGCATTCTAAGGCATTGAAGAGGAAATATTCGTGTAGCTCATGGAGAAGAAATAATGTCGCATCTAGGATCTTTGACCGATTTGTTGGAGCTGAGGGTGAACAGGTTATTCATTCGGTTAATGATTGAATTTTGGGATCCAACCACAGTCACATTCAGGTTCTCGGACTTTGAAATCACCCCCACATTGGAGGAAGTGAGCCAAATCACTAACTTACCATTGGTTGGACGGGTACCTTTGGCCCCGCGTACTACATCCGGGAGTGGCTTTCTTCGCTCGTTGGGAATAAGAGTTGGTTCAGGATTAAGAATGGTCGAAGCAGGCTAGGTCTGCCTAGAGTATCTTTTTGAGAGGTTTGGTCGAAGAGAAAGTTATGATCGATTTCAGAATGATTTCTTCTTTTCCATGATTGATTGGGAAAGACACAGGGCTATCGTCTTCATAGTGGCTTTTTTGGGGATCATGGTGTTCCCAATGAGAGGAAATCGAATAAATATCAATTTGCTTCCAATGGTTATTTTCATGATCAGAGGACCACTCAGGGTGACAATTGTGCCAATGATCTTAGCGGAAATCTTTCGATCATTGTCTACATGCTCTAGGGGGTATGATTTTTTTAGAGGATGCAATTTGATACTGAAGGTATGGGCATTGGAGCACTTTTATAGGAGGAATGGACATAATGGCATCAGAGAGGGTGGGTCCAGCAAAATTCGCAGTCATGAGCTTAGGATGGACATGTGGGATGTCCCAAATAATGAAGAACAATGGCGTATTTTTCTGACTCACCTCACTGGAAATCTCATCCAATGGCGGCTACCATGGGTCAACGGTCGAGTGATGTTGAGGAGACATTATTGTTATTTCCTTTAATTGATCGAACTAGATGGAATATATCCCTACGCACCGTTGAGGGTTCTTCGGCAGTTTGGGATAACACAGGACGTCCCTTTATGGTCAAACATGGCTCTAGCAGAAGGAGACTATGAAGGGAGGATCCCTGTTGAGAGACTCGGGAGCTTGATAGAAGGATGGGGAGACATTTTTAGCCCAGGCATGGGAGTCGATTCACGGTGTACTCCAGAATACTACACATGGTATATGGCTGGAGGAATTTTAGCCAGGCCTAGTTATGAAGGACTACAGGGGATCGCCGCTAGCTACAGGGCAAATCAGATCAAGAACCAACTCTTGCACCTCATGTGCATCACTGCTGCTATGTACCAGCAAGTGACTCCAGGGTCAGTTGACCATCTCATACCTTTAATTGACAATGAACCAGAAGAAGAAATGGAGGAAAACCCAAAAGAAGATCCGGAGGAGGATCCATAAGAAGATCCAGAGGAAGATCCAATGGGAGGTAAGGAGGAAGATCCAGAATAAGAGCCAATAGAGGAAATGAAGAAAGATCCGGAAGAAGAGTTAGAACATGATCCAGATGAGTATGACCCTAAAGATGGGGGAGTAATGCATGTGGACTTAGAAGGAAGTGAACTCACTTTGGATGTGCATTCCGAGTATGAACCCATAGGATTTGGAAGTGAAGAGGATGCGGATCACCAGGGGTGGCATCCTGACTAGTCTCCAGAGTACCACCCTGGGCCTTATTATGATTTGGATGACGACGATGAGGATCCCCTGGCCTAGCCTTAGGCTTTTATTTCCTATCTTTAGTTTTCCTGAAGGTCTTGCATGGCCTATCTTGATATTCCCGTACTTTTATCTTTTACTTTTCCTAAAGGTCTTGCATGACCTACATTGATATTTTCGTATTGGTATGCCATCTATTATGTAATCCTGAACTCAAGACTTTTTCTTGAATTCAATTTTCATTCTGTAACTTGGGGTTTTCCACCCCTCTTCGGATATTAATGAAGTAAGACTTGTCCTGAATCTAAAGATGTGTTGAAATCTTTGGATCGATTAATCATTAATTTTTGCATCGTAGGCACATCTCTGGCAAAAAGAGAATCCATATTAGGACGCGTTTTCTGAATGTCGCCAATTTGGCGTATATATGTGCTACATATTTGTTACATCTTTTAATATCTCCCAAACTAACATGGTTTCCTTTTCTCTTTCTTTCTTTCTTTCTCTTTTTTTCTCCTTTGTTTATTATTAATCCCAAAGAAAAGAACGTTGATTTGTGTCTACTTGCAAACTGGCTGAGTCACAGTACAACCTTCGATCAAAAGGGAAAATGATGGAAGAATCCAACAACGCCTCGATAATACCAATAGATGGTGCCGAAAGTTCCCTAAAGCCGATAGATACTCAAAACGATGAACAAATGGCTAACATGGCTCAGGAAATTGAGATCTTAAGGGAAGAACTGCGTCAAGTGCGGGACTTGACTAAGCTTACGGCCGCTACCTTCCCCACTCAATTTCAATTTCCAAATGCTGAATTACCTCTAGTCTCCCCCGCAAATTTAACAAATCCACCTACGCAAACACCACTTGTTCCCGCTTATACTCAAGCTCCACTTGCTCCTCCACCTACCACCAGGGCTGCACTTGATGTTTCATTACCTATTCAAAACTTCGCTATTCCCATTCACCCAACAATGCAGCACATACATAAGGCGCACGTCGCTCGTGAGATAACTGTGCCACCGGTATATGCTACTGAAGCTCCTACCTTTGCAACATCCGCAGCTGTCAAAGTCCCGTATGAGGTCGATCAGTATGTGGGATTGGAGAGAGATGTCCAATTAAATAGAGAAGGGTCGATAGTGGCTCAACCCGAAAGTCTCAAAAGGGCATTCAGAAACATGCAGGTCACCAGAGGAACCGAGAGCGTGGATTATGATGACTTATGCATCCATTCAGACATCGACATGCCAGTTGGGTACAAACAACCAAAGTTTGATGTATTTGATAGGAAGGGTGATCCTCATGCACACCTAAGAGCCTACTGCGACAAGCTGGTCGGTTTAGGAAGGAACGAGAAGTTGAGGATGAAGCTGTTCATTCGAAGTCTGTCAGGAGAAGCTTTAACTTGGTACACTCGCCAAGACCCTCGTAAATGGCATGATTGGCAGGAGATGGCTGAAGATTTCATGAGTCGTTTTAGGTTTAATACCGAAATCACCCCAGATAGATTCTCATTGGCCAATATACAGAAGAAGCTATCAGAGTCATTTCAGGAATATGCATGGCGATGGAGGACTGAGGCTGCCAGGATCCAACCCCTGCTGGATAAGGGTGAACTTTCCAAGTATTTTATTTGAGCCCAGGAAGGTGTTTACTTTGACAAGATGATGTCAATGATGGGACAAAAGTTTGCAGAATTGGTCAAGATGGGGGATTTTATAGAAGAAGGCATCAAGTCAGGAAAGATTCAGTCTATGGTTGCATTGCAAGCCCCAAGTAAAGCCATATAGTCAGGTTCCATTGGCATTAATAAGAAGAAGAAAGAGGATGTCTCAACTATTACACCATACTACCAGCCTAGAAGTTCTTCCTACCACTACCCCAACAACCCCCAAAATATTGCACACGTCCCTGTATACAACACTCAGCCACACTATAATCCGCCTCGAGCTCCAGTACACCAAAATCCACCAAGACCATATGCCCATGTCCAAGCTCCCGTTCATCAAAATAGACCAACATATGCACCAAGGCCACGTCCAAATCTTGAAGCCCGAAATACCCGCACCTACACACCCATTGCCGAACCTTTGGCTCAACTATTTGAAAGGTTGAGGGCAGCAAGATTGTTGCACCCAGTTGAAGGGAAGACCCCTGATCCAACCTCTTGAAACTTTGACGAAAACAAACGATGTGCTTATCACTCGGGAGTCCAGGGACATGACACGGAAGAATGTTATGGGTTGAAGAACCAGATTGAGTATCTAATCAGAAAAGGAGTGATCAAATGCACCACAGCTCCTCCAAATGTGAATAATAACCCCTTATCGAACCATGAGAATCGAAAAGTCAACATGATTACTCTGGAGGAAGAGTATGACTTGGAGGGAGCTATTGTGCCTACTTGGAATGCAGAAGAAGTTGCCACTACATCTCCGGCGCAACCTTTTATCACAGTTCAGTTAAGGGAGCCATTGACTGTTCAAACCTACCTGTCGAAAGTTGTAGTAACCACTGTAGCTGCTGGAAAGCCTGATTATGACACTAAAGTAGTCCCATGGGACTATAGAGTGGAAGCCAAAGGCAAAATGATAGACGCTGCCGTAGCTCAAGGGATGACCAGGTCGGGAAGGTGTTATGCCCCAGAGGATTTAAATCGAGGGGTTTCTCAAAAAGAACAAAATCCAAAGAAGAATGTTACTGATGCTGAAGCCGCAGAATTTTGGAAAAAGATGCAACCTAAGGACTATTCGGTCGAGGAGCAGCTGAAGAAAATGCTAGCCCACATATCCATTATGTCCCTGCTTATGAGTTCTGAAGCCCATAGGAACGCTTTGATGGAAGTATTAAGCGGAGTTAGCATACCGAAAGACACCACAATTGAAACTTTGGCTGCCGCAATTGGACGTATGGTGGAAGTAAATAAGGTCTCTTTTCATGATGATGAGTTGCCATCAGAAGGGGCTGGACACAACAAAGCACTTCATATCACCTTCAGATACTGCAATAAGGTCATGATTAGGGTTCTAATCAATGGTGGTTCTGGTTGTAATATATGTCCATTATCCACTCTGAGAGACTTAGGTGTGAATATAGAAGAGATAAGGGAGAGTTGGGTGAAGGTCAGAGCTTTTGATGGATCGCAAAGGAGCATCATTGGAGAAATCTACCTAAAATTGCAAGTAGGGCCAGCTGAATTTCCCATTTTATTTCAAGTAATGGACGTAGCGTCCAGCTACAACCTATTGTTGGGAAGGCCATGGGTCCACATGGCGAGAGCAGTTCCCTCCACTCTCCATCAGTGTGTAAAGTTTGAGTGGGGTCGCACGGAAGTTACCATTCATGGGGAGCTCAGTCATCCCATATATTCTATTAACTCTGTTCCAGACACGGAGGAGTTAGATGGAGCCTCTTTTCATACTCTGGAGATCATGCAAGCCGCAAGGATCAATGAGGAAGTAGAGTCGGTTGAAGTAAAAATGTCGAGCGCAGCAAATATGGTTGCGTCTTAGATGTTAAAGTATGGGTATCAGCCTAAGACAGGACTAGGACTAAATGCCAATGGTATAATTGAGCCAATCCAGCTAAAACATCAGAGAGGTACCACTGGGCTAGGATATGAATCCACTTCAGGAGAGGTGCGTGGTATAGGATCGGGTAAGACAGTGTTTGTGCCAGCCCAAGTCCCAGCTTCAGAACAAGCAGTTGATGAAAACATTACTAAGGAATATTTTCAAGCTCCTAACTATATTTGGTTGGGGGATAAAGTAGGAAGGAAAAGGGACATTGGTGGTAATGATGCTCAGATTTTTATGCTTTTTGGGAATTATCAAATTGTATTTCATACAAGACTTTGAAGCTGATTACTCTCGACCTGTCTTACAAAAGATAAAAAAGACAAGAAAATATTCAACGAAAGTAGTCTGAATGAAAGAAGAAGATAGTGTTTTAGTTTATTCTTACTCCATCTTATAAAGCTAATTGCATTATATAAATTATGACATGAGAACTGATAATCTGATGACATCACTCATCCTCAAGCTGGCGGTACAATACCATTGTAATAATATCCATCCACCTCTATGTAATTACCTTATCTTTTTCTTCTATTAATTTTGTGACTATAGTGGGGATAGGTCTAGAAGCCCAATTACTGTTCACGTGTAAGAAATCTACCAAATATATGTCTGCAAGCTCAATTATTATCATAATATGAACTTGAAGTTGTTGTACAAACTCATACATTTTATAAATCCTAGATTTGCCTTTGGAGGATCGGGGAAGGAAAATGGAGATTGTGAGAATTGAATGCATCCTTATTGTGTTGGATATTTACATTAATATCACAAAATTGTACTAATCACTTGTAGATAGTATTTCTGTTTTATAGTAAAAGTCGTCGTCTCATTCAAAAGTATAAGATTCTTCATAAGCACCGCTAAATTATTCTCCTACACTCTAATAAGAAGTGGAGTATTCAAGTTTACTTTTGCGCCTAAAAAGGAAAAAAATTATTGCTCTTCCTATACGATGAAGAATATTTTGGGTGTGGGGAGTGGGCCATTTTATACATGAAGGAAAAACACTTAAAATTCATTGTTTATTTAATGAAAAATCGGAAAATGGTCTGACATATCCTTGAACTATAGAAATGAGTATCCTTTCATCCATCTTTTTGGTTCACTTATATCCTTGAAACTAATAGCCTCTTTTTTATTTTATTTTTTAAAAGATTACTTATTACGTGCCATTTTCTTATTGGGTGAAATAAAAACCCCACCCTCTCCAAGGTGATGACTTGACATATAAGATTAAGTTAAAATTAAGTAGGCTTTTGGCCTCGAAAACAAAAAAAGTTTCACTTTATTTGAAATTTTTGGAGTTGGAGTTATGTTTGGTCATATCTTTTTGAAAATACCTTTTAATAAGTGTACTTAAAAATAACTAAAAGGTAAAAAAGTAAAATGAAAAAATCTGAAAACAAGTGTTGGATTGTTTTCACTTTTCCAAATACAACTTCAAGTTGTATTTGGAATTTTTATGGCCAAACAAGAATTTTTGAATAAAATGAAATAATTTTCCGAAAAAAAAAGTAATTTTTTTATGGACAAACGGGGCGTAAATGTCAGGAAATAAAAATTAAATAGTTTAAAACCCAGAAAATAGATCTTTCACTTCATTTGGATCCCATATTTTGCCACGACAAGCACTAAACATCAGCTTCAACACCTCAAGGTTAGGCAACTCAACTATGATGTCCAAGTACGACCAACTTAGATAAGTTTCTTCTGACTTTAACTTCTTGAGCGTTGCTGGAAAAGATTTTGCACTTGGAATGGTCGCTAACGAAAAGTCTGAACTCAAAAAAAATAAAATTCAAACTCAATGTTTCAGTTCACTTTATCTCTTCTCTTTTCTCGATTCTTAACTATTTAATTATTATTTCCCGATAGTGGTGTGCTTTTTATTTCACCCTATAAGAAAATGACACATAATAAGTAATTTTTTTAAAAATAAAATAAAGAAGGAGCTATTAGTTTCAAGGGTATAAGTGAGCCATAAAGGTGGGTGGAGGGGTACATTTAGCAAAATGGGTGGATGAAGGGTATTTTAGACCTTGTCCTATTATTTATGGTATTTTTTACCCTTTTCCATTGAAATTTTAACCCAAATAGCAGCCTATATAAGTTTTAAACTCAATATAGTCGTACTTTATTTTCATAACGGAAAAGGGCCAAAAATACCCCTGAACTATTCGAAATGGAGCAAAAATACCCCTCGTTAGTTTTTTGTCTCAAAAATACTCTATTAAATTTTTGGCTCAAAAATACTCTCTCTAGCGGAATGACACCAAGCACGCCACGTGAACAAAAAATGCCACGGGGACAGTCCACGTTAGCGTCCACGTGAAAAATCCCTCATTTAATCCAGATGATTGCATCCTATTGCTACATTTGGAAGTTTAGATGGAACATGATTGCATCCACGGTTTCCCTCTATTGCGATTAGGGAAGAAAAACTCAAAATGATATAATCCTGTTCATAGTACTTGATCTTTTCTTTGTTTTATCTTTAAAATATAGTTTTATCAATAATAATAAAGGAAGAGGAGCAAATAGTTTTGGTTTCTGCTAACTGTTATTCTTGATAAGCTAGAACAAGGAGAAAGCAAATACTCCTTCCGTTCCAAAAGAAATGATGATTTTTTTAGATGTCTTGATTAGCAATCATCTGGATTAAATGAGGGATTTTCTATGTGGACGCTGACATGGACTGTCTAAGTGACATTTTTTTGTCCATGTGGCGTGCTTGGTGTCATTCAGTTAGAGAAAGGGGTATTTTTGAGTCAAAAATTTATCGAAGGGGTATTTTTGAACAAAAAAACTAAAGGAGGGTATTTTTGCGCCATTTCGAATAATTCTGGGGTGTTTTTGGCCCTTTTCCATTTTCATAATATAATCAACTTCCACGCATCGTTTATAATCAACTTCCACGCATCGTTTACTTTTATTAACCAGACTAACAGTTTGAGTAATTATAGGATTTATATCCTAACCACTTACTTATTGGGGTAAGAATAGGTACAAATCATTTAACTATGGAAGTATTATTTCTCTATGTTAATATTAATTTTATCTCTATCTCAATTCACTATCCCCACCACCCATCCCCCAACCAATTTCCTTCTCCTCTTTCTCTGCTTTTTCCTATTTCAGAAAATAAAACCCAGTTGTTCATCCATAACTATATTTTCACGAACAAGATTAGAGGTCAAAAAAATGAGAAACAAGTTCAATAAATGAATAATTAATTGAACACATTTTGAGTTTTTGAGAAAATTATAATCAATCCAAAAATATAAGCTAACCTACAAATTAAGTAAAACTGACCAATGGTCACAAGCATGGATATAAGAGAAATCAGTCTCACGTAATGATCTAAACTATTTTATGACTTCACAAATAAGGTGAGTTTTTGTTAATTAGCTTGGGATAATGATTATATATTAGTTCTTCTCATATAGTAACAAGATTACCTAATTGGATATATCTAGTCCAATTAAGAGCACTAAGGACACCCGAATGCGGCTACAAACAGTTTTTCTATCTTTAGCTCGAACTATTAGATGAGAATTAATGCCTCAAATTCTTGTTAATTAATTTTTTCTAACCTCTATTTTTCTTTCTCGAGTTCAAATCTAGGGTTAGCTACTCCCTTAAGAAACATTAAAGAACAACAATAACTAAAAAAACATTAATTCACTTTATTAAAGATAAAATTATTAAATACATAAGAAAAATAAGAGATTTTATCCGGACAAAGATAATGAATATTTTCATAAACAATAAATATTAAAGTCATGGAATAAACTACTACATCCTAAGATATTCAATACATAAAAAGAAATTAAAGAAATGAAGTAAAGTTTAAGAGCTTTCTCAATCCAAATCTTCAAAACATCAATCCCCAAGTGTGGCGTGAGAACCTTAATGTCACGACCCGAAATTGGGTCATGATGAAACCTACTATAACCCCCAGTAAGTAAGCCAATCCCAAGCCGGTGTACCAAAAGTAACGCTGACAAAGTAAACAGAAACTACTAAAAGGAGATAACAAGGCTGCCAAGTATATATATGGAAAATATACAAAATGGAGCCTTAAGGAAACAGGAATGACAAAATACATATGGAGCCTCAGACAGTTCATGGAAGGTGCTAGATCCTTACAATATTTCCTCAGCTTTGCATTTAGCACAGTGGACAGTGTTGATGAAGAAGATAAGGGGAATTTATTGTCATTGCCATTATTGTTAACGGTCTCCTTTGCAATTGGGAAGTTTGTTTTTGCAACTTGACCATTCATCAAGATAGCTGCTTCATCATAGGCTCTTGCTGCTTCCTCTGCTGTTTCAAATGTTCCTAGCCATATCTTTTTCTTCCTATAAACAAACAAACAAACAAAAAAGTAAGTCTCTTAGGAAGGAGATCATGTACATAAAGATTTGGAAATCCAAGAAACATTAAATTGTACAAGAAATTTAAGATAGAGACCAAAGTTGACATCTTTATAGCACTAGTAGCAAGAAAAAGCCTGTAGCAGCATTTTCATATCCTGTAGAAAACACTGTACTCAAAACAAAAGAAAGTTGAAAAATTAATAAGTAGGTGTTCTTCTGATATATGTACATTTTCAATGTACTTGTAGTTTTGTTAGTAGGGTGGGTGAGTGGGGTGTAGAGGGAGAAGAACTTATAGAAGAGGGTGGCGAATTTCAGAAACCCAAGAGCCCCCCTGGCGTTGTCTGACACCTTTGAACTTCTTTGATTGTATCATGTTGTTCTTTGTACAGATTATTAATATATGAAAGGGAAAAAAAGTTATAGAATTTCTGATAAAGGGAGACACAGAAATGAATGAGGAAATGACGGTTAGATGAGAAGAATTAAAGCCATCACACAGAGGGTGGTGTCGGTAGTGGATGAGGAAGAGTTTATGATAGAATTTTTAGAGAAGGTAGGTATGTCTATATAGTACAATGTACAGTATTAATCACTTTTTGTCCAAAACACATTCTCCCTCCGTCCCATTTTATGTGACCTACTTTCCTTTTTAGTTCGTCCCAAAAAAAATATCACATTTCCTTAGTTGGTAACTTTTTGAAAGCATAATTACTCTTTTACCCTTATTGGTCCCACTTATAAGGCCCCACTTAATTAAAGGTAATAGTAGTACATTTTTAATAAAGGACAATTTGGTAAACATCACCAAATCTTCCCTTATTTCTTAAACTCCATGTATGACCAAAGTAGGCCACATGAAATGGGACAGAGGGAGTAGATAATTATGATTATACGAGTTTTTTCACATTGTCGGTTTCAATCTGAATAAAGGAGGAAAGTTACGGTAGGTTGACAGTTAAAGTAACACTAGTCAATTTATGATGAATCCTTTCAATATATAATTTTATTACATTGAGATGGATTTAAATAAAGTGACATTGATACAGGTGGGACAAGCTGTCCAACAAGTACAAGACCTTTCACAAGAAGCCAAGCTCGGGAATTACAAAAACTCCAAGCCTTGTTCATGCAAGTGGCTGTGTGTGAGTTGGTGACTGATCCACCTAAGGATTTAAATGTTTTTAAGTGTGAAGAGGGACCTTGAAGTGTAATAAACTTACACTCCAAGGCCGGCCCCCATGACAAGGACAAGCTGGTCATTTTGCCTTGTAATATAAATAGAACATATTAGGGTTATTTGGGTAGTTCTTCCATTATTATTTTGAAACACAAGACTTGTAATATTTTGGGTTCTCTCTATCTCTAAACCATCCCACAATAAGAGGGATACTTGTGTTGTATCTTTGCTAGAAACAAGGATCTTGAGGTCATAGAGTTCCTCTTGGTCCAAGTAAGAACTTGGTGTTAATATTCAATAGTCTTAGGGTCCTCTCTTGTTGTTAGGGTTCTTAGACTCTTGAATCTTTTATGTCAAGTTACTATCTTTTTGTGATCTTGTTAATGTTGTTTTTGTAATTTTGAAGTCTAGTGAAGCCGTGTGGGGCTCTTTCGATTCACTAGCACTTGTTGAAACTTGTTGATCTTGTGTTGGTTTGTTGATTTTGTGGTTGGTTGTTGGAAAATTGTGTGTTGTGGACTTGATAGTGTACCATTTGGTATCAGATCATGGTCGGTTGTGTTCCTACACTACCAATCTAGGGCTCTCTTGGTCAAAAACAAAATCTGTCCATCTTGTTGTCTTGACCCAAATTGGTGCTTGTGTGTTTAGATCTAGGTGATATTTTACTTGTTTAGTGTGTTTCTAGTGTTGGGTTCTTTATCACCAACACTAAAGGTGTCTAGATCTAAAGTTGAGCTTATAATATTGACCATTGTTATGGTGACTTGAACTTGGACCGTAGGTTGTACCTTGTTGATGACCATTGGTGGCTTTTGTGTTATGTTCTTGAAGAAGTTGATGTTGTGTTCTTGAAGGTTGTTGTGGTGTTCATCTTGTTCTTCATCCATTCTTACAACTTAAGACAACAAAGTATAAAATAGATCCAAAAGGTTGTAATACAAAAGTTATAAAGTTGTTGATGAGAAGACTTGCACACATCACTTCCTAGACTTGACAACCACTTTTCCTTAAATCACGGAACCTTGTTTTGTGGGATTAGTATAGTCAAAAAAAAGTGTGGGACCAAGATCGACCACTTACATGCTGCCACATCACTATAAGCTCAACTTTGGATATTCTTTTAGTTGCTAATTGATGATTCTTGGTTTCCTTACTTGGTTCTAGAACTAATTAACAAACTAGTACATTCCTACTAGGTTGTCAATTAGTCCTTTGAATCCGTTGTTCGTGTCAACGATTACTTGGGTGAGTTTTATCTTTTGAATACGTTGTTACTTCTTGGTCCTAGTCCGATGAGAATTCTTTGAGTATTCAAACAAAAATCCACTCCGGATAAGAGCTTACTCATATGTTAAAGGATTCACGGGTTACTAGCCAATCTACAACACTTGAGGAACTCAATTGTGAGGTGATCCAAAGAGTGTAATACCTTGGCAATGGAAGGGACCACGTCACAAAATATGGATACTAATGCTCTTGAATCCATGAGGGTCACTCTTGAGGACGTTACCCGAACACTTGAAAGGTTGAATACGGAATTTGGGGCTGTGAGGGGGGATTTGGCAGCAATAAAGGGAGAAGTGTCGACTATTAGTGGGAGATTAGAACAAGTGGAGAGTCAAAGGAACTCTCACCCTTCTACACCTCTACATGTTTCTACCAATGGGCATGATAGAACTTCCTCCGCAACCATCACTCCCGAAATATTGCACCACATGCTAAATACATCTCAAGCTCCACTAAATGCCGTAAGTCAAACCACTCCTTTCCTTCCAAATCGTGACCCCACTAGACCAATACAATTCCAAACTCCTCAAGTCCCACAAGAGGGATTTGGATGTCAAGTACCTCCGCCAAATCCGAATCCTCCATTCCAAGCTCCATTAAACCAAAGACCACCACCTCCACAAAATCCTATTCCCCCAAATCAAGTCCAAAATGCCCAAAACCGTCCGACCCACTTTGAGGAATATGGTAGAGAGGAATATGAAGGATATGGAGCCTTTGATGATGCTTACATGAGGGAGGAGGAGATGAGAGGGGGTCGTGGAGATCCAAGAAGATACCGAGGGTATGGAGAAAGGGGAAACCGAAACCAAGAGAGAGATGTAGGCATCAAGACCATCAAGTTGAGCCTACCCCTCTTTAAAGGTGAAAGTGACCCCGAGGCCTACTTAGCTTGGGAATCGGCTTGTCACAAAGTTTTCCAAGTTAATGATATCTCGAAAGAAAAGAAAGGTTTCTATGTTATAGCTCATTTTGAGGGTTATACTAACACTTGGTGGGAGTACGTCAAGTGGTTTGGTAATGAATTAGTTGATGGGCAGCCACCACCTTGGTTTTGGTTGAGGTACTTGATGAGACAACGGTACCTTCCCAAGAGATATCGCCATGAGTTGCTTGCTCGATTGTACAACTTGCGTCAAGGTAGCACGAGTGTGATGGCATATTTTGATGAGTTTCAACAACTCATGTTGAAACTTGATCATCATGGGGAACAAATCAGTCATGACGTCATCCAGTTCAAGTATGGATTGAACAAAGAGATCTCCACTCATTTAACACTTCACAAGTTTGATACCATTGAAGGTATTTTCCAAGAGGCTCTTGAGATTGAAAGGGAACTTAAAGAGAGATCGTGTTTCAAGGCAAGGGGAAAATCCACCTCGGGCTGACCCAAGAACAAGGACCAACCCGCCACTACAAGGCTGCTCGAGTCCAAAACAGTCCACAAAATTCCTCCAAAACTGGAAGCTCACAAGTATCCTAACCCAAAGGGATTCCAATGTTTCAAATGCCAAGGTTGGGGACATAAAGCCAATGAATGTCCAAACTGATGCAACATGATCCTATGGGAAGGTAGATTGTATTACCTTGGTGAGGAAGTGGACCTTGAAAAGGGAGAGGATGAGGCTGAGCCTCAAGATGGAAAGGAACCCGATAATGGACCACATGATGATGATGGTGATGATGGTGAAGATGTTTATCCGCAAGAAGGGGAGTGTGTGGTTCCAAAATTTGTGGTTAGGCGCGTCATGATTAGTAAGGCAATAGATGACCCAAGCCAAAGGGAAAATCTATTCCATACTAAATGTCTTGTAAAAGGGAGTGTGTCAAGGAGAGCATGAGTCCGTGCTCATGCATCCACTAATCCAAGATATTCAAGAGGGGTCAAAGTGGATGAATCCAAGATAAATGCTATCAAAAATTGGCCAACCCCACAAACCATTGGAGAAGTAAGAAGCTTCCATGGGTTGGCTAGTTTTTATAGAAGGTTTGTCAAAGGATTTAGCACCATAGCCGCCCCCTTGACCGAGGTCATTTGGAAAGAAAAACCCTTCAAGTGGGGTGACAATCAAGCTAAGGACTTTGAAGCCTTGAAAGCTATGCTCATCTCCGCACCCTTGTTACAATTGCCCAACTTTGATAAGACCTTCGAAGTCGAGTGCGATGCGAGTAAAGTAGGCATAGGGGCTGTTTTGATGCAAGATTTGAAACCCATTGCTTTCATTAGCGAAAAGCTCAAAGGAGCAACTCTAAACTACTCCACGTATGATATAGAGTTGTATGACTTGATTAGACCCTTGGCCACTTGGCAACACTACTTATGGCCTAAGGAGTTTGTGATCCGAATGGACCATGAATCCTTAAAGCATATTCGGGCCCAAGACAAGCTTAACAAACGGCATGCCAAATGGATTGAGTTTCTTGAGACCTTCCCTTATGTTATCCAATACAAAAAGGGTAAGGACAGCGTAGTAGCCGATGCTTTGTCTAGAAAACATGCTCTTGTGTCCACTTTGTCAACAAAATTGATGGGTTTTGAGAGTTTAAGAGAGTTTTATCCCAAGGACCCTCACTTTGCTCCTATCTTTAGGCAATGCAAAGACTTGGTTAGGGACAAAAGGGATTCAGCTAGGGGTTCAAATCACTATGCCAAGTTTGATGTTACTTATTTAAAGGTAGATGATTGTGTGTGCCCTCTAGCTCTTGGAGAGAATTGTTTGTGAGGGAAGCACACGATGGCGGTCTAATGGGTCATTTTGGGGTCGAAAAGACCTTTGAAATATTGGAGGATCAATTTTATTGGCCCAAAATGCGCAAGGATGTGACTAGGATTTGCAGCCAATGTGTAAAATGCAAGAGAGCCAAATATCGACTCCTACCTCACGGGTTGTACACCCCGCTGCCCACTCCTCTATGTCCTTGGCTTGATATATCTATGGATTTTTTGTTGGGGCTGCCAAGGACTCGGCGAGGTCGGGATAGTATTTTTGTTGTAGTCGACCGGTTTTCTAAAATGGCACTTTATTCCTTGCTCTAAATGTTGTATAAAGCGGGGACTTGTCCTGACTTTTAGTTGGTTTAGTAAATGCATCTGTTAGAGGCTTTTGTAGACGTGTTTGGGTGTACGAATGTAAGAGGTACATGTCATTTTTGAATTGATGGCCTCGACGGCCAAGTTTTACATATGTATATATATCACTTGTTCAATGATTTCCATTTTTAGCCTTTTATGCTCGTACATGATAGTGGTATTTCTCATGTCATGCACATGAATGAATATAAGCAAATCTTGGTTCTCTCGGGCCTTATCGGCAACGGGTGCCAATCCGCCTCAATGGGATTTGGGGTGTGAAAAAAGTGGTGTTAGAGCAGGTCGTTCTACAGGTGTCTACATAGCCGTGTCCGAGTAGAGTCTTACTTATCGATGTGTTGTGCACCACATTTATAAGTAGGAGGCTACGGGACATTTTGGCGTCATTTCTTTCCTTCATTTCTAGATCGTGCAATAGAGCCAGTGTTGTAAGTTGAATTGTATCTGACCATTGGAATTGATTTTTTTTGATATAGTAACAATGTCAATCATAAGGAGAGGTAGAGGTTAGGGTAAGCAGGTAGATATGCCTGCTGGAGAAGGAATGAGTAGATTACCACCTGACCAAGCTAGTCAAGGTGGAGCAAATGCTGAAATTTCATCGCGGTCTTCTTTTACTTTTCCAGTTTTGAAAGAGCCAGTCGGTAGAGAAGTACCCGCAGAACCACCAATGAATGCCACGGATCAGGATCTAAGAAATGCAGTACATATGTTAACTCAGTTAGTGGCGGCACAAAGTCAAGGACGAACTGGTCCAACGACACATGAGGATGACGCGGCTAGAGTGGCGAGTCGCAGAACACAGGATTTTCTGAAACTGGACACTCCTATATTCACTGGGTTAGATCCGAGAGCAGATCCATAGGATTTCGTGGATCAAATCCAGAGGGTTCTAGAAGTTATGCACGTGACTGGTGTTGAAATAGTTGAACTCGCGGACTATAGATTGAAAGGCGAAGCGATATTGTGGTATAAAGATTGGAAGAAGTCTCGTGGTATCGGCGCAATGCCGCTAAATTGGGAAGAATTTAAAGCAGCATTCCTCGATCATTACCTCCCATATGAGATTCAGGAGGCAAGTGCAGATCAGTTTCTAAATCTCTGTCAGGGAAATTTGAGCATTAGAGAATACAGTTTGCAATTTAATTCCTTGGCTCGATATGCTCCAAATGTGGTAGCTACAATGAAAAACAGAGTCCATCAATACGTGGACAGATTAGAGCCATATTTGGTAAGGGATTGCGCCATTGCTGCCTTGAATAAAGATATGGACACAGCTAGAATACAACCCTTCGCCCAGAAAATGGAAGATCAAAGACAGAGAAGAAGGGCACATGAATCTGACAGAGGACAGTCCAAAAGGGCTAGACCTATGGGACAATCTATGATGTCCCAAGGAGTATCTAGGCCTCGGATGTTTCCCAGACTGCCTAGACCATCATTCTCTTATTCCACAGCAGGTGCTCACTCTCAAATTAGAGGGTCTAGAGGTGGTCAATCAGGGCAGAGTAGTGGCATTCACGGATCACAAGTAGCAGGATTTCCTCATCAACAGTTTCAGCATTGCGAGTGTATTCATGCAGGTACATGCTGATTGGGGACAAATGCTTGCTTTTGGTGCGGTATGACGGGGTATATGATGAAAGAGTGTCCCCAGAGAAGCATAGGTGGTATAGCACGACCGGCAGGATCGGCTATTGCGTCATCATCATCGATTCCTTCTTTAGGCCGAGGTGTACAGTCTGTTGGTCATGGTAGAGGTGCCAGAGGAGCAACCAGTACTAGTGGGGTCCAGCATCTCACTTATGCTCTAGTGGACCGATAAAATTCAGAGGTTTCTCCTAATGTCGTCACAAGTACATTATCCATATTTTCATATAATGTATATGCACTGATTGACCCAGGTTCTACATTGTCCTATGTTACTCCATTGATTGCTGCAAAATTTGGAAAGGCACCAGAATTATTAATTAAGTCAATTAAAGTATCTACACCGGTGGGTTAATATATTATTGCAAAGAGAATATACCGTAATTGTGTGGTAACTGTGTGTGGTCATGATACACTGGCTGACCTCATCGAACTATACATGGTGGATTTTGATGTGATAATGGGGATCGATTTGTTGGCTTCTTGTTATGCCACGGTAGATTGTCGAGCCAAGAAGGTGCATTTTTGTTTTTCGCAGGAAAATGTTCTTGAATGGCAGGGTAATGTGGGGGCACCAAGAGGAAGATTTATTTCCTATTTGAAAGCAAGGAAAATGATTGCCAAGGGGTACATATGTCACTTAGTACGAGTGAAAGATAATGATGTGGAATCACTAACTCTGTAGTCGGTTCCAGTGGTCAATGAGTTTCTTGATGTATTTCCAGAGGATCTTCCAGGCTTACCCCAGAACGGGAAGTAGATTTTGGCATTGATGTGATTCCAGGCACTCAACCTATCTCTATTACTCCATATAGAATGGCTCCAGCAGAATTGCGTGAATTGAAGGAGCAGTTGAAAGATTTGTTGGACAAGGGCTTCATCAGTCCTAGTATGTCCCCGTGGGGTGCACCAATATTATTTGTACTGAATAAAGATGGTACGTTGAGAATGTGCATCAACTATTAGCAATTGAATAAGGTAACGATCAAGAACAAATATCCCCTCCCTCGAATTGATAATTTGTTTGATCAGTTACAGGGTTCCAAGTGTTTTTCAAAGATTGGCTTGAGGTCGGGTTACCATCAAGTCAGAGTTAGAGAAGAAGATGTACCCAAGACAGCTTTTCGAACACGGTATGGCCATTATGAATTTTTAGTTATGTCATTTGGACTAACAAATGCACCAGCTGTGTTCATGGACTTGATGAATAGGGTGTTTAAGCCATTTATCGACGTGTTCGTGAGGGTATTTATAAATTACATCTTGGTTTATTCAAGATCACCAGAGGACCATGCTAATCACTTACGACAGGTGTTACAGATTCTCCGTGAGTGTAAGTTGTATGCAAAGTTCTCTAAGTGTGAGTTTTGGTTAAAATCAGTCGCATTCTTGGGTCATATTGTGTCAGATGAAGGGATATAGGTTGATACCCAGAATATTGAAGCAGTGAAAAATTGGCCAAGACCTACGACACCCACAGGGATTTGTAGTTTTCTGGGACTGACAGGTTATTACCGAAGATTTGTGGAAGGTTTTTCCTCAATTGCTGCACCGTTAACAAAGCTTACACATAAGGCAGTTAAATTTTAGTGGAATGATGCGTGTGAGAAAAGCTTCCAAGAGTTGAAAGATAAATTAACCTCCACACCAGTTTTAGTACTTCCCGAAGGCACCGAAGGTTATGCAGTGTATTTTGATGCTTTCATGGTTGGCCTCGGATGTTTATTGATGCAGTATGGAAATGTCATAGCATATGCCTCATGATAGTTGTGGCCACATGAGAAGAATCATCCCACACATGATCTTGAATTAGCAGCGGTGGTTTTTTCTTTAAAGATATGGCGTCATTATTTTTATGGAGTTCATGTTGATATTATACTGATCACAAAAGTTTGAAATATATCTTTAAGTAGAAGGAACTCAATTTGAGGCAACGAAGGTGGTTAGAGCTCTTAAAAAACTATGATATTGATATTCTCGATCATCCAGGAAAAGCAAATGTGGTAGCTGATGCATTGAGCTGCAAGGCAATGGGAGGCACTAGTGGTCAATTGACAGAAAAGCAGGATTTAGTCACAGATTTACACCAATTAGCCAGTTTAGGGGTTCGCCTTCTTGAATCCTCGAATGATGGAGTTATTGTACAAAATGCAGCGGAGTCCTCCTTAATAGCTGAAGTAAAAGAGAAGCAGTTTGCGGATTCAATGTTATTGCAGCTGAAAGAGAACATACAACAGGGTCTGACTGCGGCCTTCGATCTTACACAAGAAGGGGTACTTCAATGCCAAGGAAGATTATGTGTACCGGATGTAGATGAGCTGAGGAAACGAATTATGACAGAGGCGCATCATTCGCGCTATTCTATTCATCTGGGTGCTACTAAAATGTACCATGATATAAAAGAAGTGTATTGGTGGGAAATATGAAGAAGAATATTGCAGAATTTGTCACTTAATGCCCGAATTGTCAGCAAGTGAAAGTAGAGCATCAGAAACCAGGGGGTTACATGCAATGTATCAATCTTCCTGTCTGGAAATGGGATATTATTAATATCGATTTTATCACAGGTTTGCCTCGTACACTGCGAAAATTTGATTCTATATGGGTTATAGTCGACAGGCTTACCAAATCAGCGCATTTCCTACCAGTCAAGACTACCTATGTAGCTGAGGATTATGCAAGATTGTATGTTAAAGAAATAGTGCGGTTACATGGGATTCTGATCTCCATTATATCAGACAGGGGAGCTCAGTTTAATGTGCATTTTTGGAGATCTTTTCAGCAGAGTTTGGGTACACAGGTGAACTTGAGTACGACTTTCCATCCTCAGACTGATGGACAAGCAGAACGTACTATTTAAACACTTTAAGATATGCTACGAGCATGCACGTTAGATTTTCAAGGTAGTTGGGATGACCATTTGCCTCTTATTGAATTTGCATACAACAATAGCTATCATTCAAGTATTAAAATGGCACCTCATGAAGCTTTGCACGGAAGGAAATATAGATCACCAATTGGATGGTTTGAAGCGGGTGAAACTGCTTTACTTGGGCCAGATCTTGTTCAACGGGCTATGGAGAAAGTTAAAGTGATCCAATAGCGGCTACAAACGGCCCAGAGTCGACACAAGTCATATGTTGATGCTAGATGAAGAGGGCTCGAATTCGCCATAGGTGATTGGCTATTTTTAAAGGTGTCACTGATGAAAGGGGTAATGCGGTTCGGAAAGAAAGGAAAATTGAGTCCACGTTATATAGGCCCATATGAAATTATTAGAAGATTTGGGCAAGTTGCGTACGAGTTGGCACTACCCCAAGAACTTTCCTCACTCCATCCATTGTTTCATGTTTGGATGCTTCGAAAGTGCATAGGAGATCCATCTCGTATTGTTCCCATTGAGGATGTCCAAGTTACGGAGGATCTTACTTATGAAGAGGTACCCATTGCTATTCTAGATCGACAAGTAAAGAGGTTGAGGGATAAAAACATAGCTTCCATAAAAGTCCTTTGGAGAAATCAACAAGTAGAGGAGATCACATGGGAAGCTGAAGAAATGATGAAATCCAAGTACCCCCATCTATATTAAATGGATGAAAAAGTTCAAAGTGCGTAAGTGGAGCGAAAAAAGTAAGTATCCATGAGCCTTAAGTTTTTATGTATATGTATGCTAATATAGAGATGCATTTATTGTAATTGAAGCGATATTGTTAACATTCAAGGACGAATGTTTCTAAGGGGGGAAGAATGTAACACCCCGTACCTTCCAAACCCTACTTGATGACGTTGAACAATGTTTACTTAGGCGTCAAGATCCATAAGTATGTATTTTGTAATGTTATTGATGATATAATTGATATTGGGCCTCGTACATGTGATTAGACCTTCGTAGGAGGTGTTTTGTGACTTCGTGGAGCATTTGTGGGGTTAAAAATGAGACTTGGAGGACCTCCAAACAAAGGATATTAAAGGTAAGAATTAAGTGAAAGAATGGAACTTGAAGTATCTAACCAAACCCGCAAAGAAAAGTCGAAGAACGAAAATTTTCAAAAAAAAATTAAAGGGCCAGGCACGCCAGAGGGCGTGCCAGGCCAATTTTTGCCCAAAATTTTTGGGTACAGGCAGCAAGGTGGCGTGCCCAAGGGCGTGCCAGGCTGCTTGTGCACACCTCTCAAATGTTGGAAATTTTTCTAAGTCCCAAGGGTGCCTGGGGGCGTACCGGGCCGCTTTTTGCCACATTTATTCTACAACCGCGAGCCTATACACGGGATAATTGAATTATTATATTGGAATTCCATTTTTATGAGATTATTCATGGACGAATTTGGCATCCAAATGACGTTTTTACCCTTTCGGTCAAAATAAGTTATACGTGGCTAGAATCGCTTGTTTTTGGGATTGAGGCTCTGAATATATATTGCGTGAGTGGGAATATTGTCGTAACACATATGAAATGATTTAAACATGATAAATATTGATTTTATTGGCTTAAGTGAATTGGGCTCAATAAAGGCCCAAAATAAGGAAAAAGGACATGGGCCAAATGGGTCAAATGACCCATTCTTCCATTGACCAAGACAAACATAGCATTAAATGCCAAGAATTGGATAGGGATGACATGAGGGCCTATATAAAGGTACAAATCTGATTTTTATTCAATTAAAACTCTCTTGCCTTTTTGATAAAATACAAGATATTTCTCTCAAACCCTAAGAACCTTAAGTCATCTCTTGGAGCAAGATCATCATTTTTCAAGCTTGGGTAAGTGTTTAATCTTATGATTTAATATATTATATGTATGATAGATTATGTAGATCATGTTTTTTATGCTTGAAAGTGTTGAACATGGCACTTTGTGTTTTTGTAAAAGATGTGTCATCTATGGAATTTAAACTTGAAAGATGACTTGTGGTTTTGATGAAAGAGCATGGTATGGATGAAATATCAACATGTATGGTGTGATTATGTTATTAAACTTGTTATTTTTATATAAGTGTAAATTATGAGATTTTGGCCGATATGTTGCTTTGAGGTGTATTAAGGTGACTTGATGGATTAATTGTGATATGGTGTGAATGAGAAATTGTTAAGGAGAAACTTTGTTGTGAAATGCTATTGGTATATGATGTTGTGGTCAATGTATGGCATTATTGCGGTATTGTTGGTATGGAAATGCTGTAAATGGTATTGTAGAGAAGGAAATGACATTTTAAAGGCAAACATGTAACTCATTGTCGTCATATGCATTTGTAAGGTATTTGATGGTTAATGTAAACTCCGCTATGAACTTGTGTTGTAGAGTGAAACATATGGAAGGAGTGGGACTATTGTATGCACATATAAGATTGTATATTTGTATTGAGAATACAAGGTATGTAAGGTTACTCAGTCCGTATCCTTCTGCAGCACATAGTATTCACTTTGACATTACAGTTGTTCTATCCTAAAATGTGCTAAGGTATCCTATATCCGGTTATCAATTGTCATTATCACATGTTTCCTACTCATTGATCAATTGTGATTCACATGTCTCAAAGTCATTGACTAATGTTCCAAAATCCCAATAAGGTTGTGTTCCAAAGTTCCAATAGTGGTTATACACATGTCTTTTATTCATTGATTATTGTCCAATGGTTCCAATAATGTTATGTTTCCAATAATACTATGACTATCATTGTATCAATCTCAAAGGTAAAGAACAAAGTAATGCACATATGTGGTTAATGATTGAGTATGGGTGGTAGCTTTGGGGGTGAAATGCCTAGCTCAAGTCGATCCCGAGATTATTGGATCAGGGGGAAGTCCTAGAGGCATAAGCCTAGCTCGGACCGATCCTGACAAAGGGTAGCTCTAGAGGTAAGAACCTAGCTCAAGCCGAACCTACTATGTTGGTTTATGGGTGGCAGCTCTAGAGGTGATAACCTAGCTCGAGTCGAGCCCGATATATTGATGTATGAGTGGTAGCTCTAGAGGCATAAGCCTAGCTCGAGTCGATCCCAACATAACGTTATGTTATGTAAAGACCCACTGATCAGTCGGGGCCCGGGTACATAGTGACACAAAAGATGATGTATAAGGATAGAAGTAAAGAAGCTACGAGAAATAATGATAGCAATACACATGGTTTCCAAAGTGTAGAATTGTAACTTATCCATATTAATTGTTCACTTGTATTTGAGTTCATTGGCGAATTTACATATCATACAGTTTCTTATGAGCCTTACATACTCAGTACATTCTTCGCACTGACGTCCCTTGTGGGACTTACCTTACTTGTTGCAGGCGCAGGTGCTAGTAGGCCTCCACAGTAGGTTGCCAGTTGTTGTGAGATCCAGTTAGTTTGGGGCTTCTCCGAGTCACAGTTGTACATGTGTTTTGGTATTGTATATGTTGTATAAAGCGGGGACTTGTCCCGACTTTTAGTTGGTCTTGTAAATGCATCTGTTAGAGGCTTTTGTAGACGCGTGTGGGTGTACGAATGTAAGAGGTACATGTCGTTTTTGACTTGATGGCCTTGACGGCCAAGTTTCACATATGTATATATATCACATGTTCCACGATTTCCGTTTTTAGCCTTTTATGCTCGTACATGATAGTGGTATTTCTCATGTCATGCACATGAATGAATATAATCAAAGCTTGGTTCTCTCGGGCCTTATTGGCTACGTGTGCCAATATGCCTCAATGGGATTTGGGGCGTGACAGAAGATTCAAAACATTGAGTATTTTTGATCTATGTAACGTAAGATACTCAAATAAACCCAAAAAGTCACAATTTCTAGTATAAGTAATTAAATCCCAAATTTAATTTGGAGAGAATCCTGGCCATCGATTTATGGCGGACTCGATGGCCCATCGACAAGGCGATGGCCCATTCTCTTCTCCGACGTGTTGATCTAGTTAATATAAGCCAAAACTGCTTGAGATATACGGTATATGCAATGTCTCATAAAGTGGTGAACGATCCCTTAACTTCTTTATTTGATGGATTCTTCGCTTAGGTCATATTACTAAAGGTCCATGGCATAGTCGACTTCTTTTTGAGTCACCGTTGGTCTATCATTCACTCCGTCACTTATCTTCTCCAATCTGTGACATTCTATTTTAAGTCCACGTTAATGGTGATGCTCTTTCAAGACCTTGACGACCTGTATGACATCTCTTGTACTTGGTCTTTTCAGCATATATACAAATTAACTCAAACAAACAATCAAACATAACAAAAGTTGCTTAAGAACTTGCAATTATTCATGGTTTAAATCTCGAATGTGCCATCGAATGATGGAACATCCACGCCCTCAGCTTAGAATGATGGCTTCTACTCAGGCATCTAAAAAATACAACACTATGAAAACCACTAAATTCTAAGGGATATTACAGCAGTGCAAATCATTGTACTCGACCCCATCAATATAAACAAACTCAGCATATATGGACTATTCATCAAAACTAACCAATAGGGATCCATGATTGGCATTGATACAAATCGGTAACATTGCAGACACATATAGTCGTCACCCTAACAACTAGCAATTAATAGTGCTATCCATAGTCCCTCACCTCAAAGAAGTCCCACACACAAAATATCAAATAAATTAGGGACTGAAATCAAATCTCTCACTCACACAATGGATTTCAAATAATGCATATATGATGCTGTGGGATTGACCTTACTATTCTAATTCAGTTCTTCAGAAGGTTAACAGGGATCACTATATGACTTTTCTAAGCTTGTATTGAAGTCTTGGGTGCAGGTAGGATAAATTTAGGGATTACTGATCAGCCTACATTGACATCTATGTATTATTATTACCACTTACAGCCAATCATTCCATCCTTCTACCCATTTTTCCCACTTTATTTTCATTCACGGGTGGAACGACTATTTTGATCAAACTTTCTTTTTTTTTCTTTTTCATTTTTTTTCCATATTTTTCTTTCTTTTTCCATCTTTTTCTTTCAAGTCTTCACACCCACTAATTCTTTTTTATCCAAATCCAATCTTTTCATGCCCCATTTCAGTTATTATCTACCTCTACAGTAGCCACCTTCAACATAGCTGATTTTCTTGAGTTGAGGTACACGATGTCTAAGGAATGACAAGGGAAAAAATAGAGGTTCAATGATAAAAGAGGGAAGGTGAATGATTGTTGAATAAAAGAAGGTCAAATCAACTCAACATAGGGTTCAAAAGGTTTATTCACCTTATTTGGATAGACTTTTTAGGCTAAGTGGACTAGATTCAAAAAAGGCCTATGATCCTTTCCTAACAAACCAACTTAACCTAATAGGATAGACCGGGCAAATTCTAGATGCATGCACAGAGTAAGAAAAAGGAAAAATCAGCTCACACACTCTTGGCAAGGAAGTATGATAACCTAATAGCTGTCAAAATCTTACTCAAGCTTAAGCAATAAGTACCACATTCATATTCAACTAATTACAAGCAAAAATCCACAATAGTCAATTTATCAAAACAACAACATACACATACACAAAATTTTGGATGGGTCCTCATTTTTCAAAACAAACGACTGCTATACATTACCTATCCTCATTTTGCTTACATGGTTCAAAAAAAAAAACCAAAAATAACCTAAACATGCCAGTTCTACTTGATAGCACTTAAGGGAAAAAACACAATAATAAAAACCCTCATGTGGGAAGATACCCCCCTCAAAAGATATACATTATCCCCGATGCATCAGTAATGAAAGGATAAATTTCTAGAGGGAGGACATACCTACGACGCCCTAGGCACTTGTGTCATATGACACAGAGTGGGATGAAACATCAACCACAACATCATTATTAATGGCACTAGGAATTAACGGTGCACTCAGTGTAGTAGTTGGTGGAGTAGAAGACTCCATGCTCCGCTCAGCAGACCCAGATAGTACTGATGGTATACTTGAAGAGGATCTAACACCTCGAGGCCTCATTTATTTTTCTTTCTTCTCTCTTTCCTTAATGGATCTTTTTTTAGTTTTCTTCAGCTCTTTCTTTTCTCTCTTCTTCCTTTATTGTTTAGTTTCCTTTGGATCTTCAAATTCATCTCACAGCCATTTCCCCATGGCTTTGAGAGTTTTGTTCATCAAATCAAGTAAACCCTCCTGATCCACTCCTCCATATCTAGAACTGAGAACACTATTTAATCTTTACTCTTAAGTGTAACAATATCTACCTTGTCCTGCTCTAACTCAACCGTAAATTTTGCCATATTAGGAATTGTCATTCCTTTAAGACGATTATCGAATCTTCTCTCCATATCATTGATTTGACCATCAACACTAGCATAGGGCACAAGTGCTGGTGTGATACGGGTAGGACAACCTCCACAAGTACACGACCTTTCACACAAAGCCAAGCTCGAGAATTACAAAAACTCAAAGCCTTGTTCATGCAAATGGCCGTGTGTGAATTGGTGATTGAGCCTCCTAAGGACCTAAACATTTTTAAATTTGAAGAGGGACCTTGAAGTGTAATAAACTTACACTCCAAGGGCGGCACCCTAGACAAGGACAAGCTGGTCATTTTGCTTCATTTTGCCTTGTAATATAAATGGAACATATTAGGGTTATTTGGGTAGTTCTCTCATTATAATTTTGAAGACAAAAACTCTTTTAATATTAAGGACTTCTCTCTCCTTCATTTGGGAAGCTCCAAAATAGCAACTCACAAGTGGAGAACACTTGTGTTGTATCTTGGCTAGAAACAAGGATCTTGAGGTCATTGAGTTCCTCTTGGTCTAAGTAAGAACTTGGTGTTCATATTCATTAGTCTTAGGGTCCTTTCTTGATGTTAGGGTTCTTAGTCTCTTTAATATTATATGTCAAGTTAACTATATTTTTATTATCTTGTTGTTGTTGTGTTTGTGATCTTGAAGTCTAGTGAAGCCGTGTGGGGCTCTTTCGATTCACTAGCATTGTTGTTCAACTTGTTAATCTTGTGTTTGTTGGGTATTCTTGTTGTTATTGTTGGAATCTTTGTATTGTGAACTTGATATTGTATCATTTGGTATCAAAGCAAGACCGGTTGTGTTCCAACACTACCCATCTTGGGCTTGCTCTCGGTTAAAAAAAAAAAAAGAAAAGAGAAAATCTGTCCATTGTTGTCTTGGCCGAGAATGTTGTTGTGTGTATAGATCTAGGTGTTATTTTACTTGTTTAGTGTGTTTCTAGTGTTTGTTTCTTTCTCACCAACACTAAAGTGTCTAGATCTAAAAGATTGAGCTTAAAATATTGACCATTGTTGTGATGACTTGAAAAGTGGACCGTAGGTTGGATGTTGTTGACGACAATTGATGGTTTTGTGTTATGTGCTTGAAGAAGTTGATGTTGTGTTCTTGAAGGGCGTTGGGATTGTTGAGGTGTTCATCTTATAAACTTGTTCACCTTGTTGAAGATTGAGTTCATGTTGTAAGACAAAAGTCATAAAGTTGTTGGTGAAAAGACTTGCACCCGTCACTTCCTAGTCTTGACAACCACTCTTCCTTAATTCAAGGGACCTTGTTTTGTGGGAATAGTATAGTCAAACCTCACCTTTTTGAGTTTGAAAGGTTGAAAAGAATACAAGACTTTTAATTTCCCTCCAAAACACATTGTCATCCATAACAAGTTGTGTGAGTATCAAAAGTTTCAGATTTGAGAAACACACAAAAAAAAACGTGTGGGACCAAGACCGACCACTTACATATAGCCACGTCACTATAAACTAAACTTTGGATATTCTTCTAGTTGCTAATTGTTGATTCTTGATTTCCTTACTTGGTTCTAGAACTAATTAACAAACTAGTACATTCCTACTAGGTTGTCAATTAGTCCTTTGAATCCATTTGTTCGTGTCAACGATTACTTGAGTGCCCTTTTTTATCTTTTGAATATGTTGCTGTTTTTGGTTCTAGTCCGACAAGACTTCTTTGAGTCTTCAAACAAGAATCCACTACGGATAAGAGCTTACTCATACCTTAAAGGATTCACGGTTACTAGCCAATCTACAACACTTGTGGAAGTCAAGCGTGAGGTGATCCAAAGAGTATAATACCTTGACAATGGAAGGGACCACGTCCCAAAACGTGGATACTAATGCACTTGACTCTATGAGGGTCACTCTTGAGTCCGTTACCCCGACACTTGAAAGGTTGAATACGGAATTTGGGGCCGTGAGAGAGGATTTGGCAGCAATAAAGGGAGAAGTGTCGACAATTAGTGGGAGATTAGAACAAGTGGAGAGTCAAAGGAACTCTCGTCCTTCTACTCCTCTACATGTATCTACCAATGGGCATGATAGAACATCCTTCGCAACCATCACCCCCGAAACAGTGCACCAAATGCTAAATGCGCCTCAAGCTCCACTAAATGCCGCAAACCAAACCACTCTTTTCCCTCCAAATTGTGACCCTACTAGACCAATATATTTCCAAACTCCTCAAGTTCCACAAGAGGGATGACGTCAAGTACCTCCACAAAATCCGAACCCTCCATTCCAAGCTCCATTAAACCAAAGGCCACAAAATCCAATTCCTCCAAATCAAGTCCAAAATGCCCAAAATTGGCCAGCCCCCTTTGAGGGATATGGTAGAGAGGAGTATGAAGGATATGGAGCCTTTGATGATGCTTACATGAGGGAGGAGGAGATAAGAGGGGGTCATGGAGATCCAAGGAGATATCGAGGGTATGGAGAAAGGGGAAACCGACACCAAGAG
The DNA here is from genome assembly GCA_031232105.1 of Capsicum rhomboideum. Classification (NCBI taxonomy): domain Eukaryota; kingdom Viridiplantae; phylum Streptophyta; class Magnoliopsida; order Solanales; family Solanaceae; genus Capsicum; species Capsicum rhomboideum. The sequence continues at coordinate 57,999,584 of CP124718.1, forward strand.
AGAGATGTAGACATCAACACAATCAAGTTGAACCTACCCATCTTTAAAGGTTAAAGTGACCCCGAGGCCTACTTAGCTCTGGAATCGCCTTGTGACAAAGTTTTCCAAGTTAATGATATCTCGAAATAAAAGAAGGGTTGCTATGCTATAGCTCATTTTGAGGGTTATGATAACACTTGGTGGGAGTATGTCAAGCTGTTTGGTAATGAATTAATTGATGGGCAGCCACCACCTTGGTATCGGTTGAGGTACTTGATGAGGTAATGATACCTTCACGAGAGATATCGCCATGAGTTGCTTGCTAGATTGTATGGCTTACATCAAGGTAACAAGAGTGTGATGGCGTATTTTGATGAGTTTCAACAACTCATGTTGAAACTTGATCATCGTGGGGAACAAATCAGTCACAACATCATCCGGTTCAAGTGTGGGTTGAACAAAGAGATCTCCACTCGTTTAACACTTCACAAGTTTGATACCGTTGATGGTATTTTCCAAGGGGCTCTTGAGATTGAAAAGAAACTTAAAGAGAGATCGTATTTCAAGGCAAGGGGACAAGCCCCCTTGGGCTGGCCCAAAAACAAGGACCAACCCACCACTACAAGGCTGCCCGAGCCCAAAACAGTACACAAAATTCCTCCAAAACTGGAGGCTCACAAGTATCCTAACCCAAAGGGATTCCAATTTTTCAAGTGCCAAGGTTGGGGGCATAAGTCCAATGAATGTCCAAACCGACGCAATGTGATCCTACGGGAAGGGAGATTTTATTACCTTGGTGAGGAGGTGGACCCTGGAAAGGGAGAGGATAAGGCCGAGCCTCAAGATGGAAAAGAAACCAATGATGGACCACATGATGATGATGATGATGGTGGTGAAGATGTTTATCCGTAATAAGGGGAGTGTTTGGTTCCAAACTTTGTGGTTAGGCGCGTCATGATTAGTAAGGCAATTGATGACCCAAGTCAAAGGGAAAATCTATTCCATACTAAGTGTCTTGTTAAGGGGAGTGTGTGCACTTTGGTGATCGATAGTGGTAGTTATGCAAACATTGTTAGTGTTGCTATGGTAAACTTCTTGAAGCTGCCAACTACACTGCACACTAGTTCTTACAAGTTACAATGGTTGAATAAATGTGGTGAATTAAAGGTCACAAGGCAATGTGTGATACGGTTTAAGGTGGGAAACTACCACGATAAAGTGCTTTGTGACGTGATACCCATGCAAGCGTGTCACTTGTTGTTAGATAGACCTTGGCAGTATGATAGGTATACCAAACACGATGGGAGGTCCAATCGATATACGGTTGAGAAGGATGGCCGAATGGTTACCCTTCATCCTCTTTCGCCTTCCCAAGTAAATGAGTGGCATCAAAGGATAAGAGAATTGAAGAAAAAGGGAAAGAAATTCGAAAAGGGAGAAAAAAGAGGGAATTCCATAGGTGGGGCAGTAGGGGCATCCGAGGCTGCCTCAACATCAAAAGGGATGGAAAACATGGTGATGTTGGTTAGGAAAAAGGAACTCTTTGTAGATCATGATGATGACACGCTTATGTTACTTCTGGCTCATTGTTTTAATACTAAACCCACTAATTCTTCCATTTCTACTTTGATTTATTGTGTGTTGCAGGATTATGACGATGTATTTCCTAAAGAACTTTCGCAAGGATTGTCCCCGCTTCGGGGAATTGAACACCAAATTGACTTTGTGCCGGGATCACAATTGCCAAACAGGCCGGCTTAAAGGAGCAACCCTATGGACACCAAAGAATTGCAACGTCAAGTTGAGGAACTCCTCAACAAAGGGTACATCAAGGAAAGCATGAGTCCGTGCGCGGTTCTGGTGCTACTAGTGCCCAAAAAGGATGGAACGTGGTGTATGTGTGTGGACTGCCGAGCAATCAACAAGATTACAGTAAAATATCGTCACCCTATCCCTCGATTAGATGACATGCTAGATGAATTGAATAGCTCATGTTTGTTTTCCAATATTGATTTAAGAAGTGGCTATCACCAAATAAGAATGCAACCTGGTGATGAATGGGACACCGCCTTCCAGACCAAGTTTGGTCTCTATGAATGGATGGTTATTCCCTTCGGCCTAACTTTTATGAGGCTAATGAATCATGTAATGAGGCCATTTATTGGAAAGTTTATTGTTGTCTACTTTGATGATGTCTTGGTGTATAGAAAGTCTTTAGAAGAGCATGTGATGCATTTACAATGTGTGCTTGATGTCCTTAGAAAGGAAAAATTGTATGCAAATCTGGAAAAATGTTCCTTTGGTGTTAATGAAGTTGTTTTCTTGGGTTTTGTTGTTAGTTCAAGAGGGGTCGAAGTGGATGAATCCAAGATAAATGCTATCAAAAATTGGCCAACCCAACAAACCATTAGAGAAGTAAGAAGCTTCCACGGGTTGGCTAGTTTTTATAGAAGGTTTGTCAAAGGATTTAGCACCATAGCCGCCCCTTGACCGAGGTCATTCGAAAAGAACAACCCTTCAAGTGGGGTGACGAGCAAGCTAAGGCCTTTGAAGTCTTGAAAGCTATGCTCATCTCCGCACCTTTGTTACAATTGCCCAACTTTGATAAGACATTTGAAGTCGAGTGCGATGCGAGTAAAGTAGGCATAGGGACTGTTTTGATGCAAGATTTAAAACCCATTGCTTACTCTAGCGAAAAGCTCAAAGGAGCAACTTTAAAATGCTCCACATATGATTTAGAGTTGTATGCCTTGATTAGAGCCTTGGACACTTGGCAACACTACTTATGGCCTAAGGAGTTCGTGATCCGAACGGACCATGAATCCTTAAAGCATCTTTGGGCCCAAGACAAGCTTAACAAACAGCATGCCAAATGGATTGAGTTTCTTGAGACCTTCCCTTATGTTATCCAATACAAAAAGGGTAAGGACAATGTAGTAGCCGATGCTTTGTCTAGAAAACATGCTCTCGTGTCCACTTTGTCATCAAAATTGATGGGTTTTGAGAGTTTAAGAGAGTTGTATCCCAAGGACCCTCACTTTGCTCCTATCTTTAGGGAATGCGAAGAATTGGGTAGGGACAAGTGGGATTCGACTAGGGGTTCAAATACCTATGCCAAGTTTAATGGTTACTTATTTAAAGGTAACGATTGTGTGTACCCTCTAGCTCTTGAAGAGAATTGTTTGTGAGGGAAGCACACAATGGCGGTCTAATGGGTCATTTTGGGGTCGAAAATACCTTCGGAATATTGGAGGAGCAATTCCATTGGCCTAGAATCCGCAAGGATGTGGCTAGGATTTGTGACCAATGTGTAGAATGCAAGAGAGCCAAATCTCGACTCCTACCTCATGGGTTATACACCCCGCTGCCCACTCCTCTACGTCCTTGGCTTGATATATCTATGGATTTTGTGTTGGGGCTGCCAAGGACTCGACGAGGTCGGGATAGTATTTTTGTTGTAGTCGATCGATTTTCTAAAATGGCGCACTTTATTCTTTGCTCTAAATGTGATGACGCACCTAGCGTGGCCTCTTTATTTATTGATAATGTTGTTAAATTGCATGGTGTTCTGAGGACCATTGTGAGTGATAGGGACTCTAAGTTTCTAAGCCACTTTTGGAAGTCCATGTGGGGTAGGCTTGGTACCAAGTTGTTGTTCTCTACGTCCTGCCACCCAAAAATCGATGGCCAAATGGAAGTAGTAAATAGGACTTTGGGTACTATGCTACGTTCCATGGTTAAGGGAAAAATGACTTCTTGGGAAGAGCACTTACCATTGATTGAATTTGCCTATAACCATGTCATACACTCAAGTACGGGAATGACGCCCTTTCAGAGTGTATACGGCCTCAACCCCCTTACCCCTTTGGATTTAACGCCTTTGACAAGTGATCTCATGATTATCTTAGATCGAAGCAAGCAGACAGATTCTATGAAGAAGTTACATGAGAAGGTGCGGCTTCAACTTGAGAAGAAAAACCAAGAAATGGCAAGGAGGGCCAACAAGGGGAGAAAGAAATTCATTCTTGAACTGGGAGATTGGGTGTGGGTGCATCTTCGGAAGGATTGGTTTCCATCTCAAAGAAAGTCCAAATTGATGCCTAGAGGTGATGGTCCATTACAAGTACTTGAGAGAATCAATGACAATGTCTACAGGATTGACCTTCCACCGAAATATCAAGTGCACAAAACTTTCAACGTTTGTGATATCTCTCTCGTGGATGCGGTTGAAGATGACCAAATGTTGAATTTGAGGTCAAATTCCTCTCAAGATGGAGAGGATGATACAGGTGGGACAAGCTGTCCAACAAGTACAAGACCTTTCACATGAAGCCAAGCTCGGGAATTACAAAAACTCCAAGCTTTGTTCATGCAAATGGCCGTGTGTGAGTTGGTGACTGATCCACCTAAGGATTTAAATGTTTTTAAGTGTGAAGAGGGACCTTGAAGTGTAATAAACTTACACTCTAAGGCCGGCCCCCATGATAAGGAAAGGCTGGTCATTTTGCCTCATTTTGCCTTGTAATGTAAATAGAACATATTAGGGTTATTTGGGTAGTTCTTCCATTATTATTTTGAAACACAAGACTTGTAATATTTTGGGTTCTCTCTCTCTCTAAACCATCCCACAAGAAGAGGGATACTTGTGTTGTATCTTGGCTAGAAAAAAGGATCTTGAGGTCATAGAGTTCCTCTTGGTCCAAGTAAGAACTTGGTGTTAATATTCAATAGTCTTAGGGTCCTCTCTTGTTGTTAGGGTTCTTAGACTCTTGAATCTTTTATGTCAAGTTACTATCCTTTTGTGATCTTGTTAATGTTGTTTTTGTAATTTTGAAGTCTAGTGAAGCTGTGTGGGGCTCTTTCGATTCACTAGCACTTGTTGAAACTTGTTGATCTTGTGTTGGTTTGTTGATTTCGTGGCTGGTTGTTGGAAACTTGTGTGTTGTGGACTTGATAGTGTATCAGACATCGATTGTGATGATTCATAATAGTGGACACTAATTTGCTTGGGATTAATGTATAGTTATACTTGTATGTATATACATATGTTTGTGGGTGTTGGAGAGTGTAATAAAAGAGTTCACCTGCACATCTATTGACTGAAGCTTAGTAACCATAACTGCAGGGGAGTAAATATGAAAGTAATACTACATATGTAGGACAAAGTTTGAGTCTGTCTTTATTTGGAAAAAGGAGAAACTGACTACTTCTTTTCTTCTCCATTCTCCATCTTTTTCAAACTCTACTGAACTTCTATCTTTAATCACCAATCAGTACTCTTTTAAGAAAACCTAATACTTTCCTCTCCTCTAGTGTGGATGCTGCTTTGACATTACTAATGAATATTTTCAAGCTCCTAACTACATTTGGTTGGGGGATAAAGTAGGAAGGAAAAGGGAAATTGGTGGTAATGATGATCAGATTTTTATGCTTTCTGGGAATTATCAAATCGTATTGCATACAAGACTTTGTAACTGATTCCTCTCCATCTGTCTTACAAAAGATAAAAAATACAAGACGACATTCAATAGAAGTAGTCTGAATGAAAGAAGAAGATAGTGTTTTCATTTATTCTTAGTGAATAGACATTAAAGCCACCCTATACTATACCCAAAAAGTCGATTACACACTCAAACTATTGTGGCGACCTAATACACACCTGTACTACTCAAACGTGAATTTTATTCCACCTAACGATGTATAACACCACTCTCACAATAAGTGGTGTTTTACACTCGCCACCGCGTCTGATACGAACTAGGATACGAGAAGAGAAATAAGGTGTGGAAAACATAAGAATAAGCTACGATAACAACGACAAGAACATAAAGGTAGATAGAATGACACAAGATAGGAAAATCAATGAAACTAATGTGAATATCAAACACAAAAACCCCAAACAATAAATCCTACAAAGCACCAATTCTCTTATGAATAGCCTCGAGGGAAATCGATTCACCTCGCAACCACCGTTTCAAAGTAATGATCAACAAAAACTTTTCCAAGCTCTCTCACTCTTTCAAGTGTTTCACAATATTAATAGTCATAAAAATCTACCTAATGAAATGAAAGACTAGCTATTTATAGTCCTAGACTAAGCTATTGCAAAAGTAGCCCCTTTAAAATATAGCCCAAAAGTACTAATTATTACACATATGTCCCAAAATGGTCCCTTCCTTGCTCCACTTGATCTCCCGTACTCCAAGCATCATCCAAACACGATATTGCTCAATTGGGAGCTTCTTCCAAGTGTGAATGAGCTTCAAACCTCTATTCCAAGTATCCACTAAGCTTCTAAGGTAGCGTTTAGAGCATTTTGACAAAACGTCCTCCAACTCCTTAGCTCGATTTCGAATGTCAAACCAAGACGAAGCTCGGATGACATCAATGGCCCCTAGCATCACATCAATGTCGGCATCACATTGTGCCATGTCCAAAAATTATAATTTTTATATTCTTTTTTTTCTTTTCTTTATTTATTAATTTTTCATTTGCTAATTTATAATAATTAATCCCTAATTAATCATTAAAATCTTCCAATAATTATATCATCTTCATCACTAAAACCCACCCACTCTATCTCTCATCTCACTAGAAAAATCATATTCGACCACCATCACCACCATTTCTTTGCTCTTCACTGCCACCATATCACCTCCGATCTTCTCACCACCCACCACCATTATTATTAGAGATTTCTTGTTCTTCACCACTTTGAAGTCCTTCTTCGCCACCCACCACCAACAGACCCACCGTTATAATTTATTTTAGAAAAAAATCAAAATTGAAATAGACAAATCATAATCAGTCATTGAAGAAGTGGGTAGCCCTTATTTTCAAATTAAGATATTTTCTTATTTTTCTCACTATTCAATTTTTGATTTTCTCTTCGAAAATTTTCAAGCAATATCTTAAGTTTTTTTTCCCTATTTGACAACTTGAAGGTAATTTCTTTCTAATTGTGAGACATAAATTTTAACCTTTTTAAGATAAAAATGACAGATCTAGAGCCTAATTTTTAAAATTAAGTAAAGAAATGAAAGATGAAATGAAAATATGCAGTGGTCAAGGTAGTACTCCCATGGAAATGAGAAAACACAAAGAAGAAGAGACGGAGAAAGAAAGTAAGAAAAAAAGTGAAGAAAAGATAAAAGAATAATAATAAAAGAAGCAGTGATTATTGTGGCAATGACAAAGTGCAATACAAAAGGGCAGAAAAGCAATGACAAAATTGCATGATATAAATTATGACATGAGAACTGATAATCTGACGACATCACTCATCCTCAAGCTAGTGGTACAATACCATTGTAATAATATCCATCCACCTTTATGTAATTACCTTATCTTTTTCAACTTTTAATTTTGTGACTATAGTGGGGATAGGTCTAGAAGCCCAATTCTGGTTCACGTGTAAGAGGTCTACTAAATATTTGTCTACAAGTTCAATTATTATCATAATATTAACTTGAAGTTGCTGTACAGATTTATACATTTTATAAATCCTAGATTTGCCTTTGGGGATCGGAGAAGGAAAATGGAGATTGTAAGAATTGAATCCATCCTTATTGTGTTGGATATTTCCATTAATATCAATTGTACTAATCAGTTGTAGATATTATTTATGTTTTATAATAAAAGTCGTCATCTCATTCAAAAGTATAAGGCTCTTCATAAGCGCCGCAAAATTATTCTGCTACACCCTAATAGGAAGTGGAGTATTCAAGTATACTTTTGCACCCAAAACGGAAAAAAATTATTGCTCTTCCTATACTATGAGTAATATTTTGGGTGTAGGGAGTGGACCATTTTATACGTGAAGGAAAAAAACTTAAAATTCGTTTTTGTATTTATTGAAAAATTTGAAAAGGGACAGACAAATCCTTGAACTACAGGAAATGGTCTAAAAATATCCTTCATCCACTTATTTTGCTGAAAGCACCCTTTGATCCACCATTTTAGTTCACTTATACTATTGAAACTAATAGCCCTTTCTTTATTTTATTTTTTAAAAGATTACTTATTACATGTCATTTTCTTATTGGGTGAAATTGTCACGACTCGATTTCTCTAGTCATGAGGGCACCTGTTTTAACCCACCAGTAGGTAATCCAAGCCATAGCCCCGAACGGCAAGTACCAGGCTAAAGATAAAGGGAAATGAGAATGAAATCAATAATAATAAATAATAAGCGGAAGCAAAAGAGATATACATATATAACATACTGTACAAAAGAGAAGAGGACAAAATATACCAAAAGAATCCTTTCCAAGACCTGGTAGGGTCAGTACAAGAGCCACTATAACCAAAAAGAGAGTACTAGACAGTATCCAAAAATATATATACACACACATAGTGGTCTCGAAATATACAAAAAGGCTATCACTGAAGCAGAAAGAGGAGGATTACCTCCGTACTCTAGAAAGCTCACCCTAGCTCCATATCAGTAGCACAACTCGAGGATAACGTTAGCAGTGGTGACTTGTACTCAGATCTGCATTAGGAAAAAGATGCAGAAGTGTAGTATGAGTACCAAAACCACAGGTACTTAATAGGCATCATCGGTTGACTGAGCTAAAATATAGTAAAAATATAAATAAAGTGTGAGAACGTAACCTAAAGTCAATAATAAGGGATAGAAATGGAAATAATAGGCTATACTAGGCAGATGCAATAAATAAGAAGTAAATGACTGAAAAGTAAAAAATAAAGCATAGCTATAACCTAACTGGGCCCCCCATAAGCCTAGAAGGCACACACAAGAAGGAAAAATAAAGTTAACATAGCCCCCATAAGCACGGTGGGTGCGAACAAGCAAAACACTAAAGTAAGAACCATAAAACCATAAATTAACAGTAATAAACATAGAACAAATCAAGATGGATGATATACATGCTGTACACTCCTCCCCCAACTATAACCGTAAATCTTACTGATTTCCAATAAATTTCCAATCCCAGATTCATATTGATAAGAATGTATCGAACTTGAACCAAAACTAGTTGATAATAACAAAAGGACAAATACTGGACTTGAACTGGAAATAGTGGATAATAACAAGAGGCTAGATGCCAGACTCGAACCAGAACTCATAAACAGTGAACCATAACCATAAACTGATGCTGGACTCGAACTGGAACTCATAAATAGGGAATCATAAACATAAACAGATGTTGGACTCAAATTAAAACTCATAAATAGTATAGCATATGCCGGACTCAAATCGAAACTGATATATAATAATGATATAGTAATCGCCAGACTCAAACCAAAAATTAATAAACATGAAATAACTAGTGATATTCTAGGGTTTTAACCTATCTCCAATCCATTTTTATTCAAAAAGTTCAATCCTAGGTGATAAAATCCATTAAAGCCAAGTGGGTTTCACTTTTTAAATCAAAGAGGCACGATTTAAGGTCAGATAGTGCCTTATCCAGGGTAACGAAGCTAAATAAGCATGCAATCATGTCCAAGTAAACCCAAACCCAGGTAATAGCCTAAGGAAGTAGTCATAAGCCAATTTGAGTCTAAAGGAACATCATTCAAAGCATTCTATCTAAAAAAAAGCAGCGGGACCTACTACCAAACCTCAATAACCCAGCCTAAGGTAAGCACCTACCTGAACCTAAACTAAGGCTTCTCAATCCCGTCCCAAGGCACTAAAAGATATAAGTCTACACCTAAGGGATAACCGTATACTAACCTAAGGGAAAATGGGCCCGAATTCTACCAAAAAGGGCCCTTAACTAGCTAAATAAGGCAATAACTACTAAAAAGAACAATCGAGCCATAAATACCCACCCATAGCTTGCATAATACACACTGATACTATAATGAAGAATAGTTTAGGAGAAAGGTAATCCTGACCTACCTGGACGCTATCGAAAGCTCAAAAAATCCTCTACACTGGAGCTTTTCCATTTCGAGAAGCCTCCAATCACTGCTACATTATTAAAACAAGGTTCTACGCATCAAGATGAGAAAATCAATATCCATATTGCGTATTAATGCTTAGGGTCAGAAATTGGACTCAAAATTTCATGTGGGGACTATTTACGGGATCACAAAATTAAAACCATTGCTGTGATCAAGGATAATTTGCCTCAAAATTGAGCATAATCAAATCTCAAGTCATCCACCAAACAGTCCCACAAAGCTCGGAGAAACAAGAATTTTAACTACAATTTTAAACGAAAAGCTCTGGCGCTATCTCTAGCACAGGAGCAATAAAAGGATCTAGTGATGGCTCCCTAGATGATCACGAGCTGGGGCTTCAGTTCTAGTCTGCCCTCGATCTCGGGGTCGACCTCTAACAGGCACTCTAGCAACAGGCTCATGGTCTTGATCCCCGATGATTGTACCCTGCGTCCTAACCATCTGTGAACTAGTGAAAGATAAATGAGAATTCAAAAACCAATACAGACACAATGCATGGAAGTGAACCAAAAAGATGAGATTTTTCCTAAAAATATCCCGTAGTCTCCCAAAGATAGGATACAAATGTCTCTGTACCGATCCACGAGACTCTACAAAATATCAGCTCTCGTATCAATAATACAGGTGAACCTAGTCTCTGATACCAAGTTGTCAGTACCCAATTTCTCAGGTCATGATGACACCTACTTTAACCTACCAGTAGGTAAGCCGAATCATAGCCCAAAATGACAAGTAATAGGCTAACGGGCGGAAGGTAAAGTAAAATAAGAATGAAATCAATAATAACAATAATATAGGTAGAAGTAGAAGATATATACATACATAATATGCTGTACAAAAGAGGGAAGAGGACAAAATATACAAAATAAACTCTGACAAAACCTGGTAAGGTCGATACAAGAGCCATTAAAACCAAAAATAAGAGTACTAGACAGTATCAAAAATATACATATATACATAGTAGTCTCGAAAATACAAAAGACTATAACTGAAGCAGAAGGAGGAGGATCTGCTCTTGACTCTAGAAAGCTCACCCTATCTCTGAATCAGTAGCAGGGCCTGAGGATAGAATTAGCTATGGTGGCTCATACTCAAATCTGTATTAGGGAAAGAATGCAAAAGTAAAGTATGAATACCAAAGCAACGGGTACTTAGTAGGCATCATCGTCCGGCTGAGCTCAAATATAGTAAAAGCATAAATAAAGTGCGAGAGTCTAAGCTAAGTCATTAGCAACGGGGGTAGAAATATAAATATCTACTATGCTAGGTAAATACGATAAAGTAAATAAGTAACTCAAAAGTAAAAGCAAAGAACTAACTAAAACTTAACTGGGCCTCCAGAAACCCAGAAGGCACACACAAGAAGATAATTAACCCTACAGTGCCCCTATAAGACAACGGGTGCAAACAAGAGGAATCTAAGGTGAGAAAAATAAATATCCTTTAAGTGAACCGATCTCAAGTAACTTTCTGATCCCAAATCCATGATGAAAATATAGGTATGTCCGTTTAACTGGAACTAATGGATAGTAACAAAAGGCCAAACACTGAGCTTGAACAAGTTATAGTGGATAATCACAAGAGGCCATATGATCCAAGCATAAAAAACCCAATATAACTATTGGCATTCTCAGTAACAACCATAGTTAACACCAGAACATCCCAACCGTAATCATAGACAAATGCCGGACTTGAACCAAAACTCATAGTAACCATACAATAACCAGAAATAGGTGATCCTATAAAAAGTCAACCATAACTATAAATTGATTTCAAACTCATACCGTAACTCATGAATAGTAAACCATAATCATAAATCGATGCTAGTTCGTACCAAAACTCATAACAATAGCAATAGAGCATACGTCAGACTTGAACGAAAACCAAAATATATATGTATAGATATAAGAATAATTAGATAGCGGGGAAAATCCAAGGGTTTCAAGCCTATCACCAATCTATATAATCATATAGACCAATCTTGATGGTTAAATTTACTAAGGGAAGGTGGGTCCTAATTACTACATCAAGGAGGTGCGGTCTAGGGCCAATTACTACTCTACCCAGGGAAAAGAAGTTAATAGGCCAAAAGTCAAATCTAAGTCAACCATAACCCATGGCAATAGCCTAAGTAATAACCATGAGTTTAACTAAGCCTAAAGGAGCTTTATATCAAATATTCTATCTAAAAAGCAGTAGTAGGGCCCACTCAGGGTCCCGATAACCTAACCTAGGTCAGAACCTGCCCTAATCTAGCCTAAAGATTCTCAATACCCAAGGTACCATAAGATCTAATTCTTATCCTAAAGAATGATAATACACTATGCTAGGGAAGAATGGGCATTAAATTTACCAAAAAGAGGCCCTAACCGACTTAATAAGACAAGAAAGGGTAAAATAATAACCGGGACAAGACTACCCACCCAAAACTAGCACAATAGTACACTAATACCATAATTAAGCTCAATCTAAAAGAAGGATAAGCCTAACTTAACTGGACACTGTCGAACGCTTTTCGAATCCTCTATACCGGAGCTTTCCCTATCTGACAGGCCTCCAAGATCTGCCACACTATCAAAACAACTATCTATGCATCAAGATGAGAAAATTGATACCTATATTGCATATTAATTCTTTGAGTCAGAAATCAGACTAAAATCCCACTGGAACCCGTTTGCGGTATCATGAAATAAAAATCGTCACAACGTCTCACTTAACTTAAGAATTATTTGGCACATTAAAATATCCAAATTTGAGATCAAGCAACTTTAAATTAGTCCCAACCACCACCATAAATTTAAGTAATAATCTGGGGAATTAAGCTAGAGATTAAGCAAAACTTACGGAGATAACGATGATACAACACTCAAGAATCCACCCCCACGCTAATCCCAGCCTCAAACCCTCAACCCCTCACAATCGTAGAGCTTAATATGGTCTAAATTGGTGGCTTTACACTTAAACAAAAGCTGGAAAATGAAGGAGATGATATAGATATAAACCCACGATTGGATGCTTTAGCGACTAAAAATGGCATCCGAGACTGTTTACCTGAGGTTTTGGCCCGAGATCCATTCGTTAACTTCAAAAGCTCCAAAATAGGAAAATGTCTCTAAAAACCAAAGAAACTACCAGTTAACCAAATCGTCATTCCCAGCAAGTCATAAATGACCTGGGGAAGTTGTAGGAAAGCTCTAAATTTAGAAAAATCACAAAAACATAGGAAATAAATTGGAGGGTCATTACACATGGACTGAGCTCGTCCCCTATTGGTTATGACTATTGGATAAAAATAAAACCCCATAGCATGTGTGTACAAACTTATGCACCATATTGACTGCTATGACTTGATACTGACTATTATAAGTTGACTCTGACTTAGGTACGTGATGAGAGATGTGATGATGCATTATGAGATTTGTATGGATATAGGTCCTTGGGTTGTGATATTACTTCTTATAATAGCAAGGTTCTACTTGATGACTTGAATGTCTACTTGATGACTAGAATGCCTACTTTATAACTTGAATGTCTTTTTGATGACTTGAATGTCTACTTGATGACAAGAATGCCTACTTGATGACTTGAATGACTATTTGATGAATTTAATGTCTATTTGATAACTTGAATATCTATTTAATGAATGTCTACTTGATGACTTGAATGACTATTTGATGGCTTGAATGTTTATTTTATGACTTGAATTCAACTTGATTAGTGGAATGCCTACTTGATGACTTGTATGTCGATTTGATGACTGATAGTCTACTTTATGAATTATGACTACTTGATGACTTGAATGTATACTTGATGATTTCATATGTATTAATTGATGATTGCATGTGCTTGTTTGTTGTACTTAATATGGGCAGTTAAATGAGTATTAGTTGATGTTGTGAATAGCCTAAACCTTGAATTATTGAATCAACTTGAGTTGTAGGTGGAGAGCTATGATGGTTGACACTTGAAGTGAGGAGCGATGCTTAATCAATAAGGTTAACTATGGAATGGTAATAATAAGAGTGTAGGTAGTATAAATTACCTACTAAAATGACTTGGGTTAATTAAACCAATGAGAGTAGTGATGAAAATCCTCTTCCATAGTGAGAAAGAGAGATAATATAAGTGTTTGAAATTGATGTGAACTAAATTGTTAATTTTCATATTTATCGTGTTGATTTTATATGGTGTTACGTGATCTAATTCTTGTCAATCCATTATACCTACCAGCACGTATGGTTGCACTAATACTATTCTTGCTACATTCTTTTTAGGTGTAGTTGTGTTGCAGGATCACTTGAATTTCTTATTTGAGGCAACAAGTATTCATCAGTAGTTTTTGCTCATCCTATTTCTATGTTGGGAGTTGTGTCTTTTGGTTTTGTCCTTTATTGTATTAGAAGCTCTTGTACCTAGACTAGGTTTTGGGAGGTTGTTTTATTTTGTTAAGATATCTTTCTTGTATAGGCTTTGGATATTGATAATAACATTGGTATTGAAGTTTAATTATTTATTATTCAAAAATGTTGTAAATGATTTTCTACATATACTTGGTCGGGTGGTAAGGGTTCTCCTATCTAATTACAATAGAGTACGTGCCAACACGATCTTATAAGGTGGGTGGTGACACAAAGACCACCTATTCTGCTAAGAACACGCTTGTCCCAACATATGGACCATAGAGAAAAATATATTTTTCAAAAAAGGTTTAAAAAACAAGCACCAAAGCTTAAAGTCTCACCTACCTTGTTAATGACAACTTCCTCAAGCTTGTAATATGTAGTACACCAATAACATAACCTCCAATAGTCCCAATCTATGAAAATATAGTAATTAACGATAAAAATTATTCTAGTTGAGGTCAAGTCTCAATATTCTTAACTTTCAAGCTTAGAGCTAAACCTTAAAATCTCACACCTTAATCCATGATTAAAGGTAAAAAAAACTTAAAATCACTATTAAAATGTAATTGATGAAAGATTCTACCCAATATGTTAGTACTCATATTTCAAAATAATAATACTCTAACTGTGTATAGATAATTCAAGGTGAAAACCAAGAATTTGTAGAAACCAGTATCTTAAAAATGCAATTGTTTCTAGTTATAACACTGCCTAAGATGCTCAACCCATTATTGGATAATCATTAGATTTTCAATTCATCATTCCATCAAAGGTTAATAATCATATACCCCCTCATCATTATCTACTCATCATTGTAGAAGCGTAGAAGGATGTTATTTTATTTCTGTCATAGATTTCATCTCCTATTGTACATGTACTTCTATAATCCCCTCAATGACTCAGTCATTGCTAAATCATATTCCTACCCCAATCATTAGTTTAGTCATTATAAGGAATAATTACCCATAGCAACTCCATACAATGCGTATTACCATTCTTGGGATTTATCACTGTGTCACTAGGAAGTCCACCTTTTTACCTTGGATTTAGGTGGGCCGAGATTGACTCAATTGTGTTTCAAGTTGATTTATGGAGACCACGTGATATGTGATTATTTAATTCAATAAAGAGAAGTCACTCTTTATTTCTTTAAGAACTCTGTCACTACCTTTAACCCAATTGAGAATTCGAACAAGCATATCTTCGATACTATAACTTTCCAGGTCCGTAGTAGAGTCTTCGGCCTTTGGGAGATCATGAGGGGCAACATATCTATCTCTATCACGATCTCTATCACCATCTTTTCCCTCCAATTACAATCTCTATCACAATCTTGACAATTTCTCTCACGATCCCTATCTCGGTCACGCCAATCTCTATCCTTATCCTTGCTCCAACCTTGATTCTCTCCTTTCCTACGATATATAGGGTGAGAACCCCCTATTTGTTTTGACAAAAAGTGAATATTATCATCAAGTGAGTCATCACCATCATCATAAAGTCGGCTTTCTCTAGTAGCCACGACATTCACAGTTTTGGGGTTTGAACCCATAACATGCTTTGTCAAAAGGTCCATTTGAGTCATCATTTTTGCCATGTTCTCATCACGTTCCTTATATTTTTTTCATTGCTCTTGGGTCACCAATAACAAGGAGGGATCAACCATTGCTACCTCAGCATCTTGGGTGCGCCAAGTATGACTAGTCTTTGTTTGTTGATCAAGCAGTCCCAAAGAAACCTCAAAGGTTCGGTTCATGAAGGAGCCATCGATCAAATTATTCACCACAATTTTGTTCAAGGAATCCAACAAATGTTAGAAAGTTTACAGAAACACATTAACCAGTAGCTCATGAGTAGAACATTGGAGAAACTTATTCTTGATTTAAAGCCATGCATCATGAAGGGGCTCTCCACTTAATTGGCGAAAATTAGTAATTTCATCCCTAAGTTGAAGCTTTTAGGATGGAGGGAAGAAACTAGCAAGGAATGCCTCGGTAAGCTCAACCAAAGAAGTAATTGATCCTTCGAGCAATTCTCTTAACCAAATAACTGCTTCTCCAGTCAAATATAACCTCAATCAGATAGACTCTTAAGAAGTGTTTGCTATGTCAAAAGGGGTGCAAACTTCAATAAAGTTCTTAAGATGGTTGTTTGCATCCTCATGTGGTTTGCCACAAAATAACCCCTTCATCTATAGCAAATGGAGCATTTTATTTGTGACATGAAAGGCCGCATTCCTTATCATAGGTGGTAGGCAAATGACACTTGCTCTCCCGACATCACCCAAGTGGTCATCCTCATTAAATTGCCCTTCATAGCTCACAATATCACTTCTGTGTTGACTCATATTTTTACCTAAAGCAAAATCAAAAATAACAAATAACATAAATTTAAACTACGGATAAACACAAGTGATTTAAAACAATTCAATAAAGGAACTTATACTTTCATTCCCTAACAACAACACAATTTTTAATAATGCTCAATTACACCCTTGAAAATGCACACTGTCGTTGTTAATACTTTAACGCAACTTTGAGGTTGGGGTCGAACCACAAGGAATGAATTTGCAAAGTTTTCCTTAGAGTGTAATAACCCACTTATTTATTTTTATGTTAATTAAAAATAGTAAATGTAAATGGAGGGGGGATTGTGTAAATAATTTTGAACACCTTTGATTAATTTTAGTTATTAAAATAGTTGAATTAAAATAATTTAAGACTTAGGAGTCGTAATCAATAATTAAAGTGACATGAGGGTGTGCTATCATGAGAGTAGATTAGTACATAGGTGATTATCATTTTGCCTTAATTTAATCAAAATAATCAATAGGCTAGACCTTAGGTATCAATGCTAATATCTCGATTAAGCACCAAATTTCACAAGTGGGTTCTCTCAAACCCACATGTGTACCAACATGACCAATCTAAAACCTCAATTTGATATCATTATTTATACGAACTATCATTAAAAGATATCAATCTAGTCATTGTTGATCATTAACCCTCACTCTTATCCCATTTATCAAGAAAGCTATGTAACACCTCGTACCTTCCTAACCCTACTTGACGACATTATATAATGTTTACTTAGGTATCGGGATCTATAAGTATGTATTTGGTAATGTCATTGATGAGATAATTGAATTTGGCCCTTGTATATGTGATTAAACCTTCATGGGAGGTGTTTTATGATATTCGTGGAACATTTGCGGGGTTCAAAACGAGGCTAAGAGGACCTCTAAACAAAGTATATTAACATTAAGAAGTAAGTCAAAGAATAGGATTTGAAGTATCTAACCAAACCCGCGAAGAAAAGTCGAAAAAAGAAATTTTTGAAAAAATCTAAGTGTTGGGCGTGTTGGGGACCATGAAACGCCGCTCTGGACTAAAATTTTTAGTCCATAGGCAGCAATTTTTCACTCCCAAGGGCGTTCCACTTGGGCGCGCCACCTTGGTTTTTCCACTTTTTTTGAAAGTTGGAAATTTCTAAGTCCCAAGGGTATCCGGGGACATACCAAGCCAATTTTTGACATGTTTCTTCCACAACCACGAGTATATACATGAAATGAATGAAATATTATATTTTTATGATAAAATTACTTGAGAACGAATTTGGGGTCAAAATGACAGTTTTGCCCTTAAGGTCAAAATAAGCCAAACGTGGCTAGAATCACTTGGTTTTTGGATTGAGGCTACGGATATGAATAGCATGAGTGGGAATATTATTTTAATATGTATAATATGAGAAATTATTGATTTTATTGGGTTATTTGATTTGGGATCAATAAAAGCCCAAAATGGGACAAAAGACATGGGTCACATGACCCAATCTTCTATTGACTTAGTCAAATATGGCATTAAATGACAAGACATGGCTAAGGATGACCCAAGGACTATAAATAGGCCCAAAAATCAGATTTTCTTCATTTGGAATTCTCATGCCTTTTATGATATTTTCTCAACATTTCTCTTGTTCCAAAACCCTAAAGGAAATAGTTCCTTTGGACTCTTTGGTAAAGATCATCCTATTCCAAGCCTTGGTAAGTATTTTTTATCATGGATTAACATATTATATGCATGGGAGATTATGTATATTATGATACTTATGTTGGCAAGGTGGTGAATAGTGTATTTTTGCTTTTGATGGGAGATGTGCTATCTTGGTGATTTGAACTCGAATTATGGCTTGTGCCTTTGATGAAAGATCATGGTATGTATAAAATATGAACGTGTATGGTGTTATTTTGTTATTTAACTTGTTATTTTTCTATATGTGCAAATTGTGAGATTTTGGCCGATTTGTGCTATGAAGTGTATTAAGGTGAATTGATGGATTGTTTGTGATGTGGTGTGAAAAAGAAAGTGTAAAGGGGAAGTGTTGTGGTGGAATGTATTGATTATCCTGTATTGTTCAATGTTGGGAATATTGGAGGATTTTTGTAATAATGATTCTATCAATGGTTTTGTCAAGGGGAAATGACATGTTTCAAGGCAAACATGTACCCCATTGATGTTATATGCAATTGTAAAGTAGTTGTTGGTTAATGTGAATTCCGTTATGTATTTGTGTTTTAGAGTGACACATAAATGAGGAGCGGGACTATTGTATGCACATCTAGGATTGTATATCCGTATTGAGAGTACAAGGTGTAAGGTTACTCTGTCTGTATCTTTCTGCGGCAAATAGTATCCACATTGCTATTTCACTAGTCCTATCCCGAAATGTGCTAAGGTATCCTATATTCGTTTATCAATAGTCATTGTCATATATTTCCTACTCATGGATCATTTGTGAGTCTCATGTATCATAATCATGGTTAATGTTCCAAAAGCTCAAACAAGGTTATGTTCCAATGTTCCAATAGTGATTATACTTATGTCTATTGTTCATAGATTATTGTCCAATAGTTCCCATGGTGTTATGATTCTAATAATGTTATGTTGCCAAGTTATTCACATGTCTCTCACTCATTAGTTAATTATTCAAAGTTTCCAACAATGTTATGTTCCAAAGTTCAAAGTGATGTTATGACTATCCTAGTATCAATCTCAAAGTAATGAATAAAGTAATGAAAATGTGGTCAATGATCAAGTATGGGTGGCAAGTCTAGGGGCATAAGCCTAGCTCGACTCGATACCGATTTATTGATTTATGGGTGGCAAGTCTAGGGGCACAAGCCTAGCTCAACTCGATCCCGATGCATTGATTTATGGGTGGCAGGTCTAGGGGCATAAGCCTAGCTCGACCCGATCCCAACATGATGATATGTTATGTAAAGACCCACTGATCAGTAGGGGCCCGGGTACATTGTGACACATGTATTGACAAGTAAGCATTGAGATAAAGAAAGCAAAGATAGTAATGAAAGCAATTCACATGGTTTCCCAAAATGTGAAATGGTGACTTATTCACATTGATTATTCTTATGTTTTGAGTTCATTGAAATATTCATGTATCGTACAGTTTCATTTGAGCCTTACATACTCAGTACTTATTTCGTACTGACCCCTCTTGGGGAATTTACCTTACTTGCTGCAGGCGCAGGCACTAGTAGGCCTCCACAGTAGGTTGCCAATCGTTGCAGATCATTGGTGAGCTCTAGCTAGTTTGGGGCTTTTCCGAGTCAGAGTGTATATATGTTTTGGTGATGTACATATTATGTAAAGCAGGGACTTGTCCCGACTTATAGTTCATTTTTGTCAATGCTCATGTTAGAGGCTTTTGTAGACTAGTGTGGGTGTATCAGTGTAACAGGCATATGTTGTGTTGACTGGATGGCCTCAACGGCCAAGTTCCATATGTATATATATATGTCCCATGGTTTCCATTATTCGTCTTTCATTTTCTTACGTAATGGTGGTTATGATTATGAGATGCATATGATTGAACATAGGCAAAGGTTGGTTCTCTCGGACTTTATCGGCTACGGGTGCCAGTCATGTCTTGATAGGATTCGGGGCGTGACAAAAGTGGTATCAGAGTAGGTCGTTCTAAAGGTGTCTACAAAGCCGTGTCTGAGTAGAGTCTTACTTATCAATGTGTTGTGCACCACATTTATAAGTAGGAGGCTACGGGACATTTAGGATGTTTTTTATTTTCTTCATTCTAGATCGTGCAATAGAGCCAATTTTGTAAGTTAAATTGTGTCTGACCATAGTAATTGTTTCTCTTTGATGTAGTAACAATGCCAATGACAAGAAGAGGTCGCGGTAAGAGTAAGAGGATTGATAGAATTGCTAGTGAAGGAACCAGTATACCACCACCTGATCAAGTTAATTAAGGAGAGACTGAGCATGAATTTGTGTCACGAGTTTCCTCCATTCCCTTTATACCAGAATAGTCGAGTAGGAGAAGCATACCTGTATAACCACCAGTCAATACTATGGAATAGGATCTTAGTAATGCTGTACATATGTTGACACAGTTAGTAGCAGCCCAGAGTCAAGGACGAGTTGGTCCAATGACACATGATGATGATGCGGCTAGGGTGGCAAGTCGCAGAACGCAGGATTTCCTAAAACTTGACCCTCCTATATTCACTGGGTTAGATCCAAAAGCAGATCCACAGGACTTTGTGGATCAAATTCAGAGGGCCTTGGAAGTTATGCATGTGACAGGGGTCGAAACTGTTGAACTTGCTGCGTATAGGCTGAAAGGAGAGGCGATATTATGGTACGAGGATTGGAAGAAATCCCGTGATATTGGTGCAAATCCACCTACATGGGAAGAGTTTAAAGTGGCTTTCCTCGATTATTATCTTCCTTATGAGATTCTGGAGGCACGTGCGGATCAGTTTCTAAATCTACGACAGGGAAATCTGAGCGTCAGGGAAAATAGTTTGTAATTTAATTCCTTGGCTAGATATGCGCCAAAGGCTACGATGACAGATAGAGTCCATAGATACGTGGACAGACTAGAGCCATATTTGGTAAGGGATTTCACCATTGCTGCCTTGAACAAAGATATGGATATAGCGAGAATTCAGGCCTTCGCCCAGAAAATGGAAGATCAAAGACAGAGATGAAGGGTGCATGAATTTGACAGGGGACAGTACAAAAGGGCTAGACCTATGGGACCACCTATGATATCCCAAGGAGGATCTAGGCCTCGTATGTTCCCCAGACCACCTAGACCGTCGTTTTCTCATTCCATGTCAGGTGCTTATTCTCAGTCTCGAGGGTTTAGAGGTGGTTCATCTGGGCAGAGTAGTGGGGTTCATGGATCACAGGCAGCAGGTTTTCCTCGTTAGCAGTGTCAGCACTGCGGGAGTATGCACACAGGTACATGTCGGTCAGGGAAAAATATCTGCTTTTAGTGTGGTATACCCTGGCATTTAGCGAGAGATTGTCCACAGCGGAGCATGGGTGGTATAGCACGACCAGCTGGGTCGGCTGTTGCATCATCAGCACTGGTTTCTTCACTAGGCCGAGGTGTACAACCTATTGGCCGTGGTAGGGGTGCCAGAGGAGCAGCCAGTACTAGCCGGGTCCAGAATCGTAC
Organism: Capsicum rhomboideum; assembly: GCA_031232105.1. Lineage (NCBI taxonomy): Eukaryota > Viridiplantae > Streptophyta > Magnoliopsida > Solanales > Solanaceae > Capsicum > Capsicum rhomboideum. The sequence goes on from CP124718.1 coordinate 58,021,408, forward strand.
TTATGCTTTAGTGGACCGCCAGAATTCTGAGGCTTCCTCTGATGTTGTCATAGGTACATTATCCATATTCTCACATAATGTATATGCATTGATTGACCCAGGTTCTAAATTTTCCTATGTTACCCCATTGATTGCTGCAAAATTTACAAAGGCACCAGAATTATTAATTAAATCAATTGAAGTGTCTACACCAGTTGGCGAATATATTGTTGCAAAGAGAGTGTATCGTAACTGTGTGTGGTCATGATACATTGGCCGATCTCATTGAATTTAGTTATGGTGGATTTTGATGTGATCATGGGCATGGATTGGTTAGCCTCTTGTTATGCTACGGTAGATTGCCGGGCCAAGAAGGTACAATTTTGTTTTCCACAAGAAAATGTTCTTGAATGGCAGGGTAATATAGGGGCACCACGAGGGAGATTTATTTCCTATTTGAAAGCCAGAAAAATGATTGCTAAAGGTTATATATGTCATCTAGTACGGGTGAAAGATACCGAAGCGGAACCACTAACTCCGCAGTCGGTCCCAGTGGTCAATGAATTTCTAGATGTATTCCCAGAGGATCTTCCAGGTTTACCCCCAGAACGGGAAGTAGACTTTGGCATTAATGTGATTTCGGGCACTCAGCCTATCTCTATTCCTCCATATAGAATGGCTCCAGCAGAATTACGTGAATTAAAGGAGCAATTGAAAGATTTGCTGGATAAGGGCTTCATTAGGCCTAGTATGTCCCTGTGGGGTGCACTGATATTATTTGTACAGAAGAAAGATGGCACATTGAGAATGTGCATTGACTATCGACAATTGAATAAGGTAACGATCAAGAATAAATATCCCCTCCCTCGCATTGATGATTTGTTTGATCAGTTACAGGGTGCCAGGTGTTTTTCAAAGATCGACTTGAGGTCGGGTTACCATCAAGTCAGGGTTAGAGAAGAACATGTACCCAAGACAGCTTTCCGAACACGGTATGGGCATTATGAATTTTTAGTTATGTCTTTTGGACTAACAAATGCTCCAGCTGTGTTCATGGATTTGATGAATAGGTTGTTTAAGCCATTTCTGGACGTGTTCGTCACGGTATTTATAGATGACATCCTAGTTTATTCAAGATTACGACAAGTGTTATGGATTCTCTGTGAACGTAAGTTGTATGCAAAATTCTCCAAATGTGAGTTTTGGTTGAAATCAGTCACGTCCTTGGGTCACATTGTATCAGATGAAGGCATATAGGTTGATACACAAAAGATCGAAGCAGTGAAAAATTGGCCAAGACCTACGACACCCACAGAATTTCATAGTTTTCTTAGACTGGCAGGGTATTACAGAAGGTTTGTGGAAGGTTTTTCCTCTATTGCAGCACCGTTAACAAAGCTTACACATAAGGCGGTAAAATTTCAGTGGAATGACGCATGTGAGAAAAGCTTCAAAAAGTTGAAAGATAAATTAACCTCCACACCAGTTTTAGTGCTTCCCGAAGGTACCAAAGGTTATGTAGTATATTGTGATACTTCCGGGGTTGGCCTCGGATGTGTGTTGATGCAACATGGTAATGTCATAGCATATGCCTCACGACAGTTCCGGCCACACGAGAAAAACTATCCCACACATGATCTTGAATTGGCAGCGGTAGTTTTTTCTTTAAAGATATGGCGTCATTATTTATGTGGGGTTCATGTTGACATCTATACGGATCACAAAAGCTTGCAATATCTTTTTAAGCCGAAGGAACTCAATTTGAGGCAACGAAGGTGGTTGGAGCTTTTAAAAGATTATGACATTGATAGTCTTTATCACCTAGTCAAAGCAAATGTAGTAGCTGATACATTGAACCGTAAGGCAGTAGAAAGCACTAGTGGTCAGTTGAATGAAAAGCGTGAGATAATCAAAGATTTTAATCAATTAGCCAGCTTGGGAGTTCGCCTTATTGAATCTTCAGATAATAGAGTTATTGTACAGAATGCAGCAGAATCCTCCTTAATAACTGAAGTGAAAGAGAAACAATTTGCGGATTCTATGTTATTGCAGCTAAAGTAAAATGTACAACAGGATTTAACAAAGGTATTTGATCTTACACAGGAAGGGGTACTTCAATGTCAAGGGAGATTATGTGTACCGGATGTAGATGAGCTGAGGACACGAATTATGACAGAGGAACATCATTCGCGCTATTCTATTCATTCGGGTGCTACTAAAATGTACCATGAATTGAAAGAAGTGTATTGGTGGGGAAATATGAAGAAGAACATTGCAGAGTTTGTTGCTCAGTGCCCGAATTATCAACAAGTGAAAGTAGAGCATCAGAAACCAGGAGGTTACATGCAATGTATCAATCTTCCAATCTGGAAATGGGATATGATTAACATGGATTTCATTACAGGTTTGCCTCATACATTGTGGAAGTTTGATTCGCTATGGGTTATAGTGGACAGGCTTACCAAGTCAGCGCATTTCCTACCAGTCAAGACGACCTATACTGTTGAGGATTATGTGAAGTTGTATGTGAAAGAGATAGTACGACTACATGGTATTCCACTTTCCATTATATCAGACAGAGGAGAACAGTTCACAGCGCACTTTTGGAGGTCTTTCCAGCAGAGTTTGGGTACACGGGTGAATTTGAGTACTGCTTTCCATCCTCAGATTGATGGACAAGCAGAACATACTATTCAGACACTTGAAGACATGCTACGAGCTTGTACGTTAGATTTTTAAGGCAGTTGGGATGACCATTTGCCTCTTATTGAATTTGCCTATAACAATAGCTATCATTCAAGTATTAAAATGGCACCTTATAAAGCTTTGTACAAAAGGAAATATAGATCACCAATAGGATGGTTTGAAGCAGGTGAAACTTCTTTACTTGGGCCAGATATCGTTCATCAGGCTATGGAAAAGGTTAAGGTGATCCAACAGCGGTTACAAACGGCTCAAAGTCATCACAAGTCATATGCGGATGTTAGAAGAAGAGGTCTTGAATTCTCCATAGGTGATTGGGTGTTTTTAAAGGTGTCACCGATGAAAGGGGTAATGCGGTTCGGAAATAAAGGGAAATTGAGTCCACGTTACATAGGCCCATATGAAGTTATTAGAAGGTTTTGGCAAGTTGCTTATGAATTAGCACTACCTCAAGAACTTTCTTCAGTCCACCCCGTATTTCATGTTTCGATGCTTCAAAAATGCATAGGAGATCCATCTCATATTGTTCCCAATGAAGATGTTCAAGTTACAGAGGATCTTACTTATGAAGAGGTACCCATTTCTATCCTAGACCGACAAGTAAAAAGATTGAGGAATAAATACATAGCTTCCGTAAAAGTCCTTTGGAGAAATCAACAAATAGAGGAGATCACATGGGAAGCGGAAGAGATGATGAAATCCAAATATCCCCATCTATTTCAAATGGACCAAGAAGTTCAAAGTGCTGGAGTGGAGCAATAACAAGTAAGTCTCCATGAGCCTTCAGCGTTTATGTATATGTATGCTAATGTAGAGATGCATTTGGTGTAATTGAAACGATATTGTTAACATTCAAGGACGAATGTTCCTAAGGGGGGAAGAATGTAACACCCCGTACCTTCCTAACCCTACTTGACGACATTATATAATGTTTACTTAGGTATCGGGAGCTATAAGTATGTATTTGGTAATGCCATTGATGAGATAATTGAATTTGGCCCTTGTATATGTGATTAAACCTTCATGGGAGGTGTTTTATGATATTTGTGGAACATTTGAGGGGTTCAAAACGAGGCTAATAGTACCTCTAAACAAAGTATATTAAGGTTAAGAAGTAAGTCAAAGAATAGGATTTGAAGTATCTAACCGGACCCGCGAAGAAAAGTTGAAAAAAGGAATTTTTGAAAAAATTTAAGTGTTGGGCGCGTTGGGGACCGTTCCACGCCGCTATGGACTAAAATTTTTAGTCCAGAGGCAGCAAGTTGGCGCGCCCAAGGGCGTTCCACCTTGGTTTTTCCACTATTTTTGAAAGTTGGAAATTTCTAAGTCCCAAGGGTATCCGGGGACGTACCGAGCCGATTTTTGCCACGTTTCTTACACAACCACGAGTATATACATGAAATGAATGAAATATTATATTGGTATGATAAAATTACTCGAGAACAAATTTGGGGTCAAAATGACAGTTTTGCCCTTAAGGTCAAAATAAGCCAAACGTGGCTAGAATCACTTGGTTTTTGGATTGAGGCTACGGATATGAATAGCATGAGCGGGAATATTATTTTAATATGTATAATATGAGAAATTATTGATTTTATTGGGTTAATTGATTTGGGATCAATAAAAGCCCAAAATGGGACAAAAGACATGGGTCACATGACCCAATCTTCTATTGACTTAGTCAAATATGGCATTAAATGCCAAGACATGGCTAAGGATGACCCAAGGACTATAAATAGGCCCAAAAATCAGATTTTCTTCATTTGGAATTCTCATGCCTTTTAAGATATTTTCTCAACATTTCTCTTGTTCCAAAACCCTAAAGCAAATAGTTCCTTTGGACTCTTTGGTAAAGATCATCCTATTCCAAGCCTTGGTAAGTATTTGTTCTCATGGATTAAAATATTATATGCATGGGAGATTATGTATATTATGATAATTATGTTGGCAAGGTGGTAAATAGTGTATTTTTGTTTTTGATGGGAGATGTGCTATCTTGGTGATTTGAACTTGAATTATGGCTTGTGCCTCTGATGAAAGATCATGGTATGGATAAAATATGAATGAGTATGGTGTTATTTTGTTATTTAACTTGTTAATTTTCTATAAGTGTAAATTGTGGGATTTTGGCCGATTTGTTCTATGAAGTGTATTAAGGTGAATTGATGGATTGTTTGTGATGTGGTGTGGATAAGAAAGTGTAAAGGGGAAGTGTTGTGGTGGGATGTATTGATTATCATGTATTGGTCAATTTTTGGAATATTGGAGGATTTTTGGAATAATGATTCTATCAATGGTTTTGTCAAGGGGAAATGACATGTTTCAAGGCAAACATGTACCCCATTGATGTTATATGCAATTGTAAAGTAGTTGTTGGTTAATGTGAATTACGTTATGTATTTGTGTTTTAGAGTGACACATAAATAAGGAACGGGACTAATGTATGCACATCTAGGATTGTATATCCGTATTGAGAGTACAAGGTATGTAAGGTTACTCTGTCCGTATCTTTCTGCGGTAAATAGTATCCACATTGCTATTTCACTAGTCCTATCCCGAAATGTGCTAAGGTATCCTATATTCGTTTATCAATAGTCATTGTCATATATTTCCTACTCATGGATCATTTGTGAGTCTCATGTCTCATAATCATGGTTAATGTTCCAAAAGCTCAAACAAGGTTATGTTCCAATGTTCCAATAGTGATTATACTTATGTCTATTGTTCATAGATTATTGTACAATAGTTCCCATGGTGTTATGATTCTAATAATATTATGTTTCCAAGTTATTCACATGTCTCTCACTCATTGGTTAATGATTCAAAGTTTCCAACAATGTTATGTTCCAAAGTTCAAAGTGATGTTATGACTATCCTAGTATCAATATCAAAGTAATGAATAAAGTAATGCAAATGTGGTCAATGATCAAGTATGGGTGGAAAGTCTAGGGGCATAAGCCTAGCTTGACTCGATCCCGATGTATTGATTTATGGGTGGCAAGTCTAGGTTCACAAGCCTAGCTCGACTCGATCTCGATGCATTGATTTATGGGTGGCAGGTCTAGGGGCATAAGCCTAGCTCGACCCGATCCCAACATGATGATATGTTATGTAAAGACCCACTGATCAGTAGGGGCCCGGGTACATTGTGACACATGTATTGACAAGTAAGCATTGAGATAAAGAAAGCAAAGAAAGTTATGAAAACAATTCACATGGTTTCCCAAAATGTGAAATGGTGACTTATTCACATTGATTATTCTTATGTTTTGAGTTCATTGAAATATTCATGTATCGTACAGTTTCATTTGAGCCTTACATACTCAGTACTTATTCCGTACTGACCCCTCTTGGGGAATTTACCTTACTTGCTGCAGGCGCAGGCACTAGTAGGCCTCCACAGTAGGTTGCCAATCGTTGCAGATCATTGGTGAGCTCTAGCTAGTTCGGGGCTTCTCCGAGTCAGAGTGTATATATGTTTTGGCGATGTACATATTGTGTAAAGTGGGGACTTATCCCAACTTATAGTTCATTTTTGTCAATGCTCATGTTAGAGTCTTTTGTAGACTAATGTGGTTTTATCAGTGTAACAAGCATATGTTGTGTTGACTGGATGGCCTCAACGACCAAGTTCCATATGTATATATATATATATGTCCCATGGTTTCCGTTATTCGTCTTTCATGTTCTTACGTAATGGTGGTTATGATTATGAGATGCATATGATTGAACATAGGCAAAGGTTGGTTCTCTCGGGCCTTATCGGCTACGGGTGCCAATCATGTCTCTATGGGATTCGGGGCGTGACAAGATAAAGGATCTAAGCTAAATTAGAATATGCAACCTCCAATTGTTAATTGAAACATGGGATAATGACTAAACCTATAAGAAATAATCAATTACTAAAGCAAATAGCTACTACCAATGTAAATATCAACTCTCAATCACCACACAACCAATATTGGGGAAATTATCCAAACATAATGAAAGATAAAGAAATTATAGCATCATGATCAGCTAAATATGCCATTAGATTGAATTATCCACAAGAAATCTTTCAATTCTAATGTAGAAAAACCAAAGTAAAAGCGAATCCCAACTTTAGGGTTTGATTATGACTTTTCAAATATCAAAAATATGGAAAAGATAGGGTTTGAAGTCATAAAAATAAATATATAGATGAAGAAAATCTGGGACAATATAATTACAAAATTGCCACGGCTCTACTTTTGGCGATAGAAAGATCATTGCCGAACTCATCAGTGATGCAACGAACTTTTCCCACGTCACCAAACTACCTTAGATCTTGAGCTTCTATTGCTTGAATCTACTGAGTTCGGTGATGGAAACCCATCATCGTCAAACTCATCGGTGATCCGCTAAACTTCTTCTTTTGGCTGCATAACTTCCACTTTGGTGATACACCAAGAGGTTTGGCGATATTCCTAACTTCTTAGGAGATGTTACATCCATTTTTAGCTCATTTTCTCCATTTTTTTTTTGCTTTCTTAGGCTTCATTGGCCTTTTTTTTAGCTTCAGCCCTGAAAAACAAACAAACTAACATTAAAACTAGCTCAAAATGGCATTGAGGACTTGATTTATTACCACTTCTAGGCTAAATGAGTCACAAAATGTGGACTCATCATTGGGTTCTTGCTTGTTTTCAGGAATGATATCTTTCGTTGGGTTAGATTAAGGCTATACAGTTCAAAGATGAGAAGTTGAAGATAATTCAACACTTGTTAAAGAGTGAAGCTGTTGAAGTAATTCTGGATCCAGAAGGTGTTTTGAGCATCAATGGTCGTATTTGTGTTCTTAGAGTTAATGATTTTACCAAGTTGATTATGGAAGAGGCTCATATATTTATATATTTCTATTCATTACCAAAAATATATTATGATTTGAAATGACATTATTGGTGGTGTCGAATGAAGATGGATAGTATGGAGTATGTCTCTTGGTGTTTGAATTGCTAGTAGATGAAGTATAAGCACTAGAGACTAGGTGGTATGACTTAGAGGACATCTATACCAATGTAGAAGTTGGAGAAAATTGCCATGATATTTAGGGTAGGATTGCCAAATATTTTGAAGAAATTCGATATTATTTCAATCAATGTAGATAAATTGACCAAATTTGCTCACTTGTGTTAGTTCAAAATTAATACAATTTTGAGAGGTTGGATAGAATTTACATCCAGAAAATAGTGCACCTATATGGTGTTCTCATTTCCATTATTTCATACTGAGGTACTTAGTTCACATCAAACTCTTAGAACTCTATGTAGAAGGTGTTGGCTATTCAGGTGGAGCTTAGGGCAATTTTTCATCCACAGACAGATGGCAAGTCTGAGAAAACTATTCTAATATTAAAGGATATGCTATAAGAATGTGTGATTGATCTCAATGGTTATTGGGACCAATTATTTCCATCTATGGAGTTTGATTATAATAATAGTTACCATTCTAGCATTCAGATGGCCCTGTTTGAGGCCTTGAATGGTAGGAGATTTTGTTCTTCATTAGGTTGGTTCAATAAATTAGAGTTCAAGCCTTAGGCTATTGATCTATTGAGATATTTCTGTAAAAAGGTGAAGTCGATTTAGTATAGACTTTTCAAAGCTTAAAGTAGATAAAAGAGTTATGCAGATCAATTTTTTTTTGCTTTAGAGTTCATAATTAGGGAAAAGGACTTGTTGAAAGTATTACCTATTAAGGGTTTTATGAGGTTAGAGAAGAAGGGAAAGCTCAGTACTAGGTTTATTGGTTTGTTTAAGGTACTTTAGTGTATTGGAAAAGTGGCTTATGATATGGCTATACCAACACACTGATAAAGTGTTCATCTGGTATTGCATATTTTGATGTTGAAAATTTTTCATGGTGATAGTTCCCATGTGATTTAATTGTACTTTGTATAGCTAGATCAAAGTTTAGCATTTGAGAAAGAGCCTAAAGCTATTTTAGATAGGTAGATTATAAAGTTGAGATCTAAGGATTGCATTAACGAAGGTGCAGCGGAGGCCTCGTTCATAAAAAAAAGCCCATTGAGAGGTTAAGCCCGATATGATAAGAAGATATCCAAACTTTTTGGACAATCTAAGTACATAATTTATCTTTATGTTTGAGATAGTAGTGGATGATGTGATATCCCTCCTAGATTTTATAGGTAAGTAATGACTTGTGGGGATGGGTAACAAATGGGAGTCTTGTACCTTTCATAGGACACACATTTATACAGAGATAGTGTTATAAAGGAAATTCTTATTACTATAAAATGATGTATTGTAATCCAAGAATATTAAAGCATATAGTCGTTAGTCGATGAACTATTGATATTGTTGCTTTTTGTGTGTGCATTTTTTTTTTATTAAACTCACATATCTGTGATATTCAAGTTAAATATATGTCATGCTCAGTATTTGATTCAAATAAGATGGATCATCATCTCCTATTATTTTGATATTACATTGCACATACATTGGCATGAGATCAAGTACGAGTAATGGTCAAGCACGCTGAGATCATCCATGTTGCGATCATTTTGAATTTATAAATTGGGTAGATAGAGAGCTCATCCATGTAGGGGATTATTGTAACATCTCAGATATTGATCCTACAAATATTTAATGCTTAATACAAAAAGAAAATAATCAAAAACTTCAAGTCCCAGGTCTTCACAATATGGTTCATGAGTTGTGAACCAAGTCCATGATTCGTGGAGTACCTTAGGAAAGCCAGAAAGAGAGTCAATGAGCCAAAAAAAGGTTCATGAGTTATGGGATTAATCCATGATTCATTGATCAATTTTTGGAATCAGTCCCTCAATTGGTCCAACTCTTATTTTACCATGACATGCAGTAAAAATCATGGAATGGAACCATGAGTTGTGAAATGACTCATGGAACCATGTCTGAGAGTTGATGAAGTGCCTTAGAAACCACTAGTCTTAGTACGAACTGTGGAATAGGTTTACGAGTCGTACTGTCAAACCATGTAAGTGATCCACAAGTCAGATGAAAGGAGCCAAATCTATGAATAATACTAAGATTTGTGCAAGTGGTCCATGAGTCATGGAGTTATTCATGGGACCCTGTCCTGATAATTTAAGAAATATTTTTAAAGGTGGTATTTTTGACTGTCCTTACCCCAATAAACTATCCTAGGATGTTACTACTTTCAAAAGGTATAAATATCAAATTATTAAGTCAATTCTTCCTTTGTTCTCTCAAGAACAAGTTCTAAGGAAATCAATCAATCAAGGGTTCCTATTCTAGCAAGATAATTAAGTCTTCTCTTGTCAAGTTATTTTCTTCATCAGGTACACAAGATTTCAATAATGAATTTCCTTCATTCTCATGTCCAAATATTTATAAGATTATATGTAATTATGTTTAAAGCTAGGTATTAGGTTTCAGCCTTGTTCTTATTATACTTATGTTTTTATTATGCTCATGTTTTGATGATTGACAAACTTCATCACTTGAACCTGTTCCATGTTCGTCCTTTGTGATTTATGTTTCAATGATTTCCTAAGCTAGTCAAAGGACTAGTTACATAAACTGGTGTCCCAATACGCAGTTTTGCAGTTGCACGCTTTTGTGTTATGTGCCAACTGTCTAGTACTCTTTGGACAATTTCAGCACATTAGTGGGATGAATTCTCAGTGGTTCTTGGAAGAATCCACCAATGAAAAAGCTTCTTTCATAATGCTCGTCATATATATACATCATTCTTGAAGAGAGAAACTCAAGCTTTTGCAAAAAAATTATGAAAAGAATTTTCTAAAGCAAAGGCCTTCATCCGATATTGCAAGACTCAAAAATTTAGAAACTCTTTTGTTTACAGTGATATATGTTTTAGTTTTTAGGTTGATTAAGGTTTTGTTTTGGTCTTATATTTGTAAACTCACTTCTCATTCTAGAGATTCCAGTGAGTATTTTGTTTAGCCTTTTGTTCAGATTTGAGTTGTTTTAAGCTGGACGCAGCTATGGAGTCTCACAATTGAGTCATTATGAGTGTGTGTGTGCTATAGAGTTATTGCAAGGTTATAGGAATTAGGAGGTAATTCCTAGGCTGTAATTGAAGGTTGCTCAAAATTTTAGTAAAGATTGATGGTGAAATCCTACTGGGGCAGGTCATAGTTTTACTCCTTTGAGCAAGGAGGTCTCCACATAAACGTCTCTTGTCATTTACTTTTCTGCAAATCTATTGTGTTCTTGTTGTTCTTCAATATCCTCATACAGGGATTAGGTACCGAATCAGGTCTTTGTTACAGTGATGGGCTCTAACGAGCCATCAATTGGTATCATAGCAGTTCTTCCTATAAGGTTAACACCTAGGAAGGATCCTGTTTAAGATTGTAGCTCCACCCAGTCTCGAGGAAGGACAATCAACCACTCAACCTCCAAGGTTCAATGGACAATTCTATAGTTGGTGTAAGACTAGAATGCATGATGTAATCATGGCAGAGGATAGTGAATTGTGGGATGTTATCTATGATGGTACCTATGTCCCAATGGAAGAAACTAAAGATGGAGATACTTCTCAGTCTGTTCCTAAAATTAAAAAAAATTATATGGAAGCTGATCGAAAAAGGATTAAGCAGAATTACAAAGCAAAAAAAATAATTGTCTGTGGGATAGGACCTGATGAGTACAATCGGGTTTTTACTTATGAATCTGCTAAGGAGATATGGGAATCTTTGCAGAATTTTCATGAAGGAACTAGTCAAGTGAAACAATCAAATATTGATATGCTTACAACTCAGTATGAGCTGTTTAAGATGAGTGAAGGAGAATCCATATAGGACATGCACACTTGATTCACATTTATTGTGAATGACCTCAAGTGTCTTGGAGAAAACATCAAGATGTACAAGTTGGTCAGGAAGATTTTGAGTTTCTTGCCTCCCTCATGGGAAAGCAAAGTAAACGCCATTCAGAGGCTTAAGATTTGGAAAAAATGACCATGGATAAACTTATTGGGTATCTGAAAACTTATGAGCCCAAAAGACAACAAAATTCTGAGAGAAGTGATCCTAAGAAAGAAAGGAGCATGGTTTTGAAAACTATCAAAGATGATTCAAGTGAAGATGAGAAAAACATGACTTATCTCACTCGAAGATTTCAAAGAATGGTGAGAAGTAGAAGTTTTCAAAACAGAGGAAACTCAAGTAGGGGATTCAGAGGAAATGATTGTTATTACAACTGTGGGAAACTAGGTCACTTTATCAAAGAATGTCCTCTCTAAAAGGGAGACTACAAGGATTATGCTAAAAGTAATCCAGATAGAACTCCGAGAAGGAACCAGGTTCCTGACATGTTCAAAAGAAGAGAAGCTGCAGATAAAATGGTCAAGCAAGCCTTGGATACTTGGGGAGAAACTTTTAGCAGATATGAACCTAAGAATAATGAGAAGGATGCTTCCATGTTTTCTCTTGAAAACAAACCTACATGGTTTTATTACTTATTTTCTCTTATGCCTAATTCCGACAAGGAAGAGGAGGATGAAGTTATTTTTCTTGATGTTCTGAAAAATTTGAAAAATTATTCTCATAGAGAACTAAGATCCTTGACCAAAATGTTAATAAATGCATCCCATGATGTGGTAAAAGAACAGGAGTCACTACTTGATGCTCTAAATGATTCTGAAATTTAAGAAAAATCCTTGTTATCTAAGATGCATGAGCTAGAAAAAGCCTTAAGAGATGCTAAGTGTAAAAATCCTGACAACAAATTTGTCCTAAGGCCACACTAATTCAAGAAAACGTTCAAAAAGTGTTGCTTAAAGTATCTGTGGTAACACTTTAAAGGTGTGGCCTTTGTAAAGGACTTTTGGCCACAAAAATTTTGGCAACACTTTAAAAGCATGCTTTTAAAATTAGAAGCTACACTTAATAAATGTTGCCAAATTATAAAATAATTGGCAACATTTATACTCCTGTATTGCCACTCTTCTGAAGTGAGGTATATGTTTATCTAAAAGGGCCACTCTCATAAGCGTCATCTAAAATAAAATTTCCAAAATATTTGCCTCTACTATCAGATTAGTACCCCTAAAATTTCCCCCCCCAAAACTTTTTTTTTTGCTTTTGTCGCAGCTGGTTGCTCGGACACGATGATTAAAGATGCTACTGATGACTCTCTATGTCTTTATGATTATATGAATTTCTCTAGTAAAATTATAATTTACCTAAGAAATTTCAAGGCTATCCTCTTTACCAATATTGAATGATGCTATAATTCTTCATCTTTTTCTTGACTAGATTTATAATGAAGGATTAAAGACCTCATCTGGGTTGAGCAATAAAGAAAGATATTGTACTTGTTACCACACCTTCATGCAAGATGAGTGGTCGATAAAGGAATTCTTGATGAAGAGGAATTTGCATGGAGGTATGTCCCTAATCTCTTTTTGCATCCGTTTATACGAAACGTTATCCATACCTTTGTGCTTCTGGAATTTTAGTTTTAGTTTTATGATGGGATTATGACTTGGAGAAATAATTTTGCTGGGTTCTTATGTTTGTTAGGGAAAACCCTAAGTTTTTGTGTATTCTTGATTAATGTAGTTTTAACTAATTTCCCCATAAAACCTTTTAAAATACTAAACAGAAATGTAGTAATTTCTCTCCCTAGTGATTGTAACAAGAATGGTGTTCTCATTGAAAGCAAAAGTAATCAAATATTTTCCCAGTATTAAGATGCTAAAATTTAAAAAAATCACTCTTAAATAGTAGCTTTGAATGCTAAAATGATGACAACACACATATTTTGAGCTTTGGAAAAAAGCCGACTTTCTTGAATATGAATATGATCTTTGCTTTATAATTGCCCCAAGTAGTAATTGTATAAGATGTTGAGCTTTTATTGATTTAGTAACTGATTCTATTTTAAATATCTTTATTGTAATGTTCTGCTACCCGCTTTTGGCTCTGGGTATCAAAACAACTCAATTCATCCATTCTTGCACTAGTTTATCCAGATAGTAGGAATAAAAAATCAAAATTATATCTCTAGTTACCAAAACTTTGGTAAAAAATGTTATATTGGTGTGACCTATGTTGCTTGAACTCTTCAAAAAAGTCAGCGGGTGCATGTTGTGATACAAGACAAATGGCCATCATAGCTTTTGATGCCATCATTCATGGCCAACACATGGAGAATATGATTTGGACACCTTGAAGGGCCGAGAGTATGCATGGGGAAGTCATGAAGTCATTTTGGACACATAATAAAGCAAATTCGTGTGTGGAAGGTTGCTTGGAGGCTTACTTTGATGACTACCCGAGGCTCCAAAGAATTGCAAGGGTTGAAGTGTGAAGAAGGAGTCCTTACACTCCATGACCGCCCCTTATTTTGGTCTTTTTGTGCCTTTTCTTTACACTCCATAGGAGCCTCTTTTCATTAAGGGTAGTTTGGATATGTGATGTAATAGTTATAAATAGGCTTCATGAGTCTTATTTTCTAGTTAGTTCATGATGGATATTTGAAGACTTCTTCTTCTCTCTTTAAGAATGTAGTGTAGGGCTTGGAAAGGCCAAGTAGTGTAGGTCTTGGAAAATCCATTATTGATCCTTGCTTAGAAACGGTGGTTGTAAGGCGGAGTTGATTCCGTTAGCGGTCACCATAAGAGTTTGGTGTTGTTATTGCGGGTCTTAGGGGGTCTTATCGTTTGATACACGGTTTGGTTCCTTATTCTTGTAATCTCGTATGTCAAGCTATCTATCTTTTTTTTGTAATCTTGTTAAGCTTGTGTTTATAATCTTGAAGCCTAGTGAAGCCGTGTGGGGCTCTTTCGATTCACTAGCACTTGTTGTTCAACTTGTTGTTCTTGTGATAGTTGTTCATCTTGTTGTGTTGCTGAAATCTTGTGTTGCGGGTTTGATATTGTATCATTTGGTATCAGAGCAAGGCTAGTTGTGTTCCTACACTACCAATCTTGGGCTATCTCAGTCAAAAAAAAAATAAAAAAATGAAATCTGTCAAAAAAATAAAATAAAATGAAATCTGTCCATCTTGTTGTCTTGGCCGAGAATAGTGTTTGTGTGTTTAGATCTAGGTGTTATTTTACTTGTTTAGTGTGTTTCTAGTGTTGGTTTCTTTCTCACTAACACTACAAGTGTCTAGATCTAAAGATGAGCTTATAATATTGACCATTGTTGTGGTGACTTGAAGTGGGCCGTAGGTTGTACCTTGTTGATGACCATTGGTGGTTTTTGTGTTAAGTTCTTGAAGAAGTTGATGTTGTGTTCTTGAAGGTTGTTGTGGTGTTCATCTTGTTCTTAATCTATTCTAACAACTTAAGACCACAAAAGTATAAAATAGATCCAAAAGGTTGTAAGACAAAAGTTATAAAGTTGTTGGTGAGAAGACTTGCACACATCTCTTCCTAGACTTGACAACCACTTTTCCTTAAAACACGGAACCTTGTTTTGTGGGATTAGTATAGTCAAATCCTACCTTTTTGAGTTTGAAAAGTTGAAAAAGAGTACAATACTTTACCTTCCCTCCAAAACCATTGTCATCCATTACAAGTTGTGTTTCATATTGAAATTTTAGATTTGTGACAAAAAAAAATAAAAATAAATATATATATGTTCGTGTGGGCCTAAGACCAATTGCATGCTGCCACGTCACTATTAAGCTCAAATTTCAGATTCTAAGTTTCATTTCCTTGTTTCTTTAGTTTCATTTCCTTGTTTCTTTAGTTTCATTTCTTGATTCTAGTTCCAATTAACAACTAGTAATCACGTACTAGATTGTGAATTGGTTTTTGAATCCGTTTTCTTCGTGTTTTTCGTTCTTTGTGTGTTTTTCTCATTTTGATTCGTTGAACTTCTTTGACTCAAGTTCATAAGTAGATTTTGTTTTGTGTCTTGAGTCGATCAAACAATAATCTATTTCGGTCGCTAAGTAGTGATTGACACCTTATTAACTACCAGAGTATAAGCAACTTTCAATATTCGCCGCTCCAATTGTGAGGATCACAAAGGTGAGTGTATACGAGTGTTGGTGAGGTGCTTTTTACTACTAATCTTGTTTGTTCATTTTGTAGGTACAAGGTGATATAAGGGGGACATGTCTTGGTAGCCTCGTATTATTGTGACTACAACATGGGAGACTATGATTGTAGTGAGGGATTTTATGGCTACGATGATGTTGTAGATTATGGGGGCTATGAATGGCCATGATCAAGACATGGGAAGATTTGAGGGTTATGGTTCTGAGGGAGAAAATGATGTGAATGAAGTGCCTAGTTCTTATGGTGAATATGGAGATGATGTAGGGCCTTATGATAGTTCTTATGATGAAGTTGGGGCATATGAGGAGTCTTACACTTCCCATTTCGAATCTAGAATTGGTGTAAGCTATAACCCCTTCCTTCGCAAAGCTTATGAGAGCCATGGTGAGAGTGCACGTGTGGAGAATGAAGATTCATATTCTTCACCTTGAAGTACATCTTATCAAGGTCGAAGCGGTGTGAATGGGTATACTAGCTATAGTGTAGGTTGTCCCATGAGAAGGAGAGAGAGTACATCTCTAAGGCCGAGGGGTACTCATGTGCCCTTGGGTTGTCCTAAACTCTACAATGTTGATCCTAGGAGAAGTGTTCACTCTGGAAAGGTAAGCAATTCTGGGGTACCGGGCTGCCTCCTTGAGCTAGATGATTGGCGCCATAAGAACTACATCATGCCACCGATGGTTGATTATTTAGGGTTGTTTCGAGAACCTTTACTTGTTCCATATTCCTTGGACGGGTATAAGGTTACCGAGAGAGTGAGGATTGTCTTCACCCAATTTGAATACTATGAGGAGGTGTGGTGCGATATCTTTCCCTTGACACCAGGTCATGTATGCTTGGGTGCCGATTGGTTTGCACAACATAGAGTTCCGAATGTGCTAAATTGGCCTAAGGTTATAGTGGACACCATTGGGGAAATTATCTCTTTACCTCAATTATTCCCAAATCCCAAGGAGATGTGATCACTTACTCCAAGCTGAATGTTTATGAGAGACAAAATATTGATAGGAGTAAGTGTGTGAAAGGTCGTAATCCGAGAGTGGAAAAAGGAGAGGTTGTGTGGAGTGAAGTGAGGGGGTTGCCACAAAATCATGCTAACTATGTTTGTCCTTTTCTTTCTAAGGACATTTGTGTAGGTACCAACATGGCAAGCGGAGAAGCACAAGGTCAAGGAGAAGTTGCTGCCGAAGCATGTGGGAAACCTTCACACCACGACAAAGAAGAATTTACTCAAGAACTTCAAGGTAAAATCGCTTACTCTTACACTTTTGTGCATGAGACTGATAATTGTGTGACTAGTAGCCCATTGAGTGTGAGTAGTAGCTTACCTATTTGTGAGTCTATTGATTCTTTGCCTCTTGTTGATGATGTACTTGTTGGGAGTGTGGATACACTAGTTGATCCTATTGATGATCGAATTGACTCTTCTTGTAAGGTCAATTTAAGTCTACCTAGTGTTGAAGCCAATGTGTTGAATGATGGTACATCATCTTGTGGGAATTGTGTTGATCAACTTATGTGCGGAATTTGTCCACCACTTGAGGATATGTGTGATGTGTTTAATGGATCTCAAGTGAATGATTATATTGAAAATGTTGATCAAATAAATAGGAGTGACCCCTTTAGTATGACCTCTAGTAAATGTTCTACTCTCGGTTTTGCTCATAGGGATAATCATGTGCTTGAAACATCTTTGATACTTGATAATGATCTTTTAGAGAATGGATTTGCATGTTCTATATCCTCTTCATGGATAGATCCTTCTCTCTTTAAGTACAATATCTTGTTTGAAGATGATGAGTTCACTCCTAAAGAACCTAGTGGTGAGAATGACGTTGAAGGTATAGCTTGTCTTGAAAGCTATAGCCTATATGCCAACCCACTATGGTGCAAAAACATTCCTCCTAAAGATGGAAATCTCTTCTTGGGAGATGAGAGTACTCTTAAGGGAAGGGAATGTGAGGCCTTGGAAAGGAATGATCAATTGGGTGATGATAATTTTGATTTGCTTGAATTCTTAAGAAACCCAATAAGTGATTTTTCCTTGAAAATTGATTATGGTTGTGATCCTTTGTATGACACCCCACCTATGTTTGATGACTATAAGGATGAATTGCTTGCTTGTAAAGACTTAAGTAATAATTCCTTGGACTTTAGTGGTGGTATGTGTCTACTTGAGGGTACTTCCATAGAAAGGGAAGGTGTCCATTATTTGGAAATTACTTCTTCCACTATGTGTGACCTTATTGTTGAGAGTACTCATGGTGATGATGTTGAAACTGGTAGTGAGTACTCATATGAGGACACCTTAGTTGAACTTGATTTGAGTGATACCATTCTCCACTCTCTATTTGCTTTTGATGATATTTATGCTATTATAGAGAGTATATCTTGTAGTTTGGGTGAAGCCTACGGGGAAAGGGAGTTTTGTCTAGACCCGTGTCTATGGCTACTCTTTCTATTTGACCCCAGTTCCAAATATAGAAATGGTGATGTTGGCGCACCCAACTTGTTTCTTGGTCTACATGACAAGCAAAGTGTCATTCTTGAAGACCCGAGAGCAAAAGTGTCATTGTTTTCTTGGGGTAATGATTCTAAATGTGCATCCTTGCTTGACACAATTGTGTTTAAATTACAAGAATCTCAACTTGTGGATGCCAAGTTGTCTATTTTCTTGAAGGAAATAATATGGATGTGCTTAAATGCTTTGTCTTCACCCTTGTATGCCTTTACACTTGATTCTTTCCTATACTACCTCTTTGCCTATGATTACATCCATGCTAGTTTTGGACTTGTTTTATGTAGAGGTAGGAAATTTGTTGGTTTGTCCACTTGTATGAATGATAATGCTATATGGATCTTGTGGACATTAGAACCAATTGAGGCTCCACCCTTGGTGTGGTCTCTTGAAGAGATAAAGAAGAAATTGTGTCTTATGGCTCCTAAGATGAAGGTAGTTTTACCTTGTGGATTATTTGATGTCATTAGGACCTTTGTAGTTTCCTTATCTCTTGGTGATTTAAATATCCAAATCCTTTGTGCATATTTTAATAAGTTTTTAATATTTAATTCAAAGGATCCTTGGTTATATTGCAAGTATAAGTAACCTTGGCATGTTGAGATGATTTATTGTACTAACTCTAACCCTCATGCCATGAGGAGTTTGTATTTGTTTGTCCTGTCTTTGGTTTTGCAAGGTTTGGATTCAAGGTCGAATCCTTTTCAAGAAGGGGAGGATGATACAAGAAAAATGGCCATCATAACTTTTGATGCCATCATTTATGGCCAACATGTGGAGAATCTGATTTTGGACACCTTGAAGGGCCGAGAGTATGCATGGGGAAGTCATGAAGTCATTTTGGACACATAATAAAGCAAATTCGTGTGTGGAAGGTTGCTTGGAGGCTTGCCTTGATGACTACCCGAGGCTCCAAAGAATTGCAAGGGTTGAAGTTTGAAGAAGGAGTCCTTACACTCCATGACCGCCCCTTATTAAGGGTGTTTTGGTCTTTTTGTGCCTTTTCTTTACACTCCATAGGAGCCTCTTTTCATTATGGGTAGTTTGGTCATGTGATGTAATAGTTATAAATAGGCTTCATGAGTCTTATTTTCTAGTTAGTTCATGATGGATATTTGAAGACTTCTTCGTCTCTCTTTAAGAATGTAGTGTAGGGCTTGGAAAGGCCAAGTAGTGTAGGTCTTGGAAAATCCATTATTGATCCTTGCTTGGAAACGGTGGTTGTAAGGCGGAGTTGATTCCCTTAGCGGTCACCATAAGAGTTTGGTGTTGTTATTGCGGGTCTTAGGGCTCTTATCTTTTGATACACGGTTTGGTTCCTTATTCTTGTAATCTCGTATGTCAAGCTATCTATCTTTTTTTTTTGTAATCTTGTTAAGCTTGTGTTTATAATCTTGAAGTCTAGTGAAGCCATGTGGGGATCTTTCGATTCACTAGCACTTGTTGTTCAACTTGTTGTTCTTGTGATAGTTGTTCATCTTGTTGTTGTTGCTGAAATCTTGTGTTGCGGGTTTTATATTGTATGATGTTGGATTCTCCCAAAGTGGTGCACTTTTGGAGAATCCGACATGGGTGCAGCCTCAAAAGTGAAGAGTCCGCACAACTTAGGGTGTGATAGGTCCAATAGCCTTAGTACCATCAAGATCTCTGAATAAATCTCAAATAAACATATGCTAATGAAAATAAATTAAGAAGGAACAAATGCAATATTTTCTTAGTCAATAGGTGAGGAACAACCCTGGGATGAATATTCAAGAAATAGCAGGATGTCTTGGATGTATTATCCCCTTATTGATGCTAGTAGAACATAGGCTGTGAGAGGCCAAAATCTTCCAACATTCATTTGGATCAACTCATGCTCTGACTCTCAATAAGGTATTAATATTCAACACCCCAAAAATTAACTCATATAATTTTTACATAACCATTTAAATAATTTGTGATCCATAGAAAATGCCAAGTATAGATATCTGATATACCAATTTCTTCTAAAATAACATTGTGCTAACATTGCTTCCAAATTAAATTTGTAATTTGTGTATCAATTATCAAGTTTTCCCAACTATATATTAATAACAAAGTGTCAACTGTGCTAATTTTTATTTCACACTTCAAGTCTAATTCATCTAATTAGTTAACTCATTCTAATACAATAGAATAATAGGTTGAGATGGAATAAAAGTTCCATAACAAACTATATTAATCCTAGGCTATTTATTTCTTTATTACTTTATTGATTTACTAATTTTGACTAGCTTTTTTGTGTCAAATTTAGCTAGTTGTTGAATTGTGATTTGTGGATTAATCGGTGAGAATGTCAACACCAATGAGGATCCTGCTTCTAGTATTAGTGGTGCTTCTTATGACTATAATATAATGATTTTTAATGCTGTTATATTTGGGTATGGCTCTAGAATTTAGATGAATATGTTTAACTCATTGTTATTTCTACTTTTTGCTGATTATTGTTGTTGTATTTTCTTTGTACTTATGCACTTTCGATTCTTTTTTCTTTTTTATATGAAATGTATTCCCGATGACACACCATGGGATGAAGGTAAGAAAATAGTTTACTGCTATGATAGGCTTATATCTGGACTTTGCTATCAGAAAGATAATCCTTGGATGAGTCAGCTTGCTATTGTTGCCTATCTTTCCATTGCTGCTAGAGTGCAGGAGACCCAAATGCCCCTTTTTTTAGACCTTCAAGTATGCTTCTATTTCATTTCTTGAAGTGTGCAATACTGGTGCTTGTATAAATGTTTGAATGTCAGTTTATGTGTTCATCTAGGGAGTCTGTTTTATTATTTAGACGACTTGGTCAAGATTTGTGTTTGAAGCAAAGAATATAAGAGATTGGAACTCTTGGTGCTCATAATTCTGAAGTGGAAAATAAATCCGGTTACACCACTATAGTTCATTGATCATATCATGAGGAGATTTGGATTCATGACCAACCTACATTTGAATTTTTTAATGAAGTGTGGATGTCCTATTTTTGTTATTATTTATTTTGAATGTTTCTTTGAAGAAGTGGAAATTTTGTTGTACAATTAATGTTGATCATCAAACACTACAAATCAAATGCCGATTCTAGGCTCTTTCTTCTTTCATTATCCACCATTTATTTATTGAAATTGCAATAATATTTTCTGTGATCAATGACATTGAGCCATGCAATGGAATACAGAATCACCTCATGAATGTTTTTAAAGTCAGAACCTAGAATTGGTGTAAGGTATAACCCCTTCCTTCGCAAAGCTTATGAGAGCCATGGTGAGAGTGCACATGTGGAGAATGAAGATTCATATTCTTCACCTTGTAGTACATCTTATCAAGGTCGAAGCTGTGTGAATGGGTATACTAGCTATAGTGTAGGTTGTCCCATGAGAAGGAGAGAGATTACATCTCTAAGGCCGAGGGGTACTCATGTGCCCTTGGGTTGTCCTAAACTCTACAATGTTGATCCTAGGAGAAGTGTTCACTCCGAAAAGGTAAGCAATTCTGGGGTACCGGGCTGCCTCCTTGTGCTAGATGATTGGCGCCATAAGTACAACATCATGCCACCGATGGTTGACTATTTAGGGTTGTTTCGAGAACCTTTACTTGTTCCATATTCCTTGGACGGGTATAAGGTTACCGAGAGAGTGAGGATTGTTTTCACCCAATTTGAATACTATGAGGAGGTGTGGTGCGATATCTTTCCCTTGACACCAGGTCATGTATGCTTGGGTGCCGATTGGTTTGCACAACATAGAGTTCCGAATGTGCTAAATTGGCCTAAGGTTATAGTGGACACCATTGGGGAAATTATCTCTTTACCTCAATTATTCCCAAATCGCAAGGAAATGTGATCACTTACTCCAAGCTGAATGATTATGAGAGACAAAATATTGAGAGGAGTAAGGGTGTGAAAGGTGGTAATCCGAGAGTGGAAAAAGGAGAGGTTGTGTGGAGTGAAGTGAGGGGGTTGCCACCAAATCATTCTAACTATGTTTGTCCTTTTCTTTCTAAGGACATTTGTGTAGGTACCAACATGGCAAGCGGAGAAGCACAAGGTCAAGGAGAAGTTGCTGCCGAAGCATGTGGAAAACCTTCACACCACGACAAAGAAGAATTTACTCAAGAACTTCAGGGTAAAATCGCTTACTCTTACACGTTTGTGCATGAGACTGATAATTGTGTGACTAGTAGCCCATTGAGTGTGAGTAGTAGCTTACCTATTTATGAGTCTATTGATTCTTTGCCTCTTGTTGATGATGTACTTGTTGGGAGTGTGGATACACTAGTTGATCCTATTGATAATCAAATTGACTCTTCTTGTAAGGTCAATTTAAGTCTACCTAGTGTTGAAGCCAATGTGTTGAATGATGGTACATCATCTTGTGGGAATTGTGTTGATCAACTTATGTGCGGAATTTGTCCACCACTTGAGGATATGTGTGATGTGTTTAATGGATCTCAAGTGAATGATTATATTGAAAATGTTGATCAAATAAATAGGAGTGACCCCTTTAGTATGACCTCTAGTAAATGTTCTACTCTCGGTTTTGCTCATAGGGATAATCATGTGCTTGAAACATCTTTGATACTTGATAATGATCTTTTAGAGAATGGATTTGCATGTTCTATATCCTCTTCATGGATAGATCCTTCTCTCTTTAAGTACAATATCTTGTTTGAAGGTGATGAGTTCACTCCTAAAGAACCTAGTGGTGAGAATGATGTTGAAGGTATAGCTTCTCATGAAAGCTATAGCCTATATGCCAAACCACTATGGTGTAAAAACATTCCTCCTAAAGATGAAAATCTCTTCTTGGGAGATGAGATTACTCTTAAGGGAAGGGAATGTGAGGCCTTGGAAAGGAATGATCAATTGGGTGATGATAATTTTGATTTGCTTGAATTCTTAAGAAACCCAATAAGTGATTTTTCCTTGAAAATTGATTATGGTTGTGATCCTTTGTATGACACCCCACCCATGTTTGATGACTATAAGGATGAATTCCTTGCTTGTAAAGACTTAAGTAATAATTCCTTGGACTTTTGTGGTGGTATGTGTCTACTTGAGGGTACTTCCATAGAAAGGGAAGGTGTCCATTATTTGGAAATTACTTCTTCCACTATCTGTGACCTTATTGTTGAGAGTACTCATGGTGATGATGTTGAAACTGGTAGTGAGTTCTCACATGAGGATACCTTAGTTGAACTTGATTTGAGTGATACCATTCTCCACTCTCTATTTGCTTTTGATGATATTTATGCTATTGTAGAGAGTATATCTTGTAGTTTGGGTGAAGCCTACGGGGAAAGGGAGTTTTGTCTAGACCCGTGTCTATGGCTACTCTTTCTATTTGACCCCGGTGCCAAATATAGAAATGGTGATGTTGGCGCACCCAACTTGTTTCTTGGTCTACATGACAAGCAAAGTGTCATTCTTGAAAACCTGAGAGCAAAAGTGTCATTGTTTTCTTGGGGTAATGTTTCTAAATATGCATCCTTGCTTGACACAATTGTGTTTAAATTACAAGAATCTCAACTTGTGGATGCCAAGTTCTCTATTTGCTTGAAGGAAATAATGTGGATGTGCTTAAATGCTTTGTCTTCACCCTTGTATGCCTTTACACTTGATTCTTTCCTATACTACCTCTTTGCCTATGATTACATCCATGCTAGTTTTGGACTTGTTTTATGTAGAGGTAGAAAATTTGTTGGTTTGTCCACTTGTATGAATGATAATGCTATATGGATCTTGTGGACATTAGAACCAATTGAGGCTCCACCCTTGGTGTGGTCTCTTGAAGAGATAAAGAAGAAATTGTGTCTTATGGCTCCTAAGATGAAGGTAGTTTTACCTTATGGATTATTTGATGTCATTAGGACCTTTGTAGTTTCCTTATATCTTGGTGATTTAAATAGCCAAATCCTTTGTGCATATTTTAATAAGTTTTTAATATTTAATTCAAAGGATCCTTGGTTATATTGCAAGTATAAGCAACCTTGGCATGTTGAGATGATTTATTGTGCTAACCCTAACCCTCATGCCATGAGGAGTTTGTATTTTTTTGTCCTTTCTTTGGTTTTGCAAGGTTTGGATTCAAGGTCGAATCCTTTTCAAGAAGGGGAGGATGATACAAGAAAAATGGCCATCATAACTTTTGATGCCATCATTTGTGGCCAACATGTGGAGAATCTGATTTTGGACACCTTGAAGGGTCGAGAGTATGTATGGGGAAGTCATGAAGTCATTTTGGACACATAATAAAGCAAATTCGTGTGTGGAAGGTTGCTTGGAGGCTTGCCTTGATGACTACCCAAGGCTCCAAAGAATTGCAAGGGTTGAAGTTTGAAGAAGGAGTCCTTACACTCCATGACCGCCCCTTATTAAGGGTGTTTTGGTCTTTTTGTGCCTTTTCTTTACACTCTATAGGAGCCTCTTTTCATTATGGGTAGTTTGGTCATGTGATGTAATAGTTATAAATAGGCTTCATGAGTCTTATTTTCTAGTTAGTTCATGATGGATATTTGAAGACTTCTTCGTCTCTCTTTAAGAATGTAGTGTAGGGTTTGGAAAGGCCAAGTAGTGTAGGTCTTGGAAAATCCATTATTGATCCTTGCTTGGAAACGGTGGTTGTAAGGCGGAGTTGATTCCCTTAGCGGTCACCATAAGAGTTTGGTGTTGTTATTGCGGGTCTTAGGGCTCTTATCTTTTGATACACGGTTTGGTTCCTTATTCTTGTAATCTCGTATGTCAAGCTATCTATCTTTTTTTTTTGTAATCTTGTTAAGCTTGTGTTTATAATCTTGAAGTCTAGTGAAGCCATGTGGGGATCTTTCGATTCACTAGCACTTGTTGTTCAACTTGTTGTTCTTGTGATAGTTGTTCATCTTGTTGTTGTTGCTGAAATCTTGTGTTGCGGGTTTTATATTGTATGATGTTGGATTCTCCCAAAGTGGTGCACTTTTGGAGAATCCGACATGGGTGCAGCCTCAAAAGTGAAGAGTCCGCACAACTTAGGGTGTGATAGGTCCAATAGCCTTAGTACCATCAAGATCTCTGAATAAATCTCAAATAAACATATGCTAATGAAAATAAATTAAGAAGGAACAAATGCAATATTTTCTTAGTCAATAGGTGAGGAACAACCCTGGGATGAATATTCAAGAAATAGCAGGATGTCTTGGATGTATTATCCCCTTATTGATGCTAGTAGAACATAGGCTGTGAGAGGCCAAAATCTTCCAACATTCATTTGGATCAACTCATGCTCTGACTCTCAATAAGGTATTAATATTCAACACCCCAAAAATTAACTCATATAATTTTTACATAACCATTTAAATAATTTGTGATCCATAGAAAATGCCAAGTATAGATATCTGATATACCAATTTCTTCTAAAATAACATTGTGCTAACATTGCTTCCAAATTAAATTTGTAATTTGTGTATCAATTATCAAGTTTTCCCAACTATATATTAATAACAAAGTGTCAACTGTGCTAATTTTTATTTCACACTTCAAGTCTAATTCATCTAATTAGTTAACTCATTCTAATACAATAGAATAATAGGTTGAGATGGAATAAAAGTTCCATAACAAACTATATTAATCCTAGGCTATTTATTTCTTTATTACTTTATTGATTTACTAATTTTGACTAGCTTTTTTGTGTCAAATTTAGCTAGTTGTTGAATTGTGATTTGTGGATTAATCGGTGAGAATGTCAACACCAATGAGGATCCTGCTTCTAGTATTAGTGGTGCTTCTTATGACTATAATATAATGATTTTTAATGCTGTTATATTTGAGTATGGCTCTAGAATTTAGATGAATATGTTTAACTCATTGTTATTTCTACTTTTTGCTGATTATTGTTGTTGTATTTTCTTTGTACTTATGCACTTTCGATTCTTTTTTCTTTTTTATATGAAATGTATTCCCGATGACACACCATGGGATGAAGGTAAGAAAATAGTTTACTGCTATGATAGGCTTATATCTGGACTTTGCTATCAGAAAGATAATCCTTGGATGAGTCAGCTTGCTATTGTTGCCTATCTTTCCATTGCTGCTAGAGTGCAGGAGACCCAAATGCCCCTTTTTTTAGACCTTCAAGTATGCTTCTATTTCATTTCTTGAAGTGTGCAATACTGGTGCTTGTATAAATGTTTGAATGTCAGTTTATGTGTTCATCTAGGGAGTCTGTTTTATTATTTAGACGACTTGGTCAAGATTTGTGTTTGAAGCAAAGAATATAAGAGATTGGAACTCTTGGTGCTCATAATTCTGAAGTGGAAAATAAATCCGGTTACACCACTGTAGTTCATTGATCATATCATGAGGAGATTTGGATTCATGACCAACCTACATTTGAATTTTTTAATGAAGTGTGGATGTCCTATTTTTGTTATTATTTATTTTGAATGTTTCTTTGAAGAAGTGGAAATTTTGTTGTACAATTAATGTTGATCATCAAACACTACAAATCGAATGCCGATTCTAGGCTCTTTCTTCTTTCATTATTCACCATTTATTTATTAAAATTGCAATAATATTTTCTGTGATCAACAACATTGAGCCATGCAATGGAATACAGACACATCATGAATGTTTTTAAAGTCAGAAAGGTCGGCTATATTTTATATTTGAAGTTTAGCCTCTTCTGACATCATAATATCTAACTTGATTTAGCCTCTTCTGATATCTATAACAAATTAAAATCACATAATTAGTAGCATGTGAGACTTGTTTACTTCCATCTGAAACATGATTGTACTTGGATTTTTGGATCACTTGTCATTTTGTTTTCTGGCCATTACATGAAAGAAAAAGGATGACTACGTTTTGTTCCCATTTCAAATATTTTTTTTGAGTTCTCTAATACCATTTACTCTAAAGGTTTTGAATCATAAAGAAATATTGGATTCGACTGCAGGTTTGTAAAAGGTAGTAAAGTTTCAGATTAAGTCAATTTTCTCTGAACTGCGCGTACAGTGCGTGATAGTTGCGTGGTGTCTATGTAAGTGATTTCTTGAAAATTATCACTCCCTCATAATAGCTTTGATGCAGTGCACACAAAAGAAGCTACCTGTTATGCACCAGATCTAGTGTGTATATTTTTACAGTGTTCAATTTTGACTTTTAGATTTTTTAAACTGTGCTTAATATAAACCTATTTTTTGTTAAGGTGGAAGCTATAAAAAGGTATAAAGGGTGATGAATCATGGCCAGGATTTTTTGCGTATAGGAGGCGTATGATCAATTCATACAATCTCAATAATGATGTGCACAAAAGGATCAAGGTACATCTTGAAGTGTTGAACTCATTTATCAATTTATTGGATTGTGCATTTATATTGATTTATTGGATAGTCAGATTTATGATAGTTGTATGTGGTCGTAGGTAGAAATTGAGCTCGGAAATGGTCTCCCTAAGGTTTGATTGATGACACAATGAAGTAGTGAAGAAAGCTATTTTACTTTATATTGTAACACCCCGTATTCTATAGACACTACTCTTACTTATATGGAACTTGGTACAGACTTGTGGTAGTAGGTAATGGACAAGATATATTTTTTTATGCAAGTTATAACACCCCGTACATTTCCGAATCTTATACGACCAACCTAGCATGGATAAAAGTATTTAAACTTGAGATAATGAGGATGTATTTAAGCGTAAAGTTAAAGTTAAGGGGTTGATTAAGGTAGAAGGATTAAGAAATTGAAAAAAGGGGAGAACATAAGTGAGGTGATTCCATGACTTAATTAAGATAGTAGGCGTATTACCTACTTAAGCTATTGGGCTGCATTTGGATATATGTCAATGGACTCAATTGAGGCCCAAAACTAAGTACACAAAATGGAAAAGATGACCATCCCAATACCTACACATCACCTACTTAGACTAGTGGACCAACTTGAGGCATATTAATGGACTCATTTGAGGCCCAAATTAAAGGGAAGGATGACCAGCCCAATACCTAAATTTTTCCAAGGCCCAATATGATGTGATCCAATTATAAATAAACCAAGTAAATGCATCACCTACTTGGACTTTTTTAGCAGCTTAAAGAGCCAAGTAGGTGCATCACCTACTTGGACTATGTTTGACCAATATATGGCTGGAAATGAGTTAAAAAGAGGTAATCTAGAAGTCTCCTTATAAGATCAATATTGTCTGATTTCTTTACTCATTTCAACATATAAATTCCTATTTAACTCTATCTCTCTCTCACTTTTCTCTCAAGCATCACACTAGCCTCCCCAATTTTTCCCTAGGGTTCTTTGACAAATCCTGCACTTTGCAAGCCTTGGTAAGTGTTTACCATTATAGCTTAATATAATATATATAAAATGTTGTGGAAATCATGTTGGTTATGTTTAAGAGGTATAGGGCAATCCCTTCTTTTGGTGGAAGTCCACTTGTGTTTAGTTTCAAAGGATTTTCCTTCCTTGTGGTTTAAACTTGTAAAGGAGCTTAATGTCTTAAAGAAATTAAGTTGGAGGGATGAAATTTCAGTAGGTTAGGGTGTGGTGTTGCCCCTAATTCGTTCCTCTTTATGTATAGCTTGGTGGAAATGTTTATACGTGTTTATATATGAAACATTTGGTGTAGTGAAAAGAGAATAGTCTCTTGGTATGTTAAAGTGAATTCGTAAACCATTGTGGACTATTTTTGGTATGTTGTTGTGGAATTCATTTAGGTGTCTTGATTGAATAAATATGTGGAGTTGCATTGAGGTGGTAATGTGAAGTATGAACTTTGTAGGAAATCCTATCGGTTTGTAACATTTGTGTTGGTTTGTAGACTATTTTGGTGGTATTGTTGTTGTGAAGTAGTGAGTTATAGTGTAAGGAGGTGGAATAAGGTTATATGGAAGTATAAAGAAGGGGGGAGTAATACACCATGTGTTTAGGAAGTTGGACGATTTTTACTTCCCGTTAAGTAACTAATTACAGTTTTGTAAACTTGTAATGTAATTAGATTTTAATGTTAGTTCAATTATGTACTTAAATTGTAGAGTAACCCTTAAAGGAAGAGCTGAATTGTTATAGGCACGTGGTGGGAAGGTAAGATATGTAAGGTTACTCTTTTTCGTATCCTTGGGCAGCATAAAATATCCACGTAGTTACCGACCTTGTTTCCATTCCGAAATGTCTTAACATAACTCAATATATGTTTATTGTCAAGTTGGCATGTCTACCTTCACTAACCAATTTATGGTATTCCCATCCTAGTCAACTAGGATCTATCTATTAGTTTGGCTTCTAAGCATTTCAATTGTGTACAAGTATTCTTTACTGTATGGCAATTACATCAAGTGTTTATTCATGTGCTTTTTACTAGGACACTGTTATTAAAAAGTCCAGGAATGTTATAACCGCCAACGTAACAATCTCAAAGATTAAATAAATTAAGTAAAGCAAATCTGGTTATATTCACGCCTAGCATGGGATGATCCCTATTTGTTTATATATATGGGTGGCAGCTCAGGGGCGTAAGCCTAGCATGGGACGATCCCTATTTGTTTATACATATGGGTGGCAGCTCAGGGGAGTAAGCCTAGCATGGGCCAATCCGATTTGTTTATCACTGATTAGTTAGTCATTTGTACTACATGGCTTATTAAAGATTATAAAGGAAAGAAGGAAAAAGGAAAGTAAAGAATGTAATGTACGTGGTTCCCCAGATACCAGCTAAGGTGGGTTATTAACATTATCTATACACTTGTACTTGATGTCACTTAAACTTTTGGATTATGTACAGTTGCCTTTAGCCATATATACTCAGTACATTCTTTTGTACTAACGTCCCTCTTGGGGGACCTACCTTTCATGCTGCAGGCACAAGCGCTAGTAGATCTCTCCAGTAGGAGTACTGGACATCTAAAGGCTATTAGTGAGCTCCAGGTTGATTCGGGGCTTTCCCAGTCAGTTGTATATATTTTTGGTATTATAGTGGTTATGTGTAAGGCGGGGACCTGTCCTGACCTTAACTAAGTCTTTGTATCTTTTAGAGGCTTTGTAGACATTGTAAAGTTAAGCATGGCAGTGTCTTGTCTTTTAGAAGTTGTGGCCCCAATGGCCAAATCCTGTATACCTAT
This sequence comes from Capsicum rhomboideum, assembly GCA_031232105.1. NCBI lineage: Eukaryota > Viridiplantae > Streptophyta > Magnoliopsida > Solanales > Solanaceae > Capsicum > Capsicum rhomboideum. The sequence continues at coordinate 58,051,742 of CP124718.1, forward strand.
TTTGTATTTACGTACTTGGTTTACTTTATCGATACATCATGTCCATACACTGCAGCACATTTGTTAGTTTAATTACATGCATAAGAGGTATCTGATCATAGGTTGGTTCCCTCGGGCCCTTACGGCTATGGGTACCTGTCCGTCCCCATGGGATTGAGGCATGACAAAAGTGGCATCTGAGCGGGTCGTCCTAGGGAGTCTACAAAGATGTGTCTATGTAGAGTCTTGCTTATGGGTGTGTTGTGAACCACATCTATAAATAGGAGGCTATAAGACATTTAGGAGTTGCTCTTTTCCTTCATTTCTTAGATCGTGCAATAGAGCCAAAGTTGTAGGTGGAGTCATATTTAACCATCGACTTTATTTTTTTTCTTTCCTCATTATAGTGAAGATGCCGATTACAAGAAGGAGTAAGAATAAAAGCACGAAGGTAGACATGGTAGCCAGATAAGGGAACAACAAGTCACCACCTAGATGAACTAATCATAGTGAAGCTGAACTTCTTCTACTCTTCCATCTCCAGAAGAGCTAAGGAGGAGAGGAGTACTCCTAGAATCACCTATTAATATTAGTGAGCAAGATTTAAGGAATGCGGTGCAATGGTTGACTCGTACAGTTGCTGCACAAAGTCAAGGACAAGCTGGTCCAACTACAGGTATTGGTCGTAAGGATAGGGTAGCTAGTCTACGGACACAGGATTTCCTCAAATTTGATCCCCCCACATTCACCGAATCAGATCTTAATGAAGACCCACAAGACTTAATGGATCAAATCCAAAGGGAATTGGAAGTCGTGCATGTATCTGGTGTAGAGACAGTTGAACTTGCAGCGTATAGATTAAAAGAAGGGGCTATCTTATGGTATAAAGATTGGAAACGATCTAGAGGCACCGGTGCACTTTCAGCTAGTTGGGAAGAGTTCAAAATGGCATTTCTTGATCATTACCTTCCATTTGAGATTTGAGAGGCTCGTACAGATCAGTTCTTAAACCTTCATCAAGGTAATATGAGCATGAAGGAGTACAGTCTTTGGTTTACCTCTTTGGCTAGGTATGCTCCTAATGTAGTAGCTACTATAGATGATAGAGTTCATCGATATATGGATAGATTGGATTCGTATTTGGTTAGGGATTTTACTATTGGTGCTTTGAATAGAGACATGGATATAGCAAGAATACAAGCTTTTGCACAAAAAATCGAGGATCAGAGGCAAAGGAGAAGAACACAGGAATTTGAAAGAGGACCTTCCAAGAAGGCTAAACCTACTGGGAAGTTCATGGCATCCCAAGGAGAGTTTAGGACTTTGTTTCTTAATAGACAGCCTAGGCCATCACCTATCTACTCTACAGCAAGTGCTCCACCCCAATTCCAAGGCTTTAGGGGCAACCAATTTGGGCAAAAAAGTAAACTTCAAAGTTCATGGACAACGGGGTATCAAGAACAAGGGAGTATGAGCCAATTAAGGCCTTATCGTCAGCCATGTAGGCAATACGGGAAGCTTCATTTAGGTGCATGTTGGTTTGGGATGGATGCTTGCTTTTGGTGTGATATGTCGGGGCATATGATGAGAGAGTGCCCATAGAGGGGCACAGGTAGTATAGCACGACCTACTGAATCAGCCGTTGCCTCATCATCATCGGTTCCTTTCTTAGGTAGAGGTGTATAGCCTACTGTTTGTGGAAGAGGTAGTAAAGAAACAACTAGTTCAAGTGGAGCCCAGAATCGTACCAATGCTTTAGCAGATCGACAAAATTTGAAGGCTTCTCTGGATGTGGTTACAGGTACATTATCTATCTTTTCACATAATGTATATGCATTAATTGATCCGGGTTATACACTATCGTATGTCACTCCATTGATTCTTGGAAAATTCGAAAGAACACCAGAATCATTAGTTAAGCCATTTGAAGTATCTACACCAGTTGGTGAATTTATTATAGCTAAGAGAGCCTATCGTAATTGCATAATAACTGTTTGTGATCATGATACGTTGGCTGATCTTGTTGAGCTAGAGATGGTAGATTTTGATGTTATAATGGGTATGGATTGGTTGTCTTCTTGTTATGCCATAGTAGATTGCCGAACGAAGAAGGTACATTTTCATTTTCCAAAGGATACAATCTTTAAATGGAGCGGTATTGTTGGAGTGCCAAAAGGTAAGTTTATTTCTTATCTTAAGGCAAAAAAAATTATATCCAAGGGGTACATATGTCACCTAGTAAGAGTGAAAGATACAACTATAGAGCCACCAACTCTTCAATCTATTGCAGTGGTAAATGAATTTCTTGATGAATTTCCTGAAGATCTCTCGGGTTTGCCTCCAGAATGAGAAGTAGAGTTTGGTATTGATATGATTCCAGGTACTCAACCTATCTCTATTCCTCCATATAGAATGGCCTAGGCAGAATTTTGAGAATTAAAGGAGCAATTAAAAGACTTGCTAGAAAAGGGATTCATAAGGCCTAGTATATCCCCGTGAGGTGCACCAGTGTTATTTGTACGCAAGAAAGATGGCATGTTGAGAATGTGTATTGATTACAGAAAATTGAATAAGGTGACAATTAAGAACAAATATCCCCTCCCTAGATTTGATGATTTGTTTGATCAATTACAAGGTGCTAAATGTTTCTCAAAGATTGACTTGAGGTCGGGTTACCATCAAGTAAAGGTCAGAGAGAGAGAGAGAGATACTTAAGACATCCTTTTGAACACGGTATGGTCATTATGAGTTTTTAGTTATGTCCTTCGGGCTAACAAATGCACCAGCAACTTTTATGGATTTGATGAATAGGGTGTTTCCGACGTTTTTAGACGTGTTCGTGATAGTGTTTATAGATGATATTCTTGTCTATTCAATATCAAAAGAGGACCATGCTAGTCACTTACGACATGTGTTGCAGATTCTTTGTGATCATAAGTTATTTGCAAATTTCTCTAAATGTGAGTTTTGGTTAAAATCTGTAACATTCTTGGGTCATATTGTAGCTTATTAAGGAATAAAGGTTGATACTAAAAAGATAGAAGCTGTGAAGAACTGGCCAAGGCCTGCAACGCCTACAGAGATTCGTAGTTTCCTCAGATTGGCAGGTTATTATAGAAGGTTTGTTGAAGGATTTTATTCTATTGCTGCACCTAACAAAGCTAACACACAAGGAAACCAAGTTTCAATGGAACGATGCATGTGAAAAGAGTTTCAAAGATCTGAAGAATAAGTTGACTTCTACACTTGTATTGGTACTTCCGGAAGGCAAAGAAAGGTATACGGTGTATTGTGATGCTTCAAGAGTTGGCTTGGGATGTGTATTGATGCAGTATGGTAAAGTAATAGCTTATGACTTAAGACAATTTCGGTCTCATGAGAAAAATTATCCGACACATAATCTTGAGCTAGCAGCAGTAGTATTTGCTTTAAAGATATGGTGCCACTACTTGTATAGGGTTCATGTTGACATACATACCGACCATAAGAGTTTGCAATATATCTTTAAGAATAAGGACCTAAATCTGAGGCACCAAAGGTGGCTTGAACTATTAAGAGATTATGACATTGATATTTTATATCATCCGTGGAAAGCAAATGTGGTAGTTGATACACTAAGTCGTAAGGCAATCTGGCATTGCAGAATTTGTAGCCCAATGTCCAAATTATCAACAAATAAAAGTGGAGCATCAAAAGCTTGGAGGTTATATGCAACGTATGGATCTTCCAATTTGGAAGTGGGACATGATCAATTTGGATTTCGTCACTGGTTTGCCTAGCACAATTCAGAAGTTCGATTCCATATGCGTAATTGTTGACAAACTTACCAAGTCAGCATACTTCTTACCTGTTAAGACTACTTATACAGCTTAAGAGTATGCAAAATTATATATTAAAGAGATAGTTTGACTACACAGAGTTCCAATCTCTATTATATCTGATAGGGGAGCTCAATTTACTGCAAACTTTTGGAAGTATTTTCAGAGGAGTTTGGGTACACAAGTGAATTTAAGTACAACTTTTCACCCTCAGAAGGATGGATAGACAGAACATACCATGCAAACACTTAAAGATATGTTGCGAGCTGATGTATTAGACTTTAAAGATAGTTGGGATGATCATTTACCTCTTATTGAGTTTGCCTACAATAATATCTATCATTCAAGTATCAAGATGGCGACTTATGAAGCCTTATAAGGAAGAAAATGTAGGTCACCGATTGGGTGGTTTGAAGTAGGTGAGACTGTTTTATTTTGACCAGATCTTATTCATCAAGCCATGGAAAAGGTTAAGGTGATACAACAACGGCTAGGAACAACCCAAAGCAGACATAAATCATATGTCGATGTTAGAAAAAGGGGGCTAGAGTTTGCTATAGGTGATTGGGTATTTTTGAAAGTATCGCCAATGAAAGGGGTGATGCGATTTGGAAAAAAGGGAAAGCTAAGCCCACGTTATATAGGACCATATAAGATTATCCAAAGATTTGGCCAAGTCGCATATGAGTTGGAACTACCCCAAGAACTCTCCACAGTTCATCCAGTGTTTCACATCTCAATGCTTCAAAAGTGCATAGGAGATCCATCTCATATTACTCCTACTGAAGAAGTACAAGTTACGAAAGATCTCACCTATGAAGAAGTACCTATTGCTATTCTGGATCGATAAGTTAAGAAGTTAGAAATAAAGAAGTAGCTTTCGTAAAAGTACTTTGGAGGAATTAGCAGGTAGAAGAGATCACATAGGAAGCTGAGAAAATGATGAAATCTAAGTATCCTCAATTATTTGAAACCGAAGAGGAAGCCTTAGATGCTGAATTGGAGCAATAACAAGTAAGTATATATATAATTATTATGTGGTAGCATAAAGATTAAACTTAGGCTCTAACTTGTTTTGGAAGAGTAGTGATGATATTAACATTCGAGGATGAATGTTTCTAATGGGGGAAGGATGTAACACCCTGTATTCTATAGAAACTACTCTTACTTATATGGAACTTGGTACGGACTTGTGGTAGTAGGTAATGGACTAGATATATACGATTTATGCAAAGTTATAACACCCCATACATTTCCAAAACTTATACGACCAACCTAGCATGGATAGTATGCAGCACTTGTACGGAGCATAAAGGTTTCGAACTCTTTTATTATATGAATCTTAAGGATAGGACCCTACCCTATTCTCGAACCCTCTGCCGAGCTCTACCCTGCCCGCATTTACTTGTGTTTTGAAGAGGAAAAAAAATCTCTCTACCTGCAAAGTATTTAAACTTGAGATAATGAGGATGTATTTAAGCGTAAAGTTAAAGTTAACAAGTGGATTAAGGTAGAAGGATTAAGACATTGGAAAAAGGGGAGAACATAAGCGAGGTGCTTCCGTGACTTAATTAAGATAGTAGGCGTATTACCTACTTAAGCTATTGGGCTGCATTTGGATATATGTCAATGGACTCAATTGAGGCCCAAAACTAAGTACACAAAATGGGAAAGATGACCAGCCCAATACCTAAGCATCACCTACTTAGACTATTGGACCAAATTGAGGCATAATAATGGACTAATTTGAGGTCCAAATTAATGGGAGGGATGACCAGCCCAATAGCTAAATTTTTCTAAGGCCCAATATGATGTGATCCAATTAGAAATAAACTAAGTAGGTGCATCACCTACTTGGACTTTTTGAGCAGCTTAAAGAGCGAAGTAGGTGCATCACCTACTTGGACTATGTTTGACCAATATGTGGCTGGAAATGAGTTAAAAAGAAGTAGTCTAGAAGTCTCCTTATAAGATCAATATTGGCTTATCTCTTTACTCATTTTAACATACATATTCTGATTTGACTCCATCTCTCTCACTTTTCTCTCAAGCATCACACCAGCCGCCCTAAATTTCCCCTAGGGTTCTTGGACAAATCCTCCACTTTGCAAGCCTTGGTAAGTGTTTACCCTTATAGATTAATGTAATATATGTATAAAAGGTTGTGGAAATCATGTTGGTTATGTTTAAGAGGTATAGGGCAGTCCCTTTTTTTGGTGGCAGTCCACTTGTGTTTAGTTTCAAAGGATTTACCTTCCTTGTGGTTTAAACTTGTAAAGGAGCTTAAGGTCTTAAAGAAATTAAGTTGGAGGGATGAAATTTCAGTAGGTTAGGGTGTGGTTCTTCCCCTAATTCATTCCTCTTTATGTATAGCTTGGTGGAAATGTTTATACGTATTTATATGGAACATTTGGTGTAGTGAAAAGAGAATTGTGTCTTGTTATGTTAAAGTGAATTCGTAAACCATTGTGGACTATTTTTGGTATGTTGTTGTGGAAGTCATTTAGGTGTCTTGATTGAATAAATATGTTGAGTTGCATTGAGGTGGTAATGTGAAGTATGAACTTGGTAGGAAATCTAATCTGTTTGTAACATTTGTGTTGGTTTGTGAACTGTTTTGGTGGTGTTTTTATGAGGTAGTAAGTTATAGTGTAAGGAGGTGGAATAAGGTTATATGGTAGTATAAAGAAGGAAGGAGTGATATACCATGTGTTTAGGTAGTTGGACGATTTTTACTTCCCATTAAGTAACTAATTACCGTTTCATAAACTTGTAATGTAATTAGGTTTTAATGTTAGTTCCATTATGTACTTAAAGTGTAGAGTAACACTTAAAGGAAGAGCTGAATTGTTATAGGCATGTGGTGGGAAGATAAGGTATGTAGGGTTACTCTTTTTCGTATCCTTTGGCATCATAAAATATCCACCTAGTTAACGACCTTGTTACCATTTCGAAATGTCTTAACGTAACTCAATATATGTTTATTGTCAAGTTGGCATGTCTACCTTCACTAACCAATTTCTGGTATTCCCATCTTAGTCAACTAGGATCTATCTATTAGTTTGGTTCCTAAGGATTTCAATTGTGTACAAGTATTCTTTAGTTTATGGCAATTACATCAAGTGTTTATTCACGTGCTTTTTACTAGTGCACTATTATTCCAAAGTCCATGAATGTTATAACCACCAACGTAACAATCTCAAAGATTAAATAAATTAAGTAAAGTAAATCTGGTTATATTCGGGTGGCAGCTCAGGGACGTAAGTCTAGCATGGGCCGATCCCAATTTGTTTACCACTAATCAGTTGGTCATTTGTACTACATGGCTTAGTAATGATTATAAAGGAAAGAAGGAAAAATAAAAGTAAAGAATGTAATGTACGTGGTTACCCAGATACCAGCTAAGGTGGGTTATCAACATTATCTATACACTTGTACTTGATGTCACTTAAACTTTTGGATTATGTACAGTTACTTTTAGCCTTATATACTTAGTACATTCTTTCGTAATGATGTCCCTCTTGGGGGACCTACCTTTCATGCTGCAGGCACAGGGGCTAGTAGATCTCTCCTATAGGAGTTCTAGATATCTAAAGGCTATTGCTAAGCTCCAGGTTGATTCGGGGCTTTCCGAGTCAGTTGTTTATATTTTTGGTATTATGTAGTGGTTATGTGTAAGGTGGAGACCTTTCCCGACCTTAACTAAGTCTTTGTATCTTTTAGAGGCTTTGTAGACATTGTAAAGTTAAGCATGGTAGTGTCTTGTCTTTAAGAAGTTGTGGCCCCAACGACCAAGTCCTGTATACCTATTTTGTATTTACGTACTTGATTTACTTTATCGATACATCATGTCCATACACTGCAACACATTTGTTAGCTTAATTACATGCATAAGAAGTATATGATCATAGGTTGGTTCTCTCGGGCCCTTAAGGCTACGGGTGCTTGTCCTCCCCCATGGGATTGAGGCATGACATATATATAATTCACTTCTCACTCAATGGCTTCTGCCTAATTGCACTTGTCCTACTTCTCACCAAAAATATTGTAAGATTTCTTACAAAGCTCACCTTTTGTTTTTTGAAAGTTTATATGTAAACCTGTAGGGAGGTTGGATAACTTTGAATTTCACTATGTATCACTACCAAATTACCTATGGATGACAAAGTTCGTCTTGTTGCATTGAAGTATTTTGTTCTCATAGGATGATTAACCTTGACTAGTGTTGAACATAATTTTTTCTAACTTTTAATTTCATTTTGAATTGGTAGGAAAATGCCCAGTGATCGAATTTGAGTGATGGCTACATGTCAAGTCGACCTATTGAAGTGAATGGTGTATGTTTGAATATATTTTATTTCAAGTGGAATTTATTTTTAGTATAGATCTTGAAAATATTGCTTTCTAAGCATGTGTAGTACATTTTGAATTCATTGTTATTGTCAAAGTTTATTACAAATCTATACATTTGAATATTTATTAGATAGTTTGGTGCTTGAGATCATTTATATATGTATGTATGTATGTATGTGTATATACATATATATATATAGAGAGAGAATTTTTGGCTATAAAATTCTTGACAATGTTGCCATACTTCAAAAGTGTGGCTATAGGAATGTCAATTGTGTGCATGTATATAAGAAAAGGTTACACTTTATAAGTGTTGTCTTAGAAGAGGTATAAAAGGCTGTGCTTTTAAGGCGTGGAAAATAATAAATCAAAGGCCACACTTTCCAATTATAAAATTATAAAATAAGTGTTGCTAATGAGATGCTATAAAGTGTGGCCTTTGTACCTTATCGGCCACGCTTCTTAAGTGTAGCTGCTATGGTCAAACATAAAAGTGTGGCCTAAAGTCAAAGTTTATGCCTCTTTAGCCCACCATCGGAAAAGTGCAGCCTTTGATCAAAGTCCATACTTTTTACTAGTTTAGGCCACACTTTACAAGGATAGCTAAAAGCCTAAAATATTGTAGTTAATGATAAATTGAATACTAGGTTGTCATGCTTTTCAAAAGATTGTTTGTAAGGAAAGGAGGAAGCCATCAAGGTTCAGACTGATCTTGAGGCTAAGCTTAGTAAAATCACTCTTGATCTTGAAGCCTCACTATATCCTAAAAAGAATCTTGAAAATGGAGCTAATTGAAATAAAGGAGGAACTTAAAAGATCTCTCTTGTGGACTACTTCGTCAGACATTCTTGCTAGGATGAATAATCTAAAGTCAAACTCTGGTGAGGTTCTTGGTTCTCAAAGGAACAAGAATCCTTAATATCCTTATAGCAAGTACGTATCTGGCCCTGACAATTGGCTATTCACTTATTATGGTCTAAATGGCCATTACAAGTCTCAGTGTCAGTGTAACACCCCATATCCTACGTATACTAGTTCCACTAATATGTCACTTAAAATAAGGCAATGTGACACGACTAAGTTAACGTCGGTGAAATTATTTAAACTTGGGATCGTGAGTAGGTATTTGGGTCTAAAGTTTAAAGTGACCAAGTGTACACAAGCTGTAAGTTAAGGGATTAAGAACCGAAAATGGAATTAACTATTGAGGTGCTTGCTTGACTTAATTAAGCTAGTAGGTGAATCACCTACTTGAGATATATGGACCAAGTAAATGGACCCAAGGTTATGGATCAGATTTGGGCCAAGTTAAATGTTCCAAAGAGGTGTATTACCTATTTAAACGATTGGGCTGAATTAAGACATATGCTAATTGACTCAATGGAGGCCCAAGTTGAGTAATTAAAAGGGGAAGAATGATCAGCCCAACTCCAAGTTTAATTGAGGCCCAAACTAAGTACATAAAAGGGGAAAGATGACCAGCCCACTACCTAAATATAATCAAGGCCCAAACTGAAATGGTCCAACTAGAAATAAACCAAGTAGGTGCATCACCTACTTGGACTATTTTGGGCAGATTAATTAGCCAAGTAGGTGCATCACCTACTTGGGCTACTTTTGACCAAAAATGTGGCAAAGAATTGATAAAAAGAGGTGGTCAAAAAGGGTGTATATAGGGGTCATTTCAGCATTGTTTTTTCATTCACTACACTTGCCAAATTCCAGCTTTTAATTAACTCTCTCTCCCCTTTCTTGGACTAATATCCCATTTTGCAAGACTTGGTAAGTGTTTACCCTTATATCTTAATGTAATATATGTATAATAAGTTGTGGAAAACATGTTGGTTGTGTTTAAAATGTATAGGGCAGTCCCTTAATTAGTTGGCAGTCCACTTGGGTTAGTTTTGATGAATTTGTCTTCCTTGTGGTTTGGAATTATATAGGGGCTTAAGGTGTTGAAGAAATTAAGTTAGGAGAATGAAATTTTAGTATATTAAAGTTTGGTTCTGCCCCCTAAATCGTTCCTTGTATGTATGGGTTGATGGAAATGTTTATACATGTTTGTAAATGGACTGTTTGGTGTAGTGAAAAGAGAATGTTCTCTTGTTATGTTAAACTGAATTTTGGAACTGTTGTGGACTGTTTTGGGTATGTTACTATGGAAGGCAGTAGGGTGACCTTATGGGATGAATATATGGAGTTTCGTTGGAGTGAAAATGTAAAGGATAAACTAGGTAGGTAATCCTATCAGTTTGTAATGTTTATGTCAACATATGGACTGTTTTGGTAACATTATTATTGTGAGGCAGTGGGCTGCTGTGTAGGAGCTGGAATAGTGTTACGTGGAAGTATTAAGGAGGTTGGAATGATATACCACGTGTTGGGGTGGTTGGACAGATTTTATTAGTTAGTTACCGCCTTGTAAACCTATAATGTGATTAGCTTTTAATGTAGCTCCATTATGTCCTTGTATTGTAGAGTAACACATAAGGAAGGAGCTGAATTGTTGTAATCACGTGGTGTGAAGTTAAGGTATGTAAGGTTATTCTTTTTCGTATCCTTTGGCATCGTATACTGTCCACATAGTTAATGACCTTGTTTCCACTCCGAGATGTTCTAAAGTACCTCAATACATATCTACTTTCAAATTTCAGATGTTGTCCTTTGTTGTTCCAAAAAGGATCCCTAATGTTATAACCACCACTATAACAACTTCAAAGATTAAATAAAGTAAGCAACTCAATATGGTTATGTTCGGGTGGCAGCTCGAGGGGGCTTATAGCCCAACATAGAGACGATCCCGATTTATTATGTTCAGGTGGCAGCTCGAGGGGGCTTATAGCCCAGCATAGAGATGATCCCGATTTATTATGTATGGGTGGCAGCTCGAGGGGGCTTATAGCCCAGCATAGAGACGATCCTAGATTATGTTACCAATGATCAGTTAGGTATAAGTATGGCACGCCTTATAAAGACAAGAAAGTAAAGAAAGAAAAAGGAAGTAATGAATGTAATGTATACAGTTCCATGATTACAGTAAAGGTGGTTTATCATTATTATCTCTTTATTTGTATCTGATTCCTTTTGAGTTCTTATATTTTATACAGTTACCTGTAGCCTTATATACTCAGTACATTCTTTCGTACTGACGTCCCTCTTATGAGACCCACCTTTCATGCTACAGGTACAGGAGCTAATAGGTCTCTCCAATAGGAGCACAAGATATCTAAAGGCTATTGGTGAGCTCCAGATTGATTCGGGGCTTTTCGAGTCAGTTGCATGTATTTTTGGTATTGTATAAAAGTGACGTGTAAGGCGGGGGTTTGTCCGAACCTTAACTAAGTCCATGTGTTTTCTTTAGAGGCTTTGTAGACATTATAAAGTCCAGCATGGTAGTGGTTTGTCTTTTAGTTGTCGTGAACCCAACGTCCAAGTCTTGTATATCTATTTGGTATACATCTACCTGATTTACTTTACTGATATATCATGTCTATACACTACAACATATTTGTTAGCTCAATTACATGCATAAGAAATACATGAACATAGGTTGGCTCTCTCGGGCCTTAACGGCTCCGGGTGCCAGTCCGCCCCAATGGGTTTTGAGGCATGACAAAAGTGGTATCAGAGCAGGTCGTCCTAGGGTGTCTACAAAGCCGTGTCTGTGTAGAGTCTTACTTATGGATGTGTTGTGTACCACATTTATAAGTATGAGGCTACGGGACATTTAGGGGTTGTTTCTTTTCTTCATTTCTTAGATCGTGTGATAGAGCTAATGATGTATTTAACCTTAAATAATTTTTTTTCTATATAGTGAAGATGCCAATTTCAAGAAGGAGTAAGAATAAAAGCAAGCAAGTGGATATGGCTACCGGAGAGGGTACCAGCAAGTCACCACCTATACAAGCTAATCAAAGTAAGACTCAAGATGAGTTTGTATCCCGAACTTCTTCTATTCTTCCATCTCCAGAAGAGCTAAGAAGGAGAGGAGTACTCCCAGAATCACCTATTAATATCAGTGAGCAAGATTTAAGGAATGCGGTGCAATTATTGACTCGTACTGTTGCTGCACAAGGTCAAGGACAAGCTGGTCCAACTACAGGTACCACTGGTGCAGATAGGGCAGCCAGTCTACGGACACAGGATTTCCTTAAATTAGATCCTCCCACATTCACCGGATCAGATCTTAATGAAGATCCACAGGACTTTATGGATCAAATCCAAAGAGATTTAGGTGTTATGCATATATTTGGTATAGAGACAGTTGAGCTTGCAGCATACAGACTGAAAGGAGAGGTATCTTACGGTATGAAGATTGGAAACGATCTAGGGGTGTCAGTGTACTTCCAGCTAATTGAGAAGAATTCAAAATGGCATTCCTTGATCACTATCTTCCATATGAGATCCGAGAGGATCGTGCAGATCAGTTTTTATATCTTTGTCAAGGAAATATGAGCGTCAGAGAGTACAGTCTTTGGTTTAACTCTTTGGCTAGGTATGCTCCTAATGTGGTGGCTACTATGGATGATAGAGTTCATCGTTATGTGGATAGACTGGATCCCTATTTGGTTAGAGATTGCACTATTACTGCTCTAAATAGAGATATGGATATATCAAGGATACAAGCATTATCACAAAAAATGGAAGATCAGAGACAAAGAAGAAGGACACAAGAGCCAGAGAGAGGGTACTCCAAGAGGGCTAGGTCTGTGGGGCAGTTTATGCCATCCCAAAGTGAGTTCAGGCCTCGATTTTCTAATAGACCACCTAGGCCACCATCTTCCTACTTTACAGAAAGTGCTCCACCCCGATTGCAAGGGTTTAGGGGCAACCAATTTAGGCCAAGGAGTTGGATTCAAGGTTCACGGATAGCAGGGTATCAAGGACAAGGGACTATGAGTCAATCAAGACCTCCTCTTCAGCCATGTAGTCAATGTGGAAAGCTTCATTTAGGATCATGTCGGTTTGGGACAAATACTTGCTATTGGTGTGGTATATCGGGGTATATGATAATAGAGTGCCCACAAAGGGCTACGGGTAGTGTGACACGACCTACGGGATCAGCCATTGCATCATCATCATCGGTCCCTTTCTTAGGTAGGGATGTATAGCCTACTGGTCATGGTAGAGGTGCTAGAGGAGCATCCAGTTCTAGTGGAGCCCAGAACCATACCTATGCCTTGATTCAGAGGCTTGTCCGGATGTAGTTACAGGTACATTATCCATCTTTTCACATAATGTATATGCATTGATTGATCCGGGCTCTACCCTATCGTATGTCACTCCATTGATTGCTGAAAAATTCAAAAGAACACCAGAATTATTAGCTAAGCCATTTGAAGTATCTACCCCAGTTGGCAAGTCTATTGTAGCGAAAAGAATCTATCATAATTGTATAGTAACTGTTTGTGATCATGATACGTTGGCTGATCTTGTCAAACTAGAAATGGTAGATTTTGATGTTATAATGGGTATGGATTGGTTGGCTTCTTGCTATGCCACAGTTGATTGCCGAACAAAGAAGGTACATTTTCATTTTCCAAAAGAGATAGTCCTTGAGTGGAGGGGTAATGTTGGAGCGCCAAAAGGTAAGTTTATTTCTTATCTTAAGGCGAAGAAAATGATATCCAAGGGGTACATATGTCACCTAGTAAGGGTGAAAGATACAGATGTGGAGCCACCGACTCTTCAATCTGTTCCAGTAGTAAATGAATTCCTTGATGTATTTCCTGAAGATCTCCCGAGGTTACCTCCAGAATGAGAAGTAGAGTTTGGTATTGATGTGATTCTAGATACTCAACCTATCTCTATTCCTCCATATAGAATGGCCCCGAAAGAGTTATGGGAATTGAAGGAAAAATTAAAAGACTTGCTGGACAAGGGATTCATAAGGCCTAGTATGTCCCCTTGGGGTGCACCAGTGTTATTTGTACGCAACAAAGATGGCACACTGAGGATGTGTATTGATTATCGGCAACTGAATAAGGTGACAATTAAGAATAAATATCCCCTCCCTAGAATTGATGATTTGTTTGATCAATTACAAGGTGCTAAATGTTTCTTAAAGATTGACTTGAGGTCGGGTTACCATCAAGTAAAGGTCAGAGAGAGAGACATACCCAAGACAGCTTTTCGAACACGGTACGGTCATTATGAGTTTTTAGTTATGTCCTTTGGACTAACAAATGCACCAGCAACTTTCATGGATCTAATGAATAGGGTGTTTAAGCCGTTTTTAGACGTGTCCGTGATAGTATTTATAGATGATATTCTTGTCTATTCAAGATCAAAAGAGGACCATGCTAGTCACTTACGACAGGTGTTGCAGATTCTTCGTGATCGTAAGCTATATGCAAAATTCTCTAAATGTGACTTTTGGTTAAAATCTGTAGCATTCTTGGGTCATATTGTATCTGATAAAGGAATAAGTGTTGATACTCAAAAGATAAAAGTTGTGAGAAACTGGCCAAGACCTACAACACCTACAGAGATTCGTAGTTTCCTCGGGTTGGCAGGTTATTATAGAAGGTTTATTGAAGGATTTTCTTCTATTGATGCACCTTTAACAAAGATAACACACAAGGCAACTAAGTTTCAATGGAATGAGGCATGTGAGAAGAGTTTCCAAGATCTGAAGAATAAGCTGACCTCTACCCCCGTATTGATACTTCCAAAAGGCGCAGAAGGGTATGTGGTGTATTGTGATGCTTCAGGAGTTGTCTTGGGATGTGTATTGATGCAACAGGGTAAAGTGATAGCTTATGCCTCAAGACAATTGCGGCCTCATGAGAAAAATTATCCGACATATGATCTCAAGCTAGCAGCAGTAATATTTGCTTTAAAGATATGGCGCCACTACTTGTATGGGGTTCATGTTGATATATATACCGATCATAAGAGTTTGCAATATATCATTAAGCAGAAGGACTTAAATTTGAGGCAGCGGAGGTGGCTGGAATTATTAAAAGATTATGACATTGATATTTTATATCATCCGGGGAAAACAAATGTGGTAGGGATGCATTAAGTCGTAAAGCAATGGGGAACACTTATGGACAGCTTACAGAAAGACAATGGTTAATCAAGGATCTACATCAATTAGCTAGCTTAGGGGTTCGCCTTCTTGAAACTCCAGATGAAGGAGTTGTTGTGCAAAATGCGGCCGAATCCTCATTAGTAGCTGAAGTGAAAGAAAAGCAGTATGCAGATCCTATTCTATCACAGCTTAAGGAAAATGTACAGCAAGGTATGACAAAGGCATTTACGCTTACGCAAGAAGGAGTACTTCAGTGCCAAAAAAGACTATGTGTACCTAATGTAGATGAGCTAAGGAGAAGGATTATGGCAGAGGTGCATCATTCCAGGTATTCTATTCATCCGGGATTAACTAAAATGTACCATGATCTGAAAGGAATATATTGGTGGGGTGACATGAAGAAGGACATTGCTGAATTTGTAGCCCAACACCCAAATTTTCAACAAGTAAAAGTAGAACATCAGAAGCCTGGAGGTTATATACAATGTATAAATCTTCCAGTCTGGAAGTGGGACATGATTAATATGGACTTCATCACAGGTTTTCCTCGTACACTCCGAAAATATGATTCCATATGGGTAATAGTTGACAGGCTTACCAAGTCATCACACTTTCTACCGGTCAAGACCACTTATACAGCTGAGTAGTGATGGTACTAACATTCAAGGATGAATGTTCTTAAGGGGGGAATGATGTAGCACCCTGTATCTTACGTATACTAGTTCCACTTATATGTCACTTAAAATAAGGCAATGTGATACGACTAAGTTAGCGTCGGTGCAATTATTTAAACTTGGGATAGTCAGTAGGTATTTGGGTCTAAAGTTTAAAGTGACCAAGTGTACACAAGCTGTAAGTTAAGTAAAGGGATTAAGAACCGAAAATGGAATTAACTATTGAGGTGCTTGCTTGACTTAATTAAGCTAGTAGGTGAATCATCTACTTGAGATATATGGACCAAGTTAATGGACCCAAGGTTATGGATCAGATTAGGGCCAAGTTAAATATTCCAAAGAGGTGTATTACCTATTTAAACGATTGGGCTGAATTAAGACATATGCTAATTGACTCAATGGAGGCCCAAGTTGAGTAATTAAAAGGGGAAGAATGATCAGCCCAACTCCAAGTTTAATTGAGGGCCAAACTAAGTACCTAAAAGGGGAAAGATGACCAGCCCACTACCTAAATGTAATCAAGGCCCAAACTGAAATGGTCCAACTAGAAATAAACCAAGTAGGTGTATCACCTACTTGGACTGTTTTGGGAAGATTAATTAGCCAAGTAGGTACATCACCTACTTGGGCTACTTTTAACCAAAAATGTGGCTAAGAATGGATAAAAAGAGGCGGTCAAAAAGGGTGTATATAAGGGTCATTTCAGCATTATTTTTTCATTCACTACACTTGCCAAATTCCAGCTTTTAATTAACACTCTCTCCCCTTTCTAAACCAGAACAGCCGCCCTAGTTTTCCTTTAGGGTTCTTGGACTAATCTCCCATTTCGCAAGCCTTGGTAAGTGTTTACCCTTATAGCTTAGTGTAATATATGTATAATAGGTTGTGGAAAACATGTTGGTTGTGTTTAAAATATATAGGGCAGTCCCTTAATTAGTTGGCAATCCACTTGGGTTAGTTTTGATGAATTTGTCTTCCTTGTGGTTTGGACTTGTATAGGGGCTTATGATGTTGAAAAAACTAAGTTAGGAGAATGAAATTTCAGTATATTAAAGTTTGGTTCTTCCCCTAAATCGTTCCTTGTATGTATGGCTGATGGAAATGTTTAAACGTGTTTGTAAATGGACTGTTTGGTGTAGTGAAAAAAGAATGTTCTCTTGTTTTGTTAAACTAAATTTTGGAACTGTTGTGGACTGTTTTGGGTATGTTACTATAGAAGGCAGTAGGGTGACCTTATGGATGAATATATGGAGTTTCGTTGGAGTGGAAATGTAAAGGATAAACTAGGTAGGTAATCCTATCAGTTTGTAATGTTTATGTCAACATATGGACTGTTTTGGTAAATTATTGTTGTGAGGCAGTGGGCTGCTATGTAGGAGCTGTAATAGTGTTACGTGGAAGTATTAAGGAGGTTGGAATGATATACCACGTGTTGGGGTGGTCGGACAGATTTTATTTCCCGTTAAGTAGTTAGTTACAACCTTGTAAACCTATAATGTGATTAGCTTTTAATGTAGCTCCATTATGTACTTGTATTGTAGAGTAACACATAAGGAAGGAGCTAAATTGTTGTAATCACGTGGTGTGAACTTAAGGTATGTAATGTTATTCTTTTCCATATCCTTTGGCATCCTATACTGTCCACATAGTTAATGACCTTGTTTCCACTCCGAGATGTTCTAAAGTACCTCAATACATATCTACTTTCAAATTTCAGATGTTGTCCTTTGTTGTTCCAAAAAGGATACATAATGTTATAACCACCATTATAACAACTTCAAAGATTAAATAAAGTAAGGAACTCAATATGGTTATGTTCGGGTGGCAGCTCGAGGGGGCTTATAGCCCAGCATAGAGATGATCCCAGATTATGTTACCACTGATCAGTTGGGTATATGTATGGCACGCCTTGGAAAGACTAGAAAGTAAAGAAAGAAAAAGTGAAGTAATGTATACGGTTCCATGATTACAGTAAAGGTGGTTTATCATTATTATCTATTCATTTGTATTTGATTCCTTTTGAGTTCTTATATTTTATACAGATACCTTTAGCCTTATATACTCAGTACATTCTTTCGTACTGGCGTCCCTCTTACGGGACCCACCTTTCATGCTACAGGTACAAGAGCTAATAGGTCTCTCCAATAGGAGCACAAGATATCTAAAGGCTATTGGTGAGCTCCAGATTGATTCGGGGCATTCCGAGTCAGTTGTATGTATTTTTGGTATTGTATAGAAGTGACGTGTAAGGTGGGGGGTTTGTCCCGACCTTAACTAAGTCCATGTGCTTTCTTTAGAGGCTTTGTAGACATTATAAAGTCCAGCATGGTAGTGGTTTTCTTTTAGATGTCGTGGCCCCAATGGCCAAGTCTTGTATATCTATTTGGTATCTGCCTACCTAATTTACTTTACTGATATATCATGTTTATACACTGCAACATATTTGTTAGCTCAATTACATGCATAAGAAATACATGAACGTAGGTTGGTTCTCTCGAGCCTTAACGGCTCCGAGTGCCAGTCCGCCCTAATGGGATTTGAGGCATGACAGTCAGTCCCTTGTCAATGGTAGAAGAAGAAATCTAAAGTATATTGAATCCATCAGAAACTCAAAGGGACCAGGTTCCTTAGAGAAGAAGCTCACATTACCAACCTAGACTAGAAGAAGTCTCATCCATGCTTTTTCCATCATTAAGGGACCCAAGCTCATTTGGGTTCCTGAAATCAAAAAGTGATGTGATAGGGAGGATGGGGTGAGAGAAAGAAGCCAAATGGTACAAAGGAAGTACATGGTTAGTGGTTTCTCTAATCATGAGAGCAGCTAATTTATAATTTTTTTCTTACTCATGAAAGTCATGAAGACTATGTATCTTCTGAAATAAAAAAAGGGAATGATTTATTATATGGTAAGATAATTTCTTTGGAAATTGTTTAGCTATATTTCTAACAAGGATGAATGTGCTGATCGTTGACAAATAGATGTGAAACTGGAGACTGAAAATCATTAGCTTCTGTGTGATGAAACTTGCTAGTATCAGGGACCTGGTGTGTGTGTGTGAAGTTTTTGGTGAAAAGCTCATAGAGGTAAAAGGCACATGCTTGTGACTTCTGAAGACTACTCAAGGTCCTTAGTAGCTCATGTTCTGACTATGAGAAGATGACAACAACTGAGGTTGACTGTATGGTTGATATCCTTCAAAGATAGCTCATTGAACTGAATAATATTTGTGTTGAAGGGGATGTGCATGAATTCTTGTCAAACGAAAGGATTTTCGAGCCTTTAACCCCTCTTAAGAAGTTTTGGTTAAAATAAGTTGACAAGTATTTAAAGATAGATGAATGGAGGTCTAAATTAATAGTGTATTATTACAGGTATACATTCATGGAGGAGTCACACTAGAGTAAGGATAGAACACGAACTGCTAGGATCATTCAAATGCAGAGACCTGATCTTCTGCTCAGGTTGGTATTCTTGCCTCTACCTGATTACTATTAACTATGCACTTATGTCAAGATATTTTTTTTCAATATCCTGTCATTTTTATCCCTCTATATGCTCTTCCTTCATTCTCTTAAAAAGTAGAGGACACGTGGCAAACCTTTTCCTAACAGATAATTTCCCATCGTCTATCCACCTTTTTGCTCCTTCCCTGTCCCTATAATCTCTCCTCAATCCTTTTTGTACCTTTCCTTAAAACCAAACCTGATGAATTACACCCTGCTCCTAAAACCTTTTCCTTGAGACATCTCAAAAAAATCCTTTCTCTTCATGGAATGAAATTTCACCCCCATAGTCCTACCAAAGTCAGCTAAAAAATTCTTTTATAATGCTTCTCTTGCTGAAACTGGTTTCGTGTTGTGTTATTCCTTCAAATGCTCAACTGTATCTAAAACATCCTTTTCTTCATCAGTGTGTGCTTATGATTTCGACAGTATGTCAGTATCTGATATGATGCTTGGCTCATCAAAATGTGGTATTGAAATGGTAAAAATAGAGAATGACTATGAAATATCATGTCATCATAAATTAGGAGAGGAAAATTTGGTAAGAAGTCTACCTATAACAGACATTACCAATATCTCTACAAAATTCGATAAGGGTAACATCACCTTCTCCAAAGTAAGCAATTCTAGAGAACTCATTAAGCGACTAGGTTTCTCTGTCCAAGAAGGGACAACATTTGCCATAGAAAGTAAAGAGAAGGTTCATGCATGAGCTCACGAGTGCTACACTATCCCAAATAGTGATGCATTACTGCTAATAGAGTTCTTTGTGGCTATCTCTGACAAAAGAAGGATGGACCCTTTGTGATGCTTGTTCACTTTTTACAAGTACACATTAGGCTTGAAGGAACGATAAATAAAGGATTTCAAGTTGATAGTGGAGGTTTGGGAAAGGTTTCAATGGAAGAGAAAATCAGTCCCCTGAAGAGAAAGTTATCCTAGTCTTCCAAGATGAATCAAGGAGTGGTTATGTCAAAAGGAAAGAAAATAAAAGGTGCAGTTATCCCAGAGTTAGAGTCTGAAATTATGAAAAGAGATTATGACGTTCGTAATTACATAGTACTCTTTGGAAGAGTATTCGTTCCTAATATTACAACCAAGTTTGGTATGAGTTCCCTCATTGCTCTTGTTGATGCTCAAACATGGATACATTTGTTTAACTCCACAGGTATTGCATATGTCAGTGAGGTTAGAGACTTCTATAATGATCTGACGTTCACAAAAAATGAGTTGTCACTTGATGTCACTGTAAGTGGAATCAAGTTCACCCTAAAAATCTCACTGCTTGGAGAAATTCTTAGTGTGCCTACTTTTTGGCTGGACACTATAAAGAACAAATATGCATCAAAAACCTTCCTTGACAACATTGCCAAATCTAAGTGATTGTTGGGGAGATTCAGATTACTCAAAGATAAAAAGAAGCCAAATTCAACTACTTTTTGAATTGGTTAGCAAGGTGCTACTTCTAAGAGCTGAAGGTCGTTCATGTGGATTTATACCATATCTCTATCTAATGGAAGCTCTTAACTCATACACTCTAATCAATTTTCCTAAAATCATGATTAAGCATATCATTAAGATCTGTAAGCTGAAGGAAATCAATCATGGTCTGGGTTATGGATTTCTCATCACAAAAGTTTTTGATCACTTTAGGATAAAACCAAGATCTGGTTCTCATACTATTGGATGAAAAAGGAAAAAATTCTCACTCTTCCTTGGAGAGTGTGAGTGTGAGTGTTCGATGAAGAAAAGAGGATTTTGTCATAAGTCCGTAGTATCAAATATCATTCCTTGCTAGGTGGTGAGTAATCTAAAGACAAAGGAGTTGTCAACCATGGTTGTAGAAAAGGAAGATGATATTAAAGCACTAACAACTCAATTATCTAAAGTCACAAAAGGAACTGGTCTTAAACCAGGTGTCTCAAATCAAGCTAAGATTGAGATCACTCAGCTAGAAGTGGAGAATTCACAACTCACGGATGGGAATGCTCAGTTGAAAATCAATAATGAGTCATTGATTGATGATAATCGTGCAACTATGAAACGTTTTGAGCACCTCTTTTATTGTTCTCTCTCTACTTCTCATCCTAGTTGATCCAATCTGTCCATCCCTTCACCCTTCTTTTGTTTTGACACAGTGCATGATTAATTTCCTTTTGTAGAACTTGAACACTAACATGTCTAATGATACTAAATGATTGCTTGAATATGAATATGTTCCTATCCTTATCTTTGTTATGATTTCCTTGATGTATAGTGCCTAATTGACTTTGTAATCCTTTTTTAATGGTGATAAAAAGGGGAAGTTTAAGGAAGTGAAAGGGGTTACTAGTGGTGAAAGAGGGAACTGGTCCTGACTATGCAGCTTGTGTCACACCCCAAACCCCGTGCGGGACGTGATTGGCACCCGAAGCCGATATGGCCCTAGAGAACCAATCTTTGCTCATGTACTCTCATGTGAATGTTCGCGTATGCATATCATTTCTTTCACGTAATTAAATATCAATGGCGGAATTCATAGCAATATGTGCACTATATGAAACTTGGCCGTTAGGGTCATTACGTCAAAATGAATGTACATCTTTTACTTTCATCTCCCCAACATATGTCTACAAAGCCTCTAATAGATACATGACCATGTGTATACAATATTTACAAATGCCAAAACCTAATGAACCCATGTGACTTGGGAAGCCCCGAAGCAACTGGAGCTCACCAATAATCCGCGGATGCCTCATCGCCTACTGGGAGATCTACTAATACTTGTGCCTAAAGCATGTAAGGTAAGTCCCCCAAGAGGGGTCAGTACGAAGAAAGTACTGAGTATGTAAGTCCATATGAAACTATAATAATACATAAGTACTTCCGAGAAATTAAACGTAAGAGAATAATCAATATGGATATACCTCCGTCCGGAATATGTAGAACCATGTTCATTACTTTCATTATTTCCATCTCTTGGTCATTTACCCGTATCACCATAATCCTTATAATAACCTCCATATTTAAGTTCATGCACGGGATATACTCTAACTTATTTTACAACCATCTTCATTATGTGGATCCCAATATACTACCGGTCATCACCTTCTAGGTGGATTATAATATATACCGTTCATCACCTTATAGGTGGATAGTAATATATGTCGTTCATCACCTTATAGGTGGATAATAATATATACCGCTCATCACCTTATAGGTGGATACTAATATATACCGTTCATCACCTTATAGGTGGATAATAATATATACCACTCATCACCTTATAGGTGGATACTAATATATATCGTTCATCACCTTATAGGTGGATAATAATATATACCATAAGAATACCCTCTTGGACTTTTACCCTTTTGATTGTGATCCAAGCTCAATGAGACATAAGGTACCTATGTGCACATTACTTTACAATCTTATTTCCTTCACATAGTTAAGAGAGTGACACATTAGAGATCATGACATTAATTAAGCACACCCTTATATACACATTTCGCTTCACTCCTTTACTTCATGAGATTCACATCTTCACTTATAAGGAATAATTATACTAACTTGCACATCGCCTCTTATTACTCTTATGAGATTGATACGTTAACTTGTGAGAGCTTGACACAATGATAGTCACAACTTTCTTTGAAGCTTCAGACCCATGATCAATGAGTGAGAAACATGTGAATAAGCATTATTGGAAACATAACCTTCATGGAAATATAACACAGTTGGAACCCTTAGAACAATGACCAAGGAACAAGATACATGAGTATAACCACTATTGAAACCTTGGAACCTAACCTCATTGGACCTTTGGAACATACTAACGAATAGGATACATGTGTATAACTCTATTGGAACTTTGGATCATGACATGATTGGAATAATGTTGTTCAAACTAAACAAGTTCTCTTAGACTTTACAACATATGCCAACTTAAGAACTTCCGCCTATAAATAAGAACTAAGTGGGTCATGATTCGTCTAGGAGTAAAACACATATAAATAACAATATATCAACCTTAGTTGGAACACTAGAGAACCCCCTTGGAATAGTACACTTTTGGAACCTTAGGACAATGATCACTAAATACTATACATATGGATATCAATTGTTCACCAACCTGAGATGCAATACTCTACAACATTTGGAACTCTTGACATATTAGCCAATGAACGTGAGTCAACCAATGGACATGAGTCATATGAGTCACCATTGACCAATGAATAAGGAACATATGAGTAACTCTAGCCAACTTTCGGATATAGAATACCTTAGGGCATTGCGGAATCGAATGAGTATTTAAACAATGTGAACATTCATACTGCAGAAGGATATGGAAGAGTAACCTTACATAACTTATGTCCTCAATGTGAAAGTACAATCCTATACGATGAGCCAGCTCCTTCCTTACGTTTTACTCTACTTCACAAGTTCATAATAGAATTCTTGTTAACAACTATTCACCTTACAAACGCATAAGTGTCACAATGAGTTACGTGGCTGTTTTATAGCATCGTTTCTTCCTTCACAACAAAACTCACTGCATTAACATGCCTACAATATCATAGCATACCACACATTAACCAATACATCACAACCCAATAACATTTCACACTACACTTACCCCTTACGTCCCTTCATTGTTATTTTGTCGCGATTACTCTTTCATAACAACATGTGAACATTAATCCATACTTAATACAGTCCAACATGCATTCATACGACACTTTAAAGTCATTAAAAATATATCACAAGTTCATAATTTCATCCAAAAAAGGTATCGGGGCATTCGGGGATCAACTAGAGACGAAAACATGCAAAACACAAATTTGGGCTGACCTGCGCTGCCACCTGCACCCTAAGGTCAGCCACCTGGGAATGCAGATGGCCTTTGGCAGCAGCCAGTTCCATCTGTGTTGGTATCTGCGCCCGCAGATGCCTCCGTCTGCGGGGGCGGATGCCCGTTTTGGTCCGAAATGGTCTATTTTGGGTATTTTCATGCAATGAATGGTTCATGATCATAAACAAACTTATTTTAACATATTTATGATCATATCATATTCCAACAACCATCCATGGTCTCACAACACACATACAACACCCAAAACGACACTTTACGGTCAATACGCCACCAAAACCATAACCAAGTGCACAATAGAAATTCCCAATCATTATACATCATAACAAAACAAGTCAAGACTATAATCACATATCACGTGTCAATATTGAATCCATCAAGTTTATTTCCTTCAAGATCACAAGTCCATGTTCAAGTTTTCAAGACAAAAATCATCCTCCGATTTAGCAAACACAAATTGTTTTACACTTAGTGACCTTCTCACTCCTCACCAACATAACCAACATGATATAAACCATCTTCCATGCATAAAATATATTAAACCATGATAATATACACTTATAAAGTCTTGCTACAAGGTGATCTTGACCAAAGGAACGACGGCTTAGGGTTTGGTTGAAGAGAGAAATGTTGTGGAAAATTCTAGACAAAGCATGGGTGTCCAATGGAATAAAAATCTGATTTTCATGCTTATATATAGGCCCTCAAGTCTCTTCTTATCCAATTCTCAACATTAAATATTATGTTTGAATGGGTCAAATGGGTCAAATGGAAGAATGAATTTCTTTTCTCCATTTGGGCCATGCATTTGGGCTTAAATTAAGCCCTTTTGCATATATTAATTTGGCCCAACACTTGTATGTGTAATTCCTCAAAAATCTCATGCATGTTTAATTAATTCCATGTATATCACGAGAATCAATTTGGTTCAGAAATCTACGGGGTGTTACAACTTGGAGCTTGTTGGCTTGAGGGGGAACAGATGGCTTGGGAACTGGTGTTGAATATGCATCTTGGAGCTTGTTGGCTTGAGGGGGAAAAATGGGTTGAGTAAAATATTGTGTTGGTATTATTAGATGATGCTTGGTGACAGGGGAATTAATATATGCTGAATCAAAGTGTGGATTGCTTGTCTGAGTGTCTAGGTTTGTTAGCATCAAAAAGGGGGGGAGATGTTGGGTTCCATCCTTATTCTTTTTATGCTTATGTTCTTATTTTCCTCATTTTTGATGATTCACAAACTTCATCGCTGGAAACTAGTCCATGCCCCACCTTTGTGATTTATGTTTCAGTTATTCCCTAACCTAGTCAAAGGACCAGATACGTGAACTGGTGTCCTAATAAGCTGTTATGCAGTTGCATGCTTTTGTCTGATGTGCCAGCTGTCCAGTACTCTTTAGACTGTGTCAACACATTAATGGTATGAATTCTTAGTGGTCCTTGGCAGCATCCACCAATAAGAAATCTTCTCTCCCAATGCTCATTATATATATATACACCATCCTTGAGGACAAAAGCTCAAGCTTTTACAAAAAAAACATGAAAAGAATTTTCTCAAGTAGAGTCCTTCATATGATATTGCAAGACTCAACAATTTAGAAACTATTTTGCTCACAGTGATATATGTTTTTGTTTCTAAGTTGATTGAGGTTTTGTTTCAGTCTTACAATTATAAAATCAGGTCTCATTTTAGATATTCTAGTAAGTATTTTGTTTAGTCTTTTGTTCAGATTTGAGTTGTTTTGTAGCTGGAAGTAGCTATGGAGTCTCAAAGTTGAGTTATTGTTAGGGTGTGTTTGCAATTGAGTTATTGCAAGGTTCTAGGAATTAGGAGGTTAATTCCTAGACTGTAATCAAAGGTTACTCAGAGTTTTAGTGAAGATTGTTGGTGAAATCCTATTGGGGTAGGTCATGATTTTACTCCCTTGAGCAAGGAGGTTTCCACGTAAACATCTCTTGTCATTTACTTTCCTGCAAATTCATTGTGTTCTTTTTCTTCAATATCCTCATACAGGGACAGTATCAAATTAGATCTTTATTACAGTGGTAGACTCTTATGAACCATCACTAGAGTTCATGGTCAAACCAGTAAAGTTGATTTCTTTATGTGCTTACCTTGATTTTTATGTAAAGGCTTCCTTGATCTTATGATTCTTATACAAATTTCCTTATTCATGCCGCAAAACTCATGCTTTAAGATTACTCAATAAACTATGAACCCTATACTGAGAAAATATACTCGTTAAATATAAGATTTTCTGTATATGACTCATGACATGAAATTGAACAAAGTCTCACAACAATACAGTTTTACAGATATATTGAGCACAAACTCAAATTATTATTCTGCTATATTACATAATATGATATGAGAACTAGTATATTTTGGGAGGATTATGTAGCATCAACAGGATAAGGATTCATATAATCCAAGTCCCACAACTAAGTTGCTATTGTAGTTTTGCCCATATGTTCATGATATTACACCTTGGCCAGTTAGAATATTTCTAGTGTGGGTGTATGATTCGGGGCATCATGAGCTCAGATGGTGTTTGTTGTTTATAAGAAACTCCCTATATGTATAAACTTTATTAAAATTACTATTGATATACTCATGAAATACTTTTACTCGCACTTTATCCATCATGATTTTTCACTCAGGTTTTCAGTTGTTTATGCCATATTTCATGACTTTCTCATAATTTACTCTCAAATTTTGTTAATTTTATTTACATCAAAAAACGCCATTCCTTGGAACTTGATGAATGATTGTTATAAACACTGCATACTACTTATTTAATCCTTTATTCCCTATGTGATTCAACCCCAACCTTTGTTGGGTTCTATATTTGACAACGACCGCTTACACTCTTGTAAAAGGGAGTTGTAATTTGGGTGTATCAAATTTTTACGTCATTGCCGGGGAATACAGTGGTCAAATAAGTTTTATGCATGTTATTTGATAATTAGTGCAATTTCCTAATTTTACTTCTACTTATTGTTTTTGTGAATTCAGGCTGACCGTGGTGCATGCCAAGGACTAGACGTTCTGGAGAACCATTGTTACCATTTGATCCTGAGATTAATAGAACCTTGAGAAGGAATATGGACGGACTACAACAACATGCACTAGGGTATGTCCCACCACCCGGTCATGAACTGAATCTAGATGATGCTAATCTAGGTGATGATGAAGCTGTTGAGGGCAACCTGTTGATAATGTTGGCCCAATTAACCAAAATTGACATCAAATAAATTGATTTCACTGACAGCCTGCAATGCATATAGCTCCGGATAATGATGACGATGCTGATTTAGATGGTGTTGGAGCAACGGGTGCCATTGTTCTACCACCACTTGCTCCAGGCACCAAATTCAATATCACTAGCACAATGATCCAACTATTGACACTTAAAAGGAATATTTGGAGGATTACCCGGTGATGATCCTAACATGTACTTGATGAATTTCATTAACATTTATAAGTCCTTTGACAACCCTAGAGTATCTTAAAATGCTATCCAATTGGGATTCTTCTCATTGTCTCTGTCTGGAGAGCCAACCTTGTGGCTGAATGAGCTTTCTTCTGCATCTATAACACACTGGAGGCAACTGAAAGGTGCTTTACTAGAAAGGTTCTTTCTGCCTTCCAGGATGTTACAGTTGCTGGATGAAATTAGCAATTTTAGACAACTGCATCATGAGCCATTGCATGAGACATGGATGAGGTTTAAGAAAAAACTGACTCAGTGTCTGAACCATCACCTTACTGAGGAGCATTTGATGCAAACATTCTATCGGGCTTTGAATTTGATCACTAATGTAACACCCCGTACATTTTGTTTACCTTAGTTTTGAGAGCAATAAGTATGTATTTTGCATTGTTTTTGATAGAAGATTTGAGATTGTGTTAATAAATGTTGTTAGACCTTTGTAAGAGGTGTTTGCGACTTTATGGAGCATTTTTAGAGTGAAAAGTGAGGCTTGAAGGACCTCCAAGCAAAGGATCTTAAAGATAAGAGGCAAGCTAAAGATTTGAACTTGAAGGATCCAACCAATTCCGCAAACAAAAGTCAAAGAAAGGAAGAAAATCGGATTTTAAGTGTCAGGCGCGCCTAGGGGCGTGCAGGGCCGCTTTTGACAAAAAAATTTTTGGCATGGGCAGCATAAGGGCGCACTAGGCAGCGTGCCAGACCGCTTTTTTCCAAATTTCTTCTTCGACCACTAAACTCTAAATAGGGCTCTTGGGTTATTGTATCATTATTCCATCTTGGTGGGACTACTCTTGGACGATTTTGGCATCCAAATGAGGGTTAATTCTTCTTCCGTTTTATTTTTATTTCTTTTTTTATAATTTTTATTAATTTATGATAAATTAATCCATGAGTGGGAAAAATCGCTTATTCTTGGGGATGAGGCTACGAACATGAATATCGTGAGTTGAATATTGTCTTAACATTTATGGAATCCTCTAAGCATGAGATAGTTGGTGGATCATGCATTGAATTTGGTGGGCTGAATTAACATGTGTTAATGGGCTCAATTTAAGGCCCAACATTAAGTCATAAGACATGGCCCAAATGGGGAAAAATGACCCATTCTTGTGTTGACCAAGTAAACACAACATTTGTGAATAAGTAAGTGGCTAAGGATGACCGTGAGGGCCTATATAAAGGCACAAAAATTAGATTTTATACCACAACACACACATACCATTTCTAGATTTTCTACAATTTTGTCTTTACTCTCAAACCCTAAGGCAACCATCTGTTGGGACAATATCATCACTTTGCAGGCTTGGGTAAGTGTTTAATCTTGTGATTTAATATATTATATGCATGAGGGATTGTGTAGATCATAATGGTTATGTCTAAAGGTGTTGAGTGGTGCACTTTTGCTTTTTGCTAAAAGATGTGTTATCTATGTGACTTGAACTTGAAAAGAGACTTGAGGTTTTGATGGAAGTGAATGGTGTGGATGAAATATCAATATGTGTGTTGTGGTTATGTACTTAAGTTGCTTTTTCTATGTGCATAACTTGTGAGATTGTTGTTATGAAACGTGTTGAGGTGACTTGATGATACGGGTGGGACAAGCTCCACAAGTACACGACCTTTCACACGAAGCCAAGCTCGGGAATTACAAAAACTCCAAGACTTGTTCATGCAAATGGCCGTGTGTGAATTGGTGATTGAGCCTCCTATGGATCTAAACGTTTTTAAATGTGAAGAGGGACCTTGAAGTGTAATAAACTTACACTCCAAGGGCAGCACCCTAGACAAGGACAAGCTGGTCATTTTGCTTCATTTTGCCTTGTAATATAAATAGAACATATTAGGGTTATATGGGTAGTTCTCTCATTATAATTTTGAAGACAAAAACTCTTGTAATATTAAGGACTTCTCTCTCCACCATTTGGGAAGCGCCAAAATAGCAACTCACAAGTGGAGTACACTTGTGTTGTATCTTGGCTAGAAACAAGGATCTTGAGGTCATTGAGTTCCTCTTGGTCTAAGTAAGAACTTGGTGTTCATATTCATTAGTCTTAGGGTCCTTTCTTGATGTTAGGGTTCTTAGTCTCTTTAATATTATATGTCAAGTTAACTATCTTTTTATTATCTTGTTGTTGTTGTGTTTGTGATCTTGAAGACTAGTGAAGCCGTGTGGGGCTCTTTCGATTCACTAGCATTGTTGTTCAACTTGTTAATCTTGTGTTTGTTGGGTATTCTTGTTGTTATTGTTGGAATATTCGTATTGTGAACTTTATCTTGTATCATTTGGTATCAAAGCAAGATCGGCTGTGTTCCAACACTACCCATCTTGGGCTTGCTCTCGGTTAAAAAAAAAAAAAGAAAAGAGAAAATCTGTCCATTGTTGTCTTGGCCGAGAATGTTGTTGTGTGTATAGATCTAGGTGTTATTTTACTTTTTAAGCGTGTTTATAGTGTTGGTTTCTTTCTCACCAACACTAAAGTGTCTAGATCTAAAAGATTGAGCTTAAAATATTGACCATTGTTGTGATGACTTGAAAAGTGGACCGTAGGTTGTATGTTGTTGATGACAATTGATGGTTTTGTGTTATGTGCTTAAAGAAGTTGATGTTGTGTTCTTGAAGGGTGTTGGGATTGTTGAGGTGTTCATCTTATAAACTTGTTCATCTTGTTGAATATTGAGTTCATGTTGTAATACAAAAGTCATAAAGTTGTTGGTGAAAAGACTTGCACCCATCACTTCCTAGTCTTGACAACCACTCTTCCTTAATTCAATGGACCTTTTTTTGTGGGAATAGTATAGTCAAACCTCACCTTTTTGATTTTGAAAGGTTGAAAAGAATACAAGACTTTTACTTTCCCTCCAAAACACATTGTCATCCATAACAAGTTGTGTGAGTATCGAAAATTTCAGCTTTGAGACAAAAAAAAACACTTGTGGGACCAAGACCGACCACTTACATGCTGCCACGTCACTATAAGCTCAACTTTGGATATTCTTATAGTTGCTAATTGTTGATTCTTGGTTTCCTTACTTGGTTCTAGAACTAATTAACAAACTAGTACATTCCTACTAGGTTGTCAATTAGTCTTTTGAATCCGTTTGTTCGTGTCAACAATTACTTGAGTGCCCTTTTTTATCTTTTGAATACGTTGCTGTTTTTGGTTCTAGTGCGACAAGAATTCTTTGAGTCTTCAAACAAGAATCCACTCCGGATAAGAGCTTACTCATACCTTAAAGGATTCACGGTTACTAGCCAATCTACAACACTTGTGGAACTCAAGCGTGAGGTGATCCAAAGAGTATAATACCTTGACAATGGAAGGGACCACGTCCCAAAATGTGGATAGTAATGCACTTGACTCTATGAGGGTCACTCTTGAGGCCGTTACCCGGACACTTGAAAGGTTGAATACAAAATTTGGGGCCGTGAGATGGGATTTGGCAGCAATAAAGGGAGAAGTGTCGACTATTAGTGGGAGATTAGAACAAGTGGAGAGTCAAAGGAACTCTCGTCCTTCTACTCCTCTACATGTATCTACCAATGGGCATGATAGAACTTCCTCCGCAACCATCACCCCCGAAACAGTGCACCAAATGCTAAATGAGCCTCAAGCTCCACTAAATGCCGCAAGCCAAACCACTCTTTTACCTCCAAACCGTGACACCACTAGACCAATACATTTCCAAACTCCTCAAGTTGCACAAGAGGGATTTGGACGTCAAGTACCTCTACAAAATCCGAACCCTCCATTCCAAGCTCCATTAAACCAAAGGCCATAAAATCCAATTCCTACAAATCAAGTCCAAAATGCCCAAAACTGGCCAGCCCTCTTAAAGGGATATAGTAGAGAGGAGTATGAAGGATATGGAGCCTTTGATGATGCTTACACGAGGGAGGAAAAGATAAGAGGGGGTCGTGGAGATCCAAGGAGATACCGAGGGTATGGAGAAAGGGGAAACCGACACCAAAAGAGAGATGTAGGCATCAACACCATCAAGTTGAACCTACCCATCTTTAAAGGTGAAAGTGACCCCGAGGCCTACTTAGCTTGGGAATCGGCTTGTGACAAAGTTTTCCAAGTTAATGATATCTCGAAAAAAAAGAAGGGTTGCTATGCTATAGATCATTTTTAGGGTTATGCTAACACTTGGTGGGAGTATGTCAAGCGGTTTGGTAATGAATTAATTGATGGGCAGCCACCACCTTGGTATCGGTTGAGGTACTTGATGAGGCAACGATACCTTCCCGAGAGATATCTCCATGAGGTGCTTGCTAGATTGTACGGCTTGCGTCAAGGTAACAAGAGTGTGATGGCATATTTTGATGAGTTTCAACAACTCATGTTGAAACTTGATCATCGTGGGGAACAAATCAGTCACGACATCATCCGGTTCAAGTGTGGGTTGACCAAAGATATCTCCACTCATTTAACACTTCACAAGTTTGATACCATTGACGGTATTTTCCAAGCGGCTCTTGCGATTGAAAGGGAACTTAAAGAGAGATCGTCTTTCAAGGCAAGGGGACAAGCCCCCTCGGGCTGGCCAAAAACAAGGACCAACCTACCACTACAAGGCTGCACGAGCCCAAAACAGTTCACAAAATTCCTCCAAAACTGGAGGCTCACAAGTATCCTAACCCAAACTGATTCCAATGTTTCAAGTGCCAAGGTTGGGGGAATAAGGCCAATGAATGTCCAAACTAATGCAATGTGATCCTACGGGAGGGGAGATTGTATTACCTTAGTGACGAGGTAGACCCTGAAAAGGGAGAGGATGAGGCCGAGCCTCAAGATGGAGAGAAAATCGATGATGGACCACATGATGATGATGGTTATGATGGTGAAGATGTTTATCCACAAGAAGGGGAGTGTTTGGTTCCAAACTTTTTGGTTAGGCGCGTCATGATTAGCAAGGCAATAGATAACCCAAGCCAAAGGGAAAATCTATTCCATACTAAATGTCTTGTAAAGGGGAGTGTGTGTACCTTGGTGATCGATAGTGGTAGTTGTACAAATGTGGTAAGTAATGCTATGGTAAATTTCTTGAAGTTACCAACTACCCCGCACACTAGTCCTTACAAGTTACAATGGTTGAATGATTGTGGTGAATTAAGGGTCGCAAGGCAATGTGTGATACGGTTTAAGGTGGGAAACTACCACGATGAAGTGCTTTGTGACGTGATACCAATGCAAGAATGTAACTTGTTGCTAGGTAGACCTTGGCAATATGATAGGTCTACCAAACACGATGGGAGGTCCAATCGATATACACTTGAGAAGGATGGCTGAAAGGTTACACTTCATCCTCTTTTGCCTTCCCAAGTAAATGAGTGGCATCAAAGGATGAGAGAATTGAAGGAAAAGAGAAAGGAATCCGAAAAGGGAGAAAAAGAAGGGAATTTTTTAGGTGGGGCAGTGGGGGCATCCAAGGCTGCCTCAACAGCAAAAGGGACAGAAAAAATGGTGATGTTGGTTAGGAAGAAGGAACTCTTCGTGGATCATGATGAGGACACGCCTATGTTACTTTTGGCTCATTGTTTTAATACTAACCCCACTAATTCTTCCATTTCCCCTTTGATTTCTTGTGTGTTGCAGGATTATGAAGATGTATTTCCTAAAGAACTTCTGCAAGGATTGCCCCCACTTCGGGGAATTGAGCACCAAATTGACTTTGTGCCAGGATCACAATTGCCAAACAAGCTGTCTTATAGGAGCAACCCTACGGACACCAAGGAATTGCAACGTCAAGTTGAGGAGCTCCTCAACAAAAGGTATGTCAAGGAGAGCATGAGTCCGTGCGCGGTTCCGGTGCTATTAGTGCCCAAAAAGGATGGAACATGGCGCATGTGTGTGGACTGCCGAGCCATCAACAAAATTACGATAAAATATCGCCACCCTATTCCTCGGTTAGATAACATGCTAGATAAATTGAATGGTTCATGTTTGTTTTCCAAGATTGATTTAAGGAGTGGCTATCACCAAATAAGAATGCAACCCGGTGATGAATGGAAAACTGCCTTCAAGACCAAGTTTGGTCTCTATGAATGGATGGTTATGCCCTTCGTCCTAACAAACGCTCCAAGTACTTTTATGAGGCTAATGAATCATGTGATGAGGCCATTTATCGAAAAGTTTGTTGTTGTCTACTTTGATGATGTCTTGGTGTATAGCAAGTCTTTAGAAGAGCATGTGATGCATTTACAATGTGTGCTTGATGTCCTTAGAAAGGAAAAATTGTGTGCAAATCTGGAAAAGTGCTCCTTTGGTGTTAATGAAGTTGTTTTCTTGGGTTTTGTTGTTAGTTCAAGAGGGGTCGAAGTGGATGAATCCAAGATAAATGCTATCAAAAATTGGCCAACCCCACAAACCGTTGGAGAAGTAAGAAGCTTTCATAGGTTGGCTAGTTTTTATAGAAGGTTTGTCAAAGGATTTAGCACCATAGCCGCCCCCTTGACCGAGGTCATTCGGAAAGAACAACCCTTCAAGTGGGGTGACGAGCAAGCTAAGGACTTTGAAGCCTTGAAATCTATGCTCATCTCCGCACCCTTGTTACAATTGCCCAACTTTGATAAGACCTTCGAAGTCGAGTGTGATGCGAGTAAAGTAGGCATAGGGGCTGTTTTGATGCAAGAATTGAAACACATTGCTTACTTTAGCGAAAAGCTCAAAGGAGCAACTCTAAACTACTCCACGTATGATTTAGAGTTGTATGCCTTGATTAGAGCTTTGGCCACTTGGCAACACTACTTATGGCCTAAGGAGTTCGTGATCCAAACGGACCATGAATCCTTAAAGAATCTTCGGGCCCAAGACAAGCTTAACAGACGGCATGCCAAATGGATTGAGTTTCTTGAGACCTTCCCTTATGTTATCCAATACAAAAAGGGTAAGGACAATGTAGTAGCCGATGCTTTGTCTAGAAAACATGCTCTTGTGTCCACTTTGTCAACAAAATTGATGGGTTTTGAGAGTTTAAGAGAGTTGTATCCCAAGGACCCTCACTTTGCTCCAATCTTTAGGGAATGCGAAGACTTGGGTAGGGACAAAGGGGATTCAGCTAGGGGTTCAAATCACTATGCCAAGTTTGATGTTTACTTATTTAAAGGTAGACGATTGTGTGTGCCCTCTAGCTCTTGGAGAGAATTGTTTGTGAGGGAAGCACACGATGGCGGTCTAATGGGTCATTTTGGGGTCTAAAAGACCTTAGAAATATTGGAGGAGCAATTCTATTGGCCCAAAATGCGCAAGGATGTGACTAGGATTTGCAGCCAATGTGTAAAATGCAAGAGAGCCAAATCTCGGCTCCTACCTCATGGGTTGTACA
The DNA here is from genome assembly GCA_031232105.1 of Capsicum rhomboideum. Lineage (NCBI taxonomy): Eukaryota > Viridiplantae > Streptophyta > Magnoliopsida > Solanales > Solanaceae > Capsicum > Capsicum rhomboideum. Next base: position 58,086,778 of record CP124718.1, read on the forward strand.
CCCCGCTACCCACTCCTCTACGTCCTTGTCTTGATATATCTATGGATTTTGTGTTGGGGCTGCCAAGGACTCGACAAGGTCGGGATAGTATTTTTTTTGTAGTCGACCGATTTTCTAAAATGGCGCACTTTATTCCTTGCTCTAAATGTGATGACGCACCTAACATGGCCTATTTGTTTGTTAATAATATTGTTAAATTGCATGGTGTTCCGAGGACCATTGTGAGTGTTAGGGATTCTAAGTTCCTAAGCCACTTTTGGAAGTCCATGTGGGGTAGGCTTGGTACCAAGTTATTTTTCTCTACGTCCTGCCACCCACAAACCGATGGCCAAATGGAGGTAGTAAATAGAATTTTGGGTGCTATGCTACGTTCCATGGTTAAGGGAAAAATGACTTCTTGGGAAGAGTACTTACCATTGATTGAATTTTCCTATAACCGTGTCATACACTCAAGTACCGAAATTACTCCCTTTGAGTGTGTATACGGCCTCAACCCCCTTACCCCTTTGGATTTAATGCCTTTGCCAAGTGATCTCATGATTAGCTTAGATGGAAGCAAGCGGGCAGATGTTATGAAGAAGTTACATGAGAAGGTGCGACTTCAACTTGAGAAGAAAAACCAAGAAATGGCATGGAGGGCCAACAAGGGAAGAAAGAAATTCATTCTTGAACCGGGAGATTGGGTGTGGGTGCAACTTCGGAAGGATCAGTTTCCATCTCAAAGAAAGTCCAAATTGATTCCTAGGGGTGATGGTCCCTTCCAAGTACTTGAGAGAGTCAATGACAACGCCTACAAGATTGACCTTCCTTTTCCTTTTCTAGTTGTGTTGATTCTTGTGTAGGTATCCTTGGAAGCAAGCCTAGTGAGGCACCTCAAACAATGAAGAATCATGAGGTGCTAGAAAGCTTCCCAAAGAAGCAAGTGTGCTCCAATGTTGAAATGCAAGGTGAATTCAGTCCTTCCTTTGAGCTACGAGGAAAAAAAGCTAAACTTTACAATTTGTCAAAAGTAGATCCTTGTGTGGCTAGTAGCCAATCGAGTGTAAGTGATGGCTTATATGTGTGTGAGCTTAAAGATTCATTGCCTTGTGATGATCTAGATGGCACCTTGTTTTATGATGATAATGTCATTGTTGTGAGTGCCCAAACACTAGTTTATCCTATAGATGACCGAATTATTTTTTCTTGTAAGATCAATTTGAGTCCACCTTGTGTTAGCATTTGCGACTTGAGTGAAAATATATTGTCATGTAATAAGGGTAGTCAAATGTTAGTTGGCTATAATGGTGGTAATCATGTGTGTGATTCTTTTGAGCTTGACATGCTACCAACTAGTGTTAATTGTGAGGATGACCAATTTACTTGTAAAGGTGATGTCACACCCCGAATCCCATCGAGACATGATTGGCACCCGTAGCCGATAAGGCCCGAGAGAACCAACCTTTGCCTATGTTCAATCATCTGCATATCATAATCATAACCACCATTGCATGAGAACATGAAAGATGAATAAAGGAAAACATGGGACATAGTTATACATACATATGAAACTTGGCCGTTGAGGCCATCCAGTCAAAACAACATATGTCTTTTACATTGACACACCCACATCAGTCTACAAAAGCCTCTAACAAGAGCATTGACAAAACTGAACCATAAGTCGGGACAAGTCCCCGCTTTACATAATACGTACATCACCAAAACATATATACACTTTGATTCGGAGAATCCCCAAATTAACTGGAGCTCACCAAGGAACCGCTAACACTGGCAATCTACTGGGGAGGCCTACTGGGACCTGCGCCTGCAGCAAGTAAGGTAAATTCCCCGAGAGGGGTCAGTATGAAATAAATACTGAGTACGTAAGGCTCAAATGAAACTTTGTAACATATGAACATACTAATGAACTCAATACAAATGACTAGACAGTGTGAGTAAGTCACCATTTGCATTTTGGGAACCATGTGAATTACTTTCATTACTTCCATTACTTTCTTTACATTCAATGCTTGCTTGTCAATACATGTGTCACAATGTACCCGGGCCCCTACTTATCAGTGGGTCTTTCCATGACTTATCGTCATATTGGGATCGGGTCGAGCTAGGCTTATGCCCCTAAGACCTGCTACCCATAAGACACTGCATCGAGATCGAGTCGAGCTAGGCTAATGCCCCTAGACTTGCCACCCATAAATCAATACATCGGGATCGAGTCGAGCTAGGCTTATGCCCCTAGACTTGCCACCCATACTTGGTGATTGACCACATTTGCATTACTTTGATCATTACTTTGAGATTGATATTCTATAGTCATAACATCACTTTGGAACTTTGGAACATAACATTGTTGGAAGCTTTGAATCATTAACCAATGAGTGAGAGACATGTGAATAAACATCATGAGAAATATAACATTACAAGAACCATGATACCATTGGAACCATTGGACAATAATCCATGAACAAGAGACACAAGTATAGTCACTATTGGAATATTGGAACATAACCTTATTTTGAGCTTTCGGACCATTAACCAAATAGGAGACATGAGATTCACAAATGATCCATGAGTAGGAAATATATGACAATGACTATTGATAAACGGATATCGGATACCTTAGCACATTTCGGGATAGGACTAGTGAGATGTCATGGGAATACTTTTTGCCGCAGAAAATATGGACAGCAACCTTACAAACCTTGGATTCGCAATACGAATATACAACCTTAGATGCGTATACAATAATCCGGCTCCTTCTTTATGTGTCACTCTACAACATAAATACATAACAAAATTCACATTAACCACCAATTACTTTACAAATGCATACAATGTCAATGAGTTACATGTTTGCCTTTAAACATGTCATTTCCCCTCGACAAAACCATTGATCATACTATTATTCCAAAAATTCCATCATATTCCCAACATTGACCAATACATGATAATTGATACATTTCATCACAACACTTCTCCTTTACACTTTCTTATCCATAACACATCACAAATAACCCATCAAATGACCATAATACAACTCATAACACATATCGGCCAAAATACCACAATTTCCACTTATAGACAAAAACAAGTTTCATACCAAAAATAACACCATACATGTTCATATTTTGTCCATACCATTCTTTTTCATCAAAGGCACAAGTCCTAATTCAAGTTCAAATCACCAAGATAGCACATCTTTCACCAAAGGCAAAAATACACTATTCACCACCTTGCCAACACATCTACCATAATATACATAATCTTACATGCATATAATATGTTAATTCATGTGAATAGATACTTACCAAGGCTTGGAATATGTTGATCTTGTCCAAGGAGTCCAAAGGAATATGTTGCTTTAGGGTTTGAAACTTAAAGAAATATGTGAGAAAATATCACAAAGGCATGAGAGCTTTTGGATAATAAAATCTTATATTGGGGACTTTATATAGACCCCAAGTCATCCTTAGCCACACTTGGCATTAAATGATATGTTTACTTAGTCAATTATTGGAAGAATGGGTTATTTCCTCTTTGGGCCAAGTCTTTTAATCCCATTTTGGGCCTAACTTTGGGCCCAATAACACATATCCATGTGAACCATAAAATTTCATGTATTATTCACCATATATATCATGTTTACATAATTCCATAATGTCACGACATTATTCTCTTACGAGATTCTCATTTGTCGCCTCGATCGGAAAAATAGGAATTCTAGTCGCCCTTGGTTTCATTGGAAATTTTGGATCACTATTCACATTTCATGATTTGATCATGTAGAATTATGTAGGAGTATATTGAAGTGTTTGAAGCTTTAACAATGTTCAAAGAACTCCAACGAACCAAAAGAAACCATCCAAGAAGCGCCGTAGAATTGCGTTACAAAACGGGTCCGGAAAGGCACAAAATTTGTGCCTTGCGCCACTAGCTGCAAAGCAAGCTGTGGCGCAAGATTTCAGCATTATCTGAATATTCAGAATGCAGGTGGCTTGCACCACACCCCTGAAATAGGGTAGTGGCGCAAGTTTCAACACTTTGCTGAATTTTTCGGCCACTAATCCAATGGTTGCGTATCGTCCAATCCCTTATCAAAACACTACAAAATACTTACTTAGTGATCTTAAACATCAAGTAAACATGACTTAAAGTCACCAAATGAGGTTATAACATGTACGGGGCATCACCCAAATGCATCACAAAATCACAAAACACCTCCTACAAAGGTCTAATCGCACATGTTAAGTCCGATATCAAATGTTTCACCAATGACACTATAAACCACATTTTCATGGAATCTCAAAACCTATGTAGATATGATCCCAAGGTTTCAAGTAAGGTTAGAAAAGTACGGGGTGTTACATTCTTCCCCCCTTAGAAACATTCGTCCTCGAATGTTAACAACATCGTCTTATATACATCAATTGCATCTTTACTTTACGTATACAAATACATATAATGCTCTTAAATACTTACTTGTTATTGTTCCACCTCCGCATTGTGAACTTCTTGGTCCATTTGAAATAGATGGGGATACTTGGATTTCATCATTTCTTCCGCTTCCCATGTGATCTCCTCTACATGTTGATTTCTCCAAAGGACTTTCACGGAGGCTATGTCTTTATTCCTCAATCTCTTTACTTGTCGATCTAGGATAGCAATAGGTACCTCTTTGTAAGTGAGATCCTCTATAATTTGAACGTCCTCTATGGGAGCAATACGAGATGGATCTCCTATGCATTTTCGAAGCATCAAAACATGAAATACCGAATGGACTTACGAAAGGTCCTGGGGTAGTGCCAACTCATACGCAACTTGCCCAAATCTTCTAATGATTTCATATGGGCCTATGTAACGTGGACTCAATTTCCCTTTCTTTTTGAACCGCATTACCCCTTTCATCGGTGACATCTTTAAGAATATCCAATCACCTATGACGAACTCAAGCCCTCTTATTCTAACATCGGCATATGACTTGTGACGACTTTGATCCATTTGTAACCGTTGTTGGATAACTTTAACTTTCTCTATGGCTTGGTGAACAATATCTGGCCCAAGTAAGGTAATTTCACCTGCTTCGAACCATTCGATTGGTGATCTACATTTCCTTCCATACAAGGCTTCGTATGGTGCCATTTTAATACTTGAATGATAGCTATTGTTGTAAGCAAATTCAATAAGAGGAAAATGGTCATCCCAACTGCCTTGAAAATCTAACGTACACGCTAGTAGCATATCTTCAAGTGTCTGAATAGTACGTTCTGCTTGTCCATCAGTCTGATGATGGAAAGCCGTACTCAAATTCACCTGAGTACCCAAACTCTGCTGAAAAGATTTCCAAAAGTGTGCTGTGAATTGTGCTCCTCTGTCTGATATAATAGAAAGTGGATTACCATGCAATCGTACTATCTCTTTCACATACAACTTCGCATAATCCTCAGTTGTATAGGTCATCTTGACCGGTAGAAAATGTGTTGATTTAGTAAGTCGGTCGACTATGACCCATATAGAATCAAACTTCCGCAATGTACAAGTCAAACCCGTAATGAAATCCATATTAATCATATCCCACTTCCAGACTGGAAGATTGATACATTGCATGTAACCTCCTTGTTTCTGATGTTCCACTTTCACCTGTTGACAATTTGGGCATTGCGCGACAAATTCTGCAATGTTCTTTTTCATGTTGCCCCACTAATACACTTCTTTCAATTCATGGTACATTTTAGTAGCACCCGGGTGAATGAAATAACGCGAATGATGCGCCTCTGTCATTATTCGTGTCCTCAGTTCATCTACGTCCGGTACACATAACCTCCCTTGACATTGAAGTACCCCTTCTGGTGTAACATCAAATGCCTTGGTCAGATTCTGCTGCACATTTTCCTTTAGCTGCAATAAACTAGAATCCGCAAATTGCTTCTCTTTCACTTCAGCTATCAGAGAGGATTCTGCTGCATTCTGCACAATAACTCTATCATATGAGGATTCAATAAGGCAAACTCCCAAGCTGGCTAATTGATATAAGTCTTTGATTATCTCATGCTTTTCATTCAACTGACCACTAGTGTTTTCTACTGCCTTACGGCTCAATGCATCAACTACTACATTTGCTTTGCCTGGGTGATAAAGAATATCAATGTCATAGTCTTTTAAAAGTTCTAACCACCTACATTGCCTTAGGTTGAGTTCCTTCTGCTTAAAAAGATATTACAAGCTTTTGTGATCCGTATAAATGTCAACATGAACCCCATACAAATAATGATGCCATATCTTTAAAGCAAAAACTACCGCTGCCAATTCAAGATCATGTGTGGGATAGTTTTTCTCATGTGGCCTCAACTGTCGTGAGGCATATGCTATCACCCTACCATGCTGCATCAACACACATCCGAGACCAATCCCTGAAGCATCACAATACACTGCATAGCCCTCTGTGCCTTCAGGAAGTACTAACACTGGTGTGGAAGTCAACTTATCTTTCAATTTTTGAAACCCTCTTTCACATGCATCATTCCATTGAAACATAATTGCCTTGTGAGTTAACTTTGTTAATGGTGTTGCAATAGACGCAAACCCTTCTACAAATCTTCGGTAATAACCTGCCAAACCTAAAAAACTGCGAATCTCTGTGGGCGTCGTAGGTCTTGGCCAATTTTTCACTGCTTCTATCTTCTGTGTATCGACCTGGATCCCTTCATCTGACACAATGTGACCCAAGAATGCAACTGATTTTAACCAAACTTCACATTTGGAGAATTTTGCATACAACTTACGCTCACGGAGGATTTGCAATACTTGTCGTAAGTGAGTAGCGTGGTCTTCTGGTGATCTTGAATAAACAAGGATATCATCTATAAATACTGTCACGAACACGTCTAAGAATGGCTTAAACACCCTATTCATCAAATCCATAAACACAACCGATGTATTTGTTAGTCCAAATGACATAACTAAAAATTCATAATGGCCATACCGTGTTCGAAAAGCTGTCTTGGGTACATCCTCCCCTCTAACTCTGACTTGATGGTAACCCGACCTCAAGTCAATCTTTGAGAAACACTTGGCACCCTGTAACTGATCAAACAAATCATCAATTTGAGGAAGGGGATATTTGTTCTTGATCGTTACTTTATTCAGTTGCCGATAGTCGATGCACATTCTCAAGGTGCCATCTTTCTTTTGCACAAATAATACCAGTGCACCCCACAGGGACATACTAGGCCTAATGAAGCCTTTGTCCAGCAAATCTTTCAACTGCTCCTTCAATTCACGCAGTTCTGCTGTAGCCATTCTATATGGAGGAATAGAAATGGGCTGAGTGCCTGGAATCACATCAATGCCAAATTCTACTTCCCGTTCTGGGGGTAAACCTGGAAGGTCCTCTGGAAATACATCAAGAAATTCATTGACTACCGGTACTGACTGTGGAGTTAATGGTTCCACATCATTATCTTTCACTCGTACCAAATGGCATATGTATCCCTTAGCAATCATTTTTCTGGCTTTCAAATAGGAAATAAATCTCCCTCGTGGTGCCCCTACATTACCCTTCCATTCAAGAAGATTTTCTTGCAGAAAACAAAATTGCACCTTCTTGGCCCGGCAATCTACCATAGCATAACAAGAGGCCAACCAATCCATTCCCATAATTACATCAAAATCCACCATGTCCAATTCAATGAGATCGGCCAACGTATCATGACCACACACAGTTATGATATACTCTTTTTGCAATAATATATTTACCAATTGGTGTAGACACTTCAATTGACTTAAGTAATAATTCCGGTGCCTTTGCAAATTTCGCAGCAACCAATGAAGTAACATAGGAAAATGTAGAACCTGGGTCAATTAGTGCATATACATTATGTGAGAATATGGATAATGTACCTGTGACGACATCAGGGGAAGCCTCTAAATTCTGGCGGTCCACAAAAGCATAAGTGCGATTCTGGACCCCGCTAGTACTGGCTGCTCCTCTGGCACCTCTACCATGGCAAATAGGCTGCACCCCTCGGCCCAGTGAAGGAACTGATGCTGATGATGCAACAGCCGACCCAGTTGGTCGTGCTATACCACCCATGCTCCGTTGGGGACAATCTCTCGCTATATGTCCCGGCATACCACACCAAAAGCAGACATTCGTCCCTGTCCGACATGTGCCTGAATGAATACACCCGCAGTGCTGACACTACTGACGAGGGAAACCTGCTACATGTGATCCATGAACCCCACTACTCTGCCCAGTTGAACCACCTCTAAACCCTCGAGACTGAGAATAAGCACTCCCTGTGGAATAAGAGAACGACGGTCTAGGTGGTCTAGGAAACATGCGGGGCCTAGATCCTCCTTGGGACATCATAGGTGGTCCCATAGGTCTAGCCCTTTTGGACTGTCCCCTATCAAATTCATGTACCCTTCATCTCTGTCTCTGATCTTCCATTTTCTGGGCGAAAGCTTGTATTCGAGCAATGTCCATGTCCCAATTCAAGGTCGTGATAGTGCAATATCTTACCAAATATGGCTCTAGTCTGTCCACGTATCTATGGACCCTATCTGTCATCGTAGCCACAACATTTGGTGCATATCGAGCCAAGGAATTAAATTGCAAGCTATATTCTCTGACACTCAAATTTCCTTGATAGGGATTGAGGAACTGATCCGCACGTGCCTCACGGATCTCATAGGGCAAGTAATGATCAAGGAAAGCAATTTTAAACTCCTCCCACGTAGGTGGAGTTGCACCAATATCACGGGATTTCTTCCAATCCTCGTACCACAATATTGCCTCTCCTTTTAGCCTATATGCAGCAAGTTCCACTATTTCGACCCCTGTCACATGCATAACTTCCAAAGACCTCTGAATCTGATCCACAAAGTCCTGTGGATCTGCTTTTGGATCTGACCCGGTGAAAATAGGAGGGTCAAGTTTTAGGAAATCCTGTGTTCTGCGACTCGCCATTCTAGCTGCATCATCATCATGTATCACTGCACCAGCTCGTCCCTGGCTTTGTACCGCCACTAACTGTGTCAACATATGTACAACATTCCTAAGATCCTGATCCATGGCATTCATCGGTGGCTCTACAGGTACTTCTCTACCAATTGGCTCTTCCGAAATTGGGAAGGTGGATGAAGACCGCGATGATATTTCAGCATTCACTCCACCTTGACTAGCTTGGTCAGGTGGTAATCTGCTCATTCCTTCTCCAGCAGGTGCATCTACCTCCTTCCCTTTACCTCTACATCTCATGATTGGCATTTTGACTATACCAAAGAAAAATAATTACCAAGATCAGATACAATGCAACTTACAACATTGTCTCTAGTGCACGATCTAGAAGTGGAGAATAGAAACAACATCCTAAATGTCCCATAGCCTCCTACTTATAAATGTGGTGCACAACACATCGATAAGTAAGACTCTACTCAGACACGGCTTTGTAGACATCCTTAGACCGACCTGCTCTGATACCACTTTTGTCACACCCCGAATCCCATCGAGACATGATTGGCACCCGTAGCCGATAAGGGCCGAGAGAACCAACCTTTGCCTATGTTCAATCATCTGCATATCATAATCATAACCACCATTGCGTAAGAACATGAAAGACGAATAAAGGAAAACATGGGACATAGTTATACATACATATGAAACTTGGCCGTTGAGGCCATCCAGTTAAAACAACATATGTCTTTTACATTGACACACCCACATCAGTCTACAAAAGCCTCTAACAAGAGCATTGAACAAACTGAACCATAAGTCGGGACAAGTCCCCGCTTTACATAATACGTACATCACCAAAACATATATACACTCTGATTCGGAGAAGCCCCAAATTAACTGGAGCTCACCAAGGAACCGCTAACACTGGCAATCTACTGGGGAGGCCTACTGGGACCTGCGCCTGCAGCAAGTAAGGTAAATTCCCCGAGAGGGGTCAGTACGAAATAAATAATGAGTACGTAAGGCTCAAATGAAACTTTGTAACACATGAACATACTAATGAACTCAATACAAATGACTAGACAGTGTGAGTAAGTCACCATTTGCATTTTGGGAACCATGTGAATTACTTTCATTACTTCCATTACTTTCTTTACATTCAATGCTTGCTTGTCAATACATGTGTCACAATGTACCCGGGCCCCTACTGATCAGTGGGTATTTCCATGACTTATCATCATGTTGGGATCGGGTCGAGCTAGGCTTATGCCCCTAAGACCTGCCACCCATAAAACACTGCATCGGGATCGGGTCGAGCTAGGCTAATGCCCCTAGACTTGCCACCCATAAATCAATACATCGGGATCGAGTCGAGCTAGGCTTATGCCCCTAGACTTGCCACCCATACTTGATCATTGACCACATTTGCATTACTTTGATCATTACTTTGAGATTGATATTTGATAGTCATAACATCATTTTGGAACTTTGGAACAAAACATTGTTGGAAGCTTTGAATCATTAACCAATGAGTGAGAGACATGTGAATAAACATCATGAGAAATATAACATTACTAGCACAATGATACCATTGGAACCATTGGACAATAATCCATGAACAAGAGACACAAGTATAGTCACTATTGGAATATTGGAACATAACCTTATTTTGAGCTTTCGGACCATTAACCAAATAAGAGACATGAGATTCACAAATGATCCATGAGTAGTAAATATATGACAATGACTATTGATAAACGGATATCGGATACCTTAGCACATTTCGGGATAGGACTAGTGGGATGTCAATGGGAATACTTTTTGCCGCAGAAAATATGGACAAAGCAACCTTACATACCTTGGATTCGCAATACGAATATACAACCTTAGATGTGTATACAATAATCCCGCTCCTTCTTTATGTGTCACTCTACAACATAAATACATAACAAAATTCACATTAACCACTAATTAATTTACAAATGCATACAATGTCAATGAGTTACATGTTTGCCTTTAAACATGTCATTTCCCCTCGACAAAACCATTGATCATACTATTATTCCAAAAATTCCATAATATTCCCAACATTGACCAATACATGATAATTGATACATTTCACCACAACACTTCTCCTTTACACTTTCTTATCCATAACACATCACAAATAACCCATCAAATGACCTTAATATAACTCATAACACATATCGACCAAAATCCCACAATTTCCACTTATAGACAAGAACAAGTTTCATACCAAAAATAACACCATACATGTTCATATTTTGTCCATACAATGCTTTTTCATCAAAGGCACAAGTCCTAATTCAAGTTCAAATCACCAAGATAGCACATCTTTCACCAAAGGCAAAAATACACTATTCACCACCTTGCCAACACATCTACCATAATATACATAATCTTCCATGCATATAATATGTTAATTCATGTGAATAGATACTTACCAAGGCTTGGAATATGTTGATCTTGTCCAAGGAGTCCAAAGGAATATGTTGCTTTAGGGTTTGGAACTTAAACAAATATGTGAGAAAATATCACAAAGGCGTGAAAGATTTTGGACAATAAAATCTGATTGTGGGGCCTTTATATAGACCCCAAGTCATCCTTATCCACACTTGGCATTAAATGATATGTTTACTTAGTCAATTATTGGAAGAATGGGTTATTTCCTCTTTGGGCCAAGTCTTTTAATCCCATTTTGGGCGTAACTTTGGGCCCAATAACGCATATCCATGTGACCCATCAAATTTCATGTATTATTCACCATATATCTCATGTTTACATAATTCCATAATGTCACGACATTATTCTCTTACGAGATTTTCATTTGTCGCCTCGATCGCAAAAATAGGAATTCTAGTCGCCCTTGGTTTCATTGGACATTTTGGATCACTATTCACATTTCATGATTTGATCATGTATAATTATGTAGGAGTATATTGAAGTTTTTGAAGCTTTAACAATGCTCAAATAACTCCAAAGAACCAAAAGAAACCATCAAAGAAGCGCCGTAGAATTGCGTTACAAAATGGGTCCGGAAAGGCACAAAATTTGTGCCTTGCGCCACTAGCTTCAAAACAAGCTGTGGCGCAAGATTTCAGCATTATCTGAATATTCAAAATGTAGGTGGCTTGCGCCACACCCCTGAAACAGGGTAGTGGCGCAAGTTTCAGCACTTTGCTGAATTTTTCGGCCACTAATCCAATGGTTGCGTATCGTCCAATCCCTTATCAAAACACTGCAAAATACTTACTTAGTGATCTTAAACATCAAGTAAACATGACTTAAAGTCACCAAATGAGGTTAGAACATGTACGGGGCATCAGCCAAATGCATCACGAAATCACAAAACACCTCCTACGAAGGTCTAATCGCACATGTTAAGTCCAATATCAAATGTTTCGCCAATGACACTATAAACCACATTTTCATGTCATCTCAACACCTATGTAGATATGATCCCAAGGTTTCAAGTAAGGTTAGAAAAGTACGGGTTGTTACAGGTGACCTACTAATTGAGAAGTTGTGTGATGTGATAAATGAACCTCAATTTAGTAATGGTAAGGATGTAGTTGGTCATGTAGTTAGTCATGTAAGATATTTACTTAGAGGTGGTGATTCCTTAGGTGTTGATTCCATTTCTTATTCTTGTCATGTGGATCTTGAGATAGAGTATAAACTTAGGGATAATCTCTTATTCAATGATGACATGATTAATGTGAATGATGAACATAGTGGTGTGTCTTATAATTTTGGAAGTATAGCCACTCTTGAAGGCTATCAATTGTTTGAAAATCCACTATGGTGTGAGAACACATTTTTTGATAGCGAAAATCTCTTCTTGGAAGATGATAGTGCATTTATTGGAAGGGATGGTGTTCAAAAAGAAGGTGTGGTATGTTCTACAATTATCCCTTCATCGTTATGTGTTCTCATTCTTGGTCAAGACCTTAATGTGCTTGAATCCATGAGTGAACCTTTTCATGAGAATACATTAGATGAAGTTGAATTGTGTGACACCTTTCTATATTATTTGTTTGCATATGATGATACTAATGCCTTTGAGTAGAGTATATTGTGTGAATATAAGGGTGTCAATGGGTCATATGGGTGTTTGCTTAATCCATTTTCATGGAATATCTTTCCATTTGACCCCAGTAATGAAATAGAATGTAGCACTTATAGTGTGTTGTTTGGTCAATTGGACAAGCGAGTTGTGGCTTGGAAGAGTCCATGGATGTTCAAGACTTCTTGTCACCTTTGTAGGTTTAGACAATTTGAAGTATCAAATGGGACTCTTGGGAGCATGCTTAATATAATGAATAGAGGAAACCCAACTTCTTGGGTGGACCATTTGTTTTGGAATGAATTGATTTCTAATCAATTCCTCAACACCTCTAGTGGCATGACTCCATTTGTGAACTCACTTTTCATGGGAAGTTGTCTTGAAAGGAAACGTAATGTGCACCTAAATATCATGATTCCATCCTTGGGTGTTCCAAATTGTAGTGATTTGCTTGCTAGCTCTCATGAGCATATTAGTACTCTTGTATATGGTAACACCTTTGATGGGGCTCATATTCTTGTCTCCTTTCTCTACTACCTATTTGCATATGATGATGTCCATTTTTATATTGGATTTGTTTTACATAGAGGTAGGGGTTTCTCAGGTAGGCCCATTTACTTTTGTGACCAAACTATGTAGGTCTTTTACTTCTTTGATCCAAATGAATCCTTATGGGTGATTGCACCATTTTTGGTGAGGTCTTATTGTGAGGCGATGAAAAATTGTGTCTTATGGCTCCTAAATCATATGTGATATCATCTCTTGGGATACTTGATGTCATTAAGACCTTTGTGTTTCCTTGTCTCATGATGTTGCTTATGACCAATTCCTTTGTACCTTATATGATGTATGGATCTTTTTCAACACAAAGGATAGTTGGTTGTATTTCAAATGTATACCTCCTTGGCAAGTTAGTATAAGGTTGTGACAACACTCTCACATCACTCCACTCAACCTCTCCTTTTTCCACTCTAGAGTTGTCACATATCACACCCTTACTCCTCTCAATCTTTTGTCTCTCAATTTTATTAGAGTTCGTTTGGAGGTCGCTTCAACTCTAGCTTCCACTTTGGTGAACAAGGAGTGGATGTGTTGACTTGCATGTTCAACTCCTTAGCACCAACCTCACAAGGAGTAGCTTGCTTTGCCTCCAAAGGCAACTTCTTAGATTCAACTTCATGATGCGTAATTTGTATCCTTTTGACTATTGACTTGACTTTTTCAAGTAGTCGAGAGCAATCATCCATTTTTTTATCCCATATTCCAAATGTTTCATCAAACTCTTCCCTCAATGAAGCACAATCTTTCCTCAGCTTGGTAATGCTTTCACTTGCATCTACTTTATTAGGGCATGTTGGAGAAAAGAGAAGTTGCCCTTTGAGATCCATGATGTAATAGTACCAATCTTGTGTATATGGAAGTCCATGACTTTGGAACCATAGAATTCCCACACAAATTTGACAAGCATCCATGGACATTACATCACACCAAACCTTCTCTTGATAATTCCCTAGTGAAATAGGTACCTTAACTCTCCTATCAACCAAAAATCCCATTCGAGTAACAAAAGGATTTTTTTTGGGGAAGAAAGGTAACCCGAGCATGCTAACCATTAAAGGGGTTATAGAGTTGATAACACTATAATAATCCATCACAACTTCAAGTTCCGCTCTCCCACAAATGATCATTTTTGTTTCAAGAACTCGTCTTTTCGGAACATGCATATTTTGAAACATTGAGTTTGCTTTACTTTCATGGACTATTGATCTTTCCATCGTACCTGCAAAACTTAACAAACAAGTTAGTAGCAAAATTCCTCACGCATCTCATATGTGGAAACTCTCAACTCACCTAAAGTGTCTTCCCAAAGTTGATAAAGAACTTCCTTTGTCCAATCAATTCACAAGGTCACGTATTCTTTGCGGAAGAATGTTTTTTTATTAAAAGAAGAACGGACAACTCAATTAAAACTAACGGACTTGAATCAAGAAATTATCAACGAAATAAAAATAGAAAAGCGCACATAGAAAAGTACAAGAAAAAAAAAAACGAACTCAAAGAACTTGATAATATTTAGTAGGGTAATCTACTAATTAAAATCAAGTTATGAAGCCAAAGAAAAGGAAAATTAATAAAAGAAATTCATTTATCAAGATATGGACTAAAAAAATTAATTAGGAAGAAATTTGGTTGAAATCAATGGAGAAAATGCTTGAAAATTGGAGAAAAACCTTCAAATAAGAGCAAAAAATGAGCTGAAAATCCATGGCAAAAGGACACTCTAGGAAGCTTCCAAGACTTGTACCTTGTGGTCCCCCTTGTACTATCTTTTGTCCTAGTCTTTGCCCTTTTTGGTCTTTTTCTTTGTACAAACAAGTACGCCTCCTTTTATTTTTTCCTTTTTGGATCAAACAACACCTTTTGAATAATTCTTCTTCAACAAGACATGAATTTCATGAAGAACACCAAGAACATGGATGAACTTTAAAAATTCATATCTCCTTCGTTTTAGCTCCAAATTCCACAAAATTTGAGATATAAACTCCTTTTGATATAGAGATCAAACCCCAATAATTTTAAACCCTCAATTCCAACCCAAACAAATCAGATTTTTATACCAATTTTCGTTTTCTTCAAGCTATGAAGAACACCATGAACAAGATGAATTCCAAAATTGACAACTCCTTCGTTTTAGCTCCAAATTTGATGAAATTCGAGATTCAAGCTCCCCTTACTATAGAGAACAAACCCCAATGCTTTTTAAGCTCCAATTTTGATCTAAAATTTTCAGATTTTGAAACCCACTTCTAATTATGAAGAACACAATGAAGATGATGAACTTGCAAAATTGACCCCAATGGATTTCAACTCCGTTTGCTCTCAAATTTCAGATTCGAGCTCCTTTTAATAGAGAGAACAAACCCCAATTCAAATAAACTTTCAATTCCACGTAGATCTCCAAACCCACTTCACCTTCCTCAAGCTTTTTCAAGCTCAACAATGGTGAAAATTAGAAACACCTCCAAATCAATCCAAATTTCGGATCTAGACACAAAAAACACTAGAGAATACGAATCTAGTGTCAAAAAAAACAAATTAAACATAAAAATTTTCAGATTTTTTTTTTTATGAATTTGTTTTTGGATTTTTGAAATGAATCTAGGATTAAGACCCGTAGAAGCGAATCCCTAGTCTAAGCTCTGATACCAAGATGATAACGATCTCAATTAAGTTATCGAAAATGTGGAAAATCAACAACACAAAATAAAGATAGTGGAGAAATTAAGATGAGAATTAGAAGAACTTGAGATGAGAATAGAAGAAAGAATGGCTAATTGAAAACACAATTAACCTAGGGAGAAGAGAAACTTGATTTCAATTAGAAAAGAGGAACTCGATTCGAATCCACAAATGAGTATCTCTTGTGAAAATCAAGGTTAAGAAGTTCTAAATCAACAATGGGAATCCACCCATAACTAACCTAGATTTAGCTACACTAAACTAAACTAAAGGATTTCACCCCAAAACACTCCTTAAGAGTAATCGTCTCAAATCATCAAAATCTCAGGATGAAAAATGGCTAAGGCAACTATTTATACTTATTGTCTTTACAAAAATAGCCTATTACAAAAATAGCCCAAAAGTGGCTATTTAGGAAATAACCCACAAGGGCCCTTCTTGATTGCCAAATTAGCATCTTGATCACCCATGGCCTTATTTATTTGTTGCTTTATAGCATCCTTCGGTCTCCATGCTATCATCCATATATGGAAGCCCATCCTAATGTTCCCTATGCTAGTCATGCTCGTATCAATTCACTAGCATTGTTGTTCAACTTGTTAATCTTGTGTTTGTTGGGTCTTCTTGTTGTTGTTGTTGGAATCTTCGTATTGTGAACTTGATCTTGTATCACTTGATGGAGTAATAGTTACGTAGCGTTAATGAGGAAGTGTAAAGGAAAAACTTGGTGAGAAGTGCTATTGGTTTATGATGTCTTGGTCAATGTGTGGAATGTTGTGGTATTGTTGGTATGACCATGCCGTGAATTGTATTATAAAGGGGGAAATGATGTTATAGGGAAATCATGTAACTCATTGTCGTCTTATGCACTTGTAAGGTAGTTAGTTGTTAACGTGAGCTCCGTTATGTACTTGTGTTGTAGAGTAACACCTAAGGAAGGAGCTAGATTATTGTATTCACATATAGGACTATGTATTCATATTGGGAAGATAAAGTATGTAAGGTTACTCTTTTCGTATCCTTCAGCAGCACATATTGTTCCCATTGGCATTGTACTTGTTCCATTACGAAATGTCCAAAGGTATTGTCATATAGTATTACTCACAGAAGCAATTGTGATTTACATGTCTCATCTTTATTGATTAATGTTTCAAAGTTCCAATAATGTACAATCACCAATGTATCACTCTTCTAATGAACGAAAGAAGTAATGTATAATTGTGTGTATGTTTTTGAGTGGTATCCCAGTGGTGAAATAAACACCTAGCTTGGGTCAATCCTAATATCATGGGTGGTATTCCAGGGGTTCAAATACCTAGCATGGGTCGATCCCAATTTCACAGTAACATCCCAGGGGAGACATAAAAGCCTAGCATGGGTTAATCTAACATCCCAGGGGTTAAAATACCTAGCATGGGTTAATCTCATCCCAGGGGCAACAGAAAAGCCTAGCATGGGTAGAACGGTAAATCTCATCCCAAGGGCGACAGAAAAGCCTAGCATGGGTAGAAGTATAAATCTCATCCCAGTGACGACATTAAAGCCTAGCATAGGTAAAATGATAAATCTCATCCCAGGGGCGACAAAAAATCCTAGCATGGGTAGAACGATAAAGATGAATGAACGTAAAGGCAAAGAAAGTAATGAATATAACGTATATGTTTTCTCACATACAGAATGATGGTTTATCCATATTGACTATTCTCTCATATTTTATTCCATTGATGTTCTTATTTATGATGCAGTTTCTTAAGGCCTTACATACTCAGTACATTCTTCGTACTGACGTCCCTTGGGGGACTTACCTTACTTGTTGCAGGCGCAAGTGCTAGTAGACCTCCACAATAGGTTGCGGATCATTGTTGAGCTCCAGTTAGTCTGCGGCTTTCCGAGTCACTATGTACATTTGTTTTGGTATTGTGAATGTTGTATAAAGCGGGGACTTGTCCTGACTTTAGGGTTGTTATGTACATGTATCTGTTAGAGGCTTTGTAGACGTACGTGGGAAGATGAATGTAAGGAACGTATGTTGTTGACTTGATGGCCCTAACGACCAAGTTTCGTATATATATCATATAATTTCCATAACTTTCGCTATTGGCATCTTATATCTCTATGTGATGGTGATGCTTATTGAGTGACATGCGTATGAGTGTATATGAATGAAGATTGGTTCTCTCAAGCCTTAACGGCTTCGGGTGCCAGTCCTCCCCATTGCAATTCGAGGCGTGACAAAAGTTGTATCAAAGCAGGTCGTCCTAAGGGTGTCTACAAAGCTGTTTCTGAGTAGAGTCTTTCTTATGGATGTGTCGTGTACCACATTTATAAGTAGGAGGATACGGGACATTTAGGAGTTGTTTCTTTTCTTCATTTCTAGATCGTGCAATATAGCCAATGTTGTAAGTGGAATCGTATCTAACCATTGGAATTTGTTTTCTGTGTTATAGTACAATGTCGATTACAAGATGAGGTTAGGTAAGCATGTAGATATGCTTGCCAGAGAAGGAATGAGTAAATCACCACCTGACCAAACTAGTCAAGGTGACGCTAAACAGGAGTTTGCATCACGGGCTCCTTCTACCCTTCCATTTCCAGAAGAGCCAAGAGCTAGAGAAGTACCCGCAGAACCGCCTATGAATGCCACTGAACAGGATTTAAGAAATACAGTGCATATGTTGACTTAGATAGTTGTTGTACAAACTCAGGGACGAGCTGGTCTAATGATAAGTGAGGATGACGTGGATAGATAGATAGTCGTCGGACAAAGGATTTTCTAAAATTAGCCCTCCCATATTCACTGGGTCAGATTCGAAAGCAGATCCACAAGATTTCATGGACCAAATCCAAAGGGCTCTAGATGTTATGCACGTGACTTATGTAGAAACAGTTGAACTTGTGTCCTATAGATTGAAACATGAAGCTATATTATGGTATGAAGACTAGAAAAAATCGAGGGGTATTGGTGTAATTTCAGCTAGTTGGGAGGAATTCAAAATGACCTTTCTTGATCACTACCTCCCATATGAGATTCAGGAGGCACGTGCAGACCAGTTTCTAAATCTTCATCAAAGGAATATGAGTGTCAGAGAATACAGTCTGCAGGTTAATTCTTTGGCTCGATATGCTCCGAATGTAGTAGCCACAATGACAGATAGAGTCCATCGATATGTGGACAGATTGGAGCAATATTTGGTAAGGGACTGCACTATTTCTTCTTTGAATAGAGATATGGATATAGCCAGTATACAGGCTATCACATAGAAGATGGAGGACCATAGGCAAAGAAGAAGGATACACGAATTTGAACGAGGGCAGTCAAAGAGGGCTAGACCTATGGGACAGTCTATGGTGTCCCAAGGAGAATCTAGGCCTCGAATTTTTCCTAAACCGCCTAGACCATCATTTTCTTCCCCTATAGCAGGTACTTCATCCCAATTTTGGGGATTTAGAGGCAGCCATTTTGGACAGAGTAGTGGGTTTCATTGTTCACCAACAGCAGGATTTTCTCGTCAGTCGTGTCAGCGCTGCGAAAGTATCATTTAGGTGAATGCCGGTAGGGTACAAATATTTATTTTTGGTGCGGTATGTCGGGGCACATGATGAGAGAATAGCTACAAAGTGATACGAGAATGGATAGCATATGGCACATTAGGTTGAGCTTCCACATATGGATGATAGCTTGGAGCCCGAAGGAAGCCATGGAGCAATAAATATACAAGGTCATGGGCTATAAATATGTCATTTGGACAATCAAGAAGGGCCCTTGTGGGTTATTACTAAAATAGTCACTTTTGGTCTATTATTGTAATAGGCTATTTGTGAAAAGACAAGAACTATAAATAGTTTCCTTAACCTTTTACTTTACTTAGATTTTGGATGATTGAATTGTCTTTAATAGACTTGATATTTGGTTACTCTAGGTTAGGGTAGTGATTGGGTTCAAGTCCAATTATTAGCTTAGATCGAGTGATTAGGGTGGATTCCCGAATTGCTTGTGTTATCTTCTTCGCTTGATTAATCATCGAGTTATCATATTGTGGATTCAATTTGGTTTCTCATGCATTTGATTGAGTTCTTTTCTCCCTTGGTTTAATTGTTGTTTCAGTTGAGCCTTTCTTTCTTCACTTCTCATCTCTTATTTCTCAACTATCCTTTAATTTTGTTGTTTAATTTCGTGTTTTCGATATCGATTTTAGTCACTTGATTGAGGTCGTTATCACAAAGGGGCACAGGTGGTATATCACGACCTACGGGATCCATCGTTGCATCATCATCATCAGTTCCTTCCCTAGGCAGAGGTGTACAACATGTTGGTCGTGGTAGAGGTGCTAGAGGAGCAACTAGTTCCAGTGGAGCCCAGAATGGCACTTATGCTCTAGTGGACTGGCAGAATTCAGAGGCTTCTCCTGATGTAGTCACAGGTACCTTATCCATATTTTCACATAATGTATATCCATTGATTGATTCGGGTTCTACATTATCATATGTTACTCCGTTGATTGCTGCAAAATTAAAACGAACACCAAAATTATTAATTAAGTCACTTGAAGTATCTACACCAGTTGGTGAATCTATTGTTGCAAAAAGAGTATATCATAATTGTGTGGTAAATGTGTATGGTCATGATGCACTGGCTGATCTTATTGAACTAGAAATGGTGGATTTTGATGTTATAATAGGTATGGATTGGCTGGCTTCTTGTTATGCCACTGTAGATTGCCGGGCTAAGAAAGTACATTTTCATTTTCCACAAAAAAATATGTTGGAATGGACGGGTAATGTGGGGGCACCAAGAGGTAAATTTATTTCCTACCTTAAAGCAAGGAAAATGATAGCCAACGGGTACCTATGTCACTTAGTCAGAGTGAAAGATACTGATGTGGAACCACTAACTCCTCAGTTGGTTCCAGTAGTAACTGAATTCCTTAATGTATTTCCTGAAGATCTTCTAGGTTTGCCTCCAGAAGGGGAAGTAGAGTTTGGTATTGATGTGATGCCAGGCACTCAGCCTATCTCTATTCCTCCGTATAGAATGGCTCCAGCAGAATTGCATAAATTGAAGGAGCAATTAAAATACTTGTTGGACAAGGGATTCATCAGGCTTAGTATGTCCCCATGGGGTACACCAGTATTATTTGTACGAAAGAAAGATGGCACATTGAGAATGTGCATTGACTATCGGCAATTGAATAAAGTAACGATCAAGAACAAATATCCCCTTCCTAGAATTGATGATTTGTTTGATCAGTTACAGGGTGCTAAATGTTTTACAAAGATTGACTTGAGATTGGGCTACCATCAAGTCAAAGTTAGAGAAAAGGATATACCCAAGACAGCTTTCCGAACATGGTATGGCCATTATGAATTTTTAGTTATGTCGTTTGGACTAACAAATGCACTAGCTGTTTTCATGGATTTGATGAATAGGGTGTTTAAACCATTTCTAGATGTGTTCGTGACAGTGTTTATAGATGACATCCTGGTTTATTCAAGATCACAAGAGGACCATGCTAATCACTTACGGCAGGTGTTACAAATTCTTCATGAGCGTAAGTTGTATTCAAAGTTCTCTAAATATGAATTTTGGTTAAAATCCGTAGCATTCTTGGGTCACATTGTGTCAGATGAAGAAATTCAGGTTGATACGCAAAAGATTGAGGCAGTGAAAAATTGGCCAAGGCCTACGATGTCCGTGGAAATTCGTAGCTTCCTTGGGTTGGCAGGTTATTATCAAAGGTTTGTTGAAGGGTTTTCTTCCATTGCTGCACCTTTACCGAAACTAACACACAAGGCAATCAAGTTTCAGTAGAATGATGCATGTGAGAAAAGTTTTCAAAAGCTGAAATATAAATTAACTTCCACACCCGTATTAGTACTTCCGGAAGGCACAGAAGGGTATGCAGTATATTGTGATGCGTTCGGAGTTGGCCTAGAATGTGTGTTGATGCATCACGGTAATATAATAGCATATGCCTCACGACAGTTGCGGCCACATGAGATAAACTATCCCACACATGATCTTGAGTTAGCAGTTGTGGTATTTTCTTTAATGATATGTCGCCATTATTTTTATGGAGTTCATGTTGACATCTATACTGACCACAAGAGTTTGCAATATATCTTTAAGCATAAAGACTTAAATCTGAGGCAGAGGAGGTGGCTGGAACTCTTAAAATACTATGATATTGATATTCTATATCATCCAGGGAAAGCGGATGTGGTGGGCAAAGCAGTAGGAATCACTAGTGTCTAGTTAACGAAAAAGTAAGATATAGGCAAGGATCTGCATCAACTAACCAGCTTGGGAGTTCGTCTTCTTTAATCTCCAGATGAAGGGGTTATTGTACAAAAGACAGCAGAATCTTCCTTAGTAGCTGAGGTGAAAGAGAAATAGGATGTGGATCCTATTTTATTTCAACTGAAAGGAAATATACAAGAAGGCCTGACAAAGGCATTTGATCTTACGCAAGAGGGAGTACTTCAATGCCAAGATAGATTATGCGTACCGGATGTAGATGAGCTGAGGAGACGAATAATGACAGAGACGCATCATTCAGGATATTCTATTCATCCGAGAGCTACCAAAATGTACCATGATTTGAAAGAAATGTATTGGTGGGGAAATATGAAGAAGAACATTGCAGAATTTTTAGCTCAATGCCCGAATTGTCAACAAGTTAAAGTAGAGCATCAGAAACCTGGAGGTTACATGCAATGTATCAATCTTTCAGTCTGGAAATGGGACATGATTAATATGGGTTTCATCACAGGTCTGCCTCGTAAACTGAGGAAATTTGATTCCATATGGGTAATAGTTGACAGGCTTACCAAGTCAGTGCATTTCCTACCAGTCAAGACCACATATACAAATGAAGATTATACAAGGTTGTATGTTAAAGAGGTAGTGTGATTACATGGGATTCCAATCTCAATTATATCAGACAGGGGAGCTCAATTTACTGCATATTTTTGGAAATCTTTTCAGAAGAGCTTGGGTACACAAGTGAATTTGAGTATGACTTTTCATCCTCAGACATATGGACAAACAGAACGTACTATCCAATCACTTGAAGATATACTACGAGCGTGCACGTTGGACTTTAAAGGTAGTTGGGATGACCATCTACCTCTTATTGAATTTGCTTACAATAATAACTATCATTCAAGTATCAAAATGGCACCTTTTGAAGCTTTATACGGAAGTAAGTGTAGATTACCAATTGGATGGTTTGAAGCGGGTGAAACTGCTTTACTTAGGCCAGATGTTGTACATCAAGCTATGGAAAAAGTTAAAGTGATTCAACAACAGCTACAAATAGCCCAAAGTCGACACAAGTCCCATGCTAATGTTAGGAGAAGAGGGCTCGAATTTGCCATAGGTGATTGGGTATTCTTGAAGGTGTCATCGATAAAAGGGGTAATGAGATTTAGAAAGAAAGGGAAGTTGAGTCCCTGTTATATAAGGCCATATAAAATTATCCGAAGATTTAGGAAAGTTGAGTATGAATTAGCATTATCCCAAGAACTCTCAACAGTTCATCTAGTATTTCATGTTTCGATGCTTTGAAAGTGCATAGGAGATCCATCTCGTATCGCTCCCATTAAAGATGTACAAGTTATGGAGGATCTCACCTATGAAGAGATACCTATTGCTATTCTGGATAGATAAGTGAAGAGGTTAAGGAATAAAGATGTAGTTTCCGTAAAGGTACTTTGGAGAAATCAGCAAGTAGAAGAGATCACATGGGAAGCTGAAGAAATGATGAAGTCAAAGTACCTGTATTTATTTCACACGGAATAAAAAGTTCAAAGTGCAGAAGCGGAGAAATAATAAGTAAGTATCTATAAGCATTATGTGTATATGTATATATGCTAACATAAAGGTGCATTTGTTTTGCCATTCGAGGACAAATGTTTCTAAGGGGGGAAGGATGTAACACCCCGTACATTTTGTTTACCTTATTTTTTAGAGAAATAAGTGTGTATTTTGTATTGTTTTTGATGGAAGATTTGAGATTGTGTTAATAAATGTGGTTAGACCTTTGTAAGAGGCGTTTGCGACTTTATGGAGCATTTTTGGAGTGAAAAGTGAGGCTTGAAGGACCTCCAAGCAAAGGATCTTAAAGATAAGAGGCAAGCTACAGATTTGAACTTGAAGGATCCAACCAAATCCGCAAAGAAAAGTCGAAGAAATGAAGAAAAATAGATTTTAAGTGTCAGGCGCACCCAGGGGCATGCCAGGCCGCTTTTGACAGAAATTTTTTTGGCATGGGCAGCATAGGGGAGCGGCAGGGAGCCTGCTAGGCCGCTTTTTGCCAAATTTCTTCTCTGACCACTAGTATCTAAATAGGGTTCTTAGGTTATTGTATCATTATTCCATCTTGGTGGGACTACTCTTGGACAATTTTTGCATCTAAATGAGGGTTAATTCTTCTTTCGTTTTATTTTTATTTCTTTTTTTATAATCTTTATCAATTTATGATAAATTAAGCCATGAATGGCAAAAATCGCTTATTCTTGGGGATGAGGCTACGAACATGAATCTCGTGAGTTGAATATTGTCTTAACATTTATGGAATCCTCTAATAATAAGATAGTTGGTGGATCATACATTGAATTTGGTGGGCTGAATTAACATGTGTTAATGGGCTCAATTTAAGGCCCAGCATTAAATCATAAGACATGGCCCAAATGGGGAAAAATGACCCATTCTTGTGTTGACCAAGTAAACACAACATTTATGACTAAGTAAGTGGCGAAGGATGACTATGAGGGCCTATATAAAGGTACAAAAATCAGATTTTATTCCACAACACAAACATACCATTTCTAGATTTTTCTATAATTTTCTCTCTACTCTCAAACCCTAAGGCAACCATCTCTTGGGACAAGATCATCACTTTGCAAGCTTGGGTAAGTGTTTACTCTTGTGATTTAATATAATATATGCATGAGGGATTTTGTAGATCATGATGGTCATGTCTAAAGGTGTTGAGTGGTGTACTTTTGCTTTTTGCTAAAAGATGTGTCATCTATGTGACTTGAACTTGAAAGGAGACTTGAGGTTTTGATGGAAGTGAATGGTGTGGATGAAATATCAACATGTATGGTGTGGTTATGTCCTTAACTTGCTTTTTCTATGTTTATAACTTGTGGGATTGTTGTTATGAAACGTATTGAGGTGACTTGATGGAGTAATTGTGACGTAGCGTTAATGAGGAAGCGTAAAGGAAAAACTTGGTGAGAAGTGCTATTGGTTTATGATGTCTTGGTCAATGTGTGGAACATTGTGGTATTATTGGTATGACCATGCCGTGAATTGTATTGTAAAGGGGGAAATGACATTATAGGAAAATCATGTAACTCATTGTCATCTTATGCACTTGTAAAGTAGTTAGTTATTAACGTGACCTCTGTTATGTACTTGTGTTGTAGAGTAAAACGTAAGGAGGGAACTAGATTATTGTGTTCACATATAGGACTGTGTATTCATATTGGGAAGATAAGGTATGTAAGGTTACTCTTTCCATAACCTTCTGCAACACATATTATTCCCGTTGACATTGTACTTGTTCCATTTCGAAATATCCAAAGGTATTGTCATATAGTATTACTCATAGAACCAATTGTGATTCACATGTATCATGTTCAATGATTAATGTTTCAAAGTTCCACTAATGTACAATCACCAATGTATCACTCTTCTAATGAATGAAAGAAGTAATGTATAATTGTGTGTATATTTTTAAGTGGCATCCCAGGGGTGGAATAAACACCTAGCTTGGGTCAATCCTAATATCATGGGTGGTATCCCAGGGGTTCAAATACCTAGCATGGGTCGATCCTAATATCACAGTAACATCCCAGGGGTGACATAAAAGCCTAGCATGGGCTAATCTAACATCACAGGGGTTAAAATACCTAGCATGGGTTAATCTCATCCCAGGGGCGACAGAAAAACCTAGCATGGGTAGAACGATAAAGATGAATGAACGTAAAGGCAAAGAAAGTAATGAATATAAAATACATGGTTTCTCACATACAGAATGATGGTTTATCCATATTAACTATTATCTTATATTTTATTCCATTGATGTTCTTATGTATGATGCAGTTTCTTATGGCCTTACATACTCAGTACATTCTTCGTACTGACGTCCCTTGGGGAACTTACCTTACTTGTTGCAGGCACTGGTGCTAGTAGACCTCCAAAGTAGGTTGCGGATCACATGCGGATCATTGGTGAGCTCCAGTTGGTCTGGGGCTTTCCGAGTCACTATGTATATTTGTTTTGGTATTCTGAATTTTGTATAAAGCGGGGACTTGTCCCAATTTTAGGGTGGTTATGTACATGTATCTGTTAGAGGCTTTGTAGACGTACGTGGGAAAATGAATGTAAGGAGCGTATGTTGTTGACTTGATGGCCCTAACGGCCAAGTTTCGTATATATATCATATAATTTCCATGACTTCCGCTATTGGCATCTTATATCTCTATGTGATGGTGATGCTTATTTAGTGACATGCATATGAGTGTATATGAATGAAGATTTGTTTCTCTCGGGCCTTAACAGCTTCGGGTGCAAGTCCGCCCCATTAGAATTCAAGGCGTGACAACTAAGTCCGCACTTAATAATGCATCCGGAGGTGCATTCATGGCTAGAACCTATGTAGAGGCGATAAGAATACTTGATCAATTGACAAAGACTAGCATGGCTTGGCATACCAGGGATTTTTAGGGTAGCAATCAACTCTTATGCAGTTGGTCTGTCAGCTGAACAACGTCTAAGAGAAGAGAAGAGTGATCAATATATGGTTCATATGAAGACACCAATAGATGTACTGACAAAACATTTATTTTCTGGTAATGTAGAGAAAGTAAAGGTTGTTTGTTCATAGGGAAGAGCTACTGATTCTAACTCTAAGGAGGAAGCAAATTATTTGAATAACCAGCGGGCTTTTGGGCCAATGGCCAGGGAAACCAAGGTCGAAACTATGCTCGTGACAACTACAATGACAAAGGATGGTACAAGGATTGTGATCAAGGAAACTGAAGAAATAAGAGTGATCGTAGAGGATTCTATGTCCCATGCTCCAAATGATACAGGGAAGCTCTCTATGGAAGCCAATTATTGAAGGGCGTGGAATCTACTGAGGCCGGTATCAAGGATGTGAAGTGAGATTTGTCCTCTATGAGTCAACTAGTGGACTCTCATTCTACTTAGATTAAGCAGCTGGAATTCCAAATGGGTCAACTCTCTGCAACATTTAATCAACTTAAGGTAGGAACTTTACCTAGTGATATGGTAAACAACGCGAGAAATAATGGTACATGCTTAGCTATCACCACAAGGAGTGGTAAAGTATTTCCCGAACAACCTTTAGTGGTTCAACGTCATGCTCTGCTAGAGGGACTAGTGACGACAAGCTTGAAGGACCGTTAAGGTTGCGATGGACCGTCACTAACACCATAAATACTATTCAGAGTGGGCTGACTAAAAGGAGCCGGTGACAACAAGTTTGGCGGACCGTCACTGTACTGGCGGGCCATCGCTAATGACGCCAAGGGTGACGTGACTAATTTATTTAAATTTCAAACTGTGTATTATTTTAAAAGAGATATAAATACCTAGTTAGGGTTGAGAGGAGGGCAGTTTTGGGACCCCTTGCAAAAACATACAGTTTTTTCTCCAATTATACAATTTTGGGTATTCAAGCGTGAGTTTAGAGCATTATTGGGAGTTGTTTCCTAGAATAAGAACTTTTTGTTTTTATTATGAAATTTCATTCTCTCATCTTGTTCTTCGCTATGAGTCGCTAAATCAACCCATAACTTAGGTTGTGGAATCCATGTGGAACAATCACCATTAGGGTTTGTGGGCCATGAATCGATATTGAATTAATGAAAATACTATGCAATCCTTCAGGTTAATGTGTTCTTGACGATTGCAAACGTTGGAAAATAGTCTTTTGTTGAATTTCTTGAAAATAGATTTAACTTTTAAAGAAAAGAATTGCATAACAAGATTTGGAGTTTCCAACCTCCAAATTAACGATTAATGCTTTAACGAGATTAATCTATTGATGTTTAAAAATTGGGTTTTGGTTGACACTTTAAGTTTGTGAAAATTAAAGTGTTTTAAAGGCATTCGAAATGGTTGTAAGTCATTTAAATAGTAATTTAGAAACAATTGCCTTATTTTCATTGATATTAACATCGGTTCATTTCGACTCATAAATTTGTTAGTGATTGGGAACTTTGGTGAACACAATCCTAGTTATTTCTCCCATATTGAATTGCTTATTAAAATTCTGCATTATTCACTGCTCTCAAATTTTGTTAATTTTGTTTACATCAAAAAACCCCATTCCTTGGAAGTTGATGACTGATTGTTATAAAAACTACATACTACTTATTTAATCCTTTATTCCCTATGGGATTCGACCCCAACCTTTGTTGGGTTCTATATTTGACAACAACCGCTTGCACTCTTGTAAAACAACAACAACAACATACCCACTGTATTCCCACAAAGTGGGGTCTGGGGAGGGTAAAGTGTACGCAGTCCATACCACTACCTCCAAAGAAGTAGAGAGGTTGTTTCCAATAGACCCCCGGCTCAGGACAGGAAAGAAGTACGCTTGCACTCTTTTAAAAGGGAGTTGTAATTTGGGCGTATCAAGGCCCCCACTCGTGCATCACGATAAAATAACTATCTCATAATATGACTCTCACGATGCAATCCCCAACCAATAGCATACTGTACATGACTGGTTAACTACCAACCTAGTCTGAAAAAATTCAAGCCATAACCTACCACGAAAAGCCAAAAAATGAGCCTGGACAATTCAATACGGAGCCATTACTTATGAGTGTCTTCGAAAAGAACCAAATATATCAAAAAAATAATCTAAACATTAAAAGAAGTCTAATGATACCCGTATTAGCTACTTTCATTTTGGGTCCCAAAATTATTTGAAAATTGACTCAAAATAAAAAAGGGTAAAATTAGAATTTTATTTAAGAATCATGTTCCCCATACTATGAATGTTCTAAAGCTGAAAACCAACAAAAAATGAGTTTAAATTGGACTTGAAATCGATGAAAACTAAATTTTGTAGTTTACCGGGTACAACCCCCAAAATCCAAATTTGAAATCAAAGATTTGAAGTTGTTTTGAAGATAAAATCAATAGTAAAAGATGAATATAGGAGTTTAGAGTTTACCCACACAAGATTGATGAAATTTCTCTTTGAAATCGCCAAGAACAGAGCAACCAAAGTCTAATAATGGTGAAAATGGAGTTTTAGATGAGAAACTAATTTAAATTCTATCCAAGTGAGATTTTCTCTTCGCGAACATAGGCCCTTAGCCTTGAACACAAAGAAAAACCCAACCCAAGCTTTGTGAATGCGTCCAAACCATCACAGTCGTGATGAAGACCGACCCAGACCATGGACCCACTATACCTTTGTGAACGCGTCCAATATCTTGTATTCACGATAAAAAAGGCAACCCTTCAGAAATACGATCCCACCATTGCATTCACATGAATGATATTTTCCATATCCATAATCGTGAACAGGGGCCCGTGAATGCAAAGAAGGATTTCATTATGCACCAGAGAACTATACCAGTAGTGTAGGACTTGGAAAAATAGTCCCGATTATATCCACGGGATTCGTTCAGGACCCCATAAAAATCACACCCCGAATCTCATTCGAGATGGACTGGCACCCGAAGCCGTTGAGGCCCGAGAGAACAAATCTTTACTCTTGTACCTTCATAGGCATGTCTCTATATGAATATCATTCTATCCCATATAATAAACAAATACCAAGGGCGAAAGTCATGACATGTACAACATATGAAACTTGGTCGTTAGGGCCATCAAGTCAAAATGGACATTCATCTTCCCACACCAGTCTACAAAGCCTCTATAGATACCTGTACATAACCAACTTATGGTCGGTACAAGTCCCCACTTTATACAATATTTACAATGCCAAAACCAAAATCAATGTACACATGAGACTCAAAAAGCCCCGAACCAACTGAAGCTCACCAATGATCCGCAAATGACTCGTAGCCTACAATGGAGGTCTACTAGTACCTGTGCCTGCAGCAAGTAAGGTAAGTCCCCCAAGAGGGGTCAGTACGAAGAAAGTACTGAGTATGTAAGGCCATATGAAACTGTATGATACATAAATACTTCATGAAATCAAGCGTAAGAGAATAATCAATATGGATAGACCTCCATTTCGAATATGTGGAACCATGTTCATTGCTTCCATTATTTTCATTACTTGATCATTCATTCTTATAATAACCTTCATATTTATATATTCATGCAAGGGATATACTCTCATTTCTTTTACAACTATCTTCATTACTGTTCATCCAACTAGTTAGTGGGATATAATATAATACCGATCATCACCTTATAGGTGGGTTATAATATAATATCGATTATCACCTTATAGGTGGGTTATAATATAATACCGATCATCACCTTATAGGTGTGTTATAATATAATACCGATCATCACCTTATAGGTGGGTTATAATATAATACCGATCATCACCTTATAGGTAGGTTATAATAAAATACCGATCATCACCTTATAGGCAGGGTATAATATAATACCGGACATCCAGCTGATCAGTGGGCTATAATATAAACCGGACATCCAGCTGATCAGTGAGCTATATTCGTATATATAATAATAATAACATATCATAATATTAGGATTGTTCCATCCGAGCTTATGCCCTTTTGATTTGATCCATACTCAATGAAGCATAAAGTAACCATGTGTACATTACTTCTTTGCATACTTATTTCCTTTTCATTTGTTATGAGAGTGATACATTGGTGATTGAAACATTATTGGGAACACATATATACATTACTTCATTCCTTTACTTTCATGAGATTGAGACATTGGTAGTTATAACATGTTCATTCCTTTACTTGTGAGAGAGATTGTGAGAAATTGATACATTAGTTATAACATTGTTGGAACTTTGAAACATAACATTATTGGGAATTTATAACATAACACTTTTGGACCCTTGGAACAATGTTCAATGAATAAGACACATGTGGATATCAACTGTTAACCAACCTGAGATGCGATACTTTAGAACATTTTGGAACTTTTGACATATTAGCCAATGAACATGGGTCAACCAATGGAAATGAGTCATGTGAATCACAATTGACCAACGAATAAGGAACATGTGATTAACACTATTCAATAACCGTAAATGGGATACCTTAGAACATTTTTGAATAGAATAAGTACAATGACAATGTGAACACTAGATGCTGCAGAAGGATACGTAAAGAGTAACCTTACATACCTTATCTTCCCAATATGAATACACAATCCTATATGTTATTACAATAATCAATCTCCTTCCTTACATCTTACTCTACAACACAAGTACATAATGGAACCAACATTAACCACAAGCTATATTCCAAGTGCATAAGACGACAATAAGTTACACAATTTCCCTAGAACATCATTTCTCCCTTTACAACACCATTCGTGGCATTATCATATCAACAATACCATAGTATTCCATACATTGACCAAGACATCGTAAACCAATAACATTTCACACCAAGTTTATCCTTTACACTTCCTCATTAACACTACGTTACCTTTTCTCTGTCAAGTCACTTGATAGCTTTCAAAATAACACATGAACCACAATCTATGATTTATACCATTCCAAATACCTCCGGGATACTCCTTTAAATTCATTAAAAAGGTACCATAAGTTGATAATTACATCCATGAAGGGTATAGGGGCTTTGGGGGGTCAAAGATATACGAAAACAATCGAAATGAACTTCTGGGATGACTTGTGAAGCCAACTGCGCCCGTAGGTAGATGAGGTACACCCGCAGGTAACCTTTGGCAGTAGCCAGAGGCACCTGCAAAGTCACCTGCGCCCGCAGGTCCTTCGTCTGCGAGGGCGGGTGCCCGTTTCGGCCAAAAAGGGTCTCTTTTGGGTCCTTTTATGCAATGAATGGTCCATGATCATAACTAAAATTCTCTTGAAATATTTTAGATCATATTGGATGACAACAATCAGCCATGGTTTCACATCACACATGAACGTCACCAAAACCACACTTTTCCTTCAATACACCACCAAATCCATGCACAATTTTGCAATAACAATTCCAAACATTATGTACAAGAATAAAACAAGTTAAGGCCATAATCACATCTCACATGTAAATATTGAACCCATCAAGTTCACTTCCTTCAAGACCACAAGTCCATTTTCAAGTTTACAAGGCAAAAACCTTCACCGATTAAGCAAACATAAATTGTTTCACACATAGTGAAATTCTCACACTTCACCAACATAACCAACATGATCTACAAAATATTACATGCATATAATATATAAACCATGAGAGTAAACACTTACCAAAGCTTTACAAGGAGTTATCTTGTCCCAAGAGGAAGATAATTTAGGGTTTGAGTGTTGAGAGAAAAGTTTAGAAAAATCTAGAAAGGTCATGTGGCTTTTGTGTGAATAAAATCTGATTTATTTCCCTTTATATAGGCCCTTGAAAGTCATCCTTATCCATCCTCTTAGTCAATAATTGAGGGTTGTCTTTGGTCAAAGCAAGAATGGATCATTTTTTTCATTTTGGGTCATGTCTTTCTTGTAAATTTTGGGCCTCAAATTGAGCCCATGATCGCATGTGAATTCAGCCCAACCAAATTAATATGTAAACCCCCAAAAAGTCTCATGTTTAAATAAGTCCATAAATGTTACGGTAATAACATAGTTCCGG
Source organism: Capsicum rhomboideum (assembly GCA_031232105.1). Classification (NCBI taxonomy): domain Eukaryota; kingdom Viridiplantae; phylum Streptophyta; class Magnoliopsida; order Solanales; family Solanaceae; genus Capsicum; species Capsicum rhomboideum. Next base: position 58,119,885 of record CP124718.1, read on the forward strand.
AAACGTACGGGATGTTACATAATCCAATAATGCTACTAGGCTATTATCGACGTTTCGGACTCAATGAAACCATTGGTTTTATGTAAAGAAATGGTTTACAATAAGTTAAACCCCAGGACTCCTTTAGGCTAAGCTTAACTAGTTTGTCGTCTAAGAGGTCAAACATCAATATAATGTCTTGAAACCCAAATAAACCAAGCTACTAATCTAAAATTAACATTTTGGATCTAATGGAACTGATAGAATCACCATCTGACAGTCGAATCACAAAAGTTGGCTAAAGTCAAACTAAACACTTTCAAGGCTTCTCAATAGCTCAAACTCACTCCAATCGCTCCTAGTCGCTTCGGGGACCATGCCAACCAAATCCACAACTCATAAATAGCATATAACAAATATGAGGAAGGGAAAAATAGTAAAAACATAGCAAAAGCTAAAAATCACCACAAGGGTTGGTATATTATTCACTACTAAAACACAAATTCATCCTCAAATAAAAAAGCAAATAATGTACTTGAATCGGTAAAAATTGGGAGTATCTACTCCGCATATCGGACTCAACCTCCCAAGTAGCCTCCTCGATAGGGAAATGTCTCCAGTGGACTTTCACAGAATCAATATGCTTAGACTTCAACTTCCTAGTCTGCCTGTATATGACAGCAATAGGCTCCTCCCCGTAGAATAAGTCATGATCTAATGCAACTGAGTTGTCACGCCCCAAATTCCATTGAGGCATGATTGGCACCCGAAGCCGATAAAGCCCGAGAGAACCAATCTTTGCTTATCTTTGTTCATATGCATGCCATAAGAAATACCATTATCACGTAAGAACTTAAAATGCTAATAGCGGAATTTATGAAACATATGATAAATATATATATATGTGAAACTTGGCCGACAGGGCCATCAAGTCAACATGGACATACATCTCTTACATTTGTCTTCCCACAACCATCTACAAAGCCTCTACAGATACATGACCATGCCTATACAATATTTACATAACACCAAAACCTAGTGTACACAATTGACTTGGGAAGCCCCGAAGCAGCTGGACCTCACCAAAGATCTGTATATGGTCTGCAGCCTACTAAGGAGGTCTACAAGTACCTACGCCTGCAGAAAGTAAGGTAAATCCCCCAAGAGGGGTTAGTACGAATAATGTACTAAGTATATAAGGCTCATAAGAATTACATCATACATAATAACAACAACAATGGAGTCAATATATGAGAAATAGTCAATGTGAATAAACTCTCTGGCTGTATGTGAGGAACCATGTACATTATGTTCTTTACTTCTATTGTCTTCACATATGTTCATCTTTATTGTTCTACCCATGCTAGGCTGTTCTGTCGCCCCTGGGATGAGATTAACCCATGCTAGGTACTTTGACCCCTGGGATGTACTGTGATAACCCATGCTAGGCTTTCGTGTCGCCCCTAGGATGTACTGTGATAACCTGGGATGTACTGTGATAACCTGGGATGTACTGTGAAAACCCATGCTAGGCTTTCGTGTCGCCCCTGGGATGTTCTGTGATAACCCATGCTAGGCTTTCGTGTCGCCCCTGGGATGTACTGTGATAATCCATGCTAGGTACTGTGACCCCTGGGATGTTATATTAACCCATGCCAGGCTTTCGTGTCGCCCCTGGGATATACTTATGATACATTAGGATCGACCCATGCTTTGTATTTCAACCCCTGGGATACCACCCAAGATTACTCATCGATTATACATTACTTCTTTATTTTATTACCCTTTCTTTCATTACTCTTTCTGTCATTCTAAGAGTGATACCTTGTGACTGAAACGTTCTTGAAACTTGGGACACATACATACATTACTTCATGTCTTTACTCTTGTAAGATTGATATCTGTACTTGTGATGGATAGATACGTTAGCTTACACATTACTTCCTTCATTGCCTTTGAGAGATTCATATCTTTACTTGCGAGAGATTGATTCATTCACATATGAAAGATTAACACATTCATTTATGAGAGATTGATTCATTTGCTTGTGATAGATTGATACTAAGATAATCATAATCTTATAGGACTTTTGGAACATGACATAATTGGAAACAAAATGCTTATTCAAAATAAATGGACTCCCTTTACATCTTTACTCTTTCTTGAGATAGGTCTCTACAACATTATGACAGCTTTGGACTTTCAGTCAATGAATAGGAGATAGGTGAATCATAATTCGTCTAAGAATAGGACACATGTGAATAACAATATATGTTAACCTGACTTGATACTAGAGAACCCTTAGGAATGGAATCGGTGTAATGTCAATGTGAATAATATCTAGTGCAGAAGAATATGGGAAAAGTAACCTTACATACCTTCACTTCCAAGTATTAGTACACAAGTATATATATAAACACAACAGTCCAGCTCCTTCCTTATTTTCACTCTACAACACAAGTTCATAATGGAACTCTCGTTAACAACTGTTTACCGTACAAGTGTAGAAAACAACAATGAGCTATATGACTGTCGTATAGCCTCATTTCACCCTTTACAATACAATCCACTGCATTCTCATACCAACAACACCATAACATTCCACACATTGACCAAAATATCACACATAAATAGCATTTCACACCACACTTACCCTTTATGCTTTCTCATTAGCATTCCGTCATAATTACTCCTATAAAATTGCCTCATAAAAACATATGAACAACAATCCATACTTAATATAGTTCAACATGACTCCATACGACACTTTAAAGTCATTAAAATGGCATCACAAGTTTCTAATTATATCCATAAAGGGTATAGGGGCCTTCGGGGGTCAAAGGGGGACAAAAACATCCAAAACGGTGTTATGGATGGGACCTACGAAGCCACCTACGCCCGCAGGTGGCTGACCTGTGGCCGTAAATGGCCCTTGGCAGTGTCCAGGGGCATCTGCGTTGCAGGTGCCCATTTTCGGCCAAATTGGTTTCTTTTGGGTCTTTTTATGCAATGAATGGTCCATGATCATAACTAAACTTATTTTAACATATTTTTGATCATCTTATATGCCAACAATCAGCCATGGTCTCACAACACACATAAACATCACCAAAACCTCACTTTCTTTTCAATCCATAACCAAATTTACAACAACAATTCCAAACATTTTACACAAGGATAAAACAAGGAAAGACTATAATCACATCTCACATGTCAATATTAAATCCATCAAGTTCACTTCCTTCAAGACAACAAGTGTATGTTCAAGTTTACAAGGCAAAACTATCCTCCGATTTAGCAAACACAAATTGTTTTACGCATAGTGAACTTCTCACACTTCACCAACAAAACCAACATGATATAAACCATCTTCCATGCATAAAATATATTAAACCATAATAATATACACTTACCAAGTCTTGCAAGATGATGATCTTGTCCACAGAGATGAGAACTTAGGGTTTGAATTATATAAGAAATATTGAGATAATTCTAGAAAAGGCATGGGTGTCCAGATGAATTAAAAATCTGATTTGGTGCCCCTTTTATAGTCCCTTCAAGTCTCTCTTATCCAATTCTTGGCATTAAATGCATGGTTGATTTGGTCAAATGGAAGATTGGATCATTTTGCCCCATTGGGCCTAGTCTTTTACTCTTGTTTTGGGCCTCATTTGGCCCAATGGCTCATGACTCATTAATACCGAACAAATTAATGTATAATTCATCTAGTCTCTCATGTTTTACTAATTCCATAAGTGTACACGTAGTAGTATAGGTTCGACAACATACGGGGTACCCAATGGGATAATTCATACGTAGTAGTATAATTCATACTGGATAAAATTTTTAGTCCATAGGAAGCAAGATGGCGCACCCAATGGTGTGCCATGCTGGTTTTGGCCACTTTTCAAAGTTGGAATTTTTCTTAAGTCCCAAGGGTGCCCGGGGACGTATTGAGCCGATTTTTGCCACGTATCTTATACAACCATGAGAATATACATTAAATGAGTGAAGTATTATATTAGTATGATAAAATTACTCGAGAATGAATTTGGCATCAAAATGACGATTTTACCCTTTTGGTCAAAATAGGCCATACGTGGCTAGAATTGCTTGTTTTTGGAATTGAGGCTACAAGTATGAATCCCGTGCATGGGAATATTGTAGTAACATGTATGAAATGAATTAAACATGAGAAATTATTGGTTTTATTGGGTTAAGTGAATTGGCCTAAAAAAGGGCCCAAAATGTGAAAGAAAACATGGGCCAAATGACCCATTCTTTCATTGACTAAGACACATAGCATTAAATGATAAAGAGTGTATAAGGATGGATTAGAGGGCCTATATAAAGGGGCAAAAATCTGATTTTTATCATCACAAATACACATGCTTTTCTATCTTTTTTTTCTAGAATTCTCAAGAAAGCTTTTTTGGCTCTCCCAACCATAAGGCACTTCTTGGAGCAAGATCATCCTTTATCAAGCATAGGTAAGTGATTATTATTATGGAATAATATATTATATGCATGGGAGAGTATGTAAATCATATTGGTTATGCTTGTAAGTGTTGGATATGGCACTTTGTGTTTTTGTGAAAGATGTGTCATCCATGGGATTTACACTTGAAATATGACTTGTAATTTTGATGAAAGAGCATGGTATGGATTAAATAACAACATATATGGGGTTATTATGTTATTAAACTTGTTATTTTCATATAAGTGTAAATTATGGGATTTTGGCCGATTTGTTGTTGTGAGGTGTATTGAAGTAAATTGATGGTATAATTATGATGTTGAGATGATGGAGAGTGGAAAGTATGAAATTGGTGTGACATACTAGTGGTTTATGATATTTTGGTCAATGTTGGGCATGCTGTGGTATTATTGATATGACCATGCCATAAATGGTATTGTAGAGAAAGAAATGACATTTTAAGGCCAAACATGTGACTCATTGTTATTATATGCCATTGTAAGGTAATTGGTGGTTAATATTGGTTCCGTTATGTACTTGTGTTGTAGAGTAAAACATAAGGATGGAGCGGGACTATTGTATGCACGTCTAAGATTGTGTATGCGTATTAAGAATACAAGGTATGTAAGGTTCCTTTTTCCGTATCCTTCTACAATATATTGTTCACATTGACATTGGACCTGTTTCAATTCCGAGAGGCTTGAAGTATATCATTTCAGGATGACGTATATTGTTATTCATATGTGTCATATTCTTAGATGAATGATGATTCACTTATCTTTTATTCATTGACGGAAGTTCCAAAGTTGTCATGATGTTGTAATTTCTAAAAGAACCATCTCAAAGAGAGTAGGATGTAAAGAGAATCTAATTATTCTTGAAAAGTATTTTCCCAATCATGTCATGTTCCAAAGTCCTATAGTATGATGATTATCCTTGTACCAATCTTTCATAAGTAAAAGTACCAATCTCATAAGAGTAATAAGAGAGGTGATGTGCAAGTTAGTATAATTATTCCTCATAAGTGAAGATGTCAATCTCGTGAAGGAAAGGAGTGAAGTGAGATGTGTATATAAGTGTATGCTTTAATGTCATGATCTCTAATGTGTCACTCTCATAAATATGTAAAGGGTATGAGATTGTAAAGAGGTAATGTGCATGGTTACTATATGTTTTAGTGAGTATGGACCATATCCTAGAGGGTATGAGTTCAATATGGAATAATCCCAATATTATGCTTTGTTATTTATTATAGCCCACCAAAGGTGGAGGTACGATATCATATACTTACTTATATAAGATCTCATAAGAATAGTGAAGGAGGTGAAGTGCAAGCGAATATATCTATCCCTCACAAGTTAAGGTGTTAATCTCATGAAGTGTAAGAGTGAGGTAAAGCGTATTTGTGTGTTTCAAATAGTGTCATGATCTTTAATGTACCAATCTCTCATAAGTTAATATATCAATCTCTCCCATGTATGTTACCCCACCATGAGAGTGGATGTATGTTACCCTACCATGAGAGTGGATGTATGTTACTCCACCATGAGAGTGGATGTATGTTACCCCACCATGAGAGTGGATGTACGTTGTCCTACCATAGAGTGGATGTATGTTCTCCCACCATATAGTGGATGTATGTTCTCCCACCATAGAGTGGATGAATGTTCTCCCACCATAGAGTGGAGGTATGCTAACCCACCATGAGAGTGGATGTAGGTTAAAACCACCAATAGAGTGGATGTACGTTAATAGAGTGGATGTATGTTATATTACTAAACCACCGATAGAATAGATGTATGTTATATTGTTACCCCACCACTAAAGTGTATGTGTGTAGATGAATGTTATTCTTTTACAACCTACCAACCAAGTAGATGAATAATAGTGGTAATGAGCATAGAAGCATAAAAGAATCTCTTGCATATAGAAGAATCTATTGGAGGTAAATCTCTTGAGTGAAGGTAATTTCCCTTGAAGTAGAGAAATTATAAAAGATATTATCTAAAATGATGGTTTATCCACATTGACAATTCTCTCATATTTTATTCTATTGACATTCTCATGTATGATGTTATTTATTATAAGCCTTACATACTCAGTACATTCTTTGTACTGACCCCCTCGGGGGACTTACCTTACATGTTACAGGTGTAGGCATTAGTAGACCTCCTCCATAGACTGTGGATCATTTGAAGAGTTTTGGTGAGATCCAGTTGGTTCGGAGCCTCCTAAGTCATAGTTGTATATTTGATTTGATGTTATAAATGTTGTATAAAGTGGGGACTTGTCTCGACTGTTAGTTGGTCTTGGAAAGGCATCTATTAGAGGCTTTTTTAGACATACGTGGGTATATATGGATGTAAGAGACAAATGTCCGTTTTGACTTGATGGCCCCAACGGCCAAGTTTCATAAATATATATGTATAGCATATGTTCCATGTTCATGTTTTACGCATAGTTGCATAAGGTTTAATAAGATTCATATAAGGATATGAATACAATGGTTCATGAGCAAAGATTGGTTCTCTCGTGCCATATCGGCTTCGGGTGCCAATCACGCCACAATGGGTTTTGGGGTGTGAAAATTTGTGGGGTTAAAAATGAGACTTGGAGGACCTCCAAACAAAGGATATTAAGGTTAAGAAGTAAGTGAAAGAATAGAACTTGAAGTATCTAACCAAACCTGCAAAGAAAAGTCGAAGAACAAAAATTTTCAAAAAAAAAAAAGGGCCAGGCGTGCCAGGCCACTTTTTGCCCAAAATTTTTGGGCACAGGCAGTAAGGTGGTGCGCCCTAGGGCGTTCCAGGCTGCTTATGCACACCTCTCAAATGTTGGAAATTTTTCTAAGTCCCAAGGGTGCCCGGGGGCGTACCGGGCCGCTTTTTGCCACATTTATTCTACAACCGCGAGCCTATACACGGGATAATTGAATTATTATATTGGAATTCCATTTTTATGAGATTATTCATGGACGAATTTGGCATCCAAATGACGTTTTTACCCTTTCGGTCAAAATAAGTTATACGTGGCTAGAATCGCTTGTTTTTGGGATTGAGGCTCTGAATATATATTGCGTGAGTGGGAATATTGTCGTAACACATATGAAATGATTTAAACATGATAAATATTGATTTTATTGGCTTAAGTGAATTGGGCTCAATAAAGGCCCAAAATAAGGAAAAAGGACATGGGCCAAATGACCCATTCTTCCATTGACCAAGGCAAACATAGCATTAAATGCCAAGAATTGGATAGGGATGACATGAGGGCCTATATAAAGGTACAAATCTGATTTTTATTCAATTAAAACTCTCTTGCCTTTTTGATAAAATACAAGATATTTCTCTCAAACCCTAAGAACCTTAAGTCATCTCTTGGAGCAAGATCATCATTTTTCAAGCTTGGGTAAGTGTTTAATCTTATGATTTAATATATTATATGTATGATAGATTATGTAGATCATGTTTGTTATTCTTGAAAGTGTTGAACATGGCACTTTGTGTTTTTGTAAAAGATGTGTCATCTATGGAATTTAAACTTGAAAGATGACTTGTGGTTTTGATGAAAGAGCATGGTATGGATGAAATATCAACATGTATGGTGTGATTATGTTATTAAACTTGTTATTTTTATATAAGTGTAAATTATGAGATTTTGGCCGATATGTTGCTTTAAAGTGTATTAAGGTGACTTGATGGATTAATTGTGATATGGTGTGAATGAGAAATTGTTAAGGAGAAACTTTGTTGTGAAATGCTATTGGTATATGATGTTGTGGTCAATGTATGGCATTATTGGGGTATTGTTGGTATGGCAATGCTGTAAATGGTATTGTAGAGAAAGAAATGACATTTTAAAGGCAAACATGTAACTCATTGTCGTCATATGCATCTGTAAGGTATTTGATGGTTAATGTAAACTCCGCTATGAACTTGTGTTGTAGAGTGAAACATATGGATGGAGTGGGACTATTGTATGCACATATAAGATTGTATATTCGTATTGAGAATACAAGGTATGTAAGGTTACTCAGTCCGTATCCTTCTGCAGCACATAGTATTCACTTTGACATTACAGTTGTTCTATCCTAAAATGTGCTAAGGTATCCTATATCCGGTTATCAATTGTCATTATCACATGTTTCCTACTCATTGATCAATTGTGATTCACATGTCTCAAAGTCATTGACTAATGTTCCAAAATCCCAATAAGGTTGTGTTCCAAAGTTCCAATAGTGGTTATACACATGTCTTTTATTCATTGATTATTGTCCAATGGTTCCAATAATGTTATGTTTCCAATAATACTATGACTATCATTGTATCAATCTCAAAGGTAAAGAACAAAGTAATGCACATATGTGGTTAATGATTGAGTATGGGTGGTAGCTTTGGGGGTGAAATGCCTAGCTCAAGCCGATCCCGAGATTGTTGGATCAGGGGGAAGTCCTAGAGGCATAAGCCTAGCTCAGACCGATCCTGACAAGGGGTAGCTCTAAAGGTAAGAACCTAGCTCGAGCCGAACCTACTATGTTGGTTTATGGGTGGCAGCTCTAGAGGTGATAACCTAGCTCGAGCCTAGTTCGATATATTGATGTATGGGTGGTAGCTCTAGAGGCATAAGCCTAGCTCAAGCCGATCCCAACATAACGTTATGTTATGTAAAGACCCACTGATCAGTCGGGGCCCGGGTACATAGTGAAAGAAAAAATGATGTATAAGTATAGAAGTAAAGAAGCAAAGAGGAATAATGATAGCAATACACATGGTTTCCAAAGTGTAGAATTGTAACTTATCCATATTAACTGTTCACTTGTATTTGAGTTCATTGGCGAATTTACATATCATACAGTTTCTTATGAGCCTTACATACTCATTATATTCTTCGTACTGACGTCCCTTGTGGGACTTACCTTACTTGCTGCAGGCACAGGTTCTAGTAGGCCTCCACAGTAGGTTGCCAGTTGTTTACGGATCATTGGTGAGCTCCAGTTAGTTCGGGGCTTCTCCGAGTCACAGTTGTACATGTGTTTTGGTATTGTATATGTTGTATAAAGCGGGGACTTGTCCCGACTTTTAGTTGGTTTAGTAAATGCATCTGTTAGAGGCTTTTGTAGACGTGTTTGGGTGTACGAATGTAAGAGGTACATGTCATTTTTGAATTGATGGCCTCGACGGCCAAGTTTCACATATGTATATATATCACTTGTTCAATGATTTCCATTTTTAGCCTTTTATGCTCGTACATGATAGTGGTATTTCTCATGTCATGCACATGAATGAATATAAGCAAATCTTGGTTCTCTCGGGCCTTATCGGCAACGGGTGCCAATCCGCCTCAATGGGATTTGGGGTGTGAAAAAAGTGGTGTTAGAGCAGGTCGTTCTACAGGTGTCTACATAGCCGTGTCCGAGTAGAGTCTTACTTATCGATGTGTTGTGCACCACATTTATAAGTAGGAGGCTACGGGACATTTTGGCGTCATTTCTTTCCTTCATTTCTAGATCGTGCAATAGAGCCAGTGTTGTAAGTTGAATTGTATCTGACCATTGGAATTGATTTTTTTTGATATAGTAACAATGTCAATCATAAGGAGAGGTAGAGGTTAGGGTAAGCAGGTAGATATGCCTGCTGGAGAAGGAATGAGTAGATTACCACCTGACCAAGCTAGTCAAGGTGGAGCAAATGCTGAAATTTCATCGCGGTCTTCTTTTACTTTTCCAGTTTCGAAAGAGCCAGTCGGTAGAGAAGTACCCGCAGAACCACCAATGAATGCCACGGATCAGGATCTAAGAAATGTAGTACATATGTTAACTCAGTTAGTGGCGGCACAAAGTCAAGGACGAACTGGTCCAACGACACATGAGGATGACGCAGCTAGAGTGGCGAGTCGCAGAACACAGGATTTTCTGAAACTGGACACTTCTATATTCACTGGGTTAGATCCGAGAGCAGATCCATAGGACTTCGTGGATCAAATCCAGAGGGTTCTAGAAGTTATGCACGTGACTGGTGTTGAAATAGTTGAACTCGCGGACTATAGATTGAAAGGCGAAGCGATATTGTGGTATAAAGATTGGAAGAAGTCTCGTGGTATCGGCGCAATGCCGCTAAATTGGGAAGAATTTAAAGCAGAATTCCTCGATCATTACCTCCCATATGAGATTCAGGAGGCAAGTGCAGATCAGTTTCTAAATCTCTGTCAGGGAAATTTGAGCATTAGAGAATACAGTTTGCAATTTAATTCCTTGGCTCGATATGCTCCAAATGTGGTAGCTACAATGAAAAACAGAGTCCATCAATACGTGGACAGATTAGAGCCATATTTGGTAAGGGATTGCGCCATTGCTGCCTTGAATAAAGATATGGACACAGCTAGAATACAACCCTTCGCCCAGAAAATGGAAGATCAAAGACAGAGAAGAAGGGCACATGAATCTGACAGAGGACAGTCCAAAAGGGCTAGACCTATGGGACAATCTATGATGTCCCAAGGAGTATCTAGGCCTCGGATGTTTCCCAGACTGCCTAGACCATCATTCTCTTATTCCACAGCAGGTGCTCACTCTCAAATTAGAGGGTCTAGAGGTGGTCAATCAGGGCAGAGTAGTGGCATTCACGGATCACAAGTAGCAGGATTTCCTCATCAACAGTTTCAGCATTGCGAGTGTATTCATGCAGGTACATGCTGATTGGGGACAAATGCTTGCTTTTGGTGCGGTATGACGGGGTATATGATGAAAGAGTGTCCCCAGAGAAGCATAGGTGGTATAGCACGACCGGCAGGATCGGCTATTGCGTCATCATCATCGATTCCTTCTTTAGGCCGAGGTGTACAGTCTGTTGGTCATGGTAGAGGTGCCAGAGGAGCAACCAGTACTAGTGGGGTCCAGCATCTCACTTATGCTCTAGTGGACCGATAAAATTCAGAGGTTTCTCCTAATGTCGTCACAAGTACATTATCCATATTTTCATATAATGTATATGCACTGATTGACCCAGGTTCTACATTGTCCTATGTTACTCCATTGATTGCTGCAAAATTTGGAAAGGCACCAGAATTATTAATTAAGTCAATTAAAGTATCTACACCGGTGGGTTAATATATTATTGCAAAGAGAATATACCGTAATTGTGTGGTAACTGTGTGTGGTCATGATACACTGGCTGACCTCATCGAACTATACATGGTGGATTTTGATGTGATAATGGGGATCGATTTGTTGGCTTCTTGTTATGCCACGGTAGATTGTCGAGCCAAGAAGGTGCATTTTTGTTTTTCGCAGGAAAATGTTCTTGAATGGCAGGGTAATGTGGGGGCACCAAGAGGAAGATTTATTTCCTATTTGAAAGCAAGGAAAATGATTGCCAAGGGGTACATATGTCACTTAGTACGAGTGAAAGATAATGATGTGGAATCACTAACTCTGTAGTCGGTTCCAGTGGTCAATGAGTTTCTTGATGTATTTCCAGAGGATCTTCCAGGCTTACCCCAGAACGGGAAGTAGATTTTGGCATTGATGTGATTCCAGGCACTCAACCTATCTCTATTACTCCATATAGAATGGCTCCAGCAGAATTGCGTGAATTGAAGGAGCAGTTGAAAGATTTGTTGGACAAGGGCTTCATCAGTCCTAGTATGTCCCCGTGGGGTGCACCAATATTATTTGTACTGAATAAAGATGGTACGTTGAGAATGTGCATCAACTATTAGCAATTGAATAAGGTAACGATCAAGAACAAATATCCCCTCCCTCGAATTGATAATTTGTTTGATCAGTTACAGGGTTCCAAGTGTTTTTCAAAGATTGGCTTGAGGTCGGGTTACCATCAAGTCAGAGTTAGAGAAGAAGATGTACCCAAGACAGCTTTTCGAACACGGTATGGCCATTATGAATTTTTAGTTATGTCATTTGGACTAACAAATGCACCAGCTGTGTTCATGGACTTGATGAATAGGGTGTTTAAGCCATTTATCGACGTGTTCGTGAGGGTATTTATAAATTACATCTTGGTTTATTCAAGATCACCAGAGGACCATGCTAATCACTTACGACAGGTGTTACAGATTCTCCGTGAGTGTAAGTTGTATGCAAAGTTCTCTAAGTGTGAGTTTTGGTTAAAATCAGTCGCATTCTTGGGTCATATTGTGTCAGATGAAGGGATATAGGTTGATACCCAGAATATTGAAGCAGTGAAAAATTGGCCAAGACCTACGACACCCACAGGGATTTGTAGTTTTCTGGGACTGACAGGTTATTACCGAAGATTTGTGGAAGGTTTTTCCTCCATTGCTGCACCGTTAACAAAGCTTACACATAAGGCAGTTAAATTTCAGTGGAATGATGCGTGTGAGAAAAGCTTCCAAGAGTTGAAAGATAAATTAACCTCCACACCAGTTTTAGTACTTCCCGAAGGCACCGAAGGTTATGCAGTGTATTTTGATGCTTCCATGGTTGGCCTCGGATGTTTATTGATGCAGTATGGAAATGTCATAGCATATGCCTCATGATAGTTGTGGCCACATGAGAAGAATCATCCCACACATGATCTTGAATTAGCAGCGGTGGTTTTTTCTTTAAAGATATGGCGTCATTATTTTTATGGAGTTCATGTTGATATTATACTGATCACAAAAGTTTGAAATATATCTTTAAGTAGAAGGAACTCAATTTGAGGCAACGAAGGTGGTTAGAGCTCTTAAAAAACTATGATATTGATATTCTCGATCATCCAGGAAAAGCAAATGTGGTAGCTGATGCATTGAGCTGCAAGGCAATGGGAGGCACTAGTGGTCAATTGACAGAAAAGCAGGATTTAGTCACAGATTTACACCAATTAGCCAGTTTAGGGGTTCGCCTTCTTGAATCCTCGAATGATGGAGTGAGTCCTCCTTAATAGCTGAAGTAAAAGAGAAGCAGTTTGCGGATTCAATGTTATTGCAGCTGAAAGAGAACATACAACAGGGTCTGACTGCGGCCTTCGATCTTACACAAGAAGGGGTACTTCAATGCCAAGGAAGATTATGTGTACCGGATGTAGATGAGCTGAGGAAACGAATTATGACAGAGGCGCATCATTCGCGCTATTCTATTCATCTGGGTGCTACTAAAATGTACCATGATATAAAAGAAGTGTATTGGTGGGAAATATGAAGAAGAATATTGCAGAATTTGTCACTTAATGCCCGAATTGTCAGCAAGTGAAAGTAGAGCATCAGAAACCAGGGGGTTACATGCAATGTATCAATCTTCCTGTCTGGAAATGGGATATTATTAATATCGATTTTATCACAGGTTTGCCTCGTACACTGCGGAAATTTGATTCTATATGGGTTATAGTCGACAGGCTTACCAAATCAGCGCATTTCCTACCAGTCAAGACTACCTATGTAGCTGAGGATTATGCAAGATTGTATGTTAAAGAAATAGTGCGGTTACATGGGATTCTGATCTCCATTATATCAGACAGGGGAGCTCAGTTTAATGTGCATTTTTGGAGATCTTTTCAGCAGAGTTTGGGTACACAGGTGAACTTGAGTACGACTTTCCATCCTCAGACTGATGGACAAGCAGAACGTACTATTTAAACACTTTAAGATATGCTACGAGCATGCACGTTAGATTTTCAAGGTAGTTGGGATGACCATTTGCCTCTTATTGAATTTGCATACAACAATAGCTATCATTCAAGTATTAAAATGGCACCTCATGAAGCTTTGCACGGAAGGAAATATAGATCACCAATTGGATGGTTTGAAGCGGGTGAAACTGCTTTACTTGGGCCAGATCTTGTTCAACGGGCTATGGAGAAAGTTAAAGTGATCCAATAGCGGCTACAAATGGCCCAGAGTCGACACAAGTCATATATTGATGCTAGATGAAGAGGGCTCGAATTCGCCATAGGTGATTGGCTATTTTTAAAGGTGTCACTGATGAAAGGGGTAATGCGGTTCGAAAAGAAAGGAAAATTGAGTCCACGTTATATAGGCCCATATGAAATTATTAGAAGATTTGGGCAAGTTGCGTACGAGTTGGCACTACCCCAAGAACTTTCCTCACTCCATCCATTGTTTCATGTTTGGATGCTTCGAAAGTGCATAGGAGATCCATCTCGTATTGTTCCCATTGAGGATGTCCAAGTTACGGAGGATCTTACTTATGAAGAGGTACCCATTGCTATTCTAGATCGACAAGTAAAGAGGTTGAGGGATAAAAACATAGCTTCCATAAAAGTCCTTTGGAGAAATCAACAAGTAGAGGAGATCACATGGGAAGCTGAAGAAATGATGAAATCCAAGTACCCCCATCTATATTAAATGGATGAAAAAGTTCAAAGTGCGTAAGTGGAGCGAAAAAAGTAAGTATCCATGAGCCTTAAGTTTTTATGTATATGTATGCTAATATAGAGATGCATTTATTGTAATTGAAGCGATATTGTTAACATTCAAGGACGAATGTTTCTAAGGGGGGAAGAATGTAACGCCCCGTACCTTCCAAACCCTACTTGATGACGTTGAACAATGTTTACTTAGGCGTCAAGATCCATAAGTATGTATTTTGTAATGTTATTGATGATATAATTGATATTGGGCCTCGTACATGTGATTAGACCTTCGTAGGAGGTGTTTTGTGACTTCGTGGAGCATTTGTGGGGTTAAAAATGAGACTTGGAGGACCTCCAAACAAAGGATATTAAAGGTAAGAATTAAGTGAAAGAATGGAACTTGAAGTATCTAACCAAACCCGCAAAGAAAAGTCGAAGAACGAAAATTTTCAAAAAAAAATTAAAGGGCCAGGCACGCCAGAGGGCGTGCCAGGCCAATTTTTGCCCAAAATTTTTGGGTACAGGCAGCAAGGTGGCGTGCCCAAGGGCGTGCCAGGCTGCTTGTGCACACCTCTCAAATGTTGGAAATTTTTCTAAGTCCCAAGGGTGCCTGGGGGCGTACCGGGCCGCTTTTTGTCACATTTATTCTACAACCGCGAGCCTATACACGGGATAATTGAATTATTATATTGGAATTCCATTTTTATGAGATTATTCATGGACGAATTTGGCATCCAAATGACGTTTTTACCCTTTCGGTCAAAATAAGTTATACGTGGCTAGAATCGCTTGTTTTTGGGATTGAGGCTCTGAATATATATTGCGTGAGTGGGAATATTGTCGTAACACATATGAAATGATTTAAACATGATAAATATTGATTTTATTGGCTTAAGTGAATTGGGCTCAATAAAGGCCCAAAATAAGGAAAAAGGACATGGGCCAAATGGGTCAAATGACCCATTCTTCCATTGACCAAGACAAACATAGCATTAAATGCCAAGAATTGGATAGGGATGACATGAGGGCCTATATAAAGGTACAAATCTGATTTTTATTCAATTAAAACTCTCTTGCCTTTTTGATAAAATACAAGATATTTCTCTCAAACCCTAAGAACCTTAAGTCATCTCTTGGAGCAAGATCATCATTTTTCAAGCTTGGGTAAGTGTTTAATCTTATGATTTAATATATTATATGTATGATAGATTATGTAGATCATGTTTGTTATTCTTGAAAGTGTTGAACATGGCACTTTGTGTTTTTGTAAAAGATGTGTCATCTATGGAATTTAAACTTGAAAGATGACTTGTGGTTTTGATGAAAGAGCATGGTATGGATGAAATATCAACATGTATGGTGTGATTATGTTATTAAACTTGTTATTTTTATATAAGTGTAAATTATGAGATTTTGGCCGATATGTTGCTTTGAGGTGTATTAAGGTGACTTGATGGATTAATTGTGATATGGTGTGAATGAGAAATTGTTAAGGAGAAACTTTGTTGTGAAATGCTATTGGTATATGATGTTGTGGTCAATGTATGGCATTATTGCGGTATTGTTGGTATGGAAATGCTGTAAATGGTATTGTAGAGAAGGAAATGACATTTTAAAGGCAAACATGTAACTCATTGTCGTCATATGCATTTGTAAGGTATTTGATGGTTAATGTAAACTCCGCTATGAACTTGTGTTGTAGAGTGAAACATATGGAAGGAGTGGGACTATTGTATGCACATATAAGATTGTATATTTGTATTGAGAATACAAGGTATGTAAGGTTACTCAGTCCGTATCCTTCTGCAGCACATAGTATTCACTTTGACATTACAGTTGTTCTATCCTAAAATGTGCTAAGGTATCCTATATCCGGTTATCAATTGTCATTATCACATGTTTCCTACTCATTGATCAATTGTGATTCACATGTCTCAAAGTCATTGACTAATGTTCCAAAATCCCAATAAGGTTGTGTTCCAAAGTTCCAATAGTGGTTATACACATGTCTTTTATTCATTGATTATTGTCCAATGGTTCCAATAATGTTATGTTTCCAATAATACTATGACTATCATTGTATCAATCTCAAAGGTAAAGAACAAAGTAATGCACATATGTGGTTAATGATTGAGTATGGGTGGTAGCTTTGGGGGTGAAATGCCTAGCTCAAGCCGATCCCGAGATTATTGGATCAGGGGGAAGTCCTAGAGGCATAAGCCTAGCTCGGACCGATCCTGACAAAGGGTAGCTCTAGAGGTAAGAACCTAGCTCAAGCCGAACCTACTATGTTGGTTTATGGGTGGCAGCTCTAGAGGTGATAACCTAGCTCGAGTCGAGCCCGATATATTGATGTATGAGTGGTAGCTCTAGAGGCATAAGCCTAGCTCGAGTCGATCCCAACATAACGTTATGTTATGTAAAGACCCACTGATCAGTCGGGGCCCGGGTACATAGTGACACAAAAGATGATGTATAAGGATAGAAGTAAAGAAGCTACGAGAAATAATGATAGCAATACACATGGTTTCCAAAGTGTAGAATTGTAACTTATCCATATTAATTGTTCACTTGTATTTGAGTTCATTGGCGAATTTACATATCATACAGTTTCTTATGAGCCTTACATACTCAGTACATTCTTCGCACTGACGTCCCTTGTGGGACTTACCTTACTTGTTGCAGGCGCAGGTGCTAGTAGGCCTCCACAGTAGGTTGCCAGTTGTTGTGAGATCCAGTTAGTTTGGGGCTTCTCCGAGTCACAGTTGTACATGTGTTTTGGTATTGTATATGTTGTATAAAGCGGGGACTTGTCCCGACTTTTAGTTGGTCTTGTAAATGCATCTGTTAGAGGCTTTTGTAGACGCGTGTGGGTGTACGAATGTAAGAGGTACATGTCGTTTTTGACTTGATGGCCTTGACGGCCAAGTTTCACATATGTATATATATCACATGTTCCACGATTTCCGTTTTTAGCCTTTTATGCTCGTACATGATAGTGGTATTTCTCATGTCATGCACATGAATGAATATAATCAAAGCTTGGTTCTCTCGGGCCTTATTGGCTACGTGTGCCAATATGCCTCAATGGGATTTGGGGCGTGACAGAAGATTCAAAACATCGAGTATTTTTGATCTATGTAACGTAAGATACTCAAATAAACCCAAAAAGTCACAATTTCTAGTATAAGTAATTAAATCCCAAATTTAATTTGGAGAGAATCCTGGCCATCGATTTATGGCATACTCGATGGCCCATCGACAAGGCGATGGCCCATTCTCTTCTCCGACGTGTTGATCTAGTTAATATAAGCCAAAACTGCTTGAGATATACGGTATATGCAATGTCTCATAAAGTGGTGAACGATCCCTTAACTTCTTTATTTGATGGATTCTTCGCTTAGGTCATATTACTAAAGGTCCATGGCATAGTCGACTTCTTTTTGAGTCACCGTTGGTCTATCATTCACTCCGTCACTTATCTTCTCCAATCTGTGACATTCTGTTTTAAGTCCACGTTAATGGTGATGCTCTTTCAAGACCTTGACGACCTGTATGACATCTCTTGTACTTGGTCTTTTCAGCATATATACAAATTAACTCAAACAAACAATCAAACATAACAAAAGTTGCTTAAGAACTTGCAATTATTCATGGTTTAAATCTCGAATGTGCCATCGAATGATGGAACATCCACGCCCTCAGCTTAGAATGATGGCTTCTACTCAGGCATCTAAAAAATACAACACTATGAAAACCACTAAATTCTAAGGGATATTACAGCAGTGCAAATCATTGTACTCGACCCCATCAATATAAACAAACTCAGCATATATGGACTATTCATCAAAACTAACCAATAGGGATCCATGATTGGCATTGATACAAATCGGTAACATTGCAGACACATATAGTCGTCACCCTAACAACTAGCAATTAATAGTGCTATCCATAGTCCCTCACCTCAAAGAAGTCCCACACACAAAATATCAAATAAATTAGGGACTGAAATCAAATCTCTCACTCACACAATGGATTTCAAATAATGCATATATGATGCTGTGGGATTGACCTTACTATTCTAATTCAGTTCTTCAGAAGGTTAACAGGGATCACTATATGACTTTTCTAAGCTTGTATTGAAGTCTTGGGTGCAGGTAGGATAAATTTAGGGATTACTGATCAGCCTACATTGACATCTATGTATTATTATTACCACTTACAGCCAATCATTCCATCCTTCTACCCATTTTTCCCACTTTATTTTCATTCACGGGTGGAACGACTATTTTGATCAAACTTTCTTTTTTTTTCTTTTTCATTTTTTTTCCATATTTTTCTTTCTTTTTCCATCTTTTTCTTTCAAGTCTTCACACCCACTAATTCTTTTTTATCCAAATCCAATCTTTTCATGCCCCATTTCAGTTATTATCTACCTCTACAGTAGCCACCTTCAACATAGCTGATTTTCTTGAGTTGAGGTACACGATGTCTAAGGAATGACAAGGGAAAAAATAGAGGTTCAATGATAAAAGAGGGAAGGTGAATGATTGTTGAATAAAAGAAGGTCAAATCAACTCAACATAGGGTTCAAAAGGTTTATTCACCTTATTTGGATAGACTTTTTAGGCTAAGTGGACTAGATTCAAAAAAGGCCTATGATCCTTTCCTAACAAACCAACTTACAACCTAATAGGATAGACCGGGCAAATTCTAGATGCATGCACAGAGTAAGAAAAAGGAAAAATCAGCTCACACACTCTTGGCAAGGAAGTATGATAACCTAATAGCTGTCAAAATCTTACTCAAGCTTAAGCAATAAGTACCACATTCATATTCAACTAATTACAAGCAAAAATCCACAATAGTCAATTTATCAAAACAACAACATACACATACACAAAATTTTGGATGGGTCCTCATTTTTCAAAACAAACGACTGCTATACATTACCTATCCTCATTTTGCTTACATGGTTCAAAAAAAAAAACCAAAAATAACCTAAACATGCCAGTTCTACTTGATAGCACTTAAGGGAAAAAAACACAATAATAAAAACCCTCATGTGGGAAGATACCCCCCTCAAAAGATATACATTATCCCCGATGCATCAGTAATGAAAGGATAAATTTCTAGAGGGAGGACATACCTACGACGCCCTAGGCACTTGTGTCATATGACACAGAGTGGGATGAAACATCAACCACAACATCATTATTAATGGCACTAGGAATTAACGGTGCACTCAGTGTAGTAGTTGGTGGAGTAGAAGACTCCATGCTCCGCTCAGCAGACCCAGATAGTACTGATGGTATACTTGAAGAGGATCTAACACCTCGAGGCCTCATTTCTTTTTCTTTCTTCTCTCTTTCCTTAATGGATCTTTTTTTAGTTTTCTTCAGCTCTTTCTTTTCTCTCTTCTTCCTTTATTGTTTAGTTTCCTTTGGATCTTCAAATTCATCTCACAGCCATTTCCCCATGGCTTTGAGAGTTTTGTTCATCAAATCAAGTAAATCCTCCTGATCCACTCCTCCATATCTAGAACTGAGAACACTATTTAATCTTTACTCTTAAGTGTAACAATATCTACCTTGTCCTGCTCTAACTCAACCGTAAATTTTGCCATATTAGGAATTGTCATTCCTTTAAGACGATTATCGAATCTTCTCTCCATATCATTGATTTGACCATCAACACTAGCATAGGGCACAAGTGCTGGTGTGATACGGGTAGGACAACCTCCACAAGTACACGACCTTTCACACAAAGCCAAGCTCGAGAATTACAAAAACTCAAAGCCTTGTTCATGCAAATGGCCGTGTGTGAATTGGTGATTGAGCCTCCTAAGGACCTAAACATTTTTAAATTTGAAGAGGGACCTTGAAGTGTAATAAACTTACACTCCAAGGGCGGCACCCTAGACAAGGACAAGCTGGTCATTTTGCTTCATTTTGCCTTGTAATATAAATGAAACATATTAGGGTTATTTGGGTAGTTCTCTCATTATAATTTTGAAGACAAAAACTCTTTTAATATTAAGGACTTCTCTCTCCTTCATTTGGGAAGCTCCAAAATAGCAACTCACAAGTGGAGTACACTTGTGTTGTATCTTGGCTAGAAACAAGGATCTTGAGGTCATTGAGTTCCTCTTGGTCTAAGTAAGAACTTGGTGTTCATATTCATTAGTCTTAGGGTCCTTTCTTGATGTTAGGGTTCTTAGTCTCTTTAATATTATATGTCAAGTTAACTATATTTTTATTATCTTGTTGTTGTTGTGTTTGTGATCTTGAAGTCTAGTGAAGCCGTGTGGGGCTCTTTCGATTCACTAGCATTGTTGTTCAACTTGTTAATCTTGTGTTTGTTGGGTATTCTTGTTGTTATTGTTGGAATCTTCGTATTGTGAACTTGATATTGTATCATTTGGTATCAAAGCAAGACCGGTTGTGTTCCAACACTACCCATCTTGGGCTTGCTCTCGGTTAAAAAAAAAAAAAGAAAAGAGAAAATCTGTCCATTGTTGTCTTGGCCGAGAATGTTGTTGTGTGTATAGATCTAGGTGTTATTTTACTTGTTTAGTGTGTTTCTAGTGTTTGTTTCTTTCTCACCAATACTAAAGTGTCTAGATCTAAAAGATTGAGCTTAAAATATTGACCATTGTTGTGATGACTTGAAAAGTGGACCGTAGGTTGGATGTTGTTGACGACAATTGATGGTTTTGTGTTATGTGCTTGAAGAAGTTGATGTTGTGTTCTTGAAGGGCGTTGGGATTGTTGAGGTGTTCATCTTATAAACTTGTTCACCTTGTTGAAGATTGAGTTCATGTTGTAAGACAAAAGTCATAAAGTTGTTGGTGAAAAGACTTGCACCCGTCACTTCCTAGTCTTGACAACCACTCTTCCTTAATTCAAGGGACCTTGTTTTGTGGGAATAGTATAGTCAAACCTCACCTTTTTGAGTTTGAAAGGTTGAAAAGAATACAAGACTTTTAATTTCCCTCCAAAACACATTGTCATCCATAACAAGTTGTGTGAGTATCAAAAGTTTCAGATTTGAGAAACACACAAAAAAAAACGTGTGGGACCAAGACCGACCACTTACATATAGCCACGTCACTATAAACTAAACTTTGGATATTCTTATAGTTGCTAATTGTTGATTCTTGATTTCCTTACTTGGTTCTAGAACTAATTAACAAACTAGTACATTCCTACTAGGTTGTCAATTAGTCCTTTGAATCCATTTGTTCGTGTCAACGATTACTTGAGTGCCCTTTTTTATCTTTTGAATATGTTGCTGTTTTTGGTTCTAGTCCGACAAGACTTCTTTGAGTCTTCAAACAAGAATCCACTACGGATAAGAGCTTACTCATACCTTAAAGGATTCACGGTTACTAGCCAATCTACAATACTTGTGGAAGTCAAGCGTGAGGTGATCCAAAGAGTATAATACCTTGACAATGGAAGGGACCACGTCCCAAAACGTGGATACTAATGCACTTGACTCTATGAGGGTCACTCTTGAGTCCGTTACCCCGACACTTGAAAGGTTGAATACGGAATTTGGGGCCGTGAGAGAGGATTTGGCAGCAATAAAGGGAGAAGTATCGACAATTAGTGGGAGATTAGAACAAGTGGAGAGTCAAAGGAACTCTCGTCCTTCTACTCCTCTACATGTATCTACCAATGGGCATGATAGAACATCCTTCGCAACCATCACCCCCGAAACAGTGCACCAAATGCTAAATGCGCCTCAAGCTCCACTAAATGCCGCAAACCAAACCACTCTTTTCCCTCCAAATCGTGACCCTACTAGACCAATATATTTCCAAACTCCTCAAGTTCCACAAGAGGGATGACGTCAAGTACCTCCACAAAATCCGAACCCTCCATTCCAAGCTCCATTAAACCAAAGGCCACAAAATCCAATTCCTCCAAATCAAGTCCAAAATGCCCAAAATTGGCCAACCCCCTTTGAGGGATATGGTAGAGAGGAGTATGAAGGATATGGAGCCTTTGATGATGCTTACATGAGGGAGGAGGAGATAAGAGGGGGTCATGGAGATCCAAGGAGATATCGAGGGTATGGAGAAAGGGGAAACCGACACCAAGAGAGAGATGTAGACATCAACACAATCAAGTTGAACCTACCCATCTTTAAAGGTTAAAGTGACCCCGAGGCCTACTTAGCTCTGGAATCGCCTTGTGACAAAGTTTTCCAAGTTAATGATATCTCGAAATAAAAGAAGGGTTGCTATGCTATAGCTCATTTTGAGGGTTATGATAACACTTGGTGGGAGTATGTCAAGCTGTTTGGTAATGAATTAATTGATGGGCAGCCACCACCTTGGTATCGGTTGAGGTACTTGATGAGGTAATGATACCTTCACGAGAGATATCTCCATGAGTTGCTTGCTAGATTGTATGGCTTACATCAAGGTAACAAGAGTGTGATGGCGTATTTTGATGAGTTTCAACAACTCATGTTGAAACTTGATCATCGTGGGGAACAAATCAGTCACAACATCATCCGGTTCAAGTGTGGGTTGAACAAAGAGATCTCCACTCGTTTAACACTTCACAAGTTTGATACCGTTGATGGTATTTTCCAAGGGGCTCTTGAGATTGAAAAGAAACTTAAAGAGAGATCGTATTTCAAGGCAAGGGGACAAGCCCCCTTGGGCTGGCCCAAAAACAAGGACCAACCCACCACTACAAGGCTGCCCGAGCCCAAAACAGTACACAAAATTCCTCCAAAACTGGAGGCTCACAAGTATCCTAACCCAAAGGGATTCCAATTTTTCAAGTGCCAAGGTTGGGGGCATAAGTCCAATGAATGTCCAAACCGACGCAATGTGATCCTACGGGAAGGGATATTTTATTACCTTGGTGAGGAGGTGGACCCTGGAAAGGGAGAGGATAAGGCCGAGCCTCAAGATGGAAAAAAAACCAATGATGGACCACATGATGATGATGATGATGGTGGTGAAGATGTTTATCCGTAATAAGGGGAGTGTTTGGTTCCAAACTTTGTGGTTAGGCGCGTCATGATTAGTAAGGCAATAGATGACCCAAGCCAAAGGGAAAATCTATTCCATACTAAATGTCTTGTAAAAGGGAGTGTGTCAAGGAGAGCATGAGTCCGTGCTCATGCATCCACTAATCCAAGATATTCAAGAGGGGTCAAAGTGGATGAATCCAAGATAAATGCTATCAAAAATTGGCCAACCCCACAAACCATTGGAGAAGTAAGAAGCTTCCATGGGTTGGCTAGTTTTTATAGAAGGTTTGTCAAAGGATTTAGCGCCATAGCCGCCCCCTTGACCGAGGTCATTTGGAAAGAAAAACCCTTCAAGTGGGGTGACAATCAAGCTAAGGACTTTGAAGCCTTGAAAGCTATGCTCATCTCCGCACCCTTGTTACAATTGCCCAACTTTGATAAGACCTTCGAAGTCGAGTGCGATGCGAGTAAAGTAGGCATAGGGGCTGTTTTGATGCAAGATTTGAAACCCATTGCTTTCATTAGCGAAAAGCTCAAAGGAGCAACTCTAAACTACTCCACGTATGATATAGAGTTGTATGACTTGATTAGACCCTTGGCCACTTGGCAACACTACTTATGGCCTAAGGAGTTTGTGATCCGAATGGACCATGAATCCTTAAAGCATATTCGGGCCCAAGACAAGCTTAACAAACGGCATGCCAAATGGATTGAGTTTCTTGAGACCTTCCCTTATGTTATCCAATACAAAAAGGGTAAGGACAGCGTAGTAGCCGATGCTTTGTCTAGAAAACATGCTCTTGTGTCCACTTTGTCAACAAAATTGATGGGTTTTGAGAGTTTAAGAGAGTTTTATCCCAAGGACCCTCACTTTGCTCCTATCTTTAGGCAATGCAAAGACTTGGTTAGGGACAAAAGGGATTCAGCTAGGGGTTCAAATCACTATGCCAAGTTTGATGTTACTTATTTAAAGGTAGATGATTGTGTGTGCCCTCTAGCTCTTGGAGAGAATTGTTTGTGAGGGAAGCACACGATGGCGGTCTAATGGGTCATTTTGGGGTCGAAAAGACCTTTGAAATATTGGAGGATCAATTTTACTGGCCCAAAATGCGCAAGGATGTGACTAGGATTTGCAGCCAATGTGTAAAATGCAAGAGAGCCAAATATCGACTCCTACCTCACGGGTTGTACACCCCGCTGCCCACTCCTCTATGTCCTTGGCTTGATATATCTATGGATTTTTTGTTGGGGCTGCCAAGGACTCGGCGAGGTCGGGATAGTATTTTTGTTGTAGTCGACCGGTTTTCTAAAATGGCGCACTTTATTCCTTGCTCTAAATGTGATGACACACCTAACGTGGCTTCTTTGTTTTTTGATAATGTTGTTAAATTGCATGGTGTTCCGAGGACCATTGTGAGTGATAGGGATTCTAAGTTCCTAAGCCACTTTTGGAAGTCCATGTGGGGTAGGCTTGGTACCAAGTTGTTGTTCTCTACGTCCTGCCACCCACAAACCGATGGCCAAATGGAGGTAGTAAATAGAAATTGCGGTGCTATGCTACGTTCCATGGTTAAGGGAAAAATGACTTATTGGGAAGAGTACTTACCATTGATTGAATTTGCCTATAACCGTGTCATACACTCAAGTACGAGAATTACTCCCTTTGAGTGTGTATACGGCCTCAACTCCCTTACCCCTTTGGATTTAACGCCTTTGCCAAGTGATCTCATGATTAGCTTAGATGGAAGCAAGCGGGCAGATGCTATGAAGAAGTTACATGAGAAGGTACGGCTTTAACTTGAGAAGAAAAACCAAGACATGGCAAGGAGGGCCAACAAGGGAAGAAAGAAATTCATTCTTGAACCGGGAGATTGGGTGTGGATGCATCTTCGGAAGGATCTGTTTCCATCTCAAAGAAAGTCCAAATTGATTCCTAGGGGTGATGGTCCCTTCAAAGTACTTGAGAGAGTCAATGACAAAGCCTACAAGATTGACCTTCCACCGGAATATCAAGTGCACAACACTTTTAATATTTTTGATCTCTTTCTCGTGGGTGCGGTTGAAGATGACCAAATGCTGAATTTGAGGTCAAATTCCTCTCAAGATGGAGAGGATGATACGGGTGGGACAAGATCCACAAGTACACGACCTTTCACACGAAGCCAAGCTCGGGAATTACAAAAACTCCAAGCCTTGTTCATGCAAATGGCTGTATGTGAATTGGTGATTGAGCCTCCTAAGGATCTAAACATTTTTAAATGTGAAGAGTGACCTTGAAGTGTAATAAACTTACACTCCAAGGGAGGCACCCTAGACAAGGACAAGCTGGTCATTTTGCTTTATTTTACCTTGTAATATAAATAGAACATATTAGGGTTATTTGGGTAGTTCTCTCATTATAATTTTGAAGACAAAAAATCTTGTAATATTAAGGACTTCTCTCTCCATTTGGGAAGCTCCAAAACAGCAACTCACAAGTGGAGTACACTTGTGTTGTATCTTGGCTAGAAACAAGGATCTTGAGGTCATTGAGTTCCTCTTGGTCTAAGTAAGAAATTGGTGTTCATATTCATTATTCTTAGGGTCCTTTCTTGATGTTAGGGTTCTTAGTCTCTTGAATATTATATGTCAAGTTAACTATCTTTTTATTATATTGTTGTTTTTGTATTTGTGATCTTGAAGTCTAGTGAAGCCGTGTGGGGCTCTTTCGATTCACTAGCATTGTTGTTCAACTTGTTAATCTTTTGTTTGTTGGGTCTTCTTGTTGTTGTTGTTGGAATCTTTGTATTGTGAACTTGATCTTGTATCATACTGCAATAGCCTTCTCAAGGCATGGCTAAAACTATTTTGCAAATGTTTTTATATATAAATCAAATCGTCGTGATCTCTTAAGAATTTTCATGAAATTTTGTAGCATTAATAAAATTCCAAATCAATTGTTGTAGCAGTTGATGTGTCAGCTATTTCTCTTATAGGTATGGCCCTGGTGGCATCCGAATTAGTATGAGTAGTCACTGAAATAGTATTCAGGGCCAGTTCTATATTTGTGGCAGTTTTTGACACTTTTAAAGGTGTACCTTTTGCAGCATGACTACTAGACCCGAGGACAAGAGGTACTAGTTTGTGTACTTTTAATTAGAACTTGGTCTCATCTTTGGACTTTTTAATATCATGTTTCTTTGATGTGAAAACTTGGTCATCAATTCCAACCAGTACTGGTACTTGAGCTTGTTCATACAACCTCGTGATGAGGCAAGGAAATGGAACGAAAGTGGATGATTTTGCTACTCAACTCCTTATCTTATCAGCTATGATCATCCCAAAATTCATATTGAATCTTGATACAAGACTGGCCACCATGATTGCTCTTTCATCTACCAACTAATTGTCTTCACTAGTAGGACTCAACCTATACTGGATTACTGCCTACCAAAACTTAGCTATGAAGTTCAGGTGCCTTGTAGATCTTCTTCTTTGCACTTTTTGACCATGTCAGTTCACCTTCAGCTATTACTTGAGCAACCATGGGTGATGATTTTCCATGTCCCTCATGTTATGGTCAAAATTCACAATATTGGTAGGTGGAATAAAATTAGGCCCATTAAGAAATAGTTGATTGTTAGATCAGAAATATATACTGAGACTCTACAAACAAAACTTTGATCAAGTATGGCATCTCAAAAATCTTTTGCCCCCTTTTGAAATAGATATCCAAAGAGGAAACATAGTTTGCGCAGAACTCTTGCACCATAGTTGGGTAGTAGTATCCTAGTGTTGTGCTAGTCCACTCTAAATCGTAGTGATTGAACCACTTTTCAATGTTTGGATATTCAGCCATCTCTGATGAGACAATCCTGACCTCCTCAACAAATAGTCTATTAAGAGACCCCTTTCTAGTTGTCTTAAGGTTATCTTTGAAATACTTATGAGACCCCTTCGCTTTCCAACTAATTGCTTCCCGAAAACCAAGAGTTTTGCATTTGATAACCCTATCTAGAATAGGTTATTGCTCCTCTTCTGGTCTTTTAACAGCCTCAAAACCACCTTAATTATCGGCATTCAAACTTGAGGCTTCTGAACTAGACTCGCTACTATGGGATTCTTATCCTTCATCAAACTGGGGAGAAATTTGTTTTTTGTCTAGCAACTTGTCTAGTATGTTAGCCTGTTTCTTCCTCAGTTTCTCTAAACTCTGGATCAGGTTCATCTCTTAGCTTGTGAGTGGACATGTCCTTTTTGTACTTTTTGCTTACTCCTCCATGTGTTTGTTGAAATTTAGGAGGCATAGTTACCTGGAGAGGAATGACTAGCAACAAAGAAAAATTGTACAAACAATAACATAATGAAAGACTTTTAAACATTAGATAACTCTATGATCCATCGCCTAATCGACGTTCTGTGGATTAAACCGTCAAGCTTAAGCAGTTACTAGGTGCCAGGTAATGATGAAGTCAATGGTCCATGACCTTGGCAATAGACTATCAATTCTACAATCGCACCACTCCAAAATCAAACACAAAACTAGATGCCAGGTGATGGTGAAGTCAACGGTTTGTGGCATTGGAGATGGCCCGTTGATTCGACCATTGCACCTATCAAGAATAAATTAAAAACTAGGTTCTGGGTGATGGTGAATTTGATGGTCCATAGCCTTAGCAGCTGTCTGTCAAAGCTGTTGTCAAACTTATACAGTGCCAACCTATTGATTCTTTGAGGTGATGGTATTACGGATGCTACGTGGACCATGTGACGGTCCATCACCATTACCATCACCTAAAAATGGTTGTAAAATATCTTAGAGACAGGATTGCTCTTGAGATAGTTCAATGTTTCATTATATAATTAAGGTCACAAACCCGTATGGGGTGTGAATCCCATTATATAGTGAGAAATTTTTAAAATCACTTTGAATCGGGGTCACTCAGACTTCACCACTCCATCTCCCAACTGATTTAAAAACTTGAGTTGGTGGGTAACAAGGATTTTTACATGAATTCATTTCCATAGTGCAAAACCTTCATTACTCTCTGACTCAATTACCTCAAAAGCTTCTCTTCAACAACAACAACACAAAAGGAACAAAAACAAAACAAATTACAACAAGATTTCATACCTTGAGAGTGTTGTGTAGAGGTGACAAGTGTGAATTTGGACTTAATCCTCACCCACTTGCAGAGAATAAGAACAATATTAAAATTTTGGGTTATAAAGGATATTAGCAATGGGTTTAAGAGGTATAAATAGTGGGTGGTGGGAGTTTAAGGGTTATGAAAGAAGAATGAGTGTTGTGATTGTGGGTGTAGAAAATGAAGTTAAAGAGGGAAATGAATGAAAATTTCAACCATTGTATTCATTTAATTGTTCTAGGGTTTGGATTGGGTATGGGATTTGTTGTTTGGATCAAGTCTTGGATCATTTGGGTCGGGTCAGAATTGGAATGGGTTTATTCTTGTGTGTTGGCTTTTAGTTTGGTGATGGTGGGGCAACATTAATTTTTAAAATTCCAAAACCTTACCTGGGACCGACAACAGATGTACGGTCCATCGATGGCTCCATGGTCTGCCTTTATGACTATCGAGCTTAACAAAATCAACTTGAAATTAGGGGCCAACAGATGGTAAAACCAACGTTCCATCTAGTGTTCAATGGCCTGTAGCTTCAGCCGTCCTCCTTATCTAGAATCCACTTGACAAAACTTTGTAAGTAGATGTTGTACCTGATGATTCGTCGAGTGTTTCATGGAGTATTGGTTCTACTATCGTATCAAACCAATTTTACAGCTTATACCTTTACACTTCAACACACACATTAACCACGTAAAGAAATAGACCATTATCGCCTAATTTAACATCACTACACAACTCAAGTATCTTGATGACTCAAAAATCATCATGATACACTAGTGATAACACCTCTACCTCTTCTGTCACTCCGACATACTATTTTACACGTTGGCCATTTACTTTGAAATGATTTCCATCCTTGTTTTCCAATTCAACATTTCTAGATGGAAACACTTGAGTAACGTTGAATGGTCCAAACCATTTAGATTTGAGCTTACCTAGAAACAACTTAAACCTTGAATTAAATATCAATGCCAAGTCTCTAACCTTAAACTCTCTCTTCTCAATTCTCTTATCATGGTACAATTTCATTTTCTCCTTATAGAGGGCAGCCCTCTCATAAGATAGTAGCTGAAATTCATCTATCTCATTTAGTTTTTCCAACCTCAAATCCACAGTATTACTCCAACTCAGATTTAGCTTTTTTAGCGCCCAAAATGCCTTGTGCGCAAGCTCCATAGGTAGGTGACAAGCCTTACCAAAAACAAGTTGGTAAGAAGAATTACCTATCAGCATTTTGAAAGTTGTTCGATAAGCCCATAGTGTATCATCATGTTTTTAAGACCAATCGCTTCGATTAGCATTCACCGACTTTGCTACTATCATCTTGATTTCTCAATTTGATACCTTTAGTTGCCCACTAGTTTGGGGGTGATAGGGGGTAGCTACCTTGTGTTGCTTCACTCTATACTTGGCTAGAGTTGTACAAAACACCTTGTTACAAAAGTTTGACCCTCCATCACCTATGATCATGCGTGGAGTCCCAAACTGAGAGAAAATGTTCTTTTTTAAGAATGCAATCGCTCTTACTTTAATTTTCTACCAAGGCCACGACTTTTACCCATTTTGATACATAATCCACCACTACCAAGATGTACTTGTGACCATAAAAACTCACAAATGGGCCCATAAAGTCGATTCCCCATACATCAAATAACTCAACTTCCAGAACTGTAGACATATGTAATTCTTGCCTCCGAGAAATAGATCCTTGTTGTTGGCAATAATCACATTCCTTGACAAAGTCTTGGGAATCTTTGTGGCTGATAGGCCAGTAATACCCATATTGTAGTATCTTTTAGGCCGTACGATCACCCACATGATGTCCCCCCACTGGGGAAGAATGAAAAACTTGCATATTTCTCAGCATCTCCACTTCTACTACACATCTTCTAATTATGTTATCAACACATAAATGGAATAGGTATGGCTCATCCCAAAAGTAGTTGCTTACATCATGGAGAAATTTCTTTCCCTAATTAAAACTCAGTTCTTCCGACATTATATCACTAACAATGTTATTACCAAAATCAGCATACAAAGACATAACATCAAGAGATACAACTAATAACTGTTCATCCAGAAATAAGTCATTAATGTCCAACTCATCTTTCACCTTTCCTTCATTCTCAAGCCTTGAAAGATGATATGATACCTTATTTTCACAACCCTTGCGATCTTTGACTTCAAAGTCAAACACCTATAGCAATACCCATCAAATCAATCACAGTTTAACATTTTTTTTTCCATGAGATATCTCAAGGAAGCATAATCACTGTGCAAAATAACTCTAGTACAAAGTAAGTTTGCCTAAAACTTCTCAAAGGCATGGACAACTGCATGTAATTCCTGTTTAGTAATAGTGTAGTTCTTCCATGCCCCATTTAATGTTTTGTTAGCATAATAAATGGGATGAAAAAGATACTCTCACTTCTTCCTAAGAATAGCCCCAAGTTCTAACCCACTCACATCATATATCACCTTGAATGGTTGGGACCAATCCGGAGCAAAAATAATAGGTGTAGCCACCAATTTCTCTTTAAGGCACTCAAATGATTTCAAGTATTCACTATCAAACATGAACTTCACTTCCTTCTCCAACAACTTGCATAATGGATTAGCAATTTAGAAAAATCCTTAATAAACCTCTTGTAGAAACCTGCATGGCTAAGAAAACTTCTAACTCCCTTCACCGAGATTGGTGGAGGTCATTTTGTAATCACCTATATCTTAGATCTATCCACTACAATACCTTTTGATGAGATCTTGTGCCCCAAAATAATGCCCTCCTTGACCATAAAGTGGCATTTTTCCTAGTTGAGTATGAGATTAAACTCTTTACATCTTTGCAAGACACTACTGACATTTTCCAAGCAATCTTCAAATGCATCACTAAAAACAAAGAAGTCATTTTATAAATACCTCCAAAGTGTCTTCCACCATGTTGGAAAAAATGGACATCATACACCTTTGGAATGTCGTAGGAGCATTGCATAAGCCGAAGGGCATATATTTGAAGGCAAACGTCCCATATAGACATGTAAAAGTAGTATTCTTTGGGTGCAATGGAGATTTTGTTATAACCTGAACAACTATCTAAGAAGCAATGCCAACCTCTCCCTGCCAACCTCTCAATTATTTGATCCATGAAAGGCATTGGGAATTGATCCATAAGAGTTCATGAATTGAGATTCCTGTAGTCCATGTAAACCCACCAATCAGTGACTGGCTTTGGTAGAATTAACTTATTTCTCTAATTAGCTACTAATATTATACCTCCTTTCTTTGGGACACACTACACTGGGCTTACCCATTTTCTATCTAATATTGGGTATACTGCACCTGCATTAAGCCACTTGATTATTTCTTTCTTCACCACCTCTTTTATTGGCGGGTTTAGTTTTCCTTATTGCTCAATTATGGGAGTGCATTCTTGATAAAGCTAAATCAACGTTAACCTTTCAAGGACTATAATTCAAAGGCTGACACAAAGTGTCGTAGGCCACGACCATCTCAAGGATGCAAGGATACATTTGCAGAACCCTTTTCAAGCTCCTAAGAGTTCAATACCATGTGTGGAGGATAGCTTGGAGCCGGAAGCCAAATTCACCTCAAGACTTCAACTAGGAAGCAAGCCTAAGAACTACAAACATTCCAAGGATTATTGATGAAGCTAAATGTGTTTTGAACCATATTGATACTATTTCAGGAGTGTTATGTGTTGCCCAATACATTCAATAAGGATCGAGGGCCATTGGAGAGGTCATTGGAGGAGCAAAAGGAGCTCGAGACATTTTGGAGTGACTTGTGAAGTCACTTGCACCCACAGGTGACTGACCTACACCTATAAATAGAACTTGTGCCCTTCACTTATAACAGCAGATGACCATCTGCGTGGGTATGTGGGACAAAATGGCCAGCTTGATCTCTTTTGATGAAATGGGTCACTTTTGGTCCCATAAATGTAATAAAAGGCCCAAAGCTATAAATCTTAGTTCCTTCTTTCATTTTCAAGTTTTTGTTGAATTAAGATGAAATAAACACTTGAGAGTGTGAGAGCTAGGATTTGCTTGCATTGAACAATCATTTAAAATGTTGGTTATGTGGGAGATTGAATCCCTCCTGGTGTATGTTAGAAAATTGGTGCTTTGTAGGATTAATTCAATAGAGGTTTTAGGGTTTGAAACACCCTTTGGTTTCTTTGATTTTTCTATCTTTGTGTCATTCTATTATCCTTCATTTTCTGCATTTAAATTTCTATCATTTCTTTGTATTTTTGTGTTTGTGTTCAACTTTCATTTTTAGGGGGTTATCATTTGGTATCAGAGCCAAGCTTATGATTGTTCCAACGATTCTAGTCTTTGGTTGTGATATTGAAATCAAAAAAAAATAAAATATTTTTGGTGTTTTTGGAAATTTTGAGTTTTGATATTTATGTCTTCTTGAGTTTCTTATGCTAGATTAGTGTTCTCTAGCATAAATTGAGTATAGATCTGAGATTTGGGCATAATCAGAGTTAATTTGAGGACTCTACCATTGTTGGGTTGAGCTTTGAAGAAAATGGAAATGGGTCTTTAAATCTGAAAATTTTGGAGTGAAATTGAAGGTTGAAAGATATTAGGGTTTTTTCCCCATACCAAAATGAGCCCAAATCTCAAATTTGAAGCAATTTTGAGTTAAATCGAGAGAGTTGGAAATTTTGAAGTTCACCGTCTTCATGGTGTTCTTCAAATTTTGAAGTGGGTTTAATTTTTGGGAACAAATGGTTGGGAATTAGGGTCTACAAATGTTTGAATCTTGTTCGTGAGGTCAAAAGGAGCTCGTGGTTAAAATTTCATCGTATTTGGAGCTCATTTGATCGAGGGTCAAAAATTTGAAGTTCTTGGTGTTCTTGAGGATCTTCAAATCTTCAAGAAGAGGATTCATCCAAAATTTGTTGTTAGATCCAAAAAAGTGCTAAAAGTAGTAAAGGAAAGTTTTAGTACCAAAGGAATATTCCAAATGGGGAAGGTACTAGGAAAGAGAGTACAAGAGGGCCCATAAAAAGCTTAAAATTCGGAGGTTACAGTTAGCTATCTGGCCACCTGAGCCCCCATCTGCATGGGCAGATCGCCATCTGCTTGAGAAGGTGAACAAAGTAGGTCATTCTACTTTGACATGCGCCCACCACCTATGAGGGCAGGTTACCACCTGTGTGGGTAGGTCACTTGGACGCACCTCAACAATGCCAAAACCCATTTTGCTTAGGTTCTAATTTCTTAGTTTCAATTTTTGATTCCTAATTTCATTTCTTGATTCCTAAACTAATTATCAGTGATTAATTATCTTTACTTAGTTGATTGATTTGTCTTAGAGTTCGTTCTTTCTTATTCCATTTCCTTTAGTACTGTTATCTTTTTGTTTCGTTGTTACTTCTTTATTAAAGTCGGTGTTTGTTTGTTTGAGTCATTTATTCTTCTTCAAAGCAAGATTCCATTTCGACCTCGAGTAGCAACTGACACCACATCTTCCATTAGAGTAGAAATGATATTTCAATGCTAGCGACTCATAATGTGAGGCATACAAAGGTGAGAATCTTGTGAGCATGATGATAAGCTTTTACTACTAACCTTGTTTGCTCATTTTTGTCGGTTCAAAGAAGTTATAAGGAAGTATGTCTTCAGTAGCCTCGGATATTTATGACTATGACATAAGAGTCTATGGTTGTGGTGAAGAAGGCTATGGCTATGACTAAGATGGAGATTATGGAGGCTATGAATATAGCCGTGATCAAGATCCATGTAGGAATGAAGGCTACTATTTTACAGGAGAATATGAGGCAAATGTTGAGCTTAGCTCTTATGGAAAGTATAGAGAGGATGAAGATCCTTGTGATGGTTCTTATGAATATGATGGAGCATGTGAGGAGTCTTTCACTTACCACTCCGAGTATGAGGAAGATGTAAGGTATATTCCTTTCTCCTATACACCTTATAAGAGTTATGGTGGGAATGTACATGAGGATTGCAAAGATTCATATTCCTCATTTTGTGGTACTTCTTATTGTATTACGAGTGGTTACACTACTTTGAGTAGAAGTCGTCCAATAGGAAGAAAAGAATGTGCATCTCCAATTTCTAGGGGTACTACATCCTATCCTTCTTATTCTAGTGCTTAAACATTGAAAAGTTATAGCTAAGGTGGATATAGGGAACATGATAGGCTCAATCCCATCAAGGTCACTCTCTCTATTTTCAAAGGAGAGCGTGATCCCGAGATCTATCTTAGTTGGGAATGGAAGTGTGAGTTGGTTTTACAAGACCATGATTGGAGTGAAGTTGTACAAGCCACATATGCTAGTAAACACCTTTAAGGGATTGCAATGCTTTTGTGGGATGTCTATAAGCAAGGTCAAAGAATGTATGGTGACACCACATATCCCACATGGAGTGAATTAAAAAGTTTCTTAAGGTTCAAGTGTGTTCTGAAAGGGTATAATAGGCTCTATAATGTTGATCCAAGGAGACAAGTCCTTACGAGAAAAGTTGATAGTTGTGGGGTTCCGAGATGTGTTCTTGTCTTAGATGATTGGTGCTATCCAAACTACATCACTCATTTTATGGTCGAATACTTGAGGATACCTTGAGTTATGAAGTTTTATCCATATTTCTTGTAAGATCATGAAGTTATCGAGAGTGTGAAGGGGAAGTTACCGAGAGTGTGAAGGTTTCCTTCACCCATAATGGATACTATGAGGAGGTATGGTGTGATGTATTGCCCATGGACTTCGGTTATTTATGTTTGGGCGCTAATTGGTTTGAAGGACACGGAGTTCCAATGAGCAAAATTGGCCCAAGATACTAGAGGACCAATGGGGAAATCATCTCTTTCCACCTACCATTCCCAAGCCTTATGTAAATGTGACCACTTACACCAAGCCCCTTAATAATGAGAGTTAAAAGAATAAGAGGAGTAAGGGAGTGCAAAGTGGTAAAAGAATAAGACGAGTAAGAATAAAAGGTAAAATAATTTCTATTGAGTTACCTAGTGGCGTGGATCATGTTAATGAAGTAACTCTTCTTGAGGGATATATTCTATATAAAACCCACTATGGTGTGACAACATTCCTCCAAAAGATGGAAATCTCTTCTTGGAAGATGATAGTACTCTTATGGGAAATGATTGTGAAGAAATAGAAGGTGGTCTTGGTGTTTAGATTATTTTTTCTTCTTTGTGTGTTCCTATTCTTGAGCATACCCTTGATAATGTTCTAGGGCATAATAGTGAGTATGTTCTTGAGGACACCTTAGAGGAAATCAATTTGCGTGACACCTTTCTTTACTCTCTATTTGCTTATGGTATTGCCCATGGTTGTGTAGAGAGTATATGTTTTTTGTGATCGTGGCACCCTTGGGGAGAATGTGCATTACTTGGACCCATGTTCTTGGATACTTCTCCCATTTGACTCCGGTGACCATTTGGAATGTGGTGGTTGTAAGACACCCCACTTGGTGCTTGGTAAAGATGACAAGCGATATTTGGTTGGAGTTGTAGATACTATTCCCTATGATAGAGAGTCTTTCTTGAGGTTTTCTAATCCACTTGAGGCACCAAAGTTGTGTAAGGGAAAGGTCTCCAACAAAGTTGAATTCTCTTTAAAGAAGGGGAGTAATGAAAAGCTCCAAGAGAATTCACCATTGTGTGTTTACATTCTTGACCAAGGTTTTACTAATTGTAGGTCGGAGAGTAAACCTTGTTTTGAAAACACCTTGGAAGAATTCCAATTATGTGGTACCTTTCTTTATTACCCTTTTGCATATGGTATTATTCATGATCGTGTAGAATTAATATCTTATGTGAGCATGGAATGTTTTGAAGGGGAGAGCATTGTGAGCTTAAATGCAATATGTTTGTTGACTTGTACGGGGAATACCTTTGTATTTGACCCCAGTGATGATTTGGGAGTAATCCCATTCTTGGAGATAGCTAGTGCATTGAGTGGAGTCTTAATTTGGAATGATTTTGTTCATGAAATTGCACTTATCTTTAATATCACGTGACTTTTGACTTAAAAGGGGTTTTGTTCTTGTTGAAACATAGAACCAATGTGGGTTTTTATGTGTGGTTGAATAATTGCCATGGTTCTTTTGTTTTTTCCTTTTGACAAAGTCTTTTGAGTGGCCAAGTAGCATTTATTTTGTGGGGTTACGAGCCCTTGATGGATTATTTTGATGCTTGGCTATATGTTAAGTGTGTTTCTCCTTGGCTTGGTGGTAAACTTGTTATTGCTAACACTAACCCTCATGCCATGAGGCTATCGTTGTTGCTTGTTTTCCCTAGAGTTTTGCAAGGTTTGGATTCGAGGTCTAATCTTTTTCAAGAAGGGGAGGATGATACAAGTCAAATCAGTGTTAACTTTTCAAGAACTATAATTCAAGGCCGACACAAAGGGTCCCAAGCCACGACCATCTCAAGGATGAAAGGATACGTTTGGAGGACCCATTTCAAGCTCCATAGAGTTCAATACCATATGTGGAGGATAACTTGGAGCCTGAAGCCAAACTCACCTCAAGACTTTAACTAGGAAGCAAACCTAAGAACTACAAACACTCCAAGGATTATTAATGAAGATAGATGTGTTTCAAACCATCTTGATACAATTTAAGGAGTGTTGTGTGTTGCCCAATGCATTCAAGAAGTATAGAGGGCCAATGGAGAGGTCGTTGAAGGGGTAAAAGGAGCTCGAAGATATTCTGGAGTGACTTGCAAAGTCACCTACGCTCACAAGTGACTGACCTAAGCCTATAGATGGCACCTGCGCCCTTCACATACACTAGCAGATGACCATCTGTGTGGGCATGTGGGACCAAGCAACCAACTTGCTCTCTTTTGATAAAATGGGTCACTTTTGGGCCCATAAATGTAATTAAAGTCCCAAGGCTACAAATATTAGTTCCTTCCTTCATTTTAAAGTTTTTGTTGAATTAAGATGAAATTTACACCTGAGAGTCTGAGAGCTAGGATTTTCTTGTATTGAACAAGTATTTGAAACATTGGTTACGTAGGAGATTGATTCACTCATGGTTTACATTATAGAATTGGTGCTTGGTAGGATTAATTCAATATAGGTTTTAGGGTTTAAAACACCCTTTGGTTTCTTTGGTTTTTCTATTTTTGTGTCATTCTATCATCCTTTATTTTCTGCAGTTTGATTTCTATCGTTTCTTTGAGTTTTCATGTTTGTTTTCAACTTTATTCTGGAGGTTATCAATTCTTCTTCCAACTGAATTATGTGGGTGAAATACCTAGTGGAATTTCGATGATAACCGCAGGGTGGCTAGACAATTCTATTAGTTCCAACACTGGTGGCTCTTCTATTTATGGTTTTCCTGGAGGAGTTGGCCCATTTTTCAGATCTAGGTACAACTTCTTGGGAGCGTAAGAATATGACCCTATTCCAACCAAGGCATTAACCATCTCCTCATAATCTTTGATGTATTCACCATTGAAATTCATCATCACAGCAGCTAGGGTCTCAACAGTAAACCTTTCCTTAATAGGTACTTCTACGACAGCTTCATCAACCACATTAATAATTGAGACAATACTCATATACTCGATTGCTTCATCGATTGACACACATTGAACTTGACTTCATCATTGTTGAGTCTGACTTTCAACTCATTACTTCCATGTCAACCAACACTCTTCTAGAATGGTCTACCCAAGATTATGGGTACTTCGAAATCCACTTTGCAATTTAGGACCACAATGTCAGCCGAAAATATAAACTTTTCCACTTTTATTAGCACATCATACTATATCCCCATTGAACTTTTAACCAAATGGTTAGCGATCAATAATCATATAGTCATTGTTTTGGGGGTTCCCAAGCCCAACTATCGATAAATAGCTAGCAACATCAAGTTGATGCTAGTGCCAAGATCACATAATGCCTTTGCAAAGTTGAATTCATCAATTATGCAAGGAATAGTAAAAGAATTTGGATCTTCCTTTTTTTGAATCAGCAATCCCAAAGAAATCATAGTACAATGATGAATATTATCTTTTATCTTGAAACTAACAGTCCTCTTCTTGAGGACTAAGTCTTTTATGAACTTAGCATAGCCTGGCATTTGTTCAAGGGAATCTACCAAAGGAATAGTCACTTATAGTTGTTTCAGCATGGAGATCAACCTGTGGAACTTACCATCCTCTACCTTCTTTTCCACTCAGTGTTAAAATGGAGGGGGAGGTCTAGGTATCTGAGTTAGAGTTTTTTTTTAACCTTTTTGCCGTTCCTTTTAATCACACGCATAACATCTTTTGCCTTGGTATATTTTTTAGCATCTACCTCTAGATTATCACTCTTTTCCAGCTTTACTGGCTCAGTTTGATTCTCATTAAAATAAATATCATCATCTACCATCTCGTAATCAGAGGAAACATCCTCTATTTGTTGCTGAACGGTAGGATGTGGTTCAGGTAAAACCTTACTGCTCCTCGTGGTAATAGCTATGCAACATCCTTCATTCCTAGGTTGTTGGACAGTATCACTTGGCAAAGTACCACTCTTCCATTGATTGTTAGCTATGGATAACTGCCCCATCTGATGTTCCAACTATTTAATAGAAGTTGAGTGTGAATCCACCAGCTGACTCATTGAAGATAGTTCACTCTTAATTTCTTTCACTCCAAAGTCAATGGATTCCACCCTTTGCAACACCTTAGCCAACATGTCTCCCATCTTTGAATTTCCTAAATCATTTCTAGCTCTATCACAACTTCTAGGTAGTACATACAAACAACCTCTATCATTTTTACTCTTCCAATTTCCTTGATAAAGATTCTTCCAACCGGCCTTGTCGTAGTAATTATCCCTCTGAGAGTTTCGACCTTGGTTTTCTTAGTCGTTGGCTCGAAAATCCCCATCTGGTTATTCAAGTAATTCATTTATTCTTCAGAGTCAGACTCAACTGCCTTACTCTACGAACCAATAACTTTCACCTTTTTAATTCCACCTGCCAATAAATACTTTGTAAGCAAGTTCATCTATGTCTTCTGGTGAGCCATATCTTGATCACACATACCCACAGTATAAGTACTGCTTACAACCTCAGAGTCCCTGGTATGCCAAGCTCTATTTTTGTTTGTAAGCCTATCAAAGATCACTGTCGCATCCTCAAAAGTAAGTCCGATGAAAGCTCCTCTTGTAGTATTTTTAGCCATTAGTTTGTTAACTGAATTCAGAGAACTTTAGAAGGTCTCCTCCATCAGCTTATGATTTGGGCATTGGATCAGTATCTTCTTGAGCCTCAACCAAGTTTCATGTAATTCTTCAATTGGTTGTTTCCTGAAATTGCTGATTTTACTCCTCAGCTGTAACATCCTGGAGGGTAGAAAGAACTTTTATAGGAAAGCTCCTTTCAGTTGACCCCAATTTGTAATAGAATTCGGTGGCAGCTTAATCAACCATACTATTTCGTCCCCAGATAAAGGCAACAAAAAAAAAACCTTAGTCGAATGGTATTTTGACTAACTCCTGGTAATTAGTAGGACTTACTGATTCCAATGAAATTCATCAGATGCATGTTTTGATTATCGCTAGCCACCTCTCTTAATAGACCCTTGGGGTTCAATAGTTGAATCATGATTCTTTTAACATTGAACTTTCCCCCCGAAACTAGTGGGGGAAGAATAATGGCCCAATAGAGCCAACCATATGTAAGTCGGCCTCATCTTTATCATCTAGCTTAAAGGGCATAGGTTGTTGTTGACCTCTTACCTTTTGTCGCTGCCTTTGGTTGGATAGGGCAACATTGTTAACATTTTGTGAATCAACTTCATCACCCAAAGCATCATCATCCTCATTGTTGGGATTATTTAGGTTCTATTGATTAAATTGGTCAGCAATAAGCTGTGAAAGCCTTTCTGCTTCCTGGTTATGTGCATTCATGTTCAATCTTAAAGTTTTAGCAAGCTTGGGGCATAAGGTAACAAAGCTCCACTCGAGCTTTGGGTACTTGTCATACACAAGAATGTACCATGTAGTCACAGAAATAACATACAAAAGTAAAATTAGGAATTATGACTAAGAGTAAAATAAACACAACAAACTTAATAGATAAACGTATTCCCCGGCAACGACACAAAAAATTGACACACCCAAATTACACCTTCTATTAGAAGTATAAGCATTCATTGTCAAATATATAACCTAACAAAGGTTGGGGTTGAATCTTGCAGGGAATGTGGTGAACATCTAGTTGTTTGTGAGTGAAATGACTTTTAGCCTATAATTTTCATAAAAATGGGGGGTTTGTAATGAGTGATTTGGAATCAATGCCTAACTTGTTTCAAGTAACAAGTATCAAATCAAGGAAATATGAATCAGTAGAGAGATTAGACTAGGATTGTGTTCCCCATGGCTCTATGAAATTTTCGGATTAATATATCGATAATAGATTCTTTTAATACAAGTAATGCAAGGCGATTGAACTCAAATTTATTTGATAATTTTCCTCTTAATTCTTTAAAACATAAATATATAGAAATAGGAAACTCAATTATAGCCTCAAGTTGATTAATCTCACTAGAGCATTACCCATTAGATGGAGGTTAGAACTCCGAATCCTCGTTGTTAATCCTCTTCCTGGTTTTAACCTCCTATTTAAAGCAAGATAAACATAGGGATTGTTCTAATGTTTGAAACCATTAGAAATCTATTAAAATGAAAGGAATAATAATACATTCACATATATTATTCAAATCAACACCGAAATCAACCCTAGAATTATTGTTTTGCCATGGATCCCACAACTCTAGTTGTGGGGTTATAACTGCTCATAACTATAAAAGAAAATACAGATAAAGATTTCATAGATGAAGATTTACCCTTGGAAAATATGAATTCAATGATCAATTGTCCCAAAATGAATAAATTACTAAAAACACAAACGAGATTCAAAACTTAGAGTATTTTTGAACTATGTAATGTAAGATACTCGAATAAACCCTAAAAGTCACTATTTATAGTACAAGGAATTAAAGCCAAAATTTAATTCGGAGAGAATTCCACCCATCGGCATATGGTAGACTCTATAGACCATCGACAAGGCGATGACCCATTCTCTTCTCCGGCTTATGGTGAATGTGGACAATATTACATGAGATGCACGATATGTGTGACGTCCCATTGAGTGGTCAACAATCTGTCCACTTCTTTGTCGAATGGCTTCGTATCTTCGGTCATACTGCTTAAGGTACACGACATAGTCGACATCCTATTAAGTCATCGACGATCTATTATTCACGTCGTCACTCAGCTTTTTCGATCTGTGACATTCTATTTTAAGTCCACATTAATGGTGATAGCCCATCGAGACCTCGACAGCCCGTGTGATATCTCTTGTGCTTGGTCTTTTCAGCATAAATTCACTTTTTCCTTGTCCTTGAAACTTTCTTACAAATTGACTCAAACAAACAATCAAACATAACAAAATTTTCTTAAGAACTTGAAATTATTCATGGTTAAAAGTATCGACTATGCCGTCAAACACATGCACATCACTACCCAGCCCAGTTTGAAGATTGTTAAGCCATAACCTATCTTAAAAAAATGAAATACAAGACTGGACCCTTCAAAATGGAGGCTTTCCTTTATGATAAACTTTGAAAAGAACAAAATCTTTCAAAAACATAATCTACACATTAAAAGGAGTCTAATAATACCCATATTAGCTACTTTCGTTCTGGGTCCAAACAAAGTTTGAAAATTGACTCAAAATCAAAAATGGTAAAATGAGAATTTTATTTAAGAATCATGTTCCCCATACAAAAAGGGTTCTAAATCTGAAAACCCCATGAAAAAAAAGTTGAAGCTGTACTTGAAATCGAATAAAAACAAATTTTGTACATTATCGGGTAAAAACCACAAAATTCAAGCTTGAAATAAAAAAATTGACATTGTTTTGAAAATGAAATCAGTAGAAAATTATGAAAATAGAAGTTTAGAGTTTAGGCACACAAGATTGATGAAATTTCTCATTGAAATCGCCAAGAACTGAGCTCTCAAAGTATAATAATGGTGAAAATAGGGTTTTAGATGAGAAAATAGTTTAAATTCTGTCCAGGTGAGATTTTCTTTTCACAAATGTGGGTCCCCATCGTGAATGCAAAGACCAACCCGACTCATGCCTCACGAATCAAGCCAAACCATCAAATTCACAATGAAGACCTACCTAGCCCCGAACCCAATATCCCTTCAACTACCTCACTTTCGCGATGAAGAAAAAGGTAACCCCTTGGGAATGCTGTCCCACCATCATGTTTGCAATGAATGATATTTTCTTTCTCCATGATTTCAACCAGGGACCCATAATTGCTAAGAAGGATTTTATTGTGCACCAGAAAACTGCACCAACAGTTTGGGAATTAAAAAAATAGTCCCGATGGAACCCTTGAGATTCATTTAGGACCTCATAAAAATAATCCAATAATGTTTTTAGGATAATTTTGATGTTCTGGACTTAATGGAATAATTAGTTTTATGAAAATAGATTATTTTCAACAAGTTAACCCCCAGGACCCCTTTAGGCTAAGTTTAACTAATTTCTCGTCTCAGAGGTCAAAATACAATATAATGGATCAGAAACTAAACCAAGCACGCTAATGACCCAAAATCATCATTTTTTACTATTCCAACTAGTCTCACAACTAATAAATATCATATAGTAACTACGGTGATGGGAAAAATGATCAAAACACTGTAAAACCTAAAAATCACAAGGGTTGTTACAATTTCTTACCCTAATACACTATCCCATGATGTTTTGAATTTAAAAAGGTATAAATATAAAATCCTTAATTCAATTCTTCCTTTATTCTTTCAAGGACAAGTTCTAAGGTAAATCAGACAATCTAGGGCTCCTATTCTAGCAAGCTAATAAAATCTTCTCTTGTGAAGTTGTTGTTTTCAAAAGTCATGCAAGATTTTAGTGATCGATTCTTTTCATCCTCACGTCCATGTATTTTTAAGATTATATGAAATTATGTTCAAAGCTAGGGTTTATGCCCAAACCATTAATGTTGATTTTTTTATGTGCTTAACTTGATTCCTATGAAAGGCCTTCCTTGATCTTATGATTCTTCTACAAATTTACTTATTCATGCATTGAAACTCATGCTTTAAGATTACTTTACAAACTGTGAACCCTATATTGGGAAGATATACTCATTAAATAT
The DNA here is from genome assembly GCA_031232105.1 of Capsicum rhomboideum. Classification (NCBI taxonomy): domain Eukaryota; kingdom Viridiplantae; phylum Streptophyta; class Magnoliopsida; order Solanales; family Solanaceae; genus Capsicum; species Capsicum rhomboideum. The sequence continues at coordinate 58,164,011 of CP124718.1, forward strand.
AAGATTTTCTGCATATGATTCATGACATTAAATTGAGCACAGGCTCACAACAATACAATTTTACAAATATGTTGAGCACTGACTCAAACTATGATTCTGCTATATTACTTTATATGATCTGAGAATTTTGGGATAATTATTTAACATCAATAGGAAAAAATTTCAGATAATCCAAGTACCACAACTAAGTTGCCACTGTAGTTTTTCCTAAGAGGCATAATTTCTGATCTATATGTTTATGGTTTTGTAGCTTGGCTAGTCAGAATAACCTTTCTAGTGTGGGTGTATAATGTTGGTAATAATGAGCTCAAACTTTCGAAGATTACCATGGAGTATCATGTATAAACAGTTGAGAGAGTATTTAGAAGTTGAGGCATATCATTTCTTTGCATTGCATTGCATTGAATTCCATTTCATCTATATTACATTTTATATTGACTTAGTGTTGAAGTGTTGAGATTACTGTGACATTAACTTGATAAATTTGAGGCACCATTGTGATATTATAAGTGGTTCAACTGGTTTGAAAAAAATACATGTTTAAATTGTTATGTTATGGTGATTTACTTTCTAAGATAATTATACTTGTGGAACAAAAGATTTTTTTTTACGATATAACTTATTATCGCTTCTAGAAGGGGTCAGTAACCAAAGTTTGCTAAGTACATGTATTTCGTACTCACTTCCACACTTGTTGCATCCTTTTGCATTCAACAACTAATTCAGGTACTATAGGTACTTGAGTTTGCTCATGGTTAAGGGTGTTGTTGTTAGGATTTTGGGTGAGCTTCTTTCACTTTAGCAGTATTCGATTCGAAAGACTTTTTAGTTTTACATGTCTTATTTTTTTCAAGATAGTGGTTTTAGTTTATGTAGAATTATTTATATTTGTAAATGCTCTTGTAATGATGACACCGATCTTGCCATTAGTTCTATCCTTTGTAGGAACTACCCGTGATAATGAACTTCCAAAATGGATCTATTTATCATAAAGAGATTAGCAGAGTTGTAGTTTGGATCGTTTGTTCCATAATTAATAAGGTTGTTTGCTTAATGTTATATTATTTCTGCATTATTAAAGTTGATAAATGGTTAATAAAGAAATGTAGTTCGCCTACTTGAAAGGTGGGGCCCTCATGGCATAACGGGATTTTAGATCGTGACAACTAGCCATTTTTCGTTTTCTTCATTTGAGCTTTATTTTGATTTGTTTTCACTTAGTTTCATTCACAACCACTTCTAAATCACATCAAATATTCTATTCGCTCAAATAAACATAGCAAAAACTATGATTAAAGAAGAGTTAAGTTGGGAAAATACCAACTTATCAAAACTCCAAACTTAAACTATTACTTGTCCATTCAAAACAACTAATTTTCTTTAAAGGAACAAATCAAAGTACAGCAATATTATACCAAGTCAAAAAGTCTATTCTAAGCACATACACATGACTTTGATAGGCACCAACAATTAATCCAACACATATGAATCACCAACAAATTCACAAAAACTTCATTTCTTTAAAGTGCTAAAAATTTAATCAAAGTAGCAAGCAAGACATGACACTAAAGCTCCAAAATGTTCCTCATGATTATTACAAAACAACTTTATTTTGTTCATTCCACTCTATTGAAAATTGGATCAAATTCACAATTCATATTTTTATGTGTCCTCACAATCTAGAAAGAATCCCAAACACATAGAATATAATTCAAGATATTAATGAGATATCAAACAGAAATACTTAATTCTCTCTCACAAAGATGTTAAAATGAACACAAGTAGTGCCATCAGATTGCCTTTCTTGTATTTCTCCACTAATATTGACATGCTTGGTTTAAAATTAATTAGGAATTTTAGGGTTGTAATGCAAGCATTATATGTTAAATCATTCCTAAATATAAGTTCAAAAGAGTAAGACATAACCCACGTCGAACGCTGACAAAATGTATCATAAACCCTTACAAAATAATCTTCCCCTTCGAATCACCTTGGACAACTTTCAAACTATCGAATTCATACTCTACATGAGTATAGGAGCTTATCGGCATCCGTATTGTTGTACAAATTTCGTTTTCAAAAAATTGAGTCAAAAATCAACTCTAAGCCCCCCAGGCCAAGACTTGAAATTGACTTCAAAATTAGTTTGCCCATTATAAAAAAAGATTATACTCCTAAAATCAATTAAACATGGGCACGATTCAAACCTTAAGATTATAAAATATCAATTTAAGAACTTAGGGCCAAACCTGTAACACCCCGTACATTTCCGACCCTATTTGAGTGGTGTTCTACGGTGTATTTATATGCCTTATTACCTTATTTTTGAGCGCAATAAGTGCGTTTGTATTGCGTTTGATGGACTATTGATATTATGCTAATGCCCATAAAGAAAAAGTTGAAGAAAGGAAGAAAATTGGATTTTTGGTGTCAGGCGTGCCCAGGGGCGTGCCAGGCCGCTTTTGACAGAAATCGTTTTGGCATGGGAAGCATAGGGGCGCTCCAGGTAGCGTGCCAGGCCACTTTCTGCCAAAATATTTCTCCGACCACTAGTCTCTAAATAGGGCTCTTGGGTTATTGTATCGTTATTCCATCTTAGTGGGACAACTCTTGGACTATTTTGGCATCCAAATGAGGGTTAATTCTTCGTCCTTTTTATTTTTTTTATAATTTTTATCAATTTATGATAAATTAAGCCATGAGTGGCTAAAATCGCTTATTATTGGGGTTGAGGCTATGAACATGAATCTCGTGAGTTGAATGCTGTATTCACAATTATTGAATTATTTAAGCATGAGATTATTGGGGTAATATATATTACATTTGTTGGGATAAATTAATCTTGTGCAATTGGGCTCAATGTAAGGCCCAATAATTCGGCAAAAGACATGGCCCAAAATGGAAAATGACCCATTCTCAATGTTGACCAAGTAAACACTTCAATTATTGACCCAAGTGTGGCTAAGGATGGCCATGAGGGGCTATATAAAGTGGAAAAATCAGATTTTTATTCATTTAGACACACATGCAAATCTAGACATTTCCACAAGATATTTCTTTTAGCTCTCAAACCCTAAACCATCTCTTTGGACAAGATCACTCATTTGCAAGCTTGGGTAACTGTTTATTATTATGATTTAATATATTATATGCATAAGAGATTGTGTAGATCATGATGGTTATGTCTAAAGGTGTTGAGTGGTGCACTTTTGCTTTTTGCTAAAAGATGTGTCATCCATGTAACTTGTACTTGAAAGGAGACTTGAGGTTTTGATGGAAGTGAATGGCGTGGATGAAATATCACCATGTATGGTGTGTTTATGTCCTTAACTTGTTTTTTTCTATGTTTATAACTTGTGGGATTGTTGTGGGATTGTTGTTATGAAACGTATTGAGGTGACTTGAGGAGTAATTGTGACGTAGTGTTAATGAGGAAGCGTAAAGGAGAAACTTTGTGTGAAATGCTATTGGTTTATGATGTATTGGTCAATGTGTGGAATATTGTGGTATTGTTGGTATGAAAATGTCGTGAATGGTGTTGTAAAAGAGTGAAATGACATTATAGGGTAATCATGTAACTCATTTTCGTCTTATGCACTTGTAAGGTAGTTAGTTGTTAACGTGAGCTCCGTTATGCATTTGTGTTGTAGAGTAAAACATAAGGAAGGAGCTGGATTATTGTATTCACATATAGGACTGTGTATTCATAATGGGAAGATAAGGTATGTAAGGTTACTCTTTCCGTATCCTGCTGCAACATATAGTGTTCACATTGTCATTGTACTTGTTCTATTCCGAAATGTTCTAAGGTATATCCTTTCAGATTGTCATCTATTGTTATTCACATGTCTCTTATTCATTGACTATTGTTCCAAAGTTCCAGCAATGTTACAACCAATAACATTTCACTTTTATAATAAAAGAATTGAAGTAATGCATACTTGTTGAGTATCGGTGGCAACCCAAAAGGGCAAAAGCCTAGCTAGGGGCGATCCCGAATGAAGATTGGGAATGGATGGAAACTCGAAGGGGCGTAAGCCTAGCTAGAGGCAATCCCGAATGAATATTGGTAATGGGTTATAACTCGAAGGGGCGTAAGCCTAGCTAGAGGCGATCCCGAACGGGTGGCAACTCTAGGGGCGGAAGCCTAGCTAGAGGCGATCCCGAAAGATTATATGAATGATATTACATGAATAATATTTGCCTATCTATAGGTGATACCGAAAGATTATATGAATGATTGTGACAATTATATGAACGAAAACGAAAGAAATGAATGCAATGTATACGACCCCACACATGTATATTCTTGTGGCTAATCTATATTGCCCACCCATTTGCACTTGATTTCATTGAAGTCCTTGTATCTTATGCAGTTTCTTATAGCGCTACATACTCAATATATTCTTCGTACTGACGTCACTTGGGGTACTTACTTTACATGTTGCAGCCACAGGTGCTAGTAGACCTCCACAGTAGGTTGCGGATTATTTGTCGATCATTGGTGAGCTCCAGTTGGTTCGAGGCTTTCCGAGTCACTATGTACTTTTGTTTTGGTATTTTAAATATTGTATAAAGTGGGGAATTGTCCCAACTTTAGATTGGTATGTCCATGTATCTATAGAGGCTTTGTAGATGTTGTGGGACAAAATGAAGGAAATGTAAGGAACGTATCCTTTTGATATGGTGTCCCCAACGGCCAAGTTTCATATACATCATATGTTTTTCCATGACTTCCGCTATTGGCATCTTATATCTATATGTGACGGTGATGTTTATTGAGTGACATGTGTATGAGTGTATATGAATGAAGATTGGTTCTCTCGGGGCTTAACGGCTTCGGGTGCCAGTCCGCCTCGTTGGAATTCGAGGCGTGACAAAAGTGGTATCAAAGTAGGTCGTCCTAAGTGTGTCTACAAAGCCGTGTCTGGGTAGAGTCTTATTTATGGATGTGTTGTTGACCCCATTTATAAGTAGGAGGCTATGGGACATTTAAGGGTTGTTTCTTTTCCTCATTTCTAGATAGTGCAATAGAGTCAATGTTGTAAGTGGAATGATATCTAACCATTGGGATTTGGTTTTCTTTGTTATAGTACAATGATGATTACAAGACGAGGCAGTGGCAAAGTTAAGCCGGTAGATATGGTTGCCGGAGAAGGAACGAGTAAATCACCACTGACCAAGATAGTCAAGGTGGGGTTGATGCTGAGTTTGTATCGCGGGCTTCTTCTACTTTTCCAGCTCCAGAAGAGCTGAGAAGGAGAGAAGAACCTGTTGAACCACCTGTTAATACTAATGAGCAGGATCTAAGAAACACAGTGCAAATGTTGACTCGTATAGTTGCCGTACAGAATCAAGGAAAAGTTGGTCCAATGACAAGTAACGACAGTGAGGCTAGGGCAGCTAGATGAAGGACGCAGGATTTTTTGAAATTAGATCCTCCCACATTCACTGGGACAGAACCGAATGCAGACCCATAGGACTTTGTGGACCAAATTCAAAGGGCTCTAGATGTTATGCACGTGACTGGTGTAGAAATAGTTGAGCCTGCAGCCTATAGATTAAAAGGAGAAGCTATATTATGGTATGAAGATTGGAAGAGATCTCATGGTATTGGTGCAATTGCAGCTAGCTGGGAAGAATTTAAAACGACATTCCTTGATCACTATCTTCCCTATGAGATTTGAGAGGCTAGAGCGAATTAGTTCTTAAATCTCCGTCAAGGGAATATGAGTGTCAGAGAATACAGTCTGCAGTTTAATTCTTTTATGCGGACAGATTGGAGCCATACTTAGTGAGTGACTACACTATTGTTCCTTTGAACAGAGATATAGATATAGCCAGAATAAAGGCTTTTGCGCAGAAGATGGAGGACCAGAGGCAAAGAAGAAGGTTACACGAATTTGAACGAGGGCCGTCAAAAAGGGATAGACCTATGGGACAGTCTATGGTGTCCCATGGAGATTCTAGGACTCGGATTTTTCCTAGACTGCCTAGACCATCATTTTCTTCCCCTATAGCAGGTACTTCATCCCAGTTCTGGGGTTTCGAGGCAACCATTTTGGGCAGAGCAGTGTGGTTTGAGGTTCACAAATGGCAGGGTTTTCTTACCAACCGTGTCAACACTGTGGGAAGTCTCATTTAGGTGAATGTTGGGTTGGAATGAATGTTTGCTATTTTTGTGGCATACCAGGGCATATGGTGAGAGAGTTCCCACAAAAGGGCATGGGTGGTATAGCACGACCTATGGGATCAACCATTGCATCATCATCATCGGTTCCTTCCCTAGGTAGAGGAGTGCAGCCTATTGGGTGTGGTAGAGGTGCAAGAGGAGCAGCTAGTTCCAGTGGAGCCCAGAATCACACTTATGCTCTAGTGGACCGGCAGAATTCGGAGGCTTCACCTGATGTAGTCATAGGTACACTATCCATATTTTCACATAATGTATATGCATTGATTGATCTGGGTTCTACATTGTCATATGTTACTCCATTGAATACTGCAAAATTTGAAAGAATACCAGAATTATTAATTAAGTCAATTAAAGTATCGACACATCTATTATTGCAAAAAGAGTATATCGTAATTGTGTGGTAACTGTGTGTGGTTATGATACACTAGCTGATCTTATTGAACTAGAAATGGTGGATTTTGATGTCATAATGGGTATAAATTGGTTGGCTACTTGTTATGCCACGATGGATTGCCGAGCTAAGAAAGTACATTTTTATTTTCCACAAACAAATGTTCTTGAATGGAAGGGTGATGTAGGAGCACCGAGAGGGAAATTTATTTCCTATCTTAAAGCAAGGAAAATGATAGCCAAGGAGTACATATGTCACTTAGTACGAGTGAAAGATACTGATGTGGAACCACTAACTCCTTAGTCGGTTCCAGTGGTCAATGAATTTCTAAATTTATTTCCTGAGGATCTTCAAGGATTACCCTCAGAACGGGAAGTAGAGTTTGGTATTGATGTGATTCCAGACACTCAGGCTATCTCTATTCCTCTGTATAGAATGGCTCTAGCAGAATTATGTGAATTGAAGGAGCAATTAAAAGACTTGCTGGACAAGGGATTCATCAGGCCTAGTATGTCCCCGTGGGGTAGACAAGTATTATTTGTACTGAAGAAAGATGGCACATTGAAAATGTGTATTGACTATCGGCAATTGAATAAAGTAATGATCAAGAACAAATATCCCCTCCCCATAATTGACGATTTGTTTGATCATTTACATGGTGCCAAATGTTTTTCAAAGATTGACTTGATATCGGGCTACCATCAAGTCAGAGTTAGAGAAAAAGATATACCCAAGACACCTTTCCGACCACCGTATGGCCATTATGATTTTTTAGTTATGTCGTTTGGACTAACAAATACACCAGTTGTTTTCATGGATTTGATGAATAAGGTGTTTAAGCCATTTCTAGACATATTCGTGAAAGTGTTTATAGATGACATCCTGGTTTATTCAAGAGCATAAGAGGACCATGCTAATCACTTACGACAGGTGTTACAAACTCTTCGTGAGCATAGGTTGTATGCAAAGTTCTCAAAATGTGAATTTTGGTTAAAATCCATAGCATTCTTGGGTCACATTGTGTCAAATAAAGGAATTCAGGTTGATACGCAAAAGATTGAAGTGGTGAAAAATTGGCCAAGGCCTATGACACCTACGGAGATTCGTAGCTTCCTTGGGTTGACAGTTTATTATCAAAGGTTTGTTGAAGGGTTTTCTTCCATTACTACACCTTTAACGAAGCTTACACACAAGTCAGTCAAGTTTAAGTGGAATGAAGCATGTGAGAAAAGTTTCCAAGAGTTGAAAGATAAATTGACTTCTACACCGATATTTGTACTTTAGGAAGGCACAGAAGGGTATGCAGTATATTATGATGTGTTCGGAGTTTGCTTAGGATGTGTATTGATGAAGCACGGTAATGTAATAGCATATGCCTCACGACAGTTGCGTCCACATAAGAGAAACTATCCCACACATTATCTTGAGTTAGCAGCTGTGGTATTTGCTTTAAATATATGGCGCCATTATTTGTATGGAGTTCATGTTGACATCTACACTGATCACAAAAGTTTGCAATATATCTTTAAGGAGATGGATTTAAATCTGAGGTAGCGGAGGTGGCTTGAGCTATTGAAAGACTATGATATTGATATTCTATATCACCTACGGAAAGCGAATGTGGTGGCCGATGCATTAAGCTGCAAAGCGGTAGGAAGCACTAGTTGCCAGTTCACGAAAAGGCAAGACTTAGTCAAGGATCTACATCAATTAGCCAGCTTAGGGGTCCGTCTTGTTGAATCCTCATATGAAGGGGTTATTGTGCAAAATGCGGCAGAATCCTTATTAATAGCTGAAGTGAAAGAGAAGCAGCTTGCGTATCCTATGTTATTGTAGCTGAAAGAGAATGTACAATAGGGTCTGTGTAAGGTATTTGATCTTACGCAAGAAGGAGTACTTCAATGCCTAGTAGATTATGTGTACCAGATGTAGATGAGCTGAGGAGACGACTTATGACAGAGGTGCATCATTCACAATATTCTATTCATCTGGGAGCTACCAAAATGTATCATGATTTGAAAGAGATGTATTGGTGGGGAAACATGAAGAAGAACATTGCAGAATTCGTAGCTCAATATCCAAATTCTCAACAAGTAAAGGTAGACCATCAGAAACCTGGAGGTTACATGCAATCTATCAATCTTCCAATCTGGAAATGGGATATGATTAACATGGATTTCATCACAAGTTTGCCTCGTACACTACAGAAATTTGATTCCGTATGGGTAATAGTTGACAGGCTTACCAAGTCAGCGCATTTCCTACCAGTCAAGACCACCTATACAGCTGAAGACTATGCAAGGTTGTATGTTAAAGAGAGAGTGCGATTACATGGGATTCCAATTTCCATTATATCAGATAGGGGAGCTCAATTTACGGCATATTTTTGGAGATCTTTTCAAAAGATCTTGGGTACACAAGTGAATTTGAGTACGACTTTTCATCCTCAGACAGATGGACAAGCAGAACGTACTATCCAAACACTTGAAGATATGCTACGAGCTTGCACGATGGATTTTAATGGCATCTGGGATAATCATCTACCTCTTATTGGATTTGCCTACAACAATAGCTATCATTCAAGTTTCAAAATGGCATCTTATGAATATTTATACGGAAGGAAGTGTAGATAACCAATCGGATGGTTTGAAGCAGGTGAAACTACTTTACTTGGACCAGATCTTAGTCATCAAGCTATGGAGAAAGTTAAAGTGATTCAACAGTGGCTACAAACTGCCCAAAGCCAACACAAGTCCTATGCTGATGTTAGGAGAAGAGGGCTCGAATTTTCCATGGGTTATTGGGTATTCTTGAAGATGTCACCGATGAAAAGGGCAATGCGATTTGGAAAGAAAGGTAAGTTGAGTCCCCGTTATATAGGGCCATATGAAATTTTCTGAAGATTTGGGCAAGTTGCGTATGAATTGGCACTACCCCAAGAACTCTCCACAGTTCATCCAGTATTTCATGTTTCGATGCTTTGAAAGTACATAGGAGATCCATCTCGTATCGCTCCCATTAAAGATGTACAAGTTACGGAGGATCTCACCTACGAAGAGATACCTATTGCTATTCTGGATAGACAAGTGAAGAGGTTAAGGAATAAAGATGTAGCTTCCATAAAGGTACTTTGGAGAAATCAGCAAGTAGAAGAGATCACATAGGAAGCTGAAGAAATGATGAAGTCAAAGTACCCATATTTGTTTCACACGAAAGAAAAAAGTTCAAATTGTGGAAGGGGAGCAATAACAAGTAAGTATCTATAAGCATTATGTGTATATGTATATATGCTAACATAAAGGTACATTTGTTGTAAATGGGAATACGTTATTAACATTCGAGGATGAATGTTTTCTAAAAGGGGAAGGATATAACACCCCGTACATTTTTGAGTGGTGTTCTAGGGTGTATTTATATGCCTTATTAACTTAGTTTTGAGCGCAATAAGTGTGTATTTTGTATTGCGTTTGATGGACTATTGATATTGTGCTAATGCCCGCAAATAAAAGTCGAAGAAAGGAAGAAAGTTGGATATTTGGTGTCAGGCGCGCCCAGGGGCGTGCCAGGCCGCTTTTGAGCGCTAGGCAGCATGCCAGGCCACTTTCTGCCAAAATTTTTCTCTGACCACTAGTCTCTAAATAGGGCTCTTGGGATATTGTATCATTATTCCATCTTAGTGGGACTACTTTTGGACTATTTTGGCATCCAAATGAGGGTTAATTCTTCGTCCATTTTATTTTTTTTATAATTTTTATCAATTTATGATAAATTAAGCCATGAGTGGCTAAAATCGCTTATTATTGGGGTTGAGGCTATGAACATGAATCTCGTGAGTTGAATGTTGTCTTCACAATTGTGGAATTCTTTAAGCATGAGATTGTTGGGGTAATATATACTAAATTAATCTTGTGCAATTGGGCTCAATGTAAGGCCTAATAATTAGGCAAAAGACATGGCCCAAAATGGAAAATGACCCATTCTCAATGTTGACCAAGTAAACACTTCAATTATTGACCCAAGTATGGCTAAGGATGTCCATAAGGGGCTATATAAAGTAGAAAAATTGTATTTTTATTCATTTAGACACACATGCAAATCTAGACATTTCCACAAGATATTTCTTTTAGCTCTCAAACCCTAAACCATCTCTTTGGACAAGATCACTCATTTGCAAGCTTGGGTAAGTGTTTATTCTTGTGATTTAATATATTATATGCATTAGAGATTGTATAGATCATGATGGTTATGTATAAAGGTTTTGAGTGGTGCACTTTTGCTTTTTGCTAAAAGATGTGTCATCCATGTGACTTGAACTTGAAAGGAGACTTGAGGTTTTGATGGAAGTGAATGGTGTGGATGAAATATCACCATGTATGGTGTGGTTATGTACTTAACTTGTTTTTTTTATATGTGTATAACTTGTGGGATTGTTGTAGGATTGTAGTTATGAAACGTATTGAGGTGACTTAATGGAGTAATTGTGACGTAGTGTTAATGAGGAAGCGTAAAGGATCACCATGGTGTGAAATGCTATTGGTTTATGATGTCTAAGTCAATGTGTGTAATGTTGTGGTATTGTTGGTATCACAATGCCATGAATGGTGTTGTAAAAGGGTGAAATGACATTATAGGGAAATCATGTAACTCATTTTCGTCTTATGCACTTGTAAGGTAGTTAGTTGTTAACGTGAGCTCCGTTATGCATTTGTGTTGTAGAATAAAATGTAAGGAAGGAGTTGGATTATTGTATTCACATATAGGACTGTGTATTCATATTGGGAAGATAAGGTATCTAAGGTTACTCTTTCCGTATCCTTCTGCAGCATATAGTGTTCACATTGTCATTGTACTTGTTACATTCCGAAATGTTCTAAGGTATATCCTTTCAGGTTGTCATCTATTGTTATTCACATGTCTCTTATTCATTGACTATTGTTCCAAAGTTCTAGCAATGTTACAACCTATAACGTATCACTCTTATAATAAAAGAATTAAAGTAATGCATACTTGTTGAGTATGGGTGGCAACCCAAAGGGGAAAAAGCCTAGCTAGGGGCGATCCCGAATGAAGATTGGGGACGGTGGCAACTCGAAGAGGCGTAAGCCTAGCTAGAGGCAATCTCGAGTGAGTATTGGGAACGGGTGGTAACTCGAAGGGGTAGAAGCCTAGCTAGGGGTGATCCCGAAAGATTATATGAATGATATTACATAAATAAAATTTGCCTAGCTAGAGGCAATCCCGAAAGATTATATGAATGATTGTGACAATGATATGAACGAAAACGAAAGAAATGAATGCAATGTATCTGGTGGCTAATCTATATTGCCCACCCACTTGCACTTGGTTTCATTAAAGTCCTTGTATCTTATGCAGTTTCTTATAGCCCTACATACTCAGTACATTTTTTGTACTGACGTCCCTTGGGGGACTTACTTTACTTGCTACAGGCACAGGTGCTAGTAGACCTCCAAAATAGGTTGCGGATCATTGGTGAGCTCCAGTTTGTTCGGGGCTTTCCGAGTCATTATGTACATTCATTTTGGTATTGTAAATGTTGTATAAAGCGGGGACTTGTCCCGACTTTAGGTTGGTTATGTCCATGTATCTGTAGAGGCTTTGTAGATGTTGTGGGACAAAATGAAGGACATGTAAGGAACGTATGCTTTTGACATGGTGGCCCCAACAGCCAAGTTTCATATATATCACATATTTTTCCATGACTTCCGCTATTGGCATCTTATATATATATGTGACGGTGATGTTTATTGAGTGACATGTGTATGAGTGTATATGAATGAAGATTGGTTCTCTCGGGCCTTAACGGCTTCGGGTGCCAGTCCGCCCAGTTGTAATTCGAGGCGTGACAAAACCTTTAATTATCAGCATCCAAATAAAGATTAAATCACAAATTAAATGATGAAATAGCGAGGAAATACCTAAAAATAGGTTAGATTCTTACCCACTTTTGAAAATTTGAAAAATGACTCTAAAAATGCCTCAATGTGAGATTTAGAATTTCAAAATAGTGAAATGCAATATAAACCATGAAAAATCCCACAATCTAAACAAAATAACTGAGCACTTTAGCATAATCATGAGCCCATAATGCGATCGTACTAAATCCAGTCCACATTCCTCAATGCTTATGCACTCTTAAGTGATATGGGTCTGAGATACACTTTTTTCACTACTTTTTGCCCATATGTATGCTTTCTTTTGAGAATAATTTAGCTTAATAGTACTGTCTTATACTTTATTTCATGATATATTACTTATGGAAGGTGTTTTGTGTAGTTGAGTAGAAAAAGAGCTAAAAATGGACTATAGTGGAGCAAAATTTGAAGAATTTTGTGAAGATTTACTTCGCAATAACTCGGGATTTAATCCCATAGAGATGATAAATATTTGGCCTGTAAATTCAATGAATGAATATTACCTCTCTTCAAGTCAAAGAGAGAGGGTCGTGGAGCGAGTTCCAAAGTAATATGGGTGGGGGAGGGGGTGTTTAAAATACACCCCTATGAAGTTTACACCTTGAAAAGTGGATTTCCTTGGCTAGTGAAGGCAGCTCACGTTGTGAGACTACAACGTTGATGAGGTCTCTTAGGTGTTTTTGAATATAAATACTCTATATCCAGACTTTTTTGTGGGATAATTTTTATTATTTCGAGGAACATTGTTGAAGCATAGAGTAAGGAAAAAATCTCAATACTTCTGGAGTTACTTATTTATATCTCTCATTAGCATTATTTATTGCCTTTACTTGAATTCAAGCTTTGTAATAAGATTGTGAGTGACTAAAGACCTCTTTCTTTGGTTATGGCTATAGTATGAAGATCGTATTTAGTATATAGATTGTTATTGTGAATTCTACAATTATATTTTGTTGTCTTAATCCTGTGCTTACTATTCTATTGCTTGGCTACCATAGAAAAAATGGATTATTCTTAGAAGAATTTAGATATGGAGACTTGAAATAGAATATGGATTACGGGGAGAATGATGCATTTGTGGATGGATTTAGGGATAGGACAGAGACGTACCTAGATTACCTTACTCGGCTCAAATACCAGAACATAAGTAAATGTATTTAGATTACTTTGACTATCTCCACTCAACAATGTAGTTAGAAGGCTAATCTGGGTAGAAGGTTAGAGGAATCGAGAGCCCATGACCATAATATCAAACCTATGAGTCAGAAATTTAGAAGATTATTACATAAGCTCATAAATTGTATAGTAGATACAATGAGATTATGCAAACACCATAACCTTACGTCTTAACTTCTCTAGAAACAACCTCTACCATAGTAGTTCTCAATTACTTTCTTGCTTTAGTATAATAAGTAGTATAATCAACAACAGATACGAGCATGGTTAGCATGGGGAATATTAGAAAGACTTTCTATATATGGATGATAGATTGGAGCTCGGAGGAAGGCATGATGAAATAAATACACAAGGTCATGGGAAATCACGATGCTATTTTAGCAATCAAGAAGGTCCCTTGTGGGGTTAGTTACTAAATAGTCACTTTTGGGCTATTTTGTAATAGGCTATTTATGAAAAGGCAAGGACTATAAATAGTTTCCTTAGCCATTTTCATTACTTAGATTTTGGATGATTGAATTGTCTTGACTAGACATTGATTTTTAGTTACATTAAATTAGGTTAGTGATTGGGTTCAATTCCAATTGTTAGCTTTGATTGAGTGATTAGGGTGGATTCCCGAATTACTTGTGTTATCTTCTTCTCTTGATTAATCATCGAGTTATCGTATTGTGGATTCAATTTGGTTTCTCATGTATTTGATTGAGTTCTCTTCTCCCTTGGTTTAATTGTTGTTTTAATTAAGCATTTCATTCTTCACTTGTCATCTCTTATTTCTGAACTATCCTTTAATTTTGTTGTTTAATTCTGCATTTTTGATATCGATTTTAGTCACTTGATTGAGATCGTTATCATTTTGCTATCAATATCCTAGGTTTAGGTTTTTTTTCACAAATCTAAATCTAGGGATTTGATCTATTAAAAAATCCAAAAAAAAAATAAATCCAAAAATCCCAAAAAAAATCCTGAAACTTTTTTCTTTTGATTTGTTTTTTTTTGACACTAGATCTTGATTCCCTAGTGTTTTTTGAGTCTAGATTTCAAATTTCGTTCAAATTGTAGTTGTAGAAGTGAAGTTACCATTAAAGGGTTTTCAAGCTTTTGAGTTTTTTAAACTTGAAAAGTGAATTTATTTTTGGCTTGAAAGAGCATATTTTATTTGTTTTAAGCATAGAAAGTTCCATGTAACCATGGCACATCTCTTAGCTTTATCTTCAGTTCCTTCAAGTCTATCGGATCCATACAATATGTTGAATAAAAATAGGTTGTGTGTCTGACTCAAAGTAATTACAAAAATTAATATCGACATCAGGTGTAACATTTGGATGATCTGTTGAAAATACCTCTAAGAACTCTTTCACCACTGTTACCAACTCCAAAGAGCAGTATCAAACCTAGCATCACTGACATAAGGAAAAAAAATAAAACAAACATTCTCAATCAACAGTTATGCCTTCAAAAATAAAATCACCTTTCTCAGATACAGCCACAGAGTACCCTTCCACATAAATCTAGGGTTCAAATCATAACTAAGGTAATTTTCTTGAAATGATAGTCTAGAATTACATGATAAGGAGAAAGTCAATCCATTCCTAAGATAATATCAAAATCAACCATCCAAAATAATCAAGGTTTGGTATCAGAGCCTAGGTTCATCGTTATTGTCAATATAAGAGCAAGTGTCTAATTGAGTCTTACGAATTGATACGATGATGTTTGTATCATATATTGGGGGGATACATTAGATTCATAGGAAAATCTCACCTTTTTGATTCATTATCATGCATTGTGTATATATATTAGTTTTTAGATACTCATATATTTCACTCTTTCGCAGATGGCTAGGACAAGGGCCACGATGGATGAAGGCAAGGTCCACGAGCCTGTAGCTAGGGCTCTAGTTAGGGGCAGAGGTAGAGGTCAACCTCGAGGTTAAGGTCGTCCTAGAGCTACAACACCAGCTTAAGGCAAGGCCAAGGAGTCTTCACCAGATCCTATTATTGATCCTGAGCCAGAGATTATATGAGAGGATTTGCCTCCATAGCAGTTGTTGGGCCAGGGATATCCCAGGCCTCACTTGGATTTATATCTTTTTTTTCCTTTATAATGTCTTGGTGAAGTTATTAGGTATGGTTGGAAGCCAGGCAATGAATGGGGCCCTGACATCCGCTCAGAGGGTATCCCAGGGTGGACTTGGTATAGGAGCACAACCTACAACAGCGGCTCCCAGAGTAGATGTTCCACCAGAACCAATAGTTCCACAGCCTGTAATATCCCAGACATCTATAATTTCTATAGAGCATAAAAAATGGGGCTGGTTTCTTTGATTGGCTACTGGCAGGGGCCTCAAGAGAGGATGCATTTAAGTTCCTTATCATCTGAGGAACGGTTGCATAATTTGGGCCTAGTTGAGTTGCATGGTGTTTATTACACCACTTTTAAGTTTGATAGAGCAACGAGGCAGTGATGAGGTGATATCTTGACTCTAGACTAGCTGGATTTCCTTCTATGACTTAGGCTCATTCCTCTAAGGATTTCTTGGATATATATATGCCTCACAGCATGTACGAACGCTTGAGAGATGAGCTCACAGGGTTAAATTAGGGTTTTAGATAGTGGCAGAGTCTAAGGCAAGATTTCACGAGTTTGCCATACGTGTCATCATAATTCTACCCACTGAGTATGAGTGGATACGCTGCTTCATTAGAAGACTGAGACTTCCACTTTATATTACCATTCAGAATCTGGTAGCTATGGGTAGATCTTTTGATGATATTGCTGATTATATTTACACTATAGAGGGTTTACATTGCGAGGCTCATGGGGTAGCAATAAGAGTCCTTGTTATCAGGGCAGCTACAGTGGGAATTAAAGTGGTGCTCAATTGAGGGGCAGAGGTTTTTAGGACCGATTTCTTCAGCAGCAGCCGTATTAGTAGTAGGGTTAGTCTAGTAGGTTTGTTCAGGCATAGCTTCATATTTTAGATGAGAGTCAGTCGGGGTTATAGTAATTTTAGCAGGCAGAGCAATAGTTAGTCTTCGAGGAGCTTTTAATCAGGATCTTCAGGATAAAGTGGACATTCTGGGTTATCTGGACCTTCTCATCAGGTTAGAGTACCAATGCATGCGTATATCTAAAGGTTATTGGTAAGCTCCAGGTTGATTCGAGGCTTTCCGAGTTAGTTGTATGTATTTTTGGTATTGTATAGCAGTGAAGTGTAAGGCGGGGGTTTTTCCCGACCTTAACTAAGTCCATGTGTTTTGTTTAGAGGCTTTGTGGACAGTATAAAGTCCAGTATGGTAGTTGTTCATCTTTTATATATTGTGGCCCCAAAGACCAAGTCTTGTATATCTATTTGGTATTCTCCTGCCTGGTGTATTTTACCAATATATCACGTCCATACACTGCAGCATACTTGTTAGCTCAATTACGTGCATAATAAATACATGAATGCAGGTTGGTTCTCTCGGGCCTTAACGGCTCCGAGTGCCAGTCCGCCCCAATGGGATTTGGGGCGTGACAAAACCACGACCAACAACTCTTTCTTTATGGTTGTGTAGTTCTTTTGCACGTCATTCAAAGATTTACTAGCATAGTAAACAGGGTGGAACAACTTGTCCTTTCTTTGCCCAAGAACCTCTCCTAGGGCCATCCCACTAGCATCACACATAAGCTCAAAGGGTAGGACCAATTCAGAGCCACAATTATAGGTGCTGACACAAGCTTTTCCTTTAGGAAATTGAATGCCCTCAAAAAACCTCCATCAAATTCAAATTTTGCCTCTTTTTTAAGAAGCTCACATAATGGATGAGTGATCTTAGAAAAATTCTTAATGAACCACCAATAGAAACCTGCATGCCCCCAAAAAACTCCTCATACCTTTTACGGAGATAGGTGGAGGTAATTTGTCTATCTCTTTCGCCTTCACTTGATCTACTAGAATTCCATGCCCCGATATCTTATGACCAAGCACTATTCCTTCTTTTAAAATAAAATGGCACTTCTCCTAATTGAGCACAAGGTTTGGTTTCACACAACTTTGTATCACTTTGCTTAAATGATCAAGACAAGCTTCAAAAAAATCACCAACCATAGAGAATTCATCCATGAACACCTCCATTGTATTTTCAACCATATCCGAGAAAATTTATAACATACAAATTTGAAAAGTAGCAAGAGCATTGCACAATGTAAAAGGCAATGTTTGACTGCAAAGATTCTATAAGGACAAATGAACATTGTCATTTCTTGGTCTTTGGGAGAAATGGATATTTGATTGTAATTGGAATAAGCCATCAAGTAAGCAACACCATCCTCTCCCTACTTATCGATCCAACATTTGATCCATGAAAGACATAGGAAAATGGTCTTTCTTGGTCCATGAGTTTATCTTTCTGTAGGCCATGCAAACATTCCATCCCGTGACTAGCCTTAATGGAATAAATTCATTTTCTCATTGGGAACAACAGTGATTCCTCTCTTTTTAGGCACACATTACACCTGGCTCACCCATTTTCTATCAGAGATTGGGTAAGGCACACACTCATCAAGCCACTTAATAATCTCTTTCATGACCACTTCTTGCATTGAAGTATCCAACCTTCTTTGATGCTGAACGACACACAATCGGGACCCAATTGAATTTTATGAGTGCAAATTTTGGGAGGATTCTGATGATGTCAGCAATAGTCCATCCAATTGCCTTTATGAACTTTATCAATATGGATACCTAAGCTTGAACTAGTCAAACCAAAAAATCAGCCACTATGATGATGGGTAAAGTAGCCCCAAGAAATCATAAGAAAGGTAGGGAGGAAGAGGCTTAGGCCCTAGCGTTAGTGGATCTTCAATGGATAGTTTGGCAGGTGGATTTTCCCAGTTCTTCAAATTAAGATCATGCTTTATTAGGTTCTTCTTATAAGTACCAAACCTGGTTAATGATTCCACTACTTCATCATAGTCCCATATCTTTTCACTACCATAATTCCACAACATCGCCGCTAATGATTCACCTACAATATCAACCTCTGAGGTGAAAGAAACTACTAAATCAATTGAATCAATAACTAAAATGACTTGCAAATCCCTTTTTTTTTTCATTTATTTGCACACATTGAAGGTGACTTCTTTATTTTTAATTCTAAATTTCAAGTCTCCACTTTCAACATCCGCTAAAGCTCTCCCGGTAGCAAGAAAAGGCCTACCAAGGATAATGGGAACCTCAAAGTCAATTTCAAAATCAAGAATGAAAAATTTCACAGAAAATATGAACTTATCAACCCAGATCAACACATCATATAGAATCCTTACCGGTCTCTTGATTGACTAGTCCTCTATCAACAATCTCATTATGGCCACTTTTAGAGTTCTAAGGTCTAACTTCTTGAATATATCCAAAGTCATTATGTTGAAACTTTCCCCATATCACATAAGGCTTTGGCAATTTGATACATACCAATTATGTACGTGATAGTAAAGGCTCTGGGATCTTCCTTCTTTATTACCAAGTTGCTTGACATAATCATACTACAATGGTGTGGGACTTCGACGGTTTCAAAATCCATATTCCTCTTCTTAGTCACCAATTCTTCCATGAATTTAGCATATTCGGGCATTTCAAGAAACATATCCACCAAGAGGATGTTCACCGAGAGATTTTTTAGCATGGCTAGAATCTTTTTGAAACTGACATCCTCCTCTTTCTTCTTCAACTTTTTTGAGAATGGAGCAGGAACTTTCATTATTGGCTTTGAAATGGATGGAATCTCATACGATTTTGAACATTATGTTTTAACCACCTTTTATTTCTCCTCATTGGCACTTTCATCTTCAAACACTATCGGCTCCTCCACATTCAAATCATCAGGGTTCAACTCCTCAAGATTAGGCTCAAGTGATTTCTCAACATATTTTTTTACACATTTGGTGGCTTTACATTCACCTATTCATTAGGAGATTCATCAATCTCACCCACCTTATCACCAAGTACCTTTCCACTTCTAGTGAAGATCGACATACAATATGCATTATCATTCTTTGGATTCACTAATGTGTCACTAAGAAGTCCACCTTTTGTTCTCAGATTTAGGTGAGATGAGATTTGTATCAATTATGTTTCAAGCTATTTGATGAAAAATGCATGAGATGTGACCATTTAGTTCAACAAATAGAAGTCACTCATCATTTCTTTAAGGACCTTGTCACTACCTTCAACGTGATTGAGAATTCTTACAAGCATGTCTCCGTTCTATAGCTTTTTGGGTCCGAGGTGGATTCTTTGGATTTTGGTCAATCATTAGGGGGAACATATCTATCTCTGTCATAATCCCTATCACTGTTTCTTTCCCTCCAATCATGATCCCTATCATGATCTCCCCAATCCCTATCTCGCTCACTCTAATTCCCTTCTCTATCTTTGTCTTACCAATTATGGTCTTTATACTTGTTCCAAACTTGGTTCCTGCCTTGCCTTTGATAGGTAGGTTGAGAACCCCCCGCTTGCTTTGTTAGAAACTAAATTTCTTCATTATATGAGTCATCCAAATCATCGTCACAGAGTTGGCTTCCTCCATTAGCCACGACATTCACACATTTGGGGTCTGAACCCATGACATGCTTTGTCAAAAGGTCCATTTAAGTCATCTTTTTTGCCATATTCTCATCACGCTCTTCATATCTTTTTCTTTGCTCTTAGGTAACTAAGGAGGGGGAGAGAGCTTATGTGCTAGCTATTGACGACATATTTTATGCTTTTAACTAAGAATAAATGCTAGTTTTTAAGCAATATTTGTCAGATTTGATGGTTTTGTATGTCGAAATGTAGGAAATGGAATCAAGGTGAAAAAATAAATAAATTGGGCTTAAAGAATGTTGAGCGATGGGTCATCTGACAAACCATTGTAAGTGTGATGAACTACCACTCTACTCCTCACACTAGGACAAAACCAATATTCGAAGAGATCAGTATGACGACTCAACCTAACCAACTGTCAAGACTGTGATGAGTCATCAGACCTAAAGAGATTTTGGAACTTTACTGCACTTGTGACGAAACACTGTGATGAACCTCTAGAGGGATGACAAACCATCAAACCAAGACGTCAGAGGTAAGGTGGTCTAATCTAATTTAAATTTCCCTTCAACCTGTAAGTACCTAGTTTAGGATTCGGAATATTCATCTTTGATTATTTTGAAAAACATTACATTACTTTTCTCCAACTTAGGAGCCCCCAAACCGATGACTATAAGGCCATTGATGGCTAAACATTCGGACAAGAGGCCAGTAGGGATATTTTATCATGTGCTCGTGAAAGTTGAGAATTTCATATTTCTGAATGACTTTGTGATCCTTGATTTCGAAGTGGAATTTAAAGTACCCATAATCATGGTAGACCATTCTTATCCACCAAAAGAGTGTTGGTAGACATAGAAAGTAATGAGTTCAATTCTAGGTTAAATAGTAAAGAGGTGAAGTTTAATGTGTGTCAATCAATGAAGCAATCGAGATATATGAGTGTTGTCTCAGTCATTGATATTGTTGGAGAAGCTGATATTGAGGTGCCTATTGAAGAAAGGTTTGTTATTGAAACCTTTGCTGCTGTAATGATGAATTTTGATGGTGAAGACATTGAAGATTATGATGAGATGGTTTATGCTTTAGCTGGAATGGGGTCATATTCTTATGCCCCATAGAAATCAGACCTGGATCTAAAAAATAGGCAAATTCTTCTAGCAAAACCATTAATAGAAGAGCCACCAGTGTTGGAACTGAATAAGTTTCCTGTCCACTTTAGATATGCATTTTTGAGTGATCATAATACATTGCCCATGATTATAGTAGTTGATTTTGTAGAATGGCAAGTAGAAGCACTTGTTTCTATGTTGTGGAGGTACAAAAGGGAAATTAGTTAGACTATTGCAGATATTGTCAAAATTCCACCAGGTAATTTCACCCATAAAATTCAGTTGGAAGAAGAGTGTATGCCCACCATTGAGCATCAGTGAAGGCTCAACCCACCAATGCAAGAGGTGGTGAAAGAAGAAATAATCAAGTGGCTTGATGCAGGTGTGGTATAGAGGTAGTGAAAAAAGAAATAATAAAGTGGCTTGATGCATGTGTGGTATACCCAATATCAGATAGCAAATGGGTAAGTACGATGCAGTGTGTCCCAAAGAAGGGAAGTATAATGGTGGTAGCTAATGAGCAAAATGATTTAATTCCACTAAGGCCAGTCACTGGTTAGTGGGTTTGGATGGACTACACGAAGCTCAATTCATGGACTCTTAGGGATCACTTCCCAATACCATTCATAAATCAAATGCTTGATAGGTTGGCAGGGAGAGGTTGCCACTACTTCTTGGATGGTTACATAAGTCTTAACCAAATCTCCATTGCACCCGTAGATCATTAAAAGGCTACTTTTACATGCCCATATGGGACATTCACCTTCTAGCGTATGCCTTTCGACCTATGCAATGTTCTTTCGACATTCCAAAGGTGTATATGTCACGCCCCAAATCCCATTGAGGCGGACTGGCACCCGAAGTCGTTGAGGCCCGAAAGAACCAATCTCATATGCATGATTCCATATGAATATCATTTTATTCCATATAATAAATAAATGCCCATGGCGAAACTCATGGAAAACATTTACAATATATGAAACTCGGTCGTTATGGGCCATCAAGTCAATATGGTCATACATCTCTTGCATTCATCTTCCCACATATGTCTACAAAGCCTCTATAGATACATATACATAGCCGAGCTAGAGTCGGGACAAGTCCCCGCTTTATACAACATATACAATACCAAAATCAATGTATACATATGACTCGGATAAGCCCCGATCCAAGTGGAGCTCACCAACGGTTTGCAAATGACCTGCAACTTATAGTGGAGGTCTCCTAACACCTGTACCTGCAGCAATTAGGGTAATTTCCTCCAAGGGGGTCAGTAGGAAGAATGTATTGAGTATGTAAGGCTCATATGAAACTACATCATACATAGTAAAAATAATGGAGTCAATATAAGAGAAATAATCAATGTGGATAAACCATTGTTCTGAATGTGAGGAACTCCGTTCATTATATCTATTGCATTCTTTACTTTAATGTTCATTCATCTACCCATGCTAGGCTTGTCCGCCCTTGGGATGAGATTTAGCTACCCATTCTAGGCTTTTCTGTCGTCCCTAGGATGAGATTAACCCATTCTAGGTATTTTAACCCCTGGGATGTAAGTAACCCATGCAAGGCTTTTATTTTGCCCCTGGGATGTATTGTGATAACCCATGCTAGGCTTTCATATCGCCCCTGGGATGTATCGGGATAACCCATGCTAGGTTTTTATATCACCCCTGGGATGTATCGAGATCAACCCATGCTAAGTAATTTAACCCCTGGGATACCACCCATGATATTGGGATCGACCCATGGTAGGTGTTTCTTACACCCCTGGGATACCACCCAAGAATACTCATCCATTATACATTACTTCATTCTTTCGTTAGAAGGGTAATACCTTACTTCATTTCTTTACTTCTGTGAGATTGACACCTTCGTTTGTGAGAGATTGATACATTTGGTGATTGTACATTACTTCCTTCTTTACTTTTGTGAGATTGACTCATTGGTAATCATATCATTGTTAGAACTTGGAACATAGCATTATCGGGACTTTGGAGTCACACTATTGTTGAAACTTTGGAATCATGTCCACCCTACATTTATTATTTGCTTTAACTCTTGCAACCAACAATTAAACGTTACTTAATTTCTTTCTTTTGAGAGATTGGTACTTTTGCTCATAAGAGATTGATACATTCACTTGTGAGAGATTGGTACATTCGATTGACATAACATTTTTGGAAGCTTAGGAACAATAACCAATGATAAGAGACATGTGAATAAACATTATTGGAACTTTGGAACATTAATCAATGAATATGGAACATGTGAGTAACACTATATGACAACCTGGAATGAGATACCTTGAACATTTCGGAATGGAACAAGTATTATGTCAATGTGAATAATATGCTACAGAAGGATACGAAAAGAGTAACCTTACATACCTTATGTTCTCAATATGAAATTACAATCCTATATATGAATACGGTAATCCAGCTCCTTCCTTACGTTTCACTCTACAACACAAGTATAGAACGACGTACGTTAACAATCAACTACCTTACAAATGTATAAGTGCCACAATGAATTACGTGACTGCTAGATAGTATCATTTCATCCTTCACAATACAATCCCCTGCATTAACATACCAACGATACCATAACATACCATACATCATAAACCAATAACATTTCACACCACTTTACCCTTTACGTTTCCTCATTATCATTCCGTCACAACTATTCCATCAAATTGCATCATAAAAACATATGAAAAACAATCCATAATTAATATAATCCAACATTCCTCCATACAACCCCTTAACGTCAATTTAAAGGTATCATAGGTTGATAACTATATCCATGAAGGGTATAGGGGTCTTCGGGGATCAACGGGAGAAAAAAACACCCAGAACGGAGTTCTGTTGTGACATATGAAGCCACCTGCTCCCGTAGGTGGCTAACATGCGGCCACAGATGGACCTAGGCAGTGCCCAGGGGCACCTGCGATGGCATCTGTGCCCGCAGGTGCCTTCGTCTGCGGGGGCGGATGCCCGAATCGGCCAAAATGGGTCTCTTTTTGGTCCTTTTGTGTAATAAATGGTCCAAGGCCATAGTTAAGATTCTATTAACATATTTTAGGTCACTTGGACACCAATAAACCATCATGGTTTCACAACACACATAAACATCACCAAAACCACATTTTCCTTTTATTATGTCACCCATTCCATGACCAATTTTGTAATAACAATCCCACAAGTGGTACACATAGAGAAACAAGTTAGGAACATAAACATATGAACATCTCATCCCTATTATTCACTCCTTTCAAGATCTCAAGTCTCCTTTCAAGTCTAGGACACATAGATGATACATCTATTAGCAAAAGAAAAACAAATGTGGATTACTCAACACCTTTAAGCATAACCAACATGATATACACCATCTCTCATGCATAAAATATATTTAACCATCATAATATACACCTACCAATACTTACAAAGTGATGATCTTGTCCCAAAAGATAGTTGTCTTAGGGTTTGGTCGAAGAGGAAATGTTGTGGAAAATTCTAGAATGGCATGTGTCTCTTAATGAATAAAATCAGATTTTTGATGCCTTTTATAATCTCTCAACTCATGCTTAGCCAAAATTTTGAGTGGTTTAATTAGTCAAAGGGTGGAATGGGTCATTTTCCCCAATTGGGCCATGTCTTTTGTTTAACTTTTGGGACTCATTTGGGCCCAAAACCACAAAATTAAATTCAGCCCATCTCACTAATGTATGATCCACCATCTTTCTCATGTTTAAATAAGTCCATGAGTGTTACGATAATTAAATTGGTTCAAAAACATACGGGGTGTTACATTCTTCCCCCACTTAGAAACATTCATCCTCGAATGTTAATAATATCGTCTCATGTACATCCAATGCATCTCTATATTAACATATATATATATACACATAATACTTATGGATACTCCCTTGTTATTGTTCCAGTTCTACACCTTGAACTTTCTCCCCTATTTGAAACAATTACGGGTACTTTGACTTCATCATTTCTTTGGCTCCCAATGTGATTTCTTTTACTTGTCGGCTCCTCCACTGAACCTTTACCAAAGCTACTTCTTTATTTCTTAATCTTTTCATTTATCCATCTAGAATAGCAATATATATCTCTTCATAAGTGAGATCCCTCATAACTTGTACATTTTCAATAAAAGCAATGGATCTCGGCATATGACTTGTGTTAGCTTGTAGCTACTATTGTACCACCTTAACCTTCTCTATAGTTTAGTGAACAAAATCTAGCCCCAGGTAAGGCAGTTCCACTCGCTTTAAAACATCCAATTGATGATTTAAACTTTCTTCTCTATAAACCTTCGTAAGATACCATTTTGATACTTGAATAATAGCTATTATTATAAGCACATCCAATAAGGGGTAGATGATCATCCCAACTACCATTGTAATACAATGTGTAAGCTGGTAACATATTTTCAAGTGTCTGGATGATATGTTCTGCTTGTCCACTTGTTTAAGGATGAAAACCTGTACTCAAATTCACTTGTATACCTAAACTTTCTGTATTTTTTTTTTGACTGTTACCTCATCCAGTTGCCGATAATCAATACACATTCTCAATGTGCCATTTCTCTTTTGTGCAAATAACACTGGTGCACCCTACGGGGACATACTAAGTTTTACTAGCTGACATGTGTATTCCTTGGACATCATTTTTCCTTACCTCCGGATAGGAAATAAATTTACCTCTTGTAAAACCCCGTACCTTACCAACCCTACTTGATGACATTGAACAATGTATACTTAGGTGTCGAGATCTATAAGTATGCATTTGGTAATGTTAATGTTGAGGAAATTGAAATTTGGCTTCATACATGTGATTAGCCTTCATAAGAGTTGTTTTGTGAGTTTTATGGCACAGTTGTGGGGTTCAAAATAAGGCTAAGAGGACCTCCAAACAAACTATATTAAGGGTAAGAAGTAAGTTAAAGAATAGGACTTGAAGTGTCTAACCAAATCCGCGAAGAAAAGTCGAAGAAACGAAAATTTTGAAAAAAAAGACGTGGGGCGCGCCCAGGGGTGTGCCGGGCCACTCTGGGAAAAAATTTTTAGTCCACAGGCAGTAAGGTAGCGCGCCCAAGGGCATGCCGGGCTTCTTGTGCGCACCTTTCAAAAGTTGGAATTTTTCTTGAGTCCCAAGGGTTCCCGGGGACGTATTGAGCCGATTTTTGCCATGTTTCTTCTACAACCATAAGAATATACATGAAATGAGTAATATATTATGTTGGTATGATAAAATTACTCGAGAACGAATTTTGCGTCAAAATGATGGTTTTACCCTTTTGGTCCAAATGAGCCATACGTGGCTAGAATCACTTGTTTTTGGGATTGAGGCCATGGATATGAATAGCGTGAGTGGGAATAATGTTGTAACACATATGAAATGAATTAAACATGAGGAATTATTGATTTTATTGGATTAAGTAAATTGGGCTCAAAAGAGGCCCAAAATAAGGCAAAAGACATGGGCCAAGAATGGGTCAAATAACCATTCTTCCTTTGACTAATAAATAATTGATAAAGGTGGATCAAGAGGACTTCAAGGATATATAAAAGGGGAACAAATCAGATTTTTAATCCACAAAAGACACATGCTTTTCTATCTTTTTTTCTAGACTTTTCAAGAACACCCTTTTGGGCTCTCAAACCCTAAGGCACTTTTTGGAGCAAGATCACCATTTTTCAAGCTTGGGTAAGTGATTATTCTTGTACTTTAACATATTATGAGCATGATATATTATGTATATCATGTTGGTTATGCTTGGAAGTGTTGAATATGGTGTTTTGTGTTTTGGTAAAAGATGTGAAATCCATGGGATTGTAACTTGGATTATGAATTGTGGTCTTGATGAAAATGCATGGTATGGATAAAATAACAACATGTAGGGTGTTATTATGGTCCTAAACTTATTATTTTTATATAAGTGTAAATTATGGGATTTTGGCTAATTTGTTGTTGTGAGGTGTATTGAAGTAAAGTGATGGCACAATTGTGATGTTGTGGTGATGGAGAAGTGTAAAATATGAACTTGGTGTGACATGCTATTGGTTATCATGTGTTGGTCAATGTATGGAATATTGTGGGATTATTGGTATGATGATTTCATAAATAGTATTGTCAAGGGGGAAATGACATGTTCAAGCTAAACATGTGACTTATCGTTATTGTATGCCATTGTAAGGTAATTGGTGGTTAATGTTGGTTTCGTGATGAACTTGTGTTGTAGAGCAAAACACAAGGACGGAGTGGGACTATTGTATGCACGTCTAATATTGTGTATTCGTATTAAGAATACAAGGTATGTAAGGTTACTCTGTCCGTATCTTTTCACTTGTCCTATTCCGAAATATGCTAAGGTATCCTATATCCGGTTATCAATGGTCATTATCACATAGTTCCTACTCATTGATCAATTGTGAATCACATGTCTCATATTCATGGTTAATGTTCCAAAAGTCCAATAAGCGTATGTTCAAATGTTCCAATAGTGATTATACTCATGCCTCTTGTTCATTGATTATGGTTCAATGGTCCCGATAGTGTTGTGTTTCCAAGGATGTTATATTTCCAATTTATTCACATGTTTCTCACTCATTGGTTAATGATCCAAAGCTTCATGTAAGATGTCATAATGTTGTAATTCCTAAAAGAACTATCTCAAGAGAGTAATAATGTAGGAAAATCTATTTATGCTTGAATAGCATTTTCCAATCCTGTCATGTTCCAAAGTCCTATAATATGATGATTATCTTTGTACTAACCTTTCATAAGTAAAAGTACTAGTTTCACTGGTCTTATAAGAGTAATAAGAGAGGTGACGTGCAAGTCAATATATCTAATTCCGCATAGTGAAGATGTCAATCTCCAAAGGTAGAGAAGTGAAGTAATATGTAAGTGTGTGCTTCAATTAATGTCATGATTTCTACTGTGTAACCTTCTTAGCTATGTAAAGGGTATAAGATAGTAAAGAAGTAATGCATGCATGGTTGCTAGATGTTTCATTGCGTATGGATTACAATCTAAAGGGTATAGTATAGCCACCAAAGGTGGAGGCCCGATGTTATGCTTGCATATATAAGATCTCATAAGATAAGGAAGGAGGTAAAGTGCGAGTTAGTATAACTATCCTTCACAAGTTAAGGTGTTAATCTCATGAGGTATAAGAGTGAGGTAAAGCATATTTGTGTGTTCCAAATAGTGTTATGATCCTTAATGTACCAATCTCTCATAAGTGAATAAATCAATCCCTCCCAAATAAGAGGTGAGGAGGTGTGTGAGCAATGTATGTTAAACCCACCATAGAGTGGATGTATGTTAACTCACCATAGAGTGGATGTATGTCGACCTACCATGATAGTGGATGTATGATAACCCACCATGAGAGTGGATGTATGATAACCCACCATGAGAGTGGATGTATGTTGACCCACCATAGAGTGGATGTATGATAACCCACCATGAGAGTGGATGTATGTTGACCCACCACGAGAGTGGATGTATGATAACCCACCATGAGAGTGGATGTATGTTGACCCACCATAGAGTGGATGTATGCTAACCCACCATGAGAGTGGATGTACGTTAATAGAATGGATGTACGTTATGTTATTAAATCACCAATAGAAGAGATGTATGTTATATCATTATCCCACCACTAGAGTGGATGAATGTTATTCTTTTATAACCTACTAATCAAGTAGAAGAATCTATTGGAGGCGAGTTTCTTGAGTGAAGGTAATTTCCCTTGAAGGAGAGTAGATATAAAGTTTATGATATAAAATGATGGTTTATCCTCAATGACTACTCTCTCATATGGCATTCTATTGATATTCTCATGTATGATGCTATTTCTTATGAGCCTTACATACTCTGCACATTCTTCGTACTGACCCCCTCGGGGGACTTACCTTACATGTTGTAGGTGCAGGCATTAGTAGACCTCCTAAGTAGACTGTGGATCATTTGCAGAGTTTTGGTGAGCGCCATTTGGTTCAGAGCCTCCTGAGTCATAGTTGTATATTTTTTTTGATATTGTAAATATTGTATAAAGCGGGGACTTGTCCCGACTGTTAGTTTGTCTAGTAAATGCATCTGTTAGAGGCTTTTGTAGACATATGTGGGTATGTGGATGTAAGAGATAAATGTCCGTTTTGACTTAATAGCCCCAACGGCTAAGTTTCATTAATATATATATAGCATATGTTCCATGATCATGTCTTTCGCATAGTTTCATACGAGAATATGCATACAAAGGCTCATGAGCAAAGATTGGTTCTCTCGGGCCATATCGACTTCGGGTGCCAATCACGCCATGTTGGAAGTCGGGGCGTGACAAAAGTGGTATCAGAGCAGGTCGTTCTAAGGGTGTATACAAAGCCGTGTCCGAGTAGAGTCTTGTTCATGGATGTGTTGTGCACCACATTTATGAGCAAGAGGCTATGAGGCATTTAGGATGTGGTTTCTTTTCTTCATTCTAGATCATGCAATAGAGCCAGTGTTGTAAGTCGAATTGTATCTGACCATGGTGATTGTTTTTCTTTGGTATAGTAAACATGCCAATTACGAGAAGAGGTAGAGGTAAAGGAAAGCAGGTGGATGTGCCTGCTAAAGAAGGAATGAGTAGATTACCAACTGACCAAGTGTGTCATGGTGGAGCTGACGTTGAAATTGCATCGCGGTCTTCCTCTACCTTGCCAGCTCCAGAAGAGCCAAGAGGAAGAGAAGTACCTGCAGAGCCACCAATGAATACCACTGATCAGGATTTGAGAAATGCAGTGCATATGTTGACACAGCTAGTCGCTGCACAGACACAGGGACAAACTGGCCCAATGATAAATGAGGATGATGCGGCTAGGGTGGAGAGTCGCAGAACACAGGACTTTTTAAAATTAGACCCTCCCATATTCATAGGGTCCGATCTGAAAGCAGATCCACAGGATTTTGTGGACCAAGTTCAAAGAGCACTAGAGGTGATGCACATAACAGGTGTAGAAACAGTTGAACTAGCAGCTTATAGACTGAAGGGCGAGGCTATCTTGTGGTATGAGGAATGGAAAAGATCAAGGGGTATGGATGCACTCCCAGCTGATTGGGATGAATTTAAGATGGCATTCCTTGATCATTACCTCCCATATGAGATTCGGGAGGCACGTGCAGACCAATTTATCCATTTGTGTCAAGGAAATATGAGTGTTAGAGAATACAGTTTGCAGTTTAATTCCTTGGCTAGATATGCTCCAAATGTGGTAGCCATTATGGAAGATAGAGTCCATTGATATGTGGATAGATTGGAGCCTTATTTGGTACGAGACTGCACTATTGCCACATTAAAATGATATATGGATATAGCTAGAATACAAGCCTTCGCACAAAAGATGGAGGACCAAAGGCAAAGAAAGAGGGCACAGAAATCTGAGGAAGGGCCATCAAAAAGGCCAAGACCTATGGGGCAGTCTATGGTGTCCCCCGGAGAATCTGGATCTCGAATGTTACCGCCTAGACCCTCATCCTCTTATTCCACAGCAGGTGCTCCTTCTCAGATTCATGGATCACAGGCAACAAGATTTTCTCGTCAGTGTTGCCCGCGCTGTGGGAGATTTCATGCAGGCGAATGCCGGTTTGATACGAATGTTTGATTTGTATGTAGTAGGCCAGGACACATGATGAGAGAATGACCACAGAGGCCTATGGGTAGTATGACACGGCCTACCGAATCAGTCGATGTGGCATCGACAACTGGTGTACAGTCTGCTGGTCGCGGTAGAGGTGCCAGAGGAGCAGCCAGTTCCAGTGGAACTCAACATCGCACTTACGCTTTAGTGGACCGGCAGAATGAGGAAGCACCTCCTGATGATGGTACAGGTATTTAGGTATATTACCATATCTTACATGATGTATATGTATTGATTGATTGAGCTCTACTCCATCTACGTTACTCCATCGACTACCGTGAATTTAATAGTACACCAGGGTTATGAGTGAAGTCAATAGAAATATTTCCACCGGTCGGTGAGTTTAGTATAGTGAAAAGAACATATTGTAATGGTCTAGTAGATGTTTGTGATCATAGATGATTAAGTACTCTTGCAAACGCCACCAATAAAAGGGGTAAAGGATTTGGAAAGAAAGGATGTGCAATTGTGGACAGTATATAAGAGTATCCTTTCATATTTGTTCCCATTGAAATACTTATTATCATTCTAGACCGACAAGTGAAAAGGCTAAGAAGTAAAGACGTAAATTGTGTAAAAGTTCTTTGGAGAACTCAAAAAGTCGAAGAGATCGCATGAGAAGTTGAGAAAATTAAAAAAAAATAAAAAAAAATGATGAAACCAAGTACCCATATTGTTTCAAATGGAAGAAAAAGTTCAAAGTGTGAAAGTATACCAATAACAAGTAAATATCCATGAGCCTTAAGTGTTTATGCGTACATGTGCTAATATAGAGAGGCATTTGTAACTGAAGCAATATCGTTAACATTCGAGGACGAATGTTTCTAAGGGGGGGAGAATGTAACACCCCGTACCTTCCCAACCCTACTTGATGACGTTGAACAATGTATACTTAGGTGTCGAGAGCTATAAGTATGCATTTAGTAATGTTAATGTTGAGGAAATTGAAATTTGGCTTCATACATGTGATTAGCCTTCATAAGAGTTGTTTTGTGAGTTTTATGGCGCAGTTGTGGGGTTCAAAATAAGGCTAAGAGGACCTCTAAACAATAGATATTAAGGGTAAGAAGTAAGTTAAAGAATAGTACTTGAAGTGTCTAACCAAATCCGCGAAGAAAAGTCGAAGAAATGAAAATTTTGAAAAAAAAGCGGTGGGGCGCGCCCCGGGGCGTGCCGGGCTGCATGTGCGCACCTTTCAAAAGTTGGAATTTTTCTTGAGTCCCAAGGGTGGCCGGGGACGTATCGAGCCGATTTTTGCCACGTTTCTTCTACAACCAAAAGAATATACATGAAATGAGTAATATATTATGTTGGTATGATAAAATTACTCGAGAACGAATTTGGCGTCAAAATGACGGTTTTATCCTTTTGGTCCAAGTGAACCATACGTGGCTAGAATCACTTGTTTTTGGGATTGAGGCCATGGATATGAATAGAGTGAGTGGGAATATTGTTGTAACACATATGAAATGAATTAAACATGAGGAATTATTAATTTTATTGGATTAAGTAAATTGGGCTCAAAAGAGGCCCAAAATAAGGCAAAAGACATGGGCCAAGAATGGGTCAAATGACCCATTCTTCCTTTGACTAGTCAATAATTGAGAAAGGTGGATCAAGAGGACTTCAAGCCTCCATAAAAGGGGCACAAATAATATTTTTAATCCACAAAAGACACATGCTTTTCTATCTTTTTTCCTAGACTTTTCAAGAACATCCTTTTGGGCTCCCAAACCCTAAGGCAGTTTTTGGAGCAAGATCACCATTTTTCAAGCTTGGGTAAGTGATTATTCTTGTACTTTAACATATTATGAGCATGATAGATTATGTATATCATGTTGGTTATGCTTGGAAGTGTTGAATATGGTGTTTTGTGTTTTGGTAAAAGATGTGAAATCCATGGGATTGTAACTTGGATTATGAATTGTGGTCTTGATGAAAAAGCATGGTATGGATAAAATAACAACATTTAGGGTGTTATTATGGTCCTAAACTTAATATTTTTCTATAAGTGTAAATTATGGGATTTTGGCCGATTTGTTGTTGTGAGGTGTATTGAAGTAAAGTGATGGCACAATTGTGATGTTGTGGTGATGGAGAAGTGTAAAATATGAACTTGGTGTGACATGCTATTGGTTATCATGTATTGGTCAATGTATGGAATATTGTGGGATTATTGGTATGATGATTTCATAAATAGTATTTTCAAGGAGGAAATGACATGTTCAAGCTAAACATGTGACTTATCGTTATTGTATGCCATTGTAAGGTAATTGGTGGTTAATGTTGGTTTAATTATGAACTTGTGTTGTAGAGCAAAACACAAGGACGGAGCGGGACTATTGTATGCACGTCTAAGATTGTGTATTCGTATTAAGAATACAAGGTATGTAAGGTTACTCTGTCCGTATCTTTTCACTTGTCCTATTTCGAAATGTACTAAGGTATCCTATAGCCAGTTATCAATGGTCATTATCACATAGTTCCTACTCATTGATCAATTGTGAATCACATGTCTCATATTCATGGTTAATGTTCCAAAAGTCCAATAAGCGTATGTTCAAATGTTCCAATAGTGATTATACTCATGCCTCTTGTTCATTGATTATGGTTCAATGGTCCCGATAGTGTTGTGTTTCCAAGGATGTTATATTTCCAATTTATTCACATGTTTCTCACTCATTGGTTAATGATCCAAAGCTTCATGTAAGATGTCATAATGTTGTAATTCCTAAAAGAACTATCTCAAGAGAGTAATAATGTAGGAAAATCTATTTATGCTTGAATAGCATTTTCCAATCCTGTCATGTTCCAAAGTCCTATAATA
This sequence comes from Capsicum rhomboideum, assembly GCA_031232105.1. Classification (NCBI taxonomy): domain Eukaryota; kingdom Viridiplantae; phylum Streptophyta; class Magnoliopsida; order Solanales; family Solanaceae; genus Capsicum; species Capsicum rhomboideum. The sequence continues at coordinate 58,197,920 of CP124718.1, forward strand.
TGATGATTATCTTTGTACTAACCTTTCATAAGTAAAAGTACTAGTTTCACTGGTCTCATAAGAGTAATAAGAGAGGTGACGTGCAAGTCAAAATATCTAATTCCGCATAGTGAAGATGTCAATCTCCAAAGGTAGAGAAGTGAAGTAATATGTAAGTGTGTGCTTCAATTAATGTCATGATTTCTATTGTGTAACCTTCTTAGCTATGTAAAGGGTATAAGATGGTAAAGAAGTAATGCATGCATGGTTTCTAGATGTTTCATTGAGTATGGATTACAATCTAAAGGGTATAGTATAGCCACCAAAGGTGGAGGCTCGATGTTATGCTTGCATATATAAGATCTCATAAGATAAGGAAGGAGGTAAAGTGCGAGTTAGTATAACTATCCTTCACAAGTTAAGGTGTTAATATCATCAGGTATAAGAGTGAGGTAAAGCATATTTGTGTGTTTCAAATAGTGTTATGATCCTTAATGTACCAATCTCTCATAAGTGAATAAATCAATCCCTCCCAAATAAGAGGTGAGGAGGTGTGTGAGCAATGTATGTTAAACCCACCATAGAGTGGATGTATGTTAACCCACCATAGAGTGGATGTATGTCGACCTACCATGATAGTGGATGTATGATAACCCACCATGAGAGTGGATGTATGATAACCCACCATGAGAGTGGATGTATGTTGACCCACCATAGAGTGGATGTATGATAACCCACCATGAGAGTGGATGTATGTTGACCCACCATAGAGTGGATGTATGATAACCCACCATGAGAGTGGATGTATGTTGACCCACCACGAGAGTGGATGTATGATAACCCACCATGAGAGTGGATGTACGTTAACCCACCATAGAGTGGATGTATGCTAACCCACCATGAGAGTGGATGTACGTTAATAGAATGGATGTACGTTATGTTATTAAATCACCGATAGAAGAGATGTATGTTATATCATTATCCCACCACTAGAGTGTATGTATGTGGATGAATGTTATTCTTTTATAACCAACTAATCAAGTAGAAGAATCTATTGGAGGCGAGTTTCTTGAGTGAAGGTAATTTCCCTTAAAGGAGAGTAGATATTAAGGTTATGATATAAAATGATGGTTTATCCTCAATGACTATTCTCTCATATGGCATTCTATTGATATTCTCATGTATGATGCTATTTCTTATGAGCCTTACATACTCTGTACATTCTTCGTACTGACCCCCTCGGGGGACTTACCTTACATGTTGCAGGTGCAGGCATTAGTAGACCTCCTAAGTAGACTGTGGATCATTTGCAGAGTTTTGGTGAGCTCCAGTTGGTTCGGAGCCTTCTGAGTCATAGTTGTATATTTGTTTTGATATTGTAAATATTGTATAAAGCGGGGACTTGTCCCAACTGTTAGTTTGTCTAGTAAATGCATCTGTTAGAGGCTTTTGTAGACATATGTGGGTATGTGGATGTAAGAGATAAATGTCCGTTTTGACTTAATGGACCCAACGGCCAAGTTTCATTAATATATATATAGCATATGTTCCATGATCATGTCTTCCGCATAGTGTCATACGGTTTAATGAGATTCATACGAGAATATGCATACGAAGGTTCATGAGCAAAGATTGGTTCTCTCAGTCCATATCGGCTTCGGGTGCCAATCACGCCTCGTTGGAAGTCGGGGCGTGACACCTCTCCACTCAAGGACGATCTTTTGTGGAAGAAAATGAAAATATACTTTCTTAGCTTGGCAATCTACGTGACATAACAAGAAGCCAACCACTTCATACCCATTACAACATTAAAAATCTTTCATTTCCATCTCCATAAGATCAACTATCATAACATGATCACAAACATCTACTATACTATTACGATATGCTCTTTTAACTATAATAAATTCACCGACAGGTGGAAATACCTCAATTGACTTAACTAATAACCCCGATGTCCCATTAAATTTCATAGTACTCGATGGACTAACATATAATAGGGTAGAGCTCGGATCAATCAATGCATATACATCATGCATAAATATGGATAATATACCTGTTGCTTCATCAGGAGATGCCTCCACATTCTGCCGGTCCACTAGAGTATAGGTACGATTTTGGGCTCAACTGGAACTAGCTGCTCCTCTAGTACCTCTACCATGACCAGTAGGCTGAATACCCCTGCCTAGGGAAGGGACCGATGATGATGCAATAGTTGATCCCATAGTTTGTACTATACCACTCGTGCCCCTTTGTCGGCATTCTCTCATTATATGCCCCGCTGTGGCACACCAAAAGCAAGTATTTGTCCCCAATCAACATTCACTTAAATGGTACCTTCCGCAACACTAACACGGAGGAAGAGAAAATTCTGCTGTCTGTGAACCTCGCACTCTACTACTCTGTCCAGATTGACTACCCCTAAACCCTCGGAATTGGGGTTGAGTGCCTACTGTGGAATAAGAGAATGAGGGTCTAGGCGGTAACATCCGAGGTCTAGGTTCTCCTAGGGACACCATAGACTGCCCCATAGGTCTATCCCTTTTCGATGGCCCTTCCTCAGATTCCTGCGTCCTTTTTCTTTGCCTTTGGTCCTCCATTTTCTGTGCAAAAGCCTGAATTCTGGCTCTGTCCATATCTTTGTTCAAGGCAACAATGTTACAGTCCCTCACCAAATATGGCTCCAATCTGTCCGCATATCAATGGATTCTGTTTGTCATTGTAGCCACTACGTTTAGAGCATATCGAGCCAAAGAATTAAACTGCAGACTATATTCTCTGACACTCATATTTCCTTGCCGCAAATTTAGAAACTTGTCTGCATGTGCCTCCCGGATCTCATATGGAAGATAATGGTCAAGAAAGGCCATTTTGAATTCCTCCTAACCAGATGGAAGTACATCAATACCCCTCGATATTTTCCAGTCTTCATACCATAATATAGATTCACCTTTCAATCTGTAAGCCGCAAGTTCAACTGTTTCAATACCAGTTACGTGCATAACTTCTAGGGCCCTTTGAATTTGATCCACGAAATCCTGTGGATCTGCTTTCGGATCTGACCCAGTGAATATGGGAGGGTCTAGTTTCAGAAAATCCTGTATTCTGCGACTCGCTACCCTAGCCACATCATCTTTATTTATCAGTGGACCCGCTTGTCCTTGATGCTAAACGTAATTTGATTAGATGGATATTACTGCTGCATGAGTTTGACTTTGAGGTCAAAGATGGCAAGAGTTATGAAAATCAAGTAGCGAGCCATTTTTCTAGACTTTAGGATGAAGTAAGGGTACTAGATGAGTTGGAGATTGATGATTCTTTTCCGAATGAATAGGTATTAGCTGCATCTCTTGATTTACTGCCTTGGTATGCTGATTTTGCTAATTACCTTGTCACTGATATGATGCCGAATGAACTAACTTTTCATTAGAGAAAGAAATTTCTCCATGATGTAAGCCACTACTTTTGGGATGAGCTATACCTATTCGATTTATATACTGACAATATATTAGGAGATGTGTACCAGAAGTGGGGATGTTGAGCATTATGCAAGAGTGTCATTCTTCCCCAGTAGAGGGACATCATGTGGGTGATCATACATCCCAAAAGATACTACTATGTAGGTAATACTAGCCAACCATCTACAAAGAAACCCAAGACTTTGTCGATTTATGTGATCAATGCCAACGACAAGGATCTATTTCTCAAAGATAGGAATTGCCTATGTAACACCCCGTACCTTTCTGACCCTACTTTCCAACCTTGAACCATGTTTACCCTAGGTTTGAGAGCAATAAGTACGTATTTTGTATTGTTATTGATGGAACATTTGATATTGTACTAGTAAATGTGATTAGACCTTTGTAGGAGGTGTTTGTGACTTTGGGGAGCATTTGTGGGGTGAAAAGTGAGGTTTAAAGGACATCCAAGCAAGGGATCTTAAAGATAAGAGGCAAGCAAAAGCTTGGAACTTGAAGAATCCAACCAAATCTGCAAAGAAAAGTCAAAATCAAAAATTAAGCATGGGGCGCGCCAGGTGGCATGCCGGGCCGCTTTTGGATGAAATATTTTTGGCATAGGCAGCAAGGGGGAATGCCCAGGGGCGTGCCAGGCCACTCCTAGCCACCTTTTCCAGAGCTGAAATTTTTCTAAGTCCCTAGGGCGCCCGGGAGCGTACCGGGGTGCTTTTTGCCAAATATTTTTTACGATTATTAGTCTATAAAGAGGACTCTTGGGTTATGGTATCATTATTCCATCGTAGTAGGCTAATCTTGAGCAAGTTTGGCATCTGAGTTGGGGTTAATTCTTCGTCACAAGTATTTTATCAAATTATGTTCAATTAAGCCATGAGTGGCTAGAATGTCTTATCTTTTTAGATTGAGGCTACGAACATGAATTTTGTGAGTGAATATTGTCGTGACATTTATGGAATTATTTAAACATGAGATATATGGTGGATCATACATAGAATTTGGTGGGCTAAGCTAACATGTGTTAATGGGCTCAATTTGAGGCCCAAAATGAAGCCAAAATGCATGGCCCAAAGAGCAAATGACCCATTCTTCCAATTTGACCAAGTAAACATGGCATTTAATGCCCAAAATTGGCTAAGGATAATTTTAGGGGCTATATAAAGGAAAAAATCAGATTTTTATTCCAAAAATCACACATGCCTTTCTAGACATTTTCTAAAAGATATTTCTCATATCTTCCAAACCCTAAGCCATTTTCTTTGGACAAGATCATCATTTTTCAAGCTTGGGTAAGTGTTTAATCTGATGGATTAATATATTATATGCATGGGAGAGTATGTAGATCATGATGGTTATGTCTAAAAGTGTAAGTAATGCACTTTTGCTTTTTGTTAAAAGATGTGTCATCTATGAGATTTGTACTTGAAAGGAGACTTGAGGTTTTGATGGAAGTGAATGGTGTGGATTAAATATCAAAATGTATGGTGTGGTTAGGTTCTTAACTTGTTTTTTTTCTATATGTATAACTTGTGGGATTGTTGTGGAATTGTTGGTATGAAATGTATTGAGGTGACTTGATGGAGTAATTGTGATGTTGGGTTGAAGGGGAAGTGTAAAGTATAAACTTGGTGTCAAATGCTATTAGTTTATGATACCTTGGTCAATGTATAGAATATTGGTATTGTAAAGGGGTGAAATGACGTTATAGGGCAAACATGTAACTCATTGTTGTCTTATGCACTTGTAAGGTAGTTAGTTATTAACGTGAGCTCCGTTATGTACTTGTGTTGCAGAGTAAGGTATGTAAGGTTACTCTTTCTGTATCCTTCTGCAGCACATAGTGTTCACATTGTCATTGTACTTGTTCCATTCCAAAATGTTTTAAGGTATCCCATTTCCGGTTATTAATTATTGTTACTCACATATTCCTTATTCATTGATCAGTTGTGATTCACATGACTTATGTTCATTAGCTAATAGTTCAAAGTTCCAATAATTTACAATCACCAATGAATCAATCTCATATAAGTAAAGAAATGAAGTAATGTATAATTGTTTGTATATGTTTGAGTAACATCCCAGGGGCGATATAAAAGCCTAGCATGGGTTATCACAGTAACATCCCAGGGGCGACAGATATTCCTAGCATGGGTTATCACAGTAACATCCCAAGGGCGACAAAAAAGCCTAGCATGGGTTAATCACATCCTAGGGGTTAAAATACCTAACATGGGTTAATCTCATCCCAGGAGCATGGGTAGAATGATAAATATGAATAAATGTAAAGGCAAAAGAAGTAAAGAACGTAATGTACATGGTTCCACATATGCAGACCGATGGTTTATCTGTACTGACTATTCTCTTATATTAGATTTCATGAAAGTACTTGTATATCATACTGTTTCATATGAGCCCTACATACTCAGTACATTCTTCGTACTGATGTCCCTTGGGGGACTTACCTTACTTGTTGCCGGCACAGGTGCTAGTAGACCGCCACAGTAGGTTGCGGATCATTTGCCGATCTTTGGTGAGCTCCAGTTGGTTCAAGGCTTTTCGAGTCACATGTGTATATTTGTTTTGGTACTGTAATTTTGTATAAAGTGGGGACTTGTCCAGACTTTAGGTTGGTTATGTATACGCATCTGTTAGAGGATTTGTAGAAATATGTGGGAATATGAATGTAAGGGATGTATGTCCACGTTGACTTGATGGCCCTAACAGCCATGTTTCGTATATAGCATATGTTTCCATGACTTCCGTTATTTGCATCTTGTAGCTATACGTGATGGTGATGTTTCTTGAATGACATGCATATAAATGGACATGGATGAAGATTGGTTCTCTTGGGCCTAATCGGCTTCGGGTGCCAGTCCGCCCCGTGGAAATTCGAGGCGTGACAAAAGTGGTATCAGAGCAGGTCGTCCTAAGGGTGTCTACAAAGCCGTGTCTGAGTAGAGTCTTGCTTGTGGATGTGTTGTACACCATATTTATAAGTAGGAGGCTACGGGACATTTAGGAGTTGTTTCTTTTCTTCATTTCTAGATCGTGTAATAGAGCCAATGTTGTAAGTGGAATCGTATCTAACCATCTGGAATTGGTTTTCTTTGTTATAGTACAATACCGATTACAAGATGAGGTAGGGGTAAAGGTAAGCTGGTAGATATAATTGCCAGAGAAGGAACGAGTAAATCACCACCTGACCAAGCTAGTCAAGGTGGCGCTGAACAGGAGTTTGCATCATGGGATCCTTTTACCCTTCCATTTTCGGAAGAGCCAATAGGTAGAGAAGTACCCGCAGAACCGCCTATGAATGCTACTGACCAAGATTTAAGAAATGAAGTGCATATGTTGACTCAGCTAGTTGCGGCACAAACTCAGGGACAAGCTGGTCCAATGACAAGTGAGGATGACGTGGCTAGAGTAGCTAGTCGGCGGACACAGGATTTTTTGAAATTAGACCCTCCATAGTTCTGACCTAGTGAATATAGAAGGGTCTAGTTTCAGAAAATCCTGTGTTCTGCGACTCGCCACTCTAGCCACATCATCCTCATTTGTCGTTGGACCAACTCATCCTTGACTTTGTGCCGCTACTAACTAAGTCAAAATGTGCATTGCATTTCTTAGATCCTGGTCAGTAGCATTCATTGGTGGTTCTGCAGGTAATTCTCTACCGATTAGCTCTTCTGGAGCTAAGAAAGTAGAAGAAGACCGCAACGCAATTGCAGTGCTCCACCTTGACTAGCTTGGTCAGGTGGTGATTTACTCATTCCTTAATTGGCAAGCATATCTACCTGCTTACCCTTGCCTTTACCTCTTCTTGTCATTGGCATTTTACTATATCAAAGAAAATCAAATCAAATGGTTAGATACGATTCCACTTACCACATTGGCTCTATTGCACGATCTAGAAGTGAAGAAAAGAAACAACATCCTAAATGTCCCATAGCCTCCTACTCAGACACGGCTTTGTAGACACCCTTAGAACGACCTGCTCTGATACCACTTTTGTCATGCCCCGTATCCCAACGGGGTGGACTGGCACCCGAAGCCGACAAGTCCCAAGAGAACCAATCTTTGCTTAAGTCCATTCATATGCATGCCAAAATCACTATCACATAAGAACATAAAATGTTAATAACGGAAATCATGGAACATGTGATATATATATACGTGAAACTTGGCCGTTAGAGACATCAAGTCAAAAAGGACATACATCTCTTACGTTCAAGTACCCACATATATCTACAAAAGCCTCTAACAGATGTATTTACAAGACCAACTGAAAGTCAGGACAAGTACCCGCTTTATACAACATGTACAATACCAAAACACATGTACAACTGTGACTCGAAAAGCCCCGAACCAACTGGAGCTCACCAAAGATCCGCAAATAACTGGCAACCTACTGTGGAGGTCGACTGGCACCTGCGCCTGCAACAAGTAAGGTAAGTCCCCCAAGGGACATCAGTACAAAGAATGTACTGAGTATGTAAGGCTCATAAGAAACTGTATGATACATAAATACGTCAATGAACTCAAATACAAATGAATAACCAATATGGATAAGTTAACATTCTGTATGCTGGGAACCATGTACATTGCTTTCATTACTTTCTTTGCTTCTTTACTTCCATGCTTATTCATCATCACTTGTATCACAATGTACTCAGGCCCCAACAGATCAGTGGGTCTTTACATAACATAAAGTTATGTTGGGATCGGCTCGAGATAGGCTTATACCTCTAGAGCTACCACCGGTTAATCAATACATCGGGCTCAGCTCAATCTAGGTTATTACCTCTAGAGCTTCCACCCATATACCAACATATCAGGTTCGGCTCAAGCTAGGTTCTTACCTCTAGAGCTACCCCCTGTCAGATTCGGTCTGAGCTAGGCTGATGCCTCTAGGACTGCCCCCTGATCCAATAATCTCGGGATCGGCTTGATCTAGGCTTTAGACCCCAAATCTACCACCCATACTCAATCATTAACCACATGTGCATTACTTCATTCATTACTTTTGAGATTGATACAATGATAATCATAACATTTTTGGAAGCATAACATTATTGGAACCATGGGATCTTTGGAACATTAGTCAATGAACACGAGACATGTGAATCACAATTGATCAATGATTAAGAAACATGTGATAACAATAATTGGTAACCGAGAATAGGATACCTGAGAACATTTCGGAATGGAACAATTAAAATGTCAATGTGACTATTATCTGCTGCAGAAGGATACAGCTAGAATAACCTTACATACCTTTACTTCCAAGTATGAATACACAAGCCTATATATGAACAAAATAGTCCAACTCCTTCCTTACATTTCACTCTACAATACAAGTACATAACGGAGCTTACGTTAACAACTAGTTACCGTACAAGTATACAAGACGACAATGAGCTATATGAATTCCATATAACGTCATATCACCCTTCACAATACAATACACTGCATTATCATACCAACAACACCATAATATTCCACCCATTGACCAAGACATTATACATCAATAGCATTTCACACCACGTTTACCCTTTATGTCTCCTCATTATCATTCCGTCACAATTACTCCTTAATAACAACATATGAACAAAAATTGATACTTAATTTAGTCCAACATGCCTCCATACGACCCTTTAAAATCATTAAAATGACATCATAAGTTGATAATTACATCCAAAAAGGGTATAGGGGCCTTCGGGGATCAAAGAGAGACGAAAACATACAAAACGGAATTCTGGTGTGACATGCGAAGCCACCTGTGCCCGCAGGTGGATGAAATACGGCTGTATATGGCCCTTGGTATTATCCAGGGGCATCTGCATTGGCATCTGCACCCGCAGGTGCCTTCGTCTGCGGGGTCGGATGCCCAACTCGGCCAAAATGTGTCCTTTTTGGGTCCTTTTGTGTAATAAATGGTTCAAGGCCATAAGTAATCTTTTATTTACATATTTTTGGTCACTTAGATGCCAAATAACATTAATGGTTCAATAACGCACATAAACAACACCAAAACTACACTTCCCTTTCAATACGTCACCAAATCCATAACCAATTTTACAATAACAATTCCAAACATTATACACAAGGGTAAATCAAGTTAAGACTATAATAAAATATCACATGTAAATATTGAATCCATAAAGTTCACTACCTTCAAGACCACAAGTCCATTTTCAAGTTTATAAGGCAAAACCCTTCTCCGATTGCAAAAATAGACAGTTTTACACATAGCACACTGTCCAACACTTTGACAACACAACCAAAATTATTTATACACCATATTAAGAATATAATATACTAAATCATGAGAATAAATACTTACCAAAGCTTGCAAGATGGTGACCTTGGCCAAAGAGCCTAGTTGCTTAGGGTTTGTGTGAGAGAAGAGTAATATGTGGACTATTCTAGAAAATGGCATGAGAGTCTTTGTGAATAAAATATGATTTTAGTCCCTTTTATATTCCCATTAAGTCTCATTCTTAGCCACATATTTAATGTGTTTACTTGGTCAATGAAAGAATGGGTCAAATTCCATTTTGGGCTATGTCTTTCTATGATTTTGGGGTCTCATTTGGGCCCAATGGCACAAGAGTCATTTAAGCCCAACAAATTAATGCATAATTCATCAATTCTCTCATGTTTAAATAATTCCATAAATTTTAACACAGTCTTATAGGTTCGGAAATTTACGGGGTGTTACACCTAGAATAAGGAAATTGCTCATGAACTTGGCCTTAAAACTATGAATTTAGGTTATAACACCTAGAATTGGTAGAATATTGATTGAATTGTTCTTCGTTTGTTATTTTTAGACCGAGATCAAGCTGAGGCTACAAGAAAGAGCAAGGCTCAAGTTATTTAGAGAATTGCAAGGCTTAGATTGAGGTAGATTATGGTTGAATCAGAGTTAAGGTTCAAGTTGATTGTATGTGTGCATGTTTAACTAATTGTTTGCTTATTTAGTTGCAATGCATGCTAATAAATGATGTACTTGTTTTATCTTGAATACAAGTGTATTAATTGATAACTAATAAGGTGATTGATAGAAGGACCTTTTTCATATGCAAGTGTTGTTGATTTGAACTCACCATGTGATTGTACTTGTAAATAGTACTATTTTATTATTGTGAAATGATTTGATAAAGGTTGATTATGATTGAATTAGTTGATTTGAGGTGGTATAATGGTTGGGACATTGAGATAAGGGTGGTATAGCACTTGGTTTGGGATAAGGGTGGCAAGGCACTAGTTGTCTAGTTTATTTGGTACATGGATTAAGCTCATCCCTTGTAAGTCATAGCTAGTGGGCAACATAAGACCCTTAATATATGTGTACACCGTGATTTTGAAGATTTTGATGGTTCTTTAAGTGAATCGGGTTATATTTTGTTGTTCATATATTGGATTCCTTGTACGGACCATTGGTTATTGATATTTACTTGGGTTCTTGAGTGAACCGGTTGCATTGTCTTAGGATAGATATTGTACTTGAAGTGAGCTATTACTTGATGCTGTAAGATAATAAGATGCTATTAAAGTAATCATAAACTAATTTGGTTTACGAGTTATTATTATGTAGGACCTGCGGGTGCTGCCCCAGTCCATACCAAACCACTTAGTAGAGTCAAAACCTTCTGTATCACATTTGAAGAAGCCAGAGCAGGCGCAACACCTTCATAGACTAGTGTTGATCTCTCCTCTACTGCTACCCCGACGTGATATTTTGGTGGGTGAGGGGATTCTAATGAGTCAGGCACTGATCCTCGTCCCTTGCCTCTACCATATACTCTCGCACATCTTCTACCATGAACCACAGACCTAGAAGCCTACCCAGGTTCCTCTGATCTTAGCTCTACTGTCTGTACCCTCACTATCTATGAGATACCAATTTGGATCGCCAAATACCAGTTGGAATCGAGCAGTAACATGAAAGAATGAAAGAACTGAGTTTTCCTAGTATCCTATAGCCTCTCGAATAAAAGTACAGATGTCTCCGTACCATTCCACAAGACTCTACTAGGAATTTCCTTGCACGATGAGATCAAAAAACCTAAAGCTCAGATGGCAACTTTTTCATAATTTGAATGGCCATGAGTGGCACCCACACTAACCCTCCAGTGGGTGAACCATACATTACCATCTAACCCAAGCCTTAATCAATTCATTTAGAAAAGTAGGTAATTTGAAAGACATCAAAATAATAATATCAAGCTTAATAAAATTACATACAAAAATCTAGCTATTAGATCCCCATGATCCAAAAGTCATTGTACAAAGGATGTTAACAAAACAGTGTCTAAAAGTAGTCAAAATCACTAATAAATAAATATTGTCCAAAAAAAGAGACATATGTAACTCATAAGATTCATGGCAGCCTGAATCGAGTAGCTCACCCTCAAATCAGTCAACTGAACATCGCTAGATATGAGGTCGCATCAAAGTCTTTGGAACACAGGCTGCACTAAAAAAGCAAGTGTAGGAGTAGTATCAGCATAAATATTATGTACTGGTAGACATCATAGACTGACTCAAAATAGTAGCAAGTATATCATAAATCAATAAGGTAAGTAGAGAGGTACATCAACACATAATCAAGTTGTTACATCAGCTAGGTAAATCACCCAAATCTAGACATATCAATGTCAATAAATTAAGGACATATAAGTCACCCAACAGTTATAATAAACATTATGAACTCTGCAAATACAATGCAATCACATCACAAACATAGATTCATATCCATACTGATCTTAAATTTATATAGTTTCTGTATCTCATCAGTTTCACTTTGTACCATATAAGAACTCATAATAGGGTCTATATAGCATACCAGCATGATACCCACTCCAAAACATAACCGCTCATTTTTAAGCTCACATCGGACTCGAGCCACTCAATAATACAATAGTATGTATATTCTCAACCACTTTCAACATATCTTAGTATTTTCTAATATTCAGTTATCTCTTGGGTTATTAACAGCAAGTACATAATAACTAAAATAAGTGTATATCATTCCAATAAGTCATTTCAAGACAAGCTTCAATAGTGATAAGCATATTCATGCAAGCATTATTAGATAAGCGTATTCATGCAAGCATTATTAGATAAGCATATTCATGCAAGAATTATCAATCTAAGCAAATATCAACCATAGTTTATGTCCAAAGACCTACCAACATACTTTTAGTTCAAGACACATACAAGAGACTAAATTAAGTCTAACTTCATATAAACTGTAACCTACCTCAACCAAAGAACTCAAATCAGGTAAGCTAAATCATAAGAGCTTTTCCTTTCCTCAACACCTCAGAATGTTCAAAGTCTAAAATAAACAAATATACAAGTAATAATCATCTACTCTTCAATTATATGCTTTGAAAATAATTCATGGTCTATAACATTACCCAAGGGTCAATCAACCATCTAGTGATTCCATGATACTCACATTATCTCAATTCATGGAGTTTCTATTCCAATTACCCTTTTAAGTCAATTTTTATGCTAAAAATCCCATTTTTATTAACCTTGAGGTCCCCAATCACCATAATTAATGTCTAAGGACAACAATTTCATGTTTGGAAGTTTTAACGATTCTATAATGTTAAAGAACTAGGCAAAGAGATTGATGGAATAACTTACCGCAATGAGAAAATCCACCCTAGCTTTGGGAGATTCGCCTCTCTGAAGATTTGGAATGAAGTTTTGGAGTTTTAGATATGAAACTCAGAATAAGTGACTTAAACAGGCATTCTACCTAGCATCATCCACTACAACAAACCTTTTCTCATTGTGGTGGATCTGTTAGGGCAAAATAGGACTCACTATGGCGAGCCCTGGCAATTTATCTAGCTCTGCTATAACGAGACACTGACCACTACAATGTTTCTCACTGCAGCGGGAATCCCACCACTGTAGTGGTCCTTAACCAGTAGCTCGGGAAAACTGAACTCTAGCCCCATTTCACAATACAAATTTTACAATATAAGACATCACAAACAAATTCCAATGTGACAACCACTAATACCACATACTACAAATTCATTCATAGTCTCAAATTTTCCTACGGAGGTCTAGATCACTAGGTTACCCCCTAACTGAACACGACACTATAAAATACAACATCATGAATAATAATTCACCATGAATAAATGCAATACAAGTTTTCAGTTTCAAACCACCCCACCTTGAGATTTTATTAGCTCAACTTACTAGGGGAAGTCTAGCAGAGTACTTAGACCCTAACCACTCTATAACAATTGGGAGGGTCATTACTGTCACGCCTCGAATCCCATCGAGACATGATTGGCACCCAAAGCCTATATGGCCCGAGATAACCAACCTTTGCTCATGTACGTTCGTATGAATGTCCTCGTGTGAACCTTATTAAACCTTATGCAACTATGCGGAAAACATAAATCATGGAAACATGTGCTATATACATATTTAGAAACTTGGCCGTTGGAGCCATCAAGTAAAAACGGACATTTATCTTTCACAGTCATAACCCACACATGTCTACAAAAGCCTCTAACAGATGCATTTACAAGATCAACTAACATTCGGGACAAGTCCCCGCTTTATACTATATTTACAACATCAACACAACTGTACACCTATGACTCGAAAAATCCCGAAGCAACTGGGGCTCACCAAAGATCCGCAATGTCAACCTACGATGAAGGTCTACTAGTGCCTGCACCTGCAACATGTAAGGTAATTCCCCCGAGGGGGTCAGTACGAAGAATGTACTGAATATGTAAGGCTCATAAGAAATTCATCATACATAATAACAACAATAATGGAATCAATATAAGGAAATAGAAATGTGGATAAACTCTCTTTCTGTATGTGGGAAACCATGTATATTACATTCTTGACTCCTCGTGTCTTCATCTTTTATTCATCTTTATTGTTCTACCCATGCTAGGCTATTCTGTTGCCCCTGGGATGAGATTAACCCACGCTAGGCACTTTGACCCCTGGGATGTTATGTGAACCCATGCTAGGCTTTCGTGTCGCCCCTGGGATGTACCATCATAACCCATGCTAGGCTTTTATATCGCCCCTAGGATGTACCATCATAACCCATGCTAGGCTTTTATATCGCCCCTGGGATGTATCGGGATCGACCCATGCTAGGTATTTAACCCCTGGGATACCACCCATGATTATTTCTTAATTATACACCTCTTATTTATCTTGTTATTCTTACTTCCATTCTTAAGAGTGATTGAGATATTGAAGATCATGACATAATAGGAATCACACATATGGTTGACATCTTCACTTATGAAGAATAGATATATTAGCTTGCACATCACCTCTCTTATTCCTCTTATGAGATTGTACTTCTACTTGTGAAAGATTGCTACAAAGATAATCCTCATAATTTAGGACTTGGAACATGTCATGATTGGAAAATACTATTCAAGAATAAATAGGTTCCCTTATGTTATTACTCTCTTGAGATCGTTTCTTTAGGAATGATAACGTTATGACATTTTTGGAACTTCACTCAATGAGCAAGAGACAAACGAATCATCAGTCATTTAAGAATAGGACACATAGGAATAACAATATACGTCAACCTGAATTTGAGATACTTCCAACCTCTCGGAATTGAAACAAGTCCAATGTCAATGTGAACAACATGTTGCAGAGGGATATGGAAAAAGGAACCTTACATACCTTGTATTCTTAATACGAATACACAATCTTAGACGTGCATACAATATTCCTGCTCCTTCCTTATGTTTCGCTCTACAACACAAGTTTATAACGAAACCAACATTAACCACCAATTACCTTATAATGGCATACAACAATAATAAGTCATATGTTTAGCTTTAACATATCATTTCCCCCTTAACAAAACCATTGATAAAATCATTATTCCAAAAATCCTCCAATAGTCCCAACATTGACCAATACATGATAATCAATACATTCCACCACAACACTTCCCCTTTACACTTTCTTATCCACACCACATCACAAGCAATCCATCAATTCACCTTAATACACTTCATAGCACAACTCGGCCAACATCCCACAATTTGCACTTATACAAAAAAATAACAAATTAAATAACAAAATAACACCATACATGTTCATATTTTATCCACATCATGATCTTTCATCAAAGGCACAAGTCCTTATTCAAGTTCAAATCCCATGGATCACAAATCTTATACAAAAGCACAAAGTACCATGTCCAACATTTCTAAGCACAAACAACATGATTTACATACTCTTTCATTCATATAATATAGTAATCCATAACAATATTCACTTACCCAAGCTTGAAAAGTGAGGCTATTGCTCCAAAATTTGGTTTTGAGCTCTTAGGGTTGGAGAGAAAAATAGATGAGAAATATCTAGAAAGCATGAGGGTTTCCAATGAATAAAAATCTGATTTGTTGGCCCCTTTTATAAGCCTTAATTCCATCCTTAGCCATTACATATGGTATTCTAGAAGGTCAAGGCAAGAATGGGTCTTTTGACCCATTTTGGGCCATGCTTTCATTTCATTTTTGGGTCCTTTTTGGGCCCAATTCACTTAACCCAATAAAATCAATAATTTCTCATGTTTAAATCATCTCATACGTGTTACAACAATATTCTCACTCATGCAATTCATACTCGTAGCCTCAATTCCAAAAACAACCAATTCTAGCCCCGTTTGGCTTATTTTGTCCTTAAGGGCAAAACTGTCATTTTTACTCAAAATTCGTTCTCGAGTAATTTTATCATAACAATATAATATGTCATTCATTTCATGTATATACTCATGATTGTAGAAGAAATTTGGCAAAAATTGGCTTGGTACGACCTCGGATACCCTTGGGACTTAGAAATTTTCAATTTTCGAAAAAGTGCAAAACCCAAGGTGGCACGCCCCTGGGCACGCCAACCTACTGCCTATGGGATAAAAATTTAGCCCAGAGCGGCGTGGCATAGTCCCAAACGCTCCCCTTACTTAGTTTTTTCAAAAATTCCATTTTTCGACTTCTCTTCGCGGGTTTGGTTAGATACCTCAAGTCCTATTCTTTAACTCACTTCTTAACCTTAATATACTTTGTTTAGAGGTCTTATTAGCCTAGTTTTGAACCCCACAAATGTTCCACGAAGATCATAAAACACCTCCTATGAAGCTTTAATCACATAACAAGAGCCAAATTCAATTAGCTCACCAATAGCATTACCAAATGCATACTTATAGATCTCGATACCTAAGTACATATCATTTAATGTCGTCAAGTAGGGTTGGGAACGTACGGGGTGTTACAGTTACACTTCTTGCTTGCTTCTTTCATTTCCATCATTCTCCCATTCTCCCTCCTTAGTTGTATCATTTTCATCATCCCATTCATGCTTCCCAATTAATTCATCTCCCTTATATATTTCTTCTTCAATATTCGGAATGGAAATAATCTAATATCAAATACTTCTTTTAATATATCTTGAGGATGTTCTAGACGTTTTTCCAACTCAGCATCCAGTGTTTGATGAACAACTGTGATATTATTTTGGTATGCCACATCTAATATATTCTCAATCTCAATCCTACCCACATGCTTAATATTTATAACCACCTACCAATCAACCTTATCGCAATGCAATAAATATGGCACGTAATACGCATGCTTTGTATTTTGTGAAATAATAAAGGATCATAGCGACCATATTATCTCATGTGCTTAACTTCAATTATATGATGTTGTTTCTATGTGATGGATCAAACCACTTGCACTAAAATAGTACTATTTTTTTCTGTCCAACTAGGATACCTAACTTTAATAATCTCTTGTATGAGACCATAATATTCAACAATTTGTCCATTATAATCAATATCACCTTGAATGCACACTCCACTGTTATTAGTTTCATTATACCTGGAAACTTTTTTAGCTTGAAACTTGAGATCATTCACAAAATACTTATTCATAATCTAAATTTGACTTTTATACCCAAGTGCAACATCTCTTACCAATTGCAAATGTTCAATAGCACTATATTCATCATAAACATACATATTGTTAATTTAAAATATAGAATTTTAATAAATGAATATATTATACTTGTTGATTCAATATGAGGTTTCACAATACATATTTTCTCAACCAAATAGAAAATCCCATATATATGGCATCATTACTCTATGTGCTTGCAAATAAACTGTTAAGTGTACATTGAGATTTTTTATTAGTTTAAAACTTAGTATTTAAATGCATGTAAATCATAATACAATTTAGCACTTGCTTAAGATATGGCATAATCTCGGAAAAATTGAGAAAAACATGTGTCACAGCTGATTGTTTTTCCATACTAGTGAAACCTTGCCTTTGACATTTTTTAGATCCTCAACCAGTTTGATTTAAAATTGAAATTGGTGGAAAAATAGGATCACTATCACCATCATCATTGAGATTGTGTCTATTTCTCTTACATGACACTTCATTCCCAAAGTAGTAAGAATAAAAATAAGCAGTTTCTCATTCAAAGAAGCTTCACAAATTGATCCTTCAATCCTTCCCTTTTGATTAGCAGTTTGTTTGCACTTGCCAATTTTCCTATATAATTGCATGTTAGGTACTAATAGTTGAAGAAAAAACAACAAAATCAATAAAGGATCATTTCGAATGGATATGTCCACCTTGGTTGAACTGGACCCCTAAGACGTGTCTCTTCTACAGGGTGAATTCAAAGATAGTCCATCACATCAAAAAAGCCACATGGAAAAATCTTCTCCAACTTAATGGTGATGACATGAATATTCTACTCCATCCTTGCTAAGCGACTCTCAAACAAATTGTTAGAAAACAAATCTTTGAAAAATAAACTTATCTCTATGATTGGTTTCCATACCTGTCAGTAAGGTAGATAAATGAGATAAAAATCAAGGTTTTCAGAAAATATGAAAATCATGACATTTCATACCAATAAACTTTTCTTTATACATATCTGTCCACTTTCCCAAATTCGAAGTATAGCCCTTAGTATCCTCAAATTCTTAACCCACTAAAAAATTTCCATTTCTAATCCAATGTGAATGAAAAAATGGCCTTAGGCTTAAACACTTTACCATTTTGTGTTTCCTGAAACCACGATTCCTTTCTCCTGCAATATTCCTTTATGTCAATTCTATCTTCTGCACTGTCTTTTTCTTACCCTTAACATCCATCACTGTATTGAACAAATTACCAAAATATATTTTTTTCAATGTGCATCACAACAAGATTATATCAGAGAAGATTATCCTTTCAATTGCTTAGTCCAATTTGCTCAATACCATATCTAGGAAGTCTAAAAGGTGAGGCTTCTGTAACGTTAGGCAACTGACAAACTCTCTCAAAAATTTAATGCTATGATAATGATGGAGGTAGTAGATCATTTTTAATCTTATTCTTTCTGATAGCATTTTTTATTTTTCTAAACTCGTGGTCCATTGGTAAGAACTGACGTTGACAATTAAACTAGCAATTTTTTGGGCATATTTTCAAATGAATGCTTTACTATTTTCTATACAATACAGACAAGCTAACTTTCCAGCAGTCATCCAACTAGCAAACATCCTATATGCAGGAAAATCATTAATAGTCCACGTTAAAGAAGCATGCATAGCGAAATTCTTCTTAGTTCATATATCATATGTCACAACACCTTCAAAACATCAATGTTTTAGCTCATCTATCAATGACTGCACATAGACATTAATAAAAATTTTGGATTATGGGGACCAAGGATAACACAGCTTAGGAATATGAAGCGACTTGCCATACATATTTCAGTCGGGAGATTATACGGAATAAGAAATATATGTCAGCAAGAATAATATGCAAAAAAATTAGAGAACAGTGTGAAACCATCTGCACACAATCCCAATCTAACATTTATTGGTTCACTAGCAAATTCAGGATACATTCTATCAAAATTCTTTCAAGCTTCTCTATTCTATGGCAAGACAAGACACCTGTTACACTTCTATTTTTATGGTGCCTTCTCATATGTAGGGTATAACTCATGGACACGTACCACTTCTCTAAACTTGGTATAAGTGGTAAATAGTGCATCGACTTAACTAGAACCATGTTTCCATTCAGAGTCTGCTTATAACGAGCATGTCCACAAGACTTACAATTTTGTAATTCACCATCATTCTTATAGAACAACATGCAACCATTTACACAACAATGAATTCTATCATACGACAATCATAACTTGGCAACCAATTTCTTCGCTTGATAGAAATTCTTAGGTATGTACATCTCTGGGTTTACTAGTTCCCCCAAAGACTAACTTTAGAGTCCATAGCTGATATGATTTTAATCCGGAAACTAGAATCAAAATGTGGAAAATTAAAATAAACAAAAAGAATATGTGGATTAAGGGAAATCGTTCAAGTTTATGGGTAACAAGGGACTCTATCCCCTCACCTCCCAATTGAACTAAATCAATGAACTATAACTCCTCAATAAAACACAAGAGAAACCAATTAAATTCACAAATGGATGACTCTATGTGATTAATCAAGTAAAGAAGTTAAAGAACAAAAAAGATAATTCACCACAAACCACGCAACCTAGATTAACTATCTAATTGGGCATCCTCCCACTAAGCTATGCTAAGATAATTGGGAATCCACCTAAAGCTACAAGCTAAGAAACTATCAAGTCAATTCATGACAATTCATCAACATTAAAAAACTAAGGAAATAAATGGCTAAGGCACCTATTTATAGTTATTGCCTTTGTACAAATAACCTATTACAAAAATATCCCAAAAGTTGGTATTTCATAAATAAGCCACAAGGTCTTTTCTTGCATCACCCAAATGTCTTCCCATCACCCAAGTGGCTCTTTTCCATCGCCAATGTCCATGGCACATGACCAAATTGGCCAATCTTGGCTTTATCTTGACCAAACTTTGTTTGAACTTGCCAAGCTTGGTTTGAACCCACCATCCTTCGCCAAAGTAAGCCTTGTGGCGCCAAAATTGAGGGAGTTTCTCCAAAGTGGCATGGTCCCCCAAAGTGGGCAGTTTTGATGCTTTATTCATTGATACATGGATTCCATCGGGCTCCATACTATTATCTATATGTGGAAACCCTTCCTCTTGTGCTCCATAAGATCCATCCAAGCTATTACCATGGCTTGTGTAACTTGGGGTATAGATGTAGTCGAAATTGAGAAAACTGCGTTCGTATCATTCTCCCCTTCTTCAAAAAGGATTTGTCTATTAATCCACACCTTGCAATAATATAAGAAGGAAAAAACACCAAAATTTCCTTATAGAATAAGGTTTAGCACAACTCTCACCATGCTAAGGAGGCACACATTTAAAATACAACCACTTATCTTTTGTTTTCATTAAAAGTAAATCACTACACAATGTACAAAGGGTCCGACTATGATAGACATCATGGAACAAAAATACCTCAAAGGTCCTAAGACACAATTGTTTCCTTATTCCACCATAAGACCATAGCAAGGGGGGTACCACTATTGGCTCAAACACCCATAAGGGTTTACCGGGGTCAAAGATATTAAAAAAACCACATAGCTGTCACACATATACGTGGACCATCAGAAGAACCCCTACCTTAATATAAAACATATTAATATCAACATGGATGTCATCATAAACAAAGAGGTAGTAGAGAAAAATCAAAACTAAGAATCTCATACAAGTTGTTCCGTTCCCATAGACAAGAGTGTGAATAGTTTCAAGAGAGATAGAAAGCAATCTACTACAACTTAGAACAACCAAGGAGGGAGTCAAGTCATTAGGTTACACATGATCCTTCCTTTTAATACAACTCCTCAAGGAAAGTGCACTCACCAATGGAGCCATGCTACTATAGGGACTGAGGAACCTATTGAACACCAATTCAACCCAAAATAAATGGCCTCCCTAAGAAGTTGGTTTCCTTCTATTCATGATACTAAGCATGCTCCTCCCAAGAGTCCTTTTCGAAACATCAAATTGTCCAACCTTATAAAGGTGACAAGAAGTCTTGAACATCCATGGGCCCTCCCATAAACCAAAAAGAAACTTAGCATCCACATGTTGTGATTGACACAACTCAAGAACAAGTGTGTCAAACAAGGATACAAGTAGATAATCAACACCCAAAGTAGGGAATGACACATTTCCCCTTAGGCTTACAAGCATGATATCACCCACTAGAAAGTGCTCACCCACTAGAAGGTGCTCGTCAAATACAAACAAGTAATAAAGAAAGGATTGAAGTATATTAATCTCATTCAAAGTTTTCTCCATTTTAAGTTTATATTTGGAAATTCAAATTCTAGCAAGAAGATCATCATAATTTGAAACACAAGGAGGAAAGTTAAGGCACTTTATGTACAATGCAATTTCCTTTCTCCAACAAGCTTCCCAAGGAAGTATATCAACACATGGAGATATGCTATTAAAGATATGAAAAGACTTATGGATCACATTTTCCTTTAATAAGTAGCCCACCTAAAAAGTTGGGTTCTTCATATTTATGAAATCTAGCACACTTCTAAGAGTCCATCTTAACACTCCAACTTGTCCATCCACATAAGTGTGACAAGGAGTAGGAAACAAGAGTTGGGCATCACGCATATACCATGGAATATTCCCAAAGCAACAAATAGATTAGAAATCCAGATTGTAGAGCCCACACAATTTAAGCATAGTTATAGCAAACCATGAAGAGGTTTGAGAGACATCAACACTCTTATGGTAGGGTATAAGGTAATTCAATTTTAAAAACCTACCTACCATCAAGAAAATGTCATCATGGCTCTAAGGATCGCTTAGAATAGGAGGGAAGGGTACATACCTCGAGGAAGGTACTTTCAATTCACATCTTGGGCCATCATAATTGCTTCACACAAGTCTTCCTTCCCATGTATCATCTTAGACCTATTGCCTTGGTTCATTTGTTTCTTCTTAAGAGCTTTCTGCAATAGGTCATGAGTGGCACTCACACTAACTCTACGGTGGGAGAATCATCTAACCCAACCCTCTGCAAATAACCAAAGAACTTATATTAACCATATTCATCATTTAACTACCATCTAGTTTACTAAACACAATATAAACAAAACAATCCAATTATGAACTTATCAATACAAAAATCAAACTAGAGTGGGGAAGTATTTCTAATTATTACAATCCCCGGGAACCAAAAGTCACCATATAAGAACTCTAAATATCCAACACAAGGTCTAAAACATAATCCAGAATACTAAATAAAGAGGAATGTCATTTTACTAAAAATAAAAGACATGAAATAAATGAAGATAATCAAATGGCTAAACAAATATGCTGCTCACCCTAGAATCAAGTTGGATTCACGAACTAGAGCCGAGGTTTCGTCTCAAATGCTGGAACACTTTTTGCACCCAACAAAAAGAAGAGTACTAGTAGTATCAATACAATAACTAAGTATTGGTAGGTATCATCGGCCGCCTTAACCAACACCATACAAATAAGAAAGTGTAATGTAGGTAAGAAGCAATCAAGACATAACTCAAAATTAGTTGACAATCAAATGTAAAATTATAACACTTCAAATCAACAGAATACAAGTATTCAAGTACATTAGTTACACTTAGGTAGATTTATTCAACGATAATCAATATAATATGTGTGCAAACATAAGGATGATTGTATACATGACAGATGTACACATATACTAGGGTCAGCAGGGACCCTCAACTATGAAATGCATGGGACAAGCTCAGTCCATATACTAGTACCAGTGTGATACCTGATCCAATAGCAGTATCATCGGGACACAAACAGTATCGGTGAGACACCCAATCCAAATGACAGTGTTGGCATGACACCCGATCTAATGTTCTCTCTCTCTCTCTCTCTCTCTTACTCTCTCTCTCTCTCTCTCTCTCTCTCTCTCTCTATATATATATATATATATATATATATATATATATATATATATAAATATAAATCTCAAATCCAATGCTCAATACATGATAATAATCAACAATCACAAGTAATGCCTAAAGCTAATCACATACATTCAACTTTCATAAAAGCATAAATTCAACTCAAGTCTATACTACCAATAAACCCTAACCTACCTCAATGCCTTGTCCCAAAACACTATTTGGCAACAGTCTTGCTTTTTATTTAATTTTTACCCATTCTTGATCTATAAACAATAAATACACATGTTTCAACAAAACAATTCACACTTTTAAGCATTATAAAAGCATACCCATCAACTTCAACTTGTGAACTTGATCTAGTTCATCATTCTAGGGTTTCCTATCATTTAATCCCCTTGATTTCTCCATATTTTAAGCTTATAATGATGAATTCTACCATAAAAAGTATTTTCTAACATCCTAGGATCCATAACAACTGAATTACAACCATTCCCTACTAATTTCCATAAGTTCATGAACTTATGGCTAAATATCAATTTCAACTAATGCCATGATTCTTGCTACCCTAAGAATCTGAGGAAGTGATTTCAAGTTTGGTGAGTAGAGAACATTACCTCAAAGATGGAAAACCCCTAATTTGGTGCAAAATTGCCTTAGCCTATCCCTGAAATGAGTTTTTGAAATAAAGGGGAATAAAATGCTATTTTTTTTACTTAAAACTATTTTTTAAGCTTTTCATCAATGTAGCGAAACTTCTCTCGCTGAAACGATGGATCTATCGATGTAGCGACACTTAGGACAAATTGGTCTGTTGCTGCATCCATATTTCAGTCGTTGTAGTTACACTTCTATCGCTACAGCAACACCAAACTAGTAGCTCGGGATTCATTCCCAGTTCTGGCCATTTCACAACACACTTCTTGATTCTTGACATTACAAACTGACCCTTTAATGATAATTGCTATAAGCAAAGTTTTACTAACCCATTTTAGGCACTAAAAATTTCTACGACTTCCTAAATACATCCTCTAACACAATATCCACTCATAACCACCAATAAACACTCTAATAACTACCAAATTTTCCTAGAACACAACATACTTAAAATATACCTAAAACTAGGCTAGCCCTATATTCACAATTTGGGTCTAAGAAAGTTCTAAGCTGAGGTTTTACTCTATATTTTAGTGTAACGATGTTTTGGGTCATTACATTAGATACCAATTTACCCCTCATTTGTCCCCAAATGATAACAAACAAAAATGATTCAAAAAGAAATTACAACATTATGACAGCTTTGGAACTTCAATCAATGAATAAGAGCTAAGTGAATCATAATTCATCTAAGAATAGGACACATGTGAATAACAATATATGTCAACCTGAATTGATATACTTCAAAACCCCTCAGAATAAAACAAGCCCAATGTCAATACGAACAACATGCTGCAGAAGGATACGGAAAGAGTAACCTTACATACCTTATCTTCCCAATATGAATATACAATCCTACATGTGAATACAATAGTCCAGCTCCTTCCTTACGTTTCGCTCTACAACACAAGTACATAACGGACCACAAGCTACTTTCCAAGTGTATAAGACGACCATGAGTTACATGAACATCACTTCACCCTTTACAATACCATTCATGGCATTATATTACCAATAATACCATAACATTCCATACATTGACCAATACATCATAAACCAATAGCATGTCACACCAAGTTCATACTTTCCACTTCTCCATCAACACAACATCACAATTACTCTATCAAGTCACCTTAATACACCTCATAATAACATATCGGCCAAAATACCATAATTTATACTCATAGAAAAATAACAAGTTAAGGACCATAATCACACCATACATTTTGGTATCTCATCCATACCATTCACTTTCATTCAAACCTCAAGTCTCTTTTTAATTTTAAATCACATAGATGGCACATCTTTTAGCAAAACTCAAAAGTGCACTATTCAACATCTTGCCAACATAACCATCATGATATATACACCATATTAAGCACATAATAAATTAATCCATGAGAGTATACACTTACCAAGGTTTTCAAAGTGATGATTTTGTCTCAAAGAGATGGTTTTTAAGTGTAGAGAGAAAATATCTTTTTTTTTGTAGAAAAGCCTAGAATTCTCATGTGTGTTTTTATGGGTAAAAATATGATTTGGGTGCCTTTATATAGGCCTTTTAGTCATCCTTAGCCAACAATAAAGGCGTGTTTAATTTTCAACACAAGAATGGGTCATTCCTCACCATTTGGGCCATGTTTTTATGTCATTTTGGGCCTCTAATGAGCCCAATAACATATATTATCTTAACCCACCAATTTCAATGTATAATCCACCATATATCTCACGTTAAAATAATTTCATATATGTCTCGATAATATTCACACACGGATTCCATGTTCGTAGCCTTAATTTCAAAAATAAGGAATTCTAGTTGCCCATAGCTTAATTGAACATAATTTGATAAAATAATTACGACGACGAATTAACCCCAACTTGGATGCCAAACTCACTCAAGAGTAGTCCTACTACGATGGAATAAAGATACCATAACCCAAGAGTCCTATTTATAGGCTAATAGTCGAAGAAATGTTTTTGCAAAAACCAGTCTGGCGCGCCCCTTTGCTGCCTGGGTCAGACAAATTTTGGCCAAAAGCAGCCTAGCACGCCACCTGCAGCGCCCTACCTTAAAAATTCATTTTCGACTTTTCTTTGCGGATTTGGTTGGATCTTTCAAGTCCAAATCTTTTGCTTGCCTCTTAGCTTTAATATCCTTTGCTTGGAAGTCCTTCAAACCTTGCTTTTTCACTCCACAAAGTCACAAACACCTCCTACAAAGGTCTAATCACATGTACTAGGCCCAATATCAAATGTTTCATCAATGACACTACAAAATACATACTTAGGGCTCTCGTCACCTATCAAACATTGTTCAAAGTTGTCAAGTAGGGTCGGAAACATACGGGGTGTTACATTCTTCCCACCTTAGGAAAATTCATCCTCGAATGTTAACAACATCGTCTCATGTACAACAAATACATCTTTACGTTATACATATACACTCATAGATACATACTTATTCTTTCTCCACTTCCGCACTTTTGAACTTTTTCTTCCGTTTGAAACAAATATGGGTACTTTGGTTTCATCATTTCTTCAGCTTCCTATGTGATCTTTTCTACTTGTTGCTTTCTCCAAAGAACTTTTACGAAAATTACGCGGTCTAGAATAGCAATAGGTATTTCTTCCCACTGATATCCTCCGTAATTTGTATATTTTCAATGGGAGCAATATGAAATGGAACTCTTATGCACTTCCGGCAATTTCACATGGCATGTTGTATAGGGCCAAATTTAATTTTTTTCTTTTTCTTTTGTTTTCAAATCCCATTACCCCTTTCATTGGTGACACTTTTAAGAGTACTTAATCATCTATGATCACAAACATCTACTATATCATTATGATATGTTCTTTTAACTATAATAAATTCATCGACAAGTGGAGATATTTCAACTGACTTAACTAATAACCCCAGTGTCCCATTAACTTCATAGTAGTCGATGGAGTAACATACGATAGGGTAGAACCTGAATCAATCAATACATATGCATCATGTGAAAATATGGTAATATACCTGTAACTTCATCAGGAGATGCCTCCGTATTCTGCCGGTCCACTAGAGCATAGGTGTAATTTTTGGCCCCACTAGAACTAGATGCTCCTCTAATATCTCCACCCCAACCAGTAGGCTGAACACCTCTGCCTAGGGAAGGAACTGATGATGATGATGCAACGGTTGATCCCGTAGGTCGTGCTATACCACTCGCACCCCTTTGTGGGCATTCTCTCATTATATGCCCCGCTGTGCCACATCAAAAACAAGCATTTGTCCCCAATCGACATTCACCTAAATGGTACCTTCCTCAATGCTGACACGAAGAATGAGAAAATGCTATTGTCTGTGAACCTTGCACTCTACTACTCTGTCCAGATTGACTACCCCTAAACACTCAAAATTGGGGTTGAGTTCCCGCTGAGGAATAAGAAAATAAGGGTCTAGGCGGTAACATCCGAGGTCTAGATTATCCTGGGGACACCATAGACTTCCCCATAGGTCTTTTCTTTTTTGATGGCCCTTCTTCAGATTCCTGTGTCCTTCTTCTTTGCCTTTGGTCCTCAATTTTCTGTGCGAAAGCCTGAATTCTGGTGATGTCCATATCTCTATTCAAAGCAGCAATAGTGCAGTTCCTTACCAAGTATGGCTCTAATCTGTCCACATATCGATGGACTCTGTCTGTCATTGTGTCTACCATATTTTGAGCATATCGAGCCAAGGAATTAAACTGCAAATTGTATTCTCTAACACTCAAATTCCCTTGTTGGAGATTTAAGAACTGATCCGCACGAGCCTCTCGGATCTCATAGGAAAGAAAGTGATCAAGGAATGCCGCTTTAAATTCTTCCCAATTAGGGGGAATTGCACCGATACCACGAGACTTCTTCCAATCTTCATACCACAATATTGCTTCACCTTTCAATCTATAAGCCGCAAGTTCAACTGTTTCAATACCAATCACGTGCATGACATCTAGAGCCCTTTGAATTTGATCCACGTAGTCTTATGGATCTGCTTTCAGGTCTGACCCAGTGAATATGGGAGGGTCTAGTTTCAAAAAATCCTGTGTCCTGCGACTCGCTACCCTAGCCACATCATCCTCATTTATCGTTGGACCAGCTCGTCCTTGACTTTGTGCAGCAACTAGTTGAGTCAACAGATGTACTGCATTTCTTAAATTCTGGTCATTGGAATTCATAGGCGGTTCTATAGGTACTTCTCTACCCCTTGGCTCTTCCAAATCTTGAAAAGTAGAAGAAGACCGAGATGCAATTTCAACGTCATCCCTACCTTGACTAGCTTGGTCTGGTGGTGATTTACTCGTGCCTTCTCTGGTAGGCATATCTACCTGCTTCCTTTTACCCCTACCTTGTATTGCCATCGGCCTTTTACTATACCATAGAAAATCAAGTCTAATGGTTAGATACGATTCCACTTACCACATTGGCTCGGTTGCACAATCTAGAAGTGAAGAAAAGAAACAAATCCTAAATGTCCTGTAGCCTCCTACTTATAAATGTGGTGCACAACACATCCATAAGAAAGACTCTACTCAGAAACTGCTTTGTAGACACCCTTAGGACGACCTGCTTTGATACCACTTTATCACGCCCCGAGTTCCAACGAGGCGGACTGGCACCCAAAGCCGATAAGGCTCGAGAGAACCAATCTTTACTCATGTCCGTTCATAAGCATGTCTCTTTATGAATAGCATACTATCTCATGTAACTTATAAAATATAAATTGCCAATGGCGGAAGTCATGGAACATATGATACATATATACATGAAACTTGGCCGTTAGGGCCATCAAGTCAAGATAGACATACTTCACTTACATTCATATACCCACATATGTCTACAAAAGCCTCTAACAGATGCATCTACAAGACCAACTTAAAGTCGAGACAAGTTCCTGCTTTATACAACCTTTACAACATCAAAACAAATGTATAACTGTGACTCGGAAAGCCTCGAACCAACTGGAGCTCACCAAAGATCTGCAAATGGTCAGCAAGCTATTCAGGAGGTCTACTAGCACCTGCCCCTGCAGCAAGTAAGGTAGGTCCCCCAAGAGGGGTCAGTACGAAGAATGTACTGAGTATGTAAGGCCATAAGAATTTCATCATCCATAATAACAACAATGGAGTCAATATAGTAGAAATAGTCAATGTGAATAAACCATCTTTCTGTATGTGAGGAACCATGTACATTACATTCTTTACTTCTTTTGCCTTCACATTTATTCATCTTTATTGTTCTACCCATGCTAGGCTGTTCTGTCGCCCCTGGGATGAGATTAACCCATGCTAGGTACTTTGACCCTGGGATGTTATATTAACCCATGCTAGGCTGTCGTGTCGCCCCTGGGATGTTATTAACCCATGCTAGGTACTTTGACCCATAGGATGTTATATTAACCCATGCTAGGCTTTCGTGTCGCCCCTGCGATGTTATTAACCCATTCTAGGTACTTTGACCCCTGGGATGTTATTATGATACATTGGGATCGACCCATGCTAGGTGTTTCTTCCACCCTTGGGATACTACCCAAGAATACTCATCAATTAAACATTACTTCTTTCTTTCCTTACTCTTTCTTTCATTCTAAAAGTGATACTTTTGTGATTGAAACATTCTTGACTTTGAAACACATACATACATTACTTCACGTCTTTACTCTTGTAAGATTGATTCCTTTACTTGTGAGGGATAGATACATTCGCTTACACATTACATCTTTCATTACTTTTGTGATACTGGTATTTTTACTTATGAGAGATTGGTACAAAGCTAATCATCATATTATTGAACTTTGGAACATGACATGATTGGATAATGCTATTCAAAATACATAGATTCTCTTAGCATCATTACTCTCTTTGAGATAGCTCTTTTAGAAATTACAACATTATGACAGCTTTAGAACTTCAGTCAATGAATAAGAGCTAAGTGAATCATAATTCATCTAAGAATAGGACACATGTGAATAACAATATATGTCAATCTGAATTGATATACTTCAAAACCCCTTGGAATAAAACAAGCACAATGTCAATATGAAAAAGATGCTGCAGAAGGATATGAAAAGAGTAACCTTACATACCTTATCTTCCCAATATGAATATAAAATCCTAAATGTGAATACAATAGTCCAGCTCCTTCCTCACGTTTCGCTCTACAACACAAGTACATAACGGACCACAAGCTACTTTCCAAGTGCATAAGACGACCATGAGTTACATGAACATCACTTCACCCTTTACAATACCATTCATGGCATTATATTACCAATAATACCATAACATTCCATACATTGACCAATACATCATAAGCCAATAGCATGTCACACCAAGTTCATACTTTCCACTTTTCCATCAACACAACATCACAATTACTCTATCAAGTCACCTTAATACACCTCATAATAACATATTGGCCAAAATCCCATAATTTATACTCATAGAAAAATAAAAAGTTAAGGACCATAATCACACCATACATGTTGGTATATCATCCATGCCATTCACTTTTATTCAAACCTCAAGTCTCTTTTTAATTTTAAATCACATAGATGGTACACTTTTAGCAAAACCCAAAAGTGCACTATTCAACATCTTGCCAACATAACCATCATGATATATACACCATCTTAAGCACATCATAAATTAATCCTTGAGAGTAGACACTTACCAAGGCTTGCAAAGTGATGATTTTGTCTCTAAGAGATGGTTGCCTTAGGTTTTAAGTGTAGACAGAATTTTTTTTTGTGTGTAGAAAAGCCTAGAATTCTCATGTGTGTTTTTATGAGTAAAACTCAGATTTGGGTGCCTTTATATAGGACTTGTAGTCATCCTTATCCAACAATAAAGGCGTGTTTAATTTTCAACACAAGAATGGGTCATTCCTCATCATTTTGGCCATGTCTTTATGTCATTTTGGGCCTCAAATGAGCCCAATAACATATATTATCTTAACCCACCAATTTCAATGTATAATCCACCATATATCTCATGTTAAAATAATTCCATATTTGTCTCAATAATATTCACACACGAATTCCATGTTCGTAGCCTCAATTTCAAAAATAAGGAATTCTAGCAGCTAATAGCTTAATTGAACATAATTTGATAAACTAATTACGACGATGAATTAACCCCAACTTGGATGCCAAACTCACTCAAGAGTAGTCCTACTACGATGGAATAATGATATCATAACCCAAGGGTCCTATTTATAGACTAATAGTCAAAGAATTTTTTTTGCAAAAACCAGCCTGGCACGCCGCCTGGCGCCCCCCTTTGCTGCCTGGGTCAGACAAATTTTGGCCAAAAGCAACCTGGCACGCCAGCTGCAGTGCCCCACCTTAAATATTTGTTTTCGACTTTTCTTTGCGGATTTGGTTGGATCTTTCAAGTCCAAATCTTTTGCTTGCCTTTTAGCTTTAATATACTTTGCTTGGAAGTCCTTCAAACCTCACTTTTTCACTCCACAAATGCTCCACAAAGTCACAAACACCTCCTACAAAGGTCTAATCACATGTACTAGGCCAAATATCAAATGATTCATCAATGACACTATAAAATACATACTTACGGCTCTCTTCACCTATCAAGCATTGTTCAAAGTTGTCAAGTAGGGTCGAAAACATACAGGGTGTTACACATACCAGGGAGATCATCAGAAAAAACCTCTATGAATTCACACACTACTAAAACTGAAGTAATAGGAGGGCATGCCAAACTATCATCTCGAAGATGAGCTAGGAATACCCTACACCCTTATTTGACTAACTTTTGGGCATGAGTAGCTAACATAATTCTCAAAGGAGTAGGCTGAAGAGTACCTTCCCGCTCTAATATCACTAAATCGAGCATAGCTACAGTAACAATCTTAGCTTAACAATTAAGAATAGCACGATAGGGAGACAACCAACTCATTATTAATGTAACACCCCGTATACTCCCAACCCAATGTGACGACGATAAACAATGGGTACTTCGGTGTCGAGAAGCCATAAGTATGTATTTGGTAATGTTAACAATGAGAAATTTGAAATTTGGCTTCGTACATGTGATTAGCCTTTCATAAGAGGTGTTTTGTGATTTTTGTGGCGCATTCGTGGGGTTCAACATGCGGCTAAGAGGACCTCTAAACAAAGTATAGTAAGGCTAAGAAGTAAGTTAAAGAATAGGACTTGAAGTATCTAACCAAATTCGCGAACAAAAGTCGAAAAACAAAATTAAGGCAGGGGCGCGTTAGAGAGAGTGCCACGCCACTTTTGGCAAAAATTTTTAGTCCACAGGTAGTAAAGTAGCGCTCCCAAGGGCGTGCCGGGCTGCTAGTGCGCACCTTTCAAAAGTTGGAATTTTTCTTAAGTCCCAAGGGTGCCCGGGGACGTATTGAGCCGATTTTTGCCACGATTCTTATACAACCATGAGGATATACATGAAATTATTGAAATAATATATTGGTATGATAAAATTACTCGAGAACGAATTTGGCGTCAAAATGACGGTTTTACCCTTTTGGTCAAAATAGGCCATACGTGGCTAGAATCGCTTGTTTTTGGGATTGAGGCCATGGATATGAATGGCGTGAGTGGGAATATTATTGTAAAATGTATGAGATGATTTAAACATGAGAAATTATTAATTTTATTGGGTTAAGTGAATTGGGCCCAAAAAGGACCCAAAAATGGAAAGAAAGCATGGCCCAAAATGGGTCAAAAGACCCATTCTTGCCTTGACCTTCTAGACCAAATATTAAATGCCACAAGAGTGGATAAGGATGGAATTAAAGGTCTATAAAGGGGGACAAAAATCAGATTTTATTTCATTAGACAACACACATGCTTTTCTCTCATTTTCTAGAATTCTCAAGAAAGCTTCTCTTGGGCTCTTCAAACCCTAAGGCATTTTTGGGCAAGATCATCATCTTCAAAACTTGGGTAAGTGTTTATTATCATGGTTAAACATATTATATGCATGGGATATTATGTATATCATGTTGGTTATGCTTCGGAGTGTTGGATATGGCACTTTGTGCTTTTGTGAAAGATGTGAAATCCATGGGATTGTAACTTGAATTATGACTTATGACTTTGATGAAATGTGCATATAAGTGTGTGCTTTACTGTCATTATCTCTAGTGTGTCACTTTCCTAGATAGACAAAGGGGTATAAGATTGTAAAGAAGTAAGGCGCTTGGGTACTAGATGTTTCATTAGGTATGGATCACATTCTAAAGGTTATAAGTTCTAGATGGAATAATTCCAATGCTATGCTATGTTAATCACTATAGACCACCAAAGGTGGAGGGCCGGTACTAGATGCTTACTTATATAAGATCTCATAAGAAGTAGCAAAAGTGTTCTCTTGGAAGTAGAGAAACGAGGTAAAGTATATATGTGTGTTTCCAATAGCATCGTGATCCTCAATAGGTCATACAAGTGTGTATATTCTACCTCTAAGTTCCGGGAATGTGATGTGCTAAAGTCTAGTAATGTTATGATTGTGTTTGTACCAATCTGGTAAAAGTTGAGGTATAATTATGACATTATCCATGGGGTGAAATGAACACCTGCATGATGGTTCTCTATACATTATCCATAGGGTGAAATGAACACCTGCATGATGGTTCCCTATACATTATCCATGGGGTGAAATGAACACCTGCATGATGGTTGTCCTTACATTATCCATGGGGTGCAATGTACACCTGCATGATGGGTCTATGAATTTCCCACTGATCAGTTGGGCCCGGGCAGTATATGATTAATAAGTGATTAAGTGAAGTAAGGTAAGGTAGAGAAGCATGTAGAGTGGATGTATGATACCCCACCCATAGAGTGGATGTAGGTTATATTATTAATCCACCAAGAGAGTGGGTGTGTGTGGATGAATGTTATTCTTTTGTAATTTACTAACCAAGTAGTAGAACAATAGTGGTAATGAGCATAGAATCAAGAAATAAATCTCTTGCATAGAGAAGAGTCTCATGAATAGAGGAGAAGAGTCTCTTGAGTGTAGATGTATATGAAAGATATTCTATGAATAGTAAGGATATAAAATGAATGTCCTAAAATGTTCATAACGAAAGCAATAGAAAAGTTTCCAATTAGAATGGTGGTTTAACCATATTGAAAAATCTCTCATATTTATTTCATTGACATTCTCATGTATGATGTAATTTCTCTATCCTTACATACTCAGTACATTTCTCGTACTGAACCCCTCGGGGGACTTACCTTACATATTGCAGGTGCAGGCATTAGTAGACCTCCTCAGTAGACTGTGGATCAGTTGCAGAAATTTTGGTGAGCTCCACTTGATTCAGAGCTTTCTGGGTCATAGTTGTATATTCATTTTGATGTTGTAAAGGTAGTATAAATATATGTATCTGATAGAGGCTTTGTAGACATATGTGGGTATATGAACGGAAGATGTATGTTCAATTCGACGTAATGGCTCCAACGGCCAAGTTTGATATTTCTATGTATGGCATATGTTTCCATATTCATGTCTTCCGCATAGTTGCATGAGGTATAATAAGATTCATACGCAGATATACATACGAAGATTCATGAGTAAAGATTGGTTCTCTCAGGCCATATCGGCTTCGGGTGCCAGTCCGGTCCGAAGGGGATTTTGGGTCGTGACACTTAAAATAATATCAAACTCCTCAATATCTAAACTCACTAAATCTGCTAAATTCCTATACCTCACAAACATTCATGGCATGCCCAGTAAACTTGATCAACATAAACAAAAACCCCAACTAGTGTAGTCACATTCATGGGTGCATCAAGAAATTCACATTTTAAGTCCCAACCCAAAGCAAATTTCACATACACATAAGAGAAAGTAGATCCCATATGAAATAACATAGAAGCCATACGATCATAGATAAGAATAGTACTTGTGATCATAGCATTAGAAGCTTCAGCTTTAAGACAGGACATAACAATATAAAGATGAATCTTATCACCACCCTCACTACCACCTCTACCAGTCTATGCGCCACATCGACCAACCTATCCTCCATCACGATATTCTTAGTAGCCACCCCTTCTAGCAGTATGACCAATACACACACTATATGGATGACCCCTACCATATTCTCCACCCCATAACCTGTTGGAACTAAGGCACTTGAAGCTGGCTGCTGAGTCAACTGACCTGCAGATAAGTAGTTAGGACAAAACCTTCTAATATGAATTATTCTTCCATACTCATGGCATATAATGTCTAAGGCAGGTCGTTGGACTGAAGATGTTAAAGGTGTATAACTATCTGTCTAGGAGGGCTGATAACTGACCCCTAACAAGCCCCCTATGGACATATGTATAGCTGAATAGAATGTCTGAGAAGAGTAACCGTATGAACCACGACCCCTCAAATGACCTACTTTTCAGTCCTTCTATCTCTCTGCCTTCACTTACTCTTGCTTCTTCACCCCTTCCTTTTTCTTCACAAACTCCAACACTTTCTAAAAAGTTTTTTCAAATGTAGCCACTTGTAGTACAACCACTTAAAGACCTCTGTTCAAGCCTTTCACAAAATGCCTGATCCTCTCAGCCTTAGAAGTAATCAACTGCGACCCATATCGAGATAAGTCATGAAATTTAGCCTCATAGGCTACCACAGACATATCACCCTGCTCAAGTATTCGAAACTTAACATTTTTCATATCGCGATACGTATGAGAAACATACTTCTCAATAGACACATTTTGAAACTGAGACCAAGTAATTGATGGAAAAAACCTTACACTCAATAAAAGACCTTCACTATTGTTTGGCCACTCCCTGCAACTGAAATGTCACAAACTACATACCATACCTTTCCATAATGCCCATCTTATGCAAACGATCATGACAGTCAATCAAGAACTCAAAGACATCTTCAGATTCGATCCTCTAAAATATTGGAGGTTTCATCTTCATGAACATATAAAATAGCCCATGTTCATCATCAGTTATAACCGATCCCAATATTTATTGGGGGAAAAATCCCATCTTAGAACTCTTATTTATCTAAGACACTACATTAGTGGTATGCTGCAAGGCAAGGGATGGGAATGCAGTAACTTCCAAAGTAGTATCGGTGATAACCAAGCTACTCAAAAACCCCAACACCTACTGAATCAACTCTACAGATATTGGCACCTGAGCTGCACCATTCTGCACTAGTACCACTTTCTCTGGAACTAGAACTTCCTCCTTTACAACTACTACCTCTTCATCCTGAACCAAATCTAGAGAATTCTATAGAGAGGAAGGGGATGGTAATCTCTACTTTTCCCTTTAAGTGACAAGGGGGTGAGATGCTTCAAGCGGAAAGCGATAGTGAATCCTAAACTTGCCCACGCATGGTGAATTAGAGGTAAAATGCAAAAAGTCATCATCCATAGAGTTTGGCAATTGCCAAACTAGACGGAGTATCATATAAGTGGAGGTTCTATCGCCTAAATGAATAGATCCACGAAGTTCCAAATGAAGCAGTTTGGTGATGAGGAGAAGAAGTTTGACGTATTGTCGAAGAGTTCAGCTAAGCTTGAGTCCATCGCCAAAGTTACCAGATGCAAATCACTGAAGCTTATAGTCAACACCAGTTTGGTAATCAAGAATCACTTTGGCGTATCACCGTAGGCTTTGGCAATGCCGAGGACCCATAGCCAAAGTGAGTTCAGTGGCATTTTCATAAATTCCTCACCTTTTTTTTTCTTCATCTTTAAAGGCTTTTTGGGAGATTTTAACCCTATCTTTATCCAAATTTGATAATGCTCAAATACACTTTATATAGGATGTAAGTGGTTGTTATGCAATATATTAATCCAACTCGTGAGTTGAGGTCGATCTCACAAGGATTAAAGAAGATTGGTTCACCTTCAAGTGTAATAAGCCACTAAGTATCTGCACGTAATGTGTAAAATGTGATAAAAGTAAAATGGGGGATTAAATTTAAACGTGTTTGTAACGAATTTTTTGATTGTAAGCTTGGTTAACAAGGATGAAAACTAGAAATTTGTAATCAAGCATTAAAGTCACTTGGGGTTATGCTTTCATGAGAGTGAGTACATGTATGGGTAATTGGGTATTTACCTAAATTCAATTAATAGCTATGGCTAGGGTAAGTCTTAAATTTTAATGCTAATCTTTCAATAAAATATTAAACATCACAAATGGGTTCTTTCGAACACCTCACAAGTGTTATTTCATAACCAGCCTAAAACCTCAATTTAGCAGCCTTATGTCTAAGAACTATAAATATGAACATCAAGTCATTGTTGACCACTACTCCTAACTCTTATCCCCTTTGTCAAGGATTATAAGGGATCTAGGGTTAACTAGAGTTTACAACCTCTAACTATAGGTTAATAACACGAAGTAGAGGTCAAACCCATAACAATTAATCAATTAAAAAGGAAAATAAAAAACACCCATACAATTATCACTACTTATTCATACATAATCCTAAGTTAGGAAATTTGACTACTTATAAAGAGAGATAAAGGAATTATACCCATATTCTCATTGAAGTGTTCCATTGAATCAAAATATTCACCAATGAAATCCAATTTCAACACAAAAGAATAAGAACTCAACCAAATTCCCACTTAGGGTTTCAACTAAAAACTTCTCGATCTCAAAATTGACAAAATATAGGGTTCCAAGATGCCAAAAAGCCTTTTATAGCTGAAGCAAAAATGGGTCAGGAAATTATGAAACTACCACCACATCCACTTAAGAGAAGGAGAAAGACCATGGATGAACTCTTCAGTGATACGCCGAAGTAACTTCTTATTGCCAAAAATGGCTTTGAACTTAAGCTTCAGTGGTTGGCATCAGGTAACTTTGGTGATGGATTGTTGCTTTACTTAATTGTTTGGCGATACGTTGAACTATTCTCTTCATCACTAAATTGCTTTATTTGGAAGTTTGTCAAAATGTTGTCTTTGGCGATGGAATCTCACTTTTGGTAAATACGTCAGTTACTTTGGCAATCCGCCAAACATCCTAGGTGATACTATTTTGCATTTTAGCTCTGATTCTCCATCGTTTTGCTTCTTTATGCTCTATAAACCACTTCATAGTGTCATCCCTGAAAATAAACAAAAATAACAATGAAAATAACTCAAATTGGCATTAAAGACTTTATTTCTTTTCGTTTTTAGGCCACATGAGTAGTATATTATCGACTCATCAAAATTTGAGATCTAGAAGCTTGTAGTTGAAACCCTAAAGTTGGAATTTGGTTTATTTCTTTTTCTTTTTCTTTGGATTTGGATTTCACTTGTGAATATTTGAATTCAATGGAAGACTTCATTGAGAATAAAAGTATAATTCCTTTTTCTTTCACTATGTGTAGCTAAATTCCCCATCTTGGGGTTATATATAATTGAGTAGTGATTATTGCATGGGTGTTATTTATTTACCTCTTTAAGTGATTAATTTTTATGGGTTCTACTTCTTGTTATCAACCTCTAATTCCAACGGGGCGAATTGGTACTCGATGCCGATAAGGCCCAAGAGAACCAATCTTCGTCTATGTCCATTCATATGCAAGTCATTCAAGAAGCATTATCATTAGGTATAGATACAAGATTCTAATAGCGGAAGTCATGGAAACATGTGATATATACATATAAGAAACTTGGCCGTTAGGGCCATCAAGTAAAAATGGACATACATCTCTTACATTCATATTCCCACATACGTCTACAAAGCCTCAAATAGATGCATACACATAACCAACTTAAAGTCGGGACAAGTCCCCGCTTTATACAACATTTACAATACCAAAACAAATGTACAATTGTGACTCGAAAAGCCCCGAACCAACTGGAGCTCACCAAAGATCTGCAAATGACCGACAACCTACTGTGGAGGTCTACTAGTACCTGTGCCTGCAGCAAGTAAGGTAAGTCCCCCAAGGGACGTCAGTACGAAAAATGTACTGAGTATGTAAGGCTCATATGGCACTGCATGATATATAAGTACTTCCATGAAATAAAGTATAAGAGAATAGTTAGTACAGATAAACCACCGGTATGCATATGCGGAACCATGTACATTACGTCCTTTACTTCTTTTGCCTTTAAATTTATTCATCTTTATCGTTCTACCCATGCTAGGCTTCTCTATCGCCCCTGAGATGAGATTAACCCATGCTAGGTATTTTAACCCCTGGGATGTGATTAACCCATGCTAGGCTTTTCTATCGCCCCTGGGATGTTAGATTAACCCATGTTAGGATTTTATATCGCCCCTGAGATGTTACTGTGATAACCCATGCTAGGCTTTTATATCGCACCTGGGATGTTACTCAACAAAACAATTATACATTACTTCGTATATTTACTCTTATGAGATTGATACATTGGTGATTGTACATTATTGGAACTTTGGAACATAATATTATTGGAACAATGGGAACTTTGGAACATTAGTCAATTGACATGAAACATGTGAATCACAATTAATCAATGAGTAAGGAACATGTGATTAATAATAATTGATAACCGAAAATGGGATACCTTAGAAAATTTTGGAATGGAACAAGTACAATGACAATGTGAACACTATGTGCTGCAGAAGGATACGGAAAGAGTAACCTTGTACCTTATCTTCCCAATATGAATACATAGTCCTATGTATGTATACAATAATCCATCTCCTTCTTTACGTGTTACTCTACAACACAAGTTCAGAACGGAGCTCACGTTAACAACTAATTACCTTACAAGTGCACAAGACGAAAATGAGCTACATGACTGTCATATAATGTCATTTCACCCTTTACAATATAATCCACTGCATTACAATACCAACAACACCATAACATTCCATACATTGACCAAGGCATCATAAACCAATAGCATGTCACACCAAGTTTACCCTTTACGCTTCCTTATTAACACTACGTCCCAAATATTCCATCAAGTCACCTCAATACCCTTCATGAAAACATATTAACAACAATCTATAAGTGATATAACCCAACATGCCTCTAAAACACCCCTTAAAGTCATTCAATAGGTATCATAAGTTGATAATTACATCCAAGAAGGGTATAGGAGGCTTCGGGGATCAAAGAGAGACAAAAACACACAAAACAAAATTCTGGACTGGGTTGTGGAGCCACCTGTGCCCGAAGGTGGATGACATGTGGCCGTAGGTGCCGCTCTGTCCTTGTCCAGAGCCACATGCGTCGGCATCTGCGCCCGCAGGTGCTCCAGACGCGAGGGCGGATGCCCGTTTAGGCCAAAAAGGGTCTTTTTTAGGTCTTTTTTTGTAATAAATTGTCCATGACCATGAATAAGCTTCTCTTTACATATTTTAGGTCAAATTGGATGCCAAAAAACAACCACAGTTACACAACACACATGAACATCACCAAAATGACATTTTTCGGTCAATACGCCGCTAATTCCATGACCAATTTCATAACAACAATCCCACAAGTGTTACACATAAAGAGAGCAAGTTAAGAAGATAAACACATCTTACATGTTGATATTTAATCCATCAAGTTCACTTCCTTCAAGACCACAAGTCCATTTTCAAGTTTACAAGGCAAAACCCTTTTCCGATTGAAAAAATAGACATTTTTACACATAGTGAACTGTCCAACACTTTGCCAACATAACCAATATGATTTATACACCATATTAAGCATATAATATACTAAACCATGAGAATAAATACTTACCAAATCTTGCAAGAGAGTGATCTTGTCCAAAAGAGTGATGACTTAGGGTTTGTGTGAGATGAGAAATATTTTGGAAAAGTCTAGAAATGGCATGTGTGTCTTGGTGAATAAAAATCTGATTTTTGTGCCCTTTTATAGTCCCTTTTAGTCTCATCCTTAGCCACACATTAATCATAAATGCTATGCTTACTTGGTCAATGCCAAGAATGGGTCATTTCCAATTGGGCCATGTTTTTTTGTTTAATTTTGGGCCTCAATTGAGCCTAATAGCACAAGATTCATTTAAGCCCAACAAATTAATGCATAATTCACCAACCCTCTCATGCTTAAATAATTCCATAAATGTTAAGGAACCCTCTCATGCTTAAATAATTCCATAAATGTTAAGGTAGTCTTATGGGTTCAGAAATGTATGAGGTGTTACACATAGACCGCTAAAGCAACCCTCAGTCGGGTAGCCAAGGCCGCTAAAGTGGCACAAGGTAGCTAAAGTGACTACCGCTAAAACGGCTCTACGACCACTAAAGCTATTGCACAAAATACCTAGAACCAACAAAAATGCTAAGTAAGTCTTCACGAACTCCGATCGGGGCCTCAGGATTTGTTCAAAACCCCATGCGTGCAAAGGAACTATGCTACTATACCAAATTTGGCATTCTGTACTCAATGAAACCATCAAATTTCCAACCGAGGTCATTTTGATAAAAAGCAGTCCCCACACCCATAGCTCTATTTTTTTCCAAATCTACTCGATAGCCCAAAATTAGTCCAGAAGCCTCGAGACCCATACCAAGGTTCTTCCTAGCCTAAAATCCACATTTCAGAGCTAACGGTGCTGTCAGAATTCTCATCTGAGGCAATTTACTAGGTGTTTTAGTCCAAGACCGATTTCTCAACTTTAAAAGTTCCAAAATAGGGAAATGGGATTAAAACCCAAACGAACTGCCTGAAAACCAAACCGATGGTCTTGGCAAGTCATAAATGGCCTTTAGCTGCTATTGGAAGGCTCAAAATGCTGAAAACAAATGGAAATTGAGAAAATGACCTGGAGGGTCATTACAATACACACTACTAAAAGGACTTTCGTCCTTGAATGTCAATGGATAAAAAGAGACCAGAAGCTAAAAGGGATGAGGTACTGGGCCCACATACCCCGAGCAAACCTTCCTAGATAACCTCTAAGGACAACTAACACTTCCAAGGGATTTTACTAAAGGTATCCATTTTTCCCTCTATATCCTTACTTCACCTTCCAAATAACGAAAAACTCATCCTCTACAACCATCTGGCCTCCAACTGAATCGAGCACGATTGAGGCATGAAAACCCAAACCACAGCATACTGACATCATACGGATACAAGCACTAATAAATGAATACTCAACCAGGACAAAGAAAACCCATGACATGAGTTGTACAACAAACTCTAAATCCATCATTTTCTTACCTTTCAAAACTTATTGTCTATTCTGATTTGCCTAGAAGCTCTCCAACATCATTCTCATCCTATCTATGTAATCACATCACATTAACCTTGAAAGACTAAAGCTGACCCATAAAAAATCCATACGAACTAGCATAGGAACAATGCCTAATGAGTTTCTACCTGAATACTCAAATGGTGGTGATCAAAGTTTGTGATCTCTGTCAAAGCTACTAACTGGTCCGGATGACCCTCAAAACCAATAGTCATGAGTTCATAACACAACTCTCAAAACTGAATGGTCTGCTTCAGAATGCCCCACCAACTGTGGGTGAAACCATGCTAAGCTCAACTTGAGTACACTTTTTCCACTCAATAGACAATCAAATTTCTGATGAAACTGAGAATCCAAGGTCAAAAGTAGTAGAAACCAACACCATATGTTGATAAACCATCTCTCGAACATCTATATAAGACAATCTTCTTGAACTAAAGAAAATTGAGCCGATATGTAGAGAGTAGGCCTAGTCAAACCTGTCAATGAATGCTCAACTGAATTAAAACCTCAAAATGGGGCGGCAACCAAGTTACACAATCCATAACTATAATCTCAACACCGAAGCTGAACTACTCAATCTCAACTATCCAAACAAATCCTATTAACAAGTAAGCATCCACGTACCGAAATTTATCACAACCCCCAAGCTGTTATTCGAAAGAGTCAAAAACTACAAATGAAGCCAATAAGTCTTCACTAGATTCGAATACCCAAATCAATATTGCTATCAAAAAACAAGCATATACACCAAACCAATCTCACCTTCAGAGACTAAGTATATATCCAACGGTTTTTGTAAGGGCTGAGACTGGAATGTTACCGAAGAGCATACTCACAACTGAGGAGAACCACATGCTAAAGATACGAGCAATCAAATCCACATCCGCTGAGGGCATAACACATCAAGGTATAACTAAGAACTCACCCAGGCTGCAAAGAGTACTAATTGTAGCCAAATCTCAAGCAAATCAAAAACTATGATATTAGCCTGATTTGGTCAAACTAATACTGAACTGAGGAATTTTTGAATTCACCCATTTAAATTAGCCTTAACTCAACTGAACCATACACATCATAGAAAGAATGGAGTTCCCATCTCAACACCAAAACCAAGATCAAGACTACTATAGAGAGATGAACTAGACAAATTAGAATGACAAACCTCAGGCTTATCAGCA
This sequence comes from Capsicum rhomboideum, assembly GCA_031232105.1. Classification (NCBI taxonomy): domain Eukaryota; kingdom Viridiplantae; phylum Streptophyta; class Magnoliopsida; order Solanales; family Solanaceae; genus Capsicum; species Capsicum rhomboideum. Next base: position 58,241,327 of record CP124718.1, read on the forward strand.
GTAGGAGCGGGCTATAGAAAAGATCATCGAAGCTAGAGTCACTACCAAACCATAGAAGGAAGGTACCACATCTCTAAGAGACTGATCTGGCCACACTGACTGCTCATTAATCCCACATTACTGACACTTTCTGGACCAAAGGTTAGTCTCTCTACAATTGTAACAAACCCCTGAATCTTTAACCTGGTGAGAAACAAGAGCTGACCCCAACTAGATGACTAACTCACTCCTGGGGAACTCCCTAGACTAGTGGCCAAACCACTCTACTATTAAAACATATCCCTGGAACACTCTGATGCACTATACCTATTGACCCAGAATGGCTGCCACGGCCTGAAGACCTAGATCCAAAACCCTATAGTACCTCACATGAACTCTACCCACTATGAATACCATAACCTGTCTGAGAGTCACCTATAATCTGAGGCTTTACCTAAATAAGCCTGATAGGTTGCAAGTAATGCTGACCTCTGCTGAGAGAATCCTTACCTCCAGATGGAATACCACTAACACTATACTACAGATATGGTCTCTTGCTGCCACTTCCATATATCTCAAGACATGCCCTCTCTGTAGTCCTCTTATGATCAACAACCTGAAGTAAAATAGACCCAACTACTATCAAATACTCTGATGCCAAGTTGAGTGGTAAAGTTAACCCTCTGATAAATCTATGCACCATCTCATGCTCTTAACATATAACACAGAAGTATGCCTGGCCCACTCGAGAAACCCAATCTCATACTTTAAAATTGACAGAGAACCCTGCTGAACACCAACAAACCAAACTCTGGTCTGAGAACCACCCAACATTCTAGGCACTATCACTGACTGTGAAGTATCCAAAAAAAGACTCAAAATTCCTAACACATCATCCTGAAAAGCTGAGGCGATCACAAACTCTGTCGGAGCATAGGCTGGCCCCAGACCCACTAACAAATGCTAAATATCCTTGATTCTAGGCTCTAACTCCCTGGTATAACTCTAAACTAGAACTCTGGCAACACGTGTAAAAGTTCTGTACATATCTATCGACAACATCATGCTATCCATCTGAGAAAGAGTGGAGTCAAAAGAGGTACTCAAAAGTTTATAGAAGTACGGACACATGATAAACAGTTAAGAATTGAGATTTCCAAGGAATGCCCTATAGCCTCCCGAAGATAGGATATGCACGTCATCGTACCGATCCACAAAATTCTACTAGGCATCTTGCTCTTGTACAAACTACACCAGTGAACCTAGGCTTTGATACCAAACTTTCATGACCTAATTTCTTATATCATGATGGCACCTACCATAACCCTTCAGTAGGTAAACCAATCTATAGTACGGAATAACTTGTAATGGAATAATAAGAAAAACGGAAGCTATACTACATGAAAATAAGAAAGAAGTCAAGAAGGAAGTAAACATATCCCCAAAACATAGTGAAGCCAGTACAAAAGCTTCTAACACAATAAGAGTATAAGGTAAAAATATAGAGTAAATAGATATATACAAAGTCATCAATGAAATACAAAAATAGAGAACATTCTAACAATAAAAGGGAGAGCAGGAACAACTCAGAATGTCAAGATCTCACCCCTAATCACCGATCCATGGTAGCTCCACACGATGCACACGTCAACATCAAGAACTCATACTGTGAACAGCAGGGTGCTGAAGTGTAATATGAGTACCAACACGAGATACTCAGTAGGCATCGGCCGACTGAGCTCCAAAGACAATGTAAGTATAAATAATCGATAAAGTAGGAATAAATATTATAGACAACTATCTAAGAAATGAGACATAATAGTACTAATGGAAAAGTAAATATAAACTATCATACCCTACAAGTAATTCGGGATGAAGCTATGCCAGTAAGAAGGATAAGCTATCATATACTACCCATAGTTAGGAACGAAGGTACAGTGCCATAAGTAGTTAGTCAACGTATGCTAGTATAGTGAAGGATGGAATATACAATGTACAATAGAAGTATGAAGGAAAAGATATACAAGAGATACATAATAGTAATATGAAGAAAGGGTATATATATATATATATAATAATATTATGAAGGGAACCGGTCATATATCATAAGGTTAGCTAAACCTGAAAGTCCTAACCAAAGGGAGCTGGTCTAACTGCCTAAATCTCACAAGGATTACGATATCAAGAAGGGAGCTAACTCTAGCATAATCAGAGTTTCTAACCAAAATGTGAATAACCATAAGATGGTTTAATAATAATAAAGCTCATCATAATAAGATAAAGGGAATCAGAAGCGTAACGACAAGTTCCAGTACAAGTCCATAACCAACCGGCCACGAACTATATAGTAATACCAAAATAATAGTGTAACCGGCTAGCCCAGACAAACAATAACCTATCCTAGCCCCCATAAGCCTAGAAGGTAGAATCAATCACTCTGCAAACAACAACATAACCTATACTTATGCAGCCCCCCATAAGACTGATAGAAACAAGTGCCAAATAATTATATTGGTGATAGGCGATGCATGCAAAGGAATGAATGCCATAAAATGAACCAGATGAAACAAGATAAACCAAGTACCATATCCAACACAAGTTTATACACCTTCTCCAGCTCAGCAGCTTGCAAAGGCAGGACCTACGACGACCATCCTCCTGTGGGACTGTGGCTCACGAACGAAGGGGCCTATAGGGGACTCGAGATATCCTTATACACTGTCGCATCCCAAACCAGGATCTCCATAATCCATATCTATAACAGTAGTAATAATGAGAACTAAAATCAAACTGAAACAAGTGGATATTAATAAGAGGCTAGATGATCCATAATTATACACCAAAACACTCAAATCATAATCATAAACAGATGTTGGACTCAAATAGAAACTCTAAGTAACCAACAGTAACCAGAATAGGTGATCCTATAAAAAGCCAACCTCAACCATAAGATGACGACAAACTCATACTAAAATTCATAAGGATGACATAGATAATCCAGGGGTCCTAAGCACCATCACCAATCCATTTATTTAGTAAAGTTTAGTCTAGAGCAGTTAAATCTTCTAAGACCAGGCGGGTTAGATCACTAGGTTAGGGAGGTGCAGTCAAAGATCAGTTACTGCCCTTCCCAAGGGTAAGAAAGCTAAATAGGCATGCAATCAAGTTTAAGTCAACCCACACCCAAGGTAATAGCCTAACAAAGTAGTCATAAGCCCATCTAAGCCTAAATGAGAGTCATTTGAATCATTCTATCTAAAAAAGGCAGTCGGACCCACTACCAGACCTTAATAACCCAACATAAGGGAAACACCTACCCGAACCTAGGGGAAGGTTTCTCAATCCATCCCAAGGAACTAAAAGAGCTAAGTCTAGTTCTAAAGGCAAATCATATACTAACATACGGGAAAACAAACCCAAGTTTTGGCAGAAAGGGGCCGTAACTGAGTAAATTGAGCATGGGAATGCAGATAATGCATGCATACTACCACCAGTATCCAAACAAAGCAAACGTAATCGTCAAAACATCTATAAACTAAGCAACAACTCCTTTAAATCATAAAGAACTAACCTAGTGTCCATGGTCTAATAACCAAGGCCTCGGGCCCAACAATGTAATATATAGAATAATAAGAGTATATAAGAATATGTAGAAACTCAGAACCGGGATCAACGAGAGATATCAATCTACCATGTGAATTTAACCAAGGAATATCATTAAAATGGATAAGTTCTACTACAACTCCTACAGTAAGGATTATCAGTGCCAACCTAAGGTCGTATACCTAAATGATCAGGCGTTACAATATGCTAAATCTATGACGGGTGTTCTAGGCTAAGGCACAATTTACAATTCTATACTAAATCCCCTTAATAGGACAAATACTAATACGACTGGACCTAACCCATCTTATAACCCCCACCTAGCTTGCAATCAATATAATACATAGTCTCATAGAGAAGAGTAGATCAAATCCTACCTCAATGCCGAACCACAGTTTCGAACCATCCACAAACTGCTTGTCTTAAATCCTTGGTCTCTGAATGACGTTGCACTATCAAAATTACAATCTACATGTTAACATGAGTAAAACAAGACCCATATTGCAATATAAAAGTTTTGGCCAAAAATCGAGTCAAAAATAGACCCGTGAGGCCGCAAGTGAAATTCCAAAATTGAATCTGTCATGAGGTCCCTTGAAGGAAAAGGAACACATGCTCGAAAGTTGAGCACTAATAAAGTCTCAATTGGGGATATAGATAGGAAAAAATAAGAATTAAATAAATAATTTGACCAAAAACTTCTGAGATATAGATAGGGATAAGGTCACACCAGCTCCCTCCATACGATCCCAGCTCCAATTTGTAATTAGCCTCACTTCCTTGAGCTCACAAGACCATAACTGGACGAATAAGAGTTAGAAAATGGCTGAAAATTGCGTGAAAAGAGAATATATAGACCCAGAAGTGATCGCTTAAGAGGCCACTTAGCCGGTAAAGCAGCAGTTTTCTGCTAAACTGACAGGTAAGGAGGGTTAAGGGGCTGTTAAAGCAGCACCCTAGTCGCTAAAGCAGCATCCACTAAAGAAGACATGAACCGTTAAACCGACCCTCAGTCGGGTAGCCAAGGCCTCTAAAGTGGCACAAGGTCGCTAAAACGACTACCTCTAAAACTGCTCTACGATCGCTAAAGCGGTTGCACTACATACCTAAAACTAGCGAAAATGCTAAGTCCTTACAAATTCCTACCGGAGGCTCGGGATTCATTTGGAACCTCGTGTGCTCAAATAAACTATGCTACCATACCAAATTTGACATTCCGGACTCAATGAAACCATTGAAATTTCCAATCTAGGTCATTTCAATAAAAAGTGGGTCGCACACCCATAGCTCTATTTTTTACCAAATCTACCCAATAGCCCAAAACAAGTTTGTAAGCCTTGAGACCCAGACAAAGGTTTTTTCTAGCCTAAAATATACGTTTTGGAGCTAACAAGCTGTCAAAATTCTCATCCGAGACCTTTTACTAGGAGTTTTGGTCAAAGACCAATTTATCAACTTCAAAAGCTCCAAAATAGGCTTAAAGCCCAAACAAACTACCCGAAAACCAAATCGACAGTCCCGACAAACCATAAATGACCTATAGCTGCTATGAGAAGGCACGAAATGCCGAAAATATACGAAAATGGAGAAAATGACCTAGAGGGTCATTACAGATATTAAGCAACAAACCACTAGCTTATTTCAAAAGCTCCAAATGCACTTAAAACCCAAACAAACTGTCCAAAAATCAAATTGATGGTCTCGATAAGTCATAAATGACCTATATCCTCTATGGGAAGGCATGAAACGCCAAAAACATATGAAAATTGAGAATATAACCAAGAGGGTCATTATAGATATTAATAGACCAACCACTAGTAAAAGCATATATCTATAAATAGAACACCTTAACTAAGAATAAACAAATCTTAAGAATGAGCTGAAAAGGAGTAGATCCAAGGGAAAGGGAAGCATATTGAGCTACTCATCAACAAAGAACTTCAAAGTGCAAGATGTTACTTCTAGTGAAAAATCTTAAAGAAGGAAGATGTCACATGAATACGTTTATGTAATGCGTTTAATACAATATATAAAACAAGTACACATAATACGTTTAATCATCAAATATTGGTGTATACATAATGTTTAAGAAACTTTCTAAATATGAATTAATTCTAGTATATTTCTGCAAGTAAAGACAGAGTAAACTTTCTATACCAGAAAGCAAGATGAACAACCCTTCTGCTTCCCAAAACAAGTGCAAGTAGGATCCAATAGTAGAGCACAAAATGGCATAGAAGAGTTATGATACACCTATATTATCATCAAACAAATTACTTTCAAAACTATTCAGAAACAACTTCCCAAGACTGAATAGGGAGCCATAAAAACTCGATTCAAAAATCATCTTATCAGTAACAACATAAGCAAGTGCGAAAGAACAACAAAAATTATGGCAATACTTTAAAATCATCTGAGAAGCAAAATTTATCATCAATTATGAAGATTTAAGAAAACAAGTGGAATGTTTCCTTGTTTCTTACTGAATATACAGATATTTTGAGAATCAAAATTGATCAATTCTTAAGAATTGGGGATTTAGTATCATCTTCTATAAGTAATCCTATTTTTTCCAATAGGGTAAGACACAGGGACCCTTAAACCATGGGAAATAACAATAAAAATGAATGATTAACCCTTATTCCTAAACTAGAAAAAATGACAACTAATCAAATGCAAAGAAATATAGTTACTTGAGATGGAAATAGAGACCAATAAAACCCTATAAAGTAAGAGGCAAGCTGCCATAGAGGGGCGGGCTATCGTAAAGGGGCGAGCTGCTAGAGATATCTGTTGTAGAAGGGAGTTTCCATAGAGAAGCGAGCTGCCATAAAGGGGAAAACTGACAGAGAGGGGCGATCTGCCATAGAGAAGTGACGAGAAAGCTGGCGGAGAGAGGCGACGAGAAAGCCACTGGAAGTTGACCTATGAAAAAGAGTGTGAGGAACGTCTATGATGAGAAAGCCCTAAATAATCTCTTTTAAAAAATATTAATTAATGGAATGAAACTAGTGATAGATAGACTGTCGTTATTTCCAGAATAACTTTTAATAAATTTTTGTTCCACACTTTTCATTGCTAATTTGGTAGAGAGATTGGGGGAGCAAAAATTTAGCACCAAACTCTAGCGATGAAGTTAAATTTATGTTGCTAATATTTCATTATATTGGATGTCAATTATTTTTTTGCTTTTTTGGGTACAAATATTCAATTTGGTATCTAATCCATCGCTACTTAACGATGAAAATCCGTTTGTAGCTAAAATCTGTCGCTTAACCCAACTTTTCAGTTAGTGACATTAAGATGGGATGAATGATACCCACATTGCATATATGCACTCCAGGTCAAAAATTAGGTTAAAAATCACCCAAGGATCCTGCTTATGAAATTTAGAAATTGAACCTGCAATTTAATCCCTCGCGGGACAAGGATCTGATGCTTAAAGTTTGAGCATGTACAACTCCCAAATAGAGTCCAAATCAGCCCCACAATTAAAGGAAAAATAATAATTTAACTAGAGAATTACATTGGAATTTAGATTGAGAACTAATGAATTATCGACGGAAAAATGATCAAAGATCAAGCAAATACCTAGACCTAGCTCCAAACTACGTTTCCATAGGGTTATCAAAGCTCAAACGGATCAACTATGGAAGAAATTCAGGTAAAAATAGAGGAATAGTCAAATTAGATATTATATATATACATCTACCACCGCTTAATTGGAGGTTTAACCATTTAAGCAGCACCGCTTAAGCAATTGACCAATCGCTTAAGTAGTGTCACTATTTACTTGACCCTCTGCTTATGCGGCTCCCTAGTCGTATAAGCAGTTCCATTTAAGTAGAGAAGAGCCCACTTAAGTGGTGGGATCTGACATCAGGTCTAGCCGCATAAGCAGCCTCCTATTGCATAAGATGCTCCACTTACGCGACCGAATGGGCGCATAAGTGGCTACAATAGCTGATGCACTAACAAATTTTTGCTAAGTTTAAAAAGACTCCGACCAGGTGCTCAGGATTAATTCAGAACCCCATGCACACAAATGAACCATGCTACCCTACCAAAAATGATATTCCAAACTCAATGAAATTGGTAAAATTCCCAATGGAGGTCATTTGAAAAAAAAGGATCCCATACCCAAACTTCCATTTTAACCTTAGCCAAATAATATCCCAAATCGAGTCATGAAGCCTCGGAACATAAACTAAAGGTCCCCTAGCCCAAAATCCACATTTCGAAGCAAACAGATCGATCAAAATACTCATCCAAGGTTGTTTATGTGAAGTTTTGGTTGAACACCAATTTCTCTACTTCAAAAGCTCCAAAATAAGAAAACTAATATAAAAACCAAAAAAAACTGCACCACACTACCCATCCCAACAAGTCATAGATGACTTGGGGCAGCTATAGGAAAGCTCTAAACGTAGAAACTACATGAAAAGGAGGAAAATGACCTTAAGGACCATTACAACATGATCTGATGCACTGTTTGTATGGGACTGCTATGTTGAGGGTGTCGGTGACCTCCACTGGAAGAATCCCTACCTCTGGAAGAAATACCACTTAAGCTGAGTAGATGGCTAGGCCACCTATCGCCACTTCCATAGGTCTCGAAGCATGCCTACTCTACATTACTCGTATGACCAACAATATCCAAGAAAAGAGATCCAGCTCCTACTAAAGGCTATGACACCAAATGGAGTAGTAAGATCAATCCCTTAACAAACTTCTGCACTCTCTCATGTTCTATAGGAAATTTCATAGATTTATGTCTTAAGACCTATAGACGTCAGGGTAAGAGGCCTAACTATTAGCTCAACTTCAGTGGTATTACTTAAAGAGGTATGGATTTTTCTAATGGAGGTTACCATCACCCTCAACTTAGCAAGCCCATATAGATAGTGCCTCAAATCATAGGGGAATGGTGATATCTGTATACACTGCCTGGTCCCAAACCAAGACTTCTAAGTAATTATCGATAATAAAACCTTATAGAATTGATTCAGAAACAAGCATGAGTATAACAAGTTCCCAAATTCAAACCAAAATTAAGATGATCCATGTTTCCTTTTTTTAAACCAGTGTGTAGGTAAAACCTCTACAAATTATGTTCCAAGGTTGAAATCAGTAAGTGGAATCGAGGATAAATCTTTTGAAAATGGAAATAAAACCTACGATTAAACGAGTTACAATTCCTTTAGATATTCCCAAAAAACATCTGTAAACGTGGTATGTTTTAGTCTTAAAAACCGTCATCCAACAGTAAAGGTGGTACGATTCCCGTTTTAAATTCAATTTGAGAGTAGAAGTGATAATATTTCCTTTTTTGAAAATAGTAGTAAAAATCAATGTTTTTCCATAAAACCGTGCCACAATGCATGTGTAAGCACATATAAATGTATGCATGCCATCACCAGTATATAGAAAAATAGGGCATAACCACATAAGTATCTATAACTAGAAATCACAGCCTTTCTAGAGCAAGGTACACTGGCCTGGAATCCAAATGATTTGTATCAAAGACCTCAGGCCCATCAATGTATAGTACAATATGTATAGAAATATATATATATATATATATATATATATATATATCAATAGGGAAAGAGAGCAAGCGGAGGTATCCATGAAAATAAATAACAACCAATTGAGAATACTATTCCCATGATGAAGTACTATCCCTAACCTATACCAAGGATCGCTAGCCTAATCCCAGCATCATAAAACAAACAAATATCCCTAGTCTAATCTTATTGCTACAACAGGCATATAAATATCACCATCCTAATCCTAACACTACAACAAGCATTCTAAACTAAGGCACAAGCTAATATTCTATTCTAAGATCCCCCAAGAAGGTTAGAAAAAGAGGAAGCAATAACATAAATCTTAAACCTGACCTATATACCTCTACCTCATATACAATTGCTACCATACACAATCTCGTAGAGCAAAGTCTATAATAAGGTAGACCGTAACCTACCTAGATGTACAAGAGTAGCCTCAGACCTACCACGAGCTGCTCGTGCTCCTTCTGACTCCTCGAGTAAATAAGGATGTCTTTGATGAATACTATCTTGATTGGATGACAAACCAGACAATTAAGAAAACAAATATCGATAATCTACCAATCTCGGGGACCTACTAGAGAGAAGAAACATTAAAGCTAGCACCAGGAATGTAATTAAGAAAGACTAAACATTTTCACGCTACCAACCCCTCTTTACCCTGAATAAATAACATAACTCTTCTAAAAAACTATCCATCGAGCTCTCACCTCATAAGTAGAGCCACTCATATGGCTAGGGAGCCCATAAGAGGAGGGTCAGGTAAATGGTGACCACCGCTTAAGGGGTGGGAAGTGACATCAACTCTAGCTACATAAGCGGCCCCCTAGCTGCATAAGAGGTTCCTCTTAAGCGACCAAAGGGTGAATAAGAGGTTGCACCAACAAAATTTTTCCTGAGTCTAAAAAGACTCTGACTAGGTTCTCAGGATTCATTAAAAACCCCTGCATGCAAACAAACCATTCTACCTTACCAGAAACGACATTCCGGACTTAACAAAATAGACAAAATTCCTAATAAAGGTCATTTTGATGAAAACTGGGGCCCATACCCAACCTTCCATTTTAACCAAAAACCAATGAATATCCCAAAATGATTCTGAAAGCCTCGGGACCCGAACCAAAGGTTCCCTTAATAGAAAATCAACATTCTGGAGCATACAAAACTGTTAGAATTCTTATCCGAGGCTATTTACTTGAAGTTTTAATCGAATATCAATTTCTCAACTTCAAAAGCTCTAAAATAGGGAAACCAACATAAAAAGCAAATGAATTACCTGGGACCTAAACTACCGGTCCCAGTATGTCATAAATGGCTTGAGGCAGTTATAAGAAAGCTTTAAACATAGAAAATACTTGAAAAAGAGGAAACTGACCAAGAGTATCATTGAGGTTAGGCTTTTTCTTCAGCCATAATAACCTGATTCACATCAAAACAAAGTAAATGTGTGATAGATTATAAATGAACTAATCAATATAAATGCTAATAAGTAAGTTTCAGGCTATATTTCTTAGTAATGATGCTAAAATTTGATACACTCAAGATACAACCTCAGATGATGTAACACAGTGGAATACAAATATAGTAACCCAAACAAGATTGGGGTTGAATCCCATAAAGAATAGGAGAATCATACAAATTGGATGAATACCATGTTGATGATCTGATTTTTATTTCACAAGAGTTGAAAATAAAATATAACTAAAACTAAAATTTATAGTGATAATAAAATATATAAACTTATAAGATTAAAGTATAGTGAGTGTATCCCTATAGTGGCATGCATAGTTCATCGATTTTCATTGATAAGTCGACAATTTGTGACTCATTATGCATACAATTGATACTAAAGTGATATCCTAAATGCCTAGTTTGAGGCAATTCTTATGTTAATTTGATTGCATGTAGGTAATAATGTTGAAGAACCTACCAAAGGAAGACAAGGACCATAAAGGAGCAAAAGCTTGGAGAAAATGAAGATGTGATAATGTTAGATTTGCTAAAACAAGTGTGGCATTGCATAAGCCAAGTGCATAAATGTCACAACCCAACTACCTAGATAGTATAGGCACCTACTCTAATCCACCTAAATAGGAGAACCCTTACCACCCATTTTAAAATTTATGCAGAAGTCAAAAAGAAAATAAAGAAAATGCCTTTAGTATTACAGCCAGTTTGCAAAACTTTAATTACAATTGAAAACCTTTCAAAATAACTGTAACCCTTCCCCATGAACTAGTTTAAATAGGTACAAGAGCGGCTAGGAGAAAGTACAACAAGAGACACAACTTCTACCTTGGGAATAAATACTGAAGCTGTTGGAGAATCTTTACCGTGTCAAGCCTAAAACACCTATTGATCCTGCAATCAGACTATACCCCAAAAAGGGTATAGCAAGAGTAGTACCAGCACAAAACCACATATACTGGTAAGCATTATCGGTCGACTTGAATTAAATAACATAAACATCACGTAAATATTTAGAAAAAAAAACAACTGGTTGGGTATTATAAGAATAATACATTTAGCCAATTATTATCACTTGGATATTAACAACCTTTATACACCATGTATCCATCACTTGCTAAATCAAAGCTCATTCCATAAATTATCTACAAGTCCTACAATTTTGAACCTCAAGGTTTGTAACCCTTAGCCAATAATAATTAATACCCTTAGCCTTGTTCCACAAACCCGGTCATACTTTGACACTCTAGCATCCTTCAGCTCATTTAAGTCTACAAACACAATTTAGAAAATGGTGACACCTGCCTTCTCGGCCTAAAATACAATAACAGCTAGACCACTTAGCATATCACCACATACTATCATAGACACCTATATAGTAAGGGTCAACATAGAAAATAGCTTAAGTAACATATCACTACCCACCTCATGCTCTCCCATAATCATAGCCAATATAGGCATACAACAGTTCAATACTCCTGAACCCTATCATGAAACTATCTTTCAGGTTCATAATACTTAACCTTGTAATAAGGATAATATAAGGTTTAGTCAAAAGAGTCAACAAGGATAACCAATTAAGTCAACTAAGACCAATAATAAGATTCAAAGTCAACAACCATGAAACAACTATCATAAAACCATATCCCATTTGTACAAGTAATAGACAACATAGAGCCATATCACAACTTACAAGCAACCCGATCAACTCAAGGATCCTTAATAACAACAACCATAGCAATATTATACATCCTAATTTACACAAGAAACAACCTTAGCAATTAAGCAAACAAACCCGATTCACTCAAGAAACCAATGCAATCAAGAAATACATAATCCTTGGTCCACTCAAAGAACCGTCACACTCATATGTACCTTGTACACACATGTTGTGGTTCTTATGTATGTGCCCACTAGTCATGAACTACAGGATACAAGTCATTGTCCATGTACCAAATCCCAGACATTAAGTATCTGCCTACCTTATATCACTAATCTCGTGGAGCTATCCAAATATCGGTACATTCCACAATAATGTTAGATATCACAACAATCACAACCACAATGATAACAAATAAAACATGTAAAATCCAACAAGCATTCATATAAGTTCATTGCATATGATTAACACTTAGGATATCAAATAATCATTCACTTTCCTTGAACATGCATTGTACAAGCAATACTAAGAATTAGTCATCATGCACACATAACACAAATTGGGTTTTACTACTTTAAAACCATCACCTACAATTTGCACTTAAACATATTTGGTGGCATACCCCTACCCCCAACTGTTCATCCTAAAAGTTTACTATATTATCAACTTCTCATTCCTCTAGTTACCACCATAGATTCTTCTAGTCACCTTTAATGAATAAGAATTTAATTAAGTTTCCTCTTAATTTCTGAGTACTACACCATTATTAACTAAACAAGGATGAACAATAACAATGTAACATGAAATTCCATTAAAAAACATTATTGTAACATAAAATCAATATTCCACCCATATTATCTGGGTTCCATTCGTTTTATCCATCCAAACGCCTTACCCGAAGCCCAAAGCATGTGATCTCCCATTAATTTAGGTTATGCTTATGCTTTCTAACCCAGGTCTAAACTAGTCAGCTAAGCCTAGCATACCTGGATGCCACATAGCTGCTACAAAGAAATGAACGCGGGTTTTTGACTCCATGAAGGTGAATATTTACATGCAATTGATGGAAAATCCATGGGTTTTAGCCTATTGATGCAAAATCCCTCCTCTCCATTGCTCCCAGGCTATGAGGTTACCCTAGGAGGTTTTTTAAATGAACCTCATGCTTTTATAGCTGAAGAGAAGAAAAGAGAAATATAAAATTCACACATGGGGTTTCTGGTCCAATCATCCCGCTATAGTGGCTTGCATGCTCTATGTTGGCACCGCTATAGCGAAAAAATTTCTGCTATAGTAGAATGACGTCAGTCTGACTAAAATCTAAAATTTAAAATTTCAAAATTGTAAGTCGTGTCACCCCATACTAATTGGAGATCATATTTTTGAAATTTTCCATAACTCATGCCCTAATGCGGTGTTTTTTAATAACGATTAAATAGGTCATTACAGTAAAGCACAAGGTGTGTACTAGATTCACAATAAGAGAAAGGATTACACACACAGATAGATTATGAAGGAAGCCTCCAATGACGATTGTATGAGTAGGGGTTAAGTTGTGTTATCGATGCGAGCACCATTAGTAGACGCAAAAGTCAACAAAAATCCTAAATAATCTAGCACTAAAAGAGAAGATTATGCATCTTGGCAAGCTGAAAGTGTACATAGCACAAGCATTATGCGATCCCGATAATACATGTATTGATAACAATCTCAATCGAGTGACTAAAATTTATATCGAGAATGTGGAAATTACAACACAAATAAATATAGTGGAGAAATTAAGATGAGAATTAAAAGAAATTAAGATGAGAATAGAAGAAAGAATGGCTGATTGAAAGCACAATTAACCTAGGGAGAAAGAGAACTTGATTTCATTTAGAATAGAGAAACCCGATTTGAATCCATAAATGGGTAACTCTTGTGAAAATCAAGGTTAAGAAGTTCTAAATCAACAATGGGAATCCACCCATCACTAACCTAGATTTAGCTACACTAAACAAGACTAAAGGGATTCCACCTCCAAAACACTCTTTAAGAGTAATATTCTCAAATCATCAAAATCTAAGGAAGAAAATAACTAAGGCCACTATTTATAGTTATTGCCTTTACAAAAATAGCCTATTACAAAAAATAGTCCAAAAGTGACTATTTATGAAATAACCCACAAAGACCTTTCTTGATTTCCCAAACTGCCTCTTGATCACTCATAGCCTTGTGTCTTTGTTGCTCCATGGCTTCCTACCACACTATCATCATATGTGGAAGCCCCTTCTAATATGCTCCAAGCTAACCATGCTCATAACATCCTCCCTTTCTTCAAAAGGATTCATCCTCGAATTTGGACCTTGCAAAAACATGAGAAGGACAAACAATAAATATATCCTCATAGCATTAGAGTTTGCATAAGGGTTAGCAATAACAATTCTATCACCATTCCAAGGGTGCACACATTTTATACATAACCAAGCATCAATGAGCCACAAATGGGTTGTAACCCAATAAAACAAGAGATACTTGGCTATATAGGAAACATTGACAAAGCGGTGAATCAAAAGAACCATGATGTTAGGGCAACCACACATGTAAGTCCTTAATGGTTCTATATTTAGAAAAACACAAATCCCTTTTAAGTCAAGTAACACATGATAGGCCACATAGCTAAATGTCATGTCATAAATAAGGTCATCCCAAGTTAAGACTCCACCAAATGTACTAGCTATCTTTAAAAATGGAATTACTCCCAATTCATCACTGGGGTCAAATACAAAGGTATTCCCCACACAACTTGGAAAATATAACTCATTCAAACCCATAAGATCAAGTAATAACACAGAGCAATAATCACATGAGAAAAACAAATGTTACTACTATACTTATCACCATGAAAGCCAACAACCTCACTTATAACTTGCTTATCATTTGGACCAAGCATTTCATCATAAATGCCACTATTCAAATCATTATCGGTGTCACGCCTCGAATTCCAATGGGGCATACTGGCATCCAAAGTCGTTAAGGGCCAGAGAGAACCAACTTACGTCCATGTACATTCATATGCATGTCACTAAATGAACAATGCTCTATCACATATAGATGCAAGATGCCAATGGCGGAAGTCATGGAAAAATATTCAATAGATATGAAACTTGGCCGTTAAGGCCACCACATCAAAATGGACACACATGCCTTCATTTGTCTTACAACATCTACAAAGCCTCTAACAGATACATATACATAACCAACCTAAAGTCGGGACAAGTCCCCGCTTTATACAATCCTTTATACAATACCAAAACAAATGTACATAATGGCTCGAAAAGCCCCGAATCAATCTGGAGCTCACCAACAGTTTGCAGATGATCCATATCCTACTTGTAACACCCAGTATACTCCCAACCCTATATGACGATGTTGAACAATGGTTACTTAGGTGTCGAGATGCCATGAGTAAGTAATTTGTAATGTTAGTGATGAGAAAAAAATTAAAATTTGGCCTCGTATATGTGATTAGCCCTTCGTAGGAAGTATTTTGTGATTTTTGTGGAGCATTTGTGGGGTTCAAAATGAGGCTAAGAGGACCTCCAAACAAGGTATATTAAAGGTAAGAAGTAAGGTAAAGAATAGGACTTGAAGTATCTAACTAAATCCGCGAAGAAAAGTTGAAGAAACGAAAATTTGAAAAAAATTGGAGTGGGGCGCACTAGAGGGCATGCCAGGCTGGTTTTGGCCACTTTTTAAAAGTTGGAAATTGTCTAAGTCCCAAGGGTGCCCGGGGACGTACCGGGCCCATTTTT
Organism: Capsicum rhomboideum; assembly: GCA_031232105.1. Lineage (NCBI taxonomy): Eukaryota > Viridiplantae > Streptophyta > Magnoliopsida > Solanales > Solanaceae > Capsicum > Capsicum rhomboideum. Next base: position 58,257,400 of record CP124718.1, read on the forward strand.
GCCACGTTTCTTCTACAACCATGAGCATATACATGAAATGAGTAAAGTATTATATTGGTATGATAAAATTACTCGTGAAAAAATTTGGCATCAAAATGACGATTTTACCCTTGGGGTCAAAATGAGCCATACGTGGCTAGAATCACTTGTTTTGGGGATTGAGGCTACGGATATGAATAGCGTGAGTGGGAATATTGTTGTAACACATCTGAGGTGATTTAAACATGATAAATTATTGAGTTTATTGGGTTAAGTGAATTGGGCTCAATAAAAGGCCCAAAATGAGAAGAAGACATGGGCCAAAAATGGGTCAAATGACCCATTCTTGCCTTGACCTTCTAGACACAACATTAAATGCCACAAGAGTGGATAAGGATGGAATTAAAGGCCTATAAAAAGGGGAAAAAATCTGATTTTATTCACTTGGAAACTCTCATGCTTTCTAGATATTTCTCAACTTATTTTCTCTCAAACCCTAAGAGTTCAAGCCAACTTTTGGAGCAAGATCATCATTTTTTAAGCTTGGGTAAGTGATTATTCTTATGGATTAATATATTATATGCATGGGAGAGTATGTAAATCATGTTGGTTGTGCTTGGAAGTGTTGAACATGGTACTTTGTGGTTTTGTAAAAGATTTGTTATCCATGGGATTTAAGCTTGAAATATGACTTGTGATTTGGATGAAAGGGCATGGTATGGATGAAATACGAACATGTATGGTGTGATTAGGTTATTAGACTTGTTATTTTCATATAAGTGTAAATTATGGGATTTTGGATGATTTGTTTTTGTGAGGTGTACTGAAGTAATTTGATGGAATAATTGTAATGTTGTGGTGATGAAGAGTGGAAAGTATGAACTTGGTGTGACATGCTAATGGTTTATGATATTTTGTTCAATGTTGGTAATATTGTGGGATTATTGGTATGATGATTTCATCAATGGTATGGTCAAGGGGGAAATGACATGTTAAAGCCAAACATGTAACTTATTGTCATTATATGCCATTGTAAGGTAGTTGGTGGTTAATGTTGGTTTCGTTATGTACTTGTGTTGTAGAGTGAAACATAAGTAAGGAGCGGGACTATTCTATGCACGTCTAAGATTGTATATTCGTATTGAGAATACAAGGTATGTAAGGTTCCTGTTTCTATATCCTTCTGCAACATGTTGTTCACATTGACATTGGACTTGTTTCAATTCCGAGAGGCCTGAAGTATATCAATTCAGGGTGACGTATATTGTTATTCATATGTGTCCTATTCTTAGATGACTTATGGTTCATTTATCTCTTGTTCATTGATTGAAGCTCCAAAGATGTCATAACGTTGTAAGTTCTAAAAGAACTATCTCAAAGAGAGTAAGATGTAAGAGAATCTATTTATTCTTGAAAAGCATTTTCCAATCATGTCATGTTCCAAAGTCCTATAGTATGATGATTATCCTTGTACCAATCCTTCATAAGTAAAAGTACCAATCTCATAAGAGTAATAAGAGAGGTGATGTGCAAGTTAGTATAATTATTCCTCATAAGTGAAGATGTCAATCTCATGAAGTAAAGGAGTGAAGTGAGATGTGTATATAAGTGCATGCTTTTATGTCATGATCTTTAACGTGCCATTCTCATAATCAAGTAAAGGGTATAAGATTGTAAAGAAGTAATGCGCATGGTTACTATACGTTTCATTGAGTATGGATCACATTCTAGAGGGTATAAGTTCAATATGGAATAATCCCAATATTATGTTGTCATTTAATATAACCCACCAAAGGTGGAGGCCCGGTATTATATACTATCATGATCCTTAATGTATTAATCTCTCATAAGTTGATATATCAATCTCTCCCATGTATGTTACCCCACCATGAGAGTGGATGTATGTTTCCCCACCATGAGAGTGGATGTATGTTAACCCACCATGAGAGTGGATATATGTTAACCGACCATGAGAGTGGATGTATGTTAGTGGATGTATGTTAACCCACTATGAGAGTGGATGTATGTTAACCCACCATGAGAGTGGATGTAGGTTAAACCATTAATAGAGTAGATGTACGTTATATTATTAACCCCCCGATAGAGTATATGTATGTTATATTGTTACCCCACCACTAGAGTGGATGTATGTGGATGAATGTTATTCTTTTACAACCTACTAACCAAGTAGATGAACAATAGTGGTAATGAACATAGAAGCAAGAAAGAATCTCTTGCGTATAGAAGAATCTATTGGAGGCAAGTCTCTTGAGTGAAGGTAATTTTCCTTGAAGGAGAGTAATTATAAAAGATATTATATAAAATGATGGTTTATCCACATTGACTATTCTCTCATATTTTATTCTATTGACATTCTCATGTATGATGCTATTTCTTATGAGCCTTACATACACAGTACATTCTTCGAACTGACCCCCTCGGGGGACTTACCTTACATGTTGCAGGTACAAGCATTAGTAGACCTCCTCAGTAGACTGTGGATCATTTGCAGAGTTTTGGTGAGCTCCACTTGGTTCAGAGCTTTCTGGGTCATAGTTGTATACTCGTTTTGATATTGTAAATGTAGTATAAAGCGGGGACTTGTCCCGACTTTAAGTTGGTCTTATTGATGCATCTGTTGGAGGATTTTGTAGACATATGTGGGTATATGAATGTAAGATATGTACGTTCAGTTCGACGTAATGGCCCCAACGACCAAGTTTTATTTATATATATATATATGACATATGTTTCCATATTCATGTTTTCCGCATAGTTGCATGAGGTATAATAAGATTCATATGAGGATATGCATACGAAGGTTCATGAGCAAAGATTGGTTCTCTCGGGCCATATCGACTTCGGGTGCCAGTCCGGCTCAAATGGGATTTTGGGTCGTGACTCTACTGTGGAGGTATACTAGTTCCTGCGCCTACAACAAGTAAGGTAAGTTCCCCAAGGGACGTCAGTACGAAGAATGAACTGAGTATGTAAGGCTATAAGAAACTGTATGTAACATAAGAACTTCAATGGAATCAAATACAAGTGAATAATCAATATGGATAAACCATTGTTCTGTATGTGTGGAACCATGTACATTACATTCATTACTTTCTTGCTTTTACGTTCATCATTATTATCATTTACCTCATATTGTGCTCGGGCCCCAACTGACCAGTGGGTCATAACATCACATAACATAACATTGGGATCATCTCTAGCTAGGCTTATGCCCCTTTGAGCTACCCCTCATAAATCAATAATCAATCGAGATCGTCTCTATCTAGGAATTCACCCCTTTAATCTACCACCCGCAAATCCAATAATCATTCAGGATTGTCTCTAGCTAGGCTTTTGCCCCTTTGAGCTACCACCCGTACTCAAACTAACAGTATGTGCATTACTTTATTCCTTTCTTTTGTGAGATTGATACATTGGTGGTTATAACATTATTGGAGCTTTGAAACATTAGTCAATGAATAAGATACATGTGAATAACAATATATGTCAAACCTGAAATGAGATATTTTGGAACATTTGGAAATGGATACAAGTAGGTAACAATGAGAACCATAGGTGCTGACGTTCGTTCACATGCATGTCTCTTTATGAATAACATACTGTCTCATGTAACTGATGAAATATAAAATGCCATTGGCGGAAGTCATGGAAAACATGTACATTATATACAACTACGGCCATTAGGGCTATTTTGAATTATACACCTCTTACATTCATGTACCCATGTATGTCTACAAAAGCCACTAGCAGATGTAACTGCAAATGTAACTACCAACACCAACTGAAAGAAGGGACAAGTTCCCGCTATATACAACATATACAAAATCAAAACACATGTACAACAGTGACTCGGAGAAGCCCCGAACTAGCTGGAGCTCACCAATGAACAGCGAACAACTGGTAATTTACTGTGGCGGCCTACTAGTACCTGCGCCTGCAGCAAGTAAGGAAAATTCCCCAAGAAGGGTCAGTACGACGAAAGTACTGAGTATGCAAGGCTCATATGAGATAAAAAAAATACTGCGATGGAAACAAATGTAAGAGAATAATCAATGTTAATAGGTCACCATTCTGTATATGTAGGGAACTGTGTACATTACGTTCTTTCTTTCTCTTGCCTTTACTTTACTTTACTTTTACATCACTCATATACTGTTTGGGACCTCATCATACAGGTGTTCTTTTCACCCCATGGATAAAATATCATCGTCATGAAGGTGTTCTTTTCACCCCATGGATAAGATCATATCGCCATGCGGGTGTTCTTTGCACCCTGTGGATAAAGTAACATCATCATGCGGGTGTTATTTCACCCCATGGATAGAATAACATCATCATGCAGGTGTTTGCACCCCATGGATAACACCCAAGAACACAACCAATATGCTTTACTTTATTCTTACTTTGAGATTGATACAATGATAGTCATAATTTACTTGAAGCTTTGGATCATTAACCAATGAGGGAGAGACATGAGAATAAACATTGTGAGAAACTTAACATTATTAGCACCATAACACCATTGGAACCATTGGACAATAATCCATGAACAAGAGACATGAGTATAATCACTATTGGATCTTTGGAACACAACCTTATTGGCTTTTGGAACACTATCAATGAATATAAGACATGCGATTCACAATTGATCAATGAGTATGAAACATATGATATTGACAATTGGTAACCGCATATAGGATACCTTAGCACATTTCGGGACAGGACAAGCGTAATGTCAATGTGAATACTATTTGCCGCAAAAAGATACGGACAGAGTAACCTTACATACCTTGTATTCTCAATACGAATATACAATCCTAGAGGTGCATACAATAGTCCCGCTCCTTCTTTATGTGTCACTCTACATCACAAATATATAACGAGATTCACATTAACCATCAACTACTTTACAAATGCATATAATATCAATGAGTTACATGTTTGCCTTTAAACATGCCATTTCCCCTTGATAAAACCATTGATGAAATTATTAGTCCAAAAATCTTCCAATATTCCATACATTGACAATGACATGATAATCAACACATTTCACCACAACACTTCTCCTTTACACTTTCTTATCCACACCACATCACAAATAATCCATCAAATTACCTTAATACACCTCATAGCACATATCGGCCAAAATTCCACAATTTACACTTTTAGAAAAATAACAAGTGTAATAACAAAATCACACGATACATGTTCATATTTTATCCATACCATGCTCTTTAATCAAAGGCACAAGTCCTAATTCAAGCTTGAATCTCATAGATCACAAATCTTATATATAAAACACAAAGTGCCATGTTCACCATTTCCGAGCACAACCAACATGATATACATAATATCCCATGCATATAATAAGGTAATCCATAACAATAATCACTTACCCAAGCTTGAAAAGTGATGATCTTGCTCCAAAAATTGGCTTTGAGTCTTTAGGGTTTGAGAGCAAATATCTTCTTTTGGTCTAAAAATTCATGAGACTTGTGTAGAGTAAAAATCATATTTTTGGTCCCTTTTATAAGCTTTTGATTCCATCCTTATACACTCTTTAACATTTAATATGGTGTTCTAGAAGGTCAAATGGAAGAATGGATCATTTTGCCCTTTTGGGCCATGTCTTTCATTCCATTTTGGGCCCTAATTTTGGGCCCAATTGCACATGTAGCTTAGTCCATCAAATTTTATGTATAATTCACCATATATCTCATGTGTAAATAATTCCATAATGTCACGACAATATTCTCTTACAAGATTCTCATTCATTGTCTCAATCGCAAAAATAGAAATTCTAGTCGTCCATGGCTTCCTTGAACATTTATGATACCTACTTGTGTTTCATGATTTGATCATGTAGGGGTATGTAAAAGTGTATTGAAGTATTTGAAGATTTAACAATGCTCAAAGAACTCCAAATAACCAAAAGAAACCATCTAAGAATCAACGTAGAATTGCGTTACAAAACGAGTGCGGAAGGGCACAATTTGTTGTGCCTTGCGCCACTGCTGCAAAGCAAGGCAGTGGCGCAAGATTTCCTCGCCCTATGAACCTGAAGGCTTGCGCCACACCCCCTGAAATAGGGCAGTGGCGTAAGTTTTCATGCCTTGCTGAATTTTTCGGCCACTTCTTCCATACTTGCATATCATCCAATACCTTATCAAAACACTACAAAATACTTACTTAGTAATCTTAATCATCAAGTAAACATGACTCCAAGTTACCAAATGAGGTTGGAAGGTGTACGGGGTGTTACACAAATGCTCCACAAAATCACAAAGCACCTCCTACGAAGGTCTAATCGCACATATTAGGTCCGATATCAAATGTTGCACCAATGACACTATAAAAACATACCCATAGAATCTCAACACCTAGGTAGATATGACCCCAAGGCATCAAATGAAGTTAGAACAAGTACGGGGTGTTACATTATTCCCCCCTTAGAAACATTCATCCTCGAATGTTAATAGTATCGCTTCAATTATGACAAATGTATCTCTATGCTAGAATACATATACATAAACACTTAAGGCTCATGGATACTTACTTGGTATTGGTCCACTTCCACATTTTGAACCTTTTCTTCCATTTGAAACAAATATGGGTACGTTGATTTCATCATTTTTTTTTCTATTTCACATGGCATGTTGTATAGTTCCATTCTTCCTGAATTCCATTATACCTTTCATGAGTGACGCTTTTAAGAGTACTTTATCATCTAACAACACAACATCTACTATATCATTATGATAGGTTCTTTTACCAATACTATATTCACCGACATGTGGAGATATTTCCATTGATGTAACTAATAACTCCAGTGCCCATTATATTCGGATTATAGTAGCCGATGGAATAACATACGATAGAGTAGAGCTCAGATCAGTCAATACATATACATCATGTAACAATATGGTAATATACCTATACCTGTATCGTCATCAGGAGATGTTCCCTCATTCTGCCTGTCCACTAAAGCATAAGTGTGATTCTGGACCCCACTAGTACTGGCTGCTCCTCCGGCACCTCTGCCACGACCAATAGACTGCACACCTTGGTCTAAAGAAGGAACCGATGTTGATGATGCCACAGTGGACCCTGTAGGTCGTACCATACTACCCAAGCCTCGTCGTGGGCAGTCTCTCATTATGTGACCCGACATACCACACCAATAAAAAGCATTCGTCGCCCTCCGACATTCACGTACATGAAATCGTCTGTCTGTGAATCTGGCATCCTACCACTCTACCCACTATGACTGCCCCTGAATCCTCGGGAGTGAGATGGAGCGCCTGTTGTGGAATAAGAGAATGAGGGTTTAGGCGGTAACATTCGAGATCCAGATCCTCCAAGGGACACTATAGACTACCCCATGGATCTCTCCCTTTTTGATGGCCCTTCCTCAGATTCCTGTGTCCCTCTTCTCTGTCTTTGATGTTCTATTTTCTAGGCGAAGGCCTGAATTCTCGCTATATCCATATCTTTATTTAAAGCAGCAATGGTGCAGTCTCTTACCAAATATGGTTCTAATCTATCTACGTATCGATGGACCCTATCCGTCATCGTAGCCACCACATTCAGAGCATATCGAGCCAAGGAATTAAATTGCAAACTGTATTCTCGAACACTCATGTTCCCTTGGCATAAATTCAGAAACTGATCTACACGTGCCTCCCAAATTTCATAGGGGAGGTAACGATCAAGGAATGCTATTTTAAATTCTTCCCAACCAGCTAGGAGTGCATCAATACCCCTTGATCTTTTCCAGTCCTCATACCACAATATTGCTTCGCCTTTCAGTCTATAGGCCGCAAGTTCCACCGTTTCAACCCCAGTCACATGCATAACTTCTAGAGCCCTATGGATTTGATCCACGAAGTCCTGTGGATCTGCTTCCAAGTCTGACCCAGTGAATATAGGAGGGTCCAATTTTAGAAAGTCTTGTGTTCTGCGACTCACCACTCTAGCTGCATCATCCTCATTTGTCATCGGACCAACTCGTCCTTGACTTTGTGCTGCCACTAACTGTGTCAACATATGTACTGCATTCCTAAGATCTTGATCTGTGGCATTCATTGGTGGTTCTGCGGGTACTCCTCTACCGATTGGCTCTTCCAGAGCTGGGAAGGTAGACGAAGATTGCGATGAAATTTCAGCATTTGCTCATCCTTGACTAGCTTGGTCAGGTGGTAATCTGCTCATTCCTTCTCCAGCAGGCATATCAACCTACTTACCTTTACCTCTTCCTCTTCTAGTGTTCGGCATTGTTACTATATCAAAGACAAACATTTACCATGGTTAGACACAATTCAACTTATAACACTGGCTCTATTGCACGATCTAGAAGTGAAGAAAAGAAACAACATCCTAGATGTCCTGTAGCCTCCTACTTATAAATGTGGTGCACAACACATTGATAAGTAAGACTCTACTCAGACACGGCTTTGTAGACACCCTTAGAACGACCTGCTCTGATACCACTTTTGTCACGCCCCAAATCCCAATGAGGCGTGATTGGCACCCGAAGCCGATATGGCCCGAGAGAACTAATCTTTGCTCACGTTTGTTCACATGCATGTCTCTTTATGAATAACATACTGTCTCATGTAACTGATGAAATATAAGATGCCATTGGCGGAAGTCATGGAAAACATGTACATTATATACAACTATGCTCGTTAGGGCTATTTTGTATTATACACCTCTTACATTAATGTACCCACGTATGTCTACAAAAGCCTCTAGCAGATGTAACTGCAGATATAACTACCAACACCAACTAAAAGACAAGACAAGTTCCCCACTTTATACAACATATACAAAATCAAAACATATGTACAACAGTGACTCGGAGAAGCCCCGAACTAACTGGAGCTCACCAATAAACAGTGAACAACTGGTAATTTACTGTGGCGGCCTACTAGTACCTGCGCCTGCAGCAAGTAAGGTAAATTCCCCAAGAGGGGTCAGTACGACGAAAGTACTGAGTATGCAAGGCTCATATGAGATAAAAAAAATACTGCGATGGAAACAAATGTAAGCGAATAATCAATGTGAATAGGTCACCATTCTGTATATGTAGGGAACCGTGTACATTGCATTCTTTCTTTCTCTTGCCTTTACTTTAGTTTACTTTTACATCACTCATATACTGTTTGGGACCTCATCATGCAGGTGTTCTTTTCACCCCATGGATAAAATATCATCGTCATGAAGTTGTTCTTTTCACCCCATGGATAAGATCATATCGTCATGCGGTGTTCTTTGCACCCTGTGGATAAAGTAACATCATCATGCGGGTGTTATTTTACCCCATGGATAGAATAACATCATCATGCAGGTGTTTGCACCCCATGGATAACACCCAAGAACACAACCAATATGCTTTACTTTATTCTTACTTTGAGATTGATACAATGATAGTCATAACTTACTTGAAGCTTTAGATCATTAACCAATGAGGAAGAGACATGAGAACAAACATTGTGAGAAACATAACATTATTAGCACCATAACACCATTGGAACCATTGGACAATAATCCATGAACAAGAGACATGAGTATAATCACTATTGGATCTTTGGAACACAACCTTATTGGCTTTTGGAACATTATCAATGAATATAAGACATGTGATTACAATTGATCAATGAGTATGAAACATATGATATTGACAATTGGTAACCGCATATAGGATACCTTAGCACATTTCGGGATAGGACAAGCGTAATGTCAATGTGAATACTATTTGCCGCAGAAAGATACGGACAGAGTAACCTTACATACCTTGTATTCTCAATAGGAATATACAATCCTAGAGGTGCATACAATAGTCCCGCTCCTTCTTTATGTGTCATTCTACATCATAAATATATAACGAGATTCACATTAACCATCAACTACTTTACAAATGCATATAATATCAATGAGTTACATGTTTGCCTTTAACACATGCCATTTCCCCTTGATAAAACCATTGATGAAATTATTATTCCAAAAATCTCCCAATATTCCATACATTGACCAATACATGATAATCAACACATTTCACCACAACACTTCTACTTTACACTTTCTTATCCACACCATATCACAAATAATCCATCAAATTACCTTAATACACCTCATAGTACATATCGGCCAAAATCCCACAATTTACACTTTTAGAAAAATAACAAGTGTAATAACAAAATCACACCATACATGTTCATATTTTATCCATACTATGCTCTTTCATCAAAGGCACAAGTCATGATTCAAGCTTGAATCTCATAGATCACAAATCTTATATAAAAACACAAAGTGCCATGTTCACCATTTCCAAGCACAACCAACATGATATACATAATATCCCATGCATATAATATGGTAATCCATAACAATAATCACTTACCCAAGATTGAAAAGTGATGATCTTGCTCCAAAAATTGGCTTTGAGTCTTTAGGGTTTGAGAGCAAATATCTTCTCTTGGTCTAAAAAGGCATGAGACTTTTGTAGAATAAAAATCAGATTTTTGTTCCCTTTTATAATCTTTTGAGTCCATCCTTAGACACTCTTTAACATTTAATATGGTGTCCTAGAAGGTCAAATGGAAGAATGGATCATTTTGCCCTTTTGGCCCATGTCTTTCATCTAATTTTGGGCCCAATTGCACATGTAGCTTAGTCCATCAAATTTCATGTATAATTCACCATATATCTCATTTGTAAATAATTCCATAATTTCACGACAATATTCTCTTACAATATTCTCATTCGTCGTCTCAATCGCAAAAATAGAAATTCTAGTCGTCCATGGCTTCCTTGAACATTTATGATACCTACTTGTGTTTCATGATTTGATCATGTAGGGGTATGTAGAAGTGTATTTAAGTATTTGAAGATTTAACAATGCTCAAATAACTCCAAAGAACCAAAAGAAACCATCTAAGAATCGACGTAAAATTGCGTTACAAAACGAGCGCGGAAGGGCACAATTTGTTGTGCCTTGAGCCACTGCTGCAAAGCAAGGCAGTGGCGCAAGATTTCCTTGCCCTATGAACCTGAAGGCTTGTGCCACACCCCCTGAAATAAGGCAGTGGCGCAAGTTTTCATGCCTTGCTGAATTTTTCGGCCACTTCTTCCATACTTGCATATCATCCAATACCTTATCAAAACACTACAAAATACTTATTTAGTGATCTTAATCATCAAGTAAACATGAATCCAAGTTACAAAATGAGGTTGGAAGGTGTACGGGGTATTACAAAAATGCTCCACGAAATCACAAAACACCTCCTACGAAGGTCTAATCGCACATATTAGGTCCGATATCAAATGTTGCACCAATGACACTATAAAACACATACCCATGGAATCTCAACACCTAGGTAGATATGACCCCAAGGCATCAAATGAAGTTAGAACAAGTACGGGGTGTTACAAAAAAAGCTGAACTCCCAAGCTGGCTAGTTGATGTAGATCCTTGACTATATCTTGCTTTTTCGCCAACTGGCCACTAATGCCTACTATTGGTTTACGGTATAATGCATCGGCTACCACATTTGCTTTTCCTGGATGATATAACATGTCAATATCATAATCTTTTAAGAGTTCCAGCCACCTCCGTTGCCTCACATTTAGGTCCTTCTGGTTAAAGATATATTGCAAGCTCTTATGATCGGTATAGATGTCAACATGAACCCCATACAAATAGTGGCGCCATATCTTTAAAGCAAATATCATAGATGCTAGCTCAAGATCATGTGTGGGATAATTTCTCTCATGTGGCCCCGCAACTTTCTTGAGGCATAGTCTTTATATTACCGTGTTGCATTAATACACATCCTAAACCAATTCCAAAAGTATCACAATACACCACATACCCTTCTATACCTTTCGAAAGTACCAATACGGGTGTAGAAGTCAATTTATCCTTCAGCTCTTTGAAACTCTTCTTACATGCATCATTCCACTGAAAGTTGGTTGCCTTGTGGGTAGGGTTTGTTAAAGGTGAAGCAATGGAAGAAAACCCTTCAACAAACCTTCTATAATAACCTGCTGACCCAAGGAAACTACGAATCTCTGTAGGCGTTGTAGGTCTTGTCCAATTCTTCACCGCTTCAATCCTTTGCGTATCAACCATTATTCCTTCATATGACACAATATGACCCAAGAATGCTACAGATTTTAACCAAAATCACATTTAGAGAACTTGGCATATAATTTACGATCACGAAAAATCTGTAACACCTGTCATAAGTGATTCACATGGTCCTCTTGTGATCTTGAATAAACCAGAATATCGTCTATAAACACTATCACGAACACATCTAGGAATGGATTGAACACCCTATTCATCAAATCCATAAAAACTGCTGGTGCATTTGTTAGCCCAAATGACATAACTAGAAATTCATACTAACCATACCGTGTTCGGAAAGCTGTGTTGGGCATATCTTTTTCTCTAACCCTTACCTGATGATATCCCGAACTCAGGTCAATCATTGAAAAGCATTTGGCACCTTGTAATTGGTCAAACAAATCATTATTTCTGGGGAGGGGATATTTATTCTTGGCTGTCACCTTATTCAGTTGCCGATAATCAATACACATTCTTAATGTTCCATCTTTCTTTCGTACAAATAACACTGGTGCACCCCAAGGGGACATACTAGGCTTTATGAATCCCTTGTCCAACAAGTCTTTTAATTGTTCCTTCAATTCCCGTAAATCTGTTGGGGCCATTCTATATGGAGGAATAAAGATAGGATGAGTGTCTGGCATCACATCAATACCAAACTCTACTTCCCGTTCTGGAGACAAACCTGGAAGATCTTCAAGGAATTCATTTACCACCGAAATCGATTGAAGAATGGTGGCTTTACATCGGTATCATGCACTCTTACTAGATGATATATGTACCCTTTGGATATCATTTTTCTTGCCTAAAGATAGGAAATAAATTTACCTCTCGATGCTCCAACATTACCCCTCCATTCAAGGACGGTCTTTTGTGGAAAATGGAAATGTACCTTCTTAGCTCGGTAATCTACCATGGCATAACAGGAAGCCAACCATTCCATACATATTATAACATCAAAATCCACCATTTCCAGCTCAATAAGATCAGTCAATGTATCATGATCAGAAACAGTTACTATACAATTATGATATACTCTTTTAGCAACAATAGATTCACCAACTGGTGTGGATACTTCAAATGGCTTGACTAATAATTTTGGTATTCTTTCAAATTTTGAAGCATTCAATGGAGTAACATATGATAAGGTAGAGCCCGGATCAATCAATGCATATACATTATGTGAAAAAATGGATAATGTTACCTGTAACTACATCAGGAGAAGACTCCAAATTCTATCGATCCGTCAAAACATAGGTACGGTTCAGGAATCCACTAGAACTGGCTGCTCCTCTGGCACCTCTACCATGACCAATAGGATGTATACCCGATGATGATGATGGAACAACCAACCCTGTATGTCGTGCCATACCACCCGTGCCCTGTCGTAGGCATTCTCTCATCATGTGCTCCAACATACCACACCAAAAGAAAACATTCGTTCCAAACTAGCATTCACCTAAATGAGACTTCCCACGGTACTGACATGACGGATGAGAAGAGATCGATTGGCTCATACTTCCTTGTTCTAGATACCCCACTATCTGTGAACCCCGAGTCCCACTACTTTACCCTTCTTGACGGCCTCTAAACCCTCAAAATTGGGATGGAGTACCTGCTGTAGGGTAAGAAAATAATGGTCTAGGTGGTCTAAGAAAAACGCGAGGCCTAAATACTCTTTGGGATCCCATGAACTGTTCCATAGGACTAGCCCTCATTGACGGCCCTCGTTCAAATTCGTGCGCCCTTCTCCTTTGCCTCTAATCCTCCATCTTCTGTGCAAAAGCCTGTATTCTGGCTATATCTATATCTCTATTCAACACAAAAATAGTACAATCCCTTACCAAATATGGTCAGATATAATTCCATATCCCTTCTCCGGCAAGCATATCTACTTGCTTACCTTTATCCCTACCTCATTTTGTCATCGACATTTTATTATAACAAAGAAAACCAATTCCAATGATCAGATATAATTCCACCTAAAACATTGGCTCTATTGCATGATCTAGAAATGAAGAAAAGAAACAACTCCTAAATGTCTAGTAGCCTCCTGCTTATAAATATGGTGCACAACACATCCATAAGCAAGGCTCTTGTCACGCCCCGAATCCCATCGAGACATGATTGGCACCCGTAGCCGATAAAGCCCGAGAGAACCAACCTTTGCCTATGTTCAATCATACGCATATCATAATCATAACCACCAGTGCATAAGAACATGAAAGACGAATAAAGGAAAACATGGGACATATTTATACATACATATGAAACTTGGCCGTTAAGGCCATCCAATCAAAACAACATATGTCTTTTACACTGATACACCCACATCCGTCTACAAAAGCCTCTAACAAGAGCATTGACCGATACAAACCAAAAGTCGGGACAAGTCCCCGCTTTATACAACATGTACATAATCAAAACATATATCTACTCTAACTCGGAGAAACCCCGAATTAACTAGAGCTCACCAAGGAACCGCTAACACTGGCAATCTACTGGGGAGGCCTACTGGGACCTGCGCCTGCAGCAAGTAAGGTAAATTCCCCGAGAGGGGTCAGTACGAAATAAGTACTGAGTATGTAAGGCTCAAATGAAACTTTGTAACACATAACATACCAATGAACTCAATACAAATGACTAGACAATGTGAGTAAGTCACCATTTTGCATTTTGGGAACCATGTGAATTGCTTTCATTACTTCCATTACGTTCCTTTATATTCAATGCTTGCTTTTTAATACATGTGTCACAATGTACCCGGGCCCCTACTGATTAGTGGGTCTTTCCATGACTTATCGTCATGTTGGGATTGGGTCGAGCTAGTCTTATGCCCCTATGACCTGCCACCCATAAAGCATTGCATCGGGATCGAGTCGGGCTAGGCTTATGCCCTTAGACTTGCCACCCATAAATCAATACATCGGGATCGAGTCGAGCTAGGCTTGTGCCCCTAGACTTGCCACCCATAAATCAACACATCGGGATCGAGTCGAGCTAGACTTATGCCCCTAGACTTGCCACCCATAAATCAACACATCGGTATCGAGTCGAGCTAGGCTTATGCCCCTAGACTTGCCACCCATACTTGATCATTGACCACATTTGCATTACTTTGATATTGATATTTGATAGTCATAACATCACTTGAACTTTGGAACATAACATTATTGGAAACTTTGAACCATTAACCAATGAGTGAGAGACATGTGAATAACTTGGCAACATAACATTATTAGAATCATAACACCATGGGAACTATGGGACAATAATCTATGAACAAGAGGCATAAGTAATATCACTATTGGAACATTGGAACATAACCTTATTTGAGCTTTTGGAACATTAACCATTATTATGAGACATGAGACTCACAAATGATCCATGAGTAGGAAATATATGACAATGACTATTGATAAACGGATATAGGATACCTTAGCACATTTCGGGATAGGACTAGTGAAATAGCGATGTGGATACTATTTGCCGCAAAAAGATACGGACAGAGTAACCTTACATACCTTGTACTCTCAATACGGATATACAATCCTAGATGTGCATACAATAGTCCCGCTCCTTCTTTATGTGTCACTCTACAACACAAATACATAACAGAATTCACATTAACCACAACTACTTCACAAATGCATATAACATCAATGGGGTACATGTTTGCTTTGAAACATGTCATTTCCCCTTGACAAAACCATTGATAGCATCATTATTCCAAAAATCCTCCAATATTCCCAACATTGACCAATACATAATAATCATTGCATTTCACCACAACACTCCTCCTTTACACTTTCTTATCCACACTACATCACAAATAATCCATCAATTCACCTTAATACACTTCATAGCACATATCGGCCCAAATCCCACAATTTACACTTATAGACAAGAATAAGTTTAACAACAAAAATAACTCCATAGATGTTCATATTTTGTCCATACCATGCTCTTTCATCAAAGGCACAAGTCCTAATTCAAGCTTGAATCTCATGGATCACAAATCTATTATAAAAGCACAAAGTACCATGTCCAACATTTCCAAGCACAACCAACATGATTTACATACTCTTTCATGCATATAATATACTAATCCATGAGAATAAATACTTACCAAGGCTTGGAATAGGATGATCTTGCTCCAAAAGTTAGCTTTGAGTCTTTAGGGTTCTTGAGAGAATATTGTAGAAGGTTTGAGAAAATATCTCAAAGAACATGAGAGTTTAAATGAATAAAATCTGATTTTTTGGTCCTTTATATAGTACTTGGGTCATCCTTAGCCTTTATTGATATTTAATGCTTCAATTGACCAAGTCAATAGAAGATTGGGTCATGTGACCCATGTCTTTTATCCCATTTTGGGCTTTTATTGAGCCAAATCACTTAACCCAATAAAATCAATAATTTCTCATCTTTATACGTATTATAATAATATTCCCATACATAATATTCATATTCGTAGCCTCAATCCCAAAAACAAGTGATTCTAGCCACGTTTGGCTTATTTTGACCTTAGGGGCAAAACTGTCATTTTGACCCCAAATTCGTTCTCGAGTAATTTTATCATACCAATGTAATATGTCATTTATTTCATGTATATACTCTTGGTTCTAGAAGAAACGTAGCAAAAATCGGCTCGTTACGTCCCCGGATACCCTTGGGACTTAGAAATTTCCAACTTTCGAAAAAGTGGAAAACCCAAGGTGGCACGCCCATGGGCGCGCCAGCCTACTGCCTATGGGCTAAAAATTTTAGCCCAGAGCGGCGTGGAACGGTCCCAAATGCACCCCTCCTTAAATTTTTTGAAAATTTCATTTTTCGACTTCTCTTCGCGGGTTTGGTTAGATACTTCAAGTCCTATTCTTTAACTCACTTCTTAACCTTATTATACTTTGTTTAGAGGTATTCTTAGCCTCATTTTGAACCCCACAAATGCGCAATGAAAATTTCAAAACACCTTCTATGCAAGTTTAACCACATAACAAGAGCCAAATTCAATTATCTCATCAATAGCCTTACCAAATGCATACTCATAGCTCTCGGTACCTACGTACATATTATTTAATATTGTCAAGTAGGGTTGGGAATGTACGGGGTGTTACATTCTTCCCCCCTTAGGAACATTCGTCCTCGAATGTTAACAATATCATTGCTATTACAATCAATGCATCTCTACATTAGCATACATATACATAAACTTTTAAGGCTCATGGAGACTTACTTGATATTGCTCCACTTCCGCACTTTGAACTTCTTGACCCATTTGAAATAGATGGGGATATTTGGATTTCATCATCTCTTTCGCTTCCCATGTGACCTCCTCTACTTGTTGATTTCGCCAAAGGACTTTCACGGAAGCTACGTCTTTATTCCTCAATCTTTTAACTTGTCGATCTAGGATAACAATGGGTACCTCTTCATAAGTAAGATCCTCTGTAACTTGAACATCTTCAATGGGAACAATACGAGTTGGATCTCCTATGCATTTTCGAAGCATGGAAACATGAAATACAGGATGGACTGAAGAAAGTTCTTGGGGTAGTGCTAATTCATAAGCAACTTGCCCAAATCTTCTAAAAACTTCATATGGGCCTATGTAACGTGGACTCAATTTCCCTTTCTTTCCGAACCGCATTACCCCTTTCATTGGTGACACCTTTAAAAACACCCAATCACCTATGGCGAATTCAAGACCTCTTCTTCTAACATCCGCATATGACTTATGACGACTTTGAGCCATTTGTAACCGCTGTTGGATCACCTTAACCTTTTCCATATCCTGATAAACAATATCTGGCCCAAGTAAAGTAGTTTCACCTGCTTCAAACCATCCTATTGGTGATCTACATTTCCTTCCATACAAAGCTTCATAAGGTGCCATTTTAATACTTGAATGATAGCTATTGTTGTATGCAAACTCAATAAGAGGCAAATGGTCGTCCCAACTGCCTTGAAAATCTAACGTACAAGCTCGTAGCATGTCTTCAAGTGTCTGAATAGTACGTTCTGCTTGTCCATCAGTCTGAGGATGGAAAGCTGTACTCAAATTCACCCGTGTACCCAAACTCTGCTGGAAAGACCTCCAAAAGTGCGCTGTGAACTGTGCTCCTCTGTCTGATATAATGGAAAGAGGAATACCATGCAATCGTACTATCTCCTTCACATACAACTTCGCATAATCCTCAGCTGTATAGGTCGTCTTGACCGGTAGAAAATGCGCTAACTTGGTAAGCCTGTCCATTATAACCCATATAGAATCAAACTTCCGCAATGTACGAGGCAAACCCGTAATGAAATCCATGTTAATCATATCCCATTTCCAGACTGGAAGATTGATACATTGCATGTAACCTCCTGGTTTCTGATGTTCCACTTTCACTTATTGACAATTTGGGCATTGCGCGACAAATTCTGCAATGTTCTTTTTCATGTTGGCCCACCAATACACTTCTTTCAATTCATGGTACATTTTAGTAGCACCCGGATGAATAGAATAGCACGAATAATGTGACTCTGTCATAATTCGTGTCCTCAACTCATCTACATCCGGTACTCATAGTCTTCCTTGACATTGAAGCACCCCTTTCGGTGTAATATCAAATGCCTTGGTCAAATTCTGCTGCACATTTTCCCTTAGCTGCAGTAAAATAGAATCCGCAAATTGCTTCTCTTTCACTTCAGCTATTAAGGAGGATTCTGCTGCATTCTGCACCATAACTCTATCATCTGAGGATTCAATAAGGCAAACTCCCAAGCTGGCTAATTGATTCAAATCTTTGATTATCTCAAGCTTTTCATTCAATTGACCACTAGTGCTGTCTACTGCCTTACGGCACAACTACATTTGCTTTGCTTGGGTGATAAAGAATATCAATGTCATAATCTTTTAAAAGCTCCAACCACCTTCGTTGCCTCAAATTGAGTTCCTTCTGCTTAAAAAGATATTGCAAGCTTTTGTGATCCGTATAGATGTCAACATCAACCCCTTACAAATAATGACGCCATATCTTTAAAGCAAAAACTATCGCTGCCAATTCAAGATCATGTGTCGGATAGTTTTTCTCATGTGGACGCAACTGTCGTGAGGCATATGCTATCACCCTACCATGCTGCATCAATACACATCCGAGACCAATCCCGGAAGTATCACAATACACTGCGTAGCCCTCTGTACCTTCAGGAAGTACTAACACTGGTGTGGAAGTCAACTTATCTTTCAATTTTTGAAACCCTCTTTCACATGCATCATTCCATTGAAACTTAATTACCTTGTGAGTTAACTTTGTTAATGGTGCTGCAATAGAAGCAAACCCTTCTACAAATCTCTGATAATAACCTACCAAACCCTGAAAACTGCAAATCTCTGTGGGTGTCGTAGGTCTTGGCCAGTTTTTCACTGCTTCAATCCTTTGGGTATCAACCTGTATGCCTTCATCTGATACAATGTAACCCAAGAACGCGACTGATTTCAACCAAAACTCACATTTGGAGAACTTTACATACAACTTCCATCCACGAAGAATCTGTAACACTTGTCGTAAGTGATTAGCATGGTCCTACGGTGATCTTGAATAAACTAGGATGACATCTATAAATACCGTGACGAACACGTCCAAAAATGGCTTAAACACCCTATTCATCAAATCCATGAACACAGCTGGAGCATTTGTTAGTCCAAATGACATAACTAAAAATTCATAATGGCCATACCGTGTTCGGAAAGCTGTCTTGGGTACATCTTGTTCTCTAACTCTGACTTGATGGTAACCCGACCTCAAGTCAATTTTTGAAAAACACCTGGCACCCTGTAACTGATCAAACAAATCATCAATGCGAGGGAGGGGATATTTGTTCTTGATCGTTACCTTATTCAATTGCCGATAGTCAATGCACATTCTTAAGGTGCCATCTTTCTTTCGCACAAATAAGACCGGTGCACCCCACGGGGACATACTAGGCCTAATGAAGCCTTTGTCAAACGAATCTTTCAATCGCTCCTTCAATTCACGCAATTCTGCTGGAGCCATTATATATGGAGGAATGGAAATAGGCTGAGTGCCTGAAATCACATCAATGCCAAATTCTACTTCCCGTTCTGGGGGTAAACCTGGAAGATCCTCTGGGAATACATCTAGAAATTCATTGACCACTGGGACTGACTGCGGAGTTAGTGGTTCTGCTTCGGTATCTTTCACCCGTACTAGATGACATATATAACCTTTAGCAATCATTTTTCTGGCTTTCAAATAGGAAAAAACCTTCCTCGTGGTGCCCCTACATTACCCTGCCATTCTAGAACATTTCTTGCGGAAAACCAAAGTGTACCTTCTTGGCCCGGCAATATACCGTACCATAACAAGAGGCCAACCAATCCATTCCCATGATCACATCAAAATCCACCATGTCTAGTTCAATTAGATCGGCCAATGTATCATGACCACACACAGTTACCACACAGTTATGATACACTCTCTTCACAACAATATGTTCACCAACCAATGTAGACACTTCAATTGATTTAATTAATAATTCTGGTGCCTTTGCAAATTTTGCAGCAATCAATGGGGTAACATAGGAAAATGTAGAACCTGGGTCAATTAATCCATATACATTATGTGAGAATATGGATAATGTACCTGTGACAACATCAGGGGAAGCCTCTGAATTCTGGCGGCCCACTAAAGCATAAGTATGATTCTGGACCCCGCTAGTACTGGTTGCTCCTCTGGCACCTCTACCACGGCCAATAGGCTGCACCCCTCGGCCCTGTGAAGGAACCGATGTTGATGACGCAACAGCCAACCCAGCTGGTTGTGCTATACCACCCATGCTCTGCTGTGGACACTCTCTCGCTATATGCCCCGGCATACCACACCAAAAGCAGACATTCGTCCCTGACCGACATGTACCTGTGTGCATACGCCCGCAGTGCTGACACTGCTGACGAAGAAAACCTGCTGCCTGTGACCCATGAACTCCGCTACTCTGCCCTGATGGACCACCCTTAGACCCTCGAAACTGTGAATGAACACCCCCCGTGGAATAAGAGAACGACGGTCTAGGTGGTCTAGGAAACATGCGGGGCCTAGATCCTCCATGAGACATAATAGGTGGTCCCATAGGTCTAGCCCTTTTGGACTGTCCCCTATCAAATTCATGCACTCTTCTTCTCTGTCGTTGGTCTTTCATTTTCTGAACGAAGGCTTGTATTCGAGCAATGTCCATGTCCTTATTCAAGGCAGCAATAGTGCAATCACGTACCAAATATGGCTCTAGTCTGTCCACATATCTATGGACCCTGTCTATCATCGTAGCCACAATATTTGGCACATATCGAGCCAAGGAATTAAATTGCAAGCTATATTCCCTCACGCTCAAATTTCCTTGACGGAGATTTAGGAACTGATCCACACGTGACTCACGGATCTCATAGGGAAAGTAATGATCAAGGAAAGCAATTTTAAACTCTTCCCACGTAGGTGGAGTTGCACCAATATCACGGGATTTCTTCCAATCCTCGTACCATAATATCGCCTCTCCTTTCAGCTTATACGCGGCAAGTTCAACTGTTTCGACCCCTGTCACATGCATAACTTCCAAGGCCCTCTGAATTTGATCCACGAAGTCCTGTGGATCTGCTTTTGGATCTGACCCAGTGAAAATAAGAGGGTCAAGTTTTAAGAAATCCTGTGTCCTGCGACTCGCCATTCTAGCTGCATCATAATCATGTGTCACTACACCAGCTCGTCCCTGGCTTTGTGCCGCCACTAACTGTGTCAACATATGTACAACATTCCTAAGATCTTGATCCGTTGCATTCATCAGTGTCTCTATAGGTACTTCTCTACCAATTGGTTCTTCCAAAACTGGGAGGGTAGATGAAGACCGCGAAGATATTTCAGCATTCGCACCACCTTGACTAGCTTGGTCAGGTGGTAATCTGCTCATTCCTTCTCCAGCAGGCGCATCTACCTGCTTCCCTTCACCTCTACCTTTTATGATTGGCATTTGGACTATACCAAATAAAAACAAAATATCATGATCAGACACACTTCAACTGACAACACTGGCTCTATTGCACGATCTAGAAGTGAAGAACAGAAACAACATCCTAAATGTCCCATAGCCTCCTACTTATAAATGTGGTGCACAACACATCAATGAGTAAGACTCTACTCAGACACGACTTTGTAGACACCCTTAGAACGACCTGCTCTTATACCACTTTTGTCACGCCTCGAATCCCATCGAGACATGATTGGCACCCGTAGACGATAAGGCCCGAGAGAACCAACCTTTGCCTATGTTCAATCATACGCATATCATAATCATAACCACCAGTGCATAAGAACATGAAAGACGAATAAAGGAAAACATGGGACATATTTATACATATATATGAAACTTGGCCGTTGAGGCCATCCAATCAAAACAACATATGTCTTTTACACTGATACACCCACATCCGTCTACAAAAGCCTCTAACAAGAGCATTGACCAATACAAACCAAAAGTCGGGACAAGTCCCCGCTTTATACAACATGTACATAATCAAAACATATATCTACTCTAACTCGGAGAAACCCCGAATTAACTAGAGCTCACCAAGGAACCGCTAACACTGGCAATCTACTGGGGAGGCTTACTGGGACCTACGCCTGCAGCAAGTAAGGTAAATTCCCCGAGAGGGGTCAGTACGAAATAAGTACTGAGTATGTAAGGCTCAAATGAAACTTTGTAACACATAACATACCAATGAACTCAATACAAATGACTAGACAATGTGAGTAAGTCACCATTTTGCATTTTGGGAACCATGTGAATTGCTTTCATTACTTCCATTACGTTCCTTTATATTCAATGCTTGCTTTTCAATACATGTGTCACAATACCCGGGCCCCTACTGATTAGTGGGTCTTTCCATGACTTATCGTCATGTTGGGATCGGGTCGAGCTAGTCTTATGCCCCTAAGACCTGCCACCCATAAAGCACTGCATCGGGATCGAGTTGAGCTAGGCTTATGCCCTTAGACTTGCCACCCATAAATCAATACATCGGGATCGAGTCGAGCTAGGCTTGTGCCCCTAGACTTGCCACCCATAAATCAACACATCGGGATCGAGTCGAGCTAGACTTATGCCCCTAGACTTGCCACCCATAAATCAACACATCGGTATCGAGTCGAGCTAGGCTTATGCCCTTAGACTTTCCACCCATACTTGATCATTGACCACATTTGCATTACTTTGATATTGATATTTGATAGTCATAACACCACTTGAACTTTGGAACATAACATTATTGGAAACTTTGAAACATTAACCAATGAGTGAGAGACATGTGAATAACTTGGCAACATAACATTATTAGAATCATAACACCATGGGAACTATGGGACAATAATCTATGAACAAGAGGCATAAGTAATATCACTATTGGAACATTGGAACATAACCTTATTTGAGCTTTTGGAACATTAACCATTATTATGAGACATGAGACTCACAAATGATCCATGAGTAGGAAATATATGACAATGACTATTGATAAACGGATATAGGATACCTTAGCACATTTCGGGATAGGACTAGTGAAATAGCGATGTGGATACTATTTGCCGCAAAAAGATACGGACAGAGTAACCTTACATACCTTGTACTCTCAATACGGATATACAATCCTAGATGTGCATACAATAGTCCCGCTCCTTCTTTATGTGTCACTCTACAACACAAATACATAACAGAATTCACATTAACCACAACTACTTCACAAATGCATATAGCATCAATGGGGTACATGTTTGCTTTGAAACATGTCATTTCCCCTTGACAAAACCATTGATAGCATCATTATTCCAAAAATCCTCCAATATTCCCAACATTGACCAATACATAATAATCATTGCATTTCACCACAACACTCCTCCTTTACACTTTCTTATCCACACTACATCACAAATAATCCATCAATTCACCTTAATACACTTCATAGCACATATCGGCCCAAATCCCACAATTTACACTTATAGACAAGAATAAGTTTAACAACAAAAATAACTCCATAGATGTTCATATTTTGTCCATACCATGCTCTTTCATCAAAGGCACAAGTCCTAATTCAAGCTTGAATCTCATGGATCACAAATCTATTATAAAAGCACAAAGTACCATGTCCAACATTTCCAAGCACAACCAACATGATTTACATACTCTTTCATGCATATAATATACTAATCCATGAGAATAAATACTTACCAAGGCTTGGAATAGGATGATCTTGCTCCAAAAGTTAGCTTTGAGTCTTTAGGGTTCTTGAGAGAATATTGTAGAAGGTTTGAGAAAATATCTCAAAGAACATGAGAGTTTAAATGAATAAAATCTGATTTTGTGGTCCTTTATATAGTACTTGGTTCATCCTTAGCCTTTATTGATATTTAATGCTTCAATTGACCAAGTCAATAGAAGATTGGGTCATGTGACCCATGTCTTTTATCCCATTTTGGGCTTTTATTGAGCCCAAATCACTTAACCAAATAAAATCAATAATTTATCGTCTTTATACGTATTACAAAAATATTCCCACTCATAATATACATATCCGTAGCCTCAATCCTAAAAACAAGTGATTCTAGCCACGTTTGGCTTATTTTGACCTTAGGGGCAAAACTGTCATTTTGACCCCAAATTCGTTCTCGAGTAATTTTATCATACCAATGTAATATGTCATTCATTTCATGTATATAATCTTGGTTGTAGAAGAAACGTAGCAAAAATCAGCTCGGTACGTCCCCGGATACCCTTGGGACTTAGAAATTTCCAACTTTCGAAAAGTGGAAAACCCAAGGTGGCACGCCCCTGGGCGCGCCAGCCTACTGCCTATGGGCTAAAAATTTTAGCCCATAGTGGCTTGGCACGGTCCCAAATGCACCCCTCCTTAAAATTTTTGAAAATTCCATTTTTCGACTTCTCTTCACGGGTTTGGTTAGATACTTCAAGTCCTATTCTTTAACTCACTTCTTAACCTTATTATACTTTGTTTAGAGGTATTCTTAGCCTCATTTTGAACCCCACAAATGTGCAATGAAAATTTCAAAACACCTTCTATGCAAGTTTAACCACATAACAAGAGCCAAATTCAATTATCTCATCAATAGCCTTACTAAATGCATACTCATAGCTCTCGATACCTACGTACATATTATTTAATGATGTCAAGTAGGGTTGGGAACGTACGGGGTGTTACAGCTCTACTCAGACACGACACTGTAGACACCCTTAGGACGACCTGCTCTGAAACAAATTTTGTCACGCGACGAATTCCAACGGGGCGGACTGAAACCCGAAACCGTTGAGGCCCGAGAGAATTAATCTTTGCTCATGTACATTCATATGCATGTCTATGTATGAACATCATTATATCTCATGCAACTATGTGGAATTCATGGAAACATATTCTATATACGAAACTTGGTCGTTAGGGACATCAAGTCAAAATGGACATACATCCCTTACATTCATATTCCCACATACGTCTACAAAGCCTTTAACAGATACATGTAGATAACCAACTACATAACCAACCTACAGTAGGGACAAGTTCCTGTTTTATACAACATTACAATACTAAACCAAATGTACACATGTGACTCGAAAAGCCCTGAACCAACTGGATCTCACCAAAGATATGCAACTGACCCGCAACCTACTATGGAGGTCTACTAGCACCTGTGCCTGCAGCAAGTAAGGTAAGTCCCCCAAGGGATGACAGTACAAAGAATTTACTATGTATGTAAGGCCATAAGAAACTGCAAGATACAAAAGTACTTCAATGATATCAAGTACAAGTCAATAATCAATATGGATAAACCTTCGTTCTATATATGTGGAACCATGTACATTGCTTTCATTACTTTCATTTTTGATCCTTCATTCATATCATTATCATTTATATAATATATCATTCATAAATACTCTCCTTCAAGTGATATACTTTCATTCAAGTGCTTTACTTCTTTGCTTACTTTTACCTTCATCCTTATTACCATTCATCATCAGTGGGCCATATATCATTCATCCGGCTGATCAGTGGGCTATAATATAATATAAACAATCATCCACCTTATCAGTGGGACATAATATAATATAAACAATCTTCCACCTTATCAGTGGGCCATAATATAATATAAACAATCTTCCACCTTATCGGTGGGCCATAATATAATATAAACAATCTTCCACCTTATCGGTGGGCCATAATATAATATACATATATATATATATATATATACCTTACTTCATTCCTTACTTGTGAGAGATTGATACATTTGCTTGTGTAAGATTGATACATTTGCTTGTGTGAGATTGATACATTTGCGGCCATAACATTATTGGAACTTTGGAACATAACATTATTGGAACTTTGGAACCATGTCCATAATTATATGACACATGAATAACAATTGATAAATGAATAAGGAACATGTGAATAACAATAGATGACAACCTGAAATGATATACGTTAGAACATCTCAGAATGGAACACGTACAATGACAATGTGAACACTATGTGCTGCAGAAGGATACGAAAAGAGTAACCTTACATACCTTATCTTTCCCAATATGAATATACAGTCCTATATGTGAATACAATAATCCAGCTCCTTCTTTACGTGTTACTCTACAACACAAGTACATCACGAAGCTCACGTTAACAACTAACTACATTACAAGTGCATAAGACGACAATGAATTACGTGAATGCCATATAACGTCATTTCACCCTTTACAATACAATCCACTGCATTACTATACCAACCACACCATAACATTCCACACATTGACCAAGGCATCATAAACCAATAGCATGTCACACAATGTTTACCTTTTATGCTTCCTCATTAACACTACGTCACAACTATTCCATCAAGTCACCTCAATACCTTTCAGAATAGCACATGAACAACAATCCATAATTGATACCATTCAAAATAATTCTGGGATACTCCTTTAAAGTCATTCAAAAGGTACCATAAGTTGATAATTGCATCCATGAAGGGTATGAGGTTTTAGGGGATCATAGAGAGACAAAACCATGCAAAACGGGGTCTTGGACTGACCTTTAAAGCCACATGAACCTGCATGTGGTTGAGGTGCCACAACAGGTTCCTCTTGGAAGTGCCCAGGGGCACCTGCGAAGTCACCTACGCCCGCAGGTGCCTTCGCCTGCGAGGGAGGGTGCCCGTTTAGGCCAAAATGGGACTCTTTTGGGTTCTTTTTTGTAATGAATGGTCCATGATCATAATTAAACTTAGATTTTAATATTTTAAGTTATCATGGATTCCAAATAACATCCATGTTTTCACAACGCACATAAACATCACAAAACTACATTTTTCCTTCCAATACGTCATCAATTCCATGCACAATTTCGCAACAACAATTCCAAACATTATATACAAAGATAAAACAAGTTAAGGATATAACCACATATTACATGTTGATATTTAATCCATCAAGTTCACTTCCTTCAAGAGCACAAGTCCATTTTCAAGTTTACAAGGCAAAACCTTTTTTGATTGCAAAAATAGACAGTTTTACACATAGTGAACTGTCCAACACTATGACAACATAAACAACATGATTTATGCACCATATTACGCATATAATATATTAAACCATAAGATTAAATACTTACCCAAGCTTGCAAAGGAGTGACCTTGTCCAAAGAAGTGTAGTTGCCTTAGGGTTTAGTTGAAGAGAAAATGTTGTGGAAAAATCTAGAATGAGGCATGTGTCTATTAATGAATAAAATATGATTTCTTTGTGCCTTTTATAGTTCCTTCATCCTTATCCACACTTTGACCAATTATTGAGGTTTACTTGGTCAATTCTTAAGAATGGGTCATCTTCCCATTTTGGGCCATGTTTTTTGTATAATTTTGGGCCTCAATTGAGCCCAATGGCACAAGACTAATTCATCCCACAAAATTTAATGTATAATATCCCAAAAATCGCATGTTTAAATAATTTCATACGTGTTACGATATGTAATTAGGTTCGAAAATGTACGGGGTGTTACATCTTTCCCCCCTTAGAAACATTCGTCCTCGAATGTTAGTGACATTATTCAAATTAAAAAAATTTAGGTCTAGGATCATTCTTCATGTCATCATATATATACATAATGCTTATAGATGCTTACTTGTTATTGCTCCAATCTTGTATCTTGAACTTTCTCTTCTACTTGAAACAAATGCGGGTATTTAGACTTCATTGTTTCTTCAGCTTCCCATGTGATTTCTTCTACTTGCTAATTCCTCTAACACACTTTTCTTAAAGCTACTTCTTTATTCTTTAGTCTTTTCAATTGTTGTCCCAGAATAGCAAGAGGTATCTCTTCAAAGGTGAGATCCTCCGTAACTTGTTTCGCTTCCAAAGGAGCAATACGAAATGGATCTCCTATGCACTTTCTAAGTATCGAAACATGAAATATTGGATGAACTGTGGAGAGTTCTCGGGGTAATGTTATTTCATGTGCAATTTTCTCAAATCTGCGGACAATTTCATATGGCACGTTATATAGGGCCAACTTTCATTTCTTTCCAAATCTCGTTATTCCTTTCAGTGGTGACACTTTCACAAATACCCAGTCACTTGTATAAACTCATAGTATATCTTCACATGTTTGAATAGTACGTTCTTCTTGCCCATCTTTTTGAGAATGAAAAGCTATACTCAAACTCACTTGGGTTCCCAAACTCTTCTGAAAAGATTGCCAAAAGTATGCATTAAATTGAGCTCCCCTATCTGGTATAAAAGAACTGGCAATCCCATGTAATCGCACTGTTTCTTTAACATACAACCTTACATAATTTCCAGCTGTACAAGTGGTCTTGACATTTAAAAAGTGTGCTACTTGGTAAGCCTGTCAACTATTACCCATATGGAATCAAATTTCCACAGTGTACGAGGCAAACCTATGATGAAATCCATGTCAATAATGTCCCACTTCCCAACTGGAAGATTAATACATTGCGCATAACCTCCAGGTTTCTGATGTTCTACTGTTACTGGTTGACGATTGGACATTGGGCTATATATTCTGCAATGTTCTTCTTCATGTTACCCTCACCAATACATTTCGTTCAAATCATGATACATTTTGTTAGTCCCGAATGAATGGGATGCCGTGAATGAGGTACTTCTGTCATAATTCATTTCCTTAGCTCATCTATATCCGGTACACAAACTTTACCTTGGTGTTGAAGTACTCCCCCTTGCATGAGATCAAATACCTTTGTTGAACTTTTGCTATACTTTCTTTTTCAACTAAAATAAAATAGGATTGGCATATTGCTTTGCCTTTACCTCAGCTACAGGTGAAGACTCTGCCACATTTTACACTATAATTCTTTCATCTAGAGTGTCAAGAAGACGAACCCCCAAGTTGGCTAGTTGATGTAGGTCCTTAATTATATCTTGCTTTTTCCATCCACTGGCTATTCGTGCTTCCTATTGCTTTACGACTTAATGCACCGACTACCACATTTATTTTTCTCAGATGGTATAGGATATCACTTTCATCATCTTTTAGTAATTCCATCCACCTTTGTTATCTTCAGTGCTGGTTCTTTTGTGTAAAAATATACTACAAACCCTTCTGTGCCTTCGGGAAGTACAAATACAGGTGTGGAAGTCAATTTATCTTTCAGCTCTTGGAAATTTTTCTCACATGCATCATTCCACTGAAACTTAATTGCCTTGTGTGTAAGCTTTGTTATAGGTGCTGAGATAGAAGAAAAACCTTTAACAAATCTCCTATAAGAACCAGCCAAGCTAAGAAAACTATGAATCTCTGTAAGCGTCGTAGGCCTTAGCCAATTTTCTTCTCACCGCTTCTAGATTTTGTGTATCACCCTTTAGTCCTTCATCCTATACAATGCGATCCAAGAATGCTATGAATTTTTAACCAAACTCATATTTAAAGAACTTTGCATATATTTTATGGTCACGAAGAATCCGTAACACCTATCATAAGTGATTAGCATGGTCCTCTTGTGAACTTGAATAGCCCAGAATGTCATCTATGAGCAGGGTCACGAATACATATATAAATTATGTGAACATCCCATTCATCAAATCCCTAACAACTGTTGGTGCATTGGTTATCTAGAAATTCATAGTGACCATACCATGTTTGGAAAGCTGTCTTGGGTATATTATATTTTTTTATTCTAACCTTCACCTGGTGATGTCCCGTGAAAACTATTTGGCACCCATCCTTCCTTCGCACAAATGATACTGGTACACTCCAAGGGGACATACTAGGTCTTATGTATCCCCTTTTCCAGCAAGTCTTTGTAAATGCTTCTTTAATTCCTGTAACTCTGCTAGGACATACGGAGGAATAGAGATAGGCTGAGTGCATGGAATCACGTTAATACCGAACTCTACTATACCTCAAGAATTTCATTTACTACTGGAGCTGATTGAAGAGTTAGTGGTTTCACATCAATATCTTTCACTCTTACTAAGTGACACATGTACTCCTTTGAGTATCATTTCTCTTGCCTTGAGATAGGAAATAAAGTTACCTCTGGGTGCTCCCATATTATCCTTTCATTCAAGAACATTCTTTGTGGAAAATGAAAATGTAAATTCTTATCTCGGCAATGCCAACCAGTGCATCATAGCCACAATTAGTTACTATACAATTACGATATACTCTTTTAATTACTATAGATTCGACAACTGGTGTATCGACCACGAATGGCATAACTAGTAGTTTTGGTATTCTTTCAATATGTTTTCCTTCATCAATGGAGTAATGTAGAATACGGGTCAATCAATGCATATACCTTATGTAAAAATATGAATACTGTACCTGTGTATTTATCAGGATAAGCCTCCGAATTCTGTCGATCCGCTAAGGCATAGGCACGGTTTTGAATGTCAC
This sequence comes from Capsicum rhomboideum, assembly GCA_031232105.1. Taxonomy (NCBI): domain Eukaryota; kingdom Viridiplantae; phylum Streptophyta; class Magnoliopsida; order Solanales; family Solanaceae; genus Capsicum; species Capsicum rhomboideum. The sequence continues at coordinate 58,288,503 of CP124718.1, forward strand.
TAGAACTAGCTGCTCCGCTAGCACCTCTGCCACAGCCAGCAGGTTGTACACCTGACAATGATAATGCAACAGCTGATCCCGTAGGTCGTGTCATACTATCGGGGGCCCTCTCTCATTATGTGCCCTGACTTCCTACTCCCAAAGCAAACATTCATTCCAAACCAGCATTCACCTGAATGAAACTTCCTGCAGCGCTGGCACAGCTAACGAAAAAACCTCAATTGGCTCATACTTCTTTGTTCTTGATATCCCACTATCTGTGAACCCCGAGTCCCACTACTATGCCCAACTTGACCACCTCTAAATCCTCAAAATTGAGATAGAGTACCTGTTGTATGGTAAGAAAATGATAGTCCAGGCAGACTAGGAAAAACCTGAGGCCTAAAGTCTCCTTGGGGCGCCATAACCTGTCCGGTAAATCTAGCTCTTTTTGATGGCCCTCTCTGAAATTCATGCACCCTCCTTCTTTTCCTCTGGTCCTCCATCTTCTGTACAAAGGCCTGTATTCTGGCTATATCCATATCTCTGTTCAAAGCAGCAGTAGTGTAGTCCCTCACCAAATATGGCTCTAATCTGTCCACATATCGATGGACTTGGTCTTCCATTGTGGCCACTACATTCGGAGCATATCGGGCCAAAGAATTAAACTGAAGACTGTATTCTCTAACACTCATATTCCCAGCATATCAGGCCAAAGAATTAAACTGAAGATTGTATTCTCTGACACTCATATTCCCCTGACGGAGATGTAAGAACTGATCCGCACGAGCCTCTCGAATCTCATATGGAAGATAGTGATCAAGGAATGCCATTTTAAATTCTTCCCAACTAGCTGGATTTGTGCCAATACCCTTTGATCGTTTCCTATCTTTATACCACAATATAGCTTCTCCTTTCAATCTATATTCTTCAAGTTCCACTTTTTCTATACCCGTCATATGCATAACCTCTGGAGCCCTTTGAATTTGGTCCACAAATTCCTGTGGGTCTGCATTCGAATCTGTCCCAGTGAATATGGGAGGATCTAATTTCAGAAAATCCTGTATCCACCGACTAGCTAATCTAGCCGCGTCATCCTCACTTGTCTGAGTCAACATATACACTATATTTCTTAAATCCTGGTCAGTGACATTCACAGGTGGTTCAACAGGCTCTTCTCTCCTTCTTGGCTCTTCTGGACCTGGAAAAGTAGAAGAAGCCTGTGATACAATTTCAGTGTCAACTCCACCTTGACTAACTTGGTCAGGTGGTGATTTACTGGTGCCTTCTCCGGCAAGCATATCTACTTTCTTACCTTTGCCCCTACCTCATCTTGTCATCGATATTTTACTATAACAAAGAAAACCAATTGCAATGGTCAGATATAATTCCACCTACAACATTGGCTCTATTGCACGATCTAGAAATGAAGAAAAGAAACAACTCCTAAATGTACAGTAGCCTCGTGCTTATAAATGTGGTGCACAACACATCAATAAGCAAGGATCTACTCAGACACGGCTCTGTAGACACCCTTAGGACGACCTGCTCTGATACCACTTTTTTCACGCCCCGAATTCCAACGGGGCGGACTGGCACCCGAAACCATTGAGGCCCGAGAGAATTAATCTTTGCTCATGTACATTCATATGCATGTCTCTGTTTGAACATCACTATATCTCATGCAACTATGCGAAAGTCATGGAAATAGATGCTATATACGAAACTTTGCCGTTAGGACCATCAAGTCAAAATGGACATACATCCCTTACATTCATATTCCCACATACGTCTACAAAGCCTTTAACAGATACATGTACATAACCAACCTATAGTCGGGACAAGTTCCTGCTTTATACAACATTACAATACCAAACCAAATGTACACATGTGACTCGGAAAGCCCCGAACCAACTGGAGCTCACCAAAGATATCAAGTACAAGTGAATAATCAATATGGATAAACCTTCATTCTGTATATGTGGAACCATATACATTGCTTTCATTACTTTCATTTCCAATCTTTCATTCATATCATTATCATTTATATAATATATCGTTCATAAATACTTTCCTGCAAGTGATATACTTTCATTCAAGTGCTTTACTTCTTTGCTTGCTTTTACCTTCATCCTTATTACCTTTCATCATCCACTGCCATATATCATTCATCCGACCGATCAGTGGGCTATAATATAATATAAACAAGCATCCGCCTTATTGGTGGGCCATAATATAATATAAACAATCTTCCACCTTATCGGTGGGCCATAATATAATATAAACAATCTTCCACCTTATCGGTGGGCCATAATATAATATAAACAATCTTCCACCATATCGGTGGGCCATAATATGATATAAACAATCTTCCACCTTATCGGTGGGCCATAATATAATATAAACAATCTTCCACCTTATCGGTGGGCCATAATATAATATACATATATATATATATACCTTACTTGTGAGAGATTGATACATTTGCTTGTGTGAGATTGATACATTTGTGGCCATAACATTATTGGAACTTTGGAACATAACATTATTGGAACTTTAGAACCATGTCCATAATTATGTGACATATGAATAACAATTGATCAATGAATAAGGAACATGTGAATAACAATTTATGACAACCTGAAATGAGATACCTTAGAACATTTTGGAATGGAACACGTACAATGACAATGTGAACATTATGTGCTGTAGAAGGATACGGTAAGAGTAGCCTTACATACCTTATCTTTCCCAATATGAATATACAGTCCTATATGTTAATACAACAATCCATCTCCTTCCTTACGTGTTACTCTACAACACAAGTACATCACGAAGCTCCCGTTAACAACTAACTACATTACAAGTGCATAGGATGACAATGAATTACGTCACTGCCATATAACACCATTTCACCCTTTACAATACAATCCATTGCATTACTATACCAACAACACCATAACATTCCACATATTGACCAAGGCATCATATGCCAATAGCATGTCACACCAAGTTTACCTTTTACATTTCCTCATTAACACTACGTCACAACTATTCCATCAAGTCACCGCAATACCTTTCACAATAGCACATGAACAGCAATCCATAATTGATACCATTCAAAATACCTCCGGGATACTCCTTTAAAGTCATTCAAATGGTACCATAAGTTGATAATTTCATCCATGAAGGGTATAGGGGTTTGGGGAGATCATAGAGAGACAAAAACATGCAAAACGGGGTCCTGGACTGACCTGTGAAGCCACCTGCGCTAGAAGGTGGTTGAGGTGCGGCTGTAGGCTCCTCTTGGCAGTGTCCAGGGGTACGTGCGAAGGCACTTGCGGGCGCAGATGCCAATGCAGGTGCCTCTGGCCTCTTCCAAAGGTCTCCTGCGGGCTCACCTCAGCCACCTACAGGCACATGTGTCTTTGCAGGTCAGCCCTGAAGTTTTTTTCGATTGTTTTCGCAGCTCTTTGACCCCTCAAAGCCCTTATACCCTTCATGGATGTAATTATCAACTTATGATACCTTTTAAATGACATTAAGGGGTCGTATGGAGGCATTTTGGATTATATTAATTCTATAATGTTGTTCATATGTTGTTATGAGGTAATTTGATGGAATAGTTGTGACAGAATGATAATGAGGAAGCATAAAGGGTAAACGTGGTGTGAAATGTTATTGGTTTATGATTTCTTGGTTAATGTGTGGTATGTTATGGTATTGTTGTTTGGTGATGCAATATGGTAACGTAAGAGGGCAAAATGACGTTATACGGCAGTCACGTAACTCATTATCGTCGAATGCACTTGTAAGGTAGTTGGTTGTTAACATGAGCTTCGTTATATACTTGTGTTGTAGAGTGACATGTAAGGAAGGAACTAGATTGTTGTATTCATATATAGGACGGTATATTCATATTGAGATCATAAGGTATGTAAGGTTACTCTTTCGGTATCCTTCTGCAGCAGATATTGTTCACATTGTCATAGTAGTTGTTCCATCCCGAAATATTCTAAGGTATCTCATTCAGGTTTGACATATATTGTTATCCACATATTTACTATTCATTGACCAATTGGAATTCATAAGTCTCTTATCCATGGACTGAAGTTCCTAAGCTCTCATAATGTTGTAACTACTAAAAGAAACTGTCTCAAGAAAAGTGATAACGTAAGGAGAATCTATTTATTCTTGAGTAGCATATCTAATAATGTTATGTTCCAAAGTTCGAATAATGTTTTAATCACTAAAGTATCAATCTCATGAAGTAAAGGAGTGAAGTAATGTATAGATGTGTGCTTCAAATAATGTCATGTTCCTCAAGGTATTAATCTCTCACAAGTAAGGAATGAAGAAATGTGTAGTTATTATATTATAACCCACCTATAGGTGATGATCTGTATTATATTATAACCCACCTATAAGGTGATGATCGGTATTATATTATTACCCACTGATAAGGTGGATTATCGGTATTATATTAATGGACACTAACCAGTTGGATGAGCAAAAATGAATATAATTGTAAAAAGCAATGAAAGTATAGCCCTTGCATGAATATATATAAATATGAATGTGATTATAAGACTGATGATGATATGAATGAATGATCAAGTAATGAGAATAATGGAAGTAATGAACATGGTTCCACATATTCAGGACGGAGGTTTATCCATATTGATTATTCTCTTACGCTTGGATTCATGAAGTATTTATGTATCATACAGTTTTATATGGCCTTATATACTCAGTACTTTCTTCGTACTGACCCCTCTTGGGGGACTTACCTTACTTGCTGCAGGCATAGGTGCTAGTAGACCTCCACAGTAGGTGGCAGATCATTTGCGGATCGTTGGTGAGCTCCAGTGGTTTCGGGGCTTTCCGAGTCATTATGCACATTTGTTTGATATTGTACATGAGTATAGAGCGGGGTACTGTCCTGACTCTAGGTTTGTTATGGTTATGTTTCTGTAGAGGCTTTGTAGACTTATGTGGGAGAATGATTGTAAGAGATGTGTGTCCATTTTGGCGTGATGGCCCTAACGGCCAAGTTTCGTATATACATATAGCACATGGTTCCATAACTTCCGCTATTAGCATCTAGTATGTATAAGTGATGATGGTGTTTATTGAATGACATGCATATGAATGGACATAAGCAAATATTGGTTGTCTCGGGCCTTATCGGCTTCGGGTGCCAGTACGTCCCGAATAAGATTCGGGTGTGAAAAATAAATGGTCCAAGGTCATGATTAAACTTCTCTTTTCATATTTTAAGTTATCTTAGACTCCAATGAACATCCATGGTTTCACAACGCACATAACCATCACCAAAACCACATTTTTCCTTCAATACACCACCATGTCCATGCACAATTGTGCAATAACAATTCCAAACATTATACACAAGGAGAAAAAAAGTTAAGGCTATAATCACATCTCACATGTAAATATTGAATCCATCAAGTTCACTTCCTTCAAGAACACAAGTCCATTTTCAAGTTTATAAGGCAAAACCCTTTTCCGATTGCAAAAATAGACAGATATACGCATAGTAAACTGTCCAAAATTTTGCCAACATAACCAATATGATTTATACACCATCTTAAGAATATCATATATTAGACCATGAAAGTAAACACTTACTAAATCTTTCAAAGGAGTGATCTTGTCCATAGAAGTGTAGTTGCCTTAGGGTTTGGAAGAGGAGAGAATATTGTGGAAAATTCTAGACTTGCACATGTGTGAAATGGTAATAAAAATCTGATTTTTTCCCACTTATATACCACAGGGTCATACTTAGCCACTCTTGGTCAAATATGACATGTTTACTTGGTCCATTTTATGAATGGGCCATTTTTCCTTGTTGGGCCAAGTCTTTTACTTAATTTTTGGGCCTCAAATTGAGCCCATGAACACATATGAATTCAGCCCAACCAAATTAATGTGTAAAACCCTAAAAAATCTCATGTTTAAATAATTCCACAAATTTTATAATAATAACCTAGGTTCGAAAATATACGGGTTGTTACATCAAGACCACAAGTCCATTTTCAAGTATACAAGGAAAAACCCTTTTCTGATTGTAAAAATAGACAGTTTTACAAATAGTGAACTGTAACAACCTGTACCTTCCCAACCTTATGTGACAACATTGAATAATGGTTATCTAGGTGTCGAGATGCCATGAGTATGTATTTTGTAATGTTAGTGATGAGAAAATTGATATTGGGCCTCGTACATGTGATTAGACTTGCGAAGGAGGTGTTTTGTGATTTCATGGGAAATTTGTGGGGTTAAAAACGAGGCTTGGAGTACCTCTAAACAAGGGATATTAAAGGTAAGAAGTAAGTTAAAGAATAGAACTTGAAGTATCTAACCAAACCCGCAAAGAGAAGTCGAAGAATTAAAATTTTAAAAAAAAAAAGAAGAGAATTTCAGTGCCATAGGAAGGGCCAGGAACTTGTTTTGGAACCCAAACCAGAAAGATTCTAAAGCTCAGTGCCCTGGGAAGGGCCGCCAGACGCTTGCTGGAACGGCCAAACTAGTAAGCTTCCAAAATTTGTTCTAAGTGTCCAAGGGTGCCTGGGGACGTACCGGGCCGATTTTTGCCACGTTTCTTCTAAAACCACGAGAATATACATGAAATTATTGACATATTATATTGGTATGGTAAAATTACTCGTGAATGAATTTGGCATCAAAATGATGGTTTTACCCTTTTGGTCAAAATAAGCCCTACATGGCTAGAATCACTTGTTTTGGGGAATGAGGCTACGAATATGAATCGTGTGAGGACGAATATTGTCGTAACACGTATGAAATTATTTAAACATGAGAAATTATTGATTTTATTGGATTAAGTGAATTAGGCTCAATAAAAGGCCCAAAATGAGAAAGAAGGCATGGGCCAAAATGTGTCAAATAACCCATTTTTCCCTTGACCTTCTAGATATAGAATTAAATGCTATAAGTATGGATAAGTATGGAATTGAGGGCTTATATAAAGGGCCCAAAAATCTTATCTTTATTCATGAAAAACAAACATGCTTTTCTATCTTTTTCTAGACAATTCCAAGAACACCTCTTTTGCTCTCAAAACCCTAAGGCACTTCTTGGAGCAAGATCATCATATTTAAAGCTTGGGTAAGTGATTATTCTTATGGATTAATATATTATATGAATGGGAGAGCATGTAAATCATGTTGTTTATGCTTGGAAGTGTTGAATAGGATACTTTGTGTTTTTGTAAAAGATGTGTTATCCATGGGATTTAAACTTGAAATATGACTTGTGGTTTTGATGAAAGAGCATGGTATGGATGAAATATAAACATGTATGGTGTGAATATGTTATTAAACTTGTTATTTTTCTATAAGTGTAAATTCTGGGATCTTGGCCGATTTGTTGTTGTGAGGTGTATTGAAGTAAATTGGTGGAAAAATTGTGATGTGGTGGTGGTGAAGAGTGGAAAGTATGAACTTGGTGTGACATGTTGTTGGTTATCATGTATTGGTAAATGTATGGAATATTGTGGTATTATTGGTATGATAATTTCATAAATGGTATTTTGAAGGGGGAAATGACATATTTAAAGGCAAACATGAAACTTATTATAGTTATATGCATTTGTAAGGTAGTTGGTGGTTAATGTAAATTCCGTTATGTACTTGTATTTTAGAGTAAGATGTGAGGAAGGAGATGGATTATTGTGTTCACGTATATAATTGAGTGTTCATATTGAGACGATAAGGTATGTAAGGTTACTCTTTCCGTATCCTTCTGCAACATATTGTTCACATTGACGTTGGGCTTGTTCTATTCTGAGAGGTTTTAAAGTATATCAATTCAGGTTGACATATATTGTTATTTATATGTGTCCTATTCTTAGATGACTTATGATTCACTTATCTCTTGTTCATTTATTGAAATTCCAAAGATGTTATAACGTGGTAAATTCTAAAAGAACTATCTCAAGAGAGTACTAATGTAAGAGAATCTATTTATTCTTGAATAGAATTTTCCAATCAAGTCATGTTCCAAAGTCCTATAGTATGATGATTATGTTTGTACTAATCTCTCATAAGTGTAAAGGTACCAATCTCATAATATCTCATAAGAGTGATGATGGAAGTAATGTGTAAGCTAATATATCTATCTCTCACAAGTTAAGGTGTCAATCTCATGAAGTCAGGGAGTGAAGTAATATATGTGTGTTCAAATAGTATCATGATCCTCAATATATCATTCTCTCATAAGTGAATAAATCAATCTCTCCCAAATAAGAAAAAGAAGAGATTTAATTGATAAGTTTTCTCGGGTGGTATCCCAGGGGTGAAAAGAACACCTAGCATGGGTCGATCCCGTCACTACCCACCATAGAGTGGATGTATGTTAACCCACCATAGAGTGGATGTATGTTAACCCACCATAGAGTGGATGTATGTCAACCCACCAATAGAGTGGATGTACGTTGTAACATTAACCCACCAATCGAGTAGATGTATGTTATATTATGAACCCAAATCTCTTGAATAGAGGAATCTCTTGAATAGTAGAATCTCTAGAATCTCTTGAATAGAAGAATCTCTTGAGTAGAAGAATTTCTTGAATAAAAGAATCTCTTGGAGGCAAGTCTAGTGAAGGAAAATTCTCTTGAATGAAGATGGGATATAAATGAGTGATCTAAAATAACAATAAACGACGCAATGTATATGATTCCACATATAAAGCGATGGTTTATCCCCGTGGGCTATTCTCGCATATTTTATTCCATTGACATTCTTATGTATGATACAGTTCTTATGAGCCTTACATACTCAGTACATTCTTCGTACTGACCCCCACGGGGCACTTACCTTACATGTTGCAGGTGCAGGCATTAGTAGACCTCCTCAATAGGCTGTGGACCATTTGCAGATCTTTTGTGAGCTCCAGTTTCTTCGAGGCTTTCCGAGTCACAGTTGTATATTTGTTTTGATGTTGTAAATGTAGTATAAAATGGGAACTTGTCCTGAATTTAAGTTGTTCTTGTAGATGCATCTGTTAGAGGCTTTTGTAGACATATGTGGGTATGTGAATGTAAGATGTACGTTCATTTTGACGTGATGGCCCCAACGACCAAGTTATATATATATATGGCGTATGTTTCCATATCCATGACTTCCGCATAGTTACATGAGGTATAATAAGGTTCACACGAGGACATGTATACGAATGTTCATGAGCAAAGATTGGTTCTCTCGAGCCATATCGGCTTCGGGTGCCAATCCGGCTTGAATGGGATTTCGGGTCGTGACAAAAGTGGTATCAGAGCAGATCGTTCTAAGTGTGTCTACAAAGCCGTGTCTAAGTAGCGACTTACTTATCAATGTGTTGTGCACCACATTTATAAGTAGCAGGCTACGGGACATTGGGATGTTGTTTCTTTTCTTCAAGTCTAGAGCGTGCAATAGAGCCAGTGTTGTAAGTTGACTTGTATCTGACCATGGTAATTATTTTTCTTTGGTATAGTTCAAATGCCAATCACGATAAGAGGTAGAGGTATAGGGAAGTAGGTGGATGTGCCTACTGGAGAAGGAATGAGTAGATCACCACCTGACCAAGCTAGTCAAGGTGGAGCTGACGCTGATATTACATCGCGGTCTTCCTCTACTTTTCCAGCTCCGAAAGAGCCAACGGGTATAGAAGTACCGGCAGAACCGCCTATGAATACCACTGACCAAGATTTAAGAAATGCAGTACACATGTTGACTCAGCTAGTGGCAGTACAAAGTTAAGGACAAGTTGGTCCAATGACAAATGAGGATGATGCGGCTAGAGTGGCGAGTCTCAGAACACAAGATTTCCTAAAACTGGACCCTCCTATATTCACTGGGTCACACTTGAAAGCATATCCACAGGAATCCAGAGAGCTTTGGAGGTTATGCATGTGTCCGGGCTGGAAACAGTTGAGTTGGCAGCCTATAGATTGAAAGGAGAGGCGATATTGTGGTATGAAGATTAGAAGAAGTCTCGTGGTATTGGTTCAATGCCACCAAATTGGGAAGAATTTAAAGCATCATTCCTTGATCACTATCTTCCCTATGAGATCTGTGAAGCTCGTGTGGATCAATTTTTAAATTTACGTCAAGGGAACATGAGTGTTCGAGAATATAGTCTTCAGTTTAATTCCCTGGCACGATATGCTCCACATGTAGTGGCCACAATGGAAGATAGAGTGCATCGATATATGGACAGATTGGAGCCATATTTGGTATGAGACTGCACTATTGCTGCCTTAAATCAAGATATGAATATAGCTAGAATACAGGCATTTGCGCAGAAAATGGAGGACCAAAGGCAAAGTAGAAGGACGTAGAAATCTGAGGAAAGGACATCAAAAAGGGCTAGACCTATACGGCATTCTATGGCATCCCAAGGAGAATCGAGGCCTCTGATGTTTTCTAGCCTACCTAGACCATCCCTCTCCTATTCCACAGCAGACACACACTCTCAATTCCGAGGGTTTAGAGGTAGCCAGTCTAGACAGAGTAGTGGACTTCATGGATCACAAGCAACAAGATTTTCTCGTCAGTTGTCCCAGCGCTGTGGGAGATTTCATTCAGATGAATGCCGGTTTGATGCGAATGTTTGCTTTGTGTGTAGTAGGCCAGGACACATGATGAGAGAATGCTTACAGAGGCCTACGGGTAGTATGAAACAACCTACAGGATCAACCGATATGGCATCAGCGGCTGGTGTACAGTCTGCTGGTAGTGGTAGAGGTGCCAGAGGAGCAGCCAGTTTCAGTGGAACTATGAATCGCACCTATGCTTTAGTGGACCGGCCGGATGCGGAGGCATCTCCTGATGAAGGTACAGGTATTTAGGTATATTACCATATTTTTTTACATGATGTATATGTATTTAATGATCCGAGCTCTACCCTATCGTGTGTTACTCCATCGACTACTGTGAATGTAATAGGAAACCACGGTTATTAGTCAAGTCATTTGAACCATCTCCACCTGTTGGTGAATTTATTAGAAGTAACGACATATATCGAAATGGTATAGTAGATGTTTGTGATCATAGATGATTAAGTACTCTTCAAAGTGTCACCAATGAAAGAAGTAAGGGGATTTGGAAAGAAAGAAATTTTTTTTTTGCCCTATACAACATGCCATGTGAAATTGGTGAAAGTGTATAAGAGTTTCCCTTCATATTGCTCCCATTGAAAATATACAAAGTTTGGAGGATCTCACTAGGAAAAGATACCTATGGCTATTTTAGACCGACAATTGAGAAGATTAATAAATAAAGACGTAAATTTTGTAAAAGTTCTTTGGAGAAACTAATGAGTCGAAGAGATCGCATGGGAAATTGGAAAAAAATGAATGATGATGAAATCGACGTACCCATATGTATTTCAAATGGAAGAAAAGGTTCAAAGTGTGGAAGTATACCAATAACAATTAAGTACCTATGATCTTTAAGTGTCTATATATGTATAGGCTAATATAAAGATGCATTTGTTGTAATTGAAGCGACATCGTTAACATTTGAGGACAAATATTTCTAAGGGGGGTAGAATGTAAAAACTCGTACCTTCCCAACCTTATGTGACGACGTTGAATAATGGTTATCTAGGTGTCGAGATGCTATGAGTATGTATTTTGTAATGTTAGTGATGAGAAAATTGATATTGGGCCTCGTACATATGATTAGACTTGCGTAGGGGGTGTTTTGTGATTTCATGGGGAATTTGTGGGGTTAAAAACTAGGCTTGGAGGACCTCTAAACAAGGTATATTAAACGCAATAAGTAAGTTAAAGAATAGAACTTGAAGTATCTAACACAACCCGCAAAGAAAAGTCGAAGAATGAAAATTTTTTTTTTAAAAAAAAAGAAGAGAATTTCAGTGCCATAGGAAGGGCCAGGCTCTTGTTTTGGCACCCAAACCAGCATGCTTCTAAAGCTCAGTGCCCTGGGAAGGGCCAGACGCTTGCTGGAACGGCCAAACTACTAAGCTTCCAAAATTTGTTCTAAGTGTCCAAGGGTGCCCGGGGACGTACCGGGCTGATTTTTTCCACGTTTTTTAAACAACCACCAGCATATACATGAAATTATTGATGTATTATATTGGTATGGTAAAATTACTCGTGAACGAATTTGGCATCAAAATGATGGTTTTACCCTTTTGGTCAAAATAAGCCCTAAATGGCTAGAATCACTTGTTTTTGGGATTGAGGCTACGAATATGAATCGTGTGAGTGAGAATATTGTCTTAACATGTATGAAATGATTTAAACATGAGAAATTATTGATTTTATTAGGTTAAGTGAATTGGGCTCAATAAAAGGCCCAAAATGAGAAAGAAGACATGGGTCAAATGACCCATTCTTCCCTTGACCTTCTAGATATAGCATTAAATGCTATAAGTGTGGCTAAGGATGGAATTGAGGGCTTATATAAAGGGCCCAAAAATCTTATTTTTATTCATGAAAAACACACATGCTTTTCTATCTTTTTCTAGACAATTCCAAGAACACCTCTTTTGCTCTCAAAACCCTAAGGCACTTCTTGGAGCAAGATCATCATATTTCAAGCTTGGGTAAGTGATTATTCTTATGGATTAATATATTATATGAATGGGAGAGCATGTAAATTAAGTTGGTTATGCTTGGAAGTGTTGAACATGGTACTTTGTGTTTTTGTAAAACATGTGTTATCCATGGGATTTAAACTTGAAATATGATGTGGTTTTGATGAAAGAGCATTGTATGGATGAAATATAAACATGTATGGTGTGATTATGTTATTAAACTTGTTATTTTTCTATAAGTGTAAATTATGGGATTTTGGCCGATTTGTTGTTGTGAGGTGTATTGAAGTGAATTGGTGGAATAATTGTGATGTGGTGGTGGTGAAGAGTTGAAAGTATGAACCTGGTGTGACATGTTGTTGGTTATCATGTATTGGTAAATGTATGGAATATTGTGGGATTATTGGTATGATAATTTCATAGATGGTATTGTCAAGGGGGGAAATGACATTTATAAAGGCAAACATGACACTCATTATCGTTATATGCATTTGTAAGGTAGTTGGTGGTTAATGTAAATTCTATTATGTACTTGTGTTGCGGAGTAAGACGTGAGGAAGGAGTGTTCATGTATATAATTGAGTGTTCATATTGAGACGATAAGGTATGTAAGGTTACTCTTTCCGTATCCTTCTGCAACATATTGTTCACATTGACGTTGGGCTTGTTCTATTCTGAGAGGTTTTGAAGTATATTAATTCAGGTTGACATATATTTTTATTTATATGTGTCCTATTCTTAGATGACTTATGATTCACTTATCTCTTGTTCATTTATTGAAATTCCAAAGATGTTATAACGTGGTAAATTCTAAAAGAACTATCTCAAGAGAGTACTAATGTAAGAGAATCTATTTATTCTTGAATAGAATTTTCCAATCAAGTCATGTTCCAAAGTCCTATAGTATGATGATTATGTTTGTACTAATCTCTCATAAGTGTAAAGGTACCAATCTCATAATATCTTATAAGAGTGATGATGGAAGTAATGTGTAAGCTAATATATCTATCTCTCACAAGTTAAGGTGTCAATCTCATGAAGTCAGGGAGTGAAGTAATATATGTGTGTTCAAATAGTATCATGATCCTCAATATATCATTCTCTCATAAGTGAATAAATCAATCTCTCCCAAATAAGAAAAAGAAGAGATTTAATTGATAAGTTTTCTCGGGTGGTATCCCAGGGGTGAAAAGAACACCTAGCATGGGTCGATCCCGTCACTACCCACCATAGAGTGGATGTATGTTAACCCACCATAGAGTGGATGTAAGTTAACCCACCATAGAGTGGATGTATGTTAGCCCACCATAGAGTGGATGTATGTCAACCCACCATAGAGTGGATGTATGTTAGCCCACCATAGAGTGGATGTATGTTAACCCACCATAGAGTGGATGTATGTCAACCCACCAATAGAGTGGATGTACGTTATAACATTAACCCACCAATCGAGTGGATGTATGTTATATTATGAACCCAAATCTCTTGAATAGAGGAATCTCTTGAATAGTAGAATCTCTAGAATCTCTTGAATAGAAGAATCTCTTGAGTAGAAGAATTTCTTGAATAAAAGAATCTCTTGGAGGCAAGTCTAGTGAAGGAAAATTCTCTTGAATGAAGATGGGATATAAATGAGTGATCTAAAATAACAATAAACGACGCAATGTATATGATTCCACATATAAAGCGATGGTTTATCCCCGTGGGCTATTCTCGCATATTTTATTCCATTGACATTCTTATGTATGATACAGTTCTTATGAACCTTACATACTCAGTACATTCTTTGTACTGACCCCCACGGGGGACTTACCTTACATGTTGCAGGTGCAGGCATTAATAGACCTCCTCAATAGGTTGTGGACCATTTGCAGATCTTTGTTGAGCTCCAGTTGCTTCGGGGCTTTCCGAGTCACAGTTGTATATTTGTTTTGATGTTGTAAATGTATTATAAAACGGGGACTTGTCCTGAATTTAAGTTGTTCTTGTAGATGCTTCTGTTAAAGGTTTTTGTAGACATATGTGGGTATGTGAATGTAAGATGTACGTTCATTTTGACGTGATGGCCCCATCGGCCAAGTGTTAAATATATATGGCGTATGTTTCCATATCCATGACTTCCGCATAGTTACATGAGGTATAATAATATTCACACGAGGACATGCATACGAATGTTCATGAGCAAAGATTGGTTCTCTCGGGCCATATCGGCTTCGGGTGCTAATCCGGCTTGACTGGGATTTCGGGTTGTGACATGAACTGTCCAATACTTTGCCAACATAACCAACATGATTTATGCACCATATTACACATATAATATATTAAACCATAAGAGTAAACACTTACCCAAGCTTGCAAAGGAGTGATCTTGTCCAAAGAAGTGTAGTTGCCTTAGGGTTTAGTTGAAGAGAAAATGTTGTGGAAAAATCTAGAATGAGGCATGTGTCTCTTAATGAATAAAATCTGATTTCTTTGTGACTTTTGTAGGTCCTCATGGTCATCCCTAGCCACACTTTTACCAATTATTGAGGTTTACTTGGTCAATTCTTAAGAATGGGTCATCTTCCCATTTTGGGCCATGTCTTTTGTATAATTTTGGGCCTCAATTGAGCCCAATAGCACAAGACTAATTCAGCCCACCAAATTTAATGTATAATATCCCAACAATCTCATGTTTAAATAATTCCATACGTGTTACGGTACGTAATTAGGTTCGGAAATGTATAGGGTGTTACACTGGAAGTACATCAATACCCCTAGATCGTTTCCAATCTTCATACCATAAAATATCTTCTCCTTTCAATATATAGGTTGCAAGCTCCACTGTTTTTATACTAGACACATGCATAACATCTAAAGCCCTTTGAATTTGGTCCACAAAGTCTTGCGGATCCTCATTAAGATCTGATCCGATGAATGTGGGAGGATTCAATTACAGAAAATCATGTGTCCGCCGACTAGCTACCCTATCCGCACCGTTATTACTTGTAGTTGGACTAACTTGTCCTTGATGTTATGCAGCAACTATACGAGTCAAAATTTGCACCGCATTTTTGAGATCTTGCTCCATAGCATTAACAAGTGTTTCTGGGTACTTCCCTCCTTTGTGGCCCCCCTAGAAATGGGAGAGGAGAAGATGCCCACGATGCAAATTCAGTTTCAGCCCAACCTTGACTAGCTTGGTCAGGTGGTGATTTACTAGTTACTTTTTCGGCCAGCATGTCTACCTTCTTACCTTTTCCCCTACCTCGTCTTGTAATCGGCATTTTACTATAATAAAGAAAATCAATTTCAACGGTCAGTTATGATTCCACCTATAAATTTGGCTCTAATGCATGATCTAGGAAATGAAGAAAAGAAATGACTCCTAAATGTCCCGTAGCCTCCTACTTATAAATGTGGTGCACAACACATCCATAAGCAAGACTCTACTCAGACACGGCTTTGTAGACACCCTGGGACGACCTGCTCTGATACCACTTTTGTCACGCCTCGAATTCCAACGGGGCGGACTGGCACCCGAAGCCGTTAAGGCCCCGAGAGAACCAACCTATGTCCATGTACATTCATATGCATATCACTAAATGAACAACACTTTATCACATATAGATGCAAGATGCCAATGGCGGAAGTCATGGAAAAATATTCAATAGATATGAAACTTGGTCGTTAGGGCCACCACATCAAAATGGACACACATGCCTTCATTTGTCTTACAACATCTACAAAGCCTCAAGAAGATACATATACATAACCAATCTAAATTCGGGATAAGTCCCTGCTGTCACGCCCCAAATCCTATTGGGGCGGACTGGCACCCGGAGCCGTTAAGGCCCAAGAGAACCAACCTGCGTTCATGTATTTATTATACATGTAATTGAGCTAACAAGTATGCTGCAGTGTATGGACATGATATATTGGTAAAATACACCAGGCAGGAGAATACCAAATATATATACAAGACTTGGCCGTTGGGGCCACAACATCTAAAAGATGAACCACTACCATACTGGACTTTATACTGTCTACAAAGCCTCTAAACAAAACACATGGACTTAGTTAAGGTCGGGACAAACCCCCGCCTTACACTTCACTGCTATAAAATACCAAAAATACATACAACTAACTCGGAAAGCCCCGAATCAACCTGGAGCTTACCAATAACCTTTAGATATCCTGTGCTCCTATTGGAGAGACCTACTAGCTCTTGTACCTGTAGCATGAAAGGTGGGTCCCGCAAGAGGGACGTCAGTACAAAAGAATGTACTGAGTATATAAGGCCAAAAGTAACTGTATAAAATATGAGAACTCAAATGGAATCAGATGCAAATAAATAGATAATAATGATAAACCACCTTTACTGTAATCATGGAACTGTATACATTACATTCATTACTTCCCTTTTTCTTTCTTTACTTTTCTTATCTTTATAAGGCATGCCATACATATACCCAACTGATCAGTGGTAACATAATCTGGGATCGTCTCTATGCTGGGCTATAAGCCCCCTCGAGCTGCCACCCATACATAATAAATCGGGATCGTCTCTACGCTGGGCTATAAGCCCCCTCGAGATGCCACCCGAACATAACCATATTGAGTTGCTTACTTTATTTAATCTTTGAAGTTGTTATAGTGGTGGTTATAACATTATGGATCCTTTTTGGAACAACAAAGGAAAACATCTGAAATTTGAAAGTAGATATGTATTGAGGTACTTTAGAATATCTCGGAGCGGAAACAAGGTCATTAGCTAGGTGGAGAATATATGATGCCAAAGGATACGAAAAAGAGTTACCTTACATACCTTAACTTCACACCACGACTATAATAATTCAGCTCCTTCCTTATGTGTTACTCTACAATATAAGTACATAATGGAGTTACATTAAAAGCTAATCACGTTATAGGTTTACAAGGCGGTAACTAACTACTTAACGAAAAATAAAATTTGTACGACCACTCCAGCACATGGTATATCATTCCAACCTCCTTTATACTTCCACATAATTCTATTCCATCCCCTACATGGCAGCCCACTACCTCACAACAACAATGCTACCAAAATAGTCCATATGTTGACATAAACATTACAGACCGATAGGATTACCAACCTAGTTTATCCTTTACATTTCCACTCAAACGAAACTCCATATATTCATCCCATAAGGTCCCCCTACTGCCTTCCACATTAACCTACCCAAAACAGTCCACAACAGTTCCGAAATTCAGTTTAACATAACAAGAGAACATTCTTTTTTCACTACACCAAAAAGTCCATTTACAAACACGTATAAACATTTCAATCAACCCATACATACAAGGAACGATTTAGGGGCAGAACCAAACTTTAATATACTGAAATTTCATTCTCCTAACTTAATTTCTTCAACACCTTAAGCCCCTATACAAGTCCAAACCACAAGGAAGACAAATTCATCAAAACTAACCCAAGTGGACTGCCAACTAATTAAGGGACTGACCTATACATTTTAAACACAACCAACATGTTTTCCACAACCTATTATACATATATTACATTAAGCTATAAGGGTAAACACTTACCAAGGCTTGCAAAATGGGAGATTAGTCCAAGAACCCTAAAGGAAAACTAGGGCAGTTGTTCTGGTTTAGATAGGGGAGAGAGTGTTAATTAAAAGTTGGAGTGAGCAAGTGTAGTGAATGAAAAAACAATGCTGAAATGACCCCTATATACACCCTTTTTGACCGCCTCTTTTTATCCATTCTTAGCCACATTTTTGGTCAAAAGTAGTCCAAGTAGGTGATGCACCTACTTGGTTTATTTCTAGTTAGACGATTTCAGTTTGGGCCTTGATTATATTTAGGTAGTGGGCTGGTCATCTTTCCCCTTTTAGATACTTAGTTTGGGCCTCAATTAAACTTGGAGTTGGGCTGATCATCCTTCCCTTTTTAATTACTTAACTTGGGCCTCCATTGAGTCCATTAACATATGTCTTAATTCAGCCCAATAGTTTAAGTAGGTAATACACCTCTTTGGAACATTTAACTTGGCCCAAATCTGATCTATAACCTTGGGTCCATTAACTTGGTCCATATATCTCAAGTAGGTGATTCACCTACAAGCTTAATTAAGTCAAGCAAGAACCTCAATAGTTAATTCCATTTTCGGTTCTTAATCCCTTTAATTTAACTTATAGCTTGTGTACACTTGGTCACTTTAAACTTTAGATCCAAATACCTACTCACAATCCCAATTTTAAATAATTGCACCGACGTTAACTTAGTCGTGTCACATTGCCTTATTTGAAGTGACATATAATTGGAACTAGTATACGTAGGATACGGGGTGTTATATCTTTCCCCCCTTAAAAACATTCATCCTTGAACGTTAGTACCATCACTACACAGCTTAAACAAGTTCAAGCCTACATTTAATCTTTATGATATCACGTAATACTCATATTTACTTACTTGTTATGCTCCAATTCTGCATCTTGAACTTTCTCTTCAGTTTGAAATAAATGTGGGTACGTAGACTTCATCATTTCCTCGGCTTCCCATGTGATCTCTTCTACCTGCTGATTCCTCCAAAGTACTTTTACGGAAGCTACTTCTTTATTTCTTAACTTCTTAACTTGTCGATCCAGAATAGCAATAGGTACCTCTTCATAGGTGAGATCTTCTGTAACATGTATATCTTAAGTAGGAGTAATATGAGATGGATCTCTTATACACTTTTGAAGCATTGAGACGTGAAACACTAGATGAACTGTGGAGAGTTCTTGGGGTAGTTCCAACTCATACGCAACTTGGACAAATCTTCGAATAATCTTATATGGCCATATATAACGTGGACTTAGCTTTCCCTTCTTCCCAAATCTCATTAACCCTTTTATTGGTGACACTTTCAAAAATACCCAATCACCGATAGCAAATTCTAACCCTTTTCTTCTAACATCGACATATGATTTGTGCCGACTTTGCGCTGTTCCTAGCCGCTGTTGTATCACCTTAACCATTTCCATGGCTTGATGAACAAGGTATGGTCCAAATAAAATAGTCTCACCTACTTCAAACCACCCAATCGGTGACCTACACTTTCTCCAGTATAGAGCTTCATAAGGGGCCATCTTAATGCTTGAATGATAGCTATTATTGTAGGCGAACTCAATAAGAGGTAAATGATCATCCCAATTACCTTTAAAGTCTAATACACAAGCTCGTAGCATATCTTCAAGTGTTTGGATAGTACGTTCTGCTTGTCCATCTGTCTGGGGATGAAAAGCCGTACTTAAATTCACTTGGGTTCCCAAACTCTTCTGATTAGATTTCCAAAAGTGTGCAGTAAATTGAGCTCCCCTGTCTGATATAATAGAGATTGGAATTCCATGCAGTCAAACTATCTCTTTAACATATAGCCGTGCATAATCCTCAGCTGTATAAGTGGTCTTGACTGGTAGAAAGTGTGATGACTTGGTAAGCCTGTCAACTATTATGCATATGGAATCATATTTTTGTAGTGTACGAGGCAAACCTATGATGAAGTCCATATTAATCATGTCCCACTTCCAGACTGGAAGATTTATACATTGCATATAACCTTCAGTCTTGTGATGCTCTACTTTCACTCGTTGACAATTTGGACATTGGGCAACAAATTCATCAATGTCCTTCTTCATGTCACCCTACCAATATACTCCTTTCAGATCATGGAACATTTTAGTTGATCCCGGATGAATAGAATACCTGGAATGATGCGCCTCTGCCATAATCCTTCTCCTTAGCTCATCTATATTAGGTACACATAGTCTATTTTGGTACTGAAGTACTCCTTCTTGCGTAAGCTCAAATGCCTTTGTCAAACCTTGTTGTACATTCTCTTTAAGCTGTTATAGAATAGGATCTTCATACTGCTTTTCGTTCACTTCAGCTACTAATGAGGATTCTGCCGCATTTTGCACAATAACTCCTTCTTCTGGAGATTCAAGAAGGCGAACCCCCAAGCTAGCTAGTTGGTGTAGATCTTTAGTTATCCCTTGTCTTTCCATGGGCTGCCCATAAGTTCCTGCCATTGTCTTACGACTTAAAGCATCAGCTACCACATTTGTTTTTCCCGGATGATACAAGATATCAACGTCATAGTCCTTTAATAGCTCAAGCCATCTCCGCTGCCTTAGATTTAAGTCCTTCTGCTTAAAAATATATTGCAAACTCTTATGATCGGTATATATATCAACATGAACCCCATACAAGTAGTGGCGCCATATCTTTAAAGCAAATACTACCGCTGCTAGCTCAATATCATGTGTCGGATAATTTTTCTCATGAGGACGCAATTGTCTTGAGGCATAAGCTATCACTTTACCATGCTGCATCAATACACATCCCAAGCCAATTCCTGAAGCATCACAATACACCACATACCCTTCTGCGCCTTCTGGAAGTACCAATACGGGTGTAGAGGTCAGCTTATTCTTCAGATCTTGGAAACTCTTCTCACATGCATCATTCCACTGAAACTTAGTTGCCTTGTGGTTTAGCTTTGTTAAAGGTGCATCAATAGAAGAAAATCCTTCAACAAACCTTCTATAATAACCTGCCAACCCGAGGAAACTACGAATCTCTATAGGTGTTGTAGGTCTTGACCAGTTTTTCACAGCCTCTATCTTCTGAGTATCAACCCTTATTCCTTCATCCGACACAATATGACCCAAAAATGCTACAGATTTTAGCCAAAATTCACCTTTAGAGAACTTTGCATATAACTTACGATCACGAAGAATCTGCAACACCTGTTGTAAGTGACTAGCATGGTCTTCTTTTGATCTTTAATAAACCAGAATATCATCTATAAATACTATCACGAACACGCCTAGAAATGGCTTAAACACCCTATTCATTAGATCCATAAAAGCTGCTGGAGCATTTGTTAGTCCAAAGGACGTAACTAAGAACTCATAATGACCGTATCGTGTTTGAAAAGCTGTCTTGGGTATATCTCTTTCTCTGACCTTTACTTGATGGTAACCCGACCTCAAGTCAATCTTTGAGAAATATTTAGCACCTTGTAATTGATCAAACAAATCATCAATTCTAGGGAGGGGATATTTATTCTTAATTGTCACCTTATTCAGTTGCCGATAATCAATACACATCCTCAGTGTTCCATCTTTCTTGCGTACGAATAATACTGGTGCACCCCAAGGGGACATATTTGGCCTTATGAATCCCTTGTCCAGCAAGTCTTTTAATTGTTCCTTCAATTCCCGTAACTCTGTCGGGGCCATTCTATATGGAGGAATAGAGATAGGTTGAGTATCTGGAATAACATCAATACCAAACTCTACTTCTCGTTCTGGAGGTAACCTCGGGAGATCTTCAGAAAATACATCAAGGAATTCATTTACTACTGGAACAGATTGAAGAGTCGGTGGCTCCACATCTGTATCTTTCACCCTTACGAGGTAACATATGTACTCCCTTGGATATCATTTTCTTTGCCTTAAGATAAGAAATAAACTTACCTTTTGGTGCTCCACCATTACCCCCTCCATTCAAGAACTATCTCTTTTGGAAAATGAAAATGTACCTTCTTTGTTCGACAATATACTGTGGCATAACAAGAAGCCAACCAATCCATACCCATTATAACATCAAAATCTACCATTTCTAGTTTGAAAAGATCAGCCAACGTATCATGATCACAAGCAGTTACTATACAATTACGATAGATTCTTTTCGCTATAATAGACTCGCCAACTGGGGTAGATACTTCAAATGGCTTAGCTAATAATTCTGGTGTTCTTTTGAATTTTTTAGCAATCAATGGAGTGACATATGATAGGGTAGAGCCCGGATCAATCAATGCATATACATTATGTGAAAAGATGGATAATGTACCAGTAACTACATTCGGATAAGCCTCTGAATTCTGATGATCTGCTAAGGCATAGGTACAGTTCTGGGCTCCACTAGAACTGGATGCTCCTCTAGCACCTCTACCACGACCAGTAGACTGTACACCCCTACCTAAGAAAGGGACCTATGATGATGATGCAACGGCTGATCCCGTAGGTCGTGTCACACTACCTGTAGCCCTTTGTGGGCACTCTCTTATCATATGCCCCGACATACCACACCAATAACAAGCATTTGTCCCAAACCGGCATGCACCTAAGTGAAGATTTCCACATTGACTACATGGCTGAAGAGAAGGTCTTGATACTCATGGTCCCTTATCCTTGATACCCTGCTATCCGTGAACCTTGAATTACTCTTCTTGGCCCAAATTGGTTGCCCCTAAACCCTTGGAATCGGGGTGGAGCACTTGCTGTAGAGTAGGTAGATAATGGCCTAAGTGGTCTATTAAACAATCGAGGCCTGAACTCACTTTGGGATGGCATAAACTGCCCCACAGACCTAGCCCTCTTGGAGTACCCTCTCTCTGGCTCTTGTGTCCTTCTTCTTTGTCTCTGATCTTCCATTTTTTGTGCAAATGCCTGTATCCTTGCTATATCCATATCTCTATTTAGAGCAGCAATAGTACAATCTCTAACCAATTATGGGTCCAGTCTATCCACATAACGATGAACTCTATCATCTATAATAGCCACCACATTAGGAGCATACCTAGCCAAAGAGTTAAATCGAAGACTGTACTCTCTGACACTCATATTCCCTTGACGAAGATTTAAAAACTGATATGCACGAGCCTCTCGAATTTCATATGGAAGATAGTGATCAAGGAATGCCCCTTTGAATTCTTCCTAATTAGCTGGAAGTGCACCGACGCCCCTAGATCGTTTCCAATCTTCGTACCATAAGATAGACTCTCCTTTCAGTCTATATGCTGCAAGCTCAACTGTCTATATACCAGATATATGCATAACACCGAAAGCTCTTTGGATTTGATCCATAAAGTCCTGTGGATCTTCATTAAGATCTGACCCGGTGAATGTGGGAGGATCTAATTTAAGAAAATCCTGTGTCCGTAGACTAGCTGCCCTATCTGCACCAGTGGTACCTGTAGTTGGACCAGCTTGTCCTTGACCTTGTGCAACAACAATACGAGTCAATAATTGCAGCGCGTTCCTTAAATCTTGCTCACTGGTATTAATAGGTGATTCTGGAAGTACTCCTCTCCTTCTTAGCTCTTCTGGAGATGGAAGAGTAGAAGAAGTTTGGGATACAAACTCATCTTGAGTCTCACTTTGATTAGCTTGTCTAGGTGGTGACTTGCTAGTCCCCTCTCCGACAGCCATATCCACTTGCTTACTTTTATTCTTACTCCTTCTTGTAATCGGCATCTTTACTATATAGTACATCATTAGCTCAATCGCACGATCTAAGAAATGAAGAAAAAAAAAAAACCCCTAAATGTCCCATAGCCTCCTACGTATAGATGTGGTGCACAACACATCCATAAGCAATATTCTACTCAGACACGGCTTTGGAGACACCCTAGGATGACTCGCTCTGATACCACTTTTGTCACACCCCAATTCCTATTGGGGCGGACTGGAACCCGGAGTCGTTAAGGCTCGAGAGAACCAACCTGCGTTCATGTATTTATTATGCATGTAATTGAGCTAACAAGTATGCTGCAGTGTATGGACATGATATATTGGTAAAATACACCAGGCAGGAGAATACCAAATAGATATACAAGACTTGGCCGTTGGGGCCACAACATCTAAAAGATGAACCACTACCATACTGGACTTTATACTGTCTACAAAGTCTCTAAACAAAACACATGGACTTAATTAAGGTCGGGATAAACCCCCGCCTTACACTTCACTGCTATACAATACCAAAAATACATACAACTAACTCGGAAAGCCCCGAATCAACCTGGAGCTTACCAATAACCTTTAGATATCCTGTGCTCCTATTGGAGAGACCTACTAGCTCCTGTACCTGTAGGATGAAAGGTGGGTCCCACAAGAGGGACGTCAGTACCAAAGAATGTACGGAGTATATAAGGTCAAAAGTAACTGTATAAAATATAAGAACTCAAATGGAATCAGATGCAAATAAATAGATAATAATGATAAACCACCTTTACTGTAATCATGGAACCATATACATTACATTCATTACTTCCCTTTTTCTTTCTTTATTTTTCTTGTCTATATAAGGCATGCCATACATATACCCAATTGATCAGTGGTAACATAATCTGGGATCGTCTCTATGCTGGGCTATAAGCCCCCTCGAGCTGCCACCCATACATAATAAATTGGGATTGTCTCTATGCTGGGCTATAAGCCCCCTCGAGCTGCCACCCGAACATAACCATATTGAGTTGCTTACTTTATTTAATCTTTGAAGTTGTTATAGTGGTGGTTATAACATTATGGATCCTTTTTGGAACAACAGAGGACAACATCTTAAATTTGAAAGTAGATATGTATTGAGGTACTTTAGAACATCTCGGAGCGGAAACAAGGTCATTAGCTAGGTGGAGAATATATGATGCCAAAGGATACGAAAAAGAGTAACCTTACATACCTTAAATTCACACCACGTGACTATAATAATTCAGCTCCTTCCTTATGTGTTACTCTACAATATAAGTACATAATGGAGTTACATTAAAAGCTAATCACGTTAGAGGTTTACAAGGCGGTAACTAACTACTTAACGGAAAATAAAATATGTCCGACCACTCCAGCACATGGTATATCATTCCAACCTCCTTTATACTTCCTCGTAATTCTATTCCAGCCCCTACATGGCATCCCAATGCCTCACAACAACAATACTACCAAAACAGTCCATATGTTGACATAAACATTACAAACCGATAGGATTACCTACCTAGTTTATCCTTTACATTTCCACTCAAACGAAACTCCATATATTCATCCCATAAGGTCCCCCTACTGACTTCCACAGTAACCTACCCAAAACAGTCCACAACAGTTCCGAAATTCAGTTTAACATAACAAGAGAACATTCTTTTTTCACTACACCAAACAGTCCATTTACAAACACGTATAAACATTTCAATCAACCCATACATACAAGGAACGATTTAGGGGCAGAACCAAACTTTAATATACTTAAATTTCATTCTCCTAAATTAATTTCTTCAACACCTTAAGCCCCTATACAAGTCCAAACCACAAGGAAGACAAATTCATCAAAACTAACCCAAGTGGACTGCCAACTAATTAAGGGACTGCCCTATACATTTTAAACACAACCAACATGTTTCCCACAACCTATTATACATATATTACATTAATCTATAAGGTTAAACACTTACCAAGGCTTGCGAAATGGGAGATTAGTCCAAGAACCCTAAAGGAAAACTAGGGCGGCTGTTCTGGTTTAGATAGGGGAGAGAGTGTTAATTAAAAGCTGGAATTTGGCAAGTGTAGTGAATGAAAAAACAATGCTGAAATGATCCGTATATACACCCTTTTTGACCGCCTCTTTTTATCCATTCTTAGCCACATTTTTGGTCAAAAGTAGTCCAAGTAGGTGATGCACCTACATGGCTAATTAATCTGCCCAAAACAGTCCAAGTAGGTGATGCACCTACTTGGTTTATTTCTAGTTAGACCATTTCAGTTTGGGCCTTGATTATATTTAGGTAGTGGGCTGGTCATCTTTCCCCTTTTAGGTACTTAGTTTGGGCCTCAATTAAACTTGGAGTTGGGCTGATCATCCTTCCCATTTTAATTACTTAACTTGGGCCTCCATTGAGTCCATTAACATATGTCTTAATTCAGCCCAATAGTTTAAGTAGGTAATACACCTCTTTGGAACATTTAACTTGGCCCAAATCTGATCCATAACCTTGGGTCCATTAACTTGGTCCATATATATCAAGTAGGTGATTCACCTACTAGCTTAATTAAGTCAAGCAAGCACCTCAATAGTTAATTCCATTTTTGGTTCTTAATCCCTTTAATTTAACTTCTAGCTTGTGTACACTTGGTCACTTTAAACTTTAGATCCAAATACCTACTCACGATCCCAAGTTTAAATAATTGCACCGACGTTAACTTAGTCGTGTCACATTATACGTAGGATACGGGGTGTTACACCTGCTTTATACAATCCTTTATACAATACCAAAACAAATGTACACAATGACTCGAAAAGCCCCAAATCAATCTAAAGCTCACCAACAGTTTGCAGATGATTCGTATCCTACTGTGGAGGTCTACTAGCTCCTGTGCTTGCAGCAAGTAAGGTAAGTTCCCCAAGGGATGTCAGTACAAAGAATGTACTGAGTATGTAAGGCTATAAGAAACTGTAAGTAACATAAGAACTTCAATGGAATCAAATATAAATGAATAATCAAAATGGATAAACCACCGTTATGTATGTGTGGAACCATGTACATTACATTCATTACTTTCTTGCTTTTACGTTCATCGTCATTATCATTTACCTCATATCATGCCCGGGCCCCAACTGACCAGTGGGTCATAACATAACATAACATTGGGATAGTCTCTAGCTAGGCTTTCACCCCTTTGAGCTACCACCTGCAAATCCAATAATCATTCGGGATCGTCTCTAGCTAGGCTTTCGCCCCTTTGAGCTACCACCCACAAATCCAATAATCATTCTGGATCATCTCTACCTAGGCTTTCGCCCCTTTGAGCTACCACCCATACTCAAACTAACAGTATGTGCATTACTTCATTCCTTTCTTTTGTGAGATTGATACATTGGTGGTTATAACATTATTGGAGCTTTCAAACATTAGTCAATGAATAAGAGACATGTGAATAACAATATATGTCAAACCTGAAATAAGATATTTTAGAACATTTCGAAATGGAAACAAGTAGGTAACAATGAGAACAATAGGTGCTGCCAAGGATACGGAAAGAGTAACCTTACATACCTTATCTTCCTGATAGGAATACACAATCCTATATGTGAATACAATAGTGTAGCTCCTTTTGTAAGTGTTACTCTACAACAAAAGTACATAATGGAGCTCACGTTAACAATTAACTACATTACAAGTGCACAAGACGACAATGAGCTACATGACTGCCATGTAACGTCATTTCACCCTCTTACAATACCATTTACTACATCACCATACCAACAACACCAAAATATGCCACACATCAACCAGGAAATCATAAACCGATAGCATTTCACACCAAGTTTATACTTTACACTTGCCCTTCAACACCACGTCGCATTTACTCCATCAAGTCACTTAAATACCATTCACAATAACACATTAACAACAAACCATAATTGATATAACTCAACATGCCTCCAAACGACCCCTTAAATCCAATTAAAGGGTACTATAAGTTGATGATTGCATCCAAGAAGGGTATAGGGCCCTTGGGGGGGTCAAAGAAAAGCAAAAACAATCGAAACAAAGTTCTGGAGGGACCTGCAAAGCCACCTGCGCCCGCAGGTGGATGAGGTACTGCCCCAGGGGGATCCCATTTTCCTTGTATAGGGCCACTTGCATTGGCATCTGCGCCTGCAGGTGCCCCAACCGCGAAGGCGGATGCCCGGTTAGGCCAAAATGGGCCTCTTTTGGGTCTTTTTTTTTGTAATAAATGGTCCATTTACATAAGTAAGCTTATGTTTTCATATTTTATGTTAAATTGGATGCAAACAAAAAACCATGGTCTCGCAACGCACATGAACATCACAAAACTACATTTTTCCCTTCAATACGCCACCGGTTCCGTGCACAATTTCACAACAACAATTCCAAATGTTATACAAAAAGAGGAAGAAAGTTAGGGACATAAACACATCATACATGTTTAAATTTAATCCATCAAATTCACTTCCTTCAAGACCACAAGTCTCCTTTCAAGTTTATAAGACAAAACCCTTTATCGATTAAGCAAAAGTAGACAGTTTCACACATAGTGGACTGCTCAACACTTTGTCAACATAACCAACATGATTTACACACCATATTATGAATATAATATACTAAACCATGATATAAACACTTACCAAAGCTTGAAGAAGGATGATCTTGTCCAAAGGAAATGATTGCTTAGGGTTTGTAAGAGAAGTGAAATATTGTTGGAAAATTCTAGAAATATCCATGTGTCCTTTTGGTGAATAAAAATATGATTTTTGTGGCTTATATAGTGTCTCATGGTCATACTTAGCCAAAACATTAGTCAATAATTGAGATGTTTACTTTGTCAACTTAAGAATGGATCATTTCTCCACTTGGGCCATGTCTTTCTTGTAAATTTTGGGCCTATTTTGAGCCCATTAGCAGAAGACTAATTCAGCCCACTAAAATTAATGTGTAATATACCAAACATCTCATGTTAAAATAATTTCATAAATGTTAAGATAATTAAATAGGTTCGGAAATGTACGGGGTATTACATTGGGGTTAAAGGGAAACGAAATCCATAAACATGGGTCAAGTATACACCCATTTGCCCCATTGGCACTTTCACTTTCACACAACATACTCTACTCAAAGGCATGAGTATCAACATATGTAAATAAATAGTATAGGAAGGTTTCCCATAATTCAACTTCATCTAAGGTGTCCTCATGAGAAGGTTCACTCATTGATTCAAGCATGTTAAGGCCTTGACAAAGAATGGAAACACACAATGATGAAGGGATAGTTATAGCACATATATTACCCTCCTTTTGAACACCATCATTTCTAATAAACGTATTATCATCTTTGAAGAAGAGAGTTCCATCTTAAAAAAATGTGTCATCATACCATAGTGGATTCTCAATCACTTGGTAGCCTTCAAGAGGGACTACACTTCCATCATGCCAAGACACACCACTATGCATTTCGCCTTTATTAGTCATGTCAACCTCAAACAAAGGATTATCCTTGAAAGAGAGAACAAGGGTGAAGATATTTAGTTGACACTTACTTGAGTATTCCACATTTAATAGATAGTTCTAGAAATGGACTAGCTAAATTGAGGCCTTGGGTTGTTTGGTAAGATCAACATATAGGCGTTTGAAAGTAGCCCATATAAAATTTGGTGATAGATTAAAAGATTGTCACCAATATCAAAGACTTAGCCTACTCATACTTTATGCCTATGGAATCAAAAGTTAAAACCCCATACATGCCATCAACTATCAAACTAAAACACCCCTAAGTCATTCTAATATCGATAACAACTCTTGTGTTCAATTTGTACAAGTTTTCTCTTCTGATAACTACATTATAAAATATTCAAAATTAGTTAAAACATCCCTCATTTACTTTTATTGCATTTTTATTTGTATTATTACATTCTAAGGTGAACCTTTTATAGTCATTCCCTGTTGGATTGACCCCGACTTATTGAGTTGGGTAAATATATTGCATAACGATCGCGTACAACTTTTCTTGGGTGCAATTTAGCATTATTAAAAATGGCACCATTATCGTGGAATATGTGGCATATTGAGTTATTTTGGAATTTGAGTTTACTTACTTTGATCCAAACTTGTGAATATGTATTTGTGATTTTCTTTTGTTTCTTATTTTTATTAGATTTTTGTTTTGTCACACTTGTTACTATTGCATATTTGGATGAAAATGAGTTTGGTGGTTACAAGTCTTATGTTGATGACCCATGTTTGTATTCTGGAGAACCTCACTTTTAGAAAAATTATCAAAAATACCCTAGGAGAGAGATGTGTGCACCATCTTATTCCTATAGTGGGTCTACTTATTGTGAATGTGTTGGTCAAGGTTTACATTATGATGCTTGTGATAATGATTCTCCCCCTCCCCAAGCTCTCAAGAATTTTCTAGTTGTGTCTTTTGAGTTTGATATGAGAAATAACGTGGTGTTGGAAGAATAAACAACCGGTCATGAAGGCATTCAAGCAATGCATAATGGAGTAGTAGTGGTTAGTGACTCCGAGGATGAAGGGGGTTCAAGCCCCATTATTGACTAACCCATGTCTTCCAAACAAGAACATAAGGGGTCTCGTACTCCTATATATGATCGGTTGCTAGTACCCAAGCAGTCTCAACTAAAATGAAGCGAATAAAAAAGGGAAAATAGTGGCAGACACTTCTATCCCTCAGGTTATTCCATGACTGCTGAACAGGTGCAAATTGTTTTCGAATAGAACAATCTTGGAAGAACAGTTGGTATCATTAAATGGTTAGATTGAGAGGTATTCGTCCATTTGGGCCAAGGTTAAGTATCATGAGTATCAAAATATTACAAAACCGTTGCCAAATTACAATGATAAGTAGGTGAAAGAGATTTATGAGGCATATGCACTATTATTAACCGAAAAGAGAAAGAGAGGATAGCCTCAAGTGGTGAAAGAAATGGTAAAAGTTCGTAGAGTTGATGTGAAGTGTTGTCTAAAAACCATCAATGATCTTCTTGGGCCATAGAGTATTTAGACCACTATTACCAACCACTACTACTCCACCATATTGAAAGATAAGTTTGACATTCATCATGCATAACTTTTTTCTTTGCTATGTTACAAGACATCTTCATGGATCGAGTCTGAGGGTATTATTCAAAAGAAGGATTTGAATGTTGAGGCACCGATTTGGATTTCTGAGTAGCAGATTGATGCCTTCTCAGAATGAATCAAAGATTAGTCCAGAAAAAGTGTTGCTAATTGGGTGCATTATGAAGATATCAAGGATAAACTTGGGGATAATCATTCAACCAAAAATTGCAAAGGTCCCAACAAGGTCAATCATTTAACCATTTTCTTGTTTAATCTCTCAGTTATGAAAAAGAGCTAAAGGGCCTAAGAATATTAGAACTGATGTCATTATTCCTTCTAAGACCACTGTAGGCTAACAAGAGAGATGGTCAGAGTGACCTTCAAGAGAAAGAGGGAGGTGTTATACCTGGTGGTGATAGTTGGCTGCCATTCGGGCTGATGTTGCTAAGTTAAGAGCAGGGATGGATTAGTTACAGTCTGCCTAATATGTTTACAAAGATACTATCAGCTACTCCACCAGTTGTTGTTAAGCAATTTGCAACTCAGGTCACCCCACAGATTATTGAGCAAGCCCCAGAGAGGACTTTACTTAATGCAAATAATGACAATGATACTTTTGTGACTGTGGAGGAGGAGATCAGAGAGAAGGAGATTAGTAAGCATAGATATGAGGCCATTTATAGTATGAGGCATGAGGAATTTGAGGAGTATTAAGACAGTAAGGATATCTAAGTCATAGATGCTCTAGAGCATTCACGTGTGGAGACTACTATTAAGGGGCCTAACAACTCCAAACCAGCTAAGGAGACGTTCAATGTGAGCACGGATCTAGGTATCTCATCCACTGAACCACTTAGCTCAAACAGAAGAATTGATGCCCATCTTGAGGCTCCATTAGAGGGACAAACTCCTACTCTTCCTTAGACACCATAAGAGGACCTGTACCTTTGCTCTTATTTCCCGTATCTCTCTCTTTTATGAATTTAAATACAAAGAATACTAATTTTGTTAGGGGTATGGATATTCATTTGGATCTTGAATTTGGTGTGTATTATTTAGGTACTTAGACTATGCTTGCGCTTGTGTGTTTTTACATTGCTTTTAGTTATTACATTGCTTTATTTTTCTTTATCTCATTCTTAGTTTAAATTTCTTTGGCTCATATTAATGTTGGGCACTAGTGAGCCATGGTTCGAGATAGAATACCTTGTCTCAAAGAGTACTCTTATAGAGATCTGTCGCATGCACAACTCTAAAAACATGACAATTTGGTTTATGAATTGCTCCATTTTTCAAAATGTGCCCATTTTAAAAAAAAATTGTATTTGGTTGAGGTTAAGTAGTTAAGTACTCATTTTGTGAATACCCACATCTTATTTTGACTACTTGATTACCTCCCTTGATATGTGCTATGAACGTAGTACATCAATTGAGGAAGTAAAAGTGTTACTTCGAGTATGTGATTGAGTGCTATGAGTGGTGAGGTTTTGATTCAATCTTGTTCAATGAGTCCATGTAGAACATGCCTAGTTGGTTTATCACTAAGAAAAGAGTGTTGTGATGTTGGAGAAATGACCTTAGGACATCAAGTGAGACTGAGCCTTTAAATTGAACATATCGACATCCTCATCGTGAGTTGAGTGACCAATCTTTGCCCCAGTTTATTCCTTGGAACCTATTTCTTAGACAACCTCATTAAAAGCAATAACCAATCTTCTACAATCCCTCTTTTGAACCAAACCTTTCATGAAGCTTTTAGGTGAAACCTTAAACCAACTTAGGCTTTTAGGAGTGGAAAAGCTATCCGGTGAGATTCTTAATCGGAAGTTCATAGATTTGGGGACCGCTCACTTCCTCTTCAAGTCATCCTAGTATTTCGTGTAGATACTTTAAAAAAAAGAGAAACAAAATGAAAAAAAAGTGAAAAAGAGTTGCAATTGTGAACTTAGCTTGTAAATATTTGAAGAGTTTAGCTATTAAAAGGATAGGAAGAGAAAGATGGTATGTGAATTCTTATGTTAATTTGGTTGCTTGTAGGTAATAAGGCTGAAGAACTTACCAAAGGAAGATAAGGACCATAAAGGAGCAAAACCTTGGAGAAAACAAAGATGTAATAAATGTTAGGTTTGCTAAAATAAAGTTTGGCATCATACAAGCCAAGTGCGTATCATACAAGGTGTGTGCTAGATGCACAATAGGAGAAGGGATCAACAAGTGGACAATTTCTAACGGAAGCCTCCAATGACGATTGTACGAGCAAGGTTTGAGTTGTGCGTATCACACTACAGTTATGCGAGCACCATAATTAGATGCAAAAGTCAACAAAACTCCTAAAGAATCAAGCACTAAAAAGAAAGATTGTGCGTCTTAGTGAGCTAAAAGTATGCATCACACAAGCATTGTGTGATCTCGATAAAACACACACAATGTGCTATGATAGCAACTTTTTAATTATTTTGGTATGATTTACTAGGTCATACAAATAGAATGTTTTTCAGAATTAGAGGATCATTATTCATACTTTGCAAAAGTTGACACCTACAAAGTGTAATTGAATCCTTAGATTGCGAGTAGTATTCATCTTAGCTTTTTATATTTGATTTAAAGATTTTATCTTTAATATTTGAATCTATGGAATCTCTTGATGAACATAATGGTATAATCTCTTTTATTTATATTAAGCATAACAAATCCCCCAATACTTAGGGGTGTGTGATGAGTGATAGTTGATTTATGTGTGGGTGTTAATTATTTATTTATAATTTGAGTTATGAATAAAATGTTTAACTAAATCTCTATGTTTCAACTCAAGAATTGAGGTTGCAAACTCTATTCAAGCTTAGATCCCTTGTTTTGCTTGAAAGAGAGAACAAGGGTGGAGAGATTTAATTGACAATTACTTGAGTATTTCTTATTTAATAGTTAGTGAAACAAATAGACTTGGTAAATTGAGGCCTTGGGTTGCTTGGTAAGATCAACATACGGATGTTTGAAAGAAATCCATATGAAATTTGGTGATAGATTGAAAGATTGTCACCAATATCTAAGTCCTATCCTACCCATATTTTATTCTTATTGAATCAAAAGTTAAACATCCATACATGCCATCAACTATCATACTAACCCCCCCCCCCCTAAGTTGTTGTAATATTGATTACAACTCTTCTGTTCAATTTGTGCAAGTATTCTCTTCTGATAACTATATTCTAAAACATTCAAAATTGGTTACAACGTCCCCCATTTACTTTTATTGTATTTTTAGTTATACAAGCAAACATTTAGTGAGTCATTACACTCTAAGGTGAACCTTTTGTGTTCATTCCCTGTGGGATCGACCCTAACTCATTGAGTTGGATAAATATATTGCATAACGACTCTGTACATTTTTCTTGGGTGTAATTGAGTGTTATCAAAAATAGCGACATTGCCGGAAAACAATTTGGCATATTGAGTTAGTTTGGAATTTGAGTTTACTTGCTTTGATTTAAACTTGTAAATATGCATTTGTGATTTTCTTTTGTTTCTTGTTTTAGTTAGTTTTTTTGGTACACTTGTTACTATGACATATTTTGATTAAAATGAGTTTTGATGGTCACAAGTCTTATGTTGATGATCCATGTTCGTATTATGAAGGACCCCACTTTTGGCAAAATTATGGAAATACCCCAGGAGAGAAGTGTATACGCGATCTCATTCCTATATTGGGTCTACTTATTATGAATGTAGTGGTAAAGGTGGACATTATGATGCTTGTGATAATGCTTTTCCCCCTCCTCAAGCTGTAATGAATTTTCTTGTTGTGCTTTTGAGTTTTATAGGAGCAATAACATGGAGTTGGTAGAACAAAGAGCCGGTGATAAAGGAGTTCGAGTAATGCTTCAAGCTAACTTTGACAGGGTGTCTAAAATGGGTGAGGAGGTACATGTCATGCATCAATCCATGGTGGCATCTAGAATGGAACATGAAAGAGAAGAAGACCCTTGTGAAGATACCTCCCAAAATGAAGAAAAACTTGACAAATTAGAAATTGTGAGCCAAAATTGGCTCTTGAACCATACTCAACAACTTGAAGTCAATGGGAAAAAATATGAGGAAATCTTCCTAATGAAGGATGAATTCTTCAAAATGCATGGTGAGCAATGTCAAGAAATGATTTAACTTGAACTTGCTATTTATGATTTGAAGACCAATGTGAAAGTAAAGCTTGAGGCATGTGATGCTCATCACCAAATAGCCAAAAGGATAATGGTTTTGAGTTAAGTTCCAATAATGAAGAAGTGGTCAAGATTGATTTTGAAGAATTCATGGTGATTTTTCAACTAACAGAAAATGATAATAGAGTTGCAAGAAAAAGTTAATCAAATCTTTTTTAGGACTCTAGTTCATTTCAGGAGTGAGAATGTCAAGAAAGATGCAAATTTACAAATGGAGGGGCTTAAGCCTCATTCCAACCATTTTTTGATGTTGAGTTTGGTTGATGAGATAGAAATTAAAATAATTGAGCAAATGGAGAATTTGCGAGATAAGGGACAAAGTCCCTACATTTTGAAGTTTGTCACACCGATGAGGCAAAATGATGTTCCTCACTTAAAGGTCAAGAAGTGCAAAATGCGATGTTCGAGAAGTGGCTTATTGATTTTTGCACCATTACCTAACAAACCTAAACAAAATTTTGATGTGAAGTTGGGTAAAAGATTCAAATCATCCAAATGGGGGGATAGACTTGGCCTCATTACTTTATTACTTTTCCCCACGAGCCTCAACAAAATATTGATTTAATATTGGAGAGAAGGTTCATATCGGGTGACTCTTTTATAAGACCAGATTCCAAAGATGATTTATTTGGCTTTGGAGCCTCTTCAAGAGGACATGAAGAAGGTGAAGTAGACTTTGTATTCATATGGTAATAGGTTGAATAGGCTAACAAGAGAGATGGTCAGAGTGATGCCTTAACTCCACTATCAAGAACCCTTTAGAATTATAAATAAACAGCTTACCACATTAGTTCTGAAGTAAGGTAACACCAAACATGAAAAGTAGTGCAGCAAGTCAAGAAAGCTTTAAACTCACAGAATATAATAAGCAACACATTTCTTGAAATATTCTAGGAATATCCATCATTCTATCCAGCCAACAAGCCATCTTTTTGAAACACTCGAACATGAAAAATGTGTAAGGACAAATTACCCCATTATACCACCTCTTGGAAGTTCACACAATGCCATTTAAATACACCCGAATCAGTCATATATTCAATCTATTGCCATGATCATACTCAGTTGAGCAACAACATAGTTAGACAGAAACTTGTTAACATTTGATGACAACGGGTTGCTTAGCTTAGGTGGATAAATTTTTCAACTTAAGCAATTTGAATGAGCAGTCCACAACCTATCTGGCTGCACCTAAACTTATTCACAATCCATTCTTAATAGCACAAGATTACTCAGACTTCATCGGCGAATAAGATTGTCTCTAAGACGTCAAGCAGGTTGTATGCCTCACTTTAAGCAGGCTCTTTGTACCTATTGGGAACTTGAATTACCCTCCCAAAAATTAGGTATTATAGTTTACAACAATTTGAGCCCTAAATTTCACACCGAACGATCCACAGAGAAAGAAAAATAAGGCAAAAAAATTATGAACAAGAGAAATTGAGAAGAGAGAGAGGGATGATGAGAGGAGAAGAGAGGGAAGAACCTTACCTGCATGCCTATGAAGGCAAAACTGACGTTGTGTTGGAGCAGCGTGGTAAAGGGTCGAACTTAGAAGAAGATAGTATAGGGGAAATAAAGGAATGGTTAAAAGCTATAAAGTAAATGACTTACCTGGGCGTGGCTATAGTTGAACCTTGACAATGCTATAGAGGTGTGTGTAGATGTGGCTTTTATGCCTCATTTTTTTAACAAAAGTCCAAAACATTCCAGCCCTTTTCATAATTCTTTACCAGCATTATTTTCCACATTAACTGTGAGACTAAATTCCTGCACTGTCTAGCAGTTCTGCACTTATTATGTCCAAAACAATTCCATACACTGTAGGGAATTAATATTTCAAACAAAGGGGGAATAAAAGTAAAAGTAAAGACAGGGGGGTTTGGCTTTAAAAAATGTACAGATAATTTTTGCATTGTTTTGCCACTGCCTCATTCTCTAACTTAGCCAAAACAAATTCAAAAATTATGAAATTTGGCAGAGTTATCCAAAATAATACAACAAATTATTCTAAAAAAAAAATTTTCAAAAACGTCTTCAAAAATTAAAAATGATGGATTGCCTTCCATCAAGTGCTTAGTTTAATGTCACAACACGACGCAAAAAAATAATATTTGACTAACACTATAGCCTGAGCAAGAACTTGTTGTGAACCCGATGGTGGAGCACCAGGAGGTGCTAGTATAGTAGTTGTAGCTTGAGTGGGTATAATATATGCACTAAAAAGGACTGAAGTAGTGTTTTGTTATTAAAGGATATACATTCAGTTTTGCTTTAATAGAAAGGGGAAAAAGATAGAATTTTGTGGAAGTTGGTGGTTATAGCAATTGATTTTCCTTTAAGAGTTATAACATTGATCTTGTGGCTCAATTTTGAACTTGACTGAATAATAAGGATCATGTTGTTTTCTCCATTAAATTTGTTTGGTTAACACTTTGTTTCAATCTATGATCATGTTGGATGGGTGTAATTCTTAATACACATGGTTTATGCTATAAGATGTGAGCTAAAAAAATATAGATGCTTTGTGAAAATGAATACTTATCGAAACTATGGCATATGCCTACACTTTGGTGAGTTGTGCATAAGTTTTTTCTGTGAATCCTTGTGCTTAGTTTCTTATGAGCTTGCCAATGGAGTTAATATGTATCACATAAGGAAATCGATAGACTGATTGTTCAGCTGTTGCACAAGTAATGGATACTATTATTTGAAGACTAAGGTAGAGACATAGAATTAGACAGGAAATAGAGGACTGATCATTTGCATTTCTAGATTTTTATTTTGGTCCAAATGACTTATTATACATTTTTCTAATTGCCTGCGTCATGCCATCACTTTTTAACATCACTTGCAGGTACTTTTTGACACTTAAATAAACTCTAGTCCATCCAAAATAGAACATGGTAATCATTCATTGACACCATATTTTAAGAGAGTTCCTCCTAATTTGAGCTTCCTCTTATGCTGAAATTCACTTATAGTGCTAAAAAACATGATCCTTCGAAGTACAGTCTGTGATAGTCTTTGTTCTTATGTATTTTGGAGTCGAATATTTTCCTCTGTAGGCTAAATTTTTTTTTGGTCATAAGCTTCTGCTTTACATTGCTATAGTTTAGGGGGAAGTTGGATTAAAAGAGGCTTGCAATGAATATTTTAACTTACTTGGATGACAATCTTTTGGATGGAATAGAAGATTGTTGAAATTCTGGGGAAGATGAATTTAAATGCTAATGGGATGGATTATATCAAAGTCCCTAAACTTGTAACCATCTTTAGAGGTTGTTAATATCAGTTGTTGATTTTCTACTTGTTCTTTAAATTTGATGCTTATGTACTGTGATTGTAACTTGTTTTACAGGGGGAAGTTTGAGTACCGCTATGCTACTTGCGTCTTCCTTAACTTGGTTCTAAGTTTCAGATGGTGGCACTCTTATCTACGTTTTGATGCAAGTACACCAATTTGATAAGCGATACAGATTCGTTAATTGAAAAAAAATGAGGTGGTGTTAAGTCTAGGCTACTGTTTTGGCTTGAATGAATTACAACCTTCAATATTTTTGTTGCTTTGGAAATCTGCAATGAGTTTCCCCATATAAATTTCTAGTTAAATTGAAATTGGGGAGTGCTTTCATGTAGATTCATTTGTGTGGTGGCATTAAACTTTAGTTCAGGAGCTTTGACGATGTATTTGAAGCTATGCGTTACTGCTATTGATTTATATTAGTTGATGTTTTGAAGAGACAATTGAAATGCTAGCCGCTTGAAGTTGGTTAGGCTTAGCATCTCTTTTGCAGATTCAAGGAAGAGATGAACAAGGAGGATATTCCATAGCTAGCCACTGTCAATTACACAAATTCATTGTCTTAAGCTCCTGCTCCATGGAACCATCTTTTCAGGGGAGCCTCTCTAAACTCTTTTTACTCTATAGTTGCATCGAGACAATGCAATATTTTTAGTGGGGGTGGCTCCTTTCTTTGACATGATATATGGGGGGTTGCGGATCGGATAGATTAACTCTTCTGTTTTTTACGCTTTTATTTTGTTAATGACATATCTATATTAGTATATTTTGTTTTGTTTTTTTCATTTTTTACTTCTTTATTTTTTATATTAGCAATATCCTTGGCTTTTCTTTGTGATGCGGTTCTTTTTCGAGGATGCTAATTTTCTTTTGAATCGGGTGTTTTTAGTTAGATTTTAGCGTCTTTTCCTGATGATGGATAGCTAGGCGACTTTCTTAAGAGAAATAGTCTTATCTAGGTATAGTGTAGCTAGTTTAGGAGTAAAAGTGATGTTGGAATATGGTTTTTACCCCTTGGACATGTGTGGCTTGTTTGATATCAACACATTTAACTTTGACATATGAATTCTTGATCTTTGAAAAATAAAATGGTTGAAGTAAGAATTCTTGTTATCACTTTTAGATTCAATTTTTGGCTCTTTTGTTCACTAAATAGTCTCTTTAGGCTAGAATAACTTCTTGAGTTCATTTGTTTCAATTAGGGCTTGGAGACATTTTCTACTTGAATTTTTATGTGCCATCAGTGGTGCACATGATTTGTTAGTTCTTTTGCATATCTTGTGGTCTAGAACTTTCCCCAATATATTTCAAGGCAAAATTCTTGACCACACTTGGCTTGAAAAATGATATTAGGCCTTTCTTGGCTTGAAAAATGATATTAGGCCTTTCTTGGACCGTCTAGTGCCTTGAATTCCTACCCTTGCATATTTTCCCTTTTTAACTCCTTTGAGATTTTATCCTTTTCTTTGGAAATCATGTTACAAACTATATTATTTTGTTCTTAAATTGACCTATCATTTTTTGACACCCTAGTAATTTATATATATTGGGAGTGAATTGTTTTGAAAGTGCAAACATAGGCTAAAAGCCTATGTTTGGGTGTGTTGGCTCAAAAGGTAGTGGTGTGGTGACCATTTAAAAAGCAAAAATATGAAATGAATGAAATCTTACTTGATGGTTTTGAAAGAAAAGAACAAAAAGAAAGAAAATAAAGGAAAAATAAAGTTTGTGAATAAAAGGAAGACTCGGTGATGAATTGCAAAAAAAGGAGAACAAGGATGAAAAGTTGGGAAGGAAGTGTGCTTATTGTTTCAAAGTTTAGTGCTTAGGGAGGTTTTGAGTCTCTATTTCCAAAATTTTGCCCCTACCTTATCCAAAAGCCTACATTACAACCCTTTAGTCCAAGTTGATTTTGAGCCAGGTGTGTCTACGTTATTGGTGAAGTACATGACGGGAAAGCCTATGGTTCCACTTGCATGCTTTTGAACTTCTTTGTGAGAGTGAGAGTAAATTCATTCCATTTTTATATCGCAATTGTGTTTTGTATAGCATATTTAAAGTTTGGGATACTCTCTTGATTGTGAGGGAACATAATGATTGGAGTGTGAATTTGCTCCATTGTCCAATTGAGAGGAATGACCAAAAGAAACTTGTTTTGCGACAAAGAGGCAAATTTTGAATCTTTACTGTCATGACTTAATTGTCACTTTGATTTAGTTGGTGTTTGAGCACTTAAAAAGAAAATGAAAGTTTTGAAAAGGAAATTTTGGAAAGAGTTGGTGGTTCATTTGTCTTGGGTTAATTATTGGCACCTACCAAAGTCATGTGTGTGTGCTTAAAATGGATTTTCTTTGGCTTGAAATTATCTTGGTGCACTTTTGCATATGGTCTTTTGAAGAGAAGTAAATGTTTTGTATTGCTAGAGGACAAGCAATAGTTTAAGTTTGGGGGTTGGATGAAAATCGTTTACACCCCCGAACTTTGCTTTAAAAATCAAACACTCCCCTCAACTTTGATCAATAATTATTCTCCCCCCTTTATCCTATGTAATGCCTATCTTACCCTTAACATTTTCAATTTTCAATTTATGTAATATCTTTATATATATATATATATATATATATATATATATATATATATATATATATATATATATATATATATATATTAACATAGATATTTAGACTTTTTATTTAAATTCATTAACATTATTAGCAAAAGAATTCTTTTATAAATTATTCAAAAAATTTAGCGCTATTTTTTATGATTGGTAGTTTTATATTATATGTATTAAGTATGTATGTATATATGTAATTATGTATATATATGTATATTTTAATTCTCTCTCATTCTGTAATGTATATATAGATAAACGAGTTTTGGATGTCAATAATGAAATATTTTTTAAATTATAATTTAAAATTCATCAACATTAATCATTTAATTTGTTATAAATATAGCTTTATTTTATTAATTATTTAAAGTTAATTACCTACTATTTTCTTTTGAATAAATAGATATTAGATTTTTGATTATTATTAATAAAATTAAATTTTTACTTTACTCATTTATTTCATTATAGTACATGATTAACTTATATACTCAGTTAATATTTCCCACTTTTATTTTTTCTTCTAAAAATAATATTTATTTTTTACATAGAAAATATGTTATACATATGAAAACAATAAATATTTTGACTATAAGGATGTTTTTTTAAAAAAAAGCTATAAAAGTTAATAATACAAGGGTAAAATAGGTATTTTGAAAATTCAATTAGGATAAAGAGGGGAGAATGATTATTGTTCAAAGTTGAGGGGGGTGTTTGATTTTTAAAGCAAAGTTCGGGGGTGTAAACCATTTTCACCCTTTGGGGGTTTGATAAGTAGGTAATTTACCAACTTATCTCTTCTTTAATATTAGATTTTTTATATGTTTAATTGAGAAAATAGTGCATCTAATTCCATTTACTTCTATTTTGTAGGTTTTATATGATTGAAAAGAATATTGGAAGAAACCAAGTAAAAAACAAGTCAAATTGAAGTAAATGAGAAAGTGACTAAAATTGCAGATCTGAAAATCCGAAAGTTGGGGGCTATTTTGGGCCTTATTTTGATGTTAAAAAATATGGAACTATAAAAGTAAGAATTAGGAAGATTATTTTCCTCTTTGTCTATTTTCTCAAGCTTGGAGACTACGGTTCTTCAACCAACACTCTTGGAGTGAAGATTTGGAAGCTTTGTAGTGACAAATTCTTAATCCCTTCTTCATTTTCTTGCTTTGTACAGACTATATTTGGGTGTAGTTGTTTATTTTAATTTTGAATATTGAGTTGGAAACATAACAATATTTGTGTTTTAATTTTATCTTATGTTTTTGTATTAATTGAATTCTCATTAGTTTGTGGAATGGGTTTGTATTTATCTAAATTAATGTCATGCTTTTTTGATTTCCTAAGGGAGTAGCTAATCCGAGGACTCACCCATTTACTTCGATTAAGCTTGAAAGAGTTAATTGAGGTTGAGAAGTGTTAATTTAGCTAAATTTGAGGCTTTATACCTCATCTGATGGATTTGAGATAGAGATAGTAAAATCTTGATGTAGCGAAAAATTGATTTTGTCATTAATGTTTCTTAGCTTGGTTCGAGAGAACAAGTGAGGTGTAAACCCTTAATAGTTGAGAGCCATTAGTGGGTAATTTTGAATCCAAGGATAATTTGTTAAATATGTGATTACTTGATTTAAGTACAATGGATTGTTAATAGAATAAATTCCTCGATATCAATCCCCTAATTTTACATCGTTTGTGAAAGCCATTGATCAATTTATTTATATTTTAATTGGTTCTACCCTTGTTTTATTTTTATACTGAAACCCCCCCAAAACACTTGTATCAAATGTTTGGATTAGAATAAGTTACTTTTATTCCTTATTTTCTCAACCACTAGTCACATTGTTCCTCGTGGGATTGACCCCGACTATATAATTAGGTAAATATATTGCTATTGACCACATACATCTTTTTACTGGTGTAATTGAGCGTTATCATTCATGCAATAGTAGATAATCAAATTCTAGATATACACTCAGTCCATAAACCATCACTTAGTCTTTCTCAAGAGTTGAATGATTTATCTCAATATGATGTTCCCATAACTATATGAGTTATTTCAATAAGATTGACCAATCATGCCATGCAAATTTTATGTATTTCAAAGCAAATCTAATAAATATACTAGTGCCTTAATTTCATGCGACTATTCATCTACCAAACCCTAATCCATTTTTCCAAGTAAAATTAAGAAATTATGTTGTAGGTTAATATTTGCAATCACCAACCAATAATTAAGAACAAGAAAAAGGTTGATATCTTAATACTCAAAAATCAAGCAACACAAGAAAACCATATGAACTTTATTTGTACATTGAGTACTCATGCTTAAAAGTGTCATAACCCAAACCCACACTAACTCTATAGTGGGAGAACCAATCAACCCAACCCTTAGCCAAACAATTAAACATTGCACTTAACATTTACTAATACTTTTTATGAAAAAGCTATCATTTGTTAACTTAAAGCTTTTCAAAATATAATACTAATCTAATATCTCCAATACCCAATAAAATAATCGAAGTGCGGAAGCAGCTCTAAGTTATTACATCTCCCTGGGACCCAAAAGTCACCATACAAGAACTACTAATCAAAACAAAGTCTAAAATTATAATCCAAATACTAAAATCAAAGATAGGAAATTCATTGTCCTAAGTGAGGACATGAACAAGAGGAAGGTCCAATGGTTGCTCGGACATGGTGCTCACCCTTGAATCTAAACTGTTGATCCCAAGCTAAATTTGAGGTCTTATCTCAAATGCTGGAACACACTCTGCACTCAACAAAAAGAAGAGCACAGGTAGTATCAGTACAACCACAATATACTAGTAGGCATCATCAGCCAACTTAACTCAACACCATATAAATAGATAAGTTAAACAAAAGCAAGAAACGATCAAAACACAACTCATAATCAACTAACATTTCAATACATATTTATAATTACATCAACTTCGAAAACCACTGACTATCCTCTTCATATCAATCCTTTTCAAGTTATTCATATCAATCACTTACACATAAGCAATCAAATCAACAACAATCAGGTAAACAACCACATGTGCAATGAAATCAATGAATGCATGCCTAAAATAGTGTACATACATACTAGGTTCAACAAAGACCCTTAGTTATGACCTGTAGGAAATGAGCTCAGTCCATGTACCATACCAGTGTGGTACTCGATCCCAATATCAATATGTACCAGCGTGGTACCCGATCCCAATATCATAAAAAATGGGTAAAAACCTTAACAAAATGCTCAAAGTACAATAATATCAATACTCAAGTTCATATTTTAGCCATAAACACTTAAAAATTCTAATTAATCACTTTGGCTTAAATTTAATATCATCTAAACCAATAATTACAAGCATGCCCGAAGGCTAATCACAATCATCTAACTCAACAACAACAACAACAACATACCCAGTATATTCCTACCACGTGGGGTCTGGGGTGGGGTGGTGGTGGGGTAAGTGT
The DNA here is from genome assembly GCA_031232105.1 of Capsicum rhomboideum. Classification (NCBI taxonomy): domain Eukaryota; kingdom Viridiplantae; phylum Streptophyta; class Magnoliopsida; order Solanales; family Solanaceae; genus Capsicum; species Capsicum rhomboideum. Next base: position 58,333,087 of record CP124718.1, read on the forward strand.
ACACAGTCCATACCACTACCTCAGAATATATAACTCAATCATCTACAAATATATAAAATCAAGTCTACAACTACTTTCAAACCATAATATACCTCGTATCCTTATCCAAATGCACTATTTAGCCAGTGCTTTTCTCTTTCTTACAAGTTTTGCTAGTGCTTGGTCTATAGAGAACAAATGAGAACGATTTAGTACATCATTCCTCACTTCTAGGCATAACAAACCTAAACCCATTGATTTTAACACATGAACTTAGTCTAGTTAATCATTTAGGATTTTCTACCCTTTAATCTCTCCTAATTCTTTGTATTTCATGATTACAAGGAAGAATTCTATGTTAGGAAGTGAATTCTAACAACCTAGAGTCAATAACAAGTGAATTAAAGCTATTCACAACTAATTCCCACTAGTTTATCAAACCTAATGCTAAGCCTCACTTTTCAGCCATGATCTTGATCCTTATAGTTCTAAGGATTAAACGATGTAATTACAAGTTACAAAGGGGGGAAATCCTTACCTCAATGATGAAAAACACTTAAAATGGTGGAAATCGCCTTTACCTTGACTTAGGTCAAAAACTAAACTTTTTGGAATGGAAAAAGCTAAGTCTTGGATTTTTGGTATAAAACTGCCTAATTGTTGCTGCAACAATGGATTTGTCGCTGTAGTGACGCCGCTATAGTGGAAATCCTTATGCTGCAGCGAGGCTAAGTCTATAATTTCTTTCCACTATGGCGGTTCTCTCCCTCACTGCGGTGATGCTACTGCAAAGGAACTTTTACCGCTGCAGAGGTACTTAGACAGAATCTCGAGCTCCATTCCCAGTTATGCCCATTTCATAACACACTTTCCATATTTTAACATCACATACTAATCATTTCACAGAAATTGCAATAACCTGAGTTCTACTAACTTTTATTATGTACTAGAAGTTCCTATGACTTTATAAACTCATCATCTATTATAAAATCAAATCAAAACCCACAACTAAACCACCAAAAATCACCAGATTTCCCTAGAACACACAACACCCAAAATTCACCTATAACTAGGCTAGCCCTGAATTTTACAAATTTAGTCATAGGGAAGGTTAAGTTAGAAAATTACCCACCAATTCACCATAATGACGTTTTGGGTCGTTACATTAAATACCAATTAAATTTTTCATTAATTCTTTAATGAAAACTAGTAATAAGATATGAAAAAAACCAAGATTACCTTAATCGACGAACAAATGGGGATAGAACTTGCACTTGTCTGCCTCAGTTTCCCAAGTGGCCTCCTCAACAGAATGATTTTTCTGCTGAATTTTTACAGATAGAATCACCTTGGTTCTCGACTTCCTCACATCTCTATCTAGTATAGCAACAGGTTTCTCTTTATAAGAGAGTTCCTTATCAAACATCTTCAAATCCCAATAGATGATGTAATCTCCATTCCCATGGTACTTTTTGAGCATTGAGACTTAGAATACCAAGTGAACTCCTGACAAACTAGGAGGTACAACCAACCTATAAACCACAGACCCTACTTCCTTCAAGTTTTCAAAAGGTCCAATATACCTCAAACTTAGCTTACCCTTCTTTCCATAATGCATTACACCCTTCATGGGTGATACCTTAAGAAAAACCTTTTCACCTTTCTTGAAATGAACATCTCTCACCTTGTTGTCCGCATACTCCTTCTATCTATTTTGAGCCGCTACCAACTTTTCTTGGATGAATCTCATTTTCTCCATTGACTCCTTCAACATATTAGTGCTCCAAAGTTTCATCTAGAAGGCATCAAACCACCCAATTGGCGATCTACACTTCTCTTATACAAGGCTTCAAAAAGAGCCATGTCAATACTTGAGTGGTATCTATTGTTGTATGCGAATTAACATAAAGGCAAAAACTAGTCCCATGATGACCAAAATCCATTATGCATTTGCGGAGCATATCCTCTAGAACCTGAATCTTCTACTCTGATTGCTCATCAGTTTTCGGATGAAAGGTTGTACTTAGGTCCAACTTAGTACCCAACTTTTCCTGATTAAGCTTCTCCCAAAATTTAGACATAAATTGTGTACCTTTATCAGACACGATGGAGATAGGCACCCCATGAAGTCTAGCAATCTCCTTAACATAATCTTGCCAACTTGGCTACATTATAGTCCACTCGTACCAAAAAAAAATGTGCAGACTTGGTCAATTGATCAATAATTACCCAAATGGCATCACATTTTCTCAAGTCTTAAAAATACCAACCACAAAATCCATAGTTATTCTTTCCCACTTCTATTTTGGAATGGGCATCCTTTAAAAAATGTAACCAGTTTCTAGATGCTCATACATAACCTATTGATAGTTTTGATACTCCGTCACAAAATCAAGAATGTCTCACTTCATCTGAAACCAGAATTAACATTGCCTTGAATCTCTATACTGTTTGGTTTCACCCATATGTATGGAGTACTTAGAACTGTGAGCCTCTACAAGGATAGTAGAATTTAAGTTGACCACATGGGGTACACATACACCCCCCCTTATTCTCAACACGCCATCCTCATCAAGAATGGCCTCCTTGGTCTCACCTTGTAACACTTTAGTCCAGATTTTATTCAACTTTTCATCCTCAAATTTTCTTTCTATAATCTGGTCAAAGAAGGTGTATCTAGCCTCAAAATTTTCTAAAAATCCTCCCTTGTTAGTCACATGCAGTCTCATAAAATTGTTACCTAAGGCTTGCACCTCCCTAGCCAACGGATGTCTTGACACTTCCAATCGCGCCAAACTTCCCATACTCACAGGCTTCCAACTCAAGGCATCTGTTACCATATTGGCCTTGTCTAGATGATAAAGAATTGAAATATCATAGTCTTTGAGTAACTCCATCTATCTTCACTGCCTCAAATTCAAATCTCTCTAATTAAAAACATGTTTCAAGCTGCAGTGACCCGTTAACTCCTCACACTTTACCCCATAGAGGTAATGCCTTCAAATTTTGAGTGTGTACACCACCACATCCAACTCCAAATTATGGTTGGGGTAGTTCTTCTCATGCACTTTCAGCTACCTTGAAGCATAGGGAACCACATTTTTGTCCTACATCAAAACAACACCGAAAATAGAACATGAAGCATCACAATACACAATAAAATCCACTACTAAAAAATGACCAAAAATGACGGCCAAAAGCGATAGACTGCGTTATTTTTTTGGCCAAAATCGATGGAAAAATGATGTAGTCACTTTCGTCGTAAAAAGCCTTGATGATTTTTTAAAACCACGGACAGCGTAGCTTTTTTTACGATGGAGAATGTCTTTTTTTGAAGAAAAACTTTTAATTTTTTCCAAAAAATGCGATGCTGTCCGTCGCTTTTTGTCCTTCGGATGAAGAACAAATGATGTAAAAAAAGCAATGGACAATGTCGTTTTTTAGAAAATAAAAGTTTAATTTTTTTCAGAAAAAGCAACGATGTCCGTCGCTTTTTGTTCTTCATATGAAGAACAAATGAAGAATAAAAGGAACGGACAATGTTTTTTTAAACAAAATTTTTTTAAAAAAAATTAAAATGCGACACTGTCCGTTGCTTTTCTGCATTTTTTTTTGGATGCAGAAAACTGCATTTTCTTCATTCCACCTGCCAAATGAAAATGCAATTCAATATGTGCAACCCCAAGCAAAGCAAAACACTTTACCTAAAAAAAATCATATAACACATAATACTAGTCAACAACGCTTAAACAATCAATCCCAAAACATCCAAAACACTAATCAATCAATACAACAACATCCAAAACACTTACACAATCCTAAAGGTTTTTCAAAAGTTAGAAGTTTAGTTCAAGAGTATCTAAAAAGTGTTTAGAAGCATCAAATCCAACAACACTACGGAGTATCCCCAACTAACTCCTCGTCACTCTCTGTGTCTTCTTCGCTACTTGAATCGGGAGATGGAAAACAATGACGATGAAAATGAGCTATGCTAACCATTTGGTTCTTAAGTTCCTCGACGGTTTTGTACGTGATATCATTTTGAGTAACGGACTGTGCCAAGGTACGTGTAAGCTGTGCAATCTGTTGTGAAATAGCAACAAGCTGAACACCATCAATCGCCTTTTCTTGGCGTGAGGAACCAATACCTTTTAATCTTGACTAGATGTGTCCCAATTCATTCCGAGATCCCATCCCATAGACTCTCCCTTTTTGTTTTACCCTCGCTACTTTTTCAGTCCAAATTTTAATAGCTTCCTTTTGTGAAGGCGCGGTTGGATCGAACTCAGACAAGTATCATTTATAATCATTCTAAATATTAAAAAAGAAATGTTAGTAGATTTTACTATTACTAAGCAAGGTGGAGCATAGCGTAGAAATGCTCAAAGTACAATAATATCAATATTCAATTTTATATTTCATTCATCAACACTTAAACCTTCAAATTGATCATTTTGGATTAACTATAACATCATCTTAACCATAAATTACAAGCATGCCTGAAGGCTAATCACAATCATCTAACTCAAATATAAGCATAGAGTCAAATCAAGTCTACAAATACTTTCAAACCATAACCTACATCGTATCCTCGTCCAAATGCACTATTTATCCAAAGCATTGCTCTTTATTACAAGTTTTGCTCCTTTTTGGTCTATAAACAACAAATGAGAATGATTCAATACATTATTCCTCACTTCTAGGCATTATAAACCCAAAACGATTGATTTAACACAAGTTCATTATTCTAGGGTTTTCTACCTTTTAATCTCTTCAAATTCTTTGTATTTCATGATTACAAGTAAGAATTATATGCTAGGAAGTGAATTCTAACAACCTAGAGCCAATAACAAGTGAATTAAAGCTATTCACAACTAATTCTCACTAATTCATAAAGCCTAGGGCTAAACCTCACTTTTCAGTTATGATCTTGGTCCTTATAGTTCTAAGGATTAAATGATGTAATAACAATCTAGAAAGGTTAAAATCCTTACCTCAATGTTCGAAACCCCTTAAAAATGGTGGAAATTACCTTCTCCTTGCCTTAGGTCAAAAACTATTTTTTTGGAACGAAAATGCTAAGACTCAGATTTCTGGTATAAAACTGCCTAATCATCACTGCAGCAACGGATTTGTCTCCTCAGTGATGCCACTACAGCGAGGCTTAGGCAAAAAATTTCCTTAGCCGTGGAGGCCCTCTTCCTCGTTGCGGCGATGCCGGTGCAACAAAACTTTTACTACTGTAGCGTACTTAGATAGAATCTAAAGCTCCATTTCTAGATATGACCATTTCACTACACACTTCTGAGATTTTGACATCACGAGTAATTTTTTCACGAAAATTGCTACAATCGAAGTTCTACTTAACCCATTTTACCCATCAAAAATTTTTATGACTTCCTAAACTCGTCATCTCACATAAAAACAAATTAAACCCCACAACTAAACAACTAAAAATCACCAGATTTCCCTATATCATACAATATCAAAAATTATCCCACATCTAGGCTAGCCCTGAATTTCACAAATTTTGTCTAGGGGAAGGCTAAGTTGGAATGTTACCCACCAATTCACCATAATAAGGTTTTGGATCATTATAAAAAGTAAATAATAAGAATAATAAGTTAAAGAATTCATATAGGTAACTTTGAATATTAAAACTTGAAAGAATAATGGTGTTCTTCATTTTTCATGATAATAAGAAACTTGTAACACCCCATATTCTATAGACACTACTCTTACATTTATGGAACTTGGTACGGACTGGTGGTAGTAGTTAATGGACTAGATATTTTTTTTATGCAAAGTTATAACACCCCGTACATTTCCAAAACTTCTACGACCAACCTAGCATGAATAAAAGTATTTAAACTTGAGATGATAAGGACATGTTTAAGCGTAGAGTTAAAGTTAAGTGATGGATTAAGGTAGAAGGATTAAGACATTGGAAAAAGGGGAGAACATAAGCGAGGTGCTTCCGCGACTTAATTAAGATAGTAGGTGTATCACCTACTTAAACTATTGGGATGCATTTGGATATAAGTTAATGGACTCAATTGAGGCCCAAACTAAGTACATAAAAATGGAAAGATGACCAGCCAAACACCTAAGATTAATTTAGTCCCAACAAGATATGATCCAAGTATAAATAAAGTAAGTAAATGGACTGTTTTGGACAGCTTGAATAGCCAAGTAGGTGCATCACCTACTTGGACTATTTTTGACCAAAAATTGGCTAAGAATGAGCTAAAAGAGGTTGTTCAAGAGGGGGTATATAAATCTTATTTCAGCTTATTTTCCATTCATTTCTCTACTGAAAAACAGTCTTTAAAATTAACACTCTCCTCTCTCTCTCAACCCTATCCAGCCGCCCCATTTTTCCTTAGGGTTCTTAGACAAATTCTCCACTTTGCAAGAAGTGTTTACCCTTATATCTTAATGTAATATATGTCTAAGAGGTTGTGAAAATCATGTTGGTTATGGTTAAAAGGTATAGGGAAGTCCCTTATGTTGGTGGCAGTCCACTTGTGTTTAGTTTTAAAGGATTTGTCTTCCTTGTGGTTTAAACTTGTAAATGAGCTTAAGGTCTTGAAGAAATTAAGTTGAAGGGATGAAATTTCAGTATTTTAAAGCATAGTTCTACCCCTAATTTGTTTCTTTTGATGTATGGCTTGGAAAAAATGTTTATACGTGTTTGTAGATGGAACATTTGGCGTAGTGAAAAAAGAATATGTTCTTGCTATGTTAAAGTGAATTCTGAAACTGTGTGGACTGTTATTGGTATATTTTTGTGGAAGGTATTTATGTGACTTGATGGAATAAATATGTGGATTTGCATTGAGGTAAAAATGTGAAGTATGAACTTGGTGGGAAATCTTATCGGTTTGTAATTTTTATGTTGGTTTGTTTAGACTGTTTTGGTGGTGTTGTCTTGGTAAGGTAGTAAGTTATAGTGTAAGAGGGTGGAATAAGGTTATAAGGTAGTATAAAGAAGTGGGGAGTGATACATCATGTGTTTAGGAGGTTAGACGGGTTTTACTTCCTGTTAAGTAACTAATTACCGCCTTGCAAACTTGTAATGTAATTAGCCTTTAATGTTAGCTCGGTTACGTACTTGTGTTGTAGAGTAACACATAAGGAAGGAGCTGATTTATTGTAGTCATGTGGTGGGAAGATAAGGTATGTAAGGTTACTCTTTTTCGTATCATTTGACAACATATAATATCCACGTAGTTAACAACCTTGTTTCCATTCCGAAATGTCTTAACGCACCTCAATATATGTTTATTATCAAGTTGGCATGTCTACCTTCACTAACCAATTTATGGTATTCCCATATTATTAAACTACAATCTATATATTAGTTTGGCTCCTAAGCATTTCAATTGGGTACAAGTATTCTTTACTTTATGGCAATTACATCAAATGCTTATTCGCGTGTTCTTTTTTTTACTCGATCACTGTTATTCCAAAAATTCCATAATGTTATAACCACCAATATAACAATCTCAAAGACTAAATAAAGTAGGCAATTTAAGGCTGGATGTGTGCGGGTGGCAGCTCAGGGCCGAAAGCTTAGCATGGGCCGATCCCAATTGATTTTTGTGGTTGGCAGCTCAGGGGCATAAGCCTAGCATGGGCCGATCCCAATTTGTATACCACTGATCATTTTGTCATTTGTACTATATGGCTTATTAAAGATTATAAAGGAAAGTAAAGAATGTAATGTACGTGGTTTCCCAGATACCAGCTAAGGTGGGTTATTAACATTATCTATACACTTGTACTTGATTTCACTTAAACTTTTGGGCTATGTACAGTTGCTTTGAGACTTATATACTCAGTACATTCTTTTGTACTGACGTCCCTATTGGGGGACCTACCTTTGATAGTGCAGGCACAAGAGCTAGTAGATCTCTCCAGTAGGAGTGCAGGACATCTAAAGGCTATCGGTGCGCTCCAGGTTGATTCGAGACTTTCCGAGTCAGTTGTATATATTTTTTGTATTGTGTAGTAGTTAGTGTAAGGCTATGTATCTTATAGAGGCTTTGTAGACATTGTAAAGTTACGCATGGTAGTGTCTTGTCTTTCATAAGTTGTGGCCCCAATGGCCAAGTCCTGTATATCTATTTTATATTTACCTACCTGTTTTATTTTATCGATACATCATGTCCATACACTGCAACACATTTGTTAGCTTTACATGAATAAGAAGTATATGATCATAGGTTGGTTCTCTCGGGCCTTTACGGTTATGGGTGTGTAACACCCCGTACATTCCCAGCCCTACTTGACGACGTTGAAAAATGGTTACTCAAGCGTTGAGAGTCAAAATATTGATGAGATAATTGATATTGGGCCTAGTACATGGGATTAGACCTTTGTAGGAGGTGAAACACCCGTATGTTGTCGAATCTATACGACTACGTGTACACTTATGGAATTAGTTAAACATGAGAGATTTGATGAATTAGACATTAATTTGTTGGGTATTAATGAGTCATGAGCCATTGGGCCAAATGAGGCCCAATACAAGAGCAAAACACTTGGCCCAATGGGGCAAAACATGATCCAATCTTTCATTTGACTAATCAACCATGCATTTAATGCCAAGAGATGGATAAGAGTGACTTGAGGGACCTATATATATATATAAGGAATTATAAACAAAATTTGGTGGGCTAAATAAGTCTTGAGCCATTGGGCTCAATGGAGGCCCAAAACTCATAAAAGTACATGGCCCAAAGGAAGGAATGACCCATTCTTGCAAGACCAAGTTGTTATATTATGATTGGACCAAGTGTTTGGTAAATCAAGGACCATTAGGGGACTATATATATGAGGTAAAATCAGATTTTATTCATTTTGGACTCCCATGCCTTTCTAAAAAATTTCTCTAACTTTTCCTTGTCTCACACAAACCCTAAGTCACCCATTTGGACCAAGATCATCATCTTGAAACACTTGGTAAGTGTATATTATTATGGTTTAATATATTTTATGCATGGAAGATGGTTTATATCATGTTGGTTATGTTGGTGAAGTGTGAGAAGGTCACTATGTGTAAAACAACTTGTGTTTGCTAAATCGGAGGATGGTTTTGTCTTGTAAACTTGAACATGGACTTGTGATATTGAAGGAAATTAACTTGATGGATTCAATATTGACATGTGATATGTGATTATAGTCTTATCTTGTTTTACCTTTGTGTATAATGTTTTGAATTATTGTTGTAAATTTGGTTATGGATTTGGTGACGGATTGAAAAAGGAAGTGAGGTTTTGGTGATATATATGTGTGTTGTAAGGCCATGGCTGCTTGTTGGCATATAATATGATCAAAAATAATTTAAAATAAGTTTGATTAAGATCATGGACCATTCATCGCATAAAAAGACCCAAAAGAGACTATTTCGGACCAAAACGGGCATCCGTCCCTGCAGACGGGGGCACCTGCGGGCGCAGATGCCAATGTACATGCTTGTGGATACTTCCAAAGGGAATATGCGCGCACACCTCATCCACCTTCGGGCGCAGGTGGCAGTGCAGGTCACCCCCAGATCCTGTTTTGTATGTTTTTGTACCTAGTCGACCCCCGAAAGCCCCTATACCCTTTTTGGATGTAATTATCAACTTGTGATGTTGTTTTAATGACTTTAAAGTATCGTATGGGGGTACGTTGGACTGTATTAAGTATGGATGGTTGTTCATATGTTGTTATAAAGGAGTAATTGGGACGGAATGGTAAAGAGAAAAGCATAAAGGGTAAGTGTGGTGTGAAAGGCTATCGATGTATGATCTTTTGGTCAATGTATGGAATGTTATGGTGTCGTTGGTATGAGAAGGTAGTGGATTGTATTGTGAATGGGTGATATGATTTTATACGGCAGTCATATAGCTCATTGTCGTTTTGTACACTTGTAGAGTAACTAATTGCTAATGTAAGCTCCGGCATGTACTTGTATTGTAGAGTAAGACGTAAGGAAGCAGCTGGGCTATTATATTCACGTATACGATTGAGTATTCATATTGAGAGGACAACGTATGTAAGGTTACTCTTTCCATATCCTTCTACAACATATTGTTCCTATTGATATTGGGCTTGTTTCAATTTTGAAAGGCTTGGAGTATATCAATTCAGGTTGACATATATTGTTATTCATATGTGTGTCCTATTCTTAGATGACTTATGAGTCACTTATCTCTTATTCATTGACTGAGGTTCCAAAGATCTCTTGACGTTGTAATTTCCACAAGAACTATCTCAAGAGGGTAATAATGTAAGAGAATCTATTTATTCTTGAAAAGCATTTTCCAATCAAGTCATGTTCCAAAGTCTAATATCATGAGTATGTTTGTACCAATCTCTCATATGTGTAAAGGTACCAATCTCGTAAGATTTCATAAGAGTAATGAAGAGGTAAGGTGCAAGCTAATATATCTATCCCTCACAATTTAAGATATCAATCTCATGAAGTCAAGGAGTGAAGTAATTTATGTGTGCTTCAAATCATGTCATGATCCTCCATATGTATATCTCTCATAAGTGAACATATCAATCTCTGAAAAGTGAATATATTAATCTCTCATAAGTGAATGAATCAATCTCTCACAAGTAAAGGTGTTAATCCCTCAAAAATAAAGAAAGAAAGTAATGAGAACCGGGACGACTCAAAGGGGCACATAAGCCTAGCTCGAGCGGACCCTAATACTACCTACAATAAAGTGGATGCCCACCAAATAGTGGATGACTACCCACAATAAAGTGGATGCACACCAAAGAGTTGATGACTACCCACAATAAAGTGGATGCCCATCAATAGTGGATGACTACCCTCAATAAAGTGGATGCCCACCAAAGAGTGGATGACTACCCACAATAAAGTGGATGCCCACCAAGAGTGGATGACTACCCATAATAAAGTGGATGCCCACCAAAAGGTGGACGATCATAAAAACCCACCAATAAGTTGGATGACTAATAAAGATGACGAATGTAAGTAAGGAATATAATAAACGTAATATACATGGTTCCACACATACAGAAAGAGAGTTTATTCACGTTCATTACTCCTTTATATAGATTCTATTATTGTTGTTGTTTTGTATGATGTAGTTTCTTATAAGCCTTGCATACTCAGTACATTCTTCGTACTGACACCCTCGGGGGACTTACCTTACATGTTGTAGGTCCAGGCATTAGTAGACCTCCTCAGTAGACTGTGGATCATTTGCAGAGTTTTGGTGAGCTCCACTTGGTTCAGAGCTTTCAGGGTCATAGTTGTGTATTTGTTTTAATATTGTATATAGCGGGGACTTGTCCTGACTTTAAGTTGGTCTTGTAGATGCATCTGTTAGAGGCTTTGTAGACATATGTGGGTATATGGATGTAAGATGTATGTTCATTTTGACTTGATGGCACTAACGGCCAAGTTTCATATATAACCTGTTTTCCATGGCTTTCGCATAGTTGCATGAGACATAATGATGATCATACGAGGATATAAATACGAAGGTTCATGAGAAAATATTGGTTCTCTCGGGCCATATCGGCTTCGTGTGCCAGTCTGCCTCGTTGGGATTTGGGGTGTGACAGGGTGCCTGTCCGCCCCAATGGGATTTGAGGCGTGACAAAAGTGGTATTAGAGAGGGTTGTCCTAGGGAGTCTACAAAGTTGTGTATATGAAGAGTCTTGCTTATGGATGTGTTGTGCACCACATCTATAGACAAGAGGCTATGGGACATTTAGGAGTTGTATTTTTTTTTTTCATATCTTAGATCGTGCAGTAGAGCCAAGATTGTAGGCGGAGTCATATTTAACCATTGAATTTGTTTTTTTTCCTCATGATAGTAAAGATGCCGTTTGCAAGAAGAAGTAAGGGTAAAAGTAAGAAGGTGGATGTCACGACCTGAAATCCTATTCGAGCCGGACTGGCAGCCGATATGGCCCGAGAGAACCAATCTTTGCTCATGAACCTTCGTATGCATATCCTCGTATGAATCTTATTATACCTCATGCAACTATACGGAAGATATGAATATGGAAACATATGCCATATATATATATAAATAAAACTTGGCCGTTGGGGCCATTACGTCGAACTGAACGTACATATCTTACATTCATCTACCCACATATGTCTACAAAAGCCTCTAACAGATGCATCAACAAGACCAACTTAAAGTCGGGACAAGTCCCCGCTTTATATTACATTTACAACATCAAAACGAATATACAACTATGACCCAGAAAGCTATGAACCAAGTGGAGCTCACCAAAACTCTGCAAATGATCCACAGTCTACTTAGGAGGTCTACTAATGCCTGTACCTGCAACATGTAAGGTAAGTCCCTCGAGGGGGTCAGTACGAAGAATGTACTGAGTATGTAAGGATCATAAGAAATAGCATCATATATGAGAATGTCAATAGAATAAAATATGAGAGAATAGTCAATGTGGATAAACCATCATTTTATATAATATCTTTTATAATTACTCTCCTTCAAGGAAAATTACCTTCACTCAAGAGACTTGCCTCCAATAGATTCTTCTCTACGCAAGAGATTCTTTCTTGCTTCTATGTTCATTACCACTAGTGTTAATCTACTTGGTTAGTAGGTTGTAAAAGAATAACATTCATCCACATACATCCACTCTAGTGGTGGGGTAACAATATAACATACATATACTCTATCGGGGGGTTAATAATATAACGTACATCCACTCTATTAATGGTTTAACCTACATCCACTCTCATGGTGGGCTAGCATACATCCACTCTATGGTGGGTTAACGTACATCCACCCTCATGGTGGGTTAACATACATCCACTCTCATGGTGGGGTAACATGCATCCACTCTCATGGTGGGTATACATCCACTCTCATGGTGGGGTAACATACATGGGAGAGATTGCTATATCAACTTATGAGAGATTAATACATTAAGGATCATGATAGTATATAATACCGGGCCTCCACCTTTGGTGGGTTATATTAAATGACAACATAATATTGGGATTATTCCATATTGAACTTATACCCTCTAGAATGTGATCCATACTCAATGAAACGTATAGTAACCATGCACATTACTTATTTACAATCTTATAACCTTTACTTGATTATGAGAATGAAACGTTAAAGATCATGACATAAAAGCACACACTTATATACACATCTCACTTCACTCCTTTACTTCATGAGATTGACATCTTTACTTATGAGGAATAATTATACTAACTTGCACATCACCTCTCTTATTACTCTTATGAGATTGGTACTTTTACTTATGAAAGATTTGTACAAGGATAATCATCATACTATAGGACTTTGGAACATGACATGATTGGAAAATGCTTTTCAAGAATAAATAGATTCTCTTACATCTTACTCTCTTTGAGATAGTTCTTTTAGAACTTACAACGTTATGACATCTTTGGAACTTCAATCAATGAACAAGAGATAAATGAACCATAAGTCATCTAAGAATAGGACACATATGAATAACAATATACGTCATCCTGAGTTGATATACCTCAAGCCTCTCAGAATTGAAACAAGTCCAATGTCAATGTGAACAACATATTGCAGAAGGATATGGAAACAGGAACCTTACATACCTTGTATTCTCAATACGAACATACAATCTTAGACATGCATACAATAGTCCCGGTCCTTCCTTATGTTTCACTCTACAACACAATTACATAACGGAACCAACATTAACCATCAACTACCTTACAATGGCATATAATGACAATAAGTTACATGTTTGGCTTTAACATGTCATTTCCCCCTTGACAATACCAATGATGAAATAATCATACCAGTAATCCCACAATATTACCAACATTGAACAAAATATCATAAACCATTAGCATGTCACACTAATTTCATACTTTCCACTCTTCATCACCACAACATTACAATTATTCCATCAAATTACTTCAGTACACCTCACAACAATAAATCGGCCAAAATCCCATAATTTACACTTATATGAAAATAACAAGTATAATAACCTAATCACACCATACATGTTCGTTTTTCATCCATACCATGCCCTTTCATCCAAATCACAAGTCATATTTCAAGCTTAAATCCCATGGATAACAAATCTTTTACAAAACCACAAAGTACCATGTTCAAAACTTCCAAGCATAACCAACATGATTTACATACTCTCCCATTCATATAATATATTAATCCATAAGAATAATCACTTACCCAAGCTTGAAAAATGATGATCTTGCTCGAAAAGTTGGCTTGAACTCTTAGGGTGAGAGAAAATAAGTTGAGAAATATCTAGAAAGCATGAGAGTTTTCAAGTGAATAAAATCAGATTTTTGCCCCTTTTATAGGCCTTTAATTCCATCCTTATCCACTCTTGTGGCATTTAATGTTGTGTCTAGAAGGTCAAGGCAAGAATAGGTCATTTGACCCATTTTTGGCCCATGTCTTCTTCTCATTTTGGGCCTTTTATTGAGCCCAATTCACATAACCCAATAAACTCAACAATTTATCATGTTTAAATCACCTCATACGTGTTACAACAATATTCCCACTCACGCTATTCATATCCGTAGCCTCAACCCCCAAAACAAGTTATTCTAGCCACGTATGGCTCATTTTAACCCCAAGGGTAAAATCGTCATTATGATGCCAAATTTGTTCACGAGTAATTTTATCATACCAATATAATATTTTACTCATTTCATGTATATTCTCTTGGTCGTAGAAGAAACGTGGCAAAAATCGGCCCGGTACGTCCCCGAGCACCCTTGGACACTTAGAACAAATTTTGGAAGCTTGCTAGTTTGGCCGTTCCAGCAAGCGTCTGGCCCTTCCCAAGGCACTGAATTTTAGAATATTTCTGGTATGGGTGCCAAAACAAGCGCCTGGCCCTTCCTATGGCACTGAAATTCTTCTTCTTTTTTTTTAAATTTTTTTTTTTCGTTCTTCGACTTTTCTTTGCGGGTTTGGTTAGATACTTCAAGTTCTATTCTTTAAATTACTTCTTACCTTTAATACCCCTTGTTTGGAGGTCCTCCAAGTCTCGTTTTAACCCCACAAATACTCCACGAAGTCACAAAACACCTCCTACAAAGGTCTAGTCATATGTACGAGGCCAAATTTTAATTTTTCTCATCACTAACATTACAAATTGCATACTCATGGCATATCGACACCTAAGTAACCATTGTTCAACGTCATCACATAGGGTTGGGAGTATACGGGGTGTTATAGTGGACATGGATGCCAAAGAAAGAACCAATAAATCAACACCTAAACAAGCTAATCAAGATGGGGGTGAAGATGAGTTTGCATCACGAACTTCTTCTACCCTTCCATCTCCAGGAGAGCTAAGGAGGAGAGGAGTACCCCCAGAACCACCTATTAATACTACTGAGTAGGATCTAAGGAATGTGGTGCAATTGTTGACTCGTATAGTTTCTGCACAAGGTCAAGGACAAGCTGGTCCAACTACAGGTACTACTGGTGCAGATAGGGCAGCTAGTCTACAGACAAAAGATTTCCTTAAATTGGATCCTCTCACATTCACCGGATCAGATCTTAATGAAGAACCGCAAGACTTTATGGATTAAATTCCAAGGGATTTGGATGTTATGCATGGTATAAAGATTAGAAATGATCTAGAGGCACCGGTACACTTTCAGCTAGTTGGGAAGAATTCAAAATAATATTTCTTGATCATTACCTTCTATTTGAGATCTGAGAGGCTCGTGCAGATCAGTTTTTAAATTTTTGTCATGGTAATATAAGCGTGAGAGAGTACAATCTTCGATTTAACTATTTGTCTAGGTATGCTCCTAATGTAGTAGCTACTATGGATGATAGAATTCATCGATATGTTGATAGATTGGATCCGTATTTGGTTAGGGATTGTACTATTGCTGCTTTGAATAGAGAAATAGATATAGCAAGGATACAAGTTTTTGCACAAAAAATGGAGGATCAGAGGCAAATGAGAAGAACACAGGAATTTGAAAGAGGACCATCCAAGAGGGTTAAATCTACGGGGCAGTTCATGGCATCCCAAGGAGATTTTAGGCCTCGATTTCATAATAAACTGCCTAGGCCATCACCTACCTACTCTACAGCAAGTGCTCCACCCCAATTCCAAGACTTTAGGAGCAACTAATTTGGGCAAAGAAGTTAAATTCAAGGTTCATGGACAGCAGGGTATCAAGAGCAAAGGAGTATGAGCCAATCAAGAACTCCTCGACAGCCATGTAGGCAATGTGGAAAGCTTCATGTAGGTGCATTTCGGTTTGGGATAGATGCTTGTTTTTGGTGTGGTATGTCGGGGAACATGATGATAGAATGCCCACAAAGGGGCATGGGTAGTATGGCACGACCTACTCGATCAGCCGTTGCATGATCATCATTGGTTCCTTTCTTAGGTAGAGGTGTACAACATACTGGTCGTGGAAGAGGTAGTAAAGGGGCAGCTAGTTTTAGTGGAGCTCAGAATAGTACCTATGCTTTAGCAGATCTACAAAAGTCAGAGGCTTCTCCGAATATGGTTATAGGTACATTATCCATCTTTCACATAATGTATATGCATTAATTGATCCAGGTTCTACACTATCATATGTTACTCCATTGATTGCTGGAAAATTCAAAAGAACATCAGAATTATTAGTTAAGCCATTTGAACTATCTACACCAGTTGGTGAATTTATTGTAGCTTAAGAGAGTCTATCGTAATTACATAGTAACTATTTGTGATCATGATACGTTGGCTGATCTTGTTGAGCTAGAGATGGTAGATTTTGATGTTATAATGGGTATGGATTGGTTGGCTTCTTGTTATTCCACAGTGGATTGCCGAACGAAGAAGGTATATTTTTATTTCCCAAAAGAGTCAGTCCTTGAATTGAGGGATAATGTTGGAGCACCAAAAGGTAAGTTTATTTCTTATCTTAAGGCAAAGAAAATGATATCCAAGGGGTACATATGTCACCTAGTAAGGGTGAAAGATACAGATGTGGAGCCACCGACTCTTCAATCTGTTCTAGTGGTAAATGAATTTCTTGATGTATTTCCTAAAGATCTCTTGGGTTTACCCCCAGAACGAGATGTAGAGTTTGGTATTGATGTGATTTTAGGTACTCAACCTATCTCTATCCCTCCATATAGAATGGCCTCGTCAGAGTTATGGAAATTAAAGGAGTAGTTAAAAGACTTGCTAGAAAAGGGATTCATAAGACCTAGTATGTCCCCGTTGGGTGCACCTGTTTTATTTGTACGCAAGAAAGATGGCACGTTGAGGATGTGTATTGATTACCGACAATTGAATAAGGTTACAATTAAGAACAAATATCTCCTTCCTATAATTAATGATTTGTTTAATCAATTACAAGGTGCTAAATATTTCTCAAAGATTGACTTGAGGTCGGGTTACCATCAAGTAAAGGTCAGAGAGAGAGATATACCTAAGACATCCTTTCAAACACGGTACGGTTATTTTGTGTTTTTAGTTATGTCCTTCGGGCTAACAAATGCACCAACAACTTTTATGGATCTGATGAATAGGGTGTTCAAGCCATTTTTATACGTGTTTGTGATAGTGTTTATAGATGATATTCTTGTCTATTCAAGATCAAAAGAGGATCATGCTAGTCACTTACAACAGGTTTTGCAGGTTCTTCTTGATCATAGGTTATTTGCAAAGTTCTCTAAATGTGAGTTTTGGTTAAAATCTGTAGCATTCTTGGTCCATATTGTATCTGATGAAGGAATAACGGTTGATAGTCAAAAGATAGAAGCAGTGAAGAACTGGCCAACACCTATAACTCCTACAGAGATTCATAGTTTCCTCAGATTGGCAGGTTATTATAGAAGGCTTGTTGAAGGATTTTCTTCTATTGTTGCACCTTTAACAAAGCTAACACACAAGAAAACCAAGTTTCAATGGAACGGTGCATGTGAAAAGAGTTTCCAAGATCTGAAGAATAAGTTGACTTCTACACTTGTATTGGTACTTCCAGAAGGCACAGAAGGGTATACGGTGTGTTTTGATGCTTCTAGAATTAGCTTGGGATGTGTATTGGTGCATCATGGTAAAGTGATAGTTTATGCCTCAAGACAATTGTGGCCACATGAGAAAAATTATCCTACATATGATCTTGAACTAGCAGTAGTAGTATTTGCTTTAAATATATGGTGCCACTACTTGTATAGGGTTCATGTTGACATATATACCGACCATAAGAGTTTGCAATATATCTTTAAGCAGAAGGACCTAAATCTGAGGCAGCGGAGGTGGTTTGAATTATTAAAAAATTATGACATTGATATTTTATATCATTCGGGGAAAGCAAATGTGGTAGCTGATGCATTAAGCCGTAAGGCAATGGGCAACACTTATGGCCAGCTCACAAAAAGACAAGGGATAATCAAAGATCTACATCAACTTGCTAGCCTAGGGGTTCGCCTTCATGAAACTCCAAATGAAGGAGTTATTGTGCAAAATGCGGCAGAATCCTCGTTAGTAGCTGAAGTTAAAGAAAAGCAGTATGCAGATCCTTTTATATCACAGCTTAAGGAAAATGTACAACAAGGTATGGTGAAAGCATTTGAGCTTACTCAAGAAGGAGTTCTTCAGTGCCAAAACAGATTATGTGTACCTAATATAGATGAGTTAAGAAGAAGGATTATGACAGAGGCACATCATTACAGGTATTATATCCATCCGGGATCAACTAAAATGTACCATGATCTGAAGGGAATATATTGGTGGGGTGACATGAAGAAGAACATTGCAGAATTTGTAGCCCAATGTCCAAATTGTCAACAAATAAAAATAGAGCATAAAAAGTCTAGAGTTTATATGCAACGTATGGATCTTCCAATTTGGAAGTGGGACATGATCAACAATG
This sequence comes from Capsicum rhomboideum, assembly GCA_031232105.1. Taxonomy (NCBI): domain Eukaryota; kingdom Viridiplantae; phylum Streptophyta; class Magnoliopsida; order Solanales; family Solanaceae; genus Capsicum; species Capsicum rhomboideum. Next base: position 58,351,973 of record CP124718.1, read on the forward strand.
GTTTTGTCACTGGTTTGCCTCGTACAATTCGGAAGTTTGATTCCATATGGGTGATAGTTGACAGACTTACCAAGTCAGCACACTTCTTACCTGTTAAGACTACTTATATAGCTGAAGAGTATGCTAAATTATATGTTAAAGAGATAGTTTGACTACACGAAGTTTCGATCTATATTATATCTGATAGGGGAGCTCAATTTACAACAAACTTTTGGAAGTATTTTCAGAGGAGTTTGGGTACAAGAGTGAATTTAAGTACAACTTTACAACAAACACTTGAAGATATGCTTCGAGCTTGTGTATTAAACTTTAAAGGTAGTTGGGATGATCACTTACCTCTTATTGAGTTTGCCTATAATAATAGCTATTATTCAAGTATCAAGATGGCTCCTTATGAAGCCTTATACGGGAGAAAATGTAGGTCACCGATTGGGTGGTTTGAAGTAGGTGAGACTGTTTTATTTAGACCAGATCTTGTTCATAAAGCCATGGAAAAGGTTAAGGTGATAAAACAACGGCTAGGAACAACCCAAAGTCAACACAAATCTTTTCAAAAATGTTTATAAGTGTTTGTATATGGAACATTTGGCATAGTGAAAAGAGAATACATTCTTGTTATGTTAAAGTGAATTCTGAAACTGTGTGGATTGTTTTTGGTATATTGTTATGGATGGTATTTATGTGAATTGATGGAATAAATATGTGGAGTTGCATTGGGGTAAAAATGTGAAGTATGAAATTGGTGGGAAATCTTATTGGTTTGTAATATTTATGTTGGTTTGTGGACAGTTTTGGTGATGTTGTCTTGGTAAGAGTAAGTTATAGTATAAGAGGGTGGAATAAGGTTATATGGAAGTATAAATAAGTGGGGAGTAATACACCATGTGTTTAGGAGGTTGGACGGCTTTTACTTCTCGTTAAGTAACTAATTACCGTCTTGCAAACTTGTAATGTAATTAGCCTTTAATGTTAGCTCCGTTATGTAGTTGTGTTGTAGAGTAACACACAAGGAAGGAGCTGAATTATTGTAGTCACGTGGTGGGAATATAATGTAACACCCTGTACCTTTCCGACCCTACTTGAACCATATTTACCCTAGGTTCAAGAGCAATAAGTACATATTTTGTATTGTTATTGATCCCATTTGATATTGTGCTAGTAAATGTGATTAGACCTTTGTTAGTAGGTGTTTGTGACTTTGTGGATCATTTGTGGGGTGAACAGTGAGGTTTAAGTGACATCCAAGCAATGGACCTTAAAGATAAGAGGCAAGCAAAAAGGTTGGGACTTGAAAGATCCAACCAAATCCGCAAAGAAAAGTCAAAATCAAAAATTAAGTGTGGGGTGCTGCAGGTGGCATGCCAGGTCACTTTGGCCTGAAATATTTTTGGCACAGGTAGCAAGGGGGCACACCCAAGGGTGTGCCAGGCCGCCCCTGCACACCTTTAAAATACTGGGATTTCAGCTAAGTCTTTGGGGCGCCCGGGAGCTTACCGAGGTTCTTTTTGCCCGATTTCTTCTACGATTATTAGTCTATAAAGAGGAATCTTGGGTTATGGTATCATTATTACATCATAGTAGGGCTACTCTTGAGTATTTTTCGTATCCAATTTGGGGTTAAGTAGTCGTCATAAATATTTTATCAACTTATGTTCAATCAAGCCATGAGTGGCTAGAATTGCTTGTTCTTGGGATTGAGGCTACGAACATGAATCTCGTGAGTTGAATATTGTCGTAAAATTTATGAAATCATTAAACATGTGATAGATGGTGAATCATGCATCAAATTTGGTGGGCTAAGTTGACATGTGTAAATGGGCTCAATTTGAGGCCTAAAATGAAGCCAAAATGCAAGGCCCAAAGGGGAAAATGACCCATTCTTCAAATTTGACCAAGTAAACAAAGCATTAAATGCAAAGAATTGGCTAAGGATTACCACAAGTAATATATAAAGGAAAAGAAATCAGATTTTTATTCGAAAACTCACATATGCCTTTCTAGACATTTCTCTAAAAGATATTTCTCTATTTTCCAAACCCTAAGGCAACCATTTTTCTTTGGACACTTTGGACACGATCATCACTTTGCAAGCCTGGGTAAGTGTTTATTCTTGTGATATAATATATTCTATACATGAGAGATTGTGTAGATCATGATGGTTATGTTGGCAAGGTTGAATAGGGCACTTTTGCTTTTTGCTAAAAGATGTGCCATCTTTGTGATTTAAACTTAAAAAGAGACTTGGGGTTGTGATGAAAGTGCATGGTATGGATGAAATATCAACATGTATGGTTTGGTTATGTTCCTTAACTTGTTATTTTTCTATAATTATAATTTGTGGGATTATTGTCGATATGTTGTTATGAAGTGTATTGAGGTGACTTTATAGAGTAATTGTGATGTTGTGTTGATGGAGAAGTGTAAATTATGAACTTGGTGTGACATGCTATTGGTTTATGATGTATTGTTCAATGTATGGAATGTTGTGGCATTGTTGGTATGATAATTTCATCCATGGTATTGTCAAGGGGGAAATGACATGTTAAGGCAATCATATAACTCATTTTCATCGTATGCACTTGTAAGGTAGTTGGTTGTTAACGTAAGCTCCATTATGTAATTATGTTGTAGAGTGAAATATAAGGAAGGAGCTAGACTATTGTATACACATTGAGGATTATATATTCATATTGAGAACATAAGATATGTAAGGTTACTCTTTCCGTATCCTTCTGCAGCACATAGTGTTCTCATTGACATTGTACTTGTTCTATTTCGAAATATTCTAAGGTATCCCATTTCCGGTTATCAATTGTTATTAATCACTTGTTCCTTACTCATTGATCAATTATAATTCACATGTCTCATGTTCATTGACTAATGTTCCAAAGGTCCAATAATGTTATGTTCCAAAGTTCAAATAATGTTCTGGCTATCAATGTATCAATCTCAAAAGTAAAGAATGAAGTAATGCATATATGGTTGATGATTGAGTATGGGTGGTAGCTTTGGGGGCGTAAGCCTAGCTCAAGCCGATCCTGAGATTATTGGATCAGGGGGTAGTCCTAGAGGCATGAGCCTAGCTCAGACCGAACCTGACAGGGGGTAGCTTTAGAGGTAAGAACCTAGCTCGAGCTGAACCTGATATATTGATTTAAGGGTGGCAGCTTTAGAGGGAATAACCTGGCTCGAGGCAAGCCCAATGTATTGATTTATGGGTGGTAGCTCTAGAGTCATAATCCTAGATCGAGCCGATCCCAATATAACGTTATGTATGTTATGACCCACTGATCAGTCGGGGCCCGGGTACATAGTGACACAAGTGATGATGAACAAACATAGAAGTAAAGAAGCAAAGAAAGTAATGAAAGCAATATACATGGTTACCAACATATAGAATGGTGACTTATCTATATTGGTTATTCATTTGTATTTGAGTTCATTGAAGTATTTATGTGTCATACAGTTTCATATAAGCCTTACATACTCAGTACATTCTTCGTACTGACGTCCCTTGGGGTCTTACCTTACTTGCTGCAGGAACAGGTGCTAGTAGACCTCCACAGTAGGTTGTGGATCATTTGCCGATCTTGGGTAAGCTCCATTTGGTTCGGGGCTTTACGAATCTCTTATGTACATTTGTTTTGGTACTATAATGTTGTATAAAGCGGGGACTTGTCCCAACTTTAGGATGGTTACTTATATGCATCTGTTAGAGGCTTTATAGACGGATGTGATGAGATGAATGAAAGAATGTATGTCCATTTTGACTTGATGGCCCTAACGGTCAAGTTTCTTATATGTATATATCATATGTTTCCATGACTTCAGCTATTGACATCTTATATCTCTAAGTGATGGTGCAACTTATTGAGTGATATGCATATGAATGGATATGAGCAAAGATTGGTTCTCTTGGGACTTATCGGCTTCGGGTGCCATTCCGCCTTGTTGGAATTCGGGATGTGACAAAAGTGGTATCAGAGCAGGTCGTCCTAAGGGTATCTACAAAGTCGTGTCAGAGTAGAGTCTTGCTTATGGATGTGTTGTGCACCACATTTATATGTAGGAGGCTATGGGGCATTTAGTAGTTATTTCTTTTCTTCCCTTCTAGATCATGCAATAGAGCCAATATGGTAAGTGGAATCGTATCTAACCATTGGAATTGATTTTCTTTGTCATAGTAAAATGTCAATGACAAGACGAGGTAGAGGCAAAGGTAAGCAGGTAGATATTCTTGCCGGTGAAGTAATGAGTAAATCACCACCTGACCAAGCTAGTCAAGGTGGAGCGAACACTAAAATTGCATTGCGGTCTTCTTATACTTTTCCAGCTCCGAAAGAGCCAATAGGTAAAGAAGTACCCGAAGAACCGCCAATGAATGCCACTGACCAGGATCTAAGAAATGCAGTGCATATGTTGACTCAATTAGTTACGGGACAAAGTCAAGGACGAGCTGGTCCAATGAAAAATGAGGATGATACGGCTAGAGTGGCAAGTCGCAGGACACAGGACTTTCTGAAATTAGACCCTCCTATATTCACTGGGTCAGATCCAAAAGCAGATCCAGAGGACTTCATGGATCAAATCCAGAGGGCTCTAGAAGTATGCACGTGACTGGTATTGAAACAGTTGGATTTGCGGCCTATAGATTGAAAGGTGAAGCTATATTGTGGTATGAATATTGGAAAAGATCAAGGGGTATTGATGCACTTCCAGCTGGTTGGGAAGAATTTAAAATGGCATTCCTTGATTATTACCTCCCATATGAGATCCAGGAGGCACGTGCAGACAAGTTTCAAAATCTACGTCAAGGAAACATGAGTGTTAGAGAATATAGTCTTCAGTTTAATTCCTTGGCTCGATATGCTCCGAATGTAGTGGCTATAATGACGGATAGAGTCCATTGATATATGGATTGATTAGAGCCATATTTGGTAATGGACTGCACCATTGCTTCCTTGAATAAAGATATGGACATAGCGAGAATACAGGCCTTCGCCCAGAAAAGGGAGGATCAAAGACAGAGGAGAAGGGTACATGAATATGAAAGAGGACAGTCCAAAAGAACTAGACATATGGGACAGTCTATGGCATCCTAGGGAGAATCTAGGCCTCTGATGTTTCCTAGTCTGCCTAGACCCTCATTCTCTTATTCCACAGTAGGCACTCACTCTCAATTTCGAGGATTTAGAGGCAGTCCATCTGGGCAGAGTAGTGGAATTCACGGATTACAGGCAGCAGGATTTTCTCGTCAGCAGTGTCAGCACTGCAGGCATATTAATTCAAGTACATGCCGATTAGAGACAAATGCTTGTTTTTGGTGTGGTATGACGGGGCACCTGATGAAAGAGTGTCCCCAGAGGAGCATGGGTGGTATAGCACGACCGACGGGGTCAGCCATTGTGTCATCATTATCGGTTCCTTTTTTAGGCAGAGGTGTACAGTTTGTTGGTCGTGGTAGAGGTGCCAGAGGAGCAGCCAGTACTAGTGGAGTCCAGAACCGTACTTATGCTCTAGTGGACCATAAAATTCGGAGGCTTCTCCTGATGTCGTCACAGGTACATTATTCATATTTTCATATAATGTATATACATTGATTGACCCGTGTTCTACATTGTCATATGTTACTCCATTGATTACTGTAAAATTTGGAAGAACACCGGAACTATTAACTAAGTCAATTGAAGTATCTACACCAGTTGGTATTCATATTGTTGCAAAAAGAGTATATCATAATTATGTGGTAACTGCGTGTGGTCATGATACACTGGCCGATCTCATTGAACTAGACATGGTGGATTTTGATGTGATAATGGGAATGGATTGGTTGGCTTCTTGTTATGCCATGGTAGATTGTCGGGCCAAGAAGGTACATTTTCATTTTCCACAAGAAAATGGTCTTGAATGGCAGGGTAATGTGGGGGCACCAAGAGGAAATTTTATTTCTTATCTGAAAGCAAGGAAAATGATTGCCAAGGGGTACGTATGTAACTTAGTACGAGTGAAAGATAATAAAGTGGAACCACTAACTCTTCAGTCGGTTCCAGTGGTCAATGAATTTCTTGATGTATTTCCAGAGGATCTTCCCGGTTTGCCTCCAAAACTGGAAGTAGAGTTTGGCATTGATGTAAATCCAGGCACTCAGCCTATTTTGATTCCCTCGTATAGAATGGCTCCAACAGAATTATGTGAATTGAAGGAGCAATTGAAAGACTTGCTGGACAAGGGCTTCATCAGGCATAGTATGTCCCCGTGTGGTGCACCGGTATTATTTGTATGGAAGAAAGATGGCACACTGAGAATGTGCATTGACTATCGGCAATTGAATAAGGTAACGATCAAGACCAAATATCCCCTCCCCAAAATTGATGATTTGTTTAATCAGTTACAGGGTGCCAAGTGTTTTTCAAAGATTGACTTGAGGTCGGGTTACCATCAAGTCAGAGTTAGAGAAACAGATATACCCAAGACAGCTTTTCGAACACGGTATGGTCACTACAAATATTTAGTCATGTCGTTTGGGTACAAATGCACCAGCTGTTTTCATGGATTTGATGAATAGGGTGTTTAAGCCTTTTTTTAGACGTGTTCGTGATAGTGTTTATAGATGATATCCTGGTTTATTCGAGATCACAAGAGGACCATGATAATCACTTACGAAAGGTATTACAAATTCTCCGTGAGCGTAAGTTGTATGCAAAGTTCTCTAAATGTGAATTTTGGTTGAAATTCATCGCATTCTTGGGTCACATTGTGTTAGATGAAGGGATACGGGTTGATACACAAAAGATTAATGCGGTGAAAAATTGGCCAAGGCCTACGACGCCTACGGAAATTCATAGTTTTCTAGGGTTGGCAGGCTATTATCGAAGGTTTGTTGAAGGGTTTTCTTCCATTGATGCACCTTTAACGAAACTTACACACAAGGCAGTTAAGTTTCAATGGATGACGCATGTGAGAAAAGTTTCCAAGAGCTAGTACTTTCGGAAGGAACAGAAGGGTATGCAGTCTATTGTGATGCTTTCGGAGTTGGCTTAGGGTGTGTATTGATGCAACACGATAATGTAATCGCGTATGCCTCATGACAGTTGTGACCAGACGAGAGAAACTATCCCACACATGATCTTGAATTAGCAGCGGTGGTTTTTGCTTTAAAGATCTGACGTCATTATTTGTATGGAGTTCATGCTGATATTTATACTGATCACAAAAGTTTGTAATATATCTTTAAGCAAAAGGAACTCAATTTGAGGCAACGAAGGTGGCTTGAGCTCTTAAAAGACTATGATATTGATATTCTCTATCATCCAGGAAAAGCAAATGTGGTAACTGATGCATTGAGCCACAAGGCAGTAGGAAGCACTAGTGGACAGTTGACTGAAAAGCAAGAGATAATCAAAGATTTACATCAACTATCCAGCTTGGTAGTTCGCCTTCTTGAATCTCCAGGAGAAGGGGTTATTGTGCAAAATGTAGCAGAATCCTCCTTAATAGCTGAAGTGAAAGAGAAGTAGTTTGCGGATCCTATGTTATTGCAGCTAAAAGAAAATGTACAACAAGGTCTGACTGTGGCCTTTGATCTTACACAAGAAGGGGTACTTCAATGCCGAGAAAGAATATGTGTACCGGATGTAGATGAGATGAGGGGACGAATTATGACAGAGGGGCATCATTCGCGATATTCTATTCATCTGGGAGCTACCAAAATGTACCATGAGTTGAAAGAAATGTATTGGTGGGGAAATATGAAAAAGAACATTGCAGAATTTGTAGCCCAATGCCCAAATTGTCAACAAGTGAAAGTAGAGCATCAGAAACTAGAAGGTTACATGTAATGTATCAATCTTCCAGTATGGAAATGGGATATGATTAACATGGATTTCATCACAGGTTTCCCCCGTACACTGCAAAAATTTGATTCTATATGGGTCATAGTTGACAGGCTTACCAAATCAGCGCATTTCCTACCAGTCAAGACCACATATACAGCTGAGAATTATGCAAGATTGTATGTTAAAGAAGTAGTGAGATTACATGGGATTCCAATCTCCATTATATCAGATAGAGGAGGACAATTTACCGAGCACAATTTACCGCACATTTTTGGAGATCTTTTCAGAAGAGCTTGGGTACACAAGTGACTTTGAGTATGACTTTCCATCCTCAGATAGATGGACAAGCATAACATACTATTCAAACACTTGAAGATATGCTACGAGCGTGTACGTTAGATTTTCAAGGCATTTGGGATGACCATTTGCCTCTTATTGAATTTGCCTACAACAATAGCTATCATTCAAGTATCAAAATGGCACCTTATGAAGCTTTATACGAACGAAAGTGTAGATCACCGATTGGATGGTTTGAAGCAGGTGAAACTGCTTTACTTGGGCGAGATTTTGTTTGTCAAGCTATGGAGAAAGTTAAAGTGATCCAACAGCAGCTACAAACGGCCCAAAGTCGCCACAAGTCATATGTTGATGTTAGAAGAAGAGGGCTCAAATTCACTATATGTGATTGGGTATTTTTAAAGGTGTCACCGATGAAAGGGGTAATGCGATTTTGAAAGAAAGGAAAGTTGAGTCCCCGATATATAGGTCCATATGAAATTATCAATAGATTTGGGCAAGTTACGCATGAGTTGGAACTACCCCAAGAACTCTCCACAGTGCATCCGGTATTTCATGTTTTGATGCTTCGAAAGTGCATAAGATATCCATCTCGTATTGTTCCCATTGAGGATGTCCAAGTTATGGAGGATCTTACTGATAAAGAGATACCCATTGCTATTCTAGATCAACAAGTAAATAGGTTGAGGAATAAAGACATAGCTTCCATAAAGGTACTTTGGCGAAATCAAAAAGTAGAAGAGATCACCTGGGGAGCCGAGGAAATGATGAAGTCAAAGTACCCTCATCTATTTCAAATGGAAGAGAAAGTTCAAGATGCGGGATTGGAGCAATAACAAGTAATTATCTATAAGAACCCCATACCTTCTCGACCCTACTTGAACCATGTTTACCCTAGGTTCGAGAGCAATAAGTACGTATTTTGTATTGTTATTGATGGAATATTTGGTATTGTGCTAGTAAATGTTATTAGACCTTTGTTAGTAGGTGTTTGTGACTTTGTGGAGCATTTGTGGAGTGAAAAGTGAGGTTTAAGGGACATCCAAGCAAAGGATCTTAAAGATAAGAGGCAAGCAAAAGGTTGGGACTTGAAAGATCCAACCAAATTCGCAAAGAAAAGTCGAAATCAAAAATTAAGTGTGGGGCGCTGCAGGTGGCGTGCCAGGCCACTTTGGCCTAAAATATTTTTGGCACAGGCAGCAAGGGGGCACGCCCAAGGGTGCAATTATTTAACTCATTATCGTCGTATGCACTTGTAAGGTAGTTGGTTGTTAACGTAAGCTGCATTATGTAATTGTGTTGTAGAGTGAAATGTAAGAAAGGAGTTGGACTATTGTACGCACACTTAGGATTGTATATTCATATTGGGAAGATAAGGTATGTAAGGTTACTCTTTTCGTATCCTTCTGCAGCACATAGTGTTCTCATTGACATTGTACTTGTTCTATTCCGAAATGTTCTAAGGTATCTCATTTCTGGTTATCAATTGTTATTAATCACATGTTCCCTACACATTGATAAATTGTGATTCACATATCTTATGTTCATTGACTAATGTTCCAAAGGTCCAATAATGTTATGTTCCAAAGTTTAAATAATGTTATGACTATCAATGTATCAATCTCAAAAGTAAATAATAAAGTAATGCATATATGGTTGATGATTGAGTATGGGTGGTAGCTTTGGGGGCGTAAGACTAACTTAAGCCGATCCTGAAATTATTGGATCAGGGGGTAGTCCTAGAGGAATGAGCCTAGATCGGACCGAACCTGATAGGGGGTAGCTCTAGAGGTAAGAACCTAGCTCGAGCCGAACCTCATATATTGATTTATGGGTGGCAGCTCTAGAGGGAATAAACTAGCTCGAGCTGAACCCAGTGTATTGATTTATGGGTGGTAGCTCTAGAAGCATAAGCCTAGCTCGAGCCAATCCCAACATAACATTATGTTCTGTTAAGACCCACTGATCAGTCGAGGCCCGGGTACATAGTGACACAAGTGATGATGAACAAACATATAAGTAAAGAAGCAAAGAAAGTAATGAAAGCAATATACATGGTTCCCAACATATAGAATGGTGACTTATCCATATTGGTTATTCATTTGTATTTGAGTTCATTGAAGTATTTATGTGTCATACAGTTTCTTGTGAGCCTTACATACTCAGTACATTCTTCGTACGGACGTCCCTTGGGGGACTTACCTTACTTGTGGAAGGCATAGGTGCTAGTAGACCTCCATAGTAGGTTGCGGATCATTTGCCGATCTTGGGTGAGCTCCAGTTGGTTCGAGGCTTTTCGAGTCTCATATGTACATTTTTTTTGGCACTGTAGTGTTGTATAAAGTGGGGACTTATCCCGACTTTAGGGTGGTTATGTATATGCATCTGTTAGAGGATTTGTAGATGGACGTGGTGAGATGAATGAAAGAATGTATGTCCATTTTGACTTGATGTCCCTAACGACCAAGTTTCTTATATGTATATATCATATGTTTCCATGAATTTCGCTATTGATATCTTATATCTCTAAGTGATGGTGCAGCTTATTGAGTGACATGTATATGAATGGACATGATCAAAGATTGGTTCTCTCGGGCCTTATCGGTTCGGGTGCCAGTCCGCCTAGTTGGAATTTGGGGCGTGACAGATAAGGTATATAATATCCACGTAGTTAACAACCTTGTTTCCATTCCGAAATGTCCTAACTTACCTCAATATATGTTTATTGTCAAGTTGGCATGTCTACCTTCACTAACCAATTTCTGGTATTCCCATATTAGTAAACTAAGATCTATCTATTAGTTTGGCTCCTAAGCATTTCAATTGTGTAAAAGTATTCTTTACTTTATGGCAATTACATCAAATGTTTATTCGCGTGTTCTTTTTTTACTTGATCACTGTTATTCCAAAAATTTCGTAATGTTATAACCACCAATATAATAATCTCAAAGACTAAATAAAGTAAGCAATTTAAGGCTGGTTGTGTGCGGGTGGCAGCTCAGGGGCGTAAGCCTTGCATGGGCTGATCCCGATTGATTTGTGTGGGTGGTAGCTCAGGGGCGTAAGCCTAGCATGGGCCAATCCCGATTTGTATACCACTGATCAGTTGGTCATTTGTACTACATGGCTTATTAAAGATTATAAAGGAAAGAAGGAGAAAGTAAAGTAAAGAATGTAATGTATTTGGTTCCCCAGATACCCGCTAAGGTAGGTTATTAACATTATCTATGCACTTGTACTTGATGTCACTTAAAATTTTGGGTTATTTACAGTTGCTCTGAGGCTTATATACTCAGTACATTCTTTCGTATTGATGTCCCTCTTGGGGGACCTACCTTTCATGCTGTAGGAAAAGGAGCTAGTAGATCTCTCCAGTAGGAGTGTAGGACATCTAAAGGCTATTGGTGAGCTCCAGGTTGATTCGGGGCTTTCTGAGTCAGTTGTATATATTTTTGGTATTGTGTAGGAGTTATGTCTAAGGCGGGGACCTATCCCGACCTTAACTAAGTCTATATATTTTCTAGCGACTTTGTACATATTGTAAAGTTAAGCATGGTAGTGTCTTGTCTTTTAGAAGTTGTGGCCCCAACGGCTAAGTCCTGTATATCTATTTTGTATTTACCTACCTGGTTTACTTTATCGATACATCATGTCTATACACTGCAACACATTTGTTAGCTTTACATGCATAAAAAGTATATGATCATAGGTTGGTTCTCTCAGGACTTTACGGCTACGGGTGCCTGTCCGCCCCAATGGGATTTGAGGCGTGACAAAACTGGAGGTAAATTGAAACTCCAACAACTAACTAAACTGAACACTAATGTCGAATCCCTTTGAAAATAAACCTAAAAAGTCTATTTATAATGGTTTAGAAATTTGGAATTATAAAAATAGAAAATTTTCCTACTAATATGATCTGCAACCAATCCACCACATCCGCGATTCTATCATAGATCACCTTTTTTCTAGCAATGTTCTATCATTTCTTCCTTTTGGAATTTTGAATTCTAAAACCAACAAAACAACATTATATCATTAAAACACATAAAAACAAGCATAAACATATATAAAACTTCAAGTAATAGACATAGGATGCGTCCTAATCTCAAGGCACATCAGTAACCCCATACAATGATTTACCATTTCAAAAGTGATTGTTGTCACACCCAATTTTGGATTGGCCAAATTTTTGCAACATATGGCTCTTCTACATAGTTTTAAAATGTCTTTAAAGTTGACACCTAGTTCTTAGGAATATATTAGGAAACTATTTGTAAAAATGTAAACTATATTTTTAATTTGTAAAAACTTGTGAAATTTTAGATAAGTGTCTTATTTGCTATGAAGGAATGGTGTCAGGCATCCCTCATAAACTATCCTAAGATGGTACTTAAACGTAGTCTGTTAAGAAATATGGAACTATCTATTTTAATATTACCAGTTCAAATAAGGTACTTAAAAATGGTAGTTCGAATAAATTGAGCAAATTATAGTAAAGTAAGTTTAAAATATTTGTATTTTAAAAAATATGCTGTATATATAATTAAAAGTAGTATACATATGTATAAGGGAATGATATACAAAGTGTGTATATTGCGAAAGTAATGTATAAGTAACATGTGTAAAATAGTGTATATACAGTATATATAAAGTGTATAGTTGATTACATATTGGATATGACATATAAGAGAATACGCAATTTGTAATACAATAATATCTACCTCATACTTGGGTTTTTTGGAGAATTTTATGAAATGGGCCAACTGTTAAGTCAAATCTCCTGCAAACAAATTAATTTAAAACAAAACTAGGCAGCAACCCATTTTGGCAAAATTGGAAGATTATTAACTACTATTTTGGCCCTGATACTTTATGATGAAATTTCACAAACCATGGTTCTTTGGGATCAAATATCTAGATCCAATAATACTTTTCATATTTACAAAACTTAGAGATACTTTCTCTCCTTCTTTCTCGCTTACCTCTCTCCTCTATAGCTCATCTCTCTTTCTCCTTTCCTTTTCTATATGTGTATTTGTATATATCTCCATATCTCATCCCTCTCCCTCTATGTATTTATTTATCTCTCCTTCTCTCACCCCTCTCACTTTGAGTATATATGTATATCTTATTCTCTCATCCCTCCCTCCTTTATGTATTTTGCCTTCTCTTATCTCTCTCCCTCTGTATCAGAGATTAGATACACATATACATCTGTGTATTTGTGTTTGGTTGATGATTGATACATACATATATCAGGGTGTAAATGTATTTCAAATTCAAAGCTAATATGTATATTTGTGATTCCAGTGTATCTAGTGTATCTTTGTATAGACGCATACTTCGAAGAAGAAGACAAAAAAGAAGAAGATACATTTATTCAAATACATGTATCTGGTACTAATGATACATGTCTCTGGTATCAAATGTACACTAATACATTCATAAAATAAGTCACTATGATATAGCCAACTTATTTAATCGATAGACACTTGATAGTATCACATACAACTAATTACCAGTGTCCAATGCTCGTCTTTTATACTATTGTGTGATTGTTCTTTCTCGATAATTTCATGTAATTTCTAAGCCAAATTTTTTAATCCATAATGGTACTTTTTGTGGTTTCAAAATCTAAGCTTTCTCAACCTCCTGCTATTCTGTGTAAAGCTCTTTCTGTTGTTTTGGATCTAGAGAAAAAGATTATAGAGTGAGATATGGAATAAAAAACCTTACGATTGAGGAAGAGAGGGAGAAGAGTAGCGAATCTTCTAGTAAAAAGGAAATGCTCAGGTGAGTGGGTAAAATAACTATGTTTCCTTAGTTATGTAATTTTTCCATATTTTAACCAATTCATTTGGATTTAAAAAAATTATTTTTCCTTTTTTTAAACATACTTTGCGTGAAAATAAGAACATGTTAAAAGAGAATAGTATTTATAAAAGAGACATTTAGATATTATTAATCTTTGAAAAGGAGAATACATTTATTTACAACCTTTTCCTGGAAAATCCTTAAACAATGTAGAACGAAAATAACCTTAGTTACAATATGCTTATGTAAGTATGCACAAAAGCACACAAACACATACAATCTTAGGAAATGATAACAACAATAATATAAGCACACTATAAGGGAGGAAACTAAGAAGTGTTGTGATTTTTATCAATAATCAAGTATATTATGTATTTATATAGTAAACTTCTACCCTTTTTAGATTATGACATTTCAAAAAATCCATTGAGTTTTTTCTAATTTGTTAGTCATGTCTAAATGTTGCCTCCATGTAGATCTTCCTTTTACTAGTGCTTATTCAACTCTTTCCCTGATATTGTTACAACTTTGACGAGAATGAACATACTAAATGATACACCCTTTAGGGTTTTTTTTGAATTTTTTTGCTTTCTAACCTAATTATGGGAGTATAATGTTTATGGATAGTATTAAGCATTGGTGAAAACTTTAACCTCACACCAGTGCCTAGGGCGTACTGAAGTGTTGTAGATCCTAATAGAGTATCATGAATGTGGGCTGATCCACCAAGATAGGGCTTCACTACTACTATACTACATAAAATGCTTTATACTCTTAGGATAAATTTCAAATAAAGGGATTTCCTATCGGTAAGCTTATTGTTTTATTGTTTCCTATGCATTCATAAATATGAATCAAGTACATACATAGTTTGATGATATAAAAAGTGAAAATAATGCAAATCATTAACTGATTTGATTCAGGCTACCTATAATTATGTCGTAATGCATTTCAAGTTGAACATAAAATCAAACTAATAAAGGGACCAAATCTGGTATGGATTGCCTATGTATCTTATCAAGGGAAGTCAGGTCAAGCATAGTTCTGAATACATAAAAATGATATTTTATGAGACCCAATATAGATTGCCTAATACCTTATTATATGAAGTCAGGTCGAGATGTAATTTTGTTACAACAGAAATTTAAAAGGAAAGAAACTAGTTCAATAATCTTCAAATATAGTACTTCTTGATGGTGTATGAATTGATCAGCTTTGTTCTCACTCTTCCATCCATTTCTACCAGGATTACTATTCCTATGAGAGTACTCAGTGAACCTTGTATGGACATGTCAATTTGGTGTGAATTCTCCCTTAGCTTCATCTTGGTAGGGAAATGTCTTCTTCAACACCAATTCCTAGTGTGAACTTTCAAAGCTTATCTTTCTTGTTGAATGCCTTGGTTATTCTGTACTGATAAGTTGGCCACAATAGACTACACCCATCCTTTTCTTATTGATGAAAAATAATTATTCATGTTTTTAAGTATCCATTTTGCATTGACAAACCAACTTCTTAGATAAATACTTAACCTTTATACGTATCACTGCTTTGAGTCATAGAACAATATAAGGAGTTTTGCATCTAGATGTTTTGATTATGGTGTGATTATCAAGCAAAGCTTATGGTAGCTTCTCATGAGTTGTCTATTATTGTCCATTATTTTTTAAGATCTTATTGATGTTCTTTTTAGTGGCCTCGACATCTCCATTTATTTATTGCTTATAAGTGATAACGTTCAAATACACTCTAGAAAGGATGTATGCGGTAGTTATGCAATATATGTACCCAACTCTTTGAGTCAGGGTCAATCCCACAGAGAATGAAGGAGATAGGTTCACCTTCGAGTGTAATAAGTCACTAGATGTTTTCTCATAATGTATAAAATGCAATAAAAATAAAATAGGGGTTTGTTTCAACCATTTTTATATTCAATTTATCAATTGTAAGCTTGGTTTGAAAGAATGAGTACTAGAAATTTCTAATCAAAGATTAAAGTCACATAGGATTATTCCCTCATGAGTGTGAGTACATACATGGGTAAGTGGGCATTTGCCTAAATTCAACTAATTGTTATGGGTAGGCTAGGTCTTAGATCTTAATGGTATTTTTTCAATAAAACATTAAATGTCAGAAGTAGGTTCTTTCAAACACCTCACAACCGTTTCTTCATAACCAATCTAAAACCTCAATTTGATAGCCTTATGTCTAAGATCTACCATTAAATGATAAAAATCAAGTCATTGTTGACCACTACTCCTCACTCTTATCCCCTTTGTCAAGGATGATAAGAGATATAGGCTCAATTAGAGTTTGCAACCTCCAATTTTAGGTTGATAACATGGAGTAGATATCAAACCCATAATAATTAATCAATTAAAAAGGAAAATAAATAATACCCATGCAATAATCACTACTAAATCATACATAACTCCAAATTGGGGAATTTAGCTACACATAGTGAGAGAAAAAGGAATTATACACATATTCTCATTGAAGTCTTCCATTAAATCCAACTATTAACAAGTGAAATCCAATTCTAAATCAAAGGAACAAGCAATAAACCAAATTCCCATATCAGGGTTTCATCTACAAGCTTCTAGATCTCAAATTTGACAAAAGATAGGGTTCAAAGCTGCCAAAAATCCTTTTATAGCTAAACCAAAAATGGGCAAGAAATTTACAAAAATGCCACTACACTCACTTCGGTGAAGGGACCTCGACATTGCCGATATTTATGAAAATACACCAAAGTGGCTCTTGATCTCCAAACTAGCATTGACTTTAAACTTCAGTGATTTGCATCTGGTGACATTGGCGATGGACTCATGCTTAATCGAACTGTTCGGCGATTCGCCAAACTTTTCGGTGATTCGCCAAACTTCTTCTCTTCATCGCTGAACTACTTTATTTGGAATTTGGTGGAGCTGTTAATTTAAGTGATGGAACTTCCACTTAGGCAATAAGCTGTCTAGTTTGGTGATCCCCAAAAATCCACGGACGATGACTTTTTTGCATTTTAGTTCCAATTCTCTATCTTTTTGCTTCTTTATTCTTTATCAACCACTTCTTGGCTTCAACCCTGAAAATAAACCACACTAACGTTAGAACTAACTCAAATTGGCATTGAGAACTTGATTTCCTTTTAGGAAAAATGAGTCACAAATTTCTGACCCATCAACACCCCCATCTTAATACTTTGCTCGCCCTAGAGTAAATTAATGCACACAAAACAAAGTCAACATTGTCTACAAATGGTACTACTTGGGATCTTAAAAATATGCTTCTTTTGTTAAAACAACTTTGCCCTCATGATTTTGAAAACAATGGCATAAGTATCACCTATCAAACAGTCAATTCATGAACCACATGCTTCAAGTGTTAACTAATTGCTACCAAACTAAACACATGCTCATAGACCTCAACTAAGGTTATCGAATATGCTCAAGTAGTGCAACAAATTAGGGAAAAAATTGGTCACTTAACTCATAATGGGGATGACTATTTGGTCAATTTGAAGGTTCACTCTCAATTAATGGCTTAAGATCACTTCTCCAACATCGCAACACTCTTTTGCTTCGTTATAGAGCAACCGGTCAAGTTTGAGGTGGACCACCTACTTTGAACAAGGTCGAGTCAAAACCTTACCACACATGGCAACCAATCACAAACTCAAAGCACCCTTCCTCAATTGATGCACCACTTTCATAGCATATGTCGAAAAAGGTACTTAAGTAGTCGAAACAAGATGTGGGTGTTCACAAAAATGAGTGCCTAACTAGTTAACTAAGCTAAAGAAAATTTTAAAAAGGGGCACATTTTGAAAAGTGGAGCAGTTAACAAAATGATTTGTCCTTTTAAAGATTCGTGCATGCGAAAAATCTCCCCAAAAGTACTATTCGCGTCAAAGTGTTCTATTGCTAATACATTTTTCTCTTAAGTACCAATTCCAAAAAGTATTTTATTTATCACTATAATAAAATAAAGGTAAGGAAATAAAAAATGTTAATCACACACACTCAAATGAATCCAAAACACACGACCCTATAAACGCAGAAATCATCTAGAATTATTACAAACCAAAATCAAATATCTAAAAATATTATCCAAAACATAATATCCAAATCAAACTAGAACCACACACCAAAAACAAAGTATCAAAAATAGAGCTCAATATTATAGATCCTAAATAAATAGTACCCCCTCCAACTCAATAGCATGCATTGTCCTCAAAGCAATACGACTAAGAAAATAAAAAAGAGTGAGTAGAAGGGTCCCTTCTAAATGATACTAAGACTATGGCAGTGACTAGCTCATAGAAGCGGCCTATATCTAGGATTCAGTGCCTGGCTCATCTCCAGGAATAGTCTATGGGGATAGATCTAGTATGGCAATAGTTGTCTCTATAGCAGGAATTGGGAGGAATCTTTCATCAATGGGTGTGGACCCACTAGTACCTATCTTTGAAGTCTCCTGAGTAAACTTCATCGATTTAGCCTCCACTATGGCTTCCTCAGTCACCTGCAAGTTATCCTATATATCATCAACCTGCATCTTCTCATCTTTGTCGGCCTCAATCTCTGTCTCATCAATCTCCTCATCATCGAAAGTACGATCCTCGTCATCCTCTGGAACACTCTCCTGAATAGGAGTGGGAGAAGGCCTGATATGGTGTATCCCAGAGTTGTGTCAAGTTAAGAAACCGAAGCTCATCCACATGAGTTCATAGAGAAACGAGCTTAGACTGAATCTTAGTCAATACTGCATCTGGAACTGAAAGTTGTTTTGGGGTGCTTAACTCTTCTAACTCTGTACCATAGATACCAGAGTCTCACAAATATCTCACATCTCCTTATTAATAGGAACCAAAGCAGCCTTAACCACATATGCAATCTTCTGAGGCATCTAAGCCTCTAACCTATATGACCTCATACCAGCTGAGTGGTCAAAATATCCCATCTGAATAATATCTGCCTGAGTCAAAAGAGATGATGTTGCCCAAATTACACCTCGTACTCAAGTATAAAGTAATCTCTCTCAAATATAGAACCCACATAAGGTTGGGGTTGATCCTACAGGGAAAAGGTAAATATCAAACAAGAAGTAGTTGAGGCAATCAATAATGATCTCCAGTAAAAAGGGGATCTTTGTAAATAAAAAATTCAATGGTGACAATTGTTTGATTTGTTGGATTTGTGATCAATATGAGAAAAACACTAGGACTGGGTTCCCTAATAACTTCATAACTCCGTAGGTTCTTTGTACTTCATAATTTCTCCTATTGTTCGGTATGCATAATCGATAGGTTATGTATACTTAGAACAACTTTACGCTCTTGTCTAAGCAATACCCTCAAGTAAGTTTTCTCTTCTCCTAAGATTGAGTTACTAACCCCTATCTTGGATCCCAGATTAGCTATCCCGTATTATAGACTAAAGCTATTAAGTGGAGGTTGACAGCTCCAGTCTTTGTTGTTTATTCCCTTCTTTTATCTGTATTCATCTTTTTGTCCAGAATACAGATTAGGTGAGTTCTAACATTGTACTCAACCAAAAATCAATCAAACCCAAGGAAACAATCAATACACGTATGAACACCAGTTGACAATTACTTCATACTATGAATCCTACTTTATTAATCCATCATGGTTCCCACAACCCTAGTTGTGGTGTTTAGCTACTCATAATTGTAAGAACACAAGAAGAAATCTGATATGAAGACAGAATCATGCACTTACAATAATAAGATAATAAACTCCAAGATCCCACTTTGAATTAAAACCCTAGAATCGATGTTTTTGTAATTCCAAGACCAAGAATGTTTCTTAGAACCTTACAATAATGCAATAGAATGTATACTCAAACAATAAAATGAATAAGAGTATTTATAGGAAAAATAAAACCTATCCTAAACATAACAAGATTTTTATGTCAGTCTGCTCGGATGGATGAAAGGTATGATTATGGTTGGATTCCACGATCGCCCTAGGTGCTCGTGGTTTGCTTATGGACTTGGTCATCTTTATGACCTCTCTGGTACGATCCCCTAGTATGACTCTGTGTTGATTACCTACGACCGTACACCATGGTCGTCTGATCCTCCTATACTTCAACTCCTGCAGACTTTTTTCCTGAACCTTCATCCCATGACACCTTGGTGCAACCACATTTCTAGGTACGGTCATGGGACTCAATAGTCTGGCTTTCAGGAACTCCATTTTCACTTAGGTTTTGCCACCTCGCTTTCAGGAATTCCCTCCCACAATTAGATTGTATGATCATGACATCAAATCATGATCATGGGAGGCTTCTGTTGGATAGGATCTTGAGAGATGTCCTCTAATCTTTTCTACGATAGCTTAGTATGATTGTGATCAGCTTCCACGATCATGACATGGTGTCGTCTGCTATATTATCAGTCCAAATTCTAGCACTCTACTATTCCAAACCTATTTGACCTGTAAACACCCAAAAACCCATTATATCCACATAGAAAGACCCTCGTATTTGTAAATATTCACCATTTTAAGCATCAAAAGTGTTGTAAGTTCACGACACATCAAAACCGTCAACTTAGACCATTTGCATGTCCTTAGGTAAAAAAACACAACTATACTATCCTGATGCTTAATTAGGAAATAAAACAAAGATCACTAGGGCAGTCAAAAGTTTTAAAAATTACTTTCAGCATGCATTCCCAAAAAAATTCAAGTTACTTCCTTCCAGTAGCATTAAAACTAAACCTATGTTGTATACTTACAAATCATCAACCATAACACAATAGGATCAAGAAATGGCATCACATTATCAACAAATAAATCCAACACTTAGACTAATGACATTACCTGAACAAGCAGTAACCACAATACAAACCCTATGCCCCATAACAAAGGAGTCCCTAATACTCTCAATTTTTCCGTAAATGCTAACATTGGGACTGAATCAAACCTCTCACTCTCTCAAAGAAGTTGGGTAGTGTACATTTGATACCTGTAACACCCCATACATTTTCGAACCTAGTTGGTTACCGTAATATGCATGGAATTATTTAAACATGAGATTATTGGTGTATTACACATTAAATTTGGTGGGATGAATTAACATGTACTAATGGGCTCAATTTAAGGCCCAAAATTAAGTCATAAGACATGGCCCAAATGGGGAAAATGACCCATTCTTTCTTTGACCAAGTAAACCCTCAATTATTGACTAAATGTTTGGCTAAGGATGACATGAGAGACTATAAAAGGCCAAAAAAAAAATTAGATTTTATTCAATAAAACGCACATGCCAAATTCTAGACTTTTCCACCAAAAAGAGATATTTCTCTCATCTCACAAACCCTAAGGCAACCATCTCTTTTGGACAATATTATCACTTTGAAAGCTTGGGTAAGTGTTTATTATTATATTTTATTATATATATGCTTAATATGGTATATAAATCATGGCGGTTATGTTGGCAAAGTGTTGGATAGTTCACTATGTGTAAAACAGTCTATTCTTGCTTAATCGGAGAAGGATTTTGCCTTCTAAACTTGAAAGTGGACTTGTGGTCTTGAAGGAAGTGAACTTTATGGATTAAATATCAACATTTAAGATGTTTTATGTTCTTGACTTGCTTTCTCCTTGAGCATAACATTTGGAATTGTTGTTGGGAAATTGTGCATGGAATTGGTGACGTAAGTTTGGTGATGTTTATATGCGTTGTAAAACCATGGATGTTAGTTTTCATCTCATATAACTTAAAATATGAAAATATAAGTTTAATTAGGACCATGGACCATTCATTGCGAAAAAGGACCCAAAAATGACCCCCGGAGGCTAAAACGGGCACCCGCCCTTGCGGGCAGGGCACCTGAGGGCGCAGATGCCAATGCAGGTTACCCTGGACAAGGACAATGTTCACCTGTGGATGCACCTCACCCACCTTCGGGTTCAAGTGGATTCACAGGTCAGCCCAGAATCTCGTTTTGTATGTTTTTGTCTCTCTTTGATCCCCCAAAACCCCTATACCCTTCATGGATGCAATTATCAACTTATGGTGCCTTTTGAATGACTTTAAAGGAGTATCCCAGAGGTATTTTGAATGGTATCAATTATGGATTGTTGTTAATGCGTTGTTGTGAAAGCTATTGAGTGACTTGATGGAGAAAAGGTAATGTAGTATTGAAGGGGAAGTGTAAAGTATAACTTTGGGTGTGAAATGCTATCTCTTTATGATTTCTTGAATAATGTGTGGTATGTTATGGTGTTGTTGGTATGGCTATGCAATAAATGTAATTTTAAGAGGGTGAAATAATGTTATATGGCAGTCATGTAGCTCATTGTCGTCTTATGCATTTGTAATGTAGTTAGTTGTTAACGTGAGATCCGTTATGAACTTGTGTTGTAGAGTAACACATAAGAAAGGAGCTAGATTGTTGTATTCACATATAGGGTTGTGTATTAATATTTGGAAGATAAGTTATGTAAGGTTACTCTTTTCGTATCCTTCTGCACCACATAGTGTTCACATTGTCATTGTACTTGTTCTATTCCGAAATGTTCTAAGGTATCTCATTTCAGGTTGTCATCTATTGTTAATCACATGGTCCTTATTCATTGATCAATTGTTATTCATATGTCACATAATTGTGGACATGGTTCCAAAGGTCTAATAATGTTATGAGTCCAAAGTTACAATAACATTATGACTATCAACGTATCAATCTCTCAAAGTAAAGAAATGAAGTAATGCATAGTTGTTGATTGTGTGAGTACGGGTGGCAGATCTAGAGGCATAAGCCTAGCTCTAGCCAATATCAAGATATATTAGATTACGGGTGGCAGCTCTAGAGCCATAAGCCTAGATCGATTCGATCCTGAGATTATTGGATCAGGGGCAGCTCTAGAGGCATAATCCTAGCTCAGGCCAAACCTGACAAGGGGCAGCTCTAGAGGTAAGAACCTAGCTCAAGGCAAACCTAATATATTGGTTTAAGAGTGGCAGCACTAGAGGTAAGAACCTAGCTCAAGCCGAACCTGCTATATTGATTTATGGGTGGCAGCTCTAGAGGCATAAGCCTAGCTCGGGCCGATCCCAACATAACATTATGTTATGTTAAAACCCACTAATCAGTTAGGGCCCGGGTATGATATGATATAAGTAATGATGAAGAAGCATAGAATCAAAGAAAGTAATGAATGTAAAGTACATGGTTCCAAACACATATAGAACGATGGTTTATCCATATTGACTATTCTCTTATAATTGCTTTCATTGAAGTTCTTATGTATGATGCAGTTTCATATGGCCTTACATACTCAGTACATTGTTCGTACTGACGTCCCTTGGGGGACTTACCTTACTTTCTGTAGGCACAGGTGCTAGTAGACCTCCATAGTAGATTGCGGGTCATTTACAGATCATTAGTGAGCTCCAGTTGGTTTGGGGCTTTCTGAGCCATTATGTACATTTTTTTTTGGTATTGTATAAAGTGGGTACGTGTCCCGACTATAGGTTGGTTATGTCTATGTATCTATAGAGGCTTAGTAGACGTTGTGGGACAAATGAAGGAATGTAAGGGATGTATGCTTCTGACGTGGTGGCCCTAACGGCCATGTTTCGTGTATATGTATCATATATATAACATATGTTTTCCATGACTTTCGCCATTAGTATCTTATATCTATAAGTGATAGTGAAGTTCCTTGAGTGACATGCATACGAATGTGCATGAATGAAGATTGGTTCTCTCAGGCCTTAATGAATTTGGGTGCCAGTCCGCCCCGTTGGAATTCGAGGCGTGACAAAAGTGGTATCAGAGCAGGTCATCCTACGGGTGTCTACAAAGCTGTGTCTGAGTAGAGTGTTTCTTATGGACGTGTTGCATGCCACATTTATAAGTAGGAGGCTACGGGACATTTAAGAGTTGTTTCTTTTCTTTATTTTTCGATCGTAGATTAGAGCCAATGTTGTAGGTGGAATCATATCTAACCATTGAAATTGGTTTTCTTCTGTATAGTAAAATGCCGATTACAGCACAAGATAGGGGCAACGATAAGAAGGTAGAGATGCCTGCCAGAGAAGGAACTAGTAAATCATCACCTGACCAAGCTAGTCAGGGTGGGGCTGAAACTGAATTTGCATAGTGTGCTTCTTCTACTTCTCCAGCTCCAGAAGAGCCGAGAAAGAGAGAAGACCCTGCTGAAACACCTATTAATGCTACTAAGCAGGATATAAGGCATGCGGTGCACCTATTGACTCAGATAGTCGTTGCACAAAATCAAGGACAAGTTGGTCCAGCCTTTGTACAGAAGGGGGGGAATCAAAGGCAAAGGAGAATGGTACAAGAATTTGAAAGAGGGCTAGACCTATGGGACAGTTCATGTCATCCCAGGAGAATGTAGGTCTCGGGTCTTTAACAGACCACCTAGACCATCATTTCCTCATTCTACAGTAAATGCTCTACCTCGGTTCTGAGGGTTTAGAGGCAATTAGTTTGGGCAAGGAAGTGAGATTTAGGATTCACGGACAGTGGGTTACCAATCACAAGGAAGTATGAGCCAATCGAGGTCTTCTTGTTAGTCGTGTCAGCGCTGCAGAAGGTATCATTTAGGTGAATGCCGGTTAGGGAAAAATGTTTACTTTTGGTGTGGTATGCTGGGGTACAAAATGAGAGAGTGTCCACAGAGGGGCACAGGTAGTATGGCGTGACCTACGGGATCAACTGTTGCATTATCATCATCAGGTGTACAGCCTATTGGGTATGGAAGATGTGCTAGCAGAGTAGCTAGTTCTAGTGGAATTCAGAACCATACCTATGCCTTAGCGGATTGATAGAATTCGCGGGCTTCTCCTGATGTAGACACATGTACAGTATTCATATGTCTACATAAGGTATATGAATTGATTATCTCGTATTCTACATGATCATATGTTACTTCATTGATTGTGGATTTTTTTTTTGAAAGAACACCAGAATTACTACCTAAACCATTTGAAGTATCTACACCTGTTGGAGAATTTATTATAGTGAAGAGAGTATATCGTAATTGTATAGTAACTATTTGTGATCATGTTACATTGGCTAATCTTATTGAGCATGAAATGGTGGACGTTGATGTTATCATGGCTATGGATTGGTTGGCTCCTTATTATGCCACGGTAGATTGTTGAGCTAAGAAAGGTACATTTTTAATTTTCCACACACACACAAAAGAATGCTCATAAATGGAAGGGTAAGTTGGGAGCACCAAGAGGTAACTTTCTTTCGTATTTTAAGGCAAGGAAAATGATACCCAAAGGAGTACATATGTCACTTAGTAATAGTGAAAGATACTGAGGTAAAGTCACTAACTCTTCAATCAATTCCGGTGGTAAATGAAATTCTTGAGAAATTTCCTGAAGATGTTTCAGGTTTACCTCCAGAACGAGACATAGAGTTTGGTATTGATGTGATGCTAGGCACTCAGCCTATCGCTATTCCTCCGTATAGAATGGCTCTAACAGAATTACGTGAATTGAAGGAGTAATTAAAAGACTTGCTGGAGAAGGGATTCATAAGGCCTGGTATGTCTCCGTGGGGGGGCACCAGTCTTTTGTGTACAGAAGAGAGATGGCACATTGAGAATGTGTATTGATTGTCGACAACTGGATAAAGTAACTATCAAGAATAAATATTCCCTCCCCAAAATCGATGATCTATTTGATCAGTTTTATGGTGCCAAATGCTTTTCAAAGATTGACTTGAGATCGGGTTACCATCAAGTCAGAGTTCGAGAAACAGATATACCTAAGACAGCTTTTCCAAACATGGTATGGTCATTATGCATTTTTAGTTATGTCATTCGGACTAACAAATGCACCTGCGTTTTTATGGAGTTGATGAATCGGGTGTTCAAGCCATTTCTAGACGTGTTCATGACAGTTTTTATAGATGATATTTTAGTTTACTCCAGATCATAAGAGGACCATGTTAATCACTTACGACAGGTGTTACAAATTCTTTGTGATCGTAAGATATATGCAAAGGTATTTAAATGTAAGTTTTGTCAAAATCCGTAGCGTTCTTGGGTCACATTGTATAGGATGAAGAAATAAGGGTTGATACTCAAAAGATTGAAGCGGTGAAAAAAATTGGCCAAGACCTACGACGCCTATAGATATTCGTAGTTTTCTTGGATTGGCAGGTTATTATAGACAATTTTTTGAGGGGTTTTCTTCTATTGCTGCACCTTTAACTAAGCTAACACACAAGGCAATCAAGTTTCAGTGAAATAACGTATGTGAGAGTAGTTTCCAAGAGCTCAGGGATAAATTGACTTCGACACCTGTGTTGGTACTTCCAGTAGGTACAGAGGGGTATACAGTATATTGTGGTGCTTCAGAAATTGGCCTAGGATATGTATTGATGCAGCACATCAATGTGATAGCTTATGCTTCAAGACAATTGTGTCCACATGAAAGAAATTATCCAACACATGATCTTGAGTTAGCAGTTGTGACAATTGCTTTAAAGATATGGCGCCACTATTTGTATGGGCTTCACGTTGATGTATATACTGATCCTAAAAGTTTGTGGTATGTTTTTAAGCAGAAGGACCTAAATTTGAGGCAGCGAAGGTGGCTAGAACTATGAAAGATAATGATATTGATATCCCATCCGAGAAAAGCAAATGCGGTAGCCGATGCATTAAGCCGCAAAGAACTAGGAAGTACTGATGGTTAGTTCATGGAAAAGCAGGGTATAGTCACAGATCGGTATCAATTAGATAGCTTGGTAGTTCATTTTCTTGAAACTCCAGATAAAAGAATTATAGCGCAAAATGCGGCAGAGTCTTCATTTGTAGAGGTGAAGGAAAAGCAATATGAGAATCCTATTGCTATTGCAGTTGAAAAAGGAATGACAACAAGGTTCGATAAAGGCATTTGATCTTACGCAAGGGGGAGTGATTCAGTGCCAAAGTAGATTGTGTGTACCGAATGTAGATGAACCAAGGAGATGGATTATGATGGAGACACATCATTCAAGATATTCTAATCATCTGGAAGAACATTGCAGAATTGGTAGCTTATTGTCCGAATTGCCAACCAATAAAAGTAGAGCATCAAAAACCTAGAGGTTATATGCAAAGTATCAATCTTCCAGTCTGGAAGTAAGACATGATTAACATGGATTTCATCACAGGTTTTCCTCGTATACTGCAGAAATTTGATTCCATATGGGTGATAATTGACAGGCTAACCAAGTCAGCGCATTTTGTACCAGTCAAGACCACTTATACAAATGAAGATTATGCAAAGTTGAATGTTAAAGAGATAGTATGTTTACATGGGGTTCCAATTTCTATTATATCAGACATGGGAGCTCAATTTACTGCATACTTTTGGAAATCTTTTCAGAAGAGTTTGGGAACCCAAGTGAGTTTGAGTACAACTTTTCATCCTCAAACAGATGGACAAGCAGAACGTACTATCCAAACACTTGAAGATATGTTACGAGCTTGCACATTGGACTTTAAAAGTAGTTAGGATGATCATTTATCTCATATTGAATTTGCCTTCAAGTATCAAGAGTTATATGGGAGAAAGTGTAGATTACCAAGTGAATGGTTTGAAGCAGGTGAGACTGCTTTACTCGGGCCAAATCTTGTTATTCAAGCTATAGTTGTCTTAACATTTTTGGAATTATGTAAACATGAGATTGTTGGGGTATTATACATTTAATTAGTTGGGATGAATTAACATGTGCAATTGGGCCCAATTTAAGGACCAAAAATTACCAAGAAGACATGGCCCAAAAGGGCAAAATGACCCATTCTTCCTTTGACTAATCAATTATTGATTAAAGTGTGGCTAAGTATGAACATGGGGACTATATAAAGGCACAAAAGGCTGATTTTATTCATTATAACACACATGTCTTTCTAGATATTTTCAAACATATTTCTCTCAACACAAACCCAAAGGCAACCATTCCTTTAGACAAGATCACCCTTTTTCAAGCCTTGGTAAGTGTTTATTTTTATGGTTTAATATATTATATGCATGGAAGATGGTGTATATCATGTTTTTTATGTTCGTGAAGTGTGAGAAGTTCACTATGTGTGAAACAATTTGTGTTTGCTTAATCAGTGAAGGATTTTGCCTTGCAAACTTGAAAATGGACTTGTGGTCTTGAACGAAGTGAATTTGACGGATTTAATATTAACATGTGAGATGTGATTACAGCCTTAACTTGTTTTATCCTTGTACATAATGTTTGGAATTATTATTAAGAAATTGGGCATGGAATTGGTGACATATTGAAAGAAAAATGTAGTTTGGTGATTTTTATGTGTGTTGTGAAACCATGGCTTTTATTTGGCATTTAATATAATCTAAAATATGTTAATATAAAGTTAATTATGATCATGGACCATTTATTACAAAAAAGGACCCAAAAGAGACCCTTTTTGGCTGAAATGGGCAGCCGCCCTCGCAGACGAAGCACCTGCGGGCGCATGTGACTTCGTAGGTGCCCTTGGACACTACCAAGGGTCACCTGAGGATGCAGTTCATCCACCTTCAGGCGCAGGTGGCTTCGTAAGTCAGTCCAAAATCCTGTTTCGATTGTTTTTGCATCTCTTTGACCCCCAAAGCCCCTATACCATTTATGGATGCAATTATCAACTTATGGCACCTTTTAAATGACTATAAAGGAGTATCCCGAAGGTATTTTGAATGGTATAAAATATGGATTGTTGTTAATGTGTTATTGTGAAAGTTATCGAGTGACTTGACGGAGAAAAGGTAACGTAGTGTTAATGAGGAAGTGTAAAGGGAAACTTGGTGTGAAATGTTATTGGTTTATAATGTCTTTGTCAATGTGTGGAATGTTATGGTATTTTTGGTATGGTGATGCAATAAATGGTATCGTAAGAGGGTGAAATGACGTTATACGGTGGTCACGTAATTCATTGTCGTCGTATGCACTTGTAAGGTAATTGGTTGTTAACATGAGCTTCGTTATGAACTTGTGTTGTAGAGTGACATGTAAGGAAGGAACTGGATTGTTATATTCACATCTAGGATGGTATATTCATATTGAGATCATAAGGTATGTAAGGTTACTCTTTCCGTATCCTTCTACAACATATAGTGTTCACCTTGTCATTGTACTTGTTAATTTCCAAAGTGTTCTAAAGTATTCCTAGCTCAGGTTGACATATATTTTTATTCATGTTTCTTATTCTTATACCAATTGTGATTCACATGTCTCTTATCCATTGACTGAAGTTCCCAAGCTCTCATAATGTTGTAACTACTAAAAGAAACCATCTCAAGGGAAGTGATAATGTAAGGAGAATCTACTCATTCTTGAGTAGCATATCCAATAATGCTATGGTCGCCAACGTA
Source organism: Capsicum rhomboideum (assembly GCA_031232105.1). NCBI lineage: Eukaryota > Viridiplantae > Streptophyta > Magnoliopsida > Solanales > Solanaceae > Capsicum > Capsicum rhomboideum. The sequence continues at coordinate 58,381,302 of CP124718.1, forward strand.
TCAATCTCTCACAAGAAAATGTATCAATCTCTCACAAGCAAAGGTATCAATCTCATGAAAGTAAAGGAAATGAAGTAATGTATATATGTGTTCCCACTAATGTTTCAATCACCAACGTATCACTCTCATAACAATGTAAAGGAAGGAAGTATGCAAATAAGTAATGCACACATGGTTACTTTACGTTTCATTGAGTATGGATCACAAATCTAAGGGCATAAGCTCGGCTGGAACAATCCCAATATTATGTTATATTATATTATAGCCCACCAAAGGTGGATGACTGTTATTATATTATAGCCCACTAATGGTGGATGATTGTTATTATATTATAGCCCACCAATAGGTGGATGACTGTTATTATATTATACCCCACCAACAGGTGGATGACTGTTATTATATTATAGCCCACCAATAGGTGGATGACTGTTATTATATTATAGCCCACCAATGGTGGAAGACTGCTGTTATATTATAGCCCACCAATAGGTGGATGACTGTTATTATATTATGGCCCACCAATAGGTGGATGACTGTTATTATCTTATGGCCTGATAATAATGATGAGCGTAAGGCCAAAGGAAGCATGTCAAATAATCGAAAGTATGAAGGAAAGTTATTTCATGAAAGATAATTGTAACACCCCGTACCTACCAAACCCTACTTGACAACGTTGAACAATGTTTAATTAAGTTTCAAGATCCAAAAGTATGTATTATGTAATGTGATTGAAGAGGTAATTGATATTGGGCCAGTACAAGGGATTAGAACCTCGTGGGAGGTGTAACACCCCTTATGTTGTCGAACCTATACGACTACATGCACATTTATGGAATTAATTAAACATGAGAGATTTTAAGAATTATGCAATTATTTGTTGGGGCTTATATGATTCTTGATCCATTGGGCCAAATGAGTCCCAAAGATCATAAGAAAGACTTGGCCCAATGGGGCAAAACATGATCCAATCTTCCATTTGACTAATCAACCATGCATTTAATGCCAAGAGATGGGTAAGAGTGACTTGAGGTATATACATATATATATATATATATATATATATATATATATATATATATATGAGGAATTATTCATTCAATTGGTGGGCTCAATTAATAATTTGTAATGAGCTAAATGAGGCCCAAAAAGTAGCATGAAGGCATGGCCCAAAAATGGCATAATGACCCATTCTTGACCCATTCTTGCAAGACCAAGTCAATATAAGAGGATTGGAACAACTGTGTGGTTAATATACACCATGATGAGACTATATAATGAGGGAAAAATCAGATTTTTAATTCATTTTGGACACCCATGCCTTTTGATAGAATTTTCTCAACAATTACAAACCCTAGGCCTTCATCCTTTTGGCCAAAGATCATCACTTGGTGAGTATTGGTAAGTGTATATTATTATGTTTTAATATATTTTATGCATGGAATATGGTTTATATCATGTTTGTTATGTTGGTGAAGTATGAGAAGTTCACTATGTGTGTATGTGACATGTTTGCTAAATCGAAGGATAGTTTTGCCTTGTAAACTTGAACATGGGCTTATGATCTTGAAGAAAATGAACTTTATGGAGTTAGTATTGACATGTGATATGTGATTATAGTATTACCTTGTTTTACCCTTGTGTATAATGTTTGGAATTGTTATTGCAAAAGTTAGCATGGAAATGATGACGTATTGAAAGGAAAACGTAATTTTTGGTGCTGTTTATCTGCATATGAAACCATGGATGTTATTTGTCATCTAATATGGTCTAAAATATTTTAAATTAAGTTTATTTATGAACATGGACCATTCATTGCATTAAAAGACCCAAAAGAGACCAAATTGACTGAAAATGGGCATCCGCCCTCGCAGGTAAGGCACCTACGGGTGCAGGTGCAAACGCAGATGCCCCTGGACACTGCCAAGGTTCATTTTCACACACAACTCATCCACCTTCAGGTGAAGGTGTCAACTCAGGTCAGCCCCAGAATTAGTTTTGTGTGTTTTCGCCTCTAGTTGCTCCCCGGAGGCCCCTATACCCTTTTATGATGTAATTATCAACTTGTGATGTCGTTTTAATGAATTTAAAGGGGCGTATGGAGGCATTTTGGACTATTTTATGTATGTATTGTTGTTTATAAGTTGTTATGGGGCAAGTTTATAGGAGAAATTGTGACGGAACGATAATAAGGAAGCATAAAGGATAAGTGTAATCTGAAATGCTATTGATGTATGATAACTTGATCAAGGTGTGGAATGTTATGGTGTCGTTGGTGTGAGAATGCAGTGGATTGTATTATAAGGGGTTATTTGACCTTATTCGGCAGTCATATAGCTCATTGTCGTTTTGTACACTTGTACGGTAAATAGTTGTTAACGAGAGTTCCATTATGAACTTGTGTTGTAGAGTGAAACATAAGGAAGGAGATGGACTATTGTGTTTATATATAGACTGGTGTATTCATACTTGGACATAAAGGTATGTAAGGTTACTCTTTGTGTATCCTTCTGCAGCATATTGACATTGTATCTATTCCAGTACGAAATGTCCAAAGGTATATCAGTTCAGGTTGAGTGATATTGTCATTCACATGTGTCCGACTCTTAGACGAATTATGACTTACATATATCCTATTCATTGACTGAAGTTCCCAAGTTTTCATAATGTGGTAAATTCTAAGAAAGCTATATCAAAGAAAATAACGATGTAAGGAGAGTCTATTTAGTCTTGAATAGCTTTTCCAATCATGTCACGTTCCAAAATGTGCTAAGGTATCCTATATTTGGTTATCAATGGTCATTATCATATGTTTCCTACTCATTGATCAATTGTGAATTCATGTCTCATATTCATGAGTATTGTTCCAAAAGCCCAATAAGGTTACATTCCAAAGTTCCAATAGTGGTTATATTACGATATCTTGTTTATTTATTATTGTCCAATGGTGTTATGTCGCCAATAGGACTATGTTTCCAATAATGTTTATTTACATGTCTTCTATTATTGGGTATGGTTTTCAAAGTTTTCAATAATGTTGTGCCAAAGGAATGTATCAATCTCTCACAAGCAAATGTACCAATCTCTCACAAGTAAAGGTATCAATCTCTCAAAAGTAAAGAAGTGAAGTAATTCATATGTGGTTAATGATCAAGTATGGGTGGCAGCTTTGGGGGCAGAAGCCTAGCTCAAACCGATCCCAGGATCAGGGGGCTATTCTAGAGGCATAAGCCTAGCTCGGACCGAACCTGACAGGGGGAAGCTCTAGAGGTATGAACCTAGCTCGAGCCGAACCTGACACATTGATTTATGGGTGGCAGCTCTAGAGGTAAAAACCTAGCTCTAGCCGAACCCAATATATTGATTCATAGGGTGGCAACTCTAGAGGCATAAGCCTAGCTCGAGCCGATCCCAACATAACGTTATGTTATGTAAACCCACTGATCAGTTGGGGCCCGGGTGTCACAGTTCACAGGCAAAGATGAATAATCATAGAAGCAAAGAAGCAAAGAAAGTAATGAAAGCAATAGACATGATTCCAAAAGCACAGATTGATGGTTTATCCATATTTACTCTTTTATTATAGTTGTTTTCCATTGATGTTCATAGGTATATTAACCCACCAATAGAGTGGAGTGCTATATTATTATCCCAAGTCTCTAGAACCTTTTGAATATAAGAATCCCTAGGATCTCTTGAGTAGACGAATTTCTTGAATAGAAGAATCTCTGAGGAGTGAGTCTTTTGAGTGGAGGTAACTCTCTTGAATAAAGGGGTATGTAAGGTATAGTATACGAATAATAAGTACATGAGAGAATACTCATAAGTGGCAATGACAGAAGAAAAATAAGTACATGGTTCATTACATACAGAAAGAGAGTTTATTCTCATTGTCTATTTCTCTTATGTTGATTCCATTGTTGTTATGCTGTTTAATGTAGTTCGTATGAGCCTTAAATACTCAGTACATTCTTTGTACTGACCCCCTCGGGAGACTTACTTTAAATGCTGCAGGTGCAGGCACTAGTAGACCTCCATAGTAAGTTGAGAGTATTTGTAGATTTTTGGTGAGCCCAGTTGGTTCGGGACTTTCCAAGTCAAAGTCGTACATTTGTTTGATGTTTTAAATGTTGTATAAAGTGGGTACTTGTCCCGAATTTAAGTTGGTCTTATAAATGCATCTATTAGAGGCTTTTGTAGACGTATGTGGGTATATAGGTGAAAGAGATGTATGTTCACTCGACTTGATGGCCCTAACGGCCAAGTTTCACATATTGTACATGTTTTCCATAACTTCCGCCATTGGAATTTTATATGTTATTTGTTACATGAGATAGTACGATGTTCATACCAGGATATGCATATGTACATGAGCAAAAATTGGTTCTCTCGGGCCATATCGGCTTCGGGTGCCAATCACACCTCAAACGGGATTTGGGGCGTGACAATAATGATAAGAAGGAATGATCAACCAATGAAAGTAATGAAAGTAATGTACATGGTTCCACATTCAGAATGGTGACTAATCTAAAATGTTTATTCACATGTATTTGATCCCATATGAGATCCTATGGTTCATACAGTTTCTTATAGCCTTACATACTCAGTACATTCGTCGTACTGACTTCCCTTGGGGGGGATTACCTTACTTGCTACAGGCACAGGTGCTAGTAGACCTCCACAGTAGGTTGCGGATCGTTGGTGAGCTCTAGTTGCTTCGGGACTTTCCGAGTCATTATGCACATTTGTTTGATATACTACATGAGTATAGAGCGGGGTGCTGTCCCGACTCTAGGTTTGTTATGGTTATGTATCTATAGAGGGTTTGTAGACTTATGTGGGAGAATGATTGTAAGAGATGTATGTCCATTTCGACTTGATGGACCTAACGGCCAAGTTATATATATATAACATATGTTGCCATGACTTCCGCCATTGGTATGTTATATTGTATAAGTGACACGAGATAGAATACCATTCATATAGATAAATGCATACGAAGGTATATGAGTAAAGATTGGTTCTCTCGGGCCTCAACGGCTACGGGTGCTGGTCCGTACCGAATGGGATTCGGGTCGTGACAAAAGTGCTATCATAGCAGGTCGTACTAAGGGTGTCTGCAAAGTCGTGTTTGAGTAGAGTCTTGCTTATGGATGTGTTGCATGCCACATTTATAAGTAGGAGGCTATGGGACATTTAGGCGTTGTTTCATTTCTTCATTTTTAGATCGTGCAATAGAGCCAATGTTGTAAGTGAAAATTGTATCTGACCATGGAGTTGGTTTTCTTTGATATAGTAAAACGCAGATGACAAGACAAGATAGGGGCAAAGATAAGCAGGTAGATATGCCTATTGGAGAAGGAACGAGTAAATCACCACCTGACCAAGCTAGTCAAGGCGGGGATGAAACTGAGTTTGCAACGCAGGCTTCCCCTACTTTTCTAGCTCCAGAAGAGCTAGGAGGGAACGAAGAACCTGTCGAAACACCTGTTCATGGTACTGTGTAGGATCTAAGCGATGCGGTGCAATTGTTGACTCGTATAGTTGTTGCATGGACTTAAGGACAAATTGGTCCAATGGTAAGGAATGATGATACAGATAGGGCAGCTTGTCGGAGGACACAGGATTTTCTGAAATTGGATCCTCCCACATTCACCGGGTCAGATGTGAATGAAGATCCACAGGATTTTGTGGATTAAATCAAAAGGGCGCTAGATGTTATGCATGTGATGAGTAAAGAAACAGTGGAACTTGCAGCATATAGACTAAAAGGCGAGGCTATATTATGGTACGAAGATTGGAAACGAGCTAGGGGTTTAGGTGCACTTCCAGCTAGTTGGGAGGAATTCAAAATGGCATTCCTTGATCATTATCTCCCATGTGATATCCGAAAGGCATGTGCAGACCAATTTCTAAATCTCCATTAGGGGGATATGAGTGTTAGAGAATACAGTTTATAGTTTAACTCTTTGGCTCGGTATGCTCCAAATGTAGTAGCCACTATGGCCGATAGAGTTCATCGGTACGTGGATAGATTAGATCCATACTTGGTCCGAGATTGTACCATTGCTGCCTTGAATAGAGATATGGATATAGACAGAATACAAGCCTTTGCACAGAAAATGGAGGATCAAAGGAAAAGGCGAAGGGCACATGAAGTTGAAAGAGGGCCATCAAAGAGGGCTAGACCTATGGGACAGTTTATGGTGTCACAAGGAGAATTTAGGCCTAGACCATCATTTTCTTACCAGACGGCAGGTAGTCCATCTCAATTTTGAGGGTTTAGAGGTAGTCAAGCTGGGCAGCATAGTGGAATACGGGGTTCGCAGACAATGGGATCTTTTCGTTAGCTGTGCCAGCAAGGCAGGAAATTTCATTCAGGTGAATGCTGGTTTGGAACAAATGTTTGTTTTTGGTGTGGTGAGCCAGGGCACATGATGGGAGATTGCCCACAGAGGACCACGGGTAGTATGACACGACCCACGAGATCAGCCGTTGCATTATCATTGTCAGATCTACAACCTGCTGGTCGTGGTAGAGGTACTAGAGGAGCAGCTAGTTCCAGTGGAGCATAGAATCACACCTATGCACTATTCGACCGAAAGAATTTGGAGATTTTTCCAGATGTGGGTACAGGTATAATATCTGTCTTTTTACAGAATGTATCTGCATTGATTAATTTAGGCTCTACCTTATCATATGTTATTCTATTGCTTGCTGCGAAGTTTAAAGAAAACACCAGAATTATTAGTGAAGCCAATTGAAGTAGCTATACTAGTTGGTGAATTTATTATAGTTAAAAAAAAAAAATAGATCATAATGGTATGGTAAATGTTTGTGATCAGGTTACGTTTGGCTGATCTTATCGGGATGGAAATGATAGATTTTAATGTGGTAATGGGTATGAATTTATTGGTTATTGTAGGAGAATTACTGAAAAATTTTCTTTTATTCCTGTACCCTTAACGAAGCCTACACACAAGGCAATCAAGTTCCAGTGGAATGATGCATGTGAAAAAAAAATGTTCCAAGAGTTGAAAGATAAATTAACCTCCACACCAGTTTTAAGTACTTCCCGAAGGCATAGAATGTTATGCAGTATATTGTGATGCTTCCGGGGTTGAAATCGAATGCGTATTAATGTAGCAGGGTAAGGTAATAGCGTATGCCTTACGACAGTTGCGACCACATGAGAGAAATTACCCAACACTAGACCCTGAACTAGTAGCTGTTATATTTGCTTTAAAGATATGGTGTCACTATTTTTAAGGGATTCATGTTGACATATATACTGAGCATAAGAGTTTGCCATATATCTTAAGCCGAAGTACTTAAATCTAAGGTAGCAAAGGTGGCTTAAACAACTAAAAGATTATGCCGATGGTATCTTGTAACATCCGGTAAGAGCAAACATGGTAGCTGATTCATTAAGCTGCAAAGCAGTAGGAAGTACTAATGGCCAGCTCACAGAAAAGGAAGATGTAGTCAAGAAATCTACGTCAATTAACCAGTATGGGGTTTCGTCTTCTTGAGACTCCAGATGAAAAAATTATCATGAACAGTGCGGTAGAATCTTCATTTGTAGCTGAGAGAGAGAAAATCAATAAAAGAATGTACAATGAAGTTCGGCAAAAGGTACTTGAACTTACATAAGGGAGGACTACTTCAATATCAAGGTAGATTATATATACCAAATATATTTGAGTTAAGAAAATGAATTATGACAAAAGCACATCATTTACGGTATTCTGTTTATTCGGGAGCAATCAAAGTGTACCATGTCAAGAAAGAAATGTGTTGGTGAAGCGATATAAAGAAAAAGAACATTGCAGAATTGGTAGCTCATTGTCCGAATTGTCAATAGGTAATAGTAGAGCATCAGAAATCTGGAGGTTATATGCCGATACTAGAAGGAAAGAATAAGAATTTACCATAGGTGATTGGATATGTTTGAAAGTACCACAAATTAAAGGGGTAATGAGATTTAGGAAGAAGGAAATGTGGCCCTATATAGGTCCATATGAAATTATCCGAAGGTTTGAGCAAGTTGCGTATGAATTGGTACTATTCCAAGAACTCTCCACAGTTCATTCATTGTTTCATCTTTCGATGCTTTGGAAACGCATAGGAGATCCATCTCAAATGTCTCCCATTGAAGATGTGCAGTTTACGGAAGATCTCACATATGAAAAATACTCATTGCTATTTTGAGGTTAACACATGATGAGGTTAACGAATAAAGAAGAAGCTTACATGAAAATACTTTGAAGAAATCAATAAGTAGAAGAAGTCACCTGGGGAATTCAGAGAAATGATAAAGTCAAGGTATCCGTATTTATTTCAAATGGAAGAAAAAGTTCAAAGTGCGGAATTAGAGCAATAGTAACTATCTATGAGCATTATGTATCTATATGATAACATGAAGAATGATCCATCTGTGTACATTAGATAATGTTACTAACATTCGAGGACGAATTTTTTTAAGGGGGGAAGGATGTAACACCCCGTACCTTTCCAACCCTAATTGATTGTCTAAACATTTATGGAATTATGGAAAGAGGAACCTTACATAGCTAGTATTCTCAATACGATTATACAATCTTAGATGTGCATAGAATGTCCCGCTCCATCCTTGTATTTCACTCTACAACACAAATACATAACGGAATTTACATTAACCACCAACTACCTTTCAAATGCACATAACGTCAATGAGTTACATGTTTGCCTTTAAAATGTCATTTCCCCCTTGACAATACCATTGATAAAAGAATCATACCAATAATCCCACAATATTCCCAACATTAACCATTAGCATGGCACACCAAGTTCATACTTTCCACTCTTCATCACCACAACATCACAATTATTCCATCAAATTACTTCAATACACCTCACAACAACAAATCGGCCAAAATCCCATAATTTACACTTATATGAAAATAACAAGTTTAATAACATAATCACACCATACATGTTGTTATTTCATCCATACCATGCTCTTTCATCAAACTCACAAGTCATATTTCAAGTTATAATTCCATGGATTTCACATCTTTCACAAAAACACAAAGTCCCATATCCAACACTTCCAAGCCTAACCAACATTATTTACATACTCTCCCATGCATATAATATATTATTCCATAAGAATAATTACTTACCTAAGCTTGAAAATTGATGATTTTGCTCCAAGAAGTTGGCTTAGGGTTCTTGAGAGTTGAGAGAAATTTTGGGAAATTTCTAGAAATGTGTAGTGTAATCCTTTGAATAAAATCAGATTTTTCCACTTATTTATAGTCCCTCAAGTCTCCTTGGCATTAAATGCCATGTACAAGTGGTCAAGGGTGAAGAATGGGTCATTTTTGGCCTAATTGGGCCATATCTTTTGTCTCATTTTGGGCTTGTATTGAGCCCAATTCAATTAACCCAATAATTTCTCATTTTTAAATCATTTCATACGCGTTAAAACGATATGTCCACTCACGGTATTCATATTCGTAGCCTCAATCCCAAAAATAAGTGATTCTAGCCACGTATGGTCTATTTTGACCATAAGGGTAAAATCGTCATTTTGATGCCAAATTCGTTCTCGAGTAAATTTATCATACCAATATAATACTTGACTCATTTCATGTATATACTCGTGGTTGTAGAAGAAACGTGGCAAAAATCGGCTCGGTACGTCTCCGGACACCCTTGGGACTTAAGAATTTTCCAACTTTTGAAAAAGTGGAAAAACCAGCCTGGCACGCCCTTGGGCGCGCCAGTTTGCTGCCTGTGGGATAAAATTTTTAGCCCAGAGCGGCATGTCACGCCCTCTAGCGCGCTTCACGCTTAGTTTTTCAAAAAATTCTGTTTTTTGACTTTTCTTCGCGGATTTGGTTAGATACTTCAAGTCCTATTCTTTAACTTACTTCTTACCCTTAATATAATTTGTTTAAAGGTCCTCTTAGACTCATTTTAAACCCCACAAATTCTCCACAAAAATCACAAACACCTCCTACGAAGGGCTAATCACATATACAAGGCCAAATTTAAATTTTCTCATCATTAACATTACCAAATACATGCTTATAGCTCTCGACATCTAAGTAAACATTATTGAATGTCGTCAAGTAGGGTTGGGAAGTTATGGGGTGTTACAGGTATGGTACACATGGGTACAGTGACTTACTCCTCCTTAGCACTACCCTATTTTTGGCTCCACTTCTCTTACTTTCTTTCACGTTTTTTCCTTTTTCCAATTTTTCGGACCATGGGTGTGATTTTATTTTCACACCTTTCTCTTTTTTTTTTCTCTATTGTTCTTTCTTTCTTTTTTTCTGTTCTTTCCTCACATTTTTTTTTTCTTTTTTTACCGCACCCAATCCTTTTTTTTTTTTAATAACTTGTTCTTGATACCTAATCTTTTTACACACCCCTATAATAGCCATCCTTAACTAAGGCGATTTGCAAGAGTTGAGGTACATAATGTCCAAAAAGGGACCAGGGACAAGGCAGGTTCATTATAAACGTGGGAAAGTGAATAGGTTAGTTCAATGAAAAGGGTCTATTTAGGCTCAAAATTTGGGATCAAGGGATACCATATTTATTTGGTAGGCTTTTAGTCTTTTTAGTGGACTAAATAAAGAACGGCCTATGATCCTTTTCTAACCTTCTATCCTACGAGTGCAGCGAGACTAACCGGGAAAGTTCTAGATTGCACACCCACACCGGCTAGTTAACACCTTACACTCACTTGGCTACAGGCTATGTAATCAGTCACTACCTACTTCATGCAAGCTAGGCTACGATTATCAAGTCCATAATCCTAATGCCATTATGAGACCCATATTGGTCACAGTCCAGATAAGCGCACAACACAACACAAAACAAGAATTCAAAATTTTAGGAAGGGTATCATTTAAATCAACAAAAACAAATTTGCATGCTCTCTTTATTTCAACTACACCAAGTTCTCTTGTTTTTCTCTCGATCACACACAAAACATAACATAACACCAGAAATAACTTAAAATAACAAAAATACAAAAATAAACTCCTAAACATGCCGGTAAACTCCTAAATATGCTAGTTCTAACTAAGATAGCGCAGTTGAGGGAAAAGAAACACGGTAACAAAAACCCTCGGTTGTGGTACACCCCCACTCAATTGGTAAATCATGCAATGTACCTATTGCATGACATATCTAGAAAATGTACAAACAAGGGTAAGTGATATACCTGAGGCATACTAGACGCCAGTAGCACTCTCATCAGTTGGGGTATCCAATGAGACCCTTCTAATAACCTCCGCTCTCGTGGCCTCGGCTGTAGCTGGGGAACTCTCGGATAGGTGGGCATTGGTGAAGGATGGTTCACTCAATGATGTCATAGGGGTTATCTATACACCCCCTCCAGTGTGGACTACCACCTCGGTAAGTAGGATATCAATCACCTTCTCTGACAATCCTGTCCCAAAGGTCTGATCGCCCTACTTTGCTTCTTATTCTTATTCTTCTCACTCCTATCACCTCTCTGTCTCCTCTTATGAGGCTATAAATTATCACTCATCTCATTAATCTCAAAATCATCGCCCCCACCCACATGGTTCTGTGTGTAAAATTTAAGGACTAAGGAGTCCACAACAACTACTAAATCTGCCAAGGATGGCATAGAGGGTGTTGGAGAAGGCACAACTGGGATGTTCCTCTCCATAAGCTCCTTGACTACTTTCTTCATCATGGTTAAGTCTATAATGATAGTGCTCAGATTATGAACCTAGACCTTCTCTAACCTAGCCGTCATTCGGCTCTCAAATCTGTATAAGCAGGTCTGAACCACCTGAACAACTGCCTTTATCTCATTATCTACGTAGGGATTTACCCCTACTTCCAACTTGTGGATTCGAGCATCATACAATAGCTGGTTCCATATAATCTGCTCCAACTATGCTGTAGGAATCAAAGTGTATCCAACAGGCACCAACTGATGGGCACTCGTAGGTGTTGTGGATTACTGGGATGATGATGATGTAGAACTGGATTTAGATGCCAGGATCTCACTAGCTGGGGCACCCCCACAACCTCTTATGGAAAATCTATTAGAGGACCCCAGGATAGAGTCGTTGGGTTCCTCAAGTACTTAATCAATGTGATATTCGCACTCTTTGTAGGCAGGATGAACCTGTCCACCTCTAGGATAGTCGGCATAGTGGCATCCTACATCAACTGCATGAGTAGAAATGAGAATGGGGGCATGGTGCTGAAATATAGTACTCTATCTTAGATCTCATTTGCAATAATCTGAGGGATATTCAACTCTAACTCAGACATAAAAGTTGCGACCATGCATGCATTTGTGGCACCTAATGTATTATCATCGGCCATGGGTGCTATGCGATGCCTAACAATGTACCACCAAGACTTGGCCAAAAACATCAAGGTATGCTTGTAAATGGTGGACCTTTTCACCTATACTACATTTTCTCCCACTTTGGCAATATGGCCCACCAACCACCTGTAGTGTATATTTTTTCATCTACAGTCAACTTCGCACCCTTTTTAGATCATTCATCCAAAAGTCATATTTCAGAGTCTCGTCTATTGGTACAAATACAGCTCTAATTAAGTCATCCACAGGAATGAACTCGACTGAAATATCAACCTCATAATCATGAACTCATATCATATCTAGTCTGGGATGCTTCCTGGCATCTGCGTCTCTACCTGAGGTAGTTATATTTTTTAGCATCGTATAATTGGCATAGAATTCCCTCACCATCTCAGAATTATAGTTTTGGAGTGACCTCATCATCCACCCCATCTCATACCTATCAAGCACACAGCTCAGCTCTGGGACCCTTTGAATTGACTCCGATAAAATTTGGGGCTCCTCCTGATTGCTTCCTTTCTTGTTGCCCTGATTGTTCAATGAGACCCAGTCAATGTAATAATTATGGGAGTTTGGTACACTCTACCACCTTAGGTATACATCCCTTTAAGGCACACTAGTTGCAGGTCCCTCGAAGGATTTAAGGTTGGACTCTTCCTCCTCCCTTGAGGAATCCACCTCCTCAACATCATCATCATGTGCTCTTTGTGTTGGTTAGTTTCTAGACCTCCCTTTTCAGAATAGGGTAGGTTGCACGGGTATCTATAGGCACCAAGGTAGTAGATGTAGTTGCCTTGGCCTTCTCAATTTCCTTGGCCTTAGCCTAGTTGTCTGAGGTGAATGTTGGTCATCGGAAGCACTAGTAGAAAATTCCACCTCGGACCCACTTGAACTACCAGACTCACTTTTTCGACCCTGAATTTGTGTCTTGGGGTTCCTGCTTCTCTGAAAGGTCTTGTTGTATCTACTTGAGGGTCCTAGGATCCATAGTACCTGTACAGGAAAAGATTAGGCTTAATTTTGAATCACTAATACAGGTTCAGGATTTTCATAGACTAGCTTTCCCACGATCATGCAATGAAGGTACGATCGTACCTTTCTATCGTAGGAAGGCTTCCCAAAATTAATTAGGGGTCACTATATCAAACGAGCACACACCATAATCATACCATGAAATTACGACCTTGCGATTTAATCATTTGATAAACTTTCTGTAAGTCAATACCTGGCACCCATAGCGATCCAACCCACGATGGTACATTGAATTAACGATTGTGGGTTGTGTCGTGGATTGTGTACTGACACTTAGTAACTTGAAACACCATATTTTTACACCTGTGACCCTTTCTAGACCCTCATTGACCAAATTTTGTCAACAATGGGTACCCAGACTTACCCCTTGTTTTCTTTCATTCAAAAACTCACACCCAACACTGATTTCAATAGCCTTATTGCTATACTACATCTATTTAACCCAAATTTTCACTCAATACTTATTCATTTACACAAATGGAAACACTATTCGAGCATGATCAATAAACTTACTTGATTTATTGCAAATTTGAGTGTTAGGAAAGTGCAGAAGGCCAAAACTGAGGAGAAGCTAGCTCACACAAATCAAAGATAAAAAAACCATGCTTTTCTCTTTTTTGATGGCTTGAAATTGAGTTTGAATGAATGCAAATTTCAATCGAGTCTCAGGTATATCAAATTAGGACAAAAAACTGAGTCGGGTTGGGTTTAATTTTCATTTAAGTAGCTGGATCCAACAGATGACTCATACCTTCGATTGTGGGATCAAACCACGATCGTGTCCTGTGCTCAGACGAACCTTAAGGATGATCGTGATATGTAACCTGGACCGTTACTTAAAATCATAGGTTTGACATGCTGAATATTGGTTTTTAGGAGTTAGATCAGATGATTAATACCAGATCATGACATCTAAGTACGATCGTAGTGTCCAATTGTAAGATAACTCTTTAGATTCCTCACTCTAGACTTTGAGCAGATGACTTAACCCACGATCGTGGGACCTTCCCACATTGTACAATCCTTTTGTGGGTTCAGTACTGAGTCCAGTTCTATAACTTTTATTCTGCCTAATTCCTGTACAAGTAACACACGTTACCCTATAATATGAAAAGTACAAAATCATGGGTTTCCTCCCAAGAAGTGCTTGATTTAGCGTCTTGAAACTACGTGGCTGAGTTGGTTACTCAAACTTCACCAACAAGCCCATGGGTTGCCTCCCATGAAGCATCTGATTTAACTTAGTCGCACGACTCGAATGTGCTTGACTTCTCAAGCACTGCCTACATCCATATCACATATTACTTTCACTTCATCAATGGTCTCGTGATAGTGTTTCACCCTTTGGTCATTAACCTTAAACTTCTAGCCTTCTTTATTCTCCAGCTCAAGTGCACCATAGGGTAACACCCTAGTCACTCTATATGGCCCTCTCCATTTTGAATTTAGCTTACCCGAAAATAACTTCAGCTTAGACTTAAAAAGCAATACCATATAGCCAGTGGTGAATTCTATTTTCTCAATCTTGCGATCATGGTATAGCTTCATTTTCTCCTTGTACAAAGCTGACCGTTCATAGGCACAAAGATAGAATTTATCAAATTATTCAGCTGCTCTAGTCTCAATTTGGCTGCATCACTCTACTCTAAATTCAACTTCTTAAGTGCCCACAATACCTTATTCTCAAGTTAAACAGGCACCATGCTTTACCATACACAAGTTGATATGGAGAAGTACCGATATGGGTCTTGAATGTTGTCCGGTAGGCCCATAGTACATCATCGAACTTTTTAGCCCAATCCATCCTATTGGCTTTCACAGTCTTTGCCAAAATAGACTTGATCTCATGATTAAAGACCTCAACCTGCCCACTTTTCTAAGGATGGTAAGGGGTTGTCACCGTATGTTTCACACCATATTTCTCAAGCAAGAGTTTAAATAGACAATTGCAAAAGTGAGAGCCTCCATCGCTAATAATAACCCTTGGTATCCCAAATCTGGAAAATATGTTCTTCTTTAAGAATGTTGTGACACTCTTCCCTTCGTTGTTTGGAAGTGAAACTTCCTCCACCCATTTTGAAACATAGTCAACAACCACCAAAATATACTTCATACCCTGCGAACTCACGAAGGGGCCCATAAAGTCAATGCCCATAAATCAAACAACTCAAGCTCTAGAATAGTGGTCATTGGAAGCTCTTGTCTTCGCGAGATATTTCCTTGCCTTTGGCATTGGTCACAATACTTGGCATTGTAGTGTGCATCTTTTTAAATAGTGGGCAAAAAATATCCACATTGCAAGATCTTGTGTGCAGTCCGCGCACCACTATGATTACCCCAAATTTGGGATGAATGACATACCTCTAAGATACTCATCATCTCAACTTCAGGAACACATCTTTGTATTACTCCTTAGGCATAACTTTGGAATAAGTATGGCTCATCCCAAAAGAACTTCCTCACATCATACATAAACTTCTTATTTTTCTGAAGTGATAGATCTTTAGGAATGGCATCACTCACCAAATAATTTACAAAATCTGCAAACCATGGAATCAAATCTTGCGATGCGGCTAATAACTGCTCACCCAGAAAAGTATCATCAATGTCAAGCTCATCTTTCAGTTTTAACATAGCCTCTTCTTCCAGGCATCATAAGTGGTTGGCCACTTGATTCTCAGTCCCCTTTTGATCCTTGACCCTAAAGTCAAATTCTTATAACAAAAGTACCCAACAAATCAACCTTGGTTTTGCATCCTTCTTTGCTATGAGGTACCTAAGAGTTGTGTGGTAAGTATGCACAATCACCTTCATGCCAAGCAAATAAGATTAAAATTTCTCAAATGCAAACACTACAATAAGCAACTCTTGTTCAATCACAGTGTAATTTTTCTGCACAGGATTAAGTGCTTTGCTAGCATAGTAGATGGGATGTAAGATTTTCTCTCTCCTAGCGCCATACCACTAGCATCACACATAACCTCAAACAGCATGGACCAATCGGGTGATACAATAATAGGGACTGAAATTAGCTTCTCTTTTAAGCTCTCAAATGCCTTCAGGCATGCATCATCAAACATAAATTTCACCTCCTTCTCCAATAACTTTCATAATAAATTAGCCATCTTAGAGAAGTACTTGATGAATCTTCTATAGAAACCTACATGCCCCAAGAAGATAAAAATACCCTTCACAAAAATTGGTGGAGGAAACTTTTCAATCACTTCAATCTTCGCCTGGTCAACTTCAATTCCCTTCTTTGAAATTTTGTGACCAAGCACTATTCCTTCTTTAACCATGAAGTGATACTTCTCCTAATTTAGGTCCAAGTTACAGTTCTCGCATCTCCTCAAAACATTAGTGAGATGCGCCATATAATCTTCGAATAAATCTCCCATAACCGAGAAGTCATCCATAAACACCTCAATAGTGTCCTCAACCATGTCAAAAAAAATTGCCATCATGTAACGCTGAAAGAATATGGGTGTATTACATAGACCAAAAGGCATCCTTTTGAACGCGAAAGTCCCATATGAACAAGTGAAAGTGGTATTATCTTGGCTTTCGAGTGCAATAGAAAGCTGATTGTATCCCGAATAACTGTCAAGAAAATAAGACGATCCTCTACTAGAAATATGGTCTAACTTCTAATCCATAAAGGGCATAGGAAAGTGATCCTTCTCAGTCCATGTGTTTAACTTCCTATAGTCCATGCAAACACGCCAATTAGTAACCGACTGCATAGGAATAAGCTTATTCTTCTCATTTGGAACCATAGTGATTCCACCATTCTTTGGCACACATTATACTGGGCTCACCCATTTGTTGTATATAATTAAATAAATCACACCCCTACGTCCAACTATTTGGTAATTTCTTTATTCACCACCTCTTGCATAGGCGAATTTAAACTCCTTTGATGCTTAATACTCGATATACAATCTGGTTCAAGTTGTATTTAGTGTGTGCAAATTCCAGGCAAAATCCCAATGATATCAGTAATAGACCATCCAATGGCCCTCTTGAACCTCTACAAATTGTACACCAACGCCTCAACTTGACAATCTACCAAATCTACTTCAATAGTAACCGGCAAGGTGTTGTTGGCTCCCAAGAATGCATAACAAAGATGAGATGGAAGAGCATTGAGCTCCAAGACTAGAGACTCCTCAATAGAAGGCCGAGATGGTGGGGTAACTCTATTCGTCAAATTATGATCTAGCTTTTTTGGTGCATATGTGTATGAGCCCATACCATTAAGTGTGCTCACAATCTCATCATAACTCTTAATATCATCACCCTCAAAATATATGATTGTTGCTGTGAAGGCCTTGAATCCAAGCCTCTCCTCTATTGGAGCTACCAAGTCATCCTCATTGACTGTATCTATTACATAAATCACCCGCATATCCTTTGATTGCTTTATGTAATGGCATATATTAAAGTTAACTTATTCATTATTCAATCAAAATTTCATCTGCCCAGTCCCTATATCAACCAACGCATGCCTAGTCGCGAGGAACGATCTCTACAAAATAATGGGAATCTCAAAGTCAACCTCACAGTCGAGGATGACAAAATCATCTAGAAAGATGAAGGATACAACCCTCACCAAAATATCACACAAGATTCCCACCTACTTTTTCACAGTTCTGTCTGCCATGAGAAGTCTCATTAAAGCTGGTTTGGGTGACCCCAACCCCAACTATTTATGCACTACTAGCGGCATCATATTAATGCTAACACCCAAATCACACAAAGCTTTTGTAAAGTTGAAATACCTAATAGTACATAGAATTGTGAATGCTCCAGGGTCTTCTTTCTTCTCAACCAAAGATCTGGATACTATTGCACTACAATGGTCCACATTCTTAATGGGCTCAAAACTCATCTTTCTCTTCTTAGTCACCAAGTCCTTCATAAACTTTATGTAACCTGTCATTTGTTCAAGGGCTTCAAATAAAGGGATATTCACTGTCAACTCTTTCAGCATAGACATAAACTTTTGGTACTTTCTCTCTTCAGCTTTTTTCTTCAGTCTCTATGGAAAAGGAAGAGGAGGTCTTGGAATAGGAGTTAATAATTTTTGGAACTCCTTGTGTTTCCTCTTTTTTGCCCTTGCCTCATGCTCATCAACTTGGGTATTCTTAAGTGCATTACCATCCACCGTTAAGTATTTGGATCCGACAACCTTCTCATTATCAACAATTACCGATTCTACCTTATTATCAATAGTCAAGGACATAGGTGGATCAGTGGTCATCTTACCACTCCAAGTAGTAATCGCCAAATAATGACCATCGTTCTTCAGATTTTGGATGGTGTTGCTTAGAAGTGTACCTTATAGACATTGTTTCAAAGCTATAGAAATCTGAACAAATTATTGCTCGAGCTATTTTATGGTGGTAGCAAGAAATTTAACTTTTTAATCTATCGCCAAAATATCTGCCTTAATCTCCTTAAGGTAGTCTTCGATTTTATCTACCCCTTTCACAACTTTTGCAAGCATGTCTTCCATTCTCAAATTGATTGAACCAATATTATAGTTCCTCGGTGGAACATAAAGGCCACTCTTATCCTTGTAATTATCCTTTTTCCTCCAATCACCATCTCGATCCCTACTCCTATCTCTATACCCAGACTTATTGTAATTGTTGTCTCCATAGTAGTTCTGACCTTGATTCCCTTGTCTAGAGTTCCAAGTGTCTTGGTTAGACCCTTGGCCCTTCATACGGAAAGTTTCCACCTCTCTTTCTAGATATTTTGCCTCTTCCTTAGAATTTGAATCTTTCTACCTAGGTGCCTTGCTTTGTAAACCAACTACATGCACCTTTTCAGCTCCATCTATTGCAAATTGTTTAGTGAGCAATCCAATTTCAGTGCTCAGTTGTGCTACCCCTTAGGATACAATCTCATCTAGTGCTCTCTGCTCTGTGGATGCTCCAATTGTATAAGTACCTTCGGGATTGTCTTCATCCTGAGTACGCCAGCCTCATTTGGTTTTCATGATCCGATCTAAGATCTCAGAAGCATGCTCCCATTGTATACTCAAGAATGCTCCACCAATAATAGTGTCTGCTACAACCTTGGTGGTAGAATTCAAAGCTCTGTAGAAGATCTCAAGCAAGTTTCTATCAGTCATCCTGTGATTTGGAACATTATGCAGCTTCTTCTTAAACCTCAACTAGGTTTCATACAATGCCTCCGAATGTAACTATCTAAAATTATAAATCTCATCCGTTAACTATTATACTCTGGAAGGTGGAAAGAATCTTTCCAAGAACTGAGTCCGCAATTCATTTCAAGTAGTGATCGATCCACGGTAGCTCTGCCAACCATAATATGCCCTCTCCCATCAAAGAGAATGGAAAGAGACAGTCTGATTGCCTCATGGGTCACTCCAGGTAGATTATAAGATATGCAAATCCCAACAAATTTCATTACATGCATATTTGCATCATTAGTAGGAATGCATGCGAACACCCCTTTCATGTTTATCAAGTGAATCATGGCACTCGTGATATCAAACTTAGTCCCTGGAGGTAACCCTAGTAGAATGATAGCACCAATTTCAACCGACTCCAAATAGTCCAAATCTTTTTTTGGATCCTCATAGTGAGGTAGATACTATTGCAGAGGCTATTATGGAGGTCGTTGTCCCCTATGCCTTCTCTATCTTTTTCGCTCATCAAGTGCAGCTAGATGGTTTGCCTTATCTTGTGCCCTTTCATCTCTAACCGCCCATCTGGCAGCTTCTTGTCTAGTATTCTCCTCAGCTATCAACTAATCTGTGATCTATTCTGTAGTCTCTTGACCACCATGCTGGTGTATTAGATGATTTAAGATTGCTAAATTATCATGAACACCCTCAAGAAAGGCTCCTTAATTATGAACCTCTTCGTTAACCATCCTTCGGTTATCTCTCAAAATTCTCTCAAGTTCTGTTTCAATTGAAATTAGGGGATTTCCTTGACTCTCCATATTGGGAATACACTAGTGTTTGCCGTTAAAACAATAAAAAAGTAAATCAAGAAACAGAAACCAACAACCCAATACACTTAATGAATTAATTTCGTAACCGTATTCCCCGACAATGGTGCCAAAATTTGTTGTCGCCCAAATTACACCTCGTACTGAAGTATAAATAGGTCACTGTCAAATATATAACCCAACTAAGGTTGGGGCCGATCTCAAAGTAAATAGGTCAAAATATCAAACAAGAAGTAGTTGAGGCAATCAATAACGATATCTAGTAAAATGGGGGTTTTGTAAATAAAGAATTTAGTAGTGACAATTGTTGATTTGTTGGATTTGTGATCAATATGAGAAAATTAATAGGACTGTATTCCCCAATAACTTCATAACTCCATAGGTTCTTCATACTTTGTAATTTCTCCTAGTGTTCAGTATGCAGAATCAATAGGTTATGTATACTTAGAACAACTTTATTGCCAAAATCCTCAAGTAAGTTTTCTCTTCTATTGATTTTGCTTTACTAACCCCTATCTTGGATCCCAGATTAGCTATCCCGTATTATAATCTCAAGCTATTAAGTGGAGGTTGATAGCTCCAAGTCTCTGTTGTTTATTCCCTTCTGTTTATCCGTACTCATCCTTTTGTCCAGAATATAAATTAGGCAAGTTCTAATGTTGTACACCGCTAGAAAGCAATCAAACCCAAGGAAACAATCAATACATATATGAAAACCAGTTAAAAATTACTCCATACTACGAATCCAAGTTTGTCAATCTATCATGGTTCCCACAACCCTAGTTGTGGTGCTTAGCTACTCATAATTGTAAGAACAAAACAAGAATTCGAATATGAAGATAGAATCATACATTTACAATAATAAGATAATAAACTCTAAAATCCCACTTTGAATTAAAACCCTAGAATTGATGTTTTTGTAATTCCAAGACCAAGAATGTGCCTTAGAATCATATAATAATGTAATAAAATGTAAAATCATACAATAAAATGAATAAGAATATTTATAGACAAAACAAAACCTATCCTAAGCATAACAGGATTTTTGTGTCGTTCAGCTCGAACAAATGGAATGTAGGATCGTGGTTTGATTCTACGATTATCCTTAGTATTCGTGGTTCACTCATAGACTTGGTCATCTTCAGGACTTCTCTAGTACAATCCCCTAGTATGACTCCGTGTCTTCTACCTACGACTGTACACCGTGGTTATGTGATCCTCATGTACTTTAACTCCTGCAGACTTGTTTTCTGAACCTTCATCCAATGATACCTTGGTACGACTATCATTCCTAGGTACGATCATGGGATTCAATCTTCTAATCTCCCCTTCACTTGGGTTCCGCAACCTATCTTTTAGGAACTCCCTCCCACGATCATATTGTACGATATTGACATCAAAGCATGATCATGGGAGGCTTCCGTCTGATAGGATCCTGAGTGATATCCTCTGATCTTTACAATATCTTAGCATGACTGTGATCAACTTTCACAGTTGTGACATGTTTTTGTCTGCTATATTATCAGTCCAAATTCTAGCACTCCACTATTCTAAACCTATTTGACCTGCAAACACCCAAAAACACATTATATCCACATAGAAAGACCCTCGTACTTGTAAATATTCATCGTTTTAAGCGTCTAATGTGCCACAAGTTCATAGAACATCAGGAGCCCCTAAAGTGCCCAGAGTAGTAGATAGTCAAGGATCGGGGGCACGAGTACAAAGGGGCTAGGAGGAAGTACCTATGAAGGTACTTGGAGGAGCAGGGGATGCATCAGTAGGAGTGGTATGGCTGGCACCACTATCAAGTGTATATAGATCAATTGCTGGGGAAGAATCCACCCTGGCTTTCTTCATCTTTACTACTTGGACTATCTCAAGTCTGGTAATATCAACTGTGCATGTCAGGTTGTACTAAAAATCTTTCTTTGGGTCAACAGGAACCTTTGACCATTGGCGTAATTCTGTGGTAAGGCATAGGAAGACAATATAAGTTTACTTTTGTTGGAGAAATTATAGAAGCAAGATTTATCCTCTCTTTCATTATTATTGTGCCCACTAACACTTCCCAAGGGTGCCTGAGGATTGTTTCATTCTGAGAGGGCATGAAGTTGCTGCACACAAAACTCAACCAGTATCGGGCTTTAATGTGGATTTCTATAGTCTCAATAGGAACACTAGGTGTAATCCACAAGGGTGTACTATTACTCAAAAATAGCGCTTACCATCTTTGAATCTCATCAACTGGTTTTAATTCCCTTGAGGCAAAGTAATGCACATTAATCATCTTGAAACCATAGATTGAATTTATGATGCTCTCATCGCACTTGGCATTTACACCACGAACCTTCACACAATCTTTAGTCTTATGGGTTTTTTTATTCCTTCTTTCAGACAGCTGAAACTCCTCATAGGCTTCATATAATTCACATACCCAACTCTCCATATATGGATTTAGAGGATCAGTAAATATCTTAATGTCATGATACCTCAACAAAGCTAACACCTTGGGATACTTTCCCTCCAACCCATTCAATCTCAACCTTTGTCTTCAATTATTATGAATTTTTTGAGAACTTTGAAATGATTGAGAAACCGATGACCCACCAAGAAGTGTGATTAAGGTACCATTGATAACACATAACAACAAATATGAACAACCGACACTATTTGAAGCAAAACAAGAGATCTAACCTTTAAATTGACAGATAAAAAATCAATTTAGGAGAGATGTATGAATAGTGTTGTGCGAATTTTGTAAGTACTGACACCAGTGGTGGTACGAGTGTATATTGTGGTAGTGGTGAGTTGAGAGAAATTTTGTGTGAGTATATGTGTATAAAGTACATGAAAAGTTAGAGATAAGAGGGAAATGGGAAATAGGAAAAGACTTGAAGAAGACTAAGAGTCAAGAATTGAAAAATCAAGAGTGAGAAAATTCAAACCGTCGTTCTTTAAAATTCAATCGAGTTCGACGATAGGTGCGTGCATCACCAAAGTGATGGGCAATCCACAAAACTATGTGTAGCATCACCAATTTTAACAGTTTCAACATCTTGGATATTTTCTTGGGTGCGCAATTTTGTCTATAGGCAAGGGCATTACAAAAATTATCGGCGAATCACTAAATATTGAAAAGCATCACCATTTTTCATAGTTCAAAAACCTATATTAACTTTTCCTTGTTTCTTTAATCTTTGAGATTGTTGTTTTGGTGATCATAACATTATTGTGCTTTGGATATATGGACCAGTAGAAATAGACATATGAATATTATGATTGAGGCAACAATAATTAAATAGGAAACAAATGTAACATCAATGTAGTAATACTTAGGAACTTATATGACACAACGGACCTCACTAGGAATAGAACATATTCACAAATGAGACATGAAGGTGTATAACTAGTAAGAAAGTGATCTTACATAGCATATAGAAATTATCGCAGATTCAAGTGATCATACGTAGAATATTTCAATCGTGGCAGATTCACGTGTAGAAATTTAGATATTTCAATAGGGGCATGAGTGCATATCAAGTGGAGACATGTAACTCCTCAAATGAATAGAAAAGGAATGTATACTAACTACATCGTAGGCCAGGCAAAATGAAATGATATGTGTGAAGAACGTGGCAGATTCAACTCTAGGACAAATACACATCTCAAGTAGGGACATAAAAATTGTATAATTAAACAAGTAAGAGATCTATGATGTAACATTATATCCTAACACGATGGAAGTGATATAAAATGAATGGAACATATTAACATGTGTGAAAATGAAGTATATGACCAAATAGACAATTGGAGCAATTTGGTAGTGTATGGACAGTTTGTATATCCAACATATGAACACTCTTAAAATGTGTAATCTAGGATCTTATTGACACATATAAGAGAAACATATGACACTTTGATGCATTTTTTAGACCACGGGTAGTAGGGAGTGGGAATTGTACACCGTTGCAATGTATCTTTTACCATGAAAATCAACTAGGAATCTCACTTTATTGGTACACAAGTATAAGACTTCATGCCAAAGAATATGAACTAGAATAGCCATACATACCTTATCTTCAAACCATTGTGGGTACAATGATTCAGCCTTTCCTTTAAGGTATTAATCTACAATACAAGTTCATTTTAAAGCTATTATTAGTAGCTAATCACAACATGGGTCCCTCCAAAATAGTAGCTAAACATACAATAGGCAATAATTCTATATAACCCTTGAATAAATGGTGTATCACCACACCCTCCGTTTCTACTTCAAGTATACTCCATTGCATCCTAAAATGTCACAAAACTGCCTTCCAACAATAACACACATAAACAGGCCCCAAACAGTCCATAAATTCCATTATACAGAAGGAAAGCTTGATTTCACAGCTTGTGCCTCGACTTCATATTAAAAAAAATTCAGAACCTCTCACCTAATCTCATATATGAAGAGGGACAAAAATGAGATAGAATCATACCTATATTTTTTAAATTAATTCCTTTATTTGTAATCTTTTAAGAACTTAAATGTTCCTTTAAACTAGAACCAAAGAACAAGAGAAAATATTGGAAGGTTGGAGAGAATATAGAAGCCATCTTGGAGAGAAGAGGAGATATCCTACACTTTAAATATGGAGAACATAATTTTCATCGTCTCCTCACACAATGATTAAGCTACCCACAAGTTAATCACTAACCTTGGCTTGAAAAAAGGGAGAATTTCAAAGAACCCTAATGGGATTTTAGGGCTGTTGTATAAGACTAAGAGATATCATGAGAGACTTGATAAAATCTGAAATCTTACAATGGAAAAATGAAGAAACAATACTGGTCTTATCCCTTAAAAAGGGGTTGTTTAAACCGCCTCTTTTTAGCCCATTTTCATCTACATTTTGGTTAAGTAGGTGATGCACCTACTTGGCCATTTTAAGCTGGTTAAATGTCAAAGTAGGTGATGCACCTACTTGACCTTAATTTTTTCCACCTTATGGGCTTTTATAATATTGGGATTAGGGGCAGATTTTGGAGTTTTGCATTGCCCATTCTCTCTTTTTTGTTTTTACTTAGTTTGGGACAGAATTGTCAAGTAGGTGATGGGTGTACTTGACCCTATAAGTTTGTCAATAAGCCAAAGTAGGTGATGCATCTACTTATCACCTACTAGCTTAATTTAGTCAAGCGAACACCTCACTTATTTTAACCCTTTTTCCTAATCTTAATTCCTCTACTTTAACTTAACACTAATAAAATATAGTTGGCCAGTTTAAACTTTAACATTAAATACGTCATTTTACTTTCTTGGGTTCAAATACTTTTGTTGAGTTCACTTAGTCGTATATGCGTTGTAAGGTAAGGGATGTTACATCATCCCCTCAAAACAAGGTCATCTTAGGATATTCTCCAAAAATTTTGCCAGAGTTTTCTTTGTAAATAGGATTATCCAAAACATGTCAGCTGACTAGAAGCACGTATAAAAAATCATCATAGGGCATTTCAGTGAGCGTATCACATGATATTATCAAATGATGAGTAAGGCTTTTTGCCTCATATAATCAAGTGAAACAATTTTGTATAATATAACTTACCTTTCTCTCCTTTTTTTATACATCGGCCTGAGATGAAACACTTGGAATTTGGGAAAGTCAAGTATGAAATATACATCTAAACATATGACACGTGAGCAAGACAATAAGTTAACTAATGAGCTTCAAACCTATGAAAAAGTTAATTGATTCATATGAAACTTATAATCGTGTAAGAAAGGTACCTAATTTTAAGAACCTCTTACAACTTCTTAGAAAATATATGGGTACTTGTACTTAATGTGATAAGAATCAAACAAGGAAGAACAAATAAGAAGAGAAATAAAGAAAACGGGATATGTGGGTAATACTTAAGTTATTGGAATTATGGGCAACACGGCACTAAAACCCTCACCTCCCAATTGATTTCAACAACTCAAACAAAACCCTAGCTTAAACAATCTAGGAAACAAGAACGACAAATTTGTAATTCTTCAATTAATCAAGCCAAAAGTTCACCAACAATTCCAAGATCAACACTAATTACCCACTAACTACATTAATTACTTCACTAAGGGAATTTGCTAAGAAAACTACAAGTTTAATGCTTAATATTCATCCAAATCTACCATCCAAAATAAAAGAAATCCTATTTATACTAAGGAAATAAATAAGATATTGGCTTTTTATAATATTGCCCTTAATGATACAAGGGCCTTGTTTGGATATCTTCTTTGTGAATTCTTGTATTTCAAGAGTTAGCCACTTGTACAAATGACCCCTTTTATATCTCCACTACACTCCCACAAACCTTCCATTACATTGTAATATTTCCATTGACATTATTCAAGCTTATCCCAAGTTCCACTTTGCATAAGTATCGATTGTAGATCTTGGAACTCCCGTGCTTGACTACGTGTGAAGGGCCTTGAAAGACACGTGCCACCCATGCTAGTATCATCCTCCCCTTATTGAAGAGGATTCATTCTCAAATCCAAATGTTCACCGATAATACAAGGAGATAGATCACTAACATTGAAAATATTATGAACATTATACTCACTTGGCAAGTCAATCATATAGGCATTATCATTGATCCACTTGAGCACTTTGAAAGGACCATCTCCCCTTGGACTTATTTTCATTTTTTTGACTTATGAGAACCTTTCCTTATGGAAATGGACCCACACCTAAGCATTTGGATTGAAGATCACTTCATTTCTCCCACGATTCTTCCGCTTGGCCACCTTTGAATTGTTCTTGTCAATGGCCTCTTTGACCTTGGAATGAATGTTCATTATCTCCCTTGACATTTGCTTGGCATCTAAACTCACAACAACATAGCTAGATAAAGGATTCATGGTTAATGGAAACAAAGGCTTAAAGCCATAACATGCCTCAAATGGGGATATTCCAATAGAAAAGTGAAAATACTGATTATATGCAAACTCAATCAAGGGTAAACGGTCTTCCCAAAAAGTTGGTTTTCCATTAATCATACATCTAAGTATGCTTCCAAGAGTCTAGTTGACTACTTCAATTTTCCCATCCATTCGGGGGTGGAATCAAGTGGAGAACATAAGCTTGGTACCAAGTGTACCCCATAGACTCTTCCAAAATAGGTAAGAAATTTGGAATCTCTATCACTCACAATAGTTTGAGGGATCCATGCAATTTAAACCTGAGATGCATCATCACACTTATGGCATGGAAGGAAATGAGTCATTTTGGAAAATCTATCCACTATCACAAATATGCAATCATGTACTCTCATAGTCTTAGGAAGGCCTAACACAAAATCCATATAAATGTCAATCCATGGAACGGTAGGAGTAGGAAGAGGAGTATAATTATCTTGGGACCAAGTCATGGATTTGGTTTGCTTGCAATCTAGGGATTGTACATAAATATGCTCTACATCATGCTTCATCTTGGGCTAATAGAATTGCTCCATGAGAATTTCAAGTGTCTTGGGTACCTCAAAGTGCCGCATCAAACCAACACTATAAGCTTTCTTGATGAACAACTGTCTTCATGAACTTATGGGTACACAAACCGGCCAATCATTGAACAAGAAACCATCAACCAATTAAATCTTATTAACCTGCTTCTCTTTAGTTAGACTTTCAAAAGCCTCTTTGAAATCGGAATCCATAGAATAGAATCCCTTCAAGCTTTCAAATCCCATCATCTTAGAAGCTAAGGCATTGACCAATACATACCTTCTTGATAGAGCATCCGCTATCACATTCTCCATGCCTTGCTTGTAGTTGATCACATATGGAAAGGTATTAATAAACTCAACCCACTTATCATGCTGCCTGTTAAACTTGGATTTCCCCTTTAAGGTGCTTTAAGGGATCATGATCGATCCTTATTATGAACTCTTTGGGCCATAAGTTGTGTTGCCAATGAGCCAACACCCGCACAAGTGCATACAACTCCTTGTCAAAAATTGAGTACCTAAGAGTAGCTCCCTTTAGCTTTTCACTAAAGTAAGCTAATGGTTTCCCTTCTTGTATCAAAACACAATCTACACCAACACCCTAAGCATCACCTTCAATATCCAAAGCTTTGTCAAAGTTAGGTGGTTGAAGTAAAGGTGAGGAACTCAACATTGATATCAAGGCTTAAAAGGACTTCTCTTGTTCATCACCCCATACAAAAGATACATCTTTATTGATCAATTCTGTTAAAGGAGAAGTAATTGAACTAAAACCTTTCACAAATCACCGATAAAAAGTTGCTAACCCATGAAAACTTCTTACCTCAGTTGCATTGGTTGGAGTCGGCCTAGATTTGATGGATTCCACCTTATCTTCATCAACCTTTATATGATTTTTACCAACCACAAAACCCAAGAAGATGAATTTCTCAACACAAAATAAGCGCTTTTTAAGATTAGCAAATAGCCTCTCTTGTAGCAAGATATCAAACACTTGTTTCAAATGGATCACATGCTCTTCAATTGTCTTACTATTCACAAGTATGTCATCAAAATAAACCACCACGAACTTGTTGGTGAAAGTCTTGAGAACATGGTTCATCAACCTTATGAAAGTTATTGGAGCATTGGTCAACCCAAATGGCATTACAAGCCACTCATACAACCCAAATTTTGTCTTGAAAGCCATTTTCCACTCATCACCCGATTTCATACAGATTTGATGGTACCCACTTCAAAGGTCAATCTTTGAGAATACACTCAAGACATATAATTTATCTAACATGTCATCAAGTCTAGGAATTGAATACCTATACTTGACAGTAATCTTATTCATGACTCTACAATCAATGCACATCCTTCAAGTGACATCCTTTTTGGGAACAAGAATGACCGGTATGGAACAAGGAATCAGACTTTATTTTATCAAACCCTTTTCAAAAAGCTCTTCCACTTGCCTTTGTAGTGCTTTGGTCTCTTTTGGATTACTCCTATAGGCCTATCGGTTGGGAATTTGGGAACCCAGCACAAAATTAATTTGGTACTCAATCCCTCTCAAGGGTGGTAATCCCTTGGGCATCTCCTCCAAAAATAGATCAACATAGTCCTGCAAACTAGAAGAAACAATACGAGGCAAAGGGATAGTATCTTGGTTAGCATGCAACAAAAGATTATGTTGACAAGGCACACTAGAAGGCATTTCTCATCCATACCCTTGAGACACTTGCTTGGCTTGACCATCATACACATGATATTTTTGTTCTTAGCCAAGTCACCTCCTTCCTTTGTAATAATGGTGAAACTTTCACCTTTGCTCTTTGCCACATCCACCCTTATCCTCTCCCTAAGTTCCTTCATAGCCCTGTGGTCCTCACTCACTTTGTATGGAGAGAGAGATGCAAGCACATACTTCTTACCCTTAATCACAAAAGTATACTTTTTGGACCTCACATGGTGCAGAATATCTCTATCAAATTACCACGGTCTTCCCAATAATTCATGATAAGCCAACATAGGCACAACATCACAAATCAACTCTTTATTGTGCTTGCCTACCCTAAATCAGATACTTTCTTTCTTGAGGATTTTTATCTCACCACTCTCATTGATCCATTTTATCTTGTAAGGGTTGGGATGTTTTCTTATTAGTATTTAAATACGCTCTACCAAATAACTACTCACCACATTGGTGTAACTCCCACTATCAATAATCAAAGAACACACCTTATCTTGGATTTTATACCTAACATGAAATAGATTCTCTCTTTAATCAAGTTTTTCTTTGGCAAGGGCTCCCATAATCCACCTCACAACATATGAAAGATTGGCATTCACCTTCAACTCTTCATCATCATTAGGACAAGGTATTTTCTTTTCAAGGAAGCAAGAAAAATTCACCCTCTCATCCAACCTTTCTTCCTCATTCCTCAAAGAATCTCTCTCTTTCTCACTTTTATCTCTCTCTCTCTCACTCTTTTCATCACCCTTTGTTTCTTTATCTATTCTATACCCATCCCAAAGTGCAATAATTGTTCTCCTATTGGGACACTCACTAGCAATATGCCCCCCTTCCTTGACATCTAAAGCATCAAATGGTAAAAGGTCTAGGAAAGCTAGGTTTTACATAGTTACCTCCTTATGGATTCTCACTTGCTTTGGACTTGTAATCAATCTTGACTTGAGTATATTGACCAACACCCTAATATTTCCCCTTAGAAGAGTTTGCCTTCCAATTGTCTTTACTCTTGTCCTAGGTGGAAGTGGAAGAACTTTTGTCCTTGTAGGACTTTTCTTCTTTCAAATTCGCTTCTACCTTTGATGAATCATGAAAGGACACTTCAAGAGTATCATAGTGGTTAAGCTTTAAAGGCTTGAAAATATCATACCTCAAATTTTCCATGAACAAAATCATCATACATTCCAAGCATTCTTCAAGTTTAGACTTCATTCTCAAGTTTTCGAACTCATCATAATATTCTTCTAAACTTTTGGAACCTTGCCTCAACATATACACCTTCTTGAGCACTTCTTGGTAGTAGTTTGGAGTCAAGTATCTCATCTCCATACGTGTAGTCAATTCTAGCCATATATGCAACTCATAGTTGTGATGGCTCTCCCCTACTAGCCTCTTGGACTCCCACCAAGTGGATGCGTACCCTTCTAATTGTGTGAGAGCATACTTTGCCTTCAAAGTTTCCAAAATATTATTTTTGAGAAAGATCCACTCATTTTGAATTTTCTATTCCAAGAATTCATCGGGGTCACTTCTTTCTTTGAACCTTGGAAGTGTGACCTTGATAGTGTTTAAGCCTTGTTCTTGATCATTCCTCTCTCCAAACCTATCTCCTCTATTTCCCATTCTACCTTATTTATATCCCATTCTATCTCCTCTATTTCCCATCCTATCTCCTCTATTCTTATAGTCTTATCCTCTCATGCCTTGGTCCCACCTTAATTCCGTAGTCCGAACTCCTTCCCTTGGTAATCTATAACCACCCCTTTCTCCATGCTTCCAAAATTTATTATTATTGAACTCATCCTTTATTTTATCATAGAGAGTATTTTGGTATTGGTAGTCTTGGTATGGAATTTGTGGTACATTTTATGGAGGTGATATGTGAAAATCATGTAAGGATGTATTTGATGTGTTTCAGAGTTGAGTTTGGTATCGAATTTGGTTGCCTACAAAAGATAGGTTCTATTCTCGAGGATGATAGGGTTGTGGATGGGGAAATGGTGTAGGATGTCTTGGAAAATTTGGAGTCTTATTCATTTGGAATGTAGGTTGTTGGAAGTTTAGGGTTTGATTTGGTAGAGGGTAACATAATTCATGAGCTTTCCTCAGAGTAAATGTGGTGGATTGCACCGATGCCTTCCTTATCTCCTTATTTTCTATTTATAGTGATTTCCCTCTCTCAACCCATACCAAACTTTCCTCCATACCTCCCATTCTTCTATTCATTTCCGCTATTTGTTTGGTGAGGTGGGTAATGGCCTCCATGATGTGATTCGAGCTTTCCCCACTTGGAATTTTATTCAACAAGGTACCTACAAAAATCAATAAACAATTTTAGTATAAAAATCCTTACGTCGCTCGTATGTAAACTCTCAACTCGCCTCCTAAAGCGTCGACTCAAATATTGATAGTGAACTAGCTTTGCTTGATCAATTCAAGTTAATCGATCCTTTGTGGTGGATTGGATTTTTGTGACAATTTAAAGAAAGGGGGGTAAATTAAAGCTAAAAGGACTTTAATCAAGAAGTTTATCTATGAATTAAGATGAGAAAAGTTGAAAAAAAGAAGCACCAAAGAAAATAGACTCAAAAAAAACTAACAAAAGTAGAAAAATTACTTGTATTGCTTAATTTTGATGAATCAAAGGGATGATTTGATGTTTAAAACTAGTTAAAAATTGATTAAATATGTTAATTACTTGTTAAATAGTTGAGAAATCGAAGGAGAAAAAGTTTAAAAAAAGATCACTGAGTTTGGACAATCAGAAAAAATTTTGGGTCCCAAAAACTTAAGAGCCAAAAAAAAAAAACTAAGTGCTGGAATTGCTTACTTTATGAAACTGAGGGCCACACGCCTCTCAGACTTTTACAATTTGTTGTTGACATCAGCTACCATGTGGTAGGCTGCTGCTGGTCCACATTGACAGTTGACTGCTGATGTGGCGATGACGTGGCCTATCCACGTGGAAATTAATTTAATTATTTTATTTTTTAAATTTCCACAAGTTGACCTACAAACACTTGACGAACTTTGACCTTAAAATTTTTGGATCAAAGTGTACTTTTCAATCTTCTTCTTCAAGAATAAGATGAAGAAGTTCAAGAACACCAAGAACGCCAAAAACACACACCAAACCCTAGCCCCCCCAAATCAACTTAAAATTTGCTAAAAATTTAGGAGTAACTTCCCCACGACTAAGGGAACAAACCTCAATGAATTTTAAGCTCCAATTTCTCCTTAATCAACCAACCCACTTTTTCAAGTTTCAAAACTAAGAAGCTTGAAAACCCTTTAATGGTAACTCCACCTCTACAACTCCAATTTGAATAAAATTTGAATCTAGACTCACAAGACACTAGGGAATCAAGATCTAGTGTCAAAAACAAAAAATCAAAACAAAAGATTTTACGAAATTTTTTTTAGGGATATTTGGATATTTTTTTATTTTTTTTTTTGGATTTTTGGATTTTTGAAAAGCTCAAAATCCCAAGATTTAGATTTATGAAAACAAGCCTAAACCTAGGATCTTGATACCAAAATGATAAGAATCAAACAAGAAAGAACAAAGAAGAAGAGAAACAAAGAAAAGGGGATATGTGGGTACTACCTAAGTTGTTTGAATTATGGGCAACAAGGGACTAAATCCCTCACCTACCAATTGATTTAAACAACTCAAACAAAACCCTATCTTGAACAATGTAGGAAACAAGAACCACAAATTGGCAATTCTTCGATTAGTCAAGCCAAAAGTTCACCAACAATTCCAAGATAAACACTAATTACCCACTAACTACACTAATTTCCTTAAAGGAATAAACACTAATTACCCACTAACTACACTAATTTCCTTAAAGGAATTTGCTAAGAAAACTACAAGTTTAATGTTCACTATTCATCCAAACCTACCATTCAAAATAAAAGAAATCCTATTTATACTAAAGAAACAAAGAAGATATTGGCTTTTTACAATATAGCGCTTCAAGAGACAAGGACATTGTATGGATATCTTCTTTGTGAATTCTTGAATCTCAAAAGGTAGACACTTGCGTAAATGACCCCTTTTATTCCTCCACTACACTTCTACAAACTTCCTGATACTATCATGGATGGAAAGGAAGACATGTATGATTTTCCTGAAAAGAGAAGCTTAGGAGTCCGAGGGAGTGATGTGGATGAAGAAAAAAGTCTATTTGTGCCAGTGGCTAGGCTTCAAATTCAAGAATCCACAAAGAAGACAACCAAACAAGGCCCTTGCCTCATTAAGGGCAATATTATAAAAAGCCAATGTCATCTTATTTCCTTTAGTATAAATAGGATATTTCTTTATTTTACATGGGATTGTTTTTGATGAATATTGAATATTGAGATTTGAAGCTTGTAGTTTCTAGGTGAGGCCTAGCATTAGTTGGTAATTTTAGTAGTGTGGATCTTGGAATTGTTGGTGAACTTATTGGTTTGGTTAATCGAAGGTTACTCATTTGTGGTTTCTTGGTTTCCTTTGATTTTCTCAAACTAGGGTTTGTGTTTGAATTGTTGAATTCAATTGGAAGGTGAGGGTATCAAGTCCCTTGTTTCCCATAAATTCAAGAGTTTGAATATTAATCCACATATCCTTCTTTTGTTTTTCTTTCCTTCGTGTTCTTTCCTCTTTGATTCTTATCATTTTAGTATCAAGAGCCTAGGTTTAGGTTTGTTTTCACAAATCTTAATCTTGGCATTTTGATCTTTTCAAAATCCAAAAAAATAAAAAATATTCAAAAATCCAAAAAAAATATGATTATTTTTTGTTTTGATTTTTTGTTTTTGACACTAGATCTTGATTCCCTAGTGTTTTTTGAGCCTAGATCTCGAATATCGTGCAATTTGGAGGTGTAGAATTGAAGGGTTTTGGGCTTTTGAAACTTTGTGAATTTTTAAAAGTGGATTTATTTTTATCTTGGTTTTGAAGGCTAACAATTAGTGGGGTTTGTTTGTGGCATTTAAAGGAATACGTGGGTGAAAATTTTATTGAATTTGGAGCAAAAACGAAGAAGTTATGAGCATTTGAAGATTGAGGTTTTTTCTTGTGTTCTTGAGCATCTTCATCTTGTTCTTGAATAAAAAGATAGGAAAAGTACACTTTGATCCAAAAATTTTGAAGTCAAAGTTGGTCAAGTGTTTGTAGGTCCACTTGTGGAAATTTGGAAAAAAAGAAACTCCACGTGGACTTTGACCGTTGACTGCCAACACAGTGCCAGCCGCCTAGTCAGCATGTCCATCCTCCCCACTCGTGCCACGTGGAGCATGGAGCCCAATTTCAGAGAGCTAAAAATCTCAGGTTTTCAACACTTAGTTTTTTTTTTTTGGTCCTAAAGTTTTTTGTACCTAAATTTTTTTTAAGTGTCCAAACTTCGTGATTCTTTTTTTGATGTTTTTATCCTTCGATTCCTAAACTATTTAACAAGTAATTAACATATTTAATCACTTTTTAACTAGTTTTAATCATCAAATCATCAAATCAAATCCTTTAAAGTGATGAACTTCTTCAAGGCTCAAAAATTTTCTAAGTGACCAAATTTCGTGGTTCTTTTTTTAAACTTTTCCTCCTTCAATTTCCTAAATAATTATCAAGTAATAACTTTTTAACTAGTTTTAAAACATAAAATCACTTCTTTGATTCATCAAATTAAGCAACACAAGTAACTTTTTTACTTTTGTTACTTAGTTTTTTTTTAGTCCGTTTTCTTTCGTACTTCTCTTCTTTAATTTTTCTCATCTTAATTCGTTGATAAACTTATTTATTCAAGTCCTTCTACCTTCAATTGAGTCGTCTTTCTTTCAAGAGTCACAAGAATCCACTCCACCACAAAGGATAGGTGATCTTGAATTGATCAAGCAAAGCTAGTTCACTACCAATTTTGAGACGATGCTTTAGGAGGTGAGTTGAGAGTTTACATACGAGTGACATGAGAATTTTTCTACTAATATTATTTGTTGAGTTTTGTAGGTACAATGTATTATCATTTTTCTTATAACCATGGAGGAAGGAGCTCGGTGAATAACATAGGGACAAATTCTAATGTGTCAAGGAGAGTGACCAATATGAATGAGAGGGTGGTTCAAACAAATGGGAGGTTTAAAGGTATGGAAGAAAGGGTTAAAATGATGGATTGTATGATTGAAATGAGGTTCCCTATGACAAGTCGAAATGAAGAAACAATAAGGGCCTCGAGTTAAGAATCCAACCTATACTACCCCCAAACAAATTGGAACCAAACCTACCCTTAAGCTACATTCCAAATAAACTCGAGCTATGTTTGGCAAGACACCCCACATCCAAATACTCAAACATATTATCCACCACAAAAGGGTCCTTCTTTTATGGAGACCCAAGTTAGAAGCCAAGCACCTCCACAAAATGTATCACATGCATCCTTGCATGTACCCTATGTTCCAACCCAACAACACTACCCACAAGTACCCTACCAAGATATCTATTATCAAAACCCTTTTTATGATAAAATATGTGAAGAGGTTAACCCAAGTGAATGGTGGAGAGGACTCAAATACTTTGGTACGAACCAAGGCATGAGATTTCAAGGGAAATGGGATAGTAGTGGTAGGTATAGGGATGAAGAAGGAAAGTGTGAAGATCGAAGTAATCGATATGGTGGTCATGGTGTTCCGAATCAAGGAATGGGTGACAAAATGGTGAGCCTTATAATGTTCCAAAATAAAAGTAAACCTTTTCAAGATAATGACAACACAAAAGAGGAAGACCAAGCCTATGGAGATGATGAGCAATTGGAGAAGGATTTGAACTCTTGTTATGATCTAAAGCGAATCATGGGGGATCTTTCTAAAGAGGAACTTGATCAAAGTGTGAACCTATTCCATGTGAGGTTCAAGATGATTGATAGGGTATGTTCCTTTGTCATTGATGGTAGGAGTAGTACTAATGTAGTGAGTTGCACTATGGTTGCTAGAATGAAGCTTCCTACACAAAGACACCCAAGCCATATAAACTTCAATGACTCATTGAGAATGATGAAGTAGAGGTAACCAAGCAAGTGGTCATGAATTTTAGCATTGGAAAGTATCGATATGAGGTGTTATATGATTTTTTAACCTTGCAATCTTGTCATATGTTATTTGGTAGACCTTGGTTAGTCGATAGGGATGTTCGATATTAAGTGGAGTCTAACAAATCCTCATTTGTATTTGGAGGATGAAAGCACACTCTTTTTCCATTAACACCCTATCGAGTGAGTGAGGACTAAAAAATAATAAGAGATCTTCGGGAAGAACTTAAGAGCGAAGAAGAACTTGAGAAGGAGGAGAAAGAATTGGCTCAAGAAGGGGAGTTACCTACCAAGGAACCTCCTATAAAGAAGCGGGTGGATGATCCTTTTGACACATGTGTACAAGATAAGAAAACAAGCTCCAACCCTTGTTCCCAAGGTATGTACCTACCCCTTCCTATTCCTAGTGATCCTTAGAGACATAATGATATTTTCCTTATGGTAAGTAGAATATTAGAAATGAGTGATCCCTTACCATAACATGAGATGATTGAAGTCTCCAACATTCTTTCATGGTTTATTTGTTTTTTACTTAAATTGTGTGAGCTCCATGTTTTGGATGTCAACTATATTTGTTATTTGGAAAAGAATCCATGGTGCATCCGTGATGCCCAAATTATGTGTTCTACTCCTTGTCACACTTATGTGGTTAGACAAGTTGAGGTGTTAGGATGGATTCTTAGGAGCATGCTCCGTGTGGGAGTTTGTTTAAGGAAGGACAATGAAATGAACTTGAAATGCTTAATCTTGTCCTCCTGTGTTCCAAATTGTGAATACCGTTTTGCTAACATTCTTGCCTTAAAATGCGTATTTACAATTGAGAACCCTTAGAATGAGTTGAATACCTTTTATTTCTTTCTTTACTAATTGTTTGCATATGATGAACTTTTTCTTAAATGAGGTCTCATGCTTGTGGATCCTAACTTGATTATTTGTTTTTGGGACAGTCCATGGATATTGAAAGCTCCTTGTCGCCTTCATAGGGTTGGTTAAGTTGAAGTTTCAAATGGGACTCTTGGAAGCATGCTTGGTTCTATGATAGGAGGGACCCTAACTTCTTGGGAGTATTATTTGGCATGGAGTGATTTGATTCCTAATAGATCCCTCGACTATTCTAGTAGCATGGCTTCGTTGGTGTACTTCCTTCCTTTGAAAGTTGCTTGATAGAGAGGGTTGTTTTATGCTTAAAATGTCTCTTCTTATCTACCAGCGTTCTTATCTTTTAGCACGCCCTAGATAAGGATAGTGAGCTTAACACCTTTCTCTACTACCTTTTTCCTTATGATGATACCCATGATGGTATGAGATTTATTTTTTCTGGAGGTAAAGATATGTGGGTGTTTTACTTGTGTCACCTGGATGAACCCTTGTGGGTGATTACACCACTTTTTGTATGGCCTTCTTGCAAAACAATGAAACAATTGTGTCTTATGGCTCCAAAGTTAAATGTGATACCATCTTTTCGAATTATTGATGCCACAAAGACCTTTGTGCTTGCCTTATCTCTTGATGTTTATCATAACCAAAACCTTTTCATCTTGTTTGATGAGTTTCTTTTATTGGAAGCAAAGGATATTTGGTTGTATCTCAAATTTGTGCCTCCATGGCATGGTGATATTGTTGCTATCCCTTGTACTAACCCTCATGATTTGAGGGTGTTTTGGTTGTTGTCCGTCTCATGTGTTTTTAAGGTTTGGATTCTAGGACGAATCATTTTCAAGAAGGGGAGGATAATACTAGCATGGATGGCATGGTTGACACGAGCATGGATGACACATATGATGTTCATGAAAAGAGAAGCTTAGGAGTATGCGGGAGTGATGTGGATGAAGAAAAAAGTCTATTTGTGCCAGTGGCTAGGCTTTAAATTCAAGAATCCACAAAGAAGACAACCAAACAAGGCCCTTGCCTCATTAAGCGTGATAACGAATCAAAGAGGGAAGAACAAGAAGGAAATAAAACAAAAGAAGGATATGTGGATTAATATTCAAACTCTTGAATTTATGGGCAACAAGGGACTTGATACCCTCACCTACTAATTGAATTCAACAATTTAAACACAAAACCTAGTTTGAGAAAATAAAAGGAAACCAAGAAACCACAAATGAGTAACCTTCGATTAACCAAACCAAAAAGTTCATTAACAATTCCAAGATCCACACTACTAAAATTACCAACTAATGCTAGGCTTCACCTAGAAACTACAGACTAAATGCTAGGCTTCACCTAGAAACTACAAGCTTCGAAGCTTAATATACAATATTCATCAAAAGTCCCATGTAAAATGAGGAATTATCCTATTTATACTAGAGAAATAAAAGACAACTATTTATTACAAATATGCCCTTAATGAGAGACAAGGGCCTTGTTTGGTGACTCTTGTTGTGAATTGTTCAATTTAAAATCTAGTCACTTGTACAAATAGCCTCTTTTCTTTATCCACATCACTCCCATGGACTCTTAAGCTTTCCTTTTCACGAACATTCTATGTGTCATCCACGTCATCCATGCTCGTGTCAACCATGCAATCCACGCTAGTATCTTTCTCCCCTTCTTGAAAAGGATTCGTCCTCGAATCCAAACCTTGCAAACACATGAGAAGGACAAAAAAACCAAAGTATCCTCAAAGTTTGAGGGTTAGTACAAGGGTTAGCAACAATATCACCATGCCAAGGAGGCACAAATTTGAGATACAACCAACTATCCTTTGCTTTCAATAAAACCAATCCATCATTCATGGAGCAAAGGTTTTGGGTATGATAAACATCAAGAGACAAGGCAAACACAAAGGTCTTTGTGGCATCAAGAAATCCAAAAGATGGTACCACATTTAACTTGGGAGCCATAAGACATAATTGTTTCATTGTCTCACAAAAAGGCCACACCAAAAGTGGTGTAATCACCCATAAAGGTTCATCAGGGTAAAATAAGCAAAAGACCCACATATCTTTACCTCCATACAAAATAAATCCCATACCATCATGGGTATCATCATAAGAAAAGAGGTAGTAGAGAAAGGTGCTACTATTATGAACCTCATCTAGGGTACTCCATGAGTTAAGGGTACCGGTAGATAAGAAGAGACATTTTAAGAACCAAACAACACTTTATATCAAGTAATTTGCTAAAGAAAGGAAGTGCACTAATGAAGCCATGCTACTAGAATAGTCAAGGAATATATTAGGAGTCAAATCACTCCATGCTAAATAATACTCCCAAGTAGTTGGGGTCCCTCCTATCATAGCACCAAGCATGCTTCCAAGAATCCTATTTGAAACTTCAACTTGTCCAACCCTATGAAGGTGACAAGGAACTTTCAATATCCATGTCACGCCCTGACTTCCAACGAGGCGTGATTGGCACCCGAAGCCGATATGGCCCGAGAGAACCAATCTTTGCTTATGTTCGTTTATATGCATGTCTTAAGAAAAACCATTACCACATAAGAACTTATCATACTCATAACGGAAAGCCTGGAACATGTGATAAATATATACATATGTAAAACTTGGCCGACAGGGCCATCACATCAAAACAGGCATACAATTCTTACATTTGTCTTCCCACAACCATCTACAAAGCCTCTAATACATGAACATGTCTATACAATATTTACATAATATCAAAACCTAGTGTACACATGTGACGTATGAAGCCCCGAAGCAACTGGAGCTCACCAAAGAGTTGTAAATACCCGATAATCTACTGCAGAGGTCTACTAGCACCTGCGCCTGCAGCAAGTAAAATAAATTCCCCAAGAGGGGTCAGCACGAAGAATGTACTGAGTATGTAAGGCCATATAAAACTGGTAAGATATGTAAGTATGTCTAAGAATTCAAGTTCAAATGCATAGTCAATATAGATAAATCACAATGTAGATGAGTCACTATTCTATACTTTGGAAACCATGTATGTTACATCCATTCTTTCTCTTTCCTTTACTTTACTTTGCATATGTTGTCTGGGCCCTCATCATGCTGGTTTTCTTTTCGCCCCATGGATAACATGTCACCGTCATGCAGGTATTCTTTTCACCCCATGGATAAGATCAATGCGGGTGTCCTTTGCACCCCATGGATAAAGTAACATCATCATGCGGGTGTTGTTGCACCTTATGGATAGCATATCATCCTCATGCAGGTGTTAGCACCCCATGGATACGTGAACATAATCAATGAGCATTACTTTTTCTTACTTCATTTCTTTACTTTTGAGATTGATACCTTAACTTGTGAGAGATTGATACTTTTGCTTATGATAGATCGGTATAATGATGGTCATAACTTTATTTGAAGCTTTGGAACATTAACCATGAATATGAGACATGAGATTCACCAATGATCCAGGAGTAGGAAATATATGAAAATGACCATGGATAACCGGATATGGGATACCTTAGCACATTTCAGGATGAAACAAGCGTAATGTCAATGTGACTACTATTTGCTGCAGAAAGATACGGACAGAGTAACCTTACATACCTTATCTTCCCAATGTAAGTACACAATAAAATATGTGAGCGCAATAATTCCGCTCCTTCTTTATGTTTCACTCTACATCACAAGTACATAATGGAACCAACATTAACCACCAACTACCTTACAAATGCATACAATAACAACAAATCACATGTTTGGCTTTACCATGTCATTTCCCCTTGACAATACCATTTATGAAATTATTTTACCAAAAATCCCACAATATTCACAACATTGACCAATACATGATAATCAATACTTTTCACCACAACACTCCTCCTTTACCCTTTCTTATCCACACCACATCACAAATAATCCATTAACTTACCTTAATACACCTCATAGCACATATCGGCCAAATCCCACAATTTACACTTTTAGAAAAATAACAAGTTTCATAACAAAATAACACCATAAAAGTTCATATTTTATCCATACCATGATCTTTCATCAAAGGCACAAGTCATAATTCAAGCTTGAATCCCATGGATCACAAATCTCATACAAAACACCAAGTACCATGTCCAACATTTCCAAGCACAACCAACATGATCTACATACTCTTTCATGCATATAATATATTAATCCATGAGAATAAATACTTACCAAGTCTTGGAAAATGATGATCTTGCTCCAAGAGAAAGCTTAGGGTTTTGGGAGCCAAAGAGGCTTTCTTAAGAATTTTCTAGAAAAAGATAGAAAAAAACATGTGTATTTCTCTTGAATAAGATCTGCCCTTTGACCCTTTATATAGGCCCTTAATTTCATCCTTATCCACTCTTGGCATTTAATGCAATGTGTTGCATTAGTTAATGGAAGAATGGGTCATTTGAGCCATTCTTAGCCCATGCCTTCTTTTACAATTTTTGGGCCCTTTTTGAGCCCAATTCACTTAACCCAATAAAATCAATAATTCCTCCTGTGTAAATTATCTTATATGTGTTACAACAATATTCCCACTCATGCTATTCATATCCATAGCCTCAATTCTGAAAACAAGTGATTCTAGCCACGTTTGGCTTATTTTGACCTTAAGGGCAAAACTGTCATTTTGACTCCAAATTTGTTCTCAAGTAATTTTATCATACCAATATAATATTCCATTCATTTCATTTATATACTCGTGGTTGTAGAAGAAATGTGGCAAAAATTGGCTCGGTACGACCCCGGATACCCTTGGGACTTAGAAATTTCCAACTTTCGAAAAAGTGGAAAAACCAGCGTGGCACGCCCTTGGGCGAGCCAACTTGATTCCTCTGGACTAAAAGTTTTAGCCCAGATCAGCGTGGCACGGTCCCAAACGTTCCCCACACTTAGTTTTTTCGAAAAATTCATTTTTTGACTTTTCTTCGCGGGTTTGGTTAGATACTTCAAGTCCTATTCTTTAACTTACTTCTTAACATTAATATACTTTGTTTAGGGTTCCTCTTAGACTCGTTTTGAACCCCACAAATGTTCCACGAAAATCATAAAACAGTTCCGATGAAGGTTTAATCACATTTGCGAGGCCAAAAGTCAAGTATCTCATCCATAGCATTACAAAAGACGTATGTATGGCTCTCGACACCTAAGTAACCATTATTCAACGTCTTCACATAGGGTTAGGAAGGCACGGGGTGTTACAATCCATGGACTTTCCAAAAAACAAATGATCAACATAGCATCCACAAGCATGAGACCACATTTGAGAAAAGGGTCATCATATGCAAACAAGTAGTAAAGAAGGGAATAAAGGACATTTAACTCATCTTGCGGGTTCTCAAATGCAAATACACACCTTAAAGATTTAAAGGTAACAAGAAAGTATTCACAATTGGAAACACAAGAGGTCAAGATTAGGCATTTCAAGTACACTTCATTTTCCTTCCTCAAACAAACTCCCACAAGGAGTGGATCAACAAGTGGAGCCATGCTTCTTGAGAGATTGAAGGAACTATAGGATGCACTTCCTATGTTCACTAATCTTATCATGCTCCTAAGAATCCATCCTAACACTTCAACTTGTCTAACCACATAAGTGTGACAAGGAGTATAATACATAAATTGGGCATCACGGAGGCCCCAATAATTCTTTCCCAAACAACAAGTATGGTTGGAATTCAAAACATAAAACTCAAATAACTTAAGCATATCCAAAACCAACCATGAAAACATTGGAACTATATCATCACTCTCATGGTAGGGTATGTGATCATATAATTTCAAAAACCTACCTACCATAGGGAAAATGTCATCATGAGTCCAAGGATTGCTTGGAATAGGAGGGGAAGGGTACATACCTCGAAGAAGGTACTTTGAGTGTGAATTCTTGTCCACCACACTTGGTTTCCCAAAGCTTTCACTCCAATGTATCATCTTGGACCCATAGACTTGGTTCTTTTGTTTTTGCTTAGGAGTTTACTTTCTAGGTAGCTCCATCATTAGTCCTTCAACCCTTTGTTCATAAGGTACTTTGTTCGGATCCTCATTTAGAAATAACTGTCCATGACCCTTCAAAAGAGAAGGAATGGTACTAGACAAAATGCTAGCACCATAGTTAGTAGGCAACAATGGATTGGTATTGGCAAGTCCCACAATTAAGTGTTCCTTGTGCACCTCTTCCAAGTCACTTCTTGGCTCATCAATCTCACACAACTCCCCTTCTTGAACCAATTCTTTCTTCTCCTTTTCAAGTTTTCTCTCTTAAGTACTTCTCAAAGCTCCCTCATTATCTTGTAGTCCTCACTCACTTGATAGGGTGTTAAAGTTAGAAAAGTGTGCTTTAGTTCTCATAATACAAATGAGTATTTGTTGGACTCCACTTGATATCGAACATCCCTATCGATTAGCCAA
Organism: Capsicum rhomboideum; assembly: GCA_031232105.1. NCBI lineage: Eukaryota > Viridiplantae > Streptophyta > Magnoliopsida > Solanales > Solanaceae > Capsicum > Capsicum rhomboideum. Next base: position 58,425,273 of record CP124718.1, read on the forward strand.
GGTCTACCAAGCAACATATGACAAGATTGCATGGGCAAAACATCACATAACACCTCATCTCGATACTTGACAATGCCAAAGTTTACAACTACTTTCTCGGTTACCTCTACTTCATCATTCTTAATGAGCCATTGAAGTTTGTACGGTTTGGGGTGTCTTTGTGTATGAAGATTCAGTCTATCAACCATAGTACAACTCACCACATTATTACTACTCCTACCATCAATGACCAAGGAACATACCCTATCAATCATCTTAAACCTTGCATGGAATAGGTTCACACTTTGATCAAGTTTCTCTTTAGAAAGATCCCCCATGATTTGTTTTAGATCACAAGAAGAGTTCAAACCCTTCTCCAATTGCTCATTAGCTACATTTAAGGTCGCTTCATTATGCCTAACCTTAGGCTCATCACAACCATTCCCAACCTCACACTCTATCACATTTTTTGCACAAGGTCCATCACATAAGAGCACATTTGACCTCCTTTGTGGACATTCTCTAGCATTATGTCCTTCGCCTTGACATTTAGAACATCTAATGATAGAAGGAGAAGAAGGTTGAGTTATGTCATGATTACCTTTATAGGCTTGATCTTCCCTTTTCATATTGTAGTTAGCTTTAATAGCTTCACTTTCATCTTGGAACATTGGAAGACTCACCATGTTGTCACCCATCCCTTGATTCGGAACACCTTGATCACCATAATGATCATTTCGATCTCCACACCTTCCTCTTCCATCCCTAAACCAATCTCCACTATCCCATTTCCCTTGACATCCCATGCCTTGGTTCGTACCAAGGCCTTTGAGTCCTTCCCACCTTTCATTCGGGTTAACCTCTTCACGTATTTCATCATAAAGAGGGTTTTGATAATATATATCTTGGTAGGGTACTTGTGGGTAGTGTTGTTGGATTGGAACATAGGGTACATGAAAGGATGCATGTGATACATTTCGTGGAGGTGCTTGGCTTCAAACTTGGATCTCCACAAAATAAGGACTCATTTTTGGTGGATGATATGGTTGGGTATTTGGATATGGGGTGACTTGCCTAACATAGCTCGGGTTCATTCGGAATGTAGCTTGAGGGTAAGTTTGGTTCCAATTTGGTTGGGGGTAGTATAGGTTGGATTCTTGACCCGAGGTCCTTCTTATTTCTTCACTTTGACTTTTCATAGGGAACCTCCTTTCAATCATATTATTCATCCTTTTCACCCTTTTCTCCATACCTCTAAACCTCCCATTTGTTTCAATCACCCTTTCATTCACATTGGTCACTCTCCTTGATACATTGGAATTTGTCACCATGTTGTTAACCGAGCTCCTTCCTCCATGGTTATAAGAAAAATGATTAGACATTGTACCTACAAAACTCAACAAACAATATTAGTTGTAAAAGCCTCACGTCACTCATATGTAAACTCTCAACTCACCTCCTAAAGTGTCATCTCAAAATTGGTGGTGAACTCTAGCTTTGCTTGATCAATTCAAGATCACCTATCCTTTGTGGTGGAATGGATTCTTGTGACTCATGAAAGAAGGACGACTCGATTGAAGGTAAAATAACTTGAATCAAGAAGTTTATCAACGAATTAAGATGAGAAAAGTTGAAGAAAAGAAGCACGAAAGAAAACAGACTCAAAACAAAACTAACAAAAGTAGAAAAGTTACTTGTGTTACTTAATTTGAAGGATCAAAAAAGTGATTTGGTATCTTAAAACTAGTTAACAAGTGATTAAATATGTTAATTACTTGTTAATTAGTTAGGAAATTGAAGGAGAAAAAGTTTAAAAAAGGAATCACGAAATTTGGACTCTTAGAAAAATTTTGAGGCCTTTAAGAAGTTTATCACTTTAAAGGGTTTTGATTTGATGATTCAAACTAGTTAACAAGTGATTAAAGATTTTAATTAATTGTTAAATAGTTGAGGAATCGGAAGAGAGGGAGAACAAAAAAAGAATCACGAAGTTTGGATACTTAGAACAATTTTTAGGTCAAAAAAACTTTAGGACCCCCCCAAAAAAAACTAAGTGTTGAAACCTTAAAATTTCAGCTCTCTGAAGTTGACTTGCACTCGCCACATGGTGCGAGTGGGCTGGTGGGTGATGAGTTGGCTGCTGCGTGACAGTCAATAATTGACTTTGACCGTTGAATGATGATGTGGCAGATGATGTGGCAGTCCATGTGGAATATTTTTTCCCAGTTTTTTTTTTTTTTCAAAATTCCACAAATGGACCTACTAACACTTTGACCAACTTTGACTTGAAGATTTTGGATCAAAGTATACTTTTTCTATCTTTTTCTCCAAGAACAAGATGAAGTGCTCAAGAACACCAACAAAAAACCCAATCTTCACAACCTCATAACTTCTTCATTTCAACTCCAAATTTGATGAAATTTTCGCCCACGTGTTCCTTTCAAAGCCACGAACAAACCCGACTAATTTTTAGCCTTCAAAACCAAGCTAAAAATAAATCCACTTTTTAAAATTGACAAAGTTTCAAAAGCTTGAAACCCTTCAATGGCAACTTCACTTCTACAACTCTGATTTGAACGAAATTTGAAATCCAGACTCACAAGACACTAGGGAATCAAGATCTAGTGTCAAAAACAACAAATTAAAAAAAAAAAAAAACCAGATTTTTTTTTTTTCGAATTTTTGGATAATTTTTTTATTTTTTTGGATTTTTGGACTTTTGAAGAAATCAAAATCCCAAGATTAAGATTTGTGAAAACAAACCTTAACCTAGGCTTTGATACCAAACTGATAACGAATCAAAGAGGGAAGAACAAGAAGGAAAGAAAAAAAAAGAAGGATATGTGGATTAATATTCAAACTCTTGAATTTATGGGCAACAAGGGACTTGATAACCTCACCTCCCAATTGAATTCAACAATTTAAACACAAACCCTAGTTTGAGAAAATCAAAGGAAACCAAGAAACCACAAATGAGTAACCTTCGATTAACCAAACCAAAAAGTTCACCAACAATTCCAAGATCCACACTACTAAAATTACCAACTAATGCTAGGCTTCACCTAGAAACTACAAGCTAAATGCTAGGCTTCACCTAGAAACTACAAGCTTCAAAGCTCAATATTCAATATTCATCAAAAGTCCCATGTAAAATAAGGAATTATCCTATTTATACTAGAGAAATAAAAGACAACTATTTATTACAAATATGCCCTTAATGAGAGACAAGGGCCTTGTTTGGTGACTCTTGTTGTGAATTCTTCAATTTAAAATCTAGTCACTTGTACAAATAGCCTCTTTTCTTTATCCACATCACTCCCATGGACTCTTAAGCTTTCCTTTTCACGAACATTCTACATGTCATCCACGTCATCCATGCTCGTGTCAACCATGCAATCCACGCTAGTATCAAAGGGCAATATTATAAAAAGCCAATACATCTTGTTTCCTTTTGTATAAATAGGATATTTCTTTATTTTACATGGGATTTTATTTGATGAATAATGAATATTGAGATTTGAAGCTTGTAGTTTCTAGGTGAAGCCTAGCATTAGTTGGTAATTTTAGTAGTGTGGATCTTGGAATTGTTGGTGAACTTATTGGTTTGGTTAATCGAAGGTTACTCATTTGGGGTTTCTTTGTTTCCATTCATTTTCTCTAACTAGAGTTTGTGTTTGAATTGTTGAATTCAATTGGAAGGTGAGGGTATCAAGTCCCTTGTTGCCCATAAATTCAAGAGTTTGAATATTAATCCACATATCCTTCTTTTGTTTTTCTTTCCTTATTGTTCTTTCCTCTTTGATTCTTATCACGCCTAAACATTGTAAGCTTTCCATTGACATTCTTCAAGCTTCTCCTAAGCTCCCATTTGGATGAACATCAATTGTAGATCTTGGAGCTCCCGTTCTTGACTACGTGTGAAGGGACTTGAAAGACACGTGCCACCCATGCTAGTATCATAATGGAATCCTCAAATTTCCAAATGACATTTTCAACACTTTGACTTCTTCACAATATTCAGATGGGGGGCTATATCTAAATAGGGAACTCTATTTAGTCATCTATCTATGTATAAGGTGTTGTACTAAAATTTACTATATGCCCAAACCTTTTTGGAAAAATCCCATCATGATAGGGGGAACTTTATCCCAACATGTTTAATATTTAAGTCAATAAACATAAAGGGGCATATAATGTATGAACAAATAAGTCACATAAAGTCTATGACACATATGCAAGTGGGCACAGAAGATCACCTAATATATAAACAATGAGTCATAAAAAAGTGCATTTAGCATATGAACAGGTGTACATAAAAGGCATATGACACATAGGCATTTGAGATATAGGAACATATGATCTGTATGAAAGAAAAATGTTAAAGCTTGTATTATATGACCATGTGAACTAGGTAACATGTAAGAAAATGAACTAAGACATATAACGTGAGAAGATGAATTACAAAATATTAGTACATGAACAAGCGGATTGTAAAACACGTTAAGCAAATATACTGGATAAGCACATAACATGTGAGCACTAAAGCTAAGAAAGTATAGAACATAAAATCAAGTGGACTGGACATGTAGTCACATAATAAAAAGAAATGTGAAATATGAATCACGTGGATTGGTGGACTATACATGCATAAGTGGACTCACACATGAATAAGTATACTCTACGAAATATGATCAAGTGAACATATGATACATGGACAAATAAACTATGAAGCCTATAATTCTTAAGTATGTAGTCTATGAGGCATGTGACATATGGGCAGATGGTTTATGAAGTATATAATAGATAAACAAGTGACTTGTGCTATATATGACCCATGAGCAAGTAATTTATAATGACTATATCATATGAGCCATTAACATGTTATGCTTATAAAATATAGCAAGTAATTTGTGGTAAGTAATTGGTGAAATAGAGAAAGGTATTGTGAAACATAAAGCAATAAATGATGTCTTATGCAGCAAATAACATCTACATGCAAGTGTTCTATGACATATGTAACAAGTGTGTAAATAATTCACAAAGGGCATATTACCTACAAATAGATAGGACCTGTAGCATGTATAAATAGGTAAGCAAACAGAACCTTTGGAAACTATGGGACATCTTATAAAAACACTCTACCATATCTTAATTTTAAGTATACTGCCACTAGTCCTAAATCACGAGTAGTCTAGTTCTGCTCGTGTTTCTTTACTCACCTTGAAACATATGCAATTGATTTCACATATTGTCTTTTATCTTTTGAAATTTTTTCTCACAAGTAGTCCGACCATTTGACCCGGGTAGCTCTCTGAGTATATCCAAACATTAGGACAAGGGTAGGAGAACTCCCATATACATCTTTTATAGTAACGAAGGATCAAAACTACTATGTCTTTGTCACTGGTCAGCGATACGTAATTACATTTAATGTTTGATACCTTATTAAAGTCTAAATAAGCAAATGAACAAATGACTCTTGAGGGCACCATACCCAAGAATCTTTTACATGTTGCCAATTACACATAACTCTGAGTACATACAAACTCACCTCGTGATTTTATAGCACAAGAGGGGTAGCCATATTGGCTCAACAAGTTAGGGTTGTCCATGCTAACAGACTTACCATAATAGTATAAAAAGTGAGTGCTCCAGCCCCTTTCCATGTAAAGGAATTAATAAGAACAACTAGTATATAACTACCTGTGCTCTCCCTTAGTAGAGTTATGATTACTCTATTTAGGCATACATTAAATGAACCGTGTAGTAGCTATATTTAGTCTACTCCATCATACAAATGTATAATAAAACATATTTATTTCCTACTAATAATGCATGTGCACCCTAGGGTACCAAATTTGTCAATGTATCTTCTATTAATGTGATCTTTCAATTGCCATCTTTGTTATTGTAGCTATTAAATGTGGGTACTATAATTCATATCAATACTAAAATGATTTCTCTTTCTAACAAAGTTCAAAAAGAAAATTATTTATGGAGTGCTTCTAATGTGCCTTTACAACTGGTTTGAATTGAAAAGTCAATACCTTTTTTCTTACTTTTACATGGTTAATAAGCATTATCTATAATAAGGGCACAACCTATGTCACCTACTCTTATGTCACGACCCAACCTACGGATCGTGCCGGCACCTACCCAACTCTACCCTAGATGGGAGAACCCTTACCACCCAACCATTCAATTGTTGCGGAATCATTATTAAACCCTAATCATAAATAAATCCATGAATAAATAACCTTTATTTTTCTACAACAAAACTTTATTACAAAAGATACACTACGGAATTTTACTAAACAACTTTTCAGAATCTAGTCTAAACTGGTACAAGAGTACTAAACAAATAGAGGAATGACCCGAGACACAACATCCATGCAGGAGTAAGATGACAAGAGTTACTGCAGAATAGACACTGTTGTACCTATAGAAACTCCAACTGTCCTGCAATATAGCTACATCCCCAAATGGAGATATAGTAAGTATAGTATCAGTACAACCAGACGTATTGGTAGATATCATCGGCCAAGGAGGGTTTGAAACATATAACAACATATAGCAACAAAAATGATCATGACAAATATACAGGCTGAACAATTGAGCATACTTAACTTACTTTGACTTCCAAACTTATCTCCTTTCTTTTATTTAAGCATTATTAATTTACCATTAGGCATGATTAACTAACCACCTTCCATGAATTAATCTAGCCCTCAATTCTTACGTACTTACCTTAGTATAGCAACTCTATATAATTTTCTCCTTCTAATAAATCTTCTTTCGTGACAATCCTCGCTCCCTATTATACTACCATTAACCATCGGAATTGCAACAACCAAGACAATTACTAGCCTTAACAATTTTACAAGCAAGGACACTACAATATACATCAAGTTTGCAACTCTAAACACAGGAGAGCAATATTTATACATAATTCAAGATGTACCTTATATTCACACTTTGCTACCATGCCAAATCATATTCATCAACATTATTGGTCCACTCAAGGAACCACAGTATTTCATCAAATAACTAGTCCACATAAGGAACCATGATGTATCATCAACATAACTTGGTCCACTCAAGGAACCATCAACGACATATAAATTTAAATGCACATTTAATGTAAATGAATGAATGTATGAATGCAAGAGGTGCGCATCATCTCATTCTCTTCTCAATCTCATTAGCATCATTCTACACACCATGAACATCATGATTTCAATATCTACATCATCATCATCAATAGCATCATGAATATCATGATCTTGGTATCATCATCATTATCATCAACTCGTCATCACCAGTATGTATGAATATGCAAATATAGAATGCAATCAATAATTATAATCAATGCTTGAAAGCGAATTACAAACACCCAATTCAAATTAGATACAAGAAACAACGATCAAAATAGAACTTACAATTAATGACAACCAAGCAAATACAGTCAATAATCACAAGTTCATCATATCAGATAACAATGAATGTCCACTAACACATGAAATCACAAGAATGTCCAAAGTCCAATTCACCGCTTTCTCAATTGTGCATTATCAAACAGCATCATCAATCACAAACATGTTCGAAGATCAATCAATTAAGTACCCCTTTTAGGAGTGCATATTTCATCAAGACTGATATCTATACTCTAATTTATTATCCTAATTCATTCACCAATCTAAATCTCTTTTATTTATACTGAACCTGTAAATTCAGTTACTAACTAGTAACCCTTACTTTCAAGTCATAACTAAGTTCAAGACACTATCCACTTTAGCCGATTATTCAACCATTCAACTCTATTCAACTTATAATTCTAGCTAGAGTCATCCACCTTTGCACATCTTACTTTTTAGTACATAGCAAAACTTAAATTTAGGTTCTTAAGTTATATTATCACCTCCTCTTATCATAATCAATCCTCTTAACTATTTTCTAGCAGGAATACCTCATACTTCAATTATACCCAATATCGGGTTCACTCTTTTTAAGTTATTAAAGACTAGCTCTATAGATTAGAAGGTCACATAATCTTTTTATTAGTATTCAGATTCATATATTAACTCTATATATCATCAAGTAAGTCATACAATACAAACACCCATCAAGGTAACCATACAAAACACCATAACATGCAATTATATCATTATTACACTATTTCTCTGTTTTATCCATCTTGACTCTGTGCCCGTAGGCCTAGACATTAAATCTCCCATCAACTACAGTTATTACAAGCATCTAAACCAATTCTACTACACATTAAACCATAACCTACCTTGACCAAAGATCTTTGAATAAGAAAGCCATACAAAGGATGTTGCTTCCCTTCTTTCAGACCTTAGAATGCTCAATCTCCTAAGAAACAAATAGGTATAAGAGTAATTAATTAATTACTCTTTAAATAAATACTTTAGAAATTCAAACCCACTAATTCTACCCTCATTCATTCTCTAAAACATTACTCAAGGCCAATTACCCATTAACAAGCGCTATCATATTCAACCCATCTCCATTAATGGAGTTTCAAGGCTAAAGATTCCATATTTATTAAATTCAAGGTCCCCAACCATAAATTTCATGTTTTAGAGTCACTAATTTATGCTAGGAATCATTAATTAAAAATTTAGAAGTGATTCTAGGTGATATTAATCCTACCCATAGGTTTTTTCCAAAATATCTTGAACTTTGGATTCAAATCCCCAAGAATTTAACCATTAAAGATTGTTCTAATAGTTCTAGGATGTTAAAGGATTATAAAATGAAGAAGAAGACGGAAGAAACTTACCTCAACGAAGAATTTCCACCCAAGAAGTCAGAAAATCACCTCCCTAGAGCTTTGGGATGAAGCATTTTAGTTAAAAGGCCCCTAAACATCAAAACTGTCTTAAAATACTGCCCAGTTACCACTGTAGCGGTAAAATTACCGCTGCAGTGGTACCATTGTAGTGGTTAACTTCTCAGCCCGAACATTGTTCAGTAAAATGGTCAAAACTTTTTATTCCGAAGGCTAATTAACAAACGGTCAAATGTGTTGGAAAGAAGACTCAAATATCATTCATTTGGTGGGTAATTGGCTCCATAAATCTTTATATTCTAGGAGATATGATCATTTAAAGTTGACCCTAGTTTAAACATAACTCGAAACTCAATCAATAAGAACACTTCCAACTTAACTTTGTGCTAAGGGTATTGTATGACCTTAGTACATGTCCAATGCACTTCCATACTAAAGAATTGGTTATATAACTTATGGGGAAGGAGATTCTCATGCTTTTACTGTAGATATTTTCAGTAACGACGGAATGGATTGTTACATTAGATACCAATTTAGCCACTGTTTGTCCTCAAACACTAATTGGTGAAGAGGAGAGTTTTTAGCATAATTCAAGAAATTCAACATACACAATGGTTACGAAACTAATGCAACCTCCCATTAACTTCTAACACAATTTGATAAGACTTACCAAACTGCCATCCAATAATAATGCCAACCAGCCTACACACCAAAGACCACTAAGCTCTAGGAACAAAGCATGAGCACTATAACTCAAGGAATACGATTCATAACAAACTTAATGTAATGGGTATTCTACAATACCGATAACACCACACGATATTTCAATGCACGAACATTTAGGATGACAATAGAGATAGCAGAGGGCTGAAATTATGTACCACTACATTATTACTTTTACCGCTGTAGTGATACCACTGCAGCGGCCCGAGGCAGTATCTTGGGACTTGGTCTAGTTCAGTCCATTTCACAACACACTTCTGGGAATTCGACATTTCGAACTAACTCTTTCAAGAAATCGCTCTAAATAGAGTTCAACCAACTCATTTTACACACTAGAAGTTTCTACGAGTTCCCACACTCATCCTTTAACACATTAACCATTAAAATCTACAAATCAATATACCATGATCCACCATTAAACACTAATCCACATAATGGCAGATTTTTAGCCACAACCACACTACTCCGAGGTAGTTAATTCTATACTAGAAACAAGTTTAGTGGGGTACTTACACCCTAACCAATGCTAGAACTAACATAACACCACCAACATACCACTATGGGTTTTAACTATCTCATATATTATCCACCACAACTCATATTGGTTTATTCAACCCTACAACATACCTCAACCACTCAAGGGGCAATACCAACCATGTATTATCATGTATCAACGGAGGGGATATAAATATGTATAAACACATCTAATAACTCTACTCCCTACAACTAACGATCATCAACCATATCTAAGCTAATTTATTTCACCAACCTTATCAATTTAACTACACCACATTCAAGGGATACTATTAACCAATATTTATTCTCATACATTATGCACATACGCAATATCAAGTCATAATGAGTCAACTACATGGTTCGTCTAGTAGCTCTGCCTTCTCACTTAGCCTATGAACATTATCCTACTATCACTTTATTCACATCCTTAAAACATAACCCATTATATTCAATCATAGCCACCATGGGTTTTGTACAACTATTTAGTCTACCATTAAGATATCAACGCCCTTACCCCCATAAGATCATTCAAGTCACCTAACCATCTACATCATTATCAGTCACACAGTTAAGGTTAACCTTAACAATACTAAGTAAAGCCATTATTATCATCTCTACTTATATATTACAGGAACAACCAATTTTATATACCTAGTCAGTTTACCTTGAATTAGTAATAACAACGACACAACTTACCTCACGTTCAAGTCACAAAGGTTGTGCAAAACAACTAAGTTCATCTCAGTTTAACCAACTACATATAAAGGCATCACTTGTAGGTCAACTTATTAATTCGGTTATTCACACAAGGATGACCCAATAGCACTTCAGGCCCAAATATGATCATCAAAGATCAGACCACACAATTATTTCAAGTACAATCATCAAAGGTTGGGACCACATAAAGATCCAATTTATGATCATCAAAGTTTGGACCACACAAGGATCCTAAATATAATCATCAAAGTTTCGACTACACAAGGATCCTAAATATAATCATCAAAGTTTGGACCACACAAGGATCCTAAGTATATTGTCAAAGACCAAATAGAAATAAAGACATACCTCAAAATCACACCCAAGGATGACCCAATAGCACTTTAGGCCCAAATATGATCATCAAAGATCAGACCACACAATTATTTCAAGTACAATCATCAAAGGTTGGGACCACATAAAGATCCAATTTATGATCATCAAAGTTTGGACCACACAAGGATCCTAAATATAATCATCAAAGTTTCGACTACACAAGGATCCTAAATATAATCATCAAAGTTTGGACCACAAAAGGATCCTAAGTATATTGTCAAAGACCAAATAGAAATAAAGACATACCTCAAAATCACACCCAAGCTTTACAATTCACAGATATTCTTTTGTAACAACTCAGCTTATATCACTCATAATAATCTCTTACACTTAAGAAATTCAGCCATTAACAACTACGCAATAGTATGATCAAAAAAATAATCATCCACATAAGTAATACATGTAGAATTCAACCATACCATAGTAATAACATTTAAAACACAAGTATTTTTCCAGTAAGCATAATCAATCAACTAACAAAATAGTTACGCATACTAATAGCACTGGCAACTAAAATAATCACTACATCAAACAACATAACCACCTAAAAGGTGCACACATAACTCAATCAAAACCTAATTCAGACATTAAATACAAGTCCTTTACCTTTTATTGATCTGTACTAGTTAGAATAATACTATTCCAACCTTCCAAACATTCCTAAGATACCAACTGGGACCAGCAAATTCAAATTGTGATGGTTGAGATACCAATTGGAATATGATAGATACAATTAGACTCAACTTGGGGAGACAACACTAAGATAGTAAAATAGGAGAGAAGAAAGTGAAATAGATTCTTAGATGCATTGTAGCTTCCTACAGATTTGATGTGGACTTCAACACACCAATCCGCAGGAATCTACTTAACATTTGCTCTTGTACTCGGAGATCGGTAACCTAGGATCTGATACAATCTTATCATGACCCAACACACGGATCGTACAGGCACTTATCCAACTCTACCCTAGATAGGAGAAGCCTTACCACCCAACCATTAAATTACTATGGAAGAAATTATTAAACCTTAATCATAAATAAATCCATGAATACATAACCTTTCTTTTTCAACAACAAAACTTTATTACAAAAGATACATTATGGAATTCTACTAAACAACTTCCCATAACCTAGTCTAAACTGGTACCAGAGCAATGAACAAATGGAGGAATGATTCAAGACACAACATCCATATAGGAGTAAGATGGCAGAAGCTGTTGTAAAATAAACAACACTGTACCTATAGAAACTCCAGCTGATCTGCAATATGGCTATATCCCCAAATAGAGATATAGTAAGTATAGTATTAGTACAACCACACATACTAGTAGGTATCATCGATCGACCAGGGTTAGAAACATATTACAACATATAGAAACAAGAAAGATCATGACAAGCATTTATGCTTAACAATTGAGCATACTTAACTTACTTTGACTTCCAACCTTATCGCCTTTCTTTTATTTAAGCAATATTAATTTACCCTTAGGCATGACTAACTAACCACCTTCCATGAATTAATCTAACCCTCAATTCTCATACACTTACATTATTATAGCAAATCTATATACTTTTCTCTTTTTAATTAATCTAACCCTCAATTCTTATGCACTTACATTATTATAGTAAATTTATATACTTTTTTCTTTCTAATTAATCTTTTTTCATGACAATCATTGCTCCTTATTATACTACCATTAACTATCAGAATTGCAACAACCAAGACAATTACTAGCCTCAACAACTTTACAAACAAGGACACTATAATATACATCAAGTGTGCAACTCTAAACACAGAAGAGCAATATTTATACATAGTTCAAGACGTACCTTATATTCACACTTTGCTACCATGCCAAATCATCGCCTTTCTTTTATTTAAGCAATATTAATTTACCCTTAGGCATGAATAACTAACCACCTTCCATGAATTAATCTAACCCTCAATTCTCATACACTTACATTATTATAGCAAATCCATATACTTTTCTCTTTTTAATTAATCTAACCCTCAATTCTTATGCACTTACATTATTATAGTAAATCTATATACTTTTTTCTTTCTAATTAATCTTCTTTCATGACAATCATTGCTCCTTATTATACTACCATTAACTATAAGAATTGCAACAACCAAGACAATTACTAGCCTCAACAACTTTACATACAAGGAAACTATAATATACATCAAGTGTGCAACTCTAAACACAGAAGAGCAATATTTATACATAGTTCAAGACGTACCTTATATTCACACTTTGCTACCATGCCAAATCATATCCATCAATATAACCAGCCCACTCAAGGAACCCTAGTATCTTATCAAATAACTAGTCCATACAAGAAACCATGACATATCATCAACACAACTCGGTCCATTCAAGGAACCATCAACCAGATATAAATATAAATGTACATTCAATTCATATGTATGAAAGTATTAATGGAAAATATGCAAATCATCTCATTCTCTTCTCAATCTCATTAACATCATTCTTAACGTCATGAACATAATGATTTCAATATCAACATCATCATCATTAATATCATTAATAACATCATGAATATCATGATCTCGGTATCATCATCATTATTATCAACAGTATGTATGAATATGTAAATGCAAAATGCAATCAATAATTATAAGCAATGCCCAAATCAGAATCGCAAACACCTAATTGAAATCAGATGCAAGAAATAAAAAACAAAACAGAACTTACAATTAATGAAAACTAAGTAAATACAGTCAATAATCACCAGTTTATCATTTTAGATAACAATAAATATCCACTAACACATGAAATCACATGTATGTCCGAAGGAAAATTCACCACTTGCTCAATTAAGCATTATCAGACATCATTATCAATCACAAACATATCAGAAGATCAATCAATCAAGTACCTCTTTTAGGAGAGCACATTCCATTAGGACTGATATCTACACTCTAATTTATTATCCTAATTCATTCACCAATCTAAATCTCTTTTATTCATTCTGAACTTGTAAATTCAGTTACTAGCTAGTAATCCTTAAACTCAAGTCAAAACTAAGTTCAAGGCACTATCTCCCCTTTAGCCAATTATTCAACCACTCAGCTCTATTCAACTTACAATTCTAGCTAGAGTCATTCACCTTTACACATCTTACTTTCTAGCACTTAGCAAAACTTAACTTTAGGTTCTTAAGTAATATCATCACCTCCTCTTATCTTAATAAATCCTCGTAACTATCTTCTAGAAGGAATACCTCATACTTCAATTTTACCCAATATTAGGTTCACTCTTTTTAAGGTATTAAAGACTAGCTCTATAGATTAAAAGGTCACCTAATCTTTTTATTAGCATTCACATTCATGTATTAATGATATACGTCATAAAGTAAGTCATACAACATAAACACTCATCAAGGGATTGATAAAAAACAAAATAACATATAATTATATCATTATTACACTATTTCCATGTTTTATCCATCTTGACTTTATGCCGTAGGGCTAGACGTGAATCCCCCATCAACTACAGTAATTACATGCATCTAAACCAAGTCTACTACAGAGTATAGCATAACCTATCTTGACCAAAGATCTTGGAACAATCAAGCCACACAAAGGATGCTCTTTCCCTTCTTTCAGACCTTAGAATGCTCAATCTCCTAAGAAATAAGTAGTTATAATTAATTACTCTTTAAAAAAATGTCTTAAAATACTCCCAGTTACTGCTGCAATGGTAAAATTACTGTTGCAGTGGTAAGCAGCGGTAACCGCTGCAATGTTTAACTTCTCAACCCATACTTTATTCAGTAAACGATCATAACTTCATACTCTAAATATGGATTAATGAATGGTCAGATGCGTTAGAAAGAAGACTCAAAAATCTTTTATTTGGTGGGTATTTGGCTCCATAACTCTTTATGTCCTAGGTGATATACTCATTTAAAGGTAACACTAATTTAAACTTAGCTCGAAACTCAATCAATAAGAACACTTCCAACTTAACTTTGTGCTAGGGGTATTGTATGAACTTAGTACGTGTCCAATACACTTCTATACTAAAGAATTGGTCCTATAACTTATAGTGAAGGAGGTTCTCATGCTTTTACCATAGATATTTTTAGTAACGATGGAACGAGTCGTTACATCTTATAATACTCATATATGTCATCTTCTTATACGATCAAGGAACTTTACTAAACTCATGTCTGTATTATATGGTACACAGATGTCATTCTCCTTTCTTTCATATAATCAAATACTCTTGTACTAGTGATTAATTAACATAGAGAGTTCTATTACTCTGAATATTCTAGAATATCATAACTTATATCTAACCCCTTTACATTTTCAACCTAAATCTTTATTCATATTCGCTTCTATAACCAAAACATAGATCATGACAGGCCACTATATACATATACTCTTACATGAAATAATTAAAACACTTATCCTATGAGTTTTCTAACCACAAAAAGGATCACACCTTTTGACCTAATTGGAGTGGTCATATGCACATATCCTATAATTCCAACTACTAAGATACCGAGATGAAGAGAAAGAACTTGAGCTCTATCGACAACCCAAGAACATTTGTAGTCAATACCATTATGGTATATTCACCTACCAAACTTTGCTACTGTCATATCTTTTAACTAATATAAAGCTAAATAAATATCTCTTATTTCCCATACATGTCTAACCCTAAATATTCCATATCTAGTACTGACAAAGTACTAAATGTCCTCTATTGGATTAGATCCTATAACTATCAGAGGAGTCATATGAAGGAAATCTCAATCTCAAGAACCGGTTATATCCTCCTAATAAGCTATATTAGGAAATGGTGCAGCCAATCTTTATAACTAGGTAATCATTTACCATGTAGCATATGCATGACCCTATTATATCCCACTCAGATGAAACAACATGATACAAATGGTACAAATACAACTGTAGATGCAAGTAATGAAGAAACCTCTAAAAGCCTCTCTTTAAATTTTGATAACATGAAACCTTCCATTGAAGATTGCCTGTCAAAATATACTGGCCATTTGCTGCCTTTAACCTTAACCATAGTAGGCATAATATGGATGAAATAAATCATAGTAATGGGAATGAATTTCTTAACTTAACTCTATCCTACGATCTAGATTTTGTAATAAGATCATATTTCCTAAATGTCCAAGTAGCCCCGTAATTATAAATGTGGCATGTAACATATTCATAAGTAAAGCTTTACCAGGAACAACTTTGTAGACTTCCTAGGATGACCTGCTCTAATACCACTTTTGTCAAGCCTCAAATCACATTGAGATAGATAGGCACCTGATTCCCTAAAGGCCCGAGATAACTATAATAATTATATAGCTTTGACGAGTATAGATAAGATGACCAAGATGTCAAAAGAATTTTAGTTATGATCATGGACCATTCATTGCATAAAAAGACCCAAAAGAAACCAATTTGGACCAAAACGGGCATCCGCCCCTGCAGACGAGGGCACCTGCGGGCGCAGATGCCAATGCAGGTGCCTATGGAATCTGCCAAAATCCACCTACAGGCACACCTCATCCACCTAAGGGCGCAGGTGGCTTCACAGGTCATCCCTAGGTTTGGTTTTGTATGTTTTCGCATCTAGTCGACCCCCGAAGGCTCTTATTCCCTTTTTGGATGTAATTATCAACTTATGATATTGTTTTAATGACTTTAAAGTGTCGTATGGAGGCATGTGTACTATATAAATTATGTATGGTTGTTCATATGTTGTTATGAAGGGGAAATTGTGACGGAATGATAGTTAGGGGACATAAAGGGTAACCGTGGTGTGAAATGCTATTGCTGTATAATGTATTGGTCAATGTGTGGTGTGTTATAGTATTGTTGATGTGGTAACACAGTGGATTGTGTTGTAAAGAGTGACATGATGTTATACGGCAGTCATATAGCTCACTGTCGTTTTGTATGCTTGTATAGTAACTAGTTACTAATGTAACCTCCGATATGTACTTGTATTGTAGAGTAAGACGTAAAGAAGAAGCTGGGCTATTGTATTCACGTATAGGATTGAGTGTTCATATAGAGAGGCCAAGGTATGTAAGGTTATTCTATCTATATCCTTCTTCAGCATATTGTTCATATGGACTATGTACTTATTCCATTCCGAAATGTCCAAAGGCATCTCATTCAGGTTGTATCTTTTGTTAAGTCACATGTTCCTCATTCTTTAGTCATTATTGCTCATGTGTTACATAATTATGGAAATGGTTCCAAATTCCAAATAATGTTATGTTTCAAAGCTTCCAATAAGGTTATGGCTTCAATATGTCAATCTCTCACAAACAAACGTATCAATCTCTCATAAGTGATGGTATTAATCTCTCATGAGTAAGCGTGACAACCTCTCACAAGTAAAGGTACCAATCTCATAAAAGTTAAAGACTGAAGTAAGATATTATGAGTTTATCCATGGGGTGAAATAAACATCTGCATGATGATATCAATGGGGTGAAAGAAACACCTGCATGACGACTATCCCAACATTATGGGTGTATCCATGGGGTGAAATGAACACCTGCATGATGATAGTATTAATTTCCCATTTATCAGTTGGGCCCGAGCAGTATATGATCAAAGATGAAGGAAAGTAACGAAAGTACCACGCGCAGTTCCAAATATATATATATATATATATTGATTGATGGCTTATCCGTATTGGGCATTCCTTTGTAGTTACTTCCCATTAAAAGTCTTATGTCCTTATACAGTTTTCATACAGCCTTACATACTCAGTACATTCTTCGTACTGACCCCTCTTGGGGGATTTACCTTACTTGCTGCAGGTACATGTACTAGTAGACCTCCCCAGTAAGCTGCACGACATCTACTGATCTTTGGTGAGCTCCAGTTGGTTCGGGGCTTTCCGTGTTCGAGTTTTTCATGCCCCAAATCCTATTTGAGGTATGATTGGCACCCGAAGCCGATATGGCCCGAGAGAACCAATCTTTGCTCATGTACATATGTATATCCTCGTATGAACATCGTATTATCTCATGTAACCGATAACATGTAAAATACCAATGGCGGAAGTCATGGAAAACATGTACAATATGTGAAACTTGGCCGTTAGGGCCATCAAGTTGAGTGAACATACATCTCTTTCATCCATATACCCACATACGTCTACAAAAGCCTCTAACAGATACATTTATAAGACCAACTTAAATTCAGGACAAGTCCCCACTTTATACAACATTTACAACATCATACAAATGTACCCGAACCAGCTGGGGCTCACTAACAATCATCTGCAACTACTATTAACCTACTGCGGAGGTCTACTAGTGCCTGCACCTGCAGCATTTAAAGTAAGTCCCCCTAGGGGGTCATTACGAAGAATGTACTGAGTATGTAAGGCTCATAAGAACTGCATTATACATCATAACAACAATAGAATCAATATAAGAGAAAAGGACAATGTGAATAAACTCTCCTTTTGTATGTAATGAACCATGTGCTTATATTTATTCTGTGATTGCCACTTATGAGTATTCTCTCAAATCCTTACTATTCTTCTACTATCCTTCACATACCCCTTGATTCCAAAGAATTACATTCACTCGAGAGACTTGTTTCTCAGAGATTCTCCTATTCAAGAAATCCTTCTACTCTAGAGATTCTAGAGATTCTTCTATTCCAGAGATTCTAGAGATTTGGGTTAATAATGTAATATACCTCCACTCTATTTGTGGGTTAACATACATGAGAATATCAATGGAAACAAACTGTAATAAAATAGTAAATATGGATAAACCATCAATATGTGCTTTTGGAATCATGTCTATTGCTTTCATTACTTTCTTTGTTTCTTTGCTTCTAATATTATTCATCTTTGCCTATGAACTGTGATACCCGGTCCCCAACTGATCAGTGGGTTTACATAACATAATGTTATGTTGGGATCGGCTCGATCTAGGCTTATACCTCTAGAGCTGCCACCCTATGATTCAATATATTGGGATCGGCTCGAGCTAGGTTTTTACCTCTAGAGCTGCCACCCATAAATCAATGTGTCAAGTTTGACTCGAGCTAGGTTCATACCTCTAGAGTTGCCCCCTGTCAGGTTCGGTCCGAGCTAGGCTTATGCCTCTAGGACTGCCCTCTGATCCTGGGATCGGTTTGAGCTAGGCTTATACCCCCAAAGCTTCCACCCATACTTGATCATTACTTCACTTCTTTACTTTAGAGAGATTGATATCTTTACTTGTGAGAGATTGGTACATTCACTTGTGAGAGATTTATACATTCCTTTGGCATAAAATTTTTGGAAGCTTTGGAACCATAACCAATAATAGAAGACATGTAAATAAACATTATTGGAAACATAGCTTTATTGAAAACATAACACCATTGGAACCATTGGACAATAATCAATAAACAAGATACCTTAATATAACCACTATTGGAACTTTGGAATGTAACCTTATTGGGATTTTTGGAACAATACTCATGAATTATGAGACATGAGATTCACAATTGATCAATGAGTAGGAAACATATGATAATGACCATTGATAACCGGATATAGAATACCCTAGCACATTTTGGGATGGGACAAGCGTAATGTCAATGTGAATACTATTGGAACATGACATGATTGGAAAAGCTATTCAAGACTAACTAGGCTCTCCTTACATCGTTACTTTCTTTGATATAGCTTCCTTAGAATTTACCACATTATGAAGACTTTGGAACTTCAGTCAATGAATAGGATATACGTGAATCATAATTCATCTAAGAGTGGGACACATGCGGATTACAATATATCTCAACCTGAACCGATATACCTTTGTATATTTCGAAATGGAATAGGTACAATATCAATATGATCAACATGTTGTAGAAGGATAAAGAAAGAGTAACCTTACATAACTTCACTTCCAAGTATGAGTATACTAGTCTATATATAAACACAACAGTCCAGCTCCTTCCTTATGTTTCACTCTATAACACAAGTTCATAATAGAACTCTCATTAACAACAATTTACCGTACAAGTGTATAAAACGACAATGAGCTATATGACTGTCGTATAAGGTCATATCACCCCTTATAATACAATCCACTGCATTCTCATACCAACAACACCATAACATTCCACATATTGACCAAGTTATCATACATCAATAGCATTTCACACTACACTTACCCTTTATGCTTCCTTATTATCATTCCGTCACAATTTCTCCTATAAACTTGCCCCATAACAACTTAAAAACAACAATACATACTTAACATGGTCTAACATGCCTCCATATGCCCCTCTAAAGTCATTAAAAGGACATCACATGTTGTTAATTACATCCAAAAAGGGTATAGGGGCCTTTGGGGATCAACTAGAGACGAAAACACACAAAAATAAATCTAGGGCGGACCTGCGCTGTCTCCTGCGCCTGCAGGTGGATGAGGTGAGAGTGCAGGTGACCTTTGTAAGCAGCCAAAGTCACCTGTGTTGGCATCTGCGCCCGCAGGTGCCCTCATCTGTGGGGGCGGATGCCCATTTTGGTCCGAAATGGTGTCTTTTGGGTATTTTCATGCAATGAATCGTTCATGATCATAAACAAACTTATTTTGACACATTTTTGATCATATTGGACACCAAAAATCATCCATGGTCTCACAACACACATGACAACACCCAAAACTGCACTTTATGGCCAATACGTCACCAAAACCATGACCAATTTCACAATAAAAATTCCAAACATTTTTCACAAGAATAAAATAAGGTAAGACAATAATCAAATCTCACATGTCAATATTTACTCCATCAAGTTCACTTCTTCAAGACCATAAGTACATATTCAAGGTTACAAGACAAGACCATCCTCCGATTTAGCAACATGTAACATTTCACATTTTGTGAACTTCCCAATACACCACCAACATAACCAACATAATATACACCATCTATCATGCATAAAACATATTAAACCATTATGATCTTGGCCAAAGGAGTGACTTAGGGTTCTTGAGAGACAAAGAGAAAATTATGGAAAAGCCTAGAAAAGGCATGAGAGTCCAAATGGAATTAAAATATGATTTATTTGAATTATATAATCCCTTTATAATGATCCTCATCCGCACACTTGGTGTGTTTACTTGGTCAATTGAAGACTAAGAAAGAATGGGTCAAAAATCTCTTTTGGGCCATGTCTTCCTCATGAATTTGGGCTTCATTTAAGGCCCAATTGCACAAGACTTTTAAATGTACACAATTTAATACATAAAGCCCACAATTCAACATAATTAATCAAATCTCTCATGTTTTCATGTTTCCATAAATGTTACGGTAGTCAGCTAGACTCCGAAACGTACGGGGTGATACATTCTTCCCCCTTTTGGAACATTCGTCCTCAAATGTTAGCAACATCGTTTCATGTACATCTCATGCATCTTTATCTCAACACATATATACATATACACATAATGCTTATGGATACTTCCTTGTTATTACTCCAATTCCACACTTTAAAATTTCTCTTCTGTTTACAACAAATACGAGTACCTCTTCACATGTGAGATCTTCTGTAACTTATATATCACCACTGGGAGAAATACGAGATAATATCCTATGCACTTTCAAAGCAGTGAATATGGAATATTGAATGAAATGTAAAGAGTTCTTGGACTAGTGCTAACAGATACGCAATTTGCTCAAATCTTTGGACAATGTCCCTTTCTTTCCGAATTTTCATTATCTTTCTTCATTGGTGACAATGTCAAAATACCCAATCACCTATGGAACATTTTAATTCCCTTCTTGTAATATCAGCATATGATTTATATCAACTTTGGTCCATTTGTAGCTGTTGTTATATCACATTGTTATATCACATTCACTTTCTCGATAACTTGACGAACAAAATCTGATCCGAGCAAAGTAAATTTCCTCATCTGTAATCCATCCAATTGATGTTCTATATATATTATTATTATTTTTTTATAAAAGCTTCTTAAGGTGCATTTTGATTCTTTTATTGTAAGCAATTTCATTAGACAACAGACGTTCATCCCAACTACCTTTAAGGTTCAATGTACCAGCTCGTGGCATATGTTCAAATGTTCATATAATATGTTCTGTTTTTCCATCCACCCGAGGATGACAAGCCGTATTTACATCCATCTGTGTACCTATGCTTTACCGAAAAGACTTCCAATACTGTGCAATAAAGTAAGTTCTCCTATTTGATATAATAGTGAGTGGAATCCCATGTAATCGTACTATCTCTGTAACATACAAATTTGCATAATATTTAACTGTATTGGTGGTCCTAACTGGTAGGAAATACGCTGACTCGGTAAGCCTGTCAACTATTACCTATATGAAATCAACCTTTGCAGAATACGAGGTAACCCTGTGGTTAAATCCATGTTATTCATGTTCCACTTCCAAACTGGAAGGGCAATACTTTGCATAAAACATATAGATTCCTAATGCCATACTGTTAATTAGTGACCGCTTGAACATTGAGCTACAAGTTCTTCATTGCGCTCCTCATGTAACCTTACCAAGACCTCTCTGTTAAACCATGGTACATTTTGGTTGTTTCCGAATGAACAAAATACCGTGAACGATGTTCTTCTGTCGTAATTCATTTCCTTGACTCGTCTATACCCGGTACACACCATCTACATTGGCGTTAAAGTACTCTCCTTTGTGTTTGCTCAAATACCTTTGTCGAACATTGCTGTACATTCTTTTTCAATTGAACAAAACATAGGATTAACATATTGCTCTTCTTTTTCTCATATACCAATGAAACTTCTGCCACATTTGACACTATAATTCTTTCACCTGAAGTTTTATATAAGTAGTGGTGCCATCTGCTAGAACCAATTGTCACAACTGTTAACTTAAAATCATATGTGGGATAAGTTCTTTTATGTGGACACAACTGTCTTAAGGCAGACGCTATCACATTGTAGTACTGCATGTATACACATCCCATACCAACTTGTAAAACATCACAATACACTGCATACTCTTATGTGCCTGTGGGAGGTACTAGTACAAGTGTAGGAGTCAATTTGTTTTGTTTTTTTTCATCTCTTGCAAAATTTTCTCACATACATCATTCCATCGAAACTTAGTTACCTTGTGTTAACTTGGTAAGGATATTGTAATGGAAGATAAGTTCTCCAACAAACTTTCTGTACTACCCGACTAAACTCAAGAAACTACGAAGCACTGTAGGCGTTGTAGGTTTTAGCCAATTCTTCACGGCTTCTACCTTTGGTACATAGTCCCTTATTCCTTCATCTGATACTATGTGACCCAAGAATGCTACTGGTTTCACCTAACATTCACCCTTAGAAAATAGTGTCTATATGGTCACGAAGAATCTATGACATTTGCCGTAATTAGTTAGCGTGGGTTTCCTATGGTCTTCGAGTAAACCACCATAACATCTGTAAACTTTGTTATGGACTTGTCTAAGAATGGCTTCATTCTATTCATCAAATCCATAAACTACAGGTGCATTCGCTAGCCCAATTGACATACTAAGAATTTATCATAACCTTACCATGTTGGTAATTCTATCTTGGGTAAATCATCATCATTCACTTTTCATTTCATCATTCACTCATTCATTCATTTCAATCGTTAGCATCTTTTCACTTTTACCAAGTAGCACCTGTATCCCTTAGAGTATCATTTTCTTTTCCTTCATATAGGCAATAGAGTTACCTCTCGATGGTCCGACATTATCCTTCTATTCAAGAACATTCTTTATGGAAAATGAAAATGTAACTTCTTAGCTCGGCACTCTACTGTGGCCTAATAAGAAGCCAACCAATTCGTAACCATTATAACATCCAACTCTACCATGTCCTACTTAATAAAGTCAACCAATGTATCATGATCACCACATTCACTATACAATTACGATATACACAATTGATTCATCATTTCTCCAGTTTTCCAGGTGACCTCTCCGACTTATTGATCGAGAATAGAAACAGGTAGCTCTTCCTAGTGAAATCCTCTGTGTTTGTATATTTTTTAATGGGAGCAACGTGAAATAGAACTCATTATGCACTACCGACAATTTCATATGGTATGGTGTATAGGGAAATTTCCCCTTTCTTTTCAAATCCCGTTACCTCTTTCATTAATGACACCTTTAAAAGTACTTAATCATCTATGATCACAACATCTACTATACCATGTGTGCCTTTACTTCTAGTAATTACACCAACAGGTGGAGATAACCTTGACCAGCTTGGTCAGGTGGTGATTTACTTATTTTTTCACCGGCAGACATATCTATCTGCTTACCTTTGCCTCTACCTCTTCTTGTGATTGGCATTTTTACTATATCTAAGAGAAACATTTGCCATGGTCAGATTTCGATTTTACTTACAACACTGGCTCTATTGCACGATCTAGAATCGAAGATGAGAAACAACATCCTAAATGTCCCGTAGCCTCCTACTTATAAATGTGGTGCACAACACATTGATAAGTAAGACTCTACTCAGACACGGCTTTGTAGACACCCTTAGAACGACCTGCTCTGATACCACTTTGTCATGCCCCAAATCCCATTTGAGGTGTGATTGGCACCCGAAGTCGATATGACCCGAGAGAACCAATATTTGCTCATGTACATATGCATATCCTTGTATGAACATCGTACTATCTCATGTAACCGATAACATGTAAAATACCAATGGCGGAAGTCATGGAAAACATGTACAATATGTGAAACTTGGTCGTTAGGGCCATCAAGTCGAGTGAACATACATCTCTTTCATCTATATACCCACATATGTCTACAAAAGCCTCTAACAGATACATTTATAAGACCAACTTAAATTCGGGGCAAGTCCCCGCTTTATACAACATTTACAACATCAAACAAATGTACCCGAACCAACTGGGCCTCACCAACAATCATCTGCAACTACTATCAACCTACTGCGGAGGTCTACTAGTGCCTGCACCTGCAACATTTAAAGTAAGTCCCCCAAGGGGGTCAGTACGAAAAATGTACTGAGTATGTAAGGCTCATAAGAACTGCATTATACATCATAACAACAATAGAATCAATATAGGAGAAAAGGACAATGTGAATAAACTCTCCTTTTGTATGTAATGAACCATGTGCTTATATTTCTTCTGTGATTGCCACTTATGAGTATTCTCTCAAATCCTTACTATTCTTCTACTATCCTTCACATACCCCTTGATTCCAAAGAATTACATTCACTCGAGAGACTTGCTTCTCAGAGATTCTTCTATTTAAGAAATCCTTCAGCTCAAGAGATTCTAGAGATTCTTCTATTCCAGAGATTCTAGAGATTTGGGTTAATAATGTAATATACCTCCACTCTATTGGTGGGTTAACATACATGAGAATATCAATGGAAACAAACTGTAATAAAATAGTAAATATGGATAAACCATCAATCTGTGCTTTTGGAATCATGTCTATTGCTTTCATTGCTTTCTTTGTTTCTTTGCTTCTATGATTATTCATATTTGCCTGTGAACTATGATACCCGAGCCCCAACTGATCAGTGGGTTTACATAACATATCTTTATGTTGGGATCGGCTCGAGCTAGGCTTATGCCTCTAGAGCTGACACCCTATGAATCAATATAATGGGATCGGCTCGAGCTAGGTTTTTACCTCTAGAGCTGCCACCCATAAATCAATGTGTCAGGTTCGGCTAGATCTAGGTTCATACCTCTAGAGCTGCCCCCTATCAGGTTTGGTCCGAGCTAGGCTTATGCCCCCAAAGCTGCCACCCACACTTGATCATTAGCCACATATGCATCACTCACTTCTTTACTTTGAGAGATTGATATCTTTACTTGTGAGAGATTGGTACATTCACTTGTGAGAGATTGATTCATTCCTTTGGCATAACATTTTTGGAAGCTTTGGAACCATAACCAATAATAGAAGACGTGTAAATAAACATTATTGGAAACATAGCCTTATTGATGACATAACACCATTGGAACCATTGAACAATAATCAATAAACAAGATACCTTAATATAACCACTATTGGAACTTTGGAATGTAACCTTATTGGGCTTTTTGGAACAATACTCATGAATTATGAGACATGAGATTCACAATTGATCAATGAGTAGGAAACATATGATAATGACCATTGATAACCGGATATAGAATACCTTAGCACATTTTGGGATGGGACAAGCGTAATGCCAATGTGAATACTATTGGAACATGACATTATTGGAAAAGCTATTCAAGACTAAATAGGCTCTCCTCACATCATTACTTTCTTTGATATATCTTCCTTAGAATTTACCACATTATGAAAACTTTGGAACTTCAGTCAATGAATAGGAGATACGTGAATCATAATTCTTGTAAGAGTCGAACACATGTGGATGACAATATATCTCAACCTGAACTGATATACCTTTGGATATTTCGGAATGGAATAGGTACAATGTCAATATGATCAACATGCTGCAGAAGGATACACAAAGAGTAACCTTACATACCTTCACTTCAAAGTATGAGCATACGATTCTATATATAAACACAACACTCCAGCTCCTTCCTTATGTTTCACTCTACAACACAAGTTCATAATGGAACTCTTGTTAACAACAATTTACCGTACAAGTGCATAAAACGACAATGAGCTATATGACTACCATATAAGGTCATATCACCCATCATAATACAATCCACTGCATTCTCATACCAACAAAACCATAACATTCCACACATTGACCAAGTTATCATAAATCAATAGCATTCCACACTACACTTACCCTTTATGCTTCCTTATTATCATTCCGTCATAATTTATTCTATCAACTTGCCCCATAACAACTTATAAACAATAATACATACTTAACATAGTCCAACATGCCTCCATACGCCCCTCTAAATTCATTAAAACGACATCGCAGGTTGTTAATTACATCCAAAAAGGGTATAGGGGCCTTTGGGGATCAACTAGAGACGAAAACACACAAAACTAATTCTGGGGATGAACTGCACTGCCAACTGTGCCCGCAGGTGTCTGAGGTGCATGTGCAGGTGCCCTCGTTTGCGGGGGCGAATGCCCATTTTGGTCCGAAATGGTCTCTTTTGGGTCTTTTCATGAAATGAATGGTTCTTGATCATAAAGAAACTTATTTTGACACATTTTTGATCATATTGGACACCAACAATCATCCATGGTCTCATAACACACATAACAACACCCAAAACTGCACTTTACGGCCAATACGCCACCAAAACCATGACCAATTTCACAATAAAAATTCCAAACATTTTTCACAAGAATAAAAGAAGGTAAGACTATAATCACATCTCACATGTCAATATTTACTCCATAAAGTTCACTTCTTCAAGACCACAAGTACATATTCAAGGTTACAAGGCAAGACCATCCTCCGATTTAGCAACATGTAACATTTCACATTTTGTGAACTTCCCAATACACCACCAACATAACCAACATAATATAAACCATCTATAATGAATAAAACATATTAAACCATTATGATAAGAACTTACCAAGCCTTGTACAAGGATGATCTTTGCCAAAGGAGTGACTTAGGGTTCTTGAGAGACAAAGAGAAATTTGTGGAAAAGCCTAGAAAAGGCATGAGAGTCCAAATGGAATAAAAATCTGATTTCTTTGACTTATATAATCCCTTTATAATGATCATAATCCACACACTTTGTGTGTTTACTTGTTCAATGGAAGACTAAGCAAGAATGGGTTAAAAATCTATTTTGGGCCATGTCTTCCTCCTGAATTTGGGCTTCATTTAAGGCCCAATTGCACAAGACTTTTAAATGTCCACAATTTAATACATAAAGCCCACAATTCAACATAATTAATCAAATCTCTCATGTTTTTATATTTCCATAAATGTTACGGTATTCATCTAGACTCCGAAACGTACGGGGTGTTACAGAGTTGTACATTGGTTTTGGTATTGTAGATGCTATGTAAAGAGGGGACTTGTCCCAATATAGGTTGGTCGTGTATGTATTTATTTTTGAGGCTTTTGTAGACAAATGTGGGTATGTAAATGAATGTGAAGGAAAGAGATGTACGTCTGGTTGACTTGATGGCCCTGAAGGCCAAGTTTCACATATATATACATATATCACATGTTCCATGATTTCTGATCTTAGACTCTTATGGTCTTACGTGATAGTGGTGTTTCTCATGGCATGCATATGAATGAATTTAAGCAAAGCTTGGTTCTCTTGGGCCTTATCGGCTACGGGTGCCAATTCGCCTCGTTGGAACTCGGGGCGTGACAAAAGTGGTATCAGAACAGGTTGTTCTAAGGGTGTCTACAAAGCCGTGTCTGAGTAGAGTCTAACTTATCGATGTGTGGTGCACCACATTTATAAGTAGGAGGCTACGTGACATTTAGGAGTTGTTTCATTCCTTCATTTCTAGATCGTGCATGAGAGCCTAAGTTATAAGTGGGATTGTTTCTGAAAATAAATATTATTGTTCTTGTATATTATAGAAAAATGCCGATGACAAGAAGAGGTAAAGGTAAATGTAAGAGGATAGATAGAATTGCTGGAGAAGGAACCAGTATACCACCACCTGATCAAGTTAATCAAGGTGATACTGAGAATGAATTTGTGTCGCGGGCTTCCTCCACTCCCTCAATTCCAGAAGAGTCGAGTAGGAGAAGAGCACCTGTAGAACCCCCAGTCAATACTATGGACCAGGACTTAAAGGATGCAGTACAAATGTTGACCCGAATAGTTGTTGCACAGGTTCAGGGACAAGGTGGTCCAATAGCAGGTGAGATAGTGCAGCGAGAGCAGCTAGTCGAAGGACGCAAGATTTTCTGAAACTAGATCCTCCCACATTCACTGGATCAGATCCAAATGAAGACCCGCAAGATTTCATAGATCAAATCCAAAGGGCTCTGGAGGTGATACATGTGTCGGGTATAGTAACGGTGGAACTTGCTGCTTATAGATTGAAAGGAGAGGCGATATTGTGGTACGAAGATTTGAAGAAAGCTTGTGGTATTGGTGCAAACCCACCTACGTGGGAAGAATTCAAAGCGGTATTTCTTGACCACTATATTCCTTATGAGATCTGAGAGGCTCGTACAGATCAATTTTTGAATCTTCGTCAAGGGAATCTGAGTGTCAGAGAATATAGTCTGCAATTTAATTCCTTGGATCGATATGCTCCAAATGTAGTGGCCACAATGACAGACAGAGTACATTGATATGTGGACAGATTGGAGCCATATTTGGTACGAGACTGCACTATTGCTGCCTTAAATCGAGATATGGATATAGCTAGAATTCAGGCCTTTGCGCAGAAAATGGAAGATCATAGGAACGGAGAAGAACACAAGGGTTTAAAGAAGGGCCGTCCAAGAGGGCTAGATCTATGGGACAGTCTATGGTGTCCCAAGCAGAGTTCAGGCCTTGGAATTTTAATAGACCGCGAAGGCCTTCATTTTCTTATTCCACGGCAGGCACTTCCTCTCAATTTCAAGGGTCCAGAGGTTTTAATCAAGTCGAGCAAAGTAGCGGGAGTTGTGGTTCATAGACGGTGGGATCTTTTCGCCCACTGTGTCAGTATTGTCGACGATTTCATGTAGGTGAATGCCGGTGGGGGATGAATGGTTGTTATTGGTGCGGTATGATGGGGCATATGATGAGAGACTTCTCACGAAGAGGCTTGGGTAATGTGGCACGACCTGCGGGATCAACCATTGCATTATCATCATTGGTTCCTTCCATAGGCAGAGGTGTACAGTCGGCGGGTCATGGTAGAGGTGCCAGAGGAGCAGCCAGTACTAGTGGGGTCTAGAATCACACTGATGCTTTAGTGGACCAACAACATTCAGAGGCTTCTCCTGATGTCGTCACAGGTACATTATCCATATTTTCATATAATGTATATGCATTGATTGACCCGCGTTCTACATTATCCTATGTTACTCCATTGATTGTTGCGAAATTTGCAAAGGCACCAGAATTATTAATTAAGTCAATTTAAGTGTCTACACCAGTTGGTGAATATATTGTTGCAAGACAAGTATATCATAATTGTGTGGTAACTGTGTGTGGTCATGATACACTAGCCAATCTCATTGAACTAGACATGGTGGACTTTGATGTGATAATGAGAATGGATTGGTTAGCTTCCTGTTATGCCACGGTAGATTGCCGAGCCAAGAAGGTACATTTTCATTTGCCACAAATGAATGTTCTTGAATGGAAGGGTGATGTAGGGGCACCAAGAGTAAGATTTATTTCTTATCTAAAAGCCAGGAAAATGATTGCTAAGGGACATATGTCATATGGTATGTGATAACGAATCAAAGAGGGAAGAACAAGAATAAAAGAAAACAAAAGAAGGATATGTGGATTAATACATAAGTATTGAAATTATGGGCAACAAGGGGCTTGATACCCTCACCTCCCAATTGATTCCAATACCCAAACACAAACCCTAGTTTGAATAAATTAAAGGAAACCAAATACCACAAATGGGTAATCCTCAAATTAATCCAAACCAAAGAAGTTCAACACCAATCTTAAGATTCCACCAACTAAACACTCACTAATTAACCACTAATTTCTTAAGGGAATATGCTAAGAGGAAGACTAAAATTTATCAATATTATTCAATATTCATCAAAATCTACCATGCCAAATAAGGAATTACCCTATTTATACTAAAGAAATAAAGACAACTAGTTATTACAAGTATGCCCTTAATGAGAGACATGGGCCTTGTTTGGGTCATCTTGTTGTGAATTCTTGAATTTAAAATCTAGCCACTTGCACCAATGACCCCCTTTTCTTCATCCTCTTCACCCCTTTGATTCTTTCACACGTTGTAGATTCTCCATTGACAATATTCGGGCTTCTCCCAAGTCCCTTTTTACATAATCATCATTTGTAGACCTTGGAGTTCCGTTGCTTGACTCCGTGTGAAAGGACGTGTGCCCTCCATGCTAGCATCATTCTCCCTTTCTTGAAAAGGATTTGTCCTCGAATTCAAAGGTTCACCTACAACACAAGGAGATAGATCACTAACATTAAACACATTATGAACATTGTAATCACCCGGTAAGTCAACCATGTAGGCATTATCATTGATCCGCTTGAGCACTTTGAAAGGGCCATCTCCCCTTGGACTTAGCTTCCCTTTTCGGACTTGTGGGAACCTTTCCTTTAGGAAATGGACCCATACCCAATCATCTGGGTTGAAGATCACCTCCGTTCTCCCGCGATTCTTCCTCATGGCCACTTTGGAATTGTTCTTTTCGATGGCCTCTCTTACCTTGGAATGAATGTTCATCATCTCTTTTGCCCTTTGTTTGGCATCTAGGCTTATAACAACATGACTAGATAAAGGATTCATGATTAATGGAAACAAAGGATTAAAACCATAACAAGCTTCAAATGGGGACTTGCCAATAGAGGAATGGAAAAACCGGTTATAGGCAAATTCAATCAAGGGTAAACGGTCTTCCCAAGTAGTTGGGGTTCCTTTAATCATATACCTAAGCATGTTACCAAGAGTTCGGTTGACTACCTTGGTTTGCCCATCCGTTTGGGGGTGGCAAGAAGTAGAAAACATAAGTTTGGTACCAAGTGTACCCCAAAGACTCTTCCAAAAATGGCTAAGAAATTTGAAATCCCTATAACTCACAATGTTTTGAGGGACTCCATGCAATTTATGTACATGAATGACAAACAAGGAGGCAACATGAGATGCATCATCACACTTATGGCATGGAATAAAATGAGTCATTTTAGAAAATCTATCCACTACCACGAATATGCTATCATGTCCTCTCTTATTCCTAGGAAGTCCTAATACAAAATCCATATAAATGTCCATCCCTGGACCACTAGGAGTAGGAAGAGGAGTATACTTACCTTGAGACCGAGTTGTGGATTTGGCTTGCTTGCAATCTATACATTGTCCACAAATCCGCTCCACATCATGCTTCATCTTGGGCCAATAGAATTGCTCCATGAGAATGTCAAGTGTCTTGGGTACCCCAAAGTGTCCCATAAAACCACCACTATGTGCCTCTTTGACGAACAACTCTCTCCATGAACTCATGGGTACACAAACCCGCCCATCTTTGAACAAAAACCCATCAACCAATTGAAACCTATCAACCCGCTTCCCTTGATGAAGACTTTCAAAAGTATCCTTGAAGTCGGAATCCATAGCATACAATCCCTTCAAGATTTCAAATCCCATCATCTTAGAAGCTAAAGCATTGACCAAAACATACCTTCTTGATAGAGCATCCGCCACCGCATTCTCCTTTCCTTGCTTGTAGTTGATCATATATGGGAAGGTTTCAATAAACTAAACCCATTTAGCATGCCGCTTATTCAACTTGGATTGCCCCTTAAGGTGTTTTAAGGACTCATGAACGGTCCTTATTACTAATTTTTTATGCCACAAGTAGTGTTGCCAATGAGCCAACACCCGCACAAGGGCATACAACTCCTTGTCATAAGTTGAGTACCTAAGAGAAGCCCCCTTTAGTTTTTTCTAAAGTAAGCTAATGGTTTCCCTTCTTGCATCAATACACCACCTATGCCAACACCCAAAGCATCACATTCAATCTCAAAAGCTTTATCAAAGTTGGGTAGTTGAAGTAATGGTGAGGAACTCAACATCAATTTCAAGGCTTGAAAGGACTTCTCTTGCTCATCCCCCCACACAAAAGGTACATTTTTTTTTATCAATTCGGTCAAAGGAGAAGCAATTGAACTAAAGCCCTTTACAAATCGCCGGTAAAAGCTTGACAACCCATGAAAACTTCTTACCTCGGTTGCATTAGTTGGAGTTGGCCATGACTTGATGGATTCTACCTTTTCTTCATTAACTTCAATACCTTTTGTACTAACCACAAAACCTAAAAAGATGACTTTCTCAACACAAAATGAGCACTTCTTGAGATTAGCAAAGAGCCTTTCTTGTAGCAAAACATCAAACACTTGCCTCAAATGGATCACATGATCTTCAATTATCTTACTATACACAAGGATGTCATCAAAATTTACCACCACAAATTTGTTGATGAAAGGTTTGAGAACATGGTTCATCAACCTCATGAAAATGCTTGGAGCATTTGCCAACCCAAATGGCATGACAAGCCATTCATACAACCCAAACTTCGTCTTGAAAGCCGTTTTCCATTTATCACCCGGTTTCATGCGAATTTGATGATAGCCACTTCGAAGATCAATCTTTGAGAAGACACTTGAGCCACACAATTCATCTAACATGTCATCAAGTCTAGGAATTGGATGCCTATACTTGATTGTAATCTTGTCCACGGCTCTACAATCAATGCACATCCTCCAAGTGCCATCCTTTTGGGGAACAAGGATTACCGGTATGGCACAAGGACTTAGGCTTTCTTTGATCAACCCCTTCTCAAGAAGTTCTTCCACTTTCTTTTGTAGTTCCTTGGTTTCTTCTGGATTACTTCTATAGGCTGGCCGATTTGGAATTTGTGATCCCGGTACAAAATCAATTTGGTGCTCAATTTCCCTCAAGGGTGGTAATCCCTTAGGCATCTCCTCCGGAAATAGATCATTATAGTCCTGCAAAAGAGAAGAAGCAATACTAGGAAAAGGGCGAGTATCTTGATTAGCATGCAACAAAAGATTGGTGTTGACAAGGCACACTACAAAGTGTTCCTCGTCCACACCCTTGAGACACTTGCTTGGCTTGGATATCGTACACATGTTCTTCTTGTTCTTAGCCAAGTCACTTCCTTCCTTTGGAGCATTGGTGGAGCTTTCACCCTCACTCCTCGCCTCATCCACCCTTATCCTCTCCCGAAGTTCCTTCATAGCCCTATAGTCCTCACTCACTTGATATGGAGTGAGAGGTGTGAGCACATACTTCTTACCTTCAATCACAAAAGCATACTTGTTGGATCTTCCATGGTTCACAACATCTCTATCTAATTGCCACGGCCTTCCCAACAATATATGACAAACCAACATAGGCACAACATCACAAATCAACTCCTCATTGTACTTGCCCACACTAAATCGAATACTTGCTTGTTTAAGGAATTTCATCTCACCACTCTCATTGATCCATTGTAGCTTGTAAGGGTTGGAGTGTTTTCTTGTTGGAATTTGCATACACTCCACCAAAGAACTACTTACTACATTGGTGCAACTCCCACTATCAATAATCAAAGAACACACCTTGTCTTGGATTTTGCACCTAGCATGGAATAAATTCTCCCGTTGATCAAGTTCTTCTTTGGAAAGGGCTCCCATGATGTGCCTCACAATGCAATAAAGATTGGTATTGACCTTCAATTCTTCATCACTATCAAGTAAAGGTCTTCCATTTTCAAGGAAGCAAGCAAAATTCACCCTCTCATCCAACCTTTCTTCTTCATCCCCCAAAGCATCTCCTTCTTCCTCACTTTTGTCTCCCTTCTTCTCACTCTTTTCAACACCTTCTTCCTCATCCTTGGTTCTATACCCATCCCGAAGTGCAACAATTGTTCTTCTATTGGGGCACTCACTAGCAACATGTCCCCTTCCTTGGCATCTAAAGCATTGAATGGTAGAAGGTCGAGGAAAGTTAGGTTTGACATAGTTACCTCCTTGTGGCTTTTTATTTGTCTTGGACTTGTAATCAAACTTGACTTGAGTATCTTGACCAACACTCTTAAATTGCCCTTTAGAAGATGTCGCCTTCCAATTATCTCTACTCTTGTCCCATGTGGAAGTGGAAGTAGTCTTGGCCTTGTAGGACTTTTCTTCTTTCAAATCTGTCTCGACCTTTGAGGCATCATGAAAGGCCGCTTCAAGAGTATCATAGTGTTTAAGTTTCAAAGGCTTTAGAATATCATACCTCAAATTGGCCACGAATCGTATCACCGTACATTCTAAGCTTTCTTCAAGTCTAGACTTCATTCTCAAGTTTTCAAACTCATCATAATACTCCTCCACACTTTTGGAACCTTGCCTCAACATGTACACCTTCTTGAGCACTTCTTGGTAGTAGTTAGGAGTCAAGTACCTCATTTCCATAAGTGTAATCAATTCTAGCCACGTAGGCAACTCATAGTTGTGATGGCTATCCCTTTCCCGCCTCTTGGAGTCCCACCAAGTTGAGGCATACCCTTCGAATTGTGTGAGAGAATACTTTGCCTTCAAAGTTTCCAAAATATTATTTGTGATAAAGATCTGCTCACTTTGAATTTTCCATTCCAAGAACTCATCGGTTCACTACTTCCTTTGAACCTTGGAAGTGTGACCTTGATAGTGTTCAAGCCTCGATCTTGATCATTTCTCTCCCCAAACCTATCTCCTCTACCTCCCATCCTATCACCTCTATATCCCATCCTATCTCCTCTATTTCCCATTCTATCTTCTCTATTCTCGTATTCTTGACCTCCCATGCCTTGGGCCCACCTCAATTCCCGAGGCCGTAACCCTTCCCTTGGTACTCCATAACCACCCTTTCCTCCATGCTCCCAAAATTCATCATTATTGATCTCATCATTCATTTCATCATAGAGAGGGTTTTGGTATTGGTAGTCTTGGTATGGCATTTGTGGTGCATTTTGTGGAGGTGATATGTGGGAATCATGTATGGATGCATTTGATGTGTTTCGGATTGGATTTTGGTTCCAAACTTGGTAGTCCATAAGAAATCGGTTCTCTTGTGGAGGATGATAGGGTTGTGAATGGGGGTATGGTGTAGGTTGTCTTGGAAAATTTGGAGTGTTGTTCGTTTGGAAGGTGAGTTGTTAGAAGTTTCGGGTTTGATGTGGTGGGGGGTAACATAATTCATGAGCTTGCCCCGGAGTAATGGTGGTGGATTGCACCGACGCCCTCCTCCTCTCCTCATTTTCGATTTGAAGTGATTTCCCTCTCTCAACCCGTACCAACCTTTCCTCCATACCTCCCATTCTTCCACTCATTTTCGCAATTTGTTTGGTGAGGTGGGTGAGAGCCTCCATGATGGGGTTTGAGGCTTCACCACTTGGACTCGCATTCGACATGGTACCTACAAAACTCAACAAACAATATTAGTAGGAAAAGCCTCACGTCACTCGTATGTAAACTCTCAATTCACCTCCTAAAGTGTCATCTCAAAATTGGTAGTGAACTCTAGCTTTGCTTGATCAATTCAAGATCACCTATCCTTTGTGGTAGAATGGATTCTTGTGAATCTTGAAACAAAGATGACTCGATTGAAGGTAAAAGGACTTGAATCAAGAAGTTTATCAACGAATTAAGATGAGAAAAGTTGAAGAAAAGAAGCATGAAAGAAAACGGACTCAAAAAAAACTAAGTAACAAAAGTAGAAAAATTACTTGTGTTGCTTAATTTTGATGAATCAAAGAGAGGATTTGATGTTTTAAAACTAGTTAACAAGTGATTAAAGATGTTAATTACTTTTTAAATAGTTGAGAAATCGAAAGACGAAAGCGTAGGAAAAAAAATCACGGAATTTGGACACTTAGAAAAAAATTTTGTTTGGACCCCCCAAAAAAACTAAGTGTTGGAAATTCTTACTCTCTGAAACTGCATGTCACGCGCTGCAGGTTTTGGGTTCTGATTTTGCTGACATCAGCTGCCATGTGGCAGCCTGCTGTTGGTCCACGTCGGCAGTTGACTTGTTGACTGCTGACGGGGCGCTGACGTGGCCTATCCATGTGGAAATTAATAATAATTATTTTTCAGAATTTAATAAAAAAAATTTTTTTCAAAATTTAATAATTTTTATTTTTTTTTAAAATTTCCACAAGTGGACCCACAAACACCTTTGACCAAACTTGACTTGTAATTTTGGATCAAAGTGTACTCCTTCTCTCTTCTTCTCCAAGAACAATATGAAGGTGTTCAAGAACACCAAAAACACACACCAAACCCTAGCACACCCAAATCAACTCAGAATTGGCTCAAACTTTAGGAGTAGCTTCCCCACGACTTAGAGAACAAACCACAATGAATTTTAAGCCTCAATTTCTCCTCAATCAAAAAACACACTTTTCAAGTTTTGAAAACTCAAAAGCTTGAAAATCCTCTAATGGCAACTTCACTTTCCCAACTCCGATTTGAATAAAATTCGATATTTGGACTCACAAAACACTAGAGAATCAATATCTAGTGTCAAAAACAACAAATTAAAACAAAAAAAAATGGATTTTTTTTTTTTTTTTTTTTGGATTTTTGAAGAAATCAAAATCCCAAGATTAAGATTTGTGAAAAAAAAATTAACCTAGGCTCTTGATACCAAAATGATA
Source organism: Capsicum rhomboideum (assembly GCA_031232105.1). NCBI lineage: Eukaryota > Viridiplantae > Streptophyta > Magnoliopsida > Solanales > Solanaceae > Capsicum > Capsicum rhomboideum. Next base: position 58,462,725 of record CP124718.1, read on the forward strand.
ACGAATCAAAGAGGGAAGAACAAGAATAAAAGAAAACAAAAGAAGGATATGTGGATTAATATCTAAGTATTGAAATTATGGGCAACAAGGGGCTTGATACCCTCACCTCCCAATTGATTCCAACACCAAAACACAAACCCTAGTTTGAATAAATTAAAAGAAACCAAATACCACAAATGGGTAATCCTCAAATTAAACCAAACCAAAGAAGTTCAACACCAATCTTAAGATTCCACCAACTAAACACTCACTAATTGACCACTAATTCCTTAAGGGAATATGCTAAGAGGAAGACTAAAATTTATCAATATTGTTCAATATTCATCAAAATCTACCATGCCAAATAAGGAATTACCCTATTTATACTAAAGAAATAAAGACTACTAGTTATTACAAATATGCCCTTAATGAGAGACAAGGGCCTTGTTTGGGTCATCTTGTTGTGAATTCTTGAATTTAAAATCTAGCCACTTGCACCAATGACCCCCTTTTCTTCATCCTCTTCACCCCTTTGATTCTTCCACACGTTGTAGATTCTCCATTGACAATATTCGGGCTTCTCCCAAGTCCTTTTTTGCATAATCATCATTTGTAGACCTTGGAGTTCCCTTGCTTGACTCCGTGTTAAAGGACGTGTGCCCTCCATGCTAGCATCAGTACGGGCGAAAGATACTGAAGTGGAACCACTAACTCTGCAGTCGGTTCCAGTGGTCAGTGAATTTCTGGATGTATTTCCAAAGGATCTTCCAGGCTTACCCCTAGAACGGGAAGTAGAGTTTGGCATTGATGTGATTCCAGGCACTCAGCCGATCTCTATTCCTCCGTATAGAATGGCTCCAGCAAAATTGCGTGAATTGAAGGAGCAATTGAAAGATTTGCTGGATAAGGGCTTTATCAGGATGAGTATGCCTCCGTGGGGTGCAGCGATATTATTTGTACGAAAGAAAGATGGCACGTTGGGAATGTGCATCGACTATCGACAATTGAATAAGGTAACGATCAAGAACAAATATCCCCTCCCCCAAATTGATGATTTGTTTGATCGGTTACTGGGTGCCAAGTGTTTTTCAAAGATTAACTTGAGGTCGGGTCACCATCAAGTCAGAGTTAGAGAAGAAGATGTACCCAAGACAGCCTTCCAAACACGGTATGGCCATTATAAATTTTTAGTTATGTCATTTGGACTAACAAATGCACCAGTTGCGTTCATGGATTTGATGAATAGGGTGTTTAAGACATTTCTAGACTTGTTTCTGACGCTATTTATAGATGACATCCTGGTTTATTCAAGATCACCAGAGGACCATGCTAATCACCTACGGCAGGTGTTACAGATTCTCACTGAGCACAAGTTGTATGCAAAGTTCTCCAAGTGTGAGTTTTGGTTAAAATCAGTCGCATTATTAGGTCACATTATGTCAGATGAAGGGATTCGAGTTGATACACAGAAGATTGAAGCGGTGAAAAATTGTCCAAGACCTACGACACCTATAGAGATTCATAGTTTTCTTGGATTGGTAGGTTATTACCGAAGATTTGTGGAAGGTTTCCCCTCCATTGCTGCACCGTTAACAAAGCTTACACATAAGGCAGTTAAATTCCAATGGAATGATGCGTGTGAGAAAAGCTTCCAAGAGTTGAAAGATAAATTAACCTCTACACCAATTTTAGTACTTCTTCAAGGTACCGAAGATTATGCAGTGTATTGTGATGCTTTTGGGGTTGGCCTCGGATGTGTATTGATGCAGCGTGGTAATGTCATAGCATATGCCTCACGACAGTTGCGGCCATATGAGAAAAACTATCCCACGCATGATCTTGAATTAGCAGCGGTGGTTTTTACTTTAAAGATATGGCATCATTATTTGTATGGAGTTCATGTTGATATTTATACTAATCACAAAAGTTTGCAATATATCTTTAAGCAGAACGAACTCAATCTGAGGCAATAAAGGTGGTTAAAGCTCTTAAAAGACTATGACATTGATATTCTCTATTATCCAGGTAAAGTAAATGTGGTAGATGATGTATTGAGCCACAAGGCAACAGGAGTCATTAGTGGCCAATTAACGAAAAAGAAAGAGATAATCAAAGACCTACATCAATTAGCCAGATTGGGGGTTCGTCTTCTTGAATCCTCAGATGAAAGGGTTATTGTACAAAATGCGGCTGAATCTTTGTTGATAGCTGAAGTGAAATAGAAGCAATTTCCAGATCCTATGTTATTGCAGCTAAAGGAAAAAGTACAACAGAATTTGACAAAAGCATTTGATCTTACACAAGAAGTGGTACTTCAATGCCAAGGTAGATTATGTGTACCAGATGTAGATGAGCTGAGGAAACGAATTATGATAGAGGCGCATCATTCACGCTATGCTATTTATCCGGGTGCTACTAAAATGTACCATGATTTAAAAGAGGTGTATTGGTGGGGAAATATGAAGAAGAACATTGCGGAATTTGTCGCTCAATGCCCGAATTGTCAACAAGTAAAGGTAGAGCATCAGAAACCAGGAGGTTACATGCAATGTATCAATCTTCCAGCCTGGAAGTGGGATATGATTAATATATACTTCATCATAGGTTTGCCTCGTACAATGCAGAAACTTTATTCTATATGGGTTATAGTTGACACGCTTACCAAGTTGGCACATTTCCTACCAGTCAAGACCACCTATACAGCGGAGTATTATGCAAGATTGTATGTGAAAGAGATAGTACGGTTATATGGGATTCCGACCTCCATCATATCAGATAGAGGGGCACAGTTTACTGCATATTTTTGGATATCTTTTCAGCAGAGTTTGGGTACACAGGTGAATCTGAGTACGACTTTCCATCCTCAGACTGATGGACAAGCAGAACGTACTATCCAAACACTTGAAGATATGCTACGAGCATGCACGTTAGATTTTTAGGGCAGTTGGAATGACCACTTGTCTCTTATTGAATTTGCTTACAATAATAGCTCTCATTCAAGTATTAAAATGGCACCTTATGAAGCTTTGTATGGAAGAAAATGTAGATCACCAATCGGATGGTTTGAAGCAGGTGAAACATCTTTACTTGGGCCAGATCTTGTTCATCAGGCTATGGAGAAAGTTAAAGTGATTCAACAGCGATTAAAAATTGCCCAGAGTCGACACAAGTCCTATGCTGATGTTAGAAGAAGAGGGTTTGAATTCGCCATAGGTGATTGGATATTTTTAAAGGTGTCACCGATGAAAGGGGTAATGTGATTCGGGAAGAAAGGTAAATTGAGTCCACGTTATATAGGCCCATATGAAATTATTAGAAGATTTGGGTAGGTTGTGTATGAGTTGGCACTACCCCAAGAACTCTCCACAGTTCATCCAGTATTTCATGTTTCGATTCTTCGAAAGTGCATAGGGGATCCATCTCGTTTTACTCCTATTGATGATGTCCAGGTTACGGAGGATCTTACCTATGAGGAGATACCTATTGCCATTATGGATATACAGGTGAATAGGTTTAGGAATAAAGAATTCGCTTCCATAAAGGTACTTTGGAGAAATCAGCAAATAGAAGAGGTCACATGGAAAGCAGAAGAAATGATGAAATCCAAGTACCCTCATTTGTTCCAAAGGGAAGAACAAGCTCACCATATAAGATCAGAAAAATGATAAGTAAGTATTTATAAGCTTTGAGTAAATATCTATATGATGACATAAATAATGCTCCTAGACTTGTAATTGTTTACGTTGAATAAAGTCACGAACATTCGAGGACGAATGTTTCTAAGGGGGGAAGAATGTAACACCCCGTAAGTCCCTGAGTCTAGTTGATTACTGTAACATTCATGAAATTATTTGAACATGAGAGACTTGATAAATTATAAATTAAATTTGTTGGGCATTAATGAGTCTTGTGCCATTGGGCCAAATGAGGCCCAAAATCATAAGAAAGACATGGCCCAAAAGAGAATTTGACCCATTCTTGCATAGCTATTTTATTAACCAAGTAAACACATGAAATATGTGGCTAAGAATGAGACTTTATGGGACTATAAAAGGGGCTAAAAAATCAGATTTTTATTCAAGGAAACTCTCATGCCTTTTTCTAGACTTATCCAAAACTTTTCTCTCTATGTACAAACCCTAAGCTCTCATCTCTTTTGGAACAAGATCACTCTTTGGTAAGTATTTATTCTCATGGTTTAGTATAATATATGTTTAATATGGTGTATAAATCATGTTAGTTGTGTTGGCAAAGTGTTGGAAAATGTGTTATGTGTAAAACTGTCAATTTTTGCAATCGGAGAAGGGTTTTGTCTTGTAAACTTGAACATGGACTTGTGGTCTTGAAGGAAGTGAAATTGATGGATTCACTATTTTCATGTGATATGTGATTATAGTCTTACCTTGTTTTATCCTTGTGTATAATGATTGGGACTGTTATTGTGAAAATGGTTTTGGATTTGGTAACGTATTGACCTAGAAGTGTAGTTTTGGGCGTTGTTTATGTGTGTTGTGAGAGCATGGCTGATTTTTGGAATGAAAATGATCAAAAATATGTCAAAAGAAGTTTAGTTATGATCATGGACCATTCATTGCATAAAAAGACCCAAAAGAAACCAATTTGGACCAAAATGGGCATCCGCCCCCGCAGACGAGGGCACTTGTGGGCGCAGATGCCAACACAGGTGCCTCTGGCATCTTCTAAAAGACACCTACGGGTTACCCTCATCCACCTTCGGGTGCAGTTGGCTTCGCAAGTCAGCCCCAGGTTTGGTTTTTGTATGTTTTCGCATCTAGTCGACCCCCGAAGGCCCCTATTCCCTGTTTGGATGTAATTATCAACTTATGATATCGTTTTAATGACTTTAGAGTGTCGTATGGAGGCATGTGGACTATATGAAGTATAGATGGTTGTTCATATGTTTTTATGAAGGAGAAATTGTGACAGAATGATAGTTAGGGTACTTAAAGGGTAAACGTGGTTTGAAATGCTATTGATGTATATTATATTGGTCAATGTGTGGTGTGTTATAGTATTGTTGATGTGGTAAAAAAGTGGATTGTGTTGTAAAGGGTGACATGACATTGTACGGTAGTCATATAGCTCAGTGTCATTTTGTACGCTTGTATAATAACTATTTTCTAATGTAAGCTCTGATATGTACTTGTATTATAGAGTAAGACGTAAGGAAGAAGCTAGGCTATTGTATTCACGTATAGGATTGAGTGTTCATATAGAGAGGCCAAGGTATGTAAGGTTATTCTATCTATATCCTTCTGCAGCATATTGTTCATATGGACTATGTAATTATTCCATTCCGAAATGTCCAAAGGCATCTAATTCAGGTTGTATCTATTGTTAAGTCACATGTTCCTCATTCTTTAGTCGTTGTTGCTCATGTGTTACATAATTATGGACATGGTTCCAAATTCCCAATAATGTTATGTTTCAAAGCTTCCAATAAGGTTATGGCTTCAATATATCAATCTCTCACAAACAAACGTATCAATCTCTCATAAGTGATGGTATTAATCTCTCATGAGTGAGCGTGACAACCTCTCACAAGTAAAGGTACCAATCTCGTAAAAGTTAAAGAGCGAAGTAAGATATTTTGAGTGTATTCATGGGGTGAAATAAATACCTGCATGATGATATCCATGGGGTGAAAGAAACACCTGCATGACGACTATCCCAACATTATGGGTGTATCCATGGGGTGAAATGAACACCTGCATGATGATAGTATTAATTTCCCACTGATCAGTTGGGCCCGAGCAGTATATGATCAACGATCAAGGAAAGTAACGAAAGTAACACACGCAGTTCCAAATATATATATATATAGATAGATAGATAGATTGATGGCTTATCCGTATTGTGCATTCCTTTGTAGTTACTTCCCATTAAAAGTCTTATGTTCTTATACAGTTTTCATACAGCCTTACATACTCAGTACATTCTTCGTACTGACCCCTCTTGGGGGATTTACCTTACTTACTGCAGGCACAGGTACTAGTAGACCTCCCCAGTAAGCTACAGGACATCTACTGATCTTTGGTGAGCTCCAGTTGGGTCGGGGCTTTCCGTGTTTGAGTTGTACATTGGTTTTGGTATTGTAGATGTTATGTAAAGCGGGGACTTGTCCCGAATATAGGTTAGTCGTGTACATATTTCTGTTAGAGGCTTTTGTAGACATATGTGGGTATGTAAATGAATGTGAAGGAAAAAGATGTACGTACGGTAGACTTGATGGCCCTGAAGGGTAAGTTTCACACACAAACACACACATACACACACACACACACACACACATATATATATATATATATATATGTATATATGTTCCATGATTTACGATCTTAGCCTCTTAGAGTCTTACGTGATTGTGGTGTTTCTCATGGCATGCATATGAATGAATGTAAGCAAAGCTTGGTTCTCTCTGGCCTTATCGTCTACGGGTGCCAATCCGCCTCGTTGGAACTCGGGGTGTGACAATATCCCCTGGGATACCACTTATAAATTCATGGATTAGAATCGGCCCATGCTAGGTATTATAACCACAGAGCTGCCACCCATAATACATCAATTAGTATTAGCCATGGTAGGCTTTTTCCACTGAGCTTCCATCCATATATATGTAAATTTACTTTTGGGATTGACCCATGCTATTGGGTTGCCACCCATAATTGCATAGATTCACTTTTTATTATTTCTTTAAATATGAAATTATTGTTTTAGTGGTCATAACATTATAGAGATTTGGAGCTATGGACCAGTTGAAGAAGACATGTGAACAATAGTATTGAGGCAGCAACAATGATATATGAAACAAATGTAACATCTATGTAGTAATACTTTTGAACTTATATGACACAATGAACCTCACTAGGAATACAACATATACACAAATGAGCTATGAAGGTGTATAGCTAGTGAGGAAGTGATCTTACATAACATATATCAATTGTGGCAGATTCAAGTGATCTTATGTAGATTATAGCAATTGTGGAAGATTCATGTGAAGAAATTTAGACATTTCAATGGGGGCATATGTGCATATAAAGTGAAGACATGTAGCTCCTCAAAAGAAGAGTTAAGGACTGTATACTAACTACTTCGTAGCCAGGCCAAATGAAAGGATATATGTGAAAAATGTGGCAGATTCAACTCTAGGACAAATACACATCTAAATTATGGATATATAAACTGTATAATTGAACAAGTAAGAGCTCTATGAGGTAACATTATAGCCTAACATAATTAAAGTGATATCCAATGAAAAAACATGTGACTATTTGAGCAAATAAAGAATATGAAAAAATAGACAATTGAAGCAATTCGGTAGTGTATGGACAGATTGTATATCCATCATATGAACACTAATAACTTGTGTAATCTAGGTCTTATTGACTCGTATAAGAGAAACATGCGGCACTTCGACACATTTTTGAAACCACGGGCAATAGGAAAAAGGGTCATGAACTACAGAGGGAATTGTACACAGTTGCAATGTATTTTTTATCATGAAAATCATCTGGGAATCTCACTTTCTTGGTACTCAAGTATAAGACTTCATGCCAAAGAATATGAACTAGAATAGCCTTACATACCTTATCTTCCAACCGTTGTGTCTACAATGATTCAACCTTTCCTTTATGGTATAATCTACAATACAAGTTCATACTAAAGCTAATATTAGTAGTTAATCACAACATGGGTCCCACAAAAATAGTAGCTAAACATACAGTGGGCAGTAATTCTATATAGCCCTTGAATAAATTTGTATCACCACACCCTCTGTTTCCACTTCAATTAAACTCCATTGCATCCTAAAATGTCACCAAACTACCTTCCAACAATAACATATATAAAATTGTCCCCAAACAGTCCATAAATTCCATTATATAGTAGTAAAGTTTGAATTCACGACCCGTGCCTCAAATTCTTATTAAAAATAGATTCAAAACCTTTAATCCAATCTCATATATAAAGAGGGACGAAAATGAGACATAATCATACCTATATTTCTAAAGTTTATTCCCTTATTTTTACTCCTTTAAGAAATTAGGTGTTCCTTCAAACTAGAACCAAAGAACAAGAGAAAATATCTTGGAAGATTTGAGAGAGTGGGGTAGCCAGCTTGCAGAAAAGAGGAGTTGCCCTACATTTCAAATAAGGAGAACATAACTTTGATAGTCTCCTCATACAAAGATTAAGCTAACCCACAAGTTAATCAATACGCTTTGCTTGAAAAGGGGGAGAATTTCCAAGAACCCTAAAGGCATTTTAGGGTTATTGTATAAGGATAAGAGAGAGCATGAGAGACTTGATAAAATCTGAATATTTACCATTGATAAATGAAGAAAATTTTTTGGTCTTAGCCCTTTAAAAGAGTCTGTTTAAACTGCCTCTTTTTGGCCTATTTTCAGCCATATTTTGGTCAAGTAGGTGATGCACCTACTTGGCTATTTTAAGTTGGTCAAATGTCAATGTAGGTGATGCACCTACTTGACCTTAATTTATTTATTTTTATGGGCTTTGACCCTATTGGACTTAGGGGCAAATTTTGGAGTGTTGGGCTGTCCATTCTCTCTTTTTTCTTTCCTTCACTTAGTTTGGGCCAGAATTGTCATGTAGGTGATGGGTGCACTTGGACCTATAAGTTGGTCAATAAGTCAAAGTAGGTGATGCACCAACTTTTCACTTAGTAGCTTAATTTAGTCAAGCAAGCACCTCACTTATTTTATCCCCTTTTCAAAATCTTAATTCCTCTACATTAACTTAACACTAATAATATACACTTGGTCACTTTAAAATTTAACATCAAATACCTCATTTTATTATCTCAAGTTCAAATACTTTTGTCGAGTTTACTTAGACGTATATGCATTGGAAGGTATAGGGTGTACATAAGCCCCACAATGCTCTAACAAACTTGAGTTTTGCCTTTTCTTGCAACCTCGACTCGATTGTGGTCTAAAAGAAACAACATGTACAATAATCAAACAATATTCTAACAATTTCTTAGCTTACAACCTAATCCCATTACCCCAAGGTCAAAATCATGATCATTCCATTATTCTATGGTTTTTCTACCTTTATTCCACTTTAATTATATCAATTTCATATTTGCAAGTATAAATTCAAACCATGGAAGAAAACCCATCCACCAAAACCCAAGGATTTCACCTTATTTTCACTACTTTACACCACAAAATCAACTTAGGACAAGTTAATTTCTCAACCATTATCAAAACTTAGCGATTCTAAGGATTAATCATTGAAAAACTAGTTAAATAGGTGGATTAACTTACCTCAATAAAGGAATTTGGGTGGAAACTAATGACTTTTTCCCTAAATCGCCCTTTCTTGTTATTAAACAAATATAGAATAAAAAATACATTTTAATTCTAAAAACTATATTTAATTGCGTGTGGCCCGCTATAGCGGTTCGATTCCTGCTATAGCGGGATCTACCACTATGACAGGATTGACCAATGCTGATTTCTATAATACCGTGAAAATTTTAGTTATAGCTGGCCTGTGGTAGCAGCCTATCCCTGCTATAGCGGCTTAGGTAAGGGAGAAAGTCTGACAGTACCAGATATTTGCTAATTTTGTAATACACTTCTAGATTTTGTCATCCCGAACTAACCCCTTTACGTTAAATGTTATATCTGAAATTCAACTAACCCAACTTCACTTTCAAAAGTTTCTACGAACTCCTTAACCCCTTAGCTATCACATTAAGGTCTCAAATCACATAATCAACAACCTATCAATTACCATATTTATCTAGAACACAACACCCTTGGAATTTATCTAAGATTAGCCTAGCCTGAAATTTCTAACACTTCCTCCGGGGAGAAACTTAACCCAAATTTTGGCATGCTAGACTATACCGTAACAATGGAAAGGATTGTTATATTGGTTTAAGGCCAAAAATACACATATTTGCCTATTATTCCCCTTATGGTATTTTTATTTGTCTTTAGAGTAGTAATTTTATTGGTTCGTGCTTAGTATTATACTTTTGATGTGTAGGAATAAAATGGTGTAAAAATGAGAGAGTTGAAACAAAAATTAAAGTAATATGTTGAAATTGAAGAAAACTAAACAAAGAGGACAAACCAATTTATTCAAGAGCATGATGACATTGGATCATGGATAGTCAACCATGTGAATTTGATAAGAATAAGATGAATTTGATGAAATGGATTTTGAATTGGTGTAATTTTTCCTGCCAAACAATTAAATGTCAAGGAAAAATTTGAAGGCAAGCAACATGTAACACCCCATGCATTTCCGACCCTACTTGATTGGTGATCTAGGGCGTATATACATACCATATTTGAGCCATGTTTACCTTAGTTTTGAGAGCAATAAGTGCGTATTTTGTATTGGTTTTGATGGAATATTGATAATATGCTAATGGCCGCTTTCTGCCAAAAATTTTATGGCACATGCAGCATAGGGGCGCGCCAGGCAGCGTGTCAGGCTGCTTTTCGCCAAATTTCTTCTCCGACCACTAGTCTCTAAATAGGGATCTTGGGTTATGGTTTCATTATTCCATCTTAGTGGGACTACTCTTGGACTATTTTGGCATCCAAATGAGGGTTAATTCTTCATCCTTTTTATTTTTTTTATAATTTTTATCACTTTATGATAAATTAAGCCATGAGTGGCTAGAATCGCTTATTCGTGGGAATGAGGTTACGAACATGAATCTCGTGAGTTGAATATTTTCTTCAAATTTATGGAATTCGTTAAGCATGAGATTTTTTGGGGTATTATACATTAAATTTTTTGGGCTAAAATAATTTTGTGTCATTGGGCTCAATTGAAGCCCAAATTGATGCAAAAGGCAAGGCCCAAAAGAAGGAAATGATCCATTCTTTCTTTGACCAAGTAAACATGATACTTATTGGTCAAAAGTGGCTAAGGATGACTTCAAGGGCCTATATAAAGGTATAAAAATCATCTTTTAATCCACACAACACACATGCCATTTTCTAGATTTTTTTTACAACATTCTCTCATCTCTCAAACCCTAAGCAACTATCTCTTGGGACTAGATCACTCTTGTGCAAGCTTGGGTAAGTGTTTACTATCATGGATTAATATATTATATGCATACAAGGGTGTATAAATCATGTTGGTTATGTTGCTAAAGCGTTGAGAAATTCACTATAGGTGAAATAGTCTACTTTTGCTTTTTGCTAAAAGATGTCTCGTCTATGGGATTTGAACTTGAAAGAAGACTTGAGGTTTTGATGAAAGTGAATGGTGAGGATGAAATATCAATATGTATGGTGCGGTTATGTCCTTACCATGATTTTTATATATATATGTATAACTTGTGGGATTGTTGTTATGAAACGTATTGAGGTGACTTGATGGAGTAATTATGACGTAGTATTAATGAGGAAGCAAAGAATACACTTGGTGTGACATGCTATTGGTTTGTGATGTCTTGGTCAATGTGTAGAATGTTGTGGTATTGTTGGTATGATAATGCCGTGAATGGTATTGTAAAGGGTGAAATGACGTTATAGGGCAATCATGTAACTCATTGTCGTCTTATGCACTTGTAAGGTTGCTAGTTGTTAACATGACCTCCGTTATGTACTTGTGTTTTAGAGTAAAATGTAAGGAAGGAGATGGATTATTGTATTTACATATAGGATTGTGTATTCATATTGGGAAGATAAGGTATGTAAGGTTACTCTTTCCGTATCCTTCTGCAGCACATAGTGTTCACATTATCATTGTACTTTTTCTATTCCAAAATGTTCTAAGGTATATCATTTCAGGTTGTCATCTACCGTTATTCACATGTTCCTTGTTCATTGATCTATTGTTATTCATGTGTCACATAATTGTGGAAATGGTTCCAAAGTTCCAATAATGTTACGTTCCAAATTTCCAATAATGTTATGGCCACAAATGTATCAATCTCACACAAGCAAATGTATCAATCTCACACAAGCAAATGTATCAATCTTACACAAGGAAATGTATCAATCTCTCACAAGTAAGGAATGAAGTTAGGTTTATATATATATATTATGGCCCACCGATAAGGTGGATGATTGTTGATATTATATTATGTCCCACCAATAAGGTGGATGATTGTTAATAGTATATTATATTATGGCCCACCGATAAGGTGCATGATTGTTATTATTATATTATGGCCTACCGATAAGGTGGATGATTGTTTATATTATATTAAGTCCCACCGATAAGGTGGGTGATTGTATTATAGCCTACTGATCAGCTGGATGAATGATATATGGCCCACTGATCAGCTGGATGAATGGTAACAAGGATGAAGGTAAAACCAAAGAGAGTAAAGCACTTGAATGAAAATATATCACTTGAAGGAAAGTATTTATGAACGATATATTATATGAATGATAATGATATAAATGAAGGATCGAAAATGAAAGTAATGAAAGCAATGTACATGGTTCCACATATTCAGAACAGAGGTTTATCCATATTGATTATTTCACTTAAACTTGATATCATTGAAGAATTTATGTATCATGCAGTTTCTTACAGCCTTGCATACTCAGTACATTTTTAGTACTGACGTCCCTTGTGGGACTTACCTTACTTGCTGCAGGCACAGGTACTAGTATACCTCCACAGTAGGTTGCGGGTCATTTGTGGATGATTAGTGAGCTCCAGTTGGTTTGGGGCTTTTCGAGTCATATGTGTACATTTATTTTGGTATTGTAAATGTTGTATAAAGCGGAGACTTGTACCGACATTAGGTTTGTTATGTATATGCATCTGTTAGAGGCTTTGTAGACGTATGTGGGAATATAAATGTAAGGGATGTATGTCCATTTTGAATTGATGGCCCTAACGGCCAAGTTTCGTATATAGCATATGTTTCCATGACTTCCGCTATTAGCATCTTGTATCTATACGTGATGTTGATATTTCTTGAATGACATGCATATGAATGGATATGGATGAAGATTGGTTCTCTTGGGCCTTATCGATTTCCGGTGCCAGTCCGCCCCGTTGGAATTTGGGGAGCGACAAAAGTGGTATCAGAGCAGGTCGTCCTAAGGGTGTCTACAAAGCCGTGTCTGATGTAGAGTCTTACTTATGGATGTGTTGTGTACCACATTTATAAGTAGGAGGCTATGGTACATTTAGTAGTTGTTTCTTTTCTTCATATCTAGATCGTGCAATAGAGCTAATTTTGTAAGTGGAATCGTGTCTGACCATCGGAATTGGTTTTCTTTGTTATAGTAAAAGGTCGATGACAAGATGAGGTAGGGACAAAGGTAAGCAGGTAGATATGCTTACTGAAGAAAGAATGGGTAAATCACCACCTGACCAAGCTAGTCAAGGTGGAGCTGACACTAAAATTTCATTGCGGTCTTCTTCTACTTTTCCAGCTCCGGAAGAGCCAAGAGGTAGAGAAGTACCCGCAGAACCGCCTATGAATGCCACTGAATAGGATTTAAGAAATTCAGTGCATATGTTGACGCATATAGTTGCCGGACAAACTCAGGGACAAGTTGGTCCAATGACAAGTGAGGATGGCGCGGGTCGATTAGCTAGTCGGCGGACACAGGATTTTCTGAAATTAGATCCTCCTACATTCACTGGGTCAGATCCGAATACAGACCCACAGGACTTCGTGGACCAAATTCAAAGAGCTCTAGAGGTTATGCATGTGACTGGTATAGAAACAGTGGAACTTGCGGCATATATATTGAAAGGAGAAGCTATATTGTGGTATGAAGATTGGAAAGGATCGAGGGGTATTGGTACAAATCCAGCTAATTGGGAAGAATTTAAAACGACATTCCTTGATCATTATCTTCCATATGAGGTTTGAGAGGCTTGTACAGACCAATTTTTAAATCTTCGCCAAGGGAATATGAGTGTCAGAGAGTACAGTCTTCGGTTTAACTTTTTGGCTAGGTATGCTCCGAATGTGGTAGCTACTATGGCCGATAGAGTTCATCGGTACGTGGACAGATTGGAGCCATATTTGGTGAGGGACCGCACCATTGCTACTTTGAACAGAGATATGGATATTGCTAGAATACAAGCCTTTGCACTAGAAAATGGAAAATCAGAGGCAAAAGAGAAGGACACAAGAAGTTGAAGGAGGGTCATCTAAAAGAGATAGATCTACGGGATAGGTTATGGCATCCCAAGGAGAATTTAAGCCTCGGGTTTTGCCTAGACCACCTGGACCATTATTCTCTTACCCTACAGCAGGTACTTCATCTCAATTTCGAGGGTTTAGAGGCAGACAAACTGGGCATAGTAGTTGGACTCGGGGTTCATAGACAGTGGGGTATCGAGAACAAGGAAGTACGAGCATGAGCCAATCGATGTCTTTTCGTCAGCTGTGTCAACGCTGCGGGAAGTTTTATTTAGGTAAATACTGGTTTGGAATGAATGTTTGCTTTTGGTGTAGAAAGTCAAGGCACATGATGAGAGAGTGCCCAGAGAGGGCCACGAGTAGTATGACACGACCTACGGGATCAACCATTGCATCATCATTGTCAGGTGTACAACCTGTTGGTCGTGGCAGAGGTGCTAGCGGAGCAGCTAGTTCTAGTGAAATTCAAAATCGTGCCTATGCCTTAGCGGATCAACAGAATTTGTAGGCTTATCCTGATAAAGACACAGGTACAGTATTCATATTTTTATGTAAGGTATATGTATTGATTGACCCATATTCTACATTAGCATATGTTACTCCATTGATTAAGGAAAACATTTTGAAAGAACACCAGAACTACTAGTTATGCCATTCGCAGTCTATACACCAGTTGGTGAATCTATATTAATTAAAAGAGTATATCGTAATTGTACAGTAACTATGATACACTGGTTGGCATTGCCGAGCTAAGAAGTTACATTTTCATTTTCCACAAAGAATGTTCTTGAATGGAAGGGTAATATGGGAGCACCAAGAGGTAACTTTATTTTCTATCTCAAGGCAAGAGAAATGATACTCAAAGGAGTACATGTGTCACTTAGTAAGAGTGAAAGATATTGATGTGAAGCCACTAACTCTTCAATCGATTCCAGTAGTAAATGAAATTCTTGAGGTATAGTAGAGTTTGGTATTGACATAATTCCAGACACTCATCCTATCTCTATTCCTCTGTATAGACTGTCCTAGCAGAGTTACAGGAATTAAAGGATCACTTAAAAAGGCTTGCTAGAAAAAAGGGATACATAAGACCTAGTACATCCCCTTGGAGTGCACCAGTATCATTTGTGCGCAGGTACGTTGAGAATGTGTATTGACTAGAGGCAATTGAATAAGGTGACAATTAAGAATGAGTATCCCCTCCCTAGAATTAATGATTTAATTGATCAATTACAGGGTGCCAAATATTTTTCATGGGACATCACCAGGTGAGGGTTAGGAAAAAAAAAAAAATATACCCAAGACATCTTTCCGAAAACGGTATGGTCACTATGAATTTCTAGTTATGCCATTTGGGCTAACCAATATACCAGCAGTTGTAAGAAATTTGATGAATAGGGTGTTTACACCATTTTTAGATGTATTCGTGACCATATTTATAGATGACATTCTGGGTTATTCAAGATCACAATAGGACCAAGCTGATCATTTGTGGCAGGTGTTACAACTTCTTCATGATTGTAAGTTATATGCAACGCTCTTTAAGTGTGAATTCTGCTTAAAATATGTATCATACCACATGGTATCATATAAAGTAATAAGGGTTGATACACAAAAGATATAAGCCGTGAAGAATTGGCCAAAACCTAAGATGCCTACAGAGATTCATAGTTTTCTTGGGTTGGCAGGCTATTACAGAAAGTTTGTTGAAGAGTTTTTCTTCCATTTCAGCACCCTCAGCACCCTTAACAAGCTAACACACAAAGCAACCAAGTTTCCATGGAATAACACATATGAGAAGAGTTTCCCAGAGTTGAAAGATAACTTGACTTCTACACCTGTATTAGTACTTTCCGAAGGCACATAAGGGTACGCAGTATATTGTGATGTTTCAGGAGTTGGCTTAGGATATGTATTGATGCAACACGGTCATGTAATAGCCTATCCCTCAAGGCCTCCACATGGAAGAAATTATCTAACATAGGATCTTGAGTTAGCTGTCGTGATATTTGCTTTAAAAAAAAACATTTTTTTATATGGCGCCACTATCTGTATAGGGTTCACGTTGATATATATATATATGCTGATTATGCAAGTTTGCAATATATTTTCTTATGAAAAAGGACCCACACTGAAGACAACAAAGGTGGCTGAAATTACTAAACGAAGATGATAGTAATATCTTATACCGTCCGGGAAAAGCAAACATGGTAACTGATGTGTTAAGCCAGTTAGACAGCTTGAGGGTTCGTCTTCTTGTAACTCCAGATGAAGGAATTATAGTGTAAAAGGCGGCAGAGTCTTTACTTGTAGCTAAGAGAAGGAAAAGCAATATGCAAATCCTATTTAGGTTAGTGAAAAAGAATGTACAGCAAAGTTCGACGAAGGTATTTGAACTTACGCAAGGGGGAGTACTTCAATACCAAGGTAAATTTTGTGTGCCGGATATAGATGAGCTAAGGAAAATACTTATGACAGAATAACATCCTTCACGGTATTCTACTCATTGGGGAGCAACCAAAATGTACCATGGTTTGGAAGAGATGTATTGGTGAGGCAATATAAAGAAGAACACTGCAGAATTTGTAGCTCATTGTCTGAATTGTAAACAGGTAAAAGTAGAGCATAAGAAACCTAGAGGTTACATGTAATACAGGAATCTTCTAGTTTGGAGGAAGGATATGATTAATATGGGTTTCATCACAAGGTTGCCTCGAATATTTCGGAAATTTGATTGCATCTGGATGATAGTTGACAGACTTACAAAGTAGCACATTTTTTACCTGTCAAGACCACTTGTACAACTGGAAATTATGCAAGGTTGTATGTTAAAGAGATGGTGCAATTACATAGGATTCCAATCTCTATTATATCAGACAGATGGGCAAGCAGAACGTACTAGTCAAACACTTGAAGATGTGCTACGAGCTTATACAGGTGACAGGGTATTTGTGACAGAAACACCTATTGCCATTCTGGATCAACAAGTGAAGAGGATAAGGAATAAATAAATAGCTCCCATAAAAGTACGTTGGAGAAATCAATAAGTAGAAGAAATCACATGGGAAGCCAAATCAATGATGAAGTCAAAGTACTCGTATTTATTTCACACGGAAGAAAAAGTTCAAAGTACAGAAGAAGAGCAATAACAAGTAATTATCTATAAGCATTATGTGTATATGTATATATTCTAACATAAAGGTGCATTTGTTGTAAATGGGAAAATGTTATTAACATTCGAGGATGAATGTTTCTAAGGGGGGAAGGATGTAACACCCCGTGCATTTCTGACCCTACTTGATTGGTGATCTAGGGCGTATATATATGACTTATTTGAACCATGTTTACCTTAGTTTTGAGAGCAATAAGTGCATATTTTGTATTGGTTTTGATGGACTATTGATATTGTGCTAATGTCCGCAAAGAAAAGTCGAAGAAAGGAAGAAAATCAAAAATTTTGTGTCAGGCGCGCCCAGGGGAGTGCCAGGCCGCTTTCTGCCAAAATTTTTTATGGCACAGGCAGCATAGGGGCGCGCCAGGCAGCGTGCCAGGATGCTTTTCGCCAAATTTCTTCTCCGACCACTAGTCTCTAAATAGGAATCTTGGGTTATGGTATCATTATTGCATCTTAGTGGGACTACTCTTGGACTATTTTGGCATCCAAATGAGGGTTAATTCTTCGTCCTTTTTATTTTTTTTATAATTTTTATCACTTTATGATAAATTAAGCCATGAGTGGATAGAATCGCTTATTCTTGGGAATGAGGTTACGAACATGAATCTCGTGAGTTGAATATTGTCTTCACATTTATGGAATTCATTAAGCATGAGATTGTTGGGGTATTATACATTAAATTTGTTGGGCTAAATTAATTTTGTGTCATTGGGCTCAATTGAAGCCCAAATTGATGCAAAAGGCATAGCCCAAAAGAAGGAAATGATCCATTCTTTCTTTGACCAAGTAAACATGATACTTATTGGTCAAAAGTGGCTAAGGATGACTTCAAGGGCCTATATAGAGGCACAAAAATTATCTTTTAATCCACACAACACACATGCCATTTTCTAGATTTTTCCACAACATTCTCTCATCTTTCAAACCCTAAGCAACTATCTCTTGGGACAAGATCACTCTTGTGGAAACTTGGGTAAGTGTTTACTCTCATGGATTAATATATTATATGCATATAAGGGTGTATAAATCATGTTGGTTATGTTGTTAAAGTGTTGAGCAATTCACTATGGGTGAAATAGTCTACTTTTGCTTTTTGCTAAAATATGTCTCATCTATGGGATTTGAACTTGAAAGGAGACTTGAGGTTTTGATGGAAGTGAATGGTGTAGATGAAATATCAACATGTATGGTGTGGTTATGTCCTTACCTTTATTTATATATATATATGTATAACTTGTGGGATTGTTGTTATGAAACGTATTGAGGTGACTTGATGGAGTAATTGTGACGTAGTGTTAATGAGGAAGCAAAGAATACACTTGGTGTGACATGCTATTGATTTATGATGTCTTGGTCAATGTGTATAATGTTGTGGTATTGTTGGTATGATAATGCCGTGTATGGTATTATAAAGGGTGAAATGACGTTATAGGGCAATCGTGTAACTCATTGTTGTCTTATGCACTTATAAGGTAGCTAGTTGTTAACATGAGCTCCGTTATGTACTTGTAGAGTAAAACGTAATGAAGGAGCTGGATTATTGTAGTCACATATAGGACTGTGTATTCATATTGGGAAGATAAGGTATGTAAGGTTACTCTTTTCATATCTTTCTGCAGCACATAGTGTTCACAGTGTCATTATACTTGTTCCATTCCGAAATGTTCTAAGGTATATCATTTCAGGTTGTCATCTATCATTATTCACATGTTCCTTATTCATTGATCAATTGTTATACGCGTGTCACATAATTGTGGACATGGTTCCAAAGTTCCAATAATGTTATGTTCCAAATTTCCAATAATGTTATGGCCACAAATGTATCAATCTCACACAAGCAAATGTATCAATCTCACACAAGCAAATGTATCAATCTTACACAAGGAAAGGTTTAAATCTCTCACAAGTAAGGAATGAAGTAGGGTATATATATATATATATATTATGGCCCACCGATAAGGTGGATGATTGTTGATATTATATTATGGCCCACTGATAAGGTGGATGATTGTTAATAGTATATTATATTATGGACCACCAATAAGGTGGATGATTGTTATTATTATATTACGGCCCACCGATAAGGTGGATGATTGTTTATATTATATTATGGCCCACCGATAAGGTGGATGATTGTATTATAGCCCACTGATTAGCTGGATGAATGATATATATCATATGTTTCCATAACTTGCACTATTAGCATCTTATATCTATACGTGATGGTGATGTTTCTTGAATTACATGCATATGAATGGACATGGATGAAGATTGGTTCTCTTGGGCCTTATCGGCTTCCGGTGCAAATCCGCCCCGTTGGAATTCAGGGCGTGACACAACAATAAATCTATGTTGTAGTAGATGATAACAAATTTCCATAGAATATTGAGGCTTCAGTCCATGAGGTATGCTTAGTGGGGCAATTATGGTGCAAATATTCCTTCTTGCAGAATCTTATGCTCACGATCCAGAGGTTATGATGGCACCTACGCCAACCCAACCTTGGTAGTTAAGCCCAACTCCAAAAGAGAATAAATAACAAGAAGAAGATAAATAATAAGCAAAACATGAGACATTAGAATACTGTCAAGCAAATACGATAACAAGGAAAATATCAAAATAATACAACTCAAATCCGCAATGATCTAGTATTATGACTAAGAGCAATTCTAAAACTAATATAAAGTACAAATACATAACATTTGTCAGTACATAAGAGAGTTAGATGAAGCCAGCAACATGCTCCAGATAAGGAGCTCACCTTGACTCCGAAATTCCAAAGATGCATGAAATCATGATCCATGGGTAGCACTCAATCTGGGATCTATGCCAAAAGGGTATAGAGAAGGAGTAAGTACGATCTACTTGTACTTATTAGGCATCATAGGTCAACCAAGAAAAATAGTCAAATAGACAAGTAAAGTAAACTATGAGTAATGCATCTGCCCTAAAAATAGAAAAGTCCCAACGGCTCAAGCCGTACAACTCCTAATAGTGTAATAGTAAAATCTCAACTTCAGTATATGGATATCAACACCACATAAAAAGAAGTCCAGTTCATAGTATCAATCACAAAAGGGATAAAAGAAAGTACAACATAATGATATGGTATGTATGCAATGCTCAAATGTTCACTTTGCTTACTGCCATCGAGCCTAAGCTTCTAGGAGAGGATCCATAGGGGGTTCAAAACCTATACGCTAATCACAATATCATCAATCAACCTTGCCGACACTTCTCTTGGCTAATATGATATATTTTCTTTCCTAAGGAAATCCAATTCCATAGTAATATCAGTTCCATGAAAATGAGTCATGAATGAGTATATATGATCATAGCAAAATCAACAACATAAAATAATTAGCTCATCAATGGTATGAATGAACTCAAATCACCCCAATCTCAATAATTCCTGATATAATTCCCTCATGGAAACACAATAGTAATGAATCATATAAGACATCAATGATATCAATCCAAGCCCCCAAATGGGTCACAATAATAATAAAGAACAATTAATGCTCGAACAAGACAAATACCATCCCCAATACGGGTAACACAATTGTAATAATGATTTCAAAAGATGAAGACAATAACATATTCCCCAACCAATAGCATACTTTACATGATTTGTTATCTATCCAACCCGGTCTTAAGAAAGTTAAGCCATAACCTACTTTGAAATCCAAAATACGAGCCTCAACCCTTAAAAAAGAAGCCTTTCCCTTTCTAGCAGCTTCAGAACTCTCCCAATCTATCAAAAATAGATTCTATACTTAATTAGGAGTGTATTGATACCCATAGTGGAATACTTTAGTTCCAGGTATAAAATCACACGAAAAATCAATCCCAAAAATAAAAGAGTAAAACTAAAATTTTAATAAAGAATCATACTACCCATAATTTAAGGGTTCTAAATATGAAATTTCATCGAAAATGTAGTTGAAATTGGGTTATAAATCATCGAAATACCCATCTGTCACTTTACCAGGTAAAATCCAAAATCTCAAGTATAAAATCGAGTTTTGAAGATGATTTTATAATATAATCAATGGGTAATGGATAAAATAGGTTTAAATGCTTACCCAAATCAAAGTTGATGAAAAACCCTCTTAGATTCTCCAAAAATCGTGTTCCCCAAGCTTGAAAATCATGATAGTGGAGTTAAATTGCAAAAATGGGGTTTAAATACTATTCAGATGAACAATCCCATTTTTGCAAACTTGGTTAAACCTTCACATTCGCCAAGGATACCAACCCGGACTAACCACAAATACGGTGGATTGGTTGCAAAATAGTAGAAGGAAGAGCCTGACCCGATCCTAGTTTACTCTTTATTAAAGTGGTCCCACCATCATGTTAGTGAAGGAGAATAACTTTCTTCCCTACAAACGCGATGGCAACACAAGAAATGTGAAGAAGGCCATGGGCCTGCACCAGAACCTTGCACTCACAATATTTTATTGATTAAAATGTCTCAAAATGGAATCTTGGAATTCATTGGGGCCCCACATAAATAAACCAATAATTCTACTAGGCTAATTTAAATGTTTCAGATTTAATGGAATAGTCGGATTTACCAAAAGAGGTAGTTATTAATAAGTTTCATCCTGGGAACCACTTTAGGCTAACTAAACTAGTTTCTCACTCAAACACTCAAAAATCATAATAGAGCCTTAAAATCCAAATCAACCATGCTACTAATCTAAAATTGACATTTCAGATCTAATAGAACTGACATTATCACCATCTAATGCTTGAATCACAAAATATTGATCACTTTAAAGGCTACTCAAAACCACAAACTTATATAAATCACTCCTAGATGTTTTGAGGACCATGCCAGCCATCCCCACAACTCATAAATAATATAAACCAAAAATGAGGAAGGGTAAAATGGTCAAAACATATCGTAACCCAAAATCTCATATCATGATAGTACCTACTATAAACCACCAGTAGGTAAGCCAAACTCATAGTCCAGAATGATGACTAATAGGTTAACAAAAGAAAAAGATAACCACAGTAAGGCCAAGACTGAATAAAAAGACTAATATAGAAAAAATGACACAACATACACAAAAAAAAGGAGAGAAAGAGTTAGAAGAATACAAGTATACCCCCAAGACCTGGTATCAGTTGGTGTAAGATTGACTAAACATAACTGGAGTACTAGGTAAATATAATATACACAGAACTAGCTTCAAAATGCAACACAAAGACCAACCTAGCAAAGTAGTGGGAGAAGGAACAACCCTAAACTCCAAGAGCTCATCCCAAGTCACAGATCCCAAACAGCTCTACACGAGGCACACGTTAGTAGCGACAACGTGTACTAGGATATAAATTGGGGAAAAAGATATAAAAGTGCAGTATGAGTACAAAATATGTGGCACACAATAGGCTGATGTGCCGATATTCTGACGGCATATGAGGCTTTTGACTAAGAATAATTGTATGTTCTTAAGCAAATTTTGTTATTTTTAATTGTATTTTACTTCTTTGTAAATGATAAGTTTACATGAGAGAAAACAAGAGAAAGTCAGCTGAAAAGGCTAGTTGATGAGCTGTCAACTAAGTGACAAGCCATCACCAAGCTCGTCAACCCTAAGTAGAATTGAAGTTAAGAAGAAATAAGTTGACAATTTGAGTTGATGAGACATAAACTTATATTGTTAAATTTAGGTAGAATATAAGGTTTACAAGAAGCTAGTTGAAGACATGAGTTAACCAGTTGTTAACTTGTTGACGAGCCATCAACTTCATTGTCACCTTTGAGCGGGCCAAGTTCAGGATTTATTTTGAATTAAAGATTTTGTGTACTATAAATAGCAACTTTTAGGGGTTTTCTCAGTATCTTATGCTATCTCACTGTAGAAGTTACAGAGTTACAAATATTTTTAAAGTCTTGAAATTGTTCTTGGATTTTCAGCAACTTTGTTTATCTTGAAAGACAGTTGAAGTGTGAATCCATATTTTATAAAGGGTAACCTTCTAATCTATGAATTGTTTATCTTTATTTTCTTTTGAAATTATGAGCAACTAAACTCCCACAACTAGGGTTATGGAATCCATGATGAAATCTCTAATTTAAAGGCGACTGTTGTTGGGATTTGATGGTTAATTGGAATTATATCAGTAGTCTCTTCATCTTAATTATTTTTTGGTGGTTACAAAAATTAGAACATGCCTTAGGGTTATTTTCTTTAAATAAGGAATTAACATGAGAAAAGGATTATCCATGAGGATTCAGAGCCTCAACCTTTGTGTGATGGTTAATGCTTTAAGAAGATTAACAAACTTGAAATGGAATCGAATTTTTATAATATCATATTTAAGTTTGAGAGAATTAAAGTGTTAATCACTCAATTATGTTGAGAAACATTTGAGTGAACATTAGAAATAGACAAATTTATATTTTCTAATTTCATGAGAATCCTGTGCAGCAATCGACATATAATTCTGATAGAAACCATGGTTAACATAAACCTTGTTCATTTCTCTACTGATTGATATTTTGATAATTTGACATTATTTACTGGTAACAAATTGAAATTTTGATCATAAATCACTCGATACATAACCCCTCCCCCCATTTTATGGAAATTATTGATTAATAGTCACTTAGATCATATACAATTTAATTATCAATTGAAATCAGGGGATTAACTTGACTCCATGTATTGGGAATACACTGGTGTGTGCCTTAGTAACAAAAGAAAAGTAAATTAGGAAACAGAAACCAACATCCCAACACACTCAATGAATCAATTCGGTAATCGTACTACCCAGCAACGATGCCAAAATTTGATGTCGCCGAAATTACACCTCGTAATGAAGTATATAGCGGTTGCTATCAAATATAGAACTTCCATAGGGAATAAATCTAAATATCAAGCATGAAGTAGTTGAGGCAATCAATAATAATCTCTAAAATAAGGGAGATTTTTGTAAATAAATAATTCAGTAGTAATAGTTGTTGCTTTGTTGGATTTATAATCAATATGAGAGAAGAACTAGGACTGTGTTCCTAAATAACTGCATAGCTTCGTAGGTTTTTTGTACTTTGCAATATTTCCTGGTGTTCAAAATGTAAAATTGATATGTTATGTATACTTAGAACAGCTTTATGATCTTGTCTAAGCCATATCCATAAATTAGTTTTCTCTTCTCCTGAGTTTGCATTACTAACCCCTATCTTGGATCCCAGGTTAGCTATCCTGGATTATTGGCTAAAGCTATTAAGTGGAGGTTGATAGCTCCAAGTCTCTGTTGTTTATACCCATCTTCCCATCCATACTTATCTTTTTGTCCAGAATAAAGATAAGGTGAGTTCTAATAGTGTACACTACCTGAAAGAAATCAAACCCAAGGAAACAACAATACATGTATGAACACCGATTAAGGATCACTCCATACTACGAATCCTACTTTGTTAATCTGTCATGGTTCCCACAACCCTAGTTGTGGTGTTTAGCTACTCATAATTACAAGAATATAAGAAAAAAACTTATAAGAAAACATAATCATGAACTTACAATAGTAACATGATAAACTCAAAAATCTCACTTTGAATTAAAACCCTAAGAATTAATGTTTGTATATCCAAAACCAAGACTGTGCCTTAGAATCTTACAATAATAAAATAGAATTTAAACTTATACAATAGAATAAAAAAAGAGTATTTATAGTCAAAATAAAACCTATCCTAAACATAACAGGATTTTTTTGTCGGTCATCTCGGACAAAGGGAAGGTACGATTGTGATTTGATTCCACAATCTTCCTTGGTCTTTGTGGTTTGCTCATCAACTTTGTCATTTTATGTCTTCATTAGTATGAACCTCAGTACGACTTCGTGTTTTCTACCTACGATCGTACAAGTCATCTGATAATGTTACTTCAACTCCTGCAAACTTCAACTCTGACCTTCATTCCTACGACCTCTTAGTACTACCATCATTTCTATGTATGGTCATGGGATCCAGTCATCTGATCTTCTTCTCACTTAGGTTGTGTAGCCTTGCTTTCTAGAAAACCTGCCCATGATCATGTTGTACGATTGTGACATTAATGCACGATTGTAGAAGGCTTACGTCTGATGCATTTTTTGTCCAAAATCTAGCACTTTACGTCTCCTGCACTATTTGACCTGTAAATACCCAAAAACCCATTATATCTACATATAAATACCCTTGTACTTGTAAATATTCACCATTTTAAACATCAAAAGTGTCATAAGTTCACGACACATCAGAGGGCCACATTTGTAAAGAGTCAAGCCTTTTACTATCTTGTTCACATGCCCATCCTCGCGTTTAAAAAGAAGTACATCCTCGCAAGCTTATCTTTTCTCTTTTCAATCACAAAGAAATAGCTGCATTCATAAAGGACTGACTCAGTTAAGAATCGTATATGAGATACGGATCCCCCGATCGCGATAAAAAGACCCCAGGCTATATATATTCTCCTTCCTCTTGATTTTCAGCCATTTTCAAAGAAAAAATTCACTATTTTTAGAGCCTGGAGCATGGGAACTGTGGTAAATAATCTATTACAGCTGAAGTATGTTAATTCAATACCTATTGATCATTTTCCATTGATTTTCCCCATCTAATTTTGTCCTAGTTCCATTTAATTCCTAGTATTAGGTTTTTGATTTCCTAAACTCTTCGGGGCTGTTTTGAGCCCCAAATCGGACTCCATTTGTGCTCAGTTTTTGAGCATTTTTTCCTTGTCCTTCAAGGCATCTAATGATAGATTCAATTTTTGTGTTATGTATGTAGGGTCCACGAGACTATTTTTACTCAATTTTTGGCTCGGAGTTTATTATTGCAATATGGGTCTTATTTTATTTGTAATGATATATAGATTGTATTCATGATATCGCGATAACATTCTAAGACTGAGTAGAGAGGATGAGTAGCTTGTGGATGGTTCGAGGTCACTGTTCGACATCCAAGTAGGTATGGTCTACTTTTTCACTGATCCATGGCCTCCTTTGAGGAAATTATGGATAGAACATTAACTTGATCCTTAGTTTAAAGTACCCGCTATAGCTGCAGGATTAAATTGGTATTACTTATATACTTGCTTCGACCTTAGGTTGACAGTGGCAATCCTTAGCATAGATTTGTGGTAGTATCATTTGATAAAGATGTTGTTTCTTGCATGACTCTTAGTATTAGACTTCCTCTTGTTACGTTTGTTTTTTGGATTTCTATACATATATATATACATATTTACCTTGTTTGGTACAATGGTGGGCCCGAGGTCTTAGTTACAAACTGGTTAAAAATCAGGTTATTTTTCTATACTATGTGAGAGCTGTGACTTTAGTTTATAGATGCTTGGATGCTTACATTTTATTGTTTGGATATTGGTGATGGCATTCATACATTTATACATGCTCATGCATGTTTGTGCTATGATTCCAAATGAAAATATATATTTTACAACTATTTTAACAAAAGGGGTTATTCACACTTTTTCACTCATAAATAAATTTTCAAAATCAGAGTCAAACCACCCTTACTTTTAGTTTATAATCTTTTAAACTAAGACATACTATTTCAAAAAATTAGATCGAGTCAGATTTTGATCCATTCTCGATTTATTCGTTCACTTGATATTTACTTGTTCCAGCCGATTGATGATCTCAACCCTTCATACTCTAATTTCTATCATTTTAAGTCCCAATTTAATCTCGAGCACTGGATTTTACTGATTTCTACTTATTAGACTCAATTTGAGGCATGTCTCTTATTACCATTATACTTATCTCTGGTATGATTATGGAGTAGATTTAGTATGGACTATCTTTGGAATTCCCAGTTCGAGATCGGGTTGTATATATAGATGTCTCAAGTCCCCTATGGTCCCTCCATCTGGGAATCATAGTAACAAAGAAGAGGGATACCCCATAGGCCCTGCCTTACAAGCCGCAGAGCCGAAGGAGGTATATATACATTTTTAGATATTCCACTATGTTCATATGGTAGTATTTGATTTACATTACACTCGTACATTTATATGGTTTGCCTATTACTAGCATGATTATTTACTATTTGTACCTATAGGCCTTATAGGGTGCTAGTGAGGTTATGTTTATTGTTGTGTACCTTTTGGGCTTATGGGGGTTTCGTTAGGTTATTGTTTGACTATACTATATAGCTTGTGGCAGGATGGTAATTTGCATGTACTAACTATTTTAGGTACATTTTGTGGTTCCTTTCTTCTTTAGCATCATTAGTCGTTGTATTAAACTATCTTGCTACGCTCTTACTTCGTGAAGGACATTTGGAGTGTACCACTATTAGTATTCTCCCATAGTGTGATTCTTGCAATTATTAGGTTGTTAAGCTATCTCCTTCATGTAAGTACTTTTATCACTAGTTATTTGCATAGTATTGCTGTATATTTCTTCTCCTCTATGTATTTATAGTGTGTATCTCTTCTTACCTAGCTATCTTCATGGTATATTATTTCTTATTTTGTTGATTTAATGTATATCCTTGCCTTACGTGTTATTTATGCTTGCATCTATTGTTGGTTCTCAGTCGGCCTACACCTATTGAGTACCGAATGTTTAATACTGATACTACAGTTTTTCACCCTATAGATCATAGTATGAGTTCTCGATACTGACATGTGCATCGTACGGAGCTATCATGGATTAGAGATTTAGGGTGACCTCTTGGCATCCAAAGTTGTTCCTTCTCCCTCAATCTTTTTACTAGACTATTCTTTATTTTATATTTTGGAGGCAGTTCTATATATATTGTGTTTACCTAGTACTCCTTTTATGATAGTGGCTCCTGTATCGACTGACACCAGGTCTTCAAGGTATTTTTTTTCTTCTTGTTCACTTTCTCTTTTTATTCATTTATATTGTGTCTTGTTTCTCTATATTGGTCTCTCTATTTAGTCTTGGTTTTTTCTATTTATCCTTTTTCTCTCATTAGCCCATTACTTGTCATTCTAGGCTATAGGTTGGCTTACCTACTGGTGGGTTATAGTAGGTTCAATCACGATCTGAGATTTTGGGTCTTGAGAGTTTAGTATCAGAGCCTAGGTTCATCGGTGTCATTGGTCTAAGAGCAAAATTCCTACTAGATTCTTGCATATCAGTACGATGACATCCATATGCTATCATTGGAAGGCTATGGCGCATTCCTAGGAAATTGCATTTCTTAACTCCTTATCATGTGTCCTTACTTCTGTCAACTTTTAAGTACTTTTTTTTAGCTCCACTCCTTCTCATATGGATAAGACAAGGTTGTCGATAGATATGCATAGGACTTCTGTGTAACACCCCGTACCTACCAAACCCTACTTGACGACGTTGAACAATGGTTACTTAAGTGTCAAGAACCAAAAGTATGTATTGTGTAATGTTATTGATGAGATAATTGATATTGGGCCTAGTACATGAGATTAGACCTTCGTAGGAGGTGTAACACCCCGTATGTTGTCGAACCTATACGGCTACGTGTACATTTATGGAATTTGTAAAACATGAGAGACTTGATGAATTATACATTAATTTGTTAGGTATTAATGAGTCATGAGCTATTAGGCCAAATGAGGCCCGAAACAAGAGTAAAAGACTAGGCCCAATGGGGCAAAATGATACAATCTTCCATTTGACCAAATCAGCCATGCATTTAATGCCAAGAATTGGATAAGAGAGACTTCAAGGGACTATAAAAGGGGCACCAAATCAGATTTTTAATTCATTTGGACACCCATGCCTTTTCTAGAATTATCTCAATATTTCTTATATCATCCAAACCCTAAGTTCTCATCTTTGTGGACAAGATCATCATCTTGCAAGACTTGGTAATTGTATATTATTATGGTTTAATATATTTTATTCATGGAAGATGGTTTATATCATGTTGGTTATGTTGGTGAAGTGTGAGAAGTTCACTATGTGTAAAACAATTTGTGTTTGCTAAATCGGAGGATGGTTTTGCCTTGTAAACTTGAACATAGACTTGTTGTCTTGAAGGAAGTGAACTTGATGTATTCAATATTGACATGTGAGATGTGATTATAGTCTTGCCTTGTTTTATCCTTGTGTATAATGTTTGGAATTGTTGTTGTAAATTCGGTCATGGATTTGGTGACGGATTGAAAAGCAAGTGACGTTTTGGTGATGTTTATGTGTGTTGTGAGACCATGTCTGATTGTTGGAATGTAAGATGATCAAAAATATGTTAAAGGAAATTTATTCATGATCATGGACCATTCATTGCATTAAAAGACCCAAAACGAACCCCGGTGGCCGAAAATAGGCATCCGCCCTCGCAGGTGAGGCACCTGCGCCAACGCAGATGCCCTTGGACACTGCCAAGGGCCATCAAACGCCGTAGGTCAGACACATGCGGGCGCAGGTGGCTTCGCAGGTCCCTTCCAGAACCCCGTTTTGCATGTTTTTTACCCCCGAAGGCCCTATACCCTTTATGGATATAATTAGCAACTTGTGATACCATTTTAATGACTTTAAAGGGGCGTATGGAAGTATGTTGGACTATTTTAAGTATTTATTGTTGTTCATAAGTTGTTATGAGGCAAGTTGATAGGAGGAATTGTGACGGAATGCTAATGAGAAAGCATAAACGGTAAGTGTGGTGTGAAATGCTATTGATGTGTGATATTTTGGTCAATGTGTGGAATATTACGGTGTTGTTGGTATGAGAATGCAGTGGATTGTATTGTAAAGGGTGAAATGATGTTATACGGCAGTCATATAGCTCATTGTCGTTTTGTACACTTGTATGGTAAATAGTTGTTAACGAGAGTTCCATTATGAACTTGTATTGTAGAGTGAAACATAAAGAAGGAGATGGACTGTTGTGTTCATATATAGACTTGTGTACTCATACTAAGAAGTGAAGATATGTAAGGTTACTCTGTCCGTATCTTTCTATAGCATATAGTGTTCACATTGACGTTACACTTGTCCTATTCCAAAATGTTCTAAGGTATCCTATTTTCGGTTACTAATGGTTGTTATCATATGTTTCCTACTCATTGATAAATTGTGAATCACATGTCTAGTGTTCCAAAAGCTCAATAAGGTTGTGTTCTAAAGTTCCAATAGTGGTTATACTCATGTGTCTTTTTCATTGATTATTGTCCAATGGTTCCAATAGTGTTATGTTTCCCATAAGGCTATGTTTCCAATAATGTTTATTCACATGTCTCTCACTCATTGGTTATTGATCCAAAGGTCAAGTAAAGTTATGACTATCATTGTATCAATCTCAAAGTAACGAATGAAGTAATGCATATGTGGTTAATGATCAAGTTGAGTGGTAGCTTTGGGGGCAAAATGCCTAGCTCAAGCCGATCCCGAGATTGATTGATCAGGGGGCAGTCCTAGAGGCATAAGCTTAGCTCTAACCGATCCTGACAGGGGGCAGCTCTAGAGGTAATAACCTAGTTGGAGCCGAACCTGATATGTTAGTATGGGTGGCAGCTCTAGAGGTAATAACCTATCTCGAGCCAATCCCGATATATATTGATTCATGGGTGACAACTCTAGAGGCACAAGCCTAGCTCGAGCCGATCCCAACATAACGATATGTTATGTTAAAACCCACTGTTCAGTCGGGGCCCGGGTATCACAGGTCACAGGCAAATATGAATAATCATAGAAGCAAAGAAAGTAATGAAAGCAATATTCTTGATTCCCAAAACACAAAATGATAACTTATCCACATTGGTTATGCATTTGTATTTGAGGTCATTGATATATTTACATACCATACAGTTTCATTTGCGCCTTACATACTCAGTACATTATTTGTACTGACCCCTTTTGGGGGATTTACCTTGTTGCAGGCGCAGGTACTAGTAGACCTCCTCAGAAGGCTGCGGACCATATACAGATCTTTGGTGAGCTCTAGTTGCTTCGGGGCTTCCCAAGTCACATGTGTACTCTAGGTTTTGCTATTATGTAAATATTGTATAGACATGGTCATGTATCTGTAGAGGCTTTGTAGACGGTTGTGGGTAGACAAATGTAAGAGATGTATGTCCATGTTGACTTGATGGCCCTGTCAGCCAAGTTTCACTTATGTATATATTTATCACATGTTTAATGAATTCCATTATTAGCATTTTAAGTTCTTACGTGATAATAGTATTGCTTATGGCATGCATATGAACGAACATAAGCAAAGATTGGTTCTCTCGGGCCTTATCGGCTTCGGGTGCCAATCTTGCCTCAATGGAATCTGGGGCATGACAAAAGTGGTATCAGAGCAGGTCGTTCTAAGGGTGTCTACAAAGTCGTGTCTGTGTAGAGTCTTGCTTATGGATGTGTTGTGCACCACATTTATAAGTAGGAGGCTACGGGACATGTAGGATGTTGTTTCCTTTCTTCATTTCTAGATCGTGCAATAGAGCCAGTGTTGTAAGTTGAATTGTACCTGACCATGGTAATTGTTTTACTTGGGTATAGTAAAATGCCAATCACAAGAAGAGGTAGAGGCAAAGGTAAGCAGGTAGATATGTCTGCCGGTGAAGGAATGAGTAGATCACCACCTGACCAAGCTAGTCAAGGTGGAGCTGACGCTGAAATTGCATTACAGTCTTCTTCTACTTTTCCAGCTTCAGAAGAGCCAAGAGGTAGAGAAGTATCTGCAGAACCTCCTATGACTGCCACGGATCAGGATTTGAGAAATGTAGTATATATGTTGACACAGCTAGTTGCTGCACAGACACAGGGACGAACTGGTCCAATGATAAATGTTGATGATGCGGCTAGGGTGGCGAGTCGCAGAATGCAGGACTTCCTGAAATTAGACCCTCCCATATTAACAGGGTCAGATCCGGAAGCAGATCCACAAGATTTTGTGGACTAATTTCAAAGAGCACTAGAGGTGATACACGTAACAGGTGTAGAAACAGTTGAATTAGTAGCTTATAGACTAAAAGGTGAGGCCATATTATGGTATGAGGACTGGAAAAGATCAAGGGGTATTGATGCACTCCTAGCTGGTTGGGAAGAATTTAAAATAGCATTTCTTGATCATTACCTCCCATATGAGGTTCGGGAGGCACGTGCAGACCAGTTTTTGAATTTACGTCAAGGGAACATGAGTGTTCGAGAATATAGTCTTCAGTTCAATTCCTTAGCTCGATATGCTCCAAATGTGGTAGCTACAATGATAGACAGAGTCCATCGATACGTGGACAGGTTAGAACCATATTTGGTAAGGGATTGTACCATTGCTGCCGTGAATAAGGATATGGACATAGCTAGAATTCAGGCCTTCGCACAGAAAATGGAGGACCAAAGGCAAAGAAAAAGGACGCAGGAATCTGAGGAAGGTCCATTAAAAAGGGCTAGACTTATGGGGCAATCTATGGTGTCCCCAGGAGAATCTAGACCTCGAATGTTACCACTGGGACCCTCATTGTCTTATTCTACAGCAGGCACCCAACCCCAATTCCCAAGGTTTAGGGGCAGTCAATCTGGACAGAGTGGTGGAATGCAAGGTTCACAGATAGTAGAATTTTCTCGTCCTCCATGTCAGCATTGCGGAAGATACCATTTAGGTGAATACCGGTTGGGGACAAATGCTTGTTTTTGGTGTGGCACAAAGGGGCACATAATGAGAGACTGCCTAGAAAGGGGTGCGAGTGGTATAGCATGACCTATGGGATCAACCGTTGTATCATCAACATCGGTTCCTTCCCCAAGCAGAGACGTTCAGCCTATTGGTCGTGGTAGAGATATGAGAGGAGCAACTAGTTCCAGTGGGGCCCAAAATTGCACTTATGCTCTAGTGGACCGGCAGAATGAGGAGGCATCTCCTGATGAGGATGCAGGTATATTCTCCATATTTTCGAATGATATAAATACCCTATTATATGTCATGTCATTGATTACTAGAGGGTCATCAGTTAAGTCAATTGACATATCTCCACCTGTTGGTGAATTTAGTAGAGTCAAAGACACATATCGTAATGATATAGTAGATGTTTGTGACCATAGGTGATTAAGCACCTTTAAAAAGCATTACTAATGAAATAAAGGGGAATTCTCCCTATACAACATGCCATGTGAAATTGCCGTAAGTGCATAAGAGTTCTGTTTCATATTGCTCCCATTGTAAATGTATCAATTACGGAGGATCTCACTAGGAAGGAAGAGCTACCTATTGCTATTTTAGACCAACAAGTGAAGAGGTTAAGAAATAAAGATGTAACTTTCAAAAAAGTTCTTCGGAGAAATCAACAAGTCGAGTAGATAAGAGACCAAGGTACCCATATTTGTTCCAAACAGAAGGAAAAGTTCACAGTGTGGAAGTGGGGAAAGGATAAGCAATTATCTATGAGTGTATATGTATAGAGATGCTAATATAGAGATGCATTTGTTGCACATGAGACGATGAGACGATGTTGTTAATATTCGAGGACGAATGTTTCTAAGGAGGGGAGAATGTAACACCCCGTACCTACCAAACCCTACTTGACGACGTTGAACAATGGTTACTTAAGTGTCGAGAACCAAAAGTATGTATTGTGTAATGTTATTGATGAGATAATTGATATTGAGCCTAGTACATGGGATTAGACCTTCGTAGGAGGTGTAACACCCCGTATGTTATCGAACCTATACGACTACATGTACATTTATCGAATTAGTAAAACATGAGAGACTTGATGAATTGTACATTAATTTGTTAGGTATTAATGAGTCATGAGCCATTGGGCCAAATGAGGCCCAAAACAAGAGTAAAATACTAGGCCCAATGGGGCAAAATGATCCAATCTTCCATTTGACCAAATCAATCATGCATTTAATGCAAAGAATCGGATAAGAGAGACTTCAAGGGACTATAAAAGGGGCACCAAATCAGATTTTTAATTCATTTGGACACCCATGCCTTTTCTAGAATTATCTCAATATTTCTTATATCATCCAAACCCTAAGTTCTCATCTTT
The DNA here is from genome assembly GCA_031232105.1 of Capsicum rhomboideum. NCBI lineage: Eukaryota > Viridiplantae > Streptophyta > Magnoliopsida > Solanales > Solanaceae > Capsicum > Capsicum rhomboideum. The sequence continues at coordinate 58,496,986 of CP124718.1, forward strand.
GTGGACAAGATCATCATCTTGCAAGACTTGGTAATTGTATATTATTATGGTTTAATATATTTTATGCATGGAATATGGTTTATATCATGTTGGTTATGTTGGTGAAGTGTGAGAAGTTCACTATATGTAAAACAATTTGTGTTTGCTAAATCGGAGGATGGTTTTGCCTTGCAAACTTGAACATAGACTTGTTGTCTTGAAGGAAGTGAACTTTATGGATTCAATATTGACATGTTAGATGTGATTATAGTCTTTCCTTATTTTATCCTTGTGTATAATGTTTGGAATTGTTGTTGTAAATTTGGTCATGGATTTGGTGACGGATTGAAAAGAAAGTGACGTTTTGGTGATGTTTATGTGTGTTGTGAGACCATGGCTGATTTTTTGCATGTAAGATGATCAAAATATGTTAAAGGAAGTTCAATCATGATCATGGACCATTCATTGCATTAAAAGACCCAAAACGAACCCCGGTGGCAGAAAATGGGCATCCGCCCTCGCAGGTGAGGCACCTGCGCCAAATGCCCCTAGACACTGCCAAGGGCCATCTGCAGCCACAGGTCAGCCACCTGCGGGCGCAGGTGGCTGAGCAGGTCCCTTCCAGAACCCCATTTTGCATGTTTTTTTCCCCCGTTGACCCCTGAAGGCCCCTATACCCTTTATGGATATAATTAGCAACTTGTGATGCCGTTTTAATGACTTTAAAGGGGTGTATTGAAGTATGTTGGACTATTTTAAGTATTTATTGTTGTTCATAAGTTGTTATGAGGCAAGTTGATAGGAGTAATTGTGACGGAATGCTAATGAGAAAGCATAAAGGGTAAGTGTGGTATGAAATGCTATTGACGTGTGATACTTTGGTCAATGTGTGGAATGTTATGGTGTTGTTTGTATGAGAATGCAGTGGATTGTATTGTAAAGGGTTAAATGACACTATACGACAGTCATATAGCTTATTGTCGTTTTGTACACTTGTACGGTAAATAGTTGTTAACGAGAGTTCCATGATGAACTTGTATTGTAGAGTAAAACATAAGGAAGAAGCTGGACTGTTGTGTTCATATATAGACTTGTGTACTCATACTGAGAAGTGAAGGTATGTAAGGTTACTCTGTCTGTATCTTTCTACAGCATATACTATTCATATTGATGTTACACTTGTCCTATTCTGAAATATGCTAAGGTATCCTATTTTTGGTTACTAATGGTTGTTATCACATGTTTCCTACTCATTGATAAATTGTGAATCACATGTCTCATATTCATTGTCTAGTGTTCCAAAAGCTCAATAAGGTTGTGTTCTAAAGTTCCAATAGTGGTTATACTCATGTGTCTTTTTCATTGATTATTGTCCAATGGTTCCAATAGTGTTATGTTTCCCATAAGGCTATGTTTCCAATAATGTTTATTCACATGTCTCTCACTCATTGGTTATTGATCCAAAGGTCAAGTAAAGTTATGACTATCATTGTATCAATCTCAAAGTAACGAATGAAGTAATGCATATGTGGTTAATGATCAAGTATGGGTGGTAGCTTTGGGGGCAAAATGCCTAGCTCAAGCCGATCCCGAGATTGATTGATCAGGGGGCAGTCCTAGAGGCATAAGCTTAGCTCTAACCGATCCTAACAGGGGGCAGCTCTAGAGGTAATAACCTAGTTGGAGCCGAACCTGATATGTTGGTATGGGTGGCAGCTCTAGAGGTAATAACCTATCTCGAGCCAATCCCGATATATATTGATTCATAGGTGGCAACTCTAGAGGCACAAGCCTAGCTCGAGTCGATCCCAACATAACGATATGTTATGTTAAAACCCACTGTTCAGTCGGGGCCCGGGTATCACAGGTCACAGGCAAATATGAATAATCATAGAAGCAAAGAAAGTAATGAAAGCAATATACTTGATTCCCAAAACACAAAATGATAACTTATCCATATTGGTTATGCATTTGTATTTGAGGTCATTTATATATTTACATATCATACAGTTTCATTTGCGCCTTACATACTCAGTACATTATTTGTACTGACCCCTCTTGGGGGATTTAGCTTACTTGTTGCAGGCGCAGGTACTAGTAGACCTCCTCAGTAGACTGCGAACCATATACTGATCTTTGGTGAGCTCTAGTTGCTTCGGGGCTTCCCAAGTCACATGTGTACTCTAGGTTTTGGTATTATGTAAATATTGTATAAACATGGTCATGTATCTATAGAGGCTTTGTAGACGGTTGTGGGAAGACAAATGTAAGAGATGTATGTCCATGTTGACTTGATGGCCCTCTCGGCCAAGTTTCACATATGTATATATTTATCACATTTTTCATGAATTTTGTTATTAGCATTTTAAGTTCTTACGTGATAATGGTATTTCTTATGGCATGCATATGAACGAACATAAGCAAATATTGGTTCTCTCGGGCCTTATCGGCTTCGGGTGCCAATCACGCCTCAATGGAATTTGGGGTGTGACATTCTGCATCTATTACCAGAGTCTCAGCACAAGGTCAGGATATAGAGGCAAAGCGTGATATTAAGAATCTGTAGCATCACCTAGAGGTTTTGGGGCCAGCCCAGGCTATGGAAGTATTTGTGACTGCCTCAACTCTTTAAGATACCATGTTAGGGATTTCGAGCCTTATTAAGGATACATCACAGGCAAGGATAGTGTTTGATATATTGAGTGGTTATCAGCCAGAGTTGGGTTTGTAGGTATTCAGCAGGGTTCTTTATTGGTTTCAAAGTATGAGATATGGTTTCTCGAGTGGGCTAAGCATAGTTCTATGATATATCCTACAGAGCATAAGATGGTGTAGAGGTTTATCAAAGGATTCACTTTACCACTTTTTTTGGCATCAAAACATTTGATAGTAGTTGGGTCTACCTTCCACCAAGTTGTTGATCACATGAAGACTATAGAGTGGGAATTTCTTGAGTCATATAAAGGTGACGGTAAAAGATCTATATAGTTTAAATGGTATTCCATTAGGAGATAGGGATCTTCCTAGTAGAGGTTACCATCAATCTCAGCCTTCCAGGTCTGCGTAGGTAGTATCTTAGATTATAGATGGTTCCCAGACAGGCTGTGGAGGTCATAGTGGACACAGTTCTGGTCAGGTATCAAAGGGTTCTCGATTTAGGTCCTCAGGCCATGGCGGTCGCTCTAGGTCAGTACGTACATCATGTTAGAGAGTTCCTGAGGTGTGTTATGATTATGGGAGGGTTGGTCATTAATCTAGGGAGTGCCCGTCAGCCAGTAGGTGTTAGCATGTGTTCCTCGTCAGACTAAGGTTTGTTATGATTGTAGGGAGAGTGATCATTTCAATAAAGAGTGTCCCCAACTTGAGATTATTGAGCAGTCAATATAGTTAGACCTATATCATAGGGATGTGGCACCTTCGGTCAGAGGCAGTACCTTGGGTATTATAGGTGGTCATACAAATACTCAATTTGGTGTCGGACATGATCATCTACGTGTTTCTTTAATGAGGCCAGGGCTGACACTTCATAGATAGCTACCATAGGTGTAATTCTAATTTGTTATACTTTACTTTTTTACGCTGTTTGATCTGAGGTTTTGATCTCCATTTGTGTTTACCTTCTCTGCTACTATCGTATTGTTATTATGAACCTTTTTCTCTAGGTTATTCATGTGTAACTACCCCAATAGATGATTTCTTTTAGTAGTGTATTGACTTTATGATTGCCTTGGGGTGTAGTGATCGAGTAAATCTCTTAAACTTTTACTTAGTTTCTTACGATGTGATTCTAGAATTGGACTGATTATATTTATTTCATTCCACTTGTATTGTATGCCATTACTATTGTTATCGCTTTAATTTTTGTTTATCCTTATTTGATAGATAACTACACAAACATTATCTAGTTAGTATCTTTTTTCAAGTGATTCTCTTCCGCTTGGCTTAGACAGCTTTCTTAGTTGATTGGCTTTCTTTTATTAGTAAGTTGATAGGTTGGTTGTTGAGAGGATTATTGTGAAGTAAGGTTTATCCTTTCATAGTTATATTGTAGTTCTAGCATTGATGATCCTTCGCTATAGTCAGTTCCTAAGGTTAGTAAGTCAGAGTTTGTTCTTTTAGTTTGTCTGGTTCATCACCCGATAGTGGTCTTGATCTTTGGAATTGATGTTTAAATAGGTACTCAGCTCTTTCTTTGATAATGTTCATGGTTCAGTTGAGTTGAGGGAGGTTAAAGCAAGTGGCTTCGTTAGCTTTGCTTTACGAGATTTATTCAACCTAGAGTGACTTCATGGGATGCTTAGTTTGGCCCTTACTTGACCATTGGGTGTCTATGGAAGTATGTACTTATGTATCAGATGTCGGCTACCAAAGTGGGTGTCTATTGGGGGTGAGTATTTATTGCCATGTATTGAGTACCTATTCAACATGATTCAAGATACAATCGTATTTCCTAAGTTGCTTGAGATTTGGTTATCATTAGGTACTCATTGGTTATATGCTTAGTTTGGCCCTTACTTGACCATTGGGTATATGCTTGAGATTTTGAAGGTGAGATTGGCTTGGGTATATGACATTCTTAAGGACTTATTGGTTCCAGTTGTGATTTTGAGTCTTTCTAATAAGGGTATGAGAGTTTAATAGATTTTGTGTTGGGGTGTTTGTTTGTCACTGTGATCGGTTTAGGTAATTGAAGTCGATTGACTTGGCTCCTATGTTAAGCTTATAGTAATATATTGCATATCTTATTTGCATCTTATGTTTTGTGGTTTGATTCAGTTGAGACATTGCCAACAGAGGGACTAGACTACCCATTGTCTATCAGTTCAGTTTTCTTCAATTTAGAGAGATTAACTTTGATAGAGGTTCGAGGGATGGTCATTAACACATATGGTGCAGGTTTCTATTACTTCTGACCTTGGTTCTCAGTTCACGTTGGGCTTTTTAAAGTCTACTCTATAGGAGATAGGTGTGCAAGTAAAGTTTAGAATGTCTTTTCACCCTTTTATTAGCATTCAGTTAGAGTGGATTGTTCAGGTTCTGGTGGCCATGCTCCGGACTTGTGATTTTTGTTTCAAGGGTCATGGGGACCAGTTCTTAGTCATTGATGAGGTTGCGTGCATTATCCACTACCAATCAATTTCGGATGGAGCCTTTCGAGGCATACTTCATGTTCTAGTTTATGTGGTTCTCCAGTGGGTTGGTTTTATACTTTCAACATTTGTGGTAATATGATTATGAAGGAAGGACTCGGATGATACTTGAGAGATTCTGTGTAGCTCATATTAAATATAAGGTTTGGAAAGACTAGATGATGTTAGTCTTGGGTTCAAAGCATGTGGTATGATTCATTTATTGGGTTGTCTTTAGCTTTGTTGGGTGGTTGCTTAGTTGCACTCTTATCTAAGTGGTGTCGGCATACTTTCAATGAGTTGTATGCTTTAGTCAAGCTCGATTCAGTTATAGGGTAGTTGGCTTTCGAGGAAGAGGTGATCATTGTTTGAGCAGTGAGGGATGTAAGTTGAAGTTGACAGGATTTCCTTAGCAATGTCTTATGAAAGCGTTGTTTAATTGGGGAGGTTAACTGGGGAGCCTTGCAGGGCACTAAGACCTACTACCTCATCTTTTTGAGCTTTTAAGCTCTTTATATTCCTTGACTTTCGAGGATGAAAGTCCTTTTAGTAGTGAATGTCGTAATAACCCTCTAGATCATTTTCTCCATTTTTGTATATTTTCTGTATTTCATATTTTCCCATGCAGCTACAGGTTATTTATGACTTGTTGGGACCGTCGGTTAGTTCTCAAGCAGTTCATTTGGGTTTTAAGCCAATTTTCCTACTTTGGAGCTTTAAAGTTGGGAAGCTTGACTTTGGTCAAAACTTTGAGTAAACATCTTTGAATGAGAATTTTGATAGTTCCTTTAGCTTCAAAACATGGATTTTAGGCTAAGGGGATCTTTGGTTCAGGTCCCATGGCTTTTGATCTCGTTTTGGGCTATTGGTTGGAAATTGGTAAAAATGGAACAGTGGGTATGGGGCCCATATTTTGTCGAAAAGATCTCTATTAGAAATTTTAATAGTTTTGTTGAGTTCAAAATGTCATTTTTGGTGGGGTAGAATAATTCATTTGCATTCACGGGGCTCTGAAGGAATCCCGAGAACCCATTTAGAGTTATTTCTAACTTAGCATTTTACTGGTTTTAAGCAGCTGGGGCAGGGCACAGTTGCCCTTCGCATTCTCAAACGATCAAGCTCTTGACTATCATATTCACAAGCCCATCTTCACATTCGTGAAGAAGGTTGGTCTACTCTGCTCAGCTTTACTCTTTGCGAATGGAAAGAACCGACCGCGCTCATGAAGTCCAGACCCAATTAAGCATCGTGTTCGCGACAAGGGTCCGACTATCATGATGAAGGGACCCATGGTACTATATATTCTCCTTCCTCATGATTTCAATTATTTTCAAAGAAACATTGTACCATCGTTGGAGCTTGAAGCATGGGAAACTGTGGGAAATCATCTATTGCAGCTGAAGTATGTTAATTCAACAACTCTTGATCGTTTTCAATTGTTTTCCCCATCTAATTCCTTCCTAATTCTATTTAGTTCCTAGAATTAGGTTTTTGAATTCTTGAAATCATTAGGGCTGTTTTGGACCCAATTGACACTCCGTTTGTGCTCAATTTCCGAGAATGTATTCCTTGTTCTTTAAGGGACCTAATGACGAATTCAATTTTTGATTTCGGATGTAGGACCCATAACCTTATTTTGGCCCAATTTTTTATCCAGATTTTATTATTGCAATATGGGTATTGTTTTATTTGTAATGATGTATAGATTTTGTTTATGGTAGCGCTACAACATTCAGATACTGAGTAGAGGGGATAAGTAGCTCTTGGACAAGTTTGAGGTTATTTTTTGGCATCAAGGTAGGGTACAATGTACTTTTTTCTAGAATCTGCTCTACGAGATTATGTATTGTATATATATTACATGTGGGGTAGGGTTTATTGGGTAGGTTAAGGGATAAGTTATCATTTCTCTTATCCTTGGCCTCATTTGGGGAACTTAAGAATAGAATAGTAACTTGATCCTCAGTTTAAAATGCCCGCTATAGTTGTAGGATTACGTTTGGTCTACTTATATACTTTCTTAGACCTTAGGTTGACAGTGGAAATCCTTTGCATAGATTTGGGGTAGTATCTGATCTTAGGTGTATTTATACACCCAAGTGTCATCATCTAAGCCCGTTTAGCTTAGTTTTGAGGATAATTTGATGTGCCTTGGAGATATAAAAAGTGTTTATGTGTATTTGTGTGTATTGAAGGTGCATTTGAAACAAGTCAAGAGTCAAAAAGATCAAATAGAACTTAGATGAGAAAACTGGTGTCGCTAGCTTGAGCTATGCTTGTTCTAGTGTACTTTGATTAGTTCTATTTTGTTGTATGGACTTATGGTTGTGTTGAAATGTTATAGGGAATCGGTTGAGGAGCTATGGAAGCTAAATCAAGCCTACAAGAAAGCCACAAGATGTGTGGGAGCAAGGGATGAGATCACAAGAAGGATGGATGCAACCCCCCACACAATGGAGGAGGGCATGCGCCGTACACTCCATGGCATGTGGGAAGGCATGCGCCGCACCCTCAATCGTGCATGAGAGGGTGTGCGCTGTACCAAGTATCACACTAGGTTACCTGATAGTGTTCATGATGTACATGCGATGTACCTTATTGGGCGTGCGATGGACCATATGTCGCTCTCTCCCCCCTTTCGGCCCAAAAATTGGTTTTTTTTACTTCGTTTAAGTAAGGGCAAAGTTGTAAATGCATGGGATTCATTTGGGGACCCTCATGGACTACCTAAATAACTATAAAAGGAGTACTTAGCCATATTTATTTACATCTTTTGAAATCTCTTGGGGAGACACACGAATTGGAGAGGAGGAGAAGGCAAGGAAGGCTCTACACTAGGATTTTTCTTCTTTTACTTTTCATTCTTATAGTTTAAAGTTATGAGCTCTTTTATGGAGAATGTTTGTATGAATATGAGTCGATAAACACCCTTATTATAGGGTTGAGTCTAGAACATGATTGCTTAATTATGGTTTTATAGTTGGTCTATTTACTTATCAAGTCATGTGATTGCTCTTGCGTTCTTGTTTTACTATTCTAAAGCGTCACGAACTTTAGGATAAATATTAGTCTCTAAACAAATTGACCATAGGAGTGGAGAGATGTAATGAAGAATGTAAGGAGTGTGGATCATGTCTTTAATGGTTATATATTGATTGTTGAAGAATGATTTGTGGTTAGGATAACAATATACCTAAACACCCCACTTGGTTAATGAAACGGGAAGATAGTTTAATGCATCCAAATTAAAGACTCATATCAACACTCAACAATGTAGTTACGAGATTAATTTGTGTAGAATACTTAGAGGATGACCATTCCCGAGTTGAGTATCAGCCCTATAGATCAACAATCACGATAGACACTAACACCGGCTAGAAACCATAGTTAGGCATGAATGTGAAGTAAATGCCTCAACCCTGGAACTCTTCATATATTGTTTACAATCCAATTTACTTATAGTTGTTATTTCTATTCTGTAGTTATAAAAACAAACTAAATCTATCTTGGTTTCAAATCGTACTTGTTTAACATGAATGTAATGCTTTAATTAGATTGCTTGTTAAACATATGTCCCTGTGGGATATATATTCGGCTCACAAAGAGCCACTGTATTACTTACACGACCACGTATACTTTTGTGTGTGTTTGGGAGCAAGAAGTTTTTGGCGCCATTACTGGGGACTTGAAAATTAGCAACCTTCTTATTTTTAGTTTTACTATTTTGTTTGATAAGTCCTAACAACTTGGTCTTAGCTACTAAATTTGCAAGTACAAGTTTAAATATTGAGTAAGCTGGCAAGGGAGAGGGAATTGGTTGAACCATATCCCGAACCTGAGCGATGCTTGCACCAATTGATAAGATAACCAGCACTTATATATCAAATCCCGCAAGTTCAAGAGGATGAGACTAATCCTGCAGCAATGAGTGATGAACGTCCACCTTGTAGGACAGTGCGCGATGTGGAAATCTTACTCGTAACTAATGAGACCTCTTGTATTCAAAAGCTAGCCGCATGAGACAGATTTGAGCTGAAGCAAAACATGGTGCAATTGTTGCACACAAGCGGGTAGTTTACAGGCTTATCACATAAGGATCCATAGGTTCATCTACAAAACTTAATGGAAATCAGTAATACTTTTATTCCCGCTGGAGTCTCCACAGACTATGTGAGGCTCACACTTTTCCCATTCTCACTTTTGGTAGAACTGAAGAAATGGTTGAAGGTAGAACCTTCAAACTAAATTACAACTTGGGACGATTTGGCAAAGAAGCTCCTCATCCGATTCTTTCATTTGGGCAAAACTGCAAGGTTAAGGAGTGAGATTCTGAGTTTGAAGCAAAAGCCAAATGAGAATATCTATCATGCATGAGTGAGATTTAAGTCACTTCTCAGAGATTGTCCACATCACCAATAGACCAATGAGGTATTAGCTCATACTTTTGTTGAAGGTCTTGACCACAATACGTAAATGTTGTTAAATTCTGTTGCAGGTGGTCAGGCATTGGAGAAAACCTATGATAAGTTGTACACTCTCCTCAATAGAATTACACAAGGTAATCCAGATTGGAATGGTGATATGTCTAGAAGCATGGTGAAGAAGCCTGCAGGTTTGATTGAGGTAGATAGTGTGACAGCATTGTCCGCACAATTGGCTAGCTTTCAGAATCAAATAATGGCCCAGTTCAACAAGTTGAGTGTGGCTCAACCTCAGGCACAGGTTAATGCAGTTCAGGAAGTTCAGACTTGGTGTGAAATTTATGGTAATAGTGGTCATTCTTCAAACTTATGTGGAGTAAATCTGAATTTTGTAAATTTTGTAGGCAATGCTCAGAGAGATAATCAAAACTATGGTAATGCCTACAACCGCAAATGGCAGAGTCATCCCAATTACTCATGGGGCAATAATCACGCTCAATCTCAGTAATTTCAACAGTAGTAAACCTATTCAAAATAACACTCAGGCCAATAATATTGAAGAGACTTTAAAAAAATACTGGCCAACCAAGAAAAAATGGTTGTGGAAATAAAAAATTAGCAACCTGCCCAAAAGAATTTGGAGATACAAATGGGTCAGTTAGCTCAGGTACATAACTCAAGACTCAAGGGATTAAACATAGTGATACAAAGCAAGCTCCAAAGCAAGTCATGGCAATCACATTGAGAAGTGTTAAAGATTTGATTTATGTACCTTCAAAGAAAAAATCATGAGGTACAAGCAGAATTAACCACACCGGAGCAAATAGAGAAGCAAACTCATCCCAAAAAAGCTGACAAAAAGGGGAAGTCTGAGTACCCTAATAAGAACCCGGCTGAGCAACATCAAAATAGACCACCACCACCTTTTCTTAAAAGGCTCAATAAAGTAAAATAAGATGCTTGTTTTAAGAAGTTCTTTGACACATTCGGAGAACTTCACATTAACCTCCTCTTATAAATTATTTTTAGGGAATGCCAAAGTATGCTAAGTACTTGAAGGATGTGGTTACCAATAAAAGGAGGCTTGGTGATATTCAGACGGTAGCACTTACGGAAGAGTGCAGTTCTGTAGTCATGAGCAAGATGCCCATATAGCTCAAAGATCATGGGAGTTTCACCCTCCCTATACAAATTGGTAAAAGTGACGTTGTTTATGCTTTGAGTGATTTAGGGGCAAGCATAAAGTTAATGCCCTTTATGTTTTTAATACTCTTGGTTTGGGAAAGTCGAGGCCCTCCTCAGTCGTGTTATAAATGGTAGAAAAAATGAGAGTGGTCCCCGAAGGAATCATAGAGGATGTTCTCAATAAGGTTAGTAAGTTCATTATTCCTACTGACTTTATTATTCTTGACTATGATGTAGATGACAAGGTACCAATCATATTGGGACTTCCATTCTTGGCTACTGGTGAAGCATTGATAGACGTGAGAGAGGGCACACTCATGATGAGATTGAATGATGAAGAGGTGGTTTTCAGAGTGTAAAAAGCACTCAATATAACCTCACACTATTGAGATCTATGTATGGTCACAACGATGGAAATGGATGATTGCGGGGTGGAAGAGTGTAAACCACCAATTACTTCTTTGGACACTCTCATGAAGTTGTCTGAATCGACCAATAATCCTAAACATGCACTACCTAAATGGCATGTTGAGAAGGTAGGAGTAACAAAAGTTGCATACTTTGATCATGAGCATTCGAGAGGTCAGAAAAAAAGGAGAAGATGGGCTCCAAGTAGGAGGAAGAGGATGAGAGAATATGGATGATGAAGTTTTGACGTGAGTCATGTCGCGACAATAAATCAGGCGTTGTTTGAGAGGCAACCCAAGTTAAGGTAGTTCTTTTATTTTTTAGTTTTCTGTAGTATCACTGTTTGTTTTTGTTTTTTGTTTTGAGTCAACAGGTTGAGGGAAAGTATGAGTACCTGAGATCTTAGCTAAGGAGCATTGAAAAAACTGAGTGTGGGGTTCCTCGGACCTCCTTAATAAATATGATGCTACTAGCTAGGCCTCTAGGCCTCAGGGAGTATTTCTATCCTCACTTTCTATTTATACTTTAGGGACAAAATGTGATTTTAAATGTGGGGTGGGGAATCTTTCGATTTGGTTAGGGTGGAGTGTGATATAGAAGTCTTTTGGTTATTTAGTTATTTGCTTTTTGCTTATGTTGCTGAAAAGTTGAAAAATACAAAAAGATTTTGTTTTAGTAATTTTTAGTTTTATTTAGAGAGCACACTTCATCCACCTCTCGATTTTTCTTTTTGGTTCTTTTTCGAGGGGAAGACCTTTGAACCCAGTATCCTTTTTTGATTTTTAGGAGTAATTTTAAAATTTTAGAGATGATCTAGTTGGATGCTACACATGATTCCTTGATGCAAGTTGGTGTTAAATTCTATGGCATATGTAGTGAATTGAATGACTACTATGAAATACTAAGCCTCATTTGTTTGACTCTTGTGTGATGTTGGCTTAATATTGAAGTCTTGTTATTGCTTGGTTGAGAGTTTATAGGGATTCTTCTTGACTTAAACATGTGCCATGTGTGAGTGAGTTTTTTGTTATATTTCATGTTGCATAGTGATGTCTAGAACTTGCCCAGTGTGTTTGCAAAGCGAAATAAAGAATGTTAAGTTTAGGAGATGATATAAGAATTTATTTGATAACCATGTTTTATATCCTCTTTATCTACCCTTTTTGCATGATCTTAGTTAGCCCCGTTGAGACTTTAGGCTATTCTTTGGTAGCCTTATACATAGCTTATTCCCTTTCTTTCAATTGACTTTAATTTGATCCAAAACTCCTAAGCGCTTTAGTTGAAAAATTAAGATGTTAAGGAGAGTGAAAGTGAAGAAGGAAAAAAATGAAAGTGACTCCCCAAGGAAATAGTTGTTGGTGTGTTAAAAAAGTTTATGTGTTATTGGTAGGGAGTAATGTAATGAAAAGAAAAACTAATCAAAAGTGAATCATGTGTTAATAACAAATACTCCCTCCTAAAGATATGTAATCTAGCTTAAAGAGATGGGGAAAAACATAAGAGTTGGGAAGATGATAGTGGTGTAAAATAGGTTGGTTGGAGATGAGCTTAGTGAAAATTGTGATGTTTAAAGCGCTTAGGGAAGATAGTCACTATTCTTGACCAAATAGTTCCTACTCGTCCCTTAGCCTATATTACAACCCTTAAAGTCCTACTTGATCTTGATCTTTGACATTCTTATATTAGTGGAGTACTACACTAAGGTCAAGCTCATGGTTCTTCTCATGTTACATGTGAATTCTTTGTGAGAGTGAGCGGAATTTGATTCGTACACCCATTTTTGTGATAAACTTCATATTTATGAGTGAATGTGGGTAACCCTCTTGTGGTGAGGGCACATGTTTGATGATAGAGACGTGACTTATATGATCTCTTTTTTGAGTAATCTTCATGAGTTTTCCAACTTGGTAGAGTAAATTCTTGAGGCTAGGAGGTTTTGAAGTAGTATTCATGTGTTTCAAAGTTGTAATATGACATGTCGAATGAAGAACTTGCTGTTCATGTGGTCTGTGTAGTTCTAGATTGAGTGTATTAGTTGTAGTAATAATGTTATAGTCTTCTTTATGGTGATTAATGTAAAAATTTGTTCGAGGACAAACAATGCTTTAAGTGTGGGGTGGTGATCTTAGGCGTATTTATACACCTAAGTGTAATCATCTATGCGCGGTTAGCTTAGTTTTGAGGATAATTTGATGTGATTTGGAGATATAAAAAGTGTGTATGTGTATTTGTGTGTTAAATTACATGTTCATCGTGTTTACGGTGCATTTGAAACAAGTCAAGAGTCAAAAAGATCAAATAGAACTTAGATGAGAAAACTAGTGTCACTAGCTTGAGCTATGATTGTTCTAGTGTACTTTGATAGGTTCTATTATGTTGTATGGACTTATGGTTGTGTTTATATGTTGTAGGGGATCATTTTAGGAGCTATGGAATCTAAATCAATCCTACAAGTGTGGGAGCAAGGGATGAGAGCACGAGAAGGATGTACGCAACCCTTCACTCAATGGAGGAAGGTATGCGCCGCACCCTCAATCATGCATGAGAGGTTGTGTTCTGCACAAAGTAGTGCACTAGGCTACTGTATAGTGTGTGCGATGGCCACGGGATGTGCCTCCTTGGGCGTGCAATGGACCATGCGTCGTACCCTCCCCCCTTTCGGCGCAAAAGTTGGTTTTTTAACTTGGTTTAAGTAAGAGCAAACTTGTAAATGCATGGGATTTGTTTGGGGAACCTCATTAAAGACCTAAAGAACTATAAAAGGAGTACTTACCTGTAACACCCCATACATTCTGAACCTATTTGATTACCGTAACACTTATGAAATTATTTAAACATGAGAAAGTTGGTGGATCATGCATTGAATTTGATGGGCTAAATTAATATGTGTTAATGGGCTCAATTTGAGGCCCAAAATGAAGCCAAACGACACGGCCCAAAGGGTCAAATGACCCATTATTCCTTTGACTAATCAATTAGTGATCAAAGTGGCTAAGTATGACTTCAAGGACCTATAAAAGGCACCAAAAATCAGATTTTATTCATAAAAAGGCACATGCCATTCTAGACTTTTCCAAGGAAACAAAAAGAGATATTTTCTCTCAAACTCTCAAACCCTAAGTCATCTCCTTGGACAAGATCATCATTTTATAAGCTTTGGTAAGTGTTTATTCTCATGATTTAATATATTATATGCATGAGAGATTATGTAGATCATGTTGGTTATGCTTGCAAGTGTTGAGTAGTGCACTTTTGCTTTTTGATAAAAGATGCATCATCCATGTGATTTGAACTTGAAAGAGGACTTGATGTTTGGATAAAAGTGAATGGTGTGGATGATATCTCAACATGTAAGATGTGGTTATGTCCTTAACTTTCTTTCTCTTTGTGTTAAACATTTGGAGTTGTTGTTGTGAAATTTTACATGGAACCGGTGGCGTATTGAAAGGAAAATGTAGTTTTGGTGATGTTTATGTGTGTTGTGAAACCATGGATGTTCTTTGACATCTAATATGATCTAAAATATGTTAAGAGAAGATTAATTAAGATCATGGACCATTCATTGAGAAAAAGGACCCTAAAATGACCCCCGGAGGCTGAAACAGGCATGCGCCTTCGCCGGCGGGGAACCTGCAGGTGCAGATGCCAACGCAGGTGGCCCTGGATACTGCCAAGGGGTACCTGCGGGCGCACGCACCTCAACCACCTTCGGGTGCAGGTGGCTTCGCAGGTCAGCCCAGAACCCCATTTTGCATGTTTTTGTCTCTCTTTGATCCCCTGAAACCCCTATACCCTTTATGGATGCAATTATCAACTTATGGTACCTTTTAAATGACTATAAAGAAGTATACTGGGGGTATTTTGAATGGTATCAAATATGTATTGTTGTTAATATGTTTTTATGAAAGGTATTGAGGTGACTTGACGGAATAATTATGACGTAGTGTTACTGAGGGAGTGTAAAGTATAAACTTTGTGTGAAATGCTATTAGTTTATGAGGTCTTGGTAAATGTGTTGAATGTTATGGTATTTTTGGTATGGTGATGCAATAAATTGTATTGTAAGAGGGCGAAATGACGTTATATAACAGTCACGTAATTCATTATCGTCTTATGCACTTGTAATGTAGTTAGTCGTTAACGGGAGCTTCATGATGTACTTGTGTTGTAGAGTAAAATGTAAGGAAGGAGCTAGATTGTTGTATTCACATATAGGACTATATATTCATAGTGGGAAGATAAGGTATGTAAGGTTACTCTTTTCGTATCCTTCTGCAGCACATAGTGTTCTCATTGACATTGTACTTGTTCTATTATGAAATGTTCTAAGGTATCCTATTTCCGGTTATCAATTGTTATTAATCACTTGTTCCCTACTCATTGATCAATTGTGATTCACATGTCTGATTTTCATTGACTAATGTTCCAAAGGTCCAATAATGTTATGTTCCAAAGTTCAAATAATGTTATGACAATCAATGTATCAATCTCAAAAGTAAAGAATGAAGTAATGCATGTATGGTTGATGATTGAGTATGGGTGGTAGATTTGGGGGCGAAAGCCTAGCTCAAGCCAATCCAGAGATTATTGGATCAGAGGGTAGTCCTAGAGGCATGAGCCTAGCTCGGACCGAACCTGACAGGGGGTATCTCTAGAGGTAAGAACCTAGCTCGAGCCGAACCTGATATATTGGTTTATGGGTTGCAGCTCTAGAGGTAATAACCTAGCTCGAGCCAAGCCCGATGTACTGAATTATGGGTGGTAGGTCTAGAGGCATAAGCCTAGCTCGAGTTGATTCCAACAAAATGTTATGTTATGTTTAGACCCACTGATCATTCGGGGCCCGGGTACAAAGTGACACAAGTGATGATGAACAAACATAGAAGTAATGAAGCAAAGAAAGTAATGAAAGCAATACACATGGTTCCCAACATACAGAATGGTGACTTATCCATATTGGTTATTCATTTGTATTTGAGTTCATTGATGTATTTATGTGTCACACAGTTTCATATGGGCTTTACATAGTACATTCTTCGTACATATATCCCTTGGGGGACTTACCTTACTTGCTGCAGGCACAGGTGCTAGTAGACCACCACCGTAGGCTACAAGGCGTCTGCAGATCATTGGTGAGCTCCAGTTGGTTCAGTGCTTTCCCAGTCACAGTAGTAAATTTGATTTGGTATTGTAAATATTATAAAGCGGGGACTTGTCCCGACTTTAAAATAGTTATGTGTATGCATCTGTTAAAGGCTTTGTAGACGTATGTGGGAATATAAATGTAAGAGATGTATGTCTATTTTGACTTGATGGCCCTGATGGCCAAGTTTCACATATGTATATATCACATGTTTCCATGACTTCCTCTATTAGCATATTGTATCTATACATGATGGTGGGGTATCGTGAATGACATGCATATGAATAGGCATAGATGAAGATTGGTTCTCTCGGTCCTTATCAGCTTCGGGTTCCAGTCCGCCCCGTTGGGATTCGGGGCGTAACAAAAGTGGTATCGGAGCAGGTCGTCCTAAGGGTGTCTACAAAGCCGTGTCTGAGTAGGGTCGTGCTTATGGATGTGTTGCACGCCACATTTATAAGTATGAGGATACGGGACATTTAGGAGTTGTTTCTTTTCTTCATTTGTTAGATCGTGCATTAGAGCCAATGTTGTTGGTGGAACTCGTTTCTGACTATTGAAATTGGTTTTCTTCTGTATAGTAAAATGTCGATTACAAGACAATATAGGGGCAAAGATAAGAATGTAAAGATGCATGCCAGAGAAGGAACTAGTAAATCACCACCTGACCAAGCTAGTCAGGGTGGGGCTGAAACTGAATTTGCATCGCGGGCTTCTTCTACTTTTCCAGCTCCAGAAGAGCCGAGAAGTAGAGAAGACCCTGCCAAAACACCTGTTAATGCTACTAAGAAGGATATAAGGAATGTGGTGCACCTGTTGACCCAGATAGTCATTGCACAAAATCAAGCACATGTTGGTCCAGTCTTTGCGTAGAAGAGGGGGAATCAAAGGCAAAGGAGAATTTCATAAGAATTTGAAAGAGGACCGTCAAAGAGGGATAGACCTATGGGTCAGTTCATGGAATCCCAAGGAGAATTTAGGTCTCGGGTCTTTAACAGACTTCCAATCCCATCATTTCCTCATTCTACAGTAAATGCTCTACCTCAATTTCGAGGGTTGAGAGGCAATCAGTTTGACCAAAGAAGTGAGATTCAGGGTTCATGGATAGTGGGGTATCAAGCACAAGGATGTATGATCCAATTGAGGTCTTCCCATCATCCGTGTAAGCGCTGCAGAAGGTATCATTTAGGTGAATGTCGGTTGGGGACAAATGTTTTCTTTCGGTGTGGTATGCCGAGGCACAGAATGAGAGAGTGTCCATAGAGGGGCACAGGTAGTACGACGCAACCTACGGGATCAGCTATTGCATTATCATCGTCAGGTGTACATCCTATTGGGCATGGCAGAGGTACTAGCGGAGAAGTTAGTTCTAGTGGAATTCAGAACCGTACCAATGTCTTAGCGGATCGACAAAATTTGGGGGCTTCTCCTGATGTAGACACAAGTACAATATTCATATGTTTACAAACGTCCTATGCATTTACGACCATATTCTACATGATCATATGTTACTCCATTGATTGCGAAAAAAAAAATTTTTGAACGAACACCAGAATTACTAGTTACGCCATTTGAAGTCTATACACCAGTTGGTGAAACTATTGTGGTTAAAAGAGTATATCGTAATTGTATAGTAACTGTTTGTGGTTATGATATACCGGTTGGCTTCTTGTTAGGCCACAGTAGAGTTCCGAGCTAAGAAATTACATTTTAATTTTCCATAAAAAGAATGCTCATGAATGGAAGGGTAAGGTGGGAGCACCGAGAGGTAACTTTATTTCCTATTTTAAGATAAGGAAAATGATACCCAAAGAAGTACATATGTCACATAGGGAGAGTGAAAGATACTGAGGTGAAGCCACCAACTCTTCAATCGATTTTGGTGGTAAATGAAATTCTTGAGAAATGTCTAGAAGATGTTTCAGGTTTACCTCCAGAATGGGACGTAGAGTTTGGTATTGATGTGATGCCAGACACTCAGCCTATTTCTATTCCTCCATATAGAATGGCCCCGACAAAGTTACGAGAATTAACGGACCAATTAAAAGACTTGTTGGACAAGGGATTCATAAGACCGTCCCCTTAGGGTGCACTAGTGTTAATTGTACGGAAGACAGATGGCACGTTAAGAATGTGTGATAATTATTGGCACTTGAATAAGGCTACAGTTAAGAATAACTAATTCCTTCCCAGAATCGATGATCTATTTGATCAGTTATAGGGTGCCAAATGTTTCGCAAAGATTAACTTAAGATAGGCGTATCATCAAGTAAGGGTTAGAGAAAAAGATATACCCGCGGCAGCTTTTCGAACACGGTATGGTCATTATGAGTTTTTAATTATGTCAGTTTAATTAACAAATGCACCAGCTGTCTTTATGGATTTGAAGAATAGGGTATTCAAGCCATTTTAGATATGTTCGTCACCGTGTTTGGAGATGATATTTTGGTTTACTTAAGATCACAAAAGAACCATGCTAAACAGTTACGGCAGGTATTACAGATTCTTCATGACCGTCAGATAAATGCAAAGTTCTCTAAATGTGAGTTTGGTTAAAATTCATAGCGTTCTTGGGTCACATTGTATAGGATGAAGGACTCAGGGTTGATAGACAAACGATAGAAGCGATGAAAACAAATTGGCTAATGCCTATGACGTTTACAGAGATTCATAGTTTTCTTGGATTGGTTGGTTATTATAGGAGATTTGGTGAAGGATTTTTCTTCTATCTCTGCACCCTTAACAAAGCTAACACACAAGGCAATCAAGTCCCAGTGGAATGATGCATGTGAGAAGAATTTCCAAGAGCTGAACGATAAATTGACTTCAACACCTGTATTAGTACTTTCCCGAAGGCACAGAGGGGTATGCAGTATATTGTGGTGCTTCAGGAGTTGGACGAGGATGTGTATTGCTGCAGCACGACAATGTGATAGCTTATGCTTCAAGACAATTGTGTCTATATGAAAGAAATTATCCAACACATGATCTTGAGTTAGCAATTGTGATATTTTCTTTAAACACATGGCGCCACTACTTGTATGGGGTTCACGTTGACATAGATATACTGATCATAAAAGTTTGCAATATATCCGTAAGCAGAAAGACTTAAATTTGAAGCAGCAAAGGTGGTTGGCCCTATTAAAGACCATGATATGTATATTACATCCTAGAAAAGCAAGTGTAATAGCCGATGCGTTAAGTCACAAAACAATAGGGGTCACTAGTATCCAGTTGACCGAAAAGCAAAGTATAGTCAACGAGTTACATCAAATAGCCATCTTGGGAGTTCGCCTTCTCAAAACTCCAGATGAACGAATTATAGTGTAAAATGCGGTAGAATCTTCACTTGTAAAGTGAAGAAAAAGCAATATGTGAACCTTATTGTATTGCAGCTGAAATTGAATGCACATAAGATTTGACAAAGACATTTGATTTTACGCACGAGAGAGAGAGTAAATCAGGGCCAAAGTAGATTATGTGTACCGGATATAGATGAATTAAGGAAATGAATTATGATAGAGGCACATCACTTATGGTATTCTATGTATTTGGGAGCTACCAAAATGTACTATGGTTTGGAAGAGATGTATTGGTGAGGCAACATAAAGAAGAAGAACATTACAAAATTTGTAGCTCAATGTTCAAACTATCAATAGGTAAAAGTAGAGCATCAGAAACCTGAAGGTTATATGCAATACATGAATCTTCCAGTTTGAAAAGAGGGATATGATTAACATGAGTTTTATCACAAGTTTGCCTCGTACATTTCAAAAATTTCATTCCATGTGAATGATAGTTGACAAACTTACAAAGTAGCACACTTTTTACCTGTCAGGACCACTTGTACATCTGGAAATTATGCAAGTTTGTATGTTAATGAGATAGTACGATGACATTGGATTCCAATTTCTATTATATCAGATAGATAGACAAACAAAACGTACCATACAAACACTTGAAGATATGTTACGAGCTTGCAAAAAGTAGTTGGGATGACCATTTACCTCTTATGGAATTTGCCTACAATATTCAAGTATCAAAATGACACCTTATGAAGCTTATATGGGAGAAAGTGTAGATTACCAAGTGGATGGTTTGAATCAGGTAAGACTGCTTTACTCGGGCCAAATCTTGTTCATCAAGCTATAGAGAAAGTCAAGGTGATACAACAGCGGCTACAAACAGCCCAAAGTCGACACAAGTCATATGTCGATAGTAGAAGAAGGGAATTAGAATTGGCCATAGATGATTGGGTAGTTTTTACAGTGTCACCAATGAAAGGGGTAATGAGATTTGGAAAGAAATGAAAGTTGGGCCCTATATAACGTGCCATATGAGATTACCCAAAGATTTGGGTAAGTTGCATATAAATTAGCACTACCCCAAGAACTCTCCAAAGTTCATTCAGTATTTCTTGTTCGATGTTTTGAAAGGGTATAGGGGATCCATCTCGTATTGCTCCCAGTGGAGATGTACAAGTTACAGAGGATCTCACATATAAAGAGGTACCTAGTGCTATTCTAGATCGATGACTAGTGATAACGTTAAGAAATAAAGAAGTAGCTTTCGTAAAAGTACTTTGGAGGAATCAGCAAGTAGAAGAAATCACATGCGAAACCGAAGGAATGATGAAATCTAATGTACTCGTATTTGTTGTAAACAGGAGAGAACGTTCAAGGTGCAGAATTGGAGCAATAACAAGGAAGTATCTATTGGCATTATGTGGATATGTATATATATGTTAAAAAATCAGATGCATTGGATGTACAGGAGACGATGTTCTTAACATTCGAGGATGAATGTTTTTAACGGGGGGAGAATGTAACACCCCGTACATTTATAAACCTATTTGATTACCGTAACACTTATGGAATTATTTAAACATGAGAAAGTTGGTGGATCATGCATTGAATTTGGTGGGCTAAATTAATATGTGTTAATGGGCTCAATTTGAGGCCCAAAATGAAGCCAAAAGACATGGCCCAATGGGTCAAATGACCCATTCTTCCTTTGACTAATAAATTAGTGATCAAAGTGGCTAAGTATGACTTCAAGGGCCTATAAAAGGCACCAAAAATCAGATTTTATTCATAAAAAGGCACATGCCATTCTAGACTTTTCCAAGGAAACAAAAAGAGATATTTTCTCTCAAACTCTCAAACCCTAAGTCATCTCCTTGGAAAAGATCATCATTTTACAAGACTTGGTAAGTGTTTATTCTCATGATTTAATATACTATATGCATGATATATTATGTAGATCATGTTGGTTATGCTTGCAAGTGCTGAGTAGTGCACTTTTGCTTTTTGATAAAAGATGCATCATCCATGTTATTTGAAGTTGAACGAGGACTTGATGTTTTGATGAAAGTGAATGGTGTGGATGAGATCTCAACATTTAATATGTGTTTATGTCCTTAACTTGCTTTCTCTTTGTGTTAAACATTTGGAGGTGTTGTTGTGAAATTTTACATGGAACCGGTGGCGTATTGAAAGGAAAATGTAGTTTTGGTGATGTTTATGTGCGTTGTGAAACCGTGGATGTTCATTGGCATCTAATATGATCTAAAATATTTTAAGTGAAGATTAATTATGATCATGGACCATTCATTGTGAAAAAGGACCCTAAAATGAGCCCTGGAGGCTGAAACGGGCATGCGCCTTCGCGGGCGGGGCACCTGCGGGCATAGATGACAACGTAGGTGGACCTGGATATTGCCAAGGGGAACCTTCAGGCGCACCTCATCCACCTGCGGGCGCAGGTAGCTTCGCAGGTTATCCCAGAACCCCGTTTTGCATGTTTTTGTCTCTCACTACAAGAAATTTTATTTTTAACGACCACTTCTTAACGAAGGGACATGAATCCGGTCGTTAAAAGTACACTTATAACGATGAAATATTTTTCCGGTCTTTGAAATTAATTTTTAATTTAATAATAACGAAAAAGTAATACCCGATTGTTAAAAGACCTGTTATCCCGTCGTTAAAACTGAAGTTAAACCAAAACACCATTTAATCCTCCAAATTTTTCCCAATCCTCTCCCACTCACCCCTAAAAAAGGAAAACAAAATAATTAGTGGGAACTTCCTTTCGTGACTACGACTTTGCCTTCTCTGGTTACAATTGCCTCTCTGGTAACTTTCTGCCCAAATTACTAATTATTGATGGTGGAAATTCGTTTCCATCACCTCCTAGATATGTACGCATTAAATTTTCATCTCCTTTTCATTTTTACCATTGTTGCTACTTTGTTTTATTCCAATTTTTGATTCATTTCCACCTATTTAAGTTTAATTTGCAGATTTTTGGATCTCCCTTCTCTTTTTATCAGAAATTAAACGAGGCAGTGAAATTTATTTTGGTAAAATTTTAAGTTTTGGCGAGTTTTTTGCTCTAATACGCAATTTGATACCCGAAGATATTCGCTCCAGTTTTTCTTTTCTGTCGATTGTTTCTTTGCTTAGCAAATTGGTGTTTGTTTGTACTATTTTTTCATTATATATCTTTTATCATTACGATTTATTCTCATTTCACATTACTTTGCAAACCCTAATTTGTTATGTTTTGTATTTAGCTTGCTGCTAGGTTCACTAATTGATTAGATTATATTATTCAGATTCTCTTGGGATATCATATCAGAACTCTGTGAAATTTAGGTTCTTTGTTATTCAGTCACAACCAAATTTCCATTAGAAAGACACAGAATACATATCTACAACTTACTCAATCATAGAAAAAGAAGAACAAGTAGATAACAATCTGATTTGTCTAGTTTTGTATCTACTTGTTCAACTTTTTTTATGCTTGAGTAAGCTGTAGATTTTTTTTTGATATCTGGCTAATGAAAATTTGGTTTTGAACTAAGTTCCTTGTTAGTTTTGACATGAAAATAGGTTGTTGTTTGTAATCCATATAGTCTGTTATTGGCTGATGTAACAAGCCTCATTTTCTGATAGAGCACGTCTTCTCGATGTTTTACCCCAATGTCATTTCGATCACCTTTATTGTCTCCATTAAACTAAGCTTAGTTACTTAGTGATCTCTCTAAAACTAAAGTCCAATTGTTTAAAAAAATTCAGAACTTTGCATGATGAATATTGGTTCTAAAAGTTGAAGTTTAGTTTTCATGGTTTTTTGTATTGGCTGCATCATTAATATAACAAATGGTTTACTTCACTATTAATGATGTAATAGATAATTTTACATTGGGAACTCTGAACTCTCATAGCTAGTCTCAGTAATCGAGCATTTTAGAAAATTATATTATGCTTGATTATTTGAAAGATTGAGATAGATAGTGCATTGTGTTCAATCTTTCTCTCTTTAGGTTCTTGTGTTGACACATATTATTGAAGGCACATATAAAGTTAGATATCTCTTTTTTTGCCTTTGATTTTAATTGACTACTTGACTTTAAAAGAAAATTATTTAGATTTTTCATAAAATTTTTTAGGATTGTGAAATTATTTATATACTATCCCATGGTAGGTTTGGAATACATAACTAGTTTTATTCAGGTAATTTCTTAGGGATCGTTTTGGTATGAGGAATAAGGGATGATATTTCTGGGATAAAATTCATGATTATTTTATCCTACGTTTGGTTAGGGGTCTTAGTTAGTCCCGGGGATTATTTGTCCCACCATTTGTACTACAATTATGGGGTAAGTTATCCCATTATATGGTGGAATAGCTAATCACATGGGATAACTTTGTCTATCCCATCCCCCATACCAAACAACCCCTTAAAGTTTATATGTTTGAGTGTCATTGAATTACTTGGCATGTTCCAGAGTAAAACCAAACGTTAACAATTTTATGAAAATTGATAGAAGATACATCTTAATTATATTATGTTATGCACATGCTTTATGCCGCATATGAGTGTCAATTTGTTATAAAATTTTGTCCACCTGCTGCAATATTATATTTATTTTTGCAAACATTGGATATAGAATAAAATTAACCAACTCTTACCTTATTACCTGTATCACAAACTTTAAACTTTGAGGTCATTATATGGTGTCTGCAGTTTTATTGTGTAGTTGGATTTTGTTTAGAGTACTGAGAGTTAATCTATATAACAAGAATCATTGATTCTAATTACTAGCACTAAACAGGGAATGAGTATTCCCCTCATAATTTAGATGATGAGTTATCTTTGGTGAACCTATACAACAATTGATATCTAAGATAAATATATGAATCTGCAACAGGAAAGAAGAGAAGATGGTAAAACATAGCTTTAAGTGTATAGTTATGTTTGTTTCCCACTGGACTGGGTAGTTTGCTTTGCTTTAATGAAAAATATTGTTTAATTAATTTTCCTAATTTTGAATGTTGCAGTGCTTTTAACTCTGCTTATCATTGTTATTAATTTATCAGCTGACATGCATCCTTCCTCAGTTTTCTAGTGTTCTCTCTCTCTCTCTCTCTCTCTTTTATTTTTTTTTGTCATGAGACACTTGCATTGGACTCAGATTATTCATAACTGATTCATGCCACTCCTTTCACATTAAAAGACAACATAACTTTCTTCATGGTTTAGCATTTTCACTTAATTATTTAACCAAGTTGATGTTATAATTATTGCTTTATTGTAGGGGAACAGATATAATGTGGGTACCTGTGTGTATATGATTGCTATTCTTTTATCAATTAATTTTAAAAAAAAATTATTTTAAACAGGTCAAGATTTTGAAGTTGGAAGAACTAGTCCTAGAAGAAAGTGTTGGGCAAGTATAAGCAGTTGAAAATGTGAAAGAACAAATTGAAGAACAAGAAAGACCTGTTTTCGATTTTGATTTGAGTAGTTTATGATGTTCTTGTTTATACATTCAGCAGATCTATTCTCTTTTGTTACATGTTGACAAAAATAATGTTATCAGTTTGAATGGATATATTATTTTTTTTTGTAATATGATGCTCTAGTTCTTTGTAATTGACCATAAAATTTATATGACCATTGATTTTTTGATACGTTTTTGAATTTGTTGAGTATATAAATTATCATATAATGACCGGACATCTGTTCATCAGAGAAGATAAATAGATAATTAGCGAAGGTAAATGGCCTTGTAGCGACTGGATTTGTTGTCACAATCAAAGGATTTAACGATTGGAATGACAATCAACGAAGGGAAAATGGGGTCGCTAAAGGAGGTACAACGATCGGGTTTCTTGTCGTCGCTATATGTTTTTTATGACCGGATTTCAAATTCGGTCATTGACCTTTAACGACAGAGCTTTTAACGAACGGCGACAACGGGATTTTTCCCGGTCTTTGTTAACAAATAATGATCGGATTAGAATTTTTAACGTCGGGATTTTCCCTCGCTAAAGACCTATTTTCTTGTAGTGTCTCTTTGATCCCCCGAAACTCCTATACCCTTTATGGATGCAATTATCAACTTATGGTATCTTTTAAATGACTATAAAGGAGTATCCCAGAGGTATTTTGAATGGTATCAAATATGGATTGTTATAATATGTTTTTATGAAAGGTATTGAGGTGACTTGATGGAATAATTGTGACTTAGTGTTACTGAGGGAGTGTAAAGTATAAACTTAGTGTGAAATGCTATTGCTTTATGAGGTCTTGGTCAATGTGTGGAATGTTATGGTATTTTTAGTATGGTGATGCAATAAATGGTATTGTAAGAGGGCGAAATGACGTTATATGGCAGTCACGTAATTCATTATCGTCTTATGCACTTGTAATGTAGTTCGTTGTTAACGGGAGCTTCATGATGTACTTTTGTTGTAGAGTAAAACGTAAGGAAGGAGCTGGATTGTTGTACTCACATATACGACTATATATTCATATTGCGAAGATAAGGTATGTAAGGTTACTCTTTCCGTATCCTTCTGCAGCACATAGTGTTCTCATTGACATTGTACTTGTTTTATTCTGAAATGTTCTAAGGTATCCCATTTCCGGTTATCAATTGTTATTAATCACATGTTCCCTACTCATTGATCAATTGTGATTCACATGTCTCATGTTCATTGACTAATGTTCCAAAGGTCCAATAATGTTATGTTCCAAAGTTCAAATAATGTTATGACTATCAATGTATCAATCTCAAAAGTAAAGAATGAAGTAATGCATATATGGTTGATGATTGAGTATGGGTGGTAGCTTTGGGGGCGAAAGCCTAGCTCAAGCCGATCTCGAGATTATTGGATCAGGGGGTAGTCCTAGAGGCATGATCCTAGCTCGGACCAAACCTGATAGGGGGTAGCTCTATAGGTAAGAACCTAGCTCGAGCCGAACCTGATATATTGGTTTGTAGGTGGTAGCTCTAGAGGTAATAACCTAGCTCGAGCCGATCCCTATGTATTGAATTATGGGTGGTAGGTCTAGAGGCATAATCCTAGCATGAGCTGATCCCAACATAACGTTATGTTATGTTAAGACCCACTGATCATTCGGGGCCCGGGTACAAAGTGACACAAGTGATGATGAACAAACATAAAAGTAATGGAGCAAAGAAAGTAATAAAAGCAATACACATGGTTCCCAACATACAGAATGGTGACCTATCCATATTGGTTATTCATTTGTATTTGAGTTCATTGAAGTATTTATGTATCACACAGTTTTATATGGGCCTTACATACTCAGTACATTCTTCGTACTGACGTACCTTGGGGGACTTACCTTACTTGGTGCAGGCACAGGTGCTAGTAGACCACCACCGTAGGATACAAGTCGTTGCAGATCATTGGTGAGCTCCAGTTGGTTCGGGGCTTTCCCAGTCAAAGTTGTACATTTGTTTTGGTATTGTAAATATTATAAACGGGGGACTTGTCCCAACTTTAAGATAGTTATGTGTATGCATCTGTTAGAGGCTTTGTAGACGTATGTGGGAATATGAATGTAAGAGATGTATGTCCATTTTGACTTGATGGCACTGACGACCAAGTTTCACATATGTATATATCACATGTTTCCATGACTTCCTTTATTAGCATCTTGTATCTATACGTGATGGTGGGGTTTCGTGAATGACATGCATATGAATAGATATAGATGAAGATTGGTTCTCTCGGGCCTTATCGGTTTAGGGTGCCAGTACACCCCGTTGGGATTCGGGGCGTGACAAAAGTGGTATCAGAGCAGGTCATCCTAAGGGTGTCTACAAAGCCGTGTCTTAGTAGGGTCGTTCTTATGGATGTGTTGCATGCCACATTTATAAGTATGAGGCTACGGGACATTTAGGAGTTGTTTCTTTTCTTCATTTGTTAGATCGTGCATTAGAGCCAATGTTATAGGTGGAACTCATTTCTGACCATTGAAATTGGTTTTCTTCTGTATAGTAAAATGCCGATTACAAGACAATATAGGGGCAAAGATAACAAGGTAGAGATGCCTGCCAGAGAAGGAACTAGTAAATCACCACCTGACCAAGCTAGTCAGGGTGGGGCTGAAACTGAATTTGCATCACGGGCTTCTTCTACTTTTCCAGCTCCAGAAGAGCCGAGAAGGAGAGAAGACCCTTTCGAAACACCTATTAATGCTACTGAGCAGGATATAAGGAATGCGGTGCACCTGTTGACCCATATAGTTATTGCCCAAATCAAGGACATGTTGGTCTAGTCTTTGCGTAGAAGAGGGGTAATCAAAGGCAAAGGAGAATGGCACAAGAATTTGAAAAAGGGCCGTCAAAGAGGGCTAGACCTATGGGACAGTTCATTGAATCCCAAGGAGAATTTAGGTCTCGGGTCTTTAACAGACCTCCTAGCCCATCATTTCCTCATTCTATAGTAAATGCTCTACCTCGGTTTCGAGGGTTGAGAGGCAATCAATTTGACCAAACAAGTGAGATTCAGGATTCATGGACAGTGGGGTATCAAGCACAAGGATGTTTGAGCCAATTGAGGTCTTCCCATCAGTCGTGTCAGCGCTTCGGAAGGTATCATTTAGGTGAATGTTGGTTGGGGACAAATGTTTGCTTTTCGTGTGGTATGCTGGGGTACAAAATGAGAGAATATCCACAGAGGGGCACAGGTAGTACGGTACGACCTACGGGATCAGCCGTTGTGTTATCATCGATAGGTGTACAACCTATTGGGAGTGGCATAGGTGCTAGCGGCGCAGTTAGTTCTAGTGGAATTCAGAACCGTACCAATGCCTTAGCGGATCGACAAAATTTGGGGGTTTCTCCTGATGTAGACACAGGTACAGTATTCATATGTTTACAAACGTCCTATGGATTGATTGACCATATTCTACATGATCATATGTTACTCTATTGATTGCGGATTTTTTTTTTTTTAGCGAACACCAGAATTACTAGTTACACCATTTGAAGTCTGTACACCAGTTGGTGAAACTATTGTGGTTAAAAGAGTATATCGTAATTGTATAGTAACTGTTTGTGGTTATTATATAGTAGTTCGATTCTTGTTAGGCCACAGTAGAGTTCCGAGCTAAGAAATTACATTTTAATTTTCCATAAAAAGAATGCTCATGAATGGAAGGGTAAGGTGGGAGCACCGAGAGGCAACTTTATTTCCTATTTTAAGATAAGGAAAATGATACCCAAAGGAGTACATATGTAACTTAGGGAGAGTGAATGATACTGAGGTGAAGCCACCAACTCTTCAATCGATTCAGGTGGTAAATGAAATTCTTGAGAAATGTCTTGAAGATGTTTCAGGTTTACCTCCAGAACGGGACGTAGAGTTTGGTATTGATGTGATGCCAGACACTCAGCCTATTTCTATTCCTCCGTATAGTATGGCCCCGACAAAGTTACGAGAATTAATGGAGCAATTAAAAGACTTGTTGGACAAGGGATTCATAAGACTGTCCCCTAGGGGTGCACCAGTGTTAATTGTACGGAAGACAGATGGCACGTTAAGAATGTGTAATAATTATTTGAACTTGAATAAGGTGACAGTTAAGAATAAATATTCCCTCCCCAGAATCGATGATCTATTTGATCAGTTATAGGGTGCCAAATGTTTTGGAAAGATTAACTTAAGATTGGCTTATCATCAAGTAAGGGTTAGAGAAAAAGATATACCCGAGGCAGTTTTCGAACACGGTATGGTCATTATGAGCTTTTAATTATGTCAGTTGAATTAACAAATGCACCAGCTGTCTTTATGGATTTGAAGAATAGGGTATTCAAGCCATTTTAGATGTGTTCGTGACCGTGTTTGGAGATCATATTTTGGTTTACTTAATATCACAAGAGAACCATGCTAAATAGTTACGGCAGGTATTACAGATTCTTCATGACCGTCAGATATATGCAAAGTTCTCTAAATGTGAGTTTGGTTAAAATTCGTAGAGTTCTTGGGTCACATTGTATAGGATGAAGGACTCAGGGTTGATAGACAAACGATAGAAGCGGTGAAAACAAATTGGCTAAGGCCTATGATGTTTACAGAGATTCATAGTTTTCTTCGATTGGTTGGTCATTATAGGAGATTTGGTGAAGGATTTTTGTTCTATCTCTGCACCCTAAACAAAGCTAACATACAAGGCAATCAAGTCCCAGTGGAATGATGCATGTGAGAAGAATTTCCAAGAGTTGAACAATAAATTGACTTCTACACCTGTATTAGTACTTTCCCGAAGGCACAGAGGGGTATGCAGTATATTGTGGTGCTTCAGGAGTTGGCCGAGGATGTGTATTGCTGCAGCACGACAATGTGATAGCTTATACTTCAAGACAATTGTGTCCACATGAAATAAATTATCCAACACATGATATTGAGTTAGTAATTGTGATATTTTCTTTAAACACATGGCGCCACTACTTGTATGGGGTTAACGTTAACATAGATATACTGATCATAAAAGTTTGTAATATATCCATAAGCAGAAAGACTTAAATTTGAAGCAACAAAGGTGGCTGGCCCTATTAAAGACCATGATATTGATATTACATCCGGGAAAAGCAAGTGTAATAGACGATGCGTTAAGTCACAAAACAATAGGGAGCACTAGTATCCAGTTGACCGAAAAGCAAAGTATAGTCAAGGAGTTACATCAAATAGCCATCTTGGGAGTTCGCCTTCTCAAAACTCCAGATGAACGAATTATAGTGTAAAATGCGGTAGAATCTTCATTTGTAAAATGAAGAAAAAGCAATATGCAAACCTTATTGTATTGCAGCTGAAATTGAATGCACGCAAGATTTGACAAAGGCATTTGATCTTACGCGAGAGGGAGAGTGAATCAGGGCCAAAGTAGATTGTGTGTACCGGATATAGATGAATTAAGGAAATGAATTATGATAAAGGCACATCACTTATGGTATTCTATACATTCGGGAGCTACCAAAATGTTCCATGGTTTGGAAGAGATGTATTGGTGAGGAAACATAAAGAAGAAGAACATTACAAAATTTGTAGTTCAATGTTCAAACTGTCAACAGGTAAAAGTAGAGCATCAGAAACCTGAAGGTTATATGCAATACATGAATCTTCCAGTTTGAAAAGAGGGATATGATTAACATGGGTTTTATCACAAGTTTGCCTCGTATATTTCAAAAATTTAATTCCATGTGAATGATAGTTGACAAACTTACAAAGTAGCACACTTTTTACCTGTCAGGACCACTTGTACAGCTGGAAATTATGCAAGGTTGTATGTTAATGAGATAGTACGATGACATGGGATTCCAATTTCTATTATATCAGACAGATAGACAAACAGAACGTACCATCCAAACACTTGAAGATATGTTAAGAGCTTGCACAAAGTAGTTGGGATGACTATTTACCTCTTATGGAATTTGCCTACAATATTCAAGTATCAAAATGACACCTTATGAAGCTTATATAGGAGAAAGTGTAGATTACCAAGTGGATGGTTTGAAGCAGGTAAGACTGCTTTACTCGGGCCAAATCTTGTTCATCAAGCTATACAGAAAGGCAAGGTGATACAACAACGGCTACAAACAGCCCAAAGTCAGCACAAGTCATATGCTGATAGTAGAAGAAAGGAATTAGAATTGGCCATAGATGATTGGGTAGTTTTGACAGTGTCACCAATGAAAGGGGTAATGAGATTTGGAAAGAAATAAAAGTTGGCCCTATATAACGTGCCATATGAGATTACCCAAAGATTTGGGTAAGTTGCATATAAATTAGCACTACCCAAAGAACTCTCCACAGTTCATTCAGTATTTCATGTTCGATGTTTTGAAAGTGTATAGGGGATCTATCCCGTATTGCTCCCAGTGGAGATGTACAAGTTATAGAGTATCTTACATAGAAAGAGGTACCTAGTGCTATTATAGATCGATGACAAGTGATAAGGTTAAGAAATAAACAAGTAGCTTTCGTAAAAGTACTTTGTAAGAATCAGCAAGTAGAAGAAATCATATGGGAAATCGAAGGAATGATGAAATCTAAAGTACTCGTATTTGTTGTAAATAGGAGAGAACGTTCAAGGTGTGGAATTGGAGCAATAACAAGGAAGTATCTATAGGCATTATATGTATATGTATATATATGTTAAAAAAATCAGATGCATTGGATGTACATGAGACGATGTTCTTAACATTCGAGGACGAATGTTTCTAAGGGGGGGAGAATGTAACACCCCGTACATTTCTAAACCTATTTGATTACCGTAACACTTATGGAATTATTTAAACATGAGAAAGTTGGTGGATCATGCATTGAATTTGGTGGGCTAAATTAATATGTGTTAATGGGCTCAATTTGAGGCCCAAAATGAAGCCAAAAGACATGGCCCAATGGGTCAAATGACCCATTCTTCCTTTGACTAATCAATTAGTGATCAAAGTGGCTAAGTATGACTTCAAGGGCCTATAAAAGGCACCAAAAATCAGATTTTATTCATAAAAAGGAACATGGGATTCTAGACTTTTCCAAGGAAACAAAAAGAGATAAACCCTAAGTCATCTCCTTGGACAAGATCATCATTTTACAAGCCTTGGTAACTTTTTATTCTTATGATTTAATATGTTATATGCATGAGAGATTATGTCGATCATGTTGGTTATGCTTGCAAGTGTTGAGTAGTGCATTTTTTCTTTTTGATAAAAGATTCATCATCCATGTGATTTGAACTTGAAAGAGGACTTGATGTTGTAACACCCCGTACATTTCTGAACCTATAAGACTGCGTTAGCATTTATGGAATTATTTAAACATGAGAGTATTGGTGATTTATGCATTAAATTTGTTGGGCTTAAATGAGTCTTGTGCCATTGGGCCTAAATGAGACCCAAAAATCATAGAAAGACATGGCCCAAAATGGAATTTGACCCATTCTTTCATTGACCAAGTAAACACATTAAATATGTGGCTAAGAATGAGACTTCATGGGACTTTAAAAGGGACTAAAAATCAGATTTTATTCACAAACACTCTCATGCCATTTTCTAGAATTGTCCAAATATTTCTCTTCTCTCACACAAACCCTAAGCAACTAGTCTCTTTGGCCAATGTCATCATCTTGAAAGCTTTGGTAAGTATTTATTCTCATGGTTTAGTATATTATATATTTAATATGGCGTATAAATCATGTTGGTTGTGTTGGAAAAGTGTTGGACAGTGTTCTATGTGTAAAACTGTCTATTTTTGCAATCGGAGAGGGGTTTTGCCTTATAAACTTGAAAATGGACTTGTGGTCTTGAAGGAAGTGAACTTGATGGATTAAATATTGACATGTGAGATGTGATTATAGTCTTAACTTTTTTTACCCTTGTGTATAATGTTTGGAATTATTATTGTAAAATTGGTTATGGATTTGGTGACGTATTGAAAGGGAAGTGTAGTTTTGGAGTTGTTTATGTGCGTTATGGAACCATGAATGTTAGTTGGCATCCAAGTGACAAAAGATATGTAAATAAAATCTTACTTATGGCCTTGAACCATTTATTACACAAAAGGACCCATTTTGGCCAATTTGGGCATCCACCCCCACAGACAAAGGCACTTGCGGGCGCAGATGCCAACGCAGGTGACCCTGGACACTTCCAAGGGACACCTGCAGCCGCATTTCATCTACTTGCAGGCGCAGGTGGCTTTGCATGTCACACCAGAAAGTCGTTTTTTATGGTTTTGTCTCTCTTTGATCCCCGAAGGCCCCTGTACCCTTTTTGAATGTAATTATCAACTTATGGTGCCTTTTTAATGACTTTAAGGGGTTGTATGAAGGCATGTTGGACTATATTAACTATGTATTGTTGTTCATAAGTTTCTATGAGTCCATTTAATAGGGTATTAGGATGGAATGATAATGAGGAAGCGTAAAGGGTAAACATGATGTGAAATGTTGTTGGTCTATGATGTCTTGGACAATGTGTGGAATTTTATGGTGTTGATTGGTATGATAATGTAGTGGATTGTATTGTGAAGGGTGAGATGATGTTATATGGCAGTCATATAGCTCATTGTCGTCTTGTATACTTGTACGGTAACTAGTTGTTAACGTAAGCTCCGTTATGTACTTGTATTGTAGAGTGAAATGTAAGGAAGGAGCTGGACTATTGTGTTCATATATAGGCTTGTGTATTCATACTTGGAAGTGAAGGTATGTAAGGTTATTCTATCCTTATCCTTCTGCAGCACATAGTAGTCATATTGACATTTTAATTGTTCCATTCTGAAATGTTCTAAGGTATCCTATTCCCGGTTACCAATTGTTGTTATCACATGTTCTTTACTCACTGATCAATTATGATACACATGTCTCGTGTTCATTGACTAATGTTCTAAATATCCCATGTTTCCAATAATGTTATGTTCCCAATAATGTTATGACTATCATTGTATCAATCTCAAAAGTAATGAATGAAGTAATGCACATGTGGTTAATGATTGAGTATGGGTGGTAGCTTTGGGGGAGAAAGCCTAGCTCAAGACGATCCCGATATTATTGGATCAGGGGCTAGACCTAGAGGCATAAGCCTAGATCAGACCAAACCTAACAGAGGGTAGCTCTAAAGGTAAGAACCTAGCTCGAGCCGAACCTGATATGTTGGTTTATGGGTGGCAGCTCTAGAGGTGATAACCTAGCTCGAGCCGAGCCCGATATATTGATTTATGGGTGGTATCTCTAGAGGCATAAGCCTAGCTCGAGCCGATCCCAACATAAAGTTATGTTACGTTAAGACCCACTGATCAGTCAGGGCCCGGGTACATTGTGATACAAGTGATGATGAATAAGCATGGAAGTAAAAAAGCAAAGAAAGTAATGAAAGAAATGTAAATGGTTCCCAACATATAGAATGTTAACTTATCCATATTGGTTATTCATTTGTATTTGAGTTCATTGACGTATTTATGTAACATACAGTTTCTTATGAGCCTTACATACTCAGTACATTCTTCGTACTGACGTCCCTTGGGGGACTTACCATACTTACTGCAGGTACAGGTGCCAGTAGACCTCCACAGTAGGTTGCCAGTTATTTGCAGATCTTTGGTGAGCTCCAGTTGGTTCGGGGCTTTTCGAGTAACAATTGTACATTTGTTTTAGTATTGTACATGTTGTATAAAGCGGGGACTTGTCCCGACTTTCAATTGGTCTTGTAAATACATCTGTTAGAGGCTTTTGTAGACATATATAGGTACATGAATGTAAGAGATGTATGTCCTTTTTGACTTAATTGCCCTAACGGCCAAGTTTCACGTATATATATCACATGTTACATGATTTCCGATATTAGCATTTTATGTTCTTACGTAATAGTGATGTTTCTTATGGCATGCATATGAATAAACTTGAGCAAAGATTGGTTCTCTCGGGCCTTGTTGGCTTTGGGTGCCAGTCCACCCCATTGGGATATGGGGCGTGACAGATGTTTTGATGAAAGTGAATGGTGTGGATTAGATCTCAACATGTAAGATGTGGTTATGTCCTTAACTTTCTTTCGCTTTATGTTAAACATTTGGAGTTGTTGTTGTGAAATTTTACATGGAACCAGTGGCGTATTAAAAGAAAAATATAGTTTTGGTGATGGTTATGTGCGTTGTGAAACCATGGCTGTTCGTTGGCATCTAATATGATCTAAAATATGTTAAGAGAAGATTAATTATGATCATGGACCATACATTGCGAAAAAGGACCCTAAAATAACCCCCAGAGGCTGAAATGGGCATGCGCCTTCGCGGGCGGGGCACCTATGGGCGCAGATGCCAATGCAGGTGGCCCTGGATACTGCCAAGGGACACCTGCGGGCACACCTCAACTACCTACGGGTGAAGGTGTCTTCCCAAGTCATCCCAGAACTCCATTTTGCATGTTTTTGTCTCTCTTTGATCCCCCGAAACCCCTATACCCTTTATGGATGAAATTATCAACTTATTGGACCTTTTAATTGACTATAAAGGAATATCTTGGAGGTATTTTGAATAGTATCAAATATGGATTGTTTTTAATATGTTGTTATGAAAGGTATTGAGGTGACTTGACGGAATAATTGTGACGTAGTGTTACTGAGAGAGTGTAAAGTATAAACCTTGTGTGAAATGCAATTGGTTTATGAGGTCTTGGTCAATGTGCAGAATGTTATGGTATTGTTGGTATGATGATGAAATAAATGGTATTGTAAGAGGGTGAAATGACGTTATATGGCAGTCACGTAATTCATTATCGTCTTATGCACTTGTAATGCAGTTAGTTGTTAACGGGAGCTTCGTGATGTACTTGTGTTGTAGAGTAAAACATAAGAAAGGAGCTGGATTGTTGTATTCACATATAGGACTGTATATTCATATTGCGAAGATAAGGTATGTAAGGTTACTCTTTCCGTATCCTTCTACAGCACATAGTGTTCTCATTGACATTGTACTTGTTTTATTCTGAAATGTTCTAAGGTATCCCATTTTCGGTTATCGATTATTATTAATCACATGTTCCCTATTCATTGGTCAATTGTGATTCACATGTCTCATGTTCGTTGACTAATGTTCCAAAGGTCCAATAATGTTATGTTCCAAAGTTCAAATAATGTTATGACTATCAATGTATCAATCTCAAAAGTAAAGAATGAAGTAATGCATATATGGTTGATGATTGAGTATGGGTGGTAGCTTTGGGGGCGAAAACCTAGCTCATACCGATCCCGAGATTATTGGATCATGGGGTAGTCCTAGAGGCATGAGCCTAGCTCGGACCGAACCTGACAGGGGGTAGCTCTAGAGGTAAGAACCTAGCTGGAGCCGAACCTGATATATTGGTTTATAGGTGGCAGCTCTAGAGGTAATAACCTAGCTCGAGCCGAGCCCGATGTATTGAATTATGGGTGGTAGCTCTAGAGGTATAAGCCTAGCTCGAGTCGATCCCAATATAACGTTATGTTATGTTAAGACCCACTGATCAGTCGGGGCCCGGGTACAAAGTGACACAAGTGATGATGAACAAACATAGAAGTAATGAAGCAAAGAAAGTAATGAAAACAATACACATGGTTCCCAACATACGAAATGGTCACTTATCCATATTGGTTATTCATTTGTATTTGAGTTCATTGAAGTATTTATGTGTCACACAGTTTCATATGGGCCTTACATACTCAGTACATTCTTCGTACTGACGTCCCTTGGGGGACTTACCTTACTTGTTGTAGGCACATGTGCTAGTAGACCACCACCGTAGGCTACGAGTCATCTGCAGATCATTGGTGAGCTCCAGTTGGTTCGGGGCTTTCCCAGTCACAGTTGTACATTTGTTTTGGTATTGTAAATATTATAAAGTGGGGACTTGTCCCGACTTTAAGATAGTTATATGTATGCATATGTTAGAGGCTTTGTAGACGTATGTGAGAATATGAATGTAAGAGATGTATGTCCATTTTGACTTGATGTCCCTGACGGCCAAGTTTCACATATGTTTATATCACATATTTCCATGACTTCTGCTATTAGCATCTTGTATCAATACGTGATGGTGGTGTTTCGTGAATGATATGCATATGAATAGACATAGATGAAGATTAGTTCTATTGGGCCTTATCGACTTTGGGTGCCAGTCCGCCCCGTTGGGATTCGGGGCGTGACATTACCCATATTTATTGACATCTTTTGAAATCTTTTGGGGTGACACACGAATTGGAGAAGAGGAGAAGGAAAAGAAGGCTTTACACTAGGGTTTTTCTTCTTTTACTTTTCATTCTTGTAGTTTAAAGTTATGAACTCTTTTATGGAGATTGTTTGTATGAATATGAGTAGATAAACACCCTCATTCTTGGTTTGAGGCTACGAACATGATTGCTTAATTATGGTTTTACAGTTCGTTTATTTGTTTATCAAGTCATGTGATTGTTCTTGCGTTCTTGTTTTACTATTCTAAAGCGTCATGAACTTTAGGATAAATCTTAGTCTCAAAATGAATTGACCATAGGAGTGGAGAGATGGAATGAAGAACGTAAGGAGTATGGATCATTTCTTTAATGTTTATATATTAATTATTGGAGAATGATTTGCGGTACCTAAATGCCCTACTTGGTTCATGAAATGGGAAGATAATTTAATGCATCCAAATTAAAGACTCATATCACCACTCAATGATGTAGTTACGAGATTAATTTGGGTAAAATAATTAGCGGATGACCATTCCCAAGTTGAATATCAACCCCGTAGATCAACAATTATGATAGACACTAACACCGGCTAGAAACCATAGTTAGGAATGAATATGAAGTAAATGACTCAACCCTGAAACTCTCCATATATTGTTTACAATCCAATTTACTTATCGTTGTTATTTCTATTCTGTAGTTATTAAAACAAACTAAATCTCTCTTGGTTAAAAATTTCACTTGTTTAACTTGAATAGTAACGATTGAATTAGATCGCTTGTTAAATACAAGTCCCTGTGGGATCGATATTCGGCTCCTGAAGAGACACTATACTACTTGCACGACCACGTACACTTATGTGTGCGCTTGGTAGCTATACTATCCTTTGATAAAGACGTTGTTGCTGGCATGATTCTTAGTATTTTACTTACTTTTGTGACCTTTGTTTTCTGGCTTTCTATATATACACATATTTACCTTGTTCGGTATATTGGTGGGCTCGAGGCCTTGGTTATGAACCAGTTGGATGTCAGGTTAGTTTTCTATACCTTGTGAGGGTTGTGATTTTAGTTTATAGACATTTGGGTGCTTACATTCTATTATTTAGATACTAGTGATGGCATGCATACATTTATACGTGTTCATGCATGTTTATGGTACAATTCTATATAAAACATCGATTTTACTACTATTTTCACAGAAGGAGTTATTCCCATTTTTTCACTCTTAAACTGATTTTTCAAAATGAAAGTCGTACCATCTTTACTATTGGTTTATGGTCTTTTAAACTAATACATACTACTCTGAAAAATTAGACCGACGTAGATTCCAGTCCATTCTTGTTTTGTTCTTTCACTTGATATTAACTTGTTCTGGCCGATTGAATATCCCGACCCTTTCTACACTAATTTTTATCATTTTTTGTCTCGATTTAATCTCAAGCATTGTGTTTAACTGATTTCTACCTATTTAGCCTTGGTTCGAGGTTGGGCACTTATTACCTTTATACTTATCTCTGGTACGATTACAAAGTGGATTTAGTATGAATTATCTTTGGAAGTACCAGTTCGGGACTGGGCAATATATATAGATGTCCCGAATCCCCTATGGGTCTCTTAGTCTGGGAATCATGGTGTCAAAGCATAGGGATACCTCATAGGTCCTGTCTTGCGAGCTGCAGAGCCGAAAGAGGTGTATATACTTGGTTAGATGTGGCACTATGTTCATATGGAAGTATTTTATTTACATTTCACTCATTTATTGAGATGTTTTGCCTAGAACCAGTATGATTGTTTGTTGTTTGTACCTACCTGTCATATGGAGGTCTAGTTAGGTTATGTTTATTGTTGTGTACCTTTCGGGCTTATGAGGGTCTAGTTAGCTTATTGTTTAACTCTTATTGTATAGCTTGTGGCAGGATGGTTATTGGCATGTACTTCTGGTTTCAGGTACGTCTTGTTGTTCCTTTCTTTTTAGTATTATTAGTTATAGTATTAGATTATCTTGCTACTCATTTACTTTGTGAAGGATATTTAAAGTGTACCACTAATAGCATTCTCCCTTAGTGTGATTCTTGCGATGATTAGGCAATTACGCTATGTCCTTCTGGTGTGTGCTTTCGTCTCTAGTTATTTGCATAGTATTATTGTATTTCTCATCTTCTCTAGGTATTCGTACTACGTAACTCTTCTCCCATAGCTATCTTTATGGTATATCATTTCTTATTTAGTTGCTTTTAATGTATATCCTTGTATTTTGTGTTATTTATACTTGCATTTATCTTTGGGGCTCAGTCGTTCTACGCCTACTGAGTACCACATGTCTTGTACTCATACTACAATTCTACACCCTGCAGATTATAGTACGAGTTCACACCACAGACGTATGATTTGAGATTTTGGGTGAGCTCATGACATCTAGAATTGTTCCTTCTCCCTCTAATTTTTTAATGGACTGCTCTTTATTTTGTATTTTGGAGAAAGTTATATATATATATTGTTTTTACCTAGTATTCCTATTATGCTAGTGGCTCCTGTATTGACTGACACCAGGTCTTTGGGGTATTTGTTTTCTTCTAGTTCTCTTTCTCCTTTTATTCGTGTATGTTGTGCTTTGTTTTTCTATATTAGTCCCTCTATTTAGTCTTGGTTACTTGTTGTTTCAGGCTATGGGTTAGCTTACTTACTGGTGGATTTTAGTAGGCGCACTCCCGATTTGAAATTGTGGGTCTTGACACTAACTTCTACTAAGTTAGAGGTCATCTCCAGATCCATAAGCTTGAACATCATTGTGAGTGGGCTCTAGACCTCCATCAGTAATGTGACAATTTTCTTGTTCGCCTAATCTCCCATTAATGACATCAATGACCATAAATATTATCGAACGTCTGCCCTCTATGCCACCAAAATATTTTTCCACCAATTCAGCAAGTCTTAAGGATTTGAGACTAGTATTTGGATATTTTGTAGGTTTTGGTTAATCTCCAACTAAAAGAAAAAGGAAAAGGGTATGATAAGAATGTCTGCTTTGAATTCACCATGTGTCTAAGTTTGTGTATCATTTACATCAGTTTCACACAATAAGAGTATTTCATTAGATGTAAGATCTATTGACAAAAGGGTGACTTCCTAACTATAGCATACTTTGGACCCTTCCTAAGGTGCATGCAATATGACTTACTTTCTAGAGTTAGAGTTTTTCCTATGAATTACAAGGATAGGATTTCACACAATAAGAGTATTTCATTAGATGCAAGATCTATTGACAAAAGGGTGACTTCCTAACTATAGCATACTTTGGACCCTTCCTAAGGTGCATGCAATATGACTTACTTTCTAGAGTTAGAGTTTTTCCTATGAATTACAAGGATAGGATTGAATAATTTTAAAGCGTACATAGTTAAACTAAATGTACCAACTCTGGAACTAGAGAATTCGTAAAAAGATATGTAGGAGTGTGAGATAATTCCTTGTGTGAATCACAATTTGTGCAATGTACGACCAAAGACTTAATAGGAAGTGGAATAACATTGTATGGAAGAAGTAACATATAGTGTTTTACAAATTATAAGAAACACAAGTTTGGCTTTGACTTACATCATTTTAAACATAGCAATGAAGAAAGTAATAACTTGTAAATAACAAGTAATAATTGTGCTGAAATTAAAAAAAACATTCCCCAGGCATTTCTCTTTGAAACTAAATTTGTTAAGGTCAAGATCTAATGTAAATCCTAAAGGGAGTTGTCATTTTATCATGTCCTATTTTGAACTGACCAAAATATATTTGCAACATCTGGCTCTTCTAACTAGTTTTAAAAAGGGTTTATAGTTGGCGCCTAATTATTAGGAAACCATTTGTAAAAACGTAAACTCTATTTTAAATATGTGAAAACCTATGAAGTTATAGGCAAGTGTCTTAGTTACAGCAAGGGGAAGGTATCAAGCATCCATTAGAGCCTATCCTAAGATTGTTCTTAACTTTAATTTAATTAACAAAAGGAGATTATATATGTTAATTATTACCATTTAAAAATATGTCTAAGAAGTGGTAGTACGAATGAAATGAGGAAACTGAATCACAGTAATTTAAAACTATGTGTAGTTAAAAGAATATATGAGTTATACAAAAATCAAAATTGATATGTATGTTTATGTCACGACCCGAAATCCCATTTGGGCCGGACTGGCACCCGAAGCCGATATGGCCCAAGAGAACCAATCTTTTCTTATGGACCTTCGTATGCATATTCTCGTATGAATCTTATGATACCTTATGCACTATGCGGAAAACATGAACATGGAAACATACGCTATATAAATGTATTCAGGAAACTTGGCCGTTGGGGCCATCAAGTCAAAACGGACATTTGTCTCTTACATCCATAACCCACATTTGTCTACAAAGCCTCTAACCATACATGAACACAACAACCTGTAGTCGGGACAAGTCCCCGCTTTATACTATGATTACAAACCAAAACAATATACACATGTGACTCGAAGAAGCCCCGAACTAACTGGAGCTCACCAATGATCCGCGGATGAGTCGTAGCCTATTATGGAGGTCTACTAACACCTGTGCCTGCAACAATTAAAGTACATTCCCCACAAGGGGTCAGTACGAAGAATGTACTGAGTATGCAAGGCAATAAAGAAACTTCATGAAGCTGAAAAACCTCAATGAACTGGAATCCAAGAGAAATAGTCAATGTGGATAAATCATCATCATTCCGTGTGTGGAATTAGGTACTTTACGTTCATCATTTCATTTGCCTTTATGTCCATTACCATTAGTAGTTAAAACTGTCAATAGATAATTGTCAATGATGTATAACCGTTAATATGCAACCGTCAATATGCAATGCATCCGTCAATATGCCATCGTCAATATGTAATGCATCCGTCAATATGCAACCGTTAATAATATAACCATCTCAAGTTCGGCATCAAGCTAGGCTTTTGCCCCACTGAGCTTTCCCCCTGCTACCACCCAGAAAACAATGAAACAGGTTCGGCATCAAGTTTGGCTTTTACCTCACTGAGCTTCCCCCTTGATCCAGTGAATATAATAAAGTTCGGCGTCAATCTTGGCTTTTGCCCTACTGAGCTTTCCCCCTGCTACCACCCGAAAAACAAGAAAGCAGGTTCGGCATCAAGTTTGGCTTTTTCCCCCAAAGCCATCACCCGCACTCAATAAGTATAAATAAAATATAAAGTAACCATAAGGAAAATAATAAAGTAACCACGACGAAAAATATAAAGTAACCATGAGGGAGTTACTTCTTCTATTACTTCATTTCATTACTTCTCTCTTTTACTTTTATGAGATTGATACATTGGGGGATCATAACCTTATCGGAACACATACTTATATGTTCATGAGATTGGTACTTGGTAACAATTATAGCATTATGGAAGCTTTGGAATTTCAATCAATGATTAAGAGAAACATGAGTCATGATTGGTCCATGATTAAGAAACATGAGAATAGTAACATATGACGACCTGAAATGATGTACCTTTTAACATTTTGGAATGGAACAAGGACAATGACAACAAGAACAATATGTGCTGCAGAAAGATACGGACAGAGTAACCTTACATACCTTCACTTCCAAGTATGAGTACACAAGTCTATATATGAACACAACAGTCGAGCTTCTTCCTTACGTCTTACTCTACAATACAAATTCATACCGGAACTTACATTAGCAACTAGTCACTATAAAGGCGTACAAGACAACAATGAACCATGCAACTACCATATAACGTTATGTCACCCCTTTACAATACAATCCACTGCATTTCCATATCAACAACACCATAACATTACCCACATTGACCAAAAGATCACACATCGATAGTATTTCACATCACACTTACCCTTTATGCCTTCTCATTTCCATTACGTCACATTTACGCTTATCAATATGCCTCATAACAACATATGAAAAACCATAAACATTTAATACAGTCCAACATGCCTTCATACGACACTTTAAGGTCATTAAAACGACATCACAAGTTGATAATTACATCCCAAAAGGGTGTCGGGGCTTTCGGGGATCAACTAGGGACGGAAACATACAAAATCAATTTTGGAGGTGACCTGCGCTACCAACTGCACACGCAGGTGGATGACATGCAAACGCATATGGCTCCTGGAAAATTCTAGGGCCTTCTGCGTTGGCATCTGCGCCCGCAGATGCCCTCGTCTGCGGGGGCGGATGCCCGTTTTGGTCCGAAATGACTTTTTTTTTTTGGGTCTTTTAATGCCATGAATCGTCCATGATCACAATCAAACATATTTGAACATATTTATTATCCTCTTAAACACCAACATTTATCCATGG
Source organism: Capsicum rhomboideum (assembly GCA_031232105.1). Lineage (NCBI taxonomy): Eukaryota > Viridiplantae > Streptophyta > Magnoliopsida > Solanales > Solanaceae > Capsicum > Capsicum rhomboideum. The sequence goes on from CP124718.1 coordinate 58,540,630, forward strand.
TCTCACAACACACATAACGACACCCAAAACCACATTTCACGGCCAATACGGCACCAAAACCATAACCAATGTCACAATATCAACTCCAAACGTTATACACAAGGATTAAACCAAGTAAGACTATAATCACATCTCACATGTCAATATTTACTCCACCAAATTCATTTTCTTCAAAACCACAAGTTCATAGGCAAGTTTATGAGACAAAACACCCATCGATTTAGCAAACATGTATGCTGCACTTATTGTGAACTTCTCAATGCTCCACCAACATAACCAAAATAATATACACCATATGTTATGCATAAAATACATTAAACCATCATAATAAACACTTACCAAGTCTTACCAATCCATGATCTTGGCCAAAAGAGTGACTTAGGATTCTTGAGAGCAAAGGAGAAAATGTTGGAAATTTCTAGAAATGAGATGAGAGCTCAAGTGAATAAAATCTGATTTTTTTCCTTTATATAGGCCCTCATGTCTCTCTTATCTTATACTTAGCATTTAATGCAAGGGTTTATTTAGTCAAAAGGATCCAAATGGAAGAATGGGTCAAAAATCCCTTGTTGGGCCATGTCTTCTTTGTTATTTTGGGCTTCATTTAAGCGCCCAATTGTCTTAGACTTTTAAATTCCCATAATTTCTTACAAAAATTATCAATTTTCTCATGTTGTCATATTTCCATAAATGTACATGTAGTCGTATAGTTTCGGCAACATACAGAGTGTTACACCTCCCACGAGGGTCTAATCCCTTGTATTAGGCCCAATGTCAATAACATTACAAGAACACATACTTTTGACTCTCGGCACTTGAGTAACCATTGTCCAACATCGTCAAGTAGGGTTTGGTAAGTATGGGGTGTTACATTCTTTCCCCCTTAGGAACATTCGTCCTCGAATGTTAACAACGTTGTCTCATGTGTACCAAATGCGTTTCTATACTTATGCTCATATAGATAGTTACTTAGTCTCTCTCCACTTTCGCACTTTTGAACTTTTCCCTTTCGTTTGGAGCAAATATAGGTACCTTGGTCTCATCACTTTGTTTCCAGCTTCGTATCATTTATTTACTATCCCTTGCACTTGTCGGTCTAGAATAGCCATAGTCATCTCTTCCTAGTGGGATCCTCCATAACTTGTATAGTCCCAATGGGAGCAATATGAAACGAAAATCATATGCACGTCTGGCATATTTCACACCCTTTCTTTCCAAATCCACTTATCTTTTTCATTGGTGACACTTTCAAGAGTACTTACTCATCTATGAGCACACCATCTCCTATAACAAAGAAAAACAATTACCATGATCAACTTACAACAATGGCTCTATTGCACGATCTGGAATGAAGAAAAGAAATAACATCCTAAATGTCCCGTAGCCTCCTACTTATAAATATGGTGCACAACACATCCATGAACAAGACTCTACTTGGACACGGCTTTATAGACACCCTTAGAACGAACTGCTCTGATAACACTTTGTCACACCCCAAATTCCTATTGAGGCGTGATTGGTACATGATTAAGAAACATGAGAATAGTAACATATGACGACCTGAAATGATGTACCTTTTAACATTTTGGAATGGAACAAGGACAATGACAACAAGGATAATATGTGCTGCAGAAAGATACAAACAGAGTAAACTTACATACCTTCACTTCCAAGTACGAGTACACAAGTCTATATATGAACGCAACAGTCCAGCTTCTTCCTTACATCTTACTCTACAATACAAATTCATACCGGAACTTACATTAGCAACTAGTCACTATAAAGGCGTACAAGACAACAATGAACCATGCAACTACCATATAACGTTATGTCACCCCTTTACAATACAATCCACTGCATTTCCATATCAACAACACCATAACATTACCCACATTGACCAAAAGATCACACATCGATAGCATTTCATATCACACTTACCCTTTATGCCTTCTCATTTCCATTACGTCACATTTACGCTTATCAATATGCCTCATAACAAAATATGAACAACCATACACATTTAATACAGTCCAACATGCCTTCATACGACACTTTAAGGTCATTAAAATGACATCACAAGTTGATAATTACATCCCAAAAGGGTGTCGGGGCTTTCGGGGATCAACTAGGGACGGAAACATACAAAATCAATTATGGAGGTGACCTGCGCTGACACCTTATCACGCAAGTGGATGACATACGCACGAAGATGGCTCCTAGAAAATTCTAAGGCCTTCTGCGTTGGCATCTGCGCCTGCAGATGCCCTCATCTGCGGGGGTGGATGCCCGTTTTGGTCCGAAATGACTTTTTTTTTTTTGGGGTCTTTTAATGCCATGAATGGTCCATGATCACAATCAAACATATTTGAACATATTTATGATCCTCTTAAACACCAACATTCAGCCATGGCCTCACAACACACATAACGACACCCAAAACCACATTTCACGGCCAATACGACACCAAAACCATAACCAATGTCACAATATGAATTCAAAACGTTATACACAAGGATTAAACCAAGTAAGACTATAATCACATATCACATGTCAATATTTAATCCACAAAATTCATTTCCTTCAAAACCACAAGTCCATAGGCAAGTTTATAAGACAAAACACCCATCGATTTAGCAAACATGTACGCTGCACTTATTGTGAACTTCTCAATGCTCCACCAACATAACCAACATAATATACACCATATGTTATGCATAAAATACATTAAAACATCATAATAAACACTTACCAAGTCTTACCAATCGATGATCTTGGCCAAAAGAGTGACTTAGGGTTCTTGAGAGCTAAGGAGAAAATGTTGGAAATTTCTAGAAATGAGATGAGAGTTCAAGTGAATAAAATATGATATTTTTCCCTTTATATAGTCCCTCATGTCTCTCTTATATTCTCCTTATCATTTAATGCAAGGGTTTATTTAGTCAAAAGGATCCAAATGGAAGAATGGGTCAAAAATCCCTTGTTGGGCTATGTCTTCTTTGTTATTTTGGGCTTCATTTAAGGGCCCAATTGTCTTAGACTTTTAAATGCCCATAATTTCTTACAAAAATTGTCAATTTTGTCATGTTTTCATATTTCCATAAGTGTACATGTAGTCGTATAGGTTCCGCAACATACAGAGTGTTACACCTCCTACGAGGGTATAATCCCTTGTATTAGGCCCAATGTCAATAACATTACAAGAACACATACTTTTGACTCTCGGCACTTGAGTAACCGTTGTCCAACATCGTCAAGTAGGGTTTGGTAAGTACGGGGTGTTACATTCTTTCCCCCTTAGGAACATTCGTCCTCGAATGTTAAAAACGTAGTCTCATGTGTAACAAATATGTTTCTATACTTCTGCTCATATAGATACTTACTTAGTCTCTCTCCACTTTCACACTTTTGAACTTTTCCCTTTCGTTTGGAGCAAATATAAGTACCTTGGTCTCATCATTTTGTTTCCAACTTCTCATCATTTATTTACTAGCCCGTGCACTTGTCGGTCTAGAATAGCCATAGTCATCTCTTCCAAGTGGGATCCTCCATAACTTGTATAGTACCAATGGGAGCAATATGAAACGAAACTCGTATGCACGTCCGGCATATTTCACACCCTTTCTTTCCAAATCCACTTACCTTTTTCATTGGTGACACTTTCAAGAGTACTTACTTATCTACGAGCACACCATCTCCTATACTAAGAAAAACAATTACCATGATCAACTTACAACAATGGCTCTATTGCACGATCTGGAATAAAGAAAAGAAACAACATCCTAATTGTCCCGTAGCCTCCTACTTATAAATATGGTGCACAAAACATCCATGAACAAGACTCTACTCGGACACGGCTTTGTAGACACCCTTAGAACGAACTGCTCTGATAACACTTTGTCACACCCCAAATTCCTATTGAGGCGTGATTGGTCCATGATTAAGAAACATGAGAATAGTAACATATGACGACCTGAAATGATGTACCGTTTAACTTTTTGGAATGGAACAATGACAATGACAACAAGGATAATATGTGCTGCAGAAAGATACAAACAGAGTAAACTTACATACCTTCACTTCCAAGTACGAGTACACAAGTCTATATATGAACACAACAGTCCGGCTTCTTTCTTACGTCTTACTCTACAATACAAATTCATACCGGAACTTACATTAGCAACTAGTCACTATAAAGGCGTACAAGACAACAATGAACCATGCAACTACCATATAAAGTTATGTCACCCCTTTACAATACAATCCACTGCATTTCCATATCAACAACACCATAACATTACCCACATTTACCAAAAGATCACACATCGATAGCATTTCACATCACACTTACCCTTTATGCCTTCTCATTTCCATTACGTCACATTTACTCTTATCAATATTCCTCATAACAACATATGAACACACATTTAATACAGTCCAACATGCCTTCATACGACACTTTAAGGTCATTAAAATGACATCACAAGTTGATAATTACATCCCAAAAGGATGTCGGGGCTTTCGGGGATCAACTAGGGACGGAAACATACAAAATCAATTATGGAGGTGACCTGCGCTGCCACCTTATCACGCAAGTGGCTGACATGCGCACGCAGATGGCTCCTGGAAAATTCTAAGGCCTTCTGTGTTGGCATCTGCGCCTGCAGATGCCCTCGTCTGTGGGGGTGGATGCCCGTTTTGGTCCGAAATGACTTTTTTTTTGGGGGGTCTTTTAATGCCATGAAAGGTCCATGATCACAATCAAACATATTTGAACATATTTATGATCCTCTTAAACACCAACATTCAGCCATGGCCTCACAACACACATAACGACACCCAAAACCACATTTCACGGCCAATACGACACCAAAACCATAACCAATGTCACAATATCAATACCAAACGTTATACACAAGGATTAAACCAAGTAAGACTATAATCACATATAACATGTCAATATTTAATCCACAAAATTCATTTCCTTCAAAACCACAAGTCCATAGGCAAGTTTATAAGACAAAACACCCATCGATTTAGCAAACATGTACGCTGCACTTATTGTGAACTTCTCAATGCTCCACCAACATAACCAACATAATATACACCATATGTTATGCATAAAATACATTAAACCATCATAATAAACACTTACCAAGTCTTACCAATCGATGATCTTGGCCAAAAGAGTGACTTAGGGTTCTTGAGAGCAAAGGAGAAAATGTTGGAGATTTCTAGAAATGAGATGAGAGTTCAAGTGAATAAAATATGATTTTTTTCCCTTTATATAGGCCCTCATGTATCTCTTATATTCTCCTTAGCATTTAATGCAAGGGTTTATTTAGTCAAAAGGATCCAAATGGAAGAATGGGTCAAAAATCCCTTGTTGGGCTATGTCTTCTTTGTTATTTTGGGCTTCATTTAAGGGCCCAATTGTCTTATACTTTTAAATGCCCATAATTTCTTACAAAAATTATCAATTTTCTCATGTTTTCATATTTCCATAAGTGTACATGTAGTCGTATAGGTTCCGTAACATACAGAGTGTTACACATCCTACGAAGGTATAATCCCGTGTATTAGGCCCAATGTCAATAACATTACAAGAACACATACTTTTGACTCTCGGCACTTGAGTAACCGTTGTCCAACATCGTCAAGTAGGGTTTGGTACGTACGGGGTGTTACATTCTTTCCCCCTTAGGAACATTCGTCCTCGAATGTTAACAACGTAGTCTCATGTGTAACAAATATGTTTCTATACTTCTGCTCATATAGATACTTACTTAGTCTCTCTCCACTTTCGCACTTTTGAACTTTTCCCTTTCGTTTGGAGCAAATATAGGTACCTTGGTCTCATCATTTTGTTTCCAGCTTCTCATCATTTATTTACTAACCCTTGCACTTGTCGGTCTACAATAGCCATAGTCATCTCTTCCTAGTGGGATCCTCCATAACTTGTAAAGTACCAATGGGAGCAATATGAAACGAAACTCGTATGCACGTCCGGCATATTTCACACCCTTTCTTTCCAAATCCACTTACCTTTTTCATTGGTGACACTTTCAAGAGTACTTACTCATCTATGAGCACACCATCTCCTATACCAAAGAAAAACAATTACCATGATCAACTTACAACAATGGCTCTATTGCACGATCTGGAATGAAGAAAATAAACAACATCCTAAATGTCCCGTAGCCTCCTACTTATAAGTATGGTGCACAAAACATCCATGAACAAGACTCTACTCGGACACGGCTTTGTAGACACCCTTAGAACGAACTGCTCTGATAACACTTTGTCACACCCCAAATTCCTATTGAGGCGTGATTGGTACATGATTAAGAAACATGAGAATAGTAACATATAACGACCTGAAATGATGTACCTTTTAACATTTCGGAATGGAACAAGGACAATGACAACAAGAACAATATGTGCTGCAGAAAGATACAAACAGAGTAACCTTACATACCTCATTTCCAAGTACGAGTACACAAGTTTATATATGAACACAACAGTCCAGCTTCTTCCTTACGTCTTACTCTACAATACAAATTCATACCGGAACTTACATTAGCAACTAGTCACTATAAAGGCGTACAAGACAACAATGAACCATGCAACTACCATATAACGTTATGTCACCCCTTTACAATACAATACACTGCATTTCCATATCAACAACACCATAACATTACCCACATTGACCAAAAGATCACACATCGATAGCATTTCATATCACACTTACCCTTTATGCCTTCTCATTTCCATTACGTCACATTTAGGCTTATCAATATGCCTCATAACAACATATGAACAACCATACACATTTAATACAGTCCAAAATGCCTTCATACGACACTTTAAGGTCATTAAAACGACATCACAAGTTGATAATTACATCCCAAAAGGGTGTCGGGGCTTTCGGGGATAAACTAGGGACGAAAACATACAAAATCAATTATGGGGGTGACCTGCACTGCCACCTGCGCACGCAGGTGGCTGAAATGCGCACGCAGATGGATCCTGGAAAATTCCAGGGCCTTCTGCGTTGGCATCTGCGCCCACAGATGCCCTCGTCTGCGGGGGTGGATGCCCGTTTTGGTCCGAAATGACTTATTTTTTTTGGGCTCTTTTAATGCCATGAATGGTCCATGATCACAATCAAACATATTTGAAAATATTTATGATCCTATTAAACACCAACATTTATCCATGGTCTCACAACACACATAACGACACCCAAAACCATTTTTCACGGCCAATATGACACCAAAACCATAACCAATGTCACAATATCAATTCCAAACGTTATACACAAGGATTAAACCAAGTAAGACTATTATCACATATCACATGTCAATATTTACTCCACCAAATTCATTTTCTTCAAAACCACAAGTCCATAGGCAAGTTTATAAGACAAAACACCCATCGATTTAGCAAACATGTACGCTGCACTTATTGTGAACTTCTCAATGCTTCACCAACATAACCAACATAATATACACCATATGTTATGCATAAAATACATTAAAACATCATAATAAACACTTACCACGTCTTACCAATCGATGATCTTGGCCAAAAGAGTGACTTAGGGTTCTTGAGAGCAAAGGAGAAATTGTTGGAAATTTCTAGAAATGAGATGAGAGTTCAAGTGAATAAAATTTGATTTTTTTCCTTTATATAGGCCCTCATGTATCTCTTATCTTATCCTTAGCATTTAATGCAAGGGTTAATTTAGTCAAAAGGATCCAAATGGAAGAATGGGTCAAAAATCCCCTTGTTGGGCCATGTCTTCTTTGTTATATTGGGCTTCATTTAAGGGCCCAATTGTCTTAGACTTTTAAATGCCCATAATTCCTTACTAAAATTATCAATTTTCTCATGTTGTCATATTTCCATAAGTGTACATGTAGTCGTATAGGTTCGGCAACATACAAAATGTTACACCTCCCACGAGGGTCTAATCCCTTGTACTAGGCCCAATGTCAATAACATTACAAGAACACATACTTTTGACTCTCGGCACTTGAGTAACCGTTGTCCAACATCGTCAAGTAGGGTTTGGTAAGTACGGGGTGTTACAGTGTATTGTTATATACAATGTGAAAGTAATGATATGTAACATGCGTAAAATACCATCTATACATCATATATAAAGTGTATAGTAGAGTATATATTGGATGGGACATACATGTATAAGGAAATATATGAATTACAGAATATCTTACAAGTATATATGTTTATACAATAGTATATGTATATATATGTGTGTGTGTGTGGTAAAATCTGGTCTAACATAATAAGAAAAAATTATGCAAAATGTCCATTGAGTTAAATTTTTTACACAAAATATAACCCACTTTTTTTATTACTGAAAATGGCCAAGCCGCCATGTTTCTTACCCAAATTGGCCACTCGGCCAAATTATTTACAACAATAATGTCAGCCGCCTCTTCCTTTACAGTGGATTAGTTTTAGGCCATTGATGCTGCTATTTAAAAAAAGAAAAAATTCATTGTTTAAATTTTTTTTTTTGTTGCTCTTTTTTTAAAAAAATTTTTTCTTTTCTAATTGTGTTAAGTTCTTTTATGGAAAAAATGAATATTTATGTTGTTTTATTATTTTTTGTTTATACTTTTATTTATTAAGGTGAGAACGTATGATAGTCAATAAATATTGATATCGATACAAAACATAATTATTTATATAATATCGATACACGATTATACACCATTCATACAATGTCAATATATTACATACCTATTTATATAATATCGATAAACGTCTATATACTATTTATACAATATTGATACACGCTTGTACACCAGTTATACAATGTCGATATATTATATACTTATTTATACAATATTGATACACGTTTATACACATTTATACAATATCTATATACTACATAACTATTTGTACTTCATATATACATGTTTATAAATCATTTATACAATATAGATACATGTTTATACATTATTTATACAATACAATACATTAAATATACACTACATAACTATTTATACAATATCGATACATTACATATACACTACATAACTCTTTGTACATCATATATATATACATGTTTATACACCATTTATACAATATTGATACATGAAAAAATTGCATGGAGAAAGTTCTGAAAAAAGGGGGAATTTTTTGTCTTTTAGCGCAACAAAAAAAAAACAATGAAAAAAGTGTTGTTTTTTTTTTGTTAAAAAAATTAACGCTGAAAAAAAAGAAAAAAAAAACAGGAAGCGAAAATGGCCTAGTGCGATGAATTGAGCTCTATGGAGCCCATGACCCTTTTTGGCTATTTTTTCTGTAAATAGAAATTGGGCTACTTTTTTTGTAAACTTTTTATTTTTCTGTATATAAATGAAATTTTCCCACATAATAATATGTCAAATATATTTATAAAATAATAATATATATACCCCATACTTGGGCTTTTCAGAGAATTTTCTAAAATGGGACAACTGTAAGTCCACTCTTCTGCAAACAAATTAATTTAAAACATGACTAGGCATGTAACTCCTTTTTAAAAAATTGGCAGATTATTAACTGCTATTTGTATAACACCCCGTACATTTCTGAACCTAACCGTAACATTTATGGAATCATTTAAACATGAGAAGGTTGGTGTGTTACACATTAAGTTTAGTAGGCTTAATTGGTCTTGTGTTAATGGGATCAAATGAGGCCCAAATCTTAAGCAAAAAGACATGGCCCAAGTGGGGAAATGACCCATTCCACCTTTGAACAAGTAAAGATAACATTTATTGATCATAAGTGTGGCTAAGGATGACCATTTAGGCACTATATAAGGCACAAAATCAGATTTTTATTCATTATAACACACATGCCATTTCTAGATTTTTCCACAATATTCTCTCATCTCATAAACCCTATGCAACTAACTCTTTGGACAAGATCACGCTTTGGCAAGCTTTGGTAATTGTTTACTCTCATGGTTTAGTATATTATATTCTTATGATGGTGTATAAATCATGTTGGTTATGTTGGCAAAGTGTTGGACAGTTCATTATGTGTAAAACAATCTACTTTTGCTTAATCGGTGAAGGGTTTTGCCTTCTAGACTTGAATGTGGACTTGTGGTCTTGAAGGAAGTGAATTTGGTGGATTAAATATCAACATGTATGATGTGGTTATGCCCTTAACTTGCTTTCTCTTTGTGTATAACATTTGGAATTATTGTTGCGAAGTTGTGCATGAAATTGGTGATGTATTGAAAGGAAATGTAGTTTTGGTGATGTTCATGTGTGTTGTGAAACCATGATTGTTCGTTTTCATCCAAGTGACCTAAAATATTAAAGGATAATATTAATTATTTCCATGGACCATTTATTACAAAAAAGGACCCTAAAATGACACCTGAAGGCTGAAACGGGCACCCGCCCTTGCGTTTGGAGCACCTGCGGGCGCAAATGCCAACGCAGGTGGCTCTGGACAAGGACAAAGGGGTACCTACGGCCGCATGTCATCCACCTGTGGGCACAGGTGACTCCACAGCCCAGTCCAGAATTTTGTTTTGCATGTTTTTGTTTCTCTATGACCTCCCAAGTCCCCTATACCCTTCTTGGATGCAATTATCAACTTATGGTACCTTTTGAATGGCTTTAAGGGGTCTTTTGGAGGCATGTTGGATTATATCAATTATGGATTGTTGTTAATGTGTTATTGTGAAAGGTATTGAGATGACTTGATGGTGTAATTGTGACGTGGTGTTACTGAGGAATTGTAAAGTATAAACTTGGCGTACCAGGCCGCTTTGGCCTAAAAGTTTTTTGGCACAGGCAGCAAAGGGGCGCGCCTGGGGGAGTGCCAGGCCTCTAATGTTCACCTGTTCAGGTGCTGAAATTTCTCTAAGTCTTTGGGGCACCCGGGAGCGTGCCGGGGTGCTTTTATGGATTTCCGAACACGGTATAGCTATTATGGATTTCTAGTTATGTCATTTGGACTAACAAATGCACCAGTTGTTTTCATGGATTTGATGAATAGGGTGTTTAAGCCATTTCTAGGTATATTCGTGATGGTGTTTATAGATGACATCCTGGTTTATTCAAGATCACAAGAGGACCATGCTAGTCACTTACGACAGGCGTTACAGATTCTTCGTGAGCGTAAGTTGTATGCAAAGTTCTCTAAATGTGAATTTTGGTTAAAATTCGTAGCATTCTTGGGTCACATTATATCATATGAAGGGATAAGGATTGATACACAAAAAATAGAAGCGGTGAAGAATTGGCCAAGACCTACGACGCCTACAAAAATTCATATCTTCCTTGGGTTGGTAGGTAATTACAGAAGATTTGTTGAAGGGTTTTCTTCCATTGTGGCACCTTTAACAAAGCTTACACACAAGGCAATCAAGTTTTAGTGGAATGATGCATGTGAGAAAAATTTCCAAGAGCTGAAAGATAAATTGACTTCTACACCAGTATTGGTACTTTCGAAAGGTACAGAAGGGTATGCAGTCTATTGTGATGCTTTCGGAGTTAGCCTAGAGTGTGTATTGATGAAGTACGGTAATGTAATAATGTATGCCTCACGACAGTTGAGGCCACATGAGAGAAACTATCCCACACATGATCTTGAGCTAGCTGCTGTGATATTTTCCTTAAAGATATGGCACCATTATTTATATGGGGTTCATGTTGATATATACACTGATCACAAAAGTTTTCAATATATCTTTAAGTAGAAGGATTTAAATATGAGGCAGCAGAAGTGGCTTGAACTATTGAAAGACTATGATATTGATATCCTATATCATCCAGGAAAAGAAAATGTGGTAGCCGATGCATTAAGCCGTAAGGCAATAGGAGGCACTAGTGGCCAGTTGACGAAAAAGCAAGACCTAGTTAAGGATCTACATCAACTAACCAGCTTGGGAGTTTGTCTTCTTGAATCTTTAGATGAACTGGTTATTGTACAAAATGCGGCAGAATCTTTATTAATAGCTGAAGTAAAAGAGAAGCAGGATGCGGATCCTATGTTATTGCAGCTGAAAGAGAATGTACAACAGGGTTTGACAAAGGCATTTGATCTTACACAAGAAGGAGTACTTCAATGCCAAGGTAGATATGTGTACCGGATGTAGATGAGCTGAGGAGACGAATTATGACAGAGGCGCATCATTCATGATATTCTATTCATCCGAGAGCTACCAAAATGTATCATGATTTGAAAGAAATATATTGGTGGGTAAACATGAAGCAGAACATTGCATAATTTGTAGCTCAATGCCCAAATTGTCAACAAGTAAAAGTAGAGCATCAGAAACCTGGAGGTTACATGCAATGTATCAATCTTCTAGTCTGGAAATGGGACATGATAAACATGGATTTCATCACAGGTTTTCCTCGTACACTGTGGAAATTTGATTCCATATAGGTAATAGTTGACAGGCTTACCAAGTCAACGCATTTTCTACCACTCAAGACCACCTATACAGCTGAAGATTATGCAAGGTTGTATGTTAAAGAGATAGTGCAATTACATGGGATTCCAATCTCTATTATATCAGACAGGGGAGCTCAATTTACTGCACATTTTTGGAGATCTTTTCAGAGGAGTTTGGGAACCCAAGTGAGTTTGAGTACGACTTTTCATCCTCAGACAGATGGACAAGCAGAACATACTATCCAAACACTTGAAGATATGCTACAAGCTTGCACGTTGGAATTTATAGGTAGTTGGGATGATCATATACCTCTTGTTGAATTTTCCTACAATAATAGCTATCATTCAAGTATCAAAATGGCACTTTATGAAGCTTTATACGGAAGGAAGTGTAGATCACCAATTGGATGGTTTGAAGTGGGTGAAACTGCTTTACTTGGGCCAGATCTTGTTCATCAAGCTATGGATAAAGTTAAAGTGATCCAACAGCGGCTACAAATGGCCCAAAGTCGACACAATTCATATGCTGATGTTAGAAGAAGAGGGCTCGAATTTACCATAGGTAATGGGGTATTCTTGAAGGTGTCACCGATGAAATGATAATGGGATTTGGAAAGAAAGGAAAGTTGAGTCCACGTTATCTAGGGCCATATGAAATTGTCCGAAGATTTGGGGAAGTTGCGTATGAAGTAGAATTACCCCAAGAACTCTCCACGGTTCATCCAGTATTTCATGTTTCAATGCTTCGAAAGGGCATAGGAGATCCATCCTATATTGCTCCCGTGGAAGATGTACAAGTTACAGAGAATCTCACCTATGAAGAGATACCTATTGTTATTCTGGATCGACAAGTGAAGAGGTTAAGGAATAAATAAGTAGTTCCGTAAAGGTACTTTGGAGGAATCAACAGTAGAAGAGATCACATGGGAAGCTGAAGAAATGATGAAGTCTAAGTACCCTCATTTGTTTCAAACGGAAGAACAAGTGCACGATGCGAGATCGAAACAATAACAAGTAAGTATCTATCATCATTATGTATGTATATGATACCATGAATAATAATCCTAGACTTGCATTCGTTTAAATTGGATAATGTTACTAACATTCGAGGATGAATGTTTCTAAGGGGGAAAGGATGTAACACCCCGTACATTTTCGAACCTAACCATAACATTTATGGAATTATTTAAACATGAGAAGGTTGGTGTGTTACACATTAATTTTAGTAGGCTTAATTGGTCTTGTGTTAATGGGCTCAAATGAGGCCCAAATATTAAGCAAAAAAACATGGCCCAAGTGGGGAAATGACCTATTCCACCTTTGACCAAGTAAAGATAACATTTATTGACCATAAGTGTGGCTAAGTATGAGCATTGAGGCACTATATAAGTCACAAAATCATATTTTTATTCATTATAACACACATGCCATTTCTAGATTTTTCCACAATAGTCTCTCATCTCATAAACCCTAAGCAACTATCTCTTTGGACAAGATAACTCTTTGGAAAGATTTGGTAAGTGTGTAATCTCATGGTTTAGTATATTATGTGATTATATGGTGTATTAATCATGTTGGTTATGTTGGCAAAGTGTTGGACAGTTCATTATGTGTAAAACAATCTACTTTTGCTTAATCGGTGAAGGGTTTTGCCTTCTAGACTTGAAAGTGGACTTGTGGTCTTGAAGGAAGTGAATTTGGTGGATTAAATATCAACGTGTATGATGTGTTTATGTCCTTAACTTGCTTTCTCTTTGTGTATAACATTTGGAATTATTGTTGCGAAGTTGTGCATAAAATTGGTCACGTATTGAAAGGAAATGTAGTTTTGGTGATGTTCATGTGTGTTGTGAAACCATGATTGTTCGTTGGCATCCAAGTGACCTAAAATATTAAAGTATAAGCTTAATTATTTCCATGGACCATTTATTACAAAAAAGGACCCTAAAATGACACCTGAAGGCTGAAACGGGCACCCGCCCTCGCGTTTGGAGCACCTGCGGGCGCAAATGCCAACGCAGGTGGCTCTGGACAAGGACAAAGGGGAGCTTGCAGCCGCATGTCATCCACCTGCGGGCACAGGTGACTCCATAACCCAGTCCAGAATTTTGTTTTGCATGATTTAGTCTCTCTTTGACACCCCAAGGCCCCTATACCCTTCTTGGATGCAATTATCAACTTATGGTACCTTTTGAATGGCTTTAAGGGGTCTTTCGGAGGCATGTTGGATTATATCAATTATGGATTTTTGTTAATGTGTTATTGTGAAAGGTATTGAGATGACTTGATGGTGTAATTGTGACGTGGTGTTACTGAGGAATTGTAAAGTATAAACTTGGCGTGCCAGGCCGCTTTGGCCTAAAAATTTTTTGGCACAGGCAGCAAAGGGGCGCGCCTGGGGGCGTTCCAGGCCTCTAATGTTCACCTGTTCAGGTATTGAAATTTCTCTAAGTCTTTGGGGCGCCCGGGAGCGTGCCGGGGTGTTTTTTGCCAGATTTCTTCTACGATTTTAAGTCTATAAAAAGGACTGTTGGGTTATGGTATCATTATTCCATCATAGTTGGACTAATCTTGAGTAAGTTTTGCATCTGAGTTGGGGTTAAGTCATCCTCATAATTAGATTATCAAATTATGTTCTTGGGATTGAGGCTACGAACATGAATCTCGTGAGTTGAATATTGTCATGAAATTTATGGAATTATTTAAACATGATATATATGGTGAATCATGCATCGAATTTGGTGGTCTAAGTTGACATGTGTAAATGGGCTCAATTTGAGGCCCAAAATGGAGCCAAAATGTAAGGCCTAAAGGGGAAAATGACCCATTCTTCAAATTTGACCAAGTAAACATAGAATTAAATGCAAAGAATTGGCTAAGTATGACCACAAGGACTATTTAAACGCAAATAAATCATATTTTTATTCCAAAACTCACACATGCCTTTCTAGACATTTCTCTAAAAGATATTTCTCTATTTTCCAAACCCTAAGGCAACCATTTTTCTTTGGACACTTTGGAAAAGATCATCACTTTACAAGCTTGGGTAAGTGTTTATTCTTGTGATTTAATATATTATATACATGAGAGATGGTGCAGATCATGATGGTTATGCTGGCAAGGTTGAATAGGGCACTTTTGCTTCTTGCTAAAAGATGTGCCATCTTTGTGATTTAAACTTGAAAGGACACATGGGGTTTTGATGAAAGTGCATGGTACAGATGAAATATCAACATGTATGGTGTGGTTATGTTCCTTAACTTGTTATTTTTCTATAAGTATAATTTGTGGGATTGTTGTTGATATGTTGTTTTGAAGTGTATTGAGGTGACTTGATGGAGTAATTGTGATGTGTTGATGGAGAAGTGTAAAGTATGAACTTGGTGTGAAATGCTATTGGTTTATGATATATTGGTCAATGTATGGAATTTTGTGGTATTGTTGGTATAATAACTTCATAAATTGTATTCTCAAGGGGGGAAATGACATGTTAAGGCAATCATGTAACTCATTGTCGTCATATGCATTTGTAAGGTAGTTGGTTGTTAATGTAAACTCCGTTATGTACTTGTGTTATAGAGTGAAACGTAAGGAAAGAGCTGGACTATTGTATTCATATTTAGGATTGTATATTCATATTGGGAAGATAAAGTATGTAAGGTTGCTCTTTTCGTATCCTTCTGCAGCACATAGTGTTCTCATTGACATTGTACTTGTTCTATTCCGAAATGTTCTAAGGTATCCCATTTCCGGTTATCAATTGTTATTAATCACATGTTCCCTACTCATTGATCAATTGTGATTCACATGTATCATGTTCATTAACTAATGTTCTAAAGCCCCAATAATGTTATATTCCAAAGTTCAAATAATGTTATGACTATCAATGTATCAATATCAACAGTAAAGAATGAAGTAACGCATATATGGTTGATGATTGAGTATGGGTGGTAGCTTTGAGGGCAAAAGCCTAGCTCAAGCCTATCTTGAGACTATTGGATCAGGAGGTAGTCCTAGAGGCATGAGCCTAGCTTGGACAGAACATGACAGGGGGTAGCTCTAGAGGTAAGAACCTAGCTCGAGCCGAACCTGATATATTGGATTATGGGTGGAAGCTCTAGAGGTAATAACCTAGCTCCTACCGAGCCCAATGTGTTGATTTATGGTGGTAGCTCTAGAGGCATAAGCCTAGCTCGAGCCGATCCCAACATAACATTATGTTATGTTAAGACCCACTGATCAGTCGGGGCCTGGGTATATAGTGACATAAGTGATGATGAACAAACATAGAAGTAAAGAAGCAAAGAAAGTAATGAAAGCAATACACATGGTTCCCAACATATAGAATGGTGACTTATCCATATTGATTATTCATTTGTATCTGAGTTCATTGAAGTATTTATGTGTCATACAGTTTCATATGAGCCTTACATACTCAGTACATTCTTCTTACTGACATCCCTTGGGGGACTTACCTTACTTGCTGCAGGCACAGGTGCTAGTAGACCTCCACAGTAGGTTGCGTATCTTTTGCCGATCATTGGTGAGCTCCAGTTGGTTCGAGGCTTTTCGGGTCTCATATGTACATTTGTTTTGGTATTGTAATGCTGTATAAACCGGGGACTTGTCCCGACTTTAGGGTGGTTATGTATATGCATTTGTTAGAGGCTTTGTAGATGGACGTGGTGAGATGAATGAAAGAATGTATGTCCATGTTGACTTGATGGCCCTAACGGCCAAGTTTCTTATATGTATGGATCACATATTTCCATGACTTCCGCTATTGACATCTTATATCTCTATGTGATGGTGCTGCTTATTGAGTGACATGCATATGAACAGACATGAGCAAAGATTGGTTCTCTCGGGCCTTATTGGCTTCGGGTGCCAGTCCGTCTCGTTGGAACTCGGGGCGTGACATGCAGCACGCATTTGTTCACATTGTCATTGCACTTGTTTCTATTCCGAAATGTCTTAAAGTATCTCGTTTTAGGTTTGTTACTAATATTTATTCAAGAATCTCATAATTGTGGATTATTGTTCCGAAGTTCCAACAATGTTACAACCACCAACGTATCACTCTTATAACAAAAAAATTGAAGTAATGCATACTTGTTGAGTACGGGTGGCAACCCAAAAGGGTAAAAGCCTAGCTAGGGGCGACCCCGAATGAATGTTGAGTACGGGTGGCAACTCGAAGGGGCGTAAGCCTAGCTAGAGGCTATCCCGAAGGATTATTGGGAATGGGTGGCAACTCGAAGGGGTATAAGCCTAGCTAGAGGCGATCCCGAACGGGTGGCAACTTAAAGGGGCGGAAGCCTAGCTAGAGGCGATCCCGAATGATTATATAAATGATATTATATGAACAATGTTATATGAATGATTGTGATAATGATATGAATGAAAAATGAAAGAAATAAATGCAATGTACACGACTCCACATATGTATATTATGGTGGCTAATCTATATTTTCCACCCACTTGTACTTGATTTCATTGAAGTCCTTATATCTTATGCAGTTACTTATGGCCTTACATACTCAGTACATTCTTTGTACTGATGTCCCTTGGGGGGCTTTCCTTACTTGCTGGAGGCACAGGTGCTAGTAGACCTCCAAAGTAGGCTGCGGGTCATCTACGAAATATTGGTGAGCTCCAGTTGGTTCGGGGCTTTCCGAGTCACATGTGTACACTTGTTTTGGTAGTATGTACATGTTGTATAAAGTGGGGACTTGTCCCAACTTTAGGTTGGTTTTGTCTATGTATCTATAGAGGCTTTGTAGACGTTGTAAGACAAATGAAGGCATCTGTGTCCATTTTGACTTGATGGCCCTAACAGCTAAGTTTCATATATATCATATGTTCTCGATGACTTTCGCCATTGGTATCTTGTATTTACATGAGATAGAATGTTGTTAACTCAGAGACATGCCTATGAATGTACAAGAATGAAGGTTTGTTCTCTCGTGCCTTAACGACTTTGGGTGCCAGTCCGCCCCATTGGAATTTGAGGCGTGACAATTTGGGCCTAATGTTTGACCAATTCAATTGGATTTCAAAAATTGTTTTTCCCCTGTCATAGTGATCCCAAAAAGAAGAAGATATTTTTAAAAGAAGAATAGTATATATAAAGGAGACTTTAAGATATTATTACACTTTCAAAATAAGAATCTCGTATGCTCGTTTACTGGAAAATCTTTAAATAATATAGAGAAAAAATAACTTTATTTAAGACATGCTTATAAAAAAAAAATTCAAAAAGGGTGAGGAGGTCGTTCAATTATATTGTATGTTTGTACAAAGCACTCAAACACATACAAATTAGCAAATAATACCAATGATAAAATAATCAAACTATAAGGGAGGAAACTAAGAAGTGTTAGGCTCTTTTAAGTTCCCAAATCATAATACTCGACTCCAAAGTAGCACATACATCCAAATATCTAATGGCCTATAACCCTTTTGGGCCATTGAATGAGTCTCAAAATAGGAAATCCAGCTCCATGTTGTATGATAAAAAAAGAAATGAGAAAAAGGATTAGAGAGTTAGTCAAATAATTAAATGACATAAACATGAGAAGATTAATAAGTGAATTGAAAAAACTATATTAGTACTAACACGTTTTTTGGTACTTAAATAAAAACAGGAAAGAGGTTAGGCCATTGTAATAAGTTTAGTCATTCTTAATCGCAACATATTGTTCCAGTATGCCATCGACATACTTAAATATTATTTAATCATGGATTTTAAATACTTTTATATTTCTACATACTTTACATCGGGTTTAGATATGACACGTGATACTCTATATATACCTATACTTGATTCTACTCCCGTTGGTGATTTCTTAGTGGTGCATGGGGTGTACTAATACTTTGTTATCACATTGATATGGTATAATATGTGGGTGGACTTGTGTTATGACTCAATTTCTCAGGTCATGACGGTACACCTACTTCAACTCACCAGTGGTAAACCAAATCATAGCCCAAAAATAAGAAATTGACTAACAGGCGGAAGATAAGGAAATAAGATAGAGCAGTAATAATATGCAACTAGAAGAGGTGTATCTATCTATCTATCTATCTATATATATATAAAAGTTGGTTTTATAGGAGAGAGAAAGGATGAAATGAACAAAATGAATACCCTAAGATCTGGTAAGGTCAGTACATGAGCTACTATATCAAAAAGAGTACTAGACAGTGCGAAAATATACAACATAGTCTTAGGATAAACAAAATAAGACTATCAACAATAGCAGAAGAAGAAAGATCAGTTCCAGACTCTGAAAGCTCACCCAAAACTCCAGTCAACAGCATAGCTCCGGGTCAGCTTCAATGGTGGAGACTCATACTAGAATCTGCATTAGGGAAAAAGATGCAAAAGTATAGTATGAGTACCAAAACATGGGGTACATAATAGGCATCATAGGCCGACTGAGCTCCGTTACAGTAAAAGTATAAATAAAGTGCGAACATATATACTAAACGCAGTAAGTTAGTGCCTAAAATTGAAGTAATAGGTTGTACTACGTATGTGTGGTAAATCAAATATAAGTAACTCAAAAGCAGAAATAAATGTCTAGCTATAACCTAACTAGAAGACTAGAAGGCACACACAAGGAGAAATAAACCCAACCAAGTCTCCATAAGCACAGTGGGTAAAAGCAAATAGTAATACTAATGTACGAACAAGATATCATAGTAATGAACGTAAAACAAGCCAAGATGAGCGACATGCGTATCGTACACTCCTCTTCTAACAATAACCATAAATCTTATCGGTCTCTATAGGATTTCCAACCCTAGATCAATAACAATACTGATAATAAATGACAAAATCAAATCAAAACTAATGAATAGTAATAATATAGCAGATGTCAGACTTAAACTGGACCTAATAAGTGATAAATAGTAAACCAGGTGTCGGACTCAAATCAAAACTATAAAGTAATAAGCAGTAACCAGGTGTCGAACTTGAACCAAAACTAACAAAAAATAAGCAATACTAACATAGAGTTGTGAATCATTCCAAGTCTATCTAGTCCCCCCTTTTATCATTTAAGAAGACCAAATTTAATAAAGGGGCGACATGTTCTATTTATTAAGTAAAAAACGTGACTTAAGGTCGAAATGATAACTTACCTGGGGTACCAAAGGTAAAAAGTATACTATAGTGATTAAGGCATCCCAATACTAAGTAACCATCTAACGGGACAGTCCTATAATCATTTAAGTTAGAAGGGACACTATCTTAAAGCAACCTGCAATAAAAGGGCAATATGGCTCACTATAAGTCCCAAGAACCCAACCTAAGGCAAGAATCTACCCAAATCTAGGTTAAGTATTCTAAATCTCATTCCAAGGCCCTAAGGGAATTCTATCTTAAGGTTAAGTATGCAATTTCTATCTTAAGGGAATTCAATGCCTAAATCTATCCTAAGGCCTCCTAATTGGCTAAAATAATTAGGAATCGACTAAACAACTATCCGAACCATAATAACCCACCAACAATTAGCACAATACCATACCAATATCATAAATGAGAAAAGTCTAAGGAAAGTTAAGTCTAGCCTACTTAGAGGTCCGGCAACAGCCCCGGACCGACAAAGAGCTACTCGTCCCCTCTACTGAACTTCAGAAAGCCACCGCTTCAAGAACCTCCAAGAGTCAGAAAAAATCCTCCTAGATCCGAGCTTCACACTAGAATTTGAATTTGAATAACTTAATGTAGATAATCAATTTCCTTACGATGATCCAAAAATGTGTCAAAATATTTTTTCTCCAATAAACCTTCATTATGTGATAAATAGTATATGCCCGGAAGTAGAAATAATATCTGTATATATTGCCTTCCAATGAAATTTAAAAGGAAAACTTCTACACCTACTCATATAAATATAGATATACATACAGCTAACAACTTTAATGGTTGGCTTTCACAATATGTAACTAATAAAATTGGATAACTTTCTTAAAAAGAATGGTACTATCATTTAATTACTAGTGTTGTTGCCCTCTCACCGAAATGAAATGTTAAGGTGATGAATTAGTATCACATTCCTCTTATCCACTTATTGTTAGGTGGAGTCCATTCGCAGGGATTTGAATATTGCGTAGGTTCGTGGTAAAATAAATATAACATTTTGAATATACCATAATTAATAGAAAATTATTTTGAATAAAGCCTTTATCAAATAATAAGAAAATTTTCAACATAACTAGACTCACTATCTCCGGTTAAAATATTAATATATTATCAAACTCTTATACAAAATATAAATTTATCATCACTAAACATAGAGTTATTGAAACTATGGAAAGATTTATTATGCCCGGGTGTTAGTGGAGTTAGATGTAGCTCAGCCATTAGTGGTGTCAGTAGAAATTGCTTCAGTTTATGGGAGTTACACGCAATGAATTGATTTTGAGTGGAGGCCTGTAACACCCCGTACATTTTTGAACCTATTTGATTACCTTAACAGTTATGGAATTATTTGAACTTGAGATAGTTGGTATATTAACCACTAACTTTATTGGGCTAAATTAATCTTGTGCTAATGGATTCAATTGAGGCCGAACAATTAAGCACCAAGACATAGCCCAAAAAGGAAAATGATCCATTCAAATGTTGACCAAGTAAACATGTCATTAATTATGACCAATGTTTGGATAAGGAAGACCATGAGGGACTATATAAGGCTAAAAATCAGATTTTTATTCACCATAAGACACTTGCCAATTCTAGACTTTTCCAAAAAGATATTTCTCCTCTTTCAAACCCTAAGCAACAACCCTTTGGACAAGATCTTCCCTTGAAAGCTTGGGTAAGTGTTTACTCTTATTGTTTAATATATTATATGCATGAGGGATTGTGTAAATCATGTTTGTTATGTTTAAAAGTGTTGAGTAATCCACTTTTGCTTCTTGCTAAAGGATTTGCCTTCTGTGTGACTTAAACTTGAAAGGAGACTTGAGGCCTTGAAGGAAGTGAATTTGATGAATTAAATGTCAACATGTTAGGATGTGTTTATGTCCCTAACTTGTTTACTCCTTGTGTATGACATGTAGAAATGTTGTTATGAAATTGTGCATGAAACTTGTGGTGTAGTGAAAGGAGAATATAGTTTTGGTGATGTTCATGAAACAATGATTGTTTATTAGCATCAAAGTTGACCTAAGATATGAAAAGAGAAGCTTACTTATGGCCATGGACCATTTCTTGCAAAAAAGGACCCAAAAGTGACCCCTGGCAGCAGAAATAGGCACCAGCCCTCGCAGGTGAGGCACCTGCGGGTGAAGGTGGCACCGCAGGTGGCCCTGGACAGGGCCAAAGGGCACCTGCGGTCGTACCTCACCACCTGTGGGTGCAGGTAGCTCTGCAGGTCCTTCCAAAACCTCGTTTGGCTCATTTTTGTTTCTCTTTGACCCCCCAAGGCCCCTCTACCCTTCTTGGATGCAATCACCAACTCATGGTACCTATTGGATAACTATAATGGGGTAGTCCGAAGACATTTCGAATTGTATCAATGGTGGATTATTTGTAATGTATTATGGTGAAAGGTGTTTAGGTGATGTGGTGAAGTAAATGTGACAATGTATTGAGAAGGAAGTGTAAAGCATAAACTTGGTGTGTAATCCTATCGGTTGGTAATGTAGTTGACTTTTAATGTAAGCTCTGTTATGTATTCCTATTGTAAATTAGCGCTTTAAGGAAGAGCCGAACTGTTATAGTCACACGTTGGAAGGATAAGTTATGTAAGGTTTCTCTTTTTCGTATTTCTTGGCATCTCCTATTGTTCTCATTGTTACCTAACTGGTTTCCATTCCAAAATGTTCTAAAGTGTCTCATTTCAGGTTTGTTATAAATTGTTATCCGCATGTCTCTTATTCATTGACTATTGTTCCAAAGTTCCAATAATGTTATCACCACCAATGTATCAATCTCAAAAGTAAAGAATGAAGTAATGAATATATGGTTATTTGAGTACGGGTGGTACCTCAAAAGGGTGAAAGCCTATCTATAGGCAATCCCAAGATTATTGGATCAGGGGGCAGCTCAATGGGGCGAAAGCCTAGATCAAGCCAAACCTGACAGGGGGTAGCTCAATGGGGCATAAGCCTAGCTCGAGACGAACCTTCTTTATTGATTTATTGGTGGTAGGTCAAAGGGGCATAAGCCTAGCTAGAAACGATCCCAATGTTATTTTCCCATTGATCAGTTGGGCCCAGGAATTATATGATTGATGATGATAATGATATGAACGTAAAAGGAAAGTAATGAAGGCAATGTACATGGTTCCACATATACAGTATGGTGGTTTATCAATATTGTCCATTCACTTGTATTTGTTCTATAAAAGTTCTTATGTTTTATGCAGTTACTTATAGCCTTACATACTAAGTATATCTGTTAGAGGCTTTGAAGATGTTGTAAGACGAACGAAGGAATGTATAACCCTTTTTGATGGGTGGCCCTAACGGCCAAGTTTCATATCTATTTGAATGTCTTTCCATGACTTCCGTCCTTGATATCTTATATCTATATGTAGCAGAATGTTGTTCATTTGGTAACATGCATATGAATGTATATGATTATAGGTTGGTTCTCTCGGGCCTTAACGGCTTCGGGTGTCAGTCCCCCCCCAATGGGATTTGAGGTGTGACAAAAGTTGTATCAAAGAAGGTTGTCCTAGGGTTTCTACAAAGTCGTGTCTGAGTAAAGTCTTATTTATGGATGTTTTGTGCACCGCATTTATAAGCAGGAGGCTATGGGGCATTTAGGAGTTGTTTCTTATCTTCATTTATTAGATCGTGCAATAGAGCCAAAGTTGTAGGTGGAATCATATCTGACCATTGAAATTGTTTTTCTTTTGTTATAGTAAAATGTCATTTACAAGGAAAAACAAGGGTAAAAGTAAGAAGTTAGACCGGATTGTCGGAGAAGGAACTAGTAAATCACCACCTGAATGAGGTAATAAAGATGAAGCAGAAATGAGTTTGCATCGCGGGCTTCTTCTACTTTTCCAGCTCCGGGAGAGCCGACAAAGGGATAAGTACCTGCAGAACCTCCTGTTAATGCTACTGAGCAAGATTTAAGGAATGCGGTGTAGATGTTGACCCGTATAGTTGCTGCACAAAGTCAAGGACAAGCAGGTCCAACACCAAGTAATGACGATGCGGATAGGGCAGCTTATCGGAGGACACATGATTTCCTTAAATTAGACCCTCCCACATTCATCGGGTTGGATCTTAATGAGGGCCCACAGGAGTTCATGGACCAAATCCAAAGGGCTTTATATATTATGCATGTCACTAGTGTAGAAACGGTTGAGCTTGCAGCATATAGACTAAAAGGAGAGGCTATATTATGGTACGAAGATTGGAAACGATCTAGGGGTATCGGTGCACTTCCAGCTAGTTGGGAGGAATTTAAAGTGGCAATCCTTGATCATTATCTTCCATATGAGATTCAAAAGGCTCGTGCAGACCAGTTCTTAAATCTACTTCAAGGGAATATGAGCTTCAGAGAGTACAGTCTTCGATTTAACTCTTTGACCAGATATGCTCCTAATGTAGTAGCTACTATGGCCGATAGAGTTCATCGATATGTGGATAGTTTGGATCCATATTTGGTGAGGGATTGTACTATTGCTTCTTTGAATAGGGATATGGATATAGCAAGGATACAAGCTTTTGCACAGAAAATGGAGGACCAGAGGCAAAGAAGAAGGATGCAAGAATTTGAAAGAGGTCCTTCAAAGAGGGCTAGACCCATGGGATAGTTCATAGCGTCCCAAGGAGAATTTAGGCCTCAGGATTTTAATAGACCGCCTAGACCCTCGTTTTCTTATCCTATAGCAGGTACTCCATCCCAGTTTTGAGGGTTTAGAGGTAGTCAGGTTGGGCAAAGTAGTGGAATTCAAGGTTCACAAACATCGGGGTATTGAGAAGAAGGAAGTATGAACCAATCTAGGTTTTCTCGTCAGCCATGTCAGCACTGCAGGAAGTTTCATTTAGGTGAATGTCGATTTTGAATGAATATTTGCTTTTGGTACGGTATGTCCGGGCATATGATGAGATAATGTCCACGAAGAGGCACGGGTGGTATGGAGCAGCCTATGGGATCAACCGTTGCATCATCATCATCGGGTGTATAGCCTATGGGGTGCATTAGAGGTGCTAGAGGAGCAACTAGTTCTAGTGGAGTACAAAACCGTACTTATGCTTTAGTGGATTGGAAGAATTTGGAGGCTTCTCCTGATATGGTTACAGGTACATTATCCGTCCTTTCACATAATGTATATGCATTGGTTGATCCGGGCTCTACCCTTTCATATGTCACTCCATTGGTTGCTAAATTTAATAGAACACCAGAATTTTTAGCTAAGACATTTGAAGTATCTAAACCCGTTGGTGAGTCTATTATAGCTAATAGAGTCTATCATAATTCTATGGTCACTTTTTGTGAACATAATACGTTGGCTGATCTTATTGAGCAGGAGATGGTAGATTTTGATGCTATAATGGGTATGGACTGGTTGGCTTCTTGTTATGCCACGGTAGATTGCCGAGCTAAGAAGGTACATTTCCATTTTCCACAAAACAACGTCTTTGAATGAAGGGGTAATGTTGGAGCACCAAGAGGTAAATTTATTTCTTATCTTAAGGCAAGGAAAATGTTATCCAAGGGGTACATATGTCACTCAGTAAGAGTGCAAGACACCAATGTGAAGACACCGACTCTGCAATCGGTTGCAGTGGTACATGAATTCCTTGATGTATTTCCTGAAGATCTTCTAGGTTTTCCTCAAGAACGGGAAATAGAGTTTGGTATCGATGTGATTCCAGGCACTCAGCCTATCTCTATTCCTCCGTATAGGATGGCCCCAACAGAGTTACGGGATTTGAAGGAGCAATTGAAAGACTTGCTAGAAAAGGGATTCATAAGGCCTAGTATGTCCCCTTGGGGTGCACCAGTGTTATTTGTATGGAAGAAAGATGGAACATTGAGAATGTGTATTGATTATCGGCAACTGAATAAAGTAATAGTCAAGAACAAATATCCCTTCCCCAGAATTGACGATTTGTTTGACCAATTACAGGGTGGCTTCTCAAAGATTGACTTGAGATTAGGTTATCATCAAGTAAGGGTTAGAGAAAAAGATATATCCAAGATGGTTTTCCGAATACGGTATGGTAATTATGAGTTTTTAGTGATGTCATTTGGGCTAACAAATGCAACAACAGTTTTTATGGATTTGATGAATAGGGTGTTTGAGCCGTTCTTAGATGTGTTCGTGACAGTGTTTATAGATGATATTATGGTTTATTCAAGATCACAAGAGGACCATGCAAATCACTTACGGCAGGTGTTACAGATTCTTCGTGATCGTAAGTTATATGCAAAGTTCTCTAAATATGAATCTTGGTTAAAATCTGTAGCATTCTTGGGTCATATTGTGTCGGATAAAGGAATAAGGGTTGATACACAAAAGATTGAAGCTGTGAAGAATTGGCCAAGACCTACGATGCCTACAGAGATTCGTAGTTTCCTTCGATTAGAAGGTTATTATAGAATGTTTGTCGAAGGGTTTTCTTCTATTGCTGCACCTTTAACAAAGCTAACACATAAGGCAACCAAGTTTCAGTGGAATGATGCATGTGAGAAGAGTTTCCAAGACCTGAAGAATAAGCTGACTTCTACACCCGTATTGGTACTTCCATAAGGCACGAAAGGGTATGCGCTGTATTGTGATGCTTCAGGATTTGGCTTAGGATGTGTATTGATGCAACACAGTAATGTAATAGCTTATTCCTCAGGATAGTTGCGGCCACATGAAAGAAATTATCCAACACATGATCTCGAGCTTGCAGCTGTGATATTTGCTTTGAAGATATGGTGCCACTATTTGTATGGGGTTCATGTTGACATATATACCGACCATAAAAGTTTGCAATATATCTTTAAGCAGAAGGACTTAAATCTGAGGCAGCGGAGGTGGTTGGAACTATTAAAAGATTATGACATTGATATTTTATATCATCCCAAAAAAGCAAATGTGGTAGCCGATGTGTTAAGTCGCAAAGTAATAGGAAGCACAGAAGGCAAGCACACGGATAAACAAGGTATAGTCAAGGATCTGCATCAACTAGCCAGCTTAGGGGTTCATCTTCTTGAAACTCCAAGTGAAGGAATTATGGTGCAAAATGCTGCAAAATCTTCATTAATAGCTAAAGTGAAGGAAAAATAGTATGTGGATCCTATTTTACTGCAGCTGAAGGAGAATGTACAACAAGGTTTTACGAAGGCATTTGATCTTATGCAAGAGAGAGTACTTCAGTGCCAAGGTGGATTGTGTGTGCCTGATGTAGATGAGCTAAGGATAAGGATTATGATAGAGGCACATCATTCACGGTGTTCTATTCACCCGGGAGCAACCAAAATGTATCATGATTTGAAGAAAGTGTATTGGTGGGGTAACATGAATAAGAACATTGTAGAATTCGTAGCTCATTGTCCGAATTGCAAACAAGTAAAAGTAGAGCATCAGAAGCCTGGAGGGTATATGCAATGTATAAATCTCCCAGTTTAGAAGTGGGACATGATTAATATGTATTTCATCATGGGGTTTCCTCGTACACTTTGGAAATTTGATTCTATATGGGTAATAGTTGACAGGCTTACCAAATCAGCACACTTCCTACAGGTCAAGACCACCTACACAACTAAAGATTATTCGAGGTTGTATATTAAAGAGATAGTTCAATTGCACAGAGTTCCAATCTCTATTATATCATATCGGGGAGCTCAATTTACTGCAAACTTTTGGAAGTCTTTTCAGAAAAGTTTGGGTACCCAAGTAAATTTAAGCACAACTTTTCATCCTCAAACAGATGGAGGCAAAGCGTACTATACAAACACTTAAAGATATGCTACGAGCTTGCACATTGGACTTTAAAGGTAGTTGGGATGATCATTTACCTCTTATTGAATTTGCCTACAATAATAGCTATCATTCAAGTATCAAAATGACACCTTACGAAGCTTTATATGGAAGAAAGTGTAGATCACCAATTGGTTGGTTTGAAATGGGTGAAACTGCCTTATTTGGGACAGATCTTGTTCATCAAGCTATGGACAAGGTTAAGGTGATACAACAGTGGTTGCAAATGGCCCAAAGTCGGCACAAATCATATGCTGATGTTAGAAGAAAGGGGCTAGAATTTGCTATGAGTGATTGGGTATTCTTGAAAGTGTCACCAATGAAAGGGGTAATGAGATTTGGGAAGAAGGGAAAGCTGATTCCACCTTATATAGGGCCATATAAGATTATCCGAATATTTGTTCAAGTTGCATATGAATTATCACTGCCCCAAGAACTCTCCACAGTTCATCCAGTGTTTCATGTTTCAATTCTTCGAAAGTGCATCGGAGATCCATCTTGTATTGCTCCCATTGAAGATGTACAAGTTATAGAAGATCTCACATATGAGGAAGTACCTATTGCTATTCTGGAACGACAAGTCAAGAGGTTGAGGAATAAATATGTAGCTTTCATAAAAGTGCTTTGGAGGAATCAACAAGTAGAACAAATCACATGGGAAGCCGAGGAAATGATGAAGTCTAAGTACCCGTATTTACTTCAAACGGAAGAAAAATGCAAGATGTGGAATTGGAGCAATAACAAGTAAGTATCTATAAGCATTAGTTGTTATGATAACATGAAAAATGAACTTGGACTTGAATGTGTTTAGACTTGATAATGTTACTAACATTCGAGGATGAATGTACCTAAGGGGGGAAGGATGTAACACCCCGTACATTTCTGAACATATTTGATTACCTTAACAGTTATGGAATTATTTAAACTTGAGGTACTTGGTGTATTACCCACTAACTTTATTGGGCTAAATTAATCTTGTCCTAATGGACTCAATTGAGGCCCAACAATTAAGCAATAAGACATGGCTCAAAAAGGGAAATGATCCATTCAAATGTTGAACAAGTAAACATGTCATTAATTATGACCAATGTTTGTCTAAGGAAGACCATGAGGGACTATATAAGGCTAAAAATCAGATTTTTATTCACCATAAGACACTTGCCAATTCTAGACTTTTCCAAAAAGATATTTCTCTTCTCTTTCAAACCCTAAGAAACAACCCTTTGGACAAGATCTTCCCTTGTAAGCTTGGGTAAGTGTTTACTCTTATGGTTTAATATATTATATCCATGAGGGATTGTGTATATCCTGTTGGTGATGTTTAAAAGTGTTGAGTAATCCACTTTTGCTTCTTGCTAAAGGATTTGCCTTCTATGTGACTTAAACTTTAAAGGAGACTTGAGGTCTTGAAGGAAGTGAATTTGATGAATTAAATTTCAACATGTTAGGATGTGGTTTTATCCCTAAATTGTTTACTCTTTGAGTATGACATGTAGAAATGTTGTAATGAAATTGTGCATGAAACTTGTGGTATAGTGAAAGGAGAATATAGTTTTGGTGATGTTCATGTACATGTTGAAACCATGATTGTTCATTAGCATCAAAGTTGACCTAAGATATGAAAAGAGAAGCTTAATTATGACCATGGACCATTTCTTGCAAAAAAAGGACTCAAAAGTGACCCCTGGCAGCCAAAATGGGCACCCGCCCTCGTAGGTGAGGCACCTGCACATGAAGGTGGCACCGCAGGTGGCCCTAGACAGGGCCAAGGGGGCACCTGCAGCTGTACCTCAGCACCTACGGGCGCAGGTGGCTCTGCAGGTCCTTCCAAGACCTCATTTGGCTCGTTTTTGTTTCTCTTTGACCCCCAAGGCCCCTCTACCCTTCTTGGATGCAATCACCAACTGATGGTACCTATTGGATAGCTATAATGGGGTAGTTCGGCGACATTTTTAATTGTATCAATGGTTGATTATTTGTAATATATTATGGTGAAAGGTGTTTAGGTGATGTGGTGAAGTAAATGTGACAATGTATTAAGGAGGAAGTGTAAAGCATAAACTTGGTGTGTAATCCTATCGGTTGGTAATGTAGTTGACTTTTAATGTAAGCTCTGTTATGTATTCCTATTGTAAATTAGCGCTTTAAGGAAGAGCCAAATTGTTATAGTCATACGTTGGAAGGATAAGTTATGTAAGGTTTCTCTTTTCCGTATTTCTTGGCAGCTCCTATTGTTCTCATTGTTACCGAACTGGTTTCCATTCCAAAATGTTCTAAAGTGTCTCATTTCAGGTTTGTTATAAATCGTTATTCGCATGTCTCTTATTCATTGACTATTGTTCCAAAGTTCCAATAATGTTATGACCACCAATGTATCAATCTCAAAAGTAAAGAATGAAGTAATGCATATATGGTTATTTGAG
This sequence comes from Capsicum rhomboideum, assembly GCA_031232105.1. Taxonomy (NCBI): domain Eukaryota; kingdom Viridiplantae; phylum Streptophyta; class Magnoliopsida; order Solanales; family Solanaceae; genus Capsicum; species Capsicum rhomboideum. The sequence continues at coordinate 58,571,444 of CP124718.1, forward strand.
TACGGGTGGTACCTCAAAGGGGTGAAAGCCTATCTAGAGACGATCCCGAGATTATTTGATCAGGGGGCAGCTCAATGGGGCAAAAGCCTAGATCAAACCGAACCTGACAGGGGGTAGCTCAATGGGGCATAAGCCTAGCTCAAGACGAACCTTCTTTATTGATTTATTGGTGGTAGTTCAAAGGGGCATAAGCCTAGCTAGAGACGATCCCAATGTTATTTTCCCACTGATCAGTTGGGCCCAGCCATTATATGATAGATGATGATAATTATATGAACATAAAAGGAAAGTAATGAAGGCAATGCACATGGTTCCACATATACAGTACGGTGGTTCATCAATATTGTCCATTCACTTGTATTTGATTCTATTGAAGTTCTTATGTTTCATGCAGTTACTTATAGCCTTACATACTAAGTACATTCTTTTGTACTAATGTCCCTTGGGGGACTTACCTTACTTGCTGCAGGCACAGGAGCTAGTAGACCTTCACAGTAAGATACAGGTCATCGGCAGACTATTGGTGAGCTCCAGTTGATTCGGGGGTTTCTGAGTCACTTGTATACACTTGTTTTGGTACTGTGTAGCAGTTGTATAAAGCGGGGACTTATCCCAACTTTAGGCATAGTTATGTATCTATTAGAGGCTTTGTAGACGTTGTATGACGAACGAAGGAATGTATGACCCTTTTTGATGTGGTGGCCCTAACAGCCAAGTTTCATATCTATTTGAATGTCTTTCCATGACTTCCGTCCTTGATATCTTATATCTATATGTCGCAGAATGTTGTTCATTTGGTGACATGCATATGAATATATACGATTATAGGTTGGTTCTCTCAGGCCTTAACGACTTCGGGTGCCAGTCCGGCCCAATGGAATTTGAGGAGTGACAAGGCCTAGTTATTGTTATCATTGTATGTGCTTTGGGGATGAAGAGGATGAATATAGAATAAAGAAGGAGCAGTAGCAACTTGACAAGAATTTTCAAGAGGCCCCTCGAAGACGAAGGCGAAATATAGGTCGAAGGGGTAATGGAAGAATTCAACGTCAAAACTGGGTTGCCCATATAGAGAAAGAAGATGCAAATGCAACTAAAGTTCTCACACCAACATATTAGGAGAAATATCCACCAGTTAGGGGTTCAAATGTGTAGGGTACCTTAAAGGTGGTAGAAACTAGTATGCACCAGTCCATAAGTGTGAATCTAAGAGAGATTATGTCAACAAATAGATATGATTGCTTCAGTAAAATAGTAAATGAGGGGACATCTGGATTGATCATTGATCCAGGGAGGACACATACCCTTCCATGATCATATCCACATGGAATATTAGGGGCTTAAATCAGCCTCAAAAGCAAAAGGAAGTTTGGCTCTTTTTGCAAAAGTATGGAGTGGAGGTCTTTGGTTGTCTAGAGACTAGGGTAAAGGAACATAAAACAGCTACTATACTGAGTAATGGTGTAGGGCTGGACTGCAAAATGCAACTATCCCATGGCTCCCAATGGCAGGATTTGTCTTATGTGGAAACCCCAAGTTCAGGTGCAGATCTTATATACCAGTGAACAATTTATACATTGTAAGGTGATATCTACTTTTTTTGCATCTCTTCTTACTGTAGTCTATGCAAAGAATGGGGTTGCTAATAGGAGATCATTGTAGAATGACCTGATTTAATTGGGTAGAAACATTATGGAACCTTGGCTCCAAAGTGGAGATTTTAATGTTGTTCTTAGCTCTAACGACAGGCTTGGATCTGGTGTGACCATAGCTTAAACACCAGAGTTACAGGAATGGGTAGATGAACTTTAACTTACTTCTCTTAAGGCTATGATATGGTTTTTTTAAATTTTATAATAAGCAGGACCAGGGCTCAAGAGTTTACTCAAGGATAGATTGGTCCTTTGGAAATATATATTGGTTACAAACTTATGGGCATGTAGAGGTAGAGTTTCTTAATATTGGGATCTCTGATCACTCGCCAATTATTTTGGAACATAGACTTGCTGCAACCATGAAGCCAAAACCTTTTAAATTGTATTCAACTATAATAAATCATCCTAATTTTCAGGGTACAGTGTAACAGGTGTGGAGTCAATAGGTCAGGGTTCCCATATGGCTCAACTGAGGACCAGATTGAAAACTTTGAAGCTGAAATTGAAGGGGTTGAATACTTATCTAGCATTTTATGTTCAAAGGATTCAGTAGGATAGATTATACTTAAAAGTTATTCAATCACAGATACGTTGTAGGCCACAAAATCAGGTTTTAACTGTAGAAGAAAGAGAAGTTTTGCAGGAAATTACTAAATAGAGTTTGATTGAGGAATAAGTACTTATACAAAAGTTAAGAGCCACATTGATCACTAGTGGTTATGCAAATACTAATTTTTTTCATTCCCAACTGAAGATAAGGTCTAGTAGAAACTGTATAAACTCCATCTACACTTAGGATGGTACATTACTCACTGAATCAGAGGAGGTAGAGAAGGAGTTCATTGTAGGCTTTAAAAGTTTTATAGGCACGACATCAGGTATTTTGCCATATTCAAATATTGATGTTTTAAAGAGTGGTTGTTGCCTCACCCATGACAAAAAAAAGCCTACTTATTCAAGTAGTAACTAACTAGGAGATACATGATGGTGCCAAAGATTTACTCCTAGATAAGGGCCCTGGAATAGATAGGTATCTTATAGAGTTTTTCAACCAACAAGGGTCAATAGTGTAGCCTTCTATATGCAAAGCAGTAAAGGAATTTTTCTGGGAAGGTAAAATGTTCAAGTCCTTTAGTAGTACTATTATTTCCCTTATTCCAAAAGTACCAAATCCAACTGTTGTCAAGCACTATAGACCCATAGCATGCTGTACCACAGTGTATAAGGTCATTACTAAGATCTTTACTAACAAACATAAGTGTGTTGTTGGTTCAATATTAAGTCCTTCCCAGTCAGCATTTATTAAGGGGAGAAGCATTGTGGATAATGTACTTATTAGTCATCAAATTTTGAAATGGTACATAAGGAAAAACATGTCTTCTAGGTATGTTATGAAGGTTTATCTCTAGAAAGCCTATGATTCTATAGAGTGGGATTTCTTAGGATGTGTTCTAGCTGATTTTGGCTTCCCTCTTAAATTCATAAATTGGGTGATAGAGTGTGTTTCTTTTGTGTCTTATTCCTAGGCGATAAATGGTAGTCTGACAGAATCTTTTTAGGGCAAAAGAGGCATTAGACAGAGTGTTGCTACATCACCCTATCTTTTTGTATTAGCCATAGAGTATCTGAATAGAGAGTTAATAGTAGTGGCAAAGAACCCTGCATTTTAGTTTCATCCAAGGTGTAAAAAGTTGAAATTAATGCACATTTGTTTTGTTGATGACCTTTTAATGTTTTGTAAGGAAGAGCTTCAGTCAGTTCTATTTATAAAACAAGCATTTGAGAAATTCTCAAAGGCATATGGTCTAAAAGCAGGTTATGAGAAGAGCTCAATCTATTTCTCAGGTGTTAAACCTAATGTCAAGCAGGATATACTCAGCTTGATGGACTATATTGAAGGTTCCTTACCTCTTAAATATTTAGGAGTTCCCTTGTTATCAAAGAAACTTACTCTTAGTTAATGTATGCCTGTGGTGGACAAGATTATAGAAAAAATGAAGTGCTGAAAAGCCAAATTCCTAACATATGCTGGGAGGCTGGAACTTATAAAGTCTTTAGTATTTGGGATGCAAACATATTGGGCTCAAATGTTCATTCTTCCCAAAAAAATCATGAAACTGATAGAACAAGAGTGCAGGACCTACTTATAGATTGGATCTGTGGAAAAATGAAAAAGAGCTTTAGAACAGAACTGCTATACTTGAACAACTATAGGATCTTGCATCAAAGAAAGATTGTTTGTGGGTGAAATGGGTCCACATCTAATACATGAAGCATGAGGCAGTTGAATCTTGTTTAATTCTTAGAACTGCAACTTAGATAATTAGGAAGATTATAGAGTCAAGAAGGTTCATCATGGCAACTCAGTCTTTGCAGGGTGGTTTATGCAGCAGGTTACAAACAATGGTACAAGGGAATAAATTCAGTATTAAGAAAATATATACCACACTCAGACCACTCTTTCCAAGGGTGCAATGGAAATGTTTTACTACTAACCCAACCATTAATCCTCAACATAAGTTTTTTTTGTGGCTGGCTTTGCACAAAAGATTGCCTACAGTAGCTAGGTTGCAGAAGATTGGCATTGGTTTTCCTGGTGCATACATTTTCTGTAGTGATACTAATGAAACACTGAAGCATCTATTTTTTGTTTGTCAGGTAACTAGGAGTTTGTGGAGTATATTATTGCATTGGTTGGGTGAAAGAAGAACAGTGGGAAACTGGCAAGATGAAATTGCTAAGGCAATGTATTGGGCTAAGAAGAATTCTGGTAAGGGAGGCATTTTTAGCTGTGTTTTTGTAATGGTAGTGATAGTAATTTGGAAAGAAAGAAATTTGATGCAATTCCACGGGGCCCATTTCCAGCTAGAGAGACTGACTAGGGATATATCCTTTCACATCGACGTGTAATATTGAAGAAGTGGCAACCATGCTTGTAGTTATTAAATCACATGCCTTGAGCTGGTAGCTGGATCTATTTCTAGTTTATTCAATTGTATAGCCTTAGCTTTGAAGTTTATTTACTACTGTATTGGACATAGCTAGTAGCGATAGTACAAAATAGGAGTTTGGCCTGTTTAGTTTTGTAATGAATTTCATTTTGTTATTAATAAAATGTTTTAATTACCAAAAAAAAAAAGAATTTTCATAAATATCTAAAGTATTTTAGAAAGGTAATAAAATATATCTTTTACCAAATTCTAACTTAACTTAAATATTTCACAACTCATTTAGTATTAAGAAAATTCTCAAACAAACTGCTCGAAAATCAAAATGTAAGTCCCAACAAGTCATAAATAACTTGGGGCAGCTATAGGAAGGCTCTAAATGTGGAAAAACAAGCAAATGCGAAAAATGACCTAGAGGGTCATTTAGCCCAACTATAAGAAATAATCCTCATCAACGTACGACTGTAAAGACCCTACAACACCATCGGGGGTATGCCAGGCATGGCTAACATAACGATCTTAGCAAAAAAATTCTAGACTGTATTATAGGGGGCTAACCAATTCATTCTTAGAATCATGTCGAAATCAATGATGTCTAGCACAATAAGATCAGCCTGAGTGTCATACTTCTGAACAGTCATAATACAAGATCTATATACCCGATCCACTATTAAAAAATCACTTACGGGTGTAGATACACGCATAAACACAGATAATGGCTCACAAAAGAACCCTAATCGAGATGCATAATAAGTAGATACATAAGAATACGTGGAGCCTGGATCAAATAAAGTAAAAGATGGCTGATGGTACATAAAATTGTACCTATAATAATAAAATATGAAGCCTCAACCTCCAGCCTATCACGAACGACATATAAATAACCCTGCCCATCTCCGGACCAAGTGCCTACCCAACCACCTAGCCTACCTGCCTGAGGAACTGATAAGGGTGGGACAAGCTCCACAAGTACATGACCTTTCATACGAAGCCAAGCTCGGGAATTACAAAAACTCCAAGCCTTGTTCATGAAAATGGCCGTGTGTGAATTGATTATTGAGCCTCCTAAGGATCTACACGTTTTTAAATGTGAAGAGGGACCTTGAAGTGTAATAAATTTACATTCCAAGGGCGGCACCCTAGACAAGGACAAGCTGGTCATTTTGCTTTATTTTGCCTTGTAATATAAATAGAACATATTAAGGTTATTTGGGTAGTGCTCTCATTATAATTTTGAAGACAAAAACTCTTGTAATATTAAGGAATTCTCTCTCCTCCATTTGGGAAGCTCCAAAACAGCAACTCACAAGTGGAGTACACTTGTGTTCTATCTTGGCTAGAAACAAGGATCTTGAGTTCCTCTTGGTCTAAGTAAGAACTTGGTGTTCATATTCATTAGTCTTAGGGTCCTTTCTTGATGTTAGGGTTCTTAGTCTCTTGAATATTATATGTCAAGTTAACTATCTTTTTATTATCTTGTTGTTGTTGTGTATGTGATCTTGAAGTCTAGTGAAGCCGTGTGGGGCTCTTTCGATTCACTAGCATTGTTGTTCAACTTGTTAATCTTGTGTTTTTTGGGTCTTGTTATTGTTGTTGTTGGAATATTCGTATTGTGAACTTGATCTTGTATCATTTGGTATCAAAGAAAGACCAGTTGTGTTCCAACACTACCCATCTTGGGCTTGCTCTCGATCAAAAAAAAAAAAAGAGAAAATCTGTCCATTGTTGTCTTGGCCGAGAATGTTGTTGTGTGTATAGATCTAGGTGTTATTTTACTTGTTTAGTGTGTTTCTAGTGTTGGTTTCTTTATTACCAACACTAAAGTGTCTAGATCTAAAATATTGAGTTTAACATATTGACCATTGTTGTGGTGACTTGAAAAGTGGACCGTAGGTTGTATGTTGTTGATGACAATTGATGGTTTTGTGTTATGCGCTTGAAGAAGTTGATGTTGTGTTCTTGAAGGGTGTTGGGATTGTTGAGGTGTTCATATTATAAAATTGTTCATCTTGTTGAAAATTGATTTCATGTTGTAAGACAAAAGTCATCAAGTTGTTGGTGAAAAGACTTGCACCCATCACTTCCTAGTCTTGACAACCACTCTTCCTTAATTCAAGGGACCTTGTTTTGTGGGAATAGTATAGTCAAACCTCACCTTTTTGAGTTTGAAAGGTTGAAAAGAATACAAGACTTTTACTTTCCCTCCAAAACACATTGTCATCCATAACAAGTTGTGTGAGTATTGAAAATTTCAGATTTGAGACAAAAAAAACAAAACGTGTGGGACCAAGACCGACCACTTACATGCTACCACATCACTATAAGCTCAACTTTGGATATTCTTCTAGTTGCTAATTGTTGATTCTTGGTTTCCTTACTTGGTTCTAGAACTAATTAACAAACTAGTACATTCCTACTAGGTTGTCAATTAGTCCTTTGAATCCGTTTGTTCGTGTCAACGATTACTTGAGTGCCCTTTTTATCTTTTGAATACGTTGCTGTTTTTGGTTCTAGTCCGACAAGAATTCTTTGAGTATTCAAACAAGAATCCACTCCGGATAAGAGCTTACTCATACCTTAAAGGATTCACGGTTACTAGCCAATCTACAACACTTGTGGAACTCAAGCGTGAAGTGATCCAGAGAGTATAATACCTTGACAATGGAAGGGACCACGTCCCAAAATGTGGATACTAATTCACTTGACTCTATGAGGGTCACTCTTGAGGCTATTACCCGGACACTTGAAAGGTTGAATACGGAATTTGGGGCCGTGAGAGGGGATTTGGCAGCAATAAAGGGAGAAGTGTCGACTATTAGTGGGAGATTAGAACAAGTGGAGAGTCAAAGGAACTCTCGTCCTTCTACTCCTCTACATGTATCTACCAATGGGCATGATAGAACTTCCTCCGCAACCATCACCCCCGAAACATTGCACCAAATTCTAAATGCGCCTCAAGCTCCACTAAATGCCGCAAGCCAAACCACTCTTTTCCCTCCAAACCTTGACCCCACTAGACCAATACATTTCCAAACTCCTCAAGTTTCACAAGAGGGATTTGGACGTCAAGTACCTCCATAAAATCCGAACCCTCCATTCCAAGTGATAACGACACGGATAGCGGAAGACTTATAAATAAGAACTTTAGAAATGAGGGAGGAATTGATTCTAGAAAGAGAAGAAACAAGCTCAAATATTAGATACTTGAAACCTTATTTAATAGAAATAGCGAATCAATAAAGAAGTAGAAGAATTAGAATAGGAGGGAAGGACCTCAAACGAGGAATCTTACCATTTGAAGAAATCCAAGATATGGTTCAAAGTAGAACAAAAAGTGCATAACCCAAAAGAGAACCTTAAAAGGTCTCCACAAGCCAAAAGGCTGCTACTATTAACTTAAATCAAACTTAGTTACAATAAAGAAGAAAACACTCCTTTATATAGGAGTAAATGGTGCTGCAATCTAAAAGACATTCTAGACTTCCTAGGTGGTCAAACTAAATTAAATAAGCTAAAATTACCTAGGTGCATAGAAGACTACCAACACTTTGGTCCACTAAAGCTATAAATGTAGTCAACAAAGCATTAAATAAGCTTCTAGATCACAACTTGGGCTGCTGAAATTTCTCCTTATTTGGACAGATTTTGGGCCATAATTCCAACTTCGTTTGGTCTTCAATTTGGGCCTCCAAAGATCTACATTGTGTTCTACTTATTCTTCCATCATAAAACTTGTTTTCATTGCTAATTGAGGCCCATTAAAATTTCTTGATATTCTCTACCCTTTAATTACATTGAGCTTCCACGGATGCTATCACCAAGCTCAATTAAACCAAAGGCCACAAAATCCAATTCCTCCAAATCAAGTCCAAAATGCCCAAAACCGGCCAGCCCCCTTTGAGGGATATGGTAGACAAGAGTACGAAGGATATGGAGCCTTTGATGATACTTACATGAGGGAGGAGGAGATAAGAGGGGGTCGTCGAGATCCAAGGAGATACCGAGGGTATGGAGAAAGGGGAAACCGACACCAAGAGAGAGATGTAGGCATCAACACCATCAAGTTGAACCTACCCATCTTTAAAGGTGAAAGTGACCCCGAGGCCTACTTAGCTTGGGAATCGACTTGTGACAAATTTTTCCAAGTTAATGATATCTCGGAAGAAAAGAAGGGTTTCTATGCTATAGCTCATTTTGAGGGTTATGCTAACACTTGGTGGGAGTATGTCAAGAGGTTTGGTAATGAATTAATTGATGGGCAGCCACCACCTTGGTATCAGTTGAGGTACTTGATGAGGCAACAATACCTTCCCGAGAGATATCGCCATGAGTTGCTTGCTAGATTGTACGGCTTGCGTCAAGGTAACAAGAGTGTGATGGCATATTTTGATGAGTTTCAACAAATCATGTTGAAACTTGATCATCGTGGGGAACAAATCAGTCACGACATCATCCGGTTCAAGTTTGGGTTGAACAAAGAGATCTTCACTCATTTAACACTTCACAAGTTTGATACCGTTGACGGTATTTTCCAAGCGGCTCTTGATATTGAAAGGGAACTTAAAGTGAGATCGTCTTTCAAGGCAAGGGGACAAGCCCCCTCGGGCTGGCCCAAAAACAAGGACCAACCCGCCACTACAAGGCTGCCCGAGCCCAAAACAGTCCACAAAATTCCTCCAAAATCGGAGACTCACAAGTATCCTAACCCAAAGGGATTCTAATGTTTCAAGTTCCAAGGTTGGGGGCATAAGGCCAATGAATTTCCAAACCGACGCAATGTGATCCTACGGGAAGGGAGATTATATTACCTTGGTGAGGAGGTGGACCCTAAAAAGGGAGAGGATGAGGCCGAGCCTCAAGATGGAGAGAAAACCGATGATGGACCACATGATGATGATGGTGAAGATATTTATCCGCAAGAAGGGGAGTGTGTGGTTCCAAAATTTATGGTTAGGCGCGTCATGATTAGTAAGGCAATAGATGACCCAAGCCAAAGGGAAAATCTGTTCCATACTAAATGTCTTGTAAAGGGGAGTGTGTGTACCTTGGTGATCGATAGTGGTAGTTGTAAAAATGTTGTAAGTAATGCTATGGTAAATTTCTTGAAGTTACCCTCACACTAGTCTTTACAAGTTACAATGGTTGAATGATTGTGGTGAATTAAGGGTCGCAAGGCAATGTGTGATACGGTTTAAGGTGGGAAACTACCACGATGAAGTGCTTTGTGACGTGATACCAATGCAAGCATGTCACTTGTTTCTAGGTAGACCTTGGCAATATGATAGGTCTACCAAACATGATGGGAGGTCCAATCGATATACACTTGAGAAGGATGGCCGAAAGGTTACACTTCATCCTCTTTCGCCTTCCCAAGTAAATGAGTGGCATCAAAGGATGAGAGAATTGAAGGAAAAGGGAAAGGAATCCGAAAAGGGAGAAAAAGGAGGGAATTCCGTGGGTGGGGCAGTGGGGGCATCCAAGGCTGCCTCAACAGCAAAAAGAATGGAAAACATGGTGATGTTGGTTAGGAAGAAGGAACTCTTCGTGGATCATGATGAGGACACGCCTATGTTACTTTTGGATCATTGTTTTAATACTAACCCCACTAATTCTTCCATTTCCCCTTTGATTTCTTGTGTGTTGCAGGATTATGAAGATGTATTTCCTAAAGAACTTCCGCAAGGATACCCCCACTTCAGGGAATTGAGCCCCAAATTGACTTTGTGCCGGGATCACAATTGCCAAACAAGCCGGCTTATAGGAGCAACCCAACAGACACCAAGAAATTACAACGTCAAGTTAAGGAGCTCCTCAACAAAGGGTATGTCAAGGATATCATGAGTCCGTGCGCGGTTCCGGTGCTATTAGTGCCCAAAAAGGACGGAACGTGGCGCATGTGTGTGGACTGCTGAGCCATCAACAAAATTACGATAAATATCGCCACCCTATTCCTCGGTTAGATGACATGCTAGATGAATTAAATGGTTCATGTTTGTTTTCCAAGATTGATTTAAGTAGTGGCTATCACCAAATAAGAATGCAACCCGGTGATGAATGGAAAACCGCCTTCAAGACCAAGTTTGGTCTTTATGAATGGATGGCTATGCCCTTCGGCTTAACAAATGCTCCAAGTACTTTTATGAGGCTAATGAATCATGTGATGAGGCCATTTATTGGAAAGTTTGTTGTTGTCTACTTTGATGATGTCTTGGTGTATAGCAAGTCTTTAGAAGAGCATGTGATGCATTTACAATGTGTGCTTGATGTCCTTAGAAAGGAAAAGTTGTATGCAAATCTGGAAAAGTGCTCCTTTGGTGTTAATGAAGTTGTTTTCTTGGGTTTTGTTGTTAGTTCAAGAGGGGTCGAGGTGGATGAATCCAAGATAAATGCTATCAAAAATTGGCCAACCCCATAGACCGTTGGAGGAGTAAGAAGCTTCCACGGGTTGGCTAGCTTTTATAGAAGGTTTGTCAAAGGATTTAGGACCATAGCTGCCCCCTTGACCGAGGTCATTCGGAAAGAAAAACCCTTCAAGTGGGGTGACGAGCAAGCTAAGGCCTTTGAAGACTTGAAAGCTATGCTCATCTCCGCACCCTTGTTACAATTGCCCAACTTTGCTAAGACCTTCAAAGTCGAGTGCGATGCGAATAAAGTAAGCATAGGGGTTGTTTTGATGCAAGATTTGAAAACCATTGCTTACTTTAGTGAAAAGCTCAAAGGAGCAACTCTAAATTACTCCACGTATGATTTAGAGTTGTATGTCTTGATTAGAGCCTTGGCCACTTGGCAACACTACTTATGGCCTAAGGAGTTCGTGATCCGAACGTACCATGAATCCTTAAAGCATCTTCTGTCCCAAGACAAGCTTAACAATCGGCATGCCAAATGGATTAAGTTTCTTGAGACCTTCCCTTATGTTATCCAATACAAAAAGGGTAAGGACAATGTAGTAGCCGATGCTTTGTCTAGAAAACATGCTCTTGTGTCCACTTTGTCAACAAAATTGATGGGTTTTGAGAGTTTAAGAGAGTTGTATCCCAAGGACCCTCACTTTGATCCTATCTTTAGGGAATGCAAAGACTTTGTAGGGACAAGGGGGATTCGGCTAGGGGTTCAAATCCCTATGCCAAGTTTAATGGTTACTTATTTAAAGGTAGACAATTGTGTGTGCCCTCTAGCTCTTGGAGAGAATTGTTTGTGAGGGAAGCACACGATGGCAGTCTAATGGCTCATTTTGGGGTCGAAAAGACCTTCGGAATATTGGAGGAGCAATTCTATTGGCCCAAAATGCGCAAGGATGTGACTAGGATTTGCGGCCAATGTGTAGAATGAAAGAGAGCCAAATCTCGGCTCCTACCTCACGGGTTGTACACCCCGCTGCCCACTCCTCTACATCCTTGGATTGATATATCTATGGATTTTGTGTTGGGGCTACCAAGGACTCGACGAGGTCGGGATAGTATTTTTGTTGTAGTCGACCGATTTTCTAAAATGGCGCACTTTATTCCTTGCTCTAAATGTGATGACGCACCTAACGTGGCCTCTTTGTTTGTTGATAATATTGTTAAATTGCATGGTGTTCCGAGCACCATTGTGAGTGATAGGGATTCTAAGTTCCTAAGCCACTTTTGGAAGTCCATGTGGGGTAGACTTCGTACCAAGTTGTTGTTCTCTACGTCCTTCCACCCACAAACCGATGGCCAAATGGAGGTAGTAAATAGAACTTTGGGTGCTATGCTACGTTCCATGGTTAAGGGAAAAATGACTTCTTGGGAAGAGTACTTACCATTGATTGAATTTTCCTATAACCGTGTCATACACTCAAGTACGGGAACTACTCCCTTTGAGTGTGTATACGGCCTCAACCCCCTTACCCCTTTGGATTTAACGCCTTTGCCAAGTGATCTCATGATTAGCTTAGATGGAATCAAGTGGGCAGATGCTATGAAGAAGTTACATGGCAAGGAGGGCCAACAAGGGAAGAAAGAAATTCATTCTTGAATCGGGAGATTGGGTGTGGGTGCATCTTCGGAAGGATTGGTTTCCATCTCAAAGAAAGTCTAAATTGATGCCTAGGGGTGATGGTCCCTTACAAGTACTTGAGAGAGTCAATGACAACGCCTACAAGATTGACCTTCCACCGGAATATCAAGTCCACAACACTTTCAACGTTTGTGATCTCTCTCTCGTAGGTGCGGTTGAAGATGACCAAATGCTGAATTTGAGGTCAAATTCCTCTCAAGATGGATAGGATGATACGGGTGGGACAAGCTCCACAAATACACGACCTTTCACACGAAGCCAAGATCGGGAATTACAAAAACTCCAAGCCTTGTTCATGCAAATGGTCGTGTGTGAATTGGTGATTGAGCCTCCTAAGGATCTAAACGTTTTTAAATGTGAAGAGGGACCTTGAAGTGTAATAAACTTACACTCCAAGGGCGGCACCCTAGACAAGGACAAGCTGGTCATTTTGCTTCATTTTGCCTTGTAATATAAATAGAACATATTAGGGTTATTTGGGTAGTGCTCTCATTATAATTTTGAAGACAAAAAGTCTTGTAATATTAAGGACTTATCTCTCCTCCATTTGGGAAGCTCCAAAATAGCAACTCACAAGTGGAGTACACTTGTGTTGTATCTTGGCTAGAAACAAGGATCTTGAGGTCATTGAGTTCCTCTTGGTCTAAGTAAGAACTTGGTGTTCATATTCATTAGTCTTAGGGTCCTTTCTTGATGTTAGGGTTCTTAGTCTCTTGAATATTATATGTCAAGTTAACTATCTTTTTATTATCTTGTTGTTGTTGTGTTTGTGATCTTGAAGTCTAGTGAAGCCGTGTGGGGCTCTTTCGATTCACTAGCATTGTTGTTCAACTTGTTAATCTTGAGTTTGTTGGGTATTCTTGTTTTTGTTGTTGGAATCTTCATATTGTGAACTTGATCTTGTATCAGGAACCCCATAAGAACACTAAGAACCACCCTTGTGACCCTGGGCACCACCCCTAGTTGGGGGATGCACTGATCTCATTAGCAGAACACACCATGAAGAAGGATCAATCATCCCATGCAAGAGGGACGTCAGTACGAAAGAATGTACTGAGTATATAAGGCCAAAAGTAATTGTATAAAATATAAGAACTCAAATGGAATCAGATGCAAATAAATAGATAATAATGATAAACCACCTTTACTGTAATCATGGAACCGTATACATTACATTCATTACTTCCCTTTTTCTTTCTTTACTTTTCTTGTCTTTATAAGGCATGCCATACATATACCCAACTGATCAGTGGTAACATAATCTGGGATCATCTCTATGCTGGGCTATAAGCCCCCTCGAGCGGCCACACATACATAATAAATCGGGATTGTCTCTATGCTTGGCTATAAGCCCCCTCGAGCTGCCACCCGAATAACCATATTGGGTTCCTTACTTTATTTAATCTTTGAAGTTGTTATAGTGGTGTTTATAACATTATGGATCCTTTTTGGAACAACAAAAGACAACATCTGAAAATTGAAAGTAGATATGTATTGAGGTACTTTAGAACATCTTGGAGCGGAAACAAGGTCATTAGCTAGGTGGACAATATATGATGCCAAAGGATACGAAAAAGAGTAACCTTACATACCTTAACTTCACACCACGTGACTATAATAATTCAGCTCCTTCCTTATGTGTTACTCTACAATATAAGTACATAATGGAGTTATATTAAAAGCTAATCACGTTATAGGTTTACAAGGCGGTAACTAACTACTTAACGAAAAATAAAATCTGTCCGACCACTCCAGCACATGGTATATCATTCCAACCTCCTTTATACTTCCACGCAATTCTATTCCAGCCCCTACACGGCAGCCCACTGCCTTACAACAACAATGCTACCAAAATAGTCCATATGTTGACATAAACATTACAAACCGATAGGATTACCTACCTAGTTTATCCTTTACATTTCCACTCCAAAGAAACTCCATATATTCATCCCATAAAGTCCCCCTACTGCCTTCCACAGTAACATACCCAAAACAGTCCACAACAGTTCCAAAATTCTGTTTAACATAACAAGAGAACATTCTTTTTTCACTACACCAAACAGTCCATTTACAAAAACGTATAAACATTTCCATCAACCCATACATACAAGGAACGATTTAGGGGCAGTACCAAACTTTAATATACTAAAATTTCATTCTCCTAACTTAATTTCTTCAACACCTTAAGCCCTTATACAAGTCCAAACCACAAGGAAGACAAATTCATCAAAACTAACTCAAGTGGACTGCCAACTAATAAAGGGACTGCCCTATACATTTTAAACACAACCAACATGTTTTACACAACCTATTATACATATATTACATCAATCTATAAGGGTAAACACTTACCAAGGCTTGCGAAAGGGGAGATTAGTCCAAGAACCCTAAAGGAAAACTAGGGCGGTTGTTCTGGTTTAGATAGGGGAGAGAGTGTTAATTAAAAGCTGGAATTTGGCAAGTGTAGTGAATGAAAAAACAATGCTGAAATGACCCCTATATACACCCTTTTTTACCGCCTCTTTTTATCCATTCTTAGCCACATTTTTGGTCAAAAGTAGTCCAAGTAGATGATGCACCTACTTGGCTAATTAATCTGCCCAAAACAGTCCAAGTTGGTGATGCACCTACTTGGTTTATTTCTAGTTGGACCATTTATGTTTGGGCCTTGATTATATTTAGGTAGTGGGCTGGTCATCTTTCCCCTTTTAGCTTACTTTGGGCCTCAATTAAACTTGGAGTTGGGCTGATCATCCTTCCCCTTTTAATTACATAACTTGGGCCTCCATTGAGTCCATTAACATATGTCTTAATTCAGCCCAATAGTTTAAGTAGGTAATACACCTCTTTGGAACATTTAACTTGGCCCAAATCTGATCCATAACCTTGGGTCCATTAACTTGGTCCATATATCTCAAGTAGGTGATTCACCTACTAGCTTAATTAAGTCAAGCAAGCACCTCAATAGTTAATTCCATTTTCGGTTCTTAATCCCTTTAATTAACTTATAGCTTGTGTACACTTGGTCACTTTAAACTTTAGATCCAAATACCTACTCACGATCCCAAGTTTAAATAATTGCACCGACGTTAACTTAGTCGTGTCACATTGCCTTATTTGAAGTGACATATAAGTGGAACTAGTATACGTAGGATACGGGGTGTTACAGGTTTATTCTTTTAAAAGTTTCATTCTTATTTATTGTAAACCAAGGTAATTATGCATACAGATCATGCTGCTATTCGGTATTTGATGGCAAATAAAGAAGTGAAATCATGGTTGATCCGATGGATTTTGTTGCTCTAAGAATTTGACTTCAAGGTGAAAGATAGGAGAGGTTGTGAAAATCAAGTGGCAGACCACTTATTCTGCCTAGAGTCTAATGTGGAAAAATTGGGGGACATTGATATCAATGAGTATTTCCCCGATAAAGGTTTCATGTGTATGGTGGAGGGTATGGTTCCTTGGTATGGCGATTTTGCTAATTACTTTATTTGTGGCATAATCTTGTATGGTCTAAGTTCACACCAAAGAAAGAAGTTCTTGAATAATGATAAGAAATTTTATTGGGATGAGCACTATATTTTTAAGGTGTGCACTGACAATGTAATTCAAAGGTGTGTAGCCGATAATGAGATTAGACCCACTCCTGAAGCATGCCAGTCTTCTATGGTTGGTGTCCACCATGGTGGAGTTCGGACAACTACAAAAGTGCTTCAAAGTGGATTCTATTGATCGTCCTTGTATCATGATTATAAGTGTGTTGCACAATATACCCATAAGTAAGAATCTACTAGATACGGCTTGTAGACTCGGAAGGACACAATGTTGCTATGATACCATGTTTGTCATGCCCTAAAATCGGGGAGGCGCAACTGGTACCCGATGCTTCACTTGATTGAGTAAACCACCAAATAGCTAAACAAGTAACACAACCTATGACATGTTGGGACTGACGAGGCCTGAATGACACCCATTATTCATAATATAAAATAGAAGAATAACATGGCAGACCGACATGGTCTCTTAAACCCATAATCTACATGGAAGATATCCCATCACATGAATAAATACATGAGGCCGGCAAAGCCAAAACTGAGAATACATCTGATAACAAGGCCATAATGGCCAAAACCAACTTACAGGACCCACAATAGATGTCTACAAGCCTCTAAGAGAAACTATTGATAATAACTAGTCAGGACAGTCCCCGAAGTACCCATTAATTTATATAAAGCAAAAGTAGAATCTAGACTCAACAACTCCAAAAAGAATCAAGCATACCAAAAATCTGCTGAACTTGACCACACTCAGTGAGGACCACTATCCACCTAATAAATAGATAACCTGCAGGCATGAATGCAGTGCCCCCAGGTAATAGAGATGCCAATACGAAAGAATGTACTGAATATGTAAGGCATAGAGTGACCATATGTAAAACAAGAGCTCAAATAAAATCAATATCAATGAATAACTATAAAATTAAGGATAAAAGACCACCTTTTATTATACTTGTGGAATCATGTACATTACATTCTTTGCTTTACTTTACTTTACTCTTCTTTACTTTATCAACTTTATAGCATGTGATACAATGACTAGCTGATCAGTGCTAAAAGGGGATGATCTATGACAGGAATTTTAACTCATGGGATACGGTCCTCATATATACATATATATATATATATATATATATATATATATATATAATGACCTTCCAGATCATTTTCTCTATTTCTATTTGTTTCTGGCCTTTCATGCCTTCCCATAGAACCTACATATCATTTATGGCTTACCAAAATTGTCAGCTCAATTTTCGAGCAGTTTGTTTGGGTTTTAAGCCCATTTTCCTATTTTGGATCTTTTAAAGTTGAGAAATTGGTCTTGGACCAAAACAAATAGTAAATAGGCTCGGATGAGAATTCTAATAGTGTCGTTAACTCTAAAATATTTGATTTTAGGATAGAGTACCCTTGGTCTAGGTCCCGAGGCTTCCAGACTCATT
This sequence comes from Capsicum rhomboideum, assembly GCA_031232105.1. Taxonomy (NCBI): domain Eukaryota; kingdom Viridiplantae; phylum Streptophyta; class Magnoliopsida; order Solanales; family Solanaceae; genus Capsicum; species Capsicum rhomboideum. Next base: position 58,589,095 of record CP124718.1, read on the forward strand.
TTGGGCTATTGGGTAGATTTGGTGAAAATAGAACTATAGGTATGAGGCCCATTTTTGATTAAAATGACCCCTATTGGAAATTTCGATGGTTCTTTTGAGTCTAGAATATCAAATTTGGTATGGTAGCATAGTTTGTTTGTGCGTACAAGGTTTCGAACAAATCTAGAGCCCCCAATTAGAGTCTATAAGGACTTAGCATTTTTACTGGTTTCAGGTATTTGGTGCAACCACTTAAGCAGTTGTAGAGCCGCTTTAGAAAACTTGTACCGCTTTAGAAGCCTTGGCTACCTGACAGAGGGTAGTTTTAGCGGTCCATGTCCGCTTTAGTAGACGTCGCTTTAGCTACCAGGGTACCACTTTAGCGGCCCCTTACCCCTCTTTACCCACTGCTTTAGCGGTCAGCTGTCTCTTTAGCAGTAGCCACTTTAGCGGCTAAGTGGTCGCTTAAGCGGTCACTACTAGGTCTATATATTCTCTTTTCATGCAAATTTCAGCCATTTCTAGTCTTTTTTCCTCTATTTTTTATCTTGAGAGCCTAAGGGAGTGAGGGCAATTGCAAATTGGTCCTGGGATCATGTGGAGGGCGCTAGTGTGACCTTATCCTTATCGATATCTCATAAATTTTAAGTCAAATTCTTTGTTTCTCCTTTTTATTTTCATTAGCTCTTAAGGCTGTTTTGTGCCACAATTGAGAATCCATTTATGTTAAGCTTTCAAGCATGTATTCCTTGTCCTTCGAGGGACCTCGTGATGGATTTTGGAATTTTATTAGCTAGCCCTATAGGCCTATTCTTGACTCAATTTTTGGCCCAAATTTTTATATTGCAATATGGATATCATTTTGCTCTTAGTAACATGTAGATTATGATTTTGCTAGTGCAACATCATTCAGAGGTCATAGAGTAGAGATGAATAGTTCATGGATGGTTTGAGACGACGGTTTGGCATCGAGGTAGGCTTCGGTCTACTCTTCTCTATGAGACTATGTACTGTATATAGACTATGTGTTGTATTGATTGCATGCTAGGTAGGGCTTATAAGATAGGTTTAGGTCTAGTTGTATTAGTATTTGGATTGTGTAGGGATTTAGGATAGAACTGTAAATTGAGCCTTAGCCTAAAATACCCACCATAGTTTTAGCATATTGTTAAGCCTGATTATTTATGTACGCGACTTTAGGTTGACAATGGTAATCCTTAGTGTAGGAGTTGGGGTAGTACTTATCCATTTCAATGATATTCCTCGGTTAAATTCACCTGGCAGAATGATGCCTCTCGTTGATCCTGCTTCTGACTTTCTGCATATACTTATATACTCTTATTGTTCTATATATTACATTATGTGACCAGAGGCCTTGGATATGAGACCATGGACACCAGGTTAGTTCATTATGATTTAAAGGAGTTGTGGCTTAATTTATAGACTTTTTAGTGCTCTACTTTTTTTGGATACTGGTGGTGGCATGCATGCATTATTTACATTCTCACACTTATTTTAGCCTATTAAGGCCCTTTTTTCCCAGAATTTGAGCCTATTTTCCCTTAGATTAGTATATGGTCTGCCTTTAGAACTAAACTTAGCTTTTTTAGTGCTTGGGATGGGATTGAGAAATCTTAGCCTAGGTTCTGGTAGGTGTTGCCTTAGGTTGGGTTATCATGGTCTAGTAGTAGGTCCTACTGTCCTTTTTAGATCTAATGCTTTGAATGACTCTTATTTGGGCTTAGATAGGATTATGACTCCTTCCTTAGGCTATTACCTTGGGTCTAGGTTGAATTAGACTTGACTACACGCCTATTTAGTTTCATTACCCTTAGGAAGGGCAGTAACTGATCTTTGACCGCACATCTTTGACCTAGTAATTGCAACCCACCTGGCCTTAGAAGATTTGACAGCCCAAAATTAAACTTTACTAAATAAATGGATTGGTGATGGGATTTGTACTCCTATATTACCTAGCTATCTCATTCTTATGAGTCCCAATATGAGTTTGGCATCAGTTTATAGTTGAGGTTGGCTTCTTATGGGATCACCTGTTCTGATTAAGGTTGGTTACTATAAGTTTTGGTTCGATTTCGACATCTGTATATGATTACGATTTGGATGTTCTAGTGTATACTTATGGATCATCTGGCCTCTTGTTATTATCTACTGGTTTCAATTCGATTTCGGTTCTTGTTATTGCTACTGTTATGGATATGGATTTTAGAAGTCCTAGTTTAGGGCCAGGCAGTGTATATGGATATCTTGAGTCTCATTTGGGTGTATTCATCCAATGAGCCACAGTATCAGAGAAAGATGGTCATTGTAGGTACTGCCTTTACGAGCTGCTGAGCAGGAGGAGGTGTATACACTTGTGTTGGACATAGTACTTGGTTTATCTCACATCATCTGGTTCTTTTCATGACTTTTATTTATTTGCATGCATTACCTATCACCAATATAATTGTTTGGTGCTTGTATCTATTAGTCTTATAAGGGATTGTATAGGTACAAGTTATCGTTGTTGTTTGGTAAGCGTTTGTTTGTGCCTTCTGCGCTTATGGGGGCTCGATTAGGCTATTATTTGTTTAAGCTAGCCGATTACATTATTATTTTATTATTATTGTATAGTTCATGGAAAGCTAGTTATGGATTAGTACCCGAGGTTGTATGTATGCTTTCGAGTTCCTTTACTCCATCTTATGGTAAGATTTATTATTGATAGACTATCTTATGATTGTTCACATTTTGGTTAGAGACTCTGATTATGCTAGAGTTATCTCCCTTATTTAGTTATGATCCTCGAGATATTAGGCAAGATCCCTTAGGTTAGTGCCTTCGTGTTCATCCTTATATATATATATATATATAGCATTATTGTATATCCATCTTCTTCCTTATCTATTATTATTATATATACCCTTCTTGCCTCGTACTACTACTACATATACTTCTTTCACTCTTCATTTGTGTATTGACAAGTTATGTATGGTATTGAACCTTCATCCCAAATTACTTATAGGGTATGATAGTTTATATATAATTTTCTATTAGTATTACTATGTCTCATTTCTTAGATAGTTGTCTATAATGTTTATTCCTACTTTACATGTTATTTATACTTGCATTATCTTTAGAGCTCTGTCGGCCGATGCATACTGTGCACCCCGTGTTTGGTACTCATACTATACTTCTGCACCCTGCAGATCATTGTACGAGTTCTAGTTGATAATGTGTGCATCATGCAAAGTTGTGATGGACAAGAGAGTCGGGGTGCGCTTCTGGCATTCGGAGTTGTTCCTACTCTCCCTTCTTTGTTGGACTGATCTTTATTTTATATTTTAGAGACAGATATATATATATATATATATATTGTTCACCTTGTACTCTTGATTGATAGTGGCTCTTGTACTAACCTCTCCAAGTCTTGGGGATATAATTACTTCCTTCTTGTCATCTTTCTCTTTTTCACTTAGTATTGCTTCACCCTTTCTTATTAGTCTGTTACTAGTTTTTCCAGACTATGGGTTGACTTGCCTACTGGTGGGTTATGGTAGGTGACATCATGACCTGAGAAATTGGGTCATTATAGTTTGGTATCAGAGCCTAGGTTCACCGGTGTTGTTGGTACAAGAGCAAGATGACTAGTAGTGTCCTGCGGATCAGTATGATGACGCCCGTATCCTATATTCGGGAGGCTATAAGGCAATCTTAGGAAATTCCAATTCTTAATTCTTTATCATGTGTCTTGATTTCTATGAACTTCTAACTACCTCATTTGACTCCACTCTTTCTTAGATAGATAGCACAAAATTACCAATAGATGCGGATGGGACTTTTACACATGTTGCTAGAGTTTTGGTTCAGGGTCATACCAGGGAGTTGGACCTTAGTATCGAGGATCTTCAGCGTCATTCGGATGGTCTGGGGCCAGCCCAGGCTCCGACAGAGTTTGTGGCCTCCTCTCCTTTTCAGGATGCCATGTTAGGGATTCTGAGTCTTTTTGTGGATGCTTCACAGTCAGTGGTGGTGCCTGGTACATCGAGTGATTCTCAGGCTAGAGTTGGGTTTGTTAGTGCGTAGCAGGGCTCTTTATCAGTTTTAAAGTATGATATTGGGTTTCTCAAGTAGGCAAAACATACTCCTATGTTATTTCCTATAGAGCATAGGATAGTGCGTGGGTTTATTAGAGGATTAGCTTTACCACTCTGCTTGGCATCGGGGTATTTGATAGCATTTGGTTCTACTTTCCTTCATGTTGTTAATCATGCTAGAACTGCAGAGAGGGCATGTCTTGAGATGTATAGAGGTAGCGCCAAGAGACCATGTTCGCAGTACAATGTTAGTGGTATTCTATTCGGAGGTAGGGATAGGTCAACATTACTTGCAATCTATTAGGTCATTTCAAGTAGCACCTCAGAGTATGGGTGACTCTCAGACAGGTCAGAGCGGTCACAGTGGATAGAGCTCTGGTCAGACATTATTGGTATTTGGTCTAGGTCTTCAGGCGTGACAGCCTTTTTGGGTCAGTATATACAGTGTATCAGAGAGTTCTAGGGGAATGTTTTGATTGTGGTGAGATTGTTCATTGATCTGCGGAGTGCCGCCCCAAGCATGAGCTAGTCAGCCAGTTAGGGTCAGCTCATGTTTTTTGTTAGGTTAGAGCTTCAGGGGTTTGTTATGACTGCAGAGAGATAAGTCATTGGTCTAGAGAGTGTTCCCAACGAGGGATTATTTTTCAGTCAGTGCATCCAGATCAGTCTCATAGGTTTGTGGAACCTTCGATTAGAGACAGTGCTTTTGGCATTTTAGTTGATCATTTGGATGATCAGCCTGAGGTCAGACGTATTTAAATTCGTACTTCTTACGGAGGGTATATGACTTCTGATTTCATCGTTATAGGTGCTCTTTTGGTTTACTATCTTTTAATTTCTATTTGAATTGAGTTGGGGTTTTCATATCCATCGGTGGTTATATGCCTTGATATTACTATATTGATTGTTGTATGCCTTTGTGTAGATTTATGCATATGTTACTACCCCCGTAGATAATTTCTTTTATTAGTGGATTGAGTGGACCGGTATGGTATGTTCCTTGGGGTGTAGCATTTGGGTGAAATCCCTTTCATGTGGCATATTGGCCTTAATGTGATCTTAGAGTGGTACTGGTTGTGTTTTTCATTCTTGTGCCACTAGTACTTTATATTGTTGTTATTATTGTTATTGTTTTGACATTGATTGATTCTTACTTGATATATGGCTAGACTAGTGTTATCTAGTTAGTATCTCTTTTCTTGCGATTCTTGTTCGTTTGGCTTAGACGACTACTTTGGTTGGTTGGTTTTACTTTCTATTACTGAGTTAAGGTTGGGTGTTGAGTGAATTATAAAAGTTAAGGTGGGTTTGTCCTTCCATGGGTTGGTGGTGACTCTAGCTTTGGTGATCTTTTCTATAGCCTGCTCCTACAATTGATAAGTCTGAGGTTTGTCATTTCAATTTTTATGGTTTATCTACCAATAGTAGTCTTGATATTGGTGTTGGTGTTGAGCTGGGTACTCCATTCTTCCTATGATGTGGTTCATGGTTTAGTTGAATTAAGGTTGGTTTAAATTCGTGAATTCAGAAATTTCTCAGTTCAGTATTGGTTTGACCAAATTTAGGCTAAGATCGTAGTTTCTGAGTTGCTCGAGATTTGGCCACCATTAGTACTCTTTGCAGCCTGGGTAAGTTCTTGTTTATACCTTGATATGTTGTGCCCTCAGGGGATATGGATTTGATTGCTCGTATCTTTAGCATATGGTTCTCCTCAGTTGTGAGTATGTTCTTCAATAATATTTCAGTCTCAGCCTTTGCGAAAATCGTTAGATATATGCTTAGTCTCTGAAGGTGAGATTGGTTTGGGGTATATTCATGATTTTTGATAGCAAGATTGATTTAGGTATTCGACCCTAGTGAATACTTGTTGGCTTCAATTGTGGTTTTTGACTCTTTTGAATAATAGCTTGGGGGTTGTGATAGATTTTGGTACGTGGATGCTTACTTGTCAACATGATCGATTTGGATAGTTGAGGCCAAGTGGTTCAACTTTGGTGATAAGATAGCCATGGATTGTGTAATGTTGTGGCATCCCCCATTTTGAAGTTTGTTTCAGTTGAGCCTTCGTCGATAGTTTGACTAGGCCTACTCACAGCATATCAGTTCAGTTTCCTTTAGTTCAGAGGATTTGACTTGTATGGATGTTCGTGGGATGGTTTGTTGGCCCATGGTATTAGTTTCTACTACTTTTGACCTTGGATTCTCAATTTTTGTCAGGAATTTGTATGTCTACTCAACGAAAGAAGCGTACTCAAATTGAGCTTAGCGTGGTTTCACCCACAGTCGGTGGGGAACTCTGGAGCAAATTATTTAGTTTAGAGAGATTGTGCTTCAGACTCTAGACTATTGGTTTTAAGGGTTATCCGAACCATTTAGTAGCTTTGACAGAGATCACAGACATTGATCACCACTATTTGAGTATTCAGGTAGAACCTCATTAGGCATTATTCATATGCTTGTTCACATGGATTTTCAATGGGTCAGCTTCAGTCTTTCGAGGTTAATGTGATGTGATTACAAAGGTAGGATGCGGAAGATGCTGGAGAGATTTTAGGTAGTTCAAAATAGATAGCAGGTTTGAAAAAGTAAGAAAATGTTGGATTTGGACTTGGGAGTTGGTTGTACAACTCATGCCTTGAGTTTTCTTTAGCCCGGTTGAGTATCCACTTATTGGTGCTTGAATCGGTGCAATGTCAGTATGTTTTGGTTTGGGTGTAACACCCCATACATTCTGATCCCACATGATAACTTTGAACCATGTTTACCCTAGGTTTGAGAGCAATAAGTACGTATTTTTGTATTGTTATTGATGGGACATTTGATATTGTGCTAGTAAGTGTGATGAAACCCTTGTGGGAAAAGTTTATGACCTTTGGAGTGGAAAAACGAAGCTTGAATGACTCCTAAATAAAGGTTCTTAAAGACAAGAGGCAAGCTAAATATTAGAACTTGAATTATCTAACCAAATCCGCAAAGAAAAGTTGAAGAACGAAATTTTTTTGAAAATTTTGGGCCAGGCGCACCCAGGGGTATGCCAGGCCGCTTTTGGCCAGAATTTTTCTGGACCAGGCAGCAAGGAGGCTCGCCAGGCGGCGTGCCAAGCTGGTTTTTACCAAAATTTTTCTTCGACCAATAGTCTATAAATAGGACTCTTGGGTTATGGTATCATTATTCCATCGTAGTAGGGCTACTCTTGAGTGAGTTTGGCATCCAAGTGGGGGTTAATTCGTCGTCATAATTATTTTACCAAATTATGTTCAATTAAGCCATAAGTGGCTAGAATTTCTTATTTGGAGATTGAGGCTATGAGTATGAGTCTCGTGAGTTAAATATTGTCATGACACTTATGAAATTAGTTAAACATGAGATATATGATGGATTACACATTGAATTTGGTGGATTATGCATTGATCTTATTGGTCTAAATGAATTGGGCTCAATTTGAGGCCCAAAATGACGCCAAAAGACATGGTCCAATGGGTCAAATGACTCATTCTTGTGTTGACAAGTAAGCACAACATTTATGACTAATTGTATGGATAGGGATGAGCATGAAGGCCTATATAAAGTCACCAAAAATCAGATTTTTATTTCTTATAACACACATGCCATATTCTTGAATTTTTAAGAACACATTCTCATCTTCTCTTAAACCCTAGGCACTAAGCAATCACTTGTTGGACAAGATCAACCCTTTGAAAGTATTGGTATGTTTTTATTCTTGTGATTTAATATATTATTTACATGAGAGATTATGTATATCATGGTGGTTATGTTGGCAAGGTGTTGAATAGTGCTCTTTGGCTTTTTACTAAAAGATGTGCATTCTTGTGAATTAAACTTGAAAAAGGACTTGATGTTTTGATGAAAGTGAATGGTGTGGATGATATCTCAACATGCATGGTGTGGTTATGTCCATATCTTGTTATTTTTCTATATGAGTAAATTGTGGAATTTTGGTTATAAAATGTATTGGAGTGATTTGATAGGTTCATTGTGATGTGGTGTTAATGAGAACATGTAAAGGAGGAACTTGGTGTGAAAAGCTATTGGTTTATGATGTCTTGGTCAATGTATAGAATGTTATGGTATTGTTGGTATGATAAGTCCATGAATGGTATTGTAAAGGGTGAAATAATGTTATATGGCAATCATGTAACTCATGGTCGTCTTATACACTTGGAATGTAGCTTGTAGTTAATGTTGGTTCTGTTATGTACTTGTGATGTAGATTTAAACGTAAGGAAGGAGAAGAATTGGTGTACTCACATATTGGATTGTGTATTCATATTGGGAAGATAAGGTATGAAGGCTAGTCTTTCCGTATCCTTCTGCAGCTCCTAGTATTCACATTGATGTTGTACTAGTTAATTTCGAAATGTCCTAAGGTATTCCAATTCCGGATATCAATTATTATTAATTACATACTCCTTACTCATTGATCAATAGTGATTTGCATGACTCATGTTCTTTGGCTTATGTTCCAAAATTCCAGTAATGTTACGTTCCAAAGTTCCAAGAATGTTATAATCACAAAGCATCAATCTCATGAAAGTAAGGAATGATGTATATATGTGTCCCCAATGATGTTCCAATCACCAAGGTATCACTCTCATAACAAAAGTAAAGGGAAGAAGCAATGCAAAGAAGTAATGCTTACATGGTTACTTTATGTTTCATTAAGTATGGATCGCAAATCTAAAGGGGCTAAGCTCGGATGGAACAATCCCAATATTATGTTATATTATATTATAGCCCACCAAGTGTGGATGACGGTTATTATATTATAGCCCACCAAGTGTGGATGATTGTTGTTATATTATAGCCCACCAAGTGTGGATGACTATTATTATATTATAGCCCGCCAAGTGTGGATGACTGTTATTATATTATGGCCCACTAATAAGTGGATGGCTGATGATAAAGATGAACGTAAAGCCAAGGGAGTTATGTCATGTAATTGAAAATATGAAGGAATGTTTTTTCACGGATGAAAATGATATGAATGAATGATCAAGCAATGAAAGTAATGAAAGTAATGAACATGGTTACACACATGCAAAACGGTGATTGATCCATAAAGTTTATTCACTTGTATTGATCCCATTTGAGATCCTATGTTGCATACAGTTTCTTATAGCCTTACATACTCAGTATATTTTTCTTACTGACCTCCCTTGGGGGGGGGGGGGCTTACCTTACTTGCTGCAGGCACAGGTGCTAGTAGACCTCCATTGTAGGTTGCGGATCATTTGCGGATTGTTGGTGAGCTCCAATTAATTTGGGGCTTTCCGAGTCATTACGTACATTTGCTTTGGTATTGTATATGTGTATAGAGCGGGGTGTTGTCCCGACTCTAGGTTGGTTATGGTTATGTAGCTGTAGAGGCTTTGTATACTTATGTGGGAGAATGATTGTAAGAGATGTATGACCATTTTGACTTGATGGCCCTAACGGCCAAGTTTCATATATATATATATATAGCATATGTTTCCATGACTTCCGGATAGTTGCATGAGATATAATGATGTTCACACAGAGACATGCATATGAGTGTACATGGGCAAAGATTGGTTATCTCGGGCCTTAACGGCTTCGGGTGTCAGTCTACCCCGTTGAAATTCGGGGCGTGACATTGGGTTTGTGTGCCTCAGTCTTTCTCAATTCAGTTGGAGGTTAGATAGTTGTTGAGGATTTTTCTAGATGAGGAATGGTAGTTTTGAGGAGTAGATTGGGTGGTGTTTAGACGACCTTCCATGTTCACTATCTTTCCACCCATGGTTGACACACTTCCTTGGAGTGTAGTCATATGACCTTCCATGGTTTTCATTCTATGACTCAAAGATTCAATTGTGGCCAAGATTGCATTCAATGTATTAACATCCATGGTTGGTGGTGTCTCACCTTCTGGGGCCATTGTACCTATTAGAAGAGACACTAAACACAAACAACAAACAAGTTAGAGTTAAAGAAATAACACAAACAACAAACAAGTTAGAGTTAAAGAAATAATCTCACAAAATCTACCCACCTTTGTATACCTCACACTCGGATCTGCAAATGTTGAATGGTGTCTTATATTTCGATGCTAGTTTACTACTCTTGTACGGAATAGATTCTTGTTTGACGGACTTAAAGAAATTACTTACGGACTTGAGCCAAGAAATTATGACTAAATGAAAAGAGAAAAGCACAAAAGAAATGAGACGAAGAAAGAAATGAACTCAAGAACTAATTCACAACTAAGTAGGTTGATTTCTAGTTGTTAATTAGTGTTAGAATCAAGTAAAAGATGATTAAGAATCAAGGAAATGAAACTAAGAATCTAAATTGAGTTTATGGAAACTTTCTCAGGTTGACTGACTTGGTGACTGACCGTCGCGTTGGCTGTCACACCTTAACTAGAAAGTAGGTTGAGTTGGGTGGTGGTGACTGTCTGTCAGCCTTATGACTGACCGTCACCTTGGCCGTCACGTTCTTCAGGACAAAATTCTTGTGGTCCCTTGTACTTTCTATGGAATATTCTTTAGCACAAACAAGTACAACTCCTTTTTCTTTTTCACCTTTTGGATCAAACCCTTACTTTTTGAATCTTCTTCTTCTTCAACAAGACTTGAATATTATGAAGAATTTCAAGAACATTCAAATTTTGACCCTTAAGCAAATGAACTCGAAATTTGATGAAATTCGAAACCCAAACTCTCTTCTAACTCTCGGACGCAACCCAAGTAATTTCAAAGCCAAAAACTTAACCAAACCTTTTAGATTTAAGAACCCATTTCCAATTTTCTTCAAACTTTAAGCTTCAACAATGGTAGAACACTCAAATCTTGTCCGGTTAAGCTCAAATTTTAGATAACGACTCACTAGACACTAGAGAACATGATTCTAGTATCGGAAACACAAAACAAGACTAAAAATCAAAACCCCAAAATCTCAAAAATTCAAAAATGTGAATGCTACTTTTTTTGCGATTTTCGAGATAGCAAAACCAAGACTAGAATCATGGGAATGATTCTAGGATCGGCTCTGATACCAAATGATACGACCCTAATTACGAAATCAAGAATTTAGCTAAGAAAAATAAAGAAAACTAAACAATAGATGAAAGAATTGATAGGTTGACACAAAGAAGGTAGAAAATAATGTAACTAAAGAGTATATTAAACTCCAAAACCCCTATTACAACTATCGACGAGCACCTAACCTCTTACGTGGACCAAGAGGGCGTCTGGGCTCTCTCGAAACCCCTAATTCTAAGGAAACGTTCAACAAAAGCTTCACCAAACTCTCTCCCTAGAGTTGTGTTCATCAATAATCAAAAGATAACTTAGGATAATAAAACCTAACTTAACTATTTATAGTGTCATTACAAAGGCCCAAAAGTGACCTTAACATAAAAGAAGATAATCCCACAAAATTTGGACTGCCTCATACTGGCGGCCACAGTGACGGCCAGTCACCAAGGTTACGGACCACCACACTTCCTGTCACTGCTCGGCAATGTCGGGGTGTTCTTGGTTCCCCCTTGACGGCCTCCTTGGCGGACCATCATGCCCTTGACGGGTAGTCAACCTCTTTGTTACCACCAACTAGGGGTTGGTCTTCAAGGCCTTTATTTGGTGGTTCAAGTGCTTGGTCAAACTCAATCTTCAACACATGAAATCCCTTGTATGGCATCAACATAAGCTCTAATACCTCCCTCTTTATGAACAAGGCTTGTGTTCTTTATAGTTCTCGTACTTGGCTCCCTGTGAATTGTCGTGAGGAAATCCGGGATGTATCAACCACAAACCAGCCATCATTTAACTAAAACCAAACCTACCCCACACTATTTGAGCTCAACGAAGCTCTAGGTAAAAACTAGCCGCTTTACTACAACACCGCCACCACCACAAATATAAGACACAACAAAATTTGGGTCGAAAATTTAGGTAAATCATCTGGAAATCTTGTGACCTCTACTAGTGGCGAAAAACAAACAAATCCATTCGGTGAAGCCACAACAAGATCTAGTCGGAGGAGTTCAAACTCCGGCCAGCCTCCATTTCTTTTCATTTTCTCGTTGATATGGCCCGAAAAGCACATTCCAGTCACCTTCACTATTTTGCCTTGGTATCGGTAGAGTTTTTGAAATAGTTTACAATTTTTGATTGATTTTGTTTGCTCTTGTGTTAAGGTATAAGTTTCCTACTCTTTTACTAGTCTTGAGATTTTTCCAATCGCGTTCTGGTCTATTTGCCGACGTTGTGATATTTTTGCGGCCATAGTTATTATATTGTTCTTGCTTTCTATAGCTTGTTATTGTTGGTGGACTGATTTGAGTTGCCTGAAATCCTTTTTCCAGTGAACTATGTTGACAAAAAATAAAAATTATTCAATTTTGATTTCATTTTGTGAATTGTTCCTTTGAGTTGGCATGAACTTGCTGATATGTTATTGTTTTTGTTTTATTAACATATTATTGCGTTTCCCAGTGATTTGTTTTGGTATTAGCATATTGATGCTTGGATCTCTCTATTTTTATTTCTTATTGTTTTGTTCATTATTCACCATGTGAATTTTCTATTTTGGATTTGTTTTAACTTTTTTATTTTACTCAAAGTTATCAATTATTCATATACTTGGAAAATGATAAAATTTCTTCGTCGGATTTTCGAGGCCTCTCCTTTACGAAAGATGGATTTTATTTTAAGCTTAATTGTTTTATTCAAGTTTCAATACTTGGCCAATTATAAAATCTCTCCGTAGAATTTTCATGACCTTCTCATTATAAAAGACGAATTATATTTTCAGTTTAAGTTATTTGATTATTTATTTTATTCAAGTTTTCATACTTGGTTGATGTAGAAATTTCCATCAATTCCCAAGGCCTCTCATGTATAAAAGACATGTTTTACTTTTTGTTATTACTTCTTTAATTCATGTTGATTTATATCTTTCATTACTAACACTGTTACCCAGAATTTTTACAGGTAAACGGAGTTGCTTTCAAAAGAAGACACTTGAATTTAAATTCAAGGATCATGTTGAATTAGCCATTATATTTATTCGTTTTGTTTAACGATAGATAAATACTAGGCCATCTTCATTATTCATGTTTGTCATGACCTAACTTCTCAGGTCATGATGGCACCTACTTCAACCCCCAGTAGGTAAGCCAAGCCATAGCCCGGAACGTATAGTAATGGGCTAAAGGGAGGAAAATAAAAAGGGAAACAAGAGCGAAATCAACAACAATAACAATAATATAAGTGGAAGCGAGGAAATATATACATATATATACATAGCATACTGTACAAGAGAGGGAGAGGACAAAATGAACATAATTAATTCCTCCCAAGACCTAGTAAGGTTAGTACTAGAGCCACTACAACAAAAGAGGAGTACTAGGCAGTATCAAAAATGTACATATATACTGTAGTCTCAGAATCCAAAAGACTATAACTGAGATAGATGGAGGAGGATCAGCCTCGGACTCTAGAAAGCTCACCCTGTCCCCGAATCAGTGGCTGGCCCTGAGAATAGCGTCAACACCGGTGGCTCATACTCGGATCTGTATCAGGGAAAAGATGCAGAAGTGCAGTATGAGTACCAAAGAAACTGGTACTCAATAGACATCATCGGTTGACTGAGCTCAAATATAGTAAAAGCATAAATATAATACAAGTGTATAAGCTAAGTCAAAAGTAACGGGGGTAAAAATGTAAATATCTACTGAACTACGCAAGTGCAATAAAGTGAAATAAATAAGGGCAATATAGGAGATAAATAACTCAGAAATGAAAGAAATGCACTAACTACAACCTAACTGGGCCCCCATAAGCCCAGAAAGGCACACACAAGAAAGCAATTAACCATACCAAGCCCCTACAAGCTGGTGGGTGCAGACAATTGGAAACTAAGACAACAAATATGAAAATCCTGTAAATGAACCTATCCCAAGTAACCACCTGATCCCAAATCCATGATGAAACATCCAGATATGTACCGATCTTAAACCAGAACCAATGGGTGATATAGAGAGGCCAGATGCCTAATTTGAACCAAAAATAGTGGATAACAACAAAAGGCCATATATAAATCTTGTATAACATAACTCCACACCACTACCAAACTCCTAGTAATAGCATACCAACCATAATTATAAACAGATGAAAAATTCAAACCGGAGCTCATACTACCCACACCTTGTCCAAAAATAAGAGATACCATAAGTAGCAAACCTCAACTATAACTAATGTCAAACTCATATCGGAGCTTATAAATAGTAACTAAACCATAACTATAATCGATGCCAGTATCATGCCAGAACTCGTAATAATAATATCAATAGAGTATATGTCGAACCGAAACTAAAATGTATTTACATAAAAATAAACGTATCCAGCTAATAGGAAGAAGTTCAAGGGTTCTAAGCCTATCTCTAAATCACAAAGTCTTAAATACAAAACTTAGTTGGGTAAGTTTACTATGGCAAGACGAGTCTAAATACTAGGTCGAGGACGGGTGGTTCAGGCTAATTACTACTCTATACTAGAAAAAGTAGCTAAAATAGGCCAGAAACCAAGTCTAAGTCATCTCATCCCAGGTAGATAGCCTAAAATGGTTGTCAAGAGTCTAACTGATCCTAAAGGATCTTCGTGCCAATTATAGCATCTAAAAAAGGTAGTGGGGCCTACTATAGGGTCCCGATAAGCACACCTAGGTTGGAACCTAGTCGTGTATAGTCTAAGGCCTCCTATTCCCATCTCAAGGTACTAGTAGCACTAATCCTAGCCTTACAGGTTTATACTACACTATACTAGGGGAAAATAGGCCCAAAATCTACCAAATGGGACCCTAACCTGCTAAATAAGGCGTAAAAACTATGCCCGAGCTATGAATATTTGCCCAAAACTAGCATAATAGTATACATATACCATAAATAAGCTCAATCTAGGAGTAGGATAAGCCTAGCCTACCTGGACGCCGTCGAGTGCTCTTTGAATCCTCTAAATCAGAGCTTTCCCCTTCCAAGAGGCCTTCGAGAGCTGCCACGCTATCAAAATAATGATCCATGTATCAAGACGAGAAAAATGATAACCCTATTGCGTATAAACTCTCCAGGTCAGAAATTGGACTAAAAACCCATGCAGGGCCCGCTTGCAAAATCACGAAATTGAAACCATCACAACATCCCACGCAACTCAAGGATTGTTATCTGTAAGAATTCTAGCTAAGTTCGAGCTTAAAACAACCCCGAACCAGCCCCAACAAGAACCTAAAATACATAATTAAAACGAAGAATTAAGGAAGAAATTAAGTGAAAGCTTATGGGAATTCAAAGATGTAGGGTCCACAACCACGTTCCCAAGCTAAATCCAACTCAACAATACAATTATCTCACAATTTACAAGCTTATATAGCCTACAATGGCATTTATACTTAGAAAAATGGCAAGGAAAAACAAAGAAGGAAGAGTATATACTACCAGGGATCCCTTCTTCGCGAAAGCGGGACCCTTACCGTAAGCGCGGGTACCAGCCTAGATAGTCTTGTGCAAACGCGGCCAGTCCACCGTGATCGTGAAAAATAAGGCTGGACAGGCTTGGCCGACTTCCTCTTCATGAATACAAAGGCTGGACCATGAATGCGGAAGTCCAAAATCATGGCCCTCGCGAACGTGAAGGGCATTTTTGTCCTGCACCAGGTGCTGATGCACCAGTAACTTTGACAAGTTGCAATTTTTTCGATCGGGCTCTTGAGATTCATTCGGAATCTCACGAATGCAAATGAACTATGCTACCCAACCAAATTTGACATTCAGACTCAACAATGCCATCAAAATTTGGTCATTTCGATAAAATATGGGTCCCACACCTCCAATGGCTATTTTGACTAAATTCCACCCAATAGCTCAAAGTTAGTCCAGAAACCTCGAGACCTAGACCAAGGGTTTCCTGTCACACCCCGAATCCCATCAGGATGGATTGGCACTCATAGCCGACAAGGCACGAGAGAACCAAGCTTTGCTTCCATTCAACCATATGCATGTCATAAGAAACACATGATCACGTAAGAACTTAAAATACCAAAAATGGAATTCATGGAACAAGTGATATATATGTATACATATGCAAAATATGGTCGTTGAGGCCATCAAGTCAAAACATCATGTACCATCTTACATCCATACACCCACATACGTCTACAAAAGCCTCTAACAGATGTATTTACCAAAACCAACTGAAAGTCGGGACAAGTCCCCGCTTTATACAACATATACCAAATCAAAACACATGTACAACTGTGACTCGAAGAAAGCCCCGAACAACTGGAGCTCACCAAAATCTGTAAATATCCTGCAACCTACTGTGGAGGTTTACTAGAACCTGCGCCTACAGCAAGTAAGGTAAATTCCCCAAAGGGGTCAGTACGAAGAATGTACTGAGTATGTAAGGCCATAAGCAACTCTGACATATATATGAACATCAATGGAAACCAATGTAATAGAATAGAGAATATGGATAAGCCATCAATCTATGTGTTTGGAATCATGTACTTTACTTTTAATACTTTCTTTGCTTCATTGCTTCAATGTTCATTCATCTTTACCTGTGATCTGTAATACCCGGGCCCTGACTGATCAGTGGGTTTACATAACATAATGTTATGTTGGGATCGGCTCAAGCTAGGCTTATGCCTCTAGAGCTGCCACCCCAAGAATTAATATATCGGGATCGGCTCGAGCTAGGTTATTACCCCTAGAGCTACCACCCATAAATCAAGGTGTCAGGTTCAGCTCAAGCTAGGTTATTACCCCTAGAGCTGCCCCCTGTCAGGTTCGGTTCGAGCTAGGCTTATGCCCTCAGGACTGCCCCCTGATCCAATAATCTCGGGATTGGCTTGAGCTAGGGATTTTGCCCCCAAAGCTACCACCCATACTCAATCATTAACCACAAATATGCATTACTTTATTCTTTACTTTGAGATTAATACAATGATAATCATAACTTTATTTGAAGCTTTGGATCAATAATCAATGAGTGAGAAACGTGTGAATAAGCATTATTGGAAACATAGCATTATTTGAAACATAACATTATTAGAACCATTGGACAATAATTCATGAACAAGATACATGAGTATAACCACTATTGGAACTTTGGAACACAACCTTATTGGGCTTTTGGAACACTATCAATGAATATGATACATGTGATTCACAATTACTCAATAAGTAGGAATCATGTTATATTGACAATTGGTAACCGGGTATAGGATACCTTAGCACATTTCGGGATAGGACAAGTGCGATGTCAATGTGAATACTATGTGCTGCAGAAAGATACGGACAGAGTAACCTTACATACCTTGTATCCTCAATATGAATATACAATCTTAAATGTGCATACAATGTCCCGCGCCTTCCTTATGTTTCACTCTACAACACAAATACATAATGGAATTTACATTAACCACCAACTACCTTACAAATGCATATGACGTCAATGAGTTACATGTTTGCCTTAAAAATGTCATTTCCTTCTCTACAATACCATTTACGGCAATGTCATACCAACAATACCTCAATCATACCATATATTGACCGAAACATCATATACCAATAACATTTCACCACAAAGTTTCTCCTCTACACTTTCTCATTCACACCATATCACAAATAATCCATCAAGTTACCTTAATGCACCTCATATCACATATCGGCCAAAATCCCATAATTTACACTTATAGAAAAATAACAAGTTTAATAACACAATCACACCATACATGTTCATATTTCATCCATACCATGCTCTTTCATCAAAACCACAAGTCATAATTCAAGTTTAATTCACCAAGATGGCACATCTTTTACCAAAGGGTAAAAATGTCCTATTCAACCTTGCCAACATAACCATCATGATATACACAATATCTCAAGCATATAATATATTAAATCACAAGAATAAACACTTACCCAAGCTTGCAAAGTGTTGATCTTGTCCTAAGTGTCCAAAGAAAATGGTTGCCTTAGGGTTTGGAAAATAAAGAAATGTTTAAGAAATATCCAAAAAGGTATGAGAGTCTTTGTGAATAAAATCTGGTTTTGGGGCCTTTATATAGACCTCAAGTCATCCTTGGACACACTTGGCATTAAATGATATGTTTACTTGGTCAAATATTGGAAGAATGGGTCATTTTGCCTTTGGGCCTTTCATTTTGGCTCATTTTAGGCCTCAAATTGGGCCCAATAACCTATCTCAACTTAGCCCACCAAATCCCATGTATAATCAACAATATATCTCATGTTTAAATAATTCCATAACTTCACGATAATATTCACTTACGATATTCACGTTCGTAGCCTCAATCGAAAAAATAGAAATTCTAGTCGCTCATGGCTTCATTGAACATTTTTGGTAAATTCTTGTGTTTCATGGTTTGATCATGTAGGAGTATGTAGAAGTGTATTGAGGTATTTGAAGCTTTAACAATGCTAAAAGAACTCCAAGGAACCAAAAGAAACCATGGAAGAATCGACGTTGAATTGCATTGCAAAACGGGCGCGGAAGGGCACACTTTTTGTGCCTTGCGCCACTAGCTGCAAAGAAAGCAGTGGCGCAAGAAATTGCTGCCCTCTGAATCAGGTGGCTTCCGCCACACCCCCTGAAACAGGGAGTGGCGCAAGTTTCACTGGTTCTCTGAATTTTTTTCCCTTTTTGCGCATACTAACATATCATCCAATACTCCATCAAAGCACTACCAAATACTTACTTATTGCTCTCAACACTAAGTAAACATGACTCCAAGATGTCAAATAGGGTCTAAAATGTACGGGGTATTACATTTCCCTAGACTAAAATTGATGTTTTGGAACTGACGTGACTGTCAGATATGGCATCTGAGGTTGTTTACTTGAGGTCTTGGCCCGGGACCCATTTCTCAATTTTAGAAGCTTCAAAATAGGGAAATGGCTCTAAAAAACCAAACGAACTGTACGGTAACCAAACTGCCAGTCCCAACAATTCATAAATAACCTAGGGCAACTATAGGAAAGTTCTAAATACTGAAAAAGCATGCAAACAAAGGAAATGACCTGGAGGGTCATTACAACATCCACTAGTAAAAGGACTTTCATTCATGACAGTAAAGGATTAAGAAGTACCTGAAGACTCGAATAGGTAGGGATACTGGGTCCACATATCACGCTTGGTCTCCCAGGTAGCCTCCTCAAATGGATGGTGATACCCCTGAACCTTAACTAAAAGAATGTCCCTGGAGCGCAACCGTCTGATATCTCTAGCCAAAATAGACACAGGCTCTTCTATGAATGTCAACCTCTCATCCAACTTAAGCGAGTCCCACTGAAGCACTTGAGACTCATCTGGGATATACCGTCGTACCATAGACCCATGAAACACTAGGTGGATAGCTGAGAAGGCTGGAGGCAAACCTAACTCATATGCAACCTCCCCAACTATCCAAAGGATCTCAAATGGTCTAATATACCTGGGGCTAAGCTTGCCCCTCCTCCCGAACCTCATCACGCCCTTCATGGGCTATACTCGTAGAAAGATCCAATCACCAACTCTAAACCTTAAGGCACGAAGTCTATCGTCAACCTAATTCTTCTGTCTGCTCTAAGATGCCTGAAGCCTATCATGAATCACCCGAACCCGATCCAATAACTCACGAAATAAATCTATACCATGTGGCATAACCTTAGAAGTCCTAAACACCCCAATCAGAGATCGACATCACCTACCGTAAAATTCCTTAAATGGGGCCATATAAACACTCTAATGAAAGCTGTTATGATACAAAAACTTCACCAAAGCTAAAAAATGATCCCACTGACCCCCAAAATCCAACACAAAAGTGCAAAACATATCCTTCAAGACCTGAATAGTTTGCTCCGAATGTCCATCAGTCTGTGGATGAAAGGCGGTGCCAAGGTCAATCTTCATACCCAACTCCTTTTGAATGTCCTCCAGAAGCTAGAAGTGAACTGAGAACCTTGGTCTAAAATAATGGACACGGGCACCCCGTGAAGGCAAACCATCTCCCGAATATAGATATGGGCTAATCTCTCGGCACTGTAGGAAGTATGAATAGGGATGAAATAGACAGATTTAGTCAATCAATCCACGATGACCCAAATGCTATCAAAACCACGAGAAGTGCAAGGTAAACCACCTATAAAGTCCATAGTGACCTGCTCCTATTTCTACTCAGGAATGGACAGACTTTAAAGCAATCCATCTGGTCTCTGGCGCTCGCCCTTTACCTGCTAACAACAAAGGAACCATACCATAAAATCTGTTATATATCTCTGCATACCACTCCACCAGTAATGCTGCCTCAAATTCCTATATATCTTAGCTGTCTTGGGGTAACTTGAATACCTAGATCGATGAGCCTCTCGAAGAATCAATTGTATCAAATCTCCAACCCTCAAAATATTGATATGACCATCAAACCTCATAATACCCTCCAAATCTAAGGTATCCCTCCTGGACTCACCTCTCAGGATCTGATCTCAAATGCTATGAAGCCTGCCATCCTCATACTGACCACTCTGAATTAGCTCCAACAAGGTAGATCTAGCCTCAACACTAGAAAAAACCAACTTGGGGTCATAAATATCATGTCGAACCATCAACATAGATAAGGACTGGATGTTGAAAGCCAATGGACGCTCTGAAACTGAAATGAAGACCAAGCTACCCATACTCACTGCCCTCCGGCTCAAGGTGTCCACTACCACATTCTCCTTGCACAAATGGTATAGAATAGAGATATCATAGTCCTTCAGTAACTCAATCCATCTACGCTACCTCAAATTAAGCTCCCTCTGGGTCATAATATGCTAAAGACTACGATGGTCAGTGAAGATCTCGCAACAAACACTATAGAGGTAATGCCTCTAAATCTTAAGCGCAAAAACTACAACAACCAACTCCAAATCATGAGTGGGGTAGTTGCGCTCTTGCACCTTCAACTGCCTCAATGCATATGAAATAACATGACCCCGTTGCATCAAAACACACCCCAAACCAATACCAACAACGTCACAATAGACAGTGAACCCTTCGCCTTCATCTGGAAGAGTTAGAATAAAAGCTGAAGTGAGCAAGTCCATAAGCTTAAGAAATTTCACCTCCCAACTCGCGAACCACTGAAACAGAACCTCCTTCCTAGTTAATTTGGTTATAGAAGCAAAACTCTCGATGAACCATCCGTAGTAGCCTGCCAACCTAACTGAACTATGAACCTTAATAGGAGACATAGGCATAGCCCTACCACAAATAGCTTCAATCTTTACTGGGTCTACCATAATACCATCCTTGGACACCACATACCCCAAGAAAGCTAAAGACTCAAGCCAGAACTCGTACTTTGAGAATTTGGCGTAAAGCCTATGATCTTTTAAAGTATGGAGCATATTTCTCAAATGCTGCTCGTGCTCCTCCTCACTCCTCGAGTATATCAGAATATCATTAATAAAAATAATCACAAAAGAGTCTAAATAAGGCCTGAAAATGCGGTTCATCAAGTCCATAAACGCTGCTGGGGCATTGGTTAACCCAAAAGACATCACCAGGAACTCATAATGGCCGTAATGAGTCCTGAAGGCTATTTTAGGGATGTCCTCAGCCCTAATACTGAACTGATGGTAATCAGACCTCAAATCAATCTTAGAAAACACCGCTGCACCCTAAAACTGGTCAAACAAATCATCGATACGAGCCATAGGATACTAATGCTTCACTATCACCTTATTCAGCTACCTATAGTCGATACACATATGCGTAAAGCCATTCTTTTTCTTCATAAACAAAACTGGAGAATCCAAGGTGATATATTCAATCTAATGAAACCCTTTCCCAAAAGATCCTGAATCTGGATATTTAACACCTTTAGCTTGGTAGGAGCCATACGATAGTGAGTCATAGAATTAGGTCGGGTGCTCGGTTCAAGGTAAATAACAATCTTAATGTTTCACTTAGGGGGAAGTCCAGATAGGTTTGTAAGAAAAACATCGGGAAAATCACAAAAAATAGAAACAGAATTAACTAAAGGACTCACAATGCTAACATCCTGAACATAAGTAAGGAATGACCCATAACCCCTCGATATCAGTCTCCTAGCTTGCACATAAGGAATAATCCCCATCGGTGTGCGGCTAAAAGAACCCTGCCACACAATCGAGGGTATGCAAGGCATAGCTAAGTTAACGCTCTTGGCGAAGCAATTCAAGACCGCATAGTAGGGAGATAACCTATTTATGCCTAGAATCACGTCAAAATCCACCATAGCTAACACAATAAGATCAACCCGAGTATCATACTCTCGAATAGTCACCAAACATGATTATACCTGATCCACTACTAATGAATCACCTATGGGGGTAGCTACACATAATGACGCGGATAAAGACTCCGAAGACAAACCCAACAATGGTGCATAATAAGTAGAAATATATGAAAAGGTGGATCCTGGATCAAATAAAGGAAAAGCTGGGTGATGGAATACTGAAATTGTACTTGTAATCACAGAATCTGATGCCTCAACCTCTAGCCTACCCAATGCAACATATAAATGGCCCTACCCACTACCAGATTAGGTGCCTTCCTGAGCACCTGCCCTACCTCCACGAGGACCACCTCTGTAACTTTGGGGACCAGCCCTATGACCTTGTTCACCACCCCTAACTGGAGGTGGCACTGATCTAATCGACTAATCACTCTAAACTGAAGACTTAATTATCCTATGTCGAGGACACTCTCAAGTGAAGTGATCAACAACCTAATAGTCATGACATACCCTTGACACTATGCTCTGTCTAGAAGGTTCGACTGATCCGGAATGGCCACCTCGACCTATCGACCCTAACTGAACACCCCTTAGTGGCTGACTAATGCTCTGACCACCGGTACCGCTATAACTGAGGTGACCCCCATCTAATATATAAAGCGCTACCTAAACGAGCCTACTATAGTGAACCTGATGCTGATAAGGCTGCTACTGGGGGTACCTACCCTTAAATCCTCGACCTCTAAACTATGAGCCGCTATGGCCCTCACTGTAATTGCCTTGATATCGGGGTCTCTTATCACTGCCCCCTTAGGCCTCATAATCCATCTCCTTAATAAAATAGATGTGCTTAGCAATATCAGAAAAAGACTTTCCCAAAGTCACCAAAATTTGAGTAGCCATGCGAAATGGTAGTCTCAAACCCCTAACAAAGCATCAAATCTGCTTATATTCTATAGAAAGAATCATAGTGGTGTGTCTAGATAGCTCATGAAATCTTGCCTCATACTCGGCCACAGATATAGAACCCTGTCTCAAAGTAGAAAACTTATCTCTCAGGCACTCGTGCATGCTGTGAGGCACATACTTCCCCAAGAAAGCCTCGAAGAACTGAGTCTAAGTCATAGGTGGAGATCAAGCTGGCCTGGAATCAAGATAACCTCACCACCACCTCCTTGCTACTGTGTCTAGCTGATAAGTAACAAAATCCACTCTATGCGACTCAACCAACCCCAAATTATGTAACCTCTCCTCATAACTGGTAAGGAAATTATAAGCATTCTCTCAAAGGGTCCCGACAAACCTGGGTAGAGTTAATCTCAAAAATTTGCCCTGCATCTTCTTCTCCTCCGCAGACATAACTGGTTTAACCACTGTCGGCTATGGAACTACCAGTGCTGGCAAAACCTCTACCCTAGGAGTTAAAGCTGCGAGCTGTGCCCCTAAGCCAATATCACCCTGTGCTGCTGACTGAGATCTATCGGTCGGCGGACTGCCAATTAAACCTAATAATTGAACCAATGCATCACGGATAACTGAAGATGATATAAACCTGGGTAGTGACTGGGCATCCCCCTAACCTACCTGCTATTGTGGTGGCTGAATCCTGGAGCTATTTTAGGCTTGGGAGATATAATAGTGTTTGGCGATGGCTCCCTAGCCTGATCTCAAATTGGGCTGCAGATCTAGCCTTCCCTCGACCTCAAGGTTGACCTCTGCCTCTCGTTAGAGCTTTAGCAGTTGGTTCGGGGACCTGATCCCTAGTTGTCGTATCCCGTGTCCTAGCCATCCATGAAAGAGTGAAAGAAATAAGAATTTAGAAACCAATACAGACACAACGCACAGAAATGAACCAAAAAGATGAGATTTTTCTAAGAATGTACTGTAGCCTCCTAAAGATAGGATACAAAAGTCTCAGTACCGATCCGCGAGACTCTGCTAAACATTGGCTCTTGTACCAATAATACTGGTGAAATCTAGGCTCTAATACCAAACTGTCACGACCTAATTTATCTAGTTATGATGGCATCTACTTCAAACCCCCTGTAGGTAAGCCAAGCTATAACCCAAAATGTAAAGTAATGGGCTAACAATAAAAAAATATAAAAGAAAACAATAGGGAAATCAACAACAATAATGATATAAATGGAAGCAAGGAAATATATCAATATATATACATAGCATGCTGTACAAGAGAGGGAAAGGAAAAAAATGAACAAAATGAATCCCTTCCAAGACCTGGTAAGGTCAGTACTAGAGCCACTATAATAAAAAAAAGAGTACTAGGCAGTATCCAAAATGCACATATATACAGTAGTCTCAAAATGTAATAGACTATAACTGAGATAGATGAAGGACGATCAGCCTCAGGTTCTAGAAAGCTCACCCTATCCTTGGATCAATGGTTGGCTCTGAGAATAACGCCAATGCCAGCGATTCGTACTCCAATCTGCATCAGGGAAAAGATGTAGAAGTACAATATGAGTATCAATGCAATAGGTACTCAGTGGACATCGTCGGCTGAATGAGCTCAAATATAGTAAAAGCATAAATATATTGCGAGTGTGTAAGCTAAGTCAAAAGTAACGGGGGTAGAAATATAAATATCTACTGAACTAGGTAAATGCGATAAACGAAAATAAATAAGGGCAATACAGGAAATAAATAACTCAAAAATGAAAGAAATACACTAACTACAATCTAACTGGGCCCCTATAAGCCCAAAAGGCTCATACAAGAAAATAATTAACCCTACCAAGCCTCCATAAGTCGGTGGGTGCATACAATAGGAAACTAAGGCAGTAAACATGAAAATCCAGTAACTGAACCGATCCTAAGTAACCTCCTGATTCTAAATCCATGACGAATCATCCAGCTATGTAGCGAGCTTGAACCAAAACTAATGGGTAATAATGAGAGGCCAGAAGCATGATTCGAACAAAAAATAGTGGATAATAACAAGAGGCCGTGTATAAATCATATACAAAAGAAATCCACACCACTACAAAACTCCCAGTAACAGTCGTGATAAATGCAAGAACATAGCAACTATAATTATAAGCAGATGCCGGACTAGAATAGGAACTCATACTACCCACACCATGTCCAAAAACAAGAGATACCATAAGTAGCCAACCTCAACAATAATTGATATCAAACTCATATCGGAGTTCATAAATAGTAACCAAACGTAACTGTAATCGATGCCAGTATCGTGCTAGAACTCGTAATAATAAAGTCAATAAAGCATATGCTAGATCAAAACTGAAGTGCATTTACATAAAAATAAGCATATCAAGCTAACAAGAAGAAGTTCAAGGGTTCTAAGCCTATCTAAAAATCACAAAGTCATAAATACTAAATTGGATTGGGTAAGTCTATTGCGTAAAGGCGAGTCCCAAATACTATGTCAAGAAAGGGCGATTCAGGCCAGTTACAGCTCTACCCAGGAAAAAGGAGATAAAACAGGCCATAAACCAAGTCTAAGTCATTCCATCCCAAAGAGATAGCCTAAAATAGTAGTCAAGAGTCTAACTAAGCCTAAAGGGTTTTCGTACCAAGTATACCAGCTAAAAAGGGTAGTGG
This sequence comes from Capsicum rhomboideum, assembly GCA_031232105.1. NCBI lineage: Eukaryota > Viridiplantae > Streptophyta > Magnoliopsida > Solanales > Solanaceae > Capsicum > Capsicum rhomboideum. Next base: position 58,615,056 of record CP124718.1, read on the forward strand.
GGCCTATTATGGGGTCTCGATAAGCACACCTAGGCCGAAACCTAGACGAGTCTAGTGTAAGGCCTTCTATTATCATCTAGAGGTACTTTTAGCACTAATCCTATCCTTACAGGATGATATTGCACTATAGTATGGGAGAACGGGCCCAAAATCAACAAAATAGGGCCCTAACAGGCTAAATAAGGTGTAAAAATACTAAAATGATGCCCGAGCTACGACTACCTACACAAAACTAGCACAATAGTATAAATATACCATAAATAAGCTCAATCTAGAAGTTAGATAAACCTAGCCTACCTGGAAACAGTTGAACTCCCGCCAAATCCTCTAATCGAAGCTTTTCCCTTTCGAGAGGCCTCTAGAGCTGCCATGCTATTAAAATAATGATCCATGCGTCAAGACGAGAAAAATGATACCCCTTTTAAATATAGACGCTCTAGATCAAAAATCAGACTAAAAAATCCATGCATGTCCTGCTAGTAGAATCGTGAAATTGAAATCGTCACAACGTCCTACGCAGCTCAAGGATCGTAAGCCATAAGAATTCTATCTAAGTCTGAGCTTAAAACAACCCCGAACCAGCCCCAACAACAACCCAAATTAAATAATTAAAATAAAGAATTAAGTAAGAAATTAAGTGAAAGCTTATGAGAATTCAAAGCTATAAGGTCCACAACCACGTTCCTAAGCTAAACCCAACTTAACAATACAATTATCTCACAATTTACATGCTTATATAGCATATAATGGCGTTTATACTTAGAAAAATGGAAAGGAAAAATGAATAAGAAAGTGTATATACTAACAGGGGTCCCTTCTTTGCAAATGCAGGAACCCTACCGCAAACGCGGGTGCCGACCTAGACAGGCTTTCAGAAACAAGGTCGATCTACCGCGATAGTGAAGAAGAAGGCTGAACTAGCTTGGACAACCTCCTGTTCGTGAATGCTAAGTCTAGCCCACAAACTCGGAGGTCCAAAATCTTAACCCTCGCAAAAGCAGCCAAGGCCTTGTGAACGCAAAGGCCATTTTTGGCCTGCACCAGGTGCTGATGCACCAACAACTTTGACAAGTTGCAATTTTCCCGATCGGGCCCTAGGGATTCATTCAAAATCTTGCAAATGCAAACGAACTATGCTAACCTACCATATTTGAAATTTCAAACTCAACGGCCCATCAAAATTTCCATCTGGGGTCATTTTGATAAAAACTGGGTCCCACACCTATAAGGGTTGTTTTGACCAAATTCCACCCAATAGCCCAAAATGAGTCTGGAAGCCTCAGGACCCAGACGAAGGGTTCACCCAGCCTAAAATCAATATTTCAGAGATGAAGAAAATGTCAGAAATGGCATCCAAGGCCTTTTACCTAAGGTTTTGGCCCAGGACCGTTTCTCAACTTCAAATGCTCCAAAATAGGGAAATGACTCTAAAAAACCAAACGAACTTCCAGGTAACTGAACTGTCAAGTCATAAATGACCTAGGAAAGTTATAGTAAAACTCTAAATATAGAAAAAGTATGAAAACAAAGGAAATGACCTGGAGGGTCATTGCAATGTTTTACATTATTCTGTATTTGTTTCATTTTCTTATACTTGCAACTGATTTTTAATCTCCTCCTCAATTGAAAAAATAAGGTCAGATGGGAACACCATTATAGATTCTAAAGGGTGCCTAATACCTTCCCTTTGGAATAACTTGAATCCTTACCTAGAATCTAATTGATTTCGTAGACTAAAAGTGTTCTTTAAATTAATAGGTTTCCTGGTTTTCCTAAAATTAGGGGGCGACTCCCTAAATATTTTATTAAACAATTATTATTTTTGAGTCCTAAAGTTATGCCTTATTAAAATTGGGATCACGAAATAATGACGACTCTGCTGGAGACATCAAGATTCTAACCATTATATGTTCGATTTTTCAAGGAAAATAGTCTTTTGGACCCTTGTACTTGTCCAAGTTTGTAATATGGACCCTTCTACTTAACCACTTACCAACTGAACCCCTCAACTCATCAAAGCACATCATTTTTAACCCTTTTCTCGTCCAAAAAATGTGTGTGTAATACAAACAAATACACGTAGAATTCCACGTTATTTTTTAATGTCACGTAAGAAATTAATTTTTATTAATAATCAAATACCTCCCCTCCCCCTCCCCCACCCCTCTCTTCTTCTTCTTCTTGAATGAATATGCCCTCTTCATTCCTTCCTCCATTCTTCTTCTTTATTTCTTTCCTCTTTCTTCATCAAAATCCTCCACCCCTCCTTTCATTCTTCTTCTCCATTTCTCTTCTTTAAATCCTTTCTCCGCTACTTCTTCTTCTTCTCTTCTTCTTCTTTTTTTTCAATTTTTTTATAAATCACATTGTGAGTAGGAGTATGATAATTGAAATTAATTGGAGTTATTATTTCAAAGATTTGCATCTATATTTTAAAGACAAAAATTTGAGATTTTTGTATATGGATATGAATTGAATTTAATTGGAGTTATTATTTTTTGTAATTTATTTCTTTAATTTGTTGATTGTTATTTAGTAAAGATTTTCTAGTTATTTTTCTAAATTATTAATTAATCCTTGAAGGTGGTAAAATGGAGAAAAATGGAGGAAATGGGTTGGGGTTAAAGAAACCCAAGTGGGGTGAGGTAAAGAATAAAAGAACAAAGAAAGAAAATGGGGTAAGAATGGAGGTGGTAGGCGGGGTGAGGGTAAAAAGATTTTTATTTTATTTTTTATTTATTTAATTATTTTTTAAAATTATTTTTAATATAAAATTTCGTCTGTACGCGTGAAATCACGCACTTTGTCCAGCTCAATCATTAAGTTGAATAGGCTTGGCCAACAATCAAAAGGATTTAAAATGGTGTGTTTCGATGGATTGCGGTGTTCAGTTGGTAAGAGGTTAAGTAGAAGGATCCATAATACAAACTCGGATAAGTACAAGGGTCCAAAAGACCATTTAGCTTTTTTTCAATTGAGGAGTTTAACTTTTTACAATTTTTCTATTTTATTGTATATTTTATAGATTATTTGTATCAGATTATATTACTTAGTCATTATTAATTATTTATTTAATTTTCATAATATTTTAATTATTGCATTTTCATGGCATTTTCTGCCTCCCTGGAAGCACATTAGGCATTAGGGAAAAGGGTAGTTATATGAGTATTCATAATTGTCCTTCAGTACAAAAACCTTATTTTCTTGAATAGTTAAGTGAGTAGTTGATTCGAGTTTGTCATGACCCTCCAGGCCATTTTCTTGATTTCCATGCATTTTTCGGTATTTTATGCCTTTCCATAGTATCTACAGGTCATTTATAACTTCTCAAAACTGTCGGTTTGGTTTTTAGACAGTTCGTTTGGGTTTTAGGCTCATTTCCCTTTAGAGCTTTCGTTGTTAAAGAATTGGTCTCTGACCAAAACTACTAATAAATGGCCTCAGATGAAAATTATGATAGTACTGTTAGCTTTGGAACATTGATTTTAGGCTAGGGGGACCCTTGGTCCGGGTCTCGAAGCTTACGAACTAATTTTGGGCTCTTGGATAAAATTTGGTTAAAATAGAACTAGGTGTGGGACCCATATTTAATTGAAATGATCTCGAATGAAAGTTTTGATGGTTTCGTTGAGTCTAGAATGTTAAATTTGGTATGGTAGCATAGTTTGTTTGCGCGCACGGGGTTTCGAATGAATCCTGGGCACCCAGTTGGAGTCTATTAGGACTTAGGACAATTGCTAGTTTTCCAGCATCTGGTGCAACCACCTTTTGTTCTTCACGCTCGTTAGGTACATGCTGCATTTTTGAATGGTCAAGTTCTTTACCTTTTAGTTTGCGAGCCTCATCTTTTGCGTTCGTGATGCAGGTCATCCTTGACCCGGTCAACTACCTTCTTCGCGATCGCGACTTATTGCCCGAGTTCGCGATGGTCCGATTCATCTGCCTTTGCATTCGTAACCCATTGTCCATGTTCATGAAGTGTATTATTCTTAGTCATCGTATTTGTGGCCCTTGTCTCCCCATTCGCGAAGGCCAAATCCCTGGCAGTATAAACCTCTTCTTCCAGATTTCTTTACCATTTCTTGCCATTTTCCTTCATTTTTAGCCCTAGGTGCTCATGAACTCGTGGGAAATCATAAAATTGGAGTTGGGGACGTGTATCGGGTGTTGAGGTGATCATTCCCTATTAATTTCTTTGTAAGTTTTTGCCCTAATTATCCATTAATTCTTGACTTTCTCTCTTATTTTTTTCCATCTCTCAGGGCTGAATTGAACCTCAATTTGTACTCCATTTGTGCTCAAATTTTGAGCACACATTCCTTGTCGTTTGAGGGACCTCGTGATAGATTCAAGTTTGTAATTTTATTTATGGACCCCACGAGCCCATTTTTGACCTGATTTTGGGCCCGAAGTTTTATATTACAATATGAGTATCATTTTACTCCTATTAATGAGTAGACTATTATTTTGATAGCGTGGCAACATTTTAGGATTGTGGAGCAAGGATGAGCAATTCATGGGCAATTCAAGATTGCGGTTTTGCATCGAGGTAGGCTTCAGTCTACTTTTCTCTAGGAGATTGTGTATGGGGTAGATTGCATGCTAGGTAAAGATTATAAGAGGGGATTATGACAAGTATATCATAACTTAACCTATTTAGGGAATTTGGGATAGAAATGTGACCCGAACCTTAGCATAGGATACTCGTTATGGCCATAGAATCTTATTATCCTTGATTATAGACTTGTTAACCATATATTTACATGAAGGTCCCTTTAGTATAAGACCTACCATATTACTTAGAGAATTCAGTGATATCCCCCGAATTAGGTCCTTCTAGTAGCGTTGTGCCCTTGTTTACCGTAGTTTCTTGGATTATGGTCCTATTAGCATGCTAGTTCTTTATTGTTGGACCCGAGTCCGTGGTTACGTTACCCATTAGACTCCATGTGAGTATTCTATCCTTAAAAGAATGTGATTCTAGTTTATAGATGCTTAGTCGCTTATAGTTGTATTATTTGGATACTGGTGATGACATGCATACTTTTAGGTGTATTTATGCTCACTTAGTGGTACAATTCCAACCAAAATCTTAATTTTAATACTGTTTTCTAAAAAGGGATTTATTCCTACTTTTCACCTTTAAAATAGATTCTTTTACCATGAGAATCGTACAACCTTATTTAATGAATTGTGAGCTTTTGAAACTAAATGTGACATTTTGGGAATTAGACCGAGGTTGATTTTGGTCCATTATTAATCCACTCTATTACTACTGCTATTTACTTCGATCAAGGGAGATTCTTATCCTTTCTATATTATTATGCTGATTTAGTCCTGAATTTGATCTCAGGCAATGGATTTAAAAATTTATACTCTTTTAGTCTTGGTTTGATTTCAAGCACTTATTATACTTATATATCTCCCTGATACTAGACGGAGTATATTGGTTATGATTGTTATTGGAAGTCCTGGATTGGGACCCCAATCAGTGTATACGGATATCCCGTGTCCCCTATGGACCCCTTTGTCTGATAAGCCATATTACTGGAGGAGGAAGATCTCCGTAGGTCCTGCCTTTGCAAGCTACTGAGTCGGAGGAGGTATATACACTTGGTATGTTATGGAAATCAGATTGGATATAGTATTATCGATTTATGTTGCATTCATTCATTCATATACATCATCTATCACCAGTATAATTGTTTGGTGCTTATATCTATCGACCTTACAGGGGTTGTATAGGTATAAGCTATGGTTACTGTTTGTTGAGTGCTTTATTTAACCTTCCGGGCTTATGAGGGCCCATTTAGGTTGTTGTGTGTCCAGACTAGCCAGTTACTTTATTGTTGGTTATTACGGTTAGTTCATGGAAGGATGGTTATTTACTGGTACCCTAGATTGTTGGTACGTTTCTGATTCCTTTTCTCTATTATAGTAAGGTACATTATTGTTAGATTATCTCATGATTAGTCTCATTTCGCTTAGAGACCTCGATTATGCTAGTATTAGCTTTCCTTCTTGGTTATGACCCTCGAGATATTAGGTTGGCTCCCTCAGGATATTACCTTTGAGTTTAGTCCTATGTATGTGTGTGTGTATATATATATATAGTATTACCATATATCTCTCTTTACTTATCTATTCACATTGTATATGTATCCTTCGGCCTTGTATTACTACTATATATCTTTCTTTTACTCTTTAGTTTTATATTAGCTTGTGATATATGGTATTGCACTTTAGTTCCTGAATATTGTTAGAATAGGATAGTTTATCCTTATTTCTCCATTAGCATTATTATGTTTAGTTTTCTGGATAGCTGCTTGTGGTTATATTCCTCCTTTACATATTATTTATGCTTTCATTATCTGTTACTAGCTATTCTGAACTACAGGTTGGTTTACCTACTAGTGGCTTATAGTAGGTACCATCATGACCTGAGAGATCAGGTTGTGACAGAGTCGGTCAACATTCACTTGATATGTTATCGCCAAAAAAGTTCATCATCGGGTTCTCGGTCAATTTGAACAAATCACACTAGTGAACTAGGTTATAGCGAAGCCAAATCCCATGAATAGGTATTGACCTAAGTTGACCCGATACCAAGGGGTATCAGGCCCATTAGTGAGACCGTCTTGTGTCTAAAAGGCCCACGGCCTAGAAGGACAATCATCCCTTATGTAATTGATCGAAGGATGTGATATCAATTGGTATTGATCATTGTCCCTCAGTGTTGAAAAATGTGTAGATAGTTTTTCATATGAAAGGTGCTTGGAGTTCCAAGAAGTCCAAGATTGGATGACCTTCAAGGCAAATTAATTTAGTGTTGTTTCCTGCGTGGAACTGATATTTGTTGTATATCCTTTCTCTTTATTTTTATATTTCCATTTGATCTATTTATATTGATTTTTATATAATATATTTTTTTGGGCAATGGAACATTTCACAAACGGCATGTACATCCTTCAATTGTTAGGCTTACCTTTGACTTAAAAGGTCACATGTACGTTAGGATGCGTTATATATTGTTTATGTGTTATATGCTACCTAATTTGTTTCATCCATGTTCATTTGATTTTGTGTTTAATGCACATGCTTTGTTCTAAACATTGTTTGTCCTTCATTTCATTCCAAAAGTTTAGAACTATGTTTGACCTGATTCCTGGCTCAATGGGACACGTAGGCACCTTACAGGCTTGACCATATTCCACATAAGCTTTCCATCTTCCCTTTACAATGGAAACTTGGGTAGAATTTTTAAGAATGTCTCAAAAATTCTATAAAAGAAGACATTTCCTTATAGAATCAACACAAGAGTTTGATGAAGCCGAAACAGGGGTAGAATTTTTAGGAAGGTCCTAAAAATAAATTCAAGAGTTCTAAACTGGGGCAGAAGTTTTTAGGAAGGTCCTAAAAAATTCCACCAAGCTTGCAATTCAAGGATGAATGAGTCTTCAAAAAGGATAGATGAACGAGTCTTCAAAAAGGATAACTATCCTCAAACTCCATGAGACACCAATATCCAATTTGGAAGACAAATCAAGGGAGTCTTTGACTGTACAATCACATCTTTCATTTTATTGTAATTTTCATGACTTTTATGCTTTATTTGTTTTCTCATTTATTTGCAGGAGAATCATCCTCGCTAACAGTTTGAAATGGTCACAATGATATGTGATTTTGGCAGATAGCTAGGAAATTCCACAATCTCCCAAAAAGAATCAAAAGGGCATAACATGTCCTCTACAAAAATAATATGAGGTGATCAAAGTAATGAATGACCTCGTAAACAATTGGGAGATGCTCTCTGGTTAAGGACATCAGTTGACACTGGACATACGAGGCACCGCTCTGAGTTTGTCTATATATTTGCATTATTTTTTGGGAATATATTTTATACTATATTTGCACGAACTACGCACACCTATTTCTCATCCTTCGGGTTGAGATACGTAGGCAACCCTCTTTGGGTTCAGTATTCATTATTCAAAAAAAAAAAAGTATTTGTTTGAAGCATGTCTTTAACTCGATTGGTGCCAACAGTTAGAAGTGTTCAAATAATTAATATGATTAAGAAGGATGATTTCGTGGTGAACCTTTGGTTCTTTTTGTACCTTTTATTCGTACTTTTGTGACACATGAAAAAGTTCTCTTGCATGCATTCGAGGTAAGAATAAAGCTAGCCTCATTGTTGCATGTGCATTGTGTGGTGAGTTTTAGATTAAATTCAAATGCATTGCACTGTTGATCTAGAAATGAATGTTTGTTAAGGGAAAATTCTAAGTAACGCTTGGTTTGGGAAAGGAACATAGGCATTCTTTGACCCGTTTGTGCCATAAATCCTACCAAATGATGTTAATCCTTAGCATGTCCTACTTTGAGCCTAAAGCCTATTATTTGGACAAACATATCTTAGCCTATACCCTTCTAAGTGCTCACATGTACTGTCCCTCTTTTGATTTGACCTCCTTAAGTGTGTTGAAGATGTGCAAAATACATAAGATGATTCAAGTTTAAAGTTGCCAAGAAAATGATACAAAGTTCCTGAAAGTCAACGATACGCAAATGACTTCAAGAGAAAGAAAAGAGTCAAAAGCTCTCCACAAGGTCAAAACCAAGAGAAATTTCAAATAAATGAAGAAGAACACTCCAGATAAAAGAGGAGAAACTTCAAAAGTAAAGAAAACATCAGAATAAAAGGAAAAAAAAATGCTCTAGTAAGCAAAGACTCAAAAAGAAGTCGAAACAAAAGAAGGGACAATAAAGAAGATCAAGCGCCAATACGTAACAATCGTCAAAAGCACAAGTTCAGTTTGACGCTCAAGGAGGGATTAAGTCACTCTTATCCCCAATAAATATCCTACCCGTCCCTAATCCGACATTACAAGCCAATAACAACTCCTACATGATCTCATTCTAAATGTTCTCACATTAGTGGAGACTTACATGAGAGCCAAGCCTATGGTATCACATTTACACTCTTTGAACATTTTTCTGAGTGTGAGTGTATTTTTCCAGATATCCTCAAATCAAAATGCTTTAAATGTGTGCAAGTGAGGACTTCTTTTGTGGTAAGGGCACTTGAAATATGTGGTTAGGTCTAGTTTAAAGCCTTTGTTTGAATAAAGATGAACAAAACTTGTTGACACTTAAGTGTTTTTGAGGTACCTCTCAAAGATATAGGAATTATCTCGAAGTCGATCTCAATTATAAGAGAAGCAAAAGAGAAATTTTTATGCTATGTTATTTGTCGGTACCAATCACAATAAAGAATTGATTCTCTTTTTAATTAAAAAATGAAATTGGGGGAAGCACCCACCTTTGAATATTTGTCTAAGTGACTCATTGGCCCTTTCATTAACAGGGTTCATTTTATTAATTCATGTCTGTAACACCCCATACCTGCCTAACCCTACTTGACAATGTTGAACAATGTTTACTTAGGTGTCGAGCGCCACAAGTATGTATTTGGTAATGTTATTGATGAGATAATTGAATTTGGCCCTCGTACATGTGATTAAACCTTCGTAGGAGGTGTTTTGTGACTTCGTGGAACATTTGTGTAATACCCCGTGCACATTCCAACCTCATTTGGTGACTTGGAGTCATGTTTACTTGATGATTAAGATCACTAAGTAAGTATTTTGTAGTGTTTTGATAAGGTATTGGATGATATGCAAGTATTGAAGAAGTGGCCGAAAAATTCAGCAAGGTGTTGAAACTTGCACCACTCCCTTTTTCAGGGGGTGTGGCACAAGCCACCTGATTCATAGGGGGCTCATTTCTTGCGCCACTGCCTTGCTTTGCAGCAGTGGCGCAAGGCACAAAAAATGTGCCCTTCCGGGCTCGTTTTGCAACGCAATTCTACGTCGAATCCTATATGGTTTCTTTTGGTTCCTTGGAGTTCTTTGAGTGTTGTTAAAGCTTACAATAACTCAATACACTCCTACATACTTCTACATGATCAAATCATGAAACACAAGTAGTTATCAAAAATGTACAAGGAAGCCATGGGCGACTAGAATTTCTATTTTTGCGATTGAGACAACGAATGAGAATCTCGTAAGAGAATATTGTCGTGACATTATGGAATTATTTAAACATGAGATATGTGGTGAATTATACATGGAATTTGGTGGGCTAAGTTGAGATATGTTATTGGGCCCAATTTAAAGCCCAAAATGAGCCAAAATAAGAGGCCCAAACGGGTCAAATGACCCATTCTTGTTTTGACAAGTAAACACAACATTTATGACTAATTGGATGGATAGAGATGAGCATGAGGGCCTATATAAAGCCACCACAAATCAGATTTTTATTTCTTAAAACACACATGCCTTTTTGGAGATATTTCCAACATATTTCTCTCAAACTCTCAAACCCTAAGTCCTCTTCTTGGGCAAGATCATCATCCTACAAGTATTGGTCAGTTTTTATTCTTGTTATTTAATATATTATGTACATGAGAGGTTATGTTGGCAAGGTGTTGAATAGTGAACTTTTGCTTTGGCTCAAGATGTGCCATTTTTGTGAATTGCACTTGAAAAGTGACTTGTGGTTTGGGTGAAAATGCATGGTATGGGTGAAATATCAACATGTATGGTGTTATTATGTTCCTAAACTTGTTATTTTCACATAAGTGTAAATTATGGGATTTTGGCCGATTTGTTGTTGTGAGGTGTATTGAAGTAATTTTATGGAAAAATTATGATGTTGTGGTGATGAAGAGTGGAAAGTATGAACTTGGTGTGACATGCTAATGGTTTGTGATATTTTGGTCAATGTTGAGAATATTGTGGGATTATTGGTATGATAATTTCACCAATGGTATTGTCAAGGTGGAAATGGCATTTTTTTTTAGGCAAACATGAAACTCATTGTCATTATATGCAATTGCAATGTAGTTGGTGGTTAATGTAAACTCTGTTATGTATTTGTGTTGTAGAGTGACACATAAAGAAGGAGAGGAACTATTGTATGCACACATAAGATTGTATATTCGTATTGAGAATACAAGGTATGTAAGGTTACTCTGTCCGTATCTTTCTACAGCAAATAGTAATCACATTGACATTACACTTGTCCTATTGCGAAATGTGCCAAGGTATCCTATACCCGGTTATCAATTGTCATTAGCACATGTTTCCTAGTCATTGATCAATGGTGAATCACATGTCTTATATTCATTGACTAATGTTCCAAAAGTCCAATAAGATTGTGTTCCAAAGTTCCAATAGTGGTTATACTCATGTGTCTCATTCATTGGTTATTGCTTAATGGTTCCAATGGTGTTATGTTTCCAATAAGTCTATGTTTCCAACAATGTCTATTCATATGTCTCTCATTCATTGATTATTGATCCAAAGTTTCATATAAAGTTATGCCTATCATAGTATCAATCTCTCAAAAGTAATGAAAGAAGTAATGTACAAGTGAATGTACCAATCTCTCACAAGTAAAGATATCAATCTCAAAGTAAAGAACAAAGTAATGCATATGTGGTTAATGATCAAGTATGGGTGGCAGCTTTGGGGGCGAAATGACTAGCTCAAGCCGATCCCGAGATTTTTGGATCAGGGGGCAGTCCTAGAGGCATAAGCCTAGCTCGGACAGAACCTGACAGGGGGCATCTCTGGAGGTAAAAACCTAGCTCGAGCCGAACCTGCTATATTGATTTATGGGTGGCAGCTCTAGAGGCATAAGCCTAGCTCGAGCCGGTCCCAACATAAAATTATGTTATGTAAAGACCCATTGATCAGTTGGTGCACAGATATTCAATGGCAATGGTTAATGGCAAATAAATGCAAAGGCAAAGAACACAATGAACGCAATGAACGCAATGTACGCAATATACATGTTTCCAAATGCTTATAAAACAATGGTTTATTTACATTGACTACTCACTTGTGTTTAACTCCAATGAAGTCTTTCTGTTATATACAGTTGCTATGGCCTTACATACTCAGTACATTCTTCGTACTCACAGCTCTTGGGGAATTTACCTTACTTGCTGCAGGTGCAGGTACTAGTAGGCCTCCACAGTAGGTTGCCAGTTGTTGCAGATCATTGGTGAGCTCCAGTTAGTTTGGGGCTTCTCCGAGTCACAGTTGTTCATATGTTTTGGTATTGTACATAGTGTATAAAGCGGGGACTTGTCCCGACTTTTAGTTCGTTTTGGTCAATGCATATGTTAGAGGCTTTTGTAGACGTATGTGGGTGTATGGATGTAAGGTAACACATGATGTCTTGACTTGATGGCCTCAACGGCTAAGTTTCACATATGTGTGTATATATATCACATGTCCCATGAGTTCTGTTATTAGCATTTTAAAGTCCTTACTTGGTAATGGTGTTTCTTATGACATGCATATGAACGAATAGAAGCAAAGCTTGGTTCTCTCAGGCCTTATCGGTTACGAGTGCCAATCACGCCTCGTTGGGATTTGGGCCGTGACAATGTCATAAATTTGTAAAAGTGATATGTTATGCTTTATTGGACCGTCACTCCTATATTTGTTACATATTTGTTGGATCATCACTCCTTATTTGTGACATATTTCGTTGGGAAGTTACCCATTCAAAATGACATGTTACATGTTGCTTAAGGTATGCACAATTCTTAGTTGCCCTTATATTTCATTTGCTACTAATAAGTTTAGTGTAGGAGATTATAAGACACATTGGAAAGTCACCCTATTCAAAGTGACATATTGCATAAGGTATGCACAATTCTTAGCTACCCTTATATTTTATTTGCTACTAATATATTTAGTGTTGGTGATTATAAGATACATTGGAAAGTCACCCTATTCAAAGTGTCATTTTAGGTTATTCGCCTTTCAATGAGACACATTGGGAAGTCAACCCGTTCAAAGTGTCATGTGGCATTCAAATCAGCGTCAAGGTAACTCCACTTTCCAGACCGTCATCAAGGTGATGACCACTAATTCTAATCGGCATCAAGTGTGATTTCGTTTATTAATCGACATCAATTGTGATTTTGTTTATTGATTGGCGTAAAAGTAACTCCACTTTCCAGACCATCATCAATGTAATGACCATTTATACCATCATCAAGGTGATGATCACTCGCTCAAATCGACGTTAAGGTGACTCCACTTATCAAGATCGTCAAGGTGACAATCATTTATCTAGACCAACGTCAAAGTGACTATAGTGATTTAGATTGCTGTCAAATTGACAACTAATTATCCAAAATGGTACTAAGGTGATTCTATTTATCCAGATGGGTTGTTCATCCTTCAATAAGACATGTTGGAAAGTTACACCGTTCAAAGTGACATATGGTATTCAAATTAGCATCAAGGTGACACCGATTTCCTGACTATCATTTAGGTGATGACCACTAATTCAGATCGACATCGAGAGTAATTCCATTTATTGATCGACATCAAGTGTGATTTTGCTTATTGATAGGTATCAAGGCTGTTTTACTTTTAAAAAGACAAGTTGGATTACCACCTATTCAAATAGCATATTAAGTTCAATATGGGTTGTCCGTCTTTCAATGAGACAAGTTGGGTTGCCATTCAAATGGCATATTATGTTCAGGATGGGTCGTCTGCCTTTCAACGAGACAAGTTGGGTATTCACCCATTCAAATGGAATATTATGTTCAATATGGGTAATCCTTCTTTAAATAAGACAAGTTGGGTTGCCACCCATTTAAATGGCATATCATGTTCAAGATGGGTCGTCTGCCTTTCAATGAGATAAGTTGGGTTGTCACCCATTCGAATGACATATCATATTTAAGATGGGTCATTCGCCTTTCAATGAGACAAGTTGGGTTTCCATCCATTCAAATGGCATATTATGTTCAAGATGGATCGTCTGTCTTTCAACGAGACAAGTTGGGTCATCATTCATTCAAATGGCATATAATTTTCAAGATGGGTCGTCTGTCTTTCAATGAGAAAAGTTAGGTTGTCACCTGTTCAAAAGGTATATCATGTTCAAGATGGATCATCTTCCTTTCAATAAGACAAGTTGGGCTCTCACCCATTCAAATGACATATCATGTTCAAGATGGGTCATCCACCTTTTAATGAGACAACTTGGGTTTTCACCCATTCAAATGACATATTATGTTCAAGATGGGTCGTTCTTCTTTCAACGAGACAAGATGGTTTGCTACCCTATTAAATGGCATATCATGTTCAAGACGGGCCGTTCACCTTTTAACAAGACAAGATGGGTTGCCACCCCTTCAAATGATATATCATATTCAAGATGGGTCATTCGCCTTTCAACGAGACAAGATGGGTCACCACCCCTTCAAATGACATATTATGTTCAAGATGGGTTGTTTTCCTTTTAATGAGACAAGTTGGATCCCCACTCTTTAAATGGCATATTATGTTCAAGATGGACCATTTGCCTTCCAACGATACAAGTTAGGTCGCCACCCATTTAAATGGAATATCATGTTCACGATGGGTCGTCTGCCTTTCAATGAGATAAGTTGGGTAGTAACCTCATTCAAAGTGGCATATCAAGTTCAAAGTGGGTTGTCCGCCTTTCAATGAGATAAATTGGGTCGCCACCTCATTCAAAGTAGCATATAATGTTTAAAGTGAGTCTTTCATCCTTCAATGAGACAAGTTGGGTCGTCATCCATTCAAATGGCATATCAAATTCAAGTTGGGTCGTCCGTCCCTCAATGAGACAAGTTGATCCGATACCTCATTCAAAAAGGTATGCATCCTTGAATCCCTAGCATCTTAAAAGCTCAACACTGAAGTAATTTTAGAAGTAACATCGAAGGTACGCAAATATTTTATCTTCAAACAACTGTCACGACCCAATTGGTCATGAGTGACACCCACCCTAACTCTACGGCAGGAGAACCATCTAACCCAACCCTTAACTAATTAAATCAAACCTTCACAAGACAATTTCCTCAAATACTTAACATTAATTCACTAAAACACAATGTTATCAACCAAGTTGACAAAATACAATTAGTTGACAACCAAATATAAACATTACACTTCATCTCATCAGAAAAATAATAACACGAGTACATCAATTACACTTAGGCAGATTCTTTAACAATTTTCATCACAACATATATATATATACATGTTCAAATGGAATGCTGATTGCATGAATGAAAGATGTACACACATACTAGAGTTGGGAAGGACAATTTAGCTATGACCTGCAAGGGACGAGCTCAGTCCATGTACCAGTACCGATATGGTACCCGATCCATCAACAGTATAAACGTGACACCCGATCCACATATCATCTCAATATCATTTCAATACCATCTCAATATCAACATCATCTCAATATCAAATGGTCAATGTAAAATTCAGTCACTAATCATAAGTAATGGCCGAAAGCAAATCACAAGCACCCAATTCATATATAAGCACAGAGTCAAGTGAGTCATTACTACAATTAAAACATAACCTACCTCAATTCCTTGCTTGTGACCACTAACTTGCCACAAACTTTCCCTCTCTTTTCTACTTTGACTCTTTCTTGATCCATACACAATAATTACACAACTCTTAATACCATATTCCACCTTTCCTAACTATTAAGAACTCACATTTATCAATTTAATCTAAGGAATTTCCCTAGTTCATTATCTTAGGATTTTCTACCCTTTAAACTCTTGAATTGTATGTATTTTAGCATCACCTATAAGGATTCTACCATAGATAGTGTTTTCTAACACCCTAGAATCAATAACAACTTAAAACAACCTAATTTCCCACTAATTCATAAATTAGGGCTAAACTTCAATTTCTACCAAAATCATGATTCTTGCAATTTCTATGAATTTAAAGGAGTAATTCATGTTTAGAATGTAAATAAACCTTACCTCTAAAGATGAAAATCCCAAAATAGAAAATCACCTCCTACTAAGCCCTTGGACATTTCTTTTGAAAAGTGGGAAAGGAAAACATATTTTTTGGTTTTAAAACTGAAATCCTGTGTTTTCATCACTGCAGCAGAAATTTTGCTGCTGCAGCGGAGGATCTGCCGCTGCAACAACCCTCAAGCCAAGTGGGGTTACCGGTGCGACAACACTTCTGCCACTGCAATAGTGCCACTTCAGAGGCACTTCTATCGCAGTAGTGGGCCCAAACTAGTAACTCGAGACTTGGTCCCAGTTTTGGCCATTTCACAACACACTTCTCAAAATTTGAAATCACGAACTAACTATTTTACTGTAATTACTATAATCATAGTTCTACTAACTTGTTCTACACACTGAAAGTTGCTACGACTTCCTAAACTCGTCCTCTAAAAAAATCAAATCAAAATCACCAACCAATGCTCTATTCACTATCATATTTCCCTAGACCACCACACACTCAAAATACGCCTAAGACTAGGCCAACCCTGAATTTTTAAATTTTTATCTAAGAAAAGACTAAGAGAAGGTTCTACTCTCTATTTCATCATAATGACTATTTGGGTCAATACATTAGATACCAATTATCACACCTCAAATCCCATTAGGATGGACAGACAACTGATGCCCTAAAGACGAGAGAGAACTAACTTATAGCTTTACTTTTCACATGGTAACTATTATAGTTATGAAGCTTTGACAAATATATAAGCTATAGTAATGATAAATGAACAACATAGAGATAGACCCAAATAGTATATACATGACTTGGCCGTTGAGGCCACAACTGTTAAAGAACCAAACATAACTGCACTTTATACATTAGTCTACAAAGCCTCTATAAGATCGACAAACTTGGTCTCGGTCGAGATAGGGCCCACCTTATCCTTAACTATAATACAATACCAAAATATATACAAAAGACTCGAAAAATCTCCGAATCAACCTGGAGCTCACCAACCACGACTGAGTGTCCTGTGCTTCTACTGAGGATATGTACTAGCTGGAGTACCTGTACCTGCGGCATGAAAGACAGTGTAACCCATGAGGGATGTTATTATGAAAGAATGTACTGAGTATGTAACGCATAAAGTGGCCATAGGTAAAACAAGAGCTCAATGAAATCAGGTTTCAATAGTCAACTGTATAGATAAGGATAAAAGACCATATTTACTTGCATTAGTGGGATCACATACATTAAATTCTTTTCCTTACATTTCTCTTTTTTACTTTATAAACTTTGTAAGGCATATGATACAAATGACCAGCTGATCAGTGGTAAAAGAAGATGACATATGCTAGGCATTTTAACCCCTAGGATACGATCCTCATAAATACAAAAATCGGGATCGACCCATGCTAGGCTTTCCTCTAATCCTTGGGATATAACCTATAAAATATAGATCGCGATTAAACCATGCTAGGTATTCCTTCCACCCCTGGGATACCACCCCTTAATAGGCAGATTCACTTGACATCATTTTTTTATTCTTTGGGATTGTTCTTTTGGTGGGCATAACATTATTGAATTTACAACTTTGGACAAGTAGTAAAGGACATACAAACCTGTACTTGATGTAATAACAATGATGTAGGAAGCAACAACAATAGTAATATAACACTTAGGAGTTTAAATAGCATAATGAACCTTGTCTGACTAAGAGAAGAACTCACAAAGCTTGTTGTTGAAAGTACCTTTTTCATATAGTACTTAGAAGAGTACATGTACAGATCTAGTAACAAACACATTTTGAAGTACTTTAACACACTAAGGAGTGGGAACCAAGTCGTTAAACACATTGGAGGTTGTACACTGCCATTACATATCATTTGAAAGGAAGAGCACTTATGAGGCTCACTTTATAACATAAGAGTTAAATTCATGCCAAAGAGTATGGGATAGAGAAGCCTTACATACCTTGTTGTATGACTCTGATAGCACACCAAATTAACCTTTTCCCTTTCAGATTATTATTCTACAATAGAGTAAGTAGTAAAACTAGTATTAGTAGCTAACCAACATATTTGTGATACTTAACCTCACCAAAATAGTAGCCGGGCAGTAACCCATAATTTATCAAATCAAGTTGTTCTTTCCTCCCATTTCCTTTACTCATGTCTATATACTATACAACCCTCTTATAAAGTCCTTCCTAACATTCCATGAGCTTCATAATGCATATAACTTAATATAAAATGTGTGATTGACAATAAGGTCATGTAACATCCAATTAAGTGGGGTGTCACCACATCTTCCATTGGTGCTTCAATACAACTACACACAACAATTCTATAATATTAGCCACTGCCTCCCAACAACAATACAAATAGAATAGTCCCTAATCAATCCTAAAATACTTCAGTATAATAGGAGAATATTCCAATCATCATTCCATGAGTTCTAGAAAATAATATAAACACAATTCTCCACCCAAAACATGTATGTAGGACGGAGGAAAAATAGGCAGTAACCTTACCTTGGTTTTTGTAATAGTTTATTCTCTTAACTTGTATCTCTTCAAGATATTGATTCCTTTACACATAAACCAAAAAAGAATAGAAAAATTTCTTAATAATCAAGAAAAATAAGACCACCATACTTATTGTAACACCCCGTACTTGTTCTAAATTCATTTGATACCTTGGGGTCATATCTACCTAGGTGTTGAGATTCCATGGGTATGTGTTTTATAGTGTCATTGGTGCAACATTTGATATCGGACCTAATATGTGCAATTAGACCTTCGTAGGAGGTGTTTTGTGATTTCGTGGAGCATTTGTGTAATACCCCGTACACCTTCGAACCTCATTTGGTAACTTGGAGTCATGTTTACTTGATGATTAAGATCACTAAGTAAGTATTTTGTAGTGTTTTGATAAGGTATTGGATGATATGCAAGTATGGAAGAAGTGGCCGAAAAATTCAGCAAGGCATGAAAACTTGCGCCACTGCCCTGTTTAAGGGGGTGTAGTGCAAGCCTACAGGTTTACAGGGCAAGGAAATCTTGCGCCACTGCCTTGCTTTGCAGCAGTGGCACAAGGCACAACAAATTGTGCCCTTCCGCGCTCGTTTTGTAATGCAATTCTACGTTGATTCTTATATGGTTTCTCTTGGTTATTTGGAGTTATTTGAGAATTTTTAAAGCTTAAAATACTTCAATACACTCCTACATGATCAAATCATGAAATATAAATAGTTATCCAAAATGTTCAATGAAGCCATGGGCGACTAGAATTCCTATTTTTGCGATTGAGACTACGAATGAGAATCTCGTAAGAGAATATTGTCGTGACATTATAGAATTATTTACACATGAGATATATGGTGAATTATACATGAAAGTTGATGGACTAAGCTACATGTGCAATTGGGCCCAAAATTAGGGCCCAAAATGGAATGAAAGACATGGCCCAAAAGGGCAAAATGATTCATTATTCCATTTGACCTTCTAGAACACCATATTAAATGTTAAAGAGTGGATAAGTATGGACTCAAAAGCTTATAAAAGGGACCAAAAATCTGATTTTTATTCTACACAAGTCTCATGCATTTTTAGACCAAAAGAAGATATTTGCTCTCAAACCCTAAAGACTCAAAGCTAATTTTTGGAGCAAGATCATCACTTTTCAAGCTTGGGTAAGTAATTATTGTTATGGATTAACATATTATATGCATTGGAGATTATGTATATCATGTTGGTTGTGCTTGGAAATGGTGAACATGGCACTTTGTGTTTTTATATAAGATTTGTGATCCATGAGATTCAAGCTTGAATTATGACTTGTGCCTTTGATGGAAGAGCATGGTATGGATAACATATGAACATGTATTGTGTGATTTTGTTATTAAACTTGTTATTTTTCTAAAAGTGTAAATTGTGGGATTTTGGCCGATATGTGCTATGAGGTGTATTTAGGTGATTTGATGGATTATTTGTGATGTGGTGTGGATAAGAAAGTGTAAAGGAGAAGTGTTGTGGTGAAATGTGTTGATTATCATGTATTGGTCAATGTATGGAATATTGGGGGATTGTTGGAATAATAATTTCATCAATGGTTTTGTCAAGGGGAAATGGCATGTGTAACATTTGTAAGGTAGTCGGTGGTTAATGTGAATTCCGTTATGTATTTGTCTTGTAGAGTGACACATAAAAAAGGAGCGGGACTATTGTATGAACATCTAAGATTGTATATTCGTATTGTAAATACAAGATATGTAAGGTTACTCTGTTCGTATCTTTCTGCGGCAAATATTATTCACATTGACATTACGCTTGTCCTATCCCGAAATATGCTAAGGTATCCTATATGCGGTTACCAATTGTCAATATAACATGTTTCATACTCATTGATCAATTGTGAATAATTTCTAATATTCATTGGCAATGTTCCGAAAGTCCAATAAGGTTGTGTTTCAAAGTTTCAATAGTGGTTAGACTCATGTATATTTTTCAATAATCATTGTCCAATGGTTCCAATAGTGTTATGTTTCCACAGAGGCTATGTTTCAAATAATGTTTATTTGCATGTTTCTCACTCATTGATTATTGATCCAAAGCTTCAAATAAAGTTGCGACTATCATTGTATCGATTTCTCATAAGCAAAAGTATCAATCTCTCACAAGTAAAGGTATCAATATCAAAAGTAAAGAATTGAAGTAAGAATAAAGTAATGCATATTGGTTGTGTTCATAGGTGTTATCCATAGGGTGAAAACACTTGCATGATGATGTTATTCTATCCATGGGGTGCAAGAACACCCGCATGATGATGTTACTTTATCCATGGGGTGCAAAGAACACCCACATGACGATATGATCTTATCCATGGGGTGAAAAGAATACCTGTATGACGATGATATTTTATCCATGGGGTGAAAAGAACACCTGCATGATGACGGCCCAGACAGTTTATGAGTGATGTAAAAGTAAAGTAAAGTAAAGGCAAGAGAAAGAAAGAACGTAATGTACATGGTTTCCAAAGTACTGAATAGTGACTCATCTACATTGTGACTTATCTATATTGGTTATGCGTTTGAACTTGAGTTCTTGAAAAACTTTCATATCTTACAAGTTTCATATGGCCTTACATACTCAGTACATTCTTCGTACTGACCCCTTTTGGGGAATTTATTTTACTTGCTGCAGGCGCAGGTGCTAGTAGACCTCCACAGTAGGTTGACAGTTAATTGCAGATCTTTGGTGAGCCCCAGTTGCTTCGGGACTTTCCGAGTCACAGTTGTACAGTTGTTTTGATGTTGTAAATGTTGTATAAAGGGGGGACTTGCCCCGACTTTTAGTTGGTCTTATAAATGTATCAGTTAGAGGCTTTTGTAGACATATGTGGGTGTGGGAATGCAAGAGACGTATGTTCATTTTGACTTGATGGATCTAACGGCCATAGTTTCATATTGTACATGTTTTCCATGACTTTCGCCATTGGCATTTTATATGTTATCGGTTACATAAGATAGTACGATGTTCATACGAGGATATGCATATGTACATGAGCAAATATTGGTTCTGTCGGGCCATATCGGTTTCGGGTGCCAATCACGCCTCGTTGGGATTTGGGGCATGACACTTATAGAGGGTTGTCCTATGATTTAAACATAGTGAGCATATATATATATATATATATACATGTTCAAATGGAATGATGATTGCATGAATTAAAGATGTACACACATACTAGAGTTGGGAAGGACAATTTAGCTATGACCTGCAAGGGACGAGCTCAGTCCATGTACCAGTACCGATATGGTACCCGATCCATCAACAGTATAAACGTGACACCCGATCCACATATCATCTCAATATCATTTCAATACCATCTCAATATCAACATCATCTCAATATCAAATGGTCAATGTAAAATTCAGTCACTAATCATAAGTAATGGCCGAAAGCAAATCACAAGCACCCAATTCATATATAAGCACAGAGTCAAGTGAGTCATTACTACAATTAAAACATAACCTACCTCAATTCCTTGCTTGTGACCACTAACTTGCCACAAACTTTCCCTCTCCTTTCTACTTTGACTCTTTCTTGATCCATACACAATAATTACACAACTCTTAATACCATATTCCACCTTTCCTAACTATTAAGAACTCACATTTATCAATTTAATCTAAGGAATTTCCCTAGTTCATTATCTTAGGATTTTCTACCCTTTAAACTCTTGAATTGTATGTATTTTAGCATCACCTATAAGGATTCTACCATAGATAGTGTTTTCTAACACCCTAGAATCAATAACAACTTAAAACAACCTAATTTCCCACTAATTCATAAATTAGGGCTAAACTTCAATTTCTACCAAAATCATGATTCTTGCAATTTCTATGAATTTAAAGGAGTAATTCATGTTTAGAATGTAAATAAACCTTACCTCTAAAGATGAAAATCCCAAAATAGAAAATCACCTCCTACTAAGCCCTTGGACATTTCTTTTGAAAAGTGGGAAAGGAAAACATATTTTTTGGTTTTAAAACTGAAATCCTGTGTTTTCATCACTGCAGCAGAAATTTTGCTGCTGCAGCGGAGGATCTGCCGCTGCAACAACCCTTAAGCCAAGTGGGGTTACCGGTGCGACAACACTTCTGCCACTGCAATAGTGCCACTTCAGAGGCACTTCTATCGCAGTAGTGGGCCCAAACTAGTAACTCGAGACTTGGTCCCAGTTTTGGCCATTTCACAACACACTTCTCAAAATTTGAAATCACGAACTAACTATTTTACTGTAATTACTATAATCATAGTTCTACTAACTTGTTCTACACACTGAAAGTTGCTACGACTTCCTAAACTCGTCCTCTAAAAAAATCAAATCAAAATCACCAACCAATGCTCTATTCACTATCATATTTCCCTAGACCACCACACACTCAAAATACGCCTAAGACTAGGCCAACCCTGAATTTTTAAATTTTTATCTAAGAAAAGACTAAGAGAAGGTTCTACTCTCTATTTCATCATAATGACTATTTGGGTCAATACATTAGATACCAATTATCACACCTCAAATCCCATTAGGATGGACAGACAACTGATGCCCTAAAGACGAGAGAGAACTAACTTATAGCTTTACTTTTCACATGGTAACTATTATAGTTATGAAGCTTTGACAAATATATAAGCTATAGTAATGATAAATGAACAACATAGAGATAGACCCAAATAGTATATACATGACTTGGCCGTTGAGGCCACAACTGTTAAAGAACCAAACATAACTGCACTTTATACATTAGTCTACAAAGCCTCTATAAGATCGACAAACTTGGTCTCGGTCGAGATAGGGCCCACCTTATCCTTAACTATAATACAATACCAAAATATATACAAAAGACTCGAAAAATCTCCGAATCAACCTGGAGCTCACCAACCACGACTGAGTGTCCTGTGCTTCTACTGAGGATATGTACTAGCTGGAGTACCTGTACCTGCGGCATGAAAGACAGTGTAACCCATGAGGGATGTTATTATGAAAGAATGTACTGAGTATGTAACGCATAAAGTGGCCATAGGTAAAACAAGAGCTCAATGAAATCAGGTTTCAATAGTCAACTGTATAGATAAGGATAAAAGACCATATTTACTTGCATTAGTGGGATCACATACATTAAATTCTTTTCCTTACATTTCTCTTTTTTACTTTATAAACTTTGTAAGGCATATGATACAAATGACCAGCTGATCAGTGGTAAAAGAAGATGACATATGCTAGGCATTTTAACCCCTAGGATACGATCCTCATAAATACAAAAATCGGGATCGACCCATGCTAGGCTTTCCTCTAATCCTTGGGATATAACCTATAAAATATAGATCGCGATTAAACCATGCTAGGTATTCCTTCCACCCCTGGGATACCACCCCTTAATAGGCAGATTCACTTGACATCATTTTTTTATTCTTTGGGATTGTTCTTTTGGTGGGCATAACATTATTGAATTTACAACTTTGGACAAGTAGTAAAAGACATACAAACCTGTACTTGATGTAATAACAATGATGTAGGAAGCAACAACAATAGTAATATAACACTTAGGAGTTTAAATAGCATAATGAACCTTGTCTGACTAAGAGAAGAACTCACAAAGCTTGTTGTTGAAAGTACCTTTTTCATATAGTACTTAGAAGAGTACATGTACAGATCTAGTAACAAACACATTTTGAAGTACTTTAACACACTAAGGAGTGGGAACCAAGTCGTTAAACACATTGGAGGTTGTACACTGCCATTACATATCATTTGAAAGGAAGAGCACTTATGAGGCTCACTTTATAACATAAGAGTTAAATTCATGCCAAAGAGTATGGGATCAAGAAGCCTTACATACCTTGTTGTACGACTCTGATAGCACACCAAATTAACCTTTTCCCTTTCAGATTATTATTCTACAATAGAGTAAGTAGTAAAACTAGTATTAGTAGCTAACCAACATATTTGTGATACTTAACCTCACCAAAATAGTAGCCGGGCAGTAACCCATAATTTATCAAATCAAGCTGTTCTTTCCTCCCCTTTCCTTTACTCATGTCTATATACTATACAACCCTCTTATAAAGTCCTTCCTAACATTCCATGAGCTTCATAATGCATATAACTTAATATAAAATGTGTGATTGACAATAAGGTCATGTAACATCCAATTAAGTGGGGTGTCACCACATCTTCCATTGGTGCTTCAATACAACTACACACAACAATTCTATAATATTAGCCACTGCCTCCCAACAACAATACAAATAGAATAGTCCCTAATCAATCCTAAAATACTTCAGTATAATAGGAGAATATTCCAATCATCATTCCATGAGTTCTAGAAAATAATATAAACACAATTCTCCACCCAAAACATGTATGTAGGACGGAGGAAAAATAGGCAGTAACCTTACCTTGGTTTTTGTAATAGTTTATTCTCTTAACTTGTATCTCTTCAAGATATTGATTCCTTTACACATAAACCAAAAAAGAATAGAAAAATTTCTTAATAATCAAGAAAAATAAGACCACCATACTTATTGTAACACCCCGTACTTGTTCTAAATTCATTTGATACCTTGGGGTCATATCTACCTAGGTGTTGAGATTCCATGGGTATGTGTTTTATAGTGTCATTGGTGCAACATTTGATATCGGACCTAATATGTGCAATTAGACCTTCGTAGGAGGTGTTTTGTGATTTCGTGGAGCATTTGTGTAATACCCCGTACACCTTCGAACCTCATTTGGTAACTTGGAGTCATGTTTACTTGATGATTAAGATCACTAAGTAAGTATTTTGTAGTGTTTTGATAAGGTATTGGATGATATGCAAGTATGGAAGAAGTGGCCGAAAAATTCAGCAAGGCATGAAAACTTGCGCCACTGCCCTGTTTAAGGGGGTGTAGTGCAAGCCTACAGGTTTAGAGGGCAAGGAAATCTTGCGCCACTGCCTTGCTTTGCAGCAGTGGCATAAGGCACAACAAATTGTGCCCTTCCGCGCTCGTTTTGTAATGCAATTCTACGTTGATTCTTATATGGTTTCTCTTGGTTATTTGGAGTTATTTGAGAATTTTTAAAGCTTAAAATACTTCAATACACTCCTACATGATCAAATCATGAAATATAAATAGTTATCCAAAATGTTCAATGAAGCCATGGGTGACTAGAATTCCTATTTTTGCGATTGAGACTACGAATGAGAATCTCGTAAGAGAATATTGTCGTGACATTATAGAATTATTTACACATGAGATATATGGTGAATTATACATGAAAGTTGATGGACTAAGCTACATGTGCAATTGGGCCCAAAATTAGGGCCCAAAATGGAATGAAAGACATGGCCCAAAAGGGCAAAATGATTCATTATTCCATTTGACCATCTAGAACACCATATTAAATGTTAAAGAGTGGCTAAGGATGGACTCAAAAGCTTATAAAAGGGACCAAAAATCTGATTTTTATTCTACACAAGTCTCATGCATTTTTAGGCCAAAAGAAGATATTTGCTCTCAAACCCTAAAGACTCAAAGCTAATTTTTGGAGCAAGATCATCACTTTTCAAGCTTGGGTAAGTAATTATTGTTATGGATTAACATATTATATGCATGGGAGATTATGTATATCATGTTGGTTGTGCTTGGAAATGGTGAACATGGCACTTTGTGTTTTTATATAAGATTTGTGATCCATGAGATTCAAGCTTGAATTATGACTTGTGCCTTTGATGGAAGAGCATGGTATGGATAACATATGAACATGTATTGTGTGATTTTGTTATTAAACTTGTTATTTTTCTAAAAGTGTAAATTGTGGGATTTTGGCCGATATGTGCTATGAGGTGTATTTAGGTGATTTGATGGATTATTTGTGATGTGGTGTGGATAAGAAAGTGTAAAGGAGAAGTGTTGTGGTGAAATGTGTTGATTATCATGTATTGGTCAATGTATGGAATATTGGGGGATTGTTGGAATAATAATTTCATCAATGGTTTTGTCAAGGGGAAATGGCATGTGTAACATTTGTAAGGTAGTCGGTGGTTAATGTGAATTCCGTTATGTATTTGTGTTGTAGAGTGACACATAAAAAAGGAGCGGGACTATTGTATGAACATCTAAGATTGTATATTCGTATTGCAAATACAAGATATGTAAGGTTACTCTGTTCATATCTTTCTGCGGCAAATATTATTCACATTGACATTACGCTTGTCCTATCCCGAAATATGCTAAGGTATCCTATATGCGGTTACCAATTGTCAATATAACATGTTTCATACTCATTGATCAATTGTGAATAATGTCTAATATTCATTGGCAATGTTCCGAAAGTCCAATAAGGTTGTGTTTCAAAGTTTCAATAGTGGTTAGACTCATGTATATTTTTCAATAATCATTGTCCAATGGTTCCAATAGTGTTATGTTTCCACGGAGGCTATGTTTCAAATAATGTTTATTTGCATGTTTCTCACTCATTGATTATTGATCCAAAGCTTCAAATAAAGTTGCGACTATCATTGTATCGATTTCTCATAAGCAAAAGTATCAATCTCTCACAAGTAAAGGTATCAATATCAAAAGTAAAGAATTGAAGTAAGAATAAAGTAATGCATATTGGTTGTGTTCATAGGTGTTATCCATAGGGTGAAAACACTTGCATGATGATGTTATTCTATCCATGGGGTGCAAGAACACCCGCATGATGATGTTACTTTATCCATGGGGTGCAAAGAACACCCGCATGACGATATGATCTTATCCATGGGGTGAAAAGAATACCTGTATGACGATGATATTTTATCCATGGGGTGAAAAGAACACCTGCATGATGACGGCCCAGACAGTTTATGAGTGATGTAAAAGTAAAGTAAAGTAAAGGCAAGAGAAAGAAAGAACGTAATGTACATGGTTTCCAAAGTACTGAATAGTGACTCATCTACATTGTGACTTATCTATATTGGTTATGCGTTTGAACTTGAGTTCTTGAAAAACTTTCATATCTTACAAGTTTCATATGGCCTTACATACTCAGTACATTCTTCGTACTGACCCTTTTTGGGGAATTTATTTTACTTGCTGCAGGCGCAGGTGCTAGTAGACCTCCACAGTAGGTTGACAGTTAATTGCAGATCTTTGGTGAGCCCTAGTTGCTTCGGGACTTTCCGAGTCACAGTTGTACAGTTGTTTTGATGTTGTAAATGTTGTATAAAGAGGGGACTTGCCCCGACTTTTAGTTGGTCTTGTAAATGTATCAGTTAGAGGCTTTTGTAGACATATGTGGGTGTGGGAATGCAAGAGACGTATGTTCATTTTGACTTGATGGATCTAACGGCCATAGTTTCATATTGTACATGTTTTCCATGACTTTCGCCATTGGCATTTTATATGTTATCGGTTACATAAGATAGTACGATGTTCATACGAGGATATGCATATGTACATGAGCAAAGATTGGTTCTGTCGGGCCATATCGGTTTCGGGTGCCAATCACGCCTCGTTGGGATTTGGGGATGACACTTATAGAGGGTTGTCCTATGATTTAAACATAGTGAGCATATATATATATATATATATACATGTTCAAATGGAATGATGATTGCATGAATTAAAGATGTACACACATACTAGAGTTGGGAAGGACAATTTAGCTATGACCTGCAAGGGACGAGCTCAGTCCATGTACCAGTACCGATATGGTACCCGATCCATCAACAGTATAAACGTGACACCCGATCCACATATCATCTCAATATCATTTCAATACCATCTCAATATCAACATCATCTCAATATCAAATGGTCAATGTAAAATTCAGTCACTAATCATAAGTAATGGCCGAAAGCAAATCACAAGCACCCAATTCATATATAAGCACAGAGTCAAGTGAGTCATTACTACAATTAAAACATAACCTACCTCAATTCCTTGCTTGTGACCACTAACTTGCCACAAACTTTCCCTCTCCTTTCTACTTTGACTCTTTCTTGATCCATACACAATAATTACACAACTCTTAATACCATATTCCACCTTTCCTAACTATTAAGAACTCACATTTATCAATTTAATCTAAGGAATTTCCCTAGTTCATTATCTTAGGATTTTCTACCCTTTAAACTCTTGAATTGTATGTATTTTAGCATCACCTATAAGGATTCTACCATAGATAGTGTTTTCTAACACCCTAGAATCAATAACAACTTAAAACAACCTAATTTCCCACTAATTCATAAATTAGGGCTAAACTTCAATTTCTACCAAAATCATGATTCTTGCAATTTCTATGAATTTAAAGGAGTAATTCATGTTTAGAATGTAAATAAACCTTACCTCTAAAGATGAAAATCCCAAAATAGAAAATCACCTCCTACTAAGCCCTTGGACATTTCTTTTGAAAAGTGGGAAAGGAAAACATATTTTTTGGTTTTAAAACTGAAATCCTGTGTTTTCATCACTGCAGCAGAAATTTTGCTGCTGCAGCGGAGGATCTGCCACTGCAACAACCCTCAAGCCAAGTGGGGTTACCGGTGCGACAACACTTCTGCCACTGCAATAGTGCCACTTCAGAGGCACTTCTATCGCAGTAGTGGGCCCAAACTAGTAACTCGAGACTTGGTCCCAGTTTTGGCCATTTCACAACACACTTCTCAAAATTTGAAATCACGAACTAACTATTTTACTGTAATTACTATAATCATAGTTCTACTAACTTGTTCTACACACTGAAAGTTGCTACGACTTCCTAAACTCGTCCTCTAAAAAAATCAAATCAAAATCACCAACCAATGCTCTATTCACTATCATATTTCCCTAGACCACCACACACTCAAAATACGCCTAAGACTAGGCCAACCCTGAATTTTTAAATTTTTATCTAAGAAAAGACTAAGAGAAGGTTCTACTCTCTATTTCATCATAATGACTATTTGGGTCAATACATTAGATACCAATTATCACACCTCAAATCCCATTAGGATGGACAGACAACTGATGCCCTAAAGACGAGAGAGAACTAACTTATAGCTTTACTTTTCACATGGTAACTATTATAGTTATGAAGCTTTGACAAATATATAAGCTATAGTAATGATAAATGAACAACATAGAGATAGACCCAAATAGTATATACATGACTTGGCCGTTGAGGCCACAACTGTTAAAGAACCAAACATAACTGCACTTTATACATTAGTCTACAAAGCCTCTATAAGATCGACAAACTTGGTCTCGGTCGAGATAGGGCCCACCTTATCCTTAACTATAATACAATACCAAAATATATACAAAAGACTCGAAAAATCTCCGAATCAACCTGGAGCTCACCAACCACGACTGAGTGTCCTGTGCTTCTACTGAGGATATGTACTAGCTGGAGTACCTGTACCTGCGGCATGAAAGACAGTGTAACCCATGAGGGATGTTATTATGAAAGAATGTACTGAGTATGTAACGCATAAAGTGGCCATAGGTAAAACAAGAGCTCAATGAAATCAGGTTTCAATAGTCAACTGTATAGATAAGGATAAAAGACCATATTTACTTGCATTAGTGGGATCACATACATTAAATTCTTTTCCTTACATTTCTCTTTTTTACTTTATAAACTTTGTAAGGCATATGATACAAATGACCAGCTGATCAGTGGTAAAAGAAGATGACATATGCTAGGCATTTTAACCCCTAGGATACGATCCTCATAAATACAAAAATCGGGATCGACCCATGCTAGGCTTTCCTCTAATCCTTGGGATATAACCTATAAAATATAGATCGCGATTAAACCATGCTAGGTATTCCTTCCACCCCTGGGATACCACCCCTTAATAGGCAGATTCACTTGACATCATTTTTTTATTCTTTGGGATTGTTCTTTTGGTGGGCATAACATTATTGAATTTACAACTTTGGACAAGTAGTAAAGGACATACAAACCTATACTTGATGTAATAACAATGATGTAGGAAGCAACAACAATAGTAATATAACACTTAGGAGTTTAAATAGCATAATGAACCTTGTCTGACTAAGAGAAGAACTCACAAAGCTTGTTGTTGAAAGTACCTTTTTCATATAGTACTTAGAAGAGTACATGTACAGATCTAGTAACAAACACATTTTGAAGTACTTTAACACACTAAGGAGTGGGAACCAAGTCGTTAAACACATTGGAGGTTGTACACTGCCATTACATATCATTTGAAAGGAAGAGCACTTATGAGGCTCACTTTATAACATAAGAGTTAAATTCATGCCAAAGAGTATGGGATCAAGAAGCCTTACATACCTTGTTGTACGACTCTGATAGCACACCAAATTAACCTTTTCCCTTTCAGATTATTATTCTACAATAGAGTAAGTAGTAAAACTAGTATTAGTAGCTAACCAACATATTTGTGATACTTAACCTCACCAAAATAGTAGCCGGGCAGTAACCCATAATTTATCAAATCAAGCTGTTCTTTCCTCCCCTTTCCTTTACTCATGTCTATATACTATACAACCCTCTTATAAAGTCCTTCCTAACATTCCATGAGCTTCATAATGCATATAACTTAATATAAAATGTGTGATTGACAATAAGGTCATGTAACATCCAATTAAGTGGGGTGTCACCACATCTTCCATTGGTGCTTCAATACAACTACACACAACAATTCTATAATATTAGCCACTGCCTCCCAACAACAATACAAATAGAATAGTCCCTAATCAATCCTAAAATACTTCAGTATAATAGGAGAATATTCCAATCATCATTCCATGAGTTCTAGAAAATAATATAAACACAATTCTCCACCCAAAACATGTATGTAGGACGGAGGAAAAATAGGCAGTAACCTTACCTTGGTTTTTGTAATAGTTTATTCTCTTAACTTGTATCTCTTCAAGATATTGATTCCTTTACACATAAACCAAAAAAGAATAGAAAAATTTCTTAATAATCAAGAAAAATAAGACCACCATACTTATTGTAACACCCCGTACTTGTTCTAAATTCATTTGATACCTTGGGGTCATATCTACCTAGGTGTTGAGATTCCATGGGTATGTGTTTTATAGTGTCATTGGTGCAACATTTGATATCGGACCTAATATGTGCAATTAGACCTTCGTAGGAGGTGTTTTGTGATTTCGTGGAGCATTTGTGTAATACCCCGTACACCTTCGAACCTCATTTGGTAACTTGGAGTCATGTTTACTTGATGATTAAGATCACTAAGTAAGTATTTTGTAGTGTTTTGATAAGGTATTGGATGATATGCAAGTATGGAAGAAGTGGCCGAAAAATTCAGCAAGGCATGAAAACTTGCGCCACTGCCCTGTTTAAGGGGGTGTAGTGCAAGCCTACAGGTTTAGAGGGCAAGGAAATCTTGCGCCACTGCCTTGCTTTGCAGCAGTGGCATAAGGCACAACAAATTGTGCCCTTCCGCGCTCGTTTTGTAATGCAATTCTACGTTGATTCTTATATGGTTTCTCTTGGTTATTTGGAGTTATTTGAGAATTTTTAAAGCTTAAAATACTTCAATACACTCCTACATGATCAAATCATGAAATATAAATAGTTATCCAAAATGTTCAATGAAGCCATGGGTGACTAGAATTCCTATTTTTGCGATTGAGACTACGAATGAGAATCTCGTAAGAGAATATTGTCGTGACATTATAGAATTATTTACACATGAGATATATGGTGAATTATACATGAAAGTTGATGGACTAAGCTACATGTGCAATTGGGCCCAAAATTAGGGCCCAAAATGGAATGAAAGACATGGCCCAAAAGGGCAAAATGATTCATTATTCCATTTGACCTTCTAGAACACCATATTAAATGTTAAAGAGTGGCTAAGTATGGACTCAAAAGCTTATAAAAGGGACCAAAAATCTGATTTTTATTCTACACAAGTCTCATGCATTTTTAGACCAAAAGAAGATATTTGCTCTCAAACCCTAAAGACTCAAAGCTAATTTTTGGAGCAAGATCATCACTTTTCAAGCTTGGGTAAGTAATTATTGTTATGGATTAACATATTATATGCATGGGAGATTATGTATATCATGTTGGTTGTGCTTGGAAATGGTGAACATGGCACTTTGTGTTTTTATATAAGATTTGTGATCCATGAGATTCAAGCTTGAATTATGACTTGTGCCTTTGATGGAAGAGCATGGTATGGATAACATATGAACATGTATTGTGTGATTTTGTTATTAAACTTGTTATTTTTCTAAAAGTGTAAATTGTGGGATTTTGGCCGATATGTGCTATGAGGTGTATTTAGGTGATTTGATGGATTATTTGTGATGTGGTGTGGATAAGAAAGTGTAAAGGAGAAGTGTTGTGGTGAAATGTGTTGATTATCATGTATTGGTCAATGTATGGAATATTGGGGGATTGTTGGAATAATAATTTCATCAATGGTTTTGTCAAGGGGAAATGGCATGTGTAACATTTGTAAGGTAGTCGGTGGTTAATGTGAATTCCGTTATGTATTTGTGTTGTAGAGTGACACATAAAAAAGGAGCGGGACTATTGTATGAACATCTAAGATTGTATATTCGTATTGCAAATACAAGATATGTAAGGTTACTCTGTTCGTATCTTTCTGCGGCAAATATTATTCACATTGACATTACGCTTGTCCTATCCCGAAATATGCTAAGGTATCCTATATGCGGTTACCAATTGTCAATATAACATGTTTCATACTCATTGATCAATTGTGAATAATGTCTAATATTCATTGGCAATGTTCCGAAAGTCCAATAAGGTTGTGTTTTAAAGTTTCAATAGTGGTTAGACTCATGTATATTTTTCAATAATCATTGTCCAATGGTTCCAATAGTGTTATGTTTCCACGGAGGCTATGTTTCAAATAATGTTTATTTGCATGTTTCTCACTCATTGATTATTGATCCAAAGCTTCAAATAAAGTTGCGACTATCATTGTATCGATTTCTCATAAGCAAAAGTATCAATCTCTCACAAGTAAAGGTATCAATATCAAAAGTAAAGAATTGAAGTAAGAATAAAGTAATGCATATTGGTTGTGTTCATAGGTGTTATCCATAGGGTGAAAACACTTGCATGATGATGTTATTCTATCCATGGGGTGCAAGAACACCCGCATGATGATGTTACTTTATCCATGGGGTGCAAAGAACACCCGCATGACGATATGATCTTATCCATGGGGTGAAAAGAATACCTGTATGACGATGATATTTTATCCATGGGGTGAAAAGAACACCTGCATGATGACGGCCCAGACAGTTTATGAGTGATGTAAAAGTAAAGTAAAGTAAAGGCAAGAGAAAGAAAGAACGTAATGTACATGGTTTCCAAAGTACTGAATAGTGACTCATCTACATTGTGACTTATCTATATTGGTTATGCGTTTGAACTTGAGTTCTTGAAAAACTTTCATATCTTACAAGTTTCATATGGCCTTACATACTCAGTACATTCTTCGTACTGACCCCTTTTGGGGAATTTATTTTACTTGCTGCAGGCGCAGGTGCTAGTAGACCTCCACAGTAGGTTGACAGTTAATTGCAGATCTTTGGTGAGCCCCAGTTGCTTCGGGACTTTCCGAGTCACAGTTGTACAGTTGTTTTGATGTTGTAAATGTTGTATAAAGGGGGGACTTGCCCCGACTTTTAGTTGGTCTTGTAAATGTATCAGTTAGAGGCTTTTGTAGACATATGTGGGTGTGGGAATGCAAGAGACGTATGTTCATTTTGACTTGATGGATCTAACGGCCATAGTTTCATATTGTACATGTTTTCCATGACTTTCGCCATTGGCATTTTATATGTTATCGGTTACATAAGATAGTACGATGTTCATACGAGGATATGCATATGTACATGAGCAAAGATTGGTTCTATCGGGCCATATCGGTTTCGGGTGCCAATCA
The DNA here is from genome assembly GCA_031232105.1 of Capsicum rhomboideum. Classification (NCBI taxonomy): domain Eukaryota; kingdom Viridiplantae; phylum Streptophyta; class Magnoliopsida; order Solanales; family Solanaceae; genus Capsicum; species Capsicum rhomboideum. The sequence goes on from CP124718.1 coordinate 58,649,372, forward strand.
CGCCTCGTTGGGATTTGGGGATGACACTTATAGAGGGTTGTCCTATGATTTAAACATAGTGAGCATATATATATGTATATATATACATGTTCAAATGGAATGATGATTGCATGAATTAAAGATGTACACACATACTAGAGTTGGGAAGGACAATTTAGCTATGACCTGCAAGGGACGAGCTCAGTCCATGTACCAGTACCGATATGGTACCCGATCCATCAACAGTATAAACGTGACACCCGATCCACATATCATCTCAATATCATTTCAATACCATCTCAATATCAACATCATCTCAATATCAAATGGTCAATGTAAAATTCAGTCACTAATCATAAGTAATGGCCAAAAGCAAATCACAAGCACCCAATTCATATATAAGCACAGAGTCAAGTGAGTCATTACTACAATTAAAACATAACCTACCTCAATTCCTTGCTTGTGACCACTAACTTGCCACAAACTTTCCCTCTCCTTTCTACTTTGACTCTTTCTTGATCCATACACAATAATTACACAACTCTTAATACCATATTCCACCTTTCCTAACTATTAAGAACTCACATTTATCAATTTAATCTAAGGAATTTCCCTAGTTCATTATCTTAGGATTTTCTACCCTTTAAACTCTTGAATTGTATGTATTTTAGCATCACCTATAAGGATTCTACCATAGATAGTGTTTTCTAACACCCTAGAATCAATAACAACTTAAAACAACCTAATTTCCCACTAATTCATAAATTAGGGCTAAACTTCAATTTCTACCAAAATCATGATTCTTGCAATTTCTATGAATTTAAAGGAGTAATTCATGTTTAGAATGTAAATAAACCTTACCTCTAAAGATGAAAATCCCAAAATAGAAAATCACCTCCTACTAAGCCCTTGGACATTTCTTTTGAAAAGTGGGAAAGGAAAACATATTTTTTGGTTTTAAAACTGAAATCCTGTGTTTTCATCACTGCAGCAGAAATTTTGCTGCTGCAGCGGAGGATCTGCCGCTGCAACAACCCTCAAGCCAAGTGGGGTTACCGGTGCGACAACACTTCTGCCACTGCAATAGTGCCACTTCAGAGGCACTTCTATCGCAGTAGTGGGCCCAAACTAGTAACTCGAGACTTGGTCCCAGTTTTGGCCATTTCACAACACAGTTCTCAAAATTTGAAATCACGAACTAACTATTTTACTGTAATTACTATAATCATAGTTCTACTAACTTGTTCTACACACTGAAAGTTGCTACGACTTCCTAAACTCGTCCTCTAAAAAAATCAAATCAAAATCACCAACCAATGCTCTATTCACTATCATATTTCCCTAGACCACCACACACTCAAAATACGCCTAAGACTAGGCCAACCCTGAATTTTTAAATTTTTATCTAAGAAAAGACTAAGAGAAGGTTCTACTCTCTATTTCATCATAATGACTATTTGGGTCAATACATTAGATACCAATTATCACACCTCAAATCCCATTAGGATGGATAGACAACTGATGCCCTAAAGACGAGAGAGAACTAACTTATAGCTTTACTTTTCACATGGTAACTATTATAGTTATGAAGCTTTGACAAATATATAAGTTATAGTAATGATAAATGAACAACATAGAGATAGACCCAAATAGTATATACATGACTTGGCCGTTGAGGCCACAACTGTTAAAGAACCAAACATAACTGCACTTTATACATTAGTCTACAAAGCCTCTATAAGATCGACAAACTTGGTCTCGGTCGAGATAGGGCCCACCTTATCCTTAACTATAATACAATACCAAAATATATACAAAAGACTCGAAAAATCTCCGAATCAACCTGGAGCTCACCAACCACGACTGAGTGTCCTGTGCTTCTACTGAGGATATGTACTAGCTGGAGTACCTGTACCTGCGGCATGAAAGACAGTGTAACCCATGAGGGATGTTATTATGAAAGAATGTACTGAGTATGTAACGCATAAAGTGGCCATAGGTAAAACAAGAGCTCAATGAAATCAGGTTTCAATAGTCAACTGTATAGATAAGGATAAAAGACCATATTTACTTGCATTAGTGGGATCACATACATTAAATTCTTTTCCTTACATTTCTCTTTTTTACTTTATAAACTTTGTAAGGCATATGATACAAATGACCAGCTGATCGGTAAAAGAAGATGACATATGCTAGGCATTTTAACCCCTAGGATACGATCCTCATAAATACAAAAATCGGGATCGACCCATGCTAGGCTTTCCTCTAATCCTTGGGATATAACCTATAAAATATAGATCGCGATTAAACCATGCTAGGTATTCCTTCCACCCCTGGGATACCACCCCTTAATAGGCAGATTCACTTGACATCATTTTTTTATTCTTTGGGATTGTTCTTTTGGTGGGCATAACATTATTGAATTTACAACTTTGGACAAGTAGTAAAAGACATACAAACCTGTACTTGATGTAATAACAATGATGTAGGAAGCAACAACAATAGTAATATAACACTTAGGAGTTTAAATAGCATAATGAACCTTGTCTGACTAAGAGAAGAACTCACAAAGCTTGTTGTTGAAAGTACCTTTTTCATATAGTACTTAGAAGAGTACATGTACAGATCTAGTAACAAACACATTTTGAAGTACTTTAACACACTAAGGAGTGGGAACCAAGTCGTTAAACACATTGGAGGTTGTACACTGCCATTACATATCATTTGAAAGGAAGAGCACTTATGAGGCTCACTTTATAACATAAGAGTTAAATTCATGCCAAAGAGTATGGGATCAAGAAGCCTTACATACCTTGTTGTACGACTCTGATAGCACACCAAATTAACCTTTTCCCTTTCAGATTATTATTCTACAATAGAGTAAGTAGTAAAACTACTATTAGTAGCTAACCAACATATTTGTGATACTTAACCTCACCAAAATAGTAGCCGGGCAGTAACCCATAATTTATCAAATCAAGTTGTTCTTTCCTCCCCTTTCCTTTACTCATGTCTATATACTATACAACCCTCTTATAAAGTCCTTCCTAACATTCCATGAGCTTCATAATGCATATAACTTAATATAAAATGTGTGATTGACAATAAGGTCATGTAACATCCAATTAAGTGGGGTGTCACCACATCTTCCATTGGTGCTTCAATACAACTACACACAACAATTCTATAATATTAGCCACTGCCTCCCAACAACAATACAAATAGAATAGTCCCTAATCAATCCTAAAATACTTCAGTATAATAGGAGAATATTCCAATCATCATTCCATGAGTTCTAGAAAATAATATAAACACAATTCTCCACCCAAAACATGTATGTAGGACGGAGGAAAAATAGGCAGTAACCTTACCTTGGTTTTTGTAATAGTTTATTCTCTTAACTTGTATCTCTTCAAGATATTGATTCCTTTACACATAAACCAAAAAAGAATAGAAAAATTTCTTAATAATCAAGAAAAATAAGACCACCAAACTTATTGTAACACCCCGTACTTGTTCTAAATTCATTTGATACCTTGGGGTCATATCTACCTAGGTGTTGAGATTCCATGGGTATGTGTTTTATAGTGTCATTGGTGCAACATTTGATATCGGACCTAATATGTGCAATTAGACCTTCGTAGGAAGTGTTTTGTGATTTCGTGGAGCATTTGTGTAATACCCCGTACACCTTCGAACCTCATTTGGTAACTTGGAGTCATGTTTACTTGATGATTAAGATCACTAAGTAAGTATTTTGTAGTGTTTTGATAAGGTATTGGATGATATGCAAGTATGGAAGAAGTGGCCGAAAAATTCAGCAAGGCATGAAAACTTGCGCCACTGCCCTGTTTAAGGGGGTGTAGTGCAAGCCTACAGGTTTAGAGGGCAAGGAAATCTTGCGCCACTGCCTTGCTTTGCAGCAGTGGCACAAGGCACAACAAATTGTGCCCTTCCGCGCTCGTTTTGTAATGCAATTCTACGTTGATTCTTATATGGTTTCTCTTGGTTATTTGGAGTTATTTGAGAATTTTTAAAGCTTAAAATACTTCAATACACTCCTACATGATCAAATCATGAAATATAAATAGTTATCCAAAATGTTCAATGAAGCCATGGGTGACTAGAATTCCTATTTTTGCGATTGAGACTACGAATGAGAATCTCGTAAGAGAATATTGTCGTGACATTATAGAATTATTTACACATGAGATATATGGTGAATTATACATGAAAGTTGATGGACTAAGCTACATGTGCAATTGGGCCCAAAATTAGGGCCCAAAATGGAATGAAAGACATGGCCCAAAAGGGCAAAATGATTCATTATTCCATTTGACCTTCTAGAACACCATATTATTAAATGTTAAAGAGTGGCTAAGTATGGACTCAAAAGCTTATAAAAGGGACCAAAAATCTGATTTTTATTCTACACAAGTCTTATGCATTTTTAGACCAAAAGAAGATATTTGCTCTCAAACCCTAAAGACTCAAAGCTAATTTTTGGAGCAAGATCATCACTTTTCAAGCTTGGGTAAGTAATTATTGTTATGGATTAACATATTATATGCATGGGAGATTATGTATATCATGTTGGTTGTGCTTGGAAATGGTGAACATGGCACTTTGTGTTTTTATATAAGATTTGTGATCCATGAGATTCAAGCTTGAATTATGACTTGTGCCTTTGATGGAAGAGCATGGTATGGATAACATATGAACATGTATTGTGTGATTTTGTTATTAAACTTGTTATTTTTCTAAAAGTGTAAATTGTGGGATTTTGGCCGATATGTGCTATGAGGTGTATTTAGGTGATTTGATGGATTATTTGTGATGTGGTGTGGATAAGAAAGTGTAAAGGAGAAGTGTTGTGGTGAAATGTGTTGATTATCATGTATTGGTCAATGTATGGAATATTGGGGGATTGTTGGAATAATAATTTCATCAATGGTTTTGTCAAGGGGAAATGGCATGTGTAACATTTGTAAGGTAGTCGGTGGTTAATGTGAATTCCGTTATGTATTTGTGTTGTAGAGTGACACATAAAAAAGGAGCGGGACTATTGTATGAACATCTAAGATTGTATATTCGTATTGCAAATACAAGATATGTAAGGTTACTCTATTCGTATCTTTCTGCGGAAAATATTATTCACATTGACATTACGCTTGTCCTATCCCGAAATATGCTAAGGTATCCTATATGCGGTTACCAATTATCAATATAACATGTTTCATACTCATTGATCAATTGTGAATAATGTCTAATATTCATTGGCAATGTTCCGAAAGTCCAATAAGGTTGTGTTTCAAAGTTTCAATAGTGGTTAGACTCATGTATATTTTTCAATAATCATTGTCCAATGGTTCCAATAGTGTTATGTTTCCACGGAGGCTATGTTTCAAATAATGTTTATTTGCATGTTTCTCACTCATTGATTATTGATCCAAAGCTTCAAATAAAGTTGCGACTATCATTGTATCGATTTCTCATAAGCAAAAGTATCAATCTCTCACAAGTAAAGGTATCAATATCAAAAGTAAAGAATTGAAGTAAGAATAAAGTAATGCATATTGGTTGTGTTCATAGGTGTTATCCATAGGGTGAAAACACTTGCATGATGATGTTATTCTATCCATGGGGTGCAAGAACACCCGCATGATGATGTTACTTTATCCATGGGGTGCAAAGAACACCCGCATGACGATATGATCTTATCCATGGGGTGAAAAGAATACCTGCATGACGATGATATTTTATCCATGGGGTGAAAAGAACACCTGCATGATGACGGCCCAGACAGTTTATGAGTGATGTAAAAGTAAAGTAAAGTAAAGGCAAGAGAAAGAAAGAACGTAATGTACATGGTTTCCAAAGTACTGAATAGTGACTCATCTACATTGTGACTTATCTATATTGGTTATGCGTTTGAACTTGAGTTCTTGAAAAACTTTCATATCTTACAAGTTTCATATGGCCTTACATACTCAGTACATTCTTCGTACTGACCCCTTTTGGGGAATTTATTTTACTTGCTGCAGGCGCAGGTGCTAGTAGACCTCCACAGTAGGTTGACAGTTAATTGCAGATCTTTGGTGAGCCCCAGTTGCTTCGGGACTTTCCGAGTCACAGTTGTACAGTTGTTTTGATGTTGTAAATGTTGTATAAAGCGGGGACTTGCCCCGACTTTTAGTTGGTCTTGTAAATATATCAGTTAGAAGCTTTTGTAGACATATGTGGGTGTGGGAATGCAAGAGACGTATGTTCATTTTGACTTGATGGATCTAACGGCCATAGTTTCATATTGTACATGTTTTCCATGACTTTCGCCATTGGCATTTTATATGTTATCGGTTACATAAGATAGTACGATGTTCATACGAGGATATGCATATGTACATGAGCAAAGATTGGTTCTGTCGGGCCATATCGGTTTCGGGTGCCAATCACGCCTCGTTGGGATTTAGGGCGTGACACTTATAGAGGGTTGTCCTATGATTTAAACATAGTGAGCATATATATATATATATATACATGTTCAAATGGAATGATGATTGCATGAATTAAAGATGTACACACATACTAGAGTTGGCAAGGATAATTTAGCTATGACCTGCAAGGGACGAGCTCAGTCCATGTACCAGTACCGATATGGTACCCGATCCATCAACAGTATAAACGTGACACCCGATCCACATATCATCTCAATATCATTTCAATACCATCTCAATATCAACATCATCTCAATATCAAATGGTCAATGTAAAATTCAGTCACTAATCATAAGTAATGGCCGAAAGCAAATCACAAGCACCCAATTCATATATAAGCACAGAGTCAAGTGAGTCATTACTACAATTAAAACATAACCTACCTCAATTCCTTGCTTGTGACCACTAACTTGCCACAAACTTTCCCTCTCCTTTCTACTTTGACTCTTTCTTGATCCATACACAATAATTACACAACTCTTAATACCATATTCCACCTTTCCTAACTATTAAGAACTCACATTTATCAATTTAATCTAAGGAATTTCCCTAGTTCATTATCCTAGGATTTTCTACCCTTTAAACTCTTGAATTGTATGTATTTTAGCATCACCTATAAGGATTCTACCATAGATAGTGTTTTCTAACACCCTAGAATCAATAACAACTTAAAACAACCTAATTTCCCACTAATTCATAAATTAGGGCTAAACTTCAATTTCTACCAAAATCATGATTCTTGCAATTTCTATGAATTTAAAGGAGTAATTCATGTTTAGAATGTAAATAAACCTTACCTCTAAAGATGAAAATCCCAAAATAGAAAATCACCTCCTACTAAGCCCTTGGACATTTCTTTTGAAAAGTGGGAAAGGAAAACATATTTTTTGGTTTTAAAACTGAAATCCTGTGTTTTCATCACTGCAGCAGAAATTTTGCTGCTGCAGCGGAGGATCTGCCGCTGCAACAACCCTCAAGCCAAGTGGGGTTACCGGTGCGACAACACTTCTGCCACTGCAATAGTGCCACTTCAGAGGCACTTCTATCGCAGTAGTGGGCCCAAACTAGTAACTCGAGACTTGGTCCCAGTTTTGGCCATTTCACAACACACTTCTCAAAATCTGACATCACGAACTAACTATTTTACTGTAATTACTATAATCATAGTTCTACTAACTTGTTCTACACACTGAAAGTTGCTACGACTTCCTAAACTCGTCCTCTAAAAAAATCAAATCAAAATCACCAACCAACGCTCTATTCACTATCATATTTCCCTAGACCACCACACACTCAAAATACGCCTAAGACTAAGCCAACCCTGAATTTTTAAATTTTTATCTAAGAAATGACTAAGAGAAGGTTCTACTCTCTATTTCAGCATAATGACTATTTGGGTCAATACATTAGATACCAATTATCACACCTCAAATCCAATTAGGATAGAAAGACAACCGATGCCCTAAAGACGAGAGAGAACTAACTTATAGCCTTACTTTTCACATGGTAACTATTATAGTTATGAAGCTTTGACAAATATATAAGCTATAGTAATGATAAATGAACAACATAGAGATAAACCCAAATAGTATATACATGACTTGGCCGTTGAGGCCACAACTGTTAAAGAACCAAACATAACTGCACTTTATACATTAGTCTACAAAGCCTCTATAAGATCGACAAACTTGGTCTTGGTTGAGATAGGGCCCACCTTATCCTTAACTATAATACAATACCAAAATATATACAAAAGACTCGAAAAATCTCCGAATCAACCTGGAGCTCACTAACCACGACTGAGTGTCCTGTGCTTCTATTGAGGATATGTACTAGCTGGAGTACCTGTACCTGCGGCATGAAAGACAGTGTAACCCATGAGGGATGTTAGTATGAAAGAATGTACTGAGTATGTAACGCATAAAGTGGCCATAGGTAAAACAAGAGCTCAATGAAATCAGGTTTCAATAGTCAACTGTATAGATAAGGATATAAGACCATATTTACTTGCATTAGTGGGATCACATACATTAAATTCTTTTCCTTACATTTCTCTTTTTTACTTTATAAACTTTGTAAGGCATATGATACAAATGACCAGCTGATCAGTGGTAAAAGAAGATGACATATGCTAGGCATTTTAACCCCTAGGATACGATCCTCATAAATACACAAATCGGGATCGACCCATGCTAGGCTTTCCTCGAATCCTTGGGATATAACCTATAAAATATAGATCGCGATTAAACCATGCTAGGTATTCCTTCCACCCCTAGGATACCACCCCTTAATAGGCAGATTCATTTGACAGCATTTTTTTATTCTTTGGGATTGTTCTTTTGGTGGGCATAACATTATTGAGTTTACAACTTTGGACAAGTAGTAAAATACATACAAACCTGTACTTGATGTAATAACAATGATGTAGGAAGCAACAATAATAGTAATATAGCACTTAGGAGTTTAAATAGCACAATGAACCTTGTCTGACTAAGAGAAGAACTCACAAAGCTTGTTGTTGAAAGTACCTTTTTCATATAGTACTTAGAAGAGTACATGTACAGATCTAGTAACAAACACATTTTGAAGTACTTTAACACACTAAGGAGTGGGAACCAAGTCGTTACACACATTGGAGGTTGTACACTGCCATTACATAGCATTTGAAAGGAAGAGCACTTAGGAAGCTCACTTTATAACATAAGAGTTAAATTCATGCCAAAGAGTATGGGATCAAGAAGCCTTACATACCTTGTTGTATGACTCTGATAGCACACCAAATTAACCTTTTCCCTTTCAGATTATTAATCTACAGTAGAGTAAGTAGTAAAACTAGTATTAGTAGCTAACCAACATATTTGTGATACTTAACCTCACCAAAATAGTAGCCGGGCAGTAACCCATAATTTATCAAATCAAGGTGTTCTTTCCTCCCCTTTACTTTACACATGTCTATATACTATACAACCCTCTTATAAAGTCCTTCCTAACACTACATGAGCTTCATAACACAAATAACTTAATATAAAATGTGTGATCGACAATAAGGTCATGTAACATCCAATTAAGTGGGGTGTCACCACATCTTCCATTGGTGCTTCAACACAACTACACACAACCATTCTATAATATTAGCCACTGCCTCCCAACAACAATACACATACAATAGTCCCTAATCAATCCTAAAATACTTCAGTATAATAGGAGAATATTCCAATCATCATTCCATGAGTTCTAGAAAATAATATAAACACAATTCTCCACCCAAAACATGTATGTAGGACGGGGGAAAAATAGGCAGTAACCTTACCTTGGTTTTTGTAATAGTTTATTCTCTTAACTTTTATCTCTTCAAGATATTGATTCCTTTACACACAAACCAAAAAAGAATAGAAAGATTTCTTAATAATCAAGAAAAATAAGACCACCAAACTTATTGTAACACCCCGTACTTGTTCTAAATTCATTTGATGCCTTGGGGTCATATCTACCTAGGTGTTGAGATTCCATGGGTATGTGTTTTATAGTGTCATTGGTGCAACATTTGATATCGGACCTAATATGTGCGATTAGACCTTCGTAAGAGGTGTTTTGTGATTTCGTGGAGCATTTGTGTAATACCCCGTACACCTTCCAACCTCATTTGGTAACTTGTAGTCATGTTTACTTGATGATTAAGATCACTAAGTAAGTATTTTGTGGTGTTTTGATAAGGTATTTGATGATATGCAAGTATGGAAGAAGTGGCCGAAAAATTCAGCAAGGCATGAAAACTTGTGCCACTGCCCTTTTTAAGGGGGTGTAGCAAAAGCCTTCAGGTTCAGAGGGCAAGGAAATCTTGCGCCACTTCCTTGCTTTGCAGCAGTGGCACAAGGCACAACAAATTGTGCCCTTCCGCGCTCGTTTTGTAACGCAATTCTACGTCGATTCTTATATGGTTTCTCTTGGTTCTTTGGAGTTCTTTGAGAATTGTTAAAGCTTAAAATACTTCAATACACTCCTACATGATCAAATCATGAAATATAAATAGTTATCCAAAATGTTCAATGAAGCCATGGGCGACTAGAATTCCTATTTTTGCGATTGAGACTACGAATGAGAATCTCGTAAGAGAATATTGTCGTGACATTATGGAATTATTTACACATGAGATATATGGTGAATTATACATGAAAGTTGATGGACTAAGCTACATGTGCAATTGGGCCCAAATTAGGGCCCAAAATGGAATGAAAGACATGGCCCAAAAGGGCAAAATGATTCATTATTCCATTTGACCATCTAGAACACCATATTAAATGTTAAAGAGTGGCTAAGGATGGACTCAAAAGCTTATAAAAGGGACCAAAAATCTGATTTTTATTCTACACAAGTCTCATGCATTTTTAGGCCAAAAGAAGATATTTGCTCTCAAACCCTAAAGACTCAAAGCTAATTTTTGGAGCAAGATCATCACTTTTCAAGCTTGGGTAAGTAATTATTGTTATGGATTAACATATTATATGCATGGGAGATTATGTATATCATGTTGGTTGTGCTTGGAAATGGTGAACATGGCACTTTGTGTTTTTATATAAGATTTGTGATCCATGAGATTCAAGCTTGAATTATGACTTGTGCCTTTGATGGAAGAGCATGGTATGGATAACATATGAACATGTATTGTGTGATTTTGTTATTAAACTTGTTATTTTTCTAAAAGTGTAAATTGTGGGATTTTGGCCGATAGGTGCTATGAGGTGTATTAAGGTAATTTGATGGATTATTTGTGATGTGGTGTGGATAAGAAAGTGTAAAGGAGAAGTGTTGTGGTGAAATGTGTTGATTATCATGTATTGTTCAATGTATGGAATATTGGGGAATTTTTGGAATAATAATTTCATCAATGGTTTTTTCAAGGGGAAATGGCATGTGTAAAGGCAAATATGCAACTCATTGACGTTATATACATTTGTAAGGTAGTTGGTGGTTAATGTGAATTCTGTTATGTATTTGTGTTGTAGAGTGACACATAAAGAAGGAGCGGGACTACTGTATGCACATCTAAGATTGTATATTCGTATTGCAAATACAAGGTATGTAAGGTTACTATGTCCGTGTCTTTCTGCGGCAAATATTATTCACATTGACATTACGCTTGTCCTATCCCGAAATATGCTAAGGTATCCTATATGCGGTTACCAATTGTCAATATAACATGTTTCATACTCATTGATCAATTGTGAATAATGTCTAATATTCATTGGCAATGTTCCGAAAGTCCAATAAGGTTGTGTTTCAAAGTTTCAATAGTGGTTAGACTCATGTATCTTGTTCAATAATCTTTGTCCAATGGTTCCAATAGTGTTATGTTTCCACGAAGGCTATGTTTCCAATAATGTTTATTTGCATGTTTCTCACTCATTGATTATTGATCCAAAGCTTCAAATAAAGTTGCGACTATCATTGTATCGATCTCTCATAAGAAAAAGTATCAATCTTTCACAAGTAAAGGTATCAATCTCAAAAGTAAAGAAATAAAGTAAGAATAAAGTAATGCATATTGGTTGTGTTCATGGGTGTTATCCATGGGGTGCAAACACCTGCATGATGATGTTATTCTATCCATGGGGTACAAGAACACCCGCATGATGATGTTACTTTATCCATGGGGTGCAAAGAACACCCGCATGACGATATGATCTTATCCATGGGGTGAAAAAAATACCTGCATGACGATGATATTTTATCCATGGGGTGAAAAGAACACCTGCATGATGATGGCCCAGACGGTTTATGAGTGATGTAAAAGTAAAGTAAAGTAAAGGCAAGAGAAAGAAAGAACGTAATGTACATGGTTTCCAAAGTACTGAATAGTGACTCATCTACATTGTGACTTATCTATATTGGTTTTGCATTTGAACTTGAGTTCTTGACATACTTTCATATCTTACAAGTTTCATATGGCCTTACATACTCAGTTCATTTTTCGTAGGGGAATTTATTTTACTTGCTGCAGGCGCAGGTGCTACTAGACCTCCACAGTAGGTTGACAGTTAATTGCAGATCTTTGGTGAGCCCCAGTTGCTTCGGGACTTTTCGAGTCACAGTTGTACAGTTGTTTTGATGTTGTAAATGTTGTATAAAGCGGGGACTTGTCCCAACTTTTAGTTGGTCTTGTAAATGTATCAGTTAGAGGCTTTTGTAGACATATATGGGTATGGGAATGCAAGAGACGTATGTTCATTTTGACTTGATGGCTCTAACGGCCATAGTTTCATATTGTACATGTTTTCCATGACTTCCGCCATTGGCATTTTATATGTTATCGGTTACATGAGATAGTACGATGTTCATACGAGGATATACATATGTACATGAGCAAAGATTGGTTCTGTCGGGCCATATCGGCTTCGGGTGCCAATCACGCCTCGTTGGGATTTGGGGCGTGACACTTATAGAGGGTTGTCCTATGATTTAAACATAGTGAGCATAATTCCCATAGTTTCCTTAAGCTAAGTTCATGAAATACACTTACCTTTAGCTTGGAAGGAAAGGAAATACCAAGAACCCTAATAGGAATTCTAGGACAATCGTAGAACCAAAGAGAGAACAAGAGCAAACTCCAGAAATTCTGATTTTGCTTTCAAGTTAAAATGAGTCAATTAAGCTGATTTCAACCCCTTTAAATGAAGCTGCTCTTGGCCAACTTTCTTGGCCATTTTGGGCCATAACTTGTCAAGTAGGTGCATCACCTACTTGACCATTTGATATGGGAATTTGTGGGCTTGAAATTATTGGGCCTTGACTGCTCATACTTCTTCTTTTATTTTACATTTAGTTTGGGCCAGAATTTCCAAATAGGTGATGGTGTACTTGGCCCGCCTAACAAGATGGTCAAAAGTTTTAGTAGGTGATGCACCTACTTGGTCCTTTAGGATGGTCAATAAGTCAAAGTAGGTGATGCACCTACTTGTCACCTACTAGCTTAATTTAAGTCCAGCAAGTAGCTCACTTATTTTATTCCATTTTCTAAATCTTAATCCCTCTATCTTAACTTAATACTTGTATACACTTTTCCACTTTGAAACTTAAGCTTAAATACCACTTTGTTGTGTCAAGTTCAAATACTTTCGTGACATTAACTTGATCGAGTCACATTAAAAGGTACGGGTAATATCTTTCAAACCTATTTACACCTTCAATACTAGCATAAGAAATCTTGTCCATTACCTATACCACAAGGCTATATAAAGTGCCATATAAATAGAATAAGTACATGCAAAATATGGGGTGTTACACCAATTTACCCCTCATTCGCCCCCGAACGACAACTAGCCTAAAATGATACAACAACAAAATAAGAAATACCTGAGTCAATGAATAAGTATGGATAGAACTTGCATATATCCACCTCCATATTCCATGTTGCTTCCTCAATCAGACGATTCCTCCACTGAACCTTCCTTGATGGAATGAAATTAGTTCTCAACTTTCTCACATCCCTTTCCAAGTTAGCAATTGGCTCCTCTTCATAATAGAGCTCCTTGTTGAACAATTTTGAGTCCCAACGAATGATGTAATCTCCATCTCCGTGGTACTTTTTGAGTATTGACACATGAAACACAAGATAAACCCCTGATAAGCTAGGAGGCAAAGCCAACTTATATGCCGCCGACCCAAGGCCAACCTACATGCCAGCAACCCTACTCCATTTAAAATCTCAAAGGGTCTAATGTAGTTCAGACTCAACTTCCCCTTCTTACTGAAATGCATCATACCCTTCGTGGGTGACACTTTTAACAACATTTTCTCACCCTTCTTAAATTTCATATCTCTTACCTTATTATCTGTATATTCTTTTTGTCAACTCTGAGCTGCTACCAACTTTTACTGGATGAACCTCACTTTCTCCATCGACTCGTTTAGCATATCAGTGCCCTAAGGTATTACCTCGAAAGCATCAAACCATCCAATCGATGACCTATATCTTCCCCATACAAGGTTTAAAAAGAAGCCATTTCAATACTAGAATGGTAGCTATTGTTATAAGCAAATTTGCACAAGGGTAGCTATTGGTCCTACTGACCATCAAAGTCCATCACACAAGCTCAGAGCATATCTTTAAGTACCTAGATTATTCGTTCTGACTGCCCATCGGTGTGCAGATGAAAAGATATACTTAGGTTCAACCTTGTACCCAATTCTGACTGAAACCTCTACCAAAAGTTGGAGGTAAACTGAGTTCCTCTATCTGACACTATGGAAACAGGTACCCCATGGAGTCTTACAATCTCCTTCATATATATCTTGGCCAACTTTGTTGCATTGTAGTCCACCCTTACCAGAATAAAGTGAGCAGACTTGGTCAACCAATCGAATATCACCTATATAGAGTCACACTTCCTCAAAGTCTTAGGAAGACCCACAACAAAATCCATGGTTAGCCTTTCCCACTTCCACTTCAGAATGTGCATTCTCTGAAAAGTGCCACCCGATTTTTGATGTTCATAATTGACCTGTTGACAATTCTGACACTTGGTCACAAAATCTACAATCTTTCGCTTTATTCTTCGCCACCAATAATGTTGTCTCAAGTCTTTGTACATTTTGGTTGCACCCAGATGTATAGAATACATAGAATTATGAGCCTCTGCAAGAATGGTAGAAATAAAGTTGCCCACACGAGGCACACACATGTGCCCCCGAATCCTTAACACTCCTTCTTCATCAAGAATGGCCTCCTTGGCCTCACCATGCAACACCTTCTCCCTAAGGTTTCTCAACTTCTTGTCTTCAAATTACCTACTCATAATCTTCTCAAAGAAAGTAGACTTAGACTCCACATGGGATAACACTCCTCCCTTGCTAGTCACTTGCAATCTCATGAAATCATTAGTTAGAGTCTGTTCCTCTCTAGCCAATGGGTGCCTCGACCCTCTAACCACACCAAACTTCCCATGCTTGCTGGTTTCTGGCTCAATACGTCTTCCACCACATTGGCCTTGCCGGGAGGATATAAGATTGAGATATCATAATATTTGATCAATTCCATTCACCTTCTCTGCCTTAAGTTCATGCCTCGCTGAGTAAACACATGTTGTAAACTACAGTGGTTTATGAACACCTCACACTTCACCCAATAGAGGTAATGTCTCCATATTTTCAAATCAAAAACCACTTCTGCCAATTCCAAATCGTGGATAGGATAGTTCTTCTCAGATGACTTCAGCTGCCTCGAAGCATAAGCAATTATATTCTAACCCTGCACCAAAACAACACCTAAACCAGACCGTGAATCATCACGATACATATTGAAATCCTTACCGTCTATACGTAAGGTAAGAATAGGACCTGAAGTTAGCAAAGTATTGAGATTTTGAAAGCTCTCTTCACACTTGTCATCCCACATAAAAGGTACCTTTTTTTGAGTCAAGTGAGTCATATGTGAAGCAATGGAGGCGACCCTTTGACGAACCGACAATAGTAACTGGCCAACCCCATAAAACTATAAACCTCTATAACATTGGTCGGTCTGGACCATTTTTAACAACTTCAACCTTCTACAGATCTACCATAACCCCTTCCTTAGAACCCACATGCCCCAAAAAGAACACTGAGGACAACTAAAATTCACACTTTGAATACTTAGCATAAAGTTGCTTCTCCTTAAGTAACCCCAACATTGTACGCAAGTGAGTTTCATGCTCCTCCTTAATCTTTGAGTAAACCAAAATATCATTAATGAAAACAACAATGAACGAATCCAAAAATTTCTTGAACACTCTATTCATCAAGTTCATAAATGTGGCTGGGGCATTGGTCAGACCAAAAGACATAACCAAAAACTCATAATGTCCATAATTAGTTTGGAAGGGAGTCTTTGGGATGTCTTCCACCTGACTCTTAAGCTGATGGTAACCAGACCTCAAATCAATATTTAAGAACACTGCGGCTCCCTATAACTAGTCGAATAAATCATCTATTCTAAGCAAAGAATACTTATTACGAATCATCACCTTATTCAACTGTCGATAATCTATGCATACTTGCATACTACCATCCTTCTTTTTCATGAAAAGCACAGGAATACCCCAAGGCGAGACACTCGGATGAATAAAACCCTTCCCCAACATATTTTACAACTGGGATTTTAATTCTCTCAACTTTGCAGGTGCTATCCTATAAGAAGGGATAACTATGGGGCGGATTCCCAATTTTAAGTCTATAAAATATTCAAACTCATGGTCATGAGGCATGCCAGGGAGGTTATCAGGGAACATCCATAAGAATTTACAAACTACTAAAACTGACACAATAGGAGGAACTACTTAACTATCACTCCGAATATGAGCTAGGAACACCATACACCCCCGCTTGACTAACTTCTGAGCATCAATAACTGACATAATTCTCACATGAGTAGGCTTAAAATACCTTCTCAATCTATCTTTCCCGTCCCAGACATAACTACAGTGACATTGTTAGTATAACAATCAAGAATAGCACGGTGGGGAGAAAACCAACTTATTCCCAAAATAATATAACACTCCTCCATATCTAAGATCACTAAGTCTTCCAAAGTTTCATTCCCTCTAAACATCACAAGACAAGCACGATAAACCTGATACGCATATATAAAAAAAACCACAAGTGTAGACACATACATAAGAGTATCAAGAAATTCACATTTTAAATTGCAACCCTAGGCAAATTTCATAGACACATAGGAGAAAGTAGGCCCGAGAAAAAATAACACAGAAGCCATATGATCACAGATAGGAATAGTACAGTGATCACAACATCAAAAGCTTCATCTTCAGGACCAGTCGGAACAACATACAGATGAGCCTTATCACAACCTTAACCACTATATCTGCTAGCCTGAGATCCACACTGAACAACTTGTCCTCCACCACTATTAGCTTGGTAGCTACCCCTCCCTACATTGTGACCACTATGCCTACCCTGTAGATGATCCCTACCATATCATCCACCACCACAACCTGCTGGAACTAAAGCACTAGAAGTTGGCTGCTGAGTTAACTGACCTGTAGATAAGAATTTAGGTCAATACCTAAGAATGTGACCCAAACCCCTACACTCATTGCACCTAATCCCTAAGGTAGGTCACTAAACAAAAAATGATGAAGGCGTAAAATTGTCCGTGACCCCAGACACAAACATGATTGAATGGAATGGCCGAGAAGAATACCCAGTGAACCACAACCCCTATAAAAAGTACCACTGAATTGACCCATTTTTTGGGCCTTCTTTTCCTCTGCCTTCACCTCTCTTTGCTTCTTAATCCCTTCCACTTTCTTTGTAAACTCAACCATATCTTGGAAAGTCTTTTCGAATGTAGCCACTGGCAGTGGCATCACCTGAAGATCGGAGTTCAGACCTTTCACAAAATACCTGATTCTCTCCTCCTCTAAAGGAATCAATTGAAGTGCATAGTGAGACAAGACATGAAACTTGGGCTCATAGGCCAACACAGATAAATCACCCTGCTCAAGTTTTAGGAACTCATCCTTCTTCTGATCTTGATATGTATGAGGAACATACTTCTCAAGAAACATATTCTGAGACTAGAACCAAGTAAGTAGAGGTAAACCAACTCTACACTGTACAAAAGACCTCCACAATTTCTTGGACTTTGCTTGCAACTGGAATGCCACAAATGCCACACCATACCTCTCCATAATACCTATCTTGTGCAGACACTCGTGACAGTCAATCAAGAACTCAAATGCATCCTTTGATTCAGTATCTCAAAACACAAAAGATTTCATTTCATAAAATTACAAAATAGTCCATGCTCATCATTAATCATCACCAGTACCAATACTTATTGGGGAAACACTCCTATCTCAGAGCCCTTGTCCATACGGGGTGCTATAATAGTATTATGCTATAAGGCTGGGAATGGAAATGTAGGCACTGCTGGAGTAGTACATGTATCGGCCAAGCTGCTCAGAAAATCCAACACTTGCTAAATCAATTTTGCGGACATAGGCACCTGAGTTGCACTATTCTCTACTGGCACCACATTATCCAGAACTAACACTTCCTCCTCATTATGACCTAAAACTGGAGCATTCTGCTATGGGAGAACAAATAATGTTCTCTGCCTTACCGGTCCTCCAGCTGCTCGGGCACTACCCCTGATAGATGCTGCCTCTGATCCTCCCGTTCTTGCTCTGCCCCTAACTCGAGGCCTGCCCCAAACAGCAGCCTCCGCGGCCTGTGCTGGTGCTGCTACTGGTGCAGCTGTTGCTGCTCTTCTGGAATGAGTGTTTACCATCTGCGAAACAAGAGTGAATAAAGTTAGATATCAATTTGGATCACCAGATACCAATTGGAATCAAGTACGAGCACGAAAGGAATAAAAAAGTGAATTATTTCCTAAAGTTGTATAGCCTCTCAAAGAAAAGTATTTATGTCTTCGTACCATTCCGCAAGACTCTTCTAGCCTATTTTTATGCGACGAGATCTACGAACCTAGTACTCTGATACCATTTTTGTCATGACCCAATTAGTCATGAGTGGCACCCACCCTTACTCTACCACGGGAGAGCCATCTAACCTAACCCTTAACCAACTAAATCAAACCTTCACATGACATTTTCCTCAAATACTAAACATTAATTCACTAAAACACAATGTTATCAACCAAGTTCAATACTAACTTAATAAATGTCCAAAGACAAGAAAATAGAGTGTAAAAATATCTCTAATTATTACAATCCTCAAGACCTGAAGTCATCATACAAGAACATCTAAATATTATCCAAAACCAAGTCTAAAAGATCATCTGAAACACTAAATAAAGGAATGTCTTAGTCTTGAAACAAAGGACATGAAGAATGTAAGAAAGACACAATGGCTGCCCGGACATACTGCTCACCCTTGAATCGATGTTTGAAATCACTAGCTAGAGTTGAGGTCTCATCTCAAATGCTGGAACACGCTCTGCACTCAACAAAAATAAAAATACAGGTATTATTAGTAGAACAACTAAGTACTGGAAGACATCATTGGCCAACTCAACTCAACACTTTACAAATAGGCAAATTAGACGCAAGTAACAACAATCAAAACACAACTCATAATTAGTTACAAACCAAATATAGGCATTACACTTCATCTCATCAAAAATATAAGTATACAAGTACATCAATTACACTTAGGCAGATTCTTCAACAATGTTCATCACATCATTATATATATATATATATATATATATGCATATACGTATTCGAATAGAATGATGATTTCATGAATGCAAGATGTGCACACATACTAGAGTCGGTAAGGACTCTACAGATATGACCTACAAGGGACAAGCTCAGTCCTTGTACCAGTACCGACATGATACCCAATCCCATAACAGTGTCGACGTGACACTCGATCCACATATCATCTCAATACCATCTCAATATCAATATCATCTCAACACCATCTCAACATCATATCAATATCAAATGTTCAATGCAAGATGCAGTCAATAATCATAAGTAATGCCCGAAAGTGAATCACAAACACCCAATTCATACATAAGCACAAAGTTAAGTGAGTCTTTACACAATTAAACCATAACCTACCTCGATTCCTTTCTTGAAACCACTAAATTGCCATAAACTTTCCCTTCCTTTCAATTTTGGCTCGTTCTTGATCTATACACAATAATTGGATAACTCTTAATACAATATTCTACCTTTTCTAACTATTAGGACCTCACATTTATCAATTTAAGGAATTACCCTAGTTCATCATCTTAGGGGTTTCTACCCTTTAAAATCTTGAATTCCTTGTATTTTAGCGTCACCAACAAGGAATCTACCATAGAAAGTATTTTCTAACACCCTAGAATTAATAACAACTGAAAACAACCTAATTTTCCACCAATTCATAAATTAGGGCTAAACTCCAATTTCTACTATATCATTATTCTTGCGATTTCTATGAATTTAAAGGAGTGATTCAAGTTTAGAAAGTAAAGAAACCTTACCTCCAAAGATAAAAATCCCCAAAACTGAAGAAAATCACCTCCTGCTAAGCCCTTGGACATTTTTTTAGAAAGTGGGAATGAATTTTTTTTTTCTAGTCTTAAAAATGAAATCTTGCATTTTCACCGCTGCAACGATACTTTTGCTGCTGCAGCGGAGAATTTGCCACTGCAGTGGCCCTCAGGCCAAATGGGGTTGCCAGTGCGGCGACACTTCTGCTGGTGCTGCTACAATGAAACTTTTGTCACTGCAGTGGGCCTAAGCTAGTAACTCGGGACTTGGTCCCAATTCTGGTCGTTTCACAATACACTTCTCAAAAATTGACATCATGAACTAACCCTTTCATGGTAATTGCTATAACCAGAGTTCTACTAACTCATTCTGCACATTGAAAGTTGCTACATCTTCCTAAACTCGTCTTCTAACACAAAATCAAATCAAAATCACCAACCAACACTCTAATCACTAGCAAATTTTCCTAGACCACCACATGTTCAATATATACCTAAGACTAGGACAACCCTAAATTTTTAAAAAAAATTTCTAAGGAAAGACTAAGCGAAGGTTCTACTCTCTATACCAGCGTAACGATGATTTGGATAGTTACAACAACCCTTTCCCTCTTATAAAAAGATAATCCATCTCTTCCAATAGACGGATAATATTTTCAAATTTTTACAGATGTTTGACATTATTTTGTGCACATGTTATTCTCTTTCTTCTTCGTCTACATAAATTTGGTAACATATCAATGTCTTCAGTCAAAGACTCTTTCATCCTCTTCAAGCAAGGAGAGATAACTGTTGACACCCAATTTTGGCTTGACATTTAAAAAATAAATAACTTTAGACTTTTTATTCGTTAAATTGCATAAAAATAATTTTTTATATATTTTTTGTTTAATTTTAACACAAGTTATTGATAATTATCCTTGTTCTAGAAAATGTTAGGATATTTATTAATTTATTATTATTTTTAATTAATTTCTAACTGTCACTAATTTTTACATTGTCGTTTTATAAACAAATGTTATTTGAGTTTTATTAAATCATCATTTTTAGATTTAACTCAAATCATATTTTTATCTGGCATTAAATACATTTTAAAATTTATTTTTATCATAGTCCATTAATACATAAAGACAAAGAAGATATTTTTTACATAGATAAGATCAAATATCCATAGTTTTGGATAACCCATGGTTTTTCAAAACTATTGTATTAAGCACACAGTTTTTCTCTCGAGTGATTTTTTTTCTTCTATAAAACCTATCCACTCCCTTTACAAATTTTTGGTGGTGGAAATTTCCTAATTAGACAAACCCTAAAAAATCTCTTTCTCCCTTTCCATTTTTGGCAAGAAATCACCGCCACCCATATTCCTTTTTCCCCATTTGTTCAGGTGAACTCCGACTAGCTCCACTACCCAAGTATTGGAGATCCACCACCCACAACCACTACTCTACATCAAAAAATAACTAAACAACCACCAGAAACCACAAGTCCCCCATCCCCGTTCAACTCCAGTGGAGTGACATCATTAACAGCAAGATCAAAGCTTAGTAAAAACCAATGAAATAGTCCCTCAGTCTATTGTTGTCCTCCCTCAATAACAACAACGGTCTTGGCCGATCACCATGAACCAACCATCATTAAACCAAAGCCAAACCAACCCCACAATATTTGAGCTCATCGGAGCTTCGAGTAAAAATGAGTCGCTCCACTACAACACCGCCACCACCATAAATAAAAGACACAACTAGATCTGGATTGAAACTCTGGGCAGGTCAATCAAAAATCCAATGACCTCCATTAATAGCAAACAACAAACAACTCCATCCAACAAAGTCACAACCAGATCTGGCCGGAGGAGTTTAGACTCCGGACAACCTCCATTTCTTCTCATTTTGTTACTGATATGGCCCGAAAAACACATTCCGGTGCACTTCACTATTTTGCCTTGGTTTTTGGTAGAGTTTTTGAACTATTTTATAATTTTTGATCGATTTTGTTTACTCTTGTGTTAAGGTATAAGTTTCCTACGCTTTTACTAGTCTTGAGATTTTCCCAATCGCTTTTTTGTCTATTTACTGATGTTGTGATATTTTTTTGGCCACTGTTATTATATTGTTCTTGTTTTCCATAGCTTGTTATTGTTGGTGGACTGATTTTAGTTGCTTGAAATCCTTTTTCTAGTGAGCTATGTTGAAAAACAATTATTCAATGTTGATTTCATTTTGTGAATCTTTCCTTTGAGTTGGAATTAACTTGCTTCTATGCTATTGTTTTTGTTTTATTAGCATATTGTTACATTTTCCAGTGATCTATTTTGGTATTAGCATATTGTTGCTTGAATCTCTATTTTTATGTCTTATTATTTTGTTCATTATTCACCATGTGAATTTTCAATTTTGGATTTATTTAACTTTTTATTTTGCTTAATTAGTTATCAGGTATTCATATACTTGGCCAATGATAAAATTTCTCCGTCAGATTTTTGAGGCCTCTCCATTATAAAAGACATATTTTATTTTAATTTTAATTAATTTATTCAAGTTTCAATAATTGACCAATGATAAAATCTCTCTGTTGGATTTTTGAGGCCTTCCCATTAAAAAAGACGTATTTTATTTTCAATTTAAATTATTTTATTATTTATTTTATTCAAGTTTTCATACTTGGACAATGAAGAAATTTTCATCGATTTCCAAGACCTCTCATGTACAAAAGATGAGTTTTACTTTTTGTTATTACGTTTTAATTAGTGTTGATTTATATTCGTTCATTACTAACACTTTTACCAAATAATTTTATACGTACACAGAGTTGCTTTCCAAAGAAGACACTCAAATTTAAATACTAGAACCATGTTGAATTGATCATTATATTTATTTATTTTGTTTTACAATAGACAAATACTAGGCCATCTTCGTTATTCATGTTATACATTATTCTGTATATGTTTTATTTTCTTATACTTGCAAATGATTTTTTATCTCCTCCCCAATTGAAAAAATGAGTTCAGTCGGAACCCACCGTTGTGAATTTCGAATGGTGCCTAACACCTTCCCTTTAGAATAACTTGAACCCTTACCTAGAATCTAATTGGTTTTGCAGATTAAAAGTCTTCTTTAAATTAATAGGTTTCCTAAAATTAGGTGGCGACCCTCTAAATATTTTATTAAATAATTAATTAATTTTTGAATCCTAACGTTGCACCTTAGGAAAATAGGGATTGTGACACGATAATCAAATTCAGTTGTGTTCATGTGGGGTACAAACTCGGGCCCATATAGAAAACACTGAATGGAGCTCTCAAAAATATCTATGTGACGGCCCTTCACCCTCACATTCTCCAAAGGTGGCAGTGATTTGACCGACTTTGTCTTTGTAGTTGAGTTTATCAAAGTCGTTGCATATGTTGCATAGAACTCACAGAGTAAGGTAGGGCTGTAGGAATCTAAATTTAATTTGCCAAAATCACACCTTGAAATAAAGTATAACACGATCGTTGATCAAATATAAAACCCAATTAGGCTAGGGTCGACCCACAGGGAATATGGCATATCTCATGAGCATTTGAATAAAACATATAAAGATTGAAACACAATGCAAAAGCTAACATGTGGCTGAACTTAAGAATAAAGATAAAATAAAAATTAGACTTTTATTTTTGAAAACATAAGATCTTTTGAGAACTGGTTAAAATTTACTTAATTTACTGTCTATCTTGTCAAAGAAGCCTCTACTAACAATTTGGAGACACTGTTCATGGGGACAAGAACCCAAAATACATTTATGGACGCAAAATGACTACCAACATGACTACTAGGTTGTGCCTTCTTGAAAGACGGAAAGCTCATCAACAGATGGAATCCTACCACAGAGTATGGTCACGTACTTGAATAGCTGAATCTACATTACATGAAAAATATAGTGCAAGATGCAGTCAATACAATGGAATGTACTAGTATGTACGTTATATACACATACATATACATATAGATAATTTTAGTGAGAGAATAAGAGTATCTTAAAATCATAAGTGAAGATCAAAAAATAAATCATGGAAAAAGTCTTTTAAAACATCTTAAGCATGCTGAAAGTCTATAGAGAATCATAGGTTATAGAATTTGCATAAAACTTCTTTTCTTGATGCATATATGTATATAGATATAATTAAATCATAAATATAATAGCTTGGTGGGAGTTTTTTCTAACCGACATACACCATGTGAGCTCGTGATGCACCAACTTACAATCCCCATTGGAGAGAGTTTCCTTATACTTGACAAGGTATAGAATTTATCTATCTAGGGATCCAATCTAAGCCTCTTAGGCTAACATAAACCTATGGTGGCAGGTAGTTCTGGGACAAGTGTTATCTAGAATGCAAGTCCGCTCGGTCCTAAATAATCCTCCCAAAACATATAGCTCATATCATATCTTGTGACATATATAGATGTCAAAATTATTCGTAAATCATATTAGACATACATAGATGTCATATTGTTCATAGATCATTGATGGCAAATCTGGATGTCGTACTAATCATGAAAATTACTACTACGAGCCTAAGATTAAATCTTTCTTTCAGAGAAATATCTTTACTTTTATGCATATAGATTACAACACAAAGAAACTTGGTTGAAATCATACATAACTTATAAATCCCCATACTAGATTTCAGGACTTTGTAAATAATCTCAAAACATGCTTGGAGAATCAAAATCATATTATCAAACATTCTTTTCATATAAATTCATTGATATGCATAAGAAATCTTTCATAAAAACCATAACTTTGCATGAAAATCATAACTTGAAGAAGATTGGGTAAAACCCCTAGCTTTAAACATAATTTATCATATCATTAAGATACTTGGGCGTCAGGATGAAAGGAATCCATCACTGAATCTTGTCCTAAGCAAATATGAATGCTTGACAAGGAGAACTTAAGAAATTTGCTTGATTGGAACCCTAGCTTGCTTGATCTTGTTTAGACTTGTTAGGGATTTGTTCTAGACTTGTTCTTGAGAGATTAGGGGAAGAATAGGCTTTAGGATCTCATATATATAGCTTTTGCTGACCAATATATCACAGAAAAGGTTTAAAAGATGAGGAAATGATGATTCTACCCTTAAGGAAAAGTGCAAAATTTTCACTGTGCAGGCTGCCACGACTCAACCTACGAGTCGTGGCTTCTATGTACGACCCGTGCCTCCTCTTGTGGTCATTGAAGGAGCTTTCAAGTTTCTAATTCGATCAATATGGGTCATGATACGACCCGTACCTTCACCCGTAGCTTCTGGAAGATTTTTATTAGTATCTAGATCCCATCTCACGAGTCCATGTATGGCTCATACATGCTACCTATTGCTGATACTGAGGGTTGTAGTCACTAGACAGTCTTTACTAAAATGCTCATAACTTTTTACTCCGGAATCGAATTAGCGAATGGTCGGTGGCGCTGGAAAGAAGACTAAAGAATCTTTAATTTGATAGTTGTTGGGATACATACCACTTTATATTCTATTATAAATGATCATTTGAAATTGATCCTAGTAGAATCTTATACTAGAACTTAGTCGGTAGAGGAGTTTTTGACTCGAATTTGTGCTAGGGACTTCTTATTGCCTTTAATCACATCCAATACTCTTACCACATAAGAAATTTGTCCTTAGCACCTAGGTATAATTAAAAATCAACAGGTTAGGTCTAACTACATACTCATAATGGCTAAATTCTTAGCCTGAAAGTTTGGGGTGTTACAGTAGCCTTCTACACGCACGTGGGAAGGGCTGCGCACACGTAGGACAATTTTTCCTTGCACCAGCTGCTGCAGTATCAGCAAAAGTTAGAGTAAAAACTGACTCAAAATAGGTCCTTGAGATTAATTTGGAACCTTGTGCACACAAATGAAATATGCTACCCTATCAAAAATGGCATTTTAGACTTGACAAAATCGATAAAGTTCCCAATAGAGCTTGTTTCGATAAAAAATATGGATAAAAAATATGCCCCACACCCAATCTTCCATTTTAACTAAAAACCAACCAATAGCCCAAAACTAGTCTGGAAGCCTCGGGGTCCAAACCAAAGGTCCCTCTACCCCAAAATCCACATTCCAAAGCTAACAAAACTGTCAAATCCAAGACCTTTTATTAGCTGTTTTGGATGAAGTCAAACTACTCATCTTTAAAAGATCCAAAACTAGGAAATTGGCATAAAACCCAAATGAATTGCTTGAGAGCTAAACTATCGAACCTAGCAGGTCATAAATGACATGGGGCAACTGTAGGAAAGCTTGAAATGCTAAAAACGCACAAAAATCAAGAATATGATCTAGAGGGTCATTAAAACCTTACTAAAAGGACTTTCGTACTCAAAAGTTAAGAGTCAATAAGTACCTGAAGGCTCGAATAAGTGAAGATACTAATCCTGTATGTCCTACTCGGTCTCCCAGGTAGCCTTCTCGATGGGATGATGTCTCTACTGAACCTTAACCACTGTAATTTCTTTAGAACTCAGCTATCTAACACCCTTAGCTAGAATAGCAACATACTCTTCCTCAAACTTCAAACGATCATCTAATTGGATCGAATACCACTGGAGCACGTGAGACTCATATAGAATATAATGTCAAAGCATTGATACATAAAAGACATGATGAATACCCAAAAATGCTGGAGGTAAAGCTAACTCGTATGCCACATCCCCAATTCACCTTAGAAGACCAATATACCTGGGGCTAAGCTTGCCGCTCTTTTGAAACCTCATCACGCCCTTCATGGGTGATACTTGAAGGAACACTTGGTCACCAACTCCAAACTCTAATAATCAAAGCCTACAGTCATCATAACTTTTTTTCCTACTCTGAGCTACCCATAGCCTATCCTGAATCACCCGAACTCTATTCGATGGATCACACAACAAATCATTATATTGTAGCTTAGACTTAAAGGAATCAAACCACCTGACTAGAGATCTACATAGTTTACCATACAATGTCTCAAATGAAGCCATTTGGATACTGAAATGGTAGCTATTATTATAAGCAAACTCTACCAAGGACAGAAACTGGTCCTACTAACCTCCGAAATCAATAACACAGGCCTGTAACATATCCTCTAGAACATGAATTGTCTGCTCAGACTGGCCATTATTCTGGGGATGAAAAGCTATGCTAAAATTGACCTAAGTACTTAACTCCTCCTTAAATGCTCTTCAAAAGTTAGAGGTTAACTAGGTACCTTTATCAGAAATAATGGACACTGGCACTCCATGAAGAAAAACTATCTCTCGAACGTAAATTTGGGCCAACTGCTCTAAACTATAGGACATCTGAATTGGTAGAAGGTGAGCAGACTTGGTCAACTACTCAATAAGGACCTAAGTGTTATCAAAACCTTAAAAGTGTGTGGCAAAGCAATCACAAAGTCTATAGTTATTCACTCCCATTTCCACTCGAGAATTGGTAGCCTTTGAATCAAACCACTAGGTCTCAAATGCTCAGACTTCACCTACTGATAGTTTAACCACTGAGATAAAAATCCGCTATATCCCTCTTCATCTTGCACCACTAGTAATGTTATCCAAAGTATCTATACATCTTAGATTTCCCTTGATGAATGGAATATCTGGAACAATGAGCCTTTTATAATATCAACTAAATAATCACCAACCCTCAAAACAAAAATATGACCCTTAAATCTCAGAACACCCTTTAGATCCAAGGTGGCCTTTCTGGCTTCACTTCTCAACAACTGATCTTGAATCCCACACAATCAACCATCCTCAAATTACCGCTCTCAAATCTACTCCAATAATATCGATTGAGTCTCCACACGAGTAAGAATCCTCCTAGGGTCAGAAATATCAAGTCGAATCAACCTATTGTCTAGGGACTGGATGTCCATGGCCAACGATCGCTTTGAAGTTGCCAGAAATGTCTCCAAGGAAAATGATCACTCTGAAGTTACCAGAAAAGCCAAACTTACAATACTCACCACCTTCCAACTCAAGGCATCTTCTACCATGTTTGCCTTACTTGTATTGTACAAAATAAAAAAATCATAGTCCTTCAGCAACTCCAGCAATCTGTGCTGCCTCAAATTAAGATCTTTCTTGCTAAGAATGTACTGAAGGCTACGATGATTGGTGAATATATCACAATAAACACCATATAAGTAATGCCTCATAATCTTAATCATGAAAACCACCACCATCAACTTCAATTCATTGGTGGGTTAGTTGTGCTTGTGCACCCTCAGCTGTCTAGAATCATACACTATCACTCAAACTTGTTGTATCTGAACACAACCAAAACCAATACTAGAAGCATCACAACACACTGTAAATCTCCTGCCCTCAACTGGAATAGTCAAAATCAAAGTTGAAGTAAGTAAAGACTTAAGCTTCAGAAATCTCACCTCACACTTGTCGGGCCACTGGAATGGGACATCCTCCCTAGTCAATCGGGTCAGTGGCACTGCAATAGAAGAAAACCCCTCAATGAACCATTTGTAGTAACCTACCTACCAAATGAAACTGCAAACCTTAGTAGGAAAAGTAGGCCTAGCCCAATCACGAACAGCCTCAATCTTTATTGAGTCAACTATAATCCTATCCTTGGACACCACGTGGCCCAATAATGCTACAAACTCAAGACAAAACTCACACTTTAAGAATTTGGTATAAAGCCTTTGATCTCTCAAAATAAGGAGCACAATTCTTAAATGATGCTCAAGCTCCTCCCTACTCTCGAGTATTTAAGGATGTCATTAATAAATACTATCAAGAAGGAGTCTGAATAAGTCCTGAACACATGTTTCATCAAGTCAATGAATGCTGCTAGGGCATTGGTCAGCCCAAAAGACATGACTAAGAACTCGTAATGGCTGTAGTGAGTCCTGAAAGCTGTCTTAGCGATGCCCGTAGCCCTAATCCTTAACTAATGGTAGACAAATCTCTAGTCAATATTAGAAAACATGGCTGCACCCTGAAGCTGGTCAAATAGATCATCAATACAAGATATCGGATACTTATTCTTTATAGTCACCTTATTTAGCTATCAATAATCGATACACATGCGCATGGTTCCTCATTCTTCTTCATAAAAAGGATAGGAGTACCCGAAGGAGAAACACTCAGCCTAATAAAACCCTTACCCAGAAGATCCTAAAGTTGAACATTTATCTCCTTCCACTCAGCAGGGCCATACAATAGGGTAAAACAGCACTAATCTGGTTGCCTGAATTAACATCAATAGCAAAATCGATATCACGCTCAGGTAGGAGACTAGAAAGACATCAACAAACTTACAAACCACAAGAATTGAATCAACTAAAAGAATTTTGATACTAGTATCATAGACATAAGCAAGATAGGGCCAGAACCCTTTTGACACTAAACTCTTAGCCTGAATGTAAGAAATAATCCTTGTCGGTGCGTGACTATGTGAATACTACCACACAACTAAGGAAATTCTAGGCATAGATAAGGTAATGGTCCTGTCAAAGTAATCCAATACCATATAATAAGGGGATAACTAGTCCATGCCTAAAATAACATCGAAATCTACCATATCAAGCAGCACAAGGTCTTCCCAAGTGTTATACTCTCGAATAGTCACTGTATAAGATCTATAAACTTAATCTACTACTAAAGAATCACCTACGAGAGTAGCTACATGCATAGGCACAGATAAAGGCTCACTAGACAACCCCAATCGAGAATAAAAGTATGTAGATACATATGAATAGGTGGAACCCAGATCAAATAAAATAGAGACTGGCTGAAAACAAATGAAAATTATACTTGTGATCATGAAATTTGATGCCTCCATCTCTAGCCTACTAGGAAAGGCATACAACTTTTCGTGTCCACCGCTAGACTGAGTACCCGAATGACCACCTGTCCTGCCCAGCTGAGCACCTCCATGAGCACCCCTACTACCCTGAGCATCACCTATGGCTGATGGTGCCACTACCCTGAGAGTTTAAATTATCTATGTTAAAGGCTTAATCATCCCACATCGGGGACACTCTCTAGCAAAGTGACCAACCACCCCACAATCATAATAAGTACAGGGTGCCCTACTCTGACGAGATGAACCTGCTGGCCCCAAATGGCCATCACGATCTGAAGACCCAAAATGAGAACCCTAAAAAGACTGATCGGAGCTCTAACCACTATACCCAGGCTGACTACCACTAGAAAGCTGAAGTGCAGCCTACACAGATGTACTAGGCTGGATTTAATGTTGCTGCTGACCTCTACCAGAGAATCCCTTACCTTTGAACTGAGACCTACTGAAACTACTCTTATGGCGGGGCCTCTCATTACTACCTTCACAAGCCTCACAATATATGCCCTCTATAGTATGAGCATGATCAATAACCTCTCAAAACAAGTAACCCAAAAATATAATATGCTTTTTAGCTAGGAGAAGTTGTAGTCTCAACCCTCTAACAAAATGGTGCACCCTCTCATGATCGGTAGGCAGAATTATGGTAGTATGTCTAGACAACTCATAAAATTTGGCCTCATACTCTGACATTGTCATAGAACCTATTTTAGAAACTCATTCCTTAGTTGCTCTCACATACTATGAGGCACATACTTCCCCAAGAAAGCCTAAGAGAACTGTGCCCAAGTCCTAGGAGGGGACCCAACTAGTCTGCACTCAACATATGCCCTCCACCATTGTCTTGCTGATCTACTTAGCTGAAATATGGTGTAATACACTCTATGAGAATCTACTAAATCGATGTTATGCAACCTCTCCTGGAAAGTGATAAGAAACTCATGTACATCCTCCCCTAGAGCACCTGAAAACATCAGAGAAGCCAATCTAATAAATCAACCTTGCATCTTCTGTTTCTCTATAGTCATGTCTTGTCAGGATTCCATCGACACTGGTAGCAGCTTAACACAGGGATCCAGAGTAGTAGGATGCGCTCATATATCCTGAACACCCTAAGCTGGTCTCTGAGCTGATGTTTGCGATATACTTTTAAGAATACCCAACAATCAAACTAGAGCATCCTACAATATCGAAGTGGCCACAAATCTTGGTGGGATGGTTTGGCCCCTGACCCACTATCTACTGAGGTGGTAGATCTGCTGGCAATGGTTGCGGAGCTATAACTGGCTCTAGCTTAATAACTAGCTCTGTCGATGACTCTGTACTAGTGCCAAGATGGTGTGGCAGTTTGAGCTCGACCTCAACCTTGGGGTTGACCTATACCTGTGCCCATAACTGGGGCCCTAGATGTCGGTGCAGGGTTTTTGCCCTCAGCCACTGTAGCCCTCGTCCTATCCATCCTGTAAAAGAGTGAGACAAATGAGATTTCTAGGAACTAATAGGAATAAAGGTACTAAATAAGAAATCAAAAGGTGAAATATTCTTAAGAATGTCCTCTATCACCGGGGCTCTACTTGACATTTTACTCTTGTACCAACAATATCATTGAACCTAGGCTTTGATACCAAACTTGTCCCGACCCAAAATCTCAGGTTACGATAGCACCTACTATAACTCACCAGTAGGTAAGCCAGACCCATATCCCTAAATGATAAGTAATGTGCCAATAAGAGAAAGAGAGATACACAAGGTGAGAAGACCAAATTAAAGACAATACATAAGAAATAAGACCCGTACATACATATATACGGAGAAAAGGAACAAAATATACAAAATGATCCCTTAAGACCCGGTATCAGTCAGTGCAAGAACCAATACATAAACAATGAAAACTGAATAAATACAATATACATCGATCTGTCTCTGAATATATAAAATAAGACAAGTCCAAAAAGTAGAGGGAGATGAATCAACTCCGGTCGTCAGAAGCTCACCCTAAGCCTTTGAGTCCAAATATTCCACACGAGGAAGGCGTCAGTAGTGATAACTCATAGTAGGATCTGCATCAGGGGAAAAAGACACAAAAGTCTAGTATGAGCACCAAAACTCATAATACTCAGTAGGAATCATACGTCAATTGAGCTTAAATAAGATATAGGTACAATAAAATGTGAATGTAACTAAATAAGGGTAAAGAAGGGCTAGAAAGAGAATAACAAGTCAAATCTAGGCAGATAAGGGAAATATAAGTAAACTACCTCAAGAAGCATAATAGTGATAATTTAAATACAACCTAACCGGACCCCCATAAGCCTAAAAGGCACAAATAGTAGTCAATATAACCCAACTACCCCCATAAGCATGGTGGATGCAAACAACAAACAATACTAACTATAAGCAATGCATAAGAATAAATAAATGTAAATGGATGCCATGAAATGCACTATGAAATGAATATTATGTCCAACAATACCATATACTCCTCCTCCTGCATCTGTAGCTCCTAAAAGTAGGACCTATAGGGAACTCAGGATATCCATATACCTTGCCTAGAATTGAACTGAGATTTCCAAATAACAATCAATAGTATCATGTTCCCGGACTCAAATCGGGACTAAAAGTAGCCCAATTACATTTTTAAAACTCAAAATTCAGTAATATGTTCCTCAAGTCCCATTTCAAATGAAAACAACATTTTAGGCCACATCACCAATATACCATGAATGTACAATCAATAATAAGCACCCAATGTATGGATAAAATCTCTTTAAGCTCCTTTTAAAGTCCAATGCTGTGTTTTAAAACCCAGACAGTCATATACCATGCATATGCAAGAATAACATGCATGAACAAAGAAGAAAGATCAGCCAATAGATAGCCCAGGAATGAGTACTACAGTAAACCAAGACTTTGTTTCTATAGAAAGGACACAATCCTAGAGTAAACTACCTTACAGAAATGATATTATAACTAAAAATCCCCGAGGAACCCAACCTAAGGAAAGCAATTATCCAAGCCTAAACTAAGGCATCCGATGATAATCCCTATATCTATTAAGCATGCTAGACTAAGTCCGAGTAGAGAAACAACTACCTAAACTAATGATTTACAACATAGTTCTACTCTAAGGCCACTAAATAAGTGAATAAAGTCACAAATACCTAAGTAAAGTGTATCAAACCTCAAATTCCCACCAATAATTAGAAAATCATCATAAGTATACCTTAAATGAGCCAAGTTTAAGAGTAGGTAATCCATAACCTACCTGGAGGTAGAACAATGAACTCACAAACACTAAACCAGATCTTTTCGCTTTTGATAAGCTTCCGACTGCTGTAACGCTATCAAAATAAGAATCTACTTATTAATATGGGTAGAATGAGACATATATTGTGAATTAACTCTCTGAGGAAAAAATAAAGGTAAAAATACCCATGGGGCCCACTTATGAAAGCCAAAAATTAAACCCAAAAATTGTTTCCCTCATGGGATGAGGATCACATGCTCAACAAAATTGAGCATGATTAGACCTAAAATCGAGCCCAAAATAGTCCCCAAAAGTTACGGAATATTAAGAAATTAACTAGAGAATTGATCAAAATTTAGGCCAGAAACTTCTGCAATTATGAACGAAAATTGATCAAGGAACAAGAACCCAACACCCCTAATCTTTAATTGATGATCCCACAATGATTTCCCAAGTGAAAGGTTCAAAAATGGAGGAAAACACTTAGAAAATGGGTTTAAAATTGCAAGAAGGAGTGTATATACTGCTAGGGGTCCCTTCTATGAGTATGCGAGACCCCTACCGCACATGTGGAGGCCTATCAACCTAACACTTCATGCATGCGGACGGTCTACCATGTATGTAAAGAAAGATTTTTGGGCCAACCAGTACATCCTTCTACGCACACACAGAGGAAGGGGTGCACACACATAGGGCAATTTCTACCTACACTATGTGCTGGAATATCAGCAAAACTTGGAGTAAAAATGACTCTGAATGGGTCCTCGGGATTCATTCGAAACCTGTGCATGCAAATAAAATATGCTACCCTATTAAAAATGGGATTCTGGACTTAACAGAATCAATAAAATTCCAAATAGAGGTTGTTTCGACAAAAAGTGGACACCGTACCCAATCTTTTATTTTTAACTAAAAATCAACCAATAGCCCAAAATGAGTCCTGAAGCCTTGAGACCCAAACCTAAGGTCCCCCTAGCATAAAATCCACATCCCGAAGCTAATTGAACTGTCAAAATTATCATCTGAGGCCATTTACTAGAAGTTTTGACCGAAGTCAAAACTCTCAACTTCAAAAGTTCCAAAATAGGGAAATTAACTTAAAGCCCAAATGGACTGCCCAAAAACCAAACCACCTTTCCTAACCAGTTATAAATGACTTGGGGCAACTGTTGGAAAGCTTGACATACTGAAAATGCATGAAAATCAAGAAAATGACCTAGAGAGTCATTACAGTTTTGTGCTTTATAAATACTTTTCCTAAGTTCTTATATTAAAGTTATGCACTCTAACATTATTATTACATGTAGTATTGCTTGAAAAAAAGTTGTTCATGAGTTTTTGAGCAATTAGCGCACTTTGATTCTTGGTTTCTGGATTTGTTGTGATAATATAGTTTTTAGATTTTTTTTTTGCACACTCTTCTTGTAAGTTGACGATTATGAATTCTACATCCTTTCTTGGTTTTCTTATCGCTAAGATGAGTATCTAAATACTATAACTAGGTTTGTGGGAACCATGATAGATTAATGAAGTAGGTTAAAGTATTTAGCAATTGTAGAATGATGTTCATACATGTATTGTTATTCTCTTTGCTTTGATTGCATTTTAATGGTTACAAACATTAGAAATTTCCTTAATTCTTCACTTGATTGATAAAAGAGGTAATAGGAAAAGGTATTAACAATGGAGATTTGAGGCTTCTAACCCTCATCTAATGACTTGAGCCTAAACAGGTAAAGTCAATCCGAAACTAAGAGTAAGGGTCAAGATTCAAACACTCAAAGACTGAAAGGAATTAGGGTGATATTCATCTAATTAGGGTTGAAATACATTTAGGTGAACCAAAAAAAAAGTTAGCACTGAAGAAAGAAAAAAATTGAAATGAATGTCTTTTTTCTATCAGATTTGTATGCATAACACTGGGATAGATCATTGGTATGCTACACTTACTGAGTTATGAAATCATGGGGAACATAGTCCTAGTCCATTCTCATTGATTGACTTCAAAAAATATTCTCCATAAATTATTTGTTTTTTTACTTAATATTACAATTTGTTACCTGTTGGTAGAATTCTCCCCTTTGAAAATAACTTACTACTAGTTTTAATAATTGCATTGACCTGGTATCTAGCCATATTTCCTGTGGGATCGATCCTAGCCTAGTTGAGTTCTATATTTGATCAATGATCGTGTTGTACTTAATTGTAAGGTGTAATATGGGCAACATTAAATTTAGAACTCTACATCCCTACCTTACTATGTGAGTTCTATGCAACATATGTAACGACTTTGTTAAACTCGACTACAAAGACAAAGCTGGTCAAATCACTGCCACCATTGGAGAATGTGAGGGTGAAGGGTTGTCACATAGATATTTTTGAGAGCACCATTCAATGTTTAGTATATGGGCCTGATTTATACTCCCAATGACCACAACTGTATTTGATCATCATGTAACAATCCGTATTTTCATAAGGTACAATGTCGATATTTCAAAACATGATTAATTATTTAATAAAATATTTAGAGAGTCGCCACCTAATTTTAGGAAACCTATTAACTTAAAGAAAACTTTTAATCTGCTAAACCAATTAGATTCTAGGTAAGGATTCAAGTTATTCCAAAAAAAGGTGTTAGGCACCCTTAGGAATCCACAACGGTGGATTCCGACTGAACTCATTTTTTCAATTGAGGAGGAGATAAAAAATTATTTGCAAGTATAATAAAATAAAACATATAAAAAATAATGTAAAACATGAATAACGAAGACGGCCTAATATTTGTCTATCGTTAAACAAAATGAATAAATATAATGACTAGTTCTTCATGGTTCTCAAATTTAAATTCCAGTGTCTTTTTTGGAAAGCAACTCTATGTATCAGTAAAAATACTTAGTAA
Organism: Capsicum rhomboideum; assembly: GCA_031232105.1. NCBI lineage: Eukaryota > Viridiplantae > Streptophyta > Magnoliopsida > Solanales > Solanaceae > Capsicum > Capsicum rhomboideum. Next base: position 58,685,848 of record CP124718.1, read on the forward strand.
AAGTGTTAGTAATGAAGGAATATAAATCAACATGAATTAAAAAAGTAATAGCAAAAAGTAAAACCCGTCTTTTGTACATGGGAGGTCTTGGAAATCGATGAAAATTTCTTCATTGGCCAAGTATGAAAACTTCTATAAAATAAATAATCACATAATTTAAATTGAAAATAAAATCCATATTTTTAATGAGAAGGCCTAAAATATCCAACGGAGAGATTTTATCATTGGCCAAGTATTGAAACTTGAATAAAATAATTAAACGTAAAAGGAAATCCTTCTTTTATAATAAGGGGGCCTCGAAAATCCGACGGAAATTTTTTATCATTGGCCAAGTATATGAATACTTGATAACTAGTTAAGTAAAATAAAAAAAGATAAAACAAATCCAAAATAGAAAATTCACATGGTGGATAATGAACAAAATAATAAGAAATACAAATAGAGATCCAAGCAATAATATGCTAATACCAAAACAGATAACTGGAAAATGCAACAATATGCTAATACAACAAAAACAATAACATAACATCAAGTTAATACCAATTCAAAGGAATAATTCAGAAAATGAAATCAACATTTAATTTTTTTAATTTTTTTTTCAACATAGTTCATTGGAAAAAAGATTTCAAGTAACTCAAATCAGTCCACCAACAATAAAAAGCTATGGAAATCAAGAACAATCTAATAATAGTGGCTGGAAAAAATATCACAACTTCGGTAAATAGACAAGAACGAGGTTGGGAAAATCTCAAGACTAGTAAAAGAGTAGGAAACTTATACCTTAACACAAGAGTAAACAAAATTGATCAAAGATTGTAAAATAGTTCAAAAACTCTGCCGGAAACCAAGACAAAATAGTGAGGCTCACCGGAATGTGCTTTTTGGGCCATGTCAACAACAAAATGAGAAGAAATGGAGGCTGGCCGGAGTTTGAAGTCCTCTAGTTAAATTTGGTTGTGACTTTGCTGGACGGAGTTGTTTGTTGTTTTTTATTAATGGAGGTCACCAAATTTTTGTTTGATTTTCCCAAAGTTTCAATCCAAATCTGGTTGTATTTTTATTTATGGTAGTGGCGGTGTTGTAGTGGAGCAGCTGGTTTTTACATGGAGCTCCGATGAGCTCAAATAGTGTGGGGTAGATTTGGTTTGGTTTAATGACGGCTAGTTCATGGTGATGGTCGAAGACCGTTGTTGCTGTTGAGGGAGAAAAACAATGGACTGATGGACTATTTCATTGGTTTTCCTGAGCTTTGAGCTCACCGTTAATGGTGTCATTATGCCAGAGTTAAACGGGGATAAGGACTGGTGGTTGTTTGGTTATTTTGTGGTGGAGAGTAGAGTATGTGGGTGTTGGAGCTCCAATTCTTGGGTAGTATAGCTCGTCGGAGTTCACCCGAACAAATAGGGAAAAAAGAAGGATGGCTGGCGATTGTTTCTTGCCAAAATGGAATCGGAGAAACAGACTTTTTAGGGTTTGTCTAATTTGGAAATTTCCACCATCAAAAAGTTGTAAAGTGAGTAAATAGGTTTTATTGACAAAATAAAATCACTCACGAGCAAAACCGTGTGCTCAATGCAATGGTTTTGAAAAATCATGGGTTATCCAAAACCATGAGTTATCCAAAACTATGGATATTTGATCTTATCTATTTAATATCGTCTTCGTCTTTAATTCCAGATAAGAATGTAATTTGAGTTAAAAATAAAAAAATAATTTAATAAAACTCAAACAACATTTTTCTATAAAATGATTGTGTAAAAATCAGTGACAACTAGAAATTAATTAAAAATAATAATAAATTAATAAATATCCTAACATTTTTAAGAAAAAAGGATAATTATCAATAACTAGTGTTAAATTTGAACGAAAAATATATAAAAAATATTTTTGTGCAATTTAACAAATAAAAAGCCTAAATCTATTTATTTTGTAATTGTCAGGTCAAAATTGGGTGTCAACACCAGTTATTTGCCACCAATCTCCGCACTTTATTTTCAACCAAACTGTTAAAGCCCATTTTCTCCATAGCTTTGATAAAAAATCTCCGTCAACTCTATCATATACTTTAGCCATATCATACTTAATTATAACATTTGTTGGTTTATATTTCTTTTTGATGTCAACAACAATTTCTTGAGCTAAAAGAACATTCTCGGTGATGCTTCTCCCTTTCACAAACCCAGACTGATTAGATGAGATCAACCTTGGAAGTAATCTTTCCAGCCTGTCATGAAGCGCCCTAGAAATAACAGTATTTCGAAAATTACTCAAACTAACAGGTCTCATATCAGAAAATGATTGTATCACTTCCTTATTAGGTAAAAAGACCAAATTAGTATGAGTAATAGATTTAGAAAGAGTGGAACCATTAAACAAAACCACCATCATATTAAAAGCATCTCTTCCAAATGTCTAGTAAAACCATTTGTCTACTAGCACTGTCACTATTAAGCTCAAAAACCACCTTTTAACCTCCTCCTCTGTAGGGCTTGCATTTAAAATATTATTATGTTCATCAGTAATCAATGATGTAATATGATTAATAAAAGATAGATCTGTAATATTTTCTACTCCAGCAAATTGATCTTGAAAGAAGCTAACAACTTCAGCAACAACTCCCTCTGCATCTTCTGCTTAGGTTCTATCACTCTTAAGGATTCTTTTAATATTCAACCTCTTCCTTCTTCATTTAAAAAAACTATGAAATAATCTTGTATTCTTTTCCCCTTTAGTAAACCATTGAATACCAGTTTTTTGCCTCCAAAATTGCTCTTCATAATGCAGATATTATTTTAGCTCAGCCTGTGCCTTTTGGAGAATTATATTTGTAACAGTTGATTGTTCTTCAAAGAGGCCTTATTTAATTCTTACAATGTCTTCTCTTATCACCAACTGGTTAAAAATATCACCAAACCTCTCCTTACTCCATGCAGACAATGCCACTTTGGTCCTTTTCTTCTTTTGTTTAAGACTAATAAAAATGTCATTAGTCTCTTCTACAACCCAATTATCTCTTAACAAATCTTTGAAGTCTTCCTTTTCTATCCAAAATTTTAAAAATCTAAAGGGCCTTTTGATATTAGTAGTATGACCCCCACAACTGAGCAACATAGGTGCATGATCTGATCATGTTCTTGCCAGATGTTCCAGTTCTACATTCCCCAAAAGACAAAGAAAAATTAATTAATCATCAGTCTATCAAATCTTTTAAAAATACATTCAGAATCAGCTCTCCCATTCCACCATGTGAAAGTACTTCCTTTGAAATTAATATCAAACAACTCACAGGAGTTCACACAAAAAGCAAAGTCCTCATATTCTTAGTGATAAATAGGGAGACCCTCAAATTTTCTCTTCATCATTTAATATGACATTGAAGTCACAACCTACAAGCCAAGGAAGCCTCATATTGTGACTTAATGAATATATATCATCCCAAAAACTTAGCCTTTTAAGTGCTGTGAAAAGCATGTTAGGTTCTGACTAATCTTATATTCCATACTAGTGCATTCTGATTCATCTAAAATTGGATTTATAACTTCTTTTTAGAATCACTCTATTGGGCTTACTGTATTCATCATTACTTTTGTTCTTTTTCCCTTTTTTCTGAACATATGGTGATATATCTGCTACTTTTATGGCATGATTGATATTGTGCTAGTTTTGTTCTTCTTCGACATCCTCCTTACCCATCTTATTAGAAACCTTCACATTTTATTGGTCACCCATTTCATTCATGTTATGTGAAATAATATCATGCAGGATATTCACTAAAGATTCAATTGTTAAAGTTAAAATTGCCTGAGAAACTGGAGCTATCAATCCTTCATTCTCCGTATTTTATAGCTCCACCATTTATAAAGGTGAGTGAAAAATAGTAATTGTTGTATCTTTGGATCCTGTATCATCTGCTAGCTCTAATTCATACTCTTAAACATTATTTGAATCATCTTTCTTAATCCCATATTCTTCCATTTCTTCATTGTCTTGCAGGTCACTATGTACTACAATGGCATTCACATCACTCCCATCTCCTTTACTGTTTTCTACATGCTGCAGAAACATATTGTTGCTGCTATATTTGTTCATTCTCCTTTAAATTGTTGATACTATCTGTTGTTGTTGTTTTTGTTGTTGTTGTTGTTGTTGTTGTTGTGTCTTTTACTATTTTGTCTTGTTATTTTACCTTCTTCTTTGTACTTCTAACTATTTATGCTACTGCTTTCGTTGCATCTTTTTTTGTGTTGTCCTGCTGTTATGCTTGTTTTATAGTGTTGTGCGACACTTCCTACTCACTTGATACCTTCTAAACTTCCTCTTGTAGTGTATTACTCTTGTAGAAAGATTTGTTGACCAAACAACTTATAGTATTCTCCTCTTTATTGCCAGACTCATTGGTGTTTTCATGTACAAGTAGGGCACTATTCTCCTTCATATCTTTAGACTGCTCAATCTCTCCTTCTTGCCCAATATTATCATTTTCTACTAAAGCATCAAAAGAATTCTTAGTAATTACCCCTCCCACTACTGATTCTGTGGCAATATCACTTAGAAATTTGTCAGAATTCTTTTCCAATGTAAATCTCCTTTTGGTTGGGTTCAATTGCTAAAAACTTCTTTGTTGAGTTCTTTGGGCCTCTTTCACCATTTTTGCATCTGTTTCTGTTGTCTCCTCATTTTTCTTCTCCTTCTTCGATTCAAGGTGTAAAATTCTACAATCATCTTCATTATGTCCTTGAAGCTTACACTTTTTGTAATACTTTGGTAAGACATCATATAACACTTTAATTCTTTCCACTTTAGAAGTCTTTGATATTGGATCCTTAATCTCCAATTCTACAAAGTTAGGTAAATCAATTAGAAAATCCACCTGTACTTTAACACTAGAACAACTAGGACGAGTCCTATTTATTATGGCCATATCCAGATAAATAGGCTTTCCAACTATAGAGGAAAGAGAGAATAATAATTCTTTTACAAAAAAGGTGGGCCATAAATTAGGGAATGAGATCCAGGCCATGGCTTGAGTCATTTCCTCATCAATTTTAAACTTAGCATCATATATGAGGGGACACATATGATATGCTGTTCCATCCTTGTTAGTAATGTAATATGAATCCTTCGACATCATATTCACAAACTCTTCAAACAATTCCAACCTTATTAGTATGTGTTTATTTCTAAATAGCCCAATCTTGCATCCTCTAAAGACCCTCTCCGTTATTACGGTATAGTATTGCGAGCCAAAATTTGGGTTAAGTTTCTCCCCAAATGAAGATGATCCTCTCCTTCATTATGGTATAGTCTTGCGTGCCAATATTTGGGTTAAGTTTCTTCCTAAATGAAGTGTTAGAAATTTTAGGCTAGGCTAGTCTTGGATGAATTCCAAGTGTGTTGAGGTCTAGTTAAATCTAATAATGGATAGGTTGATCACTATATGACTTGAAACCATAATATCATTGCTAAGTGGTTAAGGAGTTCATAGAAACTTTTGAACGTGAATTTGGGTTAGTAGAACTCCGGATATAGCGTTTGACGTAAATGGTTTAGTTCGGGATGTCAAAATCTAGAAGTGAGTTGCAAAATTTGCAAACATCTGGGGCTATCACACTTTCTGCCTTGCCTAGGCCACTATAGCGAGAGGAAGACTGCTACCACGGGCTTGCTATAATGGGATATTCCCACTATAACGAAAGTCAAAGTTGGTTAGTCTCGCCATAGTAGGTAGATCTCGCTATAGTGGGAATCAGGCCGCTATAGAGACACACAGTTAAATTTAGTTTTAAGACTTAAAACATATTTTTATTCCAAACTCGTTCAAGACCAGGATAGGATAATTTAGGGCGAATTTCATCCATTTCCACCCAAATTCCTTTGTTAAGGCAAGTTAATCCACCTATTTAACTAGTTTTTTATGATTAATCCTTAGAATCACTAGATTTTGATCATGGTGGAGGAATTAACTAGCGCTAAGTTGATTTTCTAGTGTAAAGTAGTAAAAACAAGGTGTAATCCTTGGGTTTTTGTCAAGGGTGGATGTGTTTTGATTACATGGTTAGAATTCGCTCTTACAAACATGAATTTTATAGAGTTAAAATGGAATGAAGGTAGAAAAACCCTAGAATTAGGAAATGATCATGATTTTGACCTTGGGGTTATGGGATTAGGTTGAGATCCTTGAAATTATTAGAGCACTGTTTGATTAGTGTTTATATTATTTTTTTAGACCACAATCAAGTCAAGGTTGCAAGAAAAGGCAAGGCTCAAGTTTGTTAGAGCATTGCGGGGTTTGGATTGAGATAGGTGATGGTTGAATTATGGATAAAGACTCGGTTTAGTTTATGTGTGCATGTTAATTGCCCATTTGACTACTTTTTGCAATGCATGCCGTTGAATGTTTACTTTTTTGGATAATTTTACAAGTTGTTTTATCACCTAAAATGAGATTTTGTAAAAAGGCTTGTTTTAAAGTGCAAGTGTGGTTAAATTATCTCACATTGTGATTTTACATGTTATGACATGGGTTGACATTGTGGGATGAACCGGTAAATGTCATCGTCATGGAATTGATGGATCTTAGGGAGTATAAGGGTGGGGATGTTAGAATAAGGATGGTACAACACTTGGTTTGGGATAAGGGTGGCAGACACTAGTTGTTTGGGTTATTTGGTACATGGACTGAGCTCGTCCTCTACAGGTCATGGCTAGTAGGCTTTTATATGACCCATAGCATGTGTGTACATGGTATTGGTGAGTTTAACATTTCCATAAGTGAACTGTATTATATTGTTGTGCAATTTTGGTTCCATGAGTGAACGGATTATATTGTTGTTCTATTTTGGTTCTATGAGAGAACCGGGTTATATTGTTATTGTTATTTAGATCCATGAGTGGTCCGAGCTATTGATATACTTGAACTGGATTGGTACTGTTGAAGTGTAATAAAGAGGTAATTGTGACAAGGTTGAGTTAACTGTTCTGAGTCATGGTATTTCACTTAGTTGAATATTTGTACTTGTTCTATGCTTTTCTGGTTTCCTTGGTTGATTGTTGAGAAAAACTAAGTAAAGGTATAATTGCTAAGTGTTACATGGTTGCTCTTGTTTACAAATTGTTAGTTATGTGTTCATAGTTATTAAGTTGAGTCGGCCTATGACCCTACCAGTACATAGTGGTTTTGTACTGATACTACCTATACTTTTCTTTTTGTTGAGTGCAAAGCATATTTTAGCGGCTCAGACAAGACCTGTATTGTAGACAGTAACTGATTCCGACTCAAGGGTGAGCTTCATATTTCGAGCAGCCATGGGTCTTCGTACACTATGTTCTTGTCCACTTGTTTCAGACACAGACAGTTTAGCTATTCTATTTTTTTGGTTGTACCCATAAATTGTTTTGTTTAGATGTTTTGGTACAATGACTTTCAGTTTTTGGGGGCGTTTTAGACATTTGACTTATTCCACATTGTTTTATTTTTAGAGCTATTAGAAATATTGTTTCGATTATAGAATTGTTCGTCTTATTTAAAATTGGGTAAGTGTTGGTGTTGAGTATTTAGGTTAGATGGTTCTCTCACTGGAGGGTTAGTGTGGGTGCCACTCGCGATGGGGTTTGGGTCGTGACACATTCACCCTTCACATAGCATTAGTTTTGAATTTGGACTCTAAAATCTTCTAGTTCTGGCCATCCATATGAAAACTTCCCTATCACCACATACTGCATATTTTCAATAGCATTCATATGTTTGACTTCCTCCTCAGTCCAGGTTACTCTTGGAATTTTGTTGTTATAAGTGGACGTCTTGATAGGGATCGGTTCAAAAATATGAATTTTTTTATTTCCTGGACATTCATGTTCCTGGGTTTTAGTAGGTTTGTATATTTGCCTCTTTGGAACCCAGATGTCTCTCGAATAGCAACGACAGGCAAATTTTTAGGCACGTCAGGTAAAATTGGATCATTTGTGTTAATAGTTTCTGTTCCAGTTTATAGATTGGTAGTGGGAATAACATTAGTATTTGATAGTAAAGGAAATTGAGAATAAAAAAAGAGAGGGATTGGCTGGACAGTGTGGCCATGATCGATCAATAGAAGGTTGCTAGGGTTTGCATGAGAGAGGAGAGAGTTTTTTCTATCGTTTTTAAAAAAAATATTTTTTTTGATATTTGGTATGGTATTCAGTATTTATAAATAACATACCAAAATACCGAATACCATACTGAAGTATATGTTTACATAATAATTTATATAGATTATTAAAATACTAAAAATATACAACCTAGAATTAGTATAAAACTAAATGTTTAGACGTTAACACTTTGACTACTCCATCTTGATTGAAATGTCTTTTTTATGTAAATGGATTATCAAAAGAAATTGTTCGTACTTCCTTCTAAATATATATATATTTCTACATGTGTAATGTTTTAGTATGATACAATTAAGACGTTTCTTATAAAATTCAAAGTCATAATACCCTATTATATGAGTATATATTGTTGAAGTTGAACAAACTATGGTTACTGATTACCATACAGCCAAATACCAAAATCGAACTTTAAAATACTGAACCATACCAAATTAATTTGGCATGTTAATGGTATAGTGTTTATAAAAACCAATACCTAAATTACCATACAGAAGTTTCAAATACTATACCATACCATACCATGCCTAGCCCTATAAAACATATAAAAAAGAGTCAGATTTGTCCTTACATTCACAAAATAAGTTCTATTAATTTTTTGTCATACTTTTTTGATATAATAATTAAGCGTACGTGCTTTGCACATATATATCATGCTAATTAATAATAATATACATATAAAAACAACAACAACAACAACATCAACTTACCTACTGAATTCCTACAAGTAAGGTCTGGAGAGGGTAGATTATACACAGACCTTACCACTACCTTGTTGAGGTAGAGAGACTGTTTCCAAGAAACCTTTTGTCCAAGTTCAACAAATCTAAGCACAAGAAGAAGAAAATAATGAATAAAGCATAGAAGTTAATAACGAAAGTAGTGTAGAGCCTACACGAAAGAAACAATAACAACAACAAAATAATATGGTGATCAAAACACAATAAACAACATATGACGATAGATATCAAAAGCAAGATCAACATGGATGCGACTAATACAATGACAGACACCAACAACCCTAAATCTTTTAAAGGCAACCCATCAATCTACTCCCTACTAACCTTCTACCCTAATACGCTCCACCCCTTCTTATATAAAGTCATGTACAATAGTATAATGAAGGAGGGAATATACAATGTACAATAGAAGTACAAAGGAAAAGATATACAAGAGATACATAAAAGTAATATGAAGAAAGGGTATATATATATATAATAATATTTTGAAGGAAACCGGTAAACCGGTCATACATCATAAGGTTAGCTAAACCTAAAACTACTAACAAAAGTTAGTTGATCTAACAACTTAAATCTCACAAGGATTACAATATATGGAAGGGAGATAACTCTTAGCATAATCAGAGTCGATGACCGAAATGTGAATTACCATAAGATGGTCTAGTAATAATAATATCACTACCCGAAATCCCATTCGGGCCGGACTGGCACCCGAAGACGGTATGGCCTGAGAGAACCAATCTTTGCTCATGTACATTCGTATGCATATCCTCGTATGAATCTTATTATACCTCATGAAATTATGCGGAAGTCATGGACGTGGAAACATATGCCATATATAAAACTTGGTCGTTAGGGCCATCAAGTCAAAACGGACATTCATCTCTTACATTCATTCATATACCCACATATGTCTATAAAAGCCTCTAACAGATGCACTAACACGACTAACTTAAATTCGGGACAAGTCCCCGCTTTATACAACATTTATAACATCAAAACGAATATACAACTGTGACTCGGAGAGCCTCGAAGCAATTGGAGCTCACCAAAGATCTGCAAATGGTCCACAGCCTACAGAGGAGGTATACAAACACCTGCGCCTACAACAATTAAAGTAAGTTCCCCAAGAGAGCTCAGTACGAAGAATCTACTGAGTATGTAAGGCTCATAAGAAATTCATCGTACATAATAACAACAACAATGGAATCAATATAAGAGAAATAGTGAATGTGAGCAAACTCTCTTTCTGTATGTGGGGAACCATGTATATTACGTTCTTTACTCCTCTTGTCTTCATACTTATTCATCTTTATTGTTCTATCCATGCTAGGCGGTTCTGTCGCCCCTGGGATGAGATTAACCCATGCTAGGTACTTTGACCCCTGGGATGTTATATTAACCCATGCTAGGCTTTCGTGTCGCCCCTGGGATGTATTGGGATCGACCCATGCTAGGTATTTTAACCCATGGGATACCACCCAGGATTTCTCATCGATTATACATTACTCCTTTCTCTTATTACTCTTTCTTCCATTACTTATAGTGATACCTTAAGACTGAACATTCTTGAAACTTAGAACACATACTTACATTACTTCCTTCATTACTTTATGAGATTGGTACTTTTACTTGTGAGAGATTGGTACAAAGATAATCATAATATTATTGGACTTTGGAACATGACATGATTGGAAAATGCTATTCAAGAACAAATAGATTCTCTTTACATCTTACTCTCTTTGAGATAGTTCTTTAGAAATTGCAACGTTATGACAGCATTGGAACTTCACTCAATGAATAGTCAATGAATAAGAGATAAGTAAATCATAATTCATCTAAGAATAGGACACATGTGAATAACAATATATGTCAACCTGAATTAATGTACTTCAAAACCTCTCGGAATAGAACAAGCCCAATGTCAATGTGAACAACATGTTGCAGAAGGATATGGAAAGAGTAACCTTACATACCTTATACTTCCAATACGAATATACAATCCTATACTTGAATACAATGGTTCAGCTCATTCTTTATGTTTCACTCTACAACACAAATACATAATGAAATTTACATTAACAACCAACTACCTTACAAATGCATATAACGATAATGAGTTTCATGTTTGCCTTTAAAAATGTCATTTCCCCCTTGACATTACCATTGATAAAATTATCATACCAATAATACCACAATATTCCATACATTGACCAATATCATAAACCACTAGCATGTCACACCAAATTCATACTTTACATTTCTCCATCACCACAACATCACAATGATTCCACCAATTCACTTCAATACACCTCACAACAACAAATCGGCCAAAATCCCATAATTTACACCTATAGAAAAATAACAAGTTTAGGATCATAATCACACCATACATGTTGATATTTCATCCATACCATGCTCTTTCATCAAAACCACAAGTCATCTTTCAAATTAAAATTCCATGGATTACACATCTTTTAGTAAAAAGCAAGAATGCATTATTCACACTGCTAGACATAACCACCATGATATACATACTCTACCATGCATATAATATATTAATCCATAAGAATAATCACTTACCCAAGCTTGAAAAATGATGATCTTGCTCCAAAAGATAGCTTAGGGTTCTTAGGGTTTGAGAGAAAAATGATTGAGAAATATCTAGAAGGCATGAGAATTCCAAATGAATAAAATCTGATTTTTGGGTCTTTATATAGCCCTTGTGGTCATCCTTATCCACCCTTGGCATTTAATGCTATGTTTGGCTTGGTCAATGGAAGAATGGGTCATTTGATCCATTCTTGGCCCATGTTTTCTTCCTCATTTAGGGCTTTTATTGAGCCCAAATCACTTAACCCAATAAAATCAATAATTTCTCATGTTTAAATCATTTCATACGTGTAACGACAATATTCCCATTCACGCGATTCATATTCGCAGCCTCAATCCCAAAAATAAGTGATTCTAGCCATGTATGGCTTATTTTGATCGAAAGGGTAAAATCGTCATTTGGATCGTCCACGACTAATCTTATCAAAATGGAATGCTAATATAATACTTCAATTATTCCATGTATATTCTCGTGGTTGTAGAATAAATGTGGCAAAAAGCTGTCCGGTACGTCCCCGGGTACCCTTGGGACTTAGAAAAATTTCCAACTTTTGAAAGGTGCGCACAAGCAGCCTGGCATGCCCTTGGGCGCGCCACCTTGCTGCCTGTGGGCTAAAAATTTTAGCCCAGAGTGGCCTGGCACGCCCCTGGGCGCACCCCACTCCTATTTTTTAAAATTTTCGTTTCTTCGACTTTTCTTCGCGGATTTGGTTAGATACTTCAAGTTCTATTCTTTAACTTACTTCTTACCTTTAATATCCTTTGTTTGGAGGTCCTTCAACCCTCGTTTTTAACCCCACAAATGTTCCACGAAGTCACAAAACACCTCCTACAAAAGTCTAATCACATGTACGAGGGCCAATATCAATTATCTCATCAAAATCATTACAAATTACATACTTATGGCTCTCGACACCTAAGTGAAAATTGTTCAACGTCGTCAAGTAGGGTTGGGAAGGTACGGGGTGTTACAAATAAGGCTCAGTATAATAAGGAAAATGGGATTAGAAACGTGTCGATAACCTTCGAAACCAGTCCATAACCAACCTGCTCCAAACTATACAGTAATAACCAAACAATAGTGTAACTATCTAGCCCGGACAAACAATAAATTAATTGTGCCCCTATTATCTCAGAAGGTACAATTAATCACTCAGTAAATAACGTACATAACCTATACCTATGTAGCCCCTATAATACTGATAGATACAAGTGCCAAAAAATTATACTGATGATAGTCGATGCATGCAAATGAATAAAACCATGAAAAGAACTAGATAAAGAAAGATAAACTAAGTACCATATCAAACAAAAGTATATACCCCTCCTCCAGCTCAACGGCTCACAAAGGCAGGACCTACGATGACCATCCTTCTCCTGTACTAAGGATCAAGGATGGAAGAGGCCCATAAGGGACTTGGGATATCCATAAACACTGCCTGGTCCCAAACCAGGACTTCCATAATCCATATCCATTATAGTAGCAATATCGAGAGCCAGAATCGAATCGAAACCAGTGGATAATAACAAGAGGCCAGATAATCCATAATTGTACACCAGAACACCCAAATTGTAATCATAGATAGATGTCGGACTCGAACCAAAACTCAAAGTAACCAGCCATAACCAAAATAGGTGATCCCATAAGAAGCCAACCTCAAGCATAAACTGATGCCAAACTCATATCGGAACTCATAAGTATGAAATAGCTAGCGGTAATCCAGGGGTCCTAAGCCCATCACCAATCCATTTGTTTAGTAAAGTTTAATCTCAGGTGGTCAAATCTTCTAAGGCCACGCCGGTTTCAATCACTAGGTTAGGGAGGTGCTGTAAAAGAGCAGTTAGGAAAGCTAAATAGGCATCAAATCAATTCTAAGTCAACACACACCCAAGGTAATAGACTAAGAAAGTAGTCATAAGCCCATCTAAGCCTAAAGGAGTCATTCGAAGCATTCCATCTAAAAGGACAATAAGACCCACTACTAGACCCTGATAACCCAACCTAAGGCAAACACCTACCTGAACCTAGGCGAAGGTCTCAATCCCGACCCCAAGGCACTAAAAGAGCTAAGTTTAGTTCTAAAGGCGGACCATATACTAACCTAAGGGAAAATGGGACCAAATTCTAAAAAAAAGGGCCTTAACTGGCAAAAATAAGCTTGAGATGCGGATAATGCATGCATGCCGTCATTAGTATCCAAACAAAGCAAATATAGGCGCCAAAACATCTATAAACTAAGCCACAACTCCTTTAAAGGATAAAGAACTAACCTGGTATCCATGGTCTCGTAACCAAGGCCTCAAGCCTACCAATGTAATATATAGAATAATAAGAGTATATAAGTGTATGTAGAAAGTCAAAAGCAGGATCAACAAGAGGCGTCATTCTACCAGGTGAATTTAACCAAGGAATATCTTTGAAATGGATAAGTACTACTCCAACTCCTACACTAAGGATTACTAGTGTCAACCTAAGGCCGTATGCATAAATAATCAGGCTTAACAGTATGCTAAAACTGTCACGCCCTGAGTTCCAACGAGGCGGACTGGCACCCGAAGCCGATAAGGCCCGAGAGAACCAATCTTTGATCATGTCCGTTCATATGCATGCCACTTAATATGCAGCACCATCACATAGAGATATAAGATGTCAATAACGGAAGTCACGGAAACATGTGATATATACATATAAGAAACTTGGGATCAAGTCAACATGGACATACATTCTTTCATTCATCTCACCACGTTCGTCTACAAAGTCTCTAACAGATGCATATACACAACCATCCTAAAGTCGAGACAATTCCCCGCTTTATACAACATTACAGTACCAAAACAAATGTACATATGAGACCCGAAAAGCCCTGAACAAACTGGAGCTCACCAATTATCGGCAAAAGAGCCGCAACCTACTGTGGAGGTCTACTGGCACCTGTACCTGCAACAAGTAAGGTAATTCCCCCAAGGGACGTCAATACGAAGAATATACTGAGTATGTAAGGCTCATATGAAACTGTATGACACATAAATACTTCAATGAACTCAAATACAAATGAATAACCAATATGGATAAGTCACCATTCTATACGTTGGGAACCATGTGTATTGCTTTCATTACTTTCTTTGCTTCTTTACTTCTATGTTTGTTCATTATCACTTATGTCACTATGTACTCGGGCCCTGACTGATCAGTGGGTCTTAATATAACATAACGTTATGCTGGGATCGGCTCGAGCTAGGTGTCACACCCCGAATTCCATCGAGACATGATTGACACCCATAGCAGATAAGGCCCGAGAGAACCAACCTGTACTTATGTTCATTCATATGCATGCCATCGGAAATACCCTTATCACGTAGGAGCTTATGATGCTAATAACAAAATTCATCGAACATGTGACATATATACATATATGAAACTTGACCGTTGAGGCCATCAAGTCAAAAATGACATGTACCTTTTACATTTATACACCCACATCTGTCTACAAAAGCCTCTAACAAGTGCATTCACCAGGATGAACTAAAATTCGAGACGAGTCCCCGCTTTATATTACATGTACAACACCAAAACATATGTACAACTGTGACTCGAAGAAGCCCCGCACTAACTGGAGCTCACCAATGATCGACAATGACTGGCAACCTACTGTGGAGGCCTACTAGAACCTGCGCCTGCAGCAAGTAAGGTAAATTCCCCAAGAGGGGTCAGTACGAAGAATGTACTGAGTGTGTAAGGCCATATGAAACTTGTATGATATGTAGACATGTTAATGAACTCAAATACAATAAATGATCAATATGGATAAGTCACAATACTGTACTTTGGAAACCATGTATATTGCTTTCTTTACTTTCTTTGTTCCTTTGATTTTATGGTTATTCATCTTTGCCTGTGAACTGTGATACCCGGGCCCCGACTGAACAGTGGGTTTTAACATAACATATCGTTATGTTGGAATCGGCTTGAGCTGGACTTATGCCCCCAGAGCTGCCACCCTAAGAATCAAAGCATTGGGTTCGGCTCGAGCTAGGTTATTACCTCTAGAGCTGCCACCCATAAACCAACATATCAGGTTAGGCTCGAGCTAGGATTATACCTCTAGAGTTGCCCCCTTTCAGGTTCGGTCCGAGCTAGGCTTATGCCCCCAGGACTGCCCCCTGATCTAACAATCTTGGGATCGGCTTGAGCTAGGCGTTTCGCCCCCAAAGCTACCACCCATACTTGATCATGAACCACATATGCATTACTTTATTCATTACTTTGAGATTGATACAATGATAGTCATAACATTATGTGAAGCTTTGGATCAATAACCAATGAGTAAGAGATGAGAAAATAACATTATTTGGAAATATAGCCTTTTAGGAAACATAACACTATTGGAACCATTGGACAATGATCAATGAACGAGATGCATGAGCATAAACAATATTGGAACTTTGGAACATAACTTTATTGGGCTTTTGGAACATTATCAATGAATAGGAAACTTGTGATAATAACCATTGGTAACCGGAACTAGTATACCTTAACGCATTTCGGAATAGGACAAGTGTAACGTCAATGTGAATTCTATATGCTACAGAAAGATACGGACAAAGTAACCTTACATACCTGCACTTCCAAGTATGAATACACAAGTCTATGTATGAACACAATAGTCCAACTTCTTCTTTACATCTTACTCTACAAAACAATTTCATACCGGAACTTACATTAGCAACTAGTTACTATACATGCGTACAAGAAAACAATGACTTGTGCTCAAAACAAATGTACCAAAACAAATGTACCATCCTAAAGTCGGTACAAGTCCCCGCTTTATACAATATTACAGTACCAAAATAAATGTAAATATGAGACCCACAAAGCCCCGAACCAACTGGAGCTCACCAATGATCGGCAAAAGATCCGCAACCTACTGTGGAGGTCTACTAGCACCTGTGCCTGCAGAAAGTAAGGTAAGTCCCCCAAGGGATGTCAGTACGAAGAATGTATTGAGTATGTAAGGCTCATATGAAAATGTATGACACATAAATACTTCAATGAACTCAAATATAAATGAATAACCAATATGGATAAGTCACCATTATATACGTTGGGAACCATGTGTGTTGCTTTCATTACTTTCTTTGCTTCTTTACTTCTATGTTTGTTCATCATCACTTGTGTCACTATGTACCCGGGCCCCGATTGTTCAGTGGGTATTAACATAACATAACGTTATGTTGGGATCGGCTCGAGCTAGGCTTATGCCTCTAGAGCTACCACCCATAAATCAACACATTAGGCTCAGCTTGAGCTAGGTTATTACCTCTAGAGCTACCACCAATAAACCAATATATCAGGTTCGGCTCGAGCTAGGTTCTTACCTCTAGAGCTACCCCCTGTCAAGTTTGGTCCGAGCTAGGCTCATGCCTCTAGGACTACCCCCTGGTCCAATAATCTCGGGATCCGCTTGAGCTAGGCTTTCGCCCCCAAAGCTACAAACCATACTCAATCATCAACCATATATGCATTACTTCATTCTTTACTTTTGAGATTGATACATTGATAGTCATAAAATTATTTGAACTTTGGAATATAACATTATTGGGCCTTTGGAACATTAGTCAATGAACATGAGACATGTGAATCACAATTGATCAATGAGTAGGGAACATGTGATTAATAACAATTGATATCCGGAAATGGGATACCTTAGAACATTTCGGAATAGAACAAGTACAATGTCAATGGGAACACTATGTGCTGCAGAAGGATATGGAAAGAGTAACCTTACATACCTTATCTTCCCAATATGAATATAGAATCCTAAATGTGAATTCAATATTTCAGCTCCTTCCTTACGTTTCACTCTACAACACAAGTACATAACGGAGTTTAGATTAACCACCAACTACCTTACAAATGCGTATGACGACAATGAGTTACATGATTGCCTTAACATGTCATTTCCCCCTTGACAATACCATTTATGAAGTTATTATACCAACAATACCACAACATTCCATACATTGACCAATATATCATAAACCAATAGCATGTCACACCAAGTTCATACTTTACACTTCTCCATCAACACTACATCACAATTACTCCATCAAGTCACCTCAATACACTTCAGAACCACATATCGATAACAATCCCACAAATTATACTTATAGAAAAATAACAAGTTAAGGAACATAACCACACCATACATGTCGATATTTCATCCGTACCATGCACTTTCATCAAAACCCTATGTCTCCTTTCAAGTTTAAATCACAAAGATGGCACATCTTTTAGCAAAAAGCAAAAGTGCCCTATTCAACCTTGCCAACATAACCATCATGATCTACACCATATCTCATGTATATAATATATTAAATCAAAATAATAAACACTTACCCAAGCTTGAAAAGTGATGATCTTGTCCAAAGTGTCCAAAGAAAAATGGTTGCCTTAGGGTTTGGAAAATAGAGAAATATCTTTTAGAGAAATGTCTAGAAAGGCATGTGTGAGTTTTGGAATAAAAATCTGATTTCTTTGCCTTTATATAGTCCTTGTGGTCATACTTAGCCAATTCTTGGCATTTAATGCTATGTTTACTTGGTCAAATTTGAAGAATGGGTCATTTTTCCCTTTGGGCCTTACATTTTGGCTTCATTTTGGGCCTCAAATTGAGCCCATTTACACATGTCAACTTAGCCCACCAAATTTGATGCTTGATTCACCATATATCTCATGTTTAAATAATTCCATAAATTTCACGACAATATTCAACTCACGAGATTCATGTTCATAGCCTCAATCCCAAGAACAAGCAATTCTAGCCACTCATGGCTTAATTGAACATAATTTGATAAACTAATTATGATGACGACTTAACCCCAACTCGGATGCGAAACTTACTCAAGAGTAGTCCTACTATGATGGAATAATGATACCATAATCCAAGAGTCCATTTTATAGACTTCAAATTGTAGAAGCAATCGGGCAAAAAGCACCCCGGCACTCTCCTGGGTGCCCCAAAGACTTAGAGAAATTTCAGCACCTGAACAGGTGCACATTAGCGGCCTAGTATGCCCCCAGGCATGCCCCCTTGCTGCCTATGCCAAAAAAATTTCAGGCCAAAGCGGCCTGGCACGCCACCTGCAACGCCTCATACTTAATTTTTGATTTCAACTTTTCTTTGAGGATTTGGTTGGATCTTTCAAGTCCCAACCTTTTGCTTGCCTCTTATCTTTAAGAACCTTTGCTTGGATGTCCCTTAAACCTCACTTTTCACCCCATAAATGCTCCGCAAAGTCACAAACACCACCTACTACAAAGGTCTAATCACATTTACTAGCATAATATCAAATGTTCCATCAATAACAATGTAAAATACGTACTTATTGCTCTCGAACCTAGGGTAAACATGGTTCAAGGTTGTCAAGTAGGGTCGGGAAGGTACGAGGTGTTACAAAAACTATGGTGGGTATTCTTGGCTAAGACTCAATTTACATTCCTATCCTAAATCCCCTACACAGGCCAAATACTAATACAATTAGCCCTAACCTTATCTTATGCCCCCACCTAGCATGCAATCATTACAATACAAAGCCTCATTGAAAAGAGTAGACCAAAACCTACCTCGATGCTGAACCACAGTTTTGAACCATCCACAAACTCTTTGCTATATGATCTTTGAATGACGTCGCGCTGTCAAAATCACATTCTACACGTTAACAAGAGTGAAATGAGACCCATATTACAAAAGTTTGGGCCAAAATTTGGGTCAAAAATAAGCTCGTGGGGCCCACAAATGGAATTCCAAAATTGAATATGTCATGAGTTCCCTCAAAGGACAAGAAATACATGCTTGAAAGTTGAGCACGAATGAAGTCTCAATTGAGGCTCAAAACAACCCCAAGACCAAGGAAAAAGAAAGGGAAAAACAAGAATCAAATAAAGAATTTTACCAAAAACTTATAAGATACAGGTAGGGATAAGGTCACATTAGCACCCCCCATATGATCCCAACTCAAATTCATAGTTGCCCTCACTTCCTTGAGTTCACAAGATCATAAATGGAGGAAAAAAAGCTAGATAAAGGCTGAAATTCGTGTGAAAAGAGAATATATAGACCCAGAAGTGACCACTAAAGCGGCCACTTAGCCAATAAAATGGCTAGTGCTAAAGCGACTACCACTAAAGCGGCGGGTAAGGAGGGGCGAGGAGCCGCTAAAGCGGCATCTGCTAAAATGGACATTGACCGCTAAAGAGACCCTTAGCTGGTTAGCCAAGGTTGCTAAGCGGCACAAGATCGCTAAAGCGACTACCGCTTAAGCGGCTCTGCGAGTGCTAAAGCAGTTGCACTAGATACCTAAAACAAGCAAAAATGCTAAGTCCTTACGGACTCCGACCAGGGGCTCGAGATTCATTCGGAACCTCATGCGTGGAAACGAACTATGCTACCATACCGAATTCAACATTCCACACTCAATGGAAGCATCAAAATTTCAATCCGAGGTTGTTTTGATAAAAAATGGGCCTTACACCCATAATTATATTTTTCACCAAATCTACCTAATAGCCAAAAATGAGTCTGAAAGACTCGGAACCCAGACCAAGGGTCCCCCTAGAATAAAATCTACATTCTTGAGCTAACGGCGCTATCAGAACTCTAATTCGAGGGCATTTACTAGGAATTTTAGGCCAAGACCTATTTCTCAACTTTAAAAGCTCCAAAATAAGAAAATGAGCTTAAAACCCAAACAACTGCTCGAAAACCAAACTGATAGTCCCGATAAGTCATAAATGACCTATAGCTGCTATGGGAAGACACTAAATGCCAAAAATAAACAAAAATCGATAAAATAACTTAGAGGGTCGTTACAATATCCATTACTAAAAAGACTTTTGTCCTCAAAATTCAATGGATAGAAAGAGCTTAAAAGCTCAAAAGGATGCATTACTGGGCCCTCATGCCCCAGACAAGCCTTCCTAGATAACCACTAAGGCCAACCAATGCTTCCAAGGGATTTCTGTAACACCCCGTACCTTCCCAACCCTACTTGACGACATTTAACAATGTATACTTGAGTTTCGAGAGCCACACGAATGTATTTTGTAATGTTATTGACAAGAAAATTAAAATTTGGCCTCGTACATGTGATTAGCCCTTCGTAGGAGGTGTTTTGTGATTTTCATGGAGCATTTGTCGGGTTCAAAATGAGGCTAAGAGAACCTCTAAACAAAGTATATTAAAGTTAAGAAGTAGGTTAAAGAATAGGATTTGAAGTATCTAACCAAACCCGCAAAGAAAAGTCGAAAAATGAAATTTTCGAAAAATTTAAGGGAAGGGCGCATTGGGTAGCGTGCCACGCTGCTCTGGGCTGAAATTTTCAGTCCATATTCAGTAAAGGGGCGCGCCAGGCAGCGTGCCACGCCGCCCCTGCGCACATTTCAAAAGTTGAAAATTTTATTTAAGTCCCAAGGGTTCCCGGGGACATATTGAGCCGATTTTTGCCACGATTCTTCTACAACCACGAGAATATACATGAAATAAATGACATATTATATTGGTATGATAAATTAGCTCGAGAAAGAAATTGGGGTCAAAATGACAATTTTACCCTTTTGGGCAAAATAGGCCATACGTGGCTCGAATCGCTTGTTTTTGAGATTGAGGCTACGGATATGAATGACATGATTAGGAATATTTTTGTAACACCTATGAGATGATGAAACCACGAGAAATTATTGATTTTATCGGGTTAAGTGAATTGAGCCCAAAAATAAAAAGAATGCATGGCCCAATGGGTCACAAGACCCATTCTTCCATTTGACTAAGTCATACACATCAATGATTGATCCCAAGTGGATAAGGATGACTAAAGGTCCTATAAAAAGGCACCAAAAATCAGCCTTTATTCATTGAAACTACACAAGCACTTTTAGTATTTTCCAAGAAACTAAAGGAGAGCTTTCTCATATCTTCAAAACCCTAAGCCAACTTTTTGGCCAAGATCATCATTTGGTAAGTCTTGGTAAGTGGATATTCTCATGGATTAATAGATTATATGCATGAAAGAGTATGTAAATCATGTTGGTTATGCTTGAAAATGTTGGACATGGTCCTTTGTGCTTTTGTATAAGATTTGTGATCCATGGGATATGAACTTGAATTAGGACTTGTGCCTTTGATGAAAGATCATGGTATGAATAAAATATGAACGTCTATGGTGTTATTTTTGTTGTTTAACTTGTTCTTGTCTATAAGTGTAAATTTTGGAATTTTGGCTGATATGTGCTATGAAGTGTATTAAGGTGAATTGATGGATTATTTGTGATGTGGTGTGGATAAGAAAGTGTAAAGGAGGAGTGTTGTGGTGAAATGCAATGATTATTATGTATTGGTCAATGTTGGGAATATTGGAGGATTTTTGGAATAATGATGCTATCAATGGTTTTGTCAAGGGGAAATGACATGTTTAAAAGCAAACATGTACCCCATTGATGTTATATGCATTTGTAAAGTAGTTGTTGGTTAATGTGAATCCCGTTATGTATTTGTGTTGTAGAATGACACATAAAGAAGGAGCGGGACTATTGTATGCACATCTATGATTGGATATCCGTATTGAGAGTACAAGGTATGTAAGGTTACTCTGTCCGTATCTTTTTGCGGCAAATAGAATCCACATTGCTATTTCACTAGTCCTATCCCAAAATGTGCTAAGGTATCCTATATCCGTTTATCAATAGTCATTGTCATATATTTCCTACTCATGGATCATTTGTGAGTCTTATGTCTCATTATCATGGTTAATGTTCCAAAATCTCAAACAAGGTTATGGTCCAATGCTCCAATAATGGTTATGCTCATGTATCTTGTTATGAATGATTGTCCAATGGTTCCAATGGTGTCATGTTTCCCATAATGTTTATTCACATGTCTTCTATTTTGATTATGGTTCCAAGTTTCCAAAGATGCTATGTAACATGAATATGTCAATCTCTCACAAGTGAATGTACCAATCTCATATATCTCTCACTCATTGGCTAATGATCCAAAGTTTCAAGTGATGTTATGACTATCAAAATACCAATCTCAAAGTAAAGATCAAAGTAATGCAAATGTGGTCAATGATCAAGTATGGGTGGCAAGTCTAGGGGCATAAGCCTAGCTCGAATCGATCCTGATGTGTTGATTTATGGGTGGAAAGTCTAGGGGCATAAGCCTAGCTCAACTCGATCCCGATGTGTTGATTTATGGGTGGCAAGTCTAGGGGCATAAGCCTAGCTCGACTCGATCCCGATGTATGATTTATGGGTGGCAGGTCTAGGGGCATAAGCCTAGCTCGACCCGATCCCTGGGTGGCAGGTCTAGGGGCACAAGCCTAGCTCAACCCGATCCCAACATGACGATAAGTCATGTAAAGACCCACTGATCAGTAGGGGCCGGGTACATTGTGACATATGTAACGACATTGAATTAAAGAAGCATGAAAGCGATGAAATCAATGAAAGTAATACACATGGGTTCCAAAGTGCAAAGTGGTTACTTATTCATCTGATTATGCATATGCATTTGAGTTCCATTGAGTTCATTGAACTATTCCTATGTTGTATAGTTTTATTTGAGCCTTACATACTCAGTACATTCTTCGTACTGACCCCTTTCGGGGAACTTACCTTACATGTTGCAGGTGCAGGCACTATTAGACCTCTACCGTAGGATGACAGTAATTGCATATCATTGGTGAGCTCCAGTTAGTTCGGGGCTTCTCCGAGTCACAGTTGTTCAAATGTTTTGATAGTATACATAGTGTATAAAGCGGGGACTTATCCCGACTTTCAGTTAGTTTTGGTCAATGCATCTGTTAGAGGCTTTTGTAGACATATGTGGGTATACAAATGTAAGATGGTATATGATATTTTGACTTGATGGCCTCAACGGCCGAGTTTCTCATATGTATATACGTCACATGTTCTATGATTTCTGATTTTAGCATTTCCTGTTCCTATGGGCTAGTAGTGTTTCCGAAGACATATATATGAAGGAGTAAAAGCAAAGCTTGGTTCTCTCGGGCCTTATCGGCTTCGGGTGCCAATCACGCCTCGTTGGGATTCGGGGTGTGACAAAAGTGGTATCAGAGCGGCTCGTTCTAAGGGTGTCTACATAGTCGTGTCTGAGTAGAGTCTTGCTTATGGATGTGTTGTGCGCCACATTGATAAGCAGGAGGCTACGGGACATTTAGGAGTTGTTTCTTTTATTCACTTCTAGATCGTGCAGTAGAGCCAAAGTTGTAGGTGGACACATATGTACGTATTGACATTGGTTTTCTTTTGTATAGTCAACTGCTGAGTCTCAGATAAGATAAAGACAAAGGTGAGCAGGTTGATATGCCTGCCGAAGTAGATATGAGTAAATCACCACTTGACCAAGTGATCAAGGTAGAGCTGATATGGAAATTGTTATATGGGTCTCTCGTAGCCAAAAGATAGAGGAGTACCTGCAGAACCATCTATAAATGTCACTGAACAGGATTTGCGAAATGTAGTGCATATGTTGCCTCAGATAGTTGTTGTACAATGTCACGGGCGAGATGGCCTGATGACGAGTAATGGTGGTGCGGTTAGGGTAGCTTGTCGTCAAACACAGGATTTTAGAAATCATACCCTCCTACGTTCACCGGGTCGGATTTGAATAAAGACCCATAGGACTTTATGAACTAAGTTAAAAAGGGTTCTAGATGGTATGCATATGACTGATCTACTGATGTATTTTCAGATAGTTGGGAGGAATGTAAAATGGCATTCTGTGACTAGTACCTCCCAAATGAGGTCAGAAAAGCTTATGTGGACCAAAAAAGAAAAAAAAATTTTTGCCAAAGGACTATAAGTGTCAGGAAGTACAGTTTTTAGTGTCATAATTTGACTAGATATGCTCCAAATGTGATAACTGCTATGACCGATAGAGTGCATCAGTATAGAGACAAATGGATTGTACAATGGATATAGGCATTTTGCACACAATAATAAAAGACCAGAGGCAACAGAAAAGGACACAACTAATTGACAAAGGGTCGTTAAAGATGGCTAGATCTATGGGGACAGTTCATGGCGTCCCAAGGAGAATTGAGGTCTTGGATGATTAGCAGACCGCCTAAATCATTATTTCTTTAATCTATAGTAAATGTTCTACCTCGATCCCAAGGGTTTAGAGACAATCGGTTTGGCAAAGAAGTGAGATTCATGATTCATGGTCAATGGGGTATCAAGCATAAGAATGGAGAAGGTACAGACCAAATGTCGGTTGGGGCCAAATATTGTTATTGGTGTGATATGTCGGGTCACAAAATGAGGCTTCTCCTGGTGAAGCTACATGTACCGAACACGTATTGATTGACCCATAGAGCATATGGTATTTTGTTAATTGCTGAAAAGTTAAAAGAACACCAAAATGACCAGTTATGTCACAGGAAGCCTACACATCAGTTGGTGAACCTATTGTACGTAAAGGAGTATATCATAAGTGCATAGTCATTAATTGTGGTCATGAGATATTGGTTGATCTTATTGAGTTATAAAGGGGTTATGCCATAGTAGATGGCCGAACTAAGAAGTTATATTGTCATTATCCCCAAAGGAATATTTTGAATGGCCAGGAAAATGTATTCCCCATCTCACAGCAAAGAAAAGGATACTCTAAGGGATACATATGTCACTTAGTAAGAGTGAACGATATTAATGCGAAGCCCCCACCTCTTTAATTAGTCCGGGTGGTAAATGAATTCCCAGATATATGAGTTGGTATGAATGTGACGTCAGGTACTCGGCCTATTTTTATTTTCATCATATAGCATGGCCTCTTCATGTAGAATGGCCTGGTCGAGTTACGAGAATGACAGGAGAAAGTAAAAGACGTATTGAATAAGGGATTCAAAAGGCCTAGTACTACCCCTTGGGGTGCATAAGTGTCACTAGTACAAAAAAAAAAAATATAATAACATGGTCTATTGAGAATGTGTGTTTACTATTGGCAACTGGATAAGAATAGTTTCCCCCCATAGTTGACGATTTTTTTGATCAGTTACGGGATAAATGATAATGAATGATATATATGAACGATGATGATATACCCAAGGCAGCACTACAAACATGGTATACTTATAAGTCTTAGTATGTCAATTGGGTTAGAGAATGCACCTGTAGGTTTATAGATTAATGAACAGGGTGTTTAGGACACTTGTAAATGTGTGTGTGACCATATTCGGTGATGGTATTCAAAAAAAAAAATCACAAGAGGAATATGCATTGTATAGGATGAAGAGATGAAAGTTATCACACAAAAGATAGAAATGGTGAACAATTGGCTAAGGCCTACGATGCTTACGGAGATCCATCGATTTCTTGGGTTGATTGATCATATAATGAGAATTGTGGGAGGATCTTCTTCTATCCCTACACCCTTAACAAAGCTTATACACAGGGCAATCAAGTTCCAGTAAAATGATGCATGTGAGAAAAGTTTTCAAGAGTCGAAAGATAAAGTAACTTCCACATCCGTTGTAAGTGCCTTCTGAAGGCATAAGAATGTTATGCAATATATGGTAATGCTTCCGGGGTTGGCCTCGAATGGATATTGATGTAGCATGACAAGGTAATAGCATATGCGTCAAGATAGCTGCGGCCACATGAGAATATAAATTATTACTAGACACATGACCCTGAAGTAGCAACAGTGATATTTGCTTTAACGTTATGGTGTCACTAAGGGATTCATGTTGATATATATATTCTGGATGTGAGACAATGTAATATATTGTTAAGTCGAAAGACTTAATCTGAGGTAAAGGTGAGGACATTGGTATCCTATATC
Source organism: Capsicum rhomboideum (assembly GCA_031232105.1). Classification (NCBI taxonomy): domain Eukaryota; kingdom Viridiplantae; phylum Streptophyta; class Magnoliopsida; order Solanales; family Solanaceae; genus Capsicum; species Capsicum rhomboideum. Next base: position 58,712,207 of record CP124718.1, read on the forward strand.
ATTTGGGAAAAACAAATGGGGTAGTTGATACATTAAGCTGCAAGGCAGTAGGAAGTATGAATGGCCAGCTCATAGAAAAGAAAGGTATAGTCAAGAAATCTATATCAATGAGGCAATATGGGGTTTTGTTTCTTGAAACTCCAGAGGAAAGAATTATAGTGTCAAATGTGGTAGGATTTTCATTGATATTGGAGATAAAGGGAAAAGCAATATATAAATTCTAGTTTTAGTTCAATTGAAAAAAAAATAAATATGTACAGCAAAGTCGACAAAGGTACTTGAGCTATCACAAGGGGGAAGTACTTTAGCACCAATGTAGATTGTTTGTACCTGGTATAGCTGACTTAAGACATGGAAATGCGACAGAAGAACATCGTTCACGGTAGTTTGTTTGTTCGAAAACAACCAAAATACACCATGGTGTAGCAGAGATGTGTTGGTAAGAATATATGAGAAGCACATTGTAGAACTTGTAGTTCAATGTCCAAGCGGTCACTGACGACCATTATGGCATCAGAAGTCTGTCTGTTTTATGCAATATATTACCCTCCCAGTTGGGAACTGGAACATGAATAACATGGAATTAATTAAAGGGTTGTCTCGTACATTGCGAAGGTTGATTCCATATAAGTAATCATGAACTGGTTTACCTAGTCAACATATTTCCTACAAGTTAGGACCACCGATACAGATGAACGGTACGCAAAAATTGTATGTTACAGAGATAGTATGATTACATGAGACTCCACTCACTATTATATCACACGGGGGGGGGGGGCTCACTTTATTTCACAGTGTGGGTAAGTCTTTCCAGTAAAGCATGAGTACACAGATAAATGTAAGTATGGCTGGTCATCCTTAAATGGATGGACAAACAGAATGTATTATAAGAACATGTGAAGATATGTCACGAGTTTGTACATTGGACTTTAAAGGTAGTAGGGATGAATATCGATCGTCTAATGAAATTGCTTACAATAAAGATATCAAAAGGTACCTTATGAAGGTTTATATAAAAGGACATATAGATCATCCATTGGATGGGTTACGGCTGATGAAATTTTGCGTTGCCCAGGTCAAATTTTGTTCATCAAGCTATAGAGAAAGTGAAGGTGATATGACAGTAGCTACAAATAGCCCAAAGTCGGTATAAATCATATGCCGATATTAGAAGTTGATAGTGTCACCAATGGAAAAAGATAATGAGATTTGGAAAGAAAGAGGAGTTGTCCAAAGATTTAGGCAACTTGCGTATCTATTAGCACTAGTCCAGGAATTCTTCACAGTCCATTTGGTATTCTATATTTGATGCTCCGAAAGTGTATCGGAGGGTATAAAGTATTGTTGCCAGTGGAAATGTACATATTACCGAGGATCTCACACATAAAAAGGTACATCGAGAAGTGAAAGAATTAAGAAAATGCAGAAGTAGCTTTCGTAGGGGGACTATGGAAGAACTTAGTACAGCGAAGAAATCACAAGGGAAATCGAAGCATTAATGAAATCTAAAGTACTTGTAATTATGGTACATGGAAGGAAAAGTTCAAGATACAAATTTGGAGTTATAAGTTTTTACAAGTGTTAAGTGTGAATATTATGATATGGAGAATTCACTTTGACTTAAGTGTTGCAATGAGACAGTGTTACTAACATTCGAGGACGAATGTACCTAAGGGGGAAAGAATGCAACACCCCGTACCTTCCCAACCCTACTTGACGACATTGAACAATGTATACTTGAGTGTCGAGAGCCACACGAATGTATTTTGTAATGTTATTGACAAGAAAATTAAAATTTGGCCTTGTACATGTGATTAGCCCTTTGTAGGAGGTGTTTTGTGATTTTCATGGAGCATTTGTCGGGTTCAAAAAGAGGCTAAGAGAACCTCTAAACAAAGTATATTAAGGTTAAGAAGTAGGTTAAAGAATAGGATTTAAAGTATCTAACCAAACCCGCAAAGAAAAGTCGAAAAATGAAATTTTTGAAAAATTTAAGGGAAGGGCGCGTTGGGTAGCGTGACACGCTGCTCTGGGCTGAAATTTTCAGTCCATAGGCAGTAAAGGGGCGCGCCAGGCAGCGTGCCACGCCGCCCCTGCGCACATTTCAAAAGTTGAAAATTTTATTTAAGTCCCAAGGGTTCCCGGGGACGTATTGAGCCGATTTTTGCCACGATTCTTCTACAACCACGAGAATATACATGAAATAAATGACATATTATATTGGTATGATAAATTAACTCGAGAAAGAAATTGGGGTCAAAACGACAATTTTACCCTTTTGGGCAAAATAGGCCATACGTGGCTCGAATCGCTTGTTTTTGAGATTGAGGCTACGGATATGAATGACATGAGTAGGAATATTTTCGTAACACCTATGAGATGATGAAACCACGAGAAATTATTGATTTTATCGGGTTAAGTGAATTGAGCCCAAAAATAAAAAGAATGCATGGCCCAATGGGTCACAAGACCCATTCTTCCATTTGACTAAGTCATACACATCAATGATTGATCCCAAGTGGATAAGGATGACTAAAGGTCCTATAAAAAGGCACCAAAAATCAGCCTTTATTCATTGAAACTACACAAGCACTTTTAGTATTTTCCAAGAAACTAAAGGAGAGCTTTCTCATATCTTCAAAACCCTAAGCCAACTTTTTGGCCAAGATCATCATTTGGTAAGTCTTGGTAAGTGGATATTCTCATGGATTAATAGATTATATGCATGAAAGAGTATGTAAATCATGTTGGTTGTGCTTGAAAATGTTGGACATGGTCCTTTGTGCTTTTGTATAAGATTTGTGATCCATGGGATATGAACTTGAATTAGGACTTGTGCCTTTGATGAAAGATCATGGTATGAATAAAATATGAACGTCTATGGTGTTATTTTTGTTGTTTAACTTGTTCTTGTCTATAAGTGTAAATTTTGGAATTTTGGCCGATATGTAATATGAAGTGTATTAAGGTGAATTGATGGATTATTTGTGATGTGGTGTGGATAAGAAAGTGTAAAGGAGGAGTGTTGTGGTGAAATGCAATGATTATTATGTATTGGCCAATGTTGGGAATATTGGAGGATTTTTGGAATAATGATGCTATCAATGGTTTTGTCAAGGGGAAATGACATGTTTAAAAGCAAACATGTACCCTATTGATGTTATATGCATTTGTAAAGTAGTTGTTGGTTAATGTGAATCCCGTTATGTATTTGTGTTGTAGAATGACACATAAAGAAGGAGCGGGACTATTGTATGCACATCTATGATTGGATATCCGTATTGAGAGTACAAGGTATGTAAGGTTACTCTGTCCGTATCTTTTTGCGGCAAATAGTATCCACATTGCTATTTCACTAGTCCTATCCAAAAATGTGCTAAGGTATCCTATATCCGTTTATCAATAGTCATTGTCATATCTTTCCTACTCATGGATCATTTGTGAGTCTTATGTCTCATTATCATAGTTAATGTTCCAAAATCTCAAACAAGGTTATGGTCCAATGCTCCAATAATGGTTATGCTCATGTATCTTGTTATGAATGATTGTCCAATGGTTCCAATGGTGTCATGTTTCCCATAATGTTTATTCACATGTCTTCTATTTTGATTATGGTTCCAAGTTTTCAAAGATGCTATGTAACATGAATATGTCAATCTCTCACAAGTGAATGTACCAATCTCATATATCTCTCACTCATTGGCTAATGATCCAAAGTTTCAAGTGATGTTATGACTATCAAAATACCAATCTCAAAGTAAAGATCAAAGTAATGCAAATGTGGTCAATGATCAAGTATGGGTGGCAAGTCTAGGGGCATAAGCCTAGCTCGAATCGATCCCGATGTGTTGATTTATGGGTGGAAAGTCTAGGGGCATAAGCCTAGATCGACTCGATCCCGATGTGTTGATTTATGGGTGGCAAGTCTAGGGGCATAAGCCTAGCTCGACTCGATCCCGATGTATGATTTATGGGTGGCAGGTCTAGGGGCATAAGCCTAGCTCGACCCGATCCCTGGGTGGCAGGTCTAGGGGCACAAGCCTAGCTCAACCCGATCCCAACATGACGATAAGTCATGTAAAGACCCACTGATCAGTAGGGGCCCGGGTACATTGTGACATATGTAACGACATTGAATTAAAGAAGCATGAAAGCGATGAAATCAATGAAAGTAATACACATGGGTTCCAAAGTGCAAAGTGGTTACTTATTCATCTGATTATGCATATGCATTTGAGTTCCATTGAGTTCATTGAACTATTCCTGTGTTGTATAGTTTTATTTGAGCCTTACATACTCAGTACATTCTTCGTACTGACCCCTTTCGGGGAACTTACCTTACATGTTGCAGGTGCAGGCACTATTAGACCTCCACCGTAGGATGACAGTAATTGCATATCATTGGTGAGCTCCAGTTAGTTCGGGGCTTCTCCGAGTCACAGTTGTTCAAATGTTTTGATAGTATACATAGTGTATAAAGCGGGGACTTATCCCGACTTTCAGTTAGTTTTGGTCAATGCATCTGTTAGAGGCTTTTGTAGACGTATGTGGGTATACAAATGTAAGATGGTATATGACATTTTGACTTGATGGCCTCAACGGCCGAGTTTCTCATATGTATATACGTCACATGTTCTATGATTTCTGATTTTAGCATTTCCTGTTCCTATGGGCTAGTAGTGTTTCCTAAGACATGTATATGAAGGAGTAAAAGCAAAGCCTGGTTCTCTCGGGCCTTATCGGCTTCGGGTGCCAATCACGCCTCGTTGGGATTCGGGGTGTGACAATTTCACGAAAGGTATCCCTTTCTCCATCCATATCCTTACTCCACTTTCCAAATAACTAAAACTCATCCTCAACAACCATTTGGTCTCCTACTGAACTGAGTACAACTAAGGCATGCAAAACCAAACCATAGCATACTGATATTGCACTGATACAAGCACCAATAAGTGAATAATCAACCACGCTAAAGACAACCTAAGTCATGATTCGTACAACCAACTCCAAACTCCAAATCCAATATTTTCTTACCTTTCCAAACCTACTGTCTATTCTAAACTACCTAGAATCTCTCCAACATCATTTGCATCCTATCCATGTAATCACATCATATTAACCTCAAAATACTGAAGCTGACCTATCAAAAATCCACACGAACTAGCATATGAACAATGCCCAATCAGGTTCTACCTAAATACTCAAATAGTGGTGATCAATGTCTTTGATCTCTGTCAAAGCTAGTAATTGGTCTGGATAACCCTCGAAACCAATAGTCAGGAGTCCGAAGCATAATCTCTCAAAACTAAATGATCTTCTCTAGAGTTCTCCACCTACTATGGGTAAAACCACACTAAGCTCAACTTGACTACACTTCTTCCATGGAGTAGAAATACAAAATTCCCAAAGAAAACTGAGAATCCAAGGTCAAAAGCAGTAGAAACCAGCACCATGTGCCGACAAACCATCTCTCAAACATATATATAAAGTAATCTTCTTGAAGTAAAGAAAACTGAGCCGATATGTGGAGAGTAGGCCTAGTCAACCTATCATTGGATGCTCAACAGAATCAAAACCTCTAAATGGGGTAGTAAGCAAGTTACGCAATCCATAGCTATAATCTCAACACCAAAGATGAACTACTCGATCTCAACTATCCAAACCAATCCTGTTGACGAGTAAGCATTCACGTACAGAAATCTATCACAACCCCCAAGTCGTTATTCGAAAGAGTCAAAAACCATAACTGAGGCCAACAAGTCTTTACTAGGGTTGAATAACCAAATCAATCTTGCTATCAGAAATCAGGCATATACCCCAGACCAATATCACCTTCAGAGACTAAGCATATATCCAATGATTTTCATAAGTGCTGAGACTAAAATGTTGTTGAAGAGGGTATTCATAATTTAGGAGAACCACATGCTGAAGATACAAGCAATCACATCCACATTCGTTGAGGGCATAACACATCAAGGTATAACCAAGAACTCACCCAGGTTGCAAAGAGTACTAATGGTAACCAAATCTCGAGCAACTCAAAAACTATGATCTTAGCCTGAATTTGGACAAACCAATACTGAACTGAGGAATATCTGAATTCAGCATTTAAACCAGCCTTAACTCGACTGAACCATAAACCACATCATAGAAAGAATGGAGTACCCAGCTCCATACCAACACCAAGATCAAGACTACTATCGGGAGATGAACCAGATAAATCAAAATGACAAACCTCAGATTTATCAACAGTAGGAGCGAATATAGAAAAGATTTCCAAAGCTAGAGTTACCACCAAACCATGGAAGAACAAACCCACCTTCACTTTCATAATTCACTCAACACCCGACCTTACCTTACTAACAAGAAGGAAAACCAACCAGCCAAGGTAGTCGTCTAAGACAAACAGACAAAAATCATAAGGAAAGAGATACTAACTAGATAACGCTAGTCTAGCCATCTATCAACTAAGAATCAATCAATGTCAAAACAATAACAATAATAGCAACATTATAAAGTGCCGGTGGTACAAGAATAAAAAACACAACCAGTATCACTCTAAGATCACATCAAGGCTAATATACCACAGGAAAGGGATTTTACCCAAATGCTACACCCCAAGAAACACACCAGTCCAGTCTACTCAATCCACTACTAAAAGAAATCATCTATGGGGGTAGTCACATATGCATAAATCTACACAAAGAGATACAACAATCAGCATAGTAAATCAAATAGAAACTAAAAGATAATAAACCAAAAGCTTACCTAGAATAATGGAATCCGAAGTCATATCCCTTGATCTTCCAAAAGAAGTACGAATCTGAATGCGTTTGACCTCAGTCTGAGCATCTGAACGATCAACTAAACTACCAAAAGCAACGCCTCTAACTGATGGTGCCACAACCCTATGAGACTGATCTGGCTGCACTGACTGACAAATAATTCCTCGTCAGGGACACTCTCTAGACCAATGACCTATCTCTCTATAGTAGTAACAAACCCATAAAGATTTAACCTAGTAAGAAACACGAGCTGACCCTAACTGGCTGACCAACTCAAGCCTGGGGCACTCCCTAGACCAATGAACAATCTTGCCACAATTAAAACATGCCCCTGGAACTCTCTGATGCACTATATGTACTGACCCATAACGGCCGCTATGGCTTGAAGACCTAGACTAAATACCTCATAATACCTATTAGAACTCTGCCTACTGTGACCATCATGGCCTGTCTGAGAGTCAATTATAATCTGAGTCACTACCTGAACTGACCTAATAGATTGCAAGTGATGCTAACCTCTACTGGGAGGATCCCTACCTTCTAATAAAATACCACTAACACTGTACTATGGGCATGGTCTCTTGCCATCACCTTCATAAATCTCAATACATGTCCTCTATGTTGTCCTTGTATGATCAACAACTTGAAGGAAAGTAGACCAAACTGATATAAAATACCCCGATACCAAGCGGAGTAGTAAAGCTAATCCTTTAATAAACCCCCACACCATCTCATGCTCTATAGAAAATAACATAGAAGTATGTATGGCCCATTTGAGAAACCCAATCTCATACTCTGAAACTGATAAAGAGTCATATTATACACCAACAAACCCAACTATGGCCTGAGAATCACTCAACTTATCGAGCAGCAGCACTGACTATGAAACATCCATGAAAGGATTTGGAGTCCCTAACATGGCATCCTGAAAAGTTGACGCGGGCACAAACTCTGTCGAAGCCTGGGCTGGCCCTCCAGTTAACATTGAAGATACTCGATACTGAGCACCAACTCCTTGGCCCGACGCTGAGCTGAAACTCTAGTAACACATGTAAAAGTCCAGTCTGTATCTATCGACAACCTCATGCTATCCATCTGAGAAAAAGTGGAGTTAAAAGAGGTACTCATAAGTTTATAAAAGTACGGACACACGATAAAGAGTAAAAGAATTAGGATTTCCTAGGTATTCCCTATAGCCTTTCGAAGATAGGAAACATACATCATCGTACTAAACTGCGGGACTCTACTAGGCATCTTACTTTTGTACCAACTACATCGATTAACCTAGGCTCTGATACTAAAATGTCATATCTCTATTTCTTAGGTCATGATGGCACCTACCATAACCCACCAGTAGGTAAGCCAACCCATAATCCAGAACAACTAGTAATGGACTAAAAAGAAAGGTGGAAGCAATACTAAATGAAAAAAAGAAAGATGACAAGAGGGAAGTAATTATATCCCCAAGACATGGTAAAGTCAGTACAAGAGTTTCTAACATAACTAGAGTACAAGGTAAAAATACAGAGTAAATATATATACAAATCGGTCTCTAAAATACAAAAATAGAGATTAGTCTAACAATAAGAGGGAGAGTAGGAACAACTCTGAATGTTAGGGCTCTGCACGATGCACAAATCAGCAGCAAGAATTCATACTATGACCTGCAGGGTGCAGAAGTGTAGTATGAGTACCAACACGAGGTACTTAGTAGGCATCGACCGATTGAGCTCCAACGACAATGTAAGTATAAATAACATGTAAAGAAAGAATAAATATTATAGGTAACTATCTAAGAAATGAGACATAATAATACTAATGGAAAAGTAAATATAAACTATCATACCCTACAAGTAATACAGGACAAAGCTATGCTAGTAATAAGTATAAGCTATCATATACTACCCGTAATCAGGAATGGAGGAGCAGAGCCATAAGTAGCTAGTCAATGCACAATAGTATAATGAAGGAAGGAATATATAATGTACAATAGAAGTACAAAGGAAAAGATATACAAAAGATACATAATAGTAATATGAAGAAAGGGTATATATATCTAATAATATTTGGAAGGAAACCGGTCATACATCATAAGGTTAGCTAAACCTAAAACTGCTAACCAAAGTTAGCTGATCTAACAACTTAAATCTCACAAGGATTACAATATCAGGAAGGGAGCTAACTCTTAGCATAATCAGAGTCGATGATTGAAATTTGAATTACCATAAGATGGTCTAATAATAATAAAGCTCATCATAAAAAAGAAAAAGGGATCAGAAGTATACCAACAACCTACGGTACCAGTTCATAACCAACTTGCCATGAACTATATAGTAATAAATAAATAATAATGTAACCTGATAGCCCGGATAAATAATAACCTAACCAGGCCCCCATAAGCCCAGAAGGTACAATCAATCACTCAGTAAATAACAAACATGACCTATACCTATGCAGACCCCCATAAGACTGATGGATACAAGTGCCAAACAGTTATACTGGTGATAGGTGATGTATGCAAATGAATAAAAGACATGAAAAGAACCAGATGTAGCAAGATAAACCAAGTACCATATCCAACACAAGTATATACACCTCCTCCAGCGACCTATGATGACCATCCTTCTTGGGTACTGAGGCTCACAGATGGAGGGGCCCATAAGGGACTCGGGATATCTATAAACATTTCATGGTCCCAAATTAGTACTTCCATAATCCATATCTATAATAGTAGCAATAAAGAGAGCCAGAATCGAACCGAAACCAGTGAATAATAACAAGAGGCCAGATGATCCATAACTGTACACCAGAACACCTAAATTATAATCATAGATAGACGTCGGACTCGAACCAAAAATCAAAGCAACCAACCATAACCAGAACAGGTGATCCCATAGGAAGTCAACCTCAACTATTAGTTGATGCCAAACTCTTAAGCATGGAATAGCTAGCGGTAGTCCAGGCGTCCTAAGACCATCACTGTTTAGTAAAGTTTAATCTCAGGTGGTCAAATCTTCCAAGGACAGGCGGGTTTTGATCACTAGGTGAGGGAGGAGCGGTCAAAGATCAGTTACTATCCTTCCAAAGGGTAATAAAGCTAAATAGGTGCAATCAAGTCTAAGTCAACACACACCCAAGGTTATAGCCTAAGAAAGTAGTCATAAGCCCATCTAAGCCTAAAAGAGAGTCATTTGAAGTATTCCATCTTAAGGGATAATGGGACCCACTACTAGACCCTGATAACCCAACATAAGATAAACATCTACCCGAATGTAGGTGAAGGTTTCTCAATCCTGACCATAGGGCACTAAAAGAGCTAAGTTTAGTTCTAAAGGCAGACCATATACTAACCTATGGGAAAATTAGACCAAATTCTTAAAAATGGGGCCTTAACTGGCAAAAATAAGTGTGAAATGCGGATAATGCATGCATGCCATCATCAGTATCCAAACAAAGCAAATGTAAGCACCAAAATATCTATAAACTAAGCCATAACTCGTTTAATGCATAAAGAACTAACCTGGTGTCTGTGGTATCGTAACCAAGGTGTTGGGCCCAACATTGTAATATATAGAATAATAAGAGTATATAAGTATATGCAGAAAGTCAAAAGCGGGATCAACGAGAGGCATCATTCTACCAGGTGAATGTAATCGAGGAATATCATTGAAATGGATAAGTACTACTCCAACTCCTGCACTAAGGATTACCAGTGTCAACCTAAGGTCACGTACATAAATAATCTGGCTTAATAACATGCTATAGTTATGACGGGTATTCTAGGCTAAGGCTCAATTTACAGTTCTAACCTAAATCCCCGACACAGGCCAAATACTAATACAATTAGACCTAACCCTATCTTATGATCCCCACATAACATACAATCAATACAACACATAGTCTTATAGAGAAGAGTAGACCGAGGCCTACCTCGATGTCGAACCGCAGTCTCAAAGCATCCATGAATCGCTCAATTTTGCTCCATGATCTCTGAATGAAGTTACACTATCAAAATCATAATTTACACATTAACACGAGAAAATGAGACACATATTGTAATATAAAAGTTTAGGCCAAAAATCGGGTCCAAAATAGGCCCGTAGGGCCCTTAAATAGAATTTCAAAATTGAATCCGTCACGAGGTCCCTTGAAGGACAAGGAATACATGCTAGAAATTTGAGCATGAATGAAGTCTCAATTGGGGCTCAAAACAGCCCCAAGAGCCAAGGAAAATGAAAGGAAAAAACAAGAATCAAACAAAGAATTTGACCAAAAACTTACGAGATATAGATAGGGATAAGGTCTCACTGGCTCCACCCGCATGATCTCAGCTCCAATTTGCATTTGCCCTCACTTCCTTGAGCTCTCAGGAAGGAAAAAAAGTTAGAAAATATCATAAATTCACGTGAAAAGAGAATATATTGACCCAGCAATGACCACTAAAGCGGCTATCACTAAAGTGGCAGTTGAACGCTAAAGCGACGGGTAAGGAGGGGCAAGGGGCCACTAAAGCGACATCCTAGTCGCTAAACCGGAATCCTCTAAAGTGGACATAGACCGCTAAAGTGACCTCCACAGGGTAGCCAAGGTCACTAAAGTAGTACAAGGTTGCTAAAGCAAAAATCGCCAAAGCGGCTATATGACCACTAAAGCGGTTGCACCAGATACCCGAAACCAGCAAAAATGCTAAGTCCTTGCGGACTACGACTAGGGGCTCGAAATTCGTTCGAAACCTCATGCACAGAAATGTACTATGCTACCATACAAAATTTTATATTTCAGACTCAATAAAATCATTAAAATTTTAATTCGAGGTCTTTTTAATAAAAAGTGGGCCCCACACCTATAATTCTTTTTTTCACCAAATCTACTAATTAGCCCAAAAATGAGTCCAGAAGCCTCGGGACCTAGATCAAGGGTCCCCCTAGCCTAAAATCTACGTTCTGGAGCTAACAAGGCTATTAGAATTCTCATCTGAGTAGGTGTTTTGGTCCAAAACCTATTTCTCAACTTCAAAAGGTCTAAAATAGGGAAATGGGCTTAAAACCCAAAAGAACTGCCCAAAAACCAAATTGATGGTCCCAATAAGTCATAAATGACATGTAGCCACTATGGAAAGGCACAAACCACTGAAAACAAATGGAAATGAAGAAAATGATCAGGAGGGTAATTACACTTTTTATCACATAAGACTATGGAGGCAAGCCTCTAGTTCATCCATGTCTCACCAATGCAATATGTGACATCATATTTGATGTCCTTATTTTCTTGAATTATAGACCCAAGATACTTAAAAATTTCTCTCTTGGGGATAGTTTGTATGTCAAGCCTCACCTCTACGCCTCCCTCATGTATCGCATTACGGAATTTGCACTCCAAATATTTCATTTTTGTTCTGCTCAACCTGAACTCTTTAGACTCCAAGTGTGTCTCCAAACCTCTAACCTAGCATTAACTCTTTCCTAAGTCTCATCAATCAATACTATGTTATCCATAAATAATATACACCATGACACCTCATCCTGAATAAAATGAGTCAACTCATCCATCATCAAGGAAAATAGGAAAGGGCTGATAATTGATCCTTGGTGCTACCCCATCTCAATTGGAAAGTGGTCTGAGTGACCTCCTACTATTCTAACCCAAATTTTGGCCTCGTCATTCATTTCTCTTATCGCCCTAATATAAATCACTGATACACATCTAGCCTCCATGCATCTATAGAGGATATTCCTCTAGATTTTTTCATAGGCCATTTCAACGTTAATAAACACCATATGTAAGTCTTTTTCCTTTCCCTATATTTCTCCACCAGTCTCCTCACAATAAGGATGACAGAAATAGTCGCTTTTGTCACGCCTTGAATTCCATTGGGGCGGATTGGCGTCCGAAGCCGTTAAGGCCCCAGAGAACCAATCTTCATTCATATACACTCATACGCATGTCACTCAATAAAGATCACCATCACATATAGACACAAGTTGTCAATGGCAGAAGTCATGGAAAATATATGATAAATATGAAACTTGGCCGTTAGGGCCACCAATTCAAAATAGACATACATTCTTTCATTCATCTCACCACGTACGTCTACAAAGCCTCTAACAGATGCATATACATAACCAACTTAAAGTTGGGACAAGTCCCCACGTTATACAACATTTACAATACCCATACAAATGTACACATATGTCTCGGAAAGGTAACCTACTGTGGAGGTCTACTAGTACCTGTGCCTATAGCAAGTAAGGTAAGTCCCACAAAGGATGTCAGTACGAAGAATGTACTGAGTATGTAAGGCTGTAAGAAATTGCATGATACATAAGTACTTCAATGATATCAACTACAAGTGAAATAAACAATATGGATAAACCTTTGTTCTGTATATGTAGAACCATGTACATTGCTTTCATTACTTTCATTTTTGATCATTCATTCATATCATTATCATTCATATAATATACCGCTCATAAATACTTTCCTTCAAGTGATATACTTTTATTCAAGTGCTTTACTTTCTTTGCTTTTACATTCATCTTTATTACCATTCATCCAGCTGATCAGTGGGCCATATATCATTTATCCAGCTGATCAGTGGGCTATAGTACAATTATCCACCTTATCGGTGGGCCATAACATAATATAATGTATTATCTCAACAATCATCCACCTTATCGGTGGGCCATAATATAATATAGTGTAAAATATCAACAATCATCCACCTTAGCGGTGGGCCATAATATAATATCAACAATCATCCACTTTATCGGTGGTCCATAATATATATATATTACTTCATTCCTTACTTGTGAGAGATTGATACCTTTACTTATGTGAGATTGATACATTGGTAGTTGAAACATTCTTGGAACTTTGGAACCATGTCCAGAACTATGTGACACATGAATAACAATTGATCAATGAATAAGGAACATGTGAATAACAATAGATGATAAACTGAAATGAGATACCTTAGAACCTTTTGGAATGGAACAAGTACAATGACAATGTGAACACTATGTGCTGCAGAAGGATACGGAAAGAGTAACCTTACATACCTTATCTTCCCAATATGAATACACAGTCCTATATGTGAATACAATAATCCAGCTTCTTCCTTACGTTTTACTCTACAACACAAGTACATAACGGAGCTCATGTTAACAACTAGCTACCTTACAAGTGCATAAGACGACAATGAGTTACATGATTTCCCTATAACGTCATTTCACCCTTTACAATACCATTCACGGCATTGTCATACCAACAAAACCACAGCATTTCACACATTGACCAAGACATCATAAGCCAATAGCATTTCACACCAAGTTTATCCTTTACACTTCATTATTAACACTACGTCACAGTTACTCCATCAAGTCACCTCAATACGTTTCATAACAACAATCCCACAAGTTATACACATAGAAAAAGCAAGTTAAGGAAATAAACACACCATACATGTTGATATTTCATCCACACCATTCACTTCCATCAAACCCTCAAGTCTCCTTGCAAGTTCAAAACACGTAGATGACACATCTTTTAGCAAAAGGCAAAAGTGCACCACTCAACACCTTTATACATAACCATCATGATCTACACAACCCCTCATGCATATAATTTATTAAATCACAAGAATAAACACTTACCCAAGCTTTCAAAGTGATGATCTTGTCCACAAGAGATTGTTGCCTTAGGGTTTGAGAGTAGAGAGAAAATATCCTTTTTTGGGAAAAGTCTAGAATGGCATGTGCCCTTTTGTGAATAAAAATATGATTTTTCCACCTTATATAGTCCCTTTTAATCTTATACTTAGTCACCCTTTGATCAATAATGGATGGTTTACTTGGTCAAAAGGAAGAATGGGTCATTTCTCCATTTTGGGCCATGTCTTTTGCCTAATTATTGGGCCTTAATTAAGCCCAATAACACAAGATTAATTTAGCCCAACAAAATTAATATATATCCACCATCCATCTCATGCTTAAAGAATTCCATAATTGTGAATACAATAGTCAACTCACGAGAGCCTCATCCCCACGAATAAGCATTTTTAGCCACTCATGGCTTAATTTATCATAAATTGATAAAAATTATAAAAAAAGAAATAAAAATAAAAAGGAAGAAGAATTAACCTCATTTGGATGCCAAAATCGTCCAAGAGTTGTCCCACCAAGATGGAATAATGATACTCTAACCCAAGAGCCCTATCTAGAGACTAGTGGTCGGAGAAGAAATTTGGCAAAAAATGGCCCGGCACGCTGCCTGGAGTGCCCCTATGCTGCCCATGCCAAAATAATTTCTGTCAAAAGCGGCCCGGCACTCCCCTGGGCGCGCCTTACACTTAAAATTCAATTTTCTTCCTTTCTTCGACTTTTCTTTGCGGATTTGGTTGGATCCTTCAAGTTCAAATATTTAGCTTGCCTCTTATATTTAAGATCCTTTGCTTGGAGGTCCTTCAAGCCTCACTTTTCACTCCAAAAATGCTCCACAAAGTCGCAAACGCCTCTTACAAGGGTCTAACCACATTTATTAGCACAATCTCAAATATTCCATCAAAAACAATACAAAATACGTACTTATTGCTCTCAAAACTAAGGTAAACAAGTAGGGTCGGAAATGTATGGGGTGTTACATCCCTCCCCCCTTAAAAACATTCATCCTCGAATGTTAATAACATCTTCCCATTTAAAACAAATGCACCTTTATGTTAGCATTTATACATATACACATAAAACTTATAGATACTTACTTGTTATTGCTCTCCTACCGCACTTTGAACTTTTTCTTCTGTGTGAAACAAATACGGGTACTTTGACTTTATCATTTCTTCGGCTTCCTATGTTATTTCTTTTACTTGTGGATTTCTCCAAAGTACTTTGACGGAACCTATTTTTGTTTTTTAATTCCTTATCCTCTTCACTTGTCAATCCAGAATGGCATCAGGTGTCTCTTTCACAATACCCCGTCACCTATATAAGCTCGTAACATATCTTCAAGTGTTTGAATAGTACATTCTGCTTGCCCATCTGGCTGATATAATAGAAATTGGAATCCCATGTAATCGTACTATCTCTTTAACATACAACCTTGCATAATGTCTAGTTGTACAAGTGGTCCTTACAGGTAAAAGGTGTGCTATTTGGTAAGTCTGTCAACTATCATGTACATGTGATAAAATTTCTAAATGTACGAGGCAACCTTGTGATGAAACCCATTTTAATCATATCCCTTTTCCAAACTGGAAGATTCCTGTATTGCATATAATCTCTAGGTTTCTGATGCTCTATTTTTACCTGTTGATAATTCGAACAATGAGCTACAAAGTCTGCAATGTTCTTCTTCTTTATATTGCCTCACCAATACATCTCTTCTAAGCCATGGAACATTTTGGTTGCTCCCAAATGAATAGAATATCATGAATGATATGCTTCTGTCATCATTCATTTCCTTAGCTCATCTATATCCGGTACACAAAATCTACCTTGGCATTGAAGTATCCCCCTTGCGTAAGTTCAAATACCTTTGTCGAACTTTACTGTACATTCTATTTTAATGAACTAAAATAGAATTTGCGTATTGTTTTTCCTTATCCTAGCTACAAGTGAAGACTCTACCGCCTTTTACACTATAATTCTTTCATCTGAAGTTTCAAGAAGACGAACCCCTAAGCTGTCTAATTGCCTTAACCCATTGGTTACCACGTTTGGTTTTCCCGGATGGTATAAGATATCACTATCATCTTCTTTTAATAATTCCAGCCATCTTTGCTGGCTTCAGTGTAGGTCTTTTTTCTTAAAAAAAATATACTACAAACTTTCATGATCAGTATATATATCAACGTGAACCCTATACAAATAGTGGTGCCATATTATTAAAGCAAATATCACGAACGCTAACTCAAGATCATGTGTTGGATAATTTCTTTCATGTGGACGGATTGTCTTGAGGCATAGGCTATTACACGACCATGTTGCATCAATACACATCCTAAGCCGACTCCTGAAACATCACAATATATTGCATTCCCTTATGTGCCTTTGAAAAGTACTAATACAGTTGTAGAAGTCAAGTTATCTTTCAGCTCTTGGAAACTCTTCTCACATGCATCATTCCACGGAACTTGGTTGCTTTGTGTGTTAGATTTTTAAGGGTGCTTAAATGGAAGAAAAACTCTTCAACAAACTTTCTGTAATAGCCTGACAACCCAAGAAAACTACGAATCTCTGTAGGCTTCGTAGGTTTTGGCTAATTCTTCACGGCTTCTATCTTTTGTATATCAACCCTCATTCTTTTATCTGATACCATGTGACCCAAGAATGCTACAGATTTTAACCAAAATTCACACTTAAAGAGTGTTGCAGATAGCTTACGATCATGAAGAATCTGTAACACCTGCCGCAAGTGATTAACATGGTGCTCTTGTGATCTTGAATAACCCAGAATGTCATCTATAAACACGGTCACAAATACATCTAAAAATGGTGTGAACACCCTATTCATCAAATCCCTAACAACTGCTGGTGCATTGGTTAGCCCAAATGGCATAACTAGAAATTCATAGTGAACATACCATGTACGAAAAGCTGTCTTGGGTATATTATTTTTTTTCTAACCCTTATCTGGTGATGTCCCGTGAAAAATATTTTGCACCCTGTAAGTGGGCAATTAAATCATTAATTCTAGGGAGGGGATACTTATTCTTAATTGTCACATTATTTAATTGTCGATAGTCAACACACATTCTCAACGTACCATATTTCCTTCGCACAAATGATACTGCTGCACCCCAAGGGGACATACTAGGTCTTATGTATCCATTTTTCCACCAAGTCTTTTTAAGTGATCCTTTAATTCCCATAACTCTTATAGGACATTCTATACGGGGGAATAGAGATAGGTTGAGTGCCTAGAATCACGTCAATACCAAACTCTACTATACCTCAAGAATTTCATTTACTACTGGAACCGATTGAAGAGTTCGTGGCTTCACATCAATAGCTTTCACTCTTACTAAGTGATACATGTACTCCTTTGAGTATCATTTCCTTTGCCTTGAGATAGGAAATAAAGTTACCTCTTGGTGATCCCATATTACCCTTCCATTCAAGAATATTCTTTGTGGAAAATGAAAATGTAACTTCTTAGCTCGGTAATGCTAGCCAATGTATCATAGCCATAAATAGTTACTATACAATTACGATATACCCTTTTAATTACAATAGATTCACCAACTGGTGTATAGACTTTGAATGGCGTAACTAGTAATTCTGGTGTTCTTTCAAAATGTTTTCCGCAATCAATGGAGTAACATGTGATAATGTAGAATACGGGTCAATCAATGCATATACCTTATGTAAAAATATGAATACTGTACCTGCTTTTCATCAGGATAAGCCTCCGAATTCTGTCAATCCGCTAAGGCATAGGCATGGTTCTGAATTTCACTAGAACTAGCTGCTCCGCTAGCACCTCTACCACGACCAGCAGGTTGTACACCTGACAATGATAACGCAACGGCTGATCCCATAGGTCGTGTCATACTACCCGTGGCCCTCTGTGGGCACTCTCTCATCATGTGCCCTGACTTACTACACCAAAAGCAAACGTTCATTACTAACCAACATTCACCTGAATGAAGCTTCCCGCAGCGCTGGCACATCTGACAAAAAGACCTCGATTGGCTCATACTTCCTTGTTCTCAATACCCCACTGTCTGTGAATCTCGAGTCCCACTACTATGCCTAGCTTGAATGCCTCTAAACCCTCAAAATTGAGATGGAGTACCTGCTGTAGGGTAAGAGAATGATGGTTTAGGCGGTCTAGGAAAAACTCGAGGCCTAAATTCTCCTTGGGATTCCATAACCTCTCCCGTAGATCTAGCCCTTTTAGACGACCCTCCTTCAACTTCTTATGTCCTTCTTCTTTGCCTCTGATCCTCCTTTTTCTATGCAAAGGCTTGTATTCTAGCTATGTCCATATCTCTGTTCAAAGTAGCAATGGTGCAGTCCCTCACCAAATATGGCTCTAATCTATCCATGTACCGATGAACTCTGTCGGCCATAGTAGCTACCACATTCAGAGCATACCTAGCCAAAGAGTTAAACCGAAGACTGTACTCTCTGACACTCATATTCCCTTGGCGAAGATTTAAAAATTGGTCTGTACGAGCCTCTCGGAGCTTATATGGAAGATAATGATCAAGGAATGTCATTTTAAATTCTTCCCAATTAGCTAGATTTGTGCCAATACCCCTCGATCTTTTCCAATCTCATACCACAATATAGCTTCTCCTTTCAATCTATATGCTGCAAGCTCCACTGGTTCTATACCAGTCACATGCATAACCCTTAGAGACCTTTGAATTTAGTCCACAAAGTCCTGTGGGTCTGCATTCGGATCTGACACAGTAAATGTGGAAGGATCTAATTTCAGAAAATCTTGTGTCCGCTGACTAGCTACTCTAGCCGCACCATCCTCACTTGTCATTGGACCAACTTGTCCCTGAGTTTGTGCAGCAACTATCTGGGTCAACATATGCACTGCATTTCTTAAATCCTGTTCAGTGGCATTCGTAGGCGGTTCTACGGGTACTTCTCTAACTCTTGGCTCTTCCGGAGCTGGAAAAGTAGAAGAAGACCGCGATGAAATTTCAGTGTCAGCTCCACCTTGACTAGCTTGGTCAGGTGGTGATTTAATCATTCCTTCTCCGGCAAGCATATCTGCCTGCTTCCCTTTGCCCCTAGAATCTTGACATCGGCTTTTTACTATAACAAAGAAAACCAATTCCAAAGGTCAGATACGATTCCACTTACAACATTGGCTCTATTGCACGATCTAGATATGAAGAAAAACAACAACTCCTAAATGTCCCGTAGCCTCCTACTTATAAATGTAGTGCACAACACATCCATAAGCAAGACTCTACTCAGACACGACTTTGTAGACACCCTTAGGATGACCTGCTTTGATACCACTTTCCTTCAAGTGATATGTTTTTATTCAAGTGCTTTACTTTCTTTGCTTTTACATTCATACTTATTACCATTCATCCAGCTGATCAGTGGGCCATATATCATTCATCCAGCTGATCAGTGGGCTATAGTACAATTATCCACCTTATCGGTGGGCCATAACATAATATAATGTATTATCTCAACAATCATCCACCTTATCAGTGGGCCATAATATAATATAGTGTAAAATATAAACAATCATCCACCTTATCGGTGGGCCATAATATAATATCAACAATCATCCACCTTATCGGTGGGCCATAATATATATATATATATATATATATATATATATATATATATTACTTCATTCCTTACTTGTGAGAGATTGATACCTTTACTTGTGTGAGATTGATACATTGGTGGTTGAAACATTATTGGAACTTTGGGAACATGTCCACAATTATGTGACACATGAATAACAATTGATCAATGAATAAGTAACATGTGAATAACAATAGATGATAACCTGAAATGAGATACCTTAGAACCTTTCGGAATGGAGCAAGTACAATGACAATGTGAACACTATGTGCTGCAGAAGGATACGAAAAGAGTAACCTTACATACCTTATATTACCAATATGAATACACAGTCCTATATGTGAATACAATAATCCAGCTCCTTCCTTACGTTTTACTCTACAACACAAGTACATAACGGAGCTCATGTTAACAACTAGCTACCTTACAAGTGCATAAGACGACAATGAGTTACATGATTGCCCTATAACATCATTTCACCCTTTACAATACCATTCACGACATTGTCATACCAAAAATACCACAACATTCCACACATTGACCAAGACATCATAAGCCAATAGCATTTCACACCAAGTTTATCCTTTACGCTTCCTCATTAACACTACGTCACAATTACTCCATCAAGTCACCTCAATACATTTCATAACAACAATCCCACAAGTTATACACATAGAAAAAGCAAGTTAAGGAAATAAACACACCATACATGTTGATATTTCATCCACACCATTCACTTCCATCAAACCCTCAAGTCTCCTTGCAAGTTCAAAACACGTAGATGACACATCTTTTAGCAAAAGGCAAAAGTGCACCACTCAACACCTTTATACATAACCATCATGATCTACACAACCCCTCATGCATATAATTTATTAAATCACAAGAATAAACACTTACCCAAGCTTTCAAAGTGATGATCTTGTCCACAAGAGATTGTTGCCTTAGGGTTTGAGAGTAGAGAGAAAATATCCTTTTTTGGGAAAAGTCTAGAATGGCATGTGCCCTTTTGTGAATAAAAATATGATTTTTCCACCTTATATAGTCCCTTTTAATCTTATACTTAGTCACCCTTTGATCAATAATGGGTGGTTTACTTGGTCAAAAGGAAGAATGGGTCATTTCTCCATTTTGGGCCATGTCTTTTGCCTAATTATTGGGCCTTAATTAAGCCCAATAACACAAGATTAATTTAGCCCAACAAAATTAATAAATATCCACCATCCATCTCATGCTTAAAGAATTCCATAATTATGAAGACAATATTCAACTCACGAGATTCATGTTTGTAGCCTCATCCCCACGAATAAGCGCTTTTAGCCACTCATGGCTTAATTTATCATAAATTGATAAAAATTATAAAAAAAGAAATAAAAATAAAAAGGAAGAAGAATTAACCTCATTTGGATGCCAAAATCGTCCAAGAGTTGTCCCACTAAGATGGACTAATGATACACTAACCCAAGAGCCCTATTTCGAGACTAGTGGTCGGAGAAGAAATTTGGCAAAAAGTGGCCTGGCACGCTGCCTGGCGTGCCCCTATGCTTCCCATGCCAAAAGAAATTCTGTCAAAAGCAGCCCGGCACACCCAGACACTTAAAATTTGATTTTCTCCCTTTCTTCGACTTTTCTTTGCGGATTTGGTTGGATCCTTCAAGTTCAAATCTTTAGCTTGCCTCTTATATTTAAGATCCTTTTCTTGGAGGTCCTTCAAGCCTCACTTTTCACTCCCAAAATGCTCCACAAAGTCAAAAATCCCTCTTACAAGGGTCTAACCACATTTATTAGCACAATCTCAAATATTCCATCAAAAACAATACAAAATACGTACTTATTGCTCTCAAAACTAAGGTAAACAAGTAGGGTCAGAAATGTATGGGGTGTTACGGATTGTCCCAACATGAATCCAAATTGGTTCACAAAAATAGACACCTTTTTCCTCACCTTCATCTTTACCACTCTCTCTCAAACCTTTATAGTGTGGTTTAGCATCTTCATATTCCTGCAATTGCTATAGTCTTGGATATCGACCTTATTCTTGTACAATGGAACCATTTTACTTTACCTCCATTCATTGAGCATTTTTTCCATCTTAAAAATAATATTAAACAACTCAGTTAACCACTCCATACCAACTTTGTCTGTGCTTTTTCGAAATTCCACCAGAATCTCATCCAGACCGGTCACTCTTTCCCTACTCATCCTACTTATAGCACATTTAACCTTTTTAATCTTAATACACCTACAGTACCAAAAGTACCGATGACTCTCAAAGTGCTCCAAATTACCAACACAATGTCTTTGTTTCTTTTTTCATTCAAGAATTTGTGAAAGCATGTTTGCCATATTTTCTTAATGAGGGTATCTTCAACAAACGCCTTGCCCTCTTCATCCTTGATACACTTTACTTGATCCAAGTCACGATACATCCTTTTTCTTACTTTTGCGAGCCTATATAATTTCTTATCCCTGTATTTGTCCTTTAATATATAGGCGTTTGAAAGTTGCCATCTTAGCTGTTGTAACTGCTAACTTAGATTTTGTCTTCGCTGCCTTATAAACTCCCTTGAGAGTACATTTATCTTCCCCATCAATGCAATTCACAAACTTTACATATGTAACCTTCTTAGTTTCCACTTTGCCTTACACTTCTCCATTCTATCACCAATCCCCTCTTCATCCTTGATACACTTTACTTGATCCAAGTCATGAGACTTTCTTTCTCTTACTTTTTCAAGCCTATATGATTTCTTATACCTGCATTTGTCCCCTAATATACAGGCATTTGAAAGTTGCCATCTTAGTTGTTGTAACTGCTAACTTAGCTTTTGTCCTCTCTGCCTTATACACTCCCTTGAGAGTCCATTTATCTTCCCCATCCATGCACTTCACAAACTTTGCATATGCAACCTTCTTAGTTTCCACTTTGCCTTACACTTCTCTATTCTACCACCAATCCCCTCCGATGACAAGCAAAGTTACTTTTTAAAAGCCCTAACACCTCTCTAGCTGCTTCCCTAATGCAAATAGATGTCTTATCCCACATGTTGTTCACATTCCTACTACTCCTCTATGCCTTCATACCAACTACTTCTCCCCCATCTCCCAAGAAAGGACAGGGGTAAATTCACCCTACTTAATCCTTGGTTGGTTATATAAAGTCTTTGTTCTCATATCCCTCTTAATCCCCAAGTCCATCACCAAAAGCTTATGTTGGGTAGTAAGATTCTCACTCAGGATAATCTTGCAATCCTTACAAAGGCCTTTATCACCCTTTCTAAAGAGTAAGTAATCTATTTGAGTCTTAACTACCGTGCTACGAAAGGTGACCGAGTGATTCTCCCTCTTTAGAAAGCATGAGTTAGAAATCACTAACTCAAAAGCTCCAGCAAAATCCAAAAGCAAGGCTCCTCCTCCATTTCTATCCCCAAAATGAAAGCCTCTATGAACATCGTCAAAGCTACTAGATGTAGCACCAATATGGCCATTAAAATCTCCACCAATAAAAATATTCTTAGTGTGTGGTACACCTCTCACCACCTCATCTGAATCGTTCCAAAAGTGCTTCTTGATCTCTTCATCTAAGCCCACTTATGGTGTGTAAGCACTAATAATATTAAAAGTAGGCCTTCCAGTGACTAGCTTAATCATCATCATCATATCATTGGTCCTCCTCACCTCCACTACTTACTCCCTAAAGTACGCATCTACTAAAATGCCTACTCCATTACTATCCATCGAGCCTCCTCCAGAATACCACAACTTAAACCTGCACGCATCCCAAGCCTTGGTTCCTACCAATCTATATAAGCTATATTAATCTTCCTCTTCATGAGAATCTTCACTAGCTATATGGACTTACCCGTCAATGACCCTATGTTCCAAGTCCATACTCTTAGACTCTGCAACCATTTGCCACTTTTAACTATCGCTCTCTACCTCGATCGAAGACATGATCCTAGTCAACCATCATTCAACAAAGACACTAAAAAGATGTAAATCACACAAAAATATACTTAAAGATAATAAATCTAGTGTATAATCTGAAAGGCAAGATAATAGAAAAATATACTATAAATAAAAAAACAATAACTAATTGTCATGACGTGAGTCTACACCCTAGTCGAGACATGGTGCTTAGAACCATAAGTGATCCCATGATATTCCTTGGCATATCATATATGAACATATAAATGATATCAAGCAGAAGCTAAAACTTTCAACATACTTGTAAGTTCTAAAAACACAACTAAGAGTTTATATGAACAAAACACTAAGCCCGAAGGGCTAACATGGACCATACTCTAATGTCTGTCAAGCCTCTAAGTTTGAATAAAATAATATGCCTGGACAAGGCCCCCAAATACCCATAAAAAAAATTCTAAAATAAAGAAGGAAAAGAGTAACTAAGCTAGATCCTTGAATAAGAAGGATTCACC
This sequence comes from Capsicum rhomboideum, assembly GCA_031232105.1. Lineage (NCBI taxonomy): Eukaryota > Viridiplantae > Streptophyta > Magnoliopsida > Solanales > Solanaceae > Capsicum > Capsicum rhomboideum. The sequence continues at coordinate 58,736,714 of CP124718.1, forward strand.
ACTACTAGAATCTGAACTACTAATAACTCGCCATGTGTTTGAGAATGATCACCCGTATCTACATCAAATGAAAAATGTAGGCAGAAGAGATATGTGATCAGTACAGGAAAGGTACTGAGTATGTAGGAAACAAACTAAATAACTAAAAGTATAATCTTATCATAACTTGAAAAAAAGACCAAGATGTGAGTAAACCTATCTTAAAAATAGGAGGCTTATTGCCAAAACCATCTTTCTAAAAAATAGGGAAAAAACAAGTTATATAGCTAAAATTCATATTTATATCATAATTTGAGAAAAAGAATAAAATGAGATTTTTATAGATGTAAACATCAAGCTGAGAGTAAATGCAGTTAAAAATCATAAGTAAGGATTTATGAAATATGCGTATCTAAAATCATGCAACAATCATATCAAGTAAACTATCAAAATATAGTCAAATCTTTAGATAGGAGTTTCTGATAATCGCTCATGGAGTCCAGTGTCATACACCCACACTAAAAAAGGTTTTGATAACCTGCCAAATTTAGAACCATATGCATAAAGATCCTAAAATCATGCCTTTAGGCGACATATAACCTATGGTGGCAACATAGTTCTGGGACAAGTGTTATCTAGAATGCAAGTCCACTCAGTGCTAAATAATCCTCCCAAAATATATCTATATAGCTCATAACAGATATGTTTATGACATATCTAATGTCATGCTGTTCATAACTCATATTAGACATATCTAGATGTCATAATGTTCATAAATCATAATGCAATGAGCCTAAGCTCCATATCATGTCATAAATCATATGCTGAAAATCTCTTTCTAAAATATATCTTTCAAATCATGCTTATATCTTAAATCATGGAAAAATTTACTAAAACATGCATAACATGTAGATTTTAAAAATAGCTTTCCTAGTAACATAAAGGCTCTATAATTCATTCTTTAAAATATAAGCTTCACGAACAATGTATAAAAATCATATCAAGGAATAAAGTTCAACAAGGAGACACCTTGCTAAGAGTATAAGTAAATACAATATCCAGAGAAACTATACTCATAAAATGAGACTTCGAGAAAATCTTAAAATTAGCATAATTAAAGAGAAAATTGAAAGGGGGTTCATAAAACCTAACCATAGACTTAAATTCATGAAATTAGTAGAATTTTGGATATGAAGGTGAAAGAGAATCCCTATTGATGTTCTACATACCTATTTGATGGAGAATCTTGAACTAAAGCTTGGAGAAATTGAGCTTGAGGATGAACCCTATGATTTTTGCTTGAAAGAGACTTGAGAGAGAACACTTCTACGTTCCTAACTATTAGAGCAGAAGAATGAGAGGGGAATCGACTGTTTAACATGATATATTCCCTTTTTAGAGACCAAAACATCGTAGTTTAGGTGTATTAGGGTCAAGAAAAGTCATAAGTACCCTTGTTGGATGTTTCTGAAAAGCTATTGATTTTTCTAGTGCAGGACTCGTGGTTTGAAAACACGGGTCATACTATCAATCCACGACTCATGGCTTGAGTCTTGGTTACTGATTGTGCTCCTCTAAAATGCCATATACCTTTTATCTCCAAAATTGGATTGACAAATGGTCTGTGGCGTTGGAAAGAAGACTAAAAAATCTTTAATTTTGTAGGTATTAGGACACATAACTCTTCATATTCTAGGAGTAGTGATCATTTGAAGTTGACCCTAGTAGGATCTTACACTAGAACTTAGTCGGTAGAGGAGTTTTCAACTCGATTTTGTGTTAGGGACTTTTTATGACCTTAAATCACATCCAATACTTTTATCATACTTACTTTTATATTTTTTCGGTAATTAACACGTTGGGGAATTGGGAAATAAAATCAAAATGGTTAATAAATCTCATTTTGAATTGAATAGTAGAATTTCTTAGACAGGGTTCCATGGATAGTTCCATGACTTGTGGTCCCATTGCATGAGTCCTGGTTTCACTCGTGGGTTCTAGACCAATTGTAAGGTTGTTGGATCCATTTTACGGAGGAACAATATGATTTGTTGATTAAAAACATAAGTCGTGAACCTATTCATGGTCACCAGGTACTGGAATTTCATCTAAGACTTAGTTTAACGAGTCAATCCATGGTTCGTGTACTAGTTCTACAGGTCATGGAATTGACCCTCTCGTGGAACCTAGAAATTTTTGGGGTGTTACACTAGTATAGGTTGTACTCAAAATCAGGGAAAGCAATAAATAATATAGAAAATGAAGCACTAATCTAAACTATACTGTGAATCAGGAAACCAATCAACAATCTGATTTCTGCAGTTATTAGAAAAAGAAAGCAGGAATATAGAGAATAAAACAGTAGTCTATGATTATACTGTAGATCATATAAGGAAAGGTAGAATAAAGAATGAAGCAATAATCAACAATATACTATAAATTAGAAACAACAAGAAAGAAATATAAAGAACAAACAAAGATGACTCTAAGAACGCGATAAAATGAATGCAAATGTCAAATAAAAATTTGGGGAAAAAAAATAAGGATTCAGGAATAGAAATCACTAGGATTAAGATGAGACAGAATACAAATGATTTTCTTTGCTTGATATGTTGGATTCTGAAATCTTGTGTCCGGGGTCACTTCATTTTTGATGAGCTATGCCGGCGCCAGAGCTGTATGCACCAGAGTTGAACTCTGTCGCTAGTACCTGCAAGATGATGATGAAATGTAGTATACCAATCGGCTTTTGTCGCCCTTAGATCAAAAGGGAGATAGCGGGTGAAGGGTGGGGGAAGAGAGAGAGAGAGAGCGCGTCTAGATGACGTCAACTGGAGCACCAGCGAGATCGGTTGCAAAGATAGAGAGAGAGTATACTTAATAAATATACATATTTATTAAGTATAAATTTTAAAAAATAAGGTAAAATTTTTAATATAAAAAATTATATTTAAAGAGGAATGTGTAACTCACCATCACACTAACAATTAAGGAATAAATTTTTTTCATTTATATCAAAAGTCAAAATTATGTTGATATGTGAAAATACACTTTAAACAATGAGGTAAAGGAACAAATGAACTACATTATATATAAGCATAATAATATAACTCAACTACTTGTAACAAATTAACTATAATATAAAGGATTAAATCAAAAGATGACAACCTGAAACTTGCTAACGAAGAAAATTGAAAGTCATCTACCAAGAGACTAACAACACAATAGTTTTGTCACTAAATCGGTATCACGTTGTCAATATTATTTCATAAACTATTTTAATATAAGAAATTGTTATACTGGCAAAATATGTTATTTCCATCTAAATTGGTATCACATAGTTAATATTTATCTAGTTCAAATCAGAAAAAAATTAATGCAAAAAATTTGGTTGATAGAAAGCTCTATATTAGTGGAAAACATATAAGTAAAGATTTAATAGTTATAAATTTAGTTAATTTCAAAATCTTAAATATTAGTATAATAATTAAATGACAATTATATGAAGAAAATAGTAAATGATAATTTTGTCTACTGTAGAGTCCTTTAATAAAGGGCAAAAAGTTCAATATTTTTAAAATAACATAAAAAATGTGTAAAAGATGTAATTGTGTAATAATATAAGAATGGTTGGTGAGAGCTCGGGGTGAAGGATAGTACAAACATCCACACAATGGTAATGCACAGAAATTGGTGTTTTTTCCTTCCTCTCCGAAGCGGAGAATACCTGTTACAAGAAGCAAGGGATTAGCTCAAATAATCAGTGTTATTAAGTTCTAATTGCTTAGATCTGATGGTGGTATCAACTACATTTGAAGTTCATTCCATCGATCTGAGTAAAAGGAATAAGATGACACTCGATTAAGGGAAACATCGACTTAGCTCAGCTTGAATTGAAGATGGTGATGTACATCACGCAGTATTAGTAGAGAAGATACAGAAATGGAGTTTCAGGACCATGGAAACAAAAACAACATAACAACTTTGGATTTGGAAGAAGAGGATCTGGGAAGCCTAGAAGTTTCTTAACTATTAACTTTCCTAATTAATATGTGGTTGTTAGGGATTATTGTTGTAATATCTGATCGAATCTTGGGTCAGTCCACTTTTGGGCTTAGTCTTTTTGTGTCTCAAACATTAGATTTGTTAATAAATGGGCTCATGCCCGATTTTAGCTTAAAAAAGTAACAATATAAGAGTTTAGAAAGGAAATTATAACTTTTAAATTGATATATGATCATGTTTAAGAGTTTGATCAAGTCAGGGGCAGACCCACGTTGAGTGGGATGGGGCTCGGGCACCCACTAACCCCAACACAAAACATGTATATTTATATGAATATTTGTATAAAACCATGCGTGAGCACCCAGAGACAAAAGTAACTTGTGGGTGCGCTGGTCAGGATGTTGAATTTGTATATCGAATGTCACAACCTAAATCCACTGTAAGTGGCACCTACACTAAACCCCCGGTGGGAAAACCAACCAACATCATAAGTCAACAATACTAAGCGTCAAAAAGAGGCAACTAAACCCAATTCCATTGAATAAGAACAATATCCAATAACATAATGACATAATGTAGAAAATAATCCCCTAGAAACTGAAAGTCATAATACCAAAACTCTATATAATGTTAAAAGAAAGGGGATGCAACCCAAAATATAAAGTAACGTCAAGTTCGGAACAACTGGACCCGAAAACTATAGAAGAACCCATGGTAACCCGAAAGATGCAGCTCACCCTTGAGTTCGAATACTGTCTGTCTCACAGCTGAGTTCTTGAAATAGTCCCTAGAATAGGCACTGCATTCAACAAAAAAAAGGGCACATGTAGTATCAGCACACAAGAAACAACGGTGTACCGATAGGATCATTGACCAACCCAAAATGAGAAAAATGGACACATAACCAAAGTATAGTACAACAAGACAACCATGAACCCTGTCATGCAACTATCTTTCAAGTTCATAATACTTAACCTTGTAAACAAGTACAAAATGAAGTTTAGTTAAATAGAGTCAACAAGGATAACCAGTTAAGTCAAATCAAGTCCAACAACAAGACGCCAAGTCAACAACCTTGACACAACTATCATAAAGACTATTTCCCATTTATACAAGTAATAATCAACATAGATCCATGTCACAACCTGCAAGCAACCTGGACCACTCAAGAATCCTTAATAACAGCAACAATAACAATATCATGGATTCCGGTTTACATAAGAAACCACCTAAGTAATTAAGCATACAAACCTGGTTTACTCAAGAAACCAATAAAATCAGGAAATACATAATCCTCGGTTCACTCAAGAAGCCTTCATACGCACTTGTGCCTTGTACACACATGCTAAGGGTCTTATATGTACGCCAACTAGTCTTGACCTACAAGGGATGTCCTTGCCCATGTACCCAAATCTCAGACATCAAGTGCCAACCAACTGTATATCACTAGTTCCGTAGAGATGTCCAAATTATGGTACATTACATAATAATGACATATATCACAACAAATCACAACCACAATGATAAAGAACAACACTTGTAATATCTAACAAGCTTTCATATAAGTTCATTGCATGCAATTAACATTTGAGATATCAAACAGTCATTCACTTTTCTTGAACATGCATTGTACATGCAATACTATAAATTAGCTATCATGCACATATAACACACATTGGGTTTCAACTTCATTAAAACCATCACCCACCTCAATCAAAGCTTAGATCACTCAATTAAGTCCAAGCCTTGCCTTTCCGTGTAATTTTTGCTTGGTCGAGGTCTAAAAATATGAACACAACAATAATCAACCAAATTACCTACCATGTCAAGGATTACAACTTATTCCCTAACCCCCTAATGACAAATTGATGATCACTCCCCCCGTTCTAGGGTTTTCCTATGATAATTCACCTTAAACCTACCAATTTCATGGTTATCTTAGTGAATTATTAACATGCAAGAGTAAATTAATAATTAATAACTAAAACCCAAAGGTTTTACACCAACTTTACCTTCTTGCACCAGAAAATTTGCTAAGTCAAGATTAAACCCTCCCCCAAACCCCTAAACTAGTGATTCTAAGGTTAATTAACCAAAAAGCTAGTTAATAGGGATGAAATTCTTACCTTTACGATAAAAATTGATGGAAAACTAAAGAAAATTACCAAAATCACCCTAGACCTTCCCCAAAAATGAGTTTAGAATAATAAACTATTTTTGGGGAAATTTTTGCATTTACAACAATTAACCCCGCTATAGCGGTCTGATCCTGCTATAGAGGCATCGCCCGCTATAGTGGGATTGACTGTTGTTGACTTCTGCTATAGCGGGAGTCCCTATAGTAACATGCCACCCGTTATAGCAGGAGTGGTGAGGTAGAAACTTAGAAATCCTCTTAGTTTTGACTTTTTCACAACACACCCTCAAACAATGACATTTCGAACTAACCCCTCTACGTCAAGTTTGATATCAAGAGTTCTATTTACCCGAATTCACTTCCAAAAAGTCCTATGGATTCCTTATCAAGTTAGCTAACATAAAATTAACCTAAACTTTATTATATTTACCCAATCCATTACTGAATTTTCCTAGACCATACCTCGCTTTGATTTTGTTCGAAACTAGTCTAGTCTGAAATTTTTAACTTTCATTTGGAGGGAAAACTTAACCTAAATTTTTCATGATTGACTCACCCATAATGATGAAAAGGGTCGATGCAATAGATACCAATTTACCCATTATTCATCCCTGAATGATCAAACAAGAAAAATGATCCAAGCCAAGAAGAGAAAGAATACCTGTATCCTCAAACAAGTGAGGGTACTTGTCCTGTATGTCCTTTTCAGTTTCCCAAGTGGCTTCTTCAATCGGATGATGCTTTTATTGGACCTTTACCAACCGAATTTCCTTTTTCCTCAACTTTTGGACATCCCGATCGATAATAGCAACATTCTCTTCCTCATAAGTAAGATCCTTATTTAACAAAACTGAATCCCACTTGATAATGTAATCCCCATCCCCATGATATCTCTTCAGCATGGATACATGGAACACCGGATCCATGACAAGCTTGGCGGCAATGCCAACCTATATGCAACCAGACCCACATCATCAAAAACCTCAAATAGACTAATATACTAAGGGCTAAGCTTGTCTTTCTTGCCAAACCTCATAACTCCCTTCATAGGAGATACCTTTAGCAAAACTTGTTCACCAAATTTGAATAACACATCCCTAAACTTATGGTCTATATAGTCCTTTTGCCTGCTCTAGGATGCCAATAACTTGGTTTTGATGAACCTCACCTTTTCCTTAGCTTCGTTCACCAAGTCAATGCCCAAAGGCTTTACATCACCAGTCTCAAACCATCCTATAGGTGATCTACACCTCCTCTCATAGAGTGCATCGAATGGGGACATGTCAATGCTGGAGTGATAGCTGTTGTTGTATGAAAACTCACACAATGATAAGAATTGATCCTAATAGCCACCGAAGTCAATCACACATGCCCTCAATATATGCTCAAGCACTCGAATCATCCTCTCAGACTGTCCATCAGTCTGAGGATGAAAAGATATGCTAAAAGTGAGTTGGGTGCCCAACTCTTCATGCAACCTATCCCAAAATTTAAAAGTGAATTACGTACCTCTGTCTGAAATGATGGAAAGGGGCACCCCATGCAGCCTCACTATCTCCTTGACGTAGATCTTGGCTAACTACTTAAAGCTGAAATCCACTCTAAGAAGAATGAAATAAGCTACTTTAGTCAACCTATTACTATCACCCAAATCGAGTCATGATTTCCTAAGGTCTTTGAAAAACCTACCACAAAATCCATAGCTATCCTCTCCCACTTTCACTCAAAAATGGGTAACCTGTGGAGCAATCCCGTAGGCCATGCTCTATCATTTAGATACATACTCCACTATGCCCCTCTTCATCCTAGGCCACCACTAAAGCTATCGTAAGTCATGGTAAATCTTGGTTGCATCTAGATGAATATAATACCGCAAACCATGAGCTTCAACAAGAACATTTTGAATCAAATCAAAAACCCAAGGAAAACATATTCGTCCTCTAAACCAAAACACTCCACATGTGTTAAGTGTGGCATCTGAAGACTCTCCAGATGACACCTTATTTCAGAGTTTATTCAATTTCAAATCCTCTAACTGTTTAGCCTTAATATCATCAAGAAAGGTTGACTTTACCTCAATACTAGCCAACACTCCACCCTTCTCTAAAATGCCAAACTGCATGAACTGAGATGCTAGATCTTGAAGCTCTCTAGCCAAAGGTCATCGTGATACCCTCAAATAGGCCAAGCTACCTATACTTACCACTTTCTGGCTCAATACATCTGCCACCACATTAGCCTTGCCTGGATGATACTAGATGGTCATATCATAGTCTTTCAACAAATCCATCTATTTCCTCTGTCTCAAGTTCAAATCCCTTTGGGTGAACATATGTTGTAGGCTATGATAGTTTGTGAACACCTCGCACTTGACACCATAAAGATAGTGCCTCCAAATCTTAAGTGCAAACACCACCATTTCCAACTCTAAGTCATGAGTTGTGTAATTTATTTCATAAGGCTTCAACTTCCTTGAAGCATAAGCAATGACATTACTGTCCTACTTTAACACATCACCCAAATCCAAAAGTGAAGCATCACAGAACACAACAAAATCCTTACCTTCAACCAGCAATGATAGAATAGGAGCTGTAGTCAAAAGTGTATTGAGCTTTTGGAAGCTTTTGTCACACTTATCCGACCATACTAATGGCACCTCCTTCTGATTCAACCTTGTCAAGTAAGTAGAAATAAAAGCAAAATTCTTGACAAACCTGCGATAATAACTAGAAAGGCCCATGAAGCTCCTAACTTCAATCACGGTGCTACTCCAAACCCAACTCTTAACCACCTCAATCTTCTAGGGATCTACCATCACCTTTTTTCTGAGACCACATGCCCTAAGAAGGCAACCGAGGACAACCAAAACTCATATTTTGAGAACTTTTCATACAACTGTTTCTCCTTCAAAATTCCCAAGACAATATGAAGATGACCTGCATGCTCCTTCTTGCTCTTGGAGTAAACCAAAATATCATAAATAAAAACTATCACAAAAGAATCTAAGAAAGACTTGAAAAAATTATTCATCAAGCTCATGAAGGTCGCCGACATATTGGTCAACCCAAAAGACATCACTAGGAACTCATAGTGCCAGTATAGAGTCCTAAAGGTTGTCTTGGGTATATCCTTAGGCTAAATTTTTAGCTGATGGTAACCCGAACTCAAGTCAATCTTGGAGAATATGGAAACACCCTGTAAATAGTCAAAAAGATCATCAATATGAGGCAAGGGATACTTATTCCTGATGGTAACCTTGTTCAACTACCTATAATCAATGCACATCCTTATGTTACCATCTTTCCTTTTAACGAATAACACTTGAGCACCCTAAGGTGAAGCACTGGGATAGATAAATCCCTTATTAAGGAGTTCTTGTAACTGTCTGGATGTATACTAGGAAAATCCCTAGGAAATACCTCCTAAAACTCAAAAACCATAGGAACAAACTCAATAGAAGGCTACTCTGCACTAACATCCTTAAGATGATCCAAGAAGGCTAGACACCCCTTCCCCACTAGCTTTCTATCCCGAACAAAAGAAATGATTTTCACCGACTTAGATTTATGCATTTCTTCCGTCTCTAGTTTACCTATACCCGACATTTCTAGAGTCACTATATTAGCATTACAGTTCAAGACAATATGGTATGGAGATAACCAAGTCATACCCAAAATGATGTCAAAATCAAGCATGTCTAAAATGATCAAGTCTACCGCCACCACCACAGAATCTCCAACCTGAGTAGAAACATACACAAGCAATTCAAGTACATCATAGAACAAAACCAGACTCAAAGCAATTCTAAAAAATACATAAGAGTAAGTGGAATCTGGATCAAACAAGAAAGAAGCCATCCGATCATAAACAAGAATAGTACCTCTAATAACGGCGTTAGATGCCTCAACCTTGGTCTTGCCTGGGAAGTCATAGAAGTAATATCTATCATCAAGCTAGGTAACCTCTCTAGCTATCTGTACTCCACCCTTCCCTGCATTACCATTACCTCTATTTCCACTACAACCTCCCTGATTATTACCCAGGGTGGACTTCTCTAACCGTTACCGCCTCCACCTCTACCTATTGGAATCACAACCTAGATCTATTGTTGTGCCTGATTACCTGCCTACCTCAAAGGAAATTCGCTCTTGAAGTGCCCTGCAGCGCCACAATAATAACAACCTCGCTCAATAGAAGGCATGTTGGCTAAAGAATATGAGGCACCTTATCCCTTAACAACTGGAGGCTGTTGAATAGCCCCTGAATGACCACCTGTGGAGGACGACAAAGCTGATTGAATGGGGTGAGACAAATGAACCTGCTGGTTGTGACCCTTAGAATATGGACCACTGAAGTTTCCCGCATTTTGGGGCTTCTTTGATAATTCCTTAGCCTGACCAGTCTGTTGAACTCCCTTAAACTTTTTCACATGATTAGACACATCATTGAAAAATTTTCCTCTTGAAGTCAAGTGAACAGATAAAACCTGAAGATCGGTCTTCAAACCTTTAACATATAACCAAATCCTCTCTTTCTTAGTGCCTAATAATTGGTTAGCACAGCGAGACAGAGCATAGAACTTGGCCTCATAAGCTGCAAAAACTTTCCTGTTCAAGGACCAAGAATTCATCTTTCTTATGTTCACAAAGGGTGCAAGGCACATACTTCTCCAAAAATAGGGCATGAAACTAGGCCCAAGTCAATGGAGGCAAAACTGGTGACCGACACTCAATATAGGCTCTCTACCACTACTTGGTATCCCCTTGCAGTTGGAAAGTCACGAACTCAACGCCATGCTATTGTACAATACCTAACTAATGAAGCCTCTTATAGCAATCAATAATAACTCAAATGCATCCTCGGTCTTAGTACCATGAAATGAAGGAGGCTCCATTTTCAGAAACTTGGTCAACAACTAATGCTTGGTCCCGATCATGATGGGGCCTAATACGGGATGGGGAAACATATATGTACCTGAAGCCTCATCCATTTTGGGAGCTAAAATGGCAGTGGAATAAGTACCCAGAACCTGAAAAGTTGGTACAATGGGGGTAGCTCCAGTACCAGCTAACCCACTCAAAAAGTCAAAACCTGCTGAACAACCTCAGAAGCTAATGGAGGAAAGACTGTACCTCCAACTAGTTTCATAACCTCTGGTCCCAAACCATCCTCTCACTACCTCAGCCTCCTCAAAATGATCCTAGGGTAGGGGAGGTGATACTGACCTCTGACGATTTGGTTAGCTACTGCCTGCGCTCCACCCCTGAAGGGTGTTGCTTTCCCCCTTCCCCTTCCCCTTCCCCTACTTCATCCTTATCCCCGTACAACCGATTATGCAGTTGGAGCTGCTAGTGCTGGGCTTGCTTCTATCGCTCCATTCAACCTAATGTTCACCATCTGCGGAAAAAAGAATGAAGAGGGCTAGATACTAATTTGGATTGCCAGATTCCAATTGGAATCAAGTTATTACATGAAAGAAGAAAGAAAGGATAGTTTCCTAAGGTCCTATAGCCTTTCAAAGAAAATTATTGACATATCCGTACCATTTTTTAAGACTCTAATAGACCTAGTTTGGTATGACGAGATCAACAAACCTAGGGATTTGATATAAATTTTTTCATGACCTAAACCCGCCGTGAGTGGCACCCACACTAAACCCCCCAATGGGAGAACTAACCAATATCATAAGTCAACAACACTTAGCCTAAAATACACAACTAAACTCAATTCCATTGAATAAGAACAATATCCAATAACATAAAAAAATAATGCAAAAAATAATCCCCTAGGAATTGAAAGTCATCATATTAAAACTCTATCAAATGTCAAAAGAAAGGGGATGCAACCCCAAAACCAAATTAAGGTCAAGTATGGAACAACTGGACCAAAAAACTATGGAAAAACCCATGATTGCCCAAAAGATACAGCTCACCTTTGAGTTCGAATGTTGTCTGTCTCACAGCTGAGGTCTTGAAACAGTCGTTGGAATATGCTCTGCACTTAATAAAAAGAAGAGCATATATAGTATCATCATACAAGAAATAATGGTGTGCCAGTAGGGTCATCAGCCAACCCAAAATAAGAAATATGGACATATAACTATAGTATAGTACACCAAAACAACCATGAACCCTATCATGCAACTATATTTCAAGTTCATAATACTTAACCTGATAAACAAGTACAACATGAAGTTTAAGCAAATAGAGTCAAAAAGGATAACTAGTCAAGTCTAATCAAGACAAACAACAAGACTCCAAGTCAACAACCTTAACACAAGTATCATATAGACCATTTCCCATTTATGTAAGTAATAAACAACATAGAGCCATGTCACAAATTTCAAGCAATCGAGACAACTCAAGGATCCTTAATAACAACAATAACAACAATATCATGCATTTTGGTTTACACAAGAAATCACCTTACCAACTAAGCATACAAATCTGATTCACTCAAGGAACCAATAAAATAAAGAAACACATAATCCCTAGTTCACTCAAGGAACCATCACACTCACCTATACCTTGTACACACATGCTAAGGGTCTTATATGTACGTCCACTAGTCATGACCTACAGAGGACAAGTCCTTGTTCATGTACCCAAATCCCAGACATCAAGTACCTGCCAACCTTATATCACCAACCCTGTGGAGATGTCTAAATGCTGGTACATTCCACAATAATGACATATATCACAACAAATCACAACCACAATGATAAAGAACAACACTTGTAATATCCAACGAGTTTTCATATAAGTTTATTGCATGTGATTAATATTTAGGATATCAAAAAGTCATTCACTTTTCTTGAACATGCATTGTACAAGCAATACTACAAATTAGTTATCATGCACATATAACACACATTGGGTTTCAACTACATTAAAACCATCACCTACCTCAATCCAAGCTTGCACCACTCAATTAAGTCTAAGCCTTGCTTTTTCGTGCAATTTCCACTTAGTCGTGGTCTAAAATACTAACCCAATAAAAATCAACTAAATGACCTACCATGTCAAGAATTACAAACTAATCCCTAATCCCCAAGGACAAATTCATGATCACCCCCCACCCCACCCCCTTCGTTCTAAGGTTTTTCTATCATAGTTCACATTAAACCTACCAATTCCATGGTTATCTTAGTGAATTATAATATGCAAGAGTATATTAATGATTAATAACTAAAATCCAAAGGTTTTACACCAACTTTACCCTCTTGCACCAGAAAATTTGTTAAATCAAGCTTAAACCCTCCCCAAAACCTATAAACTTGTAAGTCTGAGGTTAATTAACCAAAAAACCAGTTAATGGGGATGAAATATTTACCTTTCCAATGAAAATTGATGGAAAACTGATGAAAATTGCCAAAATTACCCTAGCCCTTCCCCAAAAATGAGTTTAAAATACTAAAGCATTTTTAGGAAAGTTTCTACATTTACAAAAATTTACCCCACTATAGCGGCATGATCCCACTATAGAGGTATCACCCACTATAGCAGGACTGACCGGCATTGACTTTTGCTATTGCGAGAATTGTTTCGCTAAAGCAGGGGTTGCTATAGCAATATCCCACCCGCTATAGCTTGAGTGGCAAGGCAGAAACATGGAAATCCTTCCAGTTTTACCTTTTTCATAGCACACCCTCAAACCATGACATCCCAGACTAACCCCTTTGCATCAAGTTTGATATCGGGAGTTCTACTCACCTAAATTCACTTTCGAAAAGTCTTACGGATTTCTTATCGAGTTAGCTAACATAAAATTCAGCTAAACTTTATTATATTTACCCAATCTATTCCCGAATTTCCCTAGACCATACCTTGATCTAATTTCATTCAAAACTAGCCTAACTTGAAATTTTTAACTTTCATTTTTTGGAAAAACTTAACCTAAAATTTTGCACGATTCACTCATCCATAAAAACGAAAAGGTCGTTACACCGAAGCAAGTAGTCTGGATTTCGAAACTCCATGTCAACATCCCTGATCATATTGGCAAACCATCAATGGAAAATATAAATCCCAAATAAACAACCAATTTTAGTTTTTAACCCAAACAACTTATCTTAAGACAACATGAAAATATAATTTTTTTAATTGAAATTTAGGATCTTTTTCTCTAAAGAGGTGGACTATGTGGTTCTTCTATTAACAAGTTTTTGCTGGATTTTGGGTTTATTTTTCAAATTAGCATTTAAGAAATTGAATTTTTGTGAATTTACGTATCCCCTCTTATTTAAAGTCTTGTCTTCGATAAATAGAAGTTGTGTCATGTCCTACCTAACATTCATAAACTACATAAAAAATTATATATATTATATAAAATGATATCTAGGTTGTAATTTAAAATATAAAATTGACAGAACTATAAATAATGATAATTCATCATTTCAATTAATATGAAAATTATATGAGAATGAATCTAAATAAAATGATAATATTTTTTTGTAACAACATCATTTAGTATAGTGCGCTAGTAAAATTGTTCTTGAATGGTCTAGTTTCAGATAACTTATGCACCTATGGTCTCTGGCTAGTAATAATATTACATTTATGGCAGTTGAGACTTGAGCACCCACAACCTTAGAATTCTGGGTCCGCCACTAGATCTAGTCCAATAGTTCTTCCTTTATTTTGCTTTAATACTTGTTTCATTGAACCAAAGCGTATGTACGTCATAGAAATAATGTCTATTTGAATGGTAAATATATCATTCAATTTATATGAGAACTTAAATGCATGCATTATATCTATTTTTGTTGTTAATCATTACAAAATTTGTATTACTACACTATTAATGGATTAACATTTTGATATAAATATTAGAATTATGAAAACGCATTGTAATACAAAGTTTTATAGTAGATTAGATAATATAGCATAAGTTATTCGTTTAAACAATTAACACTTATGAAATCGTATTGTGATTTATTACTGGCTTGTTTTGGTACTAATAAATTGATATCATTTCACAAACATATTATTTATCTGTAATTTATTGTTAAGGAATTATTATGCCACAAAACTAAGAAGGCCTTTGATGAGTCGACATTTAGCAACTCATTTAACCTAAAATAGTAACAAATCAAAGTCCTCAATGTCATTTTGAGCTAGTTTTAATGTTAGTTTGTTTAATTTTTAGAGTTGAAGCCAAAGGATCACCAAAGAAGTTTGAAGAAAGCAAAAAGATGGAGAAATAGAGCTAAAAAGAGAAGTGACATCATAAGCAAGTAGTATTGCCAAACCGCTTGGCGTATTGCCAAGGTGAAAGTCTTGTCGCCAGAGATAGAAGATATATGAGCTTGTGTAGAAAGCAGTTCAGCAAAGTTGACGTGAAATTTGGCGTATCGCCAAAGATGTAGGCAAAGATAAGGTTCCATCGTAAAACTCAAAAGATCTAACCACTGAAGCTTAGTGATTGAAGTTAGTTTGGCGGAGTTGTACACATACACTGGATCACCAAAGAGTGCAGTGACATAACTCAATATCTCCAAACTGAGTAAATATTTTATCCCCATTTTGCTTCAGTTATAAATAGAATTTTTTGACTTCAAACCTTAACTTTTGCTTATTTTAAGATCTAGAAAATTGTAATCGTACTCCTAAAGTTTGAAATTAGATTTTATATTAATTTTCTGCATTGGAATTCATCAAATCTTGTGTGGACTGTTGAATCTAATGGCGGAACTGAATGAACATATTGGTATACTTTTTATCTCTCACTATGCGTAGCTAAATTTCCCCAACTTAGGGGTGTGTGATGATTGGGTATTGATAAATGTATGGGTAGTAGTTATTTGTATTTCTAATTGATTATTTACCATGGATTTAACTATTATTCTATGTTTCAACTCATGATTGGAGGTTGTAAACTCTAGTTGAGCTTAGATCCTTTATCTTGCTTGAGAAAGGGGATAAGGGTGAGGGATAATGGTTAACAATGACTTGATTTATATCATTTAATAGCACATCCTAGAAATAAGGCTACTAAATTGAGGTTTTAGGTTGGTTATGATACACATGGGGGTTTGATAAAATCCACTTGTGATATTTGTGCTTAATTGAGAAATTAACATTAATACCAAAAATCTAGCCTACCCATAGCTCATATTGAATTAAGGCACATGCTATTTACCCATGCCTGATTCTACACTCATGATAACACACCCCCAAGTTACTTTTGTTATTGATTACACCTTCCAAGTCCCATTCACTGCAATCCAACTCTCTTATTTGACAACTACAATCAAAAGTGTTCAAAAGTATTTTACAACTTTTATTACTTTGAATTAATACATGCAAATATTAAGTGAGTTACTTACACTATAAAGTGAACTTTGAAAATTCATTCCCTGTGGATCAAACCCAACCTCAAAGTTGGGTTAAAAATATTGACAACAAAGGCATGCACTTTTTAAGAGTGCAATTGAGCGTTATAAAAAATGGCACCCTTGTCGGGAATGAAAGTATAGAGTTTCTTTATTGAAGTGTTTTAAATTACTTGTGTTTAAACGTAGTTTAAATTTATGTTATTTTTTGTTTTGATTGTGCTTTAGGTGAAAACATGTCATTATAGTAGTGACACCGTTAGCTACAAAGGATAATTTGATGAGGATGACCACTTGGGTGATGCCAGGTAAGCAAGTGCCATTCACCTACCACCTATGGTGGGGAATACGCCTTTGAATGTTACAAGTACAACGCTCTATTTTCTATAAATGAAGGGGTTATTTGGTTTCCAACCACACGAGGATGCAAACAATCATCTTAAAACCCTTATTGATGTTTGCTTTTCCTTTGACATAGCAAATATTACTCAAGAGTCTATCTAGTTGTGGTTTTTCCCTCTATTTTTGATGGGAGAAGCTGTCATTTGGCTTAGAGAATTACCTAAAGGATTAATCACTTCTTGGATCGAGCTTACTGAGGCATTCCTTGATAGGTTCTTTCCCCTATCACAAATGCTTCAAATCTGAGATAAGATCACAAATTTTTGGCAATTAAGTCGCGAGACTCTTCATGAGTCATGGCTTTGATTCAAGAAAAATTTACTCCAATGTTCTTCTCATGAGCTACCAGAAAAATTGTTTGCTACAAGCTTTTTACCATTTATTTGATTCCTTGAACAAAACTGTGGTAGACAATTTAGCTGGTGGATCCTTGATGAATCAAACTTTTAGGGGTACTTCAGGCTTTCTTGATCAATTGACTAAGATAAATCGTGCTTGGTACACCAGAGAGGTCGAGGTCATAGTGGGTGCTCCCTCCTCCTCTTTGGTTACCCATGAGCAAAGAAAAAGAGATGAAGAATGTGATGAGAACATGGAAAAAATGATGAATCAAATGAACTTTTTGATAAAGCATGTCATGGTTTTGGGCCTGAAAAGTATGAATTTTGTGGCTACTAGAGGAATCTAACCCTATAATGATGATTTGGATGACTCATATGATGAAAAAAATTAGTTTTTAGAAAATCAAGGGGGGTGGGATTCGTGACCTATCTATCAAAGGTAAGGTGAGAACCAAGGTTGGAACACGGATAGGGACTGGAATTAGTGAGACAAAGATAGATATGGAAATTAGCATGACCAAGATAGGGATTGGTGAGATTGTGATAGAGATTGTGATTGGAGGGACAAAGATTGTGGTAGAGATAGATATGTTCCCCTTCATGATCGATTAAAAGACAAAGAAACATGTGTACCTGAATCTGCATCATGAAATGATATAGCACTAAAAGACGTAGTTACATAAAATGTATAGTATATAAAATGACAGAAAAGAGCATGGCATAACATATATATAAAACTGAAACATTAAGTATAGGACAATATGACATAAGATATCTATAGGCATAGATCATCATCCATTAGGGATAAGAACTTACATTAGTGTTTTTGATTTAATGTGTAAATAGTTGCATAATCAACATAAATACATATATACACCATGAGCAATGTGGGTCCAATCAACACCCGATCGACTAAGAATCAAAAGACAAATGTTGCGTGGGTTAGTAGCATGAAAAAACATGCACAATCATCCTCATTGAGGGAAACATGAAAGATCCATCCAAATTTATGGAACAATCTATAATCTATGTAGGCAAACGTAGTTTCAGGCAATCATCCATTAGAATTATGCCTTATCAGTTAACCATATATCTCCTTTAAGCTCATATTAATTCTATTTTTATCCTTTTTGACTAATATTCATAAGTAAGCAACTTTAGGCTTATAACTATGGGTTAGCCACTTTAAGTTCATAATCATAAGATAGCCACTTTAGGCTCATAATCCTAAGTTAGCCACTTTAGGGTCATAATCATAGATTAGCCACTTTAGGCTCATAATCATAGGGTTTGCCACTTTAGGCTCATAAGTTACGGATTTTCATAACTTTATGGAGAAAAAGCTTTAGGAATGTTCATGTCATTTTTAGCATAGCTTATGGTTATGGAGATCATATCATAAGTTCATAAAGACATTCTTAAATTAGTTTGTTGTAATGACCCTCCAGGTCATTTTCTCTATTTTCATTTGTTTTTGGCATTATGTGCCTTCCCATAGAGGCTACAGGTCATTTATGACTTGCCAGGACTGTCGGTTTGTTTTGGGAATTTGTTTGGGTTTTAAGTAAACTTTCCTATTTTAGAGATTTTAAAGTTGAGAAATAGATCTTGGACCAAAACTCCTTGTAAACAACCTTAGATGAGAATTCTGACTGTACCATTAGCTTTGGAACATGGTATTAAGGTTAGGGATACCCTTGTTCTGGGTCTTTAGGCTTCTGGACTCATTTTAGGCTATTGGGTAGATTTGGTGATAAATAGATCTATGGGTGTAGGGTCCATTTTTTAACGAAATGACCTCGACTGGAAATTTTGATTATTCCTTTGAGTCTGGAATGTCGAATTTAGTATGGTAGCATAGTTTGTTTGCATGCACGGGGTTCCAAATGAATCCTGAGCCCCCGATTGGAGTCCGTGAGGACTTATTATTTTTGTTGGTTTAAGGTATCTGCTGCAACCGCTTTAGTGGTAGTCCCTTTAGATACCTTGTACTGCTTTAGAGGCCTTAGCTACCAAGATGAGGGTCGCTTTAGTGGTCCATGTCCGCTTTAGAGGATGCCACTTTAGCAACCAGGGTGCTGCTTTAGCGGTCCATCGCCCCTCCTTACCTGCCGTTTTAGTGGTCAACTACCGCTTTAGTGGTAGCCTCTTTATCAGCTATGTTTCCACTTAAGCGGTCACTACTGGATCTATGTATTCTCTTTTCACACAAATTTCAGCCATTTTCTAACTCTTTTTCCTCCATTTATGATCTTGTGAGCTCAAGAAAGTGAGGGCAATTAAAAATTAGAGTTGAGATTGTGTGGGGGCACTGGTGTGACCTTATCCCCATCTATATCTCATAAGTTTTTGTCAAATTCTTCGTTTGTGTAACACCCCATACATTTTTGAACCCATGAGCTTACTTTAACATTTATGGAATTATTTAAACATGAGAGGGTTGGTGAATTATGCATTTATTTGTTGGGCTTAAATGAATTATGTGCTATTGGGCTCAAATGAGGCCCAAAATCATAGAAAAGACATGGCCCAAAAATGGAAATGACCCATTCTTGTGTTTGAACAAGCAATAATGCATTTAATGTGGCCAAGGATGACCATTAAGTACGACATAAAGCAAGGAAAAATTAGATTTTTATTCATATCAATACACATGCCTTTTCTAGAATATTCAAGATATTTCTCTCTACTCATAAACCCTAAGTCATCACTCTTTTGGACAAGATCACTCTCTTGAAAGATTTTGTAAGTGTTTATTCTTATGTTTTAGTATATTATATGCTTAACATGGTGCATAAATCATGTTGGTTATGTTGGCAAGGTGTTGGACAGTTCACTATGTGTAAAACTGTCTATTTTTGCAATCGAAAAAGGGTTTTGTCTTATAAACTTGAAAACGGACTTATGGTCTTGAAGGAAGTGAACTTGATGGATTAAATATCAACATGTAATATGTGGTTATATTCTTAACTTGATTTATTCAAGTGTATAACTTGTGGGATTATTGGTATGAAATTGGTCATGAATTTGGTGACGTATCGAAAGGAAAATATAGTTTTGGTGATGTTTATGTGCGTTGTGAAACCATGGATGTTCGTTGGAATCTAATATGATCTAGAATATGTTAAGAGAATTTTAGTTATGATCATGGACCATTCATTGCAAAAAAGGACCCTAAAATGACCCCGGAGGCTGAAACGGGAATTCGCTCTCGCGGGTGGGGAACCTGCGGACGCAAATCCCAATGCAGGTGACTCTGTACACTGCCAAGAGGCACCTATGGACACACCTCAACCACCTGCGGGTGCATGTGGCTTTGCAGGTCAGCCCATAACTTCATTTTGTATGTTTTTGTCTCTCTTTGACCCCCCGAATCCCCTATACCCTTTTTGGATGTAATTATCAACTTATGATACCTTTTTAATGACTTTGAGGGGTCGTTTGCAGTCATGTGGGATTATATTAATTATGTATTATTGTTAATGTGTTGTTATGAGGTGACTTGATGGAGTAATTGTGACGTAATGATAATGAGGAAGAGTAAAGGGTAAACGTGGTGTGAAATGCTATTGGTTTATGATGTTTTGGTCAATGTGTAGAATGTTATGGTGTTGTTGGTATGGTAATGCAGTGGATTGTATTGTAAAGGGTGAAATGACGTTATATGGAAGTCATGTAGCTCATTGTCGTTTTGTGCACTTGTAAGGTAATTAGTTGTTAACGGGAGCTCCGTTATGTATTTGTGTTGTAGAGTAAGACGTGAGAAAGGAGATGGATTATTGTATTCACATATAAGACTGTGTATTCATTTTGGGAGGTATGTAAGGTTAATCTTTCTGTATCCTTCTACAGCATATAGTGTTCACATTGTCATTGTACTTGTTCCATTCCGAAATGTTCTAAGTATCTCATTTCAGGTTATCATCTATTGTTAGTCACATGTTCCTTATTCATTGATTAATGGTTATTCATGTGTCCTATAATCGTGGACATGGTTCCAAAGTTCCAATAATATTATGTTCTAAAGTTCCAATAATGACATGATCATCAAGTGAACTATTGCAGAGATTAAAGAAGTGAGGTAATAAAGTCTCTATTCTTGGGTGGTATCCCAGGGGTTAAAATACCTAGCATGGGTCTATCCCAATATCTCGGGTGGTATCCCAGGGATGAAAAGAACACCTAGCATGGGTCAATCCCGCCACTACGGGTGGTATCCCAGGGGCAAAAGAAAAGCCTAGCATGGGTCGATCCCGAATAATTGTTGATTACCCACTGATCAGCTTGGGGCCCAGGCATTGCATGAATGTAAGGATGAGTATGAATGAATGAATGAGTGATGAACGAATGAATGAGCGTAAAAGCAAAGAAAGTAATTAACGTAATGCACATAGCTCCACACAAACAGAATGGTGACTTATCCATATTGGTTATTCACTTGTATTTGATTCCATTGAAGTATTTATGTATTATACAGTTTCTTATGGACTTACATACTAAGTACATTCTTCGTACTGACGTCCCTTGGGGGACTTACCTTACTTGCTGCAGGCACAGGTACTAGTAGACCTCCACAGTAGGTTGCCGTTCATTTGCAGATCTTTGGTGAGCTCCAGTTAGTTCAGAACTTTCCGAGTCACAGTTGTACATTTTTTTTGGTAATGTAAATATTGTATAAAGCGGGGACTTGTCCCAACTTTAAGTTGGTTTTGGGTATGCATCTGTTAGAGGCTTGTAGACGTATGTGGGAATATGAATGTAAGGAATGTATGTCCATTTTGACTTGATGGCCCTAACGGCCAAGTTTCTTATATGTATATATCATATGTTTCCATGACTTCCGCTATTAGTATCTTGTATCTATACGTGATGACAATGTTTCTTGAATGACATACATATGAATGGACATGGATGAAGATTGGTTCTCTCGGGCCTTATCGATTTCTGGTGTCAGTCCGCCCCATTGGAATTTGAGGCTTGACAAAAGTGGTATCAGAGCAGGTCGTCCTAACGATTTCTACAAAGCCTTGTCTGAGTAGAGTCTTGCTTATGGATGTGTTGTGCTCCACATTTATAATTAGGAGGCTACGGGACATTTAGGAGTTGTTTCTGTTCTTCAATTCTTAGATCGTGCATTAGATCCAATATTGTAGTGGAATCATATCTAACCATTGGACTTGGTTTTGTTTTGTATAGTAAAATGCCGATTACAAGACGAGGTAGAGGTAAAGGTTAGCAGGTAGATATACTTTCCGGAGAAGGAACAAGTAGATCACCACCTGACCAAGCTAGTCAAGGTGGGGTTGACGCTGAGTTTGCATCACGGGTTTCTTCTACTTTTCCAGCTTCAGAAGAGCCGAGAAGGAGAGAAGAACCTACAGAACTACCTGTTAATGCTACTGAGCAAGATCTCATAAATGCGGTGCAAATATTGACTCAGATAGTTGCTGCACAAAGTCAAGGACGAGTTGGTCCAACAACAAGTGATGATGGTGTGGCTAGGGCAGCTAGTCGGCGGACACAGGACTTTCTAAAATTGGACCCTCCCACATTCACTGGGTCAGATCTGAATAAAGGTCCGCAAGACTTTATAGATCAAATTCAAAGGGCTCTAGATGTTATGCACGTGACTGGTGTAGAAACAGTTGAACTTGCAGCCTATAGATTGAAGTTGAAGCTATATTGTGGTATGAAGATTGGAAGAAATCTCATGGCGTTGGTGCAAATCCACCTAATTGGGAAGAATTTAAAGCGGCATTTCTTGATCACTATCTTTCTTATGAGATCCGAGAGGCTCGTGCAGATCAGTTCTTAAATCTCCGTCAAGGGAATCTAAGTGTCAAAGAATACAGTCTGCAGTTTAATTCTTTTGCTCGATATGCTCCAAATATAGTAGCCACGATGACAGATAGAGTACATCGATATGTGGACAGATTGGAGCCATATTTGGTAAGGGACTGCACTATTGCCGCTTTAAATAGAGATATGGATATAGCTAGAATTCAGGCTTTCGCACAAAAGATGGAGGACCAAAGGCAAAGAAGAAGGGTACACGAATCTGAACGAGGGTCGTCAAAGAGGGCTAGACCTAAGGGCCAGTCCATGGCATCCCAAGGAGAATCTAGGCCTCAAATGTTTCCTAGACCGCCTAGATCGTCACCCTCTTAATCCACAGCAGGCACTCAATATCAATTTCGAGGGTTTAGAGGTAGTCACGTTTAGTAGAGTAGTGGGATTCGAGGTTTACAAACCACTGGATTTTCTCGTCAGCCAGCACTGTGGATGATTTCATTTAGGTAAATGTCAGCTTGGGACAAATGCTTGATTTTGGTGTAGTATGACGGGCAGATGATGAGAGACTGCCCACGAAGAGGCTTGGGTAGTGTGGCGCGACCTGCGGGATCAACCGTTGAATCATCATCATCGGTTCCTTCCTAGGCAAAGGTGTACAACCTGCGGGTCGTGGTAGAGGTGCTAGAGGAGCAGCCAGTTCCAGTGGAACCCACAATCACACTTATGCTCTAGTGGACCGGTAGAATTCGGAGGCTTCTCCTGATGTCGTCACAGGTACATTATCCATATTTTCGTATAATGTATATGCATTGATTGATACGGGTTCTACATTTTCATATGTTACTCCATTGATTGCTGTAAAATTTGAAAGAACACCAAAATTATTAACTAAGTCAATTGAATTATCTACACCAGTTGGTGAATATATTGTTGCAAAAAGAATATATCGTAACTGTGTGGTAACTGTGTGTGGTCATGATACACTGGATGATCCTATTAAACTGTACATGGTGGATTTTGATGTCATAATGGGTATGGATTGGTTGGCTTCTTGTTATGCCACGATAGATTGCCGAGCTAAGAAAGTACATTTTCATTTTCCACAAACGAATGCTCTTGAATGGAAGGGTGATGTAGGGGCATGGAGAGGGAAATTTATTTCCTATCTGAAAGCAAGGAAAATGGTTGCCAAGGGGTACATATGTCACTTAGTACGAGTGAAAGATGCTGATGTGGAACCACTAACTCCTCAGTCGATTCCAGTGGTCAATGAGTTTCTTAATGTATTTCCAGAGGATCTTCCAGGTTTGCCCCTAGAATGGGAAATAGAATTTGGTATTGATGTGATTCCAGGCACTCAGCCTATCTCTATTCCCTCGTATAGAATGGCTCCAGTAGAATTGCGTGAATTGAAGGAGCAATTGAAAGACTTGTTGTACAAGGGCTTCATCAGGCCTTGTATGCCCCCGTGGGGTGCACCAGTATTATTTGTACGGAAGAAAGATGGCACATTGAGAATGTGCATTGACTATCGACAATTGAATAAGATAACGATCAAAAACAAATATCCCCTTCCCAGAATTGATAATTTATTTGATCAGTTACAGCGTGTCAAATGTTTTTTAAAGATTGACTTGAGGTCGGGTTACCACCAAGTCAGAGTTAGAGAAAAAGATGTAACCCAAGACAGCTTTCCGAACACGGTATGGCCATTATGAATTTTTAGTTATATCATTTGGACTAGCAAATACACCAGTTGTGTTCATGGATTTGATGAATAGGGTGTTTAAGACATTTCTAGACGTGTTTGTGACGATATTTATAGATGACATCTTGGTTTATTCAAGATCACAAGAGGACCATGCTAAGCACTTACGGCAGGTGTTACAGATTCTTCGTGAGCGTAAGCTGTATGCGAAGTTCTCAAAAAGTGAATTTTGGTTAAAATCTGTCGCATTCTTGGGTCACATTGTGTTAGATGAAGGGATACGGATTGATAAGCAAAATATTGAAATGGTGAAAAATTGGCCAAGGCCTACGACGCCCATGGAAATTCGTAGCTTCCTTGGGTTGGCAGGTTATTATCGAAGGTTTGTTGAAGGGTTTTGTCCTATTGTTGCACCTTTTAACGAAGCTTACACATAAGGCAGTCAAATTTCAGTGGAATGATGCATGTGAGAAAAGTTTCCAAGAGCTGAAAGATAAATTGACTTCTACACCAGTGTTAGTACTTCCGAAAGGCACCGAAGGTTATGCAGTATATTGTGATGCTTTCGGAGTTGGCCTAGGGTGTGTATTGATGCAGCACGGTAATGTAATAGCATATGCCTCACAATAGTTGCGGCCACATGAGAGAAACTATCCCACACATGATCTTGAGTTAGCAGCTGTGGTATTTGCTTTAAAGATATGATGCCATTATTTGTATGGAGTTCATGTTGATATCTATACTGATCACAAAAGTTTGCAATGTATCTTTAAGCAGAAGGAGATCTGAGGCAGGGGAGGTGGCTTGATCTATTGGAAGATTATGATATTGATATCCTATATCATCCAGGAAAAGCAAATGTGGTAGCTGATACATTGAGCCGCACGACAATAGGAGGAACTAGTGGCCAATTGACGAAAAAGCAAGACTTGGTCAAGGATCTACATCAATTAGCCAGCTTGGGGTTCGTATTCTTGAATCCTCAGATGAAGGGGTTATTGTACAAAATGCGGCAGAATATTTATTAATAGCTGAAGTGAAAGAGAAGCAGTTTGCAGATCCTATGATATTGCAGGTAAAAGAGAGTGTACAACAGGGTTTAACAAAGGCATTTAATCTGACGCAAGAAGGAGTACTTCAATGCCAAGGTAGATTATGTGTACCAGATGTAGATGAGCTGAGGAGACACATTATGACAGAGGCGCATCATTCACGATATTCTATTCATCCGGGAGCTACCAAAACATACCATGATTTAAAAAAAGTGTATTGGTGGGGAAACATGAAGAAGAACATTGTAGAATTTGTAGCTCAATGCCCAAATTGTCAACAAGTAAAGGTAGAGCATCAGAAACCTGGCGGTTACATGCAATGTATCAATCTTACAGTATGGAAATGGGACATGATTAATATGGACTTTAACACAGGTTTGTCTCGTACACTACAGAAATTTGATTCCATATGGGTCATAGTTGACAAGCTTACCAAATCAGCACATTTCTTACCAGTCAAGACCACCTATACAGCTGAAGATTATGCAAGGTTGTATGTTAAAGAGATAGTACGATTACATGGGATTTCGATCTCCATTATATAAGATATGGGATCTCAATTTATGGCACATTTTTGGAGATATTTTCAAAAGAGCTTGGGTACACAAGTGAATCTGAGTACGACTTTCCATCCTCAGACAGATGGACAAGCAGAACAAACTATCCAAACACTTGAAGATATACTACGAGCATGCACGTTAGATTTTCAAGGCAGTTCGGATGACCATTTTCCTCTTATTGAATTTTCTTACAACAATAGCTATCATTCAAGTATCAAAATGGCACCTTATGATGCTTTATACAGAAGGAAGTGTAGATCATCGATTGGATGGTTTGAAGTAGGTGAGACGGCTTTACTTGGGACAGATCTTGTTCACCAAGCTATGGAGAAAGTTAAAGTGATCCAACAGCGGCTACAAACGGCCCAAAGTTGACACAAGTCATATGCTGATGTTAGAAGAAGAGGGTTCAAATTTCCCATAGGTGATTGGGTATTCTTGAAGGTGTCACCGATTAAAGGGGTAATGAGATTTGGAAAGAAAGGGAAGTTGAGTCCCCGGTATATAGGGCCATATAAAATTGTCCGAAGATTTGGGAAAGTCGCTTATGAATTAGCATTATCCCAAGAACTCTCCACAGTTCATCCGGTATTTCATATTTCGATGGTTCAAAAGTGCATAGAAGATCCATCTCGTTTTGCTCCCATTGACGATGTACAAGTTACGAAGGATCTTACCTATGAAGAGAGATACATGTTGCTATTCTGGATAGGCAAGTGAAGAGGTTAAGGAATAAAGATGTAGTTCAGTAAAGGTACTTAGGAGGAACCAACAAGTAGAAGAGATCACATGGGAAGTTGAAGAAATGATGAAGTCAAAGTACCCTCAATTGTTTCAAATGGAAGAAAAAGTTCAAGATACAAGATCGTAACAATGACAAGTAAGTATTCATAAGAATTAAGTATATATATATGATAACATGAAGAATGATCCTAGACTTTCCATTGTTTTAATTGAATAATGTCACTAACATTCGAGGGTGAATGTTTCTAAGGGGGGAAGGATGTAACATCCCGTACATTTCCGAACCCATGAGCCTACTTTAACATTTATGCAATTATTTAAACATGAGAGGGTTGGTGAATTATGCATTAATTTGTTGGGTTTAAATGAATCATGTGCTATTGGGCCCAAATGAGGCCCAAAATCATATAAAAGACATGGCCCAAAAATGCAAATGACCCATTCTTGTGTTTGACCAAGAAAGCATGCATTTAATGTGGACAAGTATGACCACTAAGTACTACATAAAGAAAGGAAAATCATATTTTTATGCATATCAATACACATGCCTTTTCTAGAATATTCAAGATATTTCTCTCTACTCACAAACCCTAAGTCATCACTCTTTTGGACAAGATCACTCTCTTGAAAGATTTGGTAAGTGTTTATTCTTATGTTTTAGTATATTATATGCTTAAGATGGTGCATAAATCATGTTGGTTATGTTGGCAAGGTGTTGGACAGTTCATTATGTGTAAAACTGTCTATTTTTGCAATCGGAAAAGGGTTTTGTCTTATAAACTTGAAAACGGACTTGTGCTCTTGAAGGAAGTGAACTTGATGGATTTAATATAAACATGTAAGATGTGTTTATATTCTTAACTTGCTTTATTCATGTGTATAACTTGTGGGATTGTTGGTATGAAATTGGTCATGGACTTGGTGACGTATCGAAAGGAAAATATAGTTTTGGTGATGTTTATGTGCGTTGTGAAACCATGGATGTTCGTTGGCATCTAAGATGATATAAAATATGTTAATAGAAGCTTAGTTATGATCATGGACCATTCATTGCAAAAAGGACCCTAAAATGACCCCCGGAGGCTGAAACGGGCATCCGCCCTCGCGGGTGGGGCACCTGCGGGCGCAGATGCCAACGCAGGACACTGCCAAGAGGCACCTGCGGACACACCTCAACCACCTATGGGTGAAGTTGGCTTCGCAGGTCAGCCCAGAACTTCAATTTGTATGTTTTTTGTCTCTCTTTGACCCCCAGAAACCCCTATACCCTTTTTGGATGTAATTATCAACTTATGATACCTTTTTAATGACTTTAAGGGGTCGTTTGGAGGCATGTGGGATTATTTTAATTATGGATTATTGTTAATGTTTTGTTATGAGGTGACTTGAAGGAGTAATTGTGACGTAATGATAATGAGAAAGCGCAAAGGGTAAACGTAGTGTGAAATGCTATTGGTTTATGATGTTTTGGACAATGTGTGGAATGTTATGGTGTTGTTGGTATGGTAATGCAGTGGATTGTATTGTAAAGGGTGAAATTACGTTACATGGCAGTCGTGTAGCTTATTGTCGTTTTGTTCACTTGTAAGGTAGTTAGTTGTTAACGGGAGCTCCTTTATGTATTTGTGTTGTAGAGTAAGACGTGAGGAAGGAGATGGATTATTGTATTCACATATAAGACTGTGTATTCATTTTGGAAAGATAAGGTATGTAAGGTTACTCTTTCCGTATCCTTCTGCAGCATATAGTGTTCACATTGTCATTGTACTTGTTCCATTCCGAAATGTTCTAAGGTATCTCATTTCAGGTTATCATCTATTGTTAGTCACATGTTCCTTATTCATTGATTAATGGTTATTTATGTGTCCTATAATTGTGGACATGGTTCCAAAGTTCCAATAATGTTACGTTCTAAAGTTCCAATAATGACATGATCATCAAATGAACTATTGCAAAGATTAAAGAAGTGAGGTATTAAAGTCTCTATTCTTGGGTGGTATCCCAGGGGTTAAAATACCTAGCATGGGTTGATCCCAATATCTCGGGTGGTATCCCAGGGGTAAAAATAACACTTATCATGGGTCAATCCCACCACTACGGGTGGTATCCCAGGGGAAAAGAAAAGCCTAGCATGAGTCGATCTCGAATAATTGTTGATTACCCATTGATCAGCTTGGGGCCTGGGCATTGCATGAATGGAAGGATGAGTATGAATGAATGAATGAGTGATGAACGAATGAATGAGCGTAAAAGCAAAGAAAGTAATCAACGTAATGTACATGGCTCCACACAAATAGAATGGTGACTTATCCATATTGGTTATTCACTTGTATTTGATTCCATTGAAGTATTTATGTATCATACAGTTTATTATGGCCTTACATACTAAGTACATTCTTCGTACTGATGTCCCTTGGGGGACTTACCTTACTTGTTGCAGGCACAGGTACTAGTAGACCTCCACAGTAGGTTGCCGGTCATTTGCAGATCTTTGGTGAGCTCCTGTTAGTTCGGGCATTTCCGAGTCACAGTTGTACATTTGTTTTGGTAATGTAAATGTTGTATAAAGCGGGGACTTTCCCGACTTTAAGTTGGTCTTGGGTATGCATCTGTTAGAGGCTTGTAGACGTATGTGGGAATATGAATGTAAGGAATGTATGTCCATTTTGACTTGATGGCCCTAACGGCCAACTTTTTTATATTTATATATCATATGTTTCCATTACTTTCGCTATTAGTATCTTTTATCGATACGTGATGACCATGTTTCTTGAATGACATACATATGAATGGACATGGATGAAGATTGGTTCTCTCGGGCCTTATCGGCTTCGGGTGTCAGTCCGCCCCGTTGCAATTCGCGGCTTGACAGTTTGATTCTTA
Organism: Capsicum rhomboideum; assembly: GCA_031232105.1. Lineage (NCBI taxonomy): Eukaryota > Viridiplantae > Streptophyta > Magnoliopsida > Solanales > Solanaceae > Capsicum > Capsicum rhomboideum. Next base: position 58,766,651 of record CP124718.1, read on the forward strand.
ATTTTCCCTTTCATTTTCCATAGCTCTTGGGGCTATTTTGAGCCCTAATTAAGACTCCATCTGTGCTCGATTTTTGAGTATGTATTCCTCATCCTTTGAGGGACCTTATGACAGATTCAATTTTAGAATTTTGTTTGCGGGCCTCAAGGGCCTATGTTTTACCTAATTTTTGGCTTGAGCTTTTATATTACAATATGGGTCTCATTTTACTCGTGTTAATGTGTAGATTATGATTTGATAGCACAAATTCATTCAGAGACCATGAAGTAAGGATGACCAGTTTGTGAATGGTTTGAGACTGCAATTTAGTATCGAGGTAGGATTTTGTCAACTCCTCTCTATGAGACTAGTATTGTATTGATTTCATTCTAGGTGGGGGTTATAAGATAGGGTTAGGGACAGTTGTATTAGTATTTATCCTATTTAGGGGATTTAATGTAGAATTGTTAATTGAACCTTAGCCTAGAATACCCGCCATAGCTTTAGCATATTGGTAAGCCTGATCATTTATGTATACGACTTTAGGTTGGCACTGATAATCCTTAGTGTAGGAGTTAGAGTAGTACTTATTCATTTTGATGATATCCCTCGGTTAAATTCACCTGGTAGAATGTTGTTTCTCATTAATCCCACTTCTGACTTTCTGTATATACTTATATACTCTTATTGTTCTATATATTACATTGTTGGGCCCGAGGCCTTGGTTATGAGACCATGGACACCAAGTTAGTTATTTATCCTTTAAAGGAGTTGTGGCTTAGTTTATAGATGTTTTGGAGCTTACATTTACTTTTTTAGATACTGGTGGTGGCATGCATGCGTTATCCGCATTCTCATACTTATTTTAGCCGGTTAAGGCCCCTTTCTACCAGAATTAGGGCCTATTTTACCTGAGGTTAGTATATTGTCCGCCTTTAGAACTAGACTTAGCTCTTTTAGTTCCTTGGGATGGGATTGAGAAACCTTCGCCTAGGTTTAGGTAGGTGTTTGTCTTAGGTTGGGTTATTAGGGTCTGGTAGTGGGTCCCAATGCCCTTTTTAGATAGAATGATTTGAATGACTCTCCTTTAGGCTTAGATGGGCTTATTACTACTTCCTTATGCTATTACCTTGGGTGTGGGTTGACTTAGACTTGATTGCATGCCTATTTAGCTTCATTATCCTTAGGAGGGGCAGTAACTAATCTTTGACCGCACCTCTCTAACCTAGTGATCGAAACCCTCCTGGCCTTAGAAGATTTGACTACCCAAGATTAAACTTTACTAAATAAATGGATATCTGATGGGCTTAGGACCCCTGGATTACCACTGTCATGCTTATGAGTTCCGATATGAGTTTGGCATCAGTTTATGGTTGAGGTTGTCTTCCTATGGGGTCACCTATTCTTGTTACGATTGGTTACTTTGATCTTTGGTTTGAGTCTAACATCTGTATATGATTATGATTGGGTGTTCTGGTGTACAGTTATGGATCATCTGGCCACTTGTTATTATTTATTGGTTTCGATTCAATTTTTGTTCTCGTTATTGCTACTGTTATGGATATGGATTATGAAAGTATTGGTTCAGGACCAGACAGTGTATACGAATATCCCGAGTCTCCTATAGGCCCCTCTGTTCTGCCTTTGCAAGCTGCGGAGATGGAGAAGGTGTATGCACTTGTGTTGGATATGGTACTTGGTTTATCTTGGTTCATCTGGTTCTTTTCATGGCTTTCACTCATTTGCATGCATTGCCTATCACCAGTATAATTTTTTGGCAATTGTATCTATCATTCTTATGGGGGGCTGCATAGGTATAGGTTATGTTGTTGTTTGCTGAGTGATTGATTATACATTCCAGGCTTATGAGGGCTCGATTAGGTTATTGTTTGTGTGGGCTAGCTGGTTACACTATTATTTGGTTATTACTGTATAGTTCATGGCAAGTTGGTTATGGACTAGTACTGTAAGTTATCGGTATGCTTCTGATTCCTTTTCCCTTATTATGATGAGCTTTATTATTATTAGACCATCTTATGATTATTCATATTTTGGTTAGAGACTCTGATTATGCTAGAGTTAGCTCGCTTCTTGATATCGTAATCCTTGTGAGATTTGGGCTATTAGACCAAATCCCTTTGGTTAGCATTTTCAGGTTTAGCTAACCTTAGTATATATGACCGATTCCCTTCATAATTTTATTATATATACCCTTTCTTCATATTGCTATTATGTATCTCTTGTATATCTTTTCCTTTGAACTTCTATTGTACATTGTATATTCCTTCCTTCACTACACTATCATATGTTGACTAGCTACTTATGGCACTGTGCCTTCATTCCTGACTACGGGTAGTATATGATAACTTATCCTTATTACTGGCATAACTTGTAGGGCATGATAGTTTATATTTACTTTTCCATTAGTATTATTATGTATTATTTCTTAGATAGTTGTCTATAATGTTTATTCCTTCTTTACATGTTATTTATACTTACATTGTCTTTGGAGCTCAGTTGGAAGATGCCTACTGAGTTCCTTATGTTGGTACTCATACTACACTTTTGCACCCTACAGATTATAGTATGAGTTCTCGATACTGATGTGTGCATCGTACAGAGCTGCCATGGATCAGAGATTCGAGCTGAGCTCCTGACATTCAGAGTTGTTCCTGCTTTCCCTCTTATTGTTAGACTGATCTATATTTTTTTATTTCAGAGACGACTTTGTATATATATATTTACTCTATATTTTTACCTTGCACTCTTGTTATGTTAGAAGCTCTTGTACTGACTTCACTAGGTTTTGGGAATATGTTTACTTCCTTCTTGACTTCTTTCTCATTTTCATGTAGTATTGCTTCTGTTTTTCTTATTAGTCCGTTACTAGCTATTCCAGACTACAGGTTGGCTTACCTACTGGCAGGTTATAGTAGGTGCCATCATGATATGATAAATTGGGACATGACATTTATAGTGTTAGAAGTCACAAGAATCATATCATTATGTTATAGTTCACAAGAAAAAAGTTTCATGGTATTATGGAGGTTATGGAGATTTTGGAGGATTCGAGTTATCTTGATATAGTTTATGGCTAAGGAGGTCATATGATCATATTAAAAGCATAGTCAAGAAAGTCTATATCATAAGATCATACATTAACAAAATCATATCATAGGTCATGGAGTATGTATTTTCAAATGTATTTTGAAAAGAGTTCAATGTTTGAAGTTCATAAGGGATTATTGAATTTCACGACCATCATAAGATTTCATACCAATAGAAGTTTCATGAGATTCATAGTTTCGTTAGATTTATGGGCTTCATAAGATTCATAAGGGTCATAAGATGCATAAGTTCATTATTATTTTGTGAAATCGTAAGAAGTAAGAATTTAGCACAGGGCCACATAACTTTTATTAACATTCATAAGATTATGTAGAAAAGTCCAAGGAAAATCACATAGAATGAGGTTATCATGAGATAGGAGACATGAGTAGAGATTTTATGAGGTTTTCTTAAGGATTTGAAGAGATATTAAAATATTTAGGAATTTACTCAAGTCTTGATACTGTAATGACCTATTCTGTCATTATAGCATTGTATGTGGTATAGTGTGGTGTGGAGACCTTTTGTGTTTTATGGTGATTGGTATGTTGATTTTATAGGTTTGGTATGATATATAAGGAGTTTAGTGATCCATAGAAACTTACAGAATAGAATTTAGGTGTATAGAATTCCAGCTATAGTGTTGTCGTGATGGAATAAATTTGTATTATTGAGAAAACTAGGTTTGCATTGTAAAAAGGGAGAAAGTATAAATTCCCTCGAGCTAATATTTAGGCTCCACTGTATCAGCCCTGGGATCATTATAGTGGGACTGCTATAGGGGTGTGGGGGACTATTGTAGGGGTCCACAACTTTAGCGAAGGACCGCTATAGCAAGCCTCTTGGACACTATAGTGGTACCACTATAGTAGAGATGGAGCTGTTATAGTGGATGTCGGGTAGATTAACTACCTGGTTTTTGAGTTTTAACGTTATTTTCTTTAAAAATTCATCCCAGGGCTGTGTGAGGATTTTTTCTCAAATTTTGGGTGATTTCCATCGTTGAGGTAACATTATTCCACCATTCTTTCGTAGATTAAATCCCTTAATCTCTAAAATCATAAGAATCATGATGTCAGGAAGAATTCAGGGGTTAAGCCCTAGGAATGATGAACTGTAGAGAACTGCCCTTGGGTAGGCTTTGATAGTGTCGAATTTTAATGGATGATTTTCTTGCAGGTTTTAAGGAAAAGAAATAATCAGGATACTCGGCTAAAGATTTGAAAAAGGAAGAAGTTTCAACGACCATCCTCAAAAGAAAACGTTATCAGTACTCATCAATGGTTTAATTGCAGCATCTCTCTACAAAGGAAAGAAATAACACTCCTTGTACCAAGGAGTCATCTGTCGCGTCTACCTTTAGGGTTTAGTTTTTTTAGGTTGTTTTTTTGTAGTCAATACCTATTCTTGGAAATAGGATCTTGCTTATCCCATTTTCGAAGAGCAAAAACCTTTGGGTTGCCTTCTACATTCAATCTTCCAAACGGCTAGTAGCCCAACCTCTACTATTTAAAGGATGAAAGATCAAGGAAGAGATATACACTTGTCTTTACCTTCTTAGACTCTTTGCTATACTTTTATTAAACATTGTATTCTCTACTAGTTTACTGTGTATTCAAAAAGAGAGGATAGAAACACAAAGTTGGTGAGGCATTATATCAAAAGTGAGAAGAGAAAAGAGTGTGAGTTATAGGCAAAAAGCTTAACTCAATCCTTGTAATTTTGATTTGCCAAAAAGAGCTAGTAGAATCCCTTGCAACCCTAAGGGAATGGAGTAAGACCTATTAGAGGTCTCAACTAGTATAAAATAGTTGGTATCACATTTACTTTCATCTACTTTCATTACTGTTTTTCATCAGCTTTTTCTATACTGTGTCAAAAGTCAACTGATTATCAGACCAAGTTGATTGATAAATAGAAAAAGAGTAATTCACCCTCCTCTTACTACTTTCAGTTGGTATTAGAGCCCGGACTCACATTTAATTTGCCTAACAGCAAAATGAGAAAAGACTATGGCCCAATCCGTTGCTGGAGCCCTATTCTCAGAAGGAATCTCAAACCAAACCTCCTTATTTTAATGGAAAACATTTTTCTCATTGGAAGATAAGGATGAAGACCTACATGAAGTCCTATGATGTGAAGGTATGGAAGGTGATCAAGCTTGGTGATCTCCCACTTGTTCCAGCCAACAAAGATGGAAAGAAATTAGATGTTGGTCAAGCATCAAATAAAAATATTCCAACTTTGGAGAAATTTACTAATGAACAAATGGAAATCATTCAGATCAACTCAAAGGCAAAGAAAATGCTATACAATGTTATCAGTGGTGAAAAATATAAGAAGATCTCTTGCTGTGAAACTGCCAAAGAAATGTGGGATAAACTGAAAGTCACTTATGAAGGAACTGAGAAGGTCAACAACCTCTTGTCAGTCTTTTGGTTTATGAATATGAACTCTTCAAGTTGAAGCATGGAGAATCCATTGAAGAAATATTTTTTAGATTTTGAAAAATCATTGGTGAACTCAAGGCGACAGGAAAAACTTATCCTATTTTAGATCAAATCACCAGGATTCTTAGAATTTTGCCTCCTCATTGACTTTCCAAAGTTGTGGCCCTTGAAAGCATGAATCTGAACAAGATGACTGATGATGAAGTAAGAGGAGATCTCATTGCCTTTGAAAAATCTCATTTGAATAAAAACGATCAACAGCAAGATGAAAAGAAAAAAATTGTGGCCTTCAAAGCTACAAATGAAGAGAAAGATAATGCCTTGGATAAAGATGAACCTTCTCTTAGGACCAAGACAGTAGTTTACAATTATAGGAGATCTAGAAATCAAAAAGCAGCACTCCAAATTACTCAAAAGGAAAACAAATTATCTGAGTACAACAGGAATGAAGGTAAATGTTATAATCGTGGTAAATATGGTTATATTGCTTATGATTGTCCAGAAGCTAGAAGAGGACACTCTAAAGAAGGTCAAAAGGATTTCAACAGTTGGGGTGACGAAGACCACGCTAAAAGTGAAAATGACAATATTGGAGATGTTTGCTTCATGGCTATTGGAGAATCCAGTCAGGGAAGAACTAATTCTTGTGATGAATGCTTAAATCTGCAAAATCTATTAGATCATGCCATTACTGATTTAAATAAAGCTCGAGAAGAAAAAAGAGCTTTACTAATAGAAAGAAAAGACTGAGAAATTAAACTTGAAGTCTGTAAAATTGAAAAAGATTTTTTACAAGAAGAAATTAATGAATTGAAAATTAAAATCAACAATTTTGGAAAATCTTCAAGTCACAGTATTGTCAGATCAAATCAACCATCTAAGTCAGCTGAATAGAAAATTTGACAGTGGTAGATCTATATATGATAGTAAATATTATAGTTGTGAAGGATCTCAATGGTCAACTAACTTCAGAAAGTCGATCAAAGAGACTACTCACAGTCATAATTCCTATCATACAAGTTCAACCACTGAAAAATACTCTCATCTTTCTTGTTATCATTGTGGTAAACCCGGTCACAAGTATTGCAATTGTAGATTTCACTCTAGAAATCCTGGCAAGTGGATTTGGAGACCCAAAACTGAGTCTACAAATTTAGACACTAACTCCAAGGGACCCAAGTATGCTTAGGTACCAAAAAATAAGTGATATATCTATTTTGCAAGAACATCACTCAAAGCCTAAATGGAAATGGTATCTCGATAGTGGGTGCTCAAATCACATGACAGGAAATGAAAGCTTATTTAAATCTATTGCTGACTTTGATGGAGGTGGTATAAGCTTTGGAGACAACTCTAATGGCAAAGTAATAGGTTTTGGTACTATCTCCTTTAATGAATCATGTGATATCACTAACATTTATTTGGTTAAAAGCTTGAAGTACAATCTGCTGAGTATAATTCAGATATGTGATATTGGTCTGGATGTAAGATTCAAACAGAATGGTTGTATAATTTAAGAGCATGGCAAGCAAATTCTTCTGGGAAATAGACATAGGAATGTATATGTCCTAGACTCTATCAAAAAGACAGAAGGACACATCTGCCTGGATTCCATATCTAAAGATCCTTGGATTTGGCATAAAGAGATTGGTCATGTGAGAATGAGTCTAATTGAAATGCTAGCCAAACATGAACTTGTTACTGGTCTTCCAAAGCTTGATTACAAGAAGACTCATATCTGCGATGCTTGTTAACTTGGTAAGCAAACTAGAAATCCCTTTTCTATTAAAGATATTGTCTCTACTACTAAACCATTATAGCTACTTCATACAGATCTTTTTAGTCCCACTAGAACTGCTAGCATTGGTGGTAAAAGGTATGCCTTTGTGATTATCTATGATTATTATTGATTTACTTGGGTTATGCTTCTTTCTAACAAAGATGATACTTAAAAGAATTTTGAAGTTTTATGTGAAAAGGTTCAAAGGGACAAAGGCTACTATATTTCCGCTATAAGAAATAATCATGGAAGATAATTTGAGAAAAAAGGATTTGAAACCTTTTTTTAACAATCAAGGTTACACTCACAACTTCTCTACTCCAAGATCTCCTAAACAAAATGGAGTGGTTGAACGCAAGAATAGAACTATTCAAGACATGGAACAAACAATGATATGTGAACACTCCTTTCCCTATAAATTCTAGGCAGAAGCTGTAAGTACTGCCTTTCATATTTTGAATAGGTGCCTTAGCATACCTATTCTGAAGATCCTTATGAACTATGGAATAATAAGAAACCCAATATTGGGTACTTTTGCTCTTTTGGATCCAAATTATTTGTCCATAACAATGGTAAGGATAATACTGGTAAGTTTGATCCTCAAAGTGACAAAGGTATATTTATGGGCTATTCTAACCCTTGTAGATCCAATGGAGTTTTTAATAAGCGTACTCTTTGTATTGAAGAATTTGTGCATGTTATTTTTTATGATTCTAACCATATTATTGAGACTATTAGCAATAGAGAAGATGTGGATGAACAAGGTTAATTTGCAAATAGTACAACAACTAACTCTTCATCAGAGTTGACTAGTGTAGAGATCAAATAGCCAACTGCTGCTACAAATGATCAATTTTCCATAGAAACTATTCCAAATGAATGGAAAAGTGAACATAAATATCCAAAGAAATTCAATATCGTAGATCCCAAGGAAGTAATGAAAACAAAAGCTTTCAACAAAAAGAGTGCAAATGTCACTATCATATCTCAACTAGAACCCAAGAAGGTCAATGAAGCCTTAGAAGATGAAAGTTGGGTCAAAGCAATGGAAGAAGAACTTGGGCAATTTGATAAAAACAAAGTGTGGACTCTGGTTCCAAAACCAGAGAATACCTCAATCATTGGAATAAAATGAGTTTTTAGAAACAAATGGATAAATCAGGTAAGGTATCTAAGAAGAAAGCTCGTCTAGTCGCTCAAGGCTACTTACAACAAGAGGGAGTCGACTATGATGAAACTTTTTCACCTTTGGCAAGGTTAGAATCTATTCAAATCTTACTTGCTTATGTTTCTGATAAAGGTTTTAAACTATTTCAAATGGATGTCCAAAGTTCTTTTCTAAATAGTTTCATTGATGAACAAGTCTTTGTATAGCAACCTCCAGGATTTGAAAATCCTAAATTTCCTTATCATGTTTTTAAACTCTTTAAAGCTCTTTATGGTCTACAAAAAGCTCCTCAAGCTTTGTATGATAGATTTAGGAATCTTTTAACCGATCATGGTTTTACAAGAGGAAAAATTAATACAACTCTTCCTATTAAAAGAACTTCCTCTAGAAATCTCATTATTCAAATTTATGCTAATGATATTATCTTTAGAAGTACTAATGCTGATTTGTGCAAGGATTTCTCTGAGTTAATGCAAAGTGAATTTGAAATGAGCATGATGGGTGAGTTGACATTCTTTTTGGGACTACAAATTCACCAATCAATTGAAGGAACCTTCATTTGTCAAAGTAAGTATACTAGAGAACTCATTTTAGGATGAAGGATGCTAAATCAATGAACACCCCAATGAGTTCTACATATTTTCTTGTGTCTGATCATGATGGTAAGTCTATTGACGAAACTAGATATTATGGTATGGTTGTCTCTCTTCTCTATCTTACTGCTAGTCGACCAAACATTCTATTTAGTGTCAGTAAATGTGCAAGATTTCAGTCGGCTCCTAAGGAGTCACATCTGACTGCAGTCAAGTGCATTATTAGATATTTGATAGGAACTATATCTCATGGACTATGGTATCCTAATTCAAATAATTTTAAGCTAAAAGTTTTTTCAGATGTAGATTATGCAGGTGACAAAGATGATAGAAAAAGAACGAGTGGCACTTGCCAACTTATGGAAAACTCTCTCATATCTTGGAATATCAAGAAGCAAAACTATGTTTCTCTATCCACTACTAGGTCTGAATATATCTCTATTGGATTGTGTTGTGCACAAATTCTTTAGATGACTCACCAACTCAGTGATTATGATATCTCTTTTAAACCTATGAAAATTCTATGTGATAATTCAAGTGCTATTTGTCTTTTCAAAAATCTCGTGCATCATTTTAAGGCTAAACATATTGATATTAAGAATCATTTGATTATAGATCATGTCTTAAGAGGTGATATTGATATATATTTTGTTAGTATTGAGTTTTAATTAGCAGATATTTTTACCAAACCTTTATTGGAAGAAAGATTTTGTTTTCTTAGAAAATCTCTTGGTATCATTGCAAAACCTTTTTAAATTATTATTTTCCATATCGTGTGAGTTTAATTGTGTGCAAAAGGGTCTTTAATAAGTTCTTGATTTGATTGATGTACTTTCTTTTTATTTTCCATTTTTTGCCACCTGACATAGAAAGATTTTGTTTTCTTAGAAAATCTCTTGGCATCATTACAAAACCTTTTTAAATTATTATTTTCCATATCGTGTGAGTTTAATTGTGTGCAAAAGGTTCTTTAATAAATTCTTGATTTGATTCATGTACTTTCTTTTTATTTTCCTTTTTTACAACCTGACACAGAAGTATTGTGCTGGAAGCCCTTCCGTCTTCATGGCATCTTTACCTTTCTTTCCATCTTTTCAACTTCTTTTCCCTTTATATATTCTCGAGTCTTCCATTTTTCTCTCTATTCTCCTTTCTCTCTTAATGGCTAATGCTTTCAAAAATTCCTCTATGGGAAACAGAAAGAGCTCTTGCTTTAAGGGAAAAGGGAATACCTCCACCCCTGTTCCACTTGATTTTAATAACTCAGACCAAAATCTCCTGTAGGCGTCCTCTTATTCCTTGCTTTGTTTGATAGGTAAATGCTCATTTGTTCCTGATGACTCTGAGTGCTCTAAAAAAAGTGAAGTTTGATTTCGATAGTTCTCTAAACATCAAGTCTGATTTTTGGAGACCCTCAAACGAATCTCTCTTTCACTCTATGAAGGAACTTTCTCTTGTCCATGGTAGAATCATAGCTTTGGATCTTCTTGAAAAACTTCATTTTCCTACTAAGCCTCTGTTTGAATATCAAGAATGGGCAAACATCTTTTCTTCTACTCCTAAGCATGCTTATGAACCTTTTATCCATCTTTTTTATGCGAACCTTTGGTCTTTTAGATCTGATGAACTGGAAACCTTTGTTATGGGTAAGCTTATTTTTCTTTATTTTTCTACGTTTGATGCTATATTTGATATAAATTGCTCTAGTTTTGCTACTTCCTCAAAGAATCCATGGCCTTTGGATTTTGATGTCTCATTCGATCGAGCTAAATGCTTTATTACACTTGAGAACTCTGATTCCCTTCCTTTTTTCCTTGGTCCCAAAGAAATGTCTTTTGAAAATTGAGTTATTTCTCGGATTGTTGCTACCACCCTTCTTCCTCATGCTAGCTCTTTATCCACCTTATCTCAGTGTGATACTCTCCTCACATACTGAGTTGCACCTCAGTGCAAAGTTAATCTCTCATATTTTATCATTAACTGCATTATAGAAGCATCTCTTAATCCCTCTAGCCTGCCTTATGGGTTGATTATAATTAATATTTTGGAGGCTAGAAATATCTCTCTTGAAAGTGTTCCTTCTAACCCTGAGAGACAGTGTTACAATTCAAAAGCTTTTAGTAGTATGGGGTGTCACGCCTCAAATTCCAACGGGGTGGACTGGCACCCGAAGCCGATAAGGCCCGAGAGAACCAATTTTCATCCATGTCCATTCATATGCATGTCATTCTAGAAACATCACCATAACGTATAGATACAAGATGCTAATAACGAAAGTCATGGAAACATATGCTATATACGAAACTTGGCCGTTAGGGCCATCAAGTCAAATGGACATACATCCCTTACATTTATATTCCCACATAAGTCTACAAAGCCTCTAACAGATGCATATACATAACCAACCTAAAGTTGAAACAAGTCCCCGCTTTATACAATATTACAGCACCAAAACAAATATACACAGTGACTCGAAAAGCCCCGAACCAACTGAAGCTCACCAATGATCGGCAAATGATTCGCAACCTACTGTGGAGGTCTACTAGCACCTGTGCCTGCAGCAAGTAAGGTAAGTCCCCCAAGGGACGTCGGTACGAAGAATGTACTGAGTATGTAAGGCTATAAGTAACTGTATGACACATAAATACTTCAATGGAACCAAGTACAAGTGAGTGGGCAACATAGATTAGCCGCCAGGATATACATGTGTGGAGTTGTATATGTTGCGTTCATTTCTTTCGTTTTCATTCATATCATTGTTACAATCATTCATCAAATATTGCTCATGTAATATCATTCATATAATCTTTCGGGATCGTCTCTAGCTAGGCTTTCGCCCCTTTGAGTTGCCACACGTTCGGGATCGCCTCTAGCTAGGCTTACGCCCCTTCGAGTTAACACCCATTCCCAATATTCATTCAGGATTTCCCCTAGCTAGGCTTTCCCCCCCCCCCCCTTGGGTTGCTACCCGTACTCAATATTCCTTTGGGATTGCTCCTAGCTAGGCTTTTGCCCCTTTGGGTTGCTACCCTACTCAACAAGTATGCATTACTTCAATTCTTATATTATAAGAGTGATACGTTATTGGAAGAGTGATACGTTATTGGTTGTAACATTGTTGGAACGTTGGAACAATAGTCAATGAATAAGATACATGTGAATATCAATAGATAACAACCTGAAATGAGATACCTTAGAACATTTCAGAATAGAACAAGTACAATGACAATGTGAACACTATGTACTGCAGAAGGATACGAAAAGAGTAACCTTGCATACATTATCTCCCCAATATGAATATTCAGTCCTATATATGAATACAATAATCCATCTCCTTCCTTACGTTTCACTCTACAACACAAGTACATAACGGAGCTCACGTTAATAACTAGCTACCTTACAAGTGCACAAAACAACAATGAGCTACATGACTGCAATATAACGTCATTTCACCCTTTACAATAAAATCCAATGCATTACCATACCAACAACACCATAACATTCCACACATTGACCAAGGCATCATAAACCAATAGCATTTCACACCAAGTTTACCCTTTACGCTTCCTCATTAACACTACGTCACAATTATTCCATCAAATCACCTCAATACCTTCCGTAACAACATATTAACAACAATGCATAATTGATATAATCCATCATGCCTCCAAACGACCCCTTAAAGTCATTTAATAGGTATCATAAGTTGATAATTACATCCAAAAAGGGTATAAAGGCCTTCGGGGATCAAAGAGAGACAAAATCATACAAAATAAAATTCTGGACTGGGCTATGGAGCCACCTTATCCCGCAGGTGGATGACATGAGGTTGCAGGTGCCCCTCTGTCCTTGTCCAGAGCCACCTGCATTGACATCTGCGACCGCAGGTGCTCCAGACGCGAGGGCAGATGCCTGTTTCATCCTCCAGGGGTCATTTTAGGGTCCTTTTTTGTAATAAATGGTCCATGGACACAAATAAGATTATATTTACATGTTTTAGGTCAACTCGAATGCCAACGAACAACCATGGTTTCACCACACCCATGAACATCACCAAAACCATATTTTTCTTTCAATACGCCACCAGGTCCATGCACAATTTTGCAATAAAAATTCCAAACACTATATTCAAGGATAAAACAAGTTAAGGATATAATAACATCTTAAATTTTGATATTTAATCCATCAAGTTCACTTCCTTCAAGACCACAAGTCCATTTTCAAGTTTACAAGGCAAAACCTTTTTTCGATTGCAAAAATAGACAGTTTTACACATAGCGAACTGACCATCACTTTGCCAACATAACCAACATGATTTATACACCATATTAAGCATATAATACAATAAACCATGAGAATAAATACTTACCAAATCTTGCAAGAGAGTGATCTTGTCCAAAAGAGTGATGACTTAGGGTTTGTGTGAGATGAGTCTAGAAATGGCATGTGTATGGATGTGAATTAAAATCTGATTTTTACTTGCCTTATGTAGTCCTTTTAGTCATCCTTAGCCACATTAATTGTGTGTTTACTTGGTCAATTCCAAGAATGGGTCATTTCCATTTTGGGCCATGTCTTTTATATAATTTTGGGCCTCATTTGAGCCCAATAGCACAAGATTCATTTAAGCCCAACAAATTAATGCATAATTCACCAACCCTATCATGTTTAAATAATTGCATAAATTTTAAAGTAGTCTCATGGGTTTAGAAATGTATAGGGTGTTACATCCTTCCCCCCTTCGAAACATTCATCCTCGAATATTAGTAACATTATTCAATTTAAACAATGGCAAGTCTAGGATCATTCTTCATGTTATCATATATATATACTTAATTTTTATAAATATTTACTTGTCACTATTCCGATCTCGTATCTTGAACTTTTTCTTCCATTTGAAACAAATGAGGGTACTTTGACTTCATCATTTCTTCAGCTTCCCAGGTGATCTCTTCTACTTGCTGATTTCTCCAAATTACCTTTACGGAAGCTATGTATTTATTCCTTAACCTCTTCACTTGTCTATACAGAATAGCAATAAGTATCTTCTCATAGGTAAGATCCTCCATAACTTGTACATCTTCAATGGGAGGAATACGAGATGGATCTCCTATGCACTCTCGAAGCATCGAAACATGAAATAATGGATGAGCTGTGGAGAGTTCTTGGGGTAATGCTAATTCATATGCAACTTACCCAAATCTTTGGACAATTTCATATAGCCCTATATAACGGGGAATCAACTTCCCTTTCTTCCCAAATCTCATTACACATTTCATCAGTGACACCTTTAAGAATACCCAATCACCTATGGCAAATTCGAGCCCTCTTCTTCTGACATCAGCATATGACTTATGTCGACTTTGGGCAGGTTGTAGCCGCTGTTGGATCACTTTAACTTTCTCCATAGCTTGATGAACAAGATTTGGCCCAAATAAAGCAGTTTCACCCGCTTCAAACCATCCGATTGGTGATCTACACTTCCTTCCATAAAAAGCTTCATAAGGTGCCATTTTGATACTTGAATGATAGCTATTGTTGTAGGCAAATTCAATAAGAGGCAAATGGTCATCCCAACTGCCTTGAAAATCTAACGTGCAAGATCGTAGCATATCTTCAAGTGTTTGGATAGTACGTTCTGCCTGTCCATCAGTCTGAGGATGAAAAGCCGTACTCAGATTCACTTGTGTACCCAAGTTCTTTTGAAAAGATCTCCAAAAACGTGCTGTAAATTAAGCTCCCCTGTCTGATATAATGGAGATCGAAATACCATGTAATCATACTATTTCTTTAACATACACCCTTGCATAATCTTCGGCTTTATAGGTGGTCTTGACTGGTAGGAAATGCGCTGACTTGGTAAGCCTGTCAACTATGACCCATATGGAGTCAAATTTCTGCAGTGTACGAGGCAAACCTATGATGAAGACCATATTAATCATATCCCATTTCCAGACTGGAAGATTGATACATTGTATGTAACCTCCAAGTTTTTGATGCTCTACTTTTACTTGTTGACAATTTGGGCATTGAGCTACAAATTCTGCAATGTCTTTCTTCATGTTTCCCCACCAATACATTTTTTTCAAGTCATGGTACATTTTGGTAGCTCCCGGATGAATAGAATATCGTGAATGATGCGCCTCTATCATAATTCATTTCCTCAGCTCGTCTACATCCGGTACATATAATCTACCTTGGCATTGAAGTATTCCTTCTTGCGTAAGATCAAATGCCTTTGTGAAACCCTGTTGTACATTCTCTTTTAGCTGCAATAACATAGGATCCGCAAACTGCTTCTCTTTCACTTCAGCTATTAATAAAGATTCTGCCGCATTTTGTACAATAACCCCATCATCTGAGGATTCAAGAAGATGAAGCCCCAAACTGGCTAATTGATGTAGATCCTTGACTAAGTCTTGCTTTTCTGTCAATTGGCCACTAGTGCCTCCTATTGCCTTGCGGCTCAATGCATCAGCTACCACATTTGCTTTTCCTGGATGATATAGGATATCAATAGCATAATCTTTCAATAGCTCAAGACACCTCCGCTGCCTCAGATTCAAGTCCTTACGCTTAAAGATATATTTCAAGCTTTTGTGATCAGTATAGATGTCAACATGAACTCCATACAAATAATGGCGCCAAATCTTTAAAGCAAATACCACAGCTGCTAACTCAAGATCATTTGTGGGATAGTTTCTCTCATGTGGTCGCAACTGTCATGAGGCATATGCTATTACATTAACGTACTGCATCAATACACACCCTAGTCCAACTCCGGAAGCATCACAATATACAGCATACCATTTTGTGCCTTCTGGAAGTACCAATACCGGTGTAGAAGTCAATTTATCTTTCAGCTCTTGGAAACTTTTCTCACATGCATCATTCCACTGAAATTTGACTGCCTTATGTGTAAGGTTTGTTAAAGGTGCAGCAATGGAAGAAAAACCTTCAACAAACCTTCGATAATAACCTGGCAACCCAAGGAAGCTACGAATTTTTGTAGGCGTCGTAGGCCTTGGCCAATTTTTCACCGCTTTAATCTTCTGTGTATCAACTCGTATCCGTTCATCTGACATAATGTGACTCAAGAATGCGACAAATTTTAACCAAAATTCACATTTAGAGAACTTTGCATACAATTTATGCTCACGAAAAAGTTGCAACACCTGCCGTAAGTGATTAGCGTGGTCCTATTGGGATCGTGAATAAACCAGGATGTCATCTATAAACATCGTCATGGACACGTCTAGAAATGGCTTAAACACCCTATTCATCAAATCCATGAAAACAGCTGGTGTATTTGTTAGTCCAAACGACATAACTAAAAATTCATAATGGCCATACCGTGTTTGGAAAGCTGTCTTGGGTATATCTGTTTTTCTAAGTCTGACTTGATGGTAACCCGACCTTAAGTCAATCTTTGAAAAATATTTGGCGCCCTGTAACTGATCAAACAAATCGTTAATTCTGGGGAGGGGATATTTGTTCTTGATCATTACCTTATTCAATTGCCGATAGTCAATGCACATTCTCAATGTCCCATCTTTCTTCCATACAAATAATACCGGTGCACCCCACGGGGACCTACTAGGCCTGATGAAGCCCTTGTCCAGCAAGTCTTTTAATTGCTCCTTCAATTCACGTAATTCCGCTGGAGCCATTCTATACGGGGGAATAGAGATAGGTCAAGTGTCTGGCATTACATCAATACCAAACTCTACTTCCCATTCTGGGGGTAAACCTAAAAGATCATCCGAAAATACATCGAGAAATTCATTGACCACTGGAACCGATTGAGGAGTTAGTGGTTCCATGTCAGTATCTTTCACTCTCACTAAGTGACATAGGTACCCCTTGGCTATCATTTTCCTTGCCTTAAGGTAGGAAATAAATTTTCCTCTCGGTGCCCCTACATTTCCCTTCCATTCAAGAACATTCGTTTGTGAAAAATGAAAACGTACTTTCTTAGCTCGGCAATCCATCGTGGCATAACAAGAAGCCAACCAATCCATACCCATTATAACATCAAAATCCACCATTTCTAGTTCAATAAGATCAGTCAGTGTATCATGGCCACAAACAGTAATTACGCAATCACGATAAACTCTTGTAGCTATAATAGATTCACTAACAGGCGTGGACACTTCAAATGACTTAATTAATAATTCTGGTGTTCTTTCAAATTTCGTAGCAATCAATGGAGTAACATATGACAATGTAGAACCCGAGTCAATCAATGCATATACATTATACGAAAATATGGATAATGTACCTGTGACGACATCAGGAGAAGCCAACGAATTCTGCCGGTCCACTAGAGCATAGGTGCGATTCTGGGTTCCACTGGAACTGGTTGCTCTTCTAGCACCTTAACCACGCCCAATAGGTTGCACTCCTCTACCTAGGGAAGAAACCGATGATGATGATGCAACGGTTGATCCCGTAGGTCGTGCTATACCACCCATGCCCATTTGTGGGCACTCTCTCACCATGTGCCCTGGCACGCCACAAAAATAGTAAACATTCATTCCAATCCGACATTCACCTAAATGAGACTTCCCACAGTGCTGGCACGATTTGCGAGAAAATCCTGTCGTTTGTGAACCTCAAACCACACTGCTCTGCCCAAAATGGTTGCCTCTAAACCCTCAAAACTGGGATGAAGTACCTGCTGTAGGGGAAGAAAATTATGGTCTAGGCGGTCTAGAAAAAATTCGAGGCCTATATTCTCCTTGGGACACCATAGACTGTCCCATAGGTCTAGCCCTCTTTGATGGCCCTCGTTCAAATTCATGTACCCTTCTTCTTTGCCTTTGGTCCTCCATCTTCTGTGCGAAAGCCTGAATTCTAGCTATATCCATATCTTTATTCAAGGCAGCAATAGTGCAGTCCCTTACCAAATATGGCTCCAATCTGTCCACATATCGATGGACTCTGTCTGTCATTGTGGATACTACATTCGGAGCGTATCGAGCCAAAGAATTAAACTGCAGATTGTATTCTCTAACACTCAGATTCCTTTGATGGAGATTTAGAAACTGGTCAGCACGTTCCTGCTGGATTTTATAGAGAAGATAATGATCAAGGAATGTCGTTTTAAATTCTTCCCAACTCATTGGAATTGCACCAATACCATGAGATATCTTCCAATCTTCATACCACAATATAGCCATTTGAATTTGGTCCATGAAATCCTGTGGATTTGCCTTCAGATCTGACCTGGTGAACGTGGGAGGGTCTAATTTCAGAAAATCCTGCATTCGCCGGCTAGCTACTCTAGCCGTATCATCCTCACTTGTCATTGGACCAGCTCGTCCATGAGTTTGTGCCGTAACTATATGAGTCAACATATGCACTGCATTTCTTAAATCCTGGTCAGTAACATTCACAGGTGATTCATCAGGTTCTTCTCTCCTTCTCGGCTCTTCTAGAGCTGGAAAATTAGAAAAAGCCCGCGATACAAATCAACATCTGCCCCACCCTTACTAGCTTGGTTAGGTGGTGATTTACTCGTTCCTTCTCCGGCAAGCATATCTACTTGCTTACCTTTGCCCCTACCTAGTCTTGTCATTGGCATTTTACTATAACAAAGAAAACCAAATCCCAATGGTTGGATACGATTCCACTTACAACATTGGCTCTATTGCACGATCTAGAAATGAAGAAAATAAACAAATCCTAAATGTCCCATAGCCTCCTGCTTATAAATGTGGTGCACAACACATCCATAAGCAAGACTCTACTCAGACACGGCTTTGTAGACACCCTTAGGACGACCTTGCTCTGATACCACTTTTGTCACGCCTCGAATTTCAACGAGGCGGACTGGCACCCGAAGCCGATAAGGCCTGAGAGAACCAATCTTCATCCATGTCCATTCATATGCATGTCATTCAAGAAACATCACTATCACGTATAGATACAAGATGCTAATAACGGAAGTCATGAAAACATATGCTATATACAAAACTTGGTCGTTAGGGCCATCAATTCAAATTGGACATACATCCCTTACATTCATATTCCCACATACTTCTACAAAGCCTCTAACAGATGCATATACATAATCAACCTAAATTCAGAATAAGTCCCCAGTTTATACAACATTACAGCACCAAAACAAATATACACAGTGACTCAAAAAGCCCCGAACCAACTGGAACTCACCAATGATCGGCAAATGATCCGCAACCTACTGTGGACTTCTACTAGCACCTGTGCCTACAGCAAGTAAGGTAAGTCCCCCAAGGGACGTCAGTACAAAGAATGTACTGAGTATGTAAGGCTATAAGTAACTGTATGACACATAAATACTTCAATGGAATCAAGTACAAGTGAGTGGGCAACATAGATTAGCCGCCAGGATATACACGTGTGGAGTTGTATATGTTGCATTCATTACTTTCCTTTTCGTTCATATCATTGTCACAATCATTCATCAAATATTTCTCATGTAATATCATTTATATAATCTTTTGGGATCGCCTCTAGCTAGGCTTCCCCCCCTTAGAGTTGCCACCCGTTTGGGATTGCCTCTAGCTAGGCTTATGCCCCTTCGAGTTACCACCCATTCCCAATATTCATTCAGGATTTCCCCTAGCTAGGCTTTTGCCCCCCCTTTGGGTTACTATCCATACTCAATATTCCTTCTGGATTGCCCCTAGCTAGGCTTTTGCCCCTTTGGGTTGCTACCCATACTCAACAAGTATGCATTACTTTAATTCTTATATTATAAGAGTGATACATTATTGGAAGAGTGATACATTATTGGTTATAACATTGTTGGAGCTTTGTAACAATAGTCAATAAATAAGATACATGTGAATATCAATAGATGACAACTTGAAATGATATACCTTAGAACATTTCGGAATGGAACAAGTACAATGACAATGTGAACACTATGTGCTGTAGAAGGATATGGAAAGAGTAACCTTACATACCTTATCTCCCCAATATGAATACACAGTCATAGAAGTGAATACAATAATCCATCTCCTTCCTTATGTTTCACTCTACAGCACAAGTACATAACGGAGCTCACGTTAACAACTAACTACCTTACAAGTGCATAAGACGACAATGAGTTACATGATTGCCCTATAACGCCATTTCACCCTTTACAATACCATTCACGGCATTGTCATACCAACAATACCACAACATTCCATACATTGACCAATACATCATAAACCAATAGCATGTCACACCAAGTTTATATTTTACACTTCTCCATCAACACAACATCACAATTACTCCATCAAGTCATCTCAATATGTTGCATAACAACAATCCCACAAGTAGTACATATAGAAAAAAAACAAGTTAAGAACATAATCACACCATACATGTTGATATTTCATCCACACCATTCACTTCCATCAAAACCTCAAGTCTCCTTTCAAGTTCAAATCCCATAGATGACACATCTTTTAGTAAAAAGCAAAAGTGCACTACTCACACTTTTAGACATAACCATCATGATCTACACCATCTCTCATGCACATAATATATTAAAGCACAAGAATAAACACTTACCCAAGCTTGAAAAATGATGATCTTGTCCAAAGAGATTACTTAGGGTTTTGAGAGCCAAAAAGAAATATCTTGAAAATTCTAGAAATGGCATGTGGGCATGTGTCTAAATGAATAAAAATCTGATTTTTCCACTTTATATAGTCCCTCAAGTCATCCTTATCCAATTCTTGGAATTAAATGCCATGTTTACTTGGTCAACATGGAAGAATGGGTCATTTGCCCTTTTGGACCATGTCTTTTAATCCATTTTGGGCCTTAAATTGAGCCTATTAACACATGTTAACTTAGCCCACCAAATTTGATGTGTAATACCCCAAAAATCTTATGCTTAAATAATTCCATAAATGTTACGACAATATTCAACTCACGAGATTCATGTTCGTAGCCTCAATCTCAAGAATAAGCAATTTCTGCTACTCATGGCTTAATTTAACATAATTTGATAAAATAATTATAAAGATGAATTAATCCTAACTTGGATGCCAAACTCGCTTAAGATTAGTCCTACTACGATGGAATAATGATACCATAACCCAAGAGTCCTCTTTAGGGACCTGTTTTCCCTTCGCTATTGAGCAGTTTTCTTGTAGTAGATAAGCATGACTTGTTTTACAAGTTTATGGAAATGAAACCTCTTGTGTTTCATGGTATTGAGTCGGAGTATGCATATGAATTTATTATTGATTGTCATGAGCAGCTTCACAAGATGGGTGTGGTAGAGTAGTATGGTGTGGAATTAGTTACTTTCTGTTGCGACCCAGCTATACACGCAAGTGTTCATGATCGTTTAAGTAATAAAAGGGCTCCTTTAAAAGAGCCGGATATCGAACCCAAGGGACTTTCGTCAATAGAAATCAATTCTGGACGTCAAACTATAATTAATAACTAGTGTTGCGAAAACGACAAGAAATTTGATGCTAAAAATTAAATGATTGCGGACCATGAACTCCTATCTTTTATACCGTAACTTTGGTTTTCGCAAATACGCTTGAAAAATCAATAAAAAGTGAGTTCCTAGGGCTAAGGCACTCCAAACGTCATCTCTTGAGCATAATTGTTAATAGTTTAAGCACTTTGAGTTGTTTATCGTGGTTATTGATCCCGAGGTTAATTTTACAATTATATTCGTCTCCAAAATATAATCCTCTACTAGAAATTGGAAACCTAACTACATCCGTGAGTGGTGATAGGCTTAACCAATTCTAGAGCATTTAAGTTTTCTTCTCATAAGTGACCAAGTGTGGTGGATTAGGTACCTCTCATTCCTAACCACATGTCAATCCCTTAGAATTTCTTCCCCGAGAACAACCACACTTCATATACTCCATGTTCTATCTCCTAGTTTCTCTCTCGAGCTTACTTCAAGACAAAGGATATATTCTAATGGTAATCAAGCATCAAAATAATGAAAATTAGAATATATGAATAACCAATTTATGATAAACATCAGCAAAAACCACTAAAATTAACCCAAGAGATTCATGTTCTTGGCCTTAACCCCAAGAATGAGGGACTTTAGCCACTCATAATGTCAATCAACATCCAAAAGTCAATAAATACCATAAAAATACTTAAAAACTAAAAAGAAAAGGAATGGAACCTAATTGAGATTCCCAAAAATGCCCAAAATATTCTAAGGATGATGGCATCCCTATACAATAACCAAAAAGCCCTATTTATAGACCCAAAGTCGAGGCAAAATTGACCAAAAAGCGGCCCGGTATGCCCTTGGGCGCGCCTGGCACTTAGGCAGATTTTGCCTCAGCAAAAGGGTGCTCCTAGGCGGCGTGGCACGCCCCTGGGCGCGCCCCATGTCTGCCTGGGTAAGTGAAAAAATGGTCAAAAGCGGCCTGGCACGCCCCTTGGCGCGCTAGGCCCTTAATTTGTGATTTATTTGCTTTCGTCGACTTCTCTTCGCGGATTTGGTTGGATTCTTCAAGTTCAACTCTTTGGCTTGCCTCTTATCTTCAATATTCTTCACTTGTAGCTCCTCCAAACCTCACTTTCCACACCAAAAATGCTCCAAATAGTCGCAAATTCTACCTACAAGGGTCTAATCATATTGGTTAGCACAATATCACATATTCCATCAAAAACTTATAGAACACACAAGTATTGTTCTCAAAACTAAGGTAATCATGGGTTAAAGTCGCTACTAAGGCATATAAATATGCCTTAGATCACCACCCCACACTTGAACCTTTGTTTGTCCTCGAATAATAACCACACTCAAATTCGGTCGACTTTAGACACTTGACACAAAGTAGACATTCTTGCATAGCTTACACAACCACATTTATCAACTTATGCACCAACATACTAGGATATCAAACAAATAAATAACAAATTGAAACCTATCCTCACAAAACAACTTAACTAGTTGCAAATTCATGCGTAACACATTGTTAGTAGATCACCACACTTCACTAAACATACGCCCTCACCACAAGAGAATCACCCCACATTTCTTACAAAGTAATTACTACTTAGGTTCATGAATGGAAGTCACTCACTCTCAAAAAGAATTCACATGCAACAAAAAGATGAACCATAGGCTTTCCCTTAGTGTAATACTCTACTAATGTTAAAATGTTAAAGCTTAAGATCAAGTAGGACTTTTCGGGATTATAATGTAGGCTCAGGGACGGGTAGGAACTATTTGGTCAAGAATAGTGACTATCTTTCCTGAGCGCTTTAATACACTACAAATTACATTCAGACCACCTTCAACCGTCCTATTTTTCACCACTTTTATCTTCCCAACTTTCCTTTGTTTTGCCCCATAACTTAAAGCTAGCTTAAGCATATTGGGTAAAGAGTAACTGCTATTATTCCCTACCAACACACACAAACTTTTTCACATACCCATAGGAAATATGCTTGGGGATTTAGCTTAACTCTTTCCTTCTTCCAAACTTTTGCACTCCTACCTCTTGATTTCCTAATTAAAGCGCTTAGGAGTTTTGGATCAAATTCTGGTTCATTGAAAGAAGAGGATTAAGCTACATGTAAAGCTATCAAGGAAATGGCTAAAGGCTCAACGGGGCTAACTAGGATCATGCAAAGAGGGTAGATAAAGTAGGTCTAAAACATGGCTATCAAAGAAATGCCTATATCATCTCCTAAACTTAACACCTCTTATTTCTCTTTGCAAACACACCGGGCAAGTTCTAGACATCATTATGCACATGGAATATCATAAAAAGCCTTACTCACACATGGCACATGTTCAGCTCAGCAGGTTCACCATAAAACCTCTGAAATCATGCATAAATTCAACATTAAGCAACTTAGCTAGTCAAGTAAGTGAGAATTAGGCGTCTCAACACTTGCTATTATATATCCTAGCATGTTTCACAGGTGCATGCACGATTGTATAGCAAGCAAGAACACCCGACACGACACTACACTACATGACTAATTTGCTCTTAAGACGGTCGTCATCCATCCATCATAGAGAAAATCCCTTAGTCCTATGACTAAGGTGGCTCAAAAGTAATAAACGACAAAAAAAACCTAAAATTTTTTTGTACGGTTCAAAAGGAATCTCTTTAGTAAAAGAATCGAAAACAAAGGCTAAGGAACCCAAAATAAAAGCATCCAGCAGCACACATATACATACATACAAGGGAATCCCATCACACCCCACCCCACACTTAAAAGATTTGCACTGTCCCCAATGCTATAAAAACAAACAAAGCAAGAGTAGGGTGTAAGGAGCTCCCTAGTCAATCGAGGTAGTCATCGTCCTCCGGCCCACGGACCTCTAGCGGTGGATCATCCGCCTCCTCCTCCTCATCCTCAGAATAGCTCTGGAGGTCATTTTCATCTGTGGGGACATCATCATCCATAGGCTCAACAAAATCAGGACCAATTCTCAATAAGGCCATGGCATGCTCGTTAAGAGGATAATCCCTCTCTACCTGTCTCAGCTCATCCGCCGTAGAGGGCCTACCCCCAGTTCTGTGTCGCAGCATCTCTAACCCATACATACGGGCTAAAATCCCATCATCTCGAGCATGACACTCTGATAATGTCAAAGTGGGGCAGAGTGAATCCGGCGCCTTAGTTTGGGTGACATCCACAGGCGCCATCACCAAAAGAGGATGATAGTCAAAATTTTCTTCGGGCACTTCAAATGCTCTCATTAATTTAGTCAAAAGTCCACCGAAAGCATATCGAAGACCTCCTTGGAGGCGAGCTCGGCGCATAGCCGACAACAACACAGAATCTACATCAATCTTCGCATCAATTATGAGAGCATACACCAAACAGACGCGATCCCTTGTAACCTCAGTCATGTGGCTCCCCAGAATTAAACAACAACACACAATTTTTAGCCAAATCCTTGCTTCCTTGTTGAAGTAGGCAAAAGGTAGACTCTTATGATACCCTCTTTTGTGATGGATCATCCACCTCACTGTTGAACGTGGGCCGCATAGAGTGTGTCGAATTTCAGCATATGGAGGCCTAGCATTCAGCCTGAGGATGTCTTGGGAACTAACCCGAGTGGAAACTCCCAATAATCCATTCAAACTCAAGAAATCAAGTATCACATCCAAACCTCGTACCACTACCAAGCAGGTAGGTGCGTCCGGGTTCCAATTTGCGTACAATTCCCTCACCAGATGGAGGTTGCAATTTGTAGGTCTGTCGAAGACAAAGCCCATCCCGACTTGCTCAAGCTGAGCCAATATTCTTGGGTAATCCCGAGCCAGACTTGCCCTATCAATACTCTCATCTGAAAAATATTTAGCTTTCGGGTGGCTTTTGTACCAACTCTTCCCGGCACTGGAGACCGCATGTATCCCATACTTCTGTTTTTGCCCTTTTGGGACTGGAGGAGTTGCGGGGACCTTATTACCCGACCGACGTCTCTTGTGAGAACTGGAGGCAGCTACATTAGAATCAGACATTGTACCTGTAGCAAAGTTCCACAAACAAGTCAATTACCCATGTAAAAATAGCTAACCAACTTAATGCACGGTGACGTTTAGGGCCACCCCACACTTAGTCGCTTAGCACCAAGTCAAAATATATATGGGAGGAGGGTACTCAGACTTCCCCTCATCACTTAAATTCCCAAATACCAAGTCCCAACCATAGATAAATGCACATTCCCACACAAGGTCATCAATCTCATAAATAGCATTAGAATGACATGCTTGTTTTACTCAAGAATTCAAACAATAGTCATACATATTCAACACATATAAGTTATATCAAGTGATTTCAAACACCAATTTGCTCAATTATCACCAATAAAGATAAACCCACTTCCAATTATTCCAACTAAAATAAGATTATTAAACACAAGTTCACATGCCTTCCAAGTTCATTGTAATGACACCCCATAAACAACAAACCAAGAACATATTTGGGCATTACAACCGAAATCCAAGAATACCCCAAAATCGCATCATCCTCATAGCAATAGAGAGAGAGAAAGCTAAGGAAACATACCTTGAGAGCTTTGAATAGAGACTTGGACACAATCCCAAGAGGAGAAGGCAAGAATTCGAGCTATGTGTGGGCAAGAGTAGAGAAATAGAAGAGAAAATTTTTGAATTTTTTGGGGAGTAAAATCGGGTCCTTGGTGTTTAAGTTTGGAAGACATATGAAAATTAGGAATTTAAAGGAGAAGGGTTGGGGTGGGTCGGATATGGAGCCCCTTAGCCTTTTTTTTAAAAAAAAAAAAAAAAAAAAAAATTGTTCTTAGAACTTAAGGTGGTAGCGGCGTGGCACGTTGCCTAGCGCGCTACCCCACTGCCCACTCGACCAAAAATCTGGGCACAAGCGGTGTGGCACGCTGGCCAGCGCGCCTTCCCACTGCCAAAAAAAAATTTTTCTTAGCAATTTCATCCCGGCACGCCAGGTAGCGCGCCCAACACTTAACCTCATACCTAATCAATTTTTCACATAATCTTGGGGCTTTTACAAGTCCTAAGACTCAAAACTTCGCTCCAAAACATGTCCTACCTGCCCGGCACCTTCAAATAATCATCCATCCGCCAATTTTACCTTTTCCTTGTGGATTCCCATGTCAACATGCTTCGTGCCTCTGCATAAACACAAGATCCTAGCACTAAGTTAGACAACAAAAATTTTAAAAGAGATGGTTTGCCTCCCATGTAGCGCCTTAGTTTGTGTCGGGGCACGACTCTTCTTTTTGTATTTTTTTTTTTTTACTTTATAAATCCTAACTATTACAATACATTCGTGGGTTGCCTCCCGTGTAGCGCCTGGTTTAATGTCGCAGCTCGACCATACTTAGCTCAGATATCATCAAGTTCTGCTTCTCTTCTTCACCAAAATAATGTTTCAATCTCTGGCCATTTACCATAAATCTTGTACCATCCGCTTTGTTCAAAATTTCCACCACACCATGAAGTGTCGTGCGACTTACCTCAAAAGGCCCGCTCCACTTAGATCTTAGCTTACCCGTAAACAACCTAAGTCTTGAGTTAAACAAAAGTACCAACTAGCCTGGCTCGAAAGTGCGGGGAAGAATATGCTTGTCATGCCATCACTTAGTTTTCTCCTTGTAGATCTTAGCATTTTCATACGCATGGGCACGAAATTCTTCTAACTCATGGAGTTGTAACAACCTCCTGTTACCAGCCAACCCTGGATCTAGATTCAACTTCTTTATAGCCCAATATGCTCGGAGCTCAAGCTCAACTGGGAGGTGACAAGCTTTCCCAAAGACCAAATGATAGGGAAAAGTACCTATAGGAGTCTTATACGCCATTCGATAAGCCCAAAGAGCATCATCCAGCTTGAGTGACCAGTCTTTCCTCTGTGTATTCACCATCTTTTGAAAGATTTGCTTTATCTCGCGATTAGACACTTCCACTTGGCCACTTGTTTGGGGATGATACATTTTTGAGACCTTGTGTTTCACACCATACTTTGCCAATACACTCTTCACCTAATAATTAATGAAGTGTGACCCTCCATCGCTGATAATAACTCTTGGAGTTTCGAACCTAGTGAAAATGTGCTTTTGAAGGAACTTTACCACAACTTTGGACTCATTCGTAGGAAGAGCTGCAGCCTCTACCCATTTAGACACATAATCCACTGCTATGAGTATGTATAGATTGCCATTCGACTTTGGGAAAGGGCCCATAAAATCAATTCCCCATACATCAAAGATTTCAACTTCATGTTGTTAAGAGGCATCTCATGTCGCTTTGCAATCGTCCCCATACGTTGAAATTGATCACAACTCTTCACAAAGGCATGAGCATCTTTAAATATAGAAGTCTAGAAGAAACCTGAGTGCAGAATTTTTTGGGCTGTGCGTTCACCACCATGATGGCCACCATAGGTTGATGCGTGGCATTTCTCTAACACTTACTTCACTTATGCATCCGGAATACCTCTTCGTACTACTTGATCAGGCCCTTGCTTGAATAAATAAGGCTCATCCCAAATATAGGAACGTGCCTCATATGACAGCTTCTTCTTTTGTTGAGGACTCGAATCAGGAGGAAATAGCCCACATACCAATAGATTCACAATGTCTGCACACCATGGCAACTCATCGACATCCAACACTAACAATTGATCGTCTGGAAATTTCTCACAAATACGCCCATCATCTACTACATGTGTTGAGCTTTCAAGTCTAGAAAGATAGTCACTAATTTGATTTTCTGTCCCCTTTTTATCTTTAATCTCTAAGTCAAACTCCTGCAGCAATAATATCCATCTAATCAACCACGGCTTAGCATCCTTTTTATTGAACAGATACCTTATTGTAGCATGATCCGTGTATACAATGACGCTCGTGCCCACCAAGTACGATCTGAATTTATCAAATGCATACACTAAATCTAACATCTCTTTTTCAGTCACTGTGTAATTTACTTGGGCTGCATCAAGGGTCTTGCTTGCATAATAAATAGAGTGGAATACCTTATTCTTTCGCTGACCAAGAACTGCACCCACTGCAACATCACTTGCATCACACATGAGCTCAAATGGTAGACCCCAGTCAGGAGAAATAAGGATAGGTGCCTCTACCAACTTCTTTTTCAAAACCTCGAATGCCTTCACACATGCTTCACAAAATGCAAATTTCACATCTTTTTCCAAGAGTACGCACATGGGGAGTGCAATTTTGGAAAAATCTTGAATTGAATAAACCTTCTGTAAAACCCAGCATGCCCCAAGAAACTATGCACCCCTTTTACCGATACAGGTGTAGGTAATTTTTCAATAACTTCAATCTTTGCCCTATCAACTTCGAGCCCTTGCTTTGACACTTTATGCCCAAGAACTATACCTTCAGTCACAAGGAAATGGCACTTCTCCCAATTGAGAACAAGATTAGTTTCTTCACACCGAGCAAGGACTCTATCAAGGTTTTGTAAGCATACCTCGAAAGAGTTACCAAAGACTAAAAAATCATCCATAAAAATCTCTACGAACTCCTCCACCATGTCATAAAAAATGGCCATCATGCACCGCTGAAAGGTAGCTGGTGCATTACACAATCCAAATGGCATACGCTTGAAAGCGTATGTGCCATACAGACATGTGAATGTAGTCTTTTCCTAATCTTGAGAATCTATAGCAATTTGATTGTATCCGGAATACCCATCAAGAAAGCAATAATACTCCTGCCCGGCTAAACGATCCAACATCTGATCAATAAAAGGGATTGGATAATGGTCTTTCCTCGTAGCATCATTGAGTTTCTGATAATCCATGCAAATACGCCAACCAGTCACAGTTCTTGTAGGAATCAACTCATTATTATCATTAGTGATCACTGTCATACCACCCTCTTTTGGAACGCATTGTACTGGGCTAACCCACGTACAATCAGAGATGGGGTAAACAATGTCTGAATCTAACTACTTAATTACCTCTTTCCTTACTACTTCTTTCATCACCAGATTCAAGCGTCGTTGGTGTTGCACACTCAGCTTATGCCTTCCCTCCATGTAAATTTTATGCATGCACAAACCTGGATTAATACCATGAATGTCAGACATCTGCCAACCAATAGCCTTCTTTCTTTGTCTGAGTATTGACAATGCCGCATCAACTTGATCCTTTGACAAATTTGCTGCAAGAATAATCGGAAGGGTCTCATTGTCACCTAAGAAAGCATATTGAAGGTGAGATAGAAGTTCTTTCAATTCAAGCTTCGGCGCCTCCTCAATTGAGGGCTTGGTTGGAGGACCGAGTGGACGATTTAAAGGTTCCCATCTACCCTCTTTAGCATAGATACCCATAGAATCAAGAACTTGCACCATTTCACTAGCTTCCGCATCCCCGAAACATCTTGCCCCATCAAAACTTTTTCCAACGGATCTGTAGACAAAGTGTGGATGCTTTCAACTGCCAAATATATAGCTGTAATAGCCGACAAGTTCTCATAAATTTCTGAAAGCTTCAAAGCCCTATATACATCAAAGACTTCAACCTTATCGTGAGCTCTCATAGTAAGTTTCCCGACTGCTACATCAATGATCGCCCCTCCAGTGGCCAGAAACGGACGCCCCAAAATAAATGGGACTTTCGGGTCAGGATCAAAATTCAGCACCATAAAATCAACCGAAAAGATTAACGACCCCACTTGAACCAGAACATCTTCAACAATGCCATCAGGTCTAGTCACAAATCGGTATGTAAGTTGCAAAATAATAGTATTAGGCTTAGGACGACCCAAACCCAACTCCTTGAAAATCGAAGTGGGCATCAGATTTATACTAGCCCCCAAATCACACAATCCACGAGCGCAGACACGATCTCCAAGAGTAATCTTCACAGTGAAGCTTCTAGGATCCTTCAGCTTGGTAGGTAACCGATTTTAAATATGAGAACTACACTCCTCAGTCAAAGCAACTGTGGCATACTCTGTCAATCTACTCTTGTTTGCTACAATATCTTTCACGAACTTGGCATACTTTGGAATACCCTGCAAGATATCCACAAGGGGCAAATTAATGTGCACTTGTTTAAGTAATTCAATGAACTTACCAAACCATTCATCCTCCTTCTTCTTCTTAAACTTCTGTGGGAAAAGAGGAGATAACTTCACACTATGTATCACTTTATCATCTTTGGAGCTTTTGGTAGACTCCACTTGTTCGTGTTCAATCACCACTATTTTCGGCTCCAATTCTTTCGCTGGTGCAACCGTATCCTCTAACTGCTTACCACTATGGGTAACTATAGCATTCACCTGCTTGGGATTAGGCTCAGTATCACCAGGAAGACCTCATTCGGGCCTTGTATTCTGTGCGTTCGCTAACTGGCCAATCTGCTTCTCCAAATTCTGAGTAGCCAACTGTTTGTTCCTCACATCTGCTGCCATCTTAGCTTGCTCATCCATAATCTGTTTTAACATATCCTCCACTCTCATATCTCCAGGCTTAGCACCCACTTGATTTCCTTGTCCTTGTTATTGGTTGTACTGTGGTGCATATCCCTGAGGCCTATATTGATTTTGATTTCCTCCCCAGGATAAGTTCGGGTGGTTTTTCTACCCAGCATTATAAGTATTTTCGTATTTCTGGGCTCCTCCTCCTCTTTGGGCATTGCCAACAAAATTCACAGAATCCAAATTTGCACTACACAACTCGCTGGTATGTCCCCGTTCTACATACACTACACATCACAGAAACCTGTTGCTGTACTGCATTCACGGGAGCTGGTTGCTGCCCCAAATTTAAACTACTAAAGTGATTGTTCATTATGTTTTGTACAGCTGAAATTTGGGCAGATAATGTTGTGAATGCATCCACATCTAGTTTTCCAGCAACCTTCTTGTAGAATTCCTCAAATTATCACTATGCCAATCTGGATTTTCCTGTGAAATATGATTCAACAAAGCATATAATTCATCATAATTCTTCTCTAAAGCTTGCCCACCTGCAGCTGAATCAAGTAGAATTTTTGTGTTGGGGTCGAGAGCCTCAATGAAAGTGTGCACCAACACTTCATTAGCTTGGTGGTGATGAGGACAATCTCGCAGCATGGATTTGAATCAGTTCTAAGCTTGGTACAAATTCTCATCATCTCTCTGTATGAAACTCAGTATCTCACTCCTTAGCTTTGCTGTCTTTCCAGAAGGAAAGAACCTTATCAAGAATTTTCGAGCAAGATCGTCCTAAGTAGTGATAGAATTAGTCGGCTCTGCATCGAACCACCTCCTTGCTTCCCCCAACAGAGAAAAGGGAAACAAAGTAAGTCTCACATAATCTGAAGACACACCCGCATGAATAGATGTGTCACTGATCTCCAAAAAATTACGGATATGCCTCTGCGGGTCCTCATTAGCAAGACCTGTAAACTGTCCACTTGAGTGCAAGAGTTGCACCATATTCTGTTTAAGCTCAAATCTGCCTCCAGCTGCCCGTTTGAGAATACTGGAGGTCACATTAGTGGCGAGTGGGATTGCCACATTGCAAACTGTTCTAGCTGCCATTACTTCCGGCTCACGTCTCTCTGCAGCTGGTTCTTCAATTCTTACGGGATTACCCCATATTCCTTCGCCAGCCAGTTTTACTTGTGGGATTGGGTAGTCTGCAGCCTGTCTCCTCAATCTATTGAAATATCTTTTAGGTTAAGACTACGGGGCTACCAACGATTTGTTCCTTGCCAGTGTTCCGATGAAGTAAGCCTGCAAAATAGAACAGCTAAGATCAAGTTGTCAACACGTAGCTGAAAATTAAAGTACAAACGTCAATAATTGAGATCATCTATTTGAAAGTCCCCGGCAACGGCGCAAAAAACTTGTTGCAACCCAGCTATACACGCAAGTGTACGTGATCGTTCAAGTAATAAAGTGGCTCCTTTAAAAGAGCCGAATATCGAACCCAAGGGACTTTCGTCAACAGAAATCAATTCTGGACGTCTAACTATAATTAAAAACTAGTGTTGCAAAAATAACAAGAAATTTGATGCTAAAAATTAAATGATTGCGGACTATGAACTCCTATCTTTGCTACCGTAACTTTAGTTTTCACAAATATACTTGAAAAATCAATAAAAAGTGAGTTCCCAGGGCTAAGGCACTCCAAACGTCATCTCTTGAGCATAATGGTTAATAGTTTAAGCACTTTGAGTTGTTTATCGTGGTTATTGATCCCGAGGTTAACTTTACAATTATATTCGTCTCCAAAATATAATCCTCTACTAGAAATTGGAAACCTAACTACATCCGTGAGTGGTGATAGGCTTAACCATTTCTAGAGCATTTAAGTTTTCTTCTCGTAAGTGACCAAGTGTGGTGGATTAGGTACCTCTCGATCCTAACCACATGTCAATCCCTTAGAATTTCTTCCCCGAGAATAACCACACTTCATACACTCCATGTTCTATCTCCTAGTTTCTCTCTCGAGCTTACTTCAAGACAAGGGATATATTCCAATGGTGATCAAGCATCAAAATAATGAAAATTAGAATATATGAATAACCAATTTATGATAAACTTCAGCAAAAACCACTAAATTAACCAGAGAGATTTATGTTCTTGGCCTTAACCCCAAGAATGAGGGACTTTAGCCACTCATAATGTCAATCAACATCCAAAAGTCAATAAATACCATAAAAATACTTAAAAACTAAAAAGAAAAGGAATGGAACCTAATTGACATGCCCAAAAACGCCCAAAATATTCTAAGGATGATGGCATCCCTATACAATAACCAAAAAGCCCTATTTATAGACCCAAAGTCGAGGCAAAATTAGCCAAAAAGCGGCCCGACACGCCCTTGGGTGCGCCTGGCACTTAGGCAGATTTTGCCTCAGTAAAAGGGTGCTCCCAGGCGGCGTGGAACGC
Organism: Capsicum rhomboideum; assembly: GCA_031232105.1. Classification (NCBI taxonomy): domain Eukaryota; kingdom Viridiplantae; phylum Streptophyta; class Magnoliopsida; order Solanales; family Solanaceae; genus Capsicum; species Capsicum rhomboideum. The sequence goes on from CP124718.1 coordinate 58,800,081, forward strand.
CCCTGGGCGCGCCCCATGTCTGCTTGGGTAAGTGAAAAAATTGTCAAAAGCGGCCTGGCACGCCCCTTGGCGCGCTAGGCCCTTAATTTGTGATTTATTTGCTTTCGTCGACTTCTCTTCGCTGATTTGGTTGGATTCTTCAAGTTCAACTCTTTGTCTTGCCTCTTATCTTCAATATTCTTCACTTATAGCTCCTCCAAACCTCACTTTCCACGCCAAAAATGCTCCAAATAGTCGCAAATTCCACCTACAAGGGTCTAATCATATTGGTTAGCACAATATCACATATTCCATCAAAAACTTATAGAATACACAAGTATTGTTCTCAAAACTAAGGTAATCATGGGTTAAAGTCGCTACTAAGGCATATAAATACGCCTTAGATCACTTTCCAATTACAATGAGATACTAAACTATATTGGAGGGCATTCATCGAATGTAAACTTGTAGACTTTTCTCAATTGACTTGGGCGCGATTTTATTTGGTATTCTTGGAGAAGCAGGTGGCATATACTTTAAGAGATAGGAAAAAAGATGAGTTTACTAGACTCGAGCAGTGAAATATGCCAATTGCGGCTTATAAGTCCAAATTTTATGATTTTTCTAGGTATTCATTATAGTTGTTGACTACTAAGGAGCAGAGGATCCACTTGTTTATGAAGGGGTTTCATATCGGTCTTCAGATTTCTACACTTCAGATGACATCTTTGGGTAAGACCTTCCAGGAGATGGTTGATTTTATGAAGAATATAGGGGGGCGTGAGATAGGATGGTTATGCTATAATGGGAGAGAAGAAGTCTAACAAGGTGGTCAATTATAGTGGTTCCTATTCTCAAGGTGATAGTTCAGAGGGATAACCTACCTGACCTACCTAATTCGCTTGCCAGTGTCTACTAGGGGCACATCTGGGGTCAACCAGCCATTTTTCAGAGTCTGGTAGATATGTGCCTTCGACGTCATCAGCTTAGCAACTTACTCTAGATGGTATATGCTATGAGTGTTGTGGTTTGGTCATATTAAGAGGTATTTCCCTAATCTCAAACATACTAGTCAGTCAGGACAGTGACAGACTTCCTAGACCTTGGTTTTAGCAGTTAAGGGAGGTGGAGAAAATGGTAGAGGTCATCCACTGAGTGGGCGTAGTGGTCACCAAATGAGTAAAGTTGGCTACTAGGACAACTGGTGTAGGGGACATGCTGATTGCAGTGGTGCACAAGCTGGTAGAGGTGGTGCTCAGACTAGTGAGAAGGCTCACTTCTATGCTTTTCCAAGAAGGCCCAAGGCTATGACTTCAGATGAGGTGATCACAAGTACTATTCTTATCTATAACCGGATGGTTATTATTTTGTTTGATCTACGTTCCATGTTCTTTTATGTTTTTGTAAAGTTTACTTTGGGTCTAGATTTGGTATGTGAAATGCTTGATACCCCTACGTATATGTCTATACTAGTTGGGGTTTTGATAGTCATTGATCAAGTTTACCAGGCTCGCTCTATTTTGTTCATGGGATATCCGACTTAGGCTGAATTAGTAATTCTAGACATTTTGCATTATCTTGGGAGTGAGTTGGTTCTCTCTATACCATATGATTCTTAACTGTCATGCCAAGACAGCCACTTTGGCTATGCCTGGGATGGATAGATTGGAGTATGAGAGTGATTATAAGCCTGCTCCCTTGAGACTTATCTCTTTAATTCATGGCAAAACGTTAGTTGGTAAAGGGTGTTGAGCCTTTCTAGGTCATTTTCAAGATACTAGTGCTGAGGTCCCTCCTATTGCATCAGTTCCAGTGGTATTTAAATTCTTAGAAGTGTTTCCTGATAATTTACCTAGGATGACACCTAAACATGACATTGATTTTTTGCATAGACTTAGAGCCAGACACTCATCCCATTTCTATTCCTCCTTATAGGATGTCATTGGCTAAGCTAAGAGAGCTAAAGGCCCAATTGCAAGAATTATTGGGTGTAGGTTCCATATATCCTAGTGCTTCTCAGCGGCGTGCTTCTATTCTGTTTGTTAAGAAGAAGGATGGTAGTTTACATATATGCATAGAATACCGACAATTGAACAAAGTTAGAATTCATTAGAATTCATAACAAGTACCCATTGTCCAGGATTGATGACTTATTTAATTTGTTACAAGGGGCTTCTATGTTTTCTAAAATTTACTTGAGGTTCGGTTATCACCAGCTTAATATTCAAGTAGAGGACATACCAAAAACTACTATTCAAACTCGTTATGGTCATTATGAGTTTTTGGTAATGTCCTTTGGTTTGACTAACACCGTGGTTGCCTTTATGGGATTGATAAGTGGGATGTTCAAGCCGTATTTAGATTCTTTTTTCATTATTTTATTAATGATATTTTGGTGTACTCCAATAGTAGGAAGGAGCATGAGGCTTACTTGTGCATTGTTTTGGGGTTGCTAAAGGGGAAGAATCTTTTTGCTAAATATTTTAAGTGTGAATTTTGGTTGTCTTCAGTGTCCTTCTTGGGGCAAGTGGTTTCTAAGAAAGGGGTTATGGTTGACCTAAAAAAGATTAAGGTAGTTGAGAATTAGAGTTGAATTATTACTATGACTGAAATTCGAAGCTTTGTAGGGTTGGCTAGTTACTATTACTGGTTCATCAAAGGGTTTGCTTCTATTGCTTCACCCTTGACTCGGTTGACTTAGAAGGAAGTACCTTTTGAATAGATTGATGAGTGTGAAGATAGCTTCCAAAATCTCAAGACCTTGCTGACTTCAGCTCCTATTCTTGCCCAACCTATTGAAGGTAATGAATTTATTGTGTATTGTGATTCTTTACGTTCTGGTTTGGGTATTGTTTTGATGCTGGAAAAGAATGTGATTGCCTATGCTTCAAGAAAACTGAAGGTTCATGAGAAGAATTATCCCACCCATGATTTAGAGTTGGCAGCGGTGGTGTTTGTTCTCAAAATATGGCACTATTATTTGTATGAGGTGAAGTGTGAGGTATTTACTAATCATCGTAGTTTGCAACATATGTTCACTCAGAGAGACTTGAATCTGAGGCAGCAAAGGTGGATAGAACTACTTAAGGATTATGACATTTTGATCCTTTATCATCCAGGCAAGGCTAATGTGGTAGCGGATACGTTGAGTCGAAAGACAGAGAGTATGGGTAGTTTAGCATGTTTGAAGGTTTCTAGATGTCCATTGGCTAGGGAGGTCCAAACCTTATCTAATAGTTTTAAGAGATTACATATGACCTAAAGGGGGGGACTGCTAGCTAATGTTGAGGCAAAGTCTACTTTTCTTCACCAAATCAAAAGATAGTTTGAAGATGAGAAGTTGGGTAAGATTCATGACAAAGTGTTGCAAAGTGGGGCCAATGAGGCCATTCTTGATGATGAAGGTGTCGTGAGTATTAAAGGGTGAGTTTGTGTACCTCGTTTGGGTGGTTTAATTTTGACCATTCTAGCGGAAGCTCATAGTTTGAGTTACTCTATACATCTGGGTGCTACCAAGATATATTGTGACTTAAGACAACAATATTGGTGGGGTTATATGAAGCAAGATATAGTAGATTTTGTGGTTAAGTGCCATAATTGCCTACAAATGAAGTATGAACATAAAAGACCTGATGGTACTCTTCAGAGGATGCCCATTCTTGAATAGAAGTGGGAGCAAATAGCCATAGATTTTATTGTTGGTCTTCCAAAGACCTTTAAGAAAGATGATTCTATTTGGGTGATTATGGATCGATTGAATAAGTTTGTACACTTCATTCCAGTACAGGTAACATATAATGCAGCTAACTAGCCAGGATCTATGTTAAGAAGAATGTTCTGCTGTATGGGGTGCCTATCTCTATTATATCAGATAGAGGTACGTAGTTTACCTCTAACTTTTAGTAGAAGTTTCAAGAAGAGTTGGGTACTAGTTTGAATTTGACTACAACTTTTCATCCTTAGATTGATTTGTAGTCTGAGTTGATGATCCAGATATTGGAAGACATGCTTCCAATGTGTGTCATGGATTTTTGTGGCCATTGGGACCAGTTTTTACCCTGGTGTGAATTTGATTACAATAATAACTATCATTCGAGTATAGACATAGCTCCTTTTGAAGCTTTATATGGAAGAAGGTGTAGGTCACCCATTAGATGGTTTGATGCCTTTGAGTTAAGGTCTTAGTGCACTGATTTATTAAATGCGTTGATGGAGAAGGTAAGGTTTATACAAGAGAAGCTGGTGGCAGCTCAAAGCAGGCAGAATACGTATACAAATACGAAGGTGAGAGATGTGCATTTTTATTAAGGGTGAGCATATGTTACTCAAAGCTTCACCCATAAAGAATGTGATGCAATTTGAGAAGAAGGGTAAGCTTAGTCCATGGTTCATTAGACCATTTTAGATTTTGGAGGATGTGGGGTCCATGGCATATAGGTTGGTTCTACCTCCTAGGTTGTCAGGGTTCTATCCCGTATTTCACATTTTGATGCTCAAAAAGTATTATGGTGATGGTTATTATATCATCCATTGGTATTTGGTGGTTCTAGATGAGAACCTCTTTTAGGAAGGGGAACCTATTGCTATTCTTGGTAGGGATGTCAAGAAATTGAGAACCAAAGTGATTCCATCCATAAAATCTCAGTGGTGGAACCGTCTTGTTGAGGATGTCACTTGAGAGACTGAAGCAGACATGCAAAAGTGTTATCCCCAACTGTTTATCAATTCATATAATTTTTACTTGTTTCATCTCTTATTTCTAGTTGTCATTCAGGGATGAACAATTATTTTATTGGTATCTGATTAATGACCCATTTCATTGTTATAGCATTGCCTGTAGTGTAAGTGTTCAAGTAGAGTTGGCCTTAGGATAAGATTTATGAAAATCTCAGGCTAGGGTGAATTTGGATGAAATCTAAGTGTCATGTGGTGTGGAGACCTTTTGTGTCTTATAGTAATAGGTATGTTGATTTTATAAGTACGGTGTTATAGATAAGGAGTTTAGTGATCCATATAAGCTTATGAAATAGATTTTGGGTGTATAGAACTCCAATTTTAGAGTTTGATGCGATAGGATAAATTTGTGTTATTGAAAAACAAGGTCTGCATTGTAAAAAGGGGAAAATATAAAAATTTCCCTAAACTACGATTTGGGTTCTGCTGTAGTGGGCTTGGGCGCGCTACAGCGAGACCCTTGTAGCGGTAGGGGGGACCACTATAGTGGTCCACAGCTTAAACGAAGGACCGCTATAGAGGGCCTCTTTACTGCTATAGTGGCTGAGAGCCGCTATAGCGTACATTGGACAGATTAATTGTCTGGGTTCCGAGTTTTGACTTTATTTTCTTCCAAAATTCATTTTTGGACTTTATGAGGCGATTTTCTCCAATTTTGGGTGAGTTCCATCATTGAGGTAAGACTATTCTACCATTCTTTCGTAGGTTAACTCCTTTAATCTCTAGAATCATTAGAATCATGTTGTTAGGAAGAATTCATGGGTTAAGCCCTAAGAATGATGAATTGAAAAGAATTGCCCTTGGGTAGGCTTAAAATCAGTTCTAAATGATTCTAGGTTGCTAGACTTGACTTCCTAACGTAGATTCCTTCCTCGTTAACATAAGCTATGGGGAAATTGGGTGGATTAGTGGGTGAAAACCCCCGAATTGGGGTTTTAGGCTATTAACTAGGTTGAAATCTAATGCTTTTAGTTCCTAATGCTTGTAATTGGAGAATAAGTTATTAATTTCTCCTCCTTTACTATTTTTAGACCGAGAATAGTCAGAAAAGGCATGAAAAAGGAAAGTTTTGGTGAATTAGAGCATTCTTGGCTTTCGTTTGAGGTAGGTTATGGTTTAAATATAATTATAGCCTTAATTTGATTTATGTGCCTTTCCATGAGATGAATATTATGAATTAGCCTGTGGGTATACTTGTGATTAGTGAATTGATTGGGTAATTGATTTCATTCATCTAAGTAATGACCTTGAATTTGACTAAGTATTTAAATAAACTGTGTTATGAAATATTTGGTGCACTTCAAAGTATTAGTATTGATATTCGTTGAGATGTTCAAATATTGTGATATCCGGAGGGTCGAGTACCATGCCGGTACGTATTGCTTACAACTTGATATTCTGAGGGTTAGGTACCACACTTGTATGGTACATGGATTGAGCTCGTCCCCTGCATCTCATGACTATTGTGCATATAAGACCCCTTGGTATGTGTGCATTTTCATGGCGGGTTGATGGTCATGATGCATTGTTTATATCATTTATTCATTAATCTTATAGTTTTTTTGTATAAGTATTGTGCCAAATAGAAGTAGCTTAAGACTAGTTGTGAGATAACTACATGAACGTAACTTGGTAGGTTACAATTGTGATAATTAGAGGGTCATAGGCTTTCCCATTGTTGTGATTTAACTTAGCTTGAGATGGTAGTATGATGGTGTTAGTAGACAATTAGTTGTCCTATTGTGTTGTTGTATTACTTAAGAGGTTATTCTATGAATAGTAGTAGATTGTGGTATATTTACTTATATGTCTTGATTTCTAGTTGCTTTTCTTTGATTTATGTTTATTTATGGTTCTTAAGTTAAATCGGTCGATGAACCCTACCAGTACACAGTGTTTGTACTGATACCACGTATACTCTTCTTTTTGTTGAGTGCAGAAAGTGTTCTAGTGACTGAGATAAGACCCAGATTTAGTTCGTGACCAGCAGCTTATCTATCCAAGGGTGAGAACCTATCTTCAGGCAGGCATTGGATCTTTTCATTGATCATGTCCCCTCTTTCAGACAATGATGTTTCTTTAAAAGTTATATATTTTTTTGAGATTTTTATTCAGACTTCGGTTTTAAGGTTCTAGAATGCTCTTGTATGTTGACTTTTTGATCTTAGGGATTTTAATAGGTAATTGTTGATTTCTGCATTTGTTTATTGATTAGTTTTTGGATTTTATTATTATCAGGTTGGTGTTATTATTATTGTTTAAAAATGGCTAAATGAATAGGTTGGTAACTGGGTGAAATAGTTCTCCCACCAGAGGGTTTGTGTGGGTACCATTCATGACCATTTTAGACATGACATATACATAGTATGAGGGTTTGTTAACATTCATTAATATTTGAGAGTTCATAGATTCAATATCATAAAAATAGCATAAACTAGGTTAATCATGACTATTGGGCATATAAGACCACTTGGTATGTGTGTACACTTTCATGATCAAGTTGATGGTCATGATGCATTGTTCATATCATTCATTTAATGATTTTATGGTTTTTTTGTATAAGTGTTATGCAAAATAGAAGTAGCTTAAGACTACTTATGAGATGACTACATGAACATAACTTGGTAGGTTACACTTGTGATAATTGGAGGGTCATAGGCTCTCTCGTTGTTGTGATTTAACTTAACTTGAGATGGTAGTATGATGGGGTTAGTATACTATTAGTTGTCCCATTGTGTTGTTGTATTACTTAAGTGGTTATTCTATAAATAGTATTAAATTATGGTATAATTACTTATATGTCTTGATTGATAGTTGCTCTTCTTTGATTTATGTTTATTTATGGTTCTTAAGTTAAATCGGCCGATGAACCCTACCAGTACACATTGTTTGTACTGATACTACCTATGCTCTTTTTCTGTTGAGTGCAGAAAGTGTTCTAGTGATATAGATGATACCTCAGATTTAGTTCGTGACCAACAGCTTATCGATCCAAGGGTGAGAACCTATCTTCATGCAGCCATTGGATCTTTTCATTGATCATGTCCCCTCTTTCGTACAAGGATGTTTCTTTAAAAGTTGTTTTTTTTTTTTTTAGCTTTTTATTCAAACTTCGGTTTTATGGTTCTAGAATGTTCTTGTATGTTGACTTTCGTGCCTTGGGGATTTTAAGAGATAATTGTTGATTTCCACATTTATTTATTGATTAGTTTTTGGATTCTATTATTATAAAGTTAGTGTTATTATTGTTTAAAAGTGGCTAAATGATTAGGTTGGTAACTGTGTTAAATGGCTCCCTGATCGGAGGGTTAATGTGGGTGCCACTCACGATCATTTGGGTTATGACAGATACATAATATAAGGGTTTGATAACATTCATCAATATTCTAGAGTTCATAGATTCAATATCATAAAAATATCATAAACTAGGTTAATCATGAAGAACAAGGGTACATGAGAAGTTATTTCATGACATTAACAGAAAAATCAGAGAGATTTCAAGATAAGGAGATTTTCTTCTAACATTTCCATGTGTTTCATTCGGACTAGGGAAAAGAAATCTAAAGGAATATTTTGAGAAGAGATAGTATTACATAACATGAGATGGAAGGAATCGAAGAACATGGAGAGAAACCCTTCCCTAGAGCCTTTAGAGTTGTTTTTGAAACTCTTGGGGTTCTTGAGAGAGGGGAGGAGGTTGTATGATGATTTTCTGAGTGTTAGTCGTATTTAGGAGGGGTTTAAGTCATGGAAACCTATTATATAAAAGGGGTAGGAAGAAACTACCTTATGGAAATGAAGTGGAAAAAAGTTCCCATCAAGATAGGGTACAACACTCCACGAAGACCATAGCGTTGATACGGAAACACGCCATAAAGCCCATAGCATTGGGTTCTCGTTCCAACTTCTCTAAAATTTTATGACAGATGCGATGCATTGGCCATAGAGTTTGCCCACCAATGCATCGCCCTGGCCATTTCACAGGCCTGAAACATTTTTCTAAGTCTTAGAAATCGTTCCAATCAATTCCTAATCCATGTAGGGATCATACGACTTAATTTCTGAGCCCTAACAAGCATACGAGATGGAATGCTAGGTGTTATAATATCCCCTTCGGATCATTCTTCCTCGAATGAAGGTTATGGCTGGAAGGAAAATGTATGAACCAAACTGATTTGAACATGGTTACTCTTGATTGTCTGGAACTATTATTCATCAACATAAACTGTACTAACAATAAGGGCTTTACAACAAACCACAGAAGAACACATACGAACAAATTATGAACAAAATAGACTATCAGAGACATGACATGAGACATGTGTTCATGGAATCAAAAGGCGCATTTACATGAAGGGCTACATAGGAATATGGACTTAGGCCTTATTGGCCTCTTAAAGCATGAAAAAGGAAACTATATCCTGATACATACCTTGCTCTTCATTCGTAACTGTAGACATCATCCTCAAGGGGAATTTCGTAACATTCTAAGGAAAGAATCATAGTCAAGAGCCATATGTGACATCTAAAGATGATACACTAACATGGACTATGTATTTTAGAAAGTTGAGATGGGTTCATATAGTACGAATGACGTAGATTTGGACATAAGTCTGACTCAATCTGATACAATCTTACCAATACTAACTCACCAGATCCTACATTCTAATTCCCCTCTTGGGTACCCTCATCTTCAAGTGTTGATCAGGTTTTAGATTTGTTCTAAAACTTTACAAAGTCTCTTTCGCATCTAGAGTTATCCTCAAAACTTCTATTTTTTCTTATCACAATAATCAACCAACCTCAAGATCTAATCAAGAAGCCACTAGTCACATAATGCAATCATCCGCATACTTATTAATCACGATATTCAAGCCTATCACTAGAATCACTTCACGGTTTTCTTGTAGCTAAAACTACCTAAGAATCTTTTTGAGCACTCCTTCAATCAGAAACTTCAAGAACTTCTACAAGGAGTCACACCATATATCCCCCATCTAACTTTTACACAAAACAAATCCCCATCTCGCTCTTACACCACCATTATAATCTTAGATGGAATAAGCACACCACAATCATCACAAAATGGAACATTTATTCTCTCCCATATAAATTGTTACTTAGATCCTTTCACTAACATCTTTTAAGTCATAAGGAGGATCACTGAAGGAATAGAGTATGAGCATCTGAAATAAGAGGGATACTGTTCAATCATGACTTATACTTATTTTGATCTTGCCACTCAAGATGGAGCATAGGGAGTAAAGTATAATAGGCATGAGTACTTCATATATCAAACACATAAAAAATGAATAGTGTCACAACCTAAAATCAAGTCATTATGGAACCTATCACACCCCTCACGATAGGTAAGACAACCTAACATAGAAACAAATGAAATCAAATAAATATGCAGAAGAAGATAAAGATAAATCTCCTGTAGAATCTCATAAGTTACTCAATATGGTGATATGAAAAGAAATAAACACCCTCAACATCTGGATGTCACTAAGTACAAGCCTCTAGAAGAGTACAATACAACCGAACAAGTCTCAATACAAGGAATATAAGGAAAAGTAGCATAAATAAAAGATAGAGGAAATCTGATGAAGCTACGGATTAGCCCACTTCTACCTCGAATCTCAAAGTCAGAAATCCTAGCATAAAAACTAAATCAACACCTAGAATAGTCGATGTCGAATTAAATAAGTGTGAGTATTAATACACATGACTCAGCAGTATCATCGATCGACCCTAGTTTAAAGTGATGATGAGAACCACCTAATTTACCCCCATCTGATATAACAAACTTAAAAACCTACAAACAGGTACGCTACACCTAGTCTAAAACTTATACAACGATAATATGGAATTGATAATGTAAAAATACACAAATCCTTAATATCAAACAAAGATAGCAAAATCATTCGATACACAATAAGATCAGTACCAACCAAATGTAAGTGATGAGATGAATGTAATGATGCAAAGTATTCTACAGTATACACTCTCTCCTCTATATAGATAGCTGGGACCCCTAAGGGACTCGCAAGGTACATATACCCACTCAAATCTATTTCTGATCGGGCCCATAATCAATAATCCACCCTGAACCATTTCCCTTTGGGTCATCCAAAATACTCCCTATCAAACATGTAAATAAAAATCAGTAAAATCCACCCAAAACACTTTCAATCAGGCATACAAATTATTTTTAAATTATTTTTCTCAAAATATCTCTTTAACCACTTTTCACACATTAAGTCAGCTATCAATAACAAGGAAAGAAGGTCCAAATCAAGTCAATTATTCATCTTATCCCTTCACAAAAATACCATTACCCATATAAATACTTATCATCTCATATATATAGGACACTCCATCTCTCCATTACACTCCGTACAAGCAACTAACACATCAACACTTCTAAAAAGAGTCAAAGAAAGTCTCAACTTGCCTTAAAGGAAGTCCAAATAGTCACACTAAAGCTTTATCCTTCTGAATAGTCTTTGAATAAACCCAGTCTGATTAAATACGTATTCTACATAGGAAAATGAAACCATAGACACCCATATTGATATAGTTAAATTTTGGGTCCAAGAAATCAATACCGAGCCTACAAGGGCAGAACTAGAATTTTATTTGAAAATCACTCTATCCATAACTTAAAGAATTCAAATATGAAATTTTGTCAAAAATGGAGTTAAAATCAACCTTCAAAATATCAATATACCTTTTCTTAACTTCACTAAAAAAATCCTCAAATGTCCCAATTGAAAAACCAAGATTTGAAGATGAAATCATAAATAATCATTGCGGAATATGTAAAAGTAGTATAATATATGTGGCATGCTTCAAGCCTATAATTAAGACGCTACTAGACATGATAGTATAGACATCCTAGAATACTTGAACCTAGTACTCTGATACCTAGTTTGTCACGCCACGAGCCTAGACCCTAGACGTAGTCGGCAGCCAATGCCATTGCTGACCCTAGCTAACTACTTGGCATGTGACATGAGAATTTCACTAACACATTGAGAAGATTCACTAATAAAAACTGGCTAAAAAGAGAGGATCAAAAGCAACATACTGCATCACTTCTTTGATCAAAAGTGATGCTATCATTTTTATGGTAAAGCACCTCAACGCTTTTCAATTTGTGATGGACAATGTCATTTTTAGTATGATGGAAAGGGATGGAAACATAAAATTTTAATTCTTCATAATAGTGACCATGTCTATCACTTTTGAAGAACAATGCCATGGACATGGATGCTCCATCGCTTTTTTGGAAAAATGAATTTGATTTTGTCCGTTGCTTTTCTATAAAAAAAACCACACAAATAAAAATAAAAAAACATTCAATATTCAGCTACAAACCAACACTAATTACTTCCAAATCAATCTTAAACCAACTACAACATCAACAACACACTAAATACTGATTAAAAATATCACAAACCACATAAAATATCCAGTAAAAGGATCTACAAAGTGTTTCAAAACTTAAAAAAAAGTTCAAAAACATCCATAAAGTGTCAAAATGCATAACAAGCTATAAGAATGTCAATCTTTAGGGTTACTCACCACATACTCCCCATCACTACTCCCAGTCTCTTAGTGGCGACCAATTAGACTATTTACTTTTTTTTTGAGTTCTTTTTTTTGAGTTCCTCAACGGTCTTGCACATGTTTTGATCTTGAGCAACCCGTCATGCCATGGACTCTGCCAAGGCACGCGTAAGCTTTGTGATCTGCTGTGACATACTAGTAATCTGAATACCCTCAATTGCCTCAATTTAACTTAAGAATACCTTCCAGTCTTGACTGGATGTGTCACTAATCATTTCTAGAACCTAGACCATAGACTATTCTCTTTTATTTCTCCCCCGCCACATGCTTAGTCCAAAATTGAGTAGCTTTTTCTGGTGTTGGCTTGGCCGGTCGGCCCAGGTCTTGTTGAGTCTAGCTGTACTCAGAAAAGTATCATTCATAACATTCGGCATATAAAAAACAAAAGTTAGAATATATATGTATATATATTTATATTTATACATACACATAATAGATATATGTTAGTACTTTGTATCTAATGTTTTTTAACGTACATAGTATTTTTTAGACCTTGGCTCACCCCATACATCCAGATCTGACTCATTCTTCTTTTTCTTTATATGTGTTTGCCGAAAGAGCTTAGCCTGAGTCGGAGGGAACCCCAATGTTTTCTCCTACAAACAAAATATAATTAAATGTAAAAAGGTAATATTTGATCAAGTTTATATAAATAAATAAAATAGAATGATATTATTTAATTGTCATTTCCCTAGCTATCGTTCCTACGCTCTTTGCACCCCTAGTGTGCAACGAGTCTATTTTTTACAATATTTCTAGAGTTCTTGGGTTGTTCAGACGATGTCTTGATTCATCTGAACTCCAATATTCTCAAAGATGGTTATATAGATGAGGTAGAATCCAATGTCTAAACTTTCTGTTATCCCAATCATGTTTGCTAGCTGGACAACCTGACATTGACCTTCCTCTCAAAAGTGATGGAAAGGACAAGATTGTACTTTCTCCTCCAAGTACACTTTGTTTGAAAATCAAGTGACTAGTGTTAGATGATATATATATATTAATATTAAACTTTATTAAAATATAACTAAATTATGCATACCTTAAACTCATCAAATATGGCCTGACATATCTTATCTAGGATCGCGCTCCAAGAGTGATAAGGTAGATGATAAAGCTTCCTAACGCTCCTAGAGCCTTACCTGCCTTTTTTGAGGGATTTCACCTGCAAAAAACATAATAAATATGTCAAGTCATAAATAATTATTTATGATGAAAAACAAAATAAACTTACCAACTAAAAAAACAAACTTACAATAATATATCAGGCTCAATCATCACTCTACCAATGTTGTACTTATACTTAGGTGCTAGACCGATCAGATTGTCATTCAGTGCAAGTAAAGGTGGTAATGGTGAAAGCGCATAATGCTCAGTCAATGGGGAGTAGATGTCTGTGCGTCAGACTCAGAGTTGGCATCTGTAATTCATAATCCTGAAAGTTGGGGGCCTGAATCACATGAGGATGGAGCACCAAATGATAATATGGAAGTTGGGTTTCCTCATGATGGAGGCATAGTGGGTGTAGTCATGAAAGTGTGAGAAGTAGTAGTGTGTAAAGGTTGTGAATGTGACGTAGAAGAATACATTTGATGGGATGTACCATGGAAATATGATGGATGCCTAGTGCCAGAGGGGAAATAAGACAACACTGGTGGATAAGAGTGAATCTGCATGGTAGATAAAATATGTCCTGAAATATCACAGGATATACAAGCCTCCTAGCTTCCTTCTTCTTACTCTTACTAGGCTTGCTACTCTTAATACTACGACCTCGATCACCATCACCTGATGACTTCTATATGCGAATTTACATTAAAACATATAATGAAAATCATAAGTATTAAATAAAATCGGTGATAACGAAATAAACTGACATGCTAGTCTATATTCTCCCATTCTTCCTGTCACGACCTAAATGGCCTTGAGCGACACCCATACCAACCCTCTGATGGGTGAATCATATACTACCGTCTTACCCAAGACTTAAAACAATTAATTTAGCAAAATAGAAAATTTGTAAGACATAAAAATAATAATCTCAAACTTAATAAAATAACGTGCATGAAATCTAGCTATTACATTCCCAAGACCCAAAAGTCATCATACAAAGGATGCTAACATAATAGTGTCTAAGAGTAGTCAAGGGTCACTAATAAATAAAAATTGTTTGAAGAAAGAGACATATGTAACTAAGAAGATCCGTGAAAGCCTAAATAGAGTAGATCACCCTCAAATTAGTCAACTAAATAACACTAGATGTGAGGTCATGTCGAAGTCTCTAGAACATAGTCTGCACTCAAAAAAAGAAGTGCATAAGTAGTATCAGTAGAAACACTATGTACTGGTAGGCATCATAGAGCGGCTCAAAATAGTAGCAAGTATATCTCATGAATTAATAAGGCAAGTAGAGAGGTACATCTGCACTTAATCAAGTAGCTACATTAGTCAGGTAAATCACCCAAATCCAGACACATCCATGTAAACAAATCAAGGACATATAAGTCACCCAACATATATAATAAATCACTACAAACTCTTTAAATATAATGTAGTCACATCATAAACATGGATTCTAGTTTTTATAGCTCATCAGTTTTACTTTGTACCATGTAAAAACTCACAAGAATCACTCATTTGTAACACATGCTAAAGGGTCTTATTTCTGCCCAACTAGTCATGACCTACAGGGGACAACCTAGGGTCCATGTTCCATACTGGTGTGGTACCCCCTCCATAACATAACCTCTTTTTCGTAAGTATACATCAAACTCGAGCCACTTAGTAACATAATAGTATGATGCTAGATAAGTCTCCTCAAAATTATGTTCACAAAGCAGAGCTAGTGAATTTGTAGAATTTTCATTGAGTCTCTACTTTAGAGGCTTGGAGGGTGGTTGGTATGAAGACTTGAAGTACAACAACTTACTTAAATAGAAGTACAAGGAAAGAGGGAAAAAAGGGGCCATGTATGTAAATGTCTACTTAATGAATTTCTTGAATTCATCCAAAATAAGACACCCAAATAAGGCCCATTATTTATTAAGGATAGAATTTTAATAGTTTAGTGTCTTCTTTATTTTTCTAGTATAAATAGTGTTCTTTTATGATTTTCAAGACTTAGATTTTGAAGAAAGTGAAAACTAAATAATCTTAGAGAGTTGAGTGCTTGTTGAAACCTTTAATTGTGTTTGAGATTAGAAAGAAGGGTTGCTTGATAATCTAATTCCCTTGAGGTCTTTCTAATAGGTTTAGATGCTCATTTGGATATTTAAAGAAGGTCTTACTTTGATATAGTATTGGTTGCCTTTGATTTCACTTTTGTGTCTACCTTTTATCCTTTTTTATTTCTTATTTATTTATTTATTTATTTTGGTGAATCACTTATCCTTTTTTATCTTTGATTATCTTTGTTTTCTTTGTTTCATTGTTTCTTTTTGTTTTTATATTTCCCCTATTGTATTCTTTGGTATTAAGATCTTGGATTAAGTTTCTACAAATCTATGTCTTGGTTTTTGATATTTTCAAAAAAAAAAAAAAAAAAAAAAAAAAAAAAAAGTTAGTCCAAAAAAAAAACAGTTTTTTTTTTGATTTGTTGTTTTTGACACTAGATCCTTATTCCCTAATGTCTTTTGAGTCAAAATCAGGAAATTTAATTCAACATTGAGTTATGGAAAGATTCTACCATTAAAGAGGTTGAACCTTTGAAACTTGAAGAAAATTGAAATTGGGTGTTGATAATTGAGATTGAATTGAAGCTCAAAAAATAGTGAGGTTTGTTCTCTAGGTTGAGGAGGAGCTAATCATAAAATTTGAGCAAATTCCAAGTTGATTTGAGGGACATTGAAATTTTGAAGTGTTCTTGATGTTCTTTGTGTTATTTATGTGTTCTTGAGGAAGAAGGAGCAGAAAGGGTACATTTTATCCAAAATTCCACAAAAAGATGGTCAAAAGGTGTTTGTGGTCCCAAAATTAAATAAACTGGGCCAAGAGAGAGAAAAAGAATCTAAAAATTTGAAAAAGAAGATATTTCAGTAGTTATTCTTGGCCAATCAGGAGATGCCACATCAGCTCCTAAATCAGTAAGTGATCCGCATCAGTTTCAAGCATCCATTAGTTGCACAACATGTCAGTTGCTCGTGTCCAACTCTTCCTGTGTCAGCTCCAGCTGAAGACTTCCACATTGCAAGCCAACGACAAAATGGCTTCCGTGTCTTTGAAGCAACTTCCGTGCTGGAGCTATAATCTTTTGCCTCCCACGTCGTCTCAGCAGCCTTCCAGCTGACTCTAGTTCCCTCCTGTGTGGCTCTAGTGCTGGAAAACATGCTTATTCAAGCATTTTTCAGTTTTTGCTCTAATTTTGGAGCATTTTCCCTATGGAATTCAACCCAATTTCTTCCCAAATAATTTTTTTAGTCTAAATTTTGGTAAATTAGTTTCTTCTTATTAATTCAATCTTTATTTTTCTTCATAGCTTGATTTTAATTAGGAAATTACCCTACTAAATATTATCAAGTTATTTGAGTCTGATTTCTTTCTTTGGTGCTAATTTTTTTCTTGTGCTTTTTTAGTTTTATTTTGTTGTTAATTTTCTTGATTCAAGTTAGTCCATTAGATTTTATTCATTCATCCATTATTCTACCAATAAAAATCTATTCTTGACCTCAAGTAGAGATTGATCCCTTGCAACTCATTGAACTAAATAAGATACAATCATTGGTCGAAGAAATTTGTGAGACAAACAAAGGTGCGATTTCTTGAGTGATTGTGAGCCTTTTTTTAACTAACCTAAAGTGTTTGCTTGCATTGGTTGAGTGTCTTAATAGGTACCAATGGCGGGTCGTGAAAAGGAAAACCAAGTTCCCACCAGGGAACCCACTTTGGGTGAACTGTTAAACTTGTTCACCACCCTCTTTACCTGAATAGAAGGACAGTTAGATCGATTAAGTACTTGAATAAATCGATTGCAACTTCACTTTCCACCTACTTTCCCTAATCCTTATTGAGGTACTTTGGACACTTCTTCCAAGTCCCATGAATATGAGAGATAAATATTGAGAGGATTAAGGGCGTGCAATGTGGAAACTCAAGAGCAAAAAAAGGAGAGGATGTGCGAAGCGAAGTAAGAGAGTTGACAGAAAACTAATCTAACCTCTTCCAATGTCCTTCTCTATGTAAAGACTCTTGTGTAGGTACAAGCATGTTAAATGGAGGAATACAAGGCAAAGAAGATCTTTCTTGTGAGTTTCAAGGTACAATAGCTAAATTTAATACTTTTAAAATTTTAAATAAACAAAGTGTGAGTGCTAGCTTATTTTCATCCGAGCTTAATGATTCTTTGCCACTTATTGATAATGTCTTTTTTGAGAGTGTTCATACACTAGTTGATCCTATTGATGACCAAATTGATCCTTCTTGTAAGATCGATTTGTGCCCATCTAGTGTTGACACTTATGCTTTGAATGATTATACATTGTCATGTGACTCTTTTCTATATAGTGATAATGTCTTTGTTGAGAGTGTTTATCACTAGTTGATCCTATTGATGACTGATACACCCAAAATATAACTCCTTTAAGAATCCTAAGCAGTCATTGTCAAATATATAATCCAACAAAGATTGGGTTCGAATCCTACAGAGAATATGGTGATAACTAAGTCATATGTAATTCAAGTGACTATTAGTCAAAAATTTCAATAAAATTGGGGGGGGAGGGGGGTTATAAATGATTTTGAATAAATATTCAACTCTTTTCAAGTAACCTGCATTAAATTCATGAATTATTTATCAATAGAGAAAACAAACCAGGGTTGTGTTCACCTTGGCTTCTTTCACTTTCGAGTCAAGTCGATGGTGAATTCACATTAGCTCAAGTAAATATAAAGCAAATGAGTTCAAAGATGGAATTTAAACCTTCAATTCTCCAGGAAACCAAGAATAGCGTACAAAAACCATTATATCCAGAGAAATACATCATACAAATATACAGAGTATAAAAAGATGCCTAAAAAAAACCTAGTACAACTATTTATAGTATGTGGAAACTTGGATTTTAAAACAAATTTTTGATTTTGGCCCACTCACAGTTGACAACTTAGGTTGACGACTCAATAAGTTGATAGATCATCAACTCAAGTCTTCAAATAAGCTCTTCTTGATTGATATTCTACCTAAGATTGACTACTTGAGTTGACGGCTCATCAATAAGTTGATAGCTCATCAACTGAAGTCCTTAACTAATTTCTTCTTGGCTTGTGTTCTGCCCAAGGTTGACGTTATCAGTTGACGACTTGTCAACAGGTTGACAGCTCATCAAATGAAATCTTCAACGAATTTCCTCTTTCCTTGTGTTTTGCCCAGGGTTGACGATATCAGTTGAAATCTTGTCAACAAGTTGGCAGCCCATCAACTACCCTTTTTAGCTTATTCTCCTTTGTTTTCTCTAATGTCAACTTATCCTGCACAAAGAAGTAAAATACCATTAAAAACAACAAAAGTTTCCTAAGAACTTACAACTATTCTTAGACAAAAGCCTCAAATATGTCGTCAAAATGCCGGCACATCAACACCCTCAACTTAGAATATTTGTCTGTCCTCAAGAAACTAAACAACATTATACTATGCAAACATCAAGATTTCTAAGGAACAGAACAACAGTTTTACATTAAATTTGACCCCTTAAGATTATTTAACTCCATATACATGAACTATTCTACTAATCAACCAACAGGGATCCATGCTTGGCATTATAATACAAATAAGCAACATTACAGACACTCAAAGTAATCAATCTAACAGCAAGCAATCTAAAGTGTTATCCACATGCCCTCACTACAAAGAAGTCCTTCACACAGAATATCAACTTTACATAGGGAATGAAAATCAAATCTCTCACTCTCACAATGAATTTCAAACAATGCATGGAGGATGCCATAGGCTTGCCCTTACCATTCTACTTTGGTTCTTCAGAAAGTCGACTAGGATCACTATAGGACTTTACTTGGCTTGTAATGAAGGCTTGGGTGCCGGTAGGATACGTTTGGGAATTAGTGACTCAGCCTTCCTTGTCATCTATGGACTTCTATTTCCACTTATGCCTACTCATTCCACCCTTATTCACCGTTTTCTACCTATTGATTACATTCACAGGTGTGTAGCTCATTTAACTAGACTTCTTTTTTTACTTTTTTTGTAACACCCCGTACATTTTCGAACTTATTTGACTACCTTAACATTTATGGAACTATTTAAACTTGAGATAGTTGGTGTATTACCCACTAAATTTATTGGGATGAATTAATATTATGCTAATGGGCTCAATTGAGGCCCAAAATTAAGTAAATAAGACATGGGCCCAAAAGGAGATGAACCATTTAAAAATGGACCAAGTATACACATCATCTACTTGGACTTTTTGACCAAATGATTGGTTAAGGATGACCATAGAGAGGGAAGGTTTGGAGGGGCTATTTAAGGCTGAAATTCAGATCATTTTTCTACACAACACACTTGTAAAAATCAAATTTTCAATCAAATATTTCTCCTCTCTCAAAACCCTAGCCACCCTAATTTTTCCTAAGGACTTTTGGACAAATCTTCCACTTGAAAGACTTGGTAAGTGTTTACCCTTATATATTAATATATTATATGCATAAAAGGTTGTGTATATCATGTTGGTTATGTTTAAAAAGTGTTGAGTAGTCCACTTATTGTGAAACAGTCCACTTTTGCTTAGTGGCTAAAGGATTTGCCTTCTATGTGGTTTAAACTTGAAAGGGGACTTAAGGTCTTGAAGGAATTGAATTAGATGGATGAAATTTCAGTATGTTTAAGTGTGGTTCTGTCCCTAATTCGTTACTCCTTGTGTATGACTTGTGGAAATGTTTATACGTAATTGTACATGGAACGTGTGGTGTAGTGGAAAGAGAATATTTTCTTGTGATGTTGATGCGAATTTTGAAACCATTGTGGACAGTTTTTGGTGTTTTGTTATGAGAGGTATTTAGGTGACTTGATGGAATAAATATGTGATGTGGTATTGAGGTGGAAATATAAAGTATAAACTTGGTATGAAATCCTATCAATTTGTGATGTCTATGTTGATTTGTGGACTGTTTTGGTATTATTGGTGTTGTGATGTAGTAAATTGTATTGTAGGAGGGTGGAATGAATTTATATGGTAGTAGAAAGGAAGGTGGAATTATATACCATGTGTTTGAGATGTTGGATAGTTTTTACTTCCCATCAAGTAGCTAATTATCGCCTTGTGAACTTGTAATGTAATTTACTTTTAATGTGAGCTCCATTATGTATTCATATTGTAGAGTAACGCTTTAAAGAAGAGATGAATTGTTGTAGTCAAATGTTGGAAAGATAAGGTATGTGAGGCTACTCTTTTCCGTATCCTTTGGTTGTACCTATTGTTCACATTATTACCAAACTTGTTTCCACTCCGAAATATTTTAAAGTATCTTATTTCAAGTTTGTTAGCAATTGTTATTTACGTGTCTCTTATTTGTTGACTATTGTTCTAAAGCTCTAATAATTTTATGATCACCGATGTAACAATCTCTCAAAAATTAAAGAAATGAAGTAATGCATATTTGGTTGAGTACGGGTGGTAGCTCTGTGGGCAAAAGCCTAGCTCGAGCCGATCCCGATTGATTATTGGATACAAGGGTTAGCTCTGGGGGTGAAAACCTAGCTTGAGCCGAACCTGATTTATTGATTTATGGGTGCTATCTCTGGGGGCATAAGCCTAGCTCGAGCCGTTCCCAATGTTATTCACCACTGATCAGTTGGTCCCGGGCATTGTACGATGTATATTGATATAAAGGTAAAAGGAAAGAAATGAATGTAATGTACATGGTTCCACATATACAGTACGGTGGTATATCAGTATTATCTATTCACTTGTATTTGTTTCCATTTGAGTTCCTATATTTCATACAGTTACTTATAGCCTAACATACTCAGTACATTTTTTCGTACTGACATCCCTTGGGGGACCTACCTTACTTGCTGAGGCACAGGAGCTAGTAGACCTTTACAGTAGGGTACGAGTCATCTGCAGGCTATTGGTGAGCTCCAGGTTGATTCGGGCCTTTCCGAGTCATTTGTATATATTTTTGGTACTATGTAGTAGTTGTATAAGGCGGGGACTTGTCCCGACCTTGGTCATGGTTATATATCTTTTAGAGGCTTTGTAGACATTGTAAAGTCAAACGTAGAAGTGTCTTACCTTTTAGACGTTGTGCCCCAACGGCCAAGTCTCATATCTGTTTTGAACATCTTTACATGACTTCCGTCATCGATATATTATATCTGCATGTGGTAGAATTTTTGTTCACTTAATGGCATGCATATGAATATACACGGTCATAGTTAGTTCTCTCAGCCCTTTACGGCTACGGGTGCCTGTCTGCCTTAATGGGATTTGAGGCGTGATAAAAGTGGTATCAGAGCAGGTTGTCCTAGGGTGTCTACAAAGCCGTGTCTGAGTAGAGTCTTGCTTATAGATGTGTTGTGCACCACATCTATACGTAGGAGGATACGGGACATTTAGGAGTTGTTTCTTTTCTTCATTTCCTAGATCGTACTATAGAGCCAAAGTTGTAGGTGGAGTCATATTTAACCATTGAATTTGTTTTATGTTTTTGTTTCCTCAGTATAGGAAAATGTCGATTACAAGAAGAGGTAGGGGCAAAGGTAAGAAAGGAGACATGGGTGCCAAAGTAGTAACCAATAAATCACCACCTGAATGAGTTAATCAAGGTGAAGCTGAAAATGAGTTTGCATCACAGGCTTCTTCTACTCTTCCACCTCCCAGACAGCCAAGAAGGAGAGGAATACCCCCAGAACCACCTGTTAATGCTACTGAGCAGGATTTAAGAAATGTGGTACAAATGTTGACTCGTATAGTTTCTGCACAAAATCAAGGACAAGCTGGTCCAACTACAAGTAATAACGGTGCGAATAGGGCAGCTAGTCGGCGGACACAGGATTTTCTTAAATTAGACCCTCCCACATTCACCAGGTCAGATCTTAATGAAGACCCACAAGACTTTATGGACCAAATTCAAAGGGATTTAGATGTTATACATGTATCTGGTACAGAAACAGTTGAGCTTGCAGCATATAGATTAAAAGGAGAGGCTAAATTATGGTACGAAGATTAGAAACGATCTAGGGGTATCGGTGCACTTCCAGCTAGTTGGTAAGAATTCAAAGCGGCATTCCTTAATCATTACCTTCCATATGAGATCCGAGAGGCTTGTGCAGACCAGTTCTTAAATCTTCATCAAGGTAATATGAGCGTCAGAGAGTACAGTTTTTGGTTTAACTCTTTGGCCAGGTACGCTCTTAATGTAGTAGCTACTATGGATGATAGAGTTCATCGGTATATGGATAGATTGGATCCATATTTGGTTAGGGATTACACTATTGCTTCTTTGAATAGAGACATGGATATAGCCAGGATACAAGCTTTTGCACAGAATATGGAGGATCAAAGGCAAAGGAGAAGAACTCAAGAATTTGAAAGAGGACCGTCAAAGAGGGCTAAACCCATGGGACAGTTCATGGAATCCCAAGGAGAATTTAGGCCTCGGGTTTGTAATAGACCGCCTAGACCATCATTTTCTTATTCTACAGCAAGTACTCCATCCCAATTTTGAGGGTTTAGAGGCAGTGAAGTTGGGCAAAGCAGTGGGATTCAAGGTTCACAGACAGCAGGGTATCAAGAACAAGAAAGAATGAGCTAATCGAGGTTTTCTCGTCATCCATGTCAGAATTGTGGAAAGCTTCATTTAGGTGCATATCGGCTTGGGACAGATGTTTGTTTTTGGTGTGGTATGTCATGGCACATAATGAGAGAGTGCCCATGGAGGGGCACGAGTAGTATGGTACGACCTACTAGATCAGTCGTTGCATCATCCTCATCGGGTGTACAGCCTACTGGGCGTGGTAAAGGTGTTCGAGGAGCAGCTAATTCTAGTGGAGTTCAGAACCGTACCTATGCTTTAGCGGATCAACAGAATTTGGAGGCTTCTCCTGATGTGGTTACAGGTACATTATCCGTCTTTTCACATAATGTATATGCATTAATTGATCCGGGCTATACCCTATCTTATGTCACTCCATTGATTGCTTAAAAATTTGAAAGAACAGCGTAATCACTAGTCAAGCCATTTGAAGTATCTACACTAGTTGGTGAATCTATTGTAGATAAAAGAGTTTATCGTAATTGCATAGTAACTATTTGAGATCATGATACGTTGGCTGATCTTATTGAGCTAGATATGGTAGATTTTGATGATATAATAGGTATGATTTGGTTGCCTTTTTGTTATGCCATGGTAGATTGCCGAGCTAAGAAGGTACATTTCCATTTTCCACAAAAGACCATCCTTGAATGGAGGGGTAATGTTGGAGCACCGAGAGGTAAATTTATTTCTTATCTTAAGGCAAAGAAAATGATATCCAAGGGGTACATATGCCATCTAGTAAGAGTGGAAGATACCGATGTGAAGCCACCAACTCTTCAATCGGTTCCGGTGGTAAATGAATTCCTTGATTTATTTCCTGAAGATCTTCCAGGTTTGCCTCTAGAACAGGAAGTAGAGTTTGGTATTGATGTGATTCCAGGTACTCAGCCTATCTCTATTCCTCCATATAGAATGGCCCCGGCAGAGTTACGGGAATTGAAGGAGCAATTAAAAGACTTATTGGACAAGGGATTCATAAGTCCTAGTATGTCCCCATGAGGTGCACCAGTGTTATTTGTACGAAAGAAAGATGGCACGTTGAGAATGTGTATTGATTATCGTCAACTGAAAAGGTAACAGTCAAGAACAAATATCCCCTCCCCAGAATTGATGATTTGTTTGATCAATTACAGGGCGCCAAATACTTCTTAAAGATTGACTTGAGATCGGGTTATCATCAAGTAAGGGTCAGAGAAAAAGATATACCCAAGACAGCTTTCCGAACATGGTATGGTCATTATGAGTTTTTAGTTATGTCATTTGGGCTAACAAATGCACCAGTAGTTTTTATGGATTTGATGAATAAGGTGTTCAAGCCGTTCTTAGATGTGTTCGTGAGAGTGTTTATAGATGATATTCTGGTTTATTCAAGATCGAAAAAGGACCATGCTAATCACTTACAACAGGTGTTACAGATTCTTCGTGATCATAAGTTATATATAAAGTTCTCTAAATGTGAATTTTGGTTAAAATCTGTAACATTCTTGGGTCATATTGTGTCGGATGAAGGAATAAGGGTTGATACTCAAAAGATAGAAGTTGTGAAGAATTGGCCAAGACCAACAATGCCTACAGAGATTCGTAGTTTCCTTGGGTTGGCAGGTTATTATAGAAGGTTTGTTGAAGGATTTTCTTCTATTGCTGCACCTTTAACAAAGCTAACACACAAGGCAACCAAGTTTCAATGGAACGATGCATGTGAAAAGAGTTTCCAAAATCTAAAGAGTAAGTTGACTTCTACACCCGTATTGGTACTTCCAGAAGGTATAGATGGGTATGAGGTGTATTGTGATGCTTCTGGAGTCGGCTTGGGATGTGTATTGATGCAGTACGGTAATGTAATAGCTTATGCCTCAAGACAATTGCGGTCACATGAGAAAAATTATCCAACACACAATTTTGAGCTAGCAGCGGTAGTATTTGCTTTAAAGATATGGCGCCACTACTTGTATGGGGTTCATGTTGACATATATACCAATCATAAGAGTTTGTAGTATATTTTTAAGCAGAAGGACCTATATTTGAGGCAGCCGAGGTGGCTGGAACTACTAAAACATTTTGATATCAATATCTTATACCATCCGGGAAAAGCGAATGTGGTAGCCGATGCATTAAGCCATAAAGCACTAGGAAGCACTGATGGCCAGCTCACGGAAAAGCAAGTTATAGTCAAGGATCTACATCAACTAGCCAGCTTGGGGGTTCGTCTTCTTGAAACTCCAAATGAAGGAATTATAGTGTAAAATGCGGCAAAATCTTCATTAGTAGCTGAAGTGAACGAAAAACAGTATGCGGATCCTATTTTATCGCAGTTGAAAGAGAATGTACAACAAGGTTTGACAAAGGCATTTGATCTTACGCAAGAGGGAGTGCTTCAGTGCCAAAGTAGATTGTGTGTACCTGATGTAGATGAGCTAAGGAGACGGATTATGACAGGGGCACATCATTCACGATATTATATTCATCCGGGAGATACCAAAATGTATCATGATTTGAAAGAAATTTATTGGTGGGGTAACATGAAGAAGAACATTGCAGAATTTGTAGCTCATTGTCCGAATTATCAACAAGTAAAAGTAGAGCATCAGAAGCCGAGAGGTTATATGCAATGTATAGATTTTCCAATCTAGAAATGGGATATGATCAACATGGGTTTCATCATAGGTGTGCCTCGTACACTTCAAAAATTTGATTCCATATGGGTAATAGTTGACAGGCTTACCAAATCGGCACACTTTCTACCCGTCAAGACCACCTACACAACTGAAGATTATGCGAGGTTGTATATTAAAGAGATAGTGTGACTACACAGAATTCCAATCTCCATTATATCAGACAGGGGAGCTCAATTTACTGCACATTTTTGGAAGACTTTTCAGAAGAGTTTGGGAACCCAAGTGAATTCAAGTACGGCTTTTAATTCTCAAACAGATGGACAAGCAGAACGTACCATACAAACACTTGAAGATATGCTACGAGCTTGCACATTGGACTTTAAAGGTAGTTGGGATGATCATTTACCTCTTATTGAATTTACCTACAATAATCATTCAAGTATCAAAATGGTGCCTTTCCAAGCTTTATATGGAAGAAAGTGTAGATCACCAATTGGATGGTTTGAAGTGGGTGAAACTGCCTTATTTGGGACAGATCTTGTTCATCAAGATATGGAGAAGGTTAAGGTGATACAACAGCGGCTACAAACGGCCCAAATTTGACACAAATCATATGCCGATGTTAGAAGAAGGAGGCTAGAATTTGCCATAGGTGATTGGGTATTCTTGAAAGTGTCACCAATGAAAGGGGTAATGAGATTTGGGAAGAAGGGAAAGTTGAGTCCACGTTATATAGGGATGTATAAGATTGTCCAAAGATTTGGTCAAGTTGCGTATTAATTAGAACTACCCCCAAGAACTCTCCACAGTTCATCCAATGTTTCATGTCTCAATGCTTCAAAAATACATAGGAGATCCATCTCGTATTGCTCCTGCTGACGATATACGTGTTACAGAAGTTCTCACCTATGAAGAAGTACCTATTGCTATTCTGGATTGACAAGTTAAGAGGTTAAGAAATAAAGAAATAACTTCCGTAAAAGTGCTTTGGAGGAACCAGCAAGTAGATGAAATAACATGGGAAGCTGAGGACATGATGAAATCTAAGTACCCGCATTTATTTCAAACTAAAGAGAAAGTTCAAGATGTTGAATTGGAGAAATAATAAGTAAGTATATATTAGTATTATGTGTATGTGATAATATGAAGAATGAACTTAGACTTGAACTTGTTTAGATTGGATAATGTTACTAACATTCGAGGACAAATGTTCCTAAGTGGGGAAGGATGTAACACCCCGTATATTTTCGAACTTATTTGACTACCTTAACATTTATGAAATTATTTAAACTTGAGATAGTTGGTGTATTACCCACTAAATTTATTGGGATGAATTAATATTATGCTAATGGGCTCAATTGAGGCCCAAAATTAAGTAAATAATACATGGGCCCAAAAGAAGATGATCCCTTTAAAAATGGACCAAGTATACACATCATCTACTTGGACTTTTTGACCAAATAATTGGCTAAGGATGACCATAGAGAGGGAAGGTTGGGAGGGTCTATTTAAGGCTGAAATTTAGATCATTTTTCTACACAACACACTTGTAAAAATCAGATTTTCAATCAAATATTTCTCCTCTCTCAAAACCCTAGCCACCCTAATTTTTCCTAAGGATTTTTGGACAAATATTCCACTTGAAAGCCTTGGTAAGTGTTTAACCTTATATATTTATATATTATATGCATACGAGGTTGTGTATATCATGTTGGTTATGTTTAAAAAGTGTTGAGCAGTCCACTTATTGTGAAACAGTCCACTTTTGCTTAGTCGCTAAAGGATTTGCTTTCTATGTGGTTTAAACTTGAAAGGGGACTTAAGGTCTTGAAGGAATTGAATTAGATGGTTGAAATTTTATCATGTTTAAGTGTGGTGCTGTCCCTAATTCGTTACTCCTTGTGTATGACTTGTGGAAATATTTATACGTAATTATGCATGGAACGTGTGGTGTAGTGGAAAGAGAATATTTTCTTGTGATGTTGATGCGAATTTTGAAACCATTGTGGACTGTTTTTGGTGTGTTGTTATGAGAGGTATTTAGGTGACTTGATGGAATAAATATGTGATGTGGTATTGAGGTGGAAATGTAAAGTATAAACTTGGTGTGAAATCCTATCGATTTGTGATGTCTATGTTGATGTGTGGACTGTTTTGGTATTGTTGGTGTTGTGAGGTAGTAAATTGTATTGTAGGAGTGATAACAAATCAAAGAGGGAATAACAAGAATAAAAGGAAACAAAAGAAGAATATGTGGATTAATATCTAAGTATTGAAATTATGGGCAACAAGGGGCTTAATACCCTCACCTCCCAATTGATTTCAACACCCAAACACAAACCCTAGTTTGAACAAACTAAAGGAAACCAAATACCACAAATGGGTAATCCTCAAATTAATCCAAACCAAAGAAGTTCAACACCAATTTCAAGATTCCACCAACTAAACACTCACTAATTAACCACTACTTCCTTAAGGGAATATGCTAAGAAGAAGACTAAAATTTAACAATATTGTTCAATATTCATCAAAAGTCCCATGTAAAATGAGGAATTATCCAATTTATACTAGAGAAATAAAAGACAACTAGTTATTAAAAATATGCCCTTAATGAGAGACAAGGGCCTTGTTTGGTGACTCTTGTTGTGAATTCTTCAATTTAAAATTTAGCCACTTGTACAAAAAGCCTCTTTTGTTTATCCACATCACTCCCATGGACTCTTAAGCTTTTCTTTTCACGAACATTCTACGTGTCATCCATATCATCCATGCTCGTGTCAACCATGCGATCCACGTTAGTATCAAGGAGGGTGGAATGAATTTATATGGCAGTAGAAAGGAAGTTGGATGATATATCATGTGTTTGAGATGTTGGATAGTTTTTACTTCCCGTCAAGTAGCTAATTATCGCCTTGTGAACTTGTAATGTAATTGGCTTTTAATGTGAGCTCCATTATGTATTCATATTGTAGAGTAACGCTTTAAGGAAGAGCTGAATTTTTGTAGTCACGTGTTGGAAAGATAAGGTATGTGAGGTTACTCTTTTCTGTATCCTTTGGCCGTACCTATTGTTCGCATCGTTACCAAACTTGTTTCCACTCCAAAATGTTTTAAAGTATCTCATTTCAAGTTTGTTAGCAATTATTATTTACGTGTCTCTTATTTGTTGACTATTGCTCCAAAGCTCCAATAAAGTTATGATCACCGATGTAACAATCTCTCAAAAATTAAAGAAATGAAGTGATGCATATTTGGTTGAGTACGGGTGGTAGCTCTGGGGGCGAAAGCCTAGCTCGAGCCGATCTCGATTGATTATTAGATGCAGGGGGTAGCTCTGGGGGTGAAAACCTAGCTCGAGCCGAACCTGATTTATTGATTTATGGGTGGTAGCTCTAGGGGCATAAGCCTAGCTCGAGCCGATCCCAATGTTATTCACCACTGATCAGTTGGTCCCGGGCATTGTACGATGTATATTGATATGAAGGTAAAAGGAAAGAAATGAATGTAATGTACATGGTTCCACATATACAGTACGGTGGTATATAAGTATTATATATTCACTTGTATTTGTTTCCATTTGAGTTCGTATAATTTATACAGTTACTTATAGCCTTACATACTCAGTACATTCTTTCGTACTGACGTCCCTTGGGGGACCTGCCTTACTTGCTGTAGGCACAGGAGCTAGTAGACCTTCACAGTAGGGTATGGGTCATCTGCAGGCTATTGGTGAGCTCCAAGTTGATTTTGGGCTTTCCGAGTCATTTGTATATATTTTTGGTACTGTGTAGTAGTTGTATAAGGCGGGGATTTGTCCCAACCTTAGTCATGGTTATATATCTTTTTGAGACTTTGTAGACATTGTAAAGTCAAACGTAGAAGTGTCTTACCTTTTAGACATTGTGGCCCCAACGGCTAAGTCTCGTATCTGTTTTGAACGTCTTTACATACTTCCGTCATTGATATATTATATCTGCATGTGGAAAAATTTTTGTTCACTTAATGGCATGCATATGAATGTACACGGCCATAGGTTGGTTCTCTCTAGCTTTTACAGTTACGGGTGCCTGTCCGCCCCAATGGGATTTGAGGCGTGACACTTTTTCATTCATTTCATTTTCTTTTTCATTCTTTTTTCTTTTGCAAGCTCACACCCCTTAGTTCTTTTTTAATTAACACCCAATCTTTTCATACCCATTTTTACTTGTCGTAGCCTCTACAGTAGCCACCCTCAACTTAGGCAATTTGCCTGAGTTGAGGTACATGATGTCTAAGAAAGGACCAGGGCCAAAACAAAGTCTCAACGGTAAAAATGAGAAGGTGAACGGTTATTGAACAAAAAAGGTTTGATCAGCTCAAACAGGGATCAAAGGGATTAATTACATCATTTGGACAATCTTTTTAGGCTAAGCGGACTGAATTTAAACACGTCCTGTGATCATTTCCTAACCAACCAACTTATAACTTGATAGAATGAACCGGGTAAGTTCTAGATGCATGCACAAAGTAAGAAAGATATACAACAGACTCACATCCTCTTGATATGGAATATCACAATCACTACCAACTATCAGATTCATACTCAAGCTTAAGCAAACATCATCAAATTCATATACTACTAATGACAAGCACATATCCGCAACAGTCAATTTAACACCAGCACCACACACATATACAAAAAAATTGATGGGTCCTCATTTTTCAAAACTCCAAAACAACAACTGCTATCCATTCCCTATCCTCTTTTTTCTTACATAATACAAACGCAACAAAAATAACATCAT
Source organism: Capsicum rhomboideum (assembly GCA_031232105.1). Classification (NCBI taxonomy): domain Eukaryota; kingdom Viridiplantae; phylum Streptophyta; class Magnoliopsida; order Solanales; family Solanaceae; genus Capsicum; species Capsicum rhomboideum. Next base: position 58,830,595 of record CP124718.1, read on the forward strand.
AAAAAAAATTCTAAACATGCCAGTTCTACTAGATAGCATATAAGGGAAAAGATTCCCAATAACAAAAACCCTGATATGGACAAAGGTAGCCCAACCCCAATAAAAAGTTGTGCATTGTCCTCAATGCATTATTCAAGAATGATAAGCACTGGAGTGAGGACGTACCTGTAGCGCCCTAGGCGTTTATGTCATATGACATAGAGTGAGCTGCATCATCATAAGTAGTGGCACTAGGAATGATCGGCCCGCTCAAACTAGTCGTTGGTGGAGTAGAAGACTCCACACGTAGCTCAGCAATAGCAGATGCCCTTGGTATGCTACTAGCAAAGGCTTCCACATCTCGACACCACAAAGCTTCTTATTGCGGTTCTTGGGCCGCTCGTTCTCTCTTTCTTTCTTCTTTCTTTCTTTTCTTATCCCTTTTCTGATCATCTTTGTCTTTTCTTTTCCTGTTACTCTTTCCCTTGGCTTTTATAGGCTTTCCCTTCAAACCATACAAAGGTTCCTCTTCCTCTTCTAACTCCTTAGCTTTGGGAGTTGGGAAAACCAATATGGGTCTTTTTTGTAGTTCAGTCATGTCAACTTAGGCCCTTTCCAATTCAGCTTCAAACTTGGCCAAATCTAGCTCAGTTCTGGTCTTCATTTGCTCATTTATCCGACTCTCTATATCGTCAATGATTTCACCATTAAAATTCATCATGACAACAACCAATGTTTCCACAATGAACCTTTTCTCAACGGGTCCCTTAATATCAGACTTATCAACAACATCAATAACTGAGACAACCCTCATGTCTCTCGGTTACCTCATCGATTGACAAATATTAAACTTTACCTCTTTATTATTCAATCTAAATTTTAACTCATTTCTCTCTATGTCAACCAACACTCTTCCAGTGGCTAGGAACAGTTTACCGAAGATTAAGGTTGCATAAGGCCTTTTCAAAGTTAAATGCACCAAAAGTGCAAGGAATAGTAAAAGCACCCGGATCTTCCTTCTTTTGAATTAGCTATTGTGAATAAATTGCACTATAGTGATGGATGTTGCCTTCCATCTCAAAGCTCACCATCCTTTTTTTTTGTGACTAAGTCTTTCATGAACTTAGCATATCCTGGAATTTGCTCAAGAGTTTCCACCAATGGGATTTTCACTGATAGTTGCTTCAACATTGCTAGGAACTTGCTAAATTTACCATTTTCCATCTTCTTCTTCACTCTGTGTGGGAACAGAGGAGGGGACCTAGGAATTTGAGTTAGAGGCTTTTCAACCTCTATGCCCTTCCCATTAAGCACATGAGCATCATCTTTCACCAAGTAGACTTTTCAGCATTTAACTTTTGATTATCAATCTCTTTCAGCTTTAGAGATTCAATTGGATTCTTATTATCACAAATATCATCAGCCATCATTTCATAATCAGTGACTACATCTTTTACTTGTGTTTGTACCATCGATTATGGTTCAGGTAAAACTTTACCACTACTTGTGGTGATAGCCATGCAACTCTCATCATTCCTAGGATTTTGAGCAGTATCGCTAGGTAGGGTACCACTCTTCCTCTGATTGAAAGTTGCGGACAACTTACCCCTTTGATATTTTAGTTGCTTGATGGACGTGTAATAAGAATCAACCAACTGAATCATCGAATACAAACTGGTCTTCATTTCTTTAACACCTGCTTCAGTGGATTCCACCCTTTTTAGCAACTTTGTCATCATCACTTCCATAAAAGGCTTCCCCAAATCATTATTAGCACCATCACAACTCCCTGGTGGTACATACAACCCACTTCTATCTTTATTTCTCTTCCAATTCCCTTGCTCATGGTCTTTATAATCATCCTTGTCATAGTAATTATCCTTTTGATAGTTTCGATCTTGGTTTTCTTGGCTATTTGCCCGAAAACCCTCCTAGTTATTCAGATAGTTCGCCTCTTCTTTCCTTCGGCGTTGTTCGGCCGATATATCCACAACATATGAATTGCTTACTATCTCAAAATCCTTGGTATGCCAAGCTCTACTGGTTTTTGTCAGCCTATCAAGTATTATGGTTGCATCCGTGAAATTATACCCCCTAAAAGCACCTCCAGTTGCGTTATCAACAATTGGCTTAGTATAGAGTTTAAAGACCTGTAAACCTGTAAAATGTCTCCATCAGATGTTCATCGGTTAACTTATGATTATGACATTGGGCCAACTTTTGCTTGAACCTAAGATAGGTTTTATGTAATGCCTCATTTGGTAGCTTCCTGAAGTTGCTAATATCATCCCTCAATTATAACATCCTGGAAGGTGGAAAGAACCTTTCTAGGAAAGCTCTTTTCAATTGCCTCCAGTTTGTTATAGAATCAGGCACTAGTTCAATTAACCACAATGTCGCCTCCCCAGATAGAGACAATGGGAAAAACCTCAACCTAATCGTATTCTGACAAAACCCTGGAAAATCAAAGGACCTACAAATTCTTATGAAGTTTACCAAATGCATATTTGGATCATCACCAGGCAACCCTTTAAATAAACCCTTAAGGTTTAGTAGCTGAATTATTATGCTGGTGATATTAAACTTCATTCCAGGAGCTAGTAGTGGTAGGACAATGGCTCCAGTGGCACTAAACCCATCTAAAGCAGCGTCGTCATCATCATCGAGGGCAAAGTTCATAGTAGGTTGTCCACGCCCTCTATCTCTTTGCCTCTAATTTTGATTGGCTGGGATGACATTGTCAACATGTTATCCATCGACCTCATCACCCAATTCATTATCACCCAAATCATTATTTTGTGGTACATTATCGGGTGCATTCAGATTTTGTTGATAGACTTATGCAGCAGCAATTGCAGCAAGCCTTGTTGCTTCCTACTGTTGTGTATCAATATTTCTTCTCAAAGTTCTGTTAAGATCGGGATCGTTGGGTAATAATGGTTCACCCAAACTTTGGGTACGTGGCATGCACAAGAATGTATCCTGTAGTCACAAAAATAACAAATAAAAGTAAAATTTGAAAATAGGACTAAACGTCAAATAAACACAACAACTTAATTGATAATATTCCCCGGCAATAGCGCCAAAATTTAATACGCCCAAATTACAACTCCTTTAAGAAGCTTAAGCGGTCGTTGTCAAATATATAACCCAACAAAGGTTGGAGTCAAATCCCACAGGGAATATGGTGATAACTAAGTCGTATGTAATTCAAGTGCTATTAGTCGAAAATTTCCATAAAATGGGGGTGTTTATAAATGATTTTGAATAAAGATTCAACTTGTTTCAAGTAACCCACATTAAATTCATGAATTATTTATCAATAGAGAAAATAAACTAGGGTTGTGTTCACTTTGCTTCTTTTCACTTTCGAGCCAAGTCGATGGTGAATTCATATTAGCTCAAGTAAATGTAAACAAAATGAGTTCAAATGTTCACCTAAATATTTCTCAACCTAATTAGGTGATTATCCCTTTAATTCTTTCTAACTTAAAGTGATGCAGTCAACAAACTCAATTTTAGCCAGGAGTGATTAATCTCGTTAGAGCATTATTCATTAGATAGAGGTTAGAAGCTCTGAATTCTCGTTGTTGAATCTTTTTTCCCAGTTTTAACCTCTTTGTTCAAACAAGTCAAACCTAGGGCTTGTTCTAATGTTTGCAGCCATTACAAATCTGTGAAAATGAAGGAATCACCAATACATTTACTCAAGTTAATTGAATTCACACCAACATTAACCTTAGAATTACTTTTTAGCCAAGGATTCCACAACCCTAGTTATGGGATTTTTAGCCACACATGGCTATAATGAAGAAGGAAGAAATATATTTCATGAATGAAAGACAAATTCTTACAAAAATGGAATTTAAACCTTCAATTCTCCAAAAAACCAAGAATAGCGTACAAAAATCTCAAAAACTATTATTTCCAGAGAAATACATCATACAAATATTCAGAGTATCAAAATATGCCTCAAACAAACCCTAGTACATCTATTTATAGTATGGGGAAGCTTGGATTTTAAAATAAATTTTGGATCTAGCCCACACACAGTTGACGACTTAGGTTGACGGCCCGTAAACAAGTTGACAACTCGTCAACTCAAGTCTTCAATTGAGCTCTTCTTGATTGATATTCTACCTAAGATTGACGACTTGAGTTGACGACTCATCAACAGCTTGACAACTCATTAACTGAAGTCTTCAACTAATTTTTTCTTAGCTTGTGTTCTGCCCAAGGTTGACGATATCAGTTAACGACTTGTCAATAGGTTGATAGCTCATCAATTGAAGTCTTTAACTAATTTCTTCTTGCCCTGTGTTCTGCCCAGGGTTGACGATATCAGTTAACGGCTTGTCAACAAGTTGGCATCCCGTCAACTATACTTTTTACCTCATTCTCCCTTGTTTTCTCCAATGTCAACTTATCCTGCATAAAGAAGTAAAATACCATTAAAAACAAAAAAAGTTTCTTAAGAACTTACAACTATTATTAGTCAAAAGGCTCAAATATGCCGTCAAAATGTCGGCACATCAATGACCGAATTGATTCTTCTTATAAGATTGATTTGTGTCCACCTAGTGTTGGAACTTATGATTTGAATGATAGAACATTGTCATGTGAAATTTGTGTTAATTAGCATATTTGTTATTCTAGTTCACTAATTGAGGTATTTTATGATTTGACTAGTGTCCCTCAAATGAGTGTTGACATTGATAAAGTTGATCATTTGAAAAGGAGTGATCTTTGAGCATATCTCTTGTATTGCTCCTAGAAATCATGTGATTAAAACTTTCATAAAAGATGACATTTGTCTTTTTGAGAAAGAGAATATATACTTTAATTCTCCATCTTTGATTGATTATTCTCTCTTTAAGTATAATGTCTTGTTTGATGAGGATAAAATCACTCCTAATATGGTACCTAGTGGTGTGAATTGTGATGGTAATGTAGCTATTATTGAGGGATATAATTTGTATAATAATCCATTATGGGATGTTGAAAAATAAGGTGCTTTTTGCATTCAAATTGATACTTATTCTTTGGATTGTCTTAATCTTAATAGTATACTTGATTATGTTCGTGAATCATATAGTGATCTTACAAGTGAGGACTCCATGGATGAAGTTATTATGTGTCACACCTTCTTCACTACTTATTTGCATACGATGATACTCTTGCGTGTGTTGAGTTTGTCTCTAATGTGGATATGGGTTTTAATGGAGTACATGGATGTTCTTTTGACAAAGATGGGTGGATATTCTTTCCTTTTGACGCTGGTGACACTTTACATGTGTGGGAGTTGGTCATGGATCCATCTCAAAATTGGTTTTATCTTGAAATAGAGGATCATTTGTGCTTTATATCTACTATATGTGTGTGTACCTACTTGGCATTATTTTGATTCCATTAGTTCCTTTATGATACCCTTATTTAATGATGCTTTGAATAGTTAAGTTCTATGTGCATATGAGGTTTTATTCTTCATGAGGTTAGTTGATGCTTGGCTATATCATAAGTTTGTGCATCCTTGGCATGTTGATGGATTTGTTAACCCTTGTGCTTACCCGATTTGTGCATCCTTGGCATGTTGATGGATTTGTTAACCCTTGTGCTAACCCTCATGTTATGAGGTCCTTGTGGTTTGTTTTCCCTATGGTTTTTCTAGGTTTGGATTCGAGGATGATTTCATGCATGTGTAAATAATATTTTCCTAGATTCAATTAGAGTTGTGGGTAGGCTAGATTATAAATATCAATGTCAATTTCTCAATCAAACATCAAATTTCACATTGGATTTTGTCTAATCTTAATGTGTATACTATTACTAACAATCGAATTCCTCAAATAGGTAAACTTATCTCTAAGAATCCCTATTAAATGACATCAATCAAGTCTTTTTTAGACCCTTATCTCCTTTTTCAAGCAAAATAAGATATTTAAGATAAATTAGAGTTTGCAACCTCTAATTATTAATGAAAACAAGAAATATTAGCTATACTCACAACACATAATCAATTAGGAAGACAAATAATTACTACCCATTCACTTATCACAATCCAATCATCACACAACCCTAAGTTGGGAATTTAACCAAGAATATTAGAGGACAAATAGATTATACCAATATGCTCATTCAAATCCGCCATTAGATTGAATAATCCACGTGAAATCTTTCAATCCAAATGTAGAGAGTCAATATAAAAGCTAATCCCAAACTTAAGGATTTGATTACAACTCTTCAAAAAAAAATGCAAAAAGATAGGGTTTGAAGTCACAAAATCCTATTTATATCACCTATAAATTTGAAAGAAAACAATTACAAAATTGCCACTGTACAGGTTCAGCGAGCTGGATCAAGCTCACCAAAATTATCGGCGGTGCACCAAATTATGTTTGATTGCCAAACTCACCCCAATTTTATGACCCTTTTCTATGAAGTCTGTTGCCTGTGGCCAGACGCCTTTGACTTCACTAAACTGTGTAGCGATGCACCGCCCTTGATCAACGCTTCACCAAACTTTAAGAACTCTTAGCCCTTGGGAAATATTAACTCTTACGATGTAGAGTCCACTTTGGTGAATCACCGGTGGCTTTGGCGGTACGCCAAACTACTTTTGCGATGGTAGATTTTCTCCTTGCCCTTTTTATCCACTTTTTGACTTCCTTTGTCCTCGTTTTGCTCCTTGTGTAATCTTTTGGCTTCAACCCTGAAAATCAAATAAATTAACATTAAAACTAGCTTAAATGGAATTGAGGACATTGTTTTCTCACCATATTTAGGCTAAATAAGCTGCAAAATGCCAGCTCATCAACACCCCCAACTTAAACTTTTGCTTGTCCTCGAGAAAATTAATGCACACATATGAAAACAACAATTCCTATAAATAGTTACTACTTGAAGCTCAAATACATGTATCTTTGTGAAAAGTACTTTGCCCTCGTGACTTTAAAAAACATTGGCACAAGTATCCATGATCAAACACTTAAACTATGAACCACAAGCCTCAAATATTGACTAGTCGCTACCAAACCAAGCATATGATCAAAGATATCAACAAAGGTCAATCAATGTGCTCGTGAGTGCAACTGAGTGCCCTCACAACAAGAATTTCCCTTTTCACACGATGCAATCAAATTAACAAAAAAGGGATCAACAAAAATCACTCTCGTTCCCAAAGAGGATCATGCACATGAATACCATACCATAGGCTTGCTAATATTTTCTATATCACCACAATTAAGCAGGCTAAATTGGAGATCACAATGGTCTTTTGTTGGCTTGCAATGTAGGCAACAAGTAAGGTAGGATATCATATGGTTTTAGTGACTCTACCTTCTTAAAGCACTACATCAGACCCTAACTCAATTCTTTCTCAATGATCACTCAATTTGACATGCTATGGACCATTTATAACAATTCTTTTGGTTGCACTTGCAAACTTCCTTCTCTCAGCCTTTTCAAAAGCAAAAAAACTCATTTATTTACAATCTAACTCTACAATTTCAACTTTTTTTGATCATTTTCATTCGCTTCCGATCTCTCTTTTTATATGTATTCACACAAATCCTACCCAACAATTACTCCACCCCAACTTAGGATTTTGAACTAACATAGTTTAAGGCCTCACCTACATGCTTCAAGGCAATTTTGGTTCAAAAGAGGGTATCATAGGAGAACGGGTTATGGCTTGTAACATGGTTGTCCAAAAAAGAGGTTACAAGGAACAAATTAGTCAAAACTTGATCACTCAACTCACAATGGGGAAGGCTATATGGTCAATTTCAAAGGCTCACTCTTGATTGATGGACTAAGGTCATTTCTCCAATGTTACAACACTCTATTTTTAGTGATAGACCAATAAGGTAAGATCTACCCATAACACAAGATCAAATCAAAGCCTCACCACTCATGACACTCAACTACACACTCGAAGCAACACTTTCAATTCCCTAATTGACATACCACATTTATTGAACATATCGAGGAAGGTATTCAAGTAGTCAATACGAGATCCAAATAGTCATAAAAAATGAGTGCCTAGCCACTTTAACTAAACCAAACAAAATTTAAAAGATGGGTATATTTATTGACAAAGGTGGGTTAATTCACAACTAATTTGTCAACTTCAAGCTGTATGCATGTGAAAATATCCACAAGAGTACTCTTTGAGTCAAAGTATTCTATTACTAGCACACTTCTACTTGAGCATCGTACAAAAATAAGCTTTATTGAACAAACACACAACTAAAAACTAAAATAATATGAAATAAAAGCAAACCAAATGCGAAACACAACACACACTCAAATAAAATTCAAAAGGCATGCACCCATAAAATCAAAATAATCCAAAATATTACAACCTAAATGAGAATAGTATCAGAATAAACATCAATCAAAATTAAAGTATTAAAATAATACAAAACCAACAATAAAACCCCCACTCAAGTAAAAGCAATGTCCTTAATGTAATAGGACTAAGAGAACAGAGTAGAATGAGTAAAAGTGGCCCCCTGTGACATGCTAAGACTAAGATGGTGTGTGTCCCACAAAAGCAGCATCAATTTGGGCATCAGTGTTCGACTTAGATCTAGAATTAGTCTATGGGTTTTGATGAGATATTAGTGTTGGATCATTCGTAGGGTCAGATATTTCCTTGGTGAGTTTGGACCCACTACCATCTGTCTGAGTAGGCTCTTTTATCGACCTAACCAAAATGTCCTCCACTATTAACTCCTTAAAGTCTTGCAAATCATCAAATATACTCGATGTGACATTATCTGCATCCTCAACACTGTCAGCACCTATCTTTTTCTCCTCCTTATTCTCAGAGGTATCCTCATCCTTAACATCATCCGATTTAGATAGATCAATCTCAAAGACACACTCTCTCTGTTGTAGTCTATGATGGCGCAACGCATAAATGAGAAAGATCGAGGAAATAAAGTTTATATACATGATTTTGAAATGTGTCAACTTCAGTGTGCATAACTATCTATTCCACATCCTGTTTACCCGCTTTCTATTGTGAGCTCAGATTATCAACATTCTCAGTAAAAATCCATAGTGCCTCTATAAATCCTCATATATCCTCATGAATGGAGTCCAAGGTTGCCTTAATAGTAGCCTGAATCATCTTAGGAACCTGTATCTTTAACCTCGCCTACCTCCCATCAATAGAGTCCTCTAAATGACCCTTCTAAATCACAAAAGCCTGTGTTAATAGAGAACTGTACTGACCCGTGGATATGGATGGCCTGGAGTTAGTAGTATTGGGTTGAGGTGGATGTGAGGATCGCTCAGCAGGAGGAGTTATAGGGGAATAAACTGCTACTAAAGGAAGAGTATCAACATGTACCTTCGGTGAAGTATCGATCAAAACCTTATTCTTTGCCTCAGCTTCACCCTCAGTATATTCTGCCTCAATATGTTTAATATTGCAAGAAGAAGATGGAGTGTACTCATAGTCTGTCTTGGTTCTAAAAGGACCCTTTTCCCTTCGACAAAGTTTCATAATCAAATAGGGGAATGTAAGTGACGTATTAGCTTATTGCACTCTCATGGAAATCTCGTGTGCAATAATCATCCCTAGATTCAATCTTTCCTTAGCAATGATAGACCCAATAAACACGGCCTCAGATGTTGAATAATGGATTCATTTTGAGATGGAATCAAGTTTCTACTAATGAAACCAAACCAATATAGGGCTTACACGCTGATGTCTTTTTTCTCAATTGCAACCATCAGTGCAATCCATGGTGGAGAGTAGTAACTAAGCATGGGTGACAACCACCTTTTATAATCATCAAGGTTTGTCACCAATCGAACCGCTAGATAATGACTACCAATGTTGGCACAACCCAGAACTTTATTGATTATGCACCTATTACACTTCACCTCAACCCCTCTAACCTCACATTATGTTTATCTTTTGAGGTTTATTTTTCTTTCTTGGTATGGGTAGTAATTTGCCATACTCCTCATAGAATATCCTGACCCAATTCGAGACATAAGCATATGGAGGCTTAGTGAAACGCTCAATGTTGTGAGACTTGATAGCTTTATGGTATCTATCCATCACCTCATCTATGTATAACCTCTTCTGGAATAGTATGTTCACCCTCTATTTTGAGCCTATTCATGAAACAAGGAGCAACACGGGGTTTAGAATCTGCAGTTGCTTTTGTTCTTTGATCATTCCTTTTGCTCTTAGCTGAGATTGATACTTGATTGGGGCATTAGAGAATGAATTGGGGTATTTCCCCCTTTTTCCCCTCCTTCAGACTTGGAGGATGTTAATTGGTATCTCGGATCAGAAGAGCTATACTCAAAATCCGACCCTTCATTAGCTTGCACATGAGCTTTTTTCATGGTCTTTTCATCCATCAATTTTGCTTTCTTCTAGACTGTTATTTTAGGATTGGATCTCCCAAGAATTTATACCCCTTTTTCTTTTCCACCTTTGGACTGAGGAAGGGCTTTATTTTTGTCTGCAACATGCTTTTACTTACCCATACCTGCATATATAATGAAGCCATGTACCAAAGCAGGTTTATAAAATACAAGGTTCAGGGGTTAGTATCGCTAAACTACTTTGGCACATCGCCAAAGAGTTTGGCGAACCCAGGGGACCATCGCCAAACTACTTTGGCACATTGCCAAAGATTTTGGTGAACGCAGGGGACCATTGTCAAAGTTTATAGTTGAAGTGACTTGTGTCAGGGTCAAGTTGGTGAGCTAGAGTGAGAGTTTGGCGAATTGACAAATAGGTTGGCAATGCTCGATGGAGTTCACCAAGCTGATAAATCCTAACCAAACTTGAACCACAACTCCTCTTCTCAAACTGTCTACTTTGGTGAGCTAGGGAGCACTTTGTCAATTCGCCAGTGAGTTTAGCGCATAGCTAGAGTTCTCAACCCATCAGCGAAGTAGATCTTCTTCCCCAACTTTAAACCCAAGCCAATTATGGAATTTTTTACAAATATTTTTCATAATGTGCACTCAAACTTCCCTAATATTAGACATCAATTACCCGACAAAACAATGTTTTTCCCTTAAGAATGTCATCACACAATCTATCATTGGGAAAAAATAGTCAAAATTTAAACTCAACAATAACCCCAAATCAATTTAAACCCTACATTCTATTTGGAAATCATGTTCACAACAAGGACGCTCTAGCAACTAGTTTGAACAAATTCAATGATTAAATTAAACACTAGACATGATTATATCAGTAACCCACAATCAAAACTACAAACTGACCAACAATTTCACAAATTTCGTTCGAATCATATGATTTATCACAAGAATTTCAAATAGCATGAACAATAGAGCACTAGGCTACTACAAAGTAGATTACACATGAATTGATTTAGACGAAGAGAAGCTAACCTTTTATCAGATAGAGATGCTAAATAGACAATTTAAGATTTACACAAATCCATAAAAAAAAATGATGAGGGAATGCTCTAGTGAATGGAGGTACAACAGTGATTGAATGATTAAATCAGAGTTTATGTGTGTGTGAGTTGGTGTTTTGGTGTGTGTAGGAGAGGGAAGTGGACAAGGATCATTGAGTAACGAGGAGCCAGATTATTAAGTCCTCATTTATTTTGAAATGGCTTTTGGGCTTCCTCAGTTGAGAGTTTGGAGAGCTCGACTTGATTCGCCAAAGTTGATGGCGATACGCTAGACTCCCCTTTTACTTACCAAAATTCAGCCTCAAGTGATAAACACACTTTCACCTCTAGTGATGCGCCTTAGCCATCGCCAAATAGTATGGTGATGTACCAAAGTCACATTTTTTGGAGCTCAACTCAATGGACAACCACTCCTTGCCTCGACCACCTTGTTCCACAACATGATTTTCACATTCCTACCCTTTTGCACACCTGCAACACTCAACACACTTTATTCAGAATAATGAAAAATAAAACTTGGGTTTCCTCCCAAGAAGCGCCTTATTTAATGTTGTGGTACGACATGGTAAAAGTCTTCACATCATTGAGGTAGAATGCCATAATCATAACAACTCTTGGTGCATATCCAAAGTAATGTTTCACACGTTGGCCATTACAATGAATTAAGACCCATATTTTCCTTTCAATTTGATCGCTCCACTAGATAAGCCTTACACTACCTTAAAAGGTCTCGACCACTTTGATTTAAGCTTTCTCGGAAACAACTTGAATTTTGTGTTAAACAATAACACTTCGTCACCACTTTTGAACTCCCTTTTGAAGATTTTGGCATCATGCCACCTTTTCATCAGCTTCTTGTAGAGAGCGAAACTCTTATAAGCTCTCAAATGGAACTCATCAATTTCTTGTAATTGCTCCACTCTAGACTTAGACGCGTCATCCCATTTCATGTTTAATTGATGCAAGGGCTACAAAGTATTGTATTCCAACTCAACCGAAAAATGACAAGCCTTGCCAAACACTAATTGGTATGGCGACATGCTAATTGGAGTTTTGAAAGTGGTCGTATATGCCCATAAGGCATCATCAAGTTTCTAGGCCCAATCTGTTCGATTGGCATTCAGGATCTTGGCCAAGATTCCCTTAATTTCTCAGTTTGACTCCTCTGGTTTCTTACTAGCTTGAGGGTGATAAGGTGATGTCACCGTATGCTTGACTCTGTACTTGGCTAGCAAGGCACCGAATGCTTGATTGCAAAAATGGGAACCCTATCACTAATAATAGCACGAGGTGTTCCAAACAGAGTGACTATTTGCTTTTTTAAGAATTAAGTGACACTCTTTGCTTCATTATTTGGCAATGCCACTGCTTCAACCTGTTACACCTCGGGTGTTTAAGGTGTCCTTCGTCCCGAGGCTTACAAGTCTAGACTTGAGATTTTATTATTACCAAGTTTGTTCAAAAATATTTTATTTAAATTAAAATTTAGTAAAAATTTACATTTTTATTGCCTTCCAAAAAATGTGTTAAATATTTATAAAAATTATTTAGTTGTGGTACATTTACGTATGTACTTATCTTAAAAGAGTTTTTATAATTTATTTCTATTTTAATTGAGATGCTAAGTCTAATTATATTGAGAAAATATTATTATATGAGGTAGGCTTTACTCGGAATAATTTTTTATTAATTGTGGTGTATTCAAAAAAAGATATATTTATTTTATTACGAACCTATGCAATACCCGAGTGCTTACATAATGAGAAAAATAATTTCTTTTGTGGACACCTCACTCCACATGGAAGTGGAGGAGTGCCAGCAACATTGAATTAATATGGTGGCATAGCCATTAGTTGCCATGTGTTATCCTTTAATTAATAGAAAAACAATTATCTATAGTAATTTGCACCATATAGATATAAATGTATATAAGGGTTAGCACATTAGTTACCGGAGGGAGATGCTAATTAAATTGTGGCTAGGAATAATGTCTTTTCTTATTGGAATTGTTTCCACCGCCTAGGCTTCATGTTACTATCTATTATTGTATTAACTTTCCTCTTTAGTGATAGAGTAATTAAGGTAGGAGCTTCCATACTACCAGAAATTGAGCCTATGGCAAAGAAATTTTTAGCAACGGTTCGAAAACCATTGTAATAGATGGAATATTATAACGGTTAAAATTGTTGTCAAAAGATTTGGCTCTAATGATATGATTTAGCGACAGACACTGTGTTATAACCGTTGTAATAGGTCTACCTATAGCAACAACTCTCCCAACCGATGCCAAAGTTATCTATGGCAACACCTAAAAGAAAAAAAGACATCAGTTACACCCTAAACTTATTCCGAAAAGTCACTTACACACTTAAACTAATCAGGCGACCTTTTACACCCTTATTCTTATTTTTAGTGGAACTAACCCCCCCCCCCTCTTTGTCTATGTGCCATGTGCGTGCAATACAAATATTTTGGGCGTGTATATGGGTACAATATATAGAAAAGGTTAACTAAAAATATTAAAAATAAATTTAATTATACACATGTCATTTTTCTAGCGGTTCCATTTATTCACTAATCTTTGTTTGCCTCTATTTCTTTTCACTTTTTTTAAAGAAATTCTTTTTTATTTTCCTTAATTTGATGTCTTCCTCTCTCATCATTTTCACTGCACTTGGTGCCATTAATGACCTCCAAAATGTCCGCCACGTTCAGCCACCAAAATGTTCACCAAGTCCAACTTCCTCTTTTCCCTCCAAAATTCAATTTATTTACTTAAAATGGGAAGAGAATCACCAAGGAAAGATTAGAAAATATTGATCCTAACAATCATCGGAAAAGAGTTAAAAGCTCATCGGAGTTTCGCCGAAAAATCCTATTAGAAAGTTTACGGCACTGACGAAATTTCTTCGAGAGAATCACCAAGGAAAGATTAGAAAATATTGATCCTAACAATCATCGAAAAAGAGTTAAAAGCTCATCGGAGTTTTGCTGAAAAATCCTATTAGAAAGTTTACGGCACTGACGAAAATGGGAAGAGAATCACCAAGGAAAGATTAGAAAATATTGATCCTAACAATCATCGGAAAAGAGTTAAAAGCTCATCGGAGTTTCGCCGAAAAATCCTATTAGAAAGTTTACGGCACTGACAAAATTTCTTCGAGAGAATTACCAAGGAAATATTAGAAAATATTGATCCTAACAATCATCGAAAAAGAGTTAAAAGCTCATCGGAGTTTCGCCGAAAAATCCTATTAGAAAGTTTACGGCACTGACGAAATTTCTTTGACCTCCATCATTTCATTTTCTTTTCCCCGAAGCACATAGAAAAACACCTTCCTCAAATCTTTCACCTTGTAATCCAATCCCAAGATCTAAAAGCATCGATTGAAAAGTTTCTACCTTCACCGAAGAATCAAATTCCGACGAACTTTACTTTTGTCTTCGTCGCTATCTATCTCACGACTAATCCTTGTTGAGAAGCCTTTGGATTTTGGTTTGCTTGTGTAACACCCCGTATGTTTTCGAACCTATTTAATTACCGTAACATTCATGGAATTATTTGGACATGAGAGTGTTGGAGAATTATGCATTAATTAGTGGGCTTAATTGATCTTGTGCAAATGGGCTTAATTTAAGGCCCAAAAATTAGCATGAATACATGGCCCAACAAGAAGGAAATGATCCATTCTTGCTTTGACCAAAGAAGACTCTCAATTATTGACCAAAATGGATAAGGGTGACTCTCAAGGGCCTATATAAAGGGCAATAAATCAGATTTTATGTCACGCCCCGAATCCCATCGAGACATGATTGGCACCCGTAGCCGATAAGGCCCGAGAGAACCAACCTTTGCCTATGTTCAATCATACGCATATAATAATCACCATTGCATCAAAACGTGAAAGACGAATAAAGGAGAACATGGGACATCTTTATACATACATATGAAACTTGGCCGTTGAGGCCATCCAGTCAAAACAACATATGTCCTTTACACTGATACACCCACATCTGTCTACAAAAGCCTCTAACAAAATGCATTGACCAAATGAAGTAACAATCGGGACAAGTTCCCACTTGATACGACATGTACAACAGTGACTCGGTGAGGCCCCGAACTAACTGGAGCTCACCAAAGATTTGCAGCACTGAGAATCTACTGTGGAGGCCTACTAGTGCCTGCACCTGCAACATGTAAGGTAAGTCCCCAAAAGGGGTCAGTACGAAGAATGTACTGAATATGTAAGGCCATAAGAAACACTGAGTCAGTGCATAAGAACGTCAATGGAAATAATTATAAGAGAAACTCAATATGTGGAATCCTGTACCTTTCCTTCATTATTATCATCTCCAATGATGCATACATAATAAAATAACCATGGAATCAACATAAGAGAAATAGCAAATGTAACCAAACTCTCTTTCTGTAGGTGGGATACCATGTACATTACATTCTTTCTTTCACTTGCCTTTACTTTACTTTACTTTACTCATACACTGTTACACTGTTAGGGCCCTCATCATGCAGGTGATCTTGTCACCCCATGGATAAAATCATGTCATCATGCAGGTGTTCATTTCACCCCATGGATAAAATCATGTCATCATGCAGGTGTTCATTTCACCCCATGGATACATCATGCAGGTGTGTTCTTTCACCCCATGGATAAGATCATGTCATCATGCAGGTGTTAATTTCACCCCATGGATACATCATGCAGGTGTGTTCTTTCACCCCATGGATAAATGGCCATCATCATGCAGGTATTTGTACCCCATGGATAAATTAGCATCATCATGTTGGGATCGAGTCGAGCTAGGCTTATGCCCCTAGACTTGCCACCCATAAATCAATCATTAACCACATTTGCATTACTTGATTCTTACTTCATTTCATTACTTTGAGATTGATACTTCAACTTGTGAGAGATTGATACTTCAACTTATGAGAGATTGATACTTTGATTTGGAATATAACATTGATGGAACCATGAAATATTTATAACATTACTCAAAGTGTATGAAACATGTGAATGACAATTGATCAATGCATAAAGAACATATGATGAACCATAATTGATACCCGAAATTAGGGTACCTTGGCTTATGAGGGATTGATACTTTTGTAGCCATGACATTGTTGGAAGCTTTGAAACAATAACCAATGAGCTAGAGACGTGTATATAAACATTCTTGGAAACATACTGTTGGAACCGTTGAACAATGAACAATAAACAAGATACATGAGTATGATCACTATTGAACCCTTGGAACATAACCTCATTGCTCTGTTGGAACATTACTGCAGGATATGAGACATGTGTAGAACTCTATTGGAACTGTGGATCATGACACTAATTGGAACACACCCATATACTTTACCTTACTCTTGTACTTTATGAGATTAACACCCTAGCCAAACACGTACTTACATGCACATCTCACTTCACCCCTTTATCTTATGAGATTGACAATTTCACTTATGAAGTATAACTATACTAACTTGCACATCACCTCGCTTATTACTCTTATGAGATTGATACTCTTACAGTTGGTACAAGGATAAGCATCATACCATAGGACTCCTCACATGATTGGAACAATGATATTCAACTAAACAAGCTCTCTTTACCTCATCGCTCTTAGTGGGATAATTCTCGTAGGATCAACAACATATGACAACTTAAGAACTTCCACCCATAAATAAGAACTAAGTGATTCATGATTCGTATAGGAGTAAAACACATATGACTATCAATATATCACCCCTAGTTGGCATACTATAGAACCCCCTTGGTATAGTACACTTTTGGAACCTTAACATAATGATCACTAAATACGATACATGTGGATACTAACTATTCATCACCCTGCAATACTAACTATTCATCACCCTGCGATGCAATACCTTAGACCATTTGGAACTTTTGACATATTAGCCAATGAACGTGAGTCAACAAATGGACATGAGTCAATCAATAAACATGAGTTATACGATTCACCATTGACCAATGAATAAGGAACATATGAGTATCTCTAGCCAACTATTGAATATGAAATACCTTAGAGTATTTCGGAATCAAGTGAGTGTTATGACAGTGTGAACATCATATGTTGCAGAAGGATATAAAAGTAACCTTACATACCTTATCTTCCCAAGGTAAGCACCCAATCAACTATGTGAGCGCAACAATTTCGCTCCTTCTTTACGTTTCACTCTACATCACAATTATATAATGGAACCAACATTAACCACCAATTACTTTGCAAATGCATACAATGTCAATAAATTACATGTTTGCCTTTAAACATGTCATTTCCCCTTGACAAATCCATTGACAAAATTATTATTCCAAAAAGTCCATAATATTCCCAACAGTGACCAATACATGATAATTGATACATTTCACCACAACACTTCTCCTTTACACTTTCTTAGCCATCACACATCACAAATAACCCATCAAATGACCTTAATACAACTCATAACACATATCGGCCAAAATCCCACAATTTCCACTTATAGACAAGAACAAGTTTAATACCAAAAATAACACCATACATGTTCATATTTTGTCCATACCATGCTTTTTCATCAAAGGCTCAAGGCCTAATTCAAGTTCAAATTACCAAGATGACACATCTTTCACCAAAGGCAAAATACACTATTCACCACCTTGCCAACATAACTAACATAATATACATAACCTCCCATGTATATAAGATGTTAATCCATGAAAATAAACACTTACCAAAGCTTGGAATAGGATGATCTTTGCCAAAGAGTCCAAAGGATATTTTGCTTTAGGGTTTGGAACTTGGAGAAATATTGGAGAAAATATCATAAAGGCATGAGAGCTTTGGACAGTAAAAAATCTGATCTTGGGGCCTTTATATAGACCCCAAGTCATACTTAGCCACATTTGGAATTAATTGATAGGTTTACTTGGTCAAATCTTGGAAGAATGGGTCATTTTTGCCTTCGGGCCTTCTCTTTTGTTCCATTTTGGGCCCTAATTTTGGGCCCAATAACACATATCCATGTAACCCACCAAATTTCATGTATTATTCACCTTATATCTCATGTTTACATAATTCCATCATGTCACGACAATATTCTTTTAAACAATTCTCATTCGTCCTTTCGATCGCAAAAATTGGAATTCTAGTCGCCCTTGGCTTCATTGAACATTTTGGATCACTATTCACATTTCATGATTTGATCATGTAGGAGTATGTAGGAGTATATTAAAGTGTTTGAATCTTTAACAATGCTCAAATAACTCCAAAGAACCAAAAGAAACCATCGAGAAATCGTCGTAGAATTGCGTTACGAAACGACGCCGGAAAGGGCATAAGTGTTGTGCCTTGCGCCACACCCCCTGAAACAGGGTATTGGCGCAAGAATCTGGCCTTCTATGAAGTTTCTTCAGGCTGGTGGCTTGCGCCACACCCCTGAAACAGGGTAGTGGCGCAAGTTTCAGCAAAATGCTGAAATTTCGGCCACT
This sequence comes from Capsicum rhomboideum, assembly GCA_031232105.1. Classification (NCBI taxonomy): domain Eukaryota; kingdom Viridiplantae; phylum Streptophyta; class Magnoliopsida; order Solanales; family Solanaceae; genus Capsicum; species Capsicum rhomboideum. The sequence continues at coordinate 58,849,508 of CP124718.1, forward strand.
TATCCAATGTTTACGTATCGTCCAATCCCTTATCAAAACACTATAAAATACTTACTTAGTGACCTTAATCATCAAGTAAACATGACTCCAAGTCACCAAATGAGGTTAGAATGTGTATGGGGTATTCCAGAAATGCTTCAAGAAGTCACAAAACACTTCCTATGCAAGGCTCGTCACATGTACAAGGCCAAGTTTTAATTGTTCTCATCTTTCACATTTCCAAATACATACTTATAACTATCGACACCTAAGTAAACATTATTCAATGCCATCAAATAGGGTTGGGAAGGTACGGGGTGTTACATTTTATTCACACAAAAGCCACATGACCTTTCTAGATTTTTCTAAACTTTTCTCTCAACACTCAAACCCTAAGCTATCTTCCTCTTGGGACAAGATCACTCCTTGGAAAGCTTTGGTAAGTGTTTAATCTCATGATTTAATATATTATATGCATGGAATATGGTGTAGATCATGTTGGTTATGTTGGTGAAGTGTGGGAAGTTCACTATGTGTGAAACAATTTATGTTTGCTTAATCGGTGAAGGTTTTTGCCTTGTAAACTTGAAAATGGACTTATGGTCTTAAAGAAAGTGAGTTTTACGGATTCAATATTGACATATGAGATGTTATTAGAGCCTTAACTTGTTTTATTCTTGTACATAATATTTGGAATTGTTATTACGAAATTGGGCTTGGAATTGGTGACGTATTGAAAGAAAAGTATAGTTTGGTGATGTTTATGTGTGTTGTGAAACCATGGTTGTTTGTTGGAATTTAAGATGATCTAAAATATGTTAAGAGAAAGTTAGTTATGATCATGGACTATTTATTACAAAAAAAGACCCAAAAGAGACCCTTTTTGGTCGAAACGGGCATCCGCCCTCACAGACAAAGTACCTGCGGGTGTAGGTGCCCCTGGACACTGCCAAGGGTCACCTGCGGATGCAGGTCAACCACCTTCAGGCGCAGGTGGCTTCGCAGGTTGGGCCAGAACTCCGTTTCGGTTGTTTTTACTTCTCTTTGACCCTCAAAAGCCCCTATACCCTTTATGGATGCAATTATCAACTTATGGTACCTTTTAAATGACTATAAAGGAGTATCCCGAAGGTATTTTGAATGGTATAAAATATGGATTGTTGTTAAAGTGTTATTGTGAAAGCTATCGAGTGACTTGATGGAGAAAAGGTAACATAGTGTTAATGAGGAAGTGTAAAGGGTAAACTTGGTATGAAATGTTATTAGTTAATGGTGTCTTGGTCAATGTGTGAAATGTGATGATGTTGTTGTCATGGTAATGCAGTGGATTGTATTGTAAAGTATGAAATAACGCTATATAGCAGTCACATAACTCATTGTCATCTTATGCACTTGTAAGGTAACTAGTTGTTAACGTGAGCTCTGTTATGAACTTGTGTTGTAGAGTGACACATAAGAAAGGAACTGGATTGTTGTATTCACATCTAGGACAGTATATTCATATTGAGATGATAAGGTATGTAAGGTTACTCTTTCTGTATCCTTCTGCAGCACATAGCGTTCTCATTGACGTTGTACTTGTTCCATTCCGAAGTGTTCTAAAGTATCCCAGCTCAGGTTGACATATATTGCTATTCGCATGTTTCTTATTCTTAGACCGATTGTGATTCATGTGTCTCTTATTCATTGACTGAAGTTCCAAAGCCCTCATAATATTATAACGACTAAAAGAACTATCTCAAGAAAAGTAATAACGTAAGGAGAATCTATTCATTCTTAAGTAGCATTGCCAATAATGTTATGAAAACGAATGTATCAATTTCTCACAAATGAATGTATCAATCTCTCAAAAGTAAGAAGTAATGCATATTTGTTGGTTTCAAGAAGAAAGGAAGTGAAGTAATGGATATATGGTTACTTACTTTATAGTTACTTTATGGTTCTTTGAGTACGGGTGGCAGCTCTGGAGGCATACGCAAGCTCGAGCCAAACCTGCTTCATATATTGACGGTTACTTTTATTGATGGTTGCATATTCACGGTTACTTTTATTGACGGTTGCATATTGACGGTTACTTTTATTGACGGTTGCATATTGACGGTTACTCATAGTGACGGTTGCATATACTGATGGTTATGTATTCAACGGTAATGTGAATGGTAATGTACATAAGGAAAGAGGTTAATGAACATAAAGTTTGTGGTTCCAAGCGTTCAGATTGATGGTTTGTCTATATTGGCTATTCCTTCATATTTGATTCCATTAAAGGCCTTATGTATCATGCAGTTTCTTATAGCCTTACATACTCAGTATATTCTTCGTACTGACCCCTTTGGGGGAATTTACCTTACTTTCTGCAGGCACAGGTACTTACACCCCTTTGCGGATCTTTGGTGAGCTCCAATTGGTTCGGGGCTTTCCGAGTCATAGTGTACATTAATTTTGGTATTATAAAAATGATGTATAAAGTGGGGACTTGTCCCGACTTTGGGATGGTTATGTACATGTATCTGTAGAGGCTTTGTAGATGTACGTGGAAAGGTGAATGTAAAGAGATGTATGTTCATTTTGACTTAATGGCCCTAACGGCCAAGTTTCATATATAGCATATGTTTCCATGACTTCCGCATAGTTGCATGAGATATAGTGATGTTCAAATAGATACATGCATACGAATGGTATGAGCAAAGATTGGTTCTCTCGGGCCTCAACGGCTTCGGGTGCCAGTCCGCCTCAATGGGATTTGGGGCGTGACAAAAGTGGTATCAGAGCAGGTCGTCCTAAGGTTGTCTACAAAGTCGTGTCTGAGTAGAGTCTTACTTATGGATTTGTTGTGCACCACATTTATAAGTAGGAAGCTACGGGACATTTAGGTGTTGTTTCTTTTCTTCATTTCTAGATCTTGTAATAGAGCCAATGATGTAAGTGGAATCATATCTGACCACTGTACATGGTTTTCTTTGGTATAGTAAAATGCCGATGACTAGACGAGGTAGGGGCAAAGGTAAACAAGTAGATATTCCTGTCAAAGAAAGAATGAGTAACTCACCACCTGACCAAGCTAGTCAAGGTGAGGCTGATGCTGAAATTGCATCGCGGTCTTCTTCTACTTTTCCAGCTCCGAAAGAGTTGAGGGGTACAGATATACCGGCAGAACCTCCTGTAAATGTCACTGACCAGGAGTTAAGAAATGCAGTGCATATGTTGATAAAACATATATAAAAAATATTAAGACTATGTGTCAGGATTTACCAAAATTATATTTTTCGGATGAAAATAGACAATTTATATATATAGTAGAAACAGATCCAATTTGGGGGGTTGCGGATAACTTGGATCTTTTCTTCATTTTATGAATTAATTGATTCTTCATAATATTGTTATGAATTAAATGATTCTTCATACTATTGTTTTTCTAGTGGAATTAATCGTAAAATCTCTTTTATATTTTTTGTTATGTGTTCTAGATATAGTATATCTTGGGTTCTTTGATATTCTTCTATGTTGATTGTTAATAAATTCTGTACTAACATTCTGTCCTTTCTAGTTTGTATCTAGTGTTGGAGTGATTCGTATTTAGTCATTAGTCTGAGTAGTATAAATCTAATTCATATCTTTCTTCGTCATAATCTGATATATTAAATTCTAACCAATTTTGTTGCATTAATTCTATTATTCCATAGGTAACTAATATATCATAGATTTTTCTTCTTATGTCATTATCAAGGGGTCTAAGGGTATATAATACAAGTATTTTGTAATCATTATTTTCATCTATTAAAGGGGTATGGTTGCTCATTTGGTATGTATTATTCATTTTATCATGTATTGTCTAAACATATTCCCTCTAATCTCTTTGTTGATCATTACCTGTATCATTTATAATAAAGTTATTTTGAATAATCTTTTCTGGCCACTACTATGATTTTTCGGCTTCAATCGTTTACCCTAACAGCGCCTCAATTTTGTCTACTCCCCTTTAACGGCCTCTTTGCCTACTCGGTTTCGACCGTAGGATGGCATAGTCTGGGCTTAACTACTCTTAGCCTAATATTTCATAGCAAGCTTTCTCAAGATATTCAATATAACAATACTACAACATGATAAATAGTAATGATATTCAAGAGATTATAAGGAATATAAGAGTTTAGTTATACATAGTCATGAATATGTATACCTGAGTTGGTAGCTTATCGGAATCCATAACTGATATCTTATATATCTGCAAAAGAGAGAATTTTTATTAAGTTGGGTGCTCAACACATGAGCTGATTGCTGAGGATGCCTTCCTCTCTTCTTACATTTGCATATATATAGAAAACTAAAATGGCCTTACTATTTACATCCGGCCTTTCAAAAAACTAAAACTAATCTGACTCTTACTATGCGTCTCTTACTATTCATATATGACCTTATTATGCGGCCTTTACTATTTATGAATAGTACTTGACTCTTACTATTTATTACTATTTACTAGTCACGTCTTTGTGACTTTACCAAAAGAAAGCAAACATTATTATGAATTCTTTACAAAAGAAAAGAAAACTTTAATAAAGTAGTACTATTCACATATCTCTTCGTTTTCTGGAATCTTCTTTATGTCATTCTCTTATTTGTCCGTCTCTATCTTCTTGTCTGCCTGGTTTTGTCTATTCCATGTCCTATTCTAGTTGTATGTCTGGTATTTCTACAGTATCTTCTCCATTGCATTTTGAGCATCGGTGGTCTGCATATTTGTGTCCAATTGTCTTGCAATATCTGGTCAATAATTCTTGTGAAATAAAATTCTTCTTAAGTGCTCTTGTTGTAGGTTGTTCCTCTAGTCGAAGTAAGGATAATATCCATTTTTTTGACTTCTTCCATATCTGCTTCTCGTAGTTCTAGTGAATTTGCATAAATCATTAATTGGTCTCGTGAATAATAACTCCATATGGCATTGCCATTTAAATAATTGTTCGTTGGCTCTTGAATAATAGTTGATATGCCAATGATTCTCTTGTTGGCATAAAAACCTGGTATTTCTATTTCTGGTATCTCAGGTTGCTGTTCAATATCTTTGGGAATTATCATATCTCTGGTTAATCCTATCTTTACTACTTGTATGATGGGTTTTACCTCATTGTACAGTATCTCTGCTGGTGTTGTATAAAATTTGATATAAAATAAATTTCCTTTTGTAATTCTTTTATATGTCAAAAAGGCTTTATGTATTTCGAGTATTCCGCTTAGCTCCTCGCCATCGTATGTATATACAGTGTTCAGTAGTCCGTAATGATAGCAAGTTTTTACTAGATTGGAATTGGTTTTTAGTTGTGCTATTAGTTTATTATAACCTTGTAATTTTTGGGTTATGTAATCTTGGGTTTTTTTTGTTGTTGTGGTAGATCTTGGTTGAAGATTCAAATATGTCTAGATTTTGTGGATATTTTTTTTGTAGGTTTGGGAGATGTGGTTGTATATTTTTTTATCCTGGTTTAAACTGTCTGCGTATGTGGAGGTTTGAGGTTGTGTGGTATTTTGTGGCTTTTGTATTTTTGGTGTAAATGGCTTTGCAAATATACTGTTTAAATTGGTATTTGTATATGGCTTTTTGGTAGCTGGTCCACTTGTACCTGCAACATTAACAAAATTGTCATGGGTTTTTCGGAGTTTCCCAACGTCTCCTTCTACCTCTGGAATTTTTGAGTCTTCCGATCGACTTATCTCAGTATATTTATAGTCATGCGGCTGACTTGTACTAGCTTTAGATTTCAGTTTAGCTTCATCAATCTTTAGCTTTTGTGCTTCAAAGTCTATACTGTCCACTTTTATACAAAGTGTAGTTAGAGCTTTGAGTATATCTTCCATTGTACTATCTTGTTCAGTTTGAGTAGCTTTGTCTTGATAAGTAATCTGCAATGACATTTTTATTAGATTTAACTAACTCAATTGTAAATGTAAAATTCTGTATATTTAATACTAATCTCCGTATTTCTTTTGTTGTCACTGAATCGTTTATCTTCCGTGTTATCCACCATTTTACCTGTGTGTTATCTGTTCTTACAATAAATTTGTTATATACAATATATGGCTCAAATGCTAATAAACATTTATATAATACAAATAGTTCTTTTCTATTTATTTCCCATTTTAATTGTGGTTCGGTATACGATCTTGAGTAATATCTACAATGATATTCGATTTTGTTGTTCTCGTATTTATACTTAAGAACTCCTCCATAACTATGATTGCTAGAATCTGTTTCTACTATATATATAAATTGTCTATTTTCATCCGGAAAATATAATTTTGGTAAATTCTTACACATAGTATTAATCTTTTTATATATGTTTATCTTTTTCATCAAAATAGTATTCACTATCTTTCTTTAATTTTTTCTGTAAGGGTTTTAAGTTTTCGGCTAACTTGGGTATATATTCTCTTACCTGGTTAACTAGTCCTAAGAATGATTGTAATTTCTTTTTTGTATATAATGCTTCGTTTGAATTAATTATTTTTTTGCACGATATGAGTTTGCATTTTTATTCCATTTTTATCTATTTGTATGCCTAAAAATTCTATCTGCTTTTTCATTATTTCTTCTTTCTTTTTACTTAAACTAATTCTTGATATTTCTATTATATGTATAAATTTTTCTAATAGTTTTATATGTTCGTCTTGTGTTCTAGAGTATAGTAGTATATCATCTATATATACTATACAATTTTCTAGTTGATTAAAATAATTATCCATAAAGTGTTGATATCTACCTGGTGCATTTTTATAGCCAAAAGGTAATACATTCCATTCATAAAATCCTTGTGGTACCGTGAATGCTGTTAACTTTTTAGAATTTTCTTCTAGCTTTAAATGGTAAAATCCTGATTTACAATCAAATTTACGAAAATAATTATATCCTTGTATTTGTCTTATTTTTAGTATCTTGTTTGGTATTGGGTAATTATATGTTTTTGTTTTTGCATTTAAATTTCTATAATCTATAACCATCCTACTTTTTTCTCTTTTTTGTTCACTATGTTTATTTACTATAAATGCTGGGCTAGTATGTTTACTATTGCTTTCTTGTATATAATTATTGTCTAGTAATTCTTTTATGTGTAGTTTAAATTCTGTTAAATCATCAAAATTGTATTTTAGTGGTTTTTGTGTTATTAAACTGTTTTCATCTATTAATTCAATTTTTACTTTTGTTTTGTGTTTTTCCCATCCTTGTAAGGGATTATCATTATACAATAATTCTAGTTTGTCTTGTATTATTTTTATTTTATTTATCGAAAATATAATTATTTCTATCTTTTGGTCACTTGTTTTTATGTTTTCTAGCTTCTGGGTAATTTTTTCACTTCCTTTAATCCAAGGTGTTGTTTTTCTTAATTTATTGTTTACTCTTTTAGCTCCTACTTTTTGTTTACATGGGGTAGTAAACCACCAGTATGTTTTTGTTAGTATATGTGGGTATAATTTATCTATGAATGGCATTCCTATAAGTATATCTTTATTTGTGAATTCATAACTATACATTTCTTCTATGTTTAATATTTTATCCCATATTTGTATTTTTATATTTTTTGCCTTATATGTTTATCATGCTTCCTTCATTATTAAGTCCTGTAACTACTATAGGTGTTTTTAATTTTTCCCATTTGTCTTCTGGTAGACAGTTATGTTTACATAGATTAGTTTCTGCTCCTGTATCTATCATTGGTGTGTAATATCTGTTATAATATCCTTCTATTATTATTTTGGCAAGTAGTCCAGTGACAGGCAATGGCAGTGAGGCTAGAGCAGCTAGTCGGATGACACAGGATTTTCTGAAATTAGACCCTCCCATATTCACTGGGTCAGATCCGAAAGCAGATCCATAGGACTTTGTGGACCAAATTCAAAGGGCTCTAGAAGTTATGCATGTGACTGGTGTTGAAACAGTTTGATCTCGCAGCATATAGACTAAAAGGCGAGGCTATATTATGGTACGAAGACTAGAAACACTCGAGGGGTATTGATGTACTTCCAGCTAGTTGGGAAGAATTTAAAAAGGCATTCCTTGATCATTACCTCCAATATGAGATCCGTGAGGCTCGTGCGGATCAGTTTTTAAATCTCCGTCAAGGGAATATGAGTGTCAGAGAGTACAGTCTTCAGTTTAATTCTTTGGCTAGGTATGCTCCAAATGTAGTAGCCACTATAGCCGACAGAGTCCATCAATATGTGGACAGATTGGAACCATATTTGGTGAGGGACTGTACTATTGCTGCGTTAAATAGAAATATGGATATAGAAAAAATACCAGCCTTTGCACAGAAAATGGAGGATCAGAGGCAACGGAGAAGGACACAGGAATTTGAAGAAGAGCCATCAAAGAGAACTAGGTTTATGGGACAGTTTATGGCGTCCCAAGGAGACTTTAGGCCTCTGGTTTTTAATAGACCTCCGAGACCCTCACTTTCTTATCCTACAGCAGACACTCAATCTCAATTCCAAGGGCTTAGAGGCAGTTACGTTGATCAAAGTAGTGGAATTCGAGATTCACAAACAGTGGGGTATCGAGAACAAGGAAGTATGAACCAATCGGGGTTTTCTCGCCAGCCGTGTCAACACTGCGGAAAGCTTCATTTAAAGGAATGTCGATTTGGAACGAATATTTGCTTTTGGTGTGGTATGTCCGGGCACCTAGTAAGAGACTGCCCAAGAAGGGACAGGGGTAATAGGACTCGACCTATGGGATCAACCATTGCATCATCATCATCGGCTCCTTCATTAGGCCGAGGTGTACAGCCTGTTGGTCGTGGTAGAGGTGCTATAGGAGCATCCAGTTTTAGTGGAATACAGGACCATACCTATGCTCTAGCGGGTAAGGCCTACCCTGATGTGGTGATAGGTATATTATCTGTCTTTTCATATGAAGTATATTCATTGATTGATCCGGGTTCTACCCTACCATATGTTACTCTATTGATTGCTGAAATTTTTATTTTTTTAAAAAAAAAAAACACCAAAATTATTAGTTAACCCATGTGAGGTATCTACACCAAAAGGGGAAGCTATTGTAGCTAAAAGAGTTTATCGTAATTATATAGTAATTGTTTATGGTCATGACACACTGATTGATCTTATTGAGATGGAAATGATGGATTTTGGATGTTATAAAGGGGTTGTGCCATAGTAGATTATCGAGCTAAGAAGTTACATTTCCATCTTCCATAAAAGAATGTTCTTGAATGGAAGGGTACTGTGGAATTACGGAGAGAAAAGAAAATGATATCCAATGGGATTTATAAGGCCTAGTATGTTCCCTTGGGGTGCACCAGTATTATGTGTACGGAAGAAAGATGGCACATTAAGAATGTGTATTGATTGTTGGTAACTGGATAAAGTAACGATTAAGAGCAAATATCCCCTCCCCAGAATTGATGATGTATTTGACTAGCTACGGGGTGCCAAATATTGTTTTAAAAAGAGAAAAAAAACAGAAGATTGATTTGGGATCGGGATATCACCAAGTCAGGGTTGGAGGCAAAGTTATGCCCAAGACAGCTTCCCGAACACGGTATAGACACTATGAATTTCTAGTTATGCCATTTGGGCTAACCAATTTACCAACAGTTTTTAGGGATTTAATGAATAGGGTGATTAAGCTATTTTTAGATGTATTTGTGACCGTGTATAGAAGTGATATTCTGGGTTACTCAAGATCACGAGAGGACCATGCTAATCACTTGCAACAGGTGTTACTAATTTTTCGTGATCATAGGTCATATGCAAAGTTCTCCAAATGTGAATGTTGGTTAAAAATCTGTAGCATTCTTGGGTCACCAGGAATAAGAGTAGCTACATCAATGATTGAAGCAGTAGAAAAAAAAATTGGCCAAGGACATAAGAAAACAAAGCTAACACATAAGGCCAGTAAGTTCCAGTGGAATAATGCAGGTGAGAAGAGTTTCCAAGAGTTGGAAGATAAATTAACTCCCACACCCGTATTAGTACTTCTCGAAGGCACAGAAGGGTCTGTGGTATATTATGATACCTTAGGGATCGTTTTGGGGTGTGTATTGATTCAGCATGGCAGAGCGATAGCTTATGCCTTAAGACACTTGCATTTACATGTGAGAGTTTGAGTTAGCAGTAATATAACGCTACCACTTATGGGGGTTCACATATATATATATATATATATATATATACTGATCATGAAAATTTATATTTATGTTTAAGCAGGAGGACCTCGATGTGAGGCAGCAAGCGTGATTGGAACTCTTAAAAGACTGTGATATGGATGTTTTATATATCATCCAGGGAAGGTAAATGTGGTAGCAAATGTATTAAGCCACAAAGCAATAGGAAGCATTAATGGTCAGTTTATGGAAAAGCAAAGTATAGTTAAGGATCTACATCAATTAGAAAGATTGGAGTTTCGTCTTCTTGAAGCTCGAGATGAAAGAATTATAGTGTACAATACGGTAGAGTCTTCATTTGTAGCTGAGAGAAGGAAAAGCAGTATGTAAATCCTATTTCCTTTCAGTTGAAAAAAAAAAAAAAACGTACAATGAAGTTCGTCGAAAGGTACTTGAGCTTACATAAGGAAGGAATACTTCAATATCAAAGTAGATTAGGTATACCAAATATAGAGATGAGCTAAGGAAATGAATTATCACAGAAGCACGTCATTCACGATATTCTATTTCATTCGGGAGATACCAAATGTACCATGGTTTGGTAAAAATGTATTGGTGAGGTAATATAAAGAAAAAGAACATTGCAGAATTTGTAGCTCATTGACCAAATTGTCAATAGGTAATAGTAGAGCATCAGAAATCTGGAGGTTATATGTCGATACTAGAAGGAAAGAATTAGAATTTACCATAGGTGATTGGGTATGTTTGAAAGTATCACAAATGAAGGGGGTAATGAGATTCAGGAAGAAGGAAAGGTGGCCCTATATAGGTCCATATGAAATTATCTGAAGGTTTGAGAAAGTTTCGTATGAATTGGTACTATTCCAAGAACTCTCCACAGTTCATTCATTGTTTCATCTTTTGATGCTTCGTAAACGCATAGGAGATCCATCTCAAATGTCTCCCATTGAAGATGTGCAGTTTACGGAAGATCTCACATATGAAAAATGTCACACCTCGAGTTCCAACGAGACGTGATTGGCACCCGTAGCCGATAAGGCCCGAGATAACCAAGCTTTGCTTACATTCATTCATATGCATGCCATAAGAACATCACTATCACGTAAGAACATAAAAGGCTCAGATCGAAATTCATGGAACATGAAGATATATACATATATATGAAACTTGGTCTTTAGGGCCATCAAGTCAAATGGACATACAACTCTTTTTTCCACATTCATTTTTATACCCACATACGTCTACAAAAGCCTCTAGCAGAAATACATACATGTCCAACCTAAGTTCGGGACAAGCCCCGCTTTACATAACATATACAATACCAAAATCAATGTACGACTTGGACACGGAAAGCCCCGGACCAACTGGAGCTCACCAAAGATCAGTATATGTCCTGCAGCTTATTGGGGAGGTCTACTAGAACCTGTGCCTGCAACAAGTAAGGTAAATCCCCCAAGAGGGGTCAGTACGAAGAATGTACTGAGTATGTAAGGTTGCATGAAACTGAATCAGTATATAAGAACTTTCATGGAAAATAATTACAAGTGACATTCTCAATATGGATAAGCCATCAAGTTATATATTTGGAACTGCATGCATTACTTTCGATACTCTCTTCACTTTAGTGCTTTTGTATTTTTTCTTACTCACTTACTTGTCAGTCATTAATTATATACTGCCCGGACCCAACTGATCAGTGGGAAATTGATAATATCGTCATGCAGGTGTTCATTTCACCCCATGGATACACCCATAATGTTGGGATAGTAATCATGAAGGTGTGTTCTTTCACCCCATAGATATCGTCATGAAGGTGTTTATTACACCCCATAGATACACTCATAATATTAGGATCGTCATCATGAAGGTGTTTATTTAACCCCATGGATACACTCACTCATGAGAGATTAATACATTAAGTATCATGACATTATTGGAAGCACACATATATGCATTTCGTTATTCTTAATTTCATGAGATTGATACTTGATGGTTAAAACATTATTAGAATGTGGAACATAACATTTTTGGGATTTTGGAATTATGTCCATGTTTATCTAACATATGAGCAACAATGACTAAAGAATGAGGAGCATATGACTTAACAATAGATAACAACCTGATTGAGAAGCCTTTGGACATTTCGGAATGGGGTAAGTACATAACTCGTATGAACAACATGTTGCAGAAGGATATAGATAGGATAACCTTACATACCTTCACTTCCAAGTATGGATACGCAAGCCTATATATGAACACAAGATTCCATCTTCTTCCTTACGTCTTACTCTACAATACAAGTACATATCAGAGCTTACATTAGCAACTAGTTACTATGCAGGCGTACAAAATGACAATGAGCTATATGACTGTCGTATCACGTCATGTCACCCCCTTACAATACAATTCAATGCATTATCATATCAACCACACCATAACATTCCACACATTGACCAAGATATCATACATCAATAGCATTTCACACCACACTTACCCTTTATGCTTTCTCATTATCATTCTGTCACATTTACTCCTCCCAGCTTGACTCATAACAACATATGAACAACAATCCATACTTAATACAGTCCAACATGCCTCCATACTACACTTTAAAGTCATTAAAATGGCATCACAAGTTGATAATTACATCCAAAAAGGGTATAGGGGCCTTCGGGGGTCGACTAGATGCGAAAACATTCAAAACGGAAAAATGGGCTGACCTGAGCATCCACATACGCCCGCATGTGGATGAACTGCGCCCGCAGGTGACCTTTGGCATATGCCAGAGGCACCTGCATTGGCATCTGCGCCCGCAGGTGCCCTCGTCTGCGGGGACGGATGCCCGTTTTGGTCCGAAATGGTCTATTTTGGGTCTTTTAATGCAATGAATGGTCCATGATCATAACCAAACTTATTTTAATATATTTTTGATCATATTGAACACCAAAAATCAGCCATGGTCTCACAACACACATAACAACACCCAAAACTACACTTTACGGTCAATACGTCACCAAATCCATAACCGATTTCACAATAATAATTCCAAACATTATATACAAGGACAAAACAAGGTAAGACTATAATAATATCTCACATAACAAAATGGAATCCATCAATTTCACTTCCTTCAAGACCACAAGTACCTATTCAAGTTTACAAGACAAAACCATCCTCCGATTTAGCAAACATGTAACATTTCACACATTGTGAACTTCTCAATACTCCACCAACATAACCAACATAATATACACCATATATCATGCATAAAATATATTAAATCATCATAATAAACACTTACCAAGCCTTGTACAAAGATGATCTTGGCCAAAGGAATGACTTAGGGTTCTTGAGAGACAATAAGAAAATTTTGGTAAAGTCTAGAAAATGGCATGAGAGCTTAAATGAAATAAAATCTGATTTTTATCTCTTTATATAGTCCCTCAAGTCACTCTTATCCCTTTCTTAGCATTAAATGCAAGGGTTAATTGGTCAAATGGAGAAATATTGGAAGAATGGGTCAAATTCCCATATTGGGCCATGTCTTCCTTATGATTTTTGGGCTTCATTTAAGGCCCAATGGTGTAAGACTTAATAATGCCCACAATATTAATGTATAATTCATCACATCTCTCATGTTCCCATATTTTCATGAATGTTATGGTAGCCAACTAGACTCGAAAATGTACGGGGTGTTACAAAAAATGCTCATTGCTATTTTGGGGTTAACACGTGATAAGGTTAAGGAATAAAGAAGAAGATTACATGAAAGTACTTTGAAAAAAAAAATCAATAAGTAGAAGAAGTCATCTGGGGGCAGCCAAAGTTCCCCCGAAGAAATTATGAAGTCGAAGTACCCGTAACTGTTTTAAACGGGGGAGAAAGTTCAAGGTGTGGAATTGGAGCAATAACAAGGAAGTATCCATAAGCATTGTGCGTATATGTATATATATGTTCATATATAGATGCATGGGATGTACATGAGACGATGTTATTAACATTCGAGGACGAATGTTTCTAAGGGGGGAAGAATGTAACACCTCGTATGTTTTCGAACCTATTTAATTACCGTAACATTCATGGAATTATTTGGACATGAGAGTGTTGGAGAATTATGCATTAATTAGTGGGCTTAATTGATCTTGTGCAAATGGGCTCAATTTAAGGCCCAAAAATTAGCATGAATACATGGCCCAACAAGAAGGAAATGATCCATTCTTGCTTTGACCAAAGAAGACCCTCAATTATTGACCAAAATGGATAAGGGTGAATTTCATGGGCCTATATAAATGGCAATAAATCAGATTTTATTCACACAAAAGACACATGACCTTTCTAGATTTTTCTAAACTTTTCTCTCAACACTCAAACCCTAAGCTATCTTTCTCTTGGGACAAGATCACTCCTTGGAAAGCTTTGATAAGTGTTTACTCTCATGGTTTAATATATTATATGCATGTAATATGGTGTAGATCATGTTGGTTATGTTGGTGGAGTGTGGGAAGTTCACTATGTGTGAAACAATTTATGTTTGCTTAATCGGTGAAAGTTTTTGCCTTGTAAACTTGAAAATGGACTTGTGGTCTTGAAGGAAGTGAGTTTGACGGATTAAATATTGACATATGAGATGTGATTATAGCCTTAACTTATTTTATTCTTGTACATAATGTTTGGAATTGTTATTACGAAATTGGGCATGGAATTGGTGACGTATTGAAAGAAAGTGTAGTTTGGTGATGTATATGTGCGTTGTGAAACCATGTCTGTTTGTTGGCATTTAATATGATCTAAAATATGTTAATAGAAAGTTAGTTCTGATCATGGACCATTTATTTCAAAAAAGGACCCAAAAGAGACCCTTTTTGGTTGAAACGGGCATCCGCCCTCGCAGACGAAGCACCTGCGGGCGCAGGTGACTTTGCAGGTGCCCCTGGAAACTTCCAAGGGTCACCTTCGGACACAGGTCATCCACCTTAGGGCGCAGGTGGCTTTGCAGGT
Source organism: Capsicum rhomboideum (assembly GCA_031232105.1). Lineage (NCBI taxonomy): Eukaryota > Viridiplantae > Streptophyta > Magnoliopsida > Solanales > Solanaceae > Capsicum > Capsicum rhomboideum. Next base: position 58,864,618 of record CP124718.1, read on the forward strand.
CAGGCCAGAACTCCGTTTCGGTTGTTTTTGCTTCTCTTTGACCCCCCCAAAGCCCCTATACCCTTTATGGATGCAATTATCAACTTATGGTACCTTTTAAATGACTATAAAGGAGTATACCGGAGGTATTTTGAATGGTACAAAATATGGATTGTTGTTAAAGTGTTATTGTGAAAGCTATCGAGTGACTTGACGGAGAAAAGGTAACGTAGTGTTAATGAGGAAGTGTAAAGGGTAAACTTGGTGTGAAATGTTATTGGTTTATGGTGTCTTGGTCAATGTGTGAAATGTGATGATGTTGTTGTCATGGTAATGCATTGGATTGTATTTTAAAGGACGAAATGACGCTATATAGCAGTCACGTAACTCATTGTCATCTTATGCACTTGTAAGGTAACTAGTTGTTAACGTGAGCTCTGTTATGAACTTGTGTTGTAGAGTGACACGTAAGGAAGGAACTGGATTATTGTATTCACATCTAGGATGGTATATTCATATTGAGATGATAAGGTATGTAAGGTTACTCTTTCTGTATCCTTCTGCAGCACATAGCTTTCTCATTGACGTTGTACTTGTTCCATTCCGAAGTGTTCTAAAGTATCCCAGCTCAGGTTGACATATATTGTTATTCACATGTTTCTTATTCTTAGACCGATTGTGATTCATGTGTCTCTTATTCATTGACTGAAGTTCCAAAGCCCTCATAATATTGTAACGACTAAAAGAACTATCTCAAGAAAAGTAATAACGTAGGGAGAATCTATTCATTCTAAGTAGCATTGCCAATAATGTTATGAAAACGAATGTATCAATTTCTCACAAACGAATGTATCAATCCCTCAAAAGTAAGAAGTAATGCATATTTGTTGGTTTCAAGAAGAAAGGAAGTGAAGTAATGGATATATGGTTACTTACTTTATAGTTACTTTATGGTTCTTTGAGTACGGGTGGCAGCTCTGGAGGCATACGCCTAGCTTGAGCCGAACCTACTTCATATATTGACGGTTACTTTTATTGACGGTTGCATATTGACGGTTACTTTTATTGACGGTTGCATATTGACGGTTACTTTTATTGACGGTTTCATATTGACGGTTACTTTTATTGACGGTTGCATATTGACGGTTACTTTTATTGACGGATGCATATTGACGGTTACTCATATTGACAATTTCATATACTGATGGTTATTTATTCAACGGTAATGTGAATTGTAATGTACATAAGGAAAGAGATTAATGAACATAAAGTACATGGTTCCAAGCGTTCAGATTAATGATTTGTCTATATTGGCTATTCCTTCATATTTGATTCCATTAAGGGCCTTATGTATCATGCAGTTTCTTATAGCCTTACATACTCAGTACATTCTTCGTACTGACCCCTTTGGGGGAATTTACCTTACTCGCTGCAGGCACAGGTACTTACAGACCTCCACAGTAGGTTGCAGATCATTTGCGGATCTTTGGTGAGCTCCAATTGGTTCGGGGCTTTCCGAGTCATAGTGTACATTGATTTTGGTATTATGAAAATGATGTATAAAGCGGGGACTTGTCCCGACTTTGGGATGGTTATGTACATGTATCTGTAGAGGCTTTGTAGATGTACGTGGGAAGGTGAATGTAAAGAGATGTATGTTCATTTTGACTTGATGGCCCTAATGGCCAAGTTTCATATATAGCATATGTTTCCATGACTTCTGAATAGTTGCATGAGATATAGTGATGTTCAAATAGAGACATCCATATGAATGGACATGAGCAAAGATTGGTTCTCTCGGGTCTCAACGGCTTCGGGTGCCAGTCCGCCTCAATGGGATTTGGGGCGTGACAGCTTGCTGCTTTGTTGATCTATTTATTTGTTGTTAAACTTTCCTTTTGAAGAGGTGACGGGAGAGATGAAAGGGGTAAGGAAGATGGAGTAGGAAAATTTTGTTAAAAAATAATTTTTAAAATTGTTTTTGACGTGGAAGGTGATGTGGAGCGAGTGTATTTCACCGCTCAATTTATCATTGGTTTTGGGTCTGACAAGGAAGTGTTAGTTACACTAAAAATAAGAATAATGGTGTAATGGGTCGCCTGATTAGTTTAAGTATGTATAAATGACTTTTCGAAATAAGTTTAGGGTGTAACTAATGTCTTTACGCACACCTAAAAACAAAAAAATTACATCTATTACAACATTATTGAACCCCTCCACAATTTCCCCTCTTTTTTTCTAACTACGCCAAAGCTAAAAGAGAACCCATTTTATTTTCTTTATTCTTATGTATTATTCTCTCACAAATTAAAGCTAAAACTCTCACAAAGCTAAAAGAATCCGTCTGTTTCTCTGACAAAACTAAGCACAAGTCTCTTTCCTTCTTAGAATTTCTTGTAAAATCTGAGAAAATGGAGCATGACTGTAGTATAAGTTTGAGATTTCTCTCGAAAGAACCCGTCTGTTTTGGGGTTTCTCAGAATCTGAGAAATCTGGGGATTCTTCTTCAATTGCTGGAGGTTTCTTTCTCAATCTTTGAGATTTATTCTTCAAGTTCTAACTTTTAAGGTTAGTATATTTGATTGTTGTGCTTTTTCCCGTTAGGTTGAGCTATTTTTCTGAGGTCTAAATTTTTGTTGGTTTATCTTGACATTGATGTTGGATTTCCTGTTGCATGAACTATTAATTCTAGTAGTGTGTTGTATTTTCTGATTTCTCTGGTCTAAATCTGTTTCTTTTTTATTTTTTGGTAGTGTGCAACTAAATTACAATCATTTTTAGGACTAGTTAATCAGGTAAGAGAATACGTACCTAAACTAGCAGAAAATCTAAAAGCTTTGCAGAAAAAATTAAAGAAAGATACTGAATATCATTTTGATGAAAAGGATAAAAAATACATACAAAAAATTAAGACTGTGTCAGGATCTACAAAATTATATTTTCCAGATGAAAAAAAAAATTATATATGTAGTAGAAACAGATTCTAGTAATCACAGTTACGGAGGAGTTCTTAAATATAAATATGATAATGAAAAAATTGAACATCATTGTAGATATTATTCAGGATCATATACTGAACCACAACTAAAATGGGAAATAAATCGAAAGGAACTATTTGCATTATATAAATTTTTATTAGCATTTGAAGCATACATTGTATATAACAAATTTATTGTAAGAACAAATAATACACAAGTAAAATGGTGGATAACAAGGAAAATACAAGATTCAGTAACAACAAAAGAAATAAGGAGGCTTGTATTAAATATCCAAAATTTTATATTTACAATTGAAATAGTTAAATCTGACAAGAATGTCATTGCAGACTACCTATCAAGACAAAGCTACCCAGACAGAACAAGATAGTACTACAATGGAAGATATTCTTAAAGCCCTTACTACACTTTGTACAAAAGTGGATAGTATGGACATTAAGATACAAAAGCAAAAGCTACAGATTAATGAAGCTAAGCTGAAATCTAAAGCTAGTACAAGTCAGCCGCATGACTATAAAAATGCTGAGCTAAGTCGATCGGAAGACTCAAAAATTCCAGAGGTAGAAGGAGACGTTGGGAAACTCCAAAAAACCCATAACAATTTATTTGCTAATGTTGCAGGTACCAGTAATACAGCTAGCAAAAAGCCATATACAAATACCAATCTAAATAGCATGTTTGCAAAGCCATTCACCCCAAAGATACAAAGGTCACCAGTGGTTACACCACAAACCTCAACCTATGCAGATAGCCTAAAACAAGACAAAAAAGTATACAATCATATATCCCAAACATACATTAAGAACATTCACGAAATCCAAACATACCTCAACCGTAATCCCAGATCTACTACAACCACGGAAAAAACCCAGGATTATTTAACCCAAAAATTGCAAGGATATAACAAATTAATAGCACAACCAAAAACCAATGCTAATCTAGTAAAAACCTGTTACCACTATGGACTGCTAAATACAGTATACACATACGATGGAGAAGAGTTAAGCGGAATACCAGAGATACACAGAGCAATTACGACATACAAAAGAATAACTAAAGGAAATTTATTTTATGTCAAATTCTGCAGCACCAGCAGATATACTATTTGATGAAATAAAACCAATCATACAAGTTGTAAAGATAGGATTAACACGGGAAATGATAATCCCAGAAGAGATAGAACAACAACCTGAGATACCGGAAGTTGAAATACCAAGTTTTTACGCAAACAAAAGAGTTATTGGTGTATCAACTATTATCCAAGAACTAACAAATAATTACTTAAATGGCAATGCTATATGGAGTTACTACTCAAGAGACCAGTTAATGATTTATTCAAATTCAAGGGAACTACGACAAGCAGATATGGATGAAGTCCGAAAATGGATATTGTCCTTATTAAAACCAGAAGAATAACCTAAGACACGAGCATTGAAGAAAAATTTCATCTCACAAGACTTATTAACCAGATATTGCAAGATAGTAGGACATAAATACCCCGACCACCAGTGCACAAAATGCAATGGCGAAGATCAGGTAGAAATGCCAGATATACAACTGGAATAGACATGGAATAAACGCAGATAGGAACGGACAGCTAAGAGAAGGACATAAAGAAGATTCTCTGACATAACCCTGACATATGTAAATTATTATAACCTTTCTTTTTTAAAGTATTTTATTTTGTAATAAAAAGTCGTAAAGGTAGGTCATTCATAAATAGTATCATGAATAGTAAGAGTCAGTTACCCTTTCAATGAAGTAAGGGTCAAGGGACGATTGTAAATAGTAGAGGTCAATTAGCTTTTTAGTTTACTGAAAGGCCATTTGTGAATAGTAAAGGCCATTTCAGTTTTCTATATAAACTAATGTAAACCAGAAGAGAAGGATCATCGAGCAGCTCATATGTTGAGCAACAAACCTCCAGAAAGAAAAAATCCTCTCCTCTTCCATATATCAATAAAATATTTATCTTTTTAAAACAGATATGGAGCAATCCGATAAAATACAAAAACAGGTATATACATTTATGAATATGTATAGCTAAACTTTTATATTCCTTATAATCTCTTGAATATCATTATTGTTTATCATGTTATAGTATTGTTATATTGAATATCTTGAGAAAGCTTGCTATGAAATATTAGGCTGAGAGTAGTTAGGCCCAGACTATGTCATCCTAAGGTCGAAACCAAGTAGGCGAGGAATGCCGTTAAAGGGGAGTAGACAAAGTTGAGGCGCTGTTAGGGTAAACGATTGAAGCTGAAAAATCATAGTAGTGGCCAAAAAAGATTATTCAGAATAACTTTAATATAAAATGATATGGGTAATGATAAATAAAGAGGTTAGAGGGAATATGTTTAGAACATACATAACAAAATGAATAATACATACCAAATGAGTAATCATACCCCTTTGATAGATGAAAATAATGATAATAAAATACTGATATTATATACCCGTAGACCACTTGATAATGACATAAGAAGAAATATCTATGATATATTAGTTACCTATGAAATAATAGAATTGATGCAACAAAATTGGTTAGAATTTAATATAGCAGATTATGACGAAGAAAGATATGAATTAGATCTATACTACTCAGATTAAATGATTAACTACGAAGCACTCCAAACCTGGACACAAACTAGAAAGGACAGAAAGTTAGCACAAAATTTATTAATAACCAATATAGCAAAGTATCAAAGAACCCAAGATATACTATATTTAGAACAGATAACGGAAAATATGAAAGAACTTAATCGATTGATTCTACTAGAAAAGCAATATTATGAAGAACCATTTAATTCATAAATGGTTGGGGGGGTGCGGATAACTCGGCTTTTTTGTTCATTTATGAATTAAATGATTCTTCATAATATTGCTTTTCTAGTAGAATCAATCGATTAAGTTCTTTCATATTTTCCGTTATCTGTTCTAAATATAGTATATCTTGGGTTCTTTGATACTTTGCTATATTGGTTATTAATAAATTTTGTGCTAACTTTCTGTCCTTTCTAGTTTGTGTCCAGGTTTGGAGTGCTTCGTAGTTAATCATTTAATCTGAGTAGTATAGATCTAATTCATATCTTTCTTCGTCATAATCTGCTATATTAAATTCTAACCAATTTTATTGCATCAATTCTATTATTTCATATGTAACTAATATATCATAGATATTTCTTCTAATATCATTATCAAGTGGTCTAAGGGTATATAATATCAGTATTTTATAATCATTATTTTCATCTATCAAAGGGGTATGATTACTCATTTGGTATGTATTATTCATTTTGTTATGTATGTTCTAAACATATTCCCTCTAACCTCTTTATTTATCATTACCCATATCATTTTATATTAAAGTTATTCTGAATAATCTTTTCTGGCCACTACTATGATTTTTCAGCTTCAATCGTTTACCCTAACAGCACCTCAACTTTGTCTACTCCCCTTTAACGGCATTCCTCGCCTACTTGGTTTCGACCTTAGGATGACATAGTCTAGGCCTAACTACTCTCAGCCTAATATTTCATAGCAAGCTTTCTCAAGATATTCAATATAACAATACTATAACATGATAAACAATAATGATATTCAAGAGATTATAAGGAATATAAAAGTTTAGCTATACATAGTCATAAATGTATATACCTGTTTTTGTATTTTATCGGATTGCTCCATATCTGTTTTAAAAAGATAAATATTTTATTGATATATATGGAAGAGGAGAGGATTTTTCTTTCTAGAGGTTTGTTGCTCAACACATGAGATGCTCGATGATCTTTCTCTTCTGGTTTACATTAGTTTATATAGAAAACTGAAATGGCCTTTACTATTCACAAATGGCCTTTCACAAAACTAAAAAGCTAATTGACCTCTACTATTTACAATCGTCCCTTGACCCTTACTTTATTGAAAGGGCAACTGACTCTTACTATTCATGATACTATTCATGAATGACCTACCTTTACGACTTTTTATTACAAAACAAAATACTTTAAAAAAGAAAGGTTATAATAATTTACATATGTCGGGGTTATGTCAGAGAATATTCTTTGTGTCCTTCTCTTAGCTGTCCGTTCCTATCTGCGTTTAATCCATGTCTATTCCAGTTGTATATCTGGCATTTCTACCTGATCTTCGCCATTGCATTTTGTGCACTGGTGGTCGGGGTATTTATGTCCTACTATCTTGCAATATCTGGTTAATAAGTCTTGTAAGATGAAATTTTTCTTCAATGCTCGTGTCTTAGGTTATTCTTCTGGTTTTAATAAGGACAATATCCATTTTCGGACTTCATCCATATCTGCTTGTCGTAGTTCCCTTGAATTTGAATAAATCATTAACTGGTCTCTTGAGTAGTAACTTGTAACACCCCGTACCTTCCTAACCCTACTTGAAGAAATTGAACAATGGTTACTTATGGCTCCTAACCCTACTTGACGACATTGAACAATGGTTACTTAGGTGTCGAGAGCCATACGTATGTATTTTGTAATACTATTAATGAGATAATTGAATTTGGCCCTCGTCTATGTGATTAAACCTTCGTAGGAGGTGTTTTGTGATTTTCATGGAGCATTTTTGGGGTTCGAAACGAGGCTAAGAGTACCTCTAAACAAAGTATATTAAGGTTAAGAAGTAAGTTAAAGAATAGGACTTGAAGTACCTAAGCAAACCCGCGAAGAAAAGTCGAAAAATGAAATTTTCAAAAAATCTAAGGCTGGGGCGTGCCAAGCCGCTTTGGGACAAAATTTTGTGCCCATAGCCAGCAAGTTTGTGCGCCCAAGGGCGTGCCACGCTGGTTTTGCCACTTTTTCAAAGTTTGAAATTTTCTTAAGTCCCAAGGGTACCCGGGGACGTATCGAGCCAATTTTTGCCATGCTTCTTCTGCAACCACGAGTATATACATGAAATGAGTAAAGTATTACATTGGTATGATAAAATTACTCGAGAACGAATTTAGAGTCAAAATGACGATTTTACCCTTAGGGTCAAAATAGGCCATACGTGGCTAGAATCGCTTGTTTCTGGGATTGAGGCTACAAATATGAATAACGTGAGTGGGAATATCGTTGTAACGCATATGAAATGATTTAAACATGGGAAATTATTGGATTAATTGAATTGGGCTCAATACAAGCCCAAAATGAGGCAAAAGACATGGCCCAATTAGGCCAAAAATGACCCATTCTTCACCTTTGACCACTTATACATGGCATTTAATGCCAAGGAGACTTGAGGGACTATAAATACTTGAAAAATCTGATTTTTATTCAAAGGCTTACACTACACTTTTCTAGAAATTTCCCAAAATTGCTCTCAACTCTCAAGAACCCTAAGCCAACTTCTTGGAGCAAAATCATCAATTTCCAAGCTTCGGTAAGTAATTATTCTTATGGAATAATATATTATATGCATGAGAGAGTATGTAAATCATGTTGGGTATGCTTGGGAGTGTTGGATATGGCACTTTGTGTCTTTTGTGAAAGATGTGAAATCCATGGAATTGTAACTTGAAATGTGACTAGTGAGTTTGATGAAAGAGCATGGTATGGATGAAATAACAACATGTATGGTGTGATTATGTTATTAAACTTGTTATTTTCATATAAGTATAAATTATGGGATTTTGGCCGATTTGATGTTATGAGGTGTATTGAAGTAATTTGATGGAATACTTGTGATGTTGTGGTGATGAAGAGTGGAAAGTATAAACTTGGTGTGACATGCTAATGGTTTATGCTATTTTGGTCAATGTTGGGAATATTGTGGGATTATTGGTATGATGCTTTTATCAATGGTATTGTCAAGGGGGAAATGACATTTTAAAGGCAAACATGTAACTCATTGACGTTATGTGCATTTGAAAGGTAGTTGGTGGTTAATGTAAATTCCGTTATGTATTTATGTTGTAGAGTGAAATCTAAGGAAGGAGCGGGACATTGTATTCACCTCTAAGATGGTATAGTCGTATTGAGAATACGAGGTATGTAAGGTTCCTCTTTCCGTATCCTTCTGTACCATATAGTGTACACCTTGTTATGATACCTACTCATTCCCGAAATGTCCTAAGGCATCTCATTTCATGTTATCATCTAGTGTTGATCAAGTATATCTTATTCTTGATCTATTGCCATTCATGTATAACATATTTAGAGACATGATTCCGAGTTCCAATAATATTGTGTTCCAAAGCTTTCAATAATGTTACAATTATCAAAAGTATCAATCTCATGAAGTGAAGGAGGAAAGTAATGTATTTATGTGTGCTTCCAACAATGTCATGATCCTCAATATATATTAATCTCTCATAAGGGTTAACGGATGAAGTAAGGTATAATTATGAGTGTATGCATGGGGTGAAATAAACACCTTCATGATGATGATTTCGATATTATGAGTGTATACATGGGGTGACATAAACACCTTCATGACGATATCCATGGAGTGAAAGAACACACCTTCATGATGACTATCCCAACATTATGGGTGTATCCATGGGGTGACATGAACACCTGCATGACGATAATATTTTTCCCACTGATCAGTTGGGCCCGGGTAATATATATAGCTAATGACTGGCAAGAAAGTAAGCAGAGGTACAAAAATGAAGTAAGTATCGAAAGTAATGAACGCAGTTCCAAATATATAGATTGATGGCCTATCCATAATGGGCATGTCCCTTGTGATTATTTTTCCATGAAAGTTCTTATATACTGATTCAGTTTCATACAGCCTTACATACTCAGTACATTCTTCGTACTGACCCCTCTTGGGGAATTTACCTTACTTGCTGCAGGCACAGGTTCTAGTAAACCTCCCCAGTAAGTTGCAGGACACCTACTGATCTTTGGTGAGCTCCAGTTGGTCTGGGGCTTTCCGTGTCCACGTTGTACATTGATTTTGGTATTGTACATGTTATGTAAAGCGGGGCTTGTCCCGAACTTAAGTTGGTTGTGTATGTACTTTTCTTAGAGGCTTTTGTAGACGTATGTGGGTGTGTAAATGAATGTGAAAGAAAGAGATGCATGTTTGGTTGGCTTAATGGCCCTGAAGGCCGAGTTTCACTTATATATATATATCATCATGATCCATGATTTCCGATATTGGTCCTTTATGTTCTTACGTGACAGTAGTGTTTCTTATGGCATGCATATGAATGAATGTAGGCAAAGCTTGGTTCTCTCGGGCCTTATCGGCTATGGGTGCCAATCCTCCCCGTTGGAACTCGGGGTGTGACATAACTCCATATAGCATTGCCATTTAAGTAATTATTTGCTAGTTCTTGGATAATAGTTGATATACCAATAACTCTTTTGTTTGCGTAAAAACTTGGTATTTCAACTTTCGATATCTCGGGTTGTTGTTCTATCTCTTCTGGGATTATCATTTCCCGTGTTAATCCTATCTTCACAACTTGTATGATTGGTTTTATTTCATCAAATAGTATCTCTGGTGGTGCTGCATAAAATTTGACATAAAATAAATTTCCTTTAGTTATTCTTTTGTATGTCGTAATTGCTCTGTGTATCTCTGGTATTCCGCTTAACTCTTCTGCATCGTATGTGTATACTGTATTTAGTAGTCCATAGTGGTAACAGGTTTTTACTAGATTAGCATTGATTTTTGGTTGTGCTATTAATTTGTTATATCCTTGCAATTTTTGGGTTAGATAATCCTGGGTTTTTTTCGTGGTTGTAGTAGATCTGGGATTACGATTGAGGTATGTTTGGATTTCGTGAATGTTCTTTTACATTTAGGATATATGATTGTATACTTTTTTGTCTTGTTTTAGGCTATCTGCATAGGTTGAGGTTTGTGGTGTAACCACTGGTGACCTTTGTATCTTTGGGGTGAATGGCTTTGCAAACATGCTCTTTAGATTGGTATTTGTATATGGCTTTTTGCTAGCTATATTATTGGTATCTGCAACATTAGCAAATAAATTGTTATGGGTTTTTTGGAGTTTCCCAACGTCTCCTTCTACCTCTGGAATTTTTGAGTCTTCCGATCGACTTAGCTCAGCATTTTTATAGTCATGCGGCTGACTTGTACTAGCTTTAGATTTCAGCTTAGCTTCATTAATCTGTAGCTTTTGCTTTTGTATCTCAATGTCCATACTATCCACTTTTGTACAAAGTGTAGTAAGGGCTTTAAGAATATCTTCCATTGTAGTACTATCCTGTTCTGTCTGGGTAGCTTTGTCTTGATAGGTAGTCTGTAATGACATTATTGTCAGATTTAACTATTTCAATTGTAAATGTAAAATGGTGGATACCAAGGAAAATACAAGATTCAGTAGGGGTGCGGATAACTCGGCTTTTTTTGTTCATTTATGAATTAAATGATTCTTCATAATATTGTTTTTCTAGTAGAATCAATCGATTAAGTTCTTTCATATTTTCCGTTATCTGTTCTAAATATAGTATATCTTGGGTTCTTTGATACTTTGCTATATTGGTTATTAATAAATTTTGTGCTAACTTTCTGTCCTTTCTAGTTTGTGTCCAGGTTTGGAGTGCTTCGTAGTTAATCATTTAATCTGAGTAGTATAGATCTAATTCATATCTTTCTTCGTCATAATCTGCTATATTAAATTCTAACCAATTTTATTGCATCAATTCTATTATTTCATAGGTAACTAATATATCATAGATATTTCTTCTTATGTCATTATCAAGTGGTCTAAGGGTATATAATATCAGTATTTTATAATCATTATTTTCATCTATCAAAGGGGTATGATTACTCATTTGGTATGTATTATTCATTTTGTTATGTATGTTCTAAACATATTCCCTCTAACCTCTTTGTTTATCATTACCCATATCATTTTATATTAAAATTATTCTGAATAATCTTTTCTGGCCACTACTATGATTTTTCAGCTTCAATCGTTTACCCTAACAGCGCCTCAACTTTGTCTACTCCCCTTTAACGGCATTCCTTGCCTACTTGGTTTCGACCTTAGGATGACATAGTCTGGGCCTAACTACTCTCAGTCTAATATTTCATAGCAAGCTTTCTCAAGATATTCAATATACTAATACTATAACATGATAAACAATAATGATATTCAAGAGATTATAAGGAATATAAAAGTTTAGCTATACATATTCATAAATGTATATACCTGTTTTTGTATTTTATCGGATTGCTCCATATCTGTTTTAAAAAGATAAATATTTTATTGATATATGGAAGAGGAGAGGATTTTTCTTTCTGGAGGTTTATCTGTGTATGCTTGTTACTGTGATTAAAACCCTAGTTTTACATTGTCTATTCCGGTTTTCATTTTTTCTTTCTTTCGCTTAAATTTGAGAAACATATATTTCAGGCAAAAATTAGTTAGGAGAGGATAAGAATTTAAGAAAAGGAAGTAGATTTGAGAACTCCAGCGCAGTTTGGTTGGCTGAGACCTCTTGTTTCATATACTAGATTAGTTTACTGGTGGCAGTAGTCATATGTCCTGGGTACTCATCGTCTCTGAAATAAGAGGCAGCTCGTTACTCATCGTCTTTAATTTATGGAACTTGTTCTCCTTCTGAAATGAATCTAAACTTTCACCTACAGCCGAAGAAGATAATTTGTCTGGAGATGTAAGAGACTCTGCAACAGTAAATGAGCTCGCATGGAAAATGAATTGGATAATGATATGAGGAATCCTTTGCTAGATTATGATAACAATCTGAGATGGTCTCAATCCATATAGCATTTCTGGTTCTCAATCCATACAACGATCTGGTTCTTCATTTTTTTTTATGTGTGTGTGGTGGGTGTGGGGTTAGCTTAACTATTTCTATGTGATTCTTTTTGAGATTGTGCAGTTATGGTGATGAGTTTCAAGAAATGCTTGAACTTTCAGTGTTTTCTTTTCTGGTTCTTCATTGTGTGTGTGTGTGTGTGGAGGGGGTGGGGTTAGCTTAACTATTTTTTTGTTACATTTTTTGGGATTGTGCAGCTATGGTGATGAGAGTTTCAAGAAATGCTTGAACTTACAGTGTTTTCTGATTCTTCATTGTGTTTGTGTGGGGGTGGCGGTGGGGGTGGGGATGGGGGGTTAGCTTTAATTAGTGTTTCATAGGAAGAAGAAGGTTTCTACATTAAAAATTGTGTAGATTGAGAGCTCTTTTCTCATTGATGTTCCATTTTTATTTGGTTGTTTAGATTTTGTCAAGCTTACTTGTTAAATGATGTCAAGGTTACTTTGCTATTCTTTGCTGGATTGTTATGCTTTTAATTTTGGAGTATTGAGGTTAAAAGATGTTGTTTGATTATCCAGAAGTTAATTAAGGTTTCAATGTATAAAAGTTTAGTTCGTTATTTATTCCTAGTCTCCGGCAGTGCATTTGTAGCCAAGAGATTCTCAATCTAACCTGTCTTTTAGTTGCACAAAGGTGTATCCCTATTCTCATTATTATTTCAAAATCATACTTTAGTTGATTTCACTAAATTTTGTTTGTTTGTTTAAGAGAATTAATTTATTGAGTTGGATTTATGGTGTCAGCCTGTTAAAGTTAAACTGGGAACTATATCCAGGTTTGAAGTTCTCAATGTTCCGATTTTTAATTAAAAATATTTCATATTTTTTGCGCTAACCAAATTGTAGGAGAAGTATGACATTCCCGACACTGGGGAAGAGTGGGCTATGACATCAATTAAAGTTGCTTTGAGAGGGTATAAAAGTAGGTTTAAGAAAAAACACTTCTATGCCTACGCCAATGATGAAATTCGAATGGCAAAAAGGCCTCAAAGTATTTCAGAATCTGCATTTAAGGATATCCTTAAATATTGGAATTCCAAAAAAGCTAAGGTATGATATAAATCATAGATAGTTTGTGAATATTTTTCTACAAATGGATCATTCCAAGTCCAATTGTTGGTTTTCAGTTTTTTGCTACTGTTTTATCTTGTAGTTGATATCTTGCAGGGCACTTAGGCATTTGATCCTTAAATTCTTGCCCAAATTTCATTTTTATGTACTCAGCAACTCAGGTATATATTGATGAAAGAGTTAAAAAAGCAAAATGAATTGTACTCCTAATTGGTGCAATTAAGTTATGTGAAGTAGTTAGAAATTGAAGATGGTGAAAATGGAATTGTGCAAAACAGACTTTAAGTGACCCTCTAACTTACCTGAACTTGTCCTCAATGATGCATGACAGGAATACACAAACACATAATACTGGAAATTCAAGAAAGAAAATGCACACTAACCAAACAGCTGAAGCAGAATCATTTAATTTTAGCAACATAAACTATAAAGCTAGTTAGTGACACATATATATTAATATGTTTTATATTGAGTGAAATTAATATCACATTAAATAAAGTATATATGTGAGAGAAGATTACCTTGAAAATGAATATCATGTGTCTGCTACTGTTGCATTTTGCATTTAAAGACCTTTGTTACGAAGAAACTCTTTCCTGCAGGATACGTCCTGTACTAATAAAGAGAATCGGAAAAAATTGAGGTATCCTCACACTGTTGGCAAGACAAGTTTTGCTATAATCCGCGAGGTTTGGTGTTTTTTAAACTGGATGCATATGTCGAGGTTTGTGGTGTTGGTATATTTATTGTAGGTATTTTTTGGACAAAGGGTTTGTCAAATATGCTATTTAAATTGCTATTAACTGGTCTTTTGCTAGCTGTCCTGCTTGTACCTGCAACTGCAATAACTGGATTGTTATGGGTTTTTAGGAGTTTCCCATCGTCTCCTTCTAACTCTGGATTTTTAGCGTCTTCCGATTGACGTAGCTCAGCATATTTTAAATCATGCGGCTGACTTGTACTATTAGCTTTAGGTTTCAGATTAACTTCATTAACCTTTAACTTTTGTACTTCTAGGTCAATACTATCCACTTTGTGGCAAAGTGTAGTAAGGGCCTTTAAAATATCTTCCATAGTGTTATCTGGCTCTGTTTGTATAGCTTTGTCTTGATAAGTAATCTGCAACAGTATTTTTGTCAGTTCTAATTACTTCAATGGTAAATGTAAATTTTTTATGTTGTTACTATAAGCTTGTTGACTTTACTTGGGAAGATTTTAATGCTGCCTTGCATGTAACCAGGAAAAAAAGAAGGAAAATCATGGTGCTTTGTCAAATAAAAAATTCTTTGTGGCTACTTGAAGAAGGAAATCTGGCCGAGTATACAAGGGGACTCATCTGAAGATATGACAAACAAAATAGTATGAAATTTTCTAATTCAAAGTTTATCAATCATTTGTTTTTTCTTAAATATTGAATTAGTTTAAGTTACTTGATCTTGGATCTTATTTGTTGGCTGAAATGGAGAGAGTACAAAGTCAAGAAAGTGAAGATGGTGGTCAAACAGGTGATGCATTCGCAACAGTTATGGGACCTGATCACCCAGGTTTAGTGAGACTGTATGGACGTGGGGTTACCAAGACTCTTTTGAAACAAAAAGCGGGAGATTTTGGACCCTCTTCAAATATTCCTGATGAAATGGTGGAGAAAAGAATGGACGAACTGGAAGAGAGGATACAACAAAGAATGTAGGAAAAATTCAATGCGCAAAAAGATACCATTGTACTAGATGTTACAATGGACATCATTGCACAACTTCAGCGTTTAAATCCAAGATTAACCCTTGATCCTAACATGCTAAGATTCAGTGCTCGTTCGCCGGGAGAAGAGGCTGCTATTCAACTAATAAATCGTCCATCTAGTGGAAGTAACAATCAAGGTAGTACTTATTCTGATCTCCTCCTCTTTGTTGCTCTGCTTCTTCTACAACTATTTTCTTCTCTTTGTTGAAGATTTTTTTCTTCTTACTCTATCTTAAGAAACTGAGTAATCACGTTTCATGGACGCCACCTGTTTGAAAACGTAATAGATGCCATAGTCATGTTATTCTCTATTTAGTAAGTACACTCCCTACCACTTTATTTGTTTTGTTTTGTTTTGTTAATCACCTAATTTTGGATGTAGTTTATGCAAAAGAAACTTGAGAATCATCGTTGAGAACACGATTATTAGACTATATATAACCATTCTTTTCTGGTTTTGGACTCGTTAGTCTCATTTTCTTGACTCAAGATCTGATTTGTTTATATAATTATGTGTCTTATTTTCCTTTTTTTTTTTGGTATCATGTTGAGTAGTAGTTATCATGTGAGTAAAGAAATAGCCTTACATTAGAATTTGTGGTGGTCCTGAATCCTGATGCTAAAATCACTTGCTGCAATATATGTACATCAATTGCAGTAAGGAAGCGTCATGCAATTTTTTAGTTAGAAATTGAGGTTGCACTTGTTTTGAAGTTGGTTCTTAGAGAATGGAGTTGCAGTGCAGTTAGATATTTTTTTCCAAGTTTCTTTAACTATTTCAGACATGATTCTGATTCTGAGATTTAAAGAAACCAAGAAATGAATGAATCAAGAACCTTTTTGACTGAAATTTACCCTATTTTGATTAAAATCACTGCTCAGCAATCTTCCTATATGTATAACTAATACTTGTAGTTAGTAAAAATACTCTCCACTTGAAATAATGTGTATGAAGTTTTTAGTTTACTATGACGAAGGGTAATGACATTATTTATTCTCTTTTGTAGGTGTCGAAACTGAAGAAAGGGAAGAAGAAAGCAGTGAAGAACTTGACCTCACTTAAGAAGATTTTTGGATTTTGATAAATGTTCTAATGTCGATCTTATTTTGCTTTTAGGGGTATATTATAGCTTGTTGGATATTTTGGATAATTATTATTGTTTATGAAAAAAAATGTTTTGTGATGTATATAATTTTTATAATTTATTATATATGGAAATACTAATTTACATCCAGGGTTACTATTCTATCAGAACCGTTGCAATTGGTATTGGAAATAGTTGTGATAGGTATCCACAAACCGTTACAATAAAGATCTATTGCAATGGTTATAAACCATTCCAATTGATGCAGAAATTGGTCGCACTAGAAGGGGAGAATAACCGTTGCCATAGGTATATCTATGGCAATGGTTTTAGCCAACCATTGCTATAGATCTATGCCTACGCTCACATATTGGACGCCTGGTAAACAGTTGCTATAGGGCTATGGCAACGGTTTAGGTATCTATGGCAATGGTTTTTGCTGCGTTGCCTAGGCCCAATTTTCAGTAGATAATGTCCTTCCACCGCTTCATGCCTTGCAAATAGCTACTGGTTACATAATTTTAGTGAATCAAATTCGTGTGGCATTCAAGAGCCAATCCTATGAAAAAAACCGAGCATAGAAGTGAATTCCCCAAGTTTGATAGCAGCTCTAAGATAAGAAAAGAGGCTAGTATTGTTGAGGTTGTTTATAGTTCGTGGGGTTTTCATTAGCTACGAAAGACTTTAGATATGTAACGGCTACTCCTCTCTTCTTTTGGCATGATTCTTGATTTCAAGATTTTGAATCTAGTGTACTATTGAGGGATATCTCGTAGAGCTTCCCGACTATATTATTCTCACTCATTTGAAATAGTTATTCCTTTTCGAAAAGTCGTGTTAATATGGATGTAGTGCCTAGTCGAAAAGCAAAGAAGTGGAGAATCTCTAGTCATAAGGATAGTTCATACATGATCAAACACCAATCGAGGAAATATCGGGGGTGTAGATAAGGTATATGTAAGCAACTTAAACACGTTTTGAAATTGTACAGGGTTTAGTAAACAAAGCATATCTCGTTGTGTAGAGCTCCATTTTAAGTACACAAATATGTTTTGGAAAGATAACACATAGTATACAACTTTTATTCTTATGATAAAAGCTGATTTTACTGTTATGGACTCGAAATAGGGGACACAAGAGAGGATAAGTTCTATCTAGTTTTCCAATTTAGAAACCCCCTATATGCTGATGTTAGTATTTTAATGATATTTTTTTGTACAAAATTTATTATGCGGTGATTCTAAACTATTTGCATCCTCAAGACATACCTACAACTTTTATGAGTTTATAAAGTTCAATTTTGTTGTTTACCTATTCAAAACTAACTTACAACACAAGACGGTGGGGCTGCCCAGATTTACTATTTGGAGAATTTAATAAAATTTGTGCAAACTAGGCTTCCTTTTGAAACTAATCTTGACTCGTATCAACTTGCTAGAGTTACTGGAAATTCATAAGATATTTGATTATGTTTTTAGGGTTGTATATATGTGATGATGATACTGGATGAGGTACATAGTGACTAATTGCAAAGATTAAAAAAGAAATATGTGCTATCTGTGTAAGGGTATAATTGGCAACCTAATTAAAAGCAACTATTTTTTGTCAATCACTAATGGAATAATTAGTTTTAGTTATAATAGTTGGTATGCATTGTTGTATAGTTATTTAGATATATACAATTTTATGTGTAAAATGAATATGAGTTATAAGACAACAATCATGGCACGCACATTGTGAGAAGGTTATGTTAATCTATTATATGGTTACATAGGGAAAAAATCAGATGTTGATGTACAAGGTATTTCATTAGAACACAATGACACTTTAAGGACAACCTTAATGTGACGGTGTTGGCAGTAGCGTATTACCCGTTATGTTGTTATTTCTTATATTCTTGCATTACTTGTTGCCTTTAGATATCATGATGGTCTTGTCGACCCGCATAGCGATTTATGTGCTTTTAGATATTACGATGACCTTGTTGGCCCGCATAGTAATTTATGTGTTTTTAGATATTATGGTAATTTTGTTGGCCCACATAGCAATTTACTTATTTCTGTTATGGATTGTTGGTTAGCTGAAATTGATGTTGTGGTATGATTTGCTTATTAGTCGCCACATACATACAGATGGTGCATAGGCATTGCATTTTATGCTTGTGAGGCTAGGGATTAGGGTGTACGCCTACACTACATGCATTACATTGTATTTCCTATGATTGTGTAATAAGACTTTGATTCATTGTTGTTAGTTGTATGTGGTGACTATAGAGGCTTAGTAAGTTACGGGTGTTATAGCAATATAAGAATCAAGCATAGATAGAATTGGCTGGGAGTTACCAGTAGTAGTGTCACGACCCGAATTCCAACGGGGCGGATTGGCACCCGAAATCGATAAGGCCCGAGAGAACCAATTTACTCATGTCCATTCATATGCATGCCATAAGAAACATCACCACCACGTAAGGACATAATGCTAATAGCGGAAATCATGGAACATGTGATACATACATAAGTGAAACTTGGCCATTAGGGCCATCAAGTCAAGATGGACATACGTCTCTTACATTCATATACCCACATATGTCTACAAAAGCCTCTAACAGAAGCACATACATAACCAACCTAAATTCGTGACAAGTCCCCGCTTTACACACTATTTACAATACCAAAATCAATGTACAACTGTGACTCGAAAAGCCTCGAACCAACTGGAGCTCACCAAAGATCAGTAGATGACCCGCAGTTTACTGTGGAGGTCTATTAGTACCTGCTGCAGCAAGTAAGGTAAGTCCCACAAGGGACGTCGGTACAAAGAATGTACTGAGTATGTAAGGCCATAAGAAACTATATGATACATAAATACTTCAATGGAATCAATATAAGTGAATAACTAGTATGGATAAGTCACCATTCTATATGTATGGAAATATGTACATTAAGTGGATTACTTTCTTTACTTTTACGCTCATTCATTCGTTCATAACTCACTTCTTCATTCACTTCCTTCCATTCTTACAATGCCCGGGCCCCAAGCTGATCAGTGGGTAATCAACAGTTTTCGGGATCAACCTATGCTAGTCTTTCTTTTGCCCCTGGGGTGACCTATGCTAGGCTTTCTTTTGCCCCTCGGATACCACTCGTAGTAGCGGGATTGACCCATGCTAGGTGTTCTTTTCACCCCTGGGATACCACCTGAGATATTGGGATCGACCCATGCTAGGTATTTTAACCCCTGGGATACCACCCAAGAATAGAGACGTTATTACCTCTTTTCTTCAATCTTAGAAATAGTTCATTCGATGATTATGTCATTATTGGAACTTTTGAATGTAACATTATTGGAACTTGGAATCATGTCCACATTATGGGACACATGAATAACAATAGGTCAAAGAATAAGATATATGTGATTAACAATAGATGATAACATGAAATGAGATACCTTAGAACATTTCGGAAATGAACAAGTACAGTGACAAGGTGAATACTATATGCTGCAGAAGGATATAGGAAGAGTAACCTTACATACCTTCACTTCCAAGTATGAATACACAAGCCTATATATGAACACAATAGTCCTGCTCCTTCCTTACATTGCACTCTATAACACAAGTACATAACGGAGCTTACGTTAACAACCAACTACCTTCAAGTGCATAAGACGACAATGAGTTACATGTTTGCCTTACAATGTCATTTCCCCCTTTACAATACCATTCACGGCATTGTCATACCAACAATACCACAACATGCCATACATTGACCAAAGCATTATAAACCCATAGCATTTCACACCAAGTTCATCCTTTACGTTTCCTCATTAATACGACGTCACAATTACTCCACCAAGTCACCCCAATACACTTCATAACAATATATCAGCAGCAATACCACAATTTATACTTATAGAAAAATAACGAGTTAAGAAACAAAACCACACCATACATGTTGATATTTCATCCATACCATGCACTTTCATCAAAACCTCAAGTCGTTTTTCAAGTTTAAATCACAAGGATGGCACATCTTTTAGCAAAAAGCAAAGGTGCACTATTCAACACTTTGCCAACATAAACATCATGATCTACATACTATCTCATGCATATAATATATTAAATCATAAGGTTAAACACTTACCCAAGCTTTCTAAAGGATGATCTTGTCCAAGCAAGTGATGGTTGCCTTAGGGTTTGAGATAGAGAGAAAAGTGTAGAAAAATCTAGAAAAGGCATGTGTATGTAATTGAATAAAAATCTGATTTTTTTTGCCCTTTCTATAGCCCCTTTGGTCATCCTTAGACACTTTGATCAATCATTGATTAGTCAAAGGAA
The DNA here is from genome assembly GCA_031232105.1 of Capsicum rhomboideum. NCBI lineage: Eukaryota > Viridiplantae > Streptophyta > Magnoliopsida > Solanales > Solanaceae > Capsicum > Capsicum rhomboideum. The sequence goes on from CP124718.1 coordinate 58,885,597, forward strand.
GAATGGGTCATTTTGCCCTTTTTGGGTCATGTCTTTTGTTCTAATTTGGGCTTTAAATTGAGCCCAATAACACATATCAACTTAGCCCACCAAATTCAATGTGTTATACTCCAATTATCTCATGTTTAAATAATTCCATAAATGTTACGACAATATTCAACTCACGAGATTCATGTTCGTAGCCTCAATCTCGAAAATAAGAGATTCTAGCCACCCATGGCTTAATTGAACATAATTTGATAAAATACTTGTGACGAAGAATTAACCCCAACTCGGATGCTAATCTCGCTCAAGAGTATCCCTACTATGATGGAATAATAATATCATAACCCAAGAGTGTAACATCTGTACATTTATGACCTTACTTGACAACCTTGAACCATGTTTACCCTAGGTTCGAGAGCAATAAGTATGTACCTTGTATTGATATTGGTGGAAGATTCGATAGTGTGCTAGTAAATGTGTTTAGACTTTTGTAGGAAGTGTTTGTGACTTTTGGGTGCATTTTAGGAGTGATAAATGAGGATTGAAGGACATCCAAGCAAAGGATCTTAAAGATAAAAGGCAATCAAAAGGTTGGAACTTGAAAGATCCAACCAAAATCCACAAAGAAAAGTCGAAATCAAAAACTAAGTGTGGGGCGCTGCAGGTGGCGTGCTAGGACGCTTTGGCCTAAATTTTTGTTGGCACAGGAAACAAGGGGGCGCACCCAGGGGCGTGCCAGGACGCCCCTGCACACCTTTCAAATGCTGGAATTTTCTCTAAGTGACTAGGGCGTCCGGGAGCGTGCCGGGGTGCTTTTTGCCTAATTTCTTCTACGATTATTAGTCTATAAAGAGGAATCTTGGGTTATGGTATCATTATTCCATCATAGTATGACTACTCTCGAGCAAGTTTGACATCCGAGTTGGGATTAATTCTTCGTCACAAGTGTTTTATCAAATTATGTTAAATTAAGCCATAAGTGGCAAAAATCGCGTATTCTTGAGGATTGAGGCTACGAATGTGAATCTCGCGAGTTGAATATTATCTTGACATTATGGAATTATTTAAACATGAGATAATGATAGTATTACACATTGAAATTGGTGTGCTAAGTTAATATGTGTAAATGGGCTCAATTTGAGGCCCAAAATGGAATAAAATGCATGGCCATTGACCAAGTAAACATGTTATGATTGGACCAAGTGTGGCTAAGGATGACTTGAGGTCTATATAAAGGCCCCAAAAATCAGATTTTAATCACTCAAAACACACATGCCATATTCTAGAATTTTCAAGAAAACATTTTTATCTTCTCTTAAACCCTAAACACTAAGCAACCATTTGTTGGGCAAGATCATCATCTCTCAAGCTTGGGTAATTATTTAATTTTATTTTTTAATGTATTATATGCATGAGATCATATGTAGATCATGATGGCTATGTCTAAAGGTGTTGAATAGTGCACTTTTGCTTTTTGGTAAAAGATGTGTTATCCATGAGATTTGAACATGAAAAAGGACTTGAGGTTTTGATGAAAGGGCATGGTATGGATGAAATATCAACATGTATGGTGTGGTTATGTTCCTTAACTTGTTATTTTTCTATAAGTATGAATTGTGGGATTTTTGTCGATATGTTGTTACGAGGTGTATTGAGGTGACTTGATGGAGTAATTGTGATGTCGTGTTAATGAAGAAACGTAAAGGATGAACTTGGTGTGAAATGCTATTGAGTTGTGATGTTTTGGTCAATGTTGGGCATGTTGTGGTATTATTGGTATGAACATGCCGTAAATGGTATTGTAAGGGGGTAAATGACGTTATAAGGCAAACATGTAACTCATTATTCGTTTTATGCACTTGTAAGGTAGTTGATTGTTAATGTAAGCTCCGTTATGTAATTGTGTTGCAGAGTGAAACGTAAGGAAGGAGTTGGACTATTGTGTTCACTTTTAGGATTGTATATTCATATTGAGAAGATAAGGTATGTAAGGTTACTCTTTCCGTATCCTTCTGCAGCATAGTGTTCACATTGATGTACTTATTCTATTCCAAAATATTCTAAGGTATCCCATATCCGGTTATCAATTATTGTTAATCATATGTTTCTTATTCATTGATCAATTGTGATTCACATGTCTCATATTCATTGACTAATATTTCCAAGTTTCAAATATTGTTGGGTTCCAAGATTCTAATAATGTACAATCACCAATGTATCACTCTTAGAATGAAAGAATGAATAATTAAAGAAAGAAGTAATGTATAATTGATGAGTATTCTTGGGTGGTATACCAGGGGTTAAATACCTAGCATGGGTCGATCCCAATATATCGGGTGGTATCCCAGGGGTGAAAAGAACACCTAGCATGGGTCGATCCCGCCACTACGGGTGGTATCCCAGGGACACAAGAAAAGCCTAGCATGGGTCGATCCCAAATACTTGATGACTACCCACTAATAAAGTGGATGACTACCCACCAATAAGGTGGATGACTACCCACCAATAATGTGGATGACCACATTAACCCACCAATAAGGTGGATGACTAATAATAATGATGATGAGCGTAAAAGCAAAGAAAGAAATCTCTTGAATGGAAGAATCTCTTGAATAAAGGCAAATCTCTTGAATGAAGGTGTATATGAAAAATATTATATGAATAATAAGGACATGAATGATTGATCGAAAATGATAATAACAGAATAAATGTACATGGTTCCACATATAAAACGATGGTTTATCCACATTGACTATTCTCTTATATTTGACTCCATTGTTGTTATTATGTATGATGCAGTTTCATATGAGCCTTACATACTCAGTACATTCTTCGTACTTGCCCCATTGGGGGACTTACCTTACTTGATGCAGGCACAGGTGCTAGTAGACCTCCATTGTAGGCTACGAGTCATCCGTGGATCATTGGTGAGCTCCAGTTGGTTCGGGGCTTTCCGAGTCATATGTGTTCATGATTTTTGTATTGTAAATATTGTATAAAGCGGGGACTTTTCCCGACTGTAGGTTGGTTATGTACATGCATTGGTTAGAGTCTTTGTAGACGTATGTGGGAAAATTAATGTAAGAGACGTATGTCCATTTCGACTTAATGGCCCTAACGGCCAAGTTTTATATATATATATATATATATATATATATATATATATAGCATATGTTGCCATGACTTCCTCCATTTGTATTTTATAAGTTACATGTGAAAGAATGCTATTCATACAGAGACATGCGTATGAGTGTACATAAGTAAAGATTGGTTCTCTCGGGCCTCAAAGGCTTCGGGTGCCAGTCCGTCCCGTTGGAATTCGGGGTGTGACAAAAGTGGTATCAGAGCAGGTCGTCCTAAGGGTGTCTACAAAGCCGTGTCTGAGTAGAGTCTTGCTTATGGATGTGTTACGCGCAACATTTATAAGTAGGAGGCTACGGTACATTTAGGAGTTGTTTATTTTCTTCATTTCTAGATTGTGCAATAGAGCTAATGTTGTGAGTGAAAATTATATCTGACCATGGAATTGGTTTTCTTGTTTATAGTAAAATGCCGATCACAAGACGAGGTAGAGGCAAAGGTAAGCAGATAGATATGCCTGCCGGAGAAAGAATGAGTAAATCACCACCTGACCAAGCTAGTCAAGGTGGTGCTGACGCTGAAATTACATCGCGGTCTTCTTCTACTCTTCCATTTCCTGAAGAGCAGAGGGGTAGAGAAGTACCCGCGGAACCGCCTATGAATGCCACTGACCAAGATTTAAGAAATGCAGTATATATGTTGACCCAGCTAGTTGCTGCACAAATTCAAGGACAAATTGGTTCAATGACAGGCAATGACAGTGAGGCTAGAGTAGCTAGTCGGAGGACACAAGATTTTTTGAAATTAGACCCTCCCATATTCACTGGGTCAGACCCAAAAAACAGATCCACAGGACTTTGTAGATCAAATTCAAAGGGCTCTAGATGTCATGCACATGACTGGTGTAGAAACAGTTAAACTTGCGGCCTATAGATTAAAAGGTGAACCTATATTATGGTATGAAGATTGGAAAAGATCGAGGGGTATTGATGTACCTCCAGCTGGTTGGGAGGAATTCAAAACTGCCTTTCTTGATCACTACCTTCCATATGAGATCCGACAGGCCCGTGCAGACCAATTTCTAAATCTCCGTCTGGGGAATATTAGTGTTAGAGAATACAGTCTTTGTTTAATTCCTTCGCTCAATATGCCCCAAATGTAGTGGCCACAATGACAGACAGAGTCCATCGATATGTGGACAGATTAGAGCCATACTTGGTAAGGGACTGTACCATTCCTGCTTTGAACAAAGATATGGACATAGCCAGAATACAGGCCTTTGCACAAAAGATGGAGGATCAGAGGCAACGAAGGAGGGTACATGAATTTGAAAGAGGGCTTCCAAAGAAGGCTAGACCAATGAGACAGTTCATGGTGTCCCAAGGAGGATCTGGGCCTCGAAGTTCTCCTCGACCGCCTAGACCATCATTTTCTTTCCCTACAGTAGGTACTTCATCACAATTCTGAGGATCTAGAGGCAGTCATGCGGGGCAGAGCAGTGTGGTTTGAGGTTCACAGACAGTAAGATTTTCTCGACAACTGTGCCAGCACTGCGGGAAGTTTCATTCAGGTGAATGCTGGTATGGACCAAATATTTTCTTGCGATGTGGTATGTTGGGGCATCTGACGAGAGAGTGTCTAGGGGACACGGGTAGTATGGCGCAACCTTCGAGATCAACTATTGTTGCATCATCGTCTGGTGTACAACCTGCTGGTCGTGGGAGAGGTGCTAGAGGGGCAGCTAGTTCCAGTGGAGCCCAGAATCGCACTTATGCTCTATTCGACCGACAGAATTTGGAGGTTTCTCCTGATGAGGTTATAGGTATAATATCTGTCTCTTCACATAATGTATATGCATTGATTAATTCGGGCTCTACCTTATCATAAGTTACTTCATTGATTGCTGCGAAGTTTGAAAGAACACCAGAATTACTAGTTACGCCAATTGAAGTATCTACGCTAGTTGGTGAATTTATTATAGTTAAAAGAAGAATAGATCATAATGGTATAGTGAATGTTTGTGATCATGTTACGTTGGTTGATTTTATTGAGATGGAAATGAGAGTGTTGGAGCATTGAAGGGTAAATTTATTCCCTATATTGAGGTAAGGAAATAATGTCCAAAGTGTACATATGTCACCTAGTAAGACCTAGTATGTCCCCGGGGGGGTACACCAGTGTTGTTTGTACAAAGGAAGATGGCACATTGAGAATATGTATTGATTATCGGTAACTATATAAGGCAATAGTCAAGAATAAATGTCCCCTCCCTAGAATTGATGATTTACTTAACCAATGCTTCTCAAAGATTGACTTGAGATCGAGTTATCATCAAGTAAGGGTCGAACAAATAAAATAAAATATATACCCGAGGCAGCTTTCTGAACACGTTATGGTTACTATGATACTATGAATTTCTAGTTATGCCATTTGGGCTAACCAATGCACCAGCAGTTGTTAGGGATCTGATGAATAGGGTGTTCAAGACACTTTTAAATGTGTATGTGACCATGTTTGGTGATGGTATTCAAAATCACAAGAGGACCATGCTAATCATATTGCAGCAAGTGTTATAGAATTTTCTAAATGTGAAGTTTGGTTACAATCCATGTCGTTCTTGAGTCACATTGTATAGGATGAAGGAATGAAGGTTGATACGCAAAAGATAGAAATGGTGAAAAATTGGCTAAGGCCTACGATGCTTACAGAGATCCATCATTTTCTTGGGTTAGTTGGTTATTATAGGAGAATTATTGAAGGATTTTATTCTATCCCTACACCCTTAACAAAGCTTATACACAAGGCAATCAAGTTCCAGTAGAATGATGCATGTGAGAAAAGTTCCAAGAGTTGAAAGATAAATTAACTTCCACACCAGTTTTAAGTGCTTCCCTAATAGCCAAAAGGCTATGAACACACGAAAATGGTTACTAAGATACAAATTTCAGCAACCAAACAAAGAGAAAAGCAACACATAGAATGGAGATGAAGAAGAAGAATACTTGAAATTTAAAGATAGATAGAAAGACCCTTACTCTTATTAAGTGATTAGCACTAGAAGATGTTTCAAATCTTTAAACACACTTCACAAGTAAGAGTTTAAACCTTCCTCTTAGGTGACCCAAAGGAATCACTCTTCCTCAAGCACACATTTCTTGCCAAATTATCCAAGACAAGTGAAACCCTAACTTCAAATGTCAAAGACCTAATTTTCGGATTCTACACTATCAACGACAAGACTAAAGCTACAAAATATGAGTAAGTTTCAATGTTATAAAAATCTAATGAAAAGAGAAGTAAAATGGTCTATTTATACTATTACATGCCAAATGTCAAAACTACCCTTAATGAACTAAAGAGAAGAGACGCCCCTTGAGTGTTGGTTTTTAAAGTGAAAGTCCATCTTGCCCCTTGTAGAATATAGACTCTTCAAGTACTTTCTTCACAAATCAAAGCATTCCCTCTCTTGTCCGAATCTACAACACCTTCACAAACATTCAAGTGCATGAACAAAGCTTGAAGTTGTTGAAGTTCCTTGGCTTGGCTCCTTGTAAAAAGTCTTGAGGGCTTGATACTTGCATCATCCTCTCCATCTTGAATAGAGTTTGTCCTCAAACTTTCTGATTCATCAACATCAAGAGTGGCCACGGGTGAAAGGTCACAAACATTGAAAGTATTGTGAACTTGGTAATCCGAAGGTAGATCTATTGGGTATGCATTGATGTTGATCCATTTAAGCACTTGGAAGGGTCCATAGCCCCGGGGTATAAGCTTAGCTTTCCTTTGATTCGGGAACCGCTCCTTCCTTAAGTGTACCCATACCCAATCTCCGGGTTCAAGCACAAGCCTTCTTCTACCTTTGTTCACCCTTTTTGCAACCTCTTGGTTCTTATTTTCAAGCTTGATCTGCACCTTCTCATGCATTTTTTTCATTGCCTCAGCTCTTTTTCATCCATCTAAGCTTATCATGATATCACTTAGAGTGATTTTGTTGATGGCTTTACAATCGACGCACATGCGCCAAGTTCCGTCTTTCTTTGGTACCAAAAGCACAGGGACAGCACACGAACTCATACTTTATTTGATGTAATCCTTGTTGATAAGCTCATCAACTTGTCTCTCAAGCTCCTTAGTGTCCATGGGATTGCTCCTATAAGCCGGTTTGTTTGGAAGTTGTGAACCCGGCACCAAATCAATTTGGTGCTCAATTCCCCGAATCGGGGGAAATCCTTGTGGTAATTCTTGTGGGAAAACATCATCAAACTCCTAAAAAACAAGTGAAATAGAAGGGGAAAGATAAGAATAAAAAGGAGAAAAAGAAGAAGAAGAAGAAGAAGATAAGTTAGTATTAAGGGCATGAGCTAGGAGGAGCATAGGGGTGTCCATGTCTTGTTCCTTGAACAAATTCTTCCTCCTAGCCAACATAACCATGGGTCCTTGACCCTTTTGAGCCTTAGAATCAGTAACTTCTCCCTTATAAGAGGTAGAACCCGAAACCTTCCCCTTTTGCCTCTTTTTGGTTTCTTGTCTTTTGCTTCCCTTTTCTTTCAACTCTCTTAACTTTTGATGCATCTCATTCACTTGGGAGGGTGATAGTGGGTGTAATGTGAACTTCTTACCATCATGCAAAAGTGAGTAGATGTTCAACCTCCCATCATGCTTGGTAGATTTTTCATATTGCCATGGTCTACCAAGTAGCAAATGGCACGCTTGCATTGGAATGACATCACAACAAACTTCATCTCGGTAGTTTCCTACCATGAACTTGATCATGCATTGTCGTGTCACTTTTAACTCACCACATTCATTGAGCCACTGTAGTTTGTAAGGATTAGCATGAGGAGTGGTATGAAGTTTCAAGAAATCCACCATTGTAGAACTAGCAACGTTTGTACAACTTCCACTATCAATCACCATAGTACACACCCCTCCCTTAATCAAGCATTTAGTGTGAAACAAGTTCTCTCTTTGTCTCGGATCTTCAAGTGCCTTACTTACCATATCCCTCCTCACCACATAATTAGGAACTAGACACTCTCTATCTTGTGGCCAAGTGTGTTCTTCCTCATAATCATCACAAGTAGTTTCTGGTTCACCATCACAAAACTCTCCATTTTGCACACCAACATCATAAACCTCGGGTTCAATCTCAACTTCCTCACCTAGGTAGTACAACCTACCTTCTCTTAGGATCATATTTCTATGAGTAGCACACTCACTTGCCCGATGACCCCACCCTTGACACTTGAAACATTGAAGGCCTTTCGGATTAGGAGTAGGAAGCTTATTACCTTCGGGTCTTGTGGGGTATTTTGGCACTTGTTTGATCTCGGATTGCTTGACAAAAGTTGAGGGTTCCTTGCCTTTACCTAAACCCTAAACTTGCTGATTTGGACCTTTGGAGTGGACCCAACCCGAATTGGGTGTTTGGAGTCTTGGCTTGTACCTTTCTTTGTTCTCTTTTTCAATCTTCATTGCCGTTTGGAAGACTTCAACCACGGTTTCAAACTTGTGAAGAGTCAAACGGGAGGATATGTCCTTGTTCAACCCAACCTTGAAGTGAATAACATCATGTTTTTCTTGTTCACCTCTATGGTCAAGTTTCAAGACAAGTTGCTGAAATTCATCATAATAGGCCATGACACTCTTGCTTCCTTGGTTTAGATTGTAAAGCTTGGCAAGGAGTTCATGCCTATATTGTTTTGGAACATACCGCTCTCTCATTACCCTTTTCAAGTCCTCCCACGGGGGTGGTTGGCCACCAATCAAGACATTCTCGAACCTCTTGGTGTAATCCCACCAATTATTGGCATACCCTTCAAAATGAGCAATGGCGTAGCAACTCTTTTTCTCTTCGGATAAGTCATTGACTTGGAACAATTTCTCACAAGATGATTCCCAAGCAAGATACAACTCGGGGTCACTTTCTCCTTTGAAGACCGGAATGCCAACCTTTATAGAATTGATGCCAATGTCTCGGATTCTTTGATGATGAACATGGCCTTGTATTACCTCATGCCCTCGGAATCTACCACCATAAGGTCCCCTTTGCTCATATATTTCTCTCTCTTATTCATCAAACCAAGGATCACCATGAGGAACTTCATAGCCTTCGTACTCCCCTCTACCATAATCCTCTATTTGGATGGGTGGGTTTCGGATTTGAGGCCTTTGGGGAAGTGTGTTTGGTCTTTGATTATTTGTGACTTGAACTTGTGGTATTGGGAAAGGTGGAGGGTAAGGTCTTTGGTACATGGGATTTGGCATTTGGTAAGTGGTATGTTGTCGGGGTAGTAGGTTCGGATTTGGTGGTGGAGTTTGAGTTCCAAGTCCCTCTTGTTGGACTTGGTTCATTTGGTGATGTAATGGTCTTTGTAGGGTCCGGTTAGGAGATGTTTGGGGTTGATTTAGTGGCTGGTTTTGTGGAACTCGTGGAGGGTTAAGCATTTGGTAAAGAGTTTTGGGGGTTATAGTCATGGAAGAGTTATTGGCTTGGACGCTAGAGGATGCATGGTAGGGATTAGGAGTAGAAGGTCGTGAGTTCCTCCTACTTTCAACACAATCAAGTCTTCCACTAAAAGTGGAAATTTCACCCCTCATAGCATCCACATTACTTCTCAAGGCATCAACATCACTCTTCAATTCTCTCCTCAAAGTATCATTACTATCCTCCATTTTTCGGGAAAAGGCCTCAAAGTGAGCCTTTAAGGCTCCCATTATATCATTTCCCAAAGATTGGGATGAAGAACCCTCGGCTTCCATGGTCAATTGTACCTCACACTTGGCTTCACAAGTGTTGGAGAATCGGCAATACTTGGCAAGTTACTTGAGAGGTGAGAAGCTTTGGATCGGAATTGATCTTTGATTGAAATGACTCAAATAAAGTGATGCACGCACTTGAACCAACAAAATACTATGACTTAAAAATGAGAAAAGCACACAAAAACCGAAGACACGAAATAAACGAACTCTAGACTAATTACCAACCTAGTAGGTACTTACTAGTTTGCTAATTAGTGATAGAATTAGCTTAAAAGAAACTAGAATCAAAGATTAGAAACTAGGAAATCTAAGTTTAGAGGTGAATTTTGGTTGATCACAAGTGATGATGTGGCACTACGTGGTTGGTTTTCACTTTTCGAAGTTTTTCAATTTTCCCAACACCTTTGTCTCGGCCAAACAACACTTTGGGAAGAAGGAATTTCAAATTTGGAGGGGGTAGAAAGCAATTTGGAGATTTTTCAAGCCTTCAATTGAAATGGAAAAAGAATTGGTTCCCCCCCCCCCCCCCGTACTTGCAAGTGTACTTGTTCGTCCCCTTGTCCCCTCCTCCTTTTGGAAGAATGGAATATTCTTTGAATATGCTTTTGGACCAACAACTTTTGCACTCTCTTTCTTCCCTTTTTTGGATCAAACAACACCCTTGAACATTCTTCTTCACTAAGATATGAAGGTCATGGATGAACAAGATGAATATTCAAGCGTTGACCAAGTTTGACCACCTAGCAAATGAACTCCAAATCTGATTATTTTTTTCTTGAAGATCTAGGTTCCTTAGGCCAAAACAAACCCAACCCACTAAAAATCAGCCACAAATCAAGTCACCAACACTAATCCAAAACGTCACCTTCTCCAAAAAAAACTTCAAACAAGCCATAACAATGGTGGATCTAGCTCAAAATCAACCAAACTTCACTCTAAAAGTAGATCTAGACTCCCTATGTGCTAGAGATAAAGGATCTAGCACTAGAAACCTTCAAAACACAATAAAAACTTGTAGATCTAACTTGGAAATTTCGGATCTACAACAAACACACAAGACAACACACAATATTTTTGGTAATTTCTGATTTTTGACTCTTTTTTGATGAGATTTTCTATATAAGAACACTAAAACCAAGATTTAGGGATGTTGGAACAACCCTAACCAAGGATTTGATACCAAATGATAGCCAAAAGGCTATGAACACACGAAAATGGTTACTAAGATACAAATTTCAGCAACCAAACAAAGAGAAAAGCAACACATAGAATGGAGATGAGGAAGAAGAATACTTGAAATTTAAAGATAGATAGAAAGACCCTTACTCTTATTAAGTGATTAGCACTAGAAGATGTTTCAAATCTTCAAACACACTTCACAAACAAGAGTTCAAACCTTCCTCTTAGGTGACCCAAAGGAATCACTCTTCCTCAAGCACACATTTCTTGCCAAATTATCCAAGACAAGTGAAACCCTAACTTCAAATGTCAAAGACCCAATTTTCGGATTCTACACTATCAATGACAAGACTAAAGCTACAAAATATGAGTAAGTTTCAATGTTATCAAAATCTAATGAAAAGAGAAGTAAAATGGTCTATTTATACTATTACATGCCAAATGTCAAAACTACCTTTAATGAACTAAATAGAAGAGGCGCCCCTTGAGTGTTGGTTTTTAAAGTGAAAGTCCATCTTGCCCCTTGTAGAATATAGACTCTTCAAGTCCTTTATTCACAAATCAAAGCATTCCCTCTCTTGGCCGAATCTACAACACCTTCACAAACATTCAAGTGCATGAACAAAGCTTGAAGTTGTTGAAGTTCCTTGGCTTGGCTCCTTGTAAAAGGTCTTGAGAGCTTGATACTTGCATTATTCCCAAAGGCATAAGAATGTTATGCAATGTATTGTAATGCTTTCGGGGTTGGCCTCGGATGTGTATTGATGTAGCATGATAAGGTAATAGCGTATGCCTCACGACAGTTGCGGCCACATGAGAAAAAAAATTATTACCCAACACATGACCCTGAACTAGCAGCTGCGATATTTGCTTTAAACATATGGTGTCACTATTTGTGAGGGATTCATGTTGACATATATACTGGTCAAAAAAATGTAATATATTTTAAGCTGGTGGATTTAAATCTGAAGTAGCGAAGGTGGCTTGAACTATTAAAAGTTTATGACATTGGTATCTTGTATCATTCGGGAAAAGAAAATGGGGTAGCTGATACATTAAGCTGCAAAGTATTAGGACGTATTAATGGCCAGCTTACAGAAAAGAAAAATATAGTCAAGAAATCTATATCAATTAATCAGTATGGGGTTTTGTCTTCTTGAAACTCCAGATGAAAGAATTACAGTGTACAATGCGGCAAAATCTTCATTTGTAGCCGAGAGAAGAAACAATATGCAAATTCTATTTTATTCCAATTGAAAAAGAATGTACAATGAAGTTCGGCAAAAGGTACTTAAGCTTATATAAGGGAGGAATACTTTCCTATAAAGGTAGATTTTGTATACTAAATATAGATGAGCTAAGGGAATGAATTATGACAGAAGCACATCATTCACGTTATTCTACTTATTCGGGAACAATCAAAATGTACCATGGCGTGGAAGAAATGTATTGGTGAGGCAATATAAAGAAAAAAAAAAAAGAACCTTGCAAAAGCGGTAGCTCATTGTCTGAGTTGTCAATAGGTAGTAGTAGAGCAAGAGAAATTTGGAAGTCATATGCTGATATCAGAAGATGTGGGGTAAGTTACGTATGAATTGGCATTACCCCAAGAACTTTCCTCAGTCCATCCAGTGTTTCATGTTTCGATGTTTTGAAAATGCATAGGAGATCCATATTGTATTGCTCCCATTGACGATGTTCAAGTTACGGAAGATCTCACTTGTGAAGAGATCCCAATTGCTATTTTGGTTCGATAAGTAAAGAGATTAAGAAATAAAGAAATAGTTTCCGTAAAGGTATTTTGGAGAAATTAACAAGTAGAAAAGATCACATGGGGAGCTGAAGAAATGAGGAACTCAAAGTACCTTTACTTGTTTCAAATAGAAGAAAAGGTTCAAAGTGCGTAAGTGAAGTAATAACAAGTGAGTATCTATAAGCATTAATTGTATATGTATAGATATGCTAATATAGAGATACATTTGTTGTAATTGGAACTATGTTATTAACATTCGAGGATGAATGTTTCTAAGGGGGGAAGAATGTAACATCCCGTACATTTATGACCTTACTTGACAACCTTAAACCATGTTTACCCTAGGTTCGAGAGCAATAAGTATGTACCTTGTATTGATATTGGTGGAAGATTCGATAGTGTGCTAGTAAATGTGTTTAGACTTTTGTAGGAAGCGTTTGTGAATTTTGGGTGCATTTTAGGAGTGATAAATGAGGCTTGAAGGACATCCAAGAAAAGGATATTAAAGATAAAAGGCAAGAAAAAGGTTGGAACTTGAAAGATCCAACCAAAATCCACAAAGAAAAGTCGAAATCAAAAACTAAGTGTGGGGCGCTGCAGGTGGCATGCCAGGACACTTTGGCCTAAATTTTTGTTGGCACAGGAAACAAGGGGGCGCGCCCAGGGGTGTGCCAGGCCGCCCTTGCACACCTTTCAAATGCTGGAATTTTCTCTAAGTGACTAGGGCGTCCGGGAGCGTGCCGGGGTGCTTTTTGCCTAATTTCTTCTACGATTATTAGTCTATAAAGAGGACTCTTGGGTTATGGCATCATTATTCCATCATAGTATGACTACTCTAGAGCAGGTTTGACATCCGAGTTGGGATTAATTCTTCTTCACAAGTGTTTTATCAAATTATGTTAAATTAAGCCATAAGTGGCAAAAATCACGTATTCTTGAGGATTGAGGCTACGAATGTGAATCTCGCGAGTTGAATATTATTGTGACATTATGGAATTATTTAAACATGAGATAATGATAGTATTACACATTGAAATTGGTTTGCTAAGTTAATATGTGTAAATGGGCTCAATTTGAGGCCCAAAATGGAATAAAATGCATGGCCCAAAAGGGCAAAATGACCCATTCTTGCCATTGACCAAGTAAACATGTTATGATTCGACCAAGTGTGGCTAACGACGACTTTAGATCTATATAAAGGCCCCAAAAATCAGATTTTAATCACTCAAAACACACATTTCATATTCTAGATTTTCAAGAAAACATTCTTATCTTCTCTTAAACCCTAAGCACTAAGCAACCATTTGTTGGGCAAGATCATCATCTCTCAAGCTTGGGTAAGTATTTAATTTTATGTTTTAATAAATTATATGCATGAGAGGATATGTAGATCATGATGGCTATGTGTAAAGGTGTTGAATAGTGCACTTTTGCTTTTTGGTAAAAGACGTGTTATCCATGAGATTTGAACATGAAAAAGGACTTGAGGTTTTGATGAAAGGGCATGGTATGGATGAAATATCAACATGTATGGTGTGGTTATGTTCCTTAACTTGTTATTTTTCTATAAGTATGAATTGTGGGATTTTGTCGATATGTTGTTATGAGGTGTATTGAGGTGACTTGATGGAGTAATTGTGACATCGTGTTAATGAAGAAACTAAAGGATGAACTTGGTGTGAAATGCTATTGAGTTGTGATGTTTTGGTCAATGTTGGGCATATTGTGGTATTATTGGTATGACCATGCCGTAAATGGTATTGTAAGGGGGTAAATGATGTTATAAGGCAAACATGTAACTCATTATTCGTCTTAATGTAAGCTCCGTTATGTAATTGTGTTGTAGAGTGAAACGTAAGAAAGGAGATGGACTATTGTGTTCACGTATAGGATTGTATATTCATATTGAGAAGATAAGGTATGTAAGGTTACTCTTTCCGTATCCTTCTGCAGCATAGTGTTCACATTGACATTGTACTTGTTCTATTCCGAAATGTTCTAAGGTATCCCATATCCGGTTATTAATTATTGTTAATCACATGTTCCTTATTCATTGATCAATTGTGATTCACATGTCTCATGTTCATAGACTAATATTTCCAAGTTTTAAATATTGTTGGGTTTCAAGATTCCAATAATGTACAATCACCAATGTATCACTCTTATAATGAAAGAAAGAATAATGAAAGAAAGAAATAATGTATAATTTGAAAGAAAGAAGTAATGTATAATTGATGAGTATTCTTGGGTGGTATACCAGGGGTTAAATACCTAGCATGGGTCGATCCCAATATATCGGGTGGTATTCCAGGGGTGAAAAGAACACCTAGCATGGGTCGATCCCGCCACTACAGGTGGTATCCCAGGGGCACAAGAAAAGCCTAGCATGGGTCAATCCCGAATACTTGATGACTACCCACCAATAAGGTGGATGACTACCCACCAATAAGGTGGATGACTACCCACCGATAAGGTGGATGACCACATTAACCCACCAATAAGGTGGATGACTAATAATAATGATGATGAGCGTAAAAGCAAAGAAAGAAATCTCTTGAATGGAAGAATCTCTTGAATAAAGGCAAATCTCTTGAATGAAGGTGTATATGAAAGATATTATATGAATAATAAGGACATGAATGATTGATCAAAAATGACAATAACAGAAGAAATGTACATGGTTCCACATATAAAACGATGGTTTATCCACATTGACTATTCTCTTATATTTGACTCCATTGTTGTTATTATGTATGATGCAGTTTTATATGAGCCTTACATACTCAGTACATTCTTCATACTGACCCCCTTGGGGGACTTACCTTACTTGCTGCAGGCACAGGTGCTAGTAGACCTCCATTGTAGGCTACGAGTCATCCGCGGATCATTGGTGAGCTCCAGTTGGTTCGGGGCTTTTCGAGTCATATGTGTTCATGATTTTTGTATTGTAAATATTGTATAAAGCGGGGACTTTTCCCGACTGTAGGTTGGTTATGTACATGCATTGGTTAGAGGCTTTGTAGATGTATGTGGGAAAATTAATGTAAGAGATGTATGTCCATTTCGACTTAATGGGCCTAACGACCAAGTTTCATATATATAGCATATGTTGCCATGATTTCCTCCATTTGTATTTTATAAGTTACATGTGAAGGAATGCTATTCACACAGAGACATGCGGATGAGTGTAAATTAGTAAAAATTGGTTCTCTAGGGCCTCAACGACTTCGGGTGCCAGTCCGTCCCGTTGGAATTCGGGGTGTGACAAAGAGTCTTCTTTATAGACTAATCATCGTAGAAGAAATTTGGCTGGAAGCACCCTGGCACGCTCCCGGGCGCCCTTGGGAGTTAGCAAAATTTTAGCACCTGAATAGGTGCACATTAGCGGCCTGTCACGCCCCCAGGCGCGCCCGTCTGCTGCCTGTGTCACAAAAATTTTAGGCCAAAGCATCCTGGCACGCCACCTGCAGCGCCCCACACTTAACTTTTGATTCCGACTTTTCTTTGCGGATTTGGTTGAATCTTTCAAATCCAAATCTTTACCTTGCCTTTTAACTTTAATATTCTTTGCTTGTATGTCCTTTAAACCTCGCTTTTCACCCCCCACAAGTTCTCCACAAAGTCACAAACACCATCTACTACAAAGGTCTAATCACATTTACTAGCACAATATCAAATGTTCCATCAATAACAATGCAAAATACATACTTATTGCTCTCGAACCTAGAGTAAACATGGTTCAAGGTTGTCAAGTAGGGTCGGTAAGGTACGGGGTGTTACAAGTAGATTGTCATGTTATAGTTGTAGCGATTTGGTAAGCGAAAGTAGGGGAAGGTAAGACTATTGAGGCTATAGTTTATTTGGTTCTAATTGTTTTGCATCACATTGTATTGCATTCATTATCATGTGATTATGGTTGGTGCCTGCCGAGCTTATGAGGGCCCGTGTAGATTATTGATTGAGTGGCTATTAATACAAGCTTTACTATTTATTTCATCTTAGATTAAAGCCTTAAAAGGAAGGCTGAATCGTGGTAGTTATATTGGACACAAAACATAACAAAGTATGTAAGACTATTCTTTTTCACCATTAAGGCATGAATCCCTTGTGACATGTTTCTCTTATATGAGTCAATAAGATCCTATATTACACATGCTGAGAGAGTTCTTATATTGGATACACTTTCTGTCCATATACTGTCAAATTGCTCTAATTGTCTATTTGATCATATACTTTATTTGGTTTACATGTACACATGTTTCTTTATTTGGATATCACTTTCATCGTGCTAGGATATAATATGACCTTATAGAGTCCTTACTGGTTCAGTTATTCAATTTTATTTCCTTACTTGGATTGTGCATTTGTCCCCAATTGGAATCAGCCCACATGCCTCAATAGTTCCCTTGTTCATGTACCTTTTTGCTTGTTATCACCTAGTAAGCATTTATTAGACAATTCGAACCTCTTCATTTGAGGAGTTACATGTGTCCACTTGAAATGTATACATGCCCCCATTTGAATGTCTAAAATGTGTTTAAACAAACCATGTGCTAAGTAGAATCACTTGTTTACTTGTTATACACCTTAATGAACCATTGATACCTGCCCTAATGTCCTTACTTTTCACATGCTTTCATGGCTCATTTATATATATTCTTTGCACCTAATAAAGTTTAGTAAGTCGTATAAGTTTCTAAGTATCACATTGATGTTACATTTGTTACCTACGTCATTGTTACTACCTCAAGTATATTGTTCACATGTATATAGTTCCAAAATCTCAAAAATGTTATAACCGCTGAAAGAACAATCTCAAAGACTAAATAAACAAGTTAAAGTGATTAATGTAACTACGTTGGTATCCCAGGGGCCAAGTTTTAGCATGGGTCGATTCCAATCTCTATATTTATGAGTGGTATCCCAGGGGTTATAATATCTAGCATGGGTCGATCCCGATCTCTATATTTATGGGTGTATCCGAAGGGTTATAATACCTAGCATGGGTCGATCCCGATCTGTATATTTATGGGTGGTATCCCAGGGTAACATAATACCTAGCATTAGTCGATCCCAATTTGTATTGTCACAACCCGATTTCTCAGGTCATGATGTCACCTACCATAACCTACCAGTAGGTAAGTCAATTCATAGTCCTAAACAGCTAATAACGGACTAATAAGAAAGGCGGAAGCAATACTAAATGAAAAAGAGAAAGATGATAAGAAGGAAGTAATTATATCCCCAAGACCTAATAAGAAATAACTAATAACCCACCTAATAAGTAATTATATCACCTACCATAACCCACCAGTAGGTAAGTCAATCCATAGTTCGAAACAGCTAATAACGGACTAATAAGAAAGGCGGAAGCAATACTAAATGAAAAAGAGAAAGATGATAAGAAGGAAGTAATTATATCCCCAAGACCTGGTGAGGTTTGTACAAGAGCCACTATTAATCAAGAGTACAAAGTGAACATAATATATATATATATATATATATACACAAAATAGTCTCTGAAATATAAAATAAATATCAGTCCAGCAAAAGAGGGAGAGCAGGAATAACTTCGGAAGCTAGGAGCGCACCCCGAATCTCCGATCCATCGCAGCTTCTTACGATGCACACGTCAGTGATGAGAACTCGTACTATAATCTGCAGGGTGCAGAAGTGTAGTATGAGTACCAAACACTAGGTACTCAATAGGTATCAGCCGACTGAGCTCCAAAGATAATGCAAGTATAAATAACATGTAAAGCAGGAATAAACATTATAGACAACTATTTGAGAAATGAGAAATAGTAATACTAACAAAAAAGAGAATATAAACTATCATACCCTACAAGTAATCCGGGACGAAGGTTCAATAACGTACATAACTAGTCAATACACAAATGAAGAGTGAAAGAAGGATATATAGTAGTAGTACGAGACAATAAGGGCTTATACAATAGGAATAGATAAGGAAAAAAAGGGATATACGATAATGCTATATATATAAAGGGATAAACACGAAGGCACTAACCTGAGGGATCTAGCCTAATATCTCGAGGATCATAACTAAATAAAAGAGCTAACTCTAGCATAATTAGAGTTTCTAACCAAAATGTGAATAATCATAAGATAATCTATCAATAATAAATCTTACCATAATAAGGAGTAAAGGAACTCGGAAGCATACCTACAACCTCGGTTACCAATCCATAACCATCTTGCCACAAACTATACAATAATAACCAAAAAATAATGTAACCGGCTAGCTCGGACAAACAATAGCCTAACGGGGCCCCATAATCCTAGAAGGCATAAGCAAACACTCAGCAAATAACAACCATAACATGTACCTATACAACCCCCATAAGACCGATAGATACAAGCTCCAAACAATTATACTGGTGAAAGGTGATGCATGCGAATGAATGAAGTCATGAAAAGAACCAGATAATACGAGATAAACCAAGTACCATATCCAACACAAGTGTATAAACCTCCTCTGGCTCAGCAGCTCGCAAAGGTAGGACCTACAATGACCATCCTTCTCTGATTCTTTGATTCATCGGACAAAGGGGACTCGTGATATCTGTATACACTGCCTAGTCCCAAACCAGGACTTCCATAATCCATATCCATAATAGTAGCAATAACGAGAATCAAAATCAAACTAGAACTAGTGGATAATAACAATATGTAACACCTCTTACCTTCCCAACCCTACTTGATGACATTGAACAATGCATACTTAGGTGTCGAGAGCTATAAGTATGCATTTGGTAATGTTAATGTTGAGGAAATTGAAATTTGGCTTCATACATGTGATTAGCCCTTCATAAGAGTTGTTTTGTGATTTTTGTGGCGCAGTTGTGGGGTTCAAAATGAGGTTACGAGAACCTCTAAACAAAGCATATTAAGGCTAAGAAGTAAGTTAAAGAATAGGACTTGAAGTATCTAACCAAATCCGCGAAGAAAAGTCGAAGAAACTAAAATTTTGAAAAAAAAGAGGTGGGGCGCGCCCAGAGGCATGCCGGGCCGCTTATGGAAAAAAATTTCAGTCCCCAGTCAGTGTTGGGGCACGCCCAAGGGCGTGCCGGGCTGCTTGAGCGCAACTTTCAAAAGTTGGAATTTTTCTTAAGTCCCAAGGGTGCCCGGGGACGTATCGAGCCGATTTTTGCTACGCTTCTTCTACAACCATGAGAATATACATGAAATGAGTAAAGTATTATATTGGTATGATAAAATTACTCGAGAACGAAATTGGCATCAAAATGACGATTTTACCCTCATGGTCAAAATAAGTCATACGTGGCTAGAATTGCTTGTTTTTGGAATTGAGGCTATAAGTGTGAGTCCCGTGAATGGGAATATTGTAGTAATGCGTATGGAATGAATCAAACATGAGTAATTATGGATTTTAGTGGGTTAAGTGAATTGGGCTCAAAACAAAATGAGAAGAAATCATGGGTCAAGAATGGGTCAAATGACCCATTCTTCCATTGACTAATGCAACACATTGCATTAAATGTCAAGAGTGGATAAGGATGACATTAAGGTCCTATATAAAGGGTCAAAGGGCTTATTTTATTCAAGAGAATACACATGCTTTTTTCTATCATTTTCTAGAAAATTCTCAAGAAAGCCTCTTTGGCTCCCAAAACCCTAAGGCACTTCTTGGAGCAAGATCACCATTTTCCAAGCTTGAGTAAGTAATTATTATTGTACTTTAACATATTATAAGCATGAGAGAATATGTATATCATGTTGGTTATGGTTGGAAAGATTGAATATGGTGTCTTGTGTTTTGGTAAAAGATGTGAAATCCATGGGATTGTAACTTGAATTATGACTTGTGCCTTTGATGAAAGATCATGGTATGGATAAAATATGAACGTGTATGGAGTTATTTTGTTATTAAACATGTTATTTTTCTATAAGTCTAAATTATGGAATTTTGGCCGATTTGTTGTTGTGAGGTGTATTGAAGTCATTTGATGGAATAATTGTGATGTGGTGGTGATGGAGAAGTGTAAAATATGAGCTTGGTGTGACATGATATTGGTTATCATGTGTTGGTCAATGTATGGAATATTGTGGGATTATTGGTATGATGATTTCATAAAAGGTATTGCCAAAGGGGAATGACATGTTAAAGCTAAACATGTGACTTATTGTTATTGTATGCATTTGTAAGGTAGTTGGTGGTTAATGTTGGTTCCATTATGTAATTGTGATGTAGAGTGAAACGTAAAGAAGGAGCGGAATTGTTGCGCTCACCTATTTGATTGTGTACATACATTGGGAAGATAAGGTATGTAAGGTTACTCTTCTATATCTTTCTGCAACATATGGTGTTCACATGGTCATAGTACTCATTCAATTCTGAAATACTCTAAGGTATTCCGTATCCGATAGTTGACTAGAGTTACTCATATATTCCTTATTCATTGGTCAATGGTGAATCATATGACTCATGTTCATTGGTTGACTTATGTTCATTGATTGATTCATGTCCATTGGTTGACTCACGTTCATTGGCTAATATGTCAAGAGTTCCAAATGTTGTAAGGTATTGCATCTCAGGTTGGTGAACCGTTGATATCCACATGTGTCTTATTTAGTGCTCATTGTCCTAAGGTTTCAAAAGTGTTCTACAAAGAGGTTCTATAGTATTCCAACTAAGGTTGATATATATTGTTATTCATATGTGTTTTACTCCTAGACGAATCATGACCCACTTAGTTCTTATTTATGGACGGAAGTTCTTAAGTTGTCATATGTTATAAAGGCTAAGAGAACTATCTCAACAAGAGTAGTGAGGTAAAGAGGACTTGTTTAGTTTGAATAGCATTATTCCAATCATGTCATGATCCAAAGTTCCAATAGAGTTATACACATGTCTCATATTCATTCTTAGTAATGTTCTAAAAATCCAATGAGGTTATGTTCCAATGTTCCAATAGTGATTATACATGTCTCTTGTTCATTAACTATTGTCCAAATGGTTCCAATAGTGTTATGTTTCCATGAAGGCTATGTTTCCAAGAATGTCATATTGCCAAGTTATTCATATGTCTCTCACTCATTGATTATTGATCCAAAGCTTCAAGTAAAGTTATGACTATCAAAAGTATCAATCTCTCACAAGTAAGGCATCAATCTCAAAGGTAAAGAAATGAAGTAAGAATGAAGTAATGCATGTTGATTGTGTTCATGGGTGTTATCCATGGGGTACAAATACCCGCATGATGATGATAGTTTATCCATGGGGTACAAATACCCGCATGATGATGATAGTTTATCCACGGGGTGCAAATACCAGTGTGATGATGGCCATTTATCCATGGGGTACAAAAACACCCGAATGACGATATGATCTTATCCATGGGGTGAAAGAATACCTGCATGACGATATATGTTATCCATGGGGTGAAAAGAACACCTGCATGATGTGGGCCCAGAAAGTTCATGAATGATGTAAAAGTAAAGTAAAGTAAAGTAAAGGCAAGAGAAAGAAAGAACGTAATGTACATGAATTCCAAAAGTACTGAATAGTGACTCATCTACATTGTGACTTATCTATATTGGTTATGCATTTGAACTTGAAGTTCTTGACATATTTTCATATCTTACAGTTTCATTTGAGCCTTACATACTCAGTACATTCTTCGTACTGACCCCCTCGGGGGATTTACCTTACTTGCTCAGGCGTAGGTCCTAGTAGGCCTTCACAGTAGATTGTCAGTGTTGCAGATCTTGGGTGAGCTCCAGTTCGTTCGGGGCGTCTCCGAGTCACTGTTGTACATGTGTTTTGATTTTGTACATGTTGTATAAAGCGGGAACTTGTCCCGACTTTTAGTTCATTTGGTCAATGCATTTTGTTAGAGGCTTTTGTAGACGGATGTGGGTGTATAAATGTGAAGGCACATGTCGTTTTGACTTGATGGCTCAAACGGCCAAGTTTTACATACACAGCTATGACTTATGTTTTCATGTCTATGACTTCCGCCTAGTTACACAAGGTGTAATAAGATTCATATGAGATTATGTATGCGAATGTTCATGAGCAAAGGTTGGTTCTCTCGGGCCATAGCGGCTTCGGGTGCCAATCACGCCTCGTTGGGATTCGGGGCATGACACAATAGGCCAGATGATCCATAATTATACAACAGAACATCCAAATCGTAATCATAGACAGATGTCGGACTCGAACCGCAAGTCATAGTAACCAACCGTAATCAGAACAGGTGATCCCATAAGAAGTCAACCTCAACCATAAACTAATGCCAAACTCATACCGGGACTCATAAGCATGACATAACTAGTGGTAATACAGGGGTCCTAAGCCTATCGACAATCCATTTATTTAGTAAAGTTCAACTTCTGGCGGTCAAAGCTTCTAAGGCCAGGTAGGTTGCAATTACTAGGTAAAAGAGGTGCGGTCAAAGATCAGTTATTGCCCTTCCCAAGGGCAATGAAACTAAATAGGCGTGCAGTCAAGTCTAAGTCAACCTAGACCCAAGGTAATAGCCTAAGGATGCAGTCATAAGCCCATCTAAGCCTAAAGGAGAGTCATTCGGAGCATTCTATCAAAAAAGAACAGCGGGACCCACTATCCAACCTGATAACCCAACCTAAGGCAACACCTTATCGAACCTAGGTGATGGTTTCTCAATCCCATCCCAAGGCATGAAAAGAGCTAAGTCTAGTTCAAAAGGTAGACCATATACTAACCTAAGGGAAAACAGACCCAAATTCTGGCAAAAAGGGCCCTTAACCGGCTAAAATAAGTGTGAGAATGCAAATAATGCATGCATGCCACCACCAGTATCCAAACAAATAAAATGTAAGCGTCGAAATGTCGATAAACAAAGCCAAAACTCCATTAAAGCATAAAAAACTAACCTGGTGTCCATGGTCTCGTACCCAAGGCCTCGGGCCCAGCAATGTAAAATATAGAACAATAAAAGTATATAAGTATATATAGAAAGTCAGAAGCGGAATCAACGAGAGACATCATTCTACCAGGTGAATTTAACCGAGGAATATCATCAAAATGGATAAGTACTAACCCAACTCCTACACTAAGGATTACTAGTGTCAACCTAAGGTTGCGTACATAAATAATCAGGCTTAACAGTATGCTAAAGCTATGGCGGGATTCAAGGCTAAGGCTCAATTTACAGTTCTATCCTAAATCCCTTACACAGGGCAAATACTAATACAACTAGCACTAACCCTATCTTATAACCCCCACCTAGCATGCAATCAATACAATACATAGTCTCATAGAGAAGAGTAAACCAAAGCCTACCTCGATGTTGAACCGTAGCCTCGAACCGTCCATGAACTGTTCATCTCCACACCACAATATAAGAATTATGTTGCACTATCAAAATAATAATATACACATTACTACGAGAAAAATAATACCTATATTGCAATATAAAAGTTTGGGTCGAAAATCGAGTCAAGAATAGGCCTGTGGGGCTTGTTAACGAAATTCCAAAATTGAATCTGTCATGAGGTCCCTCAAAGGACAAGGAATACATGCTCGAAAGTTAAGCACAAACGGAGTCTCAATTGGTGCTCAAAACAGCCTCAAGAGCTAATGAATATGAAAGGGAAAAACAAGAATTAAACGAAGAATTTAACTAAAAACTTAAGACATATCGATGGGGATAAGGTCACACTAGCGCCCCCTGCATGATCCCAGCTACAATTTGCAATTTCCCTCACTTCCTTGGCTTCCCAAGATCAGAAATGGAGGAAAAGAGACTAGAAATGGCTGAAATTCGTGTGAAAAGAGAATATATAGATCCAGCAGTGACCACTAAAGCGGCTACTTAGCCGCTAAAGCCGCAACTGACCACTAATGCAATGGGTAAATATGGGAGAGGGGCCACTAAAGAGGCACCGTGGTCGCTAAAGCAATGTCCAATAAGGCGGACATAGATCATTAAAATAATCCTCAACCAGTTAGCCAAGGCCACTAAAGCGGCACAAGGTCGCTAATGCGACCATCGCTAAAGAGACTATCACTAAAGTGACCATTGCTAAAGTGGCTCCACGACCGCTAAAGAGGATGCAACAGATACCTGAAACCAGAAAAATGCTAAGTCCTTAAGGACTCAGATCGGGGGCTCGAGATTCATTTGAAACCCTGTGCATGCAAATGAACTATGCTACCATACCAAATTCGACATTCTGGACTCAACGAAACCATCAAAATTTCCAACTGAGGTTGATTTGATAAAAAGTGAGCCTCACACCCATAGTTCCATTTTCACCAAATCTACCCAATAGCCCAAAATGAGTTTGGAAGCCTCGAGAATCAGACCAAGGGTCCCCCTAGTCTAAAATCCATGTTTCGAAACTAACGGAGCTGTCTGAATTCTCATTTGAGGCCATTTTCTTGGATTTTTGGTCCAAAACCAATTTCTCAACTTCAAAAGCTCCAAAATAGAGAAATGGGCTTAAAACCTCAATGAACTGCCCGAAAATCAAACCGACGGTCCCAGTAAGTCATAAATGACCTATAGCCGCTATGGAAAGGTACAAATACCAAAAACAAATAAAAATGAAGAAATTGACCTGGAGGGTCATTACAATATCCACTACTAAAAGGACTCTCATCCTCAAAAGTCAATGGATAGAAAGAGCCCAAAAGCTCGAAAGGACGAAGTACTGGGCCCGTATGCCTCGGGCAAGCCTTCCCAGATAACCTCTAAGGTCAACCAATGCTTCTAAGGGATTTCTCTAAAGGTATCCCTTTTTCCATCCGCATCCTTAGAATAACCAAAAACTCATGCTCAAGATACATCTGCTACTATCTCCCCGGAAACACTCCACCAAATATTCAATCCACCGAGACAAACACAAGAACTCATCACCCGAGCCACTATCTATCCACATAACCGAAATGTCATTCGTCCACTACAACCCCAATTCAACCAAGTAAACCAAGAAGGACCACAAGACGAAGACATACCTCACCAAATACCCCTTAACCAAGGTCTACCCCAAGAACCACCAAACCAAAAACCTCCACCTCAAGCCTCACTAAACCAAAATCCCCTACTCCAAACACCACATAACCAAAATCAACCCGTACAAGTTGAGGAAGTAGGAGGAGAGGACCCATAAGTTAAGTTTGAAGGGTACGATGAAGAGGCCTTGCATGCGGAGAACTGGAGGCATAGGCCATAACTTCAATAAGGATTTCGAGGTCAAGGAGGAAGATTTGGTCTGGCACCTTATGGTAGAGGAAACATGGGAAATCGACCCCAAGTTGAAGGTCCATGGAACTATAATGACAACCAAGGTGGAAATGGAGGCTGGGATGTAGGATCAATTCTATCAAGACTAGCCTTCCAACTTTTAAGGGAGAAATTGATCCCGAAACTTATCTAACATGGGAGTCCACTTGTGAAAGGATCTTCCAAGTCAATGATCTCACCAATATCAAGAAGAGTTGCTATGCCATAGCCTAATTAGAAGGGTTTGCCATTATATGGTGGGAGTATGCTAAGAGATTTCAACAAGTTCTAAATGAGGGATAACCACTACCATGGAATGTTTTGAAAGGCTTCATGAGACAAAAGTACATGCCGAAAAGGTATAGACATGAGTTACTTGCTAAGTTGTACAATCTAAGGCAAGCTAGCAAGAGCGTCTTGACCTGTTATGATGAATTCCAACAATTAATCTTAAAGCTTGAGCATCATGAGAACATTGAACATGTCATCATCCGTTTAAAGGTTGGTTTTAACAAGGAGATTGCCTCCTCAAGGACTTGCCATAGGTATGTTACCATTAAAGACATATTTCAAGCAGCCTTGGATGTTGAGAGAGATCTCAAGGAAAGGACATTATAAATATCCAAAGGGTACTCATCCACTAATTATTGGGGTAAGAACAAAGAAGTAGCTCAACCATCTTCTGGTTAGAACAAGAACAAAGACGTCACCAAGCCCTATGAAAAGAAGCCCGTAAAGAAGACTACTCCAAAGTACCCACCAAGGAATGAAGGTAACAAGTATCCAACTCTTAATCCCAAAGGTTTCCAATGTTTCAAATGTCAAGGTTGGGGACACAAGGCAAATGAATGTCCTAATTAAAGAAATATGATTATTAGGGAAGGAAGGTTGTATTACCTTAGAGAAGAGGTGGGGGTTAGAAGAGGGTGATGATAGAGAAACCCAAGAAGAAGAGATGGTTGAGGAAGATGATCAAGTAGAGAAAGGCAATGAGAATGCTTGTCCCCAAGATGGAGAGTTTGGGGTACCAAACTATGTGGTAAGATGGGTAATGATTAGCATTACATTTGTTGACCCGAGTGAAAGAGAGAATTTATTACACTCTAAATGTCCTATCAAGGAGAATGTGTGATCATTGGTCATTGATAGCGGGAGTTGTACTAATATTGCTAGTGCTACCATAGTTACCTTCTTGAAGTTTCCCACTACCACGCATGCCTCACCATATAAACTCCAATAGTTGAACAAGTGTGAAGAATTGAAAGTGACTAGGCAAGTTATGATTTAATTCAAGATTGGGAATAGTTCCCATGCAAGCATGTCACATTTTACTTGGAAGACCATGGAAATATGATCGTTCCACCAAGCATTATAGGAGAACTAATCAGTACTGTCTTGAATTGAATGGTCAAAAGTTCACACTTCATCCGCTTTCACCATCCCAATTAAATAATGCATATCAAAAGTTAAGAAAGTTGAAGGAGAAAGGTCAGAAGGAAGAAGATGAGGAACCCCATGAAGAGGAGAATGATGAAGGATAAAAAAAAAAAAAAGTTGAAGGGGAAGAGCCAGATGGTGATGTTGGCTAGGAACAAGGATCTATTCAAGGAATGTGACAAGGAGGAGCCCATGCTTCTTCTAGCATATGCTTTTCACACTAACCACTCTAGTTCTCCTATTCCTCATTCTATTTCTCTTGTTTTGCAGGATTATGAAGATGTGTTCCCAAAGGAACTTCCAAAAGGTTTACCCCCACTTCGGGGAATTTAATATCAAATTGACTTTGTACTGGGCTCTCAATTGCCAAACAAATCGGCCTATCAAAGTAACCCAGTGGACACCAAAGATCTTCAAAGGTAAGTTGAGAAACTCCTCAACAAAGGGTACATCAAGAGGAGCATGAGTCCATGTGCGGTCCCGATATTGTTGGTGCCAAAGAAAGATGGGACTTGGCGCATGTGTGTTGATTGTCGAGCGATCAACAAGATAACGGTAAAGTATCACCACCTTATCCCTAGATTGGATGACATGCTAGAAAAGTTAAATGGTTCTTTGCATGGTTTAAAAAGTTTTAAGACCAAATTTGGTCTCTATGAATGGATGGTTATGCCATTTGGACTCATCAATGCTCCTAGTACTTTATATAGTTAATGAACCACATAATGAAACTGTTCATTGGGAATTTTGTTGTGGTGTACTTTGATGATATCCTTGTTTATAGAAAGTCCCTAGATGACCATGTGATGCATTTGAAGTGTGCGTTTGATGTGCTTAGAAAAGAACAATTATATGCTAATTTTGAGAAATGTTCAAAGAACAATTATATGCTAATTTTGAGAAATATTCTGTTGGTGTTAATGAGGTCGTCTTTTTAGGATTTGTTGTGAGTTTTCGGGGTGCTGAAGTGGATGAATCCAAGATAGATGCTATACGAAATTGGCCAACTCCAGAATCTAAAGGTGATGTGAGAAGTTTTCACAGATTGGCTAGTTTCTATAGATGGTTTTTAAAGGGTTTAACACTATATCCGCCTCGTTGATCGAGGTAATTCGAAAGGATAAACCTTATAAGTGGAGAGATGAGCAAGCAAAGGCATTTGAAACTTTGAAAACAATGCTTAGATCTGCTCAGATGTTATAATTAATTAACTTTGAAAAGATGTTTGAAATTGAATATGATTCTAGCAAGGTAGGCATTAGGGCCGTCTTAATGCAAGACCAAAGGCCCATTGCATACTTTAGTGAAAAGCTCAAAGGAGCAACCTTGAACCACTTCATGTATGATCTTGAGTTGTATGCCTTGATTACAAATGTCGCCCAAACTACACCTCTAAGAAAGTATAAAGAGATCACTGAATCAAATATAGAACCCAATTAGGTTGGGGTCGATCCCACAGAGAATAGGACATAATTAGGTCGAGTGCTTATCTGAGTAATTGGCAAATAAGTAAAAAGGGGGGGGGGGGGTTGTAAGCAAACAATAACAGTAGCAATTTTTGATTTTTTGATTTGTAATCAATATGAGAAATACACTAGAACTGTGATCCCCAATGATTCCTTAACTCCACCGGTTGCTTGTGCTGGCAAACTTTCCCGATGCGTTGCATGCAAAATCTAACAAGTTAGGTTCATCTAAATGTTTCTAGACCTTGGTTAGATGAATTTCACTCTTCTCCTCTCAGTCTCGGAGTGTAGCACTACTAACCCTTGTCCTGGATCTCAGATAACTACCCCTGTTATGGCTCAAGTTATTTTATAAAGGTTGATAGCTTCAAATCTCTATTGTTATTCCCTTTTCCCAATATCTACCTCTCTCACAAGCAAGTCTAGAATACAGGCGAGTTTCTAACATTTGCAACCGTTAGAATATCAATCACAACGAAAGAAATAACAATACATGCATTCACACCGATTCAGAATTGCTTTGCACTTAACCCGTTTCGTTAATTCCTCATGGTTCAAACAACCCTAGTTGATGGGTTTAGTTAATCATGATTACAAGAACACAAAAAGAATTAAATGATGAAAACATAATTGTAAACTCACAATAAGAAGAAAACTCTGAAATCTCAATATGAATAAAAACCCTAGAATCGATGTTCCAAGCTTACTAAATAAATAATGTGTTTTTGAACTCAAAAATAATGAAAATATAATCTAAAACAATGTAATTGACTCACTATAAACATAGGACAACATAGGGGTATTTATAGATACAAGGTGAATCCTATCCTAAACAAAGTAGGAGAAAAAGTCGACAATGTTCCACGGTTCCGTGACTTGGTATCATGGACCTAACCCATGTCACGTGGGTCCATCTCGAGGAAATCAGGCCATTTTACAAATTTTAAGAGCTGACCCACAGTACCAACCTATGTGGCATAGGTCGACTCATGGGATGTGAGTCCCTGCCGTGGGTCACTCCCCCAGTTTCAACTTGGCTCTTTCATCTTCCAATGCTTCATTCTAGTGTATACTTCTTCCCTTCTTCTCCATTTTGCCTCCATAACCTATTTCCCTGCAAGATAGGATAGAAAACACATCATACCAACCAAACCTACCCAAGTTATTGCATATTTTCCTTGTTTTAAGCATCAAAAGTGTCATGCAACCATGGCACATCAACTACAGCTTTGGGTGATTGGCAACACTACTTGTGGCCTAAGGAATTTGTGATTTGAACCGACCATGAATCTTTAAAACACCTTAGAGCCCAAGATAAATTGAACAAATGGCATGACAAGTGGATTGAATTCTTAGAAACTCTCCATTATATAATTCAATACAAAAAAGGAAAAAGAATGTTGTGACCGATGCCTTGTCTAGAAAACATGGTTTGCTTAATATCTTGTCTTGTAAATTGATTGGTTTTGAGTATTTGAAGACTTTGTATCCCAAGGACCCCTATTTTGCTAAACGCTTAAATGATTATGAGGAATAAGAAAGGGAGCGATGGATTAGGGATAGGTCATCAACACCCTTTTCCAAGTTTAATGGGTTTTCGTTCAAGGGAAAAAGATTTTGTGTGCCCTCAAGTTCTTGGAGAGAGTTGTTTGTTAGAGAGGTACACAATGGATGTTTAATGGGTCACTTTGGAATTAACAAGACCCTTTGGATCCTATAAAAACAATTATATTGGCCTAAAATGCGTGATGATGTTGCAAAAGTATGTGGTCAATGTGCGGATTATAGAAGCGGTAAGTCACGACTTCTCCCTCAAGGATTATACTCCCCACTTCCCACTCCCCTATACCCGTTGTTTGATATCTCTATAGATTTTGTGTTGGGATTGCCTAGGGCAAGGAGGGGAAGAGATAGTATTTTTGTTGTTATTGATATATTTTCAAAAAAGGCTTACTTTAACCTGTGTCACAAGAGTAATGATGCTTCTAATGTAGCAACCTTGTTCATTGAAGATGTTGTCAAAATACACGAGATTCCCAAGACCATTGTTAGTGATAGGGACTCTAAGTTTCTTAGTCACTTTTGGAGGTCATTGTGGGGTAGACTTGACACTAAATTGCTTTTCTTCACGCCTTTCCACCTATAAATCAATAGTCAAACCAAGGTTGTGAATAGGACCTTAGGTTCTATATTACGCGTCATGGTTAATAGAAAGATGGCCTCGTGGGAGGATCACCTATCATAGAACCCTACTGTAACCCTGTAAACTGATCTCTCAAGCACTCACGAAGACTGCGAGGCATATACTTCTCCAAAAAGACCTCGGAAAACTGAGTCCATGTCAAAGAGGGAGATCCAGATGGTCTGGAATCAAGAAAATCTCTCCACCAATGTCTAGCAGCCAAGTTCAACTGAAAAGTAGTGTAATCGACCCCACGAGCCTCAACTAGGCCTAAATTACGGAGCCTAAACTCGCAAGCAGCCAGGAACTCAAATGCATCCTCGCCTGGAGACCTTGTAAACCTCAAAGGAGTTAAACTCAAAAATCTACCCAACATCTTCTACTCCTCAATAGACATAGCAGGCTGGACGACTACCGGCTAAGCAACTATCGGTGCTAGGGGAACCTGAACTCTGGGTGTCGTAGCTACAGGTTGCGCTCCTACATCCATACCACTCTAATCCGCAGACTGTACACCATCAGACGGTGCACCACCAACTAATCCCAATAACTGGATCAAGGCATCCCTGAGCAATAACCAAGAAATAAACCCCGATGGAGCCTGGGCAGCCCTCTGGCCCACCAATGGCTGGGGTGGTTGAACCGATAGAGCAACCTCTGCCTCGGGAGAAATATTTGGATCTGGCGAAGGCTCTCTATCCCAGCCCCTGGCTGGGGCTGTAGCTCTAGCCTGGCTGCGACCTCTGGGCCGGCCATGACCTCTAGCAGGTGCCCTAGCAGCGGGCTTGGGTTCACCATCACCGGTCATTGTAGCTCGCGTCCTAGCCATCTACGAAAGAGTGAAACAATAAGAACCTTAGAAACAAACACAAACTCGACGCACGAAATGAATGAAGAAAGGGAAGTCATCCTAAGAATGTCATGTAGCCTCCCGAAGATAAGATACGGATGTCATCATTCCGATCTGCGAGACTCTACTAGACACTTGCTCTTGTACCAACAATACTAATGAACCTAGGCACTATGATACCAATTTGTCACGACCCAAGTTCTGAGTCATGATGGCACCTACTATGTCCCACCAGTAGGTAAGCCAAGACTTAACCCGAAACGACAAGTAATAGGCGCAATGGCGAGGGAATACAACAGAACACAAATCCTGCCCATAAATATGAGTACAAAAATATAAGACTAAATAAAAGAGGGAGAAGAACAAAAAGAATCCCATGACCTGGTAAGGTCGATACAAGAGCCACTAACCAAAAAAATTAAGAGTACTAGTAGTATCGATATACAAATAGTCTCGAATATAAAGACTGTCCAAAATAAAGAAAGGAGAGGGGATCAGCTCTGGCTCCGAAAGCTCAACCTATCTCCAGATCCTGTAAGCAAGCTGGCTAGAATGTTAATGATGTCGAGTAGTACTCGGATTTGCATAAAAAAAGATGCAGAAGTGTATTATGAGTACCAAAATAATGGGTACTCAGTAGACATCATCGGCCGACTGAGCTAAATCATAGTAAAAGTATAATAAAATGCGAGAATATAAAATAAGTCAAGGGAGAGGGGAAAACCTGAGAACATGCTCTGACATAGGTAAATAAATGAAGAAACACGCGATACCGAAATTAAAGTAGCTACTACAACGCAACTAGGCCGATGGATGCAGCCTAAAGGGTACAAACAAGAGAAGACTAATTCAAAAGAACCCCCATAATCCCGATGGATGTAGTCAAGGAATATACCATTACCATAATTATAAATCCTTTTGTACCACAACTCACCGGACTAGAACCAATACCATAATACCATGAAATAACCTATAAACACCAGACTTGAACCAGATTTCCCTCCTTATAACTCACCACAAGTGCCGGATTCTAACCTGTAATTTAGTGCCATAAATAGAGAGAGTATGACGGACTCAAACCAGTCTTTAAATGCCATAAATCAATAGAATATGTTGGACTCGAATCGGTCTTTAAACGCCATAAATCAAGATCATTAACCTAGCCCGAACTAGGTATATGCTATGTAGTCTAAGGCTCAAGATTAAGAATAATGTCGCGAAAGAAGGCCTCCTAATTCTACTAGGAGATAAGAGCGATATCACAACCCCAAAGCATCAACTTACCTAATAAAAGGGTAACTGGGTCGATTCTACCTTCAAAACGGCCCTCAAATCGGCCAAATAATCCAACTTTACTAACTAAGCAACCAACTGTAAATTCCAACCCAAAACTAGCATAATATCATACTAATACCATAATTAATCTCAATCTATAAGAAGGGTGTCACGCCACGAATTCCAACGAGGCGGACTGGTACCCGTACCGATAAGGCCCGAGAGAACCAAACTGTGTTTATGTTCATTCGCATGCATGCCATCAGAAACACCCTTATCTCGTAGGAGCTTATAATGCTAACAACAAAAATTCATGGAACATGTGATATACATACATATATGAAACTTGGCCTTTGAGGCCATCAAGTCAAAAACAACATGTACCTTTTACATTTATACACCCACATCTGTCTACAAAAGCTTCTAACAAGTGCATTGACCAAGATGAACTAAAAGTCGGGACAAGTCCCCGCTTTATACAACATGTACAACACCAAAACATATGTAAAACTGTGACTCGGAGAAGCCCCGAACTAACTGGAGCTCACCAATGATCTGCAACAACTGGCAACCTACTGTGGAGGCCTACTAGTACCTGCGCCTGCAGCAAGTAAGGTAAATCCCCCAAGAGGGGTCAGTACGAAGAATGTACTAAGTATGTAAGGCCATATGAAACTTGTATGATAAGTAAATATGTGAATGAACTCAAATACAAATGAATAATCAATATGGATAAGTCATTATACTGAACTTTGGAAACCATGTATATTGTTTTCATTACTTTCTTTGTATCTTTACTTCTATGATTATTCATATTTGCTTGTGACATGTGATACCCGAGCCCCGACTGAACAGTGGGTTTTTGAACATAACATAACGTTATGTTGGGATCGGATCGAGCTAGGCTTATGCCCCTAGAGCTGCCACCCTAGAATCAAAGCATTGGGTTCGGCTCGAGCTAGGTTATTACCTCTAGAGCTGCCACCCATAAACCAACATATCAGGTTCGGCTCGAGCTACGATTATACCTCTAGAGCTACCCCCTGTCAGGTTCGATCTGAGCTAGGCTTAGGCCTCTAGGACTACCCCCTGATCCAACAATCTTGGGATCGGCTTGAGTTAGGCATTTCGCCCCCAAAGCTGCCACCCATACTTGATCATTAACCACATATGCATTACTTTATTCATTACTTTGAGATTGTTACAATGATAGTCATACTTTACTTTGAAGCTTTGGATCATTAACCAATGAGTGAGAAACATGTGAATAACATTATTGGGAAATATAGCCTTATGGAAAACATAACACTATTGGAACCATTGGACAACAATCAATGAACAAGAATAACCAATATTGGAACTTTGGAACACAACTTTATTAAGATTTTGGAACATTATCCACGAGTAGGAGACATGTGATTCTGGAACTTTGGAACACAACTTTATTAAGATTTTGGAACATTATCCACGAGTAGGAGACATGTGATTCATAATTGATCAATGAATAGGAAACTTGTGATAATAACCATTGGTAACCGGGAATAGGATACCTTAACACATTTTGGAATAGGACAAGTGTAACGTCAATGTGAATTCTATATGCTGCAGAAAGATACGGACAAGGTAACCTTACATACCTGCACTTCCAATTATGAATACAGAAGTCTATGTATGAATACAATAGTCCAGCTCCTTCTTTACGTCTTACTCTACAATACAAGTTCATACCGGGACTTACATTAGCAACTAGTCACTATACAGGTGTACAAGACGACAACGAACTATATGACTGCCGTATAACGTCATGTCACCCCTTAAAATACAATCCAAGGCCTTATCATATCAACAACACCATAACATTACGCACATTGACCAAGATATCATACATCGATAGCATTACACACTACACTTACCCTTTACGCTTTTCTCTTTATCATTCCGTCACAATTACTCCTTCATCACAACATATGAACAACCATACATACTTAATACAGTCCAACACACCTCCATACGATACTTTAAAGTCATTAAAATGACATCACAAGTTGATAATTACATCCAAAAAGGGTATAGGGGCCTTCGGGGACCAAGACGACACGTAAACATTCATAACAGAAAACTGGGCTGACCTGCACTGCCACCTGCGCCCGCAAGTGTCTGAGATGCGCGCGCAGATGGACTCTAGACAATTTCAGGGGCATCTGCATTGGCATCTACGCCCGCAGATGCCCTCGTCTGCGGGGGCGGATGCCCGTTTTGATCCGAAATAGCCTCTTATGGGTCTTTTAATGCCATGAATAGTCCATGATCATAAACAAACTTATTTTGACATATTTTTGATCATCTTGAGTACCAAAATTCATCCATGGTCTCACAACACACATAACAACACCCAAAACTACACTTTACGGTCAATACGTCACCAAATCCGTAACCAATATCACAACACAATTCCAAACATTATGCACAAGAATAAAACAAAGTAAGACTATAATCACATCTCACATGTCATTATTTACTCCACCAAGTTCACTTCCTTCAAAACCACAAGTGCATATGCAAGTTTACAAGACAAAACCATCCTCCGATTTAGCAAACATATAACATTTCACACATTGTGCACTTCTCAATACTCCACCAACATAACCAACATATTATACACCATATCTCATGCATAAAATATATTAAACCATTATAAGAAACACTTACCAAGTCTTACAAGTTGATGACCTTGGCCACAAAGAGATGAGAGCTTAGGGTTTGTCTATTTGAGAGAAAAATGTGGAAAAGTTAGAAAAGGGCATGAGAGTTCAATGGAAATAAAAATCTGATTTTCCTCTCTTTATATAGTCCCTCAAGTCTCTCTTATCTCTTCCCTATCATTAAATGCAAGGGTCGATTGGTCAAATGGAGAAAATTGGAAGAATGGGTCAAAATCCCATGTTGGGCCATGTCTTCACTTATGATTTTGGGCTTCATTTTGGGCCCAATTGTGCAAGACTTTTAAATGCCCACAATTAAATACATAATTCATCAAATCTCTCATGTTTTCATATTTCTATAAATTTTACGGTAGTCAGCTAGACTCCGAGACGTACGGGGTGTTACAAAGGGTAAGCCTAGCCTACTCGAACACCGAAGAAAGCTCGATAAAGTATGCTAAAGTGGGGCCTTTCCCTTCTGAGAAGCCTCCGCACAATGCCACGCTATCAAAAACAACAATCTACTCATCAATACAAGAATAACAATACCCACATTGCATATAAATACATTGGATCCAAAATCGAGTCGAAAATCCCATGTGGGGTCCGTTTACGGAATCACAAGTTTGAAACTGTCAAAACGTCCCTCAAGGCTCAAGGATCATTTACCCTCAACAATGGATAAATTTTGAGCACAATGACATTCAAAATCAACCCATCAATGAACTAGGGTTATAACTATAAAACATGGAATTTATCGATAAATTAATGAAAACATATGATAATATTTGATGAGGAAACTCTCCCACACACTTTACAACTCACCCCGAACACCCACGTATCGACCCTCTAACTCTCTTATCTCTCTAGGGAATTTAATGGTGTTTAGGACTTGTGAAAAATGAAGAAAATTAGGTTTGGTATGTATTTATACTGTTAGGGGTTCCTTCATCGTGAATGCGGGGATCTCACCGCGAACGCAACCTTGGACCAAAGGACCCTTCGTAAATGCGGCCGCACGACCGCGAACGCGAAGGAAAAAGCTGAGCCTGCTAGGCCAGTTTACCCTTCTCAAACACAAAGGCCGGCTCACGAACACGATTGGCCTAAAGGTTTGGCCTTCGCGAATGTGGCCAAGGCCTCTCGAACACGAAGTCTATTCTTGGCCTGCACCAGTTGATGTTGCATCAGCTAAACTTGGCAATTGTCAAGTTTTTAATCGGACCCTCGGGATTCTTTCGGAATCCCGTGAATGCAAATGAACTATGCTACCCTATCAAATTTGACATTCTGGACTCAATGGAGAAATCAAAATTTCCATGCGGGGTTATTTTGATGAAATATGGGTCCCACACTTAAATGGCCATTTTAGTAAATTTCTACTCAATAGCCCAAAATTTTTGATTCGGGGGTCTAACGGAAACAACCTTTATACTTCTTCTGAGGTAGTGGTATGGACTGCGTACACTTTACCCCCCCCCCAGACCCCACATTGTGGGAATACACTGGGTATATTGTTGTTGTATGTTGTTGTTGTAGCCCAAAATGAGTCTGAAAGCTCGGGACTCAAACCAAAGGTCCTCCTAACCTAAAATTAACGCTCCAAATCTAATGGAATTGTTAGAATTTTCATACGAGGCCGTCTACCTGATGTTTAGGCTCGGTAGCCAAATTTGAAAAACGTCGATTTAAAAACAAAGAAATGGCTCTAAAAATCAAACGAACTGCACGGTAATCGAACTGTCAGTTCCAGCAAGTCATAAATGACTTGGAGCAGCTATAGGAAATCTCTAAATACTGAGATAATGTGCAGAAGTAGAAAAGAACCTGGAGGGTCATTACAAGTATAAGGCTTACCATATTACTTAGAGTTTTGGATAATATTCCCCGATTAGATCCTTCTAGTAACTTTATGCCCTGTTTACCTTAGTATCCCAATTTATGGTACTGATATCTTGTTTATTTATATATTGTTAGGATCGAGGCTGTGGTTATAATGGCAGTTGGATACCAGGTTAGTATTATATCCTTAGAAAGGACGTGGTTATAGTTATGGATGCATAGACACTTACGGTTGTATTGTTTAGATACTGGTGATGGCATGCATACATTTGGATGCATTCAAACTTATTTAGTGATACGACTCCAGTTAAAACCTTGGTTTTACTACTATTTTATAAAAAGAGAATTATTCCCACTTTTCTTAACTATAAAAATCAATTCTTTGAAAACGGAAGTCGTACCACCCTTATTATGGAATTATGGCATTTTAAACGGAATATATTACTTTGAAAAATTGACTGAGGCTGATTCTATTACATTATTGATCCACTCTCTTTTACCATTATTTATTTAATCCGGTCGAGGGAGATTCTGACCCTTTCTACATTATTATACCATTTTAGTCCCGAATTTGATCTTGGGCAATGGATTCACAGAGAAAACACATATTCAATTCCGGTTCAAGTTCGACATTTCTTATTATACTACATATATATCTAGTACTAGACGGAGTAGATTAGTTATGATGGATTATGAAAATCCTAGTTGGGAACCAGGCAGTGTATACGAATATCCCGAGTCCCCTATAGGCCTCTTCGTCTGATGAGTCACTGTACCGGAGAAGGATGGTTGTTGTAGGTCCTACCTTTGTGAGCTACTGAGCTGGAGGAGGTGTATACACTTGGTATAGTTTGGCACTCAGTTGATAGGGTATTATTGGGTTACGTTGCATTCATTCATTCATTAATATACATCACTTATCACCAGTATAATTGTTTGGCGCTTCTATCTATTAGTCTTATAGGGGGTTGTATAGATACAAGTTATGGTTGTTGTTTGTTGATTTCTTGTTTGTGCCTCTCCGGGCTTATAGGGGGCCGGTTAGGGTTATTGGTTATCCGAACTATCCGGTTACTTATTGCTTGGTTATTATCGCATAGCTTATGGCAGGTTGGTTATGGATTGGTTCCCGAGGTTGTTGGTATGTTTCTGACCCTTTTTCTAGTATTATGGTATGGTTCATGATTGTTAAATCATCTTATGATTACACATTTCAGTTAGGGACCCTGATTATTCTAGAGTTAGCTCTCTTATCCTTATGGTCCTTGAGATATTAGACTAGTTCCCTCAGAGTAGTACCATCGGGTTTGGCTGTTGGTATAGCATTGATATATATATATATATATATATATATATATATATATATATACACTCTTCCCTAGTCATGATTTGTGTATCATTCCTTTTTCCCTACTACTATTATACATTGTATATACATTTCTTCACTCTACTATTATATATGGTATAACTCTTCCTTCGCTTTACTACTGTATCTTGGCTAGCTACTTATGGTATAGCGTCTTGTCCCAAATCATTGGTAGTTCATGATAGGTTATCCTTATCGCTTCATTAGCATTATTACGCTTAGTTTTATAGATTGTTGTATGTGATAATTTTAGTAAAGAAGAGAGCTTTTTCACTTAGCTTCAATTATACGGTGTCGATCTGAATAATTCGAGTTGAAAAAGTCTTCAACGGATCTGATTTTATGACATTTGTGAGAATTTTTCAGGTCTTTAGTGAAATATGTCCAAACTCGATTTTTTTGGATCTGTTTCGGCATATTTGGAGGTTGTTAGCTAGCTTTTTTTCCTTGTCTCACTGTTTCTCCAATGGAGAGGTTGAATTCTTTGGCCATGGAGATGGATTGGAAAAGATGAATAATCGGTTTTTTAAGAAAAGTGTCTAGATTGTTCTTGACCTTTCCTCTTTCTTATTTCTAATTTGTTTATATTTTTTAAGATTTGTTTGTTTCCTATTTTGTTTTTCCGAGTTTGGGCTCTTTTTTTGGGCCTAGACCATTGTAAATAGGGAGAATCACATAAATATACTATATAAGATCTAATATTACAAAACATAACATGAGTTTGTACTTTACAATACACAACAGTAAAATTTTATCAAAATCTATACAAACTAAATAAAAATTAAATAAAAAACAGTAAAACAAAATTCATAATCCAGCATATCATCCTCACTTCCTAAAAAATATGGAGCATATCAATTTAGGAGATTTTTTAAAAATAAACACCCCCACCTCACGCATATCTTTTCTTTCTTCTTAAAAATATGGAGCATATCAATTTATGAGATTTCTCAAAAATAAGCACCTCCATCTCCCTGTAATTTCCTAGGCCCACTGCGATTTCGAAATTGCTCTCCCACCCCCCCTTTAATTTCCTCCTAAGTCTTATTCTTACACACAAGTTTTATTATTGCCATGATTTGCCAATCATTAAACCACTTTTATGAACATTTTGATCTCATTACTTTTCTCTTTGTGTTTTGACAACAAAATTTTAGAATACCAGTTTGTGTAACACACAAAATTTGGTGAGCATCAATTTCCATATCAATTTTTATACCAATTTCTATAGTCACTATATACATTATATATTCTATACAAATATGAAATATAAGAAACCACTTTTTAAAATCAATTTCATTCAGTAAATAGACTAATTTATATACAGTTCAGACACCATAAAATTATTGATAAACCAATTTTTAAACAATTCGAATACCATAAAATTGTTGATATACCAATTTTTATATAGTTTAGACACCATAAAATTATTGATACATCATTTTATGTACAATTCAAACACCATAAAATTATTGATACACCAAATTCTATACAGTTTTAGACAAATTCTACATCTAAAATTTTACTACTCCATTCACATTCTTTTAGTCGGAAGTCAACACAAATTCAAATTTATTTTAAGGGTTAAATAAATGAAAACAAAATTTACTTTTAAATTTGGTCTTTTCGCAATTGTAAATGCGCTAATATGGTTAGGTCTTTTAGGATTTTTATTTTTAAATATAATTTATATCAATTTAAAATGACTAGATAGTAAACACCAAGTTGAAAAACACCAATTTCCTCTGAAAAGATGACAATTTTTTGTAAAAATTTTTGTGAGATAAGAAAATGATAGAGGAAGGTGAGTTTGTTGAAGAAGATGGTGAAGAGTTATGAAGAGAGAGGAGTGGAGAGAGAAAGAAGTTCAAAAGATATTGAAGAAGATGGTAACATCGTAAAAAGATCAACACAGGTACCAAAAAATCAGCATATTTATCTAAATTAAATCCCATTTCAAATCCTTAAATTTTGAAAAATAAGCCACTTCAATTTAAGTTTTCATTTTTACTTGAAACTAGATTTTTTAAATAAAAATAGGTTTTGTAAATAAAAAAAAGTATATTTATGTTTTGTAATATTGAATCTTAAATGGTACATGTATGTGATTTTCCCATATATATAAATATTGATGTTGTTTTAATAAATGGCCCACACAACCAATTTTTTTATTAAAAAAAAATCAAAATAATATAAAATATATTCCACATACCATATTAAATACCATAATATCAAAATTATGGTATCAAAAATTTTAATTCAGTATGGTATAATTTGGTATAGACCATATCATGTCCACCCCTTATAACAACGCATCTTCACGAACCAAGAACTACGAGATAACCCCTTTCATTCTGGGGTGACGGAGGGATCGTACCATTTGAGTCGTTTTTTTCTTGATTTGAATCAAAATGAAAACAAGTTTGAAAAAAGGATTTTAGAGTGTCTAGGGTTGGGCCAGGAGGGTCTCTTAACACCTTCTTCTTCTTCTTCTTCTTTTTTTTTTTTTTTCTTATCGGAATTATTTCAAAAAAACTTGTCAGGGTAAGAAAGAATGCGGAAACAAGCACACGAATTAAAAGATGACGTAGATGTGTTTGGGCTTATTATACTACTAGATACGGAGAGCCCATGCCAGCACATACCCAATATATGTTACTTTCTTTGTCCCAATTTATGCAATACAGATTAAATTTAGACGGTCTATCAATTTTTATATGATTTTAAATATTTTAAGTTGTTAATTAGTATTATGATTTATTGTATTTTTTACATAATTTCTGTTATGTCCTAATTTATGTTACATAGATGAAATTTTAAGAGTCAATCAAATTTTTTTATAGAATTTTAAAGTATTTTAAGTTGTTAATTATTGTGATTTATAGTATTTTTTATGCATATTTTTTAGATAATATATGATACTCTTTCTGTCCCAGTTTATGTGGCACTAATAGAATTGGGAGAGTCAACTAAATTTTAATATAGTTTTTAGATATTTAAGTTGTTAATTATTATGATTTATAGTACTTTCAACATAATTTTCAGATAATATATGTTACTTCCTCTACTCCAATTTATCTGTCACACCCCAACTTCCCCTTGAGGCGTGATTGGCACCCGAAGTCGATATGGCCCAAGAGAACCAATAAACTTTGCTTATGTTCGTTCATATGCATGCCATAAATAATACCATTACCACGTAAAAACTTCTCATGCTCATAATGAAATTCATGAATCATATACTAAATATTTACATATGTGAAACTTGACCGACAAGGCCATTAAGTCATCATGGACATACACCTCCTACATTTGTCTTCCCACAACTGTCTACAAAGCCTCTACAGATACATGACCATGTCTATACAATATTTACATAGTACCAAAACCTAGTGTTCACGTGTGACTTGGGAAGCCCCGAAGCAGCTGGAGCTCACCACAGACCTGTATACGATCCGCAGCCTACTGAGGAGGTATACTAATTCCTGCACCTGCACATGTAAGGTAAGTCCCCAAGAGGGGTCAGTACGAAGAATGTACTGAGTATGTAAGGCCATAATCAAACTACATCAATACATAAGAACTTCAATGGAAGTAATTATAAGAAAACGCCATATGTGTAATTATGTACAATGCTCCTGTTAGTGTTATTTATGATCATTCATACATAATAACAACAACAATGGAATCAATATAAGAGAAATAGCCAATGTGAATAAACTCTCTTTCTGTATGTAGGAAACCATGTATATTACGTTCTTTACTTCTCTTGCTTTCATAATCATTTATCTTTATTGTTCTACCCATGCTAGGCTGTTTTGTAGCCCCTGGGATGAGATGAACCCATGCTAGGTACTTTGACCCCTGGGATGTCATATGAACCCATGCTAGGCTTATCGCCCCTGGGATGTCATGCTATGTGAACCCATGCTAGGCTTTCGTGTCGCCCCTGGGATGTCATGAGATAACCCATGCTAGGCTTATCGCCCCTGGGATGTATCAACGTATCGACCCATGCTAGGCTTTTCTGTCGCCCCTGGGATGCCACCCGTGTTATTGGGATCGACCCATGCTAGGTATTTAACCCCTGGGATGCCACCCATTAAACATTGCTTCTTTAATTCATTACTCTTTCTTTCTTTGCTCTTTCTTTCATTCAATAAGTGATACCTTGATGATGGAAACATTCTTGAAACTTGAAACACAACATACATTACTTCACATCTTTACTCTTGTAAGATTGATAGCTTTACTTGTGAGGGATAGGTACATTAACTTGTACATTACTTTTAAGAGATTGGCACTTTTACTTGTGAGAGATTGATATATTCACTTGTCATGGTTGAAACACAATATCTTTGGAACCATTG
Source organism: Capsicum rhomboideum (assembly GCA_031232105.1). Classification (NCBI taxonomy): domain Eukaryota; kingdom Viridiplantae; phylum Streptophyta; class Magnoliopsida; order Solanales; family Solanaceae; genus Capsicum; species Capsicum rhomboideum. The sequence goes on from CP124718.1 coordinate 58,929,100, forward strand.
GAACGGTAGTTAAGAAGCATGTGTATAAACACTAGTGAAACCTTGGAACCTAACCTCATTGGACTTTGGAACTTTACTAATAAATAAATATGAGACATGTATACAACTCTCTTGGAACTCGAACTCATATCATGATTGGAGTAATGCTATCTACCCTAAACAAGCCCTCTTGACCTCATTACTCTCATTGCGATAGTCCTCTTAGACTTTACAACATATGACAACTTAAACACTTCCATCCATGAATAAGAACTAAGTGGGTCATGATTCGTCTAGGAGTAAAACACATATGAATAACATTATATCAACCTTAGTTGGAATACTATAGAACCCCCTTGGAATAGAACACTTTTGGAACCTTAGTACAATGAGCACTAAATAAGACACATGAACATAACCACTATTGAGCTTTCGGAACATTATCAATGCATATGAGACATGTGATTCACAAGTGATCAATGAGGAAGAAATATAGGACCATTGCCCTTGGTAAACGGAAATAGGATACCTTAGAACATTTGGAACTTTTGACATGTAGTGAACACAATTCAACCAATGGACCCGAGTCATATGATTCACCATTGACCAATGAATAAGGAACATGTGAGTAACTCTAGCCAATTATCGGATACGGAATACCTTAGAGTATTTCGGAATCGGGTAAATACTATGACAATGTGAACACCATACGTTGCAGAAGGAAAGAGAAGAGTAACCTTACATACCTTTACTTCCAAGTATGAGTACACAAGTCTATATATGAACACAACAGTCCAGCTTCTTCCTTATGTTTCACTCTACAATACAAGTCCACAATGGAACTCTCGTTAACAATTATTTACCGTACAAGTGTACAAAACGACAATGAACCATATGACTACTATATAACTTCATTTCAATCCTTACAATACAACTCACTGCATCATAATGTCAATAATACCATAACATTACACTCATTGACCAAGATTTCATACAACAATAGCATTTCGCATCACACTTACCCTTTATGCCTTCTCATTTTCATCCCGTCACATTTACGCTTATTAATTTGCCTCATAACCACATATGAACAACCATACACATTTAATACAGTCCAACATACCTTCACACGACACTTTAAAGTCATTAAAATGACATCACAAGTTGATAATTACATCCATGAAGGGTATAGGGGTTTCGGGGGGCCAAAGGGATGCAAAAACAAACAATTCAGAGTTCTGGGCAGATCCGCTAAGCCACCTGCGCCAGCAGGTGGATGACCTGCAACCTCAGGTGACCTTTGGCAGTAGCCAGAGGCACCTGCGTTGGCACCTGCGCCCGCAGGTGCTTCGTTTGCGAGGGCGGGTGCCCATTTTGGTTCGAAATGGGGTCTTTTTATGCAATGAATGGTCCATGATCATAACCAAACTTAGTTTAACATATTTTTGATCATCTAACATGCCAACAACCAGCCATGGTCTCACAACACACATAACATCACCAAAACGACACTTTACGGCCAATCCGCCACCAAAACCATAACCAATTTCACAATAGAAATTTCAAATATTATACACCATGACCAAACAAGGGGAGACTGTAATCACATATCACATGACAATATTGAACCCATCAAATTCATTTTCTTCAAAACCACAAGTCTATAGGCAAGTTTATAAGACAAAACACCCTTCGATTTAGCAAACATGTACACTTCACTTATTGTGAACTTCTCAATATTCTTCCAACATAACCAACATAATATACACCATATGTTATGCATAAAATACATTAATTCATCATAATAAACACTTACCAAGTCTTACCAAGTGATGATCTTGGCCAAAAGAGTGACTTAGGGTTCTTGAGAATAAAAGAGAAAATGTTGGAAAATTCTAGAAATGTTATGAGAGTCCCATGGTATAAAATCTGATTTTTCCTTTATATAATCCCTCATGTCTCCCTTATCTTTTACTTGGCATTTAATGCAATGTTGATTTGGTCAATTGGATTAAGTTGGAAGAATGGGTCAAAATAAAATCCTTTTGGGCCATGTCTTCTTTGTTATTTTGGGCTTCATTTAATGGCCCAATTGTATTAAACTTTTCAATGCCCACAATTCAATACCAAATTATCATTTCTCTCATATTTTCATATTTTCATAAATGTACATGTAGTTTTATAGGTTCGGCAACATACGGAGTGTTACACCTCCCACGAGGGTCTAATCCCTTGTACTAGGCCCAATGTCAATTAACTCATCAATAACATTACATAATACATACCTTGGGCTCTCGATACTTAGGTAAACATTGCTCAACGTCGTCAAATAGGGTTTGGTAGGTACGGGGTGTTACATTATCTGACATTGATAGAATTTGGAGAATCAATCAAATTTTTAATATGTCTTTTAAATATTTTAAGTTGTTAATTATTGTGATTTATAGTACTTTTACGTGTGATACTGATAGAATTTTAAGAGTCAATCAATTTTTTTTATGCCTTTTACGTAATTATATTTTTAAAATATTTGTTTAGTCAATATGCCTTTTACAATCAATTTTAAATTGGGCTTCATATTACTTTTTACGTAATTATTTTCTTCATTTAATAGAAATATTTAATTTTTGTGGAAAAACTTGAATTAGAAAACTTTGATTTTTTTTGGATGTGTAAAAGAGAAACACCGTGTTGAATGAAAATAATATAATTCTCTCTTTACATCTTTGAAAGGCACAAATCTCAAAAAGTAGTCGCAATTAATAATGAAGAGAAAAACTATCGGTTTCTTTGGTCAAATCACATGAATTGAATTTCACTAATATTTACTACTTTACATATAGCCACAAAATAAAAATAGAAGGGCGAATGAGTCAATTTGCTTATTGACCCTAAGCAACTTTATGTTCTCACGTATTAAATATTTTATGTTGTTAATTATTGTGATTTATAGTACTTTTTACGTAATTTTTAAATAAAATATGTTACTTCTTATGTCCCAATTTATGTAACTATGATAGAATTTCGAGAGCCAACCAAATATTTTATGTCCTTTAAATATTTTAAATTATTAATTTTGTAATTTATAACACTTTTTATATCACTTTAAAATAATTATCCCAATTTATGCGGCACCGATAGAATTTCAGGAATCAATTGATTTTTTTTTATTATGTCGTTTAAATATTTTAGATTAATCATTGTGATTCATTTTTTTTAACGTAAATTTCAAATAAATATAAGTAATTCTAGAGAAGTAGAATGGTGAAATGGTAATTTAGCAGACGGACCTTAAGCTCCTCAAATAGTAATAAGTGGGACTTTGAGGAGCTTATTTATAATTTTTAAAAATTGACCCTAAGTTCCTCTCATTCCCATTTTTTATGTCTTTTAAATATATTTTAAGTTGCTGATTATTATGATTTATAGTACTTTTTATAATATTTTTAAATAATTGTCCCAATTTATGCGGCACCGATAGAATTTCGAGAATCAATCATTTTTTTTACTATGCCCTTTAAATATTTTAAAATTAATTATTGTAATTTATAGTATTTTTTACGTAAATTTTATATAAATATAAGTAATTCTGGAGAAGTCCTAAAATAGTAATAAGTGGAATTTTGAGGAGCTTAGTGCCCGTTTGGATTGGCTTTTGGCTTTTAATAAGTTAGAAATCCTAACTTATGGCTTTTGACTTATTTTTTAGCATTTTAAGCCGAAAGTCATAAGTTAGGATTCCTAACTTATGGCTTTTGGCTTATTTTAAGCATTTTAGCCAAAAATCAAATTCTTATAAGCACTTTTTAAATTTATCCAAACACTTCAAAAGTGCTTAAAAGCTATTTTTAGCTTAAAAACACCTAAAATAAGTCAATCCAAACGGGCCCTTAGTTGTCATTTTTGAAACTCCACAAATAGTAATAAGTGGAACTTTGCAGAACTTAGTTGTCATTTTTGAAACTCCTTAAATAGTAATAAGTGGGATTTTGAGGAGCTTAATTGTCATTTTTGAAACTTGACCCTAAGCTCCTCTCACTCAAATAATAATAAATAGGACTTTAAGAAACTTAATTATCATTTTAAAAAATTGACCCTACGCTCCTGAAACATTCCCTTCTATAATAAATAGGACTTTAAAAAGCTTAATTATCATTTTAAAAAATTGACCCTAAACTCCTCAAACATTCACTATTATAATAAAGTAGTAAAGTAATATTAATACTTTAATATTTCTACTATACTATAAGAGGGAGTTGCACTAGGTGAACCAGGCAGGAGGTCAACATGCCTGCCTGGCACCTTGGAGGTTAAATTGGACAATTGATGTGTTTTCCTGCTTTGTTATTTTTGTACATTTTTCTTATGATATTGTGCAGTTTATTTTCAGTTTGCTTGAATGGACAAAAATGTCAGTTTCTGCACTGAAAGCTATCTGCTTCAATTGCCGCCTTTCCATTTGTAGATCTATTTTTACCCTTACTTTATTACTTTACTACACTGTTTATCATAGTTTTTGGTGAATCCATTGTACTTTATGCCCTTTTTAGTAAATTAACTGTTTATCATAGTTTTTGAATTTTTGGATAGCCATGTGGTTGTTTTCTTGATGAATTTATCTTCTCCAAGTTAGATTAGAATTATTCATTACAAATTTACAACGACAAAATTTAAAGTATGCATGAGCATCGTAATAATACCAACCTCGCTATGTCACTTTAATATTTTTCCTTGACATTTCTCTTAACAATTAAAAAGAAAAACATAGGAAATTAGACCAGCAAAATCAAGCTTTTTCTATGGGCTAATAGCTTAAATGTCTTTTATCTTATTTTTCTTCATAATCTGTTATATTTGAAAATTATATAAAAAGTACGATAAATCAATAATTAATAACTAACATAAAAAATTTGACTGACTCTCAAAATTTTTATTAGGACTACGTAAATTGAAACTGAAGAAAAAGTGATGTACCCATTATTTATTTATCTAAACATTATTTAGTTGTATTACTATCGACTTAATGCATAACAAAAATTGGATTATCATTTTGTACTTTCTTCGTTTTAATTTATTTATCTTATTTTTTAAATCTGCTATATATACTTTCTTCGTTTTAATGTGTTTATCTTTTTTTTTTTTAAAAAAATCTGTTATATATTTAAAAATCATGTAAAAAGTATTACAAATCAAAATAATTAACAACTTAAAATATTTGAAAGATATATAGAAAATTTAGTTGACTCTTAAAATTGTATTGAAGCCACATAAATTGGGACGGAGGGAGTACTAAAAATATATATAAAAAAATTTGATTGACTCTCGAAATTTTATAAGTGTAACATAAATTGGGATAGAAAAAAAAGTACTATAAATCACAATAATTAACAACTTAAAATATTGACATGATATGTAAATAATTTAATTGACTAGCGAAATTGTATTAATGCCACATAAATTGGTACAAAGAAAATAACATATATTATTTGAAAATTACAAAAAAATTATTATAAATCATAATAGTAGTTAACAATTTAAAATATCTAAAATTCATATAAATTTTTTGATTGACAGTCTAAATTCTATCTGTGTCACAAAAATTGAGACAAATAAAGTAACATATATTGGACTAGCACGGGCTCTCTATATTGGGAACAAACTAACAACTGATCAACATGTCAGCGTAGGGTCCTTAATTTTTTTTTTTTAGGGTAGTATAGTCATTTCGGTCAGTTTTGGTGCAATTTCTTGCTTTAACGGTTGGACTTTATTACTTTATTGGGCCATCAAATAACTAAATTATCATAAACTTTTACTCAATGCCATTTATGTCCTATCTTGTGCAATATGGTCCCCATAAGATAATTTTGTAATTTTTTTAATAATCACGAAATATTATTGGTCAAAACTGAATTTTATTGTAGCTTCCATATAATCTTTTGGACGGTTGGACCAATTTGGCCCTAGGCTTATATTATCATTCATCATCGATTTTTTTATCAATCCTATTGGATATTTACTACTCTTTATTGTAAATTTGTTTGTCTTATTTTTCTTTTTGATTTGTTATAAATTTGAAAATTATGTAAAAAAATTATAAATCACAATAATTAACATATTAAAATATCTAAAAAGACATAACAAATTTGACAGACTCTTAAAATTTTATCTGGACTACATAAATTGTAGACAAAAAAAGTAACATATATTATGCAAAAATTAATTAAAAATATTAGAAATCACTAATTAACAACTTAAGTATTTGAGAAAACATAGTAAAAAATTTAGTTGACTCTAAATTTTATCTGTATCACTTAAATTGAAATAGAAAAAGTAATATATTGAACCGTACTAATACGGGCTCCTGTATCGATCCAGTAGTAACCAGAAGAAGCAACCGTAACGTATGGACGTGACACAATACCATTCTCACTATGCTGACTCCTCTCCCCCATTTACTCTTTTTTGTTTTTTTGCCTTTTTCCTACAAAAACCAACAAAATATTAAAGCTTCGGCCTTCACGAATCTTTTTTTTTGCAAAGTTTTCCCTTTTCTTTTCACTCGTCTTTCTTCATTCACTTCTCCTTCTTGTACAATTCAATTTTCTTTCTTTTTGCAGGTTCAGTACCAATGATCGGATTTTAGTCACTTCAATTCGTCGAAATTTCTTAACTTGTGTCTTCAGTTTTTGGGGGTTTTTGTTTATTGTTTTAACAAGTTTCTCCCCTCAGGTTGCTTTCTAATTAAGTGGCACCCTTTGTGCCTTTGTGGTTCATCCTCTATTATTTGACCTTTTTTTTTTTTCCAATTACCGTGAGAATTTAAGTATTTTTCTCTCATCACAGGTTTCTGCTTTCTTGGAAAAAGAGCGGAGTTAAAAGTGTATGTGAGTTAGGATACTGTGGGCTTTGTTAGTTACACTTACAATCCACTTTATTCCATTTAGGGGTCGTTTGATAGAGTGCATAAGATAGTAGTGAATATAGTGTATTAGTAATACTGAGATTAGTAGTGTTGGGATTAGTAATGTTGAGATTAGTTATGTTGGGATTATTTTTTATGCAGTGTTTGGTTTGATGTAATAAAAATAACATGCATTGTTATATTTTTAAAATAATATTGTTTGTTTACAAAAATACCCTTGACATTCTATAGCTTTGTGTATTTTCTTTGCAAAGCTTTATTATTCTTTCCTTAAAATAAAAAAAATCAACAATATAACTAATAATTTACTTTGGAATTTCAAGATTTAATCATTTACTTGCAGGAATTGATTTTTTTTTTTGGTTATCTTTTCTTTATTTGTTCATCATTTGTTTATTGTTCCCAGTTTGTGGTGTGCTCAAGTTGGAGGGAGGTACGTGTAACTTTTGAATGATACGGTGGAATCTTTATTAACATAAAATTGTGTTTCGTAGAGTGTTAATGCTAACTAGAAAAATTATTTTTATTTGTGATATATCTTATTTACAAAATTAAATCTTGTATGCAAACATGCAATATGTTTTCCGGTCTTGACCAATTTACTAAAACATAAGTATTTTTTTAAGTTAATGGAGTAGTTTTTTTAATGACAAATTATTTGGAGAAAAATTGTCATCTTGATAAATTGAAAAGAAATAACTCATTGAATAAATTGAAAAAGATTTAGAAAAGATTTAAAAGGATTTGAGGGTATTTTTGTCTTTACATGCTTTTATCCCATGGTATTAAACTAATACCGTAGGGTGTATAACTAATACATGGATTAGTTATACATTGTTTCCAAATCCTACCAAACAAAGGACTATATAATACCACACCTAATATATGTATTATTTCTTCTAATACATCCTACCAAACGACCCCTTAGGGGGTTGGGGGAGGTTTCAGTTCCACTTTTTATATATAAGCTTTGAGTTACTGCTTCTAACCTATCAAGGAAAAAGTAGAAAATGAATATTTATTTGCGGACGAGAGCACCATGGAAACAAGGTATCCCAATAGCGATAGGGGCTACCAACTAGTCTTATATAAAATTTTTTCTTAAAAGAAAAACATATAGGGATACCATCTAGCCGGACTGAGGTTACTGTTTCTTTCATCTCCAATGTTTGGCAGGAGTCTCTTAAGTTTGGTGCGATGGAATGACAGTGTAGAGAACTGAGTGAGATTTATAGCATTTCCTAGTTTCAGAGAATTTCTATGTTGTCCTAAAAGACAAATTACGGAGTACTGGAATACAATGGGCCCAAATGGAATAAAGTGGATGTCGATTCACCTAGTGATCTAATAGTTTCAGATTGAGACATAATTGTTGTTGTTGTAGCCATTCCAATGTATGAAGAATTGTTAATGTGAACACTGGGTAAATGCTTCAGATGTTAGGAAAATACTGCAGGAGAGTTTATCCTAAATGGCTGACTTGTCTTTATTGCGTGCATCCAAGAAACTTTTGGAGTCTAGAGTCGGGGAAACTTATAAGACTTTAAAGTTTCAACAAAGTAAAAATAAAAAGTTGTACAAGAGCTTCTTTACAGTTTGTTCGTCTTCCATTAAAAGATTTTATTAAGTAGTTATGTAGTTTGCTTAATGTAATAAAAATTTGACCTATTTTATGTGATTGTATCTCCCCTCCAAAGATGAATATTATTCCCTTCTCTGACATGATCTCTAGCTTAATAGATATGAATATGGATTTTCAGTTTACTTTTGGGTTGCTGTCCTGTGTGTCTCAATTACACTATCTTTAGACAATAATAAGATGTCTCATTACAGGAGAATGGCTGGGAAAGCTGTGGTTAGGCAGCCAACATCTGCATTTGACTTTGAGATTGTTGAAGGTGTTTCTGCTCACTTTACAACTGTCATGGCATCTTCTTGCCAGAGTAGCCCATGGATTGACCCTGCAACTATTAAACTGAGACATAGAATTGGAAGGGGTGTATTTGGTGATGTTTGGCTAGCAAACTGTCACCAAACAACAGTAAATTACGATGGGTATCATGAAGTAGCTGTTAAGATGTTGCATCTTGTGAAGGAGGATAACATCAATGTTGTCTTGGATCGTCTGGGAAATTTGTTTACTCAGTGTCAGGGACTACAACATGTTTGCTGGCTGCAGTGGCTCTCTGTGATAAATGGAAAGGTGAACTATTTTCTCCTAATAATGTTAATGCTCTAATTTGTGCTGCCTTTCTGAAATACTTCAAACATTCCTGCAGCTATGCATTGTCATGAAGTTCTATGAAGGTTCGATTGGTGATAAAATGGCTCGCGCCATGGGAGGAAAGATGTCCTTGCAAGATGTTATTAGGTAATGTTTCCATAATTTTATTGAGAATGAGTTTTGGTTCCATACTGAAGTTTATGTGTGGGAAAATATGATATTCTGATTTATGCATTCTGATGATCGTAATAGGTATGGGACTGATCTTGCTCGTGGGATAATGGAGCTACACTCGAAGGAGATCTTGATTCTTAATCTTAAACCACATAATTTCCTTTTGGATGAAAATGATCATGCAATTTTGGGGGACATTGGGATTCCTTATCTGCTTCTTGGAATTCCTTTCCTAAGTTTTGATATGTCAAGAAGACATGGCACCCCAAATTACATGGCTCCAGAACAATGGCAGCCAGAAGTTAGAGGCCCCATATCGTTTGAGACAGATTCATGGGGATTCGGTTGCAGCATTGTCGAGATGCTGACTGGTTCTCAGCCATGGAGTGGTAAATCAGTTGATGAAATACATAAATCTATTGTACAGAGACAAGAGAAACCACATATTCCTGGAGGCCTCCCTCCTGCAGTTGAAAATGTCATAATTGGTTGTTTTGAGTATGATTTCAGGAACCGCCCTGTGATGGGAGACATATTGCAAGCATTTTTAAGGTATCAATTTTAATTTGTTTTGCAAGGCAATTGACATGAACTTTCTTTCCTTCGTCTTAAAGGCGGATATTTTTCATTTTCTCAAAGAATCAAAGTCACGGAGCTGGTGAGATTAGGAATTTGATATTTCATATCTGATACATCCTGTATAATTAGTTCTAAAGAAACAAAAGAAATAAAGCATTTTTCACTTTAGAGGCTACAGTCTGGATTAAGCTTTAACTTATGTACTATTTTTTTTTTTTTTTTTTTTGTGTGTGAATACTAGCTCTAACTTGAATACCATACTAGTATCTGACTTTTTTAAAATTTTTTTTTATCTGTAATAATTTCTCTGCTGGCGCTATGCATCGTGAAAGTATTCTTTCCCTTGACCAGAAAAATGCGTGCTTGAAGATTTCACTTTCCATTTCAAATTTCTGTTGTTGAGCTATAAGGATGTATTGACCAGAGATGTATTGCATTTGAAATTAATGCATCGGTCCAGTCTCTTAAGAATAAAAAGAAAATTCACCTTAATTGATTGGGAAGTTTAACAGAATCATCATGCTGTATCTACTATCTCCAAAGTATAATGTTTAACCGTAAATAGGATGTGTAATTGTTCATCCAAAGAACATCGGGTTGATCCCGTATAAAGGATGAAATCTTCCTTACTGTCATCCGAGCTGTCTATATAAAAGCTCCCGAGGAGAGAGAATCGACTAACAGAAAATCAGTACCCTGACTACTTTTCCCTCTTCTCGCTTCTCTCCTTTCTCTTCTTTCTTTTCTCTCTGATTCATATTGAATCTTCTCTTTCTCTTCCTCTCAGATTGAGTTCCACAATGGCGGCAGAGTAGTTATTTCAATTCAATTAGTTAGTTGTTTGTAGCTTTCCTTTTCGCAAATTCAGTTTAATATAGAGAAAATTGTCCCAAATTCCTGATTCTGTTACATTTCGGTTAATTTCGATTTCTCACAAAGCTAGATCATAACATTTGGTATTAGAGCCTCGGTTCTGCGACCTAGGATATAATCAATGGCGGAAGGTACTAGGTTGAAACTTATGGATGATAAGCTACTTAAGCATGATGATTTGCTAACAGAATTAGCAACAGGTCAATAGGAAGTGCGAGCTACACAAACTGGTATACAAGGAACTTTAGAGCAAATTTTGGAGCGGTTAACAAACTTAGAAGGAAGGAATCATCGAGTTCCTGATGGAGCACAGGGGATCGGAGATGGACTGCTTCCAATTCCTGGAAACGAGTTCAGATCAGCTCGACAAGAAGGAAACAATGCTCTTTCTCCTAGGTGAGAACTGACTAACTTTGATGGCCACGATCCTAAGGTATGACTTAGAAAGTGTGAACGGTATTTTAGCCTGTATAAAATTTCTGAGCCGGGGGTCTATTCGGAAACAGCCTCTCTACTTCATCTGAGGTAGTGGTATGGACTGCGTACACTTTACCCCCCCAGACCCCACCTGGTGGGAATACACTGGGTATGATGATGATAAAATTGCTGAGCATCAGAAGGTTGAGGGACCTTCACTTTATTTGTATGGTGATGCTGAAGTGTGGTATCATTATCTGACAGTAAGTAGGGGATTATTAACTTGGCTAGAGTTTAAATCTGAATTGTGTAGTAGATTTGGAGATGTATCTATGGAGGATGTGGTAGAAGAGTTTAATAAATTGACTTAAGTAGGGAGTGTAGATGAGTTCTTAGCGAGATTTGAAGATCTTAAGGCTCAAATGATTATTAGGAACCCTGCACTGGATGAGTCCCACTTCCTGTCAAGTTTTATTGGAACATTGAAGGAAGAAATCAAATTTGCAGTTAAGATGTTTAAGCCAGCAACTCTTAAGTTGGCTATTCAACAAGCTAGAATGCGGGAGAAGGCAATAGAGGCTGCTCAGAAGAAGGTTAAACCTGTATACAATTCCAATAACAGTTTTTATGGTTCAGCAGGGAACAAGGTGGCTAATAACTAACATCAGACCTAATGTGTTCAGGTTGAGCCTGAGGTCTATGAGTAGAGAAAAAATAATCATCTTTGCTATAAGTGGAGAGAAATTTGGCCCTGGTCATCGGTGTAAGGTTAAGCAGTTGCAGTGTATGCAAGGAGAGGCTGCAGATGTTCATCCAACACTACTTGACAATCCCGAGATAGAGATTGAAGGAGAAGTGGAGCTTGTGATGCAGGAGGCATTTTGATACAAGATCAAATCCACAACACAAGATTTCCCATGAAATCAGCAACAAGAAGAACAAAAGAACACGAAATTCAGCAAGTTGAACAACAAGTGCTAGTGAATCGAAAGAGCCCCACACGGCTTCACTAGACTTCAAGATCACAAACACAACAACAACAAGATAATAAAAAGATAGTTAACTTGACATATAATATTCAAGAGAGACTAAGAACCCTAACATCAAGAAAGGACCCTAAGACTAATAAATATGAACACCAAGTTCTTACTTAGACCAAGAGGAACTCAATGACCTCAAGATCCTTGTTTCTAGCCAAGATACAACACAAGTATCACTCTACTTGTGAGCTTCCAAGTTGGGCTGCTCCAAAGGAAGAGAGAGAAGCCAAAATATTACAAGTGTTATGTTTCAAAAATCTGATGGGGGAACTACTCCAAATAACCCTAAGATGTTCAATTTATATTACAAGGCAAAATGAAGCAAAATGACTAGCTTGCCCTTGTCTAGGCTGCCGCCCCTTGGAGTGTAAGTTTATTACACTTCAAGGTCCCTCTTCACACTTAAAAACGTTGAGATCCTTAGGAGGCTCGATCACCAACTCACACACGGCCATTTGCATGAACAAGGCTTGGAGTTTTTGTAATTCCCGAGCTTGGCTTCGTGTGAATGGTCGGGTACTTGTTGGACAACTTGTCCCACCCGTATCATCCTCTCCATCTTGAGAGGAATTTGACCTCAAATTCAGCACTTGGTCATTTTCAACCGCCTCCACGAGAGAAAGATCACAAAAGTTGAAAGTGTTGTGCACTTGATATTCCGGTGGAAGGTCAATCTTGTAGGCGTTGTCATTGATTTTCTCAAGTACTTGGAATGGATCATCACCCCTCGGCATCAATTTGGACTTTCTTTGAGATGGAAACCGATCCTTCCGAAGATGCACCCACACCCAATCTCCCGGTTCAAGAATGAATTTCTTTCTTCCCTTGTTGGCCCTCCTTGCCATGTTTTGGTTTTTCTTCTCAAGTTGAAGCCGCACCTTCTCATGTAACTTCTTCATAGAATCTGCCCGCTTGCTTCCATCTAAGCTAATCATGAGATCACTTGGCAAAGGTGTTAAATCCAAAGGGGTGAGGGGGTTGAGGCCTTATACACACTCAAAGGGAGTCATTCCCGTACTTGAGTGTATGACACAGTTATAGGCAAACTCAATCAATGGTAAGTGCTCCTCCCAAGAAGTCATTTTTTCCTTAACCATGGAACGTAGCATAGCACCCAAAGTCCTATTTACTACTTCCGTTTGGCCATCGGTTTGTGGGTGGCAGGACGTAGAGAACAACAACTTGGTACCAAGCCTACCCCACATGGACTTCCAAAAGTGGCTTAGGAACTTAGAGTCCCTATCACTCACAATGGTCCTCGGAACACCATGCAATCTAACAACATTATCAACAAATAACGAGGCCATGCTAGGGGCGTCATCACATTTAGAGCAAGGAATAAAGTGCGCCATTTTAGAAAACCGGTCGACTACAACAAAAATACTATCCCGACCTCGTTGAGTCCTTGGCAGCCCCAACACAAAATCCATAGATATATCAAGCCAAGGACGTAGAGGAGTGGGCAGCGGGGTGTACAACCCGTGAGGTCTACCTCTGAAGATGCTACTTGGGAGGACTATGCTTTTCTTAAGTCTAAGTTTCCTGACTTTGATATTCAGCCTTGAGGACAAGGCTATTTTTCATGGGCGTGGGTATGTCATGACCCTTAGGCCCAATTAGTTACGGGTCATTAACTAATTCCAATGGAGGGCCCAGATTAAATGTTAGCTAATAAAGAGGAAGGGCCCAGATCATCCGAGCTGTTTTGGAAGGGCCCAGATTATCCGAGCTGTCTATAAAAGCTCCAGAGGAAAGAGAATGACCAACAGAAAATCGGTACCCTAACTACTTTTCCCTCTTCTCGTTTCTCTCCCTTCTTTTCTCTCTTTTCTCTCTGATTCGTACTGAATCTTCTTTTTCTCTTCTTCCTTTCAGATTGAGTTCAACAATGGCGGCAGAGTAGTTATTTCAATTCAATTAGTTAGTTGTTTGTAGCTTCCTTTTTCGCAAATTCAATTTAATATAGAGAAAATTGTCCCAAAATTCCTGATTCTGTTACATTTCGGTTAATTTCGATTTCTCGCAAAGCTAGATCATAACATCTGGGTGGAGAAGAAAGTTCGATTTCAGAAGATAGCGCCGAAATTGGGAGTCAACCCCCTGAAGATGTCGCCGGAGATAGGAGAATGTAGGAAAGGATTCAGAGGTCTCTCTTTGGCATTAGACCAGCGGGTAAAGACTTTGTCCATAGCAGAGAAAGTACAAAGTCATATACCTACTAATGTCGGTATTTTGGACAGTCACGTGGGGTGCCCAGTGACAGCTGGAGTGTTTTTAAATGAAAGGCAAGGGTCATGTGAGAAGGAGGTGGAGACCCAAGTGTATTTCAGACACAAATTGGACCCGGGCATTAAGAAAAAGAAAATTTGGCCTGATAGAGCCAATGCCATTTTTAATGACTTATCATGCCCAATTGAGGGGATTTATTTCGACCCCATATCTTCAGAGGTGGGAAATAGAACTTCAATTCCAAAGGGAGATGCGACAGAGGGAGAACATGCAGACCATGGGAGCTCCTCTTCACACATAGGTGAAACAGGGAATCCTCTGGAATGCACTCTTGTAGCCACGACGAAGGGGGTTTGTAGTAGATTTGGCTCTGAAAACATCAGAGGATCAAAGTACCATAGTTACCATGTAGAATGACAAGCAAATTGAAGGGTGGATGGTGGAAGATGCAGAACCAATCCAACAGGATCAGAGCCTTGTTATTCAGAAGGAGGAGACGTCGACATGGGTTCGATAGAATCTGATCAAATTGGGGAAAATGTTCGGGGTCGATTTCCAGGGAGGAGACACCGGAGTTACTTATGCAAATAGATAGCTACAGGCAGGCTAGAAAGATGGAAAACGACTCCATTACTAAGAGGCCTAGATACAAGGGGTTTCAGGAGCTTAAAAGGCTCTCATCTTTCGATATCAAATTCAAGAGTGATGGGAATAGAGAAAGAGGAAAGAGGGCAAGTTTTTACAATGAAAGTAAAACTTGTGTCCTGGAATGTAAGGGGTCTGAATAGTCGGGATAAAAGGAGAATGGTGAAGAGCTTAATTTTCAACTGGAACGCAGACATAGTCTGTCTCCAGGAATCTAAGCTAGAGGGGGAGGTAAAAGATTTGATTAAAAAATTATGGGGTGGAAGATGGGTTAAGTATGCTTGTTTGCAAGCTAGTGGCACTAGAGGGGGCATTTTATTGATCTGGGACAGCAGATTATGGAGAGGGGAAGTTCTAGAAACTGGTTCTTATACTCTTACATGCAAATTTGACGCTTTGTTGCAGGATTTTAAGTGCCATGTTACAGGAGTGTATGCTCCAAATTGCAGACTTGAAAGAGAGCATGTGTGTGGGGAAATAGGAGCTGTCAGAAGTTTGTTTGAGGGTCCATGGCAGTATGTGGAGATTTTAATGTCACAAGATTCCCATTTGAGAAGAGAAATTGCAGAAGGAGAACACCAACAATGATAGAATTTTCAGACTTCATAGAAGATATGGATCTTCTGGACTTACAATTAGAAGGGGGGAGCTTTACATGGTTCAAAGGAGACAACAAAAATGCTGCTTCTAGAATTGAGGATTCTAATATCCAAGGAGTGGGATGAAAGTTTCAGTAAAATTAAACAGGTTGTGATGCAGAGACTGGTCAGACCACAACCCTATTTCACTAAATTGTGGAGTTTGGGATCACAATAAATCCTATTTCAAATTCGACAACTGGTGGTTGAATACAGAGGGCTTTGTGGAAAAAGTTAAAGAGGGTGGTGGGATTCTTTTGTGTTCACTGGGAAGCCTGACTACATCTTGGGATGTAAATTGAAGGCCTTAAAAGGCAAATTGAAGGAGTGGAGCAAAACTAGTTTGGGTAATCTGGGAATGTAAAAAGTCCAATTACTGAGCCAGGTAGCCCCTTTGGATGCAGAAATGGAGAACAAAATTTTAACAGAGGAAGAGTCAACCTTGAAGGCATATCTTCTAATGGATTATGAAGAGCATCTAAAAATGAAGAGCCAGCATGGAGACCAAGATCAAGGGCACTTTGGCTAAAAGAAAGGGATAGTAACACAAGATATTTCCATAAAGTGGCCAATGCACACAAAAGAAGTAACAATGTTGACCAACTGATGATTCAAGATGAACTAGTGACGGACCCAGCGAGAATCGAAAAGGTTACTGAGTTTTATCAGAAGTTTTACTCAGAAAAACCTGGTTGGAGACCTCAAGTAACCTGATCAACTGTCCAGTGATCACTGAAGATGAAAGAGAAGCTCTACAAGGAGAATTTGAGGAACAAGAAGTGTTTTCATGGTTGAAGATGTGTGCCAACGACAAAGCTTCGGGTCCAGATGGTTTTACAATGGGGTTCTACATTAAATGTTGGGATGTAGTAAAAAAGGATATCATGGAAACTTTCAAAAACTTCCACTCCCATGGTATTTTTGAGAGAATTTTCAATGCCACATACATTGCTTTGATTCCAAAGAAGACTCGAGCCAAGGAACTGAGATATTTTAGACCTATCAGTCTCATAGGTAGTAGCTACAAGTTGTTATCAAAGGTGCTGACAGAAAGATTGAAGAAAGTTATTGATAAGCTGATAGATGTTCAACAAATTGCCTTTATTAAAAATAGACAAATAACGGATTCCATCTTAATTACAAATGAAGCAGTAGATTCCAGAATCACTCGTGGGAAAACAGGAATTTTGTGTAAATTGGATATTGAGAAGGCATATGATCATGTTAACTGGGAGTTTTTGCTTAAAATGCTTTCATGTATGGGGTTTGGAAGGAAGTGGATTCTTTGGGTAAAATATTGCATCTCCATTGTAAGATTTTCAGTTCTTATCAATGGATCACGCGAGGGTGTCTTCCCTGCTCAAAGGGGCCTGAGGCAGGGGGATCCTTTGTCCCTTTTCCTCTTTATCATAGTCATGGAGGGCCTAAATAACATGATAAAAGTGGCTAAACACAATGATTGTCTCAGAGGTTTTGAGGTATCAATAAAGCAAATCTTAAGCTCAAATGACAACATGGAAATTACTTATCTCCAATAGCTGATGATACCCTAATCTTCTGTGATGCTGACGAAGGGCAATTACTGATCCTGAGATCAATTCTAGCGTTGTTTGAAGGAGTCTCTGGACATCATATCAACTGGAGGAAAAGTCAGTTGTTCCCTATCAATGAAGTATCTAACATGGTGGAGTTGTCTGGGATTTTGGGTGGAGAAGTAGGAGTACTGCCTACTATGTATTTGGGTATGCCTCTAGGTGCCAAGTCAAAGTCTGAGCATTTGGAACTCTGTGATTGAAAAGTGTGAAAAGAAGTTAACTAGATGGAAATCTCAATACATCTCTTTAGGAGGCATAGTCACTCTCATTAATTCTGTTTTGGATGCTCTCCCAACCTACATGATGTCTATTTTTTCTATTCCTAATGGAGTGATTCAAAGATTAGACAAGATTAGGAGAGATTTTCTTTGGAAGGGGATCGAGGAAAATGACTCTACTGTTCAACACCTGGTCAAATGGAACAAGGTTCTTTAGGGAAAACAGCAAGGGGGTTAAGGGTTAGAAACTTGAAACTGCAAAGCAAGGAACTCAAATTGAAGTGGTTGTGGAGATACTCACAAGAGCCTCAAGCATAATGGGGTAAAGTAATCAAAGCTAAATATGGAGGAGAGAACAAATGGATGACAAAGGACGTATATACAATGGTGTAAGTATTTGGAGGTCTATCAGAGTCCTTTGGCCTATTTTGAGAAATAATACGACTGTCATGGCAGGTAATGGAAGCAAGACATCCTTTTGGGAGGACAATTGGTTGGGCTCTTCTAGCTTGAAGAATCTTTTCCCTGGTTTGTATGGGCTGGCAGTGCAGCAACAAATAAGTCTAGCTGATAGTTGGTCACAACATGGATGGAACATTCAGTTTAGAAGGAATTTCAATGACTGAGAAATTGGAAATGTGACATAATTTTTTCGGACACTGGAAGAATTTAAAGGGACAAAAGATGAGGTTGATAGACTATGGTGGAATAAAGATAGCAAAGGCATGTTTAAGGTGAAATCAGCATACAAGTTTTTGAACCAAGATGGACAGCAAACATCTCAATGGCCATGGAAACAAATCTGGAAGCCAAAAATCCCCTTTAAGGTGGAATGCTTTACTTGGCTTCTAGCTAGAGAAGCAGTTTTGACACAAGAAAACCTCAAGAAAAAAGAAATTCTCTCTGTGTTCCAGATGCTATTTGTGTGGAGAAGAGGTTGAGACAGTTGACCATCTTTTTTTACCGTGCAGGACAACAACTCAACTTTGGAGGATTTTTATCAATCTCAGGGGTTCTGCTTGGGCAATGCCAAACAAAATCATTCACCTTCTTTACAGTTGGGAAGAGGTAGGTGTGGGAGCTTCAGACAGAGGCAGATGGAGGATTGTCCCTGTAGGATTGTCCCTGTATCTGGTGGACAATTTGGAAGGAGAGGAATGCTAGATGTTTTGAGAGCAAAAGTTGTGATCTACAGAAGATCAGGTTGAACTGCATCAAATTTTATGTTTTTGGTGCAAACAGATGTACTTAGAGGATACTGAATCAATTATAGAGATCCTAGGTTCCTGTTAGATTCTAGATTCAGTCTTCCTGCATTTTTGAAAAGCTGTAAATATGGTTTCCAGTACAACCTATGTACTAGTTTCAGTCAATATATTCAAATGTAACAACAACAACAACAACAACATACCCAGTGTATTCCCACCAGGTGGGGTCTGGGGAGGGTAAAGTGTAAGCAGTCCATACCACTACCTCAGGTGAAGTAGAGAGGCTGTTTCCGATAGACCCCCGGCTCAGAACAGATCATCATAACAGAGAAAACATCATAACAAACACAAAAAAGAGATAACACATGGCTAGGTGCTAAAGGAAACACGACACCCACAGAGTAATACTATATACTATTCATTCGGGAAACACAAACATAACCAAAGCCACGCGAACAAGAGTCTGCCAAAAAACGCAACAGGCACAGATACAAACAAACAATCCTTCAAACACTCCTTCCAACTAATACATACGCCTTCCTACTCCCGAACCCTCTACCCTAATCCGCGCCCTCCACACCTTCCTATCGAGGGTCATGTCCTCTGTAAGCTCTAACTGCTCCATGTCATGCCTAATCACCTCCCTCCAAAGTGAACTTCTAGGCTTTTTATACAGATCACAGTACTGGATTATTGGACAGGTATAGTAGGTGCTATGGTTATCTGCGGAGCTTAACATTATGTTGTAAGATAATCAAGAGGATTAGTTGCTCATAATGAACCAGAAATTATGAAATTTGTTGGGTAGTTGGTGGCTTCTTTGTGGCAGAAATAATGAGAAGAAATGTTCTGGTCGCACGATGGTAATTATTATCTGATTAGGGATAAAAAATCATTTTAAATGATTTCTTTGGTGTCTTTTCTCAAAAACGATGTCTCTGGTATCATTTTGTTTACTTTAGATATGAACAGGATCATAGAAGAAATATAGCGCATAAGATGTTGAAAACAATAAGAATAAGAAAAGCTAGGAACCGGGATGGCTATTGGAATAGCCTCAAAGGTGAAGCTACACATGAGTAGTAAAACGCTTGGTAAGGAAACCTGTGGAATCGGCTCATGCTTCTTCACTCTGGAACAGTAAACATAGATCAATCATTCAGATTCATAACGATTGCTGTTACAATATTACAAGGAAACTAGTAGTTATTGAACTTTGCCAACTGTAATCAATTCTCTAATAGTTAATTTTCTTGTGAGATGGATGTTCTATCAACATGAGAAGTGTTAATCATAAAATTCGCAACTTTACCAGTAGTTACCTAACCATTTATTCTACTTTTATGAGAAGAACTCTAAGAAATCTGATATGTCATGATTCTTTTCTATTTTCATCGTTGAGAAGAAAAAAAATAGTATTATTCGTGTCACAACTTCATGGTATGAAATATATCATCCAGAACACTGATGCGCGAATGAGAAAACTCATCTATTAATCCCTCTGATAACTGATACTTTTGAGGGATTTTCTTAAAATATTATTGATATTAGGTGTTAAGAGTTATTTGAGTTTGGTAGTTAGAGCAGTGTTTGTCCTTGGGTAATTAGTCAACATTCAGGTATAGTTGATATATGATATATTAAGTTATAGAGAGTAGACTGTACGCATAAAGGCGTAAATGAAATTTCAGCAGGAGTGCAACTTTGATGTAAATTTTTTTTCCCTAAAGACTATAATTTTTCTTGTATGAATCTGGCACCCACTTGGTGCATATCTGTAAAAGCTCATTTTACTTTTAAAATGAAAACCTATATACAGGAGTTCAAGGATGTTGCTATTGGGGAAGAAATGCTCTTTAAAAAGGGAAAAAATTATAAGGATAAGTATTGTAGTGCCCAATTGCAATTTTAGGAGAAACAGTTCAGTTTGAGTGTAAGTGAGTTCACAAGTATCACCGGTCCTCACTTTGGCACAAGACAATCAATTCGCTTAAGCTTTTGCCTTTAAAATTATGTAGGGCGCATATCTTATTCAAACGCCCTGTAAAAATATTTAGATGCCAATACCAAAGTAAAATTTAGTGTCTTCTTTAATTAGTTATCTGATGAAGGTGCATATATTATTCAATGCCAGGTTCCTCTATTAAAATAATCAGAAAGATGAGCTTGCTTCTCATTCCCATGTTTGGTCTCTTCCATTTCTGCCTGAGTCGTTGTCACCTGTGTTGAAGAAAGGTTTTGGAACCCCCGACAGTACTTTTCAAGGCTTCCCCCTCCCCCTCCTCCTCCCTTGAATAAGTAAGGCCCAGTTAGCCTGGGTGAAATGGGGGTAACGAGTAAGAATTGACACCCCCTTAGATCCAAGTTTAGTGTGTGTGGTAGTTGGCACTTCTAGGTCCTTTCCGGGATTCTGAATTATTCCTGTTGCAGGGACCTAAGTTGCTCGGACTCTTCATTTTTAGTGCCGCACCCGTGTCGACACGACATGGGTGTGGGATCCTTATCGGATTTGATCAACTGATTTTGGGTACTTTTACAAAAATTGATAGAGTAATTCGGGACAGATACCTATGATTTCTGAAATCAAAACAAAAGCTAATGTGACATTGAGAAAATGGAATAACTTGTATATAGAAATTTCTATGTCAGTCCTTTTCCTTCATCTCCTTTTGGGTTTCTCCTAGGAATACCTTGTAAGTTTTTCACATAATGTCTCATAATTTAGACATATAACTCTGTTTTTGAATTATTTTTGCGGAATCCCCGCACCTGTATTCGTACCCTCGAATCTTAAAATTTAGATAATCAGGGATCCAACCTCTAGATCCTCACCCGAGACTGAGAAAGTTAGGTGGGTACTGTAGACCCTCCCCCATCCATTGCAGCAGTATTGCACAGCTTTGTAAAGTTGGCTCTCTCCCTATC
Source organism: Capsicum rhomboideum (assembly GCA_031232105.1). Lineage (NCBI taxonomy): Eukaryota > Viridiplantae > Streptophyta > Magnoliopsida > Solanales > Solanaceae > Capsicum > Capsicum rhomboideum. The sequence continues at coordinate 58,950,769 of CP124718.1, forward strand.
TTCATGGTTTCCCAACTAAACACCTCTAGTTTGTCAAAACACATGTTTGAGCATCTCTGGCCGTTGATCATGCTTGCATACTTTTTATTTGGCTGATGTGGCTTAAAGGCATATGAACATACTTCGGAGTGTGGATATGTGAAATATGAGAAAAACATCACCAGCCCTAGTTTAGGAGAGAGACAAGAGAACCTATAGGTAGAAAGAAAGCTATAAGTTTAGTCGGATAACAATAGTTGCTGTTAACCGGAACTATCCAAACCTGGCAATGGATAGGAGGTTGTCCTCACACGCTGTTTTCTATGTCTGTTCACTTCACCATGTAGAAAAGGGTTGGCGTTTCTTCTAATAGATAGAGGAAAGGGTAAGGTAGATGGCTATTTGGTTGAGAAGGTCTTGGACTAACCAAGAAACACGAGGACCTGATGTTGAAGGCTTTCCCAACGGTGGTCCCTTTTCTCGAATTCAGCCGAGCTCTCCTTTTGTAGTTATGTTTTTCTAGTGTTTAAGAAAAGAGTTTTGGGGAGGAAAAAGGGCATTAGGGATAGGGCAGCTCAACTACACGAGATTTTCTGGCAAGGTCGCCACCAGTGATTTTCTGGCTAAAGATGGGCAAACTCAGACGAGGTTGATGTTGTTTGTTTTCCTTTGAACTCAACCCAAAAAGAACCCCCTTTTGAATTTTTTTTCCATGTCTGGCTAGGAAGGAGAGGTGGTATCTTGCTCCTCAGATTTTTTCCTGGGTTTTCTTTTTGTTGTCTTCTTTCTATTTTGAAGTTTATGGTTCCTGACTACAACAGTAAAGGTGGAGAGAGGTGGTCTGAGTAGAGAGAAGAAGAGCAGGAGATGGGTTTGCAGATGGAGAGGAAGTTGGCTGAAAAAGTTTCTGTGTGACACCTGCTCGGAGTTTGCTCTGAACCTTTTTCTTTTATTCCTTTTCTTCCTTCAAAATGATGTGTCGTGTCATTTATTTGTGGATTGTGTATGATATTTGGCCACGTGTATGTATTTGACGAACACATGTTATGTTAAACCATGTAGAGATGCTTAAAACATGTGTTCTAACCAACTGGAGGTGTCTAGTTGGAAACGACCCCATTTGCGAAATAATGCAAGAAGAGGTGTCAACTTTTGTGTTAAAATCTTAAATTCGACTCCTGCAAGTTACTGAAATTGCCTAAATCTGTCTGGAAATTTAAGGGAATGAAAATGATGCATAAATTGATTTTGACGAAAAACTCAAACGTGTGCTAATAGTTGGTCCAAACTATTTGAGGCGGGAATGAATGCATATCACTAGCTTTGTCAAATTTAGTTGTTTGCCTTGAAGGTGGTAGCCAAATAACCTTTATGTCATTGTACAAAATGAATGCTCGTTTGATAAATTTTGAGAATGATGTTTAGATTTTTAGATGGACATGTACCATAGAAGATCATTTGGCATGCACTCTTGTTTAATATGTGAAAATCGGGTTATTGTATTGCTGGAAAGATCCTTAGAATGTACTTATCTCACTGATAAATTCACCGTATCTGATAACACGTTGAAAGCATGATTTACTAAAATTGTTGTTGTGTCATTTACTATTTGATTGGATTTGTTTTCCTGGCTTATTCTATGCCAGTTGCATTAATTGATCTGTGTTCGAAAAAGAGACATTATTTGCATTAACTCGTCATAATTACATTAGAGTAGGTTTTGTCGGCTTCTTGAGCACTCATCAAAGTTGTTTGATAAAGTTCTTATAATAGACCATAGATGATGTATCCAGTGAAAACAGTTTTCATCCTATGGAATATACTCAAAAACTTTTAGTAAAGATATGATGATGATACCAAAGTAACTTCAAATATGAATCTTGAAGAAATTATCTAAATCTTGACATAAGCTACAAGAAATGAGAATAATGCATGAAATTGTCGATGACAACCAGTACAACATGTTCCATTTGTTGGCCCAAATAATTTACTGCAAGATTCTAAACCTGGAGTTGGTCTAGAATGTTTGTATTTTAGGGATGACTGCAATGTGTGTATTTTAGGCATGACTGCACTTTTCTGCTCCTACTAAGAAGAGAAATAAGTGAAAAGGGATGATTTATAACTTCCTCTTTTTATGCTGATAGCCTGATACCGATATAAATTCTTGTGGAACCTAATTACATTGCCTAAATCTGTCTGGATCTTGAAGGAATAGAGTGAAATATGAATTTCAGGTCTAGAACTATTAATACATGTCTGATAGTAGGCTAACAAAATGGGGCATAATCTAAAGCCTGAAGGTGGACTCGGATGTTAATATTGCCTTCCTAAATCTCTCTCTCTCTCTCTCTCTCTGTATGTGTCACATACCAAAAAAATATCCATGGTATTATAGTATGTGTGTTTGTCCCTTGTCTAAAGGAGCAGTTTGATATGTTCAGAAATCATGTTGTCTTATGTGATGTTTATCTAATTGCAACAGCAGGACAGATTTTCCCCATTTCTGTAAAATGAAACCTTGGAAATGATACCGACAAAGCACCTTTATGCCTAGTTTTCCGTCATAATTCATATTGTGTTTCTTTCTTTTATTATTATGTTACTTCTGAAACAGTTAAATCGTTAAATTGATAGAGAAGGAAATCATCTTTGTTGCTAGATGCTTGGAGGCTGATCTGCTTATATTTCTTCTCCATCTTTCTCTCTACACACAAACAGCCAATAAAGAATATATAAGCTATGGGACATGACATTGTATGCAAAATCTTATCAATATTTCATAGGTAACTAATAGCCTGTTTGGCCAAGCTTTTTTATTCTCTTTTTTTTTCCGAAAGTTGTTATTTTCTTCAAAGAGTGCTTACTTTTAAAAAGTGAGGTGTTTGACCAAGCATTTGGGAGTAAATAAGTGCTTCTGGGGAATAGTAGAAGTTGTTTTACAGAAGCTAAGTAGCTTTTTCCTAGAAGCACTTTTTTGAAAAGCACTTTTGAGAAAAATACACTTGAATGGACTTTTAAAAAACTTGTGGCCAAACACTAATTGTTGGTCAAAAGTGCTTTTTTTAAAAATTTATTGGCCAAACAAAAACTGTTTCTCATCAAAAGTACTTTTTCGAAAAGCACATTTCAAAATAAGCTAATTTTAGAAGTTTGGCCAAACAGGCTATAAGGGTGTTAATTATGGTTTATATGTTGGGTCAAACACAATGGTATTTCCTAGAATAGCGTTACGTAATTTTTAACTCTTAATTTATCCCCTTTGTTAGTGTTTGACAATCCTATGCTCTCTCTCTTTTGACCTATAAAATGAGGTGTTACAATTTTGCAGCATATTGCTCATATTAGTAGCTTGGTAAACCTGTGTTCTTAAAAATAATAATAATAGCAGCGTAGAAATTGGCTGTTTACAGCTTTGAAGCTCGGAGGGTGATCGGTCCGTCCCTCAATCGTTCTCCCCTTAGATGTTAGACTTTTCCCAGCATAGGTTTGGACTTGTGAGCACCGCCTACTACACATCCCATGTTGTAGTACCTTTATTATTGAACCAAAGTACCGGGCTGCCTCTGCTTATATCTTAGTGGGAAGATGCGTTTTATTCTTTAAATCTTCCTCTTCATCTATCTTTCATGAACAAACCCCATAGGTGCCTATATCTAAGAATTAAGATGGTATATATGTCTTGACAACTACTTCAGCGAACTTTAGTGACATAGTGCCTAAGTTAAAAACTTTAATTTTGTTTAATCTACTCTGCAGTTCACTGGAAGCAGCTTATGGTGATGGGGGCTGGAGAGAGTTGGGGAGTCGCCTTAACCTGGACAAATTAAGTGGAAGTGGCTATAGTAAATGGTTGGTCCTGAAAGATCAGCTTCAAATTAGAGACACTGTACGATCCAGGAAGCCCCTGAACTCGTGTAAACCTGAAAACATGGAGGTACCAGAGGGTACCATTGTTGGCATGGAACGAGACACGGAACGAAATGGATTTGTGCTGGTGAGGGTGCACGGCATCCATGATCCTCTTAGAGTTCATGGATCAACATTGGAGCGTGTGACATTTGGTTTGGCTGCAGGAGATTGGGTACGTTTGAAGGAGGAGAGAAAGAAACATTCATCGGTAGGTATCCTTCACTCCGTTGATCGTGATGGAAGCGTAGCTGTTGCATTCATAGGTTTGGAGACATTTTGGAAAGGTAACTGCTCTGAGCTTCAGATGGCAGAAGCTTACTGTGCTGGACAATTTGTAAGGTTGAAGCCTGATACTTTCAGTCCACGCTTTGAATGGCCCCGAAAAAGAGGCGGCGACTTGGCAACAGGTAGAATTTGTCAGGTGCTACCTAATGGGTGTCTTGTGGTGAATTTTCCCGGTATGTTAGTGTTTGGTGATGAAAATAACAGCTTCTTGGCTGATCCAGCAGAAGTTGAAATCGTTTCTTTTAGCTCTAGTGCTGGAATTGTGAAGAAATATCAACATCTTGAGGAATTCCACTGGGCTGTTAGACCACTATTGGTTGCATTAGGTCTATTTACTGCTATGAAGCTTGGCCTTTTTGTAGGAAAGAAAGTCGGGAGATCAAAGCTGAAGAGGGGGTCCAACCCGGTGATACCCAATGAAGGTCAACAAGGGGAGGTTCAAACTGCTGGAAATGCAGCATGGCTTCCACCAAAGGTGGCAAATATCATTTTCAGAGAAGGTACAAGTTTAACAACCGCCTCTAGGTAAGCCTAAGTCTTTTATCAATGCCAAGCTAAGAGGATCGCACTAACATTCTCTGGAAGTTGGATGTCCTGTTTGCGTGGGACCTTAGCTTAGAGCATGCAAAAGTCTATGATAAGCAAGCACTTAAATATGTGTAAATAGATGGATGGCTGTATATATACTTTACTAATCCTGTATATAACTCGTATCATCAGTATATCCATGACATGACGAGCTCATGGACAATCTGGTTTGCACGCTTTTTCCGTGCATCTGTAGAATTTGCAGGTTTGTAAGGGCCTTTCCATAAGCTGTCACCTTGGTTGAGTTTGGGGTGGTCTCCTGGCTTGCATTGTTCTGGTAGTCTAGGGTTCTGGCCCTTGCTAATGAATTCTTTTAGCAAGGAATAAGGATCATTGAGATAATATATATATATATATATATATATATATATATCAAACTAGTAAAGGAAATTACTTTAATTCTAATTGGAATATGAATCAAACTTTGAATAAAAAAGGCACGTTCAATGTTACCACTTCTGTATTTTGATTCCAAATCGAATTAATTAATCCCATTCAAATATGGAGTTATTCAACGGGTCGGAGTATTTTTTTTTATGAATGTAGGCTAATTTGTCCGTCTGTAAATTTTAAAAAAATAACAGAGAAAATAATTAGGTTAGATATATTTTATGAGTGATTAAATAACGGTAAAACATTATTTATGAGTGACTTGTAATATGACGTCCCATAGAATTTTTTTTGAAATCATTAAGATGTACAAAGTGAGAATTTATTTTTTAAGGTTTGTACAATGTATAATTAAGTTAAATTGGAATTAAGTGACCATCTACACATAATTTATTATTTAACATAATTTTATGATAATTGACCAGGAACATTCGTGTAATGCATGTATGTAGAAACTAGTCTACCTATTATAAAAGCACGAATAATTTTTGCTAAATGTTGTTCGACTAAAATATTTCTCAAATATTGACTGTTTTTTATGTCCTTAATTGTTTACACACTGTTTTATTTGCAGTTGTACGGAAAGGACATAATTGAAATAATACCTAAAGCAAATCAAATGTTAAAAGGAAATTATAATTAAAATAATTATACATATCTGATTCCTTCTTGAAGAATGCCAACTTCATGTAATTCCTTGCCAGAAAAAAATTTAGTATTATTTATAAGAACTTACCACCATGAAACAATAATCAAAACCAATAACTAGTTTAAGAATACGTGCAATGTGTATCACGTACATCAATAAATACAAATTGTATCCAAGATGAATAAATTATTGTGGAATAGCAATTAACGTTAAAACAAATTCAATATATTTGTTCAAATGATAAAACTAAATGTGGTTATATTTACACTAAATGAACTTGATATCTTCTGAATGTGATCATAGCAACAACTGTTATTGGCTTGAGTATGAATTTTTTCACTAAAACAAAGAGAATGCAACATACCAGCTCCTTGCATTATTACAAATGGTGACTTGTATGAAGTTAGATTCTAAATTTTCCCAACTCCAGCAAACTTCTGTTTTTAATCAATACGTAAATATTCTCATATTTCGGAGATATACGTCAATCATCAAAAATTTGCATACAAAAAGAAAAGATACTGTAATAATTTGTTTATTAACCAACTACTCAATTATAGGGAGTAAACTTGGTCCTTATAACCATTGTAAACTCCGTTTCTCTAAATAATCAAAAGTTTAAGAAAAATATGCAAAAACTACTCCCTCCGTCCCAATTTATGTGTCATTTTCGGATTTTGAGATTCAAACAAGTTTTTCTTTGATTGTGATTTTTTCATATATCTTTTAAATATCTTGAATTGTCACTAATTGTAACTTATTGTACTTTTTATTTAGTTTTCAAATATATAAATTTTATTTCAAAAAACTTGACGATTTCGTGCCCAAATTTACAGTCAAACTTAAACTATTTGACGCTCAAAAAATATAAAGTGACACATAAATTAGGATAGAGGAAGTACTTGGAAGTAGCAAGAGATCACCGACGTGATCGTTGGATGAATAATACTCTAATTACTCCTGCCTATGTCTTACTTCACAATAAGCATAATATATTCTAACAAAAGATTTTCACCTTTGACTTGTTGTAAGTTTTCTTTGAACTCCAGTTCACACTCCATCCCGTGCGATAAAAGTTTATGCTGGTGAAATAAAAAATATATTGACACTAAACTTTGGAGAAGTGCAGAAAATTACTTAACCAAACTACTTCTCACCAAAAGTATTTATTTGAAAAATATTTTTGAGAAAAGTACTTCTCAAAATAAGTTGATTCTAAAAGAAAGAAAGAAAAAAAAGAAAAGCTAATTGAATTTTGGCATAGTGTCTCTTCAATTGAGTTGCTGGAAGATGTTTTACTTTAATCATAAAAAAATAGTTCAAATATTTGTGAACTTACAACATGACCTTTTAATTTCAAATAAACTGTAATTTAATCTTTTTTTTTTTTTAACCTCTTCTTAAGAGCTTCCACCCCTTTTTCTCTCTTGGTGACTCAAACTCACAACTTTCGAGTTGGAAGTGAGGGATGCTTACCATTCAAACAACTCCCTTTTGTCGTAATTTAGTCATTTAATTAATGATACTAGATAACTTTCAATGGGTATGCTAAAAACTAACAAATCATTATTGTGAGGCTCCCCTTCAAGATGACCAATTTATTGAATGTTATATTTTATCATTTGCACTTACTTTTCAAATTTAAAGAACAAAAGATGGATTTATCATGTGACCAACTTATCCTTTACACAATCGTATGTTAAGATTTTGAAAGAGAATTTACTTAAATTTAAGCCTTCAAATGGAAATAAAACACTACTGATAGAAGCAGAGATTAATAATACCCGACTATTTTCTCCTCCCTAGCTGATGTATAATTTAGAGCTTCCGACCAAGTGAATTCCACATGAAATCCAAGTACGACATCAACAAATATGCTAATGTATCTGGCCTGTCACATTGACCCAGGAAGAAATATCAATATGCAGTGGACAAAAATACCGGGGTATGAGGAATCATCAAGTACAAATTTTCAATAATAAATGAAAAAAAAGCAAAAAATGTTAATACATGTTCAAATAAAAGCAATCACTTAACTTTTATATATTCAACAATTTTCTGCTAACATTTAAATAAAGATAAGAAAGACTTACACATCCGCTCGCATGTATACTTCGGAGCCAAGATTAACCAACGTCCTGAGATCAGTTGCATTGTTCTTCTCCAAATTCACTATATTCCTTCTTAAATCAGAGCTAAAAGAAGATAAGGTTAAGAAAACTGCATAGACCTCATTCCAACGTCAATTTTCATATAAATAATTAAACAATCAATATAATAACGGATGCTCTGGACACCCTTCATTGAAAATATATATTATGTATATAAGTTATTATACTAAGTACATAGATCAAAAGTTACTTCTGCTACATGTATTAAATCTTGAATTGCACTAAGCTCCTGTTATGCGCTAGGGTTCAGGTAAGCACCAAACCACAAAGGTCTATTGTATACAATCTTACCTAGAAAATTATTTCCACAATTCGAACCCATGATAAAACCATATCAGTTAACTTCACAAGAATATAATTCAAATTTGATAAATTATACATCAAATTAAAATCATGAAAACTTACCGAAATTATCTTTCGCCCAAACTTGACCAAAGCAACATCAAAACCAAAACCAAAACCAACTCCCATCTCACTCAAATTAGACAAATCCTTAAAGAAAAAACCAAAGATCCTAAAACCAAACATACGGAAGTTTTTTTTTTTTTAAATTTTTTTTTATAACCCAATTACAAGCAGCTAAACAAAGAAATAAACAACGTAAAACTGAAAGAATCCTAGTATAATTTTACTTATGTCGATAGCTTTTCTATTCGGACTTGGTTATTCATATTTGGTATACTAAATATCTGGACTTCAATTATAAAAAGGAATTTTTGTAGTTGTTTTTAAATGTTTTAATTATTAAAAAATAGTAAAACGTATGAGAAAATATCTTTTTCCCCCTAAGAAGATGTAAGTTTTGCTTTGATTAATGTAATATTCTTCTTACCCATGCCCATTGAGTTCACTGCATCCAAGAATCTGAGCTACTACTCATGGACCATGACATCGCACGACGAAGGGAGGAAGACATGGGACACAAGAGATTTGCCTTTTGGTTCACCCCGCATATGAAATGTGCGAGGGGCGAAATACAATTGATTGTACATAATAATATCTGGGCAATAGCCAGTAGGTATGTAACACAAGAAACTGACTTCGAACAAGTCTAAATTGTGCTTGCCCCACGACTGAGATGGCACGTGGGCTAAGATTTTGCTGCTCAAACAAGGATCCAACCTAACTGCACAAGCCAAACTCCACTCATGCATTGTACGTCCAAATACTTTGTCGATGCACACCCAACACCAACATAAGCACCTAGCAATAGAAATATATAAATATATAAATATTAAGTGGATATGATCAGATTAATATTTTTGTTCCTCATAAAATAAATATTATGTCATTTCAAATAGTTATTGCTAACATTTTACAATTGAAAGGGGATGACGTGCTAGGCACGTTCATAGAGACTAGTATATATAAAGCATGAATAATTTTCGCTAAATATTGAACGACCAAAATATCCCTCAAATGTTTGTCGACTTTTATACCCTTAATTATTTACACTATTTTTTACCTGAAATTGTATGAAAAGGACATGATTGAAATAACACTTAAAACAAACCAAATAATAATAGTAAAGGAATTATAATAAAAATAATTATACATATTTGATTCTTTCTTGAAGAATAACTGCCGGTCGAGAATTTCCACAAAGTTGAGTATGGTTATAACTCTTTTTCCTAATTCATTAGGGGAGTTACGTTTTTGGACAACATTATTCATAGTCTAATACTGCTATCTGTTATTTAATAAAAGCTAGTTACTAAAGTAAATAATAACAAGAAACAGAAAGGGAGAACTGATTGTTGTTATTAATTTTCCTTTTGTTCGTTCTTGGTATATCTACAATAAGCAGGGTAAAGGACTATTTATAGCCCAAATATTTCTTGGGCATAAAGCATATGCTGGGACCCATTCACTTGGGCAAGCCATTTGTCCAATTCTTGATACATCCCATATGACATCCATCTTATGTGTTGTCTCATTAAAAATTTTACCAGGAAAACTCAGTGGGATAAAATTTTGGTTAAGGAAAAGAGAGTACAACGCGCATTCTTACTCCCCCTGATGAAAACCCCGATTCAAATGGTTCAGTCTTCGCATTCCAATCTTGTGTACTATCTTCTCAAGAGTTGGAGTTGGTAAAATTTTAGTGAACAAATCTGTTGTGTCACTTGAATGGATTTGTTGTATATCAATATCGCCAATCTTCTGGAGATCATGTGTAAAGAATAACTTTGGCAAGATGTGCTTCGTTCTGTCTCCTTTTACTAAGCTTCCCTTTTAATTGGGCTATGCAAACAACATTATCTTCATACAGGACTGTGGGTACCTTGATATCGCACTTCAGACCACATCTTTTTTTGATGAAATGTATTACTAATCTCAACCATACACATTCTATACTTGCTTCATGAATAACTGTTATCTCAGCATGATTTGAAGAAGTAGCAACAATAGACTGTTTTGTAGATCGCCATGATACCTCTTTATGTAAACACATAGCTGTTTGTGATCGATCTTTATGTGGGTCAGATAAATAACCTATATCTGCATGACCAACAAAATAAAATAGACCCATATCAATAGCCCCCTTTAGATATCACAATATATGCTTAATTCCGTTCCAATGTCTCTGTGTAGGAGAAGAATTATACCTTGCTACCAAATTGACAGAAAAGGCTATGTCAGACCTTGTAGCATTAGCAAGATATATAAATGCACCAATAACACTGGGATATGGTACTTCAGGACCAAAAATCTCTTCATTCTCTTTTAAAAGTCGGAACGGGTCTTTATTCACTTCAAGTGATCGACAACCATCAGAGTATTTAATGGATGTGCTTTGTCCATGTAAATTCATTTCAAAATCTTCTCAGTATAAGCAAATTGATGGACGAAGACCCCATCTACTAAATGTTCAATTTGCAGACCAAGATAAGGTTATCTTTCCATGATCTGTCATCTCAAATTCTTTCTTTAGATATTCAATTGCCTTTTGGACCTCTTCTGGAGTTCCAATGAGATTTATGTCATCAATATAAACAGCGAGCATAACAAATTATGATGTTTTTAAAAAAAAATAAAAATACAAGGACAAATGACATCATTTATGTAACCTTCATTTATCAAGTACTCATAAGGCGATTATACCACATACACCCTGATTGTTTTAGACCGCATAACGATCTTTGTAATATGATTAAATACATTTCTCAAAATTTGAACTATATGCTTTAGGCATCTTTAATCCTTCTGGAGTTTTCATATAATTATCATTATCAAGTGAACCATAAAGATAAGCTGTAACCACATCCATTAGATGTATTTTAAGGTTTTCATGTACAGCTAGACCGATGAGATATTGAAATATTATTGCATATACGAGTATGTTTCTTTATAGTCGATACCGGGTCTTTTAGAGAATCCTTGTGCAATAAGACGTGCCTTGTATCTTACAATTTCATTTCTCTCATTTCTTTTCCGCACAAAGACCCATTTATAGCTAACTGGTTTTACAACATCAGGTATTTTGACTATAAGTCCAAAAACTCATGTTTAGCAAGTGGGTTTAATTCTGATTGAATTGCCTCTTGACATTTTGGCCAATCATATCTTTATCGACATTCTTTGATAGATAGGGGTCAAAAAATCCTCACTGTATTGCATAATGTAAAGAGCGACATTATATGCAAAAATATATCCACCATAATTTTTGATTGATTCAAATTTATCGCATCACCTATAGAACTTATTGAAAGTTCTTCGTTCACTTGACTCTCTGGTTCACTAATTTCTTCAGGAATATCAGGATTAATCAAATCTTGTGTCTCTTTATAATATTCTTTCATAGTGTCACCTTTATCATTTTTTGAGCTTCTTTATCTAGGCTTTTTATCCCTCGACCCTAATGGTTTACCACGACTCAGGTGCGTTTGGGATTCATGTAACGACCCGTTTCGTATTTACTAAAAATATCTATGATAAAGGCATAAGAACCTCATTCATCATAAGTTGTAGGACTAATTCTTTAGTATGAGAGTGCATTAGACATGAACTAAGGTCGTACAATACCCCTAACACAAAGTTAAGTTGTAAGTGTTCTTATCAATTGAGTTTTGAGCTAAGTATAAACTAGTATCAATTTCAAACAAGCATATATACTAGAATATAAAGCGTTATGGGCCCCAATACCCACCAAAAGAAATATTTCTGAGTCTTATTTTCGGCATCTAACTGTTTGTTAATCCACTTCTAGAGTAAGAAGTTATGGCCGTTTTAATAAACATTGTCCGGGCTGAAAAGTTGGCAGCCGCAGCGGTACCACTGCAGCGTTAATCTAGCCATTGCAGCGGTAACTGGGCAGTATTTAATGTCAGTTTTGACATTTTTGAGGTTTTTAACTCAAAAACTTTGTCCCAAGGCCCTAGGGGGCGAGTTTCCAAATCTTTGGGTGAAAATTCTTCGTTGAGATAAGTTCTTCTGTCATGTTCTTTGTCTTTCAATCCAATAACATCTTAGAATCATTATAATGACCTTTAATGGTGCAATTCTTGGGGCTTAGAACCCTAATTTCATGATATTTTGGGGAAAACCTATGGTTTGGGGTTATATCACCTAGAATTACTTTTAGATTGTTAACTAATGATTCCTAACATGAATTAGTGATTCTAAAATATGAAATTGATGGTTGGGGACCTTGAATTTAATAAAAATGGAATCTTTAGCTTTAAAACTCCATTAATTGAGATGGGTTGAGTATGATAGAACTAGTTAATGGTTAATTGACCTTGGGTAGTGTTTTAGACTGTGAATAAGGATAGAATTAGTGGGTTGAATTCCCAAAGTAGTTATTCGATGAGTAATTAATTAATTACTCCTATAATTGTTTAATTTCTAGATGATTAGGCTAATGGAGGCATAAAGAAAAGGAAAGAACAACCTTGGTGTAGCTTGCTTGTTCGAAGATCTTTGGTCGAGTTAGGTTATAGTTTAATGAATAGTAGACTTGGATTAGTTACATGTAATAACTATAGTTGACGGAAGATTTCATATATAGGTCTACGAGCACAGAGTTTGGATGTATAAAACATGGAATTAATGTGATAATGATATAATTATGCGTTGTTGTGTTTTGTGTGGATCCCTTGATAGGTGTGTATATTTGTATGACTTACTTGATGATTTACAAAGTTTAATATGTGAATGTGGGTAACAATAAAATGTGTAAGAGAACTTGTAACCCATAAAGCCAGTTTTTAATACCATAAAAGGGGTGAACTCGATATTGTGTATGTTTACAATATGAGATATTCTTGCTAGAAGATAGTTAGGAGGATTGATTGTGATAAGAGGAGGTGATGTTATAACTTAATAACCTAAAGTCAATTTTGGCTTAGTGCTAGGAAGAAAGATGTGTAAAGGTGTATGACTCTGGCTAGAATCGTAAGTTGGATGATCCGAGTGGTTGAATGATCGATTAAAGGAGATAGTGTCTTGAACTTGGTGATGACTTGAGTGTAAGGGTTATTAGTTAGTAACTGAATTTACTGGTTTCAATATGAATAAAAGGGGGTTAGATCGGTGAATGAAATAGAATGGTGAATTAGATTGTAGATATCAATCTTAGTGGAATGTGCACTCCTAAAATGGATACTTGATTGATTGGTCTTTGGACATGTTTGTGATTGATGATTGGGTTTGATAATTCTCATCTGAATAATGGGTGAATTGGCCTTTGGGCATACTTGTGATTTTATGTGTTAGTGTATATTCGTTGTTTACTTGAAATGTTGAGGTTTTTGAATTTTGAATGCATTTACTTGGTTGTCATTAGTTGTAAGTTTTGCTTTGATCACTGTTACTTGCATCTGATTTGAATTAGGTGTTTGTGATTCGCTTTAGGACATTACTTATAATTATTAACTATATCCAGCATTTGTATTTACATTGATGTTGATGATGGATATTTTGATAGTATGGAGATGAGTAGATGATGAAATTGAGATCATGATGATGATGTTGAGAATGATATTGATGATGATGATGAGATGATATTCATGATGATATTAAGATCTTGATGGAATGATAGATGATGATGATGTTGACATGATAAAGAGATGATACATATATCTTGCATACATACATTCATCATATGCTTTTGAATGTACATTCATATATATATATATATATGTTGTGGTGAACCTTGTTGAAAAATCTGCCTAAGTGTAATTGGTTCCTTGTATGGATAGGTTATTTGGTGAGATATTATGGTTCCTTGAGTGGATCAGTTATGTTGATGGTTGTGGTTGTGCATTACAGCAAAGTTTGAATATAAGGTATGTTCTGGATTGTGTAAATCTTATTCCCCTATGTATATAGTTCTAGATGTGATGTATATTGTAGTGTCCCTTCTTGCAAAGTTCTTGATGTTATAAATTATCTTGGTTGTTGTAATCCCGATGGTTAATAGTAGTATAATAGGGAGAGAGCACAGATAGAGAGAAGTATATAAAGTTGTTGTTATAAGGTAAGTGTGTAAGAATTGTGGGTTAGATTAATTCATGGAATATAATTAGTTAGTCACGACCTGAGGGTAAATTAATATTGCTTAAATAAAGAAAAGACGGTAAGGTTGGAAGTTGAAGTAAGTTAAGTGTGTTCAGATATTAAGTCTGTATGCATGTCATGATTTTTTCTTATTTGCTATATGTTATTATATATTTCTAACCCTGACCGGCTGATGATACCTACCAGTACATGTGGCTGTACTGATACTACACTTAGTATATCTCCATTTGGGGATATAGCTATGTTGCAGGTCAGTTGGAGTTTCTATAGGTACAATTGTGATTATTCTTCAACAGCTCCTATCATCCTACTCATACATGGATGTTGTGTCTCGGGTGATCCTTCCAATTATTTAGTTCTCTTGTACCAGTTTACATTAGGTTCTGGGAAATTGTGTAATTTACTTCCGTAATATATTAATGTAGTAAGTGTGTTTTAATCAAAAGGTTTATTTAATTATTTATACTTGAGGCTATTATAAATGTCTTCCGCATTAATTGAATGGTTGGGTGGTAAGGGTTCTCCTATCTAGGATAGTATTAGGTAGGTGCCCGCACGATCCGTGATTTAGGTCATGACAATATGGTATTAGAACCCTGGTTACCTGTCTCGCCGTACAAGAGAAAATGTCGAGTAAAATCCTACATATTGGTGTGTTTATGTCCATATTAAATCTGTAGGAAGCTATAAGTCATCTAGGAAGTCAGTTTCACTTTCTTTTCTCCTATCATACTAATTCAGTATTGTATCCTCGAGCTGAGTCCAATTGGTATCTCAACCATCACAATTGGGATTAGTTTGTACCGATTGGTATCTCAATAATCTTTGGAAGGTTGAAATAGTGTTATTCTAACCGGTAGAGGTTAATAAAAGGCATATGAATTGTATTCTAATATTGTGAATTATGTTTTGTATAAGTGATACGTGCACCTTTTAGGTGGTTATGTTGTTTGATGTAGTGAATATTTTCGTTTTCAGTGCCATTGATAAGCTTAACTCTTTCTTTAATTGATCGGTTATTCTTATAGGAAAAAAATACTTGTATTTTAAATATTTTTGTTGTGGTATGGTAGAATGCTACGTGTATTACTCATGCGGATGGTTATTGTTTTGATCATACTATTACCTAGTTGTTTGATGGTCGAACTTCTTTTGGCATATTCATATCTCTCTCGTTGTTACATGATAATACTTGGTTGATATTACCCCCTGAGTGGTTGAGGTATGTTGTAGGGTCGAATAGACTAATATGAGTTGTGATGGAGAATATATGACTTAGTGAAAATCCATAGTGGTGAGTTGGTGTTGTTGTATTAGTTATAACATTGGTTAGGGTATACGTACCCCACTAAACTTAATTATAGTATAGAAATGACAGACCTCGGAGAAGCGTGGTTTTGGTTGGAAATCTGGTGTTGAGTGGTTTAGTGCTAAATTGTGGGTCATGGTGTGTTTATTTGAGGATTTGAGTGGTTAATGTGTTAGATAATGAGTTTAGGAAGTCATAAAAACTTTCGATACATAAAATGGGTTAATAGAACTCCGATTATAGCGATTACCGTGAAAGGGTTAGTTTGTGATGTCGAATTTTGAGAGGTGTATTGTAAAATAGCCTGAACTGGAATAAGGTCCCGAGTTACTACCTCAGGACTGCTGCAGTGGTAAAGTACCGCTGCAGCGGTAAAAGTACCGCTACAGCGGTGACCTCAATTGGCCTGCAGGCCGCTGCAACGACAGATTTCGCTACAACGGTAAAGGTGCTACTGTAGTAGTAAAAATGCAGGTTTTAGTTTTTTCAAAATCAAAAACCATAGTTTGCCATTCCCCATTATTTCTATTTTCACCTTGAATTTTCATGCACTTGTGATATTATGTGGTGTTGCGGGTATTTTAAATGACCCATGACATAAACTTTATAGCATATAGTATTCCTTAGAATATAATGATCAAAGATGGTGCCTAAAGCTTGATGTTCATGGTACGTAGGCTGGTTAAATAGTTGTTTTGCGTTATTTATGGGATGATAGTTCTTTAAGTATTATTAAGGTGTTTTTGAATTGGATGGGAGGTTGTGTTAGTTTCTTAACCATTGTGTATGCTAAATTATGAGAATCATGCTAAAAACTCTCCTCTTCACAAATAACCGTTTGGGGACAAATGGTGGATAAATTGGTATCTATTGTAATGAAATAACTGTGGTAAAGGCATAAGAATCTCATTCATCATAAGTTATAGGACCAATTCTTTAGTATGGGAGTGCATTAGACGTGAACTAAGGTCATACAATACCCCTAGCACAAAGTTAAGTTGGAAGTGTTCTTACCGATTAAGTTTTGAGCTAAGTGTAAGCTCGGGTCAACTTCAAACGAGCATATATCCTAGAATATAAATATTTATGGGCCCAATACCCACCAAATAAAAGATCTCTCAATCTTCTTTCCAACGGATCCGACCTTTTGTTACTCCGATTTTGGAGTAAAAAGTTATGGCCATTTTACTAAATATTGTCTGAGCTAAAAAGTTGGCCGTTGCAGCAGTAACACTACAGTGCTAATTGGGCTCTTACAGCGGTAAATAGGCAACATTTAATGTCAGTTTTTATATTTTTGGGGTTTTTAACTCAAAAACTTCATCCCAAGGCCCTGGGGGTGTTTGTTTCTAAGTTTTTAGGTGAAAATTCTTCATTGAGGTGAGTTCTATGTCATCTTCTACATCTTTCAATTCAATAACATCCTTGAATCATTAGAATGACCATTAATGGTGAAATTCTTTGGGATTAGAACCCTAAGTTCATGGATTATGGGGAAAACCTATGGGTTAGGGTGATATCACCTACAACTACTTCTACATTTTTAACTAACGATTCCTAGCATGAATTAGTGATTCTAAAACATGAAATTGATGGTTGGGAACCTTGAATTTTAAAAAAATGGAATCTTTAGCTTTGAAACTCTATTAATGGAGATGGGTTGTGTATGATAGAACTAGTTAATGGTTAATTGATCCTTGAGTAGTGTTTTAGACCATGAATAGGGATAGAATTAGTGGGTTGAATTCCCAAAGTAGTTATTTGAAGAATAATTGATTAATTACTCATATAATTGTTTGATTTCTAGATAATTGGGCTAATGGAGGCATGAAAAAAATAAAAGAGCAACCTTGGTGTGGCTTGCTTGTTCAAAGATCTTCGATCAAGGTAGGTTATGGTTTAATCTATAGTAGACTTGCATTAGTTGCATGTAATAACTATAGTTGATGGAAGATTTCATGTCTAGGCATACGGGCACGGAGTTTTGGATGTATAAAATATGAAATTAATATGATAATGATATAATTGTGTGTTGTTGTATTTTGTGTGGATCCCTTGATGGGTGAGTGTATTTGTGTGATTTACTTGATGATTTATAAAGTTTAATATGTGAATGTGGGTTACAATAGAAGGAGTAGGAGAACTTGTAATCCGTAGAACTAGTCTTTAATACCTTAAAAGGGGTGAAACCTGATATTCTATATGTTTGCAGTATGAGATATTCTTGTTAAAATATAGTTAGGAGGATTGATTGTGATAAAAGGAGGTGATGTTATAATTTAAGAACCCAAAGTCACGTTTGGATAAGTACTAGGAAGTAAGATGTGTAAATGTGTATGACTCTAGCTAGAATTGTAAGTTAGATAGAGCCGAATGGTTGAATGATCGACTAAAGGGATAGTGTCTTGAACTTAGTGATGACTTGAGTGTAAGAGTTACTAGTTAGTAACTGAATTTACTGGCTTTAATATGAATAAAAGGGGGTTAGATCGGTGAACAAAATAGGATGGTGAATTAGAATGTAGATATCAATCTTAGTGGAATATGCACTCCTAAAATGGATACTTGATTGATTGGTTTTCAGACATATTTGTGATTGATGATTGGGTTTGATAATGCTTATTTGAATAAGGGGTGAATTGGCCTTTGGGCATACTTGTAATTTCATGTGTTAGTGGATATTTGTTGTTTTCTTGAATGATGAGCTTGTTGACTTTTGACTCCATTTACTTGGTTGTCATTAATTATAAGTTCTATTTTGATTGCTGTTACTTGCATCTGATTTGAATTAGTTTTTGTGATTCGCTTTTGGACATTACTAGTAATTATTGACTATATCCTGCTTTTGAATTTACATTGATGTTGATGATTAATATTGTTTGGTGTGGAGATGAGTTGATGATATGGATGATGAAATTGAGATCATCATGATAATGATGTTGAGAATGATATTGATGATGAAGCTGAGATGATATTGATGATGATATTGATATCATGGTGAAATGATAGATGATAATGATATTGAGGTGAGAAAGAGATGATACGTACATTTTGCATAGATGTATTCATCATATGCATTGGAATGTACATATATATATATATATATATATAGTGTCCCTTCTTGCAAAGTTGTTGATGTTATTAATTGTCTTGGTTGTTGCCATCCCTATGGTTAATAGTAGTATAATAGGGATATATATATATAATTATAGTGTCCCTTCTTGCAAATTTGTTGATGTTATTCATTGTCTTGGTTGTTGCCATCCCTATGGTTAATGGTAGTATAATAGGGAGAGAGGATTGTCACGAAAGAGGATTAATGAGAGAGAGAGAGAGAGAGAGAAGTATATAGAGTTATTTTCATAAGGTAAGAGCGTACGAATTGTGGATTAGATTAATTTATGGAATATAGTTAGTTAGTCACGTCCCGAGGGTAAATTAATACTGCTTAAATAAAGGAAAGGTAGAAGGTTGGTTCAGATATTAAGTCTGTATGCGTGTCATGATTTCTTCTTGTTTGCTATATGTTATTATATGTTTCTAACCCTGGTTGACTGATGATACCTACCAGTACAAGTGGTTGTATTGATATAATACTTATTATATCTTCATTTGAGGATATAACCATGTTGCAGGTCAGGTGGAGTTTCTATAGGTACAACTGTGATTATTCTTTAGCAGCTCCTGTCATCCTACTCATACATAAACATTGTGTCTCGGGTCATCCTTCCAATTGTTTAGTGCTCTTGTACCAATTTAGATTAGGTTATAGGGAATTGTGTAAGTTACTTCCGCAATTTATTAATGTAGTAAGCGTTTTTTAAACAAGAGGTTTATTTAATTATTTATAATTTAGGCTATTTTAAATATCTTCCGCATTAATTGAATGGTTGGGTGGTAAGGGTTCTTCTATATAGGATAGAATTGGGTAGGTACCCTTATGATCCGTGATTTGGGTCATGACAAGATGGTATTATAGCCCAGGTTACCTATCTCCCAATACAAGAGCAAATGTCAAGTAGATTCTTGTGGATTGGTATGTTGACATCCACACTAAATCTGTAGGAAACTATAAGGCATATGGGAAGTTAGTTTCACTTTTTTTCTCCTATCATGCTAATTTTGTGTTGTCTCATCGAGTTGAGTCCAATTGGTAAATAGAAGATTCCAGTTGGTATCTCAACTATCTCAATTGGTATTAGTTTGTCCCAATTGGTATCTCAATAACGTTTGAAAGGTTGGAATAGTGTTATTCTAGCTGGTAGAGGTCAATATGAGGCATATGACTTGTATTCTAATGTTGTGAATTATGTTTTGCATAGGTGATACATGCACCTTTTAAGTGGTTATGTTGTTTGATATAGTCAATATTATAGTTTTTAGTGCCATTGGTAAATATAACTCTTGTGTTAATTGATCGGTTATGCTTATAGGGAAAAATACTTGTATTTTAAATGTTTTTATTATGGTATGATAGAATGCTACGCGTATTACTTATGTGGATGGTTATTGTTTTTATCATACTATTACCTAGTTTTTTGATGATTGAACTTCTTAAGTGCAAATGATCATTATGAGAGATATGAGATAAGTTGTTACAAAAGAATATCCGTAAATCATAAAGGCTGGGTGTGATTTTGAGGTATGTCTTAATTTCTAATTGGTCTTTGACAATATACTTAGGATCCTTGTGTGGTATGAACCTTTGATGATATAATTGGGATCCTTGTGTGGTCTAAAACTTTAATGATCATAATTGAGATCCTTGTGTGGTCTGAACCGTTGATGATTATAATTTGGATCCTTGTATGGTCCTATCTTTGATGATTATATCTGGGCCTAAAGTGCTATTGGGTCATTCTTGTGTGAATAATCCATTTAATGAGTTAACTTATTAAATATACCTTAATAAGTAATTGGTTAAACTGAGATGAACTTAGTTGTTTCACACAACCTTGGTGACTTGAACGTGAGGTAAGTTGTGTAGTTGATATCACTAATGCAAGGTAAATTGATTAGGTATATAAAATTGGTTGTTTTCTATAATATGAGAAGGGGAGATAGTAATAATGGTTATACTTGATATTGGTAAGTTGAACCTTAACTGTGTGATTGACAATTATGTAGCTTATTTAGTTAGTGACTTGAGTGATTTTAGGAGGGTAAAGGCATTGATGTACTAAAGGTCGACTAATTGGTTGTACAAAACCCATGGTGGCTATAAATGATTTAAAATGGGTTATGTTTTAAGGATGTAAATAAAGTGATAGTTGAATAATGTTCATAGGCTTAGTGAGGTGGCAGGACTACTAGGCTGACCTTGTAGTTTGCTGATTATGATTTGATATTGCATAAATACTTAGTGTATGGGAACAGTTATCGGTTAATATTTTCCCTTGAATGCGGTGTAGTTGAGTTGATAAGGTTGGTGAAATAAGTTAGCTTTATTTTGGTTGATGGTCTATAGTATAGGGTCTATGGAGGGAGTAGAGTTGTTAGATGTGTTTTGGTATATTCATATCCATCTCGTTGTTACATGATAATACTTGGTTGGTATGGCCCCTTGAATGGTTGAGGTATGTTTTAGGGTCGAATAGACTAATATGAGTTGTGGTGGAGAATATATGTGTTAGCAAAAATCCATAGTGGTGTGTTGGTGGTGTTGTGTTAGTTATAGCATTGGTTAGGGTGTATGTACCCCACTAAACTTAGTTCTAGTATAGAAATGACCGACGTCAGAGAAGTGTGGTTTTGATTGAAAATCTGGTTGTAACACCCCGTACATTTTCTACCCTACTTGACAACTTTGAACAATGTTTACTTAGGTGTCGAGAGCCATAAGTATGTATTTTGTAGTGTCATTGATGCAATATTTGATATTGGGCCTAGTACATGTGGTTAGACCTTTGTAGTGGGTGGCGTTTGTGACTTTGTGGAGCATTTGTGGGGTGAGAAATTGAGGTTTAAGGGACATCCAAGCAAAGAATCTTAAAGCTAAGAGGTAAGCAAAAGGTTGGGACTTGAAAGATCCAACCAAATCCCCAAAGAAAAGCCAAAATAAAAAATTTGGCATGGGGCGCTGCAGAGGGCATGCCAGGCCGCTCTGGTCCAAATTTTTGTTTCCACAGGCAGCAAAGGGGCGTGCCAAGCGGCGTACTGGGGTGGTTTTCGCCAAAACTTTTCTTCGACTATTATGATGTAAATAAGACTTTTAAGTCATTGTATCATTACTCCATCATAGTAGGACTATTCTTAAGCACGTTTAGCATCCAAGTTGGGGTTAATTCATCGTCGTAATTATTGTAACAAATTATGTTCAAATAAGCCATGAGCGACTAGAATTTCTATTTTTTCAATTGAGGCTACGAACGGGAATCTCGTAAGTGAATATTATCGAGACATTTATAGAATTATTTGAACATGATATATATGGTGGATTATACATTACATTTGGTGGGTTAAGATGACATGGGTTATTGGGCGCAATTTAATGCCCAAAGAGAGCAAAATGCAAGGCCCAATGGGGCAAATAACCCATTCTTCCACTTTGACCAAGCAAACATTGCATTTAATGCAAGGAAATGGCTAAGGATGACTTGAGTACTATATAAAGGCCAAAAAATCAGATTTTAATTCATTCTAACTCTCATGCCTCTTTAGATATTTCTCACACATTTTCTCTCAAACCCTAAGAACCCTAAGGCACTTCTTGGGACAAGATCACTCATTTGCAAGTTTGGGTAAGTGATTATTCTTATGGATTAATATATTATATGCGTGGGAGAGCATGTAGATCATGATGGTTATGTCTAAAAGTGTAAGTGGTGCACTTTTGTGTTTTTGTAAAAGATGTGCCATTCTTGTTATTTAAACTTGAAAAAGTGACTTGAGGTTTAAATAAAAGTGAATGGTATGGATGAGATACCAACATGTATGGTGTGATTATGGTCCTTAACTTTTTATTTTTCTATGAGTATAAATTATGGGATTTTCGCCGATATGTTATTATGAGGTGTATTAAGGTGACTTGATAGAGTAATTGTGATGTTGTATTGATGGAGAAGTGGAAAGTATGAACTTGGTGTGACATGCTATTGGTTTATGATGTATTGGTCAATGTATGGAATGTTATGGTATTGTTGGTATTATAATGCCATGAATGAGTTTAGGAAGTTGTAGAAACTTCAAGTATGCAAAGTAGGTTAATAGAACTCCTATTATAGCGATTACCTGAAAGGGTTAGTTCGTAATGTTGAATTCTGTATTGTAAAATAGCCTGAAATGGGATGAGGTCCTGAGTTACTACCTCGGTACCACTACTGAGGTAAAAGTACCACCTCAACGCTGACCTCAATTAGCCTACTGGACGCTGCAAATGTAGATTCACCGCTGTAACGGTAAAGGTTCTGCTGCCGCGGTAAAAATGAGGTTTCAGTTTTTAAAAATCAGTAAACATCATCTTTCATTCCCTATTATTTTTGTTTTTGCCTCAAATTTTCATGCATTGTAATATTGTGTGGTGTTTCGGGTATTTTAAATGACCCATTACATAAATTTTATTACGTATCGTATTCCTAAGATTATAGTAATTAAAGATGGTACCTCGATCTTGGTGTCCATGGTGCATAGGCTGGTTGGGTAGCTGTTTTGCATTATTTCTGGGATGGAAGTTTGGTAAGTACTATCAAGGTGTTTTAGAAGTGGATGGAAGTTGCGTTAGTTTCTTAACCATTGTGTATGATGAATTTCGAAAATCATCTAAAAACTCTCCTCTTTACCAATAACCGTTCGGGGATGAACGGTGGATAAATTAGTATCTATTGTAATGACCCATTCCATTGTTACTAAAAATATCAGCGGTAAAGACATAAGAACCTCATTCATCATAAGTTATTGGACCAATTCTTTAGTATGAGAATGCATTAGACATGAACTAAGGTCATACCATACCGCTAGTACAAAGTTAAGTTGGAAGTATTCTTACCGATTGAGTTTTGAGCTAAGTGTAAACTAGGATCAACTTCGAACTACAATATCTCCTAGAATATAAAGAGTTATGGGGACCAATACTCACCAAAAGAAAGATCTAAGAGTCTTCTTTCCAACGCATCTGATCGTTTGTTAATCCGCTTCCAGAGTAAAAAGTTATTACTATATTACTGAACACTATCCAGGCTGAAAAGTTGGCCTCCGTAACGGTATTGCTGCGCAGTAATCAGGCTGCTTCAATGGTAACTGGAAAGTATTTAATGTCAGTTTGATGTTTTTTGGGGTTTTAACTCAAAAACTTTATCCCAACTCCCTGGGGAGGGGGGGGGGGGGGCGAGTTTTCAAGTCTTTGGGTGAGAATTCCTGGTTGAGGTAAGTTCTTCCATAATCTTCTTCGTCTTTCAATCCAATAACATTCTAGAATCATTAGAATGACCTTTAAAGGTGAAATTCTTGGGGATTAGAATCCTAAGTTCATGAGATTTTTGGGGAAAACATATGGTTGGGATGATATCACCTAGAATTACTTCTAGATTGTTAACTAACGATTCTTAGCATGAATTAGTGATTCTAAAACATGAAATTGATGGTTGGAGTCCTTGAATTTAATAAACATGAAATCTTTATCTTTGAAACACCATTAATAGAGATGGGTTGAGTATGATGGAATTAGTTACTAGTTAATTTACCCTAGAGTAGTGTTTTAGACCGTGAATAAGAATTGAATTAGTTGTTTGAATTCCCAAAGTAGTTATTACAAGAGTAATTGATTAATTACTCCTACAATTATTTGATTTCTAGATGATTGGGCTAATGGAGGCATGAAGGAAAGGAAAGAGAAACCTTGGTGTGGCTTGCTTGTTCCAAGATCTTCGGTCGAGGTAGGTTATGGTTTGATGTGTAGCAAACTTGAATTAGTTGCGTGTAATAACTATATTTGACAGGAGATTTCATGTCTATGCCTATGGGTATGGAGTTTGAATTTTTAAAACATGGAATTAATATGATAACGACATAATTGTGCGTTGCTGTATTTTGTGTGGATCCCTTGATGGGTGTTTTTTTGTGTGATTTACTTGATGATTTTCAAAGTTTAATATGTGAATGTGGGTAATAATATAAGGAGTAGGAGAAACTGTAATCCATAGTACTAGTCTTTAATACCTTAAAAGGGATGAACCCGATGTTGTGTATGCTTGCAGTATGAGATATACTTGCTAAAAGATAGTTAGGAGGATTGATTGTGATAAGAGGAGGTGATGTTATAACTTAAGAACCTAAAATAAAGTTTGATTAAGTGCTAGGAAGTAATATGTGTAAAGGTTTATAACTGTAGCTAGAATTGTAAGTTGGATAGAGCCGAGTGATTGAATGATCGACTAAAGGGGATAATCTCTTGAACTTAGTGATGACTTGATTATAAGAGTTACTAGTTAGTAACTAAATTTACCGGCTTTAATATGAATAAAAGGGGCTTAGATCGATGAACGAAATAGGATGGTGAATTAGATTGTAGCTATCAATCTTAGTGGAATGTGCACTCCTAAAATGTATACTTGATTGATCGATCTTCGAACACGTTTGTGATTGATGATTGGGTTTGATAATGCTCATTTTAATAAGGGGTGAATTGGCCTTCGTGCATACTTTTGATTTCATGTGTTAGTGGATATTCATTGTTTACTTGAAATGATGAGCTTTTTAATTTTTGACTGCATTTATTCGGTTGTCATTAATTGTAAGTTTTGTTTTGATAGCTGTTACTTGCATCCTATTTGAATTGGGTGTTTGCACTTCGCTTTCGGGCATTATTTATAATTATTGATTATATCCTGTATTTGCATTTACATTGTTGTTAATGATTAATATTGTGATGGTATGGAGATGGGTTGATGATATTGATGATGACATTGAGATCATGATGATGATGATGTTGAGAATGATATTGATGATGATGTTGAGATGATATTGATAATGATATTGAGATCATAATGAAATAATTGATGAAGATGATGTTGAGATGAGAAAGAGATGATACGTACAACTTGCATACATACATTAATTATATGCATTTGAATATATATATATATATATATATATATATATATATATATATATATATATATATATGTTATGGTGAACCTTGTTGATGAATCTGCCTAAGTGTAATTGGTTCCTTGTGTGGACTGGTTATTTGGTGAGATATTTTGGTTCCTTGAGCTGATCGGTTATGTTGATGGTTGTGATTGTACATTGCAGTGATGTGTGATTACAAGGTATATTCTGGAATGTGTTTAAATCTTATTTTCCTGTGCATATAGTTATATATGTGATATATATTGTAGTGTCCCTTCTTGCAAAGTTGTTACTGTTATTAATTGTCAATAAAGAGGATTAATGAGAGAGAGACAAAAGTATATAGAGTTTTTGTATTAAGGTAAGTGCGTAAGTATTGTGGGTTAGATTAATTCATGGAATATAGTTAGTTAGTCACACCCGTAGGGTAAATTAATATTGCTTAAATGAAGGAAAGGCTGTAAGGTTGAAAGTTGAAGTAAGTTAAGTGTGTTCAAATATTAAGTCTGTATGCCTGTCATGATTTCTTCTTATGTGCTATATTTTAATTTTATGTTTCTGTATACCTGTCATGATTTCTTCTTATGTGCTATATTTTAATTTTATGTTTCTAACCCTGGTCGACCAATGATATCTACCAGTATGTGTGGTTGTACTGATACTAC
The DNA here is from genome assembly GCA_031232105.1 of Capsicum rhomboideum. Lineage (NCBI taxonomy): Eukaryota > Viridiplantae > Streptophyta > Magnoliopsida > Solanales > Solanaceae > Capsicum > Capsicum rhomboideum. The sequence continues at coordinate 58,977,304 of CP124718.1, forward strand.
ACTTACTATATCTCCATCTGGGGATATAGCCATGTTGCAGGTTAGTTGGAGTTTCTATAGGTACATCGGTGATTATTCTTCATCAACTCCTATCATGCTACTCATACATGGATGCTGTGTCTTGGGTCATCCTTTCAATTGTTTAGTACTCTTGTACTGGTTTAGATTAGGTTTTGGAAAATTGGGTAATTTACTTCCGCAATGTATTAAAGAGTAAGTCTGTTTTAAACAAAAGGTGTATTTAATTATTGTTACTTGATGCTATTTTAAATGTCTTTCAGATTAATTGAATGGCTGGGTGGTAAGAGTTCTCCTATCTAGGATAGAGTTGGGTAGGTGACCACACGATCCATGAGTTAGGTCACAACAATAAGTAAGACTATCCCAAAACTCAATAATTAAAGTAAATCAGAAGCGGAAGAAGAAGAATAGATTAATCCTAATATATTTAAAGATGGAAAATAATTCAAAGATACATCTAAGGTCTGGTTGTCACTAGTACAAGCCTCTAATACAGAATATAGTTAATTAATCTAAAGTATCTTAAATATAAGTGAAGCATAAGACAAATGAAGAGAGATTCGGGTAAGATCTGTAAGATGTCAGCCACTACCTCGATATTTGCAATGTCAACACTGAGGGAACACATTCTACACTCTGCTACTCAAACCAATAATTACACGGTGTGCAGAAGAAAAGAAAAAGGAAAAAAAAGCACGGGTTAGTATGAAACATGTGTACTCAACAATCATCATCGATAACCAACCCTAATCTAAAGTGATGGATAGAACCACCACCCCAACTACCCAAATTTCCCTATCAACCTATAACTGGTAAATGCACCACTTCATCCTAATAGGGTAACCTAACATAACAGTCATAGGAGTATCAATAAACAGGGTAGGTAAATTAGTCTGGCAACACTATTCATTTTATGATCAAAAATTAAAGAAAGTCATTTTTAGAGGGAGACTCACTAACTCAATATATTAAGCTCCATCATCATGTTCAACCAGTAATCTGGGATAAGGTGGCGAGAATGTATATATATGTGTATGTCATGCTACCAATTGGATCGACACAACAGTCTCTCCAATCAAGCCATAGCTATACCCCACGTCTCATAATATATCAACCTCTAAATAAGCCATCGCATGGTATCGTATACACCTTTCGAGCTAAAGCTCCTAGGACAGGGCCCATGGGGGGTTCGCAACCCATATACTTTCACAATATATAATGACTAATTCCATTGTAATGTATAAACTTTACATTAAAAGTCCTATATTAAAATGCTTCTCGGATTTGAAGTTATAACTTTTAGGCTAGGCTAGTTTCAAACAAAATCAGAGTGAGGTATGGTCCAGGGAAATTCGGGAAATGATTTGGGCAGGTTTGGTGGTGTTTGTTTTGATTTATAGTTATCTAAGTTGATAAGGAACCCATAGAATTTTATGGAATCAAAATTGGATAAGTAGAACTCTTAAAATTGATCTTAGCATAAAGGGCATTGTTTGGATTGTCCTGGGTTTAAGGTGTGTTGTGAAAATTGGGATTTTTGGGTAAAACTAGACATTCTGTCCCATCGATGCTACTATAGAGGTAAACACACGCCGCTATAGTGGCCGCCGTTATAGCGGAGAAATTCCCGCTATAGCGACGGTCAAACTTGGTCAACGCCCGCTATTACGTTGCTATAGTGGCGAAAGTTGCAGTTTATATTTAATTTTTCCTCAAAATAGTTTATTTTTCTAAAATTCATTTTGGGGAAAAGTAGGGGCGATTTAGGGTGATTTCCACTAGTTTTTCATTAGTCGGCTTTGTTAAGGTGAGAAATTCATCCCCATTAACTAGTAATAGATAATATGCCTTAGAATTGCTAAATTACGGAGTTAGGGGAGGGTTTTAGGGATTTTGGTTGTTTTCTGGTGCAAGGGTAAAAATTAAGTATTAAGTTAATGGGTTATAATTATTAACAGTTATTTTACCCTTATATTTCGTTTATTCACTAATTTACCTATGAAATTGGTAGTTTTAGGTGAAATACAGTAGAAAAACTCTAGAACAGGAAGGGATGATCATGAAATTTACCTTAGGGGTTGGGTGTGAGTTATAATTCCTAACATAGTAGGTCATTTCATTAATTATACGCTTATATGCGTGTTCTAGACCAAGAGCAAGCAAAAATTGCATAAAAGACCAGAGCTCCAGCTTAGAGGAGTTATGCAAACTTAGTTCTAGGTAGGTGATGGTATTGTAGTTTAATCCAATTTGTGGTATATGCGCATGTTAACTACTTTGTAGTGTGGCTTGTTGCATGTTGTTTGGTGTGGTCAATACAATGATTTTACATTATTGTATGATTTTGACCTACCTAATTTCTAAATATGGAATGTTTCAGTATTTGTGACGTTCTCATGGGTTATTGGTGAAACAAGGTTGGCAGACACTTGTGTCTGGGGTATTAGTACATGGACGGAAATTATCCCCTTCAGGTCATAGCTAGAGGGTGGATGTATTTCCCATAGCGTGTATGTACAAGGGTCAGGTGAGTTTGACGACTCTATGAGTGAATCGGAAAATATATTTATATGCTTGGTAATTGTTTACTCTTCTTGAATGTCTTGACTTGGCTTGACTATACGTGACTTGATGAAATTTTGTTTACTTGTTGGTTTTTAGTCCTAAAGCTTCTATATGTTAAGTGTATGTTAGTTTGATCATGGATTAACTTGTTGTACTATATTTTATTTAAATGTTCATATTCTCATCTTGGGTTGGCCAAATGACCCTACCAGTACACTATTTTTTTTTGTGTGCTGATACTACACCTGTTCTTACTTTTGAGAGTGCAGCACATATTCAAGCGGCTCCTATGAGATCTCACTTGTGGTTTCAATGGTTGACTTCAAATTTTAGGGTGAGCTGCAGCTGGGCTACTATGAGATCTTTACTTTATGACATAGTCCCTTGTTTTGGACGTTATGCACTTTCTTTTAGTTTTGGGATTGGATGCCCTTGTTGACAATCTTAGATATTTTGGTATGGATGAATTTTCGGTCCTAGGGATGGATTTAATTTGTTAAGTACGATGTTCTGCAATTAGTTGTACTTTCGGTTTCTCTTTTAAACTTTGATAATTATCGATGGGTTAGTTCTGGTTATTTCTTTTAAGTGTTGATTATGAGTTTGTATTTGGGGTAGATGATTCTCCCACTGGGTAAATAGTGGGTTCCACTCACAATAGGTTTGGTTCATGACAAAGTTGGTTTCAGAGCCTAGGTTCATCGATTTTGTCTTACCAAAATGGGTCCAGTAGAGTCTCGCAAAATGGTATGGAGACGTCTGTACTTTTCTTTAGGAGGTTTTAGGACTTTAGGAAATCTATCATTCTTGCTTCTTTCGTGCTATAACTCGATTCCAATTAGTATCTGGTGAACTAAATTGGTATATGATTTCTTCACTCTTTTGTCTGGAGATGGTGAATACTAGGTCCAACGGAACCCGAGTAGCAACCCCTGTACTGGCCGCTTCAGCCGAGGAGCCAGCCGTAAGAGAAAAAGGATGAGCGAGTGCTATAGGTATGAGAGGATGGGGATGATCCACACCCACCAGGGGTGGAGTTTAAGCTGCTGTTGGCCAGAATCATGATGGGTCAGTATCTCCTCTCCTACCTCAAAATCATTTTGAGAAGAGGAAAGAAGTAGAGGAGTAGGGAATGGAGCCCGAGGTAGCGACACCGGTTGGGGTTATATCTTTATCTCATATATCTGCTGAGGTAGTTCAACATGTGTTAGCTTTTCTGAGTGGGTTGGATGGAACTGGAGCCACTCCTATTGTTCCAGCTTTTCAGGCTCTGATTGTTCACCCTACTATTGCTTTGGCTCCAAGGATGGATGAGGCTTTAGGGATGGATGTTTTTCCTCATCTGATTTTGGGTTTTGTAATGATAGGTACTGGGCATGATTTGCTTACTAAGTTTTTAAAGATGAAACCACCTACTTTCCAAGAAAGTGAGTCTGAAGATGCTTTTGAGTTCATTAATGACTGTTATGAGAGGTTGCATAAAATGGGTATTGTTCAGCAGCATGGAGTTAAGTTTGTGACTTTTGTGTTGGAGAAGGATGCTAAGCAATGGTGGAGGACGTATGTTGAATTTTGGCCACCGATTTTTCCTCCATTGACTTGGGAGAAATTTTACGCGTTGTTTTTGGAGAAGTATATACCACGGGACCTCTGTGATAGCAAGAAAGATGAGTTTTTGGCATTAGAATAGGGAGATATGTCAGTTGTGGCCTATGAGGCTAAGTTCCATGCTTTGTCTCGCTATGCTACTAAGCTGTTGACTATTGAGAAGGAGAGGATTCGACGCTATGTCAAGGGTTTGAACTATGATCTTCTGGTTTTGCCTCTTCACATGGCTTCTGCAGGGAAAGGGTTCAATAAGGTGTTAGATTATGTGAAGAAGTTAGAGGGGGTTACGCAAGCAGATCAGGCTCAGATGTTAGTTAAGAAGTCCCACAATGTTGGGAATTTCAGTGGGTTTTATTCTAAGGGCCACGGTCAGCAGGCCTATTCAGCTCGGCCTATTTAGTTAGCCTTTCCAGCTTTTACTGTAGTCCCAGCAAAGGTTTTTTCTCAGGCACAGGTTATTAGGGGACAAGGGGCTTCTTACTCATTTTCCAGTCGGCCTTCTCTCGAGCGAGGGTCTTATTATTATGGTGCTGTTGGTTATTTTAAGAGGAAGTGTTCTATGAGACAGGTAAACTCCCAGGAATATTAGCAGACTTGGGCTATAGTTCCAGCGGATAGAGGGGGAAGAAAAAATGGCAGGGGTCGTCCATGGAGTGGATGGGGATATCCGACAGGTGGTCAGGATGGTCGAGAAAATGGTGGCACAGGGGGAGGAGTACAACCGGGGAAGGAGTTAGCTTAGATTAATGATCGGGCTCACTGTCATGCATTTTTGAGAAAACTTGACACCGAGGCTTCTGATGCGCTGATCACATGTACTATTTCTGTTTATGAACGGATGGCTTTCGTTCCATTTAATCAGAGGTCTACTTATTATTATGTATCTGTTTAGTTTGCGGTGGGTCTGAATCTGGTTTATGATATACCTGATTCCCTGTTTATGTTTCTACTTCAGTTGGTGAGTCTGTGGTAGTAACCCATGTTTATCATTCTTCTTTTATATTATTTGGGGTTTTTTAAATCTTGGGTAGACTTGATTATTCTAAATATGTTGGATTTTGATATAATTTTGGGTATGACTTGGTTATATCCATATCACACTGTTTTAAACTGTAATGCTAAGACAATGACTCTAGCTATGTCGGAAATGGATAAACTAGAGTGAGAGGAAGTGTATAAGGCCAAATCGGTGAGAATTATATCATTTTTCTGGGCCAGAAGGTTAGTGGGGAAGGGGTGTTCAACATTTTTAACACATCTTTGGGATGTGGGTACGGGGTCCTTTTCTATCGAGTCAGTTTTGGTAGTTTTTGAATTCCAGGATGTGTTTCCTTCAGACCTATCCGGTATGCTTCCAGATAGAGATATCGATTTATGTATTGAATGAAAGCCGGGCACTCGCCCTATATCAATTCCTCCTTTTCGAATGGCTCCAGCAGAGTTGAGGGAACTCAAAACTCAATTGCAGGAACTACTTGACAAGGGTTTTATTTGTCCAAGTGCTTTTTCTTGGGGTGCTCCGGTCCTTTTTGTTTAGAAGAAGGATGATAGTATGAGGATGTGCATTGATTATAGACAGCTGAAGAAGGTTACTGTACGAAATAAATATCCCTTGCCTCGCATAGATGATTTGTTTGACCAGTTACAGGGTGCGATAATGTTTTTAAAAATTGACTTGCGATCGGGTTATCATCAGTTGAAAATAAGATCGGAGGATATACCAAAGATAACTTTTAGAACTCGGTATAGCCAATGTGAGTTTTTGGTGATTTCTTTCGTGTTAACTAATACACCTGCAACCTTTATGAGTTTGATGAATGGTATCTTTAAGTCATTCTTAGATTCTTTTGTTAACGTGTTTATTAATGATATTCTAGTTTACTCTAAGAGTAAGGAGAAACATGCAGGTCATCTTTGCATAGTTTTGGAGATTCTAAGGGAAAAATAACTATTTGCTAAGTTTTCAAAGTGTGAATTGGTTGTCTTCAGTTGGCTTCTTAGGGCATGTGGTTTCTGTAAAAAGGGTGATGGTGGATCCCAGAAGATTGAGGCAGTGAAGAATTTGGATTCAGCCTAGTTTAGTGGCCGCGGTAAGGAGCTTTGTGGGCCTTGCTAGTTATTATCGCAGGTTTTTCAAGAACTTTGCATCCATTACAACGTACTTGAAAAGGTTGACTCAGAAAGAAGTACCATTTTTCTGGTCAGATCAATGTGAAGGGAGCTTCCAAAAACTCAAGACACTCTTGACTACAACACCTACCCCTTTATTGCCGGTGGAAGGTAAGGACTTTATAGTATTTTGTGATGCTTCACTCTTGGTCTTGGGTGCTGTGTTGATGCAGGATAGGAATTTCATTGCTTATGCCTCGAGGCAGTTGAAACCTCATGAAAGAAACTACCCAACCCATGACTTAGAGTTGGCAGCGGTGGTGTTTGTATTAAAGATTTGGAGATAATATCTTTATGGTGTCAAGTGTAAGGTCTTCACATACCATCATAGCCTGCAGTATGTGTTTACTCAAAGGGATTTGAATGTAAGGCAGCGGATATGGATGGAATTGTTAAAGGATTATGATGTGACTATTCAGTATCATCCGGGTAAGGCTAATATGGTGGCAGACACATTGAGCTGAAAAGCTGTAAGTATGGGTAGCTTGTCATTCTTGAGGGTGTCCAAACGGATGTTAGCATGCCATTTGAGGTCTCAGACAGGGGTGGAGTGTTGGCTAGTGTTGAGGTGAAGTCAACATTTCAGGATCAGATTAAAGCCAAGCAATTTGAGGGCAAGAAGTTGAGTGCACTCCAGAATAAAGTGGTATGTGGGGAGGTGGCAGACACCACTCTTAACGCGAGTGGGGTGTTGTGGTTTAAGGGAAGGTTATATGTTTTTTAGTTTGGTGATTTGATTAGTGATGTACTTTCAGAGGCCCATGGTTCACATTATCCTATTCATCTGGGTATAACCAAGATGTACCGTGACTTGAGATAGCTTTATTGGTGTCCCAGGATAAAGAGGAACATAGTGGATAATGTGTCCAAGTGTCATAATTGTCAGGATATAAATTATGAATATCAAAGGTTTGTGGGGTTACTTTAGAGGATGGCTATACCTATGTGGAAATTAGATCATATTGCCATGGATTTTGTGGTGGGTCTTCCTAAAACCTTGGGAAAATATGACTCCATTTGGGTGATAATGGATCGGTTGAAGAAATAAATTCAGTTTTTGTCGATTTGGGTAGACTACAGCTCTCAACAGTTAGCTAAGATATATGTCAAGGAGATTGTGTGACTTCATGGGGTGCCACTTACCATCATTTCTGATAGAGATGCAAAATACATTTCCAATTTTTAGGATAGGTTGTATGAGGAGTTGGGCACCAAGCTCACAGTTAGCATGACCTTTCATCTTCAAACATATGGGTAGTTAGAGAGGACAATTCAGGTGCTAGAGGACATGTTGAGGTCCAAAAGCATTGTTATGACACCATTCTAGGCACTCTATGAAAGAAAGTGTAGTTCACCTATTGTGTGGTTTGAGGCTAGAGATGTTAAACCTTAGGGCGCTGATTTGGTGAAGAAAGCTTAAGAGAAAGTAAGGTTCATTCAAACCAAGTTGTTGGCTGCTCAAAGTAGACATAAAGAGTATGCAGACTGCAAGGTAAGAGATATGGACTTTAAGGTTGATGAGCAAGTTTTACTTAAAATGTCTCCCATGAAGGGAGTCATGAGGTTTGGCAAGAGGGGCAAGCTCAGGCCCCGATATATTGGTCCTTTCAAGGTTCTTGAAGATGTGGGTTCAGTTGCTTATAGGTTAGCTCTATAACCGGGATTGTCTGGAGTCCATCAGGTATTTCATGTTTCTATGCTCAAAAGGTACCATGGAGATGGAGACTATATCATTAAGTGGGACTCAGTTCTTTTAGATAACGATTTGGCTTATGAGGAAGACTAGTAGCAATTCTAGATTGGGATGTGCGAAAGTTGAGGATGAAGTAAATTCGTTTGGTTAAGGTTCAATAGAAGTATAGTCCGATTGAGAAAGCCACTTGGGAAACTGATAAAGACATGCGGGACAAGTACCCTCAATTGTTTGAGGATATAGGTACTCTCTTCTCTCCTTATTTTTGCCTATTTTTTTACGTTTATCATTCAGGGATGAACGATGGGTAAATTATTATTTGTTGTAACGACCATTTCCATTGTTATGTATAAACTTTCCATTAAAAGTCTCATGTTAAAATGCTTCCCGGATTTGAAGTTACAAATTTCAGGCTAGGCTAGTTTCGAATGAAACCAGAGTGAGGTACAGTCTAGAGAAATCCAAAAATGATTTGAGCAGGTTTGGTGGTGTTGGTTTTAATTTATATTTAGCTAAGACGATAAGGAACCCATAGGATTTTACAAAATCAAAATTGGGTAAGTAGAATTCCCAGAATTTATCTTAGCATAAAAGGGCATTGTTTGGAGTGTCCCAGGTTTAAGGTGTGTTGTGAAAATTGGAATTTTTGGGTAAAACTGGATATTCTGTCCAGTCTATGCTACTATAGTGGTAGGCACGCCACTATAGTGACCACCACTATAGTGGAGAAATTATCGCTATATCGACGGTCAGACTTGGTCAACGCCCGTTATAGCGACGTATGTCGCTATAGCGGCTAAAGTCGTAGTTTTTATTTAATTTTTTTTCCAAAATAGTTTATTTTTTTAAAACTCATATTGGGGAAAAAGAGGGGTGATTTGGGTGATTTCCACCAGTTTTTCATCATTCAGCTTTGTTAAGGTAAGGAATTTATCTCCGTTAACTAGTAATCAATAATTATGCCTTAGAATTGCTTAATTACGGAGTTCGGGGAGGTTTTTAGGGCTGATTTTGGGTGTTTTCTGGTGCAAGAGGGAAAATTAAGTGTTAAGTTAATGGGTTATGATTATTAATAGTTATGTTACCCTTGGATTCTATTAATTCACTAATTTACCCATGAAATTGGTAGTTTTATGTGAATTACAGTAGGAAAGCCCCAGAACGGGAAGGGAATGATCATGAACTTCATCGTAGAGGTTGGGTGTGAGTTATAATTTCCAACATGGTAGGTCATTTAATTAATTATGAGTTTATGTGAGTGTTCTAGACTAAGAGCAAGCGAAAATTGTACGGAAGAGCAAAGCTCTGACTTAGAGGAGTTGTGCAAGCTTGGTTCGAGGTAGGTGATGGTATTGTAGTTTAATCTAATTTGTGCTAATGTGCATGTTAACTACTTTGTAGTGTGGCTTGTTGTTGCATGTTGTTTGGTGTGGTCAATGCAAGGATTTTACATTGTTGTATGATTTTGACCTACCTTATTTCTAAATGTGGAATATTTTGGTATTTGGGACATTCTCATGGGTTATTGGTGAAACAGGGTTGGGAGACACTTGTGTCTGGGGTATTAGTACATGGACGAAAATTTTCCCCTGCAGGTCATGGCTAGAAGGTGGATGTATTACCCATAGCGTGTATGTACAAGGTTCAGGTGAGTTTGACGGCTCCATGAGTGAATCAGGAAATATATTTATATGCTTGGTAATTGTTTACTTGTCTCGCATGTCTTGACTTGGCTTGACTATACGTGACTTGATGATATTTTGTTGACTTGTTGGTTTTTAGTCCTAAACCATTTGCTTGGCTTCTATGTCTTAAGTGTATGTTAGTTTGAGCATGGATTAACTTGTTGAACTATATTTTAGTTAAGTGTTCATATTCTCATCTTGGGTTGACCAAATGACCCTACCAATACACTGTTGTTTTCTTGTGTTCTGATACTATACCTGCTCTTATTTTTTGAGTGCAACGCATATTCCAGTGGCTCCTACAAGACCTCACTTATGATTCCAATGGTTGACTTTAGATTTCAGGGTGAGCGGCATATTCGGGCTACCATGAGATCTTTCCTTTATGCACTTTCTTTTAGTTTTGCGGTTGCATCCCCTTCTTGATAATCTTAGATGTTTTGGTACGGATGACTTTCGGGTCCTAGGGATGATTTTATTTTGTTAAGTACGATGTTTTGCAATTAGTTGTACTTTCGATTTCTCTTTTAGTCTTTGATATTTATCAATGGGTTAGTTCTAGTTATTTCTTTTAAATGTTGATTATGAGTTGTTATTTGGGGTAGATGGTTCTCCCACCGGGTGAGTAGTGTGGGTGCCAATCACGACCGGTTTGGGTTGTGACACAATCTCAATCTCATATCTCAATCACCCTGCTAGCATATCCCTTGGTTAAGGGTTTTGTAAAGTGTTTCATTTTCTTTCAAAATCAGTATTTCTTAGTGGTACCAATCTCATGAATATGTATGGATGAAATGATGATGTAATGCTCACAACCACTCAGTATGAGGAAATAATCAATTTAATATAGGTATAAATAAGCTCAAAATCAACTGAATATGTCAATAATTCATGATATAAGTAAGTGCATGGCACCACTAGAATAAATAGTCATGTAAGACATCAATAATATCAATCCAAGCCCCTCTCTTAGGCATCACCATAACGATAAAGGCAAATAATGCTCAAATAAGGTCTATAATATCAACTCAATCCCTCCACTTGGGTATCATGATAATAATAAGGCAAATAAATGCACTAACGAGGCCTATAATATCAATCTAATCCCCCACTCGGGCATCACATTAATAATAAGGCAATTAATGTACAAATAAGAACAATAATATCAAGTCAGCCCCCACTTGGGCATCACAATAATAATATCTCAAGTCAATAATAATATTCACATAAGCCCTCATACGGGCAACACAAAAATAGAAAACAATCCAAGCAACACAAATATAAAACGAAACTTACCCAAAACCTAGTTGTTCTTACAATATGTCCCATTTTTCCCAAAGATGACACCACTAGACTAAATTACTAAGGGAAGAATGAAGCTAGCTACAACTTGCCCTAAGGTTCACCTCCATTCTCTTACCTAATAATTAAACCAGAATTCCTATTCTTAACTACTTATCTAGACTATCATCTATTAAATCATAAGAGATACTAAACCCCAATAATTACGTCAACTATTACAATAATAACATAATTATTCCCTAAATAGTTACTAAGCCCCTATCATCACAAACAAAATCCTCTAAACACAATTCAAACTCTTAGATAGGTACCCACTATCAATTTACTCTAGATCAATAAGCCATGTATCTACAATCTATTCTAAGAAAATTACAAGTAGCGAGAACTATTTTGGAAAAAAAATTAAATAAAAACTACGACTTTAATAGACTCTTGTACTCACAAAGATGCTCTCCATTTCACCTAAGCGGGAACCCCAAACCCTAAGCGATTCACAATATACAAGTAAGAAAGCATACAATGCATAAGCACCTCAGAAAAGAGTCAAGGTACATCTCAACTTGCCTTAAAGAAGATTCACAAGCCAAAGTACAGTCCAAAGCATCAATCATAAGCTCTACTCCCACAAAACATCACCAAAAATGTCAAATCTAATCAAATACAACATCTACGAGTCAAAAGGTGTCCAATAATACCCATATCAATGCATTTTTATTCCAGGTCCAAAATCACTTTGAAAATCGGTTCCAAAAATAAAAGTGTAAAATAAAGATTTTATTTAAGTATCATGTTTTCTATACTTTTAGGGTTCAAAATCTGAAAACCCCACTAAAAATGAGTTGAAATTGGACTTGAAATCAAAGAAAAACCAATTTTATACTTTACCGGGTAAAACCCCTAAAATTCATTTTCAAACTACGGTTTAAAATGAGAAATTTTGTGTCACGATCCGAAATCCCATTAGGGCCGGACTGGCATCCGAAGCCGATATGGCCCGAGAGAACCAATTTTTGCTCATGAACCTTCGTATGCATAACCTCGTATGAATCTTATTATACCTCATGCAACTATGCAGAAGACATGAACATGGAAACATATACTATATATATTTATAAAACTTGCTCGTTGGGGCCATCAAGTCAAAACGGACATTCATCTCTTCCATCCATATACCCACATATGTCTACAAAAGCCTCTAACAGATGCAACAACAAGACCAACTTAAAGTCGGGACAAGTCCCCGCTTTATACTATATTTACAACATCAAACATCTAAATAGCTGTGACTAGGAAAGCCCCGAAGTAACTGGAGCTCACCAAAGATCTGCAAATACCCGGTAATCTACTGTGGAGGTCTACTAGCACCTACGCCTGTAGCATTTAAAATAAATCCCCCAAGAGGTGTCAGTACGAATAATATACTGAGTATGTAAGGCCATAAGAAATTCATCATACATAATAACAACAAGAAGGGAGTCAATATAAGAGAAGTAGTAAATGTGAATAAACTCTCTTCCTGTATGTGAGGAACCATGAACATTTCTTCTGTTATTGTCATTTACCATCCTCTATATACCCCCTTATTCAAGAGAGAGTTACTCCTACTCAAGAGACTTGCCTCCAAGAGATTCTTTATAGGTAATAGATTCTTTCTTTGCTTTTATGCTCATCATCATTATTATTCATCTTCTTGATTAGCATACATCCACTCTATTGGTGGGTTAATAACTACATCCACTCTTTGGTGGGTTAATAAATACATCCACTCTTTGGTGGGTTAACATACATCCACTCTCATGGTGGGTTAACATACATCCACTCTTTGGTGGGTTAATATACATCCACTCTCATGGTGGGTTAACATACATCCACTCTTTGGTGGGTTAATAACTACATCCACTCTTTGGTGGGTTAACATACATCCACTCTCATGGTGGGTTAACATACATCCACTCTTTGGTGGGTTAATAACTACATCCACTCTTTGGTAGGTTAAATATTATACACATCTTTCCTTATTTCTTACTTGGGAGAGAGTGATTCATTCGCTTATGAGATATTGATATAATGATAGTCATAACATTATGAAACTTGGAGCGTAACATTCTAGAAACTTTAGAGTTATAATATTGTTGGAACTTTGGAATCGTGTCCACCCCACATCTATGATTTTCCTGCACTTTTGCACCCAACAAACATACGTAACTTAATCTCTTTCTTTTGAGGGATTGGTATATTTGCTTGCACATTAATCCCTTCATTACCCATATGAGATTGGTACAAAGATAATCATAATATTATTAGACTTTGGAACATGACATGATTGGAAAATTCTTGTCAAGAATAAATAGATTCTCTCTACATCTTACCCTCTTTGAGATAGTTCTTTTAGAAATTACAACATTAGATAGCTTAAGAACTTCAGTCAATGAATAAGAGATAAGTGAATCATAATTCATCTAAGAATAGGACACATATGAATAACAATATATCTCAACCTGAACTGGGATACTTTAGAACACTTCGGACATGAGTAAGTACCATAATAAGGTAAATACGCTATGCTGCAGAAAAGTACGGAAACAGTAACCTTACATACCTTATGTCCTCAATATGAAAGTACAATACTATATGTGATTACGATAATCCATCTCCTTCCTTACGTCTTACTCTACAACACAAGTACATACGGAACCAACATTAACCACAAGCTACATTCCAAGTGCATAAGACGATGATGAGTTACATAGTTGTCTTTAGCATGTCGTTTCGCCCTCTTATGATACTATTTATTGCATCAAAATGCCAACAATACCATAACACTCCACACATTGACCAATACATCGCACATCAATATCATTTCATATCAAATTTATCCTTTATACTTCCACACTATCACTACGTCACAATTACTTCATCCAATCATCTCAATACCTTTCGTAACAACACATGAACAACAATCCATAATTGGTATTATTCAAAATATCTCTGGGATACTCCTTTAAAGTCATTCAACAGGTCCCATAAGTTGATAATTACATCCATGAAGGGTATAGGGGTTTTGGTGGTGGTGGTGGTGGTGGTGGGGTCAAAGGGATGCAAAAACAATAAATTTGGAGTTCTGGGCCGACCCGCTAAGACAACTGCGCCCGCAGGTGGATGACCTGCATCCAAAGGTACCCCTTGGCAGTATCCAGAGGCACCTGCGTTGGCACCTGCGCCCGCAGGTGCTCCAGTCTCGAGGGCGGATGCCCGTTTCAGCCTCCGGGGTCATTTTAGGGTCCTTTTTTCCATGAATGATCCATGATCATAATTAAACTTATCATAACATATTTTAGATCATATTATATGGCAAAAAACAACCATGTATTCACAACACACATAAACATCACCAAACTACATGTTTCTTTCAATACATCACCAATTCCATGCCCAATTTCGAAATAAAAATTCCAATCATTATGTACAAGAATAAAACAAGTTGAGGATATAATTACATCTCACATGTCAATATTAAATCCATCAATTACACTTTCTTCAATATCACAAGTCTCCTTTCAAGTTACAAGGCAAAACCCTTTACCGATTTAGCAAAACTAGCCTATTTTACACAGTGAATTTCTCAATAATTTCTCAACACGACCAACATAATCTACACCATATTCCATGAATATAATATATTAAAACATAATAATAAACACTTACCAAGAGGTGATCTTGTCCAAAGAGAATGGAAGCTTAGGGTTTGGTTGAAGAGAGAAAGTTGTGGAAAATTCTAGAAATGGGACATGTGGTTTTCCATGAATAAAATCTGATTTCTCACCTTATTTATAGTCTCAAAAGTCATACTTAGCCAATTAGATACATTTTGGCTTGGTCAACACAAGAATGGATCTTTTCCATCATTTGGGACATGTCTTCCATGTAATTTTGGGCCTTATTTGGCCCAATGGCACAAGACTCATGTAAGCCCCAACAAATTAATGTCTAATTCATCAAAGCTCCCATGTTTAACTAATTCCATAATTGTACACGTAATCGTATAGGTTCGGAAACGTACGAGGTGTTATATTTTGGAAAATATATTTCAAATAAGTTTACCCACAATACAAGGACTTTAAATCTAAAAAATCAATGAAAACCCATTACCAATTGACCTTCAAATCAAGAATTTTTGATTTCATAACTTTAAATTTCTAAACTCAATTTTATGGATCAAAATAGTGAAATATAAGATGGATAATCTTGGAAAATGAAAAAATGAAGGTAGAATCATATACTCAATGATTATATAAGAAAAACACATCGAGAATTACCTTAAATGGAGCTTCCTAGATCCGAAAATGGTGAAAATAAGTTTTGGATCAAAATAGGGCTTATATGCTGTCCATGTGAAAATTTGTTCATTGCTATCAGTGAACAAGGTGTCATGATAGCAATGAAGAAAATCCGAATTTGTTCATTGCTATCAGAGACTGTGATAGCAATGTAGGAATCAGAATTCATTCATCGCTATCAGCGACCAAGGTGTCATGATAGCGATGAAGGAAATCATAATTTCTTCATCGCTATCAGTGACTGTGATGAAGGAATCAAAATTTGTTCATCGCTATTAGAGACCAAGGTATCGCGATAGCGATAAAGGAAATCAAAATTCATTCATCAGTATCAACAACCAAGGCGTTACGATAGCTATGAGCAATTTTTGCACCAGCACAATAGCTAAAATTTTTCAAGTTTCAAACTCTCTGTCGAACTCTCAGAATGCATTTGGAATCCCGTGAATACAATCAAACTAGCTTCTAGGCTAAATTCAACATTCTAGCTCAACGGTGCTATCACAATTTTCATCAGAGGTCGTTATCAACAAGTGAGGCCCAAAACCAACTGTAGACCAATAAACTAAGTATTTAGACCAAACACACAAAAATTACAAAAGGGCATCAGGACCTAAACCAACTATGCTACTTACCCAAAATGGATGTTCCTGATCAAATGGAACTAACAGAATTACCATTCGAAGCTCAGATCACAGAATGTTGACCAAATTCAATTATATCAAAAACCTCATATAAATCACTCCCTAACACTTCAAAGATTAGGCCAACCATCCCCGCAACTCATAAATGATATAAAGCAATAATGTGAAGGGTAAAATAGTCAAAACATAGAAAACTCTAAAAATCACAACGAGGATTGTTACAGTCTCACACCAGCGGAGCCGATCCTATAGAGAAGTAGTCACTTCAGTGAAGGCTATTGATATCAGTGCCTTCCTCTCATGTGAAGGTTTCTCTGCTTCAGCAAGGCCATTCTTGTGGAAGGAGTTCCACTTTTACAGAAGGTGCACTGTGCACCCAATTCTGCTTAAGCAGAGATTTATTATTGTGGTGAACCCACATTTGTGAAATTTATTTTTCTTAAGCTGATGCATTAAATATTATTGACCTTTGCTTATACAAAGAATTCATCCCCAAAGCAACATCACTCCTATGGCCAAATATACGTAGAAGAGATGATTGCTGTATATATACTCTCATCTTCTCCATTTCATTTCCAAAATATTTTCTCTGTGTTGGGAAGCTCAGGTTAAGGAGAATTTAGGCTATTGTTGGAGAATTCTTTATCTAGTACGTCCAATTCCTCCATTTTTGCATTTTTTTTTTCATCTCCCTTCAATCCCTTCTTAAATTCGTGAATTTGGATTGTCAATTCTTGATTCTTCCATCATTAAAGTGAGATTTTTGGACCAATTGAGGCCCTAATCCGATTCCTTCTTAGCCCAACTTTTGGGAATGAATTTCTTATCCTTGGGGAAGTGTAATTTAGTTGGAATTATTGAATTTTGTTGACGGGTTTCGAGAGTCGAGTTTTGACCTAATTTTTGGCCTGAATTCTATTTTATTTATATAGTAACATTAGTCTCATCTTAAAAAGTGGATCATTTTATTTGATAGTGTGACAACTTTCTGAGGCATTACAGAAGGAGAAGGCTTCTGTGTAACCATCCATGTTTTATCGTTCGGTCTTGAGGTAGGTTATAATTTTTTTCTTCTAGACATAGCTCAGTTAGATTCTATATAATATGAATTGATTATTTATTAGGGGAAATTATTAATTAGGATTAGATTATCTTGAATTTCCTATTTGTGTGGCCTATCTCAAGGACCTTAGAATAGAATTCATGTTTAAGCCTTAGTTTAGGTTGCGTGCTTAGTTCTTGTACTAGATTAGTTATCCTTAGTATAGTTCAGGGTATGATTTTATGGTAGGAATGATTTTTATTGATTAATTTTCCTTTTAGGATAGGTTGGGCAAACTTTCAGAGAATATTAGGCTTGAACTTGTCTGGATTCCTATAAGATTTTATTTTGTCTTATTTCCATTTATGCGATGAGGTTGTGGGGCCTGTGGATTAAGGATGGTATATCGGGAGGGGTCCCGTTTGATTATGGTATGACATGGAGGGACTTTTCCCTAGTTTCTGTGCGTACTTAGATTTATTGGTATATATGTATTTTTACTTGTATCTGCACCCACTTATTCATACATGCATTCTCATGGTACATGGCTAGATTTTAGAAAAAACATGGTTTTTTGACTTTATAAAGAGGATGGTAACACTTTTATATATGGATTTTCAGTTTTAAAAAGAAATGGTTGGAAAGAAATGATTTAGCCCCAGTTCGAGTCCACTTAAGCAGGACAATGATGTTGATATTATTACATGACATGCGAGATTGGATCACATAGGGTAAGACCGAATGAATAGATTGGCAAAAAAAAAAAAGGACATTTATGTTTTTTCTCCAAAAATTAATATGCCAACACAGGAAAATTATCTTGCTGGAAAGATTATACGTAAAACACTAGAGAAGGATAAAAGAGCTTTCCTACTGTAATTAATTCATTATGATATATGTGGTCCAATTAATATGAGGGCAAGGTTTGGTGCTTTATATTTCATTACATTTATTGACAATTTTACGTGCTTTGATTATGTCTATTTGATTTATCATAAATCTGAAGCACTTGAATGCTTTACAAGACATACAAATGAAGTTGATAATCAATTAGATAAAAGTATAAAGACTTTAAGAACTGATAGAGCTAGTGAATATTTGTCATAATAGTTTGATCAGTTATGTATAGAAAAAGGCATTTCCAGATAGTTACTATTCCTTATAAACCTCAATAGAAAGTGTAGCTAAAAGAAGGAATAGAACACTATTGGACATGATATGGTCCATAATAGCACAAACAAATATACTTATCTCTTTCTAGGGAGATGCTTTATTGACTGAAACCTACATATTAACAAAGTGCCTTCTAAATCAGTACCTTTACTCATTATGAACTATGGACTGGTCCTAAATTAAACCTTAATAATGTACGATCTTGGGGTTGTGCTGAATATGTAAAAGAACATTTTCTTGGGCTTGGTAAACTAAGTCCCAAAAGGAAATTTATCTTAATAATATACTCTCAATAATCCAAAGGGAATGTGTTCAATATTGAATTGTAGGATGAAACTATTACTGAAATTGAATTATGAGATATCATATTTCTAGAAAATGATTTTCTCAAAAGGATGAAATAAAGAAAAGTGAGCCTATTAACATAATGTTGAATTTAATTGATCAGACAATGTCTTCAGACATGATTGATAATCTAATAGATCAAAGATTAATTCCTAATCCAAGTGGAAGTTATGAATCTCAAAATTCATTTGGGAAATCTGAACTTTAATTACGTAAGAGTACCCAAAAAGGTGTACCTAAATGATCTTATGATATTGAGGATTATGTTTTCTTGATATCTCCCATAGAGTTGGATGAACCTAATTCTGTGACTGAGGCTTTAATAAGCCCTAAAAAAGATGAGCAGATGAAAGCAATAAAAGAAGAATTAGCATCCATGAAAACTGACAAAGTTTGTGATCTAGTTGTCCTTCCTCCTGGATGTAGAGCTATTGGGAACAAATTATCTCTCAAAGTTAAATGTAGATTAGATGGGTCAGTAGAAAGACACAAAGCACGATTGGTGGTAAAATTTTTACTCAAGAAGCTGGTATAGATTATGAGAATTTTTTTAACTAGTTGTAAAGTTTACCTCAATTCGATTACTTTTGGATAT
Organism: Capsicum rhomboideum; assembly: GCA_031232105.1. Classification (NCBI taxonomy): domain Eukaryota; kingdom Viridiplantae; phylum Streptophyta; class Magnoliopsida; order Solanales; family Solanaceae; genus Capsicum; species Capsicum rhomboideum. The sequence continues at coordinate 58,996,483 of CP124718.1, forward strand.
TGCTGCACATTTGAATCTAGAATTACACTAAATTGACATGAAGAATGATTTTCATAATGAAGAACTAAATGAGAAAATATACTTGGAACAACCTATAGGTTTCATTGTTAAAGGTCAAGAAAAGAAAGTTTATAAATTGAAAAGATCAATTTATGGGCTGAAGTATTCTTTAAGGTAGTGGTACCTGAGATTTCATAAGAAGGTGATTGCATTTGATTTCATCATGATTGATGAAGACCATTACATCTATCTGAATAAGTCTAATGGAATTTTTGTAATTTTTTCTCTTTATGCATATGATTTTATTAGTTGGAAATAATTTAGAGTATGTAAAAACTATCAAATTATAGCTTTCAAAGCCATTTGACATATATGAGTGAAGCAGACTATATATTAGGTGTTAAGATCCAAAGAGATTGTTTCAAGAAATTTTTGAGTCTATCTCAAGAAACATATATAAAGAAAATTTAGAATGCTTTTGAATGAGTAGTTGCAAACCCATGGATACTCCTATAACAAGAGGTAAAATTTTTAACCTTGAAATATGTTCAAAGACTGAAAAAAAGAAAGACATGTCTCGAGTTCTATATTCTAGTGCTATCAAGAACTTGATGTACGCTATGTTGTGTACTTTCCTTGACATTTATTATAATGTAGGTTTGTTATGTACTTACCCAGACATTTATTATGATGTAGGTTTAGTTAGAAGCATTTATATAACCCTAGAAGAGATCATTAGAAACCAATAAAGATAATATTTTGATACCTAAAGGGAAATATAATGGATCAAATTTACTCATAAGAGGTTATACAAATGCTGATTGGATTGGTGACCAACATGATAGAAAGTCAACCTCCAACTATGCTTTCTTACTTAATGGTGGTTCTATTTCATGGAAAAGTAAGAAACAAACTTGCACAATCCTTTCAACCATGATATCTGAATTTATGGCTCATGTATCTGCAGTACAAGAAGTTGTTTGGTTGAGGAGATTCTTTGAACATTTGAATATTACAAAGAATTCTTAGGGTCCTAAGATTTTGTATTGTGACAATTAAGTTGCTATCTCATACACAAATGATCCTAAATATCATAGCAAGACCAAACACATTAACATCAAGTATAACTTTGTGAGAGACATAGTAGCAAGTGGACAAATAAATTTATAGTAGATTTCTACATGAGAAATGATAGTTGATCCTTTAACCAAGGCAATATATATAAACATATTTGTGAAACATGTTATGACTCTAGGATTGTGTAGGATATGATAATATTTTTGTATTGTAAAATAACTTGGTTGTTATAATATTCTCATCAATGTAAGACTCTTGAATTTATGTTTTTATATAGTATGTATGTGATAATGTATTTTATTGATAAAGTGTGTCAAACAAGATGCGAGATTGGCTCTCTCATACGAGCAATCTTCTCTAATATTGAAGAACATGAAGACTGATAACGCTCAAATACACCCTAGAATAGAATGTAAGCGATCATTAGCAATATAATTACCCAACTTAGAGTCGGGGTCGAATCCATGAGGAATGAATGCGCTAGCTTTCACCTCTAAGTGTCAGAAGCAACTAGTGCTAACGCGTGATATTTGGGTAAGGATAGAAAGAACTTTCACTCACTCTCACAACGAAATTCAAGTACCACACGTAGAACCATAGGCTTGCCCTTTGTGTCATTCGCCACTAATGGGGACCTACAAGGTTTTAAGTCACCAAGGGCTTGCGGGCAATGATGAAGGTTCGGTTGAGAGAAAAGGTTTATGGATCAAGTGACTAGAAGATTTCCCTAAACACAATCGCATTATCACTTCTTAGACCCACTTTGTTTAAGCTCTTCACCTTATTGTCCCTCGCTTGCTTTGTCTTTGCTTTTCTTCTCTCTCTCTTTTTTTTTTTTTTTAATATATATATCCCTCCAACCGAGATTCCCTCTTCATTTGCTTTTGGGGCCTTTTCAAGAGACTTTTTACTCTTTAGCAACTCATGCCTCTGTTTTATTTCTACAAACTTTTCTCATCATTTTATTTATTTATTAATGCAACAACCAAGCATACACCTCTCTTTACAATCTTATACATCTCCTTTTTCCCCAACTTAGCTTTTAATTCCATCTCAATCATTTTCACGAACATGTTTCTCCAAACTTAGGCATTTGTCTATGTTGGCCAAAGTTAAAACCATGTGATGTGTTTACGGAGATTGGGTGATGAAAAAGGATTTTGACAAAGACAAAAGTAGGGTGTCATGGTATAGTTATAGTTAAGAAGAAAGTGGTGAAAGGTTTAAGTGGGTTAACTAGGGACAAATGTCAAGGTGGGATTTAGGTCAAATGGTGGATCAAGATGGCCTCAGGTCATTCTCCAAACCAAGCTAGGTCCCAGATTTCGCCTTGAATACACTATCCTGTGTGTACAAGAATTAATCAAAAACCTCACCACACTAGGCACTTTTTCTTTGAAATAGAAAGCTAGTCTTCCCCCCAATTGGAGCAAATGAACTTGACAACCTACTCTAAGTCAAAGACTTTTTCTTTTATGAAGAATGAGCCAGAAACTAAGTTAGCTAGTCACACACAAGAGAAAGCTTGGAATCACTTTGCTCTTTTCTTTTCAAAGATCATTTTATCCTTCACAAATCATTTTCGCCCGCCACGACAATTTTGGAAAGGCTTTTTTGAACCTCTTTAACTATTACACAACTCTAAGTTAGGACTAGCACACAGACAGGGCCCGACAAGGGCACTATCCGAATCACAATTCACAAAAATGGCCCGACAGGGGCAGTATTCGAATTAACAAAAATGGCCCGGCAAGGGCAATATCCAAGTCACAATTCACAAAAAAGGCCCGACAGGGGCAATATTCGAATCAACAAAAATGGCCCGGCAAGGGCAATATCGGAGTCACAACTCACAAAAATGGCATCCAAATAAAATCATGAATTAATATTACATACCATTACCATAAAATGAATTGCCCCCACCCCCAACTAAAGAGTATTGCATTGTCCCTAATGCAATCAATATAAAACAAGAAAGGAGGAGGTGAAAAACAAAACTCCCTGAGGTGCACTAGGCGTGCGGATCTGTGTCATGTGAAGGCTGTGACGGATCTGTGGCTGTAAAAGTAAAAGCCTCCTCAGACTGAGCTCCTGTATGAACCTTCTCAAGAGGCCGAGAATTAGGGCCAGCACCAACTTTTCGTGCATGTTGCTCCTCAATGGACTTTCTTTTGGCCAACTCCACCTGTTGATTCTCAGAAATCCCTGTGCTGAAATCGATCCTTGTCTCTTCCCCCACAAGAGAATACCCGAACAAGTCAGCAAATGGAAGGATAGGGCTAGTCTCCGCCTGTGGGATGGTGATCTGGGCATCATCAAAAGAGAAGGAGGGCTGCATCGACTGCACCTCTCACGCAGACTATCAAGATCTGTCCTGAGAGTAGTGAGTGCGTCACTATCCCCCTGGGCCTCAACCACTGATAATCTCCGCTCATAGTCTACCATCTGAGCACGTAGAGGCCCAAGGCTCCTCTCAATAGCCACCTGAATGAAATGAGGAATATAGGCCACCAAGCGAGATATAGATTTGTAATTTGCCAAGGTCATGGCTGCAACCTTAGCAAATGTCAATGTGGAAGACCGAGGATGCTGCGCTGGCTGAGTAGTATGTGAGAAAGGCGGTGCCTGAGGGAGATCACGATCTAAGTAATGTCACCATGGATACATGGAACATCGGATGTATGAGAAGTCATAAGAGAGGTACTAGCAATGGGTACCCCTCGCATAGATAAACCGGAACCCTCACCTAACTTTCTCTTTAGGCCTACCGAATTGTCGTCATCCTGACTAATTCGAATATCAATGACTCCCGGACATTTGATTTTTTTGTCAATCTTTGGGAAGAGAGAAAACCTTGTGGACCCACATAATGTCGATATAAGAGCAGGAAAAGGTAATAAAGTGCCCACTTGTTTTGATCGGAGTTTTATCACTTCAGCAATAATCTCTCTCGAATTGACATCCTACCCATCCATAATGCATCCCACAAGTATAGCCCTTTCGATGGTGACATCTTGATCATTGGTGGAAAGAAGCAGCCGATTGCCCACAAAGCCAAGCCAATGCTTGGCTTGAATAGAAAGATCCCTTCATTTGATTTGTCCAATCCCATTTGCCCATAGAGGAAGACCTTTAGCAATTGTATTGGAAAGCCATGGAAAATGAGCACGCCCACTTAGTACTCGCCTCTTGCTCTCGACCCCAGGTGCGCAATCACACCCAAAATATAAATTGTTTATTGCGGAAGCGGAGCAAGGAACTTCTACTCCCCTAATAAGCAAACTACGTAGGCAAGGTTGGTCAGCCACCGATGATTTGTACTTATGTTGATTGTTTTGGATGACGTAGGAGGCATAAAACTCCCTGACAAGATCAGGATAATAAACCTCAGGGGGAGCCACAGGATTAATGGTGTCGGATGACGTAGGAGGCATAAAACTCCATGACAAGATCAGGATAATAAACCTCAGGGAGAGCCACAGGATTAATGTCTGTGAATATTTCCCGAGCATACTTGTTGACTTGTCTGACGATATTCGGGAAATGATCATGGACACCTTTCAAGCTAAACACTTTCTCAGGATTGAAGCCCCGGGTATACACCTATTCACTGTAAAGGTCACGTATTTCTTCGCTGGCAAATCTGATTTTGTCAACATCTTTGGCCAGTCCCCTTAGATATCAAGTGTGCTTTGCACATCGAAGGTGTTAGGGTGTCCTTGTTATGTTAGAACTTTTCTCTGTGATGTAGTAGCAATGGCCTTGCCTTTGTCTTTGTGCTGATCTATCTTTGTACCCCGCGACATTGATTTCCTAGGAGACATTCCCTAAAAAGAACAAGGAAACAAACCACACAAAACGAAAATGATAAAACATGTTTTTGGATTTTCAATATGTAAAAGAAAATGAAAACTAATGAAAACTGTGTAAACTAATGCGAATGCAAGGCAAAATACTAGATGAAACCATCTCAAGTACAACCCATTTCATCTTGAAGTGCACAATCCATCATGACCCTAATAGAAACAAGAATGACGTTTTACCTTTAAGAATGGTGTCACCTAATCTATCATCGGGAAAACTATGCATTATTGGTATGAACATTTGTGTTTATTAACTCATCTTACTATCAAGAAGCACCACTTATGCATTATGAAGTAAAGAAGTGCATTAAGAGTCATGGCACTTGAAAGATCATGTAATTCACAACTCTTTACTACCATATTATAAACAATCATTTAGTGATGAAAAGGTGCTCAAAGTAGGCTTAATAAACCATGCTTAGGTCTCTTAGATTATTCACAAAAGAAAATGCAAAGAAATGCTCATGTAGGACTTTGCTCAAACACATGGAGTGCATAATATTTGGGTACTCAAGAATTCCCCAACATGTATGTAAAGCATCACTTCCAAGTCAATTCATCCCCAAAAATCACCATTACACCATAAGTAATCCATATGGAGCAACTCTTCACAACAAAGAAGTTAAAAACATGATTCACCATTTTTGTCCAAAAGCTTCTTAGTAAGAGTAGACCAAGTAACTTACCAATGGTAGTGACAAGAGAATGTGGAAGATTAAGAGCTCTTGAATTCTAGTGGGTGAAGTGTTCAATCTCCTTTGAAAGTGCAAGTGAGAAGATGAACAGGGAAAATTCGGACCTATCAGTCGAGAGGTCGATTTTTGCTCAATAATTTCTTTTTTTGAAATTTTTGTGATGGGTTATATGGGTTGGTCTTTATGGTTATAAAGAAATGGGTTTTATTTTAGATAAAAGAGTGGGTAATATGTGGGTCGGGTCAACCAATAAACTTTGAAGAAAATTGGAGCCCCACCTGCGCCCCACCATGCGCACGCATGTGGGGAGATGCACACGCAGGTGGGCTGCCTTACCTGGGCAGAATGCCTGGGCATAAGGGAGTAGCACTGGAGCAGCTGCGGAAGGCACCTGCACATGCATGCTGAGGACCTGTGCACGCAGGTGAGGAGGCTGGCTCAAGTCAAGCACAAGGCAGAGCCATCTGCGTTGGCTAGCCTGCGCACTCATGTGCCTGGCCTGCGCCCACAGGTGGCTTCTTGGCTCCAAGCAGAATGTTGCTCTCCACCTGCTGGCCTCATGCATTCTAACATGCGTGGGCATGTGTGCTAGCAGGTGACTAATTAAGCTCAAAACAGTGAACTCAATCTCCCACACTTAGTATTATTCACCTGCATCCACTAAAACAACTAAGAATTGGCAATCAAACAAATCTAAAATGACCATAAGTAACCTTGGGTTGCCTCCCAAGAAGCACTTTGGTTATCATAGTGGATCGACGTTGTTTCTCATCATCAAGCGTCCTTAAAACGGAGCAACACAACCTTAGCCGCTCCAGGTCCACCCTCATAAAAATGTTTTAACCTTTGGCCATTCAGCATGAACCTCTTTTGCTCATGGTCCTCGAGCTCAATAGCACCTCTAGGAAAGACATTAACAACAACAAAAGGGCCAGACCACTTGGATTTTAGCTTTCCCGTAAAGAGTTTTAACCTCGAATTGAAGAGTCGCACTTTATCACCCGCATGAAACTCTCTTTTTAAGATCTTAGCATCATGCCATTTCTTCATTTTCTCCTTGTATAACGCTGAGCTCTCATATGCTCTAAGTCGGAACTCATCTAACTCATGAAGTTGGTCTACTCTTGATTTGAGGCATCCCCCAATCCATATTCGATTTACGCAAGGCCCATAATGCTTTGTGCTCTAATTCAACTGGGAGATGACAAGCCTTTCCAAACACTAACTGATAGGGCGACATGCCAATAGGAGTCTTGAACGCGATTCTATATGTCCACAGAGAATCATCAAGTTGTCTTGCCCAATTTGTACGCCCGACATTTACAGTTTTCTCCAAGATCGATTTGATCTCCCGATTGGAAACCTCCACTTGAACACTCATTTTAGGATGATATGGGATTGCCACCTTATGCCGCACTCCATATTTTCCAAGCAAAGCTTCAAATAGCCGATTGCAAAAATGAGAACCACCGTCACTAATGATAGCTCGAGGGGTTCCAAACCTGGTGAAAATGCATTTTATTAAGAAGAAGGTGACACTTTTACCTTCATTGGTTGGCAATGCAATGGACTCCACCCATTTGGACATGTAGTCAACGGCCACCAATATATACTTATTACCATATGAGCTCACAAATGGACCCATAAAATCAAGGCCCCATACATCGAATAGCTCCACCTCAAGATTGGGTCTTAAAGGCATTTCATGCCTCCTCGAGACACCACCATGCTTTCGACATTGAATGCAAGTATTTGCTAATTCGTGAGTATCACGGTGAATGGTAGGCCAATAATACCCACACTAAAGGACTTTCGCTGCAGTTCTCACACCACCATGGTGGCCACCAAAAGGAGAAGAATGGCATGCTACAAGAATGGATTTTATCTCCTCTTCCATGATGTATCACCGTATAATTCCATCTGCACATTCCCTAAAAAGATAGGGTTCATCCCAAAAGTACCGCTTCACATCATGGAGGAATCTTTTCCTTTGATAGTAACTCAACTCATCAGGAAGAAGTCCGCTCACTATATAGTTTGCAAAATCAGCATACCATGGCGGAGTGCTCTCTTTCAAGCTCATGACAAGTTCGTCCGGGAATGTATCATCAAGATCAAAATCTCCCCAAATTTTCTCATTTGTCTCAAGATGTGATAGATGGCCGGCTACTTGGTTTTCACACCCTTTTCGATCCTTCACTTCAAAGTCAAATTCCTGAAGTAGTAGAATCCACCTTATCAGTCGGGGTTTTTCTTCTTTCTTTGCCATCAAATACCGGAGAGCAGAATGATCGGTGTGCACAATGACTTTTGTGCCTAACAAATAAGCTCAAAATTTCTCAAACCCATAAACCACGGCTAGCAATTCTTGTTCTGTAACAGTATAGTTCTTTTGAGCATCATTCAATGACTTGCTAGAATAATAGATGGGATGAAAAAGTTTCTCCTTTCATTGTACAAGCACAACTCCCAATGCCATCCCACTAGCATCACACATGAGTTCAAATGTTTGTGACCAATTTGGGGTCACTATAATCGGGGCTGAGACAAGCTTCTCTTTAAGGAAATTGTAGGCCTTCAAACACTCTCCATTGAATTCAAAATTGACCTCATTCTCAAGCAGTTTGCACATCGGATGGGCAATTTTAGAGAAATCTTTAATGAACTTCCTATAAAAACCCACATGGCCAAGGAAACTCCGAACCCCTTTGACAGATATTGGAAGTGGTAGCTTAGCAATGACTTCCACCTTGGCTTGATCGACTTGGATTCATCGACCCGATATTTTGTACCCAAGAACAATCCCCTCCTTAACCATAAAGTGGCACTTCTCCCAATTCAACACAAGATTATTCGCCACACATCTTTCAAGCACCTTCTCCAAATATTCAAGGCAATCTTCGAATGTATCACCAACTACTGAAAAATCATCCATAAACACCTCCATAGAACTCTCTACCATGTCAGAAAAGATAGAAAGCATACACCGTTGAAAAGTGGCCGGTGCATTGCATATCCCGAAGGGCATGCGCCTGAAGGCAAAAGTTCCATAGGGACAAGTGAAGGTAATTTTTTCTTGATCTTCGAGAGCTATGGAGATTTGATTATAGCCTGAATATCCGTTGAGGAAGCAATACCAACCCCTACCCGCAAAACTATCAAGAATTTGATCCATGAAGGGCATGGGGAAGTGATCCTTCTCGGTCCATGAATTTAACTTTCTATCACCAATACACACTCTCCAACCCGTGACCGGACGGAAGGGTATAAGATCATTATTTTTGTTTGGGACTACCATGATACCACCTTTCTTTGGAACACATTGAATTGGACTTACCCAAGTGCTATCCGAGATAGGATAAACTACACCCGCGTCAAGCCACTTCATGATTTCCTTCTTCACAATTTCTTGCATTGAAGGATTTAGTCTTCTTTGATGTTCTACAGTTGCTACAAACTTGGGCTCAAGCTTGATCTTGTGAGTGCATATGCCAGGTGGAATTCCAATAATATCGTCTATAGTCCATCTAAGTGCCCGAATATACTGAATCACCACCGATTTCAACACCTCAATTTGCCAAGATGACAAATTTCTTGCAATAATAATGGGTAGAGTCTCACCTTCTCCCAAGAACACATACTGGAGATGAGGTGGCAATGGATTGAGCTCAATTTGTGGTGGATCTTCAATTAAAGGCTTTGCGGGAGGAGTTTCCCGATTTTTCAAGTCAAGGTCCAACCTACAAGGATTTTTCGGGTAAGACCCAAAACCTTTCAAGGATGCAACTTCTTCATCATATATTTCATTCCCTTCGCTTTCAAGATTCCACAAGACTCCCACCAAAGGTTCTCTAACAAAATCAGCCTCCATAGTATTAGCCACTACATCATCAACCACATCGATTACGGAGACAACTTGTAAATCCATAGGTTGTTTCATGGACTTGCAGACATTGAATGACACCTCTTCATTGTTTACTCGAAATTTCATTTCACCGCATTCAACATCAACTAAAGCTCGACCGGTAGACAAAAATGGTCTACCAAGAATAATGGGGATTTAATGGTCAATTTCACAGTCCAAGATCACAAAATCGGCTGAAAAAATGAAACGGTCCACCTTCACAAGTACATCACACAACACGCCCACGGGTCTTTTTATAGAGCGGTCGGCCATCAATAGCCGCATTATTGTTGGCGTTGGGGCTCCCAAACCTAACTTTCAAAACACGGCTAATGGCATCAAATTAATACTTGCCCCAAGATCATATAAGGCTTTCCCAAATTGATACACCCCAATAGTACATGGGATAGTGAATGCCCCTTGATCATCTTTCTTCACAACCATCGTACTAGACATTATAGCACTACAATTATGTGTAACTTCAATTGTTTTGAAGTCCATGATTCTTTTCTTTGTTACCAATTATTTCATAAACTTAGCATACCCGGGCATCTCTTGTAGGGCCTCCAACAATGGTATATTTATCGAAAGGTTGCTAAGTTTAGAAAGGAATTTCTTGAACTTTGAATCATCTTCTTTCTTCTTGAACCTTTGTGGAAATGGAGGAGGGATTTTAACTTGTGGCTTAGAGACAACCGAGTTTTCATTTGATTTTTCATTAACATCATCAACCACTTGTGGGTTTACCTCCTTCGCTTCCACTTTTTCCGACCCGTCAACACCGTCAACACCTTGCTCTTGTTACATTTGAGTTTCATCTTTTGAATTATCAAGTCGAGTTCTAGTTTTGCTTACTTGGCCTCCATCACCCTTACCATAAAAGTTGTCATCAAGATTTACAACATCATTTCCAAGGGTTCTCCCACTTCTAGTAACAATAACCATGACGTGAGAGTCATTTTTTTTGGATTCACCACCGTGTCACTAGGGAGTCCTCCTCTTTGTCTTTCATTAATTTGGGAGGAGAGTTGAACCATTTGGGTTTCAAGTTGTTTTATCGAAGCCGAGTATGAGGTGACGATTTGGTTGAGATGCGACAAATCCCCTTTCATTTCCCTTAACATCTTATTTCTTCCTTCAACTCCCAAGAGGATGCGAGCAAGCACATCTTCATTCTTATATTTCTCCGGATCAATAAAGGTTGTTGCTTTACCCTTGGACCTATCATGCAAAGGAACATACCTATCATAGTCCCGATTTGTATCTCGCCAATCACGGTCTCTATCTTTATCCCTCTAATCTCGGCCTCTCTCACGATTCTTCTACTCACGATCTTTCCAATGACGATCTTTATCCATCCAACCTTGATTCCCGCCTTTACTTCGACATAAATCAAATTTCTTCATCAAGAAGCTCCATTTCATTATCATCTTAATTCTTAGCACCCTTGGACGCAACGACATTAACCGTCTTTGGTGTTGACCCCATTACATGCTTGGTGAGTAGCTCTAGTTGTGTCATCATTTTGGCCATACTCTCATCTCTCTCCTCGTCTTTCTTTCTTTGCTCTTTGCTCACAAAAAATACGTAGGGAGCCCCCACGACCACCTCGGAATCTCTTGTATGCCAACCTCGACTTTGTTTAGTGACTTGGTCTAATAATGCTGATGCAACACCATAAGTTTGTTTCACCAATGATCCGCCGGCTGCGTTGTCCGCAACCATTTTATTCAATTGATCTAATGCTCGATAAAATATTTGGAGGTGCATCTTATCCGAAACCTCGTGAGTCGGACATTGCATCAATTTCATGTTAAACCTTTACCAAGCCTCATGTAATGGTTTGCCATTTAATTGGCAAAAGTTAATAATCTCATCCCTCAATTATAACATCCAGGATGGTGGGAAGAACCGATCCAAGAATGCTTTCGTCAATTCCAACCATATGGTGATTGATCCTGCGGGCAATTGCCTCAACCATAATTCAGCCTTGCCCGTTAATAAGAAGGGGAAGAGTCTCAATCGGATGGAATCTTATGATATGTGGGCGATATCAATGACATGCACACCTCAATGAAATTTGTCAAGTGAAGATTTGCGTCTTCATGTGCTTGACCCCCATATAACCCCTTCATTTGAAGGAGGTGAAATATCACACTAGTAATGTGAAACACTCCATTTCTATCCGCAGGCGGGATGCAGATGGCACTAGCTCTCCCGGCATCTCCTAAATAGTCTTCATCTTCCATATGTCTGTCAAATAAAGTGGTATGACTACCATGTTGACTCATTGAATTGTGAAGACTGTGGTTGTCACCTATGAAGAACAAAAACAACAAATAAAGTAAACTTACACCATGGTAAACATAAGTAACTGAAAACACTAAAAGAAATGAATGCTACGTTTCATTCCCGGCAATGGCGCCAGTTTTGATAACGCTCAAATACACCCTAGAATAGAATGTAAGTAGTCGTTAGCAATATAATTACCCAACTTAGAGTCGGGGTAATCCACGAGGAATGAATGCGCTAGCTTTCACCTCTAATTGTCAGAAGCAACTAGTGCTAACGCGTGATGTTATGACACTAATACATAAAAGTAAATGGGGGGTTCTCATTTGTTGATTTGTAACTATTTAGACTTTTCTAATTTGGGACACACAAGTTCAAAATTAGAGAAGGAGAGTAGAAAACAAATGTATTACGGGACTTGGGGTTATGCCATCGTAAGAGTGAAATTGTGTATGGGTAATTTGAGTATTTGAATACATTTAGCCAAGAGCTATGGTTAGGTTAGATTATAGGTGCTTGGTGTTAATTTGTCAACCAAACACCAAGGTTTCACAATTGGGTTCTTTCGAACACCTCAAAAGTGCATCTTATAAGACCAATCCAATACCTCAATTAACATCCCTATGTCTAAGAGATGCTATTAAATGACACACATCAAGTTATTGTTCACTCCCATTCCTCACCCTTATCCCGTTTGTCAAGGATGATAATAGTTCTATAATTAATTAGAGTTTGTGACCTCTAATTTGAATGAAAACATGGAATGGGATTAAAACCCATGGCAATTATTTAAATAAAAAGTCAAACAAACAAAACCCATACAATTATCACATCTTATTCAACCATAACCCCAAGTAGAGAATTTAGCTACTCGTAGAAGAAGAGAGAAGAAAATCACCCAAATTCTCTTCCCAAACTTCCATTGAATCCAAGTGTTTACAAGAATTTGATCCAAAATTGACAAAAATGCAAGAATGTAACTTGTTTCTCCTTAGGGTTTCACTCTCCTTTACTATATATTTCCAAAAATACCCAAAAAGATCCTTTTTAGAACTGGAAAAATCCATTTTATAGCCCAAAAATCGCGTCCTTGGAAATTACGCGAATTCCACCGCACCAGTCACCTACTGGCGCAGGTGCCAGCGCAGATGCCTGAACTGCGTGCATAGGAGACCAGCGCAGGTGGCACTGCCTTGTGCTGCTTCATTTCTCGATTATCCACCTGTGTGTGCAGCCCATGACATGCGTGCGCAGGTAGCCCTTAATCTCCCCGGGTGTTAATTTAAACCTCCTTTCTTCACTTTTCGCATTCCCATTGACTCGCATGGTTAGCTCGGGCTCGTATTCATCCGCTACTTGCATACAAGAGCTATATAACATGAGAATTTATATCGAATCAATGTAAATTACAAGATAATTTAAGCTCAAATGTATTAAGAATTGGGTAAAATGTTAACTTATCAAAGACAGATGAGTTCCACCACCATGTTATGACTTGTTTTGTAAATCCCAATGTAAGTTTCTCTAACAAGATAGGCTTGAGGTAATTGAAGAGAGAAACTTGGGCTAAACATCTAGAGTTGTCTAGACCAATATCTATACAGTGTTAAATAATTAAAAGAATGAGACACATGTGCCAATTTATGGTGAGAACACTGTAGTATGTATCTCATACTACATGTGCTTAGCTATCAATGGGTTAATAGAAGAATTATTACCTGCTTCTTCATTATGTGAGACCTCAAAAAGTTACATTAACTTTTCAGTAGAATACCCTTTGACCTTTATCTGTTTTTTTGAAATTTTCAATCGGTGTTGCTACTTTAGCATGTCACTAATTTCCATGAGTGATTCATCAATGTGGTAAATGTCTAGGAAAGTAGTTGATTGTAAGACCCCGTACATTTCCGAACTTATTTGACTACCTTAACATTTATGGACTTGTTTAAACTTGAGATAGTTGGTGTATTACCCACTAAATTTAATTGGGATGAATTAATATTATGTTTATGGACTTAATTGAGGCCCAAATTAAGTAAATAAGACATGAGCCCAAAAGGAGATGATCCATTTAAAAATGGACCAAGTATACACATCATCCACTTGGAATTTTTAACCAAATAATTGGCTAAGGATGACCAAAGGAGAGGAGGTTTGGAGGGTCTATATAAGGCTTAAATTCAGCTCATTTTTCTACACAAAACACTTGTAAAAATCATATTTTCAATCAAATACTTTCTCTTCTCTCAAACCCTAGCCGCCCTAATTTTCTCTAAGGATTTTTGGACAAATCTTCCACTTGCAAGCCTTGGTAAGTGTTTACCCTTATAGATTAATATATTATATGCATAAGAGGTTGTGTAAATCATGTTGGTTATATTTAAAAAGTGTTGAGCAGTCCACTTTATATGTAGTAGTCCACTTTTGCTTAGTCGCTAAAGGATTTGCCTTCTATGTGGTTTAGACTTGAAAGGGGACTTAAAGTCTTGAAGGAATTGAATTAGATGGATGAAATTTCAGTATGTTTAAGTGTGGTTCTATCCCTAATTCTTTACTCCTTGTGTATGACTTGTGGAAATGTTTATACGTAATTGTGCATGGAACGTGTGGTGTAGTGGAAAGAGAATATTTTCTTGTGATGTTGATGCAAATTTTGAAACCATTGTGGACTGTTTTAGGTCTGTTGTTGTAAAATGTATTTAGGTGACTTTATGGAATAAATATGTGACATGGTATTGAGGTGGAAATGTAAAGTATAAACTTGGTGTGAAAACATATCAGTTTGTCATGTCTATGTTGATGTGTGGATGGTTTTTGTGTTGTTGGGGTTGTGAGGCAGTAAATTGTAGTGTATGAGGGTGGAATGAAGTTATATGGTAGTATAAATGAAGGTGTAATGATATACCATGTGTTTGAGATGTTGGATAGTTTTCACCTCCCGTCAAGTAGCTAATTATCGCCTTGTGAACTTGTAATGTAATTGGTTTTTAATGTGAGCTCCATTATGTATTCATATTGTAGAGTAAAGCTTTAAGGAAGAGCTGAATTGTTCTAGTCACATGTTGGAACGATAAGGTATGTAAGGTTACTCTTTTCCGTATCCTTTGGCCACACCTATTGTTCACATCGTTACCAAAATTGTATCCACTCCGAAATGTTTTAAAGTATCTCATTTCAAGTTTGTTAGCAATTGTCATTTGCGTGTCTCTTATTTGTTGACTATTGTTCCAAATCTCCAATAATGTTATGACCACCGATGTAACAATCTTACAAAAATTAAACAAATGAAGTAATGCATATTTGGTTGAGCACGGGTGGTAGCTCTGGGGGCGAAATCCTAGCTCTTGCCAATCCCGATGGATTATTGGATGTAGGTGTAACACCCCGTATGTTTTGAAGTCTAGCTGACAACCGTAACATTTATGGAAATATGGAAACATGAGAGAATTGATGAATTATGTATCAATATGTGGGCATTTAAAAGTCTTGTACAATTGGGCCCAAAAAGAAGCTCAAAATCATAAGGAAGACATGGCCCAAAAGAATTTTTGACCCATTCTTGCATTGCTCATCCATTGACCAAGTAAACCCACCAAGTGTGTGGATAAGAATCAATCAAAAGGGACTATATAAACCCATAAATCAGATTTTTATTCATTAGATAGACACATGCCTTTTTAACATTTTTCTTACACATTATCTCTCACACAAAAACCCTAAGGCAACTACTTGTTGGGCAAAGATCACTCTTTGGTAAGTATTTATTCTCATGGTTCAGTATATAATATGTTTAATAAGGTGTATAAATCATGTTGGTTGTGTTGGCAAAGTGTTGGACAGTGTGCTATGTGTAAAACTATCTATTTTTGCAATCGGAGAATGGTTTTTTTCTTGTGAACTTGAACATGGACTTATGGTCATGAAGGAATTGAACTTGATGGATTAAATATTGACATATGAGATGTTATTATAGTCTTACCTTGTTTCATTCTTGTGTATAATGTTTGGAGTTGCTATTGTAAAATTGGTTATGGTTTTGGGTGACGTATTGGTCGTAAAGTGCAGTTTTGGGTGTTGTTATGTGTGTTGTGAGACCATGGCTGAATGTTGGTGTTTAATCTGATCAAAAATATATCAAAATAAGTTTGGTTATGATCATGGACCATTCATGGCATTAAAAGACCCAAAAGAGGCCATTTCGGACCAAAACGGGCATCCGCCCCCGCAGACGAGGGCATCTGCGGGGCACAAATGGCAACGCAGATGCCCCTGGAATTTTCCAGAGTCCATATGCACATGCACCTGAGCTACCTGCGGGCGCAGGTGGAAATGCAGGTCAGCCCAGTTTTCCGTTTTGAGTGGTTTCGTTTCTAGTTGATCCCCGAAGGCCCTATACCCTTTTTGGATGTAATTATCAACTTGTGATGTCGTTTTAATGACTTTAAAGTATAGTATGGAGGGATGTTGGACTGTATTAAGTATGGCTGGTTGTTCATATGTTGTTATGAAGGAGCAATTGCGACGGAATGATAAAGAGAAAAGCGTAAAGGGTAAGTGTGGTGTGAAATGCTATCGATGTATGATCTCTTGGTCAATGTGCGTAATGTTGTGGTGTTGTTGATATGATAATGCCTTGGAGTGTATTGTAAGGGGGTGACATGATTCTATACCGTAGTCATACAGTTCATTGTTGTCTTGTACGCTTGTATAGTAACTAGTTGCTAATGTAAGTTCCAGTATGAACTTGTATTGTAGAGTAAGACGTAAAGAAGAAGCTGGACTATTGTGTTCATACATAGACTTGTGTATTCATACTTGGAAGTGCAGGTATGTAAGGTTACTTTGTCCGTATTTTTCTGCAGCATATAGAATTCACATTGACGTTACACTTGTCCTATTTCAAAATGCGTTAAGGTATACTAGTTCCGGTTACCAATGGTTATTATCAAAGTTTCCTATTCATTGATAATGTTCCAAAAGCCCAATAAAGTTATGTTCCAAAGTTCCAATATTGTTTATGCTCATGCATCTAGTTCATTGATCATTGTCCAATGGTTCCAATAGTGTTATGTTTCCCAAAAGGCTATATTTCCAAATAATGTTATTTTCACATCTCTTACTCATTGGTTAATGATCCAAAGCTTCACATAATGTTATGACTATCATTGTATCAATCTCAAAGTAATGAATAAAGTAATGCATATGTGGTTAATGATCAAGTATGGGTGGCAGCTTTGGGGGCGAAATGCCTAGCTCAAGCCGATCCCAAGATTGTTGGATCAGGCGGCAGTCTTGGGGGCATAAGCCTAGTTTGGACCAAACCTGACAGGGGGAAGGTCTAGAGGTATAATCCTAGCTCGAGCCGAACCTGATATGTTGGTTTATGGGTTGCAGCTCTAGAGGTAATAACCTAGCCCGAGCCGAACCCAATGTTTTGATTCTTAGGGTGGCAGCTCTGGGGGTATAAGCCTAGCTCGAGCCGATCCCAACATAACGATATGTTATGTTAAAACCCACTGTTGAGTCGGGGCCCGGGTAGCACAGTTCACAAGGAAAGATGAATAACCATAGAATCAAAGGAACAAAGAAAGTAAAGAAAGCAATATACATGGTTTCCAAAGTATAGTATTGTGACTTATCCATATTGATCATTTATTGTATTTGAGTTCATTGACATGACTACATATCATACAAGTTTCATATCGCCTTACATACTCAGTACATTCTTCGTACTGACCCCTCTTGGGGAATTTACCTTACTTGCTACAGGCGCAGGTTCTAGTAGGCCTCCACAGTAGGTTGCCAGTCGTTGCCGATCATTGGTGAGCTCCAGTTAGTACGGGGCTTCTTCGAGTCACAGTTGTACATATGTTTTGGTTTCGTACATGTAGTATAAAGCGGGGACTTGTCCCGACTTTTAGTTCATCGTGGTCAATGCACTTGTTAAAGGCTTTTATAGACAGATGTGGGTGTATAAATGTAAAAGGTACATGTCGTTTTTGACTTGATGGCCTCAACGGCCAAGTTTCATATATGTATATATGTCACATGTTCCTTGAATTTGGTTATTAGCATCATAAGCTCCTACGTGTTAAGGGTATTTTTGATGGCATGCATATGAATGAACATAAGTACAAGTTAGTTCTCTCGGGCCTTATCGGCTACGGGTGCCAATCACGTCTCGATGGGATTCGGGATGTGATAAAAGTGGTATCAGATCAAGTCGTTCTAAGGGTGTCTACAAAGCCGTGTCTGAGTAGAGTCTTACTTATCAATGTGTTGTGTACCACATTTATAAGTAGAAGGCTACGGGACATTTAGGATGTTGTTTCTCTTCTTCGATTCTAGATCGTGCAATAGAGCCAGTGTTGTCAGCTGAATTGAAATCTGACCATGGTAAATGTTTCTCTTTGATATAGTAACCATGACGATAACGAGAAGAGGTAGAGGTAAAGGCAAGCAGGTGGATATGCCCGCTGGAGAAGGAATGAGTAGACTACCACCTGACCAAGCTAGTCAAGGTGGAGCAAATGCTGAAATTTTATCGCGGTCTTCGTCTACTTTTCCAGCTCCGGAGGAGTTAGTTTGTAGAGAAGTACCCGTAGAACTACCAATGAACGCCATAGATCAGAACTTTAGAAATGCAGCACATATGTTGACACAGTTAGTGGCAGCCAGAGTTAAGGATGAGCTGGTCCAATTACACATGATGATGATGCGGCTAGGGTGGCGAGTCGTAGAACACAGGATTTATTGAAACTGGACCCTCCTATATTCACAGGGTCAGATCCGAAAGCAGACCCACAGGACTTCGTGGATCAAATTCAGCGGGCTTTGGAAGTTATGCATGTGACAGGGGTAGAAACAGTTGAACTTGCTGTGTATAGATTGAAAGGGGAAGCGATATTGTGGTACGAGGATTGGAAGAAATCCCATGATATTGGTGTGAATCCACCTACTTGGGAAGAGTTTAAAGTGGCTTTACTTGATCATTATCTTCCTTATGAGATCCGCGAGGCACGTACGGATAAGTTTCTAAATCTCCGTCAGGGAAATTTGAGCATGAGAGAGTATAGTTTGCAATTTAATTCCTTGGCTCGAAATGCGCCAAATGTTGTGGCTACGATGACAGACAGAGTCCATAGATATGTGGACAGATTAGAGCCATATTTAGTACGGGATTGCACTATTGCTGCCTTGAACAAAGACATGGGCATAGCGAGAATACAAGCCTTCGCCCAGAAAATGGAAGATCAAAGATAGAGAAGAAGGGCACATGAATTTCATAGGGGACAATCAAAAAGGGCTAGACCTATGGGACCGTCTATGATGTCTCAAGGAGGATCTAGGCCTCGTATGTTTCCTAGACCACCTAGACCATCGTTCTCATATTCTATAGCAGGTGCTCACTCTCAATTTCGAGGGTCTAGGGGTGGTCTATCTGTACAGAGTAGTGGGGTTCCCGGATCACAGGCAGCAGGTTTTCCCCGTCAGCAGTGTCAGCACTGCGGACGTATTCATTTAGGTACATGTAGAGTGGGGACAAATGCTTGTTTCTGTTGCGGCATGACAGGACACATGATGAGGGAGTGTCCATAGAGGAGTATGGGTGGTATAGCACGACCGGCAGGATCGACCGTTGCGTCAGCAGCATCGGCTCCTTCTTTGGGCCAAGGTGTGCAGCCTGTGGGCCGTGGTAGGGGTGCCAGAGGAGCATCCAGTACTAGTGGGGTCCAGAATCGCACTTATGCTTTGGTGGACCGACAAAATTCAGAGACTTCTCCTGATGTCGTCATAGGTACATTATCCATATTCTCAAATAATGTATATGCATTGATTGACCCTGGTTCTACATTTTCCTATGTTACTCCATTGGTTGCTGCAAAATTTGCAAGGGCACAAGAATTATTAATTAAATCAATTGAAGTGTCTACACCGGTTGGTGAATGTATTATTGCAAAAATAGTATATCAAAATTGTGTGATAGCTGTGTGTGGTCATGATACATTGGCCGATCTCATTGAACTAGACATGGTGGATTTTGATGTGATAATGGGGATGGATTGGCTGGCCTCTTGTTATGCCACGGTAGATTGCTGGGCCAAGAAGGTGCAATTTTGTTTTCCGCAAGGAAATGTTCTTGAATGGCAGGGGAATGTAGGGGCACCACGAGGGAGATTTATTTCCTATCTGAAAGCCAGGAAAATGATTGCTAAAGGTTACATATGTAATTTAGTACGGGTGAAAGATACTGAAGTGGAACCACTAACTCCGCAGTCGGTTCCAGTGGTCAATGAATTTCTAGATGTGTTCCCAGAGGATCTTACAGGCTTACCCCCAGAACGGGAAGTAGAATTTGGCATTGATGTGATTCCAGGCACTCAGCCTATTTCTATTCCTCCATATAGAATGGCTCCAGCAGAATTGCATGAATTGAAGGAGCAATTGAAAGATTTGCTGGACAAGGGCTTCATTAGACCTAGTGTGTCCCAGTGGGGTGCACCGATATTATTTGTACGGAAGAAAGATGGCACGTTGAGAATGTGCATCGACTATCGGCAATTGAATAAGGTAACGATCAAGAACAAATATCCCCTCCCTCGAATTGATGATTTGTTTGATCAGTTACAGGGTGCCAGGTGTTTTTCAAAGATCAACTTGAGGTCGGGTTACCATCAAGTCAGAGTCAGAGAAGAAGATGTACCCAAGACAGCTTTTCGAACACGGTATGACCATTATGAATTTCTAGTTATGTCATTTGGACTAACAAATGCACCAACTGTGTTCATGGATTTGATGAATAGGGTGTTTAAGCCATTTCTGGACGTGTTCGTTACAGTGTTTATAGATGACATCCTAGTTTATTCCAGAACACCGAAGGACCATGCTAATCACTTACAGCAGGTGCTACAGATTCTCTGTGAGCGTAAGTTGTATGCAAAGTTCTCCAAGTGTGAGTTTTGGTTAAAATCAGTTGCATTCTTGGGTCACATTGTGTCAGATGAAGGGATACAGGTTTATACACATAAGATTGAAGCAGTGAAAAATTGGCCAAGACCTACGACACCCACAAAGATTCATAGTTTTCTTGGACTGGTAGGTTATTACCGAAGATATGTGGAAGGTTTTTCCTCTATTGCTGCACCGTTAACAAAGCTTACACACAAAGCAGTTAAATTTCAGTGGAATGATGCGTGTGAGAAAAGCTTCGAAAAGTTGAAAGATAAATTAACCTCCACACCAGTTTTAGTACTTCCTAAAGGTACTGAAGGTTATGCAGTGTATTGTGATGCTTTCGGGGTTGGCCTCGGATCTGTATTGATACAGCACGGTAATGTCATAGCATATGCCTCACGACAGTTGCGACCACATGAAAGAAACTATCCCATACATGATCTTGAATTAGCAGCGGTGGTTTTTGCTTTAAAGATATGGCGTCATTATTTATAAGGAGTTCATGTTGATATCTATACTGATCACAAAAGCTTGCAGTATATCTTTAAGCATAAAGAACTCAATTTAAGGCAAAGAAGGTGGCTTGAGTTATTAAAAGATTATGCTATTGATATTCTACACCATCCAGGAAAAGCAAATGTGGTAGCTGACACATTAAGTCGCAAGACAGTAGAAAGCACTAGTGGTCAAGGGACGGAAAATAAAGAAATACTCAAAGATATACATCAATTAGCTAGCTTGGGGGTTCGTCTTCTTGAATCCTCAGATGAAGGAGTTATTGTACGAAATGCGGCTGAATCTTTGCTAATAGCTGAGGTGAAAGAAAAGCAGTTGACAGATCCTATGTTAATAAAGTTAAAGGAGAATGTAGAAAAGAATTTGACAAAGGCATTTGATCTAACACAAGAAGGGGTGCTACAATGCCAAGGTAGATTATGCGTACCAGATATAGATGAACTGCGGAAATGAATTATGATGGAGGCGCATCATTCACGCTATTCTATCCATCCGGGTGCTACTAAAATGTATCGTGACTTAAAAGAAGTGTATTGGTGGGGAAATATAAAGAAGAATATTGCAGAACATGTCGCTCAGTGTCCGAATTGTCAACAAGTAAAGGTAGAGCATCAGAAACCAAGAGGTTACATGCAATGTATTAATCTTTCAGTCTGGAAATGGGATATGATTAATATGGACTTTATCACAGGTTTGCCCCGTACATTGCGGAAATTTGATTCTATATGGGTTATAGTGGACAGGCTTACCAAGTCAGCGCATTTTCTACCAGTCAAGACCACCCATACAACTGAGGATTATGCAAACTTATATGTGAAAGAGATAGTACGATTATATGGTATTCCACTTTCCATTATATCAGATAGAGGAGCACAGTTCACAGTGCATTTTTGGAGATCTTTTCGGCAAAGTTTGGGAACACAGGTGAATTTGAGTACAACTTTCCATCCTCAGACTGATGGACAAGAAGAACGTACTATCCAAACACTTTAAGATATGCTACGAGCTTGTGTGTTAGATTTTTAAGGTAGTTGGGATGACCATCTGCCTCTTATTGAATTTGCTTACAATAATAGCTATCATTCAAGTATTAAAATGGCACCTTATGAAGCATTATATGGACAAAAATGTAGATCACCAATTGGTTGGTTTGAAGCAGGTGAGACTGCTTTACTTGGCCCAGACCTTGTTCATCAGGCTATAGAGAAGGTTAAAGTGATTCAACAACGATTACAGACGGCCCAGAGTCGACATAAGTCATATTCTGATGTTAGAAGAAGAGGAATTGAGTTCGCCATAGGTGGTTGGGTATTTCTGAAGGTGTCACCAATGAAAGGGGTAATGCGATTCGAGAAGAAAGGGAAATTGAGTCCACGGTATATAGGCCCATATGAAATTATTAGAAGATTTGGGCAGGTTGCGTATGAGTTGGCGCTACCCCAAGAACTCTCCACAGTTCATCCAGTATTCCATGTGTTGATGCTTCAAAAATGCATAGGAGATCCATCTCATTTTACTCCTATTGATGATGTACAGGTTACAGAGAATCTTACCTATGAGGAAATACCTATTTCCATTCTGGATAGACAAGTGCGGAGGATGAGGAATAAAGATATAGCATCCGTAAAGGTACTTTGGAGAAATCAGCAAATAGAAGAGGTCACATGGGAAGCTGAAGAAATGATGAAATCCAAGTACCCTCATTTGTTCCAAGGGGAAGAATGACAAGTAAGAATTTATAAGCTTTGAGTATATCTTTATATGATGACATGAAGAATGTTCCTAAACTTGTAATTGTTTACTTTGAAATGATAACACTAACATTCGAGGACGAATGTTCCTAAGGAGGGAGAGAATGTAACACCCCGTACGTTTCAAAGTCTAGATGACAACCGTAACATTTATGGAAATATAGAAACATGAGAGAATTGATGAATTATGTATCAATATGTGGGCATTTAAAAGTCTTGTACAATTGGGCCCAAAAAAAAGCTCAAAATCATAAGGAAGACATGGCCCAAAAGAATTTTTGACCCATTCTTGCATTGCTCATCCATTGACAAAGTAAACCCACCAAGTGTGTGGATAAGAATCATTCAAAAGGGAATATATAAACCCATAAATCAGATTTTTATTCATTAGATACACACATGCCTTTTTAACATTTTTCTTACACATTATCTCTCACACAAAAACCCTAAGGCAACTACTTGTTGGGCAAAGATCACTCTTTGGTAAGTATTTATTCTTATGGTTCAGTATATAATATGTTTAATAAGGTGTATAAATCATGTTGGTTGTGTTGGCAAAGTGTTGGACAGTGTGCTATGTGTAAAACTGTCTATTTTTGCAATCAGAGAATGGTTTTTGTCTCGTGAACTTGAACATGGACTTATGGTCATGAAGGAATTGAACTTGATGGATTAAATATTTACATATGAGATGTTATTATAGTCTTACCTTTTTTCGTTCTTGTGTATAATGTTTGGAGTTGCTATTGTAAAATTGGTTATGGTTTTGGGTGACGTATTGGTCGTAAAGTGCAGTTTTGGGTGTTGTTATGTGTGTTGTGAGACCATGGCTGAATGTTTGTGTTTAAGATGATAAAAATATATCAAAATAATTTTAGTTATGATCATGGACCATTCATGGAATTAAAAGACCCAAAAGAGGCCATTTCGGACCAAAACGGGCATCCGCCCCCGCAGATGAGGGCATCTGCGGGCGCAGATGCCTATGCATATGCCCTTGGAATTTTCCATAGGCCATATGCACGTGCACCTGAGCCACCTTCGGGTGCAGGTGGCAATGTAGGTCAGCCAGTTTTCCGTTTTGAGTGGTTTCGTTTCTAGTTGATCCCCGAAGGCCCCTATACCCTTTTTGGATGTAATTATCAACTTGTGATGTCATTTTAATGACTTTAAAGTATCGTATGGAGGTGTGTTGGACTATATTAATTATTTATGTTTTTTCATATGTTGTTATGAAGGAGTAATTGCGACAGAATGATGAAGAGAAAAGCGTAAAGGGTAAGTGTGGTGTGAAATACTATCGATGTATGATCTCTTGGTCAATGTGCGTAATGTTATGGTGTTGTTGATATGATAATTCCTTGGAGTGTATTGTAAGGGGGTGACATGATGTTATACGGTAGTCATACAGTTCATTGTTGTCTTGTACGCTTGTATAGTAACTAGTTGCTAATGTAAGTTTCGGTATGAACTTGTATTGTAGAGTAAGACGTAAAGAAAAAGCTGGACTATTGTGTTCATACATAGACTTGTGCATTCATACTTGGAAGTGCAGGTATGTAAGGTTACTTTGTCCGTATTTTTCTGCAGCATATAGAATTCACATTGACGTTACAATTGTCCTATTCCGAAATGCGTTAAGGTATACTAGTTCCGGTTACCAATGGTTATTATCACAAGTTTCCTATTCATTGATAATGTTCCAAAAGCCCAATAAAGTTATGTTCCAAAGTTCCAATATTGTTTATGCTCATGCATCTCGTTCAATGATCATTGTCCAATGGTTCCAATAGTGTTTGTTTTCCAAAAGGCTATATTTCCAAATAATGTTATTTTCACATCTCTTACTCATTGGTTAATGATCCAAAGCTTCACATAATGTTATGGCTATCATTGTATCAATCTCAAAGTAATGAATAAAGTAATGCATATGTGGTTAATGATCAAGTATGGGTGGCAGCTTTGGGGGCGAAATGCCTAGCTCAAGCCGATCCCAAGATTGTTGGATCAGGGGAAGTCCTGGGGGCATAAGCCTAGCTCAGATCGAAACTGACGGGGGCAGCTCTAGAGGTATAATCCTAGCTCGAGACGAACCTGATATGTTGGTTTATGGGTGGCAGCTCTAGAGGTAATAACCTAGCTCGAGCCGAACCCAATGCTTTGATTCTTAGGGTGGCAGCTCTGGGGGCATAAGCCTAGCTCGAGCCGATCCCAACATAATGATATATTATGTTAAAACCCACTGTTCAGTCGAGGCTCGGGTTTCACAGTTCACAAGCAAATATGAATAACCATAGAATCAAAGGAACAAAGAAAGTAGAGAAAGCAATAGACATGGTTTCCAAAGTACAATATTGTGACTTATCCCTATTGATCATTTATTGTATTTGAGTTCATTGACATGTATACATATTATACAAGTTTCATATGGCCTTACATACTCAGTACATTCTTTGTACTGACCCCTCTTGGGGAATTTACCTTACTTGCTGCAGGCGCAGGTTCTAGTAGGCCTCTACAGTAGGTTGCCAGTCATTACCGATCATTGGTGAGCTCCAGTTAGTGCGGGGCATCTTCGAGTCACAGTTGTACATATGTTTTGGTGTTGTACATGTAGTATAAAGCGGGGACTTGTCCCGACTTTTAGTTCATCGTGGTCAATGCACTTGGTAAAGGCTTTTGTAGACAGATGTGGGTGTATAAATGTAAAAGGTACATGTCGTTTTTGACTTGATGGCCTCAACGACCAAGTTTTATATATGTATATATGTCACATGTTCCATGAATTTTGTTATTAGCATCATAAGCTCCTACGTGATAAGGGTATTTCTGATGGCATGCATATGAATGAACATAAGTACAGGTTGGTTCTCTCGAGCCTTATCGGCTAAGGGTGCCAATCACGTCTCGATGGGATTTGGGATGTGACAGTAGGGGTAGATCTGGGGGTAAAAACCTAGCTCGAGCCGAACCTGATTTATTGATTTATGGGTGGTAGCTCTGGGGGCATAGGCCCAGCTTGAGCCGATCCTAATGTTATTCACCACTGATCAGTTGGTCCCGAGCATTGTACGATGTGGCATGACAAAAGTTGTATCAGAGCGGGTCATCCTAGGGTGTCTACAAAGCCGTATCTGAGTAGAGTCTTGCTTATGGATGTGTTTTTCCCCACATTTATAAGTAGGAGGCTATGGGACATTTAGGATTTGTCTCTTTTCTTCATTTCCTAGATCGTGCAATAGAGCCAAAGTTGTAGGTGGAGTCATATTTAGTCACTGAATTTGTTTTATGTTTTTGTTTCCTCAGTATAGCAAAATTCCGTTTACAAGGAGAAACAGGGGTAAAGGTAAGAAGGGAGACATGGCTGCCAAAGTAGGAACCACTAAATCACCACTTGAATGAGTTAATCAAGGTGAATCTGAAAATGACTTTGCATCGCGGGCTTCTTCTACTCTTCCACCTCCAGAAGAGCCAAGAAGGAGAGGAGTACCCCCAGAACCACCTATTAATGCTACTGAGCAGGATTTAAGAAATGCGATGCAAATGTTGACTCGTATAGTTGCTACACAAAATCAAGGACAAGCTGGTCCAACTATAAGTAATGACGGTGCGGATAGGACAACTAGTCGGTAGACGCAGGATTTTCTTAAATTAGACTATCCCACATTCACCAGGTCAGATCTTAATGAAGACCCACAAGACTTAATGGACCAAATTCTAAGGGCTTTTGATGTTATGCATGTATCTGGTACAGAAACAATTGTGCTTACAACATATAGATTAAAAGGACAGGCTATATTATGGTACAAAGATTGGAAATGATCTAGGGGTATCAGTACACTTCCAGCTAGTTGGGAAGAATTCAAAGCGGTATTCCTTGATCATTACCTTCCATCTTCACCAAGGTAATATGAGTGTGAGGGAGTACAGCCTTCGATTTAACTCTTAGGCCAGGTACGCTCCTAATGTAGTAGCTACTATGGACGATAGAGTTCATCGGTGTGTGGATAGATTGGATCCATATTTGGTTAGGGATTGTACTATTGCTGCTTTGAATAGAGACATGGATATACCCAGGATACAAGCTTTTGTACAGAAGATGGAGGATCAGAGGCAAAGGAGAAGAACGCAAGAATTTGAAAGAGGACCGTCAAAGAGGGCTAAACCTATGGGATAGTTCATGGCGTCCCAAGGAGAATTTAGGCTTCGGGTTTTTAATAGACTGCCTAGACCATCATTTTCTTATTATACAGTAGGTACTCCATCCCAATTTCGAGGGTAGAGGCAGTCAAGTTGGGCAAAGTAGTGGGATTCAAGGTTCACAGACAGCAGGGTATCAAGAACAAGGAAGAATGAGACAATCGAGGTTTTATCATCAGCCATGTCAGTACTGCGGAAAGCATCATTTAGGTACATGTCGGCTTGGGACAGATGCTTGTTTCTGATGTGGTATGTCGGGGCACATAATGAGAGAGTGCCCATGGAGGGGTATGGGTAGTATGGCGCGACCGACTGGATTAGCCGTTGCATCATCCTCATCGGGTGTACAACCTACTGGGCGTGGTAGAGGTGTTCGAGGAGCAGCTAATTGTAGTGGAGTCCAGAACTGTACCTATGCTTTAGTGGATCGGCAGAATTTGGAGGCTTCTCCTGATGTGGTTACAGGTACATTATCCGTTTTTCACATAATGTATATGCATTGATTAATCCGGGCTCTACCCTATCATATGTCACTCCATTGATTGCTGAAAAATTTGAAAGAACATCGAAATTACTAGTCAAGCCATTTGAAGTATCTTCACCCATTGGTGAGTCTATTATAGCTAAGAGAGTCTATCATAATTGTATAGTAACTGTTTGTGATCATGATACGTTGGCTGATCTTATTGAGATGGAAATGGTAGATTTTGATGTTATAATAGGTATGGATTGGTTGGATTCTTGTTATGCCACATTAGATTGCTAAGCTAAGAAGGTACATTTTCGGGC
Source organism: Capsicum rhomboideum (assembly GCA_031232105.1). Classification (NCBI taxonomy): domain Eukaryota; kingdom Viridiplantae; phylum Streptophyta; class Magnoliopsida; order Solanales; family Solanaceae; genus Capsicum; species Capsicum rhomboideum. The sequence continues at coordinate 59,024,525 of CP124718.1, forward strand.
TTTTGTGGAGGGGTAATGTTGGAGCACCGAGAGGTAAAGTTATTTCTTATCTTAAGGCAAATAAAATGATATCCAAGGGTTACATATGCCATCTAGTAAGAGTGCAAGATACCGATGTGAAGCCAACAACTCTTCAATTGGTTCCGGTGGTAAATGAATTCCTTGATGTATTTCCTGAAGATCTTCCAGGTTTGCCTCTAGAACAGGAAGTAGAGTTTGGTATTGATGTGATTCTAGGTACTCAGCCTATCTCTATTCCTCCGTATAGAATGGCCCCGGTAGAGTTACAGGAATTGAAGGTGTAATTAAAAGACTTGCTGGACAAGGGATTCATAAGGCCTAGTATGTCCCCATGGGGTGCACCAGTGTTATTTGTATGCAAGAAAGATGGCACGTTGAGAATATGTATTGATTATATGCAACTGAATAAGGTAACAGTCAAGAAAAAATATCCCCTCCCCAGAATTGATGATTTGTTTGATCAATTACAGGGTACCAAATGCTTCTCAAAGATTGACTTGAGATCGGGTTATTATCAAGTAAGGGTTAGAGAAAAAGATATACCCAAGACTGCTTTCCGAACATGGTACGGTCATTATGAGTTTTTAGTTATGTCATTTGGGCTAACAAATGCACCAACAATTTTTATGGATTTGATGAATACGGTGCTCAATCCGTTCTTAGATGTGTTTGTGACAGTGTTTATAGATGATATTCTAGTTTATTCAAGATCAAAATAGGACCATGCTAATCACTTATGGCAGGGGTTACAGATTTTTCGTGATCGTAAGTTATATGCAAAGTTCTCTAAATGTGAATTTTGGTTAAAATCTGTAGCATTCTTGGGTCATATAGTGTCGGATGAAGGAATAAGGGTTGATACTCAAAAGATAGAAGCTATGAAGAACTGGCCAAGACCTACAACGCCTACAGAGATTCGTAGTTTTCTTGGGTTGGCAGGTTATTATAGAAGGTTTGTTGAAGGATTTTCTTCTATTGTTGCACCTTTGACAAAGCTAACATATAAGGAAACCAAGTTTCAATGGAACGATGCATGTGAAAAGAGTTTCCAAAATCTAAAGAGTAAGTTGACTTCTACACCCGTATTGGTACTTCCAGAAGGCACAAAAGGGTATGCAGTCTATTGTGATGCTTCAGGAGTTGGCTTAGGATGTGTATTGATGCAGCACGGTAATGTAATAGCTTATACCTTAAGACAGTTATGGCCACATGAGAGAAATTATCCGACACATGATCTTGGGCTAGCAGCTGTGATATTTGCTTTAAAGATATGGCACCACTACTTGTATGGGGTTCACGTTGACATATATACCAATCATAAGAGTTTGCAGTATATTTTCAAGCAGAAGGACCTAAATTTGAGGCAGCGAAGGTGGCTGGAACTACTAAAAGATTATGATATCGATATCTTATACCATCCAGGAAAAACAAATATGGTAGCCAATGCATTAAGCCGTAAAGTCATAGGAAGCACTGATCGCCAGCTCACGGAAAATCAAGGTATAATCAAGGTCTACATCAACTAGCTAGCTTGGGGGTTCGTCTTCTTGAAACTCCAAATGAAGAAATTATGGTGCAAAATGTGGCAGAATCTTCATTAGTAGCTGAAGTGAAGGAAAAACAGTATGCGGATCCTATTTTATTGCATCTGAAAGAGAATGTACAACAAGGTTTGACAAAGGCATTTGATCTTATGCAAGAGGGAGTGCTTCAGTGCCAAAGTAGATTGTGTGTACCTGATGTAGATGAGCTAAGGAGATGGATTTTGAAAGAGGCACATCATTCACGATATTCTATTCATCCGGGAGCCACCAAAATGTATCATGATTTGAAAGAAATGTAGTGGTGGGGTGGGGTAACATGAAAAAGAACATTACAGAATTCATAGCCCAATGTCCAAATTGTCAACAAGTAAAAATAGAGCATCAGAAGCCTGGAGGTTATATGCAATGTATGGATATTCCAATCTGGAAATGGGACATGATCAACATGGATTTCATCATAGGTTTGCCTTGTACACTTCGAAAATTTGATTCCATATGGGTAATAGTTGACAGGCTTACCAAATCGGCACACTTTCTACCCATCAAGACCACCTACACAACTGAAGATTATGCGAGGTTGTATATTAAAGAGATAGTTTGACTACACGGAATTCCAATCTCCATTATATCAGACAGGGGAGCTCAATTTACTGCACACTTTTGGAAATCTTTTCAGAAGAGTTTGGGAACCCAATTGAATTTAAGTATGGCTTTTCATCCTCAAACAGATGGAAAAGTAGAACATACCATACAAACACTTGAAGATATGCTACGAGCTTGCACTTGGGATGATAATTTACCTCTTATTGAATTTACCTACAATAATAGCTATCATTCAAGTATCAAAATGGCGCCTTACGAAGCTTTATATGGAAAAAAGTGTAGATCACTAATTAGATGGTTTGAAGCGGGTGAAACTGCCTTATTTGGGCCAGATCTTGTTCATCAAGCTATGGAGAAGGTTAAGGTGATACAACATCGGCTACAAATGACCCAAAGTCGGCACAAGTCATATGCTGATGTTAGAAGAAGGGGGCTAGAATTTGCCATAGGTGATTGGGTATTCTTGAAAGTGTCACCAATGAAAGGTGTAATGAGATTTGGGAAGAGGGGAAAGCTGAGTCCACGTTATATAGGGCCATTTAAGATTATCCGAAGATTTGGTCAAGTTGCGTATGAATTGGAGGTACCCCAAGAACTTTCCACAGTTCATCCAGTGTTTCATGTTTCAATGCTTTAGAAGTGCATAGGAGATCTATCTCGTATTGCTCCCACTGAAGATGTACAAGTTACGAAAGATCTCACCTATGAAGAAGTACCTATTGCTATTCTGAGTCGACAAGTTAAGAGGTTAAGAAATAAAGAAGTAGCTTCCATAAAAGTGCTTTGGAAAAATCAGCAAGTAGAAGAAAACATATGGGAAGCTGAGGAAATGATAAATTCTAAGTACCCACATTTATTTCAAACAGAAGAGAAAGTTTAAGATGCAGAATTGGAGCAATAACAAGTAAGTATATAGAAGTATTATGTGTATGTGATAATATGAAGAATGAACTTAGACTTGAACTTGTTTATATTGGGTAATGTTACTAACATTATTGGATGAATGTTCCTAAGGGGGAAAGATGTAAGACCCCGTACATTTCTGAACTTATTTGACTACCTTAACATTTATGGACTTGTTTAAACTTGAGATAGTTGGTGTATTACCCACTAAATTTATTGGGCTGAATTAATATTATGTTTATGGACTTAATTGAGGCCCAAATTAAGTAAATAAGACATGGGCCCAAAAGAAGATGATCCATTTAAAAATGGACCAAGTATACACATCATCTACTTCAAATTTTTGACCAAATAATTGGCTAAGGATGACCAAAGGATAGGCGGTTTGGAGGGGATATATAAGGCTGAAATTCAGCTCATTTTTCTACACAACACACTTGTAAAAATCAGATTTTCAATCAAATACTTTCTCCTCTCTCAAACCCTAGCCGCCCAAATTTTCTCTAAGGATTTTTGGACAAATCTTCCACTTGCAAGACTTGGTAAGTGTTTACCCTTATAGATTAATATATTATATGCATAAGAGGTTGTGTAAATCATGTTGGTTATGTTTAAAAAGTGTTGAGTAGTCCACTTTATATGTAGTAGTCCACTTTTGCTTAGTCGCTAAAGGATTTGCCTTCTATGTGGTTTAGACTTGAAAGGGGACTTAAGGTCTTGAAGGAATTGAATTATATGGATGAAATTTCAGTATGTTTAAGTGTGGTTCTATCCCTAATTCTTTACTCCTTGTGTATGACTTGTGGAAATGTTTATACGTAATTGTGCATGGAACGTGTGGTGTAGTGGAAAGAGAATATTTTCTTGTGATGTTGATGCGAATTTTGAAACCATTGTGGACTTTTTTTGGTGTGTTGTTTTGAAATGTATTTAGGTGACTTTCTGTAATAAATATGTGACGTGGTATTGAGGTGGAAATGTAAAGTATAAACTTGGTGTGAAAACATATCGGTTTGTGATGTCTATGTTGATGTGTGGACTATTTTGGTGTTGTTGGTATTGTGAGGCAGTAAATTGTATTGTAGGAGGGTGGAATGAAGTTATATGTTAGTATAAAGGAAGGTAGAATGATATACCATGTGTTTGAGATTTTGGATAGTTTTTACTTCCCGTCAAGTAGCTAATTATCGCCTTGTAAACTTATAATGTAATTGGCTTTTAATGTGAGCTCCATTATGTATTCATATTGTAGAGTAAAGCTTTAAGTAAGAGATGAATTGTTGTAGACACATGTTGAAAATATAAGGTATGTAAGGTTACTCTTTTCCGTATCCTTTGGCCGCACCTATTGTTCACATCGTTACCAAACTTGTTTACACTCCGAAATGTTTTAAAGTATCTCATTCCAAGTTTGTTAGCAATTGTCATTTACGTGTCTCTTATTTGTTGACTATTATTCCAAAGCTCCAATAATGTTATGACCACCGATATAACAATCTCACAAAAATTATACAAATGAAGTAATCATATTTGGTTGAGTACGGGTGGTAGCTCTGGGGGTGAAAGCCTAGCTCGAGCTGATCCTGATGGATTATTGGATGCAGGGGGTAGATCTAGGGTTGAAAACCCAGCTTGAGTCGAACCTGATTTATTGATTTATGGGTGGTATCTCTGGGGGCATAAGCCTAGCTCGAGCCGATCCCAATGTTATTCACCACTGATCAGTTGGTCCCGGGCATTGTATGATGTATATTGATATGAAGGTAAAAAGGAAAGAAATGAATGTAATGTACATGGTTCCACATATACAGTACGGTGGTATATCAATATTATCTATTGACTTGTATTTGTTTCCATTTGAGTTCCTATATTTCATATAGTTACTTATAGCCTTACATACTCAATACATTCTTTCGTACTGACGTCCCTTTGGGGACCTGTATCACTTGATGCATGCACAAGAGCTAGTAGACCTTCAAAGTAGGGTACGGGTCATCTACAGGCTATTGGTGAGCTCCAGGTTGATTCGGGGATTTTTGAGTCATTTGTATATATTTTTGGTACTGTGTAGTAGTTGTATAAGGCGGGGACTTGTCCCGACCTTAGTCATGGTTATATATCTTTTGGCTTTGTATACATTGTAAAGTCAAATGTAGAAGTGTCTTACCTTTTAGACGTTGTGGCCCCAACGACCAAGTCTCGTATCTGTTTTGAACGTCTTTACATAACTTTCGTCATCGATATATTATATCTGCAGGTGGCAGAATTTTTGTTCACTTAATGGAATGCATATGAATGTACACGGTCATAGGTTGGTTCTCTCGGGCCTTTATGGCTATGGGTCCTTGTCCTCCCCAATGGGATTTGAGGCTTGACATTGATCTGGAACAAAAAGATTTGAATATAAAGGGAAGACAATTACAATTAATATTATAACTTGTATATATAGGTCGGCCGTTACTCTTACTATATAGGTGTCAAGTGTGATTGTGGATATAAAGTTAAACATGAATGCAAGTTCACCTCTTAAGAGAATCCCTTCAATTTGTGATTGGATTTCTATGTTGTACAACCTTAATGGGTTTGGTATTTTATAAATTTTGATGCTCGTAGGTTGCACAAACTATTTTCTGGTATTAATTATGCATGTTATTTATATAATACTCATTTGGGTCTAGACCATCATGAACGAAGTGAGAGATGTTGAATTTTGTGTCATGGGCCACCCTATACGGGCTAACCCAACCCATAAGAAAGGGATAAGGATAAGAGAGGTTAAAAGAAGTTACTGCTCCACTTTTATTTATTAACTGCAGGTAAATCAGTTCTTTCCAGAGATAAGAAGGTGAAAAACTCTCTCTATCTTTCTTAGAAAAAATTTGACGTTCTTTTTCCTCTTCTTGAAAATAAAGAAATCTTTTTTCTTGTTCTTATAGAAACACACAAAAGAAAAAAATCTTTTAGTTAGTGGACTCAAAACTTTATTTACTAGTAATTCAAAGTGAACTTATATAAATTCTTTAGGTGACAATAATAACTATGTCTGCTGCAATCAGAATGTACATAATCTATTATTCTTGCTCCATGTGTGTTTATCAACAATATTAAAGCCAACACAATAAAGAAAAAAACTTATTGAATGAAAATATTATTTAATTACATAAGTAATAAAAAATATAGAAATAACAAGGACAGGGAAAAGAAAAAAGAAGAAATAAATTTATCTGGAAAGAAAAAGAACTAATCTTTGTGCTTTGAATTGGGGGAATGCTTGCATATAGAAAAAAAAGGGGGAAAGAGAGTGATTGAAAGAAATTTATAGAATAGAAATAAGAGTTCCTAAACAATCAAATTAAACTCCTTAGAAGTCTTTGTTTGTTATCTAAATCTAAATATGCATAGGAAAATCGAAAAAAGTTAATTGAGATGTATGTAGAACTTTGAACTTCCAAAAACATGAAATAAAAGAAGTGAGAAACAAAAAATAAACTAAAAAAGCTGAAAAAGCTCTCTTTTCTCTCATGACTAACCTAGCCATCATCATCATCTGAACCTAAATCTCACTGAAAATGGCCAACCAGGCCACTGGTCAGCCTGTTCCTAAGGTTGGCCAGTCACCTCTTACAATTACCTTCGATAATTTTCCCTCTTTATCACAAAATACCTCCAATGTGCCTAATACTTTGCCTAGAATGTCCACACTAACCAAAGATCCCTCAACGCAGTTGGGTCAGCATGCCAACTTGTTGAAGCCTTTGACCATCAACACTCCTAAAGCTCAAGCTAAATCCTCTATTGAACCTATTCCAATCAAGAAGCTAAATTTCATTAATGGTATTGCTCGAGTCATGTGGACTGAGAAAGAAGTGGATCAGATGAATATGATTGAAGAATTGCAATACGCAGTAATTGGGAGGTTTTCCTATGGATGTACGGAGTTGAAAGATCTTAGAGTTCAAATTACTAAGCAACTCAATATGAAAGGGGATTGGAGAATTAGATTTTTCAGAAATCGCCACATCCTTATGAGGTTTAACCTGATTGAGGACTTTGTTAATGTGATGTCAAAGAATGTATACTTCATTTTTGCTAAAGATGGATACTCCTATCATATGCAACCTCTAATATATGATGCTTAATTCAAGGTTGATGAGAAAACGACACAAGCAATGGCATGGATTTCTTTCCCCGACCTCAAACCAACCTTTTTTGTGAAAAAATCATTATTTTCTTTAGCATCAGCTGTAGGAAAGCCAATACATTTGGATTTGGCTACTTTAAACAAGATGAGACCTAGTTGTGCTAGGGTTAAGGTGCAGGTAGACCTCTTAGCAGACCTACCTAAGTGTGTTGAGATAAAAATTATTCACTCGAGCACTAAGGGATCAAGGATTGAACAGGTGAAAATCAAGTATGATTGTCTACCTAAGTACTGTAAGAAGTGTATGTTACAAGGGTATAATGAGCAAGAATGTAGGGTAATTCATCCAGAATTAAGGAAAGATCAGTAAGAGAAACCAAATAAGGAGAATGATACGCAAAAAGGGAGGTGGAAGATATTCTATTGAAAGGTTAAGGAGAAAGAAGAACATTTCAAAGGCACCAGTGGAACCTAACCAAGTGAAGCTTTACTATTGAAAAATGACAAAGGATACCTTAGTGAAAAGGCTACAACACCAGACAAAGGGATTTGTAATGACAATCTATTTGAAACACTGATAGAAGAAAGAGAGGAGCACACACAAGCAGATAATAAAGTTATTACATCAATAAGAAAGGAACTAGAAAATGATAAGCAAGAAGAGGGGCTTAAGAATAAAATATCCACTAAGGAATGGATCTCCAGGTCATTTCACTGCCAAGGAAAAGAGATGAATTCAACTCCTTCAGTAGATAAACATGGCAATCCTGCAGGGCAAAAAGAAATTGAACCAGTTGTGTAAAATAAATCAATAAAAAACCATATATCAGATGGTGAAAATAGAGACAATTCCTTATCCAATATCAAAGATGGTTCTCCAACAGGTCCTGGTGAGAAACAGACAAAGAACTCTATAATAGAGCAACAAAGTGCTGCAATAAGAGATCAGGAACAAGTAGCAACAATAGTTATCAGTAATGTAGAACATGGTGAGATGAAGAAATGGAGCAAAAAAGACTCTATGAATGCAACAACAGAAAATAAATTGGCAATTATTGACACTCTAATAGCTGTTGATGAAATAGAAATATGGAGTGGTAATATAGAGTCACATACTACAGTACTACATAACATTTATGAGGAGGTAAAGGTTTATGAACAGTAAGAAGGCAGAGAAGAGAAGAGCTTAACAGATCAACAAGAGGATCAAATTTATAGAGATATTTATATATCTCCTAGAGCTATTAAATATGTTAAGTCTACAAGGAAGGGGAAACAATAGGGTAATGGTGAGGCTTCACAGCCTATTAGAATTCAGCCACAGAGAAAGGAATTATCTCAATAAGTTAAAAAATGATGAAAGCATTTATTTGGAATATTGGATCTGTTAAGTCATAAAAGGCTTTTCCGAGAATTCAGATATTTCACTAGTTTCATAAATTTGCTTCATAGATTTGCTAGAGCCTTTTCAACACATCAGATTCATCAACAGATATAGAAGTAGATTACATATGCCACTAGTGTTGCACAATTATAATGGAAAGATTTGGTTCTTTGTTAATCATGATTTCAATGCTTCAATTGTTAGTGACACAAAAAATAGTTATCCATGTTATTAAGCAATCAATCTCTTGGTATTTATTTTCTGGTGACAACTGCTTATGCAAAATGTGATAGGAGTAAGAGGTTAGAGTTATGCGATAGCATTTACTCTATATCCAATAGTAACACTAGACCTTGGGTTATAGGGGTGATTTCAATGCTGTTCTAAATAGAGCAGAAAAGGTTGGTGGGGTCTTGGTGGTTGATGCAGATGTAGAAGACTTCCCAAAATTGTATTAAATTCTGTGATTTATTACAAATATAGTATAAGGGCAACCCTTTTACTTGGTGGAATGGAAAAGCAGGAGATGATCGTATTTTTGAGAGATTTGATTGAATGTTATCTAATTTTGAGCTTCAGGGTTTGTATACATATGCAGAGGTGGATCATTTACCCAAAGATGGGCCTGGTGATGCTCTTTTATTACTAAGTTGTGATAATAGGATTAACAGATTTCAAAGACCTTTCAATTTTCTGAAATCTTGGACTGAACATGCAGACTTGAAAGAGGTGGTTGGAAGGAACTGGGCACTGATTGCACAAAAAATCCATTTTTGGATTTTAAAAGAAAGATAAAGTAGGTAAAGAAGGCTCTCTCACCGTGGAGTAGACAAACTTATGGGGATATATTTCAGTATCTTCTCATTAAAGAAGAGATAGCAAAGATCAAAGAGGAATTATTTGAAAAGTATCTATCTCAAAAAAATAGGGAAGTTATGCAGAGGGCTAAGGCTGAATATACTAGATATTTGCACTTGGAGGAGAGTTATTGGTAGTAGAAGGCTAGGTATAATTGGTTTGAAAGTGGAGATAGAAACACAAGGTTCTTTCATAGTTTTGTAAAAAGAAGGAGAAATAAATTAAAGGTGACCAGAATTTGAATGATCAGGGATGTTGTCTAGAAGAGGAAGATCAAATTGCTAATGAAGCCATTGATTTTTATCAGAAGCATTTCACTCAAGAGAGAGATGCTACTGATTTTACTCTTTTACAACACATACTAGAGTTAGCCACAGATAAGGAAAATGCTATATTAGGGGCACTTCCAGATGAAGCAGAGATAAAAAAGGCTATTTTTAGCTTGCATGTTGATAGTGCTTATGGTCCAGATGGACTATCTGGGAGGTTTTACCAATCTTGTTAGGAAATTGTAAGCTCTGATGTGATTAGAATGGTACTGGATTTCTTTGCAGGTAATACGCTTCTAAAGTTTATCACTCATACTAATCTAGTACTCATACCTAGGAAAGACATAGTGCAGTCTTTCTCAAACTTGAGGTCTATTATTTTAAGTAACTTTGAGAATAAGATTTCTTCAAGAATTGTGCATGATAGAATGGAGAATTTTTTGCTTAGATTGATTTCCCCTAATCTATTATGTTTTGTTAAAGGGAGAAGCATTGTTAAAAATGTGTTATTAACCTAGGAGTTGGTTACTGATATAGAAAAAAGCGGGAAACCTTCCAATGTAGTCTTAAAGATGGACATGGCTAAAACCTATGATAGAGTCTCTTGGTTTTTTTTAATGAAAGTTCTTAGAAAGATAGGCTTCTCTAATGGAGTGGTGGATGTGATTTGGAAACTGATCTATAATAACGACTACTCAGTTCTGCTAATTGGTCAATCAATTCTATTTTTTCACTCTACTAAAGGGGTAAAACAACCCTGCTCTCTTTATTTTATCTGCTGAGGTCATGAAACAATCTCTTAATTAGTTATTTGAGGATGAATCTTATGTAGGATATGGAATACCTAAGTGGAGCTCAAATCTTAACCACTTAGCATATGCGGATGATACTATTATTTTACCTCCTCTAATGAATACTCTATTGGAAAGATTATGCTAATTTTGCAGGAGTATGATTAGGAATTTGTTCAGAAGGTGAATAAAGAAAAAAACTTCTTTTATATGCGCCAAAATACCCCTATGGGTGTATTGAAACAGATAGAACAAATTACAGGGATGACCAAGGGTTCCTTTCTTCTAAAATACCTTAGATGTCCCATCTCACACTCAAAGAAGAAGAAGGAGCACTATGCAGATCTGATGGATAGAGTTAGGAGTAAATTACAAGCATGGAAGGGTAGGTTGTTATCTTATGGGGGCAAAGAAGTGATGCTAAAAAGTGTTCTACAGAGTATTCCAATCTATGTTCTCTCAGAAATTGTTCCTCCTAAAAGTAACAAATTCCAACATTGGTGTAGTGGAGAGGAGGACTTCAAGTGTGGAAAACAATTCTAGAAATAGGAAAGTTATTGAATAATTTCTATGGTGGGAGCCAATAAGTGGTATTTATACCATATGGTTTGATAATTGGACTAATACTGGTCCATTATTCCTACATTAGACCGAAGTACAATCTTGCCATCCTTTGAAGGATGTTGGGGAATTTTTTAAGGAGGATGGATGGGGATTATGAATCAATACAGGATATAGTCCAAGAATAAGTATTGGAACATGTCAAAAATAATAGGAAGTTTGTACATGTACAATATGAGAATGAGATGGAAAAACCTTGGTGGATAAAAAATAGCACTGGAAAGTTCACTACTAAGAGTGCTTTGGAATTACTGAGGCAAAGAGCAGATACCAAGAAGATATCAAGGCACTATGGAGCAAAAGGTTACATTTTAAGTATTCATTTCTTACTCGGAGAATATGGTTTGGTGAGGTTATAGTAACAACTTTAATGTATGTTGGAATCCAAATAATTCTGAGGATTGTGGATGTTGTAACATTCCAGAGAGGGAAACTATAGAAAATTTCTTTCTTAAAGGTGAGGAAGCAGATAAAGTATGGAATCATTACTACGGAGCAATAAGAATTATTGAGCAGAGACTAAATTTGAAACAAAGTGTGAGACTGTGGAGAAATATCAAAAGGAATTCTAGACTACAATCTATTTTCAAGGTAGTTCCTATATTAATTCTCTGGTTTTTGTGAAAAAGAAGAAATACTATCTTGCATGGTGGTTCTTATCATGAGAGGAAGGTTTTCTGGGAAATTGAAGATACTATTATGAAATATATCAAGATTAAATTTAATATGGATATATAGGGAAGTGGTTAGGCTAATATCATTGATGCTTTACAAAGGTACATGAGTATATCCTTGACTAGAGTGGTGAAATGGATCCCCCTCTAATGCTTAGTTGAAAGGAAACCCAGATGGTGTTTCAAAGGGAAATCCAGGTCCTAGCTCTATTATATTTTGTATTAGAAATTCTGAAAGGGATTTGTTGGTTGAAAAAGGTTTAAGAATTCAAGATACAACTAGCTTGGTGGCAGAAGCTACAACAACTAGGGAGTACCTACTATACTGTAGGGATAATTCTATTTAGAATATCATTGTGGAGTCAGATTCATAGACTATGGTGCAGATACTTCAAGGAGAATGGGAGGTCCCATGAAGTGTAACAATAGTGGTCAACTCCATTAGATAGCTGATGAGTGTTGTATCAGTAAGAATAGTACATTCCCTTCGGGAAGGTAATACTCTTGCTGATATTTTACTAACCTAGTTTTTGATTTTGCATGTGATTTTCAATTCAACAATTTTGGAGAAGTTCTAGCAAAAGGCAAAAGTATTATCAATCTAGATAAAGTAGGAACACCACACATTAGAAGGACCAGTCAAGACTCATGACATCAAGACTCAAGAAAATTAATTTGTAGACAGGTTTTGACTCTAAACATTAATAAAAAGAGCAACAAGCTATAAGAGATGGAAATACCTTTGTTAATCCAAACAATGGAACAACTAGATCTGGTAGTTGGTAACTTTTATGTTGATGTTTGGGAATCTTGTAGCAAGTCTCGAAGGATTAAAATAAAGACTTTGTGCTCCTCTTGAATCGATTTCTATGATCTGGTAGTGGTATTAGCTTTGTTTTAAGCTCATTCCATCGATTTAAGGAAAAGATAAAAGAAGAACAATAAGAAGAAAGAAAACTGAGACATAGCTCTGGTGAAGATTGATATTGCAGAGGTGATTTGAGCTTGAGATTTAGCGCTATGGCGACATTCAAGAACTCACATTTATCCTAAGAAGATTTGAAGGACCAATTAAGATGCATGACAAAAACATTTAGGAAAGATACTTTGCGAACATGTTTTAAACATTAATAAAAGGAAAAACAAGCTAAAAGAGAAGGAATTACCTTTGTTAGAAGTGATTTCTTTAGATATAAGTCCCTACACCTGGTGAGAGCTTGGGGTGTCGACTGGTTACAGTATCCAAATAATGGTACAACTAGATCAGATAGATGGTAGCTCCAGTGTTGATGCCTGTGAATCCTGTAGCATAAACAAATGATCAAAATAAAGATCTTATGTTCTTTTTGAATCAATTTCTTAGATCTGGTGGTGGTATTAGCTTTGTTTGAAGCTCAATCCATTGATTTAAGGAATTGTTAAAAGAAGAAAAATAAGTAAAAAGGAAATCACAACTTAGCCGAGGTAAAGATTGACAAAGGAGAAGTGAGTAGAGCTTGAGATTTAGTACAAGTCTTTAGCAGCTTTGACAGTGATTGGGATATGAATCTTCAAGAATAAAGCAATCACAAGAACATATTGAGTTGTCACACCTCGAATTCCAACAGGGCAGACTGGCACCCACAACTGTTAAGGCTCGAGAGAACAAATCTTCATTCATATACACTCATACGCATGTCACTCAATAAGCATCACCATCACATAGAGATATAAGATGCCAATAGCGGAAGTCATGGAAAATATATGTTACATATACAAAACTTGTCCGTTAGGGCCATAAAGTTAAAAGAATACGTTCTGTAACACCCCGTACCTTCCTAACCCTACTTGACGACATTGAATAATGTTTACTTAAGTGTCGAGATCCACAAGTATGTATTTTGTAATGTTATTGATGAGATAATTGAATTTGGCCCTCATACATGTGATTAAACCTTCGTAGGAGGTGTTTTGTGACTTCGAGGAATATTTGTGGGGTTAAAAAATGAGGCTTGGAGGACCTCCAAATAAAGGATATTAAGGGTATAAAGTAAGTTAAAGAATAGAACTTGAAGTATCTAACCAAACCCGCGAAGAAAAGTAGAAAAATAGAATTTTTTCAAAAACTAAGGGTGGGGCGCGCTAGAGGGCGTGCCAGGCCGCTCTGTACTAAAATTTTTAGCCCACAGGCAGCAAGCTGGCGTGCCCAAGGGCGTACCAGGCTGGTTTTGCCCACTTTTCAAAGTTGAAAATTTTCTTAAATCCCAAGGGTGCCCGGGGACGTACCGGGCCAATTTTTGTCACGTTTCTTCTACAACCACGAGCATATACATGGAATGGCCAAAGTATTATATTGGTATGATAATATTACTCGTGAACAAATTTGGCATCAAAATGACGATTTTACCCTTTTGGTCAAAGTAGGCCATACGTGGCTAGAATCGCTTGTTTTTGGGATTGAGGCTACAAATATGAATCCCATGAGTAGGAATATAATCGTAACGTGTATGAAATTATTTAAACATGAGAAATTATTTATTTTATTGGATTAAGTGAATTGGGCTAAAAAAAGGCCCAAAATGTGAAAGAAGACATGGGCCGAAAATGGGTCAAATGACCCATTCTTGCCTTGACCTTCTAGACCAAGCATTTAATGCTATAAGAGTGGATAAGGATGGAATTGAGGGCCTATATAAAGGGCCAAAAATCTGATTTTTTAGTCATTTAGAAATCTCATGTCTTTTAGATATTTTTCAATCATTTTTGCTCTCAAACCCTAAGAACTCAAAGCCAACTTTTGGAGAAAGATCATCATTTTTAAAGCTTGGGTAAGTGATTATTGTTATGGATTAATATATTATATGCATGAAAGAGTATGTAAATCATGTTGGTTATGCTTGGAAGTGTTGAACATGGTACTTTGTGTTTTTGGTAAAAGATGTGATATCCATGGAATTGTAACTTGAAATATGACTTGTGATTTTGATAAAAGAGCATGGTATGGATGAAATATCAACATGTATGGTGTGATTATGTTATTAAACTTGTTATTTTTATAAAAGTGTAAATTATGGGATTTTGGCCGATATGTGCTATGAGGTGTATTAAGGTGACTTGATGGATTATTTGTGATGTGGTGTGGATGAGAAGGTATAAAGGAGAAGTTTTGTGGTGAAATGTTATTGATTATCATGTATTGGTCAATGTATGGAATATTGGGGGATTATTGGTATGATAATTTCATCAATGGTTTTTTCAAGGGGGAAATGGCATGTTTAAAGGCAAACATGAAACTCATTATCGTCATATGCATTTGTAAGGTAGTTGGTGGTTAATGTAAACTCCATTATGTATTTGTGTTGTAGAGTGACACCTACAGAAGGAGGGGGACTATTGTATGCACATCAAATATTGTATATTCGTATTGAGAATACAAGGTATGTAAGGTTACTCTGTCCGTATCTTTCTGCGGCAAATAGTATTCACTTTGACGTAACGTATGTCCCATCCCGAAATGTGCTAAGGTATCCTATATCCAGTTATCAATGGTCATTATTATATGTTTCCTACTCATTGATCAATTGTGAATCTCATGTCTCATATTCATGACTAATGTTCCAAAAGCCCAATAAGGTTACGTTCCGAAGTTCCAATAGTGGTTATATTCGTGTATCTTGTTCATTGATTTTTGTCCAATGGTTCCAATGGTGTTATGTTTCCAATAAGGCTATGTTCCCAACAATGTTTGTTCACATGTCACTCGCTCAATTGTTAATGATCCAAAGCTTAAAGTAAAGTTATGACTATTACTATATCAATCTCAAAGTAATGAATGAAGTAATGCATATGTGGTTAATGATCAAGTATGGTTGGTAGCTTTGGAGTCAAAATGCCTATCTCAAGCCGATCCCGAGATTGTTGGATCAGGGGGCAGTCCTAGAGGCATAAGCCTAGCTCGGACCGATTCTGACAGGGGGCAACTCTAGGGGTAATAACCTAGCTCGAGCCGAACCTGATGTGTTGGTATAGGTGGAAGCTCTAGGGGTAATAACCTAGCTCGAGCCGATCCTGACATATACTTATTCATGAGTGGTAGCTCTAGGGGCATAATCCTTGCTCGAGCCGATCCCAACATAACGTCATGTTATGATAAAACCCACTGCTCAGTCGGGGCACGGGTATCACAGGTCACAGGCAAAGATGAATAATCATAGAAGCAAAGATACAAAGAAAGTAATGAAAGCAATATATATGTTTTCCAAAGTACAGAACAATGACTTATCCATATTGGTTATGCATTTGAATTTGAGTTCATTGACATATTTACATATCTTACAGTTTCATTTGAGCCTTACATACTCAGTACATTCTTCGTATTGACCCCTCTTGGGGGATTTACCTTACTTGATGCAGGCGCAGGTACTAGTAGGCCTCCACAGTAGGTTGCCAGTTGTTGCGGATCATTGGTGAGCTCCAGTTATTTTGGGGCTTCTCCGAGTCACAGTTGTTCATATGTTTTGGTATTGTACATGTTGTATAAAACGGGGACTTATCCCGACTTTCAGTTAGTTTTGGTAAATGTATCTGTTAGAGGCTTTTGTAGACATATGTGGGTGTATGAATGTAAGGTGGTATATGACGTTTTTGACTTGGTGGCCTCAAAGGCCAAGTTTCACATATGTATATATATATGTCACATGTTCTATGAATTCCGTTGTTGGTATTTAAAGCTCTTACGTGATCATGGGTTTCTTATAGCTTGCATATGATTGAATAGAAGCAAAGCTTGGTTCTCTCGGGCCTTGTCGGCTACGAGTGCCAATCCATCCCAATGGGATTCGGGGCGTGACAAAAGTGGTATCAAAGCAGGTCGTTCTAAGGGTGTCTACAAAGTCGTGTCTGAGTAGAGTCTTACTTATCGATATGTTGTGCACCACATTTATAAGTATGAGGCTACGGGACATTTAGGATGTTGTTTCTTTTCTTCACTTCTAGATCATGCAATAGAGCCAGTGTTGTAAGTTGAATTGTATCTGATCATGGTAATTGTTTTGCTTTGGTATAGTCAAAATGCCAATCACGAGAAGAGATAAAGGTAGAGGGAAGCAGGTAGATATGCCTACTGAAGAGGGAATGAGTAGACTACCACCTGACCAAGATAGTCAAGGTGGAGAAAATACTGAGATTTCATCGCGGTCTTCTTCTACTTTTGCAGCTCCAGAAGAGCCAATTGGTAGAGAAGTACCCGTAGAACCACCAATGAATGCCACAGATCAGGATCTTAGAAATGCCGTACATATGTTGACACAGTTAGTGGCAGCCCAAAGTCATGGATGAGCTGGTCCAATAACACATAAGGATGATGCGACTAGAGTGGCGAGTCGCAGAACACAGGATTTCCTGAAACTGGACCCTCCTATATTCACTGGATCAGATCTGAAAGCAGATTCACAGGAATTCATGGATCAAATTCTGCGGGCTCTGGAAGTTATGCACGTGATGGGGGTAGAAATAGTTGAACTTGCTGTGTATAGATTAAAAGGAGAGGCGATATTGTGGTACGAGGATTAGAAGAAATCCCGCGATATTGGTGCAAATCCACCTAATTGGGAAGAATTTAAAACAGCTTTCCTTGATCATTACCTGCCCTATGAGATCTGTGAGGCACGTGCGGATCAGTTTCTAAATCTCCATCAAGGAAATCTGGGAGTCAGAGAATACAGCTTGCAATTTAATTCCTTGGCTCGATATGCTCCAAATGTGGTGGCTACGATGACAGATAGAGTCCATCGATATGTGGAAAGATTAGAGCCATATTTGGTCAGGGATTGCACCATTGCTGCCTTGACCAAAGACATGGACATAGCAAGAATACAAGCCTTCACCCAGAAAATGGAAGATCAAAGACAGAGAAGAAGGGTACATGAATTTGACAGAGGGTAGTCCAAAAGGGCTAGACCTATGGGACCATCTGCGATGTCCCAAGGAGGATCTAGGCCTCGTATGTTTTCTAGACTACCTAGACCATCGTTCTCGAATTCCACATCAGGTGCACACTCTCAGTTTAGAGGTGGTCTGGCTGGGCAGAGTAGTGGAGGTCACGGATCATAGGCAGCGGGTTTTCCTCATCAGCAGTGTCAGCACTGCGGGCGTATTCATGCAGGTACATGCCGAGTGGGGACAAATGCTTGTTTCTGGTACAGTATGATGGGACACATGATGAAAGAGTTTCCCCAGAGGAGTATGGGTGGTATATCACGATCGGCAGGATCGGGCGTTGCGTCATCAACATCGGTTCCTTCTTTGGGCCGAGGTGTGCAGCTTGTTGGCCGCGGTAGAGGTGCCAGAGGAGCAACCAGTACTAGTGGGGTTCAAAATCGCACTTATGCTCTCGTGGACCGACAAAATTCAGAGGCTTCTCCTGATGTCGTCACAGGTACAATATCCATATTCTCGTATAATGTATATGCACTGCTTGACCCAGGTTCTACATTTTCCTATGTTACTCCATTGGTTGCTGCGAAATTTGCAAAGGCACCAGAATTGTTAATTAAATCAATTGAAGTGTCTACACCGGTTGGTGAATATATTGTTACAAAGCGAGTATATCGTAACTGTTTGCGGTCATGATACACTGGTCAACCTAATCGAACTAGACATGGTGGATTTTGATGTGATAATGAGAATGGATTGGTTGGCCTCTTGTTATGCTACGGTAGATTGCCGTGCCAAGAAGGTGCATTTTTGTTTCCCGCAAGAAAATGCTCTTGAATGGCAGGGTAATGTAGGGGCACCACGAGGAAGATTTATTTCCTATCTGAAAGCTAGGAAAATAATTGCTAAGGGTTACATATGTCACTTAGTACGAGTGAAAGATAATGACGTGGAACTACTAACCCCGCAGTCGGTTCCAGTGGTCAATGAATTTCTAGATGTATTTCCAGAGGATCTTCCAGGCTTGCCCCCAGAACGGGAAGTAGAATTTGGCATTGATGTGAATTCGGGCACTCAACCTATCTCTATTCCTCCATATAGAATGGCTCCAGCAGAATTGCGTGAATTGAAAGAGCAATTGAAAGATTTGCTGGACAAAGGCTTCATTAGGCCTAGTGTGTCCCTGTGGGGTGCACCGGTATTATTTGTACGGAAGAAATATGGAACATTGAGAATGTGCATCCACTATCGACAATTGAATAAGGAAATGATCAAGAACAAATATCCCCTCTCTCAAATTGATGATTTGTTTGATCAGTTATAGGGTGCCAAGTGTTTTTCAAAGATCGACTTGAGGTCGGGTTACCATCAAGTCAGAGTCAGAGAAGAAGATGTACCCAAGACAGATTTCCGAACACGGTATGGCCATTATGAATTTTTAGTTATGTCATTTGGACTAACAAATACACCAGCTGTGTTCATGTATTTGATGAATAGGGTGTTTAAGACATTTCTGGACGTGTTCGTCACGGTATTTATAGATGACATCCTAGTTTATTCAAGGTCACCGGAGGACCATGCTAATCACTTACGGCAGGTGCTACAGATTCTCCATGAGCGTAGGTTGTATGCAAAGTTCTCCAAATGTGAGTTTTGGTTAAAATCAGTTGCATTCTTGGGTCACATTGTATCAGATGAAGGGATACAGGTTGATACACAAAAGATTGAAGCAGTGAAAAATTGGCTAAGACCTACGACACCCATAGAGATTCGTAGTTTTCTTGGACTGGCAGGTTATTACCGAAGATTTGTGGAAGGTTTTTCCTCTATTGCTGCACCGTTAACAAAGCTTACACATAAGGTAGTAAAATTTCAGTGGAATGATGCGTGTGAGAAAAGCTTCCAAAGGTTGAAAGATAAATTAACCTCCACACTAGTTTTAGTACTTCCCGAAGGCACCGAAGGTTATGCAGCGTATTGTGATGCTTCCGGGGTTGGCTTCGAATGTGTATTGATGCAACATGGTAATGTCATAGCATACGCCTCACGACAGTTGTAGCCAAATGAGAAAAATTATCCCACACATGATCTTGAATTGGCAGCGGTAGTTTTTGCTTTAAAGATATGGCGTCATTATTTGTATGGAGTTCATGTTGATATCTATACGGATCATAAAAGTTTGCAATATCTCTTCAAGCAGAAGGAACTCAATTTGAGGTAACGAAGGTGGTTAGAGCTTTTAAAAGACTATGATATTGATATTCTTTATCATCCAGGCAAAGCAAATGTGGTAGCTGATGCATTGAGCTACAAGACAATAGAAAGCACTAGTGGCTAGTTGACTGAAAAGCAGGAGATAATCAAAGATTTACATCAATTAGTCAGTTTGGGGGTTCGTCTTCTTGAATCCTCAGATGAGGGAGTTATTATGCAGAATGCCGCGGAATCCTCCTTAATAGCTTAAGTGAAAGAGAACCAGTTTGCGGATTCTATGTTATTGCAGCTAAAGGAAAATGTACAACAGAATTTGACAAAGGCATTTGATCTTACACAAGAAGGGGTACTTCAATGTCAAGGAAGATTATGTGTACCAGATGTAGATGAGCTGAGGAAATGAATTATGAAAGAGGCGCATCACTCGCGCTATTCTATTCATCCGGGTGCTACTAAAATGTACTATGACTTGAAAGAAGTGTATTGGTGGGGAAATATAAAAAAGAACATTGCAGAATTTGTCGCTCAATGCCCGAATTGTCAACAAGTGAAAGTAGAACATCAGAAACCAGGAGGTTACATGTAATGTATCAATCTTCCAGTCTGGAAATGGGATATGATTAATAGGGAATTTATTACAGGTTTGCCTCGTACATTGCAGAAATTTGATTCTATATGGGTTATAGTGGACAGGCTTACCAAGTCAGCGCATTTTCTACCAGTCAAAACCACCTATACAGCTGAAGAGTATGCAAAGTTGTATGTGAAAGAAATAGTACGATTGCATGGTATTCCACTTTCCATTATATCAGACAGAGGAGCACAGTTCACAACGTACTTTTCGATATCTTTTCAGCAGAGTTTGGGTACACAGGTGAATTTGAGTACGGCTTTCCATCCTCAGACAAATGGACAGCAGAACGTACTATTTAGACACTTGAAGATATGCTACGAGCTTGTACGTTAGATTTTCAAGGCATTTGGGATGACCATTTGCCTCTTATTGAATTTGCTTACAACAATAGCTATCATTCAAGTATTAAAATGGCACCTTATGAAGCTTTGTACGAAAGGAAATGTAGATTACCAATTGGATGGTTTGAAGCGGGTGAAACTGCTTTACTTGGGTCAGATATTGTTCATCAGGCTATGGAGAAAGTTAAAGTGATCCAACAGCGGTTACAAATGGACCAAAGTCGTCACAAGTCATATGCTGATGTTAGAAGAAGAAGGCTTGAATTCGCCATAGGTGATTGGGTGTTTTTAAAGGTATCACCGATGAAAGGGGTAATGCGGTTCGGAAAGAAAGGAAAATTGAGTCCACATTACATAGGCCCATATGAAATTATTAGAAGATTTGGGCAAGTTGCTTATGAATTAGCATTACCTCAAGAACTTTCCTCAGTCCACCCAGTGTTTCATGTTTCGATACTTCGAAAGTGCATAGGGGATCCATATCGTTGAATATGTCCAAGTTATGGAGGATCTTACTTATGAAGAGGTACCCATTGCTACTTTAGATCGACAAGTAAAGAGGTTGAGGAATAAAGACATAGCTTCCGTAAAAGTCCTTTGGAGAAATCAACAAGTAGAGGAGATTACATGGGAAGCTGAAGAAATGATGAAATCCAAATACCCCCATCTATTTCAAATGTATGAAGAAGTTCAAAGTGCGGAAGTGGAGACATAACAAGTAAGTCTCCATGATCCTTAAGTGTTTATGTATATGTATGCTAATATAGAGATGCATTTGTTGTAATTGAAATGACATTGTTAAAATTCGAGGACAAATGTTCCTAAGGGGGGAAGAATGTAACACCCCGTACCTTCCTAACCCTACTTGATGACATTGAATAATGTTTACTTAAGTGTCGAGAGCCACAAGTATGTATTTTGTAATGTTATTGATGAGATAATTGAATTTGGCCCTCGTACATGTGATTAAACCTTCGTAGGAGGTGTTTTGTGACTTCATGGAATATTTGTAGGGTTAAAAAACGAGGCTTGGAGGACCTCCAAATAAAGGATATTAAGGGTAGAAAGTAAGTTAAAGAATAGAACTTGAAGTATCTAACCAAACCCGCGAAGAAAAGTAGAAAAATAGAATTTTTTGAAAAACTAAGGGTGGGGCGCGCTAGAGGGCGTACCAGGCTGCTCTGGTCTAAAATTTTTAGCCCACAGGCAGCAAGCTGGCGTGCCCAAGGGAGTGCCAGGCTGGTTTTGCCCACTTTTCAAAGTTGGAAATTTTCTTAAGTCCCAAGGGTGCCCGGGGAAGTACCGGGCCAATTTTTGCCACGTTTCTTCTACAACCACAAGCATATACATGGAATTACCAAAGTATTATATTGGTATGGTAATATTACTCGTGAACGAATTTGGAATCAAAATGACGATTTTACCCTTTTGGTCAAAGTAGGCCATACGTGGCTAGAATCGCTTGTTTTTGGGATTGAGGCAACAAATATAAATCCCGTGAGTAGGAATATTGTTGTAACGCATATGAAATGATTTAAACATGATAAATTATTTATTTTATTGGATTAAGTGAATTGGGCTCAAAAAAGGCCCAAAATGTGAAAGAAGACATGGGCCAAAAATGGGTCAAATGACCCATTCTTGCCTTGACCTTCTAGACCAAGCATTTAATGCTATAAAAGTGGCTAAGGATGGAATTTAGGGCCTATATAAAGGGCCAAAAATATGATTTTTTTAGTCATTTAGAAATCTCATGCCTTTTAGATATTTTTCAATCATGTTTGCTCTCAAACCCTAAGAACTCAAAGCCAACTTTTGGAGCAAGATCATCATTTTTCAAGATTGGGTAAGTGATTATTGTTACAAATTAATATATTATATCCATGAGAGAGTATGTAAATCATGTTGGTTATGCTTGGAAGTGTTGAACATAGTACTTTGTGTTTTTGGTAAAAGATGTGATATCCATGGAATTGTAACTTGAAATATGACTTGTGATTTTGATAAAAGAGCATGGTATGGATGAAATATCAACATGTATGGTGTGATTATGTTATTAAACTTGTTATTTTCATAAAAGTGTAAATTATGGGATTTTGGCCGATATGTGCTATGAGGTGTATTAAGGTGACTTGATGGATTATTTGTGATGTGGTGTGGATGAGAAGGTGTAAAGGAGAAGTTTTGTGGTGAAATGTTATTGATTGTCATGTATTTGTCAATGTATGGAATATTGGGGGATTATTGGTATGATAATTTCATCAATGGTTTTTTCAAGGGGGAAATGGCATGTTTAAAGGCAAACATGAAACTCATTATCGTCATATGCATTTGTAAGGTAGTTGGTGGTTAATGTAAACTCCATTATGCATTTGTGTTGTTGAGTGACACCTAAATAAGGAGGGGGACTATTGTATGCACATCAAATATTGTATATTCGTATTGAGAATACAAGGTATGTAAGGTTACTCTGTCCGTATCTTTCTGCGGTAAATAGTATTCACTTTGACGTAACGTATGTCCAATCTCGAAATGTGCTAAGGTATCCTATATCCAGTTATCAATGGTCATTATTATATGTTTCCTACTCATTGATCAATTGTGAATCTCATGTCTCATATTCATGACTAATGTTCCAAAAGCCCAATAAGGTTACGTTCCGAAGTTCCAATAGTGGTTATATTCATGTATCTGGTTCATTGATTTTTGTCCAATGGTTCCAATGGTGTTATGTTTCCAATAAGGCTATGTTTCCAACAATGTTTGTTCACATGTATCTCACTCAATGGTTAATGATACAAAGCTTCAAGTAAAGTTATGACTATCACTATATCAATCTCAAAGTAATGAATGAAGTAATGCATATGTGGTTAATGATCAAGTATGGGTGGTAGCTTTTGGGGTGAAATGCCTAGATCAAGCCGATCCCGAGATTGTTGGATTAGGGGGCAGTCCTAGAGGCATAAGACTAGCTCGGACCGATCCTGACAGGGGGCATCTCTAGGGGTAATAACCTAGCTCGAGCCGAACCTGATGTGTTGGTATGGGTGGCAGCTCTAGGGGTAATAACCTAGCTCAAGCTGATCCCGACATATGCTTATTCATGGGTGGTAGCTCTAGGGGAATAAGCCTAGCTCGAGCCGATCCAAACATAACATCATGTTATGATAAAACCCACTGTTCAGTCAGGCCCTGGGTATCACAGGTCACAGGCAAAGATGAATAATCATAGAAGCAAAGATACTATAACACCCCGTACTTGTTATAACCTCACTTGATACCTTGAGGTCATATCTAATTAAGTGTTGAGATGCCATGAGTATGTGTTTTATAGTGTCATTGGTGAAACATTTGATATCGGACCTAATATGTGCGATTAGACCTTCGTAGGAGGTATTTTGTGATTTTGTGGAGCATTTTTGTAATACCCCGTACACATTCTAACCCCATTTGGTGACTTGGAGTCATGTTTACTTGATGATTAAGATCACTAAGTAAGTATTTTGTAGTGTTTTGATAAGGTATTGGATGCTATGCAAGTATTGAAGTAGTGGCCGAAAAATTCAGCAAGGTATGAAAACCTGTGCCACTACCCTGTTTCAGGGGGTGTGTCACAATACAATGATTCAGAGGGCTCTGATATCTTTTGCCACTGCCTTTCTTTGCAGCAGTGGTGCAAGGCACAAATATTGTGCCCTTCCGGACTCGTTTTGTAACGCAATTCTACGGCGATTCTTAGATGGTTTATTTTGGTTCTTTGGAGTTCTTTGAGCATTGTTAAAGCTTCAAACACTTCAATACACTCCAACATACTACTACATGATCAAATCATGAAACATAAATAGTTATCCAAAATGTTCAATGAAGCCATGGGCGACTAGAATTCCTATTTTTGCGATTGAGACGACGAATGAGAATCTCGTAAGAGAATATTATCGTGACATTATGAAATTATTTAAAAATGAGATATATGGTGAATTATACATGAAATTTGATGGGTTAAATGGATATGTGTTGTTGGGCCCAAATTTAGGCCCAAAATGGGATTAAAAGACATGGCCCAAAAGGGCAAAAAGATCCATTCTTCCACTTTGACCACATTTAATGCCAAGGAATGGATAAGTATGACTTGGGGTCTATATAAACGCCCCAAAATCAGATTTTCATTCACACAAAACTCTCATGCCTTTTAAAGATATTTCTCAAACATTTCTCTAGTTCCAAACCCTAAAGCAAATATTTCCTTTGGACTCTTTGGTAAAGATCATCCTATTCCAAGACTTGGTAAGTATTTATTCTCATGGATTAACATATTATATGAATGGAGATTATGTATATTATGATAGTTATGTTGGCAAGGTGGTGAATAGTATATTTTTACTTTTGGTGAAAGATGTGCTATCTTGGTGATTTGAACTTGAAAAGAGACTTGATGTCTTGATGAAAGAGCATGGTATGGATAAAATATGAACATGTATGGTGTGATTTTGTTATTAGACTTGTTATTTTTCTAAAAGTGTAAATTGTGAGATTTTGGTCGATATGTGCTATGAGGTGTATTAAGGTAATTTGATGGATTATTTGTGATGTGATATGGATAAGAAAGTGTAAAGGAGAAGTGTTGTGGTGAAATGTATTGATTCTAATGTATTGGTCAATGTATGGAATATTGGGGGATTTTTGAAATAATAATTTCATCAATGGTTTTGTCAAGGGGAAATGGCATGTTTAAAGACAAACATATGACTCATTGATGTTATATGCATTTATAAAGTAGTTGATGGTTAATGAGAATCCCATTATATATTTGTGTTGTGGAGTGACACATAAAGAAGGAGCGGTACTATTGTATGCACCTCTAGGATTATATATTCGTATTGCGAATACAAGGTATGTAAGGTTACTCTGTCCGAATCTTTCTGCGGCAAATAGTATTCACATTAACATTATGCTTGTCCCATCCCGAAATGTGCTAAGGTATTCTATATCCGGTTATCAATGGTCATTATCATATGTTTCCTACTCATTGATCAATTGTGAATCTCATGTTTCATATTCATGAATAATATTCCAAAAGCTCAACAATGTTATGTTCCAAAGTACCATTAGTGGTTATACTCATGTATCTTGTTCATTGATTATTGTCTAATGGTTCCAATGGTGTTATGTTTCCAATAAGTCTATGTTTCCAACAACGTTTATTCACATGTCCCTCACTCATCGGTTAATGATCCAAAGCTTCAAGTAAAGTTGTGACTATCATGGTATCAATCTCAAAGTAATAAACAAATTAATGCATATGTGGTCAATGATCAAATATGGGTGGCAGCTTTGGGGGAAAAAATTTCTAGCTCAAGCCGATCCAGAGGTTGTTGGATCAGGGGGAAGTCCTGGGGACATAAGCCTAGCTCGGACCGATCCTGACAGGGGTCAGCTCTAGGGGTAATAACCTAGCTCGAGCCGAACCTGAAATGTTGTATGGGTGGCAGCTCTAGAGGTACTAACCTAGCTCAAGCCGATACCGATATATATATTGATTATTAGAGTGGCAGCTCTAGGGGCATGAGCCTAGCTCGAGCCTATCCCAACATAACGCTATGTTATGTTAAAACCCACTATTCAGTCGGGGCCAGGGTATCACAGGTCAAAGGCAAAGGTGAATAATCATGGAAGTAAAGATACAAAGAATGTAATGAAAGCAACATACAGGGTTTCCAAAGTATAGAATAGTGACTCATCTACATTGAGACTTATCTATATTGGTTATGCATTCGAACATGAGTTCTTGACATATTTTCATAGCTTACAAGTTTCATATGGCCTTACATACTCAGTACATTCTTCGTACTGACCCCTCTTGGGGAATTTACATTACTTGCTGTAGGCGCAGGTACTAGTAGGCCTCCACAGTAGGTTGCCAGTTATTGCTGATCTTTTGTGAGCTCCAGTTAGTTCGGGGCTACTCCGAGTCACAGTTGTACACATGTTTTGGTGTTGTACATGTTGTATAGAGCGGGGACTTGTCCCGACTTTTAGTTCATTTTGGTCAATGCATTTGTTAGAGGCTTTTGTAGACGGAGGTGGGTGTGTAAATGTAAAAGGGATATGTCATTCTTGACTTGGTGGCCTCAACAGCCAAGTTTCGCATATCTATATGTATATCATGTTCCATGAATTCCATTGTTTGTGTCTATAACTATTATGTGATTGGGTTTCTTATGGCATGCATATGATTGAATAGAGACAAAGCTTAGTTCTCTCGGGCCTTGTCGGCTATGAGTGCCAAGCCGTCCGGATGGGATTCGGGGCGTGACAAAAGTGGTATCAGAGCAGGTCGTCCTAAGGGTGTCTACAAAGCCGTGTCTGAGTAGATTCTTACTTATCGATGTGTTGTGCACCACATTTATAAGTAGGAGGCTACGGGACATGTAGGATGTTGTTTCTTTTCTTCACTTCTAGATCATGTAATAGAGCCAGTGTTGTGAGTCGAATTGCATCTGATCATGGTAATTGTTTTTCTTTGGTATAGTCAAAATACCAATCACTAGAAGAGGAAGAGGTAAAGGTAAGCAGGTGGATGTGCCTGCTGAAGAAGGAATGAGTAGACTACCACCTGACCATGCTAGTCAAGGTGGAGCAAATGCTGAAATTTCATCGCGGTCTTCATCTACTTTTCCATCTCTGGAGGAGCCAGTTGGTAGAGAAGTACCTACGGAACCACCAATGAATGCCACAGATCAGGATCTTAGAAATGCAGTACATATGTTAACACAGTTAGTGGCAGCCCAGAGTCAAGGATGAGCTGGTCCAATGACACATGATGATGATGCGGCTAGGGTGGCAAGTCGCAGGACACATGATTTCTTAAAACTGGACCCTCCTATATTCACTGGGTTAGATACAAAAGCAGATCCACAGGACTTTGTGGATTAAATTCAGAGGGCCTTGGAAGTTATGCACGTGACAGGGGTAGAAATAGTTGAACTTGCTGCGTATATATTGAAAGGCGAGGCAATATTGTGGTACGAGGATTGGAAGAAATCCCGTGACATTGGTGCAAATCCACCTATATGGGAAGAGTTTAAAGTGGCTTTCCTCGATCATTACCTTCCATATGAGATCCGGGAGGCACGTGCTGATCAGTTCTTAAATCTCCGTCAAGGAAATTTGAGTGTCAGAGAATATAGCTTGCAATTTAATTCCTTGGCTCGATATGCGCCAAATTTGGTGGCTACGATGACAGATAGAGTCCATAGATACGTGGACAGACTAGAGCCATATTTGGTAAGGGATTACACCATTGTTGCCTCGAATAAGGACATAGACATAGTGAGAATACAAGCCTTCACCCATAAAATGGAAGATCAAAGGCAGAGACGAAGGGTACATGAATTTGATAGGGGACAGTCCAAAAGGGCTAGACCTATGGGACAACCTATGATGTTCCAAAGAGTATCTAGGCCCCGCATGTTTCCTAGAACACCTAGGCCATCATTCACCTATTCCACAGGGGGTGCTCATTCTCAGTTTTGAGGGTCGAGAGGTGGACTATCTGGGCAGAGTAGTGGAGGTCACGGATCACAGGCAGCAGGTTTTCCCCGTCAGCAGTGTTAGCATTGAGGGCGTACTCATACAGGTACATACAGAGTGGGGAAAAATGCTTGTTTCTGGTGCGGCATGATAGGACACATGATGAGAGAGTGTCCCCAGAGGAGCATGAGTGGTATAGCACGATCGGCAGGATCGGTCGTTGTGTCATCAGCATCGGTTCCTTCACTGGGCCGAGGTGTGCAGTCTGTTGGCTGTGGTAGAGAGGCTAGAGGAGCAGCCAGTACTAGTGGGGTCCAGAATTGCACTTATGCTTTAGTGGACCGACAAAATTCAGAGGCTTCGCCTGATCTTGTCATAGGTACATTATCCATATTCTCGTATAGTGTATATGCATTGATTGACCCAGGTTCTACATTTTTCTATGCTACTCCATTGGTTGTTGCAAAATTTGCAAAGGCACCATATTTATTAATTAAATCAATTGAAATGTCTACACCGGTCGGTGAATATATTATTGCAAAAAAAGTATATCGTAATTGTGTGGTAACGGTGTGTGGTCATGATACATTGGCCGATATCATTGAATTAGACATGGTGGATTTTGATGTGATAATGGGAATGGATTGGTTGGCCTCTTGTTATGCTACAATAGATTGCCGGGCCAAGAGGGTGCAATTTTATTTTTCGCAAGAAAATGTTCTGGAATGGCAGGGTAATGTAGGGGTACCACGAGGAAGATTTATTTCCTATTTGAAACCCAGGAAAATGATTGCTAAGGGTTACATATGTCATTTAGTACGGGAGAAAGATAAAGAAGTGGAACCACTAACTCCGCAGTCGGTTCCAGTGGTCAATGAATTTCTAGATGTGTTCCCAGAGGATCTTCTAGGGTTACCCCCAGAACGGGAAGTAGAATTTGGCATTGACGTGATTCTAGGCACTCAGCCTATTTCTATTCCTCCATATAGAATGGCTCCAGCAGAATTGCGTGAATTGAAAGAGCAATTTAAAGATTTGCTAGACAAAGGCTTCATTAGGCCGAGTATGTCTCCGTGGGGTGCACCGGTGTTATTTGTACAGAAGAAGATGGCACTTTGAGAATGTGCATTGACTATCGGCAATTGAATAAGGTAACGATCAAGAACAAATATCCCCTCCCTCGAATTGATGATTTGTTTGATCTGTTATAGGGTGCCAAGTGTTTTTCAAAGATCGACTTGAGGTCGGGTTACCATCAAGTCAGAGTTAGGGAAGAAGATGTACCCAAGACAGCTTTTCGAACACGGTATGGCCATTATGAATTTTTAGTTATGTCATTTGGACTAACAAATGCACCAACTGTGTTCATGGATTTGATGAATAGGGTTTTTAAGCCATTTCTGGACGTGTTTGCCACAGTGTTTTTAGATGACATCCTAGTTTATTCTAGAACACCGGAGGACCATGCTAAGCACTTAAGACAGGTGTTACAGATTCTCCGTGAGCGTAAGTTGTATGTAAAGTTCTCTAAGTGTGAGTTTTGGTTTAAATCAGTTGCATTCTTGGGCCACATTGTGTCAGATGAGGGCATACAGTTTGATACACAAAAGATTAAAGCAGTGAAAAATTGGCCAAAACCTACGACACCCACAAAAATTCGTAGTTTTCTTGGACTGGCCGGTTATTACAGAAGATTTGTGGAAGGTTTTTCCTCTATTGCTGCACCATTAACAAAGCTTACACATAAGGCAGTAAAATTTCAGTGGAATGATGTATGCGAGAAAAGCTTCCAAAGGTTGAAAGATAAATTAACCTCCACACCAGTTTTAGTGCTTCCTAAAGGTACCAAAGGTTATGTAGTGTATTGTGATGCTTACGGGGCTGGCCTCGGATGTGTATTGATGCAACACGGTAATGTCATAGCATATGCCTCACGAAAGTTGTGGCCACACGAGAAAAATTATCCCACACATGATCTTGAATTAGCAGCGGTGGTCTTTGCTTTAAAGATATGGCATCATTATTTATATGGAGTTCATGTTGATATCTATATGGATCACAAAAGTTTGCAACATCTCTTTAAGCAGAAGGAACTCAATTTGAGGCAGCGAAGGTGGTTAGAGCTCTTGAAAGACTATGATATTGATATTCTTTATCATCCAGGCAAAGCAAATGTAGTAGCTGATGCATTGAGCCGCAAGGCAGTAGAAGGCACTAAAGGACAGTTGACTGAAAAGCAAGAGATAATCAAAGATCTACATCAACTAGCCAGCTTGGGAGTTTGACTTATTGAATCTCCAGATGAAAGGGTTATTGTGCAAAATGCACCAGAATCCTCCTTAATAGATGATGTCAAAGAGAAGAAGTTTGCGGATTCTATTTTATTATAGCTAAAGGAAAATGTACAGTAGAATTTGACCAAGGCATTTGATCTTACACAAAAAGGGGTACTTCAATGTCAAGGGAGATTATGTGTACCGGACGTAGATGAGCTGAGGACATGAATTATGACAGAGGCGCATCATTCGCGCTATTCTATTCATCCGGGTGCTACTAAAATGTACCATGAATTGAAAGGGGTGTATTGGTGGGGAAATATGAAAAAGAACATTGCAGAATTTGTTGCGCAATGCCCAAATTGCCAACAAGTGAAAGTGGAACATCAAAAATCCGGAGGTTACATGCAATGTATCAATCTTCCAGTCTGGAAATGGGATATTATTAATATGGATTTCATTACAGGGTTGCCTCGTACATTGCGGAAGTTTGATTCTATATGGGTTATAGTGGACAGGCTTACCACATCAGCGCATTTTCTACCAGTCAGAACCACTTATACAGCTGAGGACGATGAAAGATTGTATGTTAAAGAAATAGTAAGGTTACATGGGATTCCACTTTCCATTATATTTGATAGGGGAGCACAGTTTACAATGCACTTTTGGAGATCTTTTCAACAGAGTTTGGGCACACAGGTGAATTTGAGTACGGCTTTCCATCCTCAGACTGATGGACAAGAAGAACGTACTATTCGGACACTTGAAGATATACTACGAGCATGCACGTTAGATTTTCAAGGTAGTTGGGATGACCATTTTCCTCTTATTGAATTTGCGTATAACAATAGCTATCATTCAAGTATTAAAATGGCACCTTATGAAGCCTTGTACGGAAGGAAATGTAGATCACCAATCGGATGGTTTGAAGCGGGTGAAACTGCTTTACTTGGGCCAGATATTGTTCATCAGGCTATGGAGAAAGTTAAAGTGATCCAAAAGCGGTTACAAACGGCTCAAAGTCGTCACAAGTCATATGCCGATGTTAGAAGAAGAGGGCTTGAATTCGCCATAGGTGATTGGGTGTTTTTAAAGGTGTCACCAATGAAAGGTGTAATGCGATTCGAAAAGAAAGGGAAATTGAGTCCACGTTACATAGGCCCATATGAGATCATTAGAAGATTTGGGCAAGTTGCGTATGAGTTGGCACTACCCCAGGAACTTTCCTCAGTCCATCCGGTATTTCATGTTTTGATGCTTCAAAAATGCATAGAAGATCCTTCTCGTATTGTTCTTGTAGAGGATTTTCAAGTTACGGAGGATCTTACTTATGAAGAGGTACCCATTGATATTCTAGAGCGACAAGTAAAGAGATTGAGGAATAAAGATGTCGCATCTGTAAAAGTCCTTTGGAGAAATCAATAAGTAGAGGAGATCACATGGGAAGCAGAAGAGATGATGAAATCCAAGTATCCCCATCTATTTCAAATGGACCAGGAAGTTCACAGTGCGGAGGTGGGACAATAACAAGTAAGTATTTAAAAGCATTATGTGTATGTGTGTACGTATCTTAACGTAGAGATGCATTTGTTGTATATAAGACGATGTTGTTAACATTCGAGGACGAATGTTTCTAAGAGGGGAAGAATGTAACACCCCGTACTTGTTCTAACCTCACTTGATACCTTGAGGTCATATCTACCTAAGTGTTGAGATGCCATGAGTATGTGTTTTATAGTGTCATTGGTGAAACATTTGATATCGGACCTAATATGTGAGATTAGACCTTCGTAGGAGGTGTTTTGTGATTTCGTGGAGCATTTGTGTAATACCCCGTACACATTCTAACCCCATTTGGTGACTTGGAGTCATGTTTACTTGATGATTAAGATCACTAAGTAAGTATTTTGTAGTGTTTTGATAAGGTATTGGACGCTATGCAAGTATTGAAGTAGTGGCCGATAAATTCAGCAAGGTATGAAAAATTGTGCCACTACCCTATTTCAGGGGGTGTGGCGCAAGCCACTAATTCAGAGGGCTCTGATTTCTTGCGCCACTACCTTGCTTTGCAGCAGTGGCGCAAGGCACAAATATTGTGCCCTTCCGGACTAGTTTTGTAACGCAATTCTACGATGATTCTTAGATGGTTTCTTTTGGTTCTTTGGAGTTCTTTGAGCATTGTTAAAGCTTCAAACACTTCAATACACTCCTAAATACTCCTACATGATCAAATCATGAAATATAAATAGTTATCCAAAATGTTCAATGAAGCCATGGGCGACTAGAATTCCTATTTTTGCGATTGAGACGACGAATGAGAATCTCATAAGAGAATATTGTCGTGACATTATGGAATTATTTAAACATGAGATATATGGTGAATTATACATGAAATTTGATGGGTTAAATGGATATGTGTTGTTGGGCCCAAATTTAGGCCCAAAATGGGATTAAAAGACATGGCCCAAAAGGGCAAAAAGATCCGTTCTTCCACTTTGACCACATTTAATGCCAAGGAATCGCTAAGTATGGCTTGGGGTATATATAAAGGCCCCAAAATCAGATTTTCATTCACACAAAACTCTCATGCCTTTTAAAGATATTTCTCAAACATTTCTCTAGTTCCAAACCATAAAGCAAATATTTCCTTTGGACTCTTGGTAAAGATCATCCTATTCCAAGCCTTGGTAACTATTTATTATCATGGATTAACATATTATATGCATGGGAGATTATGTATATTATGATAGTTATGTTGGCAAGGTGGTGAATAGTGTATTTTTGCTTTTGGTGAAAGATGTGCTATCTTGGTGATTTGAACTTGAAAAGAGACTTGCTGTCTTGATGAAAGAGCATGGTATGGATAAAATATGAACATGTATGGTGTGATTTTCTTACTAGACTTGTTATTTTTCTAAAAGTGTAAATTGTGAGATTTTGGCCTATATGTGCTATGAGGTGTATTAAGGTAATTTGATGGATTATTTGTGATGTGATATGGATAAGAAAGTGTAAAGGAGAAGTGATGTGGTGAAATGTATTGATTCTCATGTATTGGTCAATGTATGGAATATTGGGGGATTTTTGGAATAATAATTTCATCAATGGTTTAGTCAAGCGAAAATGGCATGTTTAAAGACAAACATGTGACTCATTGATGTTATATGCATTTGTAAAGTAGTTGATGGTTAATGAGAATCCCATTATATATTTGTGTTGTAGAGTGACACATAAAGAAGGAGCGGGACTATTGTATGCACCTCTAGGATTATATATTCGTATTGCGAATACAAGGTATGTAAGGTTACTCTGTCCGTATCTTTCTGCGATAAATAGTATTCACTTTGATGTAACGTATGTCCAATCCCAAAATGTGCTAAGGTATCCTATATCCAGTTATCAATGGTCATTATTATATGTTTCCTACTCATTGATCAATTGTGAATCTCATGTCTCATATTCATGACTAATGTTCCAAAAGCCCAATAAGGTTACGTTTCGAAGTTCCAATAGTGGTTATACTCATGTATCTTGTTCATTTATTATTGTCTAATAGTTCCAATGGTGTTATGTTTCCAATTAGGCTATGTTTCCAACAATATTTATTCACATGTCCCTCACTCATTGGTTAATGATCCAAAGCTTCAAGTAAAGTTGTGACTATCATGGTATCAATCTCAAAGTAATAAACAAATTAATGCATATGTGGTCAATGATCAAATATGGGTGGCAGCTTTGGGGGCAAAAATGCCTAGCTCAAGCCGATCCAGAGGTTGTTGGACCAGGGGGCAGTCCTGGGGGCATAAGCCTAACTCGGACCGATCCTAATAGGGGGCAGCTCTAGGGGTAATAACCTAACTCAAGCCGAACCTAAAATGTTGTATGGGTGGCAGCTCTAGAGGTACTAATCTAGTTCGAGCCGATCCCGATGTATATATTGATTCATAGGGTGGAAGCTCTAGGGGCATAAGCCTAGCTCGAGCCGATCCCAACATAAAGTTATGTTATGTTAAAACCCACTGTTCAGTCGGGGCCCGGGTATCATAGGTCAAAGGCAAAGGTGAATAATCATGGAAGTAAAGATACAAAGAATATAATGAAAGCAACATACAGGGTTTCCAAAGTATAGAATAGTGACTCATCTACATTGTGACTTATCAATATTGGTTATGCATTCCAACATGAGTTCTTGACATATTTTCATATCTTACAAGTTTCATATGGCCTTACATACTCAGTACATTCTTCGTATTGACCCCTCTTGGGGAATTTACCTTACTTGCTGCAGGCGCAGGTACTAGTAGGCCTCCACAGTAGGTTGCCAGTTATTGCAGATCTTTGGTGAGCTCCAGTTAGTTCGGGGCTACTCTGAGTCACAGTTGTACATATGTTTTGGTGTTGTACATGTTGTATAAAGCGGGGACTTGTCCCGACTTTTAGTTCATTTTGGTCAATGCATTTGTTAGAGGATTTTGTAGATGGATGTAGGTATGTAAATGTAAAAAGGATATGTCGTTCTTGACTTGGTGGCCTCAACGGCCAAGTTTTGCATATCTATATGTATATCATGTTCCATGAATTCCTTTATTTTTGTCTATAGCTATTATGTGATTGGGTTTCTTATGGCATGCATATGATTGAATATAGACAAAGCTTGGTTCTCTCGGGCCTTGTCAGCTACGAGTGCCATTCCGTCCCGATGGGATTCGGGGCGTGACAGATACAAAGAAAGTAATGAAAGCAATATACATGATTTCCAAAGTACAGAACAATGACTTATCCATATTGGTTATGCATTTGAATTTGAGTTCATTGACAAATTTACATATCTTACAGTTTCGTTTGAGCCTTACATACTCAGTACATTCTTTGTACTGACCCCTCTTGGGAGATTTACCTTACTTGCTGTAGGCGCAGGTACTAGTAGGCCTCCACAGTAGGTTGCCAGTTGTTGTGGATCATTGGTGAGCTCCAGTTATTTTGGGGCTTCTCCGAGTCATAGTTGTTCATATGTTTTGGTATTGTACATGTTGTATAAAGCGGGGACTTGTCCCGACTTTCAGTTAGTGTTGGTAAATGTATCTGTTAGAGGCTTTTGTAGACGTATATGGGTGTATGAATGTAAGGTGGTATATGAAATTTTTGACTTGGTGGCCTCAATGGCCAAGTTTCACATATGTATATATAAATGTCACATGTTCCATGAATTCAGTTGTTGGTATTTAAAGCTCTTACGTGATCATGAGTTTCTTATAGCTTGCATATGATTGAATAGAAGCAGAGCTTGGTTCTCTCGGGCCTTGTCGGCTACGAGTGCCAATCCATCCCGATGGAATTCGGGGCGTGACACGTTCCTTACATTTCCTTTATTTGTCCCACAACATCTACAAAGCCTCTACAGATACATGGACATAACCAACCTAAAGTCGGGACAAGTCTCCGCTTTATACAACATTTACAATACCAAAACGAATGTAAACATGTGACTAGAGCTCACCAATGATCGGCAAATGATCCGCAACCTACTGTGGAGGTCTACTAGCACCTGTGCCTAAAACAAGTAAGGTAAGTCCCCCAAGGGACGTTAGCACGAAGAATGCACTGAGTATGTAAGGCTATAGGTAAAATACCTCTTGTACAGTTTCTTATAGCCTTACATACTCAGTACATTCTTCATACTGACGTACCTTGGGGGACTTACCTTAGTCGCTACAGTCACAGGTGCTAGTAGACCTCCACAGTAGGCTGCAGATCATCTATGGATTACTGGTGAGCTCCAGTTCGGTTCGGGGCTTACAGAGTCATATGTGTACACTTTTTTTGGTATTATTTAAATGTTGTATAAAGCGAGAACTTGTCCCAACTTTAGGTTTGTCATGTCTATGTAGCTGTAGAGACTTTGTAGACGTTGTGGGACGAATTCCAGAATGTATGGAATGTATGTCCATTTTGACGTGGTGGCCCTAACCACCAAGTTTCATCTATATATATCACATGTTTTCCATGACTTCCGCCATTAGCATATTGTATCTATACGAGATAGTGATGTTTATTGAGTGATATGCATATGAGTGTACCTGAATGAAATTGATTCTCTCGGGCCTTAACGGCTTCGGGTGCCAGTCCGCTCTGTTGGAATTCGAGGCGTGACAAAAGTGGTATCAGAGCAGGTCGTCCTAAGGGTGTCTATAAAGCCGTGTCTGAGTAGAGTCTTGCTTATGGGTGTGTTACACGCCATATTTATAAGTAGGAGGCTACGGAACATTTAGGAGTTGTTTCTTTTCTTCATTTCTTAGATCGTGCACTAGAGCTAAAGTTATAGGTGGAATCATATCTAACCATTGAAATTGGTTTTCATCTGTATAGTAAAAATTCTGATTACAAGACAAGGTAGGAACAAAGGTAAGAAGGTACATATGGTTGCCGGAGAAGGAACTATTAAATCACCACCTGACCAAGCTAGTCAGGGTAGGGCTGAAACTGAATTTGCATCGCGGGCTTCTTCTACTTTTTCATCTCTAGAAGAGCTGAGAAGGAGAGAAGAACCTGCTGAACCACCTGTTAATGCTACTGAGCAAAATCTAAGAAATGCAGTGCAAATATTGACTCGTATAATTACTGGTATAGTTACTACATTGAATCAAGGGAAAGTAGGTCCAATGACAAGTAGTGATGGTATGGATAGGGCAGCTAGTCGGCGGACACAGGATTTTTCGAAATTAGACCATCCTACGTTCACCGGGTCAGATCTGAATGAAGACCCACAGGACTTCATGGACCAAATCAAAAGGGCGCTAGATGTTATGCATGTGACTGGTATAGAAGCAGTGGAGCTTGCAACATATAGATTAAAAGGCGAGGCTATATTACGGTACGAAGATTGGAAACGATCTAGGGGTATAGGTGCACTTCCAGCTGGTTGGGAGGAATTTAGAATGACATTTCTTGATCACTATCTTCCCTATGAGATCTGAGAGGCTCGTGCGGATCAGTTTTTAAATCGTCGTCAAAGGAATATAAGTGTCAGAGAGTACAGTCTCTGGTTTAACTCTTTGGCTCGATATGCTCCTAATGTAGTAGCCACGATGGAGGATAGAGTCCATCAGTATGTGGAAAGATTGGAGCCATATTTGGTAAGGGACTGTACTATTGCTGCTTTGAACAAGGATATGGATATAGTGAGAATACAAGCCTTTACATAGAAAATGGGGAATCAGAGACAAAGGAGAAGGGCGTAAAACTTTGAAAGAGGGCTGTCCAAGAGGACTAGACCTATGGGACAGTTCACAGTGTCCCAAGGAGAATTTAGGCCTCGGGATTTTAATAGACTATCGATACCCTTATTTTCTTACCCTACAGCAAGTACGCCATTCTAATTTCGAGGGTTTAGAGGCAGTCAAGTGGGGCAGAGTAGTGGAATACGAGGTTCGTAGACAGTGGGATTTTCTCATCGGCTGTACCAGCACTACGGGAAGTTTCACTCAGGTGAATACTGATTTGGAACGAATATTTGCTTTCAGTGTGGTATGTCGGGGTACCTGATGAAAGAGTGTCTATAAGGGGGCATGGGTAGTATGGCGCGACCTACCGTATCAACCATTGCATCATCATAATTGGTCCCTTCCTTAGGCCGAGATGTAATGCCTGCTGGTCGTGGTAGGGGTTCCAGAGTTGTAACCAGTTCTGGTGGAGTTCAGGACCGTACCTATACCGTAGCGGATCAGCAGAATTTGGAGGCTTCTCCTTATGTGGTGACAGGTACATTATCTGTCTTTTCACATAATGTATGCATTGATTGATATGGGGTCTACCCTATCATATATTACTCCATTGATTGCAGAAAAAAATTAAAAGAACGCCAGAATTACTAGTTAAGCCATGTGAAGTCTCTACACTAGTTGGTGAATCTATTGTAGTTAAAAGAGTACTTCGTAATTATATAGTAACTGTTTTTGGTTATGACACACTAGTTGATCTTATTGAACTGGAAATGATAGATTTTGATGTTATAATGGGTATGGATTGGTTGACTTCTTGTTATTCCACAGTAGATTGCTGAGCTAAGAAGTTACATTTTCATTTTCCACAAAAGAATGTTCTTGAATGGAAGGGTAATGTGAGAGCACCGAGAGATAAATTGATTTCCTATATTAGGGCAAAGAAAATGATACTCTAAGAGGTACATATGTCACCTAGTGATGGTGCAGGATACCGATGTGAAGCCACCAACTCTTCAATCGGTTCCGATGGTAAATACAATTCTTGAGGTATTTTTTGAAGAGCTTCCAGGTTTACCTCTAGGACAAAAAGTAATGGATACTTGTAGGAAAAGGGATACATAAGACCTAGTACATCCCCTTTGGGTGCACCAGTGTTAATTGTATGATAGAGAGATGGTACACTGAGAATGTGTATGAATTATTGGAAACTAAATAAGCTGATAGTCCAAAATAAATATTTCCTTCCCAGAATTGGTACTTTATTTGAGCAGGTACAAGGTGCCAAAGGTTTCTCAAAGCTTAACTTAAGATCGGATTATCATCAAGTAAGGGTTAGAGAAAAAGATATACTTAAGACAACTTTCCGAACACGGTATGGTCATTATGAATTTTTAGTTATGTCAATTGGGCTAAAGAATGCACCAGTAGTTTTTTTATGGATTTGATGAATAGGGTGTTCAAGCCATTTCTAGTCGTGTTCGTGACGGTGTTTATAGATGACATCCTGGTTTATTCAAAATCACAAGAGGATCACGCTAATCACTTACGACAGGTGTTACATATTATTTGTTATCGTAAGTTATATGCAAAGTTCTCTAAGTGTGAATTTTGGTTAAAATCCTTAGCATTCTTGGGTTATATTGTATCGGGTGAAGGAATAGGGGTTGATACACAAAAGATTAAAGCGGTGAAGAATTGGCCAAGACCTACGACACCTATAGATATAGAAGATTGGTTGAAGGGTTTTCTTTCATTGTAGCACCTTTAACAAAGCTAACACACAAGACAACCGAGTTCCAGTGGAGTGATGCATGAGAGAGGAGTTTCCAAGAGCTGAAAATAAATTGACTTCTACACCAGTATTAGTACTGTCGAAAGGCACAGAAGGGTATGCAGTATATTGTGATACTTCAGGAGTCGGCTTAGGATGTGTATTGATGCAACACGGTAATGTAATAGCTTATGCCTCAAGAAAATTGCATCCACATGGAAGAAATTATCCAACACACGATCTTGAGTTCGCAGTCATGATATTTTCTTTAAAAATATGACAACACTATTTGTACGGGGTTTATTTTCTTGAAAATTCAGATGAAAGAATTATAGTGGAAAATGCGGCAGAGTCTTCACTTGTAGCTGAGCTGAAGGAAAAGCAATAAGCAAATCCTATTTTATTTCAGTTGACAAAGCATGTACAGCAAAGTTTGACAAAGGTATGTGAGCTTACGCAAGGGGGAGTACTTCAATGCCAAGGTAGATTTTGTGTACCAGATATAGATGAGTTAAGGAAATGAATTATGACAGAAGCACATCATTCATGGTATTCTATCCATTCGGGAGCAACCAAAATGTACCATGGTTTGGAAGAGATGTATTGGTAAGGTTACATGAAAAGAACATTGTAGAATTTGTAGCTCCATGTCCAAGCTATCAATAAGTAAAAGTATGACATCAGACATCTGGAGGTTATATGCAATGTATAAATCTTCCAGTCTGGAAGTGGGACATGATTAGCATGAATTTCATCATAGGTTTGTCTCGTACACCGTGAAAATTTGATTCCATATGGGTAATAGTTGACAGGCTTACCAAGTCAGCACCCTTCCTACCAATCAAGACCACCTATACAACCGAAGATTATACAAGGTTGTATGTTACAGATATAGTGCAGTTACATGGGATTCCAATTTCTATTATATCAGACAGGGGAGCTCAGTTTACTGCACACTTCTGGAAATCTTTTCAGAAGAGTTTGGGAACCCAAGTGAGTTTGAGTACAGTTTTTCATCCTCAAACAGATGGACAAGCAGAACGTACCATCCAAACACTCAAAGATATGTTATGAGCTTGCACATTAGACTTTAAAAGGTAGTTGGAATGATCATCTATCGCTTATTGAATTTGCCTACAATAATAGCTATCATTCAAGTATAAAAATAGACACCTTACGAAGCCTTATATGGAAGAAAGGGTAGATCACCAATTGGATGGTTTGAAGCGGGTGAAACTGCTTAATTCGGGACAGATCTTGTTCATCAAGCTATAGAGAAAGTTAAGGTGATACAACAACGGCTACAAACATCCCAAAGTTGACACAAGTCATATGCCGATATTAGAAGAAGGGAATTTGAATTTGCCATAGGTGATTGGGTAGTTTTTGACAGTGTCACCGATGAAAGGGGTAATGAGATTTGGAAAGAAAGGAAGGTTGGCCCTATATAATGTGGCGCATAAGATTGTTCAAAAATTTGGTCAAGTCGCATATGAATTTGAAATACCCCAGGAACTCTCCACAGTTCATCCAGTGTTTCATATTTTGATGCTTCGAAAGTACATAAGATATCCATCTTGTATGGCTCCCATGGAAGAGGTACAAATTACGGAGGATATCACCTGTAAAAGAGATACCTATTGCCATTCTGGATTGATAAGTGAATAGGTTAAGGAATAACTAAATAGATTCCGTGAAAGTACTTTGAAGAAACCAATAAGTAGAAGAAATCACATGGGGAAGTCAAGAAATGATAAAGTCAAAGCATCGGTATTTTGTTTCAAATGGAAAAGAAAGTTCAAGATACGGGATCGGGAAATAACAAGTAAGTATCTATAAAACATTATGTATATATATGATAACATGAAGAATGATCCTAGACTTGAATTTGTTGCAATTAGACAATGTCACTAACATTCGAGGACGAATGTTC
The DNA here is from genome assembly GCA_031232105.1 of Capsicum rhomboideum. Taxonomy (NCBI): domain Eukaryota; kingdom Viridiplantae; phylum Streptophyta; class Magnoliopsida; order Solanales; family Solanaceae; genus Capsicum; species Capsicum rhomboideum. The sequence continues at coordinate 59,066,166 of CP124718.1, forward strand.
TTAAGGGGGGAAGGATGTAACACCCCGTACATTTCTGAACTCACGCGACTACCCTAATGTTCATGGAATTAATTAAGTTGTGATATATGGTATATTATTCATGGAAGTTATTGGGCTAAATTAATCTTGTGATAATGGGCTCAATAAAGGCCCAATAAAATGATGCAAAAGACATGGCCCAAAGATGTCAAATGATCCATTCTTCCTTTTGACCAAGTAAACCATCAATTATTGACTAAGTGTTTGGATAAGGATGAATATGAGTCACTATATAAGAAAAAAAATCAGATTTTATTCAACCAAAAGACACATGCCAAGTCTAGAATTTTCCCAAAGATATTTCTTATCTCTCAAACCCTAAGGCAACCATCTCTTTGGACAAGATCCTCACTTTGCAAGCTTGGGTAAGTGTTTAATATTGTGATTTAATATATTATATGCTTAATATGGTGTGTAAATAATGTTGTTTATGTTGACAAAGTGGTGAGAAGTTCACTATGTGTGAAACAGTCTATGTTTGCCTAATCGGTAAAGGGTTTTGCCTTGTAAACTTGGAAGTGGAATTGTGGTATTGAAGGAAGTGAATTTGATGGATTAAATATCAACATGTAATATGTGTTTCTGTCCTTAAATTACTTTCTCTTTGTGTGTAACATTTGGGATTGTTGTTGTGAAATTGTACATGGAACCGGTGGCGTATTGAAAGGCAAATGTAGTTTTGGTGATGTTTATGTGCATTGTGAAACCATGGCTGTTTGTTGGAATCTAATATAACTTAAAATATGAAAAGATAAGCTTATTTATGACCATGTACCATTCATTACAATAAAATACCCAAAAATGACTCCCGTAGGCTGAAACGGGCATCCGCCTTCGCGGGTGGGGCACCTGCGGGCGCAGATGCCAACACAGGTGGCCCTAGACCAGGATAATGGTCACCTGAAAATGCACCTCAACCACCTACGGGCATAGGTGACTTCGCAGGTCAGCCCAGAAGTTCATTTTGCATGTTTTTGCATCTCTTTGACCCCCCGAAACCCCTATACCCTTTTTGAAGGGTGAAATAATGTTATATGGCAGTCACGTAACTCATTGTCGTCTTATGCCGTGAGCTCCGTGACATGCTTGTGTTGTAGAGTAAAATGTAAGGAAGGAGCTGGATTATTGTAATCACATATAGGACAGTATATTCATATTGAGAAGATAAGGTATGTAAGGTTACTCTTTTCATATCCTTCTGCAGCACATATTGTTCTCATTGACATTGTCACTTGTTCCATATCGAAATGTTTCAAAGTATCTCATTTCAGGTTGTCATATATTGTTATTCACATGTTTCTTATTCATTGACCAATTGTCATTCACATGTCTTTTATTCAATGACTAATGTTTCAAAGCTCCAATAATGTTATAACCACCAATGTATCAATCCCTCAAAAGTAAAGGAATAAAGTAATGCACATATGGTTTATTGTTTGAGAATCGGGATGGTTCAAAGGGGCACATAAGTCTAGCTAGAACCGATCCCAAGATTATTGGATTGAGGGATAGCATCAAAGGGGCACATAAGCCTAGCTTGAGCTGATCCTAATGTTATTTTATGACCCACAGATAAGGTGAATGATTATGTTATGACCCACCGATAAGGTGGATGACTATGCTATGACCCACTGATCAGTTGGATGAATAATATAGATGACCAATGTACAAGCAAAGAGAGTAATAAATGTAATATACATGGTTCCACACATACAAAATGGTGGCTTATCAATATTGTTCACTCACTTGTAATTGATTCCATTTGAGATTCTATGTTTCATACAGTTTCTTATATCCTTACATACTCAGTACATTCTTCGTATTGACGTCCCTTGGGGGACTTACCTTACTTGCTGTAGGTACAGCTGCTAGTAGACCTCCATAGTAGGTTTTGGATCATCTACGGATTACTGGTACCGGAATGTATGCCCATTTTGACGTGGTGGCCTTAACGGCCAAGTTTCATCTATATATATCACATGTTTTCCATGACTTCCGCCATTAGCATATTGTATCTATACGAGATAGTGATGTTCATTGAGTGACATGCATATGAGTGTACCTGAATGAAGATTGGTTCTCTCGGGCCTTAACGACTTCGGGTGCCAGTCTGTCCCGTTGGAATTCGAGGCGTGACAATGATTGCCCTATAACGTCATTTCACCCTTTACAATACCATTCACAGCATTGTCATACCAACAATACCATAACATTTTACACATTGACCAAGACATCATAAACCAATAACATTTCACACCAAGTTTATCCTTTGCTTCCTCATTAACACTACGTCACAATTACTACATTAAGTCGCCTCAATACGTTGCATCACAACAATCTCACAAGTTATACACATACATAGAAAAAGCAAGGTAAGGACATAACCACAACATACATGTTGATATTTCATACACACCATTCACTTCCATCAAAACCTCAAGTCTCCTTTAAAGTTCAAGTCACATAGATGACACATCTTTTAGCAAAAAGCAAAGTGCACCACTCAACACTTTTAGACATAACCATCATGATCTACACAATCTCTCATGCATATAATATATTAAATCACAATAATAAACACTTACCCAAGCTTTCAAAGTGATGATCTTGTGCACAAGAGATGGTTGCCTTAGGGTTTGAGAGTAGAGAGAAAAATATCTATTTGGGAAAAGTCTAGAAATGGCATGAGAGTTGTAATGAATAAAAATCTGATTTTTGGCCTTTATATAGTCACTCAAGTCATCCTTAGCCAATTCTTGGTCATTAAATGTTGTGTTTACTTGGTCAACACAAGAAAGGGTCATTTGCCCCATTTTGGGCCATGTCTTTTGCCTAATTATTGGGCCTTAATTGAGCCCAATAGTACAAGATTAATTTAGCCCAACAAATTTAATGTATAATAACCCAACAATCTCATGTTTAAAGAATTCCATAAATGTGAAGAAAATATTCCACTCACGAGATTCATGTTCATAGCCTCATCCCCAAGAATAAGCGATTTTAGCCACTCATGGCTTAATTTATCATAAATTGATATAAATAAATAAAAAATAAAAAGGGATAAGAATTAACCCTCATTTGGATGCTAAAATCTTCCAATAGTAGTCCCACCAAGATGGATTAATGATACCATAACCCAAGAGCCCTATTTAGAGACTAGTGGTTTTGGAAGAAATTTGGCAAAAAGCGGCCTCACACGTTGCCTAGCTCGCCCCTATGCTGCCTGTGCCATAAAAGTTTCTGTCAAAAGCGGCCCGGCATGCCCCTTGGCGCGCCTCACACTAAAATATAGATTTTCTTCCTTTCTTCGACTTTTCTTTGCGGACATTAGCACAATATCAATAGTCCATCAAAACCAATACCAAATATGTACTTATTGCTCTCAAAACTATGGTACACATGGTTCAAATAAGGCATATAAATATGCCCTAGATCACCAATCAAGTAGGGTCGGAAATGTACGGGGTGTTACATGAGTGAGAAGAGAGTTTGGGAAGATGGAGAGGTGTGGAAACTTCTACCAACTTTTCTAATGTGGATAGAGATTTGTTTCTTGTCTGGGATATTATTTATATTTTGTTGGGCCTGGCCTTGTAAATAATTTGATTTTATTTTAATAAAAGGACTCCAAGCCTGGCTTTAATTTAACAAAAAAAAAACAACTTTGAACTTCCAAGCAAGATAGACACCGAAGGAATGATTGGCAAAACTCTGTTAAACCATAGCTAGAAATTATTTTTGGGTCACCAATTTTCCAATTGAATTGAACTTTAGAAAAGAAATATGAGATCACCAAAATTACAATAATATTATTAAGTTTTTAGTAAAAGAAACATACAATTATTTATATAATATAGTCAGAACCTACTGTAAATCCAATCACACTTATTGAAGTGAAAAAGTCATCCAGTCAAAGGTAAAGAGTTCTTTTCACCATTATACTGCTCATTGTGTTTTGAGGTAAGCTAAAGAAATAATTACCGAAATAGTGTTAGTTCAAGAAAAAAGATACACATTCATCTCAAGTAAAAATTGATTTTGGATTATTAAAGGCGATCAAGTTTTTTTTTTTTATGTAATGAATAATGTAACAACCCGTAAAGTGAATTTTAGATTTGTATATGTTTTTGACCATTTTCCCTTTTTGTAGTTATGTTTTTGTATTTGTGGTCTCGGGGAATGGGTGACACAATTTTTGAAGCAATTGGTTATGTTTTGTGCAAGTTTTTCTTTTTGGAAGGGTTTGAAGTTGGTAGAATTGACTTCGGTAAATATTTGAAGATTTTGAATTTGTATGGGAATTTCATCAGTTCTGTTTTCTTTGCAATGTTGTTTTTGGGCTAGTAGCATTGTTGGTTCAGGTCTTGAGGTTTTCTGATAGATTTTGAGCAGTTGGTTAAAAGTTAGAGTTTTGGCCTAGAGTTGATTTCAGTAAATATTTATTAATAAAGAACTCCATTGATAATTTTGATGGTTCCATTGAGTCTGGAACATCAATTTTGACTTTGTAATATAGTAGGTTTGTGTTTGTAGGGTTCGTAGGGTCATTTATGGGTTTGGGAAGTTGAGGAGTAAGTAGTGCCCAACTGATATATGATTCAAATTCTTAAGCATGCCTAGAGCCACTTCTGCAAAGTCGTACTAGCAGAGGAGAGTCCGCATACACGAGGTTAGATAAACTGGTGCTTGCTTGCTTCAATGATTGGTTGTCTAGACCGGCAGTGTTGCTTTTATGGGATATGGTCCACTTTCATAATGGTGTACATGGCTAGAGACATATGGTAGTCCAGCCGCTTTAGTGACCTTGCACCTACGACCGGATTTGCACTAAAGCAAAAGTTTCTGGTAGTTATCAGTCAGTTTTTCCCTTTTCATTCTGTTTCTCCATACCTCAATTTTTGAATATTTGAAACACAATTTTAGGAGATTGTAAAGGGGATTTTCAATATTTCATCATTTTGCAAGTTTCTAAACCTATATTTTATTTTATCATTTCCTGATGATTATTTTATGATTTCACCTTCAAATCTTGAATTTTCAACTTGAAAATTTGGGGTTTTCTTGGTAGAGTTAAAAATTGATAAATTGATGATTTTAAGGTCAATTTAAATTTTCATCTATGTTTTTCCTTGGTGGTCGATTTCAAGGTTGATAAATTGAACTCTTTAGGTTATGGGTAAATTTTTTTTTTAATAAAATTCTACTTTTTTCCTTGTGTGCTTGGGGTTGACTCTTTGGACCCAAATTAGGAGTATAGTAATATGGGTATCTTTAGTTTTGTATTCTTATGTAAAATATGTATTTGAATAGATTGGGATAGTTTTGAAGCTCTTCATAAGGACAAGTCTTTAGTTTGACTAACTGGTCTTCTCTTATGGTAAGTTGAGACTTTCTTTAAATCTTTTTTGAAGTGTTTATGTGTTATTTGATTGTATTAGGAGTAATGGAGAATGGGAGTCCCGTATAGATTAGATAAATAGCATCTATGCAGGTATCACTATATTGTAAAGGTCTAAAAATTGTATTAATGACTTGTTTTGGATATTCTCCTACTCTTGATTATTGGACTGAGATGTGGACAATGGATTAGTGATTTTATCGCACTTGATAGGTGTTGATATTAATTGTATATCCCTTTTATGAGTGATATTTAAATTATTTGAGCTAGATTGATGAATTTTAGGCATATAGATGGTATTGTTGAGTTGAGTATGGCCTTGTGAGCCTGAATTTGAGATATTGCATTGTTTCTTATTATTGTGTTCATGCATAATCACTCAGAACATATCATAACACTGTATAAAAATGATATTTTAAGAAATATTGGTTTGAAATGACTTGTATACCTGATGGGAAAGTATGTCAGGTAGATTTTACTAATTTTAATTTGTATGCTCGATGAATAATAATTCAGGGTGGCTCGATGGGAAATGGTTCGGGTAGATTCATTGATTTTGATGTTAGATAGAAAAGTATTTAAGGTGGGTATATGGATCTCGCAATGCCCCCATGGGTTCCAACTATCTAAACAGAGCAATGAGTGTATATTGTATCATACATTATTATCATATCGTATTCACCTCATCATTTTTATATGATTGGTTTTGTTGTGATTTATTATTTTGACTGGTGTATTGTACTACTATACTGGTTTAAGAAATTATGGACTAGAAATATGTTATTGCTCTACTATTATTGTTATCTGTAAGACTAGGTATGGTTTTCTTGAGTGTAGGTTTATATGGTTATTTTGGATAGTTGATATTTGGGTGGTTCTTGCCATCTCTTTAAATTAAGGTTAGTTGACGATGCTGCTGAGTACATGTAGTTGGTACTTAAACTTGTTTATTTTCTACACCTTACGTATATGTACTGAGCCGCTAGTCTCCGGATGTTGATTTGTGATTACTTGGTGTTTGCTTTCCAGAGATTCTTGAGGTAGCAACTGCTGATCCCAATGACTACATGATCTCCTGTATCCTAGTATTCATGCCTTCTTTCATATTTTTAGACATCCTTGGAGTATGTATTGTATTTTCTTACTTTGTAGAGGCTTGGACTTGTGACTACAAGACCTTAGGTTGTTATTGATGTTCATATTATTTTGTATTTGTTAATTTTGAGGCTATTTGGGTTTTACCGTTGTTTCCTTTTTCTTTTGCTTATTATTTTGCTAGTTTTAGTTGTATATGTGGGATTTCGCTTACCTATCACAGTGGGTATGATAGGTTCCATCATGACTATGATTTTAGGTCGTGATAAGTTAGTTTTAGAGACCCAGATTCATTGGTATAAGCTGAGTCTAGTAAAGTCTCACAAATTGGACATTCGTTATTTATATTCTAGACGTTATCTATATTTGAGAGGCTACAGGATTTTAGGAAAAATCCCTTTCTTCTTTCATGTCATGCAAAGTAAATTTTATTATTTACTGAGATTCTTTATCTTATTCTCTCAAAGACTGTAAGGACTCATGTTTCTTTAGATGGAGATTAAGAGCCTATTCAACCACTCATACATGTTGCCCATATTGGGAAACACAGACGTGGCAAGGGATGTAGTAGGGGACGAGTCTCCTGAAATTTTGTGTGAGAGGGGATGATTATATCTAGAAAGAGAGGGTGGGACCAGTTCAGGCTACACTAGGTTTCGTTACTACTACAGTGCTCTAGAATATTTTGGTTCGAGTGTTAGGTGCTTTGGAGAGCTTGGCTCAGGGTAAAGGTTTGATAGGTACTCCACAGGGTTCATAGACTAGAATGGGGGCGTAGACCCCAAACTAGCAAGTCATCCTCATATTTTAGGCCCAATAGGCCAGCCAGTAGTCCCAGCATATGGATATGATGGCATGCCCTTAATAGGAGTAAGAGACATGAGTGTGGTTAGAACATCCATGTCAGATTCAGAGTAGAGGAGGTTTGAGAGGTTTAGAAAGATGGATCCACCTTAGATTTAGGGTGGACAGAGCAAGGATGCATTCATGAGAGACTTCAGGGTGTGGGGTTAGTGGAGTCCCACGGGGTTGATTATACAGCTTTGTAAATGTATGTCCCCGGCAACTTATGGTGGCATTCCTATATTGACTCCAGGCCTATAGGATCTCCTTTGATGACTTAGGCATTATGTGCATAGGCTTTTCTTGACAAATTTATTCCTCGTAGCTTGTGGGAGGAGCATAGGCATCAGTTTGAGCACTTGACTTAGGATCGTGTCTTAGTGATAGAGTTTGAGACATAATTTGGTGCATTGTACAGTCATGCTATGGTGATATAACTGGATAAGAATGAGAGTATCTAGAAGTTTGTGAGAGGTTTAAAATTCAGGATTAAAGTGGAAATGGTTCCTACAGTCTAGTTTGGGGCTACTTTCCAGAGGATAGTGGAGATGGCCAAAGAGTTTGAGCTTATGTGCTGTGAGGAATTTGGGGATCTGAGGGACAAGAGATCTCACACTTTTTGTTAGTTTAGTAGTAAATTATCTGGATGTAGGGGTTCATTAGGTGAGTCTTTCAATCTTAGCATGGTTGGCCAGTTCATGCAATTATTAAGGCATTTGAGGGTGGGCACTCTGGAACAGACTACTTTAGTTTAGGGCAGGCTTCTCATATTTCTTACCAGAGGTTCTTATGTCATTGTAGATTTTTTGATTATTCGGGGTCTTCTAAGTCGATGATGCTTTCCAGGTGTCTTTATGAGTATGATAGTCTAGAGAATTTTACGAGAGAATATCCAGACTTAGAGGTGGAGATCGATAATAGGGTTATTAGGCTCCATTAGGGCACTAGCACCCCAACTAGGGGTCGAGGTGGATCACAGACAAGTAGACATGCACCACCATCTGATCAAGGAGGTGGTAGAGGAGTTATGCAGGCATGAGGTGATAAGGATTAGTGTTATGGTTTTTTGGCTAGACTAGAAGCAAAGTTTTTGGATGCAGTTATCATAGGTATCATCCTAGTATGCCATCAACCATCTTCAGTGTTATTTGATTTGGGTTCTACTCTCTCCTATGTATCTACTTATTCTACATTGGGTCTTGACATGATATGTAAGCTTCTTATTGTGCCTATTCATATAGTAGGTGATTCTTTAGTGGTAGATTGGGTGTACCTATCTCGTGTTATGACTTTCTTAGGGTATGTTACTTGGGTGGATTTAATTATTTTGAATATGGTAAATTTTGATGTAATTTTTGGTATGGATTGGCTTTCTCTGTATCATGCTATCTTAAATTGTCATGCCAAGACAGTTACTTTAGTCATGCTTGGTGTATCGATATTGAAGTAGATGGGTACTCTGAGTTTGTATCCTAAGGGGGTTATATCTTTTCTTTGAGCTCAATGGTTAGTTGGGAAGGGGTTTCTTTCTTATTTGGCCTATGTTCATAATAACTACTGACACATCTTTTTTAAAGTCCGTGGGGTTAGTTAGGGAGTTTATGGATATGCTTCTATTGATCTTCTGACTGTTCCACTTGATAGGGATTTCAAGCATTGATTAGAATGGGTACAGAGTCCATAAGTCCATTTCCATTCCTTCTTATCGGATGACTCCAATAGAGTTGAAGGAGTTGAAACACTAGTTGCAAGATTTTTTTAGTGAGGGATTTATCAGGCCCAATATTTTACCTTGGGGTTTCTCCTGTGGTGTTTGTGAAGATGATTGATAGATCTATACAGATATGTATATATTATTGACAACTAAAAAAATGACCATCAAGAATAAGTATCCTCTTTATCCTATTGATGACTTATTTGATCATCTTCATGGTGCTTCAGTGTTTTTGAAGATTGATTTGAGATCAGGGAACCATCAGTTGAGGATTAGGGCTTCAGATGTCCCTAAGATGACTTTTAGGACCCGGTATGGTCATTATGAGTTTTTGGTTATGTCCCTTGGGCTGACTAATGCCCTGATAACATTTATGGAGTTGATGAATGAAGTGTTTTTTCCTTACCTTGATTCCTTTATAATTGTGTTCATTGATGACATCTTGGTGTATTCTAAGAGTGAGGCAGATCATGTGAAGCATTTGAGAATTATACTTAAAAGATTCTCAAAGTGGGAGTTTTGACTTAGTTCTATGGCATTCTTGGTGCATGTGTTTAGCAAGGATGGTATTATGGTGAACCTGACTAAGGTTGAGGAAGTTCAGGATTGGGCTAGGCCTACTTCACCTACCGAGATTAAGAGTTTTATTGGTTTGGCCGATTACTATAGATGATTCGTGCATGGTTTCTCTTCAATTACAGCTTCTTTGACCAGATTAACTCAAAAGAATGTTTCTTTATAGTTGTTCGATGAGTGTGAGGCGAGCTTTCAAAAACTCAAGACTTTGTTGACTTCGACACCCATAATGACCTTACCAGTAGAAGGTGAATATTTTATCGTGTATTGTGATGCTTCGGTTGGCCTAGGTAGTGTTCTGATGTATAGAGGAAAGTTTGTATCCTATGCTTTAAGGTAGTTGAAGACTCATAATAAGAACCACCAACTCATGATTTGGAGTTGGCGGCGATAGTGTTTTTTTGAAGTTGTGGCGACATTACTTGTATGGTTTTCATTATGAGGTGTTCACCAACCATTGCAACCTTTAGGATATTTTTAGCCAGAAGGATTTGAATTTGAGATAGCGCATATGGTTGGAGTTTTGAAAGACTATGATTTGACTATTCTTTATCATCCGAGCAAGGCCAATATAGTGGCAGATACCTTGAGTAAGAAGGTAGTGAGCATGGGTAGTCTTGTAATGTTAGTGACTGAGGAGAGACCTCTAGCCACAGATATTCAGCAGTTGGCGAATAGTTTTATGCAACTTAATATTTCCAAGCTGGGTAAAGTTGTTACTTGTGTTGAGGCACAATCCTTATTGTTGGAGCATATTATGGGTACACAGTTTGATGATGGGAAGTTTTGCATTATTTAGGATAAAGTGTTGGGTGGTGAAGTCAAGGAAGCGATTCTTGATCTGGAGGGTGCCTTGAGGATCAAGGGTTGAATTTATGTCCCTAGAGTGGGTGATTTGACTAGATTTATCATGGAAAAGGCTTATAATTCGAGTTATTTGATTTATCTAGGTGCGATAAGATGTATTATGACCTGAAATAACATTATTGGTGGTGAAGGATGAAGAGAGATATTGTAGAGCTTGTGGTTAAGTGTTTGAATTATTAACAAGTGAAGTATGAGCACCGTAGATTGAATGGCTTGATTTAGAGGATGCCTATACCTTGGTGGAAGTGGGAACGTATCACTGTGGACTTCGTGGTTGGTTTTTCTCAGACCTTGGGGAAGTGTGACTCAATTTGGATGATAGTGAACAGATTGACCAAATCAACACATTTCGTTCTAGTGAAGGTGAAATACAATGCAGAGAATTTGTCTATGATCTATATTCGAGAGATAGTTCGGTCACATGGTGTGCTCATTTCCATCATTTCAAACAGAGGTACTCAGTTCACTTTGAACTTTTGGAGTTCTACGTAGCAGGAGATGGGTACTCTATTGGAGATAAGTACAACTTTCCACCCTGTGATAGACGATCAGTCAGAGCTGACTATTTAGATTCTATAGGATATGCTTTGATCCTGTATGATTGACTTTGGTGGTCATTGGTACCAGTTTTTACCTTTGGTGGAGTTTTCCTATAATAACAGTTATTATTTCAATATTCAGATGGAATTGATTGAGGCTTTATATGGGAAGAAGTGTAGATCTCTGGTTAGTTGGTTTAATTTCTTTGAGGTTTGGCCATGGCTACAGATTTATTGAGGTATTCAATCAATAAAGTGATATTGATACATGACTGGCTTTTGGCAGTCCAGAGTAGATAGAAGAGTTATGCGGATAGGAGAGTTCATGATTTGGAGTTCATGTAGGGTGAACAGGTCTTACTGAAGGTGTCACCCATGACGGGTGTGATGAGGTTTGGGAAGAAGGAAAAGCTTAGCCTGAGGTTTATTATCTCTTTTAAGATTCTTCATCATGTTGGGGAGGTCGCCTATGAACTAACCTTACCTCTGAGTCATTCAACTGTGCATCCCGTTATTCATGTATTGATGTTAAAGAAGTATCATTCTGGTAGTTCTCATATAATTAGGTGGGATTGCGAGATTTGGAAAAAAATTTACTTTTGAGGAAGATCCCACAACCATTTTAGATAGGCAGATGAGGAAGTTGAGATTTAAGAGTATTCATTCAATGAAGGTCCAGTGGAAGTATCGCCTGATTGAGGAGTCTAGGTAGGAGATAGAGTCAGACATGCAGAGTAGGTATGTCACACCCAGAATCCCATCGAGGCAGACTGGCACAAGAAGCCGAGGAGGCCCGAGAGAACCAATCTTTGCTCATGTCTAGTCATATACATGTCACTCAATAAGCAGCACCATCACATAGAGGTATAAAATGTCAATAGCGGAAGTTATGGAAACATGTGATATATGCATATAAGAAACTTGGCCGTTAGAGCCATCGAGTCAACATGGGGGTACATCTCTTACATTTTTCATCCCACATATGTCTACAAAGCCTCTACAGATACATATATATATCAAGCTAGAGTCGGGACAAGTCCCCGCTTTATACAACATTTACAATACAAAAATCAGTGAACACTATGACTCGAAAAGCCCCTAACCAACTGGAGCTCACCAAAAATCTACAAATGACCCGCACTCTACTGTGGAGGTCTACTAGTACCTGTGCCTGCAGCAAGTAAGGTAAATCCCCCCAAGAGGGTTAGTACGAAGAATGTACTGAGTATGTAAGGCCATATGAAACTGTATGACACATAAATACTTCAATATAATCCAATATAAGTGAGTAATCAATATGGATAAATCACCATTCTGCATATGTGGAACCATGTACCTTACATTCATTACGAATAACCCATCGTTCTATATGTTTGGAACTATGTACTTTATGTTCATTACTTTCTTTGCTTCTATATTCACTCATCATCACCTATGCTATATCGTACCCAAGCCCCAACTAATCAGTGGGTCTTTACACAACATAACGTTATGTTAGGATCAGCTCGAGCTAGGCTTATGCCTCTAGAGCTACCACCCATAAATCAAAGCACCGGGTTCGGCTCGAGCTAAATTATTACCTCTAGAGCTGCCACCCATAAATCAACTTATCAGGTTTGGATCGAGCTAGGTTTTTTTTACCTCTAGAGCTACCCCCTGTCACGTTCAGTCCGAGCTAGGCTTATGCCTCTAGGACTGCCCCCTGATCCAATAATCTAGGGATCGGCTTGAGCTAGGCATTTCTCCCCCAAAGCTACCACCCATACTCAATCATTAACCACATATATGCATTACTTTATTCTTTACTTTTGAGATTGATACCTTTACTTGTGAGAGATTGGTACATTCATTTGTGAAAGATTGTTACATTCACTTGACATAATATTATTGGAAGCATTGGAACAATAGTCAATAAATAAGAGACATGTGTATAAACACTTATTGGAACTTTGGAACATAACATTATTGGAACCATGGGACCTTTCGAACATTAGTCAATGAACATGAGACATGCGAATCACAATTGATTAATGAATAGGAAACATGTGATAATAACAATTGGTAACCGGATATAGGATACCTTAGAGCATTTCGGAATGAACTAGTACAACATCAATGTGAATACTAGGAGCTGCAGAAGGATACGAAAAAAGTAACCTTACATACCTTGTATTCCCAATATGAATATACAATCCAATATGTGAGTACAACAATTCCGCTTCTTCCTTATGTTTCACTCTACATCACAAGTACATAACGGAACCAACATTAACCACAAGCTACATTCCAAGTGTATAAGATGACCGTGAGTTACATGATTGCCCTATGACATTATTTCACCCTTTATAATACCATTCATGGTCTTTTCATACCAACAATACCATAACATTCTATACATTGACCAAAACATCATAAACCAATAGCTTTTCACACCAAGTTCCTCCTTTACATGTTCTTATTAACACCACATCACAATGAATCCATCAAATCACTCCAATACATTTTATAACCAAAATTCCACAATTTACTCATAGAGAAAAATAACAAGTTATGGACATAACCACACCATACATGTTGAGATATCATCCACACCATTCACTTTCATCAAAACATCAAGTCCTTTTTCAAGTTTAATTCACAAGAATGCACATCTTTTAGCAAAATGCCAAAGTGCACTATTTAACACCTTGCCAACATAACCACCATGATATACATAATCTCTTATGTACATAATATATTAATTCATAAGAATAAACACTTACCCAAGCTTGTAGAATGATGATCTTGCTCAAGGAGATGACTTAGGGTTTGAGAATTTGAGAGAAAATGTCTCTTTTTGGTTTCTTGGAAAAGTCTAGAAATACTTGTGCCTTCAAATAAATAAAATCTGATTTCCTTGCCCTTTTATAGCCCCTTTAACTCATCCTTAGCCACTTAAGTCAATAATTGACTTGTCAAAGCAAGAATGGGTCATTTGACCTATTGGGCCATGTATTTTAATTCATTTTGGGCCATCCTTTGAGCCCATTAACACATATTATCTTAGCCCACAAAAATCAATGTGTAATCCATCATATATCTCATGTTTAATTACTTCCATAATTGTCATGACAATATTCACTTACAAGATTCCCGATCGTAGCCTCAATCGCAAAAATAGAAATTCTAGTCGCTCATGGCTTATTTGAACATAATTTGTTAAAATTTGTTAAAATACTTGTGACGAAGAATTGACCCCAACTCGGATGCTAATCGCTCTTAAGAATAGTCCTACTATTATGGAGTAATGATACCATGACTCAAAGGTCTTATATACATCATAATAGTCGAATAAAATTTTTTGCGAAAACCACCTTGGCAAGCCTCTTGGCGCGCCCCTTTGCTGCCTGTGGAAACAAAAATTTGGGCCAGAGCGGCCTGGCACGCCCTCTGCAGCGCCCCATGCCAAATTTTTGATTTTGGCTTTTCTTTGCGAATTTGGTTGGATCTTTTAAGTCCCAACCTTTTGCTTACCTATTACCTTTAAGATTCTTTTCTTGGATGTCCCTTAAACCTCAATTTTTCACCCTACAAATGCTCCACAAAGTCACAAACGCCACCCACTACAAAGGTCTAACCACATGTACTAGGCCCAATATCAAATATTTCATTGATGACACTACAAAATACATACTTATGGCTCTCGACACCTAAGAAAACATTGTTCAAAGTCATCAAGTAGGGTTGGGAAGGTACGAGGTGTTACATTCTTCCCCCCTTACGAAAATTCATCCTCGAATGTTAGTAATATTGTCTCATTGTAACAACTTAAGTCGAAGTGGATCCTTCACACTATCATATACACACATACTACTTGTAAAGACTTACTTATTATGACTCCAATTCCGTATCTTGAATTTTTTTCTTCCGTGTACAACAATTAAGAGTACTTTAGATTTCCTTCCCTTGTGATTTATTCTACGTGCTAATTTCTCCAATAGTGCCTTTACAGAAGCTACTTCTTTATTTCTGATTGCTTTCATTTGTCGATCTAGAATAGTAAGCAGTACCTCTTCACATGTGAGACCTTCTGTAACTTATATATTACCACTGGGAGCAATACGAGATAATCTCCTATACACTTTCAAAGCAGCGAATATGAAATACTGGATGAACTGTGAAGAGTTCTTGGACTAGTGCTAATAGATAAGCAATTTGCCCAAATCTTTGGACTATTTCCCTTTCTTTTCGAATCCCATTATTTTTCTTCATTGGGGACACTGTCAAAAATACCTAATCACCTATGGCACATTTTAATTCCCTTCTTCTAATATCGGCATATGATTTATATCGACTTTGGGCCATTTGTAGCTGTTGTTATATTACCTTCACCCTTTCTATGGCTTGATGAACAAAACCTAACCTGAGCAAGGCAAATTTCATCAGCTGTAACCCATCCAATTGATGATCTATATTTGCTTTCACATAAAGCTTTGTAAGGTTCCTTTTGATATTTTTATTGTAAGCAATTTCAATAAACGATAGATGTTCATCCCAACTACCTTTAAAGTCAAATGTACAAACTCGTGGCATATCTTCAAATGTTCATATAATACGTTCTGTTTGTCCATCCATCTGAGGATGGCAAGCCGTACTTACATCCACCCTGTGTACCCATGCTTTACTGAAAAGACTCCCAACACTGTGCAATAAAGTGAGCTCTCCTGTTTGATATAATAGGGAATGGAATCCCATGTAATTGTACTATCTCTATTACACACAACTTTGCATAATGTTCAGCTGTATCGATGGTCCTAACTGGTAGGAAATACGCTGACTCGGTAAGCCTGTTAACTATTACCTATATGGAATCAACCTTCGCAGTGTTCGAGGCAACCCTGTGGTTAAATCCATGCCATTCATGTTCCACTTCCAAACTGGAAGGGTATACATTGCATAAAACATATAGATTTCTGATGCCATACTGTTAATCAGTGACCGCTTGGACATTGAGCTACAAGTTCTACAATGTGCTTTTCAGGTAACCTTACTAAGACATCTCTGCTAAACCATGGTATATTTTGGTTGCTTCGGAATGAATAAAATACTGTGAATGATGTTCTTCTGTCATAATTCATTTTCTTAACTCGTCTATACCCAATACACACAATCTACATTGGCGTTAAAGTACTCACCCTTGTGTTTGCTCAAATACCTTCGTCGAACTTTGTTGTACATTTTTTTTCAATTGAACTAAAAATATGACTTACATATTGTTTTTTCCTTCATCTCAGATACCAATGAAAATTCTGCCACATTTTACACTATAATTCTTTCACCTGAAATTTTATACAAGTAGTGGTGCCATCTGTTACAAGCAATTGTCACAACTGTTAACTTAAAATCATATATGGGATAATTTCTCTTATGTGGACGCAATTGTCTTAAGGCATATGCTATCACATTGTCATGTTACATGTATACACATCCCATACCAAATTTTAAAACATCACAATACACTGCATACTCTTATCTTTCTTTGGGAGGTACTAGTACAGGTGTAGGAGTCAATTTATCTTTCAACTCTTGCAAACATTTCTCACATACATCATTCCGCTGAAACTTAGTTACTTTGTGTGTTGGCTTTATTAAGGGTAACGACATAAAGCCTTTTTAACAATTCGTCTGTACTAACTGGCCAACTCAAGGAAACTACGAATTTTCGTAGGCGTCGTAAGCCTTGGCCACTTCTTTTGTGTATATTAATCCTTATTCCTTCATTCTATACAATGTGTCCTAAGGACGATACGGATTGTGACCAAACTTGCATTTAAAGAACTTGCATATATCTTACGGTCACGAAGAATCCGTAACACCTGTCACAAGTGATTAGCATGGTCCTTTTGTGATCTTGAGTAATGTCGTACAACATCTAAAACATTATCATGAATACATTTAGCGATGGCTTAAACACACTAATTATCAAACCCATCAACGTAGCTGGTACATTTGTTAGCCCAAATGGCATAACTACAAATTCATAACAACCATATCTCTATTTTGGGTATCTTTATTTTCTCTGACCTTTACTTGATGATCTCCTGACCTTAAGTCAATCTTTAGGAAGAATTTGGCACCCTATAAACTATCAAATAAGTCATCAGAAGACATGTATTGTTCATTGTCACCTTATTCGGTTGTCGATAGTAAACACTGATGCACCCCAAGGGGTCGTACTAGGTCTTATGAATCCCTTGTTCATCATGTCTTTTAATATCTTGTTTTATTCCCGTAAATCTACCGGGGCCATGCTATATGAAGAAATAAAAATAGGCCAAGTACCTGACATCACATTACTACCAGCTCATACATCGTGGAATTTATTTACCACCAGAACTAATTGAAGAGTTGGTGGCTTCACATCAGTATCTTTCACTCTTACTAAGTGACATATGTATCCCTTAGAGTATCCTTTTCTTTGCTTTAAGATGGGGAATAAATTTTCCTCTTGGTGCCCCCCCCCCCCCCACATTTCCTTGGCCATTCAAAATCATTCTTTTGGGGAAAACGACAATATAACTTCTTAGTTCGGCAATCTTCTAGGGCAAAATCCCTTTATAACATCAAAATTTCACTATTTCCAGCTCAGTAAGATCAATCGGTGTCTCACGACCACAAATAATTACTATGCACTTATGATATACTCTTTTAACTACAATAGATTCACCATCTGATGTATAGACTTCATGTGACATAACTAGTAATTCTGGTGTTCTTTTGAATTTTCAGCAATTAATGAAATATCATATGCTCTATGAGTCAATCAATACATATACGGTACCTATAGCTACATCAGGAGAAGCCTCATTTTGTGGCCCGACATACCACGCCAACAAAAAACATTCAGCCCAACCGACATTCACTTAGACGATAACTTTCGTATCACTAACACGGCTGACGAAGAGACTTCGATTGGTTCCTACTTTCTACGTTCTTGTGCTTGATACCCCATTGCCCATGAATACTGAATCTCACTTCTTTACCCAAACCGATATGAACTGTCCCATAGGTCTAGCCCTTTTTGACGACACTTCTTCAAATATTTGTGTCCTTTTTCGTTGCCTCTGATCCTCCATTATCTGTGAAAAAAAGCCTGTATTCTGGCTATATCCATATCTCTTTGCAAGGCCGCAATAGTACAATCCATATATCCACATACCGATGCACTCTATCGGTCATAATAGCTACCACCTTTGGAGCATACCTAACCAAAGAATTAAACTGAGGATTGTACTTTCTGACACTCATAGTCCTTTGGCAAGGATTTAGCAATTGGTCCGCATGAGCTTTTCGAACCTCATATGGGAGGTACTAGTCAAGGAATGCCGTTTTAAATTCCTCCCAACTAGCTGGAAGTATATCAATACACTAGTCACATGCATAACATCTAGAGCCCTTTTAATTTGGTCTATAAAGTCCTGTGGGTCTTCATTCAGATCCGACCCGGTGAACGTGGGAGGGTTAAATTTTAGAAAATCCTGTGTTCGACGAATAGCTGCCCTAGCCGCACCATCATCAATCGTCATTGGGCCAGCTCGCCCGTGACATTGTATAGCAACTATCTGAGTCAACATATGCACTACATTTCTTAAATCCTGTTCAGTGGTATTTATAGGTGGTTCTGCGGATACTTCTCTACCTTTTGGCTAAGAGAAACCCGTATTGTAAATTCCATGTCAGCCCCACCTTGACTAGCTTGGTCAGGTGGTGATTTACTCATTTATTCTTCGGCAGGCATATCAACATGCTTACCTTTGCCCTTATCTTGTCTGATAATCAACATTTGACTATGCAAAAGAAAACCAGTGTCAATGCGTACAAATGCGTCCACCTACAACTTTGGCTCTATTGCACGATCTAGGAATGAAGAACAGAAACAACTCCTAAATGCCCGTAGCCGTTTACTTATAAATATGGCACGCAACACATCCATAAGCAAGACTCTACTCATACACGGCTTTGTAGACACCCTTAGGACGACCTGCTCTGATACCACTTTTGTCACACCCCGAATCCCATCGAGGCGGACTGGCACCCGAAGCTGATGAGGCCCGAGAGAACCAATCTTTGCTCATGTCTAGTCATATACATGTCACTCAATAAGCAGCACCATCACATAGAGGCATAAAATGTCAATAGCAGAAATTATGGAAGCACGTGATATATGCATATAAGAAACTTGGCCGTTAGAGCCATCGAGTCAACATGGGGGTACATCTCTTACATTTTTCATCCCACATATGTCTACAAAGCCTCTACAGATACATATATATATCAAGCTAGAGTCGGGACAAGTCCCCGCTTTATACAACATTTACAATACAAAAATCAGTGAACACTATGACTCGAAAAGCCCCTAACCAACTGGAGCTCACCAAAAATCTACAAATGACCCGCACTCTACCGTGGAGGTCTACTAGTACCTGTGCCTGCAGCAAGTAAGGTAAATCCCCCCAAGGGGGTCCATACGAAGAATGTACTGAGTATGTAAGGCCATATGAAACTGTATGACACATAAATACTTCAATATAATCCAATATAAGTGAGTAATCAATATGGATAAATCACCATTCTGCATATGTGGAACCATATACCTTACATTCATTACGAATAACCCATCGTTTTGTATGTTTGGAACTATGTACTTTATGTTCATTACTTTCTTTGCTTCTATATTCACTCATCGTCACCTGTGCTATATCGTACCCTGGCCCTAACTGATCAGTGGGTCTTTACATAACATAACGTTATGTTGGGATCGGCTCAAGCTAGGCTTATGCCTCTAGAGCTACCACCCATAAATCAAAGCATCGGGTTCTGCTCGAGCTAGGTTATTACCTCTAGAGCTTCCACCCATAAATCAACTTATCAGGTTCGGCTCGAGCTAGGTTTTTTTTTAACCTCTAGAGCTACCCCCTGTCAGTTCGTTCTGAGCTAGGCTTATGCCTCTAGGACTGCCCCCTGATCCAATAATCTCGGGATCGGCTTGAGCTAGGCATTTCTCCCCCAAAGCTACCACCCATACTCAATCATTAATCACATATATGCATTACTTTATTCTTTACTTTTGAGATTGATACCTTTACTTGTGAGAGATTGGTACATTCACTTGTGAAAGATTGTTACATTCACTTGACATAATATTATTGGAAGCATTGGAACAATAGTCAATAAATAAGAGACATGTGTATAAACACTTATTGGAACTTTGGAACATAACATTTTTGGAACCATGGGACCTTTCGAACATTAGTCAATGAACATGAGACATGTGAATCACAATTGATCAATGAATAGGAAACATATGATAATAACAATTGGTAACCGGATATAGGATACCTTAGAACATTTCGAAATGAACTAGTACAACATCAATGTGAATACTAGGAGCTGCAGAAGGATACGAAAAAAGTAACCTTACATACCTTGTATTCCCAATATGAATATACAATCCAATATGTGAGTACAACAATTCCGCTCCTCCCTTATGTTTCACTCTACATCACAAGTACATAACGGAACCAACATTAACCACAAGCTACATTCCAAGTGTATAAGACGACCATGAGTTACATGAGTGCCCTATAACATTATTTCACCCTTTATAATACCATTCATGGTCTTTTCATACCAACAATACCATAACATTCTATACATTGACCAAAACATCATAAACCAATAGCTTTTCACACCAAGTTCCTCCTTTACATGTTCTTATTAACACCACATCACAATGAATCCATCAAATCACTCCAATACATTTTATAACCAAAATTCCACAATTTACTCATAGAGAAAAATAACAAGTTATGGACATAACCACACCATACATGTTGAGATATCATCCACACCATTCACTTTCATCAAAACATCAAGTCCTTTTTCAAGTTTAATTCACAAGAATGCACATCTTTTAGCAAAAAGCCAAAGTGCACTATTTAACACCTTGCCAACATAACCACCATGATATACATAATCTCTCATGTACACAATATATTAATTCATAAGAATAAACACTTACCCAAGCTTTTAGAATGATGATCTTGCTCAAGGAGATGACTTAGGGTTTGAGAATTTGAGAGAAAATGTCTCTTTTTGGTTTCTTGGAAAAGTCTAGAAATACTTGTGCCTTCAAATAAATAAAATCTGATTTCCTTGCCCTTTTATAGCCCCTTTAACTCATCCTTAGCCACTTAAGTCAATAATTGACTTGTCAAAGCAAGAATGGGTCATTTGACCCATTGGGCCATGTATTTTAATTCATTTTGGGCCTTCCTTTGAGCCCATTAACACATATTATCTTAGCCCACAAAAATCAATGTGTAATCCATCATATATCTCATGTTTAATTACTTCCATAATTGTCACGACAATATTCACTTACGAGATTCCCGATCGTAGCCTCAATCGCAAAAATAGAAATTCTAGTCGCTCATGGCTTATTTGAACATAATTTGTTAAAATTTGTTAAAATACTTGTGACGAAGAATTAACCCCAACTCGGATGCTAAATGCGCTTAAGAATATTCCTACTATTATGGAGTAATGATACCATAACTCAAAGGTGTTATATACATCATAATAGTCGAATAAACATTTTGGCAAAAACCACCTTGGCAAGCCGCTTGGCGCGCCCCTTTGCTGCCTGTGGAAACAAAAATTTGGGCCAGAGCATCCTGGCACGCCCTCTGCAGCGCTCCAAGCCAAATTTTTGATTTTGGCTTTTCTTTGCGGATTTGGTTGGATCTTTCAAGTCCCAACCTTTTGCTTACCTCTTACCTTTAAGATTCTTTGCTTGGATGTCCCTTAAACCTTAATTTTTCACCCCACAAATTCTCCACAAAGTCACAAACACCACCCACTACAAAGGTCTAACCACATGTACTAGGCCCAATATCAAATATTTCATCAATGACACTACAAAATACATACTTATGGCTCTCGATACTAAAGTAAACATTGTTCAAAGTCGTCAAGTAGGTCTGGAAGGTACGGGGTGTTACAAGATATCCCCAGCTTTTTGATAGTGCATGTACCTTACGTACTCTTACATTCAAGGATTAATGTGTGTTTTAATGGTGGATGATGTAACAACCCATAGAATAAAATTTGGATTTTTATATATTTTGACCATTTTTCCCTCTCCGTAGTTGTGTGTTTGATATTGTGGTCTACGAGAGAATGTGGCATAGTTCCCGAAGTGATTGGTTATATTATGTGTAAGTTTTTTTTGAAAGGTTTTGAAGTTTATAGAGTTGATTTTGGTCAATATTTGAAGATTTAGAAGTCGTAGGGGAATTATTTAGCTCTGTTAGCTTTGTTAGCTCAGGAATAACGTTTTTGGGCTAGTAGCGATATTGGATTTTGTCCAAAGATTTTTTTGATGAATTTTGTGTAGTTGGTTGGAATGTTGGAGTTTTTGGCCTAGAATTGACTTTGGACAATATTTGTTGATAACGATCTCCATTGGTAATTCTTATGGTTTCATTGAGTCCAGAACGTTGATTTAACCTAGTAGCATAATCAATTTGTGTTTGGGGGGGAGAGGGGTTCCAAGGGTCATTTCTGAGTTTGGGATGTTGAGTAATAGCCTGTGCCCAGTTGATATCTGATGAAACCGCTTAAGCGGGCCTGGAGCCACTTCTGCGGAGTCGCACTAGCGGACGAGAGTCCGCTTATGCGAGGTTAGACCAGCAAGAGCTTGCCGCTTCAGCGATGATATGCATGGATAGTGACTTCTGTTCATACCAAAATCCAGCCACTTCGGCGACCTCACACCTGCAACCAGATTTCAGCAAAAATGAAAATCGCTGGTAGTTATCTGTGAGTTTTCCCCTTTTCACTCTATTTTTTCATACCTCAATTTTTGAAGCTTTAGAACACGATTTTGGGAAATTCTAAAGGGGATATTCAAGATTTCATCATTGGGTATGTTTCTAAACGTATATTTTGCCATTTTCCAATGATTATTTTATGATTTCACATTTAAATCTTGATTTTCAACTTGAAAATTTGGGGTTTTCTCTGTAGATCAAAGATCGATAAATTGATGATTTTAAGGTCGCTTTCAACTAAATTTTTGATGAAAACATATACTTAAACTCCTTAGGTTATGGGTAAATTGATTTTTTTTTTTAAATTCCAGTTTTTCCCTTATGTGCTCGAGATTGACTTTTGAGTTAACTTCATAGACTCAGATTAAGAGTATATCAATATGGGTATCTTTGGTTTCATTTATTTATGCATAATACGTATTTGAATAGATGAGCTTTTTCGGAGGCTGTTCGGAAGGGCAAGACTTTGATTTGACTTGAGAGTCTTCTCTTAAGTCATGTTAAGACTTTCTTTGACTCTTTTTTGAAATTTTTATGTGTTAGTTGCTTGTATTGGGAGTAATAGGAAATGAAAGCCCCATATAGATTATATGACGAGTATCTATGTGGGTACCAGTGTATTTTAAAGGGATAAAAATGAAATTAATGGCTTGATTCTTCTATTCTTGATTATTGGACTGAGATGTGAACAGTGAATAAGTGATTCCATCAGATTTGATAGGTGTTTATATTGAAGGTATATCCCTTTTATAAGCAAGATTTTAATTATTTGAGCTAGATTGATGAATTTTGGACTTGTAGTTGGTATCGTTGAGTTGAATATGGCCTTGTGAGATTGAATTTGAGATATTGTATTAGTTCTTATTATTATGTTCATGCATACTCACTCATACCATATCATAGAACTGTGAAAAATGATATTTCAAGAAAGATTGGTTTGAAATAACTTGCATACCTGATGGGAAAGTGTTACGAGTGGATTTTACTGATTTTGACTTGCATACTCGATGAGAAATTGTTTCGGTTGGCTCAATGGGAAATGATTCTAGATGAGTTCATTGATTTACCTGTCCGTCGGAAAATTATTCTAGGTGGATATATGGACCTTGCGGATCCCCCATGGATCTCAGCTAGTCAGACAGAGTAGAGGGTGTATACTGTATCATACATTGCATCATATTGCATTCAGTTCATCATTTCTATTTGATTGGTTTAATTGTGATTAATTATTATGACCGGTGTGTTGTTAATACTGTATAGGATTGAGAAATCATTGACTGAAACTATGTTATTGCTCTACTATTGTTGTTATCTGTAGGACTATGTGTTGATTTCCTGAGTGTAGGTTTATATGATTGTTTTGGATGGTTAAATTTTGGGTGGTTCTCGCCATCACTTTGAAATTAGGGTCAGTCGATGATGTTGTTAAATACATATGGTTGATACTCACACTTATTTATTTTCTGCACCTTATGTGCAGGTACTAAGTCGATGGTCCCCGAACACTAGTTGTGATTATCTTGTATTTGCTTTCTGGAGATTCCTGAGGTAGCGACTGTTGATCCCACAGACTACTGGATCTCCTCTATCCTAGTCTTTATGCATTCTTTTGCATTTTTAGACATCCTTAGACTATGTACTCTTTTGTATTCGTCGTCTTTGATGCTGTTTCAGTTTTGGTATTATTTCTTTTCTTCCGGTTATTATCTTGTTAGTTTTAGTTCTATGTGTGAGACCTATCGCGATAGGTGAAATAGGTGCTATCATGACTCCCCAAATAATTAGCTTTACATTCATACCGGCCAATCAATGCACATGGAGGGGCGTCACTGAGAATTTAATCCCAATTTTCATTAGCTTCGTACAAAATATCTAATTAAAATTTTAGATAGTCAATTGCTTTCCAAAAAGACTACACAACAGAGATAAGTTAATTACATTGAGTTATTTTTGTTAACTTTCATCATGTTTATCATAAATGTAGTTAAATCAACCGATTACGACGTCAATACTAGAGAAAATAGTCTGCTGATGACCATTTAGATTATCTGAAAGTTTCAAGATATAAAATAAGACTGGAACCAAAAAGAAAATAGCAAATACTATGTAGTTAGATGCAATTTTGCAATACCGATTCTAATAGAACTGTCAATATCCATTCACAGTAAATATAATATTTCATTTTCAGATTATTAAAATCTAAAGTTTTTCATAAATAATAAAGGTCTAATTACCTTTTTTTGAAACATTACACGGCAGAAGTCCTATTAATTATTAAACATCATAAGTTTTGCACAACTACATGATGAATGCATTATGATACATCTTTCTCTCTCTCTCTCTCTCTCTCTCTCTCTCTCTATATATATATATATATATATATATATATATATATATATATATAATAATAATAATAATAATAATAATAATAATAATAATAATAATAATAATAATAATAATAATAAATGAGGGTAGTCTAGCATGAGGTTAAGCCAAATGACATCTTGAGAACTAGCCATTTGACATTTTTACAATAAAGTCTATTCAAAAAATCTAATAAGAATCTAAACAAAAATATTTAGTTGATAATGGTAAAAAAATATTTTTTAAAAACTAATTAGTAAAGAGATTGTCAAATGGTAAGTTTGGACTATAAAAAGAAAAGAGTTTATTTTGTTAAATCTGATTATATATTGTACATTTAATAATTGAATTTTCACCCAATTAAGTAGGCGTTTGACCATTAAAACCATTTTTTTTTACTTTATTTGAAATTTTTGAAGTTGGAGTAACGTTTGGCCATATCTTTTTGGAAAGACTTTTTAGAATTTAAAGTATTTAAATATAACTAAAAAGTGAAAAACAAGTATTTAGGTGCTTTCACTTTTTCCAAATACAACCTGAATTTACTTGAAGTTGTATTTGAAATTTTTATGGCCAAACAACTTTTTTTTGAATAAATTAAAATATTTTTTTCTGAAAATAGTGAAAAATTCTTATGGCCAAACGAAGCTAAATTTAAGTACTTCAAATCTTCTATCTATATATAATAGCAGAATAAAACAATATTATGATGACAAGTGTCACCATTACAAAATTTCAAGTGAAAAATAGAAAATAAAAATATTTGAAAGAAAATAATAAGATAATTTTTCGAATACACATTCTTTTTACTCTTTAAATTTGAAAGAAAAATTGAGTTGATCCCTTTATTGATTTTTTAAATTCAATTTGAAATTGCAAACATATGTTTTTGGGCTCTATTTTTCTTTTTAATTTGAAAATTTACTAGAATTTTTTTAATAAATAAATACATATAAAGACATTTATAATAACTGATTTTAGATGTGTCTTATTCAAACACATTTCACTTTTTAAAGTTTGATAAAAACTGATTTTATATGCAACTCTTTTTTTATATATAATTTGAATAAAAAAATAAATCTGGAATAAACATTAAAATAATAAATATTTTAAAATTGATTTTAACATCTTCAGAAAAAATGGGGTAGTTTTAAATATATTTGATTTACGACAACTTTTTGCTTGAATGTGTATTTGTATTTTTTTTAGAATGAAAATCGGCCACATGGCCTTTTATTATAATCAAAATCGTCTAACTAAAGGACAAAAATCCGGCCCAACTGAAAGTCCAAATAAAAACAACAAAAAGCTAAAAAAACAAAAAGCAAGCATGTAATAGAAATTCTGGAAATGTAAAGTTCTTCTCATTTTCTTCTATGTGCAGAAACCATTCAAGCTCTGATTTGTTACTGAAGATGAAAATGGGGCAAACTCATAGCTGTATCATCACCCCCCAATTATCTGCATCTCAGTGAGTTCTAATTGTTTTCATAGAGGGCATTCAAAAATTCTCACAAATACCTCAAAACAGACCCAATGAATATTTCTTCAACTCAAAGTGAGCAGATCTAGTAGGTAATTTCTACATTAAAAAATTTAGTCCGAAGAACTTTAACACTTGATTAGAGATTTAGCTCATCAATGTCGATTTCCTTTCATTCAGATTGAGCCAGGTTAATACCACTGCATAGACCAGAAGACCTTCAATGATGTAACTAAAATCTCTCATTTCCATTCGATCTATTCCCCTTGGGCTCCGTCTTACCCTTTTTCCTTGTTTTTCAACAGATTTTGTAGCTGTTGCAAGGATTTCAGGTAATTTCTTGAACCAATCTTTAGTGGTAACCTCTGATTCTTTCTTCTTGTAATGTTTCTATACATAGCCCTGAAATTATGACTCTCTTTGTTCGTGCATGCTTTCCTTTTCCTGCTGTTAATGATTTTTGTTGTTTCCTGCAGGTGTTGAATTATCTTCAATGTTGATGACCATTTGAATTGCTAAATGATATATTCTGCACTTTTCTAAATATGAGATTTGGAATTTGGCTTCTATCCATGTTAATTATCACTTTTTGCGTCTGTTGGTAATTCCTGAAAAGATGAATAATTAATTCTTTGTGTATCCGCAAAAAAGAAAACCTGGTTAGCTAAAAGGTTTGTCAATTTATTCCTTTCTCTGTATATATGCTCCACTTCCACCTCTCTATCTTTCCTCAATTTTTGAATTCTCCAAACCTCTATAGAAATACACCATGGGACTTCTCAAATTTCATCTAACACTTTCTTCAATGTAGGAGAGTCTTTCTCTAAAATCAGTGGTAAGTATCTCTGATTCAAACAATATTTTAATCCATGTCTTAGAGTCAAAGCTTCTGCTATTAAGTTACTATTATCTTCAAATTTTCTATCCTTAACATAGACTAGGTTACCCTCTCTATTTCTTATACGGAATGCCCCGAAGCTAAGGCCATGATTGCCCTTAGCAGCTCCATTGAGTTGCATTTGTAGGTTCCAATCAAAGGAAGCTTCCAATGTACCACCTTACACTCTATAAAAGGAGTGTAGTCCTCTAAGAATTTATGATGATCCTGAAGAAGAAGATGTGGCTTATTTTGAGCTGATTGAGACTGGTGCCATTATTCCACCAGAGTTACCTCAGGACACAAAGTTTGACATTACAAGTGTCATGATCCACCTACTTAACTTGAAAGGTGTATTCGTGGGTCTTTCTACGGATGATTCTAATATGCATGTGATGAAATTTTTGGGGGTTTGTACTTTGTATAATTTGCCCAGAGTGGACCAAGAGGTTATTCAATTAAGATTGTTTCCGTTCTTGTTAATAGGAGAAGCTACTTTATAATTGGCAGAGTTACCACGGGGCTCCATTACTTTTCAAGAGTTGAGAGATCAATTTTTGGAGAGATTTTTTCCACCCTCCAAGATGCTATAGTTGAAGGATGAGATCTACAAACTCAGACAACTACATTCTGAAGCACTTTACGAAACATGGCTAAGTTTCAAGAAGAAGCTTCAGAATGTGCCAAATCATAGGATGAGTGGTAGGAGTCTACTTGAAATTTTCTACAGGGCTTTGAACGTAAATACTAAGGCTGTAGCAGATACTATCACCGGAGGAGCATTTATGAGTCTGAGGTGGGAACGAGCTTCAGAGATCTTGGATCGTATTACTAAGACTAACCGAGGATGGTATACTCGGGAGGTAGAGACACCGGCTGGTACATACACTATTAGAGCATCAACAGTACATTGGGGTTTGGATGAATCTATAGCTCAAGAGGTTGCACAACTAAGAATAGAAATTGGTTTGCTAGCAAAATAGATTGCGGCTAGAGATGCTGAAAAGGGGCATGCCGTAAGTGCACAGGGTAAAGCACCTAAGCATGACCATTATAAATTTGATAAGGAAGCTAAGTACTTGGATCGAGAAGTGGTGGGTTTCTGATCCAAGGGCCAAGGGTCTAATCAAGACTATTAAAACTCGAGGCAAGGGAATCAAGGTCGGAACTATTATGGAGACAATTATAATAGGTCAGGATATAAAGACAGAGAGCGATATCGTGATGGAGATTGGAGACAAAAAGATGATTACAA
The DNA here is from genome assembly GCA_031232105.1 of Capsicum rhomboideum. Taxonomy (NCBI): domain Eukaryota; kingdom Viridiplantae; phylum Streptophyta; class Magnoliopsida; order Solanales; family Solanaceae; genus Capsicum; species Capsicum rhomboideum. The sequence goes on from CP124718.1 coordinate 59,095,089, forward strand.
GGAGAAGAGCAGTGCATATGTTCCACTAGGGAATCGTGATACTGACTACGAAAATTCATGAATGGAAACCTTCTTACCAAATTCGTTAAAGGATCAAAAAACAAGAAAATTGCATAAAGGAAATTAGGGCGAACATTTCGAGAATAAGTCAGAAAGTTGAATCACACTCAACTACCATAAAATAGTGGGAGCAACAGTTTGGGCAGATATCGGTGGCATTAAACCAACGCCAACTAGGCACTCTTCCAAGTAACACCATCCAAATCTCAAAAAAAGATGGTAATTGTTTAGCCATTACTACAAGAAGTAGAAAAAGTACGTTTGACCCATCTATACATTTGGATAATGGTAAGAGAGATGAGCCAGTGGTGGTCGATGAAGAGGTTGAGATGGAGCCAGAAAAGTTAGCAGCGGACAACAATAATAATTTGAAAGTAGAATCTAAAAAGAGGGAGGAAAAGAAGGTCCATAAGTTTTGAAAACTATCCCATAACCTCCTCATTCCTTTCCTCAAAGATTGAAAAAGAAGGCTGAGGAAGGTAAGTACCAGAAGTTTATCACAATTTGAAAGAGCTATCGAAAAATATCCCTCTTGTTAAGGCTTTGGAGCGAATGCTCGGTTACGCGAAGTTCATGAAAGACTTAGTGACAAAGAAGAGAACTGTCAGTTTTGAGCCAACAGATAACTTGCATCATTGTAGTGCAGTTGCTTTGAATTCCCAAGTTGAAAAGAAAGAGGATAGAGGAGCTTTCACAATCCCTTGTACTATTGGGTCTTACAACTTTGCAAAGGCACTATGTGATTTGGGTACTAGCATTAACTTAGCGCCGCTAGCCGTGTTCAAGCAGTTGGGGGTGGAAGCAACAAAACCGACTTCTATGAGGCTTCTTATGGCGGATAGAACTGTGAAAAAGCCAATGGGAATTCTGTATTATGTTTTGGTGAAAGTTGTAACTTTCATCTTTCTAGCTGACTTTGTAATTCTAGATTATAAAGTTGACTTTGATGTTCCTATCATCCTGGGAAGACCATTCCTTGCCACTAGCCGTGTAATGACCCTCCAGGTCATTTTCTGCATTTCCAAGATATCTTGACATTTAGAGCGTTTCCATAGCTGCACCAAGTCATTTATGACTTGCTGGAGCTGACAGTTCAGTTACCGGGCAGTTCGTTGAGCCTTTTCCCTGTTTTGAAATCAACGCTTTTCAAATTTGGCTACCGGGCCTAAACACAAGATAGACGGCCTCGTATGCCAATTTTGACAATTCCATCAGCTCCTAAACATCGATTTTAGGCTAGGAGGACCCTTGGTACGGGTCCCGAGGTTTTCAGACTCGTTTTAGTCTATTGGATGGGAAGTAGTAAAAATGACCCTATGGGTGCGGGACCCACTTTTCATCAAAAAGGTCCTGGATGGAAGTTTTGACTTCGCCATTGAGTTCGAAATGCCCAATTCGATGGAGTAGCATAGTTCATTTTCGTTCACGGGGTCCCGAACAAATCCCGAGGACGCATCGAAAACTTGGAAAAATATTGCCAAGAGCTGATGCAGCCGCTTAAGCGGAAGCCGCTTTAACAGCTTGGCTACCACTTTAGCGGCTAGCCTTCGCCATCCGGTCCGCTTAAGCGAAAGATGGTCCGCTTTAGCAGTGACCGCTTAAGCGGTACCTGCAGCCTCATTAAATTCCAGTTCACCCATTTTTCTCTCATATTTTCCAAGAGTTGAGAGCTCAAAAACCCTAGAGAGATAGTGGTAAGGAAGAGGAAATCCTTGGGTGTTCGAAGAGACTTGGTGAGTCTGTTAACATCCTCTTTTCCCCGTCTAAATCTTTGTAAGTTCCTTTAAGTTCTTGGTGAATTCTCCGTTTACCCAATTGTGAGGGTAAATGATCCTTGAGCTTGGAGGGACGTTTTGATGGTTTCAAACTTGCGATTTTGTAAGCGAGCCCCGCATGAAATTTTTGACTTAATTTTGGACCCAATGCAAGTATATACAATATGGGTATTGTTGTTCTCATATTAACGAGTAGATTGTTATTTTGATAGCGTGGCATCGTGCGGAGGCTTCTCGAAAAGGAAAAACTCCACTTTAGCAGACTCGATCGGGTTTTCTTTGGCATCCAGGTAGGCTAGGTTTACCCTATTTAAAGATTGAGCTTAATCATTGTACTAGTAATATATTGTGCTGGTATTGGGGTTGGAGTTTATGATTGGCTATTTAGTTAGCGAAAGTTGGATTATTTAGCCGATTTGAGAGCCGTTTGGAGGTAGAATCGATTCATTTCCCCTCCCCTTAAGTGAATTGATGCGTTGGGTTGGGATATAGCACATAGCTCCTTGTATACTTAGGAGTCCTTCCTCCATAGTATAACCCTCAATCTTGATCCTTGGACTATTTGGCATCTTTATAGCTTGGGATGACCTTATTATATTGATTTAAAGACCGGTTTGAGTCTGGCACATTGATTTAAGAACAATTCGAGTCTGGCACATTGATTTAAAGATCGGTTTAAGTCCGGCACATTGATTTAAAGATTGGTTTGAGTTCGGCATATTGACTTAAGACCGGTTCGAGTCCGGCATTATGATACTTAAGGGTTATCGAGATTTGCTAGTATATCGATACCGGTTTGAGTCCGGCGAGGGGTGGTTCGGAATGAGATTCATAGTTGTAGTATGGATTCATGTGTTGCTTCCTTCCAACGGGCTTATGGGGGTCCGATTGGATTTGTTCTATTGTGTGTATCCTCTAGGCTTATGGGGGCCTAGTTGGGTTATAGTTAGATACTTTAACCTTAATGCTTTATGTTTTCTTAACTATTTACCTATGTTAGCGCTTGATTTCAGGTTTGCCCTTTTCCCTTGATATACTTTACATCCCCGCCTTTATCTTACTTGTATTATGCTTTAGCTTAGTCGACCGATGATGCCTACTGAGTACCCATTGTTTTGGTACTCATACTACACTTCTGCATCTTTTCTGGTGCAGATCCGAGTACTAGTCGCAACCATTGACATTCTAGCCAGATATTCATAGGTTCTGGAGATAGAGTGAGCTTTTCGAGCTGGAGTTGATCCCCTCTCGTTCCTCTACTTTTGGACAGTCTTTCATTCTGAGACTACAGGCATATTGATACTTCAGCACTCATGTTCTTTTGTTAGTGGCTCTTGTACCGGCCTTACTAGGTCGTGGGATTCATTTTAGTTACTTCTCTCTCATTTATATAGCCCTATATTTTGTGCATGTGTTGCGGGCACAAATTATCATATGATGGTGTCTTTCCGCCATGGCGCCCATTATTTGTCGTTCCAGGTTCAGGCTTGGCTTACCTACTAGAAGGCATAGTAGGTGCAATCATGACTCCGAGATTGGGTCGTGACAAATTGGTATCAGAGCCAGGTTCACTAGTATTGTTGGTGCAAGAGCAAGTGTTCAGTAGAGTCCCGTGGATCGGAACGATGACGTCCGTGTCTTATCTTCGGGAGGCTATTGGACATTCTTAGGACTATTTCACTTTCTTCATTCATTTCGTGCGCCGAGTCTGTGTTGGTTTCTAAGGTTCTTGTTGTTTCAGTCTTTCACAATGGCTAGGAAGCAAACTACGACAGCGGGTGATGGTGACCCCAAACCTGCTACTAGGGCACCTACTAGAGGTCGTGGCCAACCCATAGGTCATGGCCGAGGTAGAGCTATAGCCTCGCTAGAGGGCCGGATAGAGAGCCTTCGCCAGACCCGATTATTATTCCAGAGACAGAGGTTGTTCCACAACCTTAGCCACCTCAGCCATTGGGGGGCCAGCGGCTAGCCCAAGCTCCACCAGGGTTTATTTCTTCATCGTTGCTCAGATATAATTTGGTCTAGTTGTTGGGATTAGTGGGTGGTGTGCCGTCTGATGGTGCACAATCTGTGGATCAGAGTGGTACGGATGTAGGGGCGCAGCCTGTAGTTGTGGCACCTAGGGTTCATTTTCCCCCAGTGCCTGTAGTTGCTCAACCAGTGGTCGCGCAGCCTGCTATGTCAGTTGAGGAGCAGAAGATGCTGGGTAGATTTTTGAGATTGACTCCTTCGAGGTTTACAGGGGCTCCAAGAGAGGATGCGTTTGATTTCCTTGCCACTTGCGAGGTTAGGCTCCGTAATTTGGGCCTAGTTATGGCTCGTGGAGTTGATTACACTACCTTTCAGTTGGATTTAGCTGCTAGACATTGGTGGAGCGGTTTTCTTGACTCCAGACCAGCTGGACTTCCCCCTTTGACATGGACCCAGTTCTCCGAGGTCTTTCTGGAGAAGTATATGCCCCGCAGTCTCCGTGAGCACTTGATTGATGAGTTCACAGGGCTACAGCAGGGTTCGATAACAAATCTCGAGTATGAGGAGCGATTTCATGAATTGGCCAGACAGGCTACCGTAATCTTGCCTATCGAGTATGAGAGGATCCAGTGTTATGTTAGGGGACTGAGACTTCCTCTTCGCATGGCTACTCAGAGTTTAGTTTTCGCTGGTAGGTCTTTTGTAGAGATTTTTGATTATGCCCAGACAATGGAGGGGATGCATCGCGAGGCCCAAGGGGGCAGCGATAAGAGACCACGTCATCAGGGCAGTTTCAGTAGGAGCCTTGGAGACTCACAGTACAGAGGCAGAGATTCTCGGGGTAGGTTCCCTCCACGTCAGTCATATCGACACTAGGGTCAGTTTAGTAGGCCTGTTCAGGCAGCACTTCAGATCTCTGATAGAGACCAATCCAGTTTCAGTGAGTCTTTCGGTCAGAGCAGTGGCCAGCCCCCGAGTGGTGCACATTCTGGGTCTTCTAGCCGTGATAGCTATTCTGAGTCAGCCAGACCTTCTAGGTCGAGTGATATTTTGGGTCCTTGTTTTACTTGTGGAGTGTTCAGCCATCTCTCCAGAGCATGTCCCCAGCGTAGGGCGATCCAGCCTACAGTGTAGAGTGTTCGGCCTATTAGATCGGTATCGCCTTCAGCTAGAGGTGGTGTTCAGGGTTGCAGGGGTGGTTTCCACAGTTCTCGAGGAGGTTCTCAGGCAGGTAGGACAGGTGGTAGGCCGGACGCTCTGCCTGGCGGCGGGCGAGGTCATTTATATATTGTACCTGATAGACCAGAGGTAGAGTCTTTGGATGCTGCTAATACAGGTATGATTTCGGTGTGCCGTCAGCCGGCTATTGCTCTATTTAATCCGGGATCCACTTTTTCATATATTTCTACTTATTATGCACCACGACTGGAGTTGTCTTGGGAGCCTTTATCTGTGCCATTGCATGTATCTACTCCCGTGGGTGATTCTTTAGTAGTGGATCGAATTTATAGATCATATAGGGTGACCGTTCGAGAGTTTGATACTCGGGCTGATCTTATTGTATTAGATATGGTGGACTTTGATGTGATTTTGGGCATGGACTGGTTATCCCCTTGTCATGCGATCTTGGATTGCTTCGCAAAGACTGTTACCTTAGCCATGCCTGATATACCCCCGATTGTATGGCAGGGTTCTTTTAGCCGTACACTAACAGGGATCATTTCTGATGTTTGGGCTAGGAGATTATTGTTGAGGGGTTGCAAGTCTTATCTTGCTTATGTTCGTGATGTTAGTATTGAGAGTCCGTCACTTGATTCAGCTCCCATTGTCCGCGAGTTCACTGAGGTTTTCCCTACCGACCTGCCTGGTCTTTCTCCAGAGCGTGATATCGAATTTGCTATTGATCTTGAGTCGGGCACCCGACCTATTTCTATGGCACCTTACCGCATGGCTCCTGCTGAGCTTAAGGAGCTAAAATCCCAGCTTCAGGATATTTTAGGTGAGGGTTTCATTCGGCCTAGTGTATCGCCTTAGGGTGCTCCTGTCTCATTCGTGAAGAAAAAGGATGGCTCTATGCGTATGTGTATTGACTATATGAAGTTGAATCAAGTCACAGTGAAGAACAAGTATCCTATGCCTCGTATCGATGATCTATTTGATCAGCTTTAGGGTGCAGCGGTGTTCTCTAAAATTGACTTGCGGTCGGGTTACCATCAATTAAGGATCCGAGCTGAGGATATCCCCAAAATGGCCTTTAGGACTCGGTATGGCCATTATGAGTTCCTGGTGATGTCTTTTGGGTTGACTAATGCCCCTGCGACATTTATGGATTTGATGAATCGAGTTTTCAGGCCCTATTTAGACTCCTTCGTTATTGTTTTCGTTGATGATATTCTTGTATATTCGAGGAGCGAGGAGGAGCATGAGCAACATTTCAGGATTGTGCTCTAGACTTTGAGAAATTATTGGCTTTATGCCAAATTCTCCAAGTGTGAGTTTTGGCTCGATTTTGTTACATTCCTAGGACATGTGGTGTCTAAGGATGGGATTATGGTGGATCCAGCAAAGATTGAGGCTATTCGTGATTGGGCAAGACCTACATCCCCGACTGAGGTTTGTAGCTTTATTGGTTTAGCAGGTTACTACCGATGATTTGTTGAGGGTTTTGCTTCTATTGCATCGCCTATGACCCGACTAACGAGAAAGAAAATTTTGTTCCAGTGGTCCGATGATTGCGAGTGGAGTTTTTTGAAGATCACGAAATTACTTACTTCAGCTCCGATTTTGACCCTTTCGGTTGAGGGCCAAGGGTTTACAATTTACTGTGATGCTTCTGGTGTCGGTTTGGGTTGTGTTCTAATGCAACAGGGCCGAGTTATTGCTTATGCATTGAGGCAACTTAAGGTTCACAAGCGCAACTACCCCACCCATGATTTAGAGTTGGCAGCCTTGGTTTTCGCACTTAAGATTTGGAGGCACTACTTGTATGGTGTTCGTTGTGAGATCTACACTGACCACCATAGTCTTCAGCACCTTATGATTCAGAGGGAACTCAATTCTAGGAAACGTAGATGGATTGAGTTGCTGAAGGACTATGATATCTCAATCCTGTACCATCCGGGTAAGGCGAACGTGGTAGCGGATGCCTTGAGCCGTAAGGCAGTAAGCATGGGTAGTTTGGCTTCTATTTCAGTGTCAGAACGGCCTTTAGATTTGGACGTTCAATTCTTAGCCAATCTATTGGTTCGACTCGATATTTTGGACTCCAGGAGGATTCTTGCAAGTGTTAAGGCTAAGTCTACCTTATTTGAGCAGATTCACAATCGCCAGTTTTAGGATAGTAGACTTTGTGGCAGGCGTGATCAGGTGGCGAAGGGTGAGTCCTCTAGGGCTACCCTAGATTTAGAGGGCATTCTGAGGTTTGATGGCTGCATCTGTGTTCCAAGGGTTGGAGAGTTGATTCAGTAGATACTGCGGGAGGCTCATAGCTCGAGATATTCCATTCACCCTGGGACAACAAAGATGTATAGAGACTTGAGGCAGCATTACTGGTGGAGTGGCATGAAGAAGGATGTCGCGGACTTCATGGCTCGTTGCCTTTGTTGCCAGCAGGTTAAGGCCGAGCACCAGCGACCAGGTGGATTGCTACAGAGGCTACCCATTCCTGAGTGGAAGTGGGAGTGGATTACTATGGACTTTGTGACTGGTTTATCTCGTTCTTCGTATGGTTCTAACAGTATTTGGGTCATCGTAGATCGGTTGACCAAGTTAGCTTATTTTATTCAGATTCAGACCTCCTTCAGTGCTGATAGGCTAGCCCGTATCTACATCCGAGAGATAGTGCACCTATATGGAGTTCCTGTATCCATTATTTCTGATAGAGGCTCAGTGTTTACTTCTAGCTTCTGGAGGACCTGTCAGGAAGAGTTGGGTACTCAGATTGATCTTAGCATCGCATTCCATCCTCAGACCGATGGTCAATCAGAGCAGACTATTCAGGTTCTTGAGGATATGCTCCGTGCATGTGTGATGGACTTTGGAGGTCAGTGGGAGCAACATTTAGCACTGGCGGATTTTGCTTATAATAATAGCTACCATTCGAGTATTGGATGGCCCCGTTTGAGGCATTATATGGTAGGCGTTGTCAATCTTCGATAGGTTGGTTTGAGATTGCAGAGGTTATCCCCCGGGGTACTGAGCTGCTGCGGGGGTCCTTGGACAAGGTACGAGTCATCCAGGATAGATTGAGGGTAGCTTAGAGTAGGTAGAAAAGTTACGCTGATCGTAGACTTCGTGTCTTGAAGTTTGGAGATCGGGTTTTTCTCCACGTACCTCCCATGAAGGGCGTGGTGAGATTTGGGAGAAAACATAAGCTCAGCCCCAGGTATATTGGACTATTCGAGATACTACAGACCATTGGGGAGGTAGCGTACGAGTTGGCGTTACCCCCAGATTTATCAGCCGTCCATCCAGTTTTCCATGTATCTATGTTACGGCATTACATCCCAGACGAGTCTCATGTGCTTAGGTAGGATTCGGTTAAGTTAGATGAGAAGTTGGCATTTGTAGAGGAGCCAGTTCTCATTTTAGCCAGGGATGTTAGGAAATTGCGCTCTAGGGAGATTCCAATGGTTAAGGTCCAGTGGAGACATCGTTCAGCCGAGGAGGCTACTTGGGAGATCGAGAGCGAGATGCGGACCCAATATCCCCACCTATTTAAGCCTTCAGGTACACTTTTACCTTTTTACTTTCGCAGACGAAAGTGCCTTAGTAGTGGATATTGTAATGACCCTCCAGGTCATTTTCTGCATTTCCAAGCTATCTTGACGTTTAGAGCGTTGCTATAGCTGCCCGCTAGAGCTGACAGTTCAGTTATCGGGCAGTTTGTTGAGCCTTTTCCCTGTTTTGAAATCAACGCTTTTCAAATTGGCTACCGGGCCTAAACACTAGACAGACGACCTCATATGCCAATTCTGACAATTCCATCAGCTCTGAAACGTTGATTTTAGGCTAGAGGGACCCTTGGTACGGGTCCCAAGGTTTTCGGACTCGTTTTAGGCTATTAGATGGGAAGTAGTAAAAATGACCCTATGGGTGCGGGACCCACTTTTCATCAAAACGGCCCCGGATGGAAGTTTTGACTTTGCCATTGAGTCCAAAATGCCCAATTCGATGGAGTAACATAGTTCGTTTGCGTTCACGGGGTCCCAAACAAATCCCGAGGACCCATAAAAAACTTGGCAAAATATTGCCAAGAGCTGATGCAGCCGCTTTAGCGGCTAGCCTTGGCCAGCCGGTCCTCTTAAGCGGAAGATGGTCCGCTCTAGCGGTACCTGCAGCTTCATTAAATTCGAGTTCACCCATTTTTCTCTCATATTTTCCAAGATTTGAGAGCTCAAAAACCCTAGAGAGATAGTGGGAAGGAAGAGGAAATCCTTGGGTGTTCGAAGAGACTTGGTGAGTCCGTTAACATCCTCTTTTCCCCGTCTAAATCTTGGTAACTTCCTTTAAGTTCTTGGTGAATTCTCCGTTTAGGCCCAAAAACCCTAAATAGCTTTGTGGTTTTATTGTTGGGTGCTATGATGCTCGGAATTCACCCAATTGTGAGGGTAAATGATCCTTGAGCTTGGAGGGACGTTTTTACGGTTTCAAACTTGCGATTCCATAAGCGGGCCCTGCATGAAATTTTTGACTTAATTTTGGACCCAATGCAAGTATATACAATATGGGTATTGTTGTTCTCATATTAACGAGTAGATTGTTATTTTGATAGCATGGCATCGTGCGGAGGCTTCTCGGAAAGGAAAAGCTCCACTTTAGCAGACTCGATCGGGTTTTCTTCGGCGTCCAGGTAGGGTTGGTTTACCATATTTACAGATTGATCTTAATCATTGTACTAGTAATATATTGTGCTGGTATTGGGGTTGGAGTTTATGGTTGGCTATTTAGTTAGCAAAAGTTGGATTATTTGGCCGATTTGAGAGCCGTTTGGAGGTAGAATCGATCCATTTCCCCTCCCCTTAAGTAATTTGATGCGTTGGGTTGGGATATAGCACATAGCTCCTTGTATACTTAGGAGTCCTTCCTCCATAGTGTAACCCTCAATCTTGATCCTTGGACTATTTGGCATCTTTATAGCTTGGGATGACCTTATTATATTGATTTAAAGACCGGTTCGAGTCTGGCACATTGATTTAAGACCGATTCGAGTCTGGCACATTGATTTAAAGACCGGTTCGAGTCCAGCACATTGATTTAAAGACCGGTTCGAGTCCGGCATATTGACTTACGACCGGTTTGAGTCCGACATTATGATACTTAAGGGATATAGAGATTTGCTGGTATATCGAGACCGGTTTGAGTCCGGCGAGGGGTGGTTCGGAATGAGATTCATGGTTGTAGTATTGATTCATGTGTTGCTTCCTTCCAGCAGGCTTATGGGGGTCCGATTGGATTTGTTCTATTGTGTGTATCCTCTAGGCTTATGGGGGCCTAGTTGGGTTATAGTTAGATATTTTAACCTTGATGCTTTATGTTTCCTTAACTATTTACCTATGTTAGCGTTTGATTTCAGGTTTGCCCTTTTCCCTTGATATACTTTACATCCCCACCTTTATCTTACTTGTATTATGCTTTAGCTCAGTCGGCCGATGATGCCTACTGAGTACCTGTTGTTTTGGTACTCATACTACACTTCTGCTTCTTTTCTGGTGCAGATCCGAGTACTAGTCGTAGCCGTTGACATTCTAGCCAAATATTCACAGGTTCTAGAGATAGGGTGAGCTTTTCGAGCTGGAGTTGATCCCCTCTCGTTCCTCTACTTTTGGACAGTCTTTCATTCTGAGACTACATGTATATTGATACTTCAGCACTCATCTTCTTTTATTAGTAGCTCTTGTACCGGCCTTACTAGGTCGTGGGATTCATTTTGGTTACTTCTCTCTCGTTTATGTAGCCCTCTATTTTGTGCATGTGTTTCGGGCACAAATTATAATATGATGGTGTCTTTCCGCCATGGCGCCCATTACTTGTCGTTCCGAGCTCAGGCTTGGCTTACCTACTGGAGGAAATAGTAGGTGCCATCATGACTCCGAGATTGGGTCGTGACAGGCCGTGCTTTAGTTGACATGGAAACTAGGCAGATATAATTCAGGTTAAATGATGAACAAGTTACTTTCAATGTTTGTCGTTCCATGAAGAAACCAAAAGATATGTAGGTAATTTCTGTAATTGATACACTTGATGAGATTACCATAGTCATTTTGATTGAAGAAAGGTTGGGGGTAGAAGTTCTTGCGGCTGTGGTTATGAATTTTGACATTGATGGTGTTGAAGAATATGATGAGATGGTAGGAGCGCTTACTGGTAGGGGATCCTACACTTATGCTCCGAAGAAACTTGATCTCGATTTGAAGAATAAGGTGACCCCACCGGCTCGCCCTTCTGTTGAGGAGCCTCTAGTCTTAGAGCTTAAGGCTCTTCCTTCTCACCTTCGCTATGCATTTTTGGGAGCCAATAAGACCTTGCCTGTAATCATCTCTTCTGAGTTAGCAGGAGGGCAGGTAGAAGCTCTGGTTTCTGTATTGAAGAAATTTAAAAGGGCCATTGGTTGGTCTATTGCTGATATTATAGGGATTCCACCTGACATTTGCACTCATAAAATTCATCTTGTTCCTGAGTGTATACCAAGCATTGAGCACTAACGTCGTCTGAAACCACCTATGCATGACGTTGTGAAAAAAGAAATCATCAAGTGGTTAGATACAGGTGTGGTTTACCCTATTGCAGATAGCAAGTAGGTAAGCCCAGTTCAGTGTGTGCCAAAGAAGGGAGGAATCACTGTAGTTCCAAATGATAAAAATGAATTGATCCCAGTGAGGCCAGTAACCGAATGATGGGTTTGCATGGATTATTGGAAACTGAATTCTTGGATCGAGAAGGACCATTTTCCCATGCCCTTCATGGACCAGATGTTAGACCACCTTGCTGGTAGAGGATGGTATTGTTTCCTCGATGGTTATTTGGGTTATAATTAGATTTTCATCGCTCTTGAAGACCAAGATAAAACCACTTTCACTTGTCCATATGGGACATTTGCATTTAAGAGGATGCCTTTTGGATTATGTAATGCACCAACAAATTTTCAATGTTGCATGATGTCCATTTTTTTTGACATGGTGGAAGACACTATTAAGGCATTTATAGATGATTTTTCGGTTGTAGGAGACTCTTTTAATGATTGCTTGGCCCACCTTGCTAAGGTATCACAAAGATACGAGGAGTGCAATTTGGTGCTAAATTGGGAGAAATGTCACTTTATGGTCAAATAAGGTATTGTGTTGGGTCATTAAATCTCGAAGAAGGGTATCAAAGTAGACAAAGCAAAGATTGAAGTGATTGAAAAATTACCCCCACCCATTTTTGTGAAAGGGATTCGAAGTTTTTTAGGTCATGCTGGCTTTTATAGAAGATTCATCAAGGATTTCTCTAAGATTGCACATCCGTTATGCAAACATTTGGAGAAAGAGGTAAAGTTCATGTTTTATGAGGCATGCCTAAAAGCTTTCGAGTGTCTAAAAGGGAAATTGACTTCAGCCCCCATTATTGTCTCACCAGACTGGACGATTTCATTTGAGGTTATGTGTGATGCTAGTGGAGTAGCTTTGGGTGTAGTCCTTGGCCAAAGATATGAAAATATTTTACATCCAATTTACTATGCTAGCAAAGCACTTAATCCAGCTCAAAAGAACTACACTTTGACTGAACAAGAGTTGTTGGTAGTGGTCTTCGCTTTTGAGAAATTTCATTCTTACTTGATTGGCACAAAGTTAATTGGGCATACAGGCCATGCAACACTTAGGTATCTTATGTCGAAGAAAGATGCTAAGCCAAGATTGATTCGGTGGGTGCTTCTACTGCAAGAATTTGATTTTTAAGTCAAGAACCGAAAGGGAACCAAGAATCAGGTCACTGACTATCTATCATGCCTTGAGGAGGAGGCCATGCTTATATTAAGGGATGATCTTGATATTGATGATGCTTTTCCAGATGAGCAAGTACTGGCAGCATCACAAGACTTAATCCCTTGGTTTGTAGATTTTGCCAACTTTTTGGCAAGTGACCTAGTCCAAAAAGATATGTCGTACCAGCAATAGAGGAGATTCATACATGAGGTAAGAAAATTCTTCTGGGATGAGCCTTACCTATTTAGAGTATATGAAGACGGTATAATTCGAAGGTGTATCCCAGAGGCTAAAATGATGAGTATCTTGGAAACATGTCATTGATCTCCAGTTGGGGGTCATCATGGTGGTACGCGGACTGAGCATAAAATCTTACAATGTGGTTATTATTGGCCTATCATCTATAAAGATGGTCATGACTATGCTCAGGCCTGCGACCAATGTCAAAGACAAGGGAATATCTCACGCATACATGAACTTCCTATGACCACTATCCTTGAGCTTGAATTGTTTGATGTATGGGGAAATGATTTTATAGGCCCCTTTGTGAAGTCAAATGGGATGAAATACATTTTGGTAGCTGTTGACTATGTTTCGAAATGAGTGGAGACGATTGCACTTCCCAATAATGAAGGAAGAAGTGTCACGACATTCTTGAAAAAGAGCATATTTTCATAATTTGGTACACCCCGAGTAATAATTAGTGATGGAGGATCTCACTTCTGCAATAGGTTTTTCAAAACCCTGCTTGAAAAATATGGTGTCAAACATAGGGTGGCCACACCTTTCCACCCTCAGACAAGCGGGCAAGTGGAGGTTGAATCGTGAGATTAAGTCTGTTTGGCCAAGACGGTGAACGCCAATAGAACTGATTAGGTGAGAAGATTGGATGATGCTTTATGGGCTTATCAAATTGCATTCAAGATACCTATTGGTGCGTCTCCATATTAGCTAGTTTTTGGTAAATCATGCCATTTGCCGGTAGAACTTGAACATAAAGCATTATGGGCATTGAAGAGGTTAAATCTGGAATGGAGTGAAGCGGCTAAATTGAGGCTAGATCAAATGAATGAGATGGATGAATTTCATCTACGGTCTTATGAAATTTCAGCACTTTATAAAGAAAAGATGAAATTGTATCGTGATCGAAAGATTGAATGACGATAGTTTCATCCGAGAAATTTTGTGCTACTCTATAGCTCCAGTTGCCTTTTTCCTGGAAAACTGCGATCTAGATGGTCTAGACCATTCATGGTTATAAGAGTATTCCCGCATGGGGCAATTGAGCTAAAAGGTGATAATGATGCCCCTTTTAAGGTCAATGGACAGCTTGTGAAGCTTTATTTAGGAACTGCAGAAGAAGTAAAAAGGAGTGAAGAGCCTAGTCTTGATGAAGTCTGAGTAGTCAAGCTTGCCAGGTCGTGCAGCAACGTTAAATCAGGAGCTTCATGGGAGGCAACCCATGGGCTGGTTAGTGAAGTCTTAATAGCCAAACTAGCCATGTCGTGCCACGACGTTAAATTAGGCGCTGCTTGGGAGGTAACCCAAGGTCTGAGTTGGTTGTGATCTGATTATTGGAGGATAAGTTAGCTGGAACTTACAATATTGAAACTGAATATGTTCAATACAACCCACGACACTATTTCACGTAACAGAAGTTCATCCACGTAACGTGGGTTGGTACCATAGAAGTCAGAGGAAATTATATGCTTGATGAACTCGACCTACGCCAGTGACCCACGTGACATAGGTCAACCCACGTCACGTGGGTGGTGCCGTGAGAATCAAAGGCCATTTGACACCTTCAGAACCCTACCCATGTTAGGGGACCCACGTGACGTAGGTAAAACCACATTATGTGGGTGGTGTCGTGAGAATCAAGAAATTAAAATTACCCAAGATCCGACCCGACCCGACTCGACTCAACCCAAACAATATATATATATCGGTATACTCCTCAAATCTGACCCAATTTCAAATCCAAACTCAAACTTCTCAAATCCAAATCCTAACATAAACCCTATTTTCCATAATTCACCAAATTCTCATATACCAAATCCTAAATTCTCAAATTCCCACATACTAATTTTGAAATTCATAAAATCTTAACTACCTAAACCCCACAATTCCCAAAATCTGACCCACCCGACCCAAAAATCTGACCCACCAGACCCAAAATCCAAAACCAACCCACAACTCGAACAAAAACCGACCCAATGCCACCTAAATCAAACCCCAAACGTTGAGACATGGGTTCTTCCTCGCGAATCCGAACCAAAAATTCCAAATTTACAACTAGGTTGGCTGATGAACCTTCGGTGTCAGATAAAAGTGGATCCGAAGAAGTATACAAGTTGGATACCGATGATGCTGCACTAGTACCTCGTCTCACGAGGTTACAAACTAGGGAACAAGCTACTGCCCGGGCCGCACTTCATCCTATCCCACAACCTGCCAAGCCGGTTGCTCCTGATCAGTCTCTGATTCTACCCCCAGTCTGAAGAGGGGGAGGATGTTTCGGTAATCGGTGATGAACAAGAGGTTGATGTTTTTGGATCTGAGGAAATTGTTGAAGGACCTGATGATTCTGCAGTTGAGGCGACAACATCTATTTCTGGCACTGGAGGGCAAAATTCCATGACTTCCTTCTAGAGAAGGGAAAACCAACAATGGTATGTTCAGGGTATGAGGGACTTTTATGACAGGGATGTCGAACTTACTAAGCAGGGCATGTGTAGATGCAGTATTATTGAGAAGCCCCGGTATCGGCTAGAGGATTTAAAGTCACTACCTGATATTAAGGTAGTGTTTGATCATTATGGATTTGGGTGGATGACGGAGCCTCCTGGTCACTATAGCCCAGAGTTGGTCTGTGAGTTTTATGCTTTCTATGCTGCGTCTGTTGAGTTGATCACACCTGTTGAGCAATGGCTTCAGGACTAACAACCATTGACTCATATTTTGGTTCGGGAGACCAAAGTAGATATCTCTGAGCAGACCATCCATACATTCTTGTTTTGGGCTGAACGTCCATTTCCAACCATGACTGCTGAGTTTGATCACCGTATGGAGACTATCAGAAATAGGACTAAAATAAGGGACGCCAATCAGTGGTTGGAGTTTGTACGATGGATTGCTGGGTATATAGTAGAGAATAGTGTAGATGCTAGTTGGGTAACTGGGAAGCTGTACATCAAGAAGTCCATGAAATTGCCAAGGACTTGTAGGCATTGATGTAGTCTAGGGTTAAGGAGGGAATTTTAAGGATCAAGTTACTTGAGAACCTATCTAACACAATCGTTTAAACAATCTCTAAGGCCCATTTCTTTTAAATTCTCCATCTTATTCACCCTCTTTTCTTTTCTTTCATTAACAATTCTTTTTTATCCTTTTGCTAATCACACTTTTGAGATTTTCCTCTTCTCATTCATTTCTTCAATTCTTTCAAGGGACTTTCTACTAACTAGACATTCATGCCCACTCTTCTTTTGCTTTTTGACTTATTTCTTTCACTTTCCACGGGCCCTAGCCAAGTAAGAGTTTAAGTTCATCTCTTGTTTTCACTCATATAGGCCGGTGTAGGCAAATGTCGGTGTAGGCATTTGCCTACACCAGCCTAATTTTTGAATAGAGTGTGGCTCTTTATTTTCATTTCCAAGCTTATCTCTTGTTTTCATGAAGAATTTTTTGAGACACCCAAGAATACACCTTTTATAAAAAATTCTTGCACTCCCCCCCAAACTTATGCTTTTGGCCTATTTTTGTCATTATCACAACTATGCACTCCCAACTTAGGCATTTGCCTACACCGACTTATACTAGAAAAACAAATGCGACATGTTCAAGGAGATTGTGTGCCAACAGAGTGGTTATTCAAAAAAGGTATGGTGTAATAGTATGGTTATCATAAAGAAATAAGAAAATCAAAAGAGGTTCCAATGGGTTTGACTAGGGAACATGCTAAGGTGGGATTTAGGCGATGTGATGGTCCAAAGAAGGCCTCAGGCCATCCTCCAAACCAAGTGTGGTCTAGGATTTTTCCCTAAATACACTCGGGGTAAGTTCTAGACTACAATGCATGCACAAGAATTGAGTAGAAACCTCACCACACAAGGCACCACACTCTAAAAATAGAAAGCTAGTTTTCCAAACAATTTGAGCAAATGAACTTGACAAACTACTCCAAATCAGAAACTCTTCTTTTGTGAAGAAAGATCTGAAAATTGAGTTTAAAGGTCAAGATTCAAGAGAAACCTTGAAAATTCTTTGCCCATTTCTTTTCATAATTTATTTTTCTTTTCAAAAATTATTTTGCTTGCCAATGACAAATTTTTAAAGGTACCTTTCAAACTTTGCAACTCACTCACTTGACTCTAACTTTAAGAGATGGGCATTTCCCTTAAGTAAATCACCTATTCTATATATCATAGGGAAATGCCACTCAGTTCGACAAAGAAAACAAAAAAAAAACATGCTCCTTGGGAAAGAACTGACTTTCGATAAAAATTTTTGGAGTTTTTTGACATGTAGTTAAAAGAGGCGAATAAAATGATACGCTTGTCCAACATAGACATCACCCAAAATTAATAACCAACTCAAGAAAAATGCACATGAGCCTCAAATGATATAACAAGCACATAATATAAGCCCAGCAAGGGCTAATAAAATATAAACCAAAACACGAGCCCGAAGAGGGAAATATCTAGAGTGCATCACAAAGATGAACCCGACAAGGGAAATATAAATAACAAGAGAACATCAAAAGAGTATATCAAAAATAGATAATATTTTAGACCACGAATAAAATGTCAGGAATAAACTGTCCCACCCCCAACTAAAGAATATTGCATTGTCCCCAATGCAAAAATAGAGAATGATAGAAAGGAAGAGTAAGGAATCCCTGAGGTGCACTAGACATGTGTATGTGAATAATGGGTTGTCTGTAACTGATAATCATCTAAAATACGAGGAGCCTCCTCGGACTGGGCTCCTATGACTATAACCGAACTAACATGATGATCCTCAGAAGTTTGCAAATAGGAGCTAGCACCAACTAGTCTAGAGTACTAATCATCAAATGAAAACTGTCTGGCAACCTAAATCCGACGGGCCTTAGTCAGCCCTACACCCAAGTCAACTCCTTTCTCACCTCTCTTAGTAGTGCTCCCGAACAAATCAGCAAATGATAGAACCGAGACCAGGGTAACCTGAGGTAGTGTTATCTCTGCATCATCCAAATATAAGAAAGGCTGCACCAATAAAAACTCCTCTTGAAGACTAGTAAGATTGGCCCTGAGAGAAACAACTACCTTACTATTCTCTTTCTCCTTAATTGCTGCTAATCTCTGCTTATAATCTCTCATATGAGCACGTACAGGCTCAAGGCTCCACTCAATGGCCACCTAGATAAACTATGGTATATTAATGAAAGGCCAAGCTAGAGTGTTGTTGTTTGCAAGGGTCATGGAGATCACCTTAGCAAACGTGACAGTTGAACCATCTCTAGGAGGCTAAGTACGCTTAAGAGGAGGATGTGTAGCACTCAAAGGAGGTGGTACGAGAGGTGGATCAACCACCAGATTAGCTCCACTCGAAGTATGTGGGGCATCGGATTAAAGTGAAACCACAGGTGGGGTGCTCATGCCCTCAATACTAGGCAGCTCTCCTAAAGACGAACTAGACACCTAAGAAGCTTTCCTGTTTTTCCCTATCGGGTTAGAATCATATTGAATTTGAGTTATATCAATCACTACTGTATACTTAAATAATTGATCAACTCGATAAAAAAGAGGAACCTTGGCGGCAAAGCACAATACAAATATGAGAGAAAGAAAAGGCAACAAAGTCCCAGGTTGTTTTACTCTTATCTTGATTAAGTCAGTAATTATTTATCCCACATTAACATGTATACCACTCATAATACAGCCCACTAGGATGTCCCTCTTAATAGTAATGCTTTGATCATTAGTGGAAGGGAGCAACCAGAAACCCACAAAGCCTAGCCAATGCTTGGCTTGAATAGAAAGATCACGCCTTTTGATTAGACCTTCACTATTTTCCCATATAGGAATGCCTAGTGAAATGGTAGTAGCAAGCCAAGGAAATTGAGAGCGCCCACCATTCATCTGCTTTTTACATTCAGTGTCGGGCTCAGAAGGATTATCACAATAAATCTTACTGATGGCCTCTAGGGTGCAAGGCACCTCAACCTCCGCCCCCCCCCCCCCCCCCCCCATAAAAATAATAGGTAGGAAAGGTTGCAACTCCATGACTTATTTATACTTGAGTTTCATATGTAAAATGTGGTAGGTAGCATAGAACTCCCTAATAAGCTCTGGAAATAGGTAGCCAATTTTGGTGAAACCTTGTCATCTGTAAAGATTTGCCATTCATGCATCTCAATTTGCTGGACAATATCAGGGAAGTGTTCGAGGACCCCTTTCAATCTAAACAACTTTTTCGGGTTGAACCCTCGGGTGCGTACCCAAACAACATAAAGCTCACGTACCCCCTCTACGTAAAATGATCTTCTGTTCTTTTTTCTTTCTAAGTGCCTTCGTATCCCTGTCCAACCCCATAGAATGATGAATAGCCTTTAAATCTCGAGGTCTAAAGGTTCATCATTTTGAGTTCTTCTTAGAAGTGATGGCTTGAGATTTACCCTTATCCTTGGCATTCTTTGAAGCATGGGGCATAGGTTTTCTTGGAGTCATCTCTAAAAAGAAAACAAAAGAAACCACCAAAACAAAAAGAAAAGGTAAAACATGTTTTTGGATTTTTTATATATTATAAAAGAAAAGAAACACTATGCTAAAAGAGGAATGCGAAGTAAAAACACATGAAAGAGCATATGGGAACACACGAGCACAAAAGGACCAAGCGAACCATAGTGTAACACCCCGTACTTGTTCTAGCTTCATTTGATACCTTGGGGTAATATCTACCTAGGTGTTGAGATTCCATGGGTATGTGTTTTATAGTGCCATTGGTGAAACATTTGATATCGGACCTAATATGTGCGATTAGACCTTTGTAGGAGGTGTTTTGTGATTTCATGGAGCATTTATGTAATACCCCGTACACATTCTAACCTCATTTGGTGACTTGGAGTCATGTTTACTTGATGATTAAAATCACTAAGTAAGTATTTTGTAGTGTTTTGATAAGGTATTGGATGATATGCAAGTATTGAAGAAGTGGCCGAAAATTCAGCAAGGTGTTGAAACTTGCGCCACTCTCTATTTCAGGGGGTGTGGCGCAAGCCACCTGATTCAGAGGGGGTGCATTTCTTCCTCCACTGCCTTGCTTTGCAGCAGTGGCGCAAGGCACAAAGATTTTCCTATTCCGAGCTCGTTTCGCAACGCAATTCTACGTCGATTCTTATATGGTTTCTTTTGGTTCTTTGGAGTTCTTTGAGCATTGTTAAAGCTTCAAATACTTCAATACACTTCTACATACCCCTACATGATCAAGTCATGAAACAAAAGTAGGTATCAAAAATGTTCAAGGAAGCCATGGACGACTAGAATTTTTATTTTTGCGATTGAGATGACGAATGAGAATCTCGTAAGAGAATATTCTCGTGACATTATGGAATTATTTAAACACGAGATATATGATGGATTATGAATGAAGATTGGTGTGCTAAGTTGAAATGTGTTATTGGGCCCAAAAGTGGAAGAAATATATGGCCCAAATGGGTCAAATGACCCATTCTTCCATTTGACCTTCTAGATATAACATTTAATGCCAAAGAGTGGCTAAGGATGGAAATTGAGGGCCTATATAAAGGGGTAAAAATCTAATTTTTTATCCATTACAAACACACATTTATTTCTATGTTTTTCTAGAAATTCAAGAGAGCCCCTTTTAGCTCTCAAAACCCTAAGTCAACTTTTGGAGAAGATCATCATTTTTCAAGCTTGGGTAAGCGTTTATTATTATGGTTTAACATCTTATATGCATGGTAGATTATGTATATCATGTTGGTTATGCTTGGAAATGGTGGACATGGTACTTTGTGTTTTTATATAAGATTTGTGATCCATGAGATTCAAGCTTGAATTATGACTTGTGACTTTGATGGAAGAGCATGGTATGGATAAAATATGAACATGTATGGTGTGATTTTGTTATTAAACTTGTTATTTTTCTAAAAGTGTAAATTGTGGGATTTTGGCCGATATGTGCTTTGAGGTGTATTAAGGTAACTTGATGGATTATTTATGATGTGGTGTGGATAAGAAAGTGTAAAGGAGAAGTGTTGTGGTGAAATGTATTGATTCTCATGTATTGGTCAACGTATGGAATATTGGGGGATTTTTGGAATAATAATATCATCAATGGTTTTGTCAAGGGGAAATGGCATATTTAAAGGCAAACATGTAACTCATTGATATTACATGCATTTGTAAAGTAGTTGATGGTTAATGTGAATCCCATTATATATTTGTGATGTAGAGTGAAACATAAAGAAGGAGCGGGACTATTGTATGCACCTCTAGGATTGTATATTCGTATTGCGAATACAAGGTATGTAAGGTTACTCTGTCCGTATCTTTCTGCGGCAAATAGTATTCACATTGAAATTACACTTGTCCCATCCCGAAATGTGCTAAGGTATTCTATATCTGGTTATCAATGGTCATTATCATATGTTTCTTACTCATTGATCAATTGTGAATCTCATGTCTCATATTTATGAATAATGTTCCAAAAGTTCAACAATGTTATGTTCCAAAGTTCCAATAGTGGTTATACTCATGTATCTTGTTCATTGATTATTGTCTAATGGTTCCAATGGTGTTATGTTTCCAATAAGGCTATGTTTTCAACAATGTTTATTCACATGTCCCTCACTCATTGGTTAATTATCCAAAGCTTTAAGTAAAGTTGTGACTATCATGGTATCAATCTCAAAGTAATAGTCAAAGTAATGCATATGTGGTCAATGATGGAGTATGGGTGACAGCTTTGGGGGAGAAATGCCTAGCTCAAGCCGATCCCAAGGTTTTTGGATCAGGGGGCAGTCCTAGGGGCATAAGCCTTGCTCGGACCGATCCTGACAGGGGGCAACTCTAGGGGTAATGTCATGCCCCGAATCCCATCGGGACGGATTGGTACTCGTAGCCGACAAGGCCCGAGAGAACCAAGCTTTGTCTCTATTCAATCATATGCATGCCATAAGAAACCCAATCACATAATAGCTATAGACACAAACAATGGAATTCATGGAACATGATATACATATACATATGCGAAACTTGGCCGTTGAGGCCACCAAGTTAAGAACGACATATCCCTTTTACATTTACACACCCACATCCGTCTACAAAAACCTCTAACAAATTCATTGACCAAAATGAACTAAAAGTCGGGACAAGTCCCCGCTTTATACAGCATGTACAACACCAAAACATATGTACAACTGTGACTCGGAGTTGCCCTGAACTAACTGGAGCTCACCAAAGATCTGCAACAACTGGCAACCTACTGTGGAGGCCTACTAGTACCTGCGCCTGCAGCAAGTAAGGTAAATTCCCCAAGAGGGGTCAGTACGAAGAAAGTACTGAGTATGTAAGGACATATGAAACTTGTAAGCTATGAAAATATTTCAAAAACTCATGTTCAAATGCATAACCAATATAGATAAGTCATAATGTAGATGAGTCACTATTCTGTACTTTGGAAACCCTGTATGTTGCTTTCATTACATTCTTTGTATCTTTACTTCCATGATTATTCACCTTTGCCTTTGACCTGTGATACCCGGGCCCCGACTGAATAGTGGGTTTTAACATAACATAGCGTTATGTTAGGATCGGCTTGAGCTAGGCTTATTCCCCTAGAGCTGCCACCCTATGAATCAATATATATATCGGGATCGGCTTGAGCTAGGTTAGTACCTTTAGAGCTGCCACCCATAAAACATTTCAGGTTCGGCTCGAGCTAGGTTATTACCTCTAGAGCTGCCCCCTGTCAGGATCGGTCCGAGCTAGGCTTATGCCCCCAGGACTGCCCCCTGATCCAACAACCTCGGGATCAGCTTGAGCTAGGCATTTTTGCCCCCAAAGCTGCCACCCATACTTGATCATTGACCATATATGCATTACTTTGTTTATTACTTTAAGATTGATACCATTATAGTCACAACTTTACTTGAAGCTTTGGATCATTAACCAATGAGTGAGGGACATGTGAATAAACATTGTTGGAAACATAGCCTTATTGGAAACATAACACCATTGGAACCATTAGACAATAATCAATGAACAAAATACATGAGTATAACCACTATTGGAACTTTGGAACATAACATTGTTGAGCTTTTGGAACATTATTCATGAATATGAGACATGAGATTCACAATTGATCAATGAGTAGGAAACATATGATAATGACCATTGATAACCGGATATAGAATACCTTAGCACATTTGGGGATGGGACAAGCGTAATGTCAATATGAATACTATTTGCCGCAGAAAGATACGGACAGAGTAACCTTACATACCTTGTATTCGCAATAAGAATATAATCCTAGAGGTTCATAAAATATTCCAGCTCTTTCTTATGTGTCACTCTACAACACAAATATATAATGGGATTCTCATTAACCATCAACTACTTTACAAATGCATATAACATCAATGAGTCACATGTTTGTCTTTAAACATGCCATTTCCCCTTGACAAAACCATTGATGAAATTATTATTCCAAAAATCCCCCAATATTCCATACATTTACCAATACATGAGAATCAATACATTTCACCACAACACTTCTCCTTTACACTTTCTTATCCATATCACATCACAAATAATCCATCAAATTACCTTAATACACCTCATAGCACATATCGGCCAAAATCTCACAATTTACACTTTTAGAAAAATAACAAGTCTAATAACAAAATCACACCATACATGTTCATATTTTATCCAAACCATGCTCTTTCATCAAGACATCAAGTCTCTTTTCAAGTTCAAATCACCAAGATAGCACATTTTTCACCAAAAGCAAAAATACACTATTCACCACCTTGCCAACATAACTATCATAATATACATAATCTCCTATGTACATAATATGTTAATCCATGAGAATAAATACTTACCAAGGCTTGGAATAGGATGATCTTTACCAAAGAGTCCAAAGGAAATATTTGCTTTAGGGTTTGGAACTAGAGAAATGTTTGAGAAATATCTTTAAAAGGCATGAGAGTTTTGTGTGAATGAAAATATGATTTTGGGCCCTTTATATATACCCCAAGTCATACTTAGCCATTCCTTGGCATTAAATGTGGTCAAAGTGGAAGAATGGATCTTTTTGCCCTTTTGGGCCATGTCTTTTAATCCCATTTTGGGCCTAAATTTGGGCGCAACAACACATATCCATTTAACCCATCAACTTTCATGTATAATTCACCATATATCTCGTGTTTAAATAATTCCATAATGTCACAACAATATTCTATTACGAGATTCTCATTCGTCGTCTCGATCGCAAAAATAGGAATTCTAGTCGCCCATGGCTTCATTGAACATTTTGGATAACTATTTATGTTTCATGATTTGATCATGTAGGAGTGTATTGAAGTGTTTGAAGCTTTAAAAATGCTCAAAGAACTCCAAAGAACCAAAAGAAACCATCTAAGAATCGCCGTAGAATTGCGTTACAAAACGAGTCCGGAAGGGCACAATATTTTTGCCTTGCGCCACTGCTGCAAAGCAAGGTAGTGGAGCAAGAAATGCACCCCCTATGAATCAGGTGGCTTGCGCCACACCCCCTGAAACAGGGAGTGGCGCAAGTTTCAACACCTTGCTGAATTTTTCGGCCACTTCTTCAATACTTGCATATCGTCTAATACCTTATCAAAACACTACAAAATACTTACTTAGTGATCTTAATCATCAAGTAAACATGACTCCAAGTCACCAAATGGGGTTAGAATGTGTACAGGGTATTACACAAATGCTCCACCAAATCACAAAATACCTCCTACGAAGGTCTAATCACACATATTAGGTCCGATATCAAATGTTTCACCAATGGCACTATACAACACATACTCAT
This sequence comes from Capsicum rhomboideum, assembly GCA_031232105.1. Classification (NCBI taxonomy): domain Eukaryota; kingdom Viridiplantae; phylum Streptophyta; class Magnoliopsida; order Solanales; family Solanaceae; genus Capsicum; species Capsicum rhomboideum. Next base: position 59,119,936 of record CP124718.1, read on the forward strand.
GGCATCTCAACACTTAGGTAGATATGAACTCAAGGTATCAAGTGAGGTTAGAACAAGTACGGGGTGTTACATTCTTCCCCCCTTAGAAACATTCATCCTCGAATGTTAACAACATCGTCTTATATACAACAAATGCATCTCTACGTTAACATACGTACACACATACACATAATGCTTTTAAATACTTACTTGTTATTATCCCACCTCCGCACTGTGAAATTCCTGGTCCATTTGAAATAGATGGGGATACTTGGATTTCATCATATCTTCCGCTTCCCATGTGATCTCCTCTACTTGTTGATTTCTCCAAAGGACTTTTACGGATGCGACATCTTTATTCCTCAATCTCTTTACTTGTCGCTCTAGAATATCAATGGGTACCTCTTCATAAGTAAGATCCTCCGTAACTTGAACATCCTTTACGGGAATAATACGAGCAGGATCTCCTATGCATTTTCGAAGCATCGAAACATGAAATACCGGATGGACTGAGGAAAGTTCCTGGGGTAGTGCCAACTCGTACACAACTTGCCCAAATCTTCTAATGATCTCATATGGGCCTATGTAACTTGGACTCAATTTTCCTTTCTTTCCGAATCGCATTACACCTTTCATTGGTGACACCTTTAAAAACACCCAATCACCTATGGCGAATTCAAGCCCTCTTCTTCTAACATCGGCATATGACTTGTGACGACTTTGAGCCGTTTGTAACCGCTGTTAGATCACTTTAACTTTCTCCATAGCCTGATGAACAATATCTGGCCCAAGTAAAGTAGTTTCACCCGCTTCAAACCATCCGATTGGTGATCTATATTTCCTTCCGTACACGGCTTCATAAGGTGCCATTTTAATACTTGAATGATAGCTATTGTTATACGCAAATTCAATAAGAGGCAAATGGTCATCCCAACTGCCTTGAAAATCTAACGTGCATGCTCATAGCATATCTTCAAGTGTCTGAATAGTACGTTCTGCTTGTCCATCAGTCTGAGGATGGAAATCCATACTCAAATTTACCTGTGTGCCCAAGCTCTGTTGGAAAGATCTCCAAAAGTGCCCTATAAACTGTGCTCCCCTGTCTGATATAATGGAAAGTGGAATCCCATGTAACCTCACTATTTCTTTAACATACAATCTTGTATAGTCCTCAGCTGTATAAGTGGTTCTGACTGGTAGAAAATGTGTTGATTTGGTAAGTCTGTCCACTATAACCCATATAGAATCAAACTTCCACAATGTACGAGGCAACCCTGTAATGAAATCCATATTAATCATACCCCATTTCCAAACTGGAAGATTGATACATTGCATGTAACCTCCCGGTTTCTGATGTTCCACTTTCACTTGTTGATAATTTGGGCATTGCGCGACAAATTCTGCAATGTTCTTTTTCATATTTCCACACCAATACACCCCTTTCAATTCATGGTACATTTTAGTATCATCCGAATGAATATAATAGCGCGAATGATGCGCCTCTGTCATAATTCGTGTCCTCAACTTATCTACATCTGCTACACATAATCTCCCTTGACATTGAAGTACCCCTTCCTGTGTAAGATCAAATTCCTTGGTCAAATTCTTACCGGGTCAGGTAAGTCTCAAAGGATTGAGTGAAAATTAAAGTTTGACTTGCCTGAATTACACTGGGGATGTGCTCTAAGACATGCAAACACATGTGATAGGGTGCGCATGAAAGTGGGCATTAATCTGGAGGCAGCCTTTCCCAGGAACACTGCCTTGTGACTTGCACTACCACCTATGCTGTCATGCCCCAAATCCCATTGAGGCAGATTGGCACCCGTAGCCGATAAGGCTCGAGAGAACCAAGCTTTACCTATGCCCTTTCATACTCATGCCATAAGAATTACCTCTGTCGTGCAAGAACATAAAAGACTGATAATGAAAATCATGGAACATGTAATGTATGTACATATGTGAAACTTGGCCGTCAGAGCCATCATGTCAAAATTTCCATATGTCTTTTACAACCATACACCCACATACGTCTACAAAAGCCTCTAATAGATGCATTTACAAACCAACTGACAGTCGGGACAAGTCCCCGCCTTATACATCATGTACAATACCAAAATACTCGGAGAAGACCCAAACTAACTGGAGCTCACCAATGATTCGCAGACAACCGGCAACCTACTGTGGAGGTCTACTAGTACCTGCGCCTGCAGCAAGTAAGGTAAGTCCCGCGAGGGACGTCAGTACGAAGAATGTACTGAGTATGTAAGGCTCAAATGAAACTGTATGGATCATAAATACGTCAATGAACTCAATTACAAATGAATAACCAATATGGATAAAACATCATTCTGTGTTTTGGGAACCATGTATATTGCTTTCATTACTTTCTTTGCTTCTTTGCGTCTATGATTACTCATCTTTACCTGTGAACTGTGATACTCAGGCCCTGACTGAACAGTGGGTTTTAACCTAACATAACGTTATGTTGGGATCGGCTCGAGCTAGGCTTATTCCTCTAGATCTACCACCAATAAATCAATACATCGGGTTCGGTTCGAGCTAGGTGATTACCTCTAGAGCTGCCACTCATAAACCAACTTATCAGGTTCGGCTCGAGTTAGGTTATTACCTCTAGAGCTACCCCCTGTCAGGATCGATCCGAGCTAGGCTTATGCCTCTAGGACTGCCCCCCTGATCCAACAATCTCGGGATCGGCTTGGGCTAGGCTTTTACCCCCAAAGCTACCACCCATACTCAATCATTAACCACATATATGCATTACTTCATTCTTTACTTTTGAGATTGATACAATGATATTCATAAATTTATTTGAAGCTTTGGATCAATAATGAATGAGTGAGAGACATGTGAACAAGCATTATTGGAAACATAACCTTATTGACAACATAACATTATTGTAACCATTGGACAATAATCAACGAATAAGAGACATGTGTATAATCACTATTGGAACTTTGGAACACAACCTTATTGGGCTTTTGGAATACTAGGCAATGAATATGAGACATATGATTCACAATTGATCAATGAGTAGGAAACATGTGATAACAACCATTGGTAACCGGAAATAGGATACCTTAGCACGTTTTGGAATAGGACAAGTGTAACGTCAATGTGAATACTATATGCTGCAGAAAGATACGGACAAAGTAACCTTACATACCTTCACTTCCAAGTATGAGTATACTCAATCCTATACGTGAATACAATAGCCCAGCTTCTTCCTTACGTCTTACTCTACAATACAAGTACATATCGGAGCTTACATTAGCAACTAGTTACTATACGGGCGTACAAGACGACAATGAATTATATGACTGCCGTATAACGCCATGTCATCCCTTACAATACAATCCACTGTATTTTCATATCAACAACACCATAACATTCCACACATTGACCAAGATATCATACATCAATAGCATGTCACACTACACTTACCCTTTATGCTTTCTCATTATCATTCCATCACAATAGTCAATCATACCTCCATACGACACTTTAAAGTCATTAAAACGACATCACAAGTTGATAATTACATCCAAAAAGGGCATAGGGGCCTTCGGGGATCAAGACGATGCGAAAACATACAAAAACGAACCTGGGGATGACCTGAGAAGCCACATGCACCTGAAGGTGGCTGAGGTGCACCCCCAGGTGGCTTGTGGCAGATGCCAGAGGCACCTGCGTTGGCATCTGCGCCCGCAGGTGCCCTCATCTGCGGGGGCCAATGCCCGTTTTGGTCTGAAATGGTCTCTTTTGGATATTTTAATGCCATGAATGGTCCATGATCATAAACAAACTTATTTTGACATATTTTTTATCATCTTGAATACCAAAAATCATCCATGGTCTCACAACACACATAACAACACCCAAAACTACACTTCACGGTCAATACGTCACCAAAACCATAACCAATTTCACAATAACAATTCCAAGCATTATACACAAGGATAAAAAAAAGTGAGACTATAATAACATCTCACATGTCAATATTTAATCCATCAATTTCACTTCCTTCAAGACTACAAGTCCATGTTCAAGTTCACAAGACAAAACCATTCTCCGATTGTAAAAATAGACAGTTTTACAAACAGCACACTGTCCAACACTTTGCCAACACAACCAACATGATTTATACACCATATTAAACATATTATATACTGAAACATGAGAATAAATACTTACCAAAGAGTGATCTTGTCCCAAAAGAGATGAGAGCTTAGGGTTTGTATATTGAGAGAAAAATGTGAAAAATGTTAGAAAAGGGAATGTGTGTTTTTATGAAATAAAAATCTGATTTCTTGGATTATATAGTCCCTTTAGAATTATTCTTATCCACACACTTGGTGTGTTTACTTGGTCAATGGAAGGGCTAGGCAAGAAGGGATCAAATCCCCTTTTTGGGCCATGTCTTTCTATGGTTTTTGGGCTTCATTTAGGGCCCAATGATACAAGACTTATTAATGCCCACAATTTAATGCATAATTCATCAAATATCTCATGTTTACATATTTCCATAAATGTTACGGTAGTCAGCTAGACTCCGAAACGTACAGGGTGTTACATATGCTCGCAGGTGCTGGCATGTGCTCACGCTGGTGGGGCTTTCCCCATGTCCAGTATAGAGCCATGTGGAGCTTTCATATGAATATACATATGGGCATGTGCATATGCATGTGTCTCTCATGTTTACACATTTCCATAAATGTTACGGTAGTCAGCTAGACTCCGAAACGTACAGGGTGTTACATATGCTCGCAGGTGCTGGCATGTGCTCACGCTGGTGGGGCTTTCCCCATGTCCAGTATAGAGCCATGTGGAGCTTTCATATGAATATACATATGGGCATGTGCATATGCATGTGTCCATTTTTGACCCAATCAGTGCTAAATTTTGTGCCACACTTAGATTTTTACCTGCATTCACCAACACAACTAAAAAATAAGTACATAAGAATATATAAAATGACAAGAAGTAAGCTTGGGTTACATCCCAAGAAGCACCTTAGTTATCTTCATGCCATGAAATTGTTCCTCATCAACAATCATCCTTGAAATGGAGTTCCTCAACCTTGGCCGCTATGGGTCCACCAACATAGAAGTGTTTCAACCATTGATCATTCACCGTGAACCTTCTCTTCTCATGGTCTTCTAATTTAATAGCACCACTAGGATACACATTCACCACTGTGAAAGGGCCCAACAATTTAGACTTGAGCATTCCCGTGAAGAGTTTTAACCTCGAATTGAAGAGCAACACCTCATCTCTCACATGAAATTCTCTCTTCAATATCTTAGCATCATGCCTTTTCTTCATCCTTTCTTTGTATAGCATAGAGATCTCATATGCCCTAAGCTGAAATCCCTCTAACTCTTGTATTTACTCTACTATAAACTTGGAGGCATCCTCCCAATACATATTCAACTTGTGCAAGGCCCACAACTCCTTGTGATCTAACTCAATGGAAAGGTGACAAGCTTTTCCAAACACTAATTCTATAGGCCCAAAGAGCATCGTTTAATTGCCTTGCCTAATTAGTGCATCCCACATTCACGATTTTCTCCAATATTGATTTGATTTCTCGATTGGAAACTTCCACTTGGCCCCTCATTTGAGGATGGTATGAGGTAGCCACCTTATACTTCACCCCGTACTTGTTAAGCAAAACACCAAACACTCGATTATAAAAGTGAGATCCTCTATCACTAAGGATTGCTCGAGAAGTCCCAAACCTTGTAAAGATATATTTATTCAAGAAGAATGTGACACTCTGTCTCTCATTGTTTTGCGAAGTAATTGCTTCCACCCATTTTCACATGTAATCTACGGCCACAACTATGTACTTGTTACCATACGAACTCACAAAGGGCCCCATAAAGTCAATGCCCTACATATCAAACAACTCTACCTTGAGGTTAGGCTTCAAGCGTATCTCATGGCTCCTCAAAATACCTCATTACATTTGGCATTGAATACAAGTTTTAACTAAGTTGTGAGTGTCTCTATGAAGGGTAGGACAATAAAACCCACTTTTAACGACTTTAACGACTGTTCTCACACCACCATGATGGCCACTAAATGGGGATTAATGACAAGCCTCAAGAATAGCCTGCATCTCTATTTCCATCACACACCTATGAATCACTTTTGTCTGTACACTCCCTAAATAAATAAGTTTTATCTCAATAATTCTTTATCATATCATAGAGAAATCTCTTCTTTTGATAATGATTTATTTCATCGGAGAGCAAACCCCATACCACATAATTTGAATAATCTGCATACCACAGTTCTACACTTTCTAAAAGTTCCATGATTAGTTCATCAAGAAAGGTTTCATCAATTTATATTTTGTCCAACTTCTCCTTATTGTACACAAGGTGGGATAGATGATCCACCACTTGGTTTTCACAACCTTTTCGATCCTTAACTTTAAAATCAAACTCTTGAAGGAGCAAGATCCGCCTAATCAATCAGGGTTTGGCCTCCTTCTTAGCCATCAAATACCAAAGAGCCACATGGTTGGTGTGCACAACAACCTTCATACCTAACAAATAAGCATAAAATTTTTCAAAAGCATATACTATGATAAGTAACTCTTGCTCTGTAACCATATAATTTCGTTGTGCATCATTCAAGGACTTGCTAGCATAATATAGCAGATGAAAAAACTTTTCCTTTCTTTGGCCTAATACTACACCAGATTCCAAACCACTTGCATCTCACATCAATTTGAAAGAAAGTGCCTAATTCGGGGCGACAATTATGGGAACTGACACAAGTTTCTCCTTGAGTCAATTAAATGCCCTCACACAATCACCATGAAAATCAAATTTTGCTTCTTTTTTAAGAAGCTTACATATTGGATGAGCAGTCTTGGAGAAATCTTTAATGAACCTTTGATATAAGCTGGTAAGCCTAAGAGAGCTTTGGACATCTTTCACGAATACTTGAGGGGGTAACTTGGAAATAAACTCAACTTTGGCTTGGTCAACTTGACCCAAAATTTTATGCCCAAGTACAATGACCTCCTTCATCATGAAGTGTCACTTTTCCCAATTCAACACAAGATTAGTTTTAACATATAGTTTAAGCACCTTACCTAAGTATTCTACACATGATTCAAAGGTATAAACCACAATAGAAAGATTATCCATAAATACCTCTACAGTATACTCTACCATATCTGAAAAGATCGATAACATGCACCTTTGAAAAGTGGTGGGTGCATTGCATAACCCAAAGGGTATGCACTTGAAGGCAAAGGTACTATATGGACACGTGAAAGTAGTTTTATCTTAATATTCAGGTGCAATGAAAATATGATTATATCCGGAGTACCCATCTAACACCAAATACCAACCTCGCCCTGCCATACAATCAAGCATTTGATCCATAAATGGCATAGGTAAGTTGTCCTTTTCCGTCCATGAATTTAATTTCTAGTAATCCATTCGTACTCTCCATCTCATAACTGATCTCATTGGGATAAGCTCATTGTTTTCATTAGGAACCACCTTGATTCCACCTTTTTTGGAGATGCATTGAATCAGGCTTACCCATATGCTATCCGAGTTTGGATACAAAAGGCCTATGTCTAACCACTTGATTATCTCATTTTTTATTACTTCTTGCATTAGAGGGTTGAGCCTCAATTGATTTTCAATACTTAGGACACAATTGGGCTCCAACTTTATCTTGTGAGTTCAAATATCAGGAGAAATCCCAATAATATCAACAATAGTCCACCCGTTTGACCGAATAAACTTTCTCGCGACCACCTTCAATGCTTCTATTTGCCAAGACAACAAATCTCTCACAATAATATTGGGTAAGGTGTTACCTTCCACCAAAAAGAGATATCAAAGGTGTAGTGTCAATGGTTTAAGATCAAGTTATGGTGGATCTTCAATTAAAGGCCTTGTGGGAGGAGTCTCTCAATGTTTCAAGTCAAGGTCCAATTTGCATGGCTTCTTGGTATAGGAACCAAGACCCGTCAAAAAAGTGATTACCTCATCATACTCTTCAATCTCTTCCTTTCCATAGTTCCACAAGACACTGCCTAGTGGATCTCTAATGAAATCTACCTCCATATCATCGGCTACCTTATTATCAATCATGTCAATTATAGAGATTACTTGCAAGTCCTTTGGTTGCTTCATGTATTTGCACACGTTAAATGTCACCTATTCATTATTCACTCTAAAATTTATGTCTCCATATTCCACATCAACTAAAGCCATCCCGGTAGTAAGGAAAGGTCTACCAAGGATAATTGGAATATCAAAGTCGATCTCACACTCTAGTATAACAAAGTTGGAGGGAAATATTAATCTGTCAACCCGAATAAGAAAATCATATAGAATTTCCATCGATCATTTGATTTACCTATCCAACATTAAGAGCCTCATATTTGTGGGCCTCAGAGCACCCAACCCCAATTTATTAAATATGGCTAGAGGCATCAAGTCGCACAATGCTTTGCCAAATTGATACACCCCAATAGTGCAAGGTATAGTGAATGCATCGGGGTATTATTTCTTGACCACCATATGGATAGACATGATAGCACTACAACTATGTGAGATCTTCACTATTTGAAAAACCATTGTTATTTTCTTTGTCAATAAGTCCTTCATAAACTTGGCATACCCATGCATCTCTTGCAAGGCTTCAAACAAAGGAATGTTCACCCATAAGTTGCTAAATTTTGAAAGGAACTTTTTGAACTTTATATCATCCTCCTTCTTATTGAGCCTTTGAGGGAATGGTGGAGGGATTTTGATTTACGATTTTGATACAATCGAACTTTCCTTGGATTTTAAGAAATCATCATTAACTGCTTAAGGCAACTCTCCACCTTCACCCTTATCTTCCACTTTATCCAGCTTCTCAATATTTGGCTCATTTTGAACAAGGACTTCATCATTCGACTTGTCAAGATACTTTATCTTTCCGCTTATTTGTTCTTTAACCCTCATCTCCTTGGGGTCATCATCAAGATTCACAACATCATTAGCAAGAGTCCTACCACTCCTTGTAATAATTTCCATGCAATGACCATTATTTTTTGGATTTTCCACAGTCTCACTAGGTAAACCAACCTTTTGCCTTGTGTTTAGTTGAGCCGAGATTTATCCCAATTGAGTTTCAAGTTACTTGATTGAGGCTGAATGCAAGGTGACCATTTGATTCAGTTGAAAACCCCACTTCTTATCTCCCTTAACATTTTGTGACTCCCTTCAATCGCCATAAGGATACGAGCAAGCACAACTTCTTTCTTATAACTTTCTGGGCCCACGGTGGTAGTATCGTTACCTTTTTGCCTATCATGAGGAGGGATGTATCTATCATGGTCACACTATTAGTCTCTCCAATCACAATCCTTATCTCTCTCTTTATCCCTCCAGTCTCTCTAATGATCGTGATTCCTCCAATCACGGTCTCTTTCCTTCCAACCTTAATTCCTGCTTTGCCATTGATAAGTAGGTCAGGAACCCCCTATTTGCTTTGACAAGTACCTAATTTCTTCATCAAGAGACTCAAAATCATCTTCTTCATATGTTTTATTCCCCTTTGTAACTATGGTATTAACTGCCTTTGGAGCTGCACCCATTACATGTTTTGTGAGGGATCCAATTGTGTCATTACTTTAGCCATGTTTTTGTCAGTCTCCTCATCCTTCTTCCTTTGCTTTTGGATCACATAAGATATAGAGCAATCCCCCACGACCACCTTGGTATCTCATGTGTGCTATTCTCTACATAGCTTTTTTACTTGGTCCAATAACTCCAAAGCAACTCTGAAGGTTTGTTTTCAAAGATTCTCAGCCGCATTATCTGCTATCATCTTATTCAATTGGTCTAATACTCTATAAAATATTTGGAGAAGCATCTTACCCGACACTTCATGGTTTGGGCTTGTATTAACTTTTCATTAAACCTTAACCATGCTACATGTAATAGTTCACCACTCAACTGTCGAAAGTTTTTGATCTCATCCCTTAATTAGAGCTTGCAGGATGGTAGAAAGAATCGGTACAGAAAAGTATCCATCAACTCAATCCAAATGTAATAGATCCCACGGGAAATTCTTGAAACCACAACACCAGATCACCCATCAATGAGAATGGAAAGAGCCTCAACCGAATAGACTCTTATGAGAAATGAGCAATGTTGAATATAGTGCAAGCATCTATAAAGTTCTTCAAGTAGAGGTTTGCATCTTAGTGATCTTGACCACCATATAGGCCCTTCATTTGAAGTAAGTGAAACATCACACTTGTGACATAAAACACTCCCATTATCCTCTGCGGGTGGGATGCGAATTGTACTTGCACTTTTGGTATCCCCTAGGTAAGCCTCATCATCAATATGTCCATCAAAGGAGGAGGAATCGCTATAATTGTAACACCCCATACATTTTCGAACTTATTTGACTACCTTAACATTTATGGAATTATTTAAACTTCAGATAGTTGGTGTATTACCCACTAAATTTATTGGGCTGAATTAATATTATGTTTATGAACTTAATTGAGGACCAAAATTAAGTAAAAAGACATGGGCCCAAAAAGGGAGATGATCCATTTAAAAATGAACCAAGTATGGTTGGAATTTTTGACCAAATAATTGGCTAAGGATGAACATGAGAGAGGCGGTTTGGAGGGCCTTTATAAGGCTGAAATTCAGCTTATTTTCAACACATTTCACTTGCCAAAAATCAGATTTTCAATCAAACATTTTTTCCTCTCTCAAACCCTAGCCACCCTAATATTCTCTAAGGATTTTTGGACAAATCTTCCACTTGCAAGCCTTGGTAAGTGTTTACACTTTTAGATTAATATATTATATGCATAAGATATTGTGTATATCATGTTGATTATGTTTAAAAACTGTTGAGCAGTCCAGTTTTGCTTAATCGCTAAAGGATTTACCCTTTATGTGGTTTGAACTTGAAAGGGGACTTAAGGACTTGAAGGAATTGAAGTATATGGATGAAATTTTAGTATGTTTAAGAGTGCTTCTGTACCTAATTCATTACTCCTTGAGTATGACTTGTGAAAATGTTTATACGTAATTGTGCATGGAACGTTTGACGTAGTGAAAGGAGAATACTTTCTTGTCATGTTAAAGTGAATTCTGAAACTGTGTGGACTGTTTTTGGTATATTTTTGTGGAAGGTATTTATTTTACTTTATGGAATAAAAATGTGGAGTTGCATTGAGGTAAAAATGTTAAGTATGCACTTGGTGGGAAATCTTGTCGGTTTGTGACGTCTATGTTGATGTGTGGACTGTTTTGGTATTGTTGGTGTTGTGGGGTAGTAAATTGTATTGTAGTAGTGTGGAATAAAGTTATATGGCAGTGTATAGGAAGGTGTAATGATATACAATGTGTTTGGGATGTTGGATAGTTTTTACTTCCCGTCAAGTAGCTAATTATTGCCTTGTGAACTTGTAATGTAATTGGCTTTTAATGTGAGCTCCATTATGTATTCATATTGTATAGTAACACTTTAAGGAAGAAATGAATTTTTGTAGTCACTTGTTGTAAAGATAAGGTATGTAAGGTTACTCTTTTCCGTATCCTTTGGCCACACCTATTGTTCACATCCTTACCAAACTTGTTTCCACTCCGAAATGTTTTAAAGTATCTCATTTCAAGTTTGTTAGCAATGGTTATTTACATGTATCTTATTTTTTGACTATTGTTCCAAATCTCCAATAACGTTATGAACACCGATGTAACAATCTCACAAAAATTAAAGAAGTGAAGTAATGCATATTTGGTTGAGTTCGGGTGGTAGCTCTGGGGGCTAAAGCCTAGCGCGAGCCGATCCCGATTAATTATTCGATGCAGGGGTTAGCTCTGAGGGTGAAAACTTAGCTCGAGCCAAACCTAATTTATTGATTTATGGGTGGTAGCTCTGGGGGCATAAACCTAGCTCGATCCGACCCTAATATTATTTACCATTGATCAGTTGGTCATTGTATGATGTATATTGATAAGAAGGTAAAAGGAAAGAAATGAATGTAATGTACATGGTTCCACATATACAGTACGGTGGTATATCAGTGTTATATATTCACTTGTATTTGATTCCATTGAGTTCCTATATTTCATACAGTTACTTATAGCCTTACGTACTCAGTACATTCTTTCGTACTAACGTCCCTTGGGGGACTTTCCTTACTTACTGTAGGCACAGGAGCTAGTAGACCTTCACAGTAGGGTACGATTCACCTGCAGGCTATTTGTGAGCTCCAGGTTGATTCGGGGCTTTCCGAGTCATTTGTATATATCTTTGGCACTGTATAGCAGTTGTATAAGGTGGGGACTTGTCCCGACCTTAGTCATGGTTATATATATTTTAGAGGCTTTGTAGACATTGTAAAGTCAAACGTAGAAGTGTCTTACCTTTTAGACATTGTGGCCCCAATGGCCAAGTCTCGTATCTGTTTTGAACGTCTTTACATGACTTCTGTCATTGATATATTATATCAGTATGTGGCAGAATTTTTGTTCACTTAATGGCATGCATATGAATGTTCATGATCATAGGTTGGTTCTCTCAGGCCTTACGGCTACGGGTGCCTGTTCGCCCCAATGGGATTTGAGCCGTGACAAAAGTGGTATCAGAAAAGGTCATCCTAGGGTGTCTACAAAGCCGTGTCTTAGTAGAGTCTTGCTTATGGATGTGTTGTGCACCACATCTATACGTAGGAGGCTATGGTATATTTAGGAGTTGTCTCTTTTCTTCATTTCCTAGATCGTGCAATAGATCCAAAGTTGCAGGTAGAGTCATGAACCACTGAATTTGTTTTATGTTTTTTTTTTGTTTCCTCAGTATAGAAAAATGCCATTTACATGGAGAAACAAGGGTAAAGGTAAGAAGGGAGACATGGTTGTCGAAGTAGGAACCAGTAAATCACCACCTGAACGAGTTAATAAAGGTGAAGCTGGAAATTAGTTCTCATCGTGGGCTTCTTCTATTCTTTCACCTCCAAGAGAGCCAAGAAGGAGAGTGTCACACCCCGTATCCCAATGAGGCAGACTGGGACCCAAAGCCGATATGGCCCGAGAGAACCAATCTTCGCTCATGAACATTCGTATACAGGACCTCGTATATATCTTAATACACCTCATGCAATTATGCAAAAGTCATGGAAAACTTATACAATATATGAAACTTAGCCGTTAGGGCCATCAAGTCAAACAGAACATACATCTCTTATATTCACTTTCCCACATATGTCTACAAAGCCTCTAACTGATACATGAACACAACAACCCTATAGTCGGGACAAGTCCCCACTTTATACAATAATTACAATACCAAAACAATGTACACAGGTGACTCGGAAAGCCCCGAACCAACTGGAGCTCACCAATGATCCGCGGATGACTCGTAGCCTATTGTGGAGGTCTACTAACACCTGTGCCTACAGCAAGTAAAGTAAATCCCCCAAAGGGGTCAGTACGAAGAATGTACTGAGTATGCAAGGCTATAAGAAACTAAAAAAAAAAACTCAACGAACTTGATTTCAAGAGAATAGTCAAATGTGGATAAATCATCGTTCAGTATGTGTGGAAATATGTTTCTTACGTTCATTATTCCATTTGACTTTATGTCCTTTACCGTTAGTAGTTAGAGTAACCATCAATATGCAATACAACCGTTAATATGCAATCGTCAATATGCAACCGTCAATATATATATATAGAGAGAGTAGGTTCGGCCCTTAGGGCTACCCCCTGTCAGGTTTGGCATCAAGTTTGGCTTTTCCCCACTGAGCTTCCCCCCTGCCATCACTCGAAAAGGAGTGAAGCAAGTTCGACATCAAGTTTGGTTTTTGCTTCACTGAGCTTTCCCCCTGATCCAACAATATCAGGATCGGCTTAAGTTAGGCTTGCGCCCCCACAAAGATATCTCCCGTACTCAATAAGGAAAAGGAAAATATAAAGTAACCATAAGGAAAAACATAAAGTAACTATAAGAAAAATATAAGGTAACCATGAGGAAAATATAAGGTAACCATGAGGAAAAATATATAGTGACCATAGGGGAATTCCTTCTTTCATTACTTCTTATTACTTGTCTCTATTACTTTAATGGGATTGATACATGGGAGATCATACACTTATGGGAAACACATAACCACATTACTTCAGTCTTTTACGTTCATGAGATTGATACTTTTGAAGTTGTAACATTATTGGAAGCTTTGGAACATAAAATTATTGGAACTTGGAATCATGTCCATAATTATGTGAGACATGAATGACAATACATCAAGACTAAGACATAGATGATAACATGAATTGATATGCCTTAGGACATTTCGGAATTGAGTAAGTACCATGACAAGGTGAATACTATATACTACAGAAGGATACGAAAAAAGTAAACTTACATACCTTGTAGTCTTACTACAATTACACAAGCCTATATGGGGATACAATAGTCCAGATTCCTCTTTATGTTTCACTCTACAACACAAGCATACATCGGAGCTTACATTAGCAACTAGTTACTATACCAACGTATAAAACGACAATGAGCTATATGACTGCCGTATAACATTATTTCGTCCATTACAATACAATCCACTTCATTACCATGACAACAACATCATCACATTTGACACATTGACCAATACATCATAAACCAATAACATTTTACACCAAGTTTACCCTTTACACTTCCTCATTACTACTACGTTACCTTTTCTCCGTCAAGTCACTCGATAGCTTTCAAAATAACACTTTTAACATCAATACATATTTTATACCATTAAAAATACCTCCGGTATACTCCTATATAGTCATTTAAAAGGTACCCTACGTTGATAATTGCATCCATGAAGGGTATAGGGGTTTCGGGGGGCCAAAGGGATGCAAAAACAAGCAATTCGGAGTTCAGGGCCGACCTGCTAAGCCACCTGAGCATGCAGGTAGCTGACCTGCACCCTTAGGTGACCTTTTGAAGTAGCCATAGGCACCTGCATTTGCACCTGCGCCCGCAGGTGCTTCGTCTGCCAGGGCGGGTGCCCGTTTCGGCCAAAAAGGGTCTCTTTTGGGTCTTTTTATGCAATGAATGGTCCATGATCATAACTAAACTTATTTTAACATATTTTTGGTTATATAATATGCCAAACATCATCCATGGTCTCACAACACACAAAAACATCACCAAAACCTCACTTTCCTTTCAATCCGCCACCAAATCCATAACCAAATTTACAACAAAAATTCCAAACACTATACACAAGAATAAAACAAGGCAAGAATATAATCACATCTCACATGTAAATATTGAATCCATCAAGTTCACTTCCTTCAATATCACAAGTCTATATTCAAGTTTACAAGGCAAAACCATCCTCCGATTTAGCAAACACAAATTGTTTTACACATAGTGAACATCTCACACTTCACCAACATAACCAACATGACATAAACCATATTCCATGCATAAAATATATTAAACCATGATAATATAAACTTACCAAGTCTTGCAAGATGATGATCTTGGTCCAAAAGATGAAGGTCTAGGGTTTGTGTGAGATAAGGGAATATTGGAGATAATTCTAGAATTGGCATGGGTGTCACAACGGAATAAAAATCTGATTTGTGCCCTGTTAGTTGGAATTTAATATGATCTAAAATATGTTAATAGAAGGTTAGTTATGATCATGTACCATTTATTACAAAAAAGGATACAAAAGAGACCCTTTTTGGCCGAAATGGGCACCCGCCCTCGTAGACGAAGCACCTGCGGGCACAGGTGACTTCGCAGGTGCCCCTGGACACTGCCAAGGGTCACCTGAATATGCAATTCAGCCACTTGCGGTCACAGGTGGCTTCGTAGGTCAGCCCAGAAGTTTGTTTTGATTGCTTTCGCATCTCTTTGACCCCCCAAAGTCCCTATACCCTTCATGGATGTAATTATCAACTTATATTACCTTTTGAATGACTTTAAAGGATATCCCCGAGGTATTTTGAATGGTTTAAATCATGGATTATTGTTCATGTGTTATTTTGAAAGCTATCAAGTGACTTGACGGAGAAAAGGTAACGTAGTGTTAATGAGGAAGTGTAAAGGATAAACTTGGTGTTAAATGTTATTGGTTTAAGATGTCTTGGTAAATGTATGGAATACTATGGTATTGTTGGTATGATAATGCCATGAATGGTGTTGTAAAGGGATAAATGATGTTCAAGGGCAATTGTGTAACTCATTGTCGTCTTATGCACTTGGAATGTAGCTTGTGGTTAATGTTGATTCCGTTATGTACTTGTGTTGTAGATTAAGATGTAAGGAAGGAGCTAGATTATTGTAATCACATATAGGATTGTGTATTCATATTGGGAAGATAATGTATGTAAGGTTACTCTTTCTATATCCTTCTGCAGCATATTGATCATAATGACATTGTACCTATTCCATTCCGAAATGTCCAAAGGTATCCCATTTCAAGGTGTTATCTATTGTTGAGTCACATATTCCTCATTCATTAGTCGTTGTTGTTCATGTGTTACATAAATATGGACATGGCTCCAAAGTCTTAATAATGTTATGCTCTAAAGCTTCCAATGATGTCATGACTACAAATATACCAATCTCTCAAGAGCAAAAGTACCAATCTCTCAAAAGAAAGAAATTAAGTAACGTATATTTGTTGGTTGCAAGAGTGAAGGAAAATAATAGATGTAGGGTGGACATGATTCCAAAGTTCCAACAATATTATGACTCCAAAGTTCCGATAATGTTATGTTCCAAGTTCTAATAATGTTATGACTATCATTTTATCAATCTCTCATAAGTGAATGAATCAATCTCCCCCAAGTAAGGAATGAGGTATATATTATATTATATTATAACCCACCTATAAGGTGATGATCGGTATTATATTATAACCCACCTATAAGGTGATGATCGGTATTATATTATGACTCACCTATAAGGTGGATGATCAATAAAATATTATGAACCACTAACTAGTTGGATGAACAGTAATGAAGATAGTTGTAAAAGAAATGAGAGTATATCCCTTGCATGAATATATAAATATGAAGGTTATTATAAGAATGATGATGATAAGAATGAATGATTAAGTAATGAAAATAATGGAAGTACTGAACATGGTTCCATATATTCTGAACGGAGGTCTATCCATATTGATTATTCTCTTACGCTTGATTTCATGAAGTATTTATGTATCATACATTTTCATATGGCCTTATATACTCAGTATTTTTTTCGTACTGACCCCTCTTGGGGGGACTTACCTTACTTGATGCTGGAACAGGTACTAGTAGACCTTCATTGTAGGCTATGAGTCATCCGCGGATCATTGGTGAGCTCCAGTTGGTTAGGGGATTTCCGAGTCTCATGTGTACATTGATTTTGGTTTTGGCATTTTAAATATTGTATAAGGCGGGGGCTTGTACCGATGGTAGGTTAGTTATGTACAGGTATCTATAGAGGCTTTGTAGACGGGTGTGGGAAGATGAATGTAAGAGATGAATGTCCATTTTGACTTGATGGCCCTAACGGCCAAGTTTCTTATATTGTACATGTCATGACTTCCGCCATTGGTATTTGTTTATTATATGGGATAGAATGATATTCATATAAAGACTTGCATATGAAGGTACATGAGTAAAGATTGGTTCTCTCGGGCCTTATCGGCTTCGGGTGCCAGTCCGCCTTATTGGGCTTTGAGGCGTGACAAAAGTGGTATCAGAGCGAGGTTGTCCTAAGGGTGTCTACAAAGCCGTGTCTGAGTAGAGTCTAGCTTATGGATGTATTGCGCGCGACATTTATAAGTAGAAGGCTACGGGACATTTACGAGTTATTTCATTTCTTCATTTCTAGATCATGCAGTAGAGCCAAAATTGTAGGTGGAATCATATCTGATCATTGACGTTGGTTTCCATTGTATAGTAAAATGCCGATGACAAGACAAGATAGGGGCAAAGATAAGCAGGTAGATATGCTTGCCGGAGAAGGAATTAGTAAATCACCACTTGATCTCGGCTAGTCAATATGGGGTTGAAACTGAGTTTACATCATGGGCACCTTCCCCTCTCCCTTCTCCAGGGCGGATACAAAGGAGGGAAGTATCCCCAGAACCACCTGTTAATGCTACTAAGCAGGAGATACAGGATTTGAGAAATGTGATGCAATTATTGACTCAGATAGTTGTTGCCCAGAGTCAAGGACGAGTTGTTACATCAATAAGTGATGATGGTGCAGCAAGGATAGCTAGTCGGCTGACACAGGATTTCCTAAAATTGGATCCTCCCACATTTACCGGATCAGATCTTAATGAAGATCCGCAACACTTTATAGATCAAATTCAAAGGGCCCTAGAAGTTATGCATGTGACTGGTGTAAAAATAGTTGGGCTTGCGGCTTATAGATTGAAAGGTGAAGCGATATTATGGTATGAAGACTGGAAAAGATCGAGGGGTATTGATGTACTTCCAGCTGGTTGGGAGGAATTCAAAATGGCTTTTCTTGATCACTACCTCCCATATGAGATTCGGGAGGCACGTGCAGACCAGTTTCTAAATCTTCGTTAAGGGAATATGAGCGTCAGAGAGTACAGTCTACAGTTTAATTCCTTGGCTAGATACGCTCCTAATATGGTAGCTACTATGGCTGATAGAGTTCATTAGTATTTAGATAGAGTGGATCCATATTTGGTGAGGGACTGTACTATTGTTGGGTTGAATAAAGATATGGATATAGCTATAATACAAGCCTTTTCATAGAAAATGTAGGATCAAAGACAAAGGAGAAGGGCGCATAAATTTGAAAGAGGACCGTAAAAGAGGGCTAGACCTATGGGATAGTTTATGACGTCCCAATGAGGATTTGGGCCTCAGATTTTTAACAGACCGCTTAGGTCATCATTTTCTCATTCTATGGTAAATGCTTTGCCTCAATTTCGAGAGTTTAGAGGTAACCATATAGGGCAAAGTAGTGGTTCGCAGATAGTGGGGTATCGAGAACAAAGAAGTATGAGTCAATCGAGGTCTTCTAGTCAGGTGTGCCAACGCTGCGGGAAGATTCATTTAGGTGAATGATGGTATAGCATGAATGTTTGCTTCTGGTGTGGGAGGTCAGGGCATCTGAAGAGAGACTGCCCACAGAGGGCCACGGGTAGTATGACACGACCTACGGGATCAGCAGAATTTGAAGGCTTTCCCTTATATAGTGACAGGTACGTTATCTATATTTTTACCTGATGAATATGAATTAATTGATCCGGGTTCTACCCTATCATATGTTACTCCATTGACTTCGGGAAAATTTAAAAGAACACTGGAATTACTAGTCAAGTCATTTGAGGTGTCCACACCAGTTGGTGAATTTATTATAGCTAAAAGAGTATGTCGCAATTGTATAGTAAATGTTGTGATCACGTTACATTGACTGATCTTATAGAGATGGAAATGATAGATTTTAATGTTATAATGGGTATGAATTGGTTGGATTCTTGTTAGGCCACAATAGATTGCCGAGTAAAGAAATTACATTTTCATTTTCCACAAAGAATGTTCTTGAATGGAAGGGTAATGTAAGAGCACCGAGAGGTAAATTTATTTCCTATCTTGAGGTAACAAAATGATGTCCAAGGTGTACATATTCCCCTAGTAAGGCCTAGTATGTCCCCAAAGAGTGCACTAGTATTACTGGTACTAAAGGAAGATGGTACACTGAGAATGTGTATTGATTGTTGGCAATTAGATAAAGTAACAGTTAAGAACAAATATCCCCTCCCCAGAATTGATGATTTGTTTGATCAGTCACAGGGTGCCAAATGTTTTTTTTTTGAAGATTGACTTGAGATCGGGATACCATCAGGAAAGGGTCGATACATAAAGGACAAAAGCTGATATAAACCCTAAAAGAAAGCTAAGATTGATAAAGAAATAAAGCACGATTTAGACTAATGACAAGAGGATTAACAAGAAAACAAGAGGAAGATAAATAGATAGACACAAATTGAGAATTAAAGACAACCACTTTAATAAATAAAGAGACCTTCCTTAAATATCCCAACAAGCACCTAACTCTAAGAAGAACCTCAAGGGAAATGATATCCCAAGCAACTCTTCTTTCCAAACAAGAAACAACTAAAAGCTTTAGCAAGCTCTCTTAATTCTCTCAACAATGGAGTTTTTAGTTTATGAAAATTCTAAGTCTTCAAAGCATAAAAGAGGCTATTTATACTAAGCAAATAAAGAAGAAACTATGTTATTACATTTCTACCCTTAATGATGTAAGGGTCTTGTTTGGATGTCCTCTTTGTGATGAATTCAAGAATTCATCAAACCAAAGCATATTCCTTCTCATTCTCAATGCGTGCTCCATCAAAAGCTATAACGAACATGTGGAATCCTCGGGAGGACTCCATAATGCACTCAAGTGCATCTTTCTTCATGAATAACCCTTGCCAAGTTTGGAGTTCTCGAGCTTGACTCCTTGTGAAAGGCCTTGTAAAAGGCTTTGGGAGCCCTTGGGTTGCATCACTCTCCCCTTCTTGAGAAGAATTTGTCCTCAAATTCAAAGGGTCTTCATCACACACATCCATAGGAGAAAGATCACAAATGTTGAATGTATTGTGCACTTGGTAATCCGAGGGAAGATCAATTTTGTAGGCATTGTCATTAAGCCTTTCTAGAACTTCAAATGGGCCATCACCTCTAGGCATTAGCTTGGTCTTTCTTTTATTGGGAAACCTCTCCTTTCGAAAATGGACCCAAACCCAATCACCCGGTTCAAGAACCACCCTTTTTCTCCCCTTGTTGACTTTCTTTGTCGTTTCTTGATTCTTCTTCTCAAGTTGAAGTCTCACTTTCTCATGTAAAGCTTTCATGGCCTCGGCCCTATTGTTACCATCTAAACTCAACACAACATCTTGAGATAAAGGGGTTAGATCAAGAGGGGTAAGGGGGTTAAAACCATACACAACCTCAAATGGAGACATGCCAATAGGATTATGAATGACACGATTATATGCAAATTCAACTAAAGGCAATTGGTCTTCCCAAGATGTGAGTTTTCCTTTAACCATGGCCCGAAGCATAGAACCAAGGGTGCGGTTTACAACTTCGGTTTGACCATCGGTTTGTGGGTGACATGATGTAGAGAACAACAATTTTGTCCCAAGTCTACCCCACAACTCCTTCCAAAAGTGGCTAAGGAATTTAGGATCCCTATCACTCACTATGGATTGAGGAATACCATGCAACTTAACAACATGGTCAACAAATAATGATGCAACATGGGGGGCATCATAACACTTATGACATGCAATAAAATGAGCCATTTTGGAAAAACGGTCAACAACCACAAAGATGCTATCCATACCCCTCTTAGTCCTCGGCAAACCCAATACAAAATCCATAGAAATATCAAACCAAGGCCGTTGAGGGGTGGGGAGAGGGGTATATAAGCCATGGGGAAGTAACCTTGATTTAGCACTACGACAATCAATATATTGACCACAAATTTTAGCAACATCACTACGCATTTTAGGCCAATAGAAATGTTCTTCAAGGATCCCCAATGTCTTGTCAATACCAAAGTGCCCCATCAAACCCCCATCATGTGCCTCTCTCACAAAAAGTTCCCTCCAAGAGCTCATAGGCACACAAAGTCGCTTGTTCTTAAACAAGTAACCATCAAATATAGCAAATGGAGTGGTAGGTTTATCCTTGAGCTTATGGTCCCTTACCCATGCTCCACAATCATGGTAGATTTGAGCAAAAATGGGATCCTTGGGGTATAATGATTTCAAGCTCTCAAAACCCAACAACTTAGAAGTCAAAGTAGAGACCAAAACATGCTTCCTTGACAAGGCATCCGCTACTACATTATCCTTCCCCTTTTTGTAATGAATCACATAAGGGAATGTTTCAAGAAATTCAACCCACTTGGCATGCCTCTTGTTTAACTTTCCTTGTGACCTAAGATGTTTCAAGGACTCATGGTCGGTCCTAATGACAAACTCCTTAGGCCATAAGTAGTGTCGCCAATTACCCAAGGCCCGAATCAAGGCATAAAGCTCAAGGTCATAGGTGGAGTAATTCAACGTCGCACCTCTAAGCTTCTCACTAAAGTAGGCAATGGGTTTTAAATCTTGCATCAAAACAGCCCCAATACCCACTCTACTAGCATCACATTCAATTTCAAATGTTTTATCAAAGTTGGGTAATTACAACAATGGTGCGGAACTAAGCATTTGTTTCAAGGTAGCAAAAGCCTTTGCTTGTTCCTCACCCCAAAAGAAGGATGTATCCTTTCGGATCACCTTAGTTAAGGGGGCGGCTATAGTGCTAAATCCTTTAACAAACCGCCTATAAAAACTAGCCAATCCATGGAAACTACGCACATCACCAATGGATGTAGGAGTTGGCCAATTCTTAATAGCGTCTATTTTGGATTCATCAACTTCAACTCCCCTTGAACTCACAATAAAACCCAAAAAAATGACTTCGTCAACACCAAAAGAGCATTTAGACAAATTGGCAAAAAGTTGTTCTTGCCTAAGCACATCAAACACACACTTTAAATGATCAACGTGCTCATCCATGGTCTTACTATACACCAACACATCATCAAAATACACAACCACAAACCTACCAATAAAAGGTTTCATCACATGATTCATCAAACGCATAAAAGTACTAGGAGCATTGGTGAGGCCAAAAGGCATCACCAACCATTCATAGAGACCAAATTTGGTCTTGAATGCCGTTTTCCACTCATCCCCGGGTTTCATACGG
This sequence comes from Capsicum rhomboideum, assembly GCA_031232105.1. Taxonomy (NCBI): domain Eukaryota; kingdom Viridiplantae; phylum Streptophyta; class Magnoliopsida; order Solanales; family Solanaceae; genus Capsicum; species Capsicum rhomboideum. The sequence goes on from CP124718.1 coordinate 59,142,753, forward strand.
ATTTGATGGTAACCGCTCCTAAGGTCTATTATTGAGAATATGCAAGAACCACTCAACTCATCAAGCATGTCATCAAGTCGAGGAATGGGATGGCGATACTTTACCGTTATTTTGTTGATGGCTCGACAATCCACACACATACGCCAAGTGCCATCCTTTTTAGGAACCAAAATCACCGGTACCGCACATGGGCTCATGCTCTCCCGCACCACCCCTTTATCAAGGAGTTCTTCCACTTGCCCTTGAAGTTCCTTGGTGTCCTCCGGATTGGATCTATAAGCCGGTTTGTTTGGTAATTGGGACCCCGGGATGAAATCAATTTGATGCTCAATTCCCCTTATAGGGGGCAATCCCTTTGGAAGTTCCGGGGGAAACACATCTTCATAGCCCTGCAAAAGAGAAGAAAGAGAACTAGGGAGAGAAGAAGTTAGTTCATTAGTGAGAAAGGAGTAATCCCTATGCATGAGAAGGACCACCGGTTGCCTCTCTTTCAACTCATCCCGAATCTCCTTAAAGTTTACCAAAAGAGCCACCTTCTCTTTCCCTTTAGAACAACCTTTCCCTTCACTCTCTCCCACGACACCATTGACCTCAATACTAGCATCCACACCCTTCCCCTTATTAGTTAACTCTCTTAACTTGTGGTACATGTCATGAACTTGTACCGGTGTCATAGGATGTAGGATGTGTGTATACCCTCCATGCTCAAAGGAATACCGATTGGTGCGACCATCATGATTAGTAGCTTTATCATATTGCCACGGCCTCCCAAGTAATAAATGACAAGCTTGCATTGGTACCACATCACACAAAACTTCATCTTGGTACTTGCCAACCTTGAACTTAATCACGACTTGTCTATGTACCTTCAATTCCCCACAATCACTCAACCATTGAAGTTTGTAAGGGGTAGAGTGTTTGGTAGTGGGGAGGTGAAGAAAATCCACCAATGTAGTACTTGCAACATTAGTACAACTTCCTCCATCGATTATCAAGGAACACACATTTCCCTTGATAAGGCACTTAGAATGGAAAAGGTTTTCCCTTTGGTATGGATCATCCAAGGCCTTGCTTATCATTGTCCTCCTTACTACATAGTTTGGACGGGTGAGCTCCCCTTCTTGAGGCAAATCCTTGATGAATAAGGCCCTTCTAGTCAACCCACAAGGAACAACAACATCACCATACTCCTCACTCTCCTCCTCTTCATCATCATCCCCCACGTCATGAGTACCCTCATTAGCGTTCCCCTCAAGAAGAGAGACACCATCAACATTACAAGAATCATCAATCATAACAACAAATGCCCTCCGATTGGGGCACTCACTCATTCTATGACCAAATCCTTGACATTTAAAACATCGAAGAGGTTTTGAAGAATTACCTCCGTCATGTGGAGCGGGTTTGGGAGTGGGCTTCTCAACGTGATTGGTTTGGACCAATGGTTTCTTGGTCTCTTGTGTGGTTCCCTTGTTCTTTGACCAAGCGGAAGAGGAAAATCCCCCTTCTTTGTTGTAGTTCCAAGGCCCTTTGTAGCCTTTCGACTTGTCAAGTTTCTCTTCCTTGAGCCCCAACTCAATTTCAATAGCCGCTTCAAGAGTTTCATCAATATCACGATAATTATGGAGTCTCATTTTGGAAGCAATCTCTTTATTCAACCCCGCACGAAACCGTGCCATATCATGCAAAGGATCTTCTTCAAGGTCTATTCTCATTTTCACAAGGTGGAACTCATCATAGTATTGTTCCACACTTTTTGTGCCTTGGTGCAAAGTGTAAATCTTCTTGAGTTGCTCTTGGTGATAACGATCGGTGACATACTTACGCCTCAAGATAGTTTTGAGTTCCTCCCAAGTAGGAGTGGGAACTAAATCGTGCAATCTCCTAACTTTCACTTGAGTTTCCCACCAAGTAGATGGAAACCCTTCAAATTGAGCAATAGCATAAGATGCCTTCCGCACCTCGGACATCTCATTAGTCAAAAAGATGCGATCACATTGTGTCACCCAATCAAGAAACACATCGGGGTTGCTCTCACCCTTGAAAGATGGAAGAGTAACCTTGATGGAGTTAAGACTCATGTCTCGACCCCCAAGATGTCCATGAGGTCCATTATGTACATAATGATCCTCGCCATAGTTGTCATCATGAAGGTCCCGACCTTGAAATCCCCTTTGCCTACCCAATTGAGGGATAGGACCATGTCTTCCTCCTCTACCTCGATGAGCACCATGGAATTGTTCATGCGGACCCCTCATGCGGTGGGCGTAGTCACCATGTACACCCTCAAACTCATTGTGGAACTCCTCTAGAAACTCATCACCCAATTGTTGGATATTTTGGATTGGGGGGGCATTATGGAGTGGTTGGTGGTCATTTAGTGGTGGTGGAGGTCTATATAGTGGTGGTTGGGGAACTTGTTGGGGAAGGAGAGGAGTATATGGTGGTGGTTGGAAACGGTGGTGGGTGGCATTTGCGGTTTGGGTTTGAGTTGGTGGAGCGGAGGATGTGGGATGGAGCACTCGGTGAAGAGCATCGGGGGAAATTGGGGTTGAGGAGTCACGGCGAGCTCCGCTTGTGGTTCCAAAGTAATTAGTAGCCGGGGGAGTGAAAGAAGCATCCCGACTCCTTGCTTCAAGAGTTTCTACTTGATTACCCAACCGGTCCAACCTCTCATCCATGCGGGTTGAGAAAGCGGTAAACATGTTCAACAATTCAAGTATTGCGGGATCCCGTGTTGTAATCGAGTCACCGTCTCCGTGGTTCGACATAGGTACCTAGGTAAAACACTCAAGCAAAACAAGCAAACACGTTAAGTTAGTCAAAAGAAAAGCTCATGAACACTCAAGAAATCGCACCTATGGTTGCCTCACAAATTGCCTCGGCTAATGGTTGTAACTAGTTTAGCTCCGATGAGTTGCAAAGGTCCACTCTCTACTTGAAGGTTAAGAATGGATTTTTGGACGACTCAAGAAGGAACGTTCAAAAGCTAAGGACGGGAACCAAGAAGTCTTCAAGGGAAAATAAAGAAGAAAAGCTCAAAGAAAAGGAGCACAAAAAAAATCGGACTCAAAGACGAAGTAACAAAAGTAGAAAGAATTACTTGTTGTTACTTAGATTGAAGGATCAAAGAAGAGGTTTTGATGTTGTAAAGGAGTTACCAAGTGATTAAAGATGTTAATTACTTGGTAAATAGTTGAGAAATTGAAAGAAGAAAGCGTAGGAAAAAGAATCACGGAGTTTGGACACTTAGAAAAATTTTTGGGTCCAAAAAACTTTGGACCCTTAAAAAAAACTAAGTGTTGGAAATTTCTGCTCTCTGAATCTGAGCCCCACGCGCCTGCAGGGGTGGGTGGGGAATTTTATTTTATTTTTTTTTTTATTTTTTTAATTTTTTTTTTTTTTTTTTTTTTTTTTTCCACAAGTGGACCCACAAACACCTTTGACCAAACTTGACTTGAAATTTTTGGATCAAAGTGTATTTCCTCTCTCTTCTTCCCCAAGAACAATATGAAGATGTTTAAGAACACCTAGAATACCAAGAACACACACAAAATCCCAACACCTCCAAATCAACTCGGAATTGACTCAAAATTTAGGAGTAGCTTCCCCAAGACGTAGGGAACAAACCCCAATGATTTTTAAGCCTCAATTTCGTTGCAATCAACAAACCCACTTTTCAAGTTTGAAAAGTTCAAAAGCTTGAAAACCCTTTCATGGTAACTTCACTTTCCAAACTCCGATTTGAATGAAATTCGAGATTTAGACTCCAAAAACACTAGAGAATCAAGATCTAGTGTCAAAAACAACAAATTAAAACCAAAAAAAATTCAGATTTTTTTTTTTTTTTTTTTTTTTTTTTTTTGAGAAAATACCAAAACCCAAGACTTAGATTTGTTGAAACAAACCCAATCCAAGCTTTGATACCAAATGATATAAACCCTAAAGGAAAGCTAAGATTGATAAAGAAATAAAGCACGATTTAGACTAATGACAAGAGGATTAACAAAAAAACAAGAGGAAGATAAATAGATAGACACAAATTGAGAATTAAAGACAACCACTTTAATAAATAAAGAGACCTTCCTTAAATATCCCAACAAGCACCTAACTCTAAGAAGAACCTCAAGGGAAATGATATCCCAAGCAACTCTTCTTTCCAAACAAGAAACAACTAAAAGCTTTAGCAAGCTCTCTTAATTCTCTCAACAATGGAGTTTTTAGTTTGTGAAAATTCTAAGTCTTCAAAGCATAAAAGAGGCTATTTATACTAAGCAAATAAAGAAGAAACTATGTTATTACATTTCTACCCTTAATGATGTAAGGGTCTTGTTTGGATGTCCTCTTTGTGATGAATTCAAGAATTCATCAAACCAAAGCATATTCCTTCTCCTTCTCAATGCGTGCTCTATCAAAAGCTATAACGAACATGTGGAATCCTCGGGAGGACTCCATAATGCACTCAAGTGCATCTTTCTTCATGAATAACCCTTGCCAAGTTTGGAGTTCTCGAGCTTGACTCCTTGTGAAAGGCCTTGTAAAAGGCTTTGGGAGCCCTTGGGTTGCATCAAAAGCGGTGAAAAATTGGCTAAGGCCTACGATGCTTATAGAGATTCATCATTTTCTTGGGTTGGTTGGTTATTATAGGGGAATTATTGAAGGATTTTCTTCAGTCCCTGTACCATTAACGCAACTTACACACAAGGCAATCATGTGTCAATAGAATGATGTGTGTGAAAAGAGTTTTCAAGATCTGAAGGATAAATTGACTTCTACACCAGAAGGTACAGAAGGGTTTGAAGTCTATGGTAAGGCTTCAAGTGTATTGATACATCACGGTAATATGATATCTTATGTTTCTAGACACGTACGTTCACATGAAAGAAATTATCCAACATATGACCTTGAGTTAGCAGTCGTAATATTTGCTTTAAAAGTATGGTGCCATTATTTGTATGAGGTTCATTTTCTTAAAACTCTAGGTGAAAGAATTATAGTGTCGAAAGTGGCAGTCTTCAATTGTAGCTGAGCTGAAGGAAAAGCAATATGTAAATCCTATTTTTAGTTCAATTTAAAAAGCATGTACAGTAAAGTTCGACAAAAGTATTAGAGCTTACATAAGGAAGGAATACTTTAATGCCAAGGAAGATTTTGTGTACCGGATATACATGATGCTAAGGAAATGAAGGACGACAGAAGCACATCATTCACGGTATGCTATTCATCCGGGGGCAACCAAAATGTACACTATTTCGGAAAAGATGTAGTGGTGAGGCAACATAAAGATGAAGAACATGACAGAATTTATAGCTCAATGTCCAAATTATCAACAAGGACAACGTAGCGCATCAGAAACCTGGAAGTTATATGCAATGTAGGAATCTTCTAGTTTGGAAAAGGGATATGATTCACATGGGATTCCAATTTTTATTATGTCAGACATGGGAGCTCAAGTTACAAAGTATCTCACCTATGAAGATATACCTATTGCTATTCTAGATCGGCTAATAAAGAGGTTTAAGAATAAAGAAGTAGGTAGAAAAAATCACATGGGAAACCGAGGAAATGATATAGTTGAAGTACCTGTATTATTTCAAATGAAAGAAAAAAACTTCAAGGTGCAGAATTGAAACAATGACAAGTAAGTCCTTACAACCATTATATGTACGTGATAACATGACGAGTGATCCTAGACTCGAATTTGTTTAAAATGGATAATGTCACTAGCATTCGAGGACGAATATTCCTAAAAGGGGAAGGATGTAACACCCCGTACATTTCCGAACCTATGTTATTACCTTAACATTTATGGAATTATTTAAACATGAAATAGTTGGTATATTATTAATGGAAGCTATTGGGATAAACGAACCTTGTGCAAATGGGCAAGCCCAAAAATTAGCATGAATACATGGCCCAACAAGAATGAAATGATCCATTCTTACTTTGACCAAAGAAGACCCTCAATCATTGACCAAAATGGAAAAGGATGACTTTAAAGGGCCTATATAAGGGCAATAAATCAAAATTTATTCACACAAAATCCATATGACCTTTCTAGATTTTTCTAAACTTTTCTCTCAACACTCAAACCCTAAGCTATCTTCCTCTTGGGACAAGATCACTCGTTGGAAATCTTTGGTAAGTGTTTAATCTCATGGTTTAATATATTATATGCATCTAATATGGTGTATATCATTTTTGTTATGTTGGTGAAGTGTGAGAAGTTCACTATGTGTGAAACAATTTATGTTTGCTTAATCGGTGAAGGTTTTTGCCTTGTAAACTTGAAAATAGACTTGTGGTATTGAAGGAAGTGAACTTGATGGGTTCAATATTGACATGTGTGATGTGATTATAGCATTAACTTGTTTTATTCTTGTACATAATGTTTGGAATTGTTATTGCAAAATTGTGCATGGATTTGGTGGTGTATTTAAGGAAAAGTGTGGTTTTGGTGATGTTCATGTGTTTTGTGAAACCATGTATGTTTTTTGGAATTTAATATGATCTAAAATATGTTAAGATAAGGTTAGTTATGATCATGGACCATTTATTACAAAAAAAGGATGCAAAAGAGACCCTTTTTGGCCGAAACGGGCACCCGCCCTCGCAGACGAAGCACCTGCGGGCGTAGGTGACTTCGTAGGTACCCCTAGACACTGCCAAGGTTCACCTGTGGATGAAAGTCATCCACCTGAGGGTGCAGGTGGCTTCGCAGGTCAGCCTAGAAGTTCGTTTTGGTTGTTTTCGCACCCCAAAGCCCCTATACACTTCATGGATGTAATTATCAACTTATGGTACCTTTTGAATGACCTTAAAGGAGTATCCCGGAGGTATTTTGAATGGTATAAATCATGTATTTTTGTTCATGCGTTATTTTGAAAGCTATCAAGTGACTTGACGGAGAAAAAGTAACGTAGTGTTAATGAGGAAGTGTAAAGGATAAACTTGGTGTGAAATGTTATTGGTTAATGATGTATTGGTCAATGTATACTATGGTATTGTTGGTATGATAATTCCATGAATGGTGTTGTAAAGGGAGAAATGATGTTCTAGGGAAATTGTGTAACTCATGTTCGTCTTATGCACTTGGAATGTAGCCTGTGGTTAATGTTGGTTCCGTTATGTACTTGTGTTGTAGAGTAAGACGTAAGGAAGGAGCTGGATTATTGTAATAACATATAGGATTGTGTATTCATATTGGGAAGATAAGGTATGTAAGGTTACTCTTTTTGTATCCTTCTGCAGCATATTGATCATATTGACATTGTACCTATTCCATTCCGAAATGTCCAAAGTTATCTCATTTAAGGTTGTTATCTATTGTTGAGTCATATATTCCTCATTCATTAGTAATTGTTGTTCATGTGTTACATAAATATGGACATGGCTCCAAAGTCTTAATAATGTTATGCTCTAAAGCTTCCAATGATGTCATGACTACAAATATACCAATCTCTCAAGAGCAAAAGTACCAATCTCTCAAAAGAAAGAAATTAAGTAACGTATATTTGTTGGTTGCAAGAGTGAAGGAAAATAATAGATGTAGGGTGGACATGATTCCAAAGTTCCAACAATATTATGACTCCAAAGTTCCGATAATGTTATGTTCCAAGTTCTAATAATGTTATGACTATCATTGTCTCAATCTCTCATAAGTGAATGAATCAATCTCCCCCAAGTAAGGAATGAGGTATATATTGTATTATATTATAATCCACTTATAAGGTGATGATTGGTTTTATATTATAACCCACCTATAAGGTGATGATCGGTATTATATTATAACCCACCTATAAGGTGATTATCGGTATTATATTATAACCCACCTATAACGTGATGATTGGTATTATATTATAACCCACCTATAAGGTGATGATCGGTATTATGTTATGACCCACCTATAAGGTGGATTATCAATAAAATATTATGAACCACTAACTAGTTGGATGAACAGTAATGAAGATAGTTGTAAAAGAAATGAGAGTATATCCCTTGCATGAATATATAAATATGAAGGTTATTATAAGAATGATGATGATAAGAATGAATGATTAAGTAATGAAGATAATGGAAGTACTAAACATGGTTCCACATATTCAGAATGGAGGTCTATCCATATTGATTATTCTCTTACGCTTGATTTCACGAAGTATTTATGTATCATACAGTTTTATATGGCCTTATATACTCAGTACTTTCTTTGTACTGACCCCTCTTGGGGGACTTACCTTACTTGCTGCAGGCACAGGTACTACTAGACCTTTATTCTAGGCTACGAGTCATCCGCTGATCATTGGTGAGCTTCAGTTGGTTCGGGGCATTCCGAGTCTCATGTGTACATTGATTTTGGTTTTTGCATTGTAAATATTATATAATGCGGGGACTTGTCCCGACTGAAGGTTGGTTATGTACAGGTATCTATAGAGGCTTTGTAGATGGGTGTGGGAAGACGAATATAAAATATGAATGTCCATTTTGACTTGATGGCCCTAACGGCCAAGTTTCATATATTGTACATGTCATGACTTTCGCCATTGGTATTTGTTTATTATATGGGATAGAATGATATTCACATAAAGACTTGTATATGAAGGTACATGAGTAAAGATTGGATCTCTCGGCCCTTATCGGCTTCGGGTGCCAGTCCGCCTCATTGGGATTTGAGGCGTGACAAAAGTGGTATCAGAGCGAGGTTGTCCTAAGGGTGTCTACAAAGCCGTGTCTGAGTAGAGTCTAGCTTATGGATGTGTTGCGCGCGACATTTATAAGTAGGAGGCTACGGGACATTTAGGAGTTGTTTCATTTCTTCATTTCTAGATCGTGCAGTAAAGCCAAAATTGTAGGTGGAATCGTATCTGATCATTGACGTTGGTTTTTCTTTGTATTGTAAAATGCCGATGACAAGACAAGATAGAGGCAAAGATAAGTAGGTAGATATGCTTGCCGGAGAAGGAATTAGTAAATCACCACCTGACCCAGCTAGTCAATATGGGGTTAAAACTGAGTTTACATCACGGGCACCTTCCCCTCTCCCTTCTCCAGGGGGGACACAAAGGAGGGAAGTATCCCCAGAACCACCTGTTAATGCTACTAAGCAGGAGTTACAGGATTTGAGAAATGCGGTGCAAATGTTGACTCAGATAGTTGTTACCTTGAGTCAAGGACAAGTTGGTACAGTGACAAGTGATGATGGTGCGGCTAGGATAGCTAGTCGGCGGACACAGGATTTTCTAAAATTGGATCCTCCCACATTTACCGGATCAGATCTTAATAAAGATCCGCAGGACTTTATAGATCAAATTCAAAGGGCCCTAGAAGTTATGCACGTGACTGGTGTAGAAATAGTTGAACTTGCGGCTTATAGATTGAAAGGTGAAGCGATATTATGGTATGAAGACTGGAAAAGATCGAGGGGTATTGATGTACTTCCAACAGGTTGGGAGGAATTCAAAATGGCTTTTCTTGATCACTACCTCCCATATGAGATTCGGGAGGCACGTGCAGACCAATTTTTAAATCTTTGTTAAGGGAATATGAGCGTCAGAGAGTATAGTCTACAGTTTAATTTCTTGGCTAGATACACTCCTAATATGGTAGCTACTATGGCTGATAGAGTTCATTAGTATTTAGACAGAGTGGATCCATATTTGATGAGGGACTGTACTATTGCTGGGTTGAATAAAGATATGGATATAGCTAGAATACAAGCCTTTTCATAGAAAATGTAGGATCAAAGACAAAGGAGAAGGGCGCATAAATTTGAAAGAGGACCGTAAAAGAGGGCTAGACCTATGGGATTGTTTATGACGTCCCAATGAGGATTTGGGCCTCAGATTTTTAACAGACCGCTTAGGTCATCATTTTCTCATTCTATGGTAAATGCTTTGCCTCAATTTCGAGAGTTTAGAGGTAACCATATAGGGCAAAGTAGTGGTTCGCAGATAGTGGGGTATCGAGAACAAAGAAGTATGAGTCAATCGAGGTCTTCTAGTCAGGTGTGCCAACGCTGCGGGAAGATTCATTCAGGTGAATGATGGTATAGCACGAATGTTTGCTTCTGGTGTGGGAGGTCAGGGCATCTGAAGAGAGACTGCCCACAGAGGGCCACGGGTAGTATGACACGACCTACGGGATCAGCAGAATTTGAAGGCTTTCCCTTATATAGTGACAGGTACGTTATCTATATTTTTACCTGATGAATATGCATTAATTGATCCAGGTTCTACCCTATCATATGTTACTCCATTGACTTCGGGAAAATTTAAAAGAACACTGGAATTACTAGTCAAGTCATTTGAGGTGTCCACACCAGTTGGTGAATTTATTATAGCTAAAAGAGTATGTCGCAATTGTATAGTAAATGTTGTGATCACGTTACATTGACTGATCTTATTGAGATGGAAATGATAGATTTTAATGTTATAATGGGTATGAATTGGTTGGATTCTTGTTCGGCCACAATAGATTGCCGAGTAAAGAAATTACATTTTCATTTTCCACAAAGAATGTTCTTGAATGGAAGGGTAATGTAAGAGCACCGAGAGGTAAATTTATTTCCTATATTGAGGTAAGGAAAATGATGTCCAAGGTGTACATATTCCCCTAGTAAGGGCTAGTATGTCCCCAAAGAGTGCACTAGTATTACTGGTAGTAAAGGAAGATGGTACACTGAGAATGTGTATTGATTGTTGGCAATTAGATAAAGTAACAGTTAAGAACAAATATCCCCTCCCCAGAATTGACAATTTGTTTGACCAGTCACAGGGTGCCAAATGTTTTTTTTTCGAAGATTGACTTGAGATCGGGATATCATCAGGAAAGGGTTGATACACTAAGGACAGAAGTGGTGAAAAATTGGCTAAGGCCTACGATGCTTACAGAGATACATCGTTTTCTTGGGTTGGTTGGTTATTATAGGGGAATTATTGAAGGATTTTCTTCAGTCCCTGTACCCTTAACACAGCTTACACACAAGGCAATCACGTGTAAGTAGAATGATGCGTGTTAAAAGAGTTTCCAAGATGTGAAGGATAAATTGACTTCTACACTACAAGGTACAGAAGGGTATGCAGTCTATGGTAAGGCTTCAAGTGTATTGATACATCACAGTAATATGATAGCTTATGTTTCAAGACACGTACGTTCACATGAAAGAAATTATCCAACACATGACCTTGAGTTAGCAATCGTAATATTTTCTTTAAAAGTATGGCGCCATTATTTGTATGAGGTTCATTTTCTTAAAACTTTAGGTGAAAGAATTATAGTGTCGAATGTGGCAGAGTCTTCACTTGTAGCTGAGGTGAAGGAAAATCAATATGTAAATCCTATTTTTAGTTCAATTGAAAAAGAATGTACAGTAAAGTTCGACAAAAGTATTAGAGCTTACATAAGGAAGGAATACTTTAATGCCAAAGAAGATTTTGTGTACCGAATATACATGATGCTAAGGAAATGAAGGACGACAGAAGCACATCATTCACGGTATGCTATTCATCCGGGGGCAACCAAAATGTACCATATTTCGGAAAAGATGTAGTGGTGAGGCAACATAAAGAAGAAGAACATGATAGAATTTGTAGCTCAATGTGCAAATTATCAACAAGGACAACGTAGCGCATCAGAAACCTGGAAGTTATATGCAATGTAGGAATCTTCTAGTTTGGAAAAGGGATATGATTCACATGGGATTCCAATTTCAATTATGTCAGACATGGGAGCTAAGTTACGAAGTATCTCACCTATGAAGAGATACCTATTGCTATTCTGGATCGACAAATTAAGAGGTTTAGGAATAAAGAAGTAGGTATAAGAAATCATATGGGAAACCGAGGAAATGATAGAGTTGAAGTACCCGTATTTGTTTCAAACGAAAGAAAAAAACTTCAAGATGCGGAATTGAAACAATGACAAGTAAGTCCTTACAACCATTATATGTACGTGATAACATGACGAGTGATCCTAGACTCGAATTTGTTTAAAATGGATAATGTCACTAACATTCGAGGATGAATGTTCCTAAAGGGGGAAGGATGTAACACCCCGTATATTTCCGAACCTATGTTATTACCTTAACACTTATGGAATTATTTAAACATGATATAGTTGGTATATTATTAATGGAAGCTATTGGGATAAACAAACCTTGTTTAAATAGGCTCAATTTAAGGCCCAAAAATTAGCATGAATACATGGCCCAACAAGAATGAAATGATCCATTCTTGCTTTGACCAAAGAAGACCCTCAATCATTGACCAAAATGGAAAAGAATGACTTTCAAGGTCCTATATAAAGGGCAATAAATCAGATTTTTTTCATACAAAAGCCACATGACCTTTCTAGATTTTTCTAAACTTTTCTCTCAACACTCAAACCCTAAGCTATCTTCCTCTTGGGACAAGATCACTCCTTGGAAATCTTTGGTAAGTGTTTAATCTCATGGTTTAATATATTATATGAATTTAATATGGTGTATATCATGTTGGTTATGTTGTTGAAGTGCGAGAAGTTCACTATGTGTGAAACAATTTATGTTTGCTTAATCGGTGAAGGTTTTTGCCTTGTAAACTTGAAAATAGACTTGTGGTATTGAAGGAAGTGAACTTGATTGGTTCAATATTGACATGTGAGATGTTATTATAGACTTAACTTGTTTTATTCTTGTACATAATGTTTGGAATTGTTATTGCAAAATTGTGCATGGATTTGGTGGTGTATTTAAGGAAAAGTGTGGTTTTGGTGATGTTCATGTGTGTTGTGAAACCATGGATGTTATTTGGAATTTAATATGATATAAAATATGTTAAGATAAGTTTAGTTATGATCATGTACCATTTATTACAAAAAGAGACACAAAAGAGACCCTTTTTGGCCAAAATGGGCACCTACCCTCGCAGATGAAGCACCTGCGGGCGCAGGTGACTTCGCAGGTGCCCATGGACACTTCCAAGGGTCACCTTAAGACTCAATTCAGCCACCTGTGGGCGCAGGTGGCTTCGCAGGTCATCCCAGAAGTTCATTTCGGTTGTTTTCGCATCTCTTTGACGCCCTAAAGCCCCTATACCCTTCATGGATGTAATTATCAACTTATGGTACCTTTTGAATGACTTTAAAGGAGTATACCGTAGGTATTTTGAATGGTATAAATCATGGATTGTGGTTCATGTGTTATTTTGAAAGCTATCAAGTGACTTGACGGAGAAAAGGTAACGTAGTGTTAATGAGGAAGTGTAAAGGATAAACTTGGTGTGAAATATTATTGGTTAATGATGTATTGGTCAATGTATACTATGGTATTGTTGGTATGATAATTCCATGAATGGTGTTGTAAAGGGAGAAATGATGTTCTAGGGAAATTGTGTAACTCATGTTCGTCTTATGCACTTGGAATGTAGCCTGTGGTTAATGTTGGTTCCGTTATGTACTTGTGTTGTAGAGTAAGACGTAAGGAAGGAGTTGGATTATTGTAATAACATATAGGATTGTGTATTCATATTGGGAAGATAAGGTATGTAAGGTTACTCTTTCTGTATCCTTCTGCAGCATATTGATCATATTGACATTGTACCTATTCCATTCCGAAATGTCCAAAGTTATCTCATTTAAGGTTGTTATCTATTGTTGAGTCATATATTCCTCATTCATTAGTAATTGTTGTTCATGTGTTACATAAATATGGACATGGCTCCAAAGTCTTAATAATGTTATGCTCTAAAGCTTCCAATGATGTCATGACTACAAATATACCAATCTCTTAAGAGCAAAAGTACCAATCTCTCAAAAGAAAGAAATTAAGTAACGTATATTTGTTGGTTGCAAGAGTGAAGGAAAATAATAGATGTACAGTGGACATGATTCCAAAGTTCCAACAATATTATGACTCCAAAGTTCCGATAATGTTATTTTCTAAGTTCTAATAATGTTATGACTATCATTGTATCAATCTCTCATAAGTGAATGAATCAATCTCTCCCAAGTAAGGAATGAGGTATATATTATATTATATTATGACCCACCTATAAGGTGATGATCGATATTATATTATAACACACTTATAAGGTGATGATCGGTATTATATTATAACCCATCTATAAGGTGATGATCGGTATTATATTATAATCCACCTATAACGTGATGATCGGTATTATATTATAACCCACCTATAAGGTGATGATCGGTATTATAGTATGACCCACCTATAAGGTGGATGATCAATAAAATATTATGAACCACTAACTAGTTGGATGAACAGTAATGAAGATAGTTGTAAAAGAAATGAGAGTATATCCCTTTCATGAATATATAAATATGAAGGTTATTATAAGAATGATGATGATAAGAATGAATGATTAAGTAATGAAAATAATGGAAGTACTAAACATGGTTCCACATATTCAGAATGGAGGTCTATCCATATTGATTATTCTCTTACGCATTGATTTTATGAAGTGTTTATGTATCATACAGTTTCATATGGCCTTATATACTCAGTACTTTCTTCGTACTGACCCTTCTTGGGTGACTTACCTTACTTGCTGCAGGCATAAGTACTAGTAGACCTTCATTGTAGGCTACGAGTCATTCGCGGATCATTGGTGAGCTCCAGTTGGTTCGGGGCATTCTGAGTTCATGTGTACATTGATTTTGTTTTTGGCATTGTAAATATTGTATAAAGCGGGGACTTGTCCCGACTGTAGGTTGGTTATGTACAGGTATCTATAGAGGCTTTGTAGATGGGTGTGGGAAGACGAATATAAAATATGAATGTCCATTTTGACTTGATGGCCCTAACGGCCAAGTTTCATATATTGTACATGTCATGACTTTCGCCATTGGTATTTGTTTATTATATGGGATAGAATGATATTAATATAAAGACTTGCATATGGTGGTACATGAGTAAAGATTGGTTCTCTCAGGCCTTATCGACTTCGGGTGCAAGTCCCCCTCAATGGGATTTGGGGCGTGACAAACATAGATATAGCCAGGATACAAGCTTTTGCATATAAAATGGAGGTTCAGAGGCAAAGGAGAAGAACACAAGAATTTGAAAGAGGGCCGTCAAAGAGGGCTAAACCTATGGGTCAGTTCATGGCGTCCCAAGGAGAATTTATGCCTCGGGTTTTTAATAGATCGCCTAGACCATCATTTTCTTATTGTACAACATGTACTCCATCCCAATTTTGAGGGCTTAGAGGCCTAGTTGGGTAAAGTAGTGGGATTCAAGGTTTACAGACAGCAGGGTATCAAGAACAAGGAAGAATGAGCCAATAGAGGTTTTCTCGTCTGCCGTGTCAGCACTGCGGAAAGTTTCATTTAGGTGCATGTTGACTCGGGACAGATGCTTGTTTCTAGTGTGGTATGTCGGGGCACATAATGAGAGAGTGCCCAAGGAGGGGCACAGGTAGTATGGCGCGACCTACCGGATCATCCGTTGCATCATCCTCGTTGGGTGTACATCCTACTAGGCGTGGTAGAGGTGTTCGTGGAGCAGGTAATTCTAGTGGAGCCCAGAACTGTACCTATACTTTAGCGGATCGACAGAATTTGGAGGCTTCTCCTGATGTGGTTACAGGTACATTATCCATCTTTTCACATAATGTATATGCATTGATTGATCCGGGCTCTACCCTATCATATGTCACTCCATTGATTGCTGAAAAATTCGAAAGAACATCGAAATTACTAGTCAAGCCATTTGAAGTATCTATACTAGTTGGTGAATCTATTATAGCTAAAAGAGTTTATCATAATTATATAGTAACTGTTTGTGATCATGATACGTTGGCTGATCTTATTGAGCTGGATATGGTAGATTTTGATGTTATAATAGGTATGGATTGGTTGACTTTTTGTTATGCCACGGTAGATTGCCGAGCTAAGAAGGTATATTTTCATTTTCCATAAAAGACCGTCCTTGAATGGAGGGGTAATGTTGGAGCACCGAGAGGTAAATTTATTTCTTATCTTAAGGCAAAGAAAATGATATCCAAGAGGTACATATGTCATCTAGTAAGAGTGCAAGATATCGATATAAAGCCACCAACTCTTTAATCGGTTTCGGTGGTAAATGAATTCCTTGATGTATTTCCTGAAGATCTTCCAGGTTTGCCTCCAGAATGGGAAGTAGAGTTTGGTATTGATGTGATTCCAGGTACTCAGCCTATCTCTATTCCTCCATATAGAATGGCCTCGGCAGAGTTACGGGAATTGAAGGAGCAATTAAAAGACTTGTTGGATAAGGGATTCATAAGGCCTAGTATGTCCCCGTGGGGTGCACCAGTGTTATTTGTACTAAAGAAAGATGACACGTTGAGAATGTATATTGATTATCGACAACTGAATAAGGTAACAGTCAAGAACAAATATCCCCTCCCAGAATTGATGGTTTGTTTGATCAATTACAGGGTGCCAAATGCTTCTCAAAGATTGACTTGAGATCTGGTTATCATCAACTAAGGGTCAGAGAAAAAGATATACCCAAGACAGTTTTCCAAACATGGTATGGTCATTATGAGTTTTTAGTTATGTCATTTGGCCTAATAAATTCACCAGCAGTTTTTATGGATTTGATGAATAGGGTGTTCAAGCCATTCTTAGATGTGTTCGTGACAGTGTTTATAGATGATATTTTGGTTTATTCAAGACCAAAAGAAGACCATGCTAATCACTTACAGCAGGTGTTACAGATTATTCGTGATCGTAAGTTATATGCAAAGTTCTCTAAATGTGAATTTTGGTTAAAATCTATAGCATTCTTGGGTCATATTGTGTCGGATGAAGGAATAAGGGTTGATACTCAAAAGATAGAAGTTGTGAAGAACTGACCAAGACCTACAACGCCTACAGAGATTCGTAGTTTCCTTGGGCTTGTAGGTTATTATAGAAGGTTTGTTGAAGGATTTTCTTCTATTGCTGCACCTTTGACAAAGCTAACACACAAGGCAACCAAGTTTCAATGGAACGGTGCATGTGAAAAGAGTTTCCAAAATCTGAAGAGTAAGTTGACTTCTACACCCGTATTGGTACTTCTAGAAGGTACAAATGGGTATGTGGTGTATTGTCATACTTCAGGAGTCGGCTTGGGATGTGTATTGATGCAGTACGGTAATGTGATAGCTTATGCCTCAAGACAATTGTGGCCACATGAGAAAAATTATCCAACACACGATCTTGAGCTAGCAGCG
Source organism: Capsicum rhomboideum (assembly GCA_031232105.1). NCBI lineage: Eukaryota > Viridiplantae > Streptophyta > Magnoliopsida > Solanales > Solanaceae > Capsicum > Capsicum rhomboideum. The sequence continues at coordinate 59,159,945 of CP124718.1, forward strand.
GTAGTATTTGCTTTAAAGATATGGCGCCACTACTTGTATGGGGTTCACGTTGACATATATACCGATCATAAGAGTTTCCAGTATATTTTCAAGCAGAAAAACCTAAACTTGAGGCAGCGGAAATGGCTAAAACTACTAAAAGATTATGATATCGATATCTTATACCATTCGGGAAAAGCAAATGTAGTAGCCGATGTATTAAGCCGCAAAGCAATAGGAAGCACTAATGGCCAACTCACGAAAAAGCAAGGTATAGTCAAGGATCTACATCAACTAGCCAGCTTGGGGGTTTGTCTTCTTGAAATTCCAAATGAAGAAATTATGGTGCAAGATGCGGCAGAATCTTCATTAGTAGCTGAAGTGAAGGAAAAACTATATGCGGATCCTATTTTATTGCAGCTGAAGGGGAATGTACAACATGGTTTGACAAAGACATTTGATCTTACACAAGAAGGAGTGCTTTAGTGCCGAAGTAGATTTTGTGTACCTGATATAGATGAGCTAAGGAGACGGATTATGATAGAGGTACATCATTCACGGTATTCTATTCATCGGGAGCCACCAAAATGTATCATGATTTGAAAGAAATGTATTGGTGGGGTAACATGAAGAAGAACATTGCAGAATTCGTAGACCAATGTGCAAATTGTCAACAAGTAAAAGTAGAGCATCAAAAGCCTGGAGGTTATATGCAATGCAAAAATCTTCCAATCTGGAAGTGGGACATGATCAACATGGATTTCATCACAGGTTTGTCTTGTACACTTCAGAAATTTGATTCCATTTGGGTAATAGTTGACAGGCTTACCAAGTCATCATACTTCCTACCGGTTAAGACTACTTACATAGCTAAGGGGTATGCGAGATTGTATTTTAAAGAGATAGTTCGACTACACGAAATTCCAATCTCTATTATATCGGACAGGGGAGCTTAATTTACTGCAAATTTTTGGAAGTCTTTTTAGAAGAGTTTGGGAACCCAAGTGAATTTAAGTACGACTTTTCATCCTCAGACAGATGGACAAGCAGAACATACCATACAAACACTTGAAGATATGCTACTAGCTTGCACATTGGACTTTAAAGGTAGTTGGGATGATCATTTATCTCTTATTCAATTTTCCTACAATAATACTATCATTCAAGTATCAAAATGGCGCCTTACGAAGCTTTATATGGAAGAAAGTGTAGATCACCAATTGGATGGTTTGAAGAAGGTGAAACTGCCTTATTTTGGCCAGATCTTGTTTATCAAGCTATGGAGAAGGTTAAGGTGATACAACAGTGGCTACAAACGGCCCAAAGTCGACATAAATCATATGTCGATGTTAGAAGAAGGGGGCTAGAGTTTGCTATAGGTGATTGGGTATTCTTGAAAGTATCACCAATGAAAGGGGTAATGAGATTTTGAAAGAAAGGAAAACTAAGTCCGCATTATATAGGGCCATATAAGATTATACAAAGATTTGGTCAAGTTGTATATGAATTAGAACTACCCCAAGAACTCTCCACAATTCATCCAGTTTTTCATGTTTCAATGCTTCGAAAGTGCATAGGAGATCCATCTCATATTGCTCCCACTGAAGATGTACAAGTTACACAAGATCTCACTTATGAAGAAGTACCTATTGCTATTCTGGATTGACAAGTTAGGAGGTTAAGAAATAAAGAAGTAGCTTCCGTAAAAGTGCTTTGGAAAAATCAGCAAGTAGAAGAAATCACATGGGAAGCCGAGGAAATGATGAAGTTTAAGTACCCGCATTTATTTCAAACTGAAGAGAAAGTTCAAGATGCGGAATTGGAGCAATAACAAGTAAGTATATATAAGTATTATGTGTATGTGATAATATGAAGAATGAACTTATATAGGAACTTGTTTATATTGGGTAATATTACTAACATTCGAGGACGAATGTTCCTAAGGGGGGAAGGATGTAACACCCCATACATTTCCGATCTTATTTGACTACCTTAACATTTATGAAATTATTTAAACTTGAGATAGTTGGTGTATTACCCACTAAATTTATTGGGATGAATTAATATTATGTTTATGGACTTAATTGAGGCCCAAAATTAAGTAAAAGGACATGGGCCCAAGGGAGATGATCCATTTAAAAATGGACCAAGTATACTTGGACTTTTTGACCAAATAATTGGATAAGTATGACAATGAGAGAGGTGTTTTGGAGGGCCTTTATAAGGCTGAAATTCAGATTATTTTCAACACATTTCACTTGCCAAAAATCAGATTTTCAATCAAACATTTTTTCCTCTCTCAAACCCTAGCCACCCTAATTTTCTCTAAGGATTTTTGGACAAATCTTCCACTTTCAAGCCTTGGTAAGTATTTACCATTTTATATTAATATATTATATGCATAATAGGTTGTTTATATCATGTTGGTTATGTTTAAAAAGTTTTGAGCAGTCCACTTTACATGTGAAGCAGTCCACTTTTGCTTCATCGCTAAAGGATTTGCCCTCTATGTGGTTTGAACTTGAAAGGGGACTTAAGTTATTGAAGGAATTGAATTATATGGATGAAATTTCAGTATGTTTAAGTGTGGTGCTGTACCTAATTCGTTACTCCTTGTGTATGACTTGTGGAAATGTTTATACGTAATTTTGCATGGAACGTTTGGCGTAGTGAAAGGAGAATACTTTCTTGTTATGTTAAAGTGAATTCTAAAACTGTTTGGAATGTTTTTGGTATATTTTTGTGGAAGGTATTTATGTGACCTGATGGAATAAAAATGTGGAGTTGCATTGAGGTAAAAATGTGAAATATGCACTTGGTGGGAAATCTTATCGGTTTGTGACGTCTATGTTGATGTGTGGACTATTTTGGTATTGTTGGTGTTGTGGGGGAGGAAACTTTATTTTAGGAGGGTGGAATGAAGTTATATGGTAGTATAAAGGAAGGTGGAAGGATATACCATGTGTTTGGGATGTTGGATAGTTTTTACTTCCCGTCAAGTAGCTAATTATCGCCTTATGAACTTGTAATGTAATTTGCTTTTAATGTGAGCTCCATTATGTATTCATATTGTAGAGTAATTCTTTAAGGAAGATCTAAATTGTTGTAGTCACTTTTTGGAAAGATAAGGTACGTAAGGTTACTATTTTCTGTATCCTTTGGCCACACCTATTGTTCACTTCGTTACCAAATTTGTTTCCACTCCGAAATGTTTTAAAGTATCTCATTTCAAGTTTGTTAGCAATGGTTATTTACGTGTCTCTTATTTGTTGACTATTGTTCCAAAGCTCCAATAACGTTATGACCACCGATGTAACAATCTCACAAAAATTAAAGAAGTGAAGTAATGCATATTTGGTTAAGGACGGGTGGTAGCTCTGGGGGCAAAAGTGATGCATGCACGCCAAGCCAAGAGAAAGAGTTCAAGAGCTTTGGCTTGAGTCAATACTTTGGAGGCGTGGAAGGAGTTTGGAATGAAGGGTTAAAGCTTAGGAATGTGCTAAAATGGAAGTACAAGGCTAGATATGGAAGACTACTCAAAAAAGGGAAAAGTGGCTATGGATGCAAAGTGGCTATTCTTGACATTCAAGCCTCATGCTAAAGAAGACCCTAAATTCATTAAGGGTATTTTTGTAATTAGTAACCTAGTCTATAAATAGTGGAGCATAGCTCATTTTAGAGTAGATTATCTTGATGAATGTTGAATATTAAATACTCTTTTGAGAGTTTGAGAGCTTGTTGAAGCTTTTGATTGTTTCAAGTTTAGAAAGAAGGGTTGCTTGGGAATCTAATTCCCTTGAGGTCTTTCTCATAGGTTTAGGTGCTTATTTGGATATTTGAAGGAGGTCTCTTCTTTTTATAGAATTGGTTGCCTTTAATTCCACTTTTGTGTCTACCTTTCTATCCCTTTTATCTTTTTTATCTTATTTCTTTGTTTCCTTTGTTCTTCTTAGCTTCCGCCTCTCTTCTTCTTGCATCATTTGGTATCAGAGCGAGGTTTGATTTTGTTCCAACAAAATCAATCTTGGGATTGTTATCTTGAAAATCAAAAAAAAAAAAAAAAAAAAAATCGAAATTTTTTTGTTTTGATTTGTTGTTTTTGATACTAGATCTTGATTCCCTAGTATCTTGTGAGTCTAGATCTCAAATTTTGTTCAATTCAGAGTTGTAGAATTGAAGATACCATTAAAGAGTTTTGAGCTTTTGAAACTTTGTGGATTTTGAAAAGTGGGTTTATTTTTGGCTTGATTTTGAAAGCTAAAAATTAGTGGGGTTTGTTCGTGGCATTGAAAGGAACACGTGGGCGAAAATTTCATTGAATTTAGAGCAAAAACGAAGAAGTTATGAGCATTTGAAGATTGAAGTTTTTTCTTGTGTTCTTGAGCATCTTCATATTGTTCTTGAAGAAGAAGGTAGAAAAAGTACACTCTGATCCAAAAATTTTGAGGTCAAAGTTGGTCAAAGTGTTTGTAGGTCCATTGGTGGGAAAAAAAAAAAAAATTTGCAAAAAAAATAAAATAAAAAATTGCCACGTCAGCAGCGCGTGTTGGACAGTTTCAGAGAGCTGAAAATGCAGGTTTTTGACACTTAGTTTTTTTTGGGGGGTCCTAAAGTATTTTGGACCTAAAAATTTTTCTAAGTATCCAAATTTCGTGATTCTTTTTTTGTTCTCTTTCTCTTTCGATCCCTCAACTATTTAACAAGTAATTAACATCTTTAATCACTTGTTAACTAGTTTTAAACATCAAATTCTTTTCTTTGATCCTTCATACTAAGTAACAATAAGTAATTCCTTCTACTTTTGTTACTTTGTTTTTGAGTCCGATTTTTTTTTTCGTGCTACTTTCTTTTAGCTTTTTTTCTTTATCTTCCCTTGAAAACTTCTTGGTTCTCGTCCTTAGCTTTTGAACTTTCTTTCTCGAGTCAACAAGAATCCATTCTTGACCTCAAGTAGAGATTGGACCTTTGCAACTCATTGGACTAAACAAGATACAATCATTGGCCGAAGCAATTTGTGAGGCAAACAAAGGTGTGATTTCTTGAGTAATTGTGAGCTTTTTTTTAAAAAACTAACCTAATGTGTTTGCTTGCTTTGGTTGAGTGACTTCAATAGGTACCAATGGCGGGTCATGAAAAGGAAAGCCAAGTTCTCACCGAGGAACCCACTTTGGGTGAATTGTTAAACTTGTTCACCACTCTCTCTACCCAAATGGAAGGACGTTTGGATCGATTGAGTACTCGAATAAATCGATTGCAACTTCACTTTCCACCTACTTTTCCTAATACTCATCAAGGAACTTTAGGCATTCCTTCTCTTTATAAGGACTCTTGTATAGGTACAAACATGGCAAATGGAGGAATACAAGGCAAAGAGGATCTTTCTTGTGAGCTTCAAGGTTTGGATTCGAGGACGAATCCTTTTCAAGAAAGGGAGAATGATGCATGCACGCTAAGCCAAGTGAAAGAGTTCAAGAGCTTTGGCTTGAGTCAATACTTTGGAGGCGTGGAAGGAGTTTGGAATGAAGGGTTAAAGCTTAGGAATGTGCTAAAATGGAAGTACAAGGCTAGATATGGAAGACTACTCAAAAAAGGGAAAAGTGGCTATGGATGCAAAGTGGCTATTCTTGACATTCAAGCCTCATGCTAAAGAAGACCCTAAATTCATTAAGGGTATTTTTGTAATTAGTAACCTAGTCTATAAATAGTGGAGCATAGCTCATTTTAGAGTAGATTATCTTGATGAATGTTGAATATTAAATACTCTTTTGAGAGTTTGAGAGCTTGTTGAAGCTTTTGATTGTTTCAAGTTTAGAAAGAAGGGTTGCTTGGGAATCTAATTCCCTTGAGGTCTTTCTCATAGGTTTAGGTGCTTATTTGGATATTTGAAGGAGGTCTCTTCTTTTTATAGAATTGGTTGCCTTTAATTCCACTTTTGTGTCTACCTTTCTATCCCTTTTATATTTGTTTATCTTGTTTCTTTATTTCCTTTGTTCTTCTTAGCTTCCGCCTCTTTGTTTCTTGCATCATTTGCTCTGATACCAAATGATGCAAGAAACAAAGAGGCGGAAGCTAAGAAGAACAAAGGAAATAAAGAAACAAGATAAAAAAGATAAAAGGGATAGAAAGGTAGACACAAAAGTGGAATCAAAGGCAACCAATTCTATAAAAAGAAGAGACCTCCTTCAAATATCCAAATAAGCACCTAAACCTATGAGAAAGACCTCAAGGGAATTAGATTCCCAAGCAACCCTTCTTTCTAAACTTGAAACAATCAAAAGCTTCAACAAGCTCTCAAACTCTCAAAAGAGTATTTAATATTCAACATTCATCAAGATAATCTACTCTAAAATGAGCTATGCTCCACTATTTATAGACTAGGTTACTAATTACAAAAATACCCTTAATGAATTTAGGGTCTTCTTTAGCATGAGGCTTGAATGTCAAGAATAGCCACTTTGCATCCATAGCCACTTTTCCCTTTTTTGAGTAGTCTTCCATATCTAGCCTTGTACTTCCATTTTAGCACATTCCTAAGCTTTAACCCTTCATTCCAAACTCCTTCCACGCCTCCAAAGTATTGACTCAAGCCAAAGCTCTTGAACTCTTTCTCTTGGCTTGGCGTGCATGCATCAAAAAGCCTAGCTCGAGCCAATCCTGATTGATTATTGGATCTAGGGGTTAGCTCTGGGGGTGAAAACCTAGCTCGAGCCGAACCTGATTTATTGATTTATGGGTGGTAGCTCTGGGGGTATAAACCTAGCTCGAGCCGATCCGAATGTTATTTACCACTGATCAGTTGGTCATTATATGATGTATATTAATAAGAAGGTAAAAGGAAAGAAATAAATGTAATGTACATGGTTCCACATATACAGTACGGTGGTATATCAGTGTTATCTATTCAATTGTATTTGATTCCATTGAGTTCCTATATTTCATACAGTTACTTATAGTCTTACGTACTCAGTACATTCTTTCTTACTGACATCCCTTGGGGGACCTTCCTTACTTGCTGCAGGCACATGAGCTAGTAGACCTTCACAGTAGGGTACGGGTAATCAGCAGGCTATTGGTGAGCTCCAGGTTGATTCGAGGTTTTCCGAGTTATTGGTATATATCTTTGGTACTGTGTAGCAGTTGTATAAGGAGGGGACTTGTCCCAACCTTAGTCATGGTTATATATCCTTTAGATGCTTTGTAGACATTGTAAAGTCAAACGTAGAAGTATCTTACCTTTTAGACGTTGTAGCTCCAACGGCCAAGTCTCGTATCTGTTTTGAACGTCTTTACATGACTTCTGTCATCGATATATTATATCCGTATGTGGAAGAATTTTTGTTCACTTAATGACATGCATATGAATGTTCATGATAATAGGTTGGTTCTCTCGTGCCTTACGGCTACAGGTGCCTATCCGCCCTAATGGGATTTAAGGCATGACAATAATGTAGACTCATTATATCGTGAAAACTTAGATATTCCTCTGAACAAACAAAAATAAAAAATAAAATAAAGTTTACACTACGACTAACAAAAGTTACTTATAACACTACAAAGAATGAACACTATGTTTCATTCCCAGGCAATGGTGCTATTTTTGATAATGCTTAGATACACTTTAAGAAAGGAATGTACGTGATCGTTAGCATTATGTTTATCCAACTTAGAGTCAGGGTCGATTCCTCATGGAATGAAGGCGATAGCTTTACCATCAAATGTCAAAAGTCACTATGAGTTGGCACACAATGCTAGAAATAAAGCAATAAAGTAAAATGGGGGGTTTGTTCAATCAATTTCATGCTCAAATAGTGAATTTCTAAGTTTGATTTGCAAAAGTGAAATCTAAAGAGTCTAATCAAGAGTAAGAGAGACTTGGGGTTATGCCCTCATGAGTGCGAGTACATGCATGGGTAAGTACCAATTTACATAAATTTAGCTAATTTTTGTGGATAGGCTAAGTTATATGTTTCAACGTCAATCTTTAAATAGAACGTTGAAATTTCATATGTGGGTTCTTTCGAACACCTCACACATATTTCCTTGTAACAAACCAAATACCTTAATTAGTAGCCTTACGTCTAAGATCTACTATTAAGTGATAAAATCAAGTTATTGTCAATCACTACTCCTCACCCTTATCCCTTTTGTCAATGATGAAAAGGGTTCTAAGCAAAACTAGAGTTTGCAACCTCTAATCTAGGGTAAATCATGGAGTAGTGACTAAATACTCAACAAATAATTAATTATCTAGGCAAATAGGTACAACCCACACATTAATCACAACTCAATCATGCATAACCCCAAGTTGGGTATTTAGCTACTCAAAACAAGAGAAGAAGGAAATATACCTATGTTCTCATTAAATTCTGCCATAGAATCTAAATATTCCAAGAGAAATTCAAAATTTTGGGGGGGCTTATATTCCATGCGGGGGCTTAAATAGAAATTAAAAGCCTTATTTAAGCATTATTTTCCTCTATCATTATAGTGATGCCTGAGAAAGGGTTTTGAAATGATATTATTGATGTCTAACATGACTATTTATTCCAGTGGTGCCCTATAATGGCTAAAATAATGAATTGTTGACATATTGAAATAATATTATTGATGTCTTATATCTTCGTATGTAGTTAGTCTTATATAGATATTATATTTGTAGAATTGTTAGTAGATACGGTGTGAGCTATCATTTGGAAACTTTTTTGTATGTATGTGGAAGTGTGCTCATAGTAATTCTTTACTTATTTAGTTTTCTACTTTGCTCAGTCGGCCTATGGTACCTACTGAGTTTAAGTGGATAATACTCACTCCTACTTTTGCGCCCTTTCAGTGCAAATCCCAGTACGAGTGCGATGAGATCTATTTTGGAGATCTGATGAGTTCCTCTTTCGGAGCCTTATTCTAGCCTCCCTCTATCTTTAAATATTTATCTTGTATTTTGGAGATAGAGTTGTATTTATCATATTCTAGTATTGTATTAGATGCTCTTTGCATTTCTGATACCATGTTTATGGAGTTGCTTGTATTTCTTTCAGATATTTCCATTATTGACTATTATGACCTGACTTCGTTCTAGAAGTCCCATATTTATTTCATCTCTTTCATACTTCAATTTTCTTTCTATTGTGGATTTTCAACTTACCTACCAAGGCTGGGTCGAGGTAGGTGCTATCAAAACCTGAACTTTTGGGTCGTGACATATAGACATTAGAGAATAAGAGAGAACTACAATATGCATCTATAGAAATAATTACATACATACATACATACATACTTAATGCATATAATATACAATTTTTGTATCATAAAAATAACATTAGATTTTGTGATTGATTTATAAAGGAATTATTTACTAATAATGTTAATGAGTTTAAATATTAATGGCAAATACCTAGATTAAGAAAAATAATTATATATAATATAAAAAGCTATTTTCTAAATAGAAGATTGAAAATGTTAAGGGAAAAATAAACATTACAAATGAAAAAGGGGGAGGGAATGATTATTGTTCAAAGTTGAGGGAGGTGTTTGATTTTAAAGGAAAGTTAGGGGATGAAATGATTTTCACCCTACACACACAGAAACACATATATATATATGTGTGTGGAAAATGAAAATTTGATTTAGCGATTATGTGATATATATGATTAGGCTAAATTAGAGGTAGTATAACCTCTATAAGGAAAACTAAAACCACACTATAGATTTTAAAATGAACATTTATTATTGTATAACCTTTTCTATTAAATATGATAAAATATATGGAGTAAATACTTTAAATTGCTAAAAATTTGATGATTTTTTATAATGCAGTTAAATTTAGTACCTTGCAGCCTTTTTAAAGGTGGATACGTACTATTTACAAGTTGATAAGTGGTGATTTTGTGGCTTATTTGGGTCTCTTTTCTTATGATTTTGCGTCGTTAATCTATAATATGAGGATAATTATCATTTTAATGGTCTTGATTTTAGGTAATTTGAGGTTTACAAGGAGCTCTGATGGTGAAATTTGGTCATTGCTATCAAGAAGTCCAAGGCTCGTGATCGTGATAAGGTCAAAAGTCAAGTCCACATGATCGCGTGACAAATAGTCACAATCACGATCAATTGGAAGTCAAAGAATTGCGATCGCTTGAGTCAAGATCACGACCGTGATGACGTAGACTGCCAGGCATCAAGAGCATATCTGAAACTTCACAATTTCAATCCCAAAATATATAAATGTGATTTCAGCCTCTAAGCAAATCATTTTTGGCTTATTTCTCAATCTTTGAGGCTAGGGTTCTTCAACCAACACCCTTGGAATTGAAGATTTAAAGTTTTGTATTGATAAATTCTTAATCCTTTCTTTATTTTCTTGTTTTGTGGTTACTATATTTGGGTGTAGTTGTTACTTTTTATTTTAAATATTGATTTGGAAACATAACAATATTTGGGTTTTGATTTATATCATTTGCTTTTGTATTACTTGAATTCTTCCTAATTTATGAATGAGTTTGTGTTTTTCTAATTAATCTCACACTTTATTGATTTTGAAGGGAGTAGTAACTCAAATACTCACCCATTTACTTTGTTTAAGCTCAAAAATGTTAATAGACGTTGGGAAAAGTTTCTTAGCATAATTTGAGACGTATGACCCATATAATGGAATAGCACTAGAGATAGGGAAATTTCTAGTGTAGCCCAAAATTGGAACTATTTGTGTTGGCACTTGGCTAATATTTGAGAGAATTTAGCTAAGAAATATTCGCTTTTAGTCAAGAGACATTAGCAGATGCTTGAGGTTCAAAGACTAATTTGCTAAATTTGTGATTAAGTAGAGAATAATTAGTTAAGTACAATGGATCATTGATAGAATTAATTCCCCGTTATAAATCCCTTTGTTTTTCATCGTTTGTGAAAGCCATTGATCAAATTATTCATATTATTATTTGTTCTATCCTTTTTTTATTTTTATAGTAACCCCCCTCCAAAAAAACACTAGTATCAATTGTTTGGATTCGAGTGAGTTTCTTTAATTCCTTATTTTCTCAATCTCTATTCACATTGTTCCTCGTGGGATCGACTCCGACTCTACCGTTGGGTAAATATATTGATAACGATTGCATACATATTTTTAGAGGTGTAATTGAGTTTTATCAAAAATGGCGCCATTGCCGGGGAATAATTTTTCTTATTGAGTTAGTTTAGAATTTGAGCTTACTTGCTTTGATTTAAAGTTGTGGATATGTGTTTGTGATTTTCTTTTTTTTTTTCTTGTGTTAGTCAGATATTTGTTTTGTTATACCTGTTACTATGGCATCTTTGGAGGAAAATGAGCGAGGTGGTTATAATTCTTATGTTGATAACCCATGTTCGATTGTGGAGGACACAACTTTTGGCAAAATTGTAAAAATTCTCCCGGAAGAGAGGTGTGTGCACCATCTAAATCCTATGTGGGTTCAACTTGTTCTGAATGGGTGGTCAAAGTGGAAATTATGATACTTGTTATAATAATTTTCCCCCCTTCCCAAGCTCTAATGAATTTTCCAGTTGTGTTTTTGAGCTTGATAGGAGCAATAACATACGGATGGAAGAACAAAGAGCCTATCATGAAGGCATTCAAGCAATGCTTCAAATAACTTGGATAGGATACCTAAAATAGGTGAGAAAGTACATCTCATGCATTGATCCATGGTGGCATCTTGAATCAAAAACGAAAGAGAAGACGACCTTGTAAAGATACTATTCAAAATGAAGAAAAACTCAACAAAATGGAAATTGTGAGCCAAGAGTGGCTCTTGAATCGAGCTCAACAACTTGAAGCCTATGAGTAAATACGTGAGAGAATCCTCTTAATGAGGAATGAATTCTTCAAAATGCATGTTAAGCAACATCAAGAGATGATCCAACTTGAACATGCAATTTATGATTTGAAGACCAATGTGAAAGCAAAGCTTGGGGAATGTGATGTTGATCTTCAAATGGTCAAGGATAAGGGTTTCATGTTGAGTTCTAATGAAGAAGTGGTCAAGATTGATTTTGAAGAATTCATAGTGATTTGCAAACCAACCGAGCCAAAAATAATATAAGATACCGAAATTTATTAAATGATAATAGAGTTGCAAGAAAAAAACAATCAAATCATTTTTGAGAACACTAATTCATTTCAGGGTGAGAATGTCAAGAAAGATGAAAATTTAGAAATAGAGAGGCTTAAATTTCATTCCAACCATTTTTTGACGTTGTGCTTGGTGAATATGATGGAAATTGAAATCACCTAGTAAATGAAAAATTTTAGAGATGAGGGAAGGGACAAGTCCTTACGTTTTGAAGTTTGTCATACCAAGGAGGAAAACTGAAGTTCCTCACTTGAAGGCAAAAATTTGCAAAATGATATGTTTGAGAAGTGATCTATTGATTTTCTTACCAATGTTCAATGAGCCTCAACAAAATTTTGATGTGAAGTTTGGTAAGAGATTCAAATCATCCAAATGGAGAGATCGTGTTGACATCATTGCTTCCTTACCTTTGCCCCAGTAGCTTCATCAGAATTTGATATGAGTTGGGTAGAAGATTCAAATTCTCAAAGTTCTACGACGTTAAATCAGGCGCTTGATAGGAGGCGACCCATTATTCTAAAAAAATTTGAATTTACTTTTGAAATATTAATTTTTAGAGTAGCTTTGGATTTCTTTTTTGACTAATCCACAAAGTGTTAGATTCTTTTGGAGTTGATTTTCACAGGTTTGGATGCAAAAAATTTATTTAGAATGCTATTCGGGGTTGTACTACCTTGAAAATAAGACTTAGAACACTTTTTTTAAGTGTTTGGATCACCAAAGTCTTTGACGGATCACCAAAGTTGGTATGGGCATTTCCAAAATTGATATAAACTTCCCAGGCCTTAGATCTATATTACTCGTTGCTATTGCATGGAAAATCCTTACGCTCACGAGGAGTTAAAATTCTGCAACCTTTGATATCACATGACTTTCAATCGTGATCGCTTGTGTTTATTAAATTTTAATTCATCGCGATCTCTTAAATGCCCTCACAATCACGTGTAAATAGGCCCAGGTAGGTGGATTTGAAGGAACACTCTCATTCAATGTCCCTTAATTTTCCTAACTCTCTTATACTCTCCAGAAACCCAAAAAAGAAAACAATTCCTCTCAAAATTCTCTAAATCGCTCAAGTTTGTAGATTCTTCTTCTCTTCAATCTCAAGGTATGTGTCTCATCCCTTCATCTAGTGAAAATTTATAGTAAGGCAGCAATGGGTTTATGTTTATAATTCATATTGTGCCTCTGTAGGAAATTGGATGTGTTTTAGTTAACATTGGTTGGGCAAAATCTGGGTTGAACATTTACGAGTTAATGTGTGGAGTGATTCGGGGCAAAGGGTGCCCATGGCATTGCAAAATTGTGCAAGAAAAGTGACATCCACAACATGTTTGATAAAATGCCCGAATGAAATCTGGGCTAGTGAAGAAGAAGAACTTCATGATCTCTAGGCCAAAGTGTCGGGATCATGATGAACAAAATAATTTGACCAAAAAAATTATGTCTTGGCAATCATGAGGAATAGTGTCGCAATTGCAATGAAGAAAATCTAGCAGACATGAAACTATTCTGAAATAGTAGCTCTGCCCAGCTCTGTCCGGCACCTGTTTTACCTATTTTTTTGGCCTTAATTTGTTCTAATGCAGTGCTTTATGTACCTGTACAATCGTTTGACATGGTTGCTTCATTTGTAGGTACTTTGATCTTCAAAATGGCCTAGAAATCAAACAATAATGTGCAAGAAAATGTCGACCAAGGGATTGAAGATGATTACTATGATCAAGAGGTGTTTGTATCACTGAACTGCTACCGATTATATGCTCTCCTCATATCAAAGAACTTCACCATAAAAAGAGGCATTCTTTTGGATAGATTTGAAGCTCGATGGGCTGATTTCTATAGGTGGTTGAGGTCTAACGGCCGGATGTGCTTTGTTGAAGAGCCGATAAAGCAAATCTCATAATTGTGTCCTATGCTAATGTCACCAGAACTGACTTTGCTAATGACTTGGTTTTCATGGTCTGAGGGAAGTAAGTCCAGTTTAACCCTTTTTTGATCAATCACTACTATAGCTTTCCCAATGCAGATAATGGTATATACAAAGTAAAGACAAGCAAAAAAGGAACCGAATGGAATGTTAAAAATTTACGTAGCGGACATATGCTTAAGTGGATGGCCAACAATGTGTGGGTTGAAACTTTGGACTTCACCACTGAAGTCAAATCTTGGCTCTCCATCATCCGTGCTCAGATCATTCTTTCCAAAAATGAGACAAATGTCTCAACTTAGAGAGCTCAAGTTATTTTTGCCATTATGGAGGGAATCCTTGTTAATGTTGGTGCGATTATTGTGTAGCAGATTCAGGAGGTGGTTATAGAAAGGTTCGAAAGCCTATTTTTACCCTCCTTGATTATGAAATTATGCCAAAATGTTGGGGTTGACCAGAAGGATCCTAAAAAGTTAATCCATTCTTTGAATAAAAAGAGGATCGATAATGTGCTAATGAAATAGAAGATTGATGTGGTATCACTAGTTTTTGGCACCTTACTGAGGCTAGTGAGAGGCTTGACCTAGCTAGAGTTTCAGTATCCATTGATCCACTTCAGACTGGAACCCCGCACTCAGACATATCTCCATCCAGGTGCATGGTTGTCGTGAGTCAGAAACTGAGGTCATGATGACACCTACCCCGACCCAACCTTGGTAGGTAAGCCAAAAATCCACAATAGATACAAAATATGAAAAAGAGGAGAAGTACAACAATACGAGACTTCTAGAACAAAGTCAGGCAATAATAATCATAAAATCCAAATATGTGAATAAAAATACAATGGAATCCCAAAACCTAATTTCATAAGTATAAAGAGAATCAATTAAAATACTGAAGTTTGATAATACATCACTATCTCTGAATACAAGTAAATACATAAAGGATAGATGGAAGCTAAAATAAAACTCTGAATGGGAAGCTCACCAGTACTTCGGATCAGCTCTCATACCACAAATCAGCTACCACATGTCACACTCATACTGGGATTTGCACTAAAAGGGCACATAAGTAGAAGTGAGTATGGTCTACTTGTACTCAGCAGGTATCATAGACCGACTGAGCAAAGTAGAAAATCAAACAAGTAAATAATACTATGAGCACACTTCAACCTACATACATAAAAGTTTCCAATGGTGGCCCCAACTGTATATCCTAACAATTCTACAAGTATAATATCAATATGAGAATAATTGTACACATATATATAAACAACACTAAATACACTATAACAAACACATAAGTAAAAATGCAAATGATGCAATGCAATGCAAATTTATTAGGATGATGATGAAGTAAGCCATCGTATGGAAGCCATCACATGGCCTCTTATACACTTTCCAAGCACAAGCTTCCAGGAAAGGACCCATAGGGGGTTGGCAACCCATATACTTGCACAATTTTAGATCATATCTCAATCAACCTTGTCGGCAAAATCTTTGATCAAGGATTTTATAAAGTATTTCAATTTTTTTCAAAATTAGTGTTTCTCTGTGGTACCCATTCCATGTATATGGATGAATGATATGAGGATGCATCCTTAATAACCAAAACAATAGCATATGTATTTAATCAAGTCAATGATTGTATCAAGTGAGCTCAAATATCCTCAATATCTCAGTATATCATGATATAAGCCATCGCATGGTACCACAGTAATAAATGGTCATTTAAGGCACTAATGATATCAATACAAGACCCCACTCAGACATCACAATAAAGATAGATGGAAAATAAGAGTCAAACAATAACAATATCAATCCCCACAAAGGAATTACCACGAAAATCATCTCTTAAGTCAAATATAATGTTCACATAAGCCCTCACTCGGGCATCACAATAATAATAATTTCTCAAGTCAACTATAATGTTCACATAAACCCCAACACGGGCATCACAACAATAATAATCTCTCAAGTCAATAATAATACTCAAATAGGTCCCCACACGAGAAACACAATAAAATAACTATATCATAACACAAATCTAATGATGTAATCCCTAACCCATAGCATACTTTACATGAATGGTTAATTATCTAAACCATTCTGAAGAAATTTAAGTCACAACCTACCTCAAAAAGTTGAAACACAAGTCTGAACCCTTCAACATGGACCCTTTCCTTTATGAGAGGCTTCCAAATAAACCAAATCTATAAAAATTATAATATACATGTTAAAAGGAGTCTAACGGTACTCATATTGGAAACTTTTGTTCTGGGTCAAAAATTAGTTTGAAAATTGACTCTGAATTAAAAAGGGTAACATTAAAATTTTATTTAAGAATCATGTTCCGCATACTAAGAGGGTTCTAAATCTAAAAACCCAATAAAAATGAGTTGAAATTGGCCTTAGAATTGAAGAAAATCAATTTTTTTATACTTTATCAGGTAAACCCCCTAAAATCTATGTTTGAAATCAAGAATTTGAAGTTGTTTTGAAGATGAAATCAATAGGAAATGATGAAAATAGGAGTTTAGAGCCTACCCAAACAAGATTGATGAAATTTCTCTTTGAAATAACCAAAAATCGAGCTCCCAAAGTATAATAATGGTGAAAATAGGGTTAGGATGAGAAAATTATTTAAATTCAGCCCAGGTATAAATTACTTTTTATGAACAGGAGCCCCAAGATGCAAATGCAAAAATCAACCCAACTCTAGTCATGTGATCACAGTCAGACCATTGCGATCGAGATAAAGATCAACCTAGACCCAGACCAAATAACCCTTTGCAACTATGTCTCTACCCCACAAATGCGATGAACAAAATAGGTAACCCTTCATGAACGTGGTTCCACCATCACATTCGAGATGAACCAAATAGGCAGCCCTTCACTAATATGGTCCCACCATTGCATTCATGATAAATAACATTTTTCTCCCCTGTAATCGCAACCAGGGGCCCAGGAAGGCGAATAAGGATTTCATTGTGCACCACAAAACTGCACCAGCAATTTGGAACATGGAAAATAATCCCAATTGAACCCTTCAAGACTCAAAAAAAATTAAACAATAATGCTACTAGGCTTATTTTGATGTTCCAGACTCAATGGAGCCATCGAATTTATGAAAAGAGGTAGTTATCAATAGATTAACCTTCGGGACCTCTTTTAAGATAAATTTAACTAGCTTCTCGCCTAATTGGTCAAAACTACCTATAAAAGCTCAAAACCCAAACCAACTATGCTACTAACTTAAAATTGGAATTCCAGATCTAATGGACTGACACCATGCAATGCTCGAATCACAAAATTTTGACTAAAGTCAAACTAAACACTTTTAAGGCTTCTCAAAAGCTTGATCTCACTCAAAGCACTCTCGATTACTTCAGGATAGTGCCAACCAACCCCACAACTCATAAATAGCATATAACAGCTATGGGAAAGGTCAAGATGGTTCAAAACATAACAAAAGATAAATATCACAACCAGGATTGTTGCATTATCCACTACTAAATTACAAGTTCATCCTCAAATGAAAAAACAAATAAGATACCTAAATCAGTAAAAATATGGGGGTATCTACTCTGCATATTGGACTCAATCTCCCATGTAGCCTCCTCAATGGGGTGATGTCTCCACTGAACCTTCACAAAAATAATATGCTTAGATCTCAACTTCCTAGTCTTCCTGTCTAGGATAAAATGGGTTCCTCCTCGTAGGGCAAGTCATGATATAATGCAACTATGTAAAGAAACTTTTTGTAATTATATAAAAGTCAATTGTGCAAAAATTTGGGTTAATTGTTTCCCCAAATTGGGAGTTAAAATTTTTAGGCTAGGCTAGTCTTGGATGAAATCTGAGTGAGGTATGGTCTAGGGAAATATAGGAATGGATTGGGCAAATGTAATAAATTTTGGTACAATTTTATATTACCTAATATGATAAGGAACCTATAGAAATTTTTATTAGTGAATTCGGGTAAGTAGAACTCCCGATATAGAAATTAACGTAAACGGATTAGTCCGGAATATCATGGTTTGAGAGTGCATTGTGAAAAAGGAAAAAATGGGAGAAATCTTGAGTTTTTGCCTCTCCACACCCGCTATAGCAGGTGACAGTTTGGTATGGAGCTACAGCTATATTGGAATAATTTTTGCTATAGTAGGAGTCAAAGTCGATAAATCGTACTATAGCAGGCATCTTCCGCTGTAGCGGGATTGGATTGCTATATCGGGGTAAATTGCTATTTAATACAGAAATTACCCAAAAATGATTTATTATTTCTAAACACATTTTGGAAAGGGCTTAGGCTATTTGGGGCAATTTTTAGCTATTTTCCACTAGAATTCTTCGTAAAGGTAAGTTATTTATCCCCCATTAACTAGTTTTTTAATTCCTAAACCTTAGAATCACCAGTTTACAAATCTTGGGGAAGGTTTAACTTGACCTATGATTTTTTAGTGCAAGGGGGGTAAATTGGGTTTAAAACCTTTGGGTTTTAGTTAAAAATTGATTATTTACTCCTGCATGACTATAATTCACTAATATAACCATGAAATTTATAGTATTAAGGTGAATTTATGGTAGGAAAAGCTCTAAAATGGGTGGGATGATCATAAATCATCCTTGGGGTTTGGGATTAGGTTGCAATCCTCAATATTATAGGTCATTTAATTGATAATGTGTTTATATTCTTAATTTTAGACTATAATGGCGAGGTTGCAAGAAAAGGTAAAGCTCAGGTTCAGTAGGGAATTTCAGGGTTAGATTGAGGTAGGTGATGGTTTAATGTAGTTGAAACCGAAATTGTGTTATGTGTGAATGATAACTATTCCTTAGTATTGCTTGTTCAATGCATATTGAAGGAAAGTGAATGAATGTTTGATATCGTAAGTGTTAATCACATGCAATGAAACTTATATGTAAAGCTTGTTGGTTGTTACAAATGTTGTTTTTATATTTATTATGGTTGTGATTGTTGTGATATCTATCATTATTGTGGGATGTACCGGTATTTGGACATCTTCAGGAATTGGTTGGTATAAGATTGGCAGATAGTTGATGTCTGGAATTTTATACATGGATAAGAGCTCGTCCCCTGCAGGTCATGACTAGTGGACAACCATACGACCGTAAGCATGTATGTACAAGGTACAGGTGAGTGTGACAGTTTCTTGAGTGAACTGGGTATTATGTGTTTATTGATTATATTAATTCCTTGAGTTATTCTGGCTTGAGTGAACTGGGGATTATGTGTTTCTTGATTATGTAGGTTCCTTGAGTGAACCGGGTTTATATGCTTAATTTCGGAGGGTGGTTTCTTATGTAAACCATGATGCATGATAAATTGACATTGTTCTTGTTCTTGTGGATCCTTGAGTGGTCCAGGCTAATTGCATGCTGTGGCATAACTTTCTATTGTCTTTTACTTGCGTAATTGGGACATGATTCATGTAATTATTGCGTCATGGATGCTGACTTAGAGTCTTATTGGTAGTCATTGCTTGACTTGGTTTGTTACCAATGTTTACTCATACTGACTAAACTTCATTATGTACTTGTGTACAAGGTTAAGTGTTATGAACTTTAAGTAGAGTGGAATGATAGGTTTTCATGGTTGTCTTATCATACTACGTTATGGTTATATATTCATATTTCTTATTTTGGGTTGGCCGATGACTCTACCAATACACTGTTGTTTCTTGTGTACAGATAGTACACATGCTCTTCTTTTTGTTGAGTGCAGAGCATATTCTGGAGGATGTTCGAGACCTAAACTATGATTCAGACTGTATTCGAACTCAAGGGTGAGCTGCATCTTCAAGGCTACCATGAGTTCTTCACTTGTTTTCTAGTCTATTATTTTGGACTTAGATATTACTTTGGTTTTGGGATGTCATCCCCTTCTTGACAATTATTAGAATTTTGGTACGATAACCTTCAGGTTCTATGGGATGGTTTATTCTGCATATTTTATTGTTACTCTTCTTTTGAGATATTGAATATTGGTTTTGCTAATGAGATTGGTTTAGTTTCCTATATTTGACTAAGTGTTAGATGGTTTATGGGATTAGTTGCTTCTCCTATTGGAGGGTTAGTGTACGTGCCACTCATGATGGGTTTGGGTCATGACAAAGTTGGTATCAGAGCCCTAGGTTAATTGATCTTGTTGTACCAAAATAGGTCTAATAGAGTCTTGCGAAATGATACAGAGATGTCTGTACTTTTCTTCGAGAGGCTATAGGACTTTAAGAAACTACACTTTCTTTTTTCTTTAGTTCTGTAACTTGATTCAAATTGGTATCTAGTGATCCAAATTAGTATCTGACCCTCTTCATTCTTTTGTCCATAGATGGTGAACACTAGTTCGAATGGAGCAAGAGTAGTAGCCCAAGCACCAGCTTCAGAAATGGCTATTTGAGGACATGGTTGAGGTAGGGTTAGGGTAAGGGGAAGAGGGAGAGCAACATTTGCTAGGGGTGGAGCTTAGGCAGCAGTTGATCGGGCCCGTCAAAGGTCAGTTTCACCTCCCCCACCCTAGGATCATTTTGAGAAGGTTTATACAGTGAACGAGGATGGAGTGGAACTAGAGGTTGAGGAACCAGATGGAGATGCAATCCTTCCTTCGGTGTCTTCTGAGGTTAATCAGCAGTTTCTGGCTTTTTTGAGTGGGTTGGTTGGTATCGGAGCCACCCCAATTGTGCTGACTTTTTAGGTTTTGGGTGCTCATCCCACTACCACATTAGCTCCCAGGATGGATGAGGCTTTGGGTACTAATGTGTTCCCCCGTCCTATGTTAGACCGTGTGATAACGTTCAGATACACTCTAGAAAAGGAATGTATGTGGTCCTTAGCAATATATTTACCCAACTTTGAGTCTGTATTGATTTCTCAGGGAATGAAGGCAATAGTTTCACCCTCAAGTGTCACAAGTGACTATGAGTTGGCACACAATTCTAGAAATAAAGCAATAAAGTTAAATTGGGGGGGGGGGTTGTTCAATCAATTTCGTGTTCAAATAGTTAATTTAAAAGTTTGATTTGTAAAAGTGAAATGTAAAGAGTGTAATCAAGAGTAAGAGAGACTTGGTGTTATGCTCTCATGAGTGCAAATATATGCATGGGTAAGTACAAGTTAACCTAAATTTAACTAATTGATGAGGATATGCTAAGTTATACATTTCAACGTAAATCTTTCAATAAAAAGTTGAAATTTCATATGTGGGTTCTTTCGAACACCTCACACACATTTCCTTGTAACCAGCCAAATACCTATTTTAGTATCCTTATGTCTAAGATCTACTATTAAGTGATAAAATCAAGTTATTGTCAATCACTACTCCTCACCCTTATCTCCTTTATCAAGGATGAAAAGGGTTCTAAGAAAAACCACAGTTTGCAACCTCTAATCTTAGGTTAAATCCTGGAGTAGTGACTAAATCCTCAACAAATATTAATTATCTAGGAAAATGGGTACAACCAACACACAAATCACAACTCAATCATGCATAACCCCAAGTTGGTTATTTAGCTACTCATAACAAGAGAACAAGGAAATATACCTATGTTCACATTAAATTATGCCATATAATCCAAATATTCAAAACGAAATTCCAAATTTCGAGCAAGAAATAAAGAACAAGTACCAAAACCCCACTCTATTGTTTTAATTACAAGCTTTAGCCTTCAAAAAATGGCAAATTTTTTATTAAAATGCCACCGTGCTTGGCACATGCTGGTGCTCATGCCAACGCATGTGGCCATGTGCGCGTGTAGGTTGCTCCGCAAGTCATGATTTTTCTTTTTCCATATTCACTGATTTGGCACATGCAACCTTGATATACTGGCGCACATGCCCAAGTACATGCACATATGGACATGTATGTCAGGTAATTTCCTTCAGTTCTCCTAGGGGCTGAGATGCCCCCTTATGTATAGGGACATATGGCGAGATGCTAGAGCATATAACCACACAAATCCTTATCTTCCTTCCATGCATCATACTAAGTCCTTTTTCTTTATTCTCGCACTCATCTTGACTAGTAAGGCTAGCTCATCCTCAAGTTCATCAACCACCTACATAAATGAGCATTTTAACATAAAATATGCATCAAATCAAAGAAAACAAGGCAATAATTCAAGCTAAAAAAGACTAAAAAGTTTGCAAAATGCCAACTTATCAACTCCAAACTTAAACTATTGCTTGCCCTAAAGTAAGTAAGGACCTTCCCAACAACAAAAGATATTAAATTTTACTCCAAAACAAACACAACATACTAAGCTATATGACTAAAGTCACAAAATCCAATAGTATCTCACAAGAAGTCATGAAAAACAAACAAATAACACTTCTCCTTTCAAGATACAACTCTTTTCATTTCAAAAGTAGAGGACATCAAAAAGTAAGAGTTTCAAAAACAAGGTGTTTCTCAAGTGTTGACACTAGACTTTCAAAAGTTGCCTTAAATTCACTTCGCAACTTGTCATTCTCGTTTTCCCCTAATTGAAATTAAGAAGTCACTCTCCACTTCAAAGTATGGGTGCCACTCACAAGTAAGAGTTTGTTTCACTCATATAACATAATCCAAATCACAAGGAACACAGAGATAAAAAGAATTCCCACTCACTGTCACAAAGAAATTCAGGGTTGGAAATACAAAAACCCATCATAAAACAAGTTGAAATCGAGCTTGAAATCAAAGAAAAACCATTTTCTTTTTTTTTACTGGGTGAAACCCAAAAATTCCAAGTTTAAAATTCAAGTTTTGAAGATGATTTAGTGAAATAATCAATAACTAAGGATAGAAATTAGGTTTAAAAGCTCACCCTAGTCCAATTTGATGAAAAATCATCTTTGAAATCACCCAAACCAAGACCCTAAAGCTTGAAAATGGAAGAATGGAATAAAAGTAAAAAAAAAAAAAAGGAATTTATATCAGTGATGTCATCTAGGCAGTCATTTGATAGACTAAACAACATCTCCTACGCAGCCAGACTACCACCGCAGTTATCTCTTAGGCGGTTCATTATCCGCTCAGGTAGTATCACTAAGGTGATGAAATCTAATGCTAAGATGATGATGCTCGGTCGGCTAGATTCCACTAAGGCGGCAAGGTCTGCCTAAGTGCTACTTCTAAGGCTATTAAAATAATACTTAGGCAGTTTCACCAGGACTAGATTCTGCTGAAACAACCCTAGTAAAAATGACTCCAAATAGACCCTCGATATTCAATTGAGAGCCCATAAAAAGAATTTAATAATGCTACTAGGCTAATTTCGACTTTCCAAACTCAATGGAACCTTCAGATTTACTAAAGGAGCACGTTATCAAATTTACTAATGGTACCTTCAGATTTACTAAAGGAGGTTGTATCAATATGTTAACCCCCTTAGGCTATTATAACTAGTTTCTCATATAAGAGATCAAAACTAAATATGAAGTCTTAGAGCACGAACCAACCATGCTAATAACCCAAAATTGTCATTCTAGATTTAATGAGCCAAGTATTGACCAAAGTCAAACTAATCACTGTCAAGGCTACTCAAAACCTCAAACTTACTCAAATCTCTCTCAAAAACTTCAAGGACCATGCCAACAAATCCCACAACTCATATATGGCATATAACAACTATAGGCAAGGGCAAAATGGTCAAAGTATAGAAAAATATAAATTTACAACAAGAGTTTTTACAATTATGATATTGGGATTGGGTACCTTACCAATACAAATTAATATCAGAAGCAGGTATCCTACTAATACAAATTTATATTGGGATTAGGTACTATGCTGGTACAAATTAGTATTTGGAGCGGGTGTCACACCGACACAGATTGATATTGGGATACGGTACCACACCGATATTGGTACATGGACTAAGCTAGTCCCCTACCGGTCATAACTAAGAGTCCCTTGCGACTCTAGTATATGTGTATATATTTTATGCATGCATTTATTAATCTGCATTGCATATGTGGTTGTTTCTTGATTATTGTTTCCTAAATTGCCTAAGTGTGAGTAATTTGATACAAATAACTTGTAATAGAATGATACAAAAAGGATAGTTGTTGGTGTTGTAAGTCAAGATGCTTATGAATATAATATATGTCCTGAATTGTGTATAAATCTTATTTTCCTGTGTGTATAATTACATACATAATGTGTATTGTAGTGTCTCTTCTACAAGGTTGTTACTATTTTATTAGTTGTCTTGGTTGTTGAAATTTTAATGGTTAATGGTAGTAGAATAGGGAGTGAGAGTTGTTACGAAAGAGGATTAATAAAAAGAGAGAATTGTAGAGTTATTGTAACAAGGTGAGTGCGTAAGAGATGTAGCTTAGTTTGATTCGTGGAGTTATGTCAGTTAGTCACACTTCGAGGATAAATTAATAATGCTATATTAAAGAAAAGGTGGTAAGGTTGGAAGTTGAAGTAGGTTAAGTATGTTCAGTTGTTATGTATTTATATTTTCATGATCTCTTCTTGATTGTTATATGTTGTCTAACCCTGGCCAATCTATGATACCTACCAGTATGTATAGTTGTACTGATACTACACTTACTATATCTCATTTTAGAGATATAGCCATGTGGCTGCTCAGTTGGAGTTTTATAGGTGCAACAGTGATTATTCTTCAACAACTCTTATCATTCTACACTTACATGGATGTTTTGACTTGATTCGTCCTTCATTTGTTTAGTACTATTGTACTTGTTTATACTAGGTTTTAGGGAGTTGTGTAATGAAATCTAGCAATGTACTTTGTAATAAGTTTTATTTTAAAAGAAAGGATTATTATTTACTAATGCTTAAGGTTTTAGCAATGTTTTCCATATTAATTAAAGGTTGGGTGGTAAGGATTGTCCTATCTAGGGTAGAGTTGGGTAGGTGCCCGCACTATCTATAATTTCGGTTGTGACAAGATAGATTCAGAGCCTAAGCTATCGGTCTTCCAGTATAAGAGCAAATGTCGAGTAAAGTCCTGTGGATTGGTGTGTTGATGTCCACACCAAATCTATAAGAAGCTATAAGGCATCTAGGAAATCAAACTCACATTTTTCTCTCCCATCATGCTATCTTAGTATTGTCTCCCTGAGTTGAGTCCAATTAGTATCTGGCATATAGCAATTGGTATTTCGACAATCACAATTGAGATTAGTTGGTCCCAATTGGTATCTTGGTAATGTTTGGAAGGTTGGAATAACATTATTCTTAATGGTACATGTTATTAAAAGGCGTCAAAATTGTATTCTAATGCTGTAAATTATGCTTTGAATGAGTGATACGTGCATCTTTTAGGTGTTTATATTGTTTGATTAAGTGGAAGATTGGAGTTTTCAGTGTAGTTGGTAAGCGTAACTCTTTCAATAATTTATTGGTTATGTTTACCGGAAAGATACTTGTGTTTTAAATGTTTTTATTGTGTTATGATAAAATTCTATGTGTATTTCTTATGTGGATTGTTACCGCATTGAATATATTATTGGTTTACTATTTGATGGCTGAATTTCATATGTGTAAGTGATTTTTATATGTGATATGAGATGATTTGTTACAAAAAAATATTCGTGAATCAGAAAGGTTGGGTGTGATTTTGATATATATCTTCATTTTTGTGATTTTGAAGTATGTATTGATTTCCGTGATTTGAGGTATGTCGTTATTTCTATGATTTTAAGGTATGTCTTAATTTTCATGATTCGAGGTATGTCTTTATTTCTGTTATTTTGAGGTATGTATTGATTTCCATGATTTAAGAAATGTCTTGATTTTCATTTTATCCTGAAGATATACTTAGGATCCTTGTGTGGTCCGAACCTTTGATGATTATAATTAGGATCCTTATGTGGTCCAATCTTTTATGATTACATATGGGCCATAAGTGTTGTTGGGTCATCCAATTGCGAATAATACAATTAATGAGTTGACTTGCTAATGATGCCTTAATAAGTAATTGATTAAACTGAGATGGACTTAATGGTTTTGCACAACCTTGGTGACTTAAACGTAAGGTCAGTTGTGTAGTTGATTTCACTAATGCAAGGTAAATTGACTATGTATATAAATTTTGTTAAATTTTAAGGATGTGAAAAAAGTGATAATTGGATAATGTTCATAGGATTAGGGAGAAGGCAAGGTTATTAGACAAAACTTATAATTGGTTGATTATGGTTTAACATTGCGTATATGTTTCTTGTAAAGGAATAATTATTGGTTAATAGTATCCCTTGAATGTGGTGTAGTTTCATTAATAAGGTTTGTGAAATAATTTAGCTTGATTTTGATGGCTTGATTGTGATCAATGATCATTAGTTGTAGGGTCGATTGAGGGAGTAGAGTTACTAGATGTGTTTTTTCATATTCATATCTCTCTTGTTACATGATAATACTTGGTTTGTCTAGCTCCTTCAGTCGTTAAGGTATGTTGAGGGTCGAATAGACTAATATGAGTTGTGGTGGAGAATTTCTGTGTTAACGAAACCCATAATGGTGTGTTGGTGTTGTTGTATTGGTTATAGCATTGGTTAGGGTGTAACTACCCCACTAAATGTTTTCCTAGTATAGGAATGATAGACCTCAGAGTAGTGTGGTTTTTGTTGAAAAATTGACGTTGTGTGGTTTAGTGTTGAATTGTGGATCATGGTGTGATGATTAGTGGTGATGAGATTATTGTGGGATAATTGATTGATATAGTATTCCGTATGAAGTGTCATAACAACAAATAGGTTCTTAGAATTTCAGTTATAGAGGTTGCTGCATTGGGATAAATATGTAATGTCAAAATAAGAGATGTGTGTTGTGAAATGGGCAAGCTGGGGAGTAAGCCTGAGCTACTGGTTAAGCTTCTCTATAGTGACAGAAGTGCCGCTACAGCAACATCACCACAATGATAAAGGGGTTGCCAGGTGATGGTTTATGTTGCCTAAGTGTCGCTCCAATAATAGATGTGTTGCTGCAATGACAAATTTATCACCGTAACAATGAATATGTCACAACCCGAAATCCCATTCGGGCCGGACTGGCACCCGAAGCCGATATGGCCTGAGAGAACCAATCTTTGCTCATGTGCATTCGTATGAATATCCTTGTATGAATCTTATTATACCTCATTCAACTATGCGCAAGTCATGGACATGGAAACATATGTTATATATATATATATATATTTATAAAACTTGGCCATTGGGGCTATCAAGTCAAAACGGACATTTATCCCTTACATTCATAACCCATATACGTCTACAAAAGCCTCTAACAGATGCATATATAAGACCAACTTAAAGTCGGGACAAGTCCCCGCTTTATACAATATTTACAACATCAAAACAAATATACAACTGTGACTCGGAAAGCCTCGAACCAACTGGAGCTCACCAAAAATCTGCAAATACTGTCAACCTACTGTGGAGGTCTACTAGTGCCTGCACCTGCAGCATGTAAGGTAAGTCCCCCGAGAGGGTCAGTACGAAGAATGTACTGAGTATGTAAGGCTCATAAGAACTATATCATACATAATAACAACAACAATGGAGTCAATATAAGAGAAATAGTAAATGTGAATAAACTCTCTTTCTGTATGTGAGGAATCATGAACATTTCTTCTGTTATTGTCATTTACCATCATCTATATACCCCCTTATTCAAGAGAGAGTTACTTTTACTCAAGAGACTTTCCTCCAAGAGATTCTTCTACTCAAGAAATTTCTTTCTATTCAAGAGATTCTTTTTTTTGCTTTTACGCTCATAATCATTATTATTCATCTACTTGGTCAGTAGGTTGTAAAATAACATTCAACCACCTTATCGGTGGTTAATAATAAAACATACATCCACTCTATTGGTGGGCTAATGATATAGCATACATCCACTCTATTGGTGGGTTAGTAACATACATCCACTCTATTGGCGGGTTACTAACATACATCCACTCTCTTGGTGGGTTAATAACATACATCCACTCTCTTGGTGGGTTTATAACATACATCCACTCTATTGGTGGGTTAATAACATACATCCACTCTTTTGGTGGGTTAATAATATAGCATATACACACCTTTCTTCATTTGTTACTTGGGAGAGATTGATACTCTTACTTGTGTGAGATTGATACATTGATAGTATTGGAAACACACATATACGCCTTACTTCATTTCTTTATTTTCAAGAGATTAATATGCTCACTTGTGAGGGATTGATATATTAGCTCGCACTTTACCTCCTTCACTATTCGTATGAGATTGGTACAAAGATATTCATAATGTTATTGGACTTTGGAACATGACATGATTGGAAAATGCTATTCAAGAATAAATAGATTCTCTTATATTAGTCCCTCTTTGAGATAGTTCTTTTAGAAGTTACCACGTTATGACATCTTTGGAACTTCAGTCCATGAATAAGAGATAAGTGAATCATAAGTCATCTAAGAATAGGACACATGTGAATAACAATATATGTGTCAACCTAAATTGATATACTTCAAAACCTCTCGGAATAGAACAAGCCCAATGTCAATGTGAACAATATCTTGCAGAAGGATACGAAAAGAGTAACCTTACATACCTTGTATTCTTAATATGATTATGCAATCTTAAATGTGCACACAATAGTCCCGCTCCTTCCTTATGTCTCACTCTACAACACAAGTACATAATGGAATTTACATTAACCACCAATTACCTTACAATGGCATATAAGGACAATGAGTTACATGTTTGGCTTTAACATGTCATTTCCCTCTTGACAATACCATGTATGAAACTATCACACCAACAATACCACAACATTCCCAACATTGACCATAATATCATAAACCACTAGCATGTCACACCAAATTCATACTTTACCCTTCTCCATCACCACAACATCACAATGATTCCACCAATTCACTTCAATACACCTCACAACAACAAATCGGACAAAATCCCATAATTTACACTTATAGAAAAATAACAAGTTTAGGATCATAATAACACCATACATGTCGATATTTCATCCATACCATGTTCTTTCATCAAAACCACAAGTCATCTTTTAAGTTTAAATTCCATAAATGACACATCTTTTACAAAAACACAAAGTACCATGTTCAATTCTTCCAAGCATAACCAACATGATTTACATAATCTCCCATGCATTTAATGTGTTAAACCATAAGAATAATCACTTACCCAAGCTTGAAAAATGATGATGTTGCTCCAAGAAGTGTCTTAGGGTTTGAAGTTGAGGGAAAAGGCTTTAGGAAATTTCTAGATTTGGCATGAGACTTTTTCTGTGATAAAAATCTGATTTTTGTCCCTTTATATAAGCCTTAGGGTCATCCTTAGCCACTCTTGGCATTTAATGCTATGTTTGGCTTGGTCAATGGAAGAATGGTTCATTTGACCCATTCTTGGCCCATGTTTTCTTCCCTATTTTGGGCTTTTATTGAGCCCAAATCACTTAACCCAATAAAATCAATAATTTCTCATGTTTAAATCATTTCATACGTGTCACGACAATATTTCCACTCACGCGATTCATATTCGTAGCCTCAATCCCAAAAACAAGTGATTCTAGCCACGTATGGCTTATTTTGACCAAAAGGGTAAAAACGTCATTTGGATGCCAAATTCGTTCACGAGTAATTTTACCAAATTGTAATAATACTTCAATCATTCCATGTATATGCTCGTGGTTGTAGAAGAAACGTGGCAAAAAGCGGCCCGGTACGTCCCCCAGGCACCCTTGGGACTTAGAAAAATTTCCAACATTTGAAGGGTGCGCACAAGCAGCCTGGCACACCCTTGGGCGCACCACCTTGCTGTCTCTGGGGGCCTGGCACACCCCTGGGCTCGCCCCACTCCTATTTTTTTAAAATTTTCGTTTCTTTGACTTTTCTTCGCGGATTTGGTTAGATACTTCAAGTTCTATTCTTTAACTTACTTATTACCTTTAATACCCTTTGTTTGGAGGTCCTCCAAGCCTCATTTTTAACCCCACAAATTCTCCACGAAGTCACAAAACACCTCCTACAAAGGTCTAATCACATGTACGAAGTCCAACATCAATTATCTCATCAAAATCATTACAAATTACATACTTATGGCTCTCGACACCTAAGTGAATATTTTTCAACGTCGTCAAGTAGGGTTGGGAAGGTGTGGGGTGTTACAGAATATGCAGTCAATACCAATTAAATTAGAAAGTGACATTTTCATTCCCCATTATTTCCATTTTCACCCTAAATTTTTATGCATTGTAATATTATATGGTGTTTTGAGTATATTAAATGAACGGTTACATAGATTTTATTATGAATCGTATTCCTTGGGTTATAGTGATCATAAGTTGTGCCTAGAGCTTAGTGGCCTGTGGTGCGTAGGCTAGTTGGGAAGCTACGTTGCATTATTTATAGAACATCAGTTTGGTAAGTGTTATTAGATTATTTTAGAACTATATGGGAGGTTCCTTTTAATTTCTACCATTTTGGGAATGTTGGATTCTAATAATCGGGCTAAAAACTCTCCCTCATGGTTACCATACCTGTTTGGGATGAATAGTGATAAATCAACATCTATTGTATTAACTCCTTCCATTGGTACTAAAAATCTCAGTGCTAAAGGCATTAGAACTTCATTTGTAATATGTTATAGGATTAATTTTTTAGTATAGGAGTGCATTAGACATGCATTAAGGTCCTACAATACCCCTAGAACAAATTTAAGTTGGAAGTGTTCTTACCTATTGAGTTTTGGTATAAGTTTAAAAAAGGGTCAATTTCAAATGAGCACTCCTCCCAGAATAAAAGATTTATGTGTCCCAATACCCATCAAATTAAAGATCATTGAGTCTTATTTTCAATGTATCCGACCGTTTGTTAATCCGCTTCCGGAGTAAAAAGTTATGGCTGTTTTATTAAAGACAGTCTGTGCTAAAAAATTGGCCATTTCCGCAATGATGAACGGGTCGCTGCAGTGAAGAACTCATAACACTTAACCTTATTTTGGACGTTTTTTGGTTTTTAATGCCCATCACAATACTTTTTGCAATATTATCCTTATACCTACAACTAGATAATTGATTTTAACTATGCTTTCTTGTTTGCGCTTCCTGAACTTAAATATATGTAAACTAGTTACTGCTTATGATTCAATGATCACTTGTTTATATGTGGTTACGTAGGACCATTAAGATTCATGTGAATCTAATTCGACCATCACTTGAATGGCATCGACGATACATCGTAAGAAGGAAAGTCCCAAAGTATGGTATGTAAAGGCTAGTTATTTTGTTTTTGGAATGATTCCCTAAGGTTTATGATTTTCGGGGCTACTGTGCTATCGAATTGTCAGTTATTAGATACCTTTTAATTACTATTTGTGTTATTCTTATTAAAAACTCATATTTGGGTGATGTTGATCATGTGTCATGTTGGGGATTGGTGGTAGTTGCATGTATTGTCATGATTATTGGATTCCTCTGGTGATTAGGTTGAACTTGGTATTATGGTTGTGGTTCAGAGGATGTACAATTATATACAAGTTACTTGTAAGGTTTTTAATTTGAAAACATTCATATATTATTTTTAGTGTTGCTATTTTCATATTCATACTTTACTTGTTGTCTTAGATATCATGGTGGCTTGTCGTCCTGCATAGCAATTTATGTGTTTCTAGATATCATAGCGGTCTTATTAGCCCTTATAGTGATTTACGTGTTTTTATGTATCATGGTGATCTGTTTGGTCCGTATAGCAATTTACATGCTTTTAGATATCATGGTGTTCTTGTCGGGCCTCTATAGAAATTCAGTTATTTATGTTATGAATGTTGGGTTACCTAACATTGTTGTTATGGTATGATGTTTGTGTTGTTTGCCTGCATGCATACAATTGTGCATATGTGTTGGATTTCATGCCCTTAGGGCTAAGATAGTGGTGTTTGCTACACCATATACATTTCACACCACACAAAATGTATTGGCTTTAACGTAATGATAGTTGGTTATTGTTTTATAGTGTTACGATTGGAAGAACTAAGGTAGAAACAGGTAAGAATATTTGAGGCAATGGTTTGTCTGGTTCTAATTGTGTTTTATTACATTGGATTACATTCATTATAATATGTTATAGTTGACACCTGCCATCTTATGAGGGCCCTAATAGGTTGTTGTTTGATAGTCAAACTGATTATTCTTTGTATTACTTGAGTAATTAAAAGGAGAAGTGGATACATACTATGCAATTAGTGTGGTTTTGTGAGTTGTTAGTTCTAAGCAGACTAAGTCTGTCCTATTATGGTTTCAGTTTTAGTTATGTCATGTCTAGTATATTGTCATCTCACCTACTTGGTATATTATTTTGTACTAACGTCCCTATTATCTGGGAACACTGCATTTATGGCTGTAGGTTATCAGGTAGACAAGGGACCTCGCTGCATATGGTTGAATTAAACTTATGATTGGTACTCTCCCTTCATTCCAAAGTTGATGAGTATGGAGTTTTGTTTAGCTTTATATAGTGTATGGGTACGTTGAGGCCCTGTCCTGACTAGTTGTTAGAAGCTTTTCAGCTTAGAGGCTTGTAGACGTCTACTGCAGGGGTGAGAGTCAGATGTGGCCTAGTGGGCCATATTGTTAGTTGTATTCTCAGTTTTTTGCTTTTCTAGCCGTATGTATATACATGTGTATAGCCAAGCTTCAGTGCAGTTTGTGGTTTAAAGAAACCATGTATGTTTGTTATTTCATTCTCATGCTTTTATATTATGAATTGTTGGTATTGTTCGGGCATCGTTAGCCCTGACTTATTGCAAGTTGTTTTACTTGTTTAGCTGTTTATCAGCTTGCTCAGTTAAGTGAGGCATCAGATGTTAGTCGTGCCTCCACAGATTAGGGACGTGCCAAATAATTATAAGGTATTTAAGTAGTTGGCAAAACAAACTAGACAATAGACCACAAAAAAATGAAACAAAAGAAGAAAAAGAGTAGAAGATAGTACCAGTGTTCCTTAGCCTATTAGTGAGCCCATCAGTGACGTGAAAGAGGGAGCATAAGCTAAAGAGATTTGGATAAAAATAAATCTTTTACCAGCTGCTTTTGAAAATAAAATGTGGCCTTCTACCTCTCATTCCAGTGAAGGAGTATGCAGAGGATTCAATACACACAATGGTTTCAACACAAGAAGGGGGTTTCAACGTAGAAAAAATTGAACGGAGAAGAATAAGAGGAAAGCTTGTTGCTATAAATTCATATTGCAAGGTATTTTATTTCATTGACAAGGTTATATACATATTATCATGAGTTGAGTATAGCAATATTAACAACTTGGATATGGTGTATTTCAATCAAATTGGGTATGAGAATTTCTATGAATAGAAGCAGATTTTTAATTCTAAATGAGACAGAGAATAGTCCATTGAGAAAATTAGATATTTTATTGTAGATTACTAAATATGAAAATCACATGCTCTTATCCTTGGGAAAAATGGTGGTACGGTCTCCTAATGAATGATACTTTGAGAAAAATTAAGATGTAAGTAATCAAAATTATGACGTTGAACAATGTTTACTTAGGTGTCGAGAGTCATAAGTATGTATTTTGTAATGTTATTGATGAGATAATTGATCTTGGGCCTCGTACATATGATTAGACCTTCATAGGAGGTGTTTTATGACTTTGTGGAGCATTTGTGGGGTTAAAAATGAGGCTTAGAGGACCTCCAAACAAAGGATATCAAAGGTAAGAAGTAATTTAAAGAATAGAACTTGAAGTATCTAACCAAATCCGCGAAGAAAAGTCAAGGAAAAGAAAATTTTAAAAAAATAGGAGTGGGGTGTGCCAGGCTGCTCTGGGCTAAAATTTTTAGCCCACAGGCAGCAAGGTGGTGCGCCCAAGGGCGTGCCAGGCTGCTTGTGCGCACCCTTCAAATGTTGGAAATTTTTCTAAGTCCCAAGGGTGCCCGGGGGCGAACCGGGCCGCTTTTTGCCACATTTCTTCTACAACCATGAGCCTATACATGGAATAATTGAAGTAAGTGGCATTCCATTTGATAAGATTATTCGTGAACGAATTTGGCATTCAAATGATGTTTTTACCCTTTTGGTCAAAATAAGCCATACGTGGCTAGAATCACTTGTTTTTAGAATTGAGGATACGAATATGAATCGCGTGAGTGGGAATATTGTCGTGAAATGTATGAAATTATTTAAACATGACAAATTATTTATTTTATTGGGTTAAGTGATTTGGGCTCAATAAAAGCCCAAAATGAGGAAGAAAACATGGGCCAAGAATGGGTCAAATGCATTAACCAAGCCAAACATAGCATTAAATGACAAGAGTGGATAAGGATGACGCCAAGGACTATATAAAGACCCAAAAATCAGATTTTATTCATTTGGAACTCTCATGCCTTTTTGATATTTTCTGAAACATATCTCTCAAACCCTAAGAACCCTAAGCCTTCTTTTGGAGCAAGATCATCATTTCTCAAGATTGGGTAAGTGATTATTCTTATGGATTAATATATTATATGCATGTAAGAGTATGTAGATCATGATGGGTATGTCAAAAAGTGTACATAATGCATTCTTGCTAGATCATGATGGGTATGTCAAAAAGTGTACATAATGCATTCTTTCTGTTTGGCTAAAAGATGTGTTATCCATGGAACTTAAACTTGAACTATGACTTGTGGTTTTGATGAAAGAGCATGGTATGGATGAAATATCAACTTGTATGGTGTGATTATGTTTCTAAACTTTTTATTTTTCCATACATGTAATTTATGGGATTTTGGCCGATATGTGATATGAGGTGTATTAAGGTGACTTGATGGATTAATTGTGATATGGTGTGTGGTGTGAATGAGAAAGTGTAAAGGAGAAACTTTGTTGTGAAATGCTATTGGCATGTGATGTTTTGGTCAATGTTGGAAATATTGTGGTATTCTTGGTATGATAGTTTCATACATGGTATTGTCGAGGGGGAAATACCATAGTAAGGCAATCATGTAACCTATTGTCGTTATATGCAATTGTAAGGTAGTTGGTGGTTAATGTAAATTCCGTTATGTACTTGTATTGTAGAGTGAAACATAAGGACGGAGCGGGACTATTGTATGTACATTTAAGATTGTAGAATCGTATTGAGACTACAAGGTATGTAAGTTTACTCTTTCCGTACCTTTCTGCAACATATAGTGAACACCTTGTTGTGGTACTTACTCATTTACGAATTGTCCTAAGGCATCTCGTTTCAGGTTATCATCTATTGTTAATCATATATAAGTTACTCTTGGTCTATTTTCATTCATGGATCACATAATTATGAACATGGTTCCAAGTTCTAATAATGTTGTAACTACTAAAAAAAACTGTTTCAAGGAAAGTAACGATGTAAGGAGAATCTATTCATTCTTAAGTCACATATTCCTCATTCATTAGTCGTTGTTGTTCATGAGTTACATAATTATGGACATGTTCCAAAAGTCCCAATAATGTTATGTTCTTAAGCTTCCAATAATGTGGTGACTATATATATACATTAATCTCTCATAAGTGGATGAATCAATCTCTCGCCAGTAAAGGTATGAATCTCTTAAAAGTAAGAAATAAAGTAATGCATATTTGTTGGTTGCGAGAGTACGGGTGGTAGCTCTAGAGACATAAGCCTAGCTCAAACCGATCCCGAATTTGTTGGATCAGGGGATAGTCCTAGAGGCATAAGCCTAGCTCAGGCCGATCCTGACAGGTGGTAGCTCTAGAGGTAATAACCTAGTTCGAGTCGAACCTGATATGTTGGTTTATGAGTGGCAACTCTAGTGGTAATAACCTAGCTCGAGCCGAGCCCGATATATTGATTTATGGATAGTAGCTCTAGAGGCAAAGTTCTAGCTCTAGCCGATCCCAACATAACGTTATGTTATGTTAAGACCCACTGATCAGTTGGGGACCGGGTACAATATGATATAAGCGATGAGGAATAAACAATAAAGCGAAGAAAATATTTTATGTAAGGTACATGGTGCCACATATGAAGATCAATGGGTTATTCATATTGACTATCCTATTACATTTTGATTCTATTGACGTATTTATGATAGTTTCATATGGCCTTACATACTCAGTACATTCTCCGTACTGACCCCTCTTGGGGGATTTGACTTACTTGCTGCAGGCGTAGGTACTAGTAGACCTCCATAGTAGGTTGCAAATCTTCTGTGGACTTTTGGTGAGCTCCAGTTGGTTCAGGGCTTTCTGAGTTGCTATGTACATTTATTTTGGTATTGTATATGTAATAATGAATCAAAGAGGGAAGAACAAGAAGGAAAGAAAACAAAAGAAGGATATGTGGATTAATATTCAAACTCTTGAATTTATGGGCAACAAGGGACTTGATACCCTCACCTCCCAATTGAATTCAACAATTTAAACACAAACCCTAGTTTGAGAAAATAGAAGGAAACCAAGAAACCACAAATGAGTAACCTTCGATTAACCAAACCAAAAAGTTCACCAACAATTCCAAGATCCACATTACTAAAATTACCAACTAATGCTAGGCTTCACCTAGAAACTACAAGCTAAATGCTAGGCTTCACCTAGAAACTACAAGCTTCAAAGCTCAATATTCAATATTCATCAAAAGTCCCATGTAAAATGAGGAATTATCCTATTTATACTAGAGAAATAAAAGACAACTAGTTATTACAAATATGCCCTTAATGAGAGACAAGGGCCTTGTTTGGTGACTCTTATTGTGAATTCTTCAATTTAAAATTTAGCCACTTGTACAAATAGCCTCTTTTATTTATCCACATCACTCCCATGGGCTCTTAAGCTTTCCTTTTCACGAACATTCTACGTGTCATCCATGTCATCCATGCTCGTGTCAACCATGTGATCCACGTTAGTATCATTCTCCCCTTCTTGAAAAGGATTCGTCCTCGAATCCAAACCTTGCAAACACATGAGAAGGACAAAAACCAAAGCATCCTTAAAGTTTGAGGGTTAGTACAAGGGTTAGCAACAATATCACCATGCCAAGGAGGCACAAATTTGAGATACAACCAAATATCCTTTGCTTTCAATAAAGCCAATCCGTCATTCATGGAGCAAATGTTTGGGGTATGATAAACATCAAGAGATAAGGAAAACACAAAGATCTTTGTGGCATCAAGAACTCCAAAAGATGGTACCACATTTAACTTGGGAGCCATAAGACATAATTGTTTCATTGTCTCACAAAAAGGCCACACCAAAAGTGGTGTAATCACCCACACGGGTTCATCCGAGTCAAAGAAGCAAAAGACCCACATATCTCTACCTCCATACAAAATAAATTCCATACCATCATGAGTATCATCATAAGCAAAGAGGTAGTAGAGAAAGGTTTTAAGCTCATTATTCTCATCTAGGGCGTGCCAAAAGATAAGGACACCGGTAGATAAGAAGAGACATTTTAAGCACCAAACAACCCTCTCTATCAAGCAATTTCCTAAAGAAAGGAAGTGCACTAATGAAGCCATGCTACTAGAATAGTCGAGGAATCTATTAGGAGTCAAATCACTCCATGCTAAATAATACTCCCAAGGAGTTAGGGTCCCTCCTATCATAGCACCAAGAATGCTTCCAAGAGACCTATTTGAAACTTCAACTTGTCCAACCCTATGAAGGTGACAAGGAGCTTTCAATATCCATGGACTCTCCCAAAAACAAATGATCAACTTAGCATCCATAAGAATGAGACCACATTTGAGAAAAGGGTCATCATATCCAAACAAGTATTAAAGAAAGGAATAAAGGGCATTCAACTCATCCCAAGGGTTCTCAATTGTTAATATGCACTTTAAGGCAAGAATATTAGCAAAACGGTATTCACAATTTGAAACACAAGAGGACAAGATTAAGCATTTCAAGTACACTTCATTGTGCTTCCTCAAACAAACTTCCACAAGGAGCATGCTCCTAAGAATCAATCCTAACACCTCAACTTGTCAAACCACATAAGTGTGACAAGGAGTAGGACACATAATTTGGGCATCACGGATACACCATGAATTCTTTTCCAAACAACAAGTATAGTTGACATCCAAAAAATGAAGCTCACACAATTTAAGCATAAAAGAAATACACCATGAAAGAATCATGGAGACTTCAATCTTCTCATGGTATGGTGAGGGATCACTCATTTCCAAGATTCTACTTTCCATAAGGAAAATATCATCATGTCTCCAAGGATCACTAGGAATAGTAAGGGGTAGATATATACCTTGGGAACAAGCGTTGGAGATTGTTTTCTTGTCTTGTACACATGCTTCAGAAGGGTCGTCCACCCGCTTCTTTGTAGGAGATTCCTTAGTAGGTAACTCCCCTTCTTGAGCTAATTCTTTCTCCTCTTTGGCAAGTTCTTCTCTCTTAAGTTTTTCCCGAAGCTCTCTCATTATCTTGTAGTCCTCACTTACTTGATAGGGTGTTAATGGAACAAGAGTGTGCTTTCATCCTCGAAATACTAATGAGTATTTGTTGGACTCCACTTGATATCGGACATCTCTATCGGCTAGCCAAGGTCTACCAAACAACATATGACAAGATTGCATGGGCAAAACATCACATAACACCTCATCTCGATACTTTCCAATGCTAATATTCATGACCACTTGTTTGGTTACCTCTACTTCATCATTTTTAATAAGCCGTTGAAGTTTGTATGGCTTGGGGTGTCTTTATGTAGGAACCTTCATTCTATCAACCATAGTGCAACTCACCACATTAGTACTACTCCTACCATCAATGACCAAGGAACATACCCTATCAGTCATCTTGAACCTTGCATGGAATAGTTCACACTTTGATCAAGTTCCTCTTTAGAAATATCCTCCATGATTCGATTTAGATCACAAGAAGGGTTCCAATCCTTCTCCAATTGCTCATAATCTACATTCAAAGTTGTGTCATCATGCCTAACCTTAGGCTCATCACAATCATTCTCAACCTCATACTCTATCACATTTTTAGCACAAGGTCCATCACACAAGATCACATTTGACCTCCTTTGTGGACATTCTCTAGCAATATGTCCTTCACCTTGACATTTATAACATCGAATGATATAAGGAGAAGAAGATTGAGGTACATCATGCTTACCTCCGTAGGCTTGATCTTCCCCTTTTGTGTTGTAGTTAGGTTGAATAGCTTGACTACCATCTTGGAACATTGGAAGACTCACCATGTTGTGACCCATCCTTTGATTTGGAATACCTTGACCACCATATCGATCACTTCGATCTTCACACCTTTCTCCTTCATCCCTATACCTATCATCACTATCCCATTTCCCTTGACATCTCATGCCTTGGTTCGTACCAAAGCCTTCGGGTCCTTCCCACCATTTATTCGGGTTAACCTCTTCACACATTTCATCATAAAGAGGGTTTTGATAATAGATATCTTGGTAGGGTACTTGTGGGTAGTGTTGTTAGATTGGAACATAGGGTACATGCAAGGATGCATGTGATACATTTCGTGGAGGTGCTTGGCTTCTAACTTGGGTCTCCACAAAAGGACTCATTTGTGGTGGATGATATGGTTGGGTATTTGGATATGGGGTGACTTGCCTAACATAGCTCGAGTTCATTCGGAATGTAGCTTGAGGGTAAGTTTGGTTCCAATTTGGTTGGGGGTAGTATAGGTTGGATTCTTGACCCGAGGTCCTTCTTATTTCTTCACTTCGGCTTGTCATAGGGAACATCCTTTCAATCATACTATCCATCCTTTTCACCCTTTTCTCCATACCTCTAAACCTCCTATTTGTTTCAACCACCCTTTCATTCACATTGGTCACTCTCCTTGATGCATTGGAATTTGTCACCATGTTGTTAACCGAGCTTCTTCCTCCATGGTTATAAGAAAAATGATTAGACATTGTACCTACAAAAATCAACAAAAACTATTAGTGGTAAAATCCTCACGTCACTCATATATAAACTCTCAACTCACCTCCTAAAGCGTCGTCTCAAAATTGGTAGTGAACTAGCTTGGCTCGATCAATTTAAGATCACCTATCCTTTGTGGTGGAGTGGATTCTTATGAATCTTGAAAGAAGGACGACTCGATTGAAGGTAGAAGGACTTGAATCAAGAAGTTTATCTACGAATTAAGATGAGAAAAGTAGAAGAAAAGAAGCACGAAAGAAAACGGACTCAAAACAAAACTAAGTAACAAAAGTAGAAAAATTACTTATGTTGCTTAATTTAATGAATCAAAGAGAGGATTTGATGTTTTAAAACTAGTTAACAAGTGATTAAAGATATTAACTACTTGTTAAATAGTTGAAAATTGAAAGAAGAAAGCGTAGGAAAAAGAATTACGGAGTTTGGACACTTAGAAAGTTTTTGAGGCCATGAAGAAGTTCATCACTTTAAAGAGGTTTAATTTGATGATTAAAACTAGTTAACAAGTGATTAAAAATGTTAATTACTTGTTAAATAGTTGAGGAATCAAAGGAGAAAGAGAACAAAAAAAGAATCACGAAGTTTGGACACTTAGAACAATTTTTAGGTCCAAAAAACTTTAGGATCCAAAAAAAAACTAAGTGTTCTCTGAAATTCGGCTCCATGCGCCACATGGCACGAGTGGGGAGGCTGGAGGCGCTGACAGGGCTGCTGGTGCTGATGTGGTGCTGTGTTGGCAGTCAATGGTTGACTTTGACCGTTGACTGCTGACGTGGTAAGTCCATGTGGATATTTTTTTTTTTTTCAGATTTCTTTTTTTTTTTTTTTTTTTTTTTTCAAAATTCCACAAATGGACCTACTAACACTTGACCAACTTTGACTTTTAAAATTTTGGATCAAAGTGTGCATTTGCTATCTTCCTCTTCAAGAACAAGATGAAGATGCTCAAGAACACAAGAAAAAATATCAATCTTCAAATGCTCATAACTTCTTCGTTCTCCTTTAAACGCCACAAACAAACCCCACTAATTTGTATTCTTCAAAACCAAGCCAAAAATAAACCCACTTTTCAAAATTGACAAAGCTTTTGTTCAAAATTGACAAAGTTTCAAAAGCTTGAAACCGTTCAATGACAACTTCACTTCTACAACTCCGATTTGAACAAAATTTGAAATCTAGACTCAAAAACCACTAGAGAATCAAGATCTAGTGTCAAAAATAGCAAATAAGAACAAAAATAATTCAAGATTTTTATTTTTATTTTTATTTTTTTGAATTTTTGGATAATTTTTGATTTTTTTGGATTTTTGAAAAAATCAAAATCCCAAGATTAAGATTTGTGAAAACAAACCTTAACCTAGGCTCTTGATACCAAAATGATAACGAATCAAAGAGGGAAGAACAAGAAGGAAAGAAAACAAAAGAAGTATATGTGGATTAATATTCAAACTCTTGAATTTATGGGAAACAAGGGACTTGATACCCTCACCTCCCAACTGAATTCAACAATTTAAACACAAACCCTAATTTGAGAAAATCAAAAGAAACCAAGAAACCACAAATGAGTAATCTTCGATTAACCAAACCAAAAAGTTCACCAACAATTCCAAGATCCACACTACTAAAATTACCAACTAATGCTAGGCTTTACATAGAAACTACAAGCTAAATGCTAGGCTTCACCTAGAAACTACAAGCTTCAAAGCTCAATATTCAATATTCATCAAAAGTCCCATGTAAAATGAGGAATTATCCTATTTATACTAGAGAAATAAAAGACAACTAGTTATTACAAATATGCCCTTAATGAGAGACAAGGGCCTTGTTTGGTGACTCTTGTTGTGAATTCTTCAATTTAAAATTTAGCCACTTGTACAAATAGCCTCTTTTATTTATCCACATCACTCCCATGGACTCTTAAGCTTTCCTTTTCATGAACATTCTACGTGTCATCCATGTCATCCATGCTCGTGTCAACCATGTGATCCACGTTAGTATCAATGGCCAAGAAAATATAGTTTATAGAGTGGGGTCTTGTCCCGAATCTAGGTTGGTTATGATTATGTATCTGTAGAGGCTTTGTAGATGTTGTGGAACAGATGAAGAAAATGTAAGAAACGTATGTTTTGTCTTGAAGGCCCCAATGGCCAAGTTTAATATTTATCATGTATGTTCCATGGTTTCCGCTATTGGCATATTGTATCTATTTGTGGTGATGGTGTTTATTGAGTAGCATGCGCATGAGTGTGTGAGTATGAAGATTGGTTCTCTCGGGCCTCAGCGGCTCCGGGTGCCAGTCCGCCTCAATGGGATTTGGGGCGTGACAAAAGTGGTATCAGAGCAGATCTTTCTAAGGGTGTCAACAAAGTCGTGTCTAAGTAGAGTCTTGCTTGTGGATGTGTTGTGCACCACATTTATAAGTGAAAGGCTATGGGACATTTAGGAGTTGTTTATTTTCTTCATTTCTAGATCATGCAGTAGAGCCAAAAGTGTAAGTGGAAAAAACATATCTGACCATGGTGATTGGTTTCCTTTGATATAAAAATTATCGATGACAAGAAGAGGTAAAGGCAAGGGTAAGAAGTTTGTTATGCTTGCCGGAGAAGGATCGAGTAGACCACCACCTGACCAAGCTAGTCAAGGTGGAGCTGATACTGAATTTGCATCACGGGCTTCTTCCACTTTCCCAGCTCCGAAAGAGCTGAGAAGAAGAGAAGTATCTTCAGAACTGCCCATTAATACTATTGAGAAGGATTTGATGAGTGCGGTAAAAATATTGACCCATGTAGTTGCTGTACAAGCTCAAAGACAAGATTTTGTGCAGCAGAAGAAGGGACAGAGGTAGAGAAAGAGGATGCAAGGAGTGGAAGAAAGATCATCAAAAAAGGCTAAACCCATGGGACAAATCATGGCGTCCCAAGGAGGATTTGGGCCTCGAATTTTTCACAAACCGCCTAGGCCATCATTTCCCCATTCCACAACAATTACTCCCCCTCTATTCCAAGGGTTTAGAAGTAACCAGTTTGGGAAAGGAGGTGAGATTCAGGGTTACGAAAAGTGGGGTATCAAGCACAAGAAAGTATGAACCACCCGAGGTTTTATCATCGATTATCCCAGCGCTGCAGGAGGTTTCATGCAGGTGAGTGTCGGGTCGGAATGAATGTTTGCTATTTTTGCGGCATGCCAGGGCATGTGGTAAGAGGGTGTCCACAAAGGAACACGGGTGGCATGGAACGACCCACGGGACCAACCGTCGCATTGACATCCTCTGTGCCTCCTCTAGGTAGAGGTGCACAACCTGTTGGTCATGGCAGAGGTGCTAGAGGAGCAGCTAGTTCTAGTGACATTCAGGGCAAAACCTACACCGTGGCGGATCGGCAAAAATTTTGAGGCTTCTCCTGATGACGTGATAGGTGTATTATCTGTCTTTTTACGTAACGTATTTACATTGATTGATTCGGGTTTTACCCTATCATATGTTTTCCCCTTGACTATGGAAAAAAAAATTGTTGTGAAAGAACACTAGAATTTTTAGTTAACCTATTTGGGGTATCTACAGCAAAAGGTGAATTTATTGTAACTAAAAGAATGTATCATGATTGTGTGGTAACTGTGTTGGGTTATGATACATTGGCTGATCTTATTGAATTGAAAATGGTGGATCTTGATGTTATAATGGGAATGGATTGGTTGGTTTCTTGTTATACCACGGTAGATTGCCGGGCTAAGAAGGTACATATTCATTTTCCACAAGAAGATGCTTTTGAATGGAAAGGTAATGTGGGGGCACCAAGAGGAAAGTTTTATTTTCTATCTTAAAGCAACAAAAGTGATACCCAAGGGATACATAAGATCTATTATGCCCTTTGGGGCGCATCCGTGTGAGTGCGGAAAAAAATGAAATGGTACTTGAGAACATGTATTGACTATTGGCAACTGCATAAAGTACCGATCAAGAACAAATATCCCCTCCCAAGAATTGACGATTTGTTTGATCAGTTACAGGGTGCCAAGTGTGTTGTTCCTTTTATCAAAAGGATTGTATCCACTCTTTCTTGCACCAATTTCTCTAGAACGAGAGTGAATTAAAGATCGGGTTATCACCAAGTAAGAATTAGAAACAAAGATATACCCAAGACAGCTTTGCGAACATGGTATGACGATTATGAATGCTTAGTTGTGTCATTGGGACTAACAAATGTATTAGCTGTTGTTATGGATTTAATGAATAGGGTGTTCAAACCATTCTTTGATGTATTTGTGACCGTGTTCATGGATGATATTCTGGTTTATTCGAGATCACAAGAGGACCATGCCAATTACGTACGACAGGTGTTACAGATTCTTTGGGATCGTAAGTTGAATGAAAAGTTCTCTAAGTATGAATTTTGGTTAAAATCCATAGCATTCTTGGGTCACATTGTGTCAGATGCAAGAATAAGGATTGAGACGCAAAAGAATAAAGCAGTGGTAAAAAAAAAAAATGACGCCCACAAAGATTCGTCATTTCTTGGGTCGGCAGGTTACAGAAAATTAACTTCTACACAAGTT
Organism: Capsicum rhomboideum; assembly: GCA_031232105.1. NCBI lineage: Eukaryota > Viridiplantae > Streptophyta > Magnoliopsida > Solanales > Solanaceae > Capsicum > Capsicum rhomboideum. The sequence continues at coordinate 59,204,437 of CP124718.1, forward strand.
TTAGTATTTCTCGAAGGCACAAAAGGTTATGCAATGTATTGTGATGATTTCGGGGTTGACCTCGGATATGTGTTAATGCAGCATGGTAAGATAATAGTGTATGCCTCATGACAGTTGCAACCATTAGGGAGAAACTATCCCACACATGATCTTGAGGTAACAGTTGTGGTATTTATTTGAAAGATGGGTTATTATTGATATATAAATATTGATCATAAGAGTTTGCAATATGTCTTTAAGTAGAGGGTCTTAAATCTGAGGTAGGGGAGGTGACTCAAATTATTAGGAGATGATGATATGATATCGAGATCACAGCCGGGAAAAGCAAATGCGATGGCCGATGTGTTAAGCCGCAAAGCACTAGAAAGTATGGACCGTCGGGTCATGGAAAAGCAAGGTATAGTCCCCCTTAATTAAACAGTTTGGTAGGGCATTTACTTAAAATGCTAGATCAAAGAGTTATAGCGTAAAATGCGATAAAGTCTTCATTCGTAGAGGTGAAGGAAAAGCAACATGCAAATCCAATTTTTAGTTCGGCTGAAAAAGGAATGTACCACAAGGTTCGATGAAGGAATTTGAGTTTACGCAAGAGAGAGTACTTCAATGTCAAGGTAAATCGTGTGTATTGGATGTAGATGAGCTAAATATTCATCCGGAAGTTACCAAAAGGTAGTATGATTTGAAAGACATATATTAGTGGGGGAATATGAAGAAGAACATTGCAGAATTTGTAGCTCAATGTCCAAATTGTTAACAAGTAAAAGTAGAGCATCAGAAACCTGGAGGTTATATACAGTGTCTCAATCTTCCAGTTTGGAAGTGGAATATGATTAATATGGATTTTATCATAGGTTTGTCTAGTACATCGTGGAAATTTGATTCTAAATGAGTGAGAGATAGTTGACAGGTTTACCTCATCATCACACATGTTGCCTTTTAAGACCACCTACGTAGCTGAAGAATATGCGAGGTTGTATATTAAATACAAAGTACAACTAGATGGAGTTTCGAAATTTATTACATTAGGCAGGGGAGCTTAATTTACTACACATTTTTGGAAGTTTCTTTTCAGAAAAGGTTAGGTACCTACGTGAATTTGAGTAAAACTTTTCACCCTCAGACGAATGGACAAACAGAGTATACTATCCAAACACTTGAAGTTATACTACGAGCCTGTACGAGAGCCTTAAAAGGTAGTTGGGATGATCATCTACCCCTTATTGAATGTGCTTATCATGATAGCTATTGTTCAAGTATCAAACTGGTATCTTACGAAGGTTTATATAGAAGAAAGTTTAAATAATCAATTGGGTGATTTAAACCGAGTGGAACTGCCTTATTTGGGGATAGATTTGGTTCATTACGCTATAGAGAAGGTTAAGGGGGTACGACAGTACCTACAAGCTAAAACAAGTCATATGCTGAGATCCATTATTTTTATTAAATGTACAAGCTATGCGGTATGTGACTTATGAAGGGATATATATTGCCATTCTATATAGATAAGTGGAAAGATGAAAAAAAATAATAATAGTTTTTGTAAAGGTACAGTGGAGAAATCGAATCACGTAGGGAGCCAAATAAATGATGAAGTTAAAGTACCCGTGACTATTTCAAATGGGAGAGAGCGTTCAAGGTATGTAGTTGGGACAATAACAAGGAATATCCATAAGTATTATGTGTATATGCGTATATATGTTAAGATAAAGATGCATGGGATGTACATGAGACGATGTTACTAACATTCGAGGACGAATATTTCTAAGGGGGGAAGAATGTAACACCCCGTACCTTCCCAGCCCTACTTGACAATGTTGAACAATGTTTACTTAGGTGTCGAGAGCCATAAGTATGTATTTTGTAATGTTATTGATGAGATAATTGATCTTGGGCCTCGTACATATGATTAGACCTTTGTAGGAGGTGTTTTGTGACTTCGTGGAGAATTTGTGGGGTTAAAAATGAGGCTTGGAGGACCTCCAAACAATGTATATTAAAGTTAAGAAGTAAGTTAAAGAATAGAACTTGAAGTATCTAACCAAATCCGCGAAGAAAAGTCAAAGAAACGAAAATTTTAAAAGAATAGGAGTGGGGCGCGCCCAGGGGCCTGCAAGGATGCTCTAGGCTAAAATTTTTAGCCCACAGGCAGCAAGGTGGCACGCCCTTGCTTGTGCGCACCCTTCAAATGTTGGAAATTTTTCTAAGTCCCAAGGGTGCCCGGGGGCGTACCGGGCCGCTTTTTGCCACATTTCTTATACAACCACGACCCTATACATGGAATAATTGAATTAAGTGGCATTACATTTGATAATATTATTCATGAACGAATTTGGCATCCAAATGACGTTTTTACCCTTTTGGTCAAAATAAGTCATACGTGGCTAGAATCACTTATTTTTGGAATTGAGGCTAAGAATATGAATAGCGTGAGTGGGAATATTTTCATGAAATGTATGAAATGATTTAAACATGAGAAATTATTGATTTTATTGGGTTAAGTGATTTGGGCTCAATAAAAGCCCAAAATGAGGAAGAAAACCTGGGCCAAGAATGGGTCAAATGACCCGTTCTTCCATTGACCAAGCCCAACATAGCATTAAATGCCAAGAGTGGCTAAGGATGACCCCAAGTACTATATAAAGACCCAAAAATCAGATTTTATTCATTTGGTACTCTCATACCTTTTAGATATTTTCTGAAACATATCTCTCAAACCCTAAGAACCCTAAGCCTTCTTTTGGAGCAAGATCATCATTTCTCAAGATTGGGTAAGTGATTGTTCTTATGGATTAATATATTATATGCATGTAAGAGTATGTAGATCATGATGGGTATGTCAAAAAGTGTACATAATGCATTCTTGCTGTTTGGCTAAAAGATGTGTTATCCATGGAACTTAAACTTGAACTATGACTTGTGGTTTTGATGAAAGAGCATGGTATGTATGAAATATAAACATGTATGGTGTGATTATGTTTCTAAACTTTTTATTTTTCCATACATGTAATTTATGGGATTTTGGCCGATATGTGATATAAGGTGTATTAAGGTGACTTGATGGATTAATTGTGATATGGTGTGTGGTGTGAATGAGAAAGTGTAAAGGAGAAACTTTGTTGTGAAATTCTATTGGTATGTGATGTTTTGGTCAATGTTGGAAATGTTGTGGTATTATTGGTATGATAGTTTCATACATGGTATTGTCGAGGGGCAAATGCCATGTTAAGGCAATTATGTAACCTATTGTCGTTATATGCAATTGTAAGGTAGTTGGTGGTTAATGTAAATTCCGTTATGTACTGGTATTGTAGAGTGAAACATAAGGATGGAGCGGGACTATTTTTGGCACATTTAAGATTGTAGAATCGTATTGAGACTACAAGGTATGTAAGGTTACTCTTTCCGTACCTTTCTGCAGCATATAGTAAATACCTTGTTGTGGTACTTACTCATTTCCGAATTGTCCTAAGGCATCTCATTTCAGGTTATCATCTATTGTTAATCATATTAAGAGGCAAAGTCCTAGCTCGAGCCGATCCCAACATAACTTTATATTATGTTAAGACCCACTGATCAGTTGGGGCCCGAGTACGATATGATATAAGCGATAAGGAATAAACAATAAAGCGAAGAAAATATTTTATGTAAGGTACATGGTGCCACATATGCAGATCAATGGGTTATTCATATTGACTATCCTATTACATTTTGATTCTATTGACATATTTGCGACAGCTTCATATGGCCTTACATACTCAGTACATTCTCCGTACTAACCCCTCTTGGGGGACCGTACTGACCCCTCTTGGGGGATTTACCTTACTTGCTGTAGGCGCAGGTACTAGTAGACCTCCATAGAAGGTTGTGGATCTTCTGTGGACTTTTGGTGAGCTCTTGTTGGTTTGGGGCTTTCTGATTTGCTATGTACATTTATTTTGGTATTGTATATGTGCATAGAGCGGGGTCTTGTCCCGACTCTAGGTTGGTTATGGTTATGTATCTATAGAGGCTTTGTAGATGTTGTGGGATAGATGAAGAAAATGTTAGAAACGAATGTTTTGTCTTGAAGGCCCCAACGACCAAGTTACATAGTTATCATGTATGTTCCATGGTTTCCGCTATTGGCATCTAGTATCTATTTGTGGTGATGATGTTTATTGAGTAGCATGCTCATGAGTGTGTGAGGATGAAGATTGGTTCTCTCGGGCCTCATCGGCTCCGGGTGCCAGTCTGCCTCGATGGGATTTGGGGCGTGACATGATCAGTGGGCCATATATCATTCATCCAGCTGATCAGTAGGCTATAATATAATATAAACAATCTTCCACCTTATCGCTGGGCCATACTATAATATAAGCAAATATATATGTACCTTACTTCATTCCTTACTTATGAGAGATTAATACCTTTACTTGTGTAAGATTGATACATTTACTTCTGTAAAATTGATACATTTGCTCGTGTGAGATTGATACATTGGTGGTTGAAACATTATTGGAACTTTGGAACCATGTCCTAAAAAATGTGACACGTGAATAACAATTGATCAATGAATAAGGTATATGTAATAGATGACAACCTAAAATGAAATACCTTAAAACATTTGGGAATGGAACAAGTACAATGACAATGTGAACACTATGTGTTGCAGAAGGATACGGAAAGAGTAACCTTACATACCTTATCTTTCCCAATATGAATATACAATCCTATAGGTGAATACAATAATCCATCTCCTTCCTTACATGTTACTCTACACCACAAGTACATCACGAAGCTTCCATTAACAACTAACTACATTACAAGTGCATAACACGACAATGAATTACGTGACTACCATATAACGTCATTTCTCCCTCTTACAATACCATTTATTGCATCACCATACCAATAATACCATAACATTCCACACATTGACCAAGACATCATAAACCAATAACATTTCACACCAAGTTTATCCTTTACACTTCCTCATTAACATTACGCCACAATTACTCCATCAAGTCATCCCAATACCTTTCACAATAACACATGAAAAAAATACATAATTGATACAATTTAAAATACCTTTGGGATACTTATTTAAAGTCATTCAAAAGGTACCACAAGTTGATAATTGCATCCATGAAAGGTATTGGGGTCTTGGGGGATCATAGAGAGACAAAAACATGCAAAATGGAATCCTAGACTGACCTGCGAAGTCACCTGCACCCACAGGTGTTTGAGGTGCAGCCGTAGGTGCCTCTTGGCAGTGTCCAGGGGCACCTACGAAGTCACCTACACCCGTAGGTGCCTTAGTCTGCAAGGGCGGGTGCCCGTTTCGGCCAAAATGGATCTCTTTTTTTTTTTTTTTTTGTAATGAATGGTCCATGATCATAATTAAACTTCTCTTTTCATATTTGAAGTTATCATGGATTCCAAAAAAACAGCCATGGTTTCACAACGCATATAAACATCAAAAAACTATATTTTCCTTTCAATACGTCACCAAATCCATGACCAATTTCGTAATAACAATACCACAAGTTGTACACATAGAGAAAGCAAATTAGGAACATAACCATATCATACATGTATACATCTCATCCATATCATTCACTCCTTTCAAGATCTCAAGTCTAGGATTTTATGTACTATATGTGTCTGCATTTTTATTCCACCTTTAGGCTCTAATCTGTCCACATATCGATGGACTCGGTCTTCCATTGTGGCCACTACATTCGGAGCATATCAGGCAAAAGAATTAAACCAAAGACTGTATTTTCTGACACTCATATTCCCCTGATGGAGATTTAAGAACTGATCTGCACGAGCCTCTTGGATCTCATATGGAAGATAGTGATCAAGGAATGCCATTTTAAATTCTTGCCAACTAGCTGGATTTGTGCCAATACCCCTCGATCGTTTCCAATCTTTATACCAAAATATAGCTTCTCCTTTCAATCTATATGTCGCAAGTTCCACTGTTTCTATACCCGCCACATGCATAACCTCTAGAGCCCTTTGAATTTGATCCACAAAGTCCTGTGGGTCTGCATTCGGATCTGTCCTAGTGAATGTGGGGGGATCTAATTTAAAAAAACTCTGTCCGTCGACTAGCTACTCTAGCCGCGCCATCCTCACTTGTCATTGGACCAACTTGTATCTGAGTTTGTGCAGCAACTATCTGAGTCAACATATGCACTACATTTCTTAAATCCTGGTCAGTGGCATTCATAGGTGGCTCTGCAGGTACTTCTCTACCTCTCGACTCTTCTAGAGCTGGAAAAGTAGAAGAAGACCGCGATGCAATTTCAGTGTCAGCTCCACCTTGACTAACTTGGTCAGGTGGTGATTTAATCGTGCCTTCTCCGACAAGTATATCTACTTGCTTACTTTTGGCCCTACCTCATCTTGTCATCGACATGTTACTATAACAAAGAAAACCAATTGCAATGGTCAGATATAATTCCCCCTACAACATTGGATATATTGCACGGTCTAGAAATGAAGAAATGAAACAACTCCTAAATGTCCCATAGCCTCCTACTTATAAATGTGGTGCACAACACATCCATAAGCAAGACTCTACTCAGACACAACTTTGTAGACACCCTTAGAATGACCTGCTCTGATACCACTTTTGTCACAACCCAAATCCCATTGAGGCGGACTGGCACCCGAAGCCGTTGAGGCCCGAGAGAACCAATATTTGATCATGTACATTCATATGCATGTCTCTGTATGAACATCATTATATCTCATACAACAATGCAGAAGTCATCGAAACATATGTTATATACGAAACTTGGTCGTTAGGGCCATCAAGTCAAAATGGACATACATCCCTTACATTTATATTCCCACATACGTCTAAAAGCCTCTAACAGATACATGTACATAGCCAACCTATAGTCGGGATAAGTCCCCACTTTATACAACATTACAATACCAAACCAAATGTACACATGTGACTCGAAAAGCCTCGAACCAACTGGAGCTCACCAAAGATCCGCAACTGACCTGCAAACTACTGTGGAGGTCTACTAGCACCTGTGCCTGCAGCAAGTAAGGTAAGTCCCCCAAGGGACGTCAGAACGAGGAATGTACTGAGTATGTAAGGCCATCAGAAACTGCATGATACATAAGTATTTCAATCATATCAAGTACAAGTGAATAATTAATATGGATAAACCTTCATTCTGTATATATATGGAACCATGTACATTGCTTTCATTACTTTCATTTTCGATCCTTCATTCATATCGTTATCATTTATATAATATATCGTTCATATATACTTTTCTTCAAGTGATATACTTTCATTCAAGTGCTTTACTTCTTTGCTTGTTTTTACCTTCATCCTTCTTACCATTCATCCAGCTGATCAGTGGGCCATATATCATTCATCCAACTGATCAGTGGGCTATAATATAATATAAACAATCTTCCACCTTATCGGTGGGCCATACTATAATATAAACAAATATATATATACCTTACTTCATTCCTTACTTGTGAGAGATTGATACCTTTACTTGTGTAAGATTGATACATTTACTTGTGTAAGATTGATACATTTGCTCGTGTGAGATTGATACATTGGTGGTTGAAACATTATTGGAATTTTGGAACCATGTCCTTAAATATGTGACACATGAATAACAATTGATAAATGAATAAGGTATATGTGAATAACAATAGATGACAACCTGAAATGAAATACCTTAGAACATTTCGAAATGGAAAAAGTATAATGACAATGTGAACACTATGTGTTACAGAAGGATACGGAAAGAGTAACCTTACATAACTTATCTTTACCAATATGAATATACAGTCGTATATGTGAATACAACAATCCAGCTCCTTCCTTACGTGTTACTCTACAACACAAGTACATCACGAAGCTCCCGTTAACAACTAACTACATTACAAGTACATAAGACGACAATGAATTACGTAAAACCATATAACATCATTTTACCCTCTTAAAATACCATTTATTGCATCACCATACCAACAATACCATAACATTCCACACATTGACCAAGACATCATAAACCAATAACATTTCACACCAAGTTTATCCTTTACACTTCCTCATTAACATTACATCACAATTACTCCATCAAGTCATCCCAATAACTTTCACAATAACACATGAACAACAATCCATAATTGATACCATTCAAAATACCTCCGGGGTACTCCTTTAAAGTGATTCAAAAGGTACCACAAGTTGATAATTGCATCCATGAAGGGTATAGGGGTTTTGGGGGACCATAGAGAGACAAAAACATGCAAAAACGGGGTCCTGGAGTCACCTACGAAGCCACCTGCACTCGTAGGTAGTTGATGTGCATCCGCAGGTGCCTCTTTCCAGTGTCCAGGGGCACCTACTAAGTAACATGAGCCCGCAGGTGCCTTCGTCTGCGAGGGCGGGTGCCCATTTCGACCAAAATGGGTCTCTTTTGGGTTCTTTTTTTGTAATGAATGGTACATGATCATAATTAAACTTATATTTTCATATTTTAAGTTATCATGGATGCCAACGAACAGCCATGGTTTCACAACGCACATAAACATCAAAAAACTACATTTTCCTTTCAATACGTCACCAAATCCATGGCCAATTTCGTAATGGCAATACCACAAGTTGTACGCATAGATAAAGCAAGTTAGGAACATAACCATATCATACATGTATACATATCATCCATATCATTCACTCCTTTCAAGATCTCAAGTCTCCTTTCAAGTTTAGGACACATATATGACACATCTTTTAGCAAAAAAGCAAAAGTGGACTTCTTAACACTTTTAGAAATAACCATCATTATATACACAATCTCTCATGCATATAATATATTAAACCATAAGAATAAAAACTTAACAATACTTGAAAAGAGGTGATCTTGCCCAAACAAGTGTAGTTGCCTTAGGGTTTGAAGGTGAAGAGAAAATATCCTTGGGAAAATTCTAGATTTTGTACATGTGTGGAATGGTGAATAAAATATGATTTTCACCTTATATATACCCTTTAAAGTCATCCTTAGCCAATACTTTTGGTCAATAATTGATTTGTTGACTTGGTCAAGATGAATGGATCATTATTCCCTTTTTGGGCCATGTCTTTTGGTGTAATTTTGGCCCTCCATTGAGCCCAATAGCACAAGATTATTTCAGCCCACCTAATTAAGGTGTAATACCTCAACAATATGATGTTTGATTAACTCCATAAATGTTACGGTAATCAATTAGGTTCGGAAATGTACGGGGTGTTACAAAATCATGATGCAAATTTTGGGGGCATTATAATATCTCCCCCTTGTGATTATTCATCCTACAACATAGACTGAAACTAGAATTAAGGAATGGGTGTAACCTATCATTCCTTAATAGATTAAACATAACTGAATCACGCTAAGACTTAGAACTCTTTCAAGAATATATGAGCACGAGCATAACACGAACATACTAGATAACAACAATGACATGATATCTCTAAAAGTTATTATAGGAATAAGGCTGGTATAGTAATGCGGTAATGCTAGCCCAAATTATGAGATTCTAAATATTATATCTCCTTAGGAACTTTCACCCTCCAGAGCAATACTTTTTTTAACCCTATTAAAAAACTAACATTACTTTATATTCAAGGAGACACCAGTGACATCATTTTTTCCCATATGTACATCCACACAATATTCAAGCTTATCAACTTAAATATCTTCACACACTATGACAATCTTACAAGGCCAATCACATAAAACTAGCGTCAATATATCTAATCTATCATTCTTTCCCCCTTAATTTAAAGACGCTTGTCCTTGTTTCTATATATCTTAGCATTCTAAAATTTGGTTTAAGATTCTCCTTGGATGAAGTTATAGAAATTTTATGCTAGGCTAGTCATGGATGAATTCCAAGTGTGTTGTGGTCTAGATAAATCCGATAATGGATAAGTTGATGAATATGTGATTTGAGACCATAATATGATAGCTATAAGGTTAAGGACTTTGAAGAAACTTTTGGAATTGAATTTGGGTTAGTAGAACTCCAAATATAGAATTTGATGTAAAAGGGGTTAGTTCGCAATGTCAAAATCTATAAGTGTGATGCAAAATTGATAATAATCTGGGAATGTCAAATTTCTACCTCTCCTAGATAGCTAAAGCGGGAAGCAGACTACTAACACAAGCCCACAATAGTGGGAAATTTCTTGCTATAGCAAAAGTCAATATTAGCGGGAATCAGGCTGCTATAGTAGGCTACGTGTAGTTGAATGATATTTTTAGACATAAAATGTATTTTTCATTCCAAACTCATTCAAGACCAGGAGAGGACAATTTAGAGCGAATTCCATCAGTTTTCACCCAAATTCCTTCATTGAGGTAAGGTAATCCACCTATTTAACTAGTTTTTTTATAATTAATCCTTAGAATCACTAGATTTTTATCATGGTGGAGGAAATAACTTGACCTATGTTGGTTTTTTGGTATAAAGTAGTAAAAAAAAGGTGTAATCCTTTTATTATTGTCAAGGGTGGATGGGTTTTGATTGCATGGTTAGAATTCGTTCTAGAAAACATGAATTTTATAGAATTAAAGTGGAATAAAGGTAGCAAATCCCTAAAATAAGGGAATGATCATGATTTTAACCTTAGAGTTATGGGATTAGGTTGTAATCCTTGAAAATATTAGAGCATTATTTGATGTGAATGTATTATTGTTTTAGACTACAATCAAATCGAGGTTGCAGGACAATGCAAGGCACAAGTTTGTTAGAGCATTGCATGGCTTGGATTGAGGTAGGTAATGGTTGAATTGGATGTAAAAATTAAATTTGGTTTATGTGTGTATGTTAACTGCCTATTTGTCTACTTGTTGCAATGCAAGCTATTGATTATTGACTTATTGGATAATTTTACAAGTTGTTTGATTATCTGAAATAAGACTATGTAAAAAGGACTTGGTTGATATGCATGTGTGGTTGAACTATCTCATTATGTGATTCTATATGTTGTGGTATCGTTAGATATTGTGAGATGAATAAGCAAAGTTTGATCGTCATGAAATTTGTGGAATTCATGGAGTATAACAGTGGGGACATTTAATAAGGGTGGTATAACACATGATTTGGAAAAGGGTGGCATACACTATTTGTCAGGGTTATTTGGTACATGAACTGAGCTCGTCCCATGCAAGTCATGGCTAGTGGGCATTTATAAGACTCTAAGCATGTATGCACACGATATTGGTTAGTTTGATGATTCCATGTGTTAACCGACTTTTATTATTGTGTTATTTTAGTTCCTTGAGTGAACCGGGTTATATTGATGTTGTTATTTGGATCCATGAGTGATATTGGCTATTGATATACTTGAAATGAGTTAATATTGTTGAAGGTCAATAAAAAGTTAATTGTCGCAAGGTTGAGTTAATTGTTAAGAGTCATGGTAATTGACTTGGTTGAATATTTGTACTTGTACTATGCTTTCCTGGTTTACCTGATTAATTGTTAAAGAAGGACTAAGTAAATGTATAATTGCTAAGTATTACATGGTTACTCTTGTATATAAATTATTGGTTATGTGTGTTAATATTTGTTAAGTTGAGTTGGGCTTTGACCCCTACTAGTACATACTGATTTTGTACTGATACTACCATGTGCTCTTCTTTTTCTAAAGTGTAGAGCATATTATAGTGTCTCAGGCAAGACCTCATTTGTAGATATTGATTGCTTTCCTACTCAAGGGTGAGCTTCATTATTCGAGTATCCATGGGTCTTCTTACGCTATGTTCTTGTATACTTGTTTCTGACACAGACAGATTAGTTTTTGTTAATTTTCTGGGTTATACCTACAAATTATTTTGTTTAGATGTTTTGGAATTATGACCTATAGTTTTGGAGGGCGTTTTAGACATTTAGATATTATTCCACATTGTTTCTTTTTAGAACTATTTCAGCTATTGTTATGATAATTGAATTTTCTTGTTCTTATTTAAAATTGGCTAATTGTTGATATTGGTTATTCGGGTTAGATAGTTCATCCATCGGACAGTTAGTGTGGGTGCCACCTACGATGGGGTTTGGGTCATAATAAAGTTTGTATCAGAGCCCTAGGTTCATTGATCTCATCATACAAAAATGAGTATTAGAGTCTTGCAGAATGGTACAAAGAAGTCTATACTTTTTTTGAGAGGCTATAGGACTTTAGGAAAATATCACAACTTTTTTATTTCATGCTATAACTTGATTCCCATTGGAATCTGACGATCCAAATTGGTATCTGACCTCTTCACTTTATTACTTTGTAGATGGTAAATACAAGAGCTAACAGAGTTAGAGCAGGAGCTCCCGTACCAGTGATTCCAGTCGTAGAACCCGCCACCAGAAGAAGAGGAAGAGGTAGGGAAACAACCTGGTCGGGGTGGATCCTAAACTATAGCTAATCTAGCCAAACAGAGATCTGATACACCTCTCCTACCTGAGGATCATCACAATGAGGTTATAAATAAGGAGGTTCTATAACAAAGGAGGAAGTACCAATTTTGGGAGGTAAACCCCATCCTCAATTATAGTTTGAGTTGATTCAAAAGGTACTGGGTTTTCTAAGCGGGATGGAAGGTTTTGGAGCCACGCCCACAATGCCTAAATACCAATAGTTAGGGGTGCATCATGCTGCTACAGTAGCCCCAAGGATGGATTAGTTTTCTGGGATAGAAGCTTTCCCTCATCTGGTATTAGGTCTTGTTATGACCGGGATTGAGCATGACATATTGACTAAGTTTTTGAAGATGAAACCTCCAACCTTTATTGGTTCTATCACAAAGGATACTTTTGAGCTTATTATTGACTGTTATAAGATGCTGTATAAGATGTGTAAAGCCGGACGGTGTAGAATTTGTGATCTTTTAACTGCATGGTGATGCTAAGCAGTGGTGGAGGGCTTATATGTAATGTCGGTCAAGAGATTTACCTATATTGACATGGACTCAGTTCCATACCCTATTCGTAGAGAAGTATGTGCCACACACCTTGCATGACAAAAAGAAGGATGAGTTTTTTGCCCTTAAAAAGGGTAACATGTCTGTTACAGCCTACGAGGCTAAGTTTTATGCCTTGTCAAGATATGCCACCCATTTTCTTGACACTAAAGAGGAGAGGATTTGTCTCTCTGTGAAAGGTTTGACTACTGACTTGTAGGTTATGGTATTGTAGATTAATTCTTTAGGGAAGACTTTTAATGATGTGTCTAACTTTGCAAAGAAAGTGGAAGGAGTTAAATAGGTTGGGCATACAAAGATAGCAACAAAGAAAGCTCAAAATACTGATAATTTTAGTGGATCTTATTCCAGGGGACATAGTCATCAAGTCTACCTAGCTCATCTGATATAGAAAGCTCACTACCAGTATCTACAGGGGGTCTATCAGGGACCACTCAGCAGACTTCAGTTGTGGGAAGACAAGGGGCTTTATATTTTTCTGTTAGCCAGCCTTCATTGGATAGAGCTTGTTTTACTTGTGGAGGTGTTGATCACTTCAAAAGGAATCATCCTAATAGTAGGCAGGTGAGTTTTTAGATTTAACAGTAGTCTAGAGCTATTGTTTTAGTTTGTAACGGTAGTGGTGGTAATGTAGGTAGAGGTGGAGCATAGCCTACTAGAGAGGTTTCTCAGATTGATGATAAAGATCATTGTTATGGCATTCCAAGAAAATCCTAGTCGGGGGCTTCAGATACAATCATTATAGGTACCACTCTTGTCTATGACTGAATGGCTATGATCTTTTTAGATCTGGGTTATATTTATTCATATGTGTCTATTAAATTTACCTTGGGTTTATACATGGTTTGTGATATGCTTGACTTACCTATGTATGTATCTACTCTAGTTGGAGATTCTGTGGTAGTGACTCAAGTATATCGTGCTTTCTCTATGATGTTTATGGGCTTTTAGATTTGGGTAGATTTGGTGATTCTGGGTATGCTAGATTTTTATATTATCCTGGGTATGACTTAGTTGTCTTTGTATCATGTTGTACCTAATTGTAATGCTAAGGCTATGACCTTAAATATGCCGAGGATGTATAGGTTAGAATGGGAAGGTGTTTAAATGTCTGGTCTGTGAAAATAATTTCATTCATTCATGGTAAGAAGCTAGTGGGGAAGGGGTGTTCGCGCTCTTTTTGGTACATCTTTGGGACACTAGTGCTGAGGTCCTCTCTATTGAGTTAGGTCTCGTAGTGTTTGAATTTCAGGAGGTATTTCCTACTGACTTGCTTGGTATGCCTTTTTATTGGGACATTGATTTTTATATTGATTTAGAGTCGGGCACTCGCCTAATCTCTATTTAGCCCTATAGGATGGCTTCAACTGAGGTAAGAAAGCTCAAGACTCAGCTGTAGGAGATACTTGATAAGGGATTCATTTATTTTAGTACTTTGCCTTGGGGTGCTCCAGTGCTTTTCATTAAGAAAAATATTGGTAGAATGAGAATATGTATAGACTATCGACAGCTGAATAAGGTGAACATCAAGAACAAATACCCATTTCCCAAATAGATGACTTATTTGACCAGCTGCAGGGTGCTTCAATGTTTTCCAAGAGAGATTTGAGGTCAGGGTATCACCAGCTGAAGATATGGCCTAAGGATATTCCCATAACAGCTTTCAGGACCCGTTATGGGCATTACGAATTCTTAGTGATGTCCTTTGGATTGACTAATACACCCATAACATTCATGAGCTTGTGTAATGGTATACTTGATTCTTTCTTAGATACGTTTGTTATTGTATTTATTGATGACATTTTGGTTTAATATAAGAGTAAGGAGGAACATGCATGTTATTTATACATAGTCTTAGGTATTTTAAAAGAGAAGTAACTTTATGCTAAATCCTCTAAGTGTGAATTTTGGATATCGTCCGTGTCCTTTTTGGGGCTTGTAGTTTCTGAAAAGTAGGTGATAGCTAAATTGGAGTTTAAAACTCAATTTGGTTAATGTGTGAATGTTAACTACCTATTTGACTACTTGTTCTAATGCATCTATTGACTATTTGGATAGTTTTACAAGTTGTTTGATCACCTAAAATGAGATTATATAAAAAGGGCTTGTTTGATATGCAAGTGTGGTTGAACTATCTCATTATGTGATTGTATATGTTGTGGTATTACTATATATTATGAGATGAATAGTTAAAGGTTGATCATCACAGAATTGGTGGAATTCAGAGAGTATAAGGGTGGGCACGTTGGAATAAGCGTGGTATAAGACGGTTTGGTATAAGGGTGGAAGACACTTGGTGCCTGTGTTATTTTGAACATTGACTGAGCTCGTCCACTGTAGGTCATGGCTAGTGGACATTTAAAAAACCCTTAGCATGTGTGTACATGGTATTGGTGAGTTTGATGGTTTCATGAGTCAACCAGGTTATATTATTGTGTTATTTTAGTTCCTTGGGTGAATCGGGTTATATTGATGTTTTTATTTGGATCCATCAGTGGTTCGGGCTATTGATATACTTGAACTGAGTTAATATTGTTGAATTTCAATAAAGAGGTAATTCTGGAAAGGTTGAGTTAACTGTTAAGAGTCATGGTAATTGACTTGGTTGAATATTTGTACTTGTACTATGCTTTTCTGGTTGACCTGTTTAACTGTTAAGGAAAGACTAAGTGAATGTATAATTGGTACGTGTTACATGGTTGCTCTTGTTTACAAATTGTTGGTTTTGTGTTCACATTTATTGAGTTGAGTTGGCCTATGACCCTACCAATACATAGTGGATTTTTACTATACTACCATGTGCTCTTCTTTTTGTTGAGTACTAAACATATTCTAGCGGCTTAGACGAGTGTAACACCCCGTACCTTCTCGACCCTACTTGACAAACTTGAACCATGCTTACCCTAGGTTCGAGAGCAATAAGTACACATTTTGCAATGTTATTGATGGAACATTTGACATTGTGCTAGTAAATATGATTAGACCTTTGTAGTAGGTGGTATTTGTGACTTTGTGGAGCATTTGTGGGGTGAAAAGTGAGGTTTAAGGGACATCCAAGCAAAGGATCTTAAAGATAAGAGGCAAGCAAAATGTTGGCACTTGAAAGATCCAACCAAATCAGCAAAGAAAAGTCGAAATCAAGAATTTAGTGTGGGGCGCTGCAGGTGGCGTACTAGGCCGCTCTGGCCTGAATTTTGTTTGTCACAGGCAGCAAGGGGGCGTGCCAGGCCGCTCCTGGCCACCTTTTCCAAAGCTGAAATTTTTCCAAGTCTCAGGGGCGCTCGAGCGTACCAGGGTGCTTTTTACCCGATTTCTTCTACGATTATTAGTCTATGAAGAGGACTCTTGGGTTATGGTATCATTATTCCATCATAGTAGAGCTACTCTTGAGAAATTTTGGCATCCGAGTTGGGTTTAATTCTTCGTCACAAGTATTTTATCAAATTATGGTCAATTAAGCCATGAGTGGCTAGAATTTCTTATTTTTGGAGATTGAGGCTACGAACATGAATCTCGTGAGTTGAATATTGTTGTAACATTTATGTAATTATTTAAACATGAGATAATTGGAGTATTACACATTCAAATTGGTGGGCTAAGTTAATATGTGTTAATGGGCTCAATTTGAGGCCCAAAATGAAGCCAAAAGACATGGCCCAATGGGTCAAATGACCCATTCTTCATTTGACTAATCAATTATTGACCAAAGTGGCTAAGGATGACTTCAAGGGACTATAAAAAGGCACCAAAAATCAGATTTTATCCATAAAAAGGCCCATGCCATTCTAGACTTTTCCAAGGAAACAAAAAGAGAGATTTTCTCTCAAACTCTTAAACCCTAAGTCTTCTTCTTGGACAAGATCATCATTTTACAAGCCTTGGTAAGTGTTTATTCTTATGATTTAATATATTATATGCATGAGATATTATGTAGATAATGTTGGTTATGCTTGCAAGTGTTGAGTAGTGCACTTTTGCTTTTTGATAAAAGATGCATCATCATGTGATTGGAACTTGAAAGAGGACTTGATGCTTTGATGAAAGTGAATGGTATGTATGAAATATCAACATGTATGGTGTGGTTATGTTCCTTAACTTTTTATTTTTCTGTAACATCCCGTATCTACTAAACCCTACATGACGACGTTGAACAATGGTTACTCAAGTGTCGAGAGTCAAAAAGTATGTATCTTGTAATGTTATTGATGAGATGATTGAAATTTGTCCTAGTACATGGGATTAGACCTTTGTAGGAGGTGTAACACCCCATATGTTGTCGAACCTGTACGACTACGTGTACATCTATGGAATTCATCAAACATGAGAGATTTGATAAATTATTCATTTATTTGTTGGGGTTTATATGAGTCTTGTTCCATTGGGCCAAATTAGGCCCAAGGATCATAAGAAAGACTTGGCCCAATGGGGCAAAACATGATCCAATCTTCTTTTTGACTAATCAACCATGCATTTAATGCCAAGAGATGGATAAGAGTGACTTGAGGGACCTATATATATATATATATAAGGAATTATACATAAAATTTGGTGGGCTAAAGAAGTCTTGAGCCATTGGGCTCAACGGAGGCCCAAAAATCATATAAATACATGGCCCAAATGAAGGAATGACCCATCCTTGACCCATTCTTGCAAGACCAAGTCAATATATTAGGATTGGACCAAGTGTGTGGTTACGAAGCACCATTAGGGTACTATATAATATGGAAATAATCAGATTTTATTCATTTGTTACACCCATGCCTTTTCTAGAATTTTCTCAACATATCCTTTTCTCACACAAACCCTAGACCTTCATCCTTTGGACCAAGATCATTATCTTGCAAGAATTGGTAAGTGTATATTATCATGGTTTAATATATTTTATGCATGGAATATGGTTTATATCATGTTGTTTATGTTGGTGAAGTGTGAGAAGGTCGCTATGTGTAAAACAATTTGTGTTTGCTAAATCGGAGGATGGTTTTGTCTTGTAAACTTGAACATGGACTTGTAATCTTGAAGGAAATTAACTTGATGGATTCCATATTGACATGTGAGATGTGATTATAGTCTTGCCTTGTTTTATCCTTGTGTATAATGTTTGGGATTGTTGTCGTAAATTTGGTTATGGATTTGGTGACGGATTGAAAAGAAAGTGTGGTTTTGGTGATGTTTATATGTGTTGTGAGACCATGGATGATTGTTGGCATCTAATATGATAAAAAATATGTTAAAATAAGTTTGGTTATGATCATGGACCATTCATTGCATTAAAATACCCAAAGGAGACCATTTCGTACCAAAACGGGCATCCGCCCCCACAGACAAAGGAACCTGCGGGCGTAGATGCCTCTGGATGCTGCCAGAGGGCATATACGCACGTACCTCAGCCACCTGTGGGTGCAGGTGGCAGTGCAGGTCAGCCCAAGAGTTAGTTTTGTGTGTTTTCGTCTCTAGTTGATCCCCGGAAGCCCCTATACCCTTTTTGGATGTAATTATCGACTTGTGATGTCGTTTTAATGACTTTAAAGGGGTGTATGGAGGCATGTTGGACTATGTTAAGTATGTATTGTTGTTTATAAGTTGTTATGGGGCAAGTTGATAGGAGAAATTGTGACGGAACGATAATAAGGAAGCATAAAAGGTAAGTGTAATGTGAAATGCTATTGATGTATGATAACTTGGTCAATGTGTGGAATGTTATGGTGTCGTTGGTATGAGAATGTAGTGGATTGTATTATAAGGGGTGATATGACCTTATACGGCAGTCATATAGCTCATTGTCGTTTTGTACACTTGTACGGTAAATAGTTGTTAACGAGAGCTCCATTATGAACTTGTGTTGTAAAGTGAAACATAAGGAAGGAGATGGACTGTTGTGTTTATATATATACTGGTGTATTCATACTTGGACGTAAAGGTATGTAAGGTTACTCTTTGTGTATCCTTCTGTAGCATATTGACATTGTATCTATTCTAGTCCAAAATGTCCAAAGGTATACCAGTTCAGGTTGAGATATATTGTCATTCACATGTGTCCGACTCTTAGACGAATTATGATTTACATATCTCCTATTCATTGACCAAATTTCCAAAGTTGTCATAATGTGGTAAATTCTAAGGAAGATATATCAAAGAAAGTAAAGATGTAAAGAGAGTCTATTCAGTCTTGAATAGTCGTTCCAATCATGTCATGTTCCAATAGTATTCACCTTGACATTACGCTTGTTCCATCCTGAAATGTGCTAAGGTATCCTATATCCGGTTATCAATGGTCATTATCATATGTTTCCTACTCATTGATCAATTGTGAATCTCATGTCTCACATTCATGAGTAGTGTTCCAAAAGCCCAATAAGGTTACATTCCAAGTTCCAATAGTGGTTATATTAAGGTATCTTGTTTATTGATTATTGTCCAATGGTTCCAATGGTGTTATGTTTCCAATAAGACTATGTTTCCAATAATGTTTATTTACATGTCTTGTATCATTAGTTATGGTTCCAAAGCTTCCAAAAATGTTATGCCAAAGGAGTGTATCAATCTCTCACAGGTGAATGTACCAATCTCTCAAAAGTAAAGAAGTGAAGTAATGCATATGTGGTTAATGATCAAGTATGGGTGGCAGCTTTGGGTGCATAAGCCTAGCTCAAGCCGACCCCAGGATCAGGGGATAGTCCTAGAGGCATAAGCCTAGATCGGACCGAACCTAACAGGGGGTAGCTCTAGAGGTATGAACCTAGCTCGAGCCTAACCTGACACATTGATTTATGGGTGGCAGCTCTAGAGGTAAAAAACCTAGCTCAAGCCGATCCCAATATATTGATTCATAGGGTGGCAGCTCTAGAGGCATAAGCCTAGCTCGAGCCGATCCCAACATAACATTATGTTATGTAAACCCACTGATCAGTCGGGGCCCGGGTATTACAGTTCACAGGCAAAGATGAATAACCATAGAATCAAAGAAACAAAGAAAGTAAAGAAAGCAATATACATGGTTTCCAAAGTACAGTATTGTGACTTATCCATATTGATCATATATTGTACCTGAGTTCATTGACATGTCTACATATCATACAAGTTTCATATGGCCTTACATACTCAGTACATTCTTCGTACTGACCCCTCTTGGGGGATTTACCTTACATGCTGCAGGCGCAGGTTCTAGTAGTCCTCCATAGTAGGTTGCCAGTTGTTGCAGATCATTGGTGAGCTCCAGTTAGTTCGGGGTTTCTCCGAGTCACAGTTGTTCACATGTTTTGGTGTTGTACATGTTGTAAAAAGTGGGGACTTGTCCCAACTTTTAGTTCACTTTGGTCAATGCACTTGTTAGAGGCTTTTGTAAACAGATGTGGGTGTATAAATGTAAGAGGTACATGTCATTTTGACTTGATGGCCTCAATGGCCAAGTTTCATTTATGTATATATTTCACATGTTCCATGAATTTCATGGTTAGCATTATAAGCTCCTATGTGATTTACGATGTTCAGTAGGGTATGCATATGAATGAACATAGGCAAAGCTTGGTTCTCTCGGGCCTTATCAGCTACGGGTGCTAATCACGCCTCGTTAGAACTCGGGCGTGACATTTTCTATAAGTATAATTTGTGGAATTGTTGTCGATATGTGGTTATGAAATGTATTGGAGTGATTTGGTGAATTAATGGTGACGTGGTGTTAATGAAGAAGCGTAAAGGGTGAACTTAATGTGAAATGCTATTGGTTTATGATTTTATGGTCAATGTGTAGAATGTTGTGGTATTTTTGGTATGACAATGCCGTGAATGGCATTGTAAAGGGGGAAACGACATTATAAGGCAAACATGTAACTCATTGCCATCTTATGCACTTGTAAGGAAGTTGGTTGTTAACGTAAGCTCCATTATGTACCTGTGTTGTAGAGTGAAACGTAAGGAAGGAGCTGGACTATTGTATTCACGTTCACATATAGGATTGTGTATTCATATTGAGAAGATAAGGTATGTAAGGTTACTCTTTTCGTATCCTTATATAGCATATTGTTCACATTGTCATTGTACTTGTTCCATTTAGAAATGTTCTAAGGTACCTCATTTCAAGTTGTCATATATTGTTATTCATGAGTCGCATAATTGGGGACATTGTTCCAAGTTCCAACAATATTACGTTCTCAAGTTCCAATAACGATGTTATAACCACAAATGTATCAATCTCACAAAAGTAAAGGAATAAAGTTATGCATATAGGGTTTATTGTTTGAGAATCGGGACGACTCAAAGGGGCACATAAGCCTAGCTCGAGCGGACACTAATACTATATTATGACTACCCACCAATAAGGTGGATGACTACCCACTGATAAGGTGGATGACTATATTTTGACCCACCAATAAGGTGGATGACTACCCACCGATAAAGTGGATGACTAATAATGATGATGATCGTAAAAGTAAAGAAAGTATATTACTTAAATAAAAGTATATACGAATGATGGTATATGAACAATAATGAGTGATCGAATAATGAGCGTAACAAAAGCAATGAACATGGTTCTACAAATAGACCGGTGGTGTATCCATATTGACTATTCTCTTATACTCTGATTCCATTGAAGTACCTATGTATCATACAGTTTCATATAGCCTTACATACTCAGTACATTCTTCGTACTGACCCACATGGGGGACTTACCTTACTTACTGCAGGTGCAGGTGCTAGTAGACCTCCACAGTAGGTTGCAGATCATTTGCCGGTCTTTGGTGAGCTCCAGTTGGTTCGGGGCTTTCCGAGTTATAGTTATACATTTGATTTGGTAGTGTAAAGGTTGTATAAAGTGGGGACTTGTCCCGACTGTAAGATGGTTATGTGTATGCATCTGTTAGAGGCTTTGGAGACATATGTGAGAATATGAACATAAGGGATGTATGTCCATTTTGACTTGATGGCCCTAACGACCAAGTTTCATATATGTATATATCACATGTTTCCATGACTTCCGCTATTAGCATTTTAAATCTCTATGTGATGGTGCTTCTTATTGAGTGACATGCGTATGAATGGACATAAACAAAGATTGGTTCTCTCGGGCCTTATCGGCTTCGGGTGCCAGTCCGCCTTGTTGGAATTTGGGGCGTGACAAAAATGGTATCAGAGCAGGTCGTCCTAAGGGTGTCTACAAAGCCGTGTCTGTGTAGAGTCTTGCTTATGGATGTGTTGTGCACCACATTTATAAGTAGGAGGCTACGGGGCATTTAGGAGTTATTTATTTTCTTCACTTCTAGATCGTGCAATAGAGCCAATGCGGTAAGTGGAATCGTATCTAACCATTGGAATCAATTTTCTTTGTTATAGTAAAATTCCAATGACAAGACGAGGTAGAGGAAAAGGTAAGAAAGGTGAAGGAATGAGTAAATCACCACCTGACCAAGCTAGTCAAGGTGGAGTGAACACTGAAATTGCATCGTGGTCTTCTTCTACTTTTCCAGCTCCGAAAGAGCCAAGAGGAAGAGAAGTACCCGCAGAACCGCCAATGAATGCCACTGACCAGGATTTAAGAAATGTAATACATATGTTGACTCAGATTGTTGCTGCACAAAGTCAAGGATGAGCTGGTCCAACGACAAATGAGGATGACGCGGCTAGAGTAGCCAGTCAGCGGACACACGATTTTCTGAAATTAGACCCTCCCATATTCACTGGGTCAGATTCGAAAGCAGATCCACAGGACTTCGTGGATCAAATCCAGAGGGCTCTAGATATTATGCACGTGACGGGCGTTGAAACAGTTGAACTTGCGGCCTATAGATTGAAAGGTGAAGCTATATTGTGGTATGAAGTGGGAAGAAATCTCGTGGTATCGGTGCAAATGCACTTAATTGGGAAGAATTTAAAGCAGCATTCCTTGATCACTATCTTCCCTATGAGATCCGAGAGGCTCATTTGGATCAACTCTTAAATCTCCGTCAAGGGAATCTAAGTGTTAGAGAATACAGTTTGCAGTTTAATACTTTGGCTCGATATGCTCCAAATGTAGTAGCCACAATGACAGACAGGGTCCATCAATATATGGACAAATTGGAGCCATATTTGGTAAGGGACTGCACTATTGCTGCTTTGAATAAAGATATGGATATAGCGAGAATTCAGGCTTTCGCACAAAAAATGGAGGACCAAAGACAGAGAAGAAGGGTACATCAATCTGAAAGAGGACAATGCAAAAGAGCTAGACCTATGGGACAGTCTATGGTGTCCCAATGAGAATATAGGCCTCGGATGTTTCCTAGACCGCCTAAACCATCATTCTCCTATTCCACAGCAGGCACTCACTCTCAATTTCGAGGGTTTAGAGCCGGTCAATTTGGGCAGAATAGTGGAATTCATGGATCACAGGCAGCGGAATTTTCTCGTTAGATGTACCAGCACTGCAGGAAGTTTCATTCAAGTAAATGCTGGTATGGATCGAATATTTGCTTGCGGTGTGGTATGGTAGGGCATCTGATGAGAGAGTGTTTACAAGGGGGAACGGGTAGTGTAGCGCGACCTATGGGATTAGACGTTGTGTCATCATCGTCAGGTGTACAACCTGCTGGTCATGACAGAGGTGCTAGAGGAGCAACTAGTTTTAGTGGAATTCAGAACCGTACCTATGCCATAGTGGATCAACAGAATTTGGAGGCTTCTCCTGATGTAGTGACAGGAACATTATCCGTCTTTTCACATAATGAATTTGCATAGATTGATCCGGGTTCTACCTTATCATATGTTACTCCATTGATTGTTGAAGAAATTTTTTTTTGAAAGGACACCAGAGTTATTAGTAAATCCGTTTGAAGTATCTACACCTGTTGTTGAATTTATCATCGTTAAAAGAGTATATCGTAAGGGTATAGTAAATGTTTATGTCCATGTTACGTTGGTTGATCCTATTGAACAAGAAATGGTGGATTTTGATGTTATAATGGGTATGAATTGGTTGGCTTCTTGATATGCTACGGTAGATTGCCAAGCGAAGAAAATACATTTCCATTTTCCACAAAAGACCGTCCTGGAATGGAGGGGTAATGTTGGAGCATCGAGAGGTAAATTTATTTCCTATCTTAAGGCAAGGAAGAATGTTATCCAATGGATTTATAAGACCTAGTATGTCCCCTTGGGGTACACCAATGTTATTTGTACGAAGGGAAGATGGCACGTTGAGAATGTGTATTGGCTATCGGCAAATCCCCTCCCTAGAATTGATGATTTATTTAACCAATTACAGGGTGCTAAATAGTTTTAAAGATTTACTTGAGATCGGGATATCACCAGGAAAGGGTTAGAAAGGAAAAAAAAAGATATAACCGAGACTTTTCGAAAATGGTAGGGCCATAATGAATTTATATTTATGTCATTTGGACTAACCAATGCACCAGCTGTTTTCATGGATTTGATGAATAGGGTGTTTAGGCCATTCTTGGATGTGTTCGTGAAAGTATTTATAGATGATATTCTGGTTTATTCCAAATCACGAGAGGACCATGCTAATCACTTACGACAGGTGTTATAGATTCTTCGTGATCGTAAGTTATATACAAAGTTCGCTAAATGTGAGTGTTGGTTACAATATGTAGTATTCTTGGGTCACATGGTATCAGGTGAAGGAATAGGAGTTGATATACAAAAGATAGAAGCCATGAAGAATTGGCTAAAGCCTACGATGCTTACAGAGATTCGCAGTTTTCTAGGGTTCACGTTGATATATATACGGGTCATAAGAGTTTGTAATATTTTTTTTTAGCAAAAGGACCCACACTGAAGCCAGCAAAGGTGGATGGAATTATTAAAAGATTATGATGTTAATATATTATATCGTCTAGGAAAAGCAAATGCATTAAGTCATAAAGCATAGGGAGCACTAGTAGCCAATTGACGGAAAAGCGAGATATAGTCGAGGATTTACATTAATTAGACTGCTTAATGATTCGTCTTCTTGAAACTTCAGATGAAAGAATTATAGTGTAAAATGCAGCAGAGTCTTCACTTGTAATTGAGGTGAAGGAAAACCAAAAAAAAAAAAAGCATTATGTAAATCCTATTTTATTTCAGTTGAAAAAAAATGTACAACGAAGTTCGACAAAGGTATTTGAGCTCATGCAAGGGGGAGTACTTCAATATCAAAGTAGATTTTGTGTACCGAATATAGATGAATTAAGAAGATGAATTATGACTAAAGCACATCATTCACGGTATTCTATTTATCCGGGAGCAACCGAAATGTATCGTGATTTGAAAAAAGATGTGTTGGTAAGGTTACATGAAAAGAACATTGCAGAAATTGTAACTCAATGTCAAAACTGTCAACAAGTAAAAGTGGAGCATAAGAAATCTGGAGGCTATATGCAATGTATAAATCTTCTAGCTTGAAAAATGGGATATGATTAACATGGGTTTTATCAAAAGTTTTCCTCATACATTTCGGAAATTTGATTCCATATGGATGATAGTTGATAGACTTACCAAGTAGCACACTTTTTACCTGTTAGGACCACTTGTACAGCTGGAAATTATGCAAGGTTGTATGTTAAAGAGATAGTACGATTTCATAGGATCCTAATTTCTATTATATCAGACAGATAGACAAACAGAATGTACCATCCAAACACTTGGAGATTTGTTAACTTGCACGTTAGATTTTAAAGGCATTTGGGATGATCATTTGCCTCTTATTGAATTTGCCTACAATAATAAGTATCATTCAAGTATTGAAATGGCACCTTATGACGCTTTATACAGAAGAAAATGTAGATTACCAATTGGATGATTTGAAGCCGGTGAAACTGCTTTACTTGGGCCAGATTTTGTTTATCAAGATATGGAGAAAGTTAAAGTGATCCAACAGCGGCTACAAACGGCCCAAAGTCAACACAGGTCCTATGCTGATGTTCGGAGAAGAGAGCTCAAATTTACCATAGGTGATTGAATATTCTTGGAAGGGTCACCAATTAAAGGGGTAATGAAAAAAAATGTGCCATATGAAATTATCAAGCTTTAGGCAAGTTGCGTATGAGTTGGCACTACCCCAAGAACTCTCCACAGTGCATCCGGTGTTTCATGTTTCGATGCTTCAAAAGTGCATAGGAAATCCATCTTGTATTGCTCCCGTTTAAGATGTACGAGTTACGGATGATCTCAATTATAAGGAGATACCTATTGCTCTTCTAGATCGACAAGTAAAGAGGTTGAGGAATAAAGACATAGCTTCCGTAAAGGTACTTTGGTGAAATCAACAAGTAGAAGAGATTACCTGGGAAGCCGAGGAAATGATGAAGTCCAAGTACCCTCATCTATTTCAAATGGAAGAGAAAGTTCAAGATGCGGGATTGGAGCAATAACAAGTAAGTATCTATGAGCATTATGTGTATATGTATATATGTGCTAATATAAAGATGCATTTGTTGTAATTGAAAAGATATTGTTAACATTCGAGGACGAATGTGTCTAAGGGGGGGGGGGAGATGTAACACCCCATACCTTCCCGACCCTACTTGACAACCTTGAACCATGTTTACCCTAGGTTCGAGAGCAATAAGTACGTATTTTGCATTGTTATTGATGGAACATTTGATATTGTTCTAGTAAATGTGATTAGACCTTTGTAGTAGGTGGTGTTTGTGTCTTTGTGGAGCATTTGTGGGGTGAAAAGTGAGGTTTAAGGGACATCCAAGCAAAGGATATTAAAGATAAGAGGCAAGCAAAAGGTTGGGACTTGAAAGATCCAACCAAACCCGCAAAGAAAAGTCGAAATCAAAAATTTAGTATGGGGCGCTGCAAGTGGAGTGCTAGGCCGCTCTGGCCTGAATTTTGTTTGGCACAGGTAGCAAGGGGGTGCGCCTAGGGGCGTGCTAGGCCTCTCCTGGCCACCTTTTCCAAGGCTGAAATTTTTCTAAGTCTCAGGGGTGCCCAGGAGCTTGCCGGGTTGCTTTTTGCCCAATTTCTTCTATGATTATTAGTCTATGAAGAGGACTCTTGGGTTATGGTATCATTATTCCATCATAGTAGGGCCACTCTTGAGAAATTTCGGCATCCGAGTTGGGTTTAATTCTTCGTCACAAGTATTTTATCAAATTATGGTCAATTAAGCCATGAGTGGCTAGAATTTCTTATTTTTGGAGATTGAGGCTACGAACATGAATCTTGTGAGTTGAATATTGTTGTAACATTTATGGAATTATTTAAACATTATATAATTGGAGTATTACACATTCAAATTGGTGGGCTAAGTTAATATGTGTTAATGGGCTCAATTTGAGGCCCAAAATGAAGCCAAAAGACATGGCCCAATGGGTCAAATGACCCATTCTTCCTTTGGCTAATCAATTATTGATCAAAGTGGATAAGGATGACTTCAAGGGACTATAAAAATGTAACACCCAGTACTTTGTTAACCTTACTTGATACCTTGGGATCATATCTACATAGGTTTTGAGATGCCATGAATATGTGTTTTATAGTGTTATTGGGGAAACATTTGATATCGGACTTAACATGTGCGATTAGACCTTCATAGGAGGTGTTTTGTGATGCATTTGGGTGATGCCCCGTACATATTATAACCTCATTTGGTGACTTTAAGTCATGTTTACTTAATGGTTAAGGTCACTAAGTAAGTATTTTGTAGTGTTTTGATAAGGGATTGGACGATACGCAAACATTGGATAAGTGGCCGAAATTTTCAGCAAAGTGCTGAAACTTGCGCCACTACCCTGTTCTAGGGGTGTGGCGCAAGCCACCTGTAGGCTGAAGATTCATATAAGGCTGGAAACTTGTGCCACAGCCTGCTTTGCAGCTAGTGGCGCAAGGCACAAATTTTGTGCCTTTCCGGACCCGTTTTCTAATGCAATTCTACGATGCTTCTTGGATGGTTTCATTTGGTCCTTTGGAGTTATTTGAGCAGTGTTAAAGATTCAAACACTTCAATACACTCCTACATACTTCTACATGATCAAATCATGAAATGTAAATAGTGATCCAAAAATGTCCAATGAAGCTAAGGGCGACTAGAATTCCTATTTTTGCGATCAAAACGACGAATGAGAATCTCGTAAGAAAATATTGTTGTGGCATCATGGAATTATGTAAACATGAGATATATGGTGAATTATGTATGAAAAATTGATGGCTATGTTGAGATGTGTTATTGGGCCCAATTTGAGGCCCAAAATGGAATAAAATACATAGGCCCAAAGGGAAATGATCCATTCCTCCAATATTGACCAAGTAAAACATGTATTAAATGACAAGAATTGGCTAAGGACAACATGAGAGGCCTATATAAAGGGGTAAATCAGATTTTTATTGTACAAAACCTCTCATGCCTTTAAGATAGTCTCTCAACATTTCTCATTTCCAAACCCTAAAGTAAAATAATTCCTTTGGACTCTTTGGAAAATATCATCCTATTCCAAGACTTGGTAAGTATCTATTCACATGAATTAACATATTATATGCATGGGATATTATGTATATTAAGATAGATGTGTTGTCAAGGTGGTGAATAGTGTATTTTTGCCTTTGGTGAAAGATGTGCTATCTTGGTGATTTGAACTTGAATTAGGACTTGTGCCTTTGATGAAAAAGCATGGTATGGACAAAATATGAACATGTATGGTGTTATTTTTGGTATTAAACTTGTTCTTGTCTATAAGTGGAAATTGTGGGATTTTGGCCGATATGTGTTATGAGTTGTATTAAGGTCATTTGATGGGTTATTTGTGATGTGTTATGGATAAGAAAGTGTAAAGGAGAAGTGTTGTGGTGAAATGGATCAATTATCATGTATTGGTCAATGTTGGGAATATTATGGAATTTTTGGAATAATAGTATGATCAATGGTTTTGTCAAGGGGAAATGACATGTCTAAAGGCAAACATGTAACTCATTGACATTGTATGCATTTGTAAAGTAATTGGTGGTTAATGTGAATTTCGTTATGTATTTATGTTGTAGAGTGACACATAAAGAAGGAGCGGGATTATTGTATACGCATCTAAGGTTGTATATACGTATTGCGAATCCAAGGTATGTAAGGTTGCTTGTCCGTATCTTTCTACGACAAATAGTGTCCACATTGACATGGCACTAGTCCTATCCCGAAATGTCCTAAGGTATTCCATATCCGATTAGCAATGGTCATTGTTATAAATTTCCTTCTCTTTGTTCATTTGTGAATCTCATGTTTCATCTTCATGGTTAATGGTCCAAAAGCTCAAATAAGGTTATGTTCCAATATTCCAATAGTGACTATACTTGTGTCTCTTGTTCATGGATTATTCACCAATGGTTCCAATGGTATCATGGTGCTAGTAATGTTATATTTCTCATGATGTTTATTCACATGTCCTTCACTCATTGGTTAATGATTCAAAGCTTCCAACAATGTTATGTTCCAAAGTGATGTGACGACTATCAAAGTATCAATCTCAAGGTAATGAACAAAGTAATGCAAATGTGGTCAATGATCAAGTACGGGTGGCAAGTCTAGGGGCGTAAGCCTAGCTCGACTCGATCCCGAGGTATGGATTTATGGGTGGCAGGTCTAGGGGCATAAGCCTAGCTCGACCCGATCCCGATGCATTGATGTATGGGTGGCAAGTCTAGGGGCATAAGCCTAGCTCGACTCGATCCCAACACGATGATATGATATAAAAAGACCCACTGATCAGTCGGGGCCCGGGTACATTGTGATATGTAATAACAAGTGAGCATTGAATGTAAAGAAAGTAACAAAAGTAATGAAAGCAATCCACATGGTTTCCAAAATGCAACATGGTGACTTATTTACATTGATTAGTCATTTGTATTTGAGTTCATTGAGATATTCATGTGTTGTACAGTTTCATCTGAGCCTTGCATACTCAGTACTTATTTTGTACTGACCCCTCTCGGGGAATTTACCTTACTTGCTGCAGGCACAGGTACCAGTAGGCCTCCCTAGTAGATTGCCACTGTTAGCGGTTCTTTGGTGAGCTCCAACTCATTCGGGGCTTCTCCGAATCAGAGTGTATCTATGTTATGGTGATGTACATATTATGTAAAGAAGGGACTTGTCCCGACTTATAGTTCAGTTTGGTTAATGCTCTTGTTAGAGGCTTTTGTAGACTGATGTGGGTGTATCAATGTAAAAGACATATGTTGTTTTTCCTGGATGGCCTCAACGGCCAAGTTTCAGATGTGTGTATAAATATGTCCCATGTTTTCCTTTATTCGTCTTTCATGTTCTTCCGCACAGGTTGGTTATGATTATGATATGCATATGATTGAACATAGGCAAAGGTTGGTTCTCTCGGGCATTATCGGCTACGGGTGCCAATCATGTCTCGATGGGATTCGGGGTGTGACAAAAAAAATCACCAAACAGCATATTTTATCCATAAAAAGGCACATGCCATCTAGACTTTTCCAAGGAAACAAAAAAAGATATTTTCTCTCAAACTCTCAAACCCTAAGTCATCTTCTTGGACAAGATCATCATTTTACAAGCCTTGTTAAGTGTTTATTATCATTATTTAATATATTATATGCATGAAATATTATGTAGATCATGTTGGTTATGCTCGTAAGTGTTGATTAGTGCACTTTTGCTTTTTGATAAAAGATGCATCATCTATGTGATTTGAACTTGAAAGAGGACTTGATGTATTGATGAAAGTGAATGGTATGGATGCAATATCAACATGTATGGTGTGGTTATGTTCCTTAAAATTTTATTTTTCTATAAGTATAATTTGTGGAATTGTTGTCGATATGTGGTTATGAAATGTATTGGAGTGACTTGGTGAATTAATGGTGACGTGGTGTTAATGAAGAAGCGTAAAGGGTGAACTTTATGTGAAATGCTATTGGTTTATGATGTTGTGGTCAATGTGTAGAATGTTGTGGTATTGTTGGTATGACAATGCCGTGAATGGCATTGTAAAGGGGGAAATGACATTATAAGGCAAACATGTAACTTATTGTCGCCTTATGCACTTGTAAGAAAGTTGGTTGTTAACGTAAGATCCATTATGTACCTATGTTGCAGAGTGAAACGTAAGGAAGGAGCTGGAATATTGTATTCACGTTTGCGTATAGGATTGTGTATTCGTATTAAGAAGATAAGGAATGTAAGGTTACTCTTTCGGTATCCTTCTACCACATATTGTTCACATTGTCATTGTACTTGTTCCATTCCGAAATGTTCTAAGGTACCTCATTTCAGGTTGTCATATATTTTTATTCATGAGTCGCATAATTGGGGACATTCTTCCAAGTTCCAACAATATTACATTCTCAAGTTCCAATAACGATGTTATAACCACAAATGTATCAATCTCACAAAAGTAAGGGAATAAAGGTATGCATATAGGGTTTATTGTTTGAGATTGGGGATGACTCAAATGGGCACATAAGCCTAGCTCGAGCGGACCCTAATACTATATTATGACTACCCACCAATAAAGTGGATGACTACCCACCGATAAGGTGGATGACTACCCACCAATAAGGTGGATGACTACCCACCGATAAAGTGGATGACTAATAATGATGATGATTGTAAAAGTAAAGAAAGTATATTACTTAAATAAAAGTATATACGAATGATGGTATATGAACGATAATGAGTAATCGAATAATGAGAGTAACAAAAGCAATGAACATGGTTTTACAAATAGATCGGTGGTGTATCTATATTGACTATTCTCTTTTACTCTGATTCCATTGAAGTACCTATGTATCATACAGTTTCATATAGCCTTACATACTCAGTACATTCTTCGTACTGACCCACATGGGGGACTTACCTTACTTACTGCAGGCACAGGTGCTAGTATACCTCCACAGTAGGTTGCCGATCATTTGTCGGTCTTTGGTGAGCTCCAGTTGGTTTGGGGCTTTCCGAGTTACAGTTATACATTTGATTTGGTAGTGTAAAGGTTGTATAAAGTGGGGACTTGTCCCAACTGTAAGATGGTTATGTGTATGCATCTGTTAGAGGCTTTGGAGACATATGTGAGAATATGAACATAAGGGATGTATGTCCATTTTGACTTGATGGCCCTAACGGCCAAGTTTCATATATGTATATATCACTTGTTTCCATGACATCCGCTATTAGCATCTTATATCTCTTTGTGATGGTGCTTCTTATTGAGTGACATGCATATGAATGGACATGAGCAAAGATTGGTTCTCTCAGGCCTTATTGGCTTTGGGTGCCAGTCCGTCTCATTGGAATTCGGGGCGTGACAACGTGAACTCATTTGTAAACAATGATCACTTTCCGACTCAAGGGTGAGCTTCATCTTTCGTGAAGCCATGGGTTTTCTTACACAATGTTCTTATCCACTTGTTTCGAAAACAGACACATTAGTTGTTGTTGGTTTCCTGGGTTATACCCACAAATTGTTTTTTTTAGATATTTTGGTACGATGACCTTCAGTTTTTGAGGGAGTTTAGACATTTTGATATTATTCCACATTTTTTTATTTTAGAACTATTCGAGATATTATTTTGATGATAGAATTTCCTCATTCTTATTTAAAATTGGCTACGTGTTGATAATAGTTATTCGGTTTAGATGGTTCTCCCATCGGAGGGTTAGTGTGGGTGCCACTCGCGAAGGGATTTAGGTCATGACACTTAATGATCATCCACAATTCAAGCTTTGTGACTAATTTCTAAACATGGATGCAAAACAAATTTTCCCATATTACACAGAATTACAACTACAAGGTAAAGGTCAAGGTACACTAGTCCACCGAAAATTTAGCCAATAACCACCCGCAACAAAACCTCTCATCTAACCTTAGCCTAAAAAAATATTCTTCTTCACAACACCACTACCCTTCCTAAATATCTCATTATAATTCTCTTTCCTAACAAGATTCATGACATACATCAGACCTTTACTAACACACTAATACACCCTCATAAAAATTCTCCCTTGGTTCAAGCATATCCTAAGCCAACTTGATCAACAACTCTTTCTCTATAATAATACTACCATGAAATCTACACATGCTTGTTACACCTCAATTACACTATCTTTTGGGTGACCACACAACCCAAGCATTCTAAAACATACTTATCACTTATAGGTCTCATCTTTACCAAGGTTTTGAAAAGTTGTATGAGAGAATAGTATGCTTTGTCTCAATGCATGATTTTATATAGAAAAGGATACTGTCACACCTCGTATTCCAACGGGGCGGACTGGCACCCGTAGCCGTTAAGGCCCGAGAGAACCAATCTTCATTCATGTACACTCGTATGCATGTCACTATCACATATAGATACAATATGCTAATGGCGGAAGTCATAGAAAACATATGATATATATATATATATGAAACTTGGCCGTTAGGGCCACCATGTCAAAAGCATACATCCCTTACATGCCTTCGTTTTTCCTACAACATCTAAAAAGCCTCTACATAGATATAACCAACCTACAGTCGGGACATGTCCCCGCTCTATACAATACCAAAACAAATGTACATAATAACTCGAAAAGCCCCGAACCAACTAGAGCTCACCAATGATCTAAAAATGACCCGTAACCTACTGTGGAGGTCTACTAACACCTGTGCCTGCAGTAAGTACGATAAGTCCCCCATGGGATGTCAGTACGAAGAATGTACTGAGTATGTAAGGCTATATGAAACTGCATGATATATAAGTACTTCAATGGAATCAAATATAAGAGAATAGTTAATATGGATAAACCACCGTTCTGTATGTGTGGAACCATGTACATTACATTTGTTACTTTCTTTACCTTTACGTTCATTCATCTTTATCGTTCTACCCATGCTAGGCTTTTCTGTCTCCCCTGGGATGAGATTAACCCATGCTAGGTATTTTAACCCCTGGGATGTGATTAACCCATGCTAGGATTTTCTGTCGCCCCTGGGATGTTAGATTAACCCATACTAGACTTTTCTGTTGCCCCTGGGATGTCAGACAAGAATATACAAACAATTATACATTACTTAATTCTTTCATTATAAGAGTGATACATTACTTCATTTCTTTACTTCTGTGAGATTGACACGTTGGTAGTCATAACATTATTGGAACTTTAGAACGTAACATTATTGGAACTCTAGAACCATGTCCACAATTATGTGACACATGAATGAAAATTGATCAATGAATAAGGAACATGAGAATAACAATAAATGACAACTTGAAATGAGATACCTTAGAACATTTCGGAATGGAACAAGTACAATGACAATGTGAACACTATGTGTTGCAGAAGGATACGAAAAGAGTAATCGTACATACCTTATCCTCCTAATATTAATATATAGTCCTATATGTGAAAACAACAATCCAGCTCCTTCTTTTCGTGTTACTCTACAACACAAGTACATCACAGAGCTCACGTTAACAATTAACTACATGACAAGTACATAGGACGACAATGAATTACGTGACTGTCGTATAACGTCATTTCACCATCTTACAATACCATTTATTGAATCACCATACCAAAAATACCATAACATTCCACACATTTACCAAGACATCATAAACCAATAACATTTCACACCAAGTTTATCCTTTATACTTCCTCATTAACACTAAGTCACACTTACTCCATCAAGTCATCTCAATACCTTTCACAACAACACATGAACAACAATCCATAATTGATACCATTCAAAATACCTCCGGGATACTCCTTTAAAGTCATTCAAAAGGTACCATAAGTTGATAATTGCATTCATAAAGGGTATAGGGGTCTTGGGGGGTCAAAGAGATGCAAAAACAATCAAAACGGAGTTCTGGGCTGACCTGCGAAGCCACCTGCACCCAAAGGTTGTTGAGGTGCATAAAAAGGTTACCATTGGCCTTGTATAGGGTCACCTGCATTGGCATCTGCACCCGCAGGTGCCCGCCCGCGAGGGCGGGTTCCCGTTTCAACCTCCGGGGGTCATTTTCGGATCCTTTTTCGCAATGAATGGTCCATGGTCATAATTAAACTTCTCTTTTAATATTTTAAGTTATATTATATTCCAATGAACATCCATAGTTTCAAAACGCACATAAACATAACCAAACTACATTTTTCTTTCAATACGTTACCAATTCCATGCACAATTTCACAACAACAATTCCAAATGGTATACACAAGGAGAAAGCAAGTCAAGGACATAACCTCATATTACATTTTTATATTTAATCCATCAAGTTCGCTTCCTTCAAGACCACAAGTCCACTTTCAAGTATAGAAGGAAAAATTCTTCACCGATTAAGCAAAAGTAGACTGTTTTACACATAGTGAACTGTCCAACACTTTTCCAATATAACCAACATAATATATACACCATATTAAGCATATAATATATTAAACCATAATATTAAACACTTACCCAATCTTGCAAAGGAGTGATCTTGTCCAAAGAGTTAGTAGCTTAGGGTTTGTGAAAGATGAGAAATATCTTGTGGAAATTTCTAGATTTGCATGTGTGTCTAAATGAATACAAATCTTATTTTCCACATTGTATATCCCCTCATGGCCATCTTTTGCCACACTTGGGTCAATAATTAAAGTGTTTACTTGGTCAACATTGAGAATGGGTTATTTTACATTTTGGGCCATGTCTTTTGCCTAATTATTGGGCCTTAATTGAGCCCAATAGCACAAGATTAATTTAGCCCAACAAAATTAATATATAATACACCAACCATCTCATGTTTAAATAATTCCTTAAATGTTACGGTAATGAAATAGGTTCAGAAATGTATGGGGTGTTACATCCTTCCCCCCTTAAGAACATTCGTCCTCGAATGTTAGTAGCATTATCCCATTTCAACAAAGTTAAGTCTAAGTTTATCCTTCACGTTATCATATGCACATAATGCTTGTAAATACTTACTTGTTATTTCTCCAATTCCGCACCTTGAACATTTTCTTCCGTTTGAAACAAATATGGGTACTTCGACTTCATTCCTTTTTCGGTTCCCTATGTGATTTCTTCTACTTGTTGATTTCTCCAACACACTTTTCTGAAAGCTACTTCTTTATTCCTTAGTCTTTTCACTTGTCGATCCAGAATAGCAAGAGGTATCTCTTCATAGGTGAGATCCTCAGTAACTTGTACCTCTTCCATGGGAGCCATATGAGATGGGTCTCTTTTACACTCTCGAAGCATCAACACATGAAATACTGGATGAATTGTGGAGAGTTCTTGGGGTAGTTCCAATTCATACGTGACTTGACCAAATCTTCGAACAATCTTATACGACACGTTATATAGGGCCAACTTTCCTTTCTTTCCAAATACCATTACCCCTTTCATTGGTGACACTTTCACAAACACCCAGTCACTTGTATAAGCTCGTAGCATATCTTCAAGTGTTTGAATAGTACATTTTTCTTTCCCATCTGTCTGAGGATGAAAATCCATACTTAAATTCACTTAGGTTCCCAAACTCTTCTGAATTTTTTTTCCAAAAGTGAGCAGTAAATTGAGCTCTCCTGTCTGATATAATAGAACTGGGAATCCCATGTAATCGTACTATATCTTTAACATACAACCTTGCATAATTTCCAGCTATACAAGTTGTCTTGACAGGTAAAAAGTGTGATACTTGGTAAGCCTGTCAACTATCACCCACATGGAATCAAATTTCCAAAATGTACGAGGCAAACTTGTGATGAAACCCATGTTAATCATATCCCTCTTCCAAACTGGAAGATTCCTACATTGCATATAACCTCCAGGTTTCTAATGCTCTATTTTTACCTGTTGATAATTCGGACAATGAGCTACAAATTCTGCAATGTTCTTCTTCTTTATATTGCCTCACCAATACATCTCTTCCAAACCATGGTACATTTTAGTTGCTCCCGAATGAATAGAATACTGTGAATGATGTGCTTCTTTCATAATTCATTTCCTTAGCTCATCTATATCCGGTACACAAAATCTACCTTGGCATTGAAGTACTCCCCCTTGTGTAAGCTCAAATACCTTTGTCGCACTTTGTTGTACATTGTTTTTCAACTGTAATAAAATAGGATTTGCATATTACTTTTTCTTCTCTCAGCTACAAGTGAAGACTCTGCTGCATTTTACACTATAATTCTTTCATCTGGAGTTTCAAGAAGACGAACCCCCAAGCTGTCTAATTGGCTTAACGCATCTGCTACCACGTTTGTTTTTCCAGGATGGTATAAGATATCACGATCATCTCCTTTTAGTAATTCTATCCACTTTTGTTGTCTTCAGTGTGGGTACTTTTGCTTAAAAATATACTGCAAACTTTCATGATCAGTATATATCAACGTGAACCCCATACAATTAGTGGCGCCATATTTTTTTTAAAGAAAATATCACGACTGCTAACTCAAGATCATGTGTTGAATAATTTCTTCCATGTGGACGCAATTGTCTTGAGGTATAGGCTATTACAAGACCGTGGTGCATCAATACACATCCTAAGCCGACTCCTAAAGCATCATAATATACTGCTTACCCTTCTGTGCCTTCGAAAAGTACTAATCCAGGTGTAGAAGTCAATTTATCTTTCATCTCTTGGAAACTCTTCTCACATGCATCATTCCATGGAAACTTGGTTGCTTTGTGTGTTATCTTGTTAAGGGTGCTGAAATGGAAGAAAAACTCTTCAACAACCCTTCTGTAATAGCCTTCTAACCCAAGAAAACTACGAATCTCTATAGGCAACATAGGTTTTGGACAATTCTTCATGGCTTCTATCTTTTGTGTATCAACCCTTATTCCTTCATCTGATACCATGTGACCCAAGAATGCTACAGATTTTAACCAAAATTCACACTTAGAGAGCGTTGCATATACCTTACGATCACGAAGAATCTATAACACCTACCATAAGTGATTAACATGGTCCTCTTGTGACCTTGAATAACCTAGAATGTCATCTACAAACACGGTTACGAATACATCTAAAAAAAGTGTGAACACCCTATTCATCAAATCCATAAAAACTACTGGTGCATTGGTTAGCCCAAATGGCATCACTAGAAATTCATAGTGACTATACCGTGTCCGAAAAGCTGTCTTGGGTATATCTTTTCTTTTCCTAACCCTTACCTGGTGATATCCCGATCTCAAGTCAATCTTTGAAACATATTTGGCACCCTATAATTGGTCAATTAAATCATCAATTCTAGGGAGGGGATACTTATTCTTAATTTTCACCTTATTCAATTGGCGATAGTCAATACACATTCTCAACGTTCCATCGTTCCTTCGTACAAATAATACTTGTGCACCCCAAGGGGACGTACTAGGTCTTATGTATCCCTTTTTCCAGCAAGTCTTTTTAAGTGCTACTTTAATTCCCGTAACTCTGCTGGAAAATTCTATACGGAGGAATAGAGATAGGCTGAGTGCCTGGAATCACGTCAATACCAAACTCTACTTCCCGTTCTGGAGGTAAACCTGGAAGATTTTCAGGAAATACCTCAAGAATTTCATTTACTACTGGAACCGATTGAAGAGTTAGTGGCTTCTCTTTCACTCTTACTAAGTGACATATGTACTCCTTTGGATATTATTTCCCTTGCCTTGAGATTGGAAATAAAGTTACCTCTCGGTGCTCCCACATTACCCTTTCATTCAGGAACATTCATTGTGGAAAATGAAAATGTAACTTCTTAGTTTGACAATCTACTGTGGCCTAACATGAAGCCAACCAGTGTATCATAACCACAAACAGTTACTATTCAATTACGATATACTCTTTTAACTACAATAGTTTCACCAACTGGTGTATAGATTTCAAATGGCGTAACTAATAATTCTGGTGTTCTTTCAAAAAAAATTTTCAGTAATCAATGGAGTAACATATGATAGTGTAGAATACGGTTCAATCAATGAATATACCTTATGTAAACATATGAATACTGTACCTGTGTCTACATCAGGAGAAGTCTTTAAATTCTGTCAATCCGCTAAGGCATAAGTACGGTTCTGAATTCCACTAGAACTAGCTGCTCCGCTAGCACCTCTGCCATGCCCAATAGGCTACACTCCTCTACCTAGGGAAGGAACCAATCATGATGATGCAATGGTTGATCCCGTAGGTCCTGCTATACCACCCGTGCCCCTTTGTGGGCATTCTCTTATTCTGTACCACGTCGTACCACACCAAAAGCAAACATTTGTCCCCAACCAGCATTCACCTAAATGATACCTTTCGTAGCACTGACATGGATGCCGAGAAAATCCTGCTGTCTATGAACCTTGAAGCCCACTACTCTGCCCAAAATGGCTGCCTCTAAATCCCCGAAATTAGGATGAAATACCTGCTGTAGGGGAAGAAAATGATGGTCTGGGCGGTCTAGGAAAAACTCGAGGCCTAGATTCTCCTTGGGACACCATAAACTGTCCCATAGGTATAGCCCTCTTTGATGGCCCTCTTTCAAATTCGTGTACCCTTCTTGTTTGCCTCTGATCCTCCATCTTCTGTGCAAATGCCTGTATTCTGGCTATATCCATATCTCTGTTTAAGGCAGCAATAGTGCAGCACCTTACATAATATGGATCCAATCTGTCCACATATTGATGGACTCTCTCTTCTATTATGGCTACTACATTCGGAGCATATCGAGCCAAAGAGTTAAACTGAAGACTGTACTCTCTGACACTCATATTCCCTTGATGAAGATTTAGAAACTGGTCTGCACGTGCCTCCTGGATCTCATATGGAAGGTAATGATGAAGGAATATAATTTTGAATTCCTCCCAACCAGCTGGAACTGCACCAATACCCCTCAACCGTTTCCAATCTTCATACCACAATATAGCTTCTCCTTTTAATCGATAGGCTGCAAGCTCAACTGTTTCTACACAAGTCACGTGCATAACATATAGAGCCCTTTGGATTTGGTCCACAAAGTCCTGTGCGTCTGCATTTGGATCTGACCCAGTAAACATAGGAGGATCTAATTTCAGAAAATCTTGTGTCCGCCAACTGGCTACTCTAGCCGCGCCATCCTCACTTGTCATTGGACCAACTTGTCCCTGAGTTTGTGTAGCAACTATCTGAGTCAACATATGCACTGCATTTCTTAAATCCTGTTCAGTGGCATTAACAGGTGGTTTGGTAGGTTCTTCTCTCCTCCTCGGCTCTTCTGGAGCTGGAAAAGTAGAAGAAGCCCGCGATGCAAACTCAGTGCCAGCCCCACCTTGACTAGCTTGGTTAGGTGGTGATTTACTTGTTCCTTCTCCGGCAAGAATATCTACCTACTTACCTTTGCCCCTACCTCATCTTGTCATTGACATTTTACTATAACAAAGAAAACCAATTACAATGGTCATATATGATTCCACCTACAATATTGGCTCTATTGCACGATCTAGAAATAAAGAAAAGAAACAACTCCTAAATGTCCCGTAGCCTCCTACTTATAAATGTGGTGCACAACACATCCATAAGCAAGACGCTACTCAGACATGGCTTTGTAGACACCTTTAGGACGACCTGCTCTGATACCACTTTTGTCACTCCTTGTATTCCAATGGGGCGGACTGGCACCTGTAGCTGTTAAAGCCCGAGAGAACCAATCTTTATTCATGTACACTCGTATGCATGTCACTATCACATATATATAAAAGATGCTAATGGCGGAAGTTATGGAAAACACATGATCTATACATATATGAAACTTGGCCGTTAGGGCCACCATGTCAAAAGTATACATCCCTTATATTCCTTCGTTTGCCCAGAACATCTAAAAAGCCTCTACAGATACGTAGACATAACTAACCTACAGTCGGGACACATCCCTACTTTATACAATACCAAAATAAATGTACATAATAACTCAGAAAGCCCCGAACCAACTGGAGCTCACCAATGATCCGTAAATGACCCGCAACCTACTATGGAGGTCTACTAACACCTGTGCCTGCAACAAGTAAGGTAAGTCCCCCAAGGGACGTCAGTACAAAGAATGTACTGAGTATGTAAGGCTATATGAAACTGCATGATATATAAGTACTTCAATGGAATCAAATATAAGAGAATAGTTAATATGGATAAACCACCATTCTGCATGTGTGGAACCATGTACATTACATTCGTTACTTTCTGTGCATTTACGTTCATTCATCTTTATTGTTCCACCCATGCTAGGCTTTTCTGTCTCCCCTGGAATGAGATTAACCCATGCTAGGTATTTTAACCCCTGGGATGTGATTAACTCGTGCTAAGCTTTTCTGTCGCCCCTGGGATGTTAGATTAACCCATGCTAGGATTTTCTGTTGCCCCTGGGATGTCACACAATAATATACAAACAATTATAAATTACTTCATTCTTTCATTATAAGAGTGATACATTACTTCATGTCTTTACTTCTGTGAGATTGACACGTTGGTAGTCATAACATTATTGGAACTTTAGAACGTAACATTAATAGAACTCTAGAACCATGTCCACAGTTATGTGACACATGAATGACAATTGATCAATGAATAAGGAACATGTGAATAACCATAGATGACAACTTGCAATGAGATACCTTAGAACATTTCGGAATGGAACAAGTTACAATGACAATGTGAACACTATGTGCTGCAGAAGGATACAAAAAGAGTAACCTTACATACCATATCTTCCCAATATGAATATACAGTCCTATATATGAATACAACAATCCAGCTCCTTCCTTACGTGTTACTCTACAACACAAGTACATCACAGATCTCACGTTAACAACTAACTACATGACAAATGCATAGAACGACAATGAATTACATGACAACCAAATAACGTAATTTCACCCTCTTACAATACCATTTATTGAATCACCATACTAACAATACCATAACATTCCACACATTGACCAAGACATCATAAACCAATAACTATCACACCAAGTTTATGCTTTATACTTCCTCATTAACACTACGTCACAATTACTCCATCAAGTCATCTCAATACCTTTCACAACAACACATGAACAACAATACATAATTGATACCATTCAAAATACCTCTGGGATACTCCTTTAAAGTCATTCAAAAGGTACCATAAGTTGATAATTGCATCCATAAAGGGTATGGGGGTATTGAGGGGTAAAATATATGCAAAAACAATAGAAACGGAGTTCTGGGCTGACCTGTGAAGCCACCTGCACCTGAAGGTTGGTGAGGTACGTCTGCAGGTGACCATTGGCCTGGTCCAGGGTCATTTTCGGGTCCTTTTTTTCAATGACTGGTACATGGTCATAATTAAACTTATATTTTCATATTTTAAGTTATCTTATATGCCAACAAACATCCATGGTTTCACAACGCACATAAACATCACCAAACTACATTTTCCTTTCAATACGTCACCAATTCCATGCACAATTTCACAACAACAATTCCAAATGGTATACACAAGGAGAAAGCAAGTCAAGGACATAACCTCATCTTACATTTTTATATTTAATCCATCAAGTTCACTTCCTTCAAGACCACAAGTCCACTTTCAAGTATAGAAGGAAAAATTCTTCACCGATTAAGCAAAAATAGACTGTTTTACACATAGTGAACTGTCCAAGACTTTGCCAACATAACCAACATAATTTATACTCCATATTAAGCATATAATATATTAAACCACAAGAGTAAACACGTACCCAAGCTTTCAAAGGGGTGATCTTGTCCAAAGAGTTAGTAGCTTAAGGTTTGTGAAAGATGAGAAGTATCTTGTGGAAATTTCTAA
Organism: Capsicum rhomboideum; assembly: GCA_031232105.1. NCBI lineage: Eukaryota > Viridiplantae > Streptophyta > Magnoliopsida > Solanales > Solanaceae > Capsicum > Capsicum rhomboideum. The sequence continues at coordinate 59,247,139 of CP124718.1, forward strand.
ATTTGCATGTGTGCCTAAATTAATAAAAATCTGATTTTCCACATTGTATAGCCCCTCATGTCCATACTTAGCCACACTTGGGTCAATAATTGGAGTGTTTACTTGGTCAGCATTGAGAATGGTTCATTTTCCATTTTGGGCCATGTCTTTTGCCTAATTATTGGGCCTAATTGAGCCCAATAGAACAAGATTAATTTAGCCCAACAAAATTAATATATAATACACCAACCATCTCATGTTTAAATAATTCCATAAATGTTACGGTAATGAAATAGCCTTTCTACTTCTTCTGAGGTAGTGGTATGGACTGCGTACACTTTACCCCCCCACCCCAGACCCCACATTGTGGGAATACATTGGGTATGTTGTTGTTGTTGTTGTTGTTGTTGTTGTTGTTTTACGGTAATGAAATAGGTTCGAAAATTTACGGGGTGTTACAGATGCATGCTTTCAAAATAATTAATACTTGATGCACTACTAAGCTCCTCTCAAGACCTTCGGTTTCTTATTAATTTTTTGGCTCTTTCTGAGAGAACGACATTAATAAGGATATGATACTTTCTATTTTAAGGAACCTCGAAGATGAGTCATAGACGGAGGATCTTGGTGCAATTATTCTGCATAAGTTTCTTAGAGGATAACTCTATTGCACGATCTAAAGTATAAATGAATGGAAAACTTTTCTTGAATATCCGTAGTCCCTTATTTATAGTAGTGGGGACTTCAAAATAATAAATAAGATAACATGGCATTATAGATTCCCTAGGACGCTTAAAATTTGTGCCCTGAAATCAAGTTCGTCACCACTCGAGTCTACACCAGTGATATAATCGTGAACTAGCTGTCACATATGATCTTAATGGATCCTTGATATGGAATAAATGAAGAACAACATGATACAAATAATATTGATGTGGAAGCTAACACATGGGTTAACTTTGAAGAATAAAGATGATATATCATATAATAAACTTTTGTTACTTTGAAATATAATTCTCTTGAAGACTAATTTCAAGTGACCCAACTAATTGTCTATCTTGTCTATGATGTCTGTATTCACATTCTGGACTCTGTTCGTGGGGACAAAAACACAAAATACATTTATGGACACAAATTGGCTATCAACATAACTAGATTGTGCCTTTCAGAAAGACTGAGAGCATTATTGACACAAACTGGCTATCAACATAACTACAGGTTGTGCCTTTCAGAAAGACAGATAGCTAACCAATAGTTAAATATTTTAATCCTACCTTACAGTCTGATCATGCACTGGGATACCTAAAACTATATCATGAAAAGACATTGAGTAAAATGAAGTTGATACAATTGAATATATTTGTACACAAGTTACATATACATATATATTAATAAGCATAATTTAAAACTTAATATTAGAGCATGAGAGTAGCTTAAAAACCATGAGTAAAAATCCAAAATAAAATCATTCTTTCTAAAATCATATGCTGAAATCTTGCTCTAAAAAATCTCTAAAATTCAGGGTTATAGCCTCAATAATAGAGAACTTGATAAAACTTTCTTAACTTTGTAAATTATAAAATAAGATTCATAACATCATAAATAAACTTATACCATGCAATTAAAATCAATATCATATCATAAACATTCTTTTCATGAGAAATCATTAACTTTGCATGACAAAACTTTCACAAAAATTCAATGTTTACATGAAAATTAAATCTGGAAGATAATGGGTGAAAACCCTAGCTTTAAACATAATTACAAATATCTTGAAAATACTTGGGAATGAGGATGAAATAAACCCATTACTGAACACTTACATACCTGAAAAGAAGACATGAATTTGAAGAGCAACTCTGAGGAACTTTTCTTTAATAAAAACCCTACGTCTTGATTTGCTTAAGAGCTTGTTCTTGATGTAGGTTGGAGAAAATAATGAGAGAATTTACTTAGGGTCTAATATTTTTACTTTTTGGAAGTTAAATATATTGCGATTGGTTTATAAGTTAAGGAATGGACAAAAACACGCTTTCTAAAACAAAAGAAAAGAAATATTTTACACTTAGAAGGGTCGAGAGTGGCAGCTATAATATCCCAAAGTCTCTAAGGTAATATCTCAGACTTAGCACAGAAAACCAGTTGGAAACCAATAATTTCCCTAAGAACGACTCACTGTATGAATCGTAGTATAGTGAGGCCACCAATTATGAGCTGACTCATAGTAAGCAGTCAGTAGCTGACCTAGTCTCAGTGCCCATGAATCAGATCACAAGTCGTGGTCAGATAATACGACTCATTCTATGACCCATTCTGAGTAGAAAACCAAAAGTATTGAAAGATGAAAATTCCTCCGGCTATGAGTTGAGGCCACGAGTCGTAGGTCTAGGGCATGATTCATTGAGTGACTCGTACAAATAAGGAACTAGAGAGACAATATTTTTTTCCTAGTGGCCATAAAATCCTAACCATGACTCATAGGCTGACCTCACGAGTCGTGAGGTGGATATCATGCTCGGAGCCTCCAAACCAGCTCAGGAAACATAAGTCAAAGATTGACTTGTAGGTTCATGGTATGACTTGTACCAGACCCATACTGATTAAACCAAAAATTTTAGCTATGTTTTACAAATGGTATTTTCATATTTTCCTTATTTCCTACACATATGATACGTTGTTTTAAGATCTTTTATGAGGGGGTTAAAGGGACTTAGTCTCTTTCTTCCTCCCATTCTATTCCTAAATACTTAAAACTTAAAAAAAAAAAAGAAAAGAAGCAATTAAACTCTCTCAAGGTAGAAAAACCTAGGGTTTCTCTCAACTTCAGAATTTCAAGATTTGTTGCAAGAATTCTCCAACTCAGGTATGTGGGATTTTAACAGTGGGTATCCTTTCACCCCTGTGTCCCAAAACATTTTATAAATTCCAGTTTCTCCATGATTTATGATTTAGGATTCATACTCATGTTATAGTTTCTCGTAAAGTTCAGCATTCTTATGATCCATATGCAGTTATGACATATTTTCCATGATTTACGTACAAGATGATATTATTCTCTGAGAATGGAATACTAGCATAATTTCAAGTAAATATCCACAAATTTTAGTTATGTTTTCCTAGCATGTTTCAGACTATTAGAATTTTAGAATGAACAAGCATGATTTTTTTCATTATAAATACTTTCAGAATAATCAAGTTCTGATCTAGATTTCAGAACATCAGTTTAAATGAGCTATTAGTATATTATCAGTTTGGGAGTAGTACTTAGCACCGAGTTAGACAAGGCCCCCAGCTTCACCCAAAGTCCCAAAAATACGTACCATCATTAATTTATTTATCCCTCCCATTTTGGGTATGAGTTTAGTGATAACGCTAACTATGCCTTTATATGATAGCAAGGTATATTGGGTCCTCTCGATGGGGCATATACATCAGACTCCACGTTAGCTAACGTGGTTTATGTCGATTAGTAGACTCTCCCATAGACTCATTTTAGTACTTGTGCATGAACCATACTTTTAGATACTATATATATTTTCATTGATATCAAATTTATCTTAGCATTTCATACATATTTTGGGTTAATGCACTATAGTTCAACATGTTATCCAGTTTTCCACTCACCTTGCATTTAATACAGTTTATTAGTATTTTTAACATGCTCAGATTACTTTGTAGTTTTCATATCTCACATGCTTATTAAATTAAAAGTACTGATCACATACCTTCTTTTGTGTTGTATCATCTTATGATATAGGTTAGATCACTCAGTCTCAACATCGCGGTTAGTACGTTCCAGTACCACCTCAATAACTACTAGTGGTGAGACTTTATTATCCGAGGACGAAAGATTTTCATTGCTTTCCTTTAGTATAATTTTTAGTTTTAGTATTTAGAGTTTTTTGGGGACTTATCCTAGCAGTTTGTCAGTAGTAGAGGCTTTTCAAACATAGAGTCAGATATTTCAGCAGATATTTGTTTTAAAATCAATTTAGATTTTGCACAGTTACTCAGTTGATTTAGTCTATCTAGTATTATGCCATGCCATGGGTTGGCTTGGGGTCACTTGTGACTCTAAGTACCATGTTACGTATAGGGTGTAGACTTGGGTCATGAAAAATTTTGTATCATAGCATTAGGTTTAAGGTGTCCTACGATGTCCGAAAGTCGCGTTAAGTAGAGTCTTTTTGATGGGTGTGAAGTGCACCATGCTTATGAGAGGGAGGATGTGAAACATTTTAGGGAAAGCTAACTTCTTTAATATTCATATTGTGTGATACATTATGACTCTATTTATCTTTCTAATTCGTGTTTTACGCATTTATCGAATATGCCTCCCATAAGAGCTAATAGAAGAAGGAGCAAAAATTAACCAGCCCTACCAACAACAGTAGATCTCCTAAATGAACAAGTCACTTGTACTGAATTTAGGGCTTTTTTCAAATACTTGTCCAAGCCATGAGCAATCAAATTAATCACCAAGTGGTTACACCTACAAACCCCAATGACGCAATAGCTAATAGAGTTTGGAACTTCACTTCGATAAACCTCTATATTTTTATGGTTTAAAGGTGGATGAGAATCCATCAGACTTTATTGATGAGGTTTAGAAGATCACTCAAATCATGGTGATTACACCAATTGAAAGTGCAAACTTGGTAGGGGTGGCTCAATTATGGTTTCAGAAATAAAAAGATAGTCGATGTGTGGATATAGGCCCAATTGATTGGGATGAGTTTGTGATTTCTTTTCCAGATAGGTTCTTTCCCCGTGAGTTAAAGGAATCTAAGGTTGAGGAATTAATCAACTTGATGTAGGATGAAATGTCTGTGAAGGAGTATTCTTTGAAGTTTATCCAGCTCTCTAGGTATGCTCCAGATATGGTTGCTGAGTTGAGGGATTGAATGAGCAAGTTTATTTTTGGTTTCTTAGCATTGGTGGTCAAAGAGTGTAGTACCACTATGGTTATTGGTTTAATAGATATATCCAGCCTTATAAATCATGCCCAATAGATAGAAAAAGAGAAAATAAAAGAGAAAGAGAGGGAGAATAAGAGGGAATGAATAGGAAACTTTGATTACTCTCAGCAGAGGTTAGGTGGTGGTAATCGCTCTCAATTTCAACAAAGATATTCCATACCAACACCTTGTTCAGCTAGTGCTCCATCTCCTAAACCTCATCATGACCAGAAGAATGGGAAATCTGGCTCTAAATCTCAAAGTAGAGTCACAGGCAAGAATTATCCATGTGAGTGCCTGGCTGGAAAGAATCATCTAGGTGAGTGCCTAAATATGGTAAGAATCATCTAGGTGAGTGCCTAGCTGGCAAGGAGGGTTGTTTTGGATCTTGTCAGATTAGGTACAGGTTAAAGAATTGTCCCTTAATTGGTCATGGAGACCCGGGTAATAGGGCTCAGTCTACTACTTTAGTAGCCTATGTAAGTCACCCAACTCACCAGTGTGCTTCTACAAGTGCAGATAGTGGTCAGTACTATAACCACTTCTAAGCTTTGTCTTCCCATCAGGAGTAGGAGAGAGCTCTCTAGACGTAATCACTGGTGCATTTTGAATCTTTCATATAGACGTGTATGCGTTGCTAGGTCCATGAGCAACACTTTTCTTCATGAATCTTTATATTAAAGTAGATTTTGGTGTATCTCCTAAGACCCTTTCAGAACATTTTTCAATCTCTACTTCTATTAGTGACTAGTTATATCCAAGTGGGCATATAGAAAATACCCAATCTCAATTTTTCAAAAAATCACCACAGTTAATGTACTATAGTAAGACATGATTAATTTTGATGCCATACTTTTCATAAATTAGTTACACTCTTGTTATGCCTTAGTTGACTATAGAACCAGAGTCATTAAGTTTCATTCCCCAATGGAAGGGTAGTACCTCAAAGCTTATAGGTTGGTTTGTCTCTTACTTTAAGGACAAAAAGATGTTCTCTAAGGGTTGTATTTATCATTTAGTCAGGGTTAAGGATTCTAAGTCTTAAACCCCAAGCCTTCAATACATTCTAGTTGTTAACAAGTATCCAAAAGTTTCTTGAAGATTAGCCTGGAGTCCCTCCCTAGTGAGAAATTGACTTTGGAATAGACCTTTTTCTAGATACCCAACCTATCTCAATTCCTCATCATAGAATGTCTCCAGCTGAGCATAAGGAATTGAAAGATCAGTTAAAAGACCTCTTAGACAAAGGTTTCATTGTACTAATCATCTCTCTACGGGGTGCTCCTGTTCTCTTAGTTCATTAGAAAGATGATTTCATCAGAATATGCATAGAATACTGTCAGTTGAACAAAGGCATAGTCAAGAATAAGTATCCCATTCCTAGGATTGATGACTTGTTTGAACAGCTCTAGGGTGCTTGTTGCTTCTCAAAGACAGAACTCAGATCTAGCTATAATCAACGCAGAGTCAGAGAATGTGACATTTTTAAGACAACCTTCAAAACTTGGTATGGTCCCTATAAATTTGTTGTTATATCTTTTGGACTAACAAATTCTCCTACAACTTTTATGGACTTGATGTACTGCGTGTTCAAATAGTATTTTGGACATATTCATCATAGTTTTCATATATGACATCCTCATTTATTCTCGGAGCGAGGATGAACATGCAAACCATCTGAGGATTATTTGACAGACTCTGAAAGATTGCCTGTTATTTGCTAAGTTCAGCAAGTGTAAATTCCAGTTTAAATTAGTCGCATTCCTTGATCATATCATTGCCAGTGAGGAAATTTAGGTTGATCCTCAAATGACCAAAGTAGTTAGTAACTGGCCTAGACCTATCTTTCCATTAGACCTTAGGAGTTTCTTGGGTTTAGTAGGTTATTACTAGTGGTTTATTGAAGGCTTTTCATCTCTTGCTTCTCCTATGTCCAGATTGACTCAGAAGAAAGTGAAGTTTAAGTGGTCTAATGCTTGCGATGAGAGTTTTCAGGCATTCAAATCTCGACTCACTTTTTCTCCAGTTTTGGGTCTACCAGAGGGTCCTGATGGGTCTGTTGTTTATTGTGATGCTTCTAAAGTTGGCATTGGGTTTGTGTTGATGCAAAACAATAAGGTCATAACTTATGCTTCTAGACAAATCAAAGTTCATAATAAGAACTGCCCGACTCATGATCTTGAGTTGGCAGTTGTAGTTTTTGCCATAAAGATTTGGAGGCACTATCTTTATGGAGTTCATTTGTATATGTTTATAGATCACAAAATTCTCGTGTGTGTTCAGTCAGAATGATCTAAATCACCATCAGAAGAGATGGCTAGAGTTGTTGAAAGATTATAAAAATGAGTGTTTTTTACCATCTTGGAAAGCCAATGTAGTGGCCGATGCCCTTAACAGACTTTCTATGGGTAGTGTTGTTCAAATAGGGGATGAAAAGAAGAAGTTAGTTTGTGATGTTCACAAGCTTGCTAGAGTAGGAGTTCGTCTGGTTGATTCAGCCGAAAGTAGTGTTATGGTTCAAAATAGTTTAGAATCTTTATTAGTAATGGAGATAAAGGAGAAGCAAGATAGTGATCCTACTCTGCTTAAGTTGAAGGAAGCAGTCACCACTAAGATGTACCATGATCTATCAGAAGTATATTGGTGGAATGACATGAAGAGAGATATCACGGAGTTTGTAGTTAAATATTTAAATTGCCATTTGTTTAAGGTTGAGCATTAGAGTCCGGGAGGTATGACTTACAATAATATCATTCCTTCTTGGAAATGGGAAGATATAAATATGGACTTCATTACATAGTTGCCTCCTACGTGCCAATAATATGATTCAATATAGGTTGTTGAAGACCGAATAACTAAGTCAGCATATTTCTTGCAGGTTAATACTACAGATTCAGCCAAGGATTATGCTAGACTTTACATTCAAAAGTTGGTCAGGTTGTATGGAGTTCCCTTGTCTATCATCTCAGATAGTGGTAGTCAATTTACTTTGTAGTTTTAGAAGTATTTTCAGAAGGGTCTCGATACCCAAATTTATCTTACCACAACTTTTTTGTCACGACCCGAATCCCATTCGGGCCGGACTGGCACCCGGAGCCGTTGAGGCCCGAGAGAACCAATCTTTGCTCATGTACACTCATATGCATGCTACTCAATATACAACACCATCTCAAATGAATATAAAGTGTCAATAGCAGAATTCATGAAACATATATAATAATTATGAAACTTGGCTGTTGGGAACATCATGACAAAACATATGTCTCTTACATACCCTTCACGTGTTCCACAACATCTACAAAGCCTCTACATATGCATAACCAAAACCAATCTTAGAGTCGGGACAAGCCCCCGCTCTATACATACATACAGTATCAAGACAACACCAAACAAATGTACATAGTGACTTAGGAAGCCCCGAAACAACTGGAGCTTACCAATGATCTGCTGATATATCGTAGCCTACGGTGAAGGTCTACTAATATCTGTGCTGCAGCAAGTAAAGTAAGGCCCCCAAAGGGGTCAGTACGAAGAATGTACTGAGTATGCAAGGCCATAGAAACTGTGTATAACATAAGATTTCATTGGAGTTAAACACAATAGTAATCAATGTAAATAAACCATTGCATTTGGAACCATGTATATTAGGTTCATTGCGTTCATTACGTTCATTGCTTCTTTACTTCTGTACTTATTCATCTTTGTCTGTGCTATACTGTACCCAGGCCCCAACTGATCAGTGGGTCTTTACATAACATATCGTTATGTTGGGATCGGCTCGAGCTAGGCTTATGCCTCTAAAGCTGCCACCTTGGGATCGACTCGAGCTAGGCTTATGCCTCTAGAGCTACCATCCATAAATCAATATAGCAGGTTTGGCTCGAGCTAGGTTCTTACCTCTAGAGCTGCCCCCTGTCAGGTTCGACCCGAGCTAGGCTTTCACCTCTAGGGCTGCCCCCTGATATAAAAATTCTTGGGATCGGCTCGAGCTAAGCTTATGCCTCTAGAGCTGCCACCCTTAAATCAATCACTAACCACATATGCATTACTTCGCCCTTTACTTCACATTACCTTTCTTTAAACATACGAGATTGGCACTTTGGCAGTCATAACATCACTTTAAACTTTGGAACTTAACATTGTTGGAAACATAGCCTTGTTGGAACCATGGAATCTTTGGAACATTAGCCAATGCATATGACATATGTGAATGACAATTGATCAATGTATAAAGAACATGTGATGAACCATAATTGATACCCGAAAATGGGATACACTTGACTTATGAGAGATTGATACTTTTGTAGCCATAACATTGTTGGAAGATTAGAACAATAACCAATGAGTGAAAGACATATGAATGAACATTATTGAAAACATAACACTATTGGAACCATCGGACAATAATCAATGAACAAGGTACATGAGTATAACCACTATTGGAACTTTGGAACACAACCTTATGGGGCTTTTAAAACATTATCAATGAATATGAAACATGTGATATCACAATTGATCAATGAGTAGGAAATATGTGATATTGACAATTGGTAACAGGACATAGGATACCTTAGCACATTTCGGGATAGGACAAGTGCGATGTCAATGTGAATACTACGTACTGCAGAAAAATACGGACAGAGTAACCTTACATACCTTGTATTCTCAATGTGAACACACAATCCAATATGTGAATATAACAATTCAGCTCATTCCTTACGTTTCACTCTACAACACAAGTACATAATGGAACCAACATTAACCACCAATTACCTTACATTGGCATATAATAACAATAAGTCATATGTTTGTCTCGAAAATGTCATTTCTTCCTCTACAATACCATTTACGGCATGGTCATATCAATAATACCACAACATGCCCAACATTAACCAAATATCATTTATGAATTTATTATCCCAATAATTCCACAATATTCCATACATTGACCAATACATGATAACAAAACTCGTGTCATACCAAGGTCGTACTTTACACTTCTCCATCACCACAACATCACAATTATGCCATCAAATTACTTCAATACACCTCACAACAACAATTCTGCCAAAATCCCATAATTTACACTTTTATGAAAATAACAAGTTTAATAACATAATCACACCATACATGTTGGTATTTCTTCCATACCATGCCTTTTCATCAAACCCACAAGTCATATTTCAAGTTTAATTCACAAGGATGCACATCTTTTGGCAAAAACCCAAAGTTCCATATCCAACACTTTCAAGCATAACCAACATGATCTACATAGTCTCTCATGCATATAAGATATTAAATCATAGAATATACACTTACCAAGACTTACCAAATGATGATCTTGTCCAAAGAGTTGGCTTAGGGTCTTTAAGATATGAGAAATATCTCCTTTGGTTTCTTGGAAAATACTAGAAGTGCTTGTGTGTTTAAATGAATAAAAGCTGATTTTTGGTGACTTTTGTAGGACCTTAAAGTCATCCTTAGCCATTTGTGATCAATAATTGCTTGGTCAAAGGGAGAATGGGTCATTTGACCCATTTGGCCCATATTTTCTTTCACCTTTTGGGTCCTTTTTGGGCCCAATTCACTTAATCCAATAATATCAATAATTTCTCGTGTTTAAATCATCTCATACGTGTTACAACAATATTTCCACGCATGACATTCATATCCTTAGCCCCAATCCCCAAAACAAGTGATTCTAGCCACGTATGGATTATTTGGAAGGGTAAAATTGTCATTTTGATGCCAAATTCGTTCTCGCACAATTTTATCATACCAATATAATACTTTACTAATTTCATGTATATACTCATGGTTGTATAATAAACGTGGCAAAAATCGGCCCGGTACGTCCCTGGGCACCCATGGGATTTAAGAAAATTTCCAACTTTGAAAAAGTGGCAAAACCAGCGTAGCATGCCCTTGGGCGCACCATCTTATTGCCTATGGACTAAAAATTTTAGCCCAAAGCGGAGTGGCACGCCCTCTGGCGCGCCCCTCCCTTAGAATTTTCAAAAATTTTATTTTTCGACTTTTCTTCGCGGGTTTGGTTAGATACTTCAAGTCCTATTCTTTAACTTACTTCTTAACCTTAATATACTTTGTTTGGAGGGACTCCTAGCCTCATTTTGAACCCCACAAATGCTCCACAAAAATCATAAAACACCTCCTACGAAGGGCTAATCACATGTACGAGGCCGAATTTCAATTTTCTTGTCAATAACATTACAAAATACTTTCTTGTGGATTTCGAAACTTAAGTATACATTGTTCAACGTCGTCAAATAGGGTTGGAAAGGTACGGGGTGTTACATTCTTTCCCCCTTAGGAACATTCGTCCTCGAATGTTAGTAACACTATCTCATTGTAACACTTAAGTCAAAGTGAATTCTTCATCTCATCATATACACACTTATCACTTGTAAAGACTTACTTATTATGACTCCACTTGGGTCTCCTTTTTGATTTATTCTACGTGTTAACTTCTCCAATAATGTCCTTACGGAAGCTACTTCTTTATTTCTCATTGCTTTCGCTTATCGATCTAAAATAACAATAGGTAACACTGAGTACCTTTTCACATGTGAGATCCCCTGTAATTTGTACATTTCCACTGGCAACAATACGGGATAATTTCGTATACACGTTCAAAGCATCGAATATAAAATACTGAATGAACTGTGAAGAGTTCCTGGACTAGTGATAATAGATACAAAATTTTCCTAAACCATTGGACAACTTCTCCCTCTTTTTTTTTGAATCTCATTATCTCTTTCCATTTGTGACACTATCTAAAATATTTTATCACTTACGGCACATTTTAATTCCTTTTCTTCGAACATCGACATATGATTTATATCGACTGTGGGCCAGTTGTAGTTGTTATTATATCACCTTCACTGCCTCTGTAGCTTGACAAACAAAATCTGAAGCAAATTGCATCGGCTGTAACCCATCCAATTGATAATCTATCTTTTCTTTTACATAAAGCGTCGTAAGGCGCCTTTTGCTACTCTTAGTGTAAGCAATTTCAGGCATATGTTCAAATGTTCATACATTTGAACATTTCAAATGTTCATACATTTTTTTTTCCATCCTTCAGAGGATGACAAGCAGTACTTACATCCACCTGTGTACCCATGCTTCATTGAAAAGAGTTCCAACATTGTGTAATACAGTAAGCTCTCCTATTTGATATAATAGTGAGTGGAATCCTATGTAATCGTACTATCTTTGTAACATACAACTTTGCATAATGTTCAGCTGTATCGATGGTCTTATCTGGTAGGAAATACGCTGACTCGATAAGTCTGTTAACTATCACTGATATGGAATCAACCTTCGCAGTGTATGAGACAGCCCTGTGATTAAATCCATATTATTCATGTTCCACTTCCAAACTGGAAGGATAATATAGTGCATAAACCATACAGACTTCTGATGCCATACTGTCAATCAGTGATCGCTTGGACATTGAGCTACAAGTTCTACATTGTGCTTCTCAAGTATCCTTACCAAGACATCTCTGCTACACTATGGTACATTTTTCTTGCTTCCGAGTGGATGAAATACTGTGAACGACGTTCTTCTGTCGTAATTCATTTTCCTTAACTTGGCTATACCCGGTACACACAATCTACATTGATGTTAAAGTACTCCCCCTTGTGTTTTCTCAAATACCTTTGTCGAACTTTGCTGTACATTTTTTTTTCCATTTCCATTGAACTAAAGAAAAAGGATTTACATATTGTTTTTCCTTCATCTCAGCTACCCATGAAATTTCTGCCACAGTTGACATTATAATTCTTTCACTTGAAATGCTATACAAGTAGTGGTGCCATCAGTTACAAGTAATTGGCACAACTGTTAACTTAACATTATATGTAGGATAATTTCTCTTATGTAGACGCTATTGTCTTAAGCCATACGCTATCACATTGTCATGCTGCATTTATACACACCCCACACCAACTTTTTGGGAGGTACTAGCACAGGTATACGAGTCAGTGTATCCTGCGACTCTCGTAAACGTTTCTCACATACATCATTCTGTTGAAAACTTAGTTACTTTATGTGTTAGCTTTGTTAAAGGTAATGACAGAAAGCCTTTATTCTTCTATAATAACTAGCCAACTCAAGGAGGTTATGCCTTTCCGTAGGTGTCGTGAGTCTTGACCAATTCTTTTGTGTATATTAATCCGTATTTCTTCATCTGATACAATGTGTCCTAAAGATGATACAGATTATGACCAAACCTGCATTTCAAGAACTTACCTACATCTTAAGGTCACGAAGAATCCATAATGCCTGTCACAAGTGATTAGCATGGCCTTTTTTTTTTTTTGTGATTGTGAATAACCCAAAATAGTATCTAAAACCACTGTCGCGAATCCGTTTAGAATGGCCTGAACACCCTATTTCTCACGCCCATAAACACAACTAGTGTATTTGTTTCCTCAAATATTATAACGACGAACTCATATCGACCATACTTTGTTCGAAAGGGTATCTTGAGTATATTTGGTTTCTCTGCCCCTTACTTGGTGCTCACCCGATCTTAGGTTAATCGTAGAAATACCGATCAAAATAAATCATCACTTCTGGGGAGAAGCTACTGATTCTTACTTGTCACCCTATCCCTTTGCCGATAGTACATACACATTCTCAATGTGTCATTTTGTTTTCGTACAATGAACACTCATGCACCCCAAGGGTCGTACTAGGTCTTATGAATCCCTTGTTCATCGCCTCTTTTACTTTCTCTTTTCATTCCCGTAACTCTACCGGGTCCATGCTGTACAAATAAAACTAGGTTGAGTACCTGATACCACAATAATATCAACTTATACCTCGAGGAATGCATTTCCACCGGAATCGATTGAACAGTTGGTGGTTTCACATTAGTATCCCTTACTAGTACCAAGTGACATATGTACCCCTTTGGGTCTCATTTTCCTTGCCCGAAGATAGGAAATAACTTCACCTCTCGGTGCTCCAACATTACCCTTCTATGCAGGAACATTCTTTTTTTAGGATATATGCACCCACTGGTGTAAAGACTTCAAATGGCGTAACTAGCAATTCTGGTGTTTCTTCGAATTGATCAACAATTAATAAAGTAACATATGATAGGGTAAAACCCGAATCAATCAATGCATTGACTTTATGTAAAAATACTAATAATGTACCTGTATCTACATCAGGAGAAGACTCCACATTTCGTGGATCTGCTAAGGTATACATATGGTCTTGGGCCCCACTGGAACTAGCTGCCACTCTTCGCCTCATAGGCTGTACATCTCTACCTGGGGGAGGCATCGATAAGGGCAATGCGATAGTTGGTCTCATAAGTTGTACCATACCACTCGTGCTCCTTTGTGGACACCTTTTCCTCACATGTACAGGCATACCACACCAGTAACAAATATTTTTTCTAAACCAGCATTCGCCTGTGTGAAATTTCCCGCAGCACTCGCACAGCTGACGAACAACCCTTGATTGATTCCTACTTTCTTGCCCTCGATACCCCACTGTCTATGGACCCTAAATTTCACGTCTTTGCCCAAACTGGTTGCCCCTAATCCCTTGGAATAGAGGGGGAACATTTGCTGTAGGCTGAGAAAATAATGGCCTAGGTGGTCTGTGCAAAATTCGAGGCCCAAATCCTCTTTGGGACGCCATGACCTGCCCCTCGGGTCTAGCCCTTTTTGACGACCCTTCTTCAAAGTCTTGTGTCCTTCTCTTTTGTTCCACCATTTGCTGCTCCAACACTCGTCTTTGAGTTTGTGCAGCAACTACACGGGTCAGTATGTGCACCGCACTCATTAAATCTTGCACAATAGCATTATTGGACAATTCCTCTGGAATTGAAAGAGTAGGAGGAACCCATGATAACAACTCATTTCCAGCCCCACCTTGATCAACTTGCTCAGGTGGTGCCCTACTGGTTCCTTCTCCAGCAATCCTGTCTATCTCCTTTTCGTTTCCCCAACCTTCTCTTGCCATTGGCATTTCTAATCAAACACACAAGAAAAACAAACCCGATGGTCAGTTATGATTTCGCCTACAAGTTCTTTGTAAAGGAAAACCACTATCATTGAGCACATATGATTCCACTTACAACCTTGGCTCTATTGCACGATCTAGAATGAAGAAAAGAAACAACTCCTAAATGTCCCGTAGCCTCCTACTTATAAATGTGGCGCGCAACACATCAATAAGCAAGACTCTACTCTGACACGACTTTGTAGACATCCTTAGGACGACCTGCTCTGATACCACTTTTGTCACTACCAGAATCCCATTCGGTCCGGACTGGCATCCGGAGCCGTTGAGGCCCGAGAGAACCAATCTTTGCTCATGTACACTCATATGCATGCTACTCAATATACATCACCATCTCAAATGAATATAAAATGTCAATAGCGGAATTCATGAAACATATATAATAATTATGAAATTTGGCCGTTGGGACCATCATGACAAAACATATGTCTCTTACATACCCTTCACGTGTTCCACAACATCTACAAAGCCTCTACATATGCATAACCAAAACCAATCTTAGAGTCGGGACAAGCCCCCGCTCTATACATACATACAGTATCAAGACAACACCAAACAAATGTACATAGTGACTTAGGAAGCCCCGAAACAACTGGAGCTTACCAATGATCTGCTGATATATCGTAGCCTACAGTGAAGGTCTACTAACATCTATGCCTACAACAAGTAAAGTAAGTCCCCCAAAGTGGTCAATACGAAGAATGTACTGAGTATGCAAGGCCATAGAAACTGTGTATAACATAAGATTTCATTGGAGTTAAACACAATAGTAATCAATGTAAATAAACCATTGCATTTTGGAACCATGTATATTAGGTTCATTGCGTTCATTACGTTCATTGCTTCTTTACTTCTGTACTTATTCATCTTTGTCTGTGCTATACTGTACCCGGGCCCCAACTGATCAGTGGGTCTTTACATAACATATCGTTATGTTGGGATCGGCTCGAAATAGGCTTATGCGTCTAAAGCTGCCACCCTGGGATCGAATCGAGCTAGGCTTATGCCTCTAGAGCTGCCACCCATAAATCAATATAGCAGGTTCGGCTCGAGCTAGGTTCTTACCTCTAGAGCTGCCCCCTGTCAGGTTCGACCCGAGCTAGGCTTTCGCCTCTAGGGCTGCCCCCAGATACAAAAATTCTCGGGATCGGCTCGAGCTAGGCTTATGCCTCTAGAGTTGCCACCCTTAAATCAATCATTAACCACATATGCATTACTTCGCTCTTTACTTCACATTACCTTTCTTTAAATATACGAGATTGGCACTTTGGCAGTCATAACATCACTTTGAACTTTGGAACTTAACATTGTTGGAAACATAGCCTTATTGGAACCATGGAATCTTTGGAACATTAGCCAATGCATATGAGACATGTGAATGACAATTGATCAATGTATAAAGAACATGTGATGAACCATAATTGATACCCGAAAATGGGATACACTTGACTTATGAGAGATTGATACTTTTGTAGCCATAACATTGTTGGAAGATTAGAACAATAACCAATGAGTGAAAGACATATGAATGAACATTATTGAAAACGTAACACTATTGGAACCATCGGACAATAATCAATGAACAAGGTACATGAGTATAACCACTATTGGAACTTTGGAATACAACCTTATGGGGCTTTTGGAACATTATCAATGAATATGAATCATGTGATATGACAATTGATCAATGAGTAGGAAATATGTGATATTGACAATTGGTAACCGGACATAGGATACCATAGCACATTTTGGGATAGGACAAGTGCGATGTCAATGTAAATACTACGTACTGCAAAAAAATATGGATAGACTAACCTTACATACCTTGTATTCTCAATGTGAACACACAATCCAATATGTGAATATAACAATTCAGCTCATTCCTTACGTTTCACTCTACAACACAAGTACATAATGGAACCAACATTAACCACCAATTTCCTTTCAATGGCATATAATAACAATAAGTCATATGTTTGTCTCGAAAATGTCATTTCTTCCTCTACAATACCATTTATGGCATGGTCATATCAATAATACCACAACATGCCCAACATTAACCAAATATCATTTATGAATTTACTATACCAATAATTCCACAATATTCCATATATTGACCAATACATGATAGCCAATCTCGTGTCATACCAAGGCCATACTTTACACTTCTCCATCACCACAACATCACAATTATGCCATCAAATTACTTCAATACACCTCACAATAACAAATTGGCCAAAATCCCATAATTTACACATTTTATGAAAATAACAAGTTTAATAACATAATCACACCATACATGTTGGTATTTCTTCCATACCATGCCTTTTCATCAAACCCACAAGTCATATTTCAAGTTTAATTCACAAGGATGCAAATCTTTTTGCAAAACCCCCAAGTTCCATATCCAACACTTTCAAGCATAACCAACATGATAATCTACATAGTCTCTCATGCATATAATATATTAAATCATAAGAATATACACTTACCAAGACTTGCCAAATGATGATCTTGTCCAAAGAGTTTGCTTAGGGTCTTTAAGATATGAGAAATATCTCCTTTGGTTTCATGGAAAATACTAGAAGTGCTTGTGTGTTTAAATGAATAAAAGCTGATTTTTGGTGCCTTTTATAGGACCTTAAAGTCATCCTTAGCCATTTGTGATCAATAATTGCTTGGTCAAAGGGAGAATGGGTCATTTGACCCATTTGGCCCATGTTTTCTTTCACCTTTTGGGTCCTTTTTGGGCCCAATTCACTTAACCCAATAATATCAATAATTTCTTGTGTTTAAATCATCTCATACGTTTTACAACAATATTCCCACTCATGCCATTCATAGCCGTAGCCTCAATCTCAAAAACAAGTGATTCTAGCCACGTATGGCTTATTTGGATCAAGGGGTAAAATCATCATTTTGATGCCAAATTCTTTCTTGCGCAATTTTATCATACCAATATAATACTTTACTAATTTCATGTATATACTCATGGTTGTAGAAGAAACGTGGCAAAAATCGGCCCGGCACGTCCCCGGGCACCCATGGGATTTAAGAAAATTTCCATCTTTGAAAAAGTGGCAAAACCAGCGTGGCACATCCTTGGGCACACCATCTTGCTTCCTCTGGACTAAAAATTTTAGCCTAGAGCGGCGTGGCACGCCCTTCCCTTAGAATTTTCAAAATTTTTATTTTTTGAGTTTTCTTTGCGGGTTTGGTTAGATACTTCAAGTCCTATTCTTTAACTTACTTCTTAACCTTGATATACTTTGTTTGGATGTACTCCTAGCCTCATTTTGAACCCTACAAATGCTCCACAAAAATCACAAAACACCTCCTACGAAGGGCAAATCACATGTACGAGGCCGAATTTCAATTTTCTTGTCAATAACATTACAAAATACATTCTTGTGGCTTTCGACACTTAAGTATACATTGTTCAACGTCGTCAAATAGGGTTGGGAAGGTACGAGGTGTTACATTTTTACGCACAGACAAGTAGTCAGGTAGAGCGAAACATTCAGACCTTAGAGGATAATGATGAGAGCTTGTGCGATCGACTTTAAAACTATTTGGGATGAGCACTTACCTCTCATTGAGTTTGCTTATGACAATAGATTTCACTCTACTATTCACATAGCTTTTTTTGAGGCACTTTATTTGATAGGGCCTGATTCAGTTCATGTGACTATGAAGTAAGTACAACTAATTGGAGAATGGTTCAAAATGACTTTTAGTCATCAAAAATCCTATGCAGATATGAGGAGAAGAGAACTTGAATTCACAGTTGAGATTAGGTTTATTTGAAAATTTCACTCATAAAAGGGGTGATGAGATTTGGCAAGAAGGGGAAGCTTAGTCCCCGCTATGTTGGTACCTATAGGATTCTGAGGGGTATTGGAAATATTTTCTATGAGTTATAGTTGCCCACAGAGTTGGCATCGGTGCACCCAGTATTTCATCTATCCTTGTTGAAAAAGAATATTAGTGATCTAGTATTAGTTGTGCCATTGGAGAGTGTGGTCATAAAGGATAGTCTCACTTACAAAGAGGTCCCAGGTGAGATTCTTCACCGTCAAGTTCGTAAGTTGAGAAATAAAGAAGTCACTTCAGTGAAAGTCCTTTGGAGAAATCAGCTAATTGAGGGAGCTACTTTGGAAGAAGAAACAGATATGATGACCAAGTACCCTCACCTTTTTCCTTCTAGTTCAGGATCAGCTAGAGGAAATAGTTTACTGTTTATAAATCTTATCAGTTTCATATCCCATCAGTTGTTCTATACTCTTAGATTGCATACACACTTTCGTGAAATTCAGTTCAGCTTTATTCACAGTTATATCAGATAAAGTACCAAAATTTCAGCTCTTAGAACTCAGTATTGGGATTGCAGCTCTTTTCCTAACCATTTTATTCGAGTTAGTCTTTATTTTACGATGAATGTTCCCCAAGGGAGAGATATTGTAACACCCCAAAAGCACCTAAGATCATATCTTAGACTTAGCACAGAATATAACAGATTTTTCTCAGAATGACTCACTATATGAATCATATAGTGACGCCATAAATCATGAGCTAACACATGGTAAGAAGTCAACATCCAACCTAGTTTCAGTGGTCACGACTCAGACCATGAGAAGTGGTCAGATAGTATGACTCGTTTTGTTACCCATTTTGAGCAGAAAACCAAAATTCCTGAATGATAAAAATTCCTCCTAGTGGCAATGACTTGAGCTAATGAGTCACAGGACTAAGGTACAAGTAATTGAGTGACTTGTACTGATGAGGAACCATAGAGACAATATTTTCTTCCCAGGAGAAACGAATCCTAGCCATGACTCGTAGGCTGACCTCATGAGTCGTGAGGGGGAAGTCGTGCTCAGAGCCTGTACACCATCCAAGAACCATGAGTTAGAGTTTGAATCATAGGTTTAGGGTATGACTCATACCTAGACCCATGAAAACTGTACTAGAAATTTTAGTTACATTTGAAAAAGGGAATTTTCATATTTTTTATTTATTTCCTACACCTATGCTACGTCATTTTAAGATCTTTTAAGTGGGGTTAAGGGGACTTATTCAATTTATTTCCTTATTCTATTCTGAAATATTTGGAAACTTTAGAAAAGAGTAATTAAACTCTCTCAAGGTATCATCTCTTAAGTTCAGAATTTCAAGTTTTGTTGCAAGAATTTTGCAACTAAGATATGTGTGATTTTAGCAATGGGTATCATTTCACCCTTGTGTCCCAAAACACTTTATAAATTCCAGTTTCTTCATGATTTATGATTTAGGGTTCATACCCAAGTTATGGTTTCTCCTAAATATCAGTCTTCTTATGATCCATATGTAGTTATGACATGTTTTTCATGATTTTTACATACAACATGATATTATTCTATGAGAATTGAATAATAGCATGATTTCAAGTAAATATTCATAGATTTCAGTAATGTTTTCCAAGCATGTTTCAAACCATTACAAATTTAGAATGAACAAGAATGATTAGTTTCCAATATACTGAGTTTCTGAATACTTTCAGAATAATCAAGTTCTGACCCAATTTTCAGAACATCAGTTTGAATGATTTATCTCTATATTATTAGTTTTGGAGCAGTACTTAGCATCGAGCTGGACTGGTGCCCCAGTTTCATCCAAAGTCCCAGAACTACGTGCCACCTTAGGTTTATTTAGCCTTTCCACTATAGGGATCAGCTTAGTGATCACACTAGTTATACCTTTATACACTAGCAAGGTATATTGGGGTCACTCGATGGGGCATTTACATCAGAATCCATGTTAGCTCACAGGGTTTATATGGATTAGTAGACTCTCCCACAGACTCAGTTTAGTACTTGTAGATGACCCATACTTTCAGATACTATATATATATTATTGATATTAGATTTTATCATAGAATTTTAGTATATATGTTTTGGTTTATCGCACTAGAGAAACATGTTATTCAGTTTTGCACTAAACTCGCATTTATTAAAGTTTATCAGTAGTTTCAACATGCTCAGTTTACTTTATAGTTTGCATATCTCACATGCTCAGTACATTCAAAGTACTAATTGAATACCTTCTTTTATGTTGTATTGTCTTAGGATATAGGTTTGGGTGCTCAGTCTTAACATCGCGGTTAGTACGCTCCAGTAACACCTTACCAGCTACTATTGGTGAGTCCTTATCATCCAAGTATGAGAGATTTTCATTGCTTTCCTTTAGGGATTTTTTCAGTTTCAGTATTTAGAGTTAGGTGGGATATATCCCAACAGCTTATCAGTAGTAGACGGATTTCATACATAGAGTCAGATATTTCAGCTTTCAGTTTATTTGAGCATTGGTATTATGCTTAGACTTAGTTTTATTTTGGATCATTTAATTTATTTGCTTTAAAATTAGTTTAGCTTCTGCACAGTTACTCAGTTGATTCAATCTATCTAGTATTATACCATGCCTTAAGTTAGCTTGGAGTCACTTGTGACTCTAAACACCATGTTATGTCTAGGGTATAGACTCAGTTGTGACACACACAGTCTAACTTACCAGATCTGGACCGTGGACCGCTGCCTATGCGACAAACTACAGGATTTAGTACTTTAAGTCTGTTTTTTGAGATGTTGTAGGAACCCTAGCATGCAGGACCTAAAATGTGATGCACTGGTGACTTTTTAACGTCTAAAACTATCACCAAAACATTGGAACATAAGCCAAATGATTTCTAATCAATTTAGAGGTTAATCAACAACACATCATAGCACAAAATTGAATGAACGACTACTAAATGAGTATACAAATTTTCGAGATGTTACAATTTGTGAGAGAGTGAAACACTAGGTTTAAAATTTAAGTAGTGAATAACTTTTCCCAATAAAAAATCGAAGAATAGAACCTTTACTAATATTGCCCATAGCCTCCTAAAGATAAGTACAGACGTCATCGTACCGATGCACAAGAATCTACTAGACATTTGCTCTTGTAACCATGAGACTAGTGAACCTAGCACTCTGATACCAACTTGTCATGATTCAAAACCCAAAAGTAGTGATGGAACCTATCCCGACCCTACCACGATAAGTAAGCCTAACCCATTAACTCAAAAAAGTCCAAATAAAGCAAAAATAAGTAAATCTATACACGATGATAACATCACTTGTAGTAAATAACTAGTGATATCCTCAAATGAACCACGAAGAGAAACTAAACCCCTATGAATAAGTTGTCATGCTACAATTACGACTCTAAGTGAAAAGTACTGAATCAAAAATACAAGCATGTCTATGGAAAATTAAATAAGATAGAAGCTAGATAAATGGAATCGCATCGGCCTCTGAGTCTAGGAGCTCACCATAGATATGAATATCACTGAGAGGCATGAACTCTATTCATGAGGTCAACTAGAACAAGAATTTGCACCAAAGGGATGTAGAAAAGTAAGAGTGAGTATGGTACACATGTAATTAGTAGGTATCATTGATCTATTGAGCTCAAGCAGAAAACTATATCAAGTAAATAGTACTATTAAAGTACATGCACCTGCATACAGAAAAGTCCTAATAGTTGAATATCATACAAGAATACACAAATTATCTCAATCGCAACAACAGTTCAAGAATATGATGTAATGCAATGCAATGTATTAATACTGAATGATATGCAATGGCCAAAATACACTTGTATACACCCTCCGACCATTTATCGCTTTCAGGAGGGGATCTATGGGGGATTCACAATCCATATACCTTTCCCCACACTTCCATCAAATAAAATCAATAGAACTTGCCGATGCATTCATTGATCAAGTTTTTAGAAGATGATTCATTTTTTTAAAAAAAATCAATGTTTCCAATAGTACCAATTCAGTATTCCATTAGATGAGTGAATGTGTATGATCATGTAAATGCAAACCCAAATAAATATCCAAGTATATGGAAATAGTTCAATAATACGATGCAAGAATCACTCTCTCCAATTCACAAATGAATCATCAATACAAACCCCCACACGGGCATCATAATAATATCCAACTCATCTACTACCATAATCAATACAAGCCCCCACACGGGTATCCCAATACCACAAATCAACTCAATAATCATAATATTACTATGTTACCCATCCTATATTATGCTTTGCACGATAAGTCTCCACCCAACCAAAGTCTGAAAGAAGTTAATTCATAACCTATCTCAAAGCCAAAATGAAAGTCCGAAACACTATCCATGAAGCCTTCCCCTTCCAAGCAGACTTAGAACGCCTCTAATCTATCAAAAATAGATTCTACACATAAATATGAGTCCAATGATACCTATATTGATATACCTTTATTTTGGGTTCAAAAAGTCACCCTAAAAATCAATCCTGAGAAACCAAGGTTAAAACCAAAATTTTAAAATCAATTTACCCATAACCCATGGAGTTCAATTCTAAAATTTCATCAAAAATGGAGTTGAAATCGAGTTATAAACCCCCAAAATTTAAGGTTAAATAACAAAGATTTGAGTATGTAATCATGAACTAACAATTGGAAAATGTTAAATTTGTGATATAGAAGCTTACCCTATGAGAAAACCTCGAAATTCCCCTCTTAAGTTGCCCAAAATTGAGTCTCAAAGATTAATATTGAATTGTGGGGTTTAATGTTAAAAAAAGAGATTTTTAAACTGTCCAAGTGTAAAATGTTTCATCGCTATCACAGGAAAGCCCATCGTACTTGCGATGGTCCTATCACATTCATAAAGTACTGCCCGAACCTAACCTAAAAACCCTTCATCGCCATCGCAATCCACATCACTGTGATTGAAATAAAGGGTTTAATTTCTCATCTTTATCGCATGCAAGGAGTCACAATCGCAATGGAAAAAATTGCCTTTCACAAGCAGTTGCGCACTAATTGAAAACCATATTAAAAAATATCCTGAATGGACCCTCAAAAATGATTCAGAACCCCCGAGAAAATATCCTGTTATGCCACTAGAATAAATTTGATATTTTGGACTCAATGGAACCATCAAAATTGTAAAAAAAAAGTCATTTTTACCGAATATTGACTAAAGTGAACCATAGACCAAACTTTCCAACATCTTGTCTAAACTGTCAAAATCATCCCGAAAGCCTCAGAATCCAAAGCAACTGTGCTACTAACAAAAACAATGACATTTTGAAGTTTATTAAACTGATAGAATTTTCATACGATGCTCGAATCTCCAAAATTTGATGAAAGACAACTCTATCAACTTTATAATCTTCAAAAAGGAAAAACTTGTATAGAATCTAACCAAATGCTTTGGGATCTATGCCACCTACTTGATCACACCGCAAACACCAATATGCAACTACAGAGAGAGGTAAAATAGTCAAAATGCATGAAAGCCCAAATTGCACTATACAGGTTGCTACGGTAAAAGATTTATTTTTAAGATTTTTTACATTCTAGTATCATTTTTGGATGAATGAAGACAAGGGTTGATGGGATTTTGACTTTCATTTAACATATAACTTCAAAGTAATGATCCTATTCTTACCCCTAGTGAATAGCTACATTTTTATTCAATCTTTATACTTCTACATCATGAAATTGAATGTAGAAATTAAAAAATTTGGATCTAAGCCCTAGGAAATACTAAAATCAAATATTGAAATCAAGATGGGCTCTAATTAAAGTATAATTATATAATTTGGGATCATAGTATTAAGGGTAGTATAATAATATATAATCTATTTTGGAATTTGACTATTTACGTTGAGTACATATGCTTATATCATGGTTATAAATGCAATATATGTATAATTTGTCATGACCCAAAATCTCAGTAGAACCCCGCAGTCCGGAATAGCATGTACCTAACCAATAGAATGAGAGAACAAATAATGAAATAGATGGACCAAATATAACTATAAACACAAAAAAATAGGGCCCATAAACTATGCATGTAGAGAGCGAAGAAGCAAAATATACAAAATACACCTCAAAACCTGGTATCAGTATGTACATGAGCTACTAAACAGAATCATAGTACTAAGTAGAGACAATATATATAGAACCATCTTTGACTAATAAAATAAAAATCAATCCAGTAAAAATAGAGGGAGAAGAAACAACTCTGGATGTCAGGAGCTCACCCCAACTCTCTGATACAAGACAGCTCCACACGAAGTACATATCAACACTGACAACTTGTACTAGGATCTGCATCAGTGAAAAAAGATGCAGAAGTATAGTATGAGTATCAAAACACATAGTATCCAGTAGGCATCATAGGTCGACTGAGCTCAATAGATAAATACAAGTATAAATAATATGAAAGGAGATAATTTATAGTATAAGTATCATGAAAGGAAGAGATATACAAATTAGGTAACCAAAAAGAAAACATTTACCAATTGAAGCTACCCTAACAGTCTGACACAATAAGAATGGTATTAAGAAAAAGTGCTAATAGTGGTATACTTAGAAGGTATACCCAAGTCAAGAGAAACAACAAGATAGTCTGACACTAGAGCTAAAAATGCTAAAAAGTAAAGTCCACAAGACATAACTAGATCGCGAGTACGCGCCAGTAACTAACCTACCACAAGCTGGTAAGTAATAATTAAACAATAACCTAGCTAGGCCTTCATAAGCCCAGAAAGTGAAATACAACAAACAAAACCCAATCGGCCCCCATAAGCACGGTAGGTAAAAATTGTAAACATAACCCAATCGACCCCTATAAGAATGGAAGGTACCAAACAATAATCATACTGGCAATGGTAGTGCATTAGAAACCATATGATGAAATATGTGATGAATGACACGTCCAACCATAATGTATGCACCTCCTCTAGCCCTATGGCTTGTAAATGCAGGACCCATAGAGAATACCCCTACTCCGACACTGTGACATACCGATTGAGGGACCCATAAGGGACTCATGATATACATATACACTGCCTGGTTCAAAACTGGGACTTCTAAGTAATAATCCAAAATAATCATGAATATAATAGGTGCCTGAAATTAAATAGAGATTAAAATGATCCATTTTTCTCTTGTTAAAACCAATGCATTGATAAAATCTTTCCAAATACCATGTCAAAGTCAAAATCAGTGGGTGGAAATCAGGACTCGTCACTAGAAAAATAATAGAGAAAATAAGTAGTAAGGTATAAATATAGTCAGTGCTCAGACTCTAACTAGAGCGTAGATAGTGCATTTTAATTTTAAAACCATCATCCAACAGTAAGGGTGGGTATGATTTCCATTTTAAATTTAGTTTATGAGTGAAATTAATGTTTTTCCATGGAATCATACCTCAATGCATGCATGTGCTTGTGTGAATGTATGCATGCTATCATTAGTTTACATACAATAAGAGCATAATCACCCATGTAGCCATATATAGAGATCACGCTCTCCTAGAGCAATAAACACTAACCTGATGTTCATATCCAAGGCCTTGGGCCCACCAATGTACAAAATAATATGTATATATCAATAGATAAAGAGAGTAAATGGGAGGTATCCATGACAATAAATTGTAACTAATCAGACCATACTAGTTGTCACACCCCGAGTTCCAACGAGGCATGATTGGCACCTAAAGCCGATAAGGCCCGAGAGAACCAATCTTTGCTCATGCGCATTCGCATGCATAGCCTCATATGAATCTCATTACACCTCATGGAACTATGGCGAACTCATAGATATGGAAACATATAACATAACTATACATATATGAGGCTTGGCCGTTTGAGCCATCAAGTCAAAGTGATCGTACATCTCTCACATCCATATACCCACATACGTCTACAAAAGCCTCTAACAGATGCATTTACAAGACCAACTGAAGTCGGGACAAGTCCCCACTTTATACAACATTATCAACATCAAAACAACTATACAACTGTGACTCAAAAAGTCCCGAAGCAACTAGGGCTCACCAAAAATCTGTAAATACTGTCAACCTACTGTGGAGGTCTACTAGTGCCTGCACCTGCAACATGTAAGGTAGGTCCCCAAAAGGGGTCAGTACGAAGAATGTTCTAATATGTAAGGCCATAAGAAAACTGCATCAATACATAAGAACTTCAATGGAAACAATTATAAGAGAAAACTCTATATGCGAAATTAGGTACCTTTCTTTTATTATTATTCTCGATCATTCAATCACATTCTTATCATTCATATAAAATCTTTCATATAATACCTTCATTCAATAGATTCTTTCCTTTGCTTTACGCTCACTATTATTATTATTAGTCATCCAACATACATCCACTCTATCGGTGGGTTAACATACATCCACTCTATGGTGGGTAATAACGTACATCCACTCTAGGGTGGGTAATAACATACATCCACTCTGTGGTGGGTAATAACATACATCCACTCTTTGGTGGGTTAACATACATCCACTCTATGGTGGGTAATAACGTACATCCACTCTTTGGTGGGTAATAACATATATCTACTCCATGGGTAGGTCAACATACATCCACTCTATGGTGGGTTAATAACATACATCTACTCCATGGGTAGGGTTAACATACATCCACTCTATGGTGGGTAATAACGTACATCCACTCTTTGGTGGGTAATAACATACATCTACTCCATGGGTAGGTCAATATACATCCACTCTATGGTGGGTTAATAACATACATCTACTCCACGGGTAGGGTTAACATACATCCACTCTATGGTGGGTAATAACGTACATCCACTCTTTGGTGGGTAATGACATACATCTACTCCATGGGTAGGTCAACATACATCCACTCTATAGTGGGTTAATAACATATATCTACTCCATGGGTAGGGTTAACATAACATAACATTGCTTCCTTTTCTTTCATTATTCTTTACTTCATTTCTCTTTCTTTCATACTATGAGTGGTACCATTATGATAGAAACATTCTTAAAACTTGAAACACAAATATACATTACTTCACATCTTTACTCTTGTAAGATTGGTATCTTTACTTTTTAGAGATAGATACATTAACTTGTACATTACTTCTTTCATTACTTTTGAGAGATTGGTACATTCACTTGTGAGTGATTGTTTTATTCACTTTCCATAACATTATTTGAAACACAACATCTTGGAACCATTGGAACAATAGTCAATGCATAAGAGACATGTGTATAACTCTATTGGAACTTTGGATCCTGACATGATTGGAATAATGCTATTCAAACTAAACAAGCCCTCTTTACCTCATTACTCTCGTTGAGATAGTTCTCTTAGAATTTACAACATTATGACAGCTTAGGAATTTCAGTCAATGAATATGAGATAAGTGAATCGTAATTCGTCTAGGAGTAGGACACTTGTGAATAACAATATATGTCTACCTTAGTCAAAATATTATAGGACCCCTTTGGAATGTAACACTTTTGGAACCTTAGGATAATGATCACTAAATACGATACATGTGGATATCAACTGTTCACCAACCTGAGATGTAATACCCTAAAACATTTGGAACTTTTGACATGTTAGCCAATGAACATGAGTCAACCAATGGGCATGAGTCATATGATTCACCATTGACCAATGAGTAAGGAACATGTGAGTAACACTAGCCAACTATCGAATGCGGAATACCTTAGAGCATTTCGGAATCAAATGAGTACACAAGTCTATATATGAACACAACAGTCCAGCTTCTTCCTTATGTTTCACTCTATAATACAAGTCCACAATGGAACTCTCGTTAACAATTATTTACCGTACAAGTGTACAAAACGACAATGAACCATATGACTGCCATATAACTTCATTTCACTCCTTAAAATACAACCCACTGCATTATCATACAAACAACACCATAATCATGCCACACATTGACCAAGATATCATATATCTATAGCATTTCACACCACACTTACCCTTTATGCTTCCTCATTATCATTCCGTCACAATTACCCTATCAACTTGCCTCATAAAAACTTATGAACAATCATAAATACTTAACATAGTCCAACATGCCTCCATACGACACTTTAAAGTCATTAAAACAACATTACAAGTTGATAATTACATCCGTGAAGGGTATAGGGGTTTGGGGGGGCGAAAGGGATGCAAAAACAAGCAATTCGGAGTTCTGGGCCGATCCGCTAAGCCACCTGCACCCTTAGGTGGATGACCTGCGTCCGCAGGTGACCTTTGGCAGTAGCCAGAGGCACCTGCGTTGGCACCTGCGCCTGCAGGTGCTTCTTCTGCGAGGGCGGGTGCCCATTTCGGTCAAAAAGGGTCTCTTTGGGGTCTTTTTATTCAATGAATGGTCCATGATCATAACTAAACTTATTTTAACATATTTTTGGTCATATTATATGCCAAAAATCAGCCATGGTCTCACAACACACATAAACATCACCAAAATGACACTTTAAGGTCAATACGTCACCAAAACCATAACCAATTTCACAATAGAAATTCCAAACATTATACACCATGAAAAAACAAGGAAATGCTATAATCACATCTCACATGGCAATATTAACTCCAGAATGTTCAATTCCTTTAAGACCATAAGTCCATGTTCAAGTTTACAAGGCAAAGTCATCCTCCGATTTAGCAAACACAAGTTGTTTTACACATAGTGAACTTCTCACACTTCACCAACATAACCAACATGATATAAACCATCTCCCAAGCATAAAATATATTAAACCATAATAATAAACACTTACCAATACTCACCAAGTGATGATCTTTGGCCAAAAAGATGAGAGCTTAGGGTTTGTGAAATATTGAGAAAATTCTAGGAAGGCATGGGTGTCCAAATGAATAAAATTCTGATTTTTGGCTCTATTTATAGCCCCTTTAAGTCTCTCTTTATCCAAACACTTAGTCCAATAATAATGTAGGGACTTGTTCTTGCGAGAATGGGTCATTATGCCCTTTTTGGGCCATGTCTTCATGCCAATTTTGGGCCTTATTTAGCTCATTAACAATTTGTTAATTGAGCCCACCAATTGAATGAGTAATTCCATATATATATATATCCCTCAAGTCACTCTTATCCATCTCTTGGCATTAAATGCATGGTTGATTAGTCAAATGGAAGATTGGATCATGTTTTTCTCCATTGGGCCAAGTCTTTCTTATGATCTTTGGGCCTCATTTGGCCCAATGGCTCAAGACTCATATAAGCCCCAACAAATAATTGCATAATTCTTCAAATCTCTCATATTTAATTAATTCCCTAAATGTACACGTAGTCGTATAGGTTCGACAACATACGGAGTGTTATACCTCCCACGAGGGTCTAATCCCATGTACTAGGCCCAATATCCATTACCTCATCAATAACATTACACAATACATACTTTTGGCTCTCGACACTTAAGTAACCATTGTTCAACGCCGTCAAATAGGGTTTGATAGGTACGGGGTGTTACACTAGTCCCATTATGAAGTATTATCCTTAACCTACACTAAAGGTAACTAGTCTATTCCAAGCACCGTAGATATATACAAACATCACTAGCCTAATCTTACTGCTATTGAAAAACACAAATACCCCTATCCTAATCCTAATGATACAACAAGCATATGGAACTAAGGCACAAGCTAATAGTCTAGATTCCCCAAAGAAGGTCAGAAATGGAAAAATGATAAAATAATCTTAAGTCTATCCCAAAACCCTTACCCCATATGCAATTTATACTATACATAATATCGTAGAGCAAAGTTTATAAGTGGGTAGACCATACCTACCTAGAAACCAAATAGCAGCCTAGGACTGACCAGAAAGCCGTCATGCTATCACAAACATATCTACACGTCAATACAAGAAAAATGATACCCATATTATAATTATATATTTTAGGCAAAAAATTAGGTAAATAATTGGCACATGTGACTCGCTAATTGAATTTGAAAATTGAACCCGTCACTCAGTTCCTCACAATACTAAGACCTTATGCTCAAAATTTAAGCATGATCGGAGCTTAAATCAATGCTCAAAATAGAACCACAAGTTTAAGAAATCAAGAACCCAAAACCAACAATGAAGACTGAATTGTAGAAAATTTAGACAAGAAAATAAATGAGAAAAAGTCAAGGAAGGTGCAAGCATCATACCTGAGCTTATCTAGAAGAAATTTCACAATTTCCAAACTTTAAGGTGCAATAATAGAGGTTAAGCTTGGGAAAATTAGAAAAAAAAAAAAGTCCCACACACACACACACACACATACACACACACATACATGCACACACACACACGCACACACACATAAATATATATATATATATATATATATATATATATGGTATCTAAAGCCTTCATTGGATGCAAAAATGGTACCTTGCCGCATAAATGGCTTCCTCCACAAGGGTCCTAGTCTGCATTAAAGGCCCATATGCCACTTTAGTGGTGTCTGCAAAAGCTGACAAGTACTGTATAAGTTGGCCCTCAGGCACCAGATGCACCAGCAACTCTACTAAGCTAGAAATACTCTAAATGGATCCTCGAAATACATGTGAAATTCCGTGAATGCAAATAAAATATGCTACCTTACTAGAAATGATATTTTAGACTCATTGAAATTGACAAAACTTCTGATGAAGGTTGTTTTGATGAAATGTGCAGCCCACACTCACTCTTTTAATTTTAACCAAATCCTACCGTTATACCAAAACGATCTCGAAAGCCTGGGGACCTGAACCAAAGGTTCCCCAATCCTAAAATCTATATTTTAAAGCCAACAAAACTGTCAGAATTCTAATCTGAGGCCATTTACTCAGAGTTTTGGACAAAGACAAACTTCTTAGCTCTAAAATAGGGAAATTGGCATAGAAACCAAACAAACTGCTTGATAACCAAACCACCAGTCCTACCAAGTCATAAATGACCTGACGCGGCTATAGGAAAGCATTCACGAAATAAAGAAAATAACCTGGAGGATCATTACAAATTTAATATATATATATATATATATATATATTATGTTTAATTCATTTATTTCTTTGTTACATGACTATTTGAAGCATTCCATCATGCTAGTATAATGTTATAGTCATCATATTTGTGCTAGTTGAACATTATGGAAGACCATGCATGTCAAATTTATATGGTTTAACTGTTTAGTCATGCGCTATAGATATAACATATGTGGATTGAGTTTATGAGTCTAATGAGACCTATGTCTTGGATGTCAACAATTATAACATCATAAACTTTATGTGTGGATAAGGATCCATTCCTCATGAGTCACTGTACAATTTGAGCACCTCAGGGAGTGTGCGCACATGGTTTTGGCATAGGAAATGTTGGTATTGAGTAAAGTTTGAGGCTTTATCATGTATATCATATTACTGACTCAGATTAATGCATTTAATATAATGTCTCTTGGATAAATGAAAATCTTATTATTTTGTTTATATGCATATCTTATTGAGCTATTTTATGATTCATTTTAATTAAAATTACATACATATTGAACATGTTATTAAAGAGAATATTTTTGGTTCAACCCTCATCAGAATCTTATTTGGGATGTCCAATGATACCTATTGAGTATATGTTAGTGTTATTCATGATACTTTTACTACACTACATGTGCAAATACTGACCCTCGTACTAGTGGAACCTAGGTGCGAACTTAGGAATTATTTGGAGACAATTATGGTGAGCTGCTCGGAAAATTTAGCTAAGGTTGTTTAGATAATGAGAGAAAATTAGGGAGACAGGATAGGACCTAATTTAAAGCAATGGAAGGGGATCACATCTTGGGGACAAATTAGGGCATTTCCCATCCCACTAATTAACAGGACGGGGTGGGGGACGTTCTGGGATTTTTAAAACTAAAATAATTTGAATTCATTTTGATATATAAGTTCAAAAAACATAGAAAAAATTAGTAAGAAATTATATCTTAATATTTGTTTAGAAAAGTAGATACAAATTTAAAATAAAACCTCAAACTCAAAAACTTATAAAGTAGCTAAATAGAAATTATAACAAATATTAAATATACAACAACAAAAACAACAAACCTAGAATATTCCCACAAAGTTAGGTCTGGAGAGGGTAAGTGTACGCAGTCTATACCACTATCTCAGAGGTGAGATAGAGAGACTATTTTCGATAGACCCCCGACTCAAAACAAAAACAGTCCAGAAAAAGATAAATGAAACAAGAAACAATAGGTATTAACACACCAAATGATAACATAAACAAGAATATCACTAAGTAATACAACAAACAATACCACACTCTGAAACAAACCTAGCACTATGACCCCTAGAACAGATAACATAACAAAGTCGTCATACCTACTAGCAAGGACACACTCCTTCCTACTACCCTTCTACCCTAATTTGCTTCCTCCACACCTTCCTATCTAGGGTCATATCCTCGATAAGATGAAGCTGCTACATGTTATGCCTTTTCTTTGGTCTACTCTACCTCTCTTGAAACCATCTATGGCCAACCCTTCACACCTCCGTACTGGGGTATCTGTTCACTGTCTCATCACATGCCCGAACTATCTCAACCTTGCTTGCCACATCTTGACTTCCAACGAAGCCACTCCTACCTTATATCGAATAACCTTATTTCTAATCCCAACTTTCCTAGTAAACTCACAGATCCATTGTAACATTCTCATCTCTGCCACCTTTATCTTTTGGATGTGAGAGTTCTTGACTGGTCAACACTCCACCCCATACAACATAGCTGGTCTAACCACCACTCTATAAAACTTACCTTTGAGTTTAGGAGGCACTTTCTTATCACACAAAATTCCAGAAGTAACCCTCCATCTCATCCACCTTGCCCTAATACGATGAGTGACATCCTTGTCAATCTCACCATTCCCCTAGATCATAGAACCAAGATACTTGAAACTATCTCTCTTTTGGATGGCTTGAGTATCAAGCTGAACAACCACATCAGCCTCATGCGCCACCTCACTGAACTTGCACTCTAAATACTCAGTCTTGGAACTACTCAACCTAAACCCTTTAGACTCTAGTATTTACCTCCAAACCTCAAACTTAGAATTAAATCCACCACAGGTCTCATCAATCAAGACTATATCATCCGCAAAAAGCATACACCATGGTACTTCACCTTGAATTTGCCATGTCAACACATCCATCACCAAGGCAAATAAAAATGGGCTAAGGGTCCATCCCTAGTGTAACCCCATCACAAATATTAAATATAGACTTACAAAAATTATAATGACTTGTAAGTTTGCTGGAAGTATGAAAAAGAAAAATTATCTCAAGTATGAACTATGAAGTAACAAAGACAATTTTTAATAAAATTCAACGCTACAAGCTTTCAAGTTGATTTTAAGTAAATTTTGAGTTCCACATACAAATACAAGAAGAGCACCAAATTTACATATATACCTTCTATGAAGTGTTTTGTTTGAACTAGGCCGCTAAGTAATTACTTGTAATTGTCAAACTGATATTTTTATGCTCGTAATATATTGTTTTTGTAAGTATGGTATAATTTTCTTGAAAATATTTTCTAGAATTGATAACGATGCTTGTTGGTTAATCATGTCCAATTCTTCATCATTATTATTGCTAAGTATCTCATTTTATTTTTTCTACTCAAATGGTTAATTTTAGTTGGTCAAAATTTCTTCTTTCTACATTGATCCAATCTTTGAATAAGACAAAAATCTTAAGCCTTCCTCTGCTAATGAATTGTCTATGGTATCTGATGTGATATCCTGTTGCACTACAAGCACTCTGTGAAGCTACTAATGATTTTTGAATAGCTAGTACATCTCGAGTCATTCTTAAAAGTAATAAAAATGTCGTGCCACGCTCCCTCTGCCATTTTAGAAGCTGCTCGTTGTTTTCTTCATCTCTAACATGTTTCAATCTCTGATTAATATAAGAATCAAGATCATTTTCATTACAAAAATAATCAACATGAAAGTAGGTTATCAAACCTCCAAAACATCATTAACTTCAAATCTAGCCCTTGAATTTGGATAATTTAACTACATAGCCATTTCTTTCCATAGTTCTTTATTGTTCAAACATTAATTTAGCATGAAAATACATGTTATTTTCACAGTGAACAAGAATTGGTCTTTCATATTTATCAATTTCTAAATTCTCATAAAGTTTATAAATGAGACTTTTTGCACCACATACTTTTAAAGTTGAGTTAAGTATAGTAACAGTTAGATAAATTGGGGAATCGAAAAAAATAAATTTTAACAATTATTTGTGTAATTGATACACCCAAATTACACCTTACATTAGAAGTATAATGCAGTCTCTGTATAATATAGAACCAAACTAGGTAGGGGTATAATTCCACAGGGAATAAAGTGAAAACTAATCCTTATGCGGTTATGTTGATTTATAATGAGTTACTTTCATAAAAAGGGGGTTTGTGAAAAGTGTTGCAGAATCAATTTTCGAATAATTTTTAAGTAACAATAGTGAATTTTTCACCAAATGGAATCAGCTAATGCAGAGAACTAGGTCTGTATTCACCATGGTTTCATGATATGATTAGGCCACTTACGTTAATGGATTATTCTAGTACAAAGTATGCAAGGCTAATGATTACTTTAACACATCTAAATATTTCTCAAACTAATTAGATGATATTCACTTCAATTCTCTCAAACTAAAAGTGATAAAAATGCAAAACTCTATAATAACCTCAAGTTGGTTAATCTTATTACAATATTAACCATTAGACGGGGTTTGGAAATCCTGAATCCTTGCTTTTTACCCTTTTTTCTTAGTTTTAACATCTTTACTCAACCAAGTTAAACCTAAGGCAAGTTATAATGTTTGAAACCATTATAAATTAGTTAAGATGAAAAAATTAACGATGCATATGTTTATACTATTTGAATCTACACCAAAATCGACCTTAACGCTGTTAATTCACCATGGATCCCACAACCCTAGTTGTTGATTTAGCCACTCATAGCTTTTGAGAGAAATATAGCATTAAAATTCATCATGAAAGAATAATCTTACAAACATAAACTCAAGAACTCAATTATCTTCAATCACCAAGTATAATTTCTTTAAAACCAACAAAATACTGTACGCACAATAGTATTTTTCTACCTAAAATGTCAGTACGTAAAATAATCCTATTTGTTAATATATATATAGTACATGGAATTAAAGACCAAATTAAATTTGGAGGAAATCCCACCTTTCATCACACAATCAAGTCGACAGCCCATCGGTTGGCTAACGGTTTGTCTCCTCTTTCACGGCTATCTAGTAAATATGTTGAAATTCTGCTTAAGCTTCACGACTTTGGCGATGGTCCGTTAAGTCACCTAAGGTCAGTACATTTTTCCATCACTTAAAATATTAAGATGGTTCATTTTGCTTAAGATTGAAGATCAAGGCGGAGGTCCGTCAAGTCACCGATAGTCTGTTAGTTTCTGCGTTACTTGAAATCTTGAACTAGGACATTCCACTTAAGGCCGATGATCAAGGCGATGGTCAATCAGAGGTTTGATGGCCTATATAAATTCCTATCCCACTGGTCTTTTCAACACAATTTTTTTTCTTTTTTGCCTTAGTATATTTCCCTACAATCGAGACCGAAAAACAATCAAACTACAAACAGTTGCTTAATAACTTGTATTTATTCATGGTTAAAAGCGTCAAATGTTCCATCAAAAGTCGGCACATCAACGCCCTAAACTTAGAACATTTTTTGTTTTCAAGTGACAAGACACAACCATACTTAATAAAGACATGAAGGAAAAAGAACTATAGGAAAACCTACAACAGTCACGAGCTTTTTGCAATTCATCTCCAAATTACAACCCCCTTATCATTGTAAATACAAAACAAGTGTGAATGAAATCACTTTTCAACTAAACTCAAAAGGATCTAAGGATGATTTTATGATATCAATGAACAACTTTGCATACACAACATGCAAGTTTTCTAATAATTAGGAATCAGTAATGTAATCCTAGTGCTCTCACCATAGAGATGTCCCATACGCCCTCACCACAAAGATGTCCCATATACACAATATTCATTTAGAATTATGACTGAAACAAATTCGCTCACTCTTACAATGAAGTTTAAACAATGCACACACAATATCATAGGCTTTCCCTAATTCTATATGATTCAACTTTTAGACAATTAGACT
The DNA here is from genome assembly GCA_031232105.1 of Capsicum rhomboideum. Taxonomy (NCBI): domain Eukaryota; kingdom Viridiplantae; phylum Streptophyta; class Magnoliopsida; order Solanales; family Solanaceae; genus Capsicum; species Capsicum rhomboideum. The sequence goes on from CP124718.1 coordinate 59,284,264, forward strand.
AGGATCACTGTAGGACCTTTTCTGCTTGTAATGTAGGCTTGGGGATAGGTATAGTACATTTGGGATCAATGACTAAGACCTCCTTGACACTGCACTACTTTTTCTATGCTTCTTACCAATATTTTTTCCCCCTTATTCTTCATTTATTCACTCTTTTCTTCCATTACATGTGCGGATTTCTTTTCAACACAACTCTTTTTTTTTCTTTATATATATAAAAATAAATATCTTTTCTTTTGCTCGTTTCTGTCTCACACAAGCCACACCTATTTTCCCTTTTTCATCACTAGTCTCTTCTTTTCATACCCCATTCTTTATTTTATACCCCACTACAGTGGCCACTCTCAACTTAGGCAATTTTTTTGAGTTGAGGTACACAATATCCAAGAATGGACTGTGGAAAAACAATGGTTCTGAGGAGCCTCTACAGTAGTCAACCTCAACTTAAGCAATTTGTCAGGGTTGAGGTACACAATATCTAAGGAAGGACCAAGGCCAAGACAAGGGTTCCAAAGAATAAACAGAGAAGTTGACTAGGCTAATGAATAAAAAGGTCAATTAGGCTCAAAATTCTAGAACAAGGGACAATTTACATCATTTGGATTGTCATTTAGGCTGTGTGGACTAAAATCAAATATGGCCTATGATCCTTTCCTAATCCACTATCTTACGACCTACGCAAGATAAAGTGGGCAAGTTCTGAATTGTATACATAGAGTAAGAACTATAACAAAGTAGCTCATAGACACTTGGCACATAAATTACGATACCTGCTAACTATTAGGTTCATGCCCTATCTTAAGAAATAGTTATCACATCCATATACACCTAATGTCATGCAAAGATCCACATCAGTCAAGATATCAAAATTTCAAGGGGTCTTTATTTTTCAAAATAGAAGATTTAAGAAAAGACAACCTAAATTCACCTAAATTCTTTTTACAAACACAACCACAAGACAACACATAAAACACTAAGCAATAAAAATATCCTAAACATTCCAGTTCTACTAGATAGCATACCCTAATAAAGAGAAATATGGTAACAAAAACACTAAGGTGGTAATGATAACGCTCAAATAAACTCTAAATAGGATGTATGCAGTCGTTATGCAATATATTAACCCAACTCGTGAGTTGGGGTCGATCACACATGGAATAAAGGAGTTGTGTTAACCTTTAAGTGTAATAAACCACTAAGTGTTTTTAGACGTAATACATAAAATGCGATAAAATTAAAATGGGGAATTAAATTCGAATGATTTTGTAACGAATTTATTGATTGTAAGCTTTATTTTCAAGATGAAAATTAGAAATTTGTAATCGAGGATTAAAGTCACTTGGGGTTATGTCGTCATGAGTGTGAATACATGCATGAGTAAATGAGATATTTTCCTAAATTTAACTAATCATTAGGGTAGGCTAGGTCTTAGGTATTGAAGCTAATTTTTCAATAAAATAATAAATATCATAAATGGGTTCTCTTGAACACCTCACAAGTGTTGCTTCATAACCAACCTAAAACATCAATTTAGTAGCTTTATGTCTAAGATCTACCATTAAATGATTAAAATCAAGTCATTGTTGACCACTACTCCTCACCCATATCCCTTTTATCAAGGATAATAAGGGTTCTAGGCTTAATTAGATTTTGCAACCTCTAATTATAGGTTGATAACACTGAATAGAGGTCAAACCCAAATCAATTACTCATTTAAAAAGGCAAATAAACAACTCCCATTCAAGAATCACTACTTAATCATACATAACCCAATGTTGGGGAATTTAGCTATTCATAGAGTGAGAAAAAGGAATTATACCGAATTATTCATTAAGATCTTCCATTGAATCCAAATATTAACACGAAATCATCCAAATCCAACGTAAAAACTAAAGAAATAGATAAATCCTGACTTTTGGGTCTCAACTACAATGTTATTGATCTAAAAATTGACAAAAGTTATGGTTCAAAGATATAAAAAATAATTTTTGTTGAAGAAAAAATGGGCCAAAAAATTACAAAATTGTCACCATGTCCAATTTGGTGAAGGAGGAAGGCCATCGTCGAACTCTATGGTGATACCCCAAAATGACTCTATATCACCAAAATGGCTTTGAACTTGGGCTTCAGTTATTGGCATCTGGTATCTTTGGCGATGAAATATTGCTTCACATAACTGTACGACAGTTCGCCAAATTCTTTCTCTCAACATCAAATTGCTTTATTTAAAACTTGGTCTAACTATTAACTTAGGCGATGGAACCCTTCATTAGGTTATACGCCAGTTATTTCAGTGATCCATAAAACTCCCCAGGCAATGTCTTTTTTGCATTTTAGGTCCAATTCTTCTTTATTTTGCTTCTTTATGCTCTATCAACCACTTCTTAGATTTAACCCAGAAAACAAACAAAATTAACACTAAAACTAACTTACATTGGCATTAAGGACTTGATTTCTCACCCTTTTTAGGCTAAATAAGTCACAAATTACAAACTCATCAACACCCCCAACTTAAACCTTTTCTCTTCCTCGAGTAAATCCCTGCACACAGAACAAAATCAACATTGCCATCAAATGGTACTACTTGGGAGCCTAGACACATGCTTCTTTAGTAAATACTCTTTATGCTCATGGTTTTGAAAATAATGGTACACGTATCACCTATCAAACACGCAATTCATGAACAACAAGCCTCAAATGTTGACTAATTTTTCCCAAACCACGCACATGCTCATAGACCTCAACTAAGGTTAAAGAATGTTCAACTATTGCAATCAAGTGCCCGTACAACAAAGAAGTCCCTTCCCTTATAAAACGATCAATATTTAAACAAGGGACTACCATGAATCAGTCACACTCTCAAAGATAATGATGAACAAAAGTACCACGCCATAGGCTTGACCATATGCTCCACTTCACCACACTCAAGCATGCTACGCTCGAGATCACTAAGGTCATACTTTTGCTTAAAGCATAAGCAATGGGTAAGGTAGGAAAAAGTTAGTTTTATAGTGACTCTACCCTCTTGAAGAATTTAGTGATATCTCAATTACATTTCTTTCCCAAAGCTTGTCTCTTATGCAATACCAAGGACCAATTCTCTAAGATTTTCATGATATCTTCCTCCTCATATCCTTTAAAAAATTACACTTGTTCAAATATTTACAAACTAGAAACATAATTACATATCTTTTTTATTTCTCTTCTTTAGGGAAATTGTTTCTGCCTTAGCAGGCCTTTTTATTAATAATCAGCAAAAAAGAAAAATCAGTCTACCCATGGGCCTAATCAAAAACAATGGCAAAATAAAATACAATAATAAAATTTGTTCGGGTAAGGTCCATTTCTAAATGATACTCTTCCTTATATCTGGCTTCTCTTTCACTCTTCGCTCTACTTTCCAAAACAACTCTCTGCCTTCACAAGATGTTTTTAGCTGGTTCTCGAGGGTACCTTTGATTTTGACACCTCCTCTTTTAGGACATCGGGAGTCTGATTCCTGATGTTTGCTCTGAATCCTTGCTCATACAAGAGCCTTCATCATTCCAAGGAGGTGTCTCTTCCCTTTCTTGACTTCTTATATCTTCTTCTCCATTATGATTTAACCATTCTATTTCAGGTGTTTGAGGTTACTCCACTTGCAGGTGGATTCAAAGGAGGTTTACGTTAGGAGTTCGCAGTTGTTTCCTCAGTAAGCTTTTGTTCACCTCCTTTATTTTCTTGTTTTGTTTTTGTTGCAACTATGATCTACTCTATTTCTTCAAATCTGATGCTTTCCTCAGATGTCGGTCTATGGCTGATCTTCATGATGTAATGTTTAATTTGATGTCGAACCCTTTCGTGTTTGGTGAAATTTTTTGTGTGCTAACATAGTTTAGCAGCTTTAATGCCCCTTTGCAATGGGCAAACACTCTTTTTTATTTCTTTACAATCATTTTCTTTTTTTTTTTTTAATATTTATAAGGAATATGAGGATAACTAGGACAGAAAGTGAATGGTCCCCACACTAAGAACTTTGGATTACAAAACTAACCCAATGGATCCTCCTCCCCTAACTTAGGCTTTTGTCCTAAGCGCAAAAACTACCACCGCCAACTCTAAATCATGGGTGGGGTAGTTGCGGTCATGCAACTTAAACTATCAAGGAGCATATGCAATTACTTGGAACTGTTACATCAAACCACAACCTAAACACAGCCTGAAGCATCATAATAGAATGAAAATCCCTGGCCCTCAACTTGAAGTGTCAAAATTAGAACTGAAGTGAGTAAGGCCTTGACCTTCAGAAAGCTTGCCTTACACCAATTGGACCATTTGAATGGGACATCCTTCCTAGTCAATCTGGTCAATGGCAATGCTATAAAAGAGAACCCATTGATGAATCATCTGTAGTAACTTGCCAACCCAATGAAACTACAAACCTTATTAGGAGAAATGGGTATAGACCGATCACGAACTACCTCAATCTTTGATGGATCTACCATAATCCCATCCTTAGACATAACATTTTCCAAGAATACTACAGACTCAAGCCAGAACTTGTCATTTAAGAACTTGGAAAAAAGTTGTTGATCTCTTAAAGTGTGGAGCATAATCCTTAAATGCTACTCTTGCTCCTCCCTATACCTTGAATAAACAAGGATATCGTCAATAAACACAATCATAAGAGTCCAAATAGGGTCTGAAAATGTTGATCATCAAGTCTATGAATGTTGTTGGGGTATTAGTCAGCCCAAAAGAATTCACCATGAACTTATAATGTCCATAGAGTCCTAAAGGTTGTCTAAGGTATGTCCGCCACCTGAATCCTCAACTGATGGTAACCAGATCTCAAGTCAATCTTTAAAAAATAGCTGCACCCTGAAACTAATCAAACATATCATCAATACGTGACATCAAATACTTATTCTTTATAGTTACCTTATTCAACTGATGATAGACAATATACATATACATAGAGCTATCATTCTTCTCCCTAAATAGGATAGGATCACCCCATAAGGAAACACTCGATCTGATAAACCTTTCTTTAGAAAATCCTAAAGCAGAATCCTAATCTTTCTTAACTTAGAGAGAGCCATACGGTATGGTGAAATAGAAATAGGCATGGTACTCCACTCATAATCAATAGAAAAATCAATATACTCAAGCGGGAGGCCAAGTAAGTTGGTAGGGAAGACATCAGCAAACTCACAAACCTTAGAAATTGAATAAAGTAATGGGACGTTGGAACTAGTATCATGGACATAAACAAGATAGGCAAAATACCCCATCGATACTAACCTCCTAGCCCAAATGTAAGAAATAATCCTTGTCAACGTGTGACTAATAAAGCTCTGCCACTCAACTAGGGATATTCCAGGCATGGCTAGTGTAACGGTCTTGGTGAAGCATTCCAAGACCACATGGTAGGGGGATAACCAAATTAAATAGGATAGAAACTGGCTAATAACAAACTAAAATTATACCAGTGATCACCGAGTCTGATGCCTCAACATTTAGTCTACTAGAAAAGGCATATAATTATTCGTGGCCACCACCGGACAGAGAACCTGATCGACTACCTATACTACCTGACTTTCCACCTTTATGAGAACTGTGAGAACCACCTCTACAACTCTAGGAACCATATCTAGCCAGCGGAGGAACAATTCTACGAGACTGAGTTGTTTATGCTAAATTCCCAATCATACCACGCCAGGGAGACTCTATGGCAAAGTGACCAATAACCCCATAATCAAATCAGGTACTGGGTGCCCTACCCTAACAAGAGTGTTCTACTAACCCAGAATAGACATCATGGCCTGATGCCCCTGACTGAACACCCTGTGGTGGCTGTCCAATGCCCTGACCATTGAAATAACTATAACCATACTAACCCCCATCTGAAATCTAAGGTGCATCATTAATAGACATGCTATACTGACTATACTACTAGTAGGTTACTGTTGCTGATACTGTTATTGATGCCTTTTGGGGAAACCCCTACCTCAGAACTATAACCCACTATGACTACCACTGTAACTACCCTAGTGATGAGGTCTCTTATTGCTGGCTCTATGGGCCTCGTGATGCATATCCTCCTTTGTACAATCATGATCAACAATATCTATAAATAATCTACTTAATGACCATGCTCTAGGTAGCCATACGGAGTTGAAGTCTCAACCCTCTGACGAAGCATAACACTATCTCGACCTCTTCAGAGCCTATTTAAAAACTAATCCAGCATATTCTACTCTTTAGAAGTCATGGCTAGCCAGGCTGCTACTGGTTGTATAACTAACAGTGCTGGTGGAACCTCTACTTAGGAAGCTATAGTTGCAAGTTGTGCCCTTAAACATGGCCCATACTGTACTACCCTTTGAGTAGATTTTTGGGATCTATCAATTGACTAACCTCCAATTATAATTAGACTAGGGCATCTCAAAGGACAAATGTGGAAATAAATCCAAGTCGAGCCTGGGATGGTCCTTGGTCAACTGGCTGCTGTGGTGAAAGATCCACTAGTGCAATGTCTGGTTCTATACTACTAACTGGCTCTTGTGAAGGCTCCTTGGCCAGGCCTTGAGTTGGTGCTGCAGCTCTAGCCCAACCTTGACCTCAGGGTAGACCTGTACCTCTGCCTCTAACTAGAGCCCTAGCTACTGGGTCATGTCCCTCATCCTAGCCATCTGCAAAAGAGTGAAACAAATAAGAAGACAGATACCACTATGGGCACAACACATGATAAAGAATCAAAAGATGAGATTATCCTAAGAATGTCATATATCCACCTGTAGATAGGATATAGACATTATCATACTGATCTGCAAAACTCTACTAGACACTTGTTGTTGTACCAACTACACTGGTGGACCTAGAATCTGATACCACGCTATCACAACTTGAAAACTCAGGTCATGATGGAATCTACTATAACCCGCAGTAGCTAAACAAAAACCATTGCCCAAAATAGTGAGTCATGTGATAACAGGTGGAAGAGAAGAATAAGGGTAAAATAGTAAATGAGATGACTAATCGGGGAATATATACAAAGCATGCTTCCATAGTGAGGGTAAAGGACAAAAGTTTCAAAATGAGTCCCCCAAGACCTGGTATAGCCAGTACAAGTGCAACTAAAATATAAGGTTACTTGACAAGTATAATATATATAGTATAGTCTATGAAAGATACACAATAAGACTAATCCCAAAATAGAAGGAGATAGATCAGCTTTGGACATTGAAAGCTCACCTTAATCACTAATCAACAACTCCACTTGAGGACAACATCAATAGCAATGACTCATACTAGGATCTGCATAATGGGAACAGATGCAAAAGTGTAGTATGAGTACGGAAACACGCAGTATTCAATAGACATCATATGTTGTTTGAGCTCAAATAAGGTAAAAGCATAATAAAGTGAACATACACACTAAAGGTAATAAAAGAGGGGTCAAAAGAGAAAAATTGGCTAAATCTAGGAAAACATGAGAATCATAAGTAAATAACTCAAAAAAGCATAAATAAATAGTAAAATTAGGTGTCGATCATGAGCCAAAATTAAATATGCCACTTAGCCATGAACCAGGACTAAATAGTCTATCTTCCTTTTTAGAAAGCCAAATTCCTTAAAAGTGTATTCAAAATACAAGTTATCAAGTTAAAACCTGTGCTTTTCGGCCAAAATGCAAAAATACCAAGGATACCGAATAAAACAAACACAACATAGCAAACAAACCTACCCAATTCTGATAATCAGCCCACCTAGGTTTTTTATAGTCATCTTACAACAGGAAATAATAGTATCCTAAGGTGATTCATAAGCAACTACTCAGACCAAGACTAAAGACTTTAAGCACAATTCTAACGATCCCAGATATGCTAACTCAAGTCCTAAAGAAAAAGCAACTATCGGACCTAAGGATTTCAATATAGAATTCTACTCTAAGGCTCTCTAACTAACAATATGAATCATAAATAACTAAAAGATTACTTCGATCCATAATTCCCCTGCTACTAATCAACAAATTGCCACACTAAAACTTTAAATGAGCAAATTCTGAAAGTAGGTAAGCCATAGCCTTCTTGGATGCCAAAGAACGCGACCGCAATCCCCTAAATTGGATCTTTTCCCATTCGAAAAGCCTTTGACTACTGCCACGCTAACAAAATTGTAATGTAGGCCTCATGATGAGAATAATGATACCCATATTACTACGAAGTACCCCGGTCAAAAAATAGGCAGAAAATCACCCATGGAGACCGCTTATAGAATCCTAAAATTGGACCCATAATAACGTTTCACGCCTCAAATTCCAATGGGGAGGACTGGCACCCAAATTTGATAAGGACTGAGAGAACCAATCTTCATCCATGTCCATTCATATGCATATCATTCAAAAAACATCACCATCACGTATAGATACAAGATGCTAATAGTGGAAGTCATTGAAACATATGCTATATACGGAACTTGGCCGTTAGGGCCACCAAGTCAGAATGGACATACATTCCTTACATTCATATTCCCACATACATCTACAAAGCCTCTAACCGATGAATATTGATAAGTTGACATTTTACCCAATTCATAATACATTTGAGCTTGGATTATCTTGAAATTCGCATTGATTCGATAGAAATTCTCATGTTATATGGCTCTTGTATGTAGGTAATGGATGAATTCGAGCTCGAGCTAACCATGCGAGTCAATGGGAGTTTGAAAAGTGAAGAAAGGATGCTTGATTTAACACCCGGGGAGACTAACAGCCACCTGCGCACGCAGGTGCCTGACTGAGGAGCTGAGCGGCGCAAGGCAGTGTCATCTGTGCTAGCCTCCTGCACGCGCAGGTCAGCCATCTGCGCTGGAACCTGCGCCAGCAGATGGCTAGTGCAGTGGCACTTCCGTAATTTTTTAGGGACGCAATTTTTAGCTATAAAATGTAATTACTCTAGCTCTAAAAATATATTTTTGGGCATTTTTGTAAATATAGAGTAAAGGAGAGTGAAACCCTAAGGAGAAACAAGTTACATTCTTGCATTTTTGGATCAAATTCGTGAGAACATTTGGATTCAATGGAAGTTTGGGAAGAGAATTTGGGTGATTTTCTTCTCTCTTATTTTTTGAGTAGATAAATTCTCTACTTGGGGTTATTCTTGTATAAGATGTGATAATTTTATGGGTTTTTTATATTTGATTTATGTTTAGATAATTGCCATGGGTTTTAATCCCATTCCATGCTTTCATTCAAATTAGGGGTTGCAAACTCTAATTAATTTTAGAGCTCTCATCATCCTTGACAAAGGGGACAAGGGTGAGGAATTGGTGTGAACAATAACTTGATGTATGTCATTTAATAGCATCTCTTAGACATAAGGGTGTTAATTGAGGTATTGGATTGGTCTTATAATCTGCACTTTTGAGGTGTTCGAAAGAACCCAGTTGTGAAACCTTGGTGTTTGGTTGACAAATCAACACCAAGCACCTGTGATCTAACCTACCCAAGGCCCTTAGCTAAATGTAGTGAAATGCTCAATTTACCCATACACAATTTCACTCTTATGATGGCATAGCCCCAAGTCTCGTAATACCCTTTGTCGTAACTCCTCTTCTCTACTCTTGAACTTGTGTGTACTAAGTTACAAAATTCTAAATAGTTACAAATTAACAGATAATAACCCCCCCATTTACTTTTATGTATTATTTTCGTAGCATCGCGTGTTAGCACTATTTGCTTCTAACACTTAGAGGTGAAAGCTATCGCATTCATTCCTCGTGGATTCGACCCCGACTCCAAGTTGGGTAATTATATTGCTAACGATCGCTTACATTCTATTCTGGGGTGTATTTGAGCGTTATCAAAAATGGCACCGTTGCTGGGGAATGAAATGTAGCGTTCATTTCTTTTAGTGTTTTAAGTTACTTGTGTTTACCGTGGTGTAAGTTTACTTTATTTGTTGTTTTTGTTCTTCATAGGTGACAACCAAAGTCTTCACGATTCAATGAGTGAACATGGTAGCCATGCCGCTTTATTTGACGGACCTTTTGAAGATGAAGATCATTTGGGAGATGCCGGGAGAGCTAGTGCCATTCGCATCCCACCCGCGGATGGTAATGGAGTGTTCCATGTTACTAGTGTAATGCTTTACCTCCTTCAAATGAAGGGGTTATTTTGGGGGTCAAGCCCATGAAGATGCAAATCTTCACTTGACAAATTTCATTGAGGTGTGCATGCAATTTGATATCGCCCACATATCATAAGAATCCATCCAATTGAGACTCTTTCCCTTCTCATTAACGGGCGAGGCTGCATAGTGGTTGAGACAATTACCCGCGGGTTCAATCATTACATGGTCGGAATTGACGGAAGCATTCTTGGATCGGTTCTTCCCACTATCCCGGATGTTACAATTGAGAAATGAGATTATCAACTTCCATCAATTGAATGGTGAACATTTACACGAGGCTTGGCAAAGGTTTAAAACGAAATTGATGCAATGCCCGACTCATGAGGTTCCGGATAAGATGCTCCTCAAAATATTTTATCGAGCATTAAATCAATTGAACAAAATGGTTGCGGATAATGCAGCTGGGGGGTCTTTGGTGAAACAAACTTATGGTGTTGCATCTACAATATTGGACCAAGTTACCAAACAAAGTCGGGGTTGGCATACAAGAGATTCCGAGGTGGCCGTGGGGCTCCCTCCACATCTTTAGTAAGCCACGAACAAAGAAAGAAAGATGAGGAGAGAGATGAGAGTATGGCTAAGATGATGACACAACTAGAACTCCTCACTAGGCATGTAATGGGTTCAACACCAAAGGCGGTCAACGCCGTAGCCTCCAAGGATGTTAAGAGCTACGATGATGATAAAGCAGAGACTCTTGATGAAGAAATCCGATTTATGTCAAATCAAGCGGGGGGTTCTCGCCCCACCTATCAAAGGAAGGGCAGGAATTAAGGTTGGATGGATAAAGACCGCGATTGGAAAGATCGTGAGTGGAAAGATCGTGATAGAGGTCGAGATTGGAGGGATAAAGATAGGGACCGTGATTGGCGAGATGTGAATCGGGATTATGATAGGTATATTCCTCCACATGATAGGTCCAAGGGTAAAAAAGCAACCTCGGTTGATCCGGAGAAATATAAGAATGAAGATGTGCTTGCTCGTATCCTCTTGGGAGTTGAAGGAAGCGATAAGATGTTGAGGGAAATGAAAGGGGATTTGTCGCATCTCAACCAAACTGTCACCTCACATTCGTCTTCAATAAAGCAACTTGAAACCCAAATGGGTCAACTCTCCTCCCAAATGAATGCAAGACAAAGAGGAGGACTCCCTAGTGACACGATGGTGAATCCCAAAAATGACGCTCACGTCATGGACATTGTTACTAGAAGTGGGAGAACCCTTGGAAATAATGTTGAAAATCTTGATGACAACCCTTGTGATAAGGGTGTTGAGAGCCAAGTGAGAAAATCAAGAACTCGGCTTGATAATTCAAAAGAGAAAACTCAAATGTCACAAGAGCAAGGTGTTGACGGGTCGGAAAAGGTGGAAGCGAAGGAGGTAAGCCCACAAATGGTTAATCATGGTAATGCAAAATCGAATGAAAACTCGATTGTCTCTAAGCCACAAGTTAAAATTCCCCCTCCATTCCCACAAAGGTTTAAGAAGAAAGAAGATGATTCAAAGTTCAAGAAATTCCTTTCTAAATTTAGCAACCTTTCGGTAATTATACCATTGTTGGAAGCCCTACAAGAGATGCCCGGGTATGCTAAGTTTATGAAAGAATTGGTAACAAAGAAGAGAACCATGGACTTCAAAACAATTGAAGTTACTCATAACTGTAGAGCTATAATGTCTAGTACGATGGTTGTGAAGAAGGATGATCCGGGGGAATTCACTATCCCATGTACTATTGGGGTGTATCAATTTGGGAAAGCCTTATGTGATCTTGGAGCAAGTATTAATTTGATGCCATTAGCCGTATTTCGGAAGTTGGGTTTTTGGGAGGCCCAACACTAATGACAATGCGGATATTGATGGCCGACCGCTCTATAAAAATACCCATGGGTGTGTTGTGTGATGTGCTTGTGAAGGTGGATCATTTCATTTTTTCGGATGATTTTGTGATCTTGGATTGTGAAATTGACCATGAACTCCCCATTATTCTTAGTAGACCATTTTTGGCTACTGGTCGAGCTTTAGTTGATGTTGAATGCGGTGAAATGAAATTCTGAGTAAACAACGAAGAGGTGTCATTCAATGTTTGCAAGTCCATGAAACAACCTATGGATTTACAAATTGTCTCCATAATCGATGTGGTGGATGATGTTGTGGCTAGCACTATGGAGGCTGAATTTGTTAGAGGACCTTTGGTGGGAGTCTTCTGGAACTTGAACGCGAAGGGAATGAAAGATATGAAGAAGAAGTTTCATCCTTGAAAGGTTTTGGATCTTACCCGAAAAATCCTTGTAAGTTGGATCTTGACTTGAAAAATTGGGAAACTCCTCCCGCGAAGCCTTCAATTTAGGATCCACCAGAAATCGAGCTCAAGCCATTGCCACCTCATCTCTGGTATGTGTTTTTGGGAGAAGGGTAGACTCTACCTATTATTATTGCAAGTGATTTGTCATCGAGGCAAATTGAGGTGTTTAAATTGGCGGTGAGTAGGTATATTCGGGAACTTGGATGGACTATAGCGGATATCATTGGGATTCTACCCGGCATATGCACTCATAAGATCAATCTTGAGCCCGAGTTTGTAGCAAGTGTAGAACATCAAAGAAGACTAAATCCTCTAATGCAAGAAGTTGTGAAGAAGGAAATCATCAAGTGGCTTGACGCGGGTGTAGTTTATCCTATCTCGGAAAGCACTTGGGTGAGTCCAATACAATGTGTTCCAAAGAAAGGTGGTATCACGGTAGTACCAAACAAAAATAATGATCTTATACCCGTCCGTCCGGTCATGGGTTGGAGAGTGTGTATTGATTATAGAAAGTTAAATTCTTGGACTGAGAAGGATCACTTCCCCATGCCCTTCATGGATCAAATGCTTGATAGGTTGGTGGGTAGAGGGTGGTATTGCTTCCTTGAAAGATATTCAGGCTATAATCAAATCTCCATAGCTCCCGAAGACCAAGAAAAAACTACTTTCACTTGTCCCTATGGAACTTTTACCTTCAAGCGCATGCCCTTTGGGCTATGCAATGCACCGACCACTTTTCAACGGTTCATGCTTTCTATCTTTTTTGACTTGGTAGAGAGTTCTATGGAGGTGTTTATGGATGATTTTTCAGTGGTTGGTGAACATTTGAAAATTTCCTTGAACACTTAGAGAAGGTGCTTGAAAGATGTGTGGCAAATAACCTTGTGTTGAATTGGGAAAAGTGCCACTTTATGGTTAAGGAGGGGATTGTTCTTGGACACAAAATATCAGGACGAGGAATCCAAGTCGATCAAGCCAAGGTGGAAGTCATTGCTAAGCTACCACCTTCAATATCTGTCAAAGGGGTCCGGAGTTTCCTTGGCCATGCGGGTTTTTATAGGAGGTTCATTAAAGATTTCTCTAAAATTGCCCATCAGATGTGCAAACTCCTTGAGAAGGAGGTCACTTTTGAATTTAATGAAGAGTGCTTGAAGGCATTCAATTGCCTTAAAGAGAAGCTTGTCTCAGCCCCGATTATCGTGACCCCAAATTAGTCACAACCATTTGAACTCATGTGTGATGCTAGTGGGCTGGCATTCGGAGCTGTGCTTGGACAACAAAAAGAGAAACTTTTTCATCCCATCTACTATGCTAGAAAGTCATTAAATGATGCTCAAAAGAAGTACACCATTACAGAACAAGAATTGCTAGCCGTGGTGTATGGGTTTGAGAAATTTCGTGCTTATTTGTTAGGCACAAAAGTCATTGTGCACACTGATCATGCTGCTCTCCGGTATTTGATAGCGAAGAAAGAAGCAAAACCCTGATTGGTAAGATGGATTCTACTACTTCAGGAGTTTGATTTTGAAGTGGAGGATCGAAAAGGGTGTGAAAACCAAGTAACCAACTATCTGTCACGTCTTGAGATAAATGAGAACATTTGGGGAGATGTTGATCTTGATGATACATTCCCGAACAAACTTTTCATGAGTTTGAAAGAGAGCACTCTACCATGGTATGCCGATTTTGCAAACTATATAGTTAGTGGACTCCTTCCTGATGAGCTGAGTTACTATCAAAGGAAAAGATTCCTCCATGATGTGAAGCGGTACTTTTGGGATGAGCCCTATCTTTTTAGGGAATATGCAGATGGAATCATACGGCGATGTGTCATGGACGAGGACATAAGATCCATTCTTGGAGCATGCCCTTCTTCTCCTTTTGGTGGTCACCACGGTGCTGTGAGAACCGCAGCAAAAGTCCTTCAGTGTGGATATTATTGGCCTACCATTCACCGTGATGCTCACGAATTAGTAAAGTCTTGCATTCAATGTCAAAAGCATGGTGCTATTTCAAGGAGGCATGAAATGCCTTTAAGACCCAATCTTGAGGTGGAGCTATTCGATGTATGGGGCCTTGATTTTATGGTTCCGTTTGTGAGCTCGTATGGTAATAAGTATATCTTGGTGGCCGTTGACTACTTGTCCAAGTGGGTCGATGCCATTGCCTTACTAACCAATGAAGGTAAAAGTGTAACTTTTTTCCTAAAAAAATGGATTTTCACTAGGTTTGGAACTCCTCGAGCTATCATTAGTGACGGTGGGTCACATTTTTGCAATCGGCTATTTGAAGCTTTGCTTGAAAAATATGGGGTGTGGTATAAGGTGGCCACTCCATATCATCCTCAAATGAGTGGCCAAGTGGAGGTTTCTAATCGGGAGATAAAATCTATCTTGGAGAAGACCATAAATGTTGGGCGTACAAATTGGGCAAGGCAACTTGATGATGCTCTGTGGGAATATAGGACCGCATTCAAGACTACTATTGGCATGTCTCCCTATCATCTAGTGTTTGGAAAGGCTTTTCATCTGCCGGTTGAATTAGAGCACAAAGCTTTGTGGGCCTTGCGTAAATTAAACATGGATTGGGTGGATGCCTCGAAATCAAGAATAGATCAACTTCATGAGTTGGATGAGTTTCAACTTAGGGAATATGAGAGCTCAGCATTACACAAGGAGAAAATGAAGAAATGGCATGATGCCAAGATCTTAAAAAGAGAGTTCCATGCAAGTGATAAAGTGCTACTCTTTAATTCGAGGTTAAAACTCTTTGCGGGAAAGCTAAAATCAAAGTGGTCTGGCCCTTTTGTTGTAGTTAATGTCTTTCCTAGTGGTGCTATTGAGCTGGAGGACCATGAGAAAAGGAGGTTCATGGTCAATGGTCAAAGATTAAAACATTTTTATGAGGGAGGACCTGGAGCGGCTAAGTTTGAGTTGCTCTATTTTAAGGATGCTTGATGATGAGAAACAACGTCTAGCCATGAAGATAACCAAGGCGCTTCTTGGGAGGCAACCCAAGGTTACTTATAGTCATTTCAAGTTTGTTTGATTGCTAATTCTTAGTTATTTTGGTGAATGCAGGTGAATAATGCTAAGTGTGGGAGCTTGGATACACTGTTTTTGAGCTAAATTAATCACCTGGTAGCGCATATGCCCACATGCCCACGCATGTTGGGATGCATGAGGCCAGCAGATGGAAGGCAACATTCTTCCTGGGGGCAAGGAGCCACCTGCGTACGCAGCCTAGGCACATACGTGCGCAGGTTAGCAACGCAGGAGGCTCTGCCTTGTGCCTCCTTCGAGCCAGTTTCCTCACCTGCGTGCGCAGGTCCCAGCATGCGTACGCAGGTGACCCTCATAGGTGGCTATAGATTTGCTCCAACACACCCAGGTAAACTGCCAAGGTAAGGAAGCCCACCTGCGTGCGTATCTCCCCACATGCGTGCGCATAGTGGGGCGCAGGTGGGGGTTGAACCTCCGATTTTTCTTTTAAAATGTTTGGGTCGACCCAACCCGGGTTGATCCATTCTCTTCTTTAAAACATGACCCATACCCACAACCCAATTCCTTCTAACTTTAAAAGACCAACTCTCCCTCACAAAATAACCATCGGCTCTTCCCTCTCTCTAAATTCAAAGTTGCTCTTGTCTTCATCTCGCATTCACTTTCAAAGAGGATTGCACACATTACCTCTTTCATTTCAAGAGTCTTCATTACTCCACCTCTTCTTTTAAGTTTGGTAAGTTTGCTTGGTTTAATATTTTCTAAGAAGATTTTAGACACAAATGGAAACTCATGGTTTGTGCTAGATTTTTGTGATGAATTTAGTCATGTGGACTTCCTATGGTGTAGTATTGGTGTTGTTGTGGCTTGTTTGAGTTAGGGGGTATGCTTCATATATAATTGGGGAAGTCTTGAGTACCCCCAAAAAAAAATTCATGCCCACCATATGTTTGATTATATTCCCACATGAGCATTTCTTTGTATTTTCTCTTGTGCATGAGTTAAGAGAACTACACATGGTTCCTTGAACTTCTCTTGAGCTTTATTCCATCCCTAAATGATGTGTTATAATATTGTAGTGTCGATGTGTGAATTACATGAGTTTTCAAAGACCATGATTCTTAATATATTTCTCCACTTCAAGGGGCATAATTGGTAATTCTTGTT
Organism: Capsicum rhomboideum; assembly: GCA_031232105.1. Classification (NCBI taxonomy): domain Eukaryota; kingdom Viridiplantae; phylum Streptophyta; class Magnoliopsida; order Solanales; family Solanaceae; genus Capsicum; species Capsicum rhomboideum. The sequence goes on from CP124718.1 coordinate 59,300,910, forward strand.
GGCAATATGAGTTAGTAAGCATACTTGTTCATAACAAAAATGCATGGTTTGCCCTATGATAGATTAGGTGACACCATTCTTAAGGGTAACCGTCATTTTTGTTCTCATTAAGGTCATGATGAATTGTGCATTTTGAGATGTAATGCATGGTGTTTGGGATATAGTGGTCCAAATATACTCCCATGTGCTTTCTTATAGCTTTTTGCCTTGCATTCACATTAGTTAACTTAGTTTCCATTTTTTTTTTTATATATAACATAAAACCCCAAAAACATGTTTTACCTTTTTTCGGTTTGTGTGGTTTGTTTCTTTTTGTTCTTTTTAGGGGATGTCTCCAAGGAAATCAATGCCACGAGGAGCAAAGAAAGCTCATCACAAGGACAAAGTCAAGGCCATTGTTACTACCTCAACGAGAACACCTCCGACACAACAAGAACATCCTCCAATCCCCAATCTGCAAAGTACACTTGATATCTCAAGGGGATTGGCCAAGGATGTTGATACCATCAGCTTTACCAGCAAGGATATGCATGATCTTTACACTGATTGGGTGCACACTCGGGGTTTCAACCCCGAGAAGGTGTTTAGTTTGAAGGGCGTCCATGATCACTTCCCAGACATTATCAGATAGGTCAACAAGTATACTTGGGAGATATTCACAGACATAAATCCTGAGTCTCCACCCGAGGCTTATTATCCTGATCTTGTCAGGGAGTTCTATGCTTCATACGCCATCTAGCACAGTCAACACAAGTATAAATTGCCGGTGGCCGAGCAACCTTGCCTACGTAGTTTTCTTGTTAGAGGAGTAGAGGTGCCTTGCTCCGCCTCGGCAATAAACAAGTTATATTTTGGGAGCGACCGTGCACCTGGGGTCGAGAGCAAGAGGCGAGTGCTAGAGGTACGTGCTCATTTTCCATGGCTTTCCAAAACAATTGATAAAGGTCTTCCTCTATGGACAAATGGGATTGGACAAATCAAACGACGGGATCTTTCTATTCAAGCCAAGCACTGGCTCAGCTTTGTGCGAAATTGGTTGCTTTCTTCAAAAAATGATCAAAATGTCACTATTGAACGGGTTATACTAGTGGGATGTATCATGGAGGGGTTGGATATAAATCCAGGAAAGATTATTGATGAGGTGATACGACTCCGATCAAAGCAAATGGGCACTTTTCTACCTTTTCCTGCTCTTATATCGGTATTATGTGCAGTCCACAAGGTTCCTCTCTGCCCAAGGATTGATAAAAAAATTAAGTGTTTGGGTTTCATTGATATTCTAACAAGCCAAGATGATGACAATTTGGTGAGCCTAAAGAGAAAGTTGGGTGAGAGTACCAGTTCATCCATGAGAGAGGTACCCCTTGCTAGTACCTCACCTATGACTTCTTATGCATCCGAGGTTCCTTCTATCCATGGTGACAGAACTCTAGATAGTGATCTCCCTTAGACACTGCCTCCCTCACACACTACATAGCCGGCACAGCCTCCTCGGTCTTCCACGTTGACATTTGCTAAGGTTGCAGCCATGACTTTGGCAAATGATAGCTCTATCTCCCACTTGGTGGCCGACATTCCTCATTTCATTCAAGAGGCTATTGAGCGGAGCCTTGGGCCTTTACGTGCTCAGATGGTAGACTATGAGCAGAGATTATCCGCGGTTGAGGCCCGGGGGGATAGTGAGGCAGTTACTACTCTTAGTACAGATCTTGAGAGTCTGCATGAGGAGATGCAGTCGATGCAGCCCTCCATCTCTTTTGATGATACCCAGTTCACTATCCCACAGGCGAAGACTGGCCCCATCCTTCCATTTGCAGACTTGTTCGGGTATTCTCCTGTGGGGGAAGAGACAGGGATCGAGTTTGGCACAAGGCTCTCTGAGGATCAGCAGGTAGAATTGGCCAGAAGAAAGTCTATTGAGGAACTCCAGGAACAGGCAGTTGGTGCTGGCCCTAGTTCTCGGCCTTTTGAGGAGGTTCATACAGGAGCTCAGTCTGAGGAGGCTCCTACTGTTACAGCCACAACATCAGCACAACCTTCACATGATACAGATCCGAGCGCCTAGTGTGCCTCAGGGAGTTTTGTCTTTCACTTCCTTCCTTCTTGTTCTATATTGATTGCATTGGGGACAATGCAATACTCTTTGGTAGGGGGTGGGCCATTTCATTCATTTTACTTTATGGTATGTAATATTAATTCATGATTCTATTTGGATGCCATCTTGTTATGAGTTGTGACTCAAATATTGCCCTTGCCGGGCCAATTTTTGTTGATTCGGAAATTGCCCTTGCCGGGCCAATTTTGTTAATTTGAATATTGCCCCATTTTTGTGAGTTGTGATTTGGATTGTGCCCTTACCGGGCTCTCTTTGCATGCTAGTCCTAATTTAGGGTTGTGTAGTAGTTGAAGAGGTTCAAAGGTCCCTCCAAAATTGTCGTGGCAAACAAAAATGATTTTGTTTTAGAAAATAAAAGAGCAAAGTGATTCCAAGCCTCCTCTTGTGTGTGACCTGTTAATTTAGTTTTTGGCTCATTCTTCATAAGTCTTTGACTTAGAGTAGTTTGTCAAGTTCATTTGCTCAAGTTTGGGGGAAAGACTAGCTTTCTATTTTAAGGAAAAATAGCCTAGTGTGGTGAGGTTTTTGATTAATTCTTGTACACACATGATAGTCTAGAACTTGCCCCGCGTGTATTCAAGGCAAAATTTGGGACCTAACTTGGTTTAGCGAATGACCTGAGGCCATCTTGTCCACCATTTGACCTAAATTCCCATCTTGACATTTATCCCTAGTTAACCCATTTGAGCATTTCACCACTTTCTTCTTGGATATGACCATACTATGACACCCTACTTTCGTCTTTGACAAATCTTTTTCTTGTCTATCACTCAATCTCTGTAGACACATCGCATGATTTTAATGTGAACCATATAGGCAAAGGCCTGAGCTCAGAGAAGCATGAATGTGAAAATGGTTGAGATGGAGTTAAAAGTTAAGTTGGAGAAAAAGGAGATGTATAAGATTTTAAAGGGAGGTGTATGCTTGGTTTTTGGATAAACAAATTATTAAAGAAATAAAATGAAGATAAAAGTTTGTAGAAATAAAAGAGAGGCATGAGTTACTAATGAATAAATGAAAGGGCCCCAAAAGCAAATGAAGAGGGAATTTCGGTTGGAGGGCTATATATATAAAAAGAAAAAAAAAAGAGAAGAAAAGCAAAGACAACGCTAGCAAAGGCGAATAAGGTGGAGAGCTTGAATAAAGTGGGCCTAAGAAATGATAATGTGATTCTGTTTAGGGAAATCTTCTAGTCACTTGATCCATAAACCCTTTCTCTCAACCGAACCTTCGTCATTGCCCACAAGTCCTTGGTGACTTAAAACCTTGTTGGTCCCCATTAGTGGCGAATGACACAAAGGGAAATCCTATGGTTCTACGTGTGGTACTTGAATTTCTTTGTGAGAGTGAGAGAAAGTTCTTTCTATCCTTACCCCCCTAGTGAATCACATTACCTTGTGGGGGTGGAGAAAACTTTTGCAAGTGAAAGGCATGGATACCTTGAAAGAGAGAGTGATGTCCTACCTTCAATTTGGGAAAATGAGCAAGATAATTTGCAATTTGGAGATGAGACAAACTCTAAAAAATCCTGTGTCACACCTTGAGAATCAGCCCAACCTGAAAATTATTTCTTTGAGGAATTTGTTTCTTGGTTGATGAGGATTGACTTGTGAAAAAGAAAGCATGATTCGCTTGTTTGTCATGACTTATTGGAGGAACCGATTGAACTTTATAGGCTTAATGGTCTAGTGATGTCCCTTGTGGTTGTTCATGGTTAAGAGTATCCTTTTCTTTTCACTTTAGGTGTTCTTGATTACTTGAGGACAAACAATAGTTTAAGTTTGGGGGAGTTGATAAGTTGACATATTTCCCGATTCTTAATACATTTGAGCTTAGATTATCTTGAAATTCGCATTGATTTGATATAAATTCTCATGTTATATGGCTCTTGTATGTAGGTAATGGATGAATTCGAGCCCGAGCTAACCATGCGAGTCAATGGGAGTTTGAAAAGTGAAGAAAGGATGCTTGATTTAACACCCGGGGAGACTAACAGCCACCTTCGCAAGCAGGTCATGAGATACGCACGCAGGTGGCTGACTGAGGAGCTGAGCGGCGCAAGGCAGTGTCATTTGCGCTAGCCTCCTGTGCGCGCAGGTCAGCCATCTGCGCTGGAACCTGTGCCAGCAGATGGCTAATGCAGTGGAACTTCCCTATTTTTTAGGGACGCAATTTTTAGCTATAAAATGTAATTTCTCCAGCTCTGAAAATATCTTTTTGGGCATTTTTGTAAAGATAGAGTAAAGGAGAGTAAAACCCTAAGGAGAAACAAGTTACATTCTTGCATTTTTGGATCAAATTCGTGAAAACATTTGGATTCAATGGAAGTTTGGGAAGAAAATTTGGGTGATTTTCTTCTCTCTTATTTTATGAGTAGCTAAATTCTCTACTTGGGGTTATGCTTGAATAAGATGTGATAATTGTATGGGTTTTGTTTATTTGATTTATGTTTAAATAATTGCCATGGGTTTTAATCCCATTCCATGCTTTCATTCAAATTAGTGATTGCAAACTCTAATTAATTTTAGAGCTTTTGTCATCCTTGACAAAGGGGACAAGGGTGAGGAATGGGTGTGAACAATAACTTGATGCATGTCATTTAATAGCATCTCTTAGACATAAGGGTGTTAATTGAGGTATTGGATTGGTCTTATAATCTGTACTTTTGAGGTGTTCGAAAAAACCCAATTGTGAAACCTTGGTGTTTGGTTGACAAATCAACACCAAGCACCTGTGATGTAACCTACCCAAGTCCCTTAGCTAAATGTAGTCAAATTCTCAATTTACCCATACATAATTTCACTCTTACGATGGCATAACCCCAAGTCTGATAATACCCTTGGTCTTAACTCCTTTTCTCTACTCTTGAACTTGTGTGTCCTAAGTTACAAAAGTGTAAATAGTTACAAATTAACAGATAATAACCCCCCCCCCCATTTACTTGTTAGCACTAGTTTCTTCTAACACTTAGAGGTGAAAGCTATCGCATTCATTCCTCGTGGATTCGACCCCGACTCCAAGTTGGGTAATTATATTGCTAACGATCGCTTACATTCTATTCTGGGGTGTATTTGAGCGTTATCACATATATATAACCAACCTAAAGTCGGGACAAGTCCCCACTTTATACAACATTACAGCACCAAAAAAAATATACACAGTGACTCGAAAAGCCCCAAACCAACTGGAGCTCACCAATGGTCGACAAATGATCTGCAACCTACTGTGGAGGTCTACTAGCACCTGTGCCTGCATCTAGTAAGGTAAGTCCCCCCAAGGGACGTCAGTACGAAGAATGTACTGAGTATGTAAGGCTATAAGTAATTGTATGACACATAAATACTTCAATGGAATCAAGTAGAAGTGAGTGGGCAACATAGATTAGCCTCCAGGAGATACACGTGTGGAGTTGTATATGTTGCATTCATTTCTTTTGTTTTCGTTCATGTCATTGTCACAATCATTCATCAAATATTGCTCATGTAATATCATTCATATAATCTTTTGGGATCACCTCTAGCTAGGCTTCCGCCCCTTTGAGTTGTAACCCGTTCGGGATCGACTCTAGCTAGGCTTACCCCCTTTTGAGTTGCCACCCATTTCCAATATACATTCGGGATTGCCCCTAGCTAGGATTTTGACCCTTTGGGTTGCTTCCCTTACTTAATATTCATTCGGGATTGCCCCTAGCTAGGGTGTTTCCCCTTTGGGTTTCTACCCATACTCAACAAGTATGCTATCACGCCTTATATCCCATTGAGGTGAACTGGCTCCCGAAGCCGTTATGGCCCGAGAGAACCAATCTTTGCTCGTGAAAATTCATATGCAAGTCTTCGTATGAACCTCATTATACCTCATGCAACTATACGGAAGTCATGGAAACATATGCTATATATATATACGAAACTTGGCCGTTAGGGCCATCAAGTCAAAACAGACATTCATCTCTTACATTAGTCTTCCCACATCCGTCTACAAAGCCTCTATAGATACATATATATAACCAACCTAAAGTAGGGACAAGTTCCCTCTTTATACAACATGAACAACAACAAAACAAATGTACAACTGTGACTCGAAAAGCCCCGAACCAACTGAAGCTCACCAATGATCTGCAAATAACCGGCAACCTACTGTGGAGGTCTACTAGCACCTGCGCCTGCAGCAATTAAAGTAAGCCCCCCAAGGGGGTCAGTACGAAGAATGTACTGAGTATACAAGGCTACAAGAAACTGCATCAATAGATAAAAACTTCAATGGAAATAATTATAAGAGAATACCCAATATGGACAAACCATCAATCTGAAAGTTTGGAACTATGTACATTACATTCTTTACTTCTTTTGTCTTCACATTTATTCATCTTTATTGTTCTACCCATGCTAGGCTGTTCTGTCGCCACTGGGATGAGATTAACCCATGCTAGGTATTTTAATCCCTAGGATACTAGATTAACCCATGCTAGGCTTTCATGTTGCCCCTGGGATGTTATTAACCCATGCTAGGTACTTTGACCCCTGGGATGTTATTAACCCATGCTAGGTACTTTGACCCCTGGGATGTTATTAACCCATGCTAGGTACTTTGACCCCTGAGATGTGATTATGATAACCCATGCTAGGCTTTTCTATTGCCCCTGGGATGTATCGGGATTGACCCATGCTAGGTATTTTAACCCCTAGGATACCACCCTAGATTTCAGAAACCATTATCCATTACTTCATTCTTTCATTCGAAGGGTAATACCTTACTTCATTTCATTACTTCTGTGAGATTGACACGTTGAGGATGATGACATTATGGGGAGCACACATAGTTACTTTATTTCTTACTTTTGAGAGATTGATACATTTGATGTCATAACATTATTGGAACTTTAGAATGTAACACTTTTGGAACTTGGAACCATGTTCATAATTATGTGACACATGAATGACCATTGATCAGGAATAAGGTATATATGATTAACAATAGATGATAACCTGAAATGAGATACCTTAGAACATTTTGGAAATGAGTAAGTACCATAACAAGGTGAATACTACATGCCGCAGAAGGATACGGAAAGAGTAACCTTACATACCTTATCTTCCCAATATGAATATACAATCCTAAATGTGAATACAATAGTCCAGCTCCTTCCTTACGTTTCACTCTACAACACAAGTACATAACGGAGTTTATACTAACCACCAACTACCTTATAAATGTATATGACGACAATGAGTTACATGATTGTCTTAACATGTCATTTCCCCCCTTGACAATAACTTTTATGAAATTAGCATACCAACAATACCACAACATTCCATACATTGTCCAATACATCATAAACCAATAGCATGTCACACCAAGTTTATACCTTACACTTCTTCATCAACACAACATCACAATTACTCCATTAAGTCACCTCAATACACTTCATAACAACATAAAGACAAAAATCCCACAATTTATACTCATATAAAAATAACAAGTCAAGGAACATAACCACACTATACATGTTGATATTTCATCCATACCATGAACTCTCATCAAAACCTCAAGTCTCCTTTCAAGTTTAAATCCCATAGATGACACATCTTTTAGCAAAAAACATAAATGCACTTTTTACACTTTTAGACATAAACATCATGATCTACATAATCTCCCATGCATATAATATATTAATCCATAAGAATAATCACTTACCCAAACTTGCAAATGAGTGATCTTGTCCAAAGAAATGGCTTAGGGTTTGAGAGCTTGAGAAGTATCTTGTAGAATTGTCTAGAATGGCATGTGTGTTTTGTGGAAATAAAATCTGATTTTTTTGCCACCTTATATAGCCCCTCAATTCATACTTAGCCACTTCTTGTCATTAAATTCCATGTTCCTTTGGTCAAAGTGGAAGAATGGGTCATTTGCCCCTCTTGGGCCATGTCTTTTATTCCATTTTGGGCCTCAAATTGAGCCCATTAACACATATTGCCTTAGCCCACCAATTTCAATGTGTAATACTCCAATTATCTCATTTTTAAATAATTCCATAAATTTTATAACAATATTTACTCACGAAATTTATGTTCGTAGCCTCAATCTTAAAACAATAAGACATTCTAGCCACTCATGGCTTAATTGAGCATAATTTGATAAAACACTTGTGATGAAAAATTAATCCCAACTCGGATGCCAAACTTGCTCGAGAGTAGCCCTACTATGATGGAATAATAATATCATAACCCAAGATTCCTCTTTATAGACTAATAATCGTAGAAGAAATTTGGCCAAAAGCACCCCGGCACGCTCCCGGGCGCCCTTGGGACTTAGCAAAATTTTAGCACCTGAACAAGTGCACATTAGCGACCTGGAACACCCCCAGGCGCGCCCCTCTGGTGCCTGTGCCACAAAAATTTTAGGCCAAAGCGGCCTAGCACGCCACCTGCAGCGCCCCATACTTAACTTTTGATTTCGACTTTTCTTTGCGGATGTGGTTGTATCTTTCAAGTCCAAATCTTTACCTTGCCTCTTAACTTTAATATCCTTTGCTTGTATTTCCTTTAAACCTTGTTTTTCACCCCCACAAGTGCTCCACAAAGTCACAAACACCTCCTACAAAGGTCTCATCACATGTTCTAGCACACTATTAAATTTTTCCATCAATAACAATACAAAATACGTACTTGTGGCTCTCGAAACCTAGGTAAGCATGGTTCAAAATTTTCAAGTAGGGTTGGAAATGTACGAGTTATTACATATGCATTACTTCAATTCTTATATTATAAGAGTGATACATTATTGGAAGAGTGATACGTTATTGGTTGTACCATTGTTGGAACTTTGGAACAATAGTCAATGAATAAGATACATGTGAATAACAATAGATAACAACTTGAGATGATATACCTTAGAACATTTCGGAATGGATCAACTACAATGACAATGTGAACACTATGTGCTGCAGAAGGATACGGAAAGAGTAACCTTACATACCTTATCTTCCCAATATGAACACATAGTACTATATGTGAATACAATAATCCATCTTCTTCCTTACGTTTTCCTCTACAACACCAGTACATAACGAAGCACGTTAACAACTAACTACCTTACAAGTGCACAAAACAACAATGAGCTACATGACTTCCATATAATGTCATTTCACCCTTTACAATACAATCCACTGCATTACCATACCAACAACACTGTAACATTCCACGCATTGACCAATACATCATAAACCAATAACATTTCACACCAAGTTTACCCTTTACGCTTCCTCATTAACACTACGTCACAATTATTCCATCAAGTCACTTCAATATCTTCCGTAACCACATATTAACAACAATCCATAATTTATATAATCCAACATGCCTCCAACAACCCCTTAAATTCATTCAATAGGTATCATAAGTTGATAATTACATCCACAAAGGGTATAGGGGCCTTCGGGATCAAAGAGAGACAAAATCATACAAAACAAATTTTTGGAATGGGCTATGGAGCCACCTGCACCCAAAGGTGGATGAAATACGGCCGAGGGTGCCCCTCTGTCCTTGTCTAGAGCCACCTGCATTGGCATCTGCTCCCGCAGGTGCTCCAGACGCGAGGGCGAATGCCCGTTTCAACCTCCAGGGGTCATTTTAGGGTCCTTTTTTGTAATAAATGGTCCATGGTGACAAATAATCTTATATTTACATGTTTTAGGTCAACTCAAATGCCAACAAAAAACCATGGTTTCACCACACCCATGAACATCACCAAAACCACATTTTTCTTCAATACACCACCAAGTCCATGCACAATTTTGCAATAACAATTCCAAACACTATATACAAGGATAAAAAAAGTTAAGGATATAATCACATCTTACATGTTTATATTTAATCCATCAAGTTCACTTTCTTTAAGACCGCAAGTCTATTTTCAAGTTTACAAGGTAAAACCCCTTTCCGATTGCAAAAATAGACAGTTTTACACATAGTGAACTGTCCATCACTTTGCCAACATAAACAAAATGATTTATAACCCATATTAACCATATCATACACTAAACCATGAGAATAAATATTTACAAAAGCTTGCAAGAGAGTGATCTTGTCCAAAAGAGTGATGACTTAGGGTTTGTGTGAGATGAGAAATATTTTAGAAAAGTCTAGAAACGGCATGTGTATGGATATGAATAAAAATCTGATTTTTCCTTGCCTTATATAGTCCTTGTATTCATACTTAGCCACATTAAATGTGTGTTTACTTGGTCAATGCCAAGAATACGTCGTTTCTAGTTTGGGCCATGTCTTTTATATAATTTTGGGCCTCACTTGAGCCCAATAGCAAAAGATTCATTTAAGCCCAACAAATTAATGCATAATTCACCAACACTCTCATGTTTAAATAATTCCATAAATGTTAAATTAGTCTCATGGGTTTGGAAATGTACGGGGTGTTACATCCTTCCCCCGTTAGAAACATTCGTCCTCAAATGTTAGTGACATTATTCAATCTAAACAATGGCAAGTCTAGGATCATTCTTCATGTTATCATATATATATACTTAATGCTTATAAATACTTACTTGTCATTGTTCTGATCTCGTATCTTGAACTTTTTCTTCCATTTGAAACAAATGAGGGTACTTTGACTTTATCATTTCTTCAGCTTCCCAGGTGATCTCTTCTACTTGCTAATTTCTCCAAAGTACCTTTACGGAAGCTATGTATTTATTCCTTAACCTCTTCACTTGTCTATCCAGAATAGAAATAGGTATCTCCTCATAGGTAAGATCCTCCATAACTTGTACATCTTCAATGGGAGCAATACGACATGGATCTCCTATGCACTTTCGAAGCATCGAAACATGAAATACTGGATGAACTGTGGAGAGTTCTTGGGGTAATGCTAATTCATACGCAACTTGCCCAAATCTTCAGAAAATTTCATATGGCCCTATATAATGGGGACTCAACTTCCCTTTCTTCCCAAATCTCATTACGCCTTTCATCGATGAAACCTTCAAGAATACCCAATCACCTATGGAAAATTCGAGCCCTCTTCTTCTGACATCAGCATATGACTTATGTCAACTTTGGGCCGTTTGTATCCCCTGTTGGATCACTTTAACTTTCTCCATAGCTTGATGAATAAGATCCGGCCCACATAAATCAGTTTCACCCGCTTCAAACCATCTGATTGGTGATCTACACTTCCTTCCATATAAAGCTTCATAAGGTGCCATTTTGATACTTGAATGATAGCTATTGTTATAGGCAAATCAATAAGAGGCAAATGTTCATCCCAACTGCCTTGAAAATCTAACATGTAAGCTCGTAGCATATCTTCAAGTGTTTGGATAGTACGTTCTTCCTGTCCATCAGTCTGAGGATGAAAAGTCGTACTCAGATTCACTTGTGTACCCAAGCTCTTTTGAAAAGATCTCCAAAAAATGTGCAGTAAATTGAGATCCCCTGTCTGCTATAATGGAGATCGAAATACCATGTAATTGCACTATCTCTTTAACATACAACCTTGCATAATCTTCAGCTGGATAGGTGGTCTTGACTGGTAGGAAATGCGCTGACTTGGTAAGCCTGTCAACTATGACCCATATGGAGTCAAATTTCTTCAGTGTACGAGGCAAACCTATGATGAAGTCCATATTAATCATATCCCATTTCAAGACTAGAAGATTGATACATTGCATGTCACCTCCAGGTTTCTGATGCTCTACTTTTACTTGTTGACAATTTGGGCATTGAGCTACAAATTCTGCAATGTTCTTCTTCATGTTTCCCCACCAATACATTTCTTTCAAGTCATGGTACATTTTTGTAGCTCCTGGATGAATAGAATATCGTGAATGATGCGCCTCTGTCATAATTTGTTTCCTCAGCTCGTCTACATCCGGTGCACATAATCTACCTTGCCATTGAAGTATTCCTTCTTGCGTAAGATCAAATGCCTTTGTGAAACCCTATTAAACATTCTCTTTTAGCTGCAATAACATAGGATCCGTAAACTAATTCTCTTTCACTTCAGCTATTAATAAAGATTCTGCTGCATTTTGTACAATAACCCTTCATCTGAGGATTCAAGAAGACTAACCCCCAAGATGGCTAATTGATGTAGATCCTTGACTAAGTCTTGATTTTCCATCAATTGGACACTAGTGCCTCCTATTGCCTTGCGGCTCAATGCATCAGCTACCACATTTGCTTTTCCTGGATGATATAGGATATCAATATCATAATCTTTCAATAGCTCAAGCCACCTCCGCTGCCTCAGATTCAACTCCTTCTACTTAAAGATGTATTGCAAGCTCTTGTGATCGGTATAGATGTCAACATGAACTCCATACAAATAATGGCGCCATATCTTTAAAGCAAATACCACAGCTGCTAACTCATGATCATGTGTGGTATAGTTTCTCTCATGTGGTCGCAAGTGTCGTGAGGCATATGCTATTACATTACCATGCTGCATCAATAGACACCCTAGGCTAACACCGGAAGCATCACAATAGACAACATACCCTTCTGTGCCTTTGGGAAGTAGCAATACCGGTGTAGAAGTCAATTTATCTTTCAGCTCTTGGAAACTTTTCTCACATGCATCAATCCTCTGAAATTTGACTGCTTTGTGTGTAAGCTTTGTTAAAGGTGCAGCAAAGGAAGAAAAACCTTCAACAAACCTTCGATAATAACCTGCCAACCCAAGGAAGCTACGAATTTCCGTGGGCGTAGTAGGCCTTGGCCAATTTTTCATCGCTTCAATCTTCTATGTATCAACCCGTATCCCTTCATCTGACACAATGTGACCCAAGAATGCGATGGATTTTAACCAAAATTCACATTTAGAGAACTTGGCATACAACTTACGCTCACGAAGAATTTGCAACACCTGTAGTAAGTGATTAGCGTGGTCCTCTTGGCATCGTGAATAAACCAGGATATCATCTATAAATACCATTATGAACACGTCTAGAAATGGCTTAAACACCCTATTCATCAAATCCATGAAAACAGCTGGTGCATTTGTTAGTCCAAACGACATAACTAAAAATTCATAATGGTCATACCGTGTTCGGAAAGCTGTCTTGGGTATATCTGTTTCTCTAACTCCAACTTGATGGTAACCCGACCTCAAGTCAATATTTGAAAAACATTTGGCGCCATGTAACTGATCAAAAAAATCATCAATTCTAGGGAGGGGATATTTGTTCTTGATCGTTACCATATTCAATTGCTGATAGTCAATACACATTCTCAATGTGCCATGTTTCTTATGTAGAAATAATATCGGTGCACCTGTAACACCCCGTACCTTCCCGACCCTACTTGACGACTTTGAACAATGTTTACTTAGGTGTCGAGAGCCATAAGTATGTATTTTGTAATGTTATTGATGAGATAATTTATATTGGGCCTCGTACATGTAATTAGACCTTCGTAAGAGGTGTTTTGTGACTTTGTGGAGTATTTGTGGGGTTAAAAACGTGACTTGGAGGACCTACAAACAAAGGATATTCAAGGTAAGAAGTAAGTTAAAGAATAGAACTTGAAGTATCTAACCAAACCCACAAAAAAAAGTCGAAGAACGAAAATTTTCAAAAAAACAAGGGCCAGGCGCGCCAGAGGGCGTGCCAGGCCGCTTATTTCCCAAAATTTTTGGGCACAAGAAGCAAGGTGGTGCGCCCAAGGGATTTCCAGGCTGCTTGTGCGCACCTCTCAAATGTTGGAAATTTTTCCAAGTTCCAAGGGTGCCCGGGGGAGTACCGGGCCGCTTTTTGCCACATTCCTTCTACAACCACGAGCCTATACATGGTATAATTGAAATATTGTCATTCCATTTTGATAAGATTATTCATGGACAAATTTGTCATCAGAATGATGTTTTTACCCTTTCGGTCAAAATAAGTCATACGTGGCTAGAATCGCTTGTTTTAGGGATTGAGGCTACGAATATAAATCGCGTGAGTTGGAATATTGTCATAACACTTATGAAATGATTTAAACACGAGAAATATTGATTTTATTGGCTTAAGTGAATTGGGCTCAATAAAGGCCCAAAATAAGGAAAAAGGACATGGGCCAAATGGGTCAAATGACCCATTCTTCCATTGACCAAGCCAAACATAGCATTAAATGCCAAGAATTGGCTAAGGATGACACAAGGGACTATATAAAGGCACAAATCTGATTTTTATTCAATCAAAACTCTCATGCCTTTTAGATAAAATACAAGATATTTCTCTCAAACCCTAAGAACCTTAAGTCATCTCTTGGACCAAGATCATCATTTTTCAAGCTTGGTTAAGTGTTTAATCTTATGATTTAACATATTATATATATGAGAGATTATGTATATCATGTTGGTTATGCTTGGAAGTATTGAACATGGCACTTTGTGTTTTTGTAAAAGATGTGTCATCTATGGAATTTAAACTTGAAAGATGACTTGTGGTTTTGATGAAAGAGCATGGTATGGATGAAATATCAACATGTATGGTGTGATTATGTTATTAAACTTTTTATTTTTCTATAAGTGTAAATTATGGGATTTTGGCCGATATGTTGCTATGAGGTGTATTAAGGTGACTTGATGGATTAATTATGATGTGGTGTGAATGAGGAAGTGTAAAGGAGAAACTTTGTTGTGAAATGCTATTGGTATATGATGTTGTGGTCAATGTATGACATGATTGGGGTATTGTTGGTATGGCAATGACGTAAATGGTATTGTAGAGAAGGAGATGACATTTTAAAGGTAAACATGTAACTCATTGTCCTCATATGCATTTGTAAGGTATTTGATGGTTAATGTAAACTTTGTTATGTATTTATATTGTAGAGTGAAACATAAGGAAGGAGTGGGACTATTGTATGCACATCTAAGATTGTATATTCGTATTGAGAATACAAGGTATGTAAGGTTACTCTATCCGTATCTAAGGTATCCTATATCCGGTTATCAATTTTCATTATCACATGTTTCCTACTCATTGATCAATTGTGATTCACATGTATCAAAGTCATTGACTAATGTTCCAAAAGCCCAATAAGGTTGTGTTCCAATGTTCCAATAGTGGTTATACACATTTCTTTTATTCATTGATTATTGTCCAATAGTTCCAATAATGTTATGTTTCCAATAATAATATGACTATCATTGTATCAATCTTAAAGGTAAAGAACAAAGTAATGCACATATGTGGTTAATGATTGAGTATGGGTGGTAGCTTTGGGGGCGAAATGCCTAGCTCAAGCCGATCCCGAGATTATTGGATCAGGGGGCAGTCCTAGAGGCAAAAGCCTAGCTTGGACCGATCCTGATAGGGGGTAGCTCTAGAGGTAAGAACCTAGCTCGAGTCGAACCTGCTATGTTGGTTTATGGGTGGCAGCTCTAGAGGTGATAACCTAGCTCGAGCCTAGCCCGATATATTGATGTATGGGTGGTAGCTCTAGAGGCATAAGCCTAGCTCGAATCGATTCCAACATAACGTTATGTTATGTAAAAACCCACTGATCAGTCGGGGCCCAGGTTCATAGTGACACAAAAGATGATATATAAGCATAGAAGTAAAGAAGTAAAGAGAAATAATGATAGCAATACACATGGTTTCCAAAGTGTAGAATTGTAACCTATCCATATTAATTGTTCACTTGTATTTGAGTTCATTGGCGAATTTACATATCATATAGTTTCTTATGAGCTTTACAAACTCAGTACATTGTTCGTACTGACGTCCCTTGTGGGACTTACCTTACTTGCTGCAGGCGCAGGTGCTAGTAGGCCTCCACAGTAGGTTGCCAGTTGTTTGCGGATCATTGGTGAGCTCTAGTTAGTTTGGGGCTTCTCCGAGTCACAATTGTACATGTGTTTTGGTATTGTATATGTTGTATAAAGTGGGGACTTGTCCCAACTTTTTGTTGGTCTTGTAAATGCATCTGTTAGAGGTTTTTGTAGACGTGTGTGGGTGTACGAATGTAAGAGGTACATGTTGTTTTTGACTTGATGGCCTCGACGGCCAAGTTTCACATATGTATATATATCACATGTTCCACGATTTCCGTTTTTAGCCTTTTGTGCTCGTACATGATAATGGTATTTCTCATGTCATGCACATGAATGAATATAAGCAAAGCTTGGTTCTCTCGAGCCTTATCGGCTATGGGTGCCAATCTGCCTCAATGGGATTTAGGGCATGACAAAAGTGGTATCAGAGCAGGTCGTTCTACGGGTGTCTACAAAGTCGTGTCTGAGTAGAGTCTTACTTATTGATGTGTTGTACACCACATTTATGAGTAGAAGGCTATGGGACATTTAGGAGTCATTTCTTTCCTTCATTTCTAAATCGTGCAATAGAGCCAATGTTGTAAGTTGAATTGTATCTGACCATTGGAATTGATTTTCTTTGATATAGTAACAATGCCGATCACAAGGAGAGGTAGAGGTAAAGGTAAGCAGGTAGATATGCCTGCTGGAGAAGGAATGTGTAGATCAACACCTGACCAAGCTAGTCAAGGTGGAGCAAATGCTGAAATTTCATTGCGGTCTTCTTTTACTTTTCAAGCTCCGAAAGAACCAGTCGGTAGAGAAGTACCCGCAGAACCACCAATGAATGCCATAGATCAGGATCTAAGAAATGCAGTACATATGTTAACTCAGTTAGTGGTGGCACAAAGTCAAGGACGAACGGGTCCAATGACACATGAGGATGATGCGGCTAGAGTAGCGAGTCGCAGAACACAGGATTTTCTGAAATTGGACCCTCCTATATTCACTGGGTCAGATCCAAAATCAGATCCACAGGACTTCGTGGATCAAATCCAGAGGGCTCTAGAAGTTATGCATGTGACTGGTGTTGAAACAGTTGAACTCGCGGCCTATAGATTGAAAGGTGAAGTGATATTGTGGTATGAAGATTGGAAGAAGTCTCGTGGTATCGGTGCAATGCTGCTAAATTGGGAAGAATTTAAAGCAGCATTCCTTGATCATTACCTCCCATATAAGATTCGAGAGGCACGTGCAGATCAGTTTCTAAATCTCCGTCAGGGAAATTTAAGCGTTAGAGAATACAGTTTGCAATTTAATTCCTTGGCTCGATATGCTCCAAATGTGGTAGCTACAATTACAGACAGAGTCCATCGATACGTGGACATATTAGAGCCATATTTGGTAAGGGATTGCACCATTGCTGCCTTGAATAAGGATATGGACATAGCTAGAATACAAGCCTTCGCCCAGAAAATAGAAGATCAAAGATAGAGAAAAAGGGCACATGAATATGACAGAGGACAGTCCAAAAGGGCTAGACCTATGGGACAATCTATGATGTCCCAAGGAGGATCTAGGCCTCGGATGTTTCCCAGATCACCTAGACCATCATTCTCTTATTCCACAGCAGGTGCTCACTCTCAATTCCGAGGGTCTAGAGGTGGTCAATCTGGGCAGAGTAGTGGAGTTCACGGATCACAGGCAACAGAATTTCCTCATCAGCAGTGTCAGAACTGCGGGCGCATTCATGCAGGTACATGCCGATTGGGGACAAATGCTTGCTTTTGGTGCGGTATGATGGGGCACATGATGAAGAGTGTCCCTAGAGGAGTATGAGTGGTATAGCACAACCGGCAGGATCGACTGTTGTGTCATCATCATCGGTTCCTTCTTTAGGCAGAGGTGTGCAGTTTGTTGGTCGTGGTAGAGGTGCCAGAGGAGTAGCCAGTACTAGTGGGGTCCAGAATCGTACTTATACTCTAGTGGACCGACAGAATTCAGAGGCTTCTCCTGATGTTGTCACAGGTACATTATCCATATTTTTATATAATGTATATGCATTGATTGACCCAGGTTCTACATTGTCCTATGTTACTCCATTGATTGCTACGAAATTTGCAAAGGCACCAGAATTATTAATTAAGTCAATTGAAGTATCTACACCGGTGGGTGAATATATTATTGCAAAGAGAATATATTGTAATTGTGTGGTAACTGTGTGTGGTCATGAAACACTGGCTGACCTCATCAAACTAGACATGGTGGATTTTGATGTGATAATGGGGATGGATTAGTTGGCTTCTTGTTATGCCACGCTAGATTGCCGGGCCAAGAAGGTGTATTTTTGTTTTCCATAGGAAAATTTTCTTGAATGGCAGGGTAATGTGGGGGTACCAAGAGGAAGAATTATTTCCTATTTGAAAGCAAGGAAAATGATTGCCAAGGGGTACATATGTCACTTAGTACGAGTGAAAGATAATGATGTGGAACCACTAACTCCGCAGTCGGTTCCAGTGGTCAATGAATTTCTTGATGTATTTCCAGAGGATCTTCCAGGCTTACCCCCAGAACGGGAAGTAGAGTTTGGCATTTATGTAATTCCAGGCACTCAGCCTATCTCTATTCCTCCATATAGAATGGCTCCAGCAGAATTACGTGAATTGAAGGAGCAGTTGAAAGATTTGCTAGACAAGGGCTTCATCAGGCCTAGTATGTCCCTGTGGGGCGCACCGATATTATTTGTACGGAAGAAAGATGGCACGTTGAGAATGTGCATCGACTATCGGTAATTGAATAAGGTAACGATCAAGAAAAAATATCCCCTCCCTCGAATTGACGATTTGTTTGATCAGTTACAGGGTACCAAGTGTTTTTCAAAGATTGACTTGAGGTCGGGTTACCATCAAGTCAGAGTTAGAGAAGACGATGTACCCAAGACAACTTTTCGAACACGGTATGGACATTATGAACTTTTAGTTATGTCATTTGGACTAACGAATACACCAGTTGTGTTCACGGACTTGATGAATAGGGTGTTTAAGCCATTTCTAGACGTGTTCGTGACGGTATTTATAGATGACATCTTGGTTTATTCAAGATCACCAGAGGACCATGCTAATCACATACGACAGGTCTTACAGATTCTCCATGAGTGTAAGTTATATGCAAAGTTCTCAAAGTGTGAGTTTTGGTTAAAATCAGTCGTATTCTTGGGTCACATTGTGTCTGATGAAGGGATACAGGTTGATACTCAGAAGATTGAAGCGGTGAAAAATTGGCCAAGACCTATCACACCCATGGAGATTCATAGTTTTCTTGGATTGGCAGGTTATTACAAAAGATTTGTGGAAGTTTTTTCCTCCATTGTTGCACCGTTAACAAATCTTACACATAAGGCTGTTAAATTTCAGTGGAATGATGCGTGTGAGAAAAACTTCCAAGAGTTGAAAGATAAATTAACCTCCATGCCGATTTTAGTACTTCCCGAAGGCACTGAAGGTTATGCAGTGTATTGTGATGCTTTCGAGGTTGGCCTCGAATGTGTATTAATGCAGCACAAAAATGTCATAGCATATGCCTCACGATAGTTGCGGCCACATGAGAAAAATTAACCCACACATGATCTTGAATTAGCAGTGGTGGTCTTTGCTTTAAAGATATGGCGTCATTATTTATATGGAGTTCATGTTGATATCTATACTGATCACAAAAGTTTGCAATATATCTTTAAGCAGAAGGAACTCAATTTGAGGCAACGAAGGTGGTTAGAGCTCTTAAAAGACTATGATATTGATATTATCTATCATCCAGGAAAAGGAAATGTGGTAGCTGATGCATTGAGCCGTAAGGTAGTAGAAAGCACTAGTGGCCAGTTGACTGAAAAGCAAGAGATAATCAAAGATCTACATCAATTAGCCAGCTTGGGAGTTCGTCTTCTGGAATCCTCAGATGATGGAGTTATTGTGCAAAATAAAGCAGAATCCTTCTTAATAGCCAAAGTAAAAGAGAAGCAGTTTGCGAATTCTATGTTATTGCAGCTAAAAGAGAATGTACAACAGGGTCGGACTGCGGCCTTCGATCTTACACAAGAAGGGGTGCTTTAATGCTAAGGAAGATTATGTGTACCGGATCTAGATGAGCTGAGGAAACGAATTATGACAGAGGCACATCATTCACGCTATTTTATTCATCCGTGTGCTACTAAAATGTACCATGATTTAAAAGAAGTGTATTGGTGGGGAAATATGAAGAAGAATATTGTAGAATTTGTCGCTCAATGCCCGAATTGTCAGCAAGTGAAAGTAGAGCATCAGAAACTAGGGGGTTACATGCAATGTATCAATCTTCCAGTATGGAAATGGGATATGATTAATATGGATTTCATCACAGGTTTGCCTCGTACACTATGCAAATTTGATTCTATATGGGTTATAGTTGTCAGGCTTACCAAGTCAGCGCATTTCCTACCAGTCAGAACCACCTGTACAGCTAAGGACAATGCAAGGTTGTATGTTAAATAAATAGTGCAGTTACATGGGATTCCAATGTCCATTATATCAGACAGGGGAGCCCAGTTTACTGCGCATTTTTGGAGATCTTTTCAGCAGAGTTTGGGTACACAGGTGAACTTAAGTACGCTTTCCATCCTCAGACTGCTGGACAAACAGAACGTACTATTCAAACACTTGAAGATATGCTACGAGCATGCACGTTAGATTTTCAAGGCAGTTGGGATGGCTATTTGCCTCTTATTGAATTTGCGTACAACTATAGCTATCATTCAAGTATTAAAATGGCACCTTATGAAGCTTTGTATGGAAGGAAATGTAGATCACCAATTGGATGGTTTGAAGCGGGTGAAACTGCTTTACTTGGGCCAGATCTTGTTCAATAGGCTATGGAAAAAGTTAAAGTGATCCAACAATGGCTACAAATGGCCCAGAGTCAACATAAGTCATATGCTGATGTTAGAAGAAGAGGGCTCGAATTCGCCATAGGTGATTGGGTATTTTTAAAGGTGTCACCGATGAAAGGGGTAATGTGGTTCAGACAAAAACAAAAATTGAGTCCACGTTATATAGGCCCATATGAAATTATTAGAAGATTTGGGTAAGTTGCGTATGAGTTGGCACTACCCCAAGAACTCTCCTTAGTCCATCCAGTGTTTCATGTTTTGATGCTTCAAAAGTGCATAGGAGATCCATATTGTATTGTTCCCATTGAGGATGTACAAGTTACGGAGGATCTTACCTATGAAGAGGTGCCCATTGCTATTCTAGATCAACAAGTAAAGAGGTTGAAGAATAAAGACATAGTTTTCGTAAAAGTCCTTTGGAGAAATCAACAAGTAGAGGAGATCACATGGGAAGCTGAAGAAATGATGAAATCCAAGTACCCCCATCTATTTCATATGGACGAAAAAGTTCAAAGTGCGGAATTGGAGCGATAAAAGTAAGTATCCATGAGCCTTAAGTGTTTATGTATATGTATGCTAATATAGAGATGCATTTATTGTAGTTGAAGTGATATTGTTAACATTCGAGGAAGAATGTTTCTAAGGGGGAAGAATGTACCACCCCGTACCTTCCCGACCCTACTTGACGACTTTGAACAATGTTTACCTAGGTGTCGAGAGCCATAAGTATGTATTTTGTAATGTTATTGATGAGATAATTGATATTGGGCCTCGTACATGTGATTAGACCTTCGTAGGAGGTGTTTTATGACTTCGTGGAGTATTTTTGGGGTTAAAAATGAGACTTGGAGGACCTCCAAACAAAGTATATTAAAGGTAAGAAGTAAGTTAAAGAATAGAACTTGAAGTATCTAACCAAACTCGCAAACAAAAGTCGAAGAACAAAAATTTTCAAAAAAATAAGGGCCAGGCGCGCCAGAGGGCGTGTCAGTCCACTTATTGCCCAAAATTTTGGGGCACAGGAATCAAGGTGGCGCACCCAAGGGCGTGCCAGGCTGCTTGTGCACACCTCTCAAATGTTGGATATTTTTCTGAGTCCCAAGGGTGCCCGGGGGCGTACCGGGCCGCTTTTTACCACATTCCTTCTACAACCACGAGCCTATACATGGGATAATTGGAATATTGGAATTCCATTTTGATAATATTATTCGTGGACAAATTTGGCATCCAAATGACGTTTTTACCCTTACGGTCAAAATAAGTCATACGTGGCTAGAATTGCTTGTTTTTGGGATTGAGGCTATGAATATAAATCGCGTGAGTGGGAATATTGTTGTAACATGTATGAAATGATTTAAACACGAGAAATATTGATTTTATTGGCTTAAGTGAATTGGGCTCAATAAAGGACCAAAATAAGGAAAAAGGACATGGGCCAAATGGGTCAAATGACACATTCTTCCATTGACCAAGCCAAACATAGCATTAAATACCAAGAATTGGATAAGGATGACACGAGGGACTATATAAAGGCACAAATCTGATTTTTATTCAATCAAAACTCTCATGCCTTTTAGATAAAATACAAGATATTTCTCTCAAACCCTAAGAACCTTAAGTCGTCTCTTGGAGCAAGATCATCATTTTTCAAGATTGGGTAAGTGTTTAATCTTATGATTTAACATATTATATGTATGAGAAATTATGTAGATCATGTTGGTTATGCTTGGAAGTGTTGAACATGGCACTTTGTGTTTTTGGAAAAGATGTGTCATCTATGGAATTTAAACTTGAAAGATGACTTATGGTTTTGATGAAAGAGCATGGTATGGATGAAATATAAACATGTATGGTGTGATTATGTTATTAAACTTGTTATTTTTCTATAAGTGTAAATTATGGGATTTTGGCCGATATGTTGCTATGAGGTGTATTAAAGTGACTTGATGGATTAATTGGGATATTATGTGAATGAGAAAGTGTAAAGGAGAAACTTTGTTGTGAAATGCTATTGGTATATGATGTTGTGGTCAATGTATGAAATGATTGGGGTATTGTTGGTATGGCAATGCCATAAATGGTATTGTAGATAAGGAGATGACATTTTAAAGGAAAACATGTAACTCATTGTCGTCATATGCATTTGTAAGGTATTTGATGGTTAATGTAAACTCCGTTATGTATTTGTGTTGTAGAGTGAAACATAAGGAAGGAGTGGGACTATTGTATGCACATCTAAGATTGTATATTCGTATTGAGAATACAAGGTATGTAAGGTTACTCTGTCTGTATCCTTAGGTTACTCTGTCTGTATCCTTCTGCGGCACATAGTATTCACTTTGACATTACACTTGTCCTATCCCGAAATGTGCTAAGGTATCCTATATCCGGTTATCAATTGTCATTATCACATGTTTCCTACTCATGATCAATTGTGACTCACATGTCTCAAAGTCATTGAATAATGTTCCAAAAGCCCAATAAGGTTGTGTTCCAAAGTTCCAATAGTGGTTATACACATGTCTTTTATTCATTGATTATCGTCTAATTGTTCC
Organism: Capsicum rhomboideum; assembly: GCA_031232105.1. Classification (NCBI taxonomy): domain Eukaryota; kingdom Viridiplantae; phylum Streptophyta; class Magnoliopsida; order Solanales; family Solanaceae; genus Capsicum; species Capsicum rhomboideum. Next base: position 59,324,251 of record CP124718.1, read on the forward strand.
AATAATGTTATGTTTCCAATAATACTATGACTATCATTGTATCTATCTCAAAGGTAAAGAACAAAGTATTGCACATATGTGGTTAATGATTGAGTATAGGTGGTAGCTTTGGGGGTGAAATGCATAGCTCAAGCCGATCTCGAGATTATTGGATCAGGGGGCAGTCCTAGAGGCATAAGCCTAGTTCGTACAGATCCTGACAGGGGGTAGCTCTAGAGGTAAGAACCTAGCTTGAGCCGAACCTGCTATGTTGGTTTATGGATGGCATCTCTAAAGGTGATAACCTAGCTCGAGCCGAGCCTGATATATTGATGTATAGGTGGTAGCTATAGAGGCATAAGCCTAGATCAAGATAATCCCAACATAATGTTATGTTTTGTAAAGATCCACTGATCAGTCGGGGCTCGGGTATATAGTGACAGAAAAGATGATGTATAAGTATAGAAGTAAAGAATCAAAGAGAAATAATGATAGCAATACAAATGGTTTCCAAAGTGTAGAATTGTAACTTATCCATATTGATTGTTCACTTGTATTTGAGTTCATTGGCGAATTTACATATCATACAGTTTCTTATGAGCCTTACATACTCAATACATTCTTCGTACTGACGTCCCTTGTGGGACTTACCTTACTTGCTACAGGAGCAGGTGCTAGTAGGCCTCCACAGTAAGTTGCCAGTTGTTTGTGGATCATTGGTGAGCTCTAGTTAGTTTGGGGCTTCTCCGAGTCACAGTTGTAGATGTGTTTTGGTATTGTATGTGTTGTATAAAGCAAGGAATTTCCCCGACTTTTAGTTGGTCTTGTAAATGCATCTGTTAGAGGCTTTTGTAGACGTTTGTGGGTGTACGAATATAAGAGGTACATGTCATTTTTGACTTGATGGCCTTGACGACCAAGTTTCACATATGTATATATATCACATGTTCCACGATTTCCGTTTTTAGACTTTTATGCTCGTACATGATAGTGGTATTTCTCATGTCATGCACATGAATGAATATAAGCAAAGCTTGGTTCTCTCACGCCTTATCGGCTACGGGTGCCAATCCGCCTCAATGGGATTTGGGGCGTGACAGCACCCCACGAGGACATACTAGGCCTGATGTAGCACTTGTCCAACAAGTCTTTTAATTGCTCCTTCAATTCACGAAATTCCACTGGAGCCATACTATACGGGGGAATAGAGATAGGTCGAGTGTATAGCATTATATCAATAAAAAACTCTACTTCCCGTTCTGAGGGTAAACTTGGAAGATCATCCGAAAATAAATCGAGGAATTCATTGACCACTGGAACCGATTGAGGAGTTAGTGGTTCCACGTCAGTATCTTTCACTCTCACTAAGTGACATAGGTACCCCTTGGCTATCATTTTCCTTGCCTTAAGGTAGGAAATAAACTTTCCTCTCGGTGCCCCTACATTTCCCTTCAATTTAAGAACATTCGTTTGTGGAAAATAAAAATGTACTTTCTTAGCTCGACAATCCATCGTGGAATAACAAGAAGCCAACCAATCCATACCCATTATAACATCAAAATCCATCATTTCTAGTTCAATAAGATCAGCCAGTGTATCATGGCCACAAACAGTAATTACGCAATCACGATAAACTCTCGTAGCTATAATAGATTCACCGACAGGCCTAGAGACTTCAAATGACTTAATTAATAATTCTCGCGTTCTTTTAAATTTCGTAGCTATCAATGGAGTAACATATGACAATGTAGAACCCAGGTCAATCAATGCATATACATTATACAAAAATATGGATAATGTACCTGTGACGACATCAGGAGAAGCCTCCAAATTCTGTCGGTCGACTAGAGCATAGGTGTGCAATTTTGGGTTCCACTAGAACTGGCTGCTCCTCTAGCACCTCGTCCACTCCCAATAGGTTGGACTCCTCTAACTAGGGAAGGAATCGATGATGATGATCCAACGGTTGATCCATACCACCCATGCCCCTTTGTGGGCACTCTCTCACCATGTGCCCTGGCATGCCGCAAAAATAGCAAACATTCATTCCAACCCAGCATTCACTTAAATGAGACTTCCCATAGTGCTGACACGGTTGGTGAGAAAATCCTGCCATTTGTGAACCTCGAACCACATTGATCTGCCTAAAATGGCTACCTCTAAACCCTCAGAAATGGGATGAAGCACCTGTTGTAGGGGAAGAAAATGATGGTCTAGGCGGTCCAGGAAACATCTGAGGCCTAGAATCTCCTTGGGACACCATAGACTTCCCCATAGGTCTAGCCCTTTTTGACGGCCCTCTTTCAAATTCGTGTACCCTTCTTCGTTGCCTTTGGTCCTCCATCTTCTGTGCGAAAGCCTGAATTCTAGCTATATCCATATCTTTGTTCAAGGCAGCAATAGTGCAGTCCCTTACCAAATATGGCTCCAATCTGTCCACATATCGATGTACTCTATCTGTCATTATGGCTACTATATTCGGAGCATATTGAGCCAAAGAATTAAACTGCAGACTCTATTCTCTAACACTTAGATTCCCTTGACGGATATTTAGAAACTGGTTGGCACGTGGCTCTCGGATCTCATAGGGAAGATAATGATCTAGAAATGTCATTTTAAATTCTTCCCAACTCATTGGAATTGCACCAATGCCACGAGATCTCCTCTAATCTTCATACCACAATATAGCTTCTCCTTTCAATCTATAGACTGCAATCTCAACTGTTTCTACACCAATCAAGTGCATAACATAGAGAGCCCTTTGAATTTGGTCCACTAAATCCTGTGGATCTGCCTTCGGATCTGACCCAGTGAACGTGGGAGGGTCTAATTTCAGAAAATCCTACGTCCGCCGGCTAGCTACTCTAGCCGCATCATCCTCACTTGTCGTTAGACCAACTTGCATATAAGTTTGTGCCGCAACTTTCTAAGTCAACATATGCACTACATTTCTTAAATCCTGGTCAGTGACATTCATAGGTGGTTCAGCAGGTTCTTCTCTCCTTCTCGGCTCTTCTGGAGCTGGAAAAGTAGAAGGTGCCCACGATACAAATTCAGTGTCTGCCCCACCTTGACTAGCTTGGTCAGGTGGTGATTTACTTGTTCCTTCACCAGCAAGCATATACACTTGCTTACCTTTGCCCCTACCTAGTCTTGTCATCGGCATTTTACTATAACAAGGAAAACCAATTACAATGGTTAGATACGATTCCACTTATGATATTAGCTCTATTGTACGATCTAGAAATGAAGAAAAGAAACAACTCCTAAATGTCCCGTAGCCTCCTACTCATAAATGTGGTGCACAACATATCCATAAGAAAGACTCTACTTAGACATGGCTTTGTAGACACCCTTAGGACAACTTGGCTCTGATACCACTTTTGTCACGCCTCGAATTCCAATGGGGCGGACTGGCACCCGAAGCCGATAAGACCCGAGAGAACCAATCTTCATCCATTTCCATTCATATACATATCATTCAAGAAACATCACCATCACCTATAGATACAAGTTGCTAATAGCGAAAGTTATTGAAACGTATGCTATATGCGAAACCTGGCCATTAGGGCCACCAAGTCAGAATGGACATACATTCCTTACATTCATATTCCCACATACGTCTACAAAGCCTCTAACCGATGCATATACATAACCAACCTAAAGTCGGGACAAGTCCCCATTTTATATAACATTACAGCACCAAAAAAAATATACACAGTGACTCAGAAAGCCCCGAACCAACTGGAGCTCACCAATGATGGACAAATTATTCGCAACCTACTGTGGAGGTCTACTAGCACCTGTGCCTGCATCAAGTTGTAACACCCCATATGTTTTTGAGTCTAGTCGATTATCGTAACATTCATGGAAATATTTACACATGAGGGAATTAGTGAATTATGCATTAACTTTGTTGGGCTTAAATTAGTCACGTGTCATTAGGCCTAAATGAGGCCCAAAAACTTCAAGACAAACATGGCCCAAAAAATGAAAAAAGGTCCATTCTTGCTTTGACCAAAAGAGGACCCTCAATTATTGATTAATTGGATGGATAAGGAGGACCATGAGGCATTATATAAGGCCCCAAATCAGATTTTTATTCATCAAAAAGACACATTCCATTTTCTAGAATTCTCCATAATTCTCTCTACACACAACCCTAAGCTATCATCTTATTTGGGCAAGATCACCCTTTTTCAAGCCTTGGTAAGTGTTTATTATTGTGATTTAATATATATATGCATGATATATGGTTTATAATATGTTGGTTATGTTGGTGAAGTATTGAGAAGTTTACTATGTGTGAAGTGTATGTGTTTGTTAAATCGGAGGATGATTTTGCCTTGTGAACTTGAACATGGGCTTGTGATCTTGAAGAAAATGAACTTGGTGGATTCAATATTGACATGTGAAATGTGGTTTTAGTCTTATTTGGTTTAATCCTTGTATATAACATTTGGAATTGATATTGCAAAATTGATTGTGGTTTTGGTGCCGTATTGGCCGTGAAATGTGGTTTTGGGTGTCGTTATGTGTGTTGTGAGACCATGGATCAATGTTGGTGTTTAGTATGATCAAAAATATGTTCAAATATATTTGATTGTGATCATGGACCATTCATGGCATTAAAATACCCAAAAAAAGTCATTTCGGACAAAAACGGCCATCCGCCCCCGCAGAAGCCCGTTTAAGCCCAAAACCCTCGCTAGCTTTGTGGATTAATTTTGGGTGTTGTGATGCTCTAAATTCACCCATTTTTAAGGGTAAATATTTGATAACTAATCAAAGAGGGAAGAACAAGAATAAAAGAAAACAAAAGAAGGATATGTGGATTAATATCTAAGTATTGAAATTATGGGCAACAAGGGGCTTGATACCCTCACCTCCCAATTGATTCCAACAACCAAACACAAACCCTAGTTTGAATAAATTAAAGGAAACCAAATACCACAAATGGGTAATCCTCAAATTAATCCAAACCAAAGAAGTTCAACACCAATCTTAAGATTCCACCAACTAAACACTCACTAATTAGCCACTAATTCCTTAAGGGAATATGCTAAGAGGAAGACTAAAATTTAACAATATTATTCAATATTCATCAAAATCTACCATGCCAAATAAGGAATTACCCTATTTATACTAAAGAAATAAAGACAACTAGTTATTACAAATATGCCCTTACTGAGAGACAAGGGCCTTGTTTGGGTCATCTTGTTGTGAATTCTTGAATTTAAAATCTAGCCACTTGCACCAATGACCCCTTTTTATTCATCCGCTTCACCCCTTTGATTCTTCCACACCCTGTAGATTCTCCATTGACAATCTTCGGGCTTCTCCCAGGTCCCCTTTTGCATAATCATCATTTGTCGACCTTTTGACTCTGTGTGAAAGGACGTGTGCCCTCCATGCTAGCATCATTCTCCCCTTCTTGAAAAGGATTCTTCCTCGAATCCAAAGGTTCACCTACAACATAAGGAGATAGATCACTAACATTAAACACATTATGAACATTATACTCACTCGGTAAGTCAACCATGTAGGCATTATCATTGATCCGCTTGAGCACTTTGAAAGGTCCATCTCCCTTTGGACTTAGCTTCCCTTCTCGTACTTGTGGTAACCTTTACTTTCGGAAATAGACCCATACCAAATCATCCAGGTTGAAGATCACCTCCTTTCTCCCGCGATTATTCCTCATGGCCACTTTGGAATTGTTCTTTTCGATGGCCTCTCTTACCTTGGAATGAATGTTCATCATCTCTCTTGCCCTTTGTTTGGCATCTAGGCTTACAACAACATGACTAGACAAAGGAGTCATGATTAATGGAAACAAAGGATTAAAACCATAACAAGCTTCAAATGGGGACATCCCAATAGAGGAATGGAAAGACCGGTTATAGGCAAATTCAATCAAGGGTAAACGGTCTTCCCAAGTAGTTGGGGTTCCTTTGGTCATACACCTAAGCATGTTACCAAGAGTCCGATTGACTACCTCGGTTTGCCCATCCATTTAGGGGTGGCAAGAAGTAGAAAACATAAGTTTGGTACCAAGTGTACCCCAAAGACTCTTCCAAAAATGGCTAAGAAATTTGGAATCCCTATCACTCACAATGTTTTGAGGGACTCCATGCAATTTAAGTACATGAATGACAAACAAAGAGGCAACATGAGATGCATCATCACACTTATGGAATAGAATAAAATGAGTCATTTTAGAAAATCTATCCACTACCACGAATATGCTATCATGTCCTCTCTTAGACCTAGGAAGTCCTAATACAAAATCCATATAAATGTCCATCCATGGACCACTAGGAGTAGGAAGAGGAGTGTACTTACCTTGAGGCCGAGTTGTGGATTTGGCTTGCTTGCAATCTAGACATTGTCCACAAATCCGCTCTACATCATGCTTCATCTTGGGCCAATAGAATTGCTCCATGAGAATGTCAAGTGTCTTGGGTACCCCAAAGTGTCCCATCAAACCACCACTATGTGCCTCTTTGACGAACAACTCTCTCCATGAACTCATGGGTACACAAACCCACCCATCTTTGAACAAAAACCCATCAACCAATTGAAACCTATCAACCCGCTTCCCTTGATGAAGACTTTCAAAAGTATCCTTGAAGTCGGAATCCATAGCATAGAATCCCTTCAAGCTTTCAAATCCCATCATCTTAGAAGTTAAAGCATTGACCAAAACATACCTTCTTCATAGATCATCCGCCACCACATTCTCCTTTCCTTGCTTGTAGTTGATCACATATGGGAAGGTTTCAATAAACTCAACCCATTTAGCATGCCGCTTATTCAACTTGGATTGCCTCTTAAGGTGTTTTAAGGACTCATGATCGGTCCTTATTACGAATTCTTTGTGCCACAAGTAGTGTTGCCAATGAGCCAAGACCCGCACAAGGGCATACAACTCCTTGTCATAAGTTGAGTACCTAAGAGAAGCCCCCTTTAGTTTTTCGCTAAAGTAAGCTAATGGTTTCCCTTCTTGCATCAATACACCACCTATACCAACACCCGAAGCATCACATTCAATCTCAAAAGCTTTATCAAAGTTGGGTAGTTGAAGTAATGGTGAGGAACTAAACATCAATTTCAAGGCTTGAAAGGACTTCTCTTGCTCATCCCCCCACATAAAAGGTACATTTTTTTTTATCAATTCGTTCAAAGGAGAAGCAATTGAACTAAAGCCCTTTACAAATCACCGGTAAAAGCTTGCCAACCCATAAAAACTTCTTACCTCGGTTGCATTAGTTGGAGTTGGCCATGACTTGATGGATTCTACCTTTTCTTCATCAACTTCAATACCATTTGCACTAACCACAAAACCTAAAAAGACGACTTTCTCAACACAAAATGAGCACTTCTTGAGATTAGAAAAGAGACTTTCTTGTAGCAAAACATCAAACACTTGCCTCAAATGGATCACATGCTCTTTAATTATCTTACTATACACAAGGATGTCATCAAAATATACCACCACAAACTTGTTGATGAAAGGTTTGAGAACGTGGTTCATCAACCTCATGAAAGTGCTTAGAGCATTTGTCAACCCAAATGGCATGACAAGCCATTCATACAACCCAAATTTTGTCTTGAAAGTCGTTTTCCATTATCACCCGGTTTCATGCGAATTCGATGATAGCCACTTCGAAGATCAATATTTGAGAAGACACTTGAGCCACACAATTCATCTAACATGTCATCAAGTCTACGAATTGGATGCCTATACTTGATTGTAATCTTGTTCACGGCTCTACAATCAATGCACATCCTCCAAGTGCCATCTTTTTTGGGAACAAGGATTACCGGTATGGCACAAGGACTTAGGCTTTCTTTGATCAACCCTTTCTCAAGAAGTTCTTCCACTTGCCTTTGTAGTTCCTTGGTTTCTTTCGGATTACTTCTATAGGCCGACCGATTTGGAATTTATGATCCCGGTACAAAATCAATTTGGTGCTCAATTCCCCTCAAGAGTGGTAATCCCTTAGCTATCTCCTCCGGAAATAGATCATTATAGTCCTGCAAAAGAGAAGAAACAATACTAGGCAAAGTGCTAGTAACTTGATTAGCATGAAACAAAAGATTGGTGTTGACAAGGCACACTAGAAAGCGTTCCTCATCCACACCCTTGAGACACTTGCTTGGCTTGGCTATCGTACACATGTTCTTCTTGTTCTTATCCAAGTCACTTCCTTCCTTTGGAACATTGGTGGATCTTTCACCCTCACTCCTCGCCTCATCCACCCTTATCCTCTCCCAAAGTTCCTTCATAGCCCTATAGTCCTTACTCACTTGATATGGAGTGAGGGGTGCGAGCACATACTTCTTACCTTCAATAACAAAAGCATACTTGTTGGATCTTTCGTGGTGCACAACATCTCTATCAAATTGCCACGTCCATCCCAACAATATATGACAAGCCAATATAGGCACAACATCATAAATCAACTCCTCATTGTACTTGCCCACACTAAATCGGATACTTGCTTGTTTGAGGACTTTCATCTCACCACTCTTATTGAGCCATTGTAGCTTGTAAGGGTTGGAGTGTTTTCTTGTTGGAATTTGCATACACTCCACCAAAGAACTACTTACTACATTGGCGCAACTCCCACTATCAATAATCAAAGAACACACCTTGTCTTGGATTTTGCACCTAGCATGGAATAAATTCTCCCGTTGATCAAGTTCTTCTTTGGCAAGGGCTCCCATGATGCGCCTCACAACGCAAGAAAGATTGGTATTCACCTTCAATTCTTCATCACTATAAAGTAAAGGTCTTTCCTTTTCAAGGAAGCAAGCAAAATTCACCCTCTCATCCAACCTTTCTTCTTTATCCCCCAAAGCATCTCCTTCTTCCTCACTTTTGTATCCCTCCTTCTCACTCTTTTCAACACCCTCTTCCTCATCCTCGGTTCTATACCCATCCCAAAGTGCAATAATTTTTCTTCTATTGGGGCACTCACTAGCAACATGTCCCCTTCCTTGGCATCTAAAGCATTGAATTGTAGAAGGTCGAGGAAAGTTAGGTTTGACATAGTTACCTCCTTGTGGCTTCTCATTTGTCTTGGACTTGTAATCAAACTTGACTTGAGTATCTTGACCAACACCCTTAAATTTCCCTTTAGAAGATGTCGCCTTCCAATTATCTCTACTCTTGTCCCATATGGATGTGGAAGTAGTCTTGGCCTTGTAGGACTTTTCTTCTTTCAAATCCATCTCGACCTTTGAGGTATCATGAAAGGCTGCTTCAAGAGTATCATAGTGTTTAAGTTTCAAAGGCTTTAGAATATCATACCTCAAATTGTCCACGAATCGAATCACCGTACATTCCAAGCTTTCTTCAAGTTTAGAATTCATTCTCAAGTTTTCAAACTCATCATAATACTCCTCCACACTTTTGGAACCTTGCCTCAACATGTACACCTTCTTGAGCACTTCTTGGTAGTAGTTAGGAGTCAAGTACCTCATTTCCATAAGTGTAATCAATTCTAGCCACATAGGCAACTCATAGTTGTGATGTCTCTCCCTTTTCCGCCTCTTGGACTCCCACCAAGTTGAGGCATACCCTTCAAATTGTGTGAGAGCATACTTTGCCTTCAAAGTTTCCGAAATATTATTTGTGAGAAAGATCCGCTCACTTTGAATTTTCCATTCCAAGAACTCATCGGGGTCACTACTTCCTTTGAACCTTGGAAGTGTGACTTTGATAGTGTTCAAGCCTTGATCTTGATCATTCCTCTCCCCAAACCTATCTCCTCTAACTCCCATTCTATCACCTCTATATCCCATCCTATCTCCTCTATTTCCCATTCTATATCCTCTATTTCCCATTTTATCTCCTATATTCCCGTATTCTTGACCTCCCATGCCTTGGGCCCACCTCAATTCCCCTGTCCTTGGTACTCCATAACCACCCCTTCCTCCATGCTCCAAAAATTCATCGTTATTAAGCTCATCATTCATATCATCATAGAGAGGGTTTTGGTAGTGGTAGTCTTGGTATGGCATTTGTGGTGGATTTTATGGAGGTGATATGTGGGAATCATGTATGGATGCATTTGATGTGTTTTGGATTGGAGTTTGGTTCCGAACTTGGTCGTCCACAAGAAATCGGTTCTCTTGTGGAGGATGATAGGGTTATGGATGGGGGTATGGTGTAGGTTGTCTTGGAAAATTTGGAGTGTTGTTCATTTGGAAGGTGGGTTGTTGGAAGTTTCGGGTTTGATGTGGTGGAGGGTAACATAATTCATGAGCTTGCCCCAGAGTAATGGTGGTGGATTGCACCGACGCCTTCCTCATCTCCTCATTTTCGATTTGAAGTGATTTCCCTCTCTCAACCCGTACCAACCTTTCCTCCATACCTCCCATTCTTCCACTCATTTCCGCAATTTGTTTGGTGAGGTGGGTGAGAGCCTCCATGATGGGGTTTGAGGCTTCACCACTTGGACTCGCATTCGACATGGTACCTACAAAACTCAACAAACAATATTAGTAGAAAAAGCCTTACGTCACTCGTATGTAAACTTTCAACTAACCTCCTAAAGTGTCGTCTCAAAATTGGTAGTGAACTCTAGCTTTGCTTGATCAATTCAAGATCACCTATCCTTTGTGGTAGAATGGATTCTTGTGACTCTTGAAAGAAAGATGACTCGATTGAAGGTAAAAGGACTTGAATCAAGAAGTTTATCAACGAATTAAGATGAGAAAAGTTGAAGAAAAGAAGCACGAAAGAAAACGGACTCAAAAAAAACTAAGTAACAAAAGTAGAAAAATTACTTGTGTTGTTTAATTTTGATGAATAAAAGAGAGGATTTGATGTTTTAAAACTAGTTAACAAGTGATTAAAGATGTTTATTACTTGTTAAACAGTTGAAAAATCGAAACAATAAAGCGTAGGAAAAAAAATCACGGAATTTGGACACTTAGAAAAATTTTTGGGTCCAAAACTTTAGACCCCCCCCCCCCCCCCAAAAAAAACAACAACTAAGTGTTGGAAATTCTTACTCTCTGAAACTGCATGTCACGCGCTGCAGGTTTTGGGTTTTGATTTTGCTGAAGTCATCTGCCACGTGGCAGCCTGCTGTTGGTTCACGTCGGCAGTTGACTTGTTGACTACTGACGTGGCCTGTCCACGTGGAAATTAATAATATTTTTTTTTTTCAGTATTTAATAAAAAATTTTTTTTTCAGAATTTAATAATTTTTTTTTTTAAAAAAATTTACACAAGTGGACCCACAAACACCTTTGACCAAACTTGACTTGTAATTTTGGATCAAAGTGTACTCCTTCTCTCTTCTCCTCCAAGAACAATATGAAGGTGTTCAAGAACACCAAAAACACACACCAAACCCTAGCACATCCAAATCAACTCAGAATTGGCTCAAACTTTAGGAGTAGCTTCCCCACGACTTAGAGAACAAACCCCAATGAATTTTAAGCCTCAATTTCTCCTCAATCAACAAACCCACTTTTCAAGTTTTGAAAATTCAAAAGCTTGAAATCCTCTAATGGCAACTTCACTTTCCCAACTCCGATTTGAATGAAATTAGAGATTTGGACTCACAAAACACTAGAGAATCAAGATCTAGTGTCAAAAACAACAAATTAAAACAAAAAAAAAATCATTTTTTTTTTTTTTTTTTGGATTTTTGAAGAAATCAAAATCCCAAGATTAAGATTTGTGAAAACAAACCTTAACCTAGGTTCTGATACCAAAATGATAACGAATCAAAGAGGGAAGAACAAGAATAAAAGAAAACAAAAGTAGGATATGTGGATTAATATCTAAGTATTGAAATTATGGGCAACAAGGGGCTTGATACCCTCACCTCCCAATTGATTCCAACACCCAAACACAAACCCTAGTTTGAATAAATTAAAGGAAACCAAATACCACAAATGGGTAATCCTCAAATTAATCCAAACCAAAGAAGTTCAACACCAATCTTAAGATTCCACCAACTAAACACTCACTAATTAACCACTAATTCCTTAAGGGAATATGCTAAGAGGAAGACTAAAATTTAACAATATTGTTCAATATTCATCAAAATCTACCATGCCAAATAAGGAATTACCCTATTTATACTAAAGAAATAAAGACAACTAGTTATTACAAATATGCCCTTAATGAGAGACAAGGGCCTTGTTTGGGTCATCTTGTTGTGAATTCTTGAATTTAAAATCTAGCCACTTGCACAAATGACCCCCTTTTGTTCATCCGCTTCACCCCTTTGATTCTTCCACACGTTGTAGATTCTCTATTGACAATCTTCGGGCTTCTCCCAAGTCCTTTTTTGCATAATCATCATTTGTAGACCTTGGAGTTCCCTTGCTTGACTCCGTGTGAAAGGACGTGTGCCCTCCATGCTAGCATCAATATTCCTTGAGCTTTGAGGGTATTTTTGACGACTTCAAACTTGTGATTTCATAAGCGGGCCCCACATGGGATTTTCGACTCGATTTTGGACTTGATGCATTTATATGGAATATGGGTATTGTTGTTCTTGTATTGATGAGTATATTGTTATTTTTATAGCGTGGCATCATGCAGAGGCTTCTCAGAAGGGAAAGGCTCCACTTTAACGAACTTTAAGGAGCTTTCTTCGGCGTTCAGGTAGGCTGGGCTTACCCTTCTTATAGATTGAGCTTAATTATGGTATTAGTATGATATTATGCTAGTTTGGGGTTGGGATTAACGGTTGGTTGCTTAGTTATTAAAATTTGGGTTATTTGGTCGATTTGAAGGCTGCTTTGGAGGTAGAATCGACCTATTTACTCTTACCTTAGCTAAATTGACGCTTTGGGGTTGGTACATCGCTATTAGCTCCTTGTAGACTTATAGGGCCTTCTTTCGCAACATTATCCTTAATATTAAGCCTTAGACTACATAGTGTATACCTAGTACGGGGCTAGGATAATGATCTTGAGCTTATTTATAAACTAGTTCGAGTCCAGCACATTCTATTGACTTATGGTATTTAAATACCGGTTTGAGTCCGACACAATGTATTGGTTTATGGTACTTAAATACCGGTTTGAGTCCGGCATATTCTATTTATTTATGGCCTTTAAAGACCGATTCAAGTCTGGTATACTCTATCTATTTATGGTACTAAATTACAGTTCAAGTCTGATACTTGTGGTGATTTATGAGGAGGGAAATACGATTCTAGTTCGGCGTCTATGTGTTATTTCATGGTATTATGGTACTGATTTGAGTACGGTGAGTTGTAGTTCAAAAGGTATTCATAAGTATGGTAGTGGTATATTCCTTGATTGCATCCATCGGGCTTATGGGGGTCCGTTTGGTTTAGTATTCTCTTATTTGTACCCTCTAGACTTATGGGGGCCTAGTTGGGTTGTAATAGCTATTTTAATTTTGGCATAGCATTTTTCTTTATTTATTTACCTATCTCAGAGCATGTTCTTAGATTTTCCCCTCTCCCTTGACTTATTTTACATCCTCGCATTTTATTATACTTTTATTATGATTTAGCTTAGTTGGTCGATGATGACTACTGAGTACTCGTTGTTTTGGTACTCATACTACACTTCTGCATCTTTTCTAATGCAGATTCGAGTAATAGCCACCGCCGTTGATAATCTAGCCAGCTATCTATAGGTCTCCGAGATAGGTGAGCTTTCAGAGCCGGAGCTGATCCCCTCTTTTTCCCATATTTTTGGATAGTCTTTCATTTTGAAACTAATTGTATATCGATATTACTAGTACTCTTATTCTTTTTCTAGTGGCACTTGTATTGGCCTAACCAGGTCGTGGGATTCATTTTTGTCTTTGCCCTCTTTTATTTAGCCCTATATTTTCGTGCACATATTATGGGTATGATTTATATTACTTTTGGTATCCTTCCGCCATTGCGCCCATTACTTATCATTCAGGGCTAAGGCTTAGCTTACCTACTGGTGGGACATAGTTGGTGCCATCATGACTCTAAAATTGGGTCGTGACAAATTGGTATCAGAGCTCCTAGGTTCACTGGTATTGTTGGTACTAAAGCAAGTGTCTAGTAGAGTCCCGCGGATTGGAACGATGACGTCCGTATCTTACCTACGAGAGGCTATAGGACATTCTTAGGATGACTTCACTTTCTTCATTTATTTCGTGCGCCGATTCTGTGTTGGATTCTAAGGTTCTCGTTGTTTCACTCTTTCGTAGATGGCTAGGATGCAAGCTACGACGACTGGTGATGATGACCCCGATCCCACTGCTAGGGCACCTGTTAGAGGCCGTAGCCGACCCAAAGGTCGCGGCCAGGATAGAGCTGTAGTCTCAGCTAGGGGGCCGGATAGAGAGCCTTTGCCAAATCCAGATATTTCTCCCAAGGCAGAGGTTGCTACACAGGTTCAGCCACCCCAGCCATTGGTGGGCTAGGGGATAGCCCAGGCTACACCGGGGTTTATTTCTTCTTCATTGCTCAGAGATACCTTGGTCTAGTTGTTGGGATTAGTTGGTGGTATACTATCTGATGGTGGTACACCATCTGATGGTGCACTGTCTACGTATCAGAGTGGTACTGATGTAGGGGCGCCGCCTGTAGCTGCGACACCCAGAGTTCAAGTTCCCTAGCGCCGGTAGTTGCTCAGCTAGTTGTCTTCCTACCTGCTATGTCTGTCAAGGAGAAAAAGATGTTGGGTAGATTTCTGAGATTGACTCCTCAGAGGTTTACAGAGGCTCCAGACGAGGATGCATTTGAGTTCCTGGATGCTTGCGAAGTTAAACTCCGTAATTTGGGCCTAGTTAAAGCTCATGGGGTTGATTACACTACTTTTCGAGTTATACTTGGCTGTTAGACATTGGTGGAGAGGTTTTCTTGAAACCAGACCAGTTGGATCTCCACCTTTGAACTGGACTCAGTTCTCCAAGGTCTTCTTAGAGAAGTATATGCCTTGCAGCTTTCTTGAACGCTTGAGAGATCAGTTCACAAGGTTGCAGCCGGGTTCTATGACAGTTCTCGAGTATGAGGCACGATTTTACTAGTTGGCCAGACATGCTACGATTATCCTGCCTACATAATGTTGACACTTAATTTTTGCCCTCCACAACTGAATTTAATCCTATGTTTTCTTCGATTTTAAATAAAATTGAAATATTTATTTTTTTGGATAAATACTTTCTAAAATTTTTATTTGATTTAAATTTGTCATTTAAGTGATAAATTATACATTTCCATATTCAGGTCTACGAGATCATAGAAATTTGGTCGCTTAAATAATTATTTTTATCAAAAATCAATTTTAATAAAAAAATTCTCTTGAAAATTAATTCAAATGAGTGAATTTTGATTTAAACATATAATTTGTTCTTAAAGTGAATTATTCGGTAGATATTTATTTTATTTTATTAAACCAAGAAGCTCGGGATTGAATCGGTTGTTAATTTGTTTCAATTTAGCCAATTTATTAAATTAGACCTTAATTGAAGTCAACTTGGTCATAATTGTGATACAATTGACCAATTGATTTTCAATTAGGCTAAAATTTAAATATAATTGACTAGCTCCTAAACCTATTGGGCTATTTTATAAATGGCTTAATTTAATTCCCCAACCCATTCCTATTTAAATTGACCCGAAAATGAGGGCCCAATATTCTCCAGCCCATAACCCGAACCGGCCCACACCCTTATATCTCCCTTCTCCTTCACCCAACACACTCGATACAAAATAACAACAATACTCATCAACAACAACATACAACCAGCAACATCTACTAACAACAGTCGGCCACAACCCAATCTCAACCCGAGAAAAACCTGAAACCCAAGCCCTAAATATCTTCCCGCTTAATTCCTCTTTCTTGCTTCTCGAATCCATACCATCACGTGATTCACATATGGGTTCGTACTGTTGAAGGGCCTTGAACATTCTAGAAGTGCTTAGTTGGCTCCCCAACATTTGAACATCTGCGATTTCAGGTGGATATGTACAAATTCGTACATATTTGTGCAAATTTCATTGGGTCTGGAAAGATTTTTATTTTTTCCCCAATTTTTATTGGTTGCCTAATTTTCATTTTTTCTTCAAAAAATCTGAATTAGTACTAGGGTGAGGTGTAAATCCCTATCCTTATCCCGAATTTGAAGTCTCTCAGACAAAAATCAATTACCCCCGATTTCTTTGTTCCCACATCGAGTGAGAGCTGAAATTCGACCCTTACCTCTTTTCTATATATATCTCACTATTTAGGGGGGAAAACCAAGCCTTGAAGGTTGAAAAAATCTTTGAGCAAAAGCCTCAAATTTTATTATTTTTTTTAAAAAAGGTTCTCGAGTAAAAGGGAAATTTTGAAAAGAATTTCCCTTGTTTAAAATTTTCTAGTGGTGTTTTCCGGTGGTGACAAGGATTTCAACGATCCTCGCAGTCCCGTTTTGCTACTTCGAAAGAGGTAAATCCCTCGTTTCTTTTCTCTTTACTATTTCATTGTAGAAATAGTAGTATGTAGTTTTCTCATCTGGTGGGATTATGTGCTGTAAAGGCCTTGAAGGCCATAGATTTTGCGTGATAAAAGTGATGTGTCTTTCTTCATTTTCCTTTCCTCTACTTCAAATTGATTTGTTGATATTACTACTGCAGTTTTCTTTGAGTTATAATATATGCCTATTTTCATTTATCATTTCGGTGGTTGAATCTTCTCACTAGTGTAAGGACGGATTCGTTATAGTTTTGCATTCAATGATTAGTATAAAGATTTTTCTGATACGCTCTTTTATTTATGATTCTTCCTAATCTTAGTCCAATTTCTACTCTTAGGCCATTTTTTTTTATTTATAAAAGCAGATGTTGTCTTGTTCATATGATGCATTTGAAAATACTATTTTTCTCTTGTTTGTTTTAAGCTAGTTTTCTTCTGCTTTCCTTGTTTAAACTAGTCCTTAAAAGCTTTTGTTTGCTTTGGCCCACTAAACGATATTAGTTAGACTTTCTTTGGAAATTCGTTTGTTTGATTTGAACAATCTGATTTCAAGTTTTCTTTTGTCAAGTTGTTTGTGTTGGAATAGAAATGGAGTACCCAAACAGTTTGTCCTAAAATCAGAATCGATTCATTATTTTCTTGTCATCTTTCTATTTCCTCTATTACCTAATTTTATCCTCTGTTAAATGTCCATACCTTTCTTCCTTCTCTTTCCTAAAGGGCATAACTTGACCCACGAAGTGCTATGATTGATTTTTATCCCCCGTTCCCTTAAGTCTGGAAATAGTCGCATTCCTAGTGTAGGTTCGATGAAGTTCTTGGTCATTTGTTTAAGTTTAATATAGTTTTCTTTCGTATAGTATGAGTTGCTGAAATTTGTTCACTTTCTTTTAGAAATTGCATATTAGTTATTTCAAAATCCTCTCGGAAGAACTGATGTGAATTTAGGTTGCTTTAGAGGTTGTCTTTGACTTGCACTAACTGCTTCTTGTCTTAAAAGATTAAAATAGTTATGTTTTTTGTTCTTCCTATCCATTTTTGCCATGCGTTTTATGTAAGTGTGTTTCTTGTTCTTGTTTGATTGTTTGAAATAAAGTTTAGGATTAAAGTGTGCTCTTTTTTGCCTAATTGCTTTATTCATGATCAGATTAGTGTTATAAATGTTAGTCAGATTCTAATTTTTCCATTTTTTCCTTTGCATATGACACTGCTATGAGCCCAATGGGTTCATTTCCCTCGCATTTCCTTAATGGGCCAAGGAGGCCCATATTATCGAGTCAACCTCAAATTCTAGTCCAAAAGGACTATCCTGTAACAACATATTGGGGTACAGGTGGAAGGAGAAAATGGGCCAAAGCTCATTAAATTCGTAGTCTTAGAAGGATTTATGATTTATGGTCCAAATGCCCTATTTGTATTAATACAGGTATAATGGGCTTCAAAAGCCCAATTGATAGTTTAGGACAGGTGGAAGAAGAGAAGAAAATAGGCCAAAATCCAGTCCAGGCGAACAGAAACTGGAAATGGGCCTATGATTTCTGTTCTCTTGATTTTGGTCAAGGTCCGAAATCTCTCTACTTCTTCTTTTTAATTAGATATTGTGTTTATGTGTTGTTAACTTAGAATTACTTCTAACTTAGTTAAACTCCCCGGCTAGTACCAAAACCTTTTTTTTTCCTAACCAGTTTTCAATTAATCAACTAATCAATTTCCTTTTGACTTATTAAAACAAATCTTTTGAACAAATAATCCTTTCTTCCTAAGTTAGTCCAATAAAGTTGTTTTCAAATAGACCGGGTAACCGCAAGTTAGCGGATATCCCGAGTGCCTTAAAAACCTTCTTGGGGTATTAATAGGAACCACTTACCCAAATTTCTTAACTTTGAGATTTTTTTGTTTTAAATCTTTAAAGTTCTTTTTTTAGGTTTTCTTGATTATCCTTTAAATTAATCAAGTGGCGACTCTGTTTAAAATTGAGTTTGAAACTTTTCCTAACTTTTTGAATCCAAACAAGTCTTAATCATTTTTTTCGTAAAACAGAAATAGCGACTCTACTGGGGGATTTAACTAGGTTCTAACCACGTATTTGAATCTAGCTTTATTTGACTAACTATTCAGACTTGTAATAATCAGTAATTTAAATTGCTTTACTTGCTTATATGTTTAATTCTTGTTATAAACTATCATATCATGGCATATTCTGCAATTCATGGCAAATCATTAGGCATTAGGAAACAGGGCAATTATGTGGGTTTCTGCACCCGCCCTTTAGCATAACACCTTAATTTCTTTGAACTGCCAAGTGAAGTAGTTGACTCGAGTCGGTCAACAGTCATTTGGTGTGTTACCCCCAAAAAGTCCACTTCGGGTTCCCAGTCAATTCAAACAAACTATTCTAGTTAATTAGGATACAGCGAAACCAAATCCCAAAGGTTTAGGCATTAGCCTAGGATGTCTTAATATCCCGGGGGTATTAACTCCAATAGATAAACGCCAAATGTGTCAAAAGGGACTACAACCCATCGACATCACATCCAACTATGTGCTACTAAAAAAGACGTATGTGTTGTAACCGAACTATTATCTAGGGGTGGGGCCTAACGGTTTGCTCTTTTTGTAGGATATAACGATTCTTGAACTTTAGTATGGTGTTAGAAGCTCCGATTGAAATCCAATTGTGGCATAGGTCAATGGACGCAGAGCAAAAGCGTGAAGTGAAAAAGTACTTAGGACATTTGGTGAGCATAAAAGACATGAAGGCATGGCCGGAGCTAATCCAAATATTAACAGGGTATTGGGATAGCAGCAATATGGTGTTTCATTTTTGAAACATGTAAACCAATCATCTTGTCTTATATTTATAGAGCCCTCGGTAGATGCAAAAAAAACATTGCTTCTTTCAAGGTTGCAACTTGGTTCTTCAATGGTGGATCCTTAGTCACTTAATGAAATTTAAAGGAACTTGAGAACTACCCGAACTAGATGAGAAGAATGAGATCGATAACCTACAAGAAATGCTCTGTTGGGGTGACATGGGAAACAGAACAAAGATTAGGTGGTCCCAAGTGTTCTGTGAATTAGGAGAAGATAACATTCAATGGATGCTGGACAGGTTTTTCTCAAAATTCGTGATTATCAAAAATCAAGTCCTACCTTTTCTTCCTCTACCGGGAATCAGAGGATTCCATCCATATGCCCCCCAAAGGGTTCTTAGACAGTTTGGGAGGACTCAGATTATTCCTAAGCATGCTTACATGGAGGGTTTCATCTTCGATTACGATGAAGAGAACAAAGTTCCAAAAGCTGATGCCATTGTCCAAATTTGGAAAGCATGTGTGAAAATGGGGCTAGAAACGGTAGGTGAATATAGGTTTAATGCAGGGTACGTAGACAGCTACAAGGAGTGGTTAAAAAGGGACATCCAAGACATGGATATTTCTTGACCAAGAATCAACTCCAGATCCAAAGTTCACGAACAGTTTTAGAATCTACAAGAAGAAATGGTAATACGTGAACATGAACTTTTGAAAAACAAGAAGAAGATCGTCATACCATCGAAGAGTATCGTCGCACTATAGACAACGTGAGTCAGAAATTTAATGGATGAGAACAGAGGTAGAAAATAAAGATGCTAATATGTTGCAGAAATACCATGACTTTCCTCAGGTGCCAATAAAACACAGAATTCTCAAAGCAGAAACAGAGTATTGGTTCGCTCAATACACATTCGGAGAGATCGCGAAGAAGTATAAGAAAAGGGCAAATGGAGAGGGATCATCTATAGGACCGTACTAGTAGTCGCCGCTGTGTGGGTTTATTTCTATGTATTTACTATTTTCCCTAAAATACCCCTGCGTGGGTTTATTTCTATGTATTTACTGTTTTTCCTAAAATACCCATGCGTGGGTTTGTCTTATTTTGCCACTGCGTGGGCCCCTTTTAATTCCTATTATCTTTAAATATGACCCCCTTTATCGGCTGGCTTTGTATCCCTTTTTGGGAAAATTTTGGTTTTATTTATATATATATGTATATTGGGGGCAATAGAATGGTTCTAAAACAACGCATACGTCTTTTTGAACAAACTCTAGGCCCACATTTGGCTCAAAAGTTCACCTCGAGTAAGACGCGCTCTTTATTAATGTTTGTGTGATATAACTGTCTTACGCGCTCATATGTGTAACACCCCGTACTTGTTCTAACTTCATTTGATACCTTGGGGTCATATCTACCTAGGTGTTGAGATTCCATGGGTATGCGTTTTATAGTGTCATTGGTGAAATATTTGATATCACACCTAATATGTGTGATTAGACCTTCGTAGGAGGTGTTTTGT
The DNA here is from genome assembly GCA_031232105.1 of Capsicum rhomboideum. Lineage (NCBI taxonomy): Eukaryota > Viridiplantae > Streptophyta > Magnoliopsida > Solanales > Solanaceae > Capsicum > Capsicum rhomboideum. The sequence continues at coordinate 59,345,021 of CP124718.1, forward strand.
GATTTCGTGGAGCATTTGTGTAATACCCCGTACACATTCCAACCTCATTTTGTGACTTGGAGTCATGTTCACTTGATGATTAATATCACTAGTTAAGTATTTTGTAGTGTTTTGATAGGGTATTGGATGATATGCAAGTATTGGAAAAAGTGGCCGAAAAATTCAGCAAAGTACCAAGACTTGTGCCACTCCCTGTTTCAGGGGGTGTGGCGCAAGCCCCTGATTCATCGGGGGTTCATTTCTTGCGCCACTTCCTTGCTTTGCAGCAGTGACGCAAGGCACAAAGATTTTGCTATTCCGAGCTCATTTCGCAACGCAATTCTACGTCGATTCTTATATGGTTTCTTTTGGTTCTTTGGAGTTCTTTGAGAATTGTTAAAGCTTCAAATACTTCAATACACTCCTACATATTCCTACATGATCAAATCAGGAAATCTAAATAGTTATCCAAAATGTTCAATGAAGCCATGGGCGACTAGAATTTCTATTTTTGCGATTGAGACTACGAATGAGAAACTAGTAAGAGAACATTGTCGTGACATTATGGAATTATTTAGATATGGTTGATTATACATGGAATTTGGTGGGCTAAGTTGAGAAAAGTTATTGGGCCCAATTTGAGGCCCAAAGTGAGCCAAAATGAAAGGCCCAAAGGCAAAATGACCCATTCTTCCAATATTTGACCAAGTAAACATATCAATTAATGCCAAATGTGGCTAACGATGACTTGAGCTCTATATAAAGGCACCAAAATCAGATTTTATTCACAAAGACTCTCATACCTTTTTGGATATTTCTCAAACATTTCTCTACTCTTCCAAACCCTAAAGCAAATATTTCCTTGGGACTCTTTGGACAAGATCATCCTATTCCAAGCCTTGGTAAGTATTTATTCTCATGGATTAATATATTATATGCATGGGAGAGTATGTAAATCATGTTGGTTATTCTTGGAAATGGTGGACATGGTACTTTGTGTTTTTATATAAGATTTGTGATCCATGAGATTCAAGCTTGAATTATGACTTGTGACTTTGATGAAAGAGCATGGTATGGATAAAATATGAACATGTATGGTGTGATTTTGTTATTAAACTTGTTATTTTTCTAAAAGTAAAAATTGTGGGATTTTGGCCGATATGTGCTATGAGGTGTATTAAGGTAATTTGATGGGTTATTTGTGATATGGTGTGCGTAAGGAAGTGTAAAGGAGAAGTGTTGTGGTGAAATATATTGATAATCATGTATTGGCCAATGTATGGAATATTGGGGGATTTTTGGAATAATAGTTTCATCAATGGTTTTGTCAAGGGGAAATGGCATGTTTAAAGACAAACATGTAACTCATTGATGTTATATGCATTTGTAAAGTTGTTGATGGTTAATGTGAATCCCGTTATATATTTGTGTTGTAGAGTGACACATAAATAAGGAGAGGGACTATTGTATGCACCTATAGGATTGTATATTCGTATTGAGAATACAAGTTATGTAAGGTTACTTTGTCCGTATCTTTCTACGGCAAATAGTATTCATATTGACATTATGCTTGTCCCATCCCGAAATATGCTAAGGTATTCTATATCCGGCTATCAATGGTCATTATCATATATTTCTTACTCATTGATCAATTGTGAATCTCATATCTCATATTCATGAATAATGTTCCGAAAGTTCAACAATGTTATGTTCCAAAGTTCCAATAGTGGTTTTACTACTGTATCTTGTTCATTGATTATTGTCTAATGGTTCCAATGGTGTTATGTTTCCAACAATGTTTATTTACATGTCTTTCACTCTTTGGTGAATGATCCAAAGCTTCAAGTAATGTTGTGACTCTAATGGTATCAATCTCAAAGTAATAAACAAAGTAATGCATATATGGTCAATGATCAAGTATGGGTGGCAACTTTGGGGGTGAAATGCCTAGCTCAAGCCGATCCCAAATCAGGGGGCAGTCCAAGGGGCATAAGCCTAGCTCGGACAGATCCTAACAGGGGGCAGCTCTAGGGGTAATAACCTAGATCGAGCCGAACTTGAAATGTTGGTGTGGATGGCAGCTCTAGAGGTAATAACACCTAGTTCGAGTCGATCCAAATATATACTGATTCATAGGGTGGCAGCTCTAGGGGTATAAGCCTAGCTCGAGTCGATCCCCACATAACATGATGTTATGTTAAAACCCACTGTTCAGTCGGGGCCCGGGTATCACAGGTCAAAGGCAAAGGTGAATAATCATGGAAGTAAAGATACAAAGAATGTAATGAAAGCAACATACATGGTTTCCAAAGTACAGAATAGTGACTCATCTACATTGTGAATTATCTATATTGTTTATGCATTTGAACTTGAGTTCTTGACATATTTTCATATCTTATAAGTTTCATATGGCCTTACATACTAAGTACATTCTTCGTACTGACCCCTCTTGGGGAATTTACCTTACTTGCTGCAGGCACAGGTACTAGTAGGCCTCCACAGTAGGTTGCCAGTGTTGCAGATCTTTGGTGAGCTCCAGTTAGTTTGGGGCTTCTCCGAGTCACAGTTGTACATGTGTTTTGGTGTTGTACAGGTTGTATAAAGCGGGGACTTGTCCCGACTTTTAGTTCATTTTGGTCAATGCATTTGTTAGAGGCTTTTGTAGACGGATGTGGGTGTATACATGTAAAAGGGATATGTCGTTCTTTACTTGGTGGCCTCAACGGCCAAGTTTCACATATGTATATATATATATATATATATCTTGTTCCATGAATTCCATTGTCGGTGTCTATAGCTATTATGTGATTATGGGTTTCTTATGGCATGCATATGATTGAATAGAGACAAAGCTTTATTCTCTCGGGCCTTGTCGGCTACGAGTGCCAATCCATCCTGATGGAATTCGGGGCATGACAAAAGTGGTATCAGAGCAGGTCATTCGAAGGGTGTCTACAAAGTCGTGTCTAAGTAGAGTCTTACTTATCGATGTGTTGTGCACCACATTTATAAGTAGGAGGCTACGAGACATTTAGGATGTTTTTTCTTTTCTTCACTTCTAGATCGTGCAATAGAGCCAGTGTTATAAGATGAATTGAATCTGATCATGGTAATTATTCTTCTTTGGTATAGTCAAAATACCAATCACGAGAAGAGGTAGAGGTAAAGGGAAGTAGGTAGATGTGCCTGCTGAAGAAGGAATAAGTAGACTACCACCTGACCAAGCTAGTCAAGGTGGACCAAATACTGAAATTTCATCGCGGCCTTCGTCTACTTTTCCAGCTCCGGAGGAGCCAGTTGGTAGAGAAGCACCCGCAGAACCACCAATGAATGCCACAGATCAGGATCTTAGAAATGCAGTTCATATGTTAACACAGTTAGCGGTAGCCCAGAGTCAAGGACGAGCTGGTCCAATGACACATGATGATGATGCGACTAGAGTGGCAAGTCGCAGAACACAGGATTTCTTGAAACTGGACCCTCCTATCTTCACAGGGCCAATTCCAATAGCAGATCCACAGGACTTCATAGATCAAATTCAGAGAGCCTGGGAAGTTATACACGTGACAGGGATAGAAACAGTTGAACTTGCTGCATACAAATTGAAAGGAGAGGCAATATTGTGGTACGAGGATTGGAAGAAATCCCCGTGAGATTGGTGCAAATCCACCAAATTGGGAAGAATTTAAAACAGCTTTACATGATCATTACTTGCCCTACGAAATCCGTGAGGCACGTGTGGATCAGTTCCTAAATCTCCATCAGGGAAATCTAAGCGTCAGGGAATACAGTTTGTAATTTAATTCCTTGGCTCGATATGTGCCAAATGTTATGGCTACGATGACAGACATGGTCCATAGATACGTGGACAGACTAGAGCCATATTTGGTAAGGGATTGAACCATTGCGGCCTTGAACAAGGACATGGACATAGCTAGAATACAAGCCTTCGCCCAGAAAATGGAAGATCAAAGACAGAGACGAAGGGTACATGAATTTGACAGGGGACAGTCCAAAAGGGCTAGACCTATGGGACCACCTATGATGTCCCAAGGAGGATCTAGGCCCCGTATCTTTCCTAGACCAGCTAGACCATCATTCTCGAATTCCACTGCAGGTGCACACTCTCAGTTTAGAGGGTTTAGAGGTGGTCCAGCTGGGCAGAGTAGTGGAGGTCACGGATCACAGGCAGCAGGTTTTCCTCGTCAGTAGTGTCAGCACTGCGGGCATATTCATTTAGGTACATGCAGAGTGGGGACAAATGCTTGTTTCTGGTGTGGCATGACAGGACATATGATGAGAGAGTATCCCCAGAGGAGCATGGGTAGTATAGCACGACCGGCAGGATCGGCCGTTGCGTCATCAGCATCGATTCTTTCACTGGACCGAGGTGTGTAGTATGCTGGCCGTGGTAGAGGTGCTAGAGAAGCAGCCAGTACTAGTGGGGTCCAGAATCGCACTTATGCTTTAGTGGACCGACAGAATTCAGAGGCTTCCCCTGATGGTGTCACAGGTACACTATCCATATTTTCATATAATGTATATGCATTGATTGACCCTGGTTCTACATTTTCCTATGTTACTCCATTGGTTGCTGCAAAATTTACAAAGGCACCGGAATTATTAATTAAATCAATTGAAGTGTTTACACCGGTCGGTGAATATAGTGTTGCAAAAAGAGTATATCATAGCTGCGTGGTAACTGTGTGTGGTCATGATACATTGGCCGATCTCATTGAATTAGACATGGTGAATTTTGATATGATCATGGGAATGGATTGGTTGGCCTCTTGTTATGCTATAGTAGATTGTCGGGCCAAGAAGGTGCAATTTTTTTTTCCGCAAGAAAATCGTCTTGAATGGCAGGGTAATGTAGGGGCACCACGAGGGAGATTTATTTCCTATTTGAAAGCCAGAAAAATGATTGTTAAGGGTTATATATGTCATCTAGTACGGGTGAAAGATACTAAAGTGGAACCACTAACTCCGCAGTCGGTTCCAGTGGTCAATGAATTTCTAGATATGTTCCCAGAGGATCTTCCAGGCTTACCCCCAAAACGGAACGTAGAATTTGGCATTGATGTGATTCCAGGCACTCAGCCTATTTCTATTCCTCCAAATAGAATGGCTCCAGCAGAATTATGTGAATTGAAGGAATAATTGAAAGATTTGCTGGACAAATGCTTCATTAGGCCTAGTATGTCCCCGTGGGGTGCGCCGGTATTATTTGTACGGAAGAAAGATGGCATGTTAAGAATATGCATCGACTATCGGCAATTGAATAAGGTGACGATCAAGAACAAATATCCCCTCCCTCGAATTGATGATTTGTTTGATCATTTACAGGGTGCCAAGTGTTTTTCAAAGATCGACTTGAGGTCGGGTTACCATAAAGTCAGAGTTAGAGAAGAAGATGTGCCCAAAACAGCTTTCCGAACACGGTATGGTCATTATGAATTTTTAGTTATGTTATTTGGACTAACAAATGCACCAGCTGTGTTCATGGATTTGATGAATAGGGTGTTTTAGTCATTTCTGGACGTGTTCGTCACAGTATTTATAGATGACATCCTAGTTTATTCAAGATCACCAGAGGACCATGCTAATCACTTACGACAGGTGTTACAGATTCTCCGCGAGCATAAGTTGTATGCCAAGTTCTCTAAGTGTGAGTTTTGGTTAAAAGCATTTGCATTCTTGGGCCATATTGTGTCCGATGAAGGTATACTGGTTGCTACACAAAAGATTGAAGCAGTGAAAAATTGGCCAAGACCTACGAAACCCATAGAAATCCGTAGTTTTCTTAGACTGGTAGGTTATTACAGAAGATTTGTGGAAGGTTTTTCCTCTATTGCTGCACCGTTAAAAAAGCTTACACATAAGATAGTAAAATTTTAGAGGAATGATGCGTGAGAGAAAAGCTTCCAAAGGTTGAAAGATAAATTAACCTCCACACCAGTTTTAATGCTTCCCGAAGGTACCGAAGGTTATGAAGTGTATTATGATGCTTTCGGGGTTGGCCTCGGATGTGTATTGATGCAACACGATAATGTCATAGCATATGCCTCACGACAGTTTCGGCCACACGAGAAAAATTATCCCACACATGATCTCGAGTTAGCAGCGGTGGTCTTTGCTTTAAAGATATGGTGTCATTATTTATATGGAGTTCATGTGGATTTCTATACGGATCATAAAAGTTTGCAATATCTATTTAAGCAGAAGGAACTCAATTTGAGGCAACGAAGGTGGTTAGAGCTCTTGAAAGACTATGATATTGATATTCTTTATCACCCAGGCAAAGCAAATGTAGTAGCTGATGCATTGAGCTGCAAGGCAGTAGAAAGCACTAGTGGCTAGTTGACTGAAAAGCAAGAGATAATCAAAGATCTACATTAACTAGCCATCTTGGGAGTTTGACTTATTGAATCTCCAGATGAAAGGGTTATTGTGCAAAATGCAGCCGAATCCTCCTTGATAGCTAAAGTGAAAGAGAAGCAGTTTGCAGATTCTATTTTATTACAGCTAAAGGAAAATGTACAGCAGAATTTGACAAAGGCATTTGATCTTACACAAGAAGGGGTACTTCAATGTCAAGGGAGATTATGTGTACTAGACGCAGATGAGTCGAGGACACGAATTATGATAGAGGCGCATCATTCGCGCTATTCTATTCATTCGGGTTCTACTAAAATGTACCATGAATTGAAAGAAGTGTATTGGTGGGAAAATATGTAAAAGAACATTGCAGAATTTGTCGTGCAATGCCCGAATTGTCAACAAGTGAAAGTGGAACATCATAAACCGGGAGGTTACATGCAATGTACCAATCTTCCAGTCTGGAAATGGGATATGATTAATATGGATTTCATTACAAGTTTGCCTTGTATATTGCGGAAGTTTGATTCTATATGGGTCATAGTGGACAGGCTTACCAAATCAGCACATTTTCTACCAGTCAAGACCACCTATACAGCTGAGGATTATGCGAAGTTGTATGTGAAAGAGATAGTACGATTGCATGGTATTCCACTTTCCACTACATCAGACAGAGGAGCACAGTTCACAACACACTTTTGGAGATCTTTTCAGCAGAGTTTGGGTACATAGGTGAATTTGAGTACAAATTTCCATCCTCAGACTGATGTACAAGCAGAACGTACTATTCAGACACTTGAAGATATGCTACGAGCATGCACGTTAGATTTTTAAGGCAGTTGGCATGGTATTCCACTTTCCACTATATCAGACAGAGGAGCACAGTTCACAACACACTTTTGGAGATCTTTTCAGCAGAGTTTGGGTATATAGGTGAATTTGAGTACAGCTTTCCATCCTCAGACTGATGGACAAGCAGAACGTACTATTCAAATACTTGAAGATATGCTGCGAGCATACACGTTAGATTTTCAAGGCAGTTGGGATGACCATTTGCCTCTTATTGAATTTGCGTATAACAACAACTATCATTCAAGTATTAAAATGTCACCTTATGAAGCCTTGTGCGGAAGGAAATGTAGATCACCAATTGGATGGTTTAAAGCCGGTGAAACTGCTTTACTTGGGCCAGATATTGTTTATTAGGCTATGGAGAAAGTTAAAGTATCCAACAGCGATTACAAACGGATCAAATTCATCACAAGTCATATGTCGATGTTAGAAGAAGAGGGCTTGAATTCTCCATAGGTGATTGGGTGTTTTTAAAGGTGTCACCGATGAAAGGGGTAATGCGGTTCGGAAGGAAAGGGAAATTGAGTCCACGTTACATAGGCCCATATGAAATCATTAGAAGATTTGGGCAAGTTGCGTATGAGTTGGCACTACCCCAGGAACTTTCCTCAGTCTATCCGGTATTTCATGTTTCGATGCTTCAAAAATGCATAGGAGATCCATCTCGTATTGTTCCCGTAGAGGATGTTCAAGTTATGGAGGATCTTACTTATGAAGAGGTACCCATTACTATTCGAGATCGACAAGTAAAGAGATTGAGGAATAAAGATGTCGCATCCGTAAAAGTCCTTTAGAGAAATCAACAAGTAGAGGAGATCACATGGGAAACAGAAGAGATGATGAAATCGAAGTATCCCCATTTATTTCAAATGGATGAAGAGGTTCAAAGTGCTGAAGTGGAGCAATAACAAGTAAGTCTCCATGAGCCTTAAGTGTTTATGTATATGTATGATAACGTAGAAATGCATTTGTTGTAATTGAGACGATGTTGTTAACATTCGAGGACGAATGTTTCTAAGGGGGGAAGAATGTAACACCCCTTAATTGTTCTAACTTCATTTGATACCTTGGGGTCATATCTACCTAGGTGTTGAGATTCCATGGGTATGTGTTTTATAGTGTCATTGGTGAAACATTTGATATCGGACCTAATATGTGCGATTAGACCTTCGTAGGAGGTGTTTTGTGATTTTGTGGAGCATTTGTGTAATACCCCGTACACATTCCAACCTCATTTGGTGACTTGGAGTCATGTTCACTTGATGATTAAGATCACTAAGTAAGTATTTTGTAGTGGTTTGATAGGGTATTGGATGATATGCAAGTGTTGGAAAAAGTGGCAGAACAATTCAGTAAAGTACCAAGACTTGCGCCACTCCCTATTTCAGGGGGTGTGGCACAAGCCCCTGATTCATAAGGGGTTCATTTCTTGCGCCACTGCCTTGCTTTGTAGCAGTGACGCAAGGCACAAATAATTTGCTATTCCGAGCTCGTTTCGCAACGCAATTCTACATCGGTTCTTATATGGTTTCTTTTGGTTCTTTGGAGTTCTTTGAGCATTTTTAAGGCTTCAAATACTTCAATACACTCCTACATACTCCTACATGATCAAATCGGGAAATATAAATAGTTATCCAAAATGTTCAATGAAGCCATGGGCGACTAGAATTCCTATTTTTGCGATTGAGACTATGAATGAGAAACTTGTAAGAGAACATGTCGTGACATTATGGAATTATTTAAATATGAGATATGGTTGATTATACATGGAATTTGGTGGGCTAAGTTGAGATAAGTTATTGGGCCCAATTTGAGGCCCAAAGTGAGCCAAAATGAAAGGCCCAAAGGCAAAATGACCCATTCTTCCAATATTTGACCAAGTAAACATATCAATTAACGCCAAATGTGGCTAAGGATGACTTGAGGTCTATAAAAAGGCACCAAAATCAGATTTTATTCACAAAGACTCTAATACCTTTTTGGATATTTCTCAAACATTTCTCTACTCTTCCAAACCCTAAAGCAAATATTTCCTTGGGACTCTTTGGACAAGATCATCCTATTCCAAGCCTTGGTAAGTATTTATTCTCATGGATTAATATATTATATGCATGGGAGAGTATGTAAATCATGTTGGTTATTCTTGGAAATGGTGGACATGGTACTTTGTGTTTTTATATAAGATTTGTGATCCATGAGATTCAAGCTTGAATTATGACTTGTGACTTTGATGAAAGAGCATGGTATGGATAAAATATGAACATGTATGGTGTGATTTTGTTATTAAACTTGTTATTTTTCTAAAAGTGTAAATTGTGGGATTTTGACCGATATGTGCTATGAGGTGTATTAAGGTAATTTGATGGGTTATTTGTGATATGGTGTGGGTAAGGAAGTGTAAAGAAGAAGTGTTGTGGTGAAATGTATTGATTATCATGTATTGGTCAATGTATGGAATATTGGGGGATTTTTGGAATAATAATTTCATCAATGGTTTTGTCAAAGGGAAATGGCATGTTTAAAGACAAACATGTAACTCATTGATGTTATATGCATTTATAAAGTAGTTGATGGTTAATGTGAATCCCGTTATTTATTTGTGTTGTAGAGTGACACATAAAGAAGGAGCGGGACTATTGTATGCACCTTTAGGATTGTATATTCGTATTGAGAATACAAGGTATGTAAGGTTACTCTGTCCGTATCTTTCTGCGGCAAATAGTATTCACATTGACATTATGCTTGTCCCATCCCGAAATGTGCTATGGTATTCTATATCTGGTTATCAATGGTCATTATCATATATTTCCTACTCATTGATCAATTGTGAATCTCATATCTAATATTCATGAATAATGTTCCGAAAGCTCAACAATGTTATGTTCCAAAGTTCCAATAGTGGTTATACTCATGTATCTTGTTCATTGATTATTGTCTAATGGTTCCAATGGTGTTATGTTTCCAATAAGGTAATGTTTCCAACAATGTTTATTTACATGTCTTTCACTCTTTGGTGAATGATCCAAAGCATCAAGTAAAGTTGTGACTATCATGGTATCAATCTCAAAGTAATAAACAAAGTAATGCATATGTGGTCAATGATCAAGTATGGGTGGCAACTTTGGGGGCGAAATGCCTAGCTCAAGCCGATCCCAAATCAGGGGGCACTCCTAGGGGCATAAACCTAGCTCGGACAGATCCTAACAGGGGGCAGCTCTAGGGGTAATAACCTAGCTCAAGCCGAACGTGAAATATTGGTGTGGGTGGAAGCTCTAGAGGTAATAACACCTAGCTCGAGCCGATCCCGATATATACTGATTCATAGGGTGGCAGCTCTAGGGGCATAAGCCTAGCTCGAGCCGATCCCCACATAACATGATGTTATGTTAAAACCCACTGTACAGTCGGGGCCCGGGTATCACAGGTCAAAGGCAAAGGTGAATAATCATGGAAGTAAAGATGCAAAGAATGTAATGAAAGCAACATACATGGTTTCCAAAGTACAGAATAGTGACTCATCTACATTGTGACTTATCAATATTGGTTATGCATTTGAACTTGAGTTCTTGACATATTTTCATATCTTATAAGTTTCATATGGCCTTACATACTCAGTACATTCTTCGTACTGACCCCTCTTGGGGAATTTACCTTACTTGTTGCAGGCACAAGTACTAGTAGGCCTCCACAATAGGTTGCTAGTGTTGCAGATCTTTGGTGCTCCAGTTAGTTCGGGGCTTCTCCGAGTCACAGTTGTACATATGTTTTGGTGTTGTATAGGTTGTATAAAGTGGGGACTTGTCCCGACTTTTAGTTCATTTTGGTCAATGCATTTGTTAGAGGCTTTTGTAGACGGATGTGGGTGTATAAATGTAAAAGGGATATGTCCTTCTTGACTTGGTGGCCTCAACGACCAAGTTTCGCATATGTATATATATATATATATCATGTTCCATGAATTGCATTATTGGTGTCTATAGCTATTATGTGATTATGGGTTTCTTATGGCATGCATATGATTGAATAGAGACAAAGCTTGGTTCTCTCGGGCCTTGTCGGCTATGAGTGCCAATCCATCCCGATGGGATTCGGGGCGTGACAATATGTGTTATGTTTATTCGAATTAAAGGTGCATTGATCCAATCCCATGTTTATAGAGACCATTTAGGCAGAAATATATGTCCACTACACGAAAGTCCGACCAAAATTCTCTAAGTCTTCTAAAGTTTCCCAGAAAAATCCTAAAGAATCATCTCTCTTACTTTCAGGAAGGTTTGACTGAAGAGATGGATATGGAAGTGGATTTGACAAGAAGAAGAATAACGTTAATTCAACAAAAGATCGATGAGCTCCATAGGAAGAGTGAGGAAATCCGCCATCAGACAGAAGTAGCTTTGGAAAAAGGCGAGGAGTTGAATAGGCATACTACTGAAGTTAAGGCAAGGATTGGGGAAATAGATCAAGTGTTGAAGGAAGGAAGGCCAGAAAATAATTTCGACAAAGAAGTCAAGCGGATGGTGTCAAAATTCAAAGCGTACCAAAGTGAGGCTCTTGGAGATCCCGAGAAATTCATACAAGAGATAGAAAAACAATTAGGAAATATAGAGGAAATAACCTAGCCTACAGAAGAAAAGGGGCAAGTCACACTCAAGGTAGGTGCTAGAAACTACCTGAGGGAGTCAGAAGTTGTGCAAGTCTCAGAAATTTATCAGTTATTGCTAGCCATGGGAACTTTATCCCCTATCAAGACCCAAGGACCCAAATGTGATCCCCGGGATAGGCATAAGAAGTGCACTTATCGCCTTCTCCAAAAAGGGTATACCATAGATGGATGTCGTGTGCTGAAAGCTAAGATATGTGATATGATCAATAGTGGGAAGATTTCTCATTTGTATGGACCCCATACTATGCTAGTATGTGATATGATCAAGCCAGGAACTCCCATTACTAGCAGTGTTTCTATTTATCGTGTGGACTTCACGACTTTCAAGGACAACTTGGAAGACATCTATGTCAAGTTGGTTCAAGCACAAATCTTACATCCAAATAAGGCAAATGAGAGGAAGAATTTGGCAAAATGGAAGAAGAATGATGAATCCTGCGTCTATCACAATGGAACAAAAGGGCACAACATTGAAAAATTTCGATCTTTTCGCTTCAAGCTGGAGCACTTCGTCAAGATTGGGATGATATGTTTGGAATTTGAGCCCAATCATCCATAAAAGCGAAAGAGGTCGAAAAGAATAGAAGCACTCTTTATCCAGAACCAAGCTTTAAACGTAGCAAGTTTTCAGTTTTCTTGTATTTACTTTTCCCTAATGTAATGAAGTTTAGTGAATGAAATGAAAACAATCCTTGTTACAACCATTCGAACTATGTAGGGCCTGATTTCTCCTTCGTGAGATACATAGGTATCCTTTTGGCCCAGCCCCTATCTTTAAAAACTCTGCTTATTCCCCACTTCGGTGAAAGAAGACATAAGGATGGGAAGAAGAAGAGTTCGACCTTCGTCATAAAATCTACTTATCCAAAACAATGAACAAAATCCTATTCATTGAAACTTTCGAGTCATTACTACTATATGGATCAATTCACCTGCGATGAGAAACAACTTTATGTGTTTCTTGCCTATGCGATTATCTTGCATTACTTATTACTAACGGGATCTAACATATCTGCCTTTGATTTTTTTTTTACTTTACAGATAATAGAAACTACTACATACCCTAGCCATCATTCAAGTATGACTTAAAGTAATGAGGATAACACATTGGCTATCAGGGACAATGTCATAGCAGAACAAAGCGAGATGATTGCTGAACTCACGAGAAAGCTGGAAATGCTTCAAGAAGAGGTGAATTGTACTAGAGACTTGGCTAATTTAGCCATCACTACTAATGCTCCTATCCCAGGAGGGCACGATCCTCCACTCCAAATCCCTTCTCTCAAAACACCTGACCTCGGGAATCATTCGAATAACATTTCATCCGCTTTCACCTATCAACTTCCCATTGACCCAATAATCAATACTCCATCGATTCATCAAACTCACACTCCACCCATTTAAAACACCAATCAAGACAATAACCCAGATGCTTACCATCCACAAAATCCTTCCCTAACTCCAGAAATCCATCCTCAAATCCAACAGAACCACTCTTAAACTCCACAAAACACCTTTAACCCCCAAAATGTCCTCTTTACCTACAACCCAACTTCCGTTCATCCTCAAAATCACCCTTCAGTATACCAAAACCCTTATGCCACTATCCCAAATCCATCTCAAATTTGACCTATACCTCCAACTGCTTTCCATGTCGTCATATCTCCCAATCTCTATAACCCTTTTCTTAATCCTGAGGTAGACCATTATGAGGAGAAAGAGAGAGAATAAAGGATCGAACATGAAAAGAAAATGCTTGCAATGAAGAAAGAGATCATGAGGATCAAAGAATCTCATGGAGTAGGGGAAAATGATGGCCTTGGTTAAGATGATTTGTGTGTCCACCCCGGTGTAGACCTACCAGAAGGATACAAAGTCCCTAAATTTGAAACGTTCGGTGGTACTGGAATTCCCATGGCACACTTAAGAAGATACTATGATCAAATGGTTAGAATTGGAAGGAACGAGGCATTGCTAATCCATATGTTTAGCCAAATTTTAAGCGGAGAGGCTCTGGATTGGTTCACGTCCCAGGAACTGAGAAAATGGTCAAGCTGGAGGGCCTTGGCCAAAGACTTTATCGACAGGTTTTCTTATAATGTGGAAATAGTTCCTGACCGGCATTCACTAAATAGGATCAAGCAAAAGAGCGATGAATACTTTTGAGATTATGCCTATCGCTGGAGAAAGGAAGCCGCTAAGGTACAACCTCCTATGACTGAGGAGGAAATGGTAGCGATATTTTCCCGTGCCCAAGAAGGAGAGTTCTATACTAGAATGGTGTCTGCAGTTCAAGTAACTTTTGCAGATTTGGTAAAGATTAGTGAATCACTCGAAGAAGGCATTCAAACAGGGAAAATTATCCAGACTGCATTCAAACAGGGAAAATTATCCAGACTCCAACATCAGCTGGGTCCTATGGGTTTCCTACAAAGAAAAGAGAAAATGTGACTGCGGTATCCACCGATTCTATTGCAAAATTGAAAAGGAAATTCAGACCCAGGAATACCCTTTCTTCTCCGCCACCCTCTAGTCCTCAATCTGTCTTCTACGCTTAACCTTAATACCAAGTTCCACAACCAAATGTCCTACCTCAATACCAAGCTCCACAGCCAAATTTCCTACCTCAATACCAAGCTCCACAACCAAATGTCCTACCACAATATCAAACTCCATTGCCAAATTATAAGCCTAATGTCCAAACCTCCATCCCAAATCACCAAGCTAACATCCACGTAGCTCTAAATTATCATCAAGTACCACCTCCTGCTACTCAAAATAACCTTCCTAATCCAAACCTTGAAAAGAAACCTCCTCAAAACTTCACACCACTGGCTGAAAGTCACACTCAACTTTTTGAAATATTAAGAACAGCCGGCTATCTCTAGCCTGTCCAAGCAAAACCCACCAATACAAGTTCCTAATTTTACCACGCGGATCAAAACTGTGCCTATCATTCTGGAGGAGTCAGCCACAGTACCAAAGATTGCATTAATTTGAAGCATAAGATCCAGCACCTGATTGATCATAAAGTCATTACTCTTCAAACACCAGCTCCAAATGTCAACATTAATCCGTTGCCTAACCACGGCGTAGCTACGGTTAACATGATGAAAATAGAGGACGAATGGACAGTTAGTAAGACTATCACTAAGGTTGATTCGAAAAAACATAAAAAGACGGAAGAAGTAGATAAGATAGAGAATGTTGTGGCTGCTTTAAGTTTTAATGAAAGGCCCCCATTTGTGGTGATGGCAGCCCCGACTCAGGTATATGCTCTAACACCAGCCAGAAGAGAGTTTGTTGTAGAGACTATCGCCGCTCAGGGGATGACTCAGTCCGGGCAATACTATATTCTTGAATATTTAGCCAATGAATCTTGCAAGAAGGATTCACAAAAGAGGCCAATTACTGAAGGAGAGGCCGAAGAGTTTTGGAGGCGAATGCAACCAAAAGAATATTCAATTGTTAAGCATCTAGAAAAGACTCAAGCACAAATCTCCGTGTGGGCATTTCTAATGAGCTCTCAATACCACCGACAAGCTTTGTTGAAAGTCTTAGATGAAACATATGTGTCCGTTGGAAAGAGTGTTGAAAATCTGGCCGCGATGATAGGTAACGTTATGGGAAGTCATCACATATCATTCAGTGAAGAAGAGTTACCTTTTGAAGGCATAATGCAGAACAAAGCGTTACATATTTCTGTTATTTGTCATGACTATATGATTAATCGGGTTCTGATAGATGACAGATCTAGTATGAACATTTGTCCCCTTGCCACTTTGACTCAAATGGATTACGATCTGGGAAAGGTCCGTCAAAGCTTTGTTAATGTGCGGGCTTTTGATGGAGGACAAAGGGACACCATAGGCAAAGTAGGTTTGTACATCCAAATGGGACCTACCGAGTTCAAGACTAAATTTCATGTTATGGATATTAATCCTAGCTACAATCTACTCCTCGAAAGGTCGTGGCTCTATGGTACAAGAGCGGTTTCATTACCTCTTCATCAATTGTTGAAATTCATTTGGGAAGGCTACGAGGTGGTCATTCAAGGAGAAGGGAGTCACTTGAGCCACCCTAATGGTTATGTACCTGTGATTGAAGATATTCTAAAGGGCAATAACTTTTATATGGTGGAAATCGTGAATGCTGCTGAAGATACCCAATATTCTAGACGCCCATGCCTTCTATCTATAAGATGATTGCAACTGTGATGCTAAGAAATGGATTCAAACCTAGTTGAGGCCTAGGAAAGAACTTGGAAGGTATCATTAAGACGATCGTGATTCTGGAAAGAACCTTCAAATATGGACTAGGATACAAGAAGACGAATGAGGATGAGAATGAAAAAAGGACAAAGATGGGTCTGCCCAAGACATTGCCACCTCTATACCAGTCATTTCCTGTATGCGAGATTCCGATGGATGATGGTCTGGGGGATGGGATAGGAATTCTGTTTGAAGGTTGCAATGTTATAATAGAATATTTCTCAAAGACTAGTAGAGTGAGGAAGTGTCACACCCCGAATCCTATTCGGGACGGACTGGCACCCGAAGCCGATAAGTCCTGAGAGAACCAATCTTTACTCATGTGTCTTCCTATGTATGTTTCTGTGTGAATATCGCCCTATCCCATGTAACTAGATATCAATGGCGAAAGTCATGGCAAACATATACTATATATGAAACTTGGCCGTTAGGGCCATCAAATTAAAAAGTACATTCATCTCTTGCATTCATCCTCCCACATACCTCTACAAAGCCTCTACAGATACATATACATAACCAACTTACAGTCGGGATAAGTCCCCGCTTTATACAACATATACAATGCCAAAAACCAATGTACACATGGGACTCGAAAAGCCTCGAACCAACTGAAGCTCACCAATGATCCGTGAATGAATCATAGCCTACAGTTAGGTATACTAGCACCTGTGCCTGCAGCAAGTAAGGTAAGGTCCCCAAGGGGGGTCAGTACGAAGAATGTACTAAGTATGCAAGGCTATAAGAAACTGCATCAATATATAAGAACTTCAATGGAAAATTATAAGAGAATACCCAATATGGATAAACCATCAATTTGAAAGTTTGGAACTATGTACATTACATTCATTACTTATCTTACCTTTACGTTCATCATCATTCTTAGTCATCCATTTTATTGGTGGGTTATAATATAATCATCCACCATGTTGGTGGGTAGTCATCCACTTTGTTAGTGGGTAGTCATAAACCTTATTGGTGGGTAGTCATCCACCTTATCGGTGGGTTGTTATCCACTTTCTTAGTGGGTATTCATCCACCTTATCGGTGGGTAGTCATCCACTGTAGTGGGCAGTCATCCACCTTATCGGTGGGCAAATATAAAAAGTAATAGGGTCCGCTTGAGCTAGGCTTATGTTCCCTATTCGAGTCGTCCCGGTTCTCAAACATTAAATCATAAATGCATTACTTTATTTCTTACTTTTGAGAGATTGATACATTCGCTTGTGAAAGATTGATACATTGGCGGCCATTGCATTATTGGAACTTTGGAATATAACATTATTGGATATGCTACTCAAGAATGAATAGATTCTCCTTACATCATCACTTTCCTTGAGATAGTTTCTTTTAGTAGTTACAACATAATGAGAGCTTAGTAACTTCAGTTAATGGATAAGAGACATGTGAATAATAATTGGTCTAAGAATAAGAAACATGTGAATAACCATTTCGGTCAACCCGAGCTAGGAACACTTTAGAACACTTCAGAAATGAGTAAGTACAATAACAAGGTGAATACTCTATGCTGTAGAAAGATACGGAAAGAGTAACCTTACATACATTATGATCTCAATATGAATATACAATCCTATATGTGAAAACAATAGTCCAGCTCCTTCCTTACATTTCACTCTACAACACAATCACATAACGGAGCTTACATTAACAATCAACTACCTTACAAGTGCATAAGACGAATAATGAGTTACATGTTTACCTTATAACGTCATTTACCCCCTTACAATACCATTTACGGCATGGTCATACTAATAATACCACAACATGCCCAACATTGACCAAAACATCACAACTCAATAGCATTTCACACCAATTTCATCCTTTACGTTTCTTCATTAACACGACGTCACAATTACTCCATCAAGTCACCTCAATACACCTCATAACAACATATCGACAACAATCCCACAATTCATACTTATAGAAAAATAACAAGTTAAGGAACATAACCACACCATACATGTTGATATTTCATCCATACCATGCCCTTTCATCAAAACCTCAAGTCCTTTTTCAAGTTCAAATCTCATGGATAACACATCTTTTACCAAAAAACAAAAGTGTACTATTCAACACCTTTAGACATAGCCATCATGATATACATATGCTCTCTTGCATATAATATATTAAAACATCAAATTAAATACTTACCCAAGCTTGAGAGATGATGATCTTGTCCAATAAATGGTTGCTTAGTGCTTAGGGTTTAAGAGAAGATAAGAATGTTTTCTTTAAAATTCTAGAATATGGCATGTGTGTCTGAGTGATTAAAATCTGATTTTTGGGGCCTTTATATAGACCTCAAGTCATCCTTATCTACACTTGGTACAATCATAACATGTTTACTTGGTCAATGGCAAGAATGGGTCATTTTGCCCTTTTGGGCCATGCATTTTATTCCATTTTGGGCCTCAAATTAAGCCCATTAATGCATGTTTACTTAGCCCACCAAATTCAATGTGTTATACTCCAATTATCTCATGTTTAAATAATTCCATAAATGTTACGACAATATTCAACTCACGAGATTCATGTTCGTAGCCTCAATCTCAAAAATAAGAGATTCTAGCCACCCATGGCGTAATTGAACATAATTTGATAAAATGCTTGTGACGAAGAGTTAACCCCAACTCAGATGTCAAACTTGCTCTATATTAGTCCTACTATGATGGAATAATGTGACCATAACCCAAGAGTCCTCTTTATAGACTTATAATCGTAGAAGAAATTAGGCAAAAAGCACCCCAGCACGCTCCCGGACTCCCTAGACACTTAGAGAAAATTCCAGCATTTGAAAGGTGCGCAGGGGTGGCTTGGAATGCCCCTGGGTACACCCCCTTTCTGCCTGTGCCAATAAAAATTTAGGCCAAAGCGGCCTGGCACGCCACCTACAGCTCCCCACACTTAGTTTTTGATTTCGACTTTTCTTTGTGGATTTTGGTTGGATCTTTCAAGTTCCAACCTTTTGATTTCCTTTTATCTTTAAGATCCTTTGCTTGGATGTCCTTCAAGCCTCATTTATCACTCCTAAAATGCACCCAAAATTTGCAAACGCTTCCTACAAAAGTCTAAACACATTTACCAGCACACTATCGAATCTTCCACTAATATCAATACAAGGTACATACTGATTGCTCTCTAACCTAGGGTAAATATGGTTCAAGGTTGTCATTTAAGGTCATAAATGTATGGGATGTGTCACGACCCGAATCCTATCGGTACGTGATTGGCACCCGAAGCCGATAAGGCCCGAGAGAACCAATCTTTGCTCATGCTCATGTACTCTCATATGTATGTTCGCGTATGAATATCATCTTATTTCATGTAATTAAATATCAATAGCGGAAGGTAGGACAACATATGTAATATATATGCAACTTAGCCGTTAGGGCCATTTCGTCAAAATGAACGTACATCTTTTACCTCATGATACCCCACATATGTCTACAAAGCCTCTAATAGATACATGACCATGTCTATACAATATTTACAAATGCCAAAATCTACTATACACATGTGACTTGGGAAGCCCCGAAGCAACTGGAGCTCACCAACAATCTGTGAATATCTCGCCACTTACTGCGGAGATCTACTAACTCCTGTGCCTGCAGCATGTAAGGTAAGTCCCCCAAAAGGGGTCAGTATGAAAAAAAGTACTGAGTATGTAAGGCCATATGAAACTAGAATAGCACATAAGTACTTCCAAGAAATGAAGCATAAGAGAATAATAAATATGGATAAACCTCAGTCCTGAATATGTGGAACCATGTCCATTACGTCTATTAGTTCATTACTCGGTTATTCCATCGCATCGTCATCATTCTTATCATAACATCCATATTTAGATATACACGCAAGGGAGATATACTCATCTCTTTTACAACTATCTTTATTCTTATTCACTCAACTAGTTAGTGGTGCATAACACCTTACGGATCATCATCTTATATTAATACCGGGCCTCCACTTTTGGTGGGATATAATGTGTATATATATATATATATATTTAGTACTGGGCCTCCATCTTAGTGGGATATATAGTACCGGACATCCACCTTGATGGGATATGATAAATAAGTATATAGTACCGGGCCTCCATCTTAGTGGGATATATAGTACCGGGCATCCACCTTTGATGGGATTTAATATATATATGTATATAGTACCGTGCATCCATCTTGGTGGGATTTATATAGTACCGGGCCTCCACCTTTGATGGGATATCATATATATACGTATATGTATAGTATTGAGGTTGTTCCATCTTAAGTTATACCCTTTTAGTTTGTGATTCATACTCAAAGAAACATAAAGGAACCATATGCACATCTTTTCCTTTCCATAGTTATAAGAGTGACACATTAGAGTTCATGACCTTAATTGAGGCACACACTTACATGAGATTGACATCTTCACTTATGAGAAATAATTAATTAACTTGCACCTCACCTTCATATTACTCTTATGAGAGTGATACTTGAACTTATGAGAGATTAACACATCCACTTATGAGAAACACACCTCTCTTATGAAACCTATGAGATTGGTACAAAGATAGTCGTGACATTATTAGAACTTGGATCATACATCATCGGAGTTTGGAGTCACAGTATTATTGGAACTTTGGAATTGTGTCCACCCCCTATTATCTTCCTCCATTATTGCAACAAACAACATGTATAACCTAATTTATTTCATTTGAGAGATTGATACATTGAGGATCGTGATACTTTTGAAAACACAAACACTTTACCTCATTCTTCACTTCTCATGAGATTGGTACTTTTACTTATAAAAGATTGGTACAAGGATAATCATCATATTAAAGGACTTTGGAACAAGGCATAATTGGAAAATGCCATCCAAGATTGAATAGATTCTCTTATGTTATTATTCTCTTGAACTAGTTCCTTTAGAGATTTCAACGTTATGACAACTTTCCTTGAAGCTTTGGATCATTAACCAATGGGTAAGAGATATATGAGTAAACAGTGTGAGAAACATCCCATTATGAGAAACATAACACTATTGGAACATGGGAACATAACCTTATTGTTTTTGGAACATTAACCATGAATATGGGACAACAGATTCACCAATAATCAATGAATAGGAAATATATGACCATGACCATGGATAACTGAATATGGGATACCTTAGCACATTTCGGGATGGAACATGCGTAATGTCAATGTGAAAACTATTTGCCGCAGAAAGAAACGGACAGAGTAACCTTACATACCTTATTTTTCCAATGTAAACACACACTCCAATATGTGAGCACAACAATTCCGCTCCTTCCTTACGTCTCACTCTACATCACAAATACATATCATTAACCACCAACTACTTCACAAATGTATATAACGTCAATGAGTTACACTTTTTGCCTTTAAAATGTCATTTCCCCCTTGACAAAACCATTGATGAAATTATCAAACCAATAATCCCACAATATTCCATACATTGACCAATACATGATAATAAATACATTTCACCACAACACTTCTCCTTTACACTTTCTTATCCACACCACATCACAAATAATCCATCAAATGACCTTAATACATCTCATAACACATATCGGCCAAAATCCCATAATTTACACTTATAGAAAAATTACAAGTTTTGTGACAAAATAACACCATACATGTTCATATTTTATCCATACCATGCTCTTTCATCAAAGGCACAAGTCATAGTTCAAGCTTGAACTTCATGGATCACACATCTCATACAAAAACACCAAATACCATGTCCACTATTTCCAAGAACAACCAACATGATCTACATACTCTTTCATGCATATAATATAGTAATACATGAGAATAAATACTTACCAAGGTTTGGAATAGGATGATCTTGCTCCAAGAGAAAGCCTAAGGTTTGAGAGAAAAATAATTGAAAAATACCAAAAAGCATGAGATTTCTACCAAATGACCAAAAATTAGTTTTTTGGTCCTTTATATAGGCCTTTTAATCCATCCTTAGCCACTCTATGGCATGCCATGTGGTGTTCTAGAAGTCTTTGCAAGAATGGGTCTTTTTGCCCCATTTTGGGCCATGTATGTTTAGCTCATTTTGGGCCTAACTTTGGGCACTTTGGGCCCAATAACACATATCCATAATTCCTCATGTTTCATTCCTTTCATATGCATTATGACAATATTCCTACTCATGCTATTCATATTTGTAGCCTCAATCCCAAAAACAAGCGATTCTAGCCACGTATGACCCATTTTGACCAAAAGGGTAAAATCGTCATTTTGACGCCAAATTCATTTTCGAGTAATTTTATCATACCAATATAATATTTCACTCATTTCATGTATATTCTCATGGTTGTAGAAGAATCATGGCAAAAATTGGCTCAATACGTCCACTGGAACCCTTGGGACTTAAACAAAATTTCCAACTTTTGAAAGGTGCGCAGGGGCGGCGTGGCACGCTGCCTGGCGCGCCCCTTTACGGCCTCTCTGGACTGAAAATTTCAGCCCAGAGTGGCGTGGCACGCCCCTGGGCGCTCCCCTCCCCCCCAAATTTTTTTTTTTTTTTTTTTTTTTTTTTTTACACTTATTGCTCTCAAAACTAAGGTAAACATGTACGGGGTGTTACAGGATGTTACATTCTTCCCCCCTTAGAAACATTCGTCCTCGAATGTTAGTAAATTGTCTAATCGTAATAATTTAAGTCGAAGTGGATCCTTCAATTATCATATACACATAGAGTACTTGTAAAGACTTACTTATTATGATTCCAATTCCATACCCTGAACCTTGCTTTCATGTCCAAGACTTACGATTACTTTAGATTTCATTATTTCTCTGGTCTCCCTTGTGACTTCTTCCCTGTGTTCGTTTCTCCTATTGTGCTTTTACAGAAGCTCCTTCTTTACTTCTTATTACTTTCGCTTGTCAAGCTAGAATAGTAAGCCGTACTTCTTCACATATGAGATTTTTCCGTAACTGGTGGATTTCCACTGGGAGCAACATAGGATAATCTCCTATATACTTTCAAAGCATCACATAGGAGATGCTAAATGAACTATATTTGGGATACTCTAAAGTCATCTACGACTTGACCACATCTTCAAACCATCTTAGAAGGTACGCTATATAGAACTAACTTCTCATGCTTAAACAGTACGGTTTGCTCGTTCCTCTGTCTGAAGACGAAAACCCTGCCTGCATTCACATGGGTTCCCAAAACCATTTCTACAACTGTGTTAACTTGGTAAGCCCATCAAGTATTACCCATATGGCATCACATCTATTTCTAACTAAAAAGAATCGCTACATAATCTATAACCTTCAGATTCCACACACTTTACCTTTACTTGTTATCACTTCGATTACTGAAGTATAAATTTTTACAATATTCTTTTCGTGTGATCTCATCAATAAGTCGCTTCCAAATCATGGTACATATTGATTACTCCCTACTAAATAGCATATCGTGAATGGTGTGCGTTACCCTAATGCATTTCTTTAGCTCATATATATCTGATACGTAAAATCTTCCCTTGTCGATACCATTTACACTGGGACACCCTACGGGTGTAGACTAGTGTCTTGCACATTAGTAGCTTTAACTTTGGTCTCCTTCACTCTGACTAACGACATATGTACCCTTCCATTCAAGAAATTTCTTTGTAGAAAGTGAAAAAATGTACTCATGGTAACATTAAGATCTATCATATCCATGTCAGTAAACTTAACCACTGTAACGTGATCACAACATTTACTATACACTTGCGACATACTCTTTTAGCTATAATGACTTCACCAAATGGTGTGGACATCCCAATTAACTTAACTATTAACTCTAGTGTTCCTTCAAATTGTCCCACAGTCAATAGAGTAACATCTGATAGGGTAGAACCTAAATTGATTGATGCATATTCATTAGGTAAACATATAAATAACGTACCTGTCACCATATCAAGGAGAGCCTCTGAATTCTGCTGATCCTGTAGGTCTTGTTATACTATCCGTGGCCCTCTGTGGGCACTCACTCTTCACGTGTCCTGGATTTTTACACCAAAAGCAAACGTCCATCTCAAACCAGCATTCACCTGAATGAAACTTGCCGCAGCGCTGGCACAATTGATGAGAAGATCCCACTGTCTGCGAACCCCGTATTCCACTACTCTGCCCAACCTGACTACCTCTAGATCCTCGAAATGGAGGTAGAGTACCCGCTATAGGGTAAGAAAATGATGGTCTAGGTGGTCTTGGGAAAACCCGAGGCCTAAATCCTCGTTGGGATGCCATGAACTGTCCCATGGGTCTAGCCCGCTTTGACGGCCCTGCCTCAGATTCTTGTATCCTTCCCCTTTGCCTTTGATACTACATCTTTTGCGCGAAGGCTTGTATTATAGCTATATCCATATCTTTATTTAATGCAACAATAGTACAGTCTCTTACCAAGTAGGGATCTAATCTGTCTACATACCGATGAACTTTATCGGCCATAGTTGCTACCATGTGAGGAGCATATCGAGCCAATGAATTGAACCGAAGACTGTACTCCCTGACACTCATATTTCCTTGGCGAAGATTTAAAAATTGATCCGCTCGAGCCTCGCAGACCTCATATGGAAGATAATGATCAAGGAATGCCACCTTGAATTCCTCCCAACTAGCTGGATTTGCACCGATACCTCTGGATCATTTCCAATCTTCGTACCATAATATAGCCTCTCCTTTTAGTCTATATGCTGCAAGCTCCACTGTTTCTGCACCAGTCACATGCATAATATCGAGATCCCTTTGAATTTGATCTATAAAGTCTTGCGGATCTTCATTAAGATCGGACCCGGTAAATGTGGGAGGATCCAATTTCAATAAATCTTGTGTTCTCCGACTAGCTATCCTAGTCGCACCATCATCACGTGTCACTGGACCCACTCATCCTTGACTCTGGGCAACAACTATCTGAGTCAACATTTGCACCGCATTTTTCAAGTCCTGTAACTCCTGCCTAGTAACATGAACAGGTGAATCTGGGGATACTTCCCTCCTTTGTGGTCTCCCTGGAGAAATGGGAGAAGAAGGTGCCCGTGCTGTAAACTCCCTTTCAACCCCATACTGACTATCTGGGTTAGGTGGGGATCTACCAATTCTTTCCCCCGCTTGCATATCAACCTGCTTATCTTTACCCATACCTTGTCTTGTAATCGGCATTTTTCTATACCAAAGAAAACCAATTACAATGGTCAGATGTAATCCCACCTATGACAATGGCTCTATTGCACGATCTAGAATGAAGAAATGAAACAACTCCTAAATGTCCCGTAGCCTCCTACTTATAAATGTGGCGCGCAACACATCGATAAGTAAGACTCTACTCAGACAAGGCTTTGTAGACACCCTTAGAACAACCTGCTCTGATACCACTTTTGTCACGACCCGAATCCCATCTGGACGTGATTGGCACCCGAAGCCGATAAGGCACGAGAGAACCAATCTTTGCTCATGCTCATGTACTCTCATATGTATGTTCGCGTATGAATATCATCTTATTTCATGTAATTAAATATCAATAGCGGAAGGTGGGACAACATATGTAATATATATGCAACTTAGCTGTTAGGGCCATTTCGTCAAAATGAACGTACATCTTTTACCTCATGATACCCCACATATGTCTACAAAGCCTCTAATAGATACATGACCATGTCTATACAATATTTACAAATGCCAAAATCTACTATACACATGTGACTTGGGAAGCCCCGAAGCAACTGGAGCTCACCAACAATCTGCGGATATCTCGCCACTTACTGCGGAGATCTACTAACTCCTGTGCCTGCAGCATGTAAGGTAAGTCCCCCAAAAGGGGTCAGTACGAAAAAAAGTACTGAGTATGTCAGGCCATATGAAACTAGAATAACACATAAGTACTTCCAAGAAATGAAGCGTAAGAGAATAATAAATATGGATATACCTCAGTCCTGAATATGGGAACCATGTCCATTACGTCTATTAGTTCATTACTCGGTTATTCCGTCGCATCGTCATTATTCTTATCATAACATCCATATTTATATATACACGCAAGGGAGATATTCTCACCTCTTTTACAACTATCTTTATTCTTATTCACTCAACTAGCTAGTGATGCATAACACCTTACGGATCATCATCTTATATTAATACCGGGCCTCCACTTTTGGTGGGATATAATGTATATATATATATATATATTTAGTACCGGGACTCCATCTTAGTGGGATATATAGTACCGGACATCCACCTTGATGGGATATGATAAATAAGTATATAGTACCGGGCCTCCATCTTGGTGGGATATATAGTACCGGGCATCCACCTTTGATGGGATTTAATATATATATGTATATAGTACCGGGCATCCATCTTAACTTATACCCTTTTAGTTTGTGATTCATACTCAAAGAAACATAAAGGAACCATATGCACATCTTTTCCTTTCCATACTTATAAGAGTGACACATTAGAGTTCATGACCTTAATTGAGACACACACTTACATGAGATTGACATCTTCACTTATGAGGAATAATTAATTAACTTGCACCTCACCTTCGTATTACTCTTATGAGAGTGATACTTGAACTTATGAGAGATTAACACATCCACTTATGAGAAACACACCTCTCTTATGAAACCTATGAGATTGGTACAAAGATAGTCGTGACATTATTAGAACTTGGATCATACATCATCGGAGTTTGGAGTCATAGTATTATTGGAACTTTGGAATTGTGTCCACCCCCTATTATCTTCCTCCATTATTGCAACAAACAACATGTATAACCTAATTTATTTCATTTGAGAGATTGATACATTGAGGATCGTGATACTTTTGAAAACACAAACACTTTACCTCATTCTTCACTTCTCATGAGATTGGTACTTTTACTTATAAAAGATTGGTACAAGGATAATCATCATATTAAAGGACTTTGGAACAAGGCATAATTGGAAAATGCCATCCAAGATTGAATAGATTCTCTTATGTTATTATTCTCTTGAACTAGGTCCTTTAGAGATTTCAACGTTATGACAACTTTCCTTGAAGCTTTGGATCATTAACCAATGGGTAAGAGATATATGAGTAAACAGTGTGAGAAACATCCCATTATGAGAAACATAACACTATTGGAACATGGGAACATAACCTTATTGTTTTTGGAACATTAACCATGAATATGGGACAACAGATTCACCAATAATCAATGAATAGGAAATATATGACCATGACCATGGATAACTGAATATGGGATACCTTAGCACATTTCGGGATGGAACATGCGTAATGTCAATGTGAAAACTATTTGCCGCAGAAAGAAACGGACAGAGTAACCTTACATACCTTATTTTTCCAATGTAAACACACACTCCAATATGTGAGCACAACAATTCCGCTCCTTCCTTACGTCTCACTCTACATCACAAATACATATCATTAACCACCAACTACTTCACAAATGTATATAACGTCAATGAGTTACACTTTTTGCCTTTAAAATGTCATTTCCCCCTTGACAAAACCATTGATGAAATTATCAAACCAATAATCCCACAATATTCCATACATTGACCAATACATGATAATAAATACATTTCACCACAACACTTCTCCTTTACACTTTCTTATCCACACCACATCACAAATAATCCATCAAATGACCTTAATACATCTCATAACACATATCGGCCAAAATCCCATAATTTACACTTATAGAAAAATTACAAGTTTTGTGACAAAATAACACCATACATGTTCATATTTTATCCATACCATGCTCTTTCATCAAAGGCACAAGTCATAGTTCAAGCTTGAACTTCATGGATCACACATCTCATACAAAAACACCAAATACCATGTCCACTATTTCCAAGAACAACCAACATGATCTACATACTCTTTCATGCATATAATATAGTAATACATGAGAATAAATACTTACCAAGGTTTGGAATAGGATGATCTTGCTCCAAGAGAAAGCCTAAGGTTTGAGAGAAAAATAATTGAAAAATACCAAAAAGCATGAGATTTCTACCAAATGACCAAAAATTAGTTTTTTGGTCCTTTATATAGGCCTTTTAATCCATCCTTAGCCACTCTATGGCATGCCATGTGGTGTTCTAGAAGTCTTTGCAAGAATGGGTCTTTTTGCCCCATTTTGGGCCATGTATGTTTAGCTCATTTTGGGCCTAACTTTGGGCCCAATAACACATATCCATAATTCCTCATGTTTCATTCCTTTCATATGCATTATGACAATATTCCTACTCATGCTATTCATATTTGTAGCCTCAATCCCAAAAACAAGCGATTCTAGCCACGTATGACCCATTTTGACCAAAAGGGTAAAATCGTTATTTTGACGCCAAATTCGTTCTCGAGTAATTTTATCATACCAATATAATATTTCACTCATTTCATGTATATTCTCATGGTTGTATAAGAATCATGGCAAAAATTGGCTCAATACGTCCACTGGAACCCTTGGGACTTAAACAAAATTTCCAACTTTTAAAAGGTGGGTAGGGGCGGCGTGGCACGCTGCATGGCTCCCCCCTTTACTGCCTCTGTACTGAAAATTTCAGCCCAGAGCAGCGTGGCATGCCCCTGGGCGCGCCCCTCCCAAAATACTCTTTTTTTTTTTTTTTTTTTTTTTTTTACACTTATTGCTCTCAAAACTAAGGTAAACATGTACGGGGTGTTACAGGATATTACATTCTTCCCCCCTTAGAAACATTCGTCCTCGAATGTTAATAATATAGTTCCAATTATAACAAATGTATCTCTATAGTAGCATATCTATACATATACAATTAATGCTTATAGATACCCACTTGTTATTACTTCACTTCCGCACTTTGAACTTTTTCTTCATTTGAAACAAGTACGGGTACTTTGAGTTCATCATTTCTTCAACTTCCCATATGATCTTTTCTACTTGTTAATTTCTCCAAAATACCTTAACTGAAACTATTTCTTTATTTCTTAATCTCTTTACTTGTCGAACAAAAATAGTAATACGGATCTCTTATTGATGGAACTTCGTCAATGGGAGCAATACAAGATGAATCTCCTATGCATTTTCAAAACATCAAAACATGAAACACTGGATGGACTGAGGAAAGTTCTTGGGGTAATTTCAATTCATACGTAACTTGCCCCACATCTTCTGATATCAGTATATGACTTCCAGATTTCTCTTGCTCTACTACTACCTGTTGACAACTCAAACAATGAGCTACCACTTTTGCAATGTTCTTTTTTTTTATATTGCCTCACCAACACATTCCTTCCACGCCATGGTACATTTTGATTGTTCCCGAATAAGTAGAATAACGTGAATGATGTGCTTCTGTCATAATTCATTCCCTTAGCGCAAATATATTTGGTCTACATGATCTACCTTGATATTGAAGTATTCCTCCCTTATGTAAATCCAAGTACCTTTTTCCAAACTTCATTGTACATTCCTTTTCAATTGGAATAAAATAGAATTTTCATATTGTTTCTTCAATCGGCTACCAATGAAGATTTTGCCGCATTGTACACTATAATTCTTTCATCTGGAGTTTCAAGAAGACAAAACCGAATACGGATTCATTGCTATAGATTTCGTGACTATATCTTTCTTTTCTGTGAGCTGGCCATTAATACTTCCTACTGCTTTGCAGTTTAAGGTATCAACTACCCCGTTTGCTTTTCTCGAATGATACAAGATACCAATGTCATAATCTTTTGATAGTTCAAGCCACCTTCGCTACCTCAGATTTAAGTCCTCTGGCTTAAAAATATATTACACTTTCTTATGACCAGTATATATGTCAACATGAATCTCTTACTTATAGTGACACCATATCTTTAAAGCAAATATCGCAGCTGCTAGTTCAGGGTCATGTATTGGGTAATTTTTTTTCCCTCATGGGGATGCAACTGTCGTGAGGCATACACTATTACCTTATCATGCTACATTAATACACATCCGAGGCCAACCCCAAAAGTATTACAATACATTGCATAACATTCTTATGCCTTCGGGAAGCACTTAAAACTGGTGTGGAAGTTAATTTATCTTTCAAATCTTGAAAACTTTTCTCACATGCATCATTCTACTGGAACTTGATTGCCTTGTTTATAAGCTTTGTTAAGGGTGTAGGGATAGAAGAAAATCCTTCAACAATTCTCCTATAATAACCAACCAACCCAAGAAAACGATGGATCTCTGTAAGCATCGTAAGCCTTAGCCAATTTTTCACCATTTCTATCTTTTGTGTATCAACCTTCATTCCTTCATCCTATACAATGTGACTCAAGAACAACATGGATTGTAACCAAACTTCACATTTAGAAAATTCTATAACACTTGCTGCAATATGATTAACATGGTACTCTTGTGATTTTGAATACCATCACCAAACATGGTCACATACACATTTAAAAGTGTCTTGAACACCCTATTAATCAAATCCCTAACAACTGCTGGTGCATTGGTTAGCCCAAATGGCATACTTAGAAATTCATAGTATCCTAGTAACCATAACGTGTTCTGAAAGCTGCCTCGGGTATATATATTTTTTTTTGACCCTTACTTGATGATAACTCGATCTCAAGTCAATCTTTGAGAAGCATTGGTTAAGTAAATCATCAATTCTAGGGAGGGGACATTTATTCTTGACTATTGCCTTATTCAGTTGCCGATAATCAATACACATTTTCAATGTGCCATCTTCCTTTGTACAAACAACACTGGTGTACCCCCATGGGGACATACTAGGTCTTACTAGGTGACATATGTACACTTTGGACATTATTTCCTTACCTCAAGATAGGGAATAAATTTACTCTTCAATGCTCCAACACTCTCATTTCCATCTCAATAAAATCAACCAACGTAATATGATCACAACCATTCACTATACCATTATGATCTATTCTTCTTTTAACTATAATAAATTCACCAACTAGTGTAGATACTTCAATTGGCGTAACTAGTAATTCTGGTGTTCTTTCAAACTTTGCAGCAATCAATGACGTAACTTATGATAAGGTAGAGCCCGGATTAATCATTGCATATACATTATGTGAAGAGACAGATATTATACCTGTAACCTCATCAGGAGAAACCTCCAAATTCTGTCGGTCGAATAGAGCATAGGTGCGATTCTGGGCTCCACTGGAACTAGCTGCCCCTCTAGCACCTCTCCCACGACCAGCAGGTTGTACACCAGACGACGATGCAACAACAGTTGATCTCTAAGGTCGCGCCATACTACCCATGTCCCCTAGACACTCTCTCGTCAGATGCCCCGACATACCACATCGCAAGCAAATATTTGGTCCATACCAGCATTCACCTGAATGAAACTTCCCGCAGTACTGGTACAGTTGTCGAGAAAATCTTACTGTCTGTGAACCTCAAACCACACTGCTCTGCCCCGCATGACTGCCTATAGATCCTCAGAATTATGATGAAGTACCTACTGTAGGGGAATAAAATGATGGTCTAGGCGGTCGAGGAGAACTTCGAGGCCCAGATCCTCCTTGGGACACCATGAACTGTCTCATTGGTCTAGCCTTCTTTGGAAGCCCTCTTTCAAATTCATGTACCCTCCTTCGTTGCCTCTGATCCTCCATCTTTTGTGCAAAGGCCTGTATTCTGGCTATGTCCATATCTTTGTTCAAAGCAGGAATGGTACAGTCCCTTACCAAGTATGGCTCTAATATGTCCACATATCGATGGACTCTGTCTGTCATTGTGGCCATTACATTTGGGGAATATTGAGCTAAGGAATTAAACTAAAGACTGTATTCTCTAACACTCATATTCCCAAGACGGAGATTTAGAAATTAGTCTGCACGGTCCTGTCGGATCTCATATGGGAGGTAGTGATCAAGAAAGGCCGTTTTAAATTCCTCCCAACCAGATGGAGGTACATCAATACCCCTCGATCTTTTCCAGTCTTTATACAATAATATAGCTTCACCTTTCAGTCTATAACTCAAAAAAAGGTTAATTCTAGGCATCATAGGTGAATTGCATTGCTGAAGGACTATGATATCTCTATCCTATATCATTTGAGCAAAGCCAATGTGGTAGCAGACGCCTTGATTCGGAAGGCGGTGAGCATGGGTTGTTTGGCTTCTATTTCAACTTCAGCACAGCTGTTGGCTTTGTACATTCAGTTCTTAGCCAACGTGTTGGTTCGGCTCTATATTTTAGACTCCAGGTGGATCCTTGTGAATGTAAAGGCTTGGTCTACCTTATTTGAGTAGATTCAGAGTCGCCATTTGAGGATGGTAGGCTATATGACATCCATGATCAGGTGGTGAGGGGTGAGTTTAGTCCGGTTACCTTAGATCCTGAGGGTATTCTGAGGTTTAATGGTCGCATCTGTGTTCCAAGGGTTGGAGACTTGATTTAGTTAATATTGCGAGAGGCTCGTAGCTTGAGATATTCTATTCACCCTGGGACAACAAAAATGTATAGAGATTTGAGGCAGCATTACTGGTGGTGTAGCATGAAGAGAGATATTGCAGACTTTATAGCTCATTACCTTTGTTGTTAGTAGGTAAAGGCTAAGCATCAGTGACCAGGTGGGTTGCTTCAAGGGCTACCCATTCCTGAGTGTAAGTGGGAGCGGATTACTATGGACTTCGTGATCGGTTTACCTTGTTCTTCGCATGGTTTTGACAGTATTTGTGTCATCGTGGATCGGTTGACCAAGTTGATTCATTTTATCCTGATTCATATCTCCTTCGGTGCCGAGAGGTTAGCCTATATCTATATTTGAGAGATAGTTTGCCTTTATGGAGTACCCATATCCATTATTTTTTATAGAGGCTCAATGTTTACTTCTATCTTCTGGAGGACTTGTCAGGAGGAGTTGGGTACTCAGGTCGATCTTAGCACCGCATTCCATTATCAGACCAATGGTCAGTTTGAGTTGACCATTTAGGTTCTTGAGGATATTCCCCTCACATGCATGATGGACTTTGGAGGTCAGTGGGAGCAATACTTAGATTTGACAGAGTTCACTTATAATAATAACTACCATTCGAGCATTGAGATGGCACCATTTGAGGCATTATATGGTTGGTATTATTGATCTCTGATAGGTTAGTTTGAGACTTCAGATATTGGCCCCCATGGTACTAACTTACTTCGTGAGTCCTCGGATAAGGTGCGGGTGATTGGGGTAGGTTGAGGGTAGCTCAAAGTAGGCATAAGAGTTATGCTGATCGTAGACATTGTGCCTTGAGATTTGGGGTTGGTGATTGAGTTTTCCTCTGTGTATCATCCATAAAGGGCATGATGAGGTTTGGGAGAAAGGGTAAGCTCAACCCTAGGTATATTGGCCTATTCGAGATACTTCAGATAGTTGGGGAGGTAGCTTATGAATTGGTCTTACTCCCAGATTTCTCAGCTATTCATCCAGTTTTCCATGTCTCTATGTTGCAGCGTTACATCCCGGATGAGTCTTACATGTTTCGATGGGACTCGATTTAGTTGGACGAGAGTTTAGCATTCATAGAGGAGCCAGTCCTCATTTTAGCTAGGGATGTTAGACGGTTGCGCTCCAAAGAGATTCTAGTGGTTAAGGTGTAGTGGAGGCATTGTCCAGTTGAGCAGGCTACTTGGGAGATCGAGAGTGAGATGCGGACCCAGTATCCCCACCTGTTTGAGCCTTCAGGTACATCTTTACCCTTTACTTTTGAGGACGAAAGTCCTTTTAGTAGTGGATCTTGTAATGACCCTCCAGGTCATTTTCTGCATTTCCACATTGTTTTGACATTTAGAGCTTTCACATACCTTCCCAAGTCATTTATGACTTGTTGGAACTGACAGTTCAGTTACCGAGCAGTTCATTTAGATTTTAGAGCCATTTCCCTATTTTCAAATCATCGCTTTTCAAATTTGGCTATCGGGCCTAAATTCTTGGTAAACGACCTTGTTTGCCAATTTTAACAATTCCATCAGCTTTTGAACATTAATTTTAGGCAAGGGGGACCCTTGGTTCCGGTCCCGAGGCTTCCGAACTCGTTTTGGGCTATTGAGTGGAAAGTGATGAAAATGGTTATTTGGGTGTAAGACCCATATTTTATCGAAAAGAACTCGGATAGAAATTTTTATTGTGACATTGAGTCTGGAATGTCAAATTTGATACGGTATCATTATTCGTTTTTGTTCGTAGGGTTCTAAATGAATCCCGAGGACCCATTAGAAACTTAGCAAAATATTACGAAGTGTTGACGCTACTTCAGCTGGTGCAACCGCTTAAGTGGGTGTTTTGCATCTTAAGTGGAATCTGCTTTAGTGGCTTGGGTACTGCTTTATCAGCTAAATCCTTAGCCTCGCCTATCCGCTTAAGCGGATGCTTATCCGCTTTAGCGGTGAAAGTTTAAGCGGCACCTGCAGAGCATTTAATCCCCTTTTACCCATTTTTCTCTCATATTTCTAAGTGTTAGAGCATAAAAGCTCTAGAGAGATAATGGGAGAGAAGAGGCGATTCGTGGGTGTTCAAGGGAACTTGGAGAGTTCGTTAGCATCATTTTCCTCGTCTAAATCTTTATAAGTTTTGTCTAATTTCTTAGTTAATTCTCCGTTTAAGCCCAAAACCCTAGCTAGCTTTGTGGATTGATTTTGGGTGTTGTGATACTCAGAATTCACCCATTATTGAGGGTAAATGATCCTTGAGCTTTGAGGGACATTTTGACGAGTCCAAACTTGTGATTCCATAAGCGAGACCCACATGGGATTTTTAGCTCGATTTTAGACCCGATGCATTTATATGGAATATGGGTATTGTTGTTCTCATATTTATGAGTAGATTGTTATTTTGATAGCGTGACATCATGCAAAGACTTCTCGAAAGGGCAAATCTCCACTTTAGCGAAGTTCATTGAGATTTCTTCGGCGTCTAGGTAGGCTAGGCTTACCCTTCTTATAGATTAAGCTTAATTATGGTATTAGTATGATATTATGCTTGTTTGGGGTGGGATTTATTGTTGGTTGCTTAGTTAGTAAAAGTTGGGTCATTTGGCCGATTTGAAGGCCGTTTCGGAGGTAGAATCAACCTATTTACCTTTCCGTTAGGTAAATTGATGCTTTGGGGTTGGGATATAGCTCCTAGCTCCTTGTAGACTTAGGAGGCCTTCTATCGCAACATTATCCTTAATCTTGAGCCTTAGACTATATAGTATATAGCTAGTATGAGGCTAAGTTAATGATCTTTAGCTTATTTAAAGACCGATTTGAGTTCGGCAAATTCTATTGACTTATGGTATTTAAAGACCGATTCGAGTCTAGTACATTCAATTGGTTTATGGTACTGAAAGACTAGTTTGAGTCTGACACATTCTATTGATTTATGGCCTTTAAAGACCGATTCGAGTTTGGGATACTCTATCTATTTAAGGCACTAAATTATCGGTTTGAGTCCGGCACTTGTGGTGAGTTATGAGGAGGGAAATATGGTTCAAGTCTGGTGTCTATGGGTTATTCCATGGTTTTATGGTATCGGTTCGAGTCCGGTGAGTTGTTGTTCGGAAGGGATTCATAAGTATGGTAATGGTATATTCCTTGATTGCATCCATTGGGCTTATGGGTGTCCGTTTGGATTAGTCTTCTCTTGTTTGTACCCTCTAGGCTTATGGGGTATCGGTTGTAATAGCTATTTTAATTTTGGCATCACGTATTTCTTTATTTACTTACCTATCTCAAAGCATGTTCTCAGGTTTGCCCCTCTCCCTTGACTTATTTTACATCCTCACATTTTATTACACTTTTATTATGATTTAGCTCAGTCGGCCAATGATGCCTACTTAGTACCATTGTTTTGGTACTCATACTACACTTCTGTATCTTTTCTAGTGTAGATCCAAGTACTAGCCGCCGCCGTTGATATTCTAGCCAGCTATCTACAGGTCTCGGAGATAGGGTGAGCTTTCAGAGCCCGAGCAGATCCCCTCTCCTTCCCCTAATTTTGGACAGTCTTTCACTTTGAGACTATTTGTATATTGATATTACTAGTACTCTTATTATTTTGCTAGTGGCTCTTGTACCGACCTTACCAGGTCATGGGATTCATTTTGTTCTTCCTCTTGTTTTATTTAACCCTATATTTTCATGCATGTATTATGGGCTGGATTTTTATTACTTTTGGTATCCTTCCTCCATTGCGCCCATTACTTATTGTTCTGAGCTAAGGCTTGGCTTACCTACTGGTGGGACAAAGTAGGTGCCATCATGACTTTGAAATTGGGTCGTGACACTTCTACAAGCCATTTATTGCCTCAGACTTAGTTATTATCAGCAGGATCCTCACTCTCATTTTTTTCTTTATCTTATTCCTATTGTATTGAGGATAATGCATACTTTTGATGTTGGGAGGGGGGTGATTTATTTTGGATCTATAATATTTTAGCCTATTTCTAGATATTTTATTTACGGTACTTTATTTTATTTTTGTGTGTGGCCTTGATTTGGTTCGGATGATGTTTGGATATTTTTTATTTGGGTTGTAATATTTTAGATTTGGTGTTTGGATTTCTTTGAGTGTGGTGTGTGATTTTTCATTTTAATTTCTTTACGTTTTATTTTATCTTAGTAGTTCGTAGTTTAGTTGCAAATAAAAACTCTTTTTGACATGCGTAATTAAGAGAAAAGTGTACTTGCAATAGAACAGTTTGACTCAAATGGAACTCTTGGGGTGATTTTTCACATGCACAACTCTTAGGAATGATAAAAATGTGCCCCTTTCAAAATATTTCTTTGGTTTAGTTAAACTAGTTAGGCGCTCATTATTTGTGAACATCTACATCTCGTCTTGACTACTTAAGTATCTTCTTTGATATGTGCTATAAATATGGTACATCAATTGAGGAAGGGTGCTTCGAGTATGCAATTGAGGGTCATGTGGGTGAGGATTCGACTTGATCTTGCGCATTGAGTCTACCAAGAACTTGACCGGTTGATCTTTAGCTAAGAAAAACTGTTCTATGTTAGAGAAGTGATCTTAGGCCTTTGATCGACAGTGAACCTCCAATTTGACCAAATTATCCTTCCCATGGTGAGTTGAGTGACCAATTTTGTCCCTAATTTGAGCCTTTGAACCTTTTTTCTTGGACAACCTTATTACAAGCCAAAACCCTTCTTCCATAAGTTCCTCTCTTGAACTAAACTCTTCTTGAAGCGTCTAGATGAGGCCATAAACCAACTTAGGCCAAAAGACTATGTTGGGGGTGGAGTAGCCTTTTGAGGTTAGTCTTGTGATCCAAAGTTCATAATATGAGGTCACCATTTACTTCCTCTTCTAATTATCCTCGTATCCTTTATATATATATAAAAAGTAAAAAATAAAAAGAGAGAAAATATTGAAATGCAATGAAAAAGAGTTGTAGTTGTGTTCTATTTTGTAAATATTCGAAGTAGAGTAATGTTTGAAAGGATAAGAAGAGGAAGATAGCTTGAAAATTTTAAATAATTGGTCCTTGGAGTTGTATAAGACACAAGCTTTGGGAAAGAAGTGTAATTGAGGTCTCTCTAGATGCTTTAAGGGGTTAGAGTCACTATAACCTTAACCTTCCCTACCTTACCTGTTGCCTACACTACAAGACGAAGAAAGACCTTAGTAATCTCAAATGTAGCATGCTCGAATATGGTGAAATGGAGCTTATGGACAAGCCTAGGGTGTGGTACTTATGTTCATAATTGTCATTGAGAGTGTGAGTGATTCATAGCAGTCCCTTGTTTTAATGCTGATCATTCCTTGAGGTAAGGGACTTTTTCGTGTGAGGGCACTTTATTACCATACTTGATAACTCTTTAATCTTGGTTGGAGTCTATAAGCATGTGTATGGTTTGGCAACATTTAGTCAACATTTGAGGCTTGTTGTTCACAAGTTGAGTGTTTTATCGGTGAGACTTGTGCCATTGTTTTCAAAAATATAAGGGCAAAGTGTTTTCACAAAAGAAGAATATGTCTAAACTCCTAAGCAGTACTGTTTGTAGGCATTGCTGATTTTGTTGTGTGTGCATTTATTTACTCAAGGAAGAGTAAAGATTTAAGTTAGGATGTTGATGAGTCGGCAATTTTTGACTCATTTGTCCTAAATATAGTAAGAAATCAAATCCTCAATGCCAATTTAAGTTAGTTTTAATATTGTTTGGGTAGACTTTCTTGGTAAAAGCCAAGAAGTGATTGGAAGAGCAAAAAAAAAAAGCAAAAAGATGAAAAATTAGAGCTCAAAATGCAAGGAGCATTGCCAAGGTAAATTGGCGCATTGCCAAAATTTTTGGCATATCACCAAATGGAAGATCCCATCGCGTAAAGTGACAGTTTAGCTAATTTTCAATCTACTGCGATGAGGAAGAGTAATTCGGCGTATCACCGAGCAAATCGGTGCAGCAGCTCCCTATTGCCAATAGTTATCAAAGCCAACCCCTGAAGCTTGAAGTTACTGTTGATTCAGTGAAGTAAGTATAATTCAGCATATCACCACGTGGATCGGCAATGATTTGGTCATCCGCCTAATTGGACGTAATGGCATTTATGTAATTTATTAACCCATTTTTGCTGAAGCTATAAAAGCCATTTTGTCATCTTGGAACCCTATTCTTTGTCAATTTTGAGATTTGAAAGATTGTAATTGAAATCCTAGAGTGGATTTTAGTTATTTTTGTTGAGTTTTTGTTTTGAATTCGAGATT
Organism: Capsicum rhomboideum; assembly: GCA_031232105.1. Taxonomy (NCBI): domain Eukaryota; kingdom Viridiplantae; phylum Streptophyta; class Magnoliopsida; order Solanales; family Solanaceae; genus Capsicum; species Capsicum rhomboideum. The sequence goes on from CP124718.1 coordinate 59,383,900, forward strand.
CTCTTGGATTATTTTGGATTCCATGGAAGATTTAAATGAATATATGGGTATGTTTCTCTTATATTTTGTTAGGAGTAGTTAAATTTCTATCTTGGGATTATGTATGAATGAGTACTGATAATTATATGGGAATTTTTTGTTTGCCTCTTTAATTGATTATTTGTTATGGGTTTGACCTCTATTCCATGTTATTAACTTATAATTGAAGGTTGTAAACTCTAGTTAACCCTAGATCTCTTTCCCTCCTTGACAAAGGTGATAAGGGTGAGGAATAGTGGTCAATTATGACTTTATATCTATCATTTAATAGTAGTTCTTAGTCATAAGGCTACTAAATCAAAGTAGTAGGTTGGTTATAATGTACCAATTGTGAGGTGTTCAAAGAACCCGCTTGTGATGTTTAATGTTTTATTGAAAGATTGGCATTAAAATAAAAGACCTGGCCTACCCATTGCTATTAAATGACCCATTCTTCCAATATTTGACCAAGTAAACATATCAATTAACGCCAAATGTGGCTAAGGATGACTTGAGGTCTATAAAAAGGCACCAAAATCAGATTTTATTCACAAAGACTCTAATACCTTTTTGGATATTTCTCAAACATTTCTCTACTCTTCCAAACCCTAAAGCAAATATTTCCTTGGGACTCTTTGGACAAGATCATCCTATTCCAAGCCTTGGTAAGTATTTATTCTCATGGATTAATATATTATATGCATGGGAGAGTATGTAAATCATGTTGGTTATTCTTGGAAATGGTGGACATGGTACTTTGTGTTTTTATATAAGATTTGTGATCCATGAGATTCAAGCTTGAATTATGACTTGTGACTTTGATGAAAGAGCATGGTATGGATAAAATATGAACATGTATGGTGTGATTTTGTTATTAAACTTGTTATTTTTCTAAAAGTGTAAATTGTGGGATTTTGACCGATATGTGCTATGAGGTGTATTAAGGTAATTTGATGGGTTATTTGTGATATGGTGTGGGTAAGGAAGTGTAAAGAAGAAGTGTTGTGGTGAAATGTATTGATTATCATGTATTGGTCAATGTATGGAATATTGGGGGATTTTTGGAATAATAATTTCATCAATGGTTTTGTCAAAGGGAAATGGCATGTTTAAAGACAAACATGTAACTCATTGATGTTATATGCATTTATAAAGTAGTTGATGGTTAATGTGAATCCCGTTATTTATTTGTGTTGTAGAGTGACACATAAAGAAGGAGCGGGACTATTGTATGCACCTTTAGGATTGTATATTCGTATTGAGAATACAAGGTATGTAAGGTTACTCTGTCCGTATCTTTCTGCGGCAAATAGTATTCACATTGACATTATGCTTGTCCCATCCCGAAATGTGCTATGGTATTCTATATCTGGTTATCAATGGTCATTATCATATATTTCCTACTCATTGATCAATTGTGAATCTCATATCTAATATTCATGAATAATGTTCCGAAAGCTCAACAATGTTATGTTCCAAAGTTCCAATAGTGGTTATACTCATGTATCTTGTTCATTGATTATTGTCTAATGGTTCCAATGGTGTTATGTTTCCAATAAGGTAATGTTTCCAACAATGTTTATTTACATGTCTTTCACTCTTTGGTGAATGATCCAAAGCATCAAGTAAAGTTGTGACTATCATGGTATCAATCTCAAAGTAATAAACAAAGTAATGCATATGTGGTCAATGATCAAGTATGGGTGGCAACTTTGGGGGCGAAATGCCTAGCTCAAGCCGATCCCAAATCAGGGGGCACTCCTAGGGGCATAAACCTAGCTCGGACAGATCCTAACAGGGGGCAGCTCTAGGGGTAATAACCTAGCTCAAGCCGAACGTGAAATATTGGTGTGGGTGGAAGCTCTAGAGGTAATAACACCTAGCTCGAGCCGATCCCGATATATACTGATTCATAGGGTGGCAGCTCTAGGGGCATAAGCCTAGCTCGAGCCGATCCCCACATAACATGATGTTATGTTAAAACCCACTGTACAGTCGGGGCCCGGGTATCACAGGTCAAAGGCAAAGGTGAATAATCATGGAAGTAAAGATGCAAAGAATGTAATGAAAGCAACATACATGGTTTCCAAAGTACAGAATAGTGACTCATCTACATTGTGACTTATCAATATTGGTTATGCATTTGAACTTGAGTTCTTGACATATTTTCATATCTTATAAGTTTCATATGGCCTTACATACTCAGTACATTCTTCGTACTGACCCCTCTTGGGGAATTTACCTTACTTGTTGCAGGCACAAGTACTAGTAGGCCTCCACAATAGGTTGCTAGTGTTGCAGATCTTTGGTGCTCCAGTTAGTTCGGGGCTTCTCCGAGTCACAGTTGTACATATGTTTTGGTGTTGTATAGGTTGTATAAAGTGGGGACTTGTCCCGACTTTTAGTTCATTTTGGTCAATGCATTTGTTAGAGGCTTTTGTAGACGGATGTGGGTGTATAAATGTAAAAGGGATATGTCCTTCTTGACTTGGTGGCCTCAACGACCAAGTTTCGCATATGTATATATATATATATATCATGTTCCATGAATTGCATTATTGGTGTCTATAGCTATTATGTGATTATGGGTTTCTTATGGCATGCATATGATTGAATAGAGACAAAGCTTGGTTCTCTCGGGCCTTGTCGGCTATGAGTGCCAATCCATCCCGATGGGATTCGGGGCGTGACAATATGTGTTATGTTTATTCGAATTAAAGGTGCATTGATCCAATCCCATGTTTATAGAGACCATTTAGGCAGAAATATATGTCCACTACACGAAAGTCCGACCAAAATTCTCTAAGTCTTCTAAAGTTTCCCAGAAAAATCCTAAAGAATCATCTCTCTTACTTTCAGGAAGGTTTGACTGAAGAGATGGATATGGAAGTGGATTTGACAAGAAGAAGAATAACGTTAATTCAACAAAAGATCGATGAGCTCCATAGGAAGAGTGAGGAAATCCGCCATCAGACAGAAGTAGCTTTGGAAAAAGGCGAGGAGTTGAATAGGCATACTACTGAAGTTAAGGCAAGGATTGGGGAAATAGATCAAGTGTTGAAGGAAGGAAGGCCAGAAAATAATTTCGACAAAGAAGTCAAGCGGATGGTGTCAAAATTCAAAGCGTACCAAAGTGAGGCTCTTGGAGATCCCGAGAAATTCATACAAGAGATAGAAAAACAATTAGGAAATATAGAGGAAATAACCTAGCCTACAGAAGAAAAGGGGCAAGTCACACTCAAGGTAGGTGCTAGAAACTACCTGAGGGAGTCAGAAGTTGTGCAAGTCTCAGAAATTTATCAGTTATTGCTAGCCATGGGAACTTTATCCCCTATCAAGACCCAAGGACCCAAATGTGATCCCCGGGATAGGCATAAGAAGTGCACTTATCGCCTTCTCCAAAAAGGGTATACCATAGATGGATGTCGTGTGCTGAAAGCTAAGATATGTGATATGATCAATAGTGGGAAGATTTCTCATTTGTATGGACCCCATACTATGCTAGTATGTGATATGATCAAGCCAGGAACTCCCATTACTAGCAGTGTTTCTATTTATCGTGTGGACTTCACGACTTTCAAGGACAACTTGGAAGACATCTATGTCAAGTTGGTTCAAGCACAAATCTTACATCCAAATAAGGCAAATGAGAGGAAGAATTTGGCAAAATGGAAGAAGAATGATGAATCCTGCGTCTATCACAATGGAACAAAAGGGCACAACATTGAAAAATTTCGATCTTTTCGCTTCAAGCTGGAGCACTTCGTCAAGATTGGGATGATATGTTTGGAATTTGAGCCCAATCATCCATAAAAGCGAAAGAGGTCGAAAAGAATAGAAGCACTCTTTATCCAGAACCAAGCTTTAAACGTAGCAAGTTTTCAGTTTTCTTGTATTTACTTTTCCCTAATGTAATGAAGTTTAGTGAATGAAATGAAAACAATCCTTGTTACAACCATTCGAACTATGTAGGGCCTGATTTCTCCTTCGTGAGATACATAGGTATCCTTTTGGCCCAGCCCCTATCTTTAAAAACTCTGCTTATTCCCCACTTCGGTGAAAGAAGACATAAGGATGGGAAGAAGAAGAGTTCGACCTTCGTCATAAAATCTACTTATCCAAAACAATGAACAAAATCCTATTCATTGAAACTTTCGAGTCATTACTACTATATGGATCAATTCACCTGCGATGAGAAACAACTTTATGTGTTTCTTGCCTATGCGATTATCTTGCATTACTTATTACTAACGGGATCTAACATATCTGCCTTTGATTTTTTTTTTACTTTACAGATAATAGAAACTACTACATACCCTAGCCATCATTCAAGTATGACTTAAAGTAATGAGGATAACACATTGGCTATCAGGGACAATGTCATAGCAGAACAAAGCGAGATGATTGCTGAACTCACGAGAAAGCTGGAAATGCTTCAAGAAGAGGTGAATTGTACTAGAGACTTGGCTAATTTAGCCATCACTACTAATGCTCCTATCCCAGGAGGGCACGATCCTCCACTCCAAATCCCTTCTCTCAAAACACCTGACCTCGGGAATCATTCGAATAACATTTCATCCGCTTTCACCTATCAACTTCCCATTGACCCAATAATCAATACTCCATCGATTCATCAAACTCACACTCCACCCATTTAAAACACCAATCAAGACAATAACCCAGATGCTTACCATCCACAAAATCCTTCCCTAACTCCAGAAATCCATCCTCAAATCCAACAGAACCACTCTTAAACTCCACAAAACACCTTTAACCCCCAAAATGTCCTCTTTACCTACAACCCAACTTCCGTTCATCCTCAAAATCACCCTTCAGTATACCAAAACCCTTATGCCACTATCCCAAATCCATCTCAAATTTGACCTATACCTCCAACTGCTTTCCATGTCGTCATATCTCCCAATCTCTATAACCCTTTTCTTAATCCTGAGGTAGACCATTATGAGGAGAAAGAGAGAGAATAAAGGATCGAACATGAAAAGAAAATGCTTGCAATGAAGAAAGAGATCATGAGGATCAAAGAATCTCATGGAGTAGGGGAAAATGATGGCCTTGGTTAAGATGATTTGTGTGTCCACCCCGGTGTAGACCTACCAGAAGGATACAAAGTCCCTAAATTTGAAACGTTCGGTGGTACTGGAATTCCCATGGCACACTTAAGAAGATACTATGATCAAATGGTTAGAATTGGAAGGAACGAGGCATTGCTAATCCATATGTTTAGCCAAATTTTAAGCGGAGAGGCTCTGGATTGGTTCACGTCCCAGGAACTGAGAAAATGGTCAAGCTGGAGGGCCTTGGCCAAAGACTTTATCGACAGGTTTTCTTATAATGTGGAAATAGTTCCTGACCGGCATTCACTAAATAGGATCAAGCAAAAGAGCGATGAATACTTTTGAGATTATGCCTATCGCTGGAGAAAGGAAGCCGCTAAGGTACAACCTCCTATGACTGAGGAGGAAATGGTAGCGATATTTTCCCGTGCCCAAGAAGGAGAGTTCTATACTAGAATGGTGTCTGCAGTTCAAGTAACTTTTGCAGATTTGGTAAAGATTAGTGAATCACTCGAAGAAGGCATTCAAACAGGGAAAATTATCCAGACTGCATTCAAACAGGGAAAATTATCCAGACTCCAACATCAGCTGGGTCCTATGGGTTTCCTACAAAGAAAAGAGAAAATGTGACTGCGGTATCCACCGATTCTATTGCAAAATTGAAAAGGAAATTCAGACCCAGGAATACCCTTTCTTCTCCGCCACCCTCTAGTCCTCAATCTGTCTTCTACGCTTAACCTTAATACCAAGTTCCACAACCAAATGTCCTACCTCAATACCAAGCTCCACAGCCAAATTTCCTACCTCAATACCAAGCTCCACAACCAAATGTCCTACCACAATATCAAACTCCATTGCCAAATTATAAGCCTAATGTCCAAACCTCCATCCCAAATCACCAAGCTAACATCCACGTAGCTCTAAATTATCATCAAGTACCACCTCCTGCTACTCAAAATAACCTTCCTAATCCAAACCTTGAAAAGAAACCTCCTCAAAACTTCACACCACTGGCTGAAAGTCACACTCAACTTTTTGAAATATTAAGAACAGCCGGCTATCTCTAGCCTGTCCAAGCAAAACCCACCAATACAAGTTCCTAATTTTACCACGCGGATCAAAACTGTGCCTATCATTCTGGAGGAGTCAGCCACAGTACCAAAGATTGCATTAATTTGAAGCATAAGATCCAGCACCTGATTGATCATAAAGTCATTACTCTTCAAACACCAGCTCCAAATGTCAACATTAATCCGTTGCCTAACCACGGCGTAGCTACGGTTAACATGATGAAAATAGAGGACGAATGGACAGTTAGTAAGACTATCACTAAGGTTGATTCGAAAAAACATAAAAAGACGGAAGAAGTAGATAAGATAGAGAATGTTGTGGCTGCTTTAAGTTTTAATGAAAGGCCCCCATTTGTGGTGATGGCAGCCCCGACTCAGGTATATGCTCTAACACCAGCCAGAAGAGAGTTTGTTGTAGAGACTATCGCCGCTCAGGGGATGACTCAGTCCGGGCAATACTATATTCTTGAATATTTAGCCAATGAATCTTGCAAGAAGGATTCACAAAAGAGGCCAATTACTGAAGGAGAGGCCGAAGAGTTTTGGAGGCGAATGCAACCAAAAGAATATTCAATTGTTAAGCATCTAGAAAAGACTCAAGCACAAATCTCCGTGTGGGCATTTCTAATGAGCTCTCAATACCACCGACAAGCTTTGTTGAAAGTCTTAGATGAAACATATGTGTCCGTTGGAAAGAGTGTTGAAAATCTGGCCGCGATGATAGGTAACGTTATGGGAAGTCATCACATATCATTCAGTGAAGAAGAGTTACCTTTTGAAGGCATAATGCAGAACAAAGCGTTACATATTTCTGTTATTTGTCATGACTATATGATTAATCGGGTTCTGATAGATGACAGATCTAGTATGAACATTTGTCCCCTTGCCACTTTGACTCAAATGGATTACGATCTGGGAAAGGTCCGTCAAAGCTTTGTTAATGTGCGGGCTTTTGATGGAGGACAAAGGGACACCATAGGCAAAGTAGGTTTGTACATCCAAATGGGACCTACCGAGTTCAAGACTAAATTTCATGTTATGGATATTAATCCTAGCTACAATCTACTCCTCGAAAGGTCGTGGCTCTATGGTACAAGAGCGGTTTCATTACCTCTTCATCAATTGTTGAAATTCATTTGGGAAGGCTACGAGGTGGTCATTCAAGGAGAAGGGAGTCACTTGAGCCACCCTAATGGTTATGTACCTGTGATTGAAGATATTCTAAAGGGCAATAACTTTTATATGGTGGAAATCGTGAATGCTGCTGAAGATACCCAATATTCTAGACGCCCATGCCTTCTATCTATAAGATGATTGCAACTGTGATGCTAAGAAATGGATTCAAACCTAGTTGAGGCCTAGGAAAGAACTTGGAAGGTATCATTAAGACGATCGTGATTCTGGAAAGAACCTTCAAATATGGACTAGGATACAAGAAGACGAATGAGGATGAGAATGAAAAAAGGACAAAGATGGGTCTGCCCAAGACATTGCCACCTCTATACCAGTCATTTCCTGTATGCGAGATTCCGATGGATGATGGTCTGGGGGATGGGATAGGAATTCTGTTTGAAGGTTGCAATGTTATAATAGAATATTTCTCAAAGACTAGTAGAGTGAGGAAGTGTCACACCCCGAATCCTATTCGGGACGGACTGGCACCCGAAGCCGATAAGTCCTGAGAGAACCAATCTTTACTCATGTGTCTTCCTATGTATGTTTCTGTGTGAATATCGCCCTATCCCATGTAACTAGATATCAATGGCGAAAGTCATGGCAAACATATACTATATATGAAACTTGGCCGTTAGGGCCATCAAATTAAAAAGTACATTCATCTCTTGCATTCATCCTCCCACATACCTCTACAAAGCCTCTACAGATACATATACATAACCAACTTACAGTCGGGATAAGTCCCCGCTTTATACAACATATACAATGCCAAAAACCAATGTACACATGGGACTCGAAAAGCCTCGAACCAACTGAAGCTCACCAATGATCCGTGAATGAATCATAGCCTACAGTTAGGTATACTAGCACCTGTGCCTGCAGCAAGTAAGGTAAGGTCCCCAAGGGGGGTCAGTACGAAGAATGTACTAAGTATGCAAGGCTATAAGAAACTGCATCAATATATAAGAACTTCAATGGAAAATTATAAGAGAATACCCAATATGGATAAACCATCAATTTGAAAGTTTGGAACTATGTACATTACATTCATTACTTATCTTACCTTTACGTTCATCATCATTCTTAGTCATCCATTTTATTGGTGGGTTATAATATAATCATCCACCATGTTGGTGGGTAGTCATCCACTTTGTTAGTGGGTAGTCATAAACCTTATTGGTGGGTAGTCATCCACCTTATCGGTGGGTTGTTATCCACTTTCTTAGTGGGTATTCATCCACCTTATCGGTGGGTAGTCATCCACTGTAGTGGGCAGTCATCCACCTTATCGGTGGGCAAATATAAAAAGTAATAGGGTCCGCTTGAGCTAGGCTTATGTTCCCTATTCGAGTCGTCCCGGTTCTCAAACATTAAATCATAAATGCATTACTTTATTTCTTACTTTTGAGAGATTGATACATTCGCTTGTGAAAGATTGATACATTGGCGGCCATTGCATTATTGGAACTTTGGAATATAACATTATTGGATATGCTACTCAAGAATGAATAGATTCTCCTTACATCATCACTTTCCTTGAGATAGTTTCTTTTAGTAGTTACAACATAATGAGAGCTTAGTAACTTCAGTTAATGGATAAGAGACATGTGAATAATAATTGGTCTAAGAATAAGAAACATGTGAATAACCATTTCGGTCAACCCGAGCTAGGAACACTTTAGAACACTTCAGAAATGAGTAAGTACAATAACAAGGTGAATACTCTATGCTGTAGAAAGATACGGAAAGAGTAACCTTACATACATTATGATCTCAATATGAATATACAATCCTATATGTGAAAACAATAGTCCAGCTCCTTCCTTACATTTCACTCTACAACACAATCACATAACGGAGCTTACATTAACAATCAACTACCTTACAAGTGCATAAGACGAATAATGAGTTACATGTTTACCTTATAACGTCATTTACCCCCTTACAATACCATTTACGGCATGGTCATACTAATAATACCACAACATGCCCAACATTGACCAAAACATCACAACTCAATAGCATTTCACACCAATTTCATCCTTTACGTTTCTTCATTAACACGACGTCACAATTACTCCATCAAGTCACCTCAATACACCTCATAACAACATATCGACAACAATCCCACAATTCATACTTATAGAAAAATAACAAGTTAAGGAACATAACCACACCATACATGTTGATATTTCATCCATACCATGCCCTTTCATCAAAACCTCAAGTCCTTTTTCAAGTTCAAATCTCATGGATAACACATCTTTTACCAAAAAACAAAAGTGTACTATTCAACACCTTTAGACATAGCCATCATGATATACATATGCTCTCTTGCATATAATATATTAAAACATCAAATTAAATACTTACCCAAGCTTGAGAGATGATGATCTTGTCCAATAAATGGTTGCTTAGTGCTTAGGGTTTAAGAGAAGATAAGAATGTTTTCTTTAAAATTCTAGAATATGGCATGTGTGTCTGAGTGATTAAAATCTGATTTTTGGGGCCTTTATATAGACCTCAAGTCATCCTTATCTACACTTGGTACAATCATAACATGTTTACTTGGTCAATGGCAAGAATGGGTCATTTTGCCCTTTTGGGCCATGCATTTTATTCCATTTTGGGCCTCAAATTAAGCCCATTAATGCATGTTTACTTAGCCCACCAAATTCAATGTGTTATACTCCAATTATCTCATGTTTAAATAATTCCATAAATGTTACGACAATATTCAACTCACGAGATTCATGTTCGTAGCCTCAATCTCAAAAATAAGAGATTCTAGCCACCCATGGCGTAATTGAACATAATTTGATAAAATGCTTGTGACGAAGAGTTAACCCCAACTCAGATGTCAAACTTGCTCTATATTAGTCCTACTATGATGGAATAATGTGACCATAACCCAAGAGTCCTCTTTATAGACTTATAATCGTAGAAGAAATTAGGCAAAAAGCACCCCAGCACGCTCCCGGACTCCCTAGACACTTAGAGAAAATTCCAGCATTTGAAAGGTGCGCAGGGGTGGCTTGGAATGCCCCTGGGTACACCCCCTTTCTGCCTGTGCCAATAAAAATTTAGGCCAAAGCGGCCTGGCACGCCACCTACAGCTCCCCACACTTAGTTTTTGATTTCGACTTTTCTTTGTGGATTTTGGTTGGATCTTTCAAGTTCCAACCTTTTGATTTCCTTTTATCTTTAAGATCCTTTGCTTGGATGTCCTTCAAGCCTCATTTATCACTCCTAAAATGCACCCAAAATTTGCAAACGCTTCCTACAAAAGTCTAAACACATTTACCAGCACACTATCGAATCTTCCACTAATATCAATACAAGGTACATACTGATTGCTCTCTAACCTAGGGTAAATATGGTTCAAGGTTGTCATTTAAGGTCATAAATGTATGGGATGTGTCACGACCCGAATCCTATCGGTACGTGATTGGCACCCGAAGCCGATAAGGCCCGAGAGAACCAATCTTTGCTCATGCTCATGTACTCTCATATGTATGTTCGCGTATGAATATCATCTTATTTCATGTAATTAAATATCAATAGCGGAAGGTAGGACAACATATGTAATATATATGCAACTTAGCCGTTAGGGCCATTTCGTCAAAATGAACGTACATCTTTTACCTCATGATACCCCACATATGTCTACAAAGCCTCTAATAGATACATGACCATGTCTATACAATATTTACAAATGCCAAAATCTACTATACACATGTGACTTGGGAAGCCCCGAAGCAACTGGAGCTCACCAACAATCTGTGAATATCTCGCCACTTACTGCGGAGATCTACTAACTCCTGTGCCTGCAGCATGTAAGGTAAGTCCCCCAAAAGGGGTCAGTATGAAAAAAAGTACTGAGTATGTAAGGCCATATGAAACTAGAATAGCACATAAGTACTTCCAAGAAATGAAGCATAAGAGAATAATAAATATGGATAAACCTCAGTCCTGAATATGTGGAACCATGTCCATTACGTCTATTAGTTCATTACTCGGTTATTCCATCGCATCGTCATCATTCTTATCATAACATCCATATTTAGATATACACGCAAGGGAGATATACTCATCTCTTTTACAACTATCTTTATTCTTATTCACTCAACTAGTTAGTGGTGCATAACACCTTACGGATCATCATCTTATATTAATACCGGGCCTCCACTTTTGGTGGGATATAATGTGTATATATATATATATATATTTAGTACTGGGCCTCCATCTTAGTGGGATATATAGTACCGGACATCCACCTTGATGGGATATGATAAATAAGTATATAGTACCGGGCCTCCATCTTAGTGGGATATATAGTACCGGGCATCCACCTTTGATGGGATTTAATATATATATGTATATAGTACCGTGCATCCATCTTGGTGGGATTTATATAGTACCGGGCCTCCACCTTTGATGGGATATCATATATATACGTATATGTATAGTATTGAGGTTGTTCCATCTTAAGTTATACCCTTTTAGTTTGTGATTCATACTCAAAGAAACATAAAGGAACCATATGCACATCTTTTCCTTTCCATAGTTATAAGAGTGACACATTAGAGTTCATGACCTTAATTGAGGCACACACTTACATGAGATTGACATCTTCACTTATGAGAAATAATTAATTAACTTGCACCTCACCTTCATATTACTCTTATGAGAGTGATACTTGAACTTATGAGAGATTAACACATCCACTTATGAGAAACACACCTCTCTTATGAAACCTATGAGATTGGTACAAAGATAGTCGTGACATTATTAGAACTTGGATCATACATCATCGGAGTTTGGAGTCACAGTATTATTGGAACTTTGGAATTGTGTCCACCCCCTATTATCTTCCTCCATTATTGCAACAAACAACATGTATAACCTAATTTATTTCATTTGAGAGATTGATACATTGAGGATCGTGATACTTTTGAAAACACAAACACTTTACCTCATTCTTCACTTCTCATGAGATTGGTACTTTTACTTATAAAAGATTGGTACAAGGATAATCATCATATTAAAGGACTTTGGAACAAGGCATAATTGGAAAATGCCATCCAAGATTGAATAGATTCTCTTATGTTATTATTCTCTTGAACTAGTTCCTTTAGAGATTTCAACGTTATGACAACTTTCCTTGAAGCTTTGGATCATTAACCAATGGGTAAGAGATATATGAGTAAACAGTGTGAGAAACATCCCATTATGAGAAACATAACACTATTGGAACATGGGAACATAACCTTATTGTTTTTGGAACATTAACCATGAATATGGGACAACAGATTCACCAATAATCAATGAATAGGAAATATATGACCATGACCATGGATAACTGAATATGGGATACCTTAGCACATTTCGGGATGGAACATGCGTAATGTCAATGTGAAAACTATTTGCCGCAGAAAGAAACGGACAGAGTAACCTTACATACCTTATTTTTCCAATGTAAACACACACTCCAATATGTGAGCACAACAATTCCGCTCCTTCCTTACGTCTCACTCTACATCACAAATACATATCATTAACCACCAACTACTTCACAAATGTATATAACGTCAATGAGTTACACTTTTTGCCTTTAAAATGTCATTTCCCCCTTGACAAAACCATTGATGAAATTATCAAACCAATAATCCCACAATATTCCATACATTGACCAATACATGATAATAAATACATTTCACCACAACACTTCTCCTTTACACTTTCTTATCCACACCACATCACAAATAATCCATCAAATGACCTTAATACATCTCATAACACATATCGGCCAAAATCCCATAATTTACACTTATAGAAAAATTACAAGTTTTGTGACAAAATAACACCATACATGTTCATATTTTATCCATACCATGCTCTTTCATCAAAGGCACAAGTCATAGTTCAAGCTTGAACTTCATGGATCACACATCTCATACAAAAACACCAAATACCATGTCCACTATTTCCAAGAACAACCAACATGATCTACATACTCTTTCATGCATATAATATAGTAATACATGAGAATAAATACTTACCAAGGTTTGGAATAGGATGATCTTGCTCCAAGAGAAAGCCTAAGGTTTGAGAGAAAAATAATTGAAAAATACCAAAAAGCATGAGATTTCTACCAAATGACCAAAAATTAGTTTTTTGGTCCTTTATATAGGCCTTTTAATCCATCCTTAGCCACTCTATGGCATGCCATGTGGTGTTCTAGAAGTCTTTGCAAGAATGGGTCTTTTTGCCCCATTTTGGGCCATGTATGTTTAGCTCATTTTGGGCCTAACTTTGGGCACTTTGGGCCCAATAACACATATCCATAATTCCTCATGTTTCATTCCTTTCATATGCATTATGACAATATTCCTACTCATGCTATTCATATTTGTAGCCTCAATCCCAAAAACAAGCGATTCTAGCCACGTATGACCCATTTTGACCAAAAGGGTAAAATCGTCATTTTGACGCCAAATTCATTTTCGAGTAATTTTATCATACCAATATAATATTTCACTCATTTCATGTATATTCTCATGGTTGTAGAAGAATCATGGCAAAAATTGGCTCAATACGTCCACTGGAACCCTTGGGACTTAAACAAAATTTCCAACTTTTGAAAGGTGCGCAGGGGCGGCGTGGCACGCTGCCTGGCGCGCCCCTTTACGGCCTCTCTGGACTGAAAATTTCAGCCCAGAGTGGCGTGGCACGCCCCTGGGCGCTCCCCTCCCCCCCAAATTTTTTTTTTTTTTTTTTTTTTTTTTTTTACACTTATTGCTCTCAAAACTAAGGTAAACATGTACGGGGTGTTACAGGATGTTACATTCTTCCCCCCTTAGAAACATTCGTCCTCGAATGTTAGTAAATTGTCTAATCGTAATAATTTAAGTCGAAGTGGATCCTTCAATTATCATATACACATAGAGTACTTGTAAAGACTTACTTATTATGATTCCAATTCCATACCCTGAACCTTGCTTTCATGTCCAAGACTTACGATTACTTTAGATTTCATTATTTCTCTGGTCTCCCTTGTGACTTCTTCCCTGTGTTCGTTTCTCCTATTGTGCTTTTACAGAAGCTCCTTCTTTACTTCTTATTACTTTCGCTTGTCAAGCTAGAATAGTAAGCCGTACTTCTTCACATATGAGATTTTTCCGTAACTGGTGGATTTCCACTGGGAGCAACATAGGATAATCTCCTATATACTTTCAAAGCATCACATAGGAGATGCTAAATGAACTATATTTGGGATACTCTAAAGTCATCTACGACTTGACCACATCTTCAAACCATCTTAGAAGGTACGCTATATAGAACTAACTTCTCATGCTTAAACAGTACGGTTTGCTCGTTCCTCTGTCTGAAGACGAAAACCCTGCCTGCATTCACATGGGTTCCCAAAACCATTTCTACAACTGTGTTAACTTGGTAAGCCCATCAAGTATTACCCATATGGCATCACATCTATTTCTAACTAAAAAGAATCGCTACATAATCTATAACCTTCAGATTCCACACACTTTACCTTTACTTGTTATCACTTCGATTACTGAAGTATAAATTTTTACAATATTCTTTTCGTGTGATCTCATCAATAAGTCGCTTCCAAATCATGGTACATATTGATTACTCCCTACTAAATAGCATATCGTGAATGGTGTGCGTTACCCTAATGCATTTCTTTAGCTCATATATATCTGATACGTAAAATCTTCCCTTGTCGATACCATTTACACTGGGACACCCTACGGGTGTAGACTAGTGTCTTGCACATTAGTAGCTTTAACTTTGGTCTCCTTCACTCTGACTAACGACATATGTACCCTTCCATTCAAGAAATTTCTTTGTAGAAAGTGAAAAAATGTACTCATGGTAACATTAAGATCTATCATATCCATGTCAGTAAACTTAACCACTGTAACGTGATCACAACATTTACTATACACTTGCGACATACTCTTTTAGCTATAATGACTTCACCAAATGGTGTGGACATCCCAATTAACTTAACTATTAACTCTAGTGTTCCTTCAAATTGTCCCACAGTCAATAGAGTAACATCTGATAGGGTAGAACCTAAATTGATTGATGCATATTCATTAGGTAAACATATAAATAACGTACCTGTCACCATATCAAGGAGAGCCTCTGAATTCTGCTGATCCTGTAGGTCTTGTTATACTATCCGTGGCCCTCTGTGGGCACTCACTCTTCACGTGTCCTGGATTTTTACACCAAAAGCAAACGTCCATCTCAAACCAGCATTCACCTGAATGAAACTTGCCGCAGCGCTGGCACAATTGATGAGAAGATCCCACTGTCTGCGAACCCCGTATTCCACTACTCTGCCCAACCTGACTACCTCTAGATCCTCGAAATGGAGGTAGAGTACCCGCTATAGGGTAAGAAAATGATGGTCTAGGTGGTCTTGGGAAAACCCGAGGCCTAAATCCTCGTTGGGATGCCATGAACTGTCCCATGGGTCTAGCCCGCTTTGACGGCCCTGCCTCAGATTCTTGTATCCTTCCCCTTTGCCTTTGATACTACATCTTTTGCGCGAAGGCTTGTATTATAGCTATATCCATATCTTTATTTAATGCAACAATAGTACAGTCTCTTACCAAGTAGGGATCTAATCTGTCTACATACCGATGAACTTTATCGGCCATAGTTGCTACCATGTGAGGAGCATATCGAGCCAATGAATTGAACCGAAGACTGTACTCCCTGACACTCATATTTCCTTGGCGAAGATTTAAAAATTGATCCGCTCGAGCCTCGCAGACCTCATATGGAAGATAATGATCAAGGAATGCCACCTTGAATTCCTCCCAACTAGCTGGATTTGCACCGATACCTCTGGATCATTTCCAATCTTCGTACCATAATATAGCCTCTCCTTTTAGTCTATATGCTGCAAGCTCCACTGTTTCTGCACCAGTCACATGCATAATATCGAGATCCCTTTGAATTTGATCTATAAAGTCTTGCGGATCTTCATTAAGATCGGACCCGGTAAATGTGGGAGGATCCAATTTCAATAAATCTTGTGTTCTCCGACTAGCTATCCTAGTCGCACCATCATCACGTGTCACTGGACCCACTCATCCTTGACTCTGGGCAACAACTATCTGAGTCAACATTTGCACCGCATTTTTCAAGTCCTGTAACTCCTGCCTAGTAACATGAACAGGTGAATCTGGGGATACTTCCCTCCTTTGTGGTCTCCCTGGAGAAATGGGAGAAGAAGGTGCCCGTGCTGTAAACTCCCTTTCAACCCCATACTGACTATCTGGGTTAGGTGGGGATCTACCAATTCTTTCCCCCGCTTGCATATCAACCTGCTTATCTTTACCCATACCTTGTCTTGTAATCGGCATTTTTCTATACCAAAGAAAACCAATTACAATGGTCAGATGTAATCCCACCTATGACAATGGCTCTATTGCACGATCTAGAATGAAGAAATGAAACAACTCCTAAATGTCCCGTAGCCTCCTACTTATAAATGTGGCGCGCAACACATCGATAAGTAAGACTCTACTCAGACAAGGCTTTGTAGACACCCTTAGAACAACCTGCTCTGATACCACTTTTGTCACGACCCGAATCCCATCTGGACGTGATTGGCACCCGAAGCCGATAAGGCACGAGAGAACCAATCTTTGCTCATGCTCATGTACTCTCATATGTATGTTCGCGTATGAATATCATCTTATTTCATGTAATTAAATATCAATAGCGGAAGGTGGGACAACATATGTAATATATATGCAACTTAGCTGTTAGGGCCATTTCGTCAAAATGAACGTACATCTTTTACCTCATGATACCCCACATATGTCTACAAAGCCTCTAATAGATACATGACCATGTCTATACAATATTTACAAATGCCAAAATCTACTATACACATGTGACTTGGGAAGCCCCGAAGCAACTGGAGCTCACCAACAATCTGCGGATATCTCGCCACTTACTGCGGAGATCTACTAACTCCTGTGCCTGCAGCATGTAAGGTAAGTCCCCCAAAAGGGGTCAGTACGAAAAAAAGTACTGAGTATGTCAGGCCATATGAAACTAGAATAACACATAAGTACTTCCAAGAAATGAAGCGTAAGAGAATAATAAATATGGATATACCTCAGTCCTGAATATGGGAACCATGTCCATTACGTCTATTAGTTCATTACTCGGTTATTCCGTCGCATCGTCATTATTCTTATCATAACATCCATATTTATATATACACGCAAGGGAGATATTCTCACCTCTTTTACAACTATCTTTATTCTTATTCACTCAACTAGCTAGTGATGCATAACACCTTACGGATCATCATCTTATATTAATACCGGGCCTCCACTTTTGGTGGGATATAATGTATATATATATATATATTTAGTACCGGGACTCCATCTTAGTGGGATATATAGTACCGGACATCCACCTTGATGGGATATGATAAATAAGTATATAGTACCGGGCCTCCATCTTGGTGGGATATATAGTACCGGGCATCCACCTTTGATGGGATTTAATATATATATGTATATAGTACCGGGCATCCATCTTAACTTATACCCTTTTAGTTTGTGATTCATACTCAAAGAAACATAAAGGAACCATATGCACATCTTTTCCTTTCCATACTTATAAGAGTGACACATTAGAGTTCATGACCTTAATTGAGACACACACTTACATGAGATTGACATCTTCACTTATGAGGAATAATTAATTAACTTGCACCTCACCTTCGTATTACTCTTATGAGAGTGATACTTGAACTTATGAGAGATTAACACATCCACTTATGAGAAACACACCTCTCTTATGAAACCTATGAGATTGGTACAAAGATAGTCGTGACATTATTAGAACTTGGATCATACATCATCGGAGTTTGGAGTCATAGTATTATTGGAACTTTGGAATTGTGTCCACCCCCTATTATCTTCCTCCATTATTGCAACAAACAACATGTATAACCTAATTTATTTCATTTGAGAGATTGATACATTGAGGATCGTGATACTTTTGAAAACACAAACACTTTACCTCATTCTTCACTTCTCATGAGATTGGTACTTTTACTTATAAAAGATTGGTACAAGGATAATCATCATATTAAAGGACTTTGGAACAAGGCATAATTGGAAAATGCCATCCAAGATTGAATAGATTCTCTTATGTTATTATTCTCTTGAACTAGGTCCTTTAGAGATTTCAACGTTATGACAACTTTCCTTGAAGCTTTGGATCATTAACCAATGGGTAAGAGATATATGAGTAAACAGTGTGAGAAACATCCCATTATGAGAAACATAACACTATTGGAACATGGGAACATAACCTTATTGTTTTTGGAACATTAACCATGAATATGGGACAACAGATTCACCAATAATCAATGAATAGGAAATATATGACCATGACCATGGATAACTGAATATGGGATACCTTAGCACATTTCGGGATGGAACATGCGTAATGTCAATGTGAAAACTATTTGCCGCAGAAAGAAACGGACAGAGTAACCTTACATACCTTATTTTTCCAATGTAAACACACACTCCAATATGTGAGCACAACAATTCCGCTCCTTCCTTACGTCTCACTCTACATCACAAATACATATCATTAACCACCAACTACTTCACAAATGTATATAACGTCAATGAGTTACACTTTTTGCCTTTAAAATGTCATTTCCCCCTTGACAAAACCATTGATGAAATTATCAAACCAATAATCCCACAATATTCCATACATTGACCAATACATGATAATAAATACATTTCACCACAACACTTCTCCTTTACACTTTCTTATCCACACCACATCACAAATAATCCATCAAATGACCTTAATACATCTCATAACACATATCGGCCAAAATCCCATAATTTACACTTATAGAAAAATTACAAGTTTTGTGACAAAATAACACCATACATGTTCATATTTTATCCATACCATGCTCTTTCATCAAAGGCACAAGTCATAGTTCAAGCTTGAACTTCATGGATCACACATCTCATACAAAAACACCAAATACCATGTCCACTATTTCCAAGAACAACCAACATGATCTACATACTCTTTCATGCATATAATATAGTAATACATGAGAATAAATACTTACCAAGGTTTGGAATAGGATGATCTTGCTCCAAGAGAAAGCCTAAGGTTTGAGAGAAAAATAATTGAAAAATACCAAAAAGCATGAGATTTCTACCAAATGACCAAAAATTAGTTTTTTGGTCCTTTATATAGGCCTTTTAATCCATCCTTAGCCACTCTATGGCATGCCATGTGGTGTTCTAGAAGTCTTTGCAAGAATGGGTCTTTTTGCCCCATTTTGGGCCATGTATGTTTAGCTCATTTTGGGCCTAACTTTGGGCCCAATAACACATATCCATAATTCCTCATGTTTCATTCCTTTCATATGCATTATGACAATATTCCTACTCATGCTATTCATATTTGTAGCCTCAATCCCAAAAACAAGCGATTCTAGCCACGTATGACCCATTTTGACCAAAAGGGTAAAATCGTTATTTTGACGCCAAATTCGTTCTCGAGTAATTTTATCATACCAATATAATATTTCACTCATTTCATGTATATTCTCATGGTTGTATAAGAATCATGGCAAAAATTGGCTCAATACGTCCACTGGAACCCTTGGGACTTAAACAAAATTTCCAACTTTTAAAAGGTGGGTAGGGGCGGCATGGCACGCTGCATGGCTCCCCCCTTTACTGCCTCTGTACTGAAAATTTCAGCCCAGAGCAGCGTGGCATGCCCCTGGGCGCGCCCCTCCCAAAATACTCTTTTTTTTTTTTTTTTTTTTTTTTTTACACTTATTGCTCTCAAAACTAAGGTAAACATGTACGGGGTGTTACAGGATATTACATTCTTCCCCCCTTAGAAACATTCGTCCTCGAATGTTAATAATATAGTTCCAATTATAACAAATGTATCTCTATAGTAGCATATCTATACATATACAATTAATGCTTATAGATACCCACTTGTTATTACTTCACTTCCGCACTTTGAACTTTTTCTTCATTTGAAACAAGTACGGGTACTTTGAGTTCATCATTTCTTCAACTTCCCATATGATCTTTTCTACTTGTTAATTTCTCCAAAATACCTTAACTGAAACTATTTCTTTATTTCTTAATCTCTTTACTTGTCGAACAAAAATAGTAATACGGATCTCTTATTGATGGAACTTCGTCAATGGGAGCAATACAAGATGAATCTCCTATGCATTTTCAAAACATCAAAACATGAAACACTGGATGGACTGAGGAAAGTTCTTGGGGTAATTTCAATTCATACGTAACTTGCCCCACATCTTCTGATATCAGTATATGACTTCCAGATTTCTCTTGCTCTACTACTACCTGTTGACAACTCAAACAATGAGCTACCACTTTTGCAATGTTCTTTTTTTTTATATTGCCTCACCAACACATTCCTTCCACGCCATGGTACATTTTGATTGTTCCCGAATAAGTAGAATAACGTGAATGATGTGCTTCTGTCATAATTCATTCCCTTAGCGCAAATATATTTGGTCTACATGATCTACCTTGATATTGAAGTATTCCTCCCTTATGTAAATCCAAGTACCTTTTTCCAAACTTCATTGTACATTCCTTTTCAATTGGAATAAAATAGAATTTTCATATTGTTTCTTCAATCGGCTACCAATGAAGATTTTGCCGCATTGTACACTATAATTCTTTCATCTGGAGTTTCAAGAAGACAAAACCGAATACGGATTCATTGCTATAGATTTCGTGACTATATCTTTCTTTTCTGTGAGCTGGCCATTAATACTTCCTACTGCTTTGCAGTTTAAGGTATCAACTACCCCGTTTGCTTTTCTCGAATGATACAAGATACCAATGTCATAATCTTTTGATAGTTCAAGCCACCTTCGCTACCTCAGATTTAAGTCCTCTGGCTTAAAAATATATTACACTTTCTTATGACCAGTATATATGTCAACATGAATCTCTTACTTATAGTGACACCATATCTTTAAAGCAAATATCGCAGCTGCTAGTTCAGGGTCATGTATTGGGTAATTTTTTTTCCCTCATGGGGATGCAACTGTCGTGAGGCATACACTATTACCTTATCATGCTACATTAATACACATCCGAGGCCAACCCCAAAAGTATTACAATACATTGCATAACATTCTTATGCCTTCGGGAAGCACTTAAAACTGGTGTGGAAGTTAATTTATCTTTCAAATCTTGAAAACTTTTCTCACATGCATCATTCTACTGGAACTTGATTGCCTTGTTTATAAGCTTTGTTAAGGGTGTAGGGATAGAAGAAAATCCTTCAACAATTCTCCTATAATAACCAACCAACCCAAGAAAACGATGGATCTCTGTAAGCATCGTAAGCCTTAGCCAATTTTTCACCATTTCTATCTTTTGTGTATCAACCTTCATTCCTTCATCCTATACAATGTGACTCAAGAACAACATGGATTGTAACCAAACTTCACATTTAGAAAATTCTATAACACTTGCTGCAATATGATTAACATGGTACTCTTGTGATTTTGAATACCATCACCAAACATGGTCACATACACATTTAAAAGTGTCTTGAACACCCTATTAATCAAATCCCTAACAACTGCTGGTGCATTGGTTAGCCCAAATGGCATACTTAGAAATTCATAGTATCCTAGTAACCATAACGTGTTCTGAAAGCTGCCTCGGGTATATATATTTTTTTTTGACCCTTACTTGATGATAACTCGATCTCAAGTCAATCTTTGAGAAGCATTGGTTAAGTAAATCATCAATTCTAGGGAGGGGACATTTATTCTTGACTATTGCCTTATTCAGTTGCCGATAATCAATACACATTTTCAATGTGCCATCTTCCTTTGTACAAACAACACTGGTGTACCCCCATGGGGACATACTAGGTCTTACTAGGTGACATATGTACACTTTGGACATTATTTCCTTACCTCAAGATAGGGAATAAATTTACTCTTCAATGCTCCAACACTCTCATTTCCATCTCAATAAAATCAACCAACGTAATATGATCACAACCATTCACTATACCATTATGATCTATTCTTCTTTTAACTATAATAAATTCACCAACTAGTGTAGATACTTCAATTGGCGTAACTAGTAATTCTGGTGTTCTTTCAAACTTTGCAGCAATCAATGACGTAACTTATGATAAGGTAGAGCCCGGATTAATCATTGCATATACATTATGTGAAGAGACAGATATTATACCTGTAACCTCATCAGGAGAAACCTCCAAATTCTGTCGGTCGAATAGAGCATAGGTGCGATTCTGGGCTCCACTGGAACTAGCTGCCCCTCTAGCACCTCTCCCACGACCAGCAGGTTGTACACCAGACGACGATGCAACAACAGTTGATCTCTAAGGTCGCGCCATACTACCCATGTCCCCTAGACACTCTCTCGTCAGATGCCCCGACATACCACATCGCAAGCAAATATTTGGTCCATACCAGCATTCACCTGAATGAAACTTCCCGCAGTACTGGTACAGTTGTCGAGAAAATCTTACTGTCTGTGAACCTCAAACCACACTGCTCTGCCCCGCATGACTGCCTATAGATCCTCAGAATTATGATGAAGTACCTACTGTAGGGGAATAAAATGATGGTCTAGGCGGTCGAGGAGAACTTCGAGGCCCAGATCCTCCTTGGGACACCATGAACTGTCTCATTGGTCTAGCCTTCTTTGGAAGCCCTCTTTCAAATTCATGTACCCTCCTTCGTTGCCTCTGATCCTCCATCTTTTGTGCAAAGGCCTGTATTCTGGCTATGTCCATATCTTTGTTCAAAGCAGGAATGGTACAGTCCCTTACCAAGTATGGCTCTAATATGTCCACATATCGATGGACTCTGTCTGTCATTGTGGCCATTACATTTGGGGAATATTGAGCTAAGGAATTAAACTAAAGACTGTATTCTCTAACACTCATATTCCCAAGACGGAGATTTAGAAATTAGTCTGCACGGTCCTGTCGGATCTCATATGGGAGGTAGTGATCAAGAAAGGCCGTTTTAAATTCCTCCCAACCAGATGGAGGTACATCAATACCCCTCGATCTTTTCCAGTCTTTATACAATAATATAGCTTCACCTTTCAGTCTATAACTCAAAAAAAGGTTAATTCTAGGCATCATAGGTGAATTGCATTGCTGAAGGACTATGATATCTCTATCCTATATCATTTGAGCAAAGCCAATGTGGTAGCAGACGCCTTGATTCGGAAGGCGGTGAGCATGGGTTGTTTGGCTTCTATTTCAACTTCAGCACAGCTGTTGGCTTTGTACATTCAGTTCTTAGCCAACGTGTTGGTTCGGCTCTATATTTTAGACTCCAGGTGGATCCTTGTGAATGTAAAGGCTTGGTCTACCTTATTTGAGTAGATTCAGAGTCGCCATTTGAGGATGGTAGGCTATATGACATCCATGATCAGGTGGTGAGGGGTGAGTTTAGTCCGGTTACCTTAGATCCTGAGGGTATTCTGAGGTTTAATGGTCGCATCTGTGTTCCAAGGGTTGGAGACTTGATTTAGTTAATATTGCGAGAGGCTCGTAGCTTGAGATATTCTATTCACCCTGGGACAACAAAAATGTATAGAGATTTGAGGCAGCATTACTGGTGGTGTAGCATGAAGAGAGATATTGCAGACTTTATAGCTCATTACCTTTGTTGTTAGTAGGTAAAGGCTAAGCATCAGTGACCAGGTGGGTTGCTTCAAGGGCTACCCATTCCTGAGTGTAAGTGGGAGCGGATTACTATGGACTTCGTGATCGGTTTACCTTGTTCTTCGCATGGTTTTGACAGTATTTGTGTCATCGTGGATCGGTTGACCAAGTTGATTCATTTTATCCTGATTCATATCTCCTTCGGTGCCGAGAGGTTAGCCTATATCTATATTTGAGAGATAGTTTGCCTTTATGGAGTACCCATATCCATTATTTTTTATAGAGGCTCAATGTTTACTTCTATCTTCTGGAGGACTTGTCAGGAGGAGTTGGGTACTCAGGTCGATCTTAGCACCGCATTCCATTATCAGACCAATGGTCAGTTTGAGTTGACCATTTAGGTTCTTGAGGATATTCCCCTCACATGCATGATGGACTTTGGAGGTCAGTGGGAGCAATACTTAGATTTGACAGAGTTCACTTATAATAATAACTACCATTCGAGCATTGAGATGGCACCATTTGAGGCATTATATGGTTGGTATTATTGATCTCTGATAGGTTAGTTTGAGACTTCAGATATTGGCCCCCATGGTACTAACTTACTTCGTGAGTCCTCGGATAAGGTGCGGGTGATTGGGGTAGGTTGAGGGTAGCTCAAAGTAGGCATAAGAGTTATGCTGATCGTAGACATTGTGCCTTGAGATTTGGGGTTGGTGATTGAGTTTTCCTCTGTGTATCATCCATAAAGGGCATGATGAGGTTTGGGAGAAAGGGTAAGCTCAACCCTAGGTATATTGGCCTATTCGAGATACTTCAGATAGTTGGGGAGGTAGCTTATGAATTGGTCTTACTCCCAGATTTCTCAGCTATTCATCCAGTTTTCCATGTCTCTATGTTGCAGCGTTACATCCCGGATGAGTCTTACATGTTTCGATGGGACTCGATTTAGTTGGACGAGAGTTTAGCATTCATAGAGGAGCCAGTCCTCATTTTAGCTAGGGATGTTAGACGGTTGCGCTCCAAAGAGATTCTAGTGGTTAAGGTGTAGTGGAGGCATTGTCCAGTTGAGCAGGCTACTTGGGAGATCGAGAGTGAGATGCGGACCCAGTATCCCCACCTGTTTGAGCCTTCAGGTACATCTTTACCCTTTACTTTTGAGGACGAAAGTCCTTTTAGTAGTGGATCTTGTAATGACCCTCCAGGTCATTTTCTGCATTTCCACATTGTTTTGACATTTAGAGCTTTCACATACCTTCCCAAGTCATTTATGACTTGTTGGAACTGACAGTTCAGTTACCGAGCAGTTCATTTAGATTTTAGAGCCATTTCCCTATTTTCAAATCATCGCTTTTCAAATTTGGCTATCGGGCCTAAATTCTTGGTAAACGACCTTGTTTGCCAATTTTAACAATTCCATCAGCTTTTGAACATTAATTTTAGGCAAGGGGGACCCTTGGTTCCGGTCCCGAGGCTTCCGAACTCGTTTTGGGCTATTGAGTGGAAAGTGATGAAAATGGTTATTTGGGTGTAAGACCCATATTTTATCGAAAAGAACTCGGATAGAAATTTTTATTGTGACATTGAGTCTGGAATGTCAAATTTGATACGGTATCATTATTCGTTTTTGTTCGTAGGGTTCTAAATGAATCCCGAGGACCCATTAGAAACTTAGCAAAATATTACGAAGTGTTGACGCTACTTCAGCTGGTGCAACCGCTTAAGTGGGTGTTTTGCATCTTAAGTGGAATCTGCTTTAGTGGCTTGGGTACTGCTTTATCAGCTAAATCCTTAGCCTCGCCTATCCGCTTAAGCGGATGCTTATCCGCTTTAGCGGTGAAAGTTTAAGCGGCACCTGCAGAGCATTTAATCCCCTTTTACCCATTTTTCTCTCATATTTCTAAGTGTTAGAGCATAAAAGCTCTAGAGAGATAATGGGAGAGAAGAGGCGATTCGTGGGTGTTCAAGGGAACTTGGAGAGTTCGTTAGCATCATTTTCCTCGTCTAAATCTTTATAAGTTTTGTCTAATTTCTTAGTTAATTCTCCGTTTAAGCCCAAAACCCTAGCTAGCTTTGTGGATTGATTTTGGGTGTTGTGATACTCAGAATTCACCCATTATTGAGGGTAAATGATCCTTGAGCTTTGAGGGACATTTTGACGAGTCCAAACTTGTGATTCCATAAGCGAGCCCCACATGGGATTTTTAGCTCGATTTTAGACCCGATGCATTTATATGGAATATGGGTATTGTTGTTCTCATATTTATGAGTAGATTGTTATTTTGATAGCGTGACATCATGCAGAGACTTCTCGAAAGGGCAAATCTCCACTTTAGCGAAGTTCATTGAGATTTCTTCGGCGTCTAGGTAGGCTAGGCTTACCCTTCTTATAGATTAAGCTTAATTATGGTATTAGTATGATATTATGCTTGTTTGGGGTGGGATTTATTGTTGGTTGCTTAGTTAGTAAAAGTTGGGTCATTTGGCCGATTTGAAGGCCGTTTCGGAGGTAGAATCAACCTATTTACCTTTCCGTTAGGTAAATTGATGCTTTGGGGTTGGGATATAGCTCCTAGCTCCTTGTAGACTTAGGAGGCCTTCTATCGCAACATTATCCTTAATCTTGAGCCTTAGACTATATAGTATATAGCTAGTATGAGGCTAAGTTAATGATCTTTAGCTTATTTAAAGACCGATTTGAGTTCGGCAAATTCTATTGACTTATGGTATTTAAAGACCGATTCGAGTCTAGTACATTCAATTGGTTTATGGTACTGAAAGACTAGTTTGAGTCTGACACATTCTATTGATTTATGGCCTTTAAAGACCGATTCGAGTTTGGGATACTCTATCTATTTAAGGCACTAAATTATCGGTTTGAGTCCGGCACTTGTGGTGAGTTATGAGGAGGGAAATATGGTTCAAGTCTGGTGTCTATGGGTTATTCCATGGTTTTATGGTATCGGTTCGAGTCCGGTGAGTTGTTGTTCGGAAGGGATTCATAAGTATGGTAATGGTATATTCCTTGATTGCATCCATTGGGCTTATGGGTGTCCGTTTGGATTAGTCTTCTCTTGTTTGTACCCTCTAGGCTTATGGGGTATCGGTTGTAATAGCTATTTTAATTTTGGCATCACGTATTTCTTTATTTACTTACCTATCTCAAAGCATGTTCTCAGGTTTGCCCCTCTCCCTTGACTTATTTTACATCCTCACATTTTATTACACTTTTATTATGATTTAGCTCAGTCGGCCAATGATGCCTACTTAGTACCATTGTTTTGGTACTCATACTACACTTCTGTATCTTTTCTAGTGTAGATCCAAGTACTAGCCGCCGCCGTTGATATTCTAGCCAGCTATCTACAGGTCTCGGAGATAGGGTGAGCTTTCAGAGCCCGAGCAGATCCCCTCTCCTTCCCCTAATTTTGGACAGTCTTTCACTTTGAGACTATTTGTATATTGATATTACTAGTACTCTTATTATTTTGCTAGTGGCTCTTGTACCGACCTTACCAGGTCATGGGATTCATTTTGTTCTTCCTCTTGTTTTATTTAACCCTATATTTTCATGCATGTATTATGGGCTGGATTTTTATTACTTTTGGTATCCTTCCTCCATTGCGCCCATTACTTATTGTTCTGAGCTAAGGCTTGGCTTACCTACTGGTGGGACAAAGTAGGTGCCATCATGACTTTGAAATTGGGTCGTGACACTTCTACAAGCCATTTATTGCCTCAGACTTAGTTATTATCAGCAGGATCCTCACTCTCATTTTTTTCTTTATCTTATTCCTATTGTATTGAGGATAATGCATACTTTTGATGTTGGGAGGGGGGTGATTTATTTTGGATCTATAATATTTTAGCCTATTTCTAGATATTTTATTTACGGTACTTTATTTTATTTTTGTGTGTGGCCTTGATTTGGTTCGGATGATGTTTGGATATTTTTTATTTGGGTTGTAATATTTTAGATTTGGTGTTTGGATTTCTTTGAGTGTGGTGTGTGATTTTTCATTTTAATTTCTTTACGTTTTATTTTATCTTAGTAGTTCGTAGTTTAGTTGCAAATAAAAACTCTTTTTGACATGCGTAATTAAGAGAAAAGTGTACTTGCAATAGAACAGTTTGACTCAAATGGAACTCTTGGGGTGATTTTTCACATGCACAACTCTTAGGAATGATAAAAATGTGCCCCTTTCAAAATATTTCTTTGGTTTAGTTAAACTAGTTAGGCGCTCATTATTTGTGAACATCTACATCTCGTCTTGACTACTTAAGTATCTTCTTTGATATGTGCTATAAATATGGTACATCAATTGAGGAAGGGTGCTTCGAGTATGCAATTGAGGGTCATGTGGGTGAGGATTCGACTTGATCTTGCGCATTGAGTCTACCAAGAACTTGACCGGTTGATCTTTAGCTAAGAAAAACTGTTCTATGTTAGAGAAGTGATCTTAGGCCTTTGATCGACAGTGAACCTCCAATTTGACCAAATTATCCTTCCCATGGTGAGTTGAGTGACCAATTTTGTCCCTAATTTGAGCCTTTGAACCTTTTTTCTTGGACAACCTTATTACAAGCCAAAACCCTTCTTCCATAAGTTCCTCTCTTGAACTAAACTCTTCTTGAAGCGTCTAGATGAGGCCATAAACCAACTTAGGCCAAAAGACTATGTTGGGGGTGGAGTAGCCTTTTGAGGTTAGTCTTGTGATCCAAAGTTCATAATATGAGGTCACCATTTACTTCCTCTTCTAATTATCCTCGTATCCTTTATATATATATAAAAAGTAAAAAATAAAAAGAGAGAAAATATTGAAATGCAATGAAAAAGAGTTGTAGTTGTGTTCTATTTTGTAAATATTCGAAGTAGAGTAATGTTTGAAAGGATAAGAAGAGGAAGATAGCTTGAAAATTTTAAATAATTGGTCCTTGGAGTTGTATAAGACACAAGCTTTGGGAAAGAAGTGTAATTGAGGTCTCTCTAGATGCTTTAAGGGGTTAGAGTCACTATAACCTTAACCTTCCCTACCTTACCTGTTGCCTACACTACAAGACGAAGAAAGACCTTAGTAATCTCAAATGTAGCATGCTCGAATATGGTGAAATGGAGCTTATGGACAAGCCTAGGGTGTGGTACTTATGTTCATAATTGTCATTGAGAGTGTGAGTGATTCATAGCAGTCCCTTGTTTTAATGCTGATCATTCCTTGAGGTAAGGGACTTTTTCGTGTGAGGGCACTTTATTACCATACTTGATAACTCTTTAATCTTGGTTGGAGTCTATAAGCATGTGTATGGTTTGGCAACATTTAGTCAACATTTGAGGCTTGTTGTTCACAAGTTGAGTGTTTTATCGGTGAGACTTGTGCCATTGTTTTCAAAAATATAAGGGCAAAGTGTTTTCACAAAAGAAGAATATGTCTAAACTCCTAAGCAGTACTGTTTGTAGGCATTGCTGATTTTGTTGTGTGTGCATTTATTTACTCAAGGAAGAGTAAAGATTTAAGTTAGGATGTTGATGAGTCGGCAATTTTTGACTCATTTGTCCTAAATATAGTAAGAAATCAAATCCTCAATGCCAATTTAAGTTAGTTTTAATATTGTTTGGGTAGACTTTCTTGGTAAAAGCCAAGAAGTGATTGGAAGAGCAAAAAAAAAAAGCAAAAAGATGAAAAATTAGAGCTCAAAATGCAAGGAGCATTGCCAAGGTAAATTGGCGCATTGCCAAAATTTTTGGCATATCACCAAATGGAAGATCCCATCGCGTAAAGTGACAGTTTAGCTAATTTTCAATCTACTGCGATGAGGAAGAGTAATTCGGCGTATCACCGAGCAAATCGGTGCAGCAGCTCCCTATTGCCAATAGTTATCAAAGCCAACCCCTGAAGCTTGAAGTTACTGTTGATTCAGTGAAGTAAGTATAATTCAGCATATCACCACGTGGATCGGCAATGATTTGGTCATCCGCCTAATTGGACGTAATGGCATTTATGTAATTTATTAACCCATTTTTGCTGAAGCTATAAAAGCCATTTTGTCATCTTGGAACCCTATTCTTTGTCAATTTTGAGATTTGAAAGATTGTAATTGAAATCCTAGAGTGGATTTTAGTTATTTTTGTTGAGTTTTTGTTTTGAATTCGAGATTCTCTTGGATTATTTTGGATTCCATGGAAGATTTAAATGAATATATGGGTATGTTTCTCTTATATTTTGTTAGGAGTAGTTAAATTTCTATCTTGGGATTATGTATGAATGAGTACTGATAATTATATGGGAATTTTTTGTTTGCCTCTTTAATTGATTATTTGTTATGGGTTTGACCTCTATTCCATGTTATTAACTTATAATTGAAGGTTGTAAACTCTAGTTAACCCTAGATCTCTTTCCCTCCTTGACAAAGGTGATAAGGGTGAGGAATAGTGGTCAATTATGACTTTATATCTATCATTTAATAGTAGTTCTTAGTCATAAGGCTACTAAATCAAAGTAGTAGGTTGGTTATAATGTACCAATTGTGAGGTGTTCAAAGAACCCGCTTGTGATGTTTAATGTTTTATTGAAAGATTGGCATTAAAATAAAAGACCTGGCCTACCCATTGCTATTAAAAAAACTTAGGTAAATATCAAATTACCCATACATGAACTCAATCTGATGAAAGCATAACCCCTAGTATCTTTAACTCTTGATTAAAAACTCTAGAACTCACTTTTGTAATCAAATTGAACATTTGATAAATTGAGCATAACAATGTTTGCATTTCTCCCCCATTTTACTTTATTGCATTATTTTTAGCATTACAAGCAAGCATATAGTCACTTGTGACACTCTAAGGTGAACCTATCACCTTCATTCCTCGTGGACTCGACCCCAACTCTAAGTTGGGTAAATATATTACTAACAACCACGTTCATTCATTTCTAGGGTGTATTTGAGCATTATCAGTGAGGCACTGGTAGAGAGGTTACCTTGAATGCAGACTAGTAGAGTCCCCTCTTCTGACATGGGTTCAATTCTCTGAGGCGTTCTTGGAGAAGTAATTTCCTCACAGCATGCACGAACATCTGAGATATGACTTCTCAAGGTTAGAGAAGGGTTTTTTGACAGTGTCTAAGTATGAGGCTAGATTTTATGGGTTAGATAGGTATAGAACCATAACTCTACCTTCTCAGCACGAGAGAGTCTGATGCTTCATCACAGGGTTGAGACTTCAGTTTCGTATGGCTACATAGAGCCTAGAATAGGTTTTTTATAGATATTCTTGATCATTCTCACACTATAGAGGATATACATCATAAGTCTTGTAGGGGCAGTAATTAAAACCCCCTATTATCAGGGTAGTTTTAGTGGCAGTCATAGTGGGTCATAATTTTGACGTAAGGGTTTCTATGGGAGGCAGGAAGATAACTTTGTCTCTCTAACTTTCTTCACTAACATTATCTGTTATTGTTCTCTAATGCGGGTGATCTATTTCTAGTGGCTGGTAAGTATGTCTTTCTTCAAGATCTACCTCACCTCATTCTCTCTTACATCCCTCTTTGTTTCCACCCATCCATTATCTCTCTCCAGCAAGGTTGAGCTACCCCCATCGCCGAACTACCTCTTTCAGTGACGCTGGGCCCTTATCTCTGGCGACAATGAAGAAACTCATCTTTTACTTCAAAATTTACTGTATTAATTAGTACTTCTAGACCCAAACTCTTGGCAGCCTTCTGGCATATCTCCTGAGACAATATTCCAACAACCAATTTCAATATCAACTTTTGCTGGAATCCAACAAATCAAGCAAGAGTATCGTCCTCTCATCTGCTATAGCTTTTCCAACCAGGTTCTTTCATTCCTTCCCTTCTTGATTTGGGTATGTATTTTTGGAAGCCTTTGCTGTCCATCTTCTTTTCTTTCTTATTCTACTACTTTACTCTATCTTATTTTCCATTCTTAAATCCTAAAATCATCTTTGTTGGCAGTATATTTCTTGTTATTGATTTTTGGGTGTTGATTTTTGCAAGCTAGTATATTGGTTGTACAACTCTTTATATTCTTGTTTTATCTATGGAGTTTGGCATGTTTTGTTAATCAGTAGTGGAACAGTTGAGTGCATTTAGCATATGTTCAAGTGTTGTAATTTATAGGAAGCTAGAGGTAGGATTAAAGATTTTAGGAATAGAATCTTGATCAAGTTTTGCCAGTTCCATATTTGCTTTACTAGTATCACTTTTTTGGGTAGTCTATCAGATCGATTTTAATTGCTTTTTGGTCATTGCATAGGTGCACTCGCTCATTCTAATCTAGTTATTTTTGTTTTGATTTATTAATTATGGGTTACTTAGATGCCCGATTTCATTCCTGTCTAGTTTTTTCTCTAATTTTTCCTGACTATTCTTCACTGGTTGTTAATGCATTATTAGTTCCTATCTCTTGTCCTTCTTAGCATATAGTTATGACAATCTTATCAAATTATTTGCATGCTTTCTTATTAAGTAGTGGCTTTGTTGGATGATGGTAGACTAGGATCATGTTATAGGTTGGAGTTGGGGTCAGGGTCGGGGTTGGGTCAGGATTGTGGTCTAGAGTGAGGTTGGGGTCAGGGTTAGGTTCTGGGTTAGGGTAGAGGTTAAGGTTTGGTTTTGGGTTGGTTGCGAGGGCTACTAGGGTTAAGTGGGTTAAAGGAGCCTGTAGGTTGAGAGTAGGGTTTTGAAATATAGCAACTCTTCAAGGTAAGTCCATAGTGTTCATGAAGATTCTTATGAAACGGATGATTGATATTGATTGTGTCTAGGATACCAAATAGGTAGGTTTTAAGGTGAAGGATGTGGATGGGTATATGTTGTGGTACTCATGAAGTGCGAGGCATAAGAATGGAGTAGATATCTTTATTGATGAGAGTTTAGGGGCCAGTAGTAGAGGTTAAGAGTGTCACCGATAAGTTGATGGAAATTAAGTTGGTCATTGGAGGGTCTACATTAAATATTATTAGTGCCTACACTCTGCAAGCAGGCTTGGAAGAGGAGGAGAAGAAGAGATTTTGTGACGTTTTTGATGAGGTGGTGACAGGTGTTCCGAGCAGAGAGATGCTTTTTGTATGAGGTGATTTCAGTAGGCACATCGGGTCATTATCAAGAGGATATAATGAAGCGTATGTAGGCTTTGGTTTCGGGTAAAGGAATGAAGGAGATGCCTCACTTTTGGATTTTACTAGGGTCTTTTGGTTGGTGGTAGTGACTTTGAGCTTCCCAAAGAAAGAGCCATACCTAATTACCTTTTGTAGTTTGGTGGACAAGACTCAAATAGACTTTTTGCTCCTTAGGAAGGGTAATAGAGCTCTATGTAAAGACTACAAGGTCAAACCTAGTAAGAATCTTTTGACCCAACATAAGCATTTAGTGATCGACTTATAAATTAAGAAGGATAGAAAGAAGATGGGTATAGAGGAACGGTCCAGAATTAAGTGGGATAGCTTGACTTCAGCCAT
Source organism: Capsicum rhomboideum (assembly GCA_031232105.1). Taxonomy (NCBI): domain Eukaryota; kingdom Viridiplantae; phylum Streptophyta; class Magnoliopsida; order Solanales; family Solanaceae; genus Capsicum; species Capsicum rhomboideum. Next base: position 59,417,502 of record CP124718.1, read on the forward strand.
TTATTTGGAGATAGAGGAAAAGTTGGTGACTAAGGGGCTTGGGAAAGTAGAAGGGACATGGATCGTATGTGTGAGATGACTACCAGTTGTATCAGGAAAATATATAGAGAGTGTTGGGTGTATCGAGAGGCCAAGCTGGCAATCACCAAGGGGACTGGTGGTGGAACGGGGAAGTTCAATGAAATGTGAAAAATAAGAAGGTGGCTTATGCGAAGTTGGTTGAGAGTAAGGATGAAGAAAAAAGCATACAATAGGGAGGAGTATAAGTTAGCTAGGAGAAAGGCTAAGTTAGCGGTTACAACAACATAGACAACAACTTTTGAAAGTTTGTATGCAGATTTAGGTAGTAAAAGGCCTATGACTTTGACTAAGTGAAGTGCATCAAGGGGGAGGATGGAAATGTTTTAGTTGAGGACATCCTTATTATGAGGAGGCGACAATGTTATTTCCATAAACTATTGAACAATGAGGGGGATAGAGGAATTGTGCTGGGGGGCTTGGTGCACTCTGAAACATATCACGTTTACTGTTATTGTAGGCATATAAAGGTTGAGAATGTCAAGGGTTCTATTTGTAGGATGCATAAGGGTAGGGTGACTGGGCTAGATGAGATTCCTATAGATTATTGGAAGAGCAGTAGTGGGGCAGGTATGAAGTGGCTGACTAAGTTGCTTAACATCATTTTCAGGATGGCAAAGATGCCCAAAGCTCGGAGATGGAGTAAAATGATTTCATTATACAAGAACAGGTGTGACATTCAGAGTTGCAACAATTATAGGGTTATCAAGTTGTTGAGTAACGCAATGAAGGTTTGGGAAAAGGTGGTAGAGATAAGTTTAAGTAAGATCGTGACTATTTTTTAGAATCAATTCAGATTTATGCCAGGTTGATCGACTACTGAGACCATTCATCTCGTGAGAAGATTAGTTGAGCAGTATAGGGAGAGAAAGATGGACTTACATATGGTGTTCATGTTTCTAGAGAAGGCATGCGACAAGGTCTTTAGGGATGTTCGTTGGAGGTTCAAGGGTACTAGAGGTGTTCATTTTATGTACACTTGGTTGATTAAGGACATGCACGAAAGACCAAAGACTCATGTGAGAATGGTGGGAGGAAATTCTGAGCACTTTCCTATTTTGACTAGGTTACACTAGTGATTGACTCTTAGTCCTTTTTTATTTGCCTTGGTGATGGATGTATTGACATGAAATATTTAAGTGGAGGTTCCTTAGTGTATGTTATTTGTTGAAGATGTAGTTTTAATTGACAAGAATTTAGGAGGAGTTAATGATAAGTTAGAGGTCTGGCGAAAAGCCTTAGGGTTTCAAGGGGTTTTGTTAAGTAGGGCCAAGAAGAAATACTTAGAGTACAAGTTCAGTGGGATGATGCATGGAGCTGATGTGATAGTGAAGCTGGATTCCCAGGCCATTCATAAAAGAGGTAGTTTCAAGTATCTTAGGTCTATGATCCAGGGGAATGGAGAGGTTGTTTAGGATGTCACCCACCATATTAGTGCAGGTTAGATGAAATGGAGTTTCCCTTCTAGAGTATTTTGTGATAAGAATGTACCTTCTAAACCTAAAGGTAAGTTCTACATAATAGCAGTCTGACTGGCTATGTTGTATGGAATGGAGTGTTTACCAGTGAAGATCTACCACATAAAAATATTGAAGGTAGTGGTGAATGTTGGATGTGTGGACTTACTAGAAGAGATAAGGTTAGAAATGAGATTATTCAAGAGAAGTGGAAGTGGGGAGGTGCGTGGATTCCCCAGTTTGAAGGTGTTGGCTCTATGGCTTCAGGTGGGGTATGGGTAGGCTGAAGAAATATTAGAAAGAGGTGATTAGACATGACATGGAGCAGTTACATCTTACTGAGGACATGACTGTAGATACGAAGGTGTGGATGATACAAATTAGGATAGAATATTAGTAGGTGGGAGTTTGTTCTTGCTAGTCGGGTGGGATGGTTTGTTTGTAGTCGTGCCAGTAGTTGTAGTTCTATGTGTGTGTCTTCTAGTTTCTTGTTCAAGATGTTTTAGTGATGTATAAGATATCAGGTAGATAGTTTATACCACTATTATGTGGGTCTCTTGATTTTGCTATGATCTATTGGTGTTATACCATTTTGTTTTTTATTTTATTATGTCTTTTTATTCTTTTTTGTCCTGAACTGAGGGTCTATTAGAATCAACCTCACTACTTCATTCTGAGGTGCTGGTATGGACTACGTACACTTTACCTTCCCCAAACCCCACTTTGTGGGAATATACTAGGTATGTTATTGTTATTATTGTTTTGGGTTTCAAGGGGAGGCATCAATAGTAGTACCATCAACAGTCTTATCTGCAGTATGGTCAGTCTAATAGACTTGTTCATGCTGCACTTCAGATTTTAGATGGGGGTTAGTGTCACGCCTCGAATCCCATTGGGGCGGACAGGCACCCGTACCCGTAAAGGCCCGAGAGAACCAACCTATGATCATATACTTCTTATGCATGTAATGGAGCTAACAAATGTGCTGCAGTGTATGTACATGATGTATCTCGATAAAATAAACCAGGTAGGTAAATACAAAATAGATATACAGGACTTGGCCGTTGGGACCACAACTTCTAAAAGACAAGACACTACCATGATTAACTTTACAATGTCTACAAAGCCTCTAAAAGATACAAAGACTTAATTAAGGTCAGGACAGGTCCCTGCCTTACACATAACCACTACACAATACCAAAAATATATACAACTGACTCAGAAAGCCCCGAATCAACCAGGAGCTCACCAATAGCCTTTAGGTGTCCTGTACTCCTACTGGAGAGATCTACTAGCTCCTGTGCCTACAATATGAAAGGTAGGGCCCCCAAAAGGGCCGTCAGTATGAAAGAATATACTGAGTATATAAGGCTAAAAGCAACTGTACATAATCCAAAAGTTTAAGTGACATCAAGTACAAGTGTATAGATAATGATAATAACCCACCTTAGCTGGTTTCTGGGAAACCACGTATAGTACATTCTTTACTTTCCTTTTTCCTTCTTTAATTTATAATATTCAATATGCCATGTATTACAAATGACCAATTGATTAGTGGTATACAAATCGGGATCAACCCATGCTTGGCTTACGCCCCTGAGCTGCCACCCACACAAATCAATCAGGATTGGCCCATGCTAGGCTTTCTCCCCTGAGCTGCCACTTGCACATAACCATCCTTAAATTTCTTACTTTATTTGGTCTTTGAGGTTGTTATATTGGTGGTTATAACATTATGGAACTTTTGGAATAACAGTGCTTGAGTAAAAAAGAACACGTGGATAAACATTTGATGTAATTGTAATTGCAATAAAGTAAAGAATACTTGTACACAATTGAAATGCTTAGGAGCCAAACTAATAGATAGATCTTAGTTGAATAAGATAGGAATACTCGAAATTGGCTAATGAAGGTAGATATGCCAACTTGAGAATAAACATATATTGAGGTACATTAAGACATTATGGAGTGGAAACAAGGTAGTTAACTACGTGGACATTTTATGATGCCAAAGGATACGAAAAAGAGTAACCTTACATACCTTATCTTACCAACACGTGCCTATAACAATTCATATCTTCCTTTAAGTGTTACTCTATAATTTAATTACATAATGAAACTAACATTAAAAGCTAATTACATTACAAGTTTACAAAATGATAATTAGTTACTTAACGGGAAGTAAAAACAGTCTGACTTCCTAAACACATTGTGTATCTCTACCCCCTTCTTTATACTTCCATATAACCTTATTCCACCTCCTTAAACTATAACTTACTACCTCACAACAACAATACCACTAAAACAGTCCACAAACCAACACAAATGTTACAAACCGATAGGATTTCCTACGAAGTTCGTACTTCACATTACCACCTCAATGAAAGTCCACATATTTCTTCAATCAAGACACTTAAATGACTTCCACAACAACATACCAAAAACAGTCCCCAATGATTTCAGAATTCACTTCAACATAACAAGAGAGTATTCTTTTTTCACTACACCAAACATTCCATATATAAACACGTATAAATATTTCCACCAAGTTATACATAAAGAGGAATGAATAAGGGGAAGAAACACACCTTCACCTACAAAAATTTCATCCCTCCGACTTAATTTCTTTATGACCTTAAGCTCATTTACAAGTTTAAACCACAAGAAAGGCAAATCCTTTAAAATAAACACAAGTGGACTGCCATCAAAAAAAGGGAATGCCCTCTACCTTTTAAACATAACCAATATGATTTCCACTACCTATTATACATATATTCAATTAATATATAAGGGTAAACACTTACCAAGGCTTGCAAACTGGAGGATTTATCCAAGAACCCTAGGGAAAATAGGGGCGGCTGGTTGGGGTTTTAGAGAGGAGAGAGTTTTTTTTAAATTAAAAAGATGGAATTGGCAAGTGAAATGTTAAGAAAAAGAAGGTGAATTTCATCTTATATACTCCCTCGTTTAACCACCTCTCTCCAGCCTTCCTTAGCCAAGTCTTTGGTCAAAAATAGTCCAAGTAGGTGATGCACCTACTTGGCTATACAAGCTGCTCATAAAGCAAGTAGGTGATGCACCAACTTGGTTTATTTCTAATTGGATCACATCATAATGGGCCTTAGACAAATTTAGTTATTGGGCTGGTCATCCTTCCCTTTAATTTGGGCCTCAAGTGAGTCCATTAATATGCCTCAATTTGGTCCAATAATCTAAGTAGGTGATGCTTAGGTATTGGGATGGTCATTTTTCCCATTTTGTGCAATTAGTTTGGGCTTCAATTGAATCCATTGACATATGTCCCAAATGCAGCCCAATAGCTTAAGTAGGTAATACGCCCACTATCTTAATTAAGTCACGAAAGTACCTCGCTTATGTTCTCCCCTTTTTTCAACGTCTTAATACATCTACCTTAATCCACCACTTAACTTTAACTTCACACTTAAATACATCCTCAATATCAAGTTTGAATACTTTTATCCATGCTAGGTTGGTTATATAAATTTTGGAAATGTACGGGGTGTTATAACTTTGCAACAAAAAAATATCCAGTCTGTTACCTACTACCACAAGTCCGTAACAAGTTCCATATAAGTAAGAGTAGTGTCTATATAATACGGGGTGTTACATCCTTTCCCCGTTAGAAACATTCGTCCTCGAATATTAATATCATCACTACTCAGCCTTAACAAGTTTGAGCCTAAGTTTAATCTTTATGCTACCACCTAATACTTATATATATACTTACTTGTTATTGCTCCAATTCATCATCTAGGACTTCCTCTTTGGTTTCAAATAATTGAGGATACTTAAATTTCATCATTTCCTCTGCTTCCCATGTGATCTCTTCTACCTGCTGATTCCTCCGAAGTACTTTTATGAAAGCTACTTCTTTATTTCTTAACTTCTTAACTTGTCGATCCAGAATAGCAATAGGTACTTCTTCATATTTGAGATCTTCTGTAACTTGTACATCCTCAGTAGGAGTAATATGAGATGGATCTCTTATACACTTTTGAAGCATTGAGTCGTTAAACACTGGATGAACTGTGGAGAGTTTTTGGGGTAGTTCCAACTCTTATGCGACTTGGCCAAATCTTCGGATAATCTTATATGGTCCTATATAACGTGGGCTTAGCTTTCCCTTTTTCCCAAATCGCATCACCCCTTTCATTGGCTACACTTTCCAAAATACCCAATCACCTATAGCAAACTCCAATCCCCTTCTTCTAACATCGGCATATGATTTGTGTCGACTTTGGGCTATTCCTAGCCGTTGTTGTATCACCTTAACCTTTTCCATGGCTTGATGAAAAGGATTTGGTCCAAATAAAACAGTCTCACCTACTTCAAACTACCCAATCGGTGACCTACATTTTCTCCCGTATAAGGCTTCATAAGGAGCCATCTTGACACTTGAATGATAGTTGTTATTGTAGGCAAACTCAATAAGAGGTAAATGATCTTCCCAACTACTTTTAAAGTCTAATACACAAGCTCAGAACATATCTTCAAGTGTTTGTATCGTACGTTCTACTTGTCCATCCATCTGAGGGTGAAAAGATGTACTTAAATTCACTTGTGTACCAAACTCCTTTGAAAAGACTTCCAAAAGTTTACAGTAAATTGAGCTCTCCTATCAGATATAATAGAGATCGGAACTCCGTGTAGTCGAACTATCTCTTTAACATATAATTTCGCATACTCTTCAACTGTATAAGTAGTCTTAACAGGAAAGAAGTGTGCTGATTTGATAAGTCTATCAACTATTACCCATATAGAATCAAACTTCCGAATTGTGCGAGGTAAACCAGTGACGAAATCCAAATTGATCATGTCCCACTTCCAAATTGGAAGATCCATATGTTGCATATAACCTCCAGACTTCTGATGTTCTACTTTTACCTGTTGATAATTTTGACATTAGGCTACAAATTCTGCAATGTTCTTCTTAATGTCACCCCACCAATATAATGCCTTCAGATCATGGTACATTTTAGTTGATCCCGGATGGACAGAATACCTGGAATGATGTGCCTCTGTCATAATCTTTCTTCTTAACTCATCTATATTAGGTACACATAATCTATCTTGGCACTAAAGCACTCCTTCTTGCGTAAGCTCAAATGCTTTCATCATATCTTGTTGTACATTCTCCTTAAGCTGTAATAAAATAGGGTCTGTATTCTGCTTTTGTCTTACTTTAGTTACTAATGAGGATTCTACTGCATTTTGCACAATAACACCTTTATTTGGAGTTTCAAGAAGGCGAACTCCCAAGCTAGCTAGTTGATGTAGATCTTTGATTATCCCTTGTCTTTCTGTGAGCTGGCCATAATTGCTACCTATTGCCTTACGACTTAGTGCATCAGCTACCACATTTGCTTTCCCCGAATGATATAAAATATCAATGTCATAATCTTTTAATAGTTCAAGCTACCTCCGTTGCCTCAGATTTAGGTACTTCTACTTAAAGATATATTGCAAACTCTTATGGTCGGTGTATATATCAACATGAACCCCATACAAGTAATGGCGACATATCTTTAAAGTAAATATTACTGTTGCTAGCTCAAGATCATGCGTCGGATAATTTTTCTCATGTGGACGTAATTGTCTTGAGGCATAAGCTATAACTTTACCATGCTGCATCAATATACATCCCAAGCCAATTCCTGACGCATCACAATAAACCACATAACCTTCTGTGCCTTTTTGAAGTACCAATATAGGTGTAGAAGTTAACTTATTCTTCAGATCTTTGAAACTCTTTTCACATACATCGTTCCATTGAAACTTGGTTGCCTTGTGTGTTAGATTTGTTAAAGGTGCAGCAATAGAAGAAAATCCTTCAACAAACCTTTTATAATAACCTGCCAATCCGAGGAAACTACGAATCTCTATAGGTATTGTAGGTCTTGGCCAGTTCTTCAAAACTTTTATCTTTTGAGTATCAACCCTTATTCCTTCATCAGATACAATATGACCCAAGAATGCTACAAATTTTAACCAAAACTCACATTTACAGAACTTTACAAATAACTTACGATCACGAAGAATCTGCAACTCCTATCATAAGTGACTAGCATGGTCCTCTCTTGATCTTGAATAAACAAGAATATCATCTATAAACACTATCACAAACACGTCTAAAATGGCTTAAACACCCTATTCATCAAATCCATAAAAGTTGTTGGTGCATTTGTTAGCCCGAAGGACATAACAAAAACTAATAATGACCGTACCGTGTTTGAAAGGTTGTCTTGGGTATATCTCTCTCTCTGACCTTTACTTGATGGTAACCCGACCTCAAGTCAATCTTTAAGAAACATTTAGCACCTTGTAATTGATCAAACAAATCATCAATTCTAGGGAGGGGGTATTTGTTCTTAATTGTCACCTTATTCAATTGCCGGTATGCAATACACATTCTCAACGTGCCATCTTTCTTGCATAAAAATAACACTGGTGCACCCCACGAGGACATACTAGGCCTTGTGAATCCCTTTGCTAGAAAGTCTTTTAATTGCTCCTTCAATTCCTATAATTCTGCCGGGGCCATTCTATATGGAGGAATAAAGATAGGTTTAGTACCTAGAATCACATCAATACCAAATTCTACTTCTCGTTACCGAGAGATCTTCAAGAAATTCATTTACCACTGGAACAGATTGAATAGTCGGTGGATCCACATCTGTATCTTTCACCCTTACTAGGTGACATATGTACCCCTTGGATATCATTTTCTTCACCTTAAAATAAGAAATAAACTTACCTTTTGGCGCTCCAACATTACCCCACCATTCAAGGACTGTCTTCTTTAGAAAATGAAAATGTACCTTCTTCATTCGGCAATCTACTGTGGCCTAACAAGAAGCCATCCAATCCATACCCATTATAAGATCAAAATCTACCAACTGGTGTAGATACTTCAAATGGCTTAACTAATGATTCTGGTGTTCTTTCAAATTTTCCAGCAATCAATGGAGTGACATACGATAGTGTAGAACCCAAATCAATTAATGCATATACATTATGTGAATAGATAGATAATGTACCTGTAACCACATCCGTAGAAGCCTCCGAATTTTGTCGATCCACTAAAGCATAGGTACAATTTTGGGCTCCACTAGAACTAGTTATTCCTTTACTACCTCTTCCACGACCACAAGGCTATACACCTCTACCTAAGAAAGGAACCGATGATGATGATTCAACGGCTGATCCAGAAGGTCATGCCATACTACTCGTGCCCCTCTATGGGCACTCTCTCATCATATGCCCCGATATACCACACCAAAAGCAAGCATCCATCCCAAACCAACATGCACCTAAATAAAGCTTCTCGCATTGCCTACATGGCTGATGAAAAGCCCTTAATTGGCTCATACTTCCTTGTTCTTGATACCTTGCTGTCCGTGAACCATGAATTTCACTTCTTTGCCCAAATTGGTTGCCGCTAAAGCTTTGGAATTGGGGTGGAGCACTTGCTATAGAGTAGGTAGGTGATGGCCTAGGCAGTCTATTAAGAAACCGAGGCCTAAACTCTCTTTGGGATGCCATGAACTGCCCTGTAGGTTTAGCCCTCTTGGAAGGTCCTCTTTTAAATTCCTGTGTTCTTCTTTTTTCCCTATGATTTTTAATTTTTTGTGCAAAAGCTTGTATCCTTGCTATATCCATGTCTCTATTCAAAGCAGCAATAGTACAATCCTTAACGAAATACAGATCTAATCTATCTATATATCGATGAACTCTATCATCCATAGAAGCTACTACATTGGAGCATACCTAGCCAAAAAGTTAAATCGAAGACTTTACTCCCTCACGCTCATATTACCTTGACGAAGATTTAATAACTGATCTGCACGAGCCTCTCGGATCTCAAATGGAAGGTAATGATCAATAAATGTCATTTTGAACTCTCCCCAACTGGCTGAAAGTGCATCGGTGCCTCTAGATCATTTCCAATCTTCATAACATAAGATAGACACTCTTTTAATCAATACGCTGCAAGTTCAACTATCTCTACACCATATACATGCATGACATCCAAAGCCCTTTGGATTTGATCCATAAAGTCTTGTGGGTCTTCATTAAGATCTGATTCAGTGAATGTGGGAGAATCCAATTTGAGGAAATCCTGTGTCTGTAGACTAGCTACCCTATCCGTAACACCCATACTTGTAGTTGGCCCAGCTTGTCCTTGACCTTGTGCAGCAACTACACAAGTCAATAATTGCACCGCGTTCCTTAAATCTTGCTCACTAGTATTAATAGGTGATTCTGGGAGTACTCCTCTCCTTCTTAGCTCTTCTGGGGATGGAAGAGTAGAAGAAGTCCGAGATACAAACTCATCTTTAGCTTAACTTTGATTAGTTCTTCTAGGTGGTGACTTGCTAGTTCCTTCTTCGGCGGCCATATCCACTTGCTTACTTTTATTCTTACTACTTCTAATAATCGGCATTTTCACTATATAGAGAAAAAAACATATTTAAGGTTAAATACAAATCAACCTACTTCATTGGCAATGAAGAAAAAGAAACAAATCCTAAATTTACGGTAGCCTCCTACTTATAGATGTGGTGCACAACACACCCATAAGCAAGACTCTGCATATTCACAACTTTGTAGACTCCCTAGGACGACCCGCTCTGATACCACTTTTGTCAAGCCTTAAATCTCATTGGGGTGGACAGGCACCCGTAGCCATAAAGGCCCTAGAGAACCAACCTATGATCATATAATTCTTATGCATGTAATAGAGCTAACAAATGTGCTGCCGTGTATGGACATGATGTATCGATAAAGTAAACCAGGTAGGTAAATACAAAATAGATATACAGGACTTAGCCGTTGGGACCACAACTTCTAAAACACAAGACACTACCATGCTTAATTTTACAATGTCTACAAAGCCTCTAAGAGATACAAAGACTTATTTAAGGTCGGGACAGGTCCCCGCCTTACACATAACCACTACACAATACCAAAAATATATACAACTGACTCAGAAAGCCCCGAATCAACCTGGAGCTCACCAATAGCCTTTAGGTGACCTGTACTCCTACTAGAGAGATCTACTAGCTCCTGTGCCTACAGCATGAAAGGTAGGTCCCCCAAAAGGGACGTCAGTACAAAAGAATGTACTGAGTATATAAGGCTAAAAGAAATTGTACATAATCCAAAAGTTTAAGTGACATCAAGTACAAGTGTATAGATAATGTTAATAACACACCTTAGCTGGTATCTGGGAAACCACGTACTTTACATTCTTCACTTTCCTTTTTCCTTGTTTCCTTTATAATCTTTAATAAGCCATGTAGTACAAATGACCAACTGATCAGAGGTATACAAATTGGTATCGGCCCATGTTAGGCTTACGCCCCTGAGCTGCCACCTACACAAATCAATCGGGATCGGCCCATATTAGGTTTCGCCCCTAAGCTGCCACCCGCACATAACCAGCCTTAAATTTCTTACTTTATTTAGTCTTTGAGGTTGTTATATTGGTGGTTATAACATTATGGAACTTTTGGAATAATGGTGCTCCAGTAAAAAAGAACACGCGGATTAACATTTGATGTAATTGTAATTGCCATAAAGTAAAGAATACTTGTACACAATTGAAATGCTTAGGAGCCAAACCAATAGATAGATCTTAGTTGACTAAGATGGGAATACCAGAAATTGGCTAGTGAATGTAGACATTCCAAATTTATAATAAACATATATTGAGGTACGTTAAGACATTACAGAGTGGAAATAAGGTCGTTAACTATGTGTACCTTTTATGATGCCAAAGGATACGAAAAAGAGTAACCTTACATACCTTATCTTCCCACCACGTGCCTATAACAATTCAACTCTTCCTTTAAGTGTTACTCTACAATTTAAGTACATAATGAAACTAACATTAAAAGCTAATTACATTACAAGTTTACAAAACGATAATTAGTTACTTAACGGGAAGTAAAAACAGTCCAACTTCCTAAACGCATGGTGTATCACTCCCCACCTCTTCATACTTCCATATAAACTTATTCCACCTCCTTACACTATAACATACAACCTCACAACAACAATACCACCAAAACAGTCCACAAACCAACACAAATGTGACAAACCGATAGGATTTCCTACCAAGTTCATACTTCACATTACCACCTCAATGCAACTCCACATATTTCTTCAATCAAGACACCTAAATGCCTTCCACAACAATATACCAAAAACAGTCCCCAATGATTTCAGAATTCACTTCAACATAACAAGAGAGTATTCTTTTTTTACTACACCAAACATTCCATATATAAACACGTATAAACATTTCCACCAAGTTATAAATAAAGAGGAATGAATAAGGGGAAGAACCACACCCTAACCTACAAAAATTTCATCCCTCCAATTTAATTTCTTTATAACCTTAAGCTCCTTTACCAGTTTAAACCACAAGGAAGGCAAATCCTTTAAAATAAACACAAGTGGACTGCCATCAAAAAAAAGGGAATGCCCTCTACCTTTTAAACATAACCAATATGATTTCCACCACCTATTATACATATATTTAATTAAGCTATAAGGGTAAACACTTACCAAGGCTTGCAAAGTGGAGGATTTATCCAAGAACCCTAGGGAAAATAGGGGCGGCTGGTTGGGGTTTGTGAGAGGAGAGAGTTTTTTTAAATTAAAAAGCTGGAATTGGCAAGTGAAATGTTAAGAAAAAGAAGCTGAATTTTAGATTATATACTCCCTCTTTGAACCGCCTCTCTCCAGCCTTCCTTGGCCAATTCTTTGGTCAAAAATAGTCCAAGTAGGTGATGCACCTACTTGTCTATACAAGCTGCTCATAAAGCAAGTAGGTGATGCACCTACTTGGTTTATTTCTAATTGGATCACATCATATTGGGCCTTAGACAAATTTAGGTATTGGGATGGTCATCCTTCCTTTTAATTTAGGCCTCAAGTGAGTCCATTAATATGCCTCAATTTGGTCTAATAATCTAAGTAGGTGATGCTTAGGTATTGGGCTGGTTATTTTTCCCATTTTGTGTACTTAGTTTGGGCTTCAATTGAGTCCATTGACATATGTCCCAAATGCAGCCCAACAGCCTAAGTAGGTAATACACCTACTATCTTAATTAAGTCACGGAAGCACCTCGCTTATGTTCTCCCCTTTTTCCAACGTCTTTATCCACCACTTAACTTTAACTTTACGCTTAAATACATCCTCATTATATCAAGTTTAAATACTTTTATCCATTCTAGGTTGGTTATATAAATTTTTGAAATGTACGGGGTGTTATAACTTTGCAACAAACAAATATCCAGTCCGTTACCAACTACCACAAGTCTATACCAAGTTCCATATAAGTAAGAGTAGTGTCTATAGAATACGGGGTGTTACAGTTAGCCTAGTTATAGTGATTTTAGTGGTCAGGGCATCGGTCAGCCATCGCGGGGTGTTCACCTAGGGGCTTCAGGCTATAGTGGTCATTCTGGGTCAGGAGGTCCCTCTAATTAAGTCATGGCACCAAGGGAATGCTTTGATTATGGGGTTGTTGGTCACTTTACTAGCGAGTGTCCCTGGTTTGGGATGATCGAGTCTTTTATAAATGGTGTTTATCCTATTAGAATGGTGGTGCCCCTAGTCAAAAGTGGTACACAGCATTGTAGGGGTGCTTCCTAGGGTTCTTATGGAGGTACTCAGGTAGAAAAAGTTGGTGGTTACATAGTTTCCTAGTCTGTATGAGAGTGGGTTTATTTGTATACTTTTCTCAGCAGGTCGGAGGCTGAGGCTTCAGATGTTGTTATTATAAGTATGATTTTGGTTTTCCATCATCTGGCTTCTGTGTTTTTTTTCTCAGGATCCACATCTTATGTCTCTGATTATTATACATCTATGTTGGGATTGTCTTATGAACCACTATATGTACCTATGGATGTGGCTACTCTAGTAGGTGATTCTTTAATAATGGATCATAGATATAGGTCCTGTATTGTGACTATTGAGGAGTACAACAATTAGGCCGATCTTATTGTACTTTATATGGTTAACTTTAATGTTATTTTGGGCATGGACTAGTTATCCCCCTATCATGCTGTCTTAGATAGCTTTGCCAAGACCTTACCTTAGCCATGCCTGTCATACCACCAATTGGGTGGTAAGGTGCTATTAGTCACACGTTGAGGGGGATCTTATCTTATATTCAGTATGGGAGACTGGTATCGAGAGGTTGTTTGGCTTACATTGCGTATATTTGATATATTAGTAGTAACAGTCGTTTTCTTGATTTTGTCCGTATAGTCTGTAAGTTTTGGATATTTTCCTACCGACCCACATGACCATCCTCCTGAGTGTGATATAGACTTTGTGACTGATCTTTCATCGGGCAACCGACATGTTTTAATTCCACCATATCATATGTCTCTAGATGAGCTAAAAAGGCTGAATGTCAGCTTCAAGATCTTCTAGGTAAGGGTTTTATTAGGCCAAGTGTATTGCTATAGGGTGCCCCTATTTCGCTTGTGAAGAAGAAAGATGGTTCTATGTATATCTATATCGATTACAGGTAGCTCAATAATGTGATAGTTAAGAATAAGTATCATATGCCACGTATCGATGATCTATTTAAGGATTCTAGTGGAATTTTTTCTAAGGTAGACCAAGTGCAACCATGTTTTCTAATATTGATGTGAAAAATGGCTACCACCAGTTGAGGATCCGAGAGGCAGACATCCCTAAACAACCTTTAGGATTCATTATGGCCATTACGAGTTCCTAGTGATGTATTTTTGGTTGACCAATTCTCCAACAACTTTCATGGACTTGATAAACTATTTCAAGCCCTATTTAAACCCCTTCATGATTGTGTTTATAGATGACTTATTTGTTTTCTTTAGAAGTAGGGAGGAGAACGAGCAATATATGAGGATAATGCTCCACACCTTGATAGATTAGCAGCATTATGCCAAGATCTCAAAGGGAAAGTTCTGGCTTGAGTCTATAACATTTTTTGTCCATATGGTATTCAAGGATGGGATTATGGTAGACCCAATAAAGAGTGAGGCTGTTAGTGATTGGACTTAGACCAATTTTCTTAGAGAGGTTCGCAGTTTCATTGGGCTGACAGGTTACTATAGATGATTTGTCGAGGGGGTTCTCTTCTATAGCAGTACTACTGCCCAAATTGACTTGGAAGAATATTCCATTCTAGTAGTCTGAAGAGTGTGAGTTGAGCTTTCTGAATCTCAAGGCCTTACTCACTTCAGCTCCTATTTTGACTCCTCTAATTGAGGGTGAGAGGTTTACAATGTATTGTGACACTTCAAGTGTTGGTTTGGGTTATGTTTTGATGCAGTAAGGCCGAGTTATTTCATATGCTTCTAGACAGCTGAAGTTGCAAGAGCGCAACTATCCCACTTTTGACTTAGTGTTAGTGGTCGTGGTTTTCGCGCTTAAGATTTGGAGGCATTACTTATATGGTGTTCACTGCAAGATATTCATCGATCATCATATCCGTTAGTATATTATTTGTCAGAGGGAACCAAATTAGAGGCAACACAGGTGGATAGAGTTGCTGAAGGACTATGATATTTCTATTTTATACCATCCGGACAAGGCAAATATTGTAGCCGGTGCCTTGAGTAGGAAGGTGGTGAGTATGGGGAGTTTGGGCTTTATTTAAGTTTTGGAAAGACCATTGGCCTTGGACATCTAATCCTTAGCAAACAAGTTGGTTCGGCTTGATATTTTAGATCCCAAAAGGATTCTTACTAGTGTTGATGTCGGCTCTACATAGATCAAGTAGATTTAAGTGCGGGAATTTAAGGATAGTCGGTTGTGTGAAATTCGAGATCAAGTAATGAGGGGTGAGGCCAGGAAGGCAGTCCTTGTTTTAGAGTGTGTCTTGATATTTGAGGGACATATTTGCATTATAGGGGTTGGTGATGTGATTCAGTTGATATTACAGGAGGCCCTTAGTTCTAGATATTCCACTCATGTTCGTACTGCTAAGATGTATAAAGTGTTAAGGTGGCATTACTTGTGGTATGGGATAAAGAGGGATATAGCAGACTTCATATCTCAGTGTTTGTGTTTCCAATAGGTGAAGGTCCAGAATTTGAGACCTGGTGGTTTTATTCAGATGCTACTCATTCTTGAATGGAAGTGGGGGTGGATTACTTTGGATTTCATTTGAGGAATATCGTACACTTCTTAAGGTTCTGATAGTGTTTGGGTCATCATTGATTGGTTGAGCAAATTTGCTTATTTTCTATTGATTCAGATCTCTTACAGTGCAGAGAAGTTGGCTTAGATGTATGTTCGTGAGATATTCAGTTTGCACAAGCTGCCAGCATCCATCACCTTTGATAGAGTTTCTTAGTTCATATCCAACTTTTGGAGGGCATTTTAGGAGGAGTTGGGTACCAAGGTTGATCTTAGCATAACATTTCACACCCATGCTAATGTATAGTTTAAGAGGACTACTCAGGTACTAGAGGATATGTTGGAAGCTTGTGTTATTTAATTTGGAGGTCAGTAGGATTGGTACATTCATTTGGCAGAGTTCTTATATAATAACAACTACCATTCGAGTATCCAGCTGGCTCCATTCGAGGAATTATATGGTAGGCAATACAGATGTCTGATAGGGTAGCTCAATGTTTTTATAGCTAGGCCTCAAGGTACAGACTTGTTTCATGATTTTTTGGATAGGGTTTGGATGATTCAGTATATCCTACGGGCATCTTAGAGTAGAAAAAAGATATACGATGATTGCAGGCTTTGAGTGTTAGAGTTTGCAGTTGGTGACCATGTCTTCCTTTGAGTGTCACCCATGAAGGGCGTGATGATGTTAGGGAGGAGGGTCAAGTTCAACCCAAGGTATTTTGAGCCATTTTAGATTCTATGGAAGATTGAGGATCTAGCTCATAAGTTAGCCTTGCCTCTAGCATTCTCTACCATTCACCAAATTTTCCATGTGTCAATGCGCTGGTATTACATTCCAGATGAGTCTCACGTGCTCCAGTGGGACTCAATTAAGTTGGACGCTAGTTTGACCTTCATGGAGGAGCCAGTTTGAATTTTAGCCAGAGATGTCAGACAGTTGTACTCTAGGGAGATTATGGTGGTAAAGGTTAAGTGGAAACACCATCCAGTTAACAAAGCTAATTTGGAGACTAAGCATGACCTGAAGGCCCAGTATCTTCACCTGTTTGAGCCTTTAAGTACTTCTTGACTCTTGACTTTCGAGGACGAAAGTCCTTTTAGTAGTGGATGTTGTAATAGCCCTCTAGGTTATTTTCCTCTCTTTTGTTCTTTTTCTGTATTTAGAGTTTTCTTATAGATACCTCAAGTCAGCTATGACTTGTTGGGACTGATAGTTTGGTTTCCATGCAGTTCATTTTGTTTTTATGGAAGTTTTTCTATATTGGAGCTTATGAAGTAGAGAAAATTGTCTCAGGTCAAAACATCAGGTAAACAACCTCGAATGGCAATTCTGACAGTTTCGTCATCTCCAAAATATATATTTAGGCAAGGGGGATCTTTGGTTAGTGTCCCAAGGATTTTGGGCTCATTTTGGGCAATTGGTTAGAAATCAATAAAAATAAAATAGCAGGTGTGGGGCCTATATTATGTTGAAATTAACTCTATTGGAAATTTCATCAATTTTTTTATATATGAAATGTTGTTTTTTGTAGGGTAGCATAGTTTGTTCGTGTACATAGGGTTTTAACTGAATCCCAAGCACCCGATCCTAGTCTTTTTATACTTAGCTAGAAATTTCTGGTGCATTAGATAGTGCATCCACATGAGCAGTAAATTGGTCTCTTAAATGGGGCTGCTTAAGTGGTTCAACTTTAGCATCCAAGAGGTCAGTTAGGCACCTAGTCCTGATGTCACCATCCGTCACTTAGTTGGGATCTTCACCGCTTAAGCGGGAGCGGCTTAGGTGATGGTATGGGTAAATAGTGACCCTTGCTTAAATGATGGGTCAACTGCTTAAATGGCCAAACCTCTGCTTAAGCAGAGGTCATTGTATATAAACCCCACTGTGTCTTCTTTATTCATTTTTTCAAAATTTTCTCTATATGAGTATTGTGAGCTTGTAAATCAGGTTAGGATCACAGTTTTGAGCTAAGGCTTGTTAGTAGCTGGACGAGTGACCTTCTTATCACCTATAATTTGTAAGTTCTGACCTTAATTCAACTTAAATTCTAGTTTTAATTCTCAATTTTTCCTTTCATTATTGGAACAATTTTGAAGTCGTTGTTAGGCTCTGATTGTGCTCAATTTTGAAGCACAATCGTTGCACGGAGAGGGATCTAGTGATAGACATAATTCTTGATTCCATCTGTGGGCCCCATAAACCAATTTTTAGCCTGATTCCTTAACCAGATCATAAGTTTGCTATATTGGATATCGTTAATCTCAACACCTATATTACTACTTTGATGTGGCAGTAGTTAGAGGTTTCTCAAAAGGGAAATTCTCAGATATAGTGGATTGCTAGTTCGTTCGTCGGCATCCACATAGTCTAGGCTTAGCGTTATTCAGACTTTACTTATTTATTTAATTGGCGTGGTAAATTGCTAATTATAGGTGGGATGTTATGGTTTAGATAGTCTTTAAGGTAGTTTATGATATTTTTAGTTGGGTAGGGTGATTTAGGGTAGATTTTTGCCTTGGATTCCTTAGGTCCGACTGTTGCTTATCTTTTTGGACTTATCTTAGCGTACCCAGGGCCCTTGGGATTGGATTTAGATGCCTGTCTAGGCTTGGATAATTGTTTACCTTAGGTTGGGTTTCGCGACTTATATTTAGCACAATATCTTTTTTAAGATAGAGTGTGTTAGGATAGTGTCTCGTCATATTATAGATGACAATAAATTACCTAAGTTGCGTGATAGTGGCCTGATTAATTATGTTGGGTCGTGTAATGATCCTCCAAGTCATTTTCAGCATTTCTATACTATTTTTGCTTTTAGAGCTTTCCCATAGCTGCCCCAACTCATTTATGACTTACTGGAGCTGACATTTCGGTTATTGGGCAGTTCATTTAGTTTTTAGAGTCTATTCCCTATTTTTGAAGTCTTCGCTCTTACGAATTGGGTATTGGTCCTAAAATTTAGGTAAAAGCTCCTGTATGCCATTCCGATAGTTCCATTAGCTCCGGAACTTCAATTTTTTGCTAGAAGGACCCTTGGTTCGAGTCTCGAGGCTTTCGAACTCATTTTAGGCTATTGGGTGGATTTTAATTAAAATAGCTCTTAGGTGTGTGACCCACATTTCATCTAAACAAACTCGGATAGAAATTTCGATAGCACCGTTGAGTCCGAAATATTGAATTAAGTCCGGTGGCATAGTTCATTCCATTCATGGGATCCTGAATGAATCCTACGGGTCCAATCATAGTTTTGGTAATTGGCCAAAACTACTGGTGTAGCTCAGCTGGTGTAAGCCAAAAATGACCTTCGTATTTGTGTTGTCTTGGTCGCATTCGCAAAGGCCAAGGTAATAGCAAATTGCGATCGTGAGACCTTTGTCGCATTCGTAAAGGTCATGTTTATCGTCAATCACATTCGCCAGCTTGTCTCTGCATTTGCGAAGGGTCTCTGCCAGACCGGACCAGAATTTACCCTTTGCAATTATGGTGGACCGATTGCGTTAGCGAAAGGTAAATCGAGTAACATGTGGCATTCCTAATGGGGTCCCTGTGATCGTGATAAAGGTACCCCTGGTAGTATTAAATGTAGAGAAACCCGATTTTCTCTCATTATTTCCAAGTTCAAAGTTCATTAAAGCCCTAGAAAGCTTAGAGAGAGTTAAGGTTGATCTTTGGGTGTTCAGAAACAGCTGGAGGCTTGATTGTAGTCATTTTCCAGTCGATTATTCTGTAAGTTTCCATTAAATTCTTGGTTAATTCTCTGACTTAAATCCAAATCCCTAGTTTACTTTGTGGGTTGATTTGTGTTCGTTTGTACTTGGAATTTACCCATTTTTTAGGGTAAAGGATCCTTGAGCTTAGAGCGACGTGTTAATGGTTTTGAAGTTACAATTTTGCAAGCAGGCCAATTTTTAGCTCAATTTTAGACTCGGAGCATTAATATGCAATATTAGTATTATTATTCTCGTGCTAATGCATAGATTATTTTTTTGATAGAATAGAAACGTGCAGAGGCTTCTCAAAAGGGAAAAGCTCCGATCTAGTAGATTTTATCAATGTTTCAGTAGTGTCCAGGTAGGCTAGGCTTATTTTTTCATAGATTGAGTTTTATAATGGTAATAGTGTAGTATTATGCTAGCGATGGGTAGGGTTTTATGACTTGGTCGTTATTTTAGCGTTTTATGAGTTAAAGTTAGCCGTTTTAGGAACCTTTTTGCTAGAATTCAACCTTATTACCCCTTTTGGTGATCATGATAATCTCATAGGACTAGTGTTGGCTCATCTTATACCTTAGGGTAAAAATTATAAAGCATTTGTCTAAGTTTTGTAGGTGCTTGCCTTGGTATGGGTTTTTTGAGACTAGTAGCGAGCCCCATCAACCCTTATTATGGTTAACATTATTAAATTAGCTCCTTGAAGACTCGGGAGACCTTCTTTGGACCCTTTTTGGAAATTCTTGAACTTTAGGGTGACTTAGGCCTTCTACCATATTTTGATTAGTCGAAATAGCGGAACTAGAATGCGGTTGACCCTTAGGCTTACTTATTAGACCTATAGGTTAGATCTTGCAGCTATTGTAGACTATTTATTGAAGTTGATAAATTGATAGTAAAATGGGTTTTATGGGAGTTATGTCTTCAGACTATTATTATTATTTTAGATTTACTTACTTGTTCTGGTTCAAGTTAGACATATGTGATTAGTTTATGGAATTATTATGATGATATCATTCTCCAGCCCCGGTTTAAGTCTGGTATTATGGTTTAGAGGAAATCTTAAGTATGGTTTCACTATTGATCACTTAAGTTATGATTATTGATATTTCCTTCCTTGATTGCATCCTCCAGGCTTATGGGGGCTTGACTGGGTTATTCCTTCATTTGTTTGTACTTTCTAGGCTTATGGAGGTCCAACTAGATGTATATTATATTGTATTTATCCTATTTTTTTCGTTCTTGCATATTTATCGTTTATCCGAATTATAGTATTTCTTTCAGTTTTAGACTTATCCATGTCTTAGTTTACATTCACACATTTTATTATATTCTTATCATGATTTAGCTCAGTAGGCCGATGATGTCTACTGAGTACCCGTTGTTTTGGTACTTATACTACACTTCTGCATCCTTTTTGATGCACATCCGAGTATGAGTCACCGCCACTGACATTCTATCCAACTTGCTCTCAGTATTCGGATATAGGGTAATCTTTAAGAGCCGGAGTTGATTCTCTCTTCTACTATTACTTTTGGATAGTCTTTAGTTATTGAGACTATCTTTATATTGGATACTATTTAGTACTATTATTCTTTTGGATTTAGTGACTCTTGTACCGCCCTTACTAGGTCATGGAATATTCCTTTATTCTCTCTCTCTCTCTCTCATCTGTAATTTGTACTGTCGTACTTACATTTATTTTTCTTACAATCCTGTTGTATGCTTATTTTCAGTATTTATGTTACCTTCCACCAAATTAGCCCATTACTAATGTTCTAGGTTATGGTTTGGCTTACCTACTAGTGGGTTAAAGTAGATACCATCATGTCTCGAGAAATTGGGTCGCGACAAATTGGTACCAGAGCCTAGGTTCACTGGTATTGTTGGCATAAGAGAAAGTGTCTAGTAGAGACTCGTAGATCAGAATGATGACGTCCGTATCTTATCATCGGGAGGCTACAAGACATTCTAAGGAAAAATCATCTTTTTTATTCATATCATGCGTCATGTCTATGTTGGTTTCTAACTTTCTCATTTTTTCACTCTTTCATAGCTAGTTATGATGTAAGCTAGGACTATCGGAGACGAGGACCTCAAGTCTGCAGCTAGAGCACCCGCTAAAGGCTGTGGCAGACCCAGAGGTCATGGCCAGGCTTGAGCTGCAACTCCAACTAGGGGTCAGGGTAGGGAGCCTTTACCAAATTCTATTATTGCTCTCGAGCAAGAGATTCCACTAGGGTTTATTTTTTCTTCAGTGCTCAGAGATGACTTGCTTCAGTTGTTTGATTGGCAGGTGGTTCACCGTCTTATGGTGCTCAGTCAGTAGACAAGAGTGGTATTGATTTAGGGGTGCAGCATATAGTAGTGGCCCCCAAAGTTAAGATTCTTCCAGCACCAATAGCTTCACAACTGGTAGTTGCTCAACCTGTTATGTCGACCGAGGAGTAGAAAATATTGGTCTGATTTTTGAGATTGACCCCGCTTAAGTTTGTAGGGGTCCAAGAGAGGATGCTTATGAGTTTCTGACTAGTTGCAAAGAGAAGCTTCCTAATTTGGTGTTGGTTGAGTCGTACATAATGGCTTATAAGGCTTATCAGCTTGATAGGGCAGCGCAACAGTAGTGGAGCGGTTATCTTGATTCCTGGCTAGTTGGATCTCCACCAATGAGTTGGGCTCAGTTCTCTGAGGCTTTCTTGAGGAAGTACATGCCTTTTACTATGCGTGAGTGTCTGAGGGATAAGTTTTCTGCTTTGAGACAGGGTTCTATGACGATGGCCGAGTTTGAGGCTAGATTTTACAAGTTATCTAGACATGCCACCATGATTCTTTCCACAGAGTATGAGCTAAGTTAGTGCTTCGATAGAGGGTTGAGTCTACCGCTTTATAGGGCTATTCAGAGTTTGGTGACATCAGGAAAGTCTTTTTCTGATACTACCCTTCATGTCTATTATATAGAGAAGATAGGTTGTGAGGCCCAAAGAGGCAGCAATAAGAGGTCACGTCAGCAGGGTATTTTGGTGGGAGCCAGAGCGGCTTGCAATCCAAAGGTAGAGGCTCTCAGGGAAGGTACCCTCCGCATTAGTCTTATCAACACCAGGGTCAGTCTAGTAGACCCGTTCAAGCAGCACTTTAGATTACTGATTAAGGTCAGTCCAGCAATAGAGATTATCGTGGCCCGATTAGTGGCTAGTCTTTGAGGGGTGCACTTTCTGAGTCTTCTAGCTAAGATAGCTATTTTGGGTCAACCAGATCTTCTGAACAGAGTAGAGTACTTAGGGTCATCCAGATCATCTAAACAAAGTAGAGTGCTTAGGGCTTACTATGATTGTGGGGTTGTTGGCCCTTTTTCCAGAGAGTGTCCCCGTCGTAGAATGATTCAGCCTACAACATAAAGTGTTCAGTTGATTAAAGAAGTGCCACCCAGTCACGCCACGACTCCCATCAAGACATGATTGACACCCGTAGCCGATAAGGCCCGAGAGAACCAAATTGTACTTATGTTCATTCCTATGCATGCCATCAGAAATACCCTTATCATGTAGGAGCTTATAATGCTAACAACAAAATTCATGGAACATGTGACATATATACATATATGAAACTTGGCTGTTTAGGCCATCAAGTCAAAAACGACATGTACCTTTTCCATTTATACACCCACATCTGTCTATAAAATCCTCTAACAAGTGCATTAACCAAAATGAACTAAAAGTCGGGACAAGTCCCCACTTTATACAACATGTACAATACCCAAAAATATGTACAACCGTGACTCGAATAAGCCCCAAACTAACTGAAGCTCACCAATGATCTGCAACAACTGGCAACCTACTGTGGAGGCGTACTAGTACCTGCGCCTGCAGTAAGTAAGGTAAATCCCCCAAGAGGGGTCAGTACGAAGAATGTACTGAGTATGTAAGGCTCAAATGAAACTGTATGATATGTGAGTATTCCAATGAAATCAAATTCAAATGCCTAACCATTATGGATAAGTCACTATACTGAACTTTGGAAACCGTGTATATTGTTTTCATTACTTTCTTTGTATCTTTGCTTCAATGATTATTCATCTTTGACTGTGACCTGTGATACCTGGGCCTCGACTGAACAGTGGGTTTTAAACATAACATAATGTTATGTTGGGATCGGCTCGAGCTAGGCTTATGCCCCTGGAGCTGCCACCCTATGAATCAAAGCATTGGGTTCGACTCGAGCTAGGTTATTACCTCTAGAGCTGCCACCCATAAACCAACATATCAGGTTCGGCTAAAGCTAGGATTATACCTCTAGAGCTAACCCCTGTCAGGTTCGGTCCGAGCTGGGCTTATGCCCCCAGGACTGCCCCCTGATCCAACAATATTGGGATTGTCTTGAGCTAGGCATTTCGCCCCCAAAGCTGCCACCCATACTTGATCATTAACCACATATGCATTACTTTGTTCATTACTTTGAGATTGATACAATGATAGTCATAACATTATGTGAAGCTTTGGATCATTAACCAATGAGTAAGAGATGAGAGAATAACATTATTTGGAAATATAGCCTTTTGGGAAACATAACACTATTAGAACCATTGGACAATAATCAACGAACGAGATACATGAGCATAAACAATATTGGAACTTTGGAACACAACTTTATTAAGCTTTTGGAACATTATCAATGAATTGGATACATGTGATTGATAATTGATCAATAAATAGGAAACTTATGACAACAACCATTGGTAACCGGAAATAGTATACCTTAACACATTTCGGAATAGGACAAGTGTAACGTCAATGTGAATTCTATATGCTGCAGAAAGATACGGACAAAGTAACCTTACATACCTGCACTTCCAAGTATGAATACACAAGTCTATGTATGAACACAATAGTCCAGCTTCTCCTTTACGTCTTACTCTACAATACAAGTTCATACCAAAAATTACATTAGCAACTAGTTACTATACAGGCGTACAAGACAACAATGAACTATATGACTGCCGCATAACATCATGTCACCCCCTTACAATACAATCCAAGGAAATATCATATCAATAACACCACAACATTACGCACACTGACCAAGAGATCATAATCGATAGCATTGCACACCACACTTACCCTTTACGCTTTTATCTTTATCATTCCATCACAATTACTCCTTCATAACAACATATGAACAACCATAAATACTTAATACAGTCTAACATACCTCCATACGATACTTTAAAGTCATTAAAACGACATCACAAGTTGATAATTACATCCAAAAAGGGTATAGGGGCCTTCGGGGATCAACTAGAGATGAAAACATACAAAACCAATTCTGGGTCTGACCTGCGCTACCACCACTGCCCGCAGGTGGATGAGGTGCACGCGCATATGGCCTCTTGAAAATTCCAGGGGCATCTGCGGGGGCGGATGCCTATTTTTGTCCGAAATGGCCTCTTTTGGATCTTTTAATGCCATGAATGGTCCATGATCATAAAAAAACTTATTTTGATATATTTTTGATCATCTTAAACACCAAAATTCAGCCATGGTCTCACAAAACACATAACAACACCCAAAACTATATTTCACGGCCAATATGACACCAAAACCATAACCAATTTCATAATAACAATTCCAAACGTTATACACAATGATTAAACAAAGTAATACTATAATAACATCTCACATTTCAATATTTACCCCACAAAGTTCATTTCCTTCAATACCACAAGTGCATATTCATGTTTACAAGACAAACCATCCTCCGATTTAGCAACCATGTAACATTTCACACCTTGTGAACTTCTCAATACTCCACCAACATAACCAATATAATATAAACCATCTATCATGCATAAAATATATTAAACCATCATAATAAACACTTACCAAGTCTTACAAGTTGATCATCTTGTCCACAAAGAGATGAGAGCTTAGGGTTTGTCTATTTGAGAGAAAAATGTGGAAAAGTTAGAAAAGGGCATGAGAGTTCAATGGTAAAAAAATCTGATTTT
Source organism: Capsicum rhomboideum (assembly GCA_031232105.1). Lineage (NCBI taxonomy): Eukaryota > Viridiplantae > Streptophyta > Magnoliopsida > Solanales > Solanaceae > Capsicum > Capsicum rhomboideum. Next base: position 59,442,919 of record CP124718.1, read on the forward strand.
TCTCTCTTTATAGTCCCTCAAGTCTCTCTTATCTCTTACTTAGCATTAAATTCAAGGGTTGATTTGGTCAAATGGAGCAAATTGGAAGAATGGGTCAAAAATTCTCTTTTGGGCCATGTCTTTCTCATGATATTTGGGCCTCATTTAGGGCCCAATTGTACAAGGCTTATAAATGCCCACAATTCAATACATAATTTAGCAAATCTCTCATGTTTTCATATTCCCATAATTGTTATGGTAGTCAGCTAGACTCCAAAACGTACGGGGTGTTACATTCTCCCCCCCTTAGGAACATTCGTCCTCGAATGTTAGTGTTATCATTTCAAAGTAAACAATTACAAGTTTAGCAACATTCTTCATGTTATCATATAAATATATACTCAAAGCTTATAAATACTTACTTGTCATTCTTCCCCTTGGAACAAATGAGGGTACTTGGATTTCATCATTTCTTTCGCTTCCCATGTGACCTCTTCTATTTGCTGATTTTTCCAAAGTACCTTTATGGATGTAACATATTTATTCCTCAACCTCTTCACTTGTATATCCAGAATAGCTACAGGTATCTCCTCATAGGTAACATCCTCTATGACCTGTACATCATCAACAGGAGTAAAATGAGATGGATCTCTTATGCATTTTTGAAGCATCGATACATGGAATACTGGATGAACTGTGGAGAGTTCTTGGTGTAGCGCCAACTCATACGCAACTTGCCCAAATCTTCTAATAATTTCATATGGGCCTATATACCGTGGACTCAAATTCCCTTTCTTTCCGAATCGTATTACCCCTTTCATTGGTGACACCTTCAAAAATACCCAATCACCTATGGCGAACTCAAGTCCTCTTCTTATAACATCGGCATATGACTTGTGGTGACTCTAGGCCGTCTATAATCGTTGTTGAATCACTTTAACCTTCTCCATAGCCTGATGAACGAGGTCTGGCCCAAGTAAAGCAGTCTTACCTGCTTTAAACCACCCAATTGGTGATCTACATTTTCTTCCATATAATGCTTCATAAGGTGCCATTTTAATACTTGAATGGTAGCTACTATTATAAGCGAATTCAATAAGAGGCAAATGGTCATCCCAACTGCCCTGAAAATCTAACGTACAAGCTCGTAGCATATCTTCAAGTGTCTGAATAGTACGTTCTACTTGTCCGTCAGTCTGAGGATGGAAATTCATACTCAGATTCACCTGTGTACCCAAACTCTGCTAAAAAGATCTCCAAAAATACACAGTAAACTGTGCCCCTCTGTCTGATTGTCTGATATAATGGAAAGTGGAATACCATGTAACCGTACTATCCCTTTAACATATAATTTTGCATAATCCTCAGCTGTATAATTGGTCTTGACTGGTAAAAAATGCGCAGACTTGGTAAGCCTACCCACTATAAGCCATATAGAATCAAATTTTTGCAGCGTACGAGGAAAACATGTGATAAAGTCCATATTAATCATATCCTATTTTCAGACTGGAAGATTAATACATTTCAAGTAACCTCCTGGTTTCTGATGTTCTACTTTCACTTGTTGACAATTCGGGCACTGAGCGACAAATACTGCAATATTCTTCTTCATATTTCCCCACCAATACACTTCTTTTAAATCATGATACATTTTAGTAGCACTCGGATGGATAGAATAGAGCGAATGATGCACTTCCATCATAATTCGTTTTCGCAGTTCATCTATATCTGGGACGCATACTCTACCTTGGCATTAGAGCACCCCTTCCTATGTTACATCAAATGCCTTTGTTAAATTCTTTTCTACATTCTCCTTTAACTGCATTAACATGGGATCTGTAAACTGCTTTTCTTTTACCTCAGCTATTAGCAAAGATTCTGCCGCATTTTGCACAATAACTCCTTCATCTGAGGATTCAAGAAGAAGAACCCCCAAGCTGGCTAATTGATTTAGGTCTTTGATTATCTCTTTCTTTTCCGTCACTTGGACACTAGTGCTTTCTATTGTCTTGCAACTCAATGCTTCAGCTACTACATTTTCTTTGCCTGGATGATAAAGGATATCAATCTCATAGTCTTTTAAAAGCTCTAACCACCTTTGTTGCCTCAAATTGAGTTCCTTCTGCTTAAAGATATATTGTAAACTTTTGTAATCCGTATAAATATCAACATGAACTCCATATAAATAATGACGCCATATCTTTAAAGCAAAGACCACCGCTGCTAATTCAAGATCATGTGTGGGATAGTTTCTCTCGTGTGGTCGCAACTGTCGTGAGGAATATGCTATGACATTACCGTGTTCCATCAATACACATTCTAGGCCAACCCCGGAAGCATCACAATACACTGCATAACCTTCGGTACCTTCAGGAAGTACTAAAACTGGTGTGGAGGTTAATTTATCTTTCAACTTTTGGAAGCTTTTCTCACCCGCATCATTCCACTGAAATTTCACCGCCCTATGTGTAAGCTTTGTTAACAGTGCAGCAATAGAGGAAAAACTATCAACAAATCTTCGGTAATAACCTGCCAGTCCAAGAAAACTATGAATTTCTGTGGGTGTCATAGGTCTTGGCCAACTTTTTACTGCTTTAATCTTCTGTGTATCGACCTGTATCCCTTAATCTGACACAATGTGACCCAAGAATGCAACTGATTTTAACCAAAACTCACACTTGGAGAACTTTGCATACAACTTACGCTCACAGAGAATCTGTAGCACCTACCGTAAGTGATTAGCATGGTCTACCGGTGTTCTGGAATAAACTAGGATGTCATCTATAAACACTATGACGAACACGTCCATAAATGGCTTAAAGACCTTATTCATCAAATCCATGAACACAACTGGTGCATTTGTTAGTCCAAATGACATAACTAGAAATTCATAATGGCCATACCATGTTTGGAAAGCTGTCTTGGGTACATCTTCTTCTCTGACTCTGACTTGATGGTAACCTGACCTCAAGTCGATCTTTGAAAAACACTTAGCACCCTATAACTGATCAAAGAAATCATCAATTCGAGGGAGGGTATATTTGTTCTTGATCGTTACCTTATTCAATTGTCGATAGTCAATGCACATTCTCAACGTGCCATCTTTCTTCCATACGAATAATATCGGTGCGCCCCACGGGGATATACTAGGCCTGATGAAGCCTTTGTCCAGTAAATCTTTCAATTGCTCCTTCAATTCACGTAATTCTGCTAGAGCATTCTATATGGAGGAATAGAAATAGGCTGAGTGCTTGAAATCACATCAATGCAAAATTCTACTTCCCTTTCTGGGGGTAAGCCTGAAAGGTCTTCTGGAAATACATCCAGAAATTCACTAACCACTGGAACCAACTGAGGAGTTAGTGGTTCCACTTCAGTATCTTGCACCCGTACTATATGACATATGTAACCCTTAGCAATCATTTTCCTATCTTTTAGATAGGAAATAAATCTTTCTCATGGTGCCCCTACATTACCCTGCCATTCAAGAACATTTTCCTCCGAAAAACGAAAATGCACCTTCTTGGCCCGGCAATCAACCGTGGCATAACAAGAAGGCAACCAATCCATCCCCATTATCACATCAAAATCCACCATGTCTAATTCAATGAGATCGGCCAATGTATCATGACCACACTCAGTTATCACACAATTACGATATACTCTTTTTGCAATAATACATTCACCAACTGGTATAGACACTTCAATTGATTTAATTAATAATTCTGGTGCCCTTGCAAATTTCGCAGCAACTAATGGAGTAACATAGGAAAATGTAGAACCAGGTTCAATCAATGCATATACACTATATGAGAATATGGATAATGTACCTGTGACAACATCAGGAGAAGCCTCTGAATTCTGTCGGTCCACTGAATTCTAAGTGTGATTCTGAACCCCACTAGTACTGGCTGCTCCTCTGTTACCTCTACCCCAGCCAACATACTGCACACCTTGTCCCAAAGAAGGGATCAATGCTGATGACGCAACGGTCGATCCTGACGGTAGTGCTATACCACCCATGCTCCTCTGGGGACACTCTCTCATCACGTGTCCTGTCATACCGCACCAGAAGCAAGCATTTGTCCCCACTCTGCCTGTACCTGAATGAATACGTCTGCAGTACTTACACTGCTGACGGGGAAAGCCTACTGCCTGCGATCCAGGAACCTAACTACTCTGCCCAGATGAGCCACCTCTAAACCCTCGAAACTGAGAGTGAGCACCTACTGTGGAATCATAGAACGATGGACTAGGTAGTCTAGGAAACATACGGGGCTAAGATCCTCCTTGGGACATCGCAGATGAGTCCATAGGTCTAGCCCTTTTGGACTGCCCCCTGTCAAATTCATGCACCCTTCTTCTCTGTCTTTGATCTTCAATTTTAGGCGCGAAGGCTTGTATTCTCGCTATGTCCATGTCTTTGTTCAAGGCAGCAATGGTTTAATCCCTTACCAAATATGGCTCTAACCTGTCCACGTATCTATGGACTCTGTCTGTCATCGTAGACACAACATTTGGCGCATATCGAGCCAAGGAATTAAATTGCAAACTATACTCTCTCACTCTCAAATTTCCTTGACGGAGATTTAAAAAATGAACCGCACGTGCCTCGCGTATCTCATAAGGAAGATAATGATCAAGGAAAGCCACTTTAAACTCTTCCCAAGTAGGTGGATTCGCACCAATATCACGGGATTTCTTCCAATCCTCGTACCACAATATTGCTTCCCCTTTCAATCTATATGCATCAAGTTCGACTATTTCTACCCCTGTCACATGCATAACTTTCAGAGCCCGCAGAATTTAATCCACAAAGTCCTGTGGATCTGCTTTCGGATCTGACCCCGTGAATATAGGAGGGTCCAGTTTCAGGAAATCCTATGTTCTGCGACTCGCCACTCTAGCCGCATCATCATCATGTATCATTGGACCAGCTCGTCCTTGACTTTGGGCTGCCACTAACTGTGTCAACATATGTACTGCATTTCTAAGGTCCTGATCTGTGGTGTTCATTGGTGGTGCTGCGGGTACTTCCCTACCAACTGGCTCTTCTGGAGCTTGAAAAGTAGAGGAAGACAGCGAGGAAATTTCAGCATTTGCTCCACCTTGACTAGCTTGGTCAGGTGGTAACCTACTCATTCCTTCTTCAGCAGGCATATCTACCTGCTTCCCTTTACCTTTAACTCTTCTCGTGATTGGCATTTTGACTATTCCAAAGAAAAACAATTACCATGATCAGATACAATTCAACTTACAATACTGGCTCTATTGCATGATCTAGAAGTGAAGAAAAGAAACAACATCCTAAATATCCGGTAGCCTCCTACTTATAAATGTGGTGCACAACACATCGATAAGTAAGACTCTACTCAGACACGGCTTGGTATACACCCTTAGAACGACCTGCTCTGATGCCACTTTTTTCACTCCCCGAATCCCATTGAGACATGATTGGCACCCGTAGCCGATAAGGCCCGATAGAACCAAACTGTACTTATGTTCATTCCTATGCATGCCATCAGAAATACCCTTATCACGTAGGAGCTTATAATGCTAACAACGAAATTCATGTAACATGTGACTTATATACATATATGAAACTTGGCCATTGAGGCCATCAAGTCAAAAACGACATGTACCTTTTCCATTTATACACCAACATCTGTCTACAAAAGCCTCTAACAAGTGCATTGACCAAAATGAACTAAAAGTTTTGACAAGTCCCCAATTTATACAACATGTACAATACAAAAAAATATGTACAACCGTGACTCGAAGAAGCCCCGAACTAACTGGAGATCACCAATGATCTGCAACAACTGGCAACCTACTGTGGAGGCCTACTAGTACCTGCGCCTGCAGCAAGTAAGGTAAATCCCCCAAGAAGGGTCAGTACGAAGAATGTACTGAGAATGTAAGGCTCAAATGAAACTATATGATATGTGAGTATGCCAATGAAATCAAATTCAAATGCCTAACCAATATGGATAAGTCACTATACTGAACTTTGGAAACTCTGTATATTGCTTTCATTACTTTCTTAGTATCTTTGCTTCAATGATTATTCATCTTTGCCTATGACCTGTGATACTCGGGCCCCGACTGAACAGTGGGTTTAAAACATAACATAACGTTATGTTGGGATCGGCTCGAGCTAGGATTATACATCTAGAGCTGTCCCCTGTCAGGTTCGATTCTAGCTGGGCTTATGCCCCCAGGACTGCCCCCTGATCCAACAATCTTGGGATCGTCTTGAGCTAGGCATTTCGCCCCCAATGCTTCCACCCATACTTGAACATTAACCACATATGCATTACTTTATTCATTACTTTGAGATTGATACAATGATAGTTATAACATTATGTGAAGCTTTGGATCATTAACCAATGAGTAAGAGATGAGAGAATAACATTATTTGGAAATATAGCCTTTTAGGAAACATAACACTATTGGAACCATTGGACAATAATCAACGAACGAGATACATGAGCATAAACAATATTGGAACTTTGGAACACAACTTTATTAAGCTTTTGGAACATTATCAATGAATTGGAGACATGTGATTCATAATTGATCAATGAATAGGAAACTTATGACAACAACCATTGGTAACCGAAAATAGTATACCTTAACATATTTCGGAATAGGACAAGTGTAACATTAATGTGAATTCTATATGCTACAGAAAGATACAAACAAAGTAACCTTACATACCTGAACTTCCAAGTATGAATACACAAGTCTATTTATGAACACAATAGTCCAACTTCTCCTTTACGTCTTACTCTACAATACAAGTTCATACCGGAACTTACATTAGCAACTAGTTACTATACAGGCGTACAAGACAACAATGAACTATATGGCTGCTGCATAACATCATGTAACCACCTTACAATACAATCCAAGGAATTATCATATCAACAACACCACAACATTATGCACACTGACCAAGAGATCAAAATCGATAGCATTGCACACCACACTTACCCTTTACACTTTTCTCTTTATCATTCTGTCGCAATTACTCCTTCATAACAACAGATTAACAACCATACATACTTAATTCATTCCAACAAACCTCCATACGAAACTTTACAGTCATTAAAACGACATCACAAGTTAATAATTACATCCAAAAAAGATATAGGGGCCTTCGGGGATCAACTAGAGACGAAAACACACAAAACCAATTCTGGGACTGACCTGCGCTGACACCTGTGCCCCCAAGTGGCTGAGGTGCATGTGAATATGGCCTATGGAAAATTCTAGTGGCATCTGCATTGGCATCTGCGCCCGCAGATGCCCTCGTCTGCGTGGGCGGATGCCTGTTTTGGTCCGAAATGGCCTCTTTTGGGCCCTTTAATGCCATGAATGGTCCATGATCATAACCAAACTTATTTTAATATGTTTTTGATCATATTAAACTCCAAAATTCAGCCATGGTCTCACAACAAACATAACAACACCCAAAACTACATTTCACGGCCAATACAGCACCAAAACCATAAACAATTTCACAATAACAATTCCAAACGTTATACACAATGATTAAACAAATTAAGACTATAATAACATATCACATGTCAATATTTACCCCACCAAGTTCATTTCCTTCAATACCACAAGTGCATATTCAAGTTTACAAGACAAACCATCCTCCGATTTAGCAACCATGTAACATTTCACACCTTGTAAACTTCTCAATACTCCACCAACATAAATAATATAATATAAACCATATATCATGCATAAAATATATTAAACCATCATAATAAACACTTAACAAGTCTTACAATTTGATGATCTTGGCCACAAAGAGATGAGAGCTTAGGGTTTGTCTATTTGAGAGAAAAATGTGGAAAAGTTAGAAAAGGGCATGAGAGTTCAATGGTAATAAAAATCTGATTTTTCTCTCTTTATAGTCCCTCAAGTCTCTCTTATCTCTTACTTAGCATTAAATTCAAGGGTTGATTTGGTCAAATGGAGCAAATTGAAAGAATGGGTCAAAAATTCTCTTTTGGGCCATGTCTTTCTCATGATATTTGGGCCTCATTTAGGGCCCAATTGTACAAGGCTTATAAATTCCCACAATTCAATACATAATTCATCAAATCTCTCATGTTTTTATATTCCCATAATTGTTACGGTAGTTAGCTAGACTCCAAAACGTATGGGGTGTTACATTCTTCCCCCCTTAGGAACATTCATCCTCGAATGTTAGTGTTATCATTTCATAGCAAACAATTACAATTTTAGGAACATTCTTCATGTCATCATATAAATATATACTCAAAGCTTATAAATACTTTCTTGTCATTCTTCCCCTTGGAACAAATGAGGGTACTTGGATTTCATCATTTCTTCCGCTTCCCATGTGACCTCTTCTATTTGCTGATTTCTCCAAAGTACCTTTACGGATGCAACATCTTTATTCCTCAACCTCTTCACTTTTCCATCCAGAATAGCTACAGGTATCTCCTCATAGGTAACATCCTCCGTGACCTGTACATCATCAACAGGAGTAAAATTAGATGGATCTCTTATGCATATTCGAAGCATCGACACATGGAATACTAGATGAACTGTGGAGAGTTCTTGGGGTAGCTACAACTCATATGCAACTTGCCCAAATCTTCTAATAATTTCATATGGTCCAATATACCGTGGACTCAATTTCCCTTTCTTTTTGAATTGCATTACCCCTTACATTGGTGACACCTTCAGAAATACCTAATTACCTAAGGCGAACTCAAGTCCTCTTCTTCTAACATCAGCATATGACTTATGGCGACTCTGGTCCGTCTATAATCATTGTTGAATCACTTTAACCTTCTCCATAGCCTAATGAACGAGGTCTGGCCCATGTAAAGCAGTCTCACCTGCTTCAAACCACCCAATTGGTGATCTACATTTTCTGCCATATAATGCTTCATAAGGTGCCATTTTAATACTTGAATGTTAGCTATTGTTATAAGCGAATTCAATAAGAGTCAAATGGTCATCCCAACTGCCCTGAAAATCTAACGTTCAAGCTCATAGCATATCTTCAAGTGTCTAAATAGTACGTTCTGCTTGTCCGTCAGGTTGAGGATGGAAAGCCGTACTCAGATTCACCTGTGTACCCAAACTCTGCTTAAAAGATCTCTAAAAATGCGCAGTAAACTATGCCCCTCTATCTGATATAATGGAAAGTGAAATACCATGTAACCGTACTATCTCTTTAACATATAATTTTGCATAATCCTCAGCTGTATAAGTGGTCTTGACTGGTAGAAAATGCGCAGACTTGGTAAGCCTGTCCACTATAACCCTATAGAATCAAATTTCTGCAGTGTACGAGGCAAACCTGTGATGAAGTAAATATTAATCATATCCTATTTCCAGACTGGAATATTAATACATTGCATGTAACCTCCTGGTTTCTGATGTTCTACTTTCACTTGTTGACAATTCGGGCACTGAGCGACAAATTCTGCAATATTCTTCTTCATATTTCCCCACCAATGCACTTCTTTTAAATCATGATACATTTTAGTAGCACCCGGATTGATAGAATAGCGCGAGTGATGTTCTTCCATCATAATTCGTTTCCACAGTTCATCTACATCTTAAACGCATACTCTGCCTTGGCATTGGAGCACCCCTTCCTGTGTTAGATCAAATGCCTTTGTTAAATTCTTTTCTACATTCTCCTTCAACTGCATTAATATAGGATCTGTAAACTGCTTTTCTTTCACCTCAGCTATTAGCAAAGATTCAGCCGCATTTTGCATAATAACTCCTTCATATGAGGATTCAAGAAGACGAACCCCCAAGCTGGCTAATTGATGTAGGCCTTTGATTATCTCTTTCTTTTTCGTCACTTGGCCACTAGTTCTTTCTACTGTCTTGCGATCTAATGCGTCAACTACCACATTTGCTTTTCCTGGATGATAAAGGATATCAATCTCATAGCCTTTTAAAAGCTCTAACCACCTTTGTTGCCTCAAATTGAGTTCCTTCTGCTTAAAGATATATTATAAACTTTTGTGATCCGTATAGATATCAACATGAACTCCATATAAATAACGACGCCATATCTTTAAAGCAAAGACCACCGCTGCTAATTCAAGATCATGTGTGTGATTGTTTCTCTCGTGTGGTCGCAACTGTCGTGAGGCATATGCTATAAATTACATGTTGCATCAATACGCATCCGAGGCTAACCCCGAAAGCATCACAATACACTGCATAACCTTCGGTACCTTCAGAAAGAACTAAAACTGGTGTGGAGGTTAATTTATCTTTCAAATTTTGGAAGCTTTTCTCACCCGCATCATTCCACTGAAATTTCACCGCCTTATGTGTAGGCTTTGTTAACGGTGCACCAATAGAGGAAAAACCTTCTACAAATATTTGGTAATAACCTGCCAGTCCAATAAAACTATGAATTTCTATGGATGTCATAGGTCTTGGCCAACTTTTTACTGCTTCAATCTTCTGTGTATCGACCTGTATCCCTTCATCAGACAGAATGTGACCCAAGAATGCAACTGATTTTAACAAAAACTCACACTTGGAGAACTTTACATACAACTTACGCTCATGGAGAATCTGTAGCACCTGCCGTAAGTGATTAGTATGGTCCTCCGGTGTTCTGGAATAAACTAGGATGTCATCTATAAACACTATGACGAACACGTCCAGAAATGGCTTAAACACCTTATTCATCAAATCCATGAACACAATTGGTGCATTTGTTAGTCTAAATGACATAACTAGAAATTCATAATGGCCATACCGTGTTCGTAAAGCTGTCTTAGGTACATCTTCTTCTCTGAATCTGACTTGATGGTAACCTGACCTCAAGTCCATCTTTGAAAAACACTTGGCACCCTATAACTGATCAAAGAAATCATCAATTCGAGGGAAGGAATATTTGTTCTTGATCGTTACCTTATTCAATTGCTGATATTCAATGCACATTCTCAACGTGCCATCTTTCTTCCATACGAATAATACCGGTGCACCCTACGGGGATATACTAGGCCTGATGAAGCCTTTGTCCAGCAAATCTTTCAAACGCTCCTTCAATTCACGCAATTCTGCTGGAGCCATTCTATATGGATGAATAGAAATAGGCTGAGTTCCTGGAATTACATCAATGCAAAATTCTACTTCCCTTTCTGGGGGTAAGCCTGAAAGATCTTCTGGAAATACATCAAGAAATTCACTAACCACAGGAACCGACTGAGGAGTTAGTGGTTCCACTTCAGTATCTTGCACCCGTACCATATGACATATGTAACCCTTAGCAATCATTTTCTTGTCTTTTAGATAGGAAATAAATCTTCCTCGTGGTGCCCCTACATTACCCTCCTGCCATTCAAGAAAATTTTGCTTCGAAAAATGAAAATACACCTTCTTGGCCCGACAATCAACCGTGGCATAACAAGAAGCCAATCAATCCATCCCCATTATCATATCAAAATCCACCATGTCTAATTCAATGAGATCGGCCAATGTATCATGACCACACATAGTTATCACACAATTACGATATACTCTTTTTGCAACAATACATTTACCAACCGGTGTAGACACTTCAATTGATTTAATTAATAATTCTGGTGCCCTTGGAAATTTCGCAGCAACTAATGGAGTAACATAGGAAAATATAGAACCAGGTTCAATCAATGCATATACACTATATGAGAATATGGATAATGTACCTGTGACAACATCAGGAGAAGCCTCTGAATTCTGTCGGTCCACTGAATTCTAAGTGTGATTCTGAACCCCACTAGTACTGGCTGCTCCTCTGTTACCTCTACCCCAGCCAACATACTGCACACCTCGTCGCAAAGAAGGGATCAATGCTGATAACGCAACGGTCGATCCTGACGGTCGTGCTATACCACCCATGCCACACCAGAAGCAAGCATTTGTCCCCACTCTGCATGTACCTGAATGAATACATTCGCAGTGCTGACACTGCTAACGGGGAAAACCTACTGCCTGCGATCCGGGAACCCGACTACTCTGCCCAGATGAACCACCTCTAAACCCTCGAAAATAAGAGTGAGCACCTACTGTGGAATCATAGAATGATGGCCTAGGTAGTCTAGGAAACATACGAGGCCTAGATCCTACTTGGGACATCGCAGATGATCCCATAGATCTAGCCCTTTTGGACTGCCCCCTGTCAAATTCATGCACCCTTCTTCTCTGTCTTTGATCTTCCATTTTCTGCATGAAGGCTTGTATTCTCGCTATGTCCATGTCTTTGTTCAAAGCAGCAGTGGTGCAATCCCTTACCAAATATGGCTCTAACCTGTCCACGTATCTATGGACTCTGTCTGTCATCGTAGACACAACATTTGGCGCATATCGAGCCAAGGAATTAAATTGCAAACTATACTCTCTCACGCTTAAATTTCCTTGACGGAGATTTAAAAACTGATCCGTACGTGCCTTATGGATCTCATAAGGAAGATAATGATCAAGGAAATCCACTTTAAACTCTTCCCAAGTAGGTAGATTTGCACCAATATCGTGGGATTTCTTCCAATCCTCGTACCACAATATTGCTTCCCCTTTTAATCTATATGCAGCAAGTTCGACTATTTCTACCCCTTGCACATGCATAACTTCCAGAGCCCGCTGAATTTGATCCACAAAGTCCTGTGGATCTACTTTCGAATCTGACCCCGTGAGTATAGGAGGGTCCAGTTTCAGGAAATCCTGTGTTCTGCGACTCGCCACTCTGGCTGCATCATCAACATGTATCATTGGACCAGCTCATCCTTGACTTTGGGCTGCCACTAACTGTGTCAACATATGTACTACATTTCTAAGGTCCTGATCTGTGGTGTTCATTGGTGGTGCTGCGGGTACTTCCCTGCCAACTGGCTCTTCTAGAGATGGAAAAGTAGAGAAAGACCACGAGGAAATTTCAGCATTTGCTCCACCTTGACTAGCTTGGTCAGGTGGTAATCTACTCATTCCTTCTTCAGCAGGCACATCTACCTGCTTCCCTTTACCTCTACCTCTTCTCGTGATTAGCATTTTGACTATACCAAAGAAAAACAATTACCATGATCAGATACAATTCAACTTACGATACTGGCTCTATTGCACGATCGAGAAGTAAAGAAAAGAAACAACATCCTAAATGTCCCGTAGCCTCCTACTTATAAATATGGTGCACAACACATCGATAAGTAAGACTCTATGCAGACATGGCTTTGTAGACACCCTTAGAACGACCTACTCTGATACCACTTTTTTCGCACCTCGAATCCCATCGAGACATGATTGGCACCCGTAGCCGATAAGGCTCGAGAGAACCAAACTGTACTTATGTTCATTCCTATGCATGCCATCAGATATACCCTTATCACGTAGGAGCTTATAATGCTAACAACGAAATTCATGGAACATGTGACATATATACATATATGAAACTTGGCCATTGAGGCTATCAAGTCAAAAATGACATGTACCTTTTCCATTTATACACCCACATCTGTCTACAAAAGCCTCTAACAAGTGCATTGACCAAAATGAAATAAAAGTCGGGACAAGTCCCCACTTTATACAACATGTACAACACCAAAAAATATGTACAACCGTGACTCGAAGAATCCCCGAACTAACTGGAGCTCACCAATGATCTGCAATAATTGGCAACCTACTTTGGAGGCCTACTAGTACCTGCGCCTGCAGCAAGTAAGGTAAATCCCCCAAGAAGGGTTAGTACGAAGAATGTACTGAGTATGTAAGGCTCAAATAAAACTGTATGATATGTGAGTATACCAATGAAATCAAATTCAAATGCCTAACCAATATGGATAAGTCACTATACTGAACTTTGGAAACCATGTATATTGCTTTCATTACTTTCTTTGTATCTTTGCTTCATTGATTATTCATCTTTGCCTGAGACCTGTGATACCCGGGCCCCAACTGAATAGTGGGTTTTAAACATAACATAACATTGTGTTGGGATCGGTTCGAGCTAGGCTTATACCCCTAGAGCTGCCACCCTATGAATCAAAGCATTGGGTTCGGCTCGAGCTAGGTTATTACCTCTAGAGATTCCACCCATAAACCAACATATCAGGTTTGGCTCGAGCTAGGATTATACCTCTAGTGTTGTCCCCTGTCAGGTTCGGTCTGAGCTGGGCTTATGCCCCCAGGACTGCCCCCTGATCCAACAATCTTGGGATCGTCTTGAGCTAGGCATTTCGCCCCCAAAGCTGCCACACAAACTTGATCATTAACCACATATGCATTACTTTATTCATTACTTTGAGATTGATACAATGATAGTTATAACATTATGTGAAGCTTTGGATCATTAACCAATGAGTAAGATATGAGTGAATAACCTTATTTTGAAATATAGCCTTTTGGGAAACATAACACTATTGGAACCATTGGACAATAATCAACGAACGAGATACATGAGCATAACAATATTGGAACTTTGGAACACAACTTTATTAAGCTTTTGGAACATTATCAATGAATCGGATACATGTGATTCATAATTGATCAATGAATAGGAAACTTGTGACAACAACCATTGGTAACCGGAAATAGTATACCTTAACACATTTTGGAATAGGACAAGTGTAACGTCAATGTGAATTCTATATGCTGCAGAAAGATACGGACAAAGTAACCTTACATACCTGCACTTCCAAGTATTCATACAAAAGTCTATATATGAACACAATAGTCTAGCTTCTCCTTTACGTCTTACTCTACAATACAAGTTCATACTGGAACTTACATTAGCAACTAGTTACTATACAGGCGTACAAGACAACAATGAACTATATGAATGCCGCATAAAATCATGTCACCCCCTTAAAATAAAATCCAAGGAATTATCATATCAATAACACCACAACATTACGCATATTGACCAAGAGATCATACATCGATAGCATTGCACACCACACTTACCCTTTACGCTTTTCTCTTTATCATTCCATCGCAATTACTCCTTCATAACAACATATGAACAACCATCCATACTTAATAAAGTCCAACATACCTCCATACTATACTTTAAAGTCATTAAAACGACATCACAAGTTGATAATTACATCCAAAAAGGGTATAGGGGCCTTCAGGGATCAACTAGAGACGAAAACACACAAAACCAATTCTGGGACTGACCTGCGCTGCCAACTGTGCCCGTAGGTGGCTTAGGTGCACGTGCATATGGCCTCTGGAAAATTCTAGGGGCATCTATGTTGGCATCTGCGCCCGCAGATTCCCTCGTCTGCGGGGGCGAATGCCCATTTTGGTTCGAAATGACCTCTTTTGGGTCTTTTAATGCCATGAATGGTCCATGATCATAAACAAACTTATTTTGATATATTTTTGATCATCTTAAACACCAACATTCAGCCATGGTCTCACAACACACATAACAACATCAAAAACTACATTTCACGGCCAATACGATACCAAAACCATAACCAATTTCACAATAACAATTCCAAATGTTATACACAATGATTAAACAAATTAAGACTATAATCACATCTCACATTTCAATATTTACCCCACCAATTTCATTTCCTTCAAGACCACAAGTGCATATTAAAGTTTACAAGACAAACCATCCTCCGATTTAGCAACCATGTAACATTTCACACCTTGTGAACTTATCAATACTCCACCAACATAAAAAATATAATATAAACCATATATCATGCATAAAATATATTAAACCATCATAAGAAACACTTACCAAGTCTTACAAGTTGATGATCTTGGCCACAAAGAGTTGAGAGCTTAGGATTTGTCTATTTGAGAGAAAAATGTGGAAAAGTTAGAAAAGGGCATGAGAGTTCAATGGTAATAAAAATCTGATTTTTCTCTCTTTATAGTCCCTCAAGTCTCTCTTATCTCTTCCTTAGCATTAAATGCAAGGGTTGATTTGGTAAAATGGAGCAAATTGGAAGAATGGGTCAAAAATTCTCTTTAGGGCCATGTCTTTGTCATGATATTTGGACCGCATTTAGGGCCCAATTCTACAAGGCTTTTAAATTCCGACAATTCAATACATAATTCATCAAATCTCTCATGTTTTCATATTCCCATAATTGTTACGGTGGTCATCTAGACTCCGAAACGTACGAGGTGCTACACCCCCCCAGCTAGAGGTGGTTCTCACGATTACATGAGTGGTCCTTATGGTTCTCAGAGAGGTCCTCAGGCATGTCGGATAGGTGGTCGGTTAAGTACCCAGTTCAGAGCTCGACGGGGTTAATTGTATATCGTACCTGGTAGGCTGGATGTGGAGTCTTTGGATAATTTTATTGCAGCTTTGATTTCAGTATACCGTAAGCCATCTATTGGCTTATTTGATCCAGAATCCACTTATTCATATGTTTTTACTTATTATTCAGTGTAATTAGAGTTGTCTTGGGATCCTTTTTTCATACCATTGCATGTATCTTCTTCCGTGGGTGATTCTTTAGTTGTTGATCGAGTTTATAGATCATATGTTGTGACCGTTTGAGAGTTTGATACTTGGGTCAAACTTATTGTACTAGATATAAAGAATTTTGATGTGATTTTGGGCATGGGCTAGTTATTCTCCTATCATGTGCTCTTGGATTACTTTGCCAAGATCATTACCTTAGACATGCATGGCTTACCCTCAGTTGTGTGGTAGGGTTCTTTGAACCGCACGTCGATGAAGATTATTTCTTATATTCGGGTGAGGAGATTGGTGTCGAGGGGTTGTGAGTCTTATCTTGCTTATATTTGTGACATTCTTGCTAAAACTCCTTCACTTGATTTTATTCCTATTTTTTATGAGTTTTTTTATTATTTCCCTGTCGACCTACCTTGCCTTCCTCCTGAGCATGATATTAACTTTGCTATCAATCTTGAGCCAAGCACCCGACCCATTTCCTTTGCACCTTATCATATGCCTCCTGCTAAGCTTAAGGAGCTGAATTCTCATCTTTAGGATATTTTAGGTAAGGGTTTTATTCGGCCGAATGTATCACCTTAAGGTGCTCCTGTCTTGTTCGTGAAGAAAAATGATGGTTATATGTATATGTGTTTCGACTACAGGAAGCTGAATAAGGTGACAATGAAGAATAAGTATCATATGCCTCGTATTGATGATTTATTTGATAGATTAGGGTGTGGCTGTGTTCTTTAAGATTTACTTGAGATACAGTTACCATCAATTAAGGATTCTGGCTGAGGAGTTCTTTAAGATGGACACTATGAGTTCTTGGAAATGTTTTTTGGGTTGACCAATGCCCTAACAACGTTCATGGATTTGATGAGATGTGTTTTCAGGCCCTATTTGTACTCCTTTATGATCTTTTTTTTATTAATGATATCTTTGTGTACTCGAGGAGTACGAGTTGAGCTTTTGGAATCTCAAGGACTTGCTCACTTCTGCTTTTATTTTAACTCTTTCTATTCAGGGTGAGGGGTTTATAGTTTATTATAACGCTTTTGGTGTTGGTTTGGGTTGTGTTTTGATGCAGCAGGGTTGAGTTATTGCTTATACGTCAAAGTAGCTAAAGGTACACCAGCATAACTACCCCACTCATAATTTGGAGTTTCTCGCGGTAGTTTTGGTGCTTAAGATTTGGATGTATTACTTGTATGGTGTTTGCTGTAAGATCTACACTAACCATCATAGTGTTCAGTACATTATGATACAGAGGAAGATTAATTTAAGGTAGCGCAGATTGATTGAGTTACTGAAGGACTATGATATTTTTATTCTATACCATCTAGGCAAGACAAATGTGTTAGCGGATGCCTTGAGTTGAAAGGTAGTAAGTATGGGTAGCTTGGCCTTCATTTATTTTTGGAGTGGCTGTCAGCTTTGGTCATTCAGTTGTTAGCTAACTTGATGGTGCCACTTGATTTTTCATAACCCAGGAGGATTTTTGCAAGTGTTGAGGCAAGGTATACTTTGCTTGAGAAAATTCAGAGTCGTCAGTTTGAGGATAGTAGACTTTGTGGCATTTCAGATTAGGTGCTGAGAGGTGAGTGCAGTGTCCAGTCGGGCTGCCTTAGATTTTGAGGGTATTCTGAAATTTGATAGCCGTATTTATGTTCCAAGGGTTAGAGATCTGATTAAGTTGATATTGTGGGAGTTTCAAAGCTTTTGATATTCTATTCACCCTAAGACAAATAAGATTTATAGAGAATTGAGGCAGCATTACAGGTGGAGTGGTATGAAAAAAGATGTAGCAGACTTTGTAGCTCGATGATTGTATTGCCAGCATGTAAAGGCCTCAGAGACCAGCTGGATTGCTTTGGAGGCTACCCATTCTTGAGTGGAAGCAGGAGAGGATTACGATGGACTTCGTGGGCGGTTTGCCTCATACCTCACGTGGTTCCGACAATATTTTGGTCATTATTGATTGGTTAACCAATTCAGCTCATTTCATCCCCATTCATATTTCCTTCAAAGTCGAGAGATTAACTTGTATTTATGTTCAAGGGATAGTTCGCCTTCATGGGGTACCCATGTCTATTATTTCATATAGAGGCCCAGTGTTCACTTCTAGCTTCTAAAGGACATTTTAGGAGAAGTTGGGTACTCAGGTTAACCTTGGCACAATATTTCATCCCCAGGCCAACGGTCAGTCGAAGAAAACTATTCAGATTTTGGAGGATATGCTCAATGCATGTGTTATGGACTTTGGAGGGCAGTAGGAGAAACACTTAGCCTTAGCGGAGTTTGCTTATAGCTTCCATTCGAGTATTAAGATGGCACAATTTGAGGAACTGTATGGTAGGCATTGTTGATCTCTAATTGGCTGGTTTGAGACTTCTAACATTAGTCCATGTGGTACCTACTTGCTTCGTGAGTCTTTTTATATGGTGTGGGTGATTTAGGAAAGGCTACGGGCAGCTCAGGGTAGGCAAAAAAGTTATGTTGATCGTAGGCTTTGAGCATTAAAGTTTGGGATTGGTGACCTGGTTTTCCTTACAGTATCACCCATGAAGGACATGATAATGTTCGGGAAGAGGGGCAAGCTCCTTCCCAAGTAAATTGGGCTATTTAAGATACTTCAGACTGTTGGAGAGGTGGCTTATGAGTTAGCCTTGCACACAAACTGTCACGCCCCAAATCCCATCGAGACATGATTGGCACCCGTAGCCGATAAGTCCCGAGAGAACCAACCTTTGCCTATGTTCAATCATATGCATCTCATAATCATAACCACCATTTCATAATAATATGAAAGACGAAGAAAGGAGAACATGGGACATATTTATACATACATATGAAACTTGGCCGTTGAGGCCATCCAGTCAAAACAACATATGTCTTTTACACTGTTACACCCACATCGGTCTACAAAAGCCTCTAACAAGAGCATTGACCAAAACAAACCAAAAGTCGGGACAAGTCCCCGCTTTATACAACATGTACATCATCAAAACATATATCTACTATGACTCGGAGAAACCCTGAATTAACTGGAGCTCACCAAGGAACTGCTAACGCTGGCAATCTACTGGGGAGGCCTACTGGGACCTGCGCCTGCAGCAAGTAAGGTAAATTCCCCGAGAGGGGTCAGTATGAAATAAGTACAGAGTATGCAAGGCTCAGATGAAACTATATAATACATGAATATTTCAATGAACTCAAAACATATGAATAGTCAATGTAAAGAAGTCACCATTTTGCATTTTGGAAACCATGTGGATTGCTTTCATTACTTTCATTACTTTCTTTATCACAATACTCACTTGTTATCACATATGTCACAATGTACCCATCCCCCGACTGATCAGTGGGTCTTTCATATCATATCATTGGGTTGGGATCGAGTCGAGCTAGGCTTTTGCCCCTAGACTTGCCACCCATACATCAATCATCGAGATCGAGTCGAGCTAGGCTTACGCCCCTAGATTTGCCACCCATAAATCCATATCTAGGGATCGAGTCGATCTAGGCTTACGCCCCTAGACTTGCCACCCGTACTTGATCATTGACCACATTTGCATTACTTTGTTCATTACTTTGAGATTGATACTTTGATAGTCATAACATCACTTTGGAACTTTGGAACATAACATTTTTGGAAACTTTGAGTCATTAACCAAGACATGTGAATAAACATCATGAGAAGTATAACATAACTAGCACCATGATACCATTGGAACCATTGGACAATAATCCATGAACAAAAGACACAAGTATAGGCACTATTGGGATATTAGAACATAACCTTATTTGAACTTTCGGAACATTAACCATGAATATGAGAAATGAGATTCACAATTGATCAATGAGTAGGAAATATATGACAATGACCATGGATAAGTGCATATGGTATACCTTAGTACATTTCGGAATGGAACTAGAGAAATGTCAATGTGAACACTATTGGCCGTAGAAAGATACGGACAAAGTAACCTTGCATACCTTGGATTCGCACTACGAACATACAACCTTAGATGCGTAGACAATAATCCCTCTCCTTCTTTATGTGTCACTCTACAACATAAATACATAACGAAATTCACATTAACCACCAATTACTTTACAAATGCATCCATGTCAATGAGTTACATGTTTGCCTTTAAACATGTCATCTCCCCTTGACAAAACCATTGATCATACTATTATTCCAAAAATTCCACAATATTCCCAACATTGACCAATACATGAAAATCAATACATTTCACCACAATACTTCTCCTTTACACTTTCTTATCCATAATACATCACAAATAATCCATCAAAGCACCTTAATTCAACTCATAACACATATCGGCCAAAATCCCATAATTTCCACTTTTAGACAAGAACAAGTTTAATACCAAAAATAACACCATACATGTTCATATTTTGTCCATACCATGCTTTTTCATCAAAGGCACAAGGCCTAATTCAAGTTCAAATTACCAAGATGACACATCTTTCACCAAAGGCAAAAATACACTATTCATCACCTTGCCAACCCAACTAGCATAATATACATAATATCCCATGAATATAATATGTTAATACATGAAAATAAATACTTACCAAAGCTTGGAATAGGATGATCTTGTCCAACTATGCCTTAGGGTTTATTTGCTTTAGGGTTTGGAAATGAAAGAAATGTTTGTGATATTATCCAAAAGTGATGAGAGACTTTGGGGAATAAAAATCTGATTTTGGGGGACTTTATATGGACCTCAAGTAATCCTTAGCCACACTTGGCATTACATGATATGTTTAGTTGGTCAATTTGTGGAAGAATGGGTCATTTCCTCTTGGGCCAAGTCTTTTAATCCCATTTTGGGCCTCTCTTTGGGCCCAATAACTCATATCCATGTAACCCATCCAATTTCATGTATTATTCACCATATATCTCATGTTTACTTAATTCCATAATGTCACGACAATATTCTCTTACGAGATTCTCCTTCGTCGCCTTAATCGAAAAAATTGGAATTCTAGTCGCCCTTGGCTTCATTGAACAATTTGGAGCACTATTCACATTTCATGATTTGATCATGTAGGAGTATGTAGGATTATATTGAAGTGTTTGAATCTTTAACAATGCTCAAATAACTCCAAATAACCAAAAGAAACCATCTAGAAATCGTCGTACAATTGCGTTACGAATCGGGTCCGGGAAGGGCATAATGTTGTGCCTTGCGCCACTAGCTGCAAAGTAGCCTGTGGCGCAAGAATGTGACCTTCTCTGAAGTTTCAGAATGCAGGTGACTTGCGCGACACCCCTGAAACAGGGTAGTGGCGCAAGTTTCAGCACTTTGCTGAAATTTCCGGCCACTTATCCAATGTTTACGTATCGTCCAATCCCTTATCAAAACACTACAAAATACTTACTTAGTGATCTTAACCATCAAGTAAACATGACTTAAAGTCACCAAATGAGGTTAAAATGTGTGCGAGTTCTTACCCAAATGCTCCACGAAATCACAACACACCTCCTACGAAGATCTAATCGCATATGTTAAGTCCGATATCAAATGTTTCACCAATGACACTAGAAAACACATATGCATGGCATCTGAACACCTATGTAGGTATGATACAAGGTATCAAGTGAGGTTATAAAAGTACGGGATGTTACACAAACTGGCGTATATACAACAAATGCATCTTTACTTTAACATACCTATACACATTCACATAATGCTCTTAAATACTTACTTTTTATTGTTCCACCTCCGCACTGTGAACTTCTTGGTCCATTTGAAATAGATGGGGATACTTGGATTTCATCATTTCCTCCGCTTCCCATGTGATCTCCTCTACGTATTGGTTTCTCCAAAGGACTTTTACGGATGCTATGTATTTATTCCTCAATCTCTTTACTTGTCGATCTAGGATAGCAATGGGCACCTCTTCATAAGTGAGATCCTCTGTAACTTGAACATCCTCTACAGGAAAAATACGAGACGGATCTCCTATGCATTTTCGAAGCATCGACACATGAAAGACCGGATGGACTGAGGAAAGTTCTTGAGGTAAGGCTAATTCATATGCGACTTGCCCAAATCTTCTAATAACTTCATAGGGGCCTATGTAACGTGGACTCAATTTCCCTCTCTTTCCGAACCGCATTACCCCTTTCATCGGTTACACCTTTAAAAACACCCAATCACCGATGGCGAATTCAAATCCTCTTCTTCTAACATAGGCATATGACTTGTGACGACTTTGAGCCGTTTGTAACCGTTGTTGGATCACTTTAACTTTCTCCATGGCTTGGTGGACAATATCTGGCCCAAGTAAAGCAGTTTCACCTACTTCAAACCATCCAATTGGTGATCGACATTTCCTTCCGTACAAAGCTTCATAAGGTGCCATTTTAATACTTGAATGATAGCTATTGTTATACGCAAATTCAATAAGAGGCAAATGGTTATCCCAACTGCCCTGAAAATCTAACGTGCATGCTCGTAGCATATCTTCAAGTGTCTGAATGGTACGTTCTGCTTGTCTATCAGTTTGAGGATGGAAAGCCGTACTCAAATTCACCTGAGTACCCAAACTCCGCTGAAAAGATTTCCAAAAGTGTGCTGTGAACTATGCTCCTCTGTCTGATATGATCGAAAGTGGAATACCATGCAACCGTACTATCTCCTTCACATACAACTTCTCATAATACTCAGCTGTATAGGTCGTCTTGACAGGTAGAAAATGCGCTGACTTGGTAAGTCGGTCCACTATGACCCATATGGAATCAAACTTCCGCAATGTACGAGGCAAACCCGTAATAAAATCCATATTAATCATATCCCACTTCTAGACTGGAAGATTGATACATTGCATGTAACCTCCTGGTTTCTGATGTTCCACTTTCACTTGTTGACAATGTGGGCATTGCGCGACAAATTCCGCAATGTTCTTTTTCATGTTGCCCCACCAATACACCTCTTTCAATTCATGGTACATTTTAGTAGCATCCGGATAAATGGAATAGCGCAAATGGTGCGCCTCTGTCATTATTCGTGTCCTCAGCTCATCTATGTCTGGTACACATACTCTCCCTTGACATTGAAGTACCCCTTCCGGTGTAATATCAAATGCCTTGGTCAAATTCTGCTGCACATTCTCCTTTAGCTGCAATAAAATAGAATCCGCATACTGTTTCTCTTTCACTTCAGCTATCAAGGAGGATTCTGCTGCATTCTGCACCATAACTCTATCATTGGAGGATTCAATAAGGCGAACTCCCAAGCTGGATAATTGATTCAAATCTTTGATTATCTCATGCTTTTCATTCAACTGACCACTAGTGCTTTCTACTGCCTTACGGCTCAATGCATCAGCTACTACATTTGCTTTGCCTGGGTGATAAAGAATATCAATGTCATAGTCTTTTAAAAGCTCTAACCACCTTCGTTGCCTTAGGTTGAGTTCCTTCTGCTTAAAAAGATATTGCAAGCTTTTGTGATCCGTATAGATGTCAACATGAACCCCATATAAATAATGACGCCATATCTTTAAAGCAAAAACTACCGCTGCCAATTCAAGATCATGTGTGGGATAGTTTTTTCTCATGTGGCCGCAACTGTCGTGAGGCATATGCTATCACCCTACCATACTGTATCAATACACATCCGAGACCAATCCCGGAAGCATCACAATACACTGCATAGCCCTCTGTACCCTCAGGAAGTACTAACACTGGGGTGGAAGTCAACTTATCTTTCAATTTTTGAAACCCTCTTTCACATGCATCATTCCATTGAAACTTAATTGCCTTGTGAGTTAACTTTGTTAAGGGTGCTGCAATAAAAGCAAACCCTTCTACAAATCTTCGGTAGCAACCTGCCAAACCCAAAAAACTGCGAATCTCTGTGGGTGTCGTAAGTCTTGGCCAGTTTTTCACTGCCTTTATCTTTTGGGTATCAACCTATATGCCTTCATCTGATACAATGTGACCCAAGAACGCGACTGATTTCAACCAAAACTCACATTTGGAGACATACAACCTACACTCACAAAGAATCTGTAATATTTGTCGTAAGTGCTTAGCATGGTCCTCCAGTGATCTTGAATAAACAAGGATGTCATCTATAAATACTGTCACGAACACGTCTAGGAATGGCTTAAACACCCTGTTCATCAAATCCATAAACACAGCCGGTGCATTTGTTAGTCCAAATGACATAACTAAAAATTCATAATGGCCATACCGTGTTCGAAAAGCTGTCTTGGGCACATCTTCTTCTCTAACTCTGACTTGATGGTAACCCGACCTCAAGTCAATTTTCGAAAAACATTTGGCACCCTGTAACTGATCAAACAAATCATCAATGTGAGGAAGGGGGTATTTGTTCTTGATCGTTACTTTATTCAGTTGCCGATAGTCGATGCACATTCTCAAGGTGCCATTTTTCTTTCGCACAAATAATACCGGTGCACCCCATGGGGACATACTAGGCCTAATGAAGCCTTAAACCTGGGAGATCCTCTGGGAATACATCTAGAAATTCATTGACGACCGGTACTGACTGTGGGGTTAATGGTTCTACATCATTATCTTTCACTCGTACCAAATGACATATGTATCCCTTGGCAATCATTTTTCTGGCTTTCAAATAGGAAATAAATCTCCCTCGTGGTGCCCCAACATTACCCTGCCATTCAAGAAGATTTTCTTGCGGAAAACAAAATTGCACCTTCTTGGCTCGGCAATCTACCGTAGCATAACAAGAAGCCAACCAATCCATTCCCATAATTACATCGAAATCCACCATGTCCAATTCAATGAGATTGGCCAACGTATCACGGCCACACACAGTTACCACACAATTACGATACACTCTCTTTGCAACAATATATTCACCAACCGGTGTAGACACTTTAATTGACTTACTTAATAATTCCGGTGCCTTTGCAAATTTCGCAGCAACCAATGGAGTAACATAGGAAAATGTAGAACCTGGATCAATCAGTGCATATACAGTATGTGAGAATATAGATAATGTACCTATGACAACATCAGGGGAAGCCTCTGAATTCTGGCGGTCCACCAAAGCATAAGTAGGATTCTGGACCCCGCTAGTACCGGCTGCTCCTCTTGCACCTCTACCACGGCCACTAGGCTGTACCCCTCGGCCCTGTGAAGGAACCGATGCTGAAGACGCAACAGCCGATCCAGCTGGTCGTGCTATACCACCCATGCTCCGCTGTGGACACTCTCTCGCTATATGTCCCGGCATACCACACCAAAAGCAGGCATTCATCCCTGTCCAACATGTACCTGTGTGCATACGCCCGCAGTGCTGACACTGCTGACGAGGGAAACCTGCTGCCTGTGATCCATGAACCCCACTACTTTGCCCTGCTTAACCACCTCTAAACCCTCGAGACTGCGAATAAGCACCACCTGTGGAATAAGATAACGACGGTCTAGGTGGTCTAGGAAACATGCGGGGCCTAGATCCTCCTTGGGACATCATAGATGGTCCCATAGGTCTAGCCCTTTTGGACTGTCCCCTGTCAAATTCATGTACCCTTCGTCTCTGTCTTTGATCTTCCATTTTCTGGGCGAAGGCCTGTATTCGAGCAATGTCCATGTCCCTATTCAAGGCCGCAATAGTGCAATCTCGCACCAAGTATGGCTCTAGTCTGTCCACGTATCTATGGACCCTGTCTGTCATCGTAGCCACAATATTTGGCGCATATCGAGCCAAGGAATTAAATTGCAAGCTATATTCTCTGACGCTCAAATTTCCTTGACGGAGATTTAGGAACTGATCCGCACGTGCCTCACAGATCTCATAGGGCAAGTAATGATCAAGAAAAGCCACTTTGAACTCCTCCCAAGTAGGTGGATCTGCACCAATGCCACGGGATTTCTTCCAATCCTCGTACCACAATATTGCCTCTCCTTTCAACCTGTATGCAACAAGTTCAACTGTTTCTACCCCTGTCACATGCATAACTTCCAATGCCCTCTGAATTTGATCCACGAAGTCTTGTGGATCTGCTTTTGGATCTGCCCCTGTGAAAATAGGAGGGTCCAGTTTCAAGAAATCCTGTGTTCTGCGACTTGCCATTCTAGCCGCATCATCATCATGTGTCATTGGACCAGCTCGTCCTTGACTTTGGGCTGCCACTAACTGTGTTAACATCTGAACTGCATTCCTAAGATCCTGGTCTGTGGCATTCGTCGGTGGTTCCACGGGCACTTTCTTTCTTCTCAGCTCTTCTGGAGCTGAAGAAGTAGAAGAAGCTCGCGTTGCGAACTCAGTTTCAGCCCCACCTTGATCAACTTGGTCAGGTGGAGGTCTACTTGTTCCTTCAGCAATTCTATCTATCAGCTTACTTTTACCTTGTCCTCTTCCTCTTCTAGTGTTCGGCATTTTGACTATACCAAAGAAAAATAATTACCAAGATCAGATACAATGTAATTGACAACATTGGCTCTATTGCACGATCTAGAATGAAGGAAAGAAACAACATCCTAAATATCCCGTAGCCTCCTACTTATAAATGTGGTGCACAACACATCGATAAGTAAGACTCTACTCAGACACGGCTTTGTAGACATCCTTAGACCGACTGCTCTGATACCACTTTTGTCACTCCCCGAATCCCATCGAGACATGATTGGCACTCGTAGCCGATAAGTCCCGAGAGAACCAACCTTTGCCTATGTTTAATCATATGCATCTCATAATCATAACCACCATTTCATAATAATATGAAAGACGAAGAAAGGAGAACATGGGACATATTTATACATACATATGAAACTTGGCCGTTGAGGCCATCCAGTCAAAACAACATATGTCTTTTACACTGTTACACCCACATCGGTCTACAAAAGCCTCTAACAAGAGCATTGACCAAAACAAACCAAAAGTCGGGACAAGTCCCCGCTTTATACAACATGTACATCATCAAAACATATATCTACTATGACTCGGAGAAACCCCAAATTAACTGGAGCTCACCAAGGAACTGCTAACGCTGGCAATCTACTGGGGAGGCCTACTGGGACCTGCGCCTGCAGCAAGTAAGGTAAATTCCCCGAGAGGGGTCAGTATGAAATAAGTACAGAGTATGCAAGGCTCAGATGAAACTGTATAATACATGAATATTTCAATGAACTCAAAACATATGAATAGTCAATGTAAAGAAGTCACCATTTTGCATTTTGGAAACCATGTGGATTGCTTTCATTACTTTCATTACTTTCTTTATCACAATACTCACTTGTTATCACATATGTCACAATGTACCCATCCCCCGACTGATCAGTGGGTCTTTCATATCATATCATTGGGTTGGGATCGAGTCGAGCTAGGCTTATGCCCCTAGACTTGCCACCCATACATCAATGCATCGAGATCGAGTCGAGCTAGGCTTACGCCCCTAGATTTTCCACCCATAAATCCATATCTAGGGATCGAGTCGAGCTAGGCTTATGCCCCTAGACTTGCCACCCGTACTTGATCATTGACCACATTTGCATTACTTTGTTCATTACTTTGAGATTGATACTTTGATAGTCATAACATCACTTTGGAACTTTGGAACATAACATTGTTGGAAACTTTGAGTCATTAACCAAGACATGTGAATAAACATCATGAGAAGTATAACATAACTAGCACCATGATACCATTGGAACCATTGGACAATAATCCATGAACAAAAGACACAAGTATAGGCACTATTGGGATATTGGAACATAACCTTATTTGAACTTTCGGAACATTAACCATGAATATGAGAAATGAGATTCACAATTGATCAATGAGTAGGAAATATATGACAATGACCATGAATAAGTGCATATGGTATACCTTAGTACATTTCGGAGTGGAACTAGAGAAATGTCAATGTGAACACTATTGGCCGTAGAAAGATACGGACAAAGTAACCTTGCATACCTTGGATTCGCACTACGAACATACAACCTTAGATGCGTAGACAATAATCCCTCTCCTTCTTTATGTGTCACTCTACAACATAAATACATAACGAAATTCACATTAACCACCAATTACTTTACAAATGCATCCATGTCAATGAGTTACATGTTTGCCTTTAAACATGTCATCTCCCCTTGACAAAACCATTGATCATACTATTATTCCAAAAATTCCACAATATTCCCAACATTGACCAATACATGAAAATCAATACATTTCACCACAATACTTCTCCTTTACACTTTCTTATCCATAATACATCACAAATAATCCATCAAAGCACCTTAATTCAACTCATAACACATATCGGCCAAAATCCCATAATTTCCACTTTTAGACAAGAACAAGTTTAATACCAAAAATAACACCATACATGTTCATATTTTGTCCATACCATGCTTTTTCATCAAAGGCACAAGGCCTAATTCAAGTTCAAATTACCAAGATGACACATCTTTCACCAAAGGCAAAAATACACTATTCATCACCTTGCCAACCCAACTAGCATAATATACATAATATCCCATGCATATAATATGTTAATACATGAAAATAAATACTTACCAAAGCTTGGAATAGGATGATCTTGTCCAACTATGCCTTAGGGTTTATTTGCTTTAGGGTTTGGAAATGAAAGAAATGTTTGTGATATTATCCAAAAGTGATGAGAGACTTTGGGGAATAAAAATCTGATTTTGGGGGACTTTATATGGACCTCAAGTAATCCTTAGCCACACTTGGCATTACATGATATGTTTAGTTGGTCAATTTGTGGAAGAATGGGTCATTTCCTCTTGGGCCAAGTCTTTTAATCCCATTTTGGGCCTCTCTTTGGGCCCAATAACTCATATCCATGTAACCCATCCAATTTCATGTATTATTCACCATATATCTCATGTTTACTTAATTCCATAATGTCACGACAATATTCTCTTACGAGATTCTCATTCGTCGCCTTAATCGAAAAAATTGGAATTCTAGTCGCCCTTGGCTTCATTGAACAATTTGGAGCACTATTCACATTTCATGATTTGATCATGTAGGAGTATGTAGGATTATATTGAAGTGTTTGAATCTTTAACAATGCTCAAATAACTCGAAATAACCAAAAGAAACCATCTAGAAATCATCGTACAATTGCGTTACGAATCGGGTCCGGGAAGGGCATAATGTTGTGCCTTGCGCCACTAGCTGCAAAGTAGCCTGTGGCGCAAGAATGTGACCTTCTCTGAAGTTTCAGAATGCAGGTGGCTTGCGCGACACCCCTGAAACAGGGTAGTGGCGCAAGTTTCAGCACTTTGCTGAAATTTCCGGCCACTTATCCAATGTTTACGTATCGTCCAATCCCTTATCAAAACACTACAAAATACTTACTTAGTGATCTTAACCATCAAGTAAACATGACAAAGTCACCAAATGAGGTTAAAATGTGTGCGAGTTCTTACCCAAATGCTCCACGAAATCACAACACACCTCCTACGAAGATCTAATCGCACATGTTAAGTCCGATATCAAATGTTTCACCAATGACACTAGAAAACACATATGCATGGCATCTGAACACCTATGTAGGTATGATCCAAGGTATCAAGTGAGTTTATAAAAGTACGGGATGTTACACAAACTTTTGATATTTTCACCCAGTTTTCCAATGTCTCTAAGATGCGGTGATATATTCTGGATGAGTCTCACATTAGGACTCAGTTTATTTGTATGAGAGGTTGACCTTCGTGGAGGATCCAGTTTCTGTACTAGCTAGGGATGTCAGGCGATTGCTCTCTAGAGAGATTCTAGTGGTTAAGGTTCAGTAAAGACACAATCCAGTTGAGGAAGCTACCTGAGAGATTGAGAGTGAGATGCGGACCTAGTATCCCCACCTGTTTGAGCTTTCAGGTACATCTTAACGCTTTACTTTCTTAGATGAAAGTCCATTTTGTAATGGATATTGTAATGACTCTCCAGGTAATTTTATGTATTTCTACACTATTTTGGCGTTTATAGCTTTTCTATAGCTGCCCCAAGTCATTTATGACTTGCTGGAGATGACAGTTAGGTTACCGGGAATTTCATTTTGTTTTAAGAGCCAATTCCCTATTTTTAAGTCTTTACTATTATAAATTGGGTATCGGGCCTAAACTTCAAGTAAACATCCTCGTATGCCAATTCTGACAGTTCCATCAGCTCTAGATCATGAATATTATGTTCAAGGGACCCTTGGTTAAGGTCCTAAAACTTCTGGACTCATTTTGGGATATTGGGTGGATTTTGATTAAAATGGCCGGCCCTAGGGTGTGGGACCCAGGACCCACATTTCATCGAAACCACCTTGGATAGAAATTTGGATGGCACCGTTGATTTTACGATGTCGAATTTAGTGGGGTTGCATAGTTCGTTTGCGTTCACGGGATCCCGAGGTCCGATTGGAGTTTTGGCACTTGCCAAAAACTACTAGTACAGGCCAAAAATTGCCTTTGAGTTTGCAAAGGCAAAGGTAATAGACTATGGCAATCACGAGACCTTGGTTGCATTAGTGAAGGCCAAGTTTATTGGCCCTCGCATTCTTGAACTTGTCTCCGCATTCACGAAGTGTCTCCGCCAGATCAAACAAAAATTCCACCTTCGCGATCGTGGTGGACCTTACGATCGTGATAAAGGAACCCCTGGCAGTATTAAATGCTCAGAAACCCAATTTTCTCTCATTATTTCCATGTCCCAAGTACATTAAAGCCCTAAAAGCTTATAGAGAGTGAAGGTTGATCTTTGAGTGTTCGGGGGTGAGTCGAAGGCGTGGTTGTAGTCATTTTCCCGTTGATTATTCTGTAAGTTTCCATTAAATTCTTTGTTAATTCTCCGACTTAAATCCAAATCCCTAGTTTACTTTGTGGGTTGATTTTGGGTTCGTTTGTACTCAAAATTTACCCATTTTTTTAGCGTAAATAATCCTTAAGCTTAGAGGGATTTGTGGACTGTTTTGAATTTGCTATTTAGCAAGCAGGCCCCACATGGAATTTTTCACTCGATTTTAGACCCAGAGCATTTATATGCAATATGGGTATTGTTATTCTTGTGTTAGCGCATAGATTATCATTTTAATAGCGTGGCATTATGCGGAGGCTTCTCGAAAGGGAAAAACTTCGATCTAGTGAACTTTATCCAGCTTTTGGTGGCATCCGGGTAGGCTAAACTTACTTTCTTCATAGATTGAGCTTTATTGTGGTAATAGTGTAGTATTATGCTTGAGATGGGTAGGTTTTTATGACTTGGTAGTTATTTTAGGGTTTTATGGATTAAAGTTAGCCGTTTTAGGCCTTTTTGCTAGAATTCAACCTTGTTAACCCTTTTGGTGATCATAATAAACTCATAGGACTAGTTTTGGCTCATCTCATACCTTAGGGTGAAATTTTTAAAGCCTTGGTTTATGTTTGGTAGGAGCTTGCGTTAGTATAGGTTTTTCAAGGCTAGTAGCGGGCCACGTCGTCCCTCCTTAAAGTTTAAATTATTAAATTAGCTCCTTAGACTTGGAAAACCTTCTTTGGACCCTTTTTGGAAATTTTGAATCGTAGGGTGACTTAAGCTTTCTACCAATTTCTGATTTGTCGAAATACCCAAACTAGAATGTGATTGACCCTTAAGCTTACTTGTTAGACCTATAGATTAGACCTCGCGACTATTGTAGAAAATGGTTGATGTTGGAAAATTAATACTAAAATGGGTTTTAAGGTAGTTACGGCTTCAGACTATTATTATTTTTTGAGATTTACTTACTAGTTCTGGTTCAAGTTCGACAATTGTGATTGTTTTGTGGTATTTTTATGAAGATATCATTCTCCAGTCCCAGTTCAAGTTCGGTATTATGGTTTGGAGGAAATCTCCGGTAAAGTTTCACTGTTGGTTACTTAAGTTATGATTATTGGTATTCTCTTCCTTGATTACATCTACTAGGCTTATGGGGGCTCGTCTGGGTTATTCCTTTATTTGTTAGTACCTTCTTGGCTTATGGGGGTCCAGTTAGCTGTATATTATACCTTATTTATCTTAATTTATTCATTTATGCATATTTATCGTTTATCCGGATTGGAGTATTTATTTCAGTTTTTGACTTATCCATGCCTTAAATTATATTCTTGCATTTAATTTTACTCTTATCATGATTTAGCTCAGTCGACCGATGATGTGTACTGAGTACCAGTTGTTTTGGTACTCATACGACACTTCTACATTCTTTTCTAATTTAGATCCGACTACTTGTCACCGCCATAGACGTTCTATCTAGCTTACTCTTAGGATTCAAAGATAGGGTGAGCTTTCAGAGCCAGAGCTGATTCTCTTTCCTTCCATTACTTTGGTATAGTCTTTAGTTATCGAGACTATCTGTATATTGTATACTATTTTGTACTTTTATTCTTTTGGATTTAGTGGCTCTTGTACTGACCTTACTAGGTTGTGGAACATTCATTTGTTCTCTCTCTCTCTCTCATCTTTAATTTTTACTGTCGTACTCATATTTCTATTGCTTACAATCCTATTGTATTCTTATTTTCGGTATTTATCTTACATTCCACCAAATTAGCCCATTACCAATGTTCCGGGCTATGCTTTGGATTACCTACTAGTGGGTTAAAGTAGGTGCCGTCATGACTCAAGAAATTGGGTCATGACATGTTAGCTTTCTCACTCTGTTGTAATTGTTTGATTCATATCCTTTTCATTTTAGTATTGTTGTCCTAAAGACAATGTTTTTAACTTGATAAATGGGATTTTAAAATACTTTTAAGAAAATTGGTTTTCTAAAAGAAAAATGGATTGTTTAGCCTCAGTTTGAGTTCGAGCACTTGATTTTACCCCTTATTGTAATATTTAGTTCTGTTTCAAGTCTTGGATATAGTTTTACCTCTTATTATATATTTAGTCTCAGCCAGAGTCCGACATACATTGTTATTGGTTTCTTGTTGGGATTCTGGTTATAGTCTAGGTATGGTTTATACGTATGGCTGACGGAGGAGTATACTGTATGTTCACTTCTATCAAGGCTTACATTAACATTGTATGCTATCGTATTTGGTTCATTTTCAGTATTATTCCTTTTTTGTAGCCACCATGCTTATGGGGGATCTGTTTGGTTCATTTTTGTTATGTGTACCTTCTGATCTTATGGTGGTTCAGTTAGGTAGAAATAGATGCTTATTTTAATTCTTCAAATTATTTATGTCTTGATTCTTGTATTTTCCTTGTTGTAGCTTGCTATTCTCTTCTGGCCCCTTTCTTATTACCTTTAGTATAGATTCGCTCTTTATTATTCTTTTACTTTATTGAGCTTAGTCGGCCTATAATACCCACTGAGTATCGCATGTTGGTACTCATACTACAGTTCTGCATCTTTTTTCATCATGCAAAATCCTACTATGAGTCGTCCGCATTGACGTCAACTTCGAGCGGAGTTGTTGATTGGAGATTAGGGTGAGCTTTCAGCGTCAGGAGCTGATCCATCTCTTTCTATTTAGCATTAGTCTTATTTTGTATCCTTCAGACACTAATTTGTATATTTTACACTTTTCTAGTTCTACTTATGCATAGTGGTTCTTGTACGGGCTTTACCAGGTCTTGTGGGACTCATTTTTGTATTTTTTTACCTTTTATCCCTCCCTTTGTGTGCATGCCTTGTATATTTTCCCTTGTTATTCATCTCACTTACCATTATATACTTGTTCTTTTCTCTTTCTCCTTTTAGACTGTTACTCACTGTTTTGGGCTATGGTTTTGGGTTACCTACTAGCGGATTATAGTAGATTCCATCAGGAATTGAGTTTTTGGATCATGATAGTCTGGGTCAAAATCGGATCTAATTAAAAGAGTGAACCATACCATGATACATGTCTAAGTCAAAATCAGAGGAACATTTATAAGTTACTCTAGGAGAATGAAGAAGACCAGCCCCAGTATGTTGTGAAGAGCCTCATATGTCTACCTATGTAGTAATAGCATACAACTAGGAATTAGGAAGAGAATAAACCCAAGGAAGACAACCATATAGGTGGAGGCGAACATAAATCCTCGGGAACTCAACAAACAATCCTAAGCCACACACCTACTTACTTCAATCATCTTTAGGCGAGGCATAAAAGTGTAGGCACATACTATGAGATAACCATTTTCAGTGCTAAAGTGTGTCATTGTTTGACATTAAGGTGACCATTCAATTTTATGGCTTGTAGATGAAAGAACTGAAGCGAATAGAAGGAATTAGAAAAATCCCTAGAATCTTTACATTACTTCCTTATTTTACTTCCTTTGTAAGTCCTATGGAAGAATCTGTGTAACCTCCCCCCACCTCGATTGTGTTCTTTTGTCACGCCTTGAGTTTCAACGGGGCGGACTGGCACCCGAAGCCAAGCCATTTAGGCTCGAGAGAATTAATATTCGTTCATGTACATTCGTATGCATGTCACTCAAGGAACATCACTATCACGTATAGATACAAGATGCTAATGGTGGAAGTCATGGAAAACTTATGATATTTACACAGATGAAACTTGGCCGTTAGGGCCACCAAGTCAAAAACATACATTCCTTCATGTGTCCCACAACATCTACAAAGCCTCTACTGATACATAGACATACCCAACTTACAGTCGGGACCAAGTCCCCGCTTTATACAATATTTACAACGCCACAATACCAAAACATATGTACATAGTGACTCGGAAAGCCCCGAACCAACTGGAGCTCACCAATGATCCGCAAATGACCTGCAACCTACTGTGGAGGTCTACTAGAACCTGTACCTGCAACAAGTAAGGTAAGTCCCCCAAGGGACGTCAGTACAAAGAATGTATTGAGTATGTAAAGCCATAAGACACTGTATGATACATAAATACTTCATTGGAATGAATATAAGAAAATAGTCAATATGGATAAACCCATCGTTCTGTATATATGGAATCATGTACATTACAATCATTACTTTTTTGCCTTTACGTTCATTCATCTATATCGTTCTACCCATGCTAGGCTTTTCTGTCGCCCCTAGGATGAGATTAACCCATGCTAGGTATTTTAACCCCTGGGATGAGATTAACCCATGCTAGGATTTTCTGTTGCCCCTGGGATGTTAGATTAACCCATGCTAGGCTTTTATGTCGCCCCTGGGATGTTACTCAAGAATATACAAACAATTATACATTACTTCGTTCTTTCATTATAAGTGTGTTACATTACTTCCGTTCTTTTGTTATAAGATTGACACATTAGTGGTTGGAACATTATTGGAACTTTGAAATATTAGCCAATTAACATGAGACATGTGAATCACAATTGGTTCTGTGAGTAATACTATATGACAATACCTTTGGACATTTCGGAATGGAACAAGTACAATGTCAATGTGAACAAAATGTGTTGGAGAAGGATACGGAAAGAGTAACCTTACATACATCTTTCCAATATGAATACACAGTCCTATATGTGAATACAATAATCCAGCTCCTTCCTTACGTTTTACTCTACAACACAAGTACATAACAGAGCTCTCGTTACAACCAACTACCTTACAAGTGGATAAGACGACAATGAGTTACATGATTGCCCTATAGCGTCATTTCACCCTTTACAATACTATTCACGGCATTTTCATACCATCAATGCCACAAAATTCCACACATTGACCAAGGCATCATAAACCAATTGCATTTCACACCAAGTTTATACTTTACACTTCCGCTTCAACACAACATCACAATTACTCCATCAAGGCACCTCAATATGTTGCATCACAACAATCTCACAAGTTATACACATACATATAAAAATAAAGGTAAGGACATAACCACACCATACATGTTGATATTTCATCCACACCATTCACTTCCATCAAAACCTCAAGTCTCGTTTCAAGTTCAAGTCACATAGATGACACATCTTTTAGCATAAAAGCAAAAGTGCACTACTTAACACTTTTAGACACCACTATCATGATCTACACAATCTCTCATGCATATAATATATCAAATCACAAGAATAAACACTTACCCAAGCTTTCAAATGAGTGATCTTGTCCAAAGAGTTAGTAGCTTAGGGTTTTATAGCTAAAAGAAATATCTTGGAATTGTCTAGAATGGCATGTGTGTTTTTGTGGAATAAAAATCTTATTTTTTGCCTTTACATAGCCCCTCAAGTCATCCTTAGCCAATTCTTGGTCATTAAATGTTGTGTTTACTTGGTCAACACAAGAATGGGTCATTTGCCCCATTTTGGCCCATGTCTTTTGCCTAATTATTGGGCCTTAATTGAGCCCAATAGCACAACATTAATTTAGCCCAATAAATTTAATGTATAATACCCCAACAATCTCATGTTTAAAGAATTCCATAAATGTGAAGACCATATTCCACTCACGAGATTCATGTTCGTAGCCTCATAACCAAGAATTAGCGATTTTAGCCACTCATGGTTTAATTTATCATAAATTGATAAAAATAAATAAAAAATAAAAAGGAATAAGAATTAACCCTCATTTGGATGCCAAAATCGTCCAAGAGTAGTTCCACCAAGATGGGATAAAGATACAATAACCCAAGAGCCTTATTTAGAGACTAGTGGTCGGAGAATAAATTTGGCAAAAAGCGGCCTGGCACGCCCTTATGTTGCATGTGCCAAAAATTTTTTTGCCAAAAGCGGCCCGGCACGCCCTTGGGCGCGCCTGACATTAAAATTTCGATTTTCTTCCTTTCTTTGACTTTTCTTTGCGGACATTAGCACAATATCAATAGTCCATCAAAACCAATAAAAAATACGCACTTATTGCTCTCAAAACTAAGGTAAACATGGTTCAAAGTTGGCAATAAGGCATATAAATATGCCCTAGATCACCAAGCAAGTAGGGTCGGAAAGGTACGGGGTGTTACATATTTTTTTTCTTTAGAAGATTATTCTTTTAGTTGAATAATGACCTTGGCATTTTATCCCAAAGAAAGTGCACTTGATAAGACTTAACCCACTTGTCTTTAACCCTTTTTACAAACTTTATTTTTAACCAAAATGAAATTTTCGATGAACAATTTGTTGTCTTCTATTGGGCTGTCCATTGGAAAGATACCACCACATTTGGGACTTATAATGATGGACTTCAACTGATATGCAATGTAACTTCCATCATACTAAGAGTTTTCAATAGCCAACCGAGTATATTAGCATATCATATGTGAAACACCCTCAAGGACAAGGTTCGGGCTAAAGGAAAGGATGAGAATGAGAATAGGAATTTATCCCATTTCTTTCCATGAAATTTTACTAGATGAGGACACGAGCTTTAGTGACTCTAAAGACAAAGAAGTCTAAGAAATTAATCATCTCAGTATATAGAGGAAGATACCCATCTCCAAATTAAGTAACCTAAACTAATCAGTACACTATCACATATATTAGAGTACTCTTGAGAAATAAACCATGAGAAATGAAATGGAGAATTCATACCTGGAGGCTACGAGAAACATTATAGTAGAAGTTGGAGGTTGGAGAAAATTAAGTCCCTACACTACGAATATCGAAAGCTTTCTGGGCCTTACCGGCCAGAGTAGATAGATGTGACTTGCAGAAAGCACCACTTTGCCCAGTGCCTAGTTAACCATATAATGCTCCTCAAATCAGTAATGGTGTTGGCTCTTGCAAAAAGTGCATAGAATCAAAGAAAAAGTTAACTAGTATAGACTCTCCATGCCTCAAACATGCACCGATTCGGTAGAACCTCACCGTCTGAGTACTCTAATTAAGACAAAAATCTGACGTTGAAAAATAATGTGTCCTTCGCCTGATATCTAGTTACAGAATTAGAT
Organism: Capsicum rhomboideum; assembly: GCA_031232105.1. Taxonomy (NCBI): domain Eukaryota; kingdom Viridiplantae; phylum Streptophyta; class Magnoliopsida; order Solanales; family Solanaceae; genus Capsicum; species Capsicum rhomboideum. The sequence goes on from CP124718.1 coordinate 59,481,150, forward strand.
ATTAAGGCGTTAGTATATCAAAGAGATAACCAATTCTAGATTTAGTAAATGTCGAGAAACCCAAAATAATGGGACAACAACTTTTCTTACTCATAAAATATTGAGTAGAGTTGCTTAAGAGTTTAAACCAATCAACATAAGAGTAAGAGATAAAGGAAGCACACTAGGACTATCGGTTGCTCATTACAATAATGACATTGATAGTTCCTTACTAGTCGTAGCATTTTTAACCCCACTTAGGTTGCTGATAACAAATGATGAAGATAATAATCAATTGAAATACCATGATGGATGGTCAGTGGTTGAAAAAAAAACTTCACCCCCAGATTTTTTAAGATAGGATTAAAAAAATAGCAATAGGAACAAAGAACATAGAACCGGGATTGGATCAAGATATTAAGATTGACTAGGAAAGTGATACACCTTAGGATATGCCAAGGTAAAATGTCACCACAAGAACCAAAAAAGACCAAGAGTAAAAAATATTGTCAAAATACTCGGGCAATTGTCTACCATTCCCTTTCCCCAAGACACTAGGTGATAAGAATCAAAAGGAATATTGAAAGGAAATAAGAAAAGATATGTAGGATTATCAATAAGAATTGGAATTATGGGTAACAAGGGTATAAAACCCTCACCTCCCATTTGATACCAACACTAATTAATAAATCCTACTCAATCAAACAAAGGAAACCAACTGAATTACCACAAATGGGTGATACTTTGATTAATCAAGAAAAAGAAGTTAACTAAAAATTCCAAGGGTTCGCCACTAGTCAATCACTAATCCTTAAGGGAGTTACACTAAGTACTAAAGTAGAAAGTACAAATTAAGAGTATTCAATTTTCAACATAAGCTGAAGTCTTCAAATGACTAAAGAATACTATTTATACTTAGAAAATAAAGACGACACCTTCTTTTATAATTTTATCCTTAATGAGACAAAGGCCTTGTTTTGTTTCCTTCTTTTGTGAATTCTTGAATTCTTCAATTTATGAGATGGCCATTTGCATACATGGCCTCTTTCCTCACTCATCTACTCTTTGATGGACCTTTCAGACATTGTATGCCTTCCTTTGGTATCCTTCAAGCTCTTCCAAAGCGTCTTTTTTTATGAACATCACTTGTAGGACTTGGAGATCTTTTGATTGGCTATGTCTGAATAGTCTTGAGGGGTGATGTCACCCAAAATATACCCCCAGAAAAGTATAATGCGGTTGTTGTATCAAATATAGAACCCAACTAGGTTGGGGTCGATCCCACGAGGAATATGGTTAGAATCTAAGTCAATGTGGTTATTTAGACTTTTAGTCGTTTATTTTCAATGGGGGGATTTAAAAGAACTAGTCACAATTTTTAGTTTGAAGTAACAAGTAAACAAATATCAATTTATGCTGAGAAAGTAAATGAGACTGATGAACTAGGATTGTGTTCCCCATGACTTCATGACTCCGTAGGTTCTACGTACTAGTGATCTATTCTGATGTGTTGCATGCAAAATCTAACAAGTTAGGTTTATCTAAACGTCTCTCGACCTTGGTTAGATGAATTTCACTCTTCTCCTCTCGGTCCCTGAGTTTCTCACTACTAACCCTTGTTCTTGATCTAAGATTAACTATCCCTGTTACGGCTCAAGTTATTATATCAAGGTTGGTAGCTTCAAATCTATGTTGTTATGTCCTTTTCCTAATCTCTACCTCTCTCTCTAGCAAGTTTAGAATACAGGCTAGTTTCTAACGTTTGCAACCATTAGAAAGTAATCAAACCAAAGAAAATAACAATACATGCATAAATACCGTTCCAAAAAATACTATGTATTTTAACCTACTTCGTTAATTCATCATGGTTCCCACAATCCTAGTTGTGGTATTTAGCTACTCATGGCTTGAAAATCACAATTAGAAATTATAAACAAAATCATAATTATGAACTTACAAAATGAGTAAAATACATCCGGAATCTTGAATTATCAAAGAAAAATTAATAAAGATGGGGAAGAAAAGAATAAGCCAATTTTCTCCGGCCTCCACGGCGGCTCCAAGCTTTCTCTAAATAAAAAGTTTACAAGTTACCTCTCCAAGGTTTCAATGTTCTAAAAGTTATGAAAGTTGGAATATTTATAGGTGTAATAAAAAACCCAAAATAAAATAACTGAGTCCAACATAGACTGGGAAATAAAAACCCAGTCCAATTTGGAACTGGTGTGTCGGTGGCCATGCTGCCTCAACTTCAATTCAATTGTATAGCTGCCACGTGGAAGAAGCCACGTTAATCTTCAATTCAATTTGTTTTGCAGCATATATAATTGTATAATATTATATTCAATTTAATCCATTAAGCTGCCTGCTTGATTTCCTTATGCAATCTTCCATTTTTAATTTGTTTTTGCTCTAAATTTCTTCATTTTCACACCAATTTAATCCTACATAATAAAATATAATATTAATCATAATTCATAAAATCAATGCTCAAAAAAGACAAATAAAAATAATAAATACGAGGTAAGTAGTACTAAATATATGTAATTTTGGCCACACATCAACACCCCACACTTAGACTCTTGTTCGTCCTCGAGCAAGCCTTAAAGCTTATCTCAATTAATCAAATCAAGGAACACCACGACTTTGATTGATACAAACAATTATACCATATAAAAATTCACAACATTAAGTACACTTTCCGATCATTGCGCAAGAAATACAAACAAACAACAAACCTCTAACATCCTAACGTCAAAGATGGACTCTAACCAAATCAAATTTAAGATTGCTGACCTATTTGTGTCAAAGAAAGCTAATAACATCACCTATCTATCATGAAACAAGTGCCCTCATAAGAAGAAATAGTCCACACACTCAATTCAAAAGATCGAATATAATTTAATGACTTAACATCAAAAAACAACTCTCACACTCATACTGAAACATGTATGCACAAAGAACCATAGGCTTGCCCATTATGTACATCTCCACTAATTAAGCATACTTGAATAGAATCAAATAGTACTTTAACAAGTTGTAATGTTGGCTAGGGGATGGGTAGGAAAACTATATAATAGTGACTTACACTTCCCTAAGCACTTTGCACTTTTTAAACTTCATCACCCATTATTTTCATCACTTTATTTTTTTTATTTTTTTTAGGCCCTCTCTTCATAAATTATTTTTACTAGTATTTCTCATCATATCAAGAATATTTCAATTATTTTATTTTTTTTTCACTTTTTTTTTCTCTTTTGTTTTCATGTCACATTCTTTCAAAGAGGGTCTTTTCATCACTTAGTAGCTAGAATTGATCACCTTTTACACTCAACCATCTCCTTTCTTCAAATTTAACAATTTCAAACACAATCTATGCTACAGTGCTCAAGGAAGCATGGTGCAAAATTTAGGGATTCAAAAAATGGATCAAGGTAAAAATATGGCTATCAAAAAATAGGCTACAGGCTCAAAGGGTCTAACTAGTGATATAATATCTGAAAAAGCTAAAATTTATAAGACATATCAAAGAAAGCTTAGTATCATATTCTAAACAAAGCAATACTTTTTATTTCGCTTCAATAACATGCAGGGCAAGTTCTAGACTAAGATGCAAAACATGGAATATATCCAAAAATATCCTCACCACACATGGCACAAGTATTAATCAAGATGGATCAATTCCACTTCTAAGAAAAATAGGGTCATAGCAAATTACAAAAATAAGAATAAGCTATATACATAGCCAGAACCATGAACCTAGGTGTCAAAAAGTCTTTTATTTTATTTATACTCAAACACTCACAGAAAAGTACTACTCAAAATTAGACCTAAATTGCTTGTATCAACCAAATAAAAAAAATCTTTTCTGTTTGCTCCAAAAAATAAAAATAAACTATTCCTCAAACAAAAAAAAGTAATACGGTTCAAAGGGCCCCCCCGGAAAAGAACAGAAAAGAAAAACCAAAGGGTGGGCGAAGTATGCTCAACTAAATATAAAAAAAAAAAAATACTAAATACAAAAAACTATTTTAATCTAAAGAATAAAAGTAAAATCTTTTTGTATTTTTTTCAAAAAAAATAAAAATTAAAAATAAAAATTCTCTCTTTTTTTTTTTAAACTAAAAATAAATAAATATAAAAACCTATAGCATACTTTACACTTAAAAAATATTGGAAGATATCTCACCCCACACTTAAAATCATGCATTGTCCCCAAATCAATAAATAAAGTAAAACGAGGGTTAAAGATACTCCCTGAAACCCTCTAGGGCCTAGCTAGCAACATGTTTCTTCAATTTTCATCAAGGATCGCGCGCACCCCACACTTAAGTTCAAACATGCTCCTTATATTTGAATTTGGGTACTAAGACTTCCCCTAAATCTGCAAAAACAAAACAAAACAAAACAAAAAAAAAAGTGTTATTATAAAAATTACAAAAAATAAAAATAAGAAGTTAAATTACTAGTGGGTCCACTTTGAACTTATAAATTGTACTCCTAATTTATTTTCTAATTTTCTACTACGCTCAAGGGGCGGTGGTATAAAAGTAAAGGAACCAAGTAATAGATGTGGGATATTGCAATTCTTGGCCCTTAAGTGAGGAATGTAATTTTTCGAATTTGGCATAACAAATTCAAGAATATAGGCATATTTTTCCTCCTCTTTACACACTTCCATAGGCTCGGATGGCTCGATTAATATCTTACTATCCAAACATAATGTGGAAAAATGATTAGAATGAGGTCCAATACACCCTAACTCATGAATTGTATTACTATTTACATCCTCATATTTAAACACACTAGAGTTTTTAAAAATAATATTATCTACTTCCTCACATAACTCTAGTGTACTCTTCTCAATAGTGACAACATCAATAAAAGTATGATCAAGTATTTGACCCTCTAATTTTAGCTCCTCAATTTGGCTTATAAGAATTTTTTCAACTTCACACAAATCATAACTAAATTGTTCGACGTTACACGCATCAACCTTTGCATTCAAATCTTCATTTAAGTTGTGAATATCCAAGCCAAACCTATCAACCTCTTTCATAAACTCATGTTTTTCTATTGCAAGGAATGTTAACATTTCTATTATGCTCTCATTATGATAACACAATATATCTACCACACTCCTGCAATAATGCACTATATCAAATGGATAAGGATCAATAAAATAGGATTCCTCATTATTCCATACTTCATCTTGTAAATATGTCACATCAAGAAGAGTAGTAAAATATTCAAAAGTAATAAAAAAATAAAAACTAAAAATAAAGTAACAAAAAGTTACGAGACAAATAAAATATATACAAGAAATAAGAACTAATAGTTAAATAAACACAATTAATCTAACACTAAACCGTATTCCCCGGTAACGACGCCAAAATTTGATGTCGCCCAAAGTATACCCCCAGAAAAGTATAATGCAGTCGTTGTATCAAATATAGAACCCAACTAGGTTGGGGTCGATCCCACGAGGAATATGGTTAGAATCTAGGTCAATGTGGTTAGTCAGACTTTTAGTCTTTTATTTTCAATGGGGGGACTTAAAAGAACAAGTAACAGTTTTTAGTTTAAAGTAACAAGTAAACAAATATCAATTTATGCTGAGAAAGTCAATGAGAATGATGAACTAGGATTGTGTTCCCCATGACTTCATGACTCCGTAGGTTCTACGTACTAGTGATCTATTCTGATGCGTTGCATGCAAAATCTAACAAGTTAGGTTCATCTAAACGTCTCTCGACCTTGGTTAGATGAATTTCACTCTTCTCCTCTCGGTCCCCGAGTGTTGCACTACTAACCCTTGTTCTTGATCTAAGATTAACTATCCCTGTTACAGCTCAAGTTATTAGATGAAAGTTGATAGCTTCAAATCTCTGTTGTTATTTCCTTTTCCTAATCTCTACCTCTCTCTCGAGCAAGTTTAGAATACAGGCTAGTTTCTAACGTTTGCAACCATTAGAAAGCAATCAAAGAGAAGAAAATAACAATACATGCATAAATACCGTTCCAAAAATTACTATGTATTTTAACCTACTTCGTTAATTCATCATAGTTCCCACAATCCTAGTTGTGGTATTTAGCTACTCATGGCTTGAAAATCACAATTAGAAATCATATACAAAATCATAATTATGAACTTACAAATTGAGTAGAATAAATCCGGAATCTTGAATTATCAAATAAAAATTAATAAAGTTGGAGAAGAAAAGAATAAGCCAATTTTCTCCGGCCTCCACGGCGGCTCCAAGCTTTCTCTAAATAAAAAGTTTACAAGTTACCTCTCCAAGGTTTCAATGTTCTAAAAGTTATGAAAGTTGGAATATTTATAGGTGTAAGAAAAACCCCAAAATAAAATAACTGAGTCCAACATAGACTGGGAAATAAAAACCCAATCCAATTTGGAACTGGTGCGTCGGTGGCCATGCCGCCTCAACTTCAATTCAATTGTATAGCTGCCATGTGGCAGCAACCACGTTAATCTTCAATTCAATTTTTTTTGGAGCATATATAATTGTATAATATTATATTCAATTTAATCCATTAAGTTGCCTGCTTTATTTCCTTATGCAATCTTCCATTTTTAATTCGTTTTTGCTATAAATTTCTTCATCTTCACACCAATTAAATCCTACATAATAAAATATAATATCAAGCATAATTCATAAAATCAATGCTCAAAAAGGACAAATAAAAATACTAAATACGAGGTAAGTAGTACAAAATATATGTAATTTTGGCCACACATCAAGGGGTAGTCTATTCCATCCATGCTATCCATGCTAGTATCATCATCCCATTCTTGAAAAGGATTCGTCCTTCAATTAAAAGGTGCACCAATAACACAAGGAGGTTGATCACTAACATTGAAAACATTATGAACATTATACTCACTTGGCAAGTCGATCATTTGTGCATTGTCTTAGATCCTCTTGAGTATTTTGAAGGGTGCATCTCCTCTTAGGCTCAGCTTCCCTTTTTGAATTTGTGGGAACCTTTAATTTTGGAAATGAACTCGTATCCAATCTTCTGAATTGAAGATCATTTTTTCTCCAATGATTCTTCCGGATGGCCACCTTTGAATTGTTCTTTTCAATGGCCTCTTTTACCTTAGAATGAATTTTCATAATCTCTCTTACACATTTCTTGGCATCTAGGCTCACGGCAATATGGCTAGACAAAGGTGTCATGGTTTATGGAAACAAAGGCTAAAAGCCATAACATGCTTCAAATGGGGATATTACAATAAAAGAGTGGAAAGACCAATTATAGGAAAATTCAATCAAGGGTAAACGGCTTTCCCAAGTAGTTGGGGTTCCCCTAATCTTTCATCTAAGCATTCTTCTAAGAGTCTGAATGATTACTTTGGTTTGTACATCTGTTTGGGGATGGCAAGAAGTAGAGAACATAATTTTGATACCAAGTGTACCTCATAGACTCTTCCAAAAGTGGCTAAGAAATTTGGAATCCCTATCACTAACTATAAATTTAGGTACCCCATGCAATTTAAGCACATTGATGATAAACAAGGATGCATCATGGGAAGCATCATCACATTTATGGCATGGAATGAAATGAGTCATTTTAGATAATAGATCTAATACCAAAAATATGATATCATGTCCTCTCTTAGTCCTAGGAATTCCTAACACAAAACCCACAGAAATGTCCATCCATGGACCACTAGGAGTAGGAAGAGGATTATACTTACCTTGGGGGTGAGTCATGGATTTGGATTGCTTGCATTCGAGGCATTGTCCATAAATCCACTCCACTGCATGCTTTATATTGGTCCACTAGAATTGTTTCTTAACAATGTCAAGTGTTTTAGCCACTCAAAAGTGCTCCATCAAACTACCACTATGAGCCTCCTTGATGAACAACTCTCTCCATGAACTCATGGTCATACAAGCTCGCTCATCCTTGAATAAGAACACATCACCTTACAAAATCTATCAACCCGCTTACCTTGACTAAGATTATCAAAAGTTTCCTTAAAGTCGAAATCCATAGAATAGAACCAATTTAAGCTTTCAAATCCCTTCATTCTAAAGGCTAAGGTATTGACCAGCACAAACCTTTTTTATAGAGCATCTACTACCATATTCTCCTTGTCTTTCTTATTATTGATCACATATGGAAATGTCTCAATGAATTCAAACCATTCAGCATGTCGCTTGTTCAACTTGGATTGCACCTTAAGATGCTCCAAGGACTCATGATTTGTCCTTATCATGAACTCTTTTTTCCACAAGTAGTGTTGCCAAAGATCCAAGACCCAAACAAGTGCATAAAATTCCTTGTCATAAGTTGAGTACTTAAGAGTGGCTCCGTTTACCCTTTTACTAAAGTAAGCTAATGTTTTCCCTTTTTGCATAAATACACCACCTATACCCATACCTAAATCATCACATTCAATCTCATAGGCCTTAATCAAATATAGGTAGTTGGAGCAAGGTGAAGAACTCAACATCAATTTCAAGGGTTGAAAGGACTTCTCTTGCTCTTCTCTCTACACAGAAGGTATATCTTTCTTGATCAATTTGGTGCAACTGAACTAATGCCCTTCACAAATCATTAGTTAAAGCTTTCTAACCCATGAAAATTTCTTACCTCAGCTACTTTGGTTGGGGTAGGCTACGTCTTGATGGACTCTACCTTTTCTTCATCAACCTCTATACCATTCGTACTAACAACAAAACCCAAGAACATGACCTTCTCAATACAGAATGAACATTTCCTAAGATTAGCAAAGAGCTACAACTCTTGTAGTAGTACATCAAACACTTGTTTCAAATGGGACACCTGCTCCATAATTGTCTTGCTGTACACAAATATGTCATATAAATACACCACAACAAACTTGTTGATAATAGGTTTGAGGACATGGTTCATCAATTCCATGAAAGTGTTTGAGGCATTTTAAAACCCAAATGGCATTACAAGCAATCCATACAACTCAAATATTGTCTTGAAAAGTGTCTTTCACTCATCACCCAATTTCATGCAAATTTGATGATACCCACTTCGAAGGTCAATCTTTGAGAACAAACTTGACTTGCATAACTTATCTAAAATGTTGTGAAGTCTAGGAATTGGATGGCTATACTTGATGGTAAGTTTGTTCACGGCTCTACAATCAATGCACATCCTCCAACTACCACCCTTTAGGGGAATAAGGATCAGCAGTATAAAAAAAGGACTTAAGATTTCTTTAATCAACCCATTTTAAAATAGCTCTTCCACTTGCCTTTGTAGATCTTTGGTCTCTTCAAGATTACTCTAATAGGACGGCTGATTGGGGATTTGTGAACCTATTACAAACTCTATTTGGTGCTCAATTCTCGACAAGTGTGGTAATCCCCTATGCATTTCCTTTGTAAATAGCTTATCATAATCCTACAAAAGACAAGAAACAATTCAAGGCTAAGTGCTAGCATCTTGGTTAGCATGCAATAAAAGATTTATGTTGATAAGGCACACTAGAAAGCATTCTTCATCCACATACTTTACACACTTTCTTGGCTTTGTTTTCATGCACATGTTTTTCTTATTTTTAGACAAGTCACTTCTATCCTTTGGAACAATGGTGGAAATCTTACTTTCACTCTTTGCCTCTTCCACCCTTATCCTCTCTTAAAGTTCTTTCATAGATTGTAGTACTCACTCAGTTGGTATAGAGTGAGAGATGCAAGTACATACTTCTTACCTTAAATAACAAAAGGGTATTTGTTGGACCTCCTGTGGTTTACAACATCTCTATCAAATTTCCACTACCATCCCAAAAATATATGACAAGCCAACATAGGTAAAACATGACAAACCAATTCGTCATTGTACTTGCCCACACTAAATTGAATACTTTCTTTGTTGAGGGACTTCATATCTCCACTCTTATTGAGACATTATAGCTTGTAAGGGTTGGAATGTTTCCTTTCTAGTATTTGCATGCACACTATAAAAGAACTACTAACCATATTGGTGCAACTTCTGCTATCTAGAATTAAAGAGCACACCTTATCTTGGTTTTTGCACCTGGCATGAAATAGATTTTCCCTTTGATTATGTTTTTTTTTTGTCAAGGGCTCCCATAATTTTTATGACAACACATGAAAGATTGGAATGCATCTTCAAATCTTCACCATTATCAAGAAAAGTTTTCCCTTTCTCAATGAAGCAAGAAAAATTTACTCTCTAATCTAACCTTTCTTCTTCATCCTTTGGTGTTTCTCCCTCTCCCTAACTTATATCTCCCTCCCCCTCACTCTTTTCATCACTCTCTTCTTCCTCTTCGGTTCTATACTATCCTGAAGAGCAAAAAATTGTATCCTATTAGGACACTCACTAGCAATATGTCCCCTTCTTTAACATCTAAAGTATTGAATTATAGAGTGTCGAGGAAAGCTTGGCTTAACATAGTTACTTCCTTGTGGTTTATCACTTGCCTTGGATTTGTAATCAAGCTTGACTTGAGTAGCTTTACCACCAACCTTATGTTGCTTCCTAGAAGATGTCTCCTTCTAATTTTCTCCATTTTTTCCCATATGGAAGTCAATGAACTCTTGGACTTGTATGACTTTTCTTCTTTTAAATCCTCTTCTACCTTTGAGGCATTATGGAAAGAAGCTTGAAGAGTCTCATAGTTTTGAAGATTCAAAGGATTCAAGATATCAAACCTCAAATTCGACTTCAAATCGAATCACCATGCATTGTATGTTTTCTTCAAGTTCAAACTTCGTTCATAAGTTTTCAAACTCATTGTAATATTATTCCACACTTTTGATTCCGTGCCTCAACATAAACACTTCATGATCCCCTTCTTTTAGTAATTTGAATTCAAGTACCTTAAATCCATAAGTGCAATCAACTTTTGCCAAGTAGGTTACTCGTAGTTGTGTTGACTCTCCCTTTCTTGCCTCTTAGACTCCCACCAAGTAGAAGCATATCCTTAGAATCGTGTGAGAGCATACTTTGCCTTCAATGTTTTGTGGGAATGATCTGCTCACTTTGAATTTTCCATTGTAAGAACTCATGCATTCACCACTTCCTTTGAACCCTGGAAGTGTGACCTTGATATTGTTCAAGCCCCTATCTTGATCATTCCTCTCCCTAAACCAATATCCTTTATTTGTCATCCTATCACCTTTAAAGCCTATCCTATCTCATCTACCCCATTGATCTTGATTCAGCATGCCTTGGTCCCATCTAATGCTTCAAGGTTGGGCTTCTTCCCTCGACACTCTATATCTTTCCCTACCTCTATGCTCTTAAAACTCATTGTTATTGACTTTATCATTCATTTTACCATAAAGATGATTTTGGTATTGATAGTCTTGGTAGGTTGTTTGTGGTGCATTTTGTGGAGGTGATATATAGGATCCAATCATGATACATTTGATGTATTTTGGAAAGAAGTTTGGTTTGCTACAAAAGAATAGTCCTCTTGTGGGGGTGATAGGATTGTGGATTTAGATGTGATGTAGTTTGTCTTGGATGGTTTGGAGGGTTGTTAATTTGGAAGGTAGGTTTTTGGTTGTTTCAGGTTCAATTTGGTGGAGGGTAACTTAGGTTGTGATCTTGTCCCGGAGTAGTGGTGGTGGATTGTATCAATGCCCTCTTTATCTCCTTATTTTTGGGCAATTGAAGTGTTTCCCCTATATTCTCACTCCCTACCCATGACAACCTTTCCTCTAAACCTCTCCTTTATTTCAATCATCATTTTTATTATTTGCTTAGAGAGGTGGGTGATAGCCTCAATGATTTTGTCCGACATCTCTTTGATTGGACATATATTAGACATGATACTTACAAACTAGACAAATGGTATTAGTAGTAAAAGACTCACATCACTCATGATGTTTTGTGGAATTACGAAACTTTTGATGCTTAAAACAAAGGAAATTTCTAGTTTAAAGGAACGTTTTTTTTGGGTATGATGTGTTTTCATGGTATTTGCAGGTCAAACATGTCCAAATAAGGGAAGTCCAAGAATTTGAACTTAAATGCATCAAACGAGCTAACCCACAATTGTTGGAACTGACAATGGTCATACCTTGTTATCATAGGAGGAACTTGAGAAGGTGAAATATGAAGGAGAACAGATGAGAGATCTAATGATCATACCTTAATACAATAAGTTTGTCCTAAAGATCATGTGATTAATATCCTACAAAGAGATGAAATCAAGGCTGGAAGCAATGAGAGGAAGTCATGATTGTCCCTTGAAACAACTAGCTCATCCTAAGCATTGTCTTAACAAAAATCTGGAAGATGGAAAAAGGTAGTATCAACCAATGAGCACCAAGGACAATCGTGGTATCTACCTAAGATCGTCCCTTCCATCGTCCAAGGTGTCGAATTGGCAAATCTAATGTGTTTATGATAGGTTTTCTTTATGTATATAAATACTCCTATTAGGTTTATTATTTCAGTTTACATTCTATTGATACTTTTGAGGCATATTGTTGTTCTTTGAAGTATGAACATTGATTTTTAAGTTTTAATTCAAAGTGAGATTTATGGATTTTATATTATTCTTCGTAAGTTTATAATTATGGTTTTCATTCAAAATTAATCTTGTGTGCTTTCAATTATGATTATCTAAACACCACAACTAGGGTTGTGGAACCATGATAGATTAACAACATAGTGTTTAAAGTATGATGTGATTCTCAAAGGATGTTTGTGCATGTATTGCGATTACCTTCAGTTTGATTGCTTTCTACTAGTGGACAACGTTAGGACCTGTCTTATCCTTACTCACAACGAAAGAAGGTGTAACAAATGGGCAAAGGAAATTAACAATGAGAGTTGGATCTGTCAACCTCCATTTAATTAGCTTGAGCTGGTAAATGGAATAGCTAATATGGGATCAATGATAGGGGTTAGTAATGCAAAACACAGGAGACGATAATACGTGATTGAGAATAGTCATCTAATATGGGTGTAAATTCATTTTATGAACATAACCTATGAATTCTACATGCCAAGAACCATGAAAGATCACTAGTATGATGAACATATGGAGTTATGAAGTTATGGGGAACAAAGTCCTAGTGCCTCTCTCACATTGATTACAAATCCAATGAAATTAACAACTTTTTACTATTTGATATTCTCAAATCCCCCAATTATTGGACATCATTTACTTATTTTTTAAACAAACATATTGATAAATATTCAAACATATTCCTTGTAGAATCGACCCTAACCTAGTTGGGTTCTATATTTGATTAGAGACCACTTTTATACTTTTATCGGAGGTATAATTTTGGCGACATCAAATTTTGGCGCCATTGTAAGGGAATACAGTTATGGAGTTGATTGATTTTGCTTGTTTGGATGTTGGTTTCTATTTCCTGATTTTACTTTTTTTGTTATTTTTGGGGCACACACCGGTGCATTACTAACACTCAGAGTCAAGGAAATCCCCTAATTCAACTTGATATGGAAATTGAAAGAACTCTACGAGCTAGAAGAATAATGTTGAATAGCAGAGTTAATAATGAATGACTTGAAGGTGAGGGATTCCTGAATTAGCTAGGGCATCTTCATGTTATTCAGGAAACTATGGAGAAGACTACTGCTCGATTGATTATAAAAAATAACACAAGACAAGAAGCTGTCAGGCAGACAACACCGAGAGAAAGGGATAGACAAGAAAAAGTAGGCCGCCTGGCCATACTTGAGGAGCAGAATAGACAAAGGAGAAATAGGGGGCAAAAACCTCCCCAACATTACGTTCCTTAATTCGATATTACAGAAGATGAGCTAGATTTCATTGGGGTGACAAAAATGGGTGCTATTATTCAACCATCATTGCCACCAGGAACTAAGTTTGACATCACTAGTACTATGATACAGTTGCTAAACTTGAAGGGAGTGTTCACGAGCTTTCCTACTGCTGATGTGAATCTTTATCTGATGAATTTTGTTGGGATTTGAACTTCCTACAACCTACTTTGTATGAGTCAAGATGTGATTAGACTGAGGTTGTTTCCCTTCTCTCTGACTGGATTCTCTATAGTTGATCGAGCTTCCACATAGGTTGATCACAAATTGGCAAGAGTTGAAAAGATAATTTTGGAGCAGTTTTCCCACCTTCCAGAATATTGCAGATGTAAGATAAGATTTATAATTCAAGGCAGTTACATTCAGATGCATTGAATGAAACTTGGTTGAGGTGTAAGAACAAGTGGCAGAATGTCCTAGATCACAAAATATCGGGTTGTACATTGTTTAAGATCTTCTACATAGGTTTGAATGTGAACGATAAGGTTGTAGCAGACACTGTGATCAGTAGAGAGATTATGAGTTTAACGTGGGAGCAGGCTTTAAAGATTCTAGACAGGATTACTGAAACTAGCCAAGGTTGGCTTACTAGAGAGGCAGACCCGTCTGTAGGTGCTTATATGATAGGATCATCTACAAAAATACGCATGGTTGATGATTATGTAGCCCAGGAGTTAGCATATTTGAAGTCTAAATTTATTGTGCTCACAAAATAGTTTCCAGTTGTAAAGGGTAAAAAAGGTGAATGCGGTTCGTTAACAAAGTAAGGCACCTGCATATGATGACTTTGATTTTGTGGAGGAGACTAAGTAACTAGATAATCTAGTGGATAATTTCCAAGCCAAAGACTAAGGGTCTAATTAGGATAATTGGTGCTCTGGTCAAGGGAACTAAGGTCTAAACTACTATAAAGACAATAACTACAACAAGTCTATGTATAAAGATAGGACTAGAGGGATAGATGGTGATTGAAAGAGAAAAGTTGATTACAAAGATAGAAGTGGTCATTATGTTTCATCGAGGAACCGTGATTCTTATTCTAGTAATTTGAGGATGGAAGACATGCTTACTAAAGTGGTGAAAGAGGTACATAAAACTAAAAACTGCCTGAAGGAACTTAGGAAAGATATTTTAGGGATGAGTCAGAAAGTCGAATCACCGGCTAGGCCTTCTATTGAGGAGCCTCCTATTTTGGAGCTCAAAACTCGTCCATCCCATTTATGTTATGCATTCTTGGGAGCCAACAATACTTTATCGGCTATTATTATAGCTCATTTTGTAGATTGTCTTGTTGAGACTCTAGTATCTATTTTGTAGAAGTTCAAGAGGGCCATTGGTTGGTCCATTACTGATATTGTTGGGATTCCGCCTAGAATTTGCACACAAATTATCCAACTTAAGCCAGATTATGATCCTAGTATTGAGCATCAACGAAGACTTAATCTGCCTATGAAAGAGGTAGTTAAGAAAGAGATTTTTAAGTGGTTTGATACAAGTGTGGTTTACCTGATTGGCGACAATAACTAGGTGAGCCCTGTTCAATGTGTGCCAAAATAGGGTGGAATCACTATGGTTCCAAATGAAAAGAATTAGTTTATTCCTATAAGATCGATCACTAGTTGGAGAGTTTGCATGGATTATAGGACGGTGAATGCATGAACTAAAAAGGATCACTTTCTGATGCTTTTCATTAATAAGATGCTATACCATCTTACTGGTAGAGGATAGTATTGTTTTATTGATGGTTATGTGGGTTACAATTAGATTTTGATTTCTCTCGAAGACCTAGAGAAGACCATATTCACTTGTCCATATGGGACGTTCGCGTTCAAGAGAATGCCTTTTGGTTTGTGTAATGTGTCAACGACGTTTCAGTGCTGCATGATGTCCATCTTTTCTAATATGGTGGAGGACACTATTGAGATATTGATAGATGACTTTTTAGTGGTTTATGAATCGTCCTAAGATTGCTTGGCTCATCAAGCTAGTGAATTGAGAAGATGTGAGGATTGAAATTTGGTGCTTAATTGGGAAAAGTGTCATTTAGTGATCAAAGAAGGAATAGTGCAAAATCAAAAGATTTTGCAGAAAGGTATTGAGGTTGACAAGGAGAAGATTTAAGTGATTGAAATATTGCCTCCACTAATTTCTGTGAAAGGTATTTTGTTCTTTTTAGGGCATGCTGGGTTAACTTAGATTCATTAAGGATTTCTTTAAAATTGCACTTCTCTAGTGCAAATTGTCAGAGAAGGAGGTGAGGTTCATTTGATGATAAGTCCCTTAAAGCATTTGAGTGTATGAAAGAGAAGTTGATTATAACACGTAGTATTGTGTCACTTGATTGGTCTATGCCATTTAAGGTTAGGTTTGATGCTAGTGATGTGGCGCTAGAGTATTCCTAGGCCAAAGGCGAGAAAGGATTCTACATCCAATCTATTATACTAGCAAAACACTTAATCCAACTCAGAAAAATTATACTATGACTAAAAAAAAGTTACTTACTGTGATTTTTTCTTTTAAGAAATTTCAATCGTATTTGATTGGAACAAAAGTAATTGTGCATATTGGCCACGTAGCTCTAAGGTACCTTATGGTGAAAAAGAATATGAAACCAAGGTTGTTTCGTTGGGTACTTCTGTTATAGGAATTTGACTTTGAGGTCAAGGATCGAAAGAGGACTGAAAATCAAGTGGCTGACCACTTATCACGACATAAAGAAGAGGCAATGCTTAAGTTGAGGGATGAGCTTGATACGAATGACACTTTTCAAGATGAGTAGGTATTGGCAGCATCCCATGACTTAATTCCATGGTTTGTAAATTGTGCCAATTATTTGGTAAGTAATATGGTGCTCGGAGATTAATCGTTTCAGCAGCGGAAAAAGTTTATGCATGGTGTACAGAAATTCCTCTGGGATGAGCCATACCTGTTTTAGATTTGTACAGACGAACTGATTCATAGATGTGTTCCTGAAGTAGAGAGAATGAGTTTTCTAGAGGCATGTCATTCTTGACAAGTGGGGGGTCATTGTAGTGGTGGACGAATTGCCAAAAAGATCTTGTAATGTGGGTAATACTGTACCACATTTTAATAGTGTTGCACATGACTATTGTAGAGCTTGTGACCAATTCCAAAGACAAGGAAATATCTCACGACGGAAAGATATCCCAATGACCACAATACTAGAGCTTTAGTAATTTGATGTATATGGCATTGATATCATGGGCCCCTTTGTGAGCTCATATGGTATGAAGCATATTCTAGTTGTGGTCGATTACATTTCAAAGTGCATGGAAACAATTGTGCTTACAAACAATAAAGTTAAGAGTGTAACCGCATTATTTTAGGAAGAACATGTTCTCCAGATTTGAGACACCAAGGGCAATCATTAGTGTTAGAGGTTCACATTTTTGTAAACGTCTGTTCAGATCCTTGCTTGAGAAATATCGTGTGAAACATAGGGTAGAAAAACCCTAACATCCTCAAACAAGTGGGCAAATTAAGGTCTCCAATCGTGAGATCAAGTCCATTTTGGATGATGCATTATGGGCTTACCGGACAATGTTTAAGACCCCTATTGAATCTTCTTCATACAAGATTGTGTAAGGCAAGACTTTTCACGTGCCTATTGAACTCGAGCATTAGGCATTATGAGTATTGAAAAGGTTAAATCTGAAGTGGAGAGATGCAGCTAAATTGAGACTTGAACAGTTGAACGAAATGGATGAGTTTCGTCTTAGAGCATATAAATGTTCAGCTTTGCTCAAGGAAAATATAAGTCATACCATGACTAGATAGAAAATAGAGAGCTCACCGCCAGTGATATGGTTCTATTGTTCAAATCCAAGCTTCACTAGTTTCCTGGCAAGTTGAAGTTATAATATAGGGGGCCGTATCAAGTGGTGACAATATTTCCATATGGTGTAATCAAGCTTGAAAATAGGGAGGGCCAGAAGTTTAAAGTAAATGGCCAAAGGGTGAAGCACTATCTTTGTGATGTTGAAGAGGTCAAGGTGGTGTGTGATATGGATATTGATAGTTCCTAAGTAATTAGACACACCCGAGTCATTCCATAACGTAAAATTAGGAGCTTCATGAGAGCAACCCATGGGGTAGTTTGGTGAAGTTTGAGTAGCCAAACTAACCACGTCATTCCATGATGTTAAATCAAGCGCTATTTGGGAGGAAACCCAAGGATTTTGTACTTTTTTTAGTCATACTGTAATATGTGTGATGCGTGCATGGATAATATAGAAAAGAACTTGGGAAATAGAGCACAAAAAGAACCACAAAAGCATTGGACAATAATTAGAAGTTCCAATGATTGTGGGTTCTGTTGTCCGCAACAAGTCCAGAGAATTTATTTCCAGGAGTTAGTCCAATGATTCAGCATCAATAATCATACCAAGATGCTTAGAATTAATCAAAAAAATTATGCATTGAGAGGTTTGGAATGATAGGTGTGGATAAGGTGAAGTCCAATTAGCCTTATTGTAAAAATAGCATCAAATTTTTGAATTTAAAATAAGCTGAAGTTAGTGTAAACTCAATGATGCAACAAATGATTGTAGTGTCTATGAGCATTCATTGGTTGGATCGTTGTGGGTGCCTAATTTCAAGATTGTAAGAGTTCAATAGACAACCACTTTCAACGATCAACATATCTTAATACGATCATTGGTAGTAGTCGTCTGATGTAACAACCCTTAGGAAATTTTTGAAAGGGACTTCTTATGATCTAAGGGTCCATCGTACTTTCTTCCAACAATCATTGAATCAATCTTTTGTTGGAATTACTGTGTACCTATTTCTATTTTAATGTAGGACTAATAACTTTTCCTATAGTTACTATGGCACCTAAATTGAACAAGAAGCAGCAAGATAAAGCAATCCTTAAAGAAATAGCCAACAAGCAGACACTAAAGGACCAATCTATGGACTCAAAGTCCAAATCCATCAGATCTAGTTGTTCGTACATTGAGTACTCCATAAGTTAAGCTGAGGAATAACATGAAACTCAAACCACGATATACAAATATGCGAAGGCCAAGGTTACAACATCCATAAAGTTAGTGACTGCGGCCAACCCAATTGCGCCTCCCCTGTCTAAAGAGGTAGGACAAGCTGCAAACCTAACTAGGGGTAAACCAAAGACTGCTAGAGCTAAGGATGAGTGGAGTTCATCCAAGGAGGGTGACTCTGTGGATGGTTTCAGAAATGCTAATCCAAAATCCTCCAACAAAGCTGAAGTTGCAAGTCCACCTTCACATGGCTGCAGATCCGAGGTCATGGGGTCTTTCAAAATCTCGTGAGTACTATTATAATGGGGTTTCCCTAAACAAAAAAGGAAAAATAGTAGTATTCAAGAAGAACCCCTCATGTTACCTGAGGCATTACAAGGAATTCCAGAACTAAGCCGGGTATTCGAGAAGTATAAGCTTGGATGGATGACCAAGCAAGTGCGTAACTATGGTACTGAGTTAGTGCGTGAATTATATGCCAACTATATAACAACTCTTGAGAACTTTACTCCTTTGGGGAAAGAGAAAAATATGAGGAAGTAACCAAAAATTAAATTTTGAGCCTTCTCCGTAAGGTATTGAGGTTGACATCTTTGAAAAGGCAATTTCTAAGATACTTTTTGGTGATGATTTTAAGCCACTACCTAAGAATTTGAGGCGATAGATGAGGTAGAATGGGTTAATGGTACTATAATATACAAGAACACACTGAGCTTTGTTGCTAAGGTTGGTGTTCCATTGTCAGACACCAAATAGCACCAAATGGAAATGGCAACATACTAAGTGCTGACAAAGTAGGAATGGTAGAAACCTTCATTATAGAATTAGAGATGAATATTCACAGATCATTATGGATAAGATTCAGGAAAGGGTGCTACTTTTTTACTCTACACTACCCTTCCCCAGCCTGGTGACCCAGTTGTGTTAGAAGTTGAATGTGCTTTCTGTTTTGGCTATTGATAGGTTTATTTGGTCAAACAAGACTGTATATATAGCATTGATCAAGGATTATATGAACTCGGTGACTTGATCCTAGGGTCCTTTTCCATACTTTTCCCCACAGGCAGTTGAGGGGGCTACTTTTTCTATAGAGATACTATCTTTTGAATTTGGTGCTATTTCTTTATCTTTACAGCAACCCACAACACCTTTGTGTGTACTCCAGCCTGTGCCTACAGGATATACATTGGTACCCATAAACTTCCTTGAAAATATGATGAAAAAGATGGCTGTGTCTGAGGCGAGGATTAAGAACTTTAAAGAAGGTGTAAAACCATATAAGGAGGACAAGATCAAGACTGTTGTACGGGTTATGCAGACCCAATTTGATAGGTTTGAGATGCAAATAATGGATAAGCTAGAGAGTGTCTAGGAACCTAATTTAAGTATGGTCAAAGCTAAGCTTGCCTTACATAAGCTAGTTGTGAAAGAGCTTTTTGAGTAGAAATTTTCATTTGTGTAGCCTCCACCGATCCGACCTTTGAGGATTTTAATATCGATATAGATGTATAGGTACTGGACTTCTATACCCAGGCCCCAGTAGATGGTGGAACGGGTAAGGAGGTGGATAATATGGATGAGGGTTCGCATCCCCATAAGAAAAAAAAAGAGGAAAGATGAGGATGGGAATAAGAAGGCAGTAGCCTCCGAGAGAAAAAAGACCTATGAGGTGCCTATTCTAGAAAGGACTAAGGCCCCATCTTCTGTTGTTACTACTATTGTAGCTAATACTATTGGTTAGATTAGAGGGGGTACGGAGATTGCCCCCATGATATCAAATTTGAGTGCACTGACCACTATAGGTGCCAACTTGAGTATGAGTGCCACAACAACTATTGAGGCCACTAGACCTGGAGAGCATGGGGGTGTTGAATCTGTGACCCCAACTGATCAGGCCAGTGCACCACAGGTATGTATCTACCATAGTTCTTCTTTTTTGCTAGTTTATACATTAGGGGTATTGAATAGTTTCTTAGTTGCGGGAGAGCGTGTACCAACATTTGAGGGATTTTTTGCCGTGTTTCATTTCCTTTGGATGCACTATCTAGTAGAACTGGAATGTTTAGGAGTTTAGTATTTGCTTTTGTGTTATTTTTGTGTCGTTTGTTAAAGCAAGAGAAAAATATGAGAACTTTACGCAATTAGAATAAATAAAGCATGCAACTATTTTTGACGAGTGTGATAACTATAGCCTAACTATGCATGAACTTGATAGGTAGTTAGTGTGTGTGTAGCCATGAGCCATGTGTGTTGTGAGGTAATTACCGAGTTTGGAATGTATATGTAATCTAGAACTTGCCCTGTTAGTCTCGCCAAGGTTGTAGGATAGTAGGTTAGGAAAAGATCATAGGCCGTTCTTGAACAGTTCACTATAAGCCTAAAAAAGCCTACCACATTGAAAACAATATCCCTTGATCCTAAACTTTAAGCCTAAATAGTCCTTTTTCTTGAACTAGCCCATTCACCTTCCCAATTCATTTATAATGAACCTATTGTGGACCTGGTCCCTCCTTAGACACTGTGCACCTCAACTCAGACAAATCGCTTAAGTTGAGGGTAACTTTCGTAGGGGTGTGTGAAAGAGATTGGGTATGTAGAGGATGTTAGTAAATGAAAGAGGATTTGGGTGTGGTCTTGTATTAAAAAGAAAGAAAAGAAGTAAATGATGAAGCAAAGTTTGAAAAATAAAAAAAAAGAGAAAAAAAGAGAAATAGAAAACAAAAGGAGAAAAAGAAGTTGTAAAAAAGGGAAACCACACCGGAGGCCCAAAAAGTCAAAAAGGGAGAAAAATAAAGAGAGTAGGAAAGTGTAGCCAAAAGTAGTATAGTCCCAAGGAGGAATAAGTCACTTAATACATATGTACCATCCCCATCCCCAATACTAAACTACAATCTAATTGAAGTCCTATAGTGATCCTAACTTGATTGTCTGAAAAATTAAGGCATAGAAAATAAGGGCAAGCCTATGGTATTTCATGCACAATTTCTGAACTTCTTTGTGAGAGTGAGAGATTAGAGTCAGTGTCCTAATATTCATCCTGTATTTTGAGTGTGAGGGACTTCTTTGATATGGGGGCATAGGAGTTGCATCGTAGTTGTTGCTTGTTCAGCTAGTGTAATTGGTTTGCATGCTAGGTTGTTTGTTGATAATGTAATGCCATTACTTGATCCCTTTGTGTCATGGTGAGTGGTTTGTGTACACACAGTGAACTTGTTTTTGATTGTGTTGGAGGGAGCTGAACTTGTGTTTTGATTCAGGCATGCTTAAGTTGATTTTTTTTCATTGAAAGTATTACTGCGATAGTACTCTTGGATTTCTCTTTGTTAAACATTATTTAGTTTGTGTTTTTTGTTTAGTTGTGTTTTTTCACCTGAGGACATACAAATGTTCTAAGTTGAGGGTGTTGAAGTGTCGTGGACTCATGTCACTTTCGACGCTTAAAACAAAGGAAATTGCTAGTTTAAAGGCATGTTTTTGTGGGTATGATGTGTTTTTATGGTATTTGCATGTTAAACAGGTCCGGAGAATGGAAGTGAAGGAATTTGAACTTAAAGGCATCCGACGAGCTAACCCATGATCATTGAAACTGACAATGATCATACCTTGTTATCATGGGAGGAACCGGAGAAGGTGAAATATGAAAGAGAACAGACGAGAGATCTAACAATTGTACCTTGAAAACATGAGTTTATCCTAAAGATCATATGATGAATATCCTGCAAAGTGATGAAATCAAGGGTGGAAGCATCAAGAGAATGTCACGATCGTCCCTTGAAAGAACGAGCTCATCCTAAGCATTTTCTTAACTTAGATCTGGAAGATGGAAAAAAGCAGTATCAATCAACCACCACCAAAGACGATCACGGTATCTACTTGCAATAGTCTCTTCCTTCGTCTGAGGTGCCGACTCAGGAAATCCAATTGTTTTAGGATAGGTTTTATTTATGTTTATTTTGTTTATTGTTTTAGTTTACATTCTATTGATACTTTTGAGGCATTTGTTCTTTGAAGTACAAAGATCGATTTTTAGGGTTTTAATTCAAAGTGAGATTTGTGGTATTCATCTTTTTCTTCATAAGTTCATAATTATTATTTCTCTTCATAATAATTCTTATCTACTTGAAATTATGAGTAGCTAAACACCAAAACTAAGGTTGTGAGAACTATGACTGATTAACAACATAGTGTTCAATGTACAATGTGATTCTCAAAGGATGTTAGTGTATGTATTGTGATTCCTTTTGTTTTGAAATCTTTATGACGGTGGCCAACATTAGAACTTTCCTTATCCTTAGTCACAAGGAAAGAAGGTTTAATGGATGGGAAAAAAGAATTAATAATGAGACTTGGAGCAATCAATCTCCATTAAATTAGCTTGAGTCAGTAAACAAGAGAGCTAATAATGGATCAATGATAGGGGTTAGTAATGGAAAACTCAGGAGATGATAAAATGTGATTCAGGATAATCATCTAATAGGGGTGTAAAGTATTTTAGATGAGCATAATCTATTAATTAGACATGCTAAGCACCAAGAGATCACTAGTACAACAAACCTATAGAGTTATGAAGTTATGGGGAACACAGTCCTAGTGCCTCTCTCACATTGATTGCAAATCTAAAGAAATCAACAACTTGTTACTATTTGATGTTCTTAAATACCCCATTATTGGAAATTGTTTCCTAATTTTTTAGACAAACATATTGAAAAATATTCTGACCTATTCCTCATAGGATTGACCCCAACCTAGTTGGGTTCTATATTTGATCAACGACCGCTTTATACTTTTATTGGAGGTGTAATTTGGGATCATATGTAAACTCTCTGCTAAACATCTATGGCGTCACCTCAAAATTTGTAGCAAACTAGCTCGACTCAATAAATTCATGATCACCTAGCCTTTATGATGGAGTGGAATTTTGTGACTCTTGAAAGAAGGACGACTCAAATAAAGCTAAAAAGACTTGAATCAAGAAGTTTATCTACAAATTAAGAAAAGAAAAGTACAAGAAAAGAAGCATGAAAAAAAATCGGACTCAAGAATTAAGTAACAAAGAGTAGAAGAAATTACTTGATGTTAGTTAGTTTGCAGAATCAAAGAGATGATTTGATGTTTAGAAACTAGTTAATAAGTAATTAAAGATGTTAATTAGTTGTTAAATAGTAGAGGAATGGATGAAAAATGAGTGTAGAATAAGAACCTTGATGTTTCGACACTTAGAAAAGTTTTGGGGTCCCAAAAAAAACTATGGAATTCTGATGAAATTTGCTCTCAGCCTTTGGTTTACACACACATGGGCACGTGCCTGGCTGGTTGTTGACTGGTCCACTGCTGCGTTGGCGCTGATGAGGCAGCATGTTGACAGGTAAATTACTGACATGGCACGCTGTCGTGGAAAGTAATTTTTTTTTAGATTTTCAAAAACAAATTAAAAAAAATTCCACTTGTGGACCCACAAACACCTTTGACCAGCATTGAATTGGGAAAATTCGATCACATGTACCTTTTTCCTCCTTCTTTTTCAATAACAACTTCATGAACTCTGAGGCACCAAGAACACACACCAATATCAAACACCCTCAAATCAACTCAAAATTGGCTCAAAATTTTGGATACGTTTCCCCTCGACTTAGTGAACAAACCACAGTGGTTTTTAAGCTTCAATTCCTCCTTAATCAAAAAACCCACTTTCAAAGTTTGCAAAGTTTAAAAGCTCAAAACCCTTCAATGACAACTTCTTTTATACAACACCAAATCAGACAAAATTCCAAATCTATACTCACAAGAAACTAGTGAATAAAAATCTAGTGTCAAAAACAACAAATCAAAACAAAAAAAATTGGATTTTGTTTGGAATTTTTAATGATTTTTTCCTTCTTTTTTTGGATTTTTGAATTTACAAACCTTGGACCTAAGAATTGATGGTACAACTCTTAAAACCTATGTTCTAGATACTAAAATGATAAGAATAAAATGGAACAATAAAAGAAAATAATAAAAGATGTGTAGGATTATCAACAAGAATTGGAATTATGGGAATAAAGGGCTAAACCCTCACCTCCCAATTGATGCCAACACTAATTAATAAACCCTACTTAATCAAATAAAGGAAACCAAACGAATTACCACAAATTGGGTGATATTTTGATTAATCAAGTAAAAGAAGCTATCTAATAATTCCAAGAGTTCACCACAAGTGACTCACTAATCCTTAAGGGAGTTACACTAAATACTAAAGTAGCAACTACAATTTTATTCAATATTCAACATAAGTGAAAGTTTTCAAAATGAAAAAAGAATACTATTTATACTTAGGAAATAAAGAAGGCACTTTCTTTTACAATTTTACCCTTAATGAGAGAAGGGCCTTGTTGGTTGCCATTTTTTGTGAATTCTTGATTTTATGAGATGGCCATTATCACACATGGCCTCTTTGTTATCTCCTCTTCACTTTGATGGGCCTTCCAAACATTGTGTGTATTTATTTGGTATCCTTCAAGCTCCTCCAAAGATTTCTTTTTCATGAATATCACTTGTAGGTCTTCGAGATCTTTCCCTTGTCTACGTGTAAACAGTCTTGAGGGGTAATCCATGCCATGCATGCTATCCATTCTAGTATCACCAGGACTATCCTTGCAACATATTAAATAATGTATTATGTTGTCACCCAAACTATAACCCCAGGAAAGTATAACGCAGTCGCTGTATCAAATAAAGAACCCAACTAGGTTGGGGTCGATCCCATCTGAAATAGGAAGAAATTCTATCAACTGTTTGTCTGATAAATTGGCAAGTAAGTAAAAAAGGGGGGGGTTGTAAACAAATAGTAACAGTAACAATTATTGATTGTTGGATTTGTGATCAATACGAGAGAGACACTAGGACTATGATCCCTAAGATTCCTTAACTCCACCGGGTACTTGTGCTGGCAAACTGTCCCGCTGCGTTTCATGTAAAATTTAACAAGATTGGTTCATCTAAATGTCTCTCGACCTTGGTTAGATGAATTTCTCTCTTCTCCTATCGGTCTCTGAGTGTCGTGCTACTAACCCTTGTTCTTGATCTCAGATACCTATCCTTGTTACGACTCAAGTTATTAGATAAAGATTGATAGCTTCAAATCTCTGTTGTTATTCCCTTTTCCAATCTCTACCTCTCTCTCGAGCAAGTTTAGAATACAAGCGAGTTTTCAATGTTTGCAACTATTAGATGATTAATTATAACGAAGGAAATAACAATACGTGCAGTCACACCGGTTCAGAATTGCTTCACATTTAATCTATTTCATTAATCCCTTATGGTTCACGCAACCCTAGTTGAGATATTTAGATACTCATGATTGCAAGAAGATAAGACGAATTCAATGATGAAAACATAATTATGAACTCACAATAAGAATAAAACTCTGAAATCTCAATATAAATCAAAACCCTAGAATCGATGCTTGATATTACAAGATCAATGTGTTTATGAACCTCAAAATAATGTAATAGAATCCAAAACAATAGAATAATTTCCTTCCTAACATAGGACAACATAGGAGTATTTATAGATACAAAATGAATACTATCCTAAAAAAATGTAAGAGAAAAAAGTCCGCAAGTTTCCACGGACCATACTTGAGGTCGTGGAATCAACCCACTTATCGCGGGTTCAGGTCGTAGGAATTAGGCCTCCATGTATAACTACAGAAGTTCACTCATGGACTTGACCTATGGTCTGTAGGTCCACCTACTTTTTGTGAGTCACGATTGTGGGTCACTTGGCGAAATTCAACTCCCCTTTTTTTTTCTTCAAAAACTTCATAGTGTATGTTTCTTCCTATTTTCTCCATTTTGCCTCCAAAACCTATTTTCCTGCAAGATAGAAAAGAAAAAACATCATACCTTCCAAACATACCCAAGTTATTACATATTTTCCTTATTTTAAGCATCGAAAGTGCCATGAAAACATGGTGTATAAACACCCTCAACTTAGAACGTTTGCATGTCCTCAAGCAAACAAAACAAAACAAAGACATTTGATGCTTAACTAAGAGAAACCTAAGAGACCTATGGCAGTCGACTCATTTCTTTCGTTACTAAAAATTTCACCCCCCTCCTATTCACAAGTCAAAACCACTCTGCGTATACATGCAACATATTATCATGAGACAGAAGGGATCAAATGATGGCATCAAATTATGAACAAACAATTAAGCATATATGCAAATGCGTTATCCAAACAAATAGTAGCTAACAATGCAACCCATGTATTCTCACAGTAAAGAAGTCCCATACACTCATAGCATACTAATGAAATCAGCATAGGGACTAGATCAAAACACTTTCTCTCACAAATAAGTTCAAACTATGTACGTGAAATACAATAGGCTTGCCCTTATTTTCTATTCGTTAGTTTTTTGGACAGTTGCACTAGGATCACTATAGGACTTTCATCAGCTTGTAATATAGGCTTGGGGACAGGCGTGGTACATATGGATACAGTGACTCAATCCTTCTTGACACTACACTATTTTTGGCTCCACTTTCAACCATACACATTTTATTCTCCTTTATTCGTTTTCAGATTTTGGGTGTGGTTTTTCTTCATACTTTCAAAATACATTTTTCTTATTTTTTTATTTTTTTTCTCTTTGCAAACTCTATCTTTTATCACTTCTTTTCTTTATTCTTCACGCCCAACTCTGTTCTTCTTTCTTTTACTAACCCCTTTTTCATACCTATATAGCCATCCTCAACTTAGGCGATTTTCTTGAGTTGAGATACACAATGTCAAAGGAGGGAACAGGACCAAGACAAGTTCATGATAAGTTGAAATGGGAAGATGAATAGGCTAATGAAAGAAAAAGGTCAATTAAGGCTCAAACTCGGGATAAAGGGATACTTACATCATTTGGTCGAGCATTTAGGCTAAAAGTGGACTTATTAAAAAACAACCTATGATCATTTCCTAACCACTATCCTATAACATAGGCAAGACTAACCGGGTAAGTTCTGGATGGTACACATAAAGTGAACTCGGTAATGACCTCACACACACATAGAACAGAGTTACACTATCAACTACTACCTATCCAGTTCATGCCTTGCTAAACTATAATTATTCAGCCCATAATACTAACGCAATAACAATATCTAAAAATGGTCACAAACTAACATGCTACATACACAGTTCAAAACCAAATTTTCAAAAAGAGTGTCCTTTAAATAATCAAAAGCATTAGTATCATTGAAAGTTCGTTCAAAATTTACTACACTAAAGTTCCCCTATTTTTCTCCTAACTAAACATGAAAATACATAATGAAACACAAACAACAACCTAAACATGCCGGTTTTACTATGATAACACTTTAGGGAAAGAAACACGGCAACAAACCCCCAAGAGCTCCACCCCCACCAAGTAAGCATGCATTGTCCTTAATGCATTAGACCAAAGTAAGACAAGGGATTTAGGAACATACCTGTGGCACCCTAGGTGTGTGGGTCTTGTAATACCCCTTAACTTCCTAACCCTACTTGACGGCATTGAATAATACTTACCTAGGTGTCCAGAGCCATAAGTATGTATTTTGTAAGGTTATGGATGAGATAGTTGATATTGGCCCTCGTACATGTGATTAGACTTTCGTAGGAAGTATTGGGTGACTTCGTGGAACATTTGTGGGGTTAAAAATAAGGCTTGGAGGAGCTCTAAATAAAGGATATTAAAGGTAGGAAGTAAGTTAAAAAATAGAACTTGAAGTATCTAACCAAACCCGCGAAGAAAAGTCAAAAAATGAAATTTTTAAAAAAATTAAGGGTGGGGCATGCCAGGACACTCTAGGAAAATTTTTTTAGCACAGAGGTAGCAAGCTGGCGCTCCCAAGGGCGTGCCAGGATGGGTTTTTCCACTTTTCAAAGTTGGAAATTTTCTTATGTCCCAAGGGTGCCCGGGGACTTACCGGGCCGATTTTTGCCACGTTTCTTCTACAACCACGAGCATATACATGAAATGATTGAAGTATTATATTGGTTTGGTAAAATTACTTGTGAACGAATTTTGCATCAAAATGACGATTTTACCCTTGTGGTCAAAATGAGCCATACGTGGCTAGAATCACTTATTTTGGGGATTGAGGCTACGGATATGAATAGCGTGAGTGGAAATATTGTTGTAACACGTATGAGGTGATTTAAACATGAGAAATTATTGATTTTATTGGGTTAAGTGAATTGGGATCAATAAAAGGCCCAAAATAAGAAGAAGACATGGGCCAAAATGGGTCAAATGACCCATTCTTGCCTTGACCTTCTAGAACACAACATTTAATGCCATAGAGTGGATAAGGATGGAATTAAAGGCTTATAAAAGGTACCAAAAAAATCTGATTTTAATCATTGGAAATTCTCATGCTTTCTAGATATTCCCGAATCATTTTTCTCTCAAAGCCAACTTTTGGAGCAAGATCATCATTTTCAAGCTTAGGTAAGTGATCATTGTTATGGATTAATATTATATATGCATGGGAGAGTATGTAAATCATGTTGGTTATGCTTGGAAGTGTTGAACATGGTGCTTTGTGTTTTTGGTAAAAGATTTGTGATCCATGGGATTTAAGCTTGAAATGTGACTTGTGACTTTGATGAAAGAGCATGGTATGGATAAAATATGAACATGTATTGTGTGATTTTGTTATTAAATTTGTTATTTTCATATAAGTGTAAATTATGGGATTTTGGCCGATATGTGATATGAGGTGTATTAAGGTGACTTGATGGATTATTTATGATATGGTGTGGATGAGAAAGTGTAAAAGAGAAGTTTTGTGGTGAAATGTTATTGATTATCATATATTGGTCAATGTATGGAATATTGTGGAATTATTGGTATGATAATTTCATAAATGGTTTTGTCAAGGGGGAAATGGTATGTTTTAAGGAAAACATGAAACTCATTATTGTTATATGCATTCATAAGGTAGTTGGTGGTTAATGTAAATTCCGTTATATATTTGTGTTGTAGAGTGAAACATAAGGAAGGAGCGGGGCATTGTATGCACATCTAAGATTGTATAATCTTATTGATAATACAAGGTATGTAAGTTTACTCTGTCCGTATCTTTCTGCGGCAAATAGTATTCACATTGACATTACGCTTGTCCCATCCCGAAATGTGCTAAGGTATTCTATATCCGGTTATCAATGGTCATTATCATATATTTCCTACTCATTGATCAATTGTGAATCTCATGTCTCATATTCATGACTAATGTTCCAAAATCCCAATAAGGTTACGTTCCAAAGTTCCAAGAGTGGCTATATTCATGTATCTTGTTCATTGATTATTGTCAAATGGTTCCAATGGTGTTATGTCTCCAATAAGGTTATGTTTCCAATAATGTTTCTTCACATGTCTTTCACTTATTGGTTAATGATCCAAAGCTTCAAGTAAAGTTATGACTATCACTATATCAATCTGAAAGTAATGAATGAAGTAATGCATATGTGGTTAATGATCAAGTGTGGGTGGTAGCTTTGGGGGCGAAATGCCTAGCTCAAGTCGATCCCGAGATTGTTGGATCAGGGGGTAGTCCTAGAGGCATAAGCCTAGCTCGGACCGATCCTGACAGGGGGCAGCTCTAGGGGTAATAACCTAGCTCGAGCCAAACCTGATGTGTTGGTATGGGTGGCAACTCTAGAGGTAATAACCTAACTCGAGCCAATCCCGATCTATATTGATTCATAGGGTGGTAGCTCTAGGGGCATAAGCCTAGCTCGAGCCGATCCCAACATAATATCGCGTTAGGTTAAAAACCCACTATTCAGTCGGGGCCTGGGTATCACAGGTCACAGGTAAAGATGAATAATCATAGAAGTAAAGATACAAAGAAAGTAATGAAAGAAAAATACATGGTTTCCAAAGTTCAGTATAGTGACTTATTCATAATGGTTATGCATTTGAATTTGAGTTCATTGACAGATTTACTTTTCATACAGTTTCATTTAAGCCTTACATACACAGTACATACTTTGTACTGACCACTCTTGCGGCTTACTTGCTGCAGGCGCAGGTACTAGTAGGCCTCCACAGTCGATTTCCAGCTGTTGCGGATCATTGGTAAGCTCTAGTTAGTTCAGGGCTTCTCCGAGTCACAGTTGTACATATGTTTTGGTGTTGTATATGTTGTATAAAGCGAGGACTTATCCCAACTTTCAGTTGGTTTTGGTAAATGTCTATGTAAAGGCTTTTGTAGACATGTGTGGGTATATGAATGTAAGGTGGTATATGATATTTTGACTTGATGGCCTCAACGGCCAAGTTTCACATATGTATATATACATATATATTTCCCATGTTCCATGTTTTCCGTATTTTGCCTTTCATGTTCTTACGTAATGGTGGTGTTGCCTATGACATGCATATGAATGGATAGAAGCAAAGATTGGTTCTCTCGGGCCATGTCGGCTACGGGTGACAATCCGTCCCGATGGGATTCGGGGCGTGATAAAAGTGGTATCAGAGCAGGTCGTTCTAAAGGTGTCTACAAAGCTGTGTCTGTGTAGAGTCTTACTTATCGATGTGTTGTGCACCACATTTATAAGTAGGAGGATACGAGACATTTAGGATGTTGTCTCTTTTCCTCACTTCTAGATCATGCAATAGATCTAGTGTTATAAGTTGAATTGTATCTGATCATGGTAATTGTTTTTCTTTAGTATAGTCAAAATGCCAATCACGAGAAGAGGTAGAGGTAAAGGGAAGCAGGTAGATGTGCCTGCTGAAGAAGGAATGAGTAGATTGCCACCTGACCAAGCTAGTTAAGGTGGAGCAAATGCTATAATTTCATCGCTGTCTTCGTCTACTTTTCCAATTCCAGAAGAGCCGATTGGTAGAGAAGTACCCGCAGAACCGCCAATGAATGCCACAGATAAGGATCTTAGAAATGCAGTACATATGTTGACACAGTTAGTGGCAGCCCAAAGTCAAGGATGAGTTGGTCCAATGACACATGATGATGATGCGGCTAGATTGGTGAGTCGCAGAACACAGGATTTTCTGAAACTGGACCCTCCTATATTCACTGGGTCAGATCCGAAAGCAGATCCACAGGACTTCGTGGATCAAATTCAGAGGGCCTTGGAAGTTATGCATGTGACGGGGGTAGATACAGTTGAACTTGCTGCGTACAGATTGAAAGAAGATGAAATATTATGGTACAAGGATTGGAAGAAATCCCGTGATATTGGTGCAAATCCACCTAATTGGGAAGAATTTAAAAACAACTTTCCTTGATCATTACCTGCCTTATGAGATCCGTGAGGTACGTCTAGATCAGTTTCTAAATCTTCATCAGGGAAATTTGACCATGAGAGAATATAGTTTGCAATTTAATTCCTTGGCTTGATATGCTCCAAATGTGGTGGCTACGATGACAAATAGAGTCCATCGATATGTGGACAGGTTAGAGACATATTTGGTAAGGGATTGCACCATTGCTGCCTTGAACAAAGACATGGACATAGAGAGAATACAAGACTTCGCCCAGAAAATGGAAGATCAAAGATTGAGAAGAAGGGTGCATGAATTTGACAGGGGACAGTCCAAAAGGGCTAGACCTATGGGACCATCTGCGATGTCCGAAGGAGGATCTAGGCCTTGTATGTTTCCTAGACCACCTAACCATCGTTATCACATTCCGCAGCAGGTGCTCACTCTCAGTTTAGAGGGTTTAGAGGTGGTCCAGCTGGGCAGAGTAGTGGAGGTCACGGATCACAGGCAGCGGGTTTTCCTTGTCAGTTGTGTCAGAACTGCGGGCGTAATCATGCAGGTACATGCCGTGTGGGGACAAATGCTTATTTCTGGTGTGGTATGACGGGAAGCATGATGGAAGAGTGTCCCTAAAGAAGCATGGGTGGTATAGCACGACCGGCAGGATCGGCCGTTGTGTCATCAGCATCGGTTCCTTCTTTGGGCCTAGGTGTGAAGCCTGTTGGCTGCGGTAGAGGTGCCAGAGGAGCAGCCAGTACTAGTGGGCTTCAGAATCGCACTTATGTTCACGTGGACCAATAGAATTCAGAGGCTTCTCCTGATGTCATCACAGATACATTATCCATATTCTCATATAATGTATATGCATTGATTGACACCGGTTCTAGATTTTCCTATGTTACTCCATTGGTTGCTGCGAAGTGTGCAAAGGCACCAAAATTATTAATTAAATCAATTGAAGTTTCTACACTAGTCGGTGAATACATTGTTGCAAAGAGAGTATATCATAACTGTGTGGTAACCCGTGTGCGGTCATGATACACTGGCCGATCTTATTGAACTAGATATGGTGGATTTTGATGTGATAATAGGAACGAATTGGTTGGCCTCTTGTTATGCTACGGTAGATTGTTGGGCCAAGAAGGTGCAATTTTGTTTCCCGCAAGAAAATGTTCTTGAATGGTAGGGTAATGTAGGGGCACCACGAGGGAGAATTATTTCCTATCTGAAAGCCAGGAAAATGATTTCTAAGGGTTACATATGTCATTCAGTATAGGTGAAAGATAATGATGTGGAACCACTAACTCCGCAGTCGGTTCCAGTGATCAATGAATTTCTAGATGTATTCCTAGAGGATCTTCCAGGCTTACCCCCAGAACGGGAGGTAGAATTCGGCATTGATGTGATTCCGTGCACTCAGCCTATTTCTCTTCCTCCATATAGAATGGCTCCAGCAGAACTGCGTGAATTGAAGGAGCAATTGAAAGATTTGCTGGACAAGGGCTTCATTAGGCCTAGTATGTCCCCGTGGGGTGCACCTGTATTATTTGTACAAAAGAAAGATGGCACATTGAGAATGTGCATTGACTATCGACAGTTGAATAAGGTAAAGATCAAGAACAAATATCCCCTTCCTCGAATTGATGATTTGTTTGATCAGTTACAGGGCGCCAAGTGTTTTTTAAAAATTAACTTGAGGTCGGGTTACCATCAAGTCAGAGTTAGAGAAGAAGATGTACCCAAGACAGCTTTCCGAACACGGTATGACCATTATGAATTTTTAGTTATGTCATTTGGACTAACAAATGCACCAGTTGTGTTCATGGATTTGATGAATAGGGTGTTTAAGACATTTTTGGACGTGTTCGTCACGGTATTTATAGATGACATCCTACTTTATTCAAGATCACCAGAGGACCATGCTAATCACTTACGGAAGGTGGTACAGATTCTCCGTGAGCGTAAGTTGTATGCAAAGTACTCCAAATGTGAGTTTTGGTTAAAACCAGTCGCATTCTTGGGTCACATTGTGTCAGATGAAGGAATACAGGATGATACACAGAATATTGAAGCAGTGAAAAATTGGCCAAGACCTATGACACCCACAATAATCCATAGTTTTCTTAGACTGGCAGGTTATTACAGAAGATTTGTGGATAGTTTTTCCTCTATTGCTGCACCGTTAACAAAGCTTACACATAAGGCAGTAAAATTTCAGTGAACTGATGCGTGTGAGAAAATCTTCCAAAAATTGAAAGATAAATTAACCTCCACACCAGTTTTAGTGCTTCCCGAGGTACCGAATGTTATGCAGTGTATTGTGATGCTCCCGGGGTTGGCCTCGGATGTGTATTGATGCAACATGGTAATGTCATAGCATATGCCTCACCACAGTTGCGGCCACATGAGAAAAATTATCCCACACATGATCTTGAATTGACAGCGGTAGTTTTTACTTTAAAGATATGCCGTCATTATTTGTATGGAGTCCATATTGATATCTATACGGATCACAAAAGTTTGCAATATCTCTTTAAGAAGAAGGAACTCAATTTGAGGCAACGAAGGTGGTTAGAGCTCTTAAAAGACTATGATATTGATATTCTTTATCATCCAGGCAAAGCAAATGTGGTAGCTAATGCATTGAGCCGCAAGACAGTAGAAAGCGCTAGTGGCTCGTTGACTAAAAACCAGGAGATAATCAAAGATCTACATCAATTAGCCAGCTTTGGAATTTGCCTTATAGAATCTCCAAGTGAAGGGGTTATTGTGCGAAATGCAGCGGAATCCTCCTGAATAACCAAAGTGAAAGAGAAGCAGTTTGCGGATTCTATGTTATTGCAGCTAAAGGAAAATGTACAGCAGAATTTGACAAAGGTATTTGATCTTACACCAGAAGGAGTACTCCAATGCCAAGGTAGATTATGTGTACCAGATGTAGATGAGTTGAGGAAACGAATTATGACAGAGGCGCATCATTCATGCTATTCTATTCATCCGGGTGCTACTAAAATGTACCATGATTTAAAAGAAGTGTATTGGTGGGGAAATATGAAAAAGAACATTGCAGAATTTGTCGCGCAATGCCCGAATTGTCAACAAGTAAAAGTAGAACATCAGAAATCGGGAGGTTATATGCAATGTATCAATCTTCCAGTCTGGACAGGCTTACCAATTCAGCGCATGTCCTACCAATCAAGACCACCTATATAGTTGAGGATTATGCAAAATTGTATGTTAGAGAAATAGTGCGGTTGTATGGTATTCCACTTTCCATTATATCAGACAGAGGAGCACAGTTCACAACACACTTTTGGAGATCTTTTAATTAGAGTTTGGGTACACAGGGAATTTGAGTACGGCTTTCCATCCTCAGACTGATGGACAAGCAGAACGTACTATTCATACACTTGAAGCTATGCTATGAGCTTGTACGTTAGATTTTCAAGGCAGTTGGGATGACCATTTGCTTCTTATTGAATTTGCTTACAACAATAGCTATCATTCAAGTATTAAAATGGCACCTTATGAAGCTTTGTACAGAAGGAAATGTAGATCACCAATTGGATGGTTTGAAGCGGGTGAAACTGCTTTACTTAGGCCGGATATTGTTCATCAGACTATGGAGAAAGTTAATGTGATCCAACAGCGGTTACAAACGGCTCAAAGTCGCCACAAGTCATATGCTGATGTTAGAAGAAGAAGGCTTGAATTCGCCATAGGTGATTGGGTATTTTTAAAGGTGTCACCGATAAAAGGGGTAAGGCAGTTCGAAAAGAAATGGAAATTGAGTCCTCGTTACATAGGCCCATATGAAATTATTAGAAGATTTGGGCAAGTTTCTTATGAATTAGTACTACCTTAAGAACTTTCCTCAGTCCAGCCAGTATTTCATATTTCGATGCTTAGAAAATGCATAGAAGATCCATCTCGTATTGTTCCAATTGAAGAGGTCCAAGTTACGGAGGATCTTACTTATGTAGAGGTACCCGTTTCTATTCTAGATCGACAAGTAAAGAGATTGAGGAATAAAGACATAGCTTCCGTAAAGGTGTTATGGCAAAATCAACAAGTAGAGGAGATCACATGGGAAGCTGAGGAAATGATGAAATCAAAGCACCCCTATCTATTTCAAATGGACCAAGAAGTTCAAAGTGCGGAAGTGGAGCAATAAAAATTAAGTATCCATGAGCCTTAAGTGTTTATGTATATGTATGCTAGTATAGAGACGCATTTGTCGTAATTGAAGCGATTCTATTAACATTCAAGGACGAATATTCCTAAGGAGGGAAGAATGTAACACCCCATACCTTCCTAACTCTACTTGACGGCATTGAATAATGTTTACCTAGGTGTCGAGAGCCATAAGTATGTATTTTGTAATGTTATCGATGAGATAGTTGATATTGGCCCTCGTACATGTGATTAGACTTTCGTAGGAAGTATTAGGTGAATTTGTGGAACATTTGTGGGGTTAAAAGTAAGGCTTGGAGGAGCTCTAAATAAAGGATATTAAGGGTAGGAAGTAAGTTAAAAAATAGAACTTGAAGTATCTAACCAAACCCGCGAAGAAAAGTCAAAAAATGAAATTTTTAAAAAAATTAAGGGTGGGGCATGCCAGGCCACTCTAGAAAAAAAATTTTAGCACAGAGGTAGCAAGCTGACGCGCCCAAGGGCGTGCCAGGATGGGTTTTTCCACTTTTCAAAGTTGGAAATTTTCTTAAGTCCCAAGGGTGCCCGGGGACTTATCGGGCCGATTTTTGCCACGTTTCTTCTACAACCACGAGCATATACATGAAATGATTGAAGTATTGTATTGGTTTGGTAAAATTACTTGTGAACGAATTTTGCATCAAAATGATGATTTTACCCTTGTGGTCAAAATGAGCCATACGTGGCTAGAATCACTTATTTTGGGGATTGAGGCTACGGATATGAATAGCGTGAGTGGAAATATTGTTGTAACACGTATGAGGTGATTTAAACATGAGAAATTATTGATTTTATTGGGTTAAGTGAATTGGACTCAATAAAAGGCCCAAAATAAGAAGAAGACATGGGCCAAAATGGGTCAAATGACCCATTCTTGCCTTGACCTTCTAGAACACAACATTTAATGCCATAGAGTGGATAAGGATGGAATTAAAGGCTTATAAAAGGAACCAAAAAAATCTGATTTTAATCATTGGAAATTCTCATGCTTTCTAGATATTCCCGAACCATTTTTCTCTCAAAACCCTAAGAACTCAAAGCCAACTTTTGGAGCAAGATCATCATTTTTCAAGCTTAGGTAAGTGATCATTGTTATGGATTAATATTATATATGCATGGGAGAGTATGTAAATCATGTTGGTTATGCTTGGAAGTGTTGAACATGGTGCTTTGTGTTTTTGGTAAAAGATTTGTGATCCATGGGATTTAAGCTTGAAATGTGACTTGTGACTTTGATGAAAGAGCATGGTATGGATAAAATATGAACATGTATTGTGTGATTTTGTTATTAAATTTGTTATTTTCATATAAGTGTAAATTATGGGATTTTGGCCGATATGTGATATGAGGTGTATTAAGGTGACTTGATGGATTATTTGTGATATGGTGTGGATGAGAAAGTGTAAAAGAGAAGTTTTGTGGTGAAATGTTATTGATTATCATATATTGGTCAATGTAAGGAATATTGTGGAATTATTAGTATGATAATTTCATCAATGGTTTTGTCAAGGGGGAAATGGCATGTTTAAAGAAAAACATGAAACTCATTATTGTGATATGCATTTGTAAGGTAGTTGGCGGTTAATGTAAATTCCGTTATGTATTTGTGTTGTAGAGTGAAACATAAGGAAGGAGCGGGGCATTGTATGCACATCTAAGATTGTATAATCTTATTGATAATACAAGGTATGTAAGGTTACTCTGTCCGTATCTTTCTGCGGAAAATAGTATTCACATTGACATTACGCTTGTCCCATCTCGAAATGTGATAAGGTATTTTATATCCGGTTATCAATGATCATTATCATATAGTTCCTACTCATTGATCAATTGTGAATCTCATGTCTCATATTCATGACTAATGTTCCAAAAGCCCAATAAGGTTACGTTCCAAAGTTCCAATAGTGGCTATATTCATGTATCTTGTTCATTGATTATTGTCCAATAGTTCTAATGGTGTTATGTCTCCAATAAGGTTATGTTTCCAATAATGTTTGTTCACATGTCTCTCACTCATTAGTTAATGATCCAAAGCTTCAAGTAAAGTTATGACTATCACTATATCAATCTGAAAGTAATGAATGAAGTAATGCATATGTGGTTAATGATCAAGTATGGGTGGTAGCTTTGGGGGCGAAATGCCTAGCTCTAGCCGATCCCGAGATTGTTGGATCAGGGGGTAGTCCTAGAGGCATAAGCCTAGCTCGTACCGATCCTAACAGGGGGAAGCTCTAGGGGTAATAACCTAGCTCGAGCCAAACCTAATGTGTTGGTATGGGTGGCAGCTCTAGATGTAATAACCTAGCTTGAGCCGATCCCGATCTATATTGATTCATAGGGTGGCAGCTCTAGGGGTATAAGCCTAGCTCGAGCCAATCCCAACATAACATCGTGTTATGTTAAAAACCCACTGTTCAGTCGGGGCTCGGGTATCACAGGTCATAGGCAAAGATGAATAATCATAGAAGTAAAGATACAAAAAAAGTAATGAAAGAAAAATGCATGGTTTCCAAAGTTCAGTATAGTGATTTATCCATATTGGTTATGCATTTGAATTTGAGTTCATTGACATATTTACTTATCATACAATTTCATTTAAGCCTTACATACTCAGTACATACTTTGTACTGACCCCTCTTGGGGCTTACTTGCTGCAGGCGCAGGTACTAGTAGGCCTCCACAGTAGGTTGCCAGTTTTTACGGATCATTGGTGAGCTCCAGTTAGTTTGGGGCTTCTCCGAGTCATAGTTGTACATATGTGTTCGTGTTGTATATGTTGTATAAAGCGGGGACTTGTCCCGACTTTTAGTTAGTTTTGGTAAATGTCTTTGTCGAAGCTTTTGTAGACATGTGTGGGTATATGAATGTAAGGTGGTATATGACGTTTTGACTTGATGGCCTCAACGGCCAAGTTTCAGATATGCATATATATATATGTCCCATGTTCCATGTTTTCCGTATTTTGCCTTTCATGTTCTTATGTAATAGTGGTGTTGCCTATGACATTCATATGAATGGATAGAAGCAAAGCTTGGTTCTCTCGAGCCATGTCGGCTACGGGTGCCAATCCGTCCCGATGGGATTCGGGGCTTGACAGGTCTGATGTCAATTAAAATAATAAAAATCAAAGCAAATGTAGAAAGTAACCTTGCCTCCCAAACAGTGCCTGATTTAACATCGCGGCATGACATGGGTGTCTTGATTACTCAAACTTCATAAAGATATCCCTTGGGTTGGCTTCCAGGGTCATCTGAACTATTTATTTCTGACACCACCCTCATGTCCTTTGGTTGCTTCATAGTTCTGCAAACATTAAACTTGACTTCCATATTATTCAGCCTGAATTTTAGCTCACCCCAATCCATATCCACCAATTCTTTATCAGTGGCTTAAAATGGTCTCCCCAAAATTATGGGCATCTCCAAATCGACCTCACAATCCAAGACAATAAAGTCAGTAAGAAAGATAAAGTTTTAACTATGACTAAAACATCACATAATATGCCCACAGGCTTTTTGATCGTATGATCCACCATCGATAATCACATCATTGTTGGCTCAGGGGTTCCCACGCCTAGTTTCTCAAATACTACCAGTGGCATCACATTAATGATCGCACCTAGGTCACACAAAGCTCTGGCAAAGTTAATTGACCCAATTGTACATGGAACCTTGAAGGCACCGGGATAAACTTTCTTTTTAACAAGAGAACAGGATGCACTTGCACTATAATGGTGCAAATCACCAACAGACTCATAACTGACAGTTCTATTCTTTGTGAGCAACACTTTTATAAACTTTGCATATCCCGATATTTGTCCCAGTGCTTCCACCAATGGAATGTTTATAGAAAGTTATTTCAAACTGGACATGAACTTATGAAATTTTCCATCCTCTTTCTTCTTCAAGCACTGAGGAAATAGAGGTGGTGTCTTAGGAATGAGGTTTAGCATTTGCGGGGGCTTCTTTTTCTTTCGAATTTTTAGCATTCCACTTGTTTTCATCAGTCTACGACTTTTTAACTTATTTAATGATCTCCCCACCAACAATTTTATTTTCATTCACCTTTTTCATTAGAAGTTGAGGGAAATATGGAGAAAGTTTTGGGAATAGGACATACTTTTTTAGAGCTTTCTTTACCTATTTTGTGGTATTCGTTTTCTTTTCCAGTGTACCATGAACACCCTAAACTTGTTTGGGTGCCTCAATAAGAGTCTTTCCACTTCTCGTTGTGATGGCCATATAGTGAGCATCATTTTTTGGGTTATGGATGGTGTTGCTCGGAAGTGTACCTTGTTGACATTGATTCAATGGTGAAGATATCTACCTAAATTGTTGTTCTAGCTATCTGATGGAAGTCGCATGAGACTCAAATTTTTGGATTATCCTTGAAAGGTCTGCCTTGATCTCTTTCAGACAGCTTTCTTGACTCTACGACCCCTTAACAAGTTTTCCAAGTAGGGTTTCTATCCTTGAATTTCCAGACTCAGCATCACGATTCCTTGGTGGGACATAAAGGCCACTCTTTTATTTCTAGTTATCTTTTCACCTCCAATCACAATCCTGATCTCTGTCTTGATCTCTATACC
This sequence comes from Capsicum rhomboideum, assembly GCA_031232105.1. Lineage (NCBI taxonomy): Eukaryota > Viridiplantae > Streptophyta > Magnoliopsida > Solanales > Solanaceae > Capsicum > Capsicum rhomboideum. The sequence goes on from CP124718.1 coordinate 59,522,005, forward strand.
CCGACTTATTATAATTATCACTGTAGTAGTTCCAACCTTGATTTCCTTGCCTCAAGTTCCAATTGTCTTAATTAGACCCTTCGTCCTTCGCTCAAAAACCCACCACTTCTCTATCCAAATATTTTGCTTCTTTCTTAAAATTTGAATCCTCATACCTAAGTGCTTTGCCTTGTGCATCTACCACATTAATCTTTTTCATTCCTCCGGCTACAATTTCATTAGCAAATAATACGATATGAATTCTTAGTTGTGCTACTTCTTGAGCTACAGTGTCATCTAACTCTCTTTGCTCTGCTGATTCTCTAATGGCATAAGTTTCTGCTGGTCGGTCTGCTTCTCTAGTGTGCTAACACCGGTTGGTTTTAGTAATACAATCTAAAATCTCTAAAACTTGTTCCCATATCAAACTCATAAATGCTCCACCAGTGATAGTATCTGCTACAGTCTTGGTATTAGCATTTAATGCTCTGTAGAAAATCTCAGGTAAATTTTGACCATTCATCCTATGGTTTGGAACATTTTCCAACTTCTTCTTGAAATATAGCCAAGTCCCTTAAAGTGCTTCAAAATGTAGCTTTCTGAAAGTATAAATCTCATCCTTTAACTATAGCATCTTGGAGGGTGGAAAAAATCTCTCCAAAAATTGATTTCTCAATTCTTGCCAAGTAGTGATGGAACCTCGTGGTAATTCTGCCAACCACAAAGTCGCTTTTCCTATTAGGGATAATGGAAATAACCTCAATCGAATAGCCTCTTGGTCAATTCCAGGAAAATTATATAAAGTGCAGACCCCTACAAATTTCATCACATGCATGTTTGGATTATCTGTAGGAAGACCGACGAACTCGCCTTTTATAATGACCCTACTGGAAATTTTCTACTTCTCCACATTATTTCAGTATTTAAAGCTTTCCCATAGCTACCCTAAGTAATTTATGACTTGTTAGAGATGGCAGTTCAGTTACCGGGCAGCTCGTTTGGTTTTTAGAGCCTTTTCCCTGTTTTGAAATCATCATTTTTCAAATTTTGTGACTGGGCCTAAACATTAGGTAGATGGCCTTGTATTCCAATTTTGATAATTCCATCAGCTTTAGAAAGTTGATTTTTGGCAAGGGGAACCTTTGGTTCGAATCTCGAGGCTTCCGAGCTCATTTCAGGCTATATGGTGGAAATTGGTTAAAACAACCATTTGGATGTGGGACCCACATTTCATCGAAATGAACTCGGATGGAAATTTTGATTGCGCCGTTAAGTTTTAAGCGTCAAATTTGATAGGGTAGCAAAGTTTTTTTGCATTCATGGGGTTTCTAACGAATCCCGACGGCCCATTGGAAACTTGGCAAAATATTGCCAAGTGTTGATCCTTCTTCAGCTGGTGCAACCGCTTTAGCCACTTGGGCTCAACTTTAGTGGATAGAGCCTTGGACCTGCCAGTCATCTTAAGTGGAGGCTTGTTCGCTTTAGCGAGGTGGGCTTATGCGGCACCCGTCATCTTTAGTGAAAGTCCACCATGGGTCATTGAGTGCTTAAGTGCTGGTGGGGTGCTTTAGCGATGACCACTTAAGCGGTCAAGTGGCCGATTAAGTAGAACCTGCGTGGCATTTAATCCTTTTTTCACCCCTTTTTCTCTCATTTTTCTCAAGGTATTAGAGTATTAAATCTCTGGAGAGATAGTGGGAGGGAAGAAGCGATTCTTGGGTACTCAAGGAAGCTTGGAGAGTTCATTAACATTTTTTTCCTCATCTAAATCCTTTTAAGTTCCGTCTAATTTCTTGGTAAATTCTCCATTTAGACTAAAAACCCTAGCTAGCTTTGTGGGTTGATTTTATGTGTTGTAAGTCTCAGAATTCACCCATTATTGAAGGTAAATGATCCTTGAGCCTTGAGGGAAATTTAGACGATTTCAAATTTATGATTCTGTAAGCGGGCCTCATATAAGATTTTTGACTCGATTTTGGACCCAATGCATTTATATACATTATGGTTATTGTTTTCCTCATATTGATGAGTAGAGTGTTATTTTGATAGCGTGGCATCGTCTGGAGGCTTCTCGGAAGGTAAAGGCCCCACTGTAGTTGACTTTATCGTGCTTTCTTCGGCGTCCAGGTAGGTTAGGCTTACCCTACTTATAGATTGAGCTTAATTGTGGTATTAGTATAATGCTATGCTAGTTTGGGGTTGGAATTTATGATTGGTTGCTTAATTATTCAAAGTTGGGTCATTTGGCCGGTTTGAGGGCCTTTTTGGAGGTAGAATCGACCCGCTTACCCTTCCTTTAGGTAAATTGATGCTTTGGGGTTGGAATATCACTCTTAGGTCCTTGTATACTTAGGAGGCCTTCTTTTACGACATTATCCTTAATCTTGAGCCTTAGACTACATAGCATATACCTAGTTCGGGGCTAGGTTAATGATATTGATATATGGCGTTTAAACACCGGTTCAAGTTTGGCATATTCTTTTTTATTTATGGCGTTTAAAGAATGGTTTGAGTCTAGCATATTCTACTGATTTATGGCATTTAAATACCAATTTGAGTTCGACACTTGTGGTGAGTTATGAGAAGGGAAATTTGGTTCAAGTCCAGTGTATATGGGTTATTTCATGGTATTATGGAAGCGGTTTGAGTCTGGTATGTTGTGGTGCAGAAGGGATTCATATGTACGGTAATGTATATTTCTTGATTGCACCCATTGGGCTTATGGGGGTTCGTTTGGATTAGCCTTCTCTTGTTTGTACCCTCTAGGCTTATGGGGTCCTAATTAGGTTATAATAACTACTTTAATTTCAAAATCGTGTGTCTTTTTTATTTATTTACCTATCTTAGAGAATAATCTTAGGTTTGCACCTCTCCCTTCATTTATTTTACATCCTCGCATTTTATTGTAATTTTATTATGATTTAGCTTAGTCGGACGATGATACTTTCTAAGTACCCATTGTTTTGGTACTCATACTACACTTTTGCATCTTTTCTAGTGCAGATTCAAGTACTAGCCGATGCCATTGATATTCCAGCCAACTGCTTATAGGTCTCGGAGATAGGGTGAGCTTTCAGAGCCGGAGCTGATCCCCTTTCCTTCCCCTATTTTTGGATAGTCTTTCATTTTGAGACTATTTGTATATCGATGTTACTAGTACTCTTATCTTTAGGTTAGTGGATCTTGAATCGACCTTACTATGCCAGTGGATATTCTTTTGCTCCCTTCTTATTTTATCTATGTATATATCATCTGCTGATAAATTTTTTTCTTCCGCCATTTTGCCCATTACTTGTAGTTCCGGACTACGGTTTGACTTACCTACTGGTGGGACATAGTAGGTGCTATCATGACTCAGAAATTAGATCATGAAAAATTGGTATCAAAGCCTAGGTTCACTTGTATTATTGGTATAAAAGCATGTGTCAAGTAGAGTCCTGCGGATTGGAACGATGACGTTCGTATCTTATTTTCGGGAGGCTACAGGACATTCTTAGGATGACTTCTCTTTCTTTATTCATTTGGTGAGCCGAGTCTGTGTTGGTTTCTAAGGTTTTCATTGTTTCACTCTTTCGCAGATAGGTTATGGTGACCTCAAGCCCACTGCTAGGGCACCTGTTAGAGGCTATGGCCGACCCACACGTTGCGTCCAGAGTAGAGCTGCAACTCTAGCTAGGGAAATGATTAGAGAGCCTTCACTAGATCCATATATTACACAGAGGATGCTCGACAATTTCATCCACCCCTGCTATAGGTGGGCTAAGGGGTAGCCCAGGCTCTATTTGTGTTTATTTTTTCGTTGTTTCTCAGAGATACCTTGGTACAGTTGTTGGGATTAGTTAGTGGTGCACCATATGATGGTGCGCAGTCTGTGGATCAGAGTGATTTAGATGTAGGAGCACAACCTGTAGCTGCGGCACCCAGAGTTCAAGTTTCCTCAGCACCGGTAATTACTCAGTAGTGTAACATCTTCTGTGGAGGAGCAGAATATGTCTAATAGATTTCTGATATTGACTCCTTCGAGGTTTACAGGGGATCCAGGTGAGGATGCATTTGAGTTCTTGGTTGTTTGCGAGGTTAGGCTTCGTAATTTGGGCCTAGTGGAGGCTCGTGGGGTCAATTACACTACTTTTCAGTTAGACTTTGCTGTTAGACATTGGTGGAGAGTTTTTCTTGATTCCAGACCTGCTAGATCTCCTTCTTTGACATGGAATTAGTTTTTCGAGGTCTTCTTGGGGAAGTATACGCCCAACAGTCTTTGTGAGTGCCTGAGAGATTAGTTTACAGGGTTACATCGGGGTTCTATGACAGTTCTCGAGTATGAGGCACGATTTTATGAGTTGGCTAGACATGCTACTGTGATCCTGCCTATTGAGTATGAGAGAATTCGGTGATATGTTAGGGTACTGAGACGTCCTCTTCGCATGAATACTCAGAGTTTGGTTACTACAGGTAGGTCTTTCATTGAAAATTTTTAGTATGCCCAGACTATAGAGGAGATGCATCGCGAGGCCTAAGAGGGCAACGATAAGAGACCACGTCATCAAGGCAGTTTCAGTGGGATCCATAGAGGCTAATAGTTCATAGGCGGAGGTTTTTTGGGTAGGTACCATCCACGTCAGTCATATCGGTACCAAGGTTAGTTTGGTAGGTTTGTTCAGGCAGTACTTTAGATTTCTGATGGAGATCAGTCCAGTTTTAGTATTTCTTAATGCTAGAGAAGTGACCAGTCTTTGAGTAGTGCATATTCTGGGTCTTCTAATCCTTGTGGGTATTTTAGGTCATCCAAATCTTCTGGATCGAGTGGTATTCTGGGGCCTTGCTATACTTGTGGAGTGTTTGGCTATTTCTCCAGAGAGTGTCCCCAGCGTGGGATGATTCAGCCTGCAGTGTAGAGTGCTCAGCTGATCAGATCAGTGCTGGCTCTGCCTAGAGGTAGTGCTCAGGGTCGCAAGGGTGGTCCACATGGTTCTCGAAGAGGCTCTCAGGAAGGTAGGACGGGTGGTAGGTTAGACGCCAATCCAGGCGATGGGAAAGGTCATTTATATGTTATATCAGGTAGACCGTAGGTAGAGTCATTAGATACTATTATTACAGGTATGATTTCAGTGTGTCGTCAGTCAGCTATTGCTTTATTTGATCCGGGATCCACTCATTCGTATATTTTTGCTTATTATGCACCACGATTAGATTTGTCTTAGGACCTTTTATCTGTTCCATTATGTGTATCTACTCCCAAGGGTGATTCTTTAGTAGTGGATCAGATTTATAGATCATATATGGTGACCGTTTGAGAGTTTGATACTCGGGTCGATCTTATTATATTAGATATGGTGGACTTTGATGTGACTCTGGGCATGGACTGGTTATCCCTTTATCATGCGGTCTTGGATTGCTTCGCCAAGATAGTTACCTTAGCCATGCCTGGCATACCCCCGGTTGTGTGGCAGGGTTCTTTTAGTCGTGCACCGACGGGGATTATTACTTTTGTTTGGGCTAGGATATTAGCGTTGAGGGGTTGTGAGTCTTATCTAGCTTATATTCTATTGTCCATGAGTTCGCCGATATTTTTCCTACCAATCTGCCTGGCTTTCCTCCTGAGCGTGATATTGAGTTTGCTATTAATCTTAAGTCGGGCACCCGACCTTTTTCTATGACACCTTACCGTATGGCTCCTGTAGAGCTTAAGGATCTGAACTCTCAGCTTTAGAATCTTTTGTGTAAGGGTTTCATTCGGCCTAGTGTATTGCCTTGGGGTGCTCCTACCTTGTTTGTGAAGGAAAAGGATGGCTCTATGCATATGTGTATTGACTATAGGCAACTGAATAAGGTTATAGTAAATAGTAAGTATCTTATGCCTCACATTAATGATTTGTTTGACCAGCTTCAGGGTGTAGTAGTGTTCTCGAAGATTGACTTGAGATTGGGTTACCATAAAATGAGGATTCAGGCTGAGGACATCCCTGAGACAGCCTTCAAGACTTAGTACAACCATTATTAGTTATTGGTGATGTCTTTTGGGTTGACCAATTTTCTAGTGGCGTTTATGGATTTGATGAATTGAGTTTTCAGGCCCTATTTGGACTCTTTTGTTATTATTTTCATTGATGACATTTTTGTATAATCGATGAGCGGGGAGAAGCACAAGCAAAATTTGAGGAATGTGCTCTAGTCTTTGAGAGATCATAGGCTTTATGCCAAATCCTCAAAGTGTGAGTTTTGGCTCTATTCTGTTACATTCATAGGGCACGTGGTGTCTAAGGATTGCATTATGGTGGATCCAGCAAAGATTGAGGCTATTCGTGATTCAGCCAGACCTACATCTTCAACTAAGGTTCATAGCTTTATTGGTTTAGCGGGTTACTACAGATGATTTGTTAAGGGTTTTGCTTCTATTGCATCACCTATGACCAGACTGACTAGGAAGAAAGTTCCATTTTAGTGGTCCAAGGATTGTGAGTTGAGCTTTCTGAAGCTCAAAAACTTACTCACTTCAGCTTTGATATTGACGCTTCCTGTTGAGGGCGAGGGGTTTACAGTTTATTGTGATTCTTTTGGTGTTGGTTTAGATTGTGTTCTGATGCAGCAGGGCCCAGTTATTGATTATACATTGAGGCAACTTAAAATTCACGATCACAACTACCCCACTCATGATTTGGAGTTTACGGTTGTGGTTTTTGCCATTAAGATTTGGAGGCACTACTTGTATGGTGTTCATTGTGAGATCTACACCGACCATCGTAGTGTTCAACACCTTGTGACTCAGGCAGCGTAGGTGGATTGACTTGATGAAGGACTATGTTATCTCTATCCTATATCATCCGGGTAAGGCGAACGTGGTAGTGGATGCCTTGAGCTGGAAGGCGGTGAGCATGGGTAGTTTGACTTCTATTTCAGCTTCAGAGTGGTCGTTGGCTTTAGACGTTCAGTTCTTAGCCAATTGGTTAGTTTAACTTGTTATTTTGGACTCCAGGAGGATCCTTGCGAGTCTCGCGGATAGGTCTACCCTATTTGAGCCGATTTGGAGTTACCAATTTGAGGATAGTAGGCTTTGTACATCCGTAATCAGGTGGCTAGAGGTGAGTCTAGTTGGGCTACCCTAGATTCATAGGGTATTCAGATATTTGAGGGTCACATCTGTGTTTCAAGGGTTGGAGACTTGATTCAGTTGATACTACAAGAGGCTCATAGCTCAAAATTTTTTATTCACCCTGGGACAACAAAGATGTATAGAGATTTGAAGCAGTATTACTGGTGGAGTGGCATGAAGAGAGATATTGCTAACCTTGTAACTTGTTGCCTTTGTTTTCAGCAAGTAAAAGCCGAGCATCAGCGACCAGGTGGATTACTTCAGAGGCTACCCATTCCTGATTTTTCTACTATGGACTTCGTGACTGGTTTACATTTTTCTTCGCATGGTTTCGACAGTATTTTGGTCATAGTGGATCAGTTGACCAAGTCAAATCATTTTTTCCCGATTCAAAGCTCATTTAATGTCGAGAGGTTAGCTCGTATCTACATTCGAGAGATAGTTTTCCTTTATGGAGTAACCGTATCTATTATTTGGATAAAGGCTCAGTTTTTACTTCTAACTTCTGGAAGACCTGTCAGGACGAGTTGGGTACCCAGGTCGATCTTAGCACCGCATTCCATCCTTAAACCTACGGTCAATTTGAGTGGACTATTCAGGTTCTAGAGGATATGCTCCGCGCGTGCGTGATGAACTTTTGAGGTCAGTGGGAGTAGCACTTAGCTTTGACAGAGTTCGCTTATAATAATAGATACCATTCGAGCATTGAGATGGCACCATTTAAGGCATTATATGGTAGGAATTGCAAATCTCTGATAGGTTGGTTTGAGACTTCAGAGATTAGGCCCCGTGGCACTGACTTGCTTTGGGAGTCATTGGATAGGGAGTGAGTGATTCAGGATAGGTTAAGAGCAGCTTAGAGTAAGAAGAAGAGTTACGCTGATCGTAGGCTTTGTACCTTAAAGTTGGGAGTTGGTGACCAGGTTTTTCTTTGTGTATTACCCATAAAAGATGTGATGAGGTTCGAGAGGAAGGGTAAGCTTAGTCTCGGGTATATTGGTCCATTCAAGATACTTCAGATAGTTGGAGAAGTAGCTTATGAGTTGGCTTTGCCCCCAGATTTCTCAGTTGTTCATCCAATTTTCCATGTTTCTATGTTGCAGCATTACATCCCGAATGAATCATACTTGCTTCGGTGGGACTGGATTCAGTTGGATGAGAGGTTGACGTTCGTAGATGAGTCAGTCCATATTTTAGCTAGGGATATTGGGCGGTTGCGCTCCAGAGAGATTCCAGTGGTTAAGGTCCAGTAAAGGCACTGTCCAGTTGAGGAGGCTACATGGGAGATGGAGAGTAAGATGTGGACCCAGTATCCCCAACAGTTCGAGCCTTCACATACTTCTTAATCTTTTAGTTTTGCGAATAAAAGTCTTATTAGTAGTGGATGTTGTAATGACCCTCCTGGTCATTTTATATTTCTACACATTATTTTGATGTTTAAAGCTTTCCCATAGCTGCCCCAATTCATTTATGACTTGCTGGAGGTGTCAGTTTGGTTATCGGGCAGTTCACTTAGTTTTAAGAGCCTTTTCCCTGTTTTGAAATCATTGCTTTTCAAATTTGGTGATTGGGCTAAACATCAAGTAGATGGCTTTGTATACCAATTCTGATAGTTCCATTAGCTCCAAAACATAGATTCTAGGCTAGTGGGACCTTTGGTTAAGGTTTCGAGGGTTTCGGGCCCATTTTGGGCTATTGGGTGGAAATTGGTTAAAAATGGCCATTTGGGTGTGGGACTCACATTTCATCGAAATGACCAATGATGGAATTTTATTTGCACTGTTGAGTCCAAAATGTCAAATTTGATAGGGTTTCATAGTTCGTTTGCGTCCATGGGGTCCCAAATGAATCCCGAGGGCCCGTTGGAAACATGGCAAGATATTGCCAAGTGTTGATGTTGCTTCAGCTGGTGCAACTACTTAAGCAGCTTGGGTACCACTTTAACGGCTAGAGCTTTGGACCCGCCTTCCCTCTTAAGCGGAGGCTTGTCCGCTTTAGTGGGGTGCACTTATGCTGCACCTATTCGCTTTAGTGGAAGTCCACCCCGGGTCATGGAGCGCTTTAATACTAGTGGGGGTGCTTTAGCGATGACCACTTAAGCAGTCAAGTGGCAGCTTAAGCGGCACTTGCTGGGCATTTAATCCCCTTTTCACCCATTTTTCTCTAAGTGTTGGAGCATTAAAGCTCTAGAGAGATAGTGGGAGAGAATAGGTGATTCTTGGGTACTCAAGGGAGCTTGGAGAATTCGTTAACATCTTTTTCCTCGTTTGAATCCTTTTAAGTTTCGTCTAATTTCTTGGTACATTCTCCGTTTAGACCCAAACCCCTAGCTAGCTTTATGGGTTGATTTTTGGTGTTTTAATGCTCAAAATTCACCGATTATTGAGGGTAAATGATCCTTGAAGGACATTTTGACGATTTAAAATTTGTTATTCTGTAAGCAGGCCCCACATGGGATTTTCATCTCAATTTTGGGCCTGATGCATTTATATGCATTATAGGTATTGTTGTTCTTTTATTGATGTGTAGAATGTTATTTTTATAGTGTGGTATTGTACGGAGGCTTCTTGGAACGGAAAGGCCCCACTGTAGCAGACTTTATTGAGCTTTCTTCGGTATCCAGGTCGGTTAGGTTTACCCTACTTATATATTGAGCTTAATTATGGTATTAGTAGAATGTTATGCTAATTTGGGGTTGGAATTTATGGTTGGTTGCTTAATTATTAAAAGTTGGGTCATTTGGCCGATTTGAGGGCCGTTTCGGAGGTAGAATAGACCCATTTATCCTTCCCTTAGGTAAATTGACTCTTTGGGGTTGGGATATTACTCTTAGCTCCTTGTATAATTAGGAGGCCTTCTTTCGAGACATTATCCTTCATCTTGAGCCTTAGACTACATAGCATATACCCAGTTTGCGGCCAGGTTAATAATATTGATTTATAGCGTTTAAAGACCGGTTTGAGTCCGACATATTCTATTGATTTATGGCATTTGAAGAACGGTTTGAGCCTGGCATAATCTATTGATTTATGGAATTTAAAGACGTGTTCGAGTCTGGTACTTATGGTGAGTTATGATGAGGGAAATCCAATTCAAGTTCGATGTATATGGGTTATTTCATGGTATTATGGTACTGGTTCGAGTTTTGTACGTTGTGGTTTGGAAGGTATTTGTAAGTATGGTAATGGTATATTCCTTGATTGCACCCATCGAGCTTATGGGGGTTCGTTTGGAATAGCCTTCTCTTGTTTGTACCCTCTAGGCTTCTGGAGGCCTAGTTGGGTTGTAGTAACTACTTTTATTTCGACATCGTATGTCTCTTTATTTATTTACCTATCTCAGAGCATGTTCTCAGGTTTTCCCCACTCCGTTTACTTATTATACATCCTCGTATTTTATTATGATTTAGCTTAGTCAGACAATGATGTCTATTGAGTACGCATTATTTTAGTACTCAGACTACACTTGTGCATCTTTTCTGGTTCAAATTCATGTACTAGCCGACGTCGTTGACATTCTAGCCAGCTGCTTACAGGTCTCGGAGATAGGGTGAGATCAGAGTCGGAGCTGATCCCTACTCCTTCTCCTATTTTTGGATAGTCTTTCATTTTCAGACTATTTGTATATCGATATTACTAGTACTCTTATTCTTTTGGTTAGTGGCTCTTGTACCGGCCTTACTAGGTCCTGGGATATTATTTTGCTCCCTTCCTATTTTATTTATGTATATGTCATCTGCTGGTAATTTCTTTATCTTCGACTATTTAGCCCATTACTTATAATTTCGAGCTACGATTTGGCTTACCTATTAGTGGGACATAATAGGTGCCATCATGACTCAGAAATTGGGTCGTAACACCTTTCAAGTTTAGCAGGTGGATCATGGCACTTGTAATGTCAAACTTAGTGTACTGAGGTAGTGCTGGTGGAACAATAATGCAGTTTCAACCGGCTCAAAATAATCCATCTCCTCTTCTTCCTATTAAGAATAATCCAGATAATAAGGGTGAAAAGCTGGTTGTTGCACTCTCAGCCTCTTTTGTGTCTCTTCCTACTCAAGCAAAAGTGTGTTGCTGCTTGCATATTACGATTATCTTTATCTGCCTACTTAGCAGCAGTTTGCCTAGCTTGCTCCTCCCGTGTCAATCGAGTGGTATTTTGATCAGCTATTTCTTGACCAGCCAGATGAATTTGTGGCTGGTTATGAATATTCGCACCGGCTGCGGGTCCTGAACTCCATCAGTATTCACCATTCTTCGATTATTTCTTTTTTCGTATCAAGTAGAATCAGGGGATTACTTTGACTCCTAGTGTTTGGCATACACCCGCGTACCCTATGGATAGTAGGAAAATAAAAATTGAAACGAAACCAACACTTGTACAAACACGATCAATCAACTCCATAGTCGTAGTTCCCCGGTAACGACGCTAAAATTTTATGTCTCCCAAAGTATACCTCCTTGAAAATATAATGCGTTTGTTGTATCAAATATAGAACCCAACTAGGTTGGAGTCGATCCCACAGGGAATAGGACAAAATTCTATCAAGTGTTTGTCTGAGTAAACAAATAGTAATAGTAACAATTGTTGATTGTCGGATTTGTGATCAATACGAGAGAGGTACTAGGACTGTGATCCCTAAGATTCCTTAACTCCACCGGGTACTTGTGCTGGCAAACTGTCCCGCAGTGTTTCATGCAAAATCTAACAAGATTGGTTCATCTAAATGTGTCTTGACATTGGTTAGATGAATTTCGCTCTTCTCCTCTCGGTCTCTGAGTGTCGCGCTACTAACCCTTGTTCTTGATCTCAAATAACTATCCCTATTATGGCTCAAGTTATTAGATAAAGGTTGATAGCTTCAAATCTATGTTGTTATTCCCTTTTTCCAATCCTACCTCTCTCTCGAGCAAGTTTAGAATACAAGCGAGTTTCCAATGTTTGCAACCATTAGAAGATTAATTATAACGAAGGAGATAACAATACATGCAGTCACATCGATTCAGAATTGCTTCATACTTAACCCATTTCATTAATTCCTTTTGGTTCACACAACCCCAGTTGAGAGATTTAGCTACTCATGATTTCACGAACACAAGAATAATTCAATGATGAAAATATAATTATGAACTCACAATAAGAATAAAACACTGAAATCTCAATATAAATCAAAACCCTAGAATCGATGCTTGATATTACAAGATCAATGTGTTTATGAACCTCAAAACAATGTAATGGAATCCACAACAATGTAATAATTGCATTCCTAACATAGGACAACATAGGAGTATTTATAGATACAAAACGAATCCTATCCTAAAAAATGTAGGAGAAAAAAGTTGGCAACTTTCCACGGACCGTGACTTGAGGTCGTGGAATCAACCCACTGACCGCGGGTTCAGGTCGTAGGAATCAGGCCTCCATCCATAACTACAGAAGTTGACTCACGGACTTGACCTACGGTCCGTGAGTCACTTAATGAAACTCAACTCTGCTCTTTTGTGCTTTAAAACTTCATTCCAGTGCATGCTTCTTCCTGTCTTCTCTATTTTGCCTCCAAAACCTATTTTCCTACAAGATAGAATAGAAAACACATCGTACCTACCAAACATACCCATGTTATTGCATATTTTCCTTATTTTTAAGCATCGAAAGTGCCATGAAATCAAAGCACATCATATTACAAGGGACATTTTCCTTGCTTCATGTATTACAAAGGTTGTTTTCCCTGATTCATAAAATGAAAAATAAATGTCGACCTTCTAGATTCTCTAACCTATCTGAATTAATAAATAAGTCCCCGAACTTCTATACCTTGATATTTCCTTTTACACAATGCAGTCTCCAAACTCAAAACTGTAAAAACTTTTACCAAACGATACATTATATGGACTCAAAATTGTAAATATTCCTTCAAATACAATGCAGTAACTAAGACCCATATTGTAAACAAAATTCAAAACAAAACTTTGTGCGTAAAAATAAGGTCAAGACAGCCCCCTCTTGAAATCACCATAACCAAATAAAGTGCCTTTATTTATGAAGAAATTAGGTTACATCACTGTTCTTATTCCTTAGATCTGGATGATTATTTATTGGTCATAACATGTGGCTGACATCGAGCAGACCAATTTATTCAAAGAACCTAACCCCCGAAGGGAAGAAAAGGTGTTTTTTAAAATTCAAGAGTACCTTTCATAACGACTCTAATAAATACAAGGTTTCAATAAAGGATTGGGGCGGCTCATATTTATTGCTAAAGTGTTTTCCAACACATATTGAGTAGTTACCCATGTCAATTATAATATTAGATATACCCCCAATTAAGGTTATGGCAGTTGACCCTATAAAGTGGCGTATCTCATTTTGTTCGGTAACAAACATAACATCACCGATCCCTCCTAAAATAAATCAAGGGGACCATCCTTAATCACTGAAACAGTTACAGATGCAACACATCTGGGCCAGGCTATAATTTAAACTCTAAGAAAGGAGTCACCAAATAAATGACCAAGGACAAAGAATTTAAATCAAGTGTAAACAGGGTACACTCCTAATATAAAAAAAGAAGAGATGAAAGAAAATAGTATAATGAAAAAGAGAGAGACATCATATTATGAGGAGTGATTGAATGTTCCCACATTTACATGTGAAATCCCCATTAAAGTCTTAAATAATTATTTTCAAGCTATTGAATGAATGAATGTAAAAAACTAATGAGGAATGTGGAACAATAAATTAAAAAGTATTGGAGAGAATAAGATTCTAATCATGGGTTTTCATGAAATAACAAAATTCTCATAGAAACCTAAGGAACTTGTTGCAATCTTTTTGTCAACCTATTTTTTTTTTTCAAATGAATTTTTCTTGGAAAGGCTTTCAACAAGGAAATATGAGTAGTATCTCTTGTCAAGAAATATTCAAGAAGACATGGGCATAAATTTAGATATAAGAAAAGGTGGTATAGGAATAATGGTTTCAACATTTTTTCACGTACTACAAAATACCAGTTGCCTCTACTTCTAAAATCAGTACTAAGGATCTTCAACTATTAGGATACATAACATTAGGTATTGAAAAATGTGAGACTATTTGTATGATCAAAAATTGAATTTAGTGAGAAGAGTGAACCATACATGGCACATGTCGAAGTTAAATTTCGAGAAACATTCATAAGTGACCTAGGTAAAATGAAAAAATGGTCAACCTTGTTGCAAAGAGCCTCGAACGTCAGCCCATGTGGTCAATCGGGCATCCAGAAGAGTCTTCATCTTGGGGAGACCATCTTAAAGATAGAGGCAAACATAATTACCCTAGAGATCTCAACAATCAATCTCAAGTTGCACTCCCTCTTTCTCCAATCAACTTCAGGCTAGGGGTCAGAGCATAGGCACATGTTATAAGATAACCTTTCTAGTGCTAAAGCACATTGTCATTCCACATTGAGGTGTCAATCTAGTTTTATGACCTATAAAAGAATCCTCTACAGAGAATATTAGATGTTAAAAAATCCCTAGGAGCTTTAAATTATTCTTTTGTTTTACTTCCTTTAGGATTCCTATTACATTCCCCCACTTGTATCATTTCTCTTTTTTTAGAAGATATTATTCTTGTGTTGAACCCGTATTTTGGCAATTAAGCCCAAAGAAATTAAACTTAATAGGCCTATAAACTTTTCTTTAACTCCTTTGCACATAATTTATTGTTAATTAAAATGATAACTTTTTTGGTAAACACCAACAACTAGCGATTTTGCTTTCATCCTGTCTTTAATATTTCTGCATTCTTCATTCAACTATTTGAGCAGTGCAAATTCCATGGTTGTGTTTATTAAGAAAGTTTATATATGTACATTATAGGATGAATTCCCAACAGTAAATAAAACCTTGTTTAACATGAATTTGGTGCAGTTAAATTTATAGGCGAGTCAAGAGAACATCTTACCATTTAACTTTATTGTAAGTCTGATTTACTAGAAGTTTGTTTTATTAGTGATAACCAAAATGAAAAAATATAAACAAAGTAAATAAATCAAATCTAGTTGAGCCCATAGTGAATATAAGCATGTTCGAGATTGATTCCAAACTACACGATTTATTCATGTAGTAAAATTACGACAAAGAAAAACAAACTGTAAAGAATAAAAAAATGCTTGGAGACCAATAAAACTATTGCATTCAGTTAAAGAATTGGGATTCCCAATGCTTTTACACGTCAGGAGAGGCAACTATTTATAGGTTACAACATTACGTCATAGCTAGTAAAATTTTTACACTAGATCCCTAAAATACCTATACATATGTCATTGCGCCATGTGTTTGTATCATTAGTTAGCTAGCTAATATTCCTGCACTTCTTAACTCCATACGATCTTTTCTACATACCTGAGTGACTTGAAAAACTTGGTTCCTATTTGTCCCTTTTACCATGTCACCATGAGTGATGATCTGTTCTGTCTTATCTAGTATGAGGAGGTACTTCTGTAGCCTCTAAATTTAGAGAGGCATCTTGTAGTCTATGCATTCATTGGTATGATGGATCTTTATACTGGCTCCCCTCTAAGTACCACATATATCTAGGTAGATTTTACCTTACACAGATAGTCCCCCTACCTTTTAGGATCCTACTCCAAGTAGTTCTCAAATGGTAGAAAGAGAAATGAATATCTTAACTAAAAATGTCTCGTCTATTTTCATATCTGTAAGAATGAAATTCCATCTTCTGATGCGAATCACCCTTTTTCCACATGGAAAGCATAACAATGACTCATTACCCTATGTATCATGGAAAATTGCCTTTTTCTATCTATAAATTCTAGGGATTCACCATCCTCTGCTCACCTTGCCTTTCTTTTGATTCTGTGAATCTCTCTTAGGCTAAGTCTCTCCTTATACATCCAAATCTAGATCTAGTAAGTCTGGTTCATCTTTGAACCTTTTTCCCTTCCTTGGCCACCAGTGGTGCAACAAAAAGAGGATAAAAGAGCCAGATATTTCTAAAACAATTATCAATAAGATCATCCCTTATATTTACTATTGACAAATATTTCAAACTTTTGTCTTCTAAAAACCCTATAGGTAAACACAGACTGGTGAGGAAAATGGCCTCTCTTGTAAAAGAAAGCAATCTAGCCAATGTTGTAACACCCCGTATATTTTTGAACTTATTTGACTACCTTATCCTTTATGGAATTATTTAAACTTGAGATAGTTGGTGTATTACCCACTAAATTTATTGGGCTTAATTAATATTATATTTATGGACCTAATTGAGGTCAAAAATTAAGTAAAAAGACATGAGCCCAAAAAGGGAGATGATCCATTAAAAATGGACCAAGTCTACACATCATTATACTTGGACTTTTTGACCAAAAATTTGGCTAAGGATAGAATTGAGAGAGGCGGTTAAGAGGGAGTATTTAAGTTTGAAATTCAGCTCATTTTCAACATATCTCGCTTGCAAAAAATCTGATTTTCAAAGAAATACTTTTTCCTCTCTCAAACCCTAGCCACCCTAATGTTCTCTAAGGATTTTTGGACAAATCTTTCACTTGCAAGCCTTTTTAAGTGTTTAAACTTATAGATTAATATATTATATGCATAAGAGGTTGTGTATATCATGTTGGTTATGTTTAAAAAGTGTTGAGCAGTCCACTTTATATGTGAAGCAGTCCACTTTTGCTTAATCGCTAAAGGATTTTCCCTCTATGTGGTTTAAAATTGAAAGGGGACTTAAGGTCTTGAAGGAATTGAATTAGATGGATGAAATTTCAGTATTTTTAAGTGTGGTGCTGTACTTAATTCGTTACTCCTTGTGTATGACTTGTGGAAATGTTTATACGTAATTGTGCATGGAACGTTTGGCGTAGTGAAAGGAAAATACTTTCTTGTTATGTTAAAGTGAATTCTGAAATTGTGTGGACTGTTTTTGGTATATTGTTGTGGAAGGTATTTATGTGACTTGATGGAATAAATATGTGGAGTTGCATTGAGGTAAAAATGTGAAGTATGCACTTGGTGGGAAATCTTGTCGGTTTGTGACATCTATGTTGATGTGTGGACTGTTTTGGTATTGTTGGTGTTGTAGGGCAATAAATTGTATTGTAGGAGGGTGGAATGAGGTTATATGGAAGTATAAAGGAAGGTGGAATTATATACCATGTGTGTTGAGATGTTGGACAGTTTGTACTTCCCGTCAAGTTGCTAATTATCACCTTGTGAACTTGTAATGTAATTAGCTTTTAATGTTAGCTTCATTACATACTTGTGTTGTAGAGTAACGATTTAAGGAAGAGCTTAATTGTTGTAGTCACTTATTGGAAATATAGGGTATGTAAGGTTATGCTTTTCCGTATCCTTTGGCCGCACCTATTGTTCACATCGTTACCAAACTTGTTTCCACTCCGAAATGTTTCAAAGTATCTCATTTCAAGTTTGTTAGCAATTGTTATTTATGTGTCTCTTATTTGTTGACTATTGTTCCAAAGATCCAATAATGTTATGACCACTAATGTAACAATCTCACAAAAATTAAAGAAATGAAGTAATGCATATTTGGTTGAGTACGGGTGGTAGCTCTGGGGGCGAAAGCCTAGCTCGAGCCGATACGGATTGATTATTGGATGCAAGGGGTAGCTCTGGGGGTGAAAACCTAGCTCGAGCCAAACCTGATTTATTGATTTATGGGTGGTAGCTCTGGGGGCATAAGCCTAGCTCGAGCCGATCCCAATGTTATTTACCACTAATCAGTTGGTCCCGAGCATTGTATGATATATATTGATATAAAGGTAAAAGGAAAGAAATGAATGTAATGTATATAGTTCCACATAAACAGTACGGTGGTATATCAGTATTATCTATTCACTTGTATTTGATTCCATTTGAGTTCCTATATTTCATAGAGTTACTTATAGCCTTACATACTCAGTACATTCTTTCGTACTGACATCCCTTGGGGGACCTGCCTTACTTGATGCAAGAACATGAGCTAGTAGACCTTCACAGTAGGGTACAGGGCATCTGCAGGCTACTGGCGAGCTCCAAGTTGTTTCGGGGCTTTTCGAGTCATTTTTATATAATTTTGGTACTGTGTAGTAGATGTATAAGTCGGGGACTTATCCCGACCTTAGTCATGGTTATATATATCTTTAGAGGCTTTGTATACATTGTAAAGTCAAACGTAGAAGTGTATTACCTTTTTGACGTTGTGGCCCCAACGACAAAGTCTCATATCTATTTTGTAAGTCTTTACATGACTTCTGTCATCGATATATTATATCTACATGTGGCAGAATTTTTGTTCACTTATTGACATACATATGAATGTACATGATCATAGGTTGGTTCTCTCAGGCCTTCACAACTACGAGTACCTGTCCGACCCAATGGGATTTGAGGCATGACAAATGTCTAGAGAAATTACGGATTCCCCCTTTAGAAATTTCAAATAGAAGCCCCTTGTTCATTTGAAAGCATTATTCTATCGAGGCCCAGCAAAACTTGTGTATAAACTTACCCATTTAGTTATGACTGGGTGAACACAACTTAATGATGTGGAGAATTGTCGCTTGCCTCCATAGATTAGCCATTTTGATTAGTGAGGGGTTCTCTTTAACACATTTACTCCTGCTGTACTTCCTTCTTCTAGCTCGTGAAGGAATAGTATAACTATCTGGTCATGAAAGGAGGTCCCTCTTAGGTAGGTTGGATGACCCCAAATATTGAGGTAGGGCTAATTGTTTTATTTTTTTGGTCCCTAACGATCCTTCCGATATTACTTTTCTTGCAACATATAACATGTGTCATATGAAACCTGAGTTAGTGCTCTTTTTTCCTTAATAATTTTCCTCATAGGCATGACTTTAGGCTTGGTGTTTTAATCATCAAAATTTAT
Source organism: Capsicum rhomboideum (assembly GCA_031232105.1). NCBI lineage: Eukaryota > Viridiplantae > Streptophyta > Magnoliopsida > Solanales > Solanaceae > Capsicum > Capsicum rhomboideum. The sequence goes on from CP124718.1 coordinate 59,540,966, forward strand.
TGGTACCAATCTAATAGGCCGAGAATCTCATATTCAAATTCATACCCTTGTGATATTGCAATATATCATGATCCTAAGATTGGTCATCATCCTTCTAAAGAGAATATGAGAAAATGACAAAGTTTTTAAGTGAGTGAATATGCTCCTAAGGTCATTCCCTTGGATGAAAACTCAGAGGACTCTAGGGGTGGGTCATTAACCCAGAGGTTGGAAACTCCTAATGTGTCTTGTTACAAGGTTGTGGGTTTATTTCAAGTACATGAGGATGCTGAAAAGGAAGACTCTGGGTCTCATCCCCACATGGCATTTATTAAGAAGAGGCCACATGTCACCCAAAAATTAAAGCATACTGTAGCTTCCCAATCATTTTCAAGAGTCCCATCCAATTTTCAAATTTTTTTCTCCACAACCTTGACGCCTTCGTGTAATCTTCCCACTATGGGGTCTGTAGGTCCTCATGCTGCACCAACTTTTTCTCATCAACCAATATAGGGATGGATGCAATATCAAATGGTATTACTATAAATCCCCAATGAAGTTAGCTTTACATCGTGGTCTATGGGAGTAGTCAATTACTTGAATTCTATTATTTATTATAAAGATTATCGAAGGATGGACAAAGAATCCACTAAGTGTCTCATTAATTAGTGACCACATGCCACTGCTAGGTTTAGCATCATATATGTCCTCTGCCTCTTTCCTGAATTATAAACCTTTTATTTTAATGACAAACTTATGTTGCTTTGTTACAGGATAGTGTACTTGAAGTGGAGGGTTATTAGTGGGTTATAAAGGAGAGATAAAGCCTTCTCTTAAAGCATACCAGACTTGAAAGGACTTCGGTCATTACACGAGACCAGCTTGCTTTCATTTAGTCTCTTGCATAGAGGGCTTCCAAGCTTAAGGCATTAGGAATTAAGAGAGATGTGGTTTTGAGTAAGAGAGAAAGGTACTGTTGGGATTCTCATCTCTAGTTCAAGGAAATAGAAACCATGCATTATGAGAATACTACACATGATGATGTAATTGATAAACATATATGAAAACAATCTAAGCTGGAAGAGAAACATATCTTGGCAGGTGTGGGGTCGCACAGGCTGGTCACAACTACTCCTCCCTTCAATGCTTCGATGTTATCCCAAGCTACAGTCTATTGCTTAAAAAGGAAAATCAGCATTTTAACCCAGAAAGCTAAACTCAGGAAAGAATTCCTTGACATGAGGAATATCCATGATGCTTAGATTGCATGGCTCAAGTTTCTTAAAGAAGCTTGTATCAGTGGCTTTGATTTTTTTAAAAAAGATTTTTAATTCCCAGGCCATGGATGATCTTGCCAATCAACTTGCCTCTAATGGCATGCCTACACCTTTTTTTGAAAGGGAGGTTTCAGCAATTGATATGTCCAATGGTTGCTCATCCCATGATCTTAAGGATTATAGCATATTTGTTTTGACAATCAAGGTTTTTTCCATATGTGAATTTTGTAGTCTTTTTTGGCTCATTTGTACTTTCAAGGTTCCATCTTTGAGACCTCGAGTGTGGAACTTTGTGTTCTAATTATAATAATCATAAAAAAATTCTTATCTCTCTCTCTCCCCCTCATTATTTTTTTATTTAATATCAGGATAAGGCAAGAAGAAAGATAGACTTTTCCTTTGGCATCTGAATTGTTAGCCCTAGGGGAAGGCAAGCTGGCCAGACACCTCTTTTCCTAAGAACTATTGCATCATGTTTTGATGATACTAAATACACTACCTACATGGAAATCATCCATGTCCTTTTTGTAACACCTTGTATCCTACGTGCACTAGTTCTACTTATATGGTACTTGATATGGCCTTATGGTATAGGTAAGGGACTTGGTTTCCTATATGATTAGTGACGGTAAGATAGGTTTGAAGGAACTGCCAATACATTTCAATGCTACACGATCAAGTTAACGTCGATGAGAGTATTTAAACTTGGGATCATAAGTAGGTAAGTAGGTATCTGAGTCTAAAGTTTGAAGTGACCATGTGTATTCATGTTTTATGTATTAAAGGGATCAAGAACTGAAAATGGACTAAAATATTGAGGTGCTTGCTTGACTTAATTAAGGTAGTACGTAAGTCACCTACTTAAGCTATATGGGCAAAGTTAAATGTGCCAACTAGGTATATTACCTACTTAAGCTAATGGATCAGATTAAGGCCTTTATTAATTGGCTTTTTTAAGGCCCAAACTGTAACACCCCGTACATTTCCAACCCTACTTGCTAACTTTGAACCATTTTTACCCTAGGTTCGAGAGCACTAAGTACGTATATCGTATTGTTATTAATGGAACATTTGATATTGTCCTAGTAAGGGTGATTAGACCTTTGTAGGAGGTGTTTGTGATATTATGGAGAACTTGTGGGGTGAAAAATGAGGTTTAAAGGACATCCAATCAAAGGATATTAAAGTTAAGAGGAAAGGTAAAGATTTGGACTCGAAAGATTCAACCAAATCCGCAAAGAAAAGTCGTAATCAAAAGTTAAGTGTGGGGCACTGCAGGTGGCATGCCAGGCAACTTCTGGCAAAATTTTTTGTGGAACAGGCAGCAGAGGGGCACGTCTAGGGGCTTGCCAGGCCGCTAATGTGCACCTGTTCAGGTGCTGAATTTTTTCTAAGTCTCAGGGGCGCCCGGGAGCGTGCCGGGGTGCTTTTTGCCCAATTTATTCTATGATTATTAGTCTATAAAGACGACTCTTGGGTTATGGTATCATTATTCGATAATATTAGGAATACTCTTGGGCAAGTTTGGCATCCGATTTGGGGTTAATTCTTCGTCACAAGTATTTTATCAAATTATGTTCAATTAAGCCATGGGTGGCTAGAATCTCTTATTTTTGAGATTGAGGCTACGAACATGAATCTCGTGAGTTGAATATTTTCGTAACATTTATGGAATTATTTAAACATGATATTATTGGAGTATGACACATTGAATTTGGTGGGCTAAGCGGATATGTGTTATTGGGCTCAATTTAAAGCCCCAAATTGGAACAAAGACATGGCCCAAAAGGGCAATATGACCCATTCTTCCTTTGACTAATCAATGATTGATAAAATTGGATAAGGATGACTTTAAGGGCCTATATAAAGGGCAATAAAATCATATTTTATTCACACAAAGCACAAATTCCATTCTAGACATTTCCACAACATTTCCACAAGATATTTCTTCAAGCTCTCAAACCCTAAGCCATCGTTATGGACAAGATCACTCATTTGAAAGTTTGGGTAAGTGATTATTCTTATGGATTAATATATTATATGCATGGGAGAGTATGTATATCATGATTTTTATGTCTAAAAGTGTAAGTAATGCACTTTTGCTTTTTGCTAAAAGATGTGCCATCTTTGTGATTTAAACTTGAAAAGAGACTTAAGCTTTTGATGAAAATGCATAGTGTGAATGAAATATCAACATGTATGGTGTGTTTATGTTCCTTAACTTATTATTTTTCTATGAGTATAACTTATGGGATTGTGGTTGATATGTTGTTATGAAATGTATTGAGGTGACTTGATGGAGTAATTGTGATGTGGTGTTAATGAAGAAGTGTAGAGGAAAAACTTGGTGTGGAATGCTATGGGTGTATGATGTTGTGATCAATGTGTGGAATTTTGTGGTATTGTTGGGATGATGATGCCGTGAATTGTATTGTAATGGGTCAAATGACGTTATAAGGCAATCATGTAACTCATTGTCGTTTTATGCACTTGTAAGGTAATTGGTTGTTAACGTGAGCTCCGTTATGCACTTGTGTTGTAGAGTGAAACATAAGGAAGGAGCTGGACTATTGTGTTCACATATAGGATTGTGTATTCATATTGACAAGACAAGGTATGTAAGGTTACTCTTTCCGTATCCTTCTGCAGCACATATTGTTCACATTGTCATTGTAGTTGTTCCATCCCGAAATGTTCCAAAGTATCTCATTCAGGTTTGATATATATTGTTATCCATATGTTTCCTATTCATTGACCAATTGTAATTCCTATATCTCTTAATTCCTGGTAAATGTTCCAAAGCTTCCAATAATGTTATAACCACTAAGATATCAATCTCATGAAAGTAAAGAAATGAAGTAATGCATATATGTGTGATTCCAATAATGTCATGATCCCCAATGTAGCAATCTCACACAAGTAAAAGTATCAATCTCTCACAAGTAATGAATGAAGAAATGTATATAAATATATATATATATATATATATATATATATATTATGCCCCACTGATAAGGTGGATGAACGGTATTATATTATGCCCCACTAATAAGGTGGATGACCGGTATTATATTATAACCCACTGGTAAGGTGGATGATCGGTATTGCATTAATGACCCCCAACCAGTTGGATGAACGGTAATGAAGATAATTGTAAAAGCAATGAAAGTATATCCCTTGCACGAACATAGATATATATATATGAATGTATATATATGAATGTTAATATAAGAGTGACGATGATAAGAATGATTGATCAAATAATGAAAATTATGAAGGTAAGGTACACGGTTCCACACAAACAGAATGGACGTTTATCAATATTGATTATTCTCTTATGCTTGATTCCTTTGAAGTATTCATGTAGCATACAGTTCCATATAGCCTTACATATTCAGTACATTATTCGTACTGACCCCCTTGGGGAACTTACCTTACTTGCTGCAGGCACAGGTGCTAGTAGAACTCCATAGTAGGTTACGGATCATTCGCCAGTCATTGGTGAGCTCCAGTTGGTTCGGGGCTTTTCGAGCTTCATGTGTATATTGGTTTTGGTTTTGGGCATGGTAAATATTGTATAAAGCGGGGACTTGTCCCGACTGTAGGTTGGTTATGTCAATATATCTGTTAGAGGCTTTGTAGACATATGTGGGAAACTGAATGTAAATGTAAGAGATGTATGTCCATTTCGACTTGATGACCTAACGGACAAGTTTCATAGATATAGCATATGTTGCCATGACTTCCGCCATTGGTATGTTATATTGTATAAGTTCCACGAGATAGAATTCCATTCATATAGAGACATGCATACGAAGGTATATGAGTAAAGATCGGTTCTCTCGGGCCTCAACGGCTTCGGGTGTCAGTCCGTCCCGAATGGGATTCGGGTCATGACACAAACTATATAAAATAAAAGTAGAAGAGAATGGGTAGCCCAACACCAAAAATCTATCCCAAAATCCAAATAAGTTAAAGGGCCATTTTAGACATAAATAAAGCAAGTAGGTGCATCACCTATTTTGACCTTTTGATTAGCTTGAACCCCTAAGTAGGTGCATCGCATTACCTACTTGGATGAATTTGTGGCTAAAAATGGATCTAAAAGAGGAGGTTCAAGAGAGCCTATTTAAGGTTCAATTTGACTTATTTTAATTCACTATCATTCAGAAAAATAACTAGATGTCTCTCAAGGATAATAATCTTTCTCTCTCCTTTCAAGCAACAACCACAAAACTACCCTAGGGTTCTTGGCATAGTTGCCTCTTTTAAGCCAAGGTAAGTAGTAATTAACTTATGGATTTAGTTTAATTTCACTATGAGAAGGTGATGGAAATCAGGTTTTCCATGTTTAAAGTGTAGAACAGCCCTCAAATCTTGGCAGTCACACCTTTCTTTAATTTATAAGGTTTCTTTTATTTGATGGTTTAAGTGAAAGAAAGTTCAAGTTCTTGTAGCAGTTGAGAGTATAAGGATCTTAACCAGTAAAAGGTAAGGGTGTAACACCCCGTACATTTCCGACCCTACTTGATTGGTGATCTAGAGTTTATATGTCTTATTTGAACCATGTTTACCTTTGTTTTGAGAGCAATAAGTACGTATTTTGTATTCCTTTGATGGAGTATTTGATATTGTGCTAGTGTCCGCAAAGAAAAGTCAAAGAAAAGAAGATAATTGGAATTTAAGTGTGGGGCGCGCCCAGGGGCGTGCCAGGCCGCTTTCTGCCAAAACCTTTCTGGCACAGGCAGCAGAGGGGCGCATGAGGTAGCATGCCAGGCCGCTCATACTCACCCTTTCAGGAGCAGAAATTTGGCTAAGTCCCAGGGGCGCCTATGTCACGCCCCGAATCCCCTCGGGACGGATTGGCACTCGTAGACGACAAGGCCCGTTAGAACCCAGCTTTGCTTCTATTCAATCATATGTATGCCATAAGAAACATGTGAGCACAAAAGAGCTTAAAAATACTAACAACATAATTCATGGAACATGTGATATATATATATGTAGGCGAAACTTGGCCGTTGAGGCCATCAAGTGTAAAACGACATGTACCTTTTACATTTACACACCCACATCCATCTACAAAATCCTCTAACAGAAACATTTACCAAAACTAACCGAAAGTCGGGACAAATCCCCGCTTTATACAACATGTACAATACCAAAACATATGAACAACTATGACTCAGAGAAGCCCCGAACTAACTAGAGCTCACCAATGAGCCGCAACAACTGGTAACCTACTATGGAGGCCTACTAGTAACTGTGCCTGCAGCAAGCAAGGTAAGTCCCACAAGGGAAGGGATATTTATTCTTGATTCTCTAACTCTGACTTGGTTGTAACCTGACCTCAAGTCAATCTTTTAAAAACACTTGGCACCCTGTAACTGATCGAACAAATCATCAATTTGAGGGAAGGGATATTTATTCTTGATCGTTACCTTATTCAATTGTCGATAGTCAATGCACATTCTCAATGTGCCATCTTTATTCCGTACAAATAATACCGGTGCGCCCCACGGGGACATACTAGGCCTAATAAAGCCCTTGTCCAGCAAATCTTTCAACTGCTCCTTTAATTCACGTAATTCTACTGGAGCCATTCTATATGGAGGAATAGAGATAGGCTGAGTGCCTGGAATCACATCAATGCCAAATTCTACTTCCCGTTCTGGGGTAAGCCTAAAAGGTCTTCTGGAAATACATCTAGAAATTCACTAACCACTGGAACCGACTGAGGAGTTAGTGGTTCCACTTCAGTATCTTGCACCTGTACTATATGACATACGTAACACTTAGCAATCATTTTCCTGTCTTTTAGATAGGAAATAAATCTTCCTCGTGGTGCCCCTACATTACCCTGCCATTCAAGAACATTTTCCTCCGAAAAACGAAAATGCACCTTCTTGGCCCGGCAATCAACCGTGGTATAACAAGAAGCCAACCAATCCATCCCCATTATCACATCAAAATCCACCATGTCTAGTTCAATAAGATCGGCCAGTGTATCATGACCACACACAGTTACCACACAATTATGATACACTCAATTTGCAATAATATATTCACCAACCAGTGTAGACACTTCAATTGATTTAATTAATAATTTTGGAGCCTTTGCAAATTTTGCAGCAACCAATGGAGTAACATAGGAAAATGTAGAACTCGGGTCAATCAATGCATATACACTATATGAAAATATGGATAATGTGTGAAAACATCAGGAGAAGCCTCTGAGTTCTTTCGGTCCATGAGAGCATAAGTGCGATTCTAAACACCACTAGTACTGGCTGCTCCTCTGGCACCCCTACCCCGGCCAGCAGACGGCACACCTCCGTCCAAAGAAGGAACCAATGCTGATGACGCAACGGCCGATCCCGCCGGTAGTGCTATACCACCCATGCTCCTCTGGGGACACTCTTTCATCATGTGTCCCATCATATTGCACCAGAAACAAGCATTTGTCCCCACTCGGTATGTACCTGCATGAATACGCCCGCAGTGCTGACACTGCTGACGAGGAAAATTGGCTGCCTGTGATCCGTGACCTCCACTACTCTGCCTAGATGGACAACCTCTAAACCCTCAAAACTGAGAGTGAACACCTGCTATGGCATGAGAGAACGATGGTATAGGAAACATAAGAGTTCTAGATCCTCCTTGGGACATCATAGATGGTCCCATAGGTCTAGCCCTTTTGGACTGTCCTCTGTCAAATTCATGTTCCCTTCTTCTCTGTCTTTGATCTTTCATTTTCTGGGCGAAGGCCTAAATTCTCCATATGTACATATCTTTATTCAAGGCAGCAATGGTGCAATCCCTGACCAAATATGGCTCTAATCTGTCCACGGATCGATGGACTCTATCTGTCATGGTAGCCACCACATTTGGAGCATATCGTGCCAAGGAATTAAATTGTAAAATGTATTCTCTGACACTCAGATTTCCTTGACGGAGATTTAAAAACTGATCCGCATGAGCCTCACGGATCTCATAGGGAAGATAATGATCAAGAAAAACCGCTTAAAATTCTTCCCAATTAGGTAGATTTGCACCAATATCACGAGATTTCTTCCAATCCTCGTACCACAATATTGTCTATCCTTTCAATCTATACGCAACAAGTTCAACTGTTTCTACCCCCATCAAGTGCATAACTTCCAGAACCCTCTGAATCTGATCCACAAAGTCATATGGATCTTCTTTCGAATCTGACCTAGTGAATATAGGAGGGTCCAGTTTCAGAAAATCCTGTGTTCTGCGACTCGCCACTCTAGCCGCATCATCCTCGTGTGTCATTAGACCAGCTCATCCTGGACTTTGTACCACCACTAACTGTGTCAACATATGTACTGCATTTCTAATATCCTGATCTGTGGTGTTAATTGGTGGTTCTGCGGGTACTTCTCTACCACTTGGCTCTACTGGACTTGGAAAAGTAGAAGAAGACCATGATGAAATTTCAGCATTTGCTCCACCTTGACTAGCTTGGTCTGGTGGTAATCTACACATTCCTTCTCCATCAGGCATATCTACCTGCTTACTTTTACCTCTACCTCTTCTTGTGATCGGCATTGTTACTATACCAAAGAAAAATAATTACCATGATCAGATACAATTCAACTTACAACACCGGCTCTATTGCACGATCTAGAAGTGAAGAAAAGAAATAACATCCTAAATGTCTCGTAGCCTCCTACTTATAAATGTGGTGCACAACACATCGATAAGTAAGACTCTACTCAGACACGGCTTTGTAGACACCCTTAGAACGACCTGAGCACTTTTGTCACACCCCGAATCCCCTCGGGACGGATTGACACTCATAGCCGATAAGGCCCGAGAGAACCAAGCTTTGCTTCTATTCAATCATATGTATGCCATAAGAAACACGTGAGCACATAAGAGGTTAAAAATACTAACAACGGAATTCATGGAACATGTGATATATATATATATATAGGCGAAACTTGGCTGTTGAGGCCATCAAGTCCAAAATGACATGTACCTTTTACATTTACACATCCACATCCGTCTACAAAAGCCTCTAACAGAAACATTTACCAAAACTAACTGAAAGTCGGGACAAATCCCTGCTTTATACAACATGTACAAGACCAAAACATATGAACAACTGTGACTCGGAGAATCCCCGAACTAACTGGAGCTCACCAATGAGCCGCAACAACTGGCAACCTACGGTGGAGGACTACTAGTACCTGCTCCTGCAGCAAGCAAGGTAAGTCCCACAAGGTACGTCAGTACGAAGAATATACTGAGTATGTAAGGCTCAAATGAAACTGTATTATATGTAAATATATCAATTAAATCAAATACAAATGAATGACCAACATAGATACGTCACGATTCTGTACTTTGGAAACCATGTATATTGCTTTGTTTACTTTCTTTGCTTCTATGATTATTCATCTTTGACTGTGACCTGTGATACCCGGGCCCCGACTGTACAGTGGGTTTTTAACATAACATAATGTTATGTTGGGATCGACTCGAGCTAGGCTTCTGCCTCTAGAGCTGCCATCCATACCAACATATCAGGTTCGGCTTGAGCTAGGTTATTACCTCTAGAGCTACCCCCTGTCAGGATCGGTCCGAGCTAGGCTTATGCCTCAAGGACTGCCCCCTGATCCAACAATCTCAGGATCGGGTTGAGCTAGGCATTTCGCCCCCAAAGCTACCACCCATACTTGATCATTAACCACAAATGCATTACTTCATTCATTACTTTGAGATTGATACAATGATAGTCAAAACTTTATTTGAAGCCTTGGATCAATAATCAATGAGTGAGAGACATGTGAATAAACGTTGTTGGAAACATAGGCTTATTGGAACCATTGGACAATGATCAATGAACAAGAAACATGAGTATAACCACTATGGGAACTTTGGAACATAACTTTATTGGGCTTTTGGAACATTATCCATGAATATGAGACATGTGATTCACAATTGATCAATGAGTAGCAAAAATGTGATATTGACAATTGGAAACCGGATATAAGATACCTTAGCACATTTTGGGATAGGACAAGTACCATGTCAATGTGAATACTAGTTGCCGCAGAAAGATACGGACAGAGTAACCTTACATACCTTGTATTCTCAATACGAATATATAATCTTAGATGTGCATACAATGTCCTTATCCTTCCTTATGTTTCACTCTACAACACAAATACATAACGGAATTTACATTAACCACCAACTACCTTACAAATGCATATGACGTCTATGAGTTACATGTTTGCCTTAAAAAAATATCATTTCCTTCTCTACAATACCATTTTCGGCATGGTCATACCAACAATACCTTAATCATACCATAAAGTGACCGCAACATCATATACCAATAGCATTTCACCACAAAGCTTTTCCTTTACACTTTCTCATTCACACCATATCACAAATAATCCATCAAGTTACCTTAATTCACTTCATAGCACATATCGGCCAAAATCCCATAATTTACACTTATAGAAAAATAACAAGTTTTATAACATAATCATATCATACATGTTCATATTTCATCCATACCATTCTCTTTCATCAAAACCACAAGTCATATTTTATGTTTAAGTTCCATGAATAACACATCTTTTAGCCAAAAAGCAAGAATACATTATGTACACTTTTTGACATACCCATCATGATATACATACTTTCCCAAGCATATAATATATTAATTCATAAGAATAATCACTTACCCAAGCTTCAGAAATGATGATTTTGCTCCAAAAGTTGGCTTTAAGTTCTTAGGGTTTGAGAGAAAAATAGTTGAGAAATATCTAGAAAGCATGAGAGTTTCAAGTGAATAAAAATCAGATTTTTTGGTCCTTTATATAAGTAATCAATTCCATCCTTAGCCACTCTTATAGCATTTAATTCTATATTTAGAAGGTCAAGGGAAGAATGGGTCATTTGACCCATTTTGGCCCATGTCGTCTTCTTTATTTTTGGGCCTTTTATTGAGCCCAATTAACTTAACCCAATGAAATAAATAATTTCTCATGTTTAAATCATTTCATACGTGTTAATACAATATTCCCACTCACGCGATTCATATTCGTATCCTCAATCCCCAAAACAAGTGATTCTAGTCACGTATGGCTTATTTTGACCACAAGGGTAAAATCGTCATTTTGATGCCAAATTCGTTCACGAGTAATTTTACCACACCAATATAATACTTCAATCACTCCTTGTATATGCTCGTGGTTGTATAAGAAACGTGGGAAAAATTGGCCCGGTACGCCCCCGGGCACCTTTGGGACTTAAGAAATATTTCCAACATTGAAAGGTGCGTACAAGCAGCCTGGGGGTTCTTACTTGCTGCAGGAACAGGTACTAGTGGACCTCCACAGTAATTTGTGGGTCATTTTTGGATCATTGGTAAGCTCTAGTTGGTTCGCGGCTTTCCGAGTCACATGTGTACATTATTTTGGTATTGTAAATATTGTATAAAATGAGGACTTGTCCCGAATTTAGGTTGGTTATGTATATGAATCTGTTAGAGTCTTTGTAGACGTATGTGGTGAGATGAATGAAAGAATGTATGTCCATTTTGACTTGGTGGCCCAAACGGCCAAGTTTCATATTATCATATGTTTTCCATGACTTCCGCCATTAGCATCTTGTATCTATACGTGACAGTGATGTTCCTCGTGTGACATGCATATGAGTGTACATGAATGAAGATTGGTTCTCTCGGGCCTTAAAGGCTTCGGGTGACAGTCCGCCCAGTTGGAATTCGGGGCGTAACATAATTCCCCTCTCTTTGAATATAATTCATCCTTTAATGCAAGTCTGCATCAAATAAGGAAAGATTAGAAACATTAAATGTCACACTAAGTTAGAACTCACCTGAAAGATCAGCATTATCTCCACTCCAGCCATGGACTTTACATGGCTCACTTCCACTAGGATACATCATAGTCTTTCTTTTGGAAGGAAATCTTTCCTTTCTCATATGTACCCAAACCAAGTCTCAAGGGTTAAAAACAACATATTTTCTTTCCTTATTTCTTTGCAAGGCAACTTCCTTATTCTTCTTTTCAATTGCATGCCTTGTTTGTTCATAAATCCTCTTCATTATATCAACCTTCTTCTTCCAATAAAGATTAGAAAAATCATTAGTAGGCCATGGCAGTAAAATAAGGGGAGTAAGGGAGTTGAATCCATAAGCAACTTAAAAAGTAGTCTTACCAGCAAAAGAATGGAAAGTTTTATTATAAGAAAATTCCACTATAGGTAAGTAATATTCTTGAGAAGTCACTTTTCCTTTCAAAACAACCCTCAACATATTCCCTAAGATCTATTAACCACTTTCGTTTGCCCATTAGTAGGGTGACAAGATGTGGAAAACAACAATTTAGTCCCTAATTTCCCCTAAAGAATTCTCCAAAAGTGACTTAAGAATTTGGCATCCCAATCACTAACAATAGTTCTAGGAATGCCATGCAATTTAACCACTTCCTTTACGAACAAGTCAATCACATGAGCTGCATTATTAGTTTTTTACGTGGAATAAAACGAGCCATTATAGAATATTTACTACCACAAATATACTATTCTTACCATATTTATTCCTTGGTAACCCCAAAATAAAATCTATGGAAATATCAATCCATGGGGAATCATTCTCTTCGATCCTTTTTCGGAACCAGCCATAGGGAAACTTGCTACGACTAAAGCACAGGGCGGGCTTAGGGAATGAGGCTTACACAACCCCTTGGGGTTATCCTGCATTTGAAAGTAGAAGTATAAAAGCAACAAATCTTTCCTCTTATGATGAGGCTTAGTTCAGCTAGCCCTAGACAGATCACATCTCATTAGAAAGGCAGGTATTTTCTTTTTTCTTTAGGATCTTTCTTATTTACCTTTAAGGCATCCTTTTCCCCGTTTTGACTTTCTTTAGGAATCATCTTATTTTAAATAAGATCTTCTCCCTTGTTCTTCCCTCTTCCTATGATCTTGACTTGCTAAGTGAATTCCAAAAGCTTCCACTTTGACTAAAAAGCTCCTAATTTCCTGGGCCTATTGGCTGATTCTTTTGCCTGCAGGTTAGGGAAACTTTTCCTATTGTACAAATCGCTATGCTTCGCCTCTTTCTATATGATAATATGCATCTTGGTTGCTGCTCTCCCTTTGGGTAATAGCAAGAGAGTAAATAACGAATGATCCTCCAAACTCAAAGCGTCAGTCAGTTAGCTTGTTTACATTCAAGTCAATGATAATGCACACATTCAACATCCTTTCTCATGCTACACCAATAAAAATGTTCAAAAAGTATTTCTAGTGTTTTGGGTACACTAAAATGTCCCATTATCCCTCTACAAGGTGCTCCCTAACAAATAGCACAGACAAAGAGCAGTTAGGAAAACATAGCTTATTTTTCTCAAATAGAAATTCATCTTGAAGATTGAACTTCTTAAAAGGACTCGGCCTGCATTCTGCAAATTTTTTACCAAATTAAGAATCATTAGCATAGAGTAACTTTATTTGATCTAAACCTAAAAACTTTGAAATAGTATAAGAGGCCAAGACATACCTTCTTGTGAGTGCATCAAAAACCATATTCTTTTTTCCTTGTTTGTAGTTAATTACATAAGGAAAGGTTTCAACAAATTCCACCCATTTAGCATGCCAAAGACTAAGCTTACCTTGGCTTTTCAAGTACTTTAATCACTCATGATCAGTTTTAACCACAAATTTTTGACGCCACAAGTAGTGTTGCTATGTAGCTAACACCCTTACCAAGGCGTATACCTACTTATCATAAATTAAGTAGTTTAATATTGCTCAATTTATCTTGTTACTAAAGTAAGCAATTGGATTGGAGTCTTGCACCAAAACAAAACCTATGCCCTTACCAGAGGCATAACACTCACTTCAAAAGACTTAGAAAAATCAGGTAATTACAAAAGAGGAGCATAACATAGTTTATACATTAGGAAGTTAAATGCATCATCCTGTTCTTTTCCCAATGTGAAAACTTTATTTTTCTTAATAACTTCAGTTAAGGGAGAAACAATGGTGCTAAGATCTCACACAAAACTTCAATAAAAACTAGCAAGTCCATGGAAACTCCTAACTTCAGTTACACTATCTATTAGATTTAGGCCATTATTTTGTTGCCTTTTTTTCTCCTCATCTACTTCAATTCCCTTAGAACTGACAACAAAACCTAAGAAAAACATATGATACAAACAAAAACTACATTTTTTGAGATTAGCAAATAAGCGGTACTTTCTAAGAACTTTAAAAACTTGTTTTAGATGTTCTAGTTGTTCATCCAGATTTTGAGAAAAGATCAAGATGTCATCAAAATACTGATTTGCAGGCTAATAACGACACATTTTACGCTTTTAACTAAGGATAATCATGAGTTGTCAAGCAATCGTTTGTAGTTTTGATGTTGTTCTATGTTTAAATTACAGGGAATTGGGCTAAGGATAAAAAGAGTGAGACTATGCTAAAAAGTGCTCGGTGAAGTCTCAATTAACTAACCACCAACATCGTGACAAATAGTCACTCTAGACGTCATGCTTAAACAAAATATATAGGAAAAAGATTTCAAATAACAGCTCAGATGATGAACCATCAGAGCCTCAATGAGCCGTCACCCAAATCTCCAGGCCTATGAAGAATCTATGCAAGTAAAGAAGTGAGGTGACGGTTCAGCTGGTGATCTTCCAAGGTCCCGATGAGCGGTTTCCCCAACTATTAAGTGGAAGCAGACTATAGGCCATACTGAAGTCAAATGATGGCTCATCCGGTGATCCATCACCTTTATGACGAGCTGTCAAATAAGGTGTTAACTTTTAAACAAAAATCCAGATTTTGAATTTTATTTCCCATTTTCCTTGAGCCTATAAATACCCAGCCTAGGTTTAGAATAGGCATCCTTTGACACTAAAAATATTTTCACGTCTTGTTTTCTCTGGAGAAACGATATTGTTGTGTTAAAATATTAGTTTATGCTATTTTTCCAAGGATTAAATGTTTATATTTCTTATTTATAAGATTGAACTTTTACATTATGAAATCTATTGCTTTTATTTTCATTTTTACTATGAATGGCTAAAAACCCCATAAATAGGGTTGTGGAATTTTTGGCCGAAAATCAATTCTAAGGTTATTGTTAATGTGAATTTGGATTATACTTAAAATCGTATTGTAACTTCTTCAATTTTACAGATTTCTAATGGTTGTAAATATTAAAACAAGCCTGGGTTAACTTTCTTGAATAAATAGGTTAAAATCGGGATAAGGAGTTAACAACAAGAATTCAGTATTTCTATCCTCCATCTAATGAATAATACTCTAACTAGATTATTCGCTTGAAGCTTTAAATGAGTTATATTTCCATCAATTTAATTTCAAAAGAATTAAAGAGACGATCACCTATTTAGGTTGGAAAACACTTAGGTTAACATTTGGATTTGATTGCTTTACAATTACTTGCATTGATCTTAATTCACCATTGACTTGACTCGGGAGGGATAAGAAACCAAGATTAACACAATCCTATTTCGTCTCTCTATTTACTGAAATTTGTTAATTTAACTTGGACTACTTGAAATAGGTTGACATAGAATTTGAAAATTACTTATTAAACCCCCCAAACCCATTTCATGGAAATCGCTAACTAATTGTCACATTAGCCGCATACAACTTAAGTTTTCACCATATTCCCTGTGGGATTTGACCCCAACATTTGTTGGGTTAGATATTTGAAAATGACTGCTTAATCTTCCTTAAGGGAGTTATAGTTTGGGCGTATAAACTTTTGGCGCCGTTGTCGGGGACTACGGTTGTCAATTAAGTTGTTTTTATTTGAATTTTAGTCCCATTTCCTAATTTTACTTTTATTTGTTGTTTTTATATTTTTAAGGTTACTAGTTGTGCATGTCAATTACTCGATGCTCAAGTAAACCATTACTACCCTACGATCCCGAGTTGAGTAGGACTTTGAGAAGAAACATGGATGCAGAACAACAGGAAGCCGCAAGACTTGCTGCACTTCCTGCTGCCCAGCTGAATAAATAGAATATGGATGCACCTGGTCATGTACAAAATATTTAAAATGAGGATTAGGATGATGGGAAGTTGGGTGACATTGTTTATAGACAAAGTGTTGACAATATTACTCCAGCCAACCAAAATCAGATAAAAAAAGGTAGAATGCGTCAATAGCCTATAATGAACTTTGCTCTTGATGATGATGCCGATGCCGATCAAGTGGGGTTGGTGCCTCAGGAGCCATTCTCCTACCAGCAATAGCTCTTGGGATGATGTTTAATATAACCAACATGATGATTCAGTTGCTGAACTTAAAGGGTTTATTCATACGGTTGCCTGGTGATGATCCAAATATTGTATTTGGTTAACTTCATAAACATATACAAGTCATTTGATTATCCAGGATTTAGTTAAAATGCAATTTGGTTGAGGTTGTTTCTATTATCTTTGACTGGGGAGGTTACTTTGTGGTTAACTGAGATAGCACTCGATTATATAACAAATTGGAGGCAGTTGAAAGGAGCTTTCCTAGAAAGGTTCTTTCCACCTTCCAAGATGTTATAGTTGAGGGATGAGATTAGTAACTTCAAGCAGCTACCAAATTAAGCATTACATAAGACCTGGATTTGATTCAAGAAGAAGCTGACCCAATATCCTAATCATAAGTTGACTGACGAACATATGATGGAGACCTCTTATAGTTATTTAAATTCGAATACTAAGACGATGATTGATAATGCAGCTGGAGGTGCATTTATGACACACAATTTTACAGATGTAACTGTGATACTTGATAATTTGACCAAAACAAGTAGGGCTTGGCATACCAGGGATTCTGAGGTAGAAAGAAATACATATATTATTTTCATGTCGGCCGAGAAACACCAAAGTAAAGAAGAGCGTGACAAGGATATGGCTCATATGAAAACTCAGATGGACTTGCTAACAAAACACTTGTTAGCTGGAGGTTTTGAGAAGGTTAATGTAATTAGTTAGAAAAATAGAGAAGATGAATTTGATTCTAAAGAGGAAGTAAACTATTTGAATAACCAGGATGGGTTTTAGGGCGAATGGCTAAGAAAACCAAGGTCGAAACTATCAAAGAGATAACTATTATGATAAGGCCAATAATAAAGATATTGAGCAAGGGAATTGAAAGAATAAAAACAATAGAAGTGGTCTATATGTACTACCGGGGAGTTGTGCTAATGTTGATAATAATTCAAGGAAGCCGTCTATGGAAGCGATAATAGCTAAGTCGCTGAAAGGAGTAGAATCCACTGAGTCAGGTGTTAAAGAAATAAAGACTGACTTGTCTTCAATGAGTCAACTAGTTGATTCCCACTTCACTTTTATCAAGAAATTAGAGTAACAGATGGGTCATTTGTCTGCAACTTTTAATCAGCAGAAGAGTGGTAATTTACCAAGTGATACAGTGTAAAATTCAAGGAGTAAGGGTAGGTTCTTAGCCATCACCACGAGAAGTAGTAAAGTATTACCTAAACCACATCCTATTGTTAAAAAATATGTACAGGATATTGCCTCGGAGGATGAGATTAAAGCTGAAGATATTGACGTTGATCAAATTCCAGCCGAGTCTGAGAAGCTGGAAAATATTTGTGACCAGAAGGTAGATGCTAAAAAATCTACCAACATAAAGAATGGTGATGCAAAAAATAAGGAGAAAGGTCAGGAGGTTGCAAAAACTCTAACCCAAATGCCTAGTCCACCTCCTCCATTTCCATATAGAGCTAAGAAGAAAGTAGAGAATGGTAAGTTTACTAAGTTTTTTTCCATGCTGCTGCAGTTATCAATAAACATCTCGTTAGTGAAGAGGCTCTAGAGCAAATGTATGGATATGCTAAGTTCATGAAAGACTTAGTCATGAAGAAAAGGACAGTGAGCTATAAAATGGTGAAAAATCTACATCATTGCAATGCAATTGCTTTACGATCGCTAATGCAAAAGAAATCGAAACCAGGGGTATTCACAATTCTGTGCACAATTGGTGCATTCAGCTTTGCTAAGGCACTATATGATATTTGAGTTAGCATCAACTTTCTTCCACTAGCTATTTATCAGTAGTTGGGCTTGGGAGCCCCCAAACCGACGTCAATACAGTTATTAATGGCTGATATTATACCATGTGCTTGTGAAGGTGGCTAAATTTATATTTCCAATAGACTTCGTGATTGTTGATTATGAAGTGGACTTTAAAGTACCCATAATCTTAGGTAAACCATTTTTGGCCATCGAAAGAGTATTGGTGGATATGGAAAGCAATGAGTTGAAATTTAGGCTCAATGATGAGGAGGTGAAATTCAATGTATGTGAATCAATGAATTAACCAATAGACATGAGTCTCATTTTGGTCATTGGTATTGTTGATGAAAATGAGGTGAATGTGCCTATTGAACAGAGATTTACTGTAGAAACTTTGGTTGCGGTATTGATGAACTTTGATGGGGAGGACATCAAAGAGTATGATGAGATAGTTAGTGCATTAGATGGAATGGGTTCATATTCTTATGCTCTAAAGAAGTCGGGCCAGGACTTAAAAAATAGGGCAACTCCTCCAGGAAAGCT
This sequence comes from Capsicum rhomboideum, assembly GCA_031232105.1. Lineage (NCBI taxonomy): Eukaryota > Viridiplantae > Streptophyta > Magnoliopsida > Solanales > Solanaceae > Capsicum > Capsicum rhomboideum. The sequence goes on from CP124718.1 coordinate 59,559,853, forward strand.
GTCTACGGAGGAACCACTGATGTTAGAGCTCAAAGAACTGCCAGAGCCACTGAGATATGTGTTTCTGGGTGAGAAGAGCACACTACTAGTGATTATAGCCACAAATTTGGTAGAATGGCAGGTGGAAGCACTTGTTTCTATGTTATGGAAGTTCAAATGGGCTATCAGTTAGACAATTGTGGACATTATTTGAATCCCATAGGGCATTTGTACACACAAAATTTAGTAACAAAAAGAGTGTGACCCCACCATCAAACATCAGTGAAGACTTAACCCACCAATACAAGATATGGTAAAGAAAGACATAATCAAATAGCTTGATGCAGGAGTGGTTTACCCAATCTCAGACAACAAGTAGGTAAGTCCAGTTTAGTGTGTTCCAAAGAAGGGGGCATGACGGTGGTGGAAAATGAGAAAAATAAGTTGATTCCGTTAAGGCCGGTCATAGGTTGGCAAATTTACATGGATTGCCAGAAGCTGAATTCTCGGACTCTATGGGATTACTTTCCAATGCCATTTATGGACCAAATTCTTGATAGGTTGGCAGGAAGAGGTTAGTACATCTTTCTGGATGAGTACTTAGGGTATTATCAAATATCCATTGCACCCAAGGACCAAGAGAAGACTACATTTACATGTCCTATTGTGACGTTTGCCTACAAGCGGATGCCCTTTAGGCTATGTAACGCTCCTATAACTTTCTAAAGATGTATGATGTCGATATTCTTGGACATGGTGGATGACTCCTTGGAGGTGTTCATTGATGATTTCTCAGTGGTAAGTGATTAGTTTTAAGACTGTTTAGCAAACTCGAGCAATGCCTTGCAACGCTATGAAGAGTTCAAACTCATGCTCAACTAGGAGAAATGTCACTTTATGGTAAAAGAGGGAATTGTGTTGGGGAACAAGATCTCTGAAAAGGGAATCAAAGTTGACTGATCCCAAATATAGGTGATTGAAAAACTACTTCATCCAATATCGGTGAAGGGAGTTAGAATTTTTATTGGACATGTGGGTTTGTACGGTAGATTTTTTAAAGACTTCTCCAAGAATGACAATCTATTGTACAAACTATTGTAGAAGGAAGTCAAGTTTGCATTTGGTGATAATTTCTTGAAGGAATTCTAGTGCCTTAAAGAAAAAATAGTAGTTTCTCCTATTATTATTGCTTTGGATTGGTCTCAACCGTTTAAAGTGATTTGTGAAGCAAGTAGAGTTGCACTTGAAGCTGTTCTTAGGAAGAAAAGAGAGAAGATTTTTCACCCCATTTACTATGCAGTCAAGGCACTGAATAGGGCACAAAAGAACTATACCGTTACCAAATAGGAGCTACTAGTTGTTGTATATACCTTTGGGAAATTTCAAGCGTATTTGCTGGGTACTAAAGTTGTGGTACATATGGATCATGCTGCATTGAGGTACTTAAGGACAAAGAAATATGCCAAGATTCGATTGATAAGATGGTTGTTGTTTCTACAAGAGTTCGACTTTGAAGTCAAAGACCGAAAAGGGTGAAAGAATAAGGTAGCCGACCACTTGTCTAGACTTGAGAATGAGGGAAAGAGACTGAATAAGCTAGATATTGATGACTCATTTCTATATGAGTAGGAACTTGCAGCCTCTCTTGACCTTTTACCCTCGTACGCAGACTTTTCTAATTACCTAGTTAGTGACATGATACCAGAAGACTTGAGCTTCCATCAAAGAAAGAAATTTCTTCATGATGTGAGCCATTACATCTTTGATGATCCATATTTTTTTAAACTATATGCTAATAATATAATTAGAAGGTGCATGCCAGAGGTAGAAATGTTGAGTATTTTGTCGTCTTGTTACTCATCCCTAGTGGGGGGCATCATGCAGGTGATTGAACGGTGAGAAAGATATTACAAAGTGTCTACTATTAGCCCACTGTTCACAAAGTTGCCTATGATTTTTCCAAAGCTTGTGATTAGTGCCAGTGGGACGACTCGATCTCTCAAAATCAAGAGATGCCCATGTCTAAAATGTTAGAGGTGGAATTATTTGATGTATGGGGCATAGATTTCATGGGCCCATTTGTGAGCTCTTATGTTAACAAGTATATTCTGGTAGCGGTGGCCTGTGAGTCCAAATGGGTAGAAGCAGTAGCATTAGCAGATAATGAATGCAAGAGTATGGTGACATTTATGAAAAGGAATATTTTCTCCCTATTTGGTACTCCTCACATGATTATAAGTGATGGAGGATCCCACTTTTGGAACAAGGTATTTCATGAAGCTTTAGCTAAATATGGAGTAAAACAACACAAAGAGTCCACTATGTATCATCCACAAACTAGTGGGCAAGTAGAGGTGTCGAACCGAGAGATCAAGTTTATATTGACAAAGTCTATAAATGCAAACCAAAGTGTTCGGTCTCGGAAAGTTGATGATCTGTGAATAGATTATTGCTCTACTTTCAAGATGCCAATAGGTATGTCTCCATACCAACTAGTTTTTTGTAAGGCTTGTCATTTGGTGGTAGAGCTTAAACTCAAATCCTTGTAGGCGGTCAAAAAGCTAAATTTGAGTTGTAGTGAATATTCTGACTTGAGGTTGGAACAATTGAATAAAATGGATGTGTTTTGACTTTATGTTTATGAGAAGGAAACCTTGTATAATGAGAGAATGAAGTTGTACCACGACAGAATGGTTGAAAAGAGAGACTTCAAAGTGGGGGACTTTGTGTTATTGTTCAACTCAAGGTTTAAGTTATTTCTGGGTAAGTTGAAATCCAAATGGTCTATACCATTCAAAGTGACTAAAATGTATTCATACAGAGTGGTAGAGTTTGAAACCAAAGATGGTAAGTTGTTTAAAGTGAATGATCAATGGGTCAAGTAATATATTGGACCACCGAAGGAAGTAAAGGTATTATCACTGGTATATCTTGATGAAGTCTTAGTAATCAAGACACCTGAGTCATGTCGCGATGTTAAATCAAGCGCTAGTAGGAGGCAACCCATATTTTGTTATTATAAAATGATATTTATTTAGGTTTTTATCATGAGCATGGGCGATGTTTGTGCTAAGTGTGCAGGAAAAGCATAGCAGGTAAAGGAAGAAGGAGGACGAAATCTGTTGCAGGTTGATGGTGCACTTGATGAACCATTAGTGACCTTAAGAACCATCAACTTGAGTTTCCACTAAGTATATAAAAATCAATCATTCTATTTAAGGGATGAAGGCCAACTCGATGTGCTGCCAAAGCACTGAAGGGTCATCAACCTAATCGCCACAAATAATCAAGAATTGAGTCATTCTAGTTAAGGGTTGACGGTTTATGCTATGACCCTTCACATTATTAACGAACCATCAACCTAGTTGTCATGTCTAACTGAATTGGGAAGCATTCTGCTTACACCCGACGATTTATTTAGCAAACCATCAGTTCGTTGACGAATCGTCAGTCAAGGCATCACAGGTAAGTTCACTTATCCTTTTAATTTTGTGTCAATAACTTAAAACCACATAAGAACCAACCCGGATCAAACAATAATAAAACCTTAACCCAACACACACTCAAACCAAACCTAAACCCTATTCTAACCAAAGCCTTTTAAATAGAACCAATTCAAAATTGATCGGATTTCTCTCCTGAATCTTTTCCCCTTCCATAATAACTCCCCACTACTCAAAAACACATAACGCCCATAAATTTACATTCAACCACTCTACAAAGAAGTTTCCACCATTACCCATGCCAAGCCGCTATAAAATCCAATCTCTTTACTAGTGTTTATTCGTTCCATAGTTGTTTTTGCGTGTGAAAGAAGTTGTTCATATTCAATCTTTCGATATGCTCAAACTCAATTGGTTCTCAATTTTTTTAAATTTTGTTTCTCTTTCTTCTATTATTTTATGGTAAATTAGAGAAAACACAACCATCACTATATGTATATATATACTCGACAATGGTTGTGTTGTGCTCAAGTTAGAGTTTTGGTGAAACCAACTGGGTGAATTCTGAGTAACTCAGATTAAATGAGTGGAATGGTGAAATTAATGGTGTAAAATAAGATCAAACTCCCATGGTGTTAGTAAGAATTAATGGTGAACACCAAGTGTTTGATCATTTGCCCGGGTGAATATAGTATCTATTAGAAAGCCCTAACAACTCAGGTGATGAACCATCACAAGTGTGATGGATCGCCAAGTCAAATCATCAAGTAGGAATATTTTTTTGAGTATTCTATTTTAGAATGATGATTCACCTAAAGAGCCATTAGGACTGTGACAATCTGTTAGGACCTTGCATCATATGTGATGAATAAACATGAAAGAACTAATGAAAAGGGTTTGACAAGCCATCACTAGCCTGATGAACCGTCTCCCCTAACCGTAAGAAAAAGTAGTGTTCCTGTCATGCTATATTACTTGATGCTTTTTATTTTATACAATGCCTATTGTTTTCCCTCTACATGTACCATGCCTCAAAATCTTCAAACATTAAGAGGTGGAGCAAGAAAGTGATTAGCAAGAGACACCTCAGCATCGAGACTTAGAGATGAACAAGAAAATAAGGTTGAGGAAACTGAGGACCCAGCTTAAAACACTAGACAAAGTGATAAGAAGCGCACCCAGGTCTTCCAGTCGAAAGAGAAGGATGGGTCATCAAGTGAGAAATCAAGTAGCGATGGTGAGAATAGTGATAGTTTGAGCTCCAACCTAAATAAGGAGTGTAATACTAAAGCTGTTGAGCAAGAAATTGGTGAAGCAATACAAAGCAAAGCTCCAGGTGTGTTAGGTGCCATTATATGGAAGGTTGAAGGATCCAAAAAACATTTCCTTGATGGCCTTGAACAAACAAATTTAAGAAGCATGAAGAGTCCATATGATGAAGAATACCAGATTGTACCAACAGACCTACTAGAATATCCGGAGATTGGACAATTATTCAATAAATATGATTTGGGTTGTCTGAGTACACCACCTGGGGCATACTACCCTACTATTATCCATAATTTTTCACAAATTAATTGGCACTTCTTTAGAAGGAATGACCCAAGGGGAAGAAGGTTGGTGACATGAAGAATAACCTTACATACCTTCACTTCAAAGTATGAATACACAAGCCTATATATGATCACAATAGTCCAGCTCCTTCCTTACGATTCACTTTACAATACAAGTACATAACGGAGCTTACGTTAACCACTAGTTACCATACAAGTGTACAAGACGACAACAAGCTATATGACTGCCATATAATGTCATCTCGCCCTTTACAACACAATCCGCTGCGTTATCATACCAACAATACCATAACATTCCACACATTGACAAAAGCATCATACATAAATATCATTTCACACCAAGGTTACCCTTTATATGTCCACATTAACACTACGTCACAATTACCCTATTAAGTCATCTCAGTACCTTTCATAACAACACATGAAAAATAATACATACTTGATATCATTCAAAATACCTCCAGGATACTCCTTTAAAGTCATTCAAAAGGTACCATAAGTTGGTAATTTCATCCATGAAGGGCATAGGGGCTTCGGGGGACCAAAGGGATGCAAAAACAAGCAATTCGGGGTTCTGGGCTGACCTGCTAAGCCACCTGCGCCGTTCTGGTCTGACCTGATAAGCCACCTACGCTCGTAGGTGTATGAGGTGCGCCCAAAGGTGGCCTTTGGAAGTATACAGAGGTACCTGCAAAGTCACCTGCGCCCGCAGGTGCTTCGCTTGCGAGGGCGGGTGCGCGTTTTGGCCAAAAAGGGTCTCTTTTGGGTCTTTTTGTGCAATGAATGGTCCATGATCATAACTAAACTCCTATTGACATATTTTAGATCATATTGGATGCCAACAAGCATCCATGGTTTCACAACACACATGAAATCACCAAAACCATACTTTTCCTTCAATACACCACCAAATCTATGCACAATTTTGCAATAACAATTCCAAACATTATGTACAAGAATAAAACAAGTTAAGGATATAATCACATTTCACATTTTAATATTGAACCTATAAAGTTCACCTCCTTCAAGACCACAAGTCCATTTTCAAGTTTACAAGGCAAAAACCTTCACAGATTAAGCAAATATAAATTGTTTCACACATAGTGAACTTCTCACACTTCACCAACATAACCAACATGATATACACCATATTCCATGCATATAATATATTAAACCATAAATATAAACACTTACCAAAGCTTACCAAAGAGTGATCTTTCCCCAACAAGTAGTTGCCTTAGGGTTTGTGGGAGAAGAGAGATATTTGGACAATTCTAGAAAATGGCATGAGAGTATTTGTGAATAAAATCTGATTTTATTGAATTATATAGTCTCATGAAGTCTCATTATTATCCACATATTAAATGTGTTTACTTGGTCAATGAAATAATAGGTCAAATTCCATTTTGGGCCATGTCTTTTGATGATTTTTGGGCCTCATTTGGCCCAATGGCACATGATTCACTTAAGCCCAACCAATTAATGCATAATTCACCAACTCTCTCATGTTCAAATAATTCCATGAATGTTACGGTAATTAACTAGGTTAGGTTCGGAAACATACGGGGTGTTACATTCTTCCCCCCTTAGAAACATTCGTCCTCGAATGTTAGTGACATTATTCAATGCACACACAATGTAAAGTCTAAGGCCTTTACTCATTTTATCATATATATATATACTCAATTCTTATAAATACTTACTTGTCACTATTCCGATCTCGCATCTTGAACTTGTTCTTCCATTTGAAACAAATGAGGGTACTTCGACTTCATCATTTCTTCAGCTTCCCATATGACCTCTTCTTTTTACTGATTTCTCCAAAGTACCTTTACGGAAGCGACATCTTTATTCCTCAACCTCTTCACTTGTCTATCTAGAATAGCAATAGTTATCTCCTCATAGGTAAGATCCTCTGTAACCTGTACATCGTCAATAGGAGTAAAACGAGATGGATCTCCTATGCACTTTCGAAGCATCGAAACATGAAATACTAGATGAACTCTGGAGAGTTCTTGGAGTAGTGCCAACTCATACACAACTTGCCCAAATCATCTAATAATTTCATATGGGCCTATATAACGTGGACTCAATTTTGCTTTCTTTTCGAATTGCATTACCTCTTTCATCGGTGACACCTTTAAAAATGCCCAGTCTCTTACGGCGAACTCAAGCCCTGTTCTTCTAACATCAACATAGGACTTGTGTCGACTTTTGGCCATTTGTAACCACTGTTGAATCACTTTAACTTTCTCCATAGCCTGATGAACAAGATCTGGCCCAAGTAAAGCAGTTTCACCCGCTTCAAACCATCCAATTGGTGATCTACATTTTCTTCCATACAAAGCTTCATAAGGTGCCATTTTAATACTTGAATGATAGCTATTGTTGTAAGCAAATTCAATAAGAGGCAAATGGTAATCCCAACTGCCTTGAAAATCTAACGTGCAAGCTCGTAGCATATCTTCAAGTGTTTGAATAGTATGTTCTGGTTGTCCATCTATATGAGGATGGAAATTCATACTCAGATTCACCTGTGTACCCAAACTCTGCTAAAAAGATCACCAAAAATGCGCAGTAAATTGTGCTCCCCTATCTGATATAATAGAGACCAGAATCCCATGTAACCGTACTATCTCCTTCACATAGAATCTTGCATAATCTTCAGCTGTATAGGTGGTCTTGACTGGTAGAAAATATACTGACTTGCTAAGCCTGTCAACGATAACCCATATAGAATCAAACTTCCGCAGTGTACGAGCCAAACCTGTGATGAAGTCCATATTAATCATATCCCATTTCCAGACTGGAAGATTGATACATTGCATGTAACCTCCTGGTTTCTGATGCTCTACTTTTATTTGTTGACAATTCGGGCATTGAGCGATAAATTCTGCAATGTTCTTCTTCATATTTCCCTACTAATACACTTTTTTTAAATCATGGTACATTTTAGTAGCACCCGGATGAATAGAATAGCACGAATGATACGCCTCTGTAATAATTCGTCTCCTCAACTCATCTATATATGGTACACATACTCTACCTTGGCATTGAAGCACCCCTTCTTGTGTAATATCAAATGCCTTTGTCATATTCTGTTGTACATTTTCCTTTAGCTGCAATAACATAGGATCTGCAAACTGCTTCTCTTTCACTTCAGCTGTCAATAAAGATTCAGCCGCATTTTTTACAATAACTCCTTCATCTGAGGATTCAAGAAGACGTACCCCCAAACTGGCTAATTGATGTAGATCTTTGACTAAATCCTGCTTTTCTATCAATTGGCCGCTAGTGCTTCCTATTTCCTTGTGGCTCAATGCATCAGCCACCACATTTGCTTTTCCTGGATGATATAGAATAGCAATATCATAATCCTTCAATAGCTCAAGCCATCTTCTTTGCCTCAAATTGAGTTCCTTCTGCTTAAAGATATATTGTAAACTTTTGTGATCAGTATAGATATCAACATGAACTCCATACAAATAATGACACCATATCTGTAAAGAAAATACCACCGCTGCCAACTCAAGATCATGTGTGGGATAGTTTCTCTCGTGTGGCCACAACTGTCGTGAAGCATATGCTATGACATTACCGTACTGCATCAATACACACCCTAAGCCAATTCTGGATGAATCACAATATACTGCATAACCTTAGGTGCCTTCCGAAAGTACTAGTACTGGTGTAGAAGTCAATTTATCTTTCAACTGTTGAAAACTTTTCTCACATGCATCATTCCACTGAAATTTAATTGCCTTGTGTGTAAGCTTAGTTAGAGGTGCAGCAATGGAAGAAAAACCTTCCACAAATCTTCTGTAATACCCTGCTAATCCAAGAAAACTATAAATCTCTGTGGGTGTCGTAGGTCTTGGCCAATTTTTCACCGCTTCAATCTTCTGTATATCAACCTGTATCACTTCATCTGACACAATGTGACCCAAGAATGTGACGGATTTTAACCAAAAATCACACTTAGAGAACTTTGCATACAACTTACGCTCGCGTAGAATCTGTAACACCTAGCATAAGTGATTAGCATGGTCCTCTGGTGATCTTGAATAAACCAGGATGTCATCTATAAATACCGTCACTAACACGTCCAGAAATTGCTTAAACACCCTATTCATCAAATCCATGAACACAACTGGGGCATTTGTTAGTCCAAATGACATAACTAAAAATTCATAATGGCCATACCGTGTTCAGAAAGCTGTCTTGGGTACATCTTCTTATCTAACTCTGACTTGATGGTAACCCGACCTCAAGTCAATCTTTGAAAAGCACTTGGCACCCTGTAACTGATCAAACAAATAGTCAATTCGAGGGAGGGGATATTTGTTCTTGATCATTACCTTATTCAATTGCCGATAGTCGATGCACATTCTCAACGTGCCATCTTTCTTCACTACAAATAATACTGGTGCACCCCACGGAGACATACTCGGCCTAATGAAGCCCTTGTCTAGCAAATCTCTCAATTTCTCTTTCGATTCACGTAATTCTATTGGAGCCATTCTATACGGGGGAATAGAGATAGGCTGAGTGCCTGGAATCACATCAATGCCGAATTCTTTTTCCCGTTCTGGGGGCAAACCTGTAAGATCTTTTGGAAATACATCAAGATACTCATTGACCACTGGAACTGATTGGGGAGTTGGTGGTTTCACATCAATATCATACACTCTCACTAAGTGGCATATAAACCCCTTGGATATCATTTTCCTAGACTTAAGATAGGAAATAAATTTTCCTCTTGGTGACCATACATCACCTTTCCATTCAAAAACATTTATTTGTGGAAAATAAAAATGTACCTTCTTGGCCCGGTAATCTACCGTGGCATAACAAGAAGCCAACCAATCCATACCCATTATTACATCAAAATCCACCGTGTCTAGTTCAATGAGATAGGCCAGTGTATCATGACCACACATAGTTACCACACAATTACGATATACCTTTTTTGCAGCAATATATTCACCAACCGGTGTAGACACTTCAATTAACTTAATTAATAATTCTGGCGCCTTTGCGAATTTTGCAGCAATCAAGGGAGTAACATATGACAATGTAGAACCCGGGTCAATTAATGCATATACATTATATGAAAATATGGACATTGTGGGAATTTGGCCGATATGTGCTATGAAGTGTATTAAGGTGAATTGATGGATTAATTGCGATATAGTGTGGATAAGAAAGTGTAAAGGAGAAGTGTTGTGGTCAAATGTATTGATTATTATGTATTGGTCAATGTATGGAATATTGGGAGATTTTTGGAATAATAATTTCATCAATGGTTTTGTCAAGGGGAAATGGCATGTTTAAAGGCAAACATGTAACTCATTGACGTTATATGCATTTGTAAGGTAGTTGGTGGTTAATGTGAATTCCGTTATATATTTGTGTTGTAGAGTGACATATAAAGAAGGAGAGGGACTATTGTATGCACATCCAGGATTGTATATTTGTATTGAGAATACCAAGTATGTAAGGGTACTCTATCCGTATCTTTCTGCGGCAAATAGTATCCACATTGACATTATACTTGTCCCATCCCGAAATATGCTAAGGTATCCTATATGCAATTATCAATGGTCATTATCATATAGTTCTTACTCATTGATCAATTGTGAATCTCATGTCTCATATTCATGAATAATGTTCTAAAATCCCAACAGGGTTGTGTTCCAATGTTCCAATAGTGATTATACTTATGTCTCTTGTTCATGGATTGTTGTGCAATGGTTCCAATGGTGTTATGGTGCTAATAATGTTATGTTTCTCACAATGTTTATTCTCATGTCTCTCACTCATTGGTTAATGATCCAAAGCTTCATATAAAGTTATGACTACCAATATGTCAATCTCAAAGTAATGAACAAAGTAATGCAAATATGTGGTCAATGATCAAGTATGGGTGGAAGCTTTGGGGGCAAATACCTAGCTCTAGGGGTAATAACCTAGCTTGAGCCGATCCCGATTTATTAATTCATGGGTGGCGGCTCTAGGGGCATAAGCCTAGCTCGAGCCGATCCCAACATAATGCTATGTTATGTTAAAACCCACTGTTCAGTTGGGGACCAGGTATCACAGGTCACAGGCAAAGATGAATAACCATAGAATCAAAGAAGTAAAGAAAGTAATGAAAGCAATATTGGTTCCCAAAACACAGAATGATGACTCATCTATATTGTGACTTATCCATATTGCTCATTCATTTGTATTTGAGTTGATTGACATTTTTACATATCATACCAGTTTGACATGGCCTTACATACTCAGTACATTCTTTGTACTGACCCCTCTTTGGGGATTTACCTTACTTGCTGCAGGTGCAAGTACTAGTAGGCCTCCACAGTAGGTTGCCAGTTGTTGCGGATCATTGGTGAGCTCCAGTTAGTTCGGGGCTTCTCTGAGTCACAGTTGTACATATGTTTTGGTGTTGTACGTATTGTATAAAGCGGGGACTTGTCCCGACTTTTAATTTATTTTGGTCAATGCATCTGATAGAGGCTTTTGTAGACGTTTGTGGGTGTATGGATGTAAGATGGTTTATGTTGTTTTGACATGATGTCCTCAACGGCCAAGTTTCGCATATGTATATATATATGTCCCATGTTCCATGTTTTTTCGTTATTCGTCTTTCATGTCCTTACGTTATGGTGGTGTTGCTTATGATATGCATATGAATGAATAGAAATAAATCTTGGTTCTCTCGGGCCATGTCGGCTATGGTTGTCAATCCGTTCCGATAGGATTCGGGGAGTGACAAAAGTGGTATTAGAGTAGGTCGTTCTAAGGGTGTCTACAAAGCAGTGTCTAAGTAGAGTCTTACTTATTGATGTGTTGTGCACCACATTTATAAGTAGGAGGCTATGCGACATTTAAAATGTTGTTTCTGTTTTTCACTTCTAGATCGTGCAATAGAGCCAGTGTTGTAAGTTGAATTGTATTTGATCATGGACATTGTTTTTCTTTGGTATAGTCAAAATACAAATGACGAGAAGAGGTAGAGGTAAAGGGAAGTAGGTAGATGTGCCTGGTGAAGAGGGAATGAGTAGATTGCCACCTCACCAAGCCAGTCAAGGTGGAGCAAATGCCAAAATTTCATCGCGGTCTTCATCTACTTTTCCAGCTCCTGAAGAGTCGATTGGTAGAGAAGTACTCGCAGAACAACCAATGAATGCCGCAGATTGGGATCTTAGAAATGCAGTTCATATGTTGACACAGTTAGTGGAATTGGTCTGATGACACATGATGATGATGCAGCTAGAGTAGCGAGTCGCAGAACACAGGATTTTCTAAAACTGGACCCTCCTATATTCACAGGTTCAGATCCAAAAATGGATCCACAGGACTTCATGGATCAAATTCAGAGGGCCTTGAAAGTTATGCACGTGACGAGGGTAGAGACAGTTGAACTTGTTGCGTACAGATTAAAAGGAGAGGCAATATTATGGTACGAGGATTGGAAGAAATCCCGTGATATTGGTGCTAATCCACCTACTTGGGAAGAGTTTAAAGTGGCTTTCCTTGATCATTTCTTGTCCTATGAGATCCGTGAGGCACGTGCGGATCAGTTTCTAAATCTCCATCAAGGAAATTTGACCGTGAGAGAATATAGTTTGCAATTTAATTCCTTGGCTTGATATGCGCCAAATGTTGTGGCTACGATGACAGATAGAGTCCATCGATATGTGGATAGAATATAGCCATATTTGGTAAGGGATTGCACTATTTTTGCCTTGAACAAAGACATAGACATAGCTAGAATACAAGACTTCACCCAGAAAATGGAAGATCAAAGACAGAGACGAAGGGTACATGAATTTGACAGAGGACAGTCCAAAAGGGCTAGACCTATGGGATCATCTGCGATGTCTCAAGGAGGATCTAGGCCTCGTATGTTTCCTAGAACACCTAGACCATAATTCTCACATTCCACAACAGGTGCTCACTCTCAGTTTAGAGGGTTTAGAGGTGGTCCAGCTGGGCAGAGTAGTGGAGGTCACGGATCAGAGGCAACAGATTTTCCTCGTCAGCAGTGTCAGCACTGCGAGCCAGTGCGTATTCAGGCAGGTACATGCAGGGTGGGTACAAATGCTTGTTAGAGAGTGTCCCCAGAGGAGTATGGGTGGTCTAGCATGATCGGCAGGATTGGCCGTTGCGTCATCAGCATCGGTTCCTTCTTTGGGCAGAGGTGTGTATCCTGTTGGCCGTGGTAGGGGTGCCAGAGGAGCAGCCAGCACTAGTGGGGTCCAGTACACTATCCATATTCTCATATAATGTATATTCATTGATTAACCCCGGTTCTACAATTTTCTATGTTACTCCATTGGTTACTATGAAATTTACAAAGGCACCAGAATTATTAATTAAATCTATTGAAGTGTCTACACCGGTCGGTGAATGTATTATTGCAAAAAGAGTATATCGTGACTGTGTGGTAACTGTGTGTGGTCATGATACATTGGCCGATCTCATTGAATTAGACATGGTGGATTTTGATGTGATCATGGGAATGGATTGGTTAGCCTCTTGTTATGCCACGGTAGATTGCCGGGCCAAGAAGGTGCAGTTTTGTTTTCCACAAGAAAATGTTCTTCAATGGCAGGGAAATGTGGGGGCACCACGAGGAAGATTTATTTCCTATCTGAAAGCTAGAAAAATGATTGTTAAGGTTTACGTATGTCATTTAGTACAGGTGAAAGATAATGATGTGGAACCACTAACTCTGCAGTCGATTCCAATGGTCAATGAATTTTTAGATGTATTTCTAGAGGATATTCTAGGCTTGCTCCTAGAACGGGAAGTAGAATTTGGCATTGATTTAATTCCAGGCACTAAACCTATCTCTATTCCTTCATATAGAATGGCTCCAGCAGAATTGCGTGAATTGAAGGAGCAATTGAAAGTTTTGCTAGACAAGGGCTTCATTATACCTAGTGTGTCCCCGTGGGGTGCACCGGTATTATTTGTACAAAATAAAGATGGCACATTGAGAATGTGCATTGACTATCGGCAGTTGAATAAGGTAACGATCAAGAACAAATATCCCCTCCCTCAAATTGATGATTTGTTTGATCAGTTACAGGGTGCCAAATGTTTTTCAAAGATCGAATTGAGGTTGGGTTACCATCAAGTCAAATTCAGAGAAGGAGATGTACCCAAGACATCTTTCCTAACACGGTATGGCCATTATGAATTTTTAGTTATGTCATTTGGACTAACAAATGCACCAGCTGTGTTCATGGATTTGATGAATAGGGTGTTTAAGCCCTTTCTGGATGTGTTCGTCATGGTATTTATAGATGACATCCTGGTTTATTCAAGATCACCAGAGGACCATGCGAATCACTTACGACGGGTGTTACAGATTCTACGTGAGTGTAAGTTGCATGCAAAGTTCTCCAAATATGAGTTTTGGTTAAAATCAGTTGCATTCTTGGGTCATATTATGTCAGATGAAGGGATACAGGTTGATACACAGAAGATTGAAGCAGTGAAAAGTTGTCCAAGACCTATGACACCCACAGAGATTCATAGTTTTCTTGGACTGGCAGGTTATTACAGAAGATTTGTGGAGGGTTTTGTAACACCCCATAGATTTCCGAACCAAATTGATTCCCATGATATACATGTAATTAATTAAACATGCATGAGATTTTAGAGGATTTGTACATGAATTTGTTGGGCCAAATTAATATAGGCAAATGGGCTCAATTTAAGCCCAAATGCATGGCCCAAATGGAGAAAAAGATCCATTCTTCCATTTGACCCATTCAAACATGATATTTAATGTTGAGGATTGGAAAATAAGAGACTTGAGGGCCTATATAAAACATGAAAAATCATATTTTTCATTCATTTGGACACCATGCCATTTCTAGAAATTTCTACAACATTTTTCTCTCAACTCAAACCCTAAGCCTTCATCCCCTTGGTCAAGACCATCCTCTTGTAAACTTGGTAAGTAATTATTATCATGGTTTAACATATTATAAGCATGTAATATTGTGTATATGATGTTGGTTTTGTCGATAAAGTATTAAGAAATTCACTATGTGAAAAATAGGCTATTTTAGCTAAATCGGAGGATGGATTGTCTTGTAAACTTGACTATGCACTTGTGGTTTTGAAGAAAGTGAACTTGGTGGAGTAAATATTGACATGTTAGATGTGATTATAGTCTTACATTGTTTTATTCTTGTGCATAACGCTTGGAATTTCTATTGTGAAATTGGTTATAGTTTTGGTGGCGTATTAACCGTAAAGTGTCGTTTTGGTGATGTTATTGTGTGTTGTGAGACCATGGATGATTTTGGTGTTTAATATGATCAAAAATATGTCAAAATAAGTTTGTTTATGATCATGGACCATTCATTGCATGAAAAGACCCAAAAGAGACCCTTTTTGGCCGAAACGGGCACCCGCCCTCGCAGACGAAGCACCTGCGGGCGCAGGTGCCAATGCAGGTGCCTATGGCTACTGACAAAGGTCACCTGAGGATTCAGGTCATCCACCTGCGGGCGCAGGTGGCTTAGCGGATCGGCCCAGAACTCCGAATTTCTTGTTTTTGCATCCCTTTGGCCCCCCGAAACCCCTATACCCTTCATGGATGTAATTATCAACTTGTGATGTCATTTTAATGACCTTAAAGTGTCGTATGAAGTCATGTTGGACTGTATTAAATGTGTATGGTTGTTCATATGTTGTTAGGAGGCAAATTGATAAGCGTAAATGTGACGGAATGGAAATGAGAAGGCATAAAGGGTAAGTGTGATGCGAAATGCTATTGTTATACGAAATATTGGTCAATGTGTGTAATGTTAAGGTGTTGTTGGTATGGAAAGGCAGTGGATTGTATTGTAAGGGATGACATGATGTTATATGGTAGACACATAGTTCATTGTCGTCTTGTACGCCTGTATAGTGACTAATTGCTAATGTGAGTTCCAGAATGAACTTGTATTGTAGAGTAAGACGTAAGGAAGAAGATGGACTATTGTGAATTCATACTTTGAAGTGAAGGTATGTAAGGTTACTCTGTCCGTATCCTTCTGAAGCACATAATGTTCATATTGACATTTCACTTGTCCTATTCCAAAATATGCTAAGGTATCTCATTCAGGTTTGATGTATATTGCTATCCACACGTTTCTTATTCATTGACCGATTGGTATTCATATGTCTCCTATCCATGAACTGAAATGCCTAAGCTCTCATAATGTTGTTGTAACTACTAAAAGAAACTGTTACAAGGAAAGTGACGACATAAGGAGAACCTATTCGTTCCTAAGTCACGTATCCCTCATTCATTAGTCCTTGTTGTTCATTAGTTATTTAATTATGGACATGGGTCCAAAGTCCTCATAATGGTATGTTCATACCTATTACAAAGAGGGTAAGGTGTAACGAGAATCTAGTTATTCTTGAAAAGCATTCTCCAATCATGTCATGTTCCAAAGTCCAATATTATTATGAATATCCTTGTTCCAATCTCATAAGAGTAATAAGAGAGGTGATGTGCAAGTTAATATAATTACTTCTCATAAGTGAAGATGTCAATCTCATGAAGTAAAGGAGTGAAGTAATATATATTTAAGAGTGTGCTTCAATTAATGTCATGATCTTTAATGTGTTACTCTCATAACTACGAAAAGGATATAGGATGTGTAGAGAAGTAATGTACGTATGGTTACTATATGTTACATTAAGTATGGATCACAATCTAAAGGGTAGAAGTTCAAGAGGGAATAAATCCCAAGATTATGTTATGTTGCATATTATATCCCACCAAGATGGAGGCCCGGTACATATATATTATATCCCACCAAAGGTGGAGGCCCGATACATATATATTATATCCCACCAAGGTGGAGGCCTGGTACATATATATATTATCCCACCAAAGGTGGAGGCCCGGTATTATATACATATATATTATTTCCCACCAAAGGTGGAGGCTCGGTATTATATACATATATATTATTTCCCACCAAAGGTGGAGGCCCGGTATTATATACTTACTTATAAGGTGATGATCTATAAGATATTATGAATCACTAACTAGTTGAGTGAGCAATAATAAAGACAGTTGTAAAAGAGATGAAACTATATCCCTTGCGTGGATACGAATATATAAATATGGAGGTTGTGATAAGAATGATGATGATGCGACTGAATAACCAAGTAATGAAGTTATAGAAGTAATAAACATGGTTCCACACATTCAGGTTGGAGGTCTATTCACATCGATTATTTCCCTTACGCTTAATTTCTTGGAAGTACTTATGTATTACTATAGTTTCATATGGCCTTACATACTCAGTACTTTCTTCGTACTGACCCCTCTCAGGGGACTTACCTTACATGCTATAGGCACAGGTGTTAGTAGATCTCCGCGGTAGGCGACGAGATATCCGCAGATTGTTGGTGAGCTCCAGTTGATCCGGGGCTTTTCCAAGTCATTATGCATATTGTTTTGAGATTATATATGAGTATAGAGTGGGGTGTGTCCCAACTCTAGGTTTGTCATAGTCATGTATCTTTAGAGGCTTTGTAGACCTATGTGGGTAGCTGAATATAAGACATATACGTTCACTTTGACGCAATGGCCCCCTAATGGCCAAAGTTTCATATATTGCACATATTGCCATGAATTCCGCTATTGATATTTAATTACATAAGATAAAGTGATATTCAAACACGAATATACATATAAGAATAGATAGGAGCAAAGATTAGTTCTCTCGAGCCTCATTGACTCCGGGTGCCAGTCCGGTCCGAATGGGATTCGAGTTGTGACAAAAGTGGTATCAGAGCAGGTCGTTCTAAGGGTGTCTACAAAGCCGGGTTTGAGTAGTGTCTTACTTATTGATGTGTTGCACGACACATTTATAAGTAGGAATCTACGGGATATTTTGTCACGCCCCGAATCCCATCGAGACATGATTGGCACCCGTAGCCGATAAGGCCCGAGAGAACCAACCTTTGCCTATGTTCAATCAAATGCATATCATAATCATAACCACCATTGTGTAAGAACATGAAAGACGAATAAAGGAAAACATGGGACATAGTTATACATGTATATGAAACTTGGTCGTTGAGGCCATCCAGTCAAAATAACATATGTCTTTTACACTGATACACCCACCTCCATCTACAAAAGCCTCTAACAAGATCATTGACTAATACAAACCAAAAGTCGGGACAAGTCCCCGCTTTATACAACATGTACATCATCAAAACATATAACTACTCTGACTTGGAGAAGCCCCGAATTAACTGGAGCTCACCAAGGAACCGCTAACACTAGCAATCTACTGAGGAGGCCTACTGGGACCTGCGCCTGCAGCAAGTAAGGTAAATTCCCCGAGAGGGGTCAGTACGAAATAAGTACTGAGTATGTAAGGCTCAAATGAAACTTTGAAACACATGAACATACCAATGAACTCAATACAATGACTAGACAATGTGAATAAGTCACCATGTTGCATTTTGGGAACCATGTGAATTGCTTTCATTACTTTCATTACTTTTTTTACATTCAATGCTTGCTTGTCAATACATGTGTCACAATGTACCCGGGGCCCTACTGATCAGTGGGTCTTTCCATGACTTATCGTCATGTTGGGATCGGGTCGAGCTAGGCTTATACCCCTAAGACCTGCCACCTATAAAGTACTGCATCGGGATCGAGTCGAGCTAGGCTTATGCCCCTAGACTTGCCACCCATAAATCCATACATCAGGATCGAGTCGAGCTAGGCTTGCGCCCCTAGACTTACCACCCATAAATCAACGCATCGGGATCGAGTCGAGCTAGGCTTATGCCCCTAGACTTGCCACCCATACTTGATCATTGACCACATTTGAATTACTTTGATCTTTACTTTGAGATTGTTATTTGATAGTCATAACATCACTTTGAACTTTGGAACATAACATTATGGGAAACTTTGAACCATTAACCAATGAGTGCGAGACAAGTGAATAACTTGGCAACATAACCTTATTAGAAACATAACACCATAGGGACCATGGAACAATAATCTATGAACAAGAGGCATAAATAATATCACTAGTGGAACATTGGAACATATCCTTATTTGAGCTTTCGGAACATTAACCATGATTATGAGACATGAGACTCACAAATGATCCATGAGTAGGAAATATATGACAATGACTATTGATAAATGGATATAGGATACCTTAGAGTATTTCGGAATCGAATGAGTACTATGACAATATGAACACCATATGTTGCAGAAAGATATAGAAGAATAACCTTACATACCTTGTACTCTCAATACGGATATACAATCCTAGATGTGCATACAATAGTCCCGCTCCTTCTTTATGTGTCACTCTACAACACAAATACATAACGTAATTCACATTAACCACAACTACTTCACAAATGCATATAACATCAACGGGGTACATGTTTGCTTTGAAACATGTCATTTCCCCTTGACAAAACCATTGATAGCATCATTATGCCAAAAATCCTCCAATATTCTCAACATTGACCAATACATAATAATCATTGCATTTCACCATAACAATTCTCTTTTACACCTCCTCATCCATACCACATCACAAACAATCCATCAATTCACCTTAATACACTTCATAGCACATATCGGCCAAATTCCCACAATTTACACTTATAGACAAGAACTATTTTAACAACAAAAATAACTCCATAGATGTTCATATTTTATCCATACCATGATTTTTCATCAAAGGCACAAGTCCTAATTCAAGTTCAAATCCCATGGATCACACATCTTATACAAAAGCACAAAATACCATATCCAACATTTCCAAGCACCACCAACATGATTTACATACTCTTTCATGCATATAATAGATGAATCCATAATAATATTCACTTACCCAAACTTGCAGAGGGATGATTTTGCTCCAAAATTGCCTTTGAGTCTTTAGGGTTCTTGAGAGAATATTGTAGAATGTTTGAGAAAATGTCTAGAAAGCATGATAGGTTAAATGAATAAAAATCTGATTTTGTGGGTCTATTTATAGTCCTTGGGTCATCCTTAGCCTTTCTTGATATTTAATGCCTCAATTGACCAAGTCAATAGAAGATTGGGTCATGTGACCCATGCCTTTTATCCCATTTTGGGCTTTTATTGAGCCCAAGTCACTTAACCCAATAAAATCAATAATTTCTCGTCTTTATACGTATTACAATAATATTTCCCACTCATAATATTCATATCCGTAGCCTCGATCCCAAAAACAGGTGATTCTAGCCACGTTTGGCTTATTTTGACCTTAGGGGCAAAACTGTCATTTTGACCCGAATTCGTTCTCGAGTAATTTTATCATACCAATGTAATATTTCATTCATTTCATGTATATACTCTTGGTTGTAGAATAAACATAGCAAAAATTGGCTCGGTACATCCCCGGATACCTTTGGGACTTAGAAATTTCCAACTTTCGAAAAAGTGGAAAACCCAAGGTGGCACGCTCCTGGGAGCGCCAACTTTCTGCCTCTGGGCTAAAAATTTTAGCCCATAGCGGCGTGGCATGGTCCCAAATGCGCCCCTCTTTAATTTTTTCCAAAAATTCCATTTTTCGACTTCTCTTCGCGGGTTTGGTTAGATACTTCAAGTCCTATTCTTTAACTCACTTCTTAACCTTATTATACCTTGTTTAGAGGTCTTCTTAGCCTCATTTTGAACCCCACAAATGCGCAATGAAAATTTCAAAACACCTTCTATGCAAGTTTAACCACATAACAAGAGCCAAATTCAATTATCTCACCAATAGCCTTACCAAATGCATACTTATAGCTCTCGATACCTACGTACATAGTAGTTAATGTCGTCAAGTAGGGTTGGAAACGTATGGGTTGTTACATTCTTCCCCCCTTAGGAACATTCGTCCTCGAATGTTAACAATACCATTTTATTACAATCAATGCATTTCTACATTAGCATACATATACATAAACTTTTACGGCTCATGGGGACTTACTTGTTATTGCTCCACTCCCGCACTTTGAACTTCTTGATCCATTTGAAATAGATGGGGATATGTGGATTTCATTATCTCTTCCGCTTCCCATGTGACCTCCTCTACTTGTTGATTCCGCCAAAGGACTTTCACGAAAGCTACGTCTTTATTCCTCAATCTTTTCACTTGTCGATCTAAGATAGCAATGGGTACCTCTTCATAAGTAAGATCCTCTATAACTTGAACATCTTCAATGGGAACAATACGAGATGGATCTCCTATGCATTTTCGAAGCATGGAAACATGAAATACCGTATGGACTGAAGAAAGTTCTTGAGGTAGTGCTAATTCATAAGCAACTTGCCCAAATCTTCTAATAACTTCATATGGGCCTATGTAACGTGGACTCAATTTCCCTTTCTTTCCGAACCGCATTACCCCCTTCATTGGTGACACCTTTAAAAACACCCAATCACCTATGGCGCATTCAAGACCTCTTCTTCTAACATCCGCATATGACTTATGACGACTTTGAGCCGTTTGTAACCGCTGTTGGATCACCTTAACCTTTTCCATAGCCTGATGAACAATGTCTGGCCCAAGTAAAGCAGTTTCACCTGCTTCAAACCATCCTATTGGTGATCTACATTTCTTTCCATACAAAGCTTCATAAGGTGCCATTTTAATACTCGAATGATAGCTATTGTTATACGCAAATTCAATAAGAGGCAAATGGTCATCCCAACTGCCTTGAAAATCTAACCTACAAGCTCGTAGCATATCTTCAAGTGTCTGAATAGTACGTTCTGCTTGTCCATCAGTTTGAGGATGGAAAGCTGTACTCAAATTCACCCGTGTACCCAAACTCTGCTGGAAAGACCTCCAAAAGTGCGTTGTGAACTGTGCTCCTCTGTCTGATATAATGGAAAGTGGAATACCATGCAATCGTACTATATCTTTCACATACAACTTCGCATAATCCTCAGCTGTATAGGTCATCTTGACTGGTAGAAAATGCGTTGACTTGGTAAGCCTGTCCACTATAACCCATATAGAATCAAACTTCTGCAATGTACGAGGCAAACCCGTAATGAAATCCATGTTAATCATATCCCATTTCCAGACTGGAAGATTGATACATTGCATGTAACCTCCCGGTTTCTGATGCTCTACTTTTACTTGTTGACAATTCGGGCATTGAGTGACAAACTCTGCAATGTTCTTTTTCATGTTGGCCCACCAATACACTTCTTTCAATTCATGGTACATTTTAGTAGCACCCGGATGAATAGAATAGCGCGAATGATGTGCCTCTGTCATAATTCGTGTCCTCAGCTCATCTACATCCGGTACGCATAGTCTTCCTTGACATTGAAGCACCCCTTCCGGCGTAATATCAAATGCCTTGGTCAAATTCTGCTGCACATTTTCCTTTAGCTGCAATAAAATAGAATCCGCAAATTGCTTCTCTTTCACTTCAGCTATTAAGGAGGATTCTGCTGCATTCTGCACCATAATTCTATCATTTGAGGTTTCAATAAGGCGAACTCCCAAGCTGGCTAATTTATTCAAATCATTGACTATCTCATGCTTTTCATTCAACTGACCACTAGTGCTTTCTCCTGCCTTACGACTCAATGCATCGGCTACTACATTTGCTTTTCCTGGGTGATAAAGAATATCAATGTCATAATCTTTTAAAAGATCCAACCACCTTCGTTGCCTCAAATTGAGTTCCTTCTGCTTAAAAAGATATTGCAAGCTTTTGTGATTCGTATAGATGTCAACATGAACCCCATATAAATAATGACGCCATATCTTTAAAGCAAAAACTACCACTGCCAATTCAAAATCATGTGTAGGATAGTTTTTCTCATGTGGCCGCAACTGTCGTGAGGCATATGCTATCACCCTACCATGCTGCATCAACACACATCCGAGACCAATCCCGGAAGCATCACAATACACTGCATAGCCCTCTGTGCCTTCAGGAAGTACTAACACTGGTGTGGAAGTCAACTTATCTTTCAGTTTTTGGAACCCCTGTTCACATGCATCATTCCATTGAAATTTAATTGCCTTGTGAGTTAGATTTGTTAATGGTGCTGCAATAGAAGGAAACCCTTCTACAAATCTCCGGTAATAACCTGCCAAGCCCAGAAAACTGCAAATCTCTGTGGGTGTCATAGGTCTTGGCCAGTTTTTCACTGCTTCAATCTTTTGGGTATCAACCTGTATGCCTTCATCTAATACAATGTGACCCAAGAACGCGACTGATTTCAACCAAAACTCACATTTGGAGAACTTTGCATACAACTTCCATTCACGAAGAATCTGTAACACTTGTCATAAGTGATTAGCATGGTCCTCCGGTGATCTTGAATAAACTAGGATTTCATCTATAAATACCATGACGAACACGTCCAAAAATGGCTTAAACACCCTATTCATCAAATCCATGAACACAGCTGGAGCATTTGTTAGTCCAAATGACATAACTAAAAATTCATAATGGCCATACCGTGTTCGGAAAGATGTCTTGGGTACATCTTCTTCTCTAACTCTGACTTGATGGTAACCCGACCTCAAGTCAATTTTTGAAAAACACCTGGCACCCTGTAACTGATCAAACAAATCATCAATGCGAGGGAGGGGATATTTGTTCTTGATCGTTACCTTATTCAATTGCCGATAGTCAATGCACATTCTTAAGGTGCCATCTTTCTTTTGCACAAATAAGACCGGTGCGCCCCACGGGGACATACTAGGCCTAATGAAGCCCTTATCTAGCAATTCCTTTAATTGCTCCTTTAATTCACGTAATTCTGCTGGAGCCATTCTATATGGAGGAATGGAAATAGGCTGAGTGCCTGGAATCACATCAATGCCAAATTCTACTTCCCGTTCTGGGGTAAACCTGGAAGATCCTCTGGGAATACATCTAGAAATTCATTGACCACTGGGACCGACTGCGGAGTTAACGGTTCCGCTTTGGTATCTTTCACCCGTACTAGATGACATATATAACCTTTAGCAATCATTTTTCTGGCTTTCAAATAGGAAATAAACCTTCCTCGTGGTGCCCCTACATTACCCTACCATTCTAGACCATTTTCTTGCGGAAAACCAAAGTGTACTTTCTTGTCCCGGCAATCTACCGTAGCATAACAAGAGGCCAGCCAATCCATTCCCATGATCACATCAAAATCCACCATGTCCAGTTCAATGAGATCGGCCAATGTATCATGACCACACACAGTTACCACACAGTTATGATACACTCTCTTTGCAACAATATACTCACCAACCGGTGTAGACACTTCAATTGAGTTAATTAATAATTCTGGTGCCTTTGCAAATTTTACAGCAATCAATGGGGTAACATAGGAAAATGTAGAACCTGGATCAATCAATGCATATACATTATGTGAGAATATGGATAATGTACCTGTGACAACATCAGGGGAAGCCTCTGAATTCTGGCGGTCCACTAAAGCATAAGTACGATTCTGGACCCCGCTAGTACTGGTTGCTCCTCTGGCACCTCTACCACGGCCAATAGGCTGCACCCCTCGGCCCTGTGAAGGAACAGATGCTGATGACGCAACAGCCGACCCAGCTGGTCGTGCTATACCACCCATGCTCCGCTGTGGACACTCTCTCGCTATATGCCCCGGCATACCACACCAAAAGCAGACATTCATCCCTGACCGACATGTACCTGTGTGCATACACCCGCAGTGCTAACACTGCTGACGAGGAAAACCTGCTGCCTGTGATCCGCTACTCTACCCCGATGGACCACCCCTAGACCCTCAAAACTGTAAGTGAGCACCCCCTGTGGAATAAGAGAACGACGGTCTAGGTGGTCTAGGAATCATGCGGGGCCTAGATCCTCCATGGGACATCATAGATGGTCCCATAGGTCTAGCCCTTTTGGACTGTCCCTTATCAAATTCATGCACTCTTCTTCTCTGTCGTTGGTCTTCCATTTTCTGAGCGAAGGCTTGTATTCGAGCAATGTCCATATCCTTATTCAAGGCAACAATAGTGCAATCCCATACAAAATATGGCTCTAGTCTGTCCACATATCTATGGACCCTGTCTGTCATCGTAGCCACAATATTTGGCGCATATCGAGCCAAGGAATTAAATTGCAAGCTATATTCCCTCACGCTCAAATTTTCTTGACGGAGATTTAGGAACTGATCCGCACGTGCCTCACGGATCTCATAGGTCAAGTAATGATCAAGGAAAGCAATTTTAAACTCTTCCCACGTAAGTGGAGTTGCACCAATATCACAGGATTTCTTCCAATCCTCGTACCACAATATTGCCTCTCCTTTCAGCCTATATGCAGCCAGTTCAACTGTTTCGACCCCTGTCACATGCATAACTTCCAAGGCCCTCTGAATTTGATCCACGAAGTCCTGTGGATCTGCTTTTCGATCTGACCCAGTGAAAATAGGAGGGTCAAGTTTTAGGAAATCCTGTGTCTTGCGACTCGACATTCTAGCCGCATCCTCATCATGTGTCACTACACCAGCTCGTCCCTGGCTTTGTGCCGCCACTAACTGTGTCAACATATGTACAACATTCCTAAGATCCTGATCCGTGGCATTCATCGACGGCTCTACAGGTACTTCTGTACCAATTGGCTCTTCCAAAACTGGGAGGGTAAATGAAGACCGCGATGATATTTCAGCATTTGCCCCACCTTGACTAGCTTGGTCAGGTGGTAATCTGCTCATTCCTTCTCCAGCAGGCGCATCTACCTGCTTCCCTTTACCTCTACCTCTTGTGATTGGCATTTTGACTATACCAGAGAAAAACAAAATACCATGATCAGACACACTTCAACTGACAACACTGGCTCTATTGCACGATCTAGAAGTGAAGAATAGAAACAACATCCTAAATGTCCCGTAGCCTCCTACTTATAAATGTGGTGCATAACACATCGATAAGTAAGACTCTACTCAGACACGGCTTTGTAGACACCCTTAGAATGACCTGCTTTGATACCACTTTTGTCACGCCCCGAGTCCCATCGAGACATGATTGGCACCCGTAGCCGATAAGGCCCGAGAGAACCAACCTTTGCCTATGTTCAATCAAATGCATATCATAATTATAACCACCATTGTGTAAGAACATGAAAGACGAATAAAGGAAAACATCGGACATAGTTATACATATATATGAAACTTGGCCGTTGAGGCCATCCAGTCAAAATAACATATGTCTTTTACACTGATACACCCACCTCCATCTACAAAAGCCTCTAACAAGATCATTGACTAATACAAACCAAAAGTCGGGACAAGTCCCCGCTTTATACAACATGTACATCATCAAAACATATAACTACTCTGACTTGGAGAAGCCCCGAATTAACTGGAGCTCACCAAGGAACCGCTAACACTAGCAATCTACTGAGGAGGCCTACTGGGACCTGCGCCTGCAGCAAGTAAGGTAAATTCCCCGAGAGGGGTCAGTACGAAATAAGTACTGAGTATGTAAGGCTCAAATGAAACTTTGAAACACATGAACATACCAATGAACTCAATACAATGACTAGACAATGTGAATAAGTCACCATGTTGCATTTTGGGAACCATGTGAATTGCTTTCATTACTTTCATTACTTTTTTTACATTCAATGCTTGCTTGTCAATACATGTGTCACAATGTACCCGGGGCCCTACTGATCAGTGGGTCTTTCCATGACTTATCGTCATGTTGGGATCGGGTCGAGCTAGGCTTATACCCCTAAGACCTGCCACCTATAAAGTACTGCATCGGGATCGAGTCGAGCTAGGCTTATGCCCCTAGACTTGCCACCCATAAATCCATACATCAGGATCGAGTCGAGCTAGGCTTGCGCCCCTAGACTTACCACCCATAAATCAACGCATCGGGATCGAGTCGAGCTAGGCTTATGCCCCTAGACTTGCCACCCATACTTGATCATTGACCACATTTGAATTACTTTGATCTTTACTTTGAGATTGTTATTTGATAGTCATAACATCACTTTGAACTTTGGAACATAACATTATGGGAAACTTTGAACCATTAACCAATGAGTGCGAGACAAGTGAATAACTTGGCAACATAACCTTATTAGAAACATAACACCATAGGGACCATGGAACAATAATCTATGAACAAGAGGCATAAATAATATCACTAGTGGAACATTGGAACATATCCTTATTTGAGCTTTCGGAACATTAACCATGATTATGAGACATGAGACTCACAAATGATCCATGAGTAGGAAATATATGACAATGACTATTGATAAATGGATATAGGATACCTTAGAGTATTTCGGAATCGAATGAGTACTATGACAATATGAACACCATATGTTGCAGAAAGATATAGAAGAATAACCTTACATACCTTGTACTCTCAATACGGATATACAATCCTAGATGTGCATACAATAGTCCCGCTCCTTCTTTATGTGTCACTCTACAACACAAATACATAACGTAATTCACATTAACCACAACTACTTCACAAATGCATATAACATCAACGGGGTACATGTTTGCTTTGAAACATGTCATTTCCCCTTGACAAAACCATTGATAGCATCATTATGCCAAAAATCCTCCAATATTCTCAACATTGACCAATACATAATAATCATTGCATTTCACCATAACAATTCTCTTTTACACCTCCTCATCCATACCACATCACAAACAATCCATCAATTCACCTTAATACACTTCATAGCACATATCGGCCAAATTCCCACAATTTACACTTATAGACAAGAACTATTTTAACAACAAAAATAACTCCATAGATGTTCATATTTTATCCATACCATGATTTTTCATCAAAGGCACAAGTCCTAATTCAAGTTCAAATCCCATGGATCACACATCTTATACAAAAGCACAAAATACCATATCCAACATTTCCAAGCACCACCAACATGATTTACATACTCTTTCATGCATATAATAGATGAATCCATAATAATATTCACTTACCCAAACTTGCAGAGGGATGATTTTGCTCCAAAATTGCCTTTGAGTCTTTAGGGTTCTTGAGAGAATATTGTAGAATGTTTGAGAAAATGTCTAGAAAGCATGATAGGTTAAATGAATAAAAATCTGATTTTGTGGGTCTATTTATAGTCCTTGGGTCATCCTTAGCCTTTCTTGATATTTAATGCCTCAATTGACCAAGTCAATAGAAGATTGGGTCATGTGACCCATGCCTTTTATCCCATTTTGGGCTTTTATTGAGCCCAAGTCACTTAACCCAATAAAAAAAATAATTTCTCATCTTTATACGTATTACAATAATATCTCCCACTCATAATATTCATATCCGTAGCCTCGATCCCAAAAACAGGTGATTCTAGCCACGTTTGGCTTATTTTGACCTTAGGGGCAAAACTGTCATTTTGACCCGAATTCGTTCTCGAGTAATTTTATCATACCAATGTAATATTTCATTCATTTCATGTATATACTCTTGGTTGTAGAATAAACATAGCAAAAATTGGCTCGGTACATCCCCGGATACCTTTGGGACTTAGAAATTTCCAACTTTCGAAAAAGTGGAAAACCCAAGGTGGCACGCTCCTGGGAGCGCCAACTTTCTGCCTCTGGGCTAAAAATTTTAGCCCATAGCGGCGTGGCATGGTCCCAAATGCGCCCCTCTTTAATTTTTTCCAAAAATTCCATTTTTCGACTTCTCTTCGCGGGTTTGGTTAGATACTTCAAGTCCTATTCTTTAACTCACTTCTTAACCTTATTATACCTTGTTTAGAGGTCTTCTTAGCCTCATTTTGAACCCCACAAATGCGCAATGAAAATTTCAAAACACCTTCCATGCAAGTTTAACCACATAACAAGAGCCAAATTCAATTATCTCACCAATAGCCTTACCAAATGCATACTTATAGCTCTCGATACCTACGTACATAGTAGTTAACGTCGTCAAGTAGGGTTGGGAACGTACGGGTTGTTACATATTTATGAGTTGTTTCATTTCTTCATTCCAGATTGGGTAATAGAGCCATTGTCATAGGTGAGATTACATCTGACCATTGTAATTGGTTTTCTTTGATATAGTACAATGCTGATTACAAGACAAGGTATGGGCAAAGATAAGTAGGTAGATATGCATGAGGAAGAAGGAATTAGGAAATCACCACCTAACCCAGCTAGTCAATATGGGGTTGAAACTGAGTTTACATCACGAGCACCTTCTCCTCCCCCTTCTCCAGGGATGCCACAAAGGAGGGAAGTATCCCCAAAATCGCCTGTTCATGTTACTAGGCAGGAGTTACAGGACTTGAAAAATGCGGTGCAGATGTTGACTCAGATAGTTGTTGCCCAAAGTCAAGGACGATTTGTTCCAGTGACAAGTGATGATGGTGCGGCTAGGATAGCTAGTCAGCGGACACAGGATTTCCTGAAATTGGATCCTCCCACATTTATCGGGTCCGATCTTAATGAAGATCCGCAAGATTTTATAGATCAAATTTAAAGGGCTCTAGATGTTATGCATGTGACTGGTGTAGAAACAATGGAGCTTGCAGCATATAGACTGAAAGGAGAGGCTATATTATGGTACGAAGATTGGAAACGATCCAGAGGTATCGGTGCAAATCCAGCTAGTTGGGAGGAATTCAAGGTGGCATTCCTTGATCATTACTTTCCTTATGAGGTACGCGAGGCTCGTGCGGATCAGTTTTTAAATATTTGTCAAGGAAATATGAGCGTCAGGGATTACAGTCTTCGATTTAATTTGTTGGCTAGATACGCTGCTCATATGGTAGCGACTATGGCCGATAGAGTTCATCGGTATGTAGACAGATTGGAGCCCTACTTGGTAAGAGACTGTACCATTGCTGCATTAAATAAAGATATGGATATAGCTAGAATACAAGCCTTCACGCAAAAGATGGAGGATCAAATTCAAAGGAGAAGGATACAAGAATTTGAAGAAGGGCCATCAAAGAGGGCGAGATCTGTGGGACAGTTCATGGCGTCCCAAGGAGGTTGTAGGCCCCAAATTATTCCTACACCGCCCAGACCATCAATTTCTTATCAGAAGACAGTTAATCCCTATCAATTGCGCAGGTTTAGAGGCGGTCAAGCAGGGCAAAGTAGTGAGACTCGGGGTTCACAGACAGTAGGGTATAGAGATCAAGGAAGTATGGGCCAATCGAGGTATTCTCTTCAGCTGTGCCAGTGCTGCGGAAAGTTTTATTTAGGTGAATACTGGTTTGAGATGGATGTTTTCTTTTGGTGTAAAAAGCCAGGACACATGAAGCGAGAGTGTCCACAGAGGGCCACGGGTAGTATAACACGACCTATGGGATCAGCAGAATTCGGAGGCTCTCCTTGATATGGTGACAGGTACGTTATCTATAGTTTTACCTAATGAATATGCAATAATTGATCTGGGTTATACCCTATTAGATGTTACTCTATTTGACTGCGGGAAAAATTTGAAGGAACACTAGAATTAATAGTCAAGTTAGTTGGTGTGTCCACACCAGTTGATGAATTTATTATAGCTAAAAGAGTATGTCGCAATTGTATAGTAAATGTTGTGATCACGTTACAGTGACTAATCTTACTGAGATGGATATGATAGATTGTAATGTTACCACGGGTATGACTTGGCTGGCTTTTTGTTAGGCCACGATAGATTACCGAGCAAGGATTTTCTTGAATGAAAGGGTACGTATGTCACTCAGTCAGAGTGGAGGATACTAATGTTAAAGCTTCTAATGTGAAAGATACTAGTCTACCCCCGTAGGGCGTACCAGTGTAAATTGTATCGACGAGGGATGACACGTCGAGAATGTGCATTAATTATAGGCAACAGATTGAAGTGTCAGGAAGATTTTATGTATCGAATATATATATATGAGCTTTTCTTATATATGAGCTAAAGAAATTCATTATGGTGAGGCACATCAGTCACGATATGCCATTTAGTAGGGAGTAATCAATATGTACCACGATTTGGAAGCGACTTGTTGATAAGATCACATGAAAAGAATATTATGAAAGTTAAACTTTAGTAGTCTAAGTGATAACGAGTAAAGCTAAAGTGTTTGGAATCCGAAGGTTATAAGCTATGCAGAGATTCTTTTTAGTTAGAAACAGATGTGATGCCATAAGAGTAATAGTTGATAGGCTTACAAAGATAACACATTTGTGAAAATCTTCTCAGAAGAAGTTGGGGACCCAAGTGAATGTAAGCATGGTTTTTCATTTTCATATAGAGGAACAAGCAAACAGAAGTGGAGAAAAACTAAGTAAGTATCTATATGAGTATATGTATAGAGATACATTTGGTACACATGAGACGACGTCGTTAACATTCGAGGACGAATGTTCCTAAGGGGGGAAGAATGTAACACCCCGTAGATTTTCGAACCAAATTGATTCCCGTGATATACATGGAATTAATTAAACATGCATGAGATTTTAGAGGATTTGTACATGAATTTGTTGGGCCAAATTAATATAGGCAAATGGTCTCAATTTAAGCCCAAATGCATGGCCCAAATGGAGAAAAAGATCCATTCTTCCATTTGGCCCATTCAAACATGATATTTAATTTTGAGAATTGGATAAGAAGAGACTTGAGGGCCTATATAAAGCATTAAAAATCAGATTTTTCATTCATTTGGACTCCATGCCATTTCTATAAATTTCTACAACATTTATCTCTCAACTCAAACCCTAAGCCTTCATCCCCTTGGTCAAGACCATCATCTTGCAAACTTGGTAAGTATTTATTCTCATGGTTTAACATATTATAAGCATGGAAAATTGTGAATATGATGTTGGTTATGTCGATAAAGTATTAAGAAATTCACTATGTGAAAAATAGGCTATTTTAGCTAAATCGAAGGATGAATAACGTTTGGAATTTCTATTGTGAAATTGGTTATAGTTTTGGTGACGTATTGACCGTAAAGTGTCATTTTGGTGATGTTATTGTGTGTTGTGAGACCATGGCTGAATGTTGGTGTTTAATATGATAAAAAATATGTCAAAATAAGTTTGTTTATGATCATGGACCGTTCATTGCATGAAAAGACCCAAAAGAGACCCTTTTTGGCCGAAATGGGCACCTGCCCTCGCAGACGAAGCACCTGCGGGCGCAGGTGCCAACGCAGGTGCCTCTGGATACTGCCAAAAGTCACCTGCGTATGTAGTTCATCCACCTGCGAGTGCAGGTGGCTTAGCGGATCGGCCTAGAACTCCAAATTGCTTGTTTTTGCATCCCTTTGGCCCCCCGAAACCCCTATACCCTTCATGGATGTAATTATCAACTTGTGATGTCGTTTTAATGACCTTAAAGTGTCGTATGAAGGCATGTTGGACTGTATTAAATGTGGATGGTTTTTCATATGTTGTTAGGAGGCAAATTGATAAGCATAAATGTGACGGAATGGAAATGAGAAGGCATAAAGGGTAAGTGTGATGCGAAATGCTATTGTTATACAAAATATTGGTCAATGTGTGTAATGTTAAGGTGTTGTTGGTATGGAAATGTAGTGTATTGTATTTTAAGGGATGACATGATGTTATATGGTAGACACATAGTTCATTGTCGTATTGTACGCCTGTATATTGACTAATTGCTAATGTGAGTTCCGAAATGAACTTGTATTGTAGAGTAAGACGTAAGGAAGAAGCTGGACTATTGTGAATTCATACTTGAAAGTGAAGGTATGTAAGGTTACTCTGTCTGTATCCTTCTGCAGCACATAATATTCATATTGACATTTCACTTGTCCTATTCCAAAATATGCTAAGGTATCTTATTCAGTTTTGATGTATATTGCTATCCACACGTTTCTTATTCATTGACCGATTGGTATTCATATGTCTCCTATCCATGAACTAAAATGCCGAAGCTCTCATAATGTTGTTGTAACTACTAAAAGAAATTGTTACAAGGAAAGTGACGAAATAAGGAGAACCTATTTGTTCCTAAGTCACGTATCCCTCATTCATTAGTCCTTGTTGTTCATTAGTTATTTAATTATGGACATGGGTCCAAAGTCCTCATAATGGTATGTTCATAGCTATTACGAAGAGGGTAAGGTGTAATGAGAATCTAGTTATTCTTGAAAAGTATTCTCCAATCATGTCATGTTCAAAAGTCCAATATTATTATGAATATCCTTGTACCAATCTCATATGAGTAATAAGAGAGGTGATGTGCAAGTTAATATAATTACTTCTCATAAGTGAAGATGTCAATCTCATGAACTAAAGGAGTGAAATAATATATATTTAAGAGTGTACTTCAATTAATGTCATGATCTTTAATGTGTTACTCTCAAAACTACGAAAAGGATATAGGATGTGTAGAGAAGTAATGTACGTATGGTTACTATATGTTACATTAAGTATGGATCACAATCTAAAGGGTAGAAGTTCAAGAGGGAATAAATCCCAAGATTATGTTATGTTGCTTATTATATCCCATATCCCACCAAAGGTGGAGGCCCGGTACATATATATTATATCCCACCAAGGTGGAGACCCAGTACATATATATTATATCCCACCAAGGTGGATGCCCGGTACATATATATATTATACCACCAAAGGTGGAGGCCCGGTATTATATACATATATATTATATCCCACCAAAGGTGGAGGCCCGGTATTATATACTTACTTATAAGGTGATGATCTATAAGATATTATGAATCACTAACTAGTTGAGTGAGCAATAATAAAGACAGTTGTAAACGAGATGAAACTATATCCCTTGCGTGGATACGAATATATAAATATAGAGGTTGCGATAATAATGATGATACTGCGACTGAATGACCAAGTAATGAAGTAATAGAAGTAATGAACATGGTTCCACACATTCAGGTTGGAGGTCTATTCACATTGATTATTTTCCTTACGCTTAATTTCTTGGAAGTACTTATGTATTACTATAGTTTCATATGGCCTTACATACTTAGTACTTTCTTCGTACTGACCCCTCTCGGGGGACTTACCTTACATGCTGCAGGCACAGGTTTTAGTAGATCTCCGTGGTAGGCGACGAGATATCCACAGATTGTTGGTGAGCTCCAGTTGATCCGGGGCTTTTCCGAGTTATTATGCATTTTGGTTTGAGATTATATATGAGTATAGAGCGAGGTGTGTCCCGACTCTAGGTTTGTCATAGTCATGTATCTGTAGAGGTTTTGTAGACCTATGTGGGTAGCTGAATATAGGACATGTACGTTCACTTTGACGCAATGGCCATAACGGCCAAAGTTTCATATATTGCACATATTGCCATGAATTCCTCTATTGATATTTAATTACATGAGATAAAGTGATATTCATACACGAATATACATATGAGAATAGATAGGAGCAAATATTGGTTCTCTCGAGCCTCATTGGCTCCGGGTGCCATTCCAATCCGAATGGGATTTGGGTCATTACATTTTTCCTCCATTGCTGCACCGTTAACAAAGCTTACACATAAGGCAGTGAAATTTCAGTGGAATGATGCGTGTGAGAAAAGCTTCCAAAATTTGAAAGATAAATTAACCTCCACACCAGTTTTAGTGCTTCCCGAAGGTACCGAAGGTTATGCAGTGTATTGTGATGCTTACGAGGTTGGCCTCGGATGTTTATTGATGTAACACAGTAATGTCATAGCATATGCCTCACGACAGTTACATCCACATGAGAAAAATTATCCCACACATGATCTTGAATTGGCAGCGGTAGTTTTTGCTTTAAAGATATGGCGTCATTATTTATATGGAGTTCATGTTGATATCTATACGGATCACAAAAGTTTGCAATATCTCTTTAAGCAGAAGGAACTCAATTTGAGGCAACGAAGGTGGTTAGAGCTCTTAAAAGACTATTATATCTATATTATTTATCATCCAGGCAAAGTAAATGTAGTAGCTGACGCATTGAGCCGCAAGGCAGTAGAAAGCATTATTGGCCAGTTGCCTGAAAAGCAAGAGATAATCAAATATCTACATCAACTAGCCAGCTTGGGAGTTCGCCTTATAGAATCTCCAAGTGAAGGGGTTATTGTGAGAAATACAGTGGAATCCTCCTTAATAACTGAAGTGAAAGAGAAGCAGTTTGCGGATTCTATGTTATTGCAGCTAAAAGAAAATGTACAACAGAATTTGACAAAGGCATTTGATCTTACACTAGAAGGAGTACTCCAATGCCAAGGCCGATTATGTGTACCAGATGTAGATGAGTTGAGGAAACGAATTATGGCAGAGGCGCATCATTAGAGTTATTCTATTCACCTGGGTGCTACTAAAATGTACCATGATTTGAAAGAAGTGTATTGGTGGGGAAATATGAAAAAGAACATTGCAGAATTTGTTGCTCAATGTCTGAACTCTCAACAAGTGAAAGTAGAACATCAGAAACCAGGAGGTTACAGATAATGTATCAATCTTCTAGTCTGGAAGTGGGATATGATTAATATGGACTTCATTACAGGTTTGCCTCGTACATTACGGAAATTTGATTCTATATGGGTCATAGTGGACAGGCTTACCAAATCAGTGCATTTTCTACCAGTTAGAGAAATAGTGCGGTTGCATGGTATTCCACTTTCCATTATATCAGACAGAGAAGCACAGTTTACAGTGCACTTTTGGAAATCTTTTCAGCAGAGTTTGGGTACACAGGTGAATTTGAGTACGGCTTTCCATCCTCAGACTGATGGACAAGTAGAACGTACTATTTAGACACTTGAAGTTATGCTACGAGCTTGTATGTTAGATTTTCAAGGCAGTTGGGATGACCATTTGCCTCTTATTGAATTTGCTTACAATAATAGCTATCATTCAAGTATTAAAATGGCACCTTATGAAGCTTTGTACGGAAGGAAATGTAGATCACCAATTGGATGGATTGAAGCAGGTGAAACTGCTTTACTTGGGCCAGATATTGTTCATCAGGCTATAGAGAAAGTTAAAGTGATTCAAAAGCGATTACAGACGTCCCAAAGTCTCCACAAGTCATATACTGATGTTAGAAGAAGAGGACTTGAATTCGCCATAGGTGATTGGGTATTTTTCAAGGTGTCATCGATGAAAGGGGTAATGCAGTTCGGAAATAAAGGGAAATTGAGTCCACGTTACATAGGCCCGTATGAAATTATTAGAAGATTTGGGCAAGTTGCTTATGAATTAGCACTACCTCAAGAACTTTCCTCAGTCCACCCGGTATTTCATGTTTCGATGCTTCGAAAATGTATAGGAGATCCATCTCGTATTGTTCCCATTGAAGATGTTCAAGTTACAGAGGATCTTACTTATGAAGAGGTTCCCATTGCTATTCTAGATCAACAAGTAGAGGAGATCACATGGGAAGCGGAAGAGATGATGAAATCCAAGTATCCCCATCTATTTCAAATGGACGAAGAGGTTCAAAGTGTGGAAGTGGAGCAACAACAAGTAAGTCTCCATGAGCCTTAAGTGTTTATGTATATATATGCTAGTATAGAGATGCCTTTGTCATAATTGAAACGATGCTATTAACATTCGAGGATGAATGTTTCTAAGAGGGGGGGGGGAGAATGTAACACCCCGTACCTTCCTAACCTTACTTGACGACATTCAATAATGTGTACTTAGGTGTTGAGAGCTATAAGCATGTATTTGGTAATATTAATGATGAGAAAATTGAAATTTGGCCTCGTACATGCGATTAGCCTATCGTAGGAGGTGTTTTGTGATTTTCGTGGAGCATTTGTGGGGTTCAAAATGGGGCTAAGAGGACCTCTAAACAAATTATATTAAGGGTAAGAAGTATCTAACCAAACCCGCGAAGAAAAGTCAAAAAACAAAATTTTTCAAAAAAAATAAGGTTGGGGTGCACCAGAGGGCGTGCCAAGCCGCTTTGGGCCAAATTTTTGTGCCTAGAGGCAGAAAGCTGGTGCTCCCA
Source organism: Capsicum rhomboideum (assembly GCA_031232105.1). Classification (NCBI taxonomy): domain Eukaryota; kingdom Viridiplantae; phylum Streptophyta; class Magnoliopsida; order Solanales; family Solanaceae; genus Capsicum; species Capsicum rhomboideum. The sequence continues at coordinate 59,596,818 of CP124718.1, forward strand.
AGGGCGTGCCAGGCTGGTTTTGCCACTTTTTCAAAAGTTGGAAATTTTCTAAGTCCCAAGGGTACCCAGGGTCGTACCGAGCCAATTTTTGCCATGTTTCTTCTACAACCATGAGTATATACATGAAATGAGTAATGTATTATATTGGTATGATAAAATTACTCGAGAACGAATTTGGCATCAAAATGACGGTTTTACCCTTATGGTCAAAATGAGTCATACGTGGCTAGAATCACTTGTTTTTAGGATTGAGGCTATGAATATGGATCCTATGAGTGGGAATATCGTTGTAACGCATATGATATGATTTAAACACGAGAAATTATTAATTTTATTGGGTTTAGTGAATTGGGCTCAATAAAAGGCTCAAAAATAAAAAGAAGACATGGGCCAAAAATGGGTCAAATGACCCATTCTTGCCTTGACCTTCTAGAACAAGCATTTAATTCTATAAGAGTGGCTAAGGATGGACTTAAAGGATTATAAAAGGTACCAAAAATCTGATTTTCATTCTTCACAAGTCTCATGCCTTTTTAGAATAAAAGATAAGATATTTGCTCTCAAACCCTAAGAACTCAAAGCCAACTTTTGGAGCAAGATCATCATTTTTCAAGCTTGGGTAAGTGATTATTGTTATGGATTAATTTATTATATGCATGAGAGAGTATATAAATCATGTTGGTTATGCTTGGAAGTGTTGAACATGGTACTTTGTGTTTTTATAAAAGATTTGTGATCCATGAGATTCAAGCTTGAATTATGACTTGTGACTTTGATGAAAGAGCATGGTATGGATAAAATATGAACAAGTATAGTGTGATTTTGTTATTAAACTTGTTATTTTTCTATAAGTGTAAATTATGGGATTTTGGCCGATATGTGTTATGAAGTGTATTAAGGTGAATTGATGGATTAATTGTGATATAGTGTGGATAAGAAATTGTAAAGGAGAAGTGTTGTGGTTAAATGTATTGATTATCATGTATTGGTCAATGTATGGAATATTGGAGGATTTTTGGAATAATAATTTCATCAATGGTTTTGTCAAGGGGAAATGGCATGCTTAAAGGCAAACATGTAACTCATTGACGTTATATGCATTTATAAGGTAGTTGGTGGTTAATGTGAATTCCGTTATATATTTGTGTTGTAGAGTGACATATAAAGAAGGAGTGGTACTATTGTATGCACATCTAGGATTGTATATTCGTATAGTGAACACCAGGTATGTAAGGTTACTCTGTCCGTATCTTTCTGCGGCAAATAGTATGCACATTGACATTATGCTTGTCCCATCCCGAAATGTGCTAAGGTATCCTATATGCAATTATCAGTGGTCATTATCATATAGTTATTACTCATTGATCAATTGTGAATCTCATGTCTCATATTCATGAATAATGTTCCAAAAGCCCAACAAGGTTGTGTTCCAATGTTCCAATAGTGATTATACTCATGTCTCTTGTTCATGGATTGTTGTCCAATGGTTCCAATGGTGTTATGGTGCTAATAATGTTAAGTTTCTCACAATGTTTATTCTCATGTCTCTCACTCATTGGTTAATGGTCCAAAGCTTCATATAAAGTTATGAATATCATTGTGTCAATCTCAAAGTAATGAACAAAGTAATGCAAATATGTGGATCAAGTATGGGTGGTAGCTTTGGGGGTAAATGCCTATCTCAAGCCGATCCCGAGATTTGTTGGATCAGGGGGCAGTCCTAGAGGAATAAGCCTATCTCGGACCGATCCTGACAGGGGCCAGCTCTAGGGGTAATAACCTCGCTCGAGCCGAACCTGATATGTTAGTATAGGTGGCAGCTCTAGGGGTAATAACCTAGCTTGAGCCGATCCCGATTTATTAATTCATGGGTGGACGCTCTAGGGGCATAAGCCTAGCTCAAGCCGATCCCAACATAACGCTATGTTATGTTTAAACCCACTGTTCAGTTGGGGCCCGGGTATCACAGGTCACAGGCAAAGATGAATAACCATAGAATCAAAGAAGCAAAGAAAGTAATGAAAGCAATATTCATGGTTCCCAAAACACAGAATGATGACTCATCTATATTGTGACTTATCCATATTGCTCATTCATTTGTGTTTGAGTTGATTGAAATTTTTATATATCATACAAGTTTCATATGGCCTTACATACTCAGTACATTCTTCGTACTGACCCCTCTTGGGGGATTTACCTTACTTGCTACAGGCGCAGGTACTAGTAGGCCTCCACAGTAGGTTGCCAGTTGTTACGGATCATTGGTAAGCTCCAGTTGGTTTGGGGCTTCTCCGAGTCACAGTTGTACATATTTTTTTGTGTTGTACTTGTTGTATAAAGCGGGGACTTGTCCCGACTTTTAATTTTTTTTGGTCAATGGATCTGATAGAGGCTTTTGTAGACGTTTGTGGGTGTATGGATGTAAGATGGTTTATGTCGTTTTGAATTGATGACCTCAACGGCCAAGTTTCGCATATGTATATATATATGTCCCATGTTCCATGTTTTTTCGTTATTCATCTTTCATGTCCTTACGTGATGGTGGTGTTGCTTATGATATGCATATGACTGAATAGAAGCAAAGCTTAGTTCCCTTGGGCCATGTCGACTACGGGTGCCAATCCGTTCCGATAGGATTCAGGGCATGACAATCTCTCCCTTTACAACACAATCTGCTGCGTTATCATACCAAAAATACCATAACATTCCACACATTGACCAAAACATCATAAATCAATATCATTTCACACCAAGGTTACCCTTTATATGTCCACATTAACACTACGTCATAATTACCCTATCAAGTCATCTCAGTAACTTTCGTAACAACACATGAACAACAATACATACTTGATACCATTAAAAATACCTCCGGGATACTCCTTTCAAGTTTACAAGGCAAAAACCTTCACCGATTAAGCAAACATAAATTGTTTCACACATAGTGAACTTCACACACTTCACCAACATAACCAACATGATCTACTCCATATTCCATGCATATAATATATTAAACCATAAATATAAACACTTACCAAAGCTTACCAAAGAGTGATCTTGCCCCAACAAGTAGTTGCCTTAGGGTTTGTGGGAGAAGAGAGATATTTGGACAATTCTAGAAAATGGCATGAGAGTATTTGTGAATAAAATTTGATTTTCTTTACTTATATAGTCCCATGAAGTCTCATTCTTATCCACATATTAAATGTGTTTACTTGGTCAATGAAAGAATGGGTCAAATTCCTTTTTGGGCCATGTCTTTTGATGATTTTTGGGCCTCATTTGGCCCAATGGCACATGATTCACTTAAGCCCAACCAATTAATGCACAATTCACCAACTCTCTCATGTTCAAATAATTCCATGAATGTTATGGGAATTAACTAGGTTAGGTTCGAAAACATACGGGGTGTTACATTATATATAGCCCGGATAATCACCTAAGAGTCTAACATTAGATGACTATGGATTCTACATAACATCTATGGCTAGCTTGAGTACTGACTGAGAGTGGAGAACCATCATAGTTGAAAAATAAGTAAAGAATAGCCAAATCCTCTCTGAGTTATATAGAAAAGTTTTGGTGGGCAGTGGTTAGATTATGATTAATACCTACTGGTGGTGATGCAAACCTAGATGAATAAAGAGTTGTAGTGACTGTGTGTTTGGTGGAAGGGCTGAAGATCAATTTTGGCCAAATCATTACAGATGAGTTGTTTATGAGGGAGAACAAGATGACAACTTCTTTTCTATTTCCTTATCTGATTACAAAACTGTGTAAAAGAGTTAGAGTGCCAATCATTAGTAGAGTGGATAATAACGTATGGGACACAAAAATACAAGACATTAATATGAAATGAGAAGATTCAAAGTTTGAGTTAAGGGTTAACAAATCACCATCACTTGGACCCCTATATCAAACCACTAAAGAGGCATCAAGTACTTTAGCAAATATGTCATTGCAAATCACTATTGTAGACCCACAAGGTGCTTCTTTGGCATGTAGGGCTACTGTTATGTCCCCAAATACTGAGATTGTCAACAACACTTTCATTTCCTATGATTATTCAAAATATAGACTTGCCCCCAAAAATTTTGTAAAAGTGGTCAAGAAATAAAAGATATTTAAGAAGCAATTAAGTACTTGGGCTCAACAGTTCAAACAATTCATTGATGCAATTGTTGTAGAGGCTCTGAAATTATATGCTAACTTACATGCCCATATGGATTATATGGAGGAGTGGGTGGATAATAGGCTGAGAGAGTTGTCCATCCCAGATTTGACCAAGTTCAAGGCCAAACTAAGAAAGGCACAAAATGAAATTGCCACGCATAAAAATGTCTCCATTATGGGTTTCCTTGAGCCGACGATTGTGGAATCAGATAAAGACGACTAAATAGTTGATTTAATGGCGTGCCCTATTAAGGATAAAGGTCAGGCACCAAGTGAAGGTGGAGAAAGCAAGAAGTCTAAGCAAAGAAAGCATCGTGATGAGACACCAGAGGAAAGAGACTTAAGAAAAGCTATGAAGGACTCCAAGAGAGACTAGAAGTTGAGGCAAAAATGTGAATAGTCTAGGCTTGAGAAAGTTTCTTCAAGTTTGGCACCTATAGTTGGGCCCACACCATCGATGTTTCCTACTCCCACTCTAGAACCCACAGATATTGTTGATGATGTGAGTACCTTGGTTGATATCAGGTTCACTATTACAGATTCTGAGGCCACCAGGGCCTCAAAAGACTTGCTAGACTCTTAAGCCTAAGGGCTTCACAGTTACTCCCTCATCCGAGTTCTTACTTATTATTTTGATATATTATGGAAAATGTATTTTTCATGTAGTGGGGGTGGGGGTACCTATGAGTCTTTCACCACCGAGGATTTTTATTGCCTTGTTTCTTTTCCCTCGGTGTGCTCTAGTAGAAATGGTATGTTTAGGTTTATTGGTTTTTTGCTTATTAAGATAGACTATTAGCAATCAAATGTGTTGGTTCTGTGATACTTTTGTGAAATTTGTGAAAAATGGAGACACCTCCAAAAATATTAACTATTTTTTGCACTAAGGGCATGTCTTTCGATGGTTGACTTTTTGGATCTAAGAATATCATTGGCATATATGGGGGTAACAATACTGTTTAAGCTTAATTGCCATCAATATAGTAAGTATTAACGTATGTTCTTGTGTGCCAAGTGTGTGTGAGCTAATTTGCATTTTTCTGACTTAATGTATGCACCTAGAACTTGTTGGCCTATTTGATTTAAGTTGTAAGTCATCGATTAGCAAAGGGTCGCAGACCCTGTTTGAATCTAGCCTATTTAGCCTAAAGTACTATCCAAATGATGTTAATAAATCCCTTGATCCCTGTTTGAGATATTTACACTTCTTTATTAAATAGGTGTTTACCTTCTCTCTTGTATAGTTAAACCTCTATCTTAGTTCTGGTCTCTCCCTGGACAACGTGCACCTCAACTCAGGCAAATTGCCTAAGTTGAGGATGGCTATTGTAGATGTGTTCAATGAGTGTAAAAAGGGTATGGAAAGACTGGTTGATTACAAAATAAGAGACCATAAGTTCGCACAAAGAAAGGAAAAGAAAAGAAAGAAAAAGAATGAAAAATAGAGGGAAAATAAAGAAAGAAAAAGGTCCAAAAAATGTGCCGCACTCGGGAATGGAAATTGTTGATAGGAAAAGGCAAATAAAGGAAAGTTCCTAAGTTAAGTTGAAGTGAGTGCGTGTTCATGTTAAGGAGGGCTAAGTCACTAATCCCCAAATAAATCCTAACAGCACCTAAGCCCTCATTATAAGCCTAGAAAAGCCTTACATTGATCTAGATCCACGTTCTAAAAATTTAGCTAGGATAGTAAAGACATGCCTATGGTTTTGTGTGTGCATTGTTTGAAATTTTCTGATGAGTGTGAGTGATTTTTCCCAGTCCCTAATTAAAATTTTATATGTGTTAGGGAATTCTTTTTAGTGAGGACATCACAAGTCACTGTTGATCTTTTATTGTCTTGATGGTGATTATGGTGCATGCAAATTATTCATTATATTGTAATGATATGCGTAGATCCAAACTAGTGACATGTTGAATAATGGTTATGATCTGCTTTGAAAAAGGTTTATAATGGGGTGAGTTTTGGAAATGAACTAAAAATTTCAAACTGATTGTGGCCGCATAACTTAGCTATCATGTGTTTAAAGGATCTTGTAATTAGTTTTTTTGTTGTTTCTTGAGGACAAAGAACATTCTAAGTTGAGGGTTTTGATGTGCCAGCTAATAAAGAAACATTTTACGCTTTTAACTATGGATAATCATGTGTTTTCAAGAAACCATTTGTAGTTTTGATGTCATTTTGTGTTTAAATTACAGGGAATTAGGCTAAGGACAAAATGAGTGAGACTATGCTAAAAAGTGCTCTGTGATGGCTTAGTGACTAACTGTCAAGGTCTTGATGAACCATCACTCTGTACATCAAGCTTAAATAGAATAGATAGACAAGAGAAGTCTGGTGATGGCTCAGCTGATGAGCCGTCAGAGCCTCGACAAGCCGTCACCCAAATCGCTAGGCCTAGGAAGAATATATGCAAGTAAAGAATCTAGGTGACGGCTCAACTGGTGATCCACCAAGGCCCTGATGAGACACCACCCCAACCGTCAAGTGGAAGAATACTGTAGTCCATACTGAAGCCACGTGACGGCTCATTCGGTGATTCGTCGCCTTCATGACGAGCCGTCAAATGAGGCGTCAACATTTAAGAGGAAATCCAGATTTTGAATTTTATTTCCCATTTTTTTGGAGCCTATAAATACCCAGCCTAGGGTTTAGAAAAGGTATCTTTTGATCCTAAGAATATTTTCACGTTTTGTTTTCTTTGGAGAAACGATATTATGGTGTTAAAACGTTACTTTGGGCGATTTTGACAAGGATTGAAGGTTTAAATTTCTTCTTTGTAAGATTCAACTTTTACATTATAAAATCTATTGCTTTCATCTTCTTCTTTATTATGAGTGGCTAAAAACCCCATAACTAAGGTTGTGGAATTCTTTGACGAATAGTGGTTCTAAGGTTATTATTGATGTGAATTTGGATTATACTTGTAATTGTATTGTAACTTCCATAATTTTACAGATTTGTAATGGTTGAAAACATTAGAACAAGCCTAGGTTAACTTGCTTGAATAAAGAGGTTAAAATAGGGATAAGGAGTTAACAACGAGAATTCGGAGTTTATAACCTCCGTCTAATGAATAATGCTCTAATGAGGTTATTCACTTGAATCTTTAAATCGAGTTATATTTCCATCACTTTAGGTTTGAGAGAGTTAAAGAGATAATCACCTATTTATGTTCGGAAACACTTAGGTGAATGTTTGGATTCGATTGCTTTGCAATTACCTGTATTGATCTTAATTCACCATTGACCAACCCTGAAGTGATAGGAAGCAAAGATGAACAAAATCCTAGTTCATCTCTATATTGACTGAAATTTGTAAATTTAACTTGGACTACTTGAAACAGGTTGAAATTTAATTTAAAAATTACTTATTAAAACCCCCTATTTTATGGAAATCGCCAAGTAATTGTCATATAAGTCGCATACAACTTAAGTTTTCACCATATTCCCTGTGGGATTTGACTCCAACCTTTGTTGTGTTATATATTAGACAACGACCACTTACGCTTCCTTAAGGGAGTTGCAGTTTGTGCGTATCAAACACTCCATAGAAAATTTTATGAAAATATTTAAAAGCATGAAGCATTAGTATCATAAAAGTGCTTGGTGCGTTAGTCAAGCAAAAGGGCATAACTAACCACTCATAAAGTTCATATTTGTTCTTAAAAGCAGTTTTCATTCATCATTAGTATTCATACGAATCTGATGCTAACCACTTTTTAGATCAATTTTAGAAATGGTTTTAGAACGATGAAGTTGGTCCAACATATCATCAAGATGAGGGATAGGATGATGATACTTTATCATAATCTTGTTGATAACTCTACAATCTATGCACATCCTCTATGTTCCATCCTTCTGGGCACCAAAATGACGAGAATAAAGCAATGACACATTCTCTACCGCACAAAATCCTCTTTGTGCAGTTCTTCAACTTGACTTTGTAATTCTTTGGTCTCTTCAGGATTACTCCTATAGGCAGGTCTATTAGGAATTTGAGAACCAGGCACAATGTCTATTTTGTATTCAACCCCTCTCAAAGGTAGCAGCCTCTTTGGAATGTCATCTAGAAAACATCTTCAAAACACTTCAAAAGAGAAGAAAAACTTCTAGTCAAAGAAGGACTTAGTTGTTCAAAATTAATCAACACTTCTTTTTAAGTAAGCAGTAATATGGGCAGCCTCTCTTTTCCTACATTTAAACACTATTTGTCTTTTATATAAAGACTCTTATTTTTTCTTTTCCTTAGCCTTTTTTCTCTCACCAAAACTTTTTATTTTTTCACTCAAACCCTCTTTTACGTATTTACTTATATTGCTTCCCTCTCTCTCTTTCTCTCGGTCTTCTTTTTTTTTTCCTATCTCTTAACCCTTTTCATTCCCTCAAGCTCACTTTTATCTCTCACCTTTTTTTTCCCGTTGTTTTTCTCAATCTTTTTTGATCTTCAAACACTTGAAAAAGAGATAATGGTGCAAGAGTAAACTTCCTACCATTATGCAAAAGACTAGACCTATTCTTTCTCCTATTATGAGTAGTATCCCTATCATATTGCCAAGACCAGCCATGTAAAACATGACATGCTAGTATAGGAACTACATCACAAAGAATTTCATCTTCATACCTACCTACATTGAATGAAATTATGCATTGTTTATTTACGTTTACTTCTACACTATCATTCAACCATTGGAGCCTATATAAGTAGAGTGTTTCATGCATGTGGTTTCTAGTTTATCTACTAAGTATGAACTCAATACATTTACATAACTCCCCCCATCAGTAATCATAGAATAAGTATTCCATTTTATCCCACTCCTAGTATTGAATAAATTCTCCCTTTGCTCTTCATCAATACTACCAACATTTATATTCATAATTCTCTTAACCACCCCAATTATACAATCATTAGGAATATCCATATAATCTTCCTTACTTACACCTCCCTCCTCTTCTTCCCCCTCACTTTTTTCCTCTCATATTCTCCATTCTCCCTAAGTATGATGTTTCTTCTACTTGGAATTCATGCTTCATATGTCCCCTTCCATGACATTTGTGAAATTGAATAGAACTAGAAGGTTTAGAAGATAAAGGATTAAATATTTTACCTCCCTCCACAACCTTACCTTTACCTCTATTTTCTTTAGGCCTAGAAGCAGATTTCACCTCTTGATTTAACTATGGCTTCTCAGAGATGGTGTTTAACCAATTTTTCCATGAGTTACTTTATTGCCTTTTTAAATTTTATTTTTCTACATTTATAGACAAATTAACTAACTCATATAAAGTTACATGTGATTGTATCTATACTACATCAACTATTATTGTAGTTTAAACCATTTAAAATTCCAGCCATTGTAGCCTATTATTTTTTCATACAGTTAGCTTGGATCATAGCCATATCCATGCTGTTGAAGAACTCATCCACAAACATGGAGCCTTGCCTCTAGTGTTGAAGGCGAGATCGTAGATCTCCTTGAAAGTATGATGGCACAAACATCTTTCTCATTACCCTCTTCATCTCTGCCCAAGTAGAAATAGGTGGTAGTTTATCTTGCAATTTGTCCTTAGTAAGCTATTTCCACCAAGAAGCAGCATAATCAGAAAACTCAACTACAACAATTTTAACTTTCTTACCCTAAGAGTAGTTGTGGCAGTCAAAGATGGCTTCAAATCGTCTCTCCCAATCAAGGTACAAGTCTAGTACCCTCGACCCATTGAAAGATGGCATCTTCTTCATCTTTATACTACTTAGATTTTAATCTTCTACTTTACCTCTTTGCCCCTCCTATCTCTTATTTCTAGATTAAATTCAACATCAAAATGTTTATTATCATATTCTAGTTTACAATAGGGACATGGGGTACATTCCTTTTAACGTGGGTCTAACATTATTAGGGGGTGGTAGAACATTATTCTCCCTCCTATTTGTATCTATGATATTATTCTGCTTGGTAATGATATTCCTCATCTTTTGAAATTGCAAGTTCCATCTCTCAAATTATTAATGCATAGCTTGAAGGGTGAAGTCATTCCTCTCTTTGATCTTAGCTTCTTAACAAGCCTTTTCCTTGTCACTACATGTATTTAATATCTCAAAAAAAATCAAGTATCGCACATTCAAATTGGCTTTTAACCTCTTTTAAAATCACCCTTACTTGCTTTTTTCCCCTTAAAATAACCTTTGAACAAATACCTTGGAGATTTATAAGTAAACCAACACGAGTATCAAGTTTTTAGTAATATAGTATAGATTTTTGGGGCATGAAAGAAAGTAAAAAACAAGTCCCAGAACAAGTAGGATTTTGTTGAAACAAAACACGAACAAAAATGGAAAGTATTTAGAACCAAATTGTAAGAATAAGAAAAAAAAATTCTTTTCCTTGATGATCTAGAATCTCCTCTACTTATTTCCTCTTTGTTTGAAAAAAAATAAATAAAATTCTTGGAGAGCAAGTAATCTGATTTCTTGGAGAGTAATTTATCACATTTATTTTTTTTTAATTTTATATTTTGGAATTTGTACTATCCACTTCTATAGTATTTTTTTTTTCTTTTCTTTCTTTTTTTTTTGTTTTTTGTTTGTTCGAAAAATTCCAAGATTTACCAAGAATCTTTTTTTTAATAGAACCGCTCTGATACCACTTGATAATAGCGAGGTTAGGGAGATCCCTAATTTAGAACATAAATTTTAACTCCACTTTAGAACTTTAATTGGCCTCCTTTAGGGCTGATTTTTAGCTCTTTTTGGCACCACTTTGGACCTCTTCAAGACTGATATTTGCACCCCAATATTCCTCAACTTGGACTTCAACTTGTGCCACTAAATAGTTGTAGTATTTGGACAATTCATCTCCCTTGGGTTTGAGCTCTTTATCCCCAACAAGACACCTTTGAATATGTGATTGAATCCCATTGAACTTGTCATTGAACTCCTTGATCTGAGATCTGGTCATCCGCCTCCTCTGAGCCTCTAAAGCTTTGTCCTTGTCCTTTAATGGAGTAGAGATTTCATGGATGCTATCATAGAGAGTTTGCAAATTTTTTTAGGGGTAATTCAACTTGTTCTAAGAACAAACAATAGGTGGCTTGGATAAAATGTGTCTACCTAAAGACGAGAGAGGTATGGGATTTAGATCCCATCCCAACACGATATGTATAAGGCTTTAATTGTTAAGCTATGGTGGAACTTTAGAGTTAGTGTCTCCTTTCTATGGAGATCATGTATGTGGAATAAGTATTGTAACAAGCTACACCCCATCTTTGCACACATCAAATAAGTCTCACATGTGTGGAGGAAATGGAACACTATATTTGGTGGAAGGTGCAAGATGTTAACTCAAGTTTCTGGTTGGATAATTGGACAAAGCAAGATGCACTATACTATGGAAGGGGAGAATGCAAAAGATGATGAAATTAAGGTGATAGTCTATATTGTGAATGGATGTTGGGATAGAAAAAAATTATTCTTCACAATCAGAAGAGATGACTGACTATATCATGGAGAATATATAACCTCCTAGTATGGAACATGATAATGACAGACCTTGGTGGATGGGTAACTCAAGAGGCAGTATGACTATTAAGTCTGAATGGGATTTGGTCAGACATAGGGAGATTGGTTTTGAAGTGTATTATTTAATATGGGGAAATCTAACAAACAAATATTTTTTTGATGCAGTCGTAATCCTTCACCAATAATGTGTACTTTTAGGTAGTGGGCCCCCTGTGACTCATACCTTCTCAATTTTTAGAACACTCCCAAAATATTTAAAATATAGATATAACGCCTACTGGCCTTTTTCATAATGTTGGGAACTATTCGCCCTTTTTTATAAACTTGATATAATGGCAACATGTAATCTTAGCATGATTCATAAATAAAAGGTTGATCTCAGCATATAATAATCTGATGATTCATAAATCATGTCATAGTATAATGAAGTTCATATTCAGTTATCATGAAAATTGTATCATAGCCAGAAAAGATCAATCTATAAGAAAGATCGTAGTATTCATACTTTTAATAGAAATCATAAAAATTATGGTTAATAGTTATATGAGTTATTTTATATGAAAAATCCTTAAGAGAAATTATCCAACTCAATTTTTGAAGAAAAATCACAATTTTCATATCTCTGTCCTTTCATGATAAAATTGATAGAACTAATGGAATTAAAAATACCACAGGAAATAGATTCTTTAATTGAGGCTATTTGAATTTCATAAAAATAAAAAAGGATTCAAGATATGACAGTTTCATCTAACCTTAGTTTGGTTATAAAAGACAACTTAAGAAAATGGAAACAAAATTCATGGAAACAACTAGATGAAGGATAGACTTACATATCTTTAATTTCTCTAAATACCTAACAAAAGTTAGATCTTAAAAAGGGACGGTCCACAAGTACCTTTCTTAAATTTTAGATATAGGTTTTCTTGAAAACCCTTGGATTTTGGTATAAAATATTGTTTGGAATTCATAATTAATGGTTAGAAAGGATTAGGAATACTTTGTAATACATGGAATTAAAGCACATTAATTTAGAGTGTGAGAAGAGAAGAGAAAACCAACTTAGGGCTGATGGGAATGAAAATTTCAAAGAAAACAACTTTTTAATGAATTCTATTGGCCATTGTGCGGTGACCAAAAGTGTTGCCACATAACGGCAGTGTTATGGACGGTATCTCCATTGAGGCTAAGAGGATTAAAAAGTTTGTGAAGGCGTTGACTACTTCTCTTCAGTTGGCGATGTCTCAGTTAGTGACTACAGGTGGTTCCTTTGAGAGTATTATGGATTATATCAAGAGAGTCAAGCGTATTCACCAGGTGCTCAGTGTGGTAGTAGTAAGAAGTCACGCTGATAGGGTGGTTTTATTGGTCATTCATCTTGAGGTTGGGATTCTTCTGGCAAAAGTTCTGATGGTTACCACAACATACTAATTTAGGCAGCGTTTCAGGGTTCTGATAATGGGTTTATGGGTTTTAAGGCTTCGATTTGTTAGAGATCATATTATGTAGGCTAAGGGTCTTGTTCTGGTTTTTCTGGGTATGATTGTTGTTCTGATTCTTCTGAGGCCTCATTACGTGATTTTCTAGTAGAGGATGCTATATTTGTTGTAAGTTTTGTAACTTGGCTAAAGATTGCCCCAGACATACAATGGGTCCTCCTCAGCAGAGTTTATAGCTCTAGCCTTATCTGGAACCAACACCGCTGGCTAGAGTAGGTGCACTAGGCAGTAGAGGTAGATCATGAGGTACTAGGGGTGGCTCTCAGAGCTCATGGTGGTGTCCAAGGAGTCACTTAATTGCGTAGCAGACATGGGTAGTGTGATGTTTTTCCCTGGAGACCCAAGGCAGAGTGTCATGCCCCGAATTCCAATTAGGCGTGATTGGCACCCGAAGTCGATATGGCCCGAGAGAACCAACCTTTGCTCATGAACATTCGCATACATAACCTCATATGAATCTTATTACACCTTGTGCAACTATGCGGAAGTCATAGACATGAAAACATAAGTCTTAGCTATGTATGTAAAACTTGGTCGTTTGAGCCATTAGATCAAAACGACATGTACCTTCACATTTATACACCCACATCTGTCTACAAAAGCCTCTAACAAAATGCATTGACCAAATTAACTAAAAGTTGGGACAAGTCCCCGCTTTATACAACATCTACAAAATCAAAACACATGTACAACAGTGACTCGGAGAAGCCCCGAACTAACTGGAGCTCACCAAAGATCTGCAACACTGACAATCTACTGTGAAGGCCTACTAGGACCTGTGCCTGCAGCAAGTAAGGTAAATCCCCCGAGGGGGTTAGTACGAAGAATGTACTGAGTATGTAAGGCTCAAATGAAACTATAAGATATGAAAATATGTCAAGAACTCAAGTTCAAATGCATAACCAATATAGATAAGTCACAATGTAGATGAGTCACTATTTAGTACTTTTGGAATTCATGTATGTTACGTTCTTTCTTTCTCTTGCCTTTACTTTAGTTTGCTTTTACATCACTTATACACTTTTTGGGCCCACATCATGCAGGTGTTCTTTCCAACCCATGGATAACATATCATCTTCATGCAGGTATTCTTTCACCCCATGGATAAAATCATATCGTCATGCGGGTGTTCTTGCACCCCATGGATAAAATCATATCGTCATGCGGGTGTTCTTGAACCCCATGGATAAATGGACATCCTCACGCGGGCGTTTACACCTAATGGATAAACTATCATCATCATGCGGGTATTTGTACCCCATGGATAACACCCATGAACACAGTCAACATGCAGAATTCTATTCTTACTTCATTCCTTTACTTTTGAGATTGAAACCTTTACTTGTGGGAGATTGGTACAGTCACTTGTACATTGCTTCTATCATTACTTTTGAGAGATTGACACTTTGATAGTCACAACTTTATTTGAAGCTTTGGATCAATAATCAATGAGTGAGAGACATAGGAATAACTTGGTAATATAACATTATTGGAATCATTGGACAGTAATCATTGAGGAAGATACATGAGTACATGCATTATTGGAACACAACCTTATTTGAGCTTTTGGAACATTAACCATGAATATGAGACATGAGATTCACCAATGACCAATGATTAGGAATTATATGACAATGATCATAGATAACCGGATATGGGATACCTTAGCACATTTCGGGATGAAACAAGCGTAATGTCAATGCGACTACTAATTGCCACAGAAAGATAGGGACAAAGTAACCTTACATACCTTATCTTCTCAATGTACGTACACAATCAAATATGTGAGCGCAATAATTCCGCTCCTTCTTTACGTTTCACTCTACATCACAAGTACATAATGGAACCAACATTAACCACCAACTACCTTACAAAGGCACACAATAACAATAAGTCACACGTTTGGGTTTAACATGTTATTTCTTTCTCTACGATACCATTTACGGCATGGTCATATCAATAATACCACAACATGCCCAACATTGACCAAAGTATCATAAACCCCTAGTATGTCACACCAAGTTCATACTTTCCACTCTTCATCATCACCACATCATAATTATACCATCAATTACTTAACAAATGCATATAATATCAATGAGTTACATGTTTGCCTTTAAACATGCCATTTCCCCTTGACAATACCATTTATGAAATTATCTTACCAAAAATCCCACAATATTCACAATATTGACCAATACATGATTATCAATACATTTCACCACAACACTTCTCCTTTACCCTTTCTTTGCCACACCACATCACAAATAATCCATTAACTTACCATAATACACCTCATAGCACATACCGTCCAAAATCCCACAATATACACTTATAGGAAAATAACAAGTTTAATAACAAAATAACACCATACATGTTCATATTTTATACATACCATGCTTTTTCATCAAAGGCACAAGTCCTAATTCAAGCTTAAATCTCATGGATCACAAATCTTATACAAAAACACCAAATACCATATCCATCATTTCCAAGCATGAACAACTTGATATACATAATCTCCCATGCATATAAGATGTTAAATTACAAGAATAATCACTTACCCAAGCTTGGAATATGGTGATCTTGTCCAAAAATGCCTTAGGGTTTTGGGAGTCAAAGAAGTTTTCTTGAGATTTCTCTAGAAAAAGATAGAAAAAAGCATGTGTGTTTCTCCTCCATAAAATCAGAATTTTGACCCTTTATATAGTACCTTAATTTTCATCCTTATCCACTCTTGTCATTTAATGCAATGTGTTGCATTAGTCAATGGAAGAATGGGTCATTTGACCCATTCTTGGCCCATGTTTTCTTTCTCATTTTGGGCCCCTTTTTGGCCCAATTCACTTAATCCAATAAAATCAATAATTTTTCATGTTTAATTCATTCCATACGTGTTACAAAAATATTCTCATGCATGAAATTCATACTCGTAGCCTCGATTTCAAAAACAAGCAATTCTAGCCACGTATGGCTTATTGGCTACAAGGGTAAAATTGTCATTTTGGCTCCAAATTCGTTCTCGAGTAATTTTATCATACCAATATAATATCTCACTCATTTCATGTATATTCTCATGGTTGTAGAAGAAACGGGGCAAAAATTGGCTCGGTACGACCCCGGATACCCTTGGGACTTAGAAATTTCCAACTTTCGAAAACGTGGAAAAACCAGTGTGGCACGCCCCTGGGCGCGCCAAATTGCTACCTCTGTGATAAAAATTTTAGCCTAGAGCGGCGTGGAACGGTCCCTAATGCGCCCCATACTTAGATTTTTCAAAAATTCCATTTTTCGACTTCTCTTCGCGGGTTTGGTTAGCTACTTCAAGTCCTATTCTTTAAATTACTTCTTAACCTTAATATACTTTGTTTAGGGGTCCTCTTAGCCTCGTTTTGAACCCCAAAAATGTTCCACTAAAATCATAAAACACCTCCTATAGAGGTTTAATCACATATACGAGGTCCAAATTCAATTATCTCATCGATAGCATTACAAAAGACGTATGTATGGCTCTCGACACCTAAGTAAGCATTGCTCAAAATCGTCAAGTAGGGTTAGGAAGGTAAGGGGTGTTACATTCTTCCCCCCTTAGAAACATACTTCCTCGAATGTTAGTAACATCGTCTCATATACATCTCATGCATCTCTATACTCACATATATATACATATAAACATTTTATTTCCCGATACTTTCTTGTTATTGCTCCAATTCTGCACTTTGAATTTCTCTTTCGTTTGAAACCATTACAGGTACTCCGACTTTATCATTTCTTTGGCTCTCCACTTGCTTCCTCCTATTTGTCACTTCCTATAACGTACCTTTCCTAATAATTTCACTTACCCCTCTAGCATAGCAATATATATCTCATAATAAGTAAGATTCTCCATAATTTGCACATTTTCAATAAAAACAATGGATCTCGACATATGACTTGTAGCTACTATTGTACCACCTTAATCTTCTCTCTAGCCTAGTGAACAAAATCCAACCCCCAAGCAAGGTAGTTCCATTTGCTTTCAATTTTCGTCCATATAAACCTTTGTAAGGTACCATTTTTGGATACTTAAATAATAGATACCATTGT
This sequence comes from Capsicum rhomboideum, assembly GCA_031232105.1. NCBI lineage: Eukaryota > Viridiplantae > Streptophyta > Magnoliopsida > Solanales > Solanaceae > Capsicum > Capsicum rhomboideum. The sequence goes on from CP124718.1 coordinate 59,614,086, forward strand.
AAGCACATCCAATAAGGGGTAGATGATCATACAATTTGTAAAGCTAGTCACATATTTCAAGTGTCTGGATGATACGTTCTGCTTGCCCACCTGTTTATGGATGAAAAACTGTACCCAAATTCACTTGTATACCCAACCTTTCTATATATATATATATATATATTATTATTTTTTTGTTTTGACTGTTACCTCATCCAGTTGCTGATCATTAATACGTATTTTTAATGTGCTATTTCTCTTGTGTGCAAATAACACTGGTGCACCCTACAGGGACATACTAAGTCTTACCAACTGACATGTATATACCTTTGACATAGCTTTCCTTACGTCAGGTTAGGAAACAAATTTATCTTTCCATTCAAGGATAGTCTTTTGTGGAAGAACAATAGAAATATACTTTCGTAGCTTGACAATCTTCATAAAATACAAGAAGTCAACCATTTCATACCCATTAAAACACTAAAACTCTTTCTTTTCCATCTCCATCAAATCAACCATCATAACATGATCAAAAACATCTACTATACCATTACGATATACTCTTTTATCTTAGATTCATCAACTAGTGTATAGACTCCAATTAGCATAACTAGTAATTCTGATTTCTTCAAAATTCGTTCCATAATCAATGGTGTAACATATCATAAGGGAGCATACGGGTCATTCAATGCATATACATCATAGTAATATACCTAAATACCTGTATCGTCGTCAGGAGATGTTCCCTCATTATGCCGGTCCACTAAAGCATAAGTGTGATTCTGGACCCCACTAGTACTGGCTGCTCCTCTGGCGCCTCTGCCACGACCAACAGAATGCACACTTTGGTCTAAAGAAGGAACCGATGTTGTTTATGCCCCAGTAGACCCCGCAGGTCATACCATACTGCCTCAGCCTCGTCGTGGACAGTCTCTCATTAGGTGACCCGGCATACCACACCAATAAAAAACATCTGTCCCCCTCCAACATTCACCTTCATGAAATTGTCCGCACAACTGGTACAGTGGGCGAGAAGACCCTGTTGTCTGTAAATCTGGCATCCTACCACTTTGCCCAATATGAATGCCCCTGAATCCTCGAGAGTGAGATGGAGCGCCTGTTGTGGAATAAGAGAATGAGGGTCTAGGCGGTAACATGTGAGATGTAGATCCTCCTGGGGACACTATAGACTGCCCCATGGGTCTTGCCCTTTTTACTGGCCCTTCTCAGATTTCTGTATTCTCTTTCTTTGCCTTTGGTCTTTCATTTTCTGCGCAAAGGCCTGAATTCTCACTATGTCCATATCTCGATTTAAGGCAGTGATAGTACAGTCCCATACCAAATAAGGCTCCAATCGATCAACATATCTATGCACTCTATCTTCCATTGTGGCCACCACATTTGGAGCATATAGTACCAAGGAATTAAACTGCAAACTATATTCTCTAACACTCACATTTCCTTGGCGTAAATTTAAAAACTGATCCGCACGAGCCTCACTGATCTCATAGGGAAGATAGTGATCCAGAAATGCTGCTTTAAATTCTTCCCATGTAGGTGGGTTTGCACCAATACCTTGAGCTTTCTTCCAGTCCTCATACCACAATATGGCCTCACCCTTCAATCTATAAGCTGCTAATTCAACTGTTTCTATACCTGTTACGTGCATCACCTCTAGTGCTCTTTAAACTTGGTCCACAAAATCCTGTGGATCCGCTTTCAGGTCTGACCCAGTAAATATAGGAGGGTCCAATTTTAGAAAGTCCTGCGTACGCCAACTAGCTACCCTAGCCGCGTCATCTTCATTTACCATTGGACCAGTTCGTCCTTGTGCTTATGTAGCTACTAATCGAGTCAACATATGTACTGCATTTCGTAAATCCTGATCGGTGGTATTCATAGGTGGTTCCGCAAGTACTTCCCTACCTCTTGGCTCTTCTGGAGCTGGAAAATTAGAGGAAGACTGGGATGCAATCTCAGCGTCATCTCCACCTTGACTAGCTTGGTCAGGTGGTAATCTACTCATTCCTTCTTCAGCAGGCACATCCACCTGCTTCCCTTTACCTCTACCTCCTCTCGTGTTCGGCATTGTTACAATATCACAGAAAAACATTTACCATGGTCAGACACAATTCAACTTATAACACTGGCTCTATTGCACGATCTGGAAGTGAAGAAAAGAAACAACATCCTAAATGTCCCGTAGCCTCCTACTTATAAATGTGGTGCACAACACATCGATAAGTCAGACTCTACTCAGACACGGCTTTGTAGACACCCTTAGAACGACCTGCTCTGATACCACTTTTGTCACGCCCCGAATTCCAATGAGGCGTGATTGGCACCCGAAGCCGATATGGCCCGAGAGAACCAAATTTTGCTCATGAACATTCGCATACATAACCTCATATGAATCTTATTACACCTTGTGCAACTATGCGGAAGTCATAGACATGAAAACATAAGTCTTAGCTATGTATGTAAAACTTGGCCGTTTGAGCCATCAGGTCAAAATGACATGTACCTTCACATTTATACACCCACATCTGTCTACAAAAGCCTCTAACAAAATGCATTGACCAAATTAACTAAAAGTCGGGACAAGTCCCCGCTTTATACAACATCTACAAAATCAAAACATATGTACAACAGTGACTCGGAGAAGCCCCAAACTAACTGGAGCTCACCAAAGATCTGCAACACTGACAATCTACTGTGAAGGCCTACTAGGACCTGCGCCTGCATCAAGTAAGGTAAATCCCCCGAGGGGGTCAGTACGAAGAATGTACTGCGTATGTAAGACTGAAATGAAACTGTAAGATATGAAAATATGTCAAGAACTCAAGTTCAAATGCATAACCAATATAGATAAGTCACAATGTAGATGAGTCACTATTTAGTACTTTTGGAATTCATGTACATTACGTTCTTTCTTTCTCTTGCCTTTACTTTACTTTACTTTTACATCAGTTATACACTTTCTGGGCCCACATCATGCAGGTGTTCTTTCCAACCCACGGATAACATATCATCTTCATGCAGGTATTCGTTCACCCCATGGATAAAATCATATCGTCATGCGGGTGTTCTTGCACCCCATGGATAAAATCATATCGTCATGTGGGTGTTCTTGCACCCCATGGATAAATGGACATCCTCACGCGGGCGTTTACACCCCATGGATAAACTATCATCATCATGCGGGTATTTGTACCCCATGGATAACACCCATGAACACAGTCAACATGCAGAATTCTATTCTTACTTCATTCCTTTACTTTTGAGATTGAAACCTTTACTTGTGGGAGATTGGTACATTCACTTGTACATTGATTCTTTCATTACTTTTGAGAGATTGACACTTTGATAGTCACAACTTTATTTGAAGCTTTGGATCAATAATCAATGAGTGAGAGACATAGGAATAACTTGGTAATATAACATTATTGGAATCATTGGACAGTAATCATTGAGGAAGATACATGAGTACATGCATTATTGGAACACAACCTTATTTGAGCTTTTGGAACATTAACCATGAATATGAGACATGAGATTCACCAATGACCAATGATTAGGAATTATATGACAATGATCATAGATAACCGGATATGGGATACCTTAGCACATTTCGGGATGAAACAAGCGCAATGTCAATGTGACTACTAATTGCCGCAGAAAGATAGGGACAAAGTAACCTTACATACCTTATCTTCTCAATGTACGTACACAATCAAATATGTGAACGCAATAATTCCGCTCCTTCTTTACGTTTCACTCTACATCATAAGTACATAATGGAACCAACATTAACCACCAACTACCTTACAAAGGCATACAATAACAATAAGTCACACGTTTGGCTTTAACATGTTATTTCTTTCTCTACGATACCATTTACGGCATGGTCATGTCAATAATACCACAACATGCCCAACATTGACCAAAGTATCATAAACCACTAGTATGTCACACCAAGTTCATACTTTCCACTCTTCATCATCACCATATCATAATTATACCATCAATTACTTTACAAATGCATATAATATCAATGAGTTACATGTTTGCCTTTAAACATGCCATTTCCCCTTGACAATACCATTTATGAAATTATCTTACCAAAAATCCCAAAATATTCACAACAGTTACAAATACATGATAATCAATACATTTCACCACAACACTTCTCCTTTACCCTTTCTTAGCCACACCACATCACAAATAATCCATTAACTTACCATAATACACCTCAGAGTACATATCGTCCAAAATCCCACAATATACACTTATAGGAAAATAACAAGTTTAATAACAAAATAACACCATACATGTTCATATTTTATACATACCATGCTTTTTCATCAAAGGCACAAGTCCTAATTCAAGCTTGAATCTCATGGATCACAAATCTTATACAAAAACACCAAATACCATATCCATCATTTCCAAGCATGAACAACTTGATATACATAATCTCCCATGCATATAATATGTTAAAGTACAAGAATAATCACTTATCCAAGCTTGGAATATGGTGATCTTGTCCAAAAATGCCTTAGGGTTTTGGGAGTCAAAGAAGTTTTCTTGAGATTTCTCTAGAAAAAGATAAAAAAAAGCATGTGTGTTTCTCCTCCATAAAATCAGAATTTTGACCCTTTATATAGTACCTTAATTTTCATCCTTATCCACTCTTGTCATTTAATGCAATGTGTTGCATTAGTCAATGGAAGAATGGGTCATTTGACCCATTCTTGGCCCATGTTTTCTTTCTCATTTTGGGCCCCTTTTTGGCCCAATTCACTTAATCCAATAAAATCAATAATTTTCATGTTTAATTCATTACATACGTGTTACAAAAATATTCTCACGCATGAAATTCATACTCGTAGCCTCGATTTCAAAAACAAGCAATTCTAGCCACGTATGGCTTATTGGCTACAAGGGTAAAATTGTCATTTTGGCTCCAAATTTGTTCTCGAGTAATTTTATCATACCAATATAATAGCTCACTCATTTCATGTATATTCTCATGGTTGTAGAAGAAACGGGGTAAAAATTAGCTCGGTACGACCCCGGATACCCTTGGGACTTAGAAATTTCCAACTTTCGAAAAAGTGGAAAAACCAGCGTGGCACGCCCCTGGGCGCGCCAACTTGATGCCTATGGGCTAAAAATTTTATCCCAGAGCAGCGTTGCACGGTCCCAAACGCGCCCCATACTTAGATTTTTGGAAAATTCCATTTTTCGACTTTTCTTCGCGGGTTTGGTTAGCTACTTCAAGTCCTATTCTTTAACTTACTTCTTAACCTTAATATACTTTGTTTATGGGTCCTCTTAGCCTCGTTTTGAACCCCAAAAATGTTCCACGAAAATCATGAAACACCTCCTGTGAAGGTTTAATCACATATACGAGGGCCAAATTCAATTATCTCATCAATAGCATTACAAAAGACGTATGTATGGCTCTCGACACCTAAGTAAGCATTGCTCAAAATTTTCAATTAGGGTTAGAAAGGTACGGGGTGTTACACAGAGGCCGCTGGTGTTATAATTACAGGGATCATCCCAGTTTGTCATTGTCCTACTTCTATGTTGTTTGACTATGGGTACATATTTTCTTATGTGTCTACATATTTTTCTTCTAGTATCTATTATATATGTGAGTTCCATGCCTTACCCATTCATATTTCTAACCCCATAGGTGATTTTTAATGGTAGATGGGTGTACCGATCATGTGTAGTGAATCTTTTTGGGCATGAGACTTGGGTAGATTTGATCATTCCTGTTATGTTTTATTTTGATGTTATATTGGGTATGGACTAGTTATCATGCGGTTTTGGATTGTTATGCCAAGACCGTTACTTTAGTTATGCCTGTCACGCCCCGAATCCCATCGGGAAGGATTGGCACTCGTAGCCGACAAGGCCCGAGAGAACCAAGATTTCTCTCTATTCAATCATATGCATGCCATAAGAAAACCATAATCACATAATAGCTATAGGTACCAACAATGGAAGTCATGGAACATGATCTATATATACATATGCTAAACTTGGCCGTGGAGTCCACCAAGTCAAGAACGACATATCCCTTTTACATTTATACACCCACATCCATCTAAAAAAGCCTCTAACAAATGCATTGACCAAATGAACTAAAAGTCGGAACAAGTCCACGCTTTATACAACATGTATAACACCAAAACATATGTACAACTGCGACTCGAAGAAACCCCTAACTAAATGGAGCTCACCAAAGATCTGCAACACTAGCAACCTACTGTGGAGGACTACTAGTACCTGCGCCTGCAGCAAGTAAGGTAAATTCCCCAAGAGGGGTCAATACGAATAATGTACTGAGTATGTAAGGCCATATGAAACTTGTAAGATATGAAAATATGTCAAGAACTCAAGTTCAAATGCATAACCAATATAGATAAGTCACAATGTAGATGAGTCACTATTCTATACTTTGGAAACCATGTATGTTGCTTTCATTACATTCTTTGTATCTTTACTTCCATGATTATTCATCTTTGCCTTTGACCTGTGATACCCGGGCCCCGACTGAACAGTGGGTTTTAAACATAACATAGCGTTATGTTGGGATCGAATCTTATGCCCCTAGAGCTGCCACCCTATGAATCAATATATATATCGGGATCGGCTCGAGCTAGGTTAGTACCTCTAGAGCTGCCACCCATACAACATTTCAGGTTTGGCTCGAGCAAGGTTATTACCCCTAGAGTTGCCCCTGTCAGGATTGGTCCAAGCTAGGCTTATGCCCCTAGGACTGCGCCCTGATCTAACAACCTCGGGATCGGCTTGAGCAAGGCATTTTGCCCCCAAATCTTCCACCCATACTTCATCATTTACCATATATGCATTACTTTGTTTATTACTTTGAGATTGATACCATGATAGTCACAACTTTACTTGAAGCTTTGGACCATTAACCAATGAGTGAGGGACATGTGAATAAACATTGTTGGAAATATAGCCTTATTGGAAACACATCACCATTGGAACCATTAGACAATAATCAATGAACAAGATACATGAGTATAACCACTATTGGAACTTTGGAACATAACATTGTTGAGCTTTTGGAGCATTATTCATGAATATGAGACATGAGATTCACAATTGATAAATGAGTAGGAAATATATGATAATGGCCATTGATAACCGGATATAGAATACCTTAGCACATTTCGGGATGGGACAAGCGTAATGTCAATGTGAATACTATTTGCCATAGAAAGATACGGACAGAGTAACCTTACATACCTTGTATTCTCAATACGAATATACAATCCTATAGGTGTATACAATAGTCCCTCTCCTTCTTTATGTGTCACTCTACAACACAAATATATAACGGGATTCACATTAACCATCAACTACTTTACAAATGTATATAACATCAATGAGTTACATGTTTGCCTTTAAACATGCCATTTCCCCTTGACAAAACCATTGATGAAATTATCATCCCAAAAATCCCCCAATATTCCATACATTGACCAATACATGAGAATCAATACATTTCACCACAACACTTCTCCTTTACACTTTCTTATCCCCACCACATCACAAATAATCCATCAAATTACCTTAATACACCTCATAGCACATATCGGCCAAAATCCCACAATTTACACTTTTAGAAAAATAACATGTGTAATAACAAAATCACACCATACATGTTCATATTTTATCCATACCATGCTCTTTCATCAAAGTCACAGGTCATAATTCAAGATTGAATCTCTTGGATCACAAATCTTATATAAAAACACAAAGTACCATGTCCACCATTTCCAAGCATAAATAACATGATATACATAATCTAACATGCATATAATATGTTAATCCATGAGAATAAATACTTACCAAGGCTTGGAATAGGATTATCTTGTCCAAAGAGTCCCAAGGAAATATTTGCTTTAGGGTTTGGAAGAGTAGAGAAATATTTGAGAAATATCCAAAAAGGTATGAGAGTCTTTGTGAATAAAATCTGATTTTGGGGCCTTTATATAGACCTCAAGTCATCCTTAGACACATTTGGCATTAATTGATATGTATACTTGGTCAAATATTGGAAGAATGGGTCATTTTGCCTTTGGGCCTCTCATTGTTGTTCACTTTGGGCCTCAAATTGGGCCCAATAACTTATCTCAACTTATCCCACCAAATTACATGTATAACCAACCATATATCTCACGTTTAAATAATTCCATAATGTCGCGACAATATTCTCTCATGAGTTTCTCATTCGTAGTCTCAATCGCAAAAATAGGAATTCTAGTCGCCCATGGCTTCATTGAACATTTTGGATAATTATTTATATTTCATGATTTGATCATGTAGGAGTATGTAGGAGTGTATTGAAGTGTTTGAATCTTTAAAAATGCTCAAAGAACTCCAAAGAACCAAAACAAACCATATAAGAATCGACGTAGAATTGCATTGTGAAACGAGCTCGGAAGAGCAAAATCATTGTGCCTTGCGCCACTGCTGCAAAGCAAGGAAGTGGTGCAAGAAATGCACCCCCTGTGAATCAGGTGGCTTGCACCACACCCCCTGAAACAGGGAGTGGCGCAAGTTTCCATGCTTTGCTGAATTTTTCTGCCATTTTTCCAACACTTGCATATCGTCCAATACCGTATGTAAACACTACAAAATACTTACTTAGTGATCTTAATCATCAAGTAAACATGACTCCAAGTCACCAAATGAGGTTAGAATGTGTACGGGATATTACACAAATGCTCCATAAAATCACAAAACACCTCCTACGAAGGTCTAATCGCACATATTAGGTCCGATATCAAATGTTTCACCAATGACACTATAAAACACATACCCATGGAATCTCGACACCTAGGTAGATATGACCCCAAGGTATCAACTTAGGTTAGGAAAAGTATGGGGTGTTACATTCTTCCCCCCTTAGAAACATTCGTCTTCGAATGTTAACAACATTGTCTTATGTACAACAAATGCATCTCTATATTAACATATGCATACATATACACATAATGCTTTTAGATACTTACTTTTTATTGGTCCAAATCCGCACTGTGAACTTCGTCATCCATTTGAAATAGATGGGGATACTTGGATTTCATCTTTTCTTCTGCTTCCCATGTGATCTCCTCTACTTGTTGATTTCTCCAAAGGAATTTTACGGATGCGACATCTTTATTCCTTAATCTCTTTACTTGTAGATCTAGAATAGTAATGGGTACCTCTTCATAAGTAAGATCCTCCGTAACTTGAACATCCTCTACGGGAACAATACGATATGGATCTCCTATGCATTTTTGAAGCATCGAAACATGAAATACCGAATGGACTGAGGAAAGTTCCTAGGGTAGTGCCAATTCATATGCAACTTTCCCGAATCTTCTAATAATTTCATATGGGCCTATGTAACGTGGACTCAATTTCCCTTGCTTTCTAAATCGTATTACCCCTTTCATCGGTGACACCTTTAGAAATACCCAATCACCTATGGAGAATTCAAGCCCTCTTCTTCTAACATCGGCATATGACTTGTGATTACTTTCATCCGTTTGTAACCGTTGTTGGATCACTTTAACTTTCTCCATAGCCTGATGAGCAATATCTGGCCCAAGTAAAGCAGTTTTACCCGCTTTGAACCATCCAATTGGTGATCTACATTTCCTTCTGTACAAGGCTTCATAAGGGGCCATTTTAATACTTGAATGATAGCTATTGTTATACGCAAATTTAATAAGAGGAAAATGGTCATCCCAACTGCCTTGAAACTCTAACGTGCATGCTCGTAGCATATCTTCAAGTGTCTGAATAGTACGTTCTGCTTGTCAATCAGTCTGAGGATGGAAAGCTGTACTTAAATTCACCTGTGTACCCAAACTCCGCTGAAAAGATCTCCAAAAATGTGCTATGAACTGTGCTTCTCTGTCTTATATAATGGAAAGTGGAATACCATGCAATCATACTATCTCTTTCACATACAACTTCGCATAATCCTCAGTTGTATAGGTCGTCTTGACTGGTAGAAAATGCGCTGACTTGGTAAGCCTGTCCACTATGACTCATATAGAATCAAACTTCCGCAATGTACGAGGCAAACCTGTAATGAAATCCATATTAATCATATCCCATTTCCAGACTGGAAGATTGATACGTTGCATGTAACGTCCCAATTTTTGATGTTCCACTTTCACTTGTTGGCAATTAGGGCATTGCGCGACAAATTCTACAATGTTCTTTTTCATATTTCCCCACTAATACACTTCTTTCAATTCATGGTACATTTTAGTAGCACCCGGATGAATAGAATAGCGCGAATGATGCGCCTCTGTCATAATTTGTTGCCTGAGCTAGTCTACATCTGGTACACATAATCTACCTTGGAATTGGAGCACCCCTTCTTGTGTAATATCAAATTCCTTTGTCAAATTCTGCTGTACATTTTCCTTTAGCTGTAATAAAATAGAATCCGCAAACTACTTCTCTTTCACTTCAGCTATCCAGGAGGATTCTGCTGCATTTTGTACAATAACCCTTTCATCTGGAGATTCAATAAGTCAAACTCCCAAGCTGGCTAGTTGATGTAGATCTTTGATTATCTCTTGCTTTTCAGTCAACTGGCCACTAGTTCTTTCTACTGCCTTGCGGCTCAATGCATGACCTACTACATTTGTTTTGCCTGGATGATAAAGAATATCAATATCATAGTCTTTTTAGAGCTCTAACCACCTTCACTGCCTCAAATTGAGTTCCTTCTGCTTAAAGAGATATTGCAAACTCTTGTGATCCGTATAGATATCAACATGAACTCCATATAAATAATGACGCCATATCTTTAAAGAAAAGACCACCGCTGCTAATTCAAGATCATGTGTGGGATAATTTTTCTCGTGTGGCCGCAACTGTCGTGAGGCATATGCTATGACATTACCGTGTTGCATCAATACACATCCGAGGCCAACCCCAAAAGCATCACAATACACTACATAACCTTCGGTACCTTCGGGAAGCACTAAAACTGGTGTGGAGGTTAATTTATCTTTCAACCTTTGGAATCTTTTCTCGCACGCATCATTCCACTAAAATTTTACTGCCTTATGTGTAAGCTTTGTTAACGGTGCAGTAATGGAGGAAAAAACTTCCACAAATCTTCTGTAATAACCTGCCTGTCCAAGAAAACTACAGATTTCTGTGGGTATCGTAGGTCTTGGCCAATTTTTCACTGCTTCGATCTTTTGTGTATCAACCTGTATCCCTTCATCTGACATAATGTGGCCCAAGAATGCAACTTATTTTAACCAAAACTCACACTTAGAGAACTTGGCATACAGCTTACGCTCACGGAGAATCAATAACACCTGCCGTAAGTGATTAGTATGGTCCTCTGGTGATCTTGAATAAACTAGGATGTCATCAATAAATACCGTGACGAACACGTCCAAAAATGGCTTAAACACCCTATTCATAAAATCCATGAACACAACTGGTGCATTTATTAGTCCAAATGACATAACTAAAAATTCATAATGACCATACCGTGTTCGGAAAGCTATCTTGGGCACATCTTCTTCTCTAACTCTGACTTGATGGTAACCCGACCTCAAGTCGATCATTGAAAAACACTTGGCACCCTGTAACTGATCAAACAAATCATCAATTCGAGGGAGGGGATATTTGTTCTTGATCGTCACCTTATTCAATTGCTGATAGTCGATGCACATTCTCAATGTTCCATCTTTCTTCCATACAAATGATATCGGCACACCCCACGGGGACATACTAGGCTTAATGAAGCCTTTCACTACAACAAATTTGCCCTAAGGCAACATTAATTCTAGAAAACGCTTGAAAAGTGTTGTTAAAAGTATCTGTGGGAATGCTTTCAAAGCATGGCCTTTGCATAAAGCTTTTGGCCATGAAAACATTGGCAACACTTATAAAGCGTGGTCTTTAGTACTATAGGCTACACTTTATAAGCGTTTCCACATCATAATATCTTGGCAACGCCTAATTCTACATATGACCAAGCTTTTGAAGTGTGCCATTCTTATAATTCTAAAAACTACGCTTTGTAAATGTGCCCTTAGGGGTCGTTTGGTAGGGTGTATAAGAATAGAGCAATGTATGGTGTAATAGTAATGCTTGCATTAGTAATACTTGCGTTAGTTATGCTTGCATTTTTCTTATGTAGTGTTTGGTTTGATGTATTAAAAATAACATTAATTGCATAATTTCTAAAAAAAAAAAAATTACAAAAATACCCTCCATAAATATGGTGGAAAGCATATGGAAAAGATTTTGAAGGACAGTTGTGACTTTAACCATACTAATGTATGCATTAGATCCATTGCAATACTAATACCAATGATTTACATGCATTACTAATACATTCCTTAATACTAAATAGAGTGTATAACTAATGCAAGCATTAGTAATACATAGAATGTAAAGGTGTATTAAATAAGGTATTAGTAATACACAAAGCTAATGCATGTTTTTTTTTTAATACACTCTACCAAACGACCCCTTATTGTTTTCATCAAAATTTGACTAAAATAATAATGTTCCCTACTATATCATAAATTTTCCTCCAATTCCATAAAAGCAAAAATCATGTACATTCTGCCGCCAAAATCATAGAGCACCCATAGAAGGATTTCCCACAAAATTTCTAAAGGCAAAAATTAGTATATTTAGTTTATTCCCACATGTTCTAAAAGACATAAATCAGTAGATTGCCTTGCTTTCTGATGCCCAAATCAAAGAGCACTGATAGAAGGGTTTTTTTGGCTCATCTGAAGCATTTCTCGTACATCAGTACCTGGGACGAAATTGCTTCTATACCTCCGCGAAACCTACAGGTAGTATTTTTTTTCACTTTTTTAAAAGTTTAAACTAGAAATTTCTGCTTCCTTACAGCTTTTGAACTCTGAAATCAACTAGGGTTCCTTATAACAGCTATAGATAATGTTGGTCTTGATAGGTTTTGGGTGGAAAAAGTATGTGTTTTATGTAGTTACAAATGTGTTTAATGAACTAAATGGACTGGCTATTTGGTTCTTTATTTAATTTTCAGTGGAAAAAATTTCCTTACTTTCAAAATAGGTGTACACAAACTTTACCCCTACCTTTGTGGGTAGAGAGGTTATTTCCAATAGAACCTCAATTCAAGAAAAATTGTGTTTCATAACATAATGCTTGATTATTGCATCAAGAAATTCGTATTTGGATGGACCACCTACTATTATACTTCTATAAGTTGGAACTAATTAGCACTCTATCAAAAAAGTTGCAAAGAGTCAAAAACATGGATGAAGTTGCAGTAGCTTATAGTTAAATGAAGGTTGAATGGCTTGGATTTTGAAACTAACTAAATCTGTCTCTCAAAGATACCTTCATGTGACTTCTTCTTTTTTCTTATGGTTCCCAACATCATCCAAGCAAATATCCTTGAGGTTATACTGGACATCTTTCAATTATCTCTTCATTTTTAAGATTTCATAATACTTTTGCTCTTTGGTTTCTTTCAAATGTAGTTAATTGCAGTCTTATTTCTATTTACCCTTGAAGATGGTGAATTTAGAATTTAGTAAGTTGTTGGTTCTGAAATGTATATGTACATTCTATCTATGCTTGTTTTTCGCACATATACATATGAATCGACCCCAAAACACTGAATTCTCCTGAACACACGAACTTGTTGTTGGATTCTCCACTGCCTTTAAAAGTGACGTATTTGGGTTGGCAGCAAATTTGAGGCCCCAAGTAATAATTTGAAGTTAAAGCTTTGATTTTAAATGGAGTAATTAGCATTGATGAATAATGAGGTTCCTTCTACTTCGCCACTGTATTCGTAGATAATCAAGTTGTGTTGACTTTGATATTTTATAAAACAATACTTTTGTGACATTGATATTCAAGTTATTTTGACTATTTAGTTTTTCCTCATTCTGTATGTGCTGCAAGGGAACTGATCAAGTTACGGTAACATGTTGTCTTGTTCTATATCTTACTTAGAAAAGGAAAAATTATTTTCCTTTTAATCTTAACTGAGCTACAATAGCTTTAGATTGCAAAGAAGCCACACCAACCTATGAATCTTGTCCAAATTATAGTTTGGATGGTCTTCCAGAATTTTTTTCCACTTATGGTGGTAGCTGAGGTCCACTTGTTCGCAACACGACTATTCGATCAGATACCTGCTGAAAATTATTCAACAGGTCATTCTTGAAACTTATTTTGCCTTTCACCAAGATAATACCCAGTATGTGTATGAGGCTGTGTTGTAGTGTTCAGCTTTTCTAGTAATCATATTTTCTTATTTTGGGCCTCGTGATGCTATCAAGGCCTAATATTGTCATAGTGTACTTGTATATGCCGTGCCTAACAACTATTTTTGCCTTTCCTAGATTCCTCTTGCATTTGTAAAATATGCAGATAGATTTACATATATTCTTGTTCTTCAGTTATGTACTGCTTTAGGTCACTTGATTTTTATGTGCATTATTTCTAGAGTCAGATTATCTCCACTGTCTGGATAATTTTCTCTATAGTTCAATTCCTGCAACACTTTTATTTTGTACAAGCATTAGTCCAATATCAAGCTAATGTGTCGCACATTAGTGAAGGAAATGAGTTGTTGTCTCCTTATTTTTACATTTTAAACTAGTTTTTGGGGTTAAATTAGACTCAAGGTCCATCCTCTTAATATTATATAAGATCTTGACACATTCATATTATTGAGAGCATCATGAAGGCCCAAAAACATAAGAGGATGAGATATCTCTGAAGACATCCATCTTTTTTTTCTGCAAAAACTTAACAATACAATTAGCATGCACTGTCACCTATCTGATTTGATACTAACTTACACATATTGATATTTATTATATGGTTTAATTTTTACAATGTTGTTGTGGTCCATCTCCACCTATTAGTCTAAGGTACAAATGCTTACAACAGAGCCTTTTGGTTTAAATTAGAAGATTTATA
This sequence comes from Capsicum rhomboideum, assembly GCA_031232105.1. Taxonomy (NCBI): domain Eukaryota; kingdom Viridiplantae; phylum Streptophyta; class Magnoliopsida; order Solanales; family Solanaceae; genus Capsicum; species Capsicum rhomboideum. The sequence continues at coordinate 59,629,086 of CP124718.1, forward strand.
TGTGGCAGAAAATTTGATAATCTCTCCCGACTTAGCCTGCATTGTACATAATTTTGGCATACCATAACTTGTCGTCTTCTTGAAATGTTATATACACTATTGAGGCATATAACATTTTATGATTTCTAGTTCTGTAGGCATCTAACGCATTATTGAAATCATAAATTTTCAAATAGAATGTTAATTCATGCATTCACTCAATGTAATGATACTTAAATTGTTGTATGCAAGTACTTTTGATCCCTGCAGTTTTTTTCTTTCTGTTCAGTTAAAAAAGATATACCATATTGTGTCAATAATGTTTCTGTACTGTGTTCTAGTGTTTGGCTTTTCTAGTAACCCTACAATTGTTTTTTTATGAAACCACAATACTTCGAGAGGATAGATATCTTTGAAGACATCTCTCGCCTCTTTCTGCGAAAACTGTAAGGGGTCGTTTGGTTGGAAACAAGTTATCCCAGGATTAATTATCTTGGGATTAGTTATCCCACCCTCAAGGTGGGATAAAAATAACACTACAATCCTGGGATAACTAACCCCAGGATGAGTTATCCCATGCATTTTATTCCAACCAAACCAAGGATTATCTCATCCTAAAATTTATCCTGGGGTTATTTATCCCTTGTACCAAACGAGCCCTGATAGTAGCAACTGTTGTGAAATTGAACTATGATCAGGGGAAGAAATAGCCCAGCTAGACACTTGAATCAAACTCTAAAATGATAAAAAGAGAAGGAAGTCTTCGGATGTTTCTTTCTTCTATTTGAGATTTCTTTTTCTTTAGAAAATCTTGTAAGCTGGAACTAATGATATGAATATGTCATCTAGCTACTCCACATAGCATATTTTATTAGTTACTTCAATTTTCTACTTAAGATTACTATAGATTCAACTATCACTTCAACTTTTTTTACTAACTGTATTTTCGCACAATATTTTGCATTTTCTGGATTAAAATAATTTATTTCTTTGAATGAAAAAATGAATCAAGCAGCAACTCTAAAGAAAAAGGTTTCAAATCCGACAGCTGAAGCGAGTTTACAAAAATGAAGCAGGGGTATGACGCTTCAAATAGTTGAAATGAGAGAGGTGAACAGAAACGACTGCTTCAACCCCTGAAGCACGAAACAAGCAAAAATGCGAGTCCATCAGAAGTGTAAGAGCCCAAAATCTTCTACATTCTTCTGGCTAAAATCATGCTCCGGTTCTTGAAAAGGTATGTATATTTCACATTTGCAAGAAAAATGCTGAAATTTTCAATGTGAAAGAGGTTGCAAGACTGTTGTTGACTCTTAATTTGACCCCTATTTAAGATTATATCAGTGCCTCTTTGATTAGTAGAGAATTAGCAACTAATGACTTAAAACAAAAAAAATAAAGTTGTCCATAGATGATAATATTTATTGGAAATGGAGGATTAAGTAGGATGAGGAACAAGCCATAATTTCTACTTCGGAGGTATGAATTTATAAGACATATACAGCTATTAGGTCTAGATTATTACATTTATTAGGTGTAGTATGAATATAGATAATGTATCAATGTTTTTGTAGATTTTTTTGGACCCCTTCAATCATAGGGACAATGAAGCTCTATTGGACATGATTATTGTTTCCTTCAATACTTTTTAGACTTGATCGGGGATTGTTGAACATGATTATTGTTTCCTTGTGGTACACTAAAAATGTGTTATAGTCTTATCCAGAATCTGTGTTAACTGTTAAACTGCTAAATGTTCTTGAATATGGAAGCTGGTACCCTGTTTGCATTTTTTGTTTCCATAAAACTAAGAAAAGGTCCATAATAGAAACTTGAATGTTCTTTCCCAAAAATTTGTCCATAAACTATTTTTAGATTTTCTACATTATTACAGAGCTTCTTTTATATCCCAGTAATAATCGAGGTACCAATATACTGTTAGACACAAATAGTTAGAACTTAACGTAGTAGCAGAGCCTTGAGAGACCTGTTAGAGACTTGTTCCACCCATATGGTATGATTTTCATGGAAGAGAACTTGTTGTCTTGAGTGGAAACTAAGAGAGTATCGTCTACCGGCTCGCAATACATTCAAGTATGTATATTTACTGGATTTAATTTTCTCTTGCATAATGTTGAAACCAATATACCTTTGATTTAAGCCACAGATATACCAATATTCCTTGATTTCAGTCCTCTTCTATCACAATCCTTAGCTATAGTTGATATATTTGGAGTAATATTATGTTAAGATTTTTCCATGAATTCACAGCTTGTACTTACACCGCCAAGTACTAGGATTGAAATATTGGAAACATCAATCTTTAGTCCAACATATAGAGGAATTAGACATCATCAACAATATATCCATCATAAATATGCTTATGCCTTTAATAGTGTTAGACAATATATCCATCACATAGAGGAATTGAAATGTTCGATTTATGATTACTGGCACTTCCACACATTCAATATAGGTTCCAGTTAGACTAACATTTTACATCAATAGGCTAGTTTACATTTTATAAGGTTGTACAAGTATTGACAAGTTACCTTTATCTCAAAAAAGGTTGTACAAGTATTGACTAATGTGGTATCTATTCAATCATCACATCTAATTTTTAAGTTTGTTGTTGATGGGTCTTGATAAAATAAGCATAGTTAGTTCAAGGAATAGCCTCTCTACTTCATCTGAGGTAGTGGTATGGACTGCATACACTTTACTATCCCCATACCCCACTTTGTGGAAATACATTGGGTATGTTGTTGTTGTTGTTGTTGTTGTTGTAGTTGGTTCAAGAAAAACAAAAAGGGACAAGTTTATGTCAAATATATTATTCTACTGGAACTTGTTAACCATAATTTCTTTTTAATTTTTAATTTCATTTTTTATGTGTAGGAAAATATGGGTGATCCAATTTGAATGGCAGCCACAAGTCAATTTCGCTCTATTGAAGTGAATGTGATGAAGAGTGTGAACAATTGTGATGTTTGAATACACATTTGGTTTTTGTAGAATTCATTGCTAGTGCACATCTTAAAATATTTCTTTATAAGTATGTGTAGCACAAGACATTGTTTTTTTGAAGTTTATTGTAAATCTATACATCTAAATTATGTATTAGCTAATTTAGTACTTGAGATCATTTATATATAGGATTATAATGTATAATTTAATTAGTGAATATATGCTAAACAAAATTGTGGGTAATTAATATTTTTATAGCTAAGAAAATTTCGCCATTGAAGTGTGGCCATAGGGACATCATGTACATTAGCAAAGGTTACATTCTACAAATGTTGCCACAGAGGAGATAGAAAATGCTACGCTTTATAAGCGAGGCCAATAAAGAAGCAAAGGCCACACTTGAAAGTGTAGTTTTATGTAATAAAAGTGTTGCTATATGAGCTACTGCAAAGTGTGGCCTTTGTATCTTATGGGCCACGCTTTTGAAGCGTAGCTGCTAAGGCAACACTTAAAAAGCGTGGCCTAAAGGCAAAGGTTACGCCTCTTTAGCCCACCCCTGAAAAAGTGTCGCCTAAAGTCAAAAAGTGTGGTCTTTGATCAAAGACCACACTTTTTGCTAGATTAGGCCACACTTTACAGAGGTGGCTAAAAGCCTAAAATGTTGTAGTGTTTGTCCAGCAAATCTTTCAATTGCTCCTTCAATTCATGCAATTCTGCTGGAACCATTCTATATGGAGGAATAGAAATAAGCTGAGTGCCTGGAATCACATCAATTCCAAATTCTACTTCCCGCTCTGGGGGTAAGCCTGGAAGATCCTCTGGGAATACATCAAGAAATTCATTGACCACTGGAACCAACTGCGGAATTAGTGGTTCCACTTCAGTAACTTTTACCCGTACTAGATGACATATATAACCCTTAGCAATCATTTTTTTGGCTTTCAAATAGGAAATAAATCTTCCTCGTGGTGCCCCTACATTACCCTTCCATTCAAGAATATTTTCTTACGGAAAACCAAATTGCACCTTCTTGGCTCAGCAATCTACTGTAGCATAACAAGAGGCCAACCAATCCATTCCCATGATCACATCAAAATCCACCATATCTAATTTAATGAGATCGGCCAATGTATCATGACCACACACCCTTACCACACAATTATGATATAGTATTTTTTGCAATAATATATTCACCGATCGGTGTAGACACTTCAATTGCTTTAATTAATAATTCTGGTGCCTTTGCAAATTTCGCAGCAACCAATGGAGTAACATAGGAAAATGTAGAACCTGGGTCAATCAATGCATATACATTATATGAGAATATGGGTAATGTACCTGTGATAACATCTGGGGAAGCCTCTAAATTCTGTCGGTCTACTAACGCATAAGTGCGATTCTGAACCCCACTAGTACTGGCTGCTACTCTAGCACCCCTACCACGGCCAATAGACTGCACACCTCGGCCCAGTGAAGGAACCGATGCTGATGATGCAACGGCTGATCCTGCCGATCATGCTATACCACCCATGCTCCTCTGGGGAAACTCTCTCATCATGTGTCCTGTCATGCCGCACCAGAAACAAGCATTTGTCCCCACTCTACATGTACCTGTATGAATACGCCCGCAGTGCTGACACTGCTGACGAGAAAAACCTGTTGTCTGTGATCTGTGACCTCCACTACTCTGCCCAGCTGGACCACCTCTAAAGCCTCTAAACTGAGAGTGTGCACCTGCTGTGGAATGCGAGAACGATGGTCTAGGAAACATACGAGGCCTAGATCTTCCTTGGGACATCATAGGTGGTCCCATAGGTCTAGCCCTTTTTGACTGGCCCCTATCAAATTCATGTACCCTTCGTCTCTGCCTTTGATCTTCCATTTTCTGGGTGAAGGCCTGAATTCTCGCTATATCAATGTCTTTGTTCAAGGCAGCAATAGTGCAATCCCTTACCAAATATGGCTCTAGTCTGTCCACGTAGCGATGGATACTATCTGTCATTGTAGCCACCATATTTGGCGCATATCGAGCCAAGGAATTAAATTGCAAGCTATATTCTCTGACACTTAAATTTCCTTGACGGAGATTTAAAAACAGATCCGCACGTGCCTCACGGATCTCATACAGCAAGTAATGATCAAGGAAAGCCGCTTTAAACTCTTCTTACGTAGGTAGATTAGCACCAATATCACAGGATTTCTTCCAATCCTCGTACCACAAATATTGCCTCCCCTTTTAATCTGTACGCAACAAGTTCAACTGTCTCTACCCCCATCACGTGCATAACTTCCAAGGCCCTCTAAATTTGATCCACGAAGTCCAGTGGATCTGCTTTTGGATCTGACCCTGTGAAGATAGGAGGGTCCAGTTTCAAGAAATTCTGTGTTCTGCGACTTGCCACTCTAGTCGCATCATCATCATGTGTCATTGGGCTAGCTCGTCCTTGACTCTGGGCTGCCACTAACTGTGTTATCATATGAATTGCATTTCTAAGATCCTGATCTGTGGCATTCATTGGTGGTTCTGCGGGTACTTCTCTACCAACTGGCTCCTCCGGAGCTGGAAAAGTAGACGAAGACCGCGATGAAATTTCAGCATTTTCTCCACCTTGACTAGCTTGGTCAGGTGGTAGTCTACTCATTCCTTCTTCAGCAGGCACATCTACCTACTTCCCTTTACCTCTACCTCTACTCGTGATTGGCATTTTGACTATACCAAAGAAAAATAATTACCACGATCAGATTCAATTCAACTTACAACACTGGCTCTATTGCACGATCTAGAAGTGAAGAAAAGAAACAACATCCTAAATGTCCCTAGCCTCCTACTTATAAATGTGGTGCACCACACATCGATAAGTAAGAATCTACTCAGACACGGCTTTGTAGACACCCTTAGAACGACCTGCTCTGATACCACTTTTGTCACACCCTGAATACCATCGGGAAGGGTTGGCACTCATAGCTGACAAGGCCTGAGAGAACTGAGCTTTGTCTCTATTCAATCATATGCATGCCATAAGAAACCCATAATCACATAATAGCTATAGGTACCAACAATGGAATTCATGGAACATGATATATATATACACCAAAACTTGGCCGTGGAGGCCACCAAGTCAAGAATGACATATACCTTTTACATTTATACACCCACATCCGTCTACAAAAGCCTCTAACAAATGCATTGACCAAATGAACTAAAAGTCGGGACAAGTCCCCGCTTTATACTACATGTACAACACCAAAACGTATGTACAACTATGACTAGAAGAAGCCCCGAACTAACTAGAGCTCACAAAAGATAAGCAACACTGGCAACCTACTGTGGAGGCGTACTAGGACCTGCGCCTGCAGCAAGTAAGGTAAATTCCCCAAGAGGGGTCAGTACGAAGAATGTACCTAGTATGTAAGGCCATATGAAACTTGTAAGATATGAAAATATGTCAAGAACTCAAGTTCAAATCCATAACCAATATAGATAAGTCACAATGTATATGAGTCACAATTCTATACTTTGGAAACCAGGTATGTTGCTTTCATTACATTCTTTGTATCTTTACTTCCATGATTATTCATCTTTGCCTTTGACCTGTGATACCCAGGCCCAGGCCCCGACTGAACAGTGGTTTTTAAACATAACATAGGGTTATGTTGGGATCGGCTCGAGCTAGGCTTATTCCCCTAGAGCTACCACCCTATGAATCAATATATATATCGGGATCGGCTCGAGCTAGGTTAGTATCTCTAGAGCTGCCACCCATACAACATTTCAGGTTCGGCTCGAGCTAGGTTATTACCCCTAGAGCTTCCCCCTGTCAGGATTGGTCCGAGCTAGGCTTATGCCCCTAGGACTGCCCCCTGATCCAACAACCTCGGGATCGGCTTGAGCTAGGCATTTTTCCCCCAAAGCTGCCAGCCATACTTGATCATTGACCACATATGCATTACTTTGTTTATTACTTTGAGATTGATACCTTGATAGTCACAACTTTACTTGAAGCTTTGGACCATTAACCAATGAGTGAGGGACATGTGAATAAACATTGTTGGAAACATAGCCTTATTGGAAACACATCACCATTGGTACCATTAAATAATAATCAATGAACAAGATACATGAGTATAACCACTATTGGAACTTTGGAACATAACATTGTTGAGCTTTTGGAGCATTATTCATGAATATGAGACATGAGATTCACAATTGATCAATGAGTAGGAAATATATGATAATGACCATTAATAACCGGATATAGAATACCTTAGCACATTTCGGGATGGGACAAGCGTAATGTCAATGTGAATACTATTCGCCATAGAAAGATACGGACAGAGTAACCTTACATACCTTGTATTCTCAATACGAATATACAATCCTATAGGTGTATACAATAGTCCCTCTCCTTCTTTATGTGTCACTCTACAACACAAATATATAACGGGATTCACATTAACTATCAACTACTTTACAAATGTATATAACATCAATGAGTTACATGTTTGCCTTTAAACATGCCATTTCCCCTTGACAAAACCATTGATGAAATTATTATTCCAAAAATCCCCCAATATTCCATACATTGACCAATACATTTCACCACAACACTTCTCCTTTACACTTTCTTATCCCCACCATATCACAAATAATCTATCAAATTACCTTAATACACCTCATAGCACATATAGGCCAAAATCCCACAATTTACACTTTTAGAAAAATAACAAGTGTAATAACAAAATCACACCATACATGTTCATATTTTATCCATACCATGCTCTTTCATCAAAGTCACAGGTCATAATTCAAGCTTGGATCTCATGGATCACAAATCTTATATAAAAATACAAAGTACCATGTCCACCATTTCCAAGAATAACCAACATGATATACATAATCTAACATGCATATAATATGTTAATCCATGAGAATAAATACTTACCAAGGCTTGGAATAGGATTATCTTGTCCAAAGAGTCCCAAGGAAATATTTGCTTTAGGGTTTGGAAGAGTAGAGAAATGTTTGAGAAATATCCAAAAAGGTATGAGAGTCTTTGTGAATAAAATCTGATTTGGGGACTTTATATAGACCTCAAGTCATCCTTAGACACATTTGGCATTAATTGATATGTTTACTTGGTCAAATATTGGAAGAATGTGTCATTTTGCCTTTGGGACTCTCATTTTGGCTCACTTTGGGCCTCAAATTGGGCCCAAAAACTTATCTCAACTTAGCCAACCATATTCCATGTATAACCAACCATATATCTCATGTTTAAATAATTCCATAATGTCGCGACAATATTCTCTTACGAGTTTCTCATTCGTAGTCTCAATCGCAAAAATAGGAATTCTCGTCGCCCATGGCTACATTGAACATGTTGGATAATTATTTATATTTCATGATTTGATCATGTAGGAGTGTATTGAAGTGTATGAAGCTTTAACAAAGCTCAAAGAACTCCAAAGAACCAAAAGAACCCATATAAGAATCGACGTAGAATTGCGTTGCGAAACGAGCTCGGAAGAGCAAATCTTTGTAACTTGCACCACTGCTGCAAAGCAAGGCAGTGGCGCAAGAAATGCACCCCCTCTGAATCAGGTGGCTTGCATCACACCCCCTGAAACAGGGAGTGGCGCAAGTTTCCATGATTTGCTGAATTTTTTGGCCATTTTTCCAACACTTGCATATCGTCCAATACCGTATCAAAACACTACAAAATACTTACTTAGTGATCTTAATAATCAAGTAAACATGACTCCAAGTCACCAAATGAGGTTAGAATGTGTATGGGGTATTACACAAATGCTCCACGAAATCACAAAACACCTCCTACGAAGGTCTAATCGTACATATTAGGTCCGATATCAAATGTTTCACCAATGACACTATAAAAAACATACCCATGGAATCTCAACACCTAGGTAGATATGAACCCAAGGTATCAAATGAGGTTAGAAAAAGTACGGGGTGTTACATTGCCTGATTTATCAATATCAAAGTTGAAGGGTTCTCCTGATTTGTGTTTGAAAAGGGGTCATATATTTTCTCTATGCTCATTGTATGGTAGAAAGATGGTGCCTTTCTTATTTGGCTTATGTGCACGCTACCAATATTGATTCACTACCTTATTTGGATTCTATGAAAGTTGTGAAGGAGTTCATGGATGTGTTTCCTATTGACTTACCTGGTGTTCCTCTGGATAGGGATATTGATTTTGCTACTGATACGGATTTGGACACTATGCCCATTTATATTCCTACTTATAGAATGTCTCCAATATAATTGAAGGAACAATTGTATGATTTATTGAGTAAAGGTTTATATTAGGCCGAGTGTTTCACCTTGGGGTGCTCCTATCTTGTTTGTATAAAAGAAGGATGGTACCACGCACATGTGTATTGATTATCGATAATTGAACAAAATGACTATCAAGAGCAAGTATCCTCTTCATTGTATCAATGATTTGTTTGATAATCTTAGGGTGCTTAATTACCACTAGCTGAAGATTAGAGCTCTAGATATTCTTAAGATTGATTTTAAGATGAGGTATGGCTACTATGAGTTCTTGGTTATGTCTTTTGGGTTGACCAATGCCTTGACGATGTTTATGGATTTGATGAATCGAGTATTTCATCCTTATCTTGATAATTTTGTGATTGTGTTCATTGACGACATCTTGGTTTATTTCAAGAATGAAGCTAATCATATGAGGTTCGTACTTCAAAGATTAAGGAATGAGGAATTGTATGTAAGGTTCCCTAAGTGTGAGTTTTGGTTGGATTTTGTTCCTTTCTTGGGTCATGTGGTGACCAAGGATGATATCATGGTCGATTTGGCCAAATTGACGGTGATACGTGATTGGCATATGCCTACTTTCCTTATCGAGATTTGGAGTTTTATTGGGTTAGTGGACTACTATCGGCGGTTTGTAGAGGTCTTCTCTTTTGTTGTAGCCGTTTTGACTAAGCTGACTCAGAAAAAGGCTATTTTCTAGTGGCTGAATGAGTGTGAAAGGAGCTTTCAAAAGTTCAAGGAATTGTTGACTTCAACTCCTAACTTGGCTTGATCCGAGGAGGGCATGGGTTTTACCATGTTTTGTGATGCTTCTTGAGTTATCTTGGGTGGCATGTTGATGCAAAATGGTAAGGTAATAGCTTATGCTTCTCGATAGTTAAAGGTCCATGAGATGAACTATGCTACTTATAATTTGTCATTAGCGACAATTATGTTAGTGTCAAAGTTTTGCCACTACTTGTATGGTGTTTATTGTAAGATTTTCCCTGATCATCATATCCTTCAGTACTTCTTCAGTCGGTGAGATCACAATATGAGCCTCATTGATGGTTGGAGTTTATTAAAGAATATGATATCACTATCCTTTGCCATCCTAGCTGGGCTTATATGGTACCGAATGACTTAAGCTAGAAGGCGGTGAGTATGGGGAGTTTGACTTATTTTTTAACTGAGGACCAACCTTTGGCTTTGTACGTGCAGTCTTTGGACAACCAGTTTATTCAACTTGATATTTTAGTTCCCGAGCGTGTTTTAGCTTGCGTTGAGGCTAGATCTTTATTGATGGAGCAGATATAAGCTCGACAGTTAAATAATGAAAAGTTGAGAGTGATACATGATAATGTGTTAATCGGTGATCCAAAGGCAATATTTCATAGTCCCGTGAGTTTTTGGAGGATTAGTGGTTATTTTTTTGTGCCAAAGGTTGTGACTTGAATATACTTATCTTGGAGGAGGCTCATAGTTTGAGGTATTCTATCCATCCAGGAGTAGCTAAGATGTACCATTACTTGAAGCAACACTATTCGTGATATGGGATCAATAAAGACATTATGGAGTTTGTGGCCAAGTGTTTTAATTGTCAATACTGTTAAGTATGAGCATCCGATTGAATGGTATAATGCAACTGATGCCTATCCTAGAGTGAAAATGGGAGCGTATTACTATAAACTGGAATTTGTAGATAGGTTGACTAAATTGGTGCACTTTGTACCTATGAAGGTAAATTGTAATGTGGAAAAGTTGGACAAGATCTACACTTGAGAGATTTTTTTTATTGCATGATGTGTCTCTCTCAATTATTTTTGATAGAGATACTTTGTTTACCTCAAATTTTTAGAGTTCTATATAGAGTTAGTGGGGACACGACTTGAGATGTGTATGGCATATCAACCTTAGACGGATACCATTCAGGTGTTAGAGGACATACTTCGAGTTTGTGTTATAGATTTTTGTGGTCATTAGAACTAGTTCTTGCCTTTAGCAGAGTTTCCCTTCAACAATAGTTACCATTCCAGGATTCAGATGTCACTTTTTGAGGCTTTTTATTTGAAGAGGTGCAGATCACCCATGGGATGATTTGATTCCTTTTAGGTTAAGCCTTAGAGTACTGACTTGTTGCGAGACTCAATAGATCAAGTGAGATTGTTTCAGCAGGGACTTGTAAGTACCCAGAGTAGGCTGAAGAGTTATGCCAATCGATGGGTTCGTGATCTGGTGTTCATGCTTGGTGAGAGGGTTTTGTTGAAGGTATCACCCATGAAGTGTGTGATGAGATTTGGGAAGAATGGGAAGCTTAGTCCAAGATTCATTGAACCTTTTGAGATTCTTCAAAAATTTAGAGATGTGGCCTATAGGTTGGCTTTACGTCCACAACTGGAAGTTATATTCCACAACTATAAGTTATACTTTCGATATTTCATTTTTTGATGTTACTATCCTGATAATTTGAATGTGATCTGGTGGGATTCAATTGCTTTAGATCATGATTTGACCCTTAAGGAGAATCCTATTTCTATTTTGGATAGGCAGACTAGAAAGTTGAGATCCAAGAATATTGACTCAATGAAAGTCCAGGGAGACAAGAAGCTAAATAGGAGGTTTAGTCCTATATGCAGAGTAGATACCCCCAGTTTTGTACTGATTTAGGTACTTCATTTGCTCTTTTATTCGAGTATAAATATGTTTCTTATTGGTAGACAATGTAACAATTCTCATGGTAAGTTTTAGATTTTTTTTATGTTTTGATCATTTTTCCCTTCCCTGTTTTTGCTTTTTTTCATTTACGAGTTGTGGACATGGTTGGCACAGTCCCCGAAGTATTTGGGAGTGATTTATATGAGTTTGAGGTTTGAGTAGCCTTTAAAGTGGTATAGTTTACTTTGGTCAATATTTTTTGATTCGAGTGTCGGATGGTAATTCTGTTAGTTCCACTAGATTCGAAATGTCTATTTTTGGTTAGTAGTGTGGTTTGTTCAGGTTTTGAGACAATATTGTGAGTTTTGAGTGTTTGAGTAAAAACTAGTTATTTTGGTCTAAAAGGGTTCTTGTGGTGTAACTAATTGATAACAACCTCTTTTCGTAATTTTAATGGTTCTATTGAGTCCGGAACATAGAAATTAGCCTAGTAGCACTATCGAGTTATTTTTGTGAGGTCTCGAATGAATCTCTAGGGTTCAATCATGACACTTTCTTGTCAAAATTCACTGCTAGTATAGTTTTTGGTGTAACATTTGGTCTTTCATCACAATTACATGGCCACATGTCGAGATCGTGTGGCTTGACCCAATGACTCGTCATGATTCCGAGGTAGGGCACTGTGATCGCTAGGAGTTAGCTGTAACACCACGTACCTTCCCTACCCTACTTGATAACCTTGAGCCATGTTTACCCTAGGTTCGAGAGCAATAAGTATGTATTTTGCATTGTTATCGATGGAACATTTGATAGTGTGCTAGTAAATGTGATTAGATCTTTGTAGTAGGTGGTGTTTGTGACTTTGTGGAGAATTTGTGGGGTGAAAATTGAGGTTTAAGGGACATCCAAGCAAAGGATCTTAAGATAAGAGGTAAGCAAAAGGTTGGAACTTGAAAGATCCAACCAAATCCGCAAAGAAAAGACGAAATCAAAAATTTGGCAGGGGGCACTGCAAGTGGCGTGCCAGGCTTGGCCTAAATTTTTGTTAGCACAGGCAGCAAGGGGGCGTGCCCAAGGGCGTTCCACGCCTCCCCTGCCCACCTTTCTTTTGCTAAAATTTTCTCTAAGTGTCTAAAGCGCCCCGGGGTGTGCCGGGGTGCTTTTTGCCCAATTTCTTCTACGATTATAAGTCTATAAAAAGGACTTTTGGGTTATGGTATCATTATTCCGTCATAGTAGGACTACTCTTGAGTAATTTTCGCATCCTAGTTGGGATTAATTCTTCGTCACAAGTGTTTTATCAAATTATGTTAAATTAAGCCATGAGTGGCAAAAAATCGCATATTCTTGAGGATTGAGGCTACGAATATGAGTCTTGTGAGCTGAATATTGTTGTGACACTTATGAAATTATTTAAACATGATATATATGATGTATTACACATTAAATTTGGTGGGTTAAGATGACATGTGTTATTGGGCTCAATCTAAAGCCCAAAATGAAGCCATAGTGCATGGGCCCAAAGGGAAAAATGACCCATTTTTCCATTTGACCAAGAAAAATGGAATTTAATGCCCAAGGATTGGCTAAGGATGACTTGAGTACTATATAATGGCCAAAAATCAGATTTTTTATTTATTCTAACTCTCATGCCTTTCTAGACAATTACAAGATATTTTCTCTCAATCCCTAATAACCCTAAGGCACTTCTTTGGGCAAGATCATCATTTTACAAGTTTGGGTAAGTGATTATTCTTATGGATTAATATATTATATGCATGGGAGAGTATGTATATCATGATGGTTATGTCTAAAAGTTTAAATAATGCATTTTTGCTTTTTTCTAAAAGATGTGTCATCCATGGGATTTAAACTTGAAAGGAGAAATGGGGTTTTGATGAAAATGCATAGTACAGATGAAATATCAACATGTATGGTTTGGTTATGTTCCTTAACTTGTTATTTTTCTATTAGTATAAATTGTGGGATTGTTGTCGATATGTTGTTATGAAGTGTATTGAGGTGACTTGATGGAGTAATTGTGATGTTGTGGTGATGGAGAAGTGTAAAGTATGAACTTGGTGTGACATGCTATTGGTTTATGAGGTATTGGTAAATGTATGGAATGTTGTGGTATTGTTGGTATGATAATTTCATAAATGGTAGTCAAGGGGGAAATGTCATGTTAAGGCAATCATGTAACTCATTATCGTTATATGCATTTGTAAGGTAGTTGGTGGTTAATGTAAACTCCTTTATGTACTTGTGTTATAGAGTGAAACGTAAGGAAGGAGCTGGACTATTGTGTGCATATTTAGGATTGTATATTCATATTGGGAAGATAAGGTATGTAAGATTATTCTTTCCGTATCCTTCTGCAACACATATTGTTTACATAATCATCGTACTTCTTCCATTCCAAAATGTTCTAAGGCATCTCATTTCAGGTTGTCATGTATTGATATTCTTATGTCCCTTATTTGTGGATCAAGTGTTGTTCATATGTCTCTTCATCATGGACTGATGTTCCAAAACTCCAATAATGTTGCGACTATCAACATATCAATCTCTCAAAAGTAAGAAATTAAGTAATGCATATTTGTGAGTTGTAAGAGTATGGGTGGTAGCTCTAGAGGCATAAGCCTAGTTCGATCCAATCCTGAATTTGTTGGATCAGGGGGCAGTCTTAGAGGCATAAGCCTAACTCGGGCCGATCCTGACAGGTGGTAGCTTTATAGGTAATAACCTAGCACGAGCCGAACCTGATATGTTGGTTTATGGGTGGCAGCTCTAGAAGGAATAACCTAGCTCGAGCCGAGCCTGATATCTTGACTTATGGGTGGTAGCTCTAGAGGTATAAGCCTAGCTCGAGCCGATCCCAACATAACATTATGTTATGTTAAGACCCACTGATTAGTTGGGGCTCGGGTACGATATGAGATGAGTGATGATGAATAATTGTTAGAAGCAAAACAATTATGAATATAAGGTACATGGTTCTACATATGCAGAATGATGGTTTATCCATATTGACTATTCTCTTGTATTTGAAATCATTGGAATATTTATGTGTCTTACAGTTTCATATGGCCTTACATACTTAGTACATTCTTCATACTGACCTCCCTTGGGGGGGCTTACCTTACTTGCTGCAGGCACAGGTGCTAGTAGACCTCCGCAGTAGGCTTCGAGGAATCTGCAGAATATTGGTGACCTCCAGTTGGTTCGGGGCTTTCCGAGATGTCTATGTACATTTATTTTGGTATTGTATATGTGTATTGAGTGGGGTCTTGTCCTGACTCTAGGTTGGTTATGGTTATGCATCTGTAGAGGCTTTGTAGGTGTTGTGGGACAGACAAAGAAAATGTAAGGAACGTATGTTTTGTCTTGGTGGCCCTGACGGCCAAGTTTCACATATGTATATATCACATGTTTCCATGACTTCCGCTACTGGTATCTTATATCTCTATGTGATGGTGCTGCATATTGAGTGGCATGCATATGAATGGACATGAGTAAAGATTGGTTCCCTCGGGTCTTATCGGCTTCGGGTGCCAGTCCGCCTTGTTGGAATTCGGGTCGTGACAAAAGTGGTATCAGAGCAGGTCGTTCTAAGGGTGTCTACAAAATCGTGTCTGAGTAGAGTCTTACTTATAGATGTGTTGTGCACCACATTTATAAGTAGGAGGCTATGGGACATATAGGAGTTGTTTCTGTTCTTCAATTCTTAGATCGTGCATTAGAGCCAATATTGTAGTGGAATCATATCTAACCACTTGACTTGGTTTTATTTTGTATAGTAAAACGCAGATTACAAGACGAGGTAGAGGTAAAGGTAAGCAAGTAGATATACTTGCCGGATAAGGAACCAGTAGATCACCACCTGACCAAGCTAGTCAAGGTGGGGCTGACGCTGAGGTTGCATCGCGGTCTTCTTCTACTTTTCCAGCTCCAGAAGAATCGACAAGGAGAGAAGTATCTTCGAAACTGCCCGTTAATACTATTGAGAAGGATTTAATGAGTGCGGTGCAAATATTGACCCGTGTAGTTACTGCACAAGCTCAAGGACAAGCTCTTGTGCAGCAAAAGGAGGGACAGAGGCAGAGGAGGAGGATGTAAGAATTGGAAGGAGGATCGTCAAAAAGAGCTAAACCCATTGGACAAGTCATGGCATCCCAAGGAGGATTTGGTCCTCGGATTTTTCACAAACCGCTTAGGCCATCATTTCCCCATTCCACAACAAATACTCCCCATCTATTCCAAGGGTTTAAAAGCAACCGATTTGGGAAAGGAAGTAAGACTCAGCACTTATGGATAGGGGGTATCGAGCACGAGGAAGTATGAGCCAATTGAGGTCTTCTCATCAGCAGTGTCATCGCTACAGAAGGTATCATTTAGGTTAGTGCCGGTTGGGAACAAATGTCTGCTTTTGGTGTGGCATGCCAGGGTATATGGTGAGAGAGTGCCCACAAAGAGGCATGGGTGGTATGACACGACCTACGGTATCAGCCATTGCATTATCATCGACAAATGTACGACCTACTGGTCGTGGTAGAGGGGCTAGAGGAGCAGCTAGTTCCAGTAAAATTTTGGACAGTACCTATGTCGTGGCGCATCGACAGACATTTGAGGCTTCTCCTGATAAAGTGACAGGTATATTATCTGTCTTTTCACATAATGTATCTGCATTGAATGATTCGGGTTTTACCCTATCATATGTTACTCCATTGAGTGTTAAAAAAAACAAATTTGTCAAAGGACACTACAATTTTTAGTTACCTATTTGAGGTACCGACAACAAAAGGTGAATCGATTGTAGCTAAAAGAGTGTGTCGTAATTATGTGATAACTGTGTGTGGCCATGATACATTAGCTAATCTTATTGAATTGAAAATGGTGGATATTGATGTCATAATGGGTATGGATTGGTTGGCTTCTTGTTATGCCACGGTAGATTACCGGGCTAAGAAGGTACATTTTCATTATCCACAAGAAAATGTTCTTGAATGGAAGGGTAATGTGGGGGAACCAAGGGGAAAAATTTATTTCCTATCTTAAAGAAAGGCAAATGATATTCAAGGGGTATATATGTCATTTAGTCCGAGTGCAAGATGCTGATGTGAAACCACCAAGTCCTTAATCGGTTCCGGTGGTTAATGAATTCCTCAATGTATTTCCTGATAATCTTCTAGGCTTACCCCCAGAACGGGAAGTAGAGTTTAGTATTGATGTGATTTCATTCCAAGCATTTCGTCTATCTCTATTCCTCCGTATAAAATGGCTCCAGCAGAGCTACGGGAATTAAAAGAGAACAAGTCACAGGTTTTGTGGACAAAGGATACATAAGATCTAGTATTCCCTTTGGGGTGCGTCCGTGTGAATATAAAAAAAATGATGATGAAATGACACATTGAGAATGTGTATTGACTATTGGCAACTGCATAAGGTAACGATCAAGAACAAATATCCCCTCCCTAGAATTGACGATCTAGTTAACCAATCACAGGGTGCTACATATTGACAAAAATAGACTTGAGATCAGATTATCATCAAGTCAGGGTTAGATAAAAAGATATACCCAAGACAGCTTTCCAAACACGATAAGACCATAAGGAATTCTCAGTTATGTCAGTTGGACTAACAAATGCACCAAATGTTTTTGTTTTATGGATTTGATGAATAGGGTGTTCAAATCATTCTTGGATATATTTGTGGCTGTGATCATAGATGATATTCTTGTTTATTTGAGATCACAAAAGGACCATCCCAGTCATTTACAACAGGTGTTACAGATTCTCCTGGATTGTAAGTTGTATGCCAAGTTCTCTAAATGTGAATTTTGGTTAAAATCCATATGAAGGAATTCGAGTTGATACTTAATATATTGCAGCGGTGAAAAAAGATTGGCCAAGACCTACGACGCCTACGGAAATTCGTAGTTTCTAGGGTTGGCAGGTTATTACCGAAGGTTTGTTGAAGGGTTTTCTTCAATTGCTGCACCTTTAATGAAGCTTACACACAAGGCAGTCAAGTTTCAATGGAATGATGCATGTGAGAAAAGTTTCCAAGAGTTGAAAGATAAATTAACTTCCACACCAGGTTTAGTACTTCCCGAAGGCACAGAAGGCTATGCAGTGTATTGTGATGCTTCCAGGGTTGGCCTCGGATGTGTATTGATGCAGCATGGTAATGTGATAGCGTATACCTCACGACAGTTGCATACACATGAAAGAAACTATCCCGCACATGATCTTAAGTTAGTAGTCATAATATTTGCTTTAAAGATATGGCGCCACTAGTTGTATGGGATTCACGTTGATTTACACCGATCATAAAAGATTGTAGTAGTATATGTTTAAGCAGAAGGACCTAAACTAGGCAACAAAAGTGGCTGGAACTTGTAACAGACTACGACACCAAAGGTGGATGCAATTACAAAAAGATTATGATAGGAATATCTTATACCATCCGGGAAAAGCAAACGTGGTAACCAATGCATAAAGTTTCAAAGAAATTTGAAGCACTAGCAGCCAGTCGACGAAAAAGTAAGGTATAGTCAAGGATCTATATCAATTAGACAGCTTGGGGGTTCATCTTCTTGAATCTCCAGATGAAGGGGTTATTGTGCAAAATGCAGCAGAATCCTCCTTAATAGCTGAAGTGAAAGAGAAGCAGTTTGCGGATCCTATGTAATTGCAACTGAAAGAAAATGTACAACAGGGTCTGACTAAGGCCTTTGATCTTACACAAGAAAGGGTACTTCAATGTCAAGGTAGATTGTGCGTACCGGATGTAGATGAGCTGAGGAGACGAATTATGATAGAGGCGAATCATTCATGATATTCTATTCATCCCTACCAAAATGTACCATGATTTGAAGAAATGTATTGGTGGGGAAATATGAAAAAGAACATTGCAGAATTTGTAGCTCAATGCCCAAATTGTCAGCAAGTGAAAGTAGAGCATCATAAACCAGGAGGTTACATGCAATGTATCAATCTTCCAGTCTGGAAATGGGATATGATTAATATAGATTTTATAACAGGTTTGCCTCGTACACTGCGGAAACTTGATTCTATATGGGTTATAGTTGACAGGCTTACCAAGTTAGTGCATTTCCTACCAGTCAAGACCACCTATACAGTTGAGGATTATGCAAGATTGTATGTTAAAGAAATAGTGTGGTTACATGGGATTCCGATCTCCATTATATCAGACAGGGAGCTCAATTTACTGCACATTTTTGGAGATCTTTTAAGCAGAGTTTGGGTACACAAGTGACTTTGAGTACGACTTTCCATCCTCAGACGGATGGACAAGTAGAACGTACTATCCAAGCACTTGAAGATATGCTACGAGCTTGCACGTTAGATTTTCAAGGCAGTTGGGATGACCATTTGCCTCTTATTGAATTTTCTTACAACAATAGCTATCATTCAAGTATTAAAATGATACCTTATGAAGCTTTGTATGGAAGGAAATATAGATCACCAATCGGATGGTTTGAAGCAGGTGAAACTGCTTTACTTGGGTTGGATCTTGTTCATCAGGCTATGGAGAAAGTTAAAGTGATCCAACAGTGGCTACAAACGGCCCAAAGTCGACACAAGTCATATGCTGATGTTAGAAGAAGAGGGTTTGAATTCGCCATAGGTGATTGGGTATTTTTGAAGGTGTTACCGATGAAAGGGGTAATGCGATTTGGGAATAAAGGGAAGTTGAGTCCCCGTTATATAGGCCCATATGAAATTATTAGAAGATTTGGGAAAGTTGCGTATGAATTGGCACTACCACAAGAATTCTCCTCAGTCCATCTAGTGTTTCATGTTTCGATGCTTCAAAAGTGCGTAGGAGATCCATCACGCTTTACTCATATTAAAGATGTGCAATTTACGAAGGATCGTACCTATGAAGAGATACCTATTTCCATTCTGGATAGACAAGTGAAGAGGTTGAGGAATAAAGACATAGTTTTTGTAAAGGTACTTGGGCGAAATCAACTAGCAGAATAGATCACATGGGAAGTCGAGGAAATAATGAAGTCCAAGTACCCTCATCTATTTCAAATGGAAGAGAATGTTCAAAATGCGGGATCGAGGTGATAACAAGTAAGTATTTATGAGCATTATGTGTATATGTATATATATATATATGCTAATATAGAAATGCATTTGTTGTAATTGAGAAGATGTTGTTAACATTCGAGAACGAATGTTCCTAAGGGGGAAAGAATGTAACACCCCGTACCTTCTTGATAACTTTGAGCCATGTTTACCCTAGGTTCGAGAGCAATAAGTACGTATTTTGCATTGTTATCGATGGAACATTTGATATTGTGCTAGTAAATATGATTAGACCTTTGTAGTAGGTGGTGTTTGTGACTTTATGGGGTGAAAATTGAGGTTTAAGGGACATCCAAGAAAAGGATCTTAAGATAAGAGGTAATCAAAAGATTGGGACTTGAAAGATCCAACCAAATCCGCAAAGAAAAGTCAAAATCAAAAATTTGGCATGGGGCGCTGCAGGTGGGGTGCCAGGCCGCTTTGGCTTAAATTTTTATTGGCACAGGGAGCAAAGGGGCATTCCCAAGGGCGTTCCAGGACGCCACTTCCCACCTTTCTTTTGCTGAAAATTTCACTAAGTGTCTAGGGCGCCCAGGGGCATGCCGGGGTGCTTTTTGCCCGATTTCTTCTACGATTATAAATCTATAAAAAGGACTCTTTGGTTATGGTATCATTATTCCATAATTGTAGGACTAATCTTGAGTAAGTTTTGCATCCGAGTTAGGATTAATTCTTTGTCATAAGTGTTTTATCAAATTATGTTAAATTAAGCCATGAGTGGCAAAAAATCGCGTATTCTTGAGGATTGAGGCTACGTATATGAGTCTCGTGTGTTGAATATTGTCGTGACACTTATGAAATTATTTAAACATGAGATATATTATGGATTACACATTAAATTTTGTGGGTTAAGATGACATGTGTTATTGGGATCAATTTAAATCGCAAAATGAAGCCAAAATGCATGGGCCCAAAGGGAAAAATGACCCATTCTTCCATTTGACCAAGAAAAATGGCATTTAATGCCAAAGGAATGGCTAAGGATGTCTTGAGTACTATATAAAGTCCAAAAATAAAGATTTTTTATTCATTCTAACTTTCATGCCTTTCTAGACAATTACAAGATATTTTCTCTCAAACCCAAATAACCCTAAGGCACTTCTTTGGGCAAGATCATGATTTTACAAGTTTGGGTAAGTGATTATTCTTATGGATTAATATATTATATGCATGGGACAGTATGTAGATCATGATGTTTATGCCTAAAAGTGTAAATAATGCATTTTTGCTTTTTACTAAAAGATGTGTCATCCATGGGATTTAAACTTGAAAGGAGACATGGGGTTTTGATGAAAATGCATATTACGGATGAAATATAAACATGTATGGTTTGGTTATGTTCCTTAACTTGTTATTTTTCTATGAGTATAAATTGTGGGATTGTTGTCGATATGTTGTTATGAAGTGTATTGAGGTGACTTGATGGAGTAATTGTGATGTTGTATGATGGAGAAGTGTAAAGTATGAATTTGGTGTGACATGCTATTGGTTTATGATGTATTGGTCAATGTATGAAATGTTGTGGTATTGTTGGTATGATAATTTCATAAACAGTATTGTCAAGGGGGAAATGTCATGTTAAGGCAATCATGTAACTCATTATCGTTATATGCATTTGTAAGGTAGTTGGTGGTTAATGTAAACTCCGTTATGTACTTGTGTTATAGAGTGAAATGTAAGGAAGGAGCTGGACTATTGTATGCACATTTAGGATTGTATATTCATATTGGGAAGATAAGGTATGCAAGGTTATTCTTTTCGTATCCTTCTGCAACACATATTGTTTACATGATCATCGTACTTGTTCCATTTCAAAATATTCTAAGGCATCTCATTTCAGGTTGTCATGTATTGTTATTCTTATGTTCCTTATTCGTGGATCAAGTGTTGTTAATATGTCTCTTAATCATGGACTGATGTTCCAAAACTCCAATAATGTTGCGACTATCAACATATCAATCTCTCAAAAGTAAGAAATTAAGTAATGTATATTTGTGAGTTGTAAGAGTATGGGTGGTAGCTCTAGAGGCATAAGCCTAGCTCGAGCCGATCCTAAATTTGTTGGATCAGGGGGCAGTCCTAGAGGCATAAGCCTAGCTCGGGCCGATCCTGACAGGTGGTAGCTTTATAAGTAATAACCTAGCTCGAGCCAAACCTGATATGTTGGTTTATGGGTGGCAGCTCTAGAGGGAATAACCTAGCTCGAGCCGAGCCTGATATCTTGACTTATGGGTGGTAGCTCTAGAGGTATAAGCCTAGCTCGAGCCGATCCCAACCTAACGTTATGTTATGTTAAGACCCACTGATCAGTTAGGGCTCAGGTACGATATGAGATGAGTGATGATGAATAATAGTTAGAAGAAAAAGAAATAATGAATATAAGGTACATGGTTCTACATATGCAGAATGATGGTTTATCCATATTGACTATTCTCTTGTATTTGAAATCATTGGAATATTTATGTGTCTTACAGTTTCATATGGCCTTACATACTCAGTACATTCTTCGTACTGACCTCCCTTGGGGGGGCTTACCTTACATGCTGCAGGCACAAGTGCTAGTAGACCTCCGCAGTAGGCTTCGAGGAATCCACAGAATATTGGTGAGCTCCAGTTGGTTCGGGGCTTTCCGAGATGTCTATGTACATTTTTTTTAGCATTGTATATGTGTATAGAGTGGGGTCTTATCCCGACTCTAGGTTGGTTATGGTTATGCATCTGTAGAGTCTTTGTAGATGTTGTGGGACAAACAAAGAAAATGTAAGGAACGTATGTTTTGTCTTGATGGCCCTAACGGCCAAGTTTCACATATGTATATATCACATATTTCCATGACTTCCGCTATTGGTATCTTATATCTCTATGTGAAGGTTTTGCATATTGAGTGGCATGCATATGAATGGACATAAGTAAAGATTGGTTCTCTCGGGTCTTATCAGCTTCGGGTGCCAGTCTGCCCCATTGAAATTCGGGTCGTGACATTAGCTAGACTGGGTCAGGTTTAATGCATTACGATCGCGAGGCGCACTCCTACGATCGCAATGAGCAAACTTATGTGTAGTAAACGTTGACCTCGCTATCGCGTGGGATATGTTGCGATTATGAGGTATTCACACAACAATATATAAACCCTATTTTTGTGATTTTACTCCATTTTCACTATTTTCATGCTTGGGGAACATGGTTTTGGGCAATTTCAAGAGGATTTTTCATCAACTTTGATTTGGATAATCTCCTAAACCTATTTTTATCCATTACCTATAGATTATATTGCAAAAAAATCATTAAAACATGGATTTTAAATTTGAAATTTTAGGTTCTACCCGATAAAGTAGAAAATGTGTTTTTCGAAGATTCTAACCCGATATTAACTCGATTATTGATGAGTTTTCAGATTTAGAACCTTTATAGTATGGTAATATGATTCTTCATTAAAATTCTAGTTTTACCTTTTTATTTTTGGGGTCAATTTCCGAAGTGATTTTGGATCCAAAACCAAAGTATGCCAATATGGGTATCAATAGACTCCTAATTATGCATAGTATTTATTTTTGATAGATTGGGAGTGATTAAAAGTCACTTGTAATATAAAGGCTTCTTTTTGAGGGGTGCAAGCGTATGTTTTCAGCTTTCAAGGTAGGTTATGACTTAACTTTCTTCAGATCTGGTTGACAGATAACCATTCATGTAAAGTATTCTATGGGTTGTAGATTTTATCACTGTCTGCATACTTTAAAATCATTATTACTATGTGTTTCCTGTGTGGGGGCTTATGTGAACCTTATTATTAATTTGAGAGATTATTATTATTGAGATATCTGTGTGGGGGTTGATGTTGGTCTCGTCTGAGCATTATGTGTTATGTATTATTGTTGTGATGCCTATGTGGGGGCTTGGATTGATATCATATATGTATTATATGATTATTTACCATTGTGTTTCCATGAGAGGTCTCATATAATGACTTATTGAGATTTGTGTTATTTAAGTTAATTGATGCCATCGTTGAGCTAGTTATTGTATGTTGTTGATTTTGCTATGATCATGCATACTCATTCATCACTCATTTCCATGAAACTAATATTATTACGGAACTCTGATATCTTTGTGAAAGAAAACGTACCATTTTGTAAAATGCCTTAGCCGAGAAAAGTGCAGACAAGGTTGATTGATGAGATTCTGACTAGTATATGGGTTACAAACCCCCAATGGCTTCTCTCATGGAAGTTTAGACATGGATGGCATATAAGAGGTGAGCATTTGAGTATTATATACATATCATATTATTGTGTTGCACTACATTCCATATCGTTTATGTGAATGATACTGTGATTTGGACTTTTTTATGTATGGTGTTCCAATCCTTATACAGTTACTTGAGATTTAACTACTATATTGTTAGGAGCATGTTTGGGTTAAGCAGTTGGGACTTTTTTGTTTACAGGGCAGATGCATATCTCCTAGATTACTTTACTTATTTAGTTGTCTATTTTGCTTGGTCGTCCTATGATGCCTACTGAGTACAAGTGGACCTTACTCACTCCAATGTTTTTTGACCCTTTTGATGCATATCCTAGTTTGAGTACTTTCCACGGATCATGATTTCATGCAGCTTTGGGATTTTGAAGTCCGGGTGAGCTCCCTGTCCGGAGCATATTTCCCTGCTTCTTCTAGTACTTTTATGTCTTCAATTTACATCAGAGATAGATACTATGTATTCATACTTTATGTCGGTCCTAGAGTTGCTCTTACTTATGAAACTAGATCTTTGGAGATTTGAGTTGTATTATTATTCAAATATTTGCCTTCTTATCATATTTTCTTGACTTTATCCTAGAGTCTCATGTTTTTATTATTAAATATATTTTTGTTGTTATTAATTCTTTTTGGAGTTGGGCTTACCTACCAAGGTTGAGGCGGGGTAGGTTCCATCATGACATCAACTTTTTGGGTCGTGACATATTTTGACATAAATCTCATTCAATCTGACATTATATGACATGAGAATTGAGTGCACTGGACATGGGAATAGAATTACTTTTTCCTTGAACAATATGATTGATAGTCTAAAAGATTAGAAACTCATTTTAAACTTCCTTTCCTCCTCTAAGTAACATACTTATCATTTACATCCTATTTTTATCGCAAGGGTACATCTATAAGATCTGATTCCAACTACATGCTCTTAGCATGTTCAAGCCTGACTCAAAGGAGCGAAAGTCTACAATCATTACTGCCATACTATTCTAAATCACGGGGTCCTACATTCTATTTCCCCTCTGGAACATTCATCTTCAAGGGTTGATCGGGTCTTAGATTTATTCTAAAATCCGACAAAGACTCTTTTACACCTAAAGTTATCCCCAATAATATTATTTCTTCTTATGACAATTACCAACCAACCTCGAGCTCTAAGAAGAAGTCACTGGTCACATAATACAATCGTACATATGTTCATCAACTAGACATTCAAGCTTGTCACTATATTCACGACACTATTTCTTCGTAGCTAAACCTATCTAAAATTTTCCCTGTATTTTTTATCATTCTTACCGTCAACAACTTTGTATCCTTCTACAAGGAGACACTATATATATATATATATATATATATATATATATATATTAATTGCCCATGTTAGCACTGGCCCAGTATTATTAAAAGCTGAATTTTTGTTAAGCATATTATTTTTTAAAGGTTACAATCTTTACATCCATGACAACATCTGCGCATAGAAAATGAAGGGGACATCTATGACTATTAATTAATCACCATTCATTCCTCAAATGGGAGTTGAAAATCTGTAATCTATATGAAGGAAGTGTCAACTAAGTCTGTCATAGGATCAGCTAGAACATAAGCTTGTAGAAGAGATAGAAATTCAATAGTGTAATATAGTATTTTACTAGAAAAAAAAAAGAACTATTAACACTCAGTAAACGAATTAGCTTGCCAATAACAAACATAGCATTATGAATTCAAACACTTCTACATGGTTTCTCATCTTCACGAGATTTTAATAGTAGAGTTGTAGTAATACTGCTTAATTCAGACACAAACTATTTGTTGTAAATAATAAGCATTCTTGAAATTTATATTTAAACCTTTTGATGTCAACTCTTCTCTGCTTCGCCAGAGTTTACGATACACATGTACGCCAACAAATTTTAGCTTGAGGAAATCCTAGACGTTAAACAAAATTTATGCTTTTTTATTTTCACTTTCCTCCTTCTTTTAATCTGACCTATTCTAGTATGGTGAAGCAGAGCAGCGACATCAACACATTCGTCATCCATCCAGAATTTTCTTCAACTTTGACATCCTTCTCCTCCTCCTTGTTTTTCTTTATAAACATTACACACCACACAAAACAGTCGCATGAGAATCTGAAAATGGGGAATCACATAACACTCTTCTCAAGGTGAAAAAATAAAATAAGAGTGAATTCAATGCAGTATATAGAATGTCAAATACCAAATGCTTGTGTTGGGGGAGTTAGGGCATAGATCATATTAATAAACAGAGACACTCTATCCTTGTTTTAGTGATTGGACAATGGGGCCACTTTCATATTAGTATGGTCTATCAATAGGTGCACTACCATGTGGATAATATACCCATCTCTGAAGAGCCACACAATGTTTTAACATTTTATAGGGGTTGGTAACCATTTTTTTTATATCGTTTCTTGAACTAATATAACATCACTTGTGAACATGTTCACTATGAATGATAAGAAAACACAAAAAAAATAATAGTTCAACCATCTCAAAAATCACCATTACCATTAAAATTAACTTCAAATACAATACAAACTAAATCAAACACATTTTGTGCGGCATGTAAATTACACTTACTTGGGCATAGTAAAACAAAACCATCACAATTCTCAAAGTAACTGGTTGAAGAGCGGTTTATTCAGTCTTGATTTTAATACTTATGTTATCCTTTGTCACCAACTAAATATCCAAAACATTAAAAGATTATACCAATTACCTTAAATTGTAAGCTTATAATTGGTAATGCAATGATGTAATTAACAAGATCTTTGGTGAAAATGATTTTCGAGTCACTTTCTGATCTTAGTTGTGCATTATATATATATAACCTAAAAATCGGTATAAGAAGATCATCGAGGAATTAGCTACAACAAACCTGGCTATCTCTAAGTTCAGATCTTGATTATACCTTGCACCTTCGTGCAGATGTATAAAAATGTCGTTCAACATAATGGTACAATAGGGAAAACTGGAAACAATCATAATGGAATCCTAATCTGTGGGAAAACCTAAAAATACTACCTCCCTTCATTGAATTTTAGGGAAGAGTTATCCACTGTCTAAGCTAGACAAAAGACCAAGTCTAGTCAATGGTGAAAGCTTAAATGACATAATGTAAAAAGGATTGGAAAATCAAGTTCTTTTTGTAACTTCCCCATTTGAACCTCCCATCATCCATTCATCCATATTTGTGAAGCCTAACTCCCCTGCATTTCAAACATCATATAGAGAACCAATGTTGTGTTGTCGAGGTATGTGCACAAAATCTTCTTTTGAGAAGTTCGACATTTGCTTACCAGTTATAGGACTATAACAATGAACCAAAGTGAGATTCTTAAGTGTAAAAGAACATCTCAGACTTAGGTGGCTCAACAGTTAGCTATCCCACACCTACTTGTGATTATCATCATAATCACAGACATTGAAACTTATGTGCGCATCAAGTCCTGTAATTGTAGAGGCAACATGATCACACGTCCTGAAATTAATACTAAAAGTTAACACGATAACAATCTGATTTTCTATTTAAATAGGATACACATGCAAGAATATTACTTTTAGAGATTGGGACGCAATTTAGGATTGTTGAACTGAGGTATGTATCTTTCACAAACAATTTAAACTATATTATTATTTTCCTCTTGGATACATACCATAATCAGTTGATGAATTCACAAATGCAATCTCTAAAATTTGTTTTATATTTCACCTAAAATTTATGAATACAACAAAGACCCAAAACCAAGAAATTTATTATAGCCGAAAAGAAAACTCTACAGATCTTGTATCCAAATCTAGTCTAGTTAGAAGAATCAAAGAGAGCAATCCTCTTGTCATTGAGGATGAAGATAAACCCCCTATCACAGAATACGAAAAATAAAACAAAAAAGGAAAAAAGATAATTACCAAAAACTGAAGATTATATCATAATAAAAATTAAAAATTGAAGACAAAGAGACATACATGTCTTGCATACTGAAGATTATAGTTCTATATTTCTCGTTCTTTTGTTTTTAGCATATACATACACATAAGAGAAGAGACAAAGATATAGAAGAGATTATTCAAAATCCGAAAAGGAGAATACAATTAAAATTTGACAAAGAAACTTACCTGGAAAAGAAAACAACACCAAATACAGATAAGAGGTAGAGAAGTCCAAGCTTATGCTTGCTCTTGTCTTTGATTTGATTTTTTTTTTTTGCATATACACCTACAAAATAGAGAAGCTACGTATCTGTTCAGGCGGTGGTACCTGTTCAGGATGGAAAACATGTAGTCTAAATGGATTAATTAAATGACTAAAATACCCTTACTTTTACATTAATTGACACTAAGATAACATGTTGAAGCTACCTTTTACTCCCTCTTATAATATATAGAACATAACTATTTTGAATAACTAGACCTTATCGCATATCTCATCCAAACTTATTAACTTAGATGGATCAATCATACCATGGTCATCTTAAAAAGGGAGTATCTGGTCTTTCCTACTATTTTCCCTTACCCAGCTTTCTATTACTATCTTCGATCACATCATGAGCATGAATCATTGAAGGAGTACTACATATGCATGAATTATATGAAATTTGAATAAAGACCTAATCCTTGATCATCTACATGGGGCATGAGTGGAGCATCACCTTTTAGAGAATGAACATCAAGAATTCATGGGACATTTGTAAGATCAAAATTCTTTCTCATAGTAGCATTGCCACCAAATATGAGGTCCAACAAATTAGGTACAATAGGCATGAATACTCTGCACACCGAATGCATAGAACATGAATAGAGAGTCCTTCTGAGTGTTGATCATGAAATAACTATTCATCGCCATCATAAGTGGACAAACATAGGTCATAGAGTAATGAAATCATAGGCACGAATCATATGAAACATCTGGTCTCTGTATCGACATGACACAAATATATTTAGAACATATCATAAGGCATGAGTTCATAGTAATTCTCTACATATTGTAACTCGATAATACTTATTTGGGCACATAAGGTATTTAGAATATCATGTACAACGTAACTCCTTGGGCATACATGTTCCCGTATAATTCTCAAGGTCTCATATTTATCTAATGAGTTAGACCATATTCACTCACTCATCTAGAGCTCATATTAATCATGCTAACACCTTTGCTCATAGATTGTAAGTTATAAACTTAAGTACTTGCATATGCTATATCAAGCCTACTGGATTAATTCTCCAATCTAGTTTTATCACCCTTATGCTGCTATTCTTTTCACCATGGTGATCATCTAAACTTCAAGCATAACATCTAGTACTGAACTTAATTAAGGGTAGCAACACATATTTTCTTATACTACACTGACTTACAATGACTAGACTATAAATCAAAAAACACTAGTTCATGAAAAAATAGTTGATCTTAATTACACATTCTATCTCAATACAGTGTTCAAGCACATTCTATTTTCACAATATCATTATTCCTTATCCACTCACCATCTATCCCTTTCCTAAACTAAATTCATTGTCATTCAAATGTTATGGGGTTCTTTAAACAATTCAACAAGTCAAGACTAAATCTATCTATTTTGACTACTTATCCTCCCGTCCATACCCTTTATTAATCTTCACTAACATAATGACATACCCTCATGAAATTCTTCCCTAGTTTGGGTATACTCTAAGTCATCTTAACCAACAATCCTTTCTCTACTGACTA
Organism: Capsicum rhomboideum; assembly: GCA_031232105.1. NCBI lineage: Eukaryota > Viridiplantae > Streptophyta > Magnoliopsida > Solanales > Solanaceae > Capsicum > Capsicum rhomboideum. Next base: position 59,659,071 of record CP124718.1, read on the forward strand.
CCATAAAGTCTACTCAAATCTTATTACATCTTAGACATCACCTGAGGATATGGTCACCCCATTATCTACTTAATATATATATGTCTTTAGATACATATGTCAATTAATTACTATCTACACCTTTTGACTACTATACCCATGGCTTCATACTGTGACTCGGGTCTCATTCTACCACTTACGTTTTACGATCCCAAGTTAAACCATCTTTCAAGTGGAACCATTGAGATATACATTTTCACACTTAAGGGTATAATTCATATAAAAGTTTCACAAAGGGTCTTAGGTTATATCCTATTGTACACTCAAAAGCACAATTCACATAGAAAAGAGTGCATGTTTTTTAATCAATAGATGCATGCACTAATGAGCTCCTCACAAGGCCTTATGTAGTCTCTAAAATTTTTGATGGCTCTTTTGATAGCACCACATCATTAGGAATCTAGCTTTACTACTTCTATCACTTTAAAAATGTGGCATAGTTAGTGAAAATAGAGAAACTCAAGAATTTGAATGGGTTTCTTAAGCCACAACTCTATTACATGATCTACAATTTGAAAGAATGTGAAATATCTCCTCAATGCCTAATAGCCTCCAAATTATAAGTGTGATATACTTCACACCCATAAAAAGGACTCTACTACGCATGACTTCATAAACATCGTAGGATACTTGAACCTAGTGCTCTGATGCTAACTTTGTCATGCCTCGAGCCTACACTCTGGACTTAGTCGACACCTGATTCCATTACTGGCTCGAGTATACCTATATTTGGCATGTAACATGAACCTTCAACTAATATATTCATAAGACATAAGTAAAATCATGAAAGTGATCTTTTTTAAAGAAAACATAGAATTTCATAAACGTGGTGACACGAAGGTTAAAATAGAACTAACATGAACATGTCTACTAACTGTCTATGAAGCATCTAAAATTTGAGGATAATTTCTACCAGCTACGTGACATTAACATAAACTAAGACCCTAGGAAGTAGGGAGGTATTACTAAAATAAGGATATGAGTAACTTTATGATGTGTCTGATTGCGAACCTGAATCTGCATCATAAAAAATGATACAACAACAAGTAAAGTAAGCATATGGAATTTGCTATATGTAAAATAGCAGAACGAAACAAGAACATACATAGAACAGCCAACAACTACATGAGCATTTGTTAGTCCAAATAATATAACTATGAATTCATAGTGGCCATACAGAGTCCTAAAGGCTGTTTCCAGAATGTCATACTCCCTAACTCTGAGATGATGATAACTGGGTCTGAGGTCAATCTTAGAGAAACAACTGGCACCCTGAAGTTGATCGGACAAGTCATCAATCATGGGGATAAGATACTTATTCTCGATTGTGACCTTGTTCAACTAACGATAATCAATACACATTCTGATAGAACTATCTTTCCTTCACACAAAAAGACTGGGACACTCATGGTGAATTAATAGGGTATATTAATGCTTTATTTATGAGGTATTTCAACTACTCTCTCAATTCCTTAATCTCAGATGGAGTCATTCTATAAGGAGGAATAAATATGGGTTGTATATATTGAAAAATGTCTATCATAAAGTCAATCTCCCGCTTGGGAACAACTCCAGTTACATCCTAAAGCCTCTCGTAAAAAAGTACAGACCTCTAGTTACCGTTCTGTAAGACTCTACTAGATGCAACTTCATAGACACCCTAGGACACTTAAACTCAATGCACTAATCCAAGTTTATCACGACCTGAGTCTACACCCTGGACGTAACATGGTGCTTAGAACTACAAGCAACCCCAAGATAACCCTTGATACTGGCATAAGTAATGAGCAATTGAACTAAAAGATATAAACTAGAAAATAGATACTGACAACATAGTACGGAAGCAAAATTATGGATTTAACTTGTTTAATACATCATTGTTAAAAGTTTACAACATTTGTATTATAAAACAAAAAGAGAATGAAACTGAATACAATAGTTCTAACTAACGATCTATGAAGCCTCTTCTAATAGTAAGTACAGTTATCCAGGACATGACCCCCAACTATCTCTAATAAATATATATGTACTGAAAAGACGACTATGACTACTAACAGACTGGAGTTCTCAAATAAGGAGAAATCATCACATGTTGATTGGACTGGCATGAATTCACTCATGAGCCCATTCAGGTAAAAGGAGACACTCTCCACTAGCCAGAGATTCTGATCGCATACCACTTTAGCCTATATTTTTCATATGACATAGATTTAGGAGGGGCACATTTTCATGCTCGTGGCTAGTTCAGATTGCAGCTTCTAGTCAACAGGTGATGAGTTCTCCTTATTCGAGAAATCTAGTTAAGTTAGTAGTCATATCAGTTTATTTTAGTCCTTATACATTGATTAGATATAGCTGGGGGTCATATTTCAGCTAACTATGGTCAGCGTTAGTATAGGCTTCATAGGCAGTCAGTCAGAATTGATATATTAGTTCATGTTTCTATTTCATAGCAGTAGTTGTTATAAAAGTTTTTAACCAGTGATGTATTGAAAATGTTAGCCTATGATCTTGCTTCTGCACATTGTTTTCCAGTTTATATATTTTTATCCATTTGATCATGAATATGCCAGTATCAAGGGTTATCTTGGGACCATTTATGGTTCTAAGCACCATGTTACATCCATGGTGTACATTCAGGTGATGACAAACTTTTTATCAAATCCAGGTTTAAGTGTCCTAGGGTGTCTATGAAACCATGTCTAGTAGAGTCTTGTGGAACGGTATCGAGATATCTGTACTTTTTGTTAAGAGGTTACATGGGATTAAGTAAATGTTTCCCTTCTTTCATAGTCCAAATTGTGCAGTAGAGCTATTTTCTATGAAATATATGCAAATCCAAGCACTGCTCTATTTGCGCTTACTACTTCTCATTTTTGAGGTAATATAAATAGTCAAGCTTAAATTCCTACTAATAGAATTTTCTTAGATAGCCTATAACTAATTATGAGACTGCATAAGGGTATGAGAGGAGTCCATCAGTGTGTTCAAAAACCATGAGTCAGTGTATGACACATAGGTTCATTGTATGAGTCATACCATTGACTCGTGGGATGCAATCCAATAATTTTAAATGGTTTTCTAGAGGCATTTTAGTATTTTCTTATACCTTAAAACTCTATACTATATTATTTAAGGCCCTTTTAGGTAGGATTCAAGGTAATCACTTGATTTATTCCCCATTCCATCGATTAAATCTCCTAAGTTATTAAATTAGGTTCTCTGAAAGCTCTCAAGCAAAAGCTAGGGTTCATCTTGAAACTCCTAAAATTCTCAATTTCTTAGATAGGTTTCTTCAGTCTGGGGATATTGGATTTTAATGGGAGATTCTTTTCAATGGAGAATTGTTAAAAGATGGGCAGAGACTTTAGATAGTACCTTTTGAGTAGAATAAAAAGCACATGATTCTTAAAATTGTATGAAACCCATTTAAGGAGGAGATGCATAAGGAGGTAGTAAGGAAGTGTAGTAATATTATAAAATGAAGTGTATTTGTAGATTGGAGTTCGATAGAGGAGCTGGTTAAGGTTGATTATTTAATATTTTGAGTGGACTAGCATTCCTTGATTTCTATCCAGTAGTAAAAAGTTGGTATAGTGTATAATAAATTGCGGGCTATCCATGTTAAGTGTTAGAATCTTGATTGTGGATGATCAAGCTAATTTTAAGGACTTCTTACCATGACCTACAGGTTAGGTCATCCTTTCTCATAACAAGCCGATTGTAGTTGATGACATTCATGTAGATGTGGAGAAATCTCAAGTTGCTGCAATGGAGTTTTCTGGTGATAAAGTGAAAGAAAAAGAGGTCGCATAGCCATTGACTATTATTCCTAGATCTCTACCTGTATTTCCTCAGTGGCTGGAAAATAAAATGAAAGATGACAATTTTCATAAGTTCATCTCTATGCTAAATATTCCATTGGTAGAGTCAGTCGAGAAAATTCCTGAGTATGCCATGTTTATGATAGATTTGGTTACCAGAAGAGTATGGTTATCTTTGAGTAGGCTATAAACTTACATCATCGTAGTGCAATTGATTCATGCTCATTAATTTAGAAAAAGAAAGATCTCGATGTTTTCACCCTTCCATGCGCCATTGGGGCATTAAATTTTTCCAAGGCATTGTGTGATCTTTGTATGAGCATCAATTTGATGCCACTTGTAATATATAGGCAATTGGGGTTGTGAGCCCTCAAACTTATAACAATGCAGTCATTGATGGCTGACCATTCGGTTAAGAGGCCTATGGGGATATTATGTGATATGTTGGAAGGTGGAGAATTTAATTTCCATCTGAATTTGTGATCATAGATTGCAAAGTTGATTTTAATGTTCTTATAATCTTTGGATGACCTTTCTTAGCAATAGGTAGAGCTCTGGTAGATAAGGAGAGCAGTGATATAAAGTATGAGCTAAATAATAAGGAGGTCATATTCAATGTATGCAAGTCTATAAGGTATCCAAGATACATGAGTGTGGTCTTTGTTATCAACGTAATTGATGATGAGATACTTAAAGTACCTATTAAGGAAAGATTTGCAGTTAAGAGTCTAGTTGCAGTTTTGATGAAATTTAATGATGATGCTATTGAATATATTATGATGTGACAGTAAAAGCTGTGGTTGGAATGAGGTGTTATTTTCATGCCCTGAAGAAGCTAGATTTGGACTTGAAAAATAGACCAACTCCTCTAGGAAGCCTTTAATTGAAGAATCACCGGTACTGGAGCTGAAATTCTTACTCAACTATCTTTGATATGCATTCCTGGAAGTGAATAACATGTTGCACGTTATGATCTCAGCCAATTTGGTAGAATAGCAGGTTGAGGCCCTCTTGTCAGTTCTGAATTATTTCAAAAAGGCAATTGGTTGGACCATTGTCGTCATCATTTAAAGCCCCCAGGTATATGTACATATAAAATTCAGTTGGTGGAAGATTGCATTCTAAGCTTTAAACACCAACATATTCTAAATCCACCGATGCAAGAAAAGGTAAAAAAAAGAGTATTATCATGTGGTTAGATACATGTGTAGTCTATCCTATTTTCGACAGCAAGTGGGTGAGTTTGGTGTTGTGTGTACCCAAATAGAGAGGTATGACCATTGTTCCAAATGAGCGTAATGAGTTGATTCTACTTCAACCAATCATAGGCTAGCGTATATATATGGACTACAAGAAACTAAACTATTGGAAACTTAGAAATCATTTTCCAATGCCATTCATGGACTAGAAGTTGAACAGTTTAGTAGGTAAAGGATGGAAATATTTCCTTGACGAGCATTCTAGTTATGAATAGATTTCTATTGACCCCGAAGATTAGAAAAAGATTATGTTTACTTGCCCTTATGGGGTATTTTTCTTCAAGCATATGCCATTTGGGTTATGTAATGCACCTACCACTTTCCAAAAGTGTATGATGTCAATCTTCTCTGATATGGTGGAGGACACCATAGAAGTCATCATGGAAGATTTTTCTATAGTCGGTGATTCTTTTGAAGAGTTTTTAGCAAGTCTTAGCAAAGTCTTACAGTGGTGCGAAGAGACTAATCGGGTGTTGAATTTAGAGAAATGACACCTTTTGATGATGGAGGGCATTTTTCTTAGCCACAAAATGTTGAATAAAGGTATTGAAGTTGATCAAGCAAAAATTAAAGTCATAAGTTACCTCCACCAATCTCTGTAAAGGGGATTCATAGTTTCTTGGGTCATGGAGGCTTTTATTGGAGTTTTATCAAGGATTTCTCCAAAATTTCATGTTCACTTTGTAAATTATTGGAGAAGGAAGTGAAGTTCTTATTCGACGAGGCATGTTTGAAAGGATTTGATTGCCTTAAAGAAAAGTTAACTTTTGCTCCCATTATAGATGATCTGGATTGATAAAATTCATTTGAGGTGATGTATAACCCTCGGGGTGGTGCTATGGGCTATCCTAGGCCAAAAGCGAGACAAAATCTTTCACCTAATTTACTATTCTAGTAAGGCAGAACTACACTATTATCGAGCATGATCTACTTGTGGTTGTGTACTCCTTTGAGAAATTTAGGACGTATTTCCTTGGAGCGAGAGTTATCATATTCACTGATCATGCAACACTGTGATACCTCAAGGCTAAAAAATACAAAAACCCTAGACTAATAATGTCACACCCCGAATTCCAATGGGACGGACTGGCACCCAAAGCCGATAAGGCTCGATAGAACCAATCATTATCTATGTCTACTCATATGCATGTCATTCAAGAAACATCAATACCACGTATAGATACAAGATGCTAATAGCGGAAGTCATGGAAACATATGATATATACATATATGAAACTTGGCCGTCAGGGCCATCAAGTCAAAATGGACATACATCTCTTACATTCATATTCCCACATACGTCTACAAAGCCTCTAACAGATGCATACACATAACCAACCTAAAGTCGGGACAAGTCCCCGCTTTATACAACATTTACAATACCAAAACAAATGTACAACTGTGACTCGGAAAGCCCCGAACCAACTGGAGCTCACCAAAGTTCTGCAAATGACCGGCAACCTACTGTGGAGGTCTACTAGCACATGCACCTGCAACAAGTAAGGTAAGTCCCCCAAGGGACGTCCGTATGAAGAATGTACTAAGTATGTAAGGCTCATATGAAACTTTATGATATAAGTACTTCAATGAAATAAGAGAATAGTCAATATGGATAAACCATCACTCTGTATATGTGGAACTATGTACATTGCTTTCATTCATTTCCTTGCTTCTATGATCATTCATGATCACTTTTACTATATCATACCCGGGCCCCAACTAATCAGTGGGTCTTAACATAACATAACGTTATGTTGGGATCGGCTCGAGCTAGGCTTATGCCTCTAGAGCTACCACCCATAAATCAATAAATCGGGCTCGGCTCGATCTAGGTTATTACCTCTAGAGATTCCACCCATAAACCAATATATCAGGTTCAGCTCAAGCTAGGTTCTTACCTCTAGAGCTACCACCTGTCAGGTTTGGTCCGAGCTAGGCTTAAGCCTCTAGGACTACCCCATGATCCAATAATCTCGGGATCAACTAGAGCTAGGCTTATGCCTCTAAAGCTACCACCCATACTCTTACAACCAACAAATATGCATTACTTTATTTCTTACTTTTGAGAGATTGATACAATGATATTCATATTATCATTGGAGCTTTGGAACATAACATTATTGGAACTTTGGAACATGTTCGCAAATTATGTAACACATGAGTAACAGTTGATCAACGAATGAGAAACATGTGACTAACAATGGATGACAACCTGAAATGAAATACCTTAGAACATGTCAGAATGGAACAAGTATAATGACAATGCGAACACTATGTGCTGCAGAAGGATACAGAAAGAGTAACCTTACATACCTTATCTTCCCAAAATAAATACACAATCCTAAATGTTAATACAATACTCCATCTCCTTCCTTACGTTTCACTCTACAACACAAGCACATAAAAGAGTTTACATTAACCACCAACTACCTTACAAATGCATATGACGACAATGAGTTACATGATTGCCTTAAAATGTCATTTCCCCCTTGACAATACCATTTTTAAAATTATCATACCAACAATAACACAACATTCCATACATTGACCAATACATCATAAACCAATAGCATGTCACACCAAGTTCATACTTTACACTTCTCCATCAACACAACATCACAATTACTCCATCAAGTCACCTCAATACACTTCATAACAACATATCGACAACAATCCCACAATTTATACTCATAGAAAAATAACAAATTAAGGAACATAACCACACCATACATGTTGATATTTCATCCATACCATGCACTTTCATCAAAACCCCATGTCTCCTTTCAAGTTTAAATCACAAAGATGGCACATCTTTTAGCAAAAAGCAAAAGTGCATTACTTACACTTTTAGACCTAACCATCATGATCTACATACTCTCCCATGCATATAATATTTTAATCCATAATAATAATAACTTACCCAAACTTGCAAATGAGTGATCTTGTCCAAAGAGATGGCTTAGGGTTTGAGGGCTTGAAGAAATATCTTGTAGAAATGTCTAGAATGGTATGTGTACTTTGTGGAAATAAAATATGATTTTTGCCACCTTATATAGCCCCTCAAGTCATAATTATCCACTTCTTGGAATTAAATGCCATGTTCCCTTGGTCAAAGTGGAAGAATGGGTCATTTGCCCTTTTGGGCCATGCCATTTATTCCATTTTGGGCCTCAAATTGAGCCCATTAACACATATTAACTTAGGCAAAAAATTTCAATGTGTAATACTCCCATTATCTCATGTTTAAATAATTCCATAATGTCAAGATAATATTCAACTCGCAAGATTCACATTCGTAGTCTCAATATTCAAGAATACGCGATTTTTGCCACTCATGGCTTAATTTAACATAATTTGATAAAATACTTGTGAAGACGAATTAACCCCAACTTGGATGCCAAACTCGCTCGAGAGTAGTCCTAATAAGATGGAGTAATGATACCATAACTCAAAAGTCTTATTTATAGAATAATAGTCGGAGAATAATTTTGGCAAAAAGCAACCTGGCAAGCCGCCTGGCGTGCCCCAATGCTGCCTATGCTAGAAATATTTCTTGCATAGGTGGCCTGTCACGCTTCCTGGTGTGCCCCAGTGCTGCCCTTACAAAAAATATTTCAGCCAGAAGAGGCCTGGCACGCCCCTGGGCGCGCCCCACACTTAAAATGTGATTTTCTTCTTTTCTTCGACTTTTGTTTGCGGACGTTAGTACTGTATCAATAGTCAATCAAAACCAATACAAAATATGCACTTATTGCTCTCAAAACTAAGGTAAACATGGGTCAAATACGACATATAAAGACACCCTATATCACCAAGCAAGTAGGGTCGTAAGGTACGGGGTGTTACAAATAAAATGGGTGCTTTTGCTGTAGGAATTTGATCTCAATGTCAAAGATAAAAAAGATTGTGAAAATAAACTGGCTGACCACTTTTCGGGGCTTGATGAAGAGGCAACACCAAAGGATGAGTTAGAGATAAATGACTCTTTTTTAGATTAATAGGTACTTGCCGCCTCTCATGATTTAATCCCATGGTTTGTTAATTTTGCAAGGTTTCGTAACCTAGGGTTCATTCTCAAGCTGTCACGCCCCAAATTACAATGAGGCGGATTGGCACCAGTAGCCGATAAGGCCCAACAGAACCAAGCTTTGCTTACATTCATTCATATGCATGCCATAGGAAACACCACTCTTACGTAAGAACATAAAAGGCTAATATCGAAAATCATGGAACATGTGATATATATATATATATATATATATATGTGTGTGTGTGAAACTTGGCCTTCAGGGCCATCAAGTCAACCAGACGTACATCTCTTTCCTTCACTTTCATTTACATGCCCACATATATTTACAAAAGCCTCTAACAGAAATACGTACACAACCAACCTACATTCGGGACAGGTCCCCGCTTTACATAACATCTACAATACCAAAACCAATGTACAACTCGCATACGGAAAGCCCTGAACCAACTAGAGCTCACCAAAGATCAGTATATGTCCTGCAGCTTACTAGGGAGGTCTACTAGTACCTGTGCCTACAGCAAGTAAGGTAAATCCCCCAAGAGGGGTCAGTACAAAGAAAGTACTGAGTATGTAAGGCTGTATGGAACTGAATCAGTATATAAGAACTTTGCTGGAAAATAATTACAAGGGAAATGCCCAATATGGATAAGCCATCCATCTATATATCTGGATTTGCGTGTATTACTTTCAATACTCTCTTCACTTTTGTACTTTTATATATCTTCTTACTTATGTCCCAATCACTAATGATATACTTCCCGGGCCCTAGTTATCAGTGGGAAATTAATACTATCATCATGCAGGTGTTCATTTCACCCCATGGATACACCCATAATATTGGGATAGTCGTCATGCAGGTGTTTCTTTCACCCCATGGATATCATCATGCAGGTGTTTATTTCACCCCATTGATACACTCATAATATCTTACTTTATTCTTTAACTTTTATGAGATTGGTACCTTTACTTGTGAGAGGTTGTCACGCTCACTCATGAGAGATTAATACCATCACTTATGAGAGATTGATACGTTGTTTGTGAGAGATTGACATATTGAATCCATAACCTTATTGGAAGCTTTGAAACATAACATTATTGGGAATTTGGAACCATGTCCATAATTATGTAACACATAAGCAACAACAACTAAAGAATTAGGAACATGTGACTTAACAATAGATACAACCTGAATGAGATGCCTTGGACATTTCGGAATGGAGTAAGTACATAGTCCATATGAACAACATGCTGCAGAATGATATAGATAGAATAACCTTACATACCTTGGCCTCTCTATATGAACACTCAATCCTATACGTGAATACAATAGCCCAGCTTCTTTCTTACGTCTTACTCTACAATACAAGTACATATAAGAGCTTACATTAGCAACTAGTTACTATACAAGCATACAAAACGACAATGAGCTATATGACTGCAGTATAACATCATGTAACCCCTTAGAATACAATCCACTACATTCTCATATCAACGACACCATAACATTCCACACATTGACCAAGATATCATACATGAATAGCATTTCACACCACACTTACCCTTTATCCTTTCCTATTATCATTCCGTCACAATTACTCTTATCAACTTGTCTCATAACAATATATGAATAACCATATATACTTAATGTAGTCCAACATTCCTCCATACGACACTTTAAAGTCATTAAAACGGTATCACAAGTTGATAATTACATCCGAAAAGGGTATGGGGGCCTTTGGGGATCAAAGAGAGACGAAAACATACAAAACGAAAACCTGGGCTGACCTGCGCAGCCACCTGCGCCCTCAGGTGGATGACTTGCGCCCATAGGTGACCTTTGATAGAAGCCAGAGGCACCTTCGTTGGCATCTGCACTCGCAAGTGCCCTTGTCTGCTAGGGCGGATGCCCGTTTTGGTCAAAATTTGTTTCTTTTGGGTCTTTTTATGCAATGAATGGTCCATGATCATAACTAAACTTATTTTGACATATTTTTGATCATTTTAATGCCAACAATCATCCATGGTCTAACAACACACATACACAACACCCAAAACCACACCTCTCGGTCAATACATCACCAAATCCAAAACCATTTTCACAATAACAATCCCAATCATTATACACAATGATAAAACAAGGTAAGACTAAAATCACATCTCACATGAAAATATTGAATCCATCAAGTTCATTTCATTCAAGACCACAAGTCCATGTTCAATTTTGCAAGACAAAACTAACGTGCAAGCTCATAGCATATCTTTAGTGTTTTAATAGTACGCTCTGCTTGTCTATCTGTCTGAGGATGGAAAGTCGTACTCAAGTTCACTTGTGTACCCAAACTCTGTTGAAAAGTTCTCCAAAAATGCACAGTAAACTAAGCTCCTCTGTCTGATATAATGGAGATCGGAATCCCATGTAACCGTACTATCTCTTTAACATACAATCTTGCATAATCCTCAGCTGTATAGGTGGTCTTGACTAGTAGAAAATGCGCCGACTTGCCAAGCCTGTCATCTATAACCTATATAGAATCAAATTTCCTCATTGTACGAGGCAAACCTGTAATGAAGTCCATATTAATCATATCCCACTTCCAGACTGGAAGACTGATACATTGCATGTAACCTCCTGGTTTCTGATGCTCTACCTTTACTTGTTGACAATTTGGGCATTGAGCAACAAATTTTGCAATGTTCTTCTTCATATTTCCCCACCAATACACCTATTTTAAGTCATGGTACATTTTAGTAGCACTCGGATGAATAGAATAGCGTGAATGATGTGCCTCTGTCATAATTCGTTTCCTCAGCTCATCTACATCTGGTACACAAAATCTACCTTGGCATTGAAGCACCCCTTCTTGTATAAAATCAAATGCTTTTTTCAAATTCTGTTGTACATTTTCCTTTAGCTGCAATAACATAAGATCTGCAAACTGCTTCTCTTTCACTTCAGCTATCAACAAAGATTCAGCTGCATTTTGTATGATAACCCTTCATCTGAGGATTCAAGAAGACGAACCCCCAAGCTAGCTAATTGATGTAGGTCTTTGATTATCTCTTTCTTTTCCGTCGATTGGCCACTAATGACTCCTGTTGCCTTACGGCTCAATGCATCAGCTACCACATTTGCTTTACCTGGATGATAGAGAATATCAATGTCATAGTTTTTTAAGAGCTCTAACCACCTTCGTTGCCTCAAATTGAGTTCTTTCTGCTTAAAGATATATTGGAAACTTTTGTGATCAGTATAGATATCAACATGAACTCCATACAAATAATGACGCCATATCTTTAAACCAAAAACCACCGCTGCTAATTCAAGATCGTGCGTGGGATAGTTTTTCTTATGTGGCCGCAACTGTCGTGAGGCATATTCTATGATATTACCATGCTGCATCAATACACATCCGAGGCTAAACCCAAAAGCATCACAATACACTGTATAACCTTTGGTACCTTCGAGAAATATTAAAACTGTTGTAGAGGTCAATTTATCTTTCAACTCTTGGAAGCTTTTCTCACACGCATCATTCCACTAGAATTTAACTGCTTTATGTGTAAGCTTTGTTAACGGTGCAGCAATGGAGGAAAATCCTTCCACAAATCTTCGGTAATAACCTGCCAATCCAAGAAAACTATGAATCTCTGTAGGTGTCGTAGACTATGAATCTCTATAGGTGTCGTAGGTCTTGGCCAATTTTTCACCGCTTCAATCTTCTGTGTATCAACTTGTATCCCTTCATCTGATACAATGTGACCTAAGAATGCGATGGATTTTAACCAAAACTCACACTTGGAGAACTTTGCATACAACCTACGCTCACGGAGAATCTGTAACACCTGTCGTAAGTGATTAGCATGGTCCTCTGGTGATCTTGAATAAACCAGGATATCATCTATAAATACCATCACGAACACGTCTAGAAATGGCTTAAACACCCTATTCATAAAATCCATGAACACAGCTGGGGCATTTGTTAGTCCAAATGACATAACTAAAAATTCATAATGGCCATACCGTGTTCGGAAAGCTATCTTGGGTACATCTTCTTCTCTAACTCTTACTTGATGCTAACCCGACCTTAAGTCAATCTTTGAAAAAAACTTGGCGCCCTGTAACTGATCAAACAAATCATCAATTCGGGGGAGGGGATATTTGTTCTTGATCGTTACCTTATTCAATTGCCGATAGTCGATGCACATTCTCAACGTGCCATCTTTCTTCCATACAAGTAATACTGGTGCACCCCATGGAGACATACTCGGCCTGATAAAGCCCTTATCCAGCAAATCTCTCAGTTGCTCCTTCAATTCACGCAATTCTGCTGGAGCCATTCTATAAGGAGGAATAGAGATCGGCTTAGTGCATGGAATCACATCAATGCCAAAATCTACTTCCCGTTCTTGGGGTAAGCCTGGAAGATCCTCTAGAAATACATCCATAAATTCACTGACCACTGGAACCGACTGCAGAGTTAGTGGTTCCACTTCAGTATCTTACACCCGTACTAAATGACATATGTAACCCTTAGCAATCATTTTCCTGGCTTTCAGATAAGAAATAAATCTTCCTCTTGATGCCCCTACATCACCCTTCCATTCAAGAACATTCATTTATGGAAAATAAAAATGTACCTTCTTGGCCGGGCAATCTACCGTGGCATAACAAGAATCTAACCAATCCATTCCCATTATCACATCAAAGTTGACCATGTCTAGTTCGATGAGGTCAGCCAGTGTATCATGACCACACACAGTTACTACACAATTATGATATACTCTTTTTGCAACAATATATTCACCAACCGGTGTAGACACTTCCATTGACTTAATTAATAATTCTGGTGCCTTTACAAATTTTGCAGCAACCAATGGAGTAACATAGAACAATGTAGAACTCGGGTCAATCAATACATATACATTATATGAAAATATGGATAATGTACCTGTGACTACATCAGGAGAAACCTCTGAATTCTGTCGGTCCACTAAAGCATAAGTGCGATTCTGGGCCCCACTAGTACTGGCTGCTCCTCTGGCACCTCTACCACGACCCGCCGGCTGTACACCTCTGCCTAGGAAAGGAACCGATGATGATGATGCAATGGTTGATCCCGCAGGTCATGCCACATTACCCAAGCCTCTTCGTGGGCAGTCTCTCATCATATGCCCCGTCATACCGCACCAATAAAAACCATTCGTCCCCCGCCGGCATTCACCTGCATTAAATCATTGACAATACTGACACAGCGGGAGAAAAGATCACCGTATGTGAACCACGACTCCCGCTACTTTACCCGACTTGATTAAAACCTCTGGACCCTCGAAAGTGAGAGGAAGTTCCTGTCGTGGAATAAGAAAATGAAGGCCTAGGCGGTCTATTGAAATTTCGAGGCCTGAACTCTGCTTGGGACATCATAGACTGTCCCCTAGATCTAACCCTCTTCGACAAGCCTTCTTCAAACCCTTGTATTCTTCTCTGTTGCCTTTGATCTTCTATTTTATGCGCAAAGGCCTAGATTCTGGCTATATCCATATCTCGATTTAAGGCAGCAATAGTGAAGTCTCATACCAAGTATGGCTCCAATCTGTCCACATATCAATGTACTCTATCTGTCATTGTGGACACCACATTTGGAGCATATCGAGCCAAGGAATTAAATTGCAGACTCAGATTCCCTTGATGGAGATTTAAAAATTGATCCGCACGAGCCTCTCGGATCTCATAAGGAAGGTAGTGATCAAGAAATTCCACCTTAAATTCATCCCACGTAGGTGGGTTTGCACCAATACCACGAGCTTTCTTCCAATCTTCATACCACAATATCGCCTCTCCTTTCAGTCTATAAGCAGCAAGTTCAACTGTTTCTACCCCAGTTACATGCATAACCTCCAGAGCCCTTTGGATTTGATCTATAAAATTTTGCGGGTCCTCACTTGGATCTGATCCAGTGAATGTGGGAGGATCTTGTTTTAGAAAATCCTGCGTCCTTCGACTAGCTGCTCTCGCAGCACTATCATCACCTGTCATTGGACCACCTTGTCCCTGAACCTGTGAAACAACTATTCGGGTCAACATTTGTACTGCATCCTTTAAGTCCTGATCAATAGTAGTATTTACTGGTGGATCTACAGGTGCTCTTCTCCTACTCGACTCTTCTGGAATAGACGGAGTGGAGGAAGTCCGCGACATAAATTCATTCTCAGTATCGCCTTGATTAACTTGACCCGGTGGTGGTATACTGGTTCCGTCGCCAGCAATTATATCTATCCTCTTACTTTTACCTCGACCTCTTCTTGTCATCGGCATTTTTCTATAATATACAAGAACATCAATATTGATAGTCAGAAACAATTCCACCTATAACTTCGGCTCTAATGTACGATCTAGAAATGAAGGAATGAAACAACTCCTAAATGTCCCGTAGCCTCCTACTTATAAATGTGATGTACAACACATCGATAAGTAAGACTCTACTCAGACACGACTTTGTAGACACCCTTAGAACGACCTGCTCTGATACCACTTTTGTCACGCCCCGAGTTCCAAAGAGGCGGATTGCACCCGTAGCCGATAAGGCCCGAGAGAACCAAGCTTTGCTTACATTCATTGATATGCATGCCATAGGAAACACCACTCTTACGTAAGAACATAAAAGGCTAATATCAAAAATCATGGAACATGTGATATATATATATATATATATATATATATATATATATATATATATGTGAAACTTGGCCTTCAGGGCCATCAAGTCAACCAGACGTACATCTCCTTCCTTCACTTTCATTTACATGCCCACATACGTTTACAAAAGCCTCTAATAGAAATACGTACACAACCAACCTACATTCGGGACAGGTCCCCGCTTTACATAACATCTACAATACCAAAACCAATGTACAACTCGCATACGGAAAGTGCTGAACCAACTAGAGCTCACCAAAGATCAGTAGATGTCCTGCAGCTTACTAGAGAGGTCTACTAGTACCTGTGCCTACAGCAAGTAAGGTAAATCCCCCAAGAGGGGTCAGTACAAAGAAAGTACTGAGTATGTAAGGCTGTATGGAACTGAATCAGTATATAAGAACTTTGCTGGAAAATAATTACAAGGCAAATGCCCAATATGAATAAGCCATCCATCTATATATTTGGAACTGCGCGTATTACTTTTAATACTCTCTTCACTTTTGTACTTTTGTATCTTTTCTTACATACATCTCAATCATTAATCATATACTGCCTGGGCCCAACTGATCAGTGGGAAATTAATACTATCATCATGCAGGTGTTCATTTCACCCCATGGATACACCCATAATATTGGGATAGTCGTCATACAGGTGTTTCTTTCACCCCATGGATATCATCATGCAAGTGTTTATTTCACCCCATGGATACACTCATAATATCTTATTTCATTCTTTAACTTTTACGAGATTGGTACCTTTACTTGTAAGAGGTTGTCACGCTCACTCATGAGAGATTAATACCATCAGTTATGAGAGATTGATATGTTGTTTGTGAGAGATTGACATATTGAATCCATAACCTTATTGGAAGCTTTGAAACATAACATTATTGGGAATTTGGAACCATGTCCATAATTATGTAACACATAATCAACAACGACTAAAGAATTAGGAACATGTGACTTAACAATAGATACAACCTGAATGAGATGCCTTTGGACATTTCGGAATGGAGTAAGTACATAGTCCATATGAACAACATGTTGCAGAAGGATATAGATAGAATAACCTTACATACCTTGTCCTCTCTATATGAACACTCAATCCTATACAAGTACATATAAGAGCTTACATTAGCAACTAGTTACTATACAAGCATACAAAACGACAATGAGCTATATGACTGCAGTATAACATCATGTCACCCCTTAGAATACAATCCACTACATTCTCATATCAACGAAACCATAACATTCCACACATTGACCAAGATATCATACATGAATAGCATTTCACACCACACTTACCCTTTATCCTTTCCTATTATCATTCCGTCACAATTACTCTTATCAAATTTTCTCATAAAAACATATGAACAACCATCTATACTTAATGTAGTCCAACATTCCTCCATACGACACTTTAAAGTCATTAAAACGGTATCACAAGTTGATAATTACATCTGAAAAGGGTGTAGGGGCCTTCGGGGATCAAACAGAGATGAAAACATACAAAACGAAAACCTGGGCTGACCTGCGCAGCCACCTGCACCCGTAGGTGACCTTTGGCAGAAGCCAGAGGCACCTGCGCCTGCAGGTGCCCTCGTTTGCGGGGGCAGATGCCCGTTTTGGTCCAAATTGGTTTCTTTTGGGCCTTTTTATGCAATGAATGGTCCATGATCATAACTAAACTTATTTTGACATATTTTTGATCATTTGAATGACAAAAATCAGCCATGGTCTCACAACACCCAAAACCACACCTCTCGGTCAATACGTCACCAAATCCAAAACCATTTTCACAATAACACTTCCAATCATTATACACAAGGATAAAACAAGGTAATACTAAAATCACATCTCAGATGAAAATATTGAATCCATCAAGTTCATTTCATTCAAGATGACAAGTCCATGTTCAAGTTTACATGACAAAACCATTCTCCGATTGTAAAAATATACAGTTTTACACATAGCACATTGTCCAAGACTTTGCTAACACCACCAACATAATTTATAGACCATATTAAAAATATCATATACTAAACTATGAGAAGAATACTTACCACAAGGTGATCTTGTACCAAAAGAGATGAGAGCTTAGGGTTTGTGTGAGAGGAGAAGTGTTGTAGATAATTCTACAAATGGCATGAGAGTTTCTTTGAATAGAAATCTGATTTTTAGACCCTTTTATAGTACCATGAAGTCTCATTATTATCCACATATTTCATGTTTACTTGGTCAATGGAAGAGCTATGTAAGAATGGGTCAAAATTCCCTTTTTGGGCCATGTCTTTCTCATGATTTTGGGCCTCATTTGGCCCAATGACACAAGACTCATTAATTCCCAACAAATTTAATGAATAATTCATCAAGTCTCTCATGTTCAAATAATTCCATGAATGTTACGGTAATCAACTAGACTCAGGGACTTACGGGGTGTTACACAAGCTCAAGTCCTCTAAGCTTTACTTCAAGAATCTTCTGTAATAAGGTATGTGTGTACTCAAAAAGGGATTTATTTCACCCTTATGCACAAAATCTAGTTTTAAAATATGAATTTTAGTTATGATTTTATGAACTCATGTCTAGGGTTCACACCCAATTATGCCAAATTCTTAAAATTCAGTTCCCTTATGATATTTTACTATAATGATCCCTATTCAAAGATATTAAGAATGATTTCAATGTATTTGACTTAGTTATTTTAATACTTGAAGAATTGTGCATGTTTAATAAATTAAACTTACCCGATCGGGCATAGGGATAGTCTTTCAACTGGTGACCATTTTGTCCACAATTAAAACATAACTCCCTTCCTAAAAACCACTCCCATATGTGGTTCCTACCACACTTTTTACATGTTGGATAAGTACTGTAACACCCCGTATGTTTCCGAACAGAGTTGATTACCGTAACATTTATGAAATTATTTAAACATGAGAATGTTGGTGTATTATACATTAAATTTGTGGGCTAAGTTAATTTTGTGATTTGGCCCCAAATGAGGCCCAAAATGAATTAAAAGACATGGCCCAAATGGGGCAAAATACCCATTCTACCATTGACCAAGTAAACACAACATTTAAGACTAAGTATGTGGACAAGGATGACCATTGAGGGACTATATAAGGCAAGGAAAATAAGATTTTATTCATTAGAGACACACATGCCAAATATAGAAATTTCCACAAGATATTTCTCATCTCACAAACCCTAAGCCTTCATTCCTTTGGACAAGATCACTCTCTTGCAAGATTTGGTAAGTATTTATTCTCATGGTTTAATATATGATATGCTTTATATGGTGTATAAATCATGTTGGTTATGTTGGCAAAGTGTTGGACAGTTCACTATGCGTAAAACTGTCTATTTTTGCAATCGAAAAAGGGTTTTGCCTTGTAAACATGAAAATGGACTTGTGGTATTGAAGGAGGCAAATTTTATGGATTAAATATCAATATGTATAATTTGTTTATGTCCCCAACTTGATTTCTCCTAAGGTATAACATTTGGAATTGTTGTTGTGAAATTGTGCATGGAATTGGTGACGTATTAAAAGAAAAATGTAGTTTGGTGATGTTTATGTGCGTTGTGAAACCATGGATGTTATTTGGCATCTAATATGATCTAAAATATTTTAATATAAGTTTATTTATTATCATGTACCATTTATTACAAAAAAGGACCGAAAATGGACCCTTTTTGGCCGAACCAGTCATCTGCCCTCGCATCTGGCGCACCTGCGGGTGCAGGTGCCAATGCAGGTGACTATGGACACTCCCAAGGGTCACCTTCGGCCGCACCTCATCCACCTGAATGTGCAGGTGGCTTCGCAGGTCAGCCCAGAAGTTCGTTTTGTATGTTTTTGTCTCTCTTTGACCCCCCAGAACCCCTATACCCTTCATGGATGCAATTATCAACTTATGGTACCTTTTGAATGACTTTAAAGGAGTGTACCGGAGGTATTTTGAATATTATCAATTATGGATTGTTGTTCATGTGTTATTGGGAAAGGTATTGAGATGATTGGATAGAGTAATTGTGACGTAGTGTTAATGTGGAAGTGTAAAGGATAAACTTGGTGTGAAATGTTATTGGTTTATGATGTCTTGGTCAATGTATGGAATGTTATGATGTTGTTGGTATGATAATTCCGTGAATGGTATTGTGAAAGGGTGAAATGACCTTATGGAGCCATTATGTAATTCATTGTCGTCCCATGCCCTTGTAAGGTAGTTGATTGTTAACGTAAGCTCCGTTTTGAACTTGTGATGTAGAGTAACACATAAGGAAGGAGCTGGATCATTGTGTTAACTTATAGGACTGTGTATTTGTATTGAGATCAAAAGATATGTAAGGTTACTTTTACCGTATCATTCTACAGGACATATTGTTCTCATTGTCATTATACTTGTTCCATTCCAAAATGTTCTAAGGCATCTCATTTCAGGTTGTCATGTATTGTTATTCTTATGTTCATTATTCGTGGATCAAGTGTTGTTCATATGTCTCTTAATCATGGACTGATGTTCCAAAACTCCAATAATGTTGCGACTATCAACATATCAATCTATCAAAAGTAATAAATTAAGTAATGCATATTTGTGGGTTGTAAGAGTACGGGTGGTAGCTCTAGAGGCATAAGCCTAGCTCGAGCCGATCCAAAATTTGTTGGATCAGAAGGCAGTCCTAGAGGCATAATCCTAGCTCGGACCAATCCTGACAGGGGAAAGCTCTAGAGGTGAGAACCTAGCTCGAGCCGAACCTGATATATTGGTTTATGGGTGGCAGCTCTAGAGGTAAGAACCTAGCTCGAGCTGAACCCGATATATTGATTTATGGGTGGCAGCTCTAGTGGCATAAGCCTAGCTCGAGCCAATCCTAACATAACGTTATGTTATGTTAAGACCCACTGATCAGTTGGGGCTCGGGTGTCACACCCTGAGTTCCAACGAGGTGGACTGGCACCCGAAGTCGTTGAGGCCCGAGAGAACCAATCTTTTCTCATGAATCTCCATACGTATGTCCCTTTATGAATGGCATTCTATCTCATGTAACTTATAAATTATAAACTACCAATGGCGGAAAACATGGAAACACATGCTATATATATGAAACATGGCCTTTGGGGCCGTCAAGTCAAAATGAACATACAACTCTTACGTTCTTCTTCCAACATTCGTCTACAAAGCCTCTACAGATACATATACATAACCAACCTACAGTCGGGATAAGTCCCCGCTTTATACAACATATATGCAATGCCAAACCAAAACCAATGTACACATATGACTCGGAAAGTCCCGAACCAAATGGAGCTCACCAATGATCTGTAAATGAAATGCAAGCTATTGAGGAGGTCTACTAGCACCTGCGCCTGCAGCAAGAAATGTAAGTCCCCCAAGGGGGTCAGTACGAAAATGTACTGAGTATGTAAGGCTATTAACAACTGCATACAAGATATGAACTTCAATGAGATCAAAATAAGAGAATAGTCAATATGGATAAATCATCGTTCAGTATGTGTGGAAATATGTACCTTACGTTCATTACTTCATTTGCCTTTATGCACATTACCATTAGTAGTCAGAGCCGTTAATATATAACCGTCAATGCACATATATATATATATATATAAATATAACCGTCAATATAATACCGTCAATATATAACCCTGGCCCAACTGATCAGTGGGAGAATAATATAATATACCATAAATAAATAAAGTAGGTTTGGCCCTCTGGGCTACCCCCTGTCAGGTTTGGCATCAAGCTAGGCTTTTGCCCCACTGAGCTTTCCCCCTGCTATCATACGAAAATCGATGAATAAAGTTCGGCATCAAGTTTGTCTTTTGCTTCACTGAGCTTTCCCCCTGATCCAATAATATCGGGATCGGCTTGATTTAGGCTTGCGTCCCCACAAAGCTACCACCCATACTCAAAGAACCATAAAGAAAGTATAAAGTAATCATATATAAAGTATAAAGAAACCATAAAGAAATTATCAAGTAACCATACGGAAATTACTTCTTTCATTACTTCATTGCATTACTTCTTCCCTTTACTTTTATGAGATTGATACATTGGGGGATCATGACATTATTGGAAACACATATATGCATTACTTCATTTCTTTACTTTCAAGAGATTGATACGCTCACTTATGAGAGATTGATATATTTGTAATCATAACCTTATTGGAAGCTTTGGACCATACTATTATTGGGACTTTGGGACCATGTCTATAATTTGGTAACACATGAGCAACAACGACTAACGAATGAGGAATATGTGACTTAACAATAGATAACAACCTGAAATGAGATACCTTTGGACATTTTGGAATGAACTAGTACAACATCAATGTGATTACTATGAGCTGCAGAAGGATACGGAAAGAGTAACCTTACATACCTTATCTTCTCAATATGGATATACAATCCTATACGTGAATACAATAGTCCCGCTCCTTCCTTATGTTTCACTCTACAACATAAGTACATAACGGAGTTTCCATTAACCATCAACTACCTTACAAATGCATATAACTACAATCAGTTACATGTTTGGCTTTAAAATGTCATTTCCCCCTTGACAATAACATTTATGAAATTATCATACCAACAATCCCACAATATTCCATACATTGACCAATACATGATAAACCAATAGTACGTCACACCAAGTTCATACTTTCCACTTCTCCATCAACACAACATCATGATTACTTCATCAAGTCACCTCAATACGTCTCATAACAACATATCGGCCAAAATTCCATAATTTACACTCATAGAAAAATAAAAAGTTTAGAAACATAATCACACCATACATGTTGATATTTCATCCATACCATGCATTTTCATCAAAACCACAAGTCACCTTTCAAGTTTAATTCACAAAGATGACACATCTTTTACAAAAACACAAAAGTGCACTACTCACACTATTAGACATAACCATCATTACCTACATACTCTTCCATGCATATAATATTTTAAAACATAATATTAAACACTTACCCAAGCTTGAAAAATGATGATCTTGCTCCAAGAGATGACTTAGGGTTTTGAGAGCTAAATGGGTTTTCTTGGAATTGTCTAGAAAAGCATGTGTGTTTGTAATGAATAAAATCATATTTTTGGCCCTTTATATAATCCCTAAATTCATTCTTATCCACTCTTTATAGCATTAAATTCCATGTCTAGAAGGTCAATGGAAAAATGGGTCATTTGGCCCATTTGGGCCATGTCTTTTGCCTCATTTGGGCCTTCATTTCATTGAGCCCAATTCATAAATTCAATGTACAATCCACCAAATTTCTCATGTTTAAATCATTTCATATGTGTTAATATAATATTCCAACTCACGAGACTCACATTCGTCGCCTCATTCCCAAGAGCAAGTGATTCTAGCCAATCATGGCTCATTTCGAACATAAAGGGTAAAAACGTAATTTGGATCCCAACTTCGTCCACGAATAATTTTACCAAATTGGAATACCAATATAATACTTCAATCATTCTGTGTAAAGGCTCGTGGTTGGAGAAGAAATGTGGCGAAAAGCGGCCCGGTACGTCCCCGGGCACCCTTGGGACTTAGAAAAA
The DNA here is from genome assembly GCA_031232105.1 of Capsicum rhomboideum. Lineage (NCBI taxonomy): Eukaryota > Viridiplantae > Streptophyta > Magnoliopsida > Solanales > Solanaceae > Capsicum > Capsicum rhomboideum. The sequence goes on from CP124718.1 coordinate 59,682,529, forward strand.
TTTCCAACATTTGAGAGGTGCGCACAAGCAGCCTGGCACGCCCCTGGGAGCGCCACCTTGCTGCCTGTGCCCAATAATTTTGCGCAAAAAGCGGCCTAGCATGCCCTATGGCGTGACTGGCCTATATATTATTTTTTGAAAATTTTTGTTCTTCGACTTTTCTTTGCGGATTTGGTTAGATACTTCAAGTTCTATTCTTTAAGTTACTTCTTACCTTTAATATACTTTGTTCGGAGGTCCTTCAAGCCTCATTTTTAACCCCACAAATGCTCCACAAAGTCACAAGACACCTCCTACGAAGGTCTAATCACATTTACTAGGCCCAATATCAATTATCTCATTAATAACATTACAAAATACATACTTATGGCTCTCGACACCTAAGTAAACATTGTTCAACATCGTCAAGTAGCGTTGGGAAGGTACGGGGTGTTACACCGAGTACGATATGAGATGATTTATGATGAATAACCATTAGAAGCAAAACAAAATAATGAACATAAGGTACATGGTTCTACATATGCAGAACAATGGTTTATCCATACTGACTATTCTCTTATATTTGATTTAATTGGAATAATTATGTGTCTTACAATTTCTTATGGCCCTACATACTCAGTACATTCTTCGTACTGATCTCCCTTGGAGGGCTTACCTTACTTGCTGTAGAACAGGTGCTAGTAGACCTCCGCAGTAGGCTATGAGAAATCCGCAGAATATTGATGAGCTCCAGTTGGTTCGGGGCTTTTCGAGATGTCTATGTACATTTATTTTGGTATTGTATATCTGTATAGAGACGGGTCTTGTCGCGACTCTAGGTTGGTTATGGTTATGCATCTGTAGAGGCTTTGTAGATGTTGTGGGGACAGATGAAGGAAATATAAGGAACGTATGTTTTGTCTTAATGGCCCTGACGGCCAAGTTTCACATATGTATATATCACATGTTTCCATGACTTCCACTATTAGTATCTTATATCTCTATACGTGATGGTGGTATTTCGTGAATGACATGCATATGAATAGACATAGATGAAGATTGGTTTTCCCGGGCCTTATCGGCTTTAGGTGCCAGTCCGCCTCAATGGGATTTGGGGCATGACAAAAGTGGTATCAGAGCAGGTCGTTCTAAGGGTGTCTACAAAGCCGTGTCTGCGTAGAGTCTTTCTTATGGATGTGTTGTACACCATATTTATAAGTAGGAGGCTATGGGACATTTAGGAGTTGTTTATTTTCTTCATTTCTTGATCGTGCAATAGAGCCAAAAGTGTAAGTGGAAAAAAAAATTATATCTGACCATTGGAATTGGTTTTCTTTGATATAGTAAATTGTCGATAACGAGAAGAGGTAGAGGCAAGGGTAAGAAGGTAGATATGCTTGCCGGTTAAGGACTGAGTAAATTACCACCTGACCAAGCTAGTCAAGGTGGAGCTGACACTGAATTTGCATCGCAGGCTTCTTCCACTTTTCCAGCTCCAAAATAGCTGAGAAGGAGAGAAGTATCTTCGGAACTGCCCATTAATACTATAAAGCAGGATTTAATGAGTGCGGTGCAAATATTGACCCGTGTAGTTACTGGACAGGCTCAAAGACAAGCTTTTGTGCAGCAAAAAGAGGGACAGAGGCAGAGGAGGAGGATGCAAGAATTGGAAGGAGGATCGTCAAAAAGAGCTAAACCCATGGGACAGGTCATGGCATACCAAGGAGGCTTTGGGCCTCGAATTTTTCACAAACCACCTAGTCCATCATTTCGCCATTCCACAACAAATACTCCCCCTCTATTCCAAGGTTTTAGAAGCAACCAATTTGGGCAAGGAAGTGAGACTCAGGACTTATAGACTGTGGGGTATCGAGCATGAGAAAGTATGATACAATTGAGATCTCCTCGTCAGTAGTGTCAGCGCAACGGAATGTATCATTTAGGTGAATGCCGGTTTGGAACAAATGTTTTCTTTTGGTGTGGCATGCCAGGACACATGGTGAGAGAGTGCCCACGAAGAGGCATGGTTGGTATGACATGACCTACGGTATCAGCCGTTTCATTATCATCATCAGATGTACAACCTGGTGGTCGTGGAAAAGGGGCTAGAGAAGAAGCTAGTTCTAGTAGAATTCCAGACCTTACCTATGCCGTGGTGGATCGGCAGACATTTGAGGCTTCTCCTGATAAAGTGACAGGTATATTATTTGTCTTTCACATAATGTATTTGTATTGAATTATCCGGGTTTTACCCTATCATATGTTACTCCATTGAGTGTTAAAAAAAAAATTGCAAGGACACTAGAATTTTTAGTTAACCCATTTGCCATTTGAGGTATCTACACTAACAGGTGAATCTATCGTAGCTAAAAGAGTGTATTGTAATTGTGTGATACCTGTGTGTGGCCATGATACATTGCCTAATCTTATTGAATTGAAAAAGGTGGATATTGATGTCAGAACGGGTATGGATTGGTTAGGTTTTTATTATGCCAGGGTATATTGTCGGGCTAAGAAGGGACATTTTCATTTTCCACAAGAAAATGTTCTTGAATGGAAGGGTAATGTGGGGGCACCAAAGGGAAAAATTTATTTCCTATCTGAAAGCAAGGAAAATGATAGTCAAGGGGTATCTATGTCATTTACTCCGAGTGCAAGATACTGATGTGAAACCACCAAGTTCTTAATCGGTTCCGATGGTTAATGAATTCCTCGATGTATTTCCTGATGATCTTCCAGGTTTACCCCCCAGAATGGGAAGTAGAGTTTAGTATTGATGTGACATCATGCCAAGCATTTCGTCTATCTCCATTCCTCTGTATAAAATGGCTCCAACAGAGCTACGGGATATTAAAAAAAAATAAAATGGCACATTGAGAATGTGTATTGACTATTGGCAATTGCATAAGGTAACGATCAAGAAAAATTAAACCCCTCCCTAGAATTGACGATCTAGTTAACCACTCACAGGGTGCTACATATTGACAAAAATTGACTTGAGATCGGATTATCATCAAGTCAGAGTTAGAGAAAAAGATATATCCAAGACAGCTTTTCGAACACGGTATGACCATTAGGAATTCTCAGTTATGTCATTTGTACTAACAAATGCACCAGATGTTTTTATGGATTTGATGAATAGGGTGTTCAAGTCATTCTTGGATGTATTTGTGACCGTGTTCATAGATGATATTCTGGTTTATTCAAGATCACAATAGGACCATGCCAATCATGTACGGCAAGTGTTGCAGATTCTTCGGGATTGTAAGTTGTATGCCAAGTTCTCTAAATGTGAATTTTGGTTAAAATCCATAGCATTCTTGGGTCACATTGTGTAAGATGAAGGAATTCGAGTTGATACTCAAAAGATTGAAGCGGTGAAAAATTGGCCAAGACCTACGACACCTACAAAGATTCGTAGTTTTCTTGGATTGGCAGGTTATTACAGAAGATTTTTGGAAGGGTTTTCTTCTATTGCTGCACCATTAACGAATCTAACATACAAGACAATTAATTTTAGTGAAAATATGCATGTGGGAAAATTTTCCAAGAGCTGAAAGATAATTTAACTTCCACAACAGTTTTAATACTTCCCGAAGGCACAGAAGGTTATGTAATGTATTGTGATGCTTTTGGGGTTGGCCTTGTAACACCCCGTATGTTTCTGAGTCTAGTTGATTACCATAACATTCATGGAAATATTTAAACATGAGAGAATTGATGAATTATACATTAATTTGTTGCGCATTAATGAGTCTTGTGTCATTGGGCCCAAATGAGGCCCAAAAATCATAAAAAGACATGGCCCAAATGGAATTTGACCCATTCTTAACGTTGACCAAGTAAACACATGAAATGTGTGGCTAAGGATCATTAGTAAGGGACTATATAAGTCAATAAAATCATATTTTTATTCATCAAAGCACACATGCCCTTTTCTAACATTTTCTCAAACATTTCTCTCATACAAACCCTAAGGCAAATACACTTGTTGGGACAAGATCACTCTTTGGTATACTTTAGTAAGTATTTATTCTCATGGTTTAGTATATGATATGTTTAATATGGTGTATAAATCATGTTGGTTACGTTGGCAAAGTGTTGGACAGTGTGCTATGTGTAAAACTGTCTATTTTTGCAATCGGAGAAAGGTTTTGCCTTATAAACTTGAAAATGGACTTGTGGTCTTGAAGGAATTGAAATTTATGGATTCAATATTGACACGTGAGATGTGATTATAGCCTTAACTTGTTTTATTCTTGTACATAATGTTTGAAATTGTTATTTCAAAATTGTGCATGGATTTGGTAGGGTATTGAAGGAAAAGTGTGGTTTTGATGATTTTCATGTGTGTTGTGGAACCATGGATGATTTTAGGCGTCCAAGATAATATAAAATATGTCAATATAAGTTTAGTTATTATCATGGACCATTCATTGCACAAAAAGACCCTAAAGAGACACATTTTGACCAAAACGGGCATCCGCCCCCGCAGACGAAGGCACCTGCGGGCACAGATGCCAACGCAGGTGCCTCTGGATTCTGCCAAAGGTCACCTGCGGGTGCACCTTATCTACCTGCCGGCGCAGGTGTCTTCATAGGTCAACCCAAAATTCAGTTTTGTATGTTTTCGTCTCTCTTTGATCCCCGAAGGCCCCTATACTATTTTTGAATGTAATTATCAACTTATGATACCATTTTAATGACTTTAAAGGGGCGTATGGAGGCATTTTGGACTATATTAAGTATGAATTTTTTTTCATATGTGGTTATGAAAGAGTAATTATGATGGAATGATAATGAGGAGACATAATGGGTAAACGTGGTGTAAAATGCTATTGATGTATGATGTCTTGGTCAATGTGTGGAATGTTATGGTGTTGTTGGTGTGAGCAGTGGATTGTATTGTAAAGGGTGAAATGAAGTTATACGGCAGTCATATAGCTCATTGTCGTCTTGTACACTTGTATAGTAACTAGTTGCTAACGTAAGCTCCGATATGTACTTGTATTGTAGAGTGAAATGTAAGGAAGGAGCTGGACTATTGTGTTCATAGATAGTCTTGTATATTCATACTTGGATGTGAAGGTATGTAAGGTTATTCTATCCGTATCCTTCTGCAGCACCTAGTAGGCACATTGACATTTTAATTATTCTATTTCGAGATGTTCTAAGGTATCCTATTCTCGGTTACCAAATTGTTGTTATCACATGTTTCATACTCATTGATCAATTGTGATTCACATGTATCGTGTTCATTGACTAATGTTCCAAAGATCCCATGATTCCATTAATGTTATGATTCCAAGAATGTTATGATTCCAATAATGTATGACTATCATTGTATCAATCTCAAAAGTAATGAATGAAGTAATGCACATGTGGTTAATGTTTAAGTATGGGTGGTAGCTTTGGGGGCGAAAGCCTAGCTCAAGACGATCCTGATATTATTGGATCAGGGGGTAGTTATAGAGGCATAAATCGAGCTGACCGAACCTGACAGGGGGTAGCTCTAGAGTTAAGAATCTAGCTCTAGCCGAACCTGATATGTTGGTTTATGGGTGGCAGCTCTAGAGGTGATAACCTAGCTCAAGCCGAGCCCGATATATTGATTCATGGGGGGTAGCTCTAGAGGAATAAGCCTAGCTCGAGCCAATCCCAACATAATGTTATGCTATGTAAAGACCCACTGATCAGTCGGGGCCCGGGTACATAGTGTTACAAGTGATGATGAATAAGCATGGAAGTAAAGAAGCAAAGAAAGTATTGAAAGCAATGTACATGGTTTACAACATACAGAGTGTTAACTTATCCATATTGGTTATTCATTTGTATTTGAGTTCATTGACGTATTTACGTACCATACAGTTTCTTATGAGCCTTACATACTCAGTACATTATTCGTACTGACATCCCTTGTGGTACTTACCTTACTTGTTGCAGGCGCAGGTGCTATGTAACACCCTGTACGTTTTCGAACCTATATGACTACGTTTACATTTGTGGAATTAGTAAAATATGAGAAACTTGATGAAGAATACATTGAATTGTTGGGTATTAATGAGTCATGAGTCATTGGGCCAAATGAGGCCCAAAAACATGAACAAAAGACTAGGCCCAATGGGGCAAAAATGATCCAATCTTCCATTTGACCAAATCAACCATGCATTTAATGCTAAGGGATGGATAAGAGTGACTTGCGGGACCTATATATATATATATAAGGAATTATTCATTCACTTGGTGGGCTCAATTAACAATTTATAATGAGTTAAATGAGGCCCAAATATTAGCATGCAAGACATGGCCCAAAAAAGGTAATTAACCTATTCTTGACCGATTCTTGCAAGACCAAATCCACAAATCAATTATTGAACAAAGGTATGGGATAAATATGACTTTAAAGGGTCTATAAAAGGTGAAAAATATCATATTTATTCACCATTTTACACAAGCCAAAGTCTAGAAATTTCCACAAGACTCTCTCAACTCAAACCCTAAGCCTTCATCCTTTTGGCCAAAGATCATCACTTGGTGAGTATTGGTAAGTTTATATTATCATGTTTTCATATATTTTATGCATGTAAAATGATTTATATTATGTTGGTTATGTTTGTGGAGTGTGAGAAGTTCACTATGTGTGAAGTGTATGTGTTTGTTAATTCGGAGGATGGTTTTGCCTTGTAAACTTGTACATGGGATTGTGGTCTTGAAGAAAATGAATTTGATGGATTCAATATCGTCATGTGAGATGTGATTATAGTCTCCCCTTGTTTGATCATGGTGTATAATGTTTGGAATTTCTATTGTGAAATTGGTTATGGTTTTGGTGGTGGATTGGCCGTAAAGTGTCGTTTTGGCATTGTTATGTGTGTTGTAAGACCATGGATGGTTTTTGGCATGTTAAATGATCACAATTATGTTAAATTAAGTTTGGTTATGATCATGGACCATTCATGGAATTAAAAAGACCCCAAAAAGACCATTTCGGACCAAAACGGGCACCCGCCCTCGCAGACGAAGCACCTGCGGGCGCAGGTGCCAACGTAGGTGCCTATGGATACTGAAAAAGGTCACCTGCGGACGCAGGTCATCCACCTTCAGGCGCAGGTGGCTTAGCGGATCGTCCCAGAACTCTGAATTGCTTGTTTTTGCATCCCTTTGGCCCCCTGAAACCCCTATACCCTTCATGGATGTAATTATCAACTTGTGATGTCATTTTAATGAATTTAAAGTGTCGTGTGAAGGTATTTTGTACTGTATTAAATGTATATTGTTGTTCATATGTGGTTATGAGGCAAATTGATAAGCGTAAATGTGATGGGATGAAAATGAGAAGGCATAAAGGGTAAGTGTGATTCGAAATGCTATTGTTGTATGAAATCTTGGTCAATGAGTGTAATGTTATGGTATTATTGACGTGATGATGCAGTGAGTTGGATTGTAAGGAGTGAAATGAAGTTATATAGCAGTCATATGGTTCATTGTTGTTTTGTACACTTGTACGGTAAATAATTGTTAACGAGAGTTCCATTGTGGACTTGTATTGTAGAGCAAAACATAAGGAAGAAGCTGGAATGTTGTGTTCATATACAGACTTGTGTACTCATACTTGGAAGTAAAGGTATGTAAGGTTACTCTTCTATATCTTTCTGCAACATATGGTGTTCACATTGTTATAGTACTCACTTGATTCCGATATACTCTAAGGTATTCCGTACCCGATAGTTGGCTAGAGTTACTCATACGTTTCTTACTCATTGGTCAATGGTGAATCATATGACTCATGTCCATTCATTGACTTATGATCATTGGCTAGTATGTTCAAAGTTTTATAAGGTTCTAAGGTATCGCATTTCTAGTTGGTGAACAGTTGATATCCGCATGTGTCTTACTCAGCAACCATTATCCTAAGGTTCCAAAAGTGTACTATTCCAAAGGGGTTCGATAGTATTCCACCTAAGGTTGATATATATTGTTATTCATATGTGTTTTACTCCTAGACGAATTATGATCCTCTTAGTTCTTATTTATGGACGGAAGTTCTTAAGTTGTCATGATGTTGTAGATCCTAAGAGAACTATCCCAACAAGAGCAATGAGGTAAAGAGAGCTTGTTTAGTTGAATAGCATTGTTCCAATCATGTTATGTTCCAAAGTTCCAATAGTGTTTATACTCATGTCTCTTATTCATTGATTATTGTCCAATGTTTCCAATAATGTTATGACTACAAATGCATAAATCTCTCAAAAGCAAATGTACCGAGCTCTCACAAGTAAATGTACTAATCTCTCAAGAGTAATGAAAGAAGTAATGTGCAAGCTAATGTACCTATCCCTCACAAGTAAAGATGTCAAATCTTACAAGAGTAAAGATGTGAAGTATTACATGTTATGTTTCAAGTTTCAAGAATGTTTTCTTCATCAAAGTATCACTCATTGAATGAAAGAAAGAGCAATGAAAGAAAGAGTAATGAAATAAAGAAGCAATGTGTAATGGGTGGCATCCCAGGGGTTAAATACCTAGCATGGGTTGATCCCAATAACACGGGTGGCATCCCAGGGGCGACTGAAAAGCCTAGCATGGGTCGATCCTGATACATCAATACATCCCAGGGGCGATAAGCCTAGCATGGGTTATCATGATACATCCCAGGGGCGAAAAACCTAGCATGTTATCTCATGACATCCCAGGGGAGACACAAAAGCCTAGCATGGGTTCACATAGCATGACATCCTAGGGGAGATAAGCCTAGCATGGGTTCATATGACATCCCAGGGTTCAAAGTACCTAGCATGGGTTCATCACATCCCATGCATGGGTAGAACAATAAAGATGAATGAATATGAAAGCAAGAGAAGTAAAGAACGTAATATATATGGTTTTCCACATACAGAAAGAGAGTTTATTCACATTCGTTATTTCTCTTATATTGATTCCATGGTTGTTGTTATTATGTACGTATCATTGGAGATGATAATAATGAAAGAAAGGTACATGGTTCCACATATAGAGTTTCTCTTATAATTATTTCCATTGAAGTTCATATATATTGAAGTAGTTTTCTTATGGCCTTACATACTCAGTACATTCTTCGTACTGACCCCTCCGGGGGACTTACCTTACTTGTTGCAGGTGCAGATATTAGTAGAGCTCCACAATAGGTTGACAGTATTTGAAGATTTTTGGTGAGCCCCAGTTGCTTCGGGACTTTCCGAGTCAAAGTTGTACATTGGTTTTGATGTTGTAGACGTTATGAAATGGTCGTGTATGTATTTAGAGGCTTTTGTAGACATATGTAGGTATTATGGATGTAAGACATATACGTTCAGTGCGATGTGATGGCCCCAACGGCCAAGTTTTATATATGTATATGTATGGCATTTTACATTTCATCGATTACATGAGACAATATGTTATTCATTCGAGGTTATGCATACGAGGGTTCATGAGCAAAGATTGGTTCTCTCGGGCCATATCGGCTTCGGGTGCCAATCACGCCTCGTTGGGATTCGGGGTGTGACATGCTAGAAGGCCTCCACAGTAGGTTGCCAGTTAATTGCGGATCTTTGGTGAGCTCTAGTTGGTTTGGGGCTTTCCGAGTCACAGTTGTATATGTGTTTTGGTATTTTACATGTTGTATAAAGCGGGGACTTGTCCCGACTTTTAGTTAGTCTTGTAAATGCATCTATTAGAGTCTTTTGCAGACATATGTGGGTACATGAACGTAAGAGATATATGTCGTTTTGACTTGATGGACCTAACGGCCAAGTTTCACGTATATATCTATATCACATGTTCCATGATTTTCGTTATTCGCATATTATGTTCTTACATGATAGTGATGTTTCTTATGTCATGCATATGAATGGACTTGAGCAAAGATTGGTTCTCTCGGGCCTTGTCGGCTTCGGGTGCCAGTCCACCCTGTTGGGATATGGGGCATGACAAAAGTGGTATCAGAGCAGGTCGTTCTAAGGGTGTCTACAAAGTCGTGTCTGAGTAGAGTCTTACTTATCGATGTGTTGTGCACCATATTTATAAGTAGGAGGCTACGGAACATTTAGGAGTTGTTTCTTTTCTTCACTTCTAGATTGTGAAATAGAGCCAATGTGGTAAGTGGAATCGTATCTAACCATTGGAATTGATTTTCTTTGATATAGTAAAATGCCAATGACAAGAAGAGGTAGAGGGAAGGGTAAGTAGGTAGATATGCTTTCCAGTGAAGGAATGAGTAAATCACCACCTGACCAAGCTAGTTAAGGTGGAGCAAATACTGAAATTGTGTCATGATCTTCTTCTACTTTTCCGGCTCTGGGAGAGCCAATCGATAGAGAAGTATCCGCAGAACCACCAATGAATGCCACTGACCAAGATCTAAGAAATGCAGTACACATGTTGACTAAGTTAGTAGCGGTACAAAGTCAAGGACGAGATGGTCCAACGATAAATGAGGATGATGCGGCTAGGGTGGCGAGTAGTAGAACACAGGATTTTCTGAAACTGGACCCTCCTATATTCACTGGGTCAGATCCAAAAGCAGATCCACAGGACTTCGTGGATCAAATTCAAAGGGCTTTAGAGGTTATGAACGTGACTTGTATGGAAACAGTTGAACTTGCGGCATATAGATTTAAATGAGAGGCGGTATTATGGTATGAAGATTGGAAGAAGTCTCGTGGTATTGGTGCAATTCCACCGAATTGGGAAGAATTTAAAGCAACATTCCTTGATCACTATCTTCCCTATGAGATACGAGAGGCTCGTGCGGATCAATTTCTAAATCTCCATCAAGAAAATCTGAGCGTTAGAGAATACAGTTTGCAATTTAATTCCTTGGCTCGATATGCTCCAAATGTGGTAGCCACAATGACAGACAAAGTCCATCGATATGTGGACAGATTAGAGCCATATTTGGTAAGGGACTGCACCATTGCTTCCTTGAACAAAGATATGGACATAGCCAGAATACAGGCCTTTGCCCAGAAAATGAAAGATCAAAGACAGACAAGAAGGGTACATGAATCTGATGGAGGACAGTCCAAAAGAGCTAGGCCTATGGGACAGTCTATGATGTCCCAAGGAGAATCTAGGCCTCGGATGTTTCCTAGACCGCCTAGACCAACATTCTCTTATTCCACAGCGGGCACTCAAGCTCAATTCCGATGGTTTAGAGGTAGTCAATCCGGGCAGAGTAGTGGTCATGGATCACAGGCAACAGGATTTCCTCGTCAGTAGTGTCATCACTGCGGGCGTATTTATGTAGGTACATGCCGATTAGGGCAAAATGCTTGTTTTTGGTGTTGCATGATAGGACACATGATGAAAGAGTGTCCCTAGAGGAGCATGGGTGGTATAGCATGACCTGCGGGATCGGTTGTTGCATCATCATCATCGGTTCCATCTTTAGGCCGAGGTGTGCAGTTTGTTGGCCGTTGTAGAGGTGCCAGAGGAGTAGCCAGTACTAGTGGGGTCCAGAATCGCACTTATGCTCTACTGGACTGATAGAATTCGGAGGCTTCTCCTGATGTCGTCACAGGTACATTATCCATATTTTCATATAATGTATATGCATTGATTGACCCGGGTTCTACATTGTCCTATGTTACTTCATTGATTGCTGCGAAATTTGTAAAAGCACCAAAATTATTAACTAAGTCAATTGAAGTATCTACACCGATTGGTGAATATATTGTTGCAAAATGAGTATATCATAATTGTGTGGTAACTGTGTGTGGTCATGATACATTGGCCGATCTTATCGAACTGGACATGGTGGATTTTGATGTGATAATAGGAATGGATTGGTTGGATTCTTGTTATGCCACAATAGATTGCCGGGCCAAGAAGGTACATTTTCATATTCCACAAACAAATGTTCTTGAATGGAAAGGTGATGTAGGGGCACCAAGAGGAAGATTTATTTCTTATCTGAAAGCCAGGAAAATGATTGTTAAGGGTTACATATGTCACTTAGTAGGAGTGAAAGCTATTGAAGTCGAACCGCTAACTCCTCAGTCGGTCCCAATGGTTAATGAATTTCTTGATGTATTTCCAGAGGACCTTACAGGTTTGCCCCCAGAACGGGAAATAGAATTTTGTATTGATGTGATTCAGGCGCTCAGCCTATCTCTATTCTCCCATATAGAATGGCTCCAGCAGAATTGTGTGAATTAAAGGAGCAGCTGAAAGATTTACTGGACAAAGGCTTCATCAGGCCTAGTATGTCCCCGTGGGGTGCACCGGTATTATTTGTACGGAAGAAAGATGGCACATTGAGAATGTGCATTGACTATTGGCAATTGAATAAGGTAACGATCAAGAACAAATATCCTCTTCCTCGAATTGAAGATTTGTTTGTTCAGTTACAGGGCACCAAGTGTTTTTCAAAGATTGACTTGAGGTCTGGTTACCATCAAGTCAGAGTTAGAGAAGAAGATGTACCCAAGAAAGCCTTTCGAACACTGTATGGCTATTATGAATTTTTAGTTATGTCATTTGGACTAACAAATGCCCCAGCTGTGTTCATGGATTTGAAGAATAGGGTGTTAAAGCCATTTTTAGACGTGTTCGTGATGGTATTTATAGATGACATCCTGGTTTATTCAAAGTCACAATAGGACCATGCTAAGCACTTATGACAAGTGTTACAAATTCTCCGTGAGCGTAAGTTGTATCCGAAGTTCTCTAAGTGTGACTTTTGGTTGAAATTCGTAGCATTCTTGGGTCACATTGTGTCAGATGAAGGGATTCGAGTTAATACACAAAAGATTGAGGCGGTGAAAAATTGGACAAGGCCTACGACACCCACGGAAATTCATAGTTTCCTAGGGTTGGCAGGTTATTATCGAAGATTTGTTGAAGGGTTTTCTTCCATTGCTGCACCTTTAACGAAGCTTACACACAAGGCAGTCAAATTTCAGTGGAGTGATGTGTGTGAAAAGTTTTCAAGAGCGGAAAGATAAATTGACTTCTACACCGGTGTTATTACTTTTGGAAGGCATCGAAGGTTACGCAATATATGGTGATGCTTAAGGGATTGACCTAGGGTGTGTATTGATGCAGTACGGTAATGTTATAGCACATATTAACTTAGTAGCACCCAGGTGAATAGAATAGCGTAAATGATGCGCCTCGGTCATAATTCGTTTCCTTAGTTCATCTATATCCGGTACAAATAACCTACCTTGGCATTGAAGCACCCCTTCTTATGTAAGATCAAATACCTTTGTCAAATTCTGCTGTACATTCTCTTTTAGTTACAATAAGGTAACGATCAAGAAAAAATATCCCCTCCCTTGAATTGATGATTTGTTTGATCAGTTACAGGGTACCAAGTGTTTTTCAAAGATTGACTTGAGGTTGGGTTACCATCAAGTCAGAGTTAGAGAAGACGATGTACCCAAGACAACTTTTCGAACACGGTATGGCCATTATGAACTTTTAGTTATGTCATTTGGACTAACAAATACACCAGTTGTGTTCATGGACTTGATGAATAGGGTGTTTAAGCCATTTCTAGACGTGTTCATGATGGTATTTATAGATGACATCTTGGTTTATTCAAGATCACCAGAGGACCATGCTAATCACATACGACAGGTATTACAGATTCTCCGTAAGTGTAAGTTATATGCAAAGTTCTCAAAGTGTGAGTTTTGGTTAAAATCAGTCGTATTCTTGGGTCACATTGTGTCTGATGAAGGGATACAGGTTGATACTCAGAAGATTGAAGCGGTGAAAAATTGGCCAAGACCTATCACACCCACGGAGATTCATAGTTTTCTTGGATTGGCAGGTTATTACAAAAGATTTGTGGAAGGTTTTTCCTCCATTGTTGCACCGTTAACAAATCTTACACATAAGGCTGTTAAATTTCAGTGGAATGATGCGTGTGAGAAAAGCTTCCAAGAGTTGAAAGATAAATTAACCTCCATGCCGGTTTTAGTACTTCCCGAAGGCACCGAAGGTTATGCAGTGTATTGTGATGCTTTCGAGGTTGGACTCGAATGTGTATTAATGCAGCACGAAAATGTCATAGCATATGCCTCACGACAGTTGCGGCCACGTGAGAGAAACTATCCCACACATGATCTCGAATTAGCAGCGGTGGTATTTTCTTTAAAGATATGGCGTCATTATTTGTATGGAGTTCATGTTGACATCTAGTCTGATCACAAAAGTTTACAGTATATCTTTAAGCAAAGGAACTCAATTTGAGGCAACGAAGGTGGCTTGAGCTATTCAAAGATTATGACATTGATATTCTATATCATCCAGGAAAAGCGAATGTGGTAGCTGATGCATTGAGCAACAAGGCGATAGGAGGCACTAGTGGCCAATTGACAGAAAAGCAAGATTTAGTCAAAGTTCTACATCAATTAGCCAGCTTGGGGGTTCGTCTTCTTGAATCCTCAGATGAAGGGGTTATTGTACAAAATACGGCTGAATCTTTATTGATAGCTGAAGTGAAAGAGAAGCAATTTGCAGATCCTATATTATTGTAACTAAAAGAGAATGTACAGCAGAATTTGACAAAGGTATTTGATCTTACATAAGAAGGGGTGCTTCACTGCCAAGGTAGGTTATTTGTACCGGATATAGATGAACTGAGAAAATGAATTATGACCGAGGCGCATCATTTACGCTATTCTATTCACCTGGGTGCTACTAAAATGTACCATGATTTAAAAAAAGTGTATTGGTGGGGAAACATGAAAAAGAACATTGCAGAATTTATCGCTCAATGCCCGAATTGTCAACAAATAAAGGTAGAGCATCAAAAACCAGAAGGTTATGTGCAATGTATCAATCTTCCAGTCTGGAAATGGGACATGATTAATATGGATTTCATCACAGGTTTGCCTCAATCACTGCGGAAATTTGATTTTATATGGGTTATAGTTGACAGGCTTACCAATTCAGCGCATTTCCTACCAGTCAAGACCACCTATACAGCAGAGGATTATGCAAGATTGTATGTGAAAGATATAGTACAGTTACATGGGATTTCGATCTCTATCATATCAGATAGAGGAGCACAATTTACTGTGCATTTTTTGGAGATCTTTTTAGCAGAGTTTGGGTACACAGGTGAATTTGAGTACGGCTTTCCATCCTCAGACAGATGGACAAGGAGAACGTACTATCCAGACACTTAAAGATATGCTACGAGCTTGCACGTTAGATTTTGAAGGCAGTTGGGATGACCATTTGCCTCTCATTGAATTTGCTTACAACAATTGCTATCATTCAAGTATTAAAATTGCACCTTATGAAGCTTTCTATGACAGGAAATGTAGATCACCAATCGGATGGTTTGAAGCAGGCGAAACTGCTTTACTTGGGCCAGATCATGTTTATTAGGCTATGGAAAAAGTTAAAGTGATCCAACAACGGATACAAACTGCCCAAAGTTGACACAAGTCCTACGCTGATGTTAGAAGAAGAGGGCTTGAATTCGCCATAGGTGATTGGGTATTTTTAAAGGTGTCCCAGATGAAAGGGATAATACGATTCAGAAAGAAAGGAAAATTGAGTCCACGTTATATAGGCCCATACGAAATTGTTAGAAGATTTGGGCAAGTTGCGTATGAGTTGGCACTACCCCAAGAACTCTCCACAGTTCATCCAGTATTTCATATTTCGATACTTAGAATGTGCATAGGGGATCCATCTTTTTTTACTCCTATTGACAATGTACAGGTTACAGAGGATCTTACCTATGAGGATATACCTATTGCCATTCTGGATAGACAAGCGAAGAGGTTGAGGAATAAAGATGTCGCTTCTGTAACGGTACTTTGGAGAAATCAGCAAATAGAAGAAGTCACATGGGAAGCTGAAGAAATAATGAAATCCAAGTACCCTCATTTATTCCAAAGGGGAGAACAAACTCATAATATAAGATCGGAAAAATGACAAGTAAGTACTTATAAGCATTGAGTATATATATATATATGATAACATGAAGAATGCTCCTAAACTTGTAATTGTTTACTTTGAATAAAGTCAAAAACATTCAAGGATGAATGTTTCTAAGGGGGGAAGAATGTAACACCCCATATGTTTCTGAGTCAAGTTGATTACCGTAACATTCAAGGAAATATTTAAACATGAGATAATTGATGAATTATACATTAATTTGTTGGGCATTAATGAGTCTTGTGTCATTGGGCCCAAATAAGGCCCAAAAATCATAAAAAGACATGGCCCAAATGGAATTTGACCCATTCTTAACATTGACTAAGTAAACACATGAAATGTGTGTCTAAGTATCCTTAGTAAGGTACTATATAAGTCAATAAAATCAGATTATTATTCATCAAAGAACACATGCCCTTTTCTAACATTTCTCTCACACAAACCCTAAGGCAAATACACTTGTTGGGACAAGATCACTCTTTTGTATACTTTGGTAAGTATTTATTCTCATGGTTTAGTATATTATATGTTTAAGATGGTTTATAAATCATGTTGGTTGTGTTGGAAAAGTGTTGGACAGTGTGCTATGTGTAAAACTGTCTATTTTTGCAATCGGAGAAAGGTTTTGCCTTATAAACTTGAAAATGGACTTGTGGTATTGAAGGAAGTGAACTTGATGGATTCAATATTGACATGTGAGATGTGATTATATCCTTAACTTGTTTTATTCTTACACATAATGTTTGGAATTGTTATTACAAAATTGTGCATGGATTTGGTAGGGTATTGAAGGAAAAGTGTGGTTTTGATGATGTTCATGTATGTTGTGGAACCATGGATGATTTTAGGCATCCAAGATGATCTAAAATATGTCAATATAAGTTTAGTTATTATCATGGACCATTCATTGCACAAAAAGACCCTAAAGAGACACATTTTGACCAAAACGGGCATCCGCCCCCGCAGACGAAGGCACCTGCGGGCGCAGATGCTAATGCAGGTGCCTATGGCTTCTACAAAAGGTCACCTGCGGGTTCACCTCAGCCACCTAAAGGCGCAGGTGGCTTCACAGGTCAGCCCAAAATTCAGTTTTGTATGTTTTCGTCTCTCTTTGATCCCCGAAAACCCCTATACCATTTTTGGATGTAATTATCAACTTATGATACCATTTTAATGACTTTAAAGGGGCGTATGGAGGCATATTGGACTATATTAAGTATGAATTTTTGTTCATATGTGGTTATGAATGAGTAATTATGACGAAATGATAATGAGAAGCCATAACGATAAACGTGCTGTGAAATGCTATTGATGTATGATGTCTTGGTCAATGTGTGGAATGTTATGGTGTTGTTGGTGTGAGAATGTAGTGGATTGTATTGTAAAGAGTGACATGACGTTATTCAAAAGTCATATATCTCATTGCCGTCTTGTACACTTGTATAGTAACTAGTTGCTAACGTAAGCTCCGATATGTACTTGTATTGTAGAGTGAAACGTAAGGAAGGAGCTAGACTATTGTGTTCATAGATATTCTTGTGTATTCATACTTGGAAGTTAAGGTATGTAAGGTTATTCTATCCGTATCCTTCTGCAGCACATAGTAGTCACATTGACATTTTAATTATTCCATTCTGAGATGTTCTAAGGTATCCCATTCCCGGTTACCAATTGTTGTTATCACATGTTTCCTACTCATTGATCAATTGTGATTCACATTTCTCGTGTTCATTGAATAATGTTCCAAAGATCCCATGATTCCAATAATGTTATGATTCTAAGAATGTTATGATTCCAATAATGTAAGACTATCATTGTATCAATCTCAAAAGTAATGAATGAAGTAATGCACATGTGGCTAATAATTAAGTATCGGTGGTAGCTTTGAGGGCGAAAGCCTAGCTAAAGCCAATCCCGAGATTATTGGATTAGGGGGTAGTCCTAGAGGCATAAGCCTAGCTCAGACCGAACCTGACAGGGGGTACCTCTAGATGTAAGAACCTAGCTCGAGCCGAACCTGATATGTTGGTTTATGGGTGGCAGCTCTAGAGGTGATAACCTAGCTCGAGCCGAGCCCGATATGTTGATTCATGGGTGGTAGGTCTAAAGGCCTAATCCTAGCTTGATCCGATCCCAACATAACATTATGTTATGTAAAGACCCACTGATCAGTCGGGGCCTGGGTACATAGTGATACAAGTGATGATGAATAAGCATGGAAGTAAAGAAGCAAAGTAAGTAATGAAAGCAATGTACATGGTTTCCATCATACAGAATGTTAAGAAACTAATGAAAGCAATGTAAATGGTTTCTAACATACAGAATGTTAACTTATCCATATTCGTTATTCATTTGTATTTGAGTTCATTGACATATTTACGTATCATACAGTTTCTTATGAGCCTTACATACTTAATAATTCTTCGTACTGACGTCCCTTGTGGGACTTACCTTACTTGTTGTAGGCGCAGGTGCTAGTAGGACTCCACAGTAGGTTGTCAGTTAATTGCGGATCTTTGGTGAGCTCCAGTTGGTTCGGGGCTTTCCGAGTCACAGTTGTATATGTGTTTTGGTATTGTACATATTGTATAAAGCGGGGACTTGTCCCGACTTTCAGTTAGTCTTGTAAATGCATCTGTTAGAGGCTTTTGTAGACATATTTTGGTACATGAACGTAAGAGATGTATGTCCTTTCGACTTGATGGCCCTAACGGCTAAGTTTCACGTATATATCCAAATCACATGTTCTATGATTTCCGTTATTTGATTTTATGTTCTTACGTGATAGTGATGTTTCTTATGGCATTCATATGAATGGACTTGAGCAAAGATTGGTTCTCTCGGGCCTTGTTGGCTTTGGGTGCCAGTCCACCCCGTTGGGATATGGGGCATGACAGGCCTCAGATGTGTATTGATGCAACATGGTAACATGATAGCGTATACCTCACGACAGTTGTGGCCACATGAAAGAAACTATCCCGCATATGATCTTGAGTTAAAGTCGTGATATTTGCTTTAAAGGTATGGCGCCACTAATTGTATGGGGTTCACGTTGATTTATAGATATCATAAAAGTTTGTAGTAGTATATTTTCAAGCAGAAGGACCAAAACTAGGAACTAAATTTGAGGCAGCGAAAGCGGCTGGAACTCGTAACAGACTATGACACCGAAGGAGGATGGAATTACTAAAAGATTATGATAGTAATATCTTATACCATCTGGGAAAAACAACGTGGTAACCAATGCATTAAGTTGCAAAACAATCGGAAGCACTAGCAGATAGTTGACGAAAAAGTAAGGCATAGTCAAGGATCTACATCAATTAGACAACTTGGGGGTTCATCTTCTTGAAACTCCAGATGAAAGAATTATAGTGTAAAATGTGGAAGAGTCTTCAATTGTAGCTGAAGTAAAGGTAAACCAATATGTGAATCCTATTTTTATTGCAGCTGACAAGGAATGACAACAAGGTTTGATGAAGGAATTTGATTTTACGCAAGAGAGAGAAAGTACTTCAATGCCCAGGGTAGACTTTGTGTACTGGATATAGATGAGTTAAGGAAATGAATTATGGCGGAAGCACATCATTCACGGTATTCTATTCATCTGGGAGCAATCGAAATGTACCATGATTTAAAAGAGATGTTCGGTAAGGTTACATGAACAGAACATTACAAAATTTGTAACTCAATGTCAAAACTGTCAATAAGTAAAAGTGGAGCATCAAAAACCTGGCGGTTATATGCAATATATATAAATCTTCTAGTTTGAAAAGAGGGATATGATTAACATGGGTTTTTTCATAAGTTTTCCTCGTACATTTTGGAAATTTGATTCCATGTGGATGATAGTTGACAGACTTCCCAAGTAGCACACTTTTTACCTGTCAGGACCACTTGTGCAGCCGAAAATTATGCAAGGTTGTATGTTAAAGAGATAATACGATTACATGGGATTCCAATTGCTATTATATCAGACAGATAGACAAATAAAACGTACCATCCAAACACGTGAAGATATGTTACTAGCTTGCATATTGAACTTTAAAAGTAGTTGGGATGGTCTTTAACCTTTTATGAAATTTTCCTACAATGATAGATATCATTCAAGTATCAAAATGACACCATATGAAACTTATATGGGAGAAAGTGTAGATTACCAAGTGGATGGTTTGAAACAAGTGGGACTGCTTTACTCGGGCCAAATCTTGTTCATCAAGATATATAGGAAGTCAAGGTGATACAACAGCGGCTACAAATAGCCCAAAGTCGGCACAAGTCATATGTCGATAGTAGAAGAAGGGAATTAGACTTGGCCATAGGTGATTGGGTAGTATTGCCAGTGTCACCAATGAAAGGGGTAATGAGATTTGGAAAGAAATGAAAGTTGGCCCTATATAACGTGCCATTTGAGATTACCCAAAGATTTGGGTAAGTTTCATATAAATTAGCACTACCCTAAGAACTCCCCACAGTTTATTTAGTGTTCCATGTTTCAATGCTACGAAAATGCATGGGAGAGATGTACAAGTTACGGTGGATATCATATGTGAAGAGGTACCTACTACTATTCTTGATTGATAAGTAAGGGGATTAAACAAATAAAGAAGTAATTTCCGTAAAGGTACTATTGGCGAAATCAGCAAGTAGACGAAAACAGATGGGAAACCGAAGGAATGATGAAATCTCAAGTACCCGTATTTGTTCTAAACAGAAGAAAAAGTTCAAGGTGAGAAATTGAAGAAATAACAAGTAAGTCTATACAAGTATCGTGTGTATATGAGAACATGAATGATACACATAGATTTCAATTTGTTTCAATGAGATAATGTTACTAATATTCGAGGACGAATGTTCCTAAAGGGGGAAGAATGTAACACCCCGTATGTTTCCGAACACAGTTGATTGCCATAACATTTATGGAATTATTTAAACATGAGAATGTTGGTATATTATACATTAAATTAGTGGGCTAAGTTAATTTTGGGTTTGGGCCCCAAATGAGGCCCAAAATGAATTAAAAGACATGGCCCAAATGGGGCAAAAGACCCATTCTACCATTGACCAAGTAAACACAAAATTTAAGAATAAGTATGTGGACAAGGATGAACATTAAGGGACTATATAAGGCAAGGAAAATCATATTTTATTCATTAGATACACACATGCCAAATCTAGAAATTTCCACAAGATATTTCTCATCTCACAAACCCTAAGCCTTCATTCCTTTGGACAAGATCACTCTCTTGCAAGCTTTGGTAAGTATTTATTCTAATGGTTTAATATATTATATTCTTGATATGGTGTATAAATCATGTTGGTTATGTTGGCAAAGTGTTGGACAGTTCACTATACATAAAACTGTTTATTTTTACAATCGGAAAAGGGTTTTGCCTTGTAAACGTGAAAATGGACTTGTGGTATTGGCGAAGGCAAATTTGATGGATTGAATATAAATATGTATGATGTTATTATTTCCCTAACTTTCTTTCTCCTAAGGTATAACATTTGGAATTGTTGTTGTGAAATTGTGCATGGAATTGGTGACGTATTGAAAGAAAAAAGTAGTTTGGTGATGTTTATGTGTGTTGTGAAACCATGGATGTTTTTTGGAATATAATATGATATAAAATATGTTAAGATAAGCTTATTTATTATCATGGACCATTTATTACAAAAAAGGACCGAAAAGAGTCCCTTTTTGGCCAAACCGGGCATCTGCCCTCGCGTCTGGAGCACCTGCGGGCGCAAGTACCAACACAGGTGACTCTGGACACTGCCAAGGTTCACCTTAATCCGCACCTCATCCACCTTCAGGCGCATGTGGCTTCGCAGGTCAGCCCAGAAGTTCATTTTGTATGTTTTTGTCTCTCTTTGACCCCCCGGAACCCCTATGCCCTTCATGGATGCAATTATCAAATTATGGTACCTTTTGAATGACTTTAAAGAAGTTTACCGGAGGTATTTTTAATGGTATCAATTATGGATTATTGTTCATATGTTATTGGGAAAGGTATTGAGATGACTGGATGGAGTAATTGTGACGTAGTGTTAATGTGGAAGTGTAAAGGATAAACTTGGTGTGAAATGTTATTGGTTTATGATGTCTTGGTCAATGTATGGAATGTTATGATGTTGTTTGTATGATAATTCCGTGAATGGTATTGTAAAAGGGTGAAATGACTTTATGGAGCCATCATGTAATTCATTGTCGTCCCATGCCCTTGTAAGGTAGTCGATTGTTAACGTAAGCTGAGTTATGAACTTGTGATGTAGAGTAACACGTAAGGAAGGAGCTGGATCATTTTTTTTGCATATAGGACTATGTATTTGTATTGAGATCATAAGGTATGTAAGGTTACTCATACCGTATCATTCTGCAGGACATATTGTTCTCATTGTCATTATACTTGTTCCATTTCGAAATGTTCTAAGGCATCTCATTTCAGGTTGTCATGTATTGTTATTCTTATGTTCCTTTTTCGTGGATCAAGTGTTGTTCATATGTATCTTAATCATGCACTGATGTTCCAAAACTCCAATAATGTTGCGACTATCAACACATCAATCTCTCAAAAGTAAGAAATTAAGTAATGCATATTTGTGGGTTGTAAGAGTATGGGTGGTAGCTCTAGAGGCATAAGCCTAGCTCGAGCCGTTCCCGAATTTGTTGGATCAGGGGGAAGTCCTAGAGGCATAAGCCTAGCTCAGACCAATCCTAACAGGGGGCAGCTCCAGAGGTAAGAACCTAGCTAGAGCCAAACCTAATATGTTGGTTTATGGGTGGCAGCTCGAGAGGTAAGAACCTAGCTCGAGCCGAACCCGATATATTGATTTATGGGTGGCAGATCTAGAGGCATAAGACTAGCTCGAGCCGATCCCAACATAACGTTATGTTATGTTAAGACCCACTGATCAGTTGGGGGCCGAGTACGATATAAGATGAGTGATGATGAATAACCATTAGAAGCAAAAAAAAATAATGAATATAAGGTACATGGTTCTACATATGCAGAACGATGGTTTATACATATTGACTAATCTCTTATATTTGATTTCATTGGAATAATTATGTGTCTTACAATTTCTTATGGACCTACATACTCAGTACATTCTTCGTACTGATCTCCCTTGGGGGGGCTTACTTTACTTGCTGTAGGCACAGGTGCTAGTAGACCTACGCAGTAGGCTACGAGAAATCCGCAGAATATTGGTGAGCTCCAGTTGGTTCGGTGTAACACCCCGTACCTACGAAACCCTCTACGACGGCGTTGAACAATGATTACCCAAGTGTCGAGAGTGCAAAGTAGGTCTTGTGTAATGTTAGTAAGGAGATAATGGATATTGGGCCTAGTACATGGGATTAGAACTTTGTAGGAGGTGTAATACCCCGTATGTTGTCGAACCTATATGACTACGTGTACATTTGTGGAGATATGAAAACATGAGAGAAAATATGAATTATTGTGGACATTAAAGAGTCTTGAAAAATTGGGCCCTTAAGGAAGCCCAAAAATTATAGGAAGACATGGCCCAACCCAAGAATTTTGACCCATTCTTCCAATTTACTCTCTTTGACTTAATCAACCCTTGCATTAAATGCTAATGAGAAGATAAGAGAGACATGAGGGACTATATAGAGAGAGAAAATCAGATTTTTTATCATACTTAGTCTCTCATGTGTTTCTACACTTTACCAAAAATATTTCTCCTTGCCTCTCAAGAACCCTAGGTCATCCTTTTGGCCAAAATCATCACTTGGTGAGTATTGGTAAGTTTTTATTATGATGTTTTAATATATATTATGCATGATATATGGTGTATATTATGTTGGGTATGTTGGTGAAGTGGGAGAAGCTCCCTATGTGCAAAACAAATTGTGTTTACTAAATCGGCGGATGGTGTTGTCTTGTAAACTTGAACATGAATTTGTGGTCTTGAGGGGAGTGAACTTGATGGAGTAAATATTTACATATGAGATGTGATTCTAGTCTTATTTTGTTTAATACTTGTGTATAATGTTTGGAATTTCTCTTGTGAAATTGGTTATGGATTTGGTGACGTATTGACCGTAAAGTGTGGTTTTTGGTGTTGTTATGTGTGTTGTGAGGTTATGGCTGAATGGTGGTGTTTAATATGATCAAAAATATGTTCAAATATGTTTGTTTATGATTATGGACCATTCATGGCCTGAAAAGACCCAAAAAGAAGCCATGTCGGACAAAACGGGCATCCGCCCCCGCAGACGGAGGAACCTGCGGGCGTAGATGCCAATGCAGATGCCTCTGGCTGCTGCCAGAGGGCACCTGCGTACGCATCTCAGCCACCTGTGTGCGCAGGTGGCAGCGCAGGTCAGCCCCAGAATTAAGTTTGTGTGTTTTCGTCTCTAGTTGATCCCCGAAAGCCCCGATACCCTTTTTTGATGTAACTATCAACTTGTGATGCCGTTTTTATGAATTTAAAGTGTCGTATGGAGGTGTGTTGGAATGTATTAAGTATAGGTTATGGTTTATATGTTGTTATGAGGCATATTGATAGGAGTAAATGTGACGGAATGATAATGAGATGGCATAAAAGGTAAATGTGATGCGAAATGCTATTGTTGTATGAAATCTTGGTCAATGAGTGAAATGTTATGGTAGTGTTGGCATGTTTCTGTGATAAATGACATTTTAAGAAGGCGAAATGACATTCTGAAGTCACTATGTGAGTCATGGTCATCTTGTGCACGTGTAAGGTACTTGGGTGCTAATATAAGCTTCGTTATGTACGTGTATTGTAGAGTGAGAGGAAGAAGCTGGACTGTTGTGTTCATATATAGGCCTGCGTACTCATACTTGGAAGTAAAGGTATGTAAGGTTACTCTTCTATATCCTTCTGTAATATATAGTGTTCACATTGTCATAATACTCATTTGATTCCGAAATGCTCTAAGGTATTCCGAATCCGATAGTTGACTAGTGTTACTCATATGTTCCTTATTCATCGGTCAATAGTGAAGCATATGACTTATGTTCCTTAGCCAATATGGATCATTATCCTAAGGTTTACATTCCATGATAGTTCTATAGAATTCCAAGTACGATGGACATAGTTTATTATTCAATTGTGTCCTATTCTAAGATGACTGATGATTCACGTGTCTCTTAATTATTGATTGAAGTTACTAAGCTATCATGAGGTTGTAAATGCTAGAGAAATATCTCAACGAGAATATTGAGGTAAAGAGAGCTTGTTTAGTTTGAATAACATCGTTCCAAAGTTCCAATAGTGGTTATATTAGTATATCTTGTTTATTAATTATTGTCCAATGGTTCCAATGCTGATATATTCCAATGAGGTTATGTTTCCAGTAATGTTTAACTACATGTCTTCTATTATTTGTTATGGTTCCAAAGCTTCCAAAAATATTATGCCAAAGGAATGTATCAATCTCTCACAAGTGAATACACCAATTTCTCACAAGTAAAGATATCAATCTCTCAAAAGTAAAGTTGTGACTATCATTGTATCAATCTCAAAGTAATGAACAAAGTAATGTACATGTCGTTAATGATCAAGTATGGGTGGCAAGTCTAGGGGCATAAGCCTATCTCGACTCGATCCCGATGTATGATTTATGGGTGGAAAGTCTAGGGGAATAAGCCTAGCTCGACTACATCCCGATATATGATTTATGGGTGGCAGGTCTAGGGGCATAAGCCTAGCTTGACCCAATCCCAACATGACGATATGTCATGTAAAGACACACTGATCAGTTGGCGCCCGGGTATCACAGTTCACAGGCAAAGATGAATAATCATAGAAGCAAAGAAGCAAACATAGTAATGAAAGCAATAGACATGATTCCAAAAGTTGATTCCAAAAGCACAGATTGATGGTTTATCCACATTTACTATTGTATTACAGTTGTTTTCCATTGATGTTCATATGCATGTCATTATGTTATATTATTAACCCAAATCTCTAGAATCTTTTGAATAGATGGATTTCTTGATAGAAGAATCTCTGAGAAGAAAGTCTTTTGAGTGGAGGTAACTATGTGGAATAAAGGGGTATGTAAGGGATAGTATATGACTAATAAGAACATGAGAGACTACTCGTAGGTGGCTATAAGTACATGGTTCATTTCATACAGAAAGACAGTTTATTCACATTATCTATTTCTCTTACGTTGACTCTATTGTTGTTGTTATATTGTATGACATAGTTCTTATGAGCCTTACATGCTCAGTACATTCTCTGTACTGACCCCCTCGGGGGACTTACCTTACATGTGCAGGTGCAGGCACTAGTAGGCCTCCACAGTAGGTTGATAGTATTTGCAGATCTTTGGTGAGCCCCAGTTGGTTCGGGACTTTTCGAGTCATAGTTGTACAGTCATTTTGATATTGTAAGGACAAAGCGGAGACTTGTCCCGACTTTCGGTTGGTATATACATTTGTTAGAGGCTTTTGTAGACATATGTGGGTATGGGAATGTAAGACATAAATGTCCATGATGACCAGATGGCCCTGTCGGCCAAGGTTCATATATGTTTATTTTTATCACATGTTTCATGAATTCCTTTATTAGCATGATAAGTTTTTACGTGATAATGGTATTTTCTTATGGCATGCATATGAACGAACATAGGCAAAGGTTGGTTCTCTCGGGCCTTATCGGCTTCGGGTGCCAATCACGTCTCAATGGGAATTGGGGTGTGACAAAAGTGGTATCAGAGCAGTTGTTCCAAGGGTGTATACAAAGCCGTGTATGAGTAGAGTCTTACGTATCAATGTGTTGTGCTCCACATTTATACTTAGGAGGCTACGGTACATTTAGGATGTTGTTTCTGTTCTTCACTTCTAGATTGTGCAATAGAGCCAGTGTTGTAAGTTGAACCATGATAAGTGTTTTCTTTGGTATAGTGCCTATGGTATAGTAAAAATGCCAATCACAAGAAGAGGGAAAGGCAAAGGTAAGCAGATAGATATGTCTGTCGGTGAAGGAATGAGTAAATCACCACCTGATCAAATTGGTCAAGGTTATCTCCACCTGTTGGTGCATTTACTAGAATTAAAGGCACATATCGTAATGGTATAGTAGATGTTGTGACCATAGATGATTAAGTACTTTTAAAGGTGTTATGAATGAAAGAGGTAATGGGATTTTGAAAGAAAGGGGAAATTGCCCTATATAGCATGCCATATGAAATTGCCGAAAGTGCATAAAGAGTTCTATTTCATGTTGCTCCCAAAAAAAAAATAATACAAATTACAGAGGATGTCACTAGGAAGAGCTACCTATTGCTAGAAGGGGTCACCTGAGAAACTGGCGAAATGATGATATTGTGTATATCGTAATTTTGTAGTGAATGTGGTGATCATGATACATTGGTTGACCTTATTGAATAGGACATGGTAGAGTTGGACGTTATAATGGGTACGGATTGGTTGGCTTCTTGTTAGGCCATAGTAGAGTGCCGAGCTAAGAAGTCACATTCTCATTTTTCCACAAGGAATGTTCTTGAATAGAAGGATAATGTCGGAACATTGGGAGGTAACTTTATTGCCTATCTGAAGGCAAAGAAAATGATACTTTAAGGGATACAGGTGCTACTTTAAAGCGAAAAGATGCTAATGATTGAAATGAATGAAGGAGTGAATGATGAAATGAAAAGTGATTGATGATGATATACCCGAGACAGCATTACGAACACGGTAATTCTTAGTATGTCAAGTGGGATAGATGAATCCATTCTTAGACAAGTCCGTAACAAAGTTTACAGATGTTATGGTGGTTTACTCGAAGACCATAAGGAACCCATGCTAACTCGTTATGGCAAATGTCATAGGTTCTTCGTGATCGTACGATATCGACACAATTTTCTAAGGGTGAATGCTAGGTAAAACCCATAGCATCCTTGGGTCACATAGTATCAAATGAAGGAATAAGGGACTATATACCAAAGGTAAAAGTCGTGAAGAATTGGTCAAAACCTACGACGCCTATGGCGATTCATAGTTTTTTTGAGTTTAGTCGGGTAGTACAGGAAGTTCGCTGGAGAGCTTATCTTCCATTACAATACCCTTACCAAGTTAACACAAAGTAACTAAGTTTCGGTGGAATGATGTATGTGAGGAACATTTTAAAAGAGGTGAAAGATAAATTGACTCCTACACTTGTACCAGTACCTTCCAAAGGCACATAAGAGTACGCAGTATATTGTGATATTTTACAAGTTGGTATGGGATGTGTATACATGCAGTACCACAATGTAATAGTGTATGCCTTAAGACAATTGCGTTCACATAAGCGAGCTTATCCCACAAATGATTCTAAGTTAATAGTTGTGACAATAATTATAACAGATAGCTCCACTACTTGTGTCAAAGTTCAGGTGAAAGATATATAGTGTCAAATGTGGCAGAAGTTTCATTGGTATCTGAGATAAAGCAAGAGCAATATGTAAATCCTATGTTTAATTCAATTGAAGAAAAGTGTACAACAAGGTTAGACAAAGGTATTTGAGCAAACACAAAGGAAAGTACTGTAACGCCAATGTAGATGGTGTGTACCGGGCATAGACGAGTTAAGGAAATGAATTATGACAGAAGAACATCGTTCACGGTATTTTATTTCATTCGAAAGCAACCAGAATCTACCATGATTTAACAGAGATGTCGTGGTAAGGTTACATGAGGAATGCATCGTAGGACTTGTAGCTCAATGTCCAAGCAGTCATTGATTAACAGTATGGCATTAGGAATCTATATGTTTTATGAAATGTATTGCCCTTCTAGCTTGGAAGAGGAACATGAATAACATGGATTTAATAGGGCTGCCTCGTACACTGCAAAGGTTGATTTCATATAGGTCATAGTCGACAGGCTTACCGAGTCAGTGTATTTCCTACTAGTTAGGACCACCGATACAGCGAAGCATTATGCAAACTTGTATGTTACAGAGATAGTACAATTATATGGGATTCCACTCACTATTATATCAAACAGGAGGACTCACTTTATTGCACAGTGTTGGAAGTTTTTTCAGTAAAGCATGGGTACACAGATGGATGTAAATACGGCTTGTCATCCTCAGATGGATGGACAAACAGAACACATTATATGAACATTTGAAGATATGCCACGAGCTGGTACATTGAATTTTAAAAGTAGTTGGGATGAACATCTGTCGTCTAGTGAAATGGCTTACAAGGAAAGCATCAAAAGGCACCTTACGAAGTTTTTATAAATATAGATCATCAATTGGATGGGTTACAGTGGAGGAAATTTGCTTTGCTCGAGTCAGATTTTGTTCATCAAGCTATCGAGGGAGTGAATGTGACACCAAAGTTGATAGAAATCATATGTTGATATTAGAAGAAGGGAAGTAAAATGTTCCATAGGTGATTGGGTAGTTTTGACATTGTCACCCTTGAAGAAGGATACTGAGAATTCGACAAGAAAGAAAGGGACATTGTCCAAAGACTGGAGAAAATTGCATATCTGTTAGCACTAGTCCAAGAACTCTTCACAGTTCATTTAATATTCCATATTCGCTGTTTTGAAGGCACATAGAAGATTATCTCGTATTGCTCCCAGTGGTGATATATAAGCTACAGAAGATCTCACATGTGAAGAGGCAGTACTTACTATTCTAGATCGACAAGTGAAAGCAATAAGAGATAAAGAAGTAGTTTCTGTACGGGCACTAGAATAAATCATAAGGGACAGAAATCTAAGATAAAGAAGCATGAATTGTACATGAAACGTTGTTACCAACATTCGAGAATGAATGTTCCTAAGGGGGGAAGAATGTAACACCCCATACCTACGAAACCCTATACGATGACGTTGAACAATTATTACCCAAGTGTCGAGAGTGCAAAGTAGGTCTTGTGTAATGTTAGTAAGGAGATAATGGATATTGGGCCTAGTACATGGGATTAGAACTTTGTAGGAGGTGTAATACCCCGTATGTTATCGAACCTATATGACTACGTGTACATTTGTGGAGATATGAAAACATGAGAGAAAATATGAATTATTGTGGACATTAAAGAGTCTTGAAAAATTGGGCCCTTAAGGAAGCCCAAAAATTATAGGAAGACATGGCCCAACCCAAGAATTTTGACCCATTCATCCAATTTACTCTCTTTGACTTAATCAACCCTTGCATTAAATGCTAAGGAGAAGATAAGAGAGACATGAGGGACTATATATAGAGATAAAATCAGATTTTTTATCATACTTAGTCTCTCATGTGTTTCTACACTTTACCAAAAATATTTCTCCTTGCCTCTCAAGAACCCTAAGTCATCCTTTTGGCCAAAATCATCACTTGGTAAGTATTGGTAAGTGTTTATTATGATGTTTTAATATATCTTAAGCATGAGAGATGGTGTATATTGTGTTGGGTATGTTGGTTAAGTGGGAGAAGCTCCCTATGTGCAAAATAAATTATGTTTACTAAATCGGAGGATGGTGTTGTCTTGTAAACTTGAACATGAACTTGTGGTCTTGAGGGGAGTGAACTTGATGGAGTAAATATTGAAATATTATATGTGATTCTAGTCTTATTTTGTTTAATACTTGTGTATAATGTTTGGAATTTCTATTGTGAAATTGGTTATGGATTTTGTGACGTATTGACCGTAAAGTGTGGTTTTTGGTGTTATTATGTGTGTTGTGAGAATATGGCTGAATGTTGGTGTTTAATATGATCAAAAATATGTTCAAATATGTTAGGTTATGATTATGGACCATTCATGGCCTGAAAAGACCCAAAAAGAAGCCATGTCGGACCAAACGGGCATCCGGCCCCGCAGATGGAGGCACCTGCGGGCGCAGATGCCTCTGGCTGCTGCCAGAGGGCACCTGCGCGCGCATCTCAGCCACTTGTGTGTGCAGGTGGCAGCGCAGGTCATCCCCAGAATTAAGTTTGTGTGTTTTCGTCTCTAGTTGATCCCCGAAAGCCCCGATACCCTTTTTGGATGTAACTATCAACTTATGATGCCATTTTTATGACATTAAAGTGTCGTATGGAGGTGTTTTGGACTGTATTAAGTATGGGTTATGGTTTATATATTGTTATGAGGCACATTGATAGGAGTAAATGTGACGGAATGATAATGAGAAGGCATAAAGGGTAAGTGTGATGCGAAATGCTATTGTTGTGTGAAATCTTGGTCAATGAGTGGAATGTTATGGTAGTGTTGGCATTTTCTGTGATAAATGACATTTTAAGAAGGCGAAATGACATTCTGAAGTCGCTATGTGATTCATGGTCATCTTGTGCACTTGTAAGGTACTTGGTTGCTAATATAAGCTTCCTTATGTACGTGTATTGTAGAGTGAAACATAAGGAAGAAGCTGGACTGTTGTGTTCATATATAGGCTTGCGTACACATACTTGGAAGTAAAGGTATGTACGGTTAGTCTTCTATATCCTTCTGTAATATATAGTGTTCACATTGTCATAATACTCATTCGATTCCGAAATGCTCTAAGGTATTCCGAATCCGGTAGTTGACTAGTGTTACTCATATGTTCCTTATTCATCGGTCAATAGTGAAGCATATGACTTATGTTCCTTAGCCAATATGGATCATTATCCTAAGGTTCCAAAAGTGTTACATTCCATGAGGGTTCTATAGAATTCCAAGTACGATCGACATAGTTTGTTATTCAATTGTGTCCTATTCTTAGATGAATGATGATTCACTTGTCTCTTAATTATTGATTGAAGTTCCTAAGCTATCATGAGGTTGTAAATGCTAGAGAAATATCTCAACGAGAATATCGAGGTAAAGAGAGCTTGTTTAGTTTGAATAGCATCGTTCCAAAGTTCCAATAGTGGTTATATTAGTATATCTTGTTTATTAATTATTGTCCAATGGTGATATATTCCAATGAGGTTATGTTTCCAGTAATGTTTAACTACATGTCTTCTATTATTGGTTATGGTTCCAAAGTTTCCAAAAATATTATGCCAAAGGAATGTATCAATCTCTCACAAGTGAATATACTAATTTCTCACAAGTAAAGATATCAATCTCTCAAAAGTAAAGTTGTGACTATCATTGTATCAATCTCAAAGTAATGAATAAAGTAATGCACATGTGGTTAATGATCAAGTATGGGTGGCAAGTCTAGGGGCATAAGCCTAGCTCGACTCGATCCCGATGTATGATTTATGGGTGGCAAGTCTAGGGGCATAAGCCTAGCTCGACTCGATCCCGATGTATGATTTATGGGTGGCAGGTCTAGGGGAATAAGCCTAGCTCGACCCGATCCCTGGGTGGCACGTCTAGGGGCATAAGCCTAGCTCGACCCGATCCCAACATGATGATATGTCATGTAAAGACCCACTGATCAGTTGGCGCCCGGGTATCACAGTTCACAGGCAAAGATGAATAATCATAGAAACAAAGAAGCAAAGATAGTATTGAAAGCAATAGACATGATTCCAAAAGCTGATTCCAAAAGCACAGATTGATGGTTTATCCACATTTACTATTGTATTACAGTTGTTTTCCATTGATGTTCATATGCATGTCATTATGTTATATTATTAACCCAAATCTCTAGAATCTTTTGAATAGATGGATTTCTTGATAGAAGAATCTCTGAGAAACAAGTCTTTTGAGTGGAGGTAACTATGTGGAATAAAGGGGTATGTAAGGGATAGTATATGACTAATAAGAACATGAGAGACTACTCGTAGGTGGCTATAAGTACATGGTTCATTTCATACAGAAAGAGAGTTTATTCACATTGTCAATTTCTCTTACGTTGACTCTATTGTTGTTGTTATATTGTATGACACAGTTCTTATGAGCCTTACATGCTCAGTACATTCTCCGTACTGACCCCATCGGGGGACTTACCTTACATGTGCAGGTGCAGGCACTAGTAGGCCTCCACAGTAGGTTGACAGTATTTGCAGATCTTTGGTGAGCCCCAGTTGGTTCGGGACTTTCCGAGTCATAGTTGTACAGTCATTTTGATATTGTAAGGACAAAGCGGAGACTTGTCCCGACTTTCGATTGGTGTATGCATTTGTTAGAGGCTTTTGTAGACATATGTGGGTATGGGAATGTAAGACATAAATGTCCATGTTGACGAGATGGCCCTGTCGGCCAAGGTTCATATATGTTTATCTTTATCACATGTTTCATGAATTCCTTTATTAGCATGATAAGTTTTTACATGATAATGGTATTTTCTTATGGCATGCATATGAACTAACATAGGAAAAGGTTGGTTCTCTCGGGCCTTATCGGCTTCGGGTGCCAATCACGTCTCAATGGGAATTGGGGTGTGACATTCGGGGCTTTCCGAGATGTCTATGTACATTTATTTTGGTATTGTATATGTGTATAGAGCGGGGTATTGTCCCGACTCTAGGTTGGTTATGGTTATGCATCTGTAGAGGCTTTGTAGATGTTGTGGGGATAGATGAAGGAAATGTAAGGAACGTATGTTTTGCCTTGATGGACCTGACGGCTAAGTTTCACAAATGTATATATCACATGTTTCCATGACTTCCGCTATTGGTATCTTATATCTCTATACGTGATGATGGTGTTTCGTGAATGACATGCATATGAATAGACATAGATGAAGATTGGTTCTCTCGGGCCTTATCAGCTTCGGGTGCCAGTTCGCCTCAATGGGATTTGGGACGTGACAAGTACGACCATCAATAACACTTTCCTAAAACTTAGAGCCTAATGCTCTACTCTTCTACTCTTGACTGGGTCTGGGAGATGGGGTTTTAGCTGATGAAGGTGCTGGAGCTGATGATGTAATGTGGATTGGGCCAATAATGAGAATATAATCAACACTGCAGCTACAAATAAGCCACGTCAACCCCAATGGCCCAAGGGTTAGTAACAGAGACCATTGTTTCCTTATGAAGTTAATGAGGAGGATGAGGATGACTTGGGCAAAGTTGGGGCCATTGGTGCTATAGTACTTCCCGCACTAGGTCTTGAAGCCATGTTTGATATTACAAACAACATGGTCTAGTTGTTGAATCTGAAGGGTTTATTTAGAGGTGCAGCTGGAGATTATCCAAACCATTATTTAATCAACTTCATTGGACTTTATAAGACTTATAAACTACTTAGGGTTAGCCAAAATGCTATCTATTTGCAGTTGTTCCCTTTCACATTATCTGGGGAAGCAACCTTATGGTTAACTGAGATTCCAAAAGACTCTATCACTAACTGGAGAGATTTGAAAAATTCTTTCATAGAAAGGTTCTTTCCACTCTCCAAAATATTACAGCTGAGGGATGAGATAAATAACTTCAGGTTGTTGTCTGGAGAAGCTTTGCACAAAGCATGGTTGTGCTTCAACAAGAAGATGAAATAGTGCCCCAACTATAAATTAGCGGATGAACATTTGATGGAGACATTTTATAGGTCCTTGAACTCTGTGAATAAGCCAATAGTTGACACCATCGCTGGAGGATCTTTCATGTCTCAAACATCTATTGATGCAATAGTGATTCTGGATAGAGTTACTAAAATAAGTAGGGCTTGGCATACTAGAGACTCTGTGGTCTCAGGTGGTACTCATTTTGTGGGCATGTAACCTTAGCAACACTACAAGAAGGAAGAGCAAGATCAATACATGGCACATTTGAAAATGCAAATGGACTTGCTCGTAAAATATTTGCTTGCAGATGGTTCAAAAAATATGAACGCAGTGGATTGACAAAGTAAATAAGCGACACATGAGGATCTTGATTCTGAATCTGAGTAGGAAGCTAATTATTTGAACAACTAGGTAGTTACTGGGCTAACACCTAAAGGTCTAATAAAGACTCTTGGTGCCAAGGTCAAGGTAACCAAGATCGAAACTAAAACAACTATGATTGGTATAGATATAGAGACAGAGGTTAGGGTTACTAGAGAAACAAAGACAATTACAAGAATAATATAAGTGGTTTGCATGTGTCTCCTAAAGCAAGTGATAATGTAGGTAGTTATTTAAGAACATCGAAGGTGGAGGACATGTTAGCCAAGGTATTGAGAAGAGTAGAATCTACACACTCTAGAATTAAGAAGATGAAGGATGACATATCAAATATTAGTCAACTGGTGGACTCACACTCCACTTCTATAAAGAAGCTCTAATATCAAATGGAGAATGTGCAATGTCCTTAATGCACAAATTATGAATGTAAAACATCGATTAGGGACATACCTACGGTGCTCTAGGTTCCCAAATTAGACTAATTAGTGAGGGTCACAGATGCAAACCCTCGATGCTCTCCAACTATTGGGGTCTCAACTATAGCCCCAGCCTCAAATCTCATAGCGCTAGCGGTGACTGGTGTACTCAATAATGTGGAAATTATGAGGGCAACCTTCGTAATCCAACCAGTCTCAGAAATAGTAATAATAACATCCATCAAAACACACTTAGTTGGGTCAATTAACTCATGTTTTGTAATATAAATTTAACTCATATGATTAATTCGTATAATCTGTCATTTCTACGATGATTTCAATGGATATAGTTGATTGTGAAGCAATGGTTAGCTAATCCACATAGCTAGGGTTATGGAAACCATTGTCAACTGAAACTCTTAGGGTCCAAGAATGGGCAGATTCGAGTAGTTTTATTGCAAGTATTATCAATTCCATTGTATTGTTTGATTTCTAATGGTTGGAAATATTAGAACTTACCGTAGGTCTAAAATTAGTTGAGAAAAGGGGCTAAGGCTAAGAAAAGGAATTAATAATAAGGATTTAAGGTTTGTACACCTCATCTAATGGTTGATGTTGTAATTGGGTTCACCAACTTGGGGTAATTATCATCATTGTGTAATATAATCATTCTTAGGTCGAAAGGATTTGAGTGGTAATTGTCTAAGTAGGTTGAGGAACACTTATATGAAGTATTGTTACCGATAGCTTTGCAAGTGTATCATTAGAAGAGTCTACCATTGTTAATGACCCATTTGTGTTATGAAACCATAGGGAACACAAACCTAGTTCCCTCTCATTATTGAATTAGCTTTCTGAACATTGCGATTATTACTTGTCTACAATTGACATTGAAATAAAATCACACTTTCAAACTCCCATTTTTACGGAAGTAACAAGCTATTAGTGAAATAATCGCATAAAACTTAGTTCTAACCTTATTTTTAGTGGAATTTGACCTCAACCTTTTTGGGTTCTATATTTGAAAATTTACCTCTTTATGCTTCAACTTAGAGGTGTAATTTAGGGTGTATCATGCGGAAGCTTATAAATGAATTTGAATAACTAAATTAGAATATATAGTCTGAAATCAAATAGGAACAGAACTAAAGGTGAACTATCGAACTCTGTCTGTAAGCCTCAAAGTAAACTGATGAGTTGCTAGGACGATTCCCCAGCTAACTTTAAACAATTGAAACTAAAATACTAGTCTGATGATCTTAAAATAAAATAAACTATCCTCAAATGATAAGGAATCTGCACAACTGTAACAAGGCTGGCACTAGAGTATATCTAACTGCACAGCTGAGTCTGAGCACCGAAACCTATCATAATAAGATATAGCAAAAAATTAAGGTACGCAGTCTGTACTTTGAATGCTCTAAGCATGTCAGATATGCAAGTCATAAACACATTGTTTAAATAAGTTGAAAACTAAAATCTTGCTGACTAAACAATTTATTTGAAAATATTATAATATGGTGCACAATGATCCAAAAGTAAAATCATGCATTTATATAATTGGTCAAAGTTGTGAATCATGAAGCTTTTCCATTTAACTTAAACTAGGGGTCATGTACAAGGTCATACTTAGACCTATTTTCGTGGGAGGTTCTCGTAACCGACATAAACCATGTGAGCAAACATCTAGTCCAATGTATACACCTCATTGGGGGGCTGGGGGATACACTGTACCTTGTCGGGGGTATAATCCCATGACTGACATGGATCCACTAAATTTATCCCTTCTAGGCAAAATAAGTCCTACAATGGCCGTAGTTCTGGGACATGGGTTATCTGGAACCCAAGTTCACTTGGTACTAATACTACTCCTAAAATTTTATATAAATGGTCATACTAGATAAATTAGAAATTTGATAATAAGCATGAACTATTTGAAATTATCTGATTTACTAAAGTTCTGAAATACTGGAACTAGTCATGCTTGCTATAACTGAATTCAGGGATCATGTGTTCATAACGTGCGAATTTGCACTAAAATAAGTTGAAGTTTATAAAAACATACATAATTCATGAAGTAATATAATAATTGAATTAAATCCATTAGAATTCATGCAAAATATCTTTTAAGAGGAACTATGATATTGAATTACCATAAGAGAACTGGATTTCAAGAGTTATGCATAGTTGGGTATAAATCCTAAATCGTGAATATGAAAAATCATAATTAAACGACTGATGTTTTTAGCCATATGGGTGAAAGGAACCCTTACTGAAAATCCCACATACTTGGATTGAAGAAACCTTGGGTGGGATTTGCAGAAATTGGGTTTTAGATGAACCCTAAGCCTTCACTATTTGAGAGAAACTATATAATGTTGCTAAGTGTTTAACGAGGAAATTAAAAGGTAATCGACTGTTTAACCTTTATTTTCTCTATAGGGTAGCCAAGATGTCATAGTTTAGGCTTTAGAAAAATTGGAAAAGACTAAACTACCTATGGAAAACAATTTTAAAACTACTGGACTACATCCCACGGGTAACTGGTATGACTTATACCATGAACGTATGAGTCGTATGTGGACTCATGGTTCATGGGAACTTTTGATCTTCTTCTGGATCGTCCATCAATGAGTTACTGTACAACTTGTATGTTGATACCGTGAATCTTCCTGATGATTCATGGTCACCTTGATATAACTTAATGGGTTACTAGATTGGGGCTCTACGAGCTGTAGTATGATACGTTCCTTGATCACGCGACTTGTGCCAATAAATTGTGGTTCCTAAAGGAATTTGGTCAATTCTTGGTTCTTTATTAGTACAAGTAATAATATGACTTGTACCTATATAATACAATTCATACCTATGAGTCGTGGTGATAGGAGCCCTGTAAACTCTAAGCAGCATACCATGAGTCATGCCAAGACTTTTGATTTAACTATATGACTCGTATAATGAGTCGTACTGGTCTAGATACTTTGATTTTCAACTGGTTTTTTGATTTATGTCTGGGTTTAAGTATGGGAAACTTTTGTGGTGTTACATATATATATATATATACATTAGAAGGAAAATAGGCATTTAACTCTACTAAACCTCAATGTCTCTAAATACAAGGAGAACTAAATAATATTCGATACATTATTGTACAAGGCATAAATGAATAGTAAATAAAGTTAGAGAGGGAAATGGATAACTCGTTGAAGGTTTGAGTTCTCAATTGATCCAAGCAGCGTTGACCACAAATAACAAATTAGGGACTATGATGGAGACTTGTAGTAGGATCTGAATTAGAAAAGATGCAGAAAATGTAGTGTAAGTACAACCTCTAATACTCATACGACATGGTCGATCGATCTTATGTAGTTACTATGTCAACTAATGAATGATAAAAATTAACCTTACAAGAAGAAAAGTCCTACCAGTTCAATAGTATCAACATATCATGAAAAATGCATGAAAACATAAGTATACAATATGATCTAATGTATTATGATTCTTTGTGATGCAAAGGCTAATTATTCTACTGACTTACGTCCCTCAACAATTGCATGCTAGGAGGCCTGGACCCATGAAAACTTGGGATGTCCATATATCCATCTGAAATGGTTTTCCATCAGACATGTAAAGCCAGATTTTTTCAACGCAAGCCATATTTTTTCCAAAGCATTATGAATGAGTAAATCAAGCTGGATTTTGTTCACTGTATCATAAATTACTAAAGTTCATATGCAAGTCTTTTAAAATATCATATACAAAAAACCATGTTCATAAGTCCACTAAGTGAGTTTAATTGGTTATGCATGATCATAATAATAAAGAAGAAAATGCAATAGATACATCAATACAATGCAAAACTCAACTCAAATCATAGGATACAAGCCTTAATATCAATAAAATTCTTAAATCTTGCCCAAAGGACACATTATTTCACAGACTCATTAATTTTGATACCATGTCCGTTATGGCAATCCAAATACTCATATGTGTAACAATATAAGAAGTAGCCCAAAACAAAATATACAATAAAATACTTCCAATTATCAAGCCATTCATCAGCATAAACCCCAATTTAGACACCACAATATCAAATCATCTCAATAATTATTTCCACACAATTTTTTTACCAATCAATAACATGCTTTAATAAGTTCCTACCCAACCTAAGCTAAGTCTGAAGAAGAATAAGTCATAACAAGTTTGAAGGACAACCATATGCAATAATTATCATAAATACGGACACTTAGAGGAGATACGTAGGAAGAAAAATGCTCTAGCAGTGAGGATGTCCATTTAGGAGGTAGTAGATCTTGTTTGACAATCACATGCTAATATTCAAGTCCCTTAACATATTGGGGGAAACTCTTTTTTCTTGCAATAATGTACAAAAAATGCAAGCACTCAACTGTCGGCACCAAAGAGATACCACCAGACAATAAAAAATCTCCAGACTCAAAAGAATAAAATCAAGTTACTCCATTAAAAGGTAATCAAGCTCGGAATTCTCAAACTTATGTAGGATGGGTAATCCCAACAAAGACTTGTATGATAATAATGCAAAAAAACTCAGTAGATTGCTACACTGAACTCTTTCCAGTTTCTAAAAGAGGTAGGTTTGAATGAAGAAATAGTTGGAAATATGGGATCTAGAGTCATTCCTGTCACAGGGAATAGTTAATATCTAACGATAGAATGTTAGGGGCTTAATAAACCCAATAAGGAAAAAAAGGTGAAGCTTTTTTGAAATGAACAACAGGTCGGGCAGACTGGCCTAGTAGAAACTAAAATAAAGAGCAATAAGATTTAGCAACTAGCTGTAAACTTGTATAGAGGATAGTAATAGGTTGTTAATTTGTCTCAATACTAATATGGGAGGATATGGATTACATAGAGGTGGGATTATTATCATATTGTACCTATCATAATGGTTGCTCAAATTATTGCTTGTGAGGTATTATATATCACCTTAAGGTTATCATTTATGTATTGTTTCATTATAAAAGGAAGAAAAAAAGGACCTATGGGAATGTCTAGTCGGGCACCATAGAACATGTAAGAAACGATGGATGATTCTAGGAGAGTTCAAATCTGTGCTCACACATGAGGATATGATTAGTGGTAACCTAATTCCATGGTTAGAAGTTGTATTTTTTCACAATTATGTTGAAGAGCAGGAACTTATTGAGCTACGACAAGTAGGAAATAAGCACACATGTAATGACAAGAATAGGAAGTAGAGGATTTTCTTAAAAATTGACTGGATATTTTTAAATAATGAATGGATGGATACTATACCTTTTTGTAAATCTATATTTTCATCTTAGATTATTAGTGACCATTGTCCAGCAAAGGTGACACTATTGTAAGAAAGGCCTTGATCTAGGATTCAACTCTAATTTTGTAATTAGTGGATACAACACCCATAGTTCCTAAACATGTTCAGAGATATTGTTGGAGGACTTAATTAATTAGTTGTAAGATGCTCCAGATTCTGAAGAAGCTTAAGTGCATGAAAAAATCTTGAGTAAGTTAAATGCTCAACACTTTAGAAGCACTGACATTGTAGCTGATGAGTCTAGAAATGTTGTTAAAGAGGTTTAATGGTGGTTGCAAGTTGATCTTGGGAATTTGGAGCTATAACAAGTGGAGGATTTGAAATACTAAGCCTAAAGGAAGTCTTCTTAGTTATCTAAAGTGAAAGTACAACAAAAGAGTAAAGTAAGTTGGTTAAGCCTAAAAGATGATAATACCAAGTACTTTCATTTCATGATCAAACATAGATAATTGAATCTTTCTCCAACACAAATTTGGTTGGTAGAATAACTCTGATCTATCTTTTATACGACACAATGAAAAACTCTATCATCTCTCTTCTTTAATTGAAATCCTCTCTCAGCCTAAATCGTAAATTATAACCACTCTGGCCATAGACTAGCCAAATGAGGTGGATAATTGTCACTACCTTAGTCTACACCCTAGAAGTGATACAATGCTTAAAACTACAATTGGTCCCAAGCTAACTCGTAGTACTAGCATGACACTAAGATATAACATAAATTTAACATAAGTGGAAGCACTCTTTTTCATAAACTCATGTGGGAATAATGATAACTACCATTGTTTAAAACAACTAAGAAAAATTATCAGGAGTATCTGACCCAAAGACTGAAAAACATCTAACAGAATGACCATGTCTAAAAGCCTCTACTAACTGAAGTAGAGTTGCTAGTGAGTTATGTACAATTATTTTGATTTAAATCAT
This sequence comes from Capsicum rhomboideum, assembly GCA_031232105.1. NCBI lineage: Eukaryota > Viridiplantae > Streptophyta > Magnoliopsida > Solanales > Solanaceae > Capsicum > Capsicum rhomboideum. The sequence goes on from CP124718.1 coordinate 59,723,865, forward strand.
TTTTATTGGAGAGCTTATCTTAACCAACATAAACCACGTCAGAAACACAAAGTACAATGTATACACCTCGTTGGGGGGCTACACTATACCTTGCCAAAGGTATAATGCCATGACTGATATGAATACACTATATGAGCCCATTTGGGCAAAATAAAATCTATGGTGACAATGTAGTTCTAGGATTTGGGTTAGACTGAAACCGCATCTTCTTGGTGCTAAATACAACTCCCAAAACATACTAGTTCTCATATCATATCATGAGATATACATGGGTGACTAAAACTATCGATAGTCATTAATGTCATATATGGATGTCGTACTTCTCATGCACCTTACTTTTAAGAGAAAATTATTCATAATCATTGATGGCATATCAAGATTTCATTCTAAGCACAAAACCTACTATTGTGAGCCTAAGCTCCATAACATGTCATAAGTCATAGCTAAAAATCATGTATTTGAAAGTATGTCTCATCAATATAGAGTTTAGAATAGTTCATAAAGAAATGTTAAAGTATATGTTTAATGCACAATTAAGAACTTGTAGGGAAACCATAAAACCATAGGAAGACCTTGCTCATGAAATCAACTAATCCTAAATCTAAGACCATCAAGTCAAATCATGCAAAATCTGTATAAATAATGCTAACTCGTGTGTTAAAGTTTTAAATTAAATCCACAATTGTAAAATCATGCATGTCTGTATTTAACTAAATCAATATTCATGAGAAGTATGTAGGAACTGAAAATCACATAGTTTCCACATTGTTTAGAAACCTTAAATAAGGAAATCATGAAAATCAAAACTTTAAATCTCATGTTTTAGGCATAAGAATGAAAGTAAACCCTTATTGAATTCTCACATACCTACATTGATAAAATCTTGGACAGGAACTTTGAAAGCTAGAAATTGTAGGAACCCTAGACTTAGGCCTTGGGAAAACATGAATTGTTTTTATATGTGTGTTTTGAGAGTTTATCTATGAGAATTAGAAAAGAATCAAAAATTAAACATTTAATCATCGTCTAATGAGGCTTTATATAATGTATTTTAGGGTCTAAAAGAGTGGAAAAAGATCAAAATACCCTCGTAAAACATAACTGATTTTTTGGGAAAAAGGCCTCATGAGTCATAGTAGGACTTGTACTATCAAACCACGGGTCGTGGTTTGGTCTCAAAAGTCTAGGGAAATTTTTTGACTAATTCTAGAAGGTTAACCACGAGTCATCCTATGACTCATACATTGGGATCACAACTTGTGGTTTGACCCATAGTCCTTGAGACATTGTTGATTGGGCTGCTGGAAATGCTCTCTATGAGTCATAGTGTGACTCGTAGGTTGATAGCATATCTCGTAGAATAAGTCGTGGTTCCGGCGGCAAATTTGACTTTCTAGATTTTGGCTAAGGCTATCAGTACCGTTACTATGTATGACTCATGCATTGGTCCCATGACTTATGGTTTGAGTTCTGCCGTCTGGAACCTTAGGGAAATTTGGACAGTCAATGAGTCATTACAGGACTCGTGGTTATAGTGTACGACTCTTAGGTTGTGTTGTACTTGTCTGGAAACTAAAATTTTAAGCTAATTTTTTTGTCTAAGTTTCATTTTAAGCATGGGAAACTTTTGGAGCATTACAATATATCCCCCTTAGGAACATTCGTCCCTGAATAAGAAATATGAACTAACAACATGACACTATATTTACAAAACTGATCATTTATCATTACTAGAACAGAATTGGAGTATGAGTACTGGCTCAGCTAAGACATACGAAACATGAACATATACATTGAATCGCATGAAACAGACAAAAAAATGAAACTGAGAGAGTGATACTAAGTGGAAGATCTATACTCATGTTGACTAAATGCTAGGAGGAAACAATTTAGAGTACTTGGACTTCATGTTTGATTATGCTTCCCAAGTAGCTTCCGCAACCGCTTGGTTTCTCCATAGCACCTTTACTAAATCTAATGGAATTAACAACATGAAACTGAATTGGAACTGGGAATAAGGACCCATATATATAGCATGACCGCATGAAATAAGCATAGACATAAAGCTTAGGGGAGTAAGAATAGAAGGACATAATGGAAATTTCTTGACATGTATGTCTGATCTCTAAACTAAATTGGTGTCTATAAGGAACTAATTCATACTGAGTGTTAATAACCCAATTGAAACATGCATGGTATGAACGTACACATAAAACTGCAAGTGATAGAGAATGGTTTGAAATTTCAAGGAGTCACTAAAAAAGGAAATCAGTTACTCCAAATGCCCTTTATCGAAAGTTCTAATAACATTTTGGGGAAAGAATCACAGTTATTATCTAAGTGAGACATTTGAGTGAGGGATTCTAACATGGATTGAGCACCCTAGTCTATTAGAATGGGTTCATCAAAAAAGAACCGTATAGATTCAAACATGAGAAACCTTTGGTATGAAACTGTATATCATAAAAGATGGGCATCTATTGAAACAAGTAAGAATAGGACTAATATTGCTATGCCTTAAGGGATATGATAGGTAACTTTCAAGCTGAACAACACTTCTCACACATGATCCTTCTTATGAAACACTACACTTCACTGGCTTCAACATCAAGTTCTCTTAGGGGCACACTACTCAAGGCTGCTAAAGGCTAAGTTTAGCTAATGATCTTACTTTTTTCAAGCCTATCCCAGAGGTATAAGATATTACCCACAAAATGACAATGCTAGTATTACTACAAATATTTAAATTTTACATTCTCTAAGAACTATTTCGATGGTAATAGAAGAATCCACACAGTTTCAGAATTCACTTTAACATAACAAGAAAGTATTCTCCCTTCACTACGCCAAGCGTTCCATGCACAATTACGTATAAATATTTTCACAACTCATACACAAGGAATAAAGAATTAGGTACAGCACCACACTTAAATATACTGAAATTTAATCCATATAATTCAATTCCTTCAATACCTTAAGTCCCCTTTCAAGTTTAAACCACATAGAGGGCAAATCCTTTAGCGATTAAGCAAAAGTGGTCTGTTTCACAATAAGTAGACTGATCAACACTTTTTAAACATAAAAAACATGATATACACACCATATTATGCATATAACATATTAATATACAAGTTTAAACACTTACGAAACCTTGCAAGTGGAGGATTTGTCCAAAAATCCTTAAAGAAAATTAGGGTGGCTAGGGTTTGAGAGAGAAAAAAATGTTTGACTGAAAATTTTATTTTTGCAGCTGAAATGTGTTGAAAAAAATCTGAATTTCATCCTTATAAATGCCCCCCTTAACCGCCTCTTTGTGGTCTCCCTTAGCCAATTATTTGGTCAAAAAGTCTAAGTATACTTGTGTAACACCCCGTAAGTTTCCGAACCTAGTTGATTATCGTAACATTTATGGAATCATTTAGACATGGGATTGTTGGGTATTATACATTAAATTTGATGGGCTGAATTTAATCTTGTGATTTGGGCTCAAAAGAGGCCCAAAATGAAGCAAAAAGGCATGGCCCAATGAAAATGACCCATTCTTGGCATTGACCAAGTAAACATAGCATTTATGACCAAAGTGTGGATAAGTATGAGACTAAAATGGACTATAAAAGGGCACAAAAATAAGATTTTTATTCATTGTAACACACATGCCAAGTCTAGACTTTTCTAAAGATATTTCTCATCTTCAAACCCTAAGGCAACTATTCTCCTTTGGAAAAAATCACTCTCTTGTAAAGCTTTGGTAAGTGTTTATTCTTATGGTTTAGTATATTATATTCTTAATATGGTGCATAAATCATGTTTGTTATGTTGGCAAAGTGTGGGATAGTTCACTATGTGTAAAACTGTCTACTTTTGCAATCAGAAAAGGGTTTTGCCTTATAAACTTGAAAATTGACTTGTAGTCTTGAAGGAAGTGAACTTGATGGATTAAATATCAACATGTAATATGTTTTTATGTCCTTAACTTTTTTTATATTTGTTTAGAATTTTTGGAATTGTTATTGCAAAATTGTGCATGGACTTGATGGTGTATTGAAAGGAAAATGTGGTTTTGGTCATGTTCATGGGTGTGGTGAAACCATGGTTGTTTGTTGGCATCCAAGTTGACCTAAAATATGTAAAGAGAAGAATATTCATGGCCATGAACCATTTATTACAAAAAAGGACCCTTTTTGGCTGAAACGGGCATCCGCCCTCGCGTCTGGAGCACCTGCGGGCGCAGATGCCAACGCAGGTAGCTCTGGACAAGGACAAAGGGGAACCTGTATCCGTATGTCATCCACCTGCGGGCGCAGGTGGCTCCAAATCCCAGTCTAGAATTTTGTTTTGTATGATTTTGTCTCTCTTTGATCCCCGAAGACCCCTATACCCTTTTTGGATGTAATTATCAACTTATGATACCTATTGAATGACTTTAATGGGTCGTTTGGAGGCATGTTGGATTATATAAATTATGGACTGTTCTTAATATGTTTTTATGAAAGGTATTGAGGTGACTTGATGGAATAATTGTGGCATAGTGTTAATGAGGAAGCATAAAGGGTACACTTGGTGTGAAATGCTATTGGTTTATGATGTCTTGGTCAATGTGTGGAATGTTATGGTATTGTTGGTATAGTAATGCAGTGGATTGTATTGTAAAGGGGTGAAATGACGTTATATGGTAGTCATGTAGCTCATTGTCGTCTTGTCCACTTGTAAAGTAGTTAGTTGTTAACGTGAGCTCCGTTATGAACTTGTGTTGTAGAATAACACGTAAGGAAGGAGTTGGATTGTTGTATTCACATATAGGACTGTGTGTTCATATTAGGAAGATAAGGTATTTAAGGTTACTCTTTCCGTAGCCTTCTGTAGCACATATTGTTTGCATTGTCATTGTACTTGTTGCATTCTGAAAGGTTCTAAGGTATTTAATTTCAGGTTGTCATCTATTATTATTCACATATTCATTGTTCATTGATCAATTGTCATTCATGTGTCACATAACTGTGGACATGGTTCTAGAGTTCCAATAATGTTACGATTCCAAAGTTCCAATAATGTTATGACTATCAACGTATCAATCTCTCAAGGTAAATAAATGAAGTAAGGCATAGTTTTTGGTTGTAAGAATACGGGTGGCAGCTCTAGACGCATAAGCCTAGCTCAAGCCGATCCTGAGGTTATTGGACAAGGGGAAGCTCTAGAGGAATAAGCATAGCTTGGGCCAAACCTAACAGGGGACAGCTCTAGAGGTAAGAACCTAGCTCGAACCGAACCTGATATATTTGTTTCTAGGTGGCAGCTCTAGAGGTAAGAACCTAGCTCGAGCTGAACCCGATATATTGATTTATGGGTGGCAGCTCTAGAGGCATAAGCCTAGCTTCGTCCGATCCCAATAAAATGTTATGTTATGTAAAGACCCACTTATCAGTTGAGGCCCGGGTACGAAATAGTACAAGTAATGATGAATGAACAAAGAATCTAAGAAAGTAATGAAAGCAATATACATGGTTCCAAACATACAGAATGATGGGTTATCCATATTGACTATTCTCTTGTATTTGAATTCATTGAAGTCTTATGTATGATGCAGTTTCTTATAGCCTTACATACTCAGTACATTCTTCATACTGACGTCCCTTGGGGGACTTACCTTACTTGCTGCAGGCGCAGGTGCTAGTAGACCTCCACCGTAGGATGCGGGTCATTTGTAGATCTTTGGTGAGCTCCAGTTGGTTCGGGGCTTTCCGATTCACAGTTGTACATTGATTTTGGTACTATGTAAATGTTGTATAAAGAAAGGACTTGTTCTTACTTTAGGATGGTTATGTACATGTATCTGGTAGAGGCTTTGTAGACGTACGTGGGGAGATGAATGTAAGACATGTATGTCCATTTTTACTTGATAGCCCTAATGACCAGGTTTCATATATAGCATATGTTTTCCATGACTTCCGCCATTAGTATCTTACAATTACATAAGATAGAATGTGGTTCACACAGATACATGCGTATGATTGTACATGAATGAAGATTGGTTCCCTCGGGCCTTAATAGCTTCGGGTGCCAGTCCACCCTGTTGGAATTCGAGGCATGACAACTTGGTCGATTTTTAAATGGATCATCTCCCTTTTTGGGCCCATGTCATTTTACTTAATTTTGAGCCTCAATTCAGTCCATAAACATAATATTAATTCAGCCCAATAAATTTAGTGGGTAATCCATCAACTATCTCAAGTTTAAATAATTCCATAAATGTTAAGGTAGTCAAATAAGTTCGGAAATGTACGTGGTGTTACATCCTTCTCCCCTTAGGAACATTCATCCTCGAATGTTAGTAACATTATCCAATCTAAACAAGTTCAAGTCTAAGTTCATTCTTCATATTATCATATAAACATAATACTTATATATACTTACTTTTTATTGCTCCAATTCCACATCTTGAACTTTCTCTTCAGTTTGAAATAAATGCGGGTACTTAGACTTCATCATTTCCTCGATTTCCCATGTGATTTCTTCTACTTGCTGATTTTTCCAAATAACTTTTATAGAAGCTACTTCTTTATTTCTTAACCTCTTAACTTGTCGATCCAGGATAGCAATAGGTACTTTTTCATAAGTGAGATCTTCTGTAACTTGTACATCTTCAGTGGGAGCAATATGAGATGGATCTCCTATGCACTTTGGAAGCATTGAAACATGAAACACTTGATGAACTGTGGAGAGTTCTTAGGGTAGTTCTAATTCATACACATTGTGACAAAATATTCGGATAATCTTATATGGCCCTATATAACGCGGACTTAGCTTTCGTTTCTTTCCAAATATCATTACCCCTTTCATTGGTGATACTTTCAAGAATAGCCAATCACCAATAGCAAACTCTAGCCCCCTTCTTCTAACATCGGCATATGATTTGTGTCGACTTTGGGCTGTTTGTAGCTACTGTTGTATCACCTTAACCTTCTCCATAGCTTGATGAACAATATCTGGCCCAAATAAGGCAGTTTCACCCACTTCAAACCATCCAATTGGTGATCTACACTTTCTTTCATATAAAGCTTCATAAGACGCCATTTTGATACTTGAATGATAGCTATTATTGTAGGCAAATTCAATAAGAGATAAAAGATCATCCCAACTACCTTTAAAGTCCAATATGCAAGCTCGTAGCATATCTTCCAGTGTTTGTATAGTACGTTCTACTTTTCCATTTGTTGGAGGATAAAAAGCCATATTTAAATTAACTTGGGTTCCCAAACTCTTAGGAAAAGACTTCCAAAAGTGTGCAATAAATTGAGCTCCCCTATCTGATGTAATAGAGATTGGAATTCTGTGTAGTCGAACTATCTCTTTAACAATAGTCGCGCATAATCTTCAGCTGTGTAGGTGGTCTTGACTAGTAGGAAGTGTGCTGACTTGGTAAGCCTGTCAACTATTACCCATCTGGAATCAAATTTTTGAAGTGTATGAGGCAAACCTGTGATGAAATCCATGTTGATCATGTCCCACTTCCAGATTGGAATATTTATACATTGCATATAACCTCCAGTCTTCTGATGCTCTACTTTTACTTGTTAACAATTTGGACATTGGGCTACAAATTCTGCAATGTTCTTCTTCATGTTACCCCACCAATATATTTTTTTCAAATCATGATACATTTTGGTGGGTCCCGGATGAATAGAATACCTTGAATGATGTGCCTCTGTCATAATCCGTCTCCTTAGCTCATCTACATCAGGTACACACAATCTACTTTGGCACTGAAGCACTCCCTCTTGCGTAAGATCAAATGCCTTTGTCAAACTTTGTTGTATATTCTCCTTCAGCTGTAATAAAATAGGATCCGCATACTGTTTTACCTTCACCTCAGCTACTAATGAAGATTCTACCGCATTTTGTACCATAATTTTTTCATTTGGAGTTTCAAGAAGACAAACCCCCAAGCTGGCTAGTTAATGTAGATCTTTGATTATCCCTTGTCTTTCTGTAGACTGGCCTTGAGTGCTCCCCATTGCCTTATGACTTAATGCATCAACTACCACATTTGCTTTCCCAGATGATATAAAATATCAATGTCAGAATCTTTTAATAGTTTAAGCCACCTCCACTGCCTCAGAATTAGGTTCTTCCGCTTAAAGATATATTACCAACTCTTACGGTCGGTATATATGTCAACATGAACCCCATACAAGTAGTGGTGCCATATCTTTAAAGCAAATACTACCGCTGCTAGCTCAAGATCGTGTGTTGGATAATTTTTCTCATGTGGCCACAATTGTGTTGAGGCATAAGCTATCACATTACCGTGCTACATCAATACACATACCAAGCCGACTCCTGAAGCATCACAATACAACGCATACCCATATGTGCCTTCTGGAAGTACCAATACGGATGTAAAAGTCAATTTATTCTTTGGATCTTGGGAACTCTTTTCACATGCATCATTCCATTGAAACTTGGTTGCCTTGTGTGTTAGCTTCGTCAAAGGTGCAGCAATAGAAGAAAATCCTTCAACAAACCTTCTATAATAACCTGCCAACCCAAGGAAACTACGAATCTCTGTAGGCGTTGTAGGTCTTGGCCAATTCTTCACAACTTCTATCTTTTGAGTATCAACCCTTATTCCTTCATCCGACACAATATTAGCCAAGAATGCTACAGATTTTAACCAAAATTCACATTTAGACAACTTTGCATGTAACTTACGATCACAAAGAATCTGTACCACCTGCCGTAAGTGATTAGCATGGTCCTCTTGTGATCTTGAATAGACCAGAATATCATCTATAAACACTGTCACGAACACATCTAAGAACGGCTTGAACACCCTATTCATCAATTCCATAAAAACTGCTGGTGCATTTGTTAGCCCAAATGACATAACTAAAAATTCATAATAACCATACCGTGTTCGGAAAGCTGTCTTAGGTATATCTTTTTCTCTAACCCTTACTTGATGATAACCCGATCTTAAGTCAATCTTTGAGAAATATTTGGCACCTTGTAATTGATCAAACAAATCATCAATTCTAGGGAGGGGATATTTTTTCTTGACTGTTACCTTATTCAGTTGCCGATAATCAATACACATTCTCAACGTGCCATCTTTATTTCGTACAAATAACACTGGTGTACCCCACAGGGACATACTAGGCCTTATGAATCCCTTGTCCAGCAAGTCTTTTAATTGCTCCTTCAATTCCCGTAACTCTGCCGGGTCCATTCTATACGGAGGAATAGAGATAGGCTGAGTACCTGGAATCACATCAATAGAAAACTCTACTTCCCATTCTGGAGGAAAACTTGGAAGATATTCAGGAAATATATCAAGGAATTCATTTACCACCGGAACCAATTAAAGAGTTGGTGGCTTCACATCGGTATCTTGCACTTTTACTAGGTGGAATATGTACCCCTTGGATATCATTTTCTCTGCCTTAAGATAAGAAATAAATTTACCTCTCGGTGCTCCAACATTACCCCTTCATTCAAGGATGGTCTTTTGGGGAAAATGGAAATATACCTTCTTAGCTTGACAATCTATCGTGGTATAACAAGAAGCCAACCAATCCATACCCATTATAATGTCAAAACCTACCATTTCTAGCTCAATAAGATCAGCCAACGTATCATGATCACAAATAGTTACTATACAATTACGATAGACTCTCTTAGCTATAATAAACTCACCAACGGGTGTAGATACTTCAAATGGCTTGACTAGTAATTCCGGTGTTCTTTCAAATTTTTTAGCAATAAATGGAGTGACATATGATAGGGTAGAGCCCGGATCAATCAATACATATACATTATGTGAAAAGATGGATAATGTACCTGTAACCACATCAGGAGAAGCCTCCAAATTCTGTCGATCCGCTAAAGCATAGGTACGATTGGACTCCACTAAAATTAGCTGTTCCTCGAACACCTCTACCACGCCCAGTAGGTTGTACTCCCGACGAGGATGATGCAATGGCTGATCAAGTAGGTCGCGCCATACTACCCGTGCCCCTCCGTGGGCACTATCTCATTATGTGCCCCGACATACCACACTAGAAATAAGCATTTATCTCAAATCGACATGCATCGAAATGAAGCTTTCTGCAGTGCTAACACGGCTGATGAGAAAGCTTTGATTGGCTCATTCTTGTTCTTGATACCCTGTTGTAACCTTGAATCCCACTACTTTACCCAACTTGACTGCCTATAAACCCTCAAAATTGGGATGGAGTACCTGCTGTAGAATAAGAAAATGATGGTCTAGGCGGTCTATTAAAAACCCGAGGCCTAAATTCTCCTTGGGGCGCCATGAACTATCCCATAGGTTTAGCCCTCTTTGACGGTCCTTTTTCAAATTCTTCATCTTTTCCTTAGCCTCTGATCCTCCATCTTCTGTGCAAAATCTTGTATCCTGGCTATATCCATGTCTCTATTCAAAGCAGCAATAGTACAATCCCTAAATAAATATGGATCCAATCTATCCACATACCGATGAACTCTATCGTCCATAGTAGCTACTACATTAGGAGCGTACCTGGCCAAAGAGTTAAACCAAAGACTGTAATCTCTGACGCTCATATTACCTTGACGAAGATTTAAGAACTGGTCTGCACGAGCCTCTAGGATCTCATATGGAAGGTAATGATCAAGGAATACAACTTTGAATTCTTCCTAACTAGCTGGAAGTGCACCGATACCCCTAGATCGTTTCCAATCTTCGTACCATAATATAGCCTCTCCTTTTAATCTATATGCTGCAAGCTCAACTATTTCTGTACTAGATACATACATAACATCTAAAACACTTTGAATTTGTTCCATGAAGTCTTGTGGGTCTTCATTAAGATCTGACCCAGTGAATGTGGGAGGGTCTAATTTAAGAAAATCCTATGTCCGCCGACTAGCTGCCCTTTCTGCATTGTCATTACTTGTAGCTGGACCAGCTTGTCCTTGATTTTGTGCAGCAACTATACTAGTCAATAATTGCACCGTATTCCTTAAATCCTGCTCAGTAGCATTAACAGGTGGTTCTGGGGGTACTCCTCTCTTTCTTGGCTCTCCTAGAGGTGGAAGAGTAGAAGAAGCCCGCGACGCAAACTCATTTGTAGCTTCACCTTGATCAACTCGTTCAGGTGGTGATTTATTGGTTCCTAATTCGGCATGCATATCTACCTTCATACCTTTACCCTTGTTTCTCCTTGCAAATGACATTTTGCTCTACTGAGGAAACAAAAACATAAAACAAATTCACTGATTAAATACGACTCCACCTACAACTTTGGCCCTATAGCACGATCTAGGAAATGAAGAAAAGAAACAACTCCTAAATGTCCCGAGCCTCCTACGTATAGATGTGGTGCACAACACATCCATAATTAAGACTCTACTCAGACACGTCTTTGTAGACACTCTAGGACGACCCAATCTGATACCACTTTTGTCATGCCTCAAATCCCATTGGTGCAGACAGGCACCCGTAGCCGTAAAGGCCCGAGAACACCAACCTATGACCATGTACATTCATATGCATGCCATTAAATGAACAAAAATTTTGCCACATGCAGATATAATATATCGATGATGGAAGTCATGTAAAGACGTGCAAAATAGATACGAGACTTGGCTGTTGGGGCCACAACATCTAAAAGGTAAGACACTTCTACATTTGACTTTACAAAGTCTACAAAGCCTCTAAAAGATTTATAACCATGGATAAGGTCGGGGCAAGTCCCCGCCTTATACAACTGCTACACAGTACAAAAAGTATATACAAATGACTCGAAAAGCCTCGAATTAACCTAGAGCTCACCAATAGCCTGCAGATGACCCGTACCCTACTATGAAGGTCTACTAGCTCCTGTGCCTGCAGTAAGTAAGGCAGGTCCCCTAAGGTACGTCAGTAAGAAAGAATGTACGGAGTATGTAAGGCTATAAGTAACGGTATGAAATATAGGAACTCAAATGGAATCAAATACAAGTGAATAGAAAATAATAATATACCACCATACCATATATGTGGAACCATGTACATTACATTCATTTCTTTCCTTTTACCTTTATATCAATATACATCATACAATGCCCGGGACCAACTGATCAGTGGTAAATAACATTGGGATCGTCTCGAGCTAGGCTTATGCCCCCAGAGCTACCACCCATAAATCAAATTAGGTTCGGATAGAGCTAGGTTTTATCTCCAGAGCTACCCCCTACATCCAATAATCAATCGTGATCGGCTCGAGCTAGGCTTTCGCCCCCAGAGCTACCACCCGTACTCAACCAAATATGCATAACTTCACTTCTTTAATTTTTGTGAGATTGTTACATCGGTGGTCGTAACATTATTGGAGGTTTGGAACAATAGTCAACAAATAAGAGACACATAAATAACAATTGCTAACAAATTTGAAATGGGATACTTTAAAATATTTCGGAGTGGAAACAAGTTTGGTAACATTGCGAACAATAGGTGTGGCCAAAGGATACGAAAAAGAGTAACCTTACATACCTTATCTTTCCAACAAGTGACAACAACAATTCAGCTCTTCCTTAAATTGTTACTCTACAACACAAGTACGTAACGAAGCTAACATTAAAAGCTAATTACATTACAAGTTCACAAGGCGATAATTAGTTACTTGACGGAAAGTAAAAACTATACAACATCCCAAAAGCATGGTATATCATTCCACCTTCCTTTATACTTCCATATAACTTTATTACACCCTCCTACAATACAATTTATTGCCTCACAACACCAACAATACCAAAACAGTCCACACATCAACATAGACGTCACAAACCAACAAGATTTCCCACCAAGTGCATACTTCACATTTTTACCTCAATGCAACTCCATATTTTTATTCCATCAAGTCACATAAATACATTCCACAACAATATTCCAAAAATAGTCCACACAGTTTCAGAATTCACTTTAACATCACAAGAAAGTATTCTCGTTTCACTACGCCAAACGTTCCATGCGCAATTACGTATAAACATTTTCACAAGTCATACACAAGGAGTAAAGAATTAGGTACAGCACCACACTTAAATATACTGAAATTTCATCCATATAATTCAATTCCTTCAAGACCTTAAGTCCCCTTTCAATTTTAAACCACATAGAGGGAAAATCCTTTAGCGATTATGCAAAAGTGGACTATTTCACAATAAGTGGACTGCTCAACACTTTTTAAGCATAACCAACATGATATACACACCCTCTTATGCATATAACATATTAATATACAAGTTTAACCACTTACCAAAGCTTGCAGGTGGAGGATTTGTCCAAAAACCCTTAGAGAAAATTAGGGTGGCTAGGGTTTGAGAGAGGAAAAAATGTTTGATCGAAATTCTGATTTTTGGCAAGTGAAATGTGTTGAAAATAAGCTGAATTTCAGCCTTATAAAGGCCCCCTTTAACCGCCTCTTTGTGGTCTCCCTTAGCCAATTATTTGGTCAAAAAGACTAAGTATACTTGGTCCATTTTCAAATGGATCATCTCCCTTTTTTGGGGGCCCATGTGTTTTTACTTAATTTTGGGCCTCAATTAAGTCCATAAACATAATATTAATTCATCCCAATAAATTTAGTGGGTAATACACCAACTATCTCAAGTTTAAATAATTCCATAAACGTTAAGGTAGTCAAATAAGTTCGGAAATGTACGGGGTGTTACAGTTATAGTATGCAATATATAATTTACAAAATACATGATATAATGTGACTGCACTAGTCACTAAGGAGAAATTATGGGTCCACGTGACTGAACTAGACATGCTGAGAGACATGAGTGCTTGAGTTATGGGATATAAGATATGAGACTAGAATTCATGGGTTCACGAGGTATGATTTGGTTTACTGAGTGAGACGATTAATCCTTACGCATTTAACTAAGAATAGACATAAATCGACATGAAGTTCATGAATACGAGTTATGATCCTGGCACTAACACACAAGGCATGAGCGGGGTGTCGTAATGACAGGAGAATACTGAAGATTCTAGGATAGGAATAGATCTATGTATCCCCTTAACTTTGTTCTTGATTTCACTAGTATTACTACCTGAACCATAAATTCTTTGTTTCTACATTCTATAATCTCCCATTTAGATCGATGCCGTCTTTCTAAGTTTGTTGCCCTCTTCACTAATCTCTAATCTAAACTATAATAATTTTACCCTAATGGTACTACTACTCTAGAATCTACTCTGATTACACTTCCATCAATTGTCTAAGGAGCTCTCTCTCCTAAAAGTCTCGACCTCAATCTTCTATCTTATCCAGGGTTGTATATTCTATACTCATGAATTTAAACCTAGCCCTTAAAATAACTTATCAAACATACATGGATGTAATTCCCACAGCTCTCTCTCTACCTCGTACCATAATACTATCTCTTCCACCACTACTTCTTATGATGCTAAGATAACTCAACACCATATACGAATAGGGATCTTACGACTAAGGATGCATGCAGAACGAAATCTAGCAATATAAATGACTCAGCTATAAGAGGAATATCCTGAACTGGATAGATAATGAAAAGAATTAGTACTATTGCTGGCGACCACCTGCACAGGAAGGCACTGAAAATAAGAATTATGCACGACCACTATTGTTGACTTATATTGTTGAGGGGAGTTTCTTTAAACGGAGACCTATCTTACTCCAGCAAAAACAACCTTTCATTCCCTAATGACATTCACCCAAATAAAACTTACAATAATGACTACAAGAAGGGTTCCTCAAAATCCTCTAAGCACTACTATAATAAGACTGAGAATCAGGTGCAGGTGTGCTAGTTGAAGATAGGGATGGTCTGAAGGGCCTCTGCTGAATAGACAACAAGTTCCTACTATTAGTTGTCTACTGGATAGAGTCATCATTCACTGATCTAGCTCCCATATTCTTCCTCTTTTTCCTCTTTAGTTTCCCTTCCTTACTATTTACATTAGAGGGGGCTGCTACTTGCTGATTTAACTGAGCAGTCATATCTTTAGCCAACATCTGGATGGTATCACAAAACTCTATATTAAAACTATCATTATTTATAGGATGATCTAGTGGTGCGAAAGGATGAAAATTTTGATCACTTCTCTTATCAATATCTCTCTATTGAGATATATTCAGAAATGCATAAACCACGAATTAGAAAGATAAATAGAGTTCGAATCTATCGCATGATCAAGAGAATGAAAGAAAGAACGTTTCCTAAAAACATATCATAGCCTATTCCTCATAAAGTGTGACGCATTGCACACGCGTGAAAAAAAATCTACTCAACGCGATTTTCAGACACACTAGGACAATTGAACCAGATGCTCTGATAACAATGTCATGACCCAAAATCCCATTCGGGCCGGACTGGCACCCAAAGCTGATAAGGCCCGAGAGAACCAATCTTTACTCATGCGCAATCGTATGCGTACCGTAAGAATCATCACCAACTCGTAAAGACATAAGATACTAAGCGCGAAAATCATAGAACATTATATATATAAGAGACTTGGCCGTTAGGGCCATCAAACCAAAATGAACATACATATCTTACATTTTGTTCCCACATAAGTCTACAAAGCCTCTACAGATACATAGCTATGACAAACCTAGAGTCGGGACAACACCCCGCTCTATACTCATACACAATACCAAAATACAAGTACATAGTAACTCAGAAAGCCCCGAACCAACTGGAGCTCACCACCAAAAGTCGGCAAAAGGCCTGCAACCTAATGTGGAGGTTTGATAGTACCTGCGCCTGCAGCAAGTAAGGTAAATACCCCAAGAGGGGTCAGTACGGAGAATGTACTGAGTATGTAAGGCCATATGAAACTGTCACAAATACGTCAATAGAATTAAAATGTAATAGGATAGTCAATATAAATAACCCATCAATCTGCATATGTGGAACCATGTAGCTTACATAAATTAAGTTCTTCTTTTTATTATTTATTCCTCATCTCTCATATCATATCGTACCCGGGCCCCAACTTATAAGTGGGTCTTAACATAACATAACGTTATTTTGGGATCGGCTCGAGCTAGGACTTTGCCCCTAGAGCTACCACCCATAAATCAATATATATTGGGATCGGCTCGAGCTAGGCTTATGCCTCTAGAGCTTCCACCCATACCAACATATCTGGTTTGGCTCGAGTTAGGTTATTACCCCTAGAGCTTCCCCTTGTCAGGATCGGTCCGAGCTAGGCTTATACCCCTAGGACTGCCCCCTGATCCAACAATCTCGAGATCGGCTTGAGCTAGGAATCTTGCCCCCAAAGCTACCACCCATGCTCAATCATTGACCACATATATGAATTACTTTATTTATTACTTCGAGATTGATACAATCAGTTATGAGAGATTGACGTATATATATATATATATATATATATATATAGTCACAACATTATTGGAAGCTTAAGAACACAAAATTATTGGGACTCATGAACAACCATGACTAATGAATGAGGAATATGGGACTTAACAATAGATAACATTATTGAAACCATTAGACACAAGTCAATGAACAAGAGGAATGTGTATAACCACTATTGGCACTTTGGAACATAACCTTTTTTGGGGGCTTTTGGAACATTGACCAACGAATATGAGACATACAATTCACAATTGATCAATGAGTAGGAAATATATGATAATAACCGGATATAGGATACCTTAGCACACTTTGGGATGGTACAAATGTAATGTTAATGTGAATACTATTTGCCGCAGAAAGATACGGACAGAGTAGCCTTACATACCTTGTATACTCAATACGAATATACAATCTTAGATGTGCATACAATAGTCCTGCTCCTTCTTTATGTGTCACTCTACAACACAAATACATAATGGAATTCACATTAACCACCAACTACCTTACTAATGCATATAACGTCAATGAGTTACATGTTTGCCTTTAAACATGCCATTTCCCCTTGACAAAGCCATTGATGAAATTATTATTCCAAAAATCCCACAATATTCCCAATATTCAATAGATTTCACCACAACACTTCTCCTTTACACTTTCTTATCCACACCACATCACAATTAATCCATCAAATTACCTTAATACACCTCACAACACATATCGGCCAAAATCCCACAATTTACACTTATATAAAAATAACAAGTTTAATAACATAATCACACCATACATGTTCATATTTCATCCATACCATGCTCTTTCATCAAACCCACAAGTCATATTTCAAGTTACAATTCCATGGATATCACATCTTTTACCAAAAACACAAAGCACCATATTCAACACTTCCAAGAATGACCAACATGATTTACATACTATCCCATGCATATAATATATTAATCCATAAGAATAATCACTTACCCAAGATTGGAAATTGATGATCTTCCTCCAAGAAGTGCCTTAGGGTTTGAAGTTGAGAGAAAAAGCTTGTAGATAATTCTAGATTTGGCATGAGAGTGTTATGTGATAAAAACTCTGATTTTGGACCCTTTTTATATGCCTTGGGGTCATCCTTATCTACTCTTGGAATTTAATGCTATGTGAGGCTTAGTCAATGGAAGAATGGGTAATTTGACCCATTCTTGGCCCATGTTTTCTTTCTCATTTTGGGCCCTTTTTGAGCCCAATTCACTTGACCCAATAAAATCAATAATTTCCCATGTTTAAGTCATTCCATATGCGTTACGACAATATTCCCACTCATGCAATTCATACTCGTAGCCTCAATTCCAAAAACAAGCGATTCTAGCCACGTATGGCTTATTTTGACCATAAGGGTAAAACCGTTATTTTGATGCCAAATTCGTTCTCGAGTAATTTTATCATACCAATGTAATACCTTACTAATTTCATGTATATTCTCATGGTTTTAGAACAAACGTGAAAAAAATCGGCTCGGTACATCCCCGGGCACCCTTGGGACTTAACAAATTTCCAACTTTTGAAAAAGTGGCAAAACCAGCCTGGCACGCCCTTGGGCGCACCAGCTTTCTTCCTCTGGACTAAAATTTTTAGCCCAGAGCAGTGTGGCACGTCCTCTAGCTCTCCTCACACTTAGTTTTTCAAAAAATTTTGTTTTTCGACTTTTCTTCTCGGGTTTGGTTAGATACTTCAAGTCCTATTCTTTAACTTACTTCTTAACCTTAATATCCTTTGTTTAGAGGTCCTCTTAGCCTCGTTTTGAACCCTATAAATGCTCCACAAAAATCAAAAAACACCTCCTATGAAGGTTTAATCACATATGCGAGGGCCAAATTCATTTATCTCATCAATAACATTACAAAATATATACGTATGGCTCTCGACACCTAAGTAAACATTGTTCAACGTCGTCAAGCAGGGTTAGGAAGGTACGGGGTGTTACAAATAACTTTTTCAAAACCCGAGTCTATACACTAGAAATGACACGGTCCATAGTACCATAAGTAGTCCCAAGCTAATGCATGGTACTATTATAACACTATCAGATAATATTAATTTAACATAAACGGAAGCACTTTTTTTCAAATACTCATGTGGGACTAATGATAACCATAACTATTTAAGACAACTAAGGAAAATCTATCATGAGTATCCACCCAAAAATTGAAAAACATCTAACTGAAGACTATTACTGAAAGCCTCTACTAATTGAAGAGAGTTGTTGTGACAAGTCCCCAGCGAACTCCAATATTAAAACTAAAAGACTGAAAATTTACTGCAAATGCCCTTGAATCATAAAGACTCACCTGTAGCTGCTAAACTGTGAAATAGAAGCGAGTTTAACATGTGGCTTGGAGTGGGCACCAAAACCTATATCATGATAGGATATAGCGCAAGAGAAGAATATAAGATCAATATTATAAGATTTATTGAGTATGTGAGATATGAATATAAGATCGATATTATAAGATTTACTGAGTATGTGAGATATAAAATGTCATATATACAGTGTAAAAATCATGCTAAAACAAAATGTCATGGCTAAATACTCAAGTCATAATAAACATATTAAGAAATAATACATAATGACTCACACTGTCATAAAATTAACTGGAAAACTAAATCATCTGAAATAGTCATAAGCAAATCATGTTTGTACTAGAAACTATTGAGCCATGTACATTTGTTATGCTTTAAATTATTTTCTGTGGGGAGCTTCTCTGAACTGACTTAAATCGTACGAGAAACATGGAGTCCAATGTATACACCTCGTTTGGGTGGAGGGTACACTATACCTTGCCAAGGGTATAATTCCTTGACTGACATGAATTCAATACATGTGCCTATTTGGGCAAAATAAAACCTATGGTGGCAACGTAGTTTTGGGATTGGGGTTTGACTGAACCCACATTTACTCGATGCTAAATACCACTCTAAAAATATACTAATGTAACATATCATATCATGCGACTTATGTGCGGGAAAAAGTTATCCATAATCATAAATGGCATGTCTGAATGTCATACTACTTATGAACCTTGATTTATGAGAAAACTATTCATAATCATTGATGGCATATCTAGATATTATACTAATCAAGAAACTTACAGTTGTGAGCCTAAGCTCCATATCATGTCATAAGTCATATGCTAAAAATCAATATTTGAAAGCTTGTCTCATAAATATAGAGTTTATAATAGTTCATAAAGAAACATTAAAGCATATGTTTGATACACAATTAAGAACTTGTAGGAAAATCATAAAACCATGGGAAAACCTTGCTCATGAAATCAAATCAGACCAAATTTGTAATTATAAGGTCAAATCATGCAAAATCTGTTTAAATAATGCTAAATCATGTGTTAAAGTTTTAAAGTAAATTCAAAGATGTAAAATCATGCATGTTTGTAGTTAACTAAATCGATAATCATGGGAACCATGTAGGAACAAAAGATTAGAGTTTGCATAATTGGGTATAAACCCTATATCAAGAAATCATGAAAAGCATAACTTTAAATATGAGTTTTAGGCATATAGGTGAAAGGAAACCCTTATTGAATTCTCACATACCTAGACAAATAAAATTTTGGACAATAACATGGAAACATGGAACTTGATAAGGAACCCTAAACTTAGGCTTTGGAGAAACTTGAATCGCTTTATCTGAGTGTTCTGAGAGTTTATCTGTGTAAATGAGAAAAGAATAGATAATTGACCCTTTAATAATCCCCTAATAAGGCTTTAAATGACGTAATTTAGAGATAAAAAGAGTGGGAAAAGACCAAAATACCCCTTTAAAATGTAACTAATTTTTTTGGAAACAGGCCTCACTAGTCATAGCACGACTCATACTATAAAAACATGGGTCATGGTTTGGACTAATAGTACCTAAGATAGTGTTGATTGGGCTTTTCTTAAGGCTCCCTATGAGTCATAGTATGACTTGTGGGTTTATACCACAACTCATGGTCCTTGAGGCAAATTGACAACTTTTTGGATTTTAGCTAAGGCTATTAATACGACTATTATGTACGACTCGTGCGTTGGTCCTACGACTTATGGTTTGAGTCTTGGTGTCTGGACCCCTAGGGAAAATTTTGATATCTTACCTTGATTCATTCCATAACTCGTTGTTTTAATTTATGACTCTTAGATTGAGTCGTACAGGTCTAGAAATAGAAATTTTTAGTTGCTTTTCTGGTCTAAGTCTGATTTTAAGCACGAGAAACTTTTGGGGTGTTACAATGATCTAGTCCCTCAATGTGCTATTTCCAACTTCAATTCATTAAACTTAAAACAAACTTCCTAAGTATTAAATAAAATTTAAAGATCCAAACTATGGAATCGTGCGAGCACGTACTCAACACTTAACTAGATTGAAGAACCCTTACCACCAATCAATGTTATGTGGAAATCAATTAGAAACCCTTTTGTAAAATAAGTAATTAATATTAAAACCAATAATAAAAAAATAATAGATGTTCTTATAATAACTCAACACCCAAGACCTAGTCTAGACATGTACAAGAGCTTCTACAAGGAACACAACAATAAAAGACAAGACATCCGCCAAAAATAAAAGTGCAGAAGTTGATGATGAGTGCTAGCTATCCACATATGAAAGTTCTAGTCAAATTGCAACACAACCTACATCTAAGTAGGATGTAGCAAGATTAGTATAAGTATAGTACGCGTACTAATAGGCATCATTGGTCGATTAGTGTTAAATCACGCAACAACATATAGACCACGTAAATAATCATAAGTAAACTAAAATTCAACACATAACAACAAACCCCCAAAACCAACACCATCCCCAAATAGACCACATAAAATCGACCAATGTCCTAAACCAGATCACAACATTCACCTATCAATTTTTATCAGAACAACAACCACAGGTACTATATTCTTAATAAATGGAACTTATGCCTAATCTAAATATATAAGTGTGAAATCAATACCTAATCATTAGTACAACTAACCACCTCACCTGAATTGTCAAATACTACCTCGATGACCACAACACATTATATATGTTATATGAACAACAAATAGTCCAATATGGGTAAGCAATGCATATAAATTACCAAATCAAATTTGTACACACATACTAAGGGGACTTATTCTTTCCTGATAGTCATGACCTACTGTAGACTAGCTTTATCCATGTACCATACCGACGTGGTAGTTTACCCTCTGATATATCAATAAGTATGTAACCCATACCGATGCGGTACCTGACCTTCTGAATAACACAATATAATGAAATGCAATCACCATCATTAAAGTGTTACACAGTGCACTAATAATTCAAGTACACAATTTATCATCATGAAATACTTAGTCAATTTTATGTAATTCATCTCATGCATACAAGTAATAAACCAAGCTCACCAATTACACATATGCCCGAAGGCCAATTCATAAACATTCAACTTACGAATAGGGATGAAGTCCAAATCAAGTCTACAACTACAATAGAATATACATAGATTTGTTAACCTAGCTAACCCTCATTAATGCATATCAAGTACGGTGTACTAAATTACTAACTAATGATTCTCAAGTATAATGATATCTCTAGATTCACAAGCATCCTTTCCTAGTCTATTTATTAACAGTTCATAACATAGATTTGTTCACCGCCTTTCTTTATCCTGATGTATCCCTTAATAACATTCAACAATAAGATCATGTAGCACTAACGACCACCACATCAATCTAGCCCCTCTTCAATGTAATTAGGCCATATTTGTAGTTATATGCTCACATTTTCCACTATCACTATTGGAGTTACACCCTTCATAGAGTAATCCAGCAAGAACATCATACAATGAAACTATCCTACAAGGGAAAACATATATAAACACTTAGAATAGAATTTCTCTCTTTCTACAAAATTTTTCCATTAATTATCCATCAAAACTCCATGCCCATAGGCTTAAGCATGATTTCTCCCATCAAAACTTTATGCACAATAGTGTTTAGGAAAATATTTCACTACACCTCGTTCTTATGACACCTCATAATGCATGGATGTCACGACCCAAAAAAGAAGAGGTCATTATGGCACCTACCCCAACCCAATTATGGCAGGTAAGCCCAACACCAAACAAGAGAAATAATGCAGAAAAGAAATAAATAAAACACAATATGAGACTTTAAGATACAATCAGGCTAAATATATATAGAACAATATTCAAAACTGAACAAAATACAACTTTAATCCCAAATTTGATGTAAAGAGTAAAGAGCACTAATACTGATGAAAAGTACGGAAATCCACAACTCTATCTCTAAATAACAATATAAAGACAAAATAAAAGTATGATGAAGTCTGTATAGATGCTCTGATCGGAGAGCTCACCAGTGCTTTGAAGCTATCTTAATAAGCACAAACTCAAGCTCCATGGGTCACACTTGAACTGGGATATGCACTAAAAAGATACAGAAATTAGGAGTGAGTACGGTCCACTTGTACTCAGTAGGCGTCATACACCAACTGAGCAAAGCAGAAAACTAAATAACTAAAGGATACAATGAGCGCGCTTCAACCTACAAATAGAAAAGTTCCTAACAGTGGCTCAAATCGTATCTCCTAACAATTATACAAGTATATTAACAACATAAGACTACACACGAATATATAAATGAAGGCTAAGAGCATGATTTCAAACACATAAAAGAAATACAAGTGATGCAATGCAATACAATGGCCATGATAAAATGTTTCAATATCATCTCGTATACACCTTCTGAGTGAAATCTTCAAGGATAGGTGTGACACTCCGAATCCCAACTAGGCGTGATTGGCACCCAAAGCCAATATGGACCGAGAGAACCAACCTTTGCTCATGAACATTTGTATGCATAACCTCAAATGAATAACATACTGTCTCATGTAATTGATGAAATGTAAAATGTCATACATATACATATATAAAACTTGGTCGTTGGGGCCATCACGTCGCACTAAACGTACATATCTTACATCCATACACCCACATATGTCTACAAAATCCTCTAAATACATACACGACCAATTCATAGAGTCTACAACATCAAAACCAATGTACAACTTTGACTCAAAAAGCCCCGATCCAACTGGAGCTCACCAAAGATCTGCAAATACCGTCAACCTACTGTGGAGGTCTACTAATGCCTGCACCTGCAACATGTAAGGTAAGTCCCCGAGTGGGGTCAGTACGAAGAATGTACTGAGTATGTAAGGCCATAATCAAACTACATCAATACATAAGAACTTCAATAGAAGTAATTATAAGAAAACGCCATATGTGGAATTATGTACAATGCTCCTGTTAGTGTCATTTATGATCATTCATACATAATAACAACAACAATGGAATAAATATAAGAGAAATAGCCAATGTGAATAAACTCTTTTTCTGTATGTAGGAAACCATGTATATTACGTTATTTACTTCTCTTGCTTTCATATTCATTTATCTTTATTGTTCTACCCACGCTAGGCTGTTTTGTATCCCCTGGGATGAGATGAACCCAGGCTAGGTACTTTGACCCCTGGGATGTCATATGAACCCATGCTAGGCTTATCGCCCCTGGGATGTCATACTATGTAAACCCATGCTAGGCTTTCGTGTCGCCCCTGGGATGTCATAAGATAACCCATGCTAGGTACTTTGACCCCTGGGATGTCATACCATTGAACCCGTGCTAGGCTTTCGTGTCGCCCCTGGGATGTCATGAGATAACCCATGCTAGGCTTATCGCCCCTGGGATGTATCGATGTATCGGGATCGACCCATGCTAGGCTTTTCTGTCACTCCTGGGATGCCACCCGTGTTATTGGGATCGACCCATGCTAGGTATTTAACCCCTGGGATGCCACCTATTAAACATTGCTTCTTTATTTCATTACTCTTTCTTTCATTCTCTGAGTGATACTTCAATGATAGAAACATTCTTGAAACTTGAAACACAAATATACAATACTTCACATCTTTAGTCTTGTAAGATTGACATCTCAACTCGTAATGGATAGGTACATTGATTGCACATTACTTCTTTCATTACTTGTGAGAGATTGGTACCTTTGTTTATGAGAGATTATTACAATGATAGTCACAACTTTCTTTGAAGCTTTGGATCAATACTCAATGAGTGAGAAACATGTAAATAAGCATTATTGGAAACATAACATTATTGGAACTATTGGACAATAATCAATGGATAGGATACATGAATATACCCACTATTGAAACTTTGGAACAAAACCTCATTGGACTTTTGGAACATTACTAATGAATATGAGACATGTGTATAACTCCATTGGAACTTTGGAAACATAACATGATTGGAACAATGTTATTCAACTAAACAAGCTCTCTTGACCTCCTTACTCTCGTTGCAATAGTTCTCTTAGACTTTACAACATATGAAAACTTAAGAACTTCCATCCATGAATAAGAACTAAGTGGGTCATGATTCGTCTAGGAGTAAAACACCTATGAATAACAATATATATCAACCTTAGTTGGAATACTATAGAACCCCTTTGGAATAGAACACTTTTGGAACCTTAGGATAAAGATCACTAAATACGATACATGTGGATATCAATTGCTCACCAACCTGAGATGCAATACCTTAGAACATTTGAAACTCTTGACATATTAGCCAATGAACGTAAGTCAACCAATGGACATGAGTCAATCAATGAGCATAAGTCAACCAATGAACATGATTCATATGATTCACCATTGACCAATGAATAAGGAACATATGAGTAACTCTAGCCAATTCTCGGATACGGAATACCTTAGGGTATTTTGGAATCGAATGAGTACTATGACAATGTGAACACCATATGTTACAGAAAGATATAGAAGAGTAACCTTACATACCTTTTCCTCTAATTATGAATATATAATCCTATATATGAACACAATGGTCCAGCTTCCTCTTTATGTCTTACTCTACAATACAAGTTCATACCGGAACTTACATTAGCAACTAATCATTATAAGGCGTACAAAACGACAATGAACCATGTGACTACCATATAACGTAATGTCACCCCCTTTAAATACAATCCAATGCATTTCCATATCAACAACACCATAACATTACACACATTGACCAAAATATCATACATCGATAGCATTTCACACCACACGTACTCTTTACGCTTTTCCCTTTATCATTCCGTAGCATTTACTCCCTTCTAACAACATATAAATAACCTTATATACTTCATACAGTCCAACACACCTCCACATCATACTTTAAATTCATTACAACAACACCACAAGTTGATAATTATGTCCAAAAAGGGTATCGGGGCTTTCGGGGATCAAAGGAATACGAAAACAAACAAAACACAATTCTTGGCTGACCTGCGCAGCCACCTGTGCCCGCAGGTCAGCCACCTGCGCACGCAGATGGCCCTTGGCAGCATCCAGTGCCATCTGCGTTGGCATCTGCGCCCGCAGATGCCCTCATCTGCGGGGGCGGATGCCCATTTTGGTCCGAAATGGTCTCTTTTGGGTCCTTTAATGCCATGAATGGTCCATGATCATCACCAAACATATTTTTGATCATATTAACCACCAACATTCATCCATGGTCTCACAACACACATAGCAACACTCAAAATAACACTTTACGGCCAATCCGCCACCAAAACCATAACGAATTTCACAATAGAAATTCCAAACATTATGCACTATGACCAAACAAGGGGAGACTATAATCATATATCACATGTAAATATTGAATCCATAAGGTCCACTTTATTCAAGACCACAAGTCCATGTTCAAGTTTACAAGACACAATCATCCTCCGATTTAGCAAACATGTTACCTTTACACACATAGTGAATTCTCAATACATCACCAACATAACCAACATCATATAAACCATATACCATGCATAAAATATATTAAACCATAATAATAAACACTTACCAATACTCACCAAGTGATGATCTTTGGCCAAAAGGATGAGAGCTTAGGGTTTGTGGAAATATTGAGAAAATTCTAGAAAAGGCATGGGTGTCCAAATGATATAAAATCTGATTTTTGGCTCTATTTATAGCCCCTTTAAGTCTCTCTTTATCCAAACACTTGGTCCAATAATAATGTAGGGACTTGTTCTTGCAAGAATGGGTCAAAAATGGGTTAATTACCCCTTTTGGGCCATGTCTTGCATGCTAATATTTGGGCCTCATTTAACTCATTATAAATTGTTAATTGAGCCCACCAAGTGAATGAATAACTCCTTATATATATATATATATATATATATATAGGTCCCTCATGTCACTCTTATCCATCTCTTGGCATTAAATGCATGGTTGATTTGGTCAAATGGAAGATTGGAAGAATGGGTCAACTTGTTATATTGGGCCATGTCTTCTTGTTCATTTTGGGCTTCATGTTTGCGCCCAATAATACAAGATTTATTAAATGCCCACAATTCCATATAAAATTCATCAATTCTCTCATGCTTTCATTTTTCCATCAATGTACATGCAGTCGTATAAGTTCGGCAACATAAGCAGTGTTACACCTCCCACGAGGATCTAATCCTTTGTACTAGGCCTCATATCAATTAACTCATCAATAACATTACATAATACATACCTTTGACTCTCAACACTTAAGTAAATATTGTTCAACGTCATCAAATAGTGTTTGGTAGGTACGGGGTGTTACAATAGGATACCATGGGGGTTCACAACCCGTACATTATCACATTCTCATATCTCAATCAACCTTATAGGCACATCTCTCAATCAAGGGTTTTATAAAGTATTTTATTTTCTTTCAAAATTAGTGTTTATCTATGGTACCAATTTCATATATAAGGATGAATGAAATAAGGATGCATGCTCATAACCAACACAATTATCATGCAATGAATCAACTCAATGATAGTATAAAATATGCTGAAATCTCCTCAAATCTCAATAAATCATGAAATAAGCCATCGCAGGGCACCAGAGTAATGAATAGTCATGTAATACATTAATAATATTAATTAAAGCCTCTCTCTTGGGCATTATGATAATGATAAAGGCAATTGATGCTCAAGTAAGGCCAATTATATCAATTCTAGCCCCCACTCGAGCATCACAATATTAAATAAGGCAAATAATTTACAAATAAGGTCAGTAAAAGCCCTGGTACAATCATCACAATTACAATAATCCCTCAAGTCAATAAAAATAATCACATAATCCCCTACAAGGACAACACGATAAAATAATGATCTCAAAATATAAGTCTCATGATAAAATCCCTAACCCATAGCATGTTGTACATGAATGGTTAACTACCCCTCCTAGTCTGAATAAAGTTAATTCATTACCTATCTTGGAAAGTCAAATCTCAATCCTAGACCCTTTAACACAGATCTTTCTCTTTTCCTGCAATCTCTAAATGAACAAAATCTATCAAAAACGTAATCTTCAATTCTAAAGAAGTCTAATGATACTCATATTAGCTACTTTTGTTCTGGGTCAAAAATACTTTGAAAATTGACCCTGAAGAAAAAAGGGTAAAATTTGAAATTTTTATTTACAAACCAAGTTTTCCATACTCAAGGGATCCTATATATGAAAACCTATTGAAATATAAGTTGAGGACAAAGAAAAACCATCTTTCCCAATACCGGGTAAAACCCAAAAAATTCAAGTCTACAATCCAAGTTTTGAAGTTGTTTTGAAGCTAAAATCAATGAATAATGATAGAAATTATGTTTAGAAGCTTACCCAAATACTTTTGATGAAAAACCCTCTTTAAATTGCCAATCTCGAGGTCTCAAGGTCCAAAATAGTTTAAATAGACAAAAAATAGTGAGAAAAGGATTAAATATTATTCCAGATGAGTAATTCCTTCTTCATGATCACGGTCACTAATGTCGCAATGGTGACCCTAACCTTAATCAATCCCTTCACAAATGCAGCCACCATTCGTATTTGCGATGACCTAATCCTCTAACCCTCACGATCACGAGTCCCAACACAACAATCGTGATGAATGACAGAATCCTTCTCGATTAATGCGAGGAGGTTTCTTCTAATGAGAAGAAGAATAAGAAGGACTAAAATGTCTGTGAACGGTTCCTCCGTATTTATTCGGTACCCCAAAGGAAAAAATCAATAGTGATACTAGGCTAATTTCGACATTCCAGACTCAATGGAAACATCAAATTTATCAAAAGAGGTCATTATCAACAAATTGACACCAAGACCAATTTTAGGCTATTTTAACTAGTTTCTTATCAAAGAGGTCAAAATTCAAAATAAAGGTTCAAAACCCAAACCATCCATGCTACTATCCCAAAATCGACAATATGAATCTAATGGAATTGACAGAGCTATGTTGACCAATGTTAAACTAATCACTTTCAAGGCTACTCAAAATCTCAAACTCACTCAAACTACTCCCAAACGCTTTGCGAACTGTTCCAATTAAATCCAAAACTCATAAATGATATATAATAACTACGTGGAAGTAAAATGGTCAAAATATAGGTAAAGATGAAAATCAAAACTAGAATTATTACAACAGCGCATGAAAAATGGAATGCACACAAATGGCTTTATGAGTGGCTGCTGCAATAGCAAGGAGCATGCTACAACAGCATTTCTGTACTAGGTAGCATGCCAAAACAGTTGTCCCTTACATTTTAAAAAGTGGGAAATGATTCATTCCCCTATTTCAAGTTCACACTCTCTTTCAATTCAAACCTTTCTCTCCACCAACCTCTCCCTTTGTTGATTTTTAAGGTAATCTCTTATTTCTTTCTTTATTATGTTGCTTACGACTTTATATTATGAATCTAAAGTATTATTTCTAAAGATTCAACTACAATTGGGTCCTTGGGTATTATTTTTTTTTGGTCAGTGGTTGAATGGATTTATGTAGCATGCTAGCCTTTCATACATTTCCAATTCTCATATATTATTCTACGCATAAGATTTATGGAGTTCATGGGGTTTGAAATCAAAAACATAGTATATAGGGGAACAATTATTTTTTGAACATTTTCAATTTATTGTGACTTGATTTAGATATTAAAATTTCATGAAAACAACATCGAATAGTTGTACGCAACTACCCCATGCCCAATCTATGGTAAAAACTAAAGAAGCAATGTAAAACTTAGAAATGGATTTATTGGAGTCTGGGTCCCAATTGAGAAAAAGGTCCCCCTATATTGGTCCATATCCTGCTACTGTGGTACCGCTGTAGTAAAACCCATTGCTATGGAAATAACTCTACAGTTGTCTGGGTACTGCTATAGTGATTCCCTGGTATTGATCTTCCCTAAAATATTTGCAATATTTCAGAAATTTTCCCTTCCACTGCACCCTTGTTTTTCTGCTTGATTCTTCACATATTATTTTACATGGATATCAACTAATAATCTTTTTATCCCTTACTCAGGTACTACTATGATCATGGATGTTGGTGGCAACATTCTCTCTCCCTATGAAAAATTCAGTAACAACCAATACTAGAAACATTTTTTGGTCTTATAGATCAAGGGCCTCACGCACAAATGTGTATTTGTGATGGATAAGGTAGAGGATGAGGTGTATGAGTTCTATGTTCTATTGTACAAGCTAGGGCAAGAGTCATTGGTGCAGTTGAATTACTTTTACATTGAAGGCTAGGTGATGGAGTTCTTTTCCATGTTCCACTGTGACTGGAATGCTCCTGAACCCACCATTTGCTTATGGGGTGCAGATGTACCGATAGGAGTTAAGGTCATAAACGAAACTTTGGGGGTATCGAGTCGCTCAAATAGTCCATACTTGGATAAGGTTATGGAAAGCAACAATGATTGGTTGGCTCGGATGCTACTGGTTCTTAACAAGATAGCCTCTACATCTTGGGTCCACACTAAGAATTCCATCATGAGTACCACTTTTGATATTAAGGCCAAACCGTAGTTGAAATTGGTCCCTTGGAGGATTCGTACCTCCTCGAATATGATTGGCATGACCTTCTAGAGAGCCTTGGTAATTTCTTGTGTTATGGATAGGGTGCTCTTAAATGTAGGAAAGTATATAGTCCAGGAGTGGAAGGCCTTCTTCTACCAGCCGAAGGACCTTTTCCTCCCTCACTGTTCACATAATTGTGTCAGCAGGTACAGGTACCGAAGGAGGCGAAGGATGATTCGACTCGGTATGACCTAATACACCTAAATTGTACATCTAAGTTGATGTATAAAGCAGTCACTATTAAAATATAGAACCCAACAATGTTGGTGTCTAATCACATAGGGCATAGGGTGAGAAGTAAGTTCAATGTAGCTATTTCACTATTAGCCCAGTGATTCCGTAAAGCGGGGGTTTTATGGGATAATGTTATTTTCGTGTTAACTGTATACATGTAACAATAAAAATGTTCAGCAAAATAATTTGATAATGAGACATGACTAGGTTTGTGTTCCACATAGTTTTATAACACAAACAGATCATTGATGGTAATAGTTCATTCTAGTGTTACGCTTGCAAAGCTATCACTCAGATTACTTTATCTATGTTCTTCTCAACCTACTTACATAATTACCACTCAAATCCATTTGTAGTAAAAGTGATTATAATAAGCATTACGATAATCATCTCAAGTTGGTTAACCTAACAACAACATTAACCATTAAACAAGGGATAGAAGCCTCTAATCCTTATTACTAATTTCTTTTCATAGCATTACCTTTTTTTATCAAGCAAGTTTAGATCTAAGGCAAGATCAAATGTTTGTAACCATTTGAAAATAATCAAAACGAAGGAATTAATGAGACTCACACTAACACTAATCAAAACTACACCATCTTTGTTACTAAATGCGTTAATTCACTATGGCTACCACAATCCTAGTTGTGGGGTTTTGCTACTCCTGATTTTACAAAAAAAAACAAAAAAAACATATGAATCATAATAGAAGTAATAACTTACAAGAATGAAATCAATAAGAACTAAAATTGCATTCCAAGATTCTAAAATTCACCAAAAAACACAAAATACACAATGTAACGATTGTTTGTTTCCCAAAAATGAGAATGATTCGAATAAAACCTAATAGTAGGTATTAGTAGTCTAAGGAAATTTCAAATCCTAATTAAAAGGGGAAAGTGATCGGGTCGCATCCCACATCTAGGTTGACGACAACTCATTTAAGTGATAGTTCATCACCTTGACCATCATCCAGTTCAATTAAAGAATATTGAATATGCATTTGTTCCATGGACGGTCTGCCAAGTAAAGGATAGTTTATAAAGTAAATGATGCTCCATCATGTCACACCCCGAGTCCCATCGAGACGTGATTGGCACCCGAAGCCGATATGGCTCGAGAGAACCAATCTTTGCTCATGAACTTTCGTATGCATATTCTCGTATGAATCTCATTAAACCATATGCACTATACGGAAGACATGATCATGATAACATATGCTATATACTTATTTAGGAAACTTGGCCGTTGGGGCCATCACATCAAACGAACATTTATCTTTTACATTCATAACCCACACATGTCTACAAAAGCCTCTAACAGATGCATTTACAATACCAACTAACAGTCGCAACAAGTCCCCGCTTTATACAATATTTACAACATCAAAACAATTATACAACTATGACTCAGGAGGCTCCGAACCAAGTGAAGCTCACCAAAACTCTGCAAATGATCCACAGTCTACTGAGGAGGTCTACTAATGCTTGCACCTGCAACATGTAAGGTAAGTCCCCCGATGGGGTCAGCACGAAGAATGTACTGAGTATGTAAGGCTCATAATAAATAACATCATACATGAGAATGTCAATAGAATAAAATATGAGAGAATAGTCAATGGGGATAAACCATCATTTTCTTGTTTCTAGGTTCATTACCACTAGTGTTCATCTACTTGGTTAGAAAGAATGACACTTATCCACATACATCCACTCTTGTGGTGGGGGTAATAATATAACATACATCTATTCTACTAACGTACATCCATTCTATTGGTGGTTTCAACCTACATCCACTTTATTGGTTGGGCAACATACATCCACTCTTATGGTGGGGCAACATACATCTACTCTCATGGTGGGGAGACATACATCCACTCTCATGGTGGGGTAACATACATCCACTCTCATGGTGGGGAAACATACATCCACTCTCATGGTGGGGAGATCATACATCCACTCTCATGGTGGGGTAACATACGTCCACTCTCATAGTGGGGTAACATACATCCACTCTCATGGTGGGGCAACATACATCCACTCTCATGGTGGGGAGATCATACATCCACTCTCATGGTGGGGAGACATACATATCAACGTATGAGAGATTAATAATTAAGGATCATGACACTAATTGAATCACACAAATATGCTTTACCTTGCTCTTATACTTCATGAGATTAACACCTTAACTTATGAGGGATAGATATATTATCTCGCACTTTACCTCCTTCACTAACCTTATGAGATCTTTTACATAAGTAAGTATATGATACCGGACCTCCACCTTTGGTGGGCTATAATAGATAACATACCACAATATTGGGATTATTCCATATGGAACTTATACTCTCTAGAATGTGATCCATACTCAATGAAACATATAGCAACCATGAGCATTATGACACGCTAAAGATCATGGCATTAAAGCACACACTTATATACACATCTCACTTCACTCCCTTACTTCATGAGATTGACATCTTCACTTATGAGGAGTAATTATACTAACTTGCACATCACCTCTCTTATTACTCTTATGAGATTGGTACTCTTACTTATGAACAATTGGCACAAGGATAATCATCATACTATAGGACTTTGGAACAAGACATGATTGGCATAATGCTATTCAAACTAAACAAGCTCTCTTTACCTCATTTCTCTCGTTGAGATAGTTCTCTTAGATTTTACAATGTTATGACATCTTTGAAACTTCCATCAACGACTAAGAGATAAGGGAATCATCGTTCATCTAAGAATAGGACACGTATGACTCACAATATACGTCAACCTAAATTGATATACTTTAAGCCTCTCGGAATTCAAACAAGTCCAATGTTAATGTGAACAACATTTTGAAGAAGGATATGAAAAAAAGAACTTACATACCTTGTATTCTTAATACGAATACACAATCTTAGATGTGCATACAATAGTCCCGCTCCATCCTTGTGTTTTTATCTACAACAAAAGTTCATAACGAAACCAAAATTAACCACCAATTACCTTATAATGGCATACAACAACAATAAGTCACATGTTTAGCTTTAATATGTCATTCCCCTTTGACAATACCATTTATGAAATCATCATATCAATAATCCCACAATATTCCATACATTGACCAACACATGATAACCAATATCATGTCATACCAAGCTCATATTTTACACTTCTCCATCACCACCACATCACACTTATTCCATCAAATGACTTCAATACACCTCACAACAACAAATCGGCCAAAATCCCAAAATTTAGACTTATAGAAAAATAACATGTTTAATAACAAAATAACACCATACACTTTCATATTTTATCCATATCATGCTTTTTCATCAAGACCATGAGTCATAATCCAAGTTACAATCCCATGGATTTCACATCTTTTACCAAAACACAAAACACCATATTCAACACTTCCAAGCATAGCCAACATGATATACATAATCTCTCATGATCATAATATGTTAAAGTACAAAAATAATCACTTACCCAAGCTTGGAAGATGGTGATCTTTCTCCAAGAAGTGCCTTAGGGTTTTGAAAGCCAAAGAGATGTTCTTGAGAAATTTCTAGAAAAAGATAGAAAAGGCATGGGTGTTTCTCATGATAAAATCAAATATTTGGCCCCTTTTATAGACCTTGAGTCTATCCTTAGTCATTAATGTGGTATTCTAGAAGGTCTTGGCAAGAATGGGTCATTTGACCCATTTTGGGCCATGCTTTCATTTCATTTTTGGGTCCTTTTTGGGCCCAATTCACTTAACCCAGTAAAATCAATAATTTCACGTGTTAAAGTCATATCATACATGTTAAAACACTATTAACACTCATGTTATTCATATCCATAGCCTCAATCCCAAAAACAAGCGATTCTAGCCATGTATAGCCTATTTTGACCAAAAGGGCAAAATCGTCATTTTGACCCCAAATTCGTCCTCGGGTAATTTTATCATCCCAATATAATATTTTACTTATTTCCTGCATATACTCATTGTTTTAGAATAAACGGGGCAAAAATCGACTCGGTACGTCCCCGGATACCCTTGGGACTTAGAAATTTCCAACTTTCGAAAAAGTGCAAAAGCCAAGGTGGAACGCCCCTGGGCACGCCAACCTACTGCCTATGGGCTAAAAATTTTAGCCCAGAGCGGCGTGGCACGGTCCCAAACTCACCCCTTTTTCAAAAAGTTCATTTTTTGACTTCTCTTCGCGGGTTTGGTTGGACACTTCAAGTCCTATTCTTTAATTTACTTCTTACCCTTAACATCCTTTGTTTAGAGGTCCTCTTAGCCTTATTTTCAAGCCCAAAACTGCGCCATAAAAATCACAAAACACTTCTTATGAAAGGCTGATCACATGTATGAAGCCAAATTTCAATTTTTTCTTATCTTTAACATTACCAAATTCATACTTATAGCTCTCGACACCTAAGTAAACATTATTCAATGTCATCAAGTAGGGTTGGGAAGGTACGGGATGTTACATTCTTCCCCCCTTAGAAACATTCGTCCTCGAATGTTAGTAGCATCATCGTATGTACATCCCATGCATCTCTATATTCACATATATATACATATACACATACTACTTCCCGATACTTCCTTGTTATTGCTCAAATTCCGCACTTTGAATTTTCTCTTCCGTTTGAAACCATTACGGGTACTCCGACTTTATCATTTCTTTGGCTCTCCACGTGCTTTCTTCTATTTGTCAATTCCTATGCCATACCTTTCCTAATCTTTTCACTTACCCCTCTAGCATAGCAATATATATCTCTTAATAAGTTTCAGAAGTCAACCACTTCATGCCCATTAAAGCATTAAAAATCCTTCATTTCCATCTCCATAAGATCGACCATCATAACATGATCAAAAACATCTACTATACCATGACGATGTACCTTTTCAATTAATCAATACATATCTACCTGCTTGCCTTTACCTTTACCGCTCCTCGTGTTTGGCATTTTGACTATACCAAAGAAAAACAATCACCATGGCCAGATCAATTCACTTTACAACACTGGCTCTATTGCACGATCTAGAATGAACAAAAGAAACAACATCCTAAATGCCCCATAGCCTCCTGCTCATAAATGTGGTGCACAACACATCCATGAACAAGACTCTACTCGGACACGGCTTTGTAGACACCCTTATAACGAACTGCTCTGATACCACTTTGTCACACCCCGAGTCCCATCGAGACGTGATTGGCACCCGAAGTCGATATGGCCCGAGAGAACCAATCTTTGCTCATGAACTTTCGTATGCATATTCTCGTATGAATCTCATTAAACCGTATGCACTATGCGGAAGACATGATCATGATAACATATGCTATATACTTATTTAGGAAACTTGGACGTTGGGGCCATCACATCAAATGAACAGTTATCTTTTACATTCATAACCCACACATGTCTACAAAAGCCTCTAACAGATGCATTTACAAGACCAACTAACAGTCGGAACAAGTCCCCGCTTTATACAATATTTACAACATCAAAACAATTATACAACTATGACTCAGGAGGCTCCGAACCAAGTGGAGCTCACCAAAACTCTGCAAATGATCCACAGTCTACTGAGGAGGTCTACTAATGCTTGCACCTGCAACATGTAAGGTAAGTCCCCCGATGGGGTCAGTACGAAGAATGTACTGAGTATGTAAGGCTCATAATAAATAACATCATACATGAGAATGTCAATAGAATAAAATATGAGAGAATAGTCAATGGGGATAAACCATTATTTTCTTGTTTCTAGGTTCATTACCACTAGTGTTCATCTACTTGGTTAGAAAGAATGACACTCATCCACATACATCCACTCTTGTGGTGGGGGTAATAATATAACATACATCTATTCTACTAACGTACATCCATTCTATTGGTGGTTTTAACCTACATCCACTCTATTGGTAGGGCAACATACATCCACTCTTATGGTGGGGCAACATACATCTACTCTCATGGTGGGGAGACATACATCCACTCTCATGGTGGGGTAACATACATCCACTCTCATGGTGGGGTAACATACATCCACTCTCATGGTGGGGAAACATACATCCACTCTCATAGTGGGGAGATCATAATCCACTCTCATAGTGGGGTAACATACATCCACTCTCATGGTGAGGCAACATACATCCACTCTCATGGTGGGGAGATCATACATCCACTCTCATGGTGGGGAGACATACATATCAACGTATGAGAGATTAATACTTAAGGATCATGACACTAATTGAATCACACAAATATGCTTTACCTTGCTCTTATACTTCATAAGATTAACACCTTAACTTATGAGGGATAGATATATTATCTCGCACTTTACCTCCTTCACTAACCTTATGAGATCTTTTACATAAGTAAGTATATGATATCGTACCTCCACCTTTGGTGGGCTATAATAGATGACATACCACAATATTGGGATTATTCCATATGGAACTTATACTCTCTAGAATGTGATCCATACTCAATGAAACATATAGCAACCATGCGCATTATGACACGCTAAAGATCATGGCATTAAAGCACACACTTATATACACATCTCACTTCACTCCCTTACTTCATGAGATTGACATCTTCACTTATGAGGAGTAATTATACTAACTTGCACATCACCTCTCTTATTACTCTTATGAGATTGGTACTCTTACTTATGAACAATTGGCACAAGGATAATCATCATACTATAGGACTTTGTAACAAGACATGATTGGAATAATTCTATTCAAACTAAACAAGCTCTCTTTACCTCATTTCTCTCATTGAGATAGTTCTCTTAGATCTTACAACGTTATGACATCTTTGAAACTTCCATCAACGACTAAGAGATAAGGGAACCATTTCATCTAAGAATAGGACACGTATGACTCACAATATACGTCAACCTGAATTGATATACTTTAAGCCTCTCGGAATTCAAACAAGTCCAATGTTAATGTGAACAACATTTTGCAGAAGGATATGAAAAAAAGAACCTTACATACCTTGTATTCTTAATACGAATACACAATCTTAGACGTGCATACAATAGTCCCGCTCTGTCCTTGTGTTTTTGTCTACAACACAAGTTCATAACGAAACCAAAATTAACCACCAATTACATTATAATGGCATACAACAACAATAAGTCACATGTTTAGCTTTAACATGTCATTCCCCTTTGACAATACCATTTATGAAATCATCATATCAATAATCCCACAATATTCCATACATTGACCAACACATGATAACCAATATCATGTCACACCAAGCTCATATTTTACACTTCTCCATCACCACCACATCACAATTATTCCATCAAATGACTTCAATACACCTCACAACAACAAATCAGCCATAATATCATAGTTTAGACTTATAGAAAAATAACATGTTTAATAACAAAATAACACCATACACTTTCATATTTTATCTATACCATGCTTTTTCATCAAGACCATGAGTCATAATCCAAGTTACAATCCCATGGATTTCACATCTTTTACCAAAACACAAAACACCATATTCAACACTTCCAAGCATAACCAACATGATATACATAATCTCTCATGCTCATAATATGTTAAAGTACAAAAATAATCACTTACCCAAGCTTGGAAGATGGTGATCTTTCTCCAAGAAGTGCCTTAGGGTTTTGAAAGCCAAAGAGATGTTCTTGAGAAATTTCTAGAAAAAGATAGAAAAGGCATGGGTGTTTCTCATGATAAAATCAAATATTTGGCCCCTTTTATAGACCTTGAGTCTATCCTTAGTTATTAATGTGGTATTCTAGAAGGTCTTGGCAAGAATGGGTCATTTGACCCATTTTGGGCCATGCTTTCATTTCATTTTTGGGTCCTTTTTGGGCCCAATTCACTTAACCCAGTAAAATCAATAATTTCACGTGTTAAAGTCATCTCATACATGTTAAAACACTATTAACACTCATGTTATTCATATCCGTAGCCTCAATTCCAAAAACAAGCGATTCTAGCCATGTATGGCCTATTCTAACCAAAAGGGCAAAATCGTCATTTTGACCCCAAATTCGTCCTCGGGTAATTTTATCTTACCAATATAATATTTTACTTATTTCATATATATACTCATGGTTGTAGAATAAACGGGGCAAAAATCAGCTCGGTACGCCCCCGGATACCCTTGGGACTTAGAAATTTCCAACTTTCGAAAAAGTGCAAAAGCCAAGGTGGCACGCCCCTGGGCGCGCCAACCTACTGCCTATGGGCTAAAAATTTTAGCCCAGAGCGGCGTGGCACGGTCCCAAACACACCCCTCCTTAATTTTTTCAAAAAGTTCATTTTTCGACTTCTCTTCGCGGGTTTTGTTGTACACTTCAAGTCCTATTCTTTAACTTACTTCTTACCCTTAACATACTTTGTTTACAGGTCCTCTTAGCCTTATTTTGAACCCCAAAACTGCGCCATAAAAATCACAAAACACTTCTTATGAAAGGCTGATCACATGTATGAAGCCAAATTTCAATTTTTTCTTATCTTTTTTAACATTACCAAATTCATACTTATAGCTCTCGACACCTAAGTAAACATTATTCAATGTCATCAAGTAGGGTTGGGAAGGTACGGGATGTTACACATCAAATAATCCATCAACTTGATATTTTTTATCATTATTCACTTATTTTATACCACGATTTGGATGATAGTATATCAGATGATCGACAGTTTATCACAAAGTCCATCATATCATTCTTTTCATCTTTTTTGAAATTTTTTTCCATGGCTTATTTTCTTGCACATGTAACACATACGCGATCAAATCCAACAAAAGTTTCTTTAAAGCTTACAATAATTTATGGTCAAAAACATCAAATATGCCATCAAATGTCTGCACATCATGACCCGCCATCGAACCATTGAGGGTAAAAGAAAATTAGTCTAGGAGCAAGAAAAAGAGAAAGATAAGTGCTGAAGGAGAGAGAAATAAAGACTAGAAGGGCGAAAGTTCGGGGACTGTTCCCCCATGGACGTCGGGGTCTTTCGTGCTGCTAGAGAAGGACCTAGAGGCAGTGAATGATATGCTGAAAAATATTCCCATCCCTCCCTATGAGTCCACTTCTTCAAGTACTGTAAGCCCTTCAGACCTCTATGGTACCTATGCCTCATTAGCTTGGGCCCACGTAGAGTTTTGAAGGGACCTGGATGAATAGAAGAAAAAGAGGCACTCCAATGATAGATTGTTCGTCCATGTGTGGAATGGGATGAAGATCCTCTCAAAGATATTAGCTTAGATCCAGATAAAAAGGTTTTTAAGGTAAGGACTTCTGATACGCACGAGTTCTAATCTCAGAGCGGACTAGACGAGGATGATTTCAATGTGTACAGCCTTACAGATGAGGTGGAGAGCTAGAACCCAGTATGGTAATCCCCACCTCCCCATATTTATCCCTCTATGATTTATATACTATGGCTTATTCCCCTGCGTGGTCTTTGCTAGACATCTCTTTTATTTTCATCACATTTTTTGATATTTATTACTGTTTTTGAGTATTTTTTATGAGATTGATGTCATCTGAAATAATGTCCTTGTTTGAGGCCCGTACATTATGGAATTATTTTTTTAGTATAAAAAAAACACCTTAATCAGAGAATCAGGGAAAAAAAGAATTTCAAAGTAGGGCTAGGCAGCTTACTGCCTCATGACCACTACAGTAGTCCCCCAGCCGCTACAATGGTGTTGCTATGAAAACCAGGTGGTACGCTATATTAGTACTGACCATTAAGTGCTACCCCGCTATGGCTGGCCACAGACTACTATAGTGGTCCCACTACAATGACACCCCATCCGCTTCTGCAACTCTTAACCAGTAACCTGCGAAAATTTTGGTCTTCTCCCCTTATTGTAATATGATAATACCGACATGATTTTTTGGGTCCAATTCCATCCACGATGGACATAAATACCTAACTATCAATTTTATACAAACACTGGAAATTCCACTATGGCAATTATTAAAGAAGTATTCCAACTGAATATTCAAATTCAATGCTCCACCCATTATTTCACCAGTATATTAGCACTAAACATACAATCAATACACTAACACCATACTAATTATCACATCATAAATTTTATAATTCATGATTTGTAACAACAGTTAGACAAGTAACTCAGTCAGAGTACTTACTATTTTTTATAAGAACTAACTGTCATTAACAGATATCAATTGGAAGAGGATAGGTTTTAATTTTTGCATGTCATTAAGATACTAATTAGGACCGACTAGATTGCAATTATTGTTATAAAGATACCAATTGTAATTGACTAGATACCAAATATGCTCAACCGAGGTAGACAACAAATCGAGGTGTCATGGTAGAAAATAAGAAAGAGAATGACTTTTAGATGCCTTATAGTCCCTTAAAGATTTGAGAGGGACATCAACACACCAATCTGTAGGATTCTACTCGACATTTCCCTTGTACTTGTGAGATCGGTAACCTAGGGCTCAAATAAAAAATGTGACGACCCAAATTAAAGAATTTTGTGGGTAACTACTTTACTCTTAACTAGATAGTAGAATACTTACCACCAGCCAATGTTACATGGAAACCACTTAGAAACCCTTTCTTAAAATGTGTAATTAATATTAAAGTCAGTAGTAATAAAATATCCAATGTTCTTACAACAATAACTTACAATAACTCAATACCCAAGACATAGTGTAGACATGTAGAAGAGCTTCTACAAGGAACAAGAAAATAAAAGACACACCTTCCGCTAAAAAGGAAATTCAAAAGTGTAACACCCCATACCTTCCCGACCCTACTTGACGACTTTGAACAATGTTTACTTAGGTGTTGAGAGCCATAAGTATGTATCTTGTAGTGTCATTGATGAAATATTTGAAATTGGGCCTAGTACATGTGGTTAGACCTTTGTAGTGGGTAGCGTTTGTGACTTTGTGGAGCATTTGTGGGGTTAATTCTTCATCACAAGTATTTTAACAAATTTTAACAAATTATGTTCAAATAAGCCATGAGCGACTAGAATTTCTACTTTTGCGATTGAGGCTACGATCGGGAATCTCGTAAGTGAATATTGTCGTGACAATTATGGAATTAATTAAACATGAGATATGTGATTGATTACTCATTGATTTGTGTGGGCTAAGATAATATGTGTTAATGGGCTCAAAGGAAGGCCCAAAATGAATTAAAAGACATGGCCCAATGGGTCAAATGACCCATTCTTGCTTTGACAAGTCAATTATTGACTTAAGTGGCTAAGGATGAGTTAAAGGGGCTATAAAAGGGAAAGGAAATCAGATTTTATTCATGAGAAGGAACATGTATTTCTAGACTTTTCCAAGAAACCAAAAAGAGACATTTTCTCTCAAATTCTCAAACCCTAAGTCATCTCCTTGAGAAAGATCATCATTCTAAAATCTTGGGTAAGTGTTTATTCTTATGAATTAATATATTATGTACATGAGATATTATGTATATCATGGTGGTTATGTTGGCAAGGTGTTGAATAGTGCACTTTGGCTTTTTGCTAAAAGATGTGCATTCTTGTAAATTAAACTTGAAAAAGGACTTGATGTTTTGATGAAAGTGAATGGTATGGATGATATCTCAACATGTATGGTGTGGTTATGTCCATAACTTGTTATTTTTCTCTATGAGTAAATTGTGGGATTTTGGTATAAAATGTATTGGAGTGATTTGATGGATTCATTGTGGTATGGTGTTAATTAGAACATGTAAAGGAGGAACTTGGTGTGAAAAGCTATTGGTTTATGATGTTTTGGTTAATGTATAGAATGTTATGATATTGTTGGCATGAAAAGACCATGAATGGTATTATAAAGGGGGAAATAATGTTATAGGGCAATCATGTAACTCATGGTCGTCTTATACACTTGGAATGTAGCTTTTGGTAATGTTGGTTCCATTATGTACTTGTGATGTAGAGTGAAACTTAAGGAAGGAGCGGAATTATTGTACTCACATATTGGATTGTATATTCATATTGGGAAGACAAGATATGTGAGGTTACCCTTTTCGTATCCTTCCGCAGCTCCTAGTATTCACATTGATGTTGTACTAGTTCATTCCGAAATGTCCTAAGGTATCCTATAGCGGGTTACCAATTGTTATTATCACATGTTTCCTACTCATTGATCAATTGTGATTCACATGTCTCATGGTCATTGACTAATGTCCCAAAGGCCCAATAATGTTGTTTTCCAAAGTTCCAATCGTGTTTATACATATGTCTCTTATTCATTAATTATCGTTCCATGGTTCCAAAAATGTTATGTTTACAATAATATTATGACTATAACTGTATCAATCTTAAAGGGAAAGAACAAAGTAATGCATATATGTGGTTAATGATTGAGTATGGGTGGTAGATTTGGGGGCAAAATGGCTAGCTCAAGCCAATCCTGAGATTATTGGATCAGGGGGCAGTCCTAGAGGCATAAGCCTAGCTCGGACCGAACCTGATAAGGGGTAGCTCTAGAGGTAAAAAAAATAACCTAGCTCGAGCCGAACCTGATAAGTTGATTTATGGGTGGCAGCTGTTGCGACCCAGCTATACACGCAAGTGTACGTGATCGTTCAAGTAATAAAGTGGCTCTTTTAAAAGAGTCGAATATCAAACACAAGGGACTCTCGTCAACAGAAATCAATTTTGGACGTCAAACTATAATTAAAAACTAGTGTTGCGAAAATGTCAAGAGATTTGGTACTGAAAATTAAATGGTTGCGGACTATGAATTCCTATCTTCGCCACCGTAACTTTAGTTCTCGCAAATACTCTTGAAAAATCAATACAAAGTGAATTCCCAGGGCTAAGGCACCCTGAACGTCATCTCTTGAGCATAATTGTTATTGGTTTAAGCACTTTGAGTTGTTTATCGTGGTTATTGATCCGAGGTTAATTTTATAACTATATTTGTCTCCAAAATATAATTTTCTACTAGAACTTAGAAACCTACCTACATCCATGAGTGGTGATAAGCTTAACCAATTCTAGAGCATTCAAGTTTTCTTCTCGTAATTGACCAAGTGTGGTGGATTAGTGTAACACCCCGTACATGTTTACCTTAGTTTTGAGAGTAAAAAAAAAAAAAAAAAAAAAAAATTAAGGTAGGGGCGCGATGGGGAGCGTGCCACGCCGCTTTTGGACAAATTTTTGTGCCCAGAGGCAGCAAGCTAGCGCGCCCAAGGGCATGCCACGCTGGGT
The DNA here is from genome assembly GCA_031232105.1 of Capsicum rhomboideum. Taxonomy (NCBI): domain Eukaryota; kingdom Viridiplantae; phylum Streptophyta; class Magnoliopsida; order Solanales; family Solanaceae; genus Capsicum; species Capsicum rhomboideum. Next base: position 59,767,774 of record CP124718.1, read on the forward strand.
TTGGTCACTTTTTAAAGTTGGAATTTTTCTTAAGTCCCAAGGGTGCCAGGGGACGTATTGAGCTGATTTTTGACACGTCTCTTCTACAACCATGAGAATATACATGAAATGATTCAAATATTATATTGGTATGATAAAATTACTCAAGAACGAATTTGGAGTCAAAATGACGATTTTGCCCTTTTGGTCAAAATAGGCCATACATGGCTAGAATCGCTTGTTTTTGGGATTGAGGCTACGGATATGAATAACATGAGTGGAAATAGTGTTGTAACATGTATGATATGACTTGAACACGTGAAATTATTGATTTTACTGGGTTAAGTGAATTGGGCCCAAAAAGGACCCAAAAATGAAATGAAAGCATGGCCCAAAATGGGTCAAATGACCCATTCTTGCCAAGACCTTCTAGAATACCACATTAATGACTAAGGATAGACTCAAGGTCTATAAAATGGGCCAAATATCTGATTTTATCATGAGAAACACCCATGCCTTTTCTATCTTTTTCTAGAAATTTCCCAAGAACATCTCTTTGGCTTTCAAAACCCTAAGGCACTTCTTGGAGCAAGATCATCATCTTCCAAGCTTGGGTAAGTGAATATTATTGTACTCTAACATATTATAAGCATGATATAATATGTATATCATGTTGGTTATGGTTGTAAATGTTAGACATGGAACTTTTTGGTTTTGTGAAAAAGATGTGAAATCCATGGGATTGTAACTTGAATTATGACTTGTGGTCTTGATGAAAAAGTATGGTATCGATGAAATAACAACATGTATGGTGTTATTATTGTCCTAAACTTGTTATTTTCATATTAGTGTAAATTATGGGATTTTGGCCGATTTGTTGTTGTGAGGTGTATTGAAGTAAAGTGATGGCATAATTGTGATGTTGTGATGATGGAGAAGTATAAAATATGAACTTGGTGTGGCATGCTATTGGTTATCATGTGTTGGTCAATGTATGGAATATTGTGGGATTATTGGTATAATGATTTCATAAGTGATATTGTCAAGAGGGAAATGACATGTTGAAGCTAAACATGTGACTTATTGTTATTGTATGCCATGATAAGGTAATTGGTGGTTAATGTTGGTTCGTTATGAACTTGTGTTGTAGAGTGAAAACATAAAGGAGGAGCGGGACTATTGTACACGCGTCTAAACTTGTGTATTCGTATTAAGAAGACAAGGTATGTAAGGTTACTTTTTCCGTATCCTTCTACAACATATTATTCCTATTGACGTTGGACTTGTTTCAATATATCAATTCAGGTTGACGTATATTATTATTGATATGTATCCCAGTTTGGGATGATTGATGATTCACTCATCTCTTATTCATTGAGTGAAGTTCCTAAGATGTCATAACATGGTAATTCCCTATAGTATGATGGTTATCCTTGTGCCAATTGTTCATAAGTAAGATTACCAATCTCATAAGATTTCATAAGAGTAAGAAGAGAGGTGATGTTCAAGTGAGTATAATTATTCCCCATAAGTGAAGTTGTCAATCTCATGAGTTAAAGGAGTGAAGTGAGATGTGTATGTAAGTGTGTGCTTTAATGCCATGATTTTTGGCATGTCATTCTCATGGCTAAGTAGAGGGTATAAGATTGTGAAAAGGTAATGCACATGGTTATTACACGTTTCATTGAGTATGGACCGCCTTCTAGAGCGTATAAGTTTAAGATGGAATAACCCCAAGATTGTGATTTGTCATTTAGTATAGCCCACCCGAGGTGGAGGTCCGGTATCATGTACGTACCCATGTAAGATCTCATGGGGTTAGTGTTGGAGGTAAAGTGCAAACTGATATATATCTATCCCTCATAAGTTAAGATGTTAATCTCATGACGTATAAGATTAAGCTGAAGTGTATTTGTGTGTTTCGATTTGTATCATGATCCTTAATGTATTAATCTCTCATAAGTTGACATATCAAATTCTCCCACCATGAGAGTGGATGTATGATTCTCCCACCATGAGAGTGGATGTATGATTCTCCCACCATGAGAGTGGATGTATGATTCTCCCACCATGAGAGTGGATGTATGTTACCCCACCATGAGAGTGGATGTATGTTTCCCCACCATGAGAGTGGATGTATGTTTCCCCACCAATAGAGTGGATGTAGGTTAAAACCACCAATAGAGTGGATGTACGTTAAGAGAGTAGATGTATGTTATGTTGTTACCCCTACCACTAGAGTGGATGTATGTGGATGAAGTGTTATTCTGTTATAACCTACTAACCAAGTTGATGAACAATAGCGGTAATGAATAGAGAAGCAAGAACGAATCTCTTGGGTATAGAAGAAACTTTTAGAGGCAAGTCTCTTGAGTGAAGGTAAATTCCTTGAAGGACTATAATTATAAAAGATGTTACATAAAATGATCTTGATCCACATTGATTATTCTCTCATATTTTATTCTATTGACATTCTCATGTATGATGCTATTTATTATGAGCCTTGCATACTCAGTACATTCTTCGTACTGACCCCCTCGGGGGACTTGCCTTACATGTTGCAGGTGTAGGCATTAGTAGACCTCCTCAGTAGACTGTGGATCATTTGCAGAGTTTTGGTGAGCTCCAGTTGGTTTGGAGCCTCCTGAGTCATAGTTGTATATTTGTTTTGATATTGTAAATATTGTAATAAGCGGGGACTTGTCCCGACTGTTAGTTGGTCTAGTAAATGCATCTGTTAGAGGCTTTTGTAGACATATGTGGGTGTGTGGATGTAAGAGATAAATGTTTGTTTTGACTTAATGGCCCCAACGGCCAAGTTTCATTAATATATATATATAGCATATGTTCCATGATCATGTCTTCCGCATAGGTTCATAAGGTTTAATGAGATCCATATGAGAATATGCATACGAAGGTTCATGAGCAAAGATTGGTTCTCTCAGGCCATATCGGCTTCGGGTGCCAATCACGTCCCGTTGGAAGACGGGGCGTGACAAAAGTGGTATCAGAGCAGTTCGTTCTAAGGGTGTCTACAAAGCCATGTCCGAGTAGAGTCTTGTTCATGGATGTGTTGTGCACCACATTTATGAGCAGGAGGCTATGGGGCATTTAGGATGTGGTTTCTTTTCTTCATTCTATATCGTGCAATAGAGCCAGTGTTGTAAGTTGAATTGTATCTGACCATGGTAATTTTTTTTCTTTGGTATAGTAAACATGCCAATCACGAGAAAAGGTAGAGGTAAAGGGAAGCAGGTGGATGTGCCTGCTGAAGAAGGAATGAGTAGATTACCACCTGACCAAGTTAGTCAAGGTGGAGCTGACGCTGAAATTGCATCGCGGTCTTCTTCTACCCTCCCAGCTCCAGAAGAGCCAAGAGGTAGAGAAGAACCTGCAGAGCCGCCAATGAACACTACGGATCAGGACCTTAGAAATGCAGTACATATGTTGACACAGTTAGTGGCAGCACAAAGTCAAGGACGAGCAGGTCCAATGACACATGATGATGATGCGGCTAGGGTGGCGAGTCGCAGAACACAGGATTTTCTGAAATTAGACCCTCTTATATTCACAGGGTCAGACCCGAAAGCAGATCCACAGGATTTCGTGGACCAAGTTCAAAGAGCACTAGAGGTGATGCACGTAACGGGTGTAGAAACAGTTGAGCTAGCAGCTTATAGACTGAAGGGCTAGGCCATCTTATGGTATGAGGATTGGAAAAGATCAAGAGGTACTGATGCACTCCCAGCTGATTGGGAAGAATTTAAAATAGCATTCCTTGATCATTACCTCCCATATGAGATTCGGGAGGCACATGCAGACCAATTTCTCCATTTGCATCAAGGAAATATGAATGTTAGAGAATACAGTTTGCAGTTTAATTCCTTGGCTAGATATGCTCCAAATGTGGTAGCCACTATGGAAGATAGAGTCCATCGATATGTGGACAGGTTGGAGCCTTGTTTGGTACGAGACTGCACTATTGCTGCCTTAAATTGAGATATGGATATAGCTAGAATTCAGGCCTTTGCGCAGAAAATGGAGGACCAAAGGCAAAGAAAGAGGATACAGAAAGCGAAAGAAGGGCCATCAAAAAGGGCCAGACCTATGGGCCAATCTATGTTGTCCCCAGGAGAATCTGGATCTCGAGTATTACCGCCTAGACCCTCATACTCTTATTCCACAGCAGGTGCTCATTCCCAAATCCGAGGGTCTAGAGGTGGTCGATTTGGACAGAGTAGTGGGATTCATGGGTCACATGCAATGAGATCTTCTCGTCAGTTATGCCCGCGCTGTGAGAGATTTCATGCAGGCGAATGCCGATTTGATACAAATATTTGCTTTGTATGTAGTAGGCCAGGACACATGATGAGAGAATGCCCACAGAGGCCCACGGGTAGTATGACATGGCCTGCCGGATCAGCCAATGTGGCATCGACAGCTGGTGTAAAGTCTGCTGGTCGCGGTAGAGGTGCCAGAGGAGTAGCCAGTGCCAGTGGAACGCAGAATCGCACCTATGCTTTAGTGGACCGGCAGAATGAGGAAGCACCTCCTGAGGACGGTACATGTATTTAGGTATATTACCACATTTTACATTATGTATATGTATTGATTGATTTTCGCTCTAATCCATCGTATGTTACTCCATCGACTATCGTGAATTTAATAGTACACCGAGGTTATGAGTGAAGTCAATAGAAATATTTCCACCTGTCGGTGAGTTTAGTAAAATGAAAAGAACATACATATTGTAATGGTATAATAGATGTTTGTGATCATGAAAGGTATAATGAAATTCAGAAAAAGGGGAAAATTGACCCTATACAACATGCCATGTTAAATTGGTGAAGGTTTATAAGAGTTTCCTTACATATTGTTTCCATTGGAAATATACAAAGTTCGGAGGATCTCACTAGGAAAAGATAGCTATGGCTATTCTAAACCGACAAGTGTGAAGGTTAAGAAATAAAGACGTACATTTTATGAGAATTCTTTGGAGAAATCAACAAGTCGAAGAGATCGCATGAGAGGTTGAGAAAACAAAATAGGATGAAATCGACGTACCCATATTTGTTTCAAAAAGATGAAAAAGTGCAAAGTGTGGGAGTGGAGTCATAACAAGTAAGTATTTATGAGCATTAAGTGTCTATGTCTGTGTATGCTAAGATAGAGATGTATTTGTCGTAATTGAAGCGATATCTTTAACATTCAAGGACGAATGTTTCTAAGGGGGGAAGAATGTAACACCCCGTACATGTTTACCTTAGTTTTGAGAGTAAAAAAAAAAATAAAAAAAAAAAATTAATTCAAGGTAGGGGAGCGATGGGGAGCGTGCCACGCCACTTTGGGCCAAATTTTTGTGCCCAGAGGCAGCAAGATAGTGCGCCCAAGGGCGTGCCACGCTGGGTTTGGTCACTTTTTAAAGTTGGAATTTTTCTTAGGTCCCAAGGGTGCCCGGGGACGTATTGAGCTGATTTTTGCCACGTCTCTTCTACAACCATGAGAATATACATGAAATGATTCAAATATTATATTGGTATGATAAAATTACTCGAGAACGAATTTGGAGTCAAAATGACGATTTTGCCCTTTTGGTCAAAATAGGCCATACATGGCTAGAATCGCTTGTTTTTGGGATTGAGGCTACGGATATGAATAACATGAGTGGAAATAGTATTGTAACATGTATGAGATGACTTGAACACGTGAAATTATTGATTTTACTGGGTTAAGTGAATTGGGCCCAAAAAGGACCCAAAAATGAAATGAAAGCATGGCCCAAAATGGGTCAAATGACCCATTCTTGCCAAGACCTTCTAGAATACCACATTAATGACTAAGGATAGCCTCAAGGTATATAAAAGGGTCCAAATATCTGATTTTATCATGAGAAACACCCATGCCTTTTCTATCTTTTTCTAGAAATTTCCCAAGAACATCTCTTTGGCTTTCAAAACCCTAAGGCACTTCTTGGAGCAAGATCATCATCTTCCAAGCTAGGGTAAGTGAATATTATTGTACTTTAACATATTATAAGCATGATATAATATGTATATCATGTTGGTTATGGTTGGAAATGTTGGACATGGCACTTTTTGGTTTTGTGAAAAAGATGTGAAATCCATGGGATTGTAACTTGAATTATGACTTGCGGTCTTGATGAAAAAGTATGGTATGGATGAAATAACAACATGTATGGTGTTATTATTGTCCTAAACTTGTTATTTTCATATAAGTGTAAATTATGGGATTTTGGCCGATTTGTTGTTGTGAGGTGTATTGAAGTAAAGTGATGGCATAATTGTGATGTTGTGATGATGGAGAAGTGTAAAATATGAACTTAGTGTGGCATGCTATTGGTTATGATTTGTTGGTCAATGTATGGAATATTGTGGGATTGTTGGTATAATGATTTCATAAGTGATATTGTCAAGGGGGAAATGACATGTTGAAGCTAAACATGTGATTTATTGTTATTGTATGCCATGATAAGGTAATTGGTGGTTAATGTTGGTTTGTTATGAACTTGTGTTGTAGAGTGAAAACATAAAGGAGGAGCGGGACTATTGTACACGCGTCTAAACTTGTGTATTCGTATTAAGAAGACAAGGTATGTAAGGTTAATTTTTCCGTATCCTTCTACAACATATTATTCCTATTGACGTTGGACTTGTTTCAATATATCAATTCAGGTTGACGTATATTATTATTCATATGTATCCCAGTTTGGGATGATTGATGATTCACTCATCTCTTATTCATTGAGTGAAGTTCCTAAGATGTCATAACATGGTAATTCCCTATAGTATGATGGTTATCCTTGTGCCAATTGTTCATAAGTAAGATTACCAATCTCATAAGATTTCATAAGAGTAAGAAGAGAGGTGATGTGCAAGTGAGTATAATTATTCCCCATAAGTGAAGTTGTCAATCTCATGAGGTAAAGGAGTGAAGTGAGATGTGTATGTAAGTGTGTGCTTTAATGCCATGATTTTTAGCATGTCATTCTCATGGCTAAGTAGAGGGTATAAGATTGTGAAAAGGTAATGCACATGGTTATTATACGTTTCATTGAGTATGGACCGCCTTCTAGAGCGTATAAGTTTAAGATGGAATAACCCCAAGATTGTGATTTGTCATTTAGTATAGCCCACCCGAGGTGGAGGTCCGGTATCATGTACGTACCCATGTAAGATCTCATGGGTTTAGTGTTGGAGGTAAAGTGCAAACTGATATATATCTATCCCTCATAAGTTAAGATGTTAATCTCATGATGTATAAGAGTAAGGTGAAGTGTATTTGTGTGTTTCAATTACTATCATGATCCTTAATGTATTAATCTCTCATAAGTTGACATATCAAATTCTCCCACCATTAGAGTGGATGTATGATTCTCCCACCATGAGAGTGGATGTATGATTCTCCCTAGGTTGGACAGGACAATAACAGAACTTGTTTTCTTTCATTACTACACGTGTATTACCACCTAAAATAAATGTATTCCCAATTCGGATGGATTATCGGTGTTTCCTTTACTACAATACCGCGTAATAAGATTTTATGAACGAACCAATTATAGAACTTGCTTTCTCATATTACTACATGTTTATTACCCTAAAACACCTATGTATTTCAGATTCGAATGGATTATTAGTGTTTCATTGACTACTAGACCCTAAAAGAGGCATATATAGGTTGGATAGACCATTACAAGAACGTAGTTTGTCACATAAGCACTTGAGTATTACCTCCAAAAACCTATGTATTCCATACTCGGATGGATTATCGGTGTTTCTTTGCATTCAAAAACAATAAATGAGAAATTCATAGGTTTGACAAAACCAATAATAGATCTTGATTTCTTATATAACTACATGTGTATAACCACCTAACATCTATGTATAACATGCTCGGATAGGTTATCGGTATTTCTTTGTCTCCTATAACACTAAATTAGGCATATATAGGTTGGAGGGACCAGTAATAGAACTTGGTTTATTACATTAGTAAATGAGTATTACCTCCTAATAACAACGTATTTCTTACATAGATAAGATTATTGGTGATTTTTTGACTACTATAACACTAAAAAAGACATACATTGGTTGCTTAGACCAATAATAGAACTTTGTTTCTAACATAAGTACTTGACTATTGTCTCCAAATATCAATGTCTTCCACACTCAGATGGATTATCGGTGCTTCTTTGACTAGAATAACACTAAATGAGACATATACAGGTTGGTTAGAACAGCAATAGAACTTGGTTTCTTACATAAGTACATGATTATTACCTCCTAATATAAACATATTCCATACTCGGAAAGATTATCAGTATTTCTTTGCCTACTAAATCACTAATCAAGAAATACATAGGCTGGAAAATCAAACTAAAGAACTTAATTTCTTACAAAACACACGTGTATTACCTCCTAAGATCAATTTATTCAGTACTCAAATGGATTATTAGTGTTTATTTGACTACTATGCAACTAAACGCGACGAACTTTAATAGGATAGACAAATAATGGAACCTAATTTGTTACATTTGTACATGAGTGTGGCCTTAAAATATCTACGTATTCCATCCTTGGATGGATTATCAGTGTTTCTTTGCATACTAAAATAATAAATGAGAAATACATAGGTTGGAAAACAAAATAATGCAACTTGGTTTCTTGCTAAACAACACATGTATTACCCCCTAATAGCAATCTAATTCACACTCGGATGAATTATCGGTGTTTGTTTGCATACTAAAACTATAAACGAGAAATACATAGGTCGAAAAAATCAATAATGGAACTTGGTTTCTAACTAAACTACACATGTATTACCCGCTTACATCAATGAATTGCATACTCAAATTGATTATCGATGTTTTTTTGCCTACTAAATCACAACACGATACTTATATAGGTTGGACAGACCAATAACAGAACTTGGTTTCTTTCATTACTACACGTGCATTACCACCTAAAATAAATGTATTACCTATTCGGATGGATTATCGGTGTTTCCTTTACTACAATACCGCTTACTAAGATTTGATGAACGGACCAATAATAGAACTTGCTTTCTCATATTACTACACGTGACCAATAATAGAACTTGCTTTCTCATATTACTACACGTGTATTACCACAAAACACCTATGTATTTCAGAATCGGATAGATTATCAGTGTTTCATTGACTACTAGACCCTAAAAAAGGCATACATAGGTTGGACAGACCATTAGAATAACGTAGTTTGTTACATAAGCACTTGAGTATTACCTCAAAATACCTATGTATTCCATACTCGGATGGATTATCGGTGTTTCTTTGCATTCAAAAACAATAAATGAGAAATACATAAGTTCAACATAACCAAAAATAGATCTTGATTACTTATATAACTACATGTGTATAACCACCTAACATCTATGTATAACAGGCTCGGATAGATTATCGGTATTTCTTTTTCTCCTATAACTCTAAATGAGGTATATATAGGTTGGAGGGACCAATAATAGAACTTGGTTTATTACATTAGTACATGAGTATTACCTCCTAATATCAACGTATTCTTGACACAGATAGGATTATCGGTGATTCTTTGACTACTATAACACTAAACAAGACATACATAGGTTGGTTAGACCAATAATAGAACTTTGTTTCTTATATAAGTGCTTGACTATTATTTCAATATATCAATGTCTTCCATACTCGAATGGATTATCGGTGTTTCTTTGACTACTATAACACTAAATGAGACATATATAGGTTGGTTATACCAATAATAGAACTTGGTTTCTCACATAAGTACAGGCGTGTTACCTCCTAATATCAACATATTCCATACTCGGATAGATTATTAGTTTTTCTTTGCCGACTAAATCACTAAACAAGAAATACATAGGCTGGAAATCAAACAAAAGAACTTAATTTCTTACAAAACTACGCAAGTATTATCTCCTAAGATCAATGTATTGAGTATGCAAATGGATTATCAGTGTTTCTTTGACTAATATATCACTAAACGTGACGTATATAGGTTGGATAGACCAATAATAAAACCTAATTTGTTAAATTTGTACATCAGTATTGACTCAAAATATCAATGTATTCCAACCTCAAATGGATTATCGGTGTTTCTTTGCATACTAAAATAATAAACGAGAAATACATAGGTTGGAAAAACAAATAATGGAACTTGGTTTGTTACCAAAACAACACATGTATTACCCCCTAAAAGCAATCTAATGCATACTCGGATGAATTATCAGTGTTTGTTTATATACTAAAACTAAAAACGAGAAATACATAGGCTGAAAAAACAAATAATGGAACTTGGTTTCTAACTAAACTGCACATGTATTACCCGCTAACATCAATGAATTGCATACTCAGATTGATTAAAAATGGTTTTTTGCCTAGTAAATCACAACACGATACTTATATAGGTTGGACACACCAACAACAGAACTTGGTTTCTTTCATTACTACACGTGTATTACCACCTAAAATAAATGTATTCCCTATTCGGATGGATTATCGGTGTTTCCTTTACTACAATACCACCTAATAAGATTTGATGGACGGACCAATAATAGAACTTGCTTTCTCCTATTACTACACGTGTATTACCATAAAACACCTATGTATTTCAGACTCGGATGGATTATCAGTGTTTCATTGACTACTAGACCCTAAAAAAGTCATACATAGGTTGGATAGACCATTAGAAGAACCTAGTTTGTTACATAAGCACTTGAGTATTACCTCCAAAACCCTATGTATTCCATACTCGGATGGATTATCAGTGTTTCTTTGCATTCAAAAGCAATAAATGCGAAATACATAGGTTTGACAAAACCAAAAATAGATCTTGATTTCTTATATAACTACATGAGTATAACCACCTAACATCTATTTATAACATGCTCGGATAGATTATTGGTGTCTCTTTGTCTCCTATAACACTAAATGAGGCATATATAGGTTGGAGCGACCAATAATAGAACTTGGTTTATTACATTAGTACATGAGTATTATCTCCTAATGTCAATGTATTTCTTACTCAGATAGGATGATCGGTGATTCTTTGACTACTATAACACTAAACAAGACATACATAGGTTGGTTAGACCAATAAAAGCACTTTGTTTCTTATATAAGTGCTTGACTATTATCTCCAAATAACATTGTCTTCCATACTCGAATGAATTATCGGTGTTTCTTTGACTACTATAACACTAAATGAGACATATATAGGTTGGTTAGACCAATAATAGAACTTGGTTTCTTACATAAGTACATGCATGTTACCTCCTAATATCAACATATTCCATACTCGGATAGATTATTAGTGTTTCTTTGCCGACTAAATCACTAAACAAGAAAAACATTGGCTAGAAACTCAAACAACAGAACTTAATTTCTTATAAAAGAACACGTGTATTATCTCGTAAGATCAATTTATTCAGTACACAAATTTTTTATTAGTGTTTCTTTGACAACTATACCACTAAACGCGACAAACTTTGGTAGGATAGACATATAATGGAACCTAATTTGTTACATTAGTACATGAGTGTGGCCTCAAAATATCAACGTATTCCAACCTCGGATGAATTATGGGTGTTTGGTTGCATACTAAAATAATAAACGAGAAATACATAGGTTAGAAAACCAAACAATGGAACTTGGTTACTTACTAAACAACACATGTATTGACCCCCAATAGCAATCCAATGCATACTCGGAAGATTTATCGGTGTTTGTTTGCATACTAAAACTATAAACAAGAAACACATAGGTTGAAAAAACCAATAATGGAACTTGGTTTCTAACTAAACTAAACATGTATTACCCGCTTACATCAATAAATTGCATACTCAAATTGATTATCGATGTTTTTTTGCCTACTAAATCATAACACGAGACTTATATAGGTTGGACAGACATAACAGAACTTGGTTTCCTTCATTACTCCACGTGTTTTACCACCTAAAATAAATGTAATCCCTATTAGGATGGATTATCGATGTTTCCTTTACTACAGTACCGCTTTACATGATTTGAGGAACGGACCAATAATAGAACATGCTTTCTCATATTACTACACGTCTATTACCACAAAATACATATGTATTTCAGACTCGGATAGACCATTAGAAAAACGTATTTTTGTTACATAAGCACTTGAGTATTACCTCCAAAGACCTATGTATTCAATACTCGGATGGAATATCGGAGTTTCTTTGCATTCAAAAACAATAAATGAGAAATACATAGGTTTGACAAAACCAAAAATAGACCTTGATTTCTTATATAACTACATGTGTATAACCACCTAACATCTATGTATAACATGCTCGGATAGATTATCGGTATTTCTTTGTCTCCTATTACTCTAAATGAAGCATATATAGGTTGGAGGGACCAATAATAGAACTTGGTTTACTACATTAGTACATGAGTATTACCTCCTAATATCAACGTATTTCTTACACGGATAGGATTATCGGTGATTCTTTGCCTACTATAACACTAAACAGGACATACATAGTTTGGTTAGACCAATAATAGAACTTTGTTTCTTACATAAGTGCTTGACTATTATCTCCAAATATCAATGTCTTCCATACTCCAATGGATTATCGGTGTTTCTTTGACTACTAGGACACTAAATGAGACATATATAGGTTGGTTAGACCAATAATAGAACTTGGTTTCTTACATAAGTACATGTGTGTTACCTCCAAATATCAACATATTCCATACTCGGAGAGATTATCAGTGTTTCTTTGCCGACTAAATCACTAAACAAGAAAAAGATAGGCTGGAAAATCAAACAAAAGAACTTAATTTCTCACAAAACTACACGTGTATTATCTCCTAAGATCAATTTATTCAGTACTCAAATGGATTATCAGTGTTTCTTTGACTACTATATCACTAAACGCGACGTAGATAGGTTGGATAGATAAATAATAAAACCTAATTTGTTACATTTCTACATGAGTATTGACCCAAAATATCTAGGTATTCCAACCTTGAATGGATTATCAGTGTTTCTTTGCAAACTAAAATAATAAATGAGAAATACATAGGTTGGAAAACAAAATAATGGAACTTGGTTTCTTACTAAACAAATCATGTATTACCCCCTTAATAACAATCTAATGTATACTCGGATGAATTATGGGTGTTTGTATACATACTAAAACTATAAACGAGAAATACATAGGTTGAAAAAACCAATAATGGAACTTGGTTTCTAACTAAACTACACATGTATTACCCGCTAACATCAATGAATTGCATACTCAGATTGATTAAAGATGGTTTTTTGCCTAGTAAATCACAACACGATACTTATATAGGTTGGACACACCAACAACAGAACTTGGTTTCTTTCATTATTACACGTGTATTACAACCTAAAATAAATATATTCCCTAATCGGACGGATTATCGGTGTTTCCTTTACTACATTACCACTTAACAAAATTTGATGAACGGACCGATAATAGAACTTCCTTCTCATATTACTACACGTGTATTACCACAAAACACCTATGTATTTCAGACTCGGATGGATTATCAGTGTTTCATTGACTACTAGACCCTAAAAAAGGCATACATAGGTTGGACAGACCATTAGAAGAACGTAGTTTGTTACAAAAGCACTTGAGTATTACCTCCAAAAACCTATGTATTCCATACTCGGATGGAATATCGGAGTTTCTTTGCATTCATAAACAATAAATGAGAAATACATAGGTTTGACAAAACCAAAAATAGATCTTGATTTCTTATATAACTACATGTGTATAACCTCCTAACATCTATGTATAACATGCTCGGATAGATTATCGGTATTTCTTTGTCTCCTATAACTCTAAATAAGGCATATATAGGTTGGAGGGACCAATAATTGAACTTGGTTTATTACATTAGTACACGAGTATTACATCCTAATATCAACGTATTTCTGATACAGATAGGATTATCGGTGATTCTTTGACTACTATAACACTAAACAAGACATACATTGGTTGGTTAGACCAATAATAGAACTTTGTTTCTTACATAAGTGCTTGACTATTATCTCCAAATATCAATGTCTTCCATACTCCAATGGATTATCGGTGTTTCTTTGACTACTATAACACTAAATGAGACATATATAGGTTGGTTAGACCAATAATAGTACTTGGTTTCTTACATTAGTACATGCGTGTTACCTCCTAATATCAACATATTCCATACTCGGATAGATTATCAATGTTTCTTTGCCTACTAAATCACTAAACAAGAAAAACATAGGCTGGAAAATCAAACAAAAGAACTTAATTTCTCACAAAACTACACGTGTATTATCTCCTAAGATCAATTTATTCAGTACTCAAATGGATTATCAGTGTTTCTTTGACTACTATATCACTAAACGCGACATTTATAGGTTGTATAGACCAATAATAAAACCTAATTTGTTACATTTCACCACGAGTAATGACTCAAAATATCTAGGTATTCCATCGTCGAATGGATTATCAGTGTGTCTTTTCATACTAAAATAATAAATAAGAAATACATAGGTTGGAAAACAAAATAATGGAACTTGGTTTCTTACTAAACAACACATGTATTACCCCCTAATAATAATATAATGCATACACGGATGAATTATGGGTGTTTGTTTGCAAACTAAAACTATAAACGAGAAATACATAGGTTGAAAAAACCAATAATGGAACTTGGTTTCTAACTAAACTACACATGTATTACCCGCTTACATCAATGAATTGCATACTCAGATTGATTATCGATGTTTTTTTGTCAACTAAATCATAACACGATACTTATATAGGTTGGACAGACCAATAACAGAACTTGGTTACTTTCATTATTACACGTGTATTACAACCTAAAATAAATATATTCCCTAATCGGATGGATTATCGGTGCTTTCTTTACGATAATACCACTTACAAAAATTTGATGAACGGACCGATAATAGAACTTGCTTTCTCATATTACTACACGTGTATTACCACAAAACACCTATGTATTTCAGACTCGGATGGATTATCAGTGTTTCATTGACTACTAGACCCTAAAAAAGGCATACATAGGTTGGACAGACGATTAGAAGAACGTAGTTTGTTACAAAAGCACTTGAGTATTACCTCCAAAAACCTATGTATTCCATACTCGGATGGAATATCGGAGTTTCTTTGCATTCATAAACAATAAATGAGAAATACATAGGTTTGACAAAACCAAAAATAGATCTTGATTTCTTATATAACTACATGTGTATAACCTCCTAACATCTATGTATAACATGCTCGGATAGATTATCGGTATTTCTTTGTCTCCTATAACTCTAAATAAGACATATATAGGTTGGAGGGACCAATAATTGAACTTGGTTTATTACATTAGTACACGAGTATTACATCCTAATATCAACGTATTTCTGATACAGATAGGATTATCGGTGATTCTTTGACTACTATAACACTAAACAAGACATACATTGGTTGGTTAGACCAATAATAGAACTTTGTTTCTTACATAAGTTCTTGATTATTATCTCCAAATATCAATGTCTTCCATACCCCAATGAATTATCGGTGTTTCTTTGACTACTATAACACTAAATTAGACATATATAGGTTGGTTAGACCAATAATAGTACTTGGTTTCTTACATTAGTACATGCGTGTTACCTCCTTATATCAACATATTCCATACTCGAATAGATTATCAATGTTTCTTTGCCGACTAAATAACTAAACAAGAAAAACATAGGCTGGAAAATCAAACAAAAGAACTTAATTTCTCACAAAACTACACGTGTATTATCTCCTAAGATCAATTTATTCAGTACTCAAATGGATTATCAGTGTTTCTTTGACTACTATATCACTAAACGCGACATTTATAGGTTGTATAGACCAATAATAAAACCTAATTTGTTACATTTCTATACGAGTAATGACTCAAAATATCTAGGTATTCCAACGTCGAATGGATTATCAGTGTGTCTTTTCATACTAAAATAATAAATAAGAAATACATAGGTTGGAAAACAAAATAATGGAACTTGGTTTCTTACTAAACAACACATGTATTACCCCCTAATAACAATCTAATGCATACTCGGATGAATTATGGGTGTTTGTTTGCATACTAAAACTATAAACGAGAAATACATAGGTTGAAAAAACCAGTAATGGAACTTGGTTTCTAACTAAACTACACATGTATTACCCGCTTACATCAATGAATTGCATACTCAGATTGATTATCGATGTTTTTTTGTCTACTAAATCACAACATGATACTTATATAGCTTGGACAGACCAATAACAGAACTTGGTTTCTTTCATTATTACACGTGTATTACAACCTAAAATAAATATATTCCCTATTCGGACGGATTATCGGTGTTTTGATTACTACAATACCACTTAACAAGATTTGATTAACGGACCGATAATAGAACTTGCTTTCTCATATTACTACACGTGTATTACCACAAAACAACTATGTATTTCAGACTCGGATGGATTATCGGTGTTTCTTTGCATCCAAAAACAATAAATGAGAAATACATAGGTTCGACAAAACCAAAAATAGATCTTGATTACTTATATAACTACATGTGTATAACCACCTAACATCTATGTATAACAGGCTCGGATAGATTATCGGTATTTCTTCTTCTCCTATAACTCTAAATGAGGTATATATAGGTTGGAGGGACCAATAATAGAACTTGGTTTATTACATTAGTACATGAGTATTACCTCCTAATATCTACGTATTTCGGACACAATAGGATTATGGGTGATTCTTTGACTACTATAACACTAAACAAGACATACATAGGTTGGTTAGACCAATAATAGAACTTTGTTTCTTATATAAGTGCTTGACTATAATTTCAATATATCAATGTCTTCCATACTCGAATAGATTATCGGTGTTTCTTTGACTACTATAACACTAAATGAGGCATACATAGGTTGGAGGGACCAATAATAGAACCTTGTTTATTCCATTAGTACATGAGTATTACCTCCTAATATCAACGTATTCTTGACACAGATAGGATTATCGGTGTTTCTTTGACTACTATAACACTAAACAAGACATACATAGGTTGGTTAGACCAATAATAGAACTTTGTTTCTTATATAAGTGCTTGACTATTATTTCAATATATCAATGTCTTCCATACTCGAATGGATTATCGGTGTTTCTTTAACTACTATAACACTAAATGAGACATATATAGGCTGGTTTGACCAATAATAAAACTTGGTTTCTCACATAAGTACAGGCGTGTTACCTCCTAATATCAACATATTCCATACTCGGATAGATTATCAGTTTTTCTTTGCCGACTAAATCACTAAACAAGAAATACATAGGCTGGAAATCAAACAAAAGAACTTAATTTCTTACAAAACTACGCGAGTATTATCAACTAAGATCAATGTATTGAGTATGCAAATGGATTATCAGTGTTTCTTTGACTAATATCTCTCTAAACATGACGTATATAAGTTGGATAGACCAATAATAAAACCTAATTTGTTAAATTTGTACATGAGTATTGACTCAAAATATCAATGTATTCCAACCTCAAATGGATTATCGGTGTTTCTTTGCATACTAAAATAATAAACGAGAAATACATAGGTTGGAAAAATAAATAATGGAACTTGGTTTCTTACAAAAACAACACATGTATTACCCCCTAAAAGCAATCTAATGCATACTCGGATGAATTATCAGTGTTTGTTTATATACTAAAACTATAAATGAGAAATACATAGGTTGAAAAAACCAATAATGGAACTTGGTTTCTAACTAACCTACACATGTATTACCCGCTAACATCAATGAATTTCATACTCAGATTGATTAAAGATGGTTTTTTGCCTAGTAAATCACAACACGATACTTATATAGGTTGGACACACCAACAACAGAACTTGGTTTCTTTCATTACTACACGTGTATTACCACCTAAAATAAATGTATTCCCTATTGGGATGGATTATCGGTGTTTCCTTTACTACAATACCACCAAACAAGATTTGATGGACGGACTAATAATAGAACTTGCTTTCTCATATTACTACACGTGTATTACCATAAAACACCTATGTATTTCAGACTCGGATGGATTATCCGTGTTTCATTGACTACTAGACCCTAAAAAAGTCATACATAGGTTGGATAGACCATTAGAAGAACCTAGTTTGTCACATAAGCACTTGAGTATTACATCCAAAAACCTATGTATTCCATACTCGGATGGAATATCGGAGTTTCTTTGCATTCATAAACAATAAATGAGAAATACATAGGTTTGACAAACCAAAAATAGATCTTGATTTATTATATAACTACATGAGTATAACCACCTAACATCTATTTATAACATGCTCGGATAGATTATCGATGTCACTTTGTCTCCTATAACACTAAATGAGGCATATATAGGTTGGAGCGACCAATAATAGAACTTGGTTTATTACATTAGTACATGAGTATTATCTCCTAATGTCAATGTATTTCTTACTCAGATAGGATGATCGGTGATTCTTTGACTACTATAACACTAAACAAGACATACATAGGTTGGTTAGACCAATAAAAGCACTTTGTGTCTTACATAAGTACTTGACTATTATCTCCAAATAACATTGTCTTCCATACTCGAATGAATTATCGGTGTTTCTTTGACTACTATAACACTAAATGAGACATATATAGGTTGGTTAGACCAATAATAGAACTTGGTTTCTTACATAAGTACATGCATGTTACCTCCTAATATCAACATATTCCATACTCGGATAGATTATTAGTGTTTCTTTGCCGACTAAATCACTAAACAAGAAAAACATTGGCTTGAAACTCAAACAACAGAACTTAATTTCTTACAAAAGAACACGTGTATTATCTCGTAAGATCAATTTATTCAGTACACAAATTTATTATTAGTGTTTCTTTGACTACTATACCACTAAACGAGACAAACTTTGGTAGGATATACATATAATGGAACCTAATTTGTTACATTAGTACATGAGTGTGGCCTCGAAATATCAACGTATTCCAACCTTGGATGAATTATGGGTGTTTGGTTGCATACTAAAATAATAAACGAGAAATACATAGGTTAGAAAGCCAAACAATGGAACTTGGTTTCTTACTAAACAAATCATGTATTACCCCCTTAATAACAATCTAATGTATACTCGGATGAATTATGGGTGTTTGTATACATACTAAAACTATAAACGAGAAATACATAGGTTGAAAAAACCAATAATGGAACTTGGTTTCTAACTAAACTACACATGTATTACCCACTAACATCAATGAATTGCATACTCAGATTAATTAAAGATGGTTTTTTGCCTAGTAAATCACAACACGATACTTATATAGGTTGGACACACCAACAACAGAACTTGGTTTCTTTCATTATTACATGCGTATTAGAACATAAAATAAATATATTCCCTATTCGGACGGATTATCAGTGCTTCCATTACTACAATACCACTTAACAAGATTTGATGAATGGACCGATAATAGAACTTGCTTTCTCATATTACTACATGTGTATTACCACAAAACATCTATGTATTTCAGACTCTGATGGATTATCAGTGTTTCATTAACTACTAGACCCTAAAAAAGGCATACATAGGTTGGACAGACAATTATAAGAACGTAGTTTGTTACAAAAGCACTTGAGTATTACCTTAAAAAACCTATGTATTCCATACTCGGATGGAATATCGGAGTTTCTTTGCATTCATAAACAATAAATGAGAAATACATAGGTTTGACAAAACCAAAAATAGATCTTGATTTCCTATATAACTACATGTGTATAACCACCTAACATCTATGTATAACATGCTCAGATAGATTATCGGTATTTCTTTGTCTCCTATAACTCTAAATGAGGCATATATAGGTTGGAGGGACCAATAATAGAACGTGGTTTATTACATTAGTACATGAGTATTACCTCCTAATATCAACGTATTTCTGATACAGATAGGATTATCGGTGATTCTTTGACTACTATAACACTAAACAAGACATACATAGGTTGGTTAGACCAATAATAGAACATTGTTTCTTACATAAGTGCTTGACTATTATCTCCAAATATCAATGTCTTCCATACTCCAATGGATTCTCGGTGTTTCTTTGACTATTATAACACTAAATGTGACATATATAGGTTGGTTAGACCAATAATAGTACTTGGTTTCTTACATTAGTACATGCGTGTTACCTCCTAATATCAACATATTCCATGCTCAGATAGATTATCAGTGTTTCTTTGCCGACTAAATCACTAAACAAGAAATACATAGGCTGGAAAATTAAACAAAAGAACTTAATTTCTTACAAAACTACGCGTGTAATATCTCCTAAGATCAATGTATTGAGTACGCAAATGGATTATCAGTGTTTCTTTGACTACTATATCACTAAACAGGACGTATATAGGTTGGATAGACCAATAATAAAACCTAATTTGTTAAATTTGTACATGAGTATTGACTCAAAATATCAACGTATTCCAACCTCGAATGGATTATCAGTGTGTCTTTGCAGACTAAAATAATAAATAAGAAATACATAGGTTGTAAAACAAAATAATGAAACTTGGTTTCTTACTAAACAACACATGTATTACCCCCTAATAACAATCTAATGCATACTCGGATGAATTATGGGTGTTTGTTTGCATACTAAAACTATAAACGATAAACACATAGGTTGAAAAAACCAATAATGGAACTTGGTTTCTAACTAAACTACACATGTATTACCCGCTTACATCAATGAATTGCATACTCAGATTGATTAAAGATGTTTTTTTGCCTAGTAAATCACAACACGATACTTATATAGGTTGGACACACCAACAACAGAACTTGGTTTCTTTCATTATTACACGTGTATTACAACCTAAAATAAATATATTCCCTATTCGGACGGATTATCGGTGTTTTGATTACTACAATACCACTTAACAAGATTTGATTAACGGACCGATAATAGAACTTGCTTTCTCATATTACTACACGTGTATTACCACAAAACACCTATGTATTTCAGACTCGGATGGATTATCAGTGTTTCATTGACTAATAGACCCTAAAAAAGGCATACATAGGTTGGACAGACCATTAGAAGAACGTAGTTTGTTACAAAAGCACTTGAGTATTACCTTCAAAAACCTATGTATTCCATACTCGGATGGAATATCAGAGTTTCTTTGCATTCATAAACAATAAATGAGAAATACATAGGTTTGACAAAACCAAAAATAGATCTTGATTTCCTACATAACTACATGTGTATAACCACCTAACATCTATGTATAACATGCTCGGATAGATTATCGGTATTTCTTTGTCTCCTATAACTCTAAATGAGGCATATATAGGTTGGAGGGACCAATAATAGAACGTGGTTTATTACATTAGTACATGAGTATTACCTCCTAATATCAACGTATTTCTTACATATATAGGATTATCGATGATTCTTTGACTACTATAACACTAAACAAGACATACGTAGGTTGGTTAGACCAATAATAGAACTTTGTTTCTTATATAAGTGCTTGACTATTATCTCCAAATATCAATGTGTTCCATACTCCAATGGATTATCGGTGTTTCTTTGACTACTAGGACACTAAATGAGACATATATAGGTTGGTTAGACCAATAATAGAACTTGGTTTCTTACATAAGTACATGTGTGTTACCTCCAAATATCAACATATTCCATACTCGGAGAGATTATCAGTGTTTCTTTGCCGACTAAATCACTAAACAAGAAAAACATAGGCTGGAAAATCAAACAAAAGAACTTAATTTCTCACAAAACTACACGTGTATTGTCTCCTAAGATCAATTTATTCAGTACTCAAATGGATTATCAGTGTTTCTTTGACTACTATATCACTAAACGCGACGTAGATAGGTTGGATAGATAAATAATAAAACCTAATTTGTTACATTTCTACATGAGTATTGACTCAAAATATGTAGGTATTCCAACCTTGAATGGATTATCAGTGTTTCTTTGCATACTAAAAAAATAAATGAGAAATACATAGGTTGGAAAACAAAATAATGGAACTTGGTTTCTTACTAATCAAATCATGTATTACCCCCTTATTAACAATCTAATGTATACTCGGATGAATTATGGGTGTTTGTTTGCATACTAAAACTATAAACGAGAAACACATAGGTTGAAAAAACCAATAATGGAACTTGGTTTCTAACTAAACTACACATGTATTACCCGCTTACATCAATGAATTGCATACTCAGATTGATTATCGATGTTTTTTTGTCTACTAAATCACAACATGATACTTATTTAGGTTGGACAGACCAATAACAGAACTTGGTTTCTTTCATTATTATACGTGTATTACAACCTAAAATAAATATATTCCCTATTCGGACGAATTATCGGTGTTTCCTTTACTACAATACCACTTAACAAGATTTGATTAACGGACCGATAATAGAACTTGCTTTCTCATATTACTACACGTGTATTACCACAAAACACCTATGTATTTCAGACTCGGATGGAGTATTAGTGTTTCATTGACTACTAGACCCTAAAAAAGGCATACATAGGTTGTACAGACCATTATAAGAATGTAGTTTGTTACAAAAGCACTTGAGTATTACCTCAAAAAACCTATGTATTCCATACTCGGATGGAATATCGGAGTTTCTTTGCATTCATAAACAATAAATGAGAAATACATAGGTTTGAAAAAACCAAAAATAGATCTTGATTTCTTATATAACTACATGTGTATAACCACCTAACATCTATGTATAACATGCTCGGATAGGTTATCGGTATTTCTTGGTCTCCTATTACTCTAAATGAGGCATATATAGGTTGGAGGGACCAATAATAGAACTTGGTTTACTACAGTAGTACATGTGTATTACCTCCTAATATCAACGTATTTCTTACACGGATAGTATTATCGATGATTCTTTGACTACTATAACACTAAACAAGACATACATAGGTTGGTTAGACCAATAATAGAACTTTGTTTCTTACATAAGTGCTTGACTATTATCTCCAAATATCAATGTCTTCCATACTCCAATGGATTATCGGTGTTTCTTTGACTACTATAACACTAAATGAGACATATATAGGTTGGTTAGACCAATAATAGTACTTGGTTTCTTACATTAGTACATGCGTGTTACCTCCTAATATCAACATATTCCATGCTTGGATAGATTATCAGTGTTTCTTTGCCGACTAAATTACTAAACAAGAAATACATAGGCTGGAAAATTAAACAAATGAACTTAATTTCTTACAAAACTACGCGTGTAATATCTCGTAAGATCAATGTATTGAGAACGTAAATGGATTATCAGTGTTTCTTTGACTACTATATCACTAAACGGGACGTATATAGGTTGGATAGACCAATAATAAAACCTAATTTGTTAAATTTGTACATGAGTATTGACTCAAAATATCAACGTATTCCAACCTCGAATGGATTATCAGTGTGTCTTTGCATACTAAAATAAAAAATAATAAATACATAGGTTGGAAAACAAAATAATGGAACTTGGTTTCTTACTAAGCAACACATGTATTACCCCCTAATAACAATCTAATGCATACTCGGATGAATTAACGGTGTTTGTTTGCATACTAAAACTATAAACGAGAAATACATAGGTTGAAAAAACCAATAATGGAACTTGGTTTCTAACTAAACTACACATGTATTAGCCGCTTACATTAATGAATTGCATACTCAGATTGATTATAGATGTTTTTTTGCCTACTAAATCATAACACGAGACTTATATAGGTTGGACAGACCAATAACAGAACTTGGTTTCCTTCATTACTCCACGTTTTTTACCACCTAAAATCAATGTAATCCCTATTAGTTTGGATTATCGATGTTTCCTTTACTACAATACCACTTTACAAGATTTTATGAACGGACCAATAATAGAACTTGCTTTCTCATATTACTACATGTGTATTACCACAAAATACCTATGTATTTCAGACTCGGATGGATTATCAGTGTTTCATTGACTACTAGACCCTAAAAAAGGCATACATAGGTTGGATAGACCATTAGAAGAACGTATTTTTGTTACATAAGCACTTGAGTATTACCTCCAAAGACCTATGTATTCCATACTCTGATGGATTATCGGAGTTTCTTTGCATTCAAAAACAATAAATGAGAAATACATAGGTTTGACAAAACCAAAAATAGATCTTGATTTCATATATAACTACATGTGTATAACCACTTAAAATCTATGTATAACATGCTCGGATAGGTTATCGGTATTTCTTTGTCTCCTACAACTCTAAATGAAGCATATATAGGTTGGAGGGACCAATAATAGAACTTGGTTTACTACATTAGTACATGAATGTTACCTCCTAATATCAACGTATTTCTTACACGGATAAGATTATCGGTGATTCTTTGACTACTATAACACTAAACAAGACATACATAGGTTGGTTAGACCAATAATAGAACTTTGTTTCTTACATAAGTGCTTGACTATTATCTCAAAATATCAATGTCTTCCATACTCGAATGGATTATCGGTGTTTATTTGACTACTATAACACTAAATGAGACATATATAGGGTGGTTAGACCAATAATAGAACTTTATTTCTTACATAAGTACATGTGTGTTACCTCTTAATATCAATATATTCTATACTCGGATAGATTATCAGTGTTTGTTTGCCGACTAAATCACTAAACAAGAAAAACATAGGCTGGAAAATCCAACAAAAGAATTTAATTTCTCACAAAACTACACGTGTATTATCTCCTAAGATCAATTTATTCAGTACACAAATGGATTACCAGTGTTTCTTTGACTACTATATCACTAAACGCGACGTATATAGGTTGCATAGACCAATAATAAAACCTAATTTGTTACATTTCTACATGAGTATTGACTCAAAATATCTAGGTATTCCAACCTCGAATGGATTATCAGTGTTTCTTTGCATACTAAAATAATAAATGAGAAATACATAGGCTGGAAAACAAAATAATGGAACTTGGTTTCTTACTAAACAACACATGTATTACCCCCTAATAACAATCTAATGCATACACGGATGAATTATGGGTGTTTGTTTGCAAACTAAAACTATAAACGAGAAATACATAGGTTGAAAAAACCAATAATGGAACTTGGTTTCTAACTAAACTACACATGTATTACCCGCTTACATCAATGAATTGCATACTCAGATTGATTATCGATTTTTTTTTCCCTACTAAATCACAATACGATACTTATATAGGTTGGACAGACCAATAACAGAACTTGGTTTCTTTCATTATTACATGCGTATTAAAACCTAAAATAAATATATTCCCTATTCGGACGGATTATCAGTGCTTCCATTACTACAATACCACTTAACAAGATTTGATGAATGGACCGATAATAGAACTTGCTTTCTCATATTACTACACGTGTATTACCACAAAACATCTATGTATTTCAGACTCGGATGGATTATCAGTGTTTCATTGACTACTAGACCCTAAAAAAGGCATACATAGGTTGGACAGACAATTAGAAGAACGTAGTTTGTTACAAAAGCACTTGAGTATTACCTTAAAAAACCTATGTATTCCATACTCGGATGGAATATCGGAGTTTCTTTGCATTCATAAACAATAAATGAGAAATACATAGGTTTGACAAAACCAAAAATAGATCTTGATTTCCTATATAAGTACATGTGTATAACCACCTAACATCTATGTATAACATGCTCGGATAGATTATCGGTATTTCTTTGTCTCCTATAACTCTAAATGAGGCATATATAGGTTGGAGGGACCAATAATAGAACGTGGTTTATTACATTAGTACATGAGTATTACCTCCTAATATCAACGTATTTCTGATACAGATAGGATTATCGGTGATTCTTTGACTACTATAACACTAAACAAGACATACATAGGTTTGTTAGACCAATAATAGAACTTTGTTTCTTCCATAAGTGCTTGACTATTATCTCCAAATATCAATGTCTTCCATACTCCAATGGATTCTCGGTGTTTCTTTGACTACTATAACACTAAATGTGACATATATAGGTTGGTTAGACCAATAATAGTACTTGGTTTCTTACATTAGTACATGCGTGTTACCTCCTAATATCAACATATTCCATGCTCAGATAGATTATCAGTGTTTCTTTGCCGATTAAATCACTAAACAAGAAATACATAGGCTGGAAAATTAAACAAAAGAACTTAATTTCTTACAAAACTACGCGTGTAATATCTCCTAAGATCAATGTATTGAGAACGCAAATGGATTATCAGTGTTTCTTTGACTACTATATCACTAAACGGGACGTATATAGGTTGGATAGACCAATAATAAAACCTAATTTGTTAAATTTGTACATGAGTATTGACTCAAAATATCAACGTATTCCAACCTCGAATGGATTATCGGTGTTTATTTGCATACTAAAATAATAAAAGAGAAATAAATTGGTTGGAAAACCAAATAATGGAACTTGGTTTCTTAGCAAACAACATATGTATTAACCCCTAAAAGCAATCTAATGCATGCTCGGATGAATTATCAGTGTTTGTTTATATATATAAAACTAAAAATAAGAAATACATAGGTTGAAAAAACCAATAATGGAACCTTGTTTCTAACTAAACTACACATGTATTACCCGCTTACAACAATGAATTGCATACTCAGATTGATTATCGATATGTTTTTTCCAACTAAATCACAACACGAGACTTAGATAGGTTGGACAGACCAATAACAGAACTTGGTTTCCTTCATTATTACACGTGTATTACAACCTAAAATAAAAATATTCCCTATTCGGATGGATTATTGGTGCTTTCTTTACTATAATACCACTTAAAAAGATTTGATGAACGGACCGATAATAGAACTTGCTTTCTCATATTACTACACGTGTATTACCACAAAACACCTATGTATTTCAGACTCTGATGGATTTTCAGTGTTTCATTGACTACTAGACCCTAAAAAAGGCATACATAGGTTGGAAAGACCATTTGAAGAACGTAGTTTGTTACAAAAGCACTTGAGTATTACCTCCAAAAACCTATGTATTCCATACTCGGATGGAATATCGGAGTTTCTTTGCATTCATAAACAATAAATGAGGAATACATAGGTTTGACAAAACCAAAAATAGATCTTGATTTCTTATATAACTACATGTGTATAACCACCTAACATCTATGTATAACATGCTCGGACAGATTATCGGTATTTCTTTGTCTCCTCTAACACTAAATGAGGCATATATAGGTTGGAGCGACCAATAATAGAACTTGGTTTATTACATTAGTACATGAGTATTTCCTCTTAATATCAATGTATTTCTTACTCAGATAGGATGATCGGTGATTCTTTGACTACTATAACACTAAAAAAGACATACATAGGTTGATTAGACCAATAATAGAACTTTGTTTCTTACTTAAGTAGTTGACTATTATCTCAAAATATCAATGTCTTCCATACACGAATGAATTATCGGTGTTTCTTTGACTACTATAACACTAAATGAGACATATATATGTTGGTTAGACAAATAATAAAACTTGGTTTCTTACATAAGTACAAGCATGTTACATCCTAATATCAACTTAATCCATACTCGGATAGATTATCAGTGTTTCTTTGCCGACTATATCACTAAACGCGACGTATATAGGTTGGATAGACCAATAATAATACCTAATTTGTTGCATTTCTACATGAGTATTGACTCAAAATATCTACGTATTCCAATCTCGGATGGATTATCAGTGTTTCTTTACATACTAAAATAATAAATGAGAAATACATAGGTTGGAAAACAAAATAATGGAACTTGGTTTCTTACTAAACAACACATGTATTACCCCTTAATAGAAATCTAATGCATACTCGGATGAATTATGGGTGTTTGTTTGCATACTAAAACTATAAACGAGAAATACATAGGTTGAAAAACCCAATAATGGAACTTGGTTTCTAACTAAACTACACATGTATTACCCGCTTACATCAATGAATTGCATACTCAGATTGATTATCGATGTTTTTTTTTCCTACTAAATCACAACACGATACTTATATAGGTTGGACAGACCAATAACAGAACTTGGTTTCTTTCATTATTACACGTGTATTACAACCTAAAATAAATATATTCCCTATACGGATGGATTATCGGTGCTTTCTTTACTATAATACCACTTAAAAAGATTTGATGAACGGACCGATAATAGAACTTGCTTTCTCATATTACTACACGTGTATTACCATAAAACACCTATGTATTTCAGACACTGATGGATTATCAGTGTTTCATTGACTACTAGACCCTAAAAAAGGCATACATAGGTTGGAAAGACCATTTGAAGAACGTAGTTTGTTACAAAAGCACTTGAGTATTACCTCCAAAAACCTATGTATTCCATACTCGGATGGAATATCGGAGTTTCTTTGCATTCATAAACAATAAATGAGGAATACATAGGTTTGACAAAACCAAAAATAGATCTTGATTTCTTATATAACTACATGTGTATAACCACCTAACATCTATGTATAACATGCTCGGACAGATTATCGGTATTTCTTTGTCTCCTCTAACACTAAATGAGGCATATATAGGTTGGAGCGACCAATAATAGAACTTGGTTTATTACATTAGTACATGAGTATTTCCTCTTAATATCAATGTATTTCTTACTCAGATAGGATGATCGGTGATTCTTTGACTACTATAACACTAAAAAAGACATACATAGGTTGATTAGACCAATAATAGAACTTTGTTTCTTACTTAAGTAGTTGACTATTATCTCAAAATATCAATGTCTTCCATACACGAATGAATTATCGGTGTTTCTTTGACTACTATAACACTAAATTAGACATATATATGT
Organism: Capsicum rhomboideum; assembly: GCA_031232105.1. Taxonomy (NCBI): domain Eukaryota; kingdom Viridiplantae; phylum Streptophyta; class Magnoliopsida; order Solanales; family Solanaceae; genus Capsicum; species Capsicum rhomboideum. The sequence goes on from CP124718.1 coordinate 59,796,854, forward strand.
TGGTTAGACAAATAATAAAACTTGGTTTCTTACATAAGTACAAGCATGTTACATCCTAATATCAACTTAATCCATACTCGGATAGATTATCAGTGTTTCTTTGCCGACTATATCACTAAACGCGACGTATATAGGTTGGATAGACCAATAATAATACCTAATTTGTTGCATTTCTACATGAGTATTGACTCAAAATATCTACGTATTCCAATCTCGGATGGATTATCAGTGTTTCTTTACATACTAAAATAATAAATGAGAAATACATAGGTTGGAAAACAAAATAATGGAACTTGGTTTCTTACTAAACAACACATGTATTACCCCTTAATAGCAATCTAATGCATACTCGGATGAATTATGGGTGTTTGTTTGCATACTAAAACTATAAACGAGAAATACATAGGTTGAAAAACCAAATAATGGAACTTGGTTTCTAACTAAACTACACATGTATTACCCGCTTACATCAATGAATTGCATACTCAGATTGATTATCGATGTTTTTCCTACTAAATCACAACACGATACTTATATAGGTTGGACAGACCAATAACAGAACTTGGTTTCTTTCATTATTACACGTGTATTACAACCTAAAATAAATATATTCCCTATACGGATGGATTATCGGTGCTTTCTTTACTATAATACCACTTAAAAAGATTTGATGAATGGACCGATAATAGAACTTGCTTTCTCATATTACTACACGTGTATTACCATAAAACACCTATGTATTTCAGACACTGATGGATTATCAGTGTTTCATTGACTACTAGACCCTAAAAAAGGCATACATAGGTTGGAAAGACCATTTGAAGAACGTAGTTTGTTACAAAAGCACTTGAGTATTACCTCCAAAAACCTATGTATTCCATACTCGGATGGAATATCGGAGTTTCTTTGCATTCATAAACAATAAATGAGAAATACATAGGTTTGACAAAACCAAAAATAGATCTTGATTTCTTATATAACTACATGTGTATAACCACCTAACATCTATGTATAACATGCTCGGATAGATTATCGGTATTTCTTTGTCTCCTCTAACACTAAATGAGGCATATATAGGTTGGAGCGACCAATAATAGAACTTGGTTTATTACATTTGTACATGAGTATTACCTCATAATATCAATGTATTTCTTACTCAAATAGGATGATCGGTGATTCTTTGACTACTATAACACTAAACAAGACATACATAGGTTGGTTAGACCAATAATAGAACTTTATTTCTTACTTAAGTAGTTGACTATTATCTCCAAATATCAATGTCTTCCATACTCGAATGAATTATCGGTGTTTCTTTGACTACTATAACACTAAATGAGACATATATAGGTTGGTTAGACCAATAATAAAACTTGGTTTCTTACATAAGTACAAGCATGTTACCTCCTAATATCAACATATTCCATACTCGGATAGATTATCAGTGTTTCTTTGTCGACTAAATCACTAAACAAGACATACATAGGCTGGAAAATCAAACAAAAGAACTTAATTTTTTACAAAACTACGCGTGTATTATCTCCTAAAATCATTGTATTGAGTACGCAAATGGATTATCAGTTTCTATGACTACTTTAACACTAAATGAGACATATATAGGTTGGTTAGACCAATAATAGAACTTGGTTTCTTACTTAAGTACATGTGTGTTACCTCCTAATATCAATATATTCCATACTCGGATAGATTATTAGTGTTTCTTTGCCAACTAAATCACTAAACAAGAAATACATAGGCTGGAAAATCAAACAAAAGAACTTAATTTCTTACAAAACTATGCGTGTATTATCTCCTAACATCATTGTATTGAGTACGCAAATGGAATACTGTCACGCCCCGAATCCCATCGAGACGTGATTGGCACCCGTAGCCGATGAGGCCCGAGAGAACCAACCTATACTTATGTGCATTCGTATACATGCCATCAGAAACACTCTTAACACGTGAGGACTTATCATGCTAATCAACGAAAATTCATAGAACATATGACATATACAAATATACATATGTGAAACTTGGCGGTTGAGGCCATCAAAATAGGACTTCATGCGTCATCTTATATACATATACCCACATCCGTCTACAAAAGCCTCTAACAAGTGCATTGACCAAAATGACCTAAAAGTCGGGACAAGTCCCCGTTTTATACGACATGTACAACACCAAAACATATGTACAACTGTGACCTGGAGAAAGCCCCGAACAACTGGAGCTTACCAAAAGCTGTAAATATCCTGCAACCTACTGTGGAGGTCTACTAGAACCTGCGCCTGCAGCAAGTAAGTGAAATTCCCCAAAGGGGTCAGTACGAAGAATGTACTGAGTATGTAAGGCTCATATAAAACTATACAACACATGAATATTTCAATGAACTCAGATACATATGAATAATCCAATGAATAAGTAACCATTCTGTATTTTGGGAACCATGTGTATTATTTTGATTGCTTCTTTCCTTTAATGCTTACTTGTCATTACATGTGTCACACTGTACCCGATCCCCGACTGATCAGTGGGTCTTTACATAACATATCGTCATGTTGGGATCGGGTCGAGCTAGGCTTATTCCCCTAGACCTGCCACCCATAAATCAATGTATCGGGATCGGGTCGAGCTAGGCTTATGCCCCTAGACCTGCCACCCATAAATCAATGTATCAAGTTTGGCTCGAGCTAGGTTTTCACCCCTAGAGCTGCCCCCTATCAGGTTGGGCTTGAGCTAGGCTTTTACCCCTAAAGCTGCCCCCTCATCCAATAATATCGAGATTGGCTTGAGCTAGGCATTTCGCCCCTAAAGCTGCCACCTGTACTCAATCATTAACCACATATGCATTACTTTATTCATTACTTTGAGATTGATACTTTGAGGTTGATACAATGATAGTTATAATCTCACTTTGAACTTTGGAACATAACAGAGACATGAATATAATCACTATTGGAACATTGGAACACAACCTTGTTGGACATTTGGAACCTTAGCACTGACTATGAGACAAGATTCACCATTGTGCAATGAATAGGAAACATGTGACAATAACCATTGATAACCGGAAATAGGATACCTTGGTATATCTCGGAATAGGACAAGTGTAACGTCGATGTGAACATTATATGCTACAGAAAGGTACGGACAAAGTAACCTTACATACCTTATCTTCCCAATACGTAACTACACTGATTAAGCTCCTTCCTTATGTGTTACTCTACAAAATAAATACATAATGGAGCAAACATTAATGACTAGCTACATTATAAGTTCACAAGACTGTAAGTAGGTGCTTAACGGAAAGTAAAAACTGTCCAACCTCTAAAACACATTGTGCATCACTCCCCCCTTCATTATACTACCAAATAACATTATTACACAACATTAAACTATAAGTTACTGCTTTTGAAAAACAACAACACCAAATCAGTCCACACACCACCAAAACAGTCCACAAACCAACATAACCGTTACAAACCGGTAGGATTACCTACCTAGTTTATCCTTTACATTTCCACTCCAACGAAACTCCATATATTCACCCCATAAGGTCACCATACTTCATTCCACAGTAGCATACCAAAATCATTCCACAACAGTTCCAACATTCAGTTTAACATAACAAAAGAGTATTCTCTTTTCACTACAACAAACGTTCCATTTACCAACACATATAAACATTTCCATCAAGCCATACATACAAGGAACGATTCAGGGGCAGAACCACACTTTAATATACTGGAATTTCATCATCATAACTTAATTTCTTCAACACCTTAAGCCCCTATACAAGTCCAAGCCACAAGGAAGACAAATTCATCAAAACTAACACAAGTGGACTGCCAACTTAATTAAGGGACTGCTCTATACATTTTAAACACCACGAACATGTTTTACACAACCTATTATACATATATTAAATTAATCTATAAGGTTAAACACTTAACAAGGCTTTAAAATGGGAGATTAGTTCAAGAACCCTAAAGGAAAATTAGGGCGGCTGTTTGGGGTTTGAGAGAGGAGAGAGTGTTTTAATTTTCTGTTTTTGGAAAATGAAATGAATGGATAAATGAGCTGAATTTCAGCTCTTTATACACCCTCTTAGCCACCTCTTTTATTTCATTCTTATCCAATTTTTGGTCAAAAATAGTCCAAGTAGGTGATGCACCTACTTGGCTATACAAGCTGTCCAAAACTGTCCACTTTCTCACTTTATTCTTACTTGGATCATCTCTTGTTGGGCCTTAGTTATATTTAGGTGTTGGGCTGGTCATCTTCCATATTTTATGTACTTAGTTTGGGCCTCAATTGAGTCCATTAATATGTGTCCAAATACAGCCCAATAGCTTAAGTAGATGATACACCTACTATCTTAATTAAGTTACGGAAGCACCTCGTTTATGTTCTCCCCTTTTTCCAACGTCTTAATCCTTCTACCTTAATCCACCACTTAAATTTAACCTTACACTCAAGTATGTCCTTATTATCTCAAGTTTAAATACTTTTATCCATCCTAGGTTGATCGTATAAGTTTTGAAAATGTACAGGGTGTTACATCCTTCCCCCCTTAAGAACATTCGTCCTCGAATGTTAGTACCATCACTTCACAGCTTAAACAAGTTCAAGCCTTAATTTAATCTTTATGCTATCACTTAATACTTATATAAACTTACTTGTTACTGCTCCAATTCAGCATCTAAGGCTTCCAATTCGGTTTCAAATAATTGAGGATACTTAGCTTTCATCATTTCCTCAGCTTCCCATGTGATTTCCTCTACCTGTTGATTCCTCCAAAGAACTTTTACGGAAGCTACCTCTTTATTTCTTAACTTCTTAACTTGTCGATCCAGAATAGCAATAGGTATTTCTTCATAGGTAAGATCCTCCGAAACTTGTACATCTTCAATGGGGGTAATATAAGATGGATCTCCTATGCATTTTCGAAGCATGGAAACATGAAATACGGGGTGGACTGAAGAAAGTTCTTGAGGTAGTGCTAATTCATAAGCAACTTGCCCAAATCTTCTGATAATTTTATATGGGCCTATGTAACGTGGACTCAATTTTCCTTTTTTCCCAAAGTGCATTACTCCTTTCATCGGTGACACCTTTAAAAATACCCAATCACCTATGGCGAATTCAAGCCCTCTTCTTCTCACATCAGCATAGGACTTGTGTCGACTTTGGGCCGTTTGTAATCGCTGTTGAATCAGTTTCACTTTTTCCGTAGCCTGATGAACAAGATCCGGCCCAAGTAAAGCAGTTTCGCCTGCTTCAAACCATCCGATTGGTGATCTACATTTCCTTCCATACAAAGCTTCATAAGGTGCCATTTTAATACTTGAATAATAGCTATTGTTGTAAGCAAATTCAATAAGAGGCAAATGGTCATCCCAACTGCCTTGAAAATCTAACGTGCATGCTCGTAGCATATCTTCAAGTGTTTGAATGGTACGTTCTGCTTGTCCATCAGTCTGAGGATGGAAAGCCGTACTCAGATTTACCTGTGTGCCCAAACTCTGCTGAAAAGATCTCCAAAAGTGCGCTGTGAACTGTGCTCCTCTGTATGATATAATGGAAAGTGGAATACCATGCCACCGCACTATCTCTTTAACATATAATTTTGCATAATCCTCAGCTGTATAAGTGGTCTTGACTGGTAGAAAATGTGCGGACTTGGTAAGCCTGTCAACTATAATCCATATAGAATCAAATTTCTGCAATGTACGAGGCAAACCTGTGATGAAGTCCATATTAATCATATCCCACTTCCAGACTGGAAGATTGATACATTGCATGTAACCTCCTGATTTCTGATGCTCTATTTTCACTTGTTGACAATTCGGGCATTGAGCAACGAACTCCGCAATGTCCTTCTTCATATTTCCCCACCAATACACTGCTTTTAAATCATGATACATTTTAGTAGCACCCGAATGAATAGAATAGCGCAAATGATGCACCTCCGTCATAATTCGTTTCCGCAGTTCATCTACATCTGGAACGCATACTCTACCTTGGCATTGGAGCACCCCTTCCTGTGTTAGATCAAATGCCTTTGTCAAATTCTTTTCTATATTCTCTTTTAACTGCGTTAACATAGGATCTGTAAGTTGCTTTTCTTTCACCTCAGCGATTAGCAAAGATGCAGCCGCATTTTTGCACAATAATTCCTTCATCTGAGGATTCAAGAAGACGAACCCCCAAACTAGCTAATTGATGTAGATCTTTGATTATCTCTTTCTTTTCCATCAATTGACCACTAGTGCTTTCTATTGCCTTGCAGCTCAATGCATCAGCTACTACATTTGCTTTGCCTGGATGATAAAGAATATCAATGTCATAGTCTTTTAAAAGCTCTAACCACCTTCGTTGCCTCAAATTGAGTTCCTTCTGCTTAAACATATATTGTAAACTTTTGTGATCCGTATAAATATCAACATGAACTCCATACAAATAATGATGCCATATCTTTAAAGCAAAAACCACCGATGCTAATTCAAGATCATGTGTAGGATAGTTTTTCTCGTGTGGCCACAACTATCGTGAGGCATGTGCTATGACATTACAATGTTGCATCAACACACATCCGAGGCCAACCCCGAAAGCATCACAATATACTACATAGCCTTTTGTACCTTCGGGAAGCACTAAAACTGGTGTGGAGGTTAATTTATCTTTCAACTTTTGGAAGCTTTTCTCACAGGCGTCATTCCACTGAAATGTTACCGCCTTATGTGTAATCTTTGTTAACGGTGCAGCAATAGAGGAAAAACCTTCCACAAATCTTCTGTAATAACCTGGCAGTCCAAGAAAACTACGAATTTCTGTGGGCGTCGTAGGTCTTGGCCAATTTTTCACTGCTTCAATCTTCTGTGTATCAACTTGTATACCTTAATCTGATACAATTGATCCAAGAATGCGACTGATTTCAACCAAAACTCACATTTGGAGAACTTTGCATACAACGTACATTCACGGAGAATCCGTAACACTTGTCGGAAGTGATTAGCATGGTCCTCTGGTGATCTTGAATAAACTAGGATGTCATCTATAAATACCGTGACGAACACATCCAAAAATGGCTTAAACAACCTATTCATCATCAAATCCATGAACATAGCTGGAGCATTTGTTAGTCCAAATGACATAACTAAAAATTCATAATGGCCATACCGTGTTCGGAAAGCTGTCTTGGGTACATCTTCTTCTCTAACTCTGACCTGGTGGTAGCCCGACCTCAAGTCGATCTTTGAAAAACACTTAGCACCCTGTAACTGATCAAACAAATCATCAATGCGAGGGAGGGGATATTTGTTCTTGATCGTTACCTTATTCAATTGTCGATAGTCGATGCACATTCTCAACGTGCCATCTTTCTTCCGTACAAACAATACCGGTGCACCCCACGGTGACATACTCGGCCTAATGAAGCCTTTGTCTAGCAAATCTTTCAATTGCTTTTTCAATTCACGCAGTTCTGCTGGAGCCATCCTATACGGAGGAATAGAAATAGGCTGAGTGCCTGGAATCACATCAATGCCAAATTCCACTTCCCATACTGGGGGTAGGACTGGAAGATCCTCGGGGAATACATCTAGAAATTCATTGACCACTGGGACCGACTGTGGAGTTAGTGTTTCCACATCATTATCTTTCACCCGTACTAGGTGACATATGTATCCCTTGGCAATCATTTTCCTGGTTTTCAAATAGGAAATAAATCTTCCTCGTGGTGCCCCTACATTACGCTGCCATTCAAGAACATTTTCTTGCAGAAAACAAAATTGTATCTTTTTGGCCCGGCAATCTACCGTAGCATAACAAGAGGCCAACCAATCCATGCCCATGATCACATCAAAATCCACCATATTTAATTCAAGGAGATCGACCAATGTATCATGAACACGCATAGTTACCACACAGTTACGATACACTCTCTTTGTAACAATATATTCACCCACCGGTGTAGACACTTCAATTGATTTAATTAATAATTCTGCTGCCTTTGCAAATTTCGCAGCAATCAATGGGGTAACATAGGAAAATGTAGAACCTGGGTCAATTAGTGCATATACATTATGTGAGAATATGGATAATGTACCTGTGACAACATCAGGGGAAGCCTCTGAATTCTGGCGGTCCACCAAAGCATAAGTGCGATTCTGGATCCCGCTAGTACTGGCTGCTCCTCTAGCACCTCTACCATGGCCAATAGGCTGCACCCCTCGGCCCAGTGGAGAAACCGATGCTGATGACGCAACAGCCGACCCAGCCGGTCGTGCTATACCACCCATGCTCCGCTGTGGACAATCTCTCGCTATATGTCCCGGCATACCACACCAAAAGCAGACATTCGTCCCTGATCGACATGTGCCTAAATGAATACGCCCGCAGTGCTGACACTGCTGACAAGGAAAACCTACTGCCTGTGACCCATGAACTCCGCTACTCTTCCCCAATGGACCACCCCTAGACCCTCGAAACTGTGAGTGAGCACCCCCTTTGGAATAAGAGAACGACGGTCTAGGTGGTCTAGGGAACATGCGGGGCCTAGATCCTCCTTGGGACATCATAGGTTGTCCCATAGGTCTAGCCCTTTTGGAATGTCCCCTGTCAAACTCATGCACTCTTCTTCTCTGTCATTGGTCTTCCATTTTCTGAGCGAAGGCCTGAATTCTCGCTATATCCATGTCTTTGTTCAAGGCAGCAATAGTGCAATCTCGTACCAAATATGGCTCTAGTCTGTCCACGTATCGATGGACTCTATCTGTCATCGTAGCCACCATATTTGGCGCATATCGAGCCAAGGAATTAAAATACAAACTGTATTCCCTGACGCTTAGGTTTCCCTGACGGAGATATAGAAACTGATCCGCACGTGCCTCACGGATCTCATAGGGCAAGTAATGATCAAGGAAAGCCTCTTTAAAATCTTCCCACGTAGGTAGATTAGCACCAATATCATGGGATTTCTTCCAATCCTCGTACCACAATATCGCTTCTCCCTTCAACCTGTACGCTGCAAGTTCAACTGTCTCTACCCCCGATACATGCATCACTTCCAAGTCCCTCTGAATTTGATCCATGAAGTTCTGTGGATCTGCTTTTGGATCGGACCCAGTAAATATAGGAGGGTCCAGTTTCAAGAAGTCTTGTGTCCTGCGACTTGCCACTCTAGCCGCATCATCCTCATTTGTCATTGTACCAGCTCATCCTTGGCTTCGTACCACCACTAACTGTGTCAACATATGTACATCATTTCTAAGATCTTGATTTGTGGCATTCATCGTTGGTTCCGCGGGTATTTCTCTACCAATTGGCTCTTCCGGAGATGGAAAGGTAGATGAATACCACGATGAAATTTCAGCATTTGCTCCACCTTGACTAGCCTGGTTAGGTGGTAGTCTACTCATTCCTTCGTCAGCAGGCACATCTACCTGCTTCCCTTTACCTCTACCTCTTCTCCTGATCGGCATTGTTACTACATCAAAGAGAAACAATTACTTTTGTCAGACACATTTCAACTTACAACATTGGCTCTATTGCACGATCTAGAATGAAGAAAAGAAACAACATCCTAAATGTCCCGTAGCCTCCTACTTATAAATGTGGTGCACAACACACTGATAAGTAAGACTCTACTCAGACACGGCTTTGTAGACACCCTTAGAACGACCTGCTCTGATACCACTTTTGTCAAGCCCCGAATCCCATCGAGACGTGATTAGCACCCGTAGCCGATGAGGCCCGAGAGAACCAACCTGTACTTATGTGCATTCGTATATATGCCATCAGAAACACTCTTAACACATGAGGACTTATCATGCTAATCAACGAAAATTCATAGAACATATGACATATACAAATATACATATGTGAAACTTGGCCGTTGAGGCCATCAAAATAGGACTTCATGCGTCATCTTATATACATATACCCACATCCATCTACAAAAGCCTCTAACAAGTGCATTGACCAAAATGACCTAAAAGTCGGGACAAGTCCCCGCTTTATACGACATGTACAACACCAAAACATATGTACAACTGTGACCTGGAGAAAGCCCCCAACAACTGGAGCTTACCAAAAGCTGTAAATATCCTGCAACCTACTGTGGAGGTCTACTAGAACCTGTGGCTGCAGCAAGTAAGGTAAATTCCCCAAAGGGGTCAGTACGAAGAATGTACTGAGTATGTAAGGCTCACATAAAACTATACAACACATGAATATTTCAATGAACTCAGATACATATGAATAATCCAATGAATAAGTAACCATTCCGTATTTTGGGAACCATGTGTATTATTTTGATTGCTTCTTTTCTTTAATGCTTACTTGTCATTACATATGTCACACTGTACCCGGGCCCCGACTGATCAGTGGGTCTTTACATAACATATCGTCATGTTGGGATCGGGTCTAGCTAGGCTTTTCCCCTAGACCTGCCACCCATAAATCAATGTATCGGGATCGGGTCGAGCTAGGCTTATGCCCCTAGACCTGCCACCCATAAATCAATGTATCAAGTTCGGCTCGAGCTAGGTTTTCACCCCTAGAGCTTCCCCCTGTCAGGTTCGGCTTGAGCTAGGCTTTCACCCCTAAAGCTGCCCCCTGATCCAATAATATCGAGATCAGCTTGAGCTAGGCATTTCGCCCCTAAAGCTGCCACCCGTACTCAATCATTAACCACATATGCATTACTTTATTCATTACTTTGAGATTGATACTTTGAGGTTGATACAATGATAGTTATAATCTCACTTTGAACTTTGGAACATAACAGAGACATGAATATAATCACTATTGGAACATTGGAACACAACCTTGTTGGATATTTGGAACCTTAGCACTGACTATGAAACAAGATTCTCCATTGTACAATGAATAGGAAACATGTGACAATAACCATTGATAACCGGAAATAGGATACCTTGGTACATCTCGGAATAGGACAAGTGTAACGTCGTTGTGAACATTATATGCTATAGAAAGGTACGGACAAAGTAACCTTACATACCTTATATTCCCAATACGTAACTACACTGATTAAGCTCCTTCCTTATGTGTTACTCTACAAAATAAATACATAATGGAGCAAACATTAATGACTAGCTACATTATATGTTCACAAGACGGTAAGTAGGTGCTTAACGGAAAGTTAAAACTGTCCAACCTCCAAAACACATTGTGCATCACTCCCCCCTTCATTATACTACCAAATAACATTATTCCACAACATTAAACTATAAGTTACTGCTTTTGAAAAACAACAACACCAAATCAGTCCACACACCACCAAAACAGTCCACAAACCAACATAACCGTTACAAACCGGTAGGATTACCTACCTAGTTTATCCTTTACATTTCCACTCCAACGAAACTCCATATATTCAACCCATAAGGTCACCATACTTCCTTCCACAGTAGAATACCAAAATCACTCCACAACAGTTCCAACATTCAGTTTAACATAACAAAAGAGTATTCTCTTTTCACTACAGCAAACGTTCCATTTACCAACACATATAAACATTTCCATCAAGCCATACATACAAGGAACGATTCAGGGGCAGAACCACACTTTAATATACTGGAATTTCATCATCATAACTTAATTTCTTCAACACCTTAAGCCCCTATACAAGTCCAAGCCACAAGGAAGACAAATTCATCAAAACTAACACAAGTGGACTGCCAACTTAATTAAGGGACTGCTCTATACATTTTAAACACCACCAACATGTTTTACACAACCTATTATACATATATTAAATTAAGCTATAGGGTTAAACACTTACCGAGGCTTTAAAAATGGGAGATTAGTCCAAGAACCCTAAAGGAAAATTAGGGCGGCTGTTTGGGGTTTGAGAGAGGAGAGAGTGTTTTAATTTTCTGTTTTTGGAAAATGAAATGAATGGATAAATGAGCTGAATTTCAGCTCTTTATACACCCTCTAATCCACCTCTTTTAGTTCATTCTTATCCAATTTTTGGTCAAAAATAGTCCAAGTAGGTGATGCACCTACTTGGCTATACAAGCTGTCCAAAACAGTCCACTTTCTCACTTTATTCTTACTTGGATCATCTCTTGTTGGGCCTTAGTTATATTTAGGTGTTGGACTGGTCATCTTCCATATTTTATGTACTTAGTTTGGGCCTCAATTGAGTCCATTAATATGTGTCCAAATACAGCCCAATAGCTTAAGTAGATGATACACCTACTATCTTAATTAAGTTACGGAAGCACCTCGTTTATGTTCTCCCCTTTTTCCAACGTCTTAATCCTTCTACCTTAATCCACGACTTAACTTTAACCTTACACTCAAGTATGTCCTTATTATCTCAAGTTTAAATACTTTTATCCATCCTAGGTTGATCGTATAAGTTTTGAAAATGTACGGGGTGTTACAATTATCAGTTTCTTTGACTACTATATCACTAAACGCGACGTATATCGGTGGATAGACCTATAATAAAACCTAATTTGTTACATTTGTACATGAGTATTGACTCAAAATATCAACGTATTCAAACCTCTAATGGATTATGGTTGTTTCTTTGCATACTAAAATAATAAACGAGAAATACATAGGTTGGAAAACCAAATAATTGAACTTGGTTTCTTACTAAACAACACATGTATTACCCCCTAAAAGCAATCTAATGCATACTCGGATGAATTATCAGTGTTTGTTTATATACTAAAACTATAAACTAGAAATACATAGGTTGAAAAAACCAATAATGGAACTTGGTTTCTAACTAAACTACACATGTATTACCCACTTACATCAATGAATTGCATACTCAGATTGATTATCGATATTTTTTTGCCAACTAAATCACAACACGAGACTTAGATAGGTTGGACAAACCAATAATAGAACTTGGTTTCTTTCATTACTACACGTGTATTACCTCCTAAAATAAATTTATTCCCTATTCGGATGGATTATCGGAGTGTCCATTACTACAATACCACTTAACAAGATTTGATGAATGGACAAATAATAGAACTTGATTTCTCATATTACTACACGTGTATAACCACAAAACACCTATGTATTTCAGACTTGGATGGATTATCCGTGTTTCATTGACTACTAGACCCTAAAAAAGGCATACATAGGTTGGATAGACAATTAGAAGAACGTAGTTTGTTACATAAGCACTTGAGTATTACCTCCAAAAACCTATGTATTTCATACTCGGATGGATTATCGGTGTTTCTTTGAATTCATAAACAATAAATGAGAAATATATAGGTTTGAAAAAACCAAAAATTGATCTTGATTTCTTATATAACTATATGTGTATAACCACCTAACATCTATGTATAACATGCTCGGATAGATTATCGGTATTTCTTTGTCTCCTATAACTCTAAATGAGGCATATATAGGTTGGAGGGACCAATAATAGAATTTGGTTTATTACATTAGTACATAAGTATTACCTCCTAATAACAACATATTTATTACACAGATAGGATTATCGGTGATTCTTTGCCCACTATAACACTAAACAAGACATACATAGGTTGGCTAGACCAATAATAGAACTTTGTTTCTTACATAAATGCTTGACTATTATCTCCAAATTCAATGTCTTCCATACTCGAATGGATTATCGTTGTTTCTTTGACTACTATAACACTAAATGAGACATATATAGGTTGGTTAGACCAAAAATAGAACTTTTTTTTTTAGATTAGTACATGCGTGTTACCTCCTAATATCAACATATTCCATACTCGGATAGATTATCAGTGTTTCTTTGCCGACTAAATCACTAAACAAGAAATACATAGGCTGGAAAATTAAACAAAAGAACTTAATTTCTTACAAAACTAAGCGTGTATTATATCTTAAGATCAATGTATTGAGTACGCAAATGGATTATCAGTGTTTATTTAACTACTATATCACTAAACGCGACGTATATAGGTTGGATAGACCAATAATAAAACCTAATTTGTTGCATTTCTACATGAGTATTGACTCAAAATATCTACGTATTCCAACCTCGGATGGATTATAAGTGTTTCTTTACATACTAAAATAATAAATGAGAAATACATAGGTTGGAAAACAAAATAATGGAACTTGGTTTCTTACTAAACAACACATGTATTACCCCTTAATAGCAATCTAATGCATACCGGATGAATTATGGGTGTTTGTTTGCATACTAAAACTATAAACGAGAAATACATAGGTTGAAAAAACCAATAATAGAACTTGGTTTCTAACTAAACTACACATGTATTACCCGCTTACATCAATGAATTGCATACTCAGATTGATTATCGATGTTTTTTTTGCCTACTAAATCACAACACGATACTTATATAGGTTGGACAGACCAATAACAGAACTTGGTTTCTTTCATTATTACACGTGTATTACAACCTAAAATAAATATATTCCCTATTCGGATGGATTATCGGTGCTTTCTTTACTATAATACCACTTAACAAGATTTGATGAACGGACCAATAATAGAACTTTCTTTCTCATATTACTACACGTGTATTACCAAAAAACACCTATGTATTTCAGACTCGGATGCATTATCAGTGTTTCATTGACTACTAGACCCTAAAAAAGGCATACATAGGTTGGAAAGACCATTTGAAGAAAGTAGTTTGTTACAAAAGCACTTGAGTATTACCTCCAAAAACCTATGTATTCCATACTCGGATGGAATATCGCAGTTTCTTTGCATTCATAAACAAAAAATGAGAAATACATAGGTTTGAAAAAACCAAAAATAGATCTTGATTTCTTATATAACTACATGTGTATAACCACCTAGCATCTATGTATAACATGCTCGGATAGATTATCGGTATTTCTTTGTCTCCTCTAACACTAAATAAGGCATATATAGGTTGGAGCGACCAATAATAGAACTTGGTTTATTACATTAGTACATGAGTATTACCTCCTAATATCAATGTATTTCTTACTTAGATAGGATGATCGGTGATTCTTTGACTACTATAACACTAAACAAGACATACATAGGTTGGTTAGACCAATAATAGAACATTGTTTCTTACATAAGCGCTTGACTATTATCTCCAAATATCAATGTCTTCCATACTCGAATGGATTATCGGTGTTTCTTTGACTACTATAACACTAAATGAGACATATATAAGTTTGTTAGACTAATAATAGAACTTGGTTTTTTTGATAAGTACATGCGTGTTACCTCCTAATATCAACATATTCCATACTCGGATAGATTATTAGTGTTTCTTTGCCGACTAAATCACTAATCAAGAAATACATAGGCTGGAAAATCAAACAAAAGAACTTAATTTCTTACAAAACTACGCGTGTATTATCTCCTAAGATCATTGTATTGAGTACGCAAATGGATTATCAGTTTCTTTGACTACTATATCACTAAAAGCGACGTATATTGGTTGGATAGACCAATAATAAAACCTAATTTGTTACATTTGTACATGAGTATTGACTCAAAATATCAACGTATTCCAACCTCCAATGAATTATCGTTGTTTCTTTGCATAATAAAATAATAAACGAGAAATACATAGGTTGGAAAACCAAATAATTGAACTTGGTTTCTTACTATACAACATATGTATTACCCCATAAAATCAATCTAATGCATACTCGGATGAATTATCAGTGTTTGTTTATATACTAAAACTATAAACGAGAAATACATAGATTGAAAAAACCAATAATGGAACTTGGTTTCTAACTAAACTACACATGTATTACCCGCTTACATCAATGAATTTCATACTCACATTGGTTATCGATATTTTTTTTCCAACTAAATCACAACACGAGACTTAGATAGGTTGGACAGACCAATAACAGAACTTGGTTTCTTTCATTATTACACGTGTATTACAACCTAAAATAAATATATTCCCTATTCGGATGGATTATCGGTGCTTTCTTTACTATAATACCACTTAACAAGATTTGATGAACGGACCAATAATAGAACTTTCTTTCTCATATTACTACACGTGTATTACCAAAAAACACCTATGTATTTCAGACTCGGATGCATTATCAGTGTTTCATTGACTACTAGACCCTAAAAAAGGCATACATAGGTTGGAAAGACCATTTGAAGAAAGTAGTTTGTTACAAAAACACTTGAGTATTACCTCCAAAAACCTATGTATTCCATACTCGGATGGAATATCGCAGTTTCTTTGCATTCATAAACAAAAAATGAGAAATACATAGGTTTGAAAAAACCAAAAATAGATCTTGATTTCTTATATAACTACATGTGTATAACCACCTAGCATCTATGTATAACATGCTCGGATAGATTATCGGTATTTCTTTGTCTCCTCTAACACTAAATAAGGCATATATAGGTTGGAGCGACCAATAATAGAACTTGGTTTATTACATTAGTACATGAGTATTACCTCCTAATATCAATGTATTTCTTACTTAGATAGGATGATCGGTGATTCTTTGACTACTATAACACTAAAAAAGACATACATAGGTTGGTTAGACCAATAATAGAACCTAATTTGTTACATTAGTACATGAGTATTGACTCAAAATATCAACGTATTCCAACCTCGAATGAATTATCGGTGTTTCTTTGCATACTAAAATAATAAACGAGAAATACATAGGTTGGAAAATCAAATAATGGAACTTGGTTTCTTACTAAACAACACATGTAATATCCCCCAAAAGCAATCTAATGCATACTTGGATGAATTATTAGTGTTTGTTTATACACTAAAACTATAAACGAGAAATACATAGGTTTGACAAAACAAAAAATTGATCTTGATTTCTTATATAACTATATGTGTATAACCACCTAGCATCTATGTATGACATGCTCGGATAGATTATCGGTATTTCTTTGTCTCCTCTTACACTAAATGAGGCATATATAGGTTGGAGCGACCAATAATAGAACTTGGTTTATTTCATTAGTACACGAGTAGTACCTCCTAATATCAATGTATTTCTTACTCAGATAGGATGATCGGTGATTCTTTGACTACTATAACACTAAACAAGACATACATAGGTTGGTTAGACCAATAATAGAACTTTGTTTCTTACTTAAGTAGTTGACTATTATCTCCAAATATCAATGTCTTCAATACTCGAATGAATTATCAGTGTTTCTTTGACTACTATAACACTAAATGAGACATATATAGGTTGGTTAGACCAATAATAAAACATGGTTTCTTACATAAGTACAAGCATGTTACCTCCTAATATAAACATATTCCATACTCGGATAGATTATCAGTGTTTCTTTGCCGACTAAATCACTAAACAAGAAATACATAGGCTGGAAAATCAAACAAAAGAACTTAATTTCTTACAAAACTACGCGTGTATTATCTCCTAAGATCAATGTATTGAGTACGCAAATGGATTATCAGTGTTTCTTTGACTACTATATCACTAAACACGACGTCTATAGGTTGGATAGACCAATAATAGAACCTAATTTGTTACATTAGTACATGAGTACTGACACAAAATATCAACGTATTCCAACCTCGAATGGATTATCGTTGTTTCTTTGCATACTAAAATAATAAACAAGAAATACATAGGTTGGAAAATCAAATAATGGAACTTGGTTTCTTACTAAACAACACATGTATCACCCCCTAAAAGCAATCTAATGCATACTCGGATGAATTATCAGTGTTTGTTTATATACTAAAACTATAAACGAGAAATACATAGGTTGAAAAAAACAATAATGGAACTTGGTTTCTAACTAAACTATACATGTATTACCCGCTTACATCAATGAATTGCATACTCAGATTGATTATCGATGTTTTTTTGCCTACTAAATCACAACACGATACTTATATAGGTTGGACAGACCAATAACAGAACTTGGTTTCTTTCATTATTACTCGTGTATTACAACCTAAAATAAATATATTCCCTATTTAGATGGATTATCGGTGCTTTCTTCACTATAATACCACTTAACAATATTTGATGAATGGACCAATAATAGAACTTACTTTCTCATATTACTACATGTGTATTACCACAAAACATCTATGTATTTCAGACTCGAATGGATTATCAGTTTTTCATTGACTACTAGAACCTAAAAATGGCATACATAGGTTGGAAAGACCATTTGAAGAACGTAGTTTGTTACAAAAGTACTTGAGTATTACCTCCAAAAACCTATGTATTCCATACTCGGATGGAATATCGGAGTTTCTTTGCATTCATAAACAATAAATGAGAAATACATAGGTTTGACAAAACCAAAAATAGATCTTGATTTTTTATATAACTACATGTGTATAACCACCTAACATCTATGTATAACATGCTCGGACAGATTATCGGTATTTCTTTGTCTCCTCTAACACTAAATGAGGCATATATAGGTTGGAGCGACCAATAATAGAACTTGGTTTATTACATTCGTACATGAGTATTACCTCCTAATATCAACATATTTCTTACTCAGATAGGATTATCGGTGAATCTTTGACTACTATAACACTAAACAAGACATACATAGGTTGGTTATACCAATAATAGAACTTTGTTTCTTACATAAGTACTTGAATATTATCTCCAAATATCAATGTCTTCCTTACTCGGATGGATTATCGGTGTTTCTTTGACTGCTATAACACTAAATAAGACATATATAGATTGGTTACACCAATAATAGAACTTGGTTTCTTACATAAGTACATGTGTGTTACCTCCTAATATCAACATATTCCATACTCGGATAGATTATCAGTGTTTCTTTGCCGACTAAATCACTAAACAAGAAATAAATAGGCTTGAAAATCAAACAAAAGAACTTAATTTCTTATAAAACTATACATTTATTATCTCCTGAGATCAATGTATTCAGTACGCAAATGGATTATCAGTGTTTCTTTGACTACTATATCACTAAACGCGACGTATATAGGTTGGATAGACCAATAATAGAACCTAATTTGTTACATTAGTACATGAGTATTTTCTCAAAATATCTATGTATTCCAACCTCGAATGGATTATCGGTGTTTCTTTGCATACTAAAATAATAAACGAGAAATACATAGGTTGGAAAACCAAATAATGGAACTTGGTTTCCTACTAAAAAACACATGTATTACCCCCTAAAATCAATCTATTGCATACTCGAATGGATTATCGGTGTTTGTTTGCATAATAAAACTATAAACGAGAAATACATAGGTTGAAAAAACCAATAATGGATCTTGGTTTCTAATTAAACTACACATGTATTAACCGTTAACGTCAATGTATTGTATATTCAAATTTTTTAACGATGTTTTTTTTTCTACTAAATCACAACACGGGACTTATATAGGTTGGAAAGACCAATAACAGAACTTAGTTTCTTTCATTACTGCACGTGTAATACCACCTAACAAAAACGTATTCCATATTCGAATGGATTATAGGTGTTTCCTTTAATACAATACCAATTAATAAAATTTGATGGAAGGACCAATAGTAGAACTTGATTTCTCATATTACTACACGTGTATTACCACAAAACATCTATGTATTTCAGACTCGGATGGATTATCAGTTTTTCATTGACTACTAGAACCTAAAAATGGCATACATAGGTTGGAAAGACCATTTGAAGAACGTAGTTTGTTACAAAAGTACTTGAGTATTACCTCCAAAAAACCTATGTATTCCATACTCGGATGGAATATCGGAGTTTCTTTGCATTCATAAACAATAAATGAGAAATACATAGGTTTGACAAAACCAAAAATAGATCTTGATTTTTTATATAACTACATGTGTATAAACACATATCATCTATGTATAACATGCTCGGATAGATTATCGGTATTTCTTTGTCTCCTCTAACACTAAATGAGGCATATATAGGTTGGAGCGACCAATAATAGAACTTGGTTTATTACATTCGTACATGAGTATTACCTCCTAATATCAACATATTTCTTACTCAGATAGGATGATCGGTGAATCTTTGACTACTATAACACTAAACAAGACATACATAGGTTGGTTAGACCAATAATAGAACTTTGTTTCTTACATAAGTACTTGAATTTTATCTCCAAATATCAATGTCTTCCTTACTCGGATGGATTATCGGTGTTTCTTTGAATGCTATAACACTAAATAAGACATATATAGATTGGTTACACCAATAATAGAACTTGGTTTCTTACATAAGTACATGTGTGTTACCTCCTAATATCAACATATTCCGTACTCAGATAGATTATCAGTGTTTCTTTGCCGACTAAATCACTAAACAAGAAATAAATAGGCTGGAAAATCAAACAAAAGAACTTAATTTCTTATAAAACTATACAATCTTATAAAACTATACATTTATTATCTCCTAAGATCAATGTATTCAGTACGCAAATGGATTATCAGTTTTTCTTTGACTACTATATCACTAAACGCGACGTATATAGGTTGGATAGACGAATAATAGAACCTAATTTGTTACATTAGTACATGAGTATTGACTCAAAATATCTATGTATTCCAACCTCGAATGGATTATTGGTGTTTCTTTACATACTAAAATAATAAACGAGAAATACATAGGTTGGAAAACCAAATAATGGAACTTGGTTTCCTACTAAACAACATATGTATTACCCCCTAAAATCAATCTATTGCATACTCGGATGGATTATCGGTGTTTGTTTGCATAATAAAACTATAAACGAGAAATACATAGGTTGAAAAAACCAATAATGGATCTTGGTTTCTAATTAAATTACATATGTATTAACCGTTAACATCAATGTATTGTATACTCAAATTTTTTAACGATGTTTTTTTTTCCTACTAAATCACAACACGAGACTTATATAGGTTGGAAAGACCAATAACAGAACTTGGTTTCTTTCATTACTACACGTGTATTACCACCTAACATAAACGTATTCCATATTCGAATGGATTATAGGTGTTTCCTTTACTACAATACCAATTAACAAGATTTGATGGAAGGACCAATAGTAGAACTTGCTTTCTCATATTACTACACATGTAATACCACAAAACACCTATGTATTCTAGACTTAGATAAATTATTAGTGTTTTTTTGACTACTAGACCCTAAACAAGACATATATAGGTTGGATAGACCAATAGAAGAACTTAGTTTGTTACATAAGCACTTGAGTATTACCTCCAAAAAACTATGTATTCCATACTCGGATGGATTATCGGTGTTTCTTTGCATTCCAAAACAATATATGAGAAATACATAGGTTTGACAAAACCAAAAGTAGATCTTGCTTTCTTAGGTAACTACATGTGTATAACCACCTAACATCTATGTATAACATGCTCGGATAGATTATCAATTTTTCTTTGTCTCCTATAGTACTAAATGAGACATATATAGGTTGGAGGGACCAATAATAGAACTTGGTTTATTACATTAGTACGTGAGTATTACCTCCTAATATCGACGTATTTCTTACTCAGATAGGATTATCGGTGATTCTTTGACAACTATAACACTAAAAAGGATATAAATAGGTTGGTTAGACAAATAATAGACCTTTTTTTCGTACATAAGTACATTAGTATTATCTCCAAGTATCAACTTATTCCTTACTCTAATGGATTATCTGTGTTTCTTTGACTACTATAACACAAAATGAGACATGTATAGGTTGGTTAGACTACTAATAGAATTTGGTTTCTTACATAAGTACATGAGTATTACCTCCTAATATCAACATATTCCACACTCAAATAGATTATCGGTAACACCCCGTACCTTCCCAACCCTATGTGATGATGTTGAACAATGTATACTTAAGTGTCGAAAGCCACAAGAATGTATTTTGTAATGTTATTGACAAGAAAATTGAAATTCGGACTCATACATATGATTAGCCCTTCGTATGAGGTGTTTTGTGATTTTTGTGGAGCATTTGTGGGGTTCAAAATGAGGCTAGGAGGACCTCCAAATAAATTATATTAAGGATAAGAAGTAGGTTAAAGAATAGGACTTGAAGTATCTAACCAAATCTGCGAAGAAAAGTCGAAGAAACGAAAAATTGAAAAAAAAGGGAAAGGACGCTCCCAGGGCATGCCAGGCCGCTCTGGGCTGAAGAGGCAGCAAGGGGGCGTATCATATGAAGAAATAAGGATTAAAATACACAAAGAATTGGTCAAGACTCACGACACCTACGGAAAGGCATAACCTCCTTGAGTTGGCTAGTTGTTACAGAATAATAAAGCTTCTTGTCATTACCTTTAACAAAGCTAACACACAAAGTAACTGAGTTTTCAGCGGAATTATGTATGTGAGAAACGTTTACAAGAGTCGCAAGGTACACTAACTCTTACACCTGTGCTAGTACCTCCCAAAGGTACTTAAGCGTATGCGGTGTATTGTGATGTTCTAAAAGTTGGTGTGGGGTGTGTAAAAATGCAGCACGACAATGTGATAGCGTATGGCTTAATACAATTGCGTCCACATAAGAGAGGTTATCCCACATATAATGTTAAGTTAATAGTTGTGACAAGTGCTTGTAACTGATGGCACCACTACTTGTATAACATTTCAAGTGAAAGAATTATAATGTCAACTGTGGCAGAATTTTCATGGGTCGCTGAGATTAAGGAAAAATTTTGTTACATGAAAAAAAAAAATGTGTACAACAAAGTTCGACAAAGGCATTTGAGTAAACATAAGGGGGGAGTACTTTAACGCTAATGTAGACTGTGTGTACCGAGTATAGACGAGTTAAGGAAAGGAATTGTAACAGAAGAACATCATTCATGGTACTTCATTCATTTGGAAGCAACCAAAATATACCATGGTTTAGCGGAGAGGTCTTGGTAAGGTTATATGAGAAGCACATTGTAGAACTTATATATCAATGGCCAAGTGGTCACTGATTGCCAGTATGGCATCAGAAATCTGTATGTGTTATGCAATGTATTACCCTTCTGGTTGAAAAGTGAAATATGAATAACATGGATTTAATCGCAGCTTTGCCTCGCACACTGTGAAGGTTGATTCCATATAGGTCATAGTTGACAGGCTTATCGGGTCAGCGTACTTTCTACCAGTTGGGACCACTGATACAGCTGAACATTATGAAAAGTTGCAGGTTACAGAGGGAATACGATTACATGGATTTCCACTCTCTATTATATCAAACAGAAGAGCTCACTTTATTGCTCAGTGTTGCAAGTCTTTTCAGTAAAGCATGGGTGCACAGGTGAATAAGTACAACTTGTCATCCTCAGATGGATGGACACACAGAACGTATTATATGAATATTTGAAGATATGCCACGAGGTTGTACATTGAACTTTAAGGGTAGGTGGGATGAACATCTATCGTTTATTGAAAATTATTTATAATACAAGTACCAAAATGGCCCCTATGAAGTTTTACATGAAAGCAAATATAAATCATCCATTGGATGGGTTACAGTCGATGAAATTTGCTTTGCTCAGGTGATGCCGATATTAGAAGAAGGGAATCAAAATATACCCTAGGCGATGAGGTATTTTTGATTGTGTCACTAATGAAAAGAAGAAAATGAGATTCAGAAAGAAAGGGAAATTATCCAAAGATTTGGACAAAGTACGTATCTATTAGTACTAGACCACGAACATTTCACAGTTTATTCGGTATTTCATATTCGATGCTTTGAAAATATATAGGAGATTATCTCATATTGCTCCCAGTGGAAATATACAAGTTATGGGAGATCTCACATGCGAAGAAGTAGCTTTCATAAAGGCACTATTGGAGAAGTTAACACGTAGAATAAATCACAAAGGAGACCCAAGTGGAGTAATAATAAGTAAGTCTTTACAAGTGATAAGTGTGTATATGATGATATGAAGAATTCACTTTGACTTAAGTGTTACAATGAGACAATGTTACTAACATTCGAGGACGAATGTTCCTAAGGGGGAAAGAATGTAACACCCCATACCTTCCCAACCCTATGTGATGACGTTGAACAATGTATACTTAAGTGTCGAAAGCCACAAGAATGTATTTTGTAATGTTATTGACAAGAAAATTGAAATTCGGCCTCGTACACGTGATTAGCCCTTCATAGGAGGTGTTTTGTGATTTTCGTGGAGCATTTGTGGGGTTGAAAATGAGGCTAAGAGGACCTCCAAACAAATTATATTAAGGATAATAAGTAAGTTAAAGAATAGGACTTGAAGTATCTAACCAAATCCGTGAAGAAAAGTCGAAGAAACGAAAAATTGAAAAAAAGGGGAAGGGTGCGCCCAGGGGTGTGCCAGGCCGCTATGGGCTGAAATTTTCAGCCCAGAGGCAGAAAGGGGGAGCGCCAAGCAGCGTGCCAGGCCTCCCCTGCGCACCTTTCATAAGCTGAAATTTTTCTAAGTCTTTTGGGTGTCCGGGGCCGTGCCGGGGTGCTTTTCGCCCTATTTCTTTTGCGATTATTAGTCTATAAAGATGAATTTGGAAGTATTATATAATTATTACATGTTGGTTGGCCTACGCTGGGGCTTTGTTGATATCTAAATTACGTTTTTACCCTTTGAGTTCAAAGTGAGCCATGATTGGCTAGAATTTCCTATTTGGAGACTGAGGCTACAAAATGAGCCTTGTGAGTTAAATGTTGATGTTTCACCTAGGAAATTATTTACACATGAGATATATGATGAATTACACCTTGAATTTGATGGGCTAAGTTAATATGTGTTAATGGTCTCAAAGGAAGGCCCAAAATGAATTAAAAGGCATGGCCCAATGGGTCAAATAACCCATTCTTCCATTTGACCAAGTAATACACCTCAATTATTGAGTCAATGTGGATAAGGATGACCATGAGAACTAAATAAAGCCACAAAGGTCTGATTTTATTCATTAAAACCCTCATACCTTTAGAGAGATATTTCCAAACCCATTTCTCTCAACACAAACCCTAAAGCAACCTACTCTTAGAGACAAGATCACTTATTTGAAAGTTTAGGTAAGTGATTTTTATTATGGATTAATATATTATATGCATGGGAGAGTATGTATATCATGATGGGTATGTCAAAAAGTGTACATAATGCATTCTTGCTTTTTGGTTAAAAGATGTGTTATCCATGGAACTTAAACTTGAATTAAGACTTGTGGTTTTGGTGAAAGAGCATGGAATGGATAAAATATGAACATTTATGGTGTGATTATGTTATTAATCTTGTTATTTTGCTATAAGTGTAATTTATGGGATTTTGGCCGATATGTGATATAAAGTGTATTAAAGTGACTTGATGGATTAATTGTGATATGGTGTTCGTGAGAAAGTGTAAAGAAGAAACTTTGTGGTGAAATGCTATTGGTATGTGATGTTGTGGTCAATGTATAGAATGTTATGGTATTGTTGGCATGAAAAGTCCATGAATGGTATTGTAAAGGGTGAAATAATGTTATAGGGGACTCATGTAACTCATGGTCGTCTTATACACTTAGAATGTGCTTGTGGTCAATGTATGGAATGAATGGGGTATCATTGGTATGACAATGCCGTAAATGGTATTGTAGAGAAGGAAATGACATTTTAAAGATAAAAATGTAACTCATTGTTGTCATATGCATTTGTGAGGTAGTTGGTGGTTAATGTTGGTTCCGTTATGTACTTGTGTTGTAGAGTGAAACGTAAGAAAGGAGCTGAATTATTATATTCACATATTGTATGGTGTGTTCACATTGAGGACATAAGATATGTAAGGTTACTCTGTCTGTATCTTTCTGCGGCAAATAGCATCCACATTGACATTACACTTATCCTATCCCGAAATGTGCTAAGGTATCCTATATGCGGTTACCAATTGTCAATATCACATGCTTCATACTCATTGATCAAATGTGAATCATATGTCTATGTTCCAAAAGCCAATAAGGTTGTGTTCCAAAGTTCCAATAGTGGTTATACTCATGTACCTTGTTCATTGATTATTGTCCAATGGTTCCAATAGTGCTACGCTTCCAATAATGTTTATTCATATGTCTTTCACTCATTAGTTATTGTTCTAAGCTTCCAACAATGTTATGGCTACAAAAGTATCAATCTCTCATAAGTCAAGTGTATCCTATTTTCGGGTATCAATTATGGTTCATCACATGTTGTTTATACATTGATCAATTGTCATTCACATTTCTCATATGCATTGGCTAATGTTCCAAAGATTCCATGGTTCCAATAAGGCTATGTTTCCAACAATGTTAAGTTCCAAAGTTCAAAGTGATGTATGATTCGTAAAGTATCATTCTCTTATATTGACAGAAGGTAATGTAAAGTAAAGGGCAAAGTAATGCACATGTGGTTAATGATTAACTTAAGGGTGCAAGCTCTAGAGGCATAAGCCTAGCTCGAGCCGATCTTGAGAATTTTTGTATCAGGGGGCAGCCCTAGAGGCGAAAGCCTAGCTCGGGTCGAACCTGATAGGGGGAAGCTCTAGAGGTAAGAACCTAGCTCGAGCCGAACCTGCTATATTGATTTATGGGTGGCAGCTCTAGAGGCATAAGCCTAGCTCGAGTCGATCCCAGGGTGGCAGCTCTAGAGGCATAAGCCTAGCTTGAGCCGATCCCAGCATAATGATATGTTATGTAAATACCCACTGATCAGTTGGGGCCCGGGTACAGTATAGCACAGACAAAGATTAATAAGTATAGAAGTAAAGAAGCAAAGAACGTAATGAACGCAATTAACCTAATGTACATGGTTCCAAATGCAATGGTTTATTTACATTGATTACTATTGTGCTTAACTCCAATGAAGTCTTTATGTTATACACAGTTTCTATGGCCTTGTATACTCAGTGCATTCTTCGTACTGACCCCTTTAGGGGCCTTACTTTACATGCTGCAGGCACAGATGTTAGTAGACCTTCACCGTAGGCTATGATATCTCAGTAGATCATTGGTGAGCTCCAGTTGTTTCGGGGCTTCCTAAGTCACTATGTACATTTGTTTGGTGTTGTCTTGATACTGTATGTATGTATAGAGCGGGGG
Source organism: Capsicum rhomboideum (assembly GCA_031232105.1). Classification (NCBI taxonomy): domain Eukaryota; kingdom Viridiplantae; phylum Streptophyta; class Magnoliopsida; order Solanales; family Solanaceae; genus Capsicum; species Capsicum rhomboideum. The sequence continues at coordinate 59,823,900 of CP124718.1, forward strand.
CTTGTCCTGACTCTAAGATTGGTTTTGGTTATACATCTGTAGAGGCTTTATAGATGTTGTGGAACACGTGAAGGGTATGTAAGAGACATATGTTTTTTCATGACGGCCCCAACGGCCAAGTTTCATAATTATTATATATGTTTCATGAATTCCGCTATTGACATTTTGTATTCATTTGAGATGGTGCTGTATATTGAGTAGCATGCATATGAGTGTATATAAGCAAAGATTGGTTCCCTCGGGCCTCAACGACTTCGGGTGCCAGTCCGGACCGAATGGGATTCGGGTTGTGACATTATCAGTATTTCTTTGCCTACTAAATCACTAATCAAGAAATACATAGGCTGGAAAATCAAACAAAAGAACTTAATTTCATACAAAACTACGCGTGTATTATCTCCTAAGATCAATGTATTGAGTACGCAAATGGATTATCAGTGTTTTTTTGACTACTATATCACTAAATGCGATGTATATAGGTTGGATAGACCAATAATAGAACCTAATTTGTTACATTAGTACATGAGTATTGACTAAAAATATCTACGTATTCCAACCTCGAATGGATTATCGGTGTTTCTTTGCATACTAAAATAATAAATGAGAAATACATAGGTTGGAAAACCAAATAATGGAACTTGGTTTCTTACTAAACAACACATGTTTTGCCCCCTAAAATCAATCTAATGCATAAACGGATGAATCATCGGTGTTTGTTTGCATACTAAAACAATAAACGAGAAATACATAGGTTGAAAAAACGAATAATGGATCTTGATTTCTAAATAAACTACACATGTATTACCCGCTAACATCAATGTATTGCATACTCATATTGATTATCGATGTTTTTTTGCCTACTAAATCACTATACGAGACTTATATAGGTTGGACAGACCAATAACAGAACTTGGTTTCTTTCATTACTACATATATATTACCACCTAACATAAACGTATTCCATACTCGGATGGATTATCTGTCTTTCCTTTACTACAATACCACTTAACTAGATTTGATGGATGGATGAATAATAGAACTTGCTTTCTCATATTACTACACGTGTATTAGCACAAAACACCTATGTATTCTAGACTTGGATAAATTATCAGTGTTTCTTTTACTATTAGACCCTAAACAAGACATACATAGGATGGATAATATTGTCTATAAGGACAAGGCCCCACTCTTCATTTATAAAGACTAGACTACTAAACTACTAACTGGACATAAGCTAAGCCCTTTGGATGTAAGGAGGATTCACCATATTGTGAGGAGGTGAAATCTAGGAAAATGCTTAGTGATGGGTCTGAGTACCTAAATCTGCATCATGAATCAATGAAGATACAAATGGATAAAGCACACAAAATGTATGGTTTGTAGTAATGCTGAAGTGAAACAACATAATAGTTGATTATCTAAATAACTCGACATGAGTATAATATATATCAAGGTCATGGAATAACTATATACTAAGATACAAATATATTGATTAGTTGCATCATAAATGTACTAAAAAGGTAAAGCAATGAGATAAACTAGATCTCTAAACTACTGAAAACATGATGTAAAACTAAACATCTGACTATTTGAGTCAAGAGCTAAAATTGAATGACTGAATCATGGACTAAATAGAATGAGTGGATCTTCACTAGACTAAATGACAAACATTAAAAATCTAAAGGTATGAATCATGAATGCAACTAAAATTCTAAATTAAGTTGTTTGCAAACTATTTTCAATCATGTTTAGAAATTGGTGGTATGGTGTCATCAATCATACTTAAATAGTAACATCAAGTTTACTGATTAGGTATCTGAGTGATGAGTAACTGGATGTAAAATAATATGATGACTTTTCTGAAAGTTGGAGGCCTTGTTCCAATATTGTATTTCTTAAAATATGAAGTCTTTGTTTGGGAGTTTCTTATAACTGACATGCATCATATGAGCTCATGATGCCAAACCTCTGAACCCATTGGGAGAGTTTTCCTAAACCTTGATAGGGTATAAAATATAAATGAACTATGAATCCATACTGAGTCTCATTTAGGTATAAAGAGGAGCCACCCAAATCAATTGTACGATCCTATCCTATACTGGCATACATAGTTATGGGGCATGTGTTATCTGAATCTATACTCTGCTCAATGTTAAATTATCTCCACCAAACATATATATATGCTAATATTATAATCTTTTTAAGGTAAACTGATAATCATACTGGTGAGTCTTTGCTCAATTCATATAATAAGATTGCACTACTAGTCAGCCTTTGCTCAAAATATAATGCAACCTGTTATTTTAAAGTTTTAATATAAAAATAATTTCATTCAAAAGTTATGAACATGCATAGGAGAAATTTGTAAGCTTTCATAAAGTTAGCTTTTAAAATCACAAGCTAATCTTCATTGAAAACATGAGGTAACCTGAGACATGCACGCCAAGCCAAGATAAGGAGTTTAAGAAAATTTGATTAAGTCAATACTTTAGAGGTTTGAGGTGCTTGGGATGAAGACTTGATGTCTAACAACTTATTCAAAGTAAAATAACAATAAAGGAGGTAGAAAGTGGGTCATGCATACAAATTGCTATTTCCTGTATTCTCATGAATTTACTAAAAGGAAGACAGCCAAACAAGATCCTTACTTCAATAAGGCTATATTTGTAATATCTAGAGTCTTTCTTTTCTATCCTAGTATAAATATTATTTTTATTATATCCCTAGATTATATTATGTTGATTAATGTTCAACTTATCTACTCTTTTGAGATTTTGAGATCTTCTTGAAGCTTTTGATTATTTTAAGTTTAGAAAGGAGGGTTGCTTGAGAATTCTAATTCCCTTGAGGTTCTTCTCATAGGTTTGGTGTTTCTTTGGATTTTTTAAGGTCTTTCATATTAGAATTGGTTTTCTTGAATTCCATTTTTATGTCTACCTTTTATCCTCTTTATCTTTAATTCTTTATTTCTTTGTCTTCTATTTTTTATTTTTTACATCATTTGATATCAGACCTTTGGATTAAGTTTGTTTCTGAAAACCTAAGTCACCAAGATAAGAAGTTCAAGAGCATTGGATCAAGTCAATACTTTAGAGTCTTGGAGGGTTCTTGGGATGAAGACTTGAAGTCCAACAACTTATTTAAATGGATGAACAAGAAAGGAGGGAGAAAATGGGTCATGTGAATTCTCATGAATTCACTAAAAGGAAGACAACCAAACAAGGTCCTTATTACTTCACTAAGGATATATTTATTATAGCTAGTGTCTTGCTTTTCTATCCTAGTATAAATAGTAGTTTTCTTATTTTCCTAGATTAGATTATGTTAATGAATATTGAACTTGTCTTCTCTTTTGAGAGTTTGAGAGCTTGTTTAATCTTTTGATTGTTTGAAGTTTAGAAATGAGGGTTTCTTGAGAATCCTAATTCCCTTGAGTTTCTTCTCATAGGTTTGGTGTTTCTTTTGATTTTTCAAGAAGGTCATTCATATTTGAATTGGTTGTCTTGAAATCCATTTGTTATGTCTACCTTCTATCCTCTTTATCTTTAATTCTTTATTCCTTTGTCTTCCATTTTTTCTTTATTGCTTCATTTGGTATTAGAGATTTGGATTAGGTTTGATTCTTTGGATTTTGGTAGTTTCAAAAAAAAAAATTAAAAAATCTAAAAATTTTGTGTTTTGATTTGTTGTTTTTGACGCTAGATCCTTGTTCTCTAGTGTTTTTTAGTCCAAATCTGAAAATTTCATTCACTTTTGCATTGTTCGGAAGATTCTACCAATGAAGGGTGTTAAAGCTTTGAAACTTTGAAGATTTTGAAAGTGGATCTTTCGATGGAGGTCGAATTGGAGGTTAAAAATTAGTTGGGTTTGTTCTCTAAGTCGAAGGAGAGCTATTTCATTGAGTGAATTCTGAGTTGATTTGAGGGGTGTTGGAATTTTAAAGTGTTTTTTGTGTTCTTCAAGTGTTATTGAAGAAGAAGGTGAATAATAGTACATTTGATCCAAATTCAAATAAAGGAAGGGACAAAAAGGTGTTTGTGGTCCCAAAAATCAAATAAAGTGGCCCTAAAATAGCGGAAAAGAAATTAAATTTTTTTAAAAAAAAAATCATATTTGAAAAAAAATATCTTTTCCACATGGACCAGCCACGTCTGGAACTAGTCCCCCGTCAACCTGCATGGACCAGGTGGCACTTCACCACATCAGCTAGCAGCTCCTACAATGTTAACTCCAAGTGCCAAGCGAATTTAGCTGGACCGATACTAAGCTGTGCATCCAGCAGCTTCTGTATTGGAGTAGTTAACCGCTAGATTCTATGTCCAAGAGTCGTTGACTGCTGGCTTTCGCATCAACCTTAAGCCTTCTAGAAGTTAGCTTAGCTCCTCATTCTTTAGTTTTTGTCCCCAACCATCAGCTGGTACCTTTATAAAGTGGTTCATGCCATCGAGAATAGCTCCAGTTGTTAGCCAGCCCCACTTTTGAGTGTTTTCAAGTTTTTCTCCATTTTTTAGAGCATTTTCTCCTCAGAATTTAGCTTAATTTCTTCCCAAATGATTTTCTTAGTCCAAATCATGGTAAATTAGTTTCTTTTTATTAATTTTACCTTTTCTTTGGGTTCATAACTTAATTTTAATTAGTAGATTACCCTACTAAAATTATAAAATTATTTGAGTCTGATTTTTTTTTTTCATGCTAATTTCTTTTTTGTGCTTTTTTAGTTTTATTTCGTTGATAATTTTCTTTATTCAAGTCCTTAAGATTTTATTTAACATTCATTATGGAGTCAACAGAAATCCATTCTTGACCTCTAGTAGAGATTAGACCCTTGCAACTTATTGGACTAAACAAGATACAATCATTGGCTGAAGCAATTTGTGAGGCAAACAAAGGTGCACTTCTTGGGTGATTGTTTTCTTTTTTTAACTGACCTAACATGCTTGTTTTGTTTCACTGAGTGTCTTAAATAGGTACCAATGGTGGTTCATGAAAAGAAAAACTGAGTTCCCACTGGGGAACTCACTTTGGGTGAATTATTAATCTTGTTCACTACCCTCTCTATCTAAATGGAAGGACGGTTGGATTTATTGAGTACCCCAATTAATTGATTACAAATTAATTTTCCACCTACTTTGTACTCGAATTAATTGATTGCAAACTAACTTTCCACCTACTTTTCCTAATCCTCATCAAGGACTTGAAGAGTGTTCCAATGCATTGAGGGGATTCTCATCCCAAGGTAAAGAAGACTTTTCGAGTGAGATTCAACATAAAATAACTAAACTTGACACTTTAGAATTGTCTAATCAACAAAGTGTCAGTGATATCTTGTATTTATGTGAGCCTAATAATTCTTTATTATGTGTTAATAATAGACATGTTGAGAGTGTGGATACACTAGTTGATCATATTGATGACTGAATTGATTCCTCTAGTAAGATTGTTTTACGTCCACCTACTGTAAACACATGTGCTTTGAAAGATAGCACATTATCAAGTGATGTTGGTGTTGATCAACTTGATTTTGAGTGTGGTTCACTAATTGAGGTACCTTGTGATGTGATTAAAGAGTCTCATGTTAGTGGTATTGTTTATCAAGTTGATCATTTAAATAGGAGTGACTCTTTGAGCATATCTTATGTTAAAGATCCGATTACTCATTTTTCTCATAGAGATCATGTGCGTGAAAATACTTCAAAAAATGATATTTGTCTTTTTGAGAGTAAACATACATGCTTTAATTCTCCTTCTTTGGTTGATCATTCTATCTTTATGTACAATATCTTGTTTGAAGATGATGACATCACTCCTAATGAAGTGCCTTATGGTGTGAACCTTGATTGTAGTATAATTCTTAAGGATTATACTTTTTATAATGACCCACTATGGTGTGAAGACATTCTTTCCAAAGATGGAAATCTCTTCCTATAAGATGAGAGTACACTTGTGGGAAAGGATTGTGATAAAAAAAAAGGTGGTATTCATTTTCCAATTGCTTCTCCCTCTTTGTGTGTTACAATTCTTGATTGTATGGCCAATGATATTGAGTCTAATAATGGTCTTACATATAAGGACACCTTGGATGAAGTTATTTTTTTGTGACACCTTTCTTTACTATCTATTTGCATAAATGATACTCATGCTTTTGTTGAGAGTATGTCTTTTATTGATAGGAGTAAAAATAGGGCAAATGGGTGTTTCCTTGACTCGATTATATGTTTTCCCTTCCCATTTGACCCCGGTGTTGGTTTACATTATGATTAGTATAGTAGTAACACCTATTATCCTTCATGTAATTCTTACTTAGTGTTCTTACTTGATCTGATGAGTTTGAATGAGATAAGTTTGACAACTTGTTTGGGAGTACCTTTGTATTTTACCCCAGTGATTAATTAGGAGTAATCCCATTCTTGAGGATAGCTAGTGTGTTGGGTGGAGTCTTAACTTGGTTTGACCTTTTTTATGATGTTGCACTTAGCTATGTGTGCTATCATGTGTTAGTTGGCTTAAAGAGGGAGTTGTGCTTTTCTAAATGTAGAACCATTGAGGACTTACATGTGTGGTATCTTAAACACAATGGTTCTTTTGATTCACCCCTTTGTCAATGTTTCCTATTTAGCCAAGTATTTCTTGATTTGTTGGGTTAATAACCCTTTGTGTCTCATTTTGATATTTGGTTATATGTTAAGTTTGTGAATCCTTGGCATGGTGATAGAGTAGTTATTTCTAACACTAACCCTTATACCATCTGGATCTTATTGTTTTATGTTTTTCCCATGGTTTTTCAAGGTTTGGGTACAAGGACGAATCTTTTTCAAGAAAGAGAGAATGATGCATGCACACCAAGCCAAGATAACGAGTTCAAGAGCATTGGATCAAGTCAATACTTTAGAGGCTTGGAGGGTGCTTGAGATGAAGACTTGAAGTCCAACAAATAGCTCAAATAGAAGAACAAGAAAAGAGGGAGAAAATGGGCCATGTATGCAAATGGCTATTTCATGAATTCTCATGAATTCACTCAAAGGAAGACAACCATACAAGATCCTTACTTCATTAAGAGTATATTTATAATAGCTAGTGTCTTTCTTTTCTATCCTAGTATAAATAGTAGTTTTCTTATTTCCTTAGAAAGATTATGTTTATGAATATTGAACTTGTCTTCTCTTTTGAGAGTTTGAGATCTTGTTGAAACTTTTGATTGTTTCAAGTTTAGAAAGAAGGGTGTCTTGAGAATTCTAATTTCCTTGAGGTTCTTCAAATAGGTTTGGTGTTTCATTTAAGTTTTCAAGAAGGTCTTTCATATTATAATTGGTTGTCTTGAATTCAATTTTTATGTCAACATTATATCCTCTTTATATTTAATTCTTTGTTTCTTCCATTTTTCCTTTATTCCATCATATATAACTTCTATAAAACATGAACTAAACTCAAAATCTTGAATTAAGTTCATAAGATTTGAGAAAATGATCTCTGGACATGAAATGGGAATGACCTCAAGAAATGACTTAAATTATGGAATTCACACTATTTTTCATGTAGGATTCAAAGATTTTTATAAAGAGATAAAGAAACTAACTTCAAGAATTTAATTCGAAGCCCTAACAGGATTTATGGAGGACATTAAATATTAAAATATGCTAGTAGGGAGAACAGGGTTCCTACACTAAAGATTAGCATTACATACCATAGCTATGGGAAGATGTTAGAATTTTTTAGAAGAATCTGAGAGATTGCTCTTTTTTCAGCCTTGAGTGTAGTTTCTTGAAATCCTTGGAGTTCTGCGAGAGAGGTGGAACTTATTGAAATGACCCAGAAACTGAGGTCATGATAGCACCTAACCTGACCCAACCTTTGTAGGTAAGCCTAACTCCAAAAGAGATATAAAATATAAAAAGAAGATAAATAATAATAAAATACGAGACTTTCGGATAATGTCAAGTCAAATATATAAAACAACTCCGAAATTAGAAATAAATACACCTCAAATCCCAAAATCTAGTTTCGTGAGTAAAGATTACTCAAAAACCAATATAGAGTAAGAAAATACATAAAAACTATCTTGGAATGTAAATAAAGACAACATAATGATAATGAGGAAATCTGGAACATGCTCCAGATGAGGAGCTCACATGTACTCTGAAATATGAAGGTTAAATAAGACTTGTGTTAAGCAAGCAGAGTAGTCAAGCCAAAAAAGAAAGAAGCGGTTTTCGTTCGATCGACAGAATCAATCGTACTATCAAATTAGCACGAACTTAGGTTTTGTGGGTCACTCTCAAACTGGGATTTGCACCGAAAGGGTATAGAAAGTAGGAGTGAGTATCGTCCACTTGTACTCAGTAGACAACATAGGATGACCATGCAGAGTAGAAAACTAAACATATAAAGAAAACTATGAGCAATGCTTCCACCTACATACATAAAAGTTCCGAATGTCGGCTCAAGCCGTACAACTCCTTAACATTATATATAGTATATCTTTAATAATAGTATAAGAGTAACTACACAACATATATACATAAAAGGAAGAATAAATTACACGATATCAATCACACAAAAGAAATTCGAGTAATGAAATGTAATGAGATGATAATGATGCAATGTCTCAATGTCAACTTATCTACACCTTCCGAGCATAAGCTTCTAGGACAAGACACATGGGGGGTTTGCAGCCCATATACTATAACAATCTTATCAATCAACCTTAATGACACATCCCTCAATGATAATAATCCCTCAAGTCAATGATAATATTCACATAATCCCCCACATGGGCAACACGATAAAATGAAAATCTCAAAAGATAAATCTCATAGTAAAATCTCCAACCCATAGAATGCTTTACATGAATGGTTAACTACCCAGCTTGATCTAAAGATAGTTAAGCCATAACCTACCTTGAAAGTCAAAACATGAGCCTGGACCCCTTAATAAAAAGCTTTTCCTTTTCGTGCAGCCTTGGAATGAACCCATTCTATCAAAAACAAAATCTACATGTCACTATGAATTTCATGATACCCATATTAGCCACTTTCATTTCGGGTCCCAAAACACTTTGAAAATCGATCCCAAAATAAAAGGGTAAAATTGGAAATTTTATAAAGAATCATGTTACCCATAAGTTAAGGGTTCTAAATATGAAAACGCATCAAAAACAAGTTGAAATCACACTTGAAGATATTGAAAACTATTTTCTCACTTTATGGAATAAAACCTAAAATCCTAAGTTTAAAATACGAGTTTTGAAGAAGTTTTTAGAGATAAAAACAATCGGTAATGATAGAAATAAGGTTTAGAAGATTACACAAATGGGTTTGATAAAAAATCCTCTTTGAAAGCACCTTTCCCGAGGTCTCAAGGTCCAACAGTGGTGAAAATGGGGTTGGAATTGCAAAAATAGAGTATTTATACTATTTCATGAATAGTACCTCGCGATCGTGGCACCCTCCATGCGATCGTGAGTGTCAAAGTTTGACCAGCATTAAATTGGTCATCGTGATTGCGGAGCTGCACCTCGCGATCATGATGAACAACCTAACTCAATCCACCAACAGAACTCTTTGTGATCACTGTGACCCACCTCGTGATCGGAATGAGTAAGTTGTTCAAGCACCGTGATCGCAACACGTGTCCATGCAATCACAATGATGGGCTAGATGCTGCATAAAGAAACTGTCTTGGACAAAATGTTTTCCTGATTGAACTCTCCGGATACATTTGGGACCCCATAGAAATAATTTGATAATACTACTAGGCTAATTTTGATGTTTCAAACTCAATGGAACCTTCAGATATACCAAATAGGTCATTATCAACAAGTTACCCCCCGAGAACCCTATTTAGGCTAAAATAACTAGTTTCTCATCTAAATGCCCAAAACTCTAAATAACAATTCAGAACTCGAACAAACCATGCTACTCACCTAAAAATAACATTCTCGATCTAATGGAGCTAACAGAATCACCATCCGACACTCAGATCACAAAATGTTGACCAAAGTCAAAAGTCTTACTTTAAAGGTTACTCAAAACCTCAAACTCATACAAATCACTCCCGAACTCTTAAGGGACTGTTCCAACCACCTACATAACTCATAAATGACATAAAACAATCATAGGGAAGGGAAAAATAGTCAAAACACATAAAAAGCTAAATATCACCATGAGGGTTGTTACATTATCCACCACTAAAACAACGTTTATCCTCAAATGAAAAAAAGAAGTATCTGAATCGGTAAAAACTAGGGGTATCTACTCCATATATCTGAATCAACGTCCCATGTAGCCTCCTCAATTGGGGGATGTCTCCACTGAACTTTCATGGAACCAATATGCTTGGATCTCAACTTTCAGTCTGCTTATCCAAATTAGCAATAGGCTCTTCCCCAAATGACAAATCATGATCTAATGCAATTTAATTCCATCGGATCGCATGAGAATCATCAGGATGGTATTGCTTCAACATCGAGACGTGGAATATTGGATGAATCAAATATAGGTTTGTAGGTAGAGCCACCTTTAGGCCACATCTCTAAACTTCTCAAGAATCTCAAAAGGTCCAATAAATCTCAAACTCAGTTTCCCTACTTCCCAAATCTCATCATACCCTTCATGGGTCATACCTTTAACAAAACCCGCACACCAACCATGAATACCACATCATGAACTCATCAATCAACCTAACTATTCTGCTTACTCTGGGAAGTAACAAGCCTCAGTTGAATCAATTTTACTCGATCCATCGAGTCTCTCAACAAATCTTGCCGCAAGGCCTAACCTTGAACAAATCAAACAATCTCATGGGGTATCTATACCTCCTCCCATATATGCCTCAAAAGGTGTTATCTGAATGCTGGAATAGTAGTTATTGTTGTAGGAGAATCTACTAAGGGCAAGAACTGGTCCCAATGACCACCAAAATTCATAACACACGCTCAAATCATGTCCTCTAACACCTGAATGGTCCACTCTGATAGACCATCTATCTGAGGGTGAAAAGTTGTGATCATCTGAAGCTGAGTACCTAACTCATTCTGCATAGAACACCAAATGTTTGAGCTAAACTGTGTACCTCTATCAGATATAATAAAGATTGGTACACCATGCAACTAAACAATCTCTTGAATATAGATCTTGGCCAACTTCTCTACATTATAATTCACATTCACAGGTACAAAGTGTGCGGATTTAGTCAATCTATCAACAATCACCCAAATGGAATCAAACCTCCCCAAAGTTAGGGTATACCGACTACAAAGTCCATAGTGATCCGCTCACATTTCCACTCCGGGATAGGCATCTTCTACATCATACCATTTGGCTCATACTTTACTTGTTGAAAATTCAAACACTCGGCCAAGAATCTACAATGTCTTTCTTCATCCTACTCCACAAATAGCATTGCTTCAAGTTAGGATACATATTTTCCGCTCCTAAATTAATGGTATACTTCAAAAAATGAGCCTTCTCTAAGATCAATCTAATCTAACCACCAACTCTCTTCTCATAAACACGACCACTAATCCTCAAAACACCCTCAGGATCAAGAGATGTAGTCTTTGCCTTACCACTCAACACTTAATCACGAATCATGCTCAACTTCTCATCGTCAAACTATTGAGCTCAAATCTGCTCGATCAATGAAGATCTAGCCTCAATATATGCCAAAACATGCCCAGGTGCTAAAATATCAAGTCAAACCAACTGGTTAGCCAAAGACTAAACGTCTAAAGCTAAAGGCCTCTCCTTCTCCAAAATATAAGCCAAAATACCTATACTCACTGCCTTTCGAATCAAGGCATACGCTACCATATTAGACTTGCCTAGATTATAAAGAATAGTGAAATTGTAATCATTAAGCAACTTTAACCATCTACACTGCCTCATACTAATATCTCACAGAATAAAGAAGTACTGAAAGCTATGATGATCAGATAAAATCTCACAATGAACCCCATACAAGTAGTATCACCATAATTTTAACACAAACACAACTGTGGCTAACTCCAAATCATTAGTAGGGTAGTTCTTCTCATGGTCCTTCAACTGTATTGAATCATAGGCTATCATCTTACCCTTTTGCATCAACACAACACCTAAGCCAACTCCTGTAGTATCACAAAACATGGTGAATCCCATGCCCTCCTCAAGCAAAGTCAAGATAGGTGCTGAAGTCAAAAACTCCTTGAGCTTTTGAAAGCTACTCTCACAATCATTCGACCACTAAAAAATAACCTTTTTTTTAGGTAACTTAGTCAAAAAAGCCATAATGAAAGAGAATCCCTACCCAAACCATCGATAATAGCCTGCTAACCCAACAAAACACTGAATCACAATAGGAGAGGTAGGTCTAGCATAATCAGGCATTACCGTCACCTTGTCCTAATCGACCATGATACCATCCTTGGTCACCATATAACCCAATAAGGAAAAAAAATCTAACCAAAACTCGTACATGGAGAACTTGGCATACAATTGCTCAACTCTCAATCTTTAAACTATGGCCCTGAAATACCTCACATGCTCAGCCTCATTCTTGGAATAAACCAAGATATCATAGATGAACACAATCACAAAAGAATTAAGATAAGGTTGAAACACTCTGTCCATTAACTCCATAAGTTAGTCAGCCCAAAAGACTTAACCAAGAAATCTTAATGGCCATACCACATCTAGAAACAATACAAGCCAAATTACAAAGATGAGAATTTGACTAGGAAATCAAAGAAAAACAATCAATAGATAAATAGGACAGATAGATAGACATAAAGAGGATAAAAGAAAAAGGAACTATTAAATATATTGAATTCCAAACCCCTAAATCTAACATCAACGAGCACCTTATCTCTTACGTTGGCTACAAATGAATCAAAACACCTTTACAATCACCCTTTCTAAACAAGATGCAACAAGAGCCCTTTCAAGATCCTCAAACACTCTCTTAAGAGTTTTCATTCTCAATAAATATCAAAAGCTAACTAAGACTAATGACTAGGGTTTAACTATTTATAGTCTATTAAAAATAGGCCCAAAAGTGACTCATTGATACAAATTATGAAAATAGCCATATTAGTAGACTGGACAAGGGTGACGACCTACCACTTGAGCTGTCACTGGCTTGGTGGTCTTCCACTTGAGCCGTCAAGTTGAGGCAGTAGCTCACTTGGTCTTTGTCTCCTCTTGACTAACCGCCAAGTGAGCCGTCAAGGACTTGGTGGTCTGTCCCATAAATCGTCAAGCCAAGGAAGTAGCCTTTTGGGTCCTTCCAAATGAATTCTAAGCTCCTAGTTATCAACCACAGATGGTATTGCTCTAATGTAGGCTCCAAAAGGGTCGTTCAAGTATGTTTTTATGCCCTTATGTAGATCATGTCTTGGATCTCCATGTGGTGACCTAGAATTATATGCCTCAAAGTATTGACGCCAATTTGGTATATATCATCCTCCCCTTTTTAAAAAGGATTTGACCTAGAATCTAAACCTTGCAAAACCATAGGGAAAACAAACAACCACAATATTCTCATGGCATAAGGGTAAGTGTTAGACAAAACAATCTTATCATCATGCCAAGGTTTCAAACACTTAACATATAGCCAAGGGTCCTTTATGTTTAATATGAAGAACTTATTAAAAAGTATACAAGGGAGCTGACTATGAGAGATACCAAGAGATAAGGACACCACAAAGGTCATAACGGCATTAACAAACCCAAAAGGTAAGACCAAATTCATTTTAGGATCCATAAGACATAATTGTTCCAATATCTCTCTAAGAGACCACACTAAATGTGGTGCCACTATTGGTTCAAAAGTCCACAAAAGTTTTCTAGGGTCAAAGATGTGAAAGACCCATATTGCATTCATACTCAAACAAGTGAACCAACTAAATGAAATCCCACCTCTAAATAAAATAATTCCACAACTAGCATGGGCATCATCATAAGCAAAGAGGTAGTATAGAAAGGAATCAAGCATAAGAGTCTCATCCAAGGAGTTACTATTTATAAGAATTCCATTAGTCTCAAGAGATTTAGAAAATAATTCACTCAAAGATGGAGTCAAAGCATTTAGGCACATAATACTCTTTATTTCTAAGAAACTCATGCCCATATAAGATGGTTATTCAACATAGTTATGAATGACATCATATGTAAAAAGGTAGTAAATAAAGGTGTTAAGGACACTATCCTAATCTAAAGTGCGCTCATGTGTAGGAACACACAAAGAGAAAAAGAAACATTTTAAGCACATAGAACCTCTCATTTTCAAACAAATTCCCAAGAGAAGGGAGTTCATAAAAGGAGGCATGCTACTAGGGGAGATAGAGAAACTATTATACATCAAACCAATCCAAGGCAAGAGGTTCCCCCAAGACATTTGGTTCCTTTTATTAATGTTAAACATGCCCCCAAGAGTTCCACTTGACACTTCAAATTGTCCAACCCTATGAAGGTGCTAAGAAGTCTTTAACAACCATGGAATCTTCAACAAATAAGTAATCAACTTGGCATCCATAATTTATGGTCCACACAACTTAAGCATAAGTGTGTCAAATAAGGATGCAAGTATATAAGAAATACCTAAAAGAGGCATGACACATTTGCCCTATGGTGCTCACGAATTATACCACCTTTAAGAAAGGGGCCATCAATTGCAAACAAGTAATAAGGAAAGGTATCACATAAGTGGAATTCATCCAAAGTGTTTTCAAGAGAGGACTCACTCTTTGACCTACAAGTCATAAAACCTTGGTCAAGAATGGAAACACACAATGGTGAATTCCCTTGGACCGTTTCATTACTCCCCTTATTTAAAGAACAATTATCTTTGTTGGAAATGCCTCCCATGCACAAATTAAGGCTATCAAGTGGATTTTAAGACCTCGAGAAAGACTTTCCATTATAGGGAAGGACACCAACAACCTTATTCAAACTTTGCTTGTCGTCTTGAGCAAGCACTAAGTTGGGTGTATAACAACCTCAACATTCCAGGAGGTCACCAAGAACATGGGTCAAGGCAATACACATTTTCCCCAAAGGTGCCAACCTCATAGATAGACATACCCTCTATACTACCATTAACAATATCATAAACAAAGAGAGGGTTGAGAAAGGTGTCACGTAAGTTAACTTCAACTAAGGTGTCCTCATGCATGTTCTGCTTATTAGATTTAAGATCATCACCATGAGTATCCTTAATAAAGGAAGCACACGAAGAAGAAGTAGAAGCATTTTCTAAACAAATAACACCTTCCTTTTCAAGGGAAAAATCCTCAAGTAGACACAAATCCCCACCAACATCAAGGAGATTATGACTCAAGTCACCGCAAGCATCAAGAAATTCATCCTAATATTCATAAAATATGGGTGGGGTGTCATACAAAGTATCACAACCAAAATCATTTTCATAAGAAAAATCACTAGTTGGGTTTCTCAAATGTGCAAGTAAATCAAAGCTATCCTTACCAATTGATCATTCTTTTTCAAAAATGAGAGATCACTATCAAGAATTGAATAGTTAGAACAATGTTCACTCAATCCCATATTCTTAATGGACTTCAAGAAATAGGATAACATGTGAATCTTCAACATACCATCTTTTCTTTGAAGCACACCAAGATGCACATCACTAGGTGTCAAGCAAGGAGTGATCTCACTATTTTCAAATGATACATCTTTCTTTGAGAGAGGATCAACAATCAAAAATAAGGAATTAAAACATAAAATTTCACTCTCAAAAAGATAAATTTCATCTTTCACAACATCTTCATTCCGATGATATCTATGAGAAAAACTAATAATAGGATCTACATCACATGATATGCTCAAAGGATCATTTCCATTCTAATGAACAACTCTATCAATGTCATCACTAACTTGAGGCTCAACAAGCACATAACAAATATGCTCAAGTAGTGGACTAAATTCACAAGTAAGTTGATCAATATATTTCCCCTTAGTCATGTTATCACAAATTAAAGGGCTATCCTCAGGTTCACATTCCACATCTAGATTATCATGATATGAATAAGAAATGGGTTCAACATCTAAGGAATTACATCCTACAAGTAGGAATCATACATGAATTTTTGCAAGATCAACTTCCTCATCATCATTACTAAGTTTATCAATGCACACATCTTTACTAGTTGTAGGCAATTCACATGCCGACTTAGACTTACCTTGATTTTCACAAGGGTCAACTAGTGTGTGAATACTCTTATCACATGGCAAGGGAACCTTATTCAATCTATAAGTACCAACATTAGGTGGACACAAATCGATCTTACTATAAGAATTTATTCAGTCATCTATAAGATCAACTAGTGTTTGCGAACTCACAACAAGAACTTGATCATTATGCAACATAGTGCTATCAAAAGTATCATAAAGGGAAGACACATCATGCTCAAACATAGACAAACCATCCCTTACACTTACTTGGATACTAGCCACATCATGACTTTTCAAGATCAAAGAAGTGCAAGAGTTAGCTTTGTTGCCTTGTAGCTTACAAGAAGTATGGTCTTTACCTTGGTATTTAACATGGGAGCTCATTTTCTCCATTGAGAAGGGCTCATCACATGGGATTTTTTCAATCCCATTCCCTTGAGTCAAATCCTCATAACTCTTCCCGAAGTTGGAATTCTTAGCTAAGAACTCTGTTAGGTCTTCAAGCATATGTTCGTAAGGAACTCTCCTTGGATCATCTATTGGAAGTACTTGTTCACAAACCTACACAAGAGAAGGGGTGATACTAGGTAAAATTCTAGTATCATGGTTAGTGGGTAACAAGGGATTGGTGTTGACAAGTCCCACAATCAAGTGTTCCTTGTCCACTTCTTCCAAGCAATTCCTTGGCTTTTTTATTTTAGTCAACTCTCTTCTTTGAGCCAAGTTTTTCTTCCCTTGCACAAGGGATGATTCCCTTTACCTCTTCTCAACTTCTTTCTTCCACAATACTTCCCAGAACTCTTTCATGATCTCATAGTCCCTACTCATTTGCTAGGGTGTCATGGTTCAAGAATATGTTTTTGTCCTCTAAATACAAGTAAGTATTTATTGGACTTTTCTCGATATTGAACCGACTTGTCATCTGTCTATGGTTTACCAAGCATCATATGACATGCTCTCAAATGCATCACATCACACCGTGCTTCACCTTGATACTTACCCACTCTAAAGTTAATGATTACTTATTTGGTCACCTTTATTGAACCATATTCATCGTACCATTGGAGCTTGTAAGGCTTGGGATGTTTTTCTGTAGGAAGTTTCTTTAGATTCACAAGTATACGAGACATAACATTAATACTTCTCTCCCCATCAAGGATAAAGGAACATATATTTTCCATCATCTCAAACCTTATATGACATAGGTTTTCACTTTTTTCAAGTTTCTCTTTCAAAGGTTCCCACACTAAGCACCTTAATGCATGAGATAAACTCTAATCTAACTCCAATTGCTCATCATACCCTTCCGAGATCACTAAGTTATGTCTATGGGTTGGAGAACTTTGGACTTTCTCATTTGGTACTACTTGTGAGTTGGTTTGGGAAGTAGAATCCATAGAGTCTAAGAACTCTGCAATGTTTGTTATTATACCTTCCATGCTTGACATGCTACCTTTAATGGAAGTTTGACCATCTTTCATCACTACCATTGTACCGTCTATGACCTTAATCTTTTCTCATATAGATTTCAATGTCTCACTTCTTATGAGAATTTAAGTTTCTTCATTTCGAAGCCATTGTACCTAGCAATTAAAAAAACTCAACAAAGATAACAACAACGTTAGCATTAAAAAAAATAAAATATCACAATCACTCGTGTTTACACACCATTGATTGCCTCACAATTGGATCGACTAATGTTGAAAGTTGGTTATACTTTGGTGGTACATAAGGTGTCGATTGCTACTCATGGCTGGAATAGATTATTGTTTGAAGGACTCAAATAAAGTACTTATGGACTTGAATCAAGAAGTTAACTATGAAGCTAAAACTAGAAAAGCTCAAAAGAAATAGGATGAAGAAAGAATATGGACTCGCGAACTAATCACAACTCAGTAGAGTGATTACTAGTTGTTAATTCGCTTAGGAATCAAAGAAAAGATGATTAAGAATCAAAGAAATGAAACTAAAATTCTAAAAATGAGCTTACTTAATTTGTTCACTGTGACTGCTTGGTTGGCAGTCTGTCAAGCTTGTGGTGGTCCATCAAGGGACCCATCACCCACTTCCAGAATGTATTCCCAACACTCAACTTGTGACTGATCAATTAACGGTCAGTCACAAGCTTGGCGGATCATCATAGAGCCCGTCACAACAAACCAGAATATTGCCAAAGTTGATGTATAGTGACGGCTTAGTTGGGGACTCACCTAAGGCTTGGAGATTAGTCAAGGGACCCTTCACCCTTATCCAGAGTGGGGCTTAGACTTTTACCATGGTGAAGATTTTTGTTGGTGGTCCGTCAATGGACCCGTCGCTTGAAACCAGTATGTTGCCTTTCCTTTGGTGTTATTACTTGATGGTTTGGAGATTAGTCAAGGTGTTGGTGGTTCACCAAGTGAACCTTAAGTCCTTAGAAGCCTTGAAAAAGCCTTGAGTTCCCTTTTGTACTCTATTTTTGTCCTTTCCTCGTTTGGAATTTGGAATATTCCTTGTATAAACAAGTACAACTCCTCTTTCATTTCCCCTTTTTGGATCAAACCTTATCTTTGGAATATTCTTCTTCAAAAAGACATGAAGATTATGAAGAACACAAGAACATTCAAAATTTGACCCTTAAGCAAACAAACTCAAAATTTGATAAAATTCAAAACCCAAGCTCCCGAACGCAACCCAAGCAATTTTAAGCTCAAAACCTCAACGAATAATTTCAGATTTGACAACTCACTTTAAATTTTCTTCGAAAGCAAGCTTCAACAATGGTGGAGCACACAATTCTTCTCGAATTAAGTTCAAATTTTGGATAACGACTCAATTATTACTAGGGAACAATATTCTAGTACTAGAAATTGAAGAAGACTCAAAAATCAAAAAACATAAAATTTTAAAAACACCAAAAATGTGAATACTACTTTTTTTGTGATTTTCGAGATAACAAACCCAAGATTGAATTCATGGGAACGAACTCAAGCTTTGCTCTGATACCAAACACTAAAAACCAAATTACAAAGACGGGAATTTTACTACGAAATCAAAGAAAAACAATTGATAGATAAAGATGATAGATAGATAGACACAAAAAAGATAGAAGAAAAAAGGAAATATTGAATATATTGAATTCCAAACCCCTAATTCTAACATCCACGAGCACCTAATCTCTTACGTTGGCCACAAGCGAATCAAAATGCCCTTACAATCATTATTTCTAAACAAGATGCAACAAGAGCCCTTTCAAGCTCTCAAACACTCTCTCAAGAGTTTTCACTCTCAATCAATATCAAAAGCTAACTAAGACTAATGACCTAGGGTTTAACTATTTATAGTCTATTACAAAGAGGCCCAAAACTGACCCATTGATACAAATTAACAAAATAGCCACATTAGTGGACTAGAAAAGTGATGACCTGCCACTTGAGCCATCACTGGCTTGGTGGTCCATCACTTGAGACATCAAGTTGAGGCAGTAGCTCACTTGGGCTTTGTCTCCTCTCAACTAACCACCAAGTGAGCAGTCAAGGCCTTGGTGGTCCATCCCATGAACCGTCAAGCCAAGGCAATAGCCTTTGGGTCCTTCCAACGGCATTCCAATCTCCAAGCTATCAACCACACATGGTATTGCTCTAAAATCGGCTCCAAAAGGGTCCTCCAAGCATGTTATTGTGCCCTTATACGGATCATGGCTTGGATCTTCATGTGGTGACCTCAAATTATATGCCTCAAAGTGTTGACGTTGATTTGGAATGTATCAAGAAAGTTGTCTTCCAATTATGCAAAGCTCTAAACCTCAATTGATGGCAACCATATCTTAAGTCGATCTTAGAAAATACTAAGTCACCCTGAAGCTGATCAAACAAATCATCGATGTGAGAAAGAGGATACTTGTTCTTGATAGTCACACTGTTCAATAATTGATAACTAATTCACATGAGCAAGGATCCATTTTTCTTCTTTACGGCCAAGACATGAACACCCCAAGGAGACACACTCGGTCTAATAAAACCCTTACTCAACAAATCATGTTATAGCTACTTTAATTCCTTTAACACTACTAGGGCCATCCTATATGGAGGAATAGAAATGTTCTTAGTGACCTACTCTACATCTATAGAAAAATCAATATCCCTATCTAGAGGAACACTAGGTAAGTTTGTATAAAACCTGTCCATGAATTCCCTAATGATTATCACAAAATCCAAGAGCGATAGTGAATCAACACTGGTATCATGCACGTAGCCAAATAGAAAAGATACTATCATGCCCCAAGTACCATTGAGATGGACAGTCACCCATTGTTGTAAAGTCTCAGGAGAAACAACTCATAACCTTGTACTTCCTATATTTTTCTATGAACATTCGAAGATACTGCCAAAGATGGGGTATTAAGCTTTGATGAAAGTAAACCACGTAGACAAGTCCAAAACTATATATACATGAATTGGTCGTTGGGACTATAGTGACTAGAAGACAAGGCACAATAACACTTTACTTTACAGTCTATAAAGCCTCTAAAAAAGATATAAACTTATTTAAGGTCAGGACAAGCCCCCACCTTACACTTAACTACTATATAATACCAAAACATATATAACAAACTCAGAAAGCACTAAATCAACCTGGAGCTCACCAATAGCCGTTGGATGTTCTGTGCTCCTACTACAGATAGCTCTTGTGCCTGCAGCATGAAATGTAGGTCCCCACTAAGGGACGTTAGTACAAAAGAATGTACTAAATATGTAAGGATAAAAGTAACTACACATAAAGCAAGAGGTCAAATGAAATTCGGTACAAGTGTATAGATAATACTTATAGACCACCTTTGTTTTTATCCAAGAACAATGTAAATTATATTCTTTACTTCCCTTTACCCTTCTTTCCTTTATAATCTTTGTAAGCCATGTGATACAAATGACCAACTGACCAGTAGTAAATACATATGTTGGGATTGCCCCATGCTAAGCTTACAACCCTGAGATACCACCCATATATAAACTGATTGGGATAGGATCATACTAGGCTTTCACCCCTGTGCTGCCACCCACATATAAAGAGATCAAGATCGGCCCATGCTAGGCTTTGCCCCTGAGCTTCCACCCAGACATAACCAAATTTGTGTTACTTAGTTTATTAAACCTTTGAGATTGTTACTTTGATGTTCATGACATTATTTAGCTTTAGGACAATAGTCCACTACTAAGAGACATATGAATAAACACTTGACGCAGCAACAATGAGGTAGGGAGCAATTTATACACAAATGAAATACTTAGGAGCTAAAATAAAACATGGATCTTATTTGACTAAAAGGAGAACTCATGAAAATTGTTATTGAATATAGACACGCAGATTTAATAACAAGCATGTATTGAAATATTTTAACATATTAGGGAGTGAGACATTTGAGATTGCACACTCCCACTATGTATCATTTTCTATAGGAGAACTTTGGAAGTTTACTTCATAATACAAGTGTTGGATTTCATGCCAAAGAACACAAAATAGAGTAGCCTTACATACCTTGTTGTCCAAATCTGATATTAACCCGAATTAACTTAAATTAACCTACTGCCTTTCTGATTACTTATCTACAATAAAGTATGTGGTATAACTAGTATTAGTATCTAATCAACACATTTGGGCTACTTAAGCTCACCAAAACAGTAGCCGGGCAGTAAGCTCGTAATTTAGCAAACCAAGGGCGTTCTTTCAACCCCTTCTCCTCTAATTACATGTGTACAACACATGAATGTATATGAGATCCTCGGAAACTCCCTTGGCTTCATATTATGTACAAAATATTTCACAAAGTGGTGGTGGATAGTGGGCTCCTACAACAACTAATTAGGTGGTGTATCACTACATCCCTCTTATATATTTCAATATAAGCCATTCACATCCTTTTCCCGCTTCAACCAAACTATCCCCAATATGTATACATAAAGCAGTCCCTAAAACAACCACAAATATCCTTCTTAATAGAAACACAACATTGAATTCACCATCCCTAAAGTTCTTAATAAATATACATCCATAATTCTTCACTCAATCTTGTATGTTAGGAGGGGTAAAATAGGAAGTAAACTTACCTAAGTCTCTGTAAATTCCTATTAATTGCATGTCATGCCCCAAATACCATTGAGGCAGACTGACACCAGAAGCCGATAAGGCCCGGGCGAACCAATCTTCATCTATGTCTATTCATATGCATGTCATTCACGAAACACCACTATCACGTATAGAGATATAAGATACCAATAGCGGAAGTCATGGAAACATGTGATATATACATATGTGAAACTTGGCCGTTAGGGCCATCAAGACAAAACATACGTTCCTTACATTTCCTTCATCTGTCCCCACAACATCTACAAAGCCTCTACAGATGCATAACCATAACCAACCTAGAGTCGGGACAAGACCCCGCTCTATACACATATACAATACCAAAATAAATGTACATAGACATCTCAGAAAGCCCCGAACCAACTGGATCTCACCAATATTCTGCGAATTTCTCGTAGCCTACTGCGGAGGTCTACTAGCACCTGTTCCTGCAGCATGTAAGGTAATCCCCCCCAAGGAAATCAGTACGAAGAATGTACTGAGTATGTAAGGCCATAAGAAATTGTAAGTCACATAATTATTCCAATGAAATAAAATATAAGAGAATAGTCAATATGGATAAGCCATCGTTCTGCATATGTAGAACCATGTAACTTATATTCATTATTTTGTTTTGCTTCTAATGGTTATTCATCATCACTCATCTCATATCGTACCCGGGCCCCAACTGATCAGTGGGTCTTAACATAACATAACGTTATGTTAGGATCGGCTCGAGCTAGGCTTATGCCTCTAGAGATGCCACCCATAAATCAATATATCGAGTTTGGCTCGAGCTAGGTTCTTACCTCTAGAGCTGCCACCCATAAACCAATATATCAGGTTCGGCTCAAGCTAGGTTCTTACCTCTAGAGCTGCCCCCTGTCAGGATTGGTCTGAGCTAGGATTATGCCTCTAGGACTGCCCCCTAATCCAACAAATTCAGGATCGGCTCAACCTAGGCTTATGCCTCCAGAGCTACCACCCGTACTCTTAAAACCCACAAATATGCATTACTTAATTTCTTACTTTTGAGAGATTGATATGTTGATGAAGAATGTACTGAGTATGTAAGGCCATAAGAAATTGTAAGTCACATAATTATTCCAATGAAATCAAATATAAGAGAATAGTCAATATGGATAAACCATCGTTCTACATATGTATAACCATGTACCTTATATTCATTATTTTGTTTTGCTTCTAATGGTTATTCATCATCACTCATCTCATATCGTACCTGGGCCCCAACTGATCAGTGGGTCTTAACATAACATAACGTTATGTTGGGATAGGCTCGAGCTAGGCTTATGCCTCTAGAGATGCCACCCATAAATCAATATATCGGGTTTGGCTCGAGCTAGGTTCTTACCTCTAGAGCTGCCACCCATAAACCAACATATCAGGTTCGGCTCGAGCTAGGTTATTACCTCTAGAGTTGCCCCCTGTCAGGATTGGTCTGAGCTAGGATTATGCCTCTAGGACTGCCCCCTGATCCAACAAATTCGGGATCGGCTCAACCTAGGCTTATGCCTCCAGAGCTACCACCCGTACTCCTAAAACCCACAAATATGCATTACTTAATTTCTTACTTTTGAGAGATTGATATATTGATAGTCACAATATTATTAGAGTTTTGGAATATCAGTCCATGAGTAAGAGACATATGAACAACATTTGATCCACGAATAAGGAACATAAGAATAACAATACATGACAACCTGAAATGAGATGCCTTTGAACATTTGTGAATGGAACAAGTATAATGACAATGAGAACAATATGTCCTGTAGAATGATACGGTAAGAGTAACCTTACATACCTTATGATCTCAACATAAATACACAGTCCTATAAGTGAACACAATGATCCAACTCCTTCCTTACGTGTTACTATACATCACAAGTTCATAACGGAGCTTACATTAACAATCAACTACCTTATAAGGGCATGGGACGACAATGAATTACATGATGGCTCCATAACGTCATTTTACCTTTTTACAATACCATTCACGTCATTATAATACCAAAAACATCATAACATTCCATACATTGACCAAGACATCATAAACCAATAACATTTCATACCAAGTTTATCCTTTACACTTCCACATTAACACTACGCCATAATTCCTCCATCCAGTCATCTCAATACCTTTACCAATACCACATGAACAATAATCCATAATTGATATCATTCAAAGCACCTTTGGGACACTCCTTTAAATTCATTCAAAAGGTACCATAAGTTGATAATTGCATCCATGAAGGGTATAGGAGTTTCGGGGGTTCAAAGAGAGACAAAAACATACAAAATAAACTTATGGGCTTACCTGTGAAGCCACCCGGGCCCCTAGGTGGATGAGGTGTGGCCGCAGGTGACCCTTGGCAGTGTCCAGAGGCACCTGCATTGGCACCTACGCCCGCAGGTTCTCCAGATGCGAGGGCAGATGCCCGGTTCGGCCAAAAGGGGTCTCTTTTGGGTCCTTTTTTGTAATAAATGTTCCATGATAATAAATAAGCTTCTCCTAAAATATTTTATATCATATTAGATGCCAAATAACAGCCATGGTTTCACAACGCACATAAACATTACCAAACTACATTTTTCTTTCAATACGTCACCAATTCCACAATTTCACAACAAAAATTCCAAATGTTATACCTTAGGATAAATAAAGTTAGGGACATAAACACATCATATATATTTATATTTAATCCATCAAATTTTCCTCCTTCAATACCATAAGTCCATTTTAAAGTTTACAAGGCAAAACCCTTTTCCGATTGCAAAAATAGACAATTTTACGCACAGTGAACTGTCCAACACTTTGCCAACATAACCAACATGATTTATACACAATATTAAGCATATAATATACTAAAACATGAGAATAAATAATTACCAAATCTTGCAAGAGAGTGATCTTGTCCAAAGGAATGAAGGCTTAGGGTTTGTGAGATGAGAAATATCTTGTGGAAATTTCTAGATTTGGCATGTGTGTCTCTAATGAATAAAATCTGATTTTCCTTGCCTTATATAGTCCCTCAATGGTCATCCTTGTCCACATACTTAGTATTAAATGTTGTGTTTACTTGGTCAATGGTAGAATGGGTCTTTTGCCCCATTTGGGCCATGTCTTTTAATTCATTTTGGGCCTCATTTGGGGCCCAAATCACAAAATTAACTTAGCCCGCAAATTTAATGTATAATACACCAACATTCTCATGTTTAAATAATTCCATAAATGTTACGGTAATCAACTAGGTTCGAAAACATACGGGGTGTTACATTCTTCCCCCCTTAGAAACATTCATCCTCGAATGTTAGTAACATTATCTCATTGAAACAAATTGAAATCTATGTGTATCATTCATTTTCTCATATACACACGATACTTTTAGAGACTTAATTGTTATTTCTTCAATTCCGCACCTTGAACTTTTTCTTCTGTTTACAACAAATATGGGTACTTGAGATTTCATCATTCCTTCGGTTCCCCATCTATTTTCGTCTACTTGTTGATTCCGCCAATAGTACCTTTACGAAAATTACTTCTTTATTTGTTTAATCCCCTTGCTTATCGATCAAGAATAGTAGTAGGCACGTCTTCACATATGATATCCACCGTAACTTGTACATCTCTCCTATGCATTTTCGAAGCATTGAAACATGGAACACTAAATAAACTGTAGGGAGTTCTTAGGGTAGTGCTAATTTATATGCAACTTACCCAAATCTTCGGGTAATCTCATATGGCACGTTATACAGGGCCAACTTTCATTTCTTTCCAACTCTCATTACCCCTTTCATTGGTGACACTGGCAAAACTACCCAATCACCTATGGCCAAGTCTAATTCCCTTCTTCTACTATCGACATATGACTTGTCTCGACTTTGGGCTGTTTGTAGCCACTGTTGTATCACCTTGACTTCTTATATAGCTTGATGAACAAGATTTGGCCCAAGTAAAGCAGTCTAACTTTCTTCAAACCATCCACTTGGTAATCTACACTTTCTCCCATATAAGCTTCATATGGTGTCATTTTGATACTTGAATGATAGCTATCATTGTAGACAAATTTCATAAGAGGTAAATGACCATACCAACTACTTTTAAAGTTCAATGTGCAAGCTCGTAACATATCTCCACGTGTTTCGATGGTACGTTCTGTTTGTCTGTCTGTCTGATATAATAGCAATTGGAATCCCATGTAACCGTATTATCTCTTTAACATACAACCTTGCATAATTTCCGACTGCACAAGTGGTCCTGACAGGTAAAAAGTGTGCTACTTGGTAAGTCTGTCAACTATCATCCACATGGAATCAAATTTCCAAAATGTACGAGGCAAACTTATGATAAAACCCATGTTAATCATATCCCTTTTTTCAAACTGGAAGATTTATATATATTGCATATAACTGCCAGGTTTCTGATGCTCCACTTTTACTTGTTGACAGTTTTGACATTGATTTACAAATTTTGCAATGTTCTGTTCATGTAACCTTACCAATACATCTCTTTTAAATCATGGTACATTTCGATTGCTCCCGGATGAATAGAATACCGTGAATAATGTGCTTCCATCATAATTCATTTCCTTAACTCATCTATATCCAGTACACAAAGTCTACCCTGGGCATTGAAGTACTCTCTCTCTCTTGCGTATAATCAAATGCCTTCGTCAAACCTTACTGTCATTCCTTGTCAGCTGCAGTAAAAATAGGATTTTCACATATTGGTTTTCCTTTACTTAAGCTACTAATGAAGACTCTGCCGCATTTTACACATTAATTATTTCATTCAGAGTTTCAAGAAGATGAACCCCCAAGCTGCCTAATTGATGTAGATCCTTGACTATACCCTACTTTTCCGTCAACTGGCTGCTAGTGCTTTCTATTGTTTTGCAAATTAATACATTGGTTACCACGTTTGCTTTTCCCAGATGGTATAAGATATTACTATCATAATCTTTTAGTAATTCCGTCCACCTTCGGTGTCGTAGTCTGTTACGAATTCCAGCCGCTTTCGCTGCCTCAAATTTAGTTCCTAGTTTTGGTCCTTCTGCTTGAAAATATACTACTACAAACTTTTATGATCTGTATAAATCAACGTGAACCCCATACAATTAGTGGCGCCATACCTTTAAAGCAAATAGCATCACTGTTAACTCAAGATCATATGCGGGATAGTTTCTTTCACGTGGCCATAACTGTCGTGAGGTATACGCTATTACATTACCATGCTGCATCAATACACATCCAAGGGCAACCCCGGAAGCATCACAATACACTGCATAACCTTTTGTGCCTTTGGCAAGTATTAAAACTGGTGTGGAAGTTAAGTTATCTTTCAGCTCTTGGAAACTTTTCTCACATGCATCGTTTCACTAAAACTTAATTCCCTTGTGTGTTAGATTCGTTAATGGTGCAGCAATAGAAGAAAACCCTTCCACAAATCTTCTGTAATAACCTGCCAATCCAAGAAAACTATGAATCTCTGTAGGTGTCGTAGGTCTTGGCCAATTTTTTACCGCTTCAATCTTTTGAGTATCAACTCAAATTCCTTTATCTGACACAATGTGACCCAAGAATGCTATGGATTTTAACCAAAATTCACATTTAGAGAACTTGTCATACAACATACAAATCCCGGAGAATCTGTAACACTTGTCGTACATGATTGGCATGGTCCTCTTGTGATCTCGAATAAACCAAAATATCATCTATGAACACGGTCACAAATACATCCAAGAATGATTTGAACACCCTATTCATGAAATCCATAAAAACATCTGGCGCATTTGTTAGTCCAAATGACATAACTGAGAATTCCTAATGGTCATACCGTGTTCGAAAAGCTGTCTTGGATATATCTTTTTCTCTAACTCTGACTTGATGATAATCCGGTCTCAAGTCAAGTTTTGTCAATATGTAGAACCCTGTGAGTGGTTAACTAGATCGTCAATTCTAGGGAGGGGATATTTGTTCTTGATCGTTACCTTATACAGTTGCCAATAGTCAATACACATTCTCAATGTGCCATTTTATTTTTTTTTCTTTTTATATCACGTAGCTCTGCTGGAGCCATTTTATACAGAGGAATAGAGATAGACGAAATACTTGGCATGACGTCACATCAATACTAAACTCTACTTCCCGTTCTGGGGGTAAGCTTGGAAGATCATCAGGAAATACATCGAGGAATTCATTAACCATCGAATCCGATTAAGGAATTGGTGGTTTCACATCAGTATCTTGCACACAGACTAAATGACATACATACCCCTTGACTATCATTTTCCTTGCTTTCAGATAGGAAATAAATTTTTCCCTTTGGTGCCCCCACATTACCCTA
The DNA here is from genome assembly GCA_031232105.1 of Capsicum rhomboideum. Classification (NCBI taxonomy): domain Eukaryota; kingdom Viridiplantae; phylum Streptophyta; class Magnoliopsida; order Solanales; family Solanaceae; genus Capsicum; species Capsicum rhomboideum. The sequence continues at coordinate 59,852,529 of CP124718.1, forward strand.
CCATTCAAGAACATTTTCTTGTGGAAAATGAAAATATCCCTTCTTAGACAGACAATATACTGTGGCATAATAAAAACCCAACCAATCCATACCTGTTCTGACATCAATATCCACCATTTTCAATTTAATAAGATCAGCCAATGTATCATGGCCACACACAGTTATCACACAATTACGATACACTCTTTTAGCTGCAATAGATTCACCTGTTGGTGTAGATACCTCAAATGGCAAATGGGTTAACTAAAAATTCTAGTGTCCTTGCAAATTTTTTTATTTTTTTTAACACTCAATGGAGTAACATATGATAGGGTAAAACCCGAATCATTCAGTACAAATACATTATGTGAAAAGACAAATAATATACCTGTAACTTTATCAGGAGAAGCCTCAAATGTCTGCCGATCTACCACGGCATAGGTACTGTCTAAAATTCTACTAGAACTAGCTGCTCCTCTAGCCCCTTTACCATGACCATCAGGTTGTACATATGATGAGGATAATGCAACGGCTTATATCGTAAGTCGTGTCATACCACCCATGCCTCTTCATGGGCACTCTCTCACCATGTGTCCTGGCATGCCACACCAAAAGCAAACATTTGTTCCCAACCAGTATTCACCTAAATGTAACCTTCCATAGCGCTGGCACTACTGACGAGGAGATCTCAATTGACTCATACTTCCTCGTGCTCGATCCCCCACTATCCATAAGTCCTGAGTCTCACTTTCTTGCCCAAACCGGTTGCTTCTAAACCCTTGGAATAGAGGGGGAGTATTTGTTGTGGAATAGAGAAATGATGGCCTAGGTGGTTTGTGAAAAATTCGAGGCCCAAAGCCTCCTTGGGATGCCATGACCTATCCTATGAGTTTAGCTATTTTTGACGATCCTCCTTTTAATTCTTGCATCCTCCTCCTCTGCCTCTGTCCCACCTTTTGCTGCACAAGATCTTGTCTTTGAGCTTTGCAGTAACTACACGGGTCAATATTTGCACCGCACTCATTAAATCCTGCTCAATAGTATTAACGGGTAGTTCCGAAGACACTTCTCTCCTTCTCGGCTTTTCTGGAGCTGGAAAACCAAAAGAAGCCCGCGATGCAAATTCAGTGTCAGCTCCACCTTGACTAGCTTGGTCAGGTGGTAATTTACTCAGTCATTCACCGTCAAGTATATCTACCTGCTTACCCTTTCCTGTACCTCTTCTTGTCATCGGCAGTTTACTATATCAAATAAAACCAATTCCAATGGTCAGATATAATTTTTTTTTCCACTTACACTTTTGGCTCTATTGCATGATCTAGAAATGAAGAAAAGAAACAACTCCTAAATGTCCCATAGCCTCCTACTTATAAATGTGGTGCACAACACATCCATACGCAAGACTCTACGCAGACACGGTTTTGTAGACACCCTTAGAACGACCTGCTCTGATACCACTTTTATCAAGCCCCAAATCCCATTGAGGCAGACTGGCACCCGAAGCCGATAAGGTCCGGGAGAACCAATCTTCATCTATGTTTATTCATATGCATGTCATTCACGAAACACCTCCATCACGTATAGAGATATAAGATACTAATAGCAGAAGTCATGGAAACATGTGATATATACATATGTGAAACTTGGCCATCAGGGCCATCAAGAAAAAACATACATTCCTTACATTTCCTTTATCTGTCCCCATAACATCTACAAAGCCTCTACAGATGCATAACCATAACCAACCTAGAGTCGGGATAACACCCCGCTCTATACACATATACAATACCAAAATAAATGTACATAGACATCTCGAAAAGCCCCGACCAACTGGAGCTCACCAATATGCTGTGAATTTCTCGTAGCCTACTGCGGAGGTCTACTAGCACCTGTGCCTGCAACAAGTAAGGTAACCCCCTCCCCCCCAAGGGAGATTAGTACGAAGAATGTACTGAGTATGTAAGGCCATAAGAAATTGTAAGTCACATAATTATTCCAATGAAATAAAATATAAGAGAATAGTCAATACGGATAAACCATCGTTCTGCATATGTAGAACCATGTACCTTATATTCATTATTTTCTTTTGCTTCTAATGGTTATTCATCATCACTCATCTCATATCGTACCCGGGCCCCAACTGATCAGTGGGTCTTAAGATAACATAACGTTATGTTGGGATCGGTTTGAGCTAGGCTTATGCCTTTAGAGATGCCACCCATAAATCAATATATCGGGTTCGGCTTAAGCTAGGTTATTACCTCTAGAGCTGCCACCCATAAACCAACATATCAGGTTGGGCTCGAGCAAGGTTCTTACCTCTAGAGCTGCCCCCTGTTAGGATTGGTCCGAGCTATGCCTCTAGGACTTCCCCCTAATCCAATAAATTCGGGATCGGCTCAAGCTAGGCTTAGGCCTCTAGAGCTACCACCCGTACTCTTACAACCCACAAATATGCATTACTTAATTTCTTACTTTTGAGAGATTGATATGTTGATAGTCACAACATTATTGGAGTTTTGGAACATCATTCCATGATTAAGAGACATATGAACAACACTTGATCCACGAATAAGGAACATAAGAATATCAATACATGACAACCTGAAATGAGATGTCTTAGAACATTTCGGAATGGAACAAGTATAATGACAATGAGAACAATATGTCCTGCAGAGTGATACAGTAAGAGCAACCCTACATACCTTATGATATCAATATGAATACATAGTCCTATAAGCGAACACAATGATCCAGCTCCTTCCTTACGTGTTACTCTACATCACAAGTTCATAATGGAGCTTATGTTAACAATCAACTACCTTACAAGGGCATGGGACGACAATGAATTACATGATGGCTCCATAACGTCATTTCTCCCTTTTACAATACCATTCACAGCATTATCATACCAACAACATCATATCATTCCATACATTGACCAAGACATCATAAACCAATAACATTTCACACCAAGTTTATCCTTTACACTTCCACATTAACACTACGTCACAATTACTCCATCCAGTCATCTCAATACCTTTCCCAATAACACATGAACAACAATCCATAATTGATATTTGATACCATTCAAAATACCTCCGGTACACTCCGTTAAAGTCATTCAAAAGGTACTATAAGTTGATAATTGCATCCATGAAGGGTATAGGGGTTCCAAGGGGTCAAAGAGAGACAAAAACATACAAAACAAACTTCTGGGCTGATCTGTGAAGGCACCTGCTTCCACAGGTGAATGAAGTGCGGCCAGTGTCTAGAGTCACCTGCGTTGGCACCTGCGCTCGCAGGTGCTCCATACGCGAGGGCGGATGTCCGGTTCGGCCAAAAAAGGTCTCTTTTGGGTCATTTTTTGTAATAAATGGTCCATTATAATAATTAAGCTTCTCTGAACATATTTTATATCATATTAGATGCCAAAGAACATCCATGGTTTCACAACGCACATACACATTACCAAACTACAGTTTTGTTTCAATACGTCACCAATTCCATGCACAATTTCACAACAACAATTCCAAATGTTATACCTTAGGATAAAGCAAGTTAGGGACATAAAAACATCATAAATATTGATATTTAATCCATCAAATTCTACTCCTTCAAGACCACAAGTCCATTTTCAAGTTTACAAGGCAAAACCCTTTTTCGATTGTAAAAATAGACAATTTTATGCATAGTGAACTGTCCAACACTTTGCCAACATAACCAACATGATTTATACACCATATCAAGCATATCATATATTAAACTATGACAATAAATACTTACCAAAGCTTGCAAGAGAGTGATCTTATCCAAAGGAATGAAGGCTTAGGGTTTGTGAGATGAGAAATATCTTGTGGAAATTTCTAGATTTGGCATGTGTGTCTCTAATGAATAAAATCTGATTTTCCTTTCCTTATATAGTCCCTCAATGGTCATCCTTTTCCACATACTTAGTCTTAAATGTTGTGTTTACTTGGTCAATGGTAGAATGGGTCTTTTGCCCCATTTGGGCCATGTCTTTTAATTCATTTTGAGCCTCATTTGGGGCCCAAATCACAAAATTAACTTAGCCCACAAATTTAATGTATAATACACCAACATTCTCATGTTTAAATAATTCCATAAATATTATGGTAATCAACTAGGTTTGGAAACATATGGGGTGTTACATTGCAGTCCTTCCACTTAAGCTAAATAACAAGAGAAAAGCATATTATTAGCCAAGAAACATAGGGCAGCCAAATTGTAGAAATGGACAGAACTATAGGTTAAGCATGAACCATACGATTTCCTAATCTCTTATAAAGGAATTAAGCTAAAATTAGTAGTATCCTTACTTACCTTAACTTGAAAAGATAAGGGTTTCTTCACGAATCCTAGGAGGAATTTTAACATTGTTGTTTTTGGTGTAGAGATAACTTGACAGCTAAGGAGAGAAATTTGGAATTTTGATTAAATTATAATGACTAAAAATCTACTGGATTAACCCTTAAATAGACTCCTCTAAACCTCCTCTTTTAGCTCTATTTTTAGCCACATATTGGTCCAAGTAGGTTATGCACCTACTTAAGGAGTTGAAGCTGCTCATTGGGGTAGACAAGCACCCGTAGCCATAAAGGCCCGAGAGCACCCACACTTAATCTTGTACTTCTCATGCATGTAACTATGATAATCAAAGGTTCTTCCAAGTATGGATATGATGCATTGATAAAAATAAACCACGTAGGCAAGCCTAAAACTATATATACAAGACTTGGTCGTTAGGGCCATAATGTCTAAAAGACATACAAAGCCTCTAAAAGATCCATAGACTTAGTTAAGGTCAGTATAAGCCCCCGCCCTACTCTTTACAACTATACAATACAAAAACAAATATAATAGACTTGGAAAGCCGCAAATCAACCTGGAGCTCACCAATAGCCGTTGGATGTCCTGTCCTCTTACTGGGGAGGTGTATTAGCTGCAGCACCTATGCCTGTAGCATTAAATGAAGGACCCTCATGAGGGACTTCAGTACAAAAGTATGTACTGAATATGTAAAGCTGAAAGTAACTATACATAACACAAGATCTCAAATGAAATCAGGTACAAGTATATAGATAGTGCTAATAGACCATCTTTACATATATTTCTGGAATTGTGTGCATTACATTCCTTTCTTACTTTATTCTTTACTTTATAATCTTTATAAGCTATGTGATACAAATGACCCACTGATAAGTGGTACATACACAAGTTGGGATCAGTCCATGCTAGGCTTATGCCCCTGAGCTGCCACCTATATATAAACAAATTGGGATTGGCCCAAGCTAGGCTTGTTCCCTTGAGCTGCTACCCATATATAAAGAGATCGGAATGATCCCATGCTAGGTTTTCATCCCTGAGCTGCCACCCAAACATAACAAGATTTTCATTACTTAGTTTATTTATATTTTGAAATTATTACTTTAGTTGTCATAACATTATTGAGCTTTGGGAAAATATTCTACCAGTTAGAGACACATGAATAAACTTGATGTAGTAAAAATGAGGTAGGAGCAGTCTGTACACAAATAAAATGCTTACGAGCTGAAATAAAACATGGATCTTATTTTACTAAGAAGATAACTCTTGAAACTTGCTAGTGAAAGTAGTCATATAGACTTAATAATAAGCATGCATTGAAGTTTTTAACACATTAGGGAGTGGGAACAAGTTCATTAGCTACATTGTTGATCGTATGTTGCCACTATGTATCATTTTCTATAGGAGAACTTTGGAAGTTTACTTTGTAACATAAGTGTTGAATTTCATGCCAAAGAATATAAAATAGAGTAGCCTTGCATACCTTGTTGTAGAACTCCAATGTTACCCCAAATTAACATTCTTCCCTTCAGATTACTTATCTATAATGAAGTACGTGGTAAAACTAGTATTAGTAGCTAACTACAAAATTTGGGCTATTTAACCCCACTCAAATAGTAGCCGGGCAGTACACCCATAATTTACCAAATCAAAGGTGTCCTTTCAACCCTTTCTCCACTAATTGCCCATTGTTGTAGAGGCCTGAGAGGACCAACTCATAACCTTAACATTCAAAGATGCTACCAAAGATAGGTATTAAGCTTTGATGAAAGCAAACAACATACACAAGCTCAAAACTATCTATACATGACTTGGCCATTGGGGCCACAGTGACTAGAAGATAAGACACAACAACACTTTACTTTACAATCTACAAAGCCTCTAAAAGAGATATAAACTTAGTTAAGGTCAAAACAAGCCCCCCTCTTACACTTAAATACTATATAATACCAATACATATATAACAGATACGGAAAGCATCGAATCAACTTGGAGCTCACTAATAGCTGTTGGATGTCCTGTGCTCCTACTGGAAAGGTCTACTACCTCCTATCCCTGCATCATAAAATGCATGTCCTTTATAAGGGATGTTAGTAGAAATAATATATTGAATATGTAATGCTGAAAATAACAATACATAAAACAAGAGCTCTAATGAAATCAGGTACAAGTGAAAAAAATACTAATAGGCCATTTTTGCTTTCATTTGTGGAGCAATGTACATTACATTCTTTACTTCCTTTTACCTTTTTTTCCTTTATATACTTTGTAAGATATGTGATATAAATGACCAACTGATTAATGGTAAATACATAAGTTGGGATTAGCCCATGCTAAGCTTACACCCCAGAGCTGCCACCCATATATAAATATATTGGGATTGACCCATGCTAGGCTTTTTCTCCTGAGTCGTCACCCACATATAAAGAGTTCGGGATCGTCCCATGCTAAGATTTCTCTGCAGATCTACCACCTGTACAGAACCAAATTTGTGTTACTTAGTTTGTTTAACCTTTAAGATTGTTACTTTAGTGGTCATGACAAAATTGAGCTTTGGGACAATAGTCCACTAGTAAGAGACACGTGAATGAATACTTGATGTAGTAAAAATGAGATAGGGAGTAGTTTGTACACAAATGGAATGCTTAGGAGCTGGAATAACATATGGATCTGATTTGACTAAAATGAGAACTCATGAAGCTTGCTATTGAATGTAGACACACAAATTTGATAATAAGCTTGTATTGAAGTATTTTAACACATTAGGGAGTGAGAACATGACATTTGAGATTGCACACCCCCACTATGTATCATTTGCTATAAGAGATCTTTGGAAGCTTACTTGGTAACATAACTGTTGAATTTCATCAAAAAGAATACAATATAGAGTAGCTTACATACCTTGTTGTACAACTCCGATATAAACCTGAATTTACCTCCTACCTTTCTAATTACTTATCGACAATAAAGTACGTGGTAAAACTAGTTTTAGAAGCTAATAAACATATTTAGGCTACTTAACCTCACCAAACTTGTGGCTGGGCAGTAAGCCCATAATTTAGAAAACCAATGGTGTTCTTTCAACCCCTTCTCCTCTAATTTCATTTGTACAATACACGAATTCATATGAGATCCCCGAAAACACCCTTGGCTTCATGTTATGTACAAAACAGTTCACAAAGTGGGGGTAGGCAGTGGGCTCCTACAACAACTAATTAGGTGGTGTATCACTACCCCTCTCCTATATCTCAATATAAGCCACTCACATCCTTTTCCAACATCAACCAAATTGTCCCCAATACGCATACATAAAGTAGTCCTAAAACATCACCAAATATCCTTCTTCATTGCCATACAACATTGAACTCACCATCCTAGAGTTCGTAGTAACAACGCAGACATAATTCTTCACTCAAACTTACACATTATGATGGTTAAAATAGACGGAAAGCTTACCTAAGTATCTAGAAATTCATCTTAATTGCATTCCTTCAACTTAAGCCAAATAATAAGAGAAAAGCCTCTTATTAGCCAAGAAACAAGTGGCAGCCAACTTGTAGATATGGACACACCTATATTTAAGCATGAACCATATGGTTTTCTAGTCTCTTATAAAGGAATTAAGCTAAAACCATTAGTATCTTCACTTACCTTGACTTGCAAAGATAAGGGTTTCTTCACGAACCCTAGGAGGAATTTTATGGAGGCTATTTTTGGTGTACAGAGAACTTGAGAGCTAAGGAGAGAAATCTAGAATTTTGGTTGAATTATAATGACTTAAAATTAGTTGGATTAACCCTTAAATAGACTTCTCTAGAACCTCCTCGCTAAGCTCTATTTTTTGCCATTTATTGATCCAAGTAGGTGATGCACATATTTAAGGAGTTCAAGCTTCCCAAAGGTCAAAGTAGGTGATGCACCTACTTGCTTTATTCTTGTCTAAAATGAGCCTTTAACTTGTTGGGCTTTTGGGACAGATTTTAGGTTTTGGGGTTCCATTCTCTTCTCCTTATATTTTGCTTAGTTTGGGCCTTAGAGATACCCCTTCCCTACTATGCAATTAGTATGAAGAAAAGATATAACCCCTTTCGAACATGAACTAGGAGTACCCTTCCACTCTAAGCTTGGCACACCCAGAATAGCTATGGTCACAGTCATGGCAAAATAATCAAAAATTGCTTGATAAGGAGATAACCAATCTAAATGCAATATGACATCAAATTCAACCATATCAAGGATAATCAAGTCTACCTGAGTCTCACGCCTAGAAAAGGTCATCACACATGATTCGTACACCTAATCCACCACTAAAGAATCACCTACTATGGTAGAAACATGAATGGGTACAATAAGGGATTGACTCTTAGTATCAATTCCAATAGAAAAATATGCAAAAACATATGAGAATAGACATCTAGGGTCAAATAATACAAAAGTAGAATGATAGCAAATTGGGATGACACCTATAATTACTGCATCAGAGGCCTCTACCTCAGGTCTCCCAGGAAAAACATAGCATTGACCACGTCCGCTACTAAACGGAAGCTCCTCATCCACTACCATGAACACCCTGAGCCCTACCTCTGGTACCTCTAGATCCACTTCTAATACCCTGTGTACCCACTCTAACTAATGACACTAGCATCGAATAAAGTTAAAGCTGAGAACCCTGCTTGATAGGACCCATCATACACCGAGGACAATCCATCGTTAAGTATCCAAGCTCATCACACACAAAACATACCCTACTAGATTAATCATGTTGTGAGGATCTAGACAAAATAGAATGCCCTTCATAACTTGAAGAACTAAAATAAGACCCGCAGCTTACACGACCTAATCTCTATCCACTCAAAGCCTTAGAACCCACAATCCTACAATTTGAACTCTATAAAGCTGCCTAAACTGGTTTGCCATAGTAACCATGAGAACTTCTATATGCGATATTCCTACCTTGGGATAACTGACTACTAAAACCACCCCGTTGGTGCATCTTATTTCCACCTCCACTCTGAGTGTCCTGGCGAATAGTCTTAATCATCTTAGCATGATCCATAATGCTCTAAAAAGAACCACCTGAAATTACGATCTGAGTCATTGACTAATACGAGCATAGGTAACTTGGGACACATTAATAGGGGATTCCTTTTTTGAATGATAGTTTGGAGCCCAGAAGAATCCATGAAGTAATAAATACATAAGGCCATGGGCGATCAAGAAGCCTTTTGGGCAATCAAGAAGGGCCCTTATGGGTTATTTCCTAAAGTAGCCACTTTTGGGCTATTTTTATAATAAGCTATTAGTGAAAAGGCAATAACTATAAATAGTGGACTTATTTATTTTCTTCCAAAGTTTATGATAAGTTTATGATGAGATTATGATTTGAGAGCTTTTAAGCTTGTAGTTTCTAGGTAAAGCCTAGTGTTAGTTTAATCAAGTAGTTGATAATTGCAGATTGAATGTTTAGGGTGGATTCCCTAAATTGCACGTGTTAACTTCTTCTAGCTTAATCAATAATCGAGTTTCCTTATTTGTGGATTCAATTTAGTTTTGTCGTCCTTTATTGAGTCGGAATTCTTATTATTTGATTGGATTCAATTGAGTGGTGAAGGTATAAAGTCCTTTGTTCCTCATAAATCCAACCCAATTTGGATACTTTCACATATTCTTTTCTTTATTCAATTGTCCATATTTTTTATTTTAGTTTCTAACTAGGATCGTTATCATCTTGGCATTAGAGCTTAGGTTAAAGAGTTGTTCCAAAAATTCTTAATCCTAGGTTCATAAATTTGAAAATCATATCAATTTTTTTTTGTCAAAAATGTGAAAAAAAAAGCATGTGATTCGTATTTTATTTGAGTTTCCAACACTAGATTCGTGTTTTTCTAGTGTTTAGGGGTCTATATTTGAAACATGATTTGATTTGGAGTTGTTTGGAAATTTCGCCATTATTGAGTTTGGAAAAGCTTGAAGAAGGTGAAGAGGGTTTGTTGATTGAGGCAAAATTGGTGGTTTAATTGTATTGAGGTTTGTTTCCCTAGTCAATTGGAGTTCGAATCCAAAATTTGAAGGCCAACAAAGTAAAATTTCACTGGGGTCAATTTTGGAGTTCATGGTGTTCTTCACGAATTGAAGAAATTGTATGTAGGTTTAATTTCTGGGAGCAATTGGTGTGAAATTGGAGCTTAAAAATTATTCGTGTATTTTTGTGGTGTTGAAAGAAGCTCGTGTTTAAAATTTTGTGTCAATCGGAGCTCGTTTGATTAAGGTTGAATTTTTGCATGTTCATGGTGTTCATAGTGATATTCAAAGCTTGAAGATGGAGAAAGAGAGTTTATTTTTGGCATGAAATTGAGGGCTAAAAATTATTGGGGATTGTTCGTGGTGATTAAAAGAGCACATGGTTAAAATTTTGCCAAATTTGGAGTTAAAACAAAAAAGTTAAGAATTTTTGAAGATTCATCTTGTTTTTGGTGTTTTTCATAAATTCATATATTATTGATAAAGAATCTTGAAAAAGGTGTTATTTGATCCAAAAATAAAAGATAGAGAAAGTGTTAAAGGTGTTTGTGTGCCCAAAGTAGTAAAAAAAACTATCTGAAATTTTTTTAAAAAAAGGAATTTCCAACAAAATTTGTGGACCATTTAAAGGCTGCCAGTTTTCTAGACCGTCACTTTCCTCACCAAGTAGGCGCTGCCAGCTGTCAAGATCGTCAGCTCTGCGTCTGAACTGGTCAAGTCGCAGCGAGATCTGGCTTACGCTTGAGCCAACATCCAAAAGACAACTCCGTGTCTCAAGCCAATTTCAGGGCTCAAATACCATATTAGCCATCTGCTCCAACACTCGAATTTAGCTCCATATCCTTTCCAAATCAGCTCAAGTGAGTTTTAGCCCCATTTCCTTATCAAATTTCGAGGTTTTTCTCCACTTTTTGAACATTTTTCCATGGATTTCAACCAAACTTCTAACACAATATTTTTTTAAGTCCAAATCTTAATAAATTAATTTATTTTTATTAATTTTTCCTTTTCATTATCTTCATAACCTGATTTTAATTAGTATATCCTACTAAATATTATCATGTTCTTAGATGTCACACCCCAAAATCCCATTGAGGCGTGATTGGCACCCGAAGCCGATATGGCCCGAGAGAACCAATCTTTGCTCATGAAATGTATGCATAACCTCGAATGAATAACATACTGTCTCATGTAATTGATGAAATGTAAAATTCCATACATATACATATATAAAACTTTGCCGTTGGGGCCATCACGTCGCACTGAACGTACATATCTTACATCCATATACCCACATATGTCTACAAAAGCCTCTAAATACATACACGACCATTTAATAATGTCTACAACATCAAAACCAATATACAACTTTGACTCGGAAAGCCCCGATCCAACTGGAGCTCACCAAAGATCTGCAAATACCGTCAACCTACTGTGGAGGTCTACTAATGCCTAAACCTGCAACATGTAAGGTAAGTCCCCAAGAGGGGTCAGTACGAAGAATGTACTGAGTATGTAAGGCCATAAGAAAACTGCGTCAGTTCATAAGAACTTCAATGGAAATAATTATAAGAGAAACTCTATATGTGGAACCATGTACCTTTCTTTCATTATTATCATCTCCAATCATTCATACATAATTACAACAACCATGGAATCAATATAAAAGAAATAGAAAATGTGAATAAACTCTCTTTCTGTAAGTGGGATACCATGTACATTACGTTCTTTCTTTCCCTTGCCTTTACTTTACTTTCCTTTTACATTGCTCATATACTGTTAGGTCCCTCATCATGCAGGTGTTCTTGTCACCCCATGGATAGAAGATCATCGTCATGCAGGTATTCGTTTTACCCCATGGATAAGATCATATCATCATGCAGGTGTTCTTGCACCCCATGGATAAATGAACATCATCATGCGCGTGTTTGCACCCCATGGATAAACTAACATCATCATGCAGGTATTTGTACCCCATGGATAACACCCATGAACACAATCATTATACATTACTTTATTCTTACTTCATATGGCCTTACATACTCAGTACATTCTTCGTACTGACCCCTCTTGGGGAATTTACCTTACTTGCTGCAGGCGCAGATACTAGTAGGCCTCCACAGTAGGCTGCCAGTGTTGCAGATCTTTGGTGAGCTCCAGCTAGTTTGGGGCTTCTCCGAGTCACAGTTGTACATATGTTTTGGTGTTGTACATGTTGTATAAAGTGGGGACTTGTCCCGACTTTTAGTTCATTTTGGTCAATGCATTTGTTAGAGACTTTTGTAAACGGATGTGAGTGTATAAATGTAAAAGGGATATGTCGTTCTTGACTTGGTGGACTCAACGACCAAGTTTTGCATATGTATATATATATCATGTTCCATGAATTCCATTGTTTGTGTCTATAGCTATTATGTGATTGAGTTTCTTATGGAATACATATGATTGAATAGAGAGAAAGCTTGGTTCTCTCAAGCCTTTTCGGCTACGAGTGCCTATCCTTCCCGATGGGATTTGGAGCATGACAAAAACGACATCACAAGTTGATAATTACATCCAAAGAGGGTATTGGGGCCTTCGGGGATCAACGGGAGACGAAAACATACAAAACAAAAATCTAGAGGTGACCTGCGCTGCCACCTATGCCCGCAAGTGGACAAGGTGCGTGCGCATATGCCCTCTGGCAGCATCCAGAGGCATCTGCATTGGCATCTGCGCCCGCAGGTGCCTCCGTCTGCGAGGGCGGATGCCCGTTTGGTCCGAAATGGCTTCTTTTTGGGTCTTTTAATGACATGAATGGTCCATGATTATAAAAAAACTCATTTTAACATATTTTTGATCATCTAACATGCTAACTACCATCCATGGTCTCACAACACACATAACATCACCAAAATGACACTTTCCTTACATTACGCCATCACTTCCATGCTAACTTTTGCAATAACAATTTCAAACATTATACACAAGAATAAAACAAGTCAAGACTATAATCAAATCTCATATTTCAATATTGAATCCATCAAGTTCATTTCCTTCAATATCACAAGTCCATGTTCAAGTTTTCAAGGCAAAACCATCCTCCGATTTAGCAAACACAAATTGTTTCACACATAGTGAACTTCTCACACTTCACCAACATAACCAACATGATCTACACCATATTAAATGCATAAAATATATTAAATCATGAAAGTAAACCCTTACCAAAGCTTACCAAGGGGTGATCTTGTCTCAAGTAGAAGATAGCTTAGGGTTTTAGTGTTGAGAGAATATTATAGAAATGTCTAGAAAATGGCATCTGTAAAATGGTGAAGTGTGGGTCTTTTGTTTTGGTGTGTGTATTTTGAGTATTTAGGTCCATTTATCTAAATGTTGCTTCATAATATCTGTTTCGTAGCGGAATTAAGACTAGCATGTGTGTTGTATTTTCTAAGATTTTTTGTAAATAAGTAACTTCTTGGGTTCTTTGATACATATCTAAGTTATATTGTATAAGGGTTTCTGTTTCTCTTAGTTCTTCTACGGTCTGTCTCCAGTTTTCAAATTGTTCGTAATTCATTTTATAGTTGTTTAACTCTTTGGAAATAAGTTTGGTTAATCATAGATTTAATTAAAGTCTATATAATCTTCTAATTCTAGATAATCAGTATAATTATTTCCTATATCATCATCAGAGATTATAAATTCCATAAAACTATTTTGCATTAGTGCCATAACTTCGTAGGTTATAAGTAAATCATATATCTTTCTTGTGCTATTTTCATCTAAATTTCTAAGTGTGTATAAAAGTAATATCTTATATTCTTCGTTGTTATCTATTAAGTATGTATAATCACTTAACTGATAATTATCCATTTTTAATGTCATGTTTGCTAAATGATATTCCTTCTAACCTCTAAATGTTTTATTACTATTTATCATTTATTAATACAGTATTTCGGGATGCTTTTCTTGTCACTACTATGGGTTTCAGCCTCAATCGGTTACCCTAACAATGCCTTCAACTCTTGTCTACTTCCGTCTAACGGCATTCCTAGCCTTCTTGGTTTTAACTTTAGGAGGGCTTAGTCTGGGCTTACTTACTCTCGGCTTACCTAACCATAGCAAACTTGCTCAAGCATTCCGAAATAATCATACTAATATATGATAAATAATAGTAATGATCTAGAGATTATCAGGAATATAAGGTTTAGCTACACATAGTTGGATAAGAGTGTACCTTGTTATGCATGTTTTCAGTAGGTGAAGTGTCGGTATGTGATTCAGTATGCATATCTGTATTTGTTTCTATATTCCCCATGTTGTACCTGTTGAAAATATTTATTTATATATCTGGAATTCTCAACACATGAGAGGGGAAGAGGAAAGGATTTTCAGCTGTTAAGCCTACTCTGCCTTCTCTCGTCTCTGAACTCTCCTATATATGCAAGTGAAAGAAAAGAAAGAATTCAAAAAAGTAAAAGGCAAAATACTATTTGCATAGTAAAGGGCACAACTGTGCTCTTTACGACTTATACTAAACGACAAAATTTAAAAGTAAAAGCTAAAAAGCAAAAGATAAGGAATCTAATAATATACATAACTTTTTCTTTTCCTATCTTTTCTTTGTCGGTTGGTCTGTTGTCGGTTGACTATCTTCTTCGTTTGTCTAGCTGGATTTATTCCAGCTGGACTTCTGGAATCTTGATTGTATCTCCACCATTATACTTTGAGCATCGGTGATCTGGATATTTTGGTCCTATCAATTGGCAATATCTGGTTAATAAATTTTCTGATATAAATTCCTTTTTTAAAGCTCGTGTTGTCGGTATCTCTTCTGGTCTAAGTAATGAAAGAGTCCATTATTTAACTTCTTCCATATCTGCTGATCGTAGTTCCTTTGAATTTGCATATATCATTATCTGGTCTCTGGCAACGTATTTCCATATGGCATTGCCGTTAAAATAACTATGTGCTAGTTCTTGGACAATTGTTGTTAGTCCAATAATTCTTTTGTTTGCGTAAAAACTTGGTAGCTCTGACTTGGGTATCTCTGGTTGTTCACCAATATCTTCTGGAAGTAACATTTCTCGTGTCAAACCATCTTAATAACTTGGATAATTGGTTTTATTTCTGTATATAATATCTCTGCTGGTGTTGTGTAAAACCGTATATAAAATAATGATCCTTTTGTAATTCGTCTGTATGTCTGAAAATAATTGTGTACTTCTGGTATTTGTTCTATCTCTTTTCCTGTAATTGTGTAAACTGTATTTAATAATCCATAGCTATAACATGTTCTTATTAGCTTTGGGTTGGTATTTGGTAATGCAATTAGGTTATTGTATCCTTGTAGCTTTTGGGTAATATAATCAGTATAAGGCTCTGTAGCTATTGTGGATCTTGGTTTTGTATTTAAGAATGTCTGTATTTCATGGATATTCTGGAGATATGTACTGGATATGTGGTTATATATTTTCTTTTCATTATAAAGGTTGGCTGCATATGTAGATGTTTGTGGTACTGGGATATTTTGAGTTATAGGTATCTTTTGGGTAAATGGTCTATCAAACAGACTGTTTAAATTATTAGCTGGATTTTTGCTAGCTGCTTTGCTTGTACTTGCATTGCTTGTACCTACATTTGAAATAATTGGAGTGTTATGGGTTTTTAGGAGTTTCCCATCGTCTCCTTCTAGGTCTGGAATTTTAGCGTCTTTCGATCGACGTAGCTCAACAGATTTTGAGTCATGCGGCTGACTTGTATTTGTACTAGCTGTAGGTTTTAGTTTAACTTCATTAACCCTTAGCTTTTGTACTTCTATGTCGATACTGTCCACTTTATTACAAAGTGTAGTAAGGACTTTTAACATATCTTCTATGGTATTAGTTGGTTCTGTCTGAGTAGCTTTGTCTTGATAAATGATCTGGGGTTCAGTATATGATCCTGAATAATATCTGCAGTGATGTTCTGTTGGTTTATCCATGTATTTATATTTTAGTACTCCGCCATAGCTGTGTTCGCTTGAATCTGATTCTACTATGTATGTAAATTCTCTTTTTTCGTCTGGAAAGTATAACTTTGGTAGTTTTTTGCATAATGTTTTAATATGTTGTATATGGGTTTTATCTTATTTATTAAAATGGTATTCTACATCCTTTTTTAATTTTTTCTGTAAGGGTTTTAAATGTGTTGCTAGTTTAGGTATGTATTCTCGTACTTGATTAACTAATCCTAAAAAAGATTGTAATTTTTTCTTTGTATCTAATAATTCTTCTGATTGTAATATTTTTTGTACTATGTGAGTTTGCATTTTTATTCCATCTCTATCTATCTGTATTCCTAGGAATTCTATTTGGTTTTTCATTAATTCTGCTTTTTGTTTACTTAGACTTATTCCTGCTGTTTCTACAATATTTGCAAATTTATGTAGTAATTGAATATGTTCATCTTTTGTCCTTGAATATAATAGTATATCATCTATATATATAATACAATTTTCTAATTTGTTAAAATGTTCATCCATAAAATGTTGATATCTTCCTGGAGCGTTTTTATATCCAAATGGTAAAACATTCCATTCATAAAATCCTTGGGGTACTGTAAATGTGGTAAGGTATTTTGATTCTTCACTTAGCTTAAGGTGGTAAAATCCTGATTTACAATCAAATTTACTGAAATAATTAAATCCTTGTATCTGTCGTATTTTTAATATTTTATTAGGTATCGGGTAGTTGTAGGTTTTTGTTTTTCTAGTTTTATTATATACTCTTTTAGCTCCTAATTTTGTTTTACAGGGTGTAGTAAACCACCAGTGTGTTCTAGTTAATATATGTGGATATAAATTATCTAAGAAGGGCATTCCTAATAATATATCTCTAGTTGTAAATTCATAATTGTACATTCATTTTATTGTTAGTATTTTATCCCATATTTGTATCTTAACATTTTTAGCTATATATGTGATACTACTTCCTTCATCATTAAATCTTGTTACTATTATGGGGTATCTTACTTTTTCCCATTTACTTTCTGGTAAACAGTTGTATTTATAGAGATTAGCTTCGATTCCTGTATCTATCATTGGTGTATAATATCTGCTATTATATCCTTCTACTATTATCTTGGCTAGTATATATACTTTTGTCATTACATTTTATGTTCTACTAATAACAACTTTTTTATTATTATAGTAAATAATTAGTTGTTTGTCTTGTAGGTTATAGGGTTTAACTTGTTCTAACCATGTAAGTCCCAAGACTATATTTTCATTTGTTTGTCCTTGTGTTATTATAAATTGTATATTAATTGGTATTCCTCCTATAATTAACTCTTGAGTTGTGATTTCTTGAGTTTGTCTTAATTCTCTAGGTAAATCTATACATAGTTGTTCTTTATGTGTAATAGCATTTTCTGGTACTAATTCTTTGGTGATATAGTTCTCCTGTTCTCCGGTATCTATAAGTATTAGATATTTTCTTTGGTTTAATAGTCCCGTTATGTAATACTGGTGTGTCTGTAGTTCCATTGATATGTTTTCGATTCTTCTAGATGTACTCATTCTAGATGATGTTGATGGGGTATCCATTATTCTTTTAGAAGGGGTCCTTATTCTTTCTTGGACTATTTCTAAGTCTGTTTCGATATCTAATTCCTTATAACTATAATCATTATTATCTATAGCTGTTACTATATTATCAAAGGGGTTATCTATTTTAATCTTTTGAATTTTGTTTACTGCTTTTATAGTATGTTGTGTGGTTAATATGTATAAATTTTTACATCTTGCTGTAAATATTTTGCTTCCTGGTGCTAATTCTATTCCTGTCATTTTCCAATATAGTACTAATGATTTATCTATATTTTTATCGTGTATTGCTACTGAGTAGTTAGGGCTTACTATAAATGAGAATTTTTGGTATATTAGATTTCCTTTTACTGCACTAATTATACTTTTTTCTATTGGGTGTATTATTCTATCGTCTGCTAAATAAAGTTCTATAGGTGTATCTATTCCTTCTCTAAAACATGCTTTTATTAATATTTCTATTGCTCCTAAATGTACATACGTTATATTACTTTTTGTCTTCAATTTTTGGATTTCTTTATTCAGTTTTTTTTGTTTATTATGGGTACCATGGCTTTTCCTTTTGCATACTTACAATCGATTGTATGTTATTTTTGGCTTATGACATAGTATTCTTCTCTTTCTCTTTTAAACCAATTTTTTACTGTAGGTACGTCTAATATCTTGTCTATTCTTAATGGTGTTTCTTGTTTTCTAATTTGGTCAAATATAATTGTATCAAATATTATCTTTTGACTTGTAGATTCTTCATCTTGGTGTTCTTCTCGACTAATTATTCTTATATTATTTTCAGTCATAAGTACTTAAATTTGTTCCTAGGTTGTCTTCTTCAGTTTCTTCTTCTGAATTATATTCGTTATCTATTTCTAGATCATATATGCTATCATCACTTTCTATTTCATAACTTATAAAGGGTAATTCTGTGTATAAATCTCCTTGTATCTTTATCTCAGTTACTTGTTTTTTCTTAGGGTCTTTAGGTATGGTACAGTGTTTTGCTAGATGTCCTAGTTTTCCACAATTGTAACATTTACATTCTGCTATTTTCTTTTTAGGCCTATATGGTTTTTTCTGTTTATAATTTTTTATATAATATCTTTTTCTTGGTTGTTTATATTTATACCTAGATTTATGTGTTTTGTATATTTTTGGTCTTTTCTTATATCTAAATTTATTTGATATTTTGCATCCAAATTGCGGTGCTGTTTTATCTGTACAACAAGCCATGTTTTTATCTAATATTTTTTCTAATTTTTGTGATTCTTTTTGTTTATCACATAACTCTGTAAACCAATCTTGTAGGAATTTTATTCTAGCTCCTAATGTATCTGTTAGGCTAGCAGTTTCCCAATTTTCAGTTACTTTCGTACTAAATGGTTCTGGTAATTTTGTAAAATATAATTTCCTAATTTCTGTACTTTCATTACTGTAATATAATCCTTTATAATAGTATTCTTTAAATGCACATGCATATTCATATATATAGCACATATTACATATAGATAGTTTATTCATTAATTGTCTATTTAAATGTTTATCTTTATTTTGTTCTGCTATTTCTGTGGTCATGCTTCCAAATTCACTTCTTATTCCTAATTCATATTTGTATAATATATCTATATTTGATGTAGTTATTGTTCCTTCCGAATTTTTATTATTCCTTAGGGTAGCTAAACTTTCGGTTGCCAAATTATGTAGCCATAATTTTGTTGTTCCTATTAGCGTTCTTTCTATATATCCTGGTGTTTCTGCTATTGATATCTTATTATCTAATAATTGTTTTGAAATATTTCCTAACCATAACTGTATTTCTTTGTTTACATTTACACAATCTAAATCTAAGAAACTAGATTGTTCTGGTGTTTTTCTAGGTGTCCATCTTGTATAATATTTTGTTCCCATTGTGTAATTTGGTGTAGAATTTGTAGTTGTTGGATTAGTATATCTTTTAGTATATGAAGTTGTTGAAGATGTACTAGGTTCATGTTTCATATTCGTATTTACTTCCTTTGTTGTATTTATAGTGTTATTTAGTTCTGGTATGGTATTTGTTTGTGTTTCCTGGTTGATTTGTTCTAGTATTTCTGTATATGTTTCACTATCTTGATCATCTATTATTGTTTCATCTGTGTCTTCATTTATTTCATCTGTGTCTTCATTTATATTATCTATACTAATATTAGTAAATTCTTCATTTAAGAAAGTATTATCTTCACTTTGTATTTTTTTCTTTGAATTTTTCTACTTCTTCTGTTAATTGTTTTTCTTTAGTGTTTTTTCGTTCTTCTTTTTCTTGAATTTTCTTCGCATATATTTGTTTTTAAAGTTCTAATTCTTTTTCTAATTCTATAATCCTTGATGAGCTGGTAGGTAATTCTGGTAGTGGAGTTTCATTTTCGGGTTTAACTATTTGTTCTGTTTTTATGTGTGCTATTTTGATTTGTTCAATTTCTTTTTTCGCTTGCTCACGGATTTTTTCTATTTCTAATTTTTGGTCTATTTCAGTATTTTCTTTTGTTAATCTAACCATTGCACTTAAACTATCTTCTAGTTTTGCAGATAGGGGATCTGGCATTAAATGTAGTGTGTTTCCTAATTTTTTATATCTTCTTCCTAAATTTCAATGTATTATAATTATTGGTATACCTTCTGTTCCTATAAATGTTTTTTCTTCTACAGGGAATTCTTCTTTGTTCATTTATGGTAAATTAAATTCATATTTATGGTTTAAGTGTTGTAATTTAATTTCTAAATCAAATATGGTAGATTTCGATGCTAATATTGATCTAGGATGTACTCCTGCAAATATATTATTGTGCAAACTATTTTTTCTAAAACTTAATTCTTGTTTGACATCAGTAATTTGTTTAAGTAGTTCTATTTGATTCTTGGTTAATGGTTTATAGTTTTCACTTATAGGGATATAATTTTTTGTCATATCTTGTGTATATTTTTCTAGTATTTCTTGTTGATATGTATCTGTTTGTTTACTCGTTCCTGTATTGTTATTCATACTTTCTTTTTAAGATGTAATATTAACTTATATTCCGTTTCTGATATTATATCTATTAGTTGGTATAATTTATTTGGGTTTGATTTATTATATATTAATTTTTTATATTCTGGGTATAGTTTAGTTAATTTCTTTTCTATTTTTCTTGTTTTATCATAATGTTTCATTGTTTTTACCAGTTGTTTATATTGTTTACTATTAGGTGATAGTTCTTCTCCATATTCTAATATTTTACTATGAGTAGTTTCGTTATTATTATCTGTTTTATGCCTATGCTCTGATACCAATGTTGGGGGGTCGTGTGAGTCTTTTGTTTCGTGTGGGTCTTGAGCCCAATGGCTCAAGACTTCTTTAGCCCACTAAATTTTGTGTATAATGCATTATATATATATATGTATGTATATATATATATATATATATATATATATATATAAGTCCCTCAAGTCACCCTTATCCATCTCTTGGCATTAAATGCATGGTTGATTTGGTCAAATGGAAGATTGGATCATTTTGCCCTATTGGGCCTAGTATTTTGTTCATGTTTTGGGCCTCATTTGGCCCAATGACTCATGACTCATTAATACCCAACAATTTAATGGATAATTCATCAATTCTCTCATACTTTACTAATTCCACAAATGTAAACATAGTCGTATAGGTTCGGAATCGTACGGGGTGTTACATTCTTCCCCCCTTAGGAACATTCGTCCTCTAATGTTAACGACATTATCTCAGGTACAACATATGCATCCTTACATTTGCATCACTATACATATACCCTCATAGATACTTGCTTGTTCTTTCCTCACTCCTAAACTGTGAACTCTTTCTTCCTTTTTGGAACACTTATGGGTACCTTGATTTCATCACTTTGTTTTTAGCTTCTCATCATTTATTTACTAATCCTTTCACTTGTCGGTCTAGAATAGTCGTAGGCATCTCTTCCTAGTAGGATCCTCCATAACTCGTACATTTTTAATAAAAGCAATGGATCTCGGCGTATAACTTGTTTTAGCTTGTAACTACGATCGTACCATCTTAACCTTCTCTATAGCTTAATGAACAAAATCTAGCCCCAAGTAAGGCAGTTTCACTTGCTCTAAATCAATTGATGATTTAAACTTCCTTCTATCTAAACCTTTGTAAGATACTATTTTGATACTTGACTAATAACTATTATTATAAACACATTCAATAAGAGGTAGATGATCATCCCAACTACCTTTGTAATATATTATGTAAGCTGGTAATATAATTTCAAGTTTCTGGGTGTTACGTTCTTCTTGTCCACCTGTTTAAGGATGAAAAACTGTACCCAACCTCACTTGCATATCTAAGCTTTCTGTATCTGTGGTTGTTACCTCATTCAATTGCCGATAATCAATTCTCATTCTCAATGTGTCGTTTCTCTTTTGTGCAAATAACACTGATGTACCCTACAGGGACATACTAAGTCTTGCTAGCTGACATGTGTATACCTTGGACATCGCTTTCCTTACCTCAGGATAGGGAGCAAATTTACCTTTCCGCTCAAGGACGGTCTTTGTGGAAGAAAAATAGGAATATATTTTCCTAGCTTGGCAATCTTCGTGACATACAAGAAGACAACCACTTCATACCGATTACAACATTAAAAATCCTTTATTTCTATCTCCATAAGATCAGCCATCATAACATGATCAAAAATATCTACTATACCATTATGATAGGTTCTTTTAACTATACTATATTCACCGACAGGTGGAGATATTTCCATTGATTTAACTAATAACTCCAGTGCCCATTATATTAGAATTATAGTAGCCAATGGAATAACATATGATAAAGTAGAGCTCAGATCAGTCAATACATATACATCATGTAACAATATGGTAATATACCTAAATACCTGTATCCTCATTAGGAGATGTTCCCTCATTCTGCCGGTCCACTAAAGCATAAATGTGATTCTGGACCCCACTAGTACTGGCTGCTCCTTCGGTACCTCTGCCATGACCAACAGACTGCACACCTCGGTCTAAAGAAGGAACCGATGCTGATGATGCCACACTGGACCCCACAGGTCGTACCATACTACCCAAGCCTCGTCGTGGGCAGTCTTTCATTATGTGACCCGACATACCACACCAATAACAATCATTCGTCCCCCTACGACATTCACCTACATGAAATCGTCTGCAAAACTGGCACAGTGGGCGAGAAGACCCTGCTGTCTGTGAATCTGGCATCCTACCACTCTGCCCAATATGACTACCCCTGAATCCTTGAGAGTGAGATGGAGCACCTGCTGTGGAATAAGAGAATGAGGGTCTAGGCGGTAACATTCGAGATCCGGATCCTACTGGGGACACCATAGATTGCCCCATAGATCTAGCCCTTTTTGATGGCCCTTGCTCAGATTCTTGTGTCCCTCTTCTCTGTCTTTGATCTTCTATTTTCTGGGCGAAGGCCTGAATTCTCGCTATATCCATATCTTTATTTAAGGCAGCAATGGTGCAGTATCTTACCAACTATGGTTCTAATCTGTCCACGTATCGATGGACCCTGTCCGTCATTGTAGCCACCACATTCAGAGCATAGCGAGCCAGGGAATTAAATTGCAAACTGTATTCTCGAACACTCATGTTCCCTTGGCGTAAATTCAGAAATTGATCTGCACGTGCCTCTCAAATTTCATAAGGGAGGTAATGATCAAGGAATGCTATTTAAAATTCTTCCCACACCGCCGGGAGTGCATCGATACCCCTTGATCTTTTCCAGTCCTCATACCACAATATTGCCTCGCCTTTCAGTCTATAAGCCGCAAGTTCCACTGTTTCAACCCCAGTCGCGTGCATAACTTCTAGGGCTCTCTGTATTTGATCCACGAAGTCTTGTGGATCTGCTTCTAAGTCTGACCCAGTGAATATAGGAGGGTCCAATTTTAGAAAGTCCTGTGTTCTGCGACTTACCACTCTAGCCGCATTATCCTCATGTGTCATCAGACCAACTCGTCCTTGACTTTGTGCTACCACTAACCGTGTGAACATATGTACTGCATTTCTAAGATCTTGATCTATGGTATTCATTGGTGGTTCTGCGGGTACTTCTCTACCGATTGGCGCTTTCGGAGCTGGGATGGTAGACGAAGACCGCGATGAAATTTTAGCATTTGCTCCACCTTGACCAGCTTGTTCAGGTGGTAATCTGCTCATTCCCTCACCAGCAGGCACATCAACCTGCTTATCTTTACCTCTTCCTCTTCTAGTGTTCGGCATTGTTACTATATCAAAGAGAAACGATTACTATGGCTAGATACAATTGAACTTACAACACTGGCTCTATTGCACGATCTAGAATGAAGAAAAGAAAAAACATCCAAAATGTCCCGCAGCCTCCTACTTATAAATGTGGTGCACAACACACTGATAAGTAAGACTCTACTCAGACACGGCTTTGTAGACGCCCTTAGAACGACCTACTCTGATACCACTTTTGTCACACCCCAAAATCCCATTGAGGCTTCATTGGCACCCGAAGCCGATATGGCCCGAGAGAACCAATTTTTGCTCATGAACATTAATATGCATAACCTCGAATGAATAACATACTGTCTCATGTAATTGATGAAATGTAAAATGCCATACATATACATATATAAAACTTAGCCGTTGGGGCCATCACGTCTCACTAAACGTACATATCTGACATCCATATACCCACATATGTCTACAAAAGCCTCTAAATACATACATGACCATTTCATAACATCTACAACATCAAAAACAATGTACAGCTTTGACTCGGAAAGCCCCGATCCAACCGGAGCTCACCAAAGATCTGCAAATACCGTCAACCTACTGTGGAGGTCTACTAATGCCTAAACCTGCAACATGTAAGGTAAGTCCCCAAGAAGGGTCAGTACGAAGAATGTACTGAGTATGTAAGGCCATAAGAAAACTGCGTCAGTTCATAAGAACTTCAATGGAAATAATTATAAGAGAAACTCTATATGTGGAACCATGTACCTTTCTTTCATTATTATCATCTCCAATCATTCATACATAATAACAACAACCATGGAATCAATATAACAGAAATAGCAAATGTGAATAAACTCACTTTCTGTATGTGGGATACCATGTACAGTACGTTCTTTCTTTCCCTTGCCTTTACTTTACTTTACTTTTACATTGCTCATATACTGTTAGGTCCCTCATCATGCAGGTGTTCTTGTCACCCCATGGATAAAAGACCATCGTCATACAGGTATTCTTTTTACCCCATGGATAAGATCATATCATCATGCAGGTGTTCTTGCACCCCATGGATAAATGAACATCATCATGCGGGTGTTTGCACCCCATTGGTAAACTAACATCATCATGTAGGTATTTGTACCCCATGGATAACACCCATGAACACAATCATTATGCATTACTTTATTCTTACTTCATTTCTTTACTTTTGAGAGATTGGTACATTTACTTGTGAGAGTGATTCATTCACTTGCCATAACATTATTTTAACACCACATCTTGGAACCATTGGAGCAATAGTCAATGCATAAGAGACATATGTATAACTCTATTGGGACTTAGGATCATGACATGATTGGAATAATGCTATTCAAACTCAACAAGCCCTCTTTACCTCATTACTCTCATTGAGATAGCTCTCTTAGGATTTACAACATTATGACAGCTTAGGAACTCCAGTCAATGAATAAGAGATAAGCGAATCGTAATTCATTTAGGAGTAGGACACTTGTGAATAACAATATATGTCTACCTTAGTTAAAATACTATAGGACCCCTTTGTAATGAATCACTTTTGGAATCTTAGGATAATGATCACTAAATACGATACATGTGGATATCAACTGTTCACCAACCTGAGATGCAATACCTTAGAACATTTGGAACTTTTGACATGTTAGCCAATGAACATGAGTCAACCAATGAACATGAGTCATATGATTCACCATTGACCAATGAGTAAGGAACATATGAGTAACTCTAGCTAACTATCGGATACGGAATACCTTAGAGTATTTCAGAATCGAATGAGTACTATGACAATGTGAACACCATATGTTTCAGCAGGATATAGAAGAGTAAACTTACATACCTTTGCTTCTCACTATGAATACCCAAGCTTATATGGAAATACAATAGCCCAACTCTTTCCTTACATCTCACTCTATATCACAAGTACATAACGAAGCTTATATTAGCAACCAACTACCTTACAAGTGCACAAGATGACCATGAATCATATAGTTACTTTAGAACGTCATTTCTCCTTCTTACAATGTCATTTATCGCATCAACATGCCAACACTACCATAACATTCCACTCATTGACCAAGATTTCATACAACAATAGCATTTCGCATCACACTTACCCTTTATGCCTTCTCATTATCATTCTGTCACATTTACTCCCATCAATTTTACTCCTAACAACATATAAACAATAATACATATTTTATACAGTCCAACATACCTCTATACGACACTTTAAAGTCATTAAAATGACATCACAAGTTGATAATTACATCCAAAAAGGGTATTGGGGCCTTCGGGGATCAACGGGAGACGAAAACATACAAAACAAAAATATGGAGGTGACCTAAGCTGCCACCTACACCCACAGGTGGCCATGGTGCACGCACAGATGCCCTCTGGTAGCATCCAGAGGGATCTGCATTGGCATCTGTGCCCGCAGGTGCCTCCGTCTGCGAGGGCGGATGCCCGTTTGGTCCGAAATGGCTTCTTTTTGGGTCTTTTAATGCCATGAATAGTACATGATCATAACCAAACTCATTTTAACATATTTTTGATCATATAACATGCCAAATACCAGCCATGGTCTCACAACACACATAACATCACCAAAATGACACTTTCCTTACATTATGCCATCACTTCCATGCTAACTTTTGCAATAACAATTCCAAACATTATACACAAGAATAAAAAAATTCAAGACTATAATCACATCTCATATTTCAATATTGAATCCATCAAGTTCATTTCCTTCAATATCACAAGTCCATGTTCAAGTTTTCAAGGCAAAATCATCCTCCGATTTAGCAAACACAAATTGTTTCACACATAGTGAACTTATCACACTTCACCAACATAACCAACATTAATACACCATATTAAATGCAAAAAATATATTAAATCATGAGATTAAACACTTACCAAAGCTTACCAAGGGGTGATCTTGTCTCAAGTAGAAGATAGCTTAGGGTTTTAGTGTTGAGGGAATATTATAGAAATGTCTAGAAAATGGCATCTGTAAAATGGTGAATAAATCTGATTTTTCACCTTTTATAGCCCCTTTAAAGTCATATTTATCCATTACATTTGGTCAATAATTGTCTTATGGATTTGTTCATGCAAGAATGGATCAATTACCCATTTGGGCCATGTCTTCCATGTAATTTTGGGCCTCCATTGAGCCCAATGGCTCAAGGCTTCTTTAACCCACTAAATTTTGTGTATAATGCATTATATATGTATATAATTCCCTCAAGTCACCCTTATCCATCTCTTGACATTAAATGCATGGTTGATTTGGTCAAATGGAAGATTGGATCATTTTGCCCCATTGGGCCTAGTCTTTTGTTCATGTTTTGGGCCTCATTTGGCCCAATGACTCATGACTCATTAATACCCAACAATTTAATGTATAATTCATCTAGTCTCTCCTACTTTACTAATTCCACAAATGTAAACATAGTCGTATAGGTTCGGAATAGTACGGGGTGTTACATTAGAGTTAGATTTTTTTTTCCTGTGCTTTCCTCATTTTATTTCATAAACTAATTTCTTGATTCAAGTCCTTTTAGAATTATTTGAGTCATCCATATTTCAAGAGTCAAAAGGATCTATTCCTCCATACAGATAGGAGACCTTGAATTGGTTGAGCAAAGCTAGTTTACGAGCAATCTTGAGAAGCATCCGTAGAAGGTGAGTTGAGAGTTCATATACGAGTGACGTGAGGCTCTTATTACTAACGTGTTTGCTAGTTTTGTAGGTACATAAGGTGATATAAGTGAAAATGGCATCCATAACTTCAGATTATTATGGAGATCACTTTAGTGACTATGCTTGTAGCCACATGAGATATGAGTATAGTGATGATGAGCCACATGAAGGTTCTTTGAGTGCTTGTGAGCAAAGTAATGAAGCTCATGAGTATGATAGTGAATCCTATGAAAGATACAAAGAGATTATAATCGACATGGTGATGAGGATTAATACACTAAAGATGAATATGAGATTTATAAAGCTTATGGCTAATTTGATGAACATGAAGGAATATAAGTATATTATGATGAATTTGATAGTGAAGATGAAGGGTATGGGGGTTCTCATATTACACATATGTTGATGAAGAGTATGTGAGGTACAGTTCTTTCTCCCATCTGTCTTATAAATTATTTGAGAAGGATTGTGATAAAAGGAGAAGTTGTGGGGATGAATTACCTTCCTCGCCTTATGCTACTTCCTATCCTAGTTGAGAGGGTATATATGTATGGACAAAACCAATTCGAAGACGACGTGTGAACCATAGGCAAAGAACATTCTCTACTTCTTATGGTGTAAGAACTTGTACTTCTTATCCTCATCCCAATGTGACTAGTTCTCCATATGGAAGTTATGTTGGAGGTAGGATGGAAGGATCCATAGTCCATTGGAGTTGAATAAGCTCACTATTTTAAGATGTACAGGACCCTGAGGGGCTATTTTTTAGAACAAAAGTGACTATTTTTTGTTTTGTGGGGTTTGATCTTATACGTGATGATTAATTTCTTACATGTCATATACCATAAAGTGGTGGAATATTTTGGGTTATTTTTACATCCAATTAAAAATACTATTCAAGATGTAAGAGGGTTTTGGATTGATCAACAAGTAAGGGTACTTATTTCACTTAGGGAGTATCAAAAAGAGGTATGGTGTGGTATGGGTATATTTGATACTTGTAATCTTCATTTAGGATTTTATTGCTTCCAAAATCATAATCTCCCATATGTGCGTGACTTCAATGTTGAAAATCAAGATGAAGACAATCATTCATGTGAGCTACGAGTTAACAAAGCTAAGTCTTACACTTTGTTGAAAGTGAAAGATCATTGTGTGGTTAGTATCCAATTGCGTGTAAGTGATAGTTTGTTTTCATCTGTGCTTGATGATTCTTTGCCATATAGTGATAATGTATTTGTTGAGAGTGTTCATACACTAGTTGATCCTATTAATGACCAAATTGTTTCTTCTTGTAAGATCAATTTCTTTCCACCTAGTGTTGAGACTTGTGCCTTAAATCTCATATGATTCTTTGCCATGTTTTGATAATGTGCATGTTGAAAGTGTGGATACACTAGTTGATCCTATTGATGACCGAATTGATTCTTCTAATAAGATCAATTTGTTTCCACCTAGTGTTGATACATGTGCTTTGAATGATAGTTCATTATCAAGTGATATTGGTGTTGATCAACTTGTGTGTAGTGATTACAATTTAGTGATGACATTGATATAGTTAGTCATGTAGATAGTCATGTGAAGTCATTTCACCTAAATGATGAATCCTTGAATTATGATTCTATTTCTTGTTCTTCTCATGAGGATTTTGAGGTAGAATGTGTTTTTAAGGATAAACCCTTGTTTGAGATTTACATGACTAATGAAAGTGAAATGTATAGTGGTGTGTCTTGGCATGATAGAAGTGTAGCCCCTCTTGAAGGCTACCAAATGATTGAGAAACCACTATGGTATGATAACACACTTTCCAAAGACAGAACTCTCTTCTTAGAAGATAATATTACATCTATTGAAGGGGTTAGTAGTCGAAAGAAAGAGGGTGTATGTTCTCCAATGACCCCTTCATTCTTGTATGACCCCATTCTTGATCAAGGCGTTAATGCTTATGGATTAAAGGGTGATTCTATATGTGGACACACCTTGGATGAAGTTCATTTAAGTAACACCTTTCTTTACTACTTGTTTGCATATGATGACCTTTTTCTCAAATGTGGTCTAATGCTTGTGAACCCTATGGCCAATGTGTCATTGCCTATTTTGGGAATTTCCTATGTTCTTGTATCATTTTTTGACACATTTGTGCTTAATTTGTGTGGACCACAACTAGTGAGTGCTAAGTTGCTCATTTGTTTTTGGGAGAATCCATAGATATAAAAGCTCCTTGTCACCTTCATAGGGTTGGGCAAGTTGAAGTTTCAAATGGGACTCTTGGAAGCATGCTTGATACTATGATAGGAGAGACCCCAACTCACTGGGAGTATTATTTGATATAGAATGATTTGACTCCTAATAGATTCCTCGACTATTCTAGTAGCATGGCTTCGTTGGTGCACTTTTTTTCCTTGGAAAGTTGCTTGATAAAGATGGTTGTTTAGTGCTTAAAATGTCTCTTCGTATCTACCGGTACCTTATCATTTGGCACGCTCTAGATGAGAATAGTGAGCTTAACACCTTTCTCAACTATCTCTTTGCTTACGATGATACCCATGATGGTCTGGGATTTGTTTTTTATGGAGGTAGAGAAATGTAGGTATTTTACTTCTTTGACCCGAACGAACCTTTATGGGTGATTGCACCACTTTTGCTGAGATCTTATTGTGAGGCGATGAAATAATTGTGTCTTATGCTCCTAAATCGTATGTGATATCATCTTTTGGGTTTCTTGATGTCATTAAGACCTTTGTAGTTTCCTTGTCTCATGATGTCGCTTATAACCAATTACTTTGTACTTTATATGATGAATGGATTTCTTCAACTCAGAGGATAGTTGATTGTATTTCAAATGTGTGCCTCCTTGGCAAGTTGGTGTGGTTGATAACCTTCATGCTATGAAGATATGTTTGTTCTTTATCCTTCTCATGTATTTTCAAGGTTCGAATACGAGGGCGAATCCTTTTGAAGAAGGGGAGGAAGATATGAGCATGTGTAGCTTGGGGCACATTAGGAGGGGCTTCCACATATGGATGATAGCTTGGAGCCCGGAGGAAGCCTTGGAGCAATAAATACACAATGCCATGGGCGATCAAGATGTCTTTTGGGCAATCAAGAAGGGCCCTTTGTGGGTTTTTACCTAAAGTAGCCACTTTTGGGTTATTTTTGTAATAGGCTATTAGTGAAAAGGCAATAACAATAAATAGTGGCCTTAGTTATTTTCTTCCGAAGTTTATGATGAGACTGATTTGAGAGCTTTTAAGCTAGTCGATTCTAGGTGAAGCCTAGCACTTGTTTAATCAAGTAGTTGATTATTGTAGATTGAGTGTTGAGGGTGGATTCTCCAAATTGCTCGTGTTAACTTCTTCTAGCTTAATCAAGCATCGAGTTTCCCTCTTTGTGGATTCAATTTGCTTTTATCGTCTTTGATTGAGTCTGAATTCCTGTTGTTTTACTGGATTTGATTGAGAGGTAAAGGTATAAAGTCCTTTGCTGCTCATAAATCCGATCAAATTTCGATAATCTCACATATCCTTTTATTTATTTCAGTTTTTTGCGTTTTTTATTCTAGTTTCTAACTAGGATCTTTATCATCTTGAGCAGAAGGTATAAAGTCCTTTGTTACTCATAAATCTAACTGAATTTTGATAATTGCATATATCCTTTTCTTTATTTCAATTTTCCGCATTTTTTATTTTAGTTTCTGACTAGGATCGTTATCATCACCAATTGATAATAACTAGTCAAACCATTAATAAACTTTCTGATTCTTTTAGATTCTGTGGAGATACAAGTGGTGTCATGTCGGGACAATGTATGAAAACGAGTCTCATACTCATAATAGTCATAAAACCCTAATGTAAATCACCAAACTTGTCCCTCAAGCTATAGCGCACAAACCTCTCAAGGAAAACCTCAGAAAACTGGGTCCAAGTAAAAGGAGGGGAACCTACTGGTCTACAACTGACAAAAATCCTCCACCAGTAATTAGCCACATCAGTCAACTGGAAAGTAGTATAATCAACACCATGGGACTCAAACAAACTGAGATTATATAACCTCTCCTGACAATCAACCAGGAACTCATAAGAATCCTCACGAATAGCACCACAAAATGTTGGAGGGGACAATCTTATAAATCTCTCAAACCTCTTCTACTCATCAGCAGACATCACTGGACCAGGAGCTACAGGCAGAACAACAAGTCTAGTAGGCAATGCCTTAACACGTGGGGCCACAACAGTAGTTAGTTGTGCCCTAGGATTCTAAAAACCATAAGTAGGAACCTTCCCTGGTGGCTGAGCACCCTCTCTCATTTGAGAATCATCTAGTGTACCCATTACAATACCTACCTGAAAGGTGCCATTCAAATAGACCAAAAGTTGAATCAGAATATCCTGTAATACTGGAGTGGCAACAAAACAGTGAGGGACCTGGGCTAGTCCCACATCCTCTAGATGATAATCCACCTTAACATGATCAATCTTAAGCACGGGAGAGACTACTCTAGTTCGCCCTCTAAGTAGAGCCACTCCTTGTGTCGGGCCTCTACCTCGGTCTCGTTCATGATCGCTGCCTCGTCCCCTGACTGGAACTCCTTCAGCGGGTGCTCTTTTATTATCCTCACCATATCCTAATAGATTTCTCACCATCTATGCTAAAAGAGTAAAATACAAGTTTAGAATACTGGGTATGAAAAATACGTACAATAAGGAATCAATTTAGAGAAGTTTTCCTAAAAGTATCCCATAGCCTCCCAAAGATAGATACAGATGTCAATGTATCGATCTATGGGACTCTATTAGACATCTTGCACTTTTACTGATGAAACTGAATTGAACCTAGCTCTCTGATACCAATTTGTCAAGACCCAAAATTTGAGGTCATGATGGCACCTCCCCTGACACAACCTTGGCAGGTAAGTCAAATTCCACATGAGATATGAAATACAAAAAGAAGAAAATAAAATATGAGACATTTGGATAAAGTTAGGCCAAATATGTAAAACAAAATCAAAATCAGAAATTGATACAACTCAAATCCCAAAATCTAGGGTCATGAGAAAAGAGCACTCTAAACCTGACATAGTGTACGAAAATAAATAAAAACTCTGTCTATGAATGTAAATAAAGACAACATAATGATAAATAGGAAGTCTAGTACTCTAAAATACGCTCAAATCAATACAAACTAAGGTTCTGTGGGTTGCACTAGAACTGGGATCTGCAATAAAATGATAAAGAAAATAGAAGAGAGTACAGTCCAGTTGTACTCAGTAGACATCATAGGCTGACTAAGCAAAGTAGAAAACAAAACATACAAAGGAAACTATAAGAAATGTTTCCACCTACATATAGAAAATTTCCCAATGGCGGCTAAAGTCGTGCAGCTCCTAATCAGTATATATAATATATCTACAATAATAGCATAAGAGTAGCTACACAACATATATACATAAAAGGAAGACTAATTTAAACGATATTAACACACAAAAGAAATGTGAGTAATGCAATGCAATGAGATGATAATGATGCAATGTCTCAATGTCAACTCATATACACCCTCCGAGCAAAAGCTTCCAGGGCAAGACCCATTGGGGGTCGCAACCCATATACTATAACAATCTCATCAATCAACCTTAACGATACATCCCTCGACTAAGGTATTTTATAAAATATTTTATTTTATTTCAAAATTAGTGTTTCTCAATGGTACCAGTTCCATGAATATGGATGAATGAAATAAGGATGCATTCTCATAACCAAATCAATTTACGTAATGATCCAACTAGATAATGGTATAAATAAGCTCATATCACCTCAAATCTCAATAGATCATACTATAAGCCGTCCTATGGCAATGCAGTAGTAGAAGGTCGTGTAATACATCAATAATATCAATCTGAGCTCCACTCGGGCATCAAAATAATAATAAAAATCAAATAATGCTCAAACAAGACTAATACCAAGCACCACATGGGTATCTCTATGATAATAATCTCACAAGTCAATGTTAATATTGACATAAGCCCCCACATGGGCAACATGATAAAATGATGATCTCAAAAGATGAATCTCACAGTAAAATCCCAAACTCGTAGTGTACTTTACGTTAATGTTTAACTACCCGTCTCGGTCTTAAGAAAGTTAAGTCATAACCTACCTTGAAAGTAGAAACATGAACCTGGGCCACTCAACAAGAAGCCTTTCCTTTCCGTGCAGCCTCAGAACGAACCAAATCTATCAAAAATGTAATCTACACATCAATAGGAATCTAATAATACCCATATTAGCCACTTTCTTTTCAGTTTCAAAAATACTTCAAAAATCGACCCCAAAATAAAAAGGGTAAAACTAGAAATTATATTAAAGAAACATGTTACCCATACTTTAAGGATTCTAACAATGAAAACCCATCAAAAAATAAGTTGAAATCACACTTGAAATAATTGAAAAATAATTTTCTCACTTTACCGGGTAAAATCCAAAATTCCGTGTTCAAAATCAAAGTTTTGAAGATGTTTTTTTTTATATAAAATCAATGGGAAATGATACAAGTAAGGTTTGGAATCTTACCCAAACAAGTTTGAGGAAAAATCCTCTTTGAAATCACCTTTCCCGTGGTATAAGGTTCATGAATGGTGAAAATAGGGTTGGAATTGCGAAAATGGAGTATTTATACAGTTTTGTGAATAGTATCTCCTGATTGCGACACCCTCCACGCCATCACGATGAGCAACCCGACCCAGTACACCAACATAACACTTTGTGATTGCATTGACCCACCTCACATAATCACAATGAAGGTCTAGATGTTGCATCAGAAAATTGCACAATTAATGATCTTGGACAAACAGTTTTCTTGATTGAACCCTTGATACTCATTCGGGACCCCATAAAAATAATTTGATAATGCTACTTGGCTAATTTTGACGTTCTAGACTCAATGAAAACATCGAATTTGCCAAAAGAGGTCAGTATCAACAAGTTAGCCTCGGGAACCCCATTTAGGCTAAAATAACTAGTTTCTCGTCTAAATGCTCAGAACTCAAAATAAAGACTCAAAACCCGAACCAACCGCACTAACCTAAAAAAGATATTCTAAATCTAATGTAACTTACAGAATCACCATCCGATGCTTGAATCACAAATATTGATCAATGTCAAAAGCCTTACTTTAAAGACTACTCAAAACCTCAATCTCATATAAATCACTCCCAAATGCTTTGGGGACCATGCTAACCATATCCACAACTCATAAATGATATAAACCAATCATGGGGAAAGGTAAAATATTTAAAACACATAAAAAACTAAATCACAAGGAGAGTTGTTACATTATCCACTACTTAAAACACGTTCTCATCCTCAAATGAAAAGGCAAAGAAATTAACTGAATCGGTAAAAAGTTGGGGGTATCTACTTTGCATATTGGACTCAACCTCCCACATAGCCTCCTCAATTAGGTAATGTCTCTACTGAACTTTCATAGAATCAATATGCTTGAATCTCAACTATCTAGTCTTCCTATTCAAAAAAGCAGTAGGCTCTTCCTCAAAGAACAAATCATGATCTAACGCAACTGAATCCAACCGGATCACATGAGAATCATCGGGGTAGTATCTCTTCAACATCTAGATGTGGAATACCGAATGAACCATTGACACGTTCGGAGGTAGAGCCAACCTATAGGCCACATCTCCAAACTTCTCAAGAATCTCAAAAAGCCTAATAAATCTAGAACTAAGCTTCCCTTTCTTCCCAAATCTCATCAAACCCTTCATAGGTGATACCTTCAACAAAACCTTCTCAACAAGCATGATGCTATATCATAAACTCATCAATCGTTTTAACTCTTTTACCTACTCTGGGCAGCCACAAATCTTTACTGAATCAGTTTAACTCTATCCATCGAGTCTCTAAATAAGTTAGTGCCCCAAGGCCAAACCTTGAACAAATCAAACCATCCCACGGGGGATCTACACCTTCTCCTATACAATGCCTCAAAAGGTGCCATCTGAATGCTAGAATGGTAGTTGTTGTTGTAGGCAAACTCTGCTAAAGGCAAGAATTGGTCCCAATGTCCACCAAAATCCATAACACACCTCGAAGCATGTCATCTAACACCTAAATGGTCTATTCTGACTGGCTATCCTTCTGAGGGTGAAAAGTTGTGCTCATTGTAAGATGGGCACAAAACTCACTCTGCATAGAACTCAAAAAATTTAAGGTAAAATCAGACCTCTATAAAATAATAATGGAGATAAGTACACCATGCAATCGAACAATCTTTTAAAATTTACATTTTGGCCAACTTCTTTGCATTCACCTATATAGGTACAAAGTGTACGGATTTTGTCAACCTATCCACAATCACCTAAATGGAATCAAATTTCTCAAAGTAAAGGATAGACCAACCACAAAGTCTATAGATATCCGCTCCTATTTCCACTTCGAGATAGGCATCCTCTGCATCGTAACACCTGGTCGTTGATGCTCATACTTCACTTGTTGACAAGTCAAAACTTTATAACAAACTCTATAATATCTTTCTTCATCCCACACCACCAATAGTGTTGCTTCAAGTCTTGATACATTTTAGCAGCTCCTGGATGAATGGAATACTGTGAACAATGAGCCTCCTCCAAGATCAGTCTAATGTAACAACCAACTCTTGGCACACAAACATGACCACTAATCTCAACACCTCTTCGGAATCAAGAGATGTCATCTTTGCCTCAACACTCAACACTTTATCATGAATCAGTCTCAACTTCTCATCATCAACCTATCGATCTCGAATATTCTCTAT
The DNA here is from genome assembly GCA_031232105.1 of Capsicum rhomboideum. NCBI lineage: Eukaryota > Viridiplantae > Streptophyta > Magnoliopsida > Solanales > Solanaceae > Capsicum > Capsicum rhomboideum. Next base: position 59,889,241 of record CP124718.1, read on the forward strand.
CAATGAAGGTCTAGCCTCAACATAACCAAAACATTCCCAGTTGCTGAAATATCAATTCAAACCAATTGGTTAACCAAAGACTCAACGTTTAAGGCTAAGGGTCGGTCCTCTGCCAAAAGATAAGCCTAACTGCCCATACTTACCAACTTCTGACTCAAGGCATCTAACACTATATTACCCTTGTTCGGATGATAAAGAATAGTGAGATCACAATCCTTAAGAAACTTTAACCATTTATGTTTTCTAATATTAAGATCTCACTGAGTGAAGAAGTACTGAAGGCTACGATGATCGAAGAAAATCTCCCCATAGAAGTATTGTCGCCTCAATTTCAACACAAATACAACTTCGAGAAACTCCAAATCATGAGTTTCTAAACAACAACAAAAAAAAAACATACCCAGTTTATTTTCCATAAGTGGGGTCTTAGAAGGGTAAAGTGTACCAAAACTATATCACTACCTCAAATGAAGTAGAGAGGTGGTTTTTGATAGACCCCCGGCTCAAGAAAAAATAGTAAAAAGATGAAAAGGAAACAAAAACATCAATAAAGAAAAAACAAGATGGGATAACACATCAATGGACGTAATGAAAACAAAAACTAGATGGAATATCACATCAACAGAGGGAAACAGAAAAAAAAACACCCATCGAGTAATACTATAAACTATCTATATAAAAAAGAACCTACAAGACACACACATAGCACTACACCTACTAGCACGACTGCAACCAAAATAACCCTAACCACTAACAAGGACTCCCTCCAACCTATTAACCCTCTATTCTAATCTACAACCTCCACACCTTCCTATTTAGGGTTATGTCCTCAGTAAGCTGTAACTACTCCATGTCATCTCTAATCACCTCCCTCCAATACTTCTTAGGCCTACCTTTGCCCCGCCTAAAACCATTCATGGCCAACCTCTCACACCTTCGAACTGGGGCATCTGCGCCCCTCCTCATCACATGCTCAAACAATCTCAACCTCACTTTTTGCATCTTGTCTTCAACGGAAGCCACTCCCACCTTCTTACAAATAATTTCATTTCTAACCCTATCTCCCCTAGCAAGTCCACACATCCAATGCAACACGCCTCATCTCCACCACTTTCAACTTATGAATGTGAGAGTTCTTGACTGGCCAACACTCTGCTCCATACAAAATGGTCGGTCGGACTGCCACTCTGTAGAGCTTGCCTTTAAGTTTAAAAGGGACCTTCTTATCAAACAAGACTCCAGAGGCAAGCCTCCCTCTCACGCACCCTGCCCCAATATGGTGAGTAACATCCTCATCAATCTTACCATTCCCCTGGATAATAGACCTAAGATACTTGAAACTATCTCTCTTTTGAAAAGCTTGGGAATCAGCTTCACTACCTCATCGTCCTCATGCTTCAGGGTAGTTCTTCCTATAGACCTTTAAATGTCTAGAAAAATAGGTTATCACCTTACCCTTTTACATCAACACACCACCCAAGTAAAACCCAGAAGCATCAAAAAACACGATGAAACCCATGACCTCCTCAGGTAAAGTCAAGAGAGGAGCAGAACTCAACAACTTGTTGAGCTTTTGATATCTACTCTCATAATCATCTAACCATAAAAAACACAACTATTTTAAGAGTCAACTTAGTCAAAGAAGCCACAAAAGAAGAAAAGATCTGTAGAAATCATCGATAATAACCCACTAACCCAACAACACTCTAAATCTTATCAAGAGAGGTAGTTTTATCCCAACCATGCACCGCCGCCACCTTGGCCGAGTTGACCATTATACCATTATAAGTCACCACATAACCTGAAAAGGAAATAAAATCTAACTAAAACTAGCACTTAGATGACATGGCATACAATTGCTCATCTCTCAATCTCTGAATTACGGCCCTCATATGCCTCACATGCTCAGCATCATTCTTGGAATAAACCAAGATATCATTGATCAACACAATCATAAAAGAATTAAGATAAGGTCAAAACACTTTATTCATCAACTCTATAAACGGTGCCTAGGCGCCAGTCAACCCAAAAAAAATAACCAAGAACTCATAGTGGTCATACCGCATCTTAAAATATGTCTTTGGAATATCCAAAGCTCTAATCCTCAACTTATGGTAACCAGATCTCAAGTCGATCTTAGAAAACACTGAGTCACCTTGAAGTTGATCAAACAAATCATCGATGCGAGGAAGAGGGCACTTGTTCTTGATAGTCACATTGGTCAATTGCTAGTAATCAATACACATGTGCAAGGATCAATCTTTCTTCTCCACAAATAAGACAGCAGCACTGCAAGGAAACACACTCAGTCTAATAAAAACCTTACTTAACAAAACCTATAATTGCTCCTTCAATTCCTTTAACTTTATCGGGGCCATACTATACAGAGGAATGGAAATAGGTGTCACGACCTGATTTCTCAGGTCATAATGGCACCTACTTTAACCCACCAGTAGGTAAACCAAACCATAGTTCAGAACAGCGAATAACAGGCTAATAGGCAGAAAAGAGATAAATAAGAAGGGAAACAGTAATAATCAATGACAAACTAATATATATATATATATGCACCATACAATAGAGGGAGAGGACAAAACACATCTAAAAGAATCCACCAAGACCTGGTAAGGTCAATATAAGAGCCACTATACCAAAAAGGAGTGCAAGACAGTGTCAAAATATATGTCATAGTCTCAAAATATACAAAATAATACTATCATGAAGAAGAACAAGAAGGATCAGCTCAGGACTCTTACAGAGTAACCAAATCTCTGATCAACAGAATAGCCTGATATCAACGTCAATGGTGATGACTCATACTAGGATCTGCATCAGGAAAAAAGATGCAAGAGTATAGTATGAGTACCAAAACACAGGGGTACTTAATAGGCATCATAGGCCAACTGAGCTCAAATATATTAAAAGCATACATAAAAAGCAAGTACATATATATAAAGGAAATAAATGAGGGTTAGAAATGGAGATAATAGGTTATGCTAAGCAAATGCGCTAAATCGACCATAAGTAACTCAAAAGCAGAAATAAATGCCTAACTATAACCTAACTGTACCCACACAAGTCCAGAAGGTACATATAAGGTGAAATAAACCCAACTGAGCCCCCATAATCTTGGTGGATACAAACAAGTATAATACTAATACAAGGCCAAGTATAACAGTAAGAAAAGTAAAAGTGAGCTAAGATATGATATGCATACCGTATAATCCTCATCAAGCCATAACCATAATCTTACCAATATCAAATTGAACTTTTCAACCCAAGATAAATAATAATTATAATGCCATACTCGAATCAAAACTAACAAAATACAACCAATATACTATGTGTCGGACTCGAACCAAAACTCAAAAGAATATAATCAATAACCTAGGTACTAGACTCAAACTGGAACTCATAAGGAAGCAATATGTAGTAGTAACCCAAAATCATAATCCATCTCAAGTTCATCTAGTCCTTTTTCCCATTTGTAGAAGGCCAAATCCTTAAAGGAGAACCAGATTCCATTTATTAAGTTAGAAGGCATGAATTAAGGGCAAAAACTAACCTGCCAAGGGTAAAAAAGAAAAATAAGCTTATTATAATGACTAAATCAAACCAATCCAAAGTAAAAATCTAACAAAGTGCTTCAGTAATCATTTAGGTCAAATCGGGCGCTATTCTAAAATAATCTATCTTAAAAGGGGTGATAGGGCCCACCACAGGTCCTAAAAACCCAACCTAAGGCAAGCACCTACCTAAACCTAGACTAAGGCTTAGCGATCTGGTCCCAAGGCCCTAAACAAGCTAAGTTTAGTCCTAAAGAATAAGCAAATACTAACTTAAGGGAAACAAGACCAAAATCTACCCTAAAAGCCTCTAATCGGCTAAAAACAATCAGAAGTCGCTAGATGAATATCCAAACCATAAGAACCCACCCACAACTAACATAATATGACACTAATACCATAACAGAGCAAAGTATAGAAGAAAGGTAAGCTTAGCCAACCTGGATGACGCCGAAAGCACACAAAATCCTCTATACTGGAGCTTTTCCCTTCTAAGAAGCCTCCGAATACTGCCACACTATCAAAATAACATTCTAGGAATCAATACAAGAACATCGATACCTTTATTGCAAATTTACACTCCTAGTCAGAAATCGAGCTAAAAATACCAGTGGGGCCTACTTGAAAAATCCCAAAATTAAAACTACCACGATGTCCCTCGGGTCATACTGAGTTAGTACTTAACAATTGGGCATGTCCAACCCTCATTTTCATGCCCAAATCATCCTGCGAAGCTCAAGGTAAATCAAGAATTCAAACTACGAATTAAACAAAAATTAAGGTGGAAACATACGAGATTAAGATGGGGAAATGATCACTTTAGTGTCCCCTACACAATCCCTGCTACAATTATTAATTTCCCATAATTTTTTGAGCTCTTAATGTGAACCATGAAATAAAAGTACATAGAATCTATGCTAAAAATGGAGGGAGAAAATATATATATACCACTCAGCAGTGGCCGCTTAAGCGGTCAAAAGACCACTCAAGCGATCACCCCTAAAGCGGTAAAAGGATGCTTAAGCTACCCCTTCCCAGCTAACCAACTACCGCTAAAGCGATCCTGGGCTGCTAAAGCAGCTACCACTAAAAAGGTCCAAAGTTGCTAAAATGGCTACTGCTAAAGCGGTTCCCAAGCCGCTTAAGCAGGTAGACCAGTAACTTGACACCAAAATTTTTTTGCAAAGTCCAAACAGACTCTGATCGTATACTCTGGATTTGTTCGAGAGCCTGTGAATGTAAACAAATTATGTAGCCCTATCGAATTTGGCATTATGGACTCAACTAAACCATTAAAATTCCCATCCTTTTGACAGACTGTAAGTCCTACCCCCACGGTTTTATTTTTAGCAAAATCTATCCAATTGATATTACGAAGTTTATGGAACCGTCAAAATTGGTATCTGAGGTCATTTACCTGAAGTTTTGGCCTGAGACTTTTTTCTCAACTTCAAAAGCTTCAAAATAGAAAAATGACTTTAAAAACCAAATGAATTGTCTGGCAACCAAACTGTTAGTCCCAGCAAGTCATAAATGACTTGTGGTAGATATAAGAAAGCTCTAAATGCACAAAAGCACAAAAATACAAAAAATTATCTGTAGGTTCGTTACAATAGGCTTAGTGCCCCTACTCTACATCAATAACAAAATCAATATCCCTATCCAGAGGAACACCAAGTAAGACCATAGAAAACACATCCATGAATTCCCTAATAAACCCTTACAAAATCTAAGAGAGGTAGTGAATCAACATTAGTATCACACACAAAGGCCAAATAAAAAAGACACCCCTTCCCTACCATGTGAAAAGAATAAAGAAAAGATATAACCCCTTTCGAACACGAACTAGGAGTATCCTTCCACTCTATTCTTGGGACACTCGAAATAGCTAAGGTCAAGGTCTTGGCAAAATAATCCAAAACTTCATGATAAGGAGACAACCGATCCATACCCAATATGACATCAAAGTCGACCACATCAAGGATAATCAAGTCTACCTGAGTTTCAAACCTCAAAAAGATCACCACACATGATTAGTACACCTAATCCACAACTAAAGAATCACCTACAAGGGTAGAGATACAAATAGGTATGGTAATACACTTACACCTAACATCAATACCAATAGTAAAATATAAAAAAACATAAGAGAATGTAGACCCAAAGTCAAACAATACTGAAGCAGATAATGGCAAACAGGGATAATACCAGTAATCACAGTATCAGAACCTCTACCTGAGAAATCCCTACCTCAGGATGACTGACCACAGAAACTGCCTTGTTGGTGCATTCTCTTACCTCTACCACTCTAAGTACCCTAGTGAATAGTCTCGATCATCTTGGCATGATATACAATGACCAAAAAAGAACCAACTGAAATCACTAACTAAGTCGCCGCCAATTGATAAAAACTAGTCAAACCCTTAGCAAACTTTCTGATCCTTTTAGACTCAGTGGAGATACAGTTATGTCATATCTAGAGAACGCATGAAAACATGACTCATACTCTGTAATAGTGATAGAGCCCTGCTCCAAATCATCAAACTTGTCCCTCAGCTTGTGTAACACCCCGTACTTGTTCTAACCTCACTTGATACCTTGAGTTCATATCTACCCAAGTGTTTATATGCCATGAGTATGTGTTTTATGGTGTCATTGGTGAAACATTTGATATCGGACCTAATATGTGCGATTAGACCTTCGTAGAAGGTGTTTTGTGATTTCGTGGAGCATTTTTGTAATACTCCGTACACATTCTAATCCCATTTGGTGACTTGGAGTCATGTTTACTTGATGAACAAGATCACTAAGTAAGTATTTTGTAGTGTTTTGATAAGGTATTGGACGCTATGCAAGTATTGAAGAAGTGGACGAAAAATTCAACAAGGTATGAAAACTTGCACCACTACCCTGTTTCAGGGGGTGTGGCGCAAGCCAATAATTCAGAGGGCTCTGATTTCTTGCGCCACTGCCTTGCTTTGCAACAGTGGCGCAAGGCACAAATATTGTGCCCTTCCGGACTCGTATTGTAACGCAATTCTACGGCGATTCTTAGATGGTTTATTTTGGTTCTTTGGAGTTCTTTGAGCATTGTTAAAGCTTCAAACACTTCAATACACTCCTACATACTCCTACATGATCAAATCATGAAACATAAATAGTTATCCAAAATGTTCAATGAAGCCATGGGCGACTAGAATTCCTATTTTTGCGATTGAGACTACGAATGAGAAACTCGTAAGAGAATATTGTCGTGACATTATGGAATTATTTAAACATGAGATATATGGTGAATTATACATGAAAGTTGATGGGTTAAATGGATATGTGTTGTTGGGCCCAAATTTAGGCCCAAAATAGGATTAAAAGACATGGCCTAAAAGGGCAAAAAGATCCATTCTTCCACTTTGACCACATTTAATGCCAAGGAATGGCTAAGTATGACTTGGGGTATATATAAAGGCCCCAAAATCAGATTTTCGTTCACAAAAAATTCTCATGCCTTCTAAAGATATTTCTCAAACATTTCTCTAGTTCCAAACCCTAAAGCAAATATTTCCTTTGGACTCTTTGGTAAAGATCATCCTATTCCAAGCCTTGGTAAGTATTTATTCTCATGGATTAACATATTATATGCATGGGAGATTATGTATATTATGATAGTTATGTTGGCAAGGTGGTGAATAGTGTATTTTTGCTTTTGGTGAAAGATGTGCTATCTTGGTGATTTGAACTTGAAAAGAGACTTGATTTCTTGATGAAAGAGCATGGTATGGATAAAATATGAAAATGTATGGTGTGATTTTGTTATTAGACTTGTTATTTTTCTAAAAGTGTAAATTGTGAGATTTTGGCCGATATGTGCTATGAGGTGTATTAAGGTAATTTGATAGATTATTTGTGATGTGATATGGATAAGAAAGTGTAAAGGAGAAGTGTTGTGGTGAAATGTATTTATTCTCATTTATTGGTCAATGTATAGAATATTGGGGGATTTTTGGAATAATAATTTCATCAATGGTTTTGTCAAGGGGAAATGGCATGTTTAAAGACAAACATTTGACTCATTGATGTTATATGCATTTGTAAAGTAGTTGATGGTTAATGAGAATCCCATTATATATTTGTGTTGTAGAGTGACACATAAAGAAGGATAGGGACTATTGTATGCACCTCTAGGATTATATATTTGTATTGTGAATACAAGGTATGTAAGGTTACTCTGTCCGTATCTTTCTTCGGCAAATAGTATTTACATTGACATTACGCTTGTCCCATCCCGAAATGTGCTAAGGTATTCTATATATGGTTATCAATGGTCATTATCATATGTTTCCTACTCATTGATCAATTGTGAATCTCATGTCTCATATTCATGAATAATGTTCCAAAAGCTCAACAATGTTATGTTCCAAAGTTCCAATAGTGGTTAAACTCATGTATCTTGTTCATTGATTATTGTCTAATGGTTCCAATGGTGTTATGTTTCCAATAAGGCTATGTTTCCAACAATGTTTATTCACATGTCCCTCACTCATTGGTTAATGATCCAAAGATTCAAGTAAAGTTGTGACTATCATGGTATCAATCTCAAAGTAATAAACAAAGTAATGCATATATGGTCAATGATCAAGTATGGGTGGCAGCTTTGGGGGCAAAAATGCCTAGATTAAGCCGATCCCGTGGTTGTTGGATCAGGGGGAATTCCTGGGGGCATAAGCCTAGCTCGGACCGATCTTGATAGGCGGCAGCTCTAGGGGTAATAATCTAGCTCGAGCAGAACCTGAAATGTTGTATGGGTGGCATCTCTAGAGGTACTAACCTAGCTCGAGCCGATCCCGATATATATATTGATTCATAGGGTGGCATATCTAGGGGCATAAGCCTAGCTCGAGCCGATCCCAACATAACGCTATGTTATGTTAAAACCCACTGTTCAGTCGGGGCCCGGGTATCACAGGTCAAAGGCAAAGGTGAATAATAATGGAAGTAAAGATACAAAGAATGGAATGAAAGCAACATACAGGGTTTCCAAGTATAGAATAGTGACTCATCTACATTGTGACTTATCTATATTGGTTATGCATTCGAACATGAGTTCTTGACATATTTTCATATCTTACAAGTTTCATATGGCCTTACATACTCAGTACATTCTTCTTACTGACCCCTCTTGGGGAATTTACCTTACTTTCTGCAGACGCAAGCACTAGTAGGCCTCTACAGTAGGTTGCCAGTTGTTGCAGATCTTTGGTGAGCTCTAGTTAGTTCGGGGTACTCCGAGTCACAGTTGTACATATGTTTTGGTGTTGTACATGTTGTATAAAGCGGGGACTTGTCCCGACTTTTAGTTCATTTTGGTCAATGCATTTGTTAGAGGCTTTTGTAGACGGATGTGGGTGTGTAAATGTAAAAGGGATATGTCGTTCTTGACTTGGTGGACTCAACGGCCAAGTTTTGCATATGTATATGTATATCATGTTCCATGAATTCCATTGTTTGTGTCTATAGCTATTATCTGATTGGGTTTCTTATGGCATGCATATAATTGAATAGAGATAAAGTTTGGTTCTCTCTGGCCTTGTCGGCTATGAGTGACAATCCGTCCCGATGGGATTCGGGGCGTGACAACTTGTCCCTCAAGCTATAGGGCACAAACCTCACAAAGAAACCTTACAAAATTGTATCAAAGTCAAACGAGGGGAACCCACTGGTCTATAACAAACAAAATACCTCCACTATTACTTAGCCATGATAATCAACTAGAAATTAATATAATCAACACCATGGGACCCAAGCAAATTGAGGTTTTCTAACCTCTCTTGACAATCGACCAGGAACTCATAAGCATCCTCATCGAAAGCACCACAAAACTTGAGAGGGGACAATCTCTTAAATCTCTTAAACCTGTTCTACTCATCAGTAGACATCATTAGACCAGGATCTATAGGTAAAAAAACAAGTCTGGAAGGCAATGCCTCAACACATGGGGTAACAACAATAGTTGGCTATGCCCTAAGAGTATAAAAACCATGAGTAGGAAACTTTCCTGGTAGTTGAGCACCCTCTCATGTCTAAAAACCATCTGGTGTACCCTATAGAATACCTACCTAAGAGATGCTATTCAAATGGACCAAAAGCTAAATTAGAATATCCTACAATACTGGAGTGGCAATAAAACCCGGACGAGCCTGGCTAGTCCCACATCCTATAGCTGATAAGCCACCCTAACATGGTTAACCTTAGGCTCAGGAGAGGCTTATTTAGCTCGCCCTCTAACTAGCCCCACTCCTTGTGACCGACCTCTACCTCGATCTTGGTCGCGACCCCTGCTCATCCCCTAACTAGAACTCCTACAATAGGTGCTAGCTCAACAACTTTTGTAGCTTCTAATTAAGTTCTCACCATCTATGTAGAAAGAGTAGAATACAAATTTAGAATATTTGGCATGAACAACACGAACGATAAGGAAACAAATTAGTGACGTTTTCCTAAAAACAACACATAGCCTCCCAAAGATATATACTGATGTCAACATATTGATCCACATTGCTCTATTAGACATCTTGTTATTTTACTCATGAAACCAATGAACCTAGTGCTCTGATATCAATTTGCCATGAGCTAGAATCTGAGGTCATGATGGTATCTACCCTAATTTTGACAAGTAAGCTTAACTCTACAAGAGATATAAAATACAAAAAGGAAGATAAATAATCAAAATCAGAAATAGATACAACTCAAATCCCAAAATCTAGTTTCATGAGTAAAGAGGACTCTAAAACCGACATAATGTAGGAAAATACATAAAAACTCTATATCTGAATGTAAATAAATACAACATAATGATAAAGAGGAAGTTTGGAACTTGCTCCTGATGAGGAGCTCTCCAGTACTCCAAAATATTATCAAATTAACATGAACTTAGGCTTTGTGGGTGATACTCAAACTGAGATCTGCACTGAAAGGTACAAAAATTAAGAGTGAGTAGGTTATACTTGTGCACAGTAAGCAACATAGGTAGACCAAGCAAAGTAGAAAATTAAACATATAAAGAAAACTATGAGCAACTCTTCCACCTACATACAGAAAAGTTTCCAATGGTGGCTCAAGATGTACCTCTCCTAAACACTATAAATAATATAACTAGAATAATAGTAAAAGAGTAACTACAAAACATATACATGTAAAAGGAAGACTAAATTACATGATATCAATCACACAAAAGAAATACAAGTAATGCAAAGCAATGAGATAATAATGGTGCAATGTCTCAATGTCACCTCATATACACCTTCCAAGAATAAGCTTCCGGGACAGGACCCATGGTGTTTTCGCAACCCATATACTATCAAAATCTCATGAATCAACCTTACTAGCACATCCTCCGGCTAAGGCATTTTATAAAGTGTTTCATTTTCTTTCAAAATCGGTGTTTCTTAGTGGTACTTGTTCCATGAATATGGAGGAACAAAATAAGGATGCATGCTCATAACCAAACCAACATCATGTAATGAATCAACTTAATAATGGTATAAATGAGCTCAAGTCACCTCAAATCTCAATAGATCATGATATAAGACATCATATGGCAATTCGTTAGTAGAGAGTTAAATGTGAAATCAATAATATCAATTCAGGCCCCCATTCAGACATCACAATAATAATAAAGAACAAATAATGCTCAAAGAAGACCAATACCAACCTCTACACGGGCATCTCTCAGTCAATGATAATATTCACATAAGCTCCCACATGGGTAACATGATAAAATAATAATCTCAAAAAATGAAACTCACAATAAAATCCCCAACCCATTACATAATTTACATAAATGATTAACTACCAAGCTCGGTCTAAACAAAGTTAAATCATAACCTATCTCAAAAGTCAAAACATGAGCTTGGACCCCTAAATATGAAGCCTTTCCTTTTCGTGTAGCCTTGGAAAAAATCTAATATATCAAAAACATAATCTATATGTCAATAGGAGTATAATGATTTCCATATTATTCACTTTCATTTCAGGTCCAAAAACACTTCTAAAATTGACCCCAAAATGAAAAGAGTAAAACTGAAAATTGTCACGACCCGACTCCCTACGAGGCGTGATTGGCACCCGAAGCCGACAAGGCGCGAGAGAACCAATCTTTGCTTCTAATCATTCATATGCATGTTATAGGAACACTACCATCACATAGAAACATGAGAGGCAAACATCGTAAAGCATAGAACATGCGACGTATATACATATGAGAAACTGGGCCGTTGAGTCAATCAAGTCAAGACTTCATCTGTTACCATATACACCCACACCCACGTACGTCTACAAAAGCCTCTAACAGATACATTGACCAAAACCAACTGAAAGTCGGGATAAGTCCCTGCTTTATACACAAGGTACAATATCAAAATATGTGAACCACTGCAACTCGGAGAAACCCTGAACTAACTGGAGCTCACCAATGATCTGCACTACGGTCAATCTACAGTGGAGGTCTACTAGTGCCTGCACCTGCAACATCTAATGTAAATTCCCCGAGAGGGGTCAGTACGAAAGAAGTACTGAGTATGCAAGGCTCAGATAAAACTGTACAATTCATGAATAGTTCAATGAACTCAAAACATATGAATAATAACTGTGATTAAGTCACCACTTTGCATTTTGGAAACCATGTGTATTACTTTGATAGCGTTCTTTGCTTTCATTGCCTTATTACTTCAATGTCATTACATATATCACAATGTACCCGGGACCCTACTGATCAGTGGTTCTTTACATGACATATCGTCATGTTGGGATCGGGTCGAGCTAGGCTTATGCCCCCCAAACCTGCCACCCATAAATCAATGCATCGGGATCAGGTCGAGCTAGGCTTATGCCCCTCAGACCTGCCACCCATAAATCAATGCCTCGGGATCGAGTCGAGCTAGGCTTATACCCCTCAGACCTGCCACCCATAAATCAATTCCTCGGGATCGAGTCGAGCTAGGCTTATACCCCTTAGACCTGCCACCCATAAATTAATGCCTCGGGATCGAGTCGAGCTAGGTTTATGCCTCTCAGACCTGCCACCCATAAATCAATGCCTTGGGATCGAGTCGAGCTAGGCTTATGCCCCTCAGACCTGCCACCCATAAATCAATCATTAACCACGTGTGCATTACTTTGTCTTTACTTTGCGATTGATACCTTTACTTGTGAGAGATAGGATACTTGCTTATAAGAGGTTGATACATTTACTTGTGATAGATTGGTACATTCACTTGTGAGCGATTGATACTTTGGCTTATGGAAGAGCAATACAATGATAGTCACAACTTTATTTGAAGCTTTGGATTAATAAGCAATGAATGAGAAACATGCAACTAAACATTATGGGAACATATCCTCAACGAAAACATAACACTGTTGGAACCATTGGACAATGATCCATGAACAGGATACATGAGTATAACCACCATTGAAACCTTGGGACATAGCCTCATCGGACTTTCAGAACCTCACTAATGAATATGAGACCTATATATAACTCTATTGGAACTTAGACTCATGTCATACTTGGAATAATTCTATTCAACTTAGCTCTCTTAGGATTTACCACATATGACAACTTAAGAACTCCCCATCATAAATAAGCATTAAGTGGGTCATAATTCATCTAGGAGTAACACACATATGCAGCACAATATATATCCACCTTAATTGGAATACTATAGAACCCCTTTGGAATAGAACACTTTTTGAACCTTCATGAACAATGGATAAGACACATGTTAATGTCAACTGCTCACCAACTAGGAATGCGATACCTTAGAACATTTGTAACTCTTGACATATTAGCCAATGAACGTGAGTCAACCAATAGACATGAATCAATTAATGAACATAAGTCAACCAATGAACATGAGTCATATGATTCACCATTGACCAATGACTAAGGACCATATGAGTATCTCTAGTCAACGCTCGAATACGGAGTACCTTAGAGTATTTCGGAATCGAATGAGTATTATGACAATGTGAACACTATATATTACAGAAGGATATAGAAGAGTAACCTTACATACCTGCACTTCCACGTATGAATACACAAGTCTATGTCTGTATGACTACAATGGTCCAGCTCCTTCTTTATGTCTTTGTCTACAATACAAGGTCATACCGTAACTTACATTAGCAACTAGTGACCATATAGGCGTGCAAAACAACAATGAACTATATGACTGCCGTATAACATCAAGTCACCCCTTACAATACAATCCAATACATTGTCATATCCCCAACTTCATAACGGTACACACATTAACCAAGAAATCATACATTGATAGCATTTCACACCACTCATACCCTTTTACGCTTTTTCCTTTATCATTCCGTCGCCCTTATGCCTTTATCACAACATATGAACAACCTTCCATACTTCATATAGTCCAACATACCTCCATACGATACTTTAAAGTCATTAAAATGCCATCACAATGTGATAATTACATCCCAAAAGGGTATCGGGGCTTTCGGGGATCCACGGGGTACGAAAACAAACAAATCAACAATCTGGAGTGATTTGCGCTGACACCTGCGCGCGCAGGTGGAGAGATGCGCGCGCAGATGGCCTCTGGAAAATTTCAGGGCCTTCTGTATTGATATCTGCGTCCGTAGATGCCCTCGTCTGCGGGGGCGAATGCCCGTTTTGGTCCGAAACATCATTTTTGGGGTCTTTTCATGCCATGAATGGTCCATGATCATAATCAACCTCATTTTAACATATTTATAATCCTTTAACATGCCAAATACCAGCCATGGTTTCACAACACGCAAGTACATCACCAAAACAACACCTTACGGTCAATATGTCACCAAAACCATAACCAATTTCACAATAGCCTTTTCAAACATTATACACCACGACCAAACAAGTGAAGACTATAATCACATCTCACATAACAATATTGAATCCATCAAATTTATTTCCTTCAAGATCACTAGCCCATGTGCAAAGTTACAAGGCAAAACCATCGTAGCAAACATGTCACATACACACATAGTGAATGCTCAATACATCACCAACATAACCAACATGAGATAAGCACCCTCTCCTACACAATATATATTAAATCATAAACATAAACACTTACCAAAGTGTGCAAGATGATGATCTTGGTCCAAGAGATAAAGGTCTAGAGGTCTAGGGTTTGTGTTGAACAAGGAAATGTTGAGATAATTCTAAACAAAGCATGAGAGTCCAAATGAATAAAAATCTGATTTCCTTTGCTTATATAGACCCTCAAGTCTCCCTTATCTTTTCCTTAGCATTTAATGAGGTGTTGATTTGGTCAAATGGACCAATATTGCAAGAATGGGTCAAAATGTCATATTGGGCCATGTCTTCTTGTCAATTTTTTGGGGCTTCATCTTTTGGGCCCAATGATGCAAGACTTGTTCATGCCCACAATTTAATGTATAATTCATCACTTTTTCTCATGTTTGCATGTTTCCCTAAATGTTTCGGTCGTCAGCTACACGTAGACACGTACGGGGTGTTACAGTTTTGAACCCCATAACTGCTCCACGAAAATCACAAAACACCCGCTAAGCACATGTACGATGCCCAATATCAATTATTAACATTACCAAATACATACTTATGGCTCTCGACACCTAAGTAAACCTTGTTCAATGTCGTCAAGTAGGGTTGGGAAGGTACGGGGTGTTTCATTCTTCCCCCCTTAGAAACATTCGTCCTCGAATGTTAATAACATTGTCTCATTGTCTCACTTAAATCGAGGTGACTTCTTCACATCATCATCTACACATGTAACACTTGGAAAGACTTACTTATTATGACTCCACTTTCGTATCTTGAACGTTTTCTTCCGTGTAACAAGTATGAGTACCTTAGATTTCAATATTTCTTTGAATTCCCTTGTGATTTCTTCTCCGTGCTCATTTCTCCAATATTGCCTTAAGCTTCTTTCTTTCTTATCCTTTCGCTTATCGATCTGGAATAGTAAGCAGTATCTCTTCACATGTGAGGTCTTCCTTGACTTGTATATCCCCACTGGGGGCAATACAGGATAATCTTCTATACACGTTCAAATCAGGGAATACGAATTACCGAATGAACTGTAAAGAGTTCTTGGATCAGTGCAATAAATACACAATTTGCCCAAATCCCCTTTCTGTCCGCATATCATTAATCTCTCTTCATTGGTGACACCGTCAAAAGACCTAATCACCTATGGCAAATTTTAATGCCTTCTTCTGATATCGGCATATGAGTTGTATCGACTTTGGGCCATTTGTAGCTGCTGTTCTATCACCTTCACTTTTTGTATAACTTGGTGAACAAAATCTAACCCGTGTAAAGTAAATTTCATCAGTTGTAACCCATCTAATTGATGATCTATATATTTTTTTCCTTGTTCATATAACACTTCGTAAGGTGCCTTTTGATTCTTTTACTGTAAACAATTTCAATGAACGGTAGGTGTTCATCCCAACTACCTTTAAAGTCCAATGTACAAACTCGTGGCATAACTGTAAATGTTCATATAATACGTTCTGTTTGCCCATCCATCTGAGGATGACAAGCCGTACTTACATCCACCTGTGTACTCATGCTTTACTGGAAGACTTACCACATTGTGCAATAAAGTAAGCTCTCTTGTAGGATATAATAATGAGTGGAATCCCATGTAATCGTACTATCTCTGTAACATACAACTTTGTATAATGTTCAGCTGTATCGGTGTCACCTATATGGAATCAACTTTCGCAGTGTATGGGGTAACCCTGTGATTAATTCCAAGTTATTCATGTTCCACTTCCAAACTGGGAGGGTAATCTATTGCAGAAAACATACAGACTTTTGATGCTAGCCTGTTCATCAGTGATCGCTTGGACATCTTATATATTCTTACCAACACATCTCTGCTACACCATGATGCATTTTGGTTGTTTCCAAACAAATAAACTACCGTAAATGATGTTCGTCTGACTAACTCATCTATACCTGGTACACACAATCTACATTGGTGTTACAGTACTCCCCCGTGTAATTGCTCAAGTACCTTTGTCGCACTTTGTTGTAAGAATTTGCATACTATTTCTCCTCTCGGCTACCAATATAGATTTTTGCCGCATTTTACACTATAATTCTGTAATCTGGGGACTCAAGAAAACAAAACCCCTTCATTGATACCAATGTCCTAATCAAGTTTGCTACCTCCGATTTAAGTCTTTCGGCTTCAATATATATATCAACCTGAATCCCTTACAATTAGTGACACCATAACGTTAGAGAAAATATCGCAGCTGCTAGTGCAGGGTCATGTGTTTAGTAATAATTTGTGTTCTCATATGGTCGCAACCGTCATGAGGCATATGCTATTACCTTGCTACAGCAATATACATCCGAGGCCAACCCCGAAAGTATTACCATACATTTCATAACATTCTTATGCCTTTATCGTTGGACACGTTTCTCACATGCATCATGCCTTGTGTATAGGCTTTGTTACGGGTGTAGGGATATAAGAAACCCTTCAACAATTCTCATAGCATAATCGACCAACCTACGAAAACAATGGATCTCTGTAAGTATCGTAGGCCTTAGCCAACTGTGCACCATCTCTATCTTTCACATAGCCACTTTCATACATTGTGACTCAAGAACGGTATGGATTCTAATCAAACTTCATATCTAGGCGAAAAGTCTATAACACTTATTGCAATTCGCATGGTCCTCTTGTGATTGTTGCACACATGTAAAAGTGTCCTGAATGCCTTATTCATTACTCCATAAAACTACAGGTGTATTATCTAACCCAGTTGACATACGAAGAAGTTCATCATAATCCTACCTATAATGCTGTCTTGGGTGTATCATCATCATTCATATATATTTTTATTTTCATTTCATCATCATTTACCCCATACTGATCAAACAGATCGTCAACTCTGGGGGAAATAGTCATTCTTAATTGTCATCTTATCCAGTTGCCAATAGTTCCCACACTTTCTCAATATGCCATGTTCTTATTTATTTATGTATTTTTTTTTCTTCCTTATGTCATTCCCGTAACCCTACCGGGGCCATGCTATTCGAATAAAACTATGATGCATACTAATATCACCTCATACCTCGAGGAATGCATTCCCACCGAAACCGATTGAACAGTTGGTGATTTCACTAGTACCACGTGCCATATGTACCCCTTTGGGTCTCATTTTTGAGGATAGGAAATAACTTCACCTCTCGGTGCTCCAACAGTACCCTTCTATTCAAGAACATACTTTTATTAGGATGTATGCACCCACGGGTGTAAAGACTTCAAATGGCGACTAGCAATTCTGGTGCTCCTTCGTATTGGTCAAACATCAATAACGTAACATATGATAGGGTAAAACCCGAATCAATCAATGCATTTACCTTATGTAAAAATAATAATGTACCTGTACCTGCATCAGGAGAAGACTCCACATTCCGTGGATCCGCTAAGGGATACATATGGTCTTGGGTCCCACTGGAACTAGCTGCTCCTCTCGAACCTCTACCTGGAGGAGGCATCGATAATTCCAATACGAGAGTTGGTCTCATAAGTCGTGCCATACCACTCGTGCTCCTTTGTGGACACTCTCTCATTTTGTGCCCTGCGGTACCACACCAAAAGCAAAGATTTGTCCCCAACCGACATTCACCCAAATGATACCTTCTGCAGTGCTGACATGGCTGACGGGGAGATTTTGATTGGCTCATACTTGCTTGTGCTTGATACCCCACTATTCGTGAATTCTGAATCTCACTTCTTCGCCCAAACTGGTTGCCTCTAACCCCTTGTGATCTAGGTAGAGCATTCGCCTTAGAAGGAAGAAATAATGGTCTAGGCGGTCTATTCAAAATTCGAGGCCCAAATCCTCCTCGGGATACCATAAACTGCCCCTAGGGTCTAGCCGTTTTTGACGGCCCTTCTTCAAAGTCTTGTGTCCTTCTCTTTTGCCTTTGTTCCACCATTTGCTGCTCCAACACTAGTCTTTGAGTTTGTGCAGCGACTACACGGGTCAGTATGTGCACCGCACTCATTAAATCTTGCACAATAGCATTATTGGACAATTCCTCCAGAAGTGAAAGAGTAGGAGGACCCCGTGACACCAACTCATTTCCAGCCCCACCTTGATCAACTTGCTCAGGTGGTGTTCTACTGGTTCCTTCTCCAGCAATCCTGTCTATCTCCTTTCCATTTCCCCAACCTTCTCTTGCCATTGGCATTTCTAATCACACACACACACACAAGAAAACAATTCCCATGGTCAGTTATGATTCCGCTTACAACCTCTTTGTAAAAGAAAACCACTATCATTGAGCACATATGATTCCACTTCCAACCTTGGCTCTATATTGCACGATCTAGAATGAAGAAAAGAAACAACTCCTAAATGTCCTGTAGCCTCCTACTTATAAATGTGGCGCGAAACACATCGATAAGTAAGACTCTACTCAGACATGGCTTTGTAGAAACCCTTAAAATGAACTGCTCTGATACCACTTTTGTCACGACCCGACTCCTTACGAGGCGTGATTGGCACCCGAAGCCGACAAGGCCCGAGAGAACCAATCTTTGCTTCTAATCATTCATATGCATGTTATAGGAACACTACCATCACATAGAAACATGAGAGGCAAACATCGTAAAGCATAGAACATGCGACGTATATACATATGAGAAACTGGGCCGTTGAGGCCATCAAGTCAAGACTTCATCTGTTACCATATACACCCACACCCACGTACGTCTACAAAAGCCTCTAACAGATGCATTGACCAAAACCAACTGAAAGTCGGGATAAGTCCCCGATTTATACACAAGGTACAATATCAAAACATGTGAACCACTGCGACTCGGAGAAACCCCGAACTAACTGGAGCTCACCAATGATCTGCACTACGGTCAATCTACAGTGGAGGTCTACTAGTGCCTGCACCTGCAACATCTAATGTAAATTCCCCGAGAGGGGTCAGTACGAAAGAAGTACTGAGTATGCAAGGCTCAGATAAAACTGTACAATTCATGAATAGTTCAATGAACTCAAAACATATGAATAATAACTGTGATTAAGTCACCACTTTGCATTTTGGAACCATGTGTATTACTTTGATAGCTTTCTTTGCTTTCATTGCCTTATTACTTCAATGTCATTACATATATCACAATGTACCCGGGACCCTACTGATCAGTGGTTCTTTACATGACATATCGTCATGTTGGGATCGGGTCGAGCTAGGCTTATGCCCCCCAAACCTGCCACCCATAAATCAATGCATCGGGATCAGGTCGAGCTAGGCTTATGCCCCTCAGACCTGCCACCCATAAATCAATGCCTCGGGATCGAGTCGAGCTAGGCTTATACCCCTCAGACCTGCCACCCATAAATCAATTCCTCGAGATCCAGTCGATCTAGGCTTATACCTCTCAGACCTGCCACCCATAAATCAATGCCTCGGGATCGAGTCGAGCTAGGCTTATGCCCCTCAGACCTGCCACCCATAAATCAATCATTAACCACGTGTGCATTACTTTGTCTTTACTTTGAGATTGATACCTTTACTTGTGAGAGATCGGATACTTGCTTATGAGAGGTTGATACATTTGCTTGTGATAGATTTGTACATTCACTTGTGAGCGATTGATACTTTGGCTTATGGAAGAGCAATACAATGATAGTCACAACTTTATTTGAAGCTTTGGATTAATAAGCAATGAATGAGAAACATGCAACTAAACATTATGGGAACATAGCCTCCACGAAAACATAATACTATTGGAACCATTGGACAATGATCCATGAACAGGATACATTAGTATAACCACCAGTGAAACCTTGGGACATAGCCTCATCGGACTTTTAGAACCTCACTAATGAATATGAGACCTATATATAACTCTATTGGAACTTAGACTCATGTCATACTTGGAATAATGCTATTCAACTTAGCTCTCTTAGGATTTACCACATATGACAACTTAAGAACTCCCTATCATAAATAAGCATTAAGTGGGTCATAATTCATCTAGGATTAACACACATATGCAGCACAATATATATCCACCTTAATTGAAATACTATAGAACCCCTTTGGAATAGAACACTTTTTGAACCTTCATGAACAATGGATAAGACACATGTGAATGTCAACTGCTCACCAACTAGGAATGCGATACCTTAGAACATTTGTAACTCTTGACATATTAGCCAATGAACGTGAGTCAACCAATAGACATGAATCAATTAATGAACATAAGTCAACCAATGATCATGAGTCATATGATTCACCATTGACCAATGACTAAGGACCATATGAGTATCTCTAGTCAACACTCGGATACGGAGTACCTTAGAGTATTTCGAAATCGAATGAGTATTATGACAATGTGAACACTATATATTACAGAAGGATATAGAAGAGTAACCTTACATACCTGCATTTCCACGTATGAATACACAAGTCTATGTCTGTATTACTACAATGGTCCAGCTCCTTCTTTACGTCTTAGTCTACAATACAAGGTCATACCGGAACTTATATTAGCAACTAGTGACCATATAGGCGTGCAAAACGTCAATGAACTATATGACTGCCATATAACATCAAGTCACCCCTTATAATACAATACAATACATTGTCATATCCCCAACATCATAACGTTACACACATTAACCAAGAAATCATACATTGATAGCATTTCACACCACTCATACCCTTTTACGCTTTTTCCTTTATCATTCCGTCGCCCTTATGCCTTTATCACAACATATGAACAACCTTACATACTTCATATAGTCCAACATACCTCCATACGATACTTTAAAATCATTAAAACGTCATCACAATGTGATAATTGCATCCCAAAAGGCTATCGGGGCTTTCGGGGATCCACGGGGTACGAAAACAAACAAATCAACAATCTGGAGTGATCGACGCTGCCACCTGCGCGCGCAGGTGGAGAGATACGCACGCAGATGGCCTCTAGAATCCTCCAGGGCCTTCTGCATTGGCATCTGCGTCCGTAGATGCCCTCGTCTGCGGGGGCGGATGCCCGTTTTGGTCCGAAACGTCATTGTTTGGGTCTTTTCATGCCATGAATGGTCCATGATCATAATCAACCTCATTTTAACATATTTATAATCCTTTAACATGCCAAATACCAGCCATGGTTTCACAGCACGCAAGTACATCACCAAAACAACACCTTACGGTCAATATGTCACCAAAACCATAACCAATTTCACAATAGCCTTTTCAAACATTATACACCACGACCAAACAAGTGAAGACTATAATCACATCTCACATAACAATATTGAATCCATCAAATTTATTTCCTTCAAGATCACTAGCCCATGTGCAAAGTTACAAGGCAAAACTATCGTAGCAAACATGTCACATACACACATAGTGAATGCTCAATACATCACCAACATAACCAACATGAGATAAGCACCCTCTCCTACACAATATATTAAATCATAAACACAAACAATTACCAAAGTGTGCAAGATGATGATCTTGGTCCAAGAGATAAAGGTCTAGAGGTCTAGGGTTTGTGTTGAGCAAGGAAATGTTGAGATAATTCTAAACAAAGCATGAGAGTCCAAATGAATAAAAATATGATTTCCTTTGCTTATATAGACCCTCAAGTCTCCCTTATCTTTTCCTTAGCATTTAATGAGGTGTTGATTTGGTCAAATGGACCAATATTGCAAGAATGGGTCAAAATGTCATATTGGGCCATGTCTTCTTGTCAATTTTTTGGGGCTTCATCTTTTGGGCCCAATGATGCAAGACTTGTTCATGCCCACAATTTAATGTATAATTCATCACTTTTTCTCATGTTTGCATATTTCCCTAAATGTTTCGGTCGTCAACTACACGTAGACACGTACGGGGTGTTACAGTTTTGAACCCCATAACTGCTCCACAAAAATCACAAAACACCCGCTAAGCACATGTACAATGCCTAATATCAATTATTAACATTACCAAATACATACTTATGGCTCTCGACACCTAAGTAAACCTTGTTCAATGTCGTCAAGTAGGGTTGGGAAGGTACGG
Source organism: Capsicum rhomboideum (assembly GCA_031232105.1). Taxonomy (NCBI): domain Eukaryota; kingdom Viridiplantae; phylum Streptophyta; class Magnoliopsida; order Solanales; family Solanaceae; genus Capsicum; species Capsicum rhomboideum. The sequence goes on from CP124718.1 coordinate 59,911,924, forward strand.
GGTGTTACATTAAAGAATCCCGTTACCCATACTTTAAGGGTTCTAAATATGAAAACACATAAAAAAAACAAGTTGAAATCTCATTTGAAATTATTGAAAAACTATTTTCTTAATTTACCAGGCAAAACACAAAGTCCCAAGTTCTAAGTATTGAAGTTGACCCATATACTATCACAATTTCATCAGTCAATCTTACTGGCACATCTCTTAGCTAAGGCGTTTTATCCCTCGGCTAAGGTATTTTATAAAGTATTTTATTTTCTTTCAAAATTTGTGTTTCTTATGGTACTAGTTCCATGAAATGGATGAAGGAAATGAGGATGCATTATCATAACCAAATTAATATCATGTAATGAATTAACTTAATAATGGTATAAATAAGCTCAAGTCACCTCAAATCTTAATAAATCATGATATAAGCTATCGCATGGCAATTCCTTAGTAGGTAGTCATATATGACATAAATAATATTAATCCAAGCCCTCACTAGGGTATCACAATAATAATAAAGTATAAAGAATGCTCAAATAAGATCAACATCAACCTCCGCACGGGCATCTCAATGATAATAATCTCTCAAGTCAATGATAATATTCACATAAGCCCCTACACGGTCATTATGATAAAATAATGATCTCGAAAGATGAAACACATGGTAAAATCTCCAACCCATTATATACTTTACATAAATGGTTAACTACCCAACTCTGTCTAAAGAAAGTTAAGTCATAACCTATCTCGAAAGTCGAAACATGAGCATGGGCCCCTCAATAAGAAGCCTTTCCTTTTCGTGCATCCTTAGAATGAATCCAATCTATCAAAAATGTAATCTACAAGACAATAGGAGTCAAATGATTTCCATATTAGTCATTTTCATTTCTGATCCAAAAACACTTTGAAAATTGACCCTAAAATAAAAGGAGAAAAACTAGAAATTTTATTAAAGAATCATGTTACCCATACTTTAAGGTTTCTAAATATAAAAATCAATTGAAAAACAAGTTGAAATCTCACTTAAAATCATTGAAAAACTATTTTCTTAATTTATCGGACAAAACCCAAAATCCCAAGTTCCAAGTTTTGAAGTTGTTTTGAGATGTAATAAATGGAAAATGATAGAAATAAGGTTAAGAAGCTTACCCAAATAAGTTTGATGAAAAATCCTCTTTTGAAATTGTGTTTTTGGAGGTCTCAAGGTCTAAGAATGGTGAAAATGGGGTTAGAATCGGGAAAATGGTGTACTTATACTATTTTGTGAATAGTACTTCACAATCACGACACCCTTCATATGATCGTGAGGATCAAAGTTTTACAAATATTAAATTATTCATCGCGATTGTAGAGATGGCCCTCACGAATGCGATAAGCAACCCAACCCAATCCACCAACCTAACTCATTGTAATTACAGTGAACCATCTTGAAATTTTAATGAGTAAGCTGATCAGGTCCTACAATCATGATACATGTCCATACGATAATGATGAAGGTCTAGATGTTGCACTAGCAGTGATCTTGGACAAGAAGTTGCCTCGATTGAACTCTCAGGATTTATTTGGGACCCCAAAAAAATAATCTAATAATGCTACTACGCTAATTTCGATGTTTTGGTCTTAATGAACCATCATATTTACCAAAAGAATTCATCATCAACAAGTTACCCCTCGAGAACCCCATTTAGGCTAAAATAACTATTTTCTCATCTAAATGCTCAAAACTTATAATAAAAAGTCGTAACCCAAACCAACTATTCTACTAACCCAAAAACAATATTCTGGATCAAATGGAACTAACAGAATCACCATTTGACACTCGAATAATAAAATGTTGACCAAAGTTAAAAGTCTTACTTTAAAGGCTATTCAAAACCTCAAATAAATCACTCTCAAATGCTTCAAGGACCATGGAAACCATCCCACAACTAATAAATGATATAAAACAACCACGAGAAAGGACAAAACGGTCAAAATACCTAAAAGCTAAAAATTGCAATGAGGGTTGTTACACTTGTACAATGAGTATTCTAGGTGTTTCTATGTTTTGGGAGAGTTTTGAGTCATTGATGGTGATTTCATAAAAGAGGCAAGATGAACACACCCTTAATAAAATAAATTGGAAAAAATTCTCATCGAGATAACCCCCAACATGTTGCACTACTCATAGCGTTGGTTGGGCAATGAAACACAGTGGCATTAGCATTAGCCACTATAGATTTCAACACTTTGAAGTTTGGTCTGTAGAGAAACACATTTGCTATATCATTACACTATCAAAGTGCTTCTTAATGCGGTGCCTTTGCCTGGTACTTGCTTTGAGTTCTTGTATAACTCCTAGAACTCGTTGTGATTGGTTTCTAATTGATCCATGGTTCAAGTATGATACAATACAGAAAATGCAGAAGACAAAGAAATAAAGAAACAAAGAGTTAAGATAAAATAGATAGAAAAGTAGACACAAAAAGTTGAATCAAAGGCAACTAATACTACTCCTCTGAATAGCCAAATGAGCACCTAACCTATGAGAAATACCTCAAGGGATTTAGAATTTCCATGCAATCTTACTTTCTAAATTCAAACAATAAAAATCTTCAACAAGCACTTAATATCTCAAAGAATTTAATTTTTTGTTTGTCAATAATCTCAGTCTTCAAAATAATAAAATATCACTATTTATTCTAGAAAAATAAAAGAAGACACCATCTATTATAATTTTACCAATAATGATGTAAGCGCCTTATTTGGTTGTCTACCTTTTAATGAGTTCTAATAAATTCATTAAATGGCCATTTGCAAACGTAGCCCATATCTTCACTGGCATGACCATCTTATGTTTTGTCCATTTTAGCAAGTTGTTGACCATCATGTCTTCATTCCAAGCACCCTTCAAGCCTCCAAAGTAATGAATCGATGAAAAGTCTACAAACACCATAACTCGGCTTTGTGTGCAAAGTTTTGAGGAAACTCGACTTGCATCAAAGTAACTTGGTTTTGAAGCTCTAATATGTTAACGAGATGACTTAAACATGCATGGATATGTGATGTATAGCAATGAGTTTCCACTACTATAAAATAGACTTTCAGTGGCAAATATATAGTGGCAACATGCTAAATAGCACTAATTCAATTTATATAGGCAGATATTACTAAAATTTGAGGATTATTTTGCAGCAATTAAAAGCAATGATAAGAAATTAAGTACTAATTCTCACTTCGCTCTAAACTTAGTACTAACTTCAATTTTGCAAACACGAGACTCCGGTATCACCTCCTTCTGATGTTATTTTTCCATTCATTGTTGTTGCTCCTGGTGATTCTCCTACCTAATCTTATAATTCAACTTTCTTGAAAAGAGACCCCATCACCGGATTTGATGTTGTAGCTCAAATTCTTGTACTATTCGAGTTGAGCTCCTGATTATCCTTGAAGATTGACTAAAGGATTTGTATATATTAGTTTTTGCTTGTATAGATTGGTATTGCTTCTATCATTCTTCCTTAATTTTTGTCAATTTTTTTGTATTGTTCCTCAACCTTGGATCCTTCAATATCAAACTGAAAGAGCCAACAAAGACGGTTAGCCGGAGAGTTATTCTCTGGCTTTAGATAGTGAAAGACTTCTGCTTCGAACACTCAATTTCTCTATGGTCGATTGTAGTGTTTTCTATTCTAGTTTCTCTGATACTTCTAATTTTTCCTTCTCACAAACCTTAGTATTTGCTCTATTATATAAGTTTATTCATTTGATTGATCATTTCATTACTTGAAGTTTCATTTTTGTATTGTTTTTTTTTTTGTTTGTTTGTTTTGAATATTTTGTGTGTATTTGTGTCTAGATTCATATCCTAAAGCTAATGTGGAGTTTCGAAATGCTAATAAAATTTAGTTTTTTCTTGCTTTTCCTGCTATCTCTTATCTTCTGTTGCTTTATTCTTGTGGATTTTTTTGCTATGTATCATTGCTATATTTGATTACTGTGTTGGTGGCTATCTTGATACTGCCTCCTCTGTCTAGTGTTTTTTCTTGTGCCACTGTCAGGTTTTTAAGTTTTTCAATTTATAAGTTATAAGTTTTTAGGTTTATAATATTTGAAGTTTTCAAGTTTGTGATTTAAAAAACAAAATAAACAAAAAAGGAAATGCATTAAATAAAAGTATAAAATGAGGATAAAAACCAACCCAATCCATTCAAACCTGTATTACAATTTACCACTATTAGTAGAGCGCCGAATTTACTCAGCCACCTTCCAAGAAGAGTTCTGTTTCAACTAAGCCTTGAATGTAATACTAATAGTTGTATAGTTCTATAAAGTTTTTTTCTAACTCTTGTAAAGATTGAGCGTTATCAACCTCCGGTCTTGGTGAAGCTTGTTGATGATCTTGCAGTTCCTTGCCATCGTCACTATTACATCCAATGACTGCATCTAAGTAAGCTTCATGTTGGCTACTTAACTTTGGATGTCCTAGATTTCTTCACTTTGCATTGATCCAATCTCTAAACAACACCGATATCTTCAAACTATCATCTACTAATGAATATTTATGGTTTCCAATTTAAAATCTTGCCGCGCTGAAAGCTGCCTCCAAAGCTACTGATGATCCTCGAATAGCTAGCACGTCCTTCACTATCCTGCTAAGTTTTGGTAATTGATGGCCACGAGCCCTCCACCAATCCAACCGTTGTGGTATACCTTCCTCATTCGTAACATTATCACTTCCCTGTTCAAGATATTTAATAAATTCATATTTATTAGAAGAATCAAGACCAAGTTGAGTTTTTACTCTACCATGGGCACCTACTTGAAGCCTACAAGTTTGAGGAGTTTCAACATTATCTAAGGAGAAATATTTGTCATACATTTCCTTAGCACGTATTTTAATGCTATTTTGATATGTTAGCAAATCAATTCTTCATCTGGTTTAACATCTAAATTTTCATAAATGCATTTCATCTTGTTTAACATATAAATTTTCATAAATTCATTTAATTAAAACTTTTACACCTTATTCCTTATATTCAGGGTTAAAAAGAATTGCAGTTAAATAAATTTGGGGGATAGAAAAATAATATTTTTAAAAATTTTCAACCATAGCTAAAATAGCCGATTTAAGTAATTCATTTTTTTTATATTCAGCAAAAAGAGTTGAAATCTCATATACATGTATTAAAACTTCACAAATAGTAGGATAATACATTCCAGAAAAAAACTTTTATAGCATCATAAAATGATTTCAAAAATTTTCTAAGTTCATTTACTTCAATCCAATCAGTTTCAGTAAGTTTAGAATCAGGATAAGTGTTATGAGAATTATATTGCATTGTAATAGGCTTTCTATATTTATAAGCAACTTCTAGCATCTACTTAAAAGAATTCCAACTAGTTTTAACATGCTTTGAAATTTTTCTATAAGGAAGGTCACACACACGACAAAAATCTTTAAATTAATTAATTTTACTACTATTATTCAATGAAAAATCCAAAAACAAGCATTTCAATTTTATCACAACTATTATCAAATAATTTCACACCATCATTCACAAATTTAATATATGTGCAATACATCTAACATGAAAAGCAACCTTACTAATTGGACAAATTCTAATTTCTAGAAAATTTATAGCATTTAAATTAACAAAAGCATTATCTAAAGTAATACTAATCACTTTATCACAAAGACCATAAAATTCTAAAATTTTAGCTATAGTAGAAGCAATATATGCACCAGTTTTCGTATGTTCACAAATTTTATCACAGATAATTATTTTCTGTAAATTCCAATTATAATCAATCCAATGTGCAGTAACAGTTAAATAATCAAAACCATTAGGACTACGATCCATATCAGTGGTATAGCAGCTCTACAATCCATTATCTCAAAATAGGCATGAAGATATTGACAATGTTTTTAATGAAATTTAAAAATATCTCTTTTTACCATACTTCTTGAAAAACCTTGAAATTTGGGATTATATGTTTCCCGGATATATGCAATAAAACCAAGATGTTCTCCAAAACTAAAAGGCAAACCACAAATATCAATCATTTTAGCAAAAATTTCACGATCACGATCCCTATTATAGGGTTGTTGTGAAAGAGTAGCTACGTACACAAGCCATTCTCTTTTATGTTTTGATTCCAAATATTTTCTTAACCCTCCCGTCGAATATCCACTCCCACCAGAAACATATTTCTCTATTTGTTTACAAATACTACACGTAGCAATAGTTTTTTCATGATTCCAAAAATAAAATTTCCACAAAGGTGATTGTAAAAGACGTTGTACCTTGTTCTTACCCCTAACCGGAGCAATAGGGGAGCGACTAGCTCCAACCTGAGGATTATCCTGAGTTGGAGCTTCGGTACTATCGAGGATGGGACTAGTCGATCTATAGTCTAATTCATCTTCTAATTCTACTTCTTCATCTAAATCATCTTCATAATTATTATACAGTATCTCTAAAGCTTTATAGGAAATAGGAGTATCGATATTAATTTCTATAGGAGAGGCAAAATCAGATTCATTCACATGCGTAAAATTATACGTATTTATTCTAAATCTAGGAACTTGAGAAGAACTAGAAGAAGACCCTTTATTTGTTTTACCACCAATACTCACAAACCTTTTTCTTTTTGTGCAATAGTTTTTTTTTACTTCTGGAATATTTTTTAGACGAATCCATGATATAATGAAAAAAAATATGAAACTAGTAAATTAAAAAAAAAACAAATTACAAATAATGAATATGAAAAATAAATTAAAATATTAGAGAGTGGAGCGAATGTACCAAACGTCTCCTGTAAAAGCAGACAGTTATAACCAAAAATTGAAAAATTGATGTCGAAATTTAAAGCTTGAAGAAGATTGCTCCTCCAAAATTCATCAAATTATACTTCAATTGCAAAATAATAACAATAATTATAGAATTTACAGATATTGAGAGTTGAAAATTGAGAGAGAATGAGAGAATTGATAATTTTATAAATAAAACGTGAAGGGGGGAGGGATATTTACAGCTTTTTTTAGGATAGGGGCAGTTGGGGGGATGGGGGGAGATGGGGGGACAAAGTAGCAGTTGGGGGTCCACTATACATTGGGCAACAGTCCCCAAGTGCTACTAGCCGTTAGATATTCAAAGAAAAAGTTTTAAATTTTGTCGGACCGGTCCATACCGATACCAGGACGAACCGTTACAAGTATACCGCGATGAAAAGCCAATCCCATCTTGATCTAGATCTCGATTCTACTTATCCTCATCTATTTTGGGTCCTACCGATATGAATTAGAACTAGTAGTAGTACAAACCAGAACGATACAGGTACATGCCAGTCTGGCCAGCCTTATTTCACACTAACACTTTTTATAGGGACAATAAGTGAGAGGTCTTCCACACACTTCTTTAACATAGAAACTCGGAATACTATATGAATGGAGGCCAAGTGTGCAGGCAACTCCAACTCATAGGCTATTACCAATCCTCTTCAAAATTTGATAGGGGCCAATATAATAGGGAGTAAGCTTGCCTTTCTTTCCAAACCGCATAATGCCTTTCGTAGGTGAAACCTTTAGAAATGTCCAATCATCAACATCAAATTCTAAGTGCCTTTGTCTCACATTAGAATATGACTTTTGGCAGCTTTGAGTGGTCTTCACTCAACCCTTGATGAGCGTAAACTTTTTCATTACCTGGTGGATCAAGTTTAGCCCCAATAATTCAGCTTCACCCACCTTAAACCACCCAATTGAATATCTACATATTTTTCTATATAGGGCCTCAAACAATGCCATTCAAATATTACATAATAGTTATTACAAGAAAACTCAATAAGAGGTAGGTGATCATCCCAGTTACTCGTAAAGTCTAGTTCATAAGCTCTTAACTTATCCTTAAGAGTTCAAATGGTACGCTCAGCTTGACTATTAGTCTAGGGATGGAATGCAGTACTAAGCTTCACCTTCATACCCAATCCCTTTTGAAATGACCTACAAAAATGGGTGATAAAATGAGCACTTCTATCTAATATAATGGACACTAGGTCTTTTGAAGCCCAACAATTTCCCGAATGTATAGCTTGGCATAATCCTCTGCGGAGTCTATCAGTTTGATAGGCAAAAATTGAGTTGATTTAGTCAATCATTCTACAATCACCCAAATTGAGTCATGTTGTTGATGAGATTGCAGTAAACCTGTAATAAAATCCATATTTATCATTTTTGTCATGACTCAAATGGTTGTGAGTGGCACCCACACTAATCCTCCAGTAGAAGAACCATCTAACCCAAGCCTTAAGCCTATTCAATTACTCAATGAAGATGAAATAATAATAAATCTTAATTAAAAAGGTAAATAATTAATAAATTTGAAATTAGTAGTTATTACATCCCCAAGACCCGAAAGTCATCGTACAAGGACCTAAATCCAAAATAATGTCTAAGAGTGTAATGACCATCAAGGTTATTTTCTTTGTTTCCATTATTTTTTGGTATTTCATTCCTTTCCATAGTGCTACAGGTCATTTATGACTTGTCAGGATCGTCGGTTTGGTTTTTGAGCAGTTTTTTTAGGTTTTAAGCTCATTTTTCTCTTTTGGAGTTTTTGAAGATGAGAAATTAGTCTTAGACCAAAAATGCTAGTAAGCAACCTCGGATGGGAATTTTGACAGTGTCGTTAGCTCTAGAACATGGATTTAGGCTATGGGGACCCTTGGTCCGGGTCCCGAGGCTTCCAGAATCATTTTGGGATATTGGGTAGATTTGGTGAAAAATAGAACTATAGGTATGGGGCCTAATTTTTATCGAAACAACATCGGTTGGCAATTTTGATCGCTCCATTGAGTCAAAAATGTCCAATTTAGTATGGTAGCATAGTTCGTTTGTGCGCATGGGGTTTCGAATGAATCCTAAGCCCTTGGTCGGAGTCTGTAAGGACTTAGCATTTTTTGCTGGTTTCAGGTATCTGGTGCAACCTCTTTAGTGGTTGTAGAGACTCCTTATCAGCCTTGGCTACCTGGCTAAGGGTCTCTTTAGCAGTTCATGTCTTCTCTAGCGGAAGTTGCTTTAGAGACCAGGGTACCGCTTTAGCAGCCCCTCACCCCTTTTTACCCGTTGCTTTAGCGGTCAGCTGACGCATTAGTAGTTTCAGTTTTCGCGGCTAAATGGTCGCTTAAGTGATCACTTTTGGGTCTATATAATCTATTTTCATGTGAATTTCATCCATTTCTAGTCTCGTTTCCTCCATTTCTGATCTTGTGAGCCCAAGGATGTGAGGAAAGTTGCAAATTAGAGCTGGGATCGTGTTGGGGACTCTAGTGTGACCTTATCCCCATCGTTTTCTCGTAAGTTTCAGTCAAATTCTTTATTTAATTCTAGTTTTTCGCTTTTATTTTCATTAGCTCTTGAGTTTGTTTTGAACCCTAATTGAGACTCCATTTGTGCTAAACTTTCAAGCATATATTCCTTGTCCTTCGAGGTACCTCATGACAGATTCAATTTTGATGGTGTTATGATTATGATTTGGATGATATGGTGTATACTTATGGATCATCTAGCCTCTTGTTATTATCTACTGGTTCTAGTTCGATACGATTCTCATTATTTCTGTTATTATAGATATGGATTATGAAAGTCCTTGTTTGGGACCGGGTAGTGTATATGGATATTTCGAGTCCCTTATGGTCCTTTCCATCCGTGAGCCACCGTAGGTCCTGACTTTATGAGTTGCTGAGCTGGAGGAGGCGTATGCAATTGTGTTATATATGGTACTTGGTTTATCTTGCTTCATCGAGTTCTTTTCATGGCTTTCATTCATTCGCATTCATCGCCTATCACCAGTTTAATTTTTTAGCACTTGTATCTATTTGTCTTATAGGGGGATGCATTAGTATAGGTTATGTTTGTTGTATGTTGTGTGATTGATTGTACCTTCTGGGCTTATCGGGCTCGGTTAGGTTATTATTTGTCTGGGCTTGTCGGTTACACTGTTGTTTGGTTATTACTGTATAGTTCGTGGCAGGTTGGTTATAGACTGGTACTGGTGGTTATCGGTACACTTCTGATTCCTTTTCTCTTAGTATGATGAGCTTTATTATTATTAGACCATCTTATGGTTATTCAGTTTTCAGTTAGAGACTTTGATTATGCAAGAGTTAGCTCCCCTATTTGATTATAATCCTCGGGATGTTAGGCTAGCTCCCTCTGGTTAGTGCCTTTATTTTCGGTCCTATATATATATGGTATTATCGTGTATCCCCCATTCTTCCTTATCTATTCTTATTGTATATACCCTTCTTCCCTCGTACTACTACTATATGTCTTCCTTTAACTCTTCATTTGTGTATTGACTAGTTATGTACGGTATTTCACCTTCATCCCACATTACTTGTAGGGTATGATAGATTATATTTACTTTTTCATTAGTATTATTATGTCTCATTTTTTTGATAGTTGTCTATAATGTTTATTCTTGCTTTACATGTTATTTATACTTACATTGTCTTTGGAGCTCAATCGGCCTATGCCTACTAAGTACCTCATGTTAGTACTCCTACTACACTTTTGTACCCCGCAGATCATACTATGAGTTATCACCGCTGACGTGTGCATCATGTGGAGCTGCCATAGATCAGAGGTTCGGGGTGAGCTTCTGACATTCGGAGTTGTTCCTGCTCTCCCTCTTATTGTTAGACTAATCTCTATTTTTGTATTTCAAAGATGGCTTTGTATATATATATATTTACTTTGTATTTTTACCTTGTATTTTTACCTTGTACTATTGTTGTGTTAGAAGCTCTTGTACTGACTTCACCAGGTCTTGGGGATATAATTACTTCCTTCTTGTCATCTTTCACTTTTTCATTTAGTATTGCTTCCACCTTTCTTATTAGTCTGTTACTAGTTGTTCGGGACTATAGGTTGGCCTACCTACTTGTGGGTTGTGGTTGGTCCCATCATGACCTTAGAAATCGGGTCATGACAGTTTGGTATCAGAGCCTAGGTTCACCGGTGTAGATGGTACAAGAGCAACATGCCTAGTAGAGTCCTACAGATCAGTTCGTTGACGTCCGTATCCTATCTTCGGGAAGCTATAAGGCATTCCTAGGAAATTCCAATTCTTAATTATTTATCGTGTGTCCTGACGTCTATGAACTTCTAAGTACCTCTTTTGACTCCACTCCTTCTTAGATGGATAGCACGAGGATGTCGATAGATGCCGACGGGACTTCTACACTCCATTTCATTTAGCATTGCTTTCGTGTTTCTTATTAATCTGTTACTAGCTGTTACAGACTATGGGTTGGCTTACCTACTGGTGGGTTATGGTAGGTGCCATCATGACCTGAGAAATCGGTCGTGAAAAAAAGTATCTCAAATCACTAAGTAAAATAAAACATCATTGTGCGAAAGAAAGACAATATGAACCACGAAGATCTACGGTAGCCTAAATATGAAACACTCACCCTCAGATTGAGTCAACTAGTGCAGCCAGAGATGAGATCGAGTCTGAGCCTCTGGAAGACTATTCGCACTCAACAAAAGAAGAGTATAAGGTAGTATCAGGTTAAACAACTATTTACCGGTAGGCATCATCCCTCTATCCAATTTAGTAACAAGTAAAAATCGTAAATCAAATAACAAGTAGATAGAAGCTTCAACACATAGCATGTAGTTTGCTCAACAAAACAATCACTTCAAATCATGTCAAGCAATGTTTGTAAACAATTCATACAAGCCACCCAATATTATTATAAACAATCAAGAATTCATAATTTCAGTAATCATATCACAACATAGATCTATGTCTACCCCAATCTCACATTTATGTTTCTTTTACTTTCATTATCATCTCAATATATCATACTAACTCTTACCTCAAATATTAATCTATACACACATGTTAAGGGACTTATTTCTGCCTAATTTGTCATGACCTGCAGGGGTGATGCATTCATGTACCGTGCCGGTGTAGTACCCGATCCATATTAATAATATCAATATCGTACCTATGTGGTACCCGATCCATCAAGTAATCATATCGTCGTGGTTCCCAATCCCTAAAATAATATCGTATCGTTGTGGTTCTCAATCCATAATATGTATATCAGTTATATTTCTACTTCTACTATCTCTCAGGATATATCTCAAGTTCACCCAGTTTTACAAGTACACTTCACTATCAAATCTCAAATTCAATAGTTCAACAATCAACAGCTTATTCATTCAAGAATTAAAAAATTAACAATTATCAAACACAAGTATGTCCAAAGACCAATCAACATGTCATTTAATTTAGAAGTATACAAGAAACTAAATTAAGTCTAAACTCCATTTAAACCATAACCTACCTCAATTGAAGAGCCCAAATCCAAGCTAATTCGCAAGAATCTTGCCCTTCCTCAATGCCTCGGCTTGTTCATAGTCTAAAATAAACAAATACAAGAGTAAGAATCACTTACTCTTCAATTATAAACCTTGGAGATTTAGCCCCACTAGTTTTTACCCTTATCATAGCTCAAAACCTTAGCCAAGGGTTTTTCAACCATGAAATTACCCCAAATCCCCAAAATTCACTTTCAAGAGCAATAATTCTATATTGGGAAGTGTTAATTAATACCGTAGAATCAATTCTAGATGAATTTACATCACCCATCGGCTCTTTTCCACTTTTCTTGAATTTAGGGATCTTACTCAAAGATACTACCATTAATGCCCATTTTATTGATTCTACAATCAGAATGCCACTTGACTAACCTATAACAAATATGCCACTAACCACTACACCATAACTCACAAATCACCACTAAAGCACACAACGCCAGATTTTTGTCAGAAACCATCCTACCTTGAGATTTTATCAACTCTCTCTAGGCAAAATTTAAGCAGGGTAATTATGCCCTTAAAAATTTTATAATAATGGGATGGGTCGTTTTATCATATACTAATTAAACAGTTGTTAGTCCCCAAATGAACAAAAAGGAGCAAGGGAAAAGAAAGAGTTAACCGGACTAGTCAAAAAGACGGTTGGTACACATGTATGCTTCGGTCTCCAAAGTGGCCTCCTCAATAGGACGTTCTTCCACTGGACCACCACGAATGCAATCTTCTTTGTTCTCAACTTAAGATTATCTATATCTATGATAGCCATGGGCTCCTCCTTATAAGAGAGGTTTTCATCCAAAAGGATTGAATCCAGTGAACAATGTAGTTACCATCACAATGGTACTTTTTCAGCATAGACACATGAAATACAAGATAAACTTCCGACAAACTTAGAGCTATGGCCAATCTATAGGCCACCAGCCCCATGCACTTTAGAATCTCAAACAGTCCAATATTCCTTGGACTGAGCTTACCTCACTTACTAGATCTCATAATACCTTTTATGGGTAAAAGCTTGATCAACACTTGCTCACCTTCCATAAAGTGCATATCTCTCACCTTTCTATAAACATATTCCTTTACTCTAAGCCGCTAGAAGGTTCTCTTGGATAAACTTCACCTTCACCAATGAACCCCTCAAATGTTTAATCAAAAGTTAAAGTTCACATGGTCTCGCCTCAAAAGAATCAAACATCTAATGGGAGATCTATACCTCCTCCATACATTGCCTCAAATGGATCCAAATCAATGCTCGAGTGATAGCTATTATTATATGTGAACTCAGTCAATGGAAAAAACTGGTCCCAATGACCTCTAAAGTCTATTACGCACACATGGAGAATATCCTCCAACATTTGAATCATTCACTCAGACTTCCCATAATCCTGAGGGTGAAATGGTGTACTGAGGTCCAATCTAGTACCCAACTCCTCATGCAATTTTTCCTAAAAGTTAGAGGTAAACTGAGTACCTTTATTATAGAAAATAGAAACTGAAACCCCATTCAACCAAACTACTTCTCAGAGATAAATCTTGGGTAACTTTGCTACATTATATATTATATAAACTGGAGTGAAATGTGCAGACTTAGTTAGCCTATTAACTATAACCTATATGGAGTCAAATTTCCCCAAGGTTTTGGAAGACCCACCATAAAATCCATCTCTATCCTTTCCCACTTTCATTTAGTGATGGGCATCCTCTGAAGTGTTCCACTAGGCTTGTGCTTATACTTTACCTACTGACAATTCTAGCATTATTAGGTAAAATCAACTATGTCATGTTTCATCCTGCCCCACTAATAGTGATGTCTCAAGTCTTGATACATCTTGGTAGCATTAGGATGTAAAATATTTCAAACTATGAGCCTCTGTAAGAATAATAGAAATCAAATGATCAATATATGGCACACAAACTCACCCCTTGATTCTCAAGAAACCCTCATCATCAATCATGTCCACCTTGGCCTCACCCTGCATGACCTTTCACGCATGTTGCATAACTTAGTATCCTCGAATTACCTAGGCTAGATCTTATCAATAAATAAAGACATTGCCTCTATACATGCTAGCAATCCACCTCTGTCGGACACTTCAAGTCACATAAAATTGTTAGTTAGAGTCTTAATCTCTTTAGCCAATGAATGTCTGGTAGCCTTCAAAAAAGTTAGGCTACCCAGCCTCTTAGTCTTTCTACTCAAAGCATCGGCCACTACGTTAGCCTTACCCAGATTCTATAGAATGGTGAAATCATAATCCTTAAGCAGCTCCATCCACCTACGCTGCCCTAAATTTAAATCCCTCTATGTGAATATATGTTGTAAACGGTTGTGGTTTAAGGTGTTTGGTTAGTAAACACCTTACATAAAACCCCATACAGGTAGTGCCTCCATATTTTAAGAGCAAATACCACAGCAGCTAAATCTAAATCATGAGTAGGATAATTCTTTTCATGTATCTTCAACTGCCTTGAAGCATAGGCAATGACATTTTTTCCTGTATCAAAACAACACCTAAACTAGAACGTTGGGCATCATAATAAATATTTAAATCCTTACCCTACACTAGAAAAGCAAGAATGAGAGGCAGTATTCAATAATATCTTGATCTTTTAGAAGCTCTTCTCACATTCATAAAACCAATGAAATTGTACCTCCTTCTAAGTTAGACGGGTCAGATGAGAAGCAAAAGAGGTGAACCCATTCATAAATCTACGGTAATCACTAGCCAACCCCATAAAACTACGAACCTTGGTTACTGAGGTAGTCCTAGCCCAACTCATAACATCCTCAATATTCTGTGGTTCCACAATAACTCCTTTATTTAAAACGACATGTCCCAAAAAATGGACACAAAATCCATATAAAACTCACACTTGGAGAATTTTGAGTACAACTGCTTCTCCTTCAGAAAACCCAACATAATCCTTAAGTGATTTTCATCCTCTTCTCTACTCTTAAAATAAAGTAAGATGTCATCAATAAAAATAATCACAAACGAATGCAAATAGGGCTTACATATCCCATTCAATAAACCTATGAAAGTAGTTTGGGCATTAGTAATCCCAAAAGATATCACTAAGAACTCATTGTGCCCATCCTTGTCCAAAATATGGTCTTAGGAATGTCCTTGACCTAAATCTTCAATTGATGATATTAAAACCTCGAATCAATCTTAGAAAAGACTGATGCACCATACAGATGGTCAAACAAATTATTGATATAGGGAAGAGGATACTTATTACAGGTTATAACCTTATTCATTTGATAGTAGTCTATACACATATGAAAACTGCCATCCTTCTTCTTCATAAATAACACTGGAGGACCCCACAGGGAGGCACTCAAACAGATAAACCATTTATTAAGTAGTTCTTGTAACTAAGCCATCAACTCCCTCAACTCAGTCGGAGCCATCCTATAAGGAGGAATAGATATAGGGTGAGTATCCTGCTTTAAATTAACCCCACTTTGTGGGAATATAGAGGGTATGTTATTGTTGTTGTTGTAAATGTCTCTAAATCAATGCAAAAATCAATGTCGTGATTTGATAGCATATCAGGAAAATCCACAAGAAACGATTATAAAAACTCACCCAGCACGAAAACTAACTCAATGGGCGGGACCTCTACACTAGTGTCCCAGAAATGTGCTAAGAATGCCGAACACCGCTTTTATGTCAATCTCTTAGCACGAATGAAAGATATAACCTTAATAGGAGTAGAACTATAATTACTCTCCCACTCAAGTCTAGCCATCCTCAGCATAACCATTGTCACTATCTTAGCATGACAATCTAGAATAGCATGATAAGGAGACAACCAATTCATCCCCAAAATAATATCAAAATTGATCATGTCCAATATCACTAAGTTCGCCCATGTTCTATAACCCATAAAAGTAATAGGACATGAACAATAAACCCTATCAATAACCACAGAATCCCAAACATGGGTGGACACATGAATAGGAGCATCAAGTAATCACAGACCATGTCCAACCCACATCAAAATAGGCAAATACATAAGAGATAGTAGAACTAGGATCAAATAAGACTGTAGGCTACCTGTGATTACCGCATCAGATGCCTGTGCCTTGGGCCTACCTTAAAACGCATAGAATTGGGTCGGATCACCTATATGTGTTCTTTCATGTCACACCCCGAGTTCCAACGAGGCGGATTGGCACTCGTAGCCGATAAGGCCCGAGAGAACCAAGCTTTGCTTACATTCATTCATATGCATGCCATAGGAAACACAACTATCACGTAAGAACATAAAAGGCTAATATTGGAAATCATGGAACATGTGACATATATATATATATATATATATGTGAAACTTGGCCTTTAGGGCCATTAAGTCAACCGGACGTACATCTCTTTCCTTCACATTCATTTACATACCCACATACGTCTACAAAAGCCTCTAACAGAAATACATAAATGACCAACCTAAATTCGGGACAAGTCCCCGCTTTACATAACATCTACAATACCAAAACCAATGTACAACTTGAACACGGAAAGCCCCGAACTAACTGGATCTCACCAAAGATCAATAGATGTTCTGCAGCTTACTTGGAAGGTCTACGAGTACCTGTGCCTACAACAAGTAAGGTAAATCCCCCAAGAGGGGTCAGTACGAAGAATGTACTGAGTATGTAAGGCTCAAATAAAACTGTATGAATCATACATACGTCAATGAACTCAATTACAAATGAATAACTGATATGGATAAGTCATCATTCTCTATAAATATTTGTAACTGCGCATATTACTTTCGATACTCTCTTCACTTTTGTACCTCTTCTTACTTACTTGCCAATCATTAATCATATACTGCCCGGGCCCAACTAATCAGTGGGAAAAATTTATAATATCATCATGCAGGTGTTCATTTCACCCCATGGATACACCCATAATGTCGGGATAGTCATCATGCAGGTGTTTCTTTCACCCCATGGATATCATCATGCAGGTGTTTATGTCACCCCATGGATACAAGTATTCATACATTACTTCATTCTTTCACTTTTACGAGATTGGTATCTTTACTTGTGAGAGGTTGTCATGCTCACTCATGAGAGATTAATACCATCACTTATGAGAGATTGATACGTTTGTTTGTGAGAGATTGACATATGGAAACCATAACCTTATTGGAAGCTTTGAAACACAACATTACTGGGAATTCGGAACCATGTCCATAATTATGTAACACATGAGCAACAACGACTAAAGAATGAGGAACATATGACCCAACAATAGGTAACAACCTGAATGAGATACATTGGACATTTCGGAATGGAATAAGTACATAATCCATATGAACAACATGCTGCAGAAGGATATAGATAGAATAACCTTACATACCTTGGCCTCTCAATATGAACACTCAATCTTATATGTGAATACAATAGCCCAACTTCTTCCCTACGTCTTACTCTACAATACAAGTACATATCGGAGCTTACATTAGCAACGAGTTACTATACAAGCGTACAAAACGACAATGAGCTATATGACAGCCGTATAACGTCATGTCACCCCTTACAATACAATCCACTGCATTCTCATATCAATGACACCATAACATTCCACACATTGACCAAGATATCGTACATCAATAGCATTTCACACCACACTTACCCTTTATGCTTTCTTATTATCATTTTGTCACAATGACTATTATCAACTTGTCTCATAAAAACATATGAACAACAATCTATACTTAATTTAGTCCAACATGCCTCCATACGACACTTTAAAGTCATTAAAATGGTATCACAAGTTGATGATTACATCCGAAAAGGGTATAGGGGACTTCGGGGATCAAAGAGAGACGAAAACATACAAAACGGAAACCTGGGCTGACCTGCACCCACAGGTGACCTTTTGCAAAAGCCAGAGGCACCTGCGTTGGCATTTTTGCCCACAGGTGCCCTCGTCTGCGGGGGCGGATGCCCGTTTTGGTCCAAATTGGTTTCTTTTGGGTCTTTTTATTCAATGAATGGTCCATGATCATAACCAAACTTCTAATGACATATTTTTGATCATTTTGAATGCCAAAAATCATCCATGGTCTCACAACACACATAAACAACACCCAAAACTACACTTCTTGGTCAATACGTCACCAAATCCCATAACCGATTTCACAATAACAATTCCAAACCTTATACACAAGGAAAAAACAAGGTAAGACTATAATCACATCTCACATGACAATATTGAATACATCAAGTTCATTTTCTTCAAGACCAGAAGTCCATTTTCAAGTTTACAGGGCAAAACCTTTCTCCGATTGCAAATATAGACAGTTTTACACATAGTACATTGTCCAACACTTTGCCAACATAACCAACATGATTTATACACTATGTTAAACATATAATATACTAAACCATGAAAATAAATACTTACCAAAGAGTGATCTTGTCCCAAAAGAGATGAGGGCTTAGGGTTTGTATGAGAGAAAGTTTTGGATAAGTCTAGAAAAGGCATGAGAGTTTTCTTTGAATAAAAATCTGATTTTTAGCCCCTTTTATAGTCCCATAAAGTATCATTCTTAGCCACATATTTCATGTGTTTACTTGGTCAATAAAGAGCTATGCACGAATGGGTCAAATTCTCTTTTGGGACATGTCTTTCTCATGATTTTGGCCTCATTTGGCCCAATGGTACAAGAATGACTAATGCCCGACAAATTTAATGCATAATTCATCAAGTATCTCATGTTAAAATAATTCCATGAATGTTACGGTAATCAACTATACTCAGAAACTTACGGGGTGTTACATTCTTCCCCCTTAGAAACATTCATCGTCGAATGTTAGTGACATTATTAAAAGTAAACAATTACAAGTCTAGGAGAATTCTTTAT
The DNA here is from genome assembly GCA_031232105.1 of Capsicum rhomboideum. Lineage (NCBI taxonomy): Eukaryota > Viridiplantae > Streptophyta > Magnoliopsida > Solanales > Solanaceae > Capsicum > Capsicum rhomboideum. Next base: position 59,931,173 of record CP124718.1, read on the forward strand.
GTCATCATTTAGATATATACTCAAAGCTTATAAATACTTACTTGTCATTGTTCCGATCTTATATCGTGAGCTTGTTCTTCCTTTTGGAACAAATGAGGGTACATGGATTTCATTATTTCTTCAGCTTCCCATGTGACCTCTTCCATTTGTTGATTTCTCCAAAGTACCTTCACGGAAGCTATGTCTTTATTCCTTAATCTCTTCACTTATCTATCCAAAATGGCAATAGGTATCTCCTCATAGGTAAGATCCTCTGTAACTTGCACATCATCAATGGGAGTAAAACGAGATGGATCCCCTATGCACTTTTGAAGCATTGAAACATGAAATACTGGATGAACTGTGGAGAGTTCTTAGGGTAGTGCTAACTCATACACAACTTTCCCAAATCTTCTAATAATTTCGTATGGGCCTATATAACGTGGACTCGATTTTCCTCTCTTTCTGAACCTCATTACCTCTTTCATCGGTGACACCTTTAAAAATACCCAGTCACCTATAGAGAATTCAATCCCTCTTCTTCTAACATTAGCAAAGGACTTGTGTTGACTCTGGGCCATTTGTAATCATTGTTGAATCACTTTAACTTTCTCCATAGTCTGATGAACAAGATCCGGCCCAAGTAAGGCAATTTCACCCGCTTCAAACCACCCAATTGGTGATCTACATTTCCTTCCATACAAAGCTTCATAAGGTGCCATTTTAATGCTTGAATGATAGCTATTGTTGTAAGCAATAAGAGGCAAATGGTCATCCCAACTGCCCTGAAAATCTAACATGCAATCTCGTAGCATATCTTCAAGTGTTTGGATAGTACGCTCCGCTTGTCCATCTGTATGAGAATGGAAAGTCGTACTCAAGTTCGTCTGAGAATGGAAAGTCGTACTCAAGTTCACCTGTGTACCCAAACTCTGCTGAAAAGATCTCTAGAAATGCACAGTAAACTGAGCTCCCCTGTCTGATATAATGGAGATCGGAATCCCATGTAACCGCATTATTTCTTTAACATACAATCTTGCATAATCCTCAGTTGTATAGGTGGTCTTGACTGGTAGAAAATGTGCTGACTTGGTAAGCCTATCAACAATAACCCATATAGAATCAAACTTTTGCAGCATACGAGGCAAACCAGTAATGAAGTCCATATTAATCATATCCCATTTCCAGACTGGGAGATTGATACATTGCATGTAACCTCCTGTTTTTGATGCTCTACCTTTACTTGTTGACATATCGGGCATTGAACGACAAATTCTGCAATTTTCTTCTTCATATTTCCCCACCAATACACCTCCTTTAAATCATGGTACATTTTAGTAGCACCCAGATGAATAGAATAGCGTGAATGATGCGCCTCTGTCATAATTCGTTTCCTCAGCTCATCTACATCTGGTACACATAATCTACCTTGGCATTGAAGCACCCCTTCTTGTGTAAGATCAAATGTTTTTGTCAAATTCTGTTGTACAATTTCCTTTAGCTACAATAACATAGGATCTGCAAACTGCTTCTCTTTCACTTCAGCTATCAACAAAGATTCAGCTGCATTATGTACAATAACCCCTTCATCTGAGGATTCAAGAAGATGAACCCCCAAGCTGGATAATTGATATAGGTCTTTGATTATCTCTTTCTTTTTCGTCAATTGGCCACTACTGACTCCTGTTGCCTTGCGGCTCAATGCATCAGCTACCACATTTGCTTTTCCTGGATGGTATAGAATATCAATATCATAATCTTTCAATAGCTCAAGCCATCTTCATTGCCTCAAATTGAGTTCCTTTTGCTTAAATATATACTGTAAACTTTTGTGATCAGTATATATATCAACATGAACCCCATACAAATAATGACACCATATCTTTAAAGCAAAAACCACCGCTGCCAACTCAAGATCGTGTGTGGGATAAGTGGCCGCAACTTTCGGGAGGCATATTCTATGACATTATCGTGCTGTATCAATACACATCCGAGGCCAACCCCGAAAGCATCACAATACACTGCATAACCTTCGGTGCCTTCAAGAAGTACTAAAACTGGTTTGGAGGTTAATTTATCTTTCAACTCTTGGAAGCTTTTCTCACACGCATCATTCCACTGGAATTTAAATGCCTTATGTGTAAGCTTTGTTCACGGTGCATCAATGGAGGAAAAACCTTCCACAAATCTTCTGTAATAACCTGCCAGTCCAAGAAAACTACGAATCTCTTTAGGTGTCGTAGGTCTTGGCCAATTTTTCACCACTTCAATCTTCTGTGTATCAACCTGTATCCCTTCATCTGACACAATGTGACCCAAGAATGCAACTGATTTTAACCAAAACTCACACTTGGAGAACTTTGCATACAACTTACGCTCACGGAGAATCTGTAACACCTGCTGTAAGTGATTAGCATGGTCCTCTGGTGATCTTGAATAAACCAGGATGTCATCTATAAATACCGTCATGAACACGTCTAGAAATGTCTTAAACACCCTATTCATCAAATCCATGAACACAGCTGGTGCATTTGTTAGTCCAAATGACATAACTAAAAATTCATAATGGCCATACCGTGTTCAGAAGGCAGTCTTGGGTACATCTTCTTCTCTAACTCTGACTTGATGGTAACCCGACCTCAAGTCAATCTTTGAAAAACACTTGTCGCCCTGTAACTGATCAAACAAATCATCCATTCGGGGAAGTAATATTTGTTCTTGATCGTTACCTTATTCAATTGCCGATAGTCGATGCACACTCTTAACGTGCCATCTTTCTTCCGTACAAATACTACCGGTGCACCCCACAGAGACATGCTCGGCCTGATAAATCCCTTATCAAGCAAATCTTTCAATTTCTCCTTCAATTCATGCAATTCTGCTGGAGCCATTCAATACGGAGGAATAGAGATCAGCTGAGTGTCTGGAATCACATCAATGCCAAACACTACTTCCCGTTCTAGGGGAAACCTTAGAAGATCCTCTGGAAATACATCCAGAAATTCACTGACCACTGGAACCGACTGCGGAGTTAGTGGTTCCACTTCATTATCTTTCACCCGTACTAAATGACATATGTAACCCTTAACAATCATTTTCCTGGCCTTCAGACAAGAAATAAATCTTCCTCTTAGTGCCCCTACATTACCCTTCCATTCAAGAACATTCATTTGTGGAAAATGAAAATGTACCTTCTTGGCTCGGTAATCTACCGTGGCATAACAAAAAGCTAACCAATCCATTCCCATTATCACATCAAAGTCCACCATGTCTAGTTCAATGAGATCGACCAGTGTATCATGACCACCCACAGTTACCACACAATTACGATATACTTGTTTTGCAATAATATATTCACCGACCGGTGTAGACACTTCAATTGACTTAATTAATAATTCTGGTGCCTTTGCAAATTTCGTAGCAATTAATGGAGTAACATAGTACAATGTAGAACCCGGGTCGATCGATGCATATACATTATATGAAAATATGGATAATGTACCTATGACGACATCAGGAGAAGCCTCTGAATTTTGTCGTTCCACTAAAGCATAAGTGTGATTCTGGACCCCACTAGTACTGGCTGCTCCTCTGACACCTCTACCACCACCCGCCGGTTGTACACCTCTGCCTAGGAAAGGAACCGATGAAGATGATGCAACAGTTGACCCCGCAGGTCGCGCCACATTACCCAAACCTCTTTGTGAGTAGTCTCTCATCATATGCCCCATCATACTGCACCAATAACAACTATTCGTCCCCCTCCGGCATTCACCTGAATGAAATCGTCTACAATACTGACACAGTGGATGAAAATATCCCACTGTCTGTGAACCACGACTCCCGCTTCTTTGCCCGACTTGATTAAAACCTCTGGACCCTCAAAATTGAGAGGAAGTGCCTGTCGTGGAATAAGAAAATAAAGGCCTAGGCGGTCTATTAAAATTCCGAGGCCTGAACTCTGCTTGGGACGCCATAGACTGTCCCATAGATCTAACCCTCTTCGACGAGCCTTCTTCAAACCCTTGTATTCTTCTCTGTTGCCTTTGATCTTCCATTTTCTGTGCAAAGGCTTGGATTCTAGCTATATCCATATCTCGATTTAAGGCAGCAATAGTGCAGTCTCGTACCAAGTATGGCTCCAATCTGTCCACATATTGATGTACTCTGTCAGTCAGTGTGGACACCACATTTGGAGCATATCGAGCCAAGGAATTAAATTTCAGACTGTATTCCCTGACACTCAGATTCCCTTGATCGAGATTTAAAAATTGATCCGCACGAGCCTCTCGGATCTCATAAGGGAGGTAGTGATCAAGAAATTCCTCTTTGAATTCTTCCCACATAGGTGGGTTTGCACCAATACCACGAGCTTTCTTCCAATCTTCATACCACAATATCGCCTCTCCTTTCAATCTATAAGTAAAAGTTCAACTGTTTCTACCCTAGTTACATGTATAACCTCCAGAGCCCTTTGGATTTGATCTATAAAATCTTGCGGGTCCTCACTTGGATCTGATCCAGTGAATGTGGGAGGATCTAGTTTCAAAAAATCCTGTGTCCTTCGACTAGCTACTCTCGCTGCACTATCACCACCTGTCATTGGAGCACCTTGGCCCTAAACATGTGCAGCAACTATTCGGGTCAACATCTGCACTGCATTCTTTAGGTCCTGGTCTATAGTATTTACTGGCGGTTCTACAGGTGCGCTTCTCCTACTCGACTCTTCTGGAACAGAGGGAGTGGAGGAAGCACGTGACACAAATTCAATCTCAATATCGCCTTGATGAACTTGATCAGGTGGTGGTATACTTGTTCCTTCTCCAAAAATTCTATCTATCCTCTTACTTTTACCTCGACCTCTTCTTGTCATCGGCATTTTTCTATAATATACAAGAACAATAATATTTTTGGTCAGAAACAAGCCCACCTATAACTTCGGCTCTAATGCACGATCTAGAAATGAAGGAATGAAACAACATCCTAAATGTCCCGTAGCCTCCTACTTATAAATGTGGTGGACAACACATTGATAAGTAAGACTCTACTCAGACACGACTTTGTAGACACCCTTAGAACGACCTACTCTGATACCACTTTTGTCACGCCCTGAGTTCCAATGAGGTGGATTGACACTCGTAGCCGATAAGGCCCGAGAGAACCAAGCTCTGCTTATATTCATTCATATGCATGCCATAGAAAACACCACTATCACGAAGAACATAAAAGGCTAATATTGGAAATCATGGAACATGTGACATATATATATATATGTGAAACTTGGCCTTCAGGGCCATCAAGTTAACCAGACGTACATCTCTTTCCTTCACATTCATTTACATACCCACATACGTCTACAAAAGCCTCTAACAGAAATACATACATGACCAACCTAAATTCGGGACAAGTCCCCGCTTTACATAACATCTACAATACCAAAACCAATGTACAACTTGAACACGGAAAGCCCCGAACTAACTTGAGGTCACCAAAGATCAGTAGATGTTCTGCAGCTTACTTGGAAGGTCTACTAGTACCTGTGCCTGCAGCAAGTAAGGTAAATCCCCCAAGAGGGGTCAGTACGCAGAATGTACTGAGTATGTAAGGCTCAAATAAAACTGTATAATCGTACATACGTTAATGAACTCAATTACAAATGAATAACCGATATGGGTAAGTCATCATTCTCTATATATATTTAGAACTGCACGAATTACTTCCGATACTCTCTTCACTTTTGTACCTCTTCTTACTTACTTGCCAATCATTAATCATATACTGCCCGGGCCCAACTGATCAGTGGGAAAAATTTATAATATCGTCATGCAGGTGTTCATTTCACCCCATGGATACACCCATAATGTCGGGATAGTCATCATGCAGGTGTTTCTTTCACCCCATGGATATCATCATGCAGGTGTTTATGTCACCCCATGGATATAACTACTCAGACATTACTTCATTCTTTCACTTTTACGAGATTGGTATCTTTACTTGTGAGAGGTTGTCACGCTCACTCAGGAGAGATTAATACCATCACTTATGAGAGATTGATACGTTTGTTTGTGAGAGATTGACATATGGAAACCATAACCTTATTGGAAGCTTTGAAACACAACATTACTGGGAATTTGGAACCATGTCCATAATTATGTAACACATGAGCAACAACGACTAAAGAATGAGGAACATGTGACCTAACAATAGGTAACAACCTGAATGAGATACATTGGACATTTTGGAATGGAATAAGTACATAATCCATATGAACAACATGCTGCAGAAGGATATAGCTAGAATAACCTTACATACCTTGGCCTCTCAATATGAACACTCAATCCTATACGTGAATACAATAGCCCAACTTCTTCCTTACGTCTTACTCTACAATACAAGTACATATCGGAGCTTACATTAGCAACTAGTTACTATACAAGCATACAAAACGACAATGAGCTATATGACTGCCGTATAACGTCATGTCACCCCTTACAATACAATCCACTGCATTCTCATATCAACGACACCATAACATTCCACACATTGACCAAGATATCGTACATCAATAGCATTTCACACCACACTTACCCTTTATGCTTTCTTATTATCATTCTGTCACAATTACTCTTATCAAATTGTATCATAACAACATATGAACAACAATCTATACTTAATTTAGTCCAACATGCCTCCATACGACACTTTAAATTCATTAAAACGGTATCACAAGTTGATGATTACATACGAAAAGGGTATAGGGGCCTTCGGGGATCAAAGAGAGATGAAAACATACAAAATGGAAACCTGGGCTGACCTGCACCCACAGGTGACCTTTGGCAGAAGCCAGAGGCACCTGCGTTGGCATCTGTGCCCGCAGGTGCCCTCGTCTGCGGGGGCGGATGCCCGTTTTGTTCCAAATTGGTTTCTTTTGGGTCTTTTTATGCAATGAATGGTCCATGATCATAACTGAACTTCTTTTGACATATTTTTGATCATTTTGAATGACAACAATCAGCCATGGTCTCACAACACACATAAACAACACCCAAAACTACACTTCTTGGTCAATACGTTACCAAATCCCAAAACCGATTTCACAATAACAATTCCTAACCTTATACACAAGGAAAAAATAAGGTAAGACTATAATCACATCTCACATGACAATATTGAATACATCAAGTTTATTTCCTTCAAGACCAAAAGTCCATTTTCAAGTTTACAAGGCAAAACCTTTCTCCGATTGCAAAAATAGACAGTTTTACACATAGTACATTGTCCAACACTTTGCCAACATAACCAACATGATTTATACACTATGTTAAACATATCATATACTAAACCATGAAAATAAATACCTACCAAAGAGTGATCTTGTCCCAAAAGAGATGAGGGCTTAGGGTTTGTGTGTGAGAAAAGTTTTGGATAAGTCGAGAAAAGGCATGAGAGTTTTCTTTGAATAAAAATCTGAGTTTTAGCCCCTTTTATAGTCCCATAAAGTATCATTCTTAGCCACATATTTCATGTGTTTACTTGGACAATAAAGAGCTATGCAAGAATGGGTCAAATTCTCTTTTGGGCCATGTCTTTCTCATGATTTTGGGCCTCATTTGGCCCAATGGCACAAGACTCACTAATGCCCAACAAATTTAATGCATAATTCATCAAGTTTCTCATGTTCAAATAATTCCATGAATGTTACGGTAATCAACTAGACTCAGAAACTTATGGGGTGTTACATTTCTCTACCAAATTGAATACCACTTTTATTAGCATGCCCACCACCTTAGTTAGGCTGGTTTCCTCCTCTACTTGCCATGTGACCCCCACGCCCACTCTCAGGATGACCTCTGCTATTAACTTTGCCTCCCCTACCTACTGGAGTCGGATCTTGGGGAGCGTTCTACATGCCTGACCAACCAACCTATCTGTATCTAGGATAACTCCTCTAAATATGACCAACCTCACCACACCCATAGCAAGTCTGACATAAGAGGGGTTATTGAGCTGGAGAAGAAGAAGTAAGATACCCATTAAAATTTGAAAAAGGTTGATAGGCCCCTTATGAACCCCAACTAATACCTGCATAGCTGATTGAATAGGGCATGTAGAGTACCCCTGAAAACTCTTACCCTTAGAGAACAAACCAATGTAGTTTCCCCTTTTCTGGGCCTTCTTCACAGCCATCTTTTAATACTCCTCCTATTTCACACCTTCTACACTTTTGAAAAACTCAATCACCTCCTGAAAAGACCTACCAGAACATACCATATGAAGAGCTATAATCTGAAGGCCCATGTTCAACCCTTTCACAAAATGGTAAATTCTCTCCTACTCAATATGTACCAACTGCAATTAATATCAAGAAAGGGAATGAAACCAAGCCCTACAGGCTGTAATTGAAAAATTCCCTACTCAATTTTTGTGAGCTAATCCCTCCTCCTATCCCTCAAGATACGGGGAACATACGTATCTAAGAAGATCAAAGAAAATTGATTTTATGTCATTGGAGGCAATCCAGCGGCCCTACACTCCACATAGGCCCTCAACCCCAACTTAGCATCACCCTGTAGCTTAAAAGTGGTAAACCCAACTCCATACCGCTCATCTACTCCCATCTTATGAAGTCTCTCATGACAGTTAATGTAAACTCATACGCATTGTCAAACTCAAAACCATGGAATATCGAAGGTTTTATTTTTATAAACTTATAGAAAAAATCGTTCTCATCTTTGGTCATCATCAGACCTACTATCTACGTGTGGAAGATCCCTATCTTTGAAGCATTATATATTCGGGGAGCCACGACAGCAGTATGCTGCACACTTAGATGTTGTACTATAGGAACTATGGGTGTAGCCTCGGTCCCAGCCAACCAACATAGAAAACTCAAGACCTTTTGAATCAGATCTAACAAAACCAGAGTCGATGCTGAACCTTCTTGAGCTGACTCTAGTACTTCCCCTGAAGTAACCTCATGAATATCCTTTAGTGAGGGAGGGGATTCTGACCTCTCCTTATCCAGTTCCACTACTGCCTGAGCTCTACCCTAGGAAGGCATTGCTCTCCGTTATCTACCTCTTCCTCCTCATCTTACTCACCCTCTACCATGAACTATAGCCCCATCAGACAGTTCGAGTGTCTCTGCCCTTGCTTCTGCTTCATGTGCTCTCACCATTGGTGCGTTAAAGAGTGAAAAAGGTCAGATACCAATTTGGATCACCAAATACTACTTTGGATCACCAGATACTAATTTGAAGTAAGTAATAGCACGAAAGAAAGAAGAAATTGAGTTTTCCTAATGTCTTATAGCCTCTCAAAGAAAAGTACAGACATCTCTATATCATTTCACAAGACTCTACTAGACATGTCCTTTACAACAAGATCAATGAATTTAAGGCTCTAACACAAACTTTGCCATGACCCAAATGGTCGTGAGTGGCACCCATACTAACCTTCAGATGGGAAAACCATCTAACCCAATCCATAAACCGATTGAATTATCAATTAAGATGAAATAACAATAAATCTCAATTAGAAAGGTACATATTCAAAGATTAATAATTAATAAATACAGAATTACTATATATTACATCCCTGAGACTCGACAGTCACCATACAAGGACTCTAAAACTAAAACAATGTTTAAGAGTATCTAAGCACTAAGTAAATTAAAACATCATTGTCCGAAAGAAAGACAATATGATATACAAAGATCCGCGACAACCTGGATATGAAATGCTCACCCTCGGATCGGGTCAACTTGTATCGATAGAGCTGAGGTCATATTTAAGCCTCTAGAACACTGTCTACAATCAATAAAAGAAGAGAACAAGGTAGTATCAGTACAAACCACTATATACTAGTAGGAATCATCGATCAACCCAATTTAGTAACAAGTATAAATCATAAATCAAATAACAAGTAGACAAGAGCTTCAACAAATAGCAAGTAGTTTACTCAACAAAATAGTAACTTCAAATCAAGCCAAGCAATGTCTGTAAACAAATCATATAAGCCAACCAATATTATCATAAACAATCACGAATTCACAATCTCAGTAATCATATCAAACATGGATCTGTGTCCACCTCAATATCACATTTGTGTTTCTTTTATATCCATTATCATCTCAATATATCATACAATCCCTTACCTCAAACATTAATATGTACACACATGCTAAGGGACTTTATTTGGCACAACTAGGCATGACCTACAGGGGATGCACCATGGTCATGTATCGTACCGACATGGTACTCAATCCATAATATGTATATTAGTTATATTTTTGCTTTTACTATCTCTCAGGATATATTTCAAGTGCACCCAATTTTACAAGTACACTTCACAATCAATTCTCAAATTTAATAGCTTACTCATCCAAGCATTAACAAATCAATAATCATCAACCACAAGTTTGTCTGAAGACCAATCAACATGCCATTTAATTAAGAAGTACACAAGAAACTAAATTAATTCTAGACTCTATTTAAACTATAACCTACCTCAATCGAAGGATCCAAATCCAAGATAATCTGCAACAACCTTGTCCTGCCTCAATACCTCAAATTGTTCACGGTCTAAAATAATCAACTACAAGAGTAATTAATTGCTTACTCTTCAATTATAAACCTTGGGGATTCAAACCCACTAATTTTTACCCGTATCATATTCAAAACCTAAGGCAAGGGTTTTTTAACCATCAAATTGTCCCAAATACCTATAGTTCACATTTAAGGGCAACAATTCTATGTTAGAGAGTGTTAATTAACAACCTAGAATCAGTTCTAAATGAATTTACACCTACCTAGAGGCTCTCTTCCACTTTTCATGAATTTAGGGCTCTAACTCAAAGATTTCATCATTAAAACCCATTCTAATGATTCTACAATAAGAATGGACTACTAGATGATAAGAGGAATGAATTAACTTACCTCAATAAAGAAAATCACTCTAGTTCAGTAGGAAGTTGCCTCAATATAATCTTAGAATGAACCCTTTGTCTTTATGAAATAAAACCTGAATAAAAACTAACTTAAGGGAAATAAATTATGGGGTGCCAGTTGCAGCAGCCTTGGTCCCACTACAGCGATCTCACTATAGCAACCAATGGCCCACTACGGTGGCCCTTTGCTACCTTACCATTATCTTTACAATGATACAACAACTACTATAGAGGTCTTGCTGCAGCGGTAATCCAACTGCTACAACACTTCTTAAATAGAATCTTGGGGAAAAATTGAATCTAACCCTATTTCACAACACAAACCTCAATTTAGGAAATCATAGAGTTTTTACAACACGGCAACCTCTATAATCGAAGTTCTATAAATCTGTTTATCACCCCAAAACTTTCTATGAGAAACTGTGCCACTTGAACAACCTCTAACAAACACAACACCACCAACCACTACACCATGACTCACAAATCACCACTAAAGCATACAAAACCAGATTTTCATCAGAAACTACCCTACCTTGAGATTTTATCAACTCTCTTTCTATGGGAAATTCTAGTAGGGTACTTAAGCTCTAAACAATGCAATAATAATGGGATGGGTCATTATAATTTCCTATTTCCAAATGGGAGGATTTATACTTTTACCTAAACTACCAAATCATTGGTGCTCAACCTTAATCTATAGAAATTTGGACACTTGGCCATAAAATCTGCAATGTTCTTTAATACGATACAAAATGCAAAAATGATAAATAAAGTATAAAAATTGAAAGATAAGAAAGAAATGGATAAATAGATAGACACAAGAAGAGAAAATCGTAAGCAAACCAAAGGTATATTAAACTAATGACCATCAAACGTTGATCCTATGACAAGAACCTAGCTCCTACGAAGACCTCGAGTGAAATTAATCCACTCGCAACCAACATTTCTCAAATACCAACAAAGCTCCCAAAAAGCTCAAAAACACTCGCAAGTTTATCTCTCATTATCATTCATCAACTAAGGAAAGAAGAAAGGGAAATCTTAGCTATTTATAGTCATGGGCTATTTATTATAAAATGGGTCCAAAGGTGGTCCCAATATGAAAAAGCGGACAATTTGGCACTTTTAGCAATGCACCTCTTATACTCCAAGCTATCATCTAAACACGATGTTTATCAATGGGCCCTTGGATTGTATCAACAGATATAGCTCCTCTCATGCTCCAAGCTATCATCCGAACACGTACTTGCTTCCCTAAGGTGATCAAGTCTTGGATCCTTAGTTGTTATGCATGAAGTATAGATCTAGAAAGATAGAAATTGATTTAGCTTGTATTATCCTTCCATTGTTGAAAAGGATTCGACCTCGAATCCAAATCTTTAATCGACTTGCAATCACACTTTCAAAGTTTGGAATCCTTTGGTAAGAACTTCGTTAAGCCTTTAAGCATATTTTCATAAGGCACTCTCCCTGCATCCTTCCTTGGAAGTATTTGCTCATGAACTACACACGAGGAAGATTGATACTAGGTAAAATACTAGTATCGCGGTTAGTGGACCTAAGGTGGAAAGGGCCTTTACATAATTGGATTTAGGGTGGTCGAACAACATTTTATGGAGCTCAGATTGTATTAGTTTGGGGTGTGGGAACATGTTCTTGAGGTCTTGGAACATAATTTTGCTGGAAGAACCCCGGTGTAGTGATGGTAGTGATTGTTGAAGTGTTTTGATGGAATTAGGTCTCTATGTTTGCCACCTTTCCTTCCATATGTGTAATTGTACCTTCAATGCACAACAATGTTCCACTCATTTTCTTTAAACCTTATTGCATCCCAAAGAGTGCCTCTAAGAGGGTATCAAGGGTTGCCCCACCCATGGTAGGTTGGGTTTTACCTCCCAAAGTCATGGCACTTAGTTGAGGAAAAAGGTGATTAAGAATTAAGGAAAAGTGAATTAGAATCAAAAAAATGAAACTAGGATGTTAGAACTTAAGCAACATTGGATCAGTACTATTGAGGTGTGTTTGGTTGAGGTGCGGACGTAGATAGGGACATGCCCTCGTAGATGGGGTCTGCAGGTAAAGAAATAGAAAGTTAGAAATTGATCCCCTTTGTCATTTGCCATAGCAGATGGCCATCTGTGTTGGCAAATAAGGGCGCAGGTACCCCGAGCCGATAGTTGCAGCCTCCAAAATTCAAGCTTCTTATGGGCCCTCGTACACTCTCTTTTCTATTACCTTCCCTTTTTGGAATATTCCTTTGTACTAACACACCAAACACCTTTCCATTCCTTCCCTTTTGGATCTAACACAACCTTTTTGAATATTCTTCTTCTTCACGACATGAAGAATATGAAGAACACTTAAGAATACTATGAACTTTCAAAATTCACAACTTCTTCATTTTAACTCGAAATTGAATAAAAATTGAGATTTAGACTCCCTTAGTCATGTGGAAACCTCAAATAACTTTAAACCTCCAATTCCAAGCTAAAAGTTTCATATTTAGAAACCCATTTGCAATTTTCTTCAAGTCATGAAGAACTCCATGAACATGAAGAATACCCAAATGAAAACCTTAATGGATTCCTTCTCCTTTTTAGCTCAAATTCTGGATTTAGGCTCCAAATGTGAAGGATAACAAACTCCAATACTCAAGAGCTTCCAATTTGACCTAGATCTACAAACACACTTCAAGATTTTTCAAGTTCTTCACCTCCAACAATGGTGGATCCTCCAATACTACTCCACTCAAGATCAAATCTCAAATCTAAGCTGAAATAGTACTAGAGAACAAGAATCTAGCACTAGAAACTCAAGAAAATACAAAAATCAAAACTCAAAATTTTTGGGAATTTTTTAAAACATTTTTTTTATAACAAAACCAAGACTAGATTAATAGAAATGAATCTATAGCGCGGCTCTAATACCAAATGATACGATAAAAAATGTTTAAATTATAAATAAAGTTCAAAAATTGAAAGATAAGAAAGAAATAGATAAATAGATAGACACAAGAAGGGGAAATCGAAAGCAGACCAAAGGTATATTAAACCAATGACCCTCAACTATTGATCCTACGATAATCACCTAGCTCCTAAGAAGACCTCGAGTGAAATTAATCCATTCGTAACCAACATTTCTCAAATATCAACAAAGCTCAAAAACACTCGCAAGTGTATCTCTCATCATCATTCATCAACTTAGGAAAGAAGAAAGGGAAATCCTAGCTATTTATAGCCATGAGCTAGTTATTACAAAATGGTTCCAAAGTGATCCAATATGAAAAGAGGGACTATTTGGCACTTTTGGAAATGCACTGCCTATGCTTGATGGTATCATCCAAAAACGATGTTTCTCAATGGGCCCTTGGATTATATCAACCAATATAGCTACTTTCGTGTTCCAAGCTATCATCCAAACATGTACTTCCCTAAGGTGATCAAGTCTTGGATCCTTAGATGTTTTCCATGAAGCATAGATCTAGAAAGCATAGATATACAAAATGCAAAAATGATAAATAAAGTATGAAAATCGAAAGATCAAAAATAAATGGATAAATAGATAAAACAAGAAGAGGAAATCGTAAGCAAACCAAAGGTATATTAAACCAATAACACTCAAACGTTGATCCCACAACAAGAACCTAGCTCCTATGAAGACCTCAAGTAAAATTAATCCACTAGCAACCAATGTTTCTCAAATATCAACAAAGCTCCCAACAAGCTCAAAAACACTCATAAGTATATCTCTCATCATCATTCATCAACTAAGGATAGACGAAAGTGAAATCCTAGCTATTTATTACAAAATGGACCCAAAAGTGACCCAATATGAAAAAGTAGCCTATTTGGCACTTTTAGCAATACACATCCTATGCTCCAAGCTATCATCTAAGCACGATGTTTCTCAATGGGCCATTGGATTGTATCAATGGATATAGCTTCTTTCGTGTGCCAAGATATCATCCCAACACGTATTTATTTCCCTAAGGTGTTCAAGTCTTACCATTTGTTGGGGTGTGTGCGGACATTTAGGATCTTTCATTTATGGATTACATGCTTCTTCATAATATTGTTGTCTTAGTGGGATTAATCTAAAACTTTTGTTTATATTTTCTATTATTTTTCCTAGATATGCTATATCTTGGGTTTCCTGATATGTTGCTATATTTATTCTTATTAAATTTTCTTGTAAGGTTATTTCTTCAATAGTTTGAAGCCAATATTCGTAACTATTTTAATTATCCATTAATCTGAGTAGTACCAATCCGATTCATATCTATCATCATAGTCTGATGTATTAAATTCTAACCAATTATATTGCATTAAGTTTATGAGTTCATAAGTAGCTAATGTATCATAAATATTTATTCTTATATCATTATCAAGGTGTCTAAGTGTATATAACAAGAGTATCTTATATTCCTCGTCGTTATCTAGTAAGTGTGTATATGTACTTAGTTGGTAATTTTGTTGGTTATCAGTATTTTGATTATTCATTTCAGTAGTTTGGTTATAGATTTCATGTTTTCTAAACATATATTCCCTTTAACCTCTATATTTATCATTATCCTTAAGTATGTTTTAATGAAGTTATTCTAAACAATCTTTTCTTGTCACTACTATGGTTTCCAGCTTTAATCATTTACCCTAACAGCGCCTCAACTTTGTGTACTCCCCTATTACGGCATTCCTCGCCTTCTCGGTTTCCACTTTAGGATGGCATAGTCTGGGTATAACTACTCTCAACTTACTAACACATAGCAAACTTGCTCAAGATGTTTATTATAACAATATTATAACATGATAAATAATAATAATAACTAAGAGATTATTAGGAATATAATAATTTAGTTATACATGCTTATGTATGTATATACCTCAGTTTGTAGCTTATCCGGATTCATATCTTCCATAGCTTTTGCTTTCCAAATATCTGGTTATTTATGTTTTTAGAGAGAGAGAAGAGGATTTTTATAACTTGGAACTTTCAACCTGTCTTTTTATTATGATTTTTACATCTATTTATAGGATTTCCATGTTCCCTTTCAGAATGATGACGGACCAATGGCTCCTACTATTTATATTTGTATCTTAACCCTTTGAAAAGTCAAGGGGCAAATTATTATAATAGTACAAACAACTTTTCTTTTCTAAAAGAAAAGCATCTACTTTACGACTAATGAAAAGAAAACAAACTAATACTATTTGATTTTTGACTGAAAGCAATTATGTTACATATTTTCTTTGGTAGGTAGTGACTTTCTATCTTGTTTCTCGGTTATCTCTTTTCCTTTTACATCATGCCTTGTCTGCTGCTTGTTATTCTAACTGTACTTCTGGTACATCTGTATTATCTTCTCCGTTACACTTGGTGCATAGGTGATCTGGTTATTTGCTGACTATCTTGCAATATCTTGTTAATAATTCCTGTGATATAAAATTTTTCTTAAGTGCTCGCGTTGTAGGTGATTCCTCTGGTCGAAGTAATGATAGTATCCATTTCTTCACTTCTTTCATATCTGATTCCCGTAGTTCTCTTGAATTTACATAAATCATTAATTGATCTCTGGAATAGTAATTCCATATGGCATTGCAATTTAGGTAGTTGTTTGCTAGCTCTTGGATGATAGTTGCTATTCCAATAATTCTTTTGTTAGCATAAAAACTGGGTAGTTCGGTTTCCGGTATCTCAGGCTATTGTGCAATATCTTCTGGTATAATCATTTCTCTAGTTAATCCAATTTTTACTACTTGGATGATGGGTTTAACTTCATTATATAATATCTCTGGTGGGGCTGAATAAAATTTGATAAAGAATAGATTTCCTTGGGTAACTCGTTTGTATGTTAAAAAGGCTTTATATAGTTCTGGTATTCCGCTTATGTCATTTCCGTCGTAGGTATATACGGTATTGAGTAATCCAAAATGGTAACAAGTTCTTACTAGGTTTGAATTTGTCTTTGGTTGGGAAATTAGCTTATTATAGCCTTGTAATTTTTGGGTTAAATAGTCTTGGGTCTTATCTACTGTTGTGGTAGATTTTGGCTGAAGGTTTAGGTATGTTTGGATTTTGTGGATGTTTTTTATGTAGGTTGGGGATATATGGTTATATACTTTTTTATCTTGGTTTAAGCTTGCTGCATATGTGGATGTCTGTGGTTGTGCGGTATTTTGGGGTCTTTGTGGTTTTTGTGTAAATGGTTTTGTAAATATGTTGTTTAGATTGGTATTTACATAAGGTTTTCTCGTAACTTGTCCGCTTGTACCTGCATCATGAGCAAACTCATTATGGGTTTTTCGGAGTTTCCCATCATCTCCTTTTAGCTCTGGATATTTTGAGTCTTTCGATCGACTTAGCTCAGCATTTTTATAGTCATGCGGCTGACTTATATTGGCTTTAGATCTCAGATTAACTTCATTGATCTTTAGCTTTTGTACTTCATTGTCAATACTGTCCACTTTGAGACAAAGTGTAGTAAGGACTTTCAGTATATCTTCCATTGTATTATCTAGTTCTGTCTGGGTAGCTTTGTCTTGACAAATAGTCTGCAATGACATTCTTATCAGATTTCACTACTTCAATTCTAAATGTAAAGTTTTGTATGTTTAAAACTAATCTTCGTATTTCTTTTGTTGTCACTGAGTCTTGTATTTTTCTTGTTAGCCACCATTTTACCTGCGTATTATCTGTCCTAACAATAAATTTATTGTATACAATGTATGGTTCAAATGCTAATAAGCACTTATATAATGCAAATAATTCCTTCCTATTTATTTCCCATTTTATCTGTGGTTCTGTATACGAGCCTGAATAATATCTACAGTGATGTTCAAGTTTTTCATTATTATATTTATATTTAAGAACTCCTCCATAACTATGATCACTAGAGTCCGTTTCTACTATGTATGTAAATTGCTTATTTTCATCTGGAAAGTATAACTTTGGTAAGTCCTGACACATAGTCTTAATCTTTTGTATGTATGTTTTATCTTTTTCAAAATGATACTCAGTATCTTTCTTTAACTTTCTCTGTAAAGGTTTTAGATTTTATGCTAGTTTAGGTACATATTCTCTTACTTGGTTAACTAATCCTAAGAAGGATTGTAATTTCTTTTTTGTATCTACAGTTTCATTTGAATTTATTATTTTTTGTACTATATGGGTTTGCATTTTTATTCCATTTTTATCTATTTGTATGCCTAAAAATTCTATTTGATTTTTCATTATTTCTGCTTTCTTTTTACTTAAACTAATTCCTGATGTTTCTATTATATGTATAAATTTTTCTAGTAATTTTATATGTTCTTCTTGTGTCCTAGAGTATAATAGTATATCATCTATATATACTATACAATTTTCTAATTGGTTAAAATAATTGTCCATAAAATGTTGATATCTACCTGGTGCATTTTTATATCCAAAGGGTAATACGTTCCATTCGTAAAATCTTTGGGGTACTGTAAATGCTGTTAATTTTTTAGATTCATCTTTTAACTTTAGGTGGTAAAATCCTGAGTTACAATCAAATTTACTAAAGTAGTTATATCCTTGTATTTGTCGGATTTTTAGTATCTTGTTTGGTATTGGGTAATTATATGTTTTTGTTTTTGCATTTAAATTCCTATAATCAATGACCATTCTACTTTTTCCTCTTTTTTGTTCACTATATTTATTGACTATAAATGCGGGACTAGTATGTTTGCTATTACTTTCTTGGATATATTTATTGTCTAGTAATTCTTGTATATGCATTCTAAATTCTGCTAAATCATCAAAATTATATTTTAGAGGTTTTTGTGTTATGATACTATTTTCGTCTATCAATTCAATTTGTACTGTTGTTTTGTGTTTTTCCCATCCTTGTAGGGGGTTATCATTATATAATAATTCTAATTTGTCTTGTATTATGTTTATTGTATTTATTGAAAATATAATTATTTCTATCTTCGGGTCACTTGTGTGTATATTTTCTAGTTTTTTGTGTAATTTTTTCACTTCCTTTTATCCATGGTAAAGGTTTTCTTACTTTATTTGTTACTCGTTTAGCTCCAACTTTTTGTTTACATGGGGTAGTAAACCACCAATGTGATTTTGTTAGTATATGTGGGTATAGATTATCTAAAAATGGGGTTCCGATAAGTATATCCTTATTGGTAAATTCATAACTATACATTTCTTTTATGGTTAATATATTGTCCCATATTTGTATTTTTATATTTTTCGCTTTATAGTTTATCATACTTCCTTCATCATTAAATCCTGATATTACTATGGGTGTTTTTAATTTTTCCCACTTAGTTTCTGGTAAGCAATTATGTCTACATAAATTATCTTCTGCTCCTGTGTCTATCATAGGTGTATAATATCTATTATAATATCCTTCTACGATTATTTTGGCAAGTATAAATATTCGTGGCATTATGTTTTTATCATATTAACGTTCGTTGGATTATGACTTTTTTATTTTTGTAGGTTATGGTTAGTTGTTTATCTTCTAAGTTATATGGTTTTACAGTTGCTAACCATTTTATTCCTAGTGTGATGTTTTTATCTTCATTATAAATGTGAAATTTTATAGTTATTAGTATTCCTCCAATAATTAATTCTTTGTTAACTATTTCGGTGTTGTCTATAAAGCATAGATCTAGAAAGATTGGAACTGATTCAGCTTATATCATTCTTATTATTATTATTCCACCAATAGCCTTCGTACGAGTCATGATACCTTTTAATGGAATGTGTATGAATAGAATACTTAGAATTATATGCTTCAAGCATAATCCTATCTTGGTGTTCAACATCTAGAACACATAATCTATCTTGGTACCTCATGGTATTATCTCCCACTTTCTTGAAAAACATAGTCTTATGCATGTGGACACTTACCTTTAGTTGTAGCAGTATGGGATCACTGTATTTCTTCTCTTAACTTTGGCTACTAAGTATGATTTAGCCCATTCTGAACAACCACTCCTCCATTCTCAGAGTTGAAAAGGCAAACTCTTATGTTTGTAAGTAGAAGGATATCCTTTATCAATTCCTTTTTCCCTTTAGCAACATGAGATAAATATCTTATGGATAATCTTCTAAGAGAGTAAGTGACCACATTCTCCCTTCATAGATGGTAAAAGATATCCATGTCATAGTCTTTAAGTAACTCAAGTAACCTTCACTGTCTAAGATTCAACTCTTTGTATATAAAGATGTACTACAGACATTTATGATAAGTGAAATTAATATGAATTCCATAAAAATAGTGACACCAAATATTGGGAGCAAATACTGCTTTGGAAAGCCAAGGTCATGAATTAGGTAGTTCTTCTCAGGATTCTTAAGCTATCTAGAAACATACGCCACAACCTTACTATACTGTATTAGAACACAACCAAGCCTAATTCTAGAGGTAGCACAATACATAACAAATCCATTGGTTACATTTGGTTGAGTCAACAGTGGAGTAGAAGTCAACCTTATTTGTAATTCTTGAAAATTTTTCTCACATGCATCAAATCATCAAAATTTAGCCTTCTTCTGAGTCAATTTATCAATGGAGTAGCAACAGAGGAGAAACCCTCTATGAACCTTTTTTATTCGCAAGTCAAATCCAAGAAACTTTTGGTATTAGTTGGGGTATGGGGTTTGGGCTAATTTTTAACCGCATTTTCCTTCTAGGAATCAATCCTTATACCCTCACTAGAAATAATATTGCATAGAAAATCCATACTTCAACGAAAACTCACACTTGGAAAACTTTGCATATAATTCATGAATCTTAACTATCTACTACACAATTTAGAAGTGATTTACATGCTCTTCCTCACTACATAAGCAAATCAGGATATCATCAATAAAGATAATCACACATATGTTAAGATACTATTTGAAAACACTGTTCATAAGATCCATAAAAGATGTTGGTGCATTAATCAACCTAAAGGACATTACAAGAAATTCAAAGATACCATACCGAGTCCTGAAGGCTATCTTCAGAATATATTCTTTCCTAACCTTTAGCTGGTGGTAACTAGACCAAATATCAATCTTATAAAAACACTTGACATCATAAAGTTAGTCAAACAATTCATTGATTATAGAGAGTGGATACCTATTCTTTATAGTTGTACTCATGTTATGCTTCTATTGACTATCAAACTAGAATTGTAAAGTTTTATTTTCAAAATAAACCAATCATAGTATGGGAAGAGGGGTAGTGGTGTCAAAGGGTAAGTTTATTATATACTTGAAGTCCAGAAAGATAGTCTTTGATGGGTGCATCTATCACTTAGTCTGAGTTAGAGATTCTAATATGTCGAAGTCCCAAATCATAAGTTAGTGTCTGTTGTCAATGAGTTTCCCAAAGTTCTAACTAATGATGTTCCCAAAATCCCCCCTGACAGGGGTTTTGACTTTAGAATTAATATCCTTCCTGACACCTAACCAATATCTATTTTTCCATATAAAAAGGTTTTATCTGAATTGAAAAAGTTAAAAGAGAAATTGAATGATCCCTTTAATAAAGGATTTATTAGACCGAGTGTCTCTTTATGGGGCACTCTAGTTCTATTCATGCATAAACTGGATGGTTTCTTAAGAGTGTGTATTGACTATCGTCGATTAAATAAGGTTCTAACCTATGCCCATAGAGACATCAAAGTCAATCATATCTAGCTCAACTGGCCATAAAGTCTCTATGACAAATAGTTATCATACAATATCTACAGGCTCATCTAGCTATGACAGACTCATTGATTGGAGTAAAAATTGAGAAAGGTTTACAAAGCTATTCAGGAGTAATTTTGAACTTTGTAGCAACATAAAGGGTCACAAAAGATAAAGTGGTTCCAGGGTCAAGTAAAACAAAGACATCATGGGAAAAGACTTTTAACAAATTAGTGATATCCTCTGGGGATATTTCCAGTTCCTGATGACTGGCTAAGATTTATAAGCAATTTATACCTCCATTTTTTCCTAAAATTGCTCCCTTGGCGTACCTTGCATAGCTAGGGATATCAAAGTAGTAGATTAAACTCTATTTCCATTAATGTTTTACTTTTATAATGGACAATCCCTTAAAATGGCCCTATTGTCTGCACCAAAAACACCTTGTTGTAACTATGCGACATTTCATTAGATGTTTCTTACCATACATGTTGTACAGAGGGGATATAAGGTCATATGTGCAATACTTGTGTATGACAGTGAGCTTGGTGCCCTGAAACTCTGGTTGCTCTAGGACTTCTGGTCATTTTTGGGCCTTTGAGATGGAACACTAGTAGAAGATAGAGTAGATCAAGATGACCTCTTATGGAAAAATGACTCATTACTATTCTCCAGATAACCAATAACATTTCTAGTTGACATGGCCTTCTTATTTTAGTTCTCTTTCGTGTAATTTTATTTTGTTTCTTCAGTCTGTATATCATAATACTCTCCTTAGTCAAGTGTCTTCCAACACCAGACACATATATTCTTGCACTCCTAGTGGACTCCATTTCTGGAGCATATAAGGACAACTATGTAAACTTGACACTTAACTCCCTCACACTCATAATTTATTGCTTGAGGCTCATGAACTCATCTGACTTAGCTTTTGTAAATTCTAAAGGCAGGAAGTGATTGATGAAAGCTTTCATAAGATCATCCACTATACCAGAAAAGATATTTAGTGGCAACTACCTATCGATAATAGCTTAATTGTCATTAAATTATGTTTTTAGAGGCAATTATTAGAGACAAATATAATTTATCACTCTTTATAAATACACTTAAAGCCTACAAAGACATTGGATTCAATTACAATTAACTGATGTCAGTAAAAGAATTAACACTCTTTGTTAAAGAGCATATTTATTACCACTAAAAGCCTTTATTATTATAGTGGTCCCAAACCATAGTAGCAGCATCATCTCATCCGAAAAACACCCATTTTTCATACCAAGTACTGGTGGCCTCTTTGACCTGATATGAAGTAAGATCAACTCCTTCGATCTCATTAACATACATGACCCTGATAATTTTTTCTATCTCATCAATAAAGTTTTGAGGGTCATCTTTAACCTTAGACCCTATGAACACTGATGGATTCATTCAAAGGAACTCCTAAATTTAAAGTGTCAAATAAGTCATGGGAGCTAGAATTGGTAGGAGTTGCACACTGGCAGTGTGAATGAGCGGCAACAAGTTGGGTGAGCATCCTGATGGATCCTCTAAACTTATCATATAAAGTGTGTGATAGCTAATGTGCAAATGACGCAGGACCACCCATTTGGCCTAATGTAAAAGGTAGAAACATAACTTTAGCATGTTGGAAAGAAGTTTGATGTTTGGTCTATGTTCCATGAGTTGGATGCATTCCCTGACTTTTGCCTCTTTAGCAACTTCATTACTAGTGGTAGGCCTTTGGCTTTGAGTCATCTTTTTCTTAGGAGGCATATTTTGAAATACATAACAATACATGAGTTAGAATTAGTAGAGTTCAACTCTATAACATGAGCTCGAGTTTTAAAGAAGCATACTATTTGCTAATATCATGTAGCTTCCCTATTATAAGTGTGGCATATTGTCACGACCTGAAACTACATCCTAGTCACAACACGGTGCTTAGAACCACAAGTGACCCTAATCTAACCCATGGCCTGGCATGACACTAAGAAAATTAGATATAACTGAATATACTGAGCGGAAGCTAAAATCTCAGTGATATAATAATAATAAAAATGAAACCCAATACTGAAGTCAACACAGGAATTATCTAACATAACCTTAAAGATAAAAATCTAAATGTCTGTCTGAAAGCCTTTACTAAGGATTAGTTGTTGGGAGAAAACCCTAGATAAATCTAACTATCTAAAAACTAAAATAAAGAAATAACCATAAGTATCATCCTCAAAAGATAAGGACTCACCACACT
The DNA here is from genome assembly GCA_031232105.1 of Capsicum rhomboideum. Taxonomy (NCBI): domain Eukaryota; kingdom Viridiplantae; phylum Streptophyta; class Magnoliopsida; order Solanales; family Solanaceae; genus Capsicum; species Capsicum rhomboideum. The sequence goes on from CP124718.1 coordinate 59,955,013, forward strand.
CTGGTTCTGAGATAAGTACGGGATCGTGCTAACCGTGAGCTGGATACTAAGTGTCTGAACCAATATTATAACATAATATAGCATAAAAGAAATATACGGTCAGTACTTTGAATGTATTGAGAATGTGATATATGCAATATAATATAAAAAGTTAAACATGTTGAACGCAAGAGAATTAAACTGAACATGTAACTAATAAGCATAAATTGATGCAATGACTAAAGTATACAAGCATATAATTGATAAGTACTGTACTGAGAGGACTAAATCTAAGGTTATGTAATATCTGATTCTGAATTATGGGAGCAACTATTAATTGACATACCCCATTTGAGCTAAACGAGGCCTAACCTATAACCCCAACTGGAAGGGTGCTCTGTACCTTGCCAAGGGTACATACACTGACTGACATAGATCCACTAACTGATGTACAAAAATACTAACGTGTCATCCTAATCTAGTGGGTGATTCTTTAGAACCTACGATGGAAATGTAGTTCTGAGACTTAGGGACTTCTACTAAAAGTCTCAGCCTAACTGATGGGTGAGCCTCAATCTTTGCATCCACTCAGTGATAAGTGCCTCTCCTAATTGAAATAAAATGATATACTGAATAACTGAATAATACTAATGTTCTAAGACTGAATGATAAATACTTTTTCTGAAAGCATTCTAAAATCTGTGGAACTGAAGGACAGAATACTGAACTAACAATTTATGGAATGCTAGGTCATCGGGTGTTCATAACCCTCCATATTTGAAGAACACTATTATTCAACACAATTTATATGCTCTGAATAGCGTACGAAGTCATAAAACTGTAACACCCCATACCTTCCAACACATATACGACTAAGTGAACTTGATAAAAATATTTTAACTCGAGCCAGGAAAATGTGGTATTTGATGTTACAGTATAAAATTGCCAAGTGTATATTAGTGTTAAAGTGAAGCAAGAGGATTAAGATTTGGAATATGGAGTAAAATAAGTAAGATGCTTGATCTAATTAAACTAGTTGGTGCATCACCTACCTTGACTCGTTGACCATCCTAAGGAACTAAGTAGGTGTATCACCTACTAGGACTCTTTTATCAACTTATAGGGCTGAGCAAACCCATCACCTACTTGATAAAATTTGTCCCAACTAAGTGAAAGAAAATGAGAAGAATGCCAGCACAAAGCCCAAATTTCCAAGCCCACAAGAAGTAAGTAAAATGGTCAAGTAAGTGCATCACCTACTTAGCACTTGTGGCTCAAACTAAGCCAAATGGTGGCTGGAAATAAAGAGGAGAAAGAGTCAGTAACGCTGGCCTTTAAAGACCAAAATTATGATGCAAATATCTCATTTTTCTCTCACACAAATCACAAGTCTCTCAAGCTGTGACACCCCATACTTGTTCTAACTTCATTTGATGCCTTGGGGTCATATCTACCTAGGTGTTGAGATTCCATGGGTATGTGTTTTATAGTGTCATTGGTGAAACATTTGATATCGGACCTAATATGTGCGATTAGACCTTCGTAGGAGGTGTTTTGTGATTTCGTGGAGCATTGGTGTAATACCCCATACACATTCCAACCTTATTTGGTGACTTGGAGTCATGTTTACTTGATAATTAAGATCACTAAGTAAGTATTTTGTAGTGTTTTGATAAGGTATTGGACGATATGCAAGTGTTGAAAAAATGGCCGAAAAATTCAGCAAAGCATGGAAACTTGCGCCACTCCCTGTTTCAGGGGGGGTGGCACAATCCACCTGATTCAGAGGGGGAGCATTTCTTGCACCACGGCCTTGCTTTGCAGCAGTGGCGCAAGGCACAAGATTGTGCCCTTCCGGACTTATTTCGCAACGCAATTCTACGTCGATTCTTATATGGTTTCTTTTGGTTCCTTGGAGTTCTTTGAGCATTGTTAAAGCTTCAAATACTTCAATACACTCCTACATACTCCTACATGATCAAATCATGAAATATAAATAGTTATCCAAAATGTTCAATGAAGCCATGGGCGACTAGAATTCCTATTTTTGCGATTGAGACTACGAATGAGAAACTTGTAAGAGAATATTGTCGTGACATTATGAAATTATTTAAACATGAGATATATGGTTGATTATACATGGAATTTTGTGGGATAAGTTGAGATAAGTTATTGGGCCCAATTTGAGGACCAAAGTGAGCCAAAATGAAAGGCCCAAAGGCAAAATGACCCATTCTTCCAATACTTGACCAAGTAAACATATAAATTAATGCCAAATGTGGCTAAGGATGACTTGAGGTCTATATAAGGGCCCCGAAATCAGATTTTATTCACAAAGACTCTCATACCTTTTTGGATATTTCTTAAACATTTCTCTACTCTTCCAAACCCTAAAGCAAATATTTCCTTGGGACTCTTTGGACAAGATCATCCTATTCCAAGCCTTGGTAAGTATTTATTCTCATGGATTAATATATTATATGCATGGGAGAGTATGTAAATCATGTTGGTTATGCTTGGAAATGGTGGACATGGTACTTTGTGGTTTTATATAAGATTTGTGATCCATGAGATTCAAGCTTGAATTATGACTTGTGACTTTGATGAAAGAGCATGGTATGGATAAAATATGAACATGTATGGTGTGATTTTGTTATTACATTTGTTATTTTTCTAAAAGTGTAAATTGTGGGATTTTGGCCGATATGTGCTATGATGTGTATTAAGGTAATTTGATGGATTATTTGTGATGTGGTGTGGATAAGAAAGTGTAAAGGAGAAATGTTGTGGTGAAATGTATTGATTCTCATGTATTGGTCAATGTATGAAATATTGGGGTATTTTTGGAATAATAATTTCATCAATGGTTTTGTCAAGGGGAAATGGCATGTTTAAAGGCAACCATGTAACTCATTTATATTATATGCATTTGTAAAGTAGTTGATGGTTAATGTGAATCCCGTTATATATTTGTGATGTAGAGTGACACATAAAGAAGGATCGGGACTATTGTATGCACCTCTAGGATTGTATATTCATATTGAGAATACAAGGTATGTAAGGTTACTCTGTCCGTATCTTTCTGCGGCAAATAGTATTCACATTGACATTATGCTTGTCCCATCCCGAAATATGCTAATGTATTCTATATCCAGCTATCAATGGTCATTATCATATATTTCCTACTCATTGATCAATTGTGAATCTCATATCTCATATTCATGAATAATGTTCCAAAAGCTCAACAATGTTATGTTCCAAAGTTCCAATAGTGGTTATACTCATGTATCTTGTTCATTGATTATTGTCTAATGGTTCCAATGGTGTTATGTTTCCAATAAGGTTATATTTCCAACAATGTTTATTTACATGTCTTTCACTCTTTGGTGAATGATCCAAAGCTTCAAGTAAAGTTGTGACTATCATGGTATCAATCTCAAAGTAATAAACAAAGTAATGCATATAAGGTCAATGATCAAGTATGGGTGGCAGCTTTGGGGGAAAAATGCCTAGCTCAAGCCGATCCCGAGGTTGTTGGATCAGGGGCAGTCCTAGGGACATAAGCCTAGCTCGGACCGATCCTGACAGGGGGCAGCTCTAGAGGTAATAACCTAGCTCGAGCCGAACCTGAAATGTTGTATGGGTGGCAGCTCTAGAGGTACTAACCTAGCTCGAGCCGATCCCGATATATACATTGATTCATAGGGTGGCAGCTCTAGGGGAATAAGCCTAGCTCGAGCTGATCCCAACATAACGCTATGTTATGATTAAAACCCATTGTTCAGTCGGGGCCCGGGTATCACAGGTCAAAGGCAAAGGTGAATAATCATGGAAGTAAAGATACAAAGAAAGTAATGAAAGCAAAATACATGGTTTCCAAAGTATAGAATAGTGTCTCATCTACATTGTGACTTATCTATATTGGTTATGCATTTGTATAAAGCGGGGACTTGTCCCGAATTTTAGTTCATTTTGGTCAATGCATTTGTTAGAGGCTTTTGTAGACGGATGTGGGTGTATAAATGTAAAAAGGATATGTCATTCTTGACTTGGTGGCCTCAACGGCCAAGTTTCGCATATGTATATGTATGTATCATGTTCCATGAATTCCATTGTTGGTATCTATAGCTATTATGGAATTATGGATTTCTTATCGCATGCATATGATTGAATAGAGACAAAGGTTGGTTCTCTCGGGCCTTGTCGGCTATGAGTGCCAATCCGTCCCGATGGGATTCGGGGCGTGACAAAAGTGGTATCAGAGCCAAGTTGTTCGAAGGGTGTCTACAAAGCCGTGTCTGAGTAGAGTCTTACTTATCGATGTGTTGTGCACCATATTTATAAGTAGGAGGCTACGGGAGATTTAGGATGTTTTTTATTTTCTTCACTTCTAGATCGTGCAATAGAGCCAGTGTTGTAAGATGAATTAAAGCTGATCATGGTAATTGTTCTTCTTTGGTATAGTCAAAATGCCAATCACGAGAAGAGGTAGAGGTAAAGGGAAGCAGGTAGATGTGCCTGCTGAAGAAGGAATGAGTAGACTACCACCTGACCAAGCTAGTCAAGGTGGAGCAAATGCTAAAATTTTATCGCAGTCTTCGTCTACTTTTCCAGCTTCGGAGGAGCCAGTTGGTAGAGAAGTACCCGCAGAACCACCAATGAATGAACAGATCAGGATCTTAGAAATGCAGTTCATATGTTAACACAGTTAGTGGTAGCCCAGAGTCAAGGATGAGCTGGTCCAATGACACATGATGATGATGCGGGTAGAGTGGCAAGTCGCAGAATACAGGATTTATTGAAACTGGACCCTCCTATCTTTACAGGGTTAGATCCCAAAGCAGATCCACAGGACTTCGTGGATCAAATTCAGAGAGCCTTGGATGTTATGCACATAACAGGGGTAGAAATAGTTAAACTTGGTGCGTACAGATTGAAAGGCGAGGCGATATTGTGGTATGAGGATTGGAAGAAATCCCGCGATATTGGTGCAAATCCACTTAATTGGGAAGAATTTAAAGTGGCTTTCCTCGATCATTATCTTTCTTACGAGATCCATGAGGCACGTGCAGATCAGTTCCTAAATCTCCGTCAGGGATATCTAAGCATCAGGGAATACAGTTTGCAATTTAATTCCTTGGCTCGATATGCGCCAAATGTTGTGGCTACGATTACAGACAGGGTCCATAGATATGTGGACAGAGTAGAGCCATATTTGCTAAGGGATTGCACCATTGCGGCCTTGAACAAGGATATGGACATAGCTAGAATACAAGCCTTCGCCCAGAAAATGGAAGATCAAAGACAGAGACGAAAGGTACATGAATTTGATAGGGGACCGTCCAAAAGGGCTAGACCTATGGGACCACCTATGATGTCCCAAGGATAATCTAGGCCCCATATGTTTCCTTGACCACCTAGACCATCGTTCTCGCATTCCACAGCAGGTGTACACTCTCAGTTTAGAGGGTTTAGATATGGTCCAGCTGGGTAGAGTAGTGGAGGTCACAGATCACAGGCAGCAGGTTTTCCTCGTCACCATTGTCAGAACTGCGGGCGTATTCATACAGGTACATGTAGAGTGGAGAAAAATGCTTGTTTCTGGTGCGGCATGATAGGACACATGATGAGAGAGTGTCCCCAGAGGAGCATGAGTGGTATAGCACGACCGGCAGGATCAGCCGTTGCATCATCAGCATCGGTTCCTTCACTGGACCGAGGTGTGCAGCCTGGTGGCCGTGGTAGAGGGGCCAGAGGAGCAGCCAGTACTAGTGGGGTCCAGAATCGCACTTATGCTTTAGTGGACCGACAGAATTCAGAGGCTTCCCCTGATGTTGTCATAGGTACATTATCCATATTCTCATATAATGTGTATGCATTGATTGACCCAGGTTCTACATTTTCCTATGTTACTCCATTGATTGCTGCAAAATTTGCAAAGGCACCAGAATTATTAATTAAATCAATTGAAGTGTCTACACCGGTCGGTGAATATATTATTGCAAAAAGAGTATATCGTAATTGTGTGGTAACAGTGTGTGGTCATGATACATTGGTCGATCTCATTGAATTATACATGGTGGATTTTGATGTGATCATGGGAATGGATTGGTTGGACTCTTGTTATGCTACGGTAGATTTTCGGGCCAAGAAGGTGCAATTTTGTTTTCCGCAAGAAAATGTTCTTGAATGGCAGGGTAATGTAGGGGCACCACAAGGAAGATTTATTTCCTATTTGAAAGCCAGAAAAATGATTGCTAAGGGTTATATATGTCATCTAGTCCGGGTGAAAGATAATGAAGTGGAACCACTAACTCCGCAGTCGGTTCCAGTGGTCAATGAATTTATTGATGTATTCCCAGAGGATCTTCCAGGCTTACCCCCAGAACAGGAAGTAGAATTTGGCATTGATGTGATTCCAGGCAGTCAGCCTATTTCTATTCCGCCATATAGAATGGCTCTAGCAGAATTACATGAATTGAAGGAGCAGTTGAAAGATTTGCTAGACAAAGGCTTCATCAGGCCTAGTATGTCCCCATGGGGTGCACCGGTGTTATTTGTTCAAAATAAAGATGTCACCTTGAGAATATGCATCGACTATCGGCAACTGAATAAGGTAACGATCAAGAACAAATATCCCCTCCCTCAAATTGATGATTTGTTTGATCAGTTATAGGGTGCCAAGTGCTTTTCAAAAATTGACTTGAGGTCGGGTTACCATCAAGTCAGAGTTAGAGAAGAAGATGTACCCAAGACAGTTTTTCGAACACGGTATGGCCATTATGAATTTTTAGTTATGTCATTTGGACTAACAAATGCACCAGCTGTGTTCATGGATTTGATGAATAGGGTGTTTAAGCCATTTCTGGACGTGTTCATCATGGTATTTATAGATGACATCCTAGTTTATTCAAGATCACCAGAGGACCATGCTAATCACTTACGGTAGGTGTTACAGATTCTCCGTAAGCGTAAGTTTTATGCCAAGTTCTCTAAGTGTGAGTTTTGGTTAAAAACAGTTACATTCTTGGGACACATTATGTCCAATGAAGGTATACAGGTTGATACACAAAAGATTGAAGCAGTGAAAAATTGGCCAAGACCTACGACACCCACAAAAATCCATAGTTTTCTTGGACTGGCAGGTTATTACAGAAGATTTGTGGAAGGTTTTTCCTCTATTGCTGCACCGTTAACAAACCTTACACATAAGATGGTAAATTTCAGTGGAATGATGCGTGCGAGAAAAGCTTCCAAAGGTTGAAACATAAATTAACCTCCACACCAGTTTTAGTGCTTCCCGAAGGTACCGAAGGTTATGTAGTGTATTGTGATGCTTCCAAGGTTGGCCTTGGATGTGTATTGATGCAACACGGTAATGTCATAGCATACGCCTCATGACAGTTGCGGCCACACGAGAAAAATTATCCCACACATGATCTTGAGTTAGCAGCGGTGGTCTTTACTTTAAAGATATGGCGTCATTATTTATATGGAGTTCATGTGGATATCTATATGGATCACAAAAGTTTGCAATATCTCTTGAAGCATAAGAAACTAATTTGAGGCAGCGAAGGTGGTTAGAGCTATTGAAAGACTATGATATTGATATTCTTTATCACCCAGGCAAAGCAAATGTAGTAGCTGATGCATTGAGCCGCAAGGCAGTAGAAAGCACTAGTGGCCAGTTGACTGAAAAGCAAGAGATAATCAAAGATCTACATCAACTAGCCAGCTTGGGAGTTTGACTTATTGAATCTCTAGATGAAAGGGTTATTGTGAAAAATGCAGCAGAATCCTCCTTGATAGCTAAAGTGAAAGAGAAGCAGTTTGCGGATTCTATTTTATTACAGCTAAAGGAAAATGTACAGCAGAATTTGACCAAGGCATTTGATCTTACACAAGAAGGGGTACTTCAATGTCAAGGGAGATTATGTGTACCAGACGTAGATGAGTTGAGGACACGAATTATGACAGAGGCTCATCATTGGCCCTATTCTATTCATCCGGGTGCTACTAAACTGTACCATGACTTGAAAGAAGTGTATTGGTGGGAAAATATGAAAAAGAACGTTGCAAAATTTGTCGTACAATGCCCGAATTGTCAACAAGTGAAAGTGGAACATCAGAAACCGGGAGGTTACATGCAATGTATCAATCTTCCAGTCTGGAAATGGGATATGATTAATATGGATTTCATTACAGGTTTTCCTCATACATTGTAGAAGTTTGATTCTATATGGGTCATAGTGGACAGGCTTACCAAATCAGCACATTTTCTGCCAGTCAAGACCATCTATACAGCTGAGGATTATGCGAAGTTGTATGTGAAAGAGATAGTATGATTGCATGGTATTCCACTTTCCATTATATCAGACAGAGGATCACAGTTCACAGCACACTTTTGGAGATCTTTTCAGCAGAGTTTGGGTACACAGGTGAATTTGAGTACAGCTTTCCATCCTCAGACTGATGGACAAGCAGAATGTACTATTCAGACACTTGAAGATATGCTACGAGCATGCACGTTAGATTTTCAAGGCAGTTAGGATGACCATTTGCCTCTTATTGAATTTGCGTATAATAATAGCTATCATTCAAGTATTAAAGTGGCACCTTATGAAGACTTGTACGAAACGAAATGTAGATCACCAATTGGATGGTTTGAAGTGGGTGAAACTGCTTTACTTGGTCCAGATATTGTTCATCAACTTATGGAGAAAGTTAAAGTGATCCAACAACGGTTACAAATGGCTCAAAGTTGTCACAAGTCATATACCGATGTCAGAAGAAGAGGGCTTGAATTCGCCATAGGTAATTGGGTGTTTTTAAAAGTGTCACCGATGAAAGGCGTAATGCGGTTTGGAAAGAAAGGAAAATTGAGTCCACGTTACATAGGCCCATATGAAATTATTAGAAGATTTGGGCAAGTGGCGTATGAGTTGGCATTACCCCAGGAACTTCCTCAGTCCATCCGGTATTTCATGTTTCGATGCTTCGAAAATGCATAGGAGATCCATCTCGTATTGTTCCCGTAGAGGATGTTCAAGTTACGGAGGATCTTACTTATGAAGAGGTACCCATTGCTATTCTAGATCGACAAGTAAAGAGATTGAGGAATAAAGATGTCGCATCCGTAAAAGTCCTTTGGAGAAATCAACAAGTAGAGGAGATCACATGGGAAGCGGAAGAGATGATGAAATCCAAGTATCCCCATCTATTTCAAATGGATGAAGAAGTTCACAGTGCGGATGTGGACCAATAACAAGTAAGTATATAAAAGCATTATGTGTATATGTCTGCGTATGTTAAAGTAGAGATGCATTTGTTGTAATTGAGACTATGTTGTTAACATTCGAGGATGAATGTTTCTAAGGGGGGAAGAATATAACACCCCATACTTGTTCTAACTTCTTTTGATGCCTTGGGGTCATATATACCTAGGTGTTGAGATTCCATGGGTATGTGTTTTATAGTGTCATTGGTGAAACATTTGATATCGGACCTAATATGTGCGATTAGACCTTCGTAGAAGGTGTTTTGTGATTTCGTGGAGCATTGGTGTAATACCCCGTACACATTCCAACCTCATTTGGTGACTTGGAGTCACGTTTACTTGATGATTAAGATCACTAAGTATTTTGTAGTGTTTTGATAAGGTATTGGACGATATGCAAGTTTTGGAAAAATGGATGAAAAATTCAGCAAAGCATGGAAACTTGTGCCACTCCCTGTTTCAGGGTTTGTGGCGCAAGCCACCTGATACAGAGGGGGTGCATTTCTTGCGCCACTGCTCCCTTCCGGACTCGTTTCGCAATGCAATTCTACGTCGATTCTTATATGGTTTATTTTGGTTCTTTGGAGTTCTTTGAGCATTGTTAAAGCATAAAATACTTCAATACACTCCTACATACTCCTACATTAACAAATCATGAAATATAAATAGTTATCCAAAATGTTCAATGAAGCCATGGGCGACTAGAATTCCTATTTTTGCGATTGAGACTACGAATGAGAAACTCGTAAGAGAATATTGTCGTGACATTATGGAATTATTTAAACATGAGATATATGGTTGATTATACATGTAATTTGGTGGTCTAAGTTGAGATAAGTTATTGGGCCCAATTTGAGGCCCAAAGTGAGCCAAAATGAAAGGCCCAAAGGCAAAATGACCCATTCTTCCAATATTTGACCAAGTAAACATATCAATTAATGCCAAATGTGGCTAAGGATGACTTGAGGTCTATATAAAGTCCCCAAAATCAGATTTTATTCACAAAGACTCTCATACCTTTTTGGATATTTCTCAAACATTTCTCTACTCTTCCAAACCCTAAAGCAAATATTTCCTTGGGACTCTTTGGACAAGATCATCCTATTCCAAGCCTTGGTAAGTATTTATTCTCATGGATTAATATATTATATGCATGGGAGAGTATGTAAATCATGTTGGTTATGCTTGGAAATGGTGGACATGGTACTTTGTGGTTTTATATAAGATTTGTGATCCATGAGATTCAAGCTTGAATTATGACTTGTGACTTTGATGAAAGAGCATGGTATGGATAAAATATGAACATGTATGGTGTGATTTTGTTATTACACTTGTTATTTTTCTAAAAGTGTAAATTGTGGGATTTTGGCCGATATGTGCTATGAGGTGTATTAAGGTAATTTGATGGATTATTTGTGATGTGGTGTGGATAAGAAAGTGTAAAGGAGAAATGTTGTGGTGAAATGTATTGATTCTCATGTATTGGTCAATGTATGGAATATTGGGGTATTTTTGGAATAATAATTTCATCAATGGTTTTGTCAAGGGGAAATGGCATGTTTAAAGGCAACCATGTAACTCATTTATATTATATGCATTTGTAAAGTAGTTGATGGTTAATGTGAATCCCGTTATATATTTGTGATGTAGAGTGACACATAAAGAAGGAGCGGGACTATTGTATGCACCTCTAGGATTGTATATTCGTATTGAGAATACAAGGTATGTAAGGTTACTCTGTCCGTATCTTTCTGCGGCAATAGATTGTGCCCTTCCGGGCTCGTTTCGCAACGCAATTCTACGTCGATTCTTATATGGTTTCTTTTGGTTCTTTGGAGTTATTTGAGAATTGTTAAAGCTTCAAATACTTCAATACACTCCTACATACTCCTACATGAACAAATCATGAAATATAAATAGTTATCCAAAATGTTCAATGAAGCCATGGGCGACTAGAATTCCTATTTTTGCGATTGAGACTACAAATGAGAAACTCGTAAGAGAATATTGTCGTGACATTATGGAAAGATACGGACAGAGTAACCTTACATACCTTGTATTATCAATACGAATATACAATCCTAGAGGTGCATACAATAGTCCCGCTCCTTCTTTATGTGTCACTCTACAACACAAATATATAACGAGATTCACATTAACCATCAACTACTTTACAAATGCATATAACATCAATGAGTTACATTTTTGCTTTTAAACATGCCATTTTCCCTTGACAAAACTATTGATGCAATTATTATTCCAAAAATCCCGCAATATTCCATACATTGACCAATACATTATAATCAATACATTTCACCACATCCCTTCTCCTTTACACTTTCTTATCCACACCACATCACAAATAATCCATCAAATTACCTTAATATACCTCATAGCACATATCGACCAAAATCCCACAATTTACACTTTTAGAAAAATAACATGTTTAATAACAAAATCACACCATAAATGTTCATATTTTATCCATACCATGCTCTTCCATCAAAGTCACAGGTCATAATTCAATCTTGAATCTCATGGATCACAAATCTTATATAAAAACACAAAGTACCATGTCCACCATTTCCAAGCATAACCAACATGATATACATAATCTCCCATGCATATAATATGTTAAACCATAATAATAAACACTTACCCAAGCTTGGAATAGGATGATCTTGTCCAAAGAAAAGGGCTTAGGGTTCTTAGGGTTTGAGAGAACCAAAAAAAAATATCTTGAAAATCCCAAAATGTGTTGTGTGTTTAGGAATAAAAATCTGATTTTTGGGGCCTTTATATAGTACTCAAGTCATCCTTAGCCATTTTCTTGCATTAAATGCAATGGTTGATTGGTCAAAGTGGAAGAATGGGCATTTTCCCCATTGGGCCTTGCCTTTTTGGCTACATTTTGGGCCTTAAGTGAGCCCAATGACACATATCCATTTAACCCATTAAATTTAATATGTAATCCATCATATATCTCGTGTTTAAATAATTCCTTAATGTCATGAAAATATTCATTTACTAGATTCTCATTCGTCGTCTCACTCGCAAAAATAGAAATTCTAGTCGCCCATGGCTTCACTAAACATTTTTGATAATTACTTGTGTTTCATGGTTTGATAATTTAGAAGTATGTACGAGTGTATTGAGGTATTTGAAGCTTTAACAATGCTCAAAGAACTCCAAAGAACCAAAAGAAACCATCTAAGAATCGACGTAGAATTGCATTGCGAAACTAGCCCGAAGGGCACAATCTTTGTGCCTTGCGCCACTAGATGCAAAGCAAGCTTGTGGCGCAGGAAATGACACCCCTCAGAATCAGAGGCTTGTGCCACACCCCCTGAAACAGGGAGTGGCGCAAGTCTTGGTACTTTGCTGAATTTTTTGGCCACTTTTTCCAATACTTGCATATCATCCAATACCCTATCAAAACACTACAAAATACTTACTTAGTGATCTTAATCATCAATAAAACATGACTCCAAGTCACCAATTGAGGTTGGAATGTTTACGGGGTATTACACAAATGCTCCACGAAATCACAAAACACCTCTTACGAAGGTCTAATCGCACATATTAGGTCCGATATCAAATGTTTCACCAATGACACTATAAAACACATACTCATGGAATCTCAACACCTAGGTAGATATGAACCCAAGGTATCAAATGAGGTTAGAAAAGTACGGGGTGCTACAGTGGCATGTCTTGTCTGATGCCTCTTTTTGTATAGTTTTCACATTATTTTTCTCTGAGTACTTAAGGCCTGCGAACACTCAACAAACACATTAAATCCACAAAATATACCCTTAAACTTTCAAATATCCCTTGTTTTAAGTATCTCAAGTGCCATAAATCTCCGGCACCTCACCCGCCACCCAAATCATCACCCCAAGACTCTATAGCACCTACATTAGTTAGGCATGATGGTAACCTTGACGGACTGCCACTCACTTGACGGACCACCACTTGAACCTTCAAGGAGGTCCAAAACAGTAAGTTCATTTTTTTTTATTTCTAGTTTCATTCCTTCTATTCTTAATCATCTTTTCTTTGATTCCTAATCTAATTAACAACAAGTAATCACCCTACTTTGTTGTGATTAGTTCTTGAGTCCGTTTTTCTTTTTTGCCATTTTTTTGCTTTGTGTGCTTTTATCATTTATTCTTAGTTAACTTCTTTGGTTCAAGTCTTTTTGTTTTAATCGATTTGTTCTTTCTTCTCTCAACAAGAATCCATTCTATTTAAGAGATAACGAATTGGCAGTTCATATACCAACATAAACAAGCAAGATCAACAAGCACTACTAGAAATTACACTTATAGCGACGCTTATGTGGCAACGGTTGCAATGGATATACAACCATTGCTAAAGGTTATCTGTGGCGACGGTTATAAACGTCGCAATGATTTATTAAACTAAACCATCACATAATCGCTGAAATCGTTGCTTAAGAGGTAGTTGTGGTAACAGATGTTATAACCGTAGCTCTAGGGTACCTGTGGCAACGGTTGCCTTGGTCCCAAAAATAACTTTTCCCACTACTAATTTAGTGAACCCATGAATTTCATTATTATACATTAAAAAATTTCTAAAATAATTTTGATATATCAATTATTCCTCATCTTTCAAACATCACTCTTTCTCTCACTTGTTTTCTAGTTTTCTAAAATGGAATTTCTTAGCTCCATTTTTCTCACTAGCAGAGTGAATTTCTCAGCTCAGAGAGTGAATTTCCAAACTCCATTTTCTTCCATTGTAAGTGAAATTCTGTTTAGCTCCATTTTCTACTTAAGTGAAATTCTCCGATCTTTTTCTCCGACAGTCTCTTCTTCTCCGACGGTCTCTTCTCAGAAAAAAAATCTTTACATGTAAGAATTCATCCCTCTATCTCTAATTGTCCATGCATGTATGATTTTTCAAAATGCGTTTCTAAAAAAATCTATGTTACTTGTTCTGATCTCTTTATAATATAGTAGGGTTATAAAAATCTATATGAAATCTCTTTGTGGTTAAGTATATACTATGATTTTTCACTAAAAAAAAAAGGGAAAATATTCAATTTTTTCTTCTTTTTATTTTTGCAAATTTGGTAGGGTTTTTGGGGATTTGGTGATATGATATGTTTTAGTAATATTTTAGTTATTATTATCTCAAATTTGATGAAGATTTGAGAACTCTTCCATCTACAAAAAAAGTTTCTGTTTTGTATGTCTAAACTTAACCCTCTGGTTTTAGGGGGATATCGTGTATGTCTCTAAAAGAAATGTATGGCAAACTTTGAAGATTTAAAGTGTAATATTTATGAATATTAATCATTTCTTTTATCGTCTATATTTTTCCATTTTTGAAAGAGTCCTGTATGAATGAGATTTACCATTATGTAATGGAATAGACTTTCAATTTCTGCTTTAGTTTGGAAAGGCGAGCAACAAAATGTTATTTGTATCATTTTGGGCTTATTATTTGAGGATTCATTAAAAAACATTTCAGGAGATTGCAATTTCACTAATCTTAATGTTATGCAATTTCACTAATCATAATGTTATCACTGTCAATTTCATCATGTTTCTTTTTGCTTCTTTTACTGGGAAGGTTAGCTTATTTTAAAATAATGCTATCTCATACAGACATCCATGCCAATTGTTAAAAACTGAAATTAACTTACAGTTGATGGGCAGGTATAGATTATTTTTTGTATTAATATTGCAGTTTTAGCAATATGGTTCTTAGCATTACATATATATATATATATACACACACATATATATAACTACTTTGAGTTGGATAGGTATGGTTAACTTTGTTGTGCTAACAATAAAGTTATTCATTAGTGCTAAGAACACAAGCTGATATAGTTAACTATTTTTTATGATAGTAACTTAAGGCCGAGTGGTCAAGAGTTGACGAGAAGCTCAAGCTGACAGAATCTCTTCTAGAAAGCAAGGTGCTAACTCAAACTCTTTCTTGATTTTCTTTTATTTAGTTAATGTGTTATTACAACTGTAGATGATTTGTTAAGAAACTTTTCCTTTCATTATCATTGTATGAAGACAAACGTGTATGATCACATTTATAAACTAACATTGGCTTTCAGTTTTATGAGTCAAATTTAGATTCGTAGTTGGTTTTGTACCAAGGCATTGAGAATTTTGATTTGCATTTGATTTTGGTCTATCAATTGAACTGAAATCCATTGTTGGTCAAAAGTTTGAAGTTGTTGTTCTGAACTTTAATTTTTGTTGTATTTTAGATTAGGTCCAGACATCCATAAATCATGGTATGCTCTTTCTATGGATGTTGTATTTTCTCCTTTTTACATGTATTGTGCTTATATTCCAATTTTCTAGAGGGAAAATTAGAAATTAGGATCCTGATCTACAGCTATTAGCATTTGAAAATGTGTGGAATTGAATTTGTATTCTTGGTAGCTTATAGAGTTTGAGCTATTAGTTAATAAGTCAACTATCATCAGTGATCTTTTTCCCACCAATGCTTCTTTCTCCTTTGAGAAATACTATCTTTAGCTTGTTTTAACCTATGTTTCTTCAGTGATGTTTTGGATCTGAACATAAGAGTCATTAATTTGTCTGATTGGAAAACATATGCGCTTTCTTCTACTTTTTATGTTTGTGCACCTTTCTTCAGGGATTGATTGTTTTAGTTATTTGGTTGTTCTCATGGACAGAATCAAAGTTCACTTGGACATTTATACTTCTATGGTATTTCCATTTTAGCTTCTATTCACCTGTTGGTTTCACCCTTGTGTAGCCCATCTTGCTGTTATGTCAACTCTTCTAGCACTTCTCAGACCTTTACTAATATGTGATTATTGGTGATTTTAGTGACTGATTATAGTTTTTTATGAAGTTGTGAAGCTGTCAGGTTCTCTATTGTTTATGTATATGTATTGCCTTATCTTTAATATGGTAGATTTAGTAAAAATATTGAGTGAATTAGTTGAATATTAATTTGAATACCAATTTTCTTTAATATCCCAATTTTCTTTAATTAGTTTAGCATTTGATTCTTTGTCATCAATTTATGCAAAACATCTAAAATGGTAAAAGCTAGTAAACCACTTAAAGTATCAATATTTGTCGGCTTCTACTCTTAAGACTGCCACATTGGGTCTTTAATTAATGTGGAGGTTTGAAATTATCTTATATAAAAGGGTAATAGAAACTTTTAGATAATGGGTAGATGATACCACTAGTGAGGTTGATTATTCAGTCTACTGTGTATAGAGCAAAGCTGACACCACGACTAATATCCCACTAGTAGGGAGACGAAGAGACTTAAATATTTATCCTTAGCTAATATAGTTTAGCATGTAGTTGTTATCGAGGGTCGGAAGTAATCTGCACCTTGGGACTGTAATCATAAAAATACTCACTGTAACCATAAAAATATTGCCTTTTCTCATGAAAGGTTAAGTTCGGTTAATACTCATTGTACTCATAATTTTTGGCTTTGATGTTTAATTCATGTCACATAGGATATCCAATGGATACTGGAGATAAAAGTTGGATGTATCGCCCTCGATCTACCGATGAGTTTGAAGGTGGAGTTGAGGATTTTCTCAATAATGCATTTGAATGATCTTCCCCAGGAAATGAAATATTATGCCCTTGTAGGCGGTGTTTTAATCGTTATTGGCATTCCCAAAAGGTGGTGGAGGATCACTTGTTTTGTCATAGATTTGTTCCTAATTACTCCCAATGGTTTTTCCATGGAGAAGGGTTTTCCTTCAGAAATATACCACATCCAACCAGTAATGCTGCAACTTCTGACATGCATGATGATATTGATAAACAAATTCATGATACTTTTAGAAATGTAAAAGATGACCAGAGGCATGAAGGAGTAAGAGAGGGAGCATCTAAAGATGCAAAAAAGTTTTTAAAATTAGTGGAGTAAGGGAAATAGGAGTTGTATCTGGGGTGTAAGAAGTTTTCTAAGCTGAGTTTCACCATTTGATTGTACTTATTTAAATGCATTCATGGGTTGAGTAATGTGGCCTTTTCAGACTTATTAGCATTGATAAAAGAGACTTTTCCGTTTGCTCAGGTACTGGAGTCTTTCCACAAAGCAAGAAAAGTGATAAAAGATTTGGGTCTCTATTATGAAAGAATTCATGCATGCCCCAATGAATGTATGTTATTCTGGAATGAGAATGCAAAGCTCGATAATTACTCCATGTGTGGATCTTCTAGATGGAAGAATGTTCTTGATGAGTTGACTAACAAAACCACTAAAGTTCCAGCAAAGGTTTTAAGGTACTTTCCTTTAAAGACTAGGCTTCAAAGGATATTCATGTGTTCTGAAACATCTGTAGCTATGAGATGGCATGCTATTGAACGACCCAAAGATGGAAATTTAAGACATCATGCTGATGGGAAAGCTTGGAAAGATTTTGATCTCTTGCACCCTGACTTCTCTAAAGATGCTCGTAATGTTAGATTGAGTCTTTCAATCGACGATTTTAATTCTTTCCAAACTATGACCATTTCTTATTACACATGGCCAGTTATGTTAATGAACTATAACTTAGCACTATGGATATGCATGAAGCCGGAGTATATAATATTGTCAATGATTATTCCAGGTCCTTCGTCTCTTGGAAATTATATAGATGTATACTTACAACCACTGATTGCAGAATTAAAGGAACTGTGGGAAGTGGGAGTAGAAATATATGATGTGGAAACTAACAAAATATTTAATATGCATGCAACTTTATTGTGGACTGTTAGTGATTTTCCAGCACTAGCAATGCTTTCTGGATAGAGCACCAAGGGGAGATAGGCATGCCCCACTTGTAATCATGATACTTGCTCCCAGTATCTCAAACAATCATAAGATGTGTTACTTTAGTAATCGGGCATTTTTGTCTCCTGAGTATCCATATTGAAGGGATAAAAAATCATTTAATGGTAAGAGGAACATAAAGATGCACCTACTCCCTTATCAGGTGAAGAATTCCTTGAAGAACTATGTGACTTCAATAATGTTTTTTGGAAGAAACAAAAGAAAAGAAAATGAAGCAATGATGGTCCATGGAGAAAAAAGTCCATATTTTTTGAACTGCCGTATTAGCCACAAAATTAATTGAGGCACAATCTTGACTCGATGCACATAGCGAAGAATATGTATGATAGTTTACTTGGAACTTTGTTAGATATAGGTGGAAAGTTCAAAGACCATGTAAATTCTCGCTATGACTTCTATGAGATGGGGGTTTTCAAATATCTTCAACCAGTTGATGATAAGAATAGTGGAAAAGTTCATCTCACTAAAGCTTGATTTTCCATGAAACCATAGGAGAAAAGGTTATTTTACACCATCTTAAAAGATGTCAAACTACCAAAATGGTGTGCCTCTAATATATTAAGTCGTGTGCAAGTAGATGAGATAAAAGTATCAGGATACAAAAGCCATGATGCTCATTTCATGTTGTATTACATTCTCCAGATTGCAGTTAGGAAAGTGCTACCCAAGAATGTATCTTTGGTCTTGATTAGGTTGGGACATTATTTTAGAGCTATATGTAGTAAGGTTATAAGAAGAAGTGACCTTGATAAACTAAAGTGGAAATCATAGATATAGAATATGATCTTGAAAAGATTTTTCCTCCAACCTTTTTTGATATAATGACAAATTTACCGATTTATTTAGTAGATAAAATTAAGCTTGGGGGCCCGACTCATTTGTGTTGGATGTATTATGTTAAAAGAGAACTGTGTGACTTTAAGGGGCTTGTTTGTAATTGAAATACTATAGAAGCATCAATAGCAGAAGGTTTTTTGGCTGTAGAATGTTTAAACTTTTGTTTGAGATACCTATATGATAGGGTGAAGACAAAGTTCAGTAGGTATCCAATAGAGAATAATGAGGGCAATCAAACAGAGGGAGATGAATTTTCACATATATTTCCTAAGACCAGGCATCCAATTGGAGGCAAGAAGAAAAGGAAATACAAGACTTTTGACATGGATAATCAGTAGTTGGTTGAAGCACATCAGTATGCTTTGTTTAATACTGGAGATGAACAAGTAGAGACATTTATCAAGTAAGATAAAATAGTTATTTGTATTTGAACTTCATTGATATGTTTGATAATCAATTTCACTTTCATTTATCAGCATCATTAGTGATTAAATTTGTAAAACATGCTTGCAGGGAACATAAAGATTTTATTGATAGTCATAGTAGAGGAAATGCATAGGTAAAAGCACGGATTCACATTCGAGAATTTGCGGATTGGTTTAGGGCAAAAGTTAAATTGTTTAAGTGCCAAAACATTTAAAATGACCAGCTAAAGGGCCTAATTTAGTTGCTAAAAGATATACAGCATATTTCATTAATGGATATCTATTATATATGATGACACGGGATACCCCATTGAAGACTCAAAATAGTGGAGTGACTTTGTCAGTAACCACGGATAGTTTTGCTAGCGCTAGGAATCAGAATCATGTCTATGGAATAGTTATCTATTATGGAGTTATTCAAGATATTATTGAGATTGATTATTGGGGTTGCTTTAGTGTTGTACTATTTATATGTGATGGTTTCATAATGAAGTAGATGAATATGGGCTGACTCGGGTATACTTTAACAAAAAATGAAACACAGATGATCCTTTGTACTTGCATCTCAAGTGCATCAGGATTTTTATGTGGAAGATCCAACTGAGAAAGAAGTTTACTATGCAAGAACTAAAGTCCCTGTTGATTTGTATGATTTGGAGGAGGAGAGGTGTCCTAATATTAAAGAAACATTTTAGGGGACAGCCTAATAATGATATTGGTACCTCAGAAAGAGTTGTTAATGTTGATGTCAAATGGTCGAGAGAAGATCTCCCTGTTGATATCATTGATGTGCCTTTTGTTGCACAACATTCAGATGATGTAACTATGGAAACATCGAAAAAGGAGGATAATATTGACGATACTGATTGGGATTGGATGTAAGCTGATGATGACTGACAAATTGATTTTTGTCATTGTTTTATGTGCTTAATTTGATCAATATGCTTTAGGATTGAGTTTTTGTGTTACTATTAGTTTAGGATTTTTGTCTCACTATTTTAATGAACCATTTTTTGTTTCAATATAATGTTTTTGTGTCACTGTCTTCTGTTTGTTAGCTATGGAGGTTGAGTGTTGTATGTGTGTACTTGTAGTTTGAAAGTTGGTTCATTATTTTTAATACAACGTCTTTGTATTGAGAGGTAAGAATCCAGGCCCAACTGATAATTGAGCAGTGGAAAATTAAAATAGGAATTAGACATTGACATTCAAATGGTGATATTAGTAAGAGAAATAATTTAGGTATATTTAGTAAATTCTTGGATTAACATTGATGTATAGTTTAGGCATGAAATGCTAGAGTTGTTTTGTGTTTGGGATTATATGAATTAGATTCATGAAATTGAAATTCTGCTGAATTTGCCATCTGATTCTTTGTTCTATTTGTTTATTTTTCTGTTTGTGATTTAATTAGGATGCTAAGTTTGTGTGTTCGTATGAAGTTGGTCCTTGTTTGTGGATAATGCAAAATGAACTTTAGTTCTCCAAAATTCTGGTTAAAGCCAACAAATTTTGTTTTACAAATGTTTTGTCATCTGGTATATATACCACGTCAATTAGTGTTATATTCATTGAGGTTAATTTGTTACAGTGTACATACTTAGTATGAGATGATTTTACTATGAATCTCATTTTTCAGGTTATTTACTTGTAAGCTGAACAAATTGGTTTGAAATATTATTCACTATCATCCTTGGTTTATGTTGTCATGCTTTAGGCTATTGATTCATTTCTTTCTAATTGAAAGCAGACATGGCTGTTTCAAGTTATATGTCACGCCCCGAATCCCATCGGGACAGATTGGCACTCGTAGCCGACAAGGCCCGAGAGAACCAAGTTTTGTCTCTATTCTATCATATACATGCCATAAGAAACCCATAATCACATAATAGCTATAGATACCAACTATGGAATTCATGGAACATGATATATATACACATATGCGAAACTTGGCCGTGAGGCCACCAAGTCAAGAACGACATATCCCCTTTACATTTATACACCCACATCCGTCTACAAAAGCCTCTAACAAATGCATTGACCAAAATGAACTAAAAGTCGGGACAAGTCCCCGCTTTAGATAACATGTACAACACCAAAACATATGCACAACCGTGACTCGGAGAAGCCCCGAACTAACTGGAGCTCACCAAAGGTCTGCAACACTGGCAACCTACTGTGGAGGCCTACTATTACCTACTCCTGCAGCAAGTAAGGTAAATTCCCCAATAGGGGTCAGTACGAAGAATGTACTGAGTATGTAAGGCCATATGAAACTTGTAAGACATGAGAATATGTCAAAGAACTCAAGTTCAAATGCAAAACCAATATAGATAAATCACAATGTAGATGAGTCACTATTCTATACTTTCGAAACCATGTATGTTGCTTTCATTACATTTTTTGTATCTTTACTTCCATGATTATTCATCTTTGCCTTTGACCTGTGATACCCGGGCCCCGGGGCCCCGACTGAACAGCGGGTTTTAAACATAACATAGCGTTATGTTGGGATCGGCTCGAGCTAGGCTTATGCCCCTAGAGCTTCCACCCTATGAATCAATGTATATATCGGGATCGGCTCGAGCTAGGTTAGTACCTCTAGAGCTGCCACCCATACCACATTTCAGGTTTGGCTCGAGCTATGTTATTACCCCTTGAGCTGCCCCCTATCAGGATTGGTCCGAGCTAGTCTTACGCCCCCAGGACTGCCCCCTGATTCAACAACCTCGGGATCGGCTTGAGCTAGGCATTTTCCCCAAAGCTGCCACCCATACTTGATCATTGACCACATATGCATTACTTTGTTTATTACTTTGAGATTGATACCATGATAGTCATAACTTTACTTGAAGCTTTGGATCATTAACCAATGAGTGAGGGTCATGTAAATAAACATTGTGAGAAACATAACATTATTAGAACCATAACACCATTGGAACCATTGGACAATATTCCATGAACAAGAGACATAAGTATAATCACTATTGGAACATTGGAATGTAACCTTATTTGAGCTTTTGGAACATTAACCATGAATATGAGATATGAGATTCACCAATGATCAATGAGTAGGAAATATATGACAATGACCATGGATAATCGGATATGAGATACCTTAGCATATTTCGGGATGGAACAAGCGTAACGTCAATATGAATACTATTTGTCGCAGAAAGATACGGACAGAGTAACCTTACATACCTTGTACTCTCAATACGGATATACAATCTTAGATGTGCATACAATAGTCCTGCTCCTTCTTTATGTGTCACTCTACAACACAAATACATAACGGGATTTACATTAACCACCAACTACTTTACAATTGCATATAACATCAATGAGTCACATGTTTGCCTTTAAACATGCCATTTCCCCCTGACAAAACCATTGATAAGATTATTATTCCAAAAATCACCCAATATTCCCAACATTGACCAACACATGATAATCAATACATTTCACCACAACACTTCTCCTTTGCACTTTCCTATCCCTACCACATCACAAATAGTCCATCAATTCACCTTAATACACTTCATAGCACATATCGGCCAAAATCCCACAATTTACACTTATATAAAAATAACAAGTTTAATACAAAATAACACCATACACGTTCATATTTTATCCATACCATTATCTTTCATCAAAGGCACAAGTCCTAATTCAAGCTTGAATCCCATGGATCACAAATCTTATACAAAAACACAAAGTACCCTGTCCAACATTTCCAAGAACAACCAACATGATTTACATACTCTTTCATGCATATAATATATTAATCCATAACAATAATCACATACCCAAGCTTGAAAAGTGATGATTTTGCTCCAAGAATTGACTTTGAGTTCTTAGGGTTTGAGAGAAATGTTTGAGAAAATATCTAAAAAGCATGAGGGTTCCCAAATGAATAAAATCTGATTTTTGAGTCTATATATAGTCCTTGGGGTCATCCTTATCCATTTTTGGCATTTAATGCTATATTTGACTTAGTCAATAGAAGATTGGATCATGTGACCCATGTCTTTTGCCTCATTTTGGTCTTTTATTGAGCCCAAATCACTTAACCCAATAAAATCAATAATTTCTCGTGTTTAAGTCATCTTATACATTTTACAACAATATTCCCACTCATGCTACTCATATCCATAGCCTCAATCCCAAAAATAAGTGATTCTAGCCACGTTTGCGTATTTTGACCATAAGGGCAAAACTATCATTTTGACTCCAAATTCGTTCTCAAGTAATTTTATCATACCAATGTAATACTTTACTCATTTCATGTATATACTCGTGGTTGTATAAGAAACGTGGCAAAAATAGGCTCAATACGTCCCCGGGTACCCTTGGGACTTAAGAAAATTTCCAACTTTGAAAAAGTGGCAAAACCAGCGTGGCACGCCCTTGGGCGCGCCAGCTTGATGCCTTTGGACTAAAAATTTTATCCCAGATCGGCTTGGTACGCCCCCCAGCGCGCCCCTTACTTAGTTTTTCTAAAAATTTTATTTTTTGACTTTTCTTCACGGGTTCGGTTAGATACTTCAAGTACTATTCTTTAACTTACCTCTTAACCTTAATATCCTTTGTTTATAGGTCCTCTTAGCCTCATTTTGAACCCCACAAATGTCCCACAAAAATCACAAAACATCTCCCATGAAAGGCTAACCACTTGTGCGAGGCCTAATTTCAATTTTTCTCATCCTTAGCATTACAAAATACATACGTATGGCTCTCGACACCTAAGTAAACATTATTCAATGTCGTCAAGTAGGGTTAGGAAGGTTCGGGGTGTTACATTCTTCCCCCTTAGGAACATTCATCCTCGAATGTTAACAATATCATTTCAATTACAACAAATGCATCTCTACGTTATCATACATATACATAAACACTTACGGCTCATGGAGACTTACTTGTTATTGCTCCACTTCTGCACTTTGAACTTCTTCATTCATTTGAAATAGATGGGGATACTTGGAGTTCATCATCTTTTCCGCTTCCCATGTGATCTCCTCTACTTGTTTATTTCTCCAAAGGACTTTTACGGAAGCTATGTCTTTATTCCTCAACCTCTTTACTTGTCGATCTAGGATAGCAATGGGTACCTCTTCATAAGTAAGATCCTCTGTAACTTGAACATCTTCAATGGGAACAATACGAGATGGATCTCCTATACATTTTTGAAGCATCGAAACATGAAATACCGGATGGACTGAGGAAAGCTCTTGAGGTGGTGCTAATTCATAAGCAACTTGCCCAAATATTCTAATAACTTCATATGGGCCTATGTAACGTGGACTCAATTTCCCTTTCTTTCCGAACCGCATTACCCCTTTCATCGGTGACACCTTTAAAAATACCCAATCACCTATGGCGAATTCAAGCCCTCTTCTTCTAACATCGGCATATGACTTGTGGCGACTTTGGGCCATTTGTAATCACTGTTGAATCACATTAACCTTCTCCATAGCCTGATGAACAATATCTGGCCCAAGTAAAGCAGTTTCACCTGCTTCGAACCATCCAATTGGTGATCTACATTTTCTTCCGTACAAAGGTTCATAAGGTGCCATTTTAATACTTGAATGATAGTTATTGTTATTTGCAAATTCAATAAGAGGAAAATGGTCATCCCAACTGCCTTGAAAATCTAGCGTGCTTGCTCGTAGAATATCTTCAAGTGTCTGAATAGTACGTTCTGCTTGTCCATCAGTCTGAGGATGGAAAGTCGTACTCAAATTCACCTGTGTACCCAAACTCTGCTGAAAAGATCTCCAAAAGTGTGATGTGAACTGTGCTCCTCTGTCTGATATAATGGAAAGTGGAATGCTATGCAATCGTACTATCTCTTTCACATACAACTTCGCATAATCCTCAGTTGTATAGGTCGTCTTGATTGGTATAAAATGCGCTGACTTGGTAAGCCTGTCCACTATAACCCATATAGAATCAAACTTCCGCAATGTACGAGGCAAACCTGTAATGAAATCTATATTAATCATATCCCATTTCCATACTGGAAGATTGATACATTGCATGTAACCTCCCAGTTTCTGATGTTCCACTTTTACTTGTTGACAATTCGGGCATTGCGCGACAAATTTTGCAATGTTCTTTTTCATATTTCCCCACCAATACACTTCTTTCAAGTCATGGTACAGTTTAGTAGCACCCGGATGAATAGAATAGCGCGAATGATGCACCTCTGTCATAATTTGTGTCCTCAACTCATCTACGTCCGGTACACATAATCTCCCTTGACATTGGAGTACCCCTTCTTGTGTAAGATCAAATGCCTTTGTCAAATTCCGTTGTACATTTTCCTTTAACTGCAACAACATAGAATCCGCAAATTACTTCTCTTTCACTTCAGCTATTAAGGAGGATTCAGCTGCATCCTGCACAATAACTCTATCATTTGAGGATTCAATAAAGCGAACTCCCAAGCTGGCTAATTGATATAAATATTTGACTAAACCCTGCTTTTTTGTCAATTGGCCACTAGTGCTTTCTACTGTCTTGCGGCTCAATGTATCAGCTACTACATTTGCTTTGCCTGGATGATAAAGAATATCAATATTATAGTCTTTCAAGAGCTCTAACCACCTTCGTTGCCTCAAATTGAGTTCCTTCTGCTTAAAAAGATATTGCAAAATCTTGTGATTAGTGTAAATATCGACATGAACTCCATACAAATAATGACGCCATATCTTTAAAGCAAAGACCACCGCTGCTAATTCAAGATCATGTGTGGGATAATTTTTCTCATGTGGCCGCAACTGTCGTGAGGCATATGTTATGACATTACCATGTTGCATCAATACACATCCGAGGCCAATCCCGGAAGCATCACAATACACTACATAACCTTCTGTGCCTTCGGGAAGCACTAATACTGGTGTGGAGGTTAATTTATCTTTCAACTTTTGGAAGCTTTTCTCACACGCATCATTCCACTGAAATTTAACTGACTTATGTGTAAGCTTTGTTAACGGTGCAGCAATGGAAGAAAAACCTTCCACAAATCTTCGATAATAATCGGCCAGTCCAAGAAAACTACGAATTTCTGTGGGTGTCGAAGGTCTTGGCCAATTTTTCACGGCTTCAATCTTCTATGTATCAACCTGTATCCCTTCATCTGACACAATGTGACCCAAGAATGCAACTGATTTTAACCAAAACTCACATTTGGAGAACTTGGCATACAACTTACGCTCACGGAGAATCTGCAACACTTGCCGTAAGTGATTAGAATGGTCCTCCTGTGATCTTGAACAAACTAGGATGTCATCTATAAATACCGTGATGAACACTTCCAGAAATGGCTTAAACACCCTATTCATCAAATTCATAAACACAGCCGGAGCATTTGTTAGTCCAAATGACATAACTAAAAATTCATAATGGCCATACCATGTTCGAAAAGCTTTCTTGGGTACATCTTCTTATCTAACTCTGACTTGATGGTAACCCGACCTCAAGTCAATTTTTGAAAAACACTTGGCACCCTGTAATTGATCGAACAAATCATCAATTTGAGGAAGGGGATATTTGTTCTTGATCTTTACCTTATTCAATTGCCGATAGTCGATGCACATTCTAAACGTGCCATATTTCTTCCGTACAAATAATATCGGTGCACCCCACGGGGACATACTAGGCCTAATAAAGCCCTTGTCCAGCAAATCTTTCAATTGCTCCTTCAATTCACACAATTCTGCTGGAGCCATTCTATATGGAGGGATAGAAATAGGCTGCGTGCCTGGAATTACATCAATGCCAAATTCTACTTCTTGTTCTGGGGGTAAGCCTGGAAGATCCTCTGGGAATACATCTAAAAATTCGTTGACCACTGGAACCGACTGCGGAGTTAGTGGTTCCACTTCAGTATCTTTCACCCATACTAAATGACATATATAACCCTTAGTAATCATTTTTTTGGCTTTCAAATAGGAAATAAATCATCCTCGTGGTGCCCCTACATTACCCTGCCATTCAAGAACATTTTCTTGCGAAAAACAAAATTGCACCTTCTTGGCCCGGCAATCTACCGTATCATAACAAGAGGCCAACCAATCCATTCCAATGATCACATCAAAATCCACCATGTATAATTCAATGAGATCGGCCAATGTATCATTACCACACACCGTTACCACACAATTACGATATACTCTTTTTGCAATAATATATTCACCGATCGGTGTAGACACTTCAATTGATTTAATTAATAATTCTGGTACCTTTGCAAATTTTGCAGCAACCAATGGAGTAACATAGGAAAATGTAGAACCAGGTTCAATCAATGCATATACATTATGTGAGAATATGAATAATGTCCCTGTGACAACATCAGGGGAAGCCTCTGAATTCTGTCGGTCCACCAAAGCATAAGTGCGATTCTGGACCCCACTAGTACTGGCTGCTCCTCTGGCACCTCTACCCCTGCCAATAGACTGAGCACCTCGGCCTAAAGAAGGGACCAATGCTGATGACGCAACGGCCAATCCTGCCGGTCATGCTACACCACCCATACTCCTCTGGGGACACTCCCTCATCATGTGTCCTGTCATGCCGCACCAGAAGCAAGCATTTGTCCCCACTCTGTATGTACCTGCATGAATATGCCTGCAGTGCTGACACTGCTGACAGGGAAAACCTGCTACCTGTGATCCGTGAACTCCGCTACTCTGCCCAGATGGACCACCCCTAGACCCTCGGAATTGAGAGTGAGCACCCCCTGTGGAATAGGAGAACGATAGTCTAGGTGGTCTAGGAAACATACGGAGCCTGGATCCTCCTTGGGATATCATAGGTGGTCCCATAGGTCTAGCCCTTTTGTACTGTCCCCTATCAAATTCATGTACCCTTCGTCTCTGCCTTTGATCTTCCATTTTCTGGGTGAAGGCCTGAATTATCGCTATGTCCATATCCTTATTCAAGGCAGCAATTGTTCAATCCCTTACCAAATATGGCTCTAGTCTGTCCACGTATCTATGGACTCTGTACAACATCGTAGCCACAACATTTGGCGCATATCGAGCCAAGGAATTAAATTGCAAACTGTAAACCCTGACGCTTAAGTTTCCTTGACAGAGATTTAGAAACTGATCCGCACGTGCCTCACGGATCTCATAGGGCAAGTAATGATCAAGGAAGTCCACTTTAAACTCTTCCCACGTAGGTGGATTTGCACCAATATCACGGGATTTCTTCCAATCCTCATACCACAATATTGCCTCTCCTTTCAACCTGTACACAGCAAGTTTAACTGTTTCTACCCCTGTCACGTGCATAACTTCCAGAGCCCGCTGAATTTGATCCATGAAGTCCTGTGGATCTGCTTTTGGATCTGAACCTGTAAATATAGGAGGGTCCAGTTTCAAGAAATCCTATGTTCTGTGACTTGCCACTCTAGCCGCTTCATCATCATGTGTCATTGGACCAGCTCATCCTTAACTCTGGGATGCCACTAACTGTGTCAACATATGAACTGCATTTCTAAGATCTTTATCTGTGGCATTCATCGGTGGTTCTTCGGGTACTTCTCTACCAACTGGCTCCTCCGGAGCTGGAAAAGTAGATGAAGACCGCGATGAAATTTCAGTATTTACCCCACCCTGACTAGCTTGGTCAGGTGGTAGTCTACTCATTCCTTCTTCAGTAGGCACATCTACCTGCTTCCCTTTACCTCTACCTCTTCTTATGATTAGCATTTTGACTATACCAAAGGAAAACAATTACCATGATCAGATACAATTCAACTTATAACACTGGCTCTATTGCACGATCTAGAAGTGAAGAAAAGAAACAACATCCTAAATGTCCCGTAGCCTCCTACTTATAAATATGGTGCACAACACATTGATAAGTAAGACTCTACTCAGACACGACTTTGTAGACATCCTTAGAAAGACCTGCTCTGATACCACTTTTTGTCACACCCCGAATCCCATCAAGACGGATTGGCACTCGTAGCTAACAAGGCCCAAGAGAACCAAGCTTTGTCTCTATTCTATCATATGCATGCCATAAGAAACCCATAATCACATAATAGCTATATATACCAACTATGGAATTCATGGAACATGATATATATATATATATATATATATACATATGCGAAACTTGGCCGTGAGGCCACCAAGTCAAGAACGACATATCCCCTTTACATTTATACACCCAAATCCATCTACAAAAGCCTCTAACAAATGCATTAACCAAATTAACTAAAAGTCGGGATAAGTCCCCGCTTTAGATAACATGTACAACACCAAAACATATGCAAAACCGTGACTCAGAGAAGCCCCGAACTAACTGGAGCTCACCAAAGGTCTGCAACACTGGCAACCTACTGTAGAGGCCTACTATTACCTGCGCCTGCAGCAAGTAAGGTAAATTCCCCAATAGGGGTCAGTACGAAGAATGTACTGAGTATGTAAGGCCATATGAAACCTGTAAGACATGAGAATATGTCAAAGAACTCAAGTTCAAATGCATAACCAATGTAGATAAATCACAATGTAGATGAGTCACTATTCTATAGTTTGGAAACCATGTATGTTGCTTTCATTACATTTTTTGTATCTTTACTTCCATGATTATTCATCTTTGCCTTTGACCTGTGATACCCGGGCCCCGGGGCCCCGACTGAACAGTGGGTTTTAAACATAACATAGCGTTATGTTGGGATTAGCTCGAGCTAGGCTTATGCCCCTAGAGCTTCCACCCTATGAATCAATGTATATATCGGGATTGGCTCGAGCTAGGTTAGTACCTCTAGAGCTGCCACCCATACCACATTTCAAGTACGGCTCGAGCTAGGTTATTACCCCTTGAGCTGCCCCCTGTCAGGATCGGTCTGAGCTAGGTTTACGCCCCCTGGACTGCCCCCTAATTCAACAACCTCGGGATTGGCTTGAGCTAGGCACTTTCCCCCAAAGCTGCCACCCATACTTGATCATTGACCACATATGCATTACTTTGTTTATTACTTTGAGATTGATACCATGATAGTCATAACTTTACTTGAAGCTTTGGATCATTAACCAGTGAGTGAGGTTCATGTAAATAAACATTGTGAGAAACATAACATTATTAGAACCATAACACCATTGGAACCATTGGACAATATTCCATGAACAAGAGACATAAGTATAATCACTATTGGAACATTGGAACGTAACCTTATTTGAGCTTTTGGAACATTAACCATGAATATGAGATATGAGATTCACCAATGATCAATGAGTAGGAAATATATGACAATGACCATGGATAACCGGATATGGGATACCTTAGCATATTTCGGGATGGAACAAGCGTAACGTCAATATGAATACTATTTGTCGCAGAAAGATACGGACAGAGTAACCTTACATACCTTGTACTCTCAATACGGATATACAATCTTAGATGTGCATACAATAGTCCCGCTCCTTCTTTATGTGTCACTCTACAACACAAATACATAACGGGATTTACATTAACCACCAACTACTTTACAAATGTATATAACATCAATGAGTCACATGTTTGCCTTTAAACATGCCATTTCCCCTTGACAAAACCATTGATAAGATTATTATTCCAAAAATCTCCCAATATTCCCAACATTGACCAACACATGATAATCAATACATTTCACCACAACACTTCTCCTTTGCACTTTCCTATCACTACCACGTCACAAATAGTCCATCAATTCACCTTAATACACTTCATAGCACATATCGGCCAAAATCCCACAATTTACACTTAAATAAAAATAACAAGTTTAATACAAAATAACACCATACACGTTCATATTTTATCCATACCATTATCTTTCATCAAAGGCACAAGTCCTAATTCAAGCTTGAATCCCATGGATCACAAATCTTATACAAAAACACAAAGTACCCTGTCCAACATTTCCAAGAACAACCAACATGATTTACATACTCTTTCATGCATATAATATATTAATCCATAACAATAATCACATACCCAAGCTTGAAAAGTGATGATCTTGCTCCAAGAATTGACTTTGAGTTCTTAGGGTTTGAGAGAAATGTTTGAGAAAATATCTAAAAAGCATGAAGGTTCTCAAATGAATAAAATCTGATTTTTGAGTCTATATATAGTCCTTGGGGTCATCCTTATCCATTTTTGGCATTTAATGCTATATTTGACTTAGTCAATAGAAGATTGGATCATGTGACCCATGTCTTTTGCCTCATTTTGGACTTTTATTGAGCCAAAATCACTTAACCCAATAAAATAAATAATTTCTCGTGTTTAAGTCATCTTATACATTTTACAACAATATTCCCACTCATGCTACTCATATCCGTAGCCTCAATCCCAAAAATAAGTGATTCTAGCCACGTTTGGCTTATTTTGACCATAAGGGCAAAACTGTCATTTTGACTCCAAATTTGTTCTCGAGTAATTTTATCATACCAATGTAATACTTTACTTATTTCATGTATATACTCGTGGTTGTAGAAGAAATGTGGCAAAAATAGGCTCAATACGTCCCCGGGTACCCTTGGGACTTAAGAAAATTTCCAACTTTGAAAAAGTGGCAAAACCAGCGCGGCACGCCCTTGGGCGCGCCAGCTTGATGCCTATGGACTAAATATTTTATCCCAGAGCATCGTGGTACGCCCCCCCAGCTCTCCCCTTACTTAGTTTTTCTGAAAATTTCATTTTTCGACTTTTCTTCGCGGGTTCGGTTAGATACTTCAAGTACTATTCTTTAACTTACCTTTTAACCTTAATATCCTTTGTTTATAGGTCCTCTTAGCCTCATTTTGAACCCCACAAATGTCCCACAAAAATCACAAAACATCTCCCATGAAAGGCTAACCACTTGTGCGAGGCCCAATTTTAATTTTTCTCATCCTTAGCATTACAAAATACATACGTATGGCTCTCGACACCTAAGTAAACATTATTCAATGTAGTCAAGTAGGGTTAGGAAAGTTCGGGGTGTTACATTATAATACACCATTTGATCAAACACCTTCTTATTAGGATCTTCACACTTTGATATTTATATATAGCGATCTGGTTATGTCCATATGATTAGTATCATCCTTTCATGCATAACACGTATGATCAATATTTCTTGTACACTCATCTGCATACAAAGGGCTCCCTACCCCAAATTTGAATCAATGTGTCTCTACTTCTGCAATTTAGAGGTAGAATAATAAAAATCACCCAAATAAAGATGGTTTTCAAAAATAAAAGACTTTATATTACTCCTGCAGCTACATACAACCCACTTATACAACTGAACCTATTATTAGGATATCTAGTCTATAACATACAATGGCTTATTTTGTTAAGGTGCAGTTGTATACTACATTAGATTCTTAACTTGTTCTATGTTTTATTTACACAGATTTGGATAATCATGAATAAATAAGGGCCTTCAACAAGAAACTGAGGGAAAAAAACATTTGCAAAGCCTGGATTGTTAACAACTATGGCAAAAAAAAAAGATGACTATTAATGATAACAACTAAAACTATTCAAGCCATACTAACAGAGAAAGATCATCTACTAAAATTAGTTGAAGGACAACAGCCAGTAGTAGCACAAGCAGCACAATCTAAAGCAACTGAACAATCTGCAGCGGAACAACTTGTAGAGGAACAACTTATAGAGGATCAAGTGCAAATGGATTCGAACACTCTTCCAACAAATGAAAATTCTAAAGATTCAGGTAACATGCATATAGCTTGGAACTAATTGAATTCTTTTATAATTTATAATTTCTTGTATTTTCTTATAGCTAAAGGTCTTTCCATTAAAAAAAATAAGAGGTCGAACATAAATGCATAATGTTCATGGTCAAACCGAGCAAAAACTGATCCTACTAAATACGAATGATCAACCCATTGGTCCTACTGATGAAGTTGTTTTAGAATTAAGTAGCTTCCTAGGAACACTAGCGAGAAATGCTACCCTTTGCCCATTGGATATACTTGACTGGAGGCTCATGGACACAAAAAATGATTTATGGAAGTATATCAAGGTTTGAAGTTTTTAATATTTAGTTATTCATTAACTGTTTTACATATAATAGCTAACTGATTGACACCTAATTGTCTATGAAATATAATATCCCCGACGTTGCAAAATATCGGGCATTGGAAAGAATTCGAGACGCTTAGAGAAAGGATAGAAGTGATTTGAAGGTAGATTCCTACGATCCCTATCCTAATAATGAAATTTGAATGATCAACAAGGCTGATGATATTCTGGAATGTCAATTAAGCTCCTCATATATTGGAAGTCTGAGAAATTCAAGGTAAAACGTATTTGAGAACATGAAATATTTGTTCTTATTTATGTTGTTCCCTACTGTGATATCATTGTTGCTGGCAGCTTGCTTTTTTCTTTTGTCCAAATCCAACTAGAGAGAACTGGACAGATTGGCTACCAGAGGGGAGCCAAATCAATCCGTTCTTAGTGGGTTTGTGTAATGATATTAAATAGTGCTTCGCTTATAATGTGTTGGTCTTATTCTCTTTTTGGCCAATTTAACTAGTTGAAAAGGCTCCAAAGTATCAGATGGTATGATATCAAAAGAACATGTTTTACATAGAAATTTTCCTTACTGTTAGCATGCTACATTTTGTATCCTTTCTATGCTTTCAATTAGTATTATTGATTTATTTATTTATAGAAAATGTCTAAAATAAATACTGAGAATTGGAAGAAGCTGATGAATCCACACACTGCTGGCAAAAAGAGTTTTGCTTTAATCCACCATAAATTGGTGTGTTCTCTTATCTATTATATTATAGACTTAACTTGTCGTTATTTCATGCAAAGTTTGATATCCAGTATAATATGATCAGGAAAAAGAGAAGGGTATTGTATCACTTAAGGATATATTTGTGGCCACAAGAGTAAGGAAACCTGGTCGTTCGTACAAGGCCTCATATGAAATCACAACTACTCAAATTGTATTAACGTTATCTATTTTTTAGTTTTTATTGGCATCAATTATTTGTTCTTAGTTTTTATTTACTTGAATGTCCTTTTTGGATATGCTTTATTAGGTTCAGATGGAGGAAATTGAAATACATTATTGCAGAACGGATGGTCAGTCTAATCAGTCTAGTGTTATGCATTTACAATTGTCATGGGTCCTGAACATCCATGTCGTCTAAGACTGTATGATGCGGGGGTTACAAAGACTTC
This sequence comes from Capsicum rhomboideum, assembly GCA_031232105.1. Classification (NCBI taxonomy): domain Eukaryota; kingdom Viridiplantae; phylum Streptophyta; class Magnoliopsida; order Solanales; family Solanaceae; genus Capsicum; species Capsicum rhomboideum. The sequence continues at coordinate 59,989,579 of CP124718.1, forward strand.
TTTGAAAAGAAAAGTTGGCAATTTTGAACCAACTTTAAATGCCACAAATGATGTAGTGCAACAAATGTAAGAAAGAATAGAGAACATGGAGAAAGAAATTGAGGAACAAAAGAAAACTATGTAACAGGAAGTTATGGCAGATGTAATTGCGCTACTTCAGCAAGCAGGATTAATTGATCCTAAGATACTAGCAATGTTGTTCGTTCCTTCAACAAGATAATCTACTTCTGCACAACCAGCTACAAGGAAAAATAATCAAGGTTAGTGTTGCCACTTATTTGTTATGATTTCTCGCTCTTCTTGTTCGTCTTCTTTTTTATGACTATTTTTCTCGTGTCTCTGTTGTGACTCTATTTTAATTTATTTCTCTTATTATGTGTTGAAAGTGGAAATAGGTATTAAATTATTATTTATTGGACTGCTATAGCATTTTATTATATATTGGACTATTGTAGCTGGAAATTTTTTGGGTTGACTGCAAGTGTTTAGTTGGTGTCTTTGTTTTCGTTTGGTTAACTGGAAGTTTTCAATTGGTTAACTAGAAGTGTTTAGTTGGTGTGTGTGGTTAACTGCCATAGCATTTCAATTCAGTTTGTGTTTTTTGTCCTATCTCATACATGACATTTTAGGATTTTGTTGCTTCATGTCATTTATTTGCTGAATTTGAGCCTGGGAATATGTATGTTGTGTAACTTATCGGGACTCGGGTCTGTATATCTTTTGCGGTTGTTGGAGATGATTTTGTTACTATTGTTGGTTGACTTTTCTTCCTTTTTTCCTCTAAGTTTGCCACTGATCATGTTCATACACTTGCATATTTTCATTTATTTGTTTTGTGCCTATTTATACTGTTATGGTTTGCCATTGTTGAATGATTTATGGGTGAAACATTATGGCCGGATTAGTCATACTGGTAATTTAAAGATTTGGGGATGACACTTATGGTTAGCCAAGTGAATAGGAAGTGTTCAGTTGGTGTCTTTGTTTAAATTTAGTTATTAACTAGAAGGGTTCAGTTGGTTGGTGTAAATAGGCTAAGAAAATTGAAACGAAATGTGGTTGGTTTGGTTATGCTTCAACACTTAGATCTGTTATTTTGCTTTTCAAGATTGTACCTTCACTCAATTTTTGTATTCATTTCTGTTGGAATTTTGTATCTTCTTGCTTCTTATAGGAATGTATGTAGTGGGGTTTCCAATTTATGTTTAAGATCAGACATCTTGGAAAATAATGACAACAGTTCATTATATTTTGGTGGTGTTCAATTGATGTGTTCCTATATGGTTGGTGTTGGCTAGAAATTTGACATATAACTGGTCATGGTTAGAGAACATAATTTCTTAAGAAGGTTGCCTACTAGAATTCATATGGGATTTCATTTGAGATTTGAATGTCCGTAGATTGCATTTCTTTCCTGATCAGTACTTTCTAATATACTTTCTGCTAAATAATATAATTCATATCTCTCCTTGGTATTGGCTTGGTATGATTATATATAGGTAGGATAGAACTAGATTATATATATTATGAGCATTGGGAAGACTATGAGCATTGGGAAGACTTGTGAACAATAGAAAAAAACTATGATTTAGACTGGGAAGGCTCAAGCTTGAGCATACTACTAGCTGCCTTGATTCTGATTTGTATATTGTTTAGGTATATGTTCTATTGCCCATTAAAATTCAAATCTGTACTTTTTTGTCAAGCAAAAAATTTGGTTTGGACCCACAAAGTCTCAATCCACCCTACTACCTACCCTATCGAGTACCACACTACCAAAGACCATAAAACCCAAACCCACCTTACCAAGCACCACTTAACCAAATGCCACCCAACCAAGCCATGGGAGTCCAAGGAGAGTTTGAGGGAAAAGTAGAAGGAGGATATGGGTATGGTGCCTAAGGAAATGGACCAAGAGACCAAGGCGGTCTCAATTCTATCAAGGTCACTCTTCCTAGTTTTCAAGGAGGTAGTGACCCCGAAGGATACATCAAGTGGGAGTCATAATGTGATAAGATCTTCCAAGATAATGACTTGCCCGATGCTAACAAGACAACCTATGTCGTTGCTCAATTTAAAGGATATGCATTAACTTTGTAGGAATCAGCTTAGAAAATGCAAGGGGTTCTTCATGGAGGTCATTATCCACTATGGGAAGTAATGAAGGCCCTTATGAGAGCCAAATATGTACCAGACAGGTATAGTTAAGGTTCGCTTTCCATGTTGTACAATTTGAGGAAAGAAGGCAAGAGTGTTGAAGCGTACTATGATGAATTACAAAACCTACTCTTGAAGCTTGATTACAATGAGGATGAAGAGCACACCAAGATTCGATTAAAAGTAGGGTTGAATCAAGAAATTACCCCTAGAATGTCAACACACAAGTTTTCCCGGATGGATGATCTCCTAGAAGCGGATATTGATGTTGAGCGAGATATCAAGGCAGAGAAATCCATAATCCCAAGGTGGGAAACCAAGTGTCATCAACATGGGATCAAGGCTCCGAGTTTGGGAGGTCTTTTGAAAAGAAGTACTTTGAGAAGAATGCTCTAAGATATCCCCATAGAGAAGGAGGTAATCCTAATATTAAGGGTACTTAATGCTTTAAATGCCAAGGAGGTCACCGAATGAGTGAGTGTCCTACCCAGAGAGCAATCATACTTCAGGACGGTGATCCCTACTACAAGGATGAAGTGAAGCAAGAGGAGAAACAGATAGAAGGAGTAGCTAACGTTGAAGAGAATGTGGAGGGTGTAGAAGATCCATGTGATGGCTATATCACCGGACCAAATATGCTTGCCAATAAAGTGCCAATTGAAGATGTTTTGCCTCAAGAAGAAAAGATTAGCATCCCTCTTTTTTTTAGTTAAGCTAGTTATGAACCTTCACAATTCCAAGGATTTCGCCGAGGATTTTGACCTTGAAAATGATGTTCTCTTGAATTTAAGGACAAATCCTCTTCAAGAAGGAGAGGATGATACATCCCAAATTGCCCTAAAGATTCTCACTCATGGCAATTGATGACGCTTTAGGGATGAAAAAGAGTTTTGCGACCCACTATGATGAGGATGGGAAATAGAGGAGTCTCACACTTTGGGTGGCACTTTGGGTCACTTTTAGGCCCATTATTGTAATAAATGGCCCATGGCTATAAATAGCTAGGTTTTCTCTTTTCTCAGGGCTAGATGATTTTCGATGAAGAATACACTTGTGAGTGCTTATGATTCCTTGTTGGGAGCTTTCTTATTGCTTAGAAACGTTGGTTGTGAGGGGTGTAATCTCCCTCTCGATCTTCATAAGAGTAAGGTGCTTATTTATGTGAATTGTTTAAGGACCTTTGGTTTAATATATCGGTGGCTTGTTTACTATTTCTCTTATTGTGTCTATCTATTTATCCTTTATCTCTATTGTCTTTTGATCTCATTATTTTGTGTTTGTTTTCGTATTTTGGTTCGTATCATCACACAATAAGTTGTTGGTACTGTGACTCAATGCTTGAGTCGTACTGTGAAGAATTTTCTGGTTTCAATCCGATTTTTCGTGTTAAGTTTGAAATAGAGTCTTATGAACTTATGGGGTGTTGCAATATCTCCCCTTTGGGAATATTCATACTCGAAATAAAGACTAACTAAGCTGAAAAGATAGGGACAGAGTTGCAATCCCAACATTGAGTTCTAAAAGCTGATTTCTAACGCAATAACTGATTTTTTTTTACTACATCATAATTGGACTGAACCGATGTAATATGCATACAACTAAGACATGAAAGCAACTGAGGGACATAAAATTAAGAGAAATAATAGATAGGAAACTATTACCTCAAACTCGAACTCAATTTGAAGGGAAAAGATGAGGCTACTTGGTTACTATATCTGCTTCTGCATCCCAAGTATCTCCCTCAACTAGCTAGTTCCTCCAAAGGACCTTTACTAAAGAGACTCCTTTGTTTCTCAACTTACAAACTTGATGGTCAAGAATCTCAACTGGAATCTCTTCGTAAAAAAGACTATCTTTCACGCCCACACTCTCTAAATGCATAACTGAAGCTATATCACTAATGCATTTCTTCAACAAAGACACATGAATAATTGGATGCACTGATGTTAAGTCTGCAGGCAACTCTAACTCATAAGCCACATTGTCAATGCACCTCAAAATCCTATAAAGACCAATATAACAGGGACTGAGTTTTCCCTCTTGCCAAATCTTTTCACCCCTTTCATGGGTGAAACTTTCAAGTAGACCAAATCATCGATCATGAACTTAAGCTCCCTTTTCCTCACATCTGCATAGGATTTCTAATGACTCTAAGTTGTTTTCAGCCTTTCTTTAATCAGCTAAACTTTCTCCATAGTCTCATGGACTGAATTGGGCCTTATCAAAGTGGAACCACCAACCTCAAACCAACTAATAGGATATCTACACCTCCTACCATAAAGTGCCTCAAACAGAGCCATCTGAATACTAGAGTGATAACTGTTATTATAATCAAATTCAATCAAAGGCAAGTGATCATCCCAACTACCTTTAAAATCTATCATGTAAGCTCTCAACATATCCTCTAAGTTATAAATGTTCCACTCTGCCTAACCATCTATCTGCGGATGAAAAGCTATGTTGAGATAAACTTGGGTAACAAGACCCTTCTGAAGGACTTCCAAAACTGAGAAGTAAACTGAGTACCCCTATCTGAGATGATAGTCAAAGGGACTTCATGCAACTTCACCAACTCTCTAAGGTAAAGTATAGCATAATCCTCAGCTGAATCTAAAGTGTTAACTAGTAGGAAATATGCTAACTTAGTCAACTAGTCCACAATAACCCAAATAAAAGCATGATGTTTGTGAGTACGAGGCAATCCTGTAATGAAATCCATATTCACCACTTCCCACTTTTAAGTAGGAATACTGATATTCTGAGTCATACCACCTAGTATCTGGTGCTCAACCTTATCCTACTGGCAATTTAGATACTTACCCAAAAATTCTGCGATATCCTTCTTCATGTTATTCCACCAATAGACTTCCCATAGACCATGATATATATTAGTCGCTCCTGGGTGAATAGAATACTAAGAACTGTGAGCTTCTATCAGCATCCTCTGTCTCAATTCATCCATATATGGAACGCATAGTCTACCTTGAAAACAAAGAACACCATCTCCCTCTTGGGAGAAAATCTCAACTCTTTGACTTTGGAATGCTTTTTTCAACTTAAGCAAAATAGGATCACTATCTTCCTTAGCCTTCACCTCGGATACTAAAAAAGATTATGAACCATTCTAAATCATGAGATTACCTTTGGATGAATCAACTAAACAAATTCCCAATCTTGCAAGTTGTGGACATCACAAACCAATTCTCTCTTCTCGTCCTCTATGAGCAACACTAACCATAGACAATATGCTAAGAATTTCAGCCACTACATTGGTAATACCTAGATGGTACAAGACACTCATATCATGATCTTTCAGCAACTCTAGCCATCTCCTCTAGTAAAGATTTAGATCTTTCTGACAGAAGACATATTGAATGCTCTTGGGATCCATAAGTATATCCACATGAACTCTATAAAGATAATTCCTCCAAATGTTAAGGAAAAAACAACTGTTGCCAACTCAAGATCATGAGTCGAGCAATTCTTTTCATGAGGCTTGAGCTGTCCATAGACTACTGATTATGGGGAACTGAAATATAAGAGAATCATGCTTTTTATTGATAACCCTAAGTTCCGAACAATTGCTTAACTAAAAAACTTAGTTCACTTAGGGACTCAATAGGTGAAAAGATACCCATTGATGAAATCCCACATGCCTGGAGTGACAATCTTTCTTGCTAGAGCTTGATTCTTAGATTGAGATAAAAAATCCTAAGTTTGCCTTGAGAGAAAAAGAATCGCTTTTGATTTTCTATTATTGAGTGTTTGTGTGAGAATGAGGAGGAAAGAACATTTAAGTCCCTTTAACCCCTTCCCAAATACCCCTGAAATGGTGTATTTTAGGTCTAAGAAATAAGAAAAGTACAAAAATACCCCTATTAAAAGTATAATTGATCTGCAGGACCCAGTTGCCATGGGTCACATAATTAGTCGTTGTATCTGACAATGAGTCATCATTAGACTCATTGCAACTAGGTAGAATTACTAGGGTCTAGGGACGATTAGACACAATGACTCATCATCCCTAATAACTAGTCATTGACTTGGCTCGTTGGGACTGGACCCAAAATATCAACTTTCAGAACTTACTCAGAACATACACAACTAAAAACTCGTGGGGTCTATTAATGACTCATTGGCATGAGTAGTTGTCACTGGGATGATTTTTCATCCTTCAGGAATTGGGATAATTTCACACGAATGAGTTTCACCATGACTCATTGTGCCTAGCGACGACTCGTACCCCAGGGTCGTTGCCCCTGGAGGGAAAATCAATCTTCAGGACTTTTGGCTAAGTTCTCTGAATGGTTCACCGAATGAGTCGTTAGCACTGATGACGACTTATTGCCAGATTCGTACTGTGAAATTTTGTAGTTTCAATCTAGTTTTCCATGCTAAGTCTAATATGGAGTCTTATGAACTTATGAGGTGTTACACATACTTCACACCCATAAAAAAGGCTATACTAGACATGATTTTGTAGACATCCTAGGACACTTGAACCAATGCTCTAGTACCAAGTTTATCATGCCACAAGTCTAAACCCTGGATGGGACTGGCACCCAAGCCCACTGTTGGCTGAAGCGTACCCTTAACAAGGAATAATACTAAAGCATACTGCAAAACAATTAATGAAATAAATCTTTTAAATAAAATAAAAATACATTATACCGTATGTTAAGAGTGAAAATTGAATTTGAAAACATGTCTTAATTGATTGACTGACTGTCTAGTTTTGAAGCCTCTAATTATGTCTGAATATTGACTATCGGGACAAGACCTTTAGTAATACCTTTAACTCATTAAAAGTAAACCTGCTAAAATAACCATCCCATAAGCCCCTTGGAATCAGAGCCATCCCATCCTCTTCAGAGAAAGGAAGGAAGTATTAGCATAAGATTTATTTCCATCATTGTTATCATCAACTTTATTACATTCAGTCTTTACTATATTTTGGTTAAGTCTTTAGGTAAAAATTCATCCAGAGTCCTTAGTATATTATTGTCAGCATCAAAGTTTTGAATATAATTGTGTCTTAGTAGTTTTTCTTATATTTTAGAACAAATAATGTTTGAGTAATTTTCCTTAGATTTTAGAACAAATATGTCGGAGTCTCTACTGTTAATAAACAACAAATATACGTTCATGTAAGAGTTGTTACCATCTTTTTCCAAATCTTGTAAATCTATATTTTTCCCATATGTGTCTAGTTCATGTAAATCCTTAGCACAAATAAATATGTCTCCCACTCTCAGTAAAATGATGTCATGTAAATATGACTATCTTTATGAACTAGAAGTGTTACCACCACAAAATAAAATATCTTCCACATATCTACCCTTCCTAAACCCCTACACTGCCTTTGTATAAAAATTATGCAATCTTTGGTTGCAAATCCATTCCTTTGTCCAAGAAAGTCAAAAGAAGTTAGGGAATACGTTGTTGAATTAAAACTTGTCCGGCACCCCTAGATGCCAGATGATTTTCCATGACAGTGGAAAAGTGAAGGATTCACCCATATCCATTTTTGTGTTGATAGAGTTGTGTAGACGTATCACAGAAGATAAGGCTAGCCCATTATGGCACATTTTTCACATCTCAACACTGGATAAAATGAGTACCAACATTCACACTTGGGTACATCGGAGATCTCACTCAATATTAGGACTATCTTTGTCACTATATTTCCCAACTTCAATATGTCCCTCTCTGATCTGTATCTAACGGGGAGGTTAAAGATCCAAGTCCAAATCCTAGGAGCTCTATAAGCTAGAGATGCTATCCAAGACACTCTTCACTACCAGTTAGCTTGGCACGTCAAAAACCATGCCATGGATCTCTCTTTTCTTGGTGGAAAAAATTCTTTATTCCTAAATATAGTGCCACTAATAGAACCACCCAGTTAACCCAAATCTCGAGGAAGATTTCCAGGGAAAAACTTGTCAATATTCTTCTGAACTCATGGGTCATAAACTATGAGAAGTTGAGAGACCATCCTCAACCTCTTCAATCCATTGAACCTACTTTCACCAAAAAAAACATGACAACATGATTGCTATAAGCTTCGACCACTCTCACCTCAAAAATTCCCATAAAATAGCCTTCTCTATCCACGTAAACCAACCTTCTGATGATCTTACAGAAGACGAGAACCTAGAAACCATATATTGGTTCCTCAATAGCTTCATGAGTGAACATTATTGGATACAACAATTCAATCATAATAGATGTGGTGTAAACTAGGACAAATATCCTTTTACAGGACATTGCCCGTGGAACATAGTCTGTGACTACAAGGAGTGTCAAGAGGATGATATGGAATAGGATAAATACTATCATGCCAAAGAAAAATGGGAAAATAAAAAAATAAAGAAAACTCCAAAAGAGAATTCAAGAAAAAATATGATAAAGGAGACCCATCTATTGGTTCTTTGAGCCATCCGAGAAAATTTGAATTCCTTGTCTCATACAAACCCCAAAATTGGCCAGCCTACCCACTCCATCCAAAAATTAAACCTCCCAAATCAAAAAAGAGCCTGAGCCTCAAATGTTCATGATATCCCCTACTATCTCCAGTCACACATATGATTTCCCACTAAACCAAACCTTTGAAAAGGATAATTTGATCCATGCTCCAAAAATACAACAAAAGAATATCATCCTACCATCGGGAGAGAATATTCCCTCGAGCCATAGAAGGAACACTCAACCGGAAATCTGAGAATATCATATGCCAAAACAAGGTGCTGACTAGCATCAACCATTCCCTCAAAATTATTTCTCATACACAGAGCAAGTTTGTGAACAAAGTAGATATGATGGAAAATAAAATGGAATATGCATCCATCCAATATGCAGGACTTATCAAATCACTAAAACACAGATTACAGACTATTTAGTTTGATATATGTCTGCTAGACACATCACTTTTCCACTTCATTAACCAATACAAAAAGAAATAGCCTCCATTAAAGAACAAAACCTTCATCTGAAATACGGTAGCTTCAAATTGCAAAGAACCCAAAGATCTCCCACAAAATCTAACCTATTTCCTATGTCACTACTATCTTTGTGAACTAGAAGGGAAAATGGTTGTGGTAACATAGGAAATAGGGTAGATTATGTGGGATAGTTTTGGATTCTTAGTGGTTCAAAGCTACCATATTTTAGATGCTAGATTTGTTCTTTGATGGAGACCATATCTTTTTTTTGTTGGTTAAAAAAGTTTGAAATTGAGGTGCCTGGCGGACATATATCAAATTAAATAGTCTGCAGTCTGTATTTTAGTGGATAAGTTCATCATATTGGGTGGATGCATGTTCCATTTTCTTCTCCATCGTGTCTACTTTGTAAGAGAATGGTCTATGCTGGTCAGCACCTTGTTATGGAATATGGTTTTCTCAAATTATCAGTTGAGTGTTGCCGTTATATTGCTCGAGGTCATCTTCTCTCTCTATGGTAGCATAACATTCTTTTGTGGTATTTTTAGAGCATGCCTCAAGTTATAGTTTTCAAAGATTTAGTTTGGTAGGAAATCATATGTATGACTGGAGATAGTAGGGTATATCATGAACATTTGAGGCTCAGGCTATTTTCTGGTTTGGGAGGTTTCATTTTTAGATGGAGTGGGTAGGATGCCCAATTTTGGTGTTTGTATGAGACAAGGAATTCATATTTTCTTAGACGTCTCAAAGAACCAATAGATGGGTCTCCTTCATCGTACTTCTTTTTGAATTCCCTATCGGAGTTTCCTTTATTCTTCTTCTTTCCTATTTATGTTTGGCAAGACAGTATTCATCCCATTCCATGTCATCCTTCTGACACTCCTTACAGTCATAGTCTATGTTCTACTGGTAATGTCCTGTAAAAGAACATTTGTACCAGTGTACACTATGTCCATTATGATCAAATTGTTATATCTAATCATCTTCACTGATGAAGCTACTGAGGAACCAAGAGATACTTTTATGGTCCACTTCATTTGTAAGATCATCAAAAAGTTGGTACATATAGATAGAGAAGGTTGTTATATGGGGATTTTTAAGGTAAGAGTGGTATAACCTTATAGTGATAATGTCATCAATGTTTTTGGTAAAAGTAGGTTTAGTGGAATAGAGAGGTTGAGGATGGTCTCTCAACTTCTTATAGTTTGTGACCCATAAGTCTGGAAATTTTTTGACAAGTTCTTCCTTGGATATCTACCTCTAGATTTGGTTACATGGGTGGTTCCATTAGTGGCATCTATGTATAGGAATAAAGCATTTTTGTCACCTGGAAAATATAGATCCATAGAATGGTTCTAAACTTGCCAATCTATCTGGTATTGAAGAGTTGCCTATATGGCATCTCTAGCTTGTGGATATACAAGTATTTGGACTTGGATCTTTAACGCAACCATCAGATACAGATTAGAGAGGGACATATTGAGCTTGGGGAATATAGTGACAAATATAGTCCTGGCATTAGGGTGGTCTCTGACATACCCAAGTGTTCATGCTGGTACTCATTGTATCTAAGAGGCTGGCTTTTTCTTCTGTGATACATCTATGCAACTCTAACAATACCAAAATTGATTTGGGTGAATCCCTAGTTTTTCCACTGTCGTGGAAAATCCTCTGGTATCTGGAGGGTAATGAACTGTTCCTCCTGAGTTGTAAGAACATAGTGCTAGTTAAGCTTTGATGTCGCTACATATTCTTTAACTCCTTTTGTCTTTTGTTTTGCCAAAGAATGGATTTGCAACCATGGATTGTATGACTTTTTTACAAAGATTGAATACGGGTTTGGGAGAGGTAGATATGTGGAAGATATTTTATTTTCTAGTGGTAACACATCTACTTCATAGAGATAGTTGTATTTCCACTGGAAGGTTTTACTGAGAATGGGAGACATGTTTATTTATGCTAAGGATTTACATGGACTGGTCGCAAACAGGTAAGATATGAATTTACAAGAGTTGGAAGAAGATGGTATCAACTTTAACACCAACATATTTTTGTTGTTTTTTGTAGTAGAGACTCCGACATATTTGTTCTAAAATCAAAAAAAAAATGACTCGTACAGTATTTGTTCTAGAATTGAAGGAAAACTACTAAGACACTTTTATATACAAGACTTTGATACTGACAATAATATACTAAGGACTCTGGACGGATTTATAACTAAAGACTGAAACAAACTATAGTAAATACTAAATATAATAAAGTTGGTAGTAATAACAATGGAAATAGATCTTATGCTAATACTTACTTCCTCCGTCTGGAGAGGATAGGATGGCTCTGATACCAATATATGGGGTAAAGGGGCACGATAGAACATACAGACATGAGTAACAAGCTTTAAAGATCAATATCTTTCTAAGAACATAGGCATTTGATGTACATAAATATGGCATGTCATGTCAAACTTTGCAAGATCAAAACTATAATAGCTTTCTTATGACTGGGGCTTCACGTCCTCTATAGGACGATTTACCACGAACAAAGACTTCTCAACCCAGACATGGTATGGGTTGACTTTACCAGTATTAAAACAGTAAATCAAATCATAGCAGTAGAACTTTTCCTGAAAAACATGGGCTCTGGTTGCACTCCCTGGCCTATATGCCCCTCAAGTCCGAGAACAAGTCTTACTCTACTAACAGATTTACATTTTTTTAAGTAAGAAGTATCAGAAAACTATTGTATTTCCAACAAGATGAGTTTGATTAACTTATAAAGCCATTGAAATCACAACAAGAACACTTGCATAGTGTTTTCTTACCCTACTGCTCCAACTAAAGGACTGGAATTTCCATCCCTTCAAGAGAGAGGAGCAAGAGAGAGCTTTTAGTCCAAAAACATTTTATTCATCTGAAAATCTGTACAAAATGTGTAATGGAAGACTAAGGCTAAGTCTAAGATGTCCTCCAACTTTGAACTATTCTTACTTTATATAGGAGTAGGAAACCTAAATACAGACAAACCTAAGAATAAAAAATGTTATCTTACATAGACTACTATTCTAAAAAAAAGTAAAACCCTATCTTGTCAAAAAATAGTAAATCCCTATCCGGACACACAATTCTATCCTAATAAAAACAAAATAAATGGTAAAAAATTTCAAATTGGGCTCTACTAACATGTGACAAAGCCTAACAAAACAAAAGATATGTAAAACTAGACATCTTGTTGGCATGTGACAGCATGGGCAAGCACGTGGGTGAGCTGCTTATAAGCATCTTACAATTAGATGGGTAAGCAACAAAGAGGTATTTTGTAAGTAGGTGGGTAATCTACTTATAGGTGGTTTATAAGGAGGTGGATAAGTAGCTTATAAAAAGATGGTAGGCAAACTTAACTGAAAAGATTTGAGGTAAACTTTGGCAGGTAATTTGGGTAAGAGATACTTTTATGGAGGTGGTGGTAAATGGTAATTCTTTCACTTGTCATCAAGCATCATTCGACTGCACTTTGAAGGTGTTGCCGGTAGGCTTGTGTATGCTTCCTTCATCAATCGATCGATGCCATGTTTTAATTTGAACAACTTCTTATTTTCCAGGTTTCGCTTCAGTGACCTGGTGAAGTATCTGTTCTTATTGGATTGTCCTACTGCATTGTGTTCTTAGTTATAAGATAAACTGGATTGATCTATTTTATAGTGAAGAATACAAAGAATAACTACACATTCACACAATCTTTGCTGAGAGATATGAGCAGAACATTTAATCTTATATTGGTGACGGCCTAAGTAACTTCATCTCTGGTGATTTCATATAAAACATGATATTCCTTTGCTGCGTGTCCTACCTTATCCTAATGGGGATGATTATTAGTGTTTTTCCATCATGCCCATTCATTTGGCCATATTATTTTGGGATACACCTATTTTGCTAGAAGATAAATAGTTGAGAATTGTAATACTCGTCTTATAAGGATAGAATCAAAATAGGGAATTTCTAACAGAAGGAAATATCCAGCTAGGCATGGACCTGGTTGTTGATAATTTTCACCGAATGGTGTAGCATGTATATCTTAGCATCATAGTAATTTTTGAAGCAATGAATCCACCATCTCGTGGTAGGAAGCACAGTAGAAACCTTTGAAGAGGAGGTTAGATTCTGTCAAAATCCCTAAATAGGTTGCCTTTGAACTCCTTGTAGATATAGTATTGATGACATATGTATGAGAAAAACTATAGGAATTCATAGTCGAAATCATCAGCCAACAATATGAACATATGGCATAATAGAAACTCCGGATGGACTCCAAAAGGCTTAAGGATGGATCCTCCATATATTATGAACACCTAGAGATCGTAGAAGATCCTTTATTCTATAATGATAGATAGATCAAAGGGATCTACACACTGTGTAAATAATTCTAGTGGATAATCTGCCATTTCATATAAGTGGATCTTGGTGTATTGAACATGAAGATGTATCTGGTGGGTTTCTATATGCTTTCTTCATCACTGGTGATATGGAATAAATTTGGGATCAATATATATGGCTTGAATTATTTCCTGAAAACTATCCCTTTGGTTCTTATCTCAAGTCGATCCTTAAGTTGTTTGTAGACGTCGAACCCAATGCTGAGGTGCTTAGTGAATTGTAATTTGGTTCGAAAATGTAAGCCTGGGAAAAACTCAATCATGAATGGGTGCTTAGTGATGACCTTGATTGTTAGAATTTCCTTTGATGGTGTGCTGAATTTTTTAAAGTGAGACATCCATTGATCATTAGGAAAGACAGTTGGGTTGATGATGGAAGATATGGCACCTGTATCCATGAGCAATGAACTTTAATGGTCTATCCCATTTGGATGAGTAGATAGCCAGTTGAACATGAGGGGTGTATACCTCTAAGATGAGGTAGAAATTTTTTTCTTTGGATATCTTGTATATACCATAACATGATTCTTCATGGGCATCGCCATCATCTTTTACGGCCTTATATATATCTAAGAAGAAGAGAGTTTGGTTCATTGGTTCTTCCTCCAAGAAGAAGATCAATTAAAGGTCATCATTTCTACTGAGATAGATGCATTTATAGTATACAATGTCATTAAATATTTTGAGGGACTTGATGAACCTCTTGGATTGGGGATAATTCTTTGCAAAGTGTCCAGGTTTGTTATAAATGAACAAACAATTATTTTTCCTATAGTTGTCTGGACTTCTTTTCCTAAAATACTTGGTGCATCTAGTCTCCATGCATATATCATTTAAAGTCCTAGGTAACTTGAATCTCATGTACTACTTGGACCTTTTATGCCTCTGACGACTTGAGCAGCGACAATCAAATCTAGTGACTAGACACTTCGACTGCATGCTATATCTAGAGCTGGATTGTTTTGGATGATCTATTTTAGGATAGATCTTTTTGTACAAATACTTCTAGGGTATAAAAAGATGGCTTAACTAATGTAGCCTACTTATGGGACAGTGATTTACTTGAAATTTTCTTTGATAATCATCATAGTATGTCCTACTATCATCTTGGCCAGTGACGACACAAAGGCTTGCTTCAAACTAGGAATTCCTTCTAGCTCGAAATAGATTCTTGCCATCTTCTGGAAATAGATATCAATGATATTTCTATCAAATGATATGCACTTCTTCCCAAAGAGTTATCTCTACAAATTTTATTGTCTTTTATTGGTATTTTCATAGAAGACTTCTTGTAGGATCCTGATGTTGAAGGAGAATTCTTGGGATGTGAGGAAAGTATTTTTATCCATAGTACCAAGTGCATTCCACAAATCCCTAAGAATGCCTGAGAACCTTGAAGTGAATTATGACAAGATCATGTATTTTTCTTATTTAACCATATTTTTTATTACCATCTGATGTCACCCAAACTATACCTCCAGAAAAGTATAGCGCGGTCATTAAATCAAATATAGAACCTAACTACATTGGGGTCATCCCATAGAAAATAGGATGAAAGTCTATCGAATTTTTTTCTGAGTAATTGACAAGTAAGTAAAAAGAGGATTTTGTAAACAAATAGTAATAGTAACAATTGTTGATTATCGAATTTGTGATCAATAAGAGAAATACACTAGGACTGTGATCCCTAATGATTCCTTAACTCCACTATTCACTTGTGCTGGAAAACTATCCCACTGTATTGCATATAAAATTAACAAGATAGGTTCATCTAAAGGTCTCTCGACCTTAGTTAGATGAATTTCACTCTTCTCCTCTCGGTCTCTGAGTGTCGCACTACTAACCCTTGTTCTGGATCTCAGATAACTATCCCTGTTATGGCTCAAGTTATTAGATGAAGGTTGATAGCTTCAAATCTCTATTGTTATTCCCTTTTCCAAATCTCTACCTCTCTCTCGAGCAAGTATAGAATACAGGCTAGTTTCTAACGTTTGCAACCATTAGAAGATCAATTATAATGAAGAAAATAACAATACATGCAGTCACACCGGTTCAAAATTGCTTTGCACTTTACCCGTTTTGTTAATTCCTCATGGTTTACAAAACCCTAGTTATAGGGTTTAGCTACTCATGATTTCAAGAATACAAGAAGAATTCATGGAAGAAAATGCAAATTGAATCATGCAAAGATGAATAAACTCCAAAATCTCTACTTGAATTAAAACCATAAAAGTAATACTTGTAAAATTCCAATAGAACTGACTTGGAATCCCATAGAACAATGCAACAGAATAACAATATTGTCCACCATGTAAGAATAACCCTAACGGAGTATTTATAGACTTAGAAATCCAAATCCTAACTAAAACAGGAAACTAATATCGGTTGCTCAGGACAAGAGGATTGTACGGTCGTGTGTTGAACATATGACCGTGCCTTCCCTATCGTGCCTTCATACTGGATTTTTTTGATTTTCAGATAATCTATCCCATGACTACATTGTACGATCATGCAATCATCATACTGTCGTGTGATCCATCATATGATCATGGCACACTTAACTCCTGCAGGTTGATTTTCATTGACATTGTATGATCATAATGTGCGATCGTGTATTCTTCTTACGGTCGTACAACCTCTCCTTCTAATGAACTACTACACTTGACATCTCTGCTTCAATGTACGATAGACTAGGCACGATCGTGGTGAGATTCCAAGATCATGGTAAGGCTCTTCTGATTCCACTTTTGTCCAGTTTTCTCTTTTTCCTCTCTAAGTCCTTCACAGCCTGCAAACACTTAACAAACACATTAAAGTCAAAAAAGTACCCTTTTACTAACAATTATTCCTTATTTTAAGCGTCCTAAGTACCGCAAATTCACGGTACATCAACACCCTCAACTTAGAACGTTTGCATGTCCTCGGGTAAACAAAATATTTAACCTAGAGCAGCATCAAGATCACTAAGACAATCGACTTTTCAAAACACGCATGCAAACCATTTCAACATAGTCAAAACCCTCTAATTTTATCGAAAACAGCCAGTGCAGTGTATGTGCTCTGCAAGTACTTAAACACAATGTAATCAGTATATGGAATTACATTGTATCTAGAAAATTTGACTCATTAACCACTACAACTTACTCAAACAAGCAACAACTAGACTACTACCCTTATTCCCTTACTACAAAGAAGTCCCTACTTACTCAGTGTACGTGAAAAAATCTCATATCGGGACTGAATCAAATCTCTCACTCTCAAAAAAAGTCTGGTTGTGTGCATTTGATACCATAGGCTTGCCCTTATTTTCTATGCTTCAGCTTTTGGATTATCGGGTTAGGATCACTATAGGTCTTTCTAGGCTTGTAATGCAGGCTCGGGGACAGGTGTGGTACATTTGGGTACAGTGACTTATTCCTCCTTGGCAATACACTACTTTTTGGATCCACTTTTCTTATTTTCCTGTATTTTTCTCCCTTGTCTCCATTTATTTCACTTTATTTTTGGAATATGGGTGCGGCTTATTTACAACCATTTTTTTACTATATAGGTATTTTTTTTCTTTTTCTTTTTTTTTTCTTTTACCGCACTCACTTCCTTTCTTTTCTCTTATCACTACTTAAACTTCATACCCAACTTTTATGCACTCCTAAACAATAGCCACCTTTAACTTAGGTGATTTTTTTGAGTTGAGGTACACAGTGTCCAAGGATGGACCAAGGCCAAAGAAGGTTCATTGTAAAATTGGGAAGGTGTTATGGGTCGTTCCAAGAAACGGTCTAAGGCTCTAAATTTTTGAGTTCAAGGGTATATGATTATTTGGTAGATCATTTTAGGCTAAGTGGGCTTAATACAAAACACAACCTATGATCCTTTCCTAACCTTTAATCCTACAGTTTTTAGTGAGACTAACTGGGCAAGTTCTAGATCGCACACACACAACGACTAGGTAAGACCTCACTTACTCGTGGCTTAGAGATTTCATCTAGGTCACTACCTATTTAGTTCATGCAAGGTCATTCTGGTTATTCTATTTACAATCCTAATGCCATATCTAGAGCCTACATTGGTTTCAGCATAGCACATGCACACATTACATCACCAACATCATCATTATTTTTTATTTTTTTCGGAGGGGTATTATTTTAAAACATTTTTAAAACAAAAATAGGTAAGCATGCTCAAATACTCAGACTGCACCAAGTTCTCTTTTATTACCCCAAGTTAAACTATAACACTTCAAAACACAAAAACAACACAAACAACTAAAAAAAACATACAACTAAACATATCGGTTCTACTATGATAATGCAGCTGAGGGAAAAGAAATATGGCAACAAAAACCCTCAGTTGTGGTATACCCCTACCCCAACCATGAAATCATGCAATGTCCTTATTGCACGAAATCAAATAAGATAATGAAAACCAAGAGAAAAGGGACATACCTGGGGTACCCTAGGCACCGGTGGAAGGTGGGTCACGTGGGGGTAAGACTGGGTCCCCATAGTGACATCAACATTAGTGACCTCAATCGTAGACGAGGTGCTCAAACTCTCATAGGCCCCAACGGTGGCAAGGATCACTCAAATCAACATTGCCCCAATGGTGGTCGGGACACTCATAGTAACAAAAGTGGGGGTTGTCTCGAAACCCCCTCCAGTATTCTGACCCTTCAGAATGACTGACATTAGGGTCTCCTCAGTTGTTCGCTCTCTTTTTCTTCTCTTCTTTCCAGATTTCTTTGTACTAGGCTCTCCAGATTCGCTAACCCTTAGCCTCTTCCTCTGCTCAAGTCCTTCGTCCTCCTCCTCATCAACTTTCTTCAATTGCTCAATAGGAGGAACATTGAATGGAGTAATCAGGGAGTCAATGTCCTCTCCAGGTGATGCCGCTGACGGCATAGATGGTGATGGAGGCGGAGGAGCCATATCAAGTCTGTTAGCAAGGGACTGAAAGTCTATCTTAAGCTTATTAATATCTGCTCTGATTGGTGCCAAGTCAGGTGCCTGCACTGTATCAAGGTAGGCCATGAATCGACACTCCATACTCTCTATGTGTGTCTGTACCACTCGTACTGCTACAGAAATCTGATCATCAACGTAGGGCTTGACCCCTACCTCCAAATTTTGGATCTGGGCATCGTGTAATATCTGGTTTTGAATAATGTCCGCCAACTGGGCGACTAAAATCAAAGTATAGCCAGCCAAAACTAATGGTCTTGGCTAAGTAGTAGCTGATGGTCCTAAAGACTAGGAAGCCCAACATTAGAAGAAGACGATAAATAAGTTGGGCCATCCCCACTTACCTCTGGGATCCCCAAACCTTGAGCTGGAACTATTGGGTTGTTTGCATCTTTAATAATGGCCAAGTTTGCATTCTTAGTGGGGTGAAGAAATTTGTCAACTAATTCTATTTGATTCACCTCTGCATCCTGCAGCAGCTGAGTCACCAAACACGAAAATGACAGTGTAGAGTTACTCTCAATAGCTCGGTCTCGGATCCTTTATGCAATAATGCGCGGAACATTCATTGACAACCCTACTAGAAAAGAGGCAACCAAGCATACATTCATCACACTTAGTGTGGTCATTTGTTGTAGGTGCTAAACGATGCCTCACAATGGACCACCATGCCTTGCTAGTGAATTTCAGGCCCTTCTTTGTGATATAAGAACCATTTACCCAAGTAGCCTATGTACCATCCTCTACAATAATACCTGTCAGCCAAGTGAAATGCATGATCTTTTCCGCAGTGGTCAACATTTTGACCTTTTTCAACTCGGTCATCCAATAATCAAACTCTGGCGTTTCTGCTGGAGGAGTAAAATCAACCCCAAATTAAACCCTAGAAATAGCTGTCTTAGAAATATCAATTTCCATCCCCCGAACCATGATCATGTCCAAATGGGGTTGCTTCTTCATGTATCGATCTTTGCTGACAGAAGTCATGTTCTTTATGGTCACGGCATAATCCACATAAAATCCCCTCACTAGCTCTCTACTATATATGCAGAGTGTCCTAGTCACCCACCCAAGCTCTACTGCTAAAATACATGGGCCACCTCTGGTATCTTCACCAAAGACACATTCAGAATGTGAGCTTATTCTTGGATGCTCATTTGCATGTTACCATTTTCCTTTATGGCAACCTAGTCCAAGTAATACTGCTGGGCATTCGAAATGAGCCATCTCCTTGGACCATGTCCCCTCTGACTGGATTCAGTTGGAACATCACTATTGGAAGGTTTCAAGTGTTATTCCTCGTCACCCTACTCTGAAGAAGAAGCATCAGCATCCTCACCCCCTCCTTCGTGGGTCTCCTCCATTCCCTCTTCAGACTGGGAAACATCGACGGGGATAGCAGCCTCAATAATGGAGGTTGTAGCCTCCTTGTCCTTCTTTTGGTTCCTAGTCTCCATTATGGTAGACTGATTAGAAGAAGAGCTAATATCATACTCTTTCTCCGACCTGCTAGCACTAGACCCACTCTCTAAGCTACTTTGTGGGGCCCTCTCTTTTGAAATCTTGTCACGAAGAGCCTTCTCAGTTGGGTGCCATAGTACCTGCATTAGTAACACATTAGTTTATAGGTTAAAATAGGCATAGGTGCAGTAAAACAATCAGACGATCACAACCTACGATCATGAAATGATTGTACAATTGTACCTTCTGATCGTAAGTTGGTCTCTTAAAGTATGACTTTCAATATAGCATTCATACGATCACAACATACGATCGTGCAATGAAGGTACGAGCGTACCATCGGGTCGTAGGTTGTGTATCTGAAGCCAATCATTTTTAGTCATATTAGACAATCACATACCACAATCATATAATGATATCACAATTGTGGGTTGTGTTCTTTTGATGAGCTCCTAAGACTTAACATCCAGTGTCCTACAACAATCCAACCTACGATCGTAGGTAGAACCCACGATCGTGTGTTGTATCATAATTTCACAAACACACCAAATTTGAAGAATCTAACATTGGGACCATAATTGACCTTTTCTTTGACCCCACTTTTGACTATATATATATATATATATATATATATATATATATATATATATATATATATATATTCTAACATTGGGACCCATAATTGACCTTTTCTTTGACCCCACTTTTGACTATATATATATATATATTGTGCAAAAAAGAAAGAATTTTACAAAAAAATAGCACCACCAGGTACTCAGACTTCCCCTGTGCAAGTTGAACCAAACAGTCCCATTACATACTTCTCTTACACAAAGTTAAACAAACTCACTTAAACAATAAAGGAAAAATCGTCCTTGTTAAGTTCCAAAGTTTAGGCAAACTTACTAGATGAATTAGAAGTGATGAGATCTTGAACAAATTTAGGGAATCTAACAAATCTAGGAGAATCGTAGTTTGTTTTGACTTTAAAAGAGGTAGGGTCTTCTTTGAAAATGGTTTGAAAACGTTTGGAGAATGAATGGGATGATTTCAACATATATTTATACCTTTTCAATTTATTTTGGGTTAGGTCGGGTCGCGATTTAAAAACTATCGTTCCTTTCAGACAAAGGGATTGTACGATTGTGGTTTACTGCCACGATCGTGCATTCCTTTTGTGCTTTGATGAAATCAGTAAACTTACCTGGGTACACACGATCAGAAGGTACGATCATATGTTCCATCCCCGATCATGCCTTTGTATCGTATGTATGGTGCCCAGTTTTGGTGGTTTGCAGGAGTATCATCAGACGATGAAGATACACGATCGTACTATCATTGTATGATTGTAGTTCCCAATTGTGAGATGAATCCTTAATTTTCACCTTGCACGACTCCAAACAGACGACTAAACCCACGATCGTAAAATGTTTGTACGACCGCATAGTCCCTGTCATGGGTTTAGTCTGGAGTTCAGTTCAACATCATTCTTTTTCTATAGCTTCCTACATCCAGAACAAACAATACCCTATAAAAGTAAAGTACAAAAAACTTGGGTTGCCTCCCAAAGAGCGCTTGATTTAACATCACGGAACGACTAGGCTATGTTGGTTACTCAGACTTCACCAATAAGCCTATAGGTTGCCTCCCATAAAACGCCTAATTTAACATTGCGGCACGACCCAGCTCTCTTGACTACTCAGATTTCATCAAGGCTAAACCTCTCACACATCCTTATTACTTTCGTAGTTCCTACATAGTGCTTCACACACTGACCATTGACCTTGAATAGGACATCGT
The DNA here is from genome assembly GCA_031232105.1 of Capsicum rhomboideum. Classification (NCBI taxonomy): domain Eukaryota; kingdom Viridiplantae; phylum Streptophyta; class Magnoliopsida; order Solanales; family Solanaceae; genus Capsicum; species Capsicum rhomboideum. Next base: position 60,011,328 of record CP124718.1, read on the forward strand.
AATCATCTCTCAACTCAATTGCGGGAACACTCTAACCACAGTGAATGATCCCGACCATTTGGACCTTAATTTTCTAGGAAACAAATAAAGTTTAGAGTTATATAGCAATTCCACATCTCATGGGTGAAATTCTCTTCGTTCAATCTTTTGGTCATGATATAACTTTATCTTCTCTTTATAAAATGTTGAACTTCTCGGAGATGAAATTCATCTATCTCATTCATCTGCTCTAATCTCAATTTAGCCACTTCGCTCCATTCCAGATTCAATCTTTTCAATGCCCATAATGCCTTATGTTCAAGTTCGATAGGAAAATAGCACGATTTACCAAACACCAACTGATATGGAGATGTACCAAATGATGTTTTGAATGCTGTTCGGTATGCCCATAATGCATCATCCAATCTTTTTGCCCAATCATTCCTATTGGCATTCACAGTCTTCGCCAAAATAGACTTAATCTCATGATTTGACACTTCAACTTGGTCGTTCGTCTAAGGATGGTAAGGGGTTTCCACCTTATGTTTGACACCATATTTTTCAAGCAGGATTTGAACAGCCGATTACAAAAGTGGGATTCTCTATCACTAATGATAACTCGGGGTGTATCAAATCGTGAAAATATGCTCTTTTTGAAGAATGCCATGACACTCCTTCCTTCATTATTGGGAAGTGTAATTGCCTCCACCCACTTATAAACATAGTCAACAGCTACTAAAATGTATTTCATCCCTTGCGAGTTCACAAATGTCCCCATAAAGTCAATACCCGACACATCAAACAGCTTGAGCTCAAGAATAGTTGTCATAGAAAGTTCGTGTCTGCATGAGATGTTCCCTTGTCTTTAATATTTTTCACAAGCCCGAGCATAGCCATGACCATATTAATAGATGGTGGGACAATAATATCCACATTGTAAGATCTTATGAGCAGTCCGTACACCTCCATGATGACCCCCAACTGGACATAAGTGACATGCTTCCAAAATACTCATCATTTTGACCTCCGAAATACACCTTTGAATCATACCATCTGAACACACCCTAAATAAATAAGGCTCATACCAGAAGAATTTTCTCACCTCATGCATGAATCTCTTCCTCTGCTGATTCGAAATATCTTTTGGGACTAGATCACTTGCCAAAAAGTTGGTAAAATCTGCACACCAAGGGATTAAATCTTGTGATGCTGCCAACACTTGATCGTCTGGAAAAGTATCATCAATATCAAGATCATACCTTAATTTAAGCATGGCCTCCTCCTCAAGTCATGATAGATGGTATTCAACCTGATTCTCAGCCCTTTTTTGGTCCTTGGCCTCAAAATCAAATTTTTGCAATAGAAGCACCCACCGAATCAGTCTTGGCTTAGTGTCCTTCTTTGAAATAAGATATCTAAGTGTTGTGTGGTATGTATGCATAATCACCTTCATACCAATCAAATAAGATAAAAATTTCTTGAAAGCAAAGACCACACATAACCTCAAATGGCATTGTCCAATTTGGTGAAACAATGATAGGGGCTGAAATCAACTAATCTTTCTGACACTCGAATGATTTTAGGCAAGCCTCATCATACACAAACTTCACCTCATTCTCTAAAAGCTTTCATAATGGATGTACAATCTTAGAGAAATCCTTGATGAATCTTCTATAGAACCCTGCATGTCCCAAGAAACTTCAAATTCCTTTTACCGAAATAGGTGGAGGTAACTTTTCAATCACCTCAATCTTGGCTTTGTCAACTTCACTACCCTTCTTTGAGATTCGATGCCCCAATACGATAACCTCATTAATCATAAAGTGACATTTTTCCCAAGTTACACTCCTCGCATCTTTGCGACACATTGGCTAGGTGGTCCAAGCAGTCATCAAATGAGTCTCCCACAACAGAAAAGTCATCCATAAAAACTTCAATAGTGTCTTCCACCATGTCATAGAAAATGGACATCATGCAATACTGAAAAGTGGTGTGGCCTGTGCATTACATTAACCGAAAGGCATCCTTTTGAAAGCGAATATCCTATATGGACAAGTGAAAGTGGTCTTCTCTTGGTCCTCGGGAGCAATGAAAATCTGATTATACCCAAAATCACCATCAAGAAAACAATACCATCCTCTACCAGCAAGAAAGTCTAATATCTGATCCATGAAAGGCATAGGAAAGTGATCCTTTTCAGTCCAAGAAATTAGCTTTTGATAATACATGTAAATTCTCCATTCAGTAACCGGCCTTATTGGGATTAACTCATTCTTGATGTTTGGAACCATAATGATTCCTCCCTTCTTTGGCACACACTGAACTGGGCTCACCCATTTGCTATCAGCAATAGGGTAAACCATACCCATAACTAACCACTTGATGATTCTTTCTTCATAACTTCTTGCATAGGCGGGTTCAGACGACGTTGATTATCAATGCTTGGTATGCACTCAGGATCAAACTAAATTTTGTGAGTACAAATATTGTGTAGAATCCCGATAATGTCAACAATGGACCAACCAATGGCCCTCTTAAACCTTTTCATCATCAAAACAAGAGCCTCTACTTGCCACTCCACCAACTCAGCAGAAATAATAATGGTCAAGGTGGTGTTGTCTCCCAAGAATGCATAGTGAAGGTGAGCCGGAAGAGCCTTAAGCTCCAAAAATGGAGGCTCCTCAATAGAAGGACGAGTCGATGGGGTCACCTTATTCTTTAAATCAAGATCAAGTTTCTTTGGATCATAAGTGTATGATCCCATGCCAGCAAGTGCACCAACCATCTCATCATACTCATCAATACCATCGCTATCAAAGTTCATAATCACGGCAGCAAGGGCTTCAACTCCCAACCTTTCTTCAATAGGAATAGAAAAATTGGCTTCTTCAGCTGCATGAATCACCGAAAAGACACGCATGTCTTTTGGTTGCTTCATGGAACGGAAAACATTAAAGGTAACTTGCTCGTCATTAAACCTGAACTTCATCTGCCTAGTTTCTATGTTAACTAATACACGGTCGGTGGCAAGGAATGGTCTTCCCAAGATTATGGGAACCTCAAAATCAACCTCACAGTCTAGAATTACAAAGTCAGCCAAAAATATGAAAGATGCCACATTTACCAAAACATCATATAAAATGCCAATTGTCTTTTTCACAGTTCTATCTGCCATAAGAAGTCTTATTGAAGTCCATTTTGGTTCTCCCAATCCTAACTATTTAAACACTACTAGTGGTATCAAGTTAATACTAGCACCCAAATCACACAGTGTCTTTGCAAAGTTGTAAGACCCGATAGTACAAGGAATTGTGAAAGCTCCCGAATCTTCTTTTTTCTCAACAAGTGAATGAGAAGCAATTGCACTACAATGGTGTAAATTATATGCCGGCTCAAAACTAATAGTTCTCTTCTTCATCATGAAATCTTTCATGAACTTCGCATAACAGCACCTACTCCAAAGCCTCAACAAGAGGAATATTTACCAATAACTCCTTTAACATTGAAATAAATTTTTGGTATTTATCCTCTTCAGCCTTTTTTTTCAACCTTTAATGAAAGGGGGAAGGAGGTCGTGGAATGGGTTTTAGAACTTAAGTAGCCTCCTTCTCCTTCTTCTTTTCAGACTTAATTTCCTTATCAATATTTTAGGGCTTGTGAGTTGTGTTGCCATCAACCTCTGAATTCTTTGGCTCTATTCAGCCTCTTTATCAACTACCACCGGCTACTCTTTCCTACCACTATCTACAGACATAGCTGGGTCAGTCATGCACTTCCCTCTTCTAGTAGTAATGGTCAAACAATGACCATCATTCTTCAGATTTTGGATGGTATTGCTTGGAAGGGTGCCTGGTTAACGCTGGTTTAATGTCACCAATATCTGCCTGATCTATTGCTCCAACTATTTTACGGTAGTCGAATGAGATTCTACCATCTGAATTATTCCCTAAATGTCTGACCTAATCTCTTTTAAGCAACTCTTCTAGCTCTCTGACCCCTTAACCAATTTAATAAGAAGGGCCTCCATTCTTGAATTTTTGGAATCAGCGTCACGATTTCTCGATGGAACATATGCACCACTCTTCTCTTTATAATCATCCTTTTGCCTTCAATCACCATCACAATCTTGTTCTCTGTGTCTATATCCTGACTTGTTATAGTTATCTCTATAGTAGTTTTGACCTTGATTCCCTTGCCTCGAGTTCCAAGAGTCTTGGTTAAACCTTTGGAACTTGGCTCAAAAACCCGCCACCTCTCGATCTAAGTACTTAGACTTCTCATCAAATTCATAATTGTCACGCCTAGGTGTTTTGCCTTGTGCACCTATGGCATGCACCTTCTCAGCATCTCTAACCACAATTTGTTTGGCTAGCAAGCTAATTTCTATCCTCAACTGTGCGACCTCTTGAGCTACAGATTCATCCAAAGCCCGTTGTGCTGCCGAGTTTACAATAGCATACATCCCAGCATGTGTATCTACCTCCCAAGTATGACACCCTCAGTTGGTCTTAGTGATACGATCTAAAATTTATAAATCTTGTTCCCACCTCAGACTCATAAATGCCCCGCCAGTGATAGTATCTACTACAGCCTTGGTATTGACATTTAATGCTCAGTAGAAGATCTCAAGTAAATTTCGACCATTCATCCTATGGTTTGAAATATTTTGCAACTTCTTCTTGAACTGAAGCCAAGTATCGTAAAGTACTTTAGAATGTAGTTGTCTGAAAGTATAAATCTCATCCTTCAACTTAGCATCTTGGAGGGTGGGAAAATCTCTCCAGAAATTGATTTCTCAATTTTTGCCAAGTAGTGATGGAACCTGATGGTAACTCAGCCAACCACAGTCACTTCTCTTGTTAGAGAGAATAGAAACAATTTCAACTAAATAACCTTTTGGTTAACTCCAGGAAAATTATATGAAGTGCAGACCCCTACAAAGTTCATCACATGCATGTTTAGGTCATCTGTAGAAAGATCGGTGAATACGCCTTTCAAGTTTAGTAGGTGGATCATGGCACTTGTAATGTCGAACTTAGTGCCCTAAGGTAACTCTGGTGGAATAATGGCACTAATCTCAACCGGCTCTAAATAAGACACATCCTCTTCTTTGGGATTATCATATAGGTTCATCTAAATGTCTCTCTTCAAGTGCAGCAAGACATTGTGTTGCTTCTTGCATTCCTTGATGATATCTGTCTGCTTGTCTAAGAGTTGTTTGTCTTGCATTCTTCTCAGTTGTTAATTGAGCAGTGATTTGCTCTGCAGTTTCATGAACAGCCAGATGAATTGGTAGCTGGTTATGAATACCTCTCATGACTGCGGGATCCTGAACTCCGTCGGTGTTAACCATTCTTCCATTTGCTCTCAGAGTTCTTTCTATCTCAGTATCAAGTGGAATCAGGGGATTACCTTAACTCCTAGTGTTGGTCATACATGGTGTGTGCCCTCAAAAGTATAGAAAAATATAACTAATCAACTCCAATAAGCAACGTAATAAACTCCGTAAAAGTAGTCCCCAGCAACGGTGCCAAAATTCGATGTCGCCCAAACTATACCTCTAGAAACGTATAACGTGGTCGTTAAGTAAAATAAATAACCCAACTAGGTTGGGGTCGATCCCACTAGGAATAGTACAAAATTCTGTCGAATGTTTGTCTGTGTAATTGGCAAGTAAGTAAAAAGGGGGGGTTTGTAAACAAATAGTAATAGTAATAATTGTTGATTGTCGGGTTTGTGATCACTATGAGAAATACACTAGGACTATGATCCCTGATGATTCCTTAACTCCACCGGTCACTTGTACTGGCAAACTGTCCCACTGCATTGCATGCAAAATCTAACAAAATAGGTTCATCTAAATATCTCTCTTCAAGATCAGTAAGACATTGTGCTGCTTCTTACATTCCTTGATGATCTCTATCAGCTTGTCTTAGAGTTTTTTGTCTTACATTCTCCTCAGTCATTAATCGAGCAGTGATTTGCTCCGCAGTTTCATGACTAGCCGGATGAATTGGTGGCTGGTTGTGAATACCTCCCGCGACTACGGGATACTGAACTCCATCAGTGTTTACCATTCTTTCATTTTCTCTCAGTGTTCTTTCAATCTCAGTATCAAGTGAAATCAGGGGATTACCTTGACTCCCAGTATTGGGCCCCTCAAAAGTATAGAAAAATGTAACCAATAAAGTCCAATAAGCAAACTAATAAACTCCGTAGCTGTAGTCCCTGGTAACGGCGCCAAAATTTGATGTCGCCCAAACTATACCTCCAAAAAAGTATGACACGGTCGTTGAATCAAATATAGGACCAAATTAGGTTGGGGTCGATCCCGCAGGGAATAGGACGAAAGTCTATCGAGTGTTTGTCTGAGTAATTGGCAAGTAAGTTAAAAGGGGGGGGGTTGTAAACAAATAGTAATAGTAACAATTGTTGATTGTCGGATTTGTGATCAATATGAGAAATACACTAGGACTGTGATCCTCGAAGATTTCTTAACTCCACCGGTCACTTCTGCTGGCAAATTGTCCCACTGCGTTGCATGCAAGATCTAATAAGTTAGGTTCATCTAAATGTCTCTTGACCTTGGTTAGATGAATTTCACTCTTCTCCTCTTGGTCTTCGGGTGTCGCACGACAAACCCTTGTTCTGGATCTCAGATAAATGTCCCTGTTATGGCTCATGTTATTAGATGAAGGTTGATAGCTTTAAATTTCTGTTGTTATTCCCTTTTTCCAATCTCTACCTTTCTCTCGAGCAAGTCTAGAATATAGGCGAGTTTCTAACATTTGCAACCGTTAGAAGATCAATTATAATGAAGGAAATAACAATACATGTAGTCAAATGGGTTCAGAATTGCTTCGTACTTAACCCATTTTGTTAATTCCTCATGGTTCACACAACCCTAGTTATGCGGTTTTGCTACTCATAAGTGCAAGAACACAATAAAAATTCATGTAAGAAAACATATATTGAATCATGCAAAGATGAATAAACTCCAAAATCTCTACTTGAATTAAAATCATAAAAGCAATACTTGTAAAATTCCAATAAAACTGTCTTGGAATCCTACAGAGCAATGCAACAGAATAAAAATATTGTCAACCACGTAAGAATAACCCTAACAGAGTATTTATAAACTTAGAAATCCAAATCTTTATTAAAACAGGAAACTAATGCCGGCTGCTCTAGACGAGAGGATTGTACGGTCGTGTGTTGAACATACGGTCATGCCTTCCCTATTGTGCTTTCATACTGGATATTTTGCTTTTCAGATCATCTATCCCATGATCACATTGTACAGTCATGTAATCATCATACAGTCGTGTGATCCATTGTCTGATCATGGCACACTTAACTCTTGTAGGTTGATTTTCATTGACATTATACGATCATAATGTACGATCATGCCTTCTTCTTACGATTGTACAACCTATCCATCTGATGAACTACTGCACTTGACATCTCTTCTTCAATGTACTATATCCTTGGCATGATCATGGTGATATTCCACGATCGTGGTAAGGCTCGTCTGATGCCACTTTGGTCCAGTTTTCTCATTTTCCTCTCTAAGTCCTTCACACTCTGCAAACACTTAACAAAAACATTAAATCCACAAAAAATTATCCTTTTACTAACAATTATTCCTTGTTTTAAATGTCTTAAGTGCCATAAATTCACATCACATCACCATCCAAGTGAAGAAATCTTGAATTCTTTGGGGCCAGGCTGAGACTTTGGTATCATCAAGAGAGAAAGTATGGAATCAAATTCCAATGGGTTTTTTTGTGGCTGTCATTGGTTTTGGTCTCCTTTTAGCGAGTGGGTCATCTTTTGTTCCATCCTGATTGTCATCTACCTTAGAGACTTATGGTACTTTGGGACGGTTCATGAATATGGGGGAATAGTCTTCTTCTTCTGATTTTAGTGAGGATTCAGTAGTTTCTTCAACATATTCGTGGGAATCATCTAAAGAATCTTTAATATCTTTGATGTATCCATCATCGAGATAATTATCCTTAGTTTTATAATATTCATTCGTAGGGCTACTTTATAATATTCATTCATAGGGTAACTTTAGTTTCATAATAGTCAGTCGTAGGGCTACTATCAGATGAACCTTCTGCTTGTTACTCTGGACTATCAGTAGGATCAGCATCATGGAAATCATCATTGCATCTGAGATATTCGTCTATGGGATCATTATCCTTAAGGAAATAAAGTTCCAAAAAACTTGATCAGGGATGGCCAATTCGCTATCTACAAAATCATAATTTGGAAACAGCCATTTATCATTGAGAAAACTTTTCTTTATCGAGTCCTAATATTTATCTGGAACTTCAGGTTCTAGGATCATCAACTCATCATCATGAATGATTGGATCTAGATCTAAGAAAATTAGCTTGTTATCTAGAGCAACGAAACTTGAGATCATCATGTTTCCTGGTTCTGCTTCTTTTGGACTAGTTCCAAGTTCTTTCTTTTTTGGACTATTTCTATGCTACTTCAGCTTGTTTTTTAGCTTCAATGGAGTCCTTTCTTTCCCATACTAGTTTGGTAATTTCAAACTCCTATTCATTTTTTGGTGCCTAAGCGAAAGGCATAGGCATGGGTGAAATAAAAAGGAAAGTGGAAAACGTATAGCCCATTTTTAGTGGTGAGTCTATTTGTGGTGACATAGGAAATAGGGTAGATTTTGTGGGAGAGTTTTGGGTTCTTTGTGGTTTAAATCTACCGTATTTCAGTTGTTGGAGTTGTTCTTTGATAGAGGCCATTTCTTTTTGTTGTTGGTCGAAGAAGTTGAAGAATGAGGTGCCTAGCAGACATATATCAAATAGAATGCTCTATAGTCTGTGTTCTAGTGCTTTGATAAGTCTTGCATGTTGGGTTGTAACACCCTGTACTCTCCAACACATATATGACTAAGTGAACTTGATAAAAATATTTGAACTCGAGATGGTATAAGGTGGTATTTGATGTTAAAGTGTAACACCCTATATTCTACTTATAACACCCTATAACACTCTGTATTTTAACTTGAGGTAGCCTTGTTGTATAGGTAAGGTTCCAAGTTTATTAAGTGACTGATGGTTTAATACATATTTGAAGGATATTATAATATTTGGTATATTTCAACATGTGTTTAGCTTAGTTAACCTCGGCGGAAGTGTTTAAACTCGAGATAGTAAGTAACTATTCTAGTTTAAGGTTTAAAGTATCCAAGTATACATAAGTGTTTAGTTAAAGCAAAAGGGTTAAGATTTTAGAAAATAAGTGTTCAGTTAAAGCAAAGGGGTTAAGATGTTAGAAAATAGAATAAAATAAGTGAGTTACTTGCTTGACTTAAATTAATCTAGTAGGTGACAAGTAGGTGTATCACCTACTTTGACTTATTGACCATTCTAAGGAACCAAGCAGGTTCTTTACCTACAAAGGCTTTTTGACCAACTTGAAGGGCCAAGTAGGAGCACCGCCTACTTGAATTAATCCAGGCCCAAATTGATTGGAAGAAGAGGTGAAGAATGGTCGGCCAAGGCCCAATAATTTTAAGTCCACCAAGGCACAAGTTAAATGTCCAAGTAGGTGAATCACCTACTATACCATTTATGGAGCAATGTAAGCCAATAAAGTCGTCCAAAAGGAGGCCCATTTAAAGGGTTGAATACCAACTCATTTGACTCATTTCTAACTTGCAAGAAATCAGAATTCTTGACTTTTCTCTCTTGTTCTCTCTTAGCTTCATATAGCAACCATAAAATACCATTAGGGTTCTTGAATATTATCCTTCTATTTAAGCTAAGTTGAAGTAGGGTTCAAGCTCTTGAAAAAATGTAAGTTAGGGGAAATAAAAATCTCCACCAAATAAGGTAAGCTATTGAAATTTTTGTCCCTTTCTTGTGCTTGAACTGATTAGGGAATATGTGTGTGTTGATGAGTTTGGGATTATTTCTTTTACATGGTGTTATCTTTGGGAGAACGTTATGGTGGTATATGGATGTTAGGACAGCCATGGAAGGGTTTTCCCTTTATCTTCAATTATGAGCTCATTAGAGCATTTCAAGTGTAATGTTATTAGGAACTCTCGAGATAGTAATAGTAAGCCATGAGTTCACATTTCCCTACCGCATTGTGATTTTTAAGGACTGTTTGGTGTATAGTATGATAAGGGGTATGACTAGCTGTGTAGAGAAGTCGTGGAGACATTAAAAGGGAATGAACATTACAGGATGTGGTGATACACCACTTAATTATGTGTTGCATGAGCTTAATGCCTACCACACTTTTGTATATTACTTTATATGCATTATGCAGCCAATGGAGTTTTAAAAAGGGCGGACCTTATAGACGTGATTAAAGGAAAAAGGGAGGAAAGAACAACTTAATTTGATAAATTGCTGGCTTACTGCCCAATTATTGTTTTGGTGAAATCAAAAGCCTAAATTGGTTGATTATCTATTTGTCCTAGAATTATCACATATTTCATTGTAGATTAATAATCCAAGGGGAGAAGGTCAATTTGTTGTAACACCCGAGTAAGGCTATTCTAGTTCATATTCTTTGGCATGAAGTCTTATACTTGTGCACCAACAAAGTGAGCTTCCTAAATGATTTTTATGGTAAAAGATACCTAAATTATTTTTATGGTAAAAGATACATAGTGACGGTGTACAATTCCTATTATAATTAATGGACCTTTTCCCTACTGTCTGTGGTCTCAAAAATGTGTCAAAGTGTAACATGTTTCTCTTATATGAGTCAATAAGACCTATATTGCACATGTTAAGAGTGTTCATATGTTGTATATACCATATGTCCATACATTACCAAATTACTAATCGTCTATTTAGTCATATACTTCATTGACTCACATGTTCACATGTTACTTTCATTGGATATCACTTCCATGGTGTTAGGCTATAATGTTACCCCATAGAACTCTTACTTGTTCAATTATACATTTTATGCCCCTAATTGAAATGTTTATTTGTCCTAGAGTAGAATCTTCCACGTGCTTCACATATATTCTTTCATTTGGCATGGCCTACTAAGTAGTTATTATATAGTCCTTACCTCTTCAATTGAGGAGTTATATGTCTACACTTGATATGCACATATGCCCTCATTTGAAATGTCTAAATGTGTTTTAAATGAACCACATACGTAGAATCACTTGATCACTTGTTATACACCTTAATGTCTCATTTGCTTCATGCCCAAAGTCCTTACTTGTCACATGCCTTCATGGCTCATTTGTGTATATGCTTGGTGCCTAATGAGGTTCATTGAATCATATAAGTTCCTAAGTATCTCATTAAAGTTACATTTTGTTTCTATGTCATTGTAACTGCCTCAAGCATATTATTCACATATCCATACCACCAAACTAACAATCTCAAATAATAAAGAAATAATGTAAAGTAAATTTGTATATTGATGGGTGGTAGCTCAGAAGTTATAATACCTAGCATAGGCCGATCCCAATTTATCTATTTAGGGGTGGTAGCTCAGGGATTATAATACCTAGCATGGGCTAATCCCAATTCATATATATTTGTTGTAGCTCAGGGAAAATGCCTAGCATAAACCAATCCTAATTCATGTATTTATGGGTGGTAGCTCAGGGGTGAAAGCTTATTAAGGGTTGATCCCAATTTGATTTTTATGAGGACAACATCCTAAGGGTTAAATGCCTAGCATGGGTCATCCTCTCTTACCACTGATTAGCTAGTCATTTGTATCACATGCCTTACAAAGTTGATAAACCAAAGAAGAGCAAAGTAAAATAAAAAATGTAACTTACATGATTCCACAAGTATAAACAAAGGTGATCTATTATCCTTATCTATACATTTGTACCTAATTTTATTTGAGCTCTTATTTTACATATAGTTACTTTATGTCTTACATATTCAATACATTCTTTAATACTAACGTCCCTCATGGGAGACGCTATGTTTCATGCCGCAAGTATAGGTAGTTCAGCTAATAGGTCTCTCCAATAGAAGCATAGGATACTCAGTAACATTTGGTGAGCTTCAGGTTGATTTGGGGCTTTGCCTAGTCTTTAGCATATATTTTGATATTGTATTATAGTTAAAGGTATGGTGGGATACTGTCCCAACCTATGTTAAGTTATATATCTCTTAAAGTCTTTGTAGACTACTGTTAACGTAAAGCACAATTGTGTCTTGTTTTCTAGTAATTAAGGCCTCAAAGTCCAAGTCATGTATATCTATTATAGCCCTGATATATTGATCTTTTATTAGGGCGTCTTGCCTATACTTGTCAAAGCCTTATAATTATCACAGTTACATGTATGGTAAACACAAGGTATAAGTTGGTTCTCTATGGCCTTTAGGTCATCGGGTATCTATCCATCTCAATAGGATTTGAGGCGTTACATGGGTGGATGCCTATTCTATTTTCTTCTCCACTGTGTCTACTTTGTTCACTAGCTTACTCTTTGTATGAGCAATGATTTTTAGGGAATGGCCGATACTAGTTAGCGCCTTGTTTTGTCACACGACTTTCTTATTGCCAGTTGAGTGTTTCCTTAATATCACTCGAGTGTATCTTCTCTCCCAATTATAGGATCACATTCTTTTGTGGTATTTTTGGAGCATGGCTTGGGTTATCTTTTTCAAATATTTGGTTTAGTAGGAAATCATATGTGTGATTGGAGCTAGTAGGGGATATAATGAACATTTGAGGCTAGGACTCTTTTCTGGTTTGGGAGTTATCATTTTTGGATGGAGTGGGTAAGGCTGGCCAATTTTGGGGTGTGTATGAGACAAGGGATTCATAAACGGCTCAGAAAACCAATAGATGGGTCTCCTTCCTAGTATTTTTTCTTTAATTTCCTTTTACAGTTTCCTTTATTTATAATCTTTTCCTATTTGGCTTTGGCATGACAGTATTCATCCCATTCCATGTAATCCTCCTAACACTCCTTGCAGTCACAGTCTATGTTCCATGAGTAATATCCTTTAAACGTGACATTTGTACCAGTGTACACCATGTGTGTTATGATTGAATTGTGGTATATAATCATGTTCACAAATAAAGCTACTGAGGAACCAAGATTTGGTTTTTGGGTCCTCTGCTTTTTCAAAATCATTGGAAGGTTGGTACATGTGGATAAAGAAGGCTATTTTATGAGGCTTTTTAAGGTGAGAGTGGTCGAAGCTTATAGTGACCATGTCATCATGTTTTTAGGTGAAAGTAGGTTCAGAGGACTGGAGAGGTTGAGGATGGTGTCTAAACTTTTCATAGTTTGTGACACATGAGTCTGGAAGAATTTTGACAAATTCCTCCTTGGATATTTTCCTCGATATCTAAGTGGACTGGTGATTCCATAAATGGCATCTACGCTTAGGAACAAAGCATTTTCATCACCTAGAAGAGAGAGATCCATGGCATGGTTCTGCATTCACCAAGCTATCTAGTAGTGAAGAGTGGCTTGAATTGTATTTCTAGCTTGTGGAGCTCCTAGAATTTGAACCTGTATCTTTAACGCCTCTATCAGATATAGATCAGAGAGAGACATATTAAAGTTGGCAATATGATAACATAGATAGTCATGACATTGAGGGTGATCTCCGACGTACCTAAGTTCGCATATTGGTACTCATTGTATCTAGTATTCAGAAGTGAAAGACACATCACAATAGGTTGGACATTTCTTTCGTGATATGTCAATCCAGCTCTGACCACACCAAAATAGATATGGGTGAATCCCTGGTTTTTCCACTATTGTGGAAAATCCTCTGACATTTGTAGGGTGATGAATTGTTCCTCCTGAGTTGAAACAATAGGGTGTTGGTCAAGTTTTTGTGCAGCAACATATTCCTTAACTCCTTTTGTCTTTAATTGGACCAAGGAATGGATTGGCAACCACGGGTTGCATGACTTTTTTACAATGGCTGAATAAGGGTTTAGGGGAGGTAGATATGTGAAAGATATTTTATTTTTTGGTGATAACACATCTACTTCATAGAGATAGTCATATTTACATGATAGCATTTTACTGAGTGTGGGAGACATGTTTATTTGTGCTAAGGATTTACATGGACTAGATGTAACATCCCGTACATTTATGACCTTACTTGACAACCTTGAACCATGTTTACCCCAGGTTCGAGAGCAATAAGTATGTACCTTGTATTGATATTGGTGGAAGATTCGATAGTGCGCTAGTAAATGTGTTTAGACTTTTGTAGGAAGCGTTTGTGACTTTTGGGTGCATTTTAGGAGTGATAAATGAGGCTTGAAGGACATCCAAGCAAAGGATCTTAAAGATAAAAGGCAAGCAAAAGGTTGGAACTTGAAAGATCCAACAAAAATCCACAAAGAAAAGTCAAAATAAAAAACTAAGTATGGGGCACTGCAGGTGGCGTACCAGGCCGATTTGGCCTAAATTTTTGTTGGCATAGGAAGCAAGGGGGCATGCCAGGCCACCCCTGCTCACCTTTCAAATGCTGGAATTCTCTCTAAGTGTCTAGGGCGTCCGGGAGCGTGTCGGGGTGCTTTTTGCCTAATTTCTTCTACGATTATTAGTCTATAAAGAGGCCTCTTGGGTTATGGTATCATTATCCCATCATAGTAGGACTACTCTCGAGCAAGTTTGACATCCGAGTTGGGATTAATTCTTTGTCACAAGTGTTTTTATCAAATTATTTTAAATTAGGCCATAAGAGGCAAAAATCGCGTATTCTTGAGGATTGAGGCTACGAATGTGAATCTCGCGAGTTGAATATTATCTTAACATTATGGAATTATTTAAACATGATATAATGAGAGTATTATACATTGAAATTGGTGGGCTAAGTTAATATGTGTAAATGGGCTCAATTTGAGGCCCAAAATGGAATAAAATGCATGGCCCAAAAGGGCAAAATGACCCAATCTTTCCATTGACCAAGTAAACATGTTATGATTGTACCAAGTGTGGCTAAGGATTACTTGAGGTCTATATAAAGGCCCCAAAAATCAGATTTTAATCACTCAAACACACATGCCATATTCTAGAATTTTCAAGAAAACATTCTTATCTTCTCTTAAACCCTAAGCACTAAGCAACCATTTGTTGGACAAGATCATCATCTCTCAAGCTTGGGTAAGTATTTAATTTTATGTTTAATATATTATATGCATAAGAGAATATGTAGATCATTATGGCTATGTCTAAAGGTGTTGAATAGTGCACTTTTGCTTTTTGGAAAAAGATGTGTTATCCATGAGATTTGAACTTGAAAAAGGACTTGAGGTTCTTATGAAAGGGCATGGTATGGATGAAATATCAACATGTATGGTGTGGTTATGTTCCTTAACTTGTTATTTTTCTATAAGTATGAATTGTGGGATTTTGTCGATATGTTGTTATGAGGTGTATTGAGGTGACTTGATGGAGTAATTGTGACGTCGTGTTAATGAAGAAACGTAAAGGATGAACTTGGTGTGAAATGCTATTGAGTTGTGATGTTTTGGTCAATGTTGGGCATGTTGTGGTATTATTGGTATGACCATGCCGTAAATGGTATTGTAAGTGGGTAAATGACGTTATAAGGCAAACATGTAACTCATTATTCATCTTATGCACTTGTAAGGTAGTTGATTGTTAATGTAAGCTCCGTTATGTAATTGTGTTGTAGAGTGAAAAGTAAGGAAGGAGATGGACTATTGTGTTCACGTATAGGATTGTATAGTCATATTGAGGAGATAAGGTATGTAAGGTTACTCTTTCAGTATCCTTCTGCAGCAGATATTGTTCACATTGTTATAGTAGTTGTTCCATTCCGAAATATTCTAAGGTATCTCATTCAGGTTTGATATATATTGTTATCCACATGTTTCCTATTCATTGATCAATTGGCATTCTTTTGTCTCTTATCCATGGACTGAAGTTCCTAAGCTATCATAATGTTGTAATTACTAAAAGAACTATCTCAAGAAAAGTGATGATGTAAGGAAAATCTACTCATTCTTGAGTAGCATATACAATAACGTTGTGTTCCAAAGCTCTAATAATGTTGCGACTATTAACATATCACTCTCTCACAAGAAAATTTATCAATCTTACACAACCAAAGTATCAATCTCATGAAAATTAAAGGGGTGAAGTAATGTATGTATGTGTTCCAAGTTTCAAGAATGTTTCAATCACCAAGGTATCACTCTTAGAAGAAAGAATAATGAAAGAAAAAAGTAATGTATAATTGATGAGTATTCTTGGGTGGTATCCCAGGGGTGAAAAGAACACCTAGCATGGGTCGATCCCGCCACTACCCACTAATAAAGTGGATGACTACCCACCAAAAAGGTGGAAGACTACCTACCAAAAAGGTGGATCACTACCCACTAATAAAGTGGATGACTACCCACCAATAAGGTGGATGACTACCCACCGATAAGCTGGATGACCACATTAACCCACCAATAAGGTGGATGACTAATTATAATGATGATGAGCGTAAAAGCAAAGAAAGAAATCTCTTGAATAAAGGCAAATCTCTTGAATGAAGGTGTATATGAAAGATATTATATGAATAATAAGGACATGAATGATTGATCGAAAATGACAATAACAGAAGACATGTACATGGTTCCACATATAAAACGATGGTTTATCCACATTGACTATTCTTTTATATTTGACTCTATTGTTGTTATTATATATGATGCAGTTTCATATGAGCCTTACATACTCAGTACATTCTTCGTACTGACCCCCCTTGGGGGATTTACCTTACTTGCTGCAAGTACAGATGCTAGTAGACCTCCACTGTAGGCTACGAGTCATCCACGGATCATTGGGGAGCTCCAGTTGGTTCGGGGCTTTCCGAGTCATATGTGTTCATGATTTTGGTATTGTAAATATTGTATAAAGCGGGGACTTTTTCCGACTGTAGGTTGATTATGTACATGCATTGGTTAGAGGCTTTGTAGACGTATGTGGGAAAATGAATGCAAGAGCTGTGGGACCATATTGACTTGATGGCCCTAACAGCCAAGTTTCATATATTGTATATGTTTTCCATGACTTCCGCCATTGGCATTTTTTTATTATATGGAATAGAATGATATTCATACAGAATCATGCATATGAGAGTACATGAGTAAAGATTGGTTCTCTCAGGCCTCAACGGCTTTGGGTGTCAGTCCGTCCTGAATGGTATTTGGGTCATCACAAAAGTGGTATCAGAGTAAGTCGTCCTAAGGGTGTCTACAAAGCCATGTCTGAGTAGAGTCTTGCTTATGGATGTGTTGCGCGCCACATTTATAAGTAGGAGGCTACGGGACATCTAGGAGTTGTTTCATTTCTTCATTTCTAGATCGTGCAATAGAGCCAATGTTGTGAGTGAAAATTTTATCTGACCATGGAATTGGTTTTCTTGTTTATAGTAAAATGCCGATCACAAGATGAGGTAGAGGCAAAGGTAAGTAGGTAGATATGCCGGAGAAAGAATGAGTAAATCACCACCTGACCAAGCTAGTCAAAGTGGGGATGACACTGAAATTTCATCACGGTCTACTTCTACTCTTCCATTTCCTGAAGAACCGAGGGGTAGAAAAGTACCGACAGAACCTCCTGCAAATGCGATTGATCAGGATTTAAGAAATGCAGTGCATATGTTGACACAGATAGTTGTTGCAAAAATTCAAGGACAAGTTGGTCCAATGACAGGCAATGACAGTGGGGCTAGAGTAGCTAGTCGGAGAACACAGGATTTTCTGAAATTAGACCCTCCCATATTCACTGGGTTAGACACAAAAGCAGATCCACAGGACTTTGTAGATCAAATTCAAAGGGCTCTAGAGGTTATGCATGTGAATGGTATTGAAACAGTTGAACTTGTGGCCTATAGATTGAAAGGTGAAGCTATATTATGGTATGAAGACTGGAAAAGATCAAGGGGTATTGATGTACCTCCAATTGGTTGGGAGGAATTCAAAACAGCCTTTCTTGATCACTACCTCCCATATGAGATTCGACAGGCCCGTGCATACCAATTTCTAAATCTCGTCAAGGGAATATGAGTGTTAGAGAATATAGTCTGCAGTTTAACTCTTTGGCTCGATATGCTCCAAATGTGGTAGCCACAATGGAAGACAGAGTCCATCGATATGTAGAAAGATTATAGCCATACTTGGTAAGGGACTGTACCATTGTTGCTTTGAACAAAGATATGGACATAGCTAGAATACAGGCCTTTGCACAAAAGATGGAGGATCAGAGGCAACGAAGGAGGTTACATGAATTTGAAAAAGGGATTTCAAAAGGGCTAGACTAATAAGACAGTTCATGGTGTCCCAAGGAGGATCTGGGCCTTGGAGTTCTCCTCAACCGCCTAGACCATCATTTCTTCCCCTACAGACCGAGGGTCTAGAGGCAGTCATGCGGGGCAGAGCAGTGTGGTTTGAGGTTCACAGACAGTAAGATTTTCTAGACAACTGTGCCAGCACTGCGGGAAGTTTCATTCAGGTGAACGCTGGTACGGACCAAATGTTTGCTTGCGATGCGGTATGTCGGGGCATCTGACGAGAGATTGTCTAGGGGACACGGGTAGTATGGCATGACCTACGGGATCAGCTGTTGTGGCATCATCTTCTGGTGTACAACCTGCTAGTCGTGGGAAAGGTGCTAGTTTAATCAAGTAGTTGATGATCGTAGATTGAGTGTTTAGGGTAGATTCTCTAAATTGCTCGTGTTAACTTCTTCTAGCTTAATCAATTATCAAGTTTCCCTCTTTGTGGATTCATTTTATTTTTCTTTTCTTTGATTGAGTCGGAATTCTTGTTGATTGAATGGATTCAATTGAAAGGTAAAGGTATAAAGTCCTTTGTTGCTCATAAATCCGATCAAATTTCAATAATTCCATATATCTGTTTATTTATTTCAATTTTCCATATTTTGATTCTAGTTTCCTACTAGGATCATTATCATCTTTGTATCAGAGCTTAGGTTAAAGAGTTGTTCCAACAATTCTTAATCCTAGGTTCATAATCTGAAAATTATGCCAAAAAAAATTGGGTCAAAAATTTCAAAATCAAAAAAAAAAAAAACTAGTGTGATTCGTGTATTTGTTTGAGTTTCTAACACTAGATCAGTGTTCTCTAGTGTTTTGAAGTTTGGATTTGAAATTTGGCTTGATTTGAAGTTTTTTGGAAATTTCACCATTGCTGAGCTTGAAAATCTTGAAGAAGGTGAAGTGAGTTTATTGATTGAGGCAAAATTGGAGGTTCAATTGTATTGGAGTTTGTATCCCTAGTAAATTGAAGCTCAGATCTAAAATTTGAAGGCAAACGGAGTTAAATTTCACTAGGGTCAATTTTGTTCTTCATGGTTTGAAGAAATTGCAAGTGTGTTTGATCTGTGGGAGCAATTGGTTTGAAATTGGAGCCTAAAATTATTAGAGTTGTCATGTAGTGTTGAAAGGAGCTTGTGTTTAAAATTTTGTGTCAATCGGAGCCTGTTTGGTTGAGGTTGAATTTTTGAATTTTCGTTAAGTTCATGGCGTTCTTCAAAGCTTGAAGATGGATAAAATGGGTTTATTTTTTGCTTAGAATTGAGGGATAAAAACTATTGGGGTTCGTTCCCTATGTTGAGGGGAAGCTACTCCTAAATTTTGAGCTAATTCCTAATTGATTTGAGGGTATTGGGATTTAGTGTGTGTTCTTAGTGTTTTACGTGTACTTGGAGTCTTCAAATTGTTCTTGAAGAAGAAGAACGAAAAAAGTACACTTTGATCCAAATTATTTAAGTCAAAGTTGGTCCAAGTGTTTGTGGGTCCAAGTATATATATATACTTACATATATTTGAAAAAAACAAAAAATCTAGTCAGTAGTCACCTGCCACATCAGCAGGCAGCGCCTAGTCAGCACTTGCATCAGCATTGCATCAGTGCCTGGCAGCTCCAATTTTCATCCATTTTTCAAGGTTTTTCTTTACTTTTTGGGGATTTTCTCCATGGATTTCAACCAAACTTCTTCCTAAATAATTTTTTTAGTCCCAATCTTGATAAATTAGTTTCTTTTTATTAATTTTATCCTTTATTTGGCTTCATAACTTGATTTTACTTAGTAGATTACCCTACTAAATATTATCAAGTTCTTTGAGTTTGATTTTTTTTTCTTGTGTTTTTCTTTGTGTGCTTTTCTCGTTTTAATTCATTGTTAATTTTCTTGATTCAAGTTCATTAGTTTTAATTGAGTCATCCTTCTTTCAAGAGTCACAAGGATCAATTTTTCCACAAAAATAGGTGGCTTTGAATTGATTGAGCGAAGCTAGTTCACAAGCAATCATGAGAAGAAGCCGTAGAAGGTGAGTTGAGAGTTCATATACGAGTGACGTGAGTCTTTTATTACTAACCTCGTGTGTTGAGTTTTGTAGGTACAAAAGGTGATATAAAGGAGAATGTCATTCATAGCTTCAGATTATTGTAGAGATGACATAAGTGAGTATGCTTGTAGCCACATGAGCTATGAGTATAGTGATGATGAGCCACATGAAGGTTCTTTGAGTTCTTGTGGGCAAAGTAATGCAGCTCATGAGTATGATGGTGAATCCAATGAAGGATATAATGGTCCAAGTCCAAGAGATTATGATCGATATGGTGATGAGGATTACTATACCGAAGATGAATATGAGATGCATAGAGCTTATAGATATTATGATGAACATGAAGTAGTAGAAGTATCTTATGATGAATTTAATAGTGAAGATGAAGGGTACGGGGGTTCTCATATTACACACCATGGTGATGAAAATGATGTGATGTATGATTCTTTCTCCCATATGTCTTATGAACTCTTTGAGGAGGATTGTGATAAAAGGGGAAGTTGTTGAGATGAATTACCTTTCTCATCTTGTGATACTTCCTATCCTAGTCGAGGGGGTATAAAAGTGTGGGTGGAACCAATTCAAAGACGCCATCTAGATCATAGGTGAAGAACATTCTCTAATTCTTATGGTGCAAGAACTTGTACTTCTTATCCTCATTCGAATGTGACTAGTTCTCCATATGGTGATGTTGGAGGTAGGATGGAAAGATCCATAGGCCATGGAAGTAGAGTAAGATCAATGTTTCAAGATATGCAAGACCCATAGAGGCTGATTCTTAGAACAAAAGTGACTATTTTTGGTGTTGTGGGGTTTGATCTTATACTTGATGATCAATGTCTTATCCATGTAATATCCCATGAAGTGATGGAATAGTTTTGGTTATCTTTTCATCCAATTCAAAATCCTATTCAACATGTAAGAGGGTTTTGGATTGATCAACAAGTAAGGGTGCTTATTTCACTTGGGAAGTATCAAGAAGAGGTATGGTATGGTGTAGGCATATTGGATACTTGTAGTATCTATTTGGGATTTTCTAGCTTCCAAAATCATAATGCCTCATATGTGCGCGACTCCAATATTGAAAACAAAGGTGAAAACAATCATTCATATGAGCTACGAGGTGACAAAGCTAAACCTTACACTTTGTTGAAAGTAAAAGATCAGTATGGCTGGTAGCCAATTGAGTGTAAGTGATAGTTTGTTTTTATGTGAGCTTAATTATTCTTTGCCACATAATGATAATGTATTTGTTAAGAGTGTTCATACACTAGTTGATCTTATTGATGAACAAATTGATCCTTCTTGTAAGATCAATTTGTGTCCACCTAGTGTTGACTCTTGTGCCTTGAATGATAGTACATTGTCATGTGATTCTTTGCCATGTTTTGATAATGTGCATGTTAAGCATATGGAACACTAGTTGATCATATTGATTACCGAATTAATTCTTCTAGTAAGATCAATTTATGTCTACCTAGTGTAGATACATGTGTTTTGAATGATAGTTCATTATCAAGTCTGATCAAATTATGTGTAATGATGATTCACAAATTAAGGAGTTTTGTGATGAACTTAGGGAACCTCAATTTAGTGATGGCACTGATATAGTTAGTCATGTAGATAGTCATGTGAAGTCATTGCACCTAAATGATGAATCCTTGAATTGTGATTTCGTTCCTTGTTCTTCTCATGAGGATTTTGAGGTGGAATGTATTTTTAAGGATAATCCCTTGTTTGATGTTAACTTGACTAATCAAGGTGAAATTCATAGTGGTGTGTCTTGCCATGATAGAAGTGTATCCCCTCTTGAAGGCTACCAAGTGATTGAGAATCCACTATGGTATGATGACACACTTTTTGAAGATAGAACTCTCTTCAAAGAAGATGATAGTACATTTATTGGAGGGGTTAGTGGTCAAATGAAAAGGGATGTTTGTTCTCCAATGACCCCTTCATTCTTGTGTGACCATTCTTGATTAAGGCCTTAATGCTTGTGGATCAAAAGGTGATTCTATATATTGGCACACCTCGGATGAAGTTCATTTTAAGTAACACCTTTCTCTACTACTTGTTTGCATATGATAACCCTTTGCTAAAATGTAGTTTCATGCTTGTGAACCCAAAGGCAAATGTGTCATTGCCTATTTTAGGAGTTTTCTATATACGTGCATCCTTATTTGACATGCTTGCACTTAAGTTGAGTGACCTACAACTAAAGTATGCTAAGTGGTTTGCTTATTTGTGAGGGAGTCCATGGATATTAAAGGCTCATTGTCACCTTCAAAGGGTTGGATAAGTTGAGTTTTCAAATGGAACTTTTGGAAGCATGCTTGATACTATGATAGGAGGGACCCCAACTCATTGGCAGTACTACTTGATATAGAGTGATTTGACTCCTAATATATCCCTTGGCCATTATAGTAGCATGGTTTTTTTGGTGCACTTCCTTTTTTTGGGAAGTTTCTTAATAGAGAGTGTTGTTTTGTGCTTAAAATGTCTCTCCTTATCTACTGGTGTCCTTATCTTTTGGCACACCCTAGATAAGTACAGTGAGCTTAGAACCTTTCTCTACTACCTCTTTACTCATAATGTTATCCATGTTGGTATGGGATTTGTTCACTATAGAGGTAAAGGTATATAGGTCTTGCACTTTTTTGACCCAGATGAGCCCTTATCAGTGATTGCACCACTTTTGGGATGGTTTTGTTGCAAGGAAATGAAAAAATTATGTCTTATGGCTCCTAAAGTATATGTTATATCATCTCTTAGGATTTTTGATTCCATTAAGACCTTTGTAGTTTCCTTGTCTCATGATGTTGCTTATGACCAATTCCTTTGCACCTTATAAGATGAATGGATTTTATTTAATATAAAGGGTAGTTGGTTGTATTTCAAATGTTTGTCTCCTTGGCAAGTTGGTATGATTGATAACCCTTGTGATAACCCTCATGCTATGATGATATCTTTGTTGTTTTTCCTTCTCATATTTTTGCAAGGTTTGGATTCGAGGATAAATCTTTTTAAAGAAGGGGAGAATGATATGAGCATGATTAGCTTGGGGGAAGCCATGGAGTAATAAATGCATAACGCCATAGGTGATTAAGATGCCATTTGGACAATCAAGAAGGGACCTTGTGGGTTATTTCGTAAATAGCCACTTTTGAGCAATTTTTGTAATAGGCTATTGGTGTAAAGGCAATAACTATAAATAGTGTCCTTAGTTATTTTCTTCCTTAGATTATGATGAGATTATGACTTTGAGAGCTTTTAAGCTTGTATTTTCTAGGTGAAGACTAGCATTAGGTTAATAAAGTAGTTGATAATCATAGATTATGTGTTTATGGTGGATTCTCTAAATTGCTCGTGTTAACTTCTTCTATCTTAATCAATCATCGAGTTTCCCTCTTTATGGGTTCAATTTGGTTTTCTAGTCTTTGATTGAGTCAGAACTCTTGTTGATTGATTGGATTCAATTGAGAGGTGAAGGTATAAAGTCCTTTGTTACTCATAAATCCGATCGTATTTCAATAATTCCACATAGCTTTTTCTTTATTTCAATTTTCCACATTTTGATTCTAGTTTCCGACTAGGATCGTTATCAGTCACACAGTTCTATCCTAATAAAAACAAAATACATGGCAAACTTTATTCAAATCGGGCCCCACTAAAATGTGATGGAGCCTTAAAAAATAAAACATAAAACTAGACTGTTGTTGGCATATGATAGCATGTGCAAGCAGGTGGGTGAGCAGCTTGTAAGCATCTTGTAATTAGGTGGGAAAGCTACTTGGAGGTGTTTTACAAACAGATGGGTAAGCTAATTGTAGGTGGTTTTTAAGGAGGTGGATAAGCAGCTTATAGGAAGATGGGTAGGCAAACTTAACTGGGAAGATTTGAGGTAAACTTTAGCATGTGATTTGGGTGAAAGGTAATTTTGTGGAGGTGGTGCTAAATGGTAATTTCTTGCACATGTCATCAGGCATTATTCGAATGCACAGTGTTTGAAGGTGTTGATGGCGTTCTTATATATCTTTTCTCCATCCACCAGTCGATGCCATGTTTTTATTTGAATAGCTCCTTGTTTTCCAGGCTTCGCTCCAGCACCCTGGTGAAGTATTTGTTCCTATTGGATGGTCCTGCTACATTGAGTTCCCATTTTTGAGATGAAACATTTAATCTTATGCTGGTGACAGACTAAGTAACTTCATCTCTGGTGATTTCATATGGAACTTAATATTACTTAACTGGTCAGACCTTTTCCCAGTGGGGATGGTTGTCACCGTAATTTCATCGTGCCCATTTATATGGCCATATTTCTTTCGGGGTGAACCTATTTTTCTAAAAGATAAATCTTTGAGCTTCTTGATATTTTTATTCCAAAGACAGAATCGAAATGGGAAATTTTCAATAGAAGGAAATCTCCGGCTGGGCATAAAGCTAGTTATTGATAATCTTTACAAAATAGTGTAGCATGAATATCTTAGCATCGTAGGAATTTTTGAAGCAATGAATCCACCATCTTCATGGTTGGAACCACAATAGAAACCTCTGAAGAGGAGGTATGATTCTGTCAAAATTACTAATAAGGTTACATTTGAACTCCATGAGAATGTAGTATTGATGACATAGGTACCGGAATAACCATAGGAGTTCTTAGAGAAAATCATCAGCCAACAGTATGAGCAAATGGCAAAATAGAAACTCCGGCGGGGGGGACACTAAAAGGTTTGAGGATGGATCCTCCATATTTTCTAAAAACCTGGAGCTCGTAGAAGGTCCTTCATTCCATAATGATGGATGGATCAAAGAGACCTATGTACTGAGAAAATAATTCTAGTGGATAATTTGTCATTTCAGATGTAAAGGCTCTTAGTGTGTTTAACATTAAGAGTGGCTGGCAGGTTTCTCTGTGATTTCTTTATCACCAGTTATGGGGAATAACTTTGAGATTGATATATGTGGCTTGAACTATTTCCTAAAAGCTATTCCTTTAGTTCTTATCTCAAGTCAGTCCTTGAGTTGTTTATAGATATCAAACTCGATGATGAGGTGCTTAGTGAACTGTAAATTGGTTCAGAACTATAAGCCCGGGAAGAACTCAATCATGATCGGGTGCTTAGTGCTGACCTTGATTGTTAGGATTTCCTTTGATGGTGTGCTAAATTCTTTTAATTGAGATATACATAGATCATTAGAAAGTATAGTTGGGTTGAGGATAGAAGATGTGGCTCATGTATCCATGAGAGAAATGACCTATACTAGTCTATTCAAATTGGATAAATAGATAGCCAACTAAACATGAGGGGTGTCTATATCCTAGATGAGGTTGACATCTTCTTTTTTTTCTTTGGATAGATAGTCTATACCATGGCTTAATTCTTCATGGGCATCGCCTGTGGCTTCAGTGCATTCTATAATCCCTGAGAATGCTTGAGAACCTCAAAGTGAATTCTGACAGAATCATGTACTTCTCTTGTTTGACCAGATACTTGGGTACCATCTAAGTAAAGAAATCTTAGACCCTCTAAGTCCAGGTTGATACTTTGGCATCATTAAGAGTGAAAGTATGAAATCCAGTTCCAACGGGTTTTGTTATTAATGTCGTTAGCTCTGGTCTCCTTTTTGGGATTTGATCATCTGTCATTCCATCTTGTTTGTCATCTACCTTAGAGACTTTTGGTTCTTTAGACTGGTTCATGAATATCGAGGGATAGTCTTCTTTTTTTGATTCTAGTAAGGATTCAGTTGTTTCTTTAACATATTTTTGGGAATCATCTAAAGAACCTTCACTATCTTCGATGTATCTATAAGTGGGATAATTATCCCCAGTTTTGGAATATTCATCCGTAGGGATACTATCAAATGAACCACTTACTTTCTGCTCTAGACTATCAGTAGGATTAGCATCATGGAAATCCTATTACATCTGAAATAGTCGTCTATGGGATCATATCCTTTAGGGAATAAAGCTCTAGAATAACTTGATCGGGGATGACCAAGTCGCCATCTGGGAAATCATGATATGGAAACAACCATTTATCACTGAGAAGTCCTTTATTTATGGAGTCCTAATCTTCATCTGGCACTTCAAGTTTGGGGATCATCTAGTCTTCATCTGGCACTTCAAGTTTGGGGATCATCTAGTCATCATCATGAATGATTAGACCTAGATCTGAGAAGATCAGTTCATCGTATGGATCAACGTAACTTGAGATCATCATGTTTCCTAGGTCTGCTTCTTTTGGACTAGTGCCAACTTTTTTCTTTCTTTTGGACTATTTTTGTGTTGCTTTAGCTTGTTTTGGGGCTGCAATAAAGTCTTTTCTTTCCCATACGAGTTTGGCAATGTCAAACTCCTATTTATCTTTTGGTACTAGAGCAAAAGTCATAGGCATATATGAAGTGGAAGGGAAAGTGGAAAAGATATGGCCCAGTTTTGGTGGTAAGTATGTATGTGGTGACATAAGAAATAGGGTAGATTTTGTGGGAGAGTCTTAGGTTATTTATGGTTTGAAGCTATCATATTTTAGCTTGATAGGTTATTTGATGGAGGCCATTTCTTTTTGTTGTTGGTCAAAGAAGTGGAATAGTGAGGTTTCTGGAGGACATATATCAAACTGTATGGTCTGCAGTCTGAGTTATAGTTCTTTGATAAGTCTAGTATGTTGGGTGGATGTCTGTTCCATTTTCTTCTCCATTGTGTCTATCTTGTTCACCACTTGCTCTATGTATGATCAACAGTTTTAAGGGAATGGTCTATGTTGGTTAGCGCCTTGTTTAGCACACGACATTCTTGAATTGCCAGTTTAGTGTTGCCTCTATGTCATTCAAGGGCATCTTTTCTCCCGATGGTAGGATAACATTCTTTTATGGTATTTTTTTTAGCATGGCACAGGTTATCATTTTCAAATGTTTGGTTTAGTGGGAAATCATATGTGTGACTGGAGCTAGTAGGGGATATCATGAACATTTAAGGCTCAGGCTCTTTCTAGTTTAGGAGGTTTCATTTTTGGATGGAGTGGGTAAGGCAGGCTAATCTTGGGTTTTGTATGAGATAAGAAATTAATATTCTTTCTCTTTCTTTGTCCAATTTGATATTTGGTAATACTGCTTATCATATTTCATCCTCTTGGCATTCATTATAGTCACAGAAGTCAATATCCTAGGGAAGTGTCACGTAAAAGGACATGTGTACCACTGTACGCAATAACCTGTATGAATGAAATGTTTTATCCAATCATGATCACTCATGCAGCTACTGAGGAACCAATCTATGGTTTCCAAGTCTGGGTCCTCCTCCTCTGCAAAATCATCAGAAAGTTGGTACATGTGGATAGAGAAGGTTATTTTGTGGGGCTTTTTAAGGTGGGAGTGATTAAAGCTAATAACGACCGTGTCATCATGTTTTTTGGTAAAAATAGGTTCAGTGGACTGGAAAGGTTAAGGATGGACTGTCAACTTCTCATAGTTTGTGACCCACGAGTCTAAGAAATTTGGACAAGTTCTTCCCTGGATATCTGCCACGGGATCTGGGTGCACTAGGTGGTTCCATTTGTGGCATCTACACCTAGGAACAAAGCATTTTTTCCACCTAGAAGAGATAGATCCATAGAATGGTTTTGGACTCACCAAGCTATCTGGTAGTGAAGAGTTGTCTGTATAGAATCTCTAACTTATGGAGCTCATAGGATTTGGACTTGTATCTTTAACGCCTCTATCAGATACTGATCATAGAGTTACATGTTGAAGTTGAGAAATATAGTGACAAAGACAGTCCATGTGTTGAGGGTGATCTCCAACGTACTCAAGTACGCATGTTGGTACTCAGTCTATCTAGTATCAAGAAGTGACAGACGCACCATAACAGGCTGGACTTTTCTTTTGTGATATGTCAACGCAACTCTAATAGCACTAAAATGGATGTGGGTGAATCCTTGGTTTTTCCACTATCGTGGAAAATCCTCTAGCATCTGGAGGGTGATGAACTTTTCCTCCTAAGTTTCAAGAATAGTGTGTTGGTGAAGTTTTGGTGAAGCACCGTATTCATTAACTCCTTTTGGATTTTGTTTGACCAAGGAATGGATTTGCACCCACAAATTGCATGACTTTTTAACAAAAACTGAATACGGGTTTAGGAGAGGTAGATATGTGGAAGATATGTTTTTTTTGGTTGTGACACATCTTCTTCATAGAGATAGTCGTATTTGCATAAGAGGGTTTTACTTTGTCATACCTCGAATTCCAATGGGGCGGACTGGCACCCGAAGCTGTTAAGGCCCGAGAGAACCAATCTTCATTCATGTACACTCATACGCATGTCACTCAATAAACATCACCATCACATATAGACATAAGTTGTCAATGGCGGGAGTCATGGAAAATATAAGATAACTATGAAACTTGGCTATTAGGGCCACCAAGTCAAAATAGACATACATTCTTTCATTCATCTCACCACGTACATCTACAAAGCCTCTAACAGATGCATATACATAACCAACCTAAATTCGGGACAAGTCCCCGCTTTATAAAACATTTACAATACCCATACAAATATACACATGTGTCTCGGAAAGCCCCGAACCAACTGGAGCTCACCAAAGATCTGCAAATGACCCGCAACCTACTATGGAGATCTACTAGTACCTGTGCCTTCAGCAAGTAAGGTAAGTCCCCCAAGGGATGTCAGTACGAAGAATGTACTGAGTATGTAAGGCTGTAAGAAACTGCATGATACATAAGTACTTCAATGATATCAAGTACAAGTGAAATAATCAATATGGATAAACCTCTGTTCTGTATATGTGGAACCATGTACATTGCTTTCATTACTTTCGTTTTCGATTATTCATTCATAGCTTTATCATTCATATAATATATCGTTCATATATACTTTCTTTCAAATGATATACTTTCATTCAAGTGCTTTACTTTCTTTGCTTTTACATTCATCCTTATTACCATTCATCCAGCTGATCAGTGGGCTATAGTACAATCATCCACCTTATCGGTGGGCCATAACATAATATCAACAATCATCCACCTTATCGTTGGGCCATAATATAATATCAACAATCATCCACCTTATCGCTGGGCCATAATATAATATAGTGTAAAATATCAACAATCATCCACCTTATCGGTGGGCCATAATATATATATATATATATATACATACATTACTTCATTCCTTACTTGTGAGAGACTGATACCTTTACTTGTGTGAGATTGATACACTGGTAGTTGAAACATTATTGGAACTTTGGAACCATGTTCACAATTATGTGACACATGAATAACAATTGATCAATGAATAAGGAACATGTGAATAACAATAGATGATAACCTGAAATGGGATACCTTAGAACCTTTCGGAATGGAACAAGTACAATGACAATGTGAACATTATGTGCTGCAGAAGGATACGGAAAGAGTAACCTTACATACCTTATCTTCCCAATATGAATACATAGTCCTATATGTGAATACAATAATCCAGCTCCTTCCTTACGTTTTACTCTACAACACAAGTTCATAATGGAGCTCATGTTAACAACTAGCTACCTTACAAGTGCATAAGATGACAATGAGTTACATGATTTCCCTATAACGTCATTTCACCCTTTACAATACCATTCACGGCATTGTCATACCCACAATACCACAACATTCCATACATTGACCAAGACATCATAACTCAATAGCATTTCACACCAAGTTATATCCTTTACGCTTTCGCGTTTTCACTACGCAGGGGCGGATCTATTAAGGAGGTTGGGGGTGCCACGGTGATAACGCTCAAATACACCCCAGAATAGAATGTAAGCGATCGTTAGCAATATAATTACCCAACTTGGAGTCAGGGTCGAATCCACGAGGAATGAATGCAATAGCTTTCACCTCTAAGTGTCAGAAGTAACTAGTGCTAACACGTGATGCTATAAGAATAATACACAGAAGTAAATGGGGGTTTTAGTGTTTGTTAATTTGTAACTTTTTAGACTTTTATAACTCAGGACACACCAATTCGAGAATTGAGTAGAGGAGTTAAAACCAAGAGTATAACGAGACTTGGGGTTATGCCATCGTAAGAGTTAATCTGTGTATGGGTGCGTCGAATATTTGACTATAGCTAGCTAAGAGTTATGGGTAGGTTAGATTACAGGTTCTTAGTGTCGATTTGTCAATCACACACCAGGGTTTCATGATTGGGTTCTTTCGAACACCTCAAAAGTGTAGCTTATGCAACCAATCTAAGACCTCAATTAACATCCTTACGTCTAAGAGATGCTATTAAATGAAACACATCAAGTTATTGTTCAAACCCATTCCTCACTCATATCCCCTTTGTCAAGGATGATAAGAGTTCTATAAGTAATTAGAGTTTGCAACCTCTAATTTAAATGAAAACATGGAATGAGATTAAAACCCATAGCAAATATCTAACAATACTCAATCAAACGAAACCCATACACTTATCACACCTTATTCGAGCATAACCCCAAGTAGAAAAATTAGCTACTCATAGAAAAAGATAGAAGATAATTACCAAAGTTCTCTTCCCAAACTTCCATGGAATTCAATTCCTTAAAAGAGTTTTTATTTGGAATTAATGCAAAAATCTAAGAATATAGCTTGTTTCTCTCCTTAGGGTTCACTCCTCTCTTTTATCTCCCTCAGAATGTCTAGAAAAGATCCTCTTAGAACTGGAAAAATTACATTTTTATAGCCAAAGAAATCGCGTCCAGACAAATGACAAAAGTGCCCCTGCCTAGCCATCTGCGCCAGCGCAGACGGGTGACCTGCGCGCGCAGGAGGCTGGCGCAGATGAAGCTGCCTTGCGCTGCCTAGTCCCTTCAATTGGCCACCTGCGTGCGCATCTCCTAGCCTGCGTGCGCAGGAGGCTAGCGCAGATGGCACTGCATTGTGCTGCTCCACTCCTAAGCCAGATACCTGCGTGTGCATCTCCTAACCTGCGTGCACAGGTGGTTGTTAATCTCCCAGGGTGTTAAATCCAGCATCTTTTCTTCACTTTTCGAACTCCCATTGACTCGTATGGTTAGCTCGGGCTCGAGTTCATCCATTACCTGCATACAAGAGCCATATAACCTGAAATTTATATCGAATCAATGCGAATTCCAAGATAATCCAAGCTCAAGTGTATTAAGAATCGGGTAAAATATCGACTTATCAACTTCCCCAAACTTAAACTATTGCGTGTCCTCAAGTAATCAAAAATACCTACAGGAAAAAGAAAAAGAATGCTCTTAATAGTGAACAACCACAAGGGACATCATTAAACCTTTAAACCTATAAAATTCAATCGGTTCCTCCAATAAGTCATGACAAACAAGCAAAACATGCTTTCTTTTTCACAACTCAATCCTCATTAACCAGGAGGCAAATTCCTCACACAATTCATTTTCAGGTTGGGCTGCTTCTCAAGATGTGACACAAGATTCTTCAGAGCTTGTCTCATCTCCAAATTGCAAATTGTCTTGCTCATTTTCCCAAATTGAAGGTGGGACATCACTCTCTCTTTCAAGATATCATTGCCTCTCACTTGAAAAAATTCTCCCCACCCCCACATGGTAATGTGATTCAGTGGGGGGGGGGGGGGTAAGGATAGAATGAACTCTCTCTCTCACTCCCACAAAGAAGTTCAAGTACCACACGTAGAACCATAGGCTTTCCCTTTGTGTCATTCGCCACTAATGGGGATCAACAAGGTTTTAAGTCACCAAGGACTTGCGGGCAATGACGAAGGTTTGGTTAAGGGTAAAGGTTTATGGATCAATTGACTAGAAGATTTCTCTAGACACCATCGCCTTAACATTTCTTAGGCCCACTTTTTTCAAGCTCTCCACCTTATTCACCTTTGAGTTGCCTTGTCTTTGCTATTCTTCTCTCTTCTTTTCTCTTTTTGTATATATAGCCTTCCCACCGAAATTCCCTCTTCATTTGCTTTTGAGGCCCTTTCATTCATTTATTAGCAACTCCTGCCTCTCCGATATATTTCTTTACTCATTTGCTTATGCAACAACCAATCATACACCTCTTCTTTTTTACAAATTTATACATCTCCCTTTTTTACTTAACTTTTAACTTCCATCTCAACCATTTTCACAATCATGCTTCTCCGAGCTCAGGCCTTTACTTAAATTGGTTCACATTAAGAATCATGCGATGTGTTTCCAGAGATTGAGTGATAGACAAGAAAAAGGGTTGTCGAAGACGAAGGTGGGGTGTCATAGTATGGTCATATCAAGAAGAAAGTAGTGAAAGGCTCAATTGGGTTAACTAGGGATAACTGTCAAGGTGGAAATTTAGGTCGAGTGGTGGACAAAAAGGCCTCGGGTCATCCTCTAAACCAAGTTAGGTCCCAAATTTCGCCTTGAATACACGCGGGGCAAGTTCTAGACTATCATGTGTGCACAAGAACTAATCAACAATCTCACCACACTAGGCACTTTTTCTTTAAAATAGAGAGCTAGTCTTTCCCCCCAACTTTGAGCAAATGAACTTGACAACCTACTCTAAGTCAGAGACTTAAGAAGCATGAGCCAAAAACTGAATTAACAGGTCACACACAAGAGGAGACTTGGACTTACTTTGCTCTTTTCTTTTCTAAAACAAAATCATTTTCTCAAATCATTTTTATTTTTTATTTTTATTTTTTTATTTTTTTTTTGTTTGCCATGACAATTTTAGAGGGACCTATGAATCTCTTCAATTTCCCCAAACTTACATTAGGACTAGCATACAAAAAGAACCCGGCAAGGGCACTATCCATATCACAACTTCACAAAGATGGGGCAATATTCGAATTAACAAAAATGGCCCGGCAAGGGCAATATCCGAATCAAAACTCCTAACCAGATGGAACCCAAATAGAATCATGAATTAATATTACAAACCATAAAGTACCAATGAATGAATTTGCCTACACCCCCACCCACCCCTAAAAAGTTTTGCATTGTCCCCAATGCAATCAATATAAGACAAAAAGGAAAGGGGTGAAAGACAAAACTCCCTGAGGCACACTAGGCGCTCGGATCGGTATCATGAGATGGCTGTGCTGATGCTGGGTCTGTAACAGAAGGAGCCTCGTCAGACTGGGCTCCTGTATGACTCACTACAAAAGGCCGAGAGCTAGGGCCAGCACCAACTTCCTGTGCCTGGAGCTCCTCAATGGACTTTCTTTTGGCCAATTCTACCTGCTGATCCTCAGACAGCCCCGTGCCAAACTCGATCTCTGTCTCTTCCCCCATAGGAGAATACCCAAACAAGTCCACAAATGGAAGGATGGGGCCAGTCTCTGCAGGTGGGATAGTGAACTGGGTATCATCGATAGAGATGGAGGGCTGCATCAACTGCATCTCATCACGCAGACTTGCAAGATCAGTCCTGAGTGCAGTCACTGCCTCACTCTCCTCCCGGGCCTCAACCGCGGATAATATCCGCTCATAGTCTATCATCTGAGCACGTAAAGGCCCAAGGCTCCGCTCAATAGCCACCTGAATGAAGTGAGAAATGTCGGCCACCAAACGGGAAATAGAACTGTCATTTGCCAAAGTCATGGCTGCAACCTTAGCAAATGTCAGTGTAGAAAACCGAGGAGGCTGTGCTGACTATGTAGTGTGTGCTGGAGGCGGTGCTGGAGGGAGATCACGATCTAAAGGTATGTCACCAGGTGCTGACACATGAGAAGTTATAGGAGAGGTGCTAGCAGTGGGCTCCTCTCGCATGGACGAACCGGAATCCTCCCCAAACTTTCTCTGTAAACCTACAGGATTATCGTCATCCTGGCTGGTACAAATATCAATGACACCCATGCATTTGATTTTTGTGTCAATCTTTGGGAAGAAAGGAACCTTGTGGACTGCACGATATAAGAGCAGGAAAAGGTAGTAGCGTGCCCACTTGCTTGGATCGAAACTTTATCACTTCAGTAATGATCTCTCCCGGGTTGACAGTCACCCCATCCATAATACAACCCACAAGAATAGCCCTTTCAAGAGTGACATCTTGATCATTTCTGGAAGGAAGCAACCGATTTCCTACAAAGCCGAGCCAATGCTTGGCTTGAATAGAAAGATCTCGCCTTTTGATTTGGCCAACCCCATTTGCCCATAGCGGAAGACCTTTAGCAATTATATTGGAAAGGCATGGAAAATGAGCTCGCCCTTCAAGCATTCGCCTCTTGCACTCAACCCCCGGAGCACAATCACGACCAAAGTATAGCTTATTAATGTCAGAAGCGGAGCACGGAACTTCCACTCCTCTAACAAGTACACTCTGAAGGCAAGGTTGGTCTGCCACTAGTGGTTTGTACTTTTGTTGTTTGTGCCGCATGACGTATGAGGCATAAAATTCCTTTACAAGTTCAGGAAAATAAAAGGACGGGGGCGAGTCCGGATCAATGTCTGTGAATATTTCCCAAGCAAACTTGGTGACCTGGCTGATAATATCAGGGAAGTGTTCACGAACATCCTTCACATTAAACAGTTTCTCAGGATTGAAACCCCTAGTAGACACCCAGTCATTGTAAAGGTTATGCATTTCTGCGTTGGCAAATCTGAGTTTATCAACATCTTTGGCCAGCTCCCTTGAGATGTCAAGTGTGTATTGCACATCAGGGGTATTGGAGTGTCCTTGTTGCGGGGGAGCTTTTCTTTGCGAAGTAGTGGCAATGGCCTTGCCCTTGTCCTTATGATGATCTTTCTTTGCTCCTCGTGGCATTGATTTCCGTGGAGACATCCCCTACAAAGAACCAAGAAACAAAACAAACCATACAAACCAAAGGTAAAACATGTTTTTGGATTTTCAATAAGTAAAAGAAATGAAAACTATGTTAACTAATGTGAATGCAAAGCAAAATTCTGTATGACAGCACCTAGGAGTATATTTGGAGCACTATATCTCAAACACAATCCATCATAACCTGAAGGAGAACAAAAATGACGTTTTACCCTTAAGAATGGTGTCACCTAATCTATCATAGGGTAAAGCATGCATTTATGTTATGAACAAGTGTGCGCACCAACTCATTTTATCAACAAGGAACACCCATTGTACCTTATAAAGTGAAGAAATATAGCAAGAATTATGGCCTCCTAAAAATCATGTAAATTACACATCTTCTCTATACTAGTGCAACACATCATTTGGAGATGGAATAAAGCTCATGGTAAGTTCACGGAGCCATGTGAAGTTCACTTAAATTATGCACAAGAGAAAAGACAAGGGAATACTCATGTTGGAATTTCATCAAACACATGGTGTGCATACACTTTTGGGTACTCAAGACTTCCCCATTTGAATATGGAGCATCACCCCCAACTCAATCAAACCACAACAACAACAATAATACACCATAGGGAGTCCACATGACTCCATGAATCACCAAAAACTAGCACAAAGCATGAGTTTCCTTATGTATTGAAAAACTTCTTATAAAATATAAACCAAATGAACATACCAATCTTTTAAGAGAAGAAGTGTAGGAGTGGAGTCTTTTAAGGTGAAGTAATGAGTGCAATCCCCTTGGAGAGTGAAGGGGAGAAGAAGGCACGAGCAACCTTTAACCGATCAAAGACTCGGCCCCCTTTTTTTTTTTTTCTTTTGAGTGTGTTGAGTTTAGAAGATAGTTGGTTTGGGTATGGGTTTTGTTTTAAAGAAGTTAAATAAAGAAAAGGGTCAACCCGGGTCGGGTTGACCCAAACCCATTTTAAAAAAAAATTTCGGAGGCACCTCACCTGCGCCCTACCATGCGCACGCATGTGGGGAGATGCGCACGCAGGTGTGCGGACTTACCTGGGTAGTGTACCTGGCGTGTTGGGGAAAATCTGTAGCCACCTGCGGAGGGTCACCTGCGCACGCATGTGGGGACCTGCGCACGCAGGTGAGGAACTTGGCTTTGAAGGAGGCATGAGGCAGAGCCTCCTGCGTTGCTAGCCTGCGCACGCATGTGCCTGGGCTGCGCACGCAGGTGGCTTCTTGCCCCTGGCAGAATGTTGCTTTCCACCTGCTAACCTCATGCGTCCCAACATGCGTGGGCATGTGGGCATATGCGCTAGCAGGTGATTAATTTAGCTCAAGACAGTACCCAAGCTCCCACACTTAGCATTATTCACCTGCATTCACCAAAATAACTAAGAATTAGCAATCAAACAAACTTGAAATGACTATAAATAACCTTGGGTTGCCTCCCAAGAAGCGCCTTGGTTATCTTCGTGGGTCGACGTTATTCATCATCAAGCATCCTTAAAATGGAGCAACTCAACTTTAGCCGCTCCCGGTCCACCCTCATAAAAATGTTTTAATCTTTGCCCATTCACCATGAACCTCCTTTGCTCATGGTCCTCGAGTTCAATAGCACCACTAGGAAATACATTAGCTACTACAAAAGGGCCAGACCACTTGGATTTTAGCTTCCCCTCAAAGATTTTTAGCCTCGAATTGAAGAGTAGCACTTTATCACATGCATGGAACTCTCTTTTTAAGATCTTGGCATCGTTCCATTTCTTCATTTTCTCCTTGTATAAGGCTGAGCTCTCATACGCCTTAAGTCGGAACTCATCCAACTCATGAAGTTGATCTACTCTTGATTTCGAGGCATCCACCCAATCCATGTTCAATTTCCGCAAGGCCCACAAAGCTTTGTGCTCCAACTCAACCGGGAGATGACAAGCTTTTACAAACACTAGCTGATAGGGCGACATACCAATAGGAGTTTTGAATGCAGTCCTATATGCCCACAGGGCATCATCAAGTTGCCTTGCCCAATTTGTACGCCCAACATTTACGGTCTTCTCCAAGATAGATTTGATCTCCCGATTGGACACCTCCACTTGACTACTCGTTTGAGGATGATATGGAGTCGCCACCTTATACCGCACCCCATATTTTTCAAGCAATGCTTCAAATAGCCGATTACCAAAATGTGACCCTCCGTCACTAATGATAGCTCGGGGAGTTCCAAACCTGGTGAAAATGCTGTTTTTTAGGAAGAGAGTCACGCTTTTACCTTCATTGGTTGGTAAGGCAATGGCCTCAACCCACTTGTACAAGTAGTCAACGGCCACCAAGATATACTTGTTACCATATGAGCTCACAAATGGACCCATAAAATCAAGGCACCATACATCAAATAGCTCCACCTCAAGATTGGGTCTTAAAGGCATTTCATGCCTCCTTGAGATACCACCATGCTTTTGACATTGAGTGCAAGTCTTTACTAATTCATGAGCATCACGGTGAATGGTAGGCCAATAATATCCACACTGAAGGACTTTTGTTGCGGTCCTTACACCACCATGCTGGCCACCAAAAGGAGAAGAATGGCATGCTCCAAGAATGGCTTTTGTCTCCTCATCTATGACACAGCGCCGTATGATTCCATCTGCACATTCCCTAAAAAGATAGGGCTCATCCCAGAAATACCGCTTCACATCATGGAGGAATCTTTTCCTTTGATAGTAACTCAGGTCATCCGGAAGGAGTCCACTCACTATATAATTTGCAAAATCAGCATACCATGGTAGACTGCTCTCTTTCAAACTCATGAAAAGTTCATCCGGGAATGTATCATCGAGATCAATATCCCCCCAACTGTTCACTTTTGTTTCAAGACATGAAAGATGGTCAGCTACTTGGTTTTCACACCCTTTTCGATCCTTCACTTCGAAATCAAATTCCTGTAGTAGTAGAATCCATCTTATTAATTGGGGCTTTGCTTCTTTCTTCGCCATTAAATAACGGAGAGCGGCATGATCAGTGTGCACAATGACTTTTGTGCCTAACAAGTAAGCACGAAATTTCTCAAACCCATATACCACGGCTAGCAATTCTTGTTCTGTAACGGAGTAGTTCTTTTGAGCATCATTTAGGGACTTGCTAGCATAGTAGATGGGATGAAAAAGTTTCTCTTTTCATTGGCCAAGCACATCTCCCAATGCCAGCCCACTAGCATCACACATGAGTTCAAATGGTTGTGACCAATTTGGGGTCACGATAATTGGGGCTGAAACAAGCTTCTCTTTAAGGCAATTGAATGCCTTCAAGCACTCTTCATTAAAATCAAAGGTGACCTCCTTCTCAAGGAGTTTGCACATTGGATGAGCAATTTTAGAGAAATCTTTAATAAACCTCCTATAAAAACCCGCATGGCCAAGGAAACTCCGGACTCCTTTGACAGATATTGGAGGTGGTAGCTTAGAAATGACTTCCACCTTGGCTTGATTGACTTGGATTCCTCGGCCTGATATTTTGTGTCCAAGAACAATCCCCTCCTTAACCATAAAGTGGCACTTCTCCCAATTCAACACAAGATTATTCGCCACACATCTCTCAAGCACCTTCTCCAAGTGTTCAAGGCAATTTTCAAATGTATCACCAACCACTGAAAAATCATCCATAAATACCTCCATAGAAATCTCTACCATGTTAGAAAAGATAGAAAGCATACACCGCTGAAAAGTGGCCGGTGCATTACATAGCCCAAAAGGCATGCGCCTGAAGGCAAAAGTTCCATAGGGACAAGTGAAAGTAGTTTTTTCTTGATCTTTGGGAGCTATGGAGATTTGGTTATAGCCTGAATATCTGTCGAGGAAGCAATACCAACCCCTACCCGCCAACCTATCAAGCATTTGATCCATGAAGGGCATGGGGAAGTGATCCTTCTCAGTCCATGAATTCAACTTTCTATAGTCAATGCACACTCTCCAACCTGTGACCGGACGGACTGGTATGAGATCATTATTCTTGTTTGGTACTACCGTGATACCACCTTTCTTTGGGACACACTGAATTGGACTCACCCAAGTGCTATCCGAGATAGGATAAACTACACCCGCGTCAAGCCACTTGATGATTTCCTTCTTCACAACTTCTTGCATTGGGGGATTTAACCTTCTTTGGTGTTCTACACTTGCTACAAACTCGGGCTCAAGCTTGATCTTATGAGTGCATATGCCAGGTGGAATCCCAATAATATCCGCTATAGTCCATCCAAGTGCCCGAATATAACGACTCACCGCTGATTTCAACACCTCAATTTGCCTAGATGACAAATCACTTGCAATAATGATGGGTAGGG
Source organism: Capsicum rhomboideum (assembly GCA_031232105.1). Taxonomy (NCBI): domain Eukaryota; kingdom Viridiplantae; phylum Streptophyta; class Magnoliopsida; order Solanales; family Solanaceae; genus Capsicum; species Capsicum rhomboideum. Next base: position 60,050,748 of record CP124718.1, read on the forward strand.
TCTCCCCTTCCCCCAAGAAGACATACCGGAGATGAGGTGGCAATGGCTTGAGCTCGATTTGGGGTGGATCTTCAATTGAAGGCTTCGCGGGAGGAGTTTCTCGATTCTTCAAGTCAAGATCCAGCTTACAAGGATTTTTCGGGTAAGACCCAAAACCTTTCAATGATGCAACTTCTTCTTCATATCTTTTATTCCCTTCACTTTCAAGATTCCACAAAATTCCCACCTAAGGCTCTCTAACAAATTCAGCCTCCATAGTGTTAGCCACTACATCATCAACCACATCGATTACGGAGACAACTTGTAAATCCATAGGTTGTTTCATGGACTTGCAGACATTGAATGACACCTCTTCATTGTTTACTCGGAATTTCATTTCACCCCATTCAACATCAACTAAAGCTCGGCCGGTAGCCAAAAATGGCCTACCAAGAATAATGGGGACTTCATGGTCAATTTCACAGTCCAAGATCACAAAATCAGCCAAAAAAATGAAACGATCCACCTTCACAAGTACATCACACAACACACCCACGGGCCTTTTAATAGAGCGGTCGGCCATCAATAGCCTCATTGTTGTTGGTGTTGGATCTCCCAAACCTAACTTTTAAAATACGGCTAGTGGCATCAAATTAATACTTGCCCCAAGATCACATAAGGCTTTACCAAATTGATACACCCCAATAGTACATGGGATAGTGAATGCCCCCGGATCATCCTTCTTCACAACCATCGTACTAGACATTATAGCACTACAGTTATGCGTAACTTCAATTGTTTTGAAGTCCATGACTCGCTTCTTTGTTACCAATTCTTTCATAAACTTAGCATACCCAGGCATCTTTTGCAGGGCTTCCAACAATGGTATATTTACCGAAAGGTTGCTAAATTTAGAAAGAAATTTCTTGAATTTTGAATCATTCTCTTTCTTCTTGAAACTTTGTGGGAATGGAGAAGGGATTTTAACTTGTACCTTAGAAACAACCGAGTTTTCATTCGGTTTTGCATTACCACCATCAACCATTTGTGGGCTTACTTCTTTTGCTTCCATTTTTTCCGACCCGTCAACACCTTGCTCTTGTGACATTTGAGTTTCATCTTTTGCCCTATCAAGCCGAGTTCTTGATTTGCTCACTTGGCCCCTCACACCCTTATCACAAAGGTTGTCATCAAGATTTTCAACATCATTTCCAAGGCTTCTCCCACTCCTAGTAACAATGGCCATGACGTGGGAGTCATTTTTGGGATTCTCCACCGTGTCACTAGGAAGGCCCCCTCTTTGTCTCGCATTCATTTGAGAGGAGAGTTGAACCATTTGGGTTTCAAGTTGTTTTATCGAAGCCGAGTGTGAGGTGACAGTTTGGTTAAGATGCGACAAATCCCCTTTCATTTCCCTTAACATCTTATCGCTTCCTTCAACTCCCATGAGGATACGAGCAAGCACATCTTCATTCTTATACTTCTCCGGATCAATAGAGGTTGCTTCCTTACCCTTGGACTTATCATATGGAGGAACGTACCTATCATAGTCCCAATTTGCATCTCGCCAATCACGGTCTCTATCTTTATCTCTCCAATCTCGATCTCTTTCACGATCTCTATCACGATCCTTCCACTCACAGTTTTTCCAATCGCGGTCTTTATCCATCCAACCTTGATTCCCGCCCTTCCTTTGGTAGGTGGGGCGAGACACTCCCACTTGATTTGACATAAATTGGATTTCCTCATCAAGAGTTTCAGCTTCATCATCATCGTGGCTCTTAGCATCCTTGGAGGCGACGGCGTTAACCACCTTTGGTGTTGAACCCATTACATGTTTAGTGAGGAGTTCAAGTTGTTTCATCATCTTAGCCATACTTTCGTCTCTCTCCTCATTTTTCTTTCTTTGTTCGTGGCTTACAAAAGATGCGGAGGGATCCCCCATGGCCACCTCAGAATCTCTTGTATGCCAACCCCGACTTTGTTTGGTAACTTGGTCCAATATTATCGATGCAACACCATAAGTTTGTTTCACCAACGAACCCCCAGCTGCATTATCCACAATAGTTTTGTTCAAATGATCTAATGCGTGATAAAATATTTAAAGGAGCATCTTATTCGGAACTTCATGAGTTGGGCATTGCATCAATTTTGTGTTAAACCTTTGCCATGCCTCATGTAAAGGTTCCCCATTCAATTGACGGAAGTTAATAATCTTATCTCTCAATTGTAACATCCTGGATGGTGGGAAGAACTGGTCCAAGAATGCTTTCGTCAATTCCGACCATGTGGTGATTGAACCCGCGGGCAATTATCTCAACCACAATGCAGCCTCGCCCGTTAGTGAGAAGGGAAAGAGCCTCAATCGGATAGACTCTTGTGATATGTGGGCGATATCAAATGGCATGCACACCTCAATGAAATTTGTCAAGTGAAGATTTGCATCTTCATGGGCTTGACCCCCATATAACCCCTTCATTTGAAGGAGGTGAAGCATCACACTAGTGATGTGGAACACTCTATTGCCTTTCGCGGGTGGGATGCGGATGGCACTCGCTCTCCCGGCATCTCCCAAATGATCTTCATCTGCAAAATTTCCATCAAATGAAGTGGTATGGCTACCATGTTGACTCATTGAATCGTGAAGACTTTGGTCGCCACCTATGAAGAACAAAAACAACAAATAAAGTAAACTTACACCACGGTAAACACAAGTAACTTAAAACACTAAAAGAAATGAACGCTACGTTTCATTCCCCAGCAACGGCGCCATTTTTGATAACGCTCAAATACACCCCAGAATAGAATGTAAGCGATCATTAGCAATATAATTACCCAACTTGGAGTCGGGGTCGAATCCACGAGGAATGAATGCAATAGCTTTCACCTCTAAGTGTCAGAAGCAACTAGTGCTAACACGTGATGCTATAAGAATAATACACAAAAGCAAATGGGGGTTTTAGTGTCTGTTAATTTATAACTTTTTAGACTTTTATAACTCAGGACACACCAATTCGAGAATTGAGTAGAGGAGTTAAAACCAAGAGTATAACGAGACTTGGGGTTATGCCATCGTAAGAGTGAATCTGTGTATGGGTGCGTCGAATATTTGACTATAGCTAGCTAACATTTATGGGTAGGTTAGATTACAGGTGCTTAGTGTCGATTTGTCAATCACACGCCAGGGTTTCACGATTGGGTTCTTTCAAACACCTCAAAAGTGCAGCTTATGCAACCAATCCAAGACCTCAATTAACATCCTTACGTCTAAGAGATGCTATTAAATGAAACACATCAAGTTATTGTTCAAACCCATTCCTCACTCATATCCCCTTTTTCAAGGATGATAAGAGTTCTATAAGTAATTAGAGTTTGCAACCTCTAATTTAAATGAAAACATGGAATGAGATTAAAACCCATAGCAAATATCTAACAATACTCAATCAAACGAAACCCATACACTTATCACACCTTATTCGAGCATAACCCCAAGTAGAAAAATTAGCTACTCATAGAAAAAGATAGAAGATAATTACCAAAGTTCTCTTCCCAAACTTCCATGGAATTCAATTCCTTACAAGAGTTTATATTTGGAATTAATGCAAAAATCTAAGAATATAGCTTGTTTCTCTCCTTAGGGTTCACTCCTCTCTTTTCTCTCCCTCAGAATATCCAGAAAAGATCCTCTTAGAGATGGAAAAATTACATTTTATAACCAAAGAAATCGCATCCAGACAAATGACAAAAGTGCCCCTGCCCAGCCATCTACGCCAGCGTAGACGGGTGACCTGCGCGCGCAAGAGGCTGGCGCAGATGAAGCTGCCTTGCGCTGCCTAGTCCCTTCAATTGGCCACCTGCGTGCGCATCTCCTAGCCTGCGTGCGCAGGAGGCTAGCGCAGATGGCACTGCATTGTGCTGCTCCACTCCTAAGCCAGCTACCTGCGTGCGCATCTCCTGACCTGCGTGCGCAGGTGGTTGTTAATCTCCCAGGGTGTTAAATCCAGCATATTTTCTTTACTTTTTGAACTCCCATTGACTCGTATGGTTAGCTCGGGCTCGAGTTCATCCATTACCTGCATACAAGAGCCATATAACCTGAATTTATATCGAATCAATGCGAATTCCAAGATAATCCAAGCTCAAGTGTATTAAGAATCGGGTAAAATATCAACTTATCACACGGCACCCACACACCTCAATCAAAACTGTGTTTTTATATCTATGTATACAGAAAAGTGGTAGTAAATTTTTAAAGTGGCACCCAGTGTAACAATATGTTGCTTAGTGCCACTGGCCGACAGCTGAATAATCCACCCTCACGGGTTGGGATCGAATCTACCCTACATCACTCATGTCCTTCTTCCACCTTTCTAGGTGGCATTCACCTTTTTTCTTCTTTTGCTTTCTCGTTTGCTTCTTCTTTTCCTTGTGTTTTCTTTTTCTTTTTCTTTTTCCTTTTCATTGTTTCTTCTTTCTTTTAAATTTTGTTAATTCTTGCTTCTATTTTAAGTTCATAGTGTTCGCTGTGTCTTTGCTTTTGAGTATCAGATATGCATTTAAATGAGTTCTAGTTCCAATCATCCATTCTTGAGTAATAGTTTGGGAATATGAAAATTTGGGGAAATATGATTTTTTAGCTCTTTACAAATTTGTTTTTAATTTTATGTCCTTTTTATAAGAGATCTTCATTTTTGCACCTAAAAGATATGAAATGGCCATTTTTTTTATTCAATTTGTAAGTGGTCATAAGAGATCATTTTCGAGGAAATGAGATCTCTTGCCCTCCTATAATTCGAATAGAAGAAAATGACCTTTTCAAATCTCGTACATATAAAAATGAAGTCTCTTATGTGTAGAAAATGAAGATCCCTTTTTGTAAAAAAAGACATAAAACTAAACCTTTTTTATAAAAGGTTAGAAAACTATTTTTCCATGTTGAAGTTTTATGCTTTGTTCAAAATTGTCATAATAATTGAATTATTTTGATCGGTATAATTAATAAAAAAGATGAATAATTCGGACCAAAGCTCAAAATAGATCTAGTCGAAGCCTAAATTAAAACCATGTAGCACCCGGAACCTCAATATCCTAGATCTGCCTCTGACACTACGTCACGATTATTCCATCGATTCACCTCAATTCGTTCCATAACAACAATCCCACAAGTTATACATATAGAAAAAGCAAGTTAAGGACATAACCACACCATACATTTTGATATTTCATCCACACCATTCACTTCCATCAAAACCTCAAGTCTCCTTTCAAGTTCAAGTCACATAGATGACACATCTTTTAGCAAAAAGCAAAAGTGCACTACTTAACACTTTTAGACACCACCATCATGATCTACACAATCTCTCATGCATATAATATATTAAATCATAAGAATAAACACTTACCCAAGCTTGCAAAGTGATGATCTTATCCACAAGATATGGTTGCCTTAGGGTTTGAGAGTAGAGAGAAAATATCCTTTTTTGGGAAAAGTCTAGAATGGCATGTGCCCTTTTGTGAATAAAAATCTGATTTTTTCCACCTTATATAGTCCCTTTTAATCTTATCCTTAGTCATCCGTTGATCAATAATGGATGGTTTACTTGGTCAAAAGGAAGAATGGGTCATTTCTCCCCAACAATCTACTGTTTAAAGAATTCCATAAATGTGAAGACCATATTCCATTCACGAGATTCATTTTTCGCAGCCTCATCCCCAAGAATAAGCGATTTTAGCCACTCATGGATTAATTTATCATAAATTGGTAAAAATAAATAAAAAATAAAAAGGAATAAGAATTAACCCTCATTTGGATGCCAAAATCGTGCAAGAGTAGTCCCACCAAGATGGGATAATGATACAATAACCCAAGAGCCCTATTTAGAGACTAGTGGTCGGAGAAGAAATTTGGCAAAAAATGGCTTGGCACGCCCCTATGCTGCCTGTGCCAAAAAAATTTCTGTCAAAAGCGGCCCAGTACGCCCCTGGGCGCGCCTGACATTAAAATTTTGATTTTCTTCCTTTCTTCAACTTTTCTTTGCAAACATTAGCACAATATCAATAGTCCATCAAAACCAATACAAAATACGCACTTATTGCTCTCAAAACTAAGGTAAACATGGTTCAAAGTTCGCAATAAGGCATATAAATATGCCCTAGATCACCAAGCAAGTAGGGTCAAAAAGGTATGGGGTGTTACATCCTTCCCCCCTTAGAAACATTCGTCCTCGAATGTTAATAACATCTTCCCATTTACAACAAATGCACCTTTATGTTAGCATATATACATATACACATAAAACTTATAGATACTTACTTGTTATTGCTCTCCTTCCACACTTTGAACTTTTTCTTCCGTGTGAAACAAATACGGGTATTTTGACTTCATCATTTCTTCGGCTTCCCATGTGATTTCTTCTACTTGTTGAACTCTCCAAAGTACTTTCACGGAAGCTATTCCGTATCCTCTTCACTTGTTGATGTTTCTTTCACAAATACCCCGTCACCTGTATAAGCTCGTAGCATATCTTCAAGTGTTTGAATAGTATATTCTGCTTGTCCATCTGTCTGATATAATAGAAATTGGAATCCCATGTAATCGCACTATCTCTTTAACATACAACCTTGCATAATTTCCAGTTGTACAAGTGGTCTTGATAGGTAAAAAGTGTGCTACTTGGTAAGTCTGTCAACTATCATGCACATGTAATCAAATTGCCGAAATGTACGAAGAAACCTTGTGATGAAACCCATGTTAATCATATCCCTCTTCCAAATTGGAAGATTCCTGTATTGCACATAAACTCCAGGTTTCTGATGCTCTATCTTTACCTGTTGACAATTCGGACAATGAGCTACAAAGTCTGCAATGTTCTTCTTCTTTATATTGCCTCACCAATACATCTCTTCCAACCATGGTACATTTTGGTTGCTCCCAAATGAATAGAATACCCTAAATGATATGCCTCTATCATAATTCATTTTCTTAGCTCATCTATATCCGGTATACAAAAACTACCTTGGCATTGAAGTACTCCCCCTTGCGTAAGTTCAAATACCTTTGTCGAACTTTGTTGTACATTCTTTTTCACTGAACTAAAATAGGATTTGCATATTGTTTTGCCTTCTCTTAGCTACAAGTGAAGACTCTATCGCCTTTTACACTATAATTCTTTCATCTGGAGTTTCAAGAAGACGAAACCCCAAGCTGTCTAATTGGCTTAAATCATCGGTTACCATGTTTGCTTTTCCCAGATGGTATAAGATATCACTATCATCTTCTTTTAGTAATTTTAGCCACCTTTGCTATCTTCAGTGTGGGTCCTTTTTCTAAAAAAAAAATATACTGCAAACTTTCATGATCAGTACATATATCAACTTGAACCCTATACAAATAGTGGCGCCATATTTTTAAAGCAAATATCACGACCGCTAGCTCAAGATCATGTGTTGGATAATTTCTTCCATGTGGACGCAATTGTCTTGAGGCATAGGCAATTACATGACCGTGTTGCATCAATACACATCCTAAGCCGACTCCTGAAACATCACAATATACTGCATACCCTTGTGCCTTCGAAAAGTACTAACACAGGTGTAGAAGTCAAGTTATCTTTCAGCTCTTGGAAACTCTTCGCACATGCATCATTCCACGGAACATGGTTGCTTTGTATGTTATCTTTTTAAGGGGGCTGAAATAGAAGAAAAAAAACTCTTCAACAAACTTTCTGTAATAGACTGCCAACCCAAGAAAACTACGAATCTCTGTAGGCGTCGTAGGCTTTGGCTAATTCTTCACGGCTTCTATCTTTTATGTATCAACCCTCATTCCTTTATCTGATACCATGTGACCCAAGAATGATACAGATTTTAACCAAAATTCACACTTAAAGAGTGTTGCATATAACTTACGATCACGAAGAATTCGTAACACCTGTCGCAAGTGATTAGCTTGGTCCTCTTGTAATATTGAATAACCCAGAATGTCATCTATAAACATGGTCATGAATACATCTAAAAATGGTATGAACACCCTATTCATCAAATCCCTAACAACTGCTGGTGCATTGGTTAGCCCAAATGGCATAACTAGAAATTCCTAGTGACCATACCGTGTTTGGAAAGCTGTCTTGGGTATATATATTATTTTTTTTTCTAACCCTTACCTGGTGATGTCCCGTGAAAAATATTTGGCACCCTATAATTGGTCAATTAAATCATTAATTCGAGGGAGGGGATACTTATTTGTAATTGTCACCTTATTCAATTGCCGATAGTCAATACACATTCTCAACGTACCATCTTTCCTTCGCACAAATGATTTATGTATCCCTTTTTCCAGCAAGTATTTTTAAGTGCTCCTTTAATTCTCGTAACTCTGCTGGGAAATTTTATACGGAGGAATAGAGATAGGCTGAGTGCCTGGAATCACGTCAATACCAAACTCTACTTTCTGTTTCGAAGGCAAACCGAAAGATCTTCAGGAAATACCTCAAGAATTTTATTTACTACTGGAACCGATTGGAGAGTTAGTGGCTTCACATCAATATCTTTCACTCTTACTAAGTGACATATGTACTCCTTTGGGTATCATTTCCCTTGCCTTGAGATAGAAAATAAAGTTACCTCTCGGTGCTCCCATATTACCCTTCCATTCAAGAACATTCTTTGTGGAAAATGAAAATGTAACTTCTTAGCTCGGCAATGCCAACCAGTGTATCATAACCACAAATAGTTACTATACAATTATGATATACTCTTATTCACCAACTGGTGTATAGAATTTGAATGGCGTAACTAGTAGTTCTAGTGTTCTTTCAAAATGTTTTTCGCAATCAATCGAGTAACATATGATAATGTAGAATACGGGTCAATCAATGTATATACCTTATGTAAAAATATAAATATTATACCTGTGTCTTCATCAGGATAAGCCTCCGAATTCTGTCGATCTGCTAAGGCATTGGTACTGTTCTAAATTCCACTAGAACTAGCTGCTTCGTTAGCATCTCTGCCACAGCCAGTAGGTTGTACACCTGACAATGATAACACAACGGCTGATCCCGTAGGTCGTGTCATACTACCCGTGGCCCTTTGTGGGCACTCTCTCATCATGTGTCCTGACGTACTACACCAAAAGCAAACATTCGTTCCAAACTAGCATTCACCTGAATGAAACTTCCCGCAGCGCTGGCACAGCTGACGAAAAAACCTCGATTGGCTCATACTTTTTTTTTCTCGATAACCCCACTTACTGTGAATCCCGAGTCCCACTACTATGCCCAGCTTGACTGCCTCTAAACCCTCGAAATTGAGATGGAGTACCTACTGTAGGGTAAGATAATGATGGTCCAGGCGGTCTAGGCAAAACCAGAGGCCTAAATTCTCCTTGGGATGCCATAACCTGTCCCGTATATCTAGCCCTTTTAGACAGCCCTCCTTCAACTTCTTGTGTCCTTCTTCTTTACCTCTGATCCTCTATTTTCTATGCAAAGGCTTGTATTCTAGCTATGTCCATATCTCTGTTTAAAGCAGCAATGGTGCAGTCCCTCACCAAATATGGCTCCAATCTGTCCATGTACCGAAGAACTCTGTCAGCCATAGTAGCTACCACATTCGGAGTATACCTAGCCAAAGAGTTAAACCGAAGACTGTACTCTCTGAAACTCATATTCCCTTGTTGAAGATTTAAAAATTGGTCCGCACTAGCCTCTCGGACCTCATATGGAAGATAATGATCAAGGAATGTCATTTTAAATTCTTCCCAATTAGCTGGATTTGTGCCAATACCCCTCAATCTTTTCCAATCTTCATACCACAATATAGGTTCTCCTTTCAATATATATGCCGCAAGTTCCACTATATCTATACCAATCACATGCATAACCTCTAGATCCCTTTGAATATGGTCCATAAATTCCTGTGGGTCTGCATTCGGATCTGACCCAGTGAATGAGGGAGGATCTAATTTCAGAAAATCTTGTGTCCGCCAACTAGCTACTCTAGTCGTGCCATCCTCACTTATCATTGGACCAACTTCTCTCGGCATTTGTGCAGCAACTATCTGAGTCAACATATGCACTGCATTTCTTAAATCCTGTTCAGTGGCATTCATAGGCGGTTCTGCTGGTACTTCTCTACCTCTTGGCTCTTCCGGAGCTGGAAAAGTAGAAGAAGACCGCAATAAAATTTCAGTGTCAGCTCCACCTTGACGAGCTTGGTCAAGTGGTGATTTACCTGTTCCTTCTCTGGAAAGCATATCTACCTGCTTACCTTTGCCCCTACCTCATCTTGTCATCGGCCTTTTACTATAACAAAGCAAACCAATTCCAATGGTCAGATACAATTCCACTTACAACATTGGCTCGATTGCACAATCTAGATATGAAGAAAAGAAACAACTACTAAATGTCCCGGAGCCTCCTACTTATAAATGTGGGGCACAACACATCCATAAGCAAGACTCTACTTAGACACGGCTTTGTGGACACCCTTAGGACGACCTGCTCTGATACCACTTTTGTCACGCCTCGAATTCCAACGGGGCGAACTGGCACCCGAAGCCGTTAAGGTCTGAGAGAACCAATCTTCATTCATGAACCCTCATACGCATGTCACTCAATAAACATCACCATCACATATAGACATAAGTTGTCAATGGAGGGAGTCATGGAAAATATAAGATAAATATGAAACTTGACCGTTAGGGCCACCAAGTAGAAATGGACATACATTCTTTTATTCATCTCACCACGTACATCTACAAAGACTCTAACAGATGCATATACATAACCAACCTAAAGTCGGGACAAGTCCCCACTTTATACATCAGTTACATTACCCATACAAATGTACACATGTGTCTCGAAAAGTCCCGAACCAACTGGAGCTCATCAAAGATCTGCAAATGACCCACAACCTACTGTGGAGGTCTACTAGTACTTGTGCCTACAGCAAGTAAGGTAAGTCCCCCAAGGGACGTCAGTACGAAGAATGTACTGAGTATGTAAGGCTGTAAGAAACTGCATGATACATAAGTACTTCAATGATATCAAGTACAAGTGAAATAATAAATATGGATAAACCTTCGTTCTGTATATGTGGAACCATGTACATTGCTTTCATTACTTTAGTTTTTGATCATTCATTCATATCATTATCATTCATATAATATATCGTTCATATATACTTTCCTTCAAGTGATATACTTTCATTCAAGTGCTTTACTTTCTTTGCTTTTACATTCATCCTTATTACCATTCATCCAGCTGATCAGTGGGCCATATATCATTCATCCAGCTAATCAGTGGGTTGTACAATCATTCACCTTATTGGTGGGCCATAACATAATATCAACAATCATCCACCTTATCAGTAGGCCATAATATAATATCAACAATCATCCACCTTATCGCTGGGCCATAATATAATATAGTGTAAAATATCAACAATCATCCACCTTATCGGTGGGCCATAATATATATATATATATACACATTGCATCATTCCTTACTTGTGAGAGATTGATACCTTTACTTGTGTGATATTGATACATTGGTGGTTGAAACATTACTGGAACTTTGGAGCATAACATTATTGGAACTTTGGAACCATGTTCACAATTATGTGACACATGAATAACAATTGATCAATGAATAAGGAACATGTGAATAACAATAGATGATAACCTGAAATGGGATACCTTAGAACCTGTCGGAATGGAACAAGTACAACGACAATGTGAACACTATGTGCTGTAGAAGTATACGAAAAGAATAACCATACATACCTTATCTTCCCAATATGAATACACAGTCCTATATGTGAATACAATAATCCATCTCCTTCCTTACGTTTTACTCTACAACACAAGTTCATAATGGAGCTCATGTTAACAACTAGCTACCTTACAAGTGCATAAGACGACAATGAGTTACATGATTGCCCTATAATGTCATTTCACCTTTTACAATACCATTCACGGCATTGTCATACCAACAATACCACAACATTCCACACATTGACCAAGACATCATAACCCAATAGCATTTCACACCAAGTTATATCCTTTACACTTCCTCATTAACACTACGTCACAATTATTCCATCGAGTCACCTCAATTCATTCCCTAACAACAATCCCATAAGTTATACACATAGAAAAAGTAAGTCAAGGACATAACCACACCATACATGTTGATATTTCATCCACATCATTCACTTCCATCAAAACCTCAAGTCTCCTTTCAAGTTCAAGTCACATAGATGACACTTCTTTAAGCAAAAAGCAAAAGTGCACTATTTAACACTTTTAGACACCACCATCAAGATCTACACAATCTCTCATGAATATAATATATTAAATCACAATAATAAATACTTACCCAATCTTGCAAAGTGATGATCGTGTCCACAAGAGATGGTTGCCTTAGGGTTTGAGAGTAGAGATAAAATATCCTTTTTTGGGAAAAGTATAGAATGGCATGTGCCCTTTTGTGAATAAAAATCTGATTTTTTCCACCTTATATAGTCCCTTTTAATCTTATCCTTAGTCATACATTGATCAATAATGGATGGTTTACTTGGTCAAGAGGAAGAATGGGTCATTTCTCCATTTTGGGCCATGTCTTTTGCCTAATTATTGGGCCTTAATTGAGCTCAATAGCAGAAGATTAATTTAGCCCAACAAATTTAATGTATAATACCCCAAAAATCTTATGTTTAAAGAATTCCATAAATATGAAGACCATATTCCACTCACGAGATTCATGTTTGTAGCCTCATCCCCAAGAATAAGTAATTTTAGCCACTCATGGCTTAATTTATCATAAATTGATAAAAAAAAAAATTAAAAAAAATAAAAAGGAATAAGAATTAACCCTCATTTGGATGCCAAAATCGTCCAAGAGTAGTCCCACCAAGATGGGATAATGATACAATAACCCAAGAGCCCTATTTAGAGACTAGTGGTCGGAGAAGAAATTAGGCAAAAAGCAGTCTGGCACGCTTCCTGGCGGGCCCCTATGCTGCCTGTGCCAGAAAATTTTTTGATCAAAAGTGGCCTGGAACGCCCCTGGGCGCGCCTGACATTAAAATTTTGATTTTCTTCCTTTCTTCGACTTTTCTTTGTGGACATTAGCAAAATATCAATAGTCCATCAAAACCAAAATACGCACTTATTGCTCTCAAAACTAAGGTAAACATGGTTCAAAGTTGGCAATAAGGCATATAAATACGCCCTAGATCACCAAGCAAGTAGGTTCGGAAAGGTACGGGGTGTTACATACTGAGAGTAGGAGACATGTTTATTTTTGCAAAGTATTAACATAGGTAGGATGGAAATAGGAAATACATGGATTTACAAAAGTTGGAAGAAAATGGTAATGACTCTAACACCGCCACATTTGTTCTTAAATCTAAGGAAAATTACTCAGACACTATTTGTTCTAGAATCTAAGGAAAACTACTAAAATGCAATTATATTCATGATTTGATGTTGACAATAATATAATATGGACTCTGGACGAATTTATAACAAAATACCGAAACAAAATATAGTAAAGACTGAATATAATAAAGTTGGAGGTAACAACAATGGAGATAGATCTTATGCTATTACTTGCTTTCTCCCTCTGAAGAGGATGGGATTGCTCTAATATAATATGAAGGGTGGAGGAGCATGGGAGAACATACAGGTATGAGTAACAAGCCTACAAGATTAATAGCTTTCTAAAAACATAGGCCTTTCACGTCTATAAAGGCAGAATTCCATGCAAAACTTCACAAGATCACAACCACAATAGCTTTCTTATGAGTGGGGCTTCTCATGATCTATAGGATGGGTTACCATAAACAAAGAATTCTCAACCCAGACATGGGATGGCTTGACTTTGCCAGTCTTAAAACTGTAAATTGGATCATAGCAGTATAATTTTTCCTGAAAAACATGGGCTCTGGCGGCACTCCTTGGTCTATATGCCCATCAAGTCCGAGAACGAGTCCTACTCTACTAACAGATTTACATGTTTTTGTTAAGTGAAAAGCATCGAAAAACTATTATAGTTACAACAAGCTAATTTTGATAAATTTAGAAAGTCATTGAAATCACAACAATCACACTTTCCAAGTGTTTCCTTATCCCACCTCTCCAACTAATGAATCAAAATTTCAATCCCTTTCAGAGAGAAGAGCAAGAAAAAGCTTCTAGCCAACAAACATTTCTATTCATATGAAAATCTCTACAAAAGGTGTAATGGAAGACTAAGGCTAATCCTAATATGTCCACCAACTTTGACCTATGCTTCCTTTATATTGGAGTAGGAAGCCTAATACAGACAAACCTAAGAATAAAACATATTATCTTACATGGCCCACTATTTTAAAAATAGTATGGCCCTGTTCTGTTTGAAAATAGTAAATCCCTATTTGGGCGCACATTTTATCCTAATAAAAATGAAATACATGGCTAACATTATTCAAATTGGGCCCCATTAACATGTGATGGAGCGTGACAAAACAAAAGATACGTAAAACTAGTCATGTTGTTGGGATGTGACAACACGTGCAAATAGGTGGGTGAGTAACTTGTAAGCTTTTGCGAGTAGGTAGGTAAGATTCTTGGAGGTGTTTTGCAAGCAGGTGGATATGCAGCTTATAGAAATGGGTAGGCAAACTTAACTGGGAAGATTTAAGGTAAACTTTGGCGGGTAATTTGGGTAAGAGATAATTTTTAGGAGATGGTGGTAAATGGAGATTTCTTGCACATGTCACCAGGCATCAATCGACTGTTGTCATGACCCAAGACTACACCCTAGTCATAACATGGTGCTTAGAGCCACAAGTGACCCCAAGCTAACCCATGGCCTGGCATGACACTAAGAATACTGAATATGACTGATATATACTGAGTGGAAGCTAAAACTGAATTTGAATGATAATTGTCAAAACCAATACCAATACTGGAATAGAAAATAAACTGTCTATCACTACCCATAAAGCTAAAAAATCTATTGTCTATCTGAAAGCCTCTACTAATAATGAGTTGCTAGGAAAAGTCCCCAACTAACTCTAACCTATCTGAAAACTAGAAATAAATATTGAAATAGAACATAAACTCTCATCCTCGCATGATGAGGACTCACAACTATCAGCTGCTAGAAAGGCACTGTAATGTATCAACTACAGGACTAATGTTGAGTGTCTGAACCTATATCATGATACGATACAGTGCAAGAAAAAATATGTGGTCAGTACTTTGAATGTACTCAGCATGTGTGCTATGCAACTTTAAAACGTATTTATAAATATTAAAATGCTATGTTGAGATATCAAATTGAACTGAAGTTTAATGACCCTGTCTGAGATCCATAAGTATAGATATAACTACTGATATGAAATTATAGTCTAAAAAGTCATGAGTTTAAGCAAATACAAATTGAACTAAGGGTCATGTACTATATTGAGTCTGAAATTGTGGAATGTTCTCGTAACAGACCATGTGACCAATATGGAATCCAACTTGTAACCTAAGTTCGGAGGGTGTTCTATGCCTTGCAAAGGGTAAGAACCAAACTAGCATGAATTCACTCATGAGCCCATTTGGGCTAAGGGAAACACTCTCAACTAGCGAGGACCCCTTTAACCTACAGTGGCTCATAGTTTGGGTCTTGGGTTGTCTAAACCCATTTCCTCCCGGTGCTAAGTACTACTCCTATAATTATATACATAATCTCATAATTATACTGGAAGCTGAGTAAAAGACATAAACTAGTTCAATTTACTGTAACTGAAGATAACTGAAATCATGGAACTAGTTATATGCAATTTACTATCTTTGAAACTCATGATAAACATGGTATGCTAAATACATGTCTTCAAAAGCCTTATTTAAAATCATGAATAATCTGATATTAATGATCATAAGATATTTAGAAACACAATTTTTGAAAGACATCATAAAATTGAGATAATTGAGATCTCGCCCTAATTCATAGATTTCATAAAAACTGAACTTCAAAACATCTTTTGCGAATGAGGTCCAAAAGAGACCCTTATTAAATATCCACATACCTGGAATTTGAAGAATTAATGCTAAGAACATTGACTTGGAGCTTTTGGAGAAAAACCCTAGCTTCTTGAGACTTGAGAGAAAAGAATCACTTGTCTATTATATTTTTCTGAGTTTGAGTGAGAATAAAGTAAACGGTGGACTAATCCCTTTTAATCTCTCTCAACATACACCTACCATGACATACTATAGGTCTAGGAAATAGGGAAAGTATGAAAATATCCCAATTAAAACATAACTGCTTCTGTTGTACCCAGTCGTCATGGGTCACAGGATGAGTCATCATGTCTGATAATGACTCATTATTAGACTAGTCGTCATGGGTCACAAGATGAGTCGTCTTGTCTGATAATGACTCATCATTAGACTCGTTATGACTGGTAAGATTTTTTGGGTCAAGGGACAACTAGGACACAATGACTCATCATCACTGATAATGGGTCATTGTGTAGACTCATTGCCTAGGGACCCAAACTTTAAACCCTTAGGCCCTCATTACGAGAAGTAAACCAACGAATCGTCTGAGATGACGACAACTTACCGTCTAGAGTCGTCACCATTGGGCTAAATTTTTAACTTTTAGGGCTTGGGTCAGGGGCTATTCAGGATGAGTCACACGATGGCTCATCGTGATTAATGATGACTCATGCTCTGGAGTCACGGTTGCTGGGAAAAAAATCAATCTTTAGGAATTTTTGGCTAACACTCAAGATGGCTCACCCAACGAGTCATTGGCACTGAAGATAACTCATTACCTGAGTCATTCTGTGAAGAATTTTTTTGGTTTTCTGTGCTAAGTCTGAGACATGATCTTAGGGGCTTTTGGGGTGTTACAACTGCGAGCATAATTCCATATTTGCTCACTAAGGCATAAAATTGATGAAGTGGGTTGAAGTATTCCTCCAAAGTATTAATGAAAAAAAATATGTTGTTAATGTAGACAAGTGATGTGTGGAGGAATGGTTGGAATATTTTGATCATAGCTTTTTGGAAAAGAGAGTATGTAGGTTTGAGCCCAAACAGCATAAATTTCCATTGGTAGTGGTGATCAGGTATGCAAAAACCCATTTAGCACTTTCTTCTAAGTGGATGCCTAGTTTCCAAAAACTTAATTTGAGATCAAATTTGAAAAAGTAAGTGGCTTTGGCTAAGTCTGAGAATAAGGTCAGCTTATTTGGAATGGGAAATTTATTATCTAGGATGAAATAATTGTAGGGGTTGGTAATTGATGACTAAATGGAGTTTACCTCAGGATTGTTCAGCTCGTTTGTTGACGTAAAAAGCTTTACAAGCCCATTGGAAATTAGATAGATTAATTAGTCCAAACTCTAAAAGTTCTTTAAATTCCTTCTTGGCAAGCTGAAGATGCTCTGGGTTCATACCTGAGTGCTTTGCCTTCGTGGGGTTGATATATTCATTCTCCTTAATTGTCTTGCCTTCGTGGGGTTGATATATTCATTCTTATTGAATGGGAGTTTAATAAAGAATTCTTCATTTAACAATAAAGGCTTGTTATGTTTCTTTATAAACTCATTATGAGATTCTACACATGACTCCTGTAGCAACTGACTTTCAACTTTCTTGGTTTATTCTTCACCAGTGATTGGGAATAGCCTTATGATTATGGTATATTGCTTGAACTTTTCTCTAAAGGATATACCTTAGGTTTTTACCCTAAGTCGATCCTTGAGTTATTTGTAAATATCAAACCCAGTTCTGAAGTCTGTCCCCGGACATTGGAATGTTTTATGATAGCTCTAGAAGTCAGGATCCCCTTCATGGCAGTGTTAAAATTTCTGAAATAGGGAATCCACTTATCTTTAGAAAGGATGGCAGGGTTGAGCATTGAGGCAGCCACACCTGTGTCGATGAAAGCAATAACCTAGATAGGTTTGTCCCATTTGGATGGGTAGATAGCTAGTTGTACATGGTGGGTTTCCACATCTAAGATGACATTGACTCATTCCTCCTATGCATGGGATATCTGGACTAAATCATTATTTGATTATTGATCAGTATCCAAGGAAAAGGGAGTTTTTTCCATTGGTTCTTCTTCAAGGGAGAAGGCCATTTTGATGTCATCATTCATACTGGGATAGATGTCATATGATATGTTATGTTAGCAAAGAGTTAGATAGACATTTTGGCTTTTCTGGAGTGTGGACAAACTTTTGCAAAGTGTCCAATCCTGTTGCAGATGAAGCATTTGTCATTTTTATAGGAACTACCATAACTTTTTCTGTTGGATTACTTAGTGCGTTGGTCATCTTGGACCGTCATATGGATCTTTATGCAATTTGGATCTCTGGTACTACATGTATTTTTTGTACCTCGCTTAGCAATTAGAGATCTGGCATGATCTATGTGATTTGGGGGCTATTGGACATGCTTTACTGAAATCTGGATTGGTTTCTCCAATTTTAGAGTATTCATCCACAAGTTTCTATAAGATGGATCTTACTTTTTCTCTTCTTGTGTATTTAGAGGATCATCATCATGGAACCCTTTATTACACGACAAATAATCCTCTATAGGATCATCATTCGTTGGATCTTGAGGATAGGAATTTCAGATACCATCATTGTCTAGGCAATAGAGTTGTGGAACAATTTGGTCAGGGATAATCAAGTCATCATCTGGGACACTATGATCTAGAAAAAGCCATTTATCATTGAGAAGAACTTGCTTTATGGAGGTCCGGTCTTCATCTTGGACTTCGTGTTCTAGGATCTCCAAGTCATCATTCTGAATGATTGGACCTAGATCTGAGAAGATCAAGCCATGGTCTAGAGAAAAGTAACTTGAGATTATCATGTTTCCAGGGTCTGGTCCTTTTGGATTAGTGCCAAATTCTTTCTTTCTTTTGGACTATTTTTGTTCTACTTTAGCTTGTTTTTGAGCTACAATGAAGTCATTCTTTCCCATATGAATATGGTAATGTCAAACTCATGTTCATCTTTTGGTACCATAATGAAAGGCATAGGCATGTGTGAACTTGAAGGGAAAATGGAAAAGGTATGGCCTAGTTTTGGTGGTGATTATGTCTGTGGTGACATAAGAATTAGGGTAGATTTTGTGGGTGAGTTTTGGGTTCCTTGAGGTTCAAAGCTATCGTATTTCAGCTACTGGATTTGTTCTTTGATGGAGGCCATTTCTTTTTGTTATTGGTCGAAGAAGTGGAACAGTGAGGTGCTTGGTGGACATATATCAAACTTTAATGGTCTGTAGTCTGTGTTCTAGAGCTTTGATAAAGTCTGGCTTGTTGGGTGGACATCTGTTCCATTTTCTTCTTAATGGTGTTGACCTTGTTCACTAGCTTTCTCTGTATATGAGCATCGGTATTGAGGGAATGGTTGATGCCAGGATTGTCAGATTGCCAGTTCAGTGTTACCTCCATGTTGTTTGAGGGCATCTTCTCTCCCGATGGTAGTATAACATTCTTTTATGGTATTTTTGGATCATAGCTCAGGTTATCCTTTTCAAAGGTTTGGTTTGGTAGGAAATCATATGTGTGACAGGAGCTAGTAGGGGATGTCACACCTCAAATCCTATTGAGATGGACAGGTACCTAATGCCCTAAAGATTCAAGAGAACCTACTTATAACCTATGCATTCCATGCATATAACTATGATAGTCATAAAGCTTTGACAAATATATATAAGTTATAGTGATGATAAAAGACCAACATAAAGATAGGCGTAAAACATATATACATGACTTGGTCATTGAGGCCACAACTATTAGGAGACTAAACATAACTACACTTTATATATTAGTCTACAAAGCCTCTATAAGATCAACAAACTTGGTCTAGGTCAGGACAGGACTTGCCTAACGCTTAACTACTATACAATACCAAAATACATATTCTAAAGACTCGATAAATCTCTGAATCAACCTGGAGCTCACCAATTGTAGCTAACTGTCATGTGCTCCTACTAAGGAGTTCTACTTGTTGGAGTACATGTACCTGTGAGATGAAACATAGTGTCGCTCATAAGGGACATTTGTATGAAAGAATATGTTGAATATGTAAGGCATGAAGTGACCATGTAAAATAAGAGCTCAAATGAAATCAGGTATCAATGTATAACTGTATAGATAAGGATAAAAGACCACCTTTGCTTGCACTTGTGGGATCACGTACATTACATTCTTTTCTTTACTTTTCTCTTCTTTGCTTTATAAACTTTGTAAGGCATATGATGCAAATGACCAGCTTATCAGTTGTAAAAAAAGGATGACCCATGCTAAGCATTTTAACCCCTGATATATGGTCCTCATAAATACACAAATTGGGATCGACCCATGCTTGTCTTTCATTCCTGGGATACCACCCATAAATACAAAAATTAGGATCAACCCATCCTAGGCCTTGGCCCCTGGGATACCAGCCAAAAGTACATAGGTTCACTTTACTTTGTTTCTTCAATCTTTGAGATTGTTCTTTTGGTGGTCATAACATTTTTGAGCTTTGGAACTATAGATATGTGACCAACATACTTGGGGAAGTAACCATGACATAGGGAACAAATGTAACATCAATGTAGTAATTAAGAGCTCATACGACACAATGAACCTCATTTGACCTAGGGAACAGCTCATAGAACTTGTTTTTGAGAATAACTTTGTCATACTAGTACTTGGAAGAAAAAATAGACAAATATAGAGTGATGAACACATATGAAGTACTTTAACACACTTGAGAGACCATGGGCATTAGGATAGAGGTCATTAGCTACATTGGAAATTGTACATCATATCACTTAGGCAAATGATATGATCCTAAACCCTTTAAAAGAGACCTGCTTTGGCTGACTTACATGCCAATTTTTGTCCATAAAATATCAAGTAGGTGATGCACCTACTTGGCTATTTAACTAGGGCCTTGATGGACTTAAACTTCTTGGGTCTTGGCTGCCCATTCTTCTTCTAATCTTTCACTTAGTTTGGACCAGATTTTTCAATTAGGTGATGGGAGAATTTGGCCCTATAAGTTGGTCAAAATAGTCTTAGAAAGTGATGCATCTACTTGGTTCTTGGGTTGGCCAATAAGTTAAAGTAGGTGATGCACCTACTTGTCACCTACTAGCTTAATTTAAGTTAAGCAAGCAGCTCACTTATTTTATCCCATATTCAAAGTATTAACCCTTATACTTTAAATTAACACTTCTATATACTTATCTACTTTAAACATTAAGGTAGAATACCACCTTACTATCTCGCGTTTAAATACTTCTGTTGGAGTTAACTTGGCCGTATACATGCCGAAATGTTTGGGGTGTTATAGTATCCTTTAAATTCATTTTAAACCATCACTAATCACTTAACAAACTTGGTCCCTTACCTATACAACAAGGATACCTCAAGTTCTATATAAATAAAACTAGTATAAGTAGAATATGGGGTGTTATAGAAGGTATTATGAACATTTGAGGCTCAGGCTCTTTTCTGGTTTGGGAGGTTACATTTATGAATGGAGTGGGTAATGCTGGCCAATCTTGGGGTTTGTATGAGACAAGGAATGCATATTATTTCTCTTTTTTTCCCAATTATCTCTTTGGTAATAGCGCTCATCATATTCCACATAATCCTTCTGGCATTTGTTACAGTTATAGCCAATATCCCATTGGCCATAAAAGGACATTTGTTCCACTGTACGCCATTAACTTTATGATTGAAATATTTTATCCAATCATGATTACTCACAAAGCTACTGAGGAACCAAGAGATGATTTTTGAGTTTGGGTCCTCTTTCTCTATAAAATCATCAGAAGGTTGGTACATAAGGATAGAGAAGGCTGTTTTTTTGGGCTTTTAAAGTGAGAGTTGTCGAAGCTTATAGCGATTATGTCATTATGTTTTTTGGTGAAATTAGGTTCTATGGACTTGAGAGGTTGAGGATGGTCTCTCAACTTTTCATGGTTTGTGACCTATGAGTCTAGAAGAATTTTGACAAGTTCTACCTTAAATATCTGCCTCGGGATATTAGTGCACTGGGTGGTTCCATTAGTAGCATCTACATTTAGGAACAAAGCATTTTCGCCACTTGAAAGAGAGAGATCCAATATATGGTTATGAACTTTACAAGCTATTTGGTAGTGAATAGTTATCTGTATGGCATCTCTAGCTTGTGGATGTCACGCCTCAAATTCCAACGAGGCGGACTGGCACCCGAAGCCTATAAGGCTCGAGAGAACCAATCTTTATCCATGTCCATTCATATGCATGTCATTCAAGAAACATCACCATCATGTAGAGATATAAGATGCCAATAGCGAAAGTCATGGAAACATGTGATATATACCTATATGAAACTTGGTCGTTAGGGCCACCAAGTCAAAATGGACATACATTCTTTCATTCATCTTACCACATACGTCTACAAAGCCTCTAACAGATGCATATACATAACCATCCTAAAGTCGAGACAAGTCCCCACTTTATACAGTTACAATACCAAAACAAATGTACACATGAGACTCGAAAAGCCCCGAACCAACTGGATCTCACCAAAGATCGATAAATGATCCGCAACCTACTGTGGAGGTCTACTAGCACCTGTGCCTGTAGCAAGTAGTAAGGTAAGTCCCCCAAGGGATGTCAGTACGAAGAATGTACTGAGTATGTAAGGCTTATATGAAACTGCATGATACATATATATACTTCCATGAAATCAAATATAAGAGAATAGTCAGTACAGGTAAACCACCGGTCTGCATATGTGGAACCATGTACATTACATCCTTTACTTCTTTTGCCTTTACATTTATTCATCTTTATCGTTCTACCCATGCTAGGCTTTTCTGTCGCCCCTGGGATGAGATTAACCCATGCTAGGTATTTTAACCCCTGGGATGTGATTAACCCATGCTATGATTTTCTGTCTCCCCTGGGATGTTAGATTAACCCATGCTAGGCTTTTATGTCGCCCCTGAGATGTTACTGTGATAACCCATGCTAGGCTTTTATATCGCCCCTGGGATGTTACTGTGATAACCCATGCTAATCTTTTATATCGCCCCTAGGATGTTACTCAACCAAACAATTATACATTACTTCATATCTTTACTTCTATGAGATTAATATATGGGTGATTGTACATTATTGGAACTTTGGAACATAATATTATTGGAACAATGGGAACTTTGGAACATTATTCAATGGACATGAGACATGTGAATCACAATTGATCAATGAGTAAGGAACATGTGATTAATAATAATTGATAACCGAAAATGGGATACCTTAGGACATTTCTGAATGGAACAAGTACAATGACAATGTGAACACTATGTGTTGCAGAAGGATACAGAAAGAGTAACCTTACATACCTTATATTCCCAATGTGAATACACAATCCTATATGTGAATACAATAGTCCAGCTCCTTCCTTACATTTCACTCTACAACACAAGTACATAGCGGAGCTCACGTTAATAACTAACTACCTTACAAGTGCATAAAACGACAATGAGCTACATGATTGCCCTATAACGTCATCTCACCCTTTACAATACCATTCATGGAATTTTCACACCAACAATACCACAACATTCCACCATTGTCCAAGACATCATAAACCAATAGCATTTCACACCAAGTCTACCCTTTACACTTTCTCATTTTCATTATGTCACAATTACTCCATCAAGTCGCCTCATAACAACATATTAACAACAATCCATAACTGATATAATCCAACATGCCTCCAAACGACCCCTTAAAGTCATTCAAAAGGTATCATAAGGTGATAATTACATCCAAGAAGGGTATAGGAGCCTTGGGGGGCCAAAGAGAAGCAAAAACATACAAAACGGAATTCTGGACTGGGATGTGGAGCCACCTACGCCCACAGGTGGATGAAATGCGGCTTCAGGTGCCCCTCTTTCCTTGTCCAGATCCACTTGCGTTGGCATCTGCGGCCGCAGGTGCTCCAAATACGAGGGCGGATGCCCGTTTCGGCCAAAAAAGGTCTCTTTTAGGTCCCATTTTGTAATAAATGGTCCATGTACATGAATAAGCTTCTATTTACATATTTTGAGTCAACTTGTATGCCAACAAA
Source organism: Capsicum rhomboideum (assembly GCA_031232105.1). NCBI lineage: Eukaryota > Viridiplantae > Streptophyta > Magnoliopsida > Solanales > Solanaceae > Capsicum > Capsicum rhomboideum. The sequence goes on from CP124718.1 coordinate 60,074,856, forward strand.
CAACCATGGTTTCACAACACACATGAACATCACCAAAAAAACATTTTTCTTTCAATACACCACTAAGTCCATGCACAATTTTGCAATAACAATTCCAAAAATTATATACAAGGATAAAAAAATTTAAGGATATAATCACATATTACATGTTGATATTGAATCCATCAAGTTCACTTCCTTCAAGACCACAAGTCCATTTTCAAGTTTACAAGGCAAAACCCTTTTCCGATTGCAAAAATAGATAGTTTTACACATAGTGAACTGTCCAACACTTTGCCAACATAACCAACATGATTTATACACCATATTAAGCATATAATATACTAAAACATGAGAGTAAATACTTACCAAATCTTTCAAGAGGATGATCTTGTTCAAAGAAGTGATGACTTAGGGTTTGTGTGAGATGAGATATATTTTGGAAAAGTCTAGAAATGGCATGTGTATTGATATGAATAAAAATCTGATTTTTCCTTGCCTTATATATTCCTTGTAGTAATCCTTATCCACATTAAATGTGTGTTTACTTGGTCAATGTGTTTACTTGGTCAATGCCAAAAATGGGTCATTTCCATTTGGGCCATGCCTTTTTGTCTAATTTTGGGCCTCAATTAAGCCCAATAGCACAAGATTCATTTAAGCCCAACAATTTAATGCATAATTCACAAACCTTCTCATTTTTAAATAATTCCATAAATTTTAAGGTAGTCTCATGGGTTTGAAAATGTACGGGGTGTTACATCCTTCCCCCCTTAGAAACATTTGTCCTCGAATGTTAGTGACATTATTCAATTTACACAATTGCAAGTCTAGGATCATTCTTCATGTTATCATATATACATACTTAATTCTCATAAATACTTACTTTTTATTGCTCCGATCTCGTATCTTGAACTTTTTCTTCCATTCGAAACAAATGAGGGTATTTTGACTTCATCATATCTTCAGCTTCCCATGTGATCTCTTCTACTTGCTGATTTCTCCAAAGTACCTTTACGGAAGCTATGTCTTTATTCCTTAACCTCTTCACTTGTCTATCTAGAATAGCAATAGGTATCTCCTTATAGGTAAGATCCTCCATAACTTGTACATCTTCAATGGGAGCAATACGAGATGGATCTCATATGCATTTTCGAAGCATCGAAACATGAAATACTGGATGAACTGTGGAGAGTTCTTGGGGTAGTGCCAATTCATAAGCAACTTGCCCAAATCTTCAGACAATTTCATATGGCCCTATATATCGGGGACTCAACTTCCCTATCTTTCCAAATCGCATTACCCCTTTCATCGGTGACACCTTCAAGAATACCCAATCACCTATGGGGAATTCGAGCCCTATGACAAACCCAAGTTTGCATGTTGGTACTCGTTGTATATAGTATTGAAAAGTGAAAGATTCACCACAATGGGCTAGCCTTTTCTTCCGTAATAAGTCAACGTAACTCGGACAGAACCAAAATGGATATGGGTGAATCCTTGGTTTTTCCACTATCGTCTAAAATCCTCTGGCATCTGTTGGGCGATGAATTGTTCCTCCTGAGTTGCAAGAATAGGTTGGTGGTAAAATTTTGATCTAGAAACATATTCCTTAACTCCTTTTGGCTTATGTTGGACCAAGGAACTAATTTGTAGCCACATATTGCTTTACTTTTTTATGAAGGATGAATAAGGGTTTAGAAGAGGTAGATATGTGGAAGATAGTTTACTATCTGGTGGTAACACATCTACTTCATAGAGATAGTCATATTTACATGAACGCATTTTTACTGCGAGTGGGAGACATTTTTATTTTTGCTAAGGGTTTACACTGATTAGACGTAGATGGGAAAGACATAATTTACAAAAGTTGGAAGAAGATGGTAAAGACTCTGATACGGACATATTTATGTTGTATTTTGATAGTAGAGACTCCGACATATTTGTTCTAAAATCTAAGGAGAACTACTAAGACACAATTATATACAAGACGCTGATGCTGACAGTAATATACTAAGGACTCCGAATGAATTTTTAACTAAAGACTCAAACAAAATATAGTAAAGACTGAATATAATTAAGTTGGCAATAACAACAACGGAAATAGATCTTATGCTAATACTTACTTCATCCCTCCGGAGAAGATGGGATGGCTCTGAGGGGTGGAGGGATATGGGAGAACACACAGGCATGAGTAACAAACTTTCAAGATCAATAGCTTTCTAAAAACATATTGGTATAAAGCCATGCCATCCTATTCGGGGGGAGGAAGTAAGTATTAACATAAGATGTATTTTCGTCATTGTTACCGTCAAATTTATTATATTCAGTCTTTACTATATTTTGTTTTAGTCTTTAGTTAAACATTCATCCATAGTCCTTAGTATATTATTGTCAATATCAAAGTCTTGTATATAATTGTGTCTTAGTAGTTTTCCGTAGACTTTAGAACAAATAGTGTCTGAGTCATTTTCCTTCGATGTTAGAACAAATATGTTGGAGTATCTACTGTCAAAAAACAACAAAAATATGTCGGTGTCAGAGTCGTTACAATCTTCTTCACGCTCATGTAAATATTTAGCAAAAATAAACATGTCTCCCACTCTCAATAAGACCCTCACGTGAAAATATGACTATCTCTATGAAGTAGATGTGTTACCACTAAAAAATAAAATTCTTCTACATATCTACCTTTCCCAAACCTGTATTCAGAGGTTGTAAAGAAGTCATGCAATCTGTGGCTACAAATCCATTCCTTGGTCCAACAAAAGCCAAAAGAAGTTAAGAAATATGTTGCTGCATCAAAACTTGACCAGCATCCTATTCTTGCAACTCAGAAGGAACAGTTGATCACCCTACAGAGTCCAAAGGATTTTCCATGACAGTGGAAAAATCAGGGATTCACCCATATCTGTTTTGGTGCTGTTAGATTTAAGTTGACGTATCACAAAATAAAAGGCCAGCCTATTATAGCACATTTTTCACTTCTCGATATGATATACAATGAGTACCAATATGCAAACTTGGGTACATCAGAGATCACCCTCAATGTCAGGATTATCTTTGTCACCATATTTCCTAACTTCAAGATGTCCCTCTCTGATTTGTATCTGACGGAAGCGTTAAAGATCTAGGCCCAAATTCGAGGAGCACCACAAGCTAGAGATGCCATCAAATCCACTCTTAACTACCAGAGAGTTATGCGTGTCTAGAACTATTCCATGCCATGGATCTTTCTCTTCCAGGTGGATAAAAAGTTTTGTTCCAAACGTAGAAGCCACTAATGGAACCATCCAGTGGACCCAGATCCCAAGGCAAATATCTAGGGAAGAACTTGTCAAAATTCTTCCAAACTCATGGGTTTCAAACTAGGAGAAGTTGAGAGACCATCCTTAACTTCTTCAGTCCACTGAACCTACTTTCACCAAAAAAAAAATGATTACACGGTCGATATAGGCTTTGACCACACTTACCTCAAAAATACCCATAAACCATCCTTCTCTATCCACTTGTACCAACCTTCTGATGATCTTACAGAAGAAAAGGACCCAGAAACCATATCTTTTGTAACACCCCGTATGTTTTCGAACCTAGTTGATTACCCTAACAATTATGGAATTATTTAAATATGATAATGCTGGTGTATTATACATTAAATTTGTGGGCTAAGTTAATTTTGTGATTTGGGTACCAAATTAGGTCCAAAATGAGTTAAAAGACATGGGGCAAAAGACCCATTCTACCATTGATCAAGTAAACACAACATTTAATACTAAGTATGTGGACAAGTATGACCATTAAGGGACTATATAAGTCAAGCAAAATCAGATTTTATTCATTAGAGACACACATGCCAAATCTAGAAATTTCCACAAGATATTTCTCATCTCACAAACCCTAAGCCTTCATTCCTTTGGACAAGATCACTCTCTTGCAAGATTTGGTAAGTATTTATTATCATGGTTTAATATATTATATGCTTTATATGGTGTATAAATCATGTTGGTTATGTTGGCAAAGTGTTGGACAGTTCACTATGCGTAAAGCTGTCTATTTTTGCAATCGGAAAAGGGTTTTGCCTTGTAAACTTGAAAATGGACTTGTGGTCTTGAAGGAGGATAATTTGATGGATTAAATATCAATATGTATGATGTTTTTATTTCACTAACTTGCTTTATCCTAAGGTATAACATTTGGAATTGTTGTTGTGAAATTGTGCATGGAATTGGTGACGTATTGAAAGAAAAATGTAGTTTGGTGATGTTTATGTGCATTGTGAAACCATGGATGTTAGTTGGAATCTAATATGATCTAAAATATTTTAAGAGAATCTTATTTATTATCATGGACCATTTATTACAAAAAAAGGACCCAAAAGAGACCCTTTTTGGCCGAACCGGGCATCCTCCCTCGCGTCTGGAGCACCTGCGGGCGTAGGTGCGAATGCAGGTGAATCTGGACACTTCCAAGGGTGACTTATGGCTGCACCTAATCCACCTGCGGGTGTAGGCGGATTCACAGGTAGCCCATAAGTTCGTTTTGTATGTTTTTGTCTCTCTTTGACCCCCCCGGAACCCCTATACCCTTAATGGATGCAATTATCAACTTATGGTACCTTTTGAATGACTTTAAAGGAGTGCCCCAGAGTTATTTTTAATGGTATCAATTATGGATTGTTGTTCATGTGTTATTGGGAAAGGTATTGAGATGACTGGATGGAGTAATTGTGACGTAGTGTTAATGTGAAAGTGTAAAGGATAAACTTGGTGTGAAATGTTATTGGTTTATGATGTCTTGGTAAATTTATGGAATGTTATGATGTTGTTGGTATGATAATGTCATGAATGGTGTTGTAAAAGGGTCAAATGACGTTATGGATCCATCATGTAATTCATTGTCGTCCCATGCCCTTGTAAGGTAGTTGATTGTTAACGTAAGCTCTGTTATGAACTTGTGATGTAGAGTAACACGTGTCATGTATTGTTATTCTTATGTTTCTTATTCGTGGATCAAGTGTTGTTCATATGTCTCTTAATCATGGACTGATGTTCCAAAACTCCAATAATGTTGTGACTATCAACATATCAATCTCTCAAAAGTAAGAAATTAAGTAATGCATATTTGTGGGTTGTAAGAGTACGGGTGGTAGCTCTAGAGGCATAAGCCTATCTCGAGCCGATCCTGAATTTATTGGATCAGGGGGCATTCCTAGAGGCATAAGCCTAGCTCGGACTAATCCTGACAGGGGGCAGCTCTAGAGGTAAGAACCTAGCTCTAGTCGAACCTGATATGTTGGTTTTTGGGTGGCAGCTCTAGAGGTAAGAACCTAGCTCGAGTCGAACCTGATATGTTGGTTTATAGGTGGCAGCTCTAGAGGTAAGAACCTAGCTCGAGCCAAACTCGATATATTAATTTATGGGTGGCAGCTCTAGAGGCATAAGCCTAGCTCGAGTCGATCCCAACATAATGTTATGTTATGTTAAGACCCACTGATTAGTTGGGGATCGGGTACGATATAAGATGAGTGATGATGAATAACCATTAGAAGCAAAAGAAAATAATGAATATAAGGTACATGGTTCTACATATGCAGAACGTTGGTTTACCCATATTGACTATTCTCTTATATTTGATTTCATTGGAATAATTATGTGTCTTACAATTTCTTATGGCCTTACATACTCAGTACATTCTTCGTACTGATCTCCCTTGGGGGGGCTTACCTTACTCGCTACAGGCACAAGTGCTAGTAGACCTCCGCAGTAGGCTACGAGAAATCCACAGAATATTGGTGAGCTCCAGTTGGTTCGGGGCTTTCCGAGATGTCTATGTACATTTATTTTGGTATTGTATATGTGTATAGAGCGGGGTCTTCTCCCGACTCTAGGTTGGTTATGGTTATACATCTGTAGAGGCTTTGTAGATGTTGTGGGGACAGATGAAGGAAATGTAAGGAACGTATGTTTTGTCTTGATGGCCCTGACGGCCAAGTTTCACATATGTATATATCACAGGTTTTCATGACTTCCGCTATTGGTATCTTATATCTCTATACGTGATGGTGGTGTTTCGTGAATGACATGCATATGAATAGACATAGATGAAGATTACTTCTCCCGCGCCTTATCAGCTTCGGGACAAGAGGTACAAGCAGTACATGAGATTCAAGTTACCTAGCCCTCTGGATTATAGATCCAAGGTGTCCAGGCACACCAAATATTTCAGGAGAAGAAGTCTAGGCAACTATAGGAAAAATGATTGTTGCTTCATCTACAACAAACCTAGACACTTTACAAAGAATTACCTCTAATCCAAGAGGTCCATCAAGTCCCTCTAGCTCTTTGATGACATTGCAGACCATACAAGCATCTATCTTAGTAGGGATGATGATCTTGAATCGATTTTCTACTTGGAGGAAGAACCAATGAACCAAACTCTCTTCTCTTTAGATGCTATGAAGCCACAGGTGATAATGGTGATGATGGTGATGCCCATGAAGAATTTTAGCAATGGTATATACTAGATATCCAAAGAAAAAGAAGAAAATGTCAACCTCATCTTATAGGTAAACGCCTCTTATGTTCAGCTAGCTATTTACCCATCCAAATAGGATAGACCAATGCAGGTCATTGCTCTTACAGATACAAGTGTTGCATCTTCCATCCTTAACCCAACTATTATTCCTGATGATCAATAGATTTCTCACTTCAAATACTTCAGCACACCATCAAAGGAAATCCTAACAACCAAGGTTATCACAAACCACCCAATCATGATCCAGTTCTTCTTAGGCTTATAATTCCAAACCAAACTACTTGGTTCAAGTATTCTAAGAAGAGAGCTCATTATTGGATTTAACATTTACAAACAACTCAAGGACCGACTTGAGATAAAAATCAAAGGAATAGCTTTCAAGAAAATTTCAAGCCATATACATCAATGTTGAAGTTATTCCCCATTATTGTTGATGAAGAAAGCACAGAGAAACCCACTGGCTACATCTTCATGTTTAACATACTAAGGGCCACTCCATCTAAAATGGTAGACTATCCACCAGAATTATTCATGCAACGCATAGATCCTTTTGATCTATCTATCATTGTTGAACGAAGGACCTTCAAGAGCTCTATGTGTTCAGAAAATATGGAGGATCCATCCTTAACCTTTCGCAATCCACCCAGAGTTTCCATTCTACCATGTGTTCATACCACTAGTTGATGATTTCCCCTAAGATTTCCTATGGTTATTTTGGTACCTATTTCATCAATACTACATCCTCTTGGAGCACAAGTGCAACATGTTTAGTTATTTTAATAGAATTCAACCTCTTCTTTAGAGTTTTTTGTTGTAGTTCCGACCACAAAGATGGTGGATTCATTGGTTGGATGATTCCTGTGATGCTAAGATATTCATCTTACACCATTTGTAAAGATTATCAAAAACCAAGTCCATGCCCGATTGGAGATTTCCTTCTATTGGAAATTTCCCATTTCGATTATGTCCTTGGAAGATGAATATCACGAAGCTCAATGATTTATTTTCCAACAAAATAGGTGTATCCAAAAATAAATATGTCCAAATAAATGGGCACGATGGAATTACATTTACAACCAGCCCCATTGGACAAAGTCCGACAAGTAGCAAAAGAATATCAAGTACCATATACAATCACCAGAGATAAAGTTACTCAGGCCGTCACTAACATAAGATTAAATGTTCCATCTCGAAAATGGGAACACAATGCAGCAGGACCATCCAGCAGGAACACATACTTCACCAGGTCACTAAAGTAAAGCCTAAAAAATAAGGAGTTATTTAAAAGAAAACATGGCATTGATAGGTGGATGGAGAAAGGATACACAAGCTCACCTTCAAACACTGTGTAGTCGAATGATGCCTCATGACATGTGTAAGAAATTACCATTTACCACCAACTCTACTAAAATTACCATTTACCACCAACTCTACTAAAATTACCATTTACCACCAACTCTACTAAATTATCTCTTACCCAAATTACCTACCAAAGTTTACCTGTTAAGTTCTACCCATCTTTCTACAAGTTGCTTATCCACCTACTTATAAAACATCTACAACTTGCATATGAACCTTTTTACAAACCACCTACAAGTAGCTTATCCACCTGCTGGCAAGACACCTAAAAGTAGATTACCCACCTACTTGCAAGATGCTTATAAGTTGCTCACCTACATGTTTACACATGATGTCACATTCCAACAATATGTTTGGTTTTACATATCTTTTGTTTTGTCAGGCTCCATCAAATGTTAGTGGGGGCCAGTTTGAATAAAGTTTTCCATGTATTTATTTTTTATTAGGATAGAGTTGTGTTATCGGATAAGGATTTACTATTTTTAAATAGGATAGGGCTTTACTATTTTTAAAATAGTGGGCCATGTCAGATAATATTTTTTATTCTTAGGTTTGTCTGTATTAGGCTTCCTACTCCTATATAAGGAATCATAATGTAACACCCCGTACCTTCCCAACCCTACTTGATGACGTTGAATAATGTTTGCTTAGGGGTCGAGATATATAAGTATGTATTTGGTAATGCTAATGATGAGGAAATTGAAATTTGGCCACATACATGCGATTAGACCTTCGTAGGAGGTGTTTTGTGATTTTTTGGAGCATTTGTGTAATAACCCGTACACATTCCAACCTCATTTGGTGACTTGGAGTCATGGTTACTTGATGATTAAGATCACTAAGTAAGTATTTTGTAGTGTTTTGATAAGGTATTGGATGATATGCAAGTGTTGGAAAAAGTGGCCGAAAATTTCAGCAAAGTACCAAGACTTGCGCCACTCGCTGTTTTAGGGGGTGTGGAGCAAGCCACCTGATTTAGAGGGGCCTCATTTCTTGCGCCACAGCTTGCTTTGCATCTAGTGGCGCAAGGCACAAACATTATGCCTTTCCGGACTCGTTTTGTAACGCAATTCTACGACGATTCTTGGATGGTTTCTTTTGGTTCTTTGGAGTTATTTGAGCATTGTTAAAGCTTCAAACATATCAATACACTCCTACATACTCCTACATGAGCAAATCATGAAACACAAGAATTTATCAAAAATGTTCAATGAAGCCATGGGCGACTAGAATTTCAATTTTTGCGATGGAGTCGACGAATGAGAATCTCGTAAGTGAATATCATCGAGACATTATGGAATTATGTAAACATGAGATATATGGTGAATAATACATGAAATGTTATGGATTACATGGATATGTGTTATTGGGCCCAAAGTTAGGCCCAAAATGGAATTAAAAGAATTGGCCCAAAGGGCAAAATGACCCATTCTTCCACTTTGACCCATTAAATGCCAAAGGAATGGCTAAGTATGACTTGGGGTCTATATAAAGGCCCCAAGATCAGATTTTTATCATCAAAAGCTCTCATGCCTTTGTGATATTTTCTCAAATATTTCTTTAAGCTCCAAACCCTAAAGCAAAATATTCCTTTGGACTCCTTGGACAAGATCAACATATTCCAAGCCTTGGTAAGTCTTTATTCTCATGGATTAACATATTATATGAATGGGAGATTATGTATATTATTCTAGTTGTGTTGGCAAGGTGGTGAATAGTGTATTTTTGCTTTTGATGAAAGATGTGTCATCTTGGTAATTTGAACTTGAATTAGGACTTGTGCCTTTGATGAAAGAGCATGGAATGGACAAAATATGAACATGTATGGTGTTATTTTTGGTATCAAACTTGTTCTTGTCTATAAGTGGAAATTGTGGGATTTTGGCCGATATGTGTTACGAGTTGTATTAAGGTAAAGTGATGGATTATTTGTGATGTGGTATGGATAAGAAAGTGTAAAGGAGAAGTGTTGTGGTGAAATGTATTGATTTTCATGTATTGGTCAATGTATGGAATATTGGGGGATTTTTGGAATAATAATTTTATCAATGGTTTTGTCAAGGGGAAATGGCATGTTTAAGGACAAATATGTGACTCATTGATGTTACATGCATTTGAAGAGTAGTTGGTGGTTAATGTGAATTTCGCTATGCATTTGTGTTGTAGAGTGACACATAAAGAAGGAGCGGTACTATTGTATGCACCTCTAGGATTATATATTCATATTGCAAATCCAAGGTATGTAAGGTTACTTTGACCGTATCTTTCTGCGGCAAATAGTATTCATATTGACATGTCATTAGTCCTAGCCCAAAATGTTCTAAGGCCTTCCATATCTGGTTAGCAATGGTCATTATTATAAATTTCCTACTCTTTGATCATTTGTGAATCTCATGTCTCATCTTCATGGTTAATGTTCCAAAAACTCAAATAAGGTTATGTTCCAATAGTGACTATACTTGTGTCTCTTGTTCATGGATTATTGTCCAATGGTTCCAATGGTATCATGGTGCTAGTAATGTTATATTTCTCATGATGTTTATTCACATGTCTCTCACTCATTGGTTAATGATTCAAAGCTTCCAACAATGTTATGTTCCAAAGTTCAAGTGATGTTATGACTATCAAAGTATCAATCTCAAAGTAATGAACAAAGTAATGCATATGTGATCAATGATCAAGTACGGGTGGCAGGTCTAGGGGCGTAAGCCTAGCTCGACTCGATCCCGAGGTATGGATTTATGGGTGGCAGGTCTAGGGGCATAAGCCTAGCTCGACCCGATCCCGATGCATTGATGTATGGGTGGCAAGTCTAGGGGCATAAGCCTAGCTCGACTCGATCCCAACACGATGATATGATATGAAAAGACCCACTGATCAGTCGGGGCCCGGGTATATTGTGACATATGTAATGACAAGTGAGCATTGAATGTAAAAAAAGTAATGAAAGTAATGAAAGCAATCCTCATGGTTTCCAAAATGCAACATGGTGACTTATTCACATTGATTATTCACATGTTTTGAGTTTATTGAAATATTCATGTATTGTACAGTTTCATCTGAGCCTTGCATACTCAGTACTTATTTCGTACTGACCCCTCTCGGGGAATTTACCTTACTTGCTGCAGGCGCAGGTACTAGTAGGCCGCCACAGTAGGTTGCCAGCTGTTTGCGGTTCATTGGTGAGATCCAGTTAGTTAGGGGCTTCTCCGAGTCACAGTGGTTCATATGCTTTGATATTGTACATTGTGTATAAAGCGGGGACTTGTCCCGACTTTCAGTTGGTTTTGGTCAATGCATCTGTTAGAGGCTTTTGTAGATGTATGTGGGTGTATGTGTATAAGATTATAGATGAAGTCTTGACTTGATGGCCTCAACGGCCAAGTTTCTCATATGTATATACGTCACATGTTCTATGCTTTTCGATTCTAGCCTCTCATGTTTCTATGTGATAGTAGTGTTTCCTATGACATGCATATGAATGAATAGAAGCAAAGATTGGTTCTCTCGAGCCTTGTCGGCTTCGGGTGCCAATCACGCCTCGTTGAGATTCAGGGCGTGACACATAAGTCAAAGTTGGAGGATATCTTAGACTTAGACTTAGTCTTCCATTACACCTTTTATGGAGATTTTCATATGAATAAAATGTTTGTTGGCTAAAAGCATTAGACAACACTAGGCAAGTGTGTTTATTGTGATTTCAATGGCTTTTTGTGTTTATCAAAATCGCTTGTTGAAACTATAATAGTTTTTTATGCTTCTTACTTAACAAAAACATATAAATCTATTAGTAGAGTAGGACTTGTTCCTGGACTTGAGGCTTGTATAGGCCAGGGAGTACCGCCAGAGCCCGTTTTTGTTGAGAAAATTTGTACTGCTATGATTTAATTTACTATTTTAAGACTAGCAAAGTCAAGCCATCCCATGTCTTAGAGGAGAAGTCTTTATTTGTGGCAAACCGTCCTATAGAGGATATGAAGCCACAGTCGTAAGAAAGTTATAGAGGTTTTGATCTTGCAAAGTTTTGCATGGCATGCCGCCTTTATGGACGTGAAATGCCTAAGTTTTATAAAGGTATTGATCTTGCAAGTTTGTTACTCATGCATGTGTGTTCTCCGGTGCCCCTCCACCCCTCATAAATCTTTTTGAAGTAAGGAAGGGCTTACTAATAACTAAGAATATGAGGCCTATCATAGCGTGTGATCACGTACCTGGGTACCTAAGTCTGCATCATTGAAAGATGCAGCATCCAAAGTGATATAAGCACATGGAATGTATTTTATGTAAAATAACCTAGTGAAACATGACATAAAGGCATGACTAGATTTTGATATAAATTATATGGCTAAGTCATGAAGCAACTACATAACTAAACCATGAGATAGACTGTAAATTGAATCACGAGATATGGACTGAATAATTGAATCATGACATATGTGGTGTAATTGAATCATAAGATAAATTGAATATAAAGCTTTAAAAAAATCAAGAGGATGGCTATATGCCAAATCATCTTTCTTAAAATAAATTTTTATTCTGGGGAGTTTCTCAAATAACCGACATAACACCATTTGAGCTTATGATGTCTAATTATCGCTTGATTGGGAAGATGTTTTATTCCTTGCCAGGGCATATAGCATAAAGTTGTTATGGGTCCATGCTGAGTCTTTATCAGGGGCATATAAAGGAATCATCTGAATCAACAGTATGATCCTATCCTACACTGGGATACATACTTTTGAATATTTGTTATCTGAACTCATATCTTCTTGATCAATAATAATCCTCCTAAACCATAATGTATGCTCAAATTATTATTATTCTAAAAATCTTGTAAATCAAGTTCATATATCATGTTTTGGATCCTTGGGCTCAAAATCATTATTCTTATATTTATGTTGGTGAGCCTTGTTCTCAAATCATAAGAAATCATTGAGTTTAGTTTTCAAGACAAAAAATCTTTCTTTTTATAATCATTTATTCATGAAGAGAACTTGTAAGAATTATAAGATAGGAACATATTCTAGGAATTTAATACTTTCATGGAGGGTTCTTGAAGTTTTTTCAAGAATCAAGAAATCAAGACCTGCCTATTTTTCACTAACCCTATCTCATTTATGGAAGATACTAAAATAATGTGAAATATACTCATGGGAAAGAAAAAGGTGTTACCACATGTAGAGGATAGTCTTACATACCTTATACTCTTCGAATCTTGAAGAAGGGTCTGTGTTTTTCATTCTTGAGAAATAATAAAGCGTGTTCTTGAAAAACCCTAGGATTCATGGTAAGGAATCTTGTTAGAATCCATAATCATGGAGTGAAAATCATCGAATTCAGTTAGAGAATCATGGGGTAAACCTACCATAGCCCTCTATACGGACCATAAAATTGGTGCACAGACTGTAACATGGTCTGTAGGTCCACTTGGCTAATTCCCCTTCTCACTGGTTAGGTAGTATGATCCACTTTAAGGGTCATACAATTGAAGTACAAACTATAACATGAACCGTAACTTTACACGACCCTAACTCATTTACTGTTTAAGGACCATGACTAATGATACAGACCATAAACTGGTATGTGATAATCTGTCTACATTCTTTCACACTACTTATGGAGTACTTTCTACTATATGGACCGTAAAAGAGGCCATAGCATACTGGGTTCAGTTCTTAGTATGTACGTAGGATAGTCCAGATATTAACCTGAAAGTTTGAGGTGTTACAATATTCAACTTGTTTTATAGGTATCTTTGTGTATTTTTAGTCATCGTTATTGATTTCAATCATATAGCAAGTTTATTATAGTCATGGCTTGACTGGTATGTAGTGGTGGTGGAACAACCTCTGGTTGACATAGGTTGTTCATTGGCAGGATTGGCCATGATGGCTGATGATTTTTAGGGTTGTAGGTAAATTTTGGTTGATTAGGGTTGTTCGCTAAAGAGCCTCCTAGAATATTGAATTGTCACAATCTGGGTCTATACCTAGAATGCGACACGAAGTGACCTCGGGCTAACCACGGCCTTGCATAACACTATATACTAAATTTGACTAATTGACTGATACGGAAACTAACCGAATTTAATAACAAATATCTTAAATAAGCTAAAATAAATACTAAGTCTAAAGTGACTACAAAGATGAATTATCTATTGTCTATCTAAAAGCCTCTACGAACGAATAAGTTGCTGAGACAAACTGTAACGCCCTATACATCTCAAAACATATATGACCAACTTAGCATTGACTAAAATATTTAAAATTGGGATATTAAGGAGGTATTTGAGCTTAAAGTTAAAGTTAAATGTTTATTTAAAGTAGAGGTATTAATATTTTGGAAAAATAAGATAAAATAAGTGAGGTGCTTGCTTGACTTAATTAAGCTAGTAGGTGACAAGTAGGTGCATCACCTACTTAGACTATTGGACCAAATTAAGGCCTATATTACTGGACTCATTTGAGGCCCAAATTAAGTAAAAGAAAAAAGAGAAGGATGACCAGCCCAATACCTAAATCTTTCTAAGGCCCAATATGATGTGATCCAATTAGAAATAAACCAAGTAGGTGCTTCACCTACTTGGACTTTTTGAGTAGCTTAAAGAGCCAAGTAGGTGCATCACCTACTTGGACTACTTTTGACCAATATGTGGTTGGGAGGAGGTTCACCAGGTCATTTTAAGGTCCAAGATCATATTATTTTCTACATTATTTTCTTGACAAAAATAGAGTTCTCTCAAGCTCTCTCTCTCTTTTTCTCAAAGTTTTATATAGCAGCCCTAAAATTTCTATTAGGGTTCTTGGGATTCCCTCTCTTTCCAAGTTAAAGGTAAGTAAATTTGTTTATGGTTTTAACTTGATTTTTCTATGGAGGGTTATGGAATTATTTAATTTATGTTTTGAGTGTAGGACATCCCTCTTCAAGCTTGGCAGTCCCACCATATTCAACTTCTACTAGATTTCTTCTCTTGTTTGGTTCAAGTTGAAGAAAAGTTTATGTTCTTTAAGAATTATAGATTGAATATGTAATAATCTTCACCAACAAAGGTAATTTCACTGCTCCATTTCGTCTCTCCTTGGTCATGATGGTGAATAAGAGATTTTAGATATGATTTTATTATGAACTCATGGGATAGTGATCAAAATCCATGAATTTAAGATTTCCTATTGTATAATGGAACTTATGGACTGTTTGGGGACTATTTTATGTATGTTATTATTGTGAGGCATTTCGGTGACATTTTAGGATGAAATGGAGTTGAATTGAAGTAGAAACGGGAGGTGTGGTGATACACCATTTATTCAAGGGCTATATAGAATTACTACCTGTAGTATGTTTAGCTACTATTTTGGTGGGACTCATGTTGAGATTATCCACTAATATTAGCTTTACTATGAACTTGTATTGTAGATTAGTACCTTAAAAAGGAAAGGTTGAATCTTGGTAGCCACAGTGGTTGAAAGATAAGGTATGTAAGGCTATTCTAGTTCATATTCCTTGGCATGACGTCTTATACTGATGTACTAACAAAGTGAGATTCCTAGATGATTTTCATGGTAGAAGATACATAGTGATGGTGTATAATTCCTACTGTAGTTAATATCCCTTTTTCCCTACTGCCCGTGGCCTAAAAAATGTATCAAATTGTCACATGTTTCTCTTATATGAGTCCATAAGATCCTAGATTACACATGATAAGAATGTGCATATGTTAGGTATGTAATATGTCCATACAATGCCAAATTGCTCCAGTCATTTATTTGGTCATATACTTCTTTGGCTCACATCTTCACTCGTTTCTCTCATTGTACATCACTTCCATTATGTTAGATTATAGTGTTGCCTCACAGAATCATTACTCTTTCCATTATAAAGTTTATACGTTCTTACTTAGAATGTCCCCTTGTCCTCGTTTGAATCTACCCACGTGTCTCATTAGTTCTCATTCTCTGGTACCCTTTCATTTGATATCATATACAAGGTATTTAGTTATCATATCACTTTATATGGTCCTTACCTCTTGATTTAAGGAGAGCTATATATCTCACTTGATATGCCCATGTTCTTCCATTTGAAACATCTAAATGTTCATTGAGTTGCATAATTTCTTAAGTGCCACATTGATGTTACATCGGGTTTTATGTCATGGTTATTTCCTCATGTATATATCCACATTTCTTATACTACTGGTTTATAGCTTCAAAGTTTAAAAAGATATGACCACCAACAGAACAATCTCAAAGATTAAAGGAACAAGTTAAAGTGAATCTATATAATCATAGGTGGCAGCCTAGGGGCCAAGAACCTAGCATGGGTCGATCCCAAAAGCAAATTTACGTATGTATGGATGGCATCTCAGGGGCAAAAGCCTAGCATGGGCCAATCCCAATTGATGTATTTATGGGTGGCAACTCTGGGGTTGATATCTAGCATGGGCTGATCCCAGTTGATGTATTTAGGGGTGGCAGCTCGGGGGTTAACACCTAGCATGGGCCAATCCTAATTTGTATATTTATGAGGACCGTATCCTAGGGGTTAAAATTCTTAGCATAGGTCATACTCTTCTACCACTGATCAGCTGGTCATTATATCACATGCCTCATAAAGTTTGTAAAGCAAAAAAGAGTAAAGCAAAGAAAAGAATGTAATGAACATGATTCTATAATAAGCAAAGGTGGTCTTTTATTCTTCTCTATACATTTGTACCTTATCTCATTGAACTCTTGTTTAACATATGGCTACTTTATTCCTTACATACTCAGTACATTCGTTTCTACTGATGTCCCATATGGGGACACTAAGTTTCATGCCACAGGTATAGGTACTCTAGCTAGTAGATCTCTCCAATAGAAGCACGGGATACTCAGTGGCTTTTGGTGAGCTCCATGTTGATTCGGGGCTTTGTCGTATCTTTAGCATATATTTTGATATTGTATTAAAGTTAAGGGTATGGTGGGGATCTATCCCAACCTAAGCTAAGTTGTCTATCTTTTATAGGCTTTGTAGACTAATGTTAAAGTAGAACGTAGTTGTGTTTTCTTCTCTAGTAATTAAGTTCTCAACGGCTAAGTCATGTACATCTGTTTTGGGCCTATCTATACTGGTTAGGGTATCTTACCTATACTGGTCAAAGCATTATGATTATCATACTTGCATACATGGTAAGCACAAGCCATTAGTTGGTTCTCTCAGGCCTTTAGGGCATCGGGTGTCTGTCTATCTCAATGAAATTTGAGGCGTGACACAAACCCTCAGCTAACTCAAAATGTCTGCAATCGAAATGAAAATACTAAAATAAATAATAATGAATTCTTATCCTCGGATGATGAGGACTCACCACTATCTACTATTGTGGAGGTACTGAATTCTACTAATCACGGGTCTGATACTGAGCATCGAAACCTATATCATAAGATGATACAACGCAAAAGAAAGTATGTGATCAGTACTTTGAATGTATTGAGCATTTGAGATATGCAACATTAAAATAAACTGAACATGATGAAAATACAGATATACTGAGCTGAAATACAATTCTGAATGCATAAGCTAAACTGATGTAAAATGGACCTATTATGAATGTATATAAACTGATATGAACGGATAAATCTGAAAAGTTATAGGTTAAAAACAATAAACTAAACTTACACATGCTAAGTCTGAATCTGTGGGAGAGTCTGTTAACCGACACTCCTCATCTGAGCTAAATAAGGTCCAACTTGTAACTCTAGTTGGGATGGCATTCAATACATTATCAAGGGTAATGAACCTAATTGGCGCAGATCCACTAACAGATGTCCATTGAACTAAGGTGTCAGCCTCAACTAGCGGGTGACCCTTGATAACCAACGCTGGCAACATAGTTTTGGGAATTAGGGACTTTAACCAAAGGTATCATCCTCTACTAATAGGTGAGCCTTTATCCCTGCATCTGCTAGATGCTAAGTACTACTCCCACAGGTGTAAATTCTCTTCCAAACAACTCAATGAAGGTACAGTTACCATCTTCAATTTGACTTATATACCACATAATAGATCTGAACTAATCTCGTCCTTTATGATGATGGAGAATGTCAAGGAAGATGGATCTGAACAGTAACTAGTAGTAACATTTGAAACTCTTTCTTGGTAATGATCAGAAAATACCAGTTAAACAACTTGTGGATCTGCATATGTACAGATATGTCTAAAACTTTTCAAAGTAGAAATCAGCTTTACTACCTATCCTTCTATGGATTGAATCCCAATTGAGATTAATACCACCATATAAATTCTAGTTAGTAAAATTGATTTTACTTCAAATTGTTTTAGAAATGTATAGAAAAAAAGAAAACTAATTGTGGACAAATTTGGCTAAGGTAAATTGTTTGGCAAAGTTGATAAGTCTTGGTTTAGTACCCGGTGAATACATCTAAGCTCTCATCAGGTGCAAGGTACTGACAACTATAAGAAATTGATTTACACTTTAACATATTTTACAACAAAAATTCACCAGAGCCGTGAATTGTAGTGCTTGAGACTTAACTCAACAGGAAGTTGTATTCCTTTGTCTAATTCTCAGATTAGGAATACTGACTTTATCCAAATTTATGATATTCTTGCTTTAGTTGGGACTTCTTGAAATAAATTAAAAACATATGTTCCTGCAAAAATAAAAACTAGGTAAGCAAAAAAATCTGCTAGAGTATTTCCCTCCCTTAAGGAGTGTTGTGCTCTCTCTGAAATCATACTCTTGATCCTAAATCTCATTAACATCTAATGTATTCCAAGGACAATCCAAATCTCCATTGATGATATTAACCATAGACAATGAATCAGTTTCCAATATGATATTGGAGAACTGGTTATCAAAACAATATTGAAGACTTTCTCTTATAGCCCTGGCCTGAACTACCAAATTAGTTGTATCAGTAGTTTGTAAGCCTTTTGTCACTACTAGATCCCCTTTATCATTCCTCAAACAGAAAGCAGCAGCACTAGGCCCTAGGTTGCCTCTAGAAGCACCATCACAGTTACATTTGAACCAACCATTAGGAGGAGGACTCTAAAAAATAGTTCTACAATGAAAGGAAGGTCTGTACTTTTCCAATTGGGATACCACTTGGGGCCAAGAATTAGGTAAAGTCACATATTTGAACTTTAACCTAATAAATTTACAGATAGTATCATTGATATCCCAAATAACCTTATTTCTAGAATAAGAACCCCATGAAAAATGGTATTTCTCCACTTCCATAAAAACCAAATAATAATGACAGGGATAGCATGATAGACCATCTTCAATCTGACATTTCGTTGGGCACCCCACCACTTTTTTATAGATTGTTTGAGCTATACCCAAGGGCCTAAAATTCCAGCAGCCCTAGCATATTAATCCCAAATATAAACAGCCACTTCCCCTGTAAGAAATAAATGCTCATGTGTTTCTCTCATAGGAACTCTACAACACTGACAAAGTTGAGAAATGTTAGGATTCCACTTAGCCATGATAGCAGCCATAGGGATTCTATTTGTCCATACCCTTCACCCAAAGAAAGAAATTTTAAAAGGGATCCCCTTCACCCATAATCTTTTTAAATCTTCATTGGGGAAACTTTTTTTTCTAATACTTCCCCAAGCAGATTTGACAGTAAACTTCCCAGAACTAGACTTCATCCACCAAGGTTTTTCCATCTCTTCAGTTTGTATCAGATTACCCATATTTCTTCTAACATGTTCAACAATATTAGTAGGCAAATGCTCTTGCATAAGATCAAATTCCAACCATCCTCATTCAAGAATAAATTAATATCCTCAAGTGAGTGACATCCAAAAACTTCAGTAAGTTGGAGACATAATAGACCAGGAGTAGTCCAATTATCAAACCAAATACTGGAGGTTCCTTTCTTAGGCTCCCACTACACATTTTGTTCAACGATCTCTCTGTTCACCAGCATGTTCTTTCATATTTGAGAACCACCTTTCATTGAACAAGAGTAGGAATTTGCTTCTTGCAGTAATGGTTCCACATAAAATTAGCCCATAGAGAGTTTTGAGTACTAAATTTCCACCAAAGCTTAGCATATATAGCTTGTGAAACATCCCATATCTGAAACCCAAACCACCTTCAGCTTTAGGTAAACAAACTTTGTCCTATGATGCCCAATGTTTGCTTCTTCCTAAAAGCTTATTACTTCAGAAAAATTTGGCAAAAATTCTATGAAGTTTTTTTAAAACACAGTCAGGAGGAACAATAGCAGAAAGAATATGAATAGGAATACTCTGTAAGACACTTGATACCAACACTTCCTTACCCCCAAATGATAGCATGTTACCTTTCCAAGCTTGAAGTTTGTCTCTTACTTTTTTAATAAGATCAGAATAATGCTCTTTTATCTTTCTAGCAGGAGTAATAGGGAAACCAAGGTACTCAAAAGGAAACTGACCCCTAGCAAAACCTGTACATTCCTCCACCAATCTTTTCAACTCTGCAGCAACACTTTGATGAATAAAGAAAAAGCTCTTCTCTTTGTTAATTTTCTGACGAGACTGTACTTCATACACCTGTAAAGTAGCAATAATCTTTTTTAAAGAATATTTGTCAGCAGAGGAAAAAATTATAGTATCATCTGCATATGCAAGATGATTGAGTTGTGCACTGCACTTTGGAAGTCCATAACCTACATTGCACATCATCAAATAAAGCATTCAAAGATCTAGAAAAGAATTTTGTTGCCAGAATAAAAAGATCAAGAGATAAAGGATCTCCCTGCTTAACACCTCTAGTGGAATGAAAGAAACCCTGAGCTTGACCATTAATTAATACAGAGTACCTATTATTAGACACCAATCTCCAAATCATGTCCACAAAACTATTAGAGAAACCCATTTTTCTTAAAACTTTATAGGCTTTAGTTATGTCAAGCTTAATGATCACATTGGTAGGTTTTCCCCTCTTCCTGATATCAGAAACAATCTCTTGAGTCAATAAAATATTTTCAATAATGGTTGTACCCTTCACAAAGCTAGATTGATTACAAGGAATCAATTTAGGTAACAAGGACTCCAGTTTATCATGAACTATTCTAGAAAGAATCTTGTTGATGAAATTACTCAAACAAATAGGTCTCAAATCAGAGAAAGATTGAACATATTTTTTCTTAGGTAAGAGCACCAGATTAGTATGAGTAATGGATTTAGATAGTGAGTTACCTTGGAAAAATCTTAAACCATATCAAGAACATCATTTCTAATTATATCCCAACAACACTGGTAAAATCTCCTTGTCAAACCATCAGGACCACTAGCACTTTCTTCATTCAAGCTAAACCAGACTTCCTTACCTCCTCTAATTTTGGGATTTTACGTAACATAAAAATCTGATCATCAGAGACCGAGTTAGGAATATGTTTAAGCAATGAAAATTCTGAGGTATCTCTCTCTTGAGTGAATTTTCTATGGTAGAAATCAATTGCTTCATCAACTATATCTCCTTCTTCTTCCAACCAGATGCCCTATTTATTCTTTATTCTCTTCAACTAAAGTCTTTTTCTTCTCCCCTTCACTATGCTATAAAAAAACCTTATGTTTCTATCTCTATTGTCAAACTAATCATACCTAGCCTTCTATTGCCAAGACATTTCCTTAAAATTCAGATATCTTTTAAATTCAGTTTGAGCCTTTTGTAAAACAATTTAATTCATGGTAGATGGACTTTCTTTAAAAAGCTTCTCCTTTATTCTCACCATATCTTCTCTAATACATAATTGTTTGACAATATCACCATAAGTATCTTTACTCCATTTAGTTAGGGCAGTCTAGATCCTTTTGATATTCACCTTAAAAGAGAAAAGGATTTTCAGAATTCTTAGGGAGCCAATTTTTTTTAAAAATCTCCTTGAAATATTTATGATCAATCCAGAACTTTAGGAACCTAAATGGTTTCCTGTATCTGATATGATTCTCTTTACATAGAAGCACCATTAAAGCATGATCATATCCAATTCTAGGCAAATGTTCAACTTTAGTATGAGTAAACCAATTTTGCATCTCTTAATTAATAAGGATTCTATCCAATCTCTCAAAAATACTTTCATTGTCAGCTCTGTCATTCCACCAAGTAAAAGGGCTTCCTTTGAAAGGTACTTATATTGAATCATAGCTTGAAATACAACATTCAAAATCTCCATGATCATCATCTAACACTGGTAGTCCCCTAATTTTCTCTTCTGCATTCATCACTACATTAAAATCTCCTCCAATTGACCAAGGCCCAATCATGTTATTAGCTACTTGATAGATATCATTCCACAAATCCAACCTCTAGGATGCACTATATTTAGCATAAGCAATAGTGATATGAAAATTGTACTGCTATATTTGATGATTCAACTTGAGAGTTAGCTGGTGTTCTTTACTATTAACTACTGTAATGTCCAAATCATGGTTTGTAAAGACCTATATTTTTCCATTACATTTAGTAGTAGTTGTGGCATTCTCAATCTTGTTCTATACTTGTTGATGAATCTATTATCTTGAAAAGGTTCCAAAAGAGCAATAAAAGAAAACTTGTGGTGATTATGTAGCATCTGAACCCCTTTGGAAATCTTGTTGTGACTTCACTAATCTTATGTTCCATATAAATAACTTCATCATCTTTAATGAACTAATTTATTTCTCTTTGGCTGAATTCTGATAGATTGAGTGCTTTCACCATCTCCTTATTTTTTACCTTTTCTTACAGCTTTCATCACCCTTGGAAATAGGTCAACATCTTTGGCTATGTGATCTAAAACTTCCTCTATATGAACTGTCTCCAACTCCTCAAGTAACTGATGATCAGGTGTCTCTATTTTAAGGTCCTCCATATTATGTGAAATGATATCATGCAACACCTTATTAGGTGACTGATTTTGCATCAACACCTTGTGAGATTCATTAGTCTGCACTGCAGTAGGTACAAGAACCACCACTTTCTTATAACTCAGCTCATCTGTCTCTTGTTTTACTATCTTGTTACTATCACCAGTTTCTTGTAACACTACTATTGTACTGTTTCCTTCATCAGAATTATTTAACTTGCACATGTCCTTTTTCTCTTGACCAGATTCTTCATATGTCTTGCTGTTATCACCAGTTTAAATAACTATCTCATTACTCTGAGTAATATGGGGCTCAATACTCATATTCTTACTGATAATCTTATCATTTGTTATCATTTATTGATCATTCTTGTGATGTCCATGTAACACCCCGTACATTTCTGAACTCACGCTACTACCCTAATGTTCATGGAATTAATTAAGTTGTGATAGATGGTATATTATTCATGGAATTATTGGGCTAAAACTAATCATGTGTTAATGGGCTCAATAATTGAGCAAAAAACATGGCCCAAAATGGGTAAATGATCCATTCTTGCTTTGACCAAAGTAAACCCTCAATTATTTACCAAAATTTGGCTAAGGATGACTTCAAGGGCCTATATAAAGGCACAAAAATCAGATTTTAATCCACAAAACACACATGTCTTATTTCTAGATTTTTCTTGAACATTCTCTTCATCCAAACCCTAAGCAACTACCACTTGTTTGGACAAGATCATCACTTTGCAACCTTGGTTAAGTGTTTACTCTCATGGATTAAGATATTATATGCATAAAAGGGTGTAAAAATCATGTTTTTTATGTTTTTAAAGTGTTGATTCACTATGGGTGAAACAGTCTACTTTTGCTTAATCGGTAAAGGGTTTTGTCTTATAAATTTGAAAGTGTACTGTGGTCTTGAAGAAAGTGAATTTGATGGATTAAATATCAACATGTAAGATGTGTTTATTCCCTTAAATTGATTCCGCTTTGTGTATCACATTTGGAATTGTTGTTGTGAAATTGTACATGGAACCGGTGGCGTATTGAAGGGAAAAATGTAGTTTTGTGATGTTTATGTGCGTTGTGAAACCATGTCTGTTCGTTAGCATCCAAGATAACTTAAACTATGAAAAGAGAAGCTTAATTATGACCATGGACCATTCATTGCGAAAAGGACCCGAAAATGACCCCCAGAGGCTGAAACGGGTACCCGCCCTCGCGGGCGGGGCACCTGCAGGCGCAGATGCCAACGCAAGTGGCCCTGTACCAGGCCAATGGTCACCTACGGATGCACCTCACCCACATGCGGGCGCAGGTGGATTTGTAGGTCAGTCCAGAACTCCATTTTGATTGTTTTTGCATCTCTTTGACCCCCCAACGCCCCTATACCCTTCTTGGATGCAATTATCAACTTGTGGTACCTTTTAAATGAATTTAAAGGAGTGGACCGGAGGTATTTTGAATGGTATCAATTATGGATTGTCTTTAATGCATTATTGTGAAAGCTATGGAGATCACTTGGTGGAGTAAATGCGACGTGGTGTTAATGAGGACGTGTAAAGTATAAATTTGGTGTGAAATGCTATTGGTTTATGATGTCTTGGTTGATATATGGCATGTTGTGGTGTTGTTGGTACGGTAATGCAGTAAATGGTATTGTAAAGGGTGAAATGATGTTATATGGTAGTCATGTAACTCATTGTCGTCTTATGCACTTGTAATGTAGTTAGTTGTTAACGTGAGTTCCTTTATGTACTTGTGTTGTAGAGTAAAACGTAAGGAAGAAGCTGGATTATTGTAATCACATATAAGATTGTATATTCATATTAAGAAGATAAGGTATGTAAGGTTACTCTTTTCGTATCCCTCTGCAGCACATAGTGTTCACATTGTCATTGTACTTGTTCGAAATATTCGAAGGTATCTCATTTCAGGTTGTCATATATTGTTTTTCACATGTTTCTTATTCATTCACCATTTGCTATTCATGTGTCACATAATTGGGGACATTGTTCCAAAGTTCCAATAATGATGTTACAACCACCAATGTATTAATCTCACACAAGTAAAGGAATGAAGTAATGTATATATGTATTTCTTAGAGGTCGGGTGGTAGCTCAAAGAGACGATCCCGATGATTGTTGATATAATACGTTATATTATGTTATGGCCCACCGATAAGGTGGATGATTGTACTATAGCCCACTGATCAGGTGGATGAATGATATATGGCCCACTGATCAGTTGGATGAATGGTAATAAGGATGAATGTAAAAGCAAAGAAAGTATATCAGTTGAGTGAAAGTATATTACTTGAATGAAAGTATATCACTTGAATGAAAGTATATATGAATGATATTATATGAATGATAATGATATGAATGAATGATCGAAAATGAAAATAACGAAAGCAATGTACATGGTTCCACATATACAGAATGGAGGTTTATCCATAATCGAATACTCACTTGTACTTGATATCATTGAAGTACTTATGTATCGTGCAGTTTTTTTACAGCCTTACATACTCAGTACATTCTTCGTACTGACGTCCCTTGGGAGACTTACCTTACTTGCTGCAGGCACTGGTACTAGTAGACCTCCACAATAGGCTGCGGGTCATCTACTGATTATTGGTGAGCTCCAGTTCAGTTCAGGGCTTTCCGACTCACATGTGTACATATTGGTTTTGGTATTGCATAAATGTTGTATAAAGCGGGGACTTGTCCCAACTTTAGGATGGTTATGTAAATGTATCCGTTAGAGGCTTTGCAGATGTTGTTAGACATTGAAGGCATGTATGTCCATTTTGACTTGATGGCCCTAACGGCCAAGTTTCATATATATCATATGTTCTCCATGACTTCTGCCATTGGCATCTTGTAATTACATGAGATAGAATGTTGTTCAATTAGAAACATGCATATGAATGTACATAAAAGAAGATTGGTTCTCTCGAGCCTTAACGGCTTCGGGTGCCAGTTCGCCCCATTGGAATTCAAGGCGTGACAGTCCAAAACTTCTATTACACCACTCTCATAGGACTCTCTACCCATTTTAGTGTGTTGATTACTTTGAGTACCAGGTACTTCACTACACAGAGCCTTAACCTTATTTCTAGTCTCCACTTGCTGATCTTTGTTATGATAGACAGGTGTTGTTGTTGCTACCTTACTCTCCCCAAGTGATTGCAATAACCCATGTCTTTATTGATACCCTCTCCCCTTCAACCCCTTTAGTAGGATATGTGATGTTGGGAGATTTGTTGCATGAGTTTACCTGTTGTATGTTTTTCTCATCCTCCTTTTGACCAAGGATATCAAAAGTGTTTTTAATCGCTAGTTATGCATGTACATTAGTTGATTTCTTTTTTCACTCCTTCACCACTTTCCACTGATCTGAATCTCCCACCACATAACCATTGGAGAGAATTCTAGTTTTTCCTTTTTGTAGTCTATGCGCTTGAGGCCTGTAAAGGGGAGGATGTTGAACCTGGGGCTCTTTTTCCCTAATTAAAATTAGTGCATTAAGGTAGGCAAGTACAGATTCAAGATCAATGGCAATAGAGATAATTCATATCATAAGAGAATCTCACGACACAGTATATAATATCAACTCACTATCTCAAACCAACAATGCCAACTAAGGTAAAGGAGGTGTGTATCCCACAAACACACTAGATGTGACACAACAGTCTCAATGGATCAAGTCATAACAATACTCCATGTTAGGGGTGGGCATAAAAATCGGAGAACCGAAAAACCGAACCGAACCGAATTAGTTCGGTTCTTCGGTTTTGATTCTTCGGTTCGGTGTTGGGTTTTTTTTTTTGGTATTTCGGTTCTTCGGTTCGGTGTTTGGTTTGAGGGTTTCGGTTCTTCGGTGCACCGAAGAACCGAAATACCAATTAATTAAATTTTTTAAAAAATATTTATATTACATTTCATTTTCACATTTATATTAAAAGAAAAGCCCACTAGCACTAGTTGTCAGGCCAGACCCATATATTTCTATTTTCTACAATCTACCCTAATTCCTTATGCACATTTACATTTCTATCTTCTGACTTCTGTTAGTCTGCTGCTGCTATGTTATTATTAATATTTAGAGTGTTGTTGCCATGTTATATTAAGACTTTAAGTATAGCTGCTAGTCTGCTGCTGCTACTGCTATGTTATTAAAATACTAGTATGACTGTTGGTGCTAATTTGCCATGTTTTTGGATTTTATAAGAAATTATGGATATATTTTGATATTTTTATTTCTCACTTGCAACTTGCACCGAAAAACCGAATTAAAAAAACCGAATAAAACCGAACCGAAGTTCAAAAAACCGAACCGAACCGAATTAGTTTGGTGCGGTGTTCGGTGCTCATTTTTCCAAAATCGAAAACCGAAGAACCGAACCGAACTTTTAAAAAACCGAACAGAAGAACCGAACGCCCACCCCTACTCCATGTCTCATAATAACTCCACCACCAAACTATCCAAGAGAAGGTACAATGCAATTAAATGTAGTAATATGAGATGTAGAATACAATATCACAAACAAGATTCAATCACGATAATATAATACAAAAGGAAATAATCGAACGCAATATCAAACATACAAAAGAATGCAATGCAATGCAATGGAGTGATAATGATGTAAGCCATCACATGGCACCTCATATACACCTTTCGAACTAAAGCTTCCCATGGGGGGAGCGACCCATATACCACATACACCTTCCGAGTGAAAGCTTCCAGGACAGGACACCATGGGGGGAACGACCCATATACTAACACAATCCCATATCTCAAGCAACCTTGTCAGTACATTTCTCGATCAAAGGTTTTGCAAAATGTCTCATTTTCTTTCAAAATTAGTATGTCTTAGTGGTACCAGTTTCCATAAATATAGATGAATGAAATAAGGATGCATGCTCACAACAAAATTGACATGAGATAATAAATCAATTCAATAATGGTATAAATGAGCTCAAATCTCCTCAATATGTTAATAATTCATAATATAAGACATCACATAGCACCACTAGAATAAGAAGTCATATAAGACATCAATTATATCAATCCAAGCCCCTTTCTCGGGCATTACGATAATGATAAAAGCAAATAAAGCTCATATAAGGCCTATAATATCAACTCAAAGCCCCTACTCATGGGTGCAGTAATAATAATACCTCAAGTTAATAATAATATTCAAATAAGCCCCCACGACCAACACGATAATAATAAACAATCCAAACAATGTAGATATAACGAACTTACACAAAACCCAGCTTGTTTTACACAATAAGTTCCATCTTTCGCAATCATAACACCATTAGACTAAATTACTAAAGAACGAACGATGCTAGTTAACAACATTCCCTAAGGTTCACTTTTATTTCCTTATCTAATAACTAAGCCAAGATTACCTTTCTTAACTACTTAACTATACTATCATGTGTTAAATCCTAAGAGATTACTAAACCCCAATAATTACATCAACTATTACAAATATATCTATACTCTAAGTGTTCACTAAATCCCAATCTTTTCCTCTAGATCCACAAAGCAAGATTTAAACTCTTAAATAGATATCCACTATCAATTTACTCAAAATCAATAAGTCACCTATCTACAATTTACCCTAAGCATATTCACAAGTAGCAAGAATAAATAAAATAAATAATTATATCACCACAATCCATCAATAGACAACGATACCCACGGTGATGCTCGTCATTTCATCTAAGACGGACCCCCAAACCCTTAGCGATTCACAAAACACAAGCAAATAAGCACATAACACTTAAACAGCTCAGAAAAGAATCAAGGTACATCTCAACTTGCCTTTAAAAAGATTCTCAAAGTCGAATCACTGTCCAAAGCATCAACCAAAAGCTCTACTCAAACATGTCAAATCTAATCAAATATGACATCTACATGTCAAAAAGAGTCTCATGATACCCATATTCGCTACATTTGTTCCGGGTCCAAAAATACTTTGAAAATTAACCCCAAAGGAAAAAGGATAAAACTGAAATTTTATTTAAGAATCGTGTTCCCCATTCTCTTAGGGTTCTAAATCTGAAAACCCATCTAAAATAAGTTGAAATCAAGTTTTAAATAAAAAAAACTCATTTTGTACTCTACCGGGTAAAACCCCCAAAATTCATGTTTACAATCCAAGATTTGGAGATGGTTTAATGCCAAAATCGATCGGAAAAAGAAATTTAAGGTTTAGAAACATACCCACCTAAGAAATCTCAAAACCACTCTTGGAATCATCTAAATCCGAGCTCCCAAGCTCAAAAAATGGAGAAAATAAAATTTGGTGCCGAAAAAGATTTAAAAATCTGACCAGGGAATAAATTGCCCTCGCGAACGCGAGCCTAACCCAACTCGTAACTTTGCAAACGTGGGTCTCTGGTCTCGAACGAAAAAAAGGAATTGACCCAGCCCATTAGATACTCTTCGTGATCGCGGTACCCACCATCGCGATCACGATGAAAGAAATTTTAGTTCTTCCTGAACGCGACATAAGGGTCACAAACGTGAAGAAGGAAACGTATGTGCTTTGCGAATGGGACAGAGGGGTTGCGAACGCAAAGAAGGGAATGCTTACACCAATAAAATAGCTGAAACCAACAACACTTACAAGCTAAAACTCTCTGAACAGACCCTTGGGATTCGTTCGAGACACCACAGAAACAAACCAATAACTTTACTACACTAATTTTGGCATTTCGGACTCAATGGACCCATCAAATTTATCAAACGAGGTCGTTATCAAAAAGTTACATATAAAACCAACTTTAAGCAATTAAAACTAGTATTTTTCACCAAACTCTCAAAAATCACAAATGGGCCTTGGGACCCAAATAGATTATGCTACTAAACCAAAATGGACGTTCCAAATTTAATGGAACTAACAGAAACACCATCCGACGCTCGGATCACAAAATGTTGGTCAAGGTCAATTATATTAATTTAAAGGCTACTCAAAATCACAAACTCATATAAATCACCCTTGAATACTTTGGGGGAACGTGCAAATTATTTCCAAAACTCATAAATGATATAAGGCAACAATGGGGAAGGCCAAAATGGTTAAAATACAGAAAACTCTAAAAATCACAATGAGGATTGTTACATTTTCCACCACTAAGATTCATGTTATCCCTCGAACGTAAAGGTAAGAAAAGTGCCAAAGCAGACAAGGGATCGAAAAATACCCTCGTAAACCTCATGCTAGCACTCTCAAGTAGAGTTGTATCTACAAAAATACTGGTCTCACTATAGCAACCAAAAATTCTTTAAATAATGACTCATAAGGTCACATCTCTAGCATCTGAAGCTAAATTTCTCAATGAAGCCGAGATCCTTTATTTTCGAACTTCCTCTATACCCAAAAATTGATTCGATCACATAGAAGTTTTGAATATACCAAATTAACCTGAATCTGTTGAAGACACTATAAATCACTGACTATACCACAAAACCAATATAATTCCTATACTAACAAAATAACTAGGGATCCATTGAACCACATGAAAACTCTTCACAAAACTGAATCATGCCTTTCCCTATCAGAAAAAGAACTTATTACAATTTTCATTCCCGCTATAAGAATTTCCCTAACTGAATCAAACTTACTCAAGGCTGAAATTATAACTGTCGAATCAGATAGTACTATCTCCTCAAGCTGAAGTAACTAAGTCAGATATTGATATCCATTTTGCATAAAACCTTAAAGGTCACACTTATCACACTCCAACCACTATTCAAACAGTCTTATCCTTATGCTCAAACATTAGAGAAAATAATGAATCACCACAGCACTCTACATACCACCATTAGGCACACTATAGATGTCACTAAATTTTATGCAACCCATCATAACAATCCGTATAGTTCTCAACACCCATGTTGTGTCAGTCAACCCGAAGTCCTTAATAATACACATGTAAGCAACCCCATCATATCTGAAATAGTTCAACCCATAGTAGAAATACAAGATTACTATCTATCACTGATTGACACCCAAAACACAAATCCAATCTCTGAAAAGTCACCCCTAATCTCCTTATAAGTCACAGATGAACCATGATGTCAGAACTTTGAATTTCCAACTCGTACCCATAGCACAATTCTGCATACTTCAAAACTTCATATTTAATAGTTCCTTATCTTTTCTTAACTCATTCCCCATTCAGTATTCCTCAACATATTTATTTTAAGAAAAGCATTCCTCAATATAAGATCCATG
Organism: Capsicum rhomboideum; assembly: GCA_031232105.1. Classification (NCBI taxonomy): domain Eukaryota; kingdom Viridiplantae; phylum Streptophyta; class Magnoliopsida; order Solanales; family Solanaceae; genus Capsicum; species Capsicum rhomboideum. The sequence continues at coordinate 60,105,834 of CP124718.1, forward strand.
GAATAATAAAGCATACTCTAAATCAAAACTCATGAGCAAAATACTTTATTAAACCATTTAACTTCCAAAGTAATAAATGCTACAAATTAGGTGTCTTTCCATTCGAAAATCCTTCTATATCAGAAGCAAGAATCCTCATAAGTTGAATTCCTTCAAGTCTAACCGATGAGTGTTTCAACACCCATAAGTCTTTCCATGCAAGCAAAGCTAATCACTAAGGATGTAACAAATTGCAAGGCATGAACGCCTGGAAATCTTTCCTTATCCAACTAGAATCCTTTACTTTCTAATCCATCACAAGGTCTTTTTGCCTAAGCTGATAAGTACTACTAGACATCTACAATCTCAATATACCAAAACCTAAAATCGATCCACTATTATTTCACAACATAACCATCAAGAAGATCATACCCTAATCACACTGAAATCCACAATACTTAAAGAAATCAAATCTAATTTGGCAGTATATTCTAAATATGTCCCAACACAAGATTGGCATATTCGATGCACCACTAAAGGATCATCTTCTGGGTAGCAATAATAATAGACACAACAAGAAGCTCACAAATCATATCAAGACCTAATGCCAACTAAGTAAACACATACAAGAATGTATAACCACAGGTTAAACAGTACCAAGATAGATCAAAGGATTACTGAAACTATATATGTAACTACTATACCAGAAACTCCTGCCTCGAGTTCACCCTGAGGAACATGATACTGAGATATGTCATCTCCTTGAGCAACTGATGAGGCATCTATCTTTCTATGTTGTGGGCAATACCTCATATAATCCCGAGATCTCCACATATGAAACAACCCAAAGAAGTAGAAGTCCCCTGAACTAGACATGAAGAACTTAAATGATCACCACGATCTAACCCTGTCTGAGAATAACTATGAGAATCTTAGCCTCTACCATACATGTCGCTATTATCATTAAGTCTATGAGGCCTCTTGCCTACAAGTCTCTCATTTCTCCACACAAACTCCTTTAGAAACTCTCGATCAAATTGATCACATGAGAGAGAAGGTGACCCAACTAGTCTACTGTAACACCCCAAAAATTCAAGCTACGATAAAAACCATGCTTCAAGTACATATAAAATCAAACAACATGTTTTGGTAGTATGAGAAGTTATTTAGAAATGTATTAAGGCCAAAAGTAACTCCTATCTCATAGCCAAGTTGAAATCTTCCTTACTGGTGGTTTTATTGTGAAGAATCTTGCTATAGTCAACTTCAAATGAGAATAACTCCTAGATTTTGATGTATTTATGATCTCAAGACCCATAAAATGATATATATTTGAATTATATTTCCAATGCATCAAGATTCGCCTTAATCCAATGTCAGAGCTAAGAGTTATGGTCATTTTAGTGCAACACTGCCCAGTAATGAGAACGAACGAGCAGAAACCACGACCGTGCTTAGAACCCACGACCGTACCATGCTCCCGTATGATCAAAACAGCCCCAAAAACCTAAAATTTGACATGTATACCTTCCAACCATGAAAGGGAACCATAACCGTGGTTAGAAACCATGATCCTAAGTACAATCTTGACTTCTAAAGTTGACCCAATTGGAACCTGCGACCTACAAACCAAGGCAAGATAGTGAGTGGGTCCCATAATCATATCATGGCTCATTTGATCATGTCTATAGAAGCCTCACTCTAGCATCCCAACCATGAGCACCACCCACGATCATAGGTGGTCCCCACAATCATGGGATGGGTCGTACGTCCTCCCCTACAGCTTTTTCAGTTACGTTTTAGAAGGGGCATTCCAGTCTTTTCCTATTTTTTAAACCTCTAAACTACGTCGTTTAAGCTATCCTAAAGCTGAATTATAAGCCAAAGTTTACCATAAATCCCTCATTACTCAAATTCAGTCAGTACTTAGTAAAAACAAGATAAAAGAGGCAATTTCTCTTCCTCAAAAGCAAACTAAGGTTCATCTTCTTCAATCTCCATGTGTAGAGATTTCTTCAGGGTTCTTATCTCAAGGTATGTAGGATTTCATCAATAGATATCCTTTCACCCACTGAGTCTCAAAGTTAACTCATTTTCTCATTTTAATTCCTTCCTCAGAGCTTAGAGTTTATGAACGATGTGAATTTCTAGATATTCTAGTTCCCTGATTCCATTGAGCTATAAAATCATGTTTTAAAATGAATTTAAGTATCATTGCATGTTCAAAATCAAAAACCCTAATTATATTGTGAAATCCATAATTTTTGGACTTGAGTTATTAAATTCCTTAATTCACTCAATTTATGAAATTGTCATAATAGTTGCATTCTTCAGAGATGGCGGGTTATGAACACCCAATGACCTAGGATTTCATGCATATACTTATAAGGATTATATCCTCCAGTTTACATATTTTTAATGCTCTCAGATCATGCATTTAATTAAAGTCTTCCGAATATAAATATTATTGAACATTTCAGCTATCAGATTCATTCAGTTGGGAGTAGTACTTAGCACTAAGCGGACACATGGATAAAGGTTCACCCATCAGTTAGGCTAAGACCTTTAGTAGAAGTCCCTAAGTTCCAAAACTATGGCACCACCATAGGTTCTAAAGGGTCACCCGTCAAACCAGGCTTGATACCTTAGTTCTTTCAGACATCAGTTTAGTGGATCCACGTAAGACAGTGTTCATACCCTTGGTAAGGTATTGAACACCCTTCTAGCTGGGGTTATATGTTGGACCCCGGTTAGCTCAGATTAGGGTATGTCGGTTATCAATAGCTCCCAAATTCCATATTTCATAGTTCAGATTCAGATACTTGCATAACCTTGTATTCAGTTATTCAGTATATCATATAGTACACATTTATTACTTGTTCTTGCATTAGTTTATCATATTACATGCATCATGTTCATCTTATATCAGTTATTTCCCATCTCATATACTCAGTACATTCAACGTACGATTTGTATACTTTCCTTTATACTATATTGTCTTATAATATAGGTTTTAACATTCAGCATCCAGATTGTGCTTAGTACAATTTTACACCATCTCAGTAGCAGTGTTTGGTGAGTCCTCATCATTCGAGGACTAGTTATCAATATTTAATTTTAGCTTATTTCAGTTTCAGACAGTTGGAGTTAGTTGGGGGCTTGTCCCAACAACTCATATAATTTAGAGGCTTTCAGACAGATAGCTAGATTTTTAGCATGTTGTTCTGTCAGACAGTCTTAGTTTTGACATTCAGTATTGATTTTGGATTTTACTATAATTATGTCATTTCAGTTTAGCTTCCACTAAGTATTTATCAATTTATTTTAATGCTCTTAGTGTCATGTCAGGCCATGGGCTAGTTTAGGGTCACTTGTGACTCTAAGCACCGTATTACGACTAAAGGGTAGTCTCGGGTCATGGCAAACTTGGTATCAGAGCCAGGTTTTAAGTGTCCTAGGGTATCTGAAAGTCGTGTTAAGTAGAGTCTTGGTCATGGGTGTAAAGCACGCTACACTTATGAGTGAGAGGCTATGAAATATTTTAGGAAAGGTTTCACTTCTTTCATATTCATATCATACGATAGAGTGTGAACTCTGTTAAAATCTTCTTCTAACTCATACTCTACACGTTTACAGATTATGCCTCCCAAGAGAGCTAACAGAAAAAGGAATGGCAATGGCAATAGAAATAAAAATTAAAATTAGCAAGTACCACCAGCTCCCGCAAACCCTCTGAATGATCAAGTTTCCCATGTCAAATTTAGGGCTACTTTCACTGCGTTAGCCCAGTCATGACCACTCAGAATAACTAGCAGGCTGTTTCACCAGCCAACCCGATAGTGAATACGACAGCAGCCAAAGTCCGAGACTTTATTCGAATGAATCCTTCAGTATTTTTTGGATCTTAGTCTAAAGAAGATGCATAAGAGTTCTTGGCTAATATTCAGAAAGTCACTGAGATCATGTGTGTCACTCCAACTGAAAATGTTGAGTTGGTTGCTTATCAGTTTCAAGGAGTAGCTCACAGTTGGTGACAACAGTGGAAGAAGGATAGAGGTGTTGATGCAGGTCCGGTAGAGTGGGATGAGTTTGTTGCTACTTTTCTAGATCAGTTCTTCCCACTTAAACTAAGGGAGCTCAAGGTATAGAAATTCATCAATTTGAAGCAGGGTAAAATGAGTGTGAAGGAGTATTCACTTAAGTTTACTTGGTAGGCAAAGTATACTCCAGTCATGGTTTCTGACTCTAGGGCTCGTATGAATAAGTTTGTGATAGGTGTTTCTGAGGATGTGGTTAAAGAGTGTAGGACTATGATTTTGGTTAAGGAGATGGACATCTCCTGGTTTATAGCTCATGCTCAACAAATTAAGGAGGAAAAGATCAAGAAGAAGGATAGGAAGAACAAAAGAACCAGAACAGGTAGCTTTAATTTCTCTCAGGACCAGAATAGGTAGCTTTAATTTCTCTCAGCAGAGGTCTGATGGTGGTAACCGTTCTCAGTTATGCCAGAAATCATCAGTTCCAGCCCTATCTTCTACTAGTGCTCCAGTACCCAAGTTCAGGTAGGATAATCGAGATAGGGCACCAGGCTCTAAGTCCCAAGGCAGCATTACTAGTGGTCATACTAACCCATTTTGCAAAAACTATGGTAAAAACCACAAGGGTGAGTGTATGGTTGGTAGTGATATGTGTTTTAGGTGTGGTAAGCCAAGCCACAGATTGAGGAAGTGTCCAGTAGCTTCATAGATAGGCTGAGATACTCGCCAACAGAATCATTCTAACTCTTCAGCAGCTCCAGCAGGTGACTCGGCAGGGTGCCTCATCTAGTGCAAGTGGCGGACAACGTCACAGCAGGTTCTATGCACTTCAGACTCTATAGGATCGAGAGGGTTCTCCTGATGTAGTCACTGGTACATTACAGGTCTTTCATATTCATGTTTATGTATTATTAGATCCCAGAGCCTCTTTCTCTTTTATAACTCCCTATATAGTAGTAGACTTTGGTGTCAGTTTTGAAAATCTCTATGAACCTTTCTTAGTCTCTACTCTAGTTAGTGATTCAGTCATAGCTAGACGGGTATACAGAAATTGCCCAATCACAATTTCTCAGAAAGTCACCTCAGTTGATCTTGTAGAGTTAGACACGACAGATTTTGATGTCATTCTTGGCATGGATTGGCTCCACTCTTGTTATGCCTCTAGTGATTATAGAAATGGAGTAGTCCAGTTTCAGTTTCCAAATGAACCAGTCATAAAGTAGAAGGGTAATACCTCAGTACCTATAGATCGGTTTGTCTCTTACCTTAAGGCTAGAAAAATAATTTCCAAAGGGTAAATATGTCATCTTTTTGGGGTTAAGGATTCAAAGTCTGAAACCCAAACTCTTGAATCAATTCCAGTGGTTAATGAGTTCACAAAAGTGTTTCCAGAAGATCTGCCCAGAGTTTCTCCCGAACGGGAAGTTGACTTCAGAATAGATCTCCTTTCAGATACCCAACATATTTCAATTCCACCAAACTGAATGGCTCCAGCTGATCTTAAGGAATTAAAGGAGCAGTTGAAAAATCTTTTAGACAAAGGTTTTATCTGGCCCAGCATCTCTCTATGGGGTGTTCCAGTTCTCTTCGTACGCAAGAAAGATGGTTCTCTCAGAATGTCCATTGATTATCGCTAGTTGAACAAAGTCACAGTCAAGAATAAGTATCCCATTCCCATGATTGATGACTTGTGCGACCAACTTCAGGGTGCCAATTGCTTCTCTAAGATAGACCTCAGATCCGGCTATCATCATCTCAGAGTCCAAGAACGTGACATTTCGAAGACAACTTTTAGAACTTGGTATGGTCACTTTGAATTTGTTGTTATGTATTTTGGACTAACGAATGCTTCTGCAGCTTTTATGGACTTGATGAACAAGGTGTTCAAGTAGTACTTGGACATGTTCATTATTGTCTTTATTGATGACATCCTCACTTATTCTCAGAGTGAGGATGAACATGTAGACCATTTGAGGATTATTTTGCAGACTCTCAAAGATTGTAAGGTATTTGCTAAGTTCAGCAAGTGTGAATTCTGGCTGAAATCAGTATCATTCTTTAGTTATATCATTTCCGGTGAAGGCATTAGCATTGATCCTCAAAAGACCAAAGAAGTTAGAAATTGTCCTAGACCCATCTCTCTATCAGATATCAGGAGTTTTTTGGGTTTAGCAGGTTACTACAGACAGTTTGATGAAGGATTTTCCTCTATTGCTTCTCCCATTTCCAGATTGACTTAGAAGAAAGTCAAGTTTGAGTGGTCAGATTCTTGCGAGAAGAGTTTTCATGAGTTGAGGACTCAATTCACCTCTGCTCCAGTTTTGACTCTGCCAGAGGTTTTAGATGGTTTTGTGGTTTATTGTGATTCTTCCAGAGGGGACTTGGTTGTGTATAGATACAACATAGCAAGGTTATGGCATATGCCTCTAGATAGCTCAAGCCTCACGAGAAGAATTACCCCACTCATGATCTTGAGTTGGCAACAGTTGTTTTTTCCTTAAAGATTTAGAGGCATTTTCTTTATGGGGTTCATGTTGATGTGTTCACTGATCACAAGAGCCTTCAGTATGTGTTCAGCCAGAAAGATCTAAATCTTCATCAGAGGAGATGGCTAGAGTTGTTGAAGGACTATAATATGAGTATCTTATACCATCCAGGTAAAACCAATGTTGTGGTTGGCACTCTTAGTAGATTGTATATGGTAAGTGATGCTAATATTGAGGATGAGAAGAAAGAGCTAGTTCATGAGGTTCACCAGCTTGCTAGATTGGGAATTCGATTGGTTGATTCAGCGGAAGGTAATATTTTGGTGTAGAATGGTTCAAAATCTTCATTAATAACTGAGGAAAAGGAAAAGCAAGATAGTGATCCTATTTTGCTTAAGTTGAAAGAAGCAGTCCAGAGTCAGAAGGTTGAGGTTTTCTCCCAATGGAGAGATGGTGTTCTTCGTTGTCAGGGCAGACTATGTGTTCCAAATATGGATGACTTGAGATTGCGGATGCTAACAGAGGCTCATAGTTCTCGATATTCTATTCATCCAGGAGCCACTAAAATGTACCGTGATCTATGGGAAATCTATTGGTGGAATGGCATGAAGAAAGATATCGTAAAATTTGTGGCTAAGTGTCTAAATTGCCAGTATATTAAGATTGAGCACCAGAGACCTGGTGGTAAGCTTTAGGACATCAGTAATCCTACTTAGAAGTGGGAAGTGGTGAATATGGACTTCATTACAGGGTTGCCTCGTACTCAGCGATAGCATGATTCTATTTAGGTTATTATGGATTGAATGACTAAGTCAGCCCATTTTCTGCCAGTTAACACCTCAGACTCAGTCGAGGATTATGCTAGACTCTATCTTAGGGAGTTAGTGAAGTTACATGGTGTCCCTCTGACCATCATTTTAGATAAGGGGTACTCAGTTTACCTCTCAATTCTGGAAGACGTTCCAGAATGGTCTTGGTACCCAAGTTTACCTCAGTACAGCTTTTCACCCACAGATAGATGGTCAGGCAGAGTGTACCATTTAGAATTTAGAGGATATGTTGAGGGAATGTGTGATCGATTTCAAAGGCAGTTGGGATGATCATTTGCCTTTGATTGAGTTTGCTTATATTAATAGTTATCATTCTGGTATTCAGATGGCCCTGTTCAAAGCACTTTGTGGTAGGAGGTGTAGATCTCTTATTGGATGGTTTGAGGTTGGTGAAGCTTCTTTGATAGGACTAGATTCAGTTCATGAGGCTATGGACAAATTTCAGTTGACTAGAGAAAGACTGAAAACAGTTCAAAGTCGTCAGAAATCCTATACAGATGTGATTTTGTCTACTTAAAAGTTTCACCCATGAAAGGGGTGAAGAGTATTGGTAAGAAAGAGAAACTCAGTCCCCGCTATGTTGGTCCTTATAAGATTGTGGGTCATTTTGGCAATGTAGCCTATGGGTTGGATTTTCCCACAGACTTAGCATCATTGCATCTAGTTTTTCATATGTCTCAGTTGAAGAAATACATTGGTAATACCGAGTCAGTTATGCCTTTAGATAGTGTGGGTATGACAGATAGCCTTTCTTTAAGGAGGTCCCCGTTGAGATCCTTGATTGTCAGGTTCATAAGTTGAGGAATAAAGAGGTCGCTTCAGTAAAGGTTCTATGGTAAAATCAGCTTGGTGAGGGAGCTACTTGGGAAACATAGGTAGATATGACGACCAATTACCCTCATCTTTTCTCTTCGAACTCTGTTCTATCTTAAGGTAATAGTTTTCCCTTAATTAATTCTTTCCGTCTCATGTCACCCAATTATTTTTATGTCATATCATGCATTCACGAGTTCAAATCAGTCCATGTATCAGTTATAGACTCAGTGTCATGTCAGTATTCAGATCTTAGAATTCAGTGTTGGGATTGCAACTCCTTCCCTAACTTTTCAGCGTAATTAGTTTTCATTCGGGGACGAATGACCCCAAGGGGGAGATATTGTAACACCCTAAAAATCCAAGCTACGATTAGAACCATGCTTCAAGTATATGTAAAATCAAACATCAGGTTTTGGTATTATAAGAAGTGATTTAGACATATATTAAGGCCACAAGTAACCCATAGCTCATAGCCAAGTTGAAATCTTCCTTACCAGTGGTTTTCTTGTGAAGAATCTTGCTATAGTCAACTTCAAACAAGAATAACTCCTAGATTATAATGAATTTATGAGTTAAAGACCCACCAAATGATAGATATTTGAATTATCTTTCCAACGCATCCAGATTCTCCTTAATTCGATGACGGAGCTAAGTGTTATGGGCACTACCAGCAGTGAGAACGTACGAGCAGAAACCATGATCGTGGTTAGAACCTACGACCGTACCATGCTCCCATCTGATCAAAACAGCCCCAAAAAACTAAAAGTTGACATGTATAGGGAACCACGATTGTGGTTAGAAACCATGATCTTAAGTACAATCTTGACTTCTAAAGTTGACCCGGTTGGAACCTACGACCGACTAACCAAGGCACGATCATGAGTGGGTCCCATGATCGTACCATGGCTCATATGATCATGTCCAGAGAATCCTCGCTCCAGCATCCCAACCACGAGAACTACCCATAATCGTAGGTGGGTCCCACGATCGTTGGATGGGTAGTACGTCCTCCCCTGCAGCTTTTTCAATTATGTTTTAGAAGGGGCATTCTAGTCTTTTCCCACTTTTTAAACCCCTAAATTACGTCATTTAAGCTATCCCAAAGCTGAATTGTATGCCTAAGTTTACCCTAAGTTCCTCATTACTAAAATTCAGTCGGTACTTAGCAAAAACAAGAGAAAAGAGGTGATTTCTCTTCCCCAAAAGCAAACTAGGGTTCATCTTCTTCAAGCTCCAAGTTTAGAGATTTCTTCAGGGTTCTTATCTCTAGGTATGTGGGATTTCATCAATGGGTCTCCTTTCACCAATTGAGTCCCAAAGTTAACTCAATTTCTCAATTTAATTCGTTCCTCGGAGCTTAGGGTTCATGAACGATGTGAATTTCTTGATATTCTAGTTCCTTGATTCCATTGAGTTATAAACCCATGTTTTAACATAAATTTAAATACCATTGCATGTTCAAAATCATAAACCCTAATTATATTGTGAATCCATGATTTTTGGACTTGAGTTATTAAATTCCTTAAGTCACTCAGTTTATGTAATTGTCATAATAGTTGCATTCTTCAGAGATGGTGGGTTATGAACACCCAATGACCTAGGATTTCATGCATATACTTGTGAGGATTAAATCCACCAGTTTACATGTTTTTAATGCTGTTAGATAATGCATTTATTTCCAATATTCAAAATATAAATATTATTGAGCATTTCAGTTATCAGTGTCATTCAGTTGGGAGTAGTACTTTGCACTAAGCGAACGCATGGATGAAGGCTCACCCGTCAGTTAGGCTGAGACCTTTAGTAGAAGTCCCTAAGTCCCAGAACTACAGCGCCACCGTAGGTTCTAAAGGGTCACCCGTCAGACCAGGCTTGATACTTTAGTCCTTTCAGACATCAGTTTAGTGGATCCACGTCAGTCAGTGTTTGTACCCTTGGCAAGGTACTGAACACCCTTCTAGCTAAGGTTATAGGTTGGACCCTGGTTATCTCAGATTGGGGTATATCGGTTATCAGTAGCTCCCACAGCCCATAGTTTATAGTTCAGATTCAGATACTTGCATGAGTATTCGGTTATTCAACATATCATACAATACATATTTATTACTTGTCCTTGCATCAGTTTATCATGTTACATGCATCATTTTCAGCTTATATCAGTTATTTCCCATCTCATATACTCAGTACTTTCAAAGTACTGATCGCATACTTTCCTTTACGCTATATTGTCTTATACTATAGGTTCTAACATTCAGCATCCAGATCGTACTTAGTACAATTCCACACCATCTCAGCAGTAGTGTTTGTTGAGTCCTCATCATTTGAGGACTAGTTATCAGTATTTAATTTTAGCTTATTTCAATTTTAGACAGTTGGAGTTAGTTGGGGGCTTGTCCCAACAACTCATATGATTTAGAGGCTTTCAGACAGATAGCTAGATTTTCAGCATGTTGATTATAGCAGACAATCTTAGTTTTGACATTTAGTATTGATTTTGGCTTTTACTATAACTATGTCATTTCAGTTCAGTTTTCACTCAGTATTTATCAATTTATTTTAATGCTCTTAGAGTCATGCTAGGCCATGGGTTAGCTTGGGTCACTTGTGACTTTAAGCACCGTGTTACGACTAGGGGGTAGTCTCGAATCGTGACATCTACTCTCTACAAAAGCCCTACACCACTGTCTGACTAGTCCAAAGAAATAAAAGCAGTGAAATCTACTTCAGTAGAGTCTACCAAACCCAACCTGTGCAACCTCTCGTGGAAATCAAGCAAGAACCTGTAAGCATCAACCCTAGGATCTCCATCGAACTGAGGAGGATCTGTCCTTATGAACTCTACAAACCTACTATGTCCCTCCATGGAGATAAAGGGTAAGGTCACTGGATGTAGAGCAATCCCCGATAATATCTCATCCATTATAGGAGAATCTGCAGAAGCCAAATGTGTACCTGGAATCTGAAGCCCCAAAGTAGCATGTCAAATGAAAGTAGGATCCATCCTCTCGAGGAAACCCAATACTCGTACCAAACAATCCTTAAGCATAGGTACTTACATGATCATAGGTAGTGTCTGCACTGGCCTCAACCCTTCTATCTCTATAGACCCATTATCATGAGAAACTCTAGAACCTGATAAGGCAATCCCAACCTAACCTCTAGCTGGTCTGAATGTTCCAATCCGACCTTTTCCCCTGCTGTGTACCAAAAGCACGGGCCCTGAATCTCTAGCAAAGAAAGAATGCATGCTCACCATTTGTGAGAAAGTGAATAATAGGTCTTTGAGTTACACAAAGCTATGAATGCACGACACGAAATGAAGAAATAGATTTCTCCTAAAGTCATGTATCCTCTCCAAGAGAGAATATGGACGTCTCTGCATAGATCCGCAAGACTCGACTTGTACTAATGAGACCAATGAACCTGGAGCTCTGATACCGATTTTTTACGACCCAAAATAGAGTCTGTGATGTCGCATGTCACACCCTCCAGTACAGGTAAGACTATCCCATCCCAAACTTAATATTAAAAGCAATCAGAAGCGGAAGAAGAAGAAGAATGAAAATAATCCCAAATGATATACAAGAAGCATAATCTTAATGATACATCCCATGTATAGTTGTCACTAGTACAAGCCTCTAATATATAATATAATCAAAATAATCCAAAGTATTTTAAATGGGGATAATTCATAAGATAAGATAAGTAGAGATTCAGGTAAGCTCTAAGAGAACACAATCTACGCTCTACTACTCGAATCAACTTACACGGGGTGCAGAAAAAGCAATGGTAAGTACGAATTACGTGTACTCAGGAAGCATCATCGATAATCGATCCTAATCCAAAGTGAAGGCGAGGACCAATACACCAACCATCCAATTTACCCCAAATCAACCTGCACTCAGAAAAAGTCTCAGTCTATCCGAGCAGATAGCATGTTTATCAATTTAATTAAATCAATGCATTAAGGTAGGCATGTACAGATTCAAGATCAATGGAAATAGAGATAAGTCACATCAAAAGAGAATCGCATGACACAGTATATAATATTAACTCACCATCTCAAACCAACAATCCCGACTAAGGTAAATGAAGTGCGTAACCCACAAACACTAGATATGACACTACAGTCTCAATGGATTAAGCCATAACAATACTCCATGTCTCATAATAACTCCACCACTAAACCACCCAAGAGAAGGTACAATGCAATATAATATAGTAATATGAAATGCAGAATACACAATATCACAAACAAGATTCAATCACGAAAATACAATTCAAAAGAAAATAATCAGACGCAATATCAAACATATAAAGGAATGCAATGCAATGCAGTGGAGTAATAATGATGTAAGCCATCACATGACACCTCGTAGACACCTTTCGAGCTAAAGCTTCAAGGATAGGACCCATAGGGAGAGCGACCCATATACCGCATACACCTTCCGACCGAAAGCTTCTAGGACAGGACACAATGGGGGGAGCGATCCATCTACTAATACAATCTTATCTCTCAATCAACTTTTGTCCATACATTCCTCGATCAAGGGTTTTGTAAAATGTCTTATTTTCTTTCAAAATCAGTGTGTCTTAGTGGTACCAGTTTCCATAAATATAAATGAATAAAATGAGGATGCATGCTCACAACTAAATCGACACAAAGATAATAAATCAAATCAATAATGGTATATATAAGCTCAAATCTTCTTAATATGTCAATTATTCATGATATAAGCCATTGCATAGCACCACTGAAATAAAGAGTCATATAAGACATTAATAATATCAATCCAAGCCCCTCTCGGGCATCACGATAATGATAAAGGTAAATAAAGCTCATATAAGGCTTATAATATCAACTCAAAGCCCTTACTCAGGCGTCACAGTAATATAATGTAACACCCCGTACCTTCCCAACCCTACTTGATGACATTCAATAATGTTTACTTAGGTGTCGAGAGCTATAAGCATGTATTTGGTAATGTTAATGATGAGAAAATTGAAATTTGGCCTCGTACATGTGATTAGCCCTTCGTAGGAGGTGTTTTGTGATTTTTGTGGAACATTTGTGGGGTTCAAAATGAGTCTAAGAGGACCTCTAAACAAATTATATTAAGGGTAAGAAGTAAGTTAAAGAATAGTACTTGAAGTATCTAACCAAACCCACGAAGAAGAGTCGAAAAACGGAATTTTCAAAAAAATTAAGGTTGGGGCGCGCCAGAGGGCGTGCCACGCCGCTCTGGGCCAAAAATTTTAGCCCATAGGCATAAATCTGGCGCGCCCAAGGGCGTGCCAGGCTGGTTTTGCCACTTTTTCAAAAGTTGGAAATTTTCTAAGTCCCAAGGGTACCCGGGGACGTACCGAGCCGATTTTTGCCACGTTTCTTCTACAACCATGAGCATATACATAAAATGAGTAAAATTTTGTATTGGTATGATAAATTACTCGAGAACGAATTTGGCATCAAAATGACGATTTTACCCTTGTGGTCAAAATAGGCCCTACGTGGCCAGAATCACTTGTTTTGGGGATTGAGGCTACGGATATGAATAGTGTGAGTGGGAATATTATTGAAAAATGTATGAGATGATTTAAACACGATAAATTATTGATTTTATTGGGTTAAGTGAATTGGGCTCAATAAAAGGCCCAAAATGAGAAGAAAACATGGGCCAAAATAGGTCAAAAGACCCATTCTTGCCTTGACCTTCTAGATTAATGTTGTATCAATGGATAAGGATGGACTCAAAGGCTTATAAAAGGGACCAAAAAATCTGATTTTTATTCACATGAGACTCTCATGCTTTCTAGACATTTCTCAACTATTTTTCTCTCAAAGCCCACTTTTGGAGCAAGATTATCATTTTTCAAGATTGGGTAAGTGATTATTGTTATGGATTAATATATTATATGCATGGTAAAGTATGTAAATCATGTTGGTTATTCTTGGAAGTGTTGAACATGGTACTTTGTGTTTTTGTAAAAGATTTGTGATCCATGAGATTTAAGTTTGAAATATGACTTGTGACTTTGATGAAAGAGCATGGTATGGATAAAATATGAACATGTATGGTGTGATTTTTTTATTAAATTTTTTATTTTCATATAAGTGCAAACTATGGGATTTGGGCCGATATGTGCTATGAAGTGTATTAAGGTGAATTGATGGATTATTTGTGATATGGTGTGGATGAGAAAGTGTAAAGGAGAAGTGTTGTGGTGAAATGTTATTGATTATCATGTATTGGTAAATGTATGGAATATTGTGGGATTATTGGTATGATAATTTCATCAATGGTATTTTCAAGGGGGAAATGACATTTTAAAGGCAAAAATGTAACTCATTGACGTTATATGCATTTGTAAGGTAGTTGGTGGTTAATGTAAATTCCGTTATGTTTTTGTGTTGTAGAGTGAAACATAAAGAAGGAGCGGGACTATTGTATATGCATCTAAGGTTGTATATTCGTATTGAGAATACAAGGTATGTAAGGTTACTCTGTCTGTATCTTTCTGCGGCAAATAGTATCCACATTGACATTACGCTTATCCCATCCCGAAATGTGCTAAGGTATCCTATATCTGGTTATCAATGGTCATTATCACATAGTTCATACTCATTGATCAATGGTGAACCTCATGTCTCATATTCATGGTTAATGTTCCAAAAGCTCAATAAGGTTATGTTCTAATGTTTCAATAGTGATTATACTCATGTCTCTTGTTCATTGATTATTGTCCAATGGTTCCAATGGTATTATGTTTCCAATAAGGCTATGCTTCCAACAATGTTTATTTATATGTCTCTCATTCATTGGTTAATGATCCAAAGCTTCATATAAAGTTATGACTATCATTGTATTAATCTCAAAGTAATGAATAAAGTAATGCAAATATGTGGTCAATGATCAAGTATGGGTGGTAGCTTTGGGGGCAAATGCCTAGCTCAAGCTGATCCCAAGATTTGTTGGATCAGGGGACAGTCCTAGAGGCATACGCCTAGCTCAGACCGATCCTGACAGGGGACAGCTCTAGGGGTAATAACCTAGCTCCAGTCGAACCTGAAATGTTGGTTTATGGGTGGCAGCTCTAGAGGTAATAACCTAGCTCGAGCCGATTCCGATATATATTAATTCATGGGTGGCAGCTCTACGGGCATAAGCCTAGCTCGAGCCGATCCCAACATAACGATATGTTATGTTAAAACCCACTGTTCAGTCGGGGCCCGGGTATTACAGGTTACAGGCAAAGATGAACAATCATAGAAGAAAAGATACAAAGAAAGTAATGAAAGCAATATACATGGTTTCCAAAGTTCAGTATAGTAACATATCCATATCGATCATTCATTTGTATTTGAGTTCATTGACATATTTATATATCATACAAGTTTCATATGGCCTTACATACTCAGTACATTCTTCGTACTGACCCCTCTTGGGGGATTTACCTTACTTGCTGCAGGCGCAGGTACTAGTAATCCTCCACAGTAGGTTGCCAGTTGTTGCAGATCATTGGTGAGCTCCAGTTAGTTCGGGGCTTCTCCGAGTCACAGTTGTACATATGTTTTGGTGTTGTACATGTTGTATAAAGTGGTGACTTGTCCCGACTTTTAGTTCATTTCAGTCAATGTATTTGTTAGAGGCTTTTGTAGACGGATGTGGGTGTATAAATGTAAAAGGTACATGTCGTTTTTGACTTGATGGCCTCAACGGCCAAGTTTCATATATGTATATATGTCACATGTTCCATGAATTTCATTGTTAGCATTATAAGTTCCTACGTGATTAGGGTGTTTATGATGGCATGCATATGAATGAACATAAGTACAGTTTGGTTCTCTCGGGCCTTATCGGCTAAGAGTGCCAATCACGTCTCGATAGAATTCGGGGCGTGACATATAATACCTCAAGTCAATAATAATATTCACATAAGCCCCCACGAGCAACACTATAATAATAAACAATCCAAATAATGTAGATATAACAAACCTACATAAAACCCATCTTGTTTTACACGATAAGTTCCATCTTTCGCAATTATAATACTATTAGACTAAATTACTAAAGAAAGAACGATGCTAGTTAACAACATTCCCTAAGGTTCACCTTCATTCGCTTACCTAATAACTAAGCCAAGATTCTCTTTCTTAACTACTTAACTATACTATCATCCGTTAAATCCTAAGAGATTACTAAATCCCAATAATTACATCAACTATTACAAATCTATTTATACTCTAAGTGTTCACTAAATCCCAATTGTTTCCTCTAAATCCACTAAGCAAGGTTCAAACTCTTAAATAGATACCCATTATCAATTTACTCAAAATCAATAAGTCACCTATCTGTAATTTACCCTAAGCGTATTAGCAAGTAGTGAGAATAAATAAGATTGACAATTATATCACAAAAATCATCAATAGACTCCGGTACCAGCGAAGGCGCTCACCATTTTATCTAAGTAGGACCCCCAAACCCTTACTGATTCACAAAACACAAGTAAATAAGTACATAACACATAAACACTACAAAAAGAGTCAAGGTACATCTCAACTTGTCTTAAAGAAAATTCACAAAGACGAAACAAGATCCAAAGCATCAACCGGAAGCTCGACTCCCACAAATCATCACCAAACACGTCCAATTTAATCAAATATGACATCTACACATCAAAAGGAATCCAACAATACCCATATTAGCTACTTTTGCTCTCAGTTCAAAAATACTTCAAAAATTGAGCCCAAAGAAAATGGGGTAAAACCAGAATTTTATTTATTAATCATGTTCTCCATACTCTTAGGGTTATAAATCTGAAAACCAATCAAAAAATAAGTTAAAATCGGGCTTTAAATTAAAGAAAAACTCATTTTGTTCTCTATCGGGTTAACCCTCCAAAATTCATGTTTACAATCAAATATTTGAAGATGGCTTTATGCCAAAATCAATGGGAAATGATAAATTCAAGGTTTAGAAACATACCCACTAAACAAAACTCGAAAAACCCCTTGGAATTGCCAAAATTCGAGCTCCCACGCTCCAAAAATGGAGAAAATAAATTTTGGGTCGAAAAGGATTTTAAAATCTGACCAGGGAATAAATTGCCTTCATGAATGCGAGCCCCTTACCGCAAACGCTAGGTTGAACCTACTCTTAACTTCATGAACACGGGCCTCTGGCCACGAACGCGAAGAATGAATTAACCCGGCCCACTAGATACTCTTCGGGATCAGGGTACCCACAGTCGCGATCGGGTTGAAGGAAACTTTTGTTCTTCGCGAATGAGACATAAGGGTCGCAAATGTGATGAAGGAAACCTTTGTGCTTCGCGAACGTGAAGAATGAAATACTTGCACCAGCAAAACAACTGAAACCAGCAAAACTCACAAGCCAAAACTCTCCGAACGGACCCTCGAGATTCATTCGAGACCTCACAAAAATAAAAAAAATAATGCTACTAGGCTAATTTCAACGTTTCAGACTAGGGGTGGGCATAAAAATCGGAGAACCAAAAAATCGTACAGAATCGAATTAGTTCGGTTCTTCGATTTCGGTTCATTGGTTCTGTTTTCATTTTTTTCGGTAGTTCGGTTCTTCGGTTCGGTGTTCGATTTAGGGGTAATGATTTTTTGGTGCACCGAAGAACCGAAGTTTTATTAAAAAAATTTGAAAAAAAAATTCATTTAGCTCATGTTTGGCCCAAAACTTTTCAAGACCAAGCCTCAAAGCCCACACCCAATTACCCCATCAACATTTACCTTCCATTCTTATTACTTTTACATTTTCCTAATTTTTAATTTTAATTCCTAATATACTTATATTTCTAATTGTAATTACTAAAATTTTTCACACAAGTACTCCTAATTTCTAACGGTAATTCCTAAAAATTTTCATACAAATACTACCATCGTATAGTGATATGAAAAATGAAGCACTACAATGATATGTATTTGAAGTTGTCCTCACTTGATAGTCTAGTTACAATGTTTTAGATTTTTTAGTGTCTTATATTTTGATTCGGTTGCCGGGGGTCTATCGAAAACAGCCTCTCTACTTCATCTGAGGTAGTGGTATGGACTGCGTACACTTTACCCTCCCCAGACCCCACCTGGTGGGAATACACTGGGTATGATGATGATATTTTGATTCGGTTCTCATTTTATTTTTTATTTTGCACCAAAAAATTGATTTAAAAACACCGAACCAAATTAGTTTGGTTTGGTGTTTGGTGCACACTTTTTCAAAACCAAAAATTGAATAACCGAATCAAAGTTTGATAAAATCGAATCGAACGGCCATCCCTATTTCGGACTCAACAGAACCGTCAAATTTATCAAACAAGGTCGTTATCAACAAGTTACATATAAAACCAACATTAGGCAATTAAAACTAGTATTTTTGACCAAACACTAAATAATCACAAATGGGCCTCGGGACCAGAACAGACTATGCTACTAACCCAAAATGGACTTTCCAGATCTAATGGAACTAACAAAATCACCATCTGATACTCAGATCATAAAATGTTGACCAAAGTCAATTACATCACTTTAAAGGCTACTCAAAATCACAAACTCATATAAATCACCCTCGAACGTTTCACGGACAGTGCAAACAATTCCCACAACTAATAAATGATATAAGCCAACAACGGGGAAGGGCAAAATGGTCAAAACACAGAAGACTCTAAAAATCACAACGAGGGTGTAACACCCCATCCATTTCCGACCCTACTTGATTGGGTGATCTAGGGCGTATTTATATGCCTTATTTGAACCATGTTTACCTATTGATATTGTGCTAATGTCCGTAAAGAAAAGTCGAAGAAAGGGGAAAAAATCAAAATTTTGGTGTCAGGCGCGCCCAGGGGCGTGCTAGGCCGCTTTCTGCCAAAATTTTTATGGCACAGGCAGCATAGGGCCACGCCAGGCAGCGTGCCAGGCCGCTTTTTGCCAAAATTTTTCTTCGACCACTAGTCTCTAAATAGGGCTCTTGGGTTATTATATCATTATTCCATCTTAGTGGGACTACTTTTGGACTATTTTGGCATCCATATGAGGGTTAATTCTTCGTCCTTTTTATTTTTTTTATAATTTTTATCAATTTATGATAAATTAAGCCATGAGTGGCTAAAATCGCTTATTATTGAGGTTGAGGCTACAAACATGAATCTCGTGATTTGAATGTTGTCTTCACAATTATGGAATTATTTAAACATGATATAGTTGGTGGATCATACATTGAATTTGGTGGGCTAAGTTAACATGTGTTAATGGGCTCAATTTGAGGCCCAAAATGAAGCCAAAATGCATGGCCCAAATGGAAATGATCCATTCTATCATTGACCAAGTAAGCATAGCAATTAATGTTTGACTAAGGATGACTTGAGGGGCAATATAAGACAAGGAAAAATCAGATTTTTATTCACATAAACACACATGCCATTCTAGACATTTCCAAGATTTTCCTTTTAGCTCTCAAAACCCTAAGCCATCTCTTTGGACAAGATCATCATTTTTCAAGCTTGGGTAAGTGTTTAATCTTGTGATTTAATATATTAAATGCATGAGAGATTGTGTAGATCATGATGGTGGTGTCTAAAAGTATTAAGTAGTGCACTTTTGCTTTTTGCTAAAAGATATGTCATCTATGTGACTTGAACTTGAAAAGAGATTTGAGGTTTTGATGGAAGTGAATGGTGTGGATGAAATATCAACATGTATGGTGTGGTTATGTCCTTACTTTGCTTTTTCTATGTATGCGTATAACTTGGGAGATTGTTGTGATGCAACGTATTGAGGTTACTTGATGGAGTAATTGTGATGTTGTGTTAATAAGGAAGTGTAAAGGATAAATTTGGTGTGAAATGCTATTAGTTTATGATGTCTTGGTCAATGTGCGGTATGTTGTGGTATTGTTGGTATGACAATTCCGTGAATGGTATTATAAAGGGTGAAATGACGTTATAGGGCAGTTATGTCACTCCTTGTCATCTTATGCACTTGTAAGGTAGTTAGTTGTTAACGTGAGCTCCATTATGTACTTGCGTTGTAGAGTAAAACGTAAGAAAGGAGTAGGATTATTGTATTCACGTATAGGACTGTGTATTCATATTGGGAAGATAAGGTATGTAAGGTTACTCTTTCCGTATCCTTCTGCAACACATAGTGTTCACACTGACATTGTACTTTTTCCATTCCAGAATGTTCTAAGGTATCCCATTCCCGGTTATCCCTTACTATTAATCACATGTTTTTTATTCATTGATTAATTGTGATTCACATGTCTCATGTTCATTGGCTAATATTTCAAAGTTCCAATAATGTACAATCGCCAATGTATCAATCTCATAGAAGTAAAGAAATGAAGTAATGTATAATTGTTTGTATATTCTTGGGTGACATCCCAGGGGCGACATAAAACCCTAGCATGGGTTATCACAGAAACATCCCAGGGGCGACATAAAAGCCTAGTATGGGTTAATCACATCACAGGGGTTAAAATACCTAGCATGGGTTAATCTCATCCCAAGGGCGACAGAAAAGCCTAGCATGGGTAGAACGATAAAGATGAATAAATGTAAAGGCAAAAGAAGTAAAGGATGTAATGTAAATGGTTCCACATATGCAGACCGGTGGTTTATCTGTACTGACTATTCTCATATTTTTGATTTCATGGAAGTACTTATATATCATGCAGTTTCATATAAGCCTTACATACTCAGTACATTCTTCGTACTGACGTCCCTTGGAGGACTTACCTTACTTGCTGCAGGCACAGGTGCTAGTAGACCTCCACATTAGGTTGCGGATCATTGGTGAGCTCCAGTTGGTTCGGGGCTTTCCGATTCACTATGTACATTTGCTTTATGTTGTGTAAAGCGGGGACTTGTCCCGGCTAAAGGTTGGTTATGTCCATGTATCTATAGAGGCTTTGTAGATGTTGTGGGACAAAATAAAGGAAATGTAAGGAACGTATGCTTTTGACATGGTGGCCCCAACGGCCAAGTTTCATATATATCACATGTTTTTCCATGACTTCCGCTATTGGCATCTTATATCTCTATGTGATGGTGATGCTTATTGAGTGACATACATATGAGTTTATATGAATGAAGATTTAGTTCTCTCGGGCCTTAACGATTTTGGGTGCCAGTCCGCCCCGTTGGAATTCGAGGCGTGACAGAGGGTTGTTACACTCCTTTTCTCTTTTCGCTATTAGTAGTATTATTTAGTAATTGCGTAGTTTCTTATTCTTTTATGTATGTTTCTATTTTTTTTGTTTTATTTGCTTTATACCTTGTTATTTGATTGTTATACTTTTCTTGCACTCATGCTTTAATAACATTTCTTTTGAGTCAAGGGTCTTTTGAAAATAACCTCTCTAACCTATAGGGCTCGTTTGGTGCAAGGTGTTACGATCGTTATCGAAAATAGTTCAAAAGCTTCATAACTTCGTGGCAAAAAGTCTATTTAATATATTTGAAAAATAACTTAGAGTCGCCACTTAATTTTTAGGAAAATTAAGAAACCATTTAAAAAGGTTAATTTTAAAAGAAAATCTTTTATTGAAAACCAGAGTCTAGGTAAGGGTTCAAGTAAATTCGAAAGAAGGTTTTAGGCACTTTCGAAAATCCACAAAGTGTGGTTTCAGACAGATTAAACTTGTTTGGCTAAATTTTGAAAAAAATTCTTTTAAGTTGTAAAAAATCTCCTAAGTGTAAACGAATAGAAATAATTAAATACTTTTCCAGTTACTTATTCCTGATTGTGAAATAAAATGTCAAAGTTTCGAAATAATTTTAACTTAACAAATCTCATCCGAGTTAAGTTTTTGAGGTAAATAATTAACCCAATTACTAAACATGGATTTCAAGCTTCCTAATGACTATGAAGGGACATTGGAAATTCCCCAAGTCATTCTACGAGCTTAAATTTGCCTAAGACAAAATATTTGAATTATGAGTAGTTAAAATAAAGTGACCGAACTTTAACAATAAAATTCCTCCCCAGGGATTCATCTAGATAAAATTAAATTAAAGTGAATACACAAACAAATAATCAAATTACAAGGAATTAGAGGAAGAAAAGTTGAGATTTGGGCCCCTTTCTGGCCCATCCCAAATCTGTCCATGTTTGGACTTTAAACTATGGGCTATTGGCCCATTTTTCTACAATGTATACCAGCTGTATACTGACGGTATATCAGCTTCCTTTTCTCTGCATTTTGGCTGTATACGTTGTATAAAACCTATGTATCAGCGTCTTCTCTTCATGTACACCACATACTAGTGTATATATTCTGCTTTTCCAGCGTATATCCTCAATACATCACTGTATATCAGTGTATATCTGTTGTATCAGTCCCTTTATTGGACCTTGGTTGAGGCTTTCGACCCGAAGATGTTATTGGCCTCTTTGACCCACAGAAAAATGCAAGAAGTGGGGAGTCCAAATGGACTCATCTCGAGGAAGTTCATGCATAAAGAAAGAAGGTAAAAATTAGCATCCAATCACAATAAGATCTCCAAAAATAGGTAATTAGCTCTATCAAATCTATCTTCGTATATTCATTGACCAATGACTTATTTCACCCAAAGCAACAAAATATATGCAAGGAAAATACTATAAACAGTCCTTTGATTCAAATAAACAAGCAACAGCTTTATAGAACTCATGAAATCAGCTGACGCGCTTGAAATGAACGAAGATTTCTCAAGATAGACCAATTAAAAGCCAATCAAACATAGCAATAAGGAGAAAATGAAACAAACCAGCATATGGAGTATTTGTAAGAAAATTCCATCCCACCAGAATAATAAAAGATGCAGACTTTATAGCTAAGCATATGAGTGGTATGGCTAAGAGATTATTGCTCAAATGGAAGGAAAAGTTTCAACATTTAAACGAACTAAATAACTCTTGAATATATGCAAGGATATCTTAAAGAATCATGGTCAAAACGAGGGATTCATAGGAATATTCGAAGCTCAAAAGAGGAAAACCATATAAGATCTTGGGTCTTTTAACACTTCAGGTAGCAAAATAAAAGTTATGACATTTTAACCATTGCTAAAAATATAAGCATTTTTACCCAAAGAAATTCGAGGATGGAATCTAACGCCATTAAGAAAGCGCCCCAATCTGTCCAGGTGCTTATTAGGCATACAAACTGGACTCATGGTTGAAACAGGTTCACCATGGGAGAAAAGCTATAGAATCAAGCTTTGGTAAAGATGGTTGAGTTGAAACATATTTTCCTCAACAGACAAGCTAGTCTAAAATTTAAACAAGAAAACAACATTTCGCAACAGGTGATATTCAAGTTCAAACAATAAGAACTAACAATTAAACAAAGAGAGTGTTAGACTAAAAACGATGAACGAAATAAAGACTAAAGAAGGAAAACACTTGACCGAACAAAACACTGGATCAAAAAACCAACATCTAGACTAAAACAAAACAAAAAGAAAACAATAGACTAACAAATGAACGTCAGCGTTTTGAGCTAAACAATGAACCTCAAGAATTTACGATGAGAAATATGGAATTAATAATTAACTAGACCACACCATATCAGCAAACATAACTTCACTTCTTCATGGAAATCCTACAACCCTCGAGGTCTTCTACAGTACATTATCCCAACAACTACACAATAACTACATTACGCTAACAAATGCAAAAGAAACACTATGCTACTGATATAATGAAAACTGATAGTAACGAAAATCGAAAAGATGGAGGTGTTTACCTTTTTCGAAGCAGCGAACTGAATTATGAGCCTTCGTCGGAATCTCCACGCCACCGCCGTGGAATTTGAACTTAATTCCTTAGCCGAAATCCTAAGGATTTAGCGCGGGAATTTCAATTTTAGTGAAATCCCTTTCAATTGGGGTTCTCTGCTAAATAATGCCTCTAACTTCCTCTGGAAAAAAAAAAACCCTCAAAACAGTGGAGTAATGGGGTTTATATAAAAAATTTCCGAATGGGAATTTGATGGAATTTTTGATGTGGGATTTGGGTAAAACCCAAATCAAACGGTTGAAATCAAATCAAAGAAAATGAATGGCGATTGACCCTCCTTCGTCCTTGTTCGTACGGTGAACGAATAGGAATTGAGGGAGTGGCAATTTCTAGAAGCTTTGAGGGTTCTTTTGGGATTTTCAGTTGAGAAAAATCCAAATCCTCTTTGAGGATAAGGGATGAGCTGGATCGTACGAGAACGTTACAAATTTGAGATCAAAATTTTGAAATGGGAAACAGATGGAATTTGAGAAAGGAATTGAGAGGCTCCACGTCACTAGTTCTAGAACCTCCGTGGTATGAGCCTCGTGCTTTGCACGCGACGAGGTAAAAGGGTGAGGGAGAATTGGGGCGGCGTAGGCAATTTGGGGTTTTAGGGTTCTTTGGGAGTTGTTGTCGATATATGTTGTTGAGGCATTAAGTGGAGAAGAAGGGGATATAAATGCGTAGTGGGCTGGAGCGGGTCGTGAGGTGTTGGGCCTGGGTTGTGGGTTGCTGTTTGGGGGTTGATGGGCTGGTGTGGGTTAGTTTTGATAGGTTAAGAATTAGGTTGGGTTTTGGGATTAAGGGTAGTATTAGGGAAATGGCCAATTAGATTTCAATTAAGGTCAACTTTATTTAAATTTCGACCAAATTAAAAAAAATCAATTGGCCAATTGCATTACAATCATGGTCAATTCGATTTCAATTGAGGCCAAATTTAATGAGTTGGTTAAATTAAATCACAATTTGACGCGAATTAAATATCGATTTAATCCTGAGTTTCTTGGTTTCGTAAATTCAAATAAATATTTTCCAAATAATCATTTTTTTAGAGCAAAGTATATTAAGATCAAGATTTACCCATTTTGAACGAATTTTCAGGATGAGTCTTGATTAAAATCTGAAATAAAATAATTATTTAAGCAACAAAAATTATACAATCTTGTATATATGAATATAGGAATGTATAATCGCCACTTAAAATGATAAAATTAACTCAGATACATATTTTGAAAAGTTTTTATCCGGAAAAAAAAAATATTTTAATTTTATTTAAAACTGAAGTAACTCAGGATTAAATCTAGTAGTGGAGGGCAAAAATTAGGTGTCAACAACTGCCCCCTCCCTTTGGGTAGGGTGAATGCAAGTAACCCTGGGCAAAGGGAGTTTGACGTTCCTAATTTTGACCGACCCCAAAATTCATTTCACGAAAAGGTTGGTCTTCGCACGAATTTCAAGGAGTTATGGCCGGACCCCGGTGTCGGGTTTATTAAATATCTCAGGTTACATGAGAATTCAGGCCACTTGTAGTTCATAAAGCTTGATTTTTAAGCACGATTTTGAAAGAATTCACAAGCTATCCTGGTTTTAAATTTTTGGTGAAACCAGAATGCTGGGGAATAAGAGGATATTGGGGAGTTGGAATGTAGCCGAGTTTTCAACGCAGAGCCCAGCCTATGTATCCCAATACTTAGGGAATCAGACTGCCTGTAGTTCGACTCGATAGGTAGAAAAGAGTAGCCTTTTATTTCAGGCGACCCTTGGCTTGAGATGAGTAACAAGTTATTTGAGCTATGGAATAGAGGCTTGTAATTATCTCAATTGCAAGTGTGAGGCCCCTTACACCTGCATTAAGAGCTACATGGATATAATTTCCAACGTTCTAGGTGTGTTGTTACCTGGATTTAAAAGAAGAGGAAAATTACCTCCGGTGCGTGTTTAGAAATGTCCCGGAGGCGAAACTGAAACCAAAATATCCCAAAAAATACCCACATGCCTTCTAATAGGGGTGTGGTTTGATGGTGGTGGAAGTCGTCCTTTAGCTCGCGTCCAAAGAGTTTGATATTCCTCTTTAGACTACGTCCCAGTTCGCTGCTGAGAAAAAGTTCCACGTTGTGCTGCTTCCTTTTTGGAGTCGTCCGCACCTGTGGTTTTGATTTGAGAATTTCATCCTTTCGGATGCTCTCGACAACATCTCAAATAGGATCGTTAGTTGTAAATGCAGCACGACACAAACATAATTTAGTGTAAACCTGTTCGAACATGTCATGCTGAAAGAGTTGATGATTTAATTTGCGCAACCTGTTTTGAAAATATCATGCCACTTTGAACGAGGTGATGGCCCAACGTGTCTCATTGAAAGGCGGATGACCTATCTTGAATGGATCATGCCACTTTGAACGGGGTGATGGCCCAACGTGTCTCATTGAAAGGCGGACGACCTATCTTGAATGGATCATGCCACTTTGAACGGGGTGACGGCCCAACGTGTCTCATTGAAAGGCGGACAACCTATCTTGAATGGATCATGCCACTTTGAATGGGGTGACGGCCCAACGTGTCTCATTGAGAGGCAGACGACCTATCTTGAATGGATTATGCCACTTTGAACGGGGTGACGGCCCAACGTGTCTCATTGAAAGGCAGACGACCTATCTTGAATGGATCATGCCACTTTGAACGGGGTGACGGCCCAACGTGTCTCATTGAAAGGCAGACGACCTATCTTGAATGGATCATGCCACTTTGAACGGGGTGACGGCCCAACGTGTCTCATTGAGAGGTGGACGACCTATCTTATGCAATATGTCACTTTGAACGGGGTAACTTCCCAACGTGTCTCATTGAACGGCGGACGACCTTAATTTATATGTCACTCTAAAGGAGGTGACGATCCATAATATAACATATCACGTTGAAGGAGGTGACGGTCTACAATATAATAACATGCCACTCAGAAGGAGGTGACGGTCCATAATATAATAATGTGTCACTCTGAAGGAGGTGACGGTCCATAACATAATAACATGTCACTTTGAAGGAGGTGACGATCCATAATAATATATCACACTGAAGGAGGTGACAATCCATAATAACATATCACTTTAAATAAAGTGATGGACTGATGTATCTTCTTAAATGGCGAAAAACCCAAATATAATAAGATATGTCAGCTCGAATGAGGTGATAGTCCGGTATGTCCTTTTGAAGGGTAGATAACCTAAATATAATAAGATATGTCACCTCGAATGAGGTGATAGTCCGGTATATCCTCTTAAAAGGTAGATGACCCAAATATAATAAGATATGTCACCTCGAAAAAGGTGACAGTCCGATATGTCCTCTTAAAAGGGTGGATGACCCAAATATAATAAGATTTATCGCCAAGATAGGGGTGACAATCTTAGTTTCCTCTGAGGGTCTGGAGTTTGAAATAGTGGAAAGACCAAATCCTTATATAGGATTGCCTACGTATCTTACTGGAACAAGAATTAGGTCAGACGTAGTTCGAGCCTGAAATTGTGCATCGGGAATCTTTGAAAGGACTTATGCATATCCTGATCTTTTGGATTGAATCCTTAAACTTTGAGAGGATCCATTAGAATTTGCATTATTTGTTGAAGGAGGTCTTGCATAACATCACCTTAGTTGTTATGTCCAATCATTTTCCTACAAAAATCAGAGGAGGTGTTAGAGAACATAATGAAGTAATAGAGACATAAATCAAATGGGAGAACAGAAGTTGTCTGAATTATTATGGCAAGGCCATGGTGGGTCTGGTAGTGCCCTTTGTCATGATTGTCAACTTTGTAACTTCATTGTTCCTGCATCCAAAGAAAAATTCTTAGTTTTGAGAGACTGATTGTGTTGGCTTTGCCTTGCTCTCCTGATGTTTCTCCTCGTGCTTGGATTTGCAAACTCGCTTGGAATGCCATCTTGGTAGAATTTTTTAGGACCTCCTTAAAAGTTTTGCCCCAGTAGAACACGAAATACCTCTTATAATTTGATGTTACTCCTTGTAGAATTTTGAGGTCCCTCCTCAAAATTCTGCCCCAGTTTCATACTTTGATGAAATCTTTAGGCTTGATCTGTAAGAGAGATATTGTCTTGTAGAATTTTTTGAGATTCTTCTCAAAAATTCTGCCTCAGTTTCCATTTCCAGGGGTGATATGACCGAGCCGTTGTGGCGCCTACGTATCCCATTGGATTAGGAATCAGGTCAAGCGTAGTTCCAATACAAAATGGAAAGATAAATTCCCTAAGGGATTGACCGAAGCCGACATAGGCCGCCTACGTATCCCATTATTGGGAATTCAGGTCAAACGTAGTTCGTACAAAGTAAAAGGATATTTGATAGGTTTGATAACGTGACCGAAGCCAATATAGGCCGCCTACGTATTCCACAAGGGAAATCAGGTCGAACGTAGTTCATTACAACTAAAAGTGCGATTACAAGGAAATCAAACCATAAAGTGACAAAGTGCGACTACAAGGAAATAAAAACGACAAAGTACGATTACAAGGAAAGAAAACGACAACTTCAAAATGCTAGATAGAAGGACGCCAAAAGTGCGCCTTTGACGAAATTTCACTCTTCTTTGCGATTGATGATGCCCATGACTACTTCTTGTGATTGGATAATGGATTGTTGTTCACTTTTGCTGGAGCTTCTGCAAGTGTAATCACTTTTTTGTCGACTTGATCTTGAATTTTATTCTTGAGAGTGATACACTTCTCAGTGTCATGACCAACAAATCCAGAGTGGTAAGCGCAACGCTTGTTTAGATCATACCAATTAGCAAAAATGTTCACAGGCTTTGCCTCCACTGGACGAAGTATCCCTGCTTCTTTCAACCTTTCATAGAGTTGAGTCAATGGTTCAGCAAGCGGTGTGAAGACCCTAGGTGGTTTTATTTCATGGTTGGCACGAGGTGCATTGTTTTGGTAGTTTTGTGGTAGAGGTTGAGCATGATATGTTGCCTGCACATTGTAAACCGGATACGGAGCATGCTGAGCATTGGGCGGGTATTGTGGAGATCGCTTGTAGTGAGAGGTACCTCCTTGAGTCATTACTCCCATAACTTCTTTCTCTTTTTTCTTTGAATTTTTGAAAGAGCTTGTAACACCCCGTATACTCCCAACCCTATTTGATGACATTGAACAATGTTTACTTAAGTTTCGAGATGCCATGAGTATGTGTTTTATAGTGTCATTGATGAAACAATTGATATTGGGCCTAATATGTGTGTTTAGACCTTAGTCAGAGGTGTCTTATGACTTTCATGGAGTATTTGTGGGGTTAAAAACGAGGCTTGGAGGACCTCCAAATAAAGAATATTAAAGGTAAGAAGTAAGTTAAATAATAGAACTTGAAGTATCTAACCAAATCCGCGAAGAAAAGTCGAAGAAACGAAAAATTGAAAAAAAAAAAGGGAGGGGCGCGCCCAGGGGCGTGCCAGGCCACTCTGGGCTAAAATTTTCAGCCCAGAGGAAGCAAAGGGGCGCACCAAGCAGCGTGCCATGCTTCTTGTGTTCACCTTTCAAAAGTTGAAAATTTTCTTAAGTCCCAAGGGTGTCCGGGGGCGTACCGGGCCGATTTTTGCCACGTTTCTTCTACAACCATGAGCATATACATGGAATGATTGAAGTATTATATTGGTGTGGTAAAAATACTCATGAACGAATTTGGCATCAAAATGACGATTTTACCCTTTTGGTCAAAATAGACCATACGTGGCTAGAATCGCTTGATTTTGGAATCGATGCTACACATATGAATCTAGTGAGTTGAAATATTGTTGTAACACCTATTAAATGATTTAAACATGATAAATGTGGTGGATTATTCATTGGTCTTATTGGGTTAAAGGATTTGGGCTCAACAAAGGCCCAAAATGAGGCAAAAGACTTGAGTCAATGGGTCAAATGACCCATTCTTGCTTTGACTAAGCAATTATTGAGCAAAGTGGCTAAGTATGACTTAAAGGGTCTATAAAAGGCAAAGAAAAATCATATTTTACTTCATCCAAAGACACAAGCATTTCTAGACTTTTTCAAGAAGCCAAACCAAGATATTTCTCTCAAACCCTAAGTCATTCCTTTGGCCAAGATCATCATTTTTCAAGATTAGGTAAGTGATTATTCTTGTACTTTAGCATCTTATATGTATGAGAGATTATGTAGATCATGTTGGTTATGCTTGGAAGTGTTGAATATGACACTTGTCTTTTTATAAAAGATGTGTTATCCATGGGATTTAAACTTGGAATATGACTTGTGGGTTTGATGAAAGAGCATGGTGTGGATGAAATATGAACATGTATGGTGTGATTATGTTATTAAACTTGTTATTTTGCTATAAGTGTAATTTATGGGATTTTGGCCGATATGTGATATGAGGTGTATTAAGGTGACTTGATGGATTAATTGTGATATGGTGTTAGTGAGAAAGTGTAAAGAAGAAACTTGGCGGTGAAATGCTCTTGGTATGTGATGTTGTGGTCAATTTATAGAATTTTATGGTATTGTTGGCATGAAAAGGCCATGAATGGTATTGTAAAGGGTGAAATAATGTTATAGGGGACTCATGTAACTCATGGTCGTCTTATACACTTGGAATGTAGCTTGTGGTCAATGTATGGCATGAATGGGGTATTATTGGTATGACAATGCCGTAAATGGTATTGTAGAGAAGGAAATGACATTTTAAAGCAAACATGTAACTCATTGATGTCATATGCATTTGTAAGATAATTGGTGGTTAATATAAATTCCGTTATGTATTTATGTTGTAGAGTGAAACATAAGGAAGGAGCGGGACATTGTATGCACATCTAAGATTATATATTCGTATTGAGAATACGAGATATGTAAGGTTACTCTATCTGTTTCCTTCTGCAGCACATAGTATTCATTGACATGGTACTTGTTCTATTTCGGAATATTCTAAGGTATCCCATTTCTGGTTATTGAATAGTGTTAATCACATGTTTCCTACTCATTGATCAATTGTGAATCACATGTCTTGTATTCATTGATAAAGTTCCAATAGTGGTTATACTTATGTCCCTTGTTCATTGATTATTGTCCAATGCTTCCAATAAGGTTATGTTTCCAATAATGTTACGTTCCAATAATGTACAATCACCAATGTATCAATCTCATAGAAGTAAAGAAATGAAGTAAAGAATTAAAGTAATGCATAGTTGTTTGTTTGAGAACGGGTGGTAGCCTAAGGGGCGAAAGCCTAGCTGAAAGCCGATCCCGAATGGTTATTGAGTACGGGTGGTAGCCTAAGGGGCAAAGGCTAGCTTAAAGCCAATCCCGAATAATTATTGGACACGAGTGGTAGCCTAAGGGGCGAAAGCCTAGCTTAAAGCCGATCCCAACTATTATGTTTTTCCCACTGATCAGTTTGGCCCGGGCAGTATATGGTTGATGACAGATGTATAGTAAAGTGAAGTACAGTAAAGTACAACAAAGCAAAGTAAGCAAAGTAGAGTAAAGTAATGTAAAGAAAGCAAGGTACATGGTTCCATATATACCTTAACTTGTACTTGATTTCATTAAAGTTCTTATACCTCATATAGTTACTTATGGCCTTACATACTCAGTAAATTCTTCGTACTGACCCCTTTAGGGGCCTTACTTTACTTGTTGCAGGCACAGGTACTAGTAGACCTCCACAGAAGGCTGCAGACTATTTACAGAGTACTGGTAAGCTCCAGTTGCTTTGGGGCTTTCCAAGTCACATGTGTACATTAAGTTTTAGACCTATGTAAATATTGTACAGACATGGTCCTGTATTTATTAGAGGCTTTGTAGACGTATGTGGGAATGTAATAGACGTACGATCATTTTGATTTGATGGCCCTAACGGCCAAGTTTCATATATTGTATAAGTTTTCCATGATTTTCGCATAGTTGCATGAGATACAATGTGAGATATACACATGAATGAATTAAGCAAATATTGGTTCTCTCGGGCCTCAATGGCTTCGGGTGCCAATCACGCCTCAATGGGATTTGGGGCGTGACAGAGCTGGTATGAAAGCCCTTATGTGTGGATTGCAGCTCTGTCAAATTTATTATCCTCCCTGTCTTGAGTCCATCCTCAATCATTTCTCCAATCTTGATAATTTCAGCAAATGTTTTTCCAGCCATCGTCACCATACGATCAAAATATTCTGGATTTAGGGCATGAATAAAGTAACTGATCATTTTAGCTTCCTCCATAGGAGGATGTACCCTGGTTGCCTCTTCTCTCCATCGTATGGTGTATTCACGAAAACCCTCATTTGACTTCTGCCTTAGCTTTGTGATAGAGATTCTGTCACGAAGAATCTCGACATGAAACTTATAGTGATCCACAAAAGCATTTGCCAAGTCATCCCAAGTGTGCCACTTGGTCACATCCTGTTTAGCTTACCATTCTAAAACCTTTCCTCTCAAACTTTGACTAAATAGTTTGACCCTTATTCCTTCGTTTTTGGCCACACCAATCAACTTTTCACAATAAGTTTTCATATGAAAGAAGGGATTCCCGGACCCATCAAATTTCTCGAACTTTGGGATCTTGTAACCAAAAGGCAACTTAATTTCTGGAAATGCACACAACTCTTCATACTTCACACTTTGGTTACTTCCGAGCCCCCAGAGGTTTCTCATAGCATCCTCTAAGATTTTGAGCTTTCTATTCACCGTATCATCATTGCATACCTTTGGATCATTCTCAGTTTTAACATAATGATCAACATCTAGGCGGTAGAGACCTTGAGTCTGTGTCGCTGGCGGGGTGGTAGTGTAAGTGTAGACTGGCGGAGCATGGTGTGACATTGATATGTTTTGAACCTTTGGAGGTGCAAACGTGTACACAAAAGGAGCATTCTGGGAAGCATGAGCATTTTGAGAAGTGGTGAAATGATCTCCCTGATCAACTCCTTCTGATGTTGGAAACATAGGCCCTTTTTGTCGAGCATCAGGAGGCAGGGTCATGTTTGGGGGAGTTTGAGAAGGTGTTCTGTTCTGCATCACCATGAGCCTTAGTTCGACAATTTGTTGTTGTAGACCAGCAATGAACTTTGGAGTTATTTCTCTTTCTATCGAAGCACCAGGGTCTATTGCGACAGACAAAGTGGGAACTGATTCAGATGAAGTATTTGTGATGATCAAATTAGGATCCATAGTTGAACGAGTCTTTCTGTTAGCCCAAGTAAGAACTGATGAGTCTGTAGTTGCTTTCTTGACCTTAGACCGGGTGAAATACTGATGTTCTGCCAGCGATTTGCTTTTAGTCTTTGTGAAGCGAGCAAGTTTGATTACCAACACAAATCAGCCTCTCTCTAAAAGGAAAGAAAAACACTCAAAAGGTGAAAGAGTTAGTTCATAACTCATAATAATTAATCAAAGTAATATATGAAACAAATAACATATGTTTGACTCGAAACAGACTAGTCCAGAATTCGAGGAATAGAACACCTTTCAAAAGTGACAGAATGATCAGAATTTTGACCATTTGACGGACTTTGAATTTTGATGGAGAAACAAAATCTCGAACTAAGTGATCGGGTGTTTGCAAATAAACATCCTAAAAAAACTTATTGGGAAAGTTTGTTTGAAAATAACGGAGTCTCACCATTAATAGAATATTTGGGTAACCCTAGCTATTATTAAGTGCGAAAAAAGCTATTTATATGAGTAACGTGATCAATGTGAACTGGACAATAACCTAATTGATTTTGAATAAAACTTTGGCAAATTGGAAGGGATTTTGTCGATGGACTTTGAAGACGACTTTAGGAAGAGTTGGATTTTAATTTTGTATGCCTAATGACGCTCTAAGACTTCGAAATAGAATAATGGACTAGTCTTATTTAAAGCTAAACATATGTTATCTAAACACACAAATCAAACAAACACGGACAAAGCAAATAATGGAACACTTAGCACATAAATGAGTTTTAACGCGTCCTAGCATACTTGTGACCTTTTAAGCCAAAGGTAAGCCTAGCGTTTGAAGGATATACATGTCGTTTGTAAGACGTTCCATTGCCCCCAAAATATATTATACAAACTTTATGGATAAATCAAATGGGGATACAAAATGAGGGAAAGGGGAAATAAATAATATCAATCCCACGCAGGGGAACAAACCTAAACTAAACTTCCTTGGATGTCCTTCGATCTTGAACTTCTTGAAATTTTCGAACACCTTTCGGATGAAGATCTTCTTTTGATTACAATAAAAGAAACTATCTAAATAAAACCCTCAAACCCAAGGGACAATGGTCCGTACAATCCAACATTATATCCTTCAATTTAAACACGTAAGGGATGATCGTCTGTCATTGACTCGTGGCCAATAGACGCAAGGTGGTCTCCTAATAGGCCCGATACCCCTGGGGTACCGGGTCTCATAGGTCAAAATGCCTATTCATAGGATTTGGTTTCGCTCTAACCTAGTTGACTAGAGTGGTTTGTTCAAATTGACTGGGAACCCGAAATGGACTTTTCGGGGTAACACACCAAGTGACTGTTGACCGACTCGAATCAACTACTCACTTGGCTGTTCAAAGAAAGTCAAGGTGTTATACGGAAGGGCGGGTGCAGATACCCACATAACCGCCCTTTTTTCTAATGCCTAATGTTTTGCCAGGAATGGCCGAAAATGCCATGAAATGCAACAGTTTATAATTGCAAAAAATTTAAACACATAATTGCAAAAGTAACAATTAATACAAATATTAGACAAACAAATAAAATCTTTATGGTTAGAACCTAGATGAATCCCCAGCAGAGTCGCCATTCTGTTACGATCGTTTTCGAAAATAGTTCAAAAGCTTCATAACTTCGTGGCAAAAAGTCTATTTAATATATTTGAAAAATAACTTAGAGTCGCCACTTAATTTTTAGGAAAATTAAGAAACCATTTAAAAAGGTTAATTTTAAAAGAAAATCTTTTATTGAAAACCAGAGTTTAGGTAAGGGTTCAAGTAAATTCGAAAGAAGGTGTTAGGCACTTTCGAAAATCCACAAAGTGTGGTTTCAGACAGATTAAACTTGTTTGGCTAAATTTTGAAAAAAATTCTTTTAAGTTTTAAAAAATCTCCTAAGTGTAAACGAATAGAAATAATTAAATACTTTTCCAGTTACTTATTCCAAATTGTGAAATAAAATGTCAAAGTTTCGAAATAATTTTAACTTAACAAATCTTATCCGAGTTAAGTTTTTGAGTTAAATAATTAACCCAATTACTAAACATGGATTTCAAGCTTCCTAATGACTATGAAGGGACATTGGAAATTCCCCAAGTCATTCTACGAGCTTAAGTTTGCCTAAGACAAAATATTTGAATTACGAGTAGTTAAAATAAAGTGACCGAACTTTAACAATAAAATTCCTCCCCAGGGATTCATCTAGATAAAATTAAATTAAAGTGAATACACAACAAATAATCAAATTACAAGGAATTAGAGGAAGAAAAGTTGAGATTTGGGCCCCTTTTTGGCCCATCCCAAATCTGTCCATGTTTGGACTTTAAACTATGGGCTATTGACCCATTTTTCTACAATGTATACCAGCTGTATACTGACGGTATATCAGCTTCCTTTTCTCTGCATTTTGGCTGTATACGTTGTATAAAGCCTATGTATCAGCGTCTTCTCTTCATGTACACCACACACTAGTGTATATATTCTGCTTTTCCAGCGTATATCCTCAATACATCACTGTATATCAGTGTATATCTGTTGTATCAGTCCCTTTATTGGACCTGGTTGAGGCTTTCGACCCGAAGATGTTATTGGCCTCTTTGACCCACAGAAAAATGCAAGAAGTGGGGAATCCAAATGGACTCATCTCGGGGAAGTTCATGCATAAAGAAAGAAGGTAAAA
This sequence comes from Capsicum rhomboideum, assembly GCA_031232105.1. Classification (NCBI taxonomy): domain Eukaryota; kingdom Viridiplantae; phylum Streptophyta; class Magnoliopsida; order Solanales; family Solanaceae; genus Capsicum; species Capsicum rhomboideum. The sequence continues at coordinate 60,141,664 of CP124718.1, forward strand.
ATTAGCATCCAATCACAATAAGATCTCCAAAAATAGGTAATTAGCTCTATCAAATCTATCTTCGTATATTCATTGACCAATGACTTATTTCACCCAAAGCAACAAAATATATGCAAGGAAAATACTATAAACAGTCCTTTGATTCAAATAAACAAGCAACAGCTTTATAGAACTCATGAAATCAGCTGACGCGCTTGAAATGAACGAAGATTTCTCAAGATAGACCAATTAAAAGCCAATCAAACATAGCAATAAGGAGCAAATGAAACAAACCAGCATATGGAGTATTTGTAAGAAAATTCCATCCTACCAGAATAATAAAAGATGCAGACTTTATAGCTAAGCATATGAGTGGTATGGCTAAGGGATTATTGCTCAAATGGAAGGAAAAGTTTCAACACTTAAACGAACTAAGTAACTCTTGAATATATGCAAGGATATCTTAAAGAATCATGGTCAAAACGAGGGATTCATAGGAATATTCGAAGCTCAAAAGAGGAAAACCATATAAGATCTTGGGTCTTTTAACACTTCAGGTAGCAAAATAAAGGTTATGACATTTTAACCATTGCTAAAAATATAAGCATTTTTACCCAAAGAAATTCGGGGATGGAATCTAACGCCATTAAGAAAGCGCCCCAATCTGTCCAGGTGCTTATGAGGCATACAAACTGGACTCATGGTTGAAACAGGTTCACCATGGTAGAAAAGCTATAGAATCAAGCTTTGATAAAGATGGTTGAGTTGAAACATATTTTCCTCAACAGACAAGCTAGTCTAAAATTTAAACAAGAAAACAACATTTCGCAACAGATGATATTCAAGTTCAAACAATAAGAACTAACAATTAAACAAAGAGGGTGTTAGACTAAAAACGATGAACAAAATAAAGACTAAAGAAGGAAAACACTTGACCGAACAAAACACTGGATCAAAAAACCAACATTTAGACTAAAACAAAACAAAAAGGAAACAATAGACTAACAAATGAACGTCAGCGTTTTGAGCTAAATAATGAACCTCAAGAATTTACGATGAGAACTATGGAATTAATAATTAACTAGACCACGCCATATCAATAAACATAACTTCACTTCTTCATGGAAATCCTACAACCCTCAAGGTCTTCTACAGTACATTATCCCAACAACTACACAATAACTACATTACGCTAACAAATGCAAAAGAAACACTATGCTACTGATATAATGAAAACTGATAGTAACTAAAATCGAAAAGATGGAGGTGTTTACCTTTTTCGAAGCAGCGAACTGAATTACGAGCCTTCGTCGGAATCTCCACGCCACCGCCGTGGAATTTGAACTGAATTCCTTAGTTGAAATCCTAAGGATTCAGCGCGGGAATTTCAGTTTTAGCGAAATCCCTTTCAATTGGGGTTCTCTGCTAAATAATGCCTCTAACTTCCTCTGAAAAACCCCCCCTTCAAAACAGTGGAGTAATGGGGTTTATATAGAAAATTTCGGAATGGGAATTTGATGGAATTTTCGATGTGGGATTTGGGGAAAACCCAAATCAAACGGTTGAAATCAAATCAAAGAAAATGAATGGCGATTGACCCTCCTTCGCCCTTGTTCGTACGGTGAACGAATAGGAATTGAGGGAGTGGCGATTTCTAGAAGCTTTGAGGGTTCTTTTGGGATTTTCAGTTGAGAAAAATCCAAATCCTCTTTGAGGATAAGGGACGAGCTAGATCGTACGAGAACGTTACAAATTTGAGATCAAAATTTTGAAATGGGAAACAGATGGAATTTGAGAAAGGAATTGAGAGGCTCCACATCGCGGGTTCTAGAACCTCTGTGGTACAAGCCTCGTGCTTTGCACGCGACGAGGTAAAAGGGTGAGGGAGAATTGGGGCGGCGTAGGCAATTTGGGGTTTTAGGGTTCTTTGGGAGTTGTTGTCGATATATGTTGTTGAGGCATTAAGTGGAGAAGAAGGGGATATAAGGGCGTAGTGGGCTGGAGCGGGTCGTGAGGTGTTGGGCCTGGGTTGTGGGTTGCTGTTCGGGGGTTGATGGGCTGGTGTGGGTTAGTTTTGATAGGTTAAGAATTAAGTTGGGTTTTGGGATTAAGGGTAGTATAAGGGAAATGGCCAATTAGATTTCAATTAAGGTCAACTTTATTTAAATTTCGACCAAATTAAAAAAAATCAATTGGCCAATTGCATTACAATCATGGTCAATTCGATTTCAATTGAGGCCAAATTTAATGAGGTGGTTAAATTGAATCACAATTTGACGCGAATTAAATACCGATTTAATCCTGAGTTTCTTGGTTTCGTAAATTCAAATAAATATTTTCCAAATAATCATTTTTTTAGAGCAAAGTATATTAAGATCAAGATTTACCCGTTTTGAACGAATTTTCAGGATGAGTCTTGATTAAAATCTGAAATAAAATAATTATTTAAGCAACAAAAATTATACAATCTTGTATATATGAATATAGGAATGTATAATCGCTACTTAAAATGATAAAATTAACTCAGATACATATTTTGAAAAGTTTTTATCCGAAAAATAAAATAAAATAAAAAAATAAATATTTTAATTTTATTTAAAACTGAAGTAACTCAAGATTAAATCTAGCAGTGGAAGGCAAAAATTAGGTGTCAACACAAGGAATAAGAGATAACTAATCTCAGAATTAATTTTAAGATGAGCTTATTTCATGATTGGTTGGAATAAAATGCATGAAATAACTCATTTCGAGAGTAGTTATCTCCGGATTGTAGTGTTATTTTTATCCTATCTTGAGGGTGGATAACTAATCTCGGAATAGTTAATTCCAGGATAATTAATCTCGGAATAGCTAATCTCAGGATAGTCCCGAAATAACTTGTTTCTAACCAAACGACCCCATAAAGATAAGAATAAAGTCTATATATATTTTATTTTTTCTAAACGTCACTTGTGAAATTATATTGGATTGTGACATCGTTATATCAATTGGCTCAAAGAATACTGAGAGTAAAGAGGGGGTTGTTGGGGCAGCATCAGTGGGTTGATATTGAGTGGCGCAGGGTTGAGGTTTCAGTTGCCCTTTTATTATGTGGTCACAAAGAAGAGGATTTCCTAAAAGCCAAAAACCAAAGAAAAGGGAAAAAAAATAAAAATAAATTGTCAGGCAGGAAAAAGGAAAAAAAAAACAGAAAAAGCAAAGCTAGAATTAGTAGAGCAGTGATGTAGCGGATAGATAAACAATAGCGATAGATCTATATATATATATCGCAAAAACACAATAATAATAAAAAAAAATTAAAACCCTCTCTCCCTCATCATTCTCTCTCTCTCTCTCTCTCAGCTAAGACATTGAAGAAGACGAAGAACAGCAGCGAAGCAGAAGAATTCTCATACTTTTTCCTTTGTATTTTTCTGTGGTGTACTGTTTTTTCTTCGTCTTCCTTTTTTGTTTTATTTTCTTAATTTTATTTCATTTCTGTTATTGTTGAATCTGAAAATATTATCATCAACATCTGCAGCTAATGGATCCATTCGATTATGTTTCGTCCATAATCGAGCTTCGTAAAGGTGTATCTCCCTCTCTCTCTCTGTCTCAGATCTTATAATTTCGTACGCTATCTCTGGTTGATTTGCTGTTTTATTTCTGTGCTTTTTGTTCAATTTCAATTTTTCTTTTTGTAGAGATTCATGGAGATCTGCGGATATTATTTGTCTCGAAGCACTTAAGTTTTTTCTTTTTTAGTTTAATATTGTTTATTCAGTAAATATATGATTTTACGTCTTTTTGTGGTGATTTGCGTAGTTTATTGAAATGATTTGGTAAACTGAGGTTTAGAAGATTCACTGTTGCTTTGCATGATTAGGATTTATCACTTCACTAAAAAAAGATGATTAGTTTATTGAAATAATCTGCTAAAAAAATAAGGTCTATTGAACTTCAGGAATCTTGTTATTTCATATTTGGTTTAAACATGGGAGATATGTGAACTCAATTATCATGAAGCTCTGCTAATTCAGGTTTATTTAAAAAATATGCGTATTTTATTCTTGTAGATGCTATGAGCGCAATTACTTAGTACTGGAATGAAATGGATATTATATAGAGGGGGGTGGATAAGGGGATTCATACATCTGACTCGACGATCAGGGGGTTGTAAATTGAAATAACTTAATATACTGAACTAAAAGTTCAGATGAACATACACATGATCATGCAATGAGTTAGTATTATCAGACCACCTAAAGCTATTTGTTCATACTTATGTTTGTTCCTAATATGGGTAATATCTGATTTTGTTTGAAGTGATGAGGTAACCTTGACATAAATTATTGTTCTCGGCTTTTGAACAGTGAAAAAGGCTTATAGGTGCTTATGATTATTTTTTATCTTGACCTTTGGACTTAAAAGATGTTGATAAATAGAGTTAAGTTTTTAAATTTGTTTTTTATTTTCTTCTTTGGCAGGGTTTGGGTGACATTGACTGCATAGTTACACCATCTTATAATTAGAAGTTTAATGACGTATGTAGAGACCCTTTTTTCTTAACCAACTAGAAACAAGAAAAAAGAAAAAAGGTTTAACGAAGAAAAAAGAATGAGCTTATCAGGAAAAGGGACTCCTACCAGTGACAAAAAGCTAACCTTAGCAAAAGCGACAAGCTTGAATCCAAATGCCGCAGAATTTGTACCCTTTGCACTCAGATCACCCTCAGGTAGCACTAGCAGCATCGATGCATCAAAGTTTGCTAACTCCACTACAACTCTGGGAAAAGCTGTACTAGATAGATCAGAATCATCTGCTTCGAACAACTCAGATGATGAAGCCCACCAGTATTGGCGTCGCCAGCTCCCGGATGATATTACACCGGACTTCAATGTCATGGGAGAAGATGATTCTCATGGAATCAGCAGTCTTCCATTTTCTAGATTATCAGTAACTGATGTCAATGAAGCTTCAATATTCCCTACCTCAACTGGCAGTGGCTTCATGTTGAAGGACCAGCAGGAGTTATCTCCTAGCCGCATTAATGGGACTAGTTTTGTTGAAAAGTCAGGATATCCTATTACATCTTTTGGCGAAGATGCATCCTCAGCTAGTTTTCATCTGCCTTCTAAACCCTGGGACAAGCCATCTCTGACCAATGACCAGCCTTTTGCCAATATTAGGGAGGGGCCTCATTATAATGGGAACTCAGGAAACAGCTTCTTTGCAGACATGATGAATGAGCAACCATTTTTTGAAGCAGATGTAAACCCTCTTGAATTTTTGGCCTCTCAATTTCCTGGTTTTGCTGCTGAAAGTCTTGCAGAGGTGTACTATGCCAATGGAGGTGACTTGAATCTGACAATTGAAATGCTTACTCAGCTTGAGGTCTGGTTCACTTTCTTAATCTTTATGGATAAAGTAACATAGAATTGTATTAAGTTTTAAAAGGCAATTGGCTGTCTAATCTTCAAGAATTGATTTGTTAACTTAAAGTTACTGCAGTTATATTAATCAGTACGGGCTGGGATTAGGTTTTCTAATTGACTTACTTTTCGATCATTTTTTTTCCAAAAAATAAATCTTTTGAGTGATCCAACTTTTGGAAAATAATATTCAGTGATTAGAATTAAGTAATCCAGATTTTCTACACACATGATGTTTAAGCATTCTAGGTTATAAATGTCTAGAAATTCAATATTTGGTAAGCAGTGTTTTGGACGGCGAAAGGCGACAAAAGTCAACAAGGCTCTGCCTCGCCAAGCTGCTCGCCGCTCGCCTTTTTGAGGTGCGGCGACAATTAATTGCAAAAAATTAAAATATTTAATTGCATATATAAATAATCAAAATTTCAATAGCAATAATATATTAGTAAATATTTCAATTCGAAAACTTAAAATAGACAGTAGATACTAAAAGTCTAGAACTTGAATGACTCAACAATTCATAAAACAAGCAATACTAAAACAATTACGATGTTAATTAGTATATTATATAAGTTATAACTAAAGTACTAAACTTGAACGAAGAAATCAGAAACAGTAAGTACTAACTACTGTTACTGTGAGGCAAAAAAACACTGGGAAGAAGTAAAAAAATCAGAGGAAGAAATGAACTAAGAAGGGAACTGATTTGAAGAAGAAATCAGAGGAGAAAATCAGAAGAAGAAAGTAGAAAAAGGAAAAAAAAAACAGAGTTATGCACCTACTAAAGGCTAAAACAGAGTCGCCGGAGTCGTGCAGTCCCCGGAGTTGGCAGTGGTAGGCAGAGGCTCGCAGCAGTCCAAAAGCAAATATGGAAATAAACCCTAAAATTACCTTTTATCCTTTAAAGACCTAATTTTTTTTTAAAAAACAAAAGGCGTTGCCTTTCTCGCCATTGTCGCCTCGTCGCCTTTCTCGCCATGGCGTCGCCTTTTTAAGGTGTCGTCGCCACGAAGGCAGATGATCACATAGGCTCGCCTCGCCTCGCCATTGGCGACGTGGCGAGTGCCATTCACAACACTGGTGGTAAGTTTAGTCAGTCAGCTGCTTATAAAAAAAAGTTCAATCAATTAGCTACCATCATTGAGTCTCAGTGTCCTAGTAGTCTATGTCATCTATGTGTTATTTAGATTGTCTCGAGTCCGAAGCACATAATTCTTCAGAGGATTATACAAAATAGTTAGATTTTCAGTCAAATTAATTGCACTGAACAGAATAGTGGTAATGGACACAATATAGGTAATGGTAAAACTTCTGGTCATCTCTCTGATAGTTTTGAAGATTGATTTTCAATTCGAGACACTGTTTTCTTGGAACCTTCAATCACATACTAATGGCTCAAAGCTCTTTATTACAGCTTCAAGTTGATGGTGGGTTGAATCAAAATATGAATTCAAAAGCCTCGTCTGCTTCAAATCTTAGTGCTCTGGATTTCCCTGCTCTCTCTGTGGCAGAAAGTCAAAACAACAGCCTCAAGTACTCTGGCAGTGATGTTCAACAAAATGTAAATCCCTATAGGTCTTCTGAAAAAGAGAGCACCTTTCTGTTTAGATCTGGCTCTTCCATCCCTTTTCGAGGTGCTACAGATTTTGCATCTGCTGTCAGAAAGATGGCATCTCAGGATTCTAGCATATGGAAGTATGATAGGACTGGAGTAGCTGATGGTAGTGTTGGATCAAGTAGAAATTCACCTGTATTGGCTAGCTCTTACAATGGTGGGCATAGTAGGGGAGTTTATGGTGATAGGTTGCAGAGCCGAGGTTCCACACGTGCAGCTCCTGTCTGGCTTGAAACTGGAGAAGCAGTTGGTAATTTTTTCCCCAAAGGAGCCAATATAATTTTGAATGTTCATTGAGGAAAATAATTTTTGCAATCTATGTGCTTTGACTTTGTTAAGATTGCAGCAAATATATATTCTGAAATGCGGGAAGAGGCTCGTGACCATGCACGCTTACGTAATGCATACTTTGAGCAGGTATGTGGTATACATGATGATTGCAAAGGTGGATACAATATGCGTAAATGTGAACTCACTTCAATGTTCATTTGTATTAGTATTTGAAGCCACAAGGGTATAGTACTTTAGAGGGTTAGCCCTCTTCTCCTGTAAACCCAAAAGAGAAAGAAGTAAGAAGGCCATGTAGGCATGATGGATACATGTATCATATGCGTGTAAAGGAAATTAACTTGGAATAGACCAAGAATTAGTGATGATCCTTGGAAAAGCTTTACTGTAGTTGCTTCAGTGTTATCATGAAGTCAGAAATGATACCTTCTTCCTTTTTTCTTTTTCTTTTTTTTCGATATCAGAGAAATGCCCTGTGGGCTTCTGGCTTTAGGTGGTGCACAGGTTCGAAACTACGGAGAGTATGGCCCCCCTCCTCTACCCTCCTTCCAGTTTAAATACCAGGCTTTGTGTGTGGCAGGATTGAACCCGTGATGTTTGTCTAGCCCTCGCATCATATGTTGTGTCTTTACCACTGAACCAAAGCCCTATTTCTTTTAAATTGGAGGTGATTGCATGCGCTATCCCCTTTTTTAAATTCAAAATCATGACCTGGGGGAAGGAATTGGAGAGTGCACTTCTTAGATTTCATTGTATTCTGATCTCACTGGACATTCAAATGACATATTGATCTTCTGCCTTGTATATTCTTCCACCGATGATGTCTAACTTCTATATGATTTATTTTGTGATTAAATATAGCACATCTAGGTTCATTAATATAGACTTGGATACTTTTCTTTTCTAAACCAATTTAGTATCATTAGATACACAATTCTGTCATGGTTGTTTCTATTATTGTTTTGTGCCTATATTCTTCGGCAATCTACTGTAAGCTAATTTCCTGTTGTGAGATAAAAATCACTTTGATTGCTGGATATAATTAAGTGTGCACTTTTTAGCTTAGAGAAACAAATTGTGTAGTCTTCCTTAGTACCACTATGAAGCAAAAAGGGTTGTACAGGAGGAGATACAGTTGGTTAATATCTGTTTTAAAGAAATTATGAAAACATTGTTAAGTGTGTTAGCAATAATTCTATTAGGGCTGTACAAATTGCTAAGGCCATCTTATTATAGGGTTTGGCTGTTGCACCTGTGGAATTCGATTTTTTAGCTTCACTACATGATAATTCTTTGTTCTTTCTTTTTGGGATTGAGAATCATTGTGGCAGGAATTTACTCTATGATCATGTCAAGTAACTTGGCTCTCTTATGCTACACTACCAGATCCTTAATCTATGTAACTGTGTCTGTGAGTAGGCTCGTCAGGCATACCTTATTGGTAACAAGGCTTTGGCCAAAGAACTGAGCGTCAAAGGACAGCTTCACAACATGCAGATGAAGGCAGCTCATGGGAAGGCTCAAGAATCTATATATCGCCTAAGGTCTGTTTTTATCTTCCACGTCTATGATCTGGCACTTCTTTTGAGACGAGGGTCTATCAGAAACAGCCTCTCTACCCCACAAAGGTAGGGGTAAGGTCTGCGTACATCCTACGCTCCCCAGACCCCACTTGTGGCACTGGGTATGTTGTTGTCTATGCTCTAGCACCCTAAACTCTTTCTACCTACGTTTTTATATGCTGATGACGTCCTTTCAACAAGATTTTCGAACTCTAGAATTCTATATCATCACAATCTTCATCTCACACACAACCAACTACTTTTCAAATTTTTTGCTCTATGTGAAATCATACATCTTCCTATTGATTTCCAGCATTTTTCATTCATGTGCTGCTTAGGTAGCTTTTACAATTGTCAGGGGCTGTGATTTTCTGCTTCCTCATTGTGCAATGACACAAAATGACAGAGAGGATACTAATGTTGAACGTTCGTGCTAATTGAGCTTTTTGATGACAAAACATAACTCCTTAGCTGATAAAGTTTTGTGCATCCCCCCCCCTCCCCCCCCCTCCAAAAATAAAAAAAACAAAAACAACAACAAGAAAACTCATTGCCTCACAAAGATTCTTTAATATAGAGAATATTTAGGTGTCTTCATGTGCTTAAAATTCTTTGCAGGAATCCAGAGATGCAGGGAAATGGGAGAGGACAAGAGAGAATCATAGATCTGCATGGTCTTCATGTTACTGAGGCTATTCATGTCCTAAAGCGTGAGCTGTCCGTGTTGAGGAATGCTGCCAGATCAGCAGACCAGCGAATACAGGTTTACATTTGTGTTGGAACAGGACACCATACAAAGGGTTCGCGAACTCCTGCTAGGCTTCCCATTGCAGTCCAGCGTTACCTGCTAGAGGAGGGCCTTGACTACTCTGAGCCACAACCAGGGCTTCTCCGAGTTGTGATATACTGAGTTGTGAAGGTATAGGAGTTTTTTACACATCATTACCCAAGAAAATCCATCAGATGAGGAAAAAGAAAAATGAAAATTGTTGTACCTGTAAATGGGAGGAACGGAAGATTAGTGCAGATTCTGGTAAGGGAAAACGAAAATGTGAAAAAAAAAGGTGGAAGAAAATTGTATCATTAAGATTTAGTTGTTGGATAGGAGGATACATTTTGTAGCTTGCGGGGACTTGCATCGGCCCCTCTTCGATTTTGCAGCTTTTTGTAACTTTTGTTCTTTCTCACATTCCTTTTCATTTTGATTAGCCGATGTAACTGATAGAATTATTTCACGTGACAGCTGAAATTCACCAAGTCTTTGTCTCTTTGGATTAACATTTTACATCATGCTTATTGTTGCAGGGAGTCCGTGCTAAACGTCCTTCCGTTTTTATCATTTTGTGTGGTTTGTGGAAATTTAGATCAAAGCTATAGCCCATCGGCTTCTGTTGGTTTTCTTTTTCCTGGCTATTTCTTGTTATCCCCAGCCTATCTAGGAAGATCAACAGCATGGTTTTGGCTCAAACTTTCAAACCGAGTTATTAGGGTAGTATGAAGTTTTACCTTTATTTGATACAAAAATCTATATACTGATGGAGAATTCGCTTCAATACTAATTTGTCGTTTTCACCGTCTAAATTTGATTATCCTGTTAAAATTTGTTTGACTCATAATTATGATGAGTCAAACGATACAGTAAGTCGACTCTAAGCATAGGTTTGCTGGCATTTCATCAGCCATGGCATTCGACATTTGATAACTTTCTGTGCTGTGTTTTGTGTATTATATTAAAAGTAAATTTTTATTTTACTTGTCCACTTTAGCATATTAAGAAAAAATACGTCTTTTCTTCTGTGTTTTACCCATAATATTAATTATTCATTCTCCTAATTTTTTCTCACTATTGGAGACAAACACTAATTCATATGAGCATTATGATAAAATATGCACTTCATTTATAATTTCTTAGTGCAAAGTTCATTATGAATGAGTAAAACCGGATGCAAGAAGCAATTTCCAAAGAAAAATTACACATGTTTGCGTTAAATTAATAAAAGCTATGATATTTGTTTTACATTTGTCATTCCCTTTCACTGTGGTTAATTACTAAGCTCAAAATGCTCTGATTTTGGAGGGTTAAAATGGCCAAAATTGGGATTTAGAATATAGCCAAAACATCAACGGAATGACCAAGTTGAAATTGATTTGAGGTAAAATTGATACGAATTAATTATCTAATTAATCAATCAAACTTCTTAATTTAATATAGTTAAATAGTTACGTTAAAAATGGATTAATTACAATCAGTTTACCTGATTTTAATTGATAAAAATAAAACACAAACTAAATTAAACATATAACAACAACATACCCAGTATATACACTAAATTAAACATCATAATAATAAATTTTTAAAAGTTATGTGGAAAAATAAGTATATCTACTAAAATGGCAAGGTAGCCCTGTCCCCTGAAAATGATTAAAAAAACATTTTGCCTTTTCTAAAATAATTATTTTACTTTGTTTGCAATTGAAGAAGCTTGAATAATTAATCAAAGTTGTGAGAGGTCAAAATTGGGTGGCATATTCGATTTGCATTCACGGGGTTCTGAACGAATTTTGGGGCTACGTTTGAAGAATTTTTGATTATTTCCAATTGCTGGTGCACCAGGTATAGTGCAGCTAAAAATCCTTTTCCGCGTTCGCGAAGGGCATCACGTTCGTGAAGAAGGAGGTCTGTTGGCCTTCGCTTGGTGGGCACTGCATTCGTGAAGGGTCAGGATGGATCTGTGTCCAGAGTAACCCATTGCGTTCGTGATGGACTGGCTACGTTCACGATCATGGGCAAGGTTGGCTGGTCGCTTTCGTGGTGGCCTCTCTGTGTTCGCGATGAAGGATTTTTGCCTGGACAGTTTAAATTCCTTTTTCGAACATAAACTCTATAACTCAATTTTTGAAGCATTAAAACTCATTTTTTTTGGAGATTCAAAAGGTAATTTTCAAGGATTCTTCTTTGCGTATGATTATTATATTGTATTTACACATAATCCAATGATTTATTTATGATTTCACCTTCAAATCTTTGATTTTAAATTGGGAAATTTGAGAGTTTTGGGGTAAAGTTAAGAAATAATATTTTGATGATTTATAGGTCGATTTTAGCTCAGTTTTTTTATGACATTTCACATTTGAGTCTCCTAAGTTATGTGTAACGTGATTTTCATGTAAAATTCTAGTTTTGCCCTTGTGGGATTGGGACTGACTTTTGAATTGACTTTTTAGACCCGAAAATTAGGTATAGCAATATGAGTGTGTATAATTTCCTTTTCTTATGTAGAATACATATTTGATCATATTGGGCTCATTCAGAGGCTTTATGGAAGGGTAAAGCTTTGGTTTGACTTTTCGAACTTTCTTTAAGGCAAGTTTAGATTTTCTTTGACTCTTTTTCGAACTATTTTTGTGCTACTTGCTTGTATTAGGGGTAATGGGGATGGGGGGGGGGGGGGGCTATATAATGAGATGATGAGCATCTATGTGGGTATTAGTGTATCATGAAAGAGTTAAAATCAATTAATTGACTGTTTGAACTGATTTTTTTGGAATATTGCCTTATGTCTTATGTTTGGTTGATAACTGAGTCCAAGGTGCCTTTATTTCGAGTATTAAGCATGCCGGGGGCATGAGAAATGTGATCGAATAATGGTGGGGATAACTTATGAAGTAAAAAACCATTTTTTCTGATATTTGTGATATTCAAACTGGTATTGATACATTTTATTATATTTCATATCTCCTCACACGCATTTTATCATGATATCATTGGTTCTTCTCTGAGGTCCTTCAGGCGATCCTGAGGTTATGATTCATTTGAGGCACCACAACTATTGGAATACTCTTCGAGGATCCCACGAGTGGATTCGAGTTGAGAAGTTATATGATTATTACTCCGAGGGCCTTCGAGCGGATTCAGAAGGTGTATATGGACCTCATGAGTGTCTCATGGGTCTCATCTAGCTATACATAGAAACAAGTGTATACTGATAGGACAATCATACACCATACCCATCATCATCATCATTTTTATTTGCTTAGATGACATGCACTATACTCATCATATCCATTTGATTATATTGCCTTGGTGTGGTAAGTCCTTGATTAACTGTGAAAGTGATACTTCTATCCTTGTCCTGAGTGGTTGTGAATTATGAATTACTTGGATATGATTGTGTTGTTGCTATTAACTATTAGACTAGTCGTGACTTTCCTGATTTATAGGATTATATAAATTGTGCTGGGTAGTGAAAAATTAGGTGGTCCCTGTTGTCACGCCCTGAATTCCAACGGGGTGGACTGGCACCCGAAGCCGATGAGGCCCGAGAGAACCAATCTTTGCTCAGGTCCATTCATATGCATGTCATAGAGATATAAGATACCATTAGCGAAAGTCATGGAAACATATAATATATACATATATGAAACTTGGCCGTTAGGGCCACCAAGTCAAAGTGGACACACATCTCCTACATTCATATTCCCACATACCTCTACAAAGCCTCTAACAGATGCATACACAAAACCAACTTAAAGTCAGGACAAGTCCCCGCTTTATACAACATTTACAATACCAAAACAAATGTACAACTGTGACTCGAAAAGCCCCAAACCAACTGGAGCTCACCAAAGATCTGCAAATGACCGACAATCTACTGTGGAGGTTTACTAGCACATGTACCTTCAACAAGTAAGTTAAGTCCCCCAAGGGACGTCAGTACGAAGAATGTACCGAGTATGTAAGGCTCATATGAAACTGTATGATATAAGTACTTCAATGAAATAAGAGAATAGTCAATATGGATAAACCATCACTCTGTATATGTGGAGCCATGTACATTGCTTTCATTCATTTCTTTGCTTCTATGATCATTCATCATCACTTGTACTATATCGTACCCGGGCCCCAACTGATCAGTGGGTTTTAACATAACATAACGTTATGTTGGGATTGGCTCGAGCTAGGCTTATTCGTCTAGAGGTACCACCCATAAATCAATACATCGGGCTCAACTCGAGCTAGGTTGTTACCTCTAGAGCTGCCACACATAAACCCATATATCAGGTTCGGCTCGAGCTAGGTTCTTACCTCTAGAGCTACCCCTTGTCAGGTTCGGTCCGAGCTAAGCTTATGCCTCTAGGACTACCCCCTGATCCAATAATCTCAGGATCGGCTCGAGCTAGGCTTATGCCTCTAAAGCTACCACCCGTACTCTTGTAACCAACAACTATGCATTACTTCATTTCTTTACTTTTGAGAGATTAATACAATGATATTCATAATATTATTGGAGCTTTGGAACATAACACTATTGGAACTTTGGAACATGTCCGCAAATTATGTAACACATGAGCAACATTTGATCAATGAATGAGGAACATGTGACTAACAATGGATGACAACCTGAAATGAAATACCTTAGAACATTTCGGAATGGAACAAGTACAATGACAATGCGAACACTATGTGCTGCAGAAGGATACGGAAAGAGGAACCTTACATACCTTATCTTCCCAAAATGAATACACAATCCTAAATGTGAATACAATAGTCCAACTCCTTCCTTACGTTTCACTCTACAACACAAGTACATATCGGAGTTTTCATTAACCACCAACTACCTTACAAATGCATATGACGACAATGAGTTACATGATTGCCTTAAAATGTCATTTCCCCCTTGAAAATACCATTTATGAAGTTATCATACCAACAATACCACAACATTCCATACATTGAACAATACATCATAAACCAATAGCATGTCACACCAAGTTCACACTTTACACTTCTCCATCAACACAACATCACAATTACGCCATCAAGTCACCTCAATACACTTCATAACAACATATCGACAACAATCCCACAATTTATACTCATAGAAAAATAACAAGTTAAGGAACATAACCACACCATACATGTTGATACTTCATCCATACCATGCACTTTCATCAAAACCCCATGTCTCCTTTCAAGTTTAAATCACCTAGATGACACATCTTTTAACAAAAAGCAAAAGTGCATTACCTACACTTTTAGACATAACCATCATGATATACATACTCTCCCATGCATATAATATACTAATCCATAAGAATAATCACTTACCCAAACTTGCAAATGAGTGATCTTGTCCAAAGAGATGGTTTAGGGTTTGAGGGCTTGAAGAAATATCTTGTAGAAATGTCTAGAATGGCATGTGTGCTTTGTGGAAATAAAATATGATTTTTGCCACCTTATATAGCCCCTCAAGTCATACTTATACACTTCTTGGCGTTAAATGCCATGTTCCCTTGGTCAAAGTGGAAGAATGGATCATTTGCCCTTTTGGGCCATGCCATTTAATCCATTTTGGGCCTTAAATTGAGCCCATTTGCACATATTAACTTAGCCCATCAATTTCAATGTGTAATACTCCCATTATCTCATGTTTAAATAATTCCATAATGTCAAGATAATATTCAACTCGCGAGATTCACAGTCGTAGCCGCAATCCTCAAGAATACGCGATTTTTGCCACTCATGGCTTAATTTAACCTAATTTGATAAAATACTTGTGACTACGAATTAACCCCAACTTGGATGCCAAACTCGCTCGAGATTAGTCCCACTAAGATGGAGTAATAATACCATAACTCAAAGGTCTTATTTATAGAATAATAGTCGGAGAAAAATTTTGGCGAAAAGCAACCCAGCACGCCGCCTGGCGTGCCCCAATGCTGCCTATGCCAGAAAAATTTCTGGCATAGGCGGCCTGGCACACTGCCTGGCGCGACCCAGTGCTGCCTGTGCCAAAAAGATTTTGGCCAAAAGCGTCTTGGAACGCCCCTGAGCGCGCCCCACACTTAAAATGTGATTTTCTTCCTTTCTTCGACTTTTCTTTGCGGACGTTAGTACTATATCAATAGTCCATCAAAACCAATACAAAATATGCACTTATTTCTCTCAAAACTAAGGTAAACATGGGTCAAATACGACATATAAAGATGCCCTATATCACCAAGCAAGTAGGGTCGTAAGGTACGGGGTGTTACACCTGTCATCGCTTTGAATTAAGATCGATCGATGATGTTGTTGAGTACATGTGGATAAATACTCTTGTTTGTTTTTTCAATTTACGTGCAGGTACTAAGCCATTTGTTCTAGGGCTTTGAGCTAGAGTCTGTGCTTGGGATAATACTAAGATTCAGACTGATTGATCCCAATGACTATAAGATCTTCTCTATCTCATGTTTTTATGTTGTTTCCTCATTTCGAGATACCTTAGACTCTCTATTGTATTTTTCTATTCCTAGAGACTTGTACTCTGTGGCTTTCTGATTTTTAAACAATTTTTTTGTACGATTATGTATTGAGACTTATCATTCTTATCTTTTCCATGTATTTACTTAGTAAATTATTGTTTGAGTGTTGGGTTGGCTTACCTATCATGAGAGTGCAATAGGTGCCATAACAATCTCGAGTTTTGGGTCGTGACATGATTCATCAAACACGTAAAATTATTTGTGATTGGCTAAGACATATCAGTTGGAATACTATGCAGTTCAACTGTAAATAAACCCTCTTACCGCATTCTGATTGGTATGTGAATCATCAAGCATATAAAATTGCTTTTGAATGATCAAGATATGTCATTTTGAACACTTGGCAGATTTTAATTAGTTATTATTTTGATCAGGAATTAACACTTTATTTGAAGACAGATTTTCAAAATTTAATTCAAAATATATAGTCAAACGCTAACTTCAATATAAACTCATTGATAAAATCCTAAAATTTACAAACAATTTTCCCTTTTCTCTTAATAAAGCTCTTCAGTAAAAAAAAAAAATACTTTTTTATAGTGTAATTCTTTTTTTCCCTATGGATTCCCAAGAATCACTATCAGTACACAACCCACCCCAATTTCTACAATAACCCCCCCCCCCCCCCAGCCATGGAACAATAGTAGTAACCCCATCCCCCCATCCCCATATCCACCCCTACCCCCGTCCCCACATGGCCATGGAATAATACATGGCAGAACCCTCAACCAACCACCACCATGACCATGCACCCACCCATCCCCACCCCCTACCTCCCTAATAACAAAATCTAACCCAACTCGTACATGATACCCGTAAAATTCATTTTCCACCAACCCTAACAAATGAACCTTCAACAATTTCCTTTCAATTTATTTTATGGACAAAACCCAAAATCAAATCCTGATCCTTCTGATGGATGAACTGCTGCTCAACCCAAGAAGAAAGGAAGCTGAGAAAGTCTCCACTTTTTCAGATTCCTTTAATTGTGAATAATGCTGATTTTGTTGTTGCTGCTTCAGTAAACCATGCTAAGAAAGATTGTGGGAGGCCTACAGGCTCAAGACAAAAGCAAAAGCAAGAAGCTTTAGGTATATATTATATTTATTATTACATCGATTATGTATCTATCTCTAATTTGTGAAGGATTTTACTTATATACGTTGATAATGTCAAATATTTAACTTATATACACCGATAAAGTAAAGAATTTAACTTATAAATGTTGATAAAAGAAACAACCCAACTATTTTCCAAGGTAGAGGGTAAGGTCTGTGTACACTTACAATAGGTATGTTGTTGTTATACATTAATAACATAAATAATTTAGTGGTGAATCATGCAGATTTTGGTGCTGCTCCTTCAGAAAATCCCTCCCATTTGGGCCTTTCTCCTACCAAGTGGTGAATTAGACAAATTCTGATGCTGATCCTTCGAAACCCCCTTTTGATTGGGCCTTTCTCCTACCTAGTGGTGAATCACGCAGATTCTGGTGTTGTTGATTCTTTAGAAAACCCAACTAAGAAAGCCCGTGGGAGGCCCTCGAGCTATGGAAAGAAGCAACACCTAGAAGCTTTAGGTATACATTATATTTATTATTTCTTAAATTAAGTATCTATCTCTAATTTGGGAAGGGTTTTACTTATATATGTTGAGAATGTTAAAATTTAACTTATATACATTAATATCGTAAACAACCTCTCTACCTCCCACGGTAGGGGTAAGGTCTGTGTACACTTATATTGGATATGTTGTTGTTGTTTTTATTGTTATTTGTTGTACTACATTGATAACATATAGAATTTATGATAAATCATGTAGATTCTGGTGCAACTACTTCAGGAAACCAGCTAAGAAGGCTCGTGGTACATTGGATATGTTGTTGTTGTTTGTTGTACTACATTGATAACATATAGAATTTAGTGATAAATCATGTAGATTCTAGTGCAACTACTTTAGGAAACCAGCTAAGAAGGCCCGTGGGAGGCCCCGGGCCTGAAGCCTGAAGCAAAGAAGAAGCCAAAAGTTTTAGGTAAATATGTTTTCATTATTGCTTCAATTATGTGTATAGCTTCTAATTTAGGAATGATTTAACTTTTATATATTGATAAGTGAAAAAATTTATTCTATGGATGGATATATATAGTTAACCTGACATTTTCACTATCAATGTGTAAAGGTTAAATTCACTTGGAAAATATAGAATCTAACTTTTTATTGCATTTTTGTTTCCTCAACTCTCTCCTATGTCGCTTATCAGAATCAGGTTGATTAACTTTAGAGGCCAGATATATTATATTAATTTTTTTTAAAAAATGAAGTTTAGTCATTTGGATACATTATAGTACTTTTTTACTCACAAAAGGTACTATAAGTTGCAATCCTCGTAGGAAAAGGGTGAAAAATATTTTAAGATGTTGGTCAAAGCTCACTTCGTTTGAATTTTGGAATGTGAAAAGTATAAAAGAATTGAAGTTCTTTTTCAGTGTTAACTTATTTGGCACTTGCATCATAGTAATATTAGGTTTCTTAGTGGTTGCTAGGTTGTCACGACCCAAAACTGGGTCATGATGGTACCTGCTATAGCCTTCCGGTAGATAAGCCAAAATTCATTGCTAAATACAAAACATTATAGGCCAATTAGGAGTTATATAAGAACACATGGAATAAACGGACCAAATATATATACACATACAAAACATGGCCCAAAAGTAGTGGAAAAGAAACAAGATATACAAAACAATCATCCCTAGACTTGGTGTCACCGGTTCAAGAGCCACTAATACAAAGGAGTAAGAACTAGTATAATACGTCTCTGTCCAAAAAGTACTCATAATATAGACAGTAAGTACAAGAGGAAAGTGGGATAGTCTCTGTACGCCAGGAGCTCACCACAAATCCGAACAACACGTCACTAGGAACGAGTAGAGTTAGCAAGGATGACCAGAGCTATAATCTGCATAAGAAAAAGATGCAGAAGTATAGTTTGAGTACAAAACACAGGCACTCAGTACGCATCATATATTGACCGAGCTCAAGCGACAAATATATAATATATATCACAATAAAGTAACCCTGCATGCAAGAAAAGTCCGGCGGTCTATAACACAAAGGATAATGATAGTAATAATAATATCCATATGAAAATAATAGTATATGTATATGTGATGCAGTGCAGCATGGTATGCTACAATGGGAAGTACTGGCCAATGCAGTGAAAACCCAGAATCTTACCTCGGGTCCGCTCGAAATCTCACCTCGTACATAGTAGCAGTGAAAGCCCAGAATCTACCTTGGACCCGCTCGGAATCTCACCTTAGATGTAAAATTAACATAATAGCAGAAATAGTCTAGAATCTTACCTCCGACCGAGTAAAAGTTGAAAGAGTCCAAAATCTTATCTCGAATTTAGTGAAAAAATGGTACAATTTCCCTTAAAAACAAAAATTACATTTTTCCTTAGTACCATAGTTGGGAACCATGTGTATGAATATATGAATATGTATATGCATATACATATGTATAATGATGGGGCACCATCCACAAAATAACCACAATAAATCAAAATCACAATACACCACAAGTTTCAGGCACTAGGCCTCACAATTCTAATGGATGAGAAAAATAACTAGGGTCATAGTACAACGCGAGCTTATCAACCAAAACATCGCACTCTATCTCAAAATCCTACCCTGACATCTAACCCGAAAATCTCTAATCTAACATACTACTAGGAAAGGAACCCAATTTACTAGTGTCCAGTAACTTCTCTGCTAAAATACCCCAATATAAGTCATAAAGTCATATTCAAGTCAAACCTAGTCTTATCCAGGGATTCACCTACCCATCATGCAATTTATATAATACACTATCTACCAAGCCAAGTCTAAAAGAAAGAGAGCTGTAACCTACCTCGAGGCAAATCACAAATCTCGAGTTGTCACATAACAGCCTTTCCTTCCTGTAAGCCTCAGAATGCTCTCGATCTATCAACATTATAATATATGCTTAAATATGATACTAACGACTTCCATACTAAAAATATATAAATCGGGTCAAAAATCAATCCTCAAGGCCCGTCGATGATTCTGGAATTTTTCTTCAGAATTATATTACCAATAAGGTAAGAAACTCATGTCCGAAAGTTGGGCGAAGACAAAATCTAATTCAGACGTCAAATCAGCTTGGAAAGTGTTATGATCAATTGAGGAATTTCAAGAATTGAACTTTGGAAATTGACAGAAAAAGGATGGAATTTAGCATAATATTCACAAGATAATCATAAGAGGGACGTAGAGAACTTACCCAAGCAATTCTCGGTGAGAATCCCTCAAGAATACTCCCTCCTAAGCTCACCCAAGCTCAAAATTTGTAAAAAAAAAAAGAGCTAATCTTGAAGTTGGAAACAATATAAACTGCCAGGGGTCCCTTCTTCGCAAATATAGGGACACCATTGTGATTATAAGAATACCCGAGCTCGACCGATCACGAACATTATAGACCCTTCACGAATGCAAAGACCAAAATTTAGACCCAACCCCTAGACCCTTCTTCGCAATTGCGACCACCCTTTTGTGAACGCAAGGCAATACAACCTCTCCCTTTGCGTATGCGACATACCCATCACGAACGTGAAAGGTAAAGTACTTCTGCACCAACAATAGAAAAACTAACAGTTCTAAACTCAAAAACAAGTCCTGAAGGGACTCTAAGGATTCATTTGGAACCCTGCCGACACAAAATGAATATGCTACCATATGGAAATGATGATCCAGACATAATGAAATCATTAAAACAACCAATCGAGGTCATTTTGACCGAATGTTGAACAAATTCAACACTTGACTTAGATTCAAAAAATCCCTACCACGTACCTAAAATGAATCGGAACACCTTGGGACTCAAAACCAAAGGTTCTTCTAGTCCAAAACGTAACTTTTGGACCTAATGGAATTGATGGGATTCCCATTCAATCCGATCTTCCAAGAATGTTGACCCAAGTCAAACATTTCCACTTCCAAGACTTAAAATTCAAAAAAAATCTCACAATTACTGACTAAATGCCCCGAGAACTGCACCACCCATCCCTGTTGATTGAAAACACCCTACAAAAGCTACAGGAAGGGCTAGAATAGGAGGTACAAAAGTGTAAAAATAACTAGAAGGGTCATTATACTATCCACTACTAAAATAAATATTTTTGCTCAAAAGTGGACAGATAAAAGGTACATAAATGCTTGGAAAGCTAGGGATATCCAATTCGCATGTCCAGATTGGTCTCCCAAATAGCCTCTTTGACTAGGATATGCCTCCACTAAACTTCATGTATGGTATCTCCTTAGATCTTAGATTTCAAACCTGCCTATCCTGAATATCAACAAGCTCCTCCTCAAAAATATAAACTATGATCTATCTGAACTAAATCCCACTAAAATATATGAGCCACATCCGAAAGATATCTCCTCAACATGGATACATGAAAGACAGGGTGATCACCCAAAAGAGCAGGAAGTAGGGCTAACTTATAAACCACCTTGCTAATATACTCTAGGATCTCAAAAGGACGGAGGAACCTAAGGTTGAGCTTTCCCCTATTCCCGGAACTCATCACGCCCTTCATAGGCAATACCTAAAGAAACACCTTTTCCCCAACCATAAATTATAAGTCTCAAACCCTTGGATTAGCATAGCTCTTCAGCCTACTCTAAGTCATCAAATCCTCTCCTGAATCAACCGTACCCTATCCATAGAGTCATAGAATAAGTCGGCGCCCAAGGCTACCTAACCTCAAACACATTTGTAACACCCTAAACTTTCAGGCTATGAATTTAACTATTCTAAGTATGTAGTTAGACTTAACCTATTGAATTTTAATTATACGTGGGTGTTAACGTCTATTTCTAAGTGTGTTAAGAGTATTGCATGTGTTTCAAGGTCATAACAAATCCCTAACACAAAGTTGAGTTGAAAATTCCTCTACCGATTAAGTTCTCGTAAAATATTCTACTAAGGTCAACTTCAAATAATTAGTACTCCTAGAATATACAGATTTATGTAGCACAATACCTACCAAATTAAATATTTTTGAGTCTTCTTTCTGACTCCACTAACCATTTGTCAATCCAAGTCCAGAGCAAAAGGTTATGGGCATTTTAGTGGAGGACTACTGGTGACTACGAGTCATAGTACAAATAATACTATGTGAGTACAGATCGTAGGTTGTGAGTATGGATCGTGGGTTTTGAATACAAATCATGGGTTGTGAGTATGACTCGTAGGTTAACTCATGGTATCTTACACCAGAAAATTCAGCAATGTCTCATTAAGGGAAAATTTGACTTTTTCTTGCCTTTTTTACCCATCCCACGATGATTTGGTTACCAAAACCTATATATATATGAGATCTTAAAGCCTATTCTTCCCTTAATATCTCAAGGAAAAGTCTAGAACAAGTCTAAGACAAGATCTAAAAAGCTAGGATTCCTAATCAAGCAAGTTCATCAAGTTCTCTTACCAAGTTTGTCTTCACTAAGGTACGCATGATTTTAGTGATGGATTCCTTTCATTCTCATGCCCAAGTACTTTCAAGATAAATGCTATTATAATTCAAAGCTAGAGTTTATACCTAATTTACTAAAGATTGATCCTTTTCTTAATTTACTTGATGTCTATGTATAAGGTTTTCACATGAACTTATGATTTTTATCTAAACTATGATTTATGCATCAAGATTCATGCTATAAAGTGTCTGTAAGATCTATGAACTCTATAGTGAAGAGATATATTTTTAATACATTATTTTCAACATATGATTTATGGCATGACATGGATCTTAGGTTTAGAGCAGTAAGATTTACGAACAATTATGATATCCAAATATATCCACTATGATTTATAAACAGTTTTGATACCTATATATTTCCCATGATATTACACAAAGCACTAGTATGTTTTTGTCACGCCCCGTATCCCAACGGGGTGGACTGGCACCCGAAGCGACAAGGCCCGAGAGAACCAATCTTTGCTCAAGTCCATTCATATGCATGCCATAAGAAACATCACTATCACATAAGAACATAAAATGCTAATAACGGAAATCATGGAACATGTGATATATATATACGTGAAATTTGGCCGTTAGGGCCATTAAGTCAAAAAGGACATACATCTCTTACATTCATGTACCCACATATGTCTACAAAAGCCTCTAACAGATGTATTTACAAGACCAACTGAAAGTCGGGACAAGTCCCCGCTTTATACAACATGTACAATACCAAAACACATGTACAACTGTGACTCGAAAAGGCCCGAACCAACTGAAGCTCACCAAAGATCCGTAAATAACTGGCAACCTACTGTGGAGGTCTACTGGCACCTGCGCCTACAACAAGTAAGGTAAGTACCCCAAGGGACGTCAGTATGAAGAATGTACTGAGTATGTAAGGCTCATAAGAAATTGTATGATACATAAATACGTCAATGAACTCAAATACAAATGAATAACCAATATGGATAAGTTAACATTCTGTATGTTGGGAACCATGTACATTGCTTTCATTACTTTCTTTACTTCTTTACTTCCATGCTTATTCATCATCACTTGTATCACAATGTACTCAAGCCCCGACTGATCAGTGGGTCTTAACATAACATAACGTTATGTTGGGATCGGATCGAGCTAGGCTTATTCGTCTAGAGCTACCACCCATAAATCACTATATCGGGCTCGGCTCGAGCTATGTTATTACCTCTAAAGCTGCCACCCATAAACCAACATATCAGGTTTGGCTCGAGCTAGGTTCTTACCTCTAGAGCTACCCCCTGTCAGGTTCGGTCCGAGCTAGGCTTATGCCTCTAGGACTACCCCCTGATCCAATAATCTCGGGATCGGATTGAGCTAGGCTTTCTCCCCAAAGCTACCACCCATACTCAATCATTAACCATATGTGCATTACTTTATTCATTACTTTTGAGATTGATACAATGATAGTCATAACATTATTGGAAACAAAACATTATTGGAACCATAGGACATTTGGAACATTAGTCAAAGAACCCGAGACATGTGAATCTCAATTGATCAATGAGTAGGAAACATGTGATAACAACAATTGGTAATCGGGAATAGGATACCTTAGAACATTTCGGAATGGAACAATTAAAATGTCAATGTGACTACTATGTGCTGCAGAAGGATACGAATAGACTAACCTTACATACCTTCGCTTCCAAGTATGAATACACAAGCCTATATATGAACACAATAGTCCATCTCCTTCCTTACATTTCACTCTACAATACAAGTACATAACGGAGCTTACGTTAACAACTACTTACCGTACAATTATACAAGAAGACAATGAGCTATATGACTGCCATATAACGTCATCTAACCCTTCACAATACAATCCACTAAATTATCATACCAATCAACACCATAACATTCCACACATTGTCCAAGACATCATAGACCAATAACATTTCAGATTATGTTTACCCTTTACGCTTCCTCATTATCATTCCATCACAATACCCTATCAAATTGCCTTATAGAAACTTATGAACAACAATACATAGTTAATATAGTCCAACATGCCTTCATAATACCCTTTAAAGTCATTAAAAAGGTACCATAAGTTGATAATTACATTCAATAAGGGTATAGGGGCCTTCGGGGATCAAAGAGAGACAAAACCATACAAAATGACTTTCTGGTATGACATACGAAGCCACCTGTGCCTGTAAGTGGCTGAAATGCGGCCGTAGATGTCCCTTGGCAGTGTCCAGGGGCATCTGCGTTGGCACATGCGCCTGCAGGTGCCCATTTTCTGCCACCGGGGTTCGTTTTGGGTCTTTTTTCGCATTAAATGGTTCATGTCCATAAATAAGCTTTCCTTTACATAATTTTGATCAACTTAAGATCAAAAAACAACCATGGTTTCATAACACACATAAACATCACCCAAAACCATCTTTTTATTTCAATACGTCACCCACTCCGTACACAATTTCATAACAACAATTCCAAAAGTGATACACAAGGATAAAGCAAGTTAAGACTATAATCACATCGCACATGTCAACATGGAATCCATCTAGTTCACTTCCTTCAAGACTACAAGTCCATTTTCAAGTTTACAAGGCAAAACCCGTCTCCAATTAAGCAAAAGTACACTATTTTACACATAATGACTGCCCAACACTGTGCCAACATAACCAACATGATTTATACTACATATTAACCATATCATATACTAAACCATAAGAATAAATACTTAACAAAGCTTACCAAAGAGTGATCTTGTCCCAATAAGTGTATTTGCCTTAGGGTTTGTGTGTAGAGAAAAAGGTGTTGTGGAATTTTCTAGAATGGCATGTGTGTTGATAAGAATAAAAATCTGATTTTCCCTCACTTTATATGGTACTAATTGTGATACGGGTGGGACAAGCTGTCCAACAAGTACCCGACCATTCACTCGAAGCCAAGCTCGGGAATTACAAAAACTCCAAGCCTTGTTCATGCAAATGGCCGTGTGTGAGTTGGTGATCGAGCCTCCTAAGGATCTCAATGTTTTAAGTGTGAAGAGGGACCTTGAAGTGTAATAAACTTACACTCCAAGGGGCAGCAGCCTAGACAAGGGCAAGCTAGTTATTTTGCTTCATTTTGACTTGTAATATAAATTGAACATTTTAGGGTTATTTGGGGTAGTCTTCCATTATTATTTTTGAATCACAAGACTTGTAATATTTTGGGTTCTCTCTCTCTCTCTCTCAAAACAGCCCACAAAGAAGAGAGACACTTGTGTTGTATCTTGGCTAGAAACAAGGATCTTGAGGTCATTGAGTTCCTCTTGGTCTAAGTAAGAACTTGGTGTTTATATTCATTAGTCTTAGGGTCCTTTCTTGATGTTAGGGTTCTTAGTCTCTTGAATATTATATGTCAAGTTATCTATCTTTTATTATCTTGTTGTTGTTGTTGTGTTTGAGATCTTGAAGTCTAGTGAAGCCGTGTGGGGCTCTTTCGATTCACTAGCATTGTTGTTTAACTTGCTAATCTTGTGTTTGTTGGGTGTTTTTGTTGTTTTTGCTGAAATCTTCATATTGTGGACTTGATCTTGTATCAAATTGTCACGCCCCAAATTCCATTGAGGCGTGATTGGCACCCGAAGCCGATGAAGCCCGAGAGAACCAATATTTGCTTATTTTCGTTCATATGCATGCCATAAGAAATACCATTATCACGTAAGAACTTAAAATGCTAATAACGGAATTCATGAAACATGTGATAAATATATACATATGTGAAACTTGGCTGAAAGGGCCATCAAGTCAACATGGACATACATCTCTTACATTTGTCTTCCCACAATCGTCTACAAAGCCTCTACAGATACATGACCATGCCTGTACAATATTTACATAATACCAAAACCTAGTGTACACATGTGACTTGGGAAGCCCTGAAGCAACTGGAGCTCACCAAAGATCTGTATATGGTCCGCAGCCTACTGAGGAGGTCTACTATTACCTGCGCCTGCAGCAAGTAAGGTAAATCCCCCAAGAGGGGTCAGTATGAATAATGTACTGAGTATGTAAGGCTCATAAGAATTACATCATACATAATAACAACAACAATGGAGTCAATTTATGAGAAATAGTCAATGTGAATAAACTCTCTTGCTGTATGTGAGGAACCATGTACATTACGTTCTTTACTTCTCTTGTCTTCACATAGGTTCATCTTTATTGTTCTACCCATGCTAGGCTGTTCTGTCTCCCCTGGGATGAGATTAACCCATGCTAGGTACTTTGACCCCTGGGATGTTATATTAACCCATGCTAGGTACTTTGACCCCTGGGATGTACTATGATAACCCATGCTAGGCTTTCGTGTCGCCCCTGGGATGTACTGTGATAACCCATGCTAGGCTTTCGTGTCGCCCCTGGGATGTACTGTGATAACCCATGCTAGGTACTGTGACCCCTGGGATGTTATATTAACCCATGCTAGGCTTTCGTGTCACCCCTGGGATGTACTTATGATACATTGGGATCGACCCATGCTAGGTATTTCAACCCCTGGGATACCACCCAAGATTACTCATCGATTATACATTACTTCTTTCTTTTATTACCCTTTCTTTCATTACTCTTTCAATCATTCTAAGAGTGATACCTTGTGACTGAATCATTCTTGAAACTTGGGACACATATATACATTACTTCATGTCTTTACTCTTGTAAGATTGATATCTGTACTTGTGAGGGATAGATACATTAGCTTACACATTACTTCCTTCATTACCTTTGAGAGATTCATATCTTTACTTGCGAGAGATTGATTCATCCACTTATGAAAGATTAACACATTCATTTATGAGAGATTGATTCATTTGCTTACGATAGATTGATACTAAGATAATCATAATCTTATAGGACTTTTGGAACATGACATAATTGGAAACAAAATGCTTATTCAAAATAAATAGACTCCCTTTACATCTTTACTCTCTCTTGAGATAGGTCTCTACAACATTATGACAGCTTTGGACTTTCAGTCAATGAATAGGAGATAGGTGAATCATAATTCGTCTAAGAATAGGACACATGTGAATAACAATATATGTTAACCTGACTTGATACTAGAGAACCCTTAGAAATGGAATCAGTGTAATGTTAATGTGAATAATATCTGCTGCAGAAGAATATGGGAAAAGTAACCTTACATACCTTCACTTCCAAGTATGAGTACACAAGTCTATATATAAACACAACAGTCCAGCTCCTTCCTTATGTTTCACTCTACAACACAAGTTCATAATGGAACTCTCGTTAAAAACTATTTACCGTACAAGCGTACAAAACAACAATGAGCTATATGACTGCCGTATAGAGTCATTTCACCCTTTACAATACAATCCACTGCATTATCATACCAACAACACCATAACATTCCACACATTGACCAAAATATCACACATCAATAGCATTTCACACCACACTTACCCTTTATGCTTTCTCATTAGCATTCCGTCACAATTACTCCTATCAACTTGCCTCATAACAACATATGAACAGCAATACATACTTAATATAGTCCAAAATTCCTCCATAATACACTTTAAAGTCATTAAAATGGCATCACAAGTTGCTAATTATATCCATAAAAGGTATAGGGGCCTTCGGGGGTCAAAGGGGGAAAAAAACATCCAAAATGGAGTTCTGGAAGGGACCTGCAAAGCCAACTGAGCCTGAAGGTGGAGGAAATACGGCCGCATATGGCCCTTGGCAGTGTCCAGGGGCATTTGCGTTGTCACCTACGCCCGCAGGTGCCTCACCTGCGAGGGCGGGTGCCCATTTTCGGCCAAATTGGTCTCTTTTGGGTCTTTTTATGCAATGAATGGTCCATGATCATAAATAAACTTCTTTTAACATATTTTTGATCATATTATATGCCAACAATCAGCCATGGTCTCACAACACACATAAACATCACCAAAACCTCACTTTCTTTTCAATCCGTCACCAAATCCATAACCAAATTTACAACAACAATTCCAAACATTTTACACAAGGATAAAACAAGGAAAGACTATAATCACATCTCACATGTCAATATTGAATCCATAAAGTTCACTTCTTTCAAGACAACAAGTCTATGTTCAAGTTTACAAGGCAAAACCATCCTCCGATTTAGCAAACACAAATTGTTTTACACATAGTGAACTTCTCACACTTCACCAACATAACCAACATGATATAAACCATACTCAATGCATAAAATATATTAAACCATAATAATATACACCTACCAAGTCTTGTAAGATGATGATCTTGTCCACAAAGATGAGAACTTAGGGTTTGGATGATATAAGAAATATTGAGATAATTCTAGAAAAGGCATGGGTGTCCAAATGAATTAAAAATATGATTTGGTGCCACTTTTATAGTCCCTTGAAGTCTCTCTTATCCAATTCTTGGAATTAAATGCATGGTTGATTTGGTCAAATGGAAGATTGGATCATTTTGCCCCATTGGGCCTAGTCTTTTACTCTTGTTTTGGGCCTCATTTGGCCCAATGGCTCATGACTCATTATGTAACACCCCATACCTTCCCAACACTACTTTACGACATTGAAAAATGTATACTTAGGTGTTGAGATTCCATGAGTATGTGTTTTATAGTGTCATTGGTGAAACATTTGATATCGGACCTAATATGTGTGATTAGACCTTCGTAGGAGGTGTTTTGTGGGTTTGTGGAGCATTTGTGTCATACCCCGTACATATTCCAACCTTATTTGGTGACTTGGAGTTATGTTTATTTGATGATTAAGATCACTAAGTACGTATTTTGTAGTGTTTGGATGGGGCATTGGATGATATGCAAGTGTTGGAAAAATGACCGAAAAATTTAGCAAAGCATGGAAACTTGCACCACTCCCTATTTCAGGGGGTGTGGCACAAGCCCCTGATTCAGAGGGCTTCCCATTCTTGCGCCACTGCCTTGCTTTGCAGCAGTGGCGCAAGGCACAAATAGTATGGCTATTCCGCGCCCGTTTTGCAACGCAATGCTACGTCGATTCTTATATGGTTTCTTTTGGTTCCTTGAAGTTCTTTGAGCATTGTTAAAGCTTAAAATACCTCAATACACTCCTACATACTTCTACATGATCAAACCATGAAACACAAGTAGTTATCCAAAAATATTTAAGGAAGCCATGGGCGACTTGAATTCCTATTTTTGCGATTGAGATTACGAATGAGGATTTTGTAAGAGAATATTATCGTGACGTTATGGAATCATTTAAACATGAGATATATTATGGATTATTCATGAGAAAGTTGGTGTATATACATGGGTTGTAGGAATTGGGCTCAATACAAATAAAGGCCCAAATGAGGCAAAAGACTTGGCCCAAATGGGCCAAATGACCCATTCTTTCAAAGACCTTCTAGAAATAGCAATTAATGTTATAAATAATGGCTAAGGATGAATTGAGGGATTATATAAAGGGCCAAAAATCAGATTTTTAACACACAAAAGTCTCATGCCAAGTCTAGAAATTTCCCAAAATCATTTCTCTCAACTCCAAACCCTAAGCTTTCTCTTGGAGTAAGATCATCATTTTGCAAGCTTGGGTAAGTGTTTATTATTATGGTTTAACATATTATATGCATGGGATATTATGTATATCAAGTTGGTTATGCTTGGAATTGGTGGACATGGTACTTTGTGTTTTTATATAAGATTTGTGATCCATGAGATTCAAGCTTGAATTATGACTTGTGACTTTGATCAAAGAGCATGGTATGGATAAAATATGAACATGTATGGTGTGATTATGGTCCTAAACTTTTTATTTTTCCATAAGTGTAAATTATGGGATTTTGGCCGATTTGTTGTTGTGAGGTGTATTGAAGTGAATTGATGGAATAATTGTGATGTTATGATGATGGAAAGTGGAAAGTATGAACTAGGTGTGACATGCTATTGGTTATTATGTATTGGTCAATGTATGGAATATTATGGATATTGGTATAATAAGTCATAAATGATATTGTGGTCAATGTTGGAAACATTGTGGTATTCTTGGTATGATAATTTCATAAATGGTATTGTCAAGGGGGAAATGCCGTGTTAAAGCCAAACATGTGACTTATTTTCATTATATGCCATTATGAGATAGTGGTGGTTAATGTACACTCCATTATGTATTTGTGTTGAAGAGAGAAACATAAGGAAGGAGCGGGGCTATTGTATGCACATTTAAGATTGTATATTCGTATTGCGAATACAAGGTATGTAAGGGTTCCTTTTTTTCATATCCTTCTGCAACATGTTGTTCACATTGACATTGGACTTGTTTCAATTTCGAGAGGCTTAAAGTATATCAATTCAGGTTGACGTCTATTGTTATTCATACGTGTCCTATTCTTAGATGAATGATGATTCACTTATCTCTTAGTCGTTGATGGAAGTTCCAAAGATGTCATAACGTTGTAAATTCTAAGAGAACTATCTCAACGAGAGTAATGAGGTAAAGAGAGCTTGTTTAGTTTGAATAGCATTATTCCAATCATGTCTTTTTCCAAAGTCCTATAGTATGATGATTATCCTTGTGCCAAATGTTCATAAGTAAGAGGACCAATCTCATAAAGGTAATAAGAGAGGTGATGTGCAAGTTAGTATAATTATTCCTCATAAGTGAAGTTGTCAATCTCATGAGGTAAAGGAGTGAAGTGAGGTATGCATATAAGTGTGTGCTTTAATGTCATGATCTTTAACGTGTCACTCTCATAACTAAGTAGAGGGTATAATATTGTAAAGAGGTAATGTGCATGGTTGCTATATGTTTCATTGAGTATGGATCACATTCTAGAGGGTATAAGTTCAATATGGAATAATCCCAAGATTATCCTTTGTTATCTATTATAGCCCACCAAAGGTAGAGGCCCGGTATCATATACCTACTTATATAAGATCTCATAAGAATAGTGAAGGAGGTAAAGTGCGAGCTAATATATCTATCCCTCATAAGTTAAGGTGTTAATCTCATGAAGTATAAGAGTACGGTAAAGCATATTTGTGTGTTTCAATTAGTGTCATGATCCTTAATGTATTAATCTCTCATAAGTTGATATATCAATTTCCCCCACCATAGAGTGGATGTATGTTCTCCCACCATAGAGTGGATGTATGTTCCCCCACCATAGAGTGGATGTATGTTCCCCCACCATAGAGTGGATGTATGTTCTCCCACCATGAGAGTGGATGTAGGTTAAACCACTAATAGAGTGGATGTACGTTAATAGAGTGGATGTACATTAATAGAGTAGATGTACGTTATATTATTAATTCCCTACGCCACCACTAGAGTGGATGTATGTGGATGAATGTTATTCTTTTACAACCTACTAACCAAGTAGATGAACAATAGTGGTAATGAACATAGAAGCAAGAAAGAATCTCTTGGGTATAGAAGAATCTATTGGAGAAAAGTCTCTTGAGTGAAGATAATTTCCCTTGAAGGAGAGTAGTTATAAAAGATATTAGATAAAATGATGGTTTATCCACATTGACTATTCTCTCATGTGTTATTCTATTGACATACACATGTTTATTATTGTCTAATGGTTCCAATGGTGTTATGTTTCTAATAAGGCTATGTTTTCAACAATGTCTATTCATATGTCTCTCACTCACTGATTATTGATCTAAAGTTTCAATAAAGGTATGCCTATCATAGTACCAATCTCTCAAAAGTAATGAAAGAAGTAATGTACATGTGAATGTACCAATCTCTCACAAGTAAAGATATCAATCTCAAAGTAAATAACAAAGTAATGCATGTGTGGTTAATGATAAAGTACGGGTGGCAGCTTTGGGGGAAAAATGCCTAGCTCAAGTCAATCCCGATATTGTTGGATCAGGGGGCAGTCCTAGAGGCATAAGCCTAGCTCGGACCGATCCTGACAGGGGGCAGCTCTAGAGGTAATAACCTAGCTCGAGCCGAACCTGATATGTTGGAATGGGTGGCAGCTCTAGAGGCATAAGCCTAGCTCGAGCCGATCCCGATATATTGATTCATAGGGTGGAAGCTCTAGGGGCATACGCCTAGCTTGAGCCGATCCCAACATAACGTTATGTTATGTAAAGACCCACTGATCAGTTTGGGCCCGGGTACAGTATAGCACAGTCAAAGATGAATAAGCATAAGCATAAGCATTGAGGTAAAGAAGCAAAGAAAGTAAAGAAAGCAATACACATGGTTCCCAAAGTGCAGAACGTTGACTTTTTCATATTGATTATTCATTTGATTTTGAGTTCATTGACATATTTATGTATTATACAGTTTCATTTGAGCCTCACATACTCAGTACATTCTTCGTACTGATCCCCTCGGGGGACTTACCTTACATGTTGCAGGTGCAGGCACTAGTAGATTTTTAAAAAGACAGTAAGTTGACAGCTAGTTGCGGATCTTTGGTGAGCCCCAGTTGCTTTGGGACTTATCACAGTTGTACATTTGTTTTGATGTTGTAAATATAAAGCGGGGACTTGTCCCGACTTTTAGATGGTCTTGTAATGCATCAGTTAGAGGCTTTTGTAGACGGATGTGGGTGTATAAATGAAAAAGGGATATGTCATTCTTGACTTGGTGGCCTCAACGGCCAAGTTTTGCATATGTATATATATATTATGTTCCATGAATTCCATTTTTGGTATTTATAGCTATTATGTGATTATGGGTTTCTTATGGCATGGATATGATTGAATTGAGACAAAGCTTGGTTCTCTCAGGCCTTGTCAGCTACGAGTGTCAATCCGTCCCGATGGGATTCGGGGCGTGACATATTAATACCAAAAAAATTAATGTATAAATCATCAAGTCTCTCATGTTTTACTAATTCCATAAATGTACACGTAGTCGTATAGGTTCGACAACATATGGGGTGTTACACCTCCTACGAAGGTCTAATCCCATGTACTAGGCCCAATATCAATTATCTCATCAATAACATTACACAATACATACTTTTGGTTCTCAACACTTAAGTAACCATTGTTCAACGTCGTCAAGTAGGGTTTGGTAGGTACGGGGTGTTACACTAATGGTCCCCCTTAGCCATTAAATGCATGTTGGCTTGGTCAAACACAAGAATGGATCATTTCCAAATTTGGGCCATATCTTTATATGATTTTTGGGCCTCTTTTGAGCCCCATGGCACATGACTCCTTTAAGCCCAACAATTTAATGCATAATTCACCAATTCCCTCATGTTTAAATATTTCCATGAATGTTATGGTAATCAACTAGACTCAGAAACATATGGGGTGTTACATTCTTCCTCCCTTAGAAACATTCGTCCTCGAATGTTAGTGACATTATTCAAAGTATACAATTACCAGTCTAGGAGCATTCTTCATGTTATCATAGTTATATATATACTCAATGCTTATAAATACTTACTTGTCATTGTTCCGATCTCATATCGTGAACTTGTTCTTCCCTTTGGAATAAATGAGTGTACTTGGACTTCATCATCTCTTCAGATTCCCATGTGACTTCTTCTATTTGCTGATTTGTCCAAAGTACCTTTATGGAAGCTACATCTTTATTTCTCAACCTCTTCACTTGTCTATCCAGAATGGCAATAGGTTTCTCCTCATAGGTAAGATCCTCCATAACTTGCACATCTTCAATGGGAGTAAAACGAGATGGATCTCCTATACACTTTTGAAGCATCGAAACATGAAATACTGGATGAACTGTGGAGAGTTCTTGGGGTAGTGCCAACTCATACGCAACTTGCCCAAATCTTCTAATAATTTCATATGGGCCTATATAACATGGACTCAATTTTTCTTTCCTTCCGAATCGCGTCACCTCTTTCATCGGTGACACCTTTAAAAATACCCAATCACCTATGGCGAATTCAAGCCCTCTTCTTCTAACATCAGCATAGGACTTGTGTCGACTTTAGGCCGTTTGTAGCCGCTATTGAATCACTTTAACTTTCTCCATAGCCTGATGAACAAGATCTGGCCCAAGTAAAGCAGTTTCGCCTGCTTCAAACCATCCAATTGGTGATCTACATTTCCTTCCATACAAAGCTTCATAAGGTGCCATTTTAATACTTGAATGATAGCTATTGTTGTAAGCAAATTCAATGAGAGGCAAATGGTCATCCTAATTGCCTTGAAAATCTAACGTGCAAGCTCGTAGCATATCTTCAAGCGTTTGGAAAGTACGTTCTACTTGTCCATCAGCCTGAGGATGGAAAGCCGTACTCAGATTCACTTGTGTACCCAGACTCTGTTGAAAAGATCTCCAAAAATGCGCAGTAAATTGTGCTCCTCTATCTATTATAATGGAGATCGAAATCCCATGTAATCACACTATTTCTTTAATATACAACCTTGCATAATCTTCTACTGTATAGGTGGTCTTGACTGGTAGAAAATGCGCTGACTTGGTAAGCCTGTCAACTATA
Organism: Capsicum rhomboideum; assembly: GCA_031232105.1. Classification (NCBI taxonomy): domain Eukaryota; kingdom Viridiplantae; phylum Streptophyta; class Magnoliopsida; order Solanales; family Solanaceae; genus Capsicum; species Capsicum rhomboideum. The sequence goes on from CP124718.1 coordinate 60,176,826, forward strand.
ACCCATATAAAATCAAATTTTTGCAGTGTACGAGGCAAACCTGTGATGAAATCCATATTAATCATATCCCATTTCCAGATTGGAAGATTGATACATTCCATGTAACCTCCTGGTTTCTGATGCTCTACCTTTTCTTGTTGACAATTTCTGGCACTGAGCGACAAATTCTGCATTGTTCTTCTTCATATTTCCCCACCAATACACTTCTTTCAAATCATGGTACATTTTGGTAGCACCCGGGTGAATAGAATATCGCGAATGATGCGCCTCGATCATAATTCATTTCCTCAGCTCATCTACATCCGGTACACATAATCTACCTTGGCATTGAAGTACTCCTTCTTGTGTGAGATCAAATGCCTTTGTCAAATTCTGTTGTATATTCTCTTTTAATTACACTAACATAGGATCCGCAAACTACGTCTCTTTCACTTCAGTTATTAATAAAGATTCTGCCGCATTTTGTACAATAACCCCTTCATCTGAGGATTCAAGAAGACGAACCCCCAAGATGGCTAATTGATGTAGATCTTTTACTAAATCTTGCTTTTCTGTCAATTGGCCACTATTGCCTCCAATTGCCTTGCGGCTCAATGCATCAGCTACCACATTTGATTTTCCTGGATGATATAGAATATCAATGTCATAATCTTTCAATAGCTCAAGCCACCTTTGTTGCCTCAAATTGAGTTCCTTCTGCTTAAAGATATATTGCAAAATTTGTGATCAGTATAAATATCAACATGAACTCCGTACAAATAATGACGCCATATCTTTAAAGCAAATACCACCACTACTAATTCAAGATCATGTGTGGGATAATTTCTCTCGTGTGGCCGCAATTGTCATAAGGCATATGCTATGACATTACCGTGCTGCATCAATACACACCCTAGTCTAATCCCAAAAGCATCACAATATACTGCATAACCTTCGGTGCCTTCTGAAAGTACTAACACCGGTGTAGAAGTTAATTTATCTTTCAGCTCTTGGAAACTTTTCTCACATGCATCATTCCATTGAAATTTGACTGCCTTGTGTGTAAGCTTTGTTAAAGATGCAGCAATGGAAGAAAACCCTTCAACAAATCTTAGATAATAACCTGCCAACCCCAGGAAGCTACGAATTTTGTGGGCATTGTAGGTCTTGGCCAATTTTTCACCGCCTCAATCTTTTGTGTATCAACTCAGATCCCTTCATCTGGCACAATGTGACCCAAGAATGCTGTGGATTTCAACCAAAATTCACACTTAGAGAACTTCACATACAACTTACGCTCTCGGAGAATCTGTAACACCTGTCGTAAGTGCTTAGCATGGTCCTCTTGTGACTTTGAATAAACCAGGATGTCATCTATATATACCGTCACGAACACGTCTAGAAATGGCTTAAACACCCTATTCATCAAATCCATGAACACAGCTGGGGCATTTGTTAGTCGAAATGACATAACTAAAAATTCATAATGGCCATACCGTGTTCGAAAAGCTATCTTGGGTACATCTTTTTCTCTAACTCTGACTTGATGGTAACCCAACCTCAAGTCAATCTTTGAAAAACACTAGGCTCCCTGTAACTGATCAAACAAATCATCAATTCGAGGGAGAGGGTATTTGTTCTTGATCGTTACCTTATTCAATTGCCGATAGTCGATGTACATTCTCAACGTGCCATCTTTCTTCTGTATAAATAATACCGGTACACCCCACAGGGACATACTAGGCCTGTTGAAGCCCTTGTCCAGCAAGTCTTTCAATTGCTCCTTCAATTCACGCAATTCTGCTGGAGCCATTCTATACGGGGGAATAGAGATAGGCTGAGTGCCTAGAATCATATCAATACCAAATTTAATTTCCCATTCTGGGAGCAAACCAGTAAGATCTTCTGGAAATAAATCAAGATACTCATTGACCACTGGAACTGATTGAGGAGTTGGTGGTTTCGCATCAATATCATGCACTCTCACTAAGCGTCATATATACCCCTTAGATATAATTTTCCTAGCCTTAAGATAGGAAATAAATTTGCCTCTTGGTGCCCCTACATCACCCTTCCATTCAAGAACATTCGTTTGGGGAAAATGAAAATGTACTTTCTTAGGTCGGCAATCTATCGTGGCATAACAAGACGCCAACCAATCCATGCCCATTATGACATCAAAATCCACCATGTAAAGTTTAATAAGATAGTCCAGTGTATCATGACCACACACAGTTACCACACAATTACGATATACTCTTTTTGCAACAATATAGTCACAAACTGGTGTAGACACTTCAATTGACTTAGTTAATAGTTTCGGTGTTCTTTCAAATTTCGCAGCAATCAATGGAGTAACATATGACAATGTAGAACCCGGGTCAATCAATGCATATACATTATATGAAAATATGGATAATGTACCTGTGAAGACATCAGCAGAAGCCTCCAAATTCTGTCGGTCCACTAGAGCATAATTGCGATTCAGGAGCCCACTAGTACTGGCTGCTCCTCTGGTACCTCTACCACGACCAACAGACTGCACACCTCGGCATAAAGAAGAAACCGATGATGATGACGTAACGGCCGATCCCGCAGGTCGTGCTATACCACCCATGCTCCTCTAGGGACACTCTTTCATCATGTGTCCCATCATATCGCACTAAAAGCAAGCATTTGTCCCCAATCGATATGTTTCTGAATGAATACGCCCGTAGTGCTGACACTGCTGACGAGGAAATCCTGCTGCCTGTGATCCGTGAAATCCACCACTCTGCCCAGATTGACCACCTCTAAACCCTCGAAATTGAGAGTGAGTGCCTGCTATGGAATAAGAGAATGATGGTCTAGGCGGTCTAGGAAACATCCGAGGCCTAGATTCTCCTTGGGACATCATAGACTATCCCATCGGTCTAGCTCTTTTGGACTGTCCTCTGTCAGATTCATGTACCCTTCTTCTCTGTCTTTGATCTTCTATTTTCTAGGCGAAGGACTGTATTCTGGCTATGTCCATATCTTTGTTCAAGGCAGCAATGGTGCAGTCCCTTACCAAATATGGCTCTAATCTATCCATGTATCGATGGAATCTGTCTGTCATTGTGGCTACCACATTCGGAGCATATTGAGCCAAGGAATTAAGCTGAAGACTATATTCTCTAACACTCATGTTCCCTTATCGTAAATTTAGAAACTGATCTGCACGTGCCTCCCGGATCTCATAGGGAAGGTAGTGATCAAGGAATGCCTCTTTAAATTCTTCCCAATTAGGTGGAATTGCACCGATACCACGAGACTTCTTCCAATCTTCATACCACAATATCACCTCTCCTTTCAATCTATATGCCGCAAGTTCAACTGTTTCAATACCACTCACGTACATAACCTCTAAAGCCCTTTAAATTTGATCCACGAAGTTTTGTGGATCTGCTTTCGGATCTGACCCAGTGAATATAGGAGGGTCTAGTTTTAGAAAATCCTGTGTCCTGCGACTCGCCACTCTAGCCGCATCATCCTTATTTGTCGTTGGACCAACTCGTCCTTGGCTTTGTGCCGCTACTAACTGAGTCAACATGTGTACTGCATTTCTTAGATCCTGGTCAGTGGCATTCATTGGTGGTTCTGCGGGTACTTCTCTACCGATTGGCTCTTTCAGAGCTGGAAAAGTAGAAGAAGACCATGACGCAATATCAGTATTTGCTCCACCTTGACTAGCTTGGTCAGGTGGTGATTTACTTATTCCTTCACCGGCAAGCATATCTACCTGCTTACCCTTGCCTCTACCTCTTCTTGTCATTGGCATTTTACTATATCAAAGAAAATCAATTCCAATGGTTAGATACAATTCCACTTACCACATTGGCTCTATTGCAAGATCTAGAAGTGAAGAAAAGAAACAACATCCTAAATGACCCGTAGCCTCCTACTTATAAATGTGGTGCACAACATATCCATAAGCAAGACTCTACTCAGACACGGATTTGTAGACACCCTTAGAACGACCTGCTCTGATACCACTTTTGCCACGCCCCGTATCCCAACGGGGTGGTCTGGCACTCGAAGCTGACAAGTCCCGAGAGAACCAATCTTTGCTCAATACCATCATATGCAAGCCATAAGAAACATCACTATCACGTAAGAACATAAAATGCTAATAACGGAAATCATGGAACATGTGATATATATATACGTGAAACTTGGCCGTTAGGGCCATTAAGTCAAAAAGGACATACATCTCTTACGTTTATGTACCCACATATGTGTACAAAAGCCTCTAACAAATGCATTTACAAGACCAATTGAAAGTCGGGACAAGTCCCCGCTTTATACAACATGTACAATACCAAAACACATGTACAACTGTGAATCAAAAAGCCCCGAACCAACTGGAGCTCACCAAAGATCCGCAAATAACTGGCAACCTACTGTGGAGGTCTACTGGTACCTACGCCTGTAACAAGTAAGGTAAGTCCCCCAAGGGACGTCAGTACGAAGAATGTACTGAGTATGTAAGGCTCATAAGAAACTGTATGATACATAAATACGTCAATGAACTCAAATACAAATGAATAACCAATATGGATAAGTTAACATTCTATATGTTGGGAACCATGTACATTGCTTTCATTACTTTCTTTGCTTCTTTACTTCCATGCTTATTCATCATCACTTGTATCACAATGTACCCGGGCCCTGATTGATCAATGGGTCTTAACATAATATAACGTTATGTTGGGATCGGCTCGAGCTAGGCTTATGCCTCTAGAGCTACCACCCATAAATCACTATATTGGGCTCGGCTCGAGCTATGTTATCACCTCTAGAGCTGCCACCCATAAACCAACATATCAGGTTTGGTTCGAGCTAGGTTCTTACCTCTAGAGCTTTCCCCTGTCAGGTTTGGTCTGAGCTAGGCTTATGACTATAGGACTACCCCCTGATCCAATAATCTTGGGATCGGATTGAGCTAGGCTTTCGCCCCAAAGCTACCACCCCTACTCAATCATTAACCACATGTGCATTACTTTATTCATTACTTTTGAGATTGATACAATGATAGTCATAATATTATTAGAAACAAAACATTATTGGAACCATAGGACATTTGGAACATTAGTCAAAGAACCCGAGACATGTGAATCTCAATTGATCAATGAGTAGGAAACATGTGATAACAACAATTGGTAATCGGGAATAGGATACCTTAGAACATTTCAGAATGGAACAATTAAAATGTGCTTCCAAGTATGAATACACAAGCCTATATATGAACACAATAGTCCAGCTCCTTTCTTACGTTTCACTCTACAATACAAGTACATAACGGAGCTTACGTTAACAACTAGTTACCGTACACTTATACAAGAAGACAATGAGCTATATGACTGCCATATAACGTCATCTAACCCTTCACAATACAATCCACTAAATTATCATACCAATCAACACCATAACATTCCACACATTGTCCAAGACATCATAGACCAACAACATTTCACATCATGTTTACCCTTTACGCTTCCTCATTATCATTCCATCACAATACCCTATCAAATTGCCTTATAGAAACTTATGAACAACAATAAATAGTTAATATAGTCCAACATGCCTTCATAATACCCTTTAAAGTCATTAAAAAGGTACCATAAGTTGATAATTACATTCAATAAGGGTATAGGGGCCTTCGAGGATCAAAGAGAGACAAAACCATACAAAATGACTTTCTGGTGTGACATACGAAGCCACATGTGCCTGAAGGTGGCTGAAATGCGGACGTAGATGTCCCTTGGCAGTGTCCAGGGGCATCTGCGTTGGCACCTGCGCCCGCAGGTGCCTCACCTGCGAGGGCGGGTGCCCTTTTTCGGCCACCGGGGTTTGTTTTGGGTCCTTTTTCATATTAAATGGTTCATGGCCATAAATAAGTTTTAATTTACATACTTTTGATCAAATTAAGATCAACTAAAAACCATGGTTTCATAACACACAAAAACATCACCCAAAACCATCTTTTTTTTTTTTTTCAATATGTCACCCACTCCGTACACAATTTCACAACAACAATTCCAAAAGTGATACACAAGGATAAAACAAGTTAAGAATATAATCACATATCACATGTCAACATGGAATCCATAAAGTTCACTTCCTTCAAGACTACATGTCCATTTTCAAGTTTACAAGGCAAAACCCATCTCCAATTAAGCAAAAGTACACTGTTTTACACATAGTGACTGCCCAACACTGTGCCAACATAACCAATATGATTTATACACCATATTAACCATATAATATACTAAAACATAATAATAAGTACTTACCAAAGCTTACCAAAGAGTGATCTTGTCCCAACAAGTGTATTTGCCTTAGGGTTTGTGTGTAGAGAAAAAGGTGTTGTGGAATTTTCTAGAATGGCATGTGTGTTGATAAGAATAAAAATCTGATTTTCCCTCACTTTATATGGTACTAATGGTCCCCCTTATCCAATTAAATTCATGTTGGCTTGGTCAAACACAAGAATGGATCATTTCCAAATTTGGGCCATATCTTTATATGATTTTTGGGCCTCTTTTGAGCCCAATGGCACATGACTACTTTAAGCCCAACAATTTAATGCATAATTCACCAATTCCCTCATGTTTAAATATTTTCATGAATGTTACGGTAATCAACTAGACTCAGAAACATACAGGGTATTACAATTTTAGAAGGACTATTTATTACCTAGAGAACAAGGGTTCAAATAATTCAAGTTTCATAACTACGTTGCCACTGTAAGTTTTGCTTTTGAGGCATAATTATAGGATCCTCATGTACATGATTTTATACTTTGGCTAGTCAAAACAACTTTTTCGATGTGGCTGCATGACGCTGGGTATCATGAGTTGGCATGGTGTTTATTAGTTATGAGAAACTCCCCTAATTGCATGACTTCATGAAATTACTATTTATAGATGCTCATGAACTATTTTTGTGCATGCTTTATCTCTCATGATTTCCACCTCAGGTTTTCAGTTGTTTCAAACTCCCGTATGTATAATTCTATGGAAACTTCTATTTACATATTTATGAAATACTTTTATGCATGACCTTAGTTAGAATGATTTTACACAGGTTTATTACTTTATAATCTCATTATATATGTGTTAAAGAAAGAAGCTTTTATTAAAGGTTTTTAATCATCAGATTTTCATTAGATTCCACATGATTTATGATCTAGATTTTATGCCTGTTTTAAGGACTTAAATTTCATGTTATCATACTCAGTTTTCAGATTTATAATATATATATATATATATATATATATATATATATATATAACTTGCGTATGAATATATTCTATTGTATTGACTGTGTCTTGCACTAGATTTTTCTTGCTTTGTAGATCTAAGTACTCGGGCTTAAGAGTTGCTGCTAGACATTCGGTAGCACCTTACATTCAGTAGATTAGTGAGCACGCTCATTCAGGAGGCTTAGAGATATTTTCAGTCTTCTTCTTTATTTAGCTTAGACTTTTGTTTCAATAACGGTCACATGGTCTTGTCCCAATTGACTCTCATGTTTAGTAGTAGAGGTTTCATTAGATGAACAGTTATGTAGTAGTTGACAGTCTTTCATTTATTTCCAGTTATGTATCAATACAGATTGTTCTATTCAGGTTTAGCACACTAGTATTGCTTTGTTTCTACATCAATTTTATTATTTCTATTATTTTATAGATATGCTATGCCAAGAGTCCCACCGGACTACTAGTGAGTAGCTAGATATAACTCACGGCTAGGAGGTAGTCTTAGGTCATGAAAAACTTGGTATCAAAGTAGTGGTTTAAATGTTCTAGGGAGTCTATGAAGTTGTGTCAGTAGGATCTTATTTATTATTATGAGGGCCCCACCTCTATAAATGAGGGACTACAACCATTTAAGAAATGTTTTCCATTCTTTCATTCTTTAGATCATGTAATAGAGCTGTTCTTTAAGAAATATATACAGATTCGTGTATTGTACCTAGTTCTTCTGCTTGTGCCTCATCTTCGTGGTAGTAGAGATAGTAAAGGTCAAATCCTCATCGGTGTAGTTCTCTCAGATAAAGTCATCAAAATGTTTAGATACGACATAAGGGCTTGAGAGGAGCCCAGTAGTGCGTTAAACCTTATTTGATTAGAAAGGATACACCCTTTTTCTTGTACAACATAAATCCTAGGTTGAGCCAAAGTGTGATATGCTCTCACACCCACTTTTGGAAGCTTAGTACAAGTGAGACATTTAAGGGGGAAGAATGTTTTATAATGCTTCAGTAATGTTATCACTTGGAAGATAGTGTGATTTCAATGTTATGAGCCATGAGTCGTAGAATGACCCAGAGTTAAAAGTATAAATTTAAAAGTCTTGTAGCCAATAGAACAGGGATAGTGTTTGACTAAAGCAAGTAGCTAGAGCCATGTATCCGTTAAGTGAGTAGTGAGGTGAGATATCCTTATATGTGGGTTTATGTATAATGTGTTTGTGTTAACTTCATGGAAGTATGTAGAGAAAGAGTTACTGGTTAAGATGACCTAGAGTATGTCATTGTGTTAGGAAAGATCAAGTTTAGGTTGTGAATGGAAGTATGGAGTGGTTAAGAAATTGGCAGATTTAGAAGGTGCCTTATTAGTTGAAGAGATGACCCATGTTTTTCACGAGGTTATGAACCTAGTTTAGGGAAAAAGAGATGTACAATAAGATAGTAAGGAAGAGTAGTAATGTTATGAACAAGAATATGCTTGTAAGCCAGAGTAGATAGGAAGAGTAGTTGAGATTGATTATTGTTTTGTCATAAATTTTTGATGGACTAGTATGTCTTGACCCTTACCTTGTAGTTGTAAGTCTATGAAGTAAGGCTGGCAATGAAACTGGATTGGTCAGAAAAAATTCCGACATGATTTCTGTACCCGGTGACGGGTACATGGTCCAAAATCGAGCCTACCGGACTGGATCAACCGGCTAAAAATCCATTATCTACACCGATCTGTTAGGTACCGATCTGTTAACGTGTCAGACCGTTCCAAAATCGGGTCGACCCATTTAATTTATTTTTATTACTTTATACTACCTCCATCCCAATTTATGTGGCTTAATGTGATCGGACACAGAATTTAAGAAATAAGAGAAGACTTTGTTATATTTACTACTATACCCTTATTAAAGTCACTTTAGTACTATCTTTTGGTTGATTTTTCTTGTTAAATGGGACCCAATGAGGATAAAATAGGAATTGTGCCATTAAATAGTTGCCAAATAAGGAAATATGACATTCCTTTTGGGATGGACTAAAAAGAAAAGTATGCCACATATATTGAGATGGAGGGAGTATTATTTTTTAAAAATAAAAAGGAGTTTTTACAATAGTTTTTACATTTAAAAACAGTTTTAAACTTAGATTTTTTTCCTTAAGTTTTTTTTTTAGTTTTTCTAAATTTAAAAAATTAACTTTGAAAACATTTAAACTTTAAAAACTTTGAATTTTTGAATTTCAAAAACTTAATTTTTTTGAAATTTAAAACTTCTTTTTTTTTTGACCTTGGAACTTTAAAGTTTAAATTTTAAAACCTTTAACTTTGAAAAAAAATTAAATTTCCAACTTTAAATTCTTTTGAATTTGGAAGTTGTAAGAACTTTGATTTATTTTGAGCTTTAAAAGCTTTTATTTTTTTGAACTTTAAAAGCTTTATTTTTTTTTTGAACTTGGAACTTTAAAGATTTAATTTTAAAAACTTTTCCTTTCCAAATTTTTAAATTTTCAACTGTGAATTCTTTTGAATTTGGAAGTTGTAAAAACTTTAATTTTTTTGAACTTTAAAAATATTTTTTTTTTTGAACTTTAAAAACTTTAATTTTTTTTGAACTTGGAACTTTAAAGTTTAAATTTAAATTTTCCGCTTTGAACTTGGAAGTTGGAACTTTAAATTTAAAAAACTTTAAATTTTCAATTTTGAATTTGGAAGTTATAGGATTAGCTATCCATGAAATGAATTGCAGTAAATAAAAGATAATTTTTAAAAGAAACTCAAGGCGAATAACCTATAAAATTTATTCAAATAAATAAAGTAGTGCTTGTATTACAAATATTAGTAGAACACCTAATCTACGCAGCCACCTTCTAGGAATGGTTCTGTTTGAACTAGGTCTTGATTATCATACTAATATCTATAATTTTCAAAATATAATTTTCGTAACTTATCTATCATTTTCTTAGAAACATTATCTAGAAATTTTATTTGGGTTTCTTCCTCCATTACTTTCATGCCTTCCTTACTATTTTCTCCAAGTGCTTCATCTATTTCGGTTTCAGGTTGATGCGATAATTTAGACAGCCCAACATTCCTTTGTTCAACATTGATCCAATCTCTGAACAACACTGATATTTTCAAACTATCTTTTGCTAATGAATACCTACGGTTTCCAATAATTATTCTCTCCACGCTGAAAGCTTACTCCGAAGCTATTGGAGATGCTTGCATAGATAGCACATCCCTAATCACCCCTGAAAGATTTGAAAATTGTTCTGTCCGATTCTTCCACCACGCTAAAAGTTGAGGATCTCCATGTTCATCCCTAATATTTTTTCCTGCCTGATTAATATATTCATCAAAATCATTATTGTTAGAAGAATCAAGATCAAGATAATCATCCATAATATCATCAAAATCATTTAATCTAGGCCTACGACTTGGAGGTTCAATTGGTAAAACATTTACTAGCTTGGCTCTATATAAGTCATACAAATTTCTAGCTTTAGCTACTATGCTAGCCTTTCAAGTTTCAACACATGGAACTTCATCATCTTTAATTCTAAATTTGCATAAATCTTTTCAACCATTTTTTCACACCTTATTCTTTGTAAGATGGGTTGAACAAAGTAGCAGTCAAATAAATTTGAGGAATAGGGAAAAATATTTTTTAAAATTTTCAGTCATAATATGCAATAGCAAGTTTAAAATTTTCAATATATCTATATTTAATAAATTCAGATGAAATAACACAAATATTTACTAAAGTTGAACAAATTGTAGGATAATATTGACCAGATACTATATTTGTAGCTTTATAAAATTTTTTAAAAAATCAATAAATTCTTTGCATTCTTTTCAATCCTCATTAGTGAGTCTTAAACTCCAGCCCATATTATGAGCATTATAAATAATTTGTAAAGGCGTGCGATAATCATAAGCAACTTCAAGCATTTCAAATAAAGAATTCCATCTAGCAGACACTTCTTTTGAATTTTTTCTATATGAAATTTTACACTTTTCACAAGTTTTTTCAAATTCTCTAATTCTAGCCTTTATTTTAGCTTTAAAAATCCAACTACAAGCAATTCAAATTTTTAAACAAGAATCACCAAATACTTCAATACCATCTTTTACAATCAAATTATAAATATGTACAACATACATAATATGAAAATCATCATTATCAATTGGACAAAGTCTAGGTTTTAAAAAATCAATAGCTCTCAAATTGCTAGAAGCATTATCTAAGGTAACACCCATTATCATATCATAAAGTCCAAAATATTCTAAAATGTCCCCTGTCAAACTAGCTATATAACAACTATTTTCCTCTCTTCAACATATTTATAGCCTATAATTCTTTTTTGCATGATTAATCTAATCAATAGTAAGAGTAAAATAATCATTACTATTAGGACTACAATTCAAATTAGAAGTTATAGATACTCTACCATTATAATAAGCAAATAATCAACGAAGAAAATGACAATATGCACGTTGATATTTGAAAATATCTTTTTTAATTGTATTTCTTAAAAATATCTAAAATCAGGATTATACGCTTGTCAAATATAATGAATAAAGCTAGGATGTTCAGCAAAACCAAAAGGCTAACCATAAAAAAAACCATTTTAGCTAATTCTTCACAATCTCTATCCTGACTATATGTGAGTGATGTGCTTAGGCCAGTCGGGTTACTAAAATTCAAAATATTTTGGACCATGTTAGAACCTCCTATAAATGGTTGAGGCAAGGGTGTACCATTTTCCTTAGCCTTAGTAACAGCTTTTAGATGAGCAAATTCTTGAATACAACCTCTCAAATGCTTAGTTAGTAACTCTGTCCCACCATATGATCCCCCAATCAAATGTTTAATGACGGTCTTACATTTGTTGCAAGTATCAGTAGTTTTCTCCTTATTCTGTTCCATAAACTTCCAAACTAATGATCTTTTAGGATGTTCCGTCTTTTGTGTCCTAGTAAACGTAGGTAAAGGGGCAACTTCATCTTATTTTGAATTTTGTAACCAGACTAGTAGGGGTAGGGGTCTCCTCTAATTCTTGTTCTTCTACATCTTCCTCTTCATCTTAGTCTTCATCAAAACTACTATAAAATCTATTTATGGCCTCATGGTCTAATTCAATACCAAAATTAACATCAATAGTATATGGACGTTGAAAAAAGTATCAACAACATGAGTAAAATCATCAGTATTAATTCCAATTCTAGGTGACAATGATTTAGAACTACCTCCACCCCCACATCTACTTGTAGTAGTACCCTAAATTTTTTTCTTGGAAAAAGGTTTTAAAACCTTACTAAGAATTATTTTTTTACCACTATTTTTTTTTACCGACATCCATATTTAAAGTAAACAATAACTAAAATATGAAAAAGAAATAATAGAAATATAACCAAAAAAAAATATATTAAGCAAACAAATAAAAAGATGAAAGTTGGAACAAATGTACCGAACTTCTGCATAAAAGCAGACGTATATAACCAAAAATTGGAATTGAGAGATGACAATTGAAGCTTGCTAATTTGCTTCAAAAAAATTCCTCCAATTAGCCAAATATACAAAATACTAAATATTAGAGAGTATTAGAGAGAATTTGATATTTTGTGGGAAAATAATGGGGGAAGAATGAGTATTTATAAGAAAAAAAACCTTATGGTGGTGGGGCTGGAGGCTAAACTAGCCATTGGTGGGTTTAACTAACGACTCCCAATGGATGGTATAATGTTAACATTTATTAATTTTTTTTAAAAAAAGTTACCATTGGACCAGATCGGAACCGGATCAAAATCGAGCCTATCGGACTGGGTCAATCGGTTAAAATGCCAGTGTTCGAACCAGTCCATGTTCCAGTTAGTACCGGTATCGGGCCTCTATAGAGCCTACTGGAACTAGAATTGGTCCGGACTGGGTCAATTCGGTATGTTAGCCATCCTTACTATGAAGTATGTGAGAGGTTGTGTTGTTATCTATTTTTAGTACTAGCCACTAAGCTTGAACCGTGGATAATTATTAGGATAGAAAGAGTGATAGGTTGGGGATGGTGATGCTAGTTTTATGGAATTGATCTAGTAGGCCTGACATAACGTATGAAGGAATTTATGGTTGGCTAACTTTCATTAAGTGAATGGTGACTAAAGTCATTAGGTAAAAGGGAGCTTTAAGCATTATAAAGATAGTTGTGTACCCAAGGTAGTATGTGGATGCATAATATTCTAAGATTATCAAGTGTTGTGTGTGCCTAGTTAGTACTCTTGAGTATCTAAATGTGGAGAAGGTTCATTATATAATATATGGTATTCTTAATAACTGAATTGAGGGATTACAAATAAATGATGTTGAGTCTCTTAGTATAGTTTCAAATTTCATTGATTTGGGTGGATATTAGGTTAGAGGTGTGATGTTAGTAGGCTAAGAAGAGGAGGTCATATTGTTGAGTGTTAGAGAAGTGGATATGTTCACCAACGAGAGTGTAAGTTAGAGGATGATGATTTTAGAGGCTAGACAAAGTTAAGAGTAATATCTTCAAAATATAGTTTATCCGGGAAAGTTTAGCATTCATATGCATAGTGACATACCCATTTGTTAGAGTAATGGTATTATAGTTCAGTTTAGAGAATATTAAAAAGGTCCGTCCATAAATTTAGAATGTTGGCTTTTGTTCTAAGGGGGAGATGATAGGGTGATTAACCAAATTAGGTATTGAGAATCAGTTAGTGATGTGTTTAGCAAAGAGTTATAATGAGATAACAATTCATTCCTCCTCTAGCGTATTCCTCAAATTTCAATCGTTATGTTACCCTACTTATGTTTCACATATCAACGTTATGCCCATAACCCATGCTTATGCACTTCGTATAGATTTCATGTCCATACTCAGTTTCTAGAATAAGAGGAAATAGTTTCAGAACAACAACCTCAATCTTACCCCATGAAGCTTATAATTCCAACTAGGTGTATCAAATAGGTGGGTTAGTTTGGATTTGGATGGATTGAATATGGATTGAGCTTAAATGGATCGGATTGCAATCCACCCATATATTCTATGGGTAGCCAAAGAACTTCTATATGCATATCAACTTGAATTTTTTATCCTACCCCCTACCCCACCCTAACCCCCCCCCCCCCAAAAAAAAAGAAATATATATATTTTTTTAATTTTTTTAGCCCCATCCCACCCTCTACCCCTACCTTCCCATGCACCCCCCTAACATCTCCCCCCTTCCTCCTCCAAAATAAATAAATATTTTTTTTAAATAATCTTTTGTAAAAAAAATATTTCTTACCCCCCCAATCCCCTTCCTTGAACCCACCCCCCTCAAAAAAATTATTCTTTACCTCCACCCCCTACATGACCCCCCGAACCCTTACCCCTTACCCCTCTCTTCCTACCCAAAAAATAATTTTTTTGGAAAAATTCTTTTCTTACCCTCCTCCCTCCCACCTCTACCCCATCTTCCTGACCCCCTCCCGCACCTCACAATTCCTGTACCCTAAAAATTTTTTTAAAAGAAAATTAAAAAAAAAAAAAAATTCTACCCCCCACCCACCCCACAAAATTTTCTTAAAATAAAAATAATTTTTTTTCAAAAAAAAAATAAAATAAAATTCTACCCCCACCCCCATTCCGCCCAAGCTCAGTCCACCCCCTAATTTTCTTTTTTTTCTTTTTTTTTTTTTGGGTGCAATTAGAGATTTTGAGCATAAGTGAGTGATCTGTGGGTTTATATGGATACACATTTATTACCCACTTTGTCCATATTTGTATGAGCTTTTAAACTAGGTTGAAGTCCGTATATACCCATTTAAAATATGAGTGATCCAATTAATTAAATGTGGGTTAAATGGACTCCTTTCACATATATGGATTGAAATTGCTACCCGTAATTCCAACATTATGTTGTATAGCTCAAGATATATGCACTCCTTTTTTTCCAGAATGATTGGCCTTACGAACTCATGATACGTATAAGCTATGATTGAGTAGTGTCTCTCTTATTGTAGATCCTCATACCTTAGTTATTTAGTGATCTTCCTTACATTATGGTAGTGGTGTGATAGTAGTTGAGTGGTGGTTTAGATGAGAGGGTAGATGTCCCTTATTGTGAATATCATAGTATGCTTATTCCACCTGAGGTGTTAAGCATGGAGGAGGGTCAAGGATTTGTTATTTGAAATAGCGAGATGAAAATATCTGGCATGTCTCTTGGTAGTAGTCCATGGAGATTTCAGCTTGAAGAGATGTGTCATGATCCGATTTCGTAGGTCATGATGGCACCTACTATACCCCGCCAGTAGGTAAGCCAACCCATAGTCCAGAACAACTAGTAACGAACTAATAAGAAAAACAGAAGCAAAACTAAATAAAAAAGAAAGAAGACAAGAAGGAAGTAAATACATCCCCAAAAACTGGTGAAGTCAGTAGAAGAGCTTCTATTACAATAGGAGTACAAAGTGGAATACAGAGTAAAAATATACAGAGCCGACTCTGAAATACAAAAATAGAGATCAGTCTAACAATAAGAGGGAGAGCAGGAACAACTCCGAACGTCAGGAGCTCACCTCTAATCTCTGATCCATGGCTGCTCCGCACAATGCACACATCAACAACGAGAACTTGTACTATAATTTGCAGGCTGCAGATGTGTAGTATGAGTACCAAACACGTGGTACTCAGTAGGAATCGATCGACTGAGCTCCAAAGATAATGTAAATATAAATAACATGTAAAGTAGGAATATAAACTACAGGCAACTATTCAGGCAATGAAACATAACAATGCTAATGGAAAAGTAAGGGTAAACTATCTGATACTACCAATAATTAGGGATGAAGCACGATTCCATAAATAGCTAGTCCATATATGATAGTATAATGAAGGAAGAAATATACAACGTACCATAGAAGTATGAAGGAAGATATATACAAGAGATATATAATAGTAATACGAAGAAAGGGTATATATATAGTAATGTTACGAAGGACACCAGACATATATCATAGGAGTAGCTAAACTTGAAAGTGCTAACCTGAGGGAGCTGGCCTAATAACCTAAGGATCACAAGGGTTACAATACCAAAAAAGGAGCTAACTCCAGCATAATCAAGGTCCCTAACCGAAATACGTAATCGTAAGATGATCTAACAATAATAAACCTCACCACAATTTTAGAAAAGGGATAAAAAATGTATCAACAACCATGGATACCAAACCATAACCAACCTGCCATGAGCTATGCAATAATAACCAAATAATAAGTAATCGGTTAGCCCGGACAAACAATAATCCAACCAGGCCCCCATAAGCCCGGAAGATACAAGCAAACACTCAAAAAAAGTAGCCATAACTTGTACCTGTACAGCCCCCCATAAGACTGATAGATACAGGTGCCAAATAATTATACTAGTGATAGGCAATGCATATTAATGAATGAATGAAACGTAAATCAATAATACCATATCAACTGAGTGCCAAATCATACTAAGTGTATACACCTCCTCCAACTCAGTAGCTCGCAAAGGCAGGACCTACAAAAACCATCCTTCCTTGATACTATGGCTCATTGGATGAAGGGGACCACAGGGGACTCGAGATATCCATATACACTGCCTGGTCCCGAACCAGGACTTCTATAATCCATCATAACCTACTCCGTCTAGCACCGGAGATATATATGTATATATATATATATATATATATATATATATATATAAGTGTTTAATCTATAAATCCATTGCCCGAGATCGAATCCGAGACTAAAATATTATAGTGATGTCGAAAGGGTAAGAATCTCCCCCAACCGGAGTGAATAAGTAGTGGTAAAAGAGAGGATCAATAATGGATCGAAATCAGCCTCGGTCGAATTTTCAAAGTGATATGTTTAGTTTAAATATCATAACCCATTAATTGGAGTGGTACGACTTCCATTTTAGAAGAATCATTTTTTTAGAGTTAAAAGTGGGAATAATTCCCTTTTTAGAAAATACTAGAAAAATCATGATTTAAGTTGGAGTCGTACCACTAAATAAATGTAAATGCACCTGAAATGTATGCATTCCATCACCAGTATCCAAATATTATAACTGAAAGCGCCTAAGCTTTTATAAACTAGAACCACGTCCTTTAAAAGGATAGAATGTTAACCTGGTGTCGAACTGGTATCATAACCACAACCGCGGGCCCAACAATATATCTAAATTAACCAGGTATTATCACCATAACTCAATAAACTAAGGTAAACAAGTTCATAAAGCTACTAAAAGTATCTAATCAGGAAATATTGCCCAATTTACTAAGTAGTAAGGTGAGATTTATGCTAAGGAATCCTTCATGTCAATCTATGGCTAAGCAAGTCTATAATCAAGTATATTAGGATCCTACAACCATAATGGGTATTCTAGGCTTGGGTTCAGGTCACATTTCCATTTTAAATTCCCTAAATAGATCAAGTAATGGTATTACTAGGTATAAATCCACCCTATAATCCCTACCTAGCATGCAATCTATACAATACATAATATCATATAGAAAAGTAGACCAAAGCCTACTCAAAGCCGAACCGTAATCTCGAATCATCCATGAGCCGCTCGTCTTTGCTCCAGGATCCCAGAATGTCGTCATGCTATCAAAATCATAATCTACGTGTTAGTACGAGTAAAACAAGACCCATATTATAATATAAAACCTTGGACCTAAAATCGGGTTAAAAATATGCCTGTGGGGCTCGCTAAAGGAATTTCAAAATTGGATCCGTCATGAGGTCCCTCGAAGGACAAAGAATGTGTGCTCAAAATTTGAGCATAAACAAAGCACAAATCGGGGCCCAAATCATCCCACAAAGTTGAGCATATTCAAGAATTAATTCTAGGGATTAACAAGGACAAGAATGGAATTTGATGGGGAAAAATAATGGAAAATAATAAAGAGGTGTTAAATTAGCTTACCTTAACCTCAATGGATGATTTTACACAATTTCCCATGCCCCAAACTTTAATAATGGTGAAAAATAGGTTAAGAAATGAAGAGAAATTGGGGGAGATAAAATATATACTGCTAAGGGCCTGCCTATCGTGATTACGAGGACCCCTGGCTGCGATCGTGACTCATAATGGAAAATCCCTTTGCAAATAAGGACAAAGGGTCGCGAACGTGAAGGCTTTTCAAGATAGACCATCGCAAATAAGATAGCGAAGGTCGCGAACGTGCATCACAAATGCGAGAAGAAAGGCTCACAATCATGAAGGTCAATAGCTTGACCCTTCACGAATGCTACCTAAACCTCACAAACATGAAGAACAAAAGTTGGATGCACCAGATGCTGGAAAACCAGCAAAAATTTAAGTCCCAACAGACTTTTATGGGGTGCTCGAGATTCGTTTGGAACCCCGTGCATACAAACAAACTATGCTACCATACCAAATTTGATATTCCAAACTCAACAGAACCATTAAACATTTCAATAGAGGTCATTTCGACACAATATGGGCCTCACACCCATAGTTCCCTTTTAACCACATCTACCCCATAACCCAAAACTAGTTTGGAAGCCTCGGGACCCAAACCAAGGGTCCCCCTAGCTAAAAATCAATATTTCAGAGCTAACAAAACTATTGGAATTCTCATATGAGTCCATAACTGCTAAAGCTCCAAAACTGGAAAATAAGCCTAAAACCTAAATGAACTGTCCAAAAACTAAACCGACAGTTTTGAAAAATCATAAATGACTTGTAGTCGCTATGGGAAGGCTCAAAATGCTGAAAATGTGTGAAAATCAAGAAAATGACCTCGAGGTCATTACAAGATGTTAGGAAAGTAGGAAATTCTTAGATGATTTGGTTACCTAGAAGTCCATAATAAGTGGCAGTAGTGATAGGCTTGGATTTTATATTGATATGTGTGTGGTCAGTAGTGTGATGTGACTAGTGACTTTTTGGTTAGGACTCGAGGTTTGTTTATTAAGGAGTATAAAAGGAGTGGTGTTTTTAGAAAATGAGTTCTAAGAAAGTTCCCTTCTACATGCCTTAGAAAGGAATAATAGAATCTAAGCTCACGTTCTTATATAATCTCTACGTACCCAAGCTAGTTCCTGTGCTTATAACTCATGCTTTGTCATCCCTTGAAATTTCTTTTTAATACTTATTGTTTGTATGGTTTAAGGTCGGTCTTATTAGTTTTAAGACAAGTCAATAGAAACAAGTCCCATTTCAGTCCATCGCTTCCTTCTAGCCAAGATTAGTTGTTCATAGACCATTGTGTAGTTCTATGTCTATGTTTGTGCTCATGTACTCTATATTAGAGTTTCAACCTTCAGTATGATTCAATTGAATTCAGCTTATGATGGTTCCTTTTTCCGTTGATCCTATGCCTAGTCTTGATTTGAGGATGAATGATCCTAAAGGGAAGATATTCGGGCTAAGATTTTAACCATTCAAAGTATGTAGTTAGACCTAAACCTATTGATTTTTAATTATACCTAGGTGTTAAGGTGAATTTTTAAGTGTGGTAAGAGTGTTTCATGTTATTCAAGGTCATAAGAAATCCCTGACATAAAGTTGAGTTGAAAACTCCTCTACCAATTAAGTTCTTGTATAAGATTCTACTAGGGTCAACTTCAAATGATCATTACTACTAGAATATAAAGAGTTACGTGGTCCAATATCTACCAAATTAAATCTTTTTGAGTCTTCTTTCCAACTCCACCGACCATTCGTCAATCTAAGTTCGGAGCAATAGGTTATGAGCATTTTAGTGCAGCACTGCCAGTGACTCTGACTCATAGTACGAGTCATACTATGTGAGTATAGATCATAGGTTATGAGTATAGATCATGGGTTGTGAGTATGAATCGTGGGTTGTGAGTACAATTTGTGGATTGTGAGTACGAGTCATAGGTTAACTCGAGGTGCCCTGCACCAAAAAATTCAGCAACGTCTCACTAAGGGAAAATTCAACTTTTCTTTATACTTTTTATTCTATCCCATGATGTTTTGGTCACCAAAACCTATATATATGAGATCCTAACTACTATTATTCCCTAAATCTCTAAAGAACAAGTCTAGAACAAGTCTAAGGCAAGATCTCAAAAGCTAGGGTTCCTAATCAAGCAAGTTCATCAAGTTCTCTTATCAAGTGTTTGCCTTCACTAAGGTATGCCAGATTTCAATGACGGATTTATTTCATCCTCACGCCTAATGACTTTCAATATACATGCTATTACAATATAAATCTAGGGTTTATACCGAATTTACAAAAGATTGATCCTTTTTATGATTTACTTGATTTCTCTGAACAAGGTTTTAACATGAACTTATGATTTCTATCTAAACTATGATTTATGCATCAAGATTCATGCTTTAAGGTTTCTTTATGATCTATGAAATCTATAGTAAAGATATATATTTTTAATACATAGTTTTTGGCATATGATTTATGGCATGGCATGGATCTTAGGCTCAGAGCAGTAAAATTTATGAATAAGTATGACATCAAATATGTCCACTATGATTTATAAACAGTTTTGACATCCAGATATGTCCCATGATATTATACAGAGCACTAGTATGTTTTAGGAGGACTATTTAACAGCTAGAGAACAAGAGTTCAGATAAACCAAGTTTTATAACTACATTTTCACCGTAAGTTTCACCCTTGAGGCATAATTATAGGATCCTCATGTACATGGTTCCATACCTTGGCCAATCAGAACAACTTTTCCACTATAGGTGTAGGATGCTGGGCATCATGAGCTCGCATTGTGTATGTCGGTTATGAGAAACTCTCCAAATTACATGACTTCATGAAATTACTATTTATATACGCTCATGATTATTTTTATGCATGCTTTATCTCTCAAGATTTCTACCTCAGGTTTTTAGTTATTTCAAACTCCCCTCTGTATAAACTCTATGGAAACTTCTATTTACATATTCATGAAATACATTTATGCATGACCTCAGTTATCATGATTTCACATAGGTTTATTACTTTATAATCTCATTATATATGTATTAAAGAAAGAAACTTTTATGCAAGGTTTTTAACCGTCAGATTCTCATCAGATTTTCAACATGTTTATAATGTTTTAATGGCTTTTCACAATTCATGATTAAGAATTTATGCTTGTTTTATGAACTTTACTCTCATGTTATCATGCTCAATTTTCCGCTTTATTATATATATATATATATATATATATATAATTTATAATTTGCATACCAATACATTCTATTGTATTGATTGCGTCTTACACCACATTTTTAATATGATGTAGATCTAGGTACTCGAGCCTTAGGGTTTTTACTAGACATTCGGTAGCATCTAACATTCAACGGATTGGTGAGCGCTCCTATCATTCAAGAGGCTTAGAGATGTTTTCAATCTTCTTTTTTGTTTAGCTTAGACTTTTGTTTCAATAAAGGTCACGAGGTCTTGTCCCGGTTGACTCTCATGTTTAGTAGTGGCTTAATTAGACAAATAGTTATGTAGTAGTTGACAATCTTTCATTTATTTCTAGTTATGTCTTAATAAAGAATGTTCTCTTCAGGTTTAGCCCACTAGTATTGCTTTGTTTCCGCATCACTTTCTTTATTTGTATTGCTATGCCAAGAGTCCCACTAGACCATTAGTGAGTAGCTAGATATGGCTCACAGCTAGGGGATAGCCTCGAGTCTTGACAACATTGAACCAGCCCACTAGAGACCTACATCTCCTATCATACAATCCCTCAAATTGAGCCATATAAATGTTGGAATGGTAGTTGTTACTATACATAAAATCCGCCAAAGTGAAGGACTGGTCCCAATGACTTCCAAAATCAATTCACATGCTCGAAGTATATCCTTCAGAACCTGAATGGTCCACTCAGACTGACTATCAGTCTGTAGGTAAAAAGTGTTCTAAGCTCAACCGAGTACCCAACTCCTTCTATATCAACCTATAGAAGCATGTCATAAATTGAGTATCATAATTAGAAAAGATATAAATAGTCACCCCATATAAATGCACTACCTCCTGAATATAGATTTAAGCCAACCTCTCCGAGCTATACGAGGTCTGAACCGGTAGGTAGTGGGGAAACTTGGTCAACCTATACATGATGACCCAAATAGAATCAAACCTCCACATGGTACGGGCAATCCTATAACAAAATCCATTGCTATCCTCTCCCATTTCCACTTAGGAATGTGCAGCCTCTAAGTCAAATCTCCTGGCCTCTGGTGCTCGTACTTCACTTGCTAACAGTTCAAACACCGAGAAACAAACCTCATAATATCCCACTTTATCCCACACCACCAATAATGCTGCCTTAATTCATGATTCATCTTTGCTGCTCCCAGATAAGTAGAATACCTAGTAGAGTGAGCCTCCTCCATAATCAATCTAACCAAGTTGCTAGCTTTAGGAACACAGATATGACCCTCGATCATCAACACACCTTTTGGACCTAAGGCCACCTTCCTAGACTCATCCTTAAATTTTTATGCTCTAATTTACTCCAATAATATAGATCTAACCTCCACATAAGCAAGCACTTGCACTTGCTTAGAAAGATCAAGTCTCACAAACCGGTTAGTTAATGGTTGTATGTCCTCAACCAAAGGTTTCTCCTAAGCTACAAGAAAGGCCAAGCTCCCTATACTTACTATCTTTTGGTTCAAGGCATATTCTACCACATATGCCTTGCCCAAAAGATAGAGAATCGTTATATGGTTGTCCTTAAGCAACCCTAACTACCTGTACTATCTCAAATTAAAGTCCTTCTGGATGAAGATGTGTTGTAATCTATGATGATAAAAATCTCATAATGGATCCCATATAGATGGTGCCTCCAATTATTCAATGTGAGACTACTGCTGCCAACTCCATATTATGAGTGAGGTAGTTCTTTTCGTGAACCATCAGTTTTTTGGAGGCATATGTAATAACTCTATTCTATTGCATCAAAACACACCCAAAACCAACTCTAGAAGCATCATAATACATTGTATTAAGTACACCATATCCTTCATGATTCTCATCAGATAGTAAGATGCATATAACTAGTTCTATGATTTCAGACATATATTTAGTAACAACAAAATTGAACTAGTTTATATATTTTACTCAGATTTTAATATAATTATGAGCATATGTATATGATTATGGGAGTAGTACTTAGCACCGAGAGGATACATGTTTAGATAACCCAAGTCCCAAACTACGTTCCACCATAGGTTAAAGGGGTCCTAGCCAGTTCAGAGTGTCTCTTTTAGCTCGAATGAGTGCATGAGTGAATTCACACCAATCATGGTTCTTACCCTTGGCAAGGTATATAACACCCTCCCAACATGGGTTATAGGTTGTATTCCATTTTTGCTCACATGGTCTATTTTGGTTATGATAACCTCCCACAGTTTCAGACTCAGTATTGCATATGACCCTTAGTTCAGTTTGTATATGCTTAAACTTATGACTTTTTGGATTAATATTTCATCTCAACGTCTATATGTATATTTATGTATCTCATACAAGGTCATTGTACTTCAATTCAGTTTTATATCTCAACATGGCACTTCAGTATTTACTAGTATATTCAACATATTTTATATTTGCATAGCTCATATGCTTAGTACAATCAAAGTACTGATTGCATATCTTTTCTTGTGATGTATTGTCTTATGATATAGGTTCGAATGCTTAGCATTATCCCACAGTCATTACATTCTAATTCCACCTCAGCTACTACCAATGGTGAGTCCTCATCATCCAAAGACAAAATTTTAATATTTTTTTATTTTAGTTGATCATTTTAGTTTCAGACATTATTATAGTTAGCTGGGGACTTGTCCCAACAACTCATCATTTATTAGAGGCTTTCAGACAGACAGTTAGATATTGTAACTTTATGGTTGGTGTTAAACACTTTAGATTCTATTTCAGTATTAGTATTAAATCAGACTTTTATCATCATATGTTCAGCTTTAGCTTCTGCTCAGTATTTCATATATATTCAGTGTTTTAGTATTTATACTATGCCATGGGTTATGTTGGGGTCATTATGGCTCTAAGCATCGTGTTATGTCCAGGGTGTAGGCTCGAGTTATGTTAAACTTGGTATCATGTTTGAAAGCCACATTAAGAAAAGTCTCGTTCATGGGTGTAAAGCACGCCACACTTATGAGTGAGAGGCTATGAAATATTTTTGGAAAGTCTCACTTCTTTCATGTTTATATTATGCGATAGAGTGTGAAATCTATTTAATCTCCTTCTAATTTGTGCTCTATGCATTTAGGAAAGCCTCACTGCTTTCAAGTTCATAATGTGTTGAGTGTTTCTCCATGGGGTGCTCCTATCCTGTTTGTGAAGAAAAAGGATGGTATTATGTATATATGTATCTATTACCTAAAGCAAAATAAGTTGACTATAAAGAATAAGTATTCGATGTGGCGTATTGATGACCTATTTGATCAGCTTCAGGGTGCACCGATGTTTTCTAGGATTGACTTGAGATTTGGATACCATCAGTTGAGGATTAGGGCATCTGTCATCCCTAAGATGGACTTCAGGACTCGCTATAGCTATTACGAGTTCCTGGTGATGTCTTTTGAGTTGACCAATGCCCCCACAATATTTATAGACCTGATGAACTACATGTTTATGCCTTATTTGGACTCCTTCTTGATAGTGTTTATTATTGATATCCTTATCTACATGAGGAGTAGGGAGAAACACGAGCGACATCTAAGGATTGTGCTCTAGACTTTGAGATATCAGTGGCTATATGCCAAATTCTCAAAGTATGAGTTATGGCTTGAGTCTGTAGCTTTCTTGGGGAACGTGGTGTCAAATAATGGGATTATGGTAGACCCAGTGAAGATTGAGGTAGTTCGTGATTTGGCTATGACCACTTTTCCTATGGAGGTTCATAGTTTCATCAGTTTAATAAGGTATTATAGATGATTTGTAGAGGAGTTTTCCTCCATCACTGTACTTTTGACTAGATTAACCTGGAAATGTGTCCCATTTTAATGATCCAATGATATGATACAAATTTCTGAAGCTCAAGGCCTTATTAATTTCAACTTCAATTCTGACACTTCTAGTTGAGGGCCACAGGTCTAGTTGATCCATCGCTGTGCTTTTGGTTATGTTCTGATGCACCAGGGTAAAGTGATA
This sequence comes from Capsicum rhomboideum, assembly GCA_031232105.1. Taxonomy (NCBI): domain Eukaryota; kingdom Viridiplantae; phylum Streptophyta; class Magnoliopsida; order Solanales; family Solanaceae; genus Capsicum; species Capsicum rhomboideum. The sequence goes on from CP124718.1 coordinate 60,202,238, forward strand.
ACTAATGCTTCTAGGTAGCTAAAGATGCATGAGCGCAACTACCTCACCCCATGACTTAGAGTTGGTGGCGGAAATTTTAGTGCTTAAGTTTTGGAGGCATTACTTGTATGGTGTGCATTGTGAGATATTCACCGACCATCGTAGCCTACAATACATTCTCAGGCAGAAGGATCTTAATTTGAGGCATCACAGGTGGCTGGAGTTACTGAAGGACTATGATCTTTCAATTCTTACTATTCGGGCAAGACAAATATGGTAGTGAGTACCTTGAAACAGAAGGCAGTGAGTATGGGAAGTTTGGTATTTCTTGCAGCTTTGAAGCGACTATTAGTCATGGACATCCAGTACTTAACCAGTAGGTTATTTTGGCTTGATATTTCTGATCTCAGGAGGATTTTTCCTTGTGTTAAGGCCAGATTTATATTGATAGAGTAAATTTACGAGCCGTAGTTTATGGATAGTAGGTTGAGGGGGATTCGAGATCAGGTGTTGCAGGGTGAGACCAAGAAGGCCACCTTGGATCTGGAGGGTGTATTAAGGTTTAAGGGCCATATTTATGTTTCAAAGGTTGGTGAGTTAACTCAGTTGATATTTTAGGAGGCCCATTGTTTTAGATATTCTATTCATCTAAGCATAGCTAGGATGTACAATAATTTGTGATAGCATTTCTGGTGGTTTGGGATGAAAAGGGATATAGTGGAGATTATGTCTTGGTGATTGAACTATTAGCAGTTAAAGTTTGAGAACATAAGGCTCGGTGGCTTGACTCGGAGACTACTTATTCTTGAGTGGAAATCAAAATAGGTCACTATGGACTTTGTGATTTGTTTGCTGTGCATTTTTTGAGGTTTTGATACAATTTGGTTCATCATTGATTAGTTGACAAAGTCTGCGCACTTTCTACCAGTTTAGTTGTCCTACTGGTCAAAGTAGTTTGCCTAGATTTTCATTCATGAAATAGCTCATTTGTATAGTGTACGATTGTCTATTATTTTTAAGAGAGATACCCAATTCACATTTAACTTTTGGATGGATTTTCAGGAGGAGTGGGGTACCCGAGTTAAGCTCAGCATGACATTTTACCCTTAGACCAATGGCCAGTCTAAGTAGACTAATCAGATTCTAGAAAATATGTTATAGGCCTATGTTACTAATTTTGGAGGTCAATAGGACCAATTTCTAGCCTTGGGTTTGCACTTAAAAACAACTACCATTTGAGTATTCAAATAACTCCATTTGAGGTACTATATGGTAGGGGGTGTATATCTCCAATTGGGTGGTTTGATATAAGGCTAGGCCGCGGTATATAGACTTGCTTCATGATTTATTGGATAGGGTCTAGGTGATTAATGATAGGCTATAGACAACTCAGAGCAGATAGAAGAGTTATGCTGATCATAGGCCATGATCCTTAGAGTTCAGTGTTGGGGATCATGTCTTTCTATGAGTGCCGCCTATGAAGGGCATGATTAGGTTCGAGAAGAAGGGCAAGCTCAGCCCTAGGTATATCGATCTATTTAATATTCTACAGTGGGTAGATGATGTGGCATATGAGTTGGCTTTTGCGTCCATTAATCTTTGGTATTCATCTTATTTTTAATGTATAAATGCTATGATGATATATTCTTGATGAGTCTCACATGCTCCTGTGGGATTCGGTCCAGCTTGATGATCATTTGACTTTAAAGAGAAGCCAATTGCTATTCTAGCTAGGGATGTCAAATGGTTGAGGTCTAGAGAGATTCCAGTGGTTAAGGTTCAGTAGAGGCAACATCAAGTAGAGACGGTTACTTGGAGACCAAGCATGAAATAGGACCTAATATCCTCACATATTTGAGCCTTTAGACACTTCTTATCCATTCACTTTCGAGGATGAAAGTCCTTTAGTAGTGGATGTTGTAATGACTTTCTAGGTCATTTTCTTTATTTTCTTGCATTTTCAGTGTTTTGAGTTTTCCTATAGCTGCTATAGGTCATTTATGACTTACTAGGTCTAGCAGTTTGGCTCCTGGTTTGTTTGTTTTAGTTTTAAGCCAGTTTCCCTAGTTTGGAGCTTTTGAAGTGAGAAATTAGACTTTGGTTAAAACTTCTAGTAAATGGCCTCGGATGAGAATTTTGATAGTTCTGTTAGCCCGAGGTATAAATTCCACATTTTGCTTTTTTTTATTTGTTGATGAGCCAAGGAATTTTTGGGCGACCTGAGTATAATTTTGGGTTTTACTTTTTTGCATTGGCCACATATTGTATGGCATTATCTTATACTATATGACATCATTTTTATATATATATATATATATATATATATATATATTATATGTATTATCATTATTATTTTATTATTATTCATGTTGTGATTTGGGCTACTGGAATTCTTGTGAGTATAAGTTCATTTTTTTGCTATTCAAACTCTATATTATCTTCTGAGCTCAGTTGGCCTATGATGCTTCCTGAGTACCACGTGTTTTGGTACTCATACTACATTTCTGCATCTTTTTCCCTGATGCAAATCCTAGTATGAGTTCTCACCTCTGATGCCTACCTCGTATGGAGCATCTTAACTAGAGACTTGGGGTGAGCTCTTGATGACCTGAGTTATTCTATTTCCCTCTGCTCTTGGACTGATCTTTATTTTTTTGTAAGAGATAATTCTATACTTATTGTATCTATGTCGTACACCTGATGTATGTAGTAATTTTTGTACGAATCGATACCACATCTTGGGGTGTATTTTGTATATTCTGTTCCTTCACTCTTTTATGTATATTCTTATTGGCCCTATCGGTGTTTATCTTTATATTTGTCCCGACTGTTGTTATGATTTTCTCTTTCATTTTATTAGATCGTTACTTATTGTTCTAGGCTATGGAGTTCGACTTACCTATTAGTGGGTTTTAGTAGGTTCCATCTTGACCTGATTTTTTGGGTCGTGACAATCTGCTGGACTATATAATGTAGCACTTCAGCCCAAACCCTATATAGATTAAAAATCCAAATCTATCCATTCAGGTTATAATTAGCATAGTGCATAACCTATCTCCTTTTATATTTTTGAATATGTATTGCTTTTTGGAATGGCTCTAATAATGCAACAAGAAATAATTTCTGCTGCCTATGTAGCATCTTAACTCTATGAAAGGTCTTCTAAATATTGATAGAGTTGATGTTCCTAACAAGTGATTTCAACATCATTTAGAGTCATAGATGGTAGAATATTGTCACTCCCTTTGAGTATACCTTTTCTACCTCTGGCTTGGGATTTTTGGGATAGATATGCCTTCTTTAATACCTGATTAGGTACCAAACTACTTTCCCCTTCTTCTTTATCTTCTATTTAGAACTCAGTGTGTTGTATATCTTCATTAATTTTTTATCTTGAATGTGATGTGTAACTATAGCATACATGACCATGTTTGGGCCTCTCATGCTATAAGATACTTTTGGATGAGCATTAGTCATAATAGCAAGTGGATGATCCTACTACTGCACTGATAAAAGAAGGTTGTTGTCCTCCTAATTCTCCAAGGTATCGCTCATTGTCAATCCACCCTTAATGTCTTCTTTTTCCAAATCTTGTGGTTTGTGAGATATCTTTTTTTTGATTATCTTCACCATGAGAAACCTCAATAACATCTATACTAGGCTCTGTGACTACATCAAAATTGAGAGATTTGTCAATTTTGTCTTTATTTTTATGAGCCTCATCAACATCTCTACTAGGCTGTGCGACTGTATATAAATTGAGAGATTTATCACCATTATCTCTTTTCTTTATCACCTGCTTATTACTAAAACTAATGTGGCTTGCTGCATTAGTGATAGGGAAAGATTTTTCCACCTAAATTCTTGTGTCATCACCCTATGGTTTGATCATCACACCCTATAGTATACTTCTTAGTCTCTGAATCCACCACTGCCTGATTAACTTTATCAGTCTCCTTGCAACTATATTCTACCTTATTTGGATGTTCCATCACCTGTGATCCACCTTGTGCTACTAAGGATTTTGCTATGCTATTACATTTTTCATTACCATCCTTTGCCTCTCCTCAGAATTAATAGAATCTAAATCAACATATTGTGACCCAACATTGGGACCATTTTGACTATTTTTCACCTGAGAATTATGGTTAACCTTGGTCTTCCATTTCTAATTCACCACTTTATTCTATTCATCAGGGTTCCCACTAATTTTACCACTTGTAGATTGAGATTGCTGAGTATTTTCTCCTTTGTCTTAGACAACATTCTTATTAAAACCTCTTTTATGTTTCATATTCTCATCATCCTTATGTCTATTATCAATTCCATTGTGTAGATCTGATTCCTTCTTGTAATCATCATTCAACTTGGCTAATTCAAGGTGTATCATCCCACTCTCAGACATGTTGTGATATTGATGCTTGCATTCTTTTCAATATTTATTCATGTAATTCATAGTAATCATATTGAATATTGACTTTGACAGTCCTTATAGCATCTGTAGCTTCATCTTCAATATCCATTCTCACACGATTAGGTAGATTGGCTATTAAGTTGACTAAGACCTTAAATTTGGCACAACTAGTTCGAGTTTTATTAATTGAGGCCATATCTAAATGTATAGGGGTTCCTACTGCATATGCTAAAAAGAATCAAGACTCCTTGACAAAGTAGGTTGGTCACAAATTTGTAAATGAGATCTAAGTCATAGCCATCATAGTTTCCTCATCCATAGTGAACTTAGAGTAGTATATCAAAGGCCTTATTTAATGTCGGTAGGGTGGTTTCTATTTTAAGTTGTATTATTTTAGTCATTCTATCACCTTACATACTCAATAGATAATTTTATAAGGACGTTTCTATTACCTAGGGGTGCTAAATTTATGCCTGCAGGTTATCAGGTAGATAGTGTTGTTCATTGCATGTGGTTGAGTTCAGTTGATGATTGTTGTGCTCCATTCTTTTCAGAGTTTTTAAGTTTAGTGTCTTCTTTGGTTTTGTATAGGTAATGGGTACGTCAGAGCCTTATCCCGACTCGTGGTTAGCAGTTTTTCATCTTAGAGGCTTGTAGACATCTAATGTGGGTTTGGTAGTCAGCTATGGTCTGCTATCCTTGTATTATACTTTTGCTATATTCGAGTTTGTTTTCATTGTGTTTCTTTTGGTTTAGGCTTGGTCTTGATGGCCCATAAGTGTTGTTTGTTTTGGTTTCAGTTAGTTCTCTCAGTCAAGTGAGGCACCGAGTAACAGTCGTGCCTTCTTGGGTTTAAGGCATGACAAACTTGATATCAGATCAATGTTGTATCCTTGTGAGTCTACAAGTCGTGTCTAGTAGAGTCTTACTTATGGGTGTGTTGTGCACCACATTTATAATTAGAGGGTTGTATGACATTTATGATTGATTACCATTCTTTCATCTTCTAGATTGTGCTCTAGAGTTGAGTCCTAAGAGATCGATTATTGAAATTGGGTGATAAGAGATTCGCATTTGTTAGAACTCCACAACCTCGTATAGGGGTCAATTTTGATTCGAGGTGTCATAGCATTTCCAAGGATGGAGTTGCTTATGCTAAGGAGTGTTTCTGTCCCTGTTATGAGTCTGTGTCATCGACGACCATATGGGGCCATGAGTTATTGTTAGATGCAGTAACCTTGTGGGGCCTTTGACATATTTTCTCTAGGTTATTTGGCAGGTATGCTATAGTCTGGTGCATAGTGGAGGTTGTATCGAAAATTCAAGAAGTTCCTAGTTGTACTCGTATATTTTAATTCACATTCAAGGACGAATGTTCCTAAGGGGGGAAAGATGTTACACCCCAGGTGTTTTCAGATGTCCTTCATCATGTTTTGAGGGGTTATGAACCTAAATTTGATAGTTTTATCAACAGTGCACGTGTTCGGGAGCATCTGATTTAAATCATAATTTGATACAAAAAAAGTATATATTTTTTTAATCTCTTCCTAAAATATCTTTAATATTTATAAAAAAATTATTTAGTAACGTTATATTTGTGTATGTATTTATTTATTTTATAATTTACTAATATTTTAGAAAAAGTTTTAAATCTAGATAAATAGAGAAATTATTATTATTATTATTATTATTATTATTTATTATTATTATTATTATTATTATTATTATTATTATTATTATGATGATGATGATGATGATGATGATGATGATGATGTATCCTTTATCCAAAATAATAAAGGTTGCATTGTTAATTTCATATTCTTAGTAGCTAACATTCAATTTATATATGATCACAATTAATGGTAAGTGCTAGAGCATTAATTACTCATATACTCATCTTTTGTTTGATGTCTTTAAATTATTGTTGGTGTTATTCTAATTAAAAGCTCATCTTCAGTGATGTTTGTTCTGTGTTAAGTTGGAAGTAGGATGTGGTGTATATATGATTGTAATTATCATATTATTGTGGTTATCGAGTTGATCATGATATTATAGTTGTGGTACGGAGGGTTTGGAAGCACCTGTAAGACCGTGACTAATTCCGACAGGGTTGCCTTGTATTTTTCTAGCCTGTAAGGCCGTGACTATTTCTAGCAGGGTTGATCTATTATCCTTCGTTAGCTTGCAAGGTTGTGACTCTTTCTGGTAGTACGAGACACGTGCATTGCTTTGAATTATATTTCATTCTTATCATGTACATTTTCTTGACCGAGGTTGTGGTTGTTATGGGTCCAAAGTAAGGGGCAGGTAAGGTAGTGCCAGGATGATGTTGTTTTGGGGTAGGTTATTCATGTTGTAGTTGCTACGATTGGAAAATCTAAGGTAGAGACATGTATGGATGTCTCAGTCTGGTTTGTTCTGTCTGGACTACATTGCAATATATCATGTGATTATTGCTGGCACCAGCCGAGCTTATGGGGGCCCGAGTAGGTTGTTGTTTGATAGTTGAATTGTGTGATTTCATCAGGAACAAGGGAAGTGGATATATGTAGGGTGGTATTCTATCACCTTACATACTCAATACATTATTTCATACTTACATCTCCATTGCCTTAGGGTGCTATTTTCATGCCTGCAGGTTATCAGGTAAATAGTGGTCCTCATTATGTGTGGTTGTCATGACCCAACTAACCGAATCAAACGGGCAACTATTCTAATCCACCTAGATAGGAGAACCCTTACCACCCATTTAAAATTAATGCGGAAGTCAATTAAGAAATAGAAAGAAAATAGATTATTTATTACAACATTTTATAAAACTTAAATACAACTGAAAAAATCTTCCCAAGGAACTAGTCTAGTACAAGTACAATAGCTTCTAAGAGGAAATACAAACTGTACACATGACCCAGCTTCTACCATAGGAACAATAACAGAAGCTGCTGAAGAACTTTACCATGTCAAGCATGAAACACCTACTGATCCTGCAACCAGACTATACCCCAAAAAGAGTATAGCAAGAGTAGTATCATTACAAACAACAAGTACTAGTAAGCATCATAAGTCGACTTGAATTAATTCGAGAAATGACATAAAAACACCCCTAAACTTATCCGACAAACTTATTTTAGATCTTTAACTTCACGGGCATTTGAATACCTCCCTAAACAATTTTCAAATGAATTAAATATCACCCTGAGATTCTAATACCAATCTCATAATGTGGGTGCATTACACACACTCTATGTCATAGCCATGTAAGCGCCACGTCATTGCCAAATCATTAGTTTTTTTATTTCTTTTTGATTATTCACCATTTTTTTCTTTTTCTTAAATGTCTTTTTTTACTTATATACACTATTAATCCCCAAAATCATGTGGGCTCATCTTCTTTAACAAAGAGCTTCATCAACACTTACACCAACTTGAAGCTAATTCCTTTTGATAATGGCAGCCCTAAATTGAAGTTGATTCCTTTAATAACGACAACTAAATATTTTCTCAAGATCCATACCTTTCATCAACAAAATTTATCTCTACATCAAAAGTAAAACCTTGATGCTTACCATCTTAAAAAAATATAAAACTTTTAAAATTTTGAGTGACTATTTTTTAATTTTCTATTATTGATGATGTAAAAAGATGCGAGTCTATCAACTTTTTTATTATAGTCTTCATTTTTCATTTGAACTGCCATAAAAAATATCTTCTAAGAATATCCATTGATGAGCTTGAAGCTGCAAAAACTTTAATTGCAAATCTAAAACTACGAAATATTTATTTTCATAGTTGGTACTATGGTGATAATGGCGAGATTGATAAGTGTTGTGGATTGATTGCTGCGTGGTGATGTTGGTGTTGGAACTTGTAAAATCGATAAACAGAGATGATAAGGAATAGGATAGTGGAGTAACTATTGGCTAGTGGAATGAAAGTGGTGGAGTAGGGTGGGGATGAAGATGGAGGAAGAGGTCACTTGGAAGAAGAAAGGTATAGTTGGGAGTGGGCTGTAATGGAGAAAAAGTTAGATTGAAGAAGACAACCCTTTTTTTTTAAAAAAAAAAAAAGTAAAAAAATTAAGAGAAAAGTGGGACCACATATTTCATTAATCTCAAAATAAAAATTCAAATAAGTCCCAAAAAAAAGTTAATATATCAAGAAAAAATATTTAAAATATTAATTATATGATGGCGAATAAAATAATGCCATGTGTATGAATTTGTCAATTCAGTTTTTTTCTCCTTTTCTCACACACTTTTTGAAAAGTGAGTACACTCTCTCCGCTTGGGGTTATATTTAATTCACTTGAAGTTGTTTAGGCGGGTATTAAAATACCCGTGGAGTTTAAAGGTCTAAAGTAAGTTTGTCAGATAAGTTTAAGGGTGTTTTTATGTCTTTTCTCGAATTAAATCACATAAACATCACATAAATATCAAGAAAGAAGTATACAACTTGAGATTCATTTAGCCAGAGATATTTCATTAAAATAATTCCTTAACATCTTTGGATATTACCAGCCTTATCATAGAGAAAGACCTTCCTTATTATCATGTTCAGCCCTAATCACCAAGTACCCATCACTGAAGGCCATTACGTAATACTTAGCCTTGCTCCACTAACCCGGTTATGCATTACCACTCTAGCATCTCTAGATTAATATTTAAGACTATGCGGAACATACAACAAGACAGTAACCCTCACCTTTCTGGCCACAATGCAGTAGCCCGAGTGACCACCGAACCTATGCATGCTATGTTTACCATCACAAACACTTATCAAGTAGCCTTACCTCAAATTAATAACACTTATCCCTTACCTATTCCGTTGTCGAATTTGTTCTAGTGAGAAGTAATGTAGACGACAACTCAAGTTTAATACAAGTCAACATGGATAACAAGTCAAGTTAAGACCATAACCATCACCAACAATTAAATCAATCATGTCTCAATTACACCCTTAGCCCGAACCACTCGAGGATCCAAAGAACAACAACAATGTCAAATATCTTGCAATCCTATTTACACAAGAAATCCTTTTAGCAGTTAAGCACATAAACCCAGCTACTCCAAGGAACTAATATAACAAGTAAACAATTAAGCCCGGTTTGCTCAAGGAACCAACATAATAATAAATAATTAGGCTCGGTTCACTCAATGAACCAATATATCAAATCAACACGTAAGCCTGATTCACTCAAGGAAATAATATAACAGGTCAACACATAATCCTCGGTCCACTCAAGGGACCAATATAACATAGTATATGAAAAATAAATAAATAACCCGGCTCACTCAAGGAACCGTCACTCTCACCAATACCTATACACACATGCTAAGGGTCTTAAGGTCACCCACTAGCCTTGACCTGTAGGAGATGAGCTCTTGTCCATGTACTTTTCCAGACATCAAGTGTGTGCCAACCTTATACCAACCAATCTAATGAAGATGTCCAAATATTGGTACATCCCACAATAATAAATATATAAGCCCGTGAAGATGCCCAAATACTGGTACATTCAATAAATAATCAAGATATCACCGTAATCACAACAACAATGAGTATTCAACAATACACTTGCACAACCAACTAGATTTCATAAAAACTCATTACAGTGATAAAAAATAAGGATATCAATCAAGCCTTTATTTCTTTTAAACATGCCTTACATCAAGTAATACAAGGGACAATTAGTAAGCACATAAAAGTCAAGTTGGGTTTCAATTACGCAATCAACTACATTAACCATAACCTATAATTTTACACATATAACCCGTATCATAATGCACCCCAACCATTCATCTAACATTGATACTTCACTAATTTCCCATTCCTCTAGTTACCACCATAGATTCTTCGATATCCACCAACACTAACCACCTATAGATTATACATTAATAGGTCTAACCTAATTTTTGGGTACAACATTATTTTTAAACCATGCAAAGATGAACAATCAACAAGGCAAACACATTAATTAATGGACAACCTCAATAATCACAAAATATCAGTAATTTCCCACCCAATTAACTGGGTTTTCATCAGTTTCATCCATTCAAACACCATGCTCGAAGGCCTAAGCATACAATCTCCCATGAATCTACGTAATGCTTATACTATCTAACCCAGGTCAAAACTACTCAGTTAAACCTAGCCTACCTGGACCCCGAGCAGCTACTACGAAGGTATGAATGTGAGCTTTTGACTCTGTGAAAGTGAATTCACTGTGAAATCAGCAGAAAAACCATGGGTTTTACCCAATTAAAGCAAAATCCTTCCTCTCCATTACTCCCAGGCTATGAGGTAACCCTAGGAGGATTTTTGATCAAAACTCATCCTTTTTCACAACTGAAGAGAAGAAAAGGAAAATATTAAAATCGGACCTGAGTTCTAGTCCTATCATCATGCTATAGTGGCATGTCGGCTACTATGGCGATGCCGCTATAGCGGGAAAATTCTCTCTATAGCGGGATGATGTTAGCCCGACCCCAAAAATTTTAAATTCCAAAATTTTTAGTGTGCCGTCCCATACTAATTTGAGATCATATTTTCAAAATTTCCCATAACCCGTACCCATAATGAGGTGACTTTTAATAATGATGGAATAGTTCACTATAATAGATATCAATTTACCCATCGTTCATTCCCGAACGATCATGATTAGTGAAAAAATAGTACGAGTCTAAATTGAACCTTAATGCCCTTACCACAATAATGTATTTACAGACTTAAGTGAACACTGAAATTTTGCTTTCCTCGATGCATTAAAAATCCAAGTCAAATTTTATTACTACTCTGCTCCATCAAGGAATCTTCCTTCCTTATGAGTCGCACGAGACTACTTAGAGCATAGCATTTCCCGAGCGCCCAAGGTATCCGGGACCTCATCAATATATCGAAACAAAAAGAGAAAACTTGAAATATAAAAAACAAAAAATTTTCATACCTCGAGACTGGATCCTGCTATAGTGGGATTATTTCTGCTATAACAACACCACTATAGCAAGAGTGGGCCGATCTAACAGGGCTAATAGTTTAAAAAGGGTGAGAAATGGGTTTCTTGCCCATTTCCCCCTCTTTCACTCAAAAAAAATGTCCATCCCCTCCCTGATCACTTCGCTCTCATCATCAAAAATAAGGTAATTATTGATCTGTTTCACCTCTTTACTTCATTACTTGCATTTCTTCCTATTTTATGCTTGAATTCATAGAAATAGAATAGGTTTTGGGTTTTTTTTTAAAATTTTGAAATTAGGAGTGATTTGGCCAAATTTTTGAAGCATGGGTGCTTCCTTACATTTAGAATGCTCCTATAGCATTCTAGACGTAAGAATTACGAAGTTCAAGGCCAAAAATGGGCTTGAAATGGAAAGGAATGCAAAGGGTTACTTTTGATTTAGTTATGAAGATTGGGCATGTTTTAGGAGTTATTATGCCCAATTAATTGCATAAATTGGTGTTGGGGTACTTTATGAACACTGATTTGGGGTTGGAATGCCAAAAATGAAACTTTTCTCCAAGGGGTGCCATTGACGCTTTCCTTGGAGCTAGGGGATGATCAAGGCTACTATAATGGCCATAACTCGCTATAGTGGCGAGATTACTGCTATAGCGACATAGCCATAGTGGGAGGCTGCAGACAATAGCTTCCCAGTTAGGCCCAGGCTGGGCTTTTTTCTAAAATCTGATTTTCTTAACATTTTTACGAGTTCTAACTTGTTTCTTACCATGATTTTGCAGCTCAAATACCCCAATGGCTGAAAACCAAGATAATGCTCCAGCCTACAAAATATTTCCTGATGAGAACTATCAAGAGAGATTTTTAGAGTACCGGAGGATGGGGATCTATTATGAGAGGGCTTTTGCGATGAGAGGTGTGGCAGACAAGGCGCTTGGATTCTACAACCGACTCTAGGAGTTTGGCTGGGGCCTACTAGTAGAGGCTCCTCTGTATGGGGTCTCAAGATAGGTATGGGAGTTCTATGCCATACTCCCTACAGTGCTTTAGAATAACCCCAACCCCACCATCTGCATCGAGGGAATGGATGTCCCTGTGGACATTCGTACTATAAATGAGGTGCTCAAGGTGTCGTATGTATTTAATGTTGGGTACCTTGCTAAGGCTCAGGAGAGGGACATGAGGTGGCTGTGGGACATTGTGATCACGGAGGAGTATAAGGACCAGGTCTACTGGCCCACCACTGAGGGGATTATGAGTATCTTATTCACAACTGATGTTAAGAGATGGCTGAACATAGTGTCTCAAAGGATTCGCCCATCGGGTAACCTTTCCTACATAACCTACCCTTAGACTCTGGTGGTAGACTATGCTATATGGGGTATACCATTGAATGTGTAGGCCTAAATAGTGATGGAGTAGAAGGACTTCTATCGGGGTAGCAAGAAGGGCCCCTACCTTTTTGGTCTGGTCTCTGCAATATGTAGGTGCGTTGGGTTCCTGAGGAGGATGTTGACACTGAACTGGAGATGGACATCCCCTTTAAACCCCTCAGGGTGAAGGTGGTTGAATCCAAGGGTAAGAAGAAGAGAAAGGTGGGTGAGGCCAAGAGAAGCCGGCCTGCAGAGGATGATGATGATGATGTCCCTCCCTCCCAGTCCCAGCCCATGATTTCTAGAAACCTCCTGGAGTTTGTCTTGGCTATGGTTAGGAGATACATAGAGCGTTCCCCTCAAAGATCCACAATCCCACCTCCCACTGCCTAGGACTATGCAGTGCTCTGCAGAGATCTCGATGAGGAGAAGAGGAGGAGGAACTCCCAGGACCGCATACTCACACAGATGTGGAAGACTGTGAATGTCATGTTTAGGTGTGCAGTCCCTAATTAGGAGCTTCCCCAGCTAGAGCCGATGGATATGCAGGATTTCATTTTACTGAATGATGAGGATGGAGAAAGCCTCACCCTGATTGCCCGTGATGGTGATTGGGCATCCAGGTAGGCCCCATGGTGCATGCCAGTTCTGTCTCTCCCCTTTTTTATACTTTATTATTGATTTTGATTGCCCCCGTTTGGGGCATGTAACAAAAAATATTCCTCCTTTATTTTCCTTTTTATTATCCTTAATTCTCCTCATGGAAAACCATTTACTGATTATCCATAAGTTTACACCGCCTCAATGGCTAGACACCAATTGGAACCTTCCCAGTTCTAATTTCCCTTGCTTGTGTCATTCCAAACAGAGTCAAATGACATCTCTTTGCCTTGTCGAGATACCAATTGGAATCTGAAGATAGCAATTAAACTCAACTCATACAGACAAGTATACACCTCACACTAAATGAGAGAAAGAAGTGAAATAATTTCCTAGAATGCCTCATAGCTCCCCAAAGATTAGATGTGGACGTCAACATACCAATCCACAGGACTCTACTCGACATTTGCTCTTGTATTGGGAGACCGGTAACCTAAGCTCTGATACTAACTGTCATGACCCAACTAACTCGATCGTACGAGCACCTACTCTAATGGACCTAGATAGGAGAACCCTTACCACATATTTAAAATACATGCAGAAGTCAGTTATGAAATCGAAAGAAATACCTTATTTATTACAACATTTTATAAAACTTAAATACAATTGAAAACCTCTTCCCAAGGAACTAGTCTAGCATAGGTATAAGAGTTGCTAAGAGGAAATACAAATTATACACATGACCCAGCTTCTACCATAGGAATAATAACAAAAGCTGTTGGAGAACATTACCGGGTCAAGTATGAAACATCTACTGATCCTGCAACTAGACAATACACCTAAAGGGTTTAGCAACAGTAGTATTAGTATAAATAACAAGTACTGGTAAGCATCGTTGGTCGACCCAAATTAAATCACATAAATATCCAAAAAGAAGCATACAACTTGAGATTCATTTATCCAGAGATATTTTATTAAAATAATTCCTTAACATCTTTGGATATTACCAGCCTTATCATAGAGAAAGACCTTCCTTATTATTATGTCCCGCCCTAATCACCAACTACTCATCACTGAAGGCCTTTACATAATACTTTTCCTTTCTCCACTAATTCAGTTATGCATTACTACCCTAACATCTCTAGATTCTTTTAAGTCTATGCAGAACATACAACAAAATAGTAACCCCCGCCTTCCAGGTCTCAATGGAGTAAGCTGAGTGACCACCAACCCTATGTATGTTATATTTACCACCACGAATACCCACCAGGTAGCCTTACCTCCAATTCATAACAATTATCCCGTACCTATTCTGTTACCAAATTTATTCCAGTGAGAGGTAATGTAGACAATAGCTTAAGTTTAATATAAGTCAACATGGATAACAAGTCAAGTCAAGACCATGACTACCAATGAGACTCCAAGTCAATAACCATGACTTCAGAAGTTAAATCAACCATGTCTCAATTACACCCTTAGCCCAGATCACTCAAGGATCCAAATAACAATAACAATGTCAAATACCATGCAACCCGGTTTATAATTAGAAACCCCTTTAGCAATTAAGCACATAAACTCGGCTCCTCCAAGTAACCAATATAACAAGTAAACAATTAAGGTTTGCTCAAGGAACCAATATAACAATACATAATTAAGCCTGGTTCACTTAAGGACCCAATATATCAAATCAACACGTAAGCTCGATCCACTCAAGGAACCAATATAACAAGTCAACACATAATCCTTGGTCCACTCAAGAGACCAACATAACATAGTATATGACAAATAAACAAATAACCCAATTCACTCAAGGAACCATCACTCTCACCAATACATGTACACACATGCTAAGGGTTTTATGGTCGCTCACTAGCCATAACCTACAGGGGATGAGCTCTTATCCATGTACTTTCCCAGACATCAAGTGCCTGCCAACCTTATACCAACCAATCCCAAGAAGATGTCCAAATATCGGTATATCCCACAATAATGAATATATAAGCCCGTGAAGATGTCCAAATGCCGGTACATCCCATAAATGATCAAAATATCACCATAATAATAACAACAATGAGTATTCAACAATATAATTACACAAGCAACCAAATTTTATAGCAACTCATTATAGTGATAAACAATCAGGATATTAATCAAATTTTTGCTTCTTCTAAACATGCCTTACATCAAGTAATACAAGGAATAGTTAGTAAGCACATAAAACTCAAGTTGGCTTTCAATTACGCAATCAACTAAATTAAACCATCACCTAAGGATTTACACATATAAATCGTACCACAATGCACCCCAACCATTCATCCTAACATTGATACTTTACCAATTTCCCATTCCTCTGGTTACCACTATAGATTCTTCGAAATCCACCTACACTAACCACCTCTAGATTAGGCATTAATAGTCTTAACCTAATTTTAGGGTACAAAACCATTTTTCAACCATGCAAAAATGAACAATCAACAAGGTAAACACATTAATATATGGACAACCTCAATAATCACAAAAAATTAGTAATTTCCCACCCAATTAACTAGGTTTTTATCCATTTCATCAATTCAAACATCGTACTCGAAGGCCTAAGCATGCAATCCCCCATCAATTTACATCATGCTTATTCTTTCTAACCTAGGTCAAAACTACTTAGTTAAACCTAGCCTACCTAGACACCAAGAAGCTACCATAAAGGCATGAACGTGTGCTTTTGACTCAATGAAAGTGAATTCCATCATAAAATCAGTGGAAAAACCATGGGTTTTACCCCATTAAAGTAAAATCCCCCCTCTCCATTATTCCCAGGCCATGAGGTAACACTAGGAGGATTTTTGAGCAAACCTCATTCTTTTTACAACTGAAGAGGAGAAAAAAAATTATTAAAATCAGACTTGAGATTTTGGTCTCGTCATCATGCACTGGCAATGCTGCTATAGTGGGATAACATCAGCTCGGGCCCTAAAATTTCAAACTCTAAAATTTTTAGTGTGCTATCCCATACTAATTCGAGATCGTATTTTCAAAATTTCTCATAATTTGTACCCATAACAAGGAGACTTTTAATAATGATGGAACAAGTCATTATAGTGGTCGAGTTTAGCTGGTAATTGGTATGCTCTATTCTTTCTAATGTTTTTGAGTTTAGAGTCTTCTTTGGTTTTGTAAAGGTAATGGGTATGTCGGGCATCCCTATCTTGACTCATGGTTAGCCATTTTTTCATCTTAGAGGCTTGTAGACATCTGATTTGGATTTGGTAGTCAAATTACAGCCTGGTTGGCCTTGTATTATACTTTGTCTATATTTAAGTTTATTTTTGTTGTGTTTCTTTGTGTTTAGGTTTGTCCTTGACGGCATATACGTGTTGTTTGACTTAGTTTCAGGTAGATTACTTAGTTAAGTGAGGCATTGAGTTCTAGTCGTACCTCCCCAAGTTTAGGGAGATTACTTTGTGATTTTATTATTTTGACATAGAAAAAATGAGAGCAGTTATAATAGAAAAAAATAATTTGGGTAATTTTGATTACTGAACTTATCTGGAATGAGTTGTTAAAATATTTGTCAGTTGATTTGGCTTGTGTTTATGGCTATATCATATATATTGTGCACCAGTAGTTGGATGTACATCTATTGCAAAAGCTGTGAGTTTTTCCTGTATATTATTGCTTGAATTTGATAAAGGTGATAATTGCATGTATATTGATTGTCTTCTAGCATAATTATCTATCCTTGGTCATCGGGCATGGTGTTATTCTTCATATGCTAGGTTGATTTGCTATTATCTCATTATCAAGGTCATTAACGCTTTCAGAAAGTAATGGTAGGTGTGATATAAAAGGTAGTCTAAGTGTGTTACTGTCAGGGCCATATGATAAAGTTTTGGGTAGTGTTATTGTGGAAATGCTCAAGGTTGATTCACCAGTACAAGTGCTATTCTTACTACATGTATCCTTGCATTCATAGTTTCTTATTTACTTTTCCTTTGGATAGAATAGTAGTGCATAGCTCAAAACTCAGCGGATAATGCTCTCACCCCTTTGTCCTTCATTTAAGTAGCAGGTTTTTGACCGTGATAGGATTCAAACTTTGAACCTTATTGTATGTGTAACTTTATCATCATATGCTCTATTATCACTAGGCCAAAGCCTTAGGCCGTTCTTACCCTAATGTTTGAATGTATATTGTGTACTTGCTAACAATTTTTAGTTCACTATCAGGTGGTTGTGAGTCGACCTCTCCTATTCTTGGTGCCTCAAGAAAGTCATCCAATACGAATGGTAGTAGCCCTCTGAGCCATGAACCAGAACCTTTTGGTAATGCTGCTCAACTAGTGCAAGGTGTATGCCACCAACTTATTGTACATTCTTGTATATCATCTTCCTTTTCCTTATATATCATCTTCCTTTTCCTTATATATCATCTTCTTTTGTTTTATATCAGTCCTTTTTGACTTTGGAAATAGGCTGACTCGATGAGATATATTGGGCCAGGCCCAACCAAAATACGAGAAAAGTAAGTCGATTGTGGACTGAGCAAGTATTTATGCATAACAAATAGGGATATGGATTATATAGACACATAAATTTTATTAGATTAAATTCATATTAAAATTTGATTAATTCCATGTTTATTTGGGTTGAATAATTAAGGAATAATTATGCAAAATAGTTGCTCGACAATCTTATTTACAAAAAAATGGCCTCCACCTTCTGCATAGCTCTTTCGATTTCTCCCCTTCTGGTAACAACCTTTCCCCTATTATGATTCCTCCTTCACATTACCTCTCTGCCACTTATCCCTCTTGATTTTTTAAATTTACTTTCTATGGTTTTAGTAAAATTATATAGTCATAATTCGACATCTTTTGTCTCCTATTGATTCAACCAACTACCTGAATCACAACATGGATTATATTAACTGTTGGAGAATCCAAAACTAAGATAAGTTGCACATCTACAACAAGATGATTAAAACAAACTCAACCTAGAGATTCCCCATTGAAGTAAAACAGATTATGGAACTAACACATTATGATGTTTTCTTATTAGCACAACTGAAGTAGAAAATATATGAACTCCAACTTCAAAAATATTTGGAAAATAAGAAAAATGGTTTTTGCTAATAAATGTAAGAAAAAAAATAAAGGATCTTTCTTTTTCTGATAAGCAACATAACTATTTATATAGTTAGTGAAACATCTAACTCAATCTCTGGAGTTTCGTTGGAGATGGCGTTTCGTTTTTATTGGAACTGGCTCGGGGTTGGAGCTATTACATCACTGGTTTCTGGTCCACTTTTGCTGGTGTTCCATGTTATGCTGGAGTTCCCTGGTGGTGCAACAACATTGTGGTGTTGTGATAACAGCCAAAATATGAAAGACGAAACAAACACAAAAACTAGAAGAAATAATAGAATTGAAATGCGAAAAATAAAGGATAGAGATAGATAGAGATGGATAGATAGACACAAGAAGATAAAGAAAAGGATAACCAAAGGATGTATCAAATCCTAATACCTCCCTTAAATTACCTAAAAACACCTATCTCATACAATGATCGAGAGGAATCGTAACACCCAATCAACCAACGTTTCTAAACAAATGTTCAACAAAAGTTTATCTAAGCTACACTCTCTCAAGAGTTTCTTAATATAAATATTCATCAAAAACTAAGGAAGATGAAGGTGAATGCTACTATTTATAACTATGATCTATTTATTACAAATATGGGCCCAAAAGTGACCCAATTCAGCAAATTTAGGCAGCCATGGCCACATGCCCAAGCAGGTGAGGGCGTAGATGCCATTTGTGGGCACATGTCGATGCGCAGACTCCATCTGTGGGAAAATATGACCACCTACGGGCACAGGTGAGGGCACATGCCATTCTAGAATGCTTTTTAGCTCCTTTTGACTCTCCAACGACCTCCCTAATGGCTTTCTTTACTCCAAGCTACCCTTCATACGTGGTGTTATTCTCTTGGGGGCTTGAAAAGGGTCTTCCAAATATGTCCTTGCATCTTTCAAATGATCAGGGATTGGATCCCTTTGTGTAGGCCTTGAATTATAAGTATTAAAAGGTTAATGCCGGCTTGGCTTGTATCATCCTCCCCTCTTGAAAAGGATTCGACCTCGAATCCAAATCCTGAAAACACATGAGATGGACAAACAACCAATATATCCTTAAAACATGAGGGTTAGCACAAGGGTTAGCTATAATATTTCCACGCCAAGGGAGAACACATTTGATATACAACCAACTATCCTTCATTTTTAATGAAAAGAACTTTTCATACATTGCATAATGTTGTTGGATATAATAGGTATCATGAGACAAGGAAACTACAAATGTCTTAATGGCATTAAGAACACCAAAATATGATATCACATTTAACTTTTGAGCCATAAGACACAATTGTTTCACCGTCTCATAAGAAAAGCACGCCAAAAGTGGTGCAAACACCTTAAATAGTTCTCTTGGGTCAACAAGTTGAAAGATCCCCATACTGCCACCTCTATAGGAAATAAATCCCATACCAACACTGGTATCATCGTAAGCAAAGAGGTAGTAGAGAAAGGAATCAAGCATAAAAGTCTCATCCAAGGTGTTTCTATCTACAAGAATGCCATTAGGCTTAAGAGATTTCCCAAACAATGCGCTCAAGGATGGAGTCAAAGCATTTAAGCACACCATTCTCTTCCTTTCTGATCAATTCATGCTCACATAAGATGTTGATTCAACTTGGTCATGAATAACATCATATGAAAAAAAGGTAATAAATAAAGGTGCTAAGGGTACTATTCTCACCCAAAGTGCTCTCAAGAGTAGGGACACTCATAGAGGGAGAAAACATTTTAAGCACATAGAACCTCTCTTCTATAAGCAACTTCAAAGAGTCCTATTTGAAAGTTCCAATTGTCCAACCCAACAAAGGTGAAAAGAAGTATTTAGCAGCCATGGACTCTTTTCCAAACAAATAAGCAACTTAAAATCCATGAGTTGTGGTCCGTACAACTTAAGGACAAGTGTGTCAGATAAGGATGCAAGAATATAAGCAAACATATCTTACTTGTTGTCTTGACCAAACATCAAATGGTATGCTTCACAACCACCACATTCCAATCGGTCACCGGGGTCAAATGGATAGAGTAGCCATATATATGGGTCTAAACAACACTTTTTTCCCCAAAGGTACCACCAACACCAAAAGATATACTCTCATCACAAGCATAAGTGCTTTCATGGGAAAATAAAGAGTAAAAATAGGTGTCACGCAAATTGATTTAATCTAAGGTGTCCTCAAGGGCATGTTCCCTACTATGCTCAAGAACCTTTTCAAGAGTATGCTCAAGAATCGAAACACTTAAATAAGAATAAACAATTGGTAAACAAAAACCACCTGTCATTTCTTCATAATCTTTTTCCATAAGAGTACTCTCATCTTTCAACAAGAGATATCCTTTTTTAGGAGGAATGTTGTCACACCATAGTGGGTTTTTATATAGAGTATATCCCTTAAGAAAAGCTACATCATTAATAGGATCCACACCACTAGGTAGTTCACTAGGTGTGATTTCATCATCTTCAAACAAGATATTATAATTAAAAAGAGAAGGATCAATCCAATAAGGATAATGGGAACATGTAAGACAATTATCAAGTTTCGAAGAAGTTTAAAACATATGATCATCCCTATGAGCCAAACAAGTAAAAGGATTTTCAAAAAAGGCATGCTCAAAGGGCCACTCCTATGCAAATGATCAACATTATCAACATCATCACTAATTTGAGGTTCACTAATCACATCACAAACATCCTCAAGTAGTGGAATAGCTTTACAAGCACATTGATCAACACCATTTTTATAAGATAATGCACTATCATTCAACACAAAGGCTTCAACACTAGGTGGACTCAAATTGATCTTACAAGAAGAGTCAATTTGGTCATTAATAGGATCAACTAGTGTATCCACAATATCAAAATGTACATAATCATCATGAGGCAATGAATCATTAGGCTCACATGTAGATAAGCTATCACTCACACTCAATTGGCTACTAGCCACACGATGATCTTTCACATTTATGAAAGTGCAAGAGTTAGCTTTGTTACCTTGAAGTTCATGAGAAGATTCTTCTTTATTTTGGTACAAGGTTCCTTTTAAAGTTTTGGAATACATTTCATATGGTTTGATACATAGGTCCAACTTAATCTCTCAATCTTTTTGATTGGGCCCTATGTTTGAAGCTTGTATTCCTTCTCCATTTGCAAAGTTAGTACCTGCATAAGTGTCCTTACTAAGAGAAGGACAAATTAAAAGTTTAGATTGGATTTGTGGTCACCCTCTTACTTCACTACTCACAGCCTCTCCTTTTTCCACTCTTGGGTTACCACTTTTCACTCTTTTACTCCTCTCAATCTTTTGTCTCTCATTTTTATTGGATTTGGAGTAAAAACCCAAATTTCTTTGAGGATTAGGACGGATAGGTGGAAAAGATGATTTCCCCATTATTTAACTACAATCTTGGGCCAATTTTGCTCATTTGGAACTCGATGTCTTTCAAACCAATTGGCGCCCAAACATAAATGACCAAATTCCATGGGAAGTACATCACACCAAACCTCCTCGTAGTACCCTTTACAAGTAAAAGAGACCTTCACACTCTCGGTAACCTTATATTCATCCATGGTATATGGATGACGATTCTACACTCATGGTATTTCCAAGTATTCTACCGTAGAAAGAGTGATATAATTTTCATAACACCAATCATCTAAAGAAAAATCAAACCTTGGAGTTCCACAAAGAGCAACCTTTATTTTAAGAGTTTATCTTCTCGGGGTCACCATTGTAAAGCTTCATGCATCCTTTTGGAACATATTGGCTTCTAAGGAATCCCTTGAAGTCATTCCATGGTACTCTCTTTACACTACCATATAGTACCCATAGAGTCCTACTATAATATTCCCACCAAGTATAATCACTCTCTTTTAGGTGTATAATGGCGTAATTGGTTTTCTCCTATTCACTTAAGTTATGGCCTAGGAAAACCAACCCACAACGCCACTCCCAATCCAGATAGGTCTCAGAATCACACTCTTTTGAAAATAGGAAGGGCGAATTTGATAGCATCAAGATCCCTATCATGTCTCCTATATCCACCTTGATTTTGTGCATTGTAATGAGAAAGATAAGATATAGTATCCCTAGACAGTAGATATACATACTCACTTCTTCCCGTCGGATGATTTCTAATTGAATTAGCATATCCACTCATATCGCATTGACTAGGATAAGAAGTGCCACGAGACTAAGAAAATGAACCTTCACTCGTCTTATGAGCATTCCCACCATAACTAATAGAAGGTGCATAGGAGTAAGTGGTATACCACAAATCATCGTCATGTTCGGATCGGGAAGTGGAAATCTCTTCACATGCCCCATTGTCATCATAAGAACTATCACAAGGCCATTCATACTCACCATAAGAGCTAGAGTTACCATTTGCCTTATAATCTTCTCCGAAATAGTAGTTGTCATTCCCACGCGGCTCTTGACCATGGTTATATTTGTAGCCTCTATAATCACCATCTCCATCACTATAATCATAGTGTACCATGTCGTAGTCACATGTATTCAAGACTTCCAATGACATGCTTCCTTATAACTCCTTATTACCAAGAAAATGAACAAACAAGGTTAGTAGTAAAAGCTTCTCACCAATACTAGTAAGTTTTTCACCTTTGAATGCGTCACAATTGGATCGGCTAATGTTGAAGGCTTGTTTATTCTTCATAGGTAGATGAGGTGTTAATTGCTACTCTTGGACAGAATAGATTCTTATTTGTTATAAAGACAGACAACTCAATTAAAGAAAAGGGACTTGAATCAAGAAGTTAACTACGAAGTTAAAACTAGAAAAAGCACACAAAGAAAATGGACTAAGAAAGAACGGACTCTAAGACTAATCAACAAACTAAGTAGATCAAATACTAGTTGTTAATTAGTTTAAGAATCAAGAAATGAGATGAGGAACCAAAAATTGGAATTAGGAAGTTGGAACCTGAGCAAAATTGGATTTGGAGTTGTTGAGATGCGTTTTACTGAGATCTGGATGTAGGTGGCACATGCCTTCGCAGATGGGACTTTGCAGGTCAAAACAGTGAGTTTGGATAGTGACTTGAATTGGTCACCTGCGCCAACATATGGGCATCTGCATGGGCAGATGAGGGCGCAGGTGCTCCGAGAAGATTAGCTGGAAACTCTGAAATTCAAGCCTTTTGTGGTCCCCCTTGTACTCTCTTTCCTAGTACCTACCCCTTTTGGAATATTCTTTGGTACTAACACTTTTTCCTTGCTTCTTTTGGCCCTCTTTTGGATACAACACCAATTTTTAATGAATATTTCTCTTGAAGATATGAATATCCTCAAGAACACCAAGAACTTCAAATTTCCAAACTAACTCATTTTTGCTCGAAATTTCACCAAACTTCAGATTTATGTTCCCTTCAACGTGGAGAACACTTTCCAATAATTTTTAACACTTAAATCCACACCAAAATTTTCATATTTTCAAACTCATTTTTAAATTTCTTCAAGCTCCAAACTCAAAAATGGTGAATCCTCTAACACCTCTCCAATCAATACCAAATTTCAGATCTAAGGTCCTTTCACTATGGGAAATACTTTCTAGTAATCCTTATCCCTCAATTTCAACCCAAATTTGATAGATCTAAGAACCCACTTCACTTTTTCTAAAAGCTCAAGAACTCAATAATGGAGTTTTAGAGGTGTCAAAGTGAGCCCAAATTAAGTGAACCCGCCCAACCCAACCCAATATTTATGGGTTGGGCTCAAGATAATTTACAATTGGGTTCAATCTCAACCCATTAAGCCACAACCCATTTTAAAAAGATCTTCAACTAAGCCCAATTCAATCTCCACTGCAACCCATTTAATAACAAAAATGATTTCCTTAATGAAAGAGGAGAAAACAAGTGACAACTAAATTTTTTAATAATTTTTTTAAGAAAATTGTTTTCTTACCACACCCTTACCCATGTCCCACCCCACCCTCCTACCCACACCGCACCCGCACCCTTATTTAGTTTTTAGTTTTTTTTTAAAAAATATCTTTTTTAAAATATTTTTTTCTCATCCTAAATATACACCCTCCATCCCCACCCTCCAACCCCTACCCCCACCCCAAAAAAAATATTAATTATTTTTATTTTTTAAAAACCTTTTTCATGGATAATATTTTCTTGAAAAATATCTTTCCTCAATACCGAACACACCCATAGTATATTTTATTTCATTGGTATAATGTTTGGTGACTTTCATTATCAAAATTGAACTTGTTTTTTCTTATTTTTTTGAGTTGGAATTCAAATTGTAGTTACAAGAGGTAAATATCAATATGTTAATATTCATAAAATTAAGTGGGTCAAATTGGACGAGTCACGATCCAACCCAAGTTTTAGCCCATTTGAGCCCAACCCATTTGAACCCAAAGTAAATTTGGGTTGGTCTGGACCCAACCCAATTTCTAATTCAATCCATTTTAATATCTCCATTTTCAGCCCAACCCGCCCATTTGACACCCCTATGGGGTTTCTTCAAATCCACTCAAATCAAGCCCAAATTTCAGATTCCAACCTAAATAATACTAGATGCAAAAAATCTAGTATAGAAACTACAATAAGGACTCAAAAAACACAAACATTTTTGGGGTTTTGGGAAAAATGAATTTTCCAATTTTTATTTCTTATTTTCAAGATAACAAATCCCAAGACTAGAATCATTGGAACGATCCTAAGCTCGACTCTGATACCAAATGATAACAACCAAAATACGAAAGATGAAACAAACACAAAAACTAGGAGAAGCAATAGAATTGAAATGCGGAAAATAAAAGATAGAGATAGATAAATAGATAGATAGACACAAGAAGATAAAGAAAAGGATAACCAAAGGATGTATCAAATTCTAAGACCTCCCTTTACATTACCTAAAAACACCTATCTCCTACGATGACCGAGAGGGAATCATAACACCCAATCAACCAACGTTTCTAAACAAATATTCAACAAAAGATTATCCAAGCTACGCCATCTCAAGAGTTTCTTAACATAAATATTCATCAAAAACTAAGGAAAATAAAGGTGGATGCTACTATTTATAGCTATGGGATATTTATTACAAATATGGGCCCAAAAGTGACCCAATTCAGTAAATTTAGGCTGCCATGGCCACATGTCCATGTAGGTGAGGGTACAGATGCCATATGTGGGCACATGTCAGTGCGCAGACTCTATATATAGGTGTAGATGAGCACATGCGAGCGCAGGTGAGGGCGCATGCCATTCCAAAATGCTTTCCAGCTCCTCTTGACTCCCCAATGACCTCCCCAATGGCTTTCTTAACTCCAAGCTACCCTCCACACGTGGTATTGTACTCTTGGGTGCTTGAAAAGGGTTTTCCAAATCTATTCTTGCATCCTTGAAATGATCAAGGCTTGGATCTCTTTGTGTCGACCTTGAATTATAGGTATTAAAAGGTTAATATCGGCTTGGCTTGTATCTTGTTGTTTGGTTACCCCGGTTCACCAGCGTTTCCACATACGACAATTTTTTATTGTACATTTTTGATACATAATTGTATATATCAGATAGACACATTTATACACCATTATATAATATTGATACATTACATAACTGTTTATGTAACATCTATGTATTGTATAAACAATATATGTGGATGTATGTACATCTTTAATACATAGATATACATTATATATAGGTACAAACTTTGTCCTATATTGGTATGATTTTGGAAATAAACCAAAATTCATGCTATTCTCTAAATGCTCTCTACATGTCGAAACCCTACCAACACTAAATCACCAATAAACTTTAGATCATGACCATTTAGGTTGTTGGTCAGTCTTTAATAGAGATTGGCTAGGCTTATTCTTTGACATCTATAGATTTGTTCCCACACATATATCACCCAAAATTGAAAAAAAAAACCATGATCTTTCCTAACAAACCTATAGAGTTGCCTACCGAGAAAACATACAATCTAAATAATAAGCATAATACTGAGGAGAGTCATGACGAGAAAGTCAAAAAATAAAGTATGCTAATTGTGTGAGACCAGTTAATTTAAAAATTCAAAGTAAAGAGGATCCATTGGGATTCATTACATATCAAAGAGTTGACATTTGACAATGGAATTTCTAGAGTGACTTGGACTGAGGAGGAGGTCAAAAAATGAATATTTACAACACACAATTATTGGTAAAATTTTATATGCCTGGATTAATCTGGAGGACCTTAGATTGCAGATTCCAAAAAAATGTAATATTAAAGGAGATTGTAAGATTGGTTAGATTAGAGATAGGTACATTCTTATGAGATTTAATCTCATGGAGGATTTTGTTAACATGATGGCCAAAATGCTTACTATATCATGGCAAAGGATGGAATTGCATATTAGATGAAACCTTTGATAGATGACACTAAGTTCAAGGTAGATGAGGAAACTATTCAAGCTGTGACTTGGATTTCTTGCCAAAATACTGCATGAATTACATGCTTCAAGGATATAATAAAGAGGAATGTGTCACGCCCCAAATCACATTGAGGTGTACTGGCACCCAAAGCCGATAAGGCCCGAGAGAACCAATCTTTGCTCATGAACACTCATATGCATATCTCTGTGTGAACATCATTACATCTATATGCAACTATGTGGAAGTCATGGAAACATATGCTATATATATATGGAACTTGGCCATTAGAGCCATCAAGTCAAAATGAACGTACATATCTTACATTCAGTTTCCCACATAAGTCTACAAAGCCTCTACAGATACATAACTATGACAAACCTAAAGTCGGGACAACACCCCGCTCTATACTCATATACAATATCAAGCAAATGTAAATAATGACTCGGAAAGCCCCGAACCAACTGGAGCTCACCCATATTCTGCGGATATCTCATAGCCTACTGAGGAGGTCTACTGGCTCCTGTGCCTACAGCAAGTAAGGTAAATTCCCCAAGAGGGGTCAGTACGAAGAAAGTACTGAGTATGTAAGGCCATATGAAACTGCATGATACCTGAATACTTCATGAAGTTAAGCGTAAGAGAATAATCAATATGGATAGATCTCGGTTATGAATATATGGAACCATGTTCATTACTTCCATTATTCTCATTACTTGATCATTCATTCTTATCATCATCAATCTTATAATCTCATTCTTATTTATATATTCATGCAAGGGATATTTTCTCATTTCTTTTACAACTATCTTCATTACTGTTCATCCACTAGTTAGTGGTTCATAATATTTTACTGATCATCCACCTTTTAGGTGGGTCATAATATAATACCGGACATCCAACTGATTAGTGGGCTATAATATAAACCGGATATCCAGCTGATCAGTGGGCAATAGTCATATATATAATAATATCGGACATCCAGCTGATCAGTGGGCTATAATAAATAAATATATTATACCGGACCTCCACCATTGGTGGGCTATAGTAAATAAATATATATAATACCGGACCTCCACCATTGGTGGGCTATAATAAATAAATATATATATAATACCGGACCTCCACCATTGGTGGGCTATAATATAATAACATAGCATAATATTGGGATTGTCCATTTGAACTTATACCCTTTAGATTGTGATCCATACTCAATGAAACATAAAGTAACCATGTGTACATTACTTCTTTGCATACTTCTTTCCTTTACATTTGTTATGAGAGTGATACATTGGTGATTGAAACATTATTGGTCACGCGTATATACATTATTTCATTCCTTTACTTTCATGAGATTGATACATTAGTAGTTATAACATCTTCATTCTTTACTTGTGAGAGATTGTGAGAAATTGATACATTAATTATAACATTGTTGGAACTATGAAACATAATATTATTAGGACTTTATAACGTAACACTTTTGGAACCTTAGGATGATGATCAATGAATAAGACACATGTGGATATCAACTGTTCCAACCTGAGATGCGATACCTTAGAACACTTTAGAACTTTTGACATATTAGCCAATGAATATAAGTCAACAAATGGACATGAGTCATATGAATCACCATTAAACAATGAATAAGGAACATGTGAGTAACACTAGTCAACAACCGAAAATGGAATACCTTAGAGCATTTCGAAATCGAATAAGTACAATGACAATGTGAACGCTATATGTGCTGCAGGAAGATACGGAAAGAGTAACCTTACATACCTTGTCTTCCCAATGTGAATACACAGACCTATATAATAATCCATCTTCTTCCTTACATTTTACTCTACAACACAATTACATTACGAAGCTCAAGTCAACCATTAACCATGTTACAAGTGCATAAAACGACAATGGATTACATGACTACCATATAACGTCATTTCGCCCTCTTATATTACCATTATTGCATCACCAAACCAACAATACCATAACATGTCACACAGTGACCAAGGCATCATAAACCAATAACATTTCACACCAACTTTACCCTTTATACTCCCATATTAACACTACGTCACAATTACTCCTTCAAGTCATCTCAATACCTTCCGTAACAACACATGAACAACAATACATAATTGATACCATCCAAAATACCTTCGGGATACTCCTTTAAAGTCATTCAAAAGGTATCACAAGTTGATAATTGCATCCATGAAGGGTATAGGGGTTTCGGGGGGGGGGGCAGAGGGATGCAAAAACAATAAATTTGGAGTTCTGGGCCGACCTTCTAAGCTACCTGCACCCGCAGGTGGATGACCTGCATCCGCAGGTTCCCTTTGGAATTATCCAGAGGCACCTGCGTTGGCACCTGCGCCCGCAGGTGCTCCAGTATCGAGGGCGGATGCCCGTTTCAGCCTCCGGAGGACATTTTAGGGTCCTTTTTTTGCCATGAATGATCCATGATCATAAATAAGATTATAATAACATATTTTAGATCATCTTAGATGCCAATGAACAGCCATGGCTTCACAACGCACATAAACATCACCAAAACTACATTTCCCTTTCAATACGTCACCGGTTCCATGTAAAATTTCACAACCACAAGTCCAAACGTTACACACAAAGGGAAAGCAAGTTAAGGAAATAACCACATATTAAATATTGCTATTTAATCCATAAAGTTCACTTCCTTCAAGATCACAAGTCTCCTTTCAAGTTACAAGGCAAAACCCCTTTACCGATTTAGCAAAAATAGACTATTTTACACATAGTGGATTTCTCAATACTTTATCAACATAATCAACATCATCCACACCATATTACATGCATATAATATATTAAACCATGAGAATAAATACTTACCAAAGCTTGGAAATGGATGATCTTGTCCAAAAGAGTTTGTTGCTTAGGGTTTGAGAGAAGAAAAATATTTTGGGAAATTTCTAGAAATGGCAAGTGTATTATATGGATTAAAATCTGATTTTCCCCTAATTATATAGTCTCCTCATGGTGATTTTAAACCAAACACTTGGTCCAATCATGATATAGCAACTTGGTCTCACAAGAATGGGTCGAGAATGGGTCAAATACCCCTTTTGGGCCATGTCTTATATGTCTCTTTGGGCCTCCATTGAGCCCAATAGTTCAAGATTAATTTTGGCCCATCAAATTTAATGTATAATTCCTCAAAACTCCCATGTTTAATTAATTCCATAAATGTTACGGTAGTCAACTAGGTTTGGAAATATACGGGGATGTAACACAGAATGTAGATATTTTCACCATGAATTAACAATTAAGAGACAAGAGGGGGAGAAGGAAGAAGGGGAGATGTATAAGGGGTCTAACAATCACCAAAATAGATATTACAATTGAGAAAAGGTGTTGGGCAACATGAAGAAATGGAATCCAACTAACAAGGGGTTTAGGTTGTTGATGCGATCTAAGACACATAAGTAGTAATGAAGAGCAGAAATTAAAGAAAATGATTGAGAAAGATAATGATAGACTCAAATAGGAATTTGAAAAGCAACCAATAGGTGTATCAAACCCAAATACCTCCATTCACATTAACCTACAAGCACTTAATCTCCTACGTTGACCTCGAGGGAATTGAATTCACCCTGCAACCAATCGTTTCAAACCAAGGGTTCAAAACAAGCTTCACCAAGTTCAACTATCTAAGAGTATCAATATTCAATATAAACTAAGGAATGAAAACCTAGACTTAGCTATTTATAGTCATGATTATTTAATACATAAATGGCACAAAAATGGCACTTAAAAGAAATTAAGAAAGTAGCCCAAAATGGCAACTTTACACTCATGTCCCACTTGAAGATTTGTCAACTGCTTGACAAATCATCAACTCCACCATCAACCTCTTAAAGACTCATCAACTCAACCGTCAACACTTGAAGATTTGTCAACCAAGTCGTCAACACTTGAAGACTCATCAACCAAGTCGTCAACAAATTGAAGACTCGTCAAATGAACCGTCAAGTGTGGTAGATTCCCATTTGTACCTTTTTCAGCCCCTAGCCCAATTATCATGATATGGAACCTTTTGGATGGTATCAAAGTGTGCTTAAGTACATCCATCATCATGAGCATGCCTTGAAAAGATTGTAATTCCTGGGCTTGGCTCCTTGTGAATGGTTTAAAGGTGACTCGGGTCGCATCATTCTATCCTTCTTGAAGAGAATTTATCCTCAAATTTAGCTCATCATCACCACAAACATAAAATAGTGAGAGGTCACACACGTTGAACATTTTATGGACTTGATACTTGGGGGGTAGATCAATCTTGTAAGCATTATCATTGAGTTACTCAAAGACTTGAAATGGAACATCTCCTCTAGACATCAACTTTTCTTTCCTTTTGTTTGGGAACCTCTCCTTGAAAAAGTGAATCCATACCCAATCTCCTGATTCAAGCAAAACTCTTTTTCTCCCTTTGTTTTTCTTCTTAGTAGTCTCTTGATTCTTCTTCTCAATTTGGAGCCTCACTTTCTCATGATATTTCCTCATGGCTTCGAATCTTTTTTCACCATCTAAACTCACAACAACATCTTGAGACAAAGGGGTGAGATCTAAATGGGTTAGTGGATTAAAACCATAAACAACTTCAAAGGGGGTCATGCCAATAAGATTATCAATAACTCTATTATAGGCAAATTCAACTATAGGCATATGTTTTTCCAAAGATGTCAATTTCCCTTTCACCATGGACCTAAGCATAGAACCTAAAGTTTTATTCACCATTGTAGTTTAGCCATCAATTTATGGGTGACAAGAGGTAGAAAACAATAATCTCATCCCATGACGGCCCCACAATGCCTTCCAAAAATTGATAAGGAACTTAGAGTCCCTATCACTCACTATGGTCTTGGGAATACCATGCAACTTGACCACATTCTCAACAAATAAAGATGCAAAATGATAAGCATCGTCATATTTGTTACATGTAATAAAATAAGCCATTTTAGGGAATTGGTCAACTACCATAAGAATACTATCTTTCCCTCAACTAGACCTTGGTAAACCCAATAAAAGTCCACAGAAATATCAAACCAAGGTCTTTGAGGGATTGGGAGAAGGGCATACATGACTTTAGAAAGGAACCTAGTTTGGTACCTTTGCATCCAACACATTAGCCACAAATTTTAGCGACATTGAATCGCATTTTAGGCCAATAGAATTGCTCTTCTATAAATCCCAAGGTCTTAACAATACCAAAGTGACCCATAAATCCCCCACCATGTGCCTCTATCAGAAATAGTTTCAAAAGTTTATAGGCACACATAGTCTCTTGCCTTTGAACAAGAAACCATCAGTCTTAGTATATGGAGTAGAAGATCTATCCCTAATCCATCTTTCCCTTTCCCATTCCTCATAATCTTGGAATATTTGAGTAAAAATGGGGTCCTTGGAATATAGTGTCATCAAATATTCAAAACCAAGCAACTTAAAAGACAAAGTATTTATCAAAACATATTTCCTTGACAAGTCATCGGCCAACACATTCTCTTTTCCCTTTTTATATTAAATTACATAGGGAAAAGTTTCTAGGAATTCAATCCATTTGGTATGCCTCTTGTTCAGCTTACCTTGAGCCCAAAGATGTTTTAAGGACTCATGGTCAGTCTGGATCACAAACTCTTTTGTCCACAAGTAATGTTGTCAATTGCCCATTTCTCTAATTAAAGTATACAATTCAAGAGCATAGGTCAAATAGTTTAAAGTTGCACCTTTAAGCTTTTCACTAAAGTAAGCAATAGATTTTTTGTTCTTGCATTAAGATGGCTCCAATGCCTACCTTACTAGCATTATATTTAACTTTAAAAATCTTCTCAAAATTGGGCAATTATAACAATGGAGAAGAGCTGAGCATGGATTTTAGGTCTTTAAAAGCTTTTGCTTGCTCATCACCCCACTTAAAAAGTTAATCCTTTTGGATTATCTCGGTCAAGGGAGCGGTTATGGTGCTAAATCCTTGGAAAAATCACCTATAAAAACCAGCCAACCCATGAAATCTTCTAACAATGCTTATGATTTTTGGAGTTGGCCAATTCTTAATGGCATCTATGTTAGATTCATCCACTTCGACTCCTCTTAAGGTTACAACAAATCCTAAGAATACAACTTCATCCATACAAAATGAGCATTTTTCAAGATTGGCATAAAGTTGTTCTCTTCTAAGTACATCAAAGACACTTTTCAAGTGCTCAACATGTTCATTTAGGGACTTGCTATAAATTAAAATATTATCAAAGTATGCCATAACACATTTTTTTAAAAATGGTTTCATCTCATGGTTCATCAATCACATGAAAGTACAAGGAACATTGGTAAGCCCAAAAGGCATGACCATCCATTCATATAGACAAAATTTAGTCTTGAAAGTGGTTTTCCACTCATCATTGGGGTTCATCCAGATTTAGTGGTGCCCACTCCTAAGGTTAATTTTTTAAAACAAATAAGAACCGTTGAGTTCATCTAACATGTCATCTAATCTAGGGATAGGGTGGCGATACTTTACCATTATCTTATTGATTGCCCAAAAATTAATACACATGTGCCATGTTCTATCTTTCTTTAGAACCAACAAAACTAGGATGGCATACAAACTCATGCTTTTCTTTATATAGCCCTTGTTGAGGAGTTACTCAACTTGTGTTTGAAGCTCTTTTATGTCTTCCAAATAGCTTGGTTAGGTTGGTTTGTTTGGCAATTGAGAACCTAACACTTAGTCAATTTGGTGTTCAATACGCCGAAGAGGGGGTAATCCACTTGGAAGCTCCTTGGGGAAGACATCATCATAATGTCGCAAAATAAAGGAAATAAAATTAGGAAGAAAAGAATTAGAATGGTTAGTTCATAACACATGATCCTTATGTGTGATAAGGATCAAGAACTTCTCTTCTTTATCTTCCTCCCTAATATCTTTGTACCTAGACAACATCACCATTTGACCCTTTGCCTTCAACTTTCTTCTCTCTTATTATTCATCAATATCCTCTTCTTTATGCTCTTTTTCTCATTATTTCTTACCCTTCTCTTTTAGCTCTCTCATTATTTGATATACCTCATCCACTTTTAAAGGTAAAAGGTGGTGAAGGACATATTATGACTATTCAACTCAAGAAAATACCTTTTGGTTGTTCCATTATGCTTGGTTGAATTATCATATTACCATGGTATTTTAAGAAAGACATGACAAGCTTGCATTTGAATTACATCACATATCACTTCATCATGGTAGTTCCTAATTTTAAACTTAATCACCACTTGCCTTTGTGATGAGTCAACAATTTGTGACTCATTATCTATACAATTAATACTAAAATGATGTCCTCAATGCCTATTTTGAGTCAATTCTTATGGTAATTTGGTTACATGTAGGTAATAAGGCTGAAGAAACTACCAAAGGAAGACAAAGTCCATAAAGGAGCAAAATCTTAGAGAAAATAAAGATGTGATGAATGTTAAATTTGTAAGAACAAAGTATGGCATCACAAAAGCCAAGTGTGTATCGCACAAGGTGTGTGCTAGATGCACACCAAGAGAAAGGGTCGCACAAGTAGACAGATTCTAAAGAAAGCCTATAGTGATGATTTTACAAGCAGGGGTTGAGTTGTGTGTATCACTGTAATGACCCAAAGCATTGCTATGTTAAAAACCATCTTAGAAAAATGTTTTAACTAAGAAAATCCTTGTTTTACACCTTGTATGAATTATTTCATGGGAAAAAGTTATGGCCCAAATTTAATTTAGCTGAAATTTGGAAAGTTGGGCCAGGCCTACTAACCCACAACCACAGTGACACTTCTGTCGCTGCAGTGGTGCCACTGTAATGAAATTTTTATCACCACAGTGGCAGTCAGACAGTAGACAGCCCAAGGGTTAATTAAAACCTTCATTTAGCTGAGCCTCCTTGTGTCATCTTTTTCCTCTAAACACTTCAAGTGAACCTATTACCTAGAACAATAAGGATTTGGAGGACAAGCTCTATGAGGGAGAGTTCAAAGTATTTCCGATAGATTTTTGATGTTAGCAAAAGGCAAGACATGTGTTGTCACAGCCCGAATCCCATTGGGGCCGGACTGGCACCCAAAGTCGATATAGCCCCAGAGAACCAATCTTTGCTCATGTACATTCGTATGCATATCCTCGTATGAATGTTATTATACCTCATGCAACTATGCGGAAGTCATGGACATGGAAACATATGCCATATATATATATAAAACTTGGCCGTTGGGGCCATCAAGTCAAAACGGACATTCATCTCTTACATTCATATACCCACATATGTCTACAAAAGCCTCTAACAGATGCATCTACAAGATCAACTTAAAGTCGGGACAAGTCCCCGCTTTATACAACATTTATAACAACAAAACAAATGTACAGTTGTGACTCGGAAAGCCCCAAACCAACTGGAGCTCACCAATGATCTGTTGTCACGCCCCGAATCCTATCGGGACGGATTGGCACCCGTAGCCGATAAGGCCCGAGAGAACCAAGCTATGCTTACATTCATTCATATGCATGCCATAAGAAACACCACTATCATGTAAGAATATAAAAGGCCAATACCGGAGATCATGGAACATGACGACATATATATATATATGTGTGAAACTTGGCCTTCAAGGCCATCAAGTCATCCGGACATACATCTATATCTTCCACATTCATTTGCACACCCACATACGTCTACAAAAGGCTCTAACATAAATACATACACGACCAACCTAAGTTCGGGACAAGCCCCTCTTTAAATAATATTTACAATACCAAAATCAATGTACAACTTGGACACGGAAAGCCCCGAACCAACTGGAGCTCACCAAAGATCAGTATATGTCCTGCAGCTTACTGGGGAGGTCTAGTAGAACCTGTGCCTGCATCAAGTAAGGTAAATTCCCCAAGAGGGGTCAGTACGAAGAATGTACTGAGTATGTAAGGCTGTATGAAACTGAATCAGTATATAAGAACTTTCATGGAAAAATAATCACAAGAGACATGCCCATTATGGATAGCCATGAATATATATATATTTGGAACTGCGTGCATTACTTTTGATACTTACTGTAATTTTGTACCTCTTCTTACTTGCTTGCCAGTCATTAGTTATATATATATATATATATATATATATATATTTGCCCGAGCCCAACTGATCAGTGGGAAAATAATACCGTCATGCATGTGTTCATGTCACCCCATGGATACACCCAATATGTTGGGATAGTCATCATGAAGGTGTGTTCTTTCACCCCATGGATATCGTCATGAAGGTGTTTATTACACCCCATGGATAAACTCATTATATTAGGATCGTCATCATGAAGGTGTTTATTTCACCCCATGGATACACTCACTCATGAAAGATTATTACATTGAGGATTATGACATTTTTGGAAGCACACATATATGCATTTTGTTATCCTTCACTTCATGAGATTGATACTTTTGATAATTGTAACATTATTGAAAGCTTTGGAACACAACATTGTTTGAACTTGGAATCATGTCTATAATTATGTTATACATGAATGACAATTGATCAAGAATAATATATATATGATCAACACTAGATGATAACATGAAATGAGATGCCTTAGGACATTTCGGGAATAAGTAGGTACCATAACAAGGTGTACACTATATGCTGCAGAAGGATACGGAAAGAAGAACCTTACATACCTCGTATTCTCAATACGAATATACAATCTTAGATGTGCATACAATGTCCCGCTCCTTCCTTATATTTCACTCTACAACACAACTACATAACGGAATTTACATTAACCACCAACCACCTTTCAAATGTACATAACGTCAATGAGTTACATGTTTGCCTTTAAAATGTCATTTCCCCCTTGACAATACCATTGATAAAAGCATCATACCAATAATCCAACAATATTCCCAACATTGACCAAAATAGCATAAACCATTAGCATGTCACACCAAGTTCATACTTTCCATTCTTCATCACCACAACATCACAATTATTCCATCAAATTACTTCACTACACCTCACAACAACAAATCGACCAAAATCCCATAATTTACACTTATATGAAAATAACAAGTTTAATAACATAATCACACCATACATGTTGTTATTTCATCCATACCATGCTCTTTCATCAAACTCACAAGTCATATTTCAAGTTATAATTCCATGGAATTCAAATCTTTCACAAAAACACAAAGTACCATATCCAACACTTTCAAGCATAACCAACATGATTTACATACTCTCCCATGCATATAATATATTATTCCATAAGAATAATTACTTACCTAAGCTTGAAAATTGATGATTTTGCTCCAAGAAGTTGGCTTAGGGTTCTT
Organism: Capsicum rhomboideum; assembly: GCA_031232105.1. Lineage (NCBI taxonomy): Eukaryota > Viridiplantae > Streptophyta > Magnoliopsida > Solanales > Solanaceae > Capsicum > Capsicum rhomboideum. The sequence continues at coordinate 60,239,458 of CP124718.1, forward strand.
GAGAGTTGAGAGAAATTTGGGAAATTTTTAGAAATTGTGTAGTGTACTCCTTTGAATAAAATCAGATTTTTCCACTTATTTATATTCCCTCAAGTCTCCTTGGCATTAAATTCCATGTATAAGTGGTCAAGGGTGAAGAATGGGTCATTTGACCCATTTTGGCCCATGTCTTGTTTCTATTTTTGGGCCTTTTATTGAGCCCAATTCACTCAACCCAATAAAATCCATAATTTATCATGTTTAAATCATCTCATACGTGTTACAACAATATTCCCACTCATGTTATTCATATTCGTAGCCTCAATCCCAAAAACAAGTTATTCTAGCCACGTATGACCTATTTTGACCATAAGGGTAAAACCGTCATTTTAATGCCAAATTCGTTCTCGAGTAATTTTATCATACTAATATAATACTTTACTCATTTCATGTATATACTCATGTTTGTAGAAGAAACATGGCAAAAATTAGCTTGGTACATCCCCGGGTACCCTTGGGACTTAGAAATTTCCAACTTTTGAAAAAAGTGGCAAAACCCAGCCTGGCACGCCCTAACCTTAGTTTTTCAAAAAATTCCATTTTTCGACTTATCTTCGCGGGTTTGGTTAGATACTTCAAGTCCTATTCTTTAACTTACTTCTTAACCTTAATATACTTTGTTTAGAGGTCCTCTTAGCCTCATTTTGAACCCCACAAATGCTCCACGAAAATCACAAAAAACCTCCTACGAAGGGCTAATCGCATGTACGAGGCCAAATTTCAATTTTGTCATAATTAACATTACCAAATACATGCTTATAGTTCTCAACACCTAAGTACACATTATTTAATGTCATCAAGTAGGGTTGGGAAGGTACGGGGTGTTACATTCTCCCCCCCTTAGAAACATTCGTCCTCGAATGTTAATAGTATCGCTTCAATTACCACAAATGCATCTCTATACTAGCATACATATACATAAACACTTAAGTCTCATGAACACTTACTTTTTATTGCTCCGCTTCCGTGCTTTGAACTTTTTGTTCCATTTGAAATAGATAGGGGTACTTGGATTTCATCATTTCTTCAGCTTCCCATGTGATCTCCTCTACTTGTTGATTTCGCCAAAGGACTTTCATGGAAGCTATGTCTTTATTCCTCAATCTTTTCACTTGTCGATCTAGAATAGCAATGGGTACATCTTCATAAGTAAGATCCTCTATAACTTGAACATCTTCAATTGGAACAATACGAGATGGATCTCCTATGCATTTTCGAAGCATCGAAACATGAAATACTGGGTGGACTGAGGAAAGTTCCTGGGGTAGTGCCAACTCATACGCAACTTGCCCAAATCTTCTAATGATTTCATATAGGCCTATGTAATGTGGACTCAATTTCCCTTTCTTTTCGAACCGCATTACCCCTTTCATCGGTGACACCTTTAAAAATACCCAATCACCTATGGAGAATTCAAGCCCTCTTCTTCTAACATCGGCATATGACTTGTGATGACTTTGAGCCATTTGTAACCTCTGTTGGATCACTTTAACTTAATCCATATCTTGATGAACAATATCTGGCCCCAGTAAAGCAGTTTCACCTGCTTCAAACCATCCAATTGGTGATCTATATTTCCTTCCGTACAAAGCTTCATAAGGTGCCATTTTAATACTTGAATAATAGCTATTGTTGTAAGCAAATTCAATAAGAGGCAAATGGTCATCCCAATTGCCTTGAAAATCTAACGTACAAGCTCGTAGCATATCTTCAAGTGTCTGAATAGTACGTTCTGCTTGTCCATCAGTCTGAGGATGGAAAGCCGTACTCAAATTCACCTGTGTACCCAAACTCTGCTGAAAATGTCTCCAAAAGTGCACTGTGAACTGTGCTCCTCTGTCTGATGTAATGGAAAGTGGAATACCATGCAACCACACTATTTCTGTAACATACAATTTTACGTAATCCTCAGCTGTATAGGTGGTCTTCACTGGTAGAAAATGCGCTGATTTGGTAAGCCTGTCCACTATAACCCATATAGAATCAAATTTCCATAATGTACGAGGCAAACCTGTAATGAAGTCCATATTAATCATATCCCATTTCCAGACTGGAAGATAGATACATTGCATGTAACCTCTCGGTTTCTGATGTTCTACTTTCACTTGTTGACAGTTCGGGCATTGAGCGATAAATTCTTCAATGTCCTTTTTCATATTTCCCCACCAATACACTGCCTTTAAATCATGGTACATTTTAGTAGCACCCGGATGAATAGAATAACGTGAGTGATCCACCTCTGTCATAATTTGTTTCCTCAACTCATCTACATCTGGTACACATAATCTACTTTGGCATTAGAGCACCCCTTCTTGTGTAAGATCAAATGCTTTTGTCGAATTCTGTTGTACATTTTCCTTTAGCTGCAATAAAATAGAATCTGCAAACTGCTTCTCTTTCACTTCAGCTATTAAGGAGGATTCCACTGCATTCTGCACAATAACCCCTTCTTCTGGAGATTCAATAAGACGAACTCCCAAACTGGCTAATTGATGTAGATCTTTGATTATCTCATGCTTTTCAGTCAATTGGCCACTAGTGCTTTCTACTGCCTTATGGCTCAATGTATCAGCTACTATATTTGCCTTGCCTAGATGATAAAGAATATCAATATCATAGTCTTTTAAGAGTTCTAACCACCTTCGTTGCCTCAAATTGAGTTCCTTCTGCTTAAAAAGATATTGCAAACTTTTGTGATCCGTATAGATATCAACATGAACCCCATATAAATAATTACGCCATATCTTTAAAGCAAAAACTACCGCTGCCAATTCAAGATCATGTGTGGGATAATTTTTCTTATGTGGCCGCAACTGTCATGAGGCATATGCTATGACATTACCGTGTTGCATCAATACACATCCGAGGCCAATCCCGGAAGCATCACAATATATTGCATAACCTTCTATGCCTTCGGGAAGTACTAAAACTGGAGTGGAGGTTAATTTATCTTTCAACTTTTGGAAACTTTTCTCACACGCATCATTCCACTGAAATTTAACTGCCTTATGTGTAAGCTTTGTTAACAGTGCAGCAATGGAGGAAAAACCTTCCACAATTCTTCTGTAATAACCTGCTAGTCCAAGAAAACTACGAATTTCTCTGGGTGTCGTAGGTCTTGGCCAATTTTTCACTGCTTCAATCTTTTGTGTATCAACCTGTATCCCTTCGTCTGACACAATGTGACCCAAGAATGCAACTGATTTTAACCAAAACTCACACTTGGAGAACTTGGCATATAACTTACGCTCATAGAGAATCTGTAACACTTACCGTAAGTGATTAGCATGGTCCTCTGGTGATCTTGAATAAGACAGGATGTCATCTATAAATACCGTGACGAACACGTCCAGAAATGGCTTAAACACCCTATTCATCAAATCCATGAACACAGTTGGTGCATTTGTTAGTCCAAATGACATAACTAAAAATTCATAATGGCCATACCGTGTTCGAAAGGCTGTCTTGGGTAAATCTTCTTCTCTAACTCTGACCTGATGGTAACCCAACCTCAAGTCGATCTTTGAAAAACACTTGGCACCCTGTAACTGATCAAACAAATCATCAATTTGAGGGAGGGGATATTTGTTCTTGATCGTTACCTTATTCAATTGCCGATAGTCGATGCACATTCTCAATGTACCATCTTTCTTTCGTACAAATAAGATCGGTGCACCCCACGGAGACATACTCGGCCTAATAAAGCCTTTGTCCAGCAAATCTTTCAATTGCTCCTTTAATTCACGCAGTTCTGCTGGAGCCATTCTATATGGAGGAATAGAGATAGGCTTAGTGCCTGGAATCACATCAATGCTAAATTCTACTTCTCGTTCTGGAGGTAAGCCTGGAAGATCTTCTGGGAATACATCCAGAAATTCATTGACCACTGGAATCGACTGCGGAGTTAGTGGTTCCACATCATTATCTTTCACTCACACTAAATGACACATGTACCCCTTGGCAATCATTTTCCTAGCTTTCAAATAGGAAATGAATCTTCCTCGTGGAGCCCCCACATTGCCCTGCCATTCAAGAACATTTTCTTGCGGAAAACAAAATTGCACCTTCTTGGCCCGATAATCTACCATGGCATAATAAGAGGCTAACCAATCTATTCTCATGATCACATCAAAATCCACCATGTCTAATTCAATGAGATTGGCAAGTGTATCATGACCACACACAGTTACGATATACTCTTTTTGCAACAATATATTCACCAACCGGTGTAGACACTTCAATTGAGTTAATTAATAATTCTGGTGCTTTTGTAAATTTCGCAGCAACCAATGGAGTAACTTAGAAAAATGTAGAACCGGGGTCAATCAATGCATAACATTATATGAGAATATGGATAATGTACCTGTGATGACATCAGGAGAAGCCTCTGAATTCTGTCGGTCCACTAAAGCATAAGTGCAATTCTGGACCCCAATCGTACTGGCTGCTCCTCTAGCACCTCTACCACGACCCACAAATGACACACCTCAGCCTACAGAAGGAACCGATGATGATAACACAACAGTCGATCCCGCAGGTCGCGCCACACCACCCAAGCCTCTTCATGGGCAATATCTCATCATGTGCCCCGCCATACCACACCAATAACATACATTCATCCCCCACCGGCATTCACCTGAATGAAATCGTCTACAATACTGACATAACGGGTGAAAATATCCCGCTGTCCGTGAACCACGACTTCCGCTGCTTTGCCCGGCTTGATTAAAACCCCGAGACCCTCGAAAGTGAGAGGAAGTGCCTGCCATGGAATGAGAAAATGAAGGCCTAGGTGGTCTATTAAAACTCCTAGGCCTGAACTCTGCTTGGGACGCCATGGACTGTCCCATAGATCTAGCTCTTTTGGACGGCCCTTCTTCAAATGCTTGTCTTCTTCTCCGTTGCCTCTGATCTTCCATTTTCTGTGCAAAGGCCTGTATTCTAGCTATATCCATGTACCAATTTAGGGCAGCAATAGTGCAGTCTCGTACCAAATACGGCTCCAACCTGTCCACATACTGATGTACTCTATCTGTCATTGTGGCCACTAATTTTGGAGCATAACGAGCCAAGGAATTAAATTGCAAACTGTATTCCCTGACGCTCAGATTCCCTTGATGGAGATTTACGAACTAATCCGCACGAGCCTCACAGATCTCATAGGGAAGATAGTGATCTAGGAATGCCGCTTTAAACTCTTCCCATGTAGGGGGGTTTACACCAATACCACGAGCTTTCTTCCAATCCTCATACCACAATATAGCCTCTCCCTCAATCTATAGGCCGCGAGCTCAACCTTTTCCACACCGGACACATGCATAACCTCCAGAGCCCTTTGGATTTGATCTATAAAATCTTGGGGATCTTTATTCGGGTCTGATCCAGTGAATGTGGGAGGATCTAATTTCAAGAAGTCCTGTGTTCTGCGACTAGATGCTCTCGCTGCACTGTCATCACGTGTCATTAGGCCACTTTGTCCCTGAACCTGTGCAACAACTATTCGAGTCAACATTTGGACTGCATCCTTTAAGTCCTGATCAGTGGTAGTATTTAATGGTAGATCTACAGTTGCTCCTCTCCTACTCGACTCTTCTGGAACAGAGGGAGTGGAGGAAGCTCGTGACATAAATTCATGCTCAGTATCGCCTTGATTAACTTGATCAGGTGGTGGTATACTGGTTCATTCACACCTCAACCTCTTCTTGTCATCGGCATTTTCTATATCAAAGAAAAACCAATCACCATGGTCAGTTATGATTTAACTTACAATACTAGCTCTATTGCACGATCTAGGAATGAAGAAAAGAAACAACATCCTAAATGTCCCTTAGCCTCCTACTTATAAATGTGGTGCACAACACATCGATAAGTAAGACTCTACTCAGACACGGCTTTGTAGACACCCTTAGAACAACCTGCTCTGATACCACTTTTGTCATGCCCCGAATCCCATTGAGGCGGACTGGCACCCGAAGCCGATAAGGCCCAAGAGAACCAATCTTTTCTCATGCCCACTCATATGCGTGCCTCATATGCGGGCCAATCCATCCCGATAGGATTCGGGGCATGACATCTGTATCTTTACTTATCTCTTTATCTTTTATATAATATCTTTTATAATTACTCTCATTCAAAAGAATTGCCTTCACTCAAGAGACTCGCCTCCAAGAGAGTTCTTTTGTTGATTTTACGCTCCTCATTATTATTATTAGTCTCTATCGGGGGTTTTAATATATAACATACATCCACCTTATAGGTGGGTTATAATAGAACATACATCCACTCTATAGGTGGGTTATAATAGAACATACATCCACTCTATAGGTGGGTTATAATAGAACCTATATCCACTCTATAGGTGGATTATAATGGAACATACATCCACTCTATAGGTGGGTTATAATAGAACATACATCCACTCTATAGTGGGTTATAATATATTACCTACACATTTCTTCATGTCTTACTTGGGAGAGATTGATTCATTCACTTATGAGAGATTGATATAATGATAGTCATAACATTATTAGAACTTGGAACATAACATTCTCGTAACTTTGGAGTCATAATATTGTTGGAACTTTGGAATCATTTCCACCCTACATCTATTATTTTCCTTCACTCTTGCAACCAACAAATATACATTACTTAATTTCTTTCTTTTGAGAGATTGGTATATTTGCTCATGAGGGATTGGTATATTTGTAGTCATGATATTATTGGAAAGAGCATAACATTATTAAGACTTTAGAACCATGTCCATAATTATGTAACTCATGAACAACAACGACTAATGAATGAGGGATATGTGACTTAAGAATGAATAGATTCTCCTTACGTCGTCACTTTCCTTGAAACAGTTTCTTTTAGTAGTTGCAATCATTATGAGAGCTTAGGAACTTCAGTCCATGGATAAGAGACATATGAATGCCAATCGGTCAATGAATAGGAAACATGTGGATAACAATATATATATCAAACCTAAATGAGATACCTTAGAATATTTCAGAATGGAACAACTACTATGACAATGTGAACAATAGCTGCTGCAGAAGGGTACAGAAAGAGTAACCTTACATACCTTATGATATCAATATGAATATACCATCCTAGATGTGAATACAACAATCTAGTTCCTTTCTTACGTGTCACTCTACAACACAAGTTCATAACGGAGATCACGTTAACAACTAGTTACCTTACAAGTGCATAGGATGACAATGAATTACGTGACTGCTATATAGCGTCATTTCTTCCTTTACAATACAATCCACTACATTATCATACCAACAACACCATCATATTTCACACCAAGTTTACCCTTTACACTTCCTCATTAACACTACGTTACCTTTTCTCCGTCAAGTCACTCGATAGCTTTCACAATAACACTTTAACAACAATCCATATTTTATACCATTAAAAATACCCCCGGCATACTCCTTTATAGTCATTTAAAAGGTACCATAAGTTGATAATTGCATCCATAAAGGGTATAGGGGTTTCGAGGGGTCAAAGAGATGCAAAAACAATCGAAACGAACTTCTGGGTTGACCTGCAAAGACACCTGCACCGCTAGAAGGTGGATGAAATGAATCCAAAGGTGACCCTTGGCAGTATCCAGGGGCACCTGCGAAGTCACCTGCACCTGCAGGTGCTTCGTCTGCGAGGGCGGGTGCCCATTTTGGCCAAAAAGGGTCTCTTTTGGGTCCTTTTATGCCATGAATGGTACATGATCTTAACTAAACTTCTCTTGACATATTTTATATCATCTTGGATGCCAACAGTCAGCCATGTTTTCACAACACACATGAACATCACCAAAACCACACTTTTCCTTCAATACACCACCCAATCCATGCACAATTTTGCAATAACGATTCCAAACATTATGTACAAGAATAAAACAAGTTAAGGCTATAATCACATCTCACATGTCAATATTTAACCCATCAAGTTCACTTCCTTCAAGACCACAAGTCCATTTTCAAGTATACAAGGCAAAAACCTTCACCGATTAAGCAAACGTAAATTGTTTCACATATAGTGAACTTCTCACACTTCACCAACATAACCAACATGATTTACACCATATTAAATGCATATAATATATTAAATCATAAGAAAAAACACTTACCAAAGCTTTTCAAGGAGTGATCTTGTCCCAAGTGGAAGATAGCTTAGGGTTTGAGTGTTGAGAGAATGAATGTCTAGAAAATGGCATGTGTAATATGGTGAATAAATCTGATTTTTGGCCTTATAATATGGTCATCCTTAGACACTTAAGTCAAAGATGAGGTGTTACTTGGGTCACTTGATGAATGGGTCACTTTCCCCTTTTTGGGCCAAGTCTTTTTGCCTAATATTTGGGCCTTAATTGAGCCCAATTCATTAGATTAAATTCAGCCCACTTAAATTAATGCATAATACCTCAAAACTCCCATGTCCAAATAATTCCATGAAGGTTTCGGCAATCAACTAGGTTCGGACATGTAGGGGTTGTTACATGTGTGGGGTAACTCTCTGCTCTCTATAGCAGTGGAATTCATCTATCGGGTAGGTTATGGTTAATTTTAATAGACATGCGGCTAGATGCATATGATAATGATAGTGATATCAGGAGATTTTATGCCTTAGGCCTTCGGGCATAGAGTTTAGTTGGATGGAATAATAATAACCAACTAGGAAGTTGGTTGATGTGCTAAATAATGAGTTATTGAATCTGTCATGTTTTTAAATTGTCCAAGGGTATAAGTTTTTTATGAGCTAGAAGTGTGTTAATGAATGAAAGCATATTAATGGGGTAGAAAAAGGGTTAGCATGACTACGAAGGTAATGAGAGTGAGTTAGGGCTACAGAATTCTTTCGGTAGGTTCATAGGAGTCCGGTAAAACTCAGATTAAGAATAGAGAGAACAGGTAGGAGATACTTGGGTGTAGTGATGCGTGTAAATGGGTGGTAAGAGTTGTGATATTATGCATATGGTGGTGGTAAGTAGTTGGTCATCACAATATGGATATAGTCGGGGTAGAAGGAAAGGGAAGGAAAAGATAAACTTAGTATCCGGGATAGAGGTCGTTAGTTAGTATAAGCATGAGTGAGTGGTAGGCATACCATCCAGTATTGGTGTTTTAGGTGGAAGCATAAATGATGACTTAAGGGTATGAGTGTACATTAGGTGAGTGCAAGTTGTCGGATGCCACATAGAATTGGTGTACTCTATGTTTTCATATATACATATAGATATCCATATATATAAAAATATATAAGATAAGCACGTGAATAGCCTTCGATACTATAGAGTTGGTTAATTGTAGGAAAGGCTAGCTTGACTCTATACTTACAAGTGAATTGGATGTTGTGATTTGCTTTTGGGCATTACTCGTGATTACTCATTACATCATGTATTAAAAATTTGATATTGAGATGATACTGATATTGAGATGATATTGAAATGATATTAATATTCAGATGATGTTGAGATGATATATAGATCGGGTGTCACTCCAACATTGTTATTGGATTAGATACCACGTCAGTATTGGTACATGGACTAAGCTCGTCCCCTACAAGTCATAACTAAGAGTCCCTACTGACTCTAATATATGTGTACACCTTTTATGCATGCATTCATTATTTCATTGAACATATGTATTGTGGTGATCATTGTTGAAAAGGAATTGCCTAAGTGTAAGTGATGTATTGCATATCTATATATATTTTGAGGTAAAGGGTTATGACTGTACTTGGTTCGTCTTATGTGTCATATATATAAGGGATATTGGGTGACCCGAGATAGTCCTTATAGTATTTTAGATAGTCAGGCTAATAATCTTATCGGCATATATTAGAGGTGTAGTGAGTCATGATTATGTTGGGAGTAGAGTCGTAGGGCTATTAGTGAAGAAATAGGGAACTTAAGAAGGATCCAAACTATCAAAGGAGAAAGGTAATTTTTTTTTTAAATGGCGGGTAGGTTATAGAGATATTAAGGGCAACATGACAAAGACCCAAAGAGATGGGCATTAGGAGGTTTAGTTATTCAAAACTTTAACTGATTTCATCCCTATTTACTATTGTTGTTATTTATTTATAACCCTAGTCAGCTGATATACCTACCAGTACGTGTGGTTGTACTGATACTGCACTTTCTATATCTCCACTTGGGGGTATAGCCATATTGTAGGCCAGTTGCAGTTTCTATAGGTACGAAGGTGGTTACTCTTTAGCAACTCTTTTCATCTCACTCTTACATGGATGTTGTGTCTTAGGGCTTTCTTTTCTTTTGCTTAGTGCTTTTGTACCAGTTAGATTAAGTACTGGGGAATCACTGTCATTTTATTTCTACAATAGTTAACAAATGTATTGGGATAAAAGTTTATTTTGATTCAATGATTATTTCTTTAAAAGATTATTTTGTTTAACTTATACACTTAATTGAATGGTTGGGTGGTAAGGGTTCTATTATCTAGGGTAGAGTTGGGTAGGTGCAGGCATAATCCGTGAATTGGGTTGTGACAAGATGGTATCAGAGACTAGGTTACCAGTCTCCTAGTACAAGAGCAAATGTTGAGTAGAGTCCTACATATTGGTGTGTTAACGTCTACATCAAATCTGTAGGAAGCTATAAGGCAAGAAAATTAATCTCACTTTCTTCTCTCCCATTGTTCTATATCAATGTTGTCTTTCCAAGTTGAGTCCAATTAGTATCTGGAAGATTCCAATTAGTAGCTCAACAATCACATTTGGGATTAGTTGGTCCTAATTGGTATCTAGATAATAGTCGAAAGGTCATAATAGTGTTATTCTAACTGATAGAGGTAGATAAAAGGCGTAGGATTGTATTTTAATATCGTAAATCATCTTTAGATGTATTGCATGGTATAGATTTCAATGTTGCTAAGTGAACATGACTCTTGTTTTAGTGATTGGTCATATTTGCCAAAAAAATATTTGGGTTTTAACTGCTTTGTTATGTTGTGATGTCATGTTACATGTATTCCTTATATGGACTATTATTGTTGACTGTAATAGTGTATTACTCTGTGTCGGTCAGTTTTCTTAAGTGTAAATGGTTATTATGAATGATGTGAGATGAGCTATTACAAAAAAAACCCGAGAATCGTCAGGACTGGGTGTAATTTTGAGGTATAACTTTATCTCCGTGATTTGAGACATGTCTTGATTCTCGTAATTTATAGTACTCCTTAGTTGTCATACGGGTCCTGACAAATTGCCTGGATATCTCTCTAGATTCATATAACACCCCGTACATTTACGAACCTATTTCATTACCATAACATTTATGAAATTATTTAAACATGAGATGGTTGGTGGATTATATATTAATTTTGTTGGGCTAAATTAATCTTGTGCTATTGGGCTCAATTAAGGCCCAATAATTAGGCAAAAGACATGGCCCAAAATGGAAAATGACCTATTCTCAATGTTGACCAAGTAAACACTTCAATTATTGACCCAAGTGTGGCTAAGGATGGCCATGAGGGGCTATATAATGTGGAAAATCAGGTTCTTATTCATTTAGACACACATGCAAATCTAGAAATTTCCACAAGATATTTCTCATCTTTCACAAACCCTAAGCTACTAAATCTTTGGACAAGATCACTCCTTTTCAAGCTTGGGTAAGTGTTTACTCTTATGGTTTAATATATTATATACTTGAGATGGTGTACAAATTATGTTGGTTATGTTGGCAAAGTGTACAATCTACTTTTGCTTAATCGGTGAAGGGTTTTGCCTTCTAAACTTGAAAGTGGACTTGTGGTCTTGAAGGAAGTGAACTTGATGGATTAAATATCAACATATAAGATGATTTTATTTCCTTGACTTGCTTTCTCCTTGTGTATAACATTTGGAATTGTTGTTGTGAAATTGTGCATGGAATTGGTGGCGTATTGAAAGGAAAATGTAGTTTGGTGATGTTTATATGCGTTGTGAAACCATGGATTTTCATTGGCATCTAATATAACTTAAAATATGAAAAGAGAAGTTTAATTATGACCATGGACCATTCATTGCGAAAAAGGACCCGAAAATGACCCCTGGAGGCTGAAACGGGCACCCGCCCTCGCGGGCAGGGCACCTGCGGGTGCATATGCCAATGCAAGTGACCCTAGACCAGGACAATGTTCACCTGCGGATGCACCTCACCCACCTGTAGGCACAGGTGGCTTCACAGGTCAGCCCAGAACTCCTTTTCGATTGTTTTTGCATCTCTTTGACCCCCCAAGACCCCTATACCCTTTATGGATGCAATTATCAACTTATGGTACCTTTTGAATGACTTTAAAGGAGTATCCCGAAGGTATTTTGAATGGTATCCATTATGGATTGTTGTTCATGTGTTGTTGTGAAAGGTATTGAGATGACTTGATGGAGTAATTGTGACGTAGTGTTAATGAGGAAGTATAAAGGATAAACTTGGTGTGAAATATTATTGGTTTATGATGTCTTGGTCAATGTGTGGAATGTTATTGTATTGTTGGTATGGTGATGCAATAAATGGTATTTTAAGAGGATGAAATGACGTTATATGGCAGTCATGTAATTCATTGTCGTCCTATGCACTTGTAATGTATTTAGTTGTTAACATGAGCTCTGTGATGTACTTGTGTTGTAGAGTAACACGTAAGGAAGGAACTGGATTGTTGTATTCACATATATGACTGTATATTCATATTGGGAAGATAAGGTATGTAAGTTTACTCTTTCCATAGCCTTCTGCAGCACATATTGTTCACATTGTCATTGTACTTGTTCCATTCCGAAATGTTCTAGGGTATTTCATTTCAGGTTGTCATCTAATGTTATTCACATGTTCCTTATTCATTGATCAATTGTCATTCATGTTTCACATAACTGTGGACATGGTTCTAGAGTTCCAATAATGTTACGTTCTAAAGTTCCAATAATGTTATGACTACCAACGTGTCAATCTCACAGAAGTAAAGAAATGAAGTAATGTATCACTCTTATAATAAAAGAATGAAGTAATGTATAATTGTTTGTATATTCTTGAGTGGAATCCCAGGGGTGGAATAAACACCTAGCATGGGTTAATCTAACATCCCAGGGGCGACCAAAAAGCCTAGCATGGGTTAATCTAACATCCCAGGGGCGACAGAAAATCCTAGCATGGGTTAATCACATCCCAGGGGTTAAAATACCTAGCATGGGTTAATCTTATCCCAGGGGCGACAGAAAATCCTAGCATGGGTTAATCACATCCCAGGGGTTAAAATACCTAGCATGGGTTAATCTCATCCCAGGGGTGATAGAAAAGCCTAGCATGGGTAGAACGATAAAGATGTATGAACGTAAAGGCAAAGAAAGTAACGAATGTAATGTACATGGTTCCACACATACATAACGGTGGTTTATCCATATTAACTATTCTCTTATATTTGATTCCATTGAAGTACTTATATATCATGCAGTTTCATATAGCCTTACATACTCAGTACATTCTTCGTACTGACGTCCCTTGGGGGACTTACCTTACTTGCTGCAAGTACAGGTGTTAGTAGACATCCACAGTAGGTTGCGGGTCATTTACGGATCATTGGTGAGCTCTAGTTGGTTTGGGGCTTTTTGAGTTATTATGTACATTTGTTTTGGTATTGTATAAAGCGGGGACGTGTCCCTACTGTAGGTTGGTCATGTCTATGTATGTGTAGAGGCTTTGTAGATGTTTTGGGACAAGCGAAGAAATGAAAGGGTGTATCCTTTTTACATGGTGGCCCTAACATCCAAGTTTCATATATGTATATATTATATGTTTTCCATGACTTCTGCCATTAGCATCTTATATCTATATGTGATAGTGACATGTATACGAGTGTACATGAATGAAGATTGGTTCTCTCGGGCCTTAATGACTTCGGGTGCCAGTCCGCCCCGTTGGAATACGAGGCGTGACAAAAGTGGTATTAGAGCAGGTCGTCCAAAGGGTGTCTACAAAGCCGTGTCTGAGTATAATCTTGCTTATGGATGTGTTGTGCACCACATTTATAAGTAAGAGGCTACGGGACATTTAGGAGTTGTTTCTTTTCTTCATTTCTAGATCGTGTAATAGAGCCAATGTTGTAGGTGGAATCAAATCTGACCATTGTAACTGGTTTTCTTTGTTATAGTAAAATGCCGATGACAAGACGAGGTAGGGGAAAAGGTAAGCAGGTAGATATGCTTGCTAGAGAAGGAGCGATTAAATCACCACCTGACCAAGCTAGTCAAGGTGGGGCTGACGCTGAGTTTGCATCGTGGGCTTTTTCTACTTTTCCAGCTCCAGAAGAGCTGAGGAGGAGAGAAGAACCTATCGAACCACCTGTTAATGACACTGAACAAGATTTAAGAAATGCAGTGCATATGTTGACTCAGATAGTTGCTGCACAAACTCAGGGACAAGTTGGTCCAATGACAAGTGAGGATGGCGCGGCTAGAGTAGTGTCACACCCCGAATCCCATCGGGACGGATTGACACTCGTAGCCGACAAGAACCGAGAGAACCAAGCTTTGTTTCTATTCAATCATATGCATGCCATAAGAAACCCATAATCACATAATAGCTATAGATACCAACAATGGAATTCATGGAACGTGATATATATATACATATGCGAAACTTGGCCGTTGAGGCCACCAAGTCAAGAACGACATATCCCTTTTATATTTATACACCCACATCCGTCTACAAAAGCCTCTAAAAAATGCATTGACCAAAATGAACTAAAAGTCGGGACAAGTCCCCGCTTTATACAACATGTACAATACCAAAACATATGTACAACTGTGACTCGGAGAATCCCCGAACTAACTGGAGCTCACCAAAGATCTGCAACACTGGCAACCTACTGTGGAGGCCTACTAATACTTGCGCCTGCAGCAAGTAAGGTAAATTCCCCAAGAGGGGTCAGTACGAAGAATGTACTGAGTATGTAAGGCCATATGAAACTTGTAAGATATGAAAATATGTTAAGAACTAAAGTTCAAATGCATAACCAATATAGACAAGTCACAATGTAGATGAGTCACTAATCTGTACTGTGGAAACCATGTATTTTTCTTTCATTACTTTCTTTATATCTTTGCTTCCATGATTATTCATCTTTGCCTTTGACCTGTGATACCCGATCCCCGACTAAACAGTGGGTTTTAATCATAACATAGCGTTATGTTGGTATAGGCTCGAGCTAGGCTTATGCCCCTAGAGATGCCACCCTATGAATCAATGTATATATCGGGATCGGCTCGAGCTAGGTTAGTACCTCTAGAGCTGCCACCCATACAACATTTTTGGTTCGGCTCGAGCTAGGTTATTACCCCTAGAGCTGCCCCCTGTCAGGATCGGTACGAGTTAGGCTTATGCCCCTAGGACTGCCCCCTGACTCAACAACCTTGGGATCAGCTTGAACTAGGCATTTTTCCCCCAAAGCTGCCACCCACACTTGATCATTGACCACATATGCATTACTTTGTTTATTACGTTGAGATTGATACCATGATAGTCACAACTTTACTTGAAGCTTTGGATCATTAACCAATGAGTGAGGGACATGTGAATAAACATTGTTGGAAACATAGCCTTATTGGAAACATAACACCATTGGAACCATTAGACAATAATCAATGAACAAGATACATGAGTATAACCACTATTGGAACTTTGGAACATAACATTGTTGAGCTTTTGGAACATTATTCATGAATATGAGACATGATATTCACAATTGATCAATGAGTAGGAAATATATGATAATGACCATTGATAACCGGATATAGAATACCTTAGCACATTTCGGGATGGGAAAAGCGTAATGTCAATGTGAATACTATTTACCACAGAAAGATACGGACAGAGTAACTGTCACGCCCCAACTTCCAACGGGACGTGATTGGCACCCGAAGCCGATATGGCCCGAGAGAACCAATCTTTGCTCATGAACCTCCGTATGCATATTCTTGTATGGATCTCATTAAACCTTATGCACCTATGCGGAAGACATGATCATGGAACATATGCTATATATATATATATATATTAATGAAACTTGGCCGTTGGGGCCATTAAGTCAAAACGAACATTTATCTCTTACATCCACATACCCACATATGTCTACAAAAGCCTCTAACAGATGCATTTACTAGACCAACTAACAGTCGGGAAAAGTCCCCGCTTTATACAATATTTACAATATCAAAACAAATATACAACTATGACTCAGGAGGCTCCGAACCAACTGGAGCTCACCAAAACTCTGCAAATGATCCACAGTCTACTGAGGAGGTCTACTAATGCCTGCACCTGCAACATGTAAGGTAAGTCCCCCGAGGGGGTCAGTACGAAGAATGTACTGAGTATGCAAGGCTCATAATAAATAACATCATACATGAGAATGTCAATAGAATAAAATATGAGAGAATAATCAATGTGGATCAAGATCATTTTATGTAACATCTTTTATAATTATAGTCCTTCAAGGAATTTACCTTCACTCAAGAGACTTGCCTCTAATAGGTTCTTCTATACCCAAGAGATTCGTTCTTGCTTCTCTATTTATTACCGCTATTGTTCATCTACTTGGTTAGTAGGTTATAACAGAATAACACTTCATCCACATACATCCACTCTAGTGGTGGGGGTAACAACATAACATACATCTACTCTCTTAACGTACATCCACTCTATTGGTGGTTTTAACCTACATCCACTCTATTGGTGGGGCAACATACATCCACTCTCATGGTAGGTCAACATACATCCACTCTCATGGTGGGGTAACGTACATCCACTCTCATGGTGGGGTAACATACATCCACTCTCATGGTGGGAGAACATACATCCACTTCTCATGGTGGGAGAGCATACATCCACTCTCATGGTGGGAGAACATACATCCACTTCTCATGGTGGGAGAACATACATCCACTCTCATGGTGGGAGGAGCACATACATCCACTCTCATGGTGGGAGAACATACATCCACTCTCATGGTAGGGAGAACATACATCCACTTCTCATGGTGGGAGAACATACATCCACTCTCATGGTGGGAGAACATACATGGGAGAGATCGATATATCAACTTATAAGAGATTAATACATTAAGGATCATGACACTAATTGAAACACACAAATATGCTTTACCTCTCTCTTATACTTCATGAGATTAACACCTTATTTACCTCCCTTCACTAATCCTATGAGATAATACCGGACCTCCACCTTTGGTGGGTTATAAGAAATAAAAAATCATAATCTAGGAATTATTCCATATTGAACTTATGCCCTCTAGAGTGTGACCCATACTCAATGAAACATATAGCAACCATGCGCATTACCTCTTTACAATCTTATACCTTCTACTTAGTTATGAGAATGACACATAAAGGTCATGGCATTAAATCATACACTTATATACACATCTCACTTCACTCCTTTACTTTATGAGTTTGATATCCTTACTTATGAGGAATAATTATACTAGCTTGCATATCGCCCTTATTAATCTTATGAGATTGGTACTTCTACTTATGAAAGATTGGTACAAGGATAATCATCATACTATAGGACTTTGGAACATGACATAATTGGAACATGCTTTTCAAGAATAAATAGATTCCCTTACATCTTACTCTCCTTGAGATAGTTCTTTTAGGAATTACAACTTCATGACATTTCCATGATCAAGAAATAAATGAACTATAAGTCATCTAAGAATAGGACACACGTGAATAACAATATATGTCACCCTAAGTTGATATACTTCAAGCCTCTCGAAATTGAAACAAGTCCAATGTCAATATGAACAACATGTTGCAGAAGGATACGGAAAAAGGAACCTTACATACCTTGTATTCTTAATACGAATACACAATCTTAGACGCGCATACAATATTCCTGCTCCTTCCTTATGTTTCTCTCTACAACAAAAGTTCATAACGAAACCAACATTAACCACCAATTACCTTATAATGGTATACAACAACAATAAGTCACATGTTTAGCTTTAACATGTCATTCCCCTTTGACAATACTATTTATGAAATCATCATACCAACAATTCCAGAATATTTCATACATTGACCAACACATGATAACCAATAGCATGTCACAGCAAACTCATGTTTTAAACTTCTCCATCACCACCACATCACAATTATTCCATCATATGACTTCAATACACCTCACAACAACAAATCAGCCAAACTCCCATAATTTACACTTATAGAAAAATAACAAGTTTGGGACCATAATAACACCATACATGTTGTTATTTCATCCATACCATGCTTTTTCATCAAGACCACAAGTCATAATCCAAGTTACAATCCCATGGATTTCACACTTTTACCAAAACACAAAACACCATATTCAACACTTCCAAGCATAACCAACATGATATACATAATCTCTCATGCTCATAATATGTTAAAGTACAATAATAATCACTTACCCAAGCTTGGAAAATGGTGATCTTGCTCCAAAAATGACTTAGGGTTTGAGAGCCCAAAAGGGTGTTCTTGATAGTTCTAGAGAAAAAGATAGAAAAGCATGTGTGTTATTGTATAAAAAAAATCTGATTTTTGCCTCCTTTTATATACCTCTAAAGTCATGCTTAGCCATTCTTGGAATTTAAGGCTTAGTCAATGGAAGAATGGGTCATTTGACCCATTCTTGGCCCATGCATTCTTTCACATTTTGGGCTTTTTATGAGCCCAATTCACTTATCCCAATAAAATTAATAATTTCTCATTTTTAATTCATTCCATACGCATTACGAAAATATTCCCACTCACGGGATTCACACTTGTAGCCTCAATTCCAAAAACAAACAATTCTAGCCACGTTTGGCTTATTTTAACCTTAAGGGCGAAACTGTCATTTTGACTCCAAATTCGTTGTCGAGTAATTTTATCATACCAATATAATATTTCACTCATTTCATGTATATTCTCATGGTTGTAGAATAGACGTGGCAAAAATCAGCTCAATATGTCCCCGGGCACCCTTGGGACTTAAGAAAAATTCCAACTTTGAAAAGTGACCAAACCCAGCGTGGCACGCCCTTGGGCGCACTAGCTTGCTGCCTCTGGGCACAAAAATTTGGCCCAAAGCGGCGTGGCACGCTCCCCATCGCTCCCCTACCAATTTTTTTTTTCTACTCTCAAAACTAAGGTAAACATGTACGGGGTGTTACAGTAACCTTACATACCTTGTATTCTCTATACGAATATACAATCCTATAGGGGCATACAATAGTCCCGCTCCTTCTTTATGTGTCACTCTACATCACAAATATATAACGGGATTCACATTAACCATCAACTACTTTACAAATGCATATAATATCAATGAGTTACATGTTTGCCTTTAAACATGCCATTTCCCCTTGACAAAACCATTGATGAAATTATTATTCCAAAAATACCCCAATATTCCATACATTGACCAATACATGAGAATCAATACATTTCACCACAACACTTCTCCTTTACACTTTCTTATCCACACTACATCACAAATAATCCATCAAATTACCTTAATACACCTCATAGCACATATCGGCCAAAATCCCACAATTTACACTTTTAGAAAAATAACAAGTGTAATAACAAAATCACACCATACATGTTCATATTTTATCCATACCATTCTCTTTCATCAAAGTCACAAGTCATAATTCAAGCTTGAATCTCATGGATCACCAATCTTATATAAAAACACAAAGTACCATGTCCACCATTTCCAAGCATAACCAACATGATATACAAAATATTCCATGCATATAATATGTTAATCCATGAGAATAAATACTTACCAAGGCTTGGAATAGGATGATCTTGTCCAAAGAGTCCCAAGGAAATATTTGCTTTAGGGTTTGGAAGAGTAGAGAAATGTTTGAGAAATATCCAAAAAGGTGTGAGAGTCTTTGTGAATAAAATCTGATTTTGGGGCCTTTATACAGACCTCAAGTCATCCTTAGCCACATTTGGCATTAATTGATATGTTTACTTGGTCAAATATTGGAAGAATGGGTCATTGTGCCTTTGGGCCTCTCATTTTGGCTCACTTTGGGCCTCAAATTGGGCCCAATAACTTATCTCAACTTAGCCCACCAAATTCCATGTATAATCAACCATATATCTCATGTTTAAATAATTCTATAATGTCGCGACAATATTCTCTTACGAGTTTCTCATTCGTAGTCTCAGTCGCAAAAATAGGAATTCTAGTCGCCCATGGCTTCATTGAACATTTTGGTAATTATTTATATTTCATAATTTGATCGTGTAGGAGTATGTAGGAGTGTATTGAAGTGTTTGAAGCTTTAACAATGCTCAAAGAACTCCAAAGAACTAAAAGAAACCATATAAGAATCGACGTAGAATTGCGTTGCGAAACGAGCTCGGAATAGCAAAATCTTTGTGCCTTGCGCCACTGCTGCAAAGCAAGGCAGTGGCGCAAGAAATGCACCCCCTCTGAATCAGGTGGCTTGTGCCACACCCCCTGAAACAGGGAGTGGCGCAAGTTTCAACACCTTGCTGAATTTTTCGGCCACTTCTTCAATACTTGCATATCATCCAATACCTTATCAAAACACTACAAAATACTTAATTAGTGATCTTAATCATCAAATAAACATGACTCCAAGTCACCAAATGAGGTTAGAATATGTACGGGGTATTACACAAATGCTCCATGAAATCACAAAACACCTCCTACGAAGGTCTAATCTCACATATTAGGTTCGATATCAAATGTTTCACCAATGACACTATAAAACACATACCCATGGAATCTCAACACCTAGGTAGATATGACCCCAAGGTATCAAATGAAGTTAGAAAAAGTACTGGGTGTTACAAGTAGCTAGTCGGCGGACACAAGATTTTCTAAAATTAGACCCTCCCACGTTTACCGGGTCAGATCTGAAGGCAGACCCACAGGAATTTGTGGACCAAATCCAAAGGGCTATAGATGTTATGCACGTGACTAGTGTATAAATAGTTGAGCTTGCAGCCTATCGATTGAAAGGAGAAGCTATATTGTGGTATAAAGATTGGAAACGATCGAGGGGTATTGGTGCACTTCCAGCTGGTTGGGAGGAATTCAAAATGGCATTCCTTGATCATTACCTTCCATATGAGATTCGAGAGGCACGTACAGACCAGTTTCTAAATCTTCATCAAGGGAATATGAGTGTCAGAGAGTACAGTCTTCAGTTTAACTCTTTGGCTCGATATGCTCCGAATGTAGTAGCCACAATAGAAGACAGAGTTCATCGATATGTGGACAGATTGGAGCCATATTTGGTAAAGGACTATACTATTGCTGCTTTGAATAGAGATATTGATATAGCCAGAATACAGGCATTTGCACAGAATATGGAGGATTAGAGGCAAAGAAGAAGGGTATACGAATTTGAAAGAGAGCCGTCAAAGAGGGCTAGACTATGCGATAGTCTATGGTGTCCCAAGGAGAATCTAGGCCTCGAGTTTTTCCTAGACCACCTACACCATCATTTTCTTCCCCTACAGCAGGTATTTCATGATAACGAATCAAAGAGGGAAGAACAAGAAGGAAAGAAAACAAAAGAAGGATATGTGGATTAATATCTAAGTATTGAAATTATGGGCAACAAGGGGCTTGATACCCTCACCTCCCAATTGATTCCAACACCCAAACACAAACCCTAGTTTGAATAAATTAAAGGAAACCAAATACCACAAATGGATAATCCTCAAATTAATCCAAACCAAAGAAGTTCAACACCAATCTCAAGATCCCACCAACTAAACACTCACTAATTAACTACTAATTCCTTAAGGGAATATGCTAAGAGGAAGACTAAAATTTAACAATATTGTTCAATATTCATCAGAATCTCCATGCCAAATAAGGAATTACCCTATTTATACTAAAGAAATAAAGACAACTAGTTATTACAAATATGCCCTTAATGAGAGACAAGGGCCTTGTTTGGGTCATCTTGTTGTGAATTCTTGAATTTAAAATCTAGCCACTTGCACCAATGACCCCCTTTTCTTTATTCGCTTCACCCCTTTGATTCTTCCACACGTTGTAGATTCTCCATTGACAATCTCCGGGCTTCTCCCAAGTCCTCTTTTGCATAATCATCATTTGTAGACCTTGGAGTTCCCTTGCTTGACTCCGTGTGAAAGGACGTGTGCCCTCCATGCTAGCATCATTCTCCCCTTCTTGAAAAGGATTCGTCCTCGAATCCAAAGGTTCACCTACAACACAAGGAGATAGATCACTAACATTAAACACATTATGAACATTGTACTCACCCGGTAAGTCAACCATGTAGGCATTATCATTGATCCGCTTGAGCACTTTAAAAGGGCCATCTCCCTTTGGACTTAGCTTCCCTCTTCGGACTTGTGGGAACCTTTCCTTGCGGAAATGGACCCATACCTAATCATCCGGGTTGAAGATCACCTCCTTTCTCCCGCGATTCTTCCTCATGGCCACTTTGGAATTGTTCTTTTCGATGGCCTCTCTTACCTTGGAATGAATGTTCATCATCTCTCTTGCCCTTTGTTTGGCATCTAGGCTTACAACAACATGACTAGACAAAGGAGTCATTATTAATGGAAACAAAGGATTAAAACCATAACAAGCTTCAAATGGAGACATCCCAATAGAGGAATGGAAAGACCGGTTATATGCAAATTCAATCAAGGGTAAACGGTCTTCCCAAGTAGTTGGGGTTCCTTTAATCATACACCTAAGCATGTTACCAAGAGTCCGGTTGACTACCTCGGTTTGCCCATCCGTTTGGGGGTGGCAAGAAGTAGAAAACATAAGTTTGGTACCAAGTGTACCCCAAAGACTCTTCCAAAAATGGCTAAGAAATTTGGAATCCCTATCACTCACAATGGTTTGAGGGACTCCATGCAATTTAAGTACATGAATGACAAACAAGGAAGCAACATGAGATGCATCATCACACTTATGGCATGGAATAAAATGAGTCATTTTAGAAAATCTATCCACTACCACGAATATGCTATCATGTCCTCTCTTAGTCCTAGGAAGTCCTAATACAAAATCCATAGAAATGTCCATCCATGGACCACTAGGAGTAGGAAGAGGAGTGTACTTACCTTGAGGCCGAGTCGTGGATTTGGCTTGCTTGCAATCTAGACATTGTCCACAAATCCGCTCCACATCATGCTTCATCTTGGGCCAATAAAATTGCTCCATGAGAATGTCAAGTGTCTTGGGTACCCCAAAGTGTCCCATCAATCCACCACTATGTGCCTCTTTAATGAACAACTCTCTCCATGAACTCATGGGTACACAAACCCGCCCATCCTTGAACAAAAACCCATCAATCAATTGAAACCTATCAACCCGCTTACCTTGATGAAGACTTTCAAACGTATCCTTGAAGTCGGAATCCATAGCATAGAATCCCTTCAAGCTTTCAAATCCCATCATCTTAGAAGCTAAAGAATTGACCAAAACATACCTTCTTGATAGAGCATCCGCCACCACGTTCTCCTTTCCTTGCTTGTAGTTGATCACATATGGGAAGGTTTCAATAAACTCAACCCATTTAGCATGCCGTTTATTCAACTTGGATTGCCCCTTAAGGTGTTTTAAGGACTCATGATCGGTCCTTATTACGAATTCTTTGTGCCATAAGTAGTGTTGCCAATGAGCCAACACCCGCACAAGGGCATACAACTCCTTGTCATAAGTTGAGTACCTAAGAGAAGCCCCCTTTAGTTTTTCGCTAAAGTAAGCTAATGGTTTCCCTTCTTGCATCAATACACCACCTATACCAACACCCGAAGCATCACATTCAATCTCAAAAGCTTTATCAAAGTTGGGTAGTTGAAGTAATGGTGAGGAACTCAACATCAATTTCAAGGCTTGAAAGGACTTCTCTTGCTCATCCCCCCACACAAAAGGTACATCTTTTTTGATCAATTCGGTCAAAGGAGAAGCAATTGAACTAAAACCCTTTACAAATCGCCGGTAAAAGCTTGTCAACCCATGAAAACTTCTTACCTCGGTTGCATTAGTTGGAGTTGGCCATGACTTGATGGATTCTACCTTTTCTTCATCAACTTCAATACCATTTGCACTAACCACAAAACCTAAAAAGACGACTTTCTCAACACAAAATGAGCACTTCTTGAGATTAGCAAAGAGCCTTTCTTGTAGCAAAACATCAAACACTTGCCTCAAATGGATCACATGCTCTTCAATTGTCTTACTATACACAAGGATGTCATCAAAATATACCACTACAAAATTGTTGATGAAAGGTTTGAGAACATGGTTCATCAACCTCATGAAAGTGCTTGGAGCATTTGTCAACCCAAATGGCATGACAAGCCATTCATAAAACCCAAACTTCGTCTTGAAAGCCGTTTTCCATTCATCACCCGGTTTCATGCGAATTTGATGATAGCCACTTCGAAGATCAATCTTTGAGAAGACACTTGAGTCGCACAATTCATCTAACATGTCATCAAGTCTAGGAATTGGATGCCTATACTTGATTGTAATCTTGTTCATGGCTCTACAATCAATGCACATCCTCCAAGTGCCATCCTTTTTGGGAACAAGGATTACCGGTATGGCACAAGGACTTAGGCTTTCTTTGATCAACCCCTTCTCAAGAAGTTCTTCCACTTGCCTTTGTAGTTCCTTGGTTTCTTCCGGATTGCTTCTATAGGCCGTCCGGTTTGGAATTTGTGAACCCGGTACAAAATCAATTTGGTGCTCAATTCCCCTCAAGGGTGGTAATCCCTTAGGCATCTCCTCCGGAAATAGATCATTATAGTCCTGCAAAAGAGAAGAAACAATACTAGGCAAAGTGCTAGTATCTTGATTAGCATGCAACAAAAGATTGGTGTTGACAAGGCACACTAGAAAGCGTTCCTCATCCACACCTTTGAGACACTTGCTTGGCTTGGATATCATACACATGTTCTTCTTATTCTTATCCAAGTCACTTCCTTCCTTTGGAACATTGGTGGAGCTTTCACCCTCACTCCTTGCCTCATCCACCCTTATCCTCTCCCAAAGTTCCTTCATAGCCCTATAGTCCTCACTCACTTGATATGGAGTGAGAGGTGCGAGCACATACTTCTTACCTTCAATCACAAAAGCATACTTGTTGGATCTTCCGTGGTGCACAACATCTTTATCAAATTGCCACGGCCGTCCCAACAATATATGACAAGCCAACATAGGCACAACATCACAAACCAACTCCTCATTGTACTTTCCCACACTAAATTGGATACTTGCTTGTTTGAGGACTTTCATCTCACCACTCTCATTGAGCCATTGTAGCTTGTAAGGGTTGGAGTGTTTTCTTGGAATTTGCATACGCTCCACCAAAGAACTACTTACTACATTGGTGCAACTCCCACTATCAATAATCAAAGAACACACCTTGTCTTGGATTTTGCACCTAGCATGGAATAAATTCTCTCGTTGATCAAGTTCTTCTTTGGCAAAGGCTCCCATGATGCGCCTCACAACGCAAGAAAGATTGGTATTCACCTTCAATTCTTCATCACTATCAAGTAAAGGTCTACCCTTTTCAAGGAAGCAAGCAAAATTCACCCTCTCATCCAACCTTTCTTCTTCATCCCCCGAAGCATCCCCTTCTTTCTCACTTTTGTCTCCCTCCTTCTCACTCTTTTCAACACTCTCTTCCTCATCCTCGGTTCTATACCCATCCCGAAGTGCAATAATTGTTCTTCTATTGGGGCACTCACTAGCAACATGTCCCCTTCCTTGGCATCTAAAACATTGAATGGTAGAAGGTCGAGGAAAGGTAGGTTTGACATAGTTACCTCCTTGTGGCTTCTCATTTGTCTTGGACTTGTAATCAAACTTGACTTGAGGATCTTGACCAACACCCTTAAATTGCCCTTTAGAAGATGTCGCCTTCCAATTATCTCTACTCTTGTCCCATGTGGATGTGGAAGTATTCTTGGCCTTGTAGGACTTTTCTTCTTTCAAATCCATCTCGACCTTTGAAGCATCATGAAAGGCCGCTTCAAGAGCATCATAGTGTTTAAGTTTCAAAGGCTTTAGAATATCATACCTCAAATTGGCCACGAATCGAATCACCGTACATTCCAAGCTTTCTTCAAGTTTAGACTTCATTCTCAAGTTTTCAAACTCATCATAATACTCTTCCACACTTTTGGAACCTTGCCTCAACATGTACACCTTCTTGAGAACTTCTTGGTAGTAGTTAGGAGTCAAGTACCTCATCTCCATAAGTGTAATCAATTCTAGCCACGTAGGTAACTCATAGTTGTGATGGCTCCCCCTTTCCCGCCTCTTGGACTCCCACCAAGTTGAGGCATACCCTTCAAATTGTGTGAGAGCATACTTTGCCTTCAAAGTTTCCGAAATATTATTTGTGAGAAAGATCCGCTCACTTTGAATTTTCCATTCCAAGAACTCATCGGGGTCACTACTTCCTTTGAACCTTGGAAGTGTGACCTTGATAGTGTTCAAGCCTCGATCTTGATCATTCCTCTCCCCAAACCTATCTCCTCTAACTCCCATCCTATCACCTCTATATCCCATCCTATCTCCTCTATTTCCCATTCTATCTCCTCTATTCCCATATTCTTGACCTCCCATGCCTTGAGCCCACCTCAATTCCCGAGGCCGGAACCCTTCCCTTGGTACTCCATAACCACCCTTTCCTCCATGCTCCCAAAATTCATCGTTATTGAGCTCATCATTCATTTCATCATAGAGAGGGTTTTGGTATTGGTAGTCTTGGTATGACATTTGTGGTGCATTTTGTGGAGGTGATATGTGGGGATCATGTATGGATACATTTGATGTGTTTCGGATTGGAGTTTGGTTCCGAACTTGGTCGTCCATAAGAAATCGGTTCTCTTGTGGAGGATGATAGGGTTGTGGATGAGGGTATGGTGTAGGTTGTCTTGGAAAATTTGGAGTGTTGTTCGTTTGGAAGGTGGGTTGTTGGAAGTTTCGGGTTTGATGTGGTGGAGGGTACCATAATTCATGAGCTTGCCCCGGAGTAATGGTGGTGGATTGCACCGATGCCCTCCTTATATCCTCATTTTCGATTTGAAGTGATTTCCCTCTCTCAACCGGTACCAACCTTTCCTCCATACCTCCCATTCTTCCACTCATTTCCGTAATTTGTTTGGTGAGGTAGGTGAGAGCCTCCATGATGGGGTTTGAGGCTTCACCACTTGGACTCGCATTCGACATGGTACCTACAAAACTCAACAAAAAATATTAGTTGAAAAAGCCTCACGTCACTCGTATGTAAACTCTCAACTCACCTCCTAAAGTGTCGTCTCAAAATTGGTAGTGAACTCTAGCTTTGCTTGATCAATTCAAGATCACCTATCCTTTGTGGTAGAATGGATTCTTGTGACTCTTGAAAGAAGGACGAATCGATTGAAGGTAAAAGGACTTGAATCAAGAAGTTTATCAACGAATTAAGATGAGAAAAGTTGAAGAAAAGGAGCACGAAAGAAAACGGACTCAAAAAAAACTAAGTAACAAAAGTAGAAAAATTACTTGTGTTGCTTAATTTGATGAATCAAGGAGATGATTTGATGTTTTAAAACTAGTTAACAAGTGATTAAAGATGTTAATTACTTGTTAAATAGTTGAGAAATTGAAAGAAGAAAGCGTAGAAAAAAGAATCACGGAGTTTGGACACTTAGAAAAATTTTTGGGTCCAAAATCCAAAAAAAAAACTAAGTGTTGAAATTGGTTGCTCTCTGAAACTGTAGTCACGCGCCTGCAGGTTTTTGATTGCTGATTTGCTGACGTCAGCTGCTGACGTGGATTTTTTTTTTTTTTTTTTTTTTTCAGAATTGAATAATTTTTTTTTTTTTTTCAAATTTCCACAAGTGGACCCACAAACGCCTTTGACCAAAATTGACTTGAAATTTTGGATCAAAGTGTACTTCTTCTCTCTTCTTCTCCAAGAACAATATGAAGGTGTTCAAGAACACCAAAAACACACACTAAACCCTAGCACACCCAAATCAACTCGGAATTGGCTCAAAATTTAGGAGTAGCTTCCCTATGACTTAGAGAACAAACCCCAATGAATTTTAAGCCTCAATTTCTCCTCAATCAACAAACCCACTTTTCAAGTTTTGAAAACTCAAAAGCTTGAAAATCCTCTAATGGCAACTTCACTTTTCCAACTCTGATTTGAACGAAATTCAAGATTTGGACTCACAAAACACTAGAGAATCAAGATCTAGTGTCAAAAACAACAAATCAAAACAAAATATTTTCGGATTTTCTTTTTTTTTTTTCCGAATTTTTGGATTTTTGAAGAAATCAAAATCCCAAGGGTAGATTTGTGGAAACAAACCTAAACCTAGGCTCTGATACCAAAATGATAACGAATCAAAGAGGGAAGAACAAGAAGGAAAGAAAACAAAAGAAGGATATGTGGATTAATATCTAAGTATTGAAATTATGGGCAACAAGGGGCTTGATACCCTCACCTCCCAATTGATTCCAACACCCAAACACAAACCCTAGTTTGAATAAATTAAAGGAAACCAAATACCACAAATGGATAATCCTCAAATTAATCCAAACCAAAGAAGTTCAACACCAATCTCAAGATCCCACCAACTAAACACTCACTAATTAACTACTAATTCCTTAAGGGAATATGCTAAGAGGAAGACTAAAATTTAACAATATTGTTCAATATTCATCAAAATCTCCATGCCAAATAAGGAATTACCCTATTTATACTAAAGAAATAAAGACAACTAGTTATTACAAATATGCCCTTAATGAGAGACAAGGGCCTTATTTGGGTCATCTTGTTGTGAATTCTTGAATTTAAAATCTAGCCACTTGCACCAATGACCCCCTTTTCTTTATTCGCTTCACCCCTTTGATTCTTCCACACGTTGTAGATTCTCCATTGACAATCTCCGGGCTTCTCCCAAGTTTCCTTTTGCATAATCATCATTTGTAGACCTTGGAGTTCCCTTGCTTGACTCCGTGTGAAAGGACGTGTGCCCTCCATGCTAGCATCATTTCATCCTAATTCCGGTTATTTAGAGGCATCCATTTTGGGCAGAGTAGTGGGCTTCAAGGTTCACAGACAGCAGGATTTTCTCGTCAGCCATGTCAGCGCTACGAAAGGTATCATTTAGGTGAATGTCAGTTGGGGACAAATGTTTGCTTTTGGTGTGGTACGAAGGGGCACAAAATGAGAGAATGCCTACAAAGGGGAACAGGTGGTATAGCACGACCTACGGGATCAACCTTTGCATCATCATCATCGGTTCCTTCCCTAAGTAGAGGATTATAGCCTATTGGGCATGGCAGAGGTGCTAGCGGAGCAGCTAGTTCTAGTGGAATTCAGAACTGTACCTATGCCGTAGCGGATCAATAGAGTTCGAAGGCTTCTCCTGATGTAGACACAGGTATAATATTCATATGTTTACATAAGGTACATGCATTGATTGACCCGTATTCTACATTATCATATGTTACTCCATTGATTGAGGAATTTTTTTTTTTTTTTAAAGAACACCAGAATTACTAGTTACTCCATTTGAAGTCTATACACTAGTTGGTGAAATTATTGTAGTTAAAAAAGTATATCGTAATTGTATAGTAACTATTTATGGTTATGATACACTGGTTGGCTTCTTGTTAGGCCACAGTAGATTGCCGAGCTAAGAAGTTACATTTTCATTTTCCACAAAGAATGTTCTTGAATGAAATGGTAATGTGGGAGCACCGAGAGGTAACTTTATTTCCTATCTCAAGGAAAGGGAAATAATACCCAAAGGAGTACATATGTCACTTAGTAAGAGTGAAATATACTGCTGTGTAGCCACCAAATCTTCAATCGATTTCGATGGTAAATGAAATTATTGAGAAATTTCCTGAAGATTTTTCAGGTTTACCTCCAGAACGGGACGTAGAGTTTGGTATTGATGTGATGCCATACACTCAGCCTATTTCTATTCCTTTGTATAGCATGGCCCCAATAGAGTTACGGGAATCAAAGGAGCAATTAAAAGACTTGTTGGACAAGGGATTCATAAGATCGTCCCCTTGGGGTGCACCAGTGTTAATTGTACGGAAGACAGATTGTACGTTGAGAATGTGTAATGATTATTGGCACTTGAATAAGCTGACAGTTAAGAATAAATATTCCCTCCCCAGAATCGATCATCTATTTGATCAGTTATAGGGTGCCAAATGCTCCTCAAAGATTAACTTAAGATTGGATTATTATCAAGTAAGGGTTAGAGAAAAAGATATACCCGAGGCAGCTTTTCGACCACGGTATGGTCATTATGTGTTTTTAATTATGTCAGTTGAGCTAACAAATGCACCAGCTGTCTTTATGGATTTGAAGAATAGGGAGTTCAAGCCATTTTAGATGTGTTCATGACCGTGTTTGGAGATGATATTTTGGTTTACTTAAGATCACAAGATAACCATGTTAAACATTTACGGTAGGTATTACAGATTCTTCGTGACCGTAAGATATATGCAAAGTACTCTAAATGTGAGTTTGGTTAAAATCCGTAGCGTTCTTGGGTCACATTGTATAGGATGAAGGACTCAGGGTTGATATACAAAAGATAGAAGCTGTGGAAAAATTTTGGCTAAGGCCTACGATGCTTACAGAGATTCATAGCTTCTTGGATTGGTTGGTTATTATAGGAGATTTTTTGAAGGATTTTCTTCTATCTCTGCACCCTTAACAAAGCTAACACACAAGGCAATCAAGTTTCAGTGGAATGATGCATGTGAGAAGAGTTTCCACGAGCTGAAAGATAAATTGATTTTTACACCTGTATTAGTACTTCCCGAAGGCACAGAAGGGTATGCAGTATATTGTGATGCTTCAAGAGTCAGCTTAGGATGTGTATTGATGCAACATGGGAATGTGATAGCGTATGCTTCATGACAGTTGCAACCACATGAGAAAAATTATCCAACACATGATCTTGAGTTAGCAGTCGTGATATTTACTTTAAAAATATGGCGCCACTAGTTGTATGGGGTTCACGTTGATATATATACTGATCATGAAAATTTGCAGTATATTTTTTTTAAGCAAAAGGACCCATACTGAAGACAACAAAGGTGGCTGGAATTACTAAAAAAAAGATGAT
Organism: Capsicum rhomboideum; assembly: GCA_031232105.1. Lineage (NCBI taxonomy): Eukaryota > Viridiplantae > Streptophyta > Magnoliopsida > Solanales > Solanaceae > Capsicum > Capsicum rhomboideum. The sequence continues at coordinate 60,270,700 of CP124718.1, forward strand.
CGTGATATCTTATACCATCCGAGAAAAACAAACGTGGTAGCCGATGCGTTAAGCCAATTAGACAGCTTGGGGGTTCGTCTTCTTGAAACTCCAGATGAAAGAATTATAGTGTAAAATGCAGCAGAGTCTTCACTTGTAGCTGAGAGAAGGAAAAGTAATATGCAAATCCTATTTTATTGCAGTTGAAAAAGAATGTACAACAAAGTGCGACAAAGGTATTTGAGCTTACGCAAGGGGAAGTACTTCAATGCTAAGGTAGATTTTGTGTACCGGATATAGATGAGATAAGGAAATGAATTATGACAGAAGTACATCATTCACGGTATTCTATTCATTCGGGAGAAACTAAAATGTACCATGGTTTGGAAGAGATGTATTGGTGAGGCAATATAAAGAAGAAGAACATTGCCGAATTTGTAGCTCATTGTCCGAATTATCAACAGGTAAAAGTAGAGCATCAGAAACCTGGAGGTTATATGCAATGTAGGAATCTTCTAGTTTGGAAGAGGGATATGATTAACATGGGTTTCATCACAAGTTTGCCTCATACATTTTGGAAATTTGATTCCATGTGGGTGATAGTTGACAGGCTTACCAAGTAGCACACTTTTTACCTATCAAGACCACTTGTACAGCTGGAAATTATACAAGGTTGTATGTTAAAGAGATAGTGAGATTACATGGGATTCCCAGTTCTATTATATCAGACAGGGGAGCTCAATTTACTACACACTTTTGGAAATTTTTTCCAGAAGAGTTTGGGAACCCAAGTGAATTTAAGTATGGATTTTCATCCTCAGACAGATGGGCAAGAAGAATGTACTATTCAAACACTTGAAGATATGCTACGATCTTATATAGGTGACTGGGTATTTGTGAAAGTCTCACCAATGAAAGGGGTAATGAGATTTGGAAAGAAAGGAATGTTGGCCCTATATATCGTGTCGTATAAGATTGTTCAAAGATTTGGTACAGTCACGTATGAATTGGAACTACCCCAAGAACACTCCACATTTCATCTAGTATTTCATGTGTCGATGGTTCGAGAGTGTAAAGGAGACCCATCTCGTATGGCTCCCATGGAAGAGGTACAAGTTACGAAGGATCTTACCTATGAAAAGATACCTCTTGCTATTCTGGATTGACAAGTGAAAAGACTAAGGAATAAAGAAGTAGCTTTCAGAAAAGTGAGTTGGAGAAATCAACAAGTAGAAGAAATCACATAGGGAATCGAAAAAAGAATGAAGTCGAAGTACCCGTATTTATTTCAAATAGAAGAAAAAGTTTGAGGTGCAGAATTGGAGCAATAACAAGTAAGTCTTTACAAGCATTATGTGTATATGATAACGTGAAGTATAAACTTAGACTTAACTTTGTTGAAATGGGATAATGCTACTAACATTCGAGGACGAATGTTCCTAAAGGAGGAAGGATGTAACACCCCGTACATTTCCGAACCTATTTCATTACCGTAACATTTATGGAATTATTTAAACATGAGATGGTTGGTGGATTATATATTAATTTTTTTGGGCTAAATTAATCTTGTGCTATTGGGCTCAATTAACGCCCAATAATTAGGCAAAAGACATGGCCCAAAATGGAAAATGACCATTCTCAATGTTGACCAAGTAAACACTTCAATTATTGACCCAAGTGTGGCTAAGGATGTCCATGAGGGGCTATATAATGTGGAAAATCAGATTTTTATTCATTTAGACACACATGCAAATCTAGAAATTTTCACAAGATATTTCTCATCTTTCACAAACCCTAAGCTACTAACTCTTTGGACAAGATCACTCTTTTGCAAGCTTGGGTAAGTGTTTAATCTTATGTTTTAATATATTATACACTTGATATGGTGTATAAATTATGTTGGTTATGTTGGCAAAGTGTTGGACAGTTCACTATGTGTAAAATAATCTACTTTTGCTTAATCGGTGAAGGGTTTTGCCTTCTAAACTTGAAAGTGGACTTGTGGTCTTGAAGGAAGTGAACTTGATGGATTAAATATCAACATATAAGATGATTTTATGTCTTTACTTGCTTTCTCCTTGTGTATAACATTTGGAATTGTTGTTGTGAAATTGTGCATGGAATTGGTGACGTATTGAAAGAAAAATGTAGTTTGGTGATGTTTATGTGCGTTGTAAAACCATGGATTTTTATTGGCATCTAATATAACTTAAAATATGAAAATAGAAGTTTAATTATGACCATGGACCATTCATTGCAAAAAAGGACCTGAAAATGACCCCTAGAGGCTGAAACGGGCACTTCCCCTCACGGGCAGGGCACCTGCGGGCACAGATGCCAACACAGGTGACCCTGTACTAGGAAAATGGTCACCTTCGTACGTACCTCACACACCTGTGGGCGCATGTAGCTTCGCAGGTCAGCCCAGAACACCGTTTCGATTGTTTTTGCATCTCTTTGACCCCCCAAAACCCTTATACCCTTTATGGATGCAATTATCAACTTATGGTACCTTTTGAATGACTTTAAAGGAGTATCCCAGAGGTATTTTGAATGGTATCAATTATGGATTGTTGTTCATGTGTTGTTGTGAAAGGTATTGAGATGACTTGATGGAGTAATTGTGACGTAGTGTTAATGAGGAAGTATAAAGGATAAACTTGGTGTGAAATGTTATTGGTTTATGATGTCTTGGTCAATGTGTGGAATGTTATGGTATAATTGGTATTGTGATTTAATAAATGGTATTTTAAGAGAGTGAAATGACGTTGTATGGCAGTCACGTAATTCATTATCGTCCTATGCACTTGTAATGTAGTTAGTTGTTTAAGTGAGCTCTGTAATGTACTTGTGTTGTAGAGTAACACGTAAGGAAGGAGCTGGATTGTTGTATTCACATATAGGACTATATATTCATATTAGGAAGATAAGGCATGTAAGATTACTCTTTCCGTAGCCTTCTGCAACACATATTGTTCGTATTGTCATTGTACTTGTTCCATTCCGAAATGTTCTAAGGTATTTCATTTCAGGATGTCATCTATTGATATTCACATGTTCCTTATTCATTGATCAATTGTCATTCATGTGTCACATAACTGTGGACATGGTTCTAGAGTTCCAATAACGTTACGTTCTAAAGTTCCAATAATGTTATGACTACCAACGTGTCTATCTCACAGAAGTAAAGAAATGAAGTAATGTATCACTCTTATAATGAAAGAATTAAGTTGTGACGCCCCAAATCCCATCGGGACAGATTGTCACTTGTAGCCGACAAGGCCCGAGAGAACCAAGCTTTGTCTTTGTTCAATCATATGCATGCCATAAGAAACCCATAATCACATAATAGCTTTAGATACCAACAATGGAATTCATGGAACATGATATATATATACATATGTGAAACTTGGCCGTTGAGGCCACCAAGTCAAGAATGACATATCCCTTTTACATTTATACACCCACATCCGTCTACAAAAGCCTCTAACAAATGCATTGACCAAAATGAACTAAAAGTCGGGATAAGTCCCCGCTTTATACAACAGGTACAACACAAAAACATATGTACAACTGTGACTCGGAGAAGCCCCGAACTAATTGGAGCTCACCAAAGATCTGCAACACTGGCAACCTACTGTGGAGGCCTACTAGTACCTGCACCTGTAGCAAGTAAGGTAAATTCCCCAAGAGGGGTCAGTACGAAGAATGTACTGAGTATGTAAGGCCATATGAAACTTGTAGGATATGTAAATATGCCAAAGAACTCAATTTCAAATGCATAACCAATATAGATAAGTCACACTGTAGATGAGTCACTAATCTGTACTATGGAAACCATGTATGTTGCTTTCATTACATTCATGTATCTTTACTTCCATGATTATTCATCTTTGTTTGTGTTCTATAATACCCGGGCCCCGACTAAATCGTGGGTTTTAACATAACATCATGTTATGTTGGGATCGGCTCGAGCTAGGCTTATGCCCCTAGAGCTGCCACCTATGAATCAATATATATATCGGGATCGGCTCTAGCTAGGTTATTACCTCTAGAGCTGCCACCCATACCAACATTTCAGGTTCGGCTTGAGCTAGGTTATTACCTCTAGAGCTGCCCCCTGTTAGGATCGATCCGAGCTAGGCTTATGCCCCTAGGACTGCCCCCTAATCCAATAATCTCGGGATCGGCTTGAGCTAGGCATTTCACCCCCAAAGCTACCACCCATACTTGATCATTAACCACATATGCATTACTTCATTCATTATTTTGAGATTGATATAATGATAGTCATAACTTTACATGAAGCTTTGGATCATTAACCAATGAGTGAGAGACATAAGAATAAGCATTGTTGGAAACATAACCTTATTGGAAACATAATACTATTGGAACCATTGAACCATAATCAATGAACAATAGATATAAGTATAACCACTATTGGGACTTTGGAACATAACCTTATTAGGCTTTTAGAACATTATTCATGAATATGATACATGAGATTCACAATTGCTCAATGAGTAGGAAATATATGATAAGGACTATTTTTAATTGCATATAGGGTACCTTAGCACATTTCGGAATGGGACAAGCGTAATGTCAACGTGGATACTAATGTCAATGTGGATACTATTTGCCATAGAAAGATACGGACAGAGTAACCTTACATACCTTGTATTCTCAATACCAATATACAATCCTAGATGTGCATACAATAGTCCCGCTCCTTCTTTATGTGTCACTCTACAACACAAATACATAACGGACTTCACATTAACCACCAACTACCTTACAAATGCATATAACGTCAATGAGTTACATGTTTGCCTTTAAACTTGCCATTCCCCTTGACAAAACTATTGATGAAATTATTATTACAAAAATCCCACAATATTCCCAACATTGACCAATACATGATAATCAATACATTTCACCACAACACTTCTCCTTTACACTTTCTTATTCACACCACATCACAAATAATCCATCAAATTACCTTAATACACCTCATAGCACATATCGGCCAAAATCCCACAATTTACACTTATAGAAAAATAACAAGTTTAATAACAAAATCACACCATACATGTTCATATTTTATCCATACCATGCTTTTTCATGAAGGTCACAAGTCATAATTCAAGCTTGAATCTCATGGATCACCAATCTTATATAAAAACACAAAGTACCATGTTCAACACTTCCAAGCATAACCAACATGATGTACATACTCTCTCATGCATATAATATATTAATCCATAACAATAATCACTAAACCAAGCTTGAAAAATGGTGATCTTGCTTCAAAAGTTGGTTTTGAGTTCTTAGGGTTTGAAGAAAATATCTTGTATATTTGTCTAAAAGGCATGAAACTTTGCAATCAATAAAAATCAGATTTATTGCCCTTTATATAGGCCCTCAATTCCATCCTTAGCCACTCTTTAACATTTAATGTGGTGTTCTAGAAGGTCAAGGCAAGAATGGGTCATTTGACCCATTTTTGGCCCATGTCTTCTTTTCATTTTTGGGTCCTTTTTGGGACCAATTCACTTAACCCAATAAAATTTATAATTTCTCATGTTTAAATCATCTCATACATGTTACAATAATATAATCACCCACTCTATTCATATCCGTAGCCTAAATCCCAAAAACAAGTGATTCTAGCCACGTATGGCCTATTTTGACCATAAGGGTAAAACCGTCATTTTGATGCCAAATTCGTTCTCGAGTAATTTTATCATATCAATATAATAATTTACTTATTTCATGTATATGCTCATGATTGTATAAGAAACGTTGCAAAAATCAGCTCTGTATGTCCCCTGGCACCCTTGGGACTTAAGAAAATTTCCAACTTTGAAAAAGTGGCAAAACCAGCGTGGCACGCCCTTGGGGGCGCCAGATTACTTCCTATGGGCACAAAAATTTGGCCCAAAGTGGCGTGGCACGCCCTATGTCATGTCCCACACTTAGTTTTTCAAAAAATTTTGTTTTTTGACTTTTCTTCGCGGGTTTGATTAGATACTTCAAATCCTATTCTTTAGCTTACTTCTTACCCTGAATATCCTTTGTTTAGAGATCCTATTAGCCTCATTTTGAACCCCACAAATGCTTCATAAAAATCACAAAACACCTCCTACGAAGGTTTAATCACATATACGAGGGCCAAATTCACTTATCTCATCAATAACATTACAAAATACATATGTATGGCTCTCGACACCTATGTAAGCATTGTTCAACGTTGTCAAGTAGGGTTAGGAAGGTACGGGGTGTTACATTCTTCCCCCCTTAGGAACATTCGTCCTCAAATGTTAACAATATTGTTTCAATTACAACAAATGTATCTCTACATTAGCATACATAAACATAAACACTTAAGGCTCATGGATACTTACTTTTTATTGCTCCACTTCCGTACTTTGAACCTCTTCATCCATTTGAAATAGATGGGGATACTTGGATTTCATCATCTCTTCCGCTTCCCACGTGATCTCCTCTACTTGTTAATTTCTCCAAAGGACTTTTACGGAAGCTATGTCTTTATTCCTCAATCTCTTTACTTTTCGATCTAGGACAGCAATGGGTACCTCTTCATAAGTAAGATCCTCTGTAACTTGGACATCTTCAATTGGAACAATACAAGATGGATCTCCTATGCATTTTCGAAGCATCGAAACATGAAATACTGGATGGAATGATGAAAGTTCCTGGGTAGTGCCAACTCATACGCAACTTGCCCAAATCTTCTAATGATTTCATATGGGCCTATGTAACGTGGACTCAATTTCCCTTTTTTTCTGAACCGCATTACCCCTTTCATCGGTGACACCTTTAAAAACACCCAATCACCTATGGCGAATTCAAGCCCTCTTCTTCTAACATCGGCATATGACTTGTGATGACTTTGAGCCGTTTGTAACCGCTGTTGGATCACTTTAACTTTATCCATAGCCTGATGAACAATATCTGGCCCAAGTAAAGCAGTTTCACCCGCTTCAAACCATCCAATTGGTGATCTACATTTCCTTCCGTACAAGTCTTCATAAGGTGCCATTTTAATACTTGAATGATAGCTATTGTTGTAAGCAAATTCAATAAGAGGAAAATGGTCATCCCAACTTCCTTGAAAATCTAACGTACAAGCTCGTAGCATATCTTCAAGTGTCTGAATAGTACGTTCTGCTTGTCCATCAGTCTGAGGATGGAAAGCCGTACTTAAATTCACCTGTGTACCCAAACTCTGCTGAAAAGATCTCCAAAAGTGCTCTGTGAACTGTGCTCCTCTGTCTGATATAATGGAAAGTGGAATACCATGCAACCTCGCTATTTCTCTAACATACAATCTTGCATAATCCTCAGCTGTATAGGTGGTCTTGACTGGTAGGAAATGCGCTGACTTGGTAAGCCTGTCCACTATAACCCATATAGAATCAAATTTCCATAATGTACGAGGCAAACTTGTAATGAAGTTCATATTAATCAAATCCCATTTCCAGACTGGAAGATTGATACATTGCATGTAACCTCTCGATTTCTGATGTTCCACTTTCACTTGTTGACAATTCGGGCATTGCACGACAAATTCTGCAATGTTCTTTTTCATATTTCCCATGGTACATTTTAGTAGCACCCGGATGAATAGAATAGCGCAAATGATGCACCTCTGTCATAATTCGTGTCCTCAACTCATCTACGTTCGGTACACATAATCTCCCTTGACATTGAAGTACCCCTTCTTGTGTAAGATCAAATGCCTTGGTCAAATTCTGCTGTACATTTTCCTTTAGCTGTAATAAAATAGAATCCGCAAAATGTTCTCTTTCACTTCAGCTATCAAGGAAGATTCTGCCGCATTTTGCACAATAACCCTTTCATCTGGAGATTCAATAAGTCAAACTCCCAAGATGGCTAGTTGATGTAGATATTTGATTAGCTCTTGCTTTTCAGTCAACTAGCCACTAGTGCTTTCTACTGCCTTGCGGCTCAATGCATCAGCTACTACATTTGCTTTGCCTAGATGATAAAAAATATCAATATCATAGTCTTTTAAGAGCTCTAACCACCTTCGCTGCCTCAAGTTGAGTTCCTTCTGCTTAAAGAGATATTGCAAACTTTTGTGATCCTTATAGATATCAACATGAACTCCATATAAATAATGACGCCATATCTTTAAAGCAAAGACCACCGTTGCTAATTCAAGATCATGTGTGGGATAATTTTCCTCATGTGGCTGCAACTGTCGTGAGGCATATGCTATAACATTATCGTGTTGCATCAATAAGTATCCGAGGCCAACCCCGGAAGCATCACAATACACTACATAACCTTTGGTACCTTCGGGAAGCACTAAAACTGGTGTGGAGGTTAATTTATCTTTCAACCTTTGGAAGCTTTTCTCGCACGCATCATTCCACTGAAATTTTAGCGTCTTATGTGTAAGCTTTGTTAACGGTGCAGCAATAGAGGAAAAACCTTCCACAAATCTTCTATAATAACCTACCAGTCCAAGAAAACTACGAATCTCTGTAGGTGTCGTAGGTCTTGGCCAATTTTTCACTGCTTTGATCTTTTGTGTATCAACCTGTATACCTTCATCAGACACAATGTGGCCCAAGAATGCAACTGATTTTAACCAAAACTCACACTTAGAGAACTTGGCATACAACTTACGCTCACAGAGAATCTGTAACACCTACCGTAAGTGATTAGCATGGTCCTTCGGTATTCTGGAATAAACTAGGATGTCATCTATAAACAGCGTGACGAACACGTCCAGAAATGGCTTAAACACCCTATTCATCAAATCCATGAACACAGCTGGTGCATTTGTTAGTCCAAATGACATAACTAAAAATTCATAATGGCCATACCGTGTTCAGAAAGCTGTCTTGGGTACATCTTCTTCTCTAACTCTAACTTGATGGTAACCCGACCTCAAGTCGATCTTTGAAAAACACTTGGCGCCCTGTAACTGATCAAACAAATCATCAATTCGAGGGAGAGGATATTTGTTCTTGATCGTTACCTTATTCAATTGCCGATAGTCAATGCACATTCTCAATGTGCCATCTTTCTTTCGTACAAATAATACCGGTGCACCCCACGGGGACATACTAGGCCTAATGAAGCCTTTGTCTAGCAAATCTTTCAATTGCTCCTTCAATTCACGCAGTTCTGCTGGAACCATTCTATATGGGGGAATAGAGATAGGCTGAGTGCCTGGAATCATATCAATGCCAAATTCTACTTCCCATTCTGGGGGCAAACCTGGAAGATCCTCTGGGAACACATGTAAAAATTCATTGACCACTGGAACCGACTGCGGAGTTAGTGGTTCCACTTTAGTATCTTTCACCCGTACAAAATGACATATATAACCCTTGGCAATCATTTTTCTGGCTTTCAAATAGGAAATAAATCTTTCTCGTGGTGCCCCTACATTACCCTGCCATTCAAGAACATTTTCTTGCGGAAAGCAAAATTTCACCTTTTTGGCCCGGCAATCTACCGTGGCATAACAAGAGGCCAACCAATCCATTCCCATGATCACATCAAAATCTACCATGTCTAATTCAATGAGATAGGCCAATGTATCATAACCACACACCGTTACCACACAATTACGATATACTCTTTTTGTAACAATATATTCACCGACCGGTGTAGACACTTCAATTGATTTAATTAATAATTCTGGTGCCTTTGTAAATTTCGCAGCAACCAATGGACTAACATAGGAAAATGTAGAACCTGGGTCAATCAATGCATATACATTATACAAGAATATGGATAATGTACCTGTGACAATATCAGGGGAAGCCTCTGAATTCTGTCGGTCCACTAAAGCATAAGTGCGATTCTGGACCCCGCTAGTAATGGCTGCTCCTATGGCACCCCTACCATGGCCAATAGGCTGCACACCTCGTCCCAGTGAAGGAACCGATGCTGATGATGCAACGGTCGATCCTGCCGATCGTGCTATACCACTCATGCTCCTCTGGGGACACTCTTTCATCATGTGTCCTGTCATACCGCACCAGAAACAAGCATTTGTACCCACTATGCATGTACCTATATGAATACGTCTGCAGTGCTGACACTGCTGACGAGGAAAACCTGCTTCCTATGATCCGTGAACTCCACTACTCTGCCCAGATGGACCACCCCTAGACCCTCGGAACTGAGAGTGAGCACCCCTGTGGAATAAAAGAACGATGGTCTAGGTGGTCTAGGAAACATACGGGGCCTAGATCCTCCTTGGGACATCATAGGTGGTCCCATAGGTCTAGCCTTTTTGGACTGTCTCCTGTCAAATTTATGTACCCTTCGTCTCTGTCTTTGATCTTCTATTTTTTGGGCGAAGGCTTGTATTCTAGCTATGTCCATGTCCTTGTTCAAGGCCGCAATGGTGCAATCTCTTACCAAATATGGCTCTAGTCTATCCACGTATCGGTGGACTCTGTCTGTCATCGTAGCCACCATATTTGGGGCATACTGTGCCAAGGAATTAAATTGCAAGCTATATTCTCTGACACTCAAATTTCCTTGACGGAGATTTAGAAACTGATCCGCACGTGCCTCACGAATCTCATAGGGCAAGTAATGATCAAGGAAAGCCATTTTAAATTCTTCCCAATTTGGTGGATTTGCACCAATATCACGGGATTTCTTCCAATCCTCGTACCACAATATTGCCTCTCCTTTCAATCTGTACGCAGTAAGTTCAACTGTCTCTACCCCTGCCACGTGCATGACTTCCAAGGCCCTCTGAATTTGATCCACAAAGTCCTGTGGATCTGCTTTCGGATCTAACCCAGTGAATATAGGAGGGTCCAATTTCAAGAAATCCTGTGTTCTGCGACTCGCCACTCTAGCCGCATCATCATCATGTGTCATTGGACCAGCTCGTCCTTGACTCTGGGCTGCCACTAACTGTGTTAACATATGAACTGCATTTCTAAGATCCTGATCTGTGGCATTCATTGGTGGTTCTGCAGGTATTTCTCTACCAACTGGCTCCTCTGGAGCTGGAAAAGGAGACGAAGACCGCGATGAAATTTTAGCATTTGCTCCACCTTGACTAGCTTGGTCAGGTGGTAGTTTACTCATTCCTTCTTCAGCAGGCACATCTACCTTCTACCCTTTGCCTTTACCTCTCCTCGTGATTGGCATTTTGACTATACCAAAGAAAAACAATTACCATGATCAGATTCAATTCAACTTACAGCACTAGCTCTATTGCACGATCTAGAAGTGAAGAAAAAAAACAACATCCTAAATGTCCCGTAGCCTCCTACTTATAAATGTGGTGCACAACACATTGATAAGTAAGACTCTACTCAGACATGGCTTTGTAGACACCCTTAGAACAACCTGCTCTGATACCACTTTTGTCATGCCCCGAATCCCGTCGGGACGGATTGGCACTCGTAGCCGACAAGGCCCGAGAGAACCAACCTTTGTCTCTGTTCAATCATATGCATGCCATAAGAAACCCATAATCACATAATAGCTTTAGATACCAACAATGGAATTCATGGAACATGATATATATATACATATGCGAAACTTGGCCTTTGAGGCCACCAAGTCAAGAACGACATATCCCTTTTACATTTATACACCCACATCCGTCTACAAAAGCCTCTAACAAATGCATTGACCAAAATGAACTAAAAGTCGGGACAAGTCTCCACTTTATACAACATGTACAACACTAAAACATATGTAAAACTGTGACTCGGAGAATCCCCGAACTAACTAGAGCTCACCAAAGATCTGCAACACTGGCAACCTACTGTGGAGGCCTACTAGTACCTGCACCTGCAGCAAGTAAGGTAAATTCCCCAAGAGGGGTCAGTACGAAGAATGTACTGAGTATGTAAGGCCATATGAAACTTCTAGGATATGTAAATATGCCAAAGAACTCAAGTTCAAATACATAACCAATATAGATAAGTCACACTATAGATGAGTCACTAATCTGTACTGTGGAAACCATGTAAGTTGCTTTCATTACATTCATGTATCTTTAATTCCATGATTATTCATCTTTGCTTGTGTTCTGTAATACCCGAGCACCGACTAAACCATGGGTTTTAACATAACATCATGTTATGTTGGGATCGGCTTGATCTAGGCTTATGCCCCTAGAGCTGCCACCCTATGAATCAATATATATATCGGGATCGGCTCGAGCTAGGTTATTACCTCTAGAGCTGCCACCCATACCAACATTTTAGGTTCGGCTTAAGCTAGGTTATTACCTCTAGAGCTGCCCCCTGTCAGGATCGGTCCGATCTACGCTTATGCCCCTAGGACTGCCCCCTGATCCAACAATCTCGGGATCGAATTGAGCTTGGCATTTCGGCCCCAAAGCTACCACCCATACTTGATCATTAACCACATATGCATTACTTCATTCATTACTTTGAGATTGATATAATGATAGTCATAACTTTACTTGAAGCTTTGGATCATTAACCAATGAGTGAGAGACATGAGAATAAACATTATTGGAAACATAGCCTTATTGGAAACATAATACTATTGGAATCATTGAGCCATAATCAATGAACAATAGATATAAGTATAACCACTATTGGGACTTTGGAACATAGCCTTATTGGGCTTTTGGAACATTATTCATGAATATGAGACATGATATTCATAATTGCTCAATGAGTAGGAAATATATGATAAGGACCATTTATAATTGCATATAGGATACCTTAGCACATTTCGGAATGGGACAAGCATAATGTCAATGTGGATACTATTTGCCACAGAAAGATACGGACAGAGTAACCTTTCATACCTTGTATTCTCAATACCAATATACAATCCTAGATGTGCATACAATAGTCCCGCTCCTTCTTTATGTGTCACTCTACAACACAAATACATAACGGACTTCACATTAACCACCAACTACCTTACAAATGCATATAACGTCAATGAGTTACATGTTTGCCTTTATACATGCCATTCCCCTTGACAAAACCATATATGAAATTATTAGTCCAAAAATCCCACAATATTCCCAACATTGACCAATATATGATAATCAATACATTTCACCACAACAATTCTCCTTTACACTTTCTTATTCACACCACATCACAAATAATCCATCAAATTACCTTAATACACCTCATAGCACATATCGGCCAAAATCCCACAATTTACACTTATAGAAAAATAACAAGTTTAATAACAAAATCACACCATACATGTTCATATTTTATCCATACCATGCTCTTTCATGAAGGTCACAAGTCATAATTCAAGCTTGAATCTCATGGATCACCAATCTTATATAAGAACACAAAGTACCATGTTCAACACTACCAAGAATAACCAACATGATGTACATACTCTCTCATGCATATAATATATTAATCCATAACAATAATCACTTATCCAAGCTTTAAAATGGTGATCTTGCTCCAAAAGTTGGCTTTGAGTTCTTAGGGTTTGAAGAAAATATCTTGTATATTTGTCTAAAAGGCATGAGACTTTGCAATCAATAAAAATCAGATTTCTTGCCCTTTATATAGGACCTCAAGTCCATCCTTATCAACTCTTTAACATTTAATGTGGTGTTCTATAAGGTCAAGGCAAGAATGGGTCTGACCCATTTTTGGCCCATGTCTTCTTTTCATTTTGGGTCCTTTTTGGGACCAATTCACTTAACCCAATAAAATTAATAATTTCTCATGTTTAAATCATCTCATACATGTTACAACAATATTATCACCCACGCTATTCATATCCATAGCCTAAATCCCAAAAACAAGTGATTCTAGCCACGTATGGCCTATTTTGACCATAAGGGTAAAACCGTCATTTTGATGCCAAATTCGTTCTTGAGTAATTTTATCATACCAATATAATACTTTACTTATTTCATGAATATTCTCATGGTTGTAGAAGAAACGTGGCAAAAATTGGCTCGGTACGTCCCCGGGCACCCTTGGGACTTAAGAAAATTTCCAACTTTGAAAAAGTAGCAAAACCAGCGTGGCACGCCCTTGGGGGCGCTAGCTTACTTCCTATGGGCACAAAAATTTGTCCCAAAGCGGCGTGGCACGCCCTCTAGCATTCCCCACACTTAGTTTTTCAAAAAATTCCATTTTTCGACTTTTCTTCGTGGGTTTGATTAGATACTTCAAGTCCTATTCTTTAGCTTACTTCTTACCCTTAATATGTTTTGTTTAGAGGTCCTCTTAGCCTCATTTTGAACCCCACAAATGCTTCACAAAAATCACAAAACACCTCCTACGAAGATTTAATCACATATACGAGGGCCAAATTCACTTATCTCATCAATAACATTACAAAATACATATGTATGGCTCTTGACACCTACGTAAGCATTGTTCAACGTCGTCAAGTAGGGTTAGGAAGGTACGGGGTGTTACAGAAGTAATTTATAATTGTTTGTATATTCTTGAGTGGCATCCCAGGGGTGGAATAAACACCTAGCATTGGTTTATCTAACATCCTAGGGGCGACTGAAAAGCCTAGCATGGGTTAATCTAACATCCTAGGGGGCGACAGAAAAGCCTAGCATGGGTTAATCTAACATCCCAGGGGCGACAGAAAAGCCTAGCATGGGTTAATCACATCCCAGGGGTTAAAATACCTAGCATGGGTTAATCTCATCCCAAGGGCGATAGAAAATCCTAGCATGGGTAGAATGATAAAGATGAATGAACGTAAAGGTAAAGAAAGTAACGAATGTAATGTACTTGGTTCCACACATACACAACGGTGGTTTATCCACATTAACTATTCTCTTATATTTGATTCCATTGAAGAACTTATATATCATGCAGTTTCATATAGCCTTACATACTCAGTACATTCTTCGTACTGACGTCCCTTGGGGGACTTACCTTACTTGTTGCAGGCACAGGTGTTAGTAGACCTCCACATTAGGTTGCGGGTCATTTGCGGATCATTGGTGAGCTCCAGTTGGTTCGGGGCTTTCCGAGTTATTATGTACATTTGTTTTGGTATTGTATAAAGCGGGGACGTGTCCCGACTGTAGGTTGGTTATGTCTATGTATCTGTAAAGGCTTTGTAGATGTTGTGGGACAAACGAAGGAATGTAAGGGATATATGCTTTTGACATGGTGGCCCTAACGACCAAGTTTCATATATGTATATATCATATGTTTTCCATGACTTCCGCCATTAGCATCTTGTATCTATATGTGATAGTGACATGCATACGAGTTTACATGAATGAAGATTGGTTCTCTCGGGCCTTAACGGCTTCGGGTGCTAGTCCGCTCCATTGGAATACGAGGCATGACACTTCAGTCTAAGTTATCATAGTGAGTACCCACTTAAGACAAGTGGTGTTTTAGACTCTTGCTGTGCAAAATTGAGTTGAGATATTTGAAAACCGCTTTAATGATAGGCTTATAATAAAAATTTTGAACATTCTTGGTTAAAAATTGCTATGACATGAGGATAGGGGTAATAAATTATTCATGGGATAGCATCATGTAAAAACCTGGGAATGGCTAAAAATCGAAGCCACTATTGGACGCTACTACAACGATGGATTCATCACTACAGTGATTTCCAGGGGACTGCTGCAGTAGCACTTTTATCGCTGCAGTGGCGCTACTGTAGCGTTGAATCCTTTGCTGCAGAGACACCTCGGCAGTAAGTTGTCAGGGCTTCCTCTTTTTTATGATTTTTTTTGCATTGCAAAAATAACCCTGTGTTCACAATAATTGAATATAAAAATAGTTTCCCAATATTTATAACAAACTAATATATTATTAGTTAACGTGAGATAACAGTAGATGTCCTAAAAATGTGAGAAATAAAGGGAAAAGGTTGTTTTTTAGATGCCCTAAATGGAGGCAACTCAAATCCTAAAGAATAGTAATAATTAGGGGGAAGATTTAGCTGGTGGTCTCATCATCTCTAAGGATTGAGGCATCCGAGCCCTTCTCCTCCATCCTGCTAAGAAAGAAGAACTTCTCCACATCCTTCTTTGACAACTTGGGAAGCTTTTTGTCGGGGGAGGCACATTTGAACATAACCTGCACAGCCTTCCACATTTTAACAAACATGAGATCTTGAGAGTGCCTCTTCTTCTTCTCCTCATCTAGCTCTTTTCAGAGCTCTGCATAGGCTCTGGACGAGTATGGTGGAGCGGTGGTGCTCAAAGGAGCCAAACATGGTGGACGTAAATTCGATCGCTCCAAGTAACATTATACAACATCGAGGTCCACCTTCCAACCACTAAGGTTTTGTGCTGGAGTCTGTGTGGGAGGGGTTCTAGTCTCTTCGACTCTTTCGGCCCTGCTACTCTCACACTCTTCCCCTATCTTCCTCTTCTTCTTACTTCCTCCTCGTGTGCTCTTAGACTTCAGTGGGTTGAAGGCTACATCACACTCTTCCAGTGTGTCATGGTCTTTCTTTGGCATCTCCACCCGCTTACACAACTCCGTGATCAAGGAGGGCAAGAAAATATCCCTTGAAGACCCATTGATAATCTATATC
The DNA here is from genome assembly GCA_031232105.1 of Capsicum rhomboideum. Taxonomy (NCBI): domain Eukaryota; kingdom Viridiplantae; phylum Streptophyta; class Magnoliopsida; order Solanales; family Solanaceae; genus Capsicum; species Capsicum rhomboideum. The sequence goes on from CP124718.1 coordinate 60,287,218, forward strand.
CCCACATTTATTTATATCCCCAAAAGAGCGTAGCCCACTACCATAGCCTAATGAAAGGTCACATCAATCACATTTCCCAAAGGGTAGATCCTCTGGGACACCAACTATAGCAATCTCCGAGCCTACTCTAAGAATGAAGTGCTTTTGGTTCCCTTGACATTGGTCCACTTCACCTTACCCTCCTAACCCCCTAGTACCAAGGTCTTGGCCACCCATTTTAGGTCTGAGTCTGTAATCTTAGCCTCAAAGGAAGAATTAGAGGGGTCATGAACCCCCAAGGTGTCATTGATAGTGGTATCATCCACCAAAACATTCTTCCCTCAAATTCGGATTGTAGGAAGAGGCACAAACCAATCAACAATCGAGAGTATGATATAGATCTCCCAAACTATGGCTAGGTTACATGCAGGGATGTCCTCGATCAACATCATCTAGCCTAAAGTCCTCAGCTGGTTATAGAAATTAGGTGCCTCATCCTCCACGCCATTCATCACAAATCCACTCTTATAAAGAAAACCCCTATTGAGTCGCCCTTTCTCATAATATTCACGACAGGCGAAGTTGGGAAATCTTCAGTATGGGGATTGGTAAGCCATAGTAGTCCTACAAGTATCACAATTACAGTGTTACAACTCAATTTGAGATGCTACGGAAGGGAAAAGATTTCAAATATAGAAAAATCAAAAATCTGGGAGGGGCTACTGCCCAGCGTCGCTGCAACAACACTTTTGTCGTTGCAGAGGTAGAAGCTTCACTACAATGATACCGATTTAGTGGAAAATACATTATTGTAGTGGTGCCTTCATCCCCAGCAAGACATAACCCCCTCCCATAGTGGAATCTTAATGTTTTTTCAAATTTTTGACTTCTAAGTATAAATTGGACTTGGTAGAGTATGTGTGAACTTTTTTACACTAAAATGTGGGTGATTAACACCCAAAATCAAGCCTAAGTTATTCTAAATCATTGGAAAGTGTAACCCTTCATCTTCCACCCATTCCAAGCCCAAAAACCACCATGAACATCGTCAATATTATGTCTAAAATATTGTAGGAGCATTGGGACATAAGATAATCTATCATACTTGTCAAATCATGCAAGAAATACACCAAAATTTAAAAATCAAAATCACACCAAGAAACCATCTTAAAAATCCTTTTTCTATTCTAAGTTTTATGATTCTACAATGTTAAATGCATAAATGAAGTACTAGGGATGAAATTTACCTTAGTATTGTCGCCAAAAAAAGGTTTGCCCAGGGAAAATTGAGAGTTGGAAGTGGGACAAATGAAACATTTCTCTCTATTTGAACTGTTAAGATCTACTGCAGCAACGGGTCTACCGCTGCAGCTGTGTGCTCTACAAAGTTACATTTTATTCTGAATTTTCGTGTGTTGTGATATTTTGTGATGTCCAAGGTATTTTAAAATGACCTGTTACATAAAAAAATATTATTATAATTTTATTCCTCAGTTAATAATAATTATGTATCAAATTAAGAAGTTCAAGGACTCCTAATGTGTAGATTGGTTGGTTATGAGAGTTTAATTTTAATTAACTGGGTTTCAGTGGGATGTTATTGGGTAATTAATAAGAATAAAGGATCGCTTTTCTTTTAAAACCATTATGTATATTGGATTCTGAAAATCATACTGAAAACCTTATTCCCCTCTTTTTAATTATTCAGGGATGAACGGTGGGTAAATAGGTGTCTAATGTAATGACCCATATCATCATTATCTTAAAAATTGTCCCAAAAAAACGTTTTGACTAAGAAAATGCTTATTCCGAACCTTGTAGGAATTATTTCTTGGGAAAAGTCGTGGTCCAAATCTAATTGGGTCAAAATTTGCATAGTTGGGCCAATCTTGCTGATCCACCACTATAACAAAACTTCTGTCGCTGTAACAACACTTCAGTCATCGTAGTGGCAATCGGGCAGTAGCCAGTCCGAGGGTTAATTAAAATCTTTATTTAGTTGAGCCTTCTTATGTTGTCCTCCTCTTCCAAAAACACCCTAAGTGAGCCTATTACCTAGAATGATGAAGATTGGAGGCTAAGATCCATGAGGGCGATTCCAAAGTATTTTCAATGGATTTCTGACGTTAGCGAAAGGCAAGGCATGTGTGTGGAAACTCTCCTCTCTCTGTAGTAGTGGAATTTGTCTATGAGGTAGGTTATCATTAATTATAGTAGACATCAGGCTAGATGCATGTAATAACAATAGAAATGTCGAGGTATTTCATGCCTTATGCCTTTGGACACGGAGTTTGGTTAGCTAGAATAATAATAATTGGACTAGGAAGTCGATTGATGTGGTGAATAATGAGTTATTAATTCTATGTATCAATAAATGAAAGCATATTAATGGGTTAGAAGAAGGGTTAGCCTGACTACAAAGGTAATGAGAGTGAGTTAGGGGCAAAGTTTGCTTTTAGTGGGTTCATTGGAGTACGATAGAGCTCAGATTGAGAAGGGAGAGAGTGGGTAGTAGATTCCTGAATGTAGTGATAAGTATAAATGGGTGGGAAGAATTATGAGGGTGTGCGTACCAAGGTTGTAGGTAGTTGCTCATTACGGTATGGATATAATCGCGGTAGACGGGAAAGGAAATAAGAGATAGACTTAGTATCTGAGAAGGAGGTCGTTAGTTGGTATAAGCATGAGTGGATGGTAGGCATAGAATCCGGAATTAGGGTTGCTAGTGGAAGCATGAGTGATGAATTGAGGGTATGAGCGTACATCGGGTTTGTATGAGTTTCGGGTGCAATATCGAATTGGTGTACTATGTGTTTTTGTAAATACATATAGATAGACATATACATAAATATATAAGATAAGCATATTAATAGACTTTGGTACTATAAAGTTGGTGAATTATAGTAAAGGCTGGATTGACTCTATACTTATATGTGAATTGGGTGTTGTGATTCGCTTTTGAGTATTACTCATAATTGCTGACTGCATCATGTATTGAACATTTGATATTGAAATGATACTGATATTGAGATGCTATTGAAATGATATTGATATGTCACACCGACATTGTTATTAGATTTGGTACCATGCTTGTACCGGTACATGAACTGAGCTTGTCCCCTACAGTTCATATCTGAGAGTCCCTGCTGACTCTAGTGTGTGTGTACACTTTACATGCATACATTCATCATTTTATCGAACATATTTATTGTGGTGATCATTGTTGAAAGGGAAATGCCTAAGTGTAAGTGATGTATTGCATATCTGTATATCTACTGAGGTAAAGGATTATAATTGTATCTTGGTTCGTGTTATGTATCATATATATGAGGGATATTAGGTGACTCGGGCTTGTTCTTATAGTATTCTAGATAGTCAGGCTAGTAGTATTATCGGTATATGTTCGAGGTGGAGTCATGAGTCATGATCGTGTTGGGAGTAGAGCTGTAGGGCTGTTAGTGAAGAATTAGGGGACTTAAGGAGGGGAAAATTATCAAAGGAAAAAGATACAAAAAAATTTTAAATGACGGGTAGGTCACAGAGATATTAAGGGCAACATGTCAAAGACCCAAAGAGAGAGGCATTGGGAGGTTTAGTTATCCAGAACTTTAACTGATGTAATGATTTCATCCCTACTTACTAGTATTATTATTAGTTTCTAACCCTGATCGACCAATGATAACTACTAGTACGTGTGGTTTTACTGATACTACACTTACTATATCTCTACTTGGGGATATAGCCATATTGTAGGTCAGTTGGGGTTTATATAGGTACGACGGTGGTTACTCTTTAGCAGATCCTTTCATCTCACTCTTACATGAATGTTGTGTCTCTGGGCTTTCTCTTCTTTTGCTTAGTGCTCTTGTGCCGGTTAGATTAGGTTCTGGGGAATCATTGTCATTTTATTTCTGTATTGTAAATAGTTAACAAATGTATTGGGATAAGAGTTTATTTTGATTAAAGGATTATTTCTTTAAAAGATCATTTTGCTTAACTTCTACACTTAATTGAATGGCTGGGTGGTAAGGGTTCTCCTATCTAGGGTAGAGTTGGGTATGTGCCTACACAATCCATGAATTGGGTCGTGTCAATCACACAACAGTTATGCAAGAACTAAAAATAGACACAAAAGTCAATAGAACTCCTGAAGATTCAAGCACTGAAAAGGAAGATTAGCATCTTGGTAAGCTGAATATGTGCATCGCACAAGCATTGTGTGATCTTAATGATACACGCACAATAGGCTCCTTCAACAACTTTGTAACTATTTTGTTCTAATTTTCTAGGTCATATAACTAGAATCTTTTTCAGAATTTAAGGACTATTAGTTATACTTTGCAAAAGTTGATACCTAGAAAGTGTAATTGAACCCTTAAATTAGGATTAGTATTCATCTTAGTTTTTCATCTTGGATTTCAAGATTTCATCTTGAATATTTTAATATATAAAAGCTCTTGAAGATCATAATGGTATAGTCTCTGTTATCTCTGTTATGCATAGCTAAACCCCCAATACTTAGGGGTGTGTGATGGATAATGGTTGATTTGTGTATAGGTGTTGATTATTTATTTCTAATTTGAGTTATAAATTGTGGGTTTAACTAAATCTCCATGTTTCAACTCAAGAATTGAGGTTGCAAACTCTATTCAAGCTTAGATCCTTTGTTTTGCTTGAAAGAGAAAACAAGGGTGAAAAGATTTAGTTGACAATCACTTGAGTATTCCTCATTTAATGGATAGTACTAGAAATAGACTAACTAAATTGAGGTTTTAGGTTGCTTGGTAAGTTAAACATATGGGTGTCTGAAAGAAACCCATATGAAATTTGGTGATAGATTGAAAGATTGCCACCAATATCTAAAACCTAGCCTACCCATACTTTATCCTTATTTAATCAAAGGTCAACCACCCATACATGCTATCAATTATCAAACTAGAACATCCTAAGTCATTCTAATATCGATTAAAACTCTTGCGTTCAATTTGTGCAAGTATTCTCTTGTGATAACTACATTCTAAAGCATTCAAAATTAGTTATAAAATCCCCCATTTACTTTTATTGCATTTTAATTATTCGAGCAAACATTTAGTGAATTATTACACTCTAAAGTGAACCTTTCATGTTCATTCCATGTAGGATTGATTCCGAATCATTGAGTTGGTAAAATGTTGCTAGCAACCGTGTACATCTATTTCAAGTGTGATTGAGCATTATAAAAAATTACACCGTTGCTGGGGAATGAAAGTTAGCATTCATTTTTTGTAGTGTTGTGAATCACTTGTGTTAGTCGTAGTTTAAATTTACTTTTGTTTGTTGTTTTTGTTTTGTTTAGGTAAAAATATAGGCCAACTAGGTAATATGAGCCAACACGATAGTGATATCATGACTTTTGAAGGAAAATTCGAGGATGATGACCATTTGGGAGATGACGGAAGGTCTAGTACTATTAGCTTACCACCCACGATGGACAATGCGTCTTTCCATGTCACTATTTTCATGCTTCACTAACTTCAAATGAAGGGGATGTTTGGTGGTCAACAACATGAAAACGCAAACATGCACTTAAAGAATTTCATTGATGTTTGCACCCCTTTTGACATCACAAACATTTTCCAAGAATCCAACTGATTGAGATTTTTTCCATTCTCATTGATGGGAGAGGCAGTGACTTTATTAAGGGAGTTTCCCGAAGGATCCATTGCTTTATGGGTTGAGCTAACATAGGCTTTTCTTGATAGGTTCTTTCCTCTATCTCGAATGCTTCAACTTTGAGATGATATTACAAATTTTTGCCAAGTGAGTGGTGAACCCCTACATAAGGCATGGCTAAGATTTAAGAAGAAGTTACTTGATCGACCCAACCAAGAACTACCGGATAAGATGTTACTCTAAATCTTTTATCTCTATTTAGACTCTTTGAATAAAACTGTGGCAGACAATGTAGTCGGTGCGTCTTTGATAAACCAAACATTTGGAATTACTATGGGTTTTCTCTATCATATGACTAAACAAAATTGAGCATGGCACACCTGAGGCATTAAGGTGGCCGCGAGGGCTCATTCCTTATTTTCGGTGAGCCATGAGAAAATAAAAAAGGATGAAGAGCAGGGTAAAAATATGGCAAAAATGATGACACAAATGTATCTCTTAACAAAGAACTTCATGGGGTCAATCCCCAAAATGGTTAAGTTGAAGGAAGTGACAAGATGCTCAAACAAATGAAGAGTGACTTCTCTCAATTAAATCAAATGGTCACTTCAAATGCGGCTTTGATTAAACAAGTTGAGACCCAATTGAGCCAAATCTTGGCTCACCTTAATCCTAGACAAAAGAGAGGGCTCCCTAGTGATACCATGACAAATCACAAGAATGATGCTCATTGCATGGCCATTGTCACTAGGAGTGGAAAAACACTTAGTGGTGAGGTAGTGGATCATGATGATAGCCCCAATGATGAGGTGGCTAAAGAGAAAGCATGTGTAAAAATAAAGAGGGTTGACAATCCAAATGAAGAAATGTCTATTCCCAAAGAGTAAAGATTGAAATACCCGAGGAAGTTGAAAATGTGGTTGAGAATGAAAAGAAACAACAACTGGTTAGTGAAAATGTTTCAAAACTGTAGGAAAAACCGGTTGCTTCAAAGCCAACAATCAAGATACCTCCTTCATTCCTACAAAAACTCAAAAAGAAGGAGGTGATACTAAATTTAAAAAGTTTCTCTCTAAGTTCAAAAATTTATCCGTGAATATCCCATGGTAGAGGCCTTGCTCAAAATACCCAATTATGCCAAGTTTATAAAGGACTTGGTAACCAAAAGAGAACCATGGATTTTGAAATGATTGAAGTATCACACAATTATAGTGCGATAATGTCTAGTAACATGGTGGTGAAGAAAGAAGAATTGGGAGCGTTTACCATTTCTTATACTAGAGGTACTTATTAATTTGGTAAAGCCTTGTGTGATCTAGGAGCGAGCATAAATTTGATGCCATTGGCCATTTTCAAAATGTTAGGCTTGGTAACTCCCAAAGCCACCACTATGAGGCTATTGATGTTGGATCGATCTATAAAGAGACTGAAAAGAGTCCTCTATGATGTGCTTGTTCAAGTTGATCGATTCATATTCCACACCAATTTTATTATTCTTAATTGTGAGATCGACTATGAGATCTCCATCATTCTTAGTAGACCTTTCTTGGCTACCAAAAGAGCTCTTGTTGATATGGAGTATGGTGATTTGAAATTTTGGATCAATGGTGATGAAGTCACCTTCAATATATGCAAATCCATGAAGCAACCTAGAGATTTGCAAGTGATCTCGGTGATTGATGTAATTGATGATGAGGTTGCCGATGTATTAGAGGTAGATTTTATAAATGATCCACTAGCGGCAGTCTTATGGAACTATGGGATTGAATATGTCAAAGAATATGATGAGGTTGTAGCTTCTTTGACCGGCCTTGGTTTATACAACAAGAACCACCATAAGCTTGACCTTGATCTAAAGAATCAGAGAGTTCTCCAGCCAAGGCATCAATAGAGGAGCCTTCACAACTTGAAATCAAGATACTCCCTTCTTATCTTTGCTATATAATTTGGGGGTAAGAAAATAGATTGCCCATCATTATAGTAGAGGACTTGTTTTTCTGGCAAGTCGAGGCTTTGAAATCAATATTGAAGAAATTCATAACGGGTATTGGTCAGACTATTGCCGACATTATTAGGATCCATCTCAATATTTGCACTTATAAAATCAAGTTAGAGCCTAAATTGTGTCAAGTGTGAAACATCAAAGAAGGTTGAATCCTCCAATGCAAGAGGTGGTTAAGAAGGAGATTATTAAGTGGATTGATGCAGGCATAGTGTATCTAATCTCGGATAACACTAGGTGAGCTTGCTGCAATGTATGCCTAAGAAGGGAGGAGTTATGGTGGTTCCCAATGAGAATAATGTTTTTATTCCCGTTAGTCCGGTTACAGATTGGTGAGTATGTATGGATTACCAGAAACTCAACTCATGGATGAAAAAATGACCATTTCCCTTTGCCTTTCATGGATCAAATGTTAGATCGTTTGGTGGGGTGGGGTTGCTATCATTTTCTTGATGTGTATTTTGGATACAACCAAATCTCCATAGCCCTCAAATACCAAGAGAAGACTACTTTCACATGTCCGCATGCTACATTTTCTTTCAAAAGTATGTCTTTTTTGTTATGCAATGCTCCCACAACCTTCCAAAGGCACATGTTATCAATATTTTCGGACATGTTGTAAAACACAGTGGAAGTATTCATGGATGACTTTTCAGTAGTGGGTGATTAAATCTCTTCTTGAGCATTTGGTAAAAGTTCTCCAAAGGTGTGTTGAAACAAACCTTATTCTAAATTGGGAGAAATACCATTTCATGGTAAAGGAAGGAATTGTACTTGGACACAAGATATCGAGGCAAGGCATTCATGTTGACCAAGCCAAAGTTGAAGTAAATGCCAAGTTGCCTCCTCCAAACTCCATTAAGAGGGTGCAAAGCTTCTTTGGGAATGTCGGTTTCTACTGAAGATTAATTAAAGACTTCTCAAAGATATCCCAACCAATGTGTAAGCTTCTTAAAAAGGAAGCCAAGTTTGACTTTAATGGAGATTGTGTGAGGGCATTCAATTGCCTCAAAGAGAAGCTTGTAATGGCTCTGGTTATCATAGTCCTAAAATGGTCACTTCCCTTTGAGTTCATGGATACAAGTAGATTTCCATTAGGTGTGGTTATAATCCAAAGGAAGGACAAGCTTTTTAACCTAGTATATTATGCAATTAAGTCCTTGAATGATGCGCAAAGAAACTACATGGTTATGGAATAAGAATTGTTAGTCGTGTTCTATGCATTTGAAAAGTTCCATACCTACTTTTCGGGCACCAAATTGATTGTTCACACTGACCATGCCGATATTCGGTATATGATAGATAAGAAGGAAGCAAAACCATGTCTCATCCAATGGATATTATTGCTTCAAGAAGTCGACTTTAACGTTGAAGATTGGAAAAGATGCGAGAATCAAGTGGCGGATCATCTATCCCACCTTGAATCTAATGTTGAGAAGTTGGGAAAAATTGATATTAATGAGGCTTTTCCCGATGAGCTTGTCATGGATCTTTTGGGGGATGGAACCATGGTACGTGGATTATGCAAACTCTATTATGTGTGGTATACTCCCTAATATCCTTAATCATTATCAACAAAAGCACTTCCTCTATGATGTGAAGCGGTACATTTGGGATGAGCCATATCTCTTTAGGGAATGCACCGATAATATGGTTTGAAGATGTGTGGATAAAAATGAGGTGAGAAAAATTCTTGAGGCATGTCACTCCTCATCTGTAGGTGGTCATCATGGTGGTGTTCGTACAGCTGCAAAATTTCTCCAAAGTGGATTCTATTGTCCCTCCTTGTATTGTGACGTACCTAAGTTAGTTCGTACGTGTGACCAATCTCAAAGGCACGGAGGAATTTTGAGGAGGCATGAAATGCCATTGCAGCCAAGTGTGGATGTTGAGTTGTTCGATGTATGGGGACTAAACTTCATGGTACCCTTTGTGAGCTCGTAATGTAATCGTTATATCTTCATAGCAGTGGATTATGTTTCCTAATGGGTTGAAGCTATTGCATTACAAAATAATAAAGCTTGAAGTGTCACTCAATTCTTAAAGAAGCATATCTTTACTCAGTTTGGGAAACCCTATGCTATTATAAGGGATGTGGGTTCTCACTTTTATAATCGCTCGTCAAAACATAAGGTGGATTCACCATATCACCCTCAACCAAAATGGGCTATTAGAGGCCTCTAACTGAGAGATTAAAGGAATTTTGGCTAAGACTGTAAATGCTAATTGAACGGATTGGGCCCAAAAGCTTGATGATGCCTTGTAGGCATATAAAACAACTTTCAAAACTCCTATTGGCATGTCACCATATAAATTGGTGTTTGGAAAGGCTTGTAATCTCCCCATTGAGTTAGAATACAAGGCATTATGGGCCTTACATAAATTGAATATTAATTAGGAAGACACCTCCAAGTCAAGGGTGGAGCAACTCCAAGACATTGATGACTTCCACTTGTGAGCTTATAAGAGTTTTGCTCTTTACAAGGAATACATCAAAAGATGGCATGACACTAAGATTTTAAAAAGAAAGTTCAAGAACAGTAATGATATCCTACTATTTAACTCGAGATACAAGTTATTTCTGGGAAAGCTTAAGTCAAGGTGGTCGGGACCACTTAAGCTGGTACAAAGCTTCCTAAGTGGTGCTATTAAATTGGAAGGTGAAAAGGGGTATCGATTCATGGTGAATGGCCAAAGGGCAAAGCATTACTTTGGAATGATGCCGAAGGTGGACTCCGTCAAGGTGTTCTATCTTGATGATGCTTGAAGACTCCTAGTTGCGTCCTGCCACGACATTAAAAAATACGCTTCTTGGGAGGCAACCCAAGTTTTACCTGTTGTTTGAAAAATGTTTGTCAATGGTGTAGGTATGCTAAAGGAGTTGGGTCGAAAGTTTGCAAATGGTTCCTTTACAACACTTATGCAATATGATGCAGCACTTGTGCACATCGTACTGCAGTAAAATGCATCGTACAAGTTGTTCGCACAAAGTTACAGTGGCCACGAGCCAAGCTTCAGCTTGGTGAAACACTTGTGCGCATTGCATTGCATTTCACTTATGCATATCACACAAGTGTATTGCCAAAAGTTATAGTGGATTCCCAATCGAAAAATAAAGAAATAGTATCATGTTTGTGTTGTACGCATCGCACCAATGTTATGCCATCTAAAGCGTGTGCGCACAATTGGTAGGTAAATGAGGGGTCGTTTATAATTATGTAGAAGACTAAGGGTTTGACCTTTTGTTTTCATCTGCACTTAAACCCCTAAAACCTTTTATCTTCTCCTTACTCTTGCAAGACCCATAATTCACTCACATAATTCGCTTTTTATCAAACCTTTGCCACTCACACCATCGGTCAACCTCTCCAATCACGCGTAAGTCCCCGTGGTCAATTTGTCTTTACTTATGTATTTTATGAATGGTTAATGTTAAAGGATGATTATTTCGTGTTTCTCCATCCTTAAATTGTTCAAATTATATTTGTATTTGTTTATATGAACTCGTGTTCGTGTGCTTAGAAAGCTTAAGTTGTTGCCATGAAATGATTGCCTTGAATGGTTTAGGCCCGAGACCCATTTCTTAACTTCAGAAGCTCCTAAACAGGGAAATTGCTCTAAAAATCAAATGAACTGCCTGGTAATTAAACTGTTAGTCCCAGCAAGTCATAAAAAACCTGGGGCAGCTATATGGAGGCTCTAAACTCAGAAAATGCATGAAAACGAAGGAAATGACCTGGAGGGTCATTACAATATCCACTACTAAAAGGACTTTCGTCCGCGAAAGTAAAGGATAAGGAAGTACCTGATGGCTCGAACAGGTAGGGATACTGGGTTCATATTTCATGCTCGGTTTCCCAGGTAGCCTCCACAACTGGATGGTGACACCACTGAACCTTAACTACGGGAATGTCTCTAGAGCTCAACTGCCTAACATCTCTGGCCAAAATGGACACATGCACTTCTACAAATGCCAACCTTTCATCCAACTGAACCTAGCCCTACCGAAGCACATGAGACTCATCTGGGATATACTGCCGCAGCATAGATACATGAAATATCGGGTGGATGGATGAAAAGGAAGGAGGCAATGCTAACTCATAGGCTACTTCCCAACTATCCACAGGATCTCAAATGGTCCAACATACCTGGGGCTGAACTTGCCCCTCCTCCCAAACCTCATTATGCCCTTCATGGGTGATACTCATAGAAAGACCAGATCACCAACTCTGAACCTCAATGCACGATGTCTACGGTCAACATAACTCTTCTGCATACTCTGAGCTGCCCATAGCCTATCCTGAATCACCCAAACCCAGCCCAATGACTCACAAAGCAAATCTATGCCATGAGGTCTAACCTCAGAAGTCTCAAACCAACCAATCGGAGATCGACATCGTCTACCATACAATGCCTCAAATGGGGCCATATGAAAACTCAAATGAAAGTTGTTATTATACGCAAACTCCATCAAAGATAAAAACTGATCCCAATGACCTCCAAAATCCATCACGCAATCACGGAGCATATTCTCCTAAATTTGAATAGTCTACTCAGACTGCCCATTAGTCTAGGGATGAAAAGAAGGGCTAAGATCAACCTGGGTACCCAAATCCTCCTGAAATGTCATCCAAAAGCTAGAAGTGACCTGAGAGCCTCGATCTAAGATTGTAGAAACAGGTACCCATGAAGTTGAACCACCTCTCGAATATAGACATGGGCCAACCTCTCGGCAATGTAGGAGATTGGAATAGGGATGAAATGAGCACATTTGGTCAATCGATCTATAATGACCCAAATTCTATCAAAACCATGAGAAGTATGAGGGAAACCACCTACGAAATCCATGGTAACTCACTCCCATTTCCACTCGAGAATGGGCACCCTCTGAAGTAATCCACTAATCCACCAGGTCTCTGATGCTCGGTTTTTACCTGCTGACAACAAAGGCATCAAGCCATAAACTCAGCTATATCTCTCTGCATACCACTCCACTAGTAATGCTGCCTCAAATTCCTATACATCTTAGCTATCTCAGGGTGAATAGAATACCTAGAGCTATGACTCACAAAGAATCAACTAAATCAAATCTCCGACCCTCAGAACATAAATGAAATCATCATATCTCAAAATGCCCTTAGAATCTAAGGTAGCCCTCTTGGACTCACCTCTCAACACCTGCCCTTTATACTACGAAGCCTGTTATCCTCCAACTAACGACCCCGAATAAGCTCTAACAAGGCAGATCTAGACTCAATACTAGCAAGAATCCTTTTGGGGTCCAAAATATCAAGTCGAACTATCAAGTTAGCTAAGCACTGGATGTCCAAAGCCAACAACCACTCTGAAACTGAAATAAAGGCCAAGATACCTATACTCACTTCCCTCCATCTCAAGGCATCTACTACCACGTTCTCCTAGCCCGGATGGTATAAAATAGAGATATCATAGTCCTTTAGTAACTTAATCTATCTACGTTGCCTATAATATGGTGAAGACTACGATGGTTAGTGAAGATCTCACAACGAACACCATATAGGTAATGCCTCCTAATCTTAAGCGCGAAAACTACCATAGCTAACTCCAAATCATGACTGGGGTAGTTGCGCTCATGAACCTTTAGCTGCCTCAACGCATATGTAATAACATGGCCCCAATGCATCAGAATACACCCTAAACCAATACCAGAAGCATCATAATAGACGGTGAACCCTCACCATCAACTGGAAGAGTCATAATAGAGACTGAAGTGAACAAGTACTTGAGCTTAAGAGAGCTCGCCTCACAACTCGCGGATTACTAAAATAGAACCTCCTTCCTAGTTAACCTGGTCATAAGGGCTACTATGGTAGCAAAACTCTTAATGAACCGCCTGCAATAGCCTGCCAACCCAATGAAACTGCAAACCTCAGTTAGAGACATACGTCTAGCCCAATCATAAATAGCCTGAATCTTCGTCGAGTCTACTATTATACCATCTTTGGACACCACATGCACTAAGAAAGCTACCAACTCAAGCCAGAACTTAAACTTTGAGAATTTGGCATAAAGCCTATTATCTCTCAAAGTGTGGAGCACAGTTCTCGAATGCTGCTAGTGCTCTTCCTTACTCCTTGAGTACACGAAAATGTCATCAATAAAGATTATCATGAAAGAGTCCAAATGTGGCCTGAAAACACAGTTCATCAAATCCATAAATGTTGTTGGAGCATTGGTCAACCCAAAAGACATCAACAGGAACTCATAATGACCATAATGAGTTTTGAAGGCTGCCTTAGGGATGTCCTTGTCCCTAATCCTCAATTGATGGTAACCAGACCTCAAATCAATCTTAAAAAACACTGATGCACCCTGAAGCTAGTCAAACAAATCATCTATATGAGGCATAGGGTACTTATTCATCACTGTCACCTTATTCAACTGCCTTAAGTCGATACATATATGCATAGAGCCATTTTTTTCTTTACAAATAGAACTGGAGCACCCCAAGGCAATACACTCGGTCTGATAAAATCCTTACCCAGAAGATCCTAAAGCTAAATATTTAGCTCAATTAGCTTGAAAGTAGCCATATGATAGGAAGCCATAGAAATAGGTCGGGTGCCCAGCTCGAGGTCAATGGCAAACTCTATGTCATGCTCAATAGGAAGGCTAGGTAGGTCTGTAGGAAAAATATCAAGAAAATCATGGACAATAGGAATGGAGTTAAGCGAAGGATTCTCAGCACTAACATCCCAAACATAAGAATGAAATGACTCACAACCCCTCAATATCAGCCTCCTAGCTCGAACATAAGAAATAATCCCCATCAACGCGTGGCTAAAAGAACCCTGCCACACAACTGGGGGTATCCCAGGCATGGTTAAGGTAAAGGTATTAGCTAAGCAATCCAAGATCGCATGATAGGGATATAACTAGTCCATGCCCAGAATTACGTCGAAATCCACCATATCTAACATAATGAGATAAACCCAAGTATCATACTCTCGAACAGTCACCAAACATGACTTATATACCCAATATACTACTAAGGAATCACCCACGAGGGTAGCTACATACAGTGGCATAGATAAAGACACCAAAGACAAACCCAACCGTAGTGCATAATAAGCAGAAATACACAAAATATGGAATCGGGATCAAATAAAGCAGAAGCTAGCTGATGGCATACAAAAATCATACTTATAATCACATAAATTTGAAGCCTCAGCCTCTGGCTTACCTGGTACAGTATACAAATGGCCCTGTCCACTACCAAATTAGGTGCCTGCCTAACCACCTATCCTATCTGCCAGAGGACCACCTCGGGAATCCTAGGGACAACCCCTGTGACCCTGAACACCACCCCTAACTGACAGCAGCACTGATCTGATCAGTTGTGCACTCTAGATTGTAGACTCAATCATCCCACGTCGGGGACACTCACCAAAAAAGTGACCAACAATCCCACAATCATAATATTCCCTCGACACTTTGCTTTATCTAGAAGGTCTGGGTTATCCAGAATGACCACCCTTGCCAGATGGCATAAACTAAATACCCCTATGTGGCTGACTACTGCTCTGACTTCTAGAGCCACTACAACCGGGCTAACCTCCATATGATATCTCAAGCACTTTCTGAACTGGTCTACTAAACTGACCAAAATGCTAATAAATCTATTGCTGGAGGTACCTACCCTAAAGCCCTCAGCCTTTGAAATGTAAGCCACTATGGCTCCCACTAAAACTGTCCTGATAATGGGGCCACTTATCTCTTCCCTCTTGGGCTTCGCGATCCATATACTCTATAGAATAGACATGCTCAGCAATATCAGAAAAAGAATTCCCTGAAGTCACCAAACTCTGAGTAGCCCTGCGCAATAATAGTGTCAAACCCCTCACAAAGCATCCAATCTACTCATACGCAGTAGGCAGAATCATAGTGGTGTGCCTGGCTAAATCATGAAATCTCGCCTTATACATGGACATAGTTATAGAACCTTATATCAATATAGAAAACTCATCTCTCAAACACTCGCGCATGTTGTAAGGCATATACTTCGCCAAGAAAGCCTCGAAGAACTAAGTCCAAGTCACAGGTTGAGATCCAGCTGGCTTGGGATCAAGATAACCTCTCCACCACCTCCTAACTGTTGTGTCTAGCTGATAAGCGACAAATTCTACTCCACACGACTCAACCAACCCTAAATTTCATGATTTTTTCTCACAACTGGTTAGAAACTCATAAATATCCTCTCCTGGGGTCCCAACAATCCTGGGTGGAGTCAATATCAGAAATCATCCCAGCATCTTCTACTCCTCTACAGACATAACTAACTAGGCTACTACTGTTTGTGGAACTATCGGTGCTGGCAAAACCTCTGCTCTAGGAGCTGTAGCTGTAGGTTGTTCCCTACATCAACACCACCCTGTGCTACTGGCTGAGTTCCATCAGTCAGCGGACCGTCAACTAAACCCAATATCTGAACCAAGGCATCACAAAGAACTGATAATGATATAAACTCAGGTGGGGCCTGGGCTACCCCCTGGCTCACCTGCTGCTGTGGCGGTAGAATCTCTGAAGCTATCTCAGGCTCAGGATCTATAATAGGGTCTGGCGAGGGCTCCTTTGTCTGATCTCAAATTGGGGCTACAGCTTTAGCCTGCCCTCAATCTTAGGGTTGACCTCTACCCCTAGCTGGAGCTCTAGCAGCCAGCTCGGGGTCCTGATCCCCGTCTACCATGCCCCGTGTCCTAGCCATCTGTGAAAAAGTGAAATAAATATGGATTTAGAAACCAATACAGACACCGCATACGGAAGTGAATCAATAAGATAAAACTTTCCTAAAATTTCCCATAGCCTCCCGGAGATAGGATACAAATATCTCTGTACTAATCTGCGGGACTTTACTGAACATTGGCTCTTATACCAACAGTACCGGTAAAACCTAGGCTCTGATACCAAGTTGTCACGATCTAATTCTCAGGTCATGATGGCACCTACTTCAATCCACCAGTAAGTAAACCAAGTCATAGCCCAGAATGACAAGTAACGGGCTAACAGGCGGAAGATGAAAAGGTATAAGAATGGAAACCAACAATGACAGTAGTATAAGTGGAAGCGATAAAATATACATACATAATATACCGAATAGGAGAAGGAAGAGGACAAAATATACAAAATAATCCCTTCCAAGACCAAGTAAGGTCGATATAAGAGCCATTAAAACCAAACAAGAGTACTAGATAGTATCCAAAATATATATACACAGTAGTCTCGAAATGGAAAAGACTATAACTGGAACAGATGGAGGAGGATCAGCCTCCGGCTCTAGAAAACTCACCCCATCTCCGGATCAGCAGCAACTGGTCTAGAGAATAACATCAACACCAGTGACTTGTACTCAAATCTGCATCAGGAAAAAGATGAAGAAGTACAGTATGAGTACCATAGCAATGGGTACTCCATAGACATCATCGGCTGATTGAGCTCAAATATAGTAAAAGCATAAATATAATGCTAGAGTGTAAGCTATGCCAATAGTAGCAGGGGTAGAGATATAAATACCTACAGTACTAAACATGCATAGAAGCAGAAGATAATTAACTCAAAAGTAAGAAATACAAGCGAGCTATGACCTAACTGGGTCGCCATAAACCCAGAAGGCACACATAAGAAGACAAATAACCCTACCGAGCCCCCATAAGCCAATGAGTGCATACAAGCAGTTACTAAAGTAGAAACCAAAATTAATCCATAGCTGAACTGATCTCAGGTAACCATCCATTCCTAAATCCATGATAAAACTTACCAGATGTGCACCGGTCTTGAACTAACACTAATAGGTAATAACAAGAGGCAAGATGTCGGGCTCGAACCCAAAATAGTAGGTAATAATGAGAGGCCACATGAATCATGTACAAAAAAATTCAGTACCTCTGTCCTTACTCCCAGAACAACCATAAACAATACTAGAACACCTCGATCGTATTATGACCAGATGCCGAACTCAAACCGGAACTCATAGTAACCATACCTTAACCAGAAAACCAATAATCCCATAAGTAACTAATCTCAACTATAAAAATGATACTAAAGCCATTCCATAACTGATGCTAGAGACGTACCAGAACTCATAATAATAGGAGCAGTAAAGCATATGCCGGACTCGAATCGAAGCTTAAATGCATTTATATAAATAAGCATAGCTAGAAAATAGCAAGAAACTCAAGGTTTCCCTGCCTATCTCCAGACCATAAGGTCATATGTACCAATATCATATGGGTAAGCCCACTAAGGCAAGGCGGGTCCTCTGCACTAGGTCAATAGGTGAGGTACAGAATCAGTTACTACCCTACCTGGGAAAAGGGGCTAAAATAGGTCAAAAACCAAATCTAAGTCAAAACCAACCCAAGGTAATAGCCTAAGATGGTAGTCAAGAGTTTAAATAATCCTAAAGGAACTTAACGCCAAGTATTCTAGCTTAAAAAAAGGGTAGTGGGGCCCACTATGGGATCCCAATAACCAAACCTAGGCTGAAACCTAGCCTAGTCTAGTCTAAGGCTTCCCATTCCAATCTCAAAGTACTAATAGTACTAAGCCTATCCCTAAAGGATGATACTACATTACACTAGGGGAGAACGGGCCCAAAACCTACCAAAACAGGACCCTAACCAGCTAATTAAAGCATAAAAATACTAAAACGATAATCGGGCTAAAACTAACTACCAAAAACTAGCACAATAGTATACTACTACCATAAATAAGCTCAATCTAAAGATAGGGTAATCCTAGCCTACATGGACGCCACCGAACGCTCGTCGAATCCTCTAAACCAAACCTTTCCCCTTTCGAGATGCCTCCGAGAGCTGCCAGGATATCAAAATATTAATCAAGGCGTCAAGATGAGTAAAACAATACCCATATTACGTATAAATATTCTGGGTCAAAATCTGATAAAAATTCCCATGTGGGGCTCACTTGTGGAATCGCAAAATTAAAACCGTCACAGCGTCCCACACAGCTCAAGGATCAAAAGCCACCAAAATACAGCCAATTCTAATATCAAAGCAACCCCGAACCAGCACTAACAATAATCCCAAAATAACAATTAAAACAAAGAATTAAAGGAGAAATCAAGTCAAAACGTATGCCAAATTGAAGGTATAGGGTCCACAATCACGGTCCCAAGTAAATCCCAACTCAAATATATGATTCTCCCACAGCTTATGAGCTTGAAGGGTCTAAAATGGCATTTACACTTAAAAAATTATGAGGGAAAAATGAAGGAGATGATATATATACTGACAGGGGTTTCCTCATCATGGTCGCGAGGACCCCTGGTCGCTATTGCGATATCCCACTAACAGGACCATCGCAATCATGGTGGCCTAGCAACGAGGTAGCGATGAATAAACATGCACGACCCCACGACCTTATTTATCATGGTCGCAAACCCTCAAGCCTCGCGATCGCGATAACTAAGTTCATGGCCCATCGTGATAGTAGGGGTCTTCATTGTGGTTGTGATGAAGGAACTGGGCCTGCATTATGTACTGATGCACCAACAGCTTTGGCAAGTTGCAAATATCCCGATTGAGCCCTCAAGATTTTTTTGGAAACCCGTGAACGCAAACGAACTATGCTACCCTACCAAATTCGACATTTTGGACTCAACAGTGCTATCAAAATTTCCATCCGAGGTCATTTTAACAAAAAGTGAGGCCCACACCCCAAGAAGACGTTTTCACCAATTTTCACACAATAGCCCGAAATGAGTCTGAAAGCCTCGGGACCCAGACCAAGAGTCCTCCTAGCCTAAAATCATCATTTCAAAGCTGATGAGACTATTAGAAATGACATCCGAGGCTGTTTACCTGAGGTTTAGGCCTGAGACCCATTTCTTAACTTCAGAAGCTCCTAAACAGGGAAATGGCTCTAAAAACCAAATGAATTGCCGGTAACCGAACTGTCAGTCATAGCAAGTCATAAATGACCTGGGGAATCTATAGGGAAGCTCTTAATGTATAAAATGCATGAAAATGAAGGAAATGACCTGGAGAGTCAGTACAAAATCTATTCTTTATTTTACTAAAGAAGAGATCTTACTCCCTATATTATTCATTCTATCTCATTGATTCTTCTTCTGAGTTCATAATAAGAATATAAATTTATTTTAATGGTAGCTAAGAATTAAAATAGTAAGCCAAGAATATAAGAATAACTATGATGATAATCAAAAAAATCGAATCAAGAGTTACAAAACAATCATGTAATTAGCTACCATAATCCTAGAACGAGAAGTTTAACTCCACATAGACATGGAGCAATTACATCAAATCATCCAAATAAAAACATAAAAATAAATAAATAAAGTACAAGAAAAAATGAAACTAAAATTCCCTGGCCTCCACGGTGGCTCCTAGCTCTCCCTAGGTCAAAAGTTATGTAAAAACTGATTTTATAAAATATTTATACGTATAGAAAAAAACTCCAAATAAAAAAACTGAGTCCAAAATGGACTGGGGAAAATTAAAATGGAGTAGCCTCCTCAGAGTCACGCCATGATTGCGGTGGTATTCTGGATTGTGGCAGCGCACTTTTGAATTCAAGGGTCACTTTTGATTATTTTAATAAATTTATTTCATTAAGCTGTCTGCTTGATTTTCTTCTGTAATCTTCCATTTTTAATTCGTTTTGGCTCCAAATCTTTTCATCTTCACACTATTTTAATCCTACACATCAAAATATTATATTAAGCATAATCCATAAAATTAGTGCTAAAAAGGGACAAATAAAAATACTAAACGTAAGGTAAATAATGACTAAATAATATAATTTTCGCCACATATCACCACCCCACACTTAGACTCTTACTCGTCCTCGAGCAAGCATTAAATCTCATCTCAATAAATCAAGCAAGGAGTACCACCACTTTGATTTAACCAAAGTATTATAATTGTTATATCACCAAAACTCAACCATCCCTTTTCTTCAGATTTAACAATTATAATAAGTCTATCGTACAGTACTCAAGGAAGTAGGGTGTAAAAATTAGGGATTCAACAAAAGGATCAAGACAAAAATACAGCTATGAAATAAAAAGCTACAGGCTCAAAGGGGTTTACTAGTGATATAATATCTGAAAAGGCTAAAATTTTACAAGACAAATCAAAGAAAGCCTATATCAACTTCTAAATAGAGCAAAACTTTTTATTTTGCTTCAATAAGATGCAGGGCAAGTTCTAGACTAAGATGCAAGACATGGAATATGCAAGAAAACCTCACCACACATGACACAAGTATCAATCGAGATGGATCAATTCCACTTCTAAGACAGACATGATCATAGCGAACTATAAAATAAGAAAAAGCTATATACAGAGCCACAACCATGAGTCTAAGTGTCAGAAAATTTGTTATTTTATTCACATTTCAAGCAGTCACAGGAAAGTACTACTCAAGCTCAGGCCTAAATTGCTAGAATCAAACGAGTCAAAAAGGTCTTTTCTTTCTCACCAAAAAAATATAAAACATAAAATTTACTCCTAAAAAATAAAAGATACACGGTTCAAAGGGACCCCCCCCCCGGAAAAAAACTGAAAAGAAAAATCAAGGGGTGAGGGAAGTATGCTCTACTAAAGACTAAAAAGCTAAAAACTAACAAAAACTATTTTAACCTAAGGAATAAAAGAAAAAAATTAAAAAAGATAATAATAATAGTAAAAGGAAATCCTATAGCATACGTCACCCAAAACAAATATTGGAAGATATCTCACACTTAAAATTATGCTTTGTCCTCAAAGCAATAACAAAGTAAAATGAGGGTTAAAGATACTTTCTAAGGCCCTCTAGGGCTTAGCTAGCAACATGTTTCTTCAATTTTCATCAAGGGTCGTGCGCACCCTACACTTAGGATCAAACATGCTCCTTAGCTTCAAATTCGGGTACTCAGACTTCCCTTAAATCTGCAAAAACAACACAAAAAGTGACACTAAATAATAAAAATAAAATATATACATAAACTTAAAAGAATAAAAAGAAAAATTCGAACCTAGATAAATAATTAATTTCTAAGTCCCCGGCAACGGCGCCAAAAACTTGTTGACTCCAAATGCAAGTGTACGCGGTCGTACAAGTAATATAAGATTGAGAGTCCAAATATCGTACCCACAAGGAGTTGTCGATTAATTATTTTACTAAATTAGACTAATGCATATTATTTATTCAAGCGGAGGGTTTCTAAGATATATTTGTGAATTAACTAAACTAAAAATTAAAAAAATAAAAAGAAGCTAACTAGTGAACAATTAACCAAGAGAAGAGCAGATTTTATGCAATCAATGAATGAATCGATCTATGGTTATGGATTCTCTAACAATCATAATGAGTATCAATTTCATCAACTTGTTCAATTATCTAGTTGTTGATTTACGAGATTAATAACATGATTAAGGTCTTCCGAGCCTTTAATCGTCTATCTGAATTGACCTCACAACTACATTATGAGCGGGGATGTGATAACCCAATCTTAACGCATTTATATGTCTTCTCGTTTTGTAACCAAGTAGGCAATCTAGGTATATTTTGATCCTAGCCACAAATCAATTCTTTATTTTACTAAAGAAGAGATCTTACTCCCTATATTTTTCGTTCTATCTCATTGATTCTTCTTCCGAGTTCACAATAAGAATATAAATTTATTTTAATGGTAGCTAAGAATTAAAATAGTAAGCGCAAGAATATAAGAACAACTATGATGATAATCAAACAAATCGAATCAAGAATTACAAAACAATCATGTAATTAGCTACCATAATCCTAGAACAAGAAGTTTAACTCCACATAGATATGGAGCAATTATAACAAATCAGCCAAACAAAAACATAAAAATAGATAAATAAAGTAGAAGAAAAAATGAAACTAAAATTCTCTGGCCTCCATGGCGGCTCCTAGCTCTCCCTAGGTCAAAAGTTATGTAAAAATTGATTTTATAAAATATTTATACGTATAGAAAAAAACTCCAAATAAAATAATTGAATCCAAAATGAACAGGAAAAAATTAAAACGGAGTAGCCTCCTCAGTGTCACGCCATGATTGCGGTGGTATTCTGGATTGTGGCAGCGCACTTTTGAATTCAAGGGTCACTTTTGATTATTTTAATAAATTTATTTCATAAAGTTGTCTGCTTGATTTTCTTCTGTAATCTTCCATTTTTAATTCGTTTTGGCTCCAAATCTTTTCATCTTCACATCATTTTAATCCTAAACATTAAAAAATTATATTAAGCATAATCCATAAAATTAATGCTAAAAAAGGACAAATAAAAATATTAAACGTAAGGAAAATAATGACTAAATAATGTAATTTTGGCCTCACATCACCTGGTAAGGTTAGTACAAGAGCCACTATACCAAAAATAGTACTACACAATGCCAAAATATACATCGTAGTCTCAGGATATACAAAATAAGACTATCATTAAAGCAGAAGGAGAAGAATCAGCTCTGAACTCTGAAAGCTCATCCAAATCTTCGGTCAACACACAGCCCGAGGTTAGTGTCAATGGCAATGAATCGTACTAGGATATGCAAAGATGCATAAGTCTAGTATAAGTACCAAAACATGGGGTACTCAGTAGGCATCATAGGCCGAGTGAGTTCAATTACAGTAAAAACATAAATAAAGTGTGTGTATATACACTAAAGGCAATTAATGAGGGTAAGAAATGGTATTACAGCCTATGCTAAGAAAATGCGGTAACTCAAATGTAAATAACTCAAACACACAAAAAAAATGCCTAGTTATAACCTAACTGGACCCCCATAAGCCCAGAAGGTACACACAAGGAGAAATAAATCCAACAGAGCCCCCATAAGCCCAGTGGATACAAACAAGGAGTAATACTAGTATAAGAGAGAGTATAGAAGTAAGTAAAGTAAGAACAAGCCAAAGTGTTCTATATGCGTACCATATATTCCTTCTCCAGCCATAACCATAATCTTACCAGCCTCAACCACATTTCCAACCAAACATCAACAATAATAATGATAATAATAATAAATGTCAGACTCAGGAACTAATGGATAATAAATAATATACCAAATGTCGAACTCGAACTCAAACTGTAGGTACAAATCGACTCGAACCGAAACTCATAAGTAAGCCATACATAGTAATATCCCAAAGTTATGATTCTTCCCAATTCGATCTAGTCATTATTCCCATTTTGAAGCCAAATCATTAAAGAAGAACCAGATTACATTTATTAAGTCTAAAGTCACGATTTAAGGTCAAATACTAAGATGCCAAGGGTACTAAAGCGAATAGGCTTAAGGTAACGGTTAAGGCAACCCAATCCCATCAACCCTAACCTAGGAAAATTCTCCCAAATTTAGTTCTAATGCCCTAAGTATGCTAAGTTAAGTCTGAAAGGATAAGCAACTAGTAACTAAGGGAAACGAGGTGAAGCATACCCTAAACCCTCCTCCCCTAATTGGCTAAAACAATCAAAAGTTACAAAAGGAATATCCAGATCATAAGATCCCACCCACAACTAGCACAATATCACACAAATACCATAACAGAGCAAAATCTAAAAGAAAGGTAAGCCTAGCCTACCTGGATGCCGTTGAAAGCATGCGAAAACCTCTATAACAAAGATTTTCCCTTTTGAGAAGCCTCAAATCATTGTAACACTATCAAAAATAATATTCTAGGCATCAAGAAGAGAACAACAATACCCATATTGTGAATTTACGCTCCAGGTCAGAAATTGGGCTAAAAATTAAATAGTGGGCCCACCGACGGAATCGAGAATCGAGTCCATCACTAGGTCCCTCTTATCTCAAGGATCACTTGCTCCCAAATTGAACATGATTCGAGCCCAACAACAGCCCCAGAACAGTCCCAAAATAGCCGAATAAATAAGATCTAAAATAGAGAATTATATCAAAAATAGATCGGGAACTTACGGGAAAATGATCACTCTAACTTAAGCTAATCTCAACTCCAATTTATGTTTATCCCACTATTTTCAAGCTTCCACACCCAAGAATGGTGCCAATACTAAGGGAAAATGGGCTGAAAATTCGTGGAAGGGATATATATAACACTCAACAGTGGCTGCTTAAGCAGTCACCACTAAAGAGGCAAAAGGGCGCTTAAGCAACCCCATCCCAGTTGGACAACTACCGTTAAAGTGGTCCTTGGTCACTAAAGCAGTCTCCAAGCTGCTTAAGTTGTTGTACCAGCAACTTGGCACCAATAATTTTTACTAAGTTCAAATGGACTCCGATTGGGTACTCGAGATTCTACAGAATCCCGTGAATGCAAATGAACTATTCTACCCTATTAAATTCGGCATTATGGACTCAATAAAACCATCTAAATTTCCATCAGGTGTTGTTTTGACAAAATGTATGTCCCATACCCAAAGTTTCATTTTTACCAAAATCCACGCAATAGCCCAAAATGAGCCCAGAAGCCTCGAGACCCAGACCAATAGTCTACCTAGCCTAAAATTGACATTCTAGAGCTAACAGAATCATCAAAATTGCCATCCGAGGCTGTTTATCTAAAGTTTTGGCCCGAGATTATTTTTTCAACTTTAAAAACTCCAAAATAGGAAAGTGGTTATAAAAACCAAACGAACTGCCCGATAATTGAACTGTCAGTCCCAGCAAGTTATAAATGACTTAGGGTAGCAGTAGGAATGCTCTAAATATAGAAAAAGTACTAAAAGGTAGAAAATGATCTGGAGGGTCATTACAACATCCACTACTAAAAGGACTTTCATCCGCAAAAGTAAAGAGTTAAGAAGTACCTGAAGGCTTGAACAAGTAATGATACTGAGTCTGTATGTCATGCTTGGTTTCTCTAGTAGCCTCATCAACTATAAAATATCTCTGTTGAACCTTAACCATAAGAATCTCTCTTGAATGCAACCACCTGATATCTCTGGCTAGAATAGAGACTAGCTCATCCATAAAGGTCAACCTCTCAACCAACTGAACTGAGTCCTACTAGACACGTGAGACTCATTTTGAATTTAGTGTCAAAGCATAGACACATGAAAAACTAGGTCAATAGCTAAAAAGGCTGGAGGTAAGGCTAACTCATAAGCTACCTCCCCAACCCTCCAAAGAATCTCAAATTGCCTGATATACCTGGGGCTGAGCATTCCCCTCTTTCTGAACCTCATCATGCATTTCATGAGAAACACATAAATGAAAACCCAATCACTAACTCCACACCTCAAAGCACGAAGCCTACGATCATCATAACTTTTTTGCCTGCTCTTAGCTGCTCTTAGCTGCCCATAGACTATCTTGAATAACTTGAACTCTGTCTAATGTCTCTCAAAGTAAGTCGGTACCTCATGGGCTAGCCTCTGAAGTTTCAAACCAACCAACCAGAGATCAAAACTTTCTACCATACAATGCCTCGAATTGTGCCATCTTAATACTTGAATGGTATTTTAGGCAAACTTTGCTAAGGCTAAAAGCTGCTCCTACTTACCTCCAAAGTCCATGACACATGCTCGGAGCATACCCTTCAAAACTTGAATAGTCCACTCCAACTTTCTATCAGTACGGGGATGAAAAGTTATGTTAAGATCGACCTGGTTACCCAACTCCTCCTGAAATGCCCTTCGAAACCTAAAGGTCAATTAGGACCCTCTATCTAAAATAATTTACATCGGCACCCCGTGAAGGTGACCCACCTCTCAAATCTATATTCGAGCCAACCTTTCGACAATATAGGATGACTAAATAAGTAAAAAGTGAGCAGACTTGGTCAACCGATCTATGATAACCCAAATGCTATCAGAACCACGAGAAGCACAAGGCAAACCACCCATTAAATCCATAGTAATTCACTCCACTTCCACTCAGGAATGGATATCCTCTGAAGCAAACCACCTGGTCAAAATGCTTGGCTTTCACCTATTGAAAACACAAATACCGAGCCACAAAGTCCGCTATAGCTCTCCTCATACTTCTTTACTAGTAGTGTTGTCTCAGGTCTCTTTACATTTTAGCTAACCCAGGGTGAATAGATATATGGAACAATAAACCTCTGAATCAAACCTCCTACCTTTAAAACACAAAGCGACCATCAAATCTTAATATACCTTCAGAATCTAAAGTAGCCCTCCTGGACTCACCCCTCCGCACCTGATCTCAAATGCCATATAACCGACTATTCTTAAACTGCCGACCTCGAATCTTCTCTAACAAAGTAGACCTAGCCTCAACACTAGGAAGAATCCTTCTGAGGTCTGAAATATCAAGTCGAATTAACCTGCTGGCTAAGGACTAAATTTTTTAGGCCAACAGTCGCTCTGAAGCTGAAAGAAAATCCAAGCTCCCTATACTCACCGCCTTTCGACTTAAGGCATCTGCTACCATATTTGCATTACTTGAATGGTACAAAATAGAGAGATCATAATCCTTCAGCAACTCAATCCATCTGTACTATCTCGAATTAAGGTCTTTTTGAGTCATAATATACTGAAGACTATGGTGGTTAGTGAATATCTCAAAACAAACACCATATAGGTAATGCCTCCAAATCTTAAGCATGAAAATTACCACCTCCAACTCCAAGTCATGAGTGGGGGTAGTTAAGCTAGTGCACCTTCAGCTGTCTCGAAGCATATGATATAACCCGCCCCTACTATATTAGAACACAACCCAAACTAACACCTGAAACATCGCAATATACTGTAAACCCCTCACCCACAACTAGAAGAGTCATAATATAAGCTAAAGTGAGCAAGTCCTTGAGCTTCAGAAAGCTCACCTCACACTTGTCAGACCACTAAAATGGGACCTCCTGCCTAGTCAATCTGGTCATAGGTGCTGCAATAGAGGCGAATCCCTTGACGAACTATCTGTGGGAGCCTACCAATCCAATAACGCTACGAACCTTGGTCGGAGAAGTAGGTATTACCCAATCACGAATGCCCTCAATATTTGGCTGGTCTACCATAATCCCATCCTTAGAAAAAATATGCCCCAAGAATGCTACAGATTTAAGCCAAAACTCACACTTTAAAAATTTGGTATAAAGCAGATGATCTCTCAAAGTGTGGAGCACAATCCTTTAATGCTGCTCATGCACCTCCATACTCCTCGAGTACACAAGGATGTCATCAATAAATACGATCATGAAGGATTCCAAATGGCCTGAATACATGGTTCATCAAGTCCATGAATGTTGTTGGGGCATTGGTCAACCCAAAAGACATCACCAGAACTCTTAATGGTCGTAACAAGTTCTGAAGTTGTCTTAGGGATATCCTCTGCCCGAATCTTTAACTGATGGTAGCCAGATCTCAAGTCAATCTTAGAAAATATGGCTATACCTTGTAACTGGTCAAAGAGATCATTGATATGAGGTAAAGGATACTTATTCTTCACTATCACCTTATTCAGATACTTGTAATCGATGAACATATGCATAGAACCATTCTTATTCTTCACAAATAGAACGGGAGCACCCCAAGGTGAGCCATTCGGTCTAATAAACCCTTTATCTAAAAGATTTTGAAGCTTAATATTTATCTCTTTTAGCTAAGGAGTCATACGGTAGGGTGAAATAAAAATGAATTGGGTGCCTGATTGAAGATCAATAGAAAAGTCTATATCATGCTCCGGAGGAAGGACATGTAGGTCAGTAGGAAAAACATCAGGGAACTCACAGACTACAGGAACAGAGTCAAGCAAAGGACTCTCGATACTAACATCATTCATATATGCAAGATAAGCCATACACCTTTTTTGATAGTAGTCTCCAAGCTCGAATATAAGATATAATCCCCATCAACATGTGGTTATAAGCACCCTACCACACAACTAGGGGTATGTCGGGTATGTCTAAGGTAATGGTCCTGGCAAAGCAATCCAAGATAGCATGATAGGTTGATAACCAGTCGATGCCTAGAATCACGTTGAAGTCAACCATGTCAAGCACAATAAGATTAGTGTCATACTCTCGAATAGTTATAATACAAGATCTATCTACACAATCCACTACTAAAGAATTACACAAGAGAGTAGCTACATGCATAGGCACAGATAATGGCTCACAAGACAACCCCAACTGAGATGCATAAAAAGAAAAAAACATAGGAATAAGTGGAGCATAGATCAAATAATGCAGAAGTTGGCTGATGGCACACCAAAATAGTATCTGTAATAATAGCATCCAAACTTTCAACCTCTGGCCTATCAGGAATAGCATATAGATCACTAGATCACTCTAGCTACCTCTAGACTAGCTGCCTACTCGACCACCTACCTGTAACACCCCGTACCTTCCCGAACCTACTTGACAACCTTGAACCATTTTTACCCTAGGTTCGATAGCAATAAGTACATATTTTGTATTTTTATTAATGGCAAAATTTGATAGTGTGCTAGTACATGTGATTAGACCTTTGTAGTAGGTGGTGTTTGTGACTTTGTGGAGCATTTGTGGGGTGAAAAGTGAGGTTTAAGGAACATACAAGAAAAGGATATTAAATATAAGAAATAATCAAAAGGTTGGGACTTGAAAGATCCAACCAAATCCGCAAAGAAAAGTCAAAATAAAAAATTTAGCATGGGGCGCTGCAGGTGGCGTGCCAGGCCGCTTTGGCCTAAATTTTGGTTGGCACAGGCAGAAAGGGGGTGCGCCCAGGGGAATTCCAGGACGCCCCTAGACACCTTTCAAAAGCTGAAATTTTTCTAAGTGTCTAGGGCGCCCGGGAGCGTGCCGGGGTGCTTTTTGCCCAATTTCTTCTATGATTATAAGTCTATAAAGAGGACTCTTGGGTTATGGTAACATTATTATATCATAGTAGGGATACTCTTGAGTGATTTTGACATCCGAGTTGGGGTTAATTCTTCTTTGCAAGTATTTTATCAAATTATGTTCAATTAAGCCATGGGTGGCTAGAATTTCTTCTTTTTGAAATTGAGGCGACGAACATGAAATTCATGTGTGAATATTATCGAGAAATTTATGGAATTATTTTAACATGAGATATATGGTGGATTATACATTGAATTTGGTGGGTTAAGTTAACATGTGCAATTGGGCTCAATTTAAGACCCAAAATGGAATAAAAGGCATGGCCCAAAAGGGTAAATGACCCATTCTTCGATTTGACCAAGAAAACATGGCATTTAATTCCCAAGGATTGGATAAGGATGACTTGAGTACTATATAAAGGCCAAAAATCAGATTTTTAATTCATTCTAACTCTCATGCCTTTCTAGACAATTACAAGATATTTTCTCTCAAACCCTAACAAACCTAAGGCAATTCTTTGGGCAAGATCATCATTTTGCAAGTTTGGGTAAGTGATTATTCTTATAGATTAATATATTATATGCATGGTAGAGTATGTAGATCATGATGGTTATGTCTAAAAGTGTACGTGGTGCACTTTTACTTTTTGTAAAAGATGTGTCATCTTTGTGATTTAAACTTTAAAGAAGACTTGAGGTTTTGATGAAAGTGCATGGTATGGATGAAATATCAACATGTATGGTGTGGTTATGTTTCTTGACTTATTATTTTTCCATAATTATAAATTGTGGGATTGTTGTCGATGTGTTGTTATGAAGTGTATTAAGGTTACTTGATGGAGTAATTGTGATGATGTGTTGATGGAGAAGTGGAAAGTATGAACTTGGTGTGACATGCTATTGGTTTATGATGTATTGGTCAATGTATGGAATATTGTGGTATTAGTGGTATGATAATTTCATAAATGGTATTGTCAAGGGGGAAATGACATTTTAAGGCCATTATGTAACTCGTTATCGTCTTATGCACTTGTAAGGTAGTTGATTGTTAACGTGAGCTCCGTTATGTACTTATGTTGTAGAGTGAAATGTAAGGAAGGAGATGGACTATTGTGTTCACGTATAGGATTATGTATTCATATTGAGAAGACAAGGTATGTAAGGTTACTCTTTCCATGTCCTTCTGCAGCACATAGTGTTCACATTGACATTGTACTTGTTCCATTCCGAAGTGTTATGAAGTATCCCAGCTCAGGTTGACATATATTGTTATTCACATGTGTCCTACTCTTAGATGTATTGTGATTCACTTATCTCTTATTCAGTGACTGGACTTCCAAAGCTGTCATAATGTTGTAATTACGAAAAGAACTATCTCAAAGAGAGTAATGATGTAAAGAGAATCTATTCATTCTTGAGAAGCATTTCCAATAGTGTTACATTCTAAAGTTCCAATAATGATATGACTACCAATGTATCAATCTCATAAAAGTAAAGACATGAAGTAATATATCATTCTCATAATGAAAGAAAGAAGTAATGTGTAATTGATGAGTATTCTTGGGTGGTATCCCAGGGGTGTAAGAAACAACTAGCATGGGTCGATCCCAATATCATGGGTGGTATCCCAGGGGTTAAATTACCTAGCAAAGGTCGATCCCGATACATCCCAGGGGCGATATAAAAGCCTAGCATGGGTTATCCCGATACATTCCAGGGGCGATATGAAAGCCTAGCATGGGTTATCACAGTACATCCCAGGGGCAACAGAAAAGCCTAGCATGGGTTACTTACATCCCATGGGTTAAAATACCTAGCATGGGTTACTTACATCCCAGGGATTAAAATACCTAGCATGGTTTAATCTCATCCCAGGGGCAACAGAAAAGCCTAGCATGGGTAGAAAAATAAAGTTGAACGAACGTAAAAGTAAGGGAAGTAATGAATGTAAAATTACATGGTTCCACACATACAGAACGATGATTTGTCCATATTGACTATTCTCTTATGTTTGATTCCATTGAAGTACTTATATATATATATATCATGCAGTTTCTTATGGCCTTACATACTCAGTACATTCTTTGTACTGACCCCCTTGGGGGACTTACCTTACTTGCTGTAGGCACAAGCCAGTAGACCTCCACAGTAGGTTGCGGATCTTTTGCCGATCTTTGGTGAGCTCCAATTGATTCGGGGCTTTTCGAGTCTCATATGTGCATTTGTTTTGGTACTGTAATGTTGTATAAAGTGGGGACTTGTCCCGACTTTAGGATGATTATGTATATGCATCTGTTAGAGGCTTTGTAGACGGGCGTAGTGAGATGAAAGAAAGAATCTATGCCCATTTTGACTTGATGGCCCTAACGGCCAAGTTTCTTATATGTATATATCACATATTTCCATGACTTCTGCAATTGACATCTTATATCTCTATGTGATGGTGTTGCTTCTCGAGTGACACGCATATGAGTGGGCATGAGCAAAGATTGGATCTCTCGGGCCTTATCGGCTTTGGGTGCCAGTCCGCCTCAATGAGATTTGGGGCGTGACACTACCATACGTGCCTAAGTACCTCTATGAGAACCATAGGGACCACTTTTGCTACCCTATGCATATAACATCCCAAAAAGGCAAGCTAAGATCAGAACTATTTTTTAAATGTGTATAGAACCAAACTCAATGATTTGGTAGTATGAGAAGTGTTTTATAAATGAATTAAGGCCATAAGTAACTCCTAGCTCATAGTTAAGTTGAAAGCTTCCTTACTGATTGAATTCATGTGTAGAATCTTGCTAGAGTCAACTTCAACCGAGTATAACTCCTAGATTATGAATAGTTCTAAAGATTAAGACCCACAAAATGAAAGGTATTTGAGTCTTATTTCAAACGCATCTAATTACTTGTTAATCCAATTCCATAGTAAGGAGTTATGGCCATTTTAGTGAAGCACTATCAAGTTGTTTTATCCAACAACCCTTCCAACGACTATTGGTTAAAAGGATGACCGTTCCATATGCTCATTTGTAGAATCATTCCCAAAAGTCCCAAAGGTTGAAAAAGTGCCTCCTTGTCCACGAGAGGTACCAACGACTATTGGAAGAACCAATGAGAGAAACCAATGATCGGTTGGAAGAACCAATGAGAGGAACCAACGACTGGTTGGAAGAACCAACGAGAGGAAATAATGATCGATTGGAAGGAACACCAAAACCAATGACACAACCAACAATTGGTTGGAAGAACCAATGATCCATTGGTTAGTTCATCCGTCACGACGGTTAGATTTTTAGTTACAATTTTAAGGGGGTATTATAGACTTTTCCCATTATTTAACCTCCAATACAACATCATTTTGGCTATTCTAAGGGTGAATATTAAGCCTAAACTACTACAAATCCCTCATTCCCTCATAAATCAGTCGATACTTAGAGAAAAATCAGAAAAACAAGTGACTTTCTTTTCCAAGGTAAGAAAACTAGGGTTCATCATCTTCAAGCTTCAAGTCCAAGAATTTCACTTCGAGGTATATGGGATTCATCATTGGGTATCCTTTCACCCATTAATTCCCAAAAAATAATTAGAATCTTAATAAATCCATCATTTAGAAATTGGGGGTTTTATTAAAGGCATAATTTCTCCCTATATTTCAGTCCCCCATATTTAGTAGTCTATAAACAAATGTTTATCCATGAAATTCAATATCTTTATAGCATCATATTCATGAACCCTCAGTATATATTGATATTTCATGTTTTTGACTTATGTTGTAAATTCATATTTTTTAGAGTACAGAAACTATCATGAGTTTTTGTATTCTTTAGATATAGCAGGTTATGAACACCTGATGACTTAGATTTTCATAAATTAATAGTTGAATATTCAGTCCTTTAGTTTCACATGTTTTAGGATACTTTCAGATAAAGTGTCAATCATTCAATCTTACATATCAGTAAAATTGAGCTTATCAATTTAACAACATAATTCAGTTGGGAGTAGTACTTAGCACTAAGCGGACACAGGGATGAAGTCTCCCCTATTAGTTAGGATGAGACCTTTAGTAGAATTTTCTAAGTCCCAGAACTACTGTGCCACCGTAGGTTCTAAAGGGTCACCTGTCACACCAGGCTTAACACCTTAGTCCTTTTGGACATCAGTTAGTGGATCCATGTCAGTCAGTGTTTATACCCTTGGCAAGGTACAAAGCACCCTTCCAGCTGGGGCAACATGTTGCACCCTATTTAGCTCAAATGGGGTATGTTGGTTAATAGTAGCTCCCACAGTTCAGACTCAGTTATCGCATGACCTCATATTTAATTTATTCAGTATAGTATTGATTAGTTATATCCCTATTTACTTAGGTCATTTCATCAGTCTATATTCATCAATTTCATGTTTAGTCTAGTCTCTGATGTTTAGTACGTTTAGTTTTATATAGTGCAATGCATATCTCACATGCTCAGTACATTAAAAGTAATGACCACATACTTTTTTTGTGCTATATTGTATTATAATATGGGTTCAGACATTCAACATCCTGCTCGCAGTTAGTACAGCCCCACGCTTATCTTAGCAGCAGAGTGTCGTTAGTCCTCATCTTTAGAGGATGAGACTTATGATTATTATTTATTTCAGTCATTTGAGTTTTCAGATAGTTAGAGTTAGCTGGAGGTTTGTCCCAGCAACTCATCTTTAGTAAAGGCTTTTAGACAGACAGTAGACTTTTAGCTTTATGGTTATGTTATATGATTTACATTTTGACTTTAGTAGTGAGTTTTGTTTTGGATATTATTATATCATTCAGATTTTTAGCTTTCGCTCAGTATTCAGCAATTTTATATAGTATTCTTAGTGTCATGCCAGGCCATGGATTAGCTTGGGGTCACTTGTGACTATAAGCACCGTGTTATGACATAGAGGTAGTATCGAGTCATGACAAACTTGGTATCAGAGCATCAGGTTAAAAGTATCCTAGGGTGTCTGAAAGTCGTGTTAAGTAGAATCTTATTCATGGGTGAGAAGCACACCACACTTATAAATGAGAGGCTATGAAACATTTTAGGAAAGTTTCACTTCTTTCATGTTCATATTGTGTGACAGAGTGTGAACTTTATCTAATCTCCCTTGAACTCGTGCGCTACATATTTATAGAAAAATGCCTCCCAGAAGAGCTAATAGAAGGAGAAATGAAAATAGAAATGAGAACAGAAATAGGAACCAGCAAGCACCACCAGCTCTAACAGACCCTTTGAACGAACAAGTCTCACATGCAGAGTTCAGGGTTACTTTTCAGTTGCTAGCTCTGGTAATGACTACTTAGGTTAACTAGTAAGTTGTTGCCTAGACCCACCCGAATAGGAATACGGCAGCAGCTAGAGTCCAGGATTTCACTCGAATAAATCCTTTTGAGTTCTATGGTTCGAAAGTGGAGGAGGACCCTAGGAGTTTATTGATGACATTCAGAAGGTCACTTAGATTATGGGTGTCACTGATATGATCCAAAATACGAAAGGTAAAATAAACACAAAAACTAAGAGAAACAATAGAATCAAAATGCAGAAAATAAAGGATAGATAGATAGGGATAGAGAGATAGAAAAAAACAAGGAAATCCAACAAAACTTAAGGATATATTGAATTCAAAAACCCCAAAAGATTAATCCAACGAAAACACCTAACTCTAACAAATGACCTTGAGGGAATCGTAATGCCCTCGCAACTAGCGTTTCTAAACAAAAGCCAACATAAGTTTTCCCAATATCTCATGCTCCATAAGGAGTCTCACAATATCAATATCATCAAAAAACTAACTAACGAAAGTAAACCTAGAAGTTTCTATTTATAGCCTTATTACAAAGGCCCAAAAGTGACCTTGAAAAAGATAGAAAAAGGCCCAACAATATTGGGTTCTAGTTGACCTTGAGGCTCCAGTGACGGCCCGACAATGAGCTAAATGTCCTCCACTCCTCCCATCATCATGGGATAGTGTGCTCCTCCCTTGTGCTTTCTTTGGCGACTTAGAGGATGATTGGTTAGGCTGGTGGTAGCTCGTCACACCTCCCATCACCCTTAGATAGTGGGCCTTTTAGGTCCTTCCAAACATATCCCAAGCTCCAAGCTATCAACCACATATGGTATTGCTCTAGTGTATTTTTAAAAAGGGTCCTCCAAGCATGTTCTTGTGCCCTCATGAGGATCATGTCTTGGATTTCCATGTGGTGACCTCAAATTATATGCCTTAAAGCGTTAACGCCAATTTGGGATGTCATCCTCCTCTTCTTGAAAAGGATTTGACCTCGAATCCAAACCTTGTAAAACCATAAGGGAAACAAACAACCACAACATCCTCATGGCATGAGGGTTAGTGTTAGTAATAACAAGTTCATCACCAAGCCAAGGAGGTACACACTTAACATTTAACCAAGTATCAAAATGATCAATCAAGGGTTTGTAACCCCACAAAGTTAAGACTACTTGGCTACTCAAGAGACCTTGACAAAAGGGCAAACCAAAAGAACCTTGGTAATTAGTCATCCACATATGAAAACCGTTCTATGATTCAATAAGCACAAAACCCATTTTAAGTTAAGTGTCACATGATAATTCACATAGCTAAGTGTAAGGTCATAAACAAGGTCATCCCAAGTTAAAACTCCACTCAATGCACTAGCTATCTTCGAGAATGGGATTACTCCCAACTCATCACCAGGGTTAAATACAAAGGTATCCCTAATACAAATGGGTAAACATAATGCATTTAAGCTCATATAACTCTCTTCTTCAAGGAACTACTCAAGGGAAGTGAGTTCACCAATAGAGTCATGCTACTAGTGAGGATGAAGAACCTATTAGAAACCAAACTAATCCAAAATAATTGGTTATCCCAAGAAGTTGGGTTCCTTCTAGTTATGGTGTTAAACATGCTCCTAAGAGTCTCATAAGACACTTAAAATTGTCCAACCTTATGAAGGTGACAAGAAGTCTTTAACAACCATGTACTCTCTCTCAAACAAGTAATCAACTTGGCATCCACAAGTTGTGGTCCACACTACTTAAGCATAAGTGTGTCAAATAAGAATGCAAGTATATAAGCAACACCCTAAGGACACAATGACACATTTACCCCTAGGTTCATAAAAATGATACCACCTTTGAATAAGGGGTCATCAAAAGTAAACAAGTAAATAAGAAAGTTATCACATAAATGGAATTCATCCAAGTGTCTTCAACAGAAAACTCACTCTTTGACCTACAAGTAATTAAGCTTTGGTCATGAATGGGGACAAACAATGGAGAATTTTTTTAGACTATTTCATTTCTCCCTTTCTTTAAAGAACATTCATCTTGGTTGGAGGTTTCTCCCTTACACAACCTTGGTCCATCAGGTGGATCATAAATCCTTAAGAGAGACTCTCCGTCATAGGGAATAGTACCAATAACTCCAATCAAATCTTGCTTGTCATCTTGACCAAGCACCAAGTAGGGTGTCTTACAACATCATATTCCAATTGGTCACCGGGGTCAAATAGATAGAATGGCCATAGAAATGGATCTAAACAACACTCATTTTCCCCGAAGGTACTATCAACACAAAAAGATATACTCTCATCACAAGCATAAGTGTTTTTGTGGGCAAATAGAGAGTAAAGAAAGGTGTCACGCAAATTGATTTCATC
Organism: Capsicum rhomboideum; assembly: GCA_031232105.1. Taxonomy (NCBI): domain Eukaryota; kingdom Viridiplantae; phylum Streptophyta; class Magnoliopsida; order Solanales; family Solanaceae; genus Capsicum; species Capsicum rhomboideum. The sequence continues at coordinate 60,324,309 of CP124718.1, forward strand.
TAAGTTGTCCTCAAGGGCATGCTCATTACTATGCTCAAGAATTGGATCACTCAAATAAGAATAAACAATTGGAAAACAAATATCACCTTTCATTTCTTTATAATCCTTCTTCATAAGAGTACTCTAATCTTCCAAGAAGAGATTTCCATCCTTAGGAGGATTATTGTCACACCATAGTGGGTTGTTATATAGCGTATAGCCCTCAAGAAGAGCTACATCATTAATATGACCCACACCACTAGTTAATTCTCTAGGAGTGATTTCATCATCCTCAAATAAGAAATTGTACTTAAAGAGAGAAGGATCAATCCAAGAAAGAGAATTATAACATGTAAGTTCACTCTAAAAAAGACAATTATCAAATTTTGAAGAAGTTTCAAACACATGATCATCCCTATGGGACAAACAAGTAATAGGATTTTTATTAAAAGGCATGCTCAAAGGGTCACTCTTATTCAAATGATCAACATTATCAACATCATCACTAACTTGAGGTTCACTACTCACATCACAAACATCCTCAAGTAGTGTACTAGATTCACAAGCACTTTGATCAACACCATGTTCATAAGACAATGTACTATTATTCAACACAAAGGCTTCTACACTAGGTGGACTCTAATTGATCTCGCGAGAAGAGTCAATTCGGTCATCAATAGGATTAACTAGTGTATCCATACTTTCAACATGTACATTATCAACACAAGGTAAAGAATAATTAGGAACATGTATAGATAAGCTATCACTCACACTCAATTGGCTAGGATCCACACAATGATCTTTCACATTTACTAAAGTGTAAGAGTTAGCATTGTTACCTTAAAGCTCATGAGGATACTCTTCTTTACCTTGGGGTGAAAATACCTTACAAGCTTTGGAAACATCTAAGATTTCCCTCAACAAGTCTTTAAGGGTAATCTCCCTTTTGGGTACTTGTGCTCTTCCACTCGCCATTTTTTGTATCTACATAAGAATCCTTAACCTCTTCTTTTTCCAATCATGGGTTACCACTTTGCACTCCCTTACTTCTCTCAATCTTTTTTCACTCATTATCAAGGGGTTTAGAGTTAATGCCAATATTTTTTTTAGGCTTGGAAAGGGTAGGTGGGAAGAGATGGTTTCCCATTGGTCCATTATAATCTTAGGCCAATTTTGTTCATTCAGAACTCTATGTCTTTCAAACCAATTGGCTCCCAAGCACAATTTACCAAAGTCCATGGGAAGTACATCACACCAAACCTCCTCATAATACCCTTTATAAGTGAAAGAGACCCTCACACTCTCGGTGACCATATATTCATCCATGGTATATGGTTGATGATTTGCTACTCATGGTATTCCTAAGTATTCTATTGTATAAGGCGTGATGTAATTTTCATAACACCAATCATCTAAAGCAAGATCAAACCCCAGAATTCCACAAAGAGCAATCTTCATTTTAAGAGTTTGTCTTCTCGGGTCACCTTTGTAAAGCTTCATATATCCTTTCGGAACATATTGGATTCTAAGGAATCCCTTGAAGTCATTCCATTATACTCTATTTATACTACCATATATACTAACCATAGAGTTTTACTATATCTTTTCCCCCAAGATGAATCACTCCCTTTAAGGTGTTCAATGGTGTAGTGGGTCTCTCGTCTTCATTCAAGTTATGGCCTTGGAAAACCAACTCACATTGCCTCTCCCAATCAAGATAGGTCTTGGAATCACACTCTCCTTTGAAAATAGGAAGAGTGACCTTGATAGCTTCAAGACTCCTATCAATTCTCTCAAGCGAATCTTGGGTACTACATCCCGACATTTGGGCATTGGAACTAGAAGTATAGGATGTAGTTTACTTTGACCTTGGAGGTGTGCACTCTCTTCTTCCCATTGGAATACTTCTACTATAAGTATTATAACCACTCACACCAATTTGACTAGGATATGAAGTACTACAAGACGAGGAATATGAATCTTCCCAAGCCTCATGTACATTCCCAACATGACTCTTACAAAGTACATAGGAGAAAGGATTATACCTCACATCTTCTTCTTGCTCGGAGTGGGAAGTGGAAGACTCCTCACATTCTCCATTATCTTCATAAGAACTATCACAAGGCTCTTCATCCTCTCTATATTCTCCATAAGAGCTAGAGTCACTATTAACCTAATATTCTCCTATGGAATAGTAGCTCTCATTCCCATACGACACTATATTCATAGCCTCCATAATAACCATTTTCAACAGAGCCATAGCCTTCATCACTACAATCATAGACTATTATGTCGTAGTCATATGTATCTAAGGCTACTGATAGCATACGTTCTTATACTCTGTGTACCTACAAAATGAGCAAACAAGTTAGTAGTAAAAACTCCTCACTAACACTCATAAGTTTCTCACCTTTGTATGCCTCACAATTGGATCGGCTAGTTTTGAAGATCACTTATACTTTGGTGGTACACAAGGAATCGATTGCTACTCTGGGTCAGAATGGATTCGTGTTTAAAGAAAAATGAACGAATCAATTATAAACTAAAGGACTTGAATCAAGAAGTTAACTATGAATTTAAAACTAGAAAAGCACAAAAGAAATAGGATGAAGAAAGAAAGATGGACTCAAGAACTAGTCACAACTAAGTAGGGTGATTATTAGTTGTTAATTAGCTTAGGAATCAAGGAAAAGATGATTAAGAATCAAAGGAATGAAACTAAGAATCTAAATGAGCTTACTGAAATTTTTTCAACTTGACTGATCATATGACTGACCGTCACTGAGGTGACTGGCCATCAGGTGAACAGCCAGTCACTTCCAAAATGGGCCCTAAACTTGTTCTTGATAATTGATGACTTGACTGGTCAACATTTTGCGACTAATAGGTTCGTAGTCCATCAAGGTCTTGGGGATTAGCAACTTGAACCATCACTTACATCCAAAATGTAAACCAAAGTGTTTCCTCTTTGTAACGATTGATGTGGAGAATTGCCAAGGGGGTGGGGTGGAGGGTCGTCAAGTTATCCGTCAAGCTAGACCAATAGGTTTCCTTTCTCTTGGTGGTGTTGACGGTTTGGGGGATGATCAATCAAGGTCATGGCGGTTGACCAAGTGAACCTTCAGTCCTTGGCAGCCATAAAAATCTTGGGGTCCCTCTTTGTACTCTATTTTTGTCTTATGCTCTTTTGGAACATTCCTTGATATAAAAAAGTACTACCCCTTTTTCTTTCACCCTTTTTGGATCAAACCCTCTTTCTTGAATGTTCTTCTTTAATAGGACATGAAGATTATGAAGAATGCATGAATATTCAAAAATTGACCCTTAAGCAAATGAACTTGAAATTCGATGAAATTTGAAACCCAAGCTCCTTTCAACCTCCCGAACACAACCCAAGCAATTTTAAGCCTCAAAACTCAACCAAACTTTTCAGGTTTTTGAAACCCACTTCAAATTTCTTCAAACACAAGTTTCAACAATGGTGGAATACTCAAATCAACCCGGATTAAACTCAAATTTCATATTTGGACTCACTAGATACTAGAGAACACAAGTCTAGTATAGGAAACAAAAACAAGACTAAAAATCAAAAACTCAAAATTTCAAAAACCCTCAAAAACGTTTTTCACTACTTTTTTTCTAGATAACAAACCCAATATTAAATTCGTGGGAACGAACTCAAGCTCGGCTCTATTACCAAATGGTATGATCTAAAATACGAAAGATAAAATAAGCATGAAAACTAAGAGAAACGATAGAATCAAAATACATAAAATAAAGGATAGATAGATAGGGATAGAAAGATAGGCACAAATAAGGAAATCCAACAAAACTTAAGGATATATTGAATCCAAAAAACCCGAAAGATTAATCCAACAAAAGCACCTAACTCTAAGGAATGACCTTGAGGGAATCGTAACGCCCTCGCAACCACCGTTTCTAAACAAAAGACAACCTAAGCTTTTCCAAGATTTCATGCTCCATAAGGAGTCTCACAAAATCAATATCATCAAAAAACTAAGGAAAGTAAACCTAGAAGTTTCTATTTATAGTCTTATTACAAAGGCCTAAAAATGACCTTGACAAAGATAGAAAAAGGCCCAACAACATTGGGTTCTGCTTGGCCTTGACGGCTCGTCACTGAGCCGACTGTCTGCCATTCCTCCCATCATCATGGGACAGTGTTCTCCTCCCTTAGGTTTCCTTTAGTGGCTCAAGGAATGGTTGGTCAGGCTGGTGGCAGCTCGTCGCCCCTCCCATCACCCTTAGGAAGTGGGCCTTTTGGGTCCTTCCAAACACATTCCAATCTCCAAGCTATCAACCACATATGGTATTGATCTAGCGTATTTTCAAAAAAGTCCTCCAAGCATGTTCTTGTGCCCTCATGAGGATCATGGCTTGGATCTCCATATGGTGACCTTGAATTATATGCCTCAAAATGTTAACATTGATTTGGGATGTATTAGTCACTCCAATTGAGAATACAGACTTAGCTGCTTATAAGTTCAAAGGAGTGGATCAAATATAGTGCAAGTAGTGGAAGGAAAATAGAGGTATAGATGTAGGACCAGTATATTGGGATGAGTTCGTAGCTGCATTTTTGGACAGGTTCTTTCTACTTGAGTTAATATAATCCAAGGTTTAGGAGTTTATAAATCAGAAATAGGGTAACATGATAGTGAAGGGGTATTCTCTCAAGTTTACTTAGCTCTCTAATTATGCTCCAGAGATGGTGGCTGATTCAGGGGACCCAGTGATTAAGTTTGTGTCAGGTGTTTCCGAGATCGTGGTTAAAAAGTGTAGAACTATTATGTAGCCAAAGAGATGGACATCTCTAGGTTAATGACTCATGCTCAGTAGATTGAGGATGAAAATATCAATAAAAGTGAAAGAGAGAATAAGAGGGCTAGAACAGGCGGTTTCGTCTTTTATCAGCAAAAATCGGGTGGTAGCAACCATTCTGAATTTTGTTAAAGGTCCTCAGCTCCAACCTCAACCTCTGCTAGTGCCCTAGTACCCAACTTTAGATTGAAAAATTAGGAGGGGGCACCAGGCTCTAAGTCCAGGGCAGTGTCATTAGTGGGCGTACTCATATGGTTTGCAAGAAATATGGCAAGAACCACCAAAGGAAGTGTATGCCCGACAGTAGTAGTTGTTTTGGATGTGGCAAGCCAAGTCACAGATTGAGGGATTCCCCATTGGCCTCATAGAGGGGAAGAGATGTTCTCTAGTAGACTCAGCTAAATTCTGTAGTAACTCTAGTGGGTTGCCAATCTCAGTAAGGTGCCTCATCTAGTGCAGGTGGTGGTCAGTGCCAGAACAAATTCTATGCCTTACAGACTCGATAAGATCATGCGGGTTCCCCTAATATAGTCACTGGTACGTTACAAGTCTTTCATATTGATTATATGCTTTGTTAGATCCTGGAGCCACACTTTTCTTCATGACCCTATATTATAGTAGACTTCGATGTCAGTCCCAAAATCCACTCAAAACCTTTCTTAGCCTCTACTCCTGTGGGTGACTAGTCAAAAACAAGTGGGTCTATAGAAATTGCCCAGTTATAGTTTCTCAGAAAATCACCTAAGTTGATCTTGTAGAGTTAAATATGACAGCTTTTAATGTCATTCTTGGCATGGATTGGCGACATTCTTATTATTCCTCAGTCTATTATAGAAATAGGGCAGTCCAGTTTTAATTTCCAAATTAGCCAGTCTTAGAGTAGAAGGGTAGTATTTCAGCGCCTATAGGTTGGTAAGTCTCTTACAGTAAGGCCAGAAATATAACTTCCAAAGGGTGCATCTATCTTTCAATTTGGGTTAAGGATTTAAATTTTGAGACCCCAAATTTTCATTCAGTGCTAGTGGTTAATGAATTTCCAGAAGTGTTTTCAAAAGATCTGCTTAGAGTTTCTCCCGAGTAGGAAATTGACTTTGGAATAGATATCCTTCTAGATACCCAGCCTAATTTAATTCCTCCTTACAGAATGGATACAGTTGAGCTTAAGGAATTGAAGAAGCAGTTGAAAGATCCTTTAAATAAAGGTTTTATCAGGCCTAATATCTCTTCATGGGGTGCTCTAATTTTTTTCATGCTTAAAAAAGATTCTCTTAGAATGTGCATCAATTACCGTCAGTTGAACAAAGTTACAATCAAGAATAAGTATCCCATTCCTAGTATTTATGACTTGTTCAACCTGCCAGTTTTTTTTCAAAGATTGACCTCAGATCCGACTATCATTAGCTCAGAGTCAAAGGATGTGGCATTCCAAAGACCGCCTTTAGAATTATGTATGGTCACTTTGAATTTGTTGTTATGTATTTTGGATTAACAAAGGCTGTTGTGGCTTTTATGGACTTGATGAACAGAGTGTTCAAGCAGTACTTGGACATGTTTGTCATTATCTTTATAGATGACATCTTTGTTTATTCTCAGAGTGAGGATGAATATGATGACTATTTGAGGATTGTCTTACAGACTCTCAATGATCGCCAGTTATTCGCTAAGTTCAGCAAATGTGAATTCTGTTTGAAATCAGTAACATTTCTTAGTCACATCATTTTCAGTGAGGGCATTCAGGTCAATTCTTAAATGACCAAAGCGGTTAAGAATTGGCCTAGACCCATCTCTCCATTAGATATCAGGAGTTTCTTAGGTTTAGAAAATTACTACGGATGGTTTGTTGAAGGATTTTACTCTATTGCTTCCCCTATATCCAGATTGACTTAGAAGAAAGTCAAGTTCCAGTGGTCTGATGCTTGCGAAAAGAATTTTCAGGAGTCAAAGACTCGACTCATCTCCTCTCCAGTTTTGAATTTTCCAGAGAGTCTAGATGGGTTTGTAGTTTATTGTGATGCTTTATGAGTTGGTGTTGGTTATGTGTTTATGCAACATGGTAAAGTTATAGCGTATGCCTCTAGATAGCTTAAGCCTCATGAGAAAAATTAACCGACTCATGACCATGAGTTGACAATAGTTGTTTTTGCCTTAAAGATTTGGAGGCATCATCTTTATGGGGTTCATATAGACTTGTTCATGGATAACAAGATCCTTCAATATGTGTTCAGTCAGAAAGATCTAAATCTTCATCAGAGGAGATGGTTAGAGTTGTTAAAGGATTATGATATGAGTGTCTTGTACCATCCAGGTAAACACAATGTAGTGGCTGACGCTCTTAACAGGTTGTCTATAGAAAGTGTTACTCATGTAGAAAATGATAAGAAAGAGTTGGTTTGCGAGGTTTACAGGCTTTCTAGATTAGGAGTTAGGTTGGTTGATTCAGTCGAAAGGAGCATCTTGGTTCAGAATCCTCTTTAGTGGCTGAGGTAAAGGAAAAGCAAGATAGGGACCCTATTTTGCTTCAATTGAAGGATGTTGCCCGAAGTCAGAAAGTTAAGGTTTTCTCCCAAGGGGAGATGGCGTTCTTCATTATCAGGGCAGACTTTATGTTCCAGATGTGGATGACTTGAGACAACAAATGCTGATAGAAGCTCACAGTTCTCGATATTCTATTCATTCAAGAGCCACTAAGATGTACTGTGATCTATGGAAATCCTATTGGTGGAATGGCATGAAGAAAGATAACGCAAAATTTGTGGCTAAGTGTCCAAATTGCCATCAGGTTAAGGTTGAACACCATAGACCTAGTGGTATGACTCAGGATATCAGTATTCCTACTTAGAAGTGGGAAGTGGTGAACATGGATTTCATTATAGAGTTGCCTCGTACTCACCAACAGAATAATTCTATTTGGGTTATTATAGACCGAATGACTAAGTCAGCATATTTATTACCAGTTAACACTTCAGATTTAACTGAGGACTATGCTAGATTTTACCTTAGAGAATTGGTGAAATTGGATGGTCCCTTTGACGTACTCAATTTACTTCTCAATTTTGGAAAATATTTCAAAAAGGTCTTGGTACCCAAGTTTATCTCAACACAACTTTTCATCCGCAGACAGACGATCTGGTAGAGCAGACCATTCATAATTTAGAAGACATGTTTAGAGCTTGTGTTATCAATTTCAAAGGTAGTTGGGATGATCACTTGTCTTTGATTGAGTTTGCCTATAATTATAGTTATCACTCCAGCATTCAGATGGCCCTATTTAAAGCACTTTATAGTAGGAGGTGTAGATTGATGTGCCGAAGATTTACGGCACTTAAGACGCTTAAAATAAGGGATATTTACAAGTTTAAGGTACATTTTGTGGATTTAATGAGTTTGTTGAGTGTTTGCAGGCCTTAAGGACTCAGAGAAGAATAATGTTAAAATTGGAAAAAAGAGGCATCAGGCGAGCCATGCTACGATCGTAGGTTCAAACCATGATTGTGGGTAGGCTATCGTAAGTTAATTTAGAGATGCCATACTCAGGAGCCTATCAGACGATTGGATTATATGATCGTGGTATGATGTCACAATCGTACCTTGAGATTGTGACATGTGAGAGAAGTTCAACCTGCAGAAGTCAAGGGTGGCATGGTCAGACGACAGGCCAAGCACGATCGTGGGTTCAACCCACAATCTTATGTTCTTATCGTCCGACGAGGCAGACATCAGTCTCCTATTTTTTTTAGGATAGAATTTGTTAAGTCTATAAATACTGTTTTAGGTTTATTTTTACGTATTAGACATTATTATTATTCTATAACACCATTTTGTGGAATTCCAAGGCACTTTCTTGGGATTTTATGAATATTGGTTTGTACAATTTAAATTGAAGTTGAGATTTTGGAGTTTATTCATTCTTGTATGCTGCAATTGATGTTTCCATTCATGAATGCTTATTTTGTTCATAGAATTATAAGTCACTAAACCCCATAGCTAGGGTTGTGGGAACCATAGCAGATTAATGAAGTAGAGTTCAAAGTACAAAGTGTTTCCCGAAGAGGATTAGGGCAAGTATTGTTGTTTCTTCCGAATTAATTGCTTTATGACGAGTGCACGTGTTGTGATTCATCCTGTCTCTACCCTGGACTATAGCAAGGGTAGTAGGATAGGACTAGCAATTCAACAACAAGACTTGGAGTTATCTTCATTTAATCAGCCTTGAGGCGTGATACGGGAAAGGCTGTGTTGGGATCATTGATAGAGGGCAACATAGCAACACTCATGATGCATTAACCTTTGTACTTGAGGATAGTCATCTATAAGGGGCGTAACATAGTCGGTTAGATGATACTTATCCTATCGATTCTACTTGTTGGATACTGAAAAGAACACCAAGTACGGAGAACCTATGGAGTTATGAAGTTATTGGGGCACACAATCCTAGTGCTTTTCTCATCTTGATTTCAATCTCAGCAGACAATTACTAGTTTACTTTATAAAACCCTTTTTTTTACTTATTTGCTTATTTACCAATTAACTTTAACAAACAAAGTTGATTATATTTCTACCTATTCCTCGTGGGATCGACCCCAACCTCAGTTGAGTTCTATATTTGAACAAGCAATCGCTTTATACTTTCTTAGAGGTGTAATTTGGGTGACATCAAATTTTGGCACCGTTACCGAGGAATTACAGTTAGGAAGTTGATTAATTTTGCTTGTTGGAGTTGATTGGTTGCGGTTACTTCAGTTACTTATCCTATTTTCTGAGGGCACATGCCAGTGTATGCCCAACACTCGGAGTCAAGGTAATCCCCTAATTCCACTTTACCAAGAAATTGAAAGAACTCTAAGGAATAATCGAAGAATGATGAATAACGACGGAGTTCAAGATCCCGCAGCTGTGGGTGACATTCATAATCAGCCACCACTTAATTTGGCTGGTCAGGAGACTGTAGAACAAATAACTGCTAGGTTGATGGCTGATGAGAATGCGAGACAAGTAGCTATTAGACAAGTAGACAAATGCCATCGAGCAATGCAAGAGGCAGCACAGTGTTTTGCTGCACTTGAGGAAAGACAGAGAAGACCTAGAGTCCAACAAACACCACTATAGTATCCCCCTATCTATGAGGAGCTAGAAGAAGATTTAGCCTATTTGAGCCGGTAGAGACTGGTGCCATTATCCCACCCTAACTACCTGAAGGAACTAAGTTTGATATTACAAGTGTTATGATTCACCTCTTGAACTTAAAAGGAGTGTTTGTTGGCCTCCCTACTGATGATGCGAACATACATGTGATGAATTTTGTGGGAATCTGCACTTCATACAATCTGCCTGGAGTAAGTCAAGAGGCAATTCGATTGAGGCTATTTCCATTCTCTCTTATAGGGGAAGAGACTTTGTGGTTAGTTGAATTACCACGAGGTTCTATTACCAATTGGCAAGAGTTAAGAAATCAGTTTCTAGAATAATTCTTTTAGCCTTCTAGGATGTTGCAATTGAAAGATGAGATCTATAACTTCAGAAAGCTACATTCAGAGGCACTTTACAAAACATGGTTGAGGTTCAAGAAGAAGTTGCATAATGTTCCAAACCATAGGATGAGTGGTAGGAATCTACTTGATATCATCCACAGAGCTTTAAATACAAATACTAAGGCCGTAGCAGACACCATAACTGGAGGTGCATTTATGAGTTTATGGAGGGAGCAGCATCGGAGATTTTAGATCAAATCACTAAAGCAAACCAAGGTTGGCATACGCAGGAAGCAGACAAACCCGCGGGTACATATACTATTGGAGCTTCAGTAAACAAAGGGCTTTGGATGAATATGTGGCTCAAGAGGTAGCACAACTGAGAATAGAAATTGGCTTGCTAGCCAAACAGATTGCAGCTGGAGGTGCAGAAAAAATCAATGTGGTGGGTGCACATGGCAAAGAACCTAGGTATGAAAAATCTGATTCTAAAGAGGAGGCTAAGTACTTGGATAGAGAAGTGGCAAGTTTTCGAGCCAAGGGCCAAGCATCTAATCAATACAAATAGAACTTGAGGAAAGGGAATCAAGGTCAGAACTATTACGGAGACAACTATAACAAGTTCGGGTATAGAGATAGAGACGGAGATCATGATGGTAATTGGAGGCAAAAGGAAGATTTCAAGGACAAGAGTCGTTTGCATGTTCCATCGGGGAACCGTGATGCTGAGTCCGGAAATTCAAGAATGGAAGCCATGCTTTCAAAACTTGTTAAGGGGTCAAAAAGTCAAGAAACTTGTCTTAAGGAGATTAGGGCAGACCTTTCAGGGATAAGCCAAAAGGTGGAGTCTCATACAACCACCATCAAACAACTAGAGCAACAATTTGGTTAGATGCCTAATGCATTGAATCAGCGTCAACCAGGCACTCTTCCAAGTAACACCATCCAAAATCCCAAAAACGACGGTCATTGCCTAGTTATAACTACTCGAAGTGGTAAGACTACTGCTGATCCACCTATGCCTATAGTACATGATGATGAGCCTATAATACGTGATGATTATAATAAGAATGAAACTGAAAACTTGGTGGTTGAAGACAAGGCAGCTCAAGAGCCTCGAGTTGCTGAAAAGGAGGTTAAGTCTGATAAAGGGAAGGTGAAAGAGGCCTCTCAAGTAGTAAAGCCTATTCCACAACCTCCTCCTTACTTTCCACAAAGGTTTAAAAAGAAAGCCAAAGAGGGAAAATATCAAAAATTTATTTCAATGTTGAAGGAATTATCGGTGAATATCCCTCTTGTTGATGCTTTTGGAACAAATGCCAGATTACGTTAAATTTATGAAAGATTTGGTGACGAAGAAGAGGATTGTTAATTTTGAGCCTGTTGATAGCTTGCATCATTGTAGTGTAATTGTTTCTTGTTCCCTTGTTGAGGAAAAGAAAGACCCGGGAGCATTCGCGATTCCTTGTTACTATCTGGTCGTACAATTTTGCAAGGACTTGGGTGTTAGCATTAACTTGATGTTGCTAGCAGTTTTCAAGCAGTTGGGACTGGGGTCGCCTAATCCGACTTCTAAGAGACTTCTCGTGGCTGATCAAACTGTCAAAAAGTCGATGGAAATTTTGTATGATGTGTTGGTAAAGGTGGCATCTTTCATCTTTTCAGCTGATTTTGTGATTCTACATTATGAGGTGGATTTTGAGGTTCCCATCATCTTGGAAAGACCATTCCTTGCGATTGGACGTGCTTTAGTTGATTTGGAATCTGGGCAGATAAAGTTTCGATTGCATGATGAGCATGTTACTTTCAATGTCTGAAAATCCATGAAGCAGTCGAAGAAGATACATGTGGTGTCGGTTAAAGATATTGTGGATGAGGAGGCACTTGTGGTTCCATTTGAAGAGAGATTGGGAGTTGAGGCACTTGCGGCAATTATCATGAATTTTGAGAGTGATGGTATTCATAAATACGACGAGATAGTAAAAGCACTTGTTTGTAGGTATTCCTATACTTATGCGCCAAATAAGTTTGATCTTGATTTGAAGAGCAGAGTGACCCCACTGGCTCATCCTTCTATTGAGGAGCCGCCTATTTGGAGTTTAAGGCTCTTCTTTCCCATCTCCATTTTTCATTCTTGGGGGTCAATAACACTTTGCCGGTTATCATTGTAGAAGACTTGTTAGATTGGCAAGTTGAGGCCTTAGTTTCTATGTTACAGAGGTTTAAGCGGGCCATTGGTTAGTCTATTGTTGATATCATCAGGATTCCACCCAAAATTTGCACGCATAAAATTCAACTTGCTCTAGATTTTATACCTATAATTGAGCATCAATGTTGTCTTAACCCACCAATGCAAGAGGTTGCGAAGAAAGAAATCATCAAGTGGCTAGATGCAAGTGTGGTTTACCCTATTGTGGATAGCAAGTGGGTGAGTCTTGTTCAGTGTGTACCGTAGAAGGGTGGAATCACTGTGGTTCCAAACAAGAAAAATGAGTTAATCCCAATAAGACCGGTGACCGGATGGAGAGTTTGCATGGACTACCAAAAGTTAAATTCTTGGATCGAGAAGGATCATTTTTCTATGCCCTTTATGGACCAGATGTTAGAGCGTCTTGCTGGTAGAGAATGGTATTATTTTCTTGATGGATATTTGGGGTCCAATTAGATTTCCATTTCCCCCTAAGACCAAGAGAATACCACTTTCACTTGTCTATACAGAACTTTCGCATTCAAAAGGATGTCGTTTGGTCTATGCCAGCACCAACCACTTTTCAGTGTTGCATGATGTCTATATTTTTTGACGTAGTGGTAGACACTATTGAGATATTTATGGATGATTTCTCTATGGTAGGTGACTCATTAAAAGACTGCTTAGTACACCTTGCTGAAGTTTTGAAAAGATGTAAAGAATGCAATTTAGTGTTGAATTAGGAGAAATGCCATTTTATGGTAAAAGAAGGCATAGTGCTGGGACACCGAATTTCAAAAAAGGGAATTGAAGTCGATAAGTCGAAGATTGAGGTAATTGCAAAGTTACCACTACCTATTTCTATGAAAGGTATTCATAGTTTTTTAGGCCATGGGGATTCTATAGAAGGTTTATCAAGGACTTTTCTAAGATAGCAAATCCATTGTGCAAGCTCTTAGAGAAAGAGGTGAAGTTTGTGTTTGATGATGCATGCCTAAAGGCATTCGAGTGTTCAAAAGCAAAGTTGATTTCAGCTTCAATCATTGTGTCTCTGGATTGGACCTTACCATTTAAGGTTATTTGTGATGCTAGTGGGGTGGCTTTGGGTACAGTCCTTGGCCAAAGGTGAGAGAATATTTTGCAACCTATTTAATATGCTAGGAAAGCACTTAATCCAGCCCAAAAGAATTATACTGTGACTAAGCAAGAGCTACTTGCGGTGGTCTTTGTATTCGAGAAATTTTGGTCATACTTGATTGTCCCGAAGGTGATTGTGTATACTGATCATGCAGCTTTAAGATATCTTATGACAAAGAATGATATCAAGACAAGGTTGATTAGATGGGTGCTTCTGTAGCAAGAGTTTGATTTTGAGGTGAAGGACTGAAAAGGGACCGAGAATCAGATTGCTGACCATTTATCACGCCTTGAAGAGGAGGACATGCTAAAACATAGGGATGATCTTGAAATTGATGATACTTTTTAGGACAAGCAAGTGCTGGCAGCATCACATGACTTAATCCCGTGGTTTGCAGATTTTGCCAACTTTTTGGCAAATGATCTAGTTCAAGAAGATATGACGTATCAGCAGCGAAAGAAGTTCATGCATGAGGTGAGAAAATTCTTCTGGGATGATCCTTATTTATTTAGGGTGTGTCCAAATGGTGTGATTTGAAGGTGTATTCCTGAGGTCGAGATGATGAGTATATTAGAAGCATGTCATTCGTCTCTAGTTGGGGGGGTTATCATGGAGGTGCACAGACTGCGCACAAGATCTTGCAATATGGTTACTATTGGCCTACCATTTATAAGGATGCTCATGATTATGCTAGGGCATGTGACCAATGCCAAAGGCAAGGAAATATCTCAAGACGCCATGAACTCCCAATACTACGATTCTTGAGCTCTAATTGTTTGATGTATGGGGTATTGATTTTATGGGTCCATTCGTGAGTTCTTATGGTATGAAGTATATCTTGGTAGCTATTGAATATGTATCAAAGTGGGTGGAGGCAATTACGCTTCCCAATAATAAAGGTAAGAATGTCACGGCTTTCTAGAAAAAGAACATATTCTCATATTTTGGAATACCTTGGATTATCATTAGTGATGAAGGATCCCATTTTTGCAATCAATTGTTCAAAACCCTACTAGAGAAATATGGTGTAAAATACAAGGTGGCAATACCTTACCATCCTCAGAAAAGCAGGCAAGTTGAGGTCTCAATTCGTGAGATCAAGTCCATTTTGGCTAAGACTATAGATGCCAGTAGGACTGATTGCACAGGGAGATTAGATGATGCACTATGGGCATACTGGACCACATTCAAAACACCAATTGGTGCATACCATATCAGCCTGTTTATGGAAAAGCTTGCCATCTACCTATCAAACTTGAACATAAGGCGTTATGGGCATTGAAGCAGTTGAAACTAGAATGGCAGGATACAGTGAAGTTAAGACTAGAGCAGATGAATAAGACGGATGAGTTTTATCTCCGCGCGTATAAAATTTATGCCTTGTACAAGTAGAAGATAAAATTGTATCATGATCACAAGATTGAGAGAAGAGAATTTACGGAAGGCGACATGGTACTGTTGTTTGATTCAAGGCTGAAGCTCTTTCCTTACAAATTAAAATTGAAATGGAATGGACCATATAGAGTGTTCACAGTGTTCCCCTATGGCCTAATTGAATTGGAGAATAAGGATGGAAAGAAATTTAAAGTCCATGGCCAAAGGGTGAAACACTATATGGGTGAAGGAAAGGAGGCCCAAATGATTTGAGATGTGGACTTAAACGAGGCTTGAGTAATCAAGCCAACCTGTGTCGTGCCGCGATACTAAATTAGGCGCTTCATGGGAGGCAACTTATGGGCTTGTTGGTGAAGTCTGAGTAACCGACATAGCCACATCATGCCACAACGTTAAATCAAATGCTTTATGGGAGGCAACCCATGTTTTGTACTTTAAATTTTATAGGGTAACGTGTGTTTTGGTACAGGCAAACCATAGAAGAAAATTGGTAATAAACTGAAACTCCAGATGAACCCACAAAGGGATTGTACGATCGTAACTTGAATATACGATCGTGGGTTTAGTCGTCTGATGGGAGTTCTGCAAGGTGACAAATTAAGGAGTCATCCCACGATTGGGTATCACGATTGTAACATGAATGCATGATGGTGGACTTAATCGCCTGATGATACTCCTGCAAACCATAAAAAATTAGGGCATCAAACATATGACCTTTAGTCACGATCGTAAGTACAACCCACGATCGTACTTCAGAGTCGTACGTTCTCAGGTAAGTTTTTTGTTTGCATCAATGTACAAAAGGAATGTACAATTGTGGAATGCGACCACGATCGTACAATCCCTTCTTCTGAAAGGGCCAGCAGTTTTTAGAATTGTGACCCGACCCAATCCGAATTTAAAACCTAAAGCTATAAATACATCTTAAAACCGTTCCCATGCCTCTTCTCATGTTTTCAAAGCATTTTCTTAAGTAAAAATAGCAAACCCTACATATTTCAAAGGTTAAAAAGGATGGTTACCTTCGATTTCAAGTCAGATTTCATCAGTTCATTCATTTTTCATCACTTCCACTTCACACAGTAAGTTTACATCACTTGTTAACCTAAAATTTATGGGTATTTTACTTCAATTCTATTGATGAATTGCTTAGATTAAAGTGGGGAGAATGGAAATGGGTGTGTATGGTTTCAAAAACACAGAGGAAGTCTGAGTACCCGGTAGTGTTTATGTATTTTAAAATTCTAGTTAAAAATGAGGTAAAAAAGGGTCAAATTATGGGACCAAATGTTAAGGGGTCAAATCTGGTCATGTTTGAGACGCTACAACACAACCCACGATCGTGAGTTCTACCTATGATCATAGGTTGGATTGTTGTAGGATACTGGTTGATGATCTTAAGGAGTTCATCAGACAAACACATCCCATGGTCGTAACATCAACATACGACGTGGTATGTGATCGTCTGATGGGACATGAATTTATTGGTTTCAGGGGTTTAACCTACGATTTGATGGTAAGATCATACCATCATTACACGATAGTGGGTTGTGATCGTCTGATGGATATACTGCAAGTTAAATTTTACTGGACCAACCTACGATTAGAAGGCACAATCATACATTTAATGAACGATCGCAGGTTGGGTCATCTGTTTATAAAATTGAACCTGTACATATACCTGTGGTCTAACATGTTTTGCAAATATAGGTACCATGGCACCAAAGTCCAAGGCTGTTTCCGACAAGGCTCTCCGAGAAAAAATTTCAAAGGAGAGGGCCCCACCAAGTACCTTGGAGAGTGGGTCAAGTGCGAGTGGATCGGAAGAGGAGTATAATATTAGATCCTTCGATGACCAAATCACCACCAGGGAGACCAGGAACTAGAAAAAGGCCAAGGAGGCTACCACCTCCACGGCTATTATTGCAGCAGCCACTCTCATCAACGTTCCCCAGTCTGAATATGAATGGAAGACACCCAACAAAGCGGGATTGAGTATGATGATGATGAGTCCCAATCTGTGGAGACTGACTCGACACCTTCAAACAATAATCCTCCGGTAGCAGCTAGTCAGAGAAGGCCCGATCCATTACATTGTATTATTCCAAACTCCCTCTAATACTATGTGGACTGGGTCGCTCTCTAGGATAATAGGAACTAACAGAGGTGCATCCAAGAGGAACCACGTACATTGAATGAGTCTCTACTGAGGATGCCGGAGGTAGTGCAGGTTTTTCAGCGGTATTAGTTGGGGTGGATGACAATGCCACTCCACCTTTATAGTAGAGAGCTCGTGAGGGAGTTCTACGCAAACTATATCGTGACCCTCAAGAATATGAATCCCTATGGAAAGGACAAGGATATAAAGAAGCATCCCCGCTTGGAC
The DNA here is from genome assembly GCA_031232105.1 of Capsicum rhomboideum. Classification (NCBI taxonomy): domain Eukaryota; kingdom Viridiplantae; phylum Streptophyta; class Magnoliopsida; order Solanales; family Solanaceae; genus Capsicum; species Capsicum rhomboideum. Next base: position 60,341,705 of record CP124718.1, read on the forward strand.
ATGATAATGGTTTGGGAAAAAAAAAGTTGATATTTCTGTTGAGGTTATTTCCAAGGTCCTGTTTGGAGAGAATTTTACACCACCTGCAGAGACTTTGGAGTATGATTACCGGATGTCAGAATTGAAAAAGGTTAAATAGTTGTCCTCTGAGGACAAAACAATGCACTTCACTTGGCTAACGGGACATATTGTTGAGGCTGGCGTAAATGCCTCTTCGGTAAATAGGTCATATATTGCAAAGAAGAGTCTCAAGTTTGCCGCCAAGGCATGGTGGTCCATTGTGAGGCACCGGATAACACCCACAGCAAATGATAATACATTGGGTACGACTAATGTCTGCTTGGTTGCCGCATTTGTTGTAGGGTTAGATCTGAACATTCTGCATATTATCGCACAAGAGATTAGAGATCGAGCCTTAGAGAGTAACTCCACCCTTCCATTCCCATGTTTCGTTACTCAGATGATGCAAAATGCGGAGGTGCCATAAATTCCACTACTGGACAAATTTCTTCAGCCCACTAAAACTGTGGACCAGGCCATGATAAAAGACATGCGCAACCTAACAGCCTCGGTTCGAGGTTTGGGGATACCTTAGGTAGGTAGGGATGCCCCGAGTGGTGATATGCCATTAGCTTCTGAGGCGGGTACTTCACATTCTTCCACACCAGCAAGTTCTTATCCTAGGATATTAGTTTTTGTAGGCTACACATTGATTTTAGCCGCTCAGTTGGAGAAGATTCTTGGGAAACAAGTCTTACATGATGCCCGGATCTGGAACTTAGAAGTAAGGGTAAAGCCCCATGTTGATGATGAGATTCGGGTGGCTGTACGATTAGCACAGACATGGATGGATAGTATGGAGGGTCGGATCATAACCCAAATTGATGCAATCGAGCCACCTGACATGGTTTCTATCCAGATAAAGTTGACCAAGTTGAAGAAAGCAGTCCAGGCCTTAGCTGATAGAGTTGATTTGGCACCTCCACCTCCGCCACCACCTATGCCTTCTGCGGTATCTATTCAGGTGGATATTGCCTCACTTGTTACCCCATTCTACACTCCTTCTATTCCATAGATTGAGCTAGATGATGATTAATAGGAGTATGGAGGTCTTGAGCCCAGGAAGAGGCCGATGGCGGAAGTGTCTGGCCAGGTACTGTAACACCCCATACATTTTCGAACATAGTTGATTACCGTAAAATTCATGGAATTATTTAAACATGAGATTTTTGAGGTATTATACATTAAATTTGTTGGGATAAATTAATCTTGTGCCATTGGGCTCAATTGAGGCCCAAAATGATGCAAAAGACATGCCCCAAAGAGGGCAAATGATTCATTCTTCCTTTTGACCAAGTAAACCATCAATTATTGATCAAGTGTGACTAACGATAAGATTAAAAGGACTATATAAGGTGGAAAAAAATCAGATTTTATTCAATAAAACACACATGCCAAATTCTAGACTTTTCCACCAAAAAGAGATATTCCTCTCATCTCACAAACCCTAAGGCAACCATCTCTTTTGGACAAGATCATCATTTTGAAAGATTGGGTAAGTTTTTAGTCTTATATTTTAATACATTATATGCTTAATATGGTGTATAAATGATGGTGGTTATGTTGGCGAAGTGTTGGATAGTTCACTATGTGTAAAACAGTTTACTCTTGCTTAATCGGAGAAGGGTTTTGCCTTCTAAACTTGAAAGTGGACTTGTGGTATTGAACGAAGTGAATTTAATGGATTAAATATCAACATGTAAGGTGTGTTTATGTCCCTAACTTACTTTCTCTTTGTGTGTGATATTTGGAATTGTTGTTGTGAAATTGTACATGGAACTGGTGGCGTATTGAAAGAAAAATGTAGTTTTGGTGATGTTTATGTATGTTGTGAACCATGGCTGTTCATTGGAATATAATATAACCTAAAACATGTAAAGAGAAGCTAAATTATGACCATGGACCATTCATTGTGAAAAAGGACCCTAAAATGACCCCTAGAGGCTGAAACGGGCACCCGTCCTCGCAGACAGGGCACCTGCGGGCGTAAATACCAATGCAAGTGGCCCTGGACAGGGCCAAGGGTCACCTGTGGCCGCACCTCAACCACCTGCAGGCGCAGGTGGCTTTGCAGGTCAGCCCAGAATCTCGTTTTGTATGTTTTTGTCTCTCTTTAATCCCCGAAGGCCCCTATACCCTTTTTGGATGTAATTATCAACTTATGGTACCTTTTGAATGACTTTAACTCGTATTCCAGAGGTATTTTGAATGGTATCAATTATGGATTGTTGTTAATGTGTTGTTGTGAAAGCTATTGAGTGACTTGACAGAGAAAAGGTAACGTAGTGTTGAAGGGGAAGTGTAAAGTATAACTTTGGGTGTGAAATGCTATCTCTTTATGATGTCTTGGCTAATGTGTGGTATGTTGTGGTGTTTTTCGTATGGTTATGCAATAAATGGAATTGTAAAAGGGTGAAATGATGTTATATGGCAGTCACGTAGCTCATTGTCATCTTATGCATTTGTAATGTAGTTAGTTGTTAACGTGAGCTCCATTATGAACCTGTGTTGTAGAGTAACATGTAAGGAAGGAGCTGGATTGTTGTATTCACATATAGGGTTGTGTATTCATATTTGGAAGATAAGGTATGTAAGGTTACTCTTTTCATATCCTTCTATAACACATAGTGTTCACATTGTCATTGTACTTGTTCCATTCCGAAATGTTCTAAGGTATCTCATTTCAGGTTGTCATCTATTGTTAATAACATGATCCTTATTCATTGATCAATTGTTATTCATGTGTCACATAATTGTGGACATGGTTCCAAAGGTCAAATAATGTTACGAGTCCAAAGTTCAAATAACGTTATGACTATCAACGTATCAATCTCTCAAAGTAAAGAAATGAAGTAATGCATAGTTGTTGGTTGTGTGAGTATGGGTGGAAGCTCTAGAGACATAAGCCTAGCTCAAGCCGATCCTGAGATATATTAGAGTACGGGTGCCAGCTCTAGAGGCATAAGCCTAGCTCGAGTTGATCCCGAGATTATTGAATCAGGGGGCAGCTCTAGAGGCATAAGCCTAGCTCGGGCCAAACCTAACAGGGGGAAGCTCTAGAGGTAAGAACCTAGCTCGATCCAAACCTGATATATTGGTTTTTGGGTGGCATAAGAACCTAGCTCTAGTCGAACCTGCTAGATTGATTTATGGGTGGCAGCTCTAGAGGCATTAGCCTAGCTCGGACCGATTCCAACATAACATTATGTTATGTTAAGACCCACTGAACAGTTGGGGCTCGGGTACGATATGATATAAGTAATGATCAAGAAGCATAAAAGCAAATAAAGTAATGAATGTAAAGTACATGGTTCTAAACACATACAGAATGATGGTTTATCCATATTGACTATTCTCTTATAATTGCTTTCATTGAAGTTCTTATGTATGATGCAGTTTCATATGGCCTTATATACTCAGTACATTCTTCGTACTGACGTCCCTTGGGGGACTTACCTTACTTACTGCAGGCACAGGTGCTAGTAGACCTCCACAGTAGGTTGCTGGTCATTTGCGGATCATTGGTAAGCTCCAGTTGGTTCGGGGCTTTCCGAGTCATTATGTACATTTTTTTTGGTATTGTATAAAGCGTGGACATGTCCCGACTGTAGGTTGGTTATGTCTATGTATCTTTAGAGGCTTTGTAGATGTTGTGGGACAAATGAAGGAATGTAAGGGATGTATGCTTCTGACGTGGTGGCCCTAACGTCCGAGTTTCATGTATGTGTATCATATATATATATAGCATATGTTTTCCATGACTTCCGCCATTAGTATCTTGTATCTATAAGTGATAGTGAAGTTCCTTGAGTGACATGCATACGAATGTACATGAATGAAGATTGGTTCACTTGGGCCTTAATGACTTCTGGTGCCAGTCCGCACCGTTGGAATTCGAGGCGTGAAAAAAGTGGTATCAGAGCAGGTCGTCCTAAGGGTGTCTACAAAGTCCTGTCTGAGTAGAGTCTTGCTTATGGCTGTGTTGTGAGCCACATTTATAAGTAGAAGGCTACGGGACATTTAAGAGTTATTTCTTTTCTTCACTTTCCAATAGTGCATTAGAGCCAATGTTGTAGGTGTAATCATATCTAAACATTGAAATTGGTTTTCTTCTATATAGTAAAATGCCGATTACAACACAAGATTGGGGCAACGTTAAGAAGGTAGATATGCCTGCCGGAGAAGGAACTAGTAAATCACCACCTGACCAAGCTAGTCAGGGTGGGGCTGAAACTGAATTTGCATTGCGGGCTTCTTCTACTTTTCTAGTTCCAGAAGAGCTGAGAAGGAGAGAAGACCCTGCCGAAAAACCTGCTACTGCTACTGAGCTGGATATAAGGAATGCGGTGCACGTGTTGACTCAGATAGTCGTTGCACAAAATCAAGGACAAGTTGGTCCAGCCTTTGCACAGAAGAGGGGGAATCAAAGGCAAAGGAGAATGGCACAAGAATTTGAAAGAGGGCCGTCAAAGAGGGCTAGACCTATGGGACAGTTCATGGCGTCCCCAGGAGAATTTAGGTCTTCGGTCTTTAATAGACCGCCTAGTCCATCATTTCCTCATTCGACAGTAAATGCTCTACCTCAGTTCCGAGGGTTTTGAGGCAATCAGTTTGGGCAAAGAAGTGAGATTCAGGATTCACGGATAGTGGGGTATGAGGCACAAGGAAGTATGAGACAATCAAGGTCTTCTCGTCAGTCGTGTCAGCGCTGCGGAAGGCATCATTTAGGTGAATGCCGATTGGGGACAAATGTTTGCTTTTGGTGTGATATGCCGGGGCACAAAATGAGAGAGTGTCCACAGAGAGGCACAGGTAGTACAGTGCGACCTACGGGATCAGCCGTTGCATTATCATCTTCAGGTGTAAAGCATATTAGGCGTGGTAGAGGTGCTAGCGGAGCAGCTAGTTCTAGTGGAATTCAGAACCGTACGTATGCCTTAGCGGATCGACAGAATTCGGGGGCTTCTCCTGATATAGACACAGGTACAGTATTCATATGTTTATATAAGGTATATGCATTGATTGACTTGTATTCTACATGATAATATGTTACTCCATTGATTGCGGGAAATTTTTTTTGAAAAAACACCAGAATTACTAGTTACGCCATTTGTAGTCTATACACCATTTGGTGAAACTATTGTGGTTAAAAGAGTATATCATAATTGTATAGTAACTGTTTGTGGTTATGATACACTGGTTGGCTTCTTGTTAGGCCACAGTAGATTGCCGAGCTAAGAAGTTAAATTTTAATTTTCCACAAAAAGAATGTTTATGAATGGAAGGGTAAGGTGGGAGCACCGAGAGGTAACTTTATTTCCTATTTTACGTCAAGGAAAATGATACCCAAAGGAGTACATATGTCATTCAGTAAGAGTGAAAGATACTGAGGTGAAGCCACCAACTCTTCAATCAATTTCGGTGGTAAATGAAATTCTTGAGAAATTTCCTGAAGATGTTTCAGGTTTACCTCCAGAACGGGACGTAGAGTTTGGTATTGATGTGATGTCAGGCTCTCAACCTATCTCTATTCCTCCGTATAGAATGTCTCCAGCAGAATTACGTGAATTGAAGGAGCAATTAAAAGACTTGCTGGACAAGGGATTCATAAGGCCTGGTATGTCTCTGTGGGGGGGGGGGGCGCACCAGTGTTATATGTGCAAAAGAAAGATGGAATATTGAGAATGTGTATTGATTATCGGCAACTAGATAAAGTAACGTTTAAGAAAAAATATCTCCTCCCCAGAATTGATGATTTATTTGATCGGTTATAGGGTGTCAAATACTTCTCAAAGATTAATTTAAGATCGGGTTATTACTAAGTAAGGGTTGGAGAGAAGGATATACCCAAGACAACTTTTCGAACACGGTAGGGTCATTATACATTTTTAGTTATGTCATTCGAATTAACAAATGCACCTGCAGTTTTTATGGAGTTGATGAATAGGGTGTTCAATCCATTTCTAGACGTGTTCGTGACATTTTTTATAGATGATATTTTAGTTTACTCCAGATCACAAGAGGACCATGCTAATCACTTACGACAGGTGTTACGGATTCTTCGTGATTGTAAGATATATGCAAAGGTCTCTAAATATGAGTTTGGTTAAAATCCATAGCGTTCTTGGGTCGCATTGTATAGGATGAAGGAATAAGGGTTGATACTCAAAAGATTGAAGAGGTGAAAAAATTGGCCAAGACCTACGACACCTATAGAGATTCGTAGTTTTCTTGGATTAGCAGGTTATTATAGAGGATTTGTTGAGGGGTTTTCTTCTATTGTTGCACCTTTAACAAAGCAAACACACAAGGCAATCAAGTTTCAGTGAAATGACGCATGTGAGAGTAGTTTCCAAGAGCTAACGGATAAATTGACTTCTACACCTGTGTTGGTACTTCTAGTAGGTACAGAGAGGTATACAATATATTGTGGTGCTTCAGGAATTGTCCTAGGATATGTATTGATGCAGCACGACAATGTGATAGCTTATGCTTCAAGACAATTGTGTCCACATGAAAGAAATTATCCAACACATGATCTTGAGTTAGCAGTTGTGACAGTTGCTTTAAACATATGGCGCCACTATTTGTATGGGGTTCACGTTGATGTATATACTGATCCTAAAAGTTTGAAGTATGTTTTTAAGAAGAAGTACCTAAATTTGAGGCAGCGAAGGTGGCTGGAACTATGAAAGATCATGATATTGATATCCCATCCGGGAAAAGAAAATGCGGTAGCCGATGCATTAAGCCGTAAAGCACTAGGAAGTACTGATGGTTAGTTCATGGAAAAGCAAGGTATAGTCATGGATCGATATCAATTAGACAACTTGGTAGTTCATTTTCTTGAAACTCTAGATAAAAGAATTATAGCGCAAAAATGCGGCAGAGTCTTCATTTGTAGAGGTGAAGGAAAAGCAATATGTGAATCCTATTTTTATTACAGTTGAAAAAGGAATGACAGCAAGGTTCGATAAGGGCATTTGATCTTACGCAAGGGGGAGTGATTCAGTTCCAAAGTAGATTGTGTGTACCGAATGTAGATGAACCAAGGAGATGGATTATGACGGAGACACATCATTCAAGATATTCTATTCATCCGAGAGCTACCAAAATGTATCATTCTTTCAAAGACATGTATTGGTGGGGTAATACGAAGAAGAACATTGCAGAATTGGTAGCTTATTTTCTGAATTGCCAACCAGTAAACGTAGAGCATCAAACAGTGGAGGTTATATGCAAAGTATCAATCTTCCAGTCTGGTAGTGGGACATGATTAACATGGATTTCTTCATAAGTTTTCCTCGTACACTGCAAAAATTTGATTCCATATGGTGATAATTGACAGGCTAACCAAGTCAGAGCATTTCCTACCAGTCAAGACCACTTATACAACTAAAGATTATGCAAAGTTGTATGTTAAAGAGATAGTACGATTACATGGGATTCCAATTTCTATTATATCAGACATGGGAGCTCAATTTACTGCATACTTTTGGAAATCTTTTCAAAAGAGTTTGGGAACCCAAGTGAGTTTGAGTATAGCTTTTCATCCTCAAACAGATGGAACGTACCATCCAAACACTTGAAGATATGTTACAAGCTTGCACATTGGACTTTAAAAGTAGTTGGGATGATCATTTATCTCATATTAAATTTGCCTTCAAGTATCAAGAGGGCCTCTTACGAAGCCTTATATGGGAGAAAGTATAGATTACCAAGTGGATGGTTTGAAGTAGGTGAGACTGCTTTACTCGAGCCAAATCTTGCTCATCAAGCTATAGAGAAAGTTAAGGTGATACAACAGTGGCTACAAATGGCCCAAAGTCGACACAAGTCATATGCGAATATTAGAAGAAGGGAATTAGAATTTTCCATAGGTGATTGGGTAGTTTTGACAGTGTCACCAATGAAAGGGGTAATCAGATTTGGAAAGAAATGAAAGTTGGCCCTATATAACGTGCCATATAAGATTGTTTGAAGATTTGGTCAAGTCGCGCATGAATTTGAAATACCCCAAGAACTCTCCACAATCCATCCAGTGTTTTATGTATCAACACTTCGAAAGTGCATAGGAGATCCATTGTTCCCAGTGATGATGTACAAGCTACGGAGGATCTCACCTATGAAGAGATACCTATTGCTATTCTGAATCGACAAGTGATAAGGTTAAGGAATAACGAAGTAGCTTCCATAAAAGTACTTTGGAGAACTCAGCAAGTAGAATAAATCATATGGGAAGCTGAAGAAATGATGAAGTCTAAGTACCCGTATTTGTTTCAAACCGAAGAGAAAATCCAAGACACTGAATTGGCGAAACAACAAATAAGTATATGTGAGAATTCCATGTACGTGATAACATAAAGAATGATCCAAGACTTGAATCTGTTTAAAATGGATAATGTCACTAACATTCGAGGATGAATGTTTCTAAGGGGAGAAGGATGTAACACCCCATACATTTTCGAACCTAGTTGATTACCGTAACATTCATGGAATTATTTAAACATGAGATTGTTGGGGTATTATACATTAAATTTGTTGGGATAAATGAATCTTATGCCATTGGGCTCAATTGAGGCCCAAAATGATGCAAAAGACATGCCCCAAAGAGGGCAAATGATCCATTCTTCCTTTTGACCAAGTAAACCATCAATTATTGATCAAGTGTGACTAAGGATAAGATTAAAAGGACTATATAATGTGGAAAAAAAGAATATTTTATTCAATAAAACACACATGCCAAATTCTAGACTTTTCCACCAAAAAGAGATATTTCTCTCATCTCACAAATCCTAAGGCAACCATCTCTTTTGGACAAGATCATCACTTTGCAAGCTTGGGTAAGTGTTTACTCTTATAGTTTAAAATATTATATTCTTAATATGGTGTATAAATCATGATGGTTATGTTGTAAAAGTGTTAGATAGTTCACTATGTGTAAAACAGTTTACTCTTGCTTAATCGGAGAAGGGTTTTGCCTTCTAAACTTGAAAGTGGACTTGTGATCTTGAAGGAAGTGAATTTAATGGATTAAATATCAACATGTAAGGTGTGTTTATGTCCCTAACTTGCTTTCTCTTTGTGTGTAACATTTGGAATTGTTGTTGTGAAATTGTACATAGAACCGGTGGCGTATTGAAAGAAAAATGTAGTTTTGGTGATGTTTATGTACGTTGTGAACCATGGATGTTCTTTGGAATCTAAGATAACATAAAACATGTAAAGAGAAGATTAATTATGACCATGGACCATTCATTGCAAAAAATGGACCCTAAAATGACCCCTAGAGGCTGAAACCGGCACCCGTCCTCGCAGACAGGGCACCTGCGGGCGCAGATGCCAACACAGGTGGCCCTGTACAGGGCCAAGGTTCACATGCGGATGAAACTCAACCACCTGTGGGTGCAGGTGGCTTTGCAGGTCAGCCAGAATCTCATTTTGTATGTTTTTGTCCCTCTTTGATCCCCAAAGGCCCCTATATCCTTCTGCAGCACATAGTGTTCACATTGTCATTGTTTTTATTTCATTCCGAAATTTTCTAAGGTATCTCATTTCAGGTTTTCATCTATTGTTAATCACATGGTCCTTATTCATTGATCAATTGCTATTCATGTGTCACATAATTGTGGACATGGTTCCAAAGGTCCAATAATGTTACAAGTCCAAAGTTCCAATAACGTTATGACTTAACGTATCAATGTCTCAAAGTAAAGAAATAAAGTAATGCATGAATAGTTGTTTGTTGTGTGAGTACAAGTGGCAGCTCTAGAGGCATAAGCATAGCTCGAGCCAAACCCGAGATATATTGGAGTATGGGTGGCATATCTAGTGGCGTAAGCCTAGCTCAGGCCAAACCTGATATATTGGTTTATGGGTGGAAGCTCTAGAGGTAAGAACCTAGCTCGAGCCGAACCTACTATATTGATTTATGGGTGGCAGCTCTAGAGGCATTAGCCTAGCTCGGACCAATCCCAACATAACATTATGTTATGTTAAGACCCACTGAATGGTTGGGGCTCGTGTACGATATGATATAAGTAATGATCAAGAAGCATAGAAGCAAAGAAAGTAATGAATGTAAAGTACATAGTTCCAAACACATACAGAACGATGGTGTAACACCCCATACATTTCTGAACTCACTCGACTACCCTAAAGTGAATGGAATTAATTAAGTTGTGATAGATGGTATAATATTCATGGAAGTTATTGGGCTAAAATAATCATGTGTTAATGGGCTCAAAAAAAGAGGCCCAATAATTGAGCAAAAGACATGGCCCAAAATAGGTAAATGATCCATTCTTGCTTTGACTAAAGTAAACCCTCAATTATTGACCAAAAGTTGGCTAAGGATGACTTCAAGGGCCTATATAAAGGCACAAATCATATTTTTAATCAACAAAAGACACATGCAATTTCTAGAGTTTTCCACCAAAAAGATATTTTCTCTCTACTCTCAAACCCTAAGGCAACCATCTCTTTTGGATAAGATCATCACTTTGCAAGCTTGGGTAAGTGTTTAATATCATGGATTAATATATTATATTCATAAAAGGGTGTATAAATCTTGTTGGTTATGTTGTTAAAGTGTTGAGCAATTCACTATGGGTGAAACAGTCTACTTTTGCTTAATCGGTAAAGGGTTTTATCTTATAAATTTGAAAGTGGACTTGTGGTATTGAAGGAAGTGAATTTTATGGATTAAATATCAACATGTAATATGTGGTTATGCCCTTAAATTTATTCCTCTTTGTGTGTAGCATTTGGAATTGTTGTTGTGAAATTGTACATGGAACCGGTGGCGTATTGAAGGGAAAAATGTAGTTTTATGATGTTTATGTGCGTTGTGAAACCATGGATGTTTTTTGGCATCCAATATAACTAAAAATATGAAAATATAAGCTTAATTATGACCATGGACCATTCATTGCAAAAAAGGACCCAAAATGACCCCCGGAGGCTGAAACGGGCATCCACCCTGGCGGGCGGGGCACCTACGGGCGTAGATGCCAATGCATGTGGCCGTGGACCCGGAAAATGGTCACCTAAGGATGTACCTCACCCACCTACGGGCGTAGTTGGATTCGCAGTTCAGTCAATAACTCTATTTCAATTGTTTTTGCATCAATTTGACCCCCCCCCCCCCAAAGCCCCTATACCCTTCTTGGATGCAATTATCAACTTGTGGTACATTTTAAATGACTTTAAAGGAGTGGCCCAGAGGTATTTTTAATGGTATCAATTATGGATTTACTTTAATGTGTTATTGTGAAAGCTATGGAGATGACTTGGTGGAGTAAATGTGACGTGGTGTTAATGAGGAAGTGTAAAGTATAAATTTGGTGTGAAATGCTATTGGTTTATGATGTCTTGGTTGATGTGTAACATGTTGTGGTGTTTTTGGTATGGTAATGCAGTAAATGGTACTGTAAAGGGTGAAATGACGTTACATGGCAGTCATATAACTCATTGTTGTCTTATGCACTTGTAATGTAGTTAGTTGTTAATGTGAGTTTTGTTATGTACTTGTGTTGTAGAGTAAAACTTAAGTAAGGATCTGGATTATTTCAATCACATATAAGATTGTATATTCATATTGAGAAGATAATGTATGTAAGGTTACTCTTTTCGTATCCTTCTGCAGCACATAGTGTTCACATTGTCATTGTACTTTTGCCGTTCCGAAATGTTCTAAGGTATCTCATTTCAGGTTGTCGTCTATTATTATTCACATGTTTCTTATTCATTGATCAATTTTTATTCATGTGTCACCTAATTGTGGACATGGTTCCAAAGTTCCAATAACGTTATGACTACCAATGTATCAATCTCACAGAAGTAAAGGAATGAAGTAATGTATATATGTATTTCTTAGAGGTCGGGTGGTAGCTCAAAGAGACGATCCCGATGATTGTTGATATAACACATTATATTATATTATGGCCTACCGATAAGGTGGATGATTATTGATATAATACGTTATATTATGTTATAGCCTACCGATAAGGTGGATGATTGTACTATAGCCCACTGATCAGCTGGATAAATGATATATGGCCCACTGATCAGCTGGATGAATGGTAATAAGTATGAATGTAAAAGCAAAGAAAGTATATTACTTGAATGAAAGTATATATGAATGATAATGATATGAATGAATGATCGAAAATGAAAATAACGAAAGAAATGTACATGGTTCCACATATACAGAACAGAGGTTTATCCATATCGAATACTCACTTGTACTTGATATCAATGAAGAACTTATGTATCATGCAGTTTCTTACAGCCTTACACACTCAGTACATTCTTCGTACTGACGTCCCTTGGGGGACTTACCTTACTTGTTGCAGGTACAGGTGTTAGTAGACCTCCACAGTAGGTTGCAGATTATCTACGGATTATTGGTGAGCTCCAGTTCGGTTTGGGGCTTTTTGAGTCATTATGTACATTTGTTTTGGTATTGTATAAAGGATTGTATAAAGTGGGGACGTGTCCCGAATTTAGGATTGGTTATGTAACTGTTAGAGGCTTTTGTAAACGTTGTGGGGCAAATGAAGGAATTGTAAGATACGTATACTTTTGACTTGATGGCCCTAACAGAAAAGTTTCATATATATCATATGTTCTCCATGAATTTCGCCATTGGCATCTTGTATCTATATGTGATAGAGTGTTGTTCATTTAGTGACATGCTTATGAGTGTACATAAATGAAGGTTGGTGTAACACCCCGTACCTTTTTGCACTCACGTAACTACCCTAGTGTTCATGGAATTAATTAAGTTGTGATATATGATTCATGGAAGTTATTGGGCTAAACAAACCTTGTGCAAATGGGCTCAATTTAAGGCCCAAAATTAGGTAAAAGACATGGCCCAACAAGAAGGAAATGATCCATTCTTCTTTTGACCAAATCAACATATCAATTATTGACCTAAGGGTGACCATTAAGGGGCTATAAAAGTCACCAAAAATCTGATTTTTATTCATTTCATTACACTTGCCAAGTTCTAGAATTTTCCACAATATTATCTCCTCTTCCAAACCATAAGCTATCATTCTCTTTGGACAAGATCACTCCTTTGAAAGTCTTGGTAAGTGTTTAATCTTATGGTTTAATATATTATATTCTTAAGGTGGTGTATAAATCATGTTGGTTATGTTGGCAAAGTGTTGGACAGTTCACTATGTGTAAAACAGTATACTTTTGCTTAATTGGTGAAGGGTTTTGCCTTCTAAACTTGAACGTGGACTTGTGGTCTTGAAGGAAATGAACTTGATGGGTTAAATATAAACATGTAATATGTATTTATGTTCCTTACTTGCTTTCTCTTTGTGTATAACATTTGGAATTGTTGTTTTGAAATTGTACATGAAACCAGTGGCGTATTGAAAGAAAAATGTAGTTTTGGTGATGTTTATGTGCGTTGTGAAACCATGGCTTTTAGTTGTCATCTAATATGATCTAAAATATGTTAAGAGAATCTTATTTATGATCATGGACCATTCATTGCAAAAAGGGACCCTAAAATGACCCCCGGAGGCTGAAACGGGCACCCGCCCTCGCAGGTGGGGCACCTGCGGGCGCAGGTGGCTTTGCAGGTCAGCCCAGAACTTCGTTTTATATGTTTTTGTCTCTCTTTGACCCCCTGAAACCCCTATACCCTTCTTGGATGCAATTATCATCTTATGGTACCTTTTAAATGACTTTAAAGGAGTGTCCCAGAAGTATTTTGAATGGTATCAATTATGGATTGTTGTTCATGTGTTATTATGAAAGCTATTGAGATGACTTGATGGAGTAAATGTGACGTAGTGTTAATGAGGGAGTGTAAAGTATAAAGTTGGTGCAAAATGCTATTGGTTTATGAGGTATTGGTCAATGTGTGGAATGTTATGGTATTTTTGGTATTGTGATGCAATAAATGGTATTGTAAGAGAGCGAAATGACGTTATATGGCAATCACATAATTCATTATCGTCTTATGCACTTGTAATGTAGTTAGTTGTTAACGGGAGCTTCGTGATGTACTTGTGTTGTAGAGTAAAACATAAGGAAGGAGTTGGATTGTTGTATTCACATATAGGACTGTATATTCATATTGAGAAGATAAGGTATGTAAGGTCACTCTTTCCGTATCCTTCTGCAGCTCATAATATTCGCACTGTCATTGTACTTATTCCATTCCGAATTGTCCAAAGGGATATCATTTCATGTTGTCACCTACTGTTATTCACATGTTTCTTATTCATTGACCAATTGTCATTCATGTATCACTTAAGTATGGAAATTTCTCCCAAGTTCCAATAATGTCATGATCCCCAATGTATCAATCTCACAAAAGTAAAGGAAAGAAGTAATGCAACGAAGTAATGAAAGAAGTAATGCATATATGGTTTATTGTTTGAGAGTCGGGACGGTTCAAAGGGGCACATAAGTCTAGCTAGAACCGATCCCAATATTATTGGTTCAAAGGACAGTGTCAAAGGGGCACATAAGCCTAGCTCGAGCTTATCCTAATGTTATTTTATGACCCACCGATAAGGTAGATGACTATGTTATGACCCACTGATCAGCTGGATGAATAATAAAGATGATAAACATACAAGCAAAAGAAGTAATGAATGTAATACACATTGTTCCACACATACAGAATGGTGACTTATCCATATTGATTATTCACTCGTAATTGATTCCATTGAAGTATTTATGTATCATACAGTTTCTTATTGCCTTACATACTCAGTATATTCTTCGTACTGACATCTCTTGGGGGACTTACCTTACTTGCTGTAGGCACAGGTGCTAGTAGACCTCCACCGTAGGCTACGAGTCATCTGCAGATCATTGGTGAGCTCCAGTTGGTTCAGGGCTTTTCGAGTCACATGTGTACATTATTTTGATATTTTAATTATTGTATAAAGTGGAGACTTGTCCCGACTGTAGGTTGGTTATGCACATGTATCTGGTAGAGGCTTTGTAGACGTATGCGGGAAGATAAATGTAAGAGATGTCTGTCCACTTTGACTTGATGGCCCTAATGGACAAGTTTCATATCTATATGAATCACATGTTTTCCATGACTTCCGCTATGGGTATCATGTAGCCACATGTGATAGAGTGTTGTTCATTTAATGACATGCATACGAGTGTACATGAATAAAGGTTGGTTCTCTCTGGCCTTATCGGTTTCGGGTGCCAGTCCGCCCCTTTGGAATTTGAGGTATGACAGTTGGTTCTCTCGAGCCTTATCGGTTTCGGGTGCCAGTATGCCCCATTGGGATTCGAGGCGTGACAAAAGTGGTATCAGAGCAGGTCGTCCTAAGGGTGTCAACAAAACCGTGTCTGAGTAGAGTCTTGCTTGTGGGTGTGTTGCGCGCCACATTTATAAGTAGGAGGCTACAGGACATTTAGGAGTTGTTTCTTTTCTTCTCTTCATTTCTTAGATCGTGCACTAGAGCTAAAGTTGTAGGTGGAATCATATCTAATCATTGAAATTGGTTTTCTTCTGTATAGTAAAAATGTCGATTACAAGACAAGGTAGGGATAAAGGTAAGAAGGTAGATATGCTTGCCGCAGAAGGAACTAGTAAATCACCACCTGACCAAGCTAGTCAGGGTGGGGCTGAAACTGAATTTACATCGCAAGCTTCTTCTACTTGTCCAGCTCTAGAAGAGCCGAGAAGGAGAGAAGAACCTGCTGAACCACCTGTTAATGCTACTGAGAAGAATCTAAGAAATGCAGTTTAAATGATGACTCGTATAGTTACTGGTATATTTGCTGCACTGAATCAAGGGAAAGTAGGTCCAATGACAAGTAGTGATGGTACAGATAGGGCAGCTAGTCGGCGGACACAGGATTTTCTGAAATTAGACCCTCTCACATTCACCGAGTCAGATCTGAATGAAGACCCACAGGACTTCGTGGACCAAATCAAAAGGGGTCTAGATGTTATGCATGTGACTGGTATAGAAATAGAGGAGCTTGCAGCACATAGATTAAAAGGTGGGGCTATATTATGGTACGAAGATTGGAAACGATCTAGGGGTATAGGTGCACTTCCATCTAGTTGGGAGGAATTTAGAACGGCATTTCTTGATCACTATCTTCCTTATGAGATCCGAGAGGCTCGTTCGGATCAGTTTTTAAGTCTTCGTCAAGGGAATATGAGTCTTAGAGAGTACAGTCTCCAATTTAACTCTTTGGATCGATATGCTCCTAATGTAGTAGCCACGATGGAGGACAGAGTCCATCGGTATGTGGACAGGTTGGAGCCACATTTGGTGAGGGACTGTACTATTGCTGCTTTGAACAAGGATATGGATATAGTGAGAATACAAGCCTTTGCACAGAAAATGGAGAATCAGAGACAAAGGAGAAGGGCGCAAAACTTTGAAAAAGGGCCGTCCACGAGGACTAGACCTATGGGACAGTTCACAGTGTCTCAAGGAGAATTTAGGCCTCGGGTTTTTAATAGACCACCGAGACCCTCATTTTTTTATCCTACAACAAGTACGCCATCCCAATTCTGAGGGTTCAGAGGCGGTCAAGTGGGGTAGAGTAGTGGAATACGGGGTTCGCAGACAGTGATATTTTCTTGTCGGTTGTGCCAGAACTGTGGGAAGTTTCACTTAGGTGAATGCTGGTTTGGAAAGAATATTTGCTTTCAGTGCGGTATGTCGGGGCACCTGATGAAAGAGTGTCTACAAGGGGGCATGGGTAGTATGGCGCGACCTATGGGATCAACCGTTGCATCATCATCATTGGTCTCTTCCTTAGGCCAAGATGTACAGCCTGCTGGTCATGGTAGGGGTGCCAGAGATGTAGCCAGTTCTAGTGGAGTTTAGGACCGTACCTATGCCATAGCGGATCGGCAAAATTTGGAGGCTTCTCCTGATATGGTGACAGGTACATTATCTGTCTTTTCACATAATGTATGCATTGATTGATCCGGGGTCTACCCTATCATGTATTACTCCATTGATTGCAAAAAAGGTTTGAAAGAAACACCAGAATTACTAGATAAGCCATTTGAAGTATCTACACTAGTTGTGAATCTATTATAGGTAAAAGAGTATATAATAATTGTATAGTAATTGTTTGTGGTTATGGCACACTGGTTGATCTTATTGAACTGGAAATGGTGGACATTGATGTTATAAAGGGTATGGTTTGTTTGGCTCCTTATTATGCCATGGTAGATTGTTGAGCTAAGAAAGGCACATTTTTAATTTTCCATAAAAAATAAAATTCTCATGAATGGAAGGGTAAGGTGGGAGCACCGAGAGGTAATTTTAGTTCCTAGTTGAAGGCAAGGAAAATTATACCCAAAGGATTACATATGTCACTTAGTAAGAGTGAAAGATACTGAGGTGAAGCCATCAACTTTTCAAGCAATTCCGGTGGTAAATGAAATTTTTGAGAAATTTCCTGAAGATGTTTCAAGTTTACCTCCAGAACAGGACGTAGAGTTTGGTATAAAATATGATTCCAGGCACTTAGCCTATTTCTATTCCTCGGTATAGCATGACCCTGGCAGAGTTACGGGAATCAAAGTAGCCATTAAAAGACTTGTTGGACAAGGGATTCATAAGATCGTCCCCTTGGGGTGCACCAGTGTTAATTGTACGAAAGACAGATGGCACGTTGAGAATGTGTAATGATTATTGGCACTTGAATAAGGTGACAGTTAAGAATAAATATTCCCTCCCCGAAATCGATGATCTATTTGATCAGTTATAGGGTGTTCAAGCCATTTCTAGATGTATTCGTGACAGTGTTTATGGATGACACCCTGGTTTATGCAAAACCATAAGAAGACTATGCTAGTCAATTAGTACAGGTATTATGAAATTCTTCGTGATCGTAAGATATATGCAGAGTTCTCTAAATGTGAATTTGGTTAAAATTCATAGCGTTCTTGGGTCACATTGTGTAGGATCATAGGATCAGGGACTAAGGGTTGATACACAAAAGATAAAAGTGGTAAAGAATTGGCCAAGGCCTACGACGCCTACGGAAATTCGTAGCTTCCTTGGGATGGCAGGCTAGTAAAGAAGATTTGTTGAAGGGTTTTCTTTCATTTCGGCACCCTTGACAAAGCTAACACACAAGGCAATCAAGTTTTAGTGAAATGACGCATGTGAGAAAAGTGTCTAAGAGCTGAAAAATATCTCGACTTCTACATTTGTATTAGTACCTCCCGAAGGTACAGAAGGGTATACAGTATACTGTGATGCCTCAGGAGTCAGCTTAGGATGTGTATTGATGTAACACGATAATGTAATAGCATATGCCTCAAGACAATTGTGTCCACATGGAAGAAATTATCTAACATATGATCTTGAGTTAGCAGTCGTGATATTTGCTTTAAAAAAATATATATATGGCGCCACTATTTATATGGGGTTCGTCTTCTTGAAACTCTAGATGAAAGAATTATAGGGTAAAATGCAATAGAGTTTTCACTTGTAGCTGAGGTGAAGGAAAAGCAATATGCAAATCCTATTTTATTTCAGTTTAAAAAGAACGTACAACAAGGTTCAATAAATGAATTTGACCTTACTCAAGAGGGAGTACTTAAATGCCAAGGTAAATGGTGTATACCGGATGGGGATGAATTAAGGAGACGAATTATGATAGAGGTACATCATTCACAGCATTCTATTCCTCCGGGAGCTTCCAAAATGTATCATGATGTGAAAGAAATGTATTGGTGGGTAAATATGAAAAAGAACATTACAAAATTTGTAGCTCAATGTCCAAATTGTCAACAATTAAAAGTAGAGCATCAGAAACCTAGAGGTTACATGTAATGTATCAATCTTCCAGTCTGGGAGTGGGACATGATTAATATGGATTTTATCACAGGTTTACCTCGTGCACTGCGGAAATTTGATTCCATATGGGTAATAGTTGGCAGGCTTACCAAGTCAACGCATTTTCTACCAGTCAAAACCACTTCTGAAGAATACGAAAGTTGTATGTTAAAGAGAAAATGCGATTACATGGGATTCCAATTTCTATTATATCAGACAGGGGAGCTCAATTTACTGCACATATTTGGACATCAGAAGAGTTTGGGAATCCAAATGAGTTTGAGTACAGCTTTTCGTCCTCAGACAGATGGACAAGCAGAACGTACTATCCAAACACTTGAAGATATGTTATGAGCTTGCACATTAGACTTTAAAAGTAGTTAGGATGGTCATTTACCTCTTATGGAAATTGGCTACAATAATAGATATTATTCAAGTATTAAGAGGGCCCCTTATGAAGCATTATATGGGAGAAAGTGTAGATTACCAAGTGGATGGTTTGAAGCGGGTAAGACTGCTTTACTCGGGCCATATATTGTTCATCAAGCTATAGAGAAATTTAAGGTGATACAATAGTGGCTACAAACAGCCCAAAGTCGGCACAAGTCGTATGCCAATATTAGAAGAAGGGAATTAGAATTTGCCATAGGTGATTAGGTATTTTTAAAAGTATCACCAAAGAAAGAGGTAATGAGATTCAGAAAGAAAGGAAAGTTGGCCCTTTAGAACATGCCATATGAGATCACCCGAAGATTCAGGTAAGTTGCATATAAATTAACACTACCCCAAGAACTCTCCACAGTTCATTCAGTATTTCATGTTCGATACTTTGAAAGGGTATAGGAGACCCATCTCGTATTGCTCCCAGTGGAGATGTACAAGTTACGGAGGATCTCACATATGAAGAGGTACCTATTACTATTCTAGATCGATAAATGAAAGGATTAAGAAATAAAGAAGTAGCTTCCGTAAAGGTACTATTGGAGAATCAGCAAGTAGACGGAGGCACATGAGAAACCGAAGAAATAATGAAATCTAAATTACTTGTAGTTGTTGTAAATGGAAGAAAAAGTTCAAGGTGAATTGGAGTAATAAGAAGTAAGTCTTTACAAGTATTATGTGTATATGATAACATGAAGGATACACTTAGATTTAAATTTGTTGTAAATGGAATTATGTTACTAACATTAGAGGACGAATGTTCTAAGGGGGGAAGGATGTAACACCCCGTACCATTCTGCACTCACGCAAATACCCTAATGTTCATGGAATTAATTAAGTTGTGATATATGATTCATGGAAGTTATTGGGCTAAACAAACCTTGTGCAAATGGGCTCAATTTAAGGCCCAAAATTAGGTAAAAGACATGGCCCAACAAGAAGGAAATGATCCATTCTTCTTTTGACCAAATCAAAACATCAATTATTGACCTAATATGACCATTAAGGGGATATAAAAGTCACCAAAAATCTGATTTTTATTCATTTCATTACACTTGCCAAGTTCTAGAATTTACCACAATATTATCTCCTCTTCCAAACCATAAGCTATCATTCTCTTTGGACAAGATCACTCCTTTGAAAGTCTTGGTAAGTGTTTACTCTTATGGTTTAATATATTATATTCTTAAGGTGGTGTATAAATCATGTTGGTTATGTTGGCAAAGTGTTGGACAGTTCACTATGTGTAAAACAGTGTACTTTTGCTTAATTGGTGAAGGGTTTTGCCTTCTAAACTTGAACGTGGACTTGTGGTCTTGAAGGAAATGAACTTGATGGGTTAAATATAAACATGTAATATTTATTTATGTTCCTTACTTTCTTTCTCTTTGTGTATAACATTTAGAATTGTTGTTTTGAAATTGTACATGGAACCGGTGGCGTATTGAAAGAAAAATGTAGTTTTGGTGATGTTTATGTGTGTTAGGAAACCATGGATGTTAGTTGGAATCTAAGATGATCTAAAATATGTTAAGATAAGCTTAGTTATGATGATGGACCATTCATTGAGAAAAAGGACCCTAAAATGACCCCCGGAGGCTGAAACGGGCACCCACCCTCACGGGTGGGGCACCTGCGGGCGCAGATGCCAACGCAGGTGACCCTGGACCAAGCCAATGGTCACCTGCGGATGCACCTCAACCACCTGTGGGCGCAGGTGGCTTCACATATCATCCCAGAACTTCGTTTTGTATGTTTTGCATATATGGTTTATTGTTTGAGAGCCGGGACGGTTCAAAGGGGAACATAAGTCTAGCTAGAACCGATCCCAAGATTATTGGATCAAGGGACAGCTTCAAAGGGGCACATAAGCCTATCTAGAGCTTATCCTAATGTTATGTTATGACCCACCGATAAGGTGGATGATTATTTTATGACCCACCGATAAGGTGGATGATTATTTTATAACCCACCGATAATGTGGATGATTATTTTATGACCCACCGATAAGGTGGATGACTATGCTATGACCCACTGATCAGCTGGATGAATAATAAAGATGATGAACGTACAAGCAAAAGAAGTAATAAATGTAATACACATTGTTCCACACATACAGAATGGTGACTTATCCATATTGATTATTCACTCATAATTGATTCCATTGAAGTATTTATGTATCATACAGTTTTTTATGGCCTTACATACTCAGTACATTCTTCGTACTGACGTCCCTTGGGGGACTTACCTTACTTGTTGCAGGCACAGGTGCTAGTAGACCTCCAGCGTAGGCTACGAGTCATCTGTGGATCATTGGTGAGCTCCAATTGGTTCGGGGCTTTTCGAGTCACATGTGTACATTGTTTTGGTATTGTAATTGTTGTATAAAGCGGGGACTTGTCTCAAATGTAGGTTGGTTATGTATATGTATCTATTAGAGGCTTTGTAGACGTATGTGGGAAGATGAATGTAAGAGATGTATGTCCACTTTGACTTGATGGCCCTAACGGCCAAGTTTCATATCTATATGAATCACATGTTTTTCCATGACTTCCGCTATGGGCATCTTGTAGCGACATGTGATAGAGTGTTGTTCATTTAATGACATGCATACGAGTGTACATGAATGAAGGTTGGTTCTCTCGAGCCTTATCTGTTTTGTGTGCCAGTCCGCCCCATTGGAATTTGAGGTGTGACAGTTGGTTCTCTCGAGCCTTATCGATTTCAGGTGTCAGTCTGGCCTGTTGGGATTCAAGGCGTGACAAAAGTGGTATCAGAGCAGGTCGTCCTAAGGGTGTCTACAAATCCGTGTCTGAGTTAAGTCTTGCTTATGGATGTGTTGTACAACACATTTATAAGTAGGAGGATTGGGACATTCAGGAGTTGTTTCTTTTATTCATTTCTAGATCATGCAATAGAGCCAATGTTGTAGGTGGAATCATATCTGACCATTGTAAGCTATTTTCTTTGTTATAGTAAAATGCCGATTACAAGACGAGGTAGGGGCAAAGGTAAGCAGGTAGATGTGCTTGTCGGAGAAGAAACGAGTAAATCACCACCTGACCAAGCTAGTCAAGGTGGGGTTGACACTGAGTGTAACACCCCATACATTTTTTAACCTATTTTATTACCATAACATTTATGGAATTATTTAAACATGAGATTGATGGGGTATTATACATGTAATTAGTTGGACTTAATTCATCTTGGTGAATGGGCTCAAAAATTGGCCCAAATTAACAAGAAGACATGGCCCAAAAAGGAACAAAATGACCCATTCTTGATCCATGCATTAATGACCAAATAGGCACCTCATATTTGACTTAATATTGGCTAAGGATGACATATATATATCTCAAAAATCAGATTTTTATCACAAGAGACACCTTGCCATTTCTTGAAATTTCTAGACTTTCCAAGAAGACCAAAAAGAAACCCTTCTCCAAGCCAAGACAACTACACTTATTTTTCTAAGATCATCACCTTGTAAGTGTTGGTAAGTGTTTATTCTTTTGGTTTAGTATATAATGTGCATGAGAGATTGTATGGATTGTGATGGTTATGTCTAACAGTGTTGATTGGTGCACTTTTGCTTATGTGACACAAGTTGTGTTATTTTGGTGACTTGAATTTGAAAGTGGCCTTGTGGTCTTGAAGGAAGCGAGTTGATGGTTTGAACATAAACATGTATGATGTGGTTATGTCCCTAATTTGATTTCTCTTTATGTGTCATTTTTGGAAATTGTTATTATGGAAAAAGTGTATGGAATTGGCAACATAATGAAAGGAAAATGTGATTTTGGTGATGCTTTTGTGTGTTGTGAGATTATGGTTGTTCATTGGTATTAGGTTGATCAAAAATATGTAAAGTAAAGCTTGGTTATGGCCATGACCCGGTTAATGCGAAAAAGGACCCAAATACGAACCCCGGTGACCGAGTTTGGGCATCCGCCCACGCAGACGGTGATACAAGATCAAGTCCATAATATGAAGATTTCAGCAACCATAATAAGATGAACAACTATCACAAGAACAACAAGTTGAACAACAAGTGCTAGTGAATCGAAAGAGCCCCACACGGCTTCACTAGACTTCAAGATTATAAACACAAGCTTAACAAGATTACCAAAAAAAAAAGATAGATAGCTTGACATACGAGATTACAAGAATAAGGAACCAAACCGTGTATCAAACGATAAGACCCCCTAAGACCCGCAATAACAACACCAAACTCTTATGGTGACCGCTAAGGGAATCAACTCCGCCTTACAACCACCGTTTCTAAGCAAGGATCAATAATGGCTTTTCCAAGCCCTACACTACTTGGCCTTTCCAAGCCCTACACTACATTCTCAAAGAGAGAAGAACAAGTCTTCAAATATCCATTATGAACTAACTAGAAAATAAGACTAATGAAGCCTATTTATAACTATTACATCAAATGACCAAACTACCCTTAATGAAAAGAGGCTCCTATGGAGTGTAAAGAAAAGGCACAAAAAGACCAAAACACCCTTAATAAGGGCGGCCATGGAGTGTAAGGACTCCTTCTTCACACTTCAACCCTTGCAATTCTTTGGAGCCTTGGGTAGTCATCAAGGCAAGCCTCCAAGCAACCTTCCACACACGAATTTGCTTTATTATGTGTCCAAAATGACTTCATGACTTCCCCATGCATACTCTCGGGCCTTTAAGGTGTCAAAAATCAGATTCTCCACGTGTTGGCCACGAATGATGGCATCAAAAGTTATGATGGCCATTTGTCTTGTATCATCCTCCCCTTCTTGAAAAGGATTCGACCTCGAATCCAAACCTTGCAAAACCAAAGAAAGGACAAACAAATACAAACTCCTCATGGCATGAGGGTTAGGGTTAGCACAATAAATCATCTCAACATGCCAAGGTTGCTTATACTTGCAATATAACCAAGGATCCTTTGAATTAAATATTAAAAACTTATTAAAATATGCACAAAGGATTTGGCTATTTAAATCACCAAGATATAAGGAAACTACAAAGGTCCTAATGGCATCAAATAATCCACAAGGTAAAACTGCCTTCATCTTAGGAGCCATAAGACACAATTGCTTCTTTATCTCTTCAAGAGACCACACCAAGGGTGGAGCCTCAATTGGTTATAATGTCCACAAGATCCATATAGCATTATCATTCATACAAATGGACAAACCAACAAATTTCCTACCTCTACATAAAACAAATCCAAAACTAGCATGGATGTCATCATAGGCAAAGAGGTAGTATAGGAAAGAATCAAGTGTAAAGGCATACAAGGGTGAAGACAAAGCATTTAAGCACATCCACATTCTTTCCTTCAAGCAAATAGAGAACTTGGCATCCACAAGTTGAGATTCTTGTAATTTAAACACAATTGTGTCAAGCAAGGATGCACATTTAGAAACATTACCCCAAGGAAACAATGACACTTTTGCTCTCGGGTTTTCAAGAATGACACTTTGCTTGTCATGTAGACCAAGCAACAAGTTGGGTGTGCCAAAATCACCATTTCTATATTTGGCACCGGGGTCAAATAGAAAGAGTAGCCATAGACACGGGTCTAGACAATACTCCCTTTCCCCATAGGCTTCACCCAAACTACAAGATATACTCTCTACATATCATCAAAAGCAAATAGAGAGTGGAGAATGGTATCACTCAAGTCAAGTTCAACTAAGGTGTCCTTATGTGAGTACTCACTACCAGTTTCAACATCATCACCATGAGTACTCTCAACAATAAGGTCACACATAGTAGAAGAAGTAATTTCCAAATAATGGACACCTTCCCTTTCTATGGAAGTACCCTCAAGTAGACACATACCACCACTAAAGTCCAAGGAATTATTACTCAAGTCTTTACAAGCAAGCAATTCATCCTTATAGTCATCAAACATGGGTGGGGTGTCATACAAAGGATCACAACCACAATCAATTTTCAAGGAAAAATCACTTATTGGGTTTCTTAAGAATTCAAGCAAATCAAAATTATCATCACCCAATTGATCATTCCTTTCCAAGACCTCACATTCCCTTCCCTTAAGAGTACTCTCATCTCCCAAGAAGAGATTTTCATCTTTAGGAGGAATGTTTTTACACCATAGTGGGTTGGCATATAGGCTATAGCTTTCAAGACAAGCTATACCTTCAACGTCATTCTCACCACTAGGTTCTTTAGGAGTGAACTCATCATTTTCAAACAAGATATTGTACTTAAAGAGAGAAGGATCTATCCATGAAGAGGATATAGAACATGCAAATCCATTCTCTAAAAGATCATTATCAAGTATCAAAGATGTTTCAAGCACATGATTATCCCTATGAGCAAAACCGAGAGTAGAACATTTACTAGAGGTCATACTAAAGGGGTCACTCCTATTTATTTGATCAACATTTTCAACATAATCATTCACTTGAGATCCATTAAACACATCACACATATCCTCAAGTGGTGGACAAATTCCGCACATAAGTTGATCAACACAATTCCCACAAGATGATGTACCATCATTCAACACATTGGCTTCAACACTAGGTGGACTTAAATTGACCTTACAAGAAGAGTCAATTCGATCATCAATAGGATCAACTAGTGTATCCACACTCCCAACAAGTACATCATCAACAAGAGGCAAAGAATCAATAGACTCACAAATAGGTAAGCTACTACTCACACTCAATGGGCTACTAGTCACACAATTATCATTCTCATGCACAAAAGTGTAAGAGTAAGTGATTTTACCTTGAAGTTCTTGAGTAAATTCTTCTTTGCCATGGTTTGAAGGTTTCCCACATGCTTCGGCAGCAACTTATCCTTGGCCTTGTGCTTCTCCGCTTGCCATATTGGTACCTACACAAATGTCCTTAGAAAGAAAAGGACAAACATAGTTAGCATGATTTGGTGGCAACCCCCTCACTTCACTCCACACAACCTCTCCTTTTCCACTCTCGGATTACTACCTTTCACACCCTTACTCCTCTCAATCTTTTGTCTCTCATAATCATTCAGCTTGGAGTAAGTGATCACATCTCCTTGCGGTTTGGGAATAATTGAGGTAAAGAGATAATTTCCCCAATGGTCCACTATAACCTTAGGCCAATTTAGCATATTTGGAACTCTATGTTGTGCAAACCAATCGGCACCCAAGCATACATGACCTGGTGTCAAGGGAAAGATATCGCACCACACCTCCTCATAGTATTCAAATTGGGTGAAGACAATTCTCACTCTCTCGGTAACCTTATACCCGTCCAAGGAATATGGAACAAGTAAAGGTTCTCGAAACAACCCTAAATAGTCAACCATCGGTGGCATGATGTAGTTCTTATGACGCCAATCATCTAGCACAAGGAGGCAGCCCGGTACCCCAGAAATGCTTACCTTTCCGGAGTGAACACTTCTCCTAGGATCAACATTGTAGAGTTTAGGACAACCCAAGGGCACATGAGTACCCCTCGGCCTTGGAGATGTATTCTCTCTTCTTCTCATGGGATAACCTACACTATAGCTAGTATACCCGTTCACACCACTTCGACCTTGATAAAATGTACTACAAGGTGAAGAATATGAATCTTCATTCTCCACACGTGCACTCTCACCATGGCTCTCATAAGCTTTGTGAAGGGAGGGGTTATAACTTACACCAATTCGAGGTTCGAAATGGGAAGTGTAAGACTCCTCATATGCCCCAACTTCATCATAAGAACTTGGCACTTCATTCACCTCATGTTCTCCCTCAAAACCATAACCCTCAAATCTGCCCATGTCTTGATCATGGCTATATTCATAGCCCCCATAATCTACAACATCATCGTAGCCATAAAATCCCTCACTACAATAATAGTCTCCCATGTTGTAGTCATATAATACGAGGCTACCAAGATATGTTCCCCTTATATCACCTTGTACCTACAAAATGCACAAACAAGATTAGTAGTAAAAGCACCTCACCAACACTCGTATACACTCGCCTTTGTGATCCTCACCATTGGAGCTGTGAATATTGAAAGTTGCTTATACTCTGGTAGTTAATAAGGTGTCAATCACTACTTAGCGACCGGAATAGATTATTGTTTGATCGACTCAAGAAACAAAACAAAATCTACTTATGAACTTGAATCAAAGAAGTTCAACGAATCGAAATGAGAAAAACACACAAAGAACAAAAAACACGAAGAAAAACGGATTCAAAAACCAATTCACAATCTAGTAGGTGATTACTAGTTGTTAATTGGTACTAGAATCAAGAAATGAAACTAAAGAAACAAGGAAATGAAACTTAGAATCTGAAATTTGAGCTTAATGGTGACGTGGCAGTATGCAATTGGTCTTGGGCCCACACAAAAATATATATATATATATTTTTATTTTTTATTTTTTTTTTATGTCACAAATCTGAAATTTCAACATGAAACACAACTTGTCATGGATGACAATGGGTTTTGGAGGGAAAGTAAAGTCTTTTACTCTTTTTTTTCAACTTTTCAAACTCAAAAAGGTAAGATTTGACTATTCTAATCCCACAAAACAAGGTTCCGTGTTTTAAGGAAAAGTGGTTGTCAAGTCTAAGAAGAGATGTGTGCAAGTCTTCTCACCAACAACCAACAACTTTATAACTTTTGTTGTCTTAAGTTGTAAGAATAGATGAAGAACAAGATGAACACCACAACAACCTTCAAGAACACAACATCAACTTCTTCAAAAACATAACACAAAAACCACCAATGGTAATCAACAAGATACAACCTACGGCCCACTTCAAGTCACCACAACAATGGTCAATATTATAAGCTCATCTTTAGATCTAGACACTTTTAGTGTTGGTGAGAAAGAAACCAACACTATAAACACACTAAACAAGTAAAATAACATCTAGATCTAAACACACAAACACTATTCTCGGCCAAGACAACAAGATGGAC
The DNA here is from genome assembly GCA_031232105.1 of Capsicum rhomboideum. Classification (NCBI taxonomy): domain Eukaryota; kingdom Viridiplantae; phylum Streptophyta; class Magnoliopsida; order Solanales; family Solanaceae; genus Capsicum; species Capsicum rhomboideum. The sequence continues at coordinate 60,369,966 of CP124718.1, forward strand.
AGATTTATTTTTTTTTGACCGAGATAGCCCAAGATTGGTAGCGTAGGAACATAACCAGCCTTGCTCTGATACCAAATGATACAAGATCAAGTCCACAATATGAAGATTTCAGCAACCATAATAATATGAACAACTATCACAAGAACAACAAGTTGAACAACAAGTGCTAGTGAATCGAAAGAGCCCCACACGGCTTCACTAGACTTCAAGATTATAAACACAAGCTTAACAAGATTACCAAAAAAAAAAAAGATAGATAGCTTGACATACGAGATTACAAGAATAAGGAACCAAACCTTGTATCAAACGATAAGACCCCCTAAGACCCGCAATAACAACACCAAACTCTTATGGTGACCGCTAAGGGAATCAACTCCGCCTTACAACCACCGTTTCTAAGCAAGGATCAATAATGGCTTTTCCAAGCCCTACACTACTTGGCCTTTCCAAGCCCTACACTACATTCTCAAAGAGAGAAGAAGAAGTCTTCAAATATCCATTATGAACTAACTAGAAAATAAGACTAATGAAGCCTATTTATAACTATTACATCAAATGACCAAACTACCCTTAATGAAAAAAGGCTCCTATGGAGTGTAAAGAAAAGGTACAAAAAGACCAAAACACCCTTAATAAGGGCGGCCATGGAGTGTAAGGACTCCTTCTTCACACTTCAACCCTTGCAATTCTTTGGAGCCTCGGGTAGTCATCAAGGCAAGCCTCCAAGTAACCTTCCACACACGAATTTGCTTTATTATGTGTCCAAAATGACTTCATGACTTCCCCATGCATACTCTCGGGCCTTTAAGGTGTCAAAAATCAAATTCTCCACGTGTTGGCCACGAATGATGGCATCAAAAGTTATGATGGCCATTTGTCTTGTATCAGACGGGCACCTGCGGGCGCATATGCCAATGCAGGTGGCCCTGGAAGTGTCCAGAAGGGCACCTTCAGCCGCAGTTCACCCACCTGTGTGCACAGGTGGCCCCTCCAGACCCCCAGGGTCCCGTTTTGCATGTTTTTGTCCTGTAATGATCCGCGAAAGCCCTCTAACCTTCTTGGATGCAATTATTAACTAATGAATGACCTTAAAGGAGTATGTTGTAGGTATGGTGAATTATATCAAGTATGTATTGACTTTAATGTGTTGTTGTGAAAGACGTTTAGGCGACATAATGACGTAAACGTAATATCGTATTGAAGGGGAAGTGTAAAGTGTGATCTTGGTGTGGAATGTTAGTGATTTATGATATCATGGGTGATGTGTGACATGTTTTGGTACTGGTAAAGAAGTATATGATATTGTACGAAGGTGAAATGGCGTTGTGTGACAGTTATGTAACTTATTGTCATGTTATACACTTGAAATGAAGTTAGTGGTTAATGTAAGCTTTGTTATGTACTTGTGTGTAGAGTAGACGTAAAGGGAAAGCTGAAGTGTTGTATTCACGAGTAAGATTGTGTATCCATATTGGGGAATTAAGGTATGTAAGGTTACCCTTTCTGTATCTTTCTGCAGCACATATTAGTCACGTTGACATTGTACCTATTCTATTCCGAAATGCTCAAAGGTATCCCATCTCCGGTTATTAATTATTGTTACTCACATGTTCCTTATTCATTCATCAATTGTGATTCACATGAATCATGTTCTTTGGTTAATGTTCCAAGTTCCAATAATGTTACAATTATCGAAAGTATCAATTTCTCACAAACAAAAGTATCAATCTCTCATAAGTGAATGTATTAATCCCTCATGAGTGAGCGTATCAATCTCATGGAAGTAAAGAACGAATTAATGTATATACATGTTCCCAATGATGTTCCAATCACCAATGTATCACTCTCATAACAAAAGTAAAGAGAAGAAGCAATGCAAAGAAGTAATGCTCACATGATTACTTTATGTTTAATGGAAAATGGATCGCACATCAAAAGGAGCCTAAGTTAGGATGGAACAATCCCAATATTATGTTATATTATGTATATTATATATATATACTATATTATAGCCCACCTATGAGTGGATGACTGTTATTATAGCCCACCTATGAGTGGATGACGGTTATTATAGCCCACCTATGAGTGGATGACGACTATTATAGCCCACCTATGAGTGGATGACAGTTACTATATTATGGCCCACTAATAAGTGGATGACTGAAAATAAAGATGAACGTAAAGCCAAAGAAAGTATGTCACGTAATTGAAAATATAAAGGAATGTTATTTTCACAAATGAAATTGATATGAATAAATGATCAAGCAATGAAAGTAATGAAAACAATTAAAGTAATAAGAGCAATGGACGTATTGAACATGGTTCCACACATGCAAAACGGTGATTGACCCATAATGGTTATTCACATGTATTGATCCCACTTGATATCCTATGTTTCATACAGTTTCTTATAGCCTTACATACTCAGTACATTCTTCGTACTGACCCCTTTGGGGGAATTTACCTTACTTGTTGCAGGCACAATTACTTACAAACCTCCACAGTAGGTTGTGGATCATTATGGATTTTTGGTGAGCTCCAATTGGTTCGGGGCTTTCCGAGTCATTATGTACATTTGCTTTGGTATTATATATGTGTATAGAGCGGGGTGTTATCCCGACTCTAGGTTAGTTATGGTTATATATATGTAGAGGTTTTGTAGACTTATGTGGGAGAATGATTGTAAGTGATGTATGACCATTTTGACTTGATGGTCCTAACGGCCAAGTTTCATATAGATATATATAGCATATGTTTCCATGACTTCGCATAGTTGCATGCGATAGAATGATGTTCATACAAAGACATGCATATGAGTGTACATAAGTAAAGATTGGTTCTCTCGGGCCATATTGGCTTCGGGTACCAATCTGCCTCAGTGGGATTTGGGGCGTGACACTGAGTTTGCATCACGGGTTTCTTCTACTTTTCCAGCTCCAGAAGGGCCGAGGAGGAGAGAAGAACCTGTCGAACCACCTGTTAATGCTACTGAGAAGGATCTAAGAAATGCGGTACAAATGTTGACCCGTATAGTGGCTGTACAAACTCAAGGACAAGTTGTTGACAAGTGAAGATGGCGCGGCTAGAGTAGCTAGTCGGCGGACACAAGATTTTCTGAAATTAGATCCTCCCACATTCACTGGGACAGATCCGAATGCAGACCCACAAGACTTCGTGGACCAAATTCAAAGGTCTCTAGAGGTTATACATATGACTGTTATAGAAACAGTGGAACTTGCAGCATATAGATTGAAAGGAGAATCTATATTGTGGTATAAAGATAGAAAATGATCGAGGGGTATTGGCGCAAATCAAGCTAGTTGGGAGGAATTCAAAACTTCCTTTCTTGATCATTATCTCCCATATGAGATCCGAGAGGCTCGTAAGGACCAATTTTTAAATCTTCGCCAAGGGAATATGAGTGTCAGAGAGTAAAGTCTTTGGTTTAACTCTTTGTCTAGGTATGCTCCGAATGTGGTAGCTACTATGGCCGACAGAGTTCATCGGTACGTGGACACATTGGAGCCATATGTGGTAAGGGACTGCACCATTGCTGCTTTGAATAGAGATATAGATATAGCTAGAATACAAGCCTTTGTCCAGAAAATGGAGGATCAGAGGCAAAGAAGATGGACACAAGAAGTTGAAGGAGGGCCATCTAAAAGGGCTAGATCTACGGGACAGGTTATGGCATCCCAAGGATAATTTAGGCCTCGAGTTTTTCCTAGACCACCTAGACCATCATTTACTTACCCTACAGCAGGTACTCCACCTTAATTTTGAGGGTTTAGAGGCGGTCAAGCTGGGCATAGTAGTGGGACTCGGGGTTCACAGATAGTGGGGTATCAAGAACAAGGAAGTATGAGCCAATCGAGGTCTTTTCGTCAGCTGTTCCAGTGCTTGGGGAAGTTTCATTCAGGTGAATGCTTGTTTGGAATGAATGTTTGCTTTTGGTGTAGTAAGTCAGGGCACATGATAAGAGAGTGCCCAGAGAGGGCCACGGGTAGTATGACACGACCTACGGGATCAGCCGTTGCGTTATCATTGCCAGGTGTACAACCTACTGGCCGTGGCAGAGGTGCTAGCGGAGCAGCTAGTTCTAGTGGAATTCAGAACCGCACCTATGCCTTAGCGGATCTACAAAATTCGGAGGCTTCTCCTGATGTAGACACAGGTACAGCATTCATATTTTTACATAAGGTATATGCATTGATTGACCCATATTCTACATTATCATATGTTACTCCATTGATTGTGGAACAAATTTTGAAAGAACACCAGAATTATTAGTTACGCCATTTTAAGTCTATACACCAGTTGGTGAATCTATTGTAGTTAAAAGAGTATATCATAATTATATAGTAACTATTTGTGGTTATGATACACTGGTTGGCTTCTTGTTAGGCCACAGTAGATTGCCGAGCTAAGAAGTTACATTTCATTTTCCACAAAGAATGTTCTTGAATGGAAGGGTAATGTGGGAGCATCGAGAGGTAATTTTATTTCCTATCTCAAGGCAAGGGAAATGATACCCAAAGGAGTACATATGTCACGTAGTAAGAGTGAAAGATACTGATATGAAGCCACTAACTCTTCAATCAGTTCCAGTTGTAAATAAAATTCTTGAGGTATTTTCTGAAGATCTTCCGGGTTTGCCTCCAGAACAGGAAGAAGAGTTTGGTATTGACGTGATTCCAGGCACTCAGCCTATCTCTATTCCTACATATATAATGTTCCAGAAGAGTTACGAGAATTAAAGGAGCACTTAAAAAGACTTGCTGGAAAAAGGGATACATAAGACCTAGTACGTCCCCTTGGGGTGCACCAGTATTATTTGTACGAAGGAAAGATGGCACGTTGAGAATGTGTATTGACTATCGGCAATTGAATAAGGTGACAATTAAGAATAAGTATCCCCTCCCTAGAATTGATGATTTAATTGACCAATTACAGGGTGCCAAATATTTTTCAAAGATTGACTTGAGATCGGGATATCACCAGGTAAGGGTTAGAAAAAAAAAATATACCCAAGACAGCTTTTCGAACATGATATGGTCACTATGAATTTTTGGTTATGCCATTTGGGCTAACCAATGCACCAGCAGTTGTTAGGGATTTGATGAATAGGGCGTTCACGCCATTTTTAGATGTATTCGTGACCGTATTTATAGATGACATTCTGGGTTATTCAAGATCACAAGAGGACCATGCTAATCACTTGCGGCAGGTGTTACAGATACTTCATGATCGTAAGTTATATGCAACGCTCTCTAAGTGTGAATTTTGGTTAAAATCTATAGCATTCTTGGGTCACATGGTATCAGATGGAGGAATAAGGGTTGATACACAAAAGAGAGAAGCCATGAAGAATTGGCCAAAACCTACGACGCCTACAGAGAGTCATAGTTTTCTTGGGTTGGTAGGCTATTACAGAAGGTTTGTTAAAGAGTTTTTCTTCCATTTCAGCACCCTTAACAAGCTAACACACAAAGCAACCAAGTTTCAGTGGAATGATGCATGTGAGAAGAGTTTCCAAGAGCTGAAAGATAACTTGACTTCTGCACCTGTATTAGTACTTTCTGAAGGTACAAAAAAGTATACAGTATATTGTGATGCTCCAGGAGTTGGCTTAGGATGTGTATTGATGTAACACGGTCATTTAATAGCTTATGCCTCAAGACAATTGCGTCCACATGGAAGAAATTATCCAACACATGATCTTGAGTTAGCAGTCGTGATATTTTCTTTAAAAATATGGCGCCACTAATTTTATGGGGTTCACATTGATATATATACTGATCATGAAAGTTTGCACTATACTTTTAAGCAAAAGGACCCACACTGAAGACAACAAAGGTGGCTGGAATTACTAAAAGAAGATGATAGTGATATCTTATACCATCCGGGAAAAGCAAACGTGGTAGCTGATGTGTTAAGCCAATTAGACAGCTTGGGGGTTCGTCTTCTTGAAACTCCAGATGAAAGAATTATAGTGTAAAATGCGGCAGAGTCTTCACTTGTAGTTGAAAGAAGGAAAAGCAATATGCAAATCCTACTTTATTTCAATTGAAGAAGAATGTACAGCAAAGTTCGACAAAGGTATTTGAGCTTACGCAAAGGGGAGTACTTCAATTCCAAGGTAGATTTTGTGTACCAGATATAGATGAGCTAAGAAAGTGAATTATGACAGAAGCACATCATTCACGGTATTCTATTCATTCGGGAGCAACCAAAATGTATCATGGTTTGGAAGAGATGTATTGGTGAGGCAATATAAAGAAGAAGAACATTGCAGAATTTGTAGCTTATTGTTCGAATTGTCAACAGGTAAGAGTAGGGCATCAGAAACCTGGAGGTTATATGCAATGTAGGAATCTTCCAGTTTGGAAGAGGGATATGATTAACATGGGTTTCATCACAAGTTTGCCTCGTACATTTCAGAAATTTGATTCCATGTGGGTGTTAGTTGACAGGCTTACCAAGTAGCATACTTTTCACCTGTTAAGACCACTTGTACAGCTGGGAATTATACAAGGTTGTATGTTAAAGAGACAGTACGATTACATGGGATTCCTAGTTCTATTATATCAGACAGGGGAGCTCAATTTACTACTTACTTTTGGAAATCTTTTCAGAAGAGTTTGGGAACCCAAGTGAATTTAAGTATGGCTTTTCATCCTCAAACAGATGGGCAAGCAGAACATACTATTCAAACACTTGAAGATATGCTATGAGCTTAGACAGATGACTACGTATTTGTGAAAGTGTCACCAATGAAAGGGGTAATGAGATTTGGAAAGAAAGGAAAGTCGGCCCTATATAGCGAGCCATATGAAATTGTACGAAGATTTGGGCAAGTTGCGTATGAATTAGCGTTACCCCAAGAACTCTCCACATTTCATTCAGTATTTCATGTTTCGATGCTTCGAAAGTGCATAGGAGATCGTATTGCTCCCATGGAAGATGTACAAGTTACGAAAGATCTCACCTATGAAGAGATACCTATTGCTATTCTGGATCGACAAGTGAAAAGGTTAAGGAATAAAGAAGTAGCTTCCGTAAAGGTACTTTGGAGGAATCAACAAGTAGAAGAGATCACATGGGAAGCTGAAGAAATGATGAAGTCCAAGTACCCTCATTTGTTTCAAACGAAAGAAAAAGTTCAAGGTGCGGAATTGGAGCATCAACAAGTAAGTCCTTACAAGCAATATGTGTATATAGTAATATGAAGGATAAACTGAGACCTAAATTTGTGTAAATGGGATAATGTTACTAACATTCGAGGACGAATATTCCTAAGGGGGGAAAGATGTAACACCCCGTACATTTCTAAACTCACGCGACTACCCTAATGTTCATAGAATTAATTAAGTTGTGATAGATGGTATATTATTCATGGAAGTTATTGGGCTAAACTAATCATGTGTTAATGGGCTCAATAAAAAAAGGCCCAATAATTGAGCAAAAGACATGGCCCAAAATGGGTAAATGATCCATTCTTGCTTTGACCAAAGTAAACCCCCAATTATTGACCAAAATTTGGATAAGGATGAATTCAAGGGACTATATAAAGGCACAAATCAGATTTTTAATCAACAAAAGACACATGCAATTTCTAGACTTTTCCACCAAACAGATATTTTCTCTCTACTCTCAAACCCTAAGGCAACCATCTCTTTTGGACAAGATCATCACTTTGCAAGCTTGGGTAAGTGTTTAATATCATGGATTAATATATTATATGCATAAAAGGGTGTTTATGTTGTTAAAGTGTTGAGCAATTCACTATGGGTGAAACAGTGTACTTTTGCTTAACCGGTAAAGGGTTTTGTCTTATAAATTTGAAAGTGGACTTGTGGTATTGAAGGAATTTAATTTTATGGATTAAATATCAACATATAATATGTGGTTATGCCATTAAATTGATTCCTCTTTGTGTGTAACATTTGGAAATGTTGTTGTGAAATTGTACATGGAACCGGTGGCGTATTGAAGGGAAAAATGTAGTTTTATGATGTTTATGTGCGTTGTGAAACAATGGATGTTTTTTTGCATCCAAAATAACATAAAATATTAAAATATAAGCTTAATTATGACCATGTAACATTCATTGCGAAAAAGGACCCAAAAATGACCCCCGGAGGCTGAAACGGGCAGCCGCCCTCGCGGGCGGGGAACCTGCGGGCGCAGATGCCAATGCAGGTGGCCCTAGACCAGTCCAATGATCACCTGCGGACGTACCTCACCCACCTTCTGGCGCAGGCGGCTTCGCAGGTCAGTCAATAACTCTATTTTGATTATTTTTGCATCTCTTTGACCCCCCCCCCCCCCCAAAGCCCCTATACCCTTCTTGGATGCAATTATCAACTTGTGGTACCTTTTAAATGACTTTAAAGGAGTGTACCAGAGGTATTTTGAATGGTATCAATTATGTATTGTCTTTAATGTGTTACTGTGAAAGCTATGGAGATGACTTGGTGGAGTAAATGCGATGTGGGTTTAATGAGGCCGTGTAAAGTATAAATTTGGTGTGAAATGCTATTGATTTATGATGTCTTGGTTGATATGTGGCATGTTGTGGTGTTTTTGGTATGTTAATGTAGTAAATGGTACTTTTAAGGGTGAAATGACGTTATATGGCAGTCATGTAACTCATTTTCGTCTTATGCACTTGTAATGTAGTTAGTTGTTAAAGTGAGTTCCATTATGTACTTGTGTTGTAGAGTAAAACATAATAAAGGAGATGGATTATTGTAATCACATATAGGACTGTATATTCATATTGAGAAGATAAGGTATGTAAGGTTACTCTTTTCGTATCCTTCTGCAGCACATAGTGTTCACATTGTCATTGTACTTTTGCCATTCCGAAATGTTCTAAGGTATCTCATTTCAGGTTGTCATCTATTGTTATTCCTATGTTCCTTATTCATTGATCAATTGTTATTCATGTGTCACCTAATTGTGGACATGGTTCCAAAGTTCCAATAATGTTATGACTACCAATGTATCAATCTCATAGAAGTAAAAGAATGAAGTAATGTATATATGTATTTCTTAGAGGTCGGGTGGTAGCTCAAAGAGATGATCCCGATGATTGTTGATATAACACATTATATTATATTATGGCCTACCGATAAGGTAGATGATTGTTGATATAATAGGTTATATTATGTTATATCCCACCGATAAGGTGGATGAATAATATATGGCCCACTGATCAGTTGGATGAATGGTAATAAGTATGAATGTAAAAGCAAAGAAAGTATATTACTTGAATGAAAGTATATATGAATGATATTATATGAATGATAATGATATGAATGAATGATCGAAAATGAAAATAACGAAAGCAATGTACATGGTTCCACATATATAGAACAGAGGTTTATCCATATCGAATACTCTCTTGTACTTGATATCATTGAAGTACTATCATGCAGTTTCTTACAGCCTTACATACTCAGTACATTTTTCGTACTGACGTCCCTTGGGGGACTTACCTTACTTACTGCAGGCACAGGTGCTAGTAGACCTCCACAGTAGGTTGCAGATTATCTATGGATTATTGGTGAGCTCTAGTTTGGTTTGGGGCTTTTCGAGTCATTATGTACATTTGTTTTGGTATTGTATAAAGGATTTATAAAGCGGGGACGTGTCCCAACTTTAGGATTGGTTATGTATCTGTTAGAGGCTTTTGTAGACGTTATGGGGCAAATGAAGGAATTGTAAGGAACGTATTCTTTTGACTTGATGGCCCTAACGGATAAGTTTCATATATATCATATGTTCTCTATGAATTCCACCATTGGCATCCTGTATCTATATGCGATAGAGTGTTGCTCATTTAGTGACATACTTATGAGTGTACATAAATGAAGGTTGGTTATCTCGAGCCTTATTGTTTTCAGGTGCCAGTCCACCCCATTGGGATTCGAGGCATGACAGATGGTTTATCCATATTGACTATTCTCTTATAATTGCTTTCATTGAAGTTCTTATGTATGATGCAGTTTCATAGGGCCTTACATACTCAGTACATTCTTCGCACTGACGTCCCTTGGGGGAATTACCTTACTTGTTGCAGGCACAGGTGCTAATAGACCTCCACAGTAGGTTGCGGGTCATTTGCGGATCATTGGTGAGCTCTAGTTAGTTCGGGGCTTTCCGAGTCATTATGTACATTTGTTTTGGTATTGTATAAAGCGAGGACGTGTCCCGACTGTAGGTTGGTTATGTCTATGTATCTGTAGAGGTTTTGTAGATGTTGTGGGTACATGAAGCAATATAAGGGATGTATGCTTCTGACGTGGTGGCCCTAACGGCCAAGTTTCATGTATGTGTATCATATATATAGCATATGTTTTCCATGACTTCTGCCATTAGTATCTTGTATCTATAAGTGATAGTGAAGTTCCTTGAGTGGCATGCATACGAATGTACATGAATGACGATTAGTTCTCTCAGGCCTTAACGGCTTCGGGTGCCAGTCCGCCCCATTGGAATTTGAGGCATGACAGGTACGAGGAGAGAGAGATCTGGAAAAAAAAGAAGAAGGAAGGAGAGAGCTACTGAGGAGACCTCCACAGGAGTTATTCCAGAGGGTGAGACTACGGGAGGGGGTTCGGAGACGACCCCCGTATCTGTTCCTTTGAGTGCCCCTACCATCGTTGGGACCTATGAGACTATGAGTGTAGAGGCCACTACTGTTGATGTTACTGTGAGGGACCCAGCCGCAACCCCACGTGACTCGAGTTCCACCGGTGCCTAGAGCACCCCAGGTTTTCCCTTTGCCCTAGTTTTTATTTTTTTATATGGTTTCGTATAATGGGGACATTGCATGATTTCAAGGTTGGGGGTCGGGGGTATACCACAGTCGATGATTTTTTTTTTTCGTGTTTCTTTTCCCTTGGTTGCTATATCATAGTTAGAACCGGCATGTTTAGGTGTTATTATGTTTTTATGTGTTATTGTGTTATGTTTAGTCATTGTAGTGTAACTTAGAGTAATAAAAGAGAACTTGGTGTAGCCTGGATTAATCAAGCATGCTTACCTATTTCGAATCAGATTTAAATGATACCCCTCCAAAAATATATTTTTACGATATAGTGTGTGCATAGACTGTACTAAAACTGATGATAGGATCTAGATATGGAATTAGGATTGTAAATGGGACAACCTGACCGACCTTGCATGAACAGAATAGGTAGAAACTTAGATGAAAGCCTTGAGCCTTGAGTGAGTGAGATGTATTACCTAGTTGGTGTGGGTGTGCGATCTAGAACTTGCCCAGTTAGTTTCGCTAAAAGTTGTAGGATTAAAGGTTAGGAAAGGATCATAGGCCGTGTTTGATTTAGCCCACTTTAGCCTAACTGACATACCAAATAATTTTGTATTCCTTGAACCTGAACTTTGATCCTTAGCCTGTTTCTTGAAACTACCCATAACACCTTTCTATTTTACAATGAACCTTCTTTGGCCCTAGTCCCTCCTTAGACACTGTGTACCTCAACTCAGGCAAATCGCCTAAGTTGAGGGTGGCTATTGTGTAAGGGTGCGTAAAAATTAGGTATGAAATTTGAGTAGTAAAAAGAAAGAAAAAGGACGTGGGTGCGAAAAATAATTATAATAATAATAAATAAATTTAAAAAAAGAAAAAAAAATGTATATAGTAAATTGTTTGAAAATAAAGCCGCACCAGAGGTGCTACAAGAAAATGGAATAAATGGAGAAAAGGGAGGAAAGTAAAGAAGAATAGGAGAAGTGGAGCCAAAAATAGTGTAGTGCCAAGGAGGAATAAGTCACTATACGTAAATGTACCACACCTATTCCCGAGACTACATTTCAAGCTTAGAAAGACCTATAGTGATCCTAACCCAACAATCTGAAAGTTGAAGCATAGAAAATAAGGGCAAGCTTATGGTATCAAACGGACACAACCGGACTTCTTTGTGAGAGTGAGAGAATTGATTCAGTCCCGGTGTTAGATTTCATTGCATATTTTTAGAGAATCAGGATTTTTTTTTGTGAGGGCATAAGGGTTGTAGTCTAGTTGTTGCTTGATTAGGAAGTGTATTGGTCAATGTGTTGGATTGCCTAGTTACAATGTACTACCATATCCTGATCCCGTTATGTTTAGTAATTGTATAGCATGTACACTGCATTGGTTATTTTTTATAAGAACAGAGGGTGTTGAACACACGTAGTGGTTGGCATACATGTTTTGAAAAAGTTGACTTCCTTAGTGACCTCTATTGTACTCTAGGTTAAGCGTCTTAGATTGTTTAGGATTTTGTTTGCCTAAGGACATGCAAACGTTCTAAGTTGAGGGTGTTGATGTGCCAGAGATTTACGACACTTGAGACACTTAAACCAAGGGATATTTGCAAGGTTAAGGGTTATACGATTGTGGTATGACATCATAATCATACCTTGAGATCGTGACATGTGAGAAAAGTTCAACCTTCAGGAGTTAAGTATGGCATGGTCAGACGATGGATCCCACGATCATATTTTGGTTGTACGATCGTACCTTGTGATCAGGGGAGGAAGATCAGATTTGAAAACGTGCAGAAGTTTAAGAATAATGATCAGACGACAGGCCTAGCACGATCATGGGTTCAACCAACGATCGTATGTTCTTCTCGTCCGGGGAGGCCGACATTAGTTTTCTATTTTGTTTAGGGTAGGATTTGTTAAGTCTATAAATACTCTTTTAGGGTTATTTTCACTCATTAGACATTATTATTATTCTATAACACTATTTTGTGGAATTCCAAGGTACTTTCTTGGGATTTTATGAATATTGGTTTTTACGGTTTAAATTAAAGTTGAGATTTTGGATTTTATTCATTCTTATACGTTGCAATTGATGTTTTTATTCATGAATGCTTATTTTGTTCACACAATTATGAGTAGATAAACCCCATAGCTAGGGTTGTGGGAACCATAGCGGATTAACAAAGTAGAGTTCAAAGTACAAGGTGTTTCCCGAAGAGGATTAGGGCAAGTATTATTGTTTCTTCCGAATTGATTGCTTTCTGACGAGTGCACGCATTGGGAGTCATCCTGTATCTACCCTATACTGTAGCAAGGGTAGTAGGATAGGACTTGCAATTCAGCAACAAGACTTGGAGTTATCTTCGTTTAATCAGCCTTGAATCGTGATACAGGAAAGGTTGTGTTGGAATCATTGCTAGGGGAAACATAGAAACACTCATGACGTATTAACCTTTGTGCTTAAGGATAGTCATCTACAAGGGGCGTAACATAGTCGGTTAGACGATACTTAGCCTATCAATTCTGCTTGTTGGATACTAAAAAGAACACCAAGTACGGAGAACTTATGGAGTTATGAAGTTATTGGGGAACGCAATCTTAGTGCTTTTCTCATCTTGATTTCAACCTCGGCATATGAGTACTAGTTTACTTTATAAAACCCCCCTTTTTACTTATTTGCTTATTCACCAAGTAACTCAAACAAACAAAGTTGATTAGATTTTGACCTATTTCTCTTGGGATCGAACCCAACCTCAGTTGGCTTCTATATTTGAACAAGTAACCGCTTTATACTTTCTTAGAGGCATAATTTAAGCGACATCATAGATCTCCTATTGGTTGGTTCGAGGTTGGTAAAGCTACTTTGATAGGGCCTGATTACATCCATGAGACTATGGAGAAAGTTCAATTGATTAGAGAAAGGTTGAAGATAGATCAGAGTTGTCAAAAGCCCTACGCAGATATAAAGAGAAGAGAACTTGAGTTCGCGATTGGTGATTTGGTTTACTACAAAGTTTCACCCACGAAAGAGGTGAAGAGATTTGGCAAGAAAGGGAAACTCATTCCTCACTATGTAGGTCCTTATAAGATTTTTAGTTGCATTGGCAATGTGGCCTATGAGTTAGATTTGCCTGCAGACTTAGCATCAGTGCATCCAGTCTTTCATGTGTATCTATTGAATAAATACATTGGTGATCCAACTTCAGTTTTATCCTTAGAGAGTGTGGGCATGAAATATAGTCTCTTTTACAATGAAGTTCTAGTTGATATTCTTGACCATTAGGTCCATAAGTTCAGAAATAACGAAGTCACTTTAGTGAAGGTTTTTTGGACAAATCAGCTAGTAAAGGGAGATACTTGGGGAAAAAAAGCAGATATGATGGCCAAGTATCCTCACCTTTTCTCTTCGAATTCATTTCCAGCTTGAGGTAACAATTTCCTCTCAATTACTTCTCTCAGTCTCATGTCACTCAATTGCTCACATGTCTTAGTATGCATTCATGAATTCAGTACAGTCCATGTTTTAGTTAAAGCTTCAGTTATCATGTCAATATTCATCTCTCAAAACTCAGTGTTGAGATTGTAGCTCGTTTCCTAACCTTTCAGCTTAGTTAGACTTCATTCGAGGATGAATGATCCCAAAGGAGAGATATTGTAACACCCTAAAAATCCAATCTACGATCAGAACCATTCTTCAAGTACGTATAGAACCAAACTTAATGATTTAGTAGTATGAGAAGTGTTTTATATATGAATTGAGGCCAAAAGTAACTCCTAGCTCATAGTTAAGTTAAAAGCTTCCTTACCAATTGAATTCTTATATAGAATCTTGCTAGAATCAATTTAAATGAGTAAAACTCCTGGATTATGAAGATTTCTGAAGCTTAGGACCCACCAAATGAAAGGTATTTGAGTCTTCTCTCCAACACATCTGATAACTTGTTAATTCGATTCCGGAGCAAAGAGTTATGGCCATTTTAGTGAAGCACAGTCAAGCTGTTTCATCTAACGACCCTTCCAATGACCATTAGTTGAAAGGACGAACGTTCCATATACTCATCTATAGAATCAGTCCCAAAAGTGCTGAGGGTTGACAAAGTGCCTCCATGGACACGAGAGGGACCAATGACCATTGGAAGAACCAATGAGAGGAACCAACGACCGGTTGAAAGAACCAACAAGAGGAACCAACGACCGGTCAGAAAACCTAATAAGAGGAACCAACGATTGGTTGGAAGGACCACTAGAACCAAAATACAACCAATGATTGGTTGGAAGAACCAATGATCCATTGGTTGGTTCATCTGTCATGATGGTCAGATTTTTAGTTATAATTTTAAGGGGGTATGTCAGTGTTTTCCCATTATTTAACCTCCTATACTAGGTTGTTTTGGCTATTCTAAGGGTGAATATTAATCCAAAACTACTCCAAATCCCTCATTCCCTTATAAATCAGTTGATACTTAGAGAAAAATCAAAGAAACAACCGACCTTTCTTCACCAAGGCAAGAAAACTAAGGTTCATCATCTTCAAGCTTCAAGTCTAAGACTTTCACTTCCAGGTATGTGGGATGTCATCAATGGGTATCCTTTTGCCCATTGATTCCAGAAACATACTCAGATTCTCAGTAAATCCATGGTTTAGAAATTGGGGTTTTCATTAAAGGCATTATTTCTCCTTGTATTTCAGTCCCCCATATTTAGTAGTCTGTAAACCCATGTTTATCCATGAAATTCAGTATCTTTATAGAATCATATTCATGAACCCACAATATATATTGATATTCCATGTTTTAGACATGTGTTGTATAAATTCATATTCTTTTCAGAGTATTGAAACTATCATAAGTATTTGTATTCTTCAGAGATGGCGGGTTATGAGCACCCAATAACTTAGCTTTTCCAAAATTTATAGTTGAATATTTTGTCCTTCAGTTTCATATGTTTTAGAATGTTTTTAGATAAAGTGTCATTCATTCAGTCTCATATATCAGTATAATTGAGCTTATCAATTTATCAATATAATTCAGTTAGGAGTAGTACTTAGCACAGAGCAGACGCAGGGATGAAGGCTCACATGTCAGTTAGGCTAAGACCTTTAGTAGAAGTCCCTAAGTCCCAGAACTGGAACCACCATAGGTTCCAAAGGTTCACCCGTCAGACTAGGCTTGACACTTTAGACCTTTTGGACATCAGTTAGTGGATCCACTTCAATCAGTTTTTGTACCCTTGGCAAGGTACAGAGCACCCTTCCAGTTGGGGTTACAGGTTAGGCCTCGTTTAGCTCAGATGGAGTATGTTAGTTAATAGTAGATCCCACAGTTCAGACTCAACTATCGCATGACCTCATATTTAGTTTATTAATATAGTATTGATCAGTTTTATGCCTACTTACTTGGGTCATCACATTAGTAGGTATTCATCAGTTCCAAGTTCAGTCTAGTCTTTTATGTTCAGTATGTTCAGTTTTATGTAGTGTAGTACATATCTCACATGCTCAGTACATTTAAAGTACTGACCGCATATTTTTTTTGTGTGATATATTGTATTATAATATAGGTTCAGACGTTCAGTATCCAACTCGGGGTTAGCATGATCCCGTACTTAGCTTAGCAGTAGACTGTAGTGAGTCCTTATCTTTCAAGGATGAAACTTATGATTATTTCTTTATTTCAGTCATTTGAGTTTTCAGATAGTTAGAGTTAGCTGGGGGTTTGTCCCTGCAACTCATCTTTAGCAGAGGCTTTTAGACAGGCAATACACTTTCAGCTTTATGGTTATGTTAGATGATTTTTGTTTTGACTTCAGTATTAAGTTTTATTTTGGCTATTATTATATCATTCAAATTTTTAGCTTCCGCCGTATTCTACAGTTTCATACAGTATGCTAATTGTCATGCTAGGACATGGGTTAGCTTGGGGTCACTTGTGACTCTAAGCACTGTTTTACGACTAGGGGGTAGTCTCAGGTCGTGATAGTGCACCACCCTTCGATGAGGGCGGCACTGACCTGATCGGTGTAACACTATGTGCAAAAGGCCCAATCATTCCATGTCAGGGACGCTCTCTCTCGAAATGAACCAAAACAACATAATTATAGCATGCCCCAAACACTCCAACCTAGCGAGAAAGTTCGGTGAACCTAGAATGGCCACCTTGGCCTATAGACCCTGTTTGAATACGCCTCGATGGCTAACCACTGCCCTGACCATCGAAATCACTATAACCAAGTTAACCCTGTCTAAAATCTGTAGCACTGCCCTGAACAAGCCTACTAGATTGACCCTGTCTAAAATCTGTAGCACTGCCTGAACAAGCCTACTAGATTGACCCTTATGCTAATACGGTTGCTAATGTGGATATTTGCCATGAAAATCGCTTCTCCTGAGCTATGAGCCACTATGGCTCCCACTGTAACTGCCTACTGATAAGATCTCTTATTTCTAGCCCTATGGGCCCCATAATGCAAATCCTCCATAGTGTGAGCATAGTCAGCAATATCAATAAATGATTTACTCGCAGCTACTAGACTCTAAGTAGCCAACAGAGTGGAAGTCTTAATCCTTTGACAAAGCACCGTATCTTCTGATACTCAGCAGGTAGAATCATGGTGGCATATCTGGATAGCTCATGAAATCTCTCCTCGTACTCCGGCACTGTCATAGAACCTTGTTGTAACCCTGTGAACTCATCCCTTAGGCGCTCACGCATGCTGCGAGGCATATGCTTCTCCAAGAAAGATTCAAATGACTTACTCCATGTCATAGGAGGAGATCCGTCTGGCCTAGAATCAATGTATCCCTTCCACCGCTACCTCGTCGCTCTATCAAACTGAAATGTGGTGTAATCCACACCATGCGACACAACCAGGCCCAAATTGTGCAACCTCTCCTCACAGCTGGTAAGGAATAAAAATACATCCTCTTCTGGGCCCCTGCAAACCTTGGTGGAGCCAATCTAAGAAATCGAACCAATATCTTCTGCTCCTCAAAAGTCATGATTGGTGGGCTACTACTAGTTGTGGAACCAATGGTGCAGGTAGAATCTCTACTCTAGGAGCGGTAGTTGCCGGTTGTGCCCCTATACCCAATCCACCCTGAGCTGCTCCCTAAGTAGATGCCTGGGCCACATCCATTGGCTAGCCACCAACCATACCTAATAACTGTATCAAGGCATCAAGGAGGATAGATGAAGTTATTCGAGTAGAGCCTAGGCTGCCTCCTGGACCACCGGCTACTAAGGCAGAAGTGTTACGCCCCGAATCCCATTCGGGACAGAATAGCACCTGAAGCCGATATGGCCCGAGAGAACCAATCTTTGCTCATATACATTCATATGCCAATCTTCGTGTGAACATCATTATATCTCATGCAACTATGCGGAAGTCATGGATAACATGTCCTATATATATATATATAACTATATAACTTGGTCGTTAGAGCCACTAAGTCAAAATGGACATACATCTCTTACATTCATCTTCCCACATACGTCTACAAAGCCTCTAATAGATACATGACCATGTCTATACAATATTTACATAATACCAAAACCTAATGTACACATGTGACTTAGGAAGCCCCGAAGCAACTGGAGCTCACCAATACTTTGCAAATGGTCCGCAACCTACTGTGGAGGTCTACTACCACCTGCGCCTGCAGCAAGTAAGATAAGTCCCCCAAGGGGGTCAGTACGAAGAATGTACTGAGTATGTAAGGCTATAAGAAACTGCATGATATATAAGTATTTTATTGGAATCATAACAAGTGAGTAATCATTATGGATAACTCTCTGTTCTGTATATGTGGAACCATGTACCTTACATTCATTACTTTCATTTTTGATCATTCCTTCATACCATTATCAGTCATATAATATCACTCATATAATACCGGACATCCAGCTGATCAGTGGGCTATAGTCATATATGTAATATCATATAATACCGGACATCCAGCTAATCAGTGGGCTATAATATAAACTGGACATCCAGCTGATCAGTGGGCTATAGTATAACATTCATCCACTCTATGTGGGCTATAATATAATAACCGTCATCCACACTTGGTGGGCTATAATATAATAACCGTCATCCACACGAGGTGGTCTATAATATAATATATATATATATATAGTATACATCATATAACATGATATTGGGATTGTTCCATCCGAGCTTATGCCCTCTAGCATGGTGATTCATACTCAATGAAACATAAAGTAACCATGTGTGCATTACTTCTTTGCAATCTTCTTTCCTTTACATTAGTTATGAGAGTGATACATTGGTGATTGAAACATTATTGGTACGCATAAATACATTAGTTCATTCCTTTACTTTCATGAGATTGATACATTAGTAGTTATAACATCTTCATTCTTTACTTGTGAGAGATTGTGAGAAATTGATACATTAATTATAATATTGTTGGAACTTTGAATCATAATATTATTAGGACTTTAGAATGTAACACTTTTGGAACCTTAGGATAATGATCAATGAATAAGACACATGTGGATATCAACTGTTCACCAACCTGAGATGAGATACCTTAGAACATTTTGGAACTTTTGACATATTAGCCAATGAACATGAGTCAACCAATGGACACGAGTCATATGAATCACAATTGACCAATGAATAAGGAACATGTGAGTAACACTAATTTATAACCGGAAATGGGATACCTTAGAACATTTTGGAATGGAACAAGTACATTATGTGCTGCTGAAGGATACGAAAAGAGTAACCTTACATACCTTATGATCTCAATATGAATATGCAGTCATATATGTGAATACAAAAATCCAGTTTCTTCCTTACGTGTCACTCTACAACACAAGTTCATAACGGAGCTCACGTTAACAACTAGTTACCTTACAAGTGCATAAGATGACAATGAATTATGTGACTGTTATATAGCGTCATTTCGTCCTTTACAATATAATCCACTGCATTACCATGATAACAACATCATCACATTTCACACATTGACCAAGACATCATAAACCAATAACATTTCACACCAAGTTTACCCTTTACACTTCCTCATTAACACTACGTTACATTTTCTCCATCAAGTCACCCGATAGCTTTCAAAATAACACTTTAATAACAATCCATATTTTATACCATTCAAAATACCTCTGGGATACTCCTTTATAGCCATTTAAAAGGTACCATAAGTTGATAATTGCATCCATGAAGGGTATAGGGGTTTCGGGGGGCCAAAGGGATGAGAAAACAATAAATTCGGAGTTCTGGGCTGACCTGCGAAGCCACCTGCACCCGCAGGTGGCTGACCTGCGAAGCCACCTGCGCCCGCAGGTGGCTGACCTGTGAAGCCACCTGCACCCTCAGGTGGCTAACCTGCGAAGCAGGTGACCATTGGCAGTAGCCAGAGGCACCTACGTTGGCACCTGCGCCAGTAGGTGCTCCAGTCTCGAGGGAGGATGCCCATTTTAGCCTCCGATGGTCATTTGATACGGGTGGGACAAGCTGTCCAACAAGTACCCGACCATTCACACGAAGCCAAGCTCGGGAATTACAAAAACTCCAAGCCTTGTTCATGCAAATGGCCGTGTGTGAGTTGGTGATCGAGCCTCCTAAGGATCTCAATGTTTTTAAGTGTGAAGAGGGACCTTGAAGTGTAATAAACTTACACTCTAAGGGGCGGCAGCCTAGACAAGGGAAAGCTAGTCATTTTGCTTCATTTTGCCTTGTAATATAAATAGAACATCTTAGGGTTATTTGGGGCAGTCTTCCATTATTATTTTGAATCACAAGACTTGTAATATCTTTGGGTTCTCTCTCTCTCTCAAAATAGCCCACAAAGAAGAGAGACACTTGTGTTGTATCTTGGCTAGAAACAAGGATCTTGAGGTCATTGAGTTCCTCTTGGTCTAAGTAAGAACTTGGTGTTTATATTCATTAGTCTTAGGGTCCTTTCTTGATGTTAGGGTTCTTAGTCTCTTGAATATTATATGTCAAGTTAACAATCTTTTTATTATCTTGTTGTTGTTGCGTTTGAGATCTTGAAGTCTAGTGAAGCCGTGTGGGGCTCTTTCGATTCACTAGCACTTGTTGTTCAACTTGTTGTTCTTGTGAAAGTGTTCTTCTTGTTGTTGTTGCTGAAATCTTGTGTTTTGGGTTTGATCTTGTATCATTTGGTATCAAAGCAAGACCGGTTGTGTTCCAACACTACCCATCTTGGGCTTGCTCTCGGCCAAAAACAAAAAAACAAAAAAAAAGAGAAATCTGCCCATTGTTGTCTTGGCCGAGAAGATTGTTGTGTGTATAGATCTAGGTGTTGTTTTACTTGTTTAGTGTGTTTCTAGTGTTGGTTTCTTTCTCACCAACACTAAAGTGTCTAGATCTAAAAGTTGAGCTTAAAATATTGACCATTGTTGTGGTAACTTGAAAGGTGGACCGTAGGTTGTATGTTTTTGATGACAATTGGTGGTTTTGTGTGATGTGCTTGAAGAAGTTGATGTTGTGTTCATGAAGGTGTTGATATTGTTGAGATGTTCATCTTATAAACTTGTTCATCTTGTTGAAAGTTGATTTCATGTTGTAAGACAAAAGTCATAAAGTTGTTAGTGAAAGAAGACTTGCACACATCTCTTCCAAGACTTGACAACCACTTTTCCTTAAAACACGAAACCTTGTTTTGTGGGATTAGCCTAGTCAAATCTTACCTTTTTGAGTTTGAAAGTTTGAAAGACTACAAGACTTTTACTTTCCCTCCAAAACACATTGTCATCTATAACAAGTTGTGTGAGTATTGAAAATTTTAGATTTGAGATTAAAAAAAAAAAAGGAGGAAGAAGCAAAAACGTGTGGGACCACTTACATGCTGCCACGTCACTATAAGCTCAACTTTGGATATTATTCTAGTTGCTAATTGTTGATTCTTGGTTTCCTTTACTTGGTTCTAGAACTAATTAACAAACTAGTACATTCCTACTAGGTTGTCGATTAGTCCTTTGAATCTGTTTGTTCGTGTCAACGATTACTTGAGTGCCTTTTATCTTTTGAATACATTGTTGTTTTTGGTTCTAGTCCGACAATAATTCTTTGAGTCTTCAAACAAGAATCCACTCCGGATAAGAGCTTACTCATACCTTAAAGGATTCACGGTTACTAGCCAATTTACAACACTTGTGGAACTCAAGCGTGTGGTGATCTAAAGAGTATAATACCTTGACAATGGAAGGGACCACGTCCCATAACGTGGATACTAATGCACTTGACTCTATGAGGGTCACTCTTGAGGCCGTTACCCGGACACTTGAAAGGTTGAATTCGGAATTTGGGGCCGTGAGAGGGGACTTGGCAGCAATCAAGGGAGAAGTGTCGACTATTAGTGGGAGATTAGAACAAGTGGAGAGTCAAAGGAACTCTCGTCCTTCTACTCCTCTACATGTTTCTACCAATGGGCATGATAGGACTTCCTCCGTAACCATCACCCCCGAAACAGTCCACCAAATGCTAAATGCACCTCAATCTCCACTAAATGCCACAACCCAAACCACCTTTCTCCCTTCAAATTGTGACCCCACTAGACCAATACATTTCCAAGCTCCCCAAGTTCCACAAGAGGGATTTGGACGTCAAGTACCTCCACTAAATTCGAACCCTCCATTCCAAGCTCCATTAAACCAAAGGCCACAAAATCCAATTCCTCCGAATCAAAATGCCCAAGACCGACCAGCCCCCTTTGAAGGATATGGTAGAGAGGAGTATGAAGGATATGGAGCCTTTGATGATGCTTACATGAGGGAGGAGGAGATAAGAGGGGGTCGTGGAGATCCAAGGAGATACCGAGGGTATGGAGATAGGGGAAACCAACACCAAGAGAGAGATGTAGGCATCAACACCATCAAGTTGAACCTACCCATCTTTAAAGGTGGAAGTGACCCCGAGGCCTACTTAGCTTGGGAATCAGCTTGTGACAAAGTTTTCCAAGTTAATGATATCTCGGAAGAAAAGAAGGGTTGCTATGCTATATCTCATTTTGAGGGTTATGCTAACATTTGGTGGGAGTATGTCAAGCGGTTTGGTAATGAACTAATTGATGGGCAGCCACCACCTTGGTATCGGTTGAGGTACTTGATGAGGCAACGATACCTTCCCGAGAGATATCGCCATGAGTTGCTTGCTAGATTGTATGGCTTGCGTCAAGGTAACAAGAGTGTGATGGAATATTTTGATGCGTTTCAACAACTCATGTTGAAACTTGATCATCGTGGGGAGCAAATCAGTCACGACATCATCCGGTTCAAGTGTGGGTTGAACAAAGAGATCTCCACTCATTTAACCCTTCACAAGTTTAAAACCGTTGACGGTATTTTCCAAGCGGCTCTTGAGATTGAAAGGGAACTTAAAGAGAGATCATCTTTCAAGGCAAGGGGACAAGCCCCCTCGGGTTGGCCCAAAAACAAGGACCAACCCGCCACTACAAGGCTGCCCGAGCCCAAAACAGTCCCCAAAATTCCTCCAAAATTGGAGGCTCACAAGTATCCTAACCCAAAGGGATTCCAATGTTTCAAGTGCCATGGTTGGGGGCATAAGGCCAATGAATGTCCAAACCGACGCAATGTGATCCTACGGGAAGGGAGAGTGTATTACCTTGGTGAGGAGGTGGGTCCCGAAAGGGGAGAAGATGAGGCGCCGAGCCTCAAGATGGAGAGGGAACCGATGATGGACCACATGACAATGATGGTGATGATGGTGAAGATGTTTATCCGCAAGAAGGGGAGTGTGTGGTTCCAAAATTTGTGGTTAGGCGCGTCATGATTAGTAAGGCAATAGATGACCCAGGCCAAAGGGAAAATCTATTCCATACTAAATGTCTTATAAAGGGGAGTGTGTGTACCTTGGTGATCGATAGTGGTAGTTGTACAAATGTTGTAAGTCATGCTATGGTAAATTTCTTGAAGTTACCAACTACCCCGCACACTAGTCCTTACAAGTTACAATGGTTGAATGATTGTGGTGAATTAAGGGTCGCAAGGCAATGTATGATACGGTTTAAGGTGGGAAACTACCACGATGAAGTGCTTTGTGACATGATACCAATGCAAGCATGTCACTTGTTGCTAGGTAGACCTTGGCAATATGATAGGTCTACTAAACACAATGGGAGGTCCAATCGATATACACTTGAGAAGGATGGCCGAAAGGTTACTCTTCATCCTCTTTCGCCTTCCCAAGTAATTGAGTGGCATCAAAGGATGAGAGAATTGAGGGAAAAGGGAAAGAAATCCGAAAAGGGAGAGAAGGGAGGGAATTTCGTAGGTGGGGCAGTGGGGTCATCCAAGGCTACCCCAACGGCAAAGGGGACGAAAAACATGGTGATGTTAGTTAGGAAGAAGGAACTCTTCGTGGAACATGATGAGGACACGCCTATGTTACTCTTGGCTCATTGTTTTAATACTAACCCCACTAATTCTTCCATTTCCCCTTTGATTTCTTGTGTGTTGCAGGATTATAAGGATGTATTTCCTAAGGAAATTCCGTAAGGATTGCCCCCGCTTCAGGGAATTGAGCACCAAATTGATTTTGTGCCCGGATCACAATTTCCAAACAAGCCGGCTTATAGGAGAAATCCTACGGACACCAAAGAATTACAACGTCAAGTTGAGGAGCTCCTCAACAAAGGGTATGTCAAGGAGAGCATGAGTCCATGTGATGTTTCGGTGCTATTGGTGCCCAAAAAAGACGGAACGTGGCGTATGTGTGTGGACTGCCGAGCCATCAACAAAATTACGGTAAAATATCGCCACCCTATTCCTCGGTTAGATGACATGCTAGATGAGTTGAATGGTTCATGTTTGTTTTCCAAAATTGATTTAAGGAGTGGCTATCACCAAATAAGAATGCAACCCGATGATGAATGGAAAACCGCCTTCAAGACCAAGTTTGGTCTCTATGAATGGATGGTTATGCCATTCGGCCTAACAAACGCTCCAAGTACTTTTATGAGGCTAATGAATCATATGATGAGGCCATTTATTGGAAAGTTTGTTGTTGTCTATTTTGATGATGTCTTGGTGTATAGTAAGTCTTTAGAAGAGCATGTGATGCATTTACAATGTGTGCTTGATGTCCTTAGAAAGGAAAAATTGTATGCAAATCTGGAAAAGTGCTCTTTTGGCGTTAATGAAGTTGTTTTCTTGGGTTTTGTTGTTAGTTAAAGAGGGGTCGAAGTGGATGAATCCAAGATAAATGCTATCAAAAATTGGCCAACCCCACAAACCGTTGGAGAAGTAAGAAGCTTCCACTGGTTGGCTAGTTTTTATAGAAGGTTTGTCAAAGGATTTAGCACCATAGCCGCCCCCTTGACCGAGGTCATTCGAAAAGAACAACCCTTCAAGTGGGGTGTCGAGCAAGCTAAGGCATTTGAAGCCTTGAAAGCTATGCTCATCTCCGCACCCTTGTTACAATTGCCCAACTTTGATAAGACCTTCGAAGTCGAGTGCGATGCGAGTAAAGTAGGCATAGGGGTTGTTTTGATGCAAGATTTGAAACCCATTGCTTACTTTAGTGAAAAGCTCAAATGAGCAACTCTAAACTAATCCACGTATGATTTAGAGTTGTATACCTTGATTAGAGCCTTGGCCACTTGGCAACACTACTTATGGCCTAAGGAGTTCGTGATCCGAACGGACCATGAATCCTTAAAGCATCTTCGGGCCCAAGACAAGCTTAACAAATGGCATACCAAATGGATTGAGTTCCTTGAGACCTTCCCTTATGTAATCCAATACAAAAAGGGTAAGGACAACGTAGTAGCCGATGCTTTGTCTCGAAAACATGCTCTTTTGTCCACTTTGTCAACAAAATTGATGGGTTTTGAGAGTTTAAGAGAGTTGTATCCCAAGGATCCTCACTTTGCTCCTATCTTTAGGGAATGCGAAGACTTGGGTAGGGACAAGTGGAATTCGGCTAGGGGTTCAAATCCCTATGCCAAGTTTGATGGTTACTTATTTAAAGGTAGACGATTGTGTGTGCCCTCTAGCTCTTGGAGAGAATTGTTTGTGAGGGAAGCACACGATGGCGGTCTAATGGGTCATTTTGGGGTAGAAAAGACCTTCAGAATATTGGAGGAGCAATTCTATTGGCCCAATGTGTAGAATGCAAGAGAGCCAAATCTCGCTCACTGGTTGTACACCCCGCTACCCACTCCTCTACGTCCTTGGCTTGATATATCTATGGATTTTGTGTTAGGGATGCCAAGGACTCGACGAGGCCGGGATAGTATTTTTGTTGTAGTCAACCGGTTTTCTAAAATGGTGCACTTTATTCCTTGCTCTAAATGTGATGACGCCCCTAGCGGGGCCTCGTTATTTGTTGATAATGTTGTTAGATTGCATGGTGTTCCGAGGACCATTGTGAGTGATAGGGACTCTAAGTTCCTAAGCCACTTTTGGAAGTCCATGTGGGGTAGGCTTGGTACCAAGTTATTGTTCTCTAAGTCCTGCCACCCACAAACAGATGGCCAAACGGAAGTAGTAAATAGGACTTTGGGTGCTATGCTACGTTCCATGGTTAAGGGAAAAATGACTTCTTGGGAGGAGCACTTACCATTGATTGAGTTTGCCTATAACCGTGTCATACACTCAAGTACGGGAATGAGTCCCTTTGAGTGTGTATACGGCCTCAACCCCCTCAGCCCTTTGGATTTAACGCCTTTGCCAAGTGATCTCATGATTAGCTTAGATGGAAGCAAGCGGTCAGATTCTATGAAGAAGT
The DNA here is from genome assembly GCA_031232105.1 of Capsicum rhomboideum. NCBI lineage: Eukaryota > Viridiplantae > Streptophyta > Magnoliopsida > Solanales > Solanaceae > Capsicum > Capsicum rhomboideum. The sequence continues at coordinate 60,396,501 of CP124718.1, forward strand.
TACATGAGAAGGTGCGGCTTCAACTTGAGAAGAAAAACCAAGACATGGCAAGGAGGGCCAACAAGGGAAGAAAGAAATTCATTCTTGAACCGGGAGATTGGGTGTGGGTGCATCTTTCGAAGGATCGGTTTCCATCTCAAAGAAAGTCCAAATTGACGTCGAGAGGTGATGGTCCATTCTAAGTACTTGAGAAAATCAATGACAACGCCTACAAGATTGATCTTCCACCGGAATATCAAGTGCACAACACTTTCAACGTTTGTGATCTTTCTCTCGTGGAGGCGGTTGAAGATGACAAAGTGCTAAATTTGAGGTCAAATTCCTCTCAAGATGGAGAGGATGATACTGGTGGGACAAGCTGTCCAACAAGTACCCGACCATTCACACGAAGCCAAGCTCGGGAATTACAAAAACTCCAAGCCTTGTTCATGCAAATGGCCGTGTGTGAATTGGTGATCGAACCTCCTAAGGATCTCAATGTTTTTAAGTGTGAAGAGGGACCTTGAAGTGTAATACACTTACACTCCAAGGGGGCGGCAGCCTAGACAAGGGAAAGCTAGTCATTTTGCTTCATTTTGCCTTGTAATATAAATAGAACATCTTAGGGTTATTTGGGGCAGTCTTCCATTATTATTTTGAATCACAAGACTTGTAATATCATTGGGTTCTCTCTCTCTCTCAAAACATCCCACAAATAAGAGAGACACTTGTGTTGTATCTTGGCTAGAAACAAGGATCTTGAGGTCATTAAGTTCCTCTTGGTCTAAGTAAGAACTTGGTGTTTATATTCATTAGTCTTAGGGTCCTTTCTTGATGTTAGGGTTCTTAGTCTCTTGAATATTATATGTCAAGTTAACAATCTTTTTATTATCTTGTTGTTGTTGCGTTTGAGATCTTGAAGTCTAGTGAAGCCTTGTGGGGCTCTTTCGATTCACTAGCACTTGTTGTTCAACTTGTTGTTCTTGTGAAAGTGTTCTTCTTGTTGTTGTTGCTGAAATCTTGTGTTTTGGGTTTGATCTTGTATCATCATTTTAGGGTCCTTTTTTTACATGAATGATCCATGATCATAACTAAGATTCTCATAAAATATTTTAGATCATCTTAGATGCCAAAGAACAGCCATGGCTTCAAAACGCACATAAACATCACCAAACTACATGTGTCTTTTAATACGTCTCCTATTCCATGCCCAATTTTGTAATAACAATTCCAAACATTATGTACAAGAATAAAACAAGTTAAGTCTATAATCACATATCATATGACAATATTGAATCCGTCAAACTCACTTCCTTCAAGACCAAAAGTCCATTTTCAAGTTTACAAGGCAAAACCCTTCACCGATTAAGCAAACACAAATTGTTTCACACATAGTGAACTTCTCACACATCACCAACGTAACAAACATGGTCTAAACCATCTCACATGCATATAATCTATTAAACCATAAAAATAAACACTTACCAAGGCTTGAAAAAGAGTGATCTTTCCCAAACAAGTGATGGTTGCCTTAGGGTTTGCAAGAGAGAATTGTGGAAAATTCTAGAAAATGGCATGTGTGTCCAACATGAATAAAAATCAGATTTTTTTTGGTGCCTTTTATAGATCCTTAATGGTCATCCTTATCCATCTTTTGGTCAATAATTAATTTGTTGATTTGGTCAAAAGAAGAATGGATCATTTCCTTCTTGTTGGGCCATATCTTCTTGACAATTTTTGGGCCTTAAATTGGGCCCAATTGCACATGTTAATTCAGCCCAACTATTTAAATGTTTAATACCCCATCAATCTCATGTTTACATAATTTCGTAAATGTTAAGCCAATCAATTAGGGTCGAAAAGGTACAGGGTGTTACATCCTTCCCCCCTTGGGAACATTCATCCTCGAATGTTAGTACCATTCTCCAATTTACATAGATGGATCATTCCTCATGTGATCATATAGATACATAATGCTTTATTGATACTTACTTCTTCATGTTATCGTATACCCACAATAATTGGAGAGACTTACTTCTTCATGTTAATTATCATATACACACAATGCTTGAAGGCACTTACCTGTTATTTTTCCGATTCCGCACCTTGAATTTTTTTTTCTTTCGTTTGAAACAAATATGAGTACTTTTATGGAAACTACTTCTTTATTTCTTAATATTTCACCTAGCGATCTAGAATAACAATAGGTACCTCTTTATGTGTGAGATCCTTCGTAACTTGTACATCTCCACTGGAAGCAATACGAGATGGATCTCCTATACACTTTCAAAGCATCGAACACGAAATACTGAATGAGCTGTGGAGAATTCTTAGGACACTTCAAAGTCATCTAAGGCACACTATATAGGACTAACTTTCCATAGTTTCATATTACGATTTATTTGTCCATCTGTTTGAAGATGAAAAGCCATAATTACATTCACTTGGGTTCCCAATACTCTTCTTTTCACAAATGTGTTAACTTGGTAAGCCTATCAACTATTACTCATATAGCATCACATTTCCAAAGTGTATGAGGCAAACGTGTGATAAACTCCATATTAATCATATTTCGTTTACACTTTACCTTTACTTGTTGTCACTTCGGTTACCGAATTATCAATTTCACAATGTTCCCTACTAACTAGAATACCGTGAATGATGTGCTTTTACCATAACGTATTTCCTTAACTCATATATATATCCGATACATAAAACCTTCCTTGGTATTGAATTACTCCCCCCGTATGTAAGCTCAAACACCTTTGTAGAACTTTGCTGTACATTCTTTTGTGGACAACGAAATTATAACCTCTTAGTTTGGCACTTTACCGTGGCATAACAAAAAGCCAACCAATCCATACTCATTCTAATTATCAGGATTCACCATTTCCGGCTTAATAAGATCAACCAAAATAGTTACTATACAATTGCAGTATATTCTTTTAATTACCATATACACCACCTAGTATAGCTACTTCAATTGGCTTCACTAATAATTCTGGTGTTTTTTTTTTCAAACTTCGCAGCCAGCAATAGAATAGAATCACATATGATAAGGTACAGCCTGAATTAATCAATGCAGATACATTCTGTAAAAAGACAGATATTATACCTGTACCCACATCAGGAGAAATCTCCAAATTCTGCCGATCCACTACGGACAAGGTATGATTCTAAATTCCATTCCTCTAGCACCTCTACTGCGACCAGTAGGCTGTACACCTGACAATGATAATGCAACAGCTGATCCCATAGGTCGTGTCATACTACCCGTGGCCCTCTGTGGGCACTCTCTCTTTACGTGCCCTGACTTATGACACCAAAAGCAAACATCCGCGCCAAACCAGCAGTCACCTGGATGAAACTTCCCGCAGTGCTGGCACCGCTGATAAAAAGACCTCGATTGGCTCAGATTTACTTGTTCTCGATATTCCACTGTCTGTGATCCCTGAGTCCCATCATTTTGCCCGGCTTGACCACCTCTAAACCCTTGAAATTGAGATGAAGTACCTGCTGTAGGATAAGGAATTGATGGTCTAGGCGGTCTAGGAAAAGTTCGGGGCCTAAATTCTCCTTGGGATGCCATGAACTGTCCCACAGATCTCGCCCTCTTTGATGGCCCTTCTTCAAATTCTTGTATCCTTCTCCTTTGCCTTTGATCCTCCATCTTTTGCGCGAAGGCTTGTATTCTAGCTATATCCATATCTTTATTTAATGCAGCAATAGTACAGTCCCTTACAAAGCATGGCTCCAATCTGTCTACATACCGATGAACTCTATCGGCCATCGTAGCTACCATATTAGGAGCGTATCTAACCAAAGAATTAAACTGCAGACTGTATTCTCTAACACTCATACTCCCTTGATGAAGATTTAGAAATTGGTCTGCACGTGCCTCCCGAATCTCATATGGGAGGTAATGATCCATAAATGCAATTTTAAATTCTTCCCAACCTGCTGGAGGTGCATCAATACCCCGCGATCTTTTCCAGTCATCATACCACAATATTGCTTCACCTTTCAATCTATAAGCCGCAAGTTCAACTGTTTCACCACCAGTCACGTGCATAACTTCTAGAGCCCTTTGAATTTGATCTATAAAGTCTTGCGGATCTTTATTAAGATCTGACCCGGTAAATGTGGGAGGATCCAATTTCAGAAAATCCTGTGTCCGTCGGCTAGCTACCCTAGCCGCACCATCATCACTTGTCATTGGACCAGCTCGTCCTTGAGTTTGTGCAGCCACTATCTGAGTCAACATATGCACTGCATTTTTCAAATCCTGTAACTCTTGCTTCATAACATTAACAGGTGATTCTGGGGACTCAGTTTCAGCCCCGTATTGACTAACTGGGTCAGGTGGTGATTTACTAATTCCTTCTCCGACAATCAGGTCTACCTGCTTATGTTTGCCTATACCTTGTCTTGTAACCGACATTTTACTATACAAAGGAAAACCAACGTCAATGGCCAGATAAATATTTTTACTTACAACATTGGCTCTATTGCACGATCTAGGAATGAAGAAATGAAATAACTCCTAAATGTCCCGAAGCCTCCTACTTATAAATGTGGCGCGCAACATCCATAAGCAAGACTCTACTCAGACACGGCTTTGTAGACACCCTTAGAACGACCTGCTCTAATACCACTTTTGTCACGCTCCGAATCCCATTCGGCACGGACTGGCACCCGAAGCCGATATGGCCCGAGAGAACCAATATTTGCTCATATACATTCATATGCATATCCTCGTGTGAACATCATTATATCTCATGCAACTATGCGGAAGTCATGGATAACATGTGCTATATATATATATATATATATATATATATATATATATATATATATATATATAACTTGGTCGTTAGAGCCATTAAGTCAAAATGGACATACATCTCTTACATTCATCTTCCCACATACGTCTATAAAGCCTCTAATAGATACATGACCATGTCTATACAATATTTACATAATACCAAAACCTAATGTACACATGTGAGTTGGGAATCCCCGAAGCAACTGGAGCTCACCAATACTTTGCAAATGGTCCGCAACCTACTGTGGAGGTCTACTACCACCTGCGCCTGCAGCAAGTAAGATAAGTCCCCCAAGGGGGTCAGTACGAAGAATGTACTGAGTATGTAAGGCTATAAGAAACTGCATGATATATAAGTATTTTATTGGAATCATAACAAGTGAGTAATCATTATGGATAACTCTCCGTTCTGTATATGTGGAACCATGTACCTTACATCCATTACTTTCATTTCTGATCATTCCTTCATACCACTATCAGTCATATAATATCACTCATATAATACCGGACATCCAACTGATCAGTGGGCTATAATATAAACCGAACATCCAGCTAATCAGTGGGCTATAGTCATATATGTAATAATATATAATACCGGACATCCAGCTGATCAGTGGGCTATAATATAAACCGGACATCCAGCTGATCAGTGGGATATAGTATAACATTCATCCACTCTATGTGGGCTATAATATAATAATCGTCATCCACACTTGGTGGGCTATAATATAATAACCGTCATCCACACGAGGTGGTCTATAATATAATATATATATATATATATATATATATAGTATACATCACATAACATGATATTGGGATTGTTCCATCCGAGCTTATGCCCTCTAGCATGGTGATTCATACTCAATGAAACATAAAGCAACCATGTATGCATTACTTCTTTGCAATCTTCTTTCCTTTACATTAGTTATGAGAGTGATACATTGGTGATTGAAACATTATTGGTACGCATAAATACATTACTTCATTCCTTTACTTTCATGAGATTGATACATTAGTAGTTATAACATCTTCATTCTTTACTTGTGAGAGATTGTGAGAAATTGATACATTAATTATAACATTGTTGGAACTTTGAAACATAATATTATTAGGACTTTAGAACGTAACACTTTTGGAACCTTAGGATAATGATCAATGAATAAGACACATGTGGATATCAACTGTTCACCAACCTGAGATGAGATACCTTAGAACATTTTGGAACTTTTGACATATTAGCCAATGAACATGAGTCAACCAATGGACACGAGTCATATGAATCACAATTGACCAATGAATAAGGAACATGTGAGTAACACTAATTTATAACCGGAAATGGGATACCTTAGAACATTTTGGAATGGAACAAGTACACTATGTGCTGGAGAAGGATACGGAAAGAGTAACCTACATACCTTATGATATCAATATGAATATGAAGTCCTATATGTGAATACAAAAATCCAGTTCCTTCCTTACGTGTCACTCTACAACACAAGTTCATAACGGAGCTCACGTTAACAACTAGTTACCTTATAAGTGCATAAGATGACAATGAGTTATGTGACTGTTATATAGCGTCATTTCATCCTTTACAATACAATCCAATGCATTACCATGACAACAACATCATCACGTTTCACACATTGACCAAGACATCATAAACCAATAACATTTCACACCAAGTTTACCCTTTACACTTCCTCATTAACACTACGTTACCTTTTCTCCGTCAAGTCACCTGATAGCTTTCACAATAACACTTTAACAACAATCCATATTTTATACCATTCAAAATACCTCTGGTATACTCCTTTATAGTCATTTAAAAGGTACCATAAGTGTATAATTGCATCCATGAAGGGTATAGGGGTTTCGGGGGGCCAAAGGGATACAAAAACAATAAATTCGGAGTTCTGGGCTGACCTGCAAAGCCACCTTCGCCCTCAGGTGACCTTTGGCAGTTGTCAGAGGCACCTACATTGGCACCTGCGCCCGTAGGTGCTCCAGTCTCGAGGGCGGATGCCCGTTTCAGCCTCCGGGGGTCATTTTAGGGTCCTTTTTTGACATGAATGATCCATGATCATAACTAAGATTCTCATAAAATATTTTAGATCATCTTATATGCCAACGAACAGCCATGGCTTCAAAACGCACATAAACATCACCAAACTACATGTTTCTTTCAATACGTCACCTACTCCATGCCCAATTTCGTAAAAACAATTCCAAACATTATGTACAAGAATAAAACAAGTTAAGTCTATAATCACATCTCACATGTCAATATTAAATCCATAAAACTCACTTCCTTCAAGACCACAAGTCCATTTTCAAGTTTACAAGGCAAAACCCTTCACCGATTAAGCAAACACAAATTGTTTCACACATAGTGAACTTCTCACACATCACCAACATAACAAACATGGTCTACACCATCTTACATGCATATAATATATTAAACCATAAAAATAAACACTTACCAAGGCTTGAAAAAGAGTGATCTTGCCTAAACAAATGATGGTTGCCTTAGGGTTTGCAAGAGAAAATTGTGGAAAATTCTAGAAAATGGCATGTGTGTCCAACATGAATAAAAATCAGATTTTTTTTGGTGCCTTTTATAGACCCTTAATGGTCATCCTTATCCATCTTTTGGTCAATAAGTAATTTGTTGATTTGGTCAAAAGAAGAATGGATCATTTCCTTCTTGTTGCGCCATGTCTTCTTGACAATTTTTGGGCCTTAAATTGGGCCCAATTGCACATGTTAATTCATCCCAACTATTTAAATGTTTAATACCCCAACAATCTCATGTTTACATAATTCTGTAAATGTTAATGTCACGCCCCGAATCCCAACGAGGCGTGATTGGCACCCGAAGCCGATATGGCCCGAGAGAACCAACCCTTGCTCATGTACGTTCGTATGCATGTCCTCGTGTGAACCGTATTAAACCTTATGCAACTATGCGGAAAACATGAATCATGGAAACATGTGCTATATACATATTTAGAAACTTGGCCGTTGGAGCCATCAAGACAAAACGGACATTTAACTTTCACATACCCACCCATGTCTACAAAAGCCTCTAACAGATGCATTTACCAGACCAACTAACAATCGGGACAAGTCCCCGCTTTAAACAATATTTACAACATCAATATAGCTGTACACCTATGACTTGGAAAGTCCCGAAGCAACTGGGGCTCACCAAGGATCCGCAATGTCAGCCTACGATGAAGGTCTACTAGTGCCTGCACCTGCAACATGTAAGGTAATTCCCCCGAGGGGGTCAGTACGAAGAATGTACTGAATATGTAAGGCTCATAAGAAATTCATCATACATAATAACAATAATAATGGAAGCAGTATAAGGAAACAAAAATGTGAATAAACTCTCTTTCCGTATGTGGGAAACCATGTATATTACGTTCTTTACTCCTCTTGTCTTCATCTTTTATTCATCTTTATTGTTCTACCCATGCTAGGCTAGTCTGTCTCCCCTGGGATGAGAGTAACCCATGCTAGGTACTTTGACCCCTGGGATGTTATGTGAACCCATGCTAGGCTTTCGTGTCGCCCCTGGGATATCATTAACCCATGCTAGGCTTATCGCCCCTGGGATGTTATATTAACCCATGCTAGGCTTTCGTGTCGCCCCTGGGATGTACTAGCATAACCCATGCTAGGCTTTTATATCACCCCTGGGATGTATCGGGATCGACCCATGCTAGGATTTTCTGTCGCCCCTGGGATACCACCCGTGATTACTTCTTCATAATACACCTCTTATTTCTCCTGTTATGCTTACTTCCATTCTTAAGAGTGATTGAGATATTGAAGATCATGACATAATAGGAATCACACATATATATATTACTTCTTCACTCTTGCTTCATGAGGTTGACATCTTCAATTATGAAGAATAGATATATTAGCTTGCACATCACTTCTCTTATTTCTCTTATGAGATCTTATGAGATTGGTACTTTTACTTGTAAAAGATTGATACAAAGATAATCATCATAATTGAGGACTTATTGGAAAATGCTATTCAAGAATAAATAGGTTCTCTTATGTTATAACTCTCTTGAGATAGTTCATTTAGGAATAATAACATTATGACATTTTGGAGCTTCACTCAATGGACAAGAGGCAAACGAATCATCATGCATTTAGGAATAGGACACACATGACTAACAATATACGTCAACCTGAATTTGAGATACTTCCAACCTCTCGGAATTGAAACAAGTCCAATGTCAATGTGAACAACATGTTGCAGAGGGATATGGAAAAAGGAACCTTACATACCTTGGATTCGCATTACGAGTATACAACCTTAGATGCGTATACAATAATCCCGCTCCTTCTTTATGTGTCACTCTACAACACAAATGCATAACAAAATTCACATTAACCACCAATTCCTTTACAAATGCATACAATGTCAATGAGTCACTTGTTTGCCTTTAAACATGTCATTTCCCCTTGACAAAACCATTGAGAATACTATTATTCCAAAAATTCCATCATATTCCCAACATTGACCAATATATGATAATTGATACATTTCACCACAACACTTCTCCTTTACACTTTCTTATCCATACCACATCACAAATAATCCATCACTTTACCTTAATACAACTCATAACACATATCGGCCAAAATCCCACAATTTCCACTTATAGACAAGAACAAATTTAATACCAAAAATAACACCATACATGTTCATATTTTGTCCATACCATGCTTTTTCATCAAAGGCACAAGGCCTAATTCAAGTTCAAATTACCAAGATAGCACATCTTTCACCAAAAGCACAAATACACTATTCACCTCTTTGCCAACATAAATATCATGATATACATAATCTCCCATGCATATAATATGTTAATCCATAACAATAAGCACTTACCTAAGCTTGGATGATGATGATCTTTCTCCAAAGAGTGCCTTAGGGTTTTGAGAGCAAAAGAGGCTTTCTTGAGAATTTTAGAAAAAAAAGAGAGAACAGCATGTGTGTGTGTAATGAATAATAAATCAGATTTTTGGCCCTTTTTATAAGCCCTCAATGCCATCCTTAGCCATTTCATGACATTAAATATCATGTTCTAGAAGGTCAAATGGGAGAATGGGTCATTTGACCAATTTGGGCCATGTATTTCTTCCATTTTTGGGCCTTCATTTGGGCCTAATAAGACATATCCATTTAACCCATCAACTTTCATGTCTTAGTAACCATATATCTCATGTTTACATAATTCCATAATGTCACGACAATATTCTCTTACGAGATTCTCATTCGTCGCCTTGATCGCAAAAGTAGGAATTCGAATCGCCCTTGGCTTCATTGGACATTTTGGATCACTATTCACATGTCATGATTTGGTCATGTAGGAGTATGTAGGAGTCTATTGAAGTATTTGAAGCTCTAATAATGCTCAAAGAACTCCAAAGAACCAAAAGAAATCATCCAAGAAGCGTCGTAGAATTACGTTTCAAAACGGGTCCGGAAAGGCACAAAATTTGTGCCTTGTGCCACTGCTGTAAAGCAAGCTGTGGCGCATGATTTGCACCCTCTCTGATCTCAGGGGATTGCGCCACACCCCCTGAAATAGGGTAGTGGCGCAGGGGGTGTGGCGCAAGTTTCAGCACCTTGCTGAATTTTTCGGCCACTTCGTCAATGTTTGCATATCGTCCAATACCTTATCAAAACACTACAAAATACTTCTTTAGTGATCTTAATCATCAAGTAAACATGACTCTAAGTCACCAAATGAGGTTAGAATGTGTACGGGTTATTACACAAATGCTTCAAGAAGTCACAAAACACTTCCTATGAAAGGCTCGTCACATGTACAAGGCCAAATTTCCATTTTTCTCATCTTGAACATTACCCAATACATACTTATGACTCTCGACACCTAAGTAAACATTATTCACTATCATTAAGTAGGGTTGGGAAGGTACAGGGTGTTACAGTTAAGCCAATCAATTAGGGTCAAAAAGTTACGGGGTGTTACAAGAAGATCCTCTAGTACTATCTCAAGTGCATACTATGGCTTTGGATCAATAATCAGCTCACCAGCTCTAGCTCCCGACCCCGACCTCTAGGTAGTCCTCTACCTCTGCCCCTAGCTGAAGCCCTAGTTTTAGGCTCGAGGGCCCTGTCCCCAGCCAACTTAGACTGCATCCTAGCCATCTTCAAAAGAGTAAAGTAAATGAGAATATAGAATAGACACAACGCACGATAATGAATCAAAAATGTAAGATTTTCCTAAAAATATCTTATAGCCTCCTAAAGATAGGATACGGACGTCATCGTACCGATCTGTGGGACTCTACTAGTCATTTGCTCTTGTATCGACCGGTGAACTTAGGCTCTGATACCAAACTGTCATGACCCAATTTTTTCTTGAGTCATCCTACTCTAACTCACCTATAGATAAGCCAAACCATAGCCCAAAATAGAGAATAACGGTCAAATAAATGGAAAAGAGATAAATAAAAATAGAAACAGTGATAATAATTGACAAAAAGGAAATGTAAATATACAAGTATGCCATACAAGGGAGGGGAGATGACAAAATACATCAAAATGAATCCCCCAAGACCTGGTAAGGTTAATACAAGAGTCACTATACCAAAAAGAGTACTAGACAATGCCAAACATACATAGGAGTCTCGGGATATATAAATAAGACTATCATGAAAGAAGAAGGAGAAGAATAAGCTCCAAACTCTTAAAGTTGACCCAAATCCCTGGTCAACAGAACAGCCCAAGGTCAGCATCAACGGCAATAACTCATACTAGGATCTACAATAGGAAAAAAGATGCAGAAGTGTAGTATGAGTACCAAAACATGGGGTACCAGTAGGCATCATAAGCCGACTAAGCTCAATTATAGTAAAAGCATAAATAAAGTGTGAGTATATACACTAAAGGCAATAAATAAGGGTCAGAAATGGAATTATAGGTTATGCTAAGCAAATGTGGTAACTCAAATGTAAATAACTCAAACCCAGAAATAAAATGTCTAGATATAACCTAACTAGACCCCCCATAAACCCAGAAGGTACACACAAGGAAAAATAAACCAAACCGAGCTTCCATAAGCACGGTGGATACAAACAAGGAGTAATACTATAAGAGCGAGTATAGAAGTAAGTAAAGTAAGAACAATCCAAGGAGTGTGCTAGGTGTATCATATATTCCTTCTCCAGCCATAACCATAATCTTACCGACCTCAACTAGATTTCCAACCAAAGATCAATAATAATAATAATAATTATTGGACACTAACCGAAACTTATGGATAATAAACAATAGACCAGATGTCGGACTCAAACAAAAACTAATAGATACAAATCAGTAAATCAGGTGTCGAACTCAAACCAAAACTCATAAGTAATCCATATATAGTAATATCCCAAAGTTATGATTCTTCCCAAGTCCATCTAGTCTTTATTCCTATTTTTGAAGTCAAATCATTAAAGGAGAACCAGATTCCATTTATTAAGTCCAAAGTAGCGATTTGAGGTCAAATACTAACATGCCAAGGGTATTGAAGCTAATAGGCTTAAGTTAATAGTTTAGGAAACCCAATCCTAAACAACAGCATCTCGAAAAGTTCTATAACCAGCTAAGTCTAAAAGGACGTTATTCTAAATAAACATATCTTAAAAAGTGTGATAAGGTCAACTACAACTCCGGAAACCCAATATAAGACAAGCATCGGCCCAAACCTATGATAAGGATTCCAAATTTAGTCCCAAGACCCTAAATATGATATGTCGCATTCGAAAGGATAAGCAACTACTAATTTAATGGAAATAGGCCGAAATATACCCTAAAAAAACCCTAATCATCTAAAATGATTAGAAGTTACTAAATGAATTTTCGAATCATAATAACCCACCCACAACTAGCACAATATCACACTAATACCATAGCAGACCAAAGTCTAGAAGAAAGATAAGCCTAGCCTACATGGACACCATCGAAAGTACGCGAAAACCCCTATAATAGAGTGTTTCCCTTCTGGGAAGCCTCCAGCCACTGCCATGTGATCATAATAATATTCTAGGCGTCAATACAAGAACAAGAATACCCATATTATGAATTTATGCTCCGGGTTGAAAATTGGCCTAAAAATTGAATAGTGGGGCCTACTGACAGAATTGAGAATTTAGTCCGTCACTAGGTCCCTCTTAGCTCAAGGATCACTTGCTCTAAAATTGAGCATAATCCGAACCCAACAATGACCCCAAAACAGTCCCAAAATAGCCAAAAAATAAGAACCAAAATATAGAATTATATCGTAAATAGATCGGGAACTTAAGGGACAATGACGGGAAAATGATCACTCTAATGTCCGCTAGCAAATTCCAGCTTCAATTTATGTTTATCCCACTATTTTCAAGCTCCCACACTCAACAATGGTGCCAACACTTAGAGAAAATGGGCTGAAAATTCGTGGAAGGGATATATGTAACACTAAGGAGTGGCTGTTTAAGTGACCAAATGACCACTTAAGTGGTCACCGCTAAAGGGGAAAAAAAGAGCTTAAGTGACCCCCTAGTCATCTACCACTAAATAGGTCCTGAGCTGCTAAATCGGCTACCGCTAAAGCAGTCTCCAAATCGCTTAAAAGGCTGCACCAGCAACTTGGCACCAGCAGTTTTTGCTAAGTCCAAATGAACTCTGACTCGGGATTCGTTCGTAATACCATGGATGCAAACGAGTTATGTCACCCTACCAAATTTGACATTCCAAATAATGGAACCATCTAAATCAGAGGTCTTTTCAACAAAATGTGGGTTACACACCCAAGGTTTCATTTTTACCAAAATTCGTCCAATAGCCTAAAATGAGCCTGAAAGCCTCGGGACCTAGACCAAGGGTCCTCCTAGCCTAAAATCAACATTCTGGAACTAATGGAATCATCAAAATTGTCATCCGAGGCTGTTTACCTAGATCGAGACCATTTTCTCTACTTCAAAAACTCCCAAACATGGAAATGGTTATAATGTCATGACCCAATTTCTGAGGCCATGATGGCACCTATCATAACCCACCAGTAGATAAGCCAACCCATAATTTGGATTAGCTAGTAGCGTACTAATAAGAAAAGTGAAGGCAAAACTAAATAAAAAAGAAAGAAGATAAGAAAGAAGTAAATACATTCCCAAAACCTGGTGAATACAATACAAGAGCTTCTAATACAACAATAGTACAAAGTGAAATACAGAGTAATTATATATAAAGTCATCTCTGAAATATGAAAATAAAGATTAGTCTAACAATAAGAGGGAGAGCAGGAACAACTCTGAAACGTCAGAAGCTCACCTCGAATCTCTGATCCATGGCTGCTCTCGCACGATACATACATCAATGGCGAGAACTTGTACTATCATCTGTAGGCTGTAGAAGTGTAGTATCAGTACCAAACACGTGGTACTAGGTAGGCATAAGCCGACTGAGCTCCAAAGATAATACAAGTATAAATAACATGTAAAGTAGGAATATAAACTACTGGCAACTACTCAGGAGATAAAACATGATAATGCTAATGGAAAAGTAAGGTAAACTATCAGATACTACTAGTAATCAGGGATAAAGCGTGGTCCCATAAATAGCTAATCCATATACGATAGTATAGTGAACAAAGAGATATACAATATACAATAGTAATAGGAAAGAAGGAAATGATGTACAAATAGTAGCTAGAGAAGAATGGATATACAACCGTGCTATACAGACAACCAAATACTAGAGTAGTACTCTGAGGGGACCAGTATAACATAATAGGGATCATAAATAATAAGGGAGCTAACTGTCGCATTCCTATTTTCATAAGGCGCAACTTTGGGACTCAGAAAATAATTAATTAAAATTGTTCAAAAAATTTTGAGAGTCGCCAACTAATTTTAGGAAAACTAGAAAATTAATTAATTAAATTAAAAAAAAATAGTCTGCAAAATCAATTAGATTCTAGGTAAGGGTTCAGGTTATTCCAAAGGGAAGGTGTTAGGCACCCTTCGAAATTCACAAAGGTGGGTCCCGACTGAACTCATTTTTTCAATTTAGGAGGAGGTAAAATCATTTTCACAAATATAATAAACATAAAATATATACACAAAGAATTAAATAAAATAATAAATGAAAAAGTAAAACCAATATTATATACATGGGAGGGCTTGGAAATCGATGAAATTTCTTCTTTGGTCAATTAAACTAATAATTGATATTAAATAATTATAACTTATAAAATTAATTGAACTCGAAACATAATTGAACATGTTAAATAATCGAACTTGACAAATAATTGAATCTTGAAAATAACATCCGTCTTTTATAATGGAGAGACCACGTAAATCAGACGGAAAGATTTTATCATTGGTCAAGTATTGAAACTTGAATGAAATGAACAAATAAGTAACTAAACTTAAAAACAACATCTTTCTTTTATGATGAGGAGGCCTCAAAAATTCGACAGAGAGATTCTTTGCTTCGCCAATCAAATTATGTCGCCCCGAATCCCATCGGGATGGATTGGCACTCGTAGCCGACAAGGCTTGAGAGAACCAAGCTTTGCCTCTATTCAATCATATACATGCCATAAGAAACCCATAATCACATAATAGCTTTAAATACCAACAATGGAATTCATGGAACATGATATATATATACATATGCGAAACTTGGCCGTTGAGGCCACCAAGTCAAAAACGACATATACCTTTTACATTTATACACCCACATCCGTCTACAAAAGCCTCTAACAAATTCATTGACCAAAATGAACTAAAAGTCGGGACAAATCCCCGCTTTATACAACACACAAACATATGCACAACTGTGACTCGGAGTAGCCCCGAACTAACTGGAGCTCACCAAAGATCTGCAACAACTGGAAACCTACTGTGGAGGCCTACTAGTACCTGCGTCTGCAGCAAGTAAGTTAAATTCCCCAGGAGGGGTCAGTACGAAGAATGCACTATGTAAGGCCATATGAAACTTGTAAGATATGAAAATATGTCAAGAACTCAAGTTCAAATGCATAACCAATATAGATAAATCACAATGTAGATGAGTCACTATTCTGTACTTTGGAAACCATGTATGTTGCTTTCATTACATTCTTTGTATCTTTACTTCCATGATTATTCATCTTTGCCTTTGACCTGTGATACCCGGGCCCCGACTGAACAGTGGGTTTTAACAGAACATATCGTTATGTTGGGATCGGCTCAATCTAGGCTTATGCCCCTAGAGCTGCCACCCTATGAATCAATGTATATATTGGGATCGGCTCGAGCTAGGTTAGTACCTCTAGAGCTGCCACCCATACAATAGTTCAGGTTCGGCTCGAGCTAGGTTATTACCCCTGGAGCTGCCCCCTGTCAGGATCGGTCTGAGCTAGGCTTATGCCCCTAGGACTGCCCCCTAATCCAACAACCTCGGGATCGGCTTGAGCTAGGCATTTTTCCCCCAAAGCTGCCACCCATACTTGATCATTGACCACATATGCATTACTTTATTTATTACTTTGAGATTGATACCATGATAGTCACAACTTTACTTGAAGCTTTGGATCATTAACCAATGAGTGAGGGACATGTGAATAAACATTGTTGGAAACATAGCCTTATTGGAAACATATCACCATTAGAACCATTAGACAATAATCCATGAACAAGATATATGAGTATAACCACTATTGGAACTTTGGAACATAACATTGTTGAGCTTTCGGAACATTATTCATGAATATGAGACATGAGATTCACAATTGATCAATGAGTAGGAAATATATGATAATGACCATTGATAACCGGATATAGAATACCTTAGTACATTTTGGTATGGGACAAGCATAATGTCATGTGAATACTATTTGCCACAGAAAGATACGGACCGAGTAACCTTACATACCTTGTCTTCGCAATATGAATATATAATCCTAGAGGTGCATACAATAGTCCCGCTCCTTTTTTATGTGTCACTCTACAACACAAATATATAACGGGATTCACATAACCATCAACTACTTTACAAATGTAACATCAATGAGTCACATGTTTGTCTTTAAACATGCCATTTCCCCTTGACAAAACCATTGATGAAATTATTATTCCAAAAATCCCCCAATATTCCATACATTGACCAATACATGATAATCAATACATTTCACCACAACACTTCTCCTTTACACTTTCTTATCCACACCACCTCACAAATAATCCATCAAATTACCTTAATACACCTCATAGCACATATCGGCCAAAATCCCACAATTTACACTTTTAGAAAAATAACAAGTTTAATAACAAAATCACACCATAAATGTTCATATTTTATCCATACCATGCTCTTTCATCAAGACATCAAGTCTCTTTTCAAGTTCAAATCACAAAGATGGCACATCTTTCACCAAAAGCAAAAATATACTATTCACCACCTTGCCAACATAACTATCATGATATACATAATATCCCATGCATATAATATGTTAATCCATGAGAATAAATACTTACCAACGCTTGGAATAGGATGATCTTTACCAAAGAGTCCAAAGGAAATATTTTCTTTAGGGTTTGGAACTAAATAAATGTTTGAGAAATATCTTTAAAAGGCATGAGAGTGTTCTATGAAGAAAATCTGATTTTGGGGCCTTTATATAGACCCCAAGTCATACTTAGCCATTCCTTGGCATTAAATGTGGTCAAAGTCGAAGAATGGGTCAATTGCCCCCTTTGGGCCATGTATTTTATCCCATTTTGGGCCTAAATTTGGGCCCAATTGCATATGTTAGCTGAACCCACCAAATTTAATGTGTAATTCACCATATATCTCATGTTTAATTAATTCCATAATGTCACGACAATATTCTCTTACGAGATTCTCATTCGTCGTCTCAATCGCAAAAATAGGAATTCTAGTCGCCCATGGCTTCATTGGACATTTTGGATAACTATTTATGTTTTCATGATTTGATCATGTAGGAGTATGTAGGAGTGTATTGAAGTATTTGAAGCTTTAACAATGCTCAAAGAACTCCAAAGAACCAAAAGAAACCATATAAGAATCGACGTAGAATTGCGTTACAAAACGAGCGCGGAAGGGCACAATTTGTTGTGCCTTGCGCCACTGCTGCAAAGCAAAGCAGTGGCGCAAGATTTCCTTGCCTTCTGAACCTTAAGGCTTGCTCTACACCCCCTTAAACAGGGCAGTGGCTCAAGTTTTCATACCTTGCTGAATTTTTTTCCTCTTTTGCAAATACTAGCATATCATCCAATGCCCCATCAAAACACTACAAAATACATACTTAGTGATATTAATCATCAATTAAACATGAATCCAAGTCACCAAATGAGGTTGGAATGTGTACGGGGTATTACACAAATGCTCCACGAAGTCACAAAACACCTCCTACGAAGGTCTAATCGCACATATTAGGTCCGATATCAAATGTTTCACCAATGACACCATAAAACACATACCCATGAAATCTCAACACCAAGGTATCAAATGAGGTTAGAAAAGTATGGGGTGTTACAAATTAACACTATTTAAGCAAAAGAGAAAGGCAAGACAATCCAAAGGAAAATTCCCAATAATGACAGAAACAACGAAACAACAACAAATAAAAATAAAGATCTAGCGTAGGCAACTATAAATGAAGCCAATCAACCATTGAAAAAGCAAAACTGTGTCAACATAATCAAAAGATAACACAAATAATATAAAAAGGCCTAGCAGTAAGTAATACCAAAATAAACCAAAACTACTAATCATTTTAACGTAATTTATATAGAAAATCACCAAATCATATAAAGAAAAGTCCAAAATAGTGATGACAAGTAATAAAAAATAATAACACTAACAAAATTCATAACAAAACATAAAAAGATACAAAATGCAAAAAGTGACAGTGAATAGACACCAAATATAAAACAATAATAATAAAATAATAAATTAACCAAATTTAAAGCAAAACTTAAAAATAATAACCAAATCCATGAAACAACGATGAATAGACACCAAATATGAAACAGTAATCATCAGAGAAAGTCAAGAATGTGCAAAATCAAGGCAAGCAACAGTTAGTACAAAATATAGAGAAACGCACACCCAAACAAAAGAGCTAAAACATACATAACTATGGGTAAAATACGAAGAGAAAGGAGAAAATCACCGAAGGATAATCATTTTCCAGCCAGATCTGAAAGATGATAGAATCCTAATAGTGGTGGTACGTTGCCTGCCGGTTTGGCTCTTCACCAGAGCTGCTGGTTCATCTGAGAAGTGGGCTCACCGGAACAGCAAGCTCGATAGAGCTTCATGGATTTGGATTGTGGCTTAGTTGTTAAGCCCATCGGGAAAAGGAAAAAGAGGAAGGGGGTTCATTCGTCGTTGTCGGAGATGGCGTCATGACGGCGCTGGCGGAGAAGCAACGGAATGAAAATATGGTGGGGACTGATTTTATGTGTGGTTCGATGTTGTGTTCACCGAAAAAGATGGGATTAGTTTGGTGGTGAACGGAGACAGTGGAGTTCCAGTGGTGTTATCGGAGTTGTTGTTTGCCGCCGTTTAGAAGTGGTCCAGTAGTGGTTTGACCGAAAAAAACTATGAGGAGGGGGTGGCGGCTAGTCTCCAAAAATGGAAAGAGAGAATGAGATTTTTTAGGTTGAGAATTTACACCATACTTAATTGTGAAGGGAGTGGAATAGTTTTATAGAGAAAATAAAACATTCAAGAGTAAAATCATGTGTTCAATATCATGAATTTGAAAAATCATAAGCTACTCAAAATCATGATTATTTGATCTTATTCAAAACTATGGATATTTTACTTATCTATGCAAAAAATATCTTCTTTATCTTTTATGAATTAACGGACTGTGATAAAAAATAAATTAATAAATGTGTTTAATTGTCAAATAAGAATATGGTTTGAGTTTAAAAAAAATGATGATTTAATAAAACTCAAACAATATTTGTTTATAAAAAAGATTGTGTAAAAAAAAATCAGTGACAGTTAATAATTAAAATTATAATAAATTTATAAATATCCTAACATTTTCAAGAAAATGGATAATTACCAATAACTTGTATTAAATTGAACAAAAATATGTAAAAATCAAATTTTATGCTCTTTAACAAGTACAAAGCACAAAAGTGTTTATTTTGAAAATGTCAGTCCAAAATTGAGTGTCAACAACTATCTCTCTTCATTCATAGAGGATGAAGATGTTGACGCATAGCCAATTTTGGCTAGATGAAAAAAGAAAAAGAATGACATATGCAAAGAACAATATCAAACATTAATAAACCTTAGACAATACTTTTCATCCGTCGAAAGGGATGGATTGTCTTTTGATAAAGGGGAAAGGATTGTTCGAATATAAACATTCACGTACCTTCGACGTTGCTTTCAAAATTACCTCAGTGTCGAGCTTGGGAAACGCTGAAGATGCAAAGTTGAGTACCAGTTTGAACAAGGTAGCAGATCAACTTATCTCATTGAACGACAGACGACCATCTTGAACTGATATGCCATCTGAACGGGTGACAACCCAACTTGTCTCGTTAAAAGGGGGATGACCCATCTTAAACTTGATATGTCATTTGAACAGGTGACGAGCCAACTTGTCTAGTTGACAGACGAACGACCCATTTTGAACATGAGATGTCATTTGAATAGGTGACAACCCATTTTAAACTTGATACATCACTTGAACGGGTGACAACCCAACTTGTCTCATTGAAAGATGGATGACCCATCATGTTACTTGATCTTAACATAATATGTCATTTGAGCAGGTGGTGACCCAACTTATCTCATTGAAAGGCGGATGACCCATTTTGAGCTCGATGTGTCATTTAAATAGGAGACAACCCAACGTGACTCATTCAAAGGTGGAAAACCGATTTTGAACTTATCATGCCACTTGAACAGGTTATTAATCCAACTTGTCTCATTGAAAGGCGGACGACCCATCTTGAATTTGAAATGTCATTTAAACGGGTGACAACCTAACCTGTCTCATTAAAAATTAAAAGGCGGATGACCCATTTTGAACTTGATGTGTCATTGATTGGGTGATGACCCAACATGTCTCGTTGAAAGGCGGACAACCCATTTTGAACATAAGATTCCATTTGAACGGGTGACAACCCATTTTAAACTTGATACATCATTTGAATGGGTGTCAACCCAACTTGTCTCATTGAAAGGTGGACGACCCATCACGTTACTTGATCTTAACATGATATATCATTTGAGCGGGTGGCGAACCAACTTCTCTCATTGAAAGGCGGATGATCCATTTTAAGCTCGATGTGTCATTTGAACGGGTGACGACCCAACGTGTCTCATTGAAAGGCGGATAACCCATTTTAAACTTATCATGTCATTTGAACAGGGTTGTAATCCAACTTGTCTCGTTGAAAGGCGAAGACCCATCTTGAATTTGATATGTCATTTAAATGGGTGACAACCCAACTTGTCTCATTAAAAAGCAGACGACCCATTTTGAACTTGATGTGTCAGTTGAACGGGTGACAACCCAACTTGTCTTACAATCACCTACACTAAACTTATTAGTAAAAAATGAAATATAAGGAAAGCTAAGAATTTGTGCATACGTCACCTTGAATGGGGTGACTTTCCAACGTGTCTTATAATTACTTGCACTAAATTTATTAGTAGTAAATGAGATATGTCATAATAAAGGGAGTGACAATCCAACATAACATGTCACAAATAGGAGATGACAATCCGATAAAACATGTCACAAATAGAAGGTGACGATCAAACAAAACATGTCACAAATATAAGAGTGACAATCCAACATGTCACAATTAGGAGGTGACAATCCAACAAAACATGTCACAAATATAGGAGTGACGATCCAATGTTTCACAAATAGGAGGTGACAATCCAACAAAATATGTCACAAATATAGGAGTGACAATCTAACAAAACATAACGTGCCACTCTGACAAATAAATGACACAAATTAAGAAAATGAATCATGTCAACAAAAGGACCAATGAGTCACTTAGACAGGTATTCAAAGGTAGGCACTTGCCCTAATTTTATTTTTGAAAAATGAGAAAAGAGAATCAAATCTCGACTACAATTGATATCAACAGTTAGCATAACGTAGAAATTTCTCTTTTGTTCCTCTTTTAACTGAGATTGACTTCGAGATAATTCCTATAGCTTCAAGTGGTACCTCAAATACACCTAAGTATCAACAAAATTGGTTCGTCTTACTTCAAATAAAAGTTTTGAACTAAACCTAACCTCATGTTTTAAGTGTCCTAACCACAAAGAATGTCCTATTTCACACATATTAGAACATTTGATTTGAGGAAATTTTGAGAAGTACTCTCACACTCAAAAGAATGTTCAAAGAATTCAACGGTGATGCCATAGGCTTGGCTCTCATGTAAGTCACCACTAATATGAGAACATTTGAAATAAGATCATGTAGGGCTTGATATCGGCTTGTACTGTAGGCTTGGGGATGGGTAGGATAATAATTTGTGATAGAAGTGACTTAATCCCTCCTTGAACGTCAAACTGAACTTGTGCTTTTGACATTTGTCATATCGTTGAAGCTTGATTCTTCTTTATTGTCTCTTCCTTTCATTTCGACTTCTTTTTGAACTTTTTACTTGTTGGAGAATTCTGTTGTTTTCTTCTCTTTTGAAGTTTCTCCTCTTTTTTCTGGAATGTTCTTCTTTCTTTACTTGAAATTCTCCTGATTTTGACCTTGTGGAGAGCTTTTTGAGTCTTTTCGTTCTCTTGAAGTCATTTTTTACATCCTTGATTTTTAGGGACTTTGCATCTTTTGTCTTTTATAGCTTCAAACTTGAATCCTCTTTTGAAATTTGCACATCTTCAGTGCGCTCAAAGAGGTCAGGCCAAGAGAAGAATAGTGCATTTAAGCAATTAGAAAGGTGTTGGCTAAGATGTGGTTGTCCATGGAAGAGGCTTCAGGCTCAAATGGGTACATACTAGGGATTAATGTCATTTGGTAGGTATTGAAAGACACAAACTGGTCAAAAAAAGGCCTACGATCCTTTCCCAAATCAAACATTACTCAAGATTTCGCCTCAACAAACATTCAGGCCAAGTTTTAGATCAACAGTGCAATACATTTGAATTCAATCGAAAACTCACCACACAATGCACATGAAACAATGAGATTAGTTTTATTATTAACCTGGAACAATGAGATTAGTTTTATTATTAACCTGGAATGCATGCAAGAGAACTTTATCAAGTGTCACAAAAGCATTAATGAGAGGTACCAAAAGAACCTAAGGTTCACCACAAAGTCAACCCTCTCGATTATATTAGTTATTTCTCATGCTTCTAATTGTTTTGGTACCAACCAAGTCAAAGGCATGATTTTAATAAAATAAATTTTTTTAAATTTTTTCAAATAAGGGATACCGAACCCAAGGAAGGTTGCTGACGTATCTCACCCTAAAGGATGAGAATCAGGTGTGTGCGTAGTTCATACAGATATGATATATAATATATGCATAAAAAATAATAAAATATAGACAAACTCGAAGCGATGCCTCGTGTTGTCCGATGTCAATTGACGTCTTTAGCTAAACAACATCTCCTAATTATTTGCAGGGACGACATATTGTGGCCTCCTTAATTGTTTTCAAGGGCACTTGTTGTTGTATTCTCAACAAGGATGCTTTCAAGGGTTGTGGAGTTTCCCAACTATCTGTCATAGTAGCATAATGTTGTGACCATTCCCAATTGTCGGCGAGGATGATTTTCCTGCAAAGAGATGAGAAAAGAGTGAAAGTAGGAAAATCATGAAAATAAAATGAAAGAGTGTGATTGCATAGTCAAAGACTCCCCTAATTTGTCTTTCGAATTGGATATTGGTACCTCATTGAGTCTGAGGTCACATGTTTGCAAACTCATCCAATCTTGAAGTGTAATCTTGGTGGAATTTTTGAGGACCTTCCTCAAAAATTCTGCCCCAGTTTAGAACTTTTGAATTTCTGCCCACTTCGTGACACTGCTTTATATAGAATTTTTGAGACCTTCTCAAAAATTTTGCCCATGTAATGACTTCGACAAACTCTTGTGTTGAATCTGTAACAAAATGTATTCTTTTGTAGAATTTTTGAGACCTTCTCAAAAATTCTGCCTCAGTTTCCATTGTAAAGAAATATGGAAACCTTACAAGAAATATGATCGAACCTTTAAAGCACCTGCGTATCCCATTGAGCTAGGAATCAGGTCAAAGGTAGATCTAAAAACAAACTTTTGAAATAAAATAATGGACATATAATGTTTAAAAAAAGCATATGTATTAACACAAAACCAGATATAAATGAATGAAAATATAAATTATCTAACATAAACAATGTATAACATGTCCTAATATACATGTGACCTTTTTGAGCCAAAGGTAATCCTAACGATTGAAGGATATATATGCCGTTTGTGAAACGTTCCATTGCGCCCTCCCCCCATCCCCCATCCCCCTCCCCCCTAAAAAAAAATATATATATATTATATATATATACCGATTAAATTGAATAGGGATACACAACGAGGGAAGGGAATGTACAATAAAATCAGTCCCACGCAGGGGTACAATCTTAGACTAATTTTCCTTGAAGTCCTTCATTCTCAAACTTCTAGCGCTTCTTGAAATCTCCGAACACCTTTCGAATGAAGATCTTCTTTGAATTAAAAATAAAGAAACTATAAAAATAATAAATTTCCAACCCTGAGGGACATTGGTCCAAAGAATTTGGCATTACATTCTTCAATCAAACATGTAAGAAATGATTGTCTATTATTGACCTGTCACGACCCAAATTCCAACGGGGCGGACTGGCACCCGAAGCCAATAAGGCCCGAGAGAACCAATCTTTACTCATGTCCATTCATATGCATGCTATAAGAAACATCACCACCATGTAAGGACATAAAATGCTAATAGCGGAAATCATGGAACATGTGATACATACATACATGAAACTTGGCCGTTAGGGCCATCAAGTCAAAATGGGCATACATCTCTTACATTTATATACCCACATATGTCTACAAAAGCCTCTAACAGAAGCACATACATAACCATCCTAAATTCGGGACTAGTCCCCGCTTTACACAACATTTACAATACCAAAACCAATGTACAACTGTGACTCGAAAATCCCCGAACCAACTAGAGCTCACCAAAGATCAGTAGATGACCCGCAGCTTACTGTGGAGGTCTACAAGTACCTGTGCGTGCAGCAAGTAAGGTAAGTCCCACAAGGGACGTCAGTACGAAGAACGTACTGAGTATGTAAGGCCATAAGAAACTATATGATACATAAATACTTCAATGGAATCAAATATAAGTGAATAACCAATATGGATGAGTCACCATTCTATATGTATGGAAATATGTACATTACATGGATTACTTTCTTTACTTTTACGCTCATTCATTAATTTATCACTCACTTCTTCATTCATTACTCATCCTTCCATTCTTACAATGCCCGGTCCCCAAGCTGATCAGTGGGTAATCAACAGTTTTTGGGATCGACCCATGCTAGGCTTTTCTTTTGCCCCTGGGATACCACCCCTAGTAGCGGGATTGACCCATGCTAGGTGTTATTTTCAACCCTGGGATACCACCCGAGATATTGGGATCGACCCATGCTAGGTATTTTAACCCCTGGGATACTACCCAAGAATAGAGACTTCATGACCTCACTTCTTCAATCTTAGAAATAGTTCATTCGATGATTATGTCATTATGGGAACTTTTGAATATAACATTAGTGGAACTTGGAACCATGTTCATAATTATGTGACACATGAATGACAATATATCAAGAATAAGGTCTATATGATTAACAATAGATGATAACCGGAAATGAGATACCTTAGAACATTTCGAAAATGAGTAAGTACCATAACAAGGTGAATACTATATGCTGCAGAAGGATACGGAAAGAGTAAACTTACATACCTTATCTTCTCAATATGAACACTCAATCCTATTCCTGAATACAATAGTCCAGCTCCTTCCTTACGTCTTACTCTACAATACAAGTACATACCGGAGCTTACATTAACAACTAGTTACCCTACAAGTGTACAAGACGACAATGAGCTATATGACTGCCGTATAACATCATGTCACCCTTTACAATATAATCCACTGCATTCTCATACCAACAACACCATAACATTCCACACATTGACCAAGACATCATACATCAATAGCATTTCACACCACGTTTACCCTTTATGCCTTCTTATTATCATTCTGTCACAATTACCCCATCAAATTGCCTCATAACAACATATGAACAAAAATCCATAATTAATATAGTCCAACATTCCTCCATACAACCCTTTAAAGTCATTAAAACGGTATCATAAGTTGATAATTACATCCAAAAAGGGCATAGGGGCCTTCGGGGATCAAAGAGAAACAAAAACATACAAAATGAAATTCTGGTGTGACATGCGAAGCCACCCGCACCCACATGAGGCTGACATGTGGCCACAGGTGGCCCTTGGAAGTGTATATGGGTACCTGCGTTGGCATCTGTGACCGCAGGTGCCTTCGTCTGCGGGGGCGGATGCCCAAATCAGCCAAAAAGGGTCCTTTTTGGGTCCTTTTGTGTAATAAATGGTCCAAGGCCATAAGTAAGATTTTATTTACATATGTTTGGTCACTTGTATGCCAACGAACATTCATGGTTCCATAACGCACATAAACAACACCAAAACTACACTTTCCTTTCAATACGGCACCAAATCCATGACCAATTTCACAATAACAATTCCAAACATTATACACAAGGATAAAACAAGTTAAGGCTATAATAACATATCACATGTCAACATGGAATCCATCAAGTTCACTTCCTTCAATACTACAAGTTCATTTTCAAGTTTACAAGGCAAAATCCGTCTCCAATTAAGCAAAAGTACACTGTTTTACACATAGTGACTGTCCAACACTGTGCCAACATAACCAACATAATTTATACATCATATTAAGCGTATCATATAGTAAACCATGATAATAAATACTTACCAAAGCTTGCAAGATGATAATCTTGGCCAAAGAGACTAGTTGCTTAGGGTTTGTGTGAGAGAGAAATGTTGGAGAAAATTCTAGAAAATGGCATGCGTATTGTGTTGAATAAAAATCTGATTTTTATCTTGCTTTATATGGTCCCCTTCATTCATCCTTAGCCACATACACCACATTAAATGAGGGTCTTACTTGTTCAATTGAAAGAATGGGTCAAATTCCCTTTTGGGCCATGTCTTTTTATGAATTTTGGGCCTCATTTGGGCCCAATGGCACATGATTCACTTAAGCCCAATAAATTAATTCATAATTCATCAACCCTCTCATGTTAAAATAATTCCATGAATGTTACAGGAATTAACTAGGTTCGAAAACATACGGGGTGTTACATTCTTCCCCCCTTAGAAATATTCGTCCTCGAATGTTAGTGACATTATGCAATTTAAACAATGGAAAGTCTAGGATCATTCATCATATTAGCATATATAGATACTCAATGCTTATAAATACTTACTTGTCATTGTTCCGACCTTGTATTGTGAACTTGTTCTTCCCTTTGGAACAAATGAGGGTACTTGGACTTCATCATTTCTTCAGTTTCCCATGTGACCTCTTCTATTTGTTGATTTCTCCAAAGTACCTTTACGGAAGCTACATATTTATTCCTCAACCTCTTCACTTGTATATCCAAAATGGCAATAGGTATCTCCTCATAGGTAAGATCCTCCATAACTTGCACATCGTCAATAGGAGTAAAACGAGATGGATCTCCTATGCACTTTCGAAGCATCGAAACATGAAATACTGGATGAACTGTGGAGAGTTCTTGGGGTAGTGCCAACTCATACGCAACTTGGAAAAATCTTCTAATAATTTCATACGGGCCTATATAACGTGGACTCAATTTTCCTTTCTTTTCGAATCGCATTACCCCTTTCATCGGTGACACCTTTAAAAATACCCAATCACCTATGGCGAATTCAAGCCCTCTTCTTCTAACATCAGCATAGGACTTGTGTCGACTTTGGGTCTTTTGTATCCATTGTTGGATCACTTTAAATTTCTCCATAGCCTGATAAACAAGATCCGGCCCAAGTAAGGCAGTTTCACCCGCTTCAAACCATCCAATTGGTGATCTGCATTTCCTTTCGTACAGAGCTTCATAAGGTGCCATTTTAATACTTTAATGATAGCTATTGTTGTAAGCAAATTCAATGAGAGGCAAATGGGCATCCCAACTGCCTTGAAAATCTAACGTGCACGCTCGTAGCATATCTTCAAGTGTTTGGATAATACGTTCTGCTTGTCCATCAGTCTGAGGATGGAAAGCCGTACTCAGATTCACCTGTGTACCCAAACTATGCTGAAAAGATCTCCAAAAATGCACAGTAAATTGTGCTCCTCTATCTGATATGATGGAGATTGAAATCCCATGTAACAACACTATATCTTTCACATACAATCTTACATAATCTTCCATTGTATAGGTGGTCTTGACTGTTAGGAAATGCGCCGACTTGGTAAACCTATCAACTATAACCTATATAGAATCAAATTTTCATAGTGTACGAGGCAAACCTGTGATGAAATCCATATTAATCATATCCCATTTCCAGACTGGAAGATTGATGCATTGCATGTAACCCCCTGGTTTCTGATGCTCTACTTTCACTTACTGACAATTTGGGCATTGAGCTATAAATTCTGCAATGTTCTTCTTCATATTTCCCCACTAATACACTTCTTTTAAATCATGGTACATTTTAGTAGCACCCGGGTGAATAGAATAGCGTGAATGATGCGCCCCGGTCATAATTCATTTCCTCAATTCGTCTACATCCGGTACACATAATATACCTTGGCATTGAAGCACCCCTTCGTGTATAAGATCAAATGCCTTTTTCAAATTCTGTTTTACATTCTCTTTTAGTTGCAATAATATAGGATCTGCAAACTGCTTCTCTTTCACTTCAGTTATCAATAAAGATTCAGCCGCATTTTGTACAATAACCCCTTCATCTGAGGATTCGAGAAGACGAACACCTAAGCTGGTTAATTGATGTAGATCTTTGGCTGAATCTTGCTTTTCTATCAATTGGCCACTAGTGCCTCCGATTGCCTTGCGGCTCAATGCATCAGCTACCATATTTGCTTTTCCTGGATGATATAGAATATCAATATCATAATCTTTTAAGAGCTCTAGCCACCTTCGTTGCCTCAAATTGAGTTCCTTCTACTTAAAGATATATTGCAAACTTTTGTGATCAGTATAGATATCAACATGAACTCCATACAAATAATGACGCCATATCTTTAAAGCAAATACCACCGCTGCTAATTTAAGATCATGTGTGGGATAGTTTTTCTTGTGTGGCCGCAACTATCATGAGGCATATGCTATTACATTACCGTGCTGCATCAATACACACCCTAGGCCAATTCCGAAAGCATCACAATACACTACGTAACCCTCGATGCCTTCCGAAAGTACTAACACCGGTGTAGAAGTCAATTTATCTTTCAGCTCTTGGAAACTTCTCTCACATGCATCATTCCACTGAAATTTGACTGCCTTGTGTGTAAGCTTCTTTAAAGGTGCAGCAATTGAAGAAAACCCTTCAACAAATCTTCGATAATAACCTGCCAATCCCAGGATGCTACGAATTTTTGTGGGCGTCGTAGGCCTTGGCCAATTTTTCACCGCCTCAATCTTTTGTGTATCAAATCGAATCCCTTCATCTGACACAATGTGACCCAAGAATGCTATGGATTTCAACCAAAATTCACACTTAGAGAACTTCGCATACAACTTACGCTCTCGAAGAATCTGTAACACCTGTCGTAAGTGTTTACCATGGTCCTCTTGTGACTTTGTCATCTATAAACACCGTCAAGAACACGTCTATAAATGGCTTAAACACCCTATTCATCAAATCCATGAACACAGCGGGTGCATTTGTTAGTTCAAATGACATAACTAAAAATTCATAATGGCCATACTGTGTTCGAAAGGCTGTCTTGGGTACATCTTCTTCTCTGACTCTGACTTGATGGTAACCCGACCTCAAGTCAATCTTTGAAAAACACTTGGCACCCTGTAACTGATCAAACAAATCGTCAACTCGAGGGAGGGGATATTTGTTCTTGATTGTTACCTTATTTAATTGCCGATAGTCAATGCACATTCTCAATGTGCCATCTTTCTTTCGTACAAATAGTACTGGTGCACCCCATGGGGACATACTCGGCCTGATGAAGCCTTTGTCCGGCAAATCTTTCAATTGCTCTTTCAATTCCCGTAATTTTGCTGAGCCATTCTATATGGGGGAATAGAGATAGGCTGAGTGTCTGGAATCACATCAATACCAAATTCTATTTCCCGTTCTGGGGGCAAACCTGTAAGATCTTCTGGAAATACATCAAGATACTCATTGACCACTGGAACTGATTGAGGAGTTGGTGGTTTCTCATCAATATCATGCACTCTCACTAAGTGGAATATATACCCCTTGGATATCATTTTCCTAGCCTTAAGATAGGAAATAAATTTGCCTCTTGGTGCCCCTACATCACCCTTCCATTCAAGAACATTCGTGTGTGGGAAATGAAAATGTACTTTATTCGCGCGGCAATCTATCGTGGCATAACAAGACGCCAACCAATCCATGCCCATTATGATTTCAAAATCCACCATGTCCAGTTCAATAAGATCGGCCAGTGTGTCATAACCACACACAGTTACCACACAATTATGATATACTCTTTTTGCAACAATATAGTCACCGACTGGTGTAGATACTTCAATTGACTTAGTTAATAGTTTTGATGTTCTTTCAAATTTTGCAACAATCAATGGAGTAACATATGATAATGTAGAACCCGGAACAATCCATGCATATACATTATACGAAAATATGGATAATGTACCTGTGACGACATCAGGAGAAGCCTTCGAATTCTGCCGATCCACTAGAGCATAAGTACGATTCTGAGTTCCACTTGAACTGGTCGCCCCTCTGGCACCTCTGCCATGACCCACAGGCTGTACACCTCTGCCTAGGGGAGGAACCGATGATGATGATGCAATGGTTGATCCCGCAGGTCGCGCCACATTACCCAAGCCTCTTCATGGGCAGACTCTCATCATATGCCCCGTCATACCACACCAAAAGCAAACATTTGACCCAAGCTGATATTCACCTAAATGAAACCATCCATATTGCTGACATGGCTGACGAGAAAATCCAGCGATCTGGAACCTTGAATCCCACTACTCTGCCCAATATTACTACCTCTAAACCCTCGATATTGAGCTTGAGTGCCTCCTGTGGAATAAGAGAATGATGGTTTAGGCGGTCTAGGAAACATTCGAGGTCTAGATTCTCCTTAGGACACCATAGACTATCCCATAGGTCTAGCTCTTTTAAAGTGTCCTCGTCCAGATTCATGTACTCTTCTTCTTTGCCTTTGGTCCTCTATCTTTTGTGCGAAGGCCTGAATTCTAGCTATATCCATATATCGATTTAAAGCAGTAACAGTGCAGTCTCTTACCAAATATAGCTCCAGTCTGTCCACATATCGATGTACTCTGTCTGTCATTGTGGCCACTACATTCAGAGCATATCGAGCCAAAGAATTAAATTACAGAATGTATTCTCTGACACTCAGATTTCCTTGACGAAGATTCAATAATTGATCCGCACGAGCCTCTCGGATCTCATAAGGAAGGTAGTGATCAAGGAAAGCCGCTTTAAATTCTTCCCAATTAGGTGGATTTGCACCGATACCACGAGATTTATTCCAATCTTCATGTCACAATATCGCCTCTCCTTTCAATCTATATGGAGCAAGTTCAACTGTTTCTACCCCAGTTACATGCATAACATCTAAAGCCCTTTGAATTTGATCTATAAAGTCTTGCGGATCTTCATTCAGATCTGACCCTATGAATGTGGGAGGGTCTAATTTCAGAAAATCCTGTGTCCGCCGACTAGCTGCCCTAGCCGCACCATCATCACCTATTATTGGACCAGCTCGTCCTTGACTTTGTGCAGCAACCATCTGAGTCAACATTTGTACTGCATTTCTGAGATCTTGTTTAGTAGCATTAACAGGTGCTTCTGCAGGTTCTTCTCTCCTTCTCGGCTCTTCTGAAGCGGGAAAAGTAGAAGAAGCCCGCAATGTAACCTCAGCGTCAGCCCCATCTTGACTAGCTTGGTCAGGTGGTGACCTACTGGTTCCTTATCCGGCAAGTACATCTACTTTCTTACCTTTACCTCTACCTCGTCTTGTAATCGGCATTTTACTATACAAAATAAAACCAAGTCCAATGGTTAGCTATGATTCCACTACAATATTGGCTCTAATGCACGATCTAAGAATTGAAGAACAGAAACCACTCCTAAATGTATCATAGCCTCCTACTAATAAATGTGGTGCACAACACATCGATAAGTAAGACTCTACTAAAACACGGCTTTGTAGACACCCTTAGAATGACCTGCTCTGATACCACTTTTGTCATGACCCGAATTCCATTGGGGCAGACTGGCACCCAAAGTTGATAAGGCCCAAGAGAACCAATCTTTACTCATGTCCATTCATATGCATGACATAAGAAACATCACTACCATGTAAGGACATAAAATGCTAATAGCGGAAATCATGGAACATGTGATACATACATATGTGAAACTTGGCCGTTAGGGCCATCAAGTCAAAATGGACATACATCTCTTATATTCATATACCCACATATGTCTACAAAAGCCTCTAACAGAAGCACATATATAACCATCCTAAATTCAGGACAAGTCCCCATTTTACACAACATTTACAATACCAAAACCAATGTACAACTGTGACTCGAAAAGCCCCGAACCAACTAGAGCTCACCAAAGATCAGTAGATGACCCGCAGCTTACTGTGGAGGTCTACAAGTACCTGTGCCTGCAGCAAGTAAGGTAAGTCCCACAAGGGACGTCAGTACAAAGAATGTACTGAGTATGTAAGGCCATAAGAAACTATATGATACATAAATACTTCAATGGAATCAAATATAAGTGAATAACCAATATGGATGAGTCACCATTCTATATGTATGGAAATATGTACATTACGTGGATTACTTTCTTTACTTTTACGCTCATTCATTAATTTATCACTCACTTCTTCATTCATTACTCATCCTTCCATTCTTACAATGCCCGGGCCCCAAGCCGATCAGTGGGTAATCAACAGTTTTTGGGATCGACCCATGCTAGGCTTTTCTTTTGCCCCTGGGATACCACCCGTAGTAGCGGGATTGACCCATGCTAGGTGTTCTTTTCAACCCTGGGATACCACCCAAGATATTGGGATCGACCCATGCTAGGTATTTTAACCCCTGGGATACTACCCAAAAATAGAGACTTCATGACCTCACTTCTTCAATCTTAGAAATAGTTCATTCGATGATTATGTCATTATGGGAACTTTTGAATATAACATTAGTGGAACTTGGAACCATGTTCATAATATGTGACACATGAATGACAATATATCAAGAATAAGGTCTATATGATTAACAATAGATGATAACCGGAAATGAGATACCTTAGAACATTTCGGAAATGAGTAAGTACCATAACAAGGTGAATACTATATGCTGCAGAAGGATACGGAAAGAGTAACCTTACATACCTTATATTCTCAGTATGAACACTCAATCCTATACGTGAATACAATAGTCCAGCTCCTTCCTTACGTCTTACTCTACAATACAAGTACATACCGGAGCTTAGACTAACAACTAGTTACCATACAAGTGTACAAGACGAAAATGAGCTATATGACTGACGTATAACGTCATGTCACCCTTTAAAATACAATCCACTGCATTCTCATACCAACAACACCATAACATTCCACACATTGACCAAGACATCATACATCAATAGCATTTCACACCATGTTTACCCTTTATGCCTCCTTATTATCATTCCGTCACAATTACCCCATCAAATTGCCTCATAACAACATATGAACAACAATTCATATTTAATATAGTCCAACATGCCTCCATACGACCCTTTAAAGTCATTAAAACGGTATCATAAGTTGATAATTACATCCAAAAAAGGTATAGGGGCCTTCGGGGATAAAAGAGAGACAAAAACATACAAAACGGAATTCTGGTGTGACATGCAAGATGTGGCCGCAGGTGGCCCTTGGAAGTGTCCAGGGGCACCTGCATTGGCATCTGCGCTCGCAGGTGCCTTCGTCTGCGGGGGCGGATGCCCAAATCAGGTCCTTTTTGGGTCCTTTTGTGTAATAAATGGTCCAAGGCCATAAGTAAGCTTTTATTTACATATTTTTGGTCACTTGGATGCCAACAAACATTCATGGTTCCACAACGCACATAAACAACATCAAAACTACACTTTCCTTTCAATACGTCACCAAATTCATGACCAATTTCACAATAACAATTCCAAACATTATACACAAGGATAAAACAAGTTAAGGCTATAATAACATCTCACATGTCAACATGGAATCCATCAAGTTCACTTCCTTCAATACTACAAGTCCATTTTCAAGTTTACAAGGCAAAGCCGTCTCCGATTAAGCAAAAGTACACTGTTTTACACATAGTGACTGTCCAACACTGTGCCAACATAACCAACATAATTTATACATCATCTTAAGCGTATCATATAGTAAACCATGAGAATAAATACTTACCAAAGCTTGCAAGATGATGATCTTGGCCAAAGAGACTAGTTTTTTAGGGTTTGTGTGAGAGAGAAATGTTGGAGAAAATTCTAGAAAATGGCATGTGTATTGTGTTGAATAAAAATCTGATTTTTCTCTTGCTTTATATGGTCCCCTTAAGTCATCCTTAGCCACATACACCACATTAAATGAGGTGCTTACTTGGTCAATTGAAAGAATGGGTCAAATTCCCTTTTGGGCCATGTCTTTTTATGAATTTTGCCCTCATTTGGGCCCAATGGCACATGATTCACTTAAGCCCAACAAATTAATGCATAATTCATCAAACCTCTCATGTTCAAATAATTCCATGAATGTTATAGGAATTAACTAGGTTCGGAAACATACGGTGTGATACATGACTCTTGGTCAATAGATGCAAGAAAGGGACCGATACCCCTAGGGTACCGGATCTCTTAAGTTAGCATGCCTAGTACAAGGGATTTGGTTTAGCTCTCTCCTAGTTGTACTAGAGTGGGTTTTAAAGCAAGACTAGGAACCCGGGTGGACTACCACAGGATGAGACGATAACAAGTGTCGGACGACCCGACTAATTATTTTATCGTCTCGAGAAATTTGATTTTTTTAGTGAAGGAAACAATCGCAAAAGATGCGTAATCGTTGGTCCTTAATGCAATCTATTTTTGTCGTTTGTATGAATAGGTATGTAATGAATGCAATGATAGCGTACATATAATTAAATAAGTAAAGAATAAATAACTGAACAATGTAAAGAACATACATAATACAAAAAATGAATAAAATATACAAGACAATATAAAAATATGTAAAAGTTAAAAACTCCTCAATTGAAAAGATAAACCCATAATGGTTAGAACCTCTATATCCCCAGTGGAGTCATCATTCTGTCGCATCCCTATTTTCGCAACTTCGGGACTAAAAAAGTAATTAATTAAAATTTTTCAAAAAATTTTGAGAATCGCCACCTAATTTTAGGAAAACTAGGAAACCAATTAATTAAATTAATGTAAAATAGTCTGCAAAACCAATTGGATTCTAGGTAAGGGTTCAGGTTATTTCAAAGAGAAGGTGTTAGACACCCTTCGAAATCCACAAAGGTGGCTCTCGGCTAAACTTATTTTTTCAATTGAGCAGAAGATAAAATCATTTTCACAAATATAATAAACATAAAATATATACACAAAGAATGAAATAAAATAATAAATGAAAAAGTAAAACCCATATTATATACATGGGAGGGCTTGGCAATCGATGAAAATTTCTTCATCGGCCAATTAAACTAATAATTGATATTAAATAATTATAAATTATAAAAATAATTGAACTCGAAACATAATTGAACTTGACAAATAATTGAATCTTAAAAATAACATCCGTCTTTTATAATGGGGAGGCCTCGAAAATCCGACGGAAAGATTTTATCATTGGCCAAATATTAAAACTTGAATGAAATGAACAAATAAGTAACTAAACATAAAAACAACATCTGCCTTTTATAATAATGAGGCCTCAAAAATTCGACGAAGAAATTCTTTTATTGGCCAATCAAACTAACACTATTTAAGCGAAAGAGAAAGGCAAGACAATCCCAAAGGAAAATTCACAACAATGACAGACAGAAACAATGAAACAACAAATAAAAATAAAGATCTAGCGTAGGCAACTATAAATGAAGCCAATCAACCATTGAAAAACCAAAAATGTGTCAACCTAATCAAAAGATAACACAAATAATATAAAAAGGCCTAGCAGCAATTAATATCAAAATAAACCAAAACTAACTAATCATCTATATCTATACTATATTAAAAGTGTGAAGGTCCTTATAAATGTTATTTGAACTTTTTTTCCTTCATTAAAAGACTCCGCAATAGACAAAATCGTCCTTTTACTTCTTTCCTCCAATTACAATTTAATTAAATATATAGAGAATTAATATTGGTAAGATTTTTTTTACCTTGTATAAGAGGAAAAGGAATCCTAAAATGTATAACATATACTATATGGTAAAATATATTAGGTGAGAATTATTAATAAATAATACTCCTAAAAGAAAAGAAATAGCAAAAACCCAAACTCTCTAAAGACGGTTGGGGGTTAGTAGCTTTTTATTTTCTTTCTAATTTAATTATATCCAATTTGAATTGGATCACTTCGTTTGGTGGAAAGTCAAAATAAGACTTTATTTAATTTCACAAAACCAACTAAATATTTTATTAAATCCCTAAATCATATGTAAAAATATTATATTAATTCTTTTTCCTTCACGTACATGTCCTTTTTAGGTAAAGTTTTCTTAATAATATTTCTAACTTCTTTAGGTTTGCTCATTTGTTTTAGGTAAGAAATCATAATATTTAACAATTTTAAATTAATTATAATTTTACCTTACATAGAAAATGATTTCTACAATTCTATTTAAGTAATATTTTGGATCAAATTTAAACATAGCTTCTTCTACTTCTACTTTTCTATTTATTTTGATTTTGATTCAAGTTGTCTTTTACATTCATTATTATCATCTTTTCCATCTTTCTTTATTTCTTTTAGTTAATAGCTTTAAAGATTATATATGAATTATATGTAATTAACAATTGACAATGAATTCTCTCCTTTTGATAATTTCTCGTGTTTCTATTTCAGTTGAAAATTTCTGATGGGAAAATTGGAAGGAATAAGTATGTAGCCGCCAAATTAAGTAGCCAAAAAAATCAAAGGTGCATCTCCTTTTTTCTCTTTAGTTAATAGTTGAATCTTTAATTAAACTTATTTGTATTGAAAATTATGTACATGTTCTTTTACTTTTGATTTCTCATCAATTCTTAGCTTCTGCATGTGTTCCCGATTATTTTGATCTCAATACAGGTATGATTATTTTGATCCCAACACAAATATATTTCATTAATTTAACTTGATGTCACTAATTATTTATAGATAACGTTACAAAGTATTAGATTACCAGCTCTTCCTATGAATAAAAGTAATCCAATAAGGCTTTAAAATTCTAAAATATTAAATAATTATTTTATTTTATAAAGAATAATTTCTAGAACTTCGAACGCTAATTTAATATTAAGTAAAGTTGTAACTACAATTAATAATTTGAACTTAAACTAATATATGAAACTTTGGAATAACTACAGATTTGTCATTCTGTTTTCTTATAATTTTAAAATAATATCGTCGGTGAGTATGAACTCTTAGAATTTCAAACCAAATGGGTTAGTCAGATCTCAAATGAATGGGTAAAACAAAAATAGATTTTGAAATTATTTTAATGCAAATATTTGATTTATAAGAAAAAAGCTTGAATTTCATTCTTCATTGTTGGAATTAAAGATAAAAAATAATTTTTTGTTTAAAGTCAATTGTTATTTTTCACTAAATCACTTTTAGTAATATGGACAATAAAGACGGATGGAGGAAATATTAACATAGAATTAAACATGTACCACCAATAATAAAGAGAATTAAGAGGGGACAAGGAAAAAAGGAAATAATATGTTGTAGACTTGTAGCCATTCATTGCATTGAGCAGATGAGACCTTTGCATAAACAAAGTTTCAAGTAAAATATAAAAGAAATAATCAATAATAACTGAGAAGCAACAAAGAAGATTAGTAGTCCTACATAGGTGGAGAAAATGGGTTGTCTTCTTAGATAGTCTTGGGCAATCCTCACCTTTGAGATTGAATTAGATATTGTGTTTATTTCTTCACATGGTATAAGAATTGGACCCATTCTTATTTTTGGCTTCCCTAATCTTAAGGCTCTATGTTATGTTGTCCACGCTCCAAATGTGAGGATATGTGTTAGTGTACCACATTTGTGAAGGAAATAGGTGGTTGTCTCCTTAAATTGTCTTGGACAAGTATCCATTTGTTCACTGTAAAATTGTTTTTTGACTTCACTATGTTTTTTAACTACTTCATTGCAAATTTTATATAGTAGGGGAATAAACGTGCAACGCACGTTCCCATAAACTAGTATATATATAAAAGCAAAAGTAGAAGCAATAGAAGAAGCCAAGTGGCAAGCTATTGAGAAGCCACGTGACAGTTTTAGGATAAAGCTTAATAGGGTTGTAATAAAAAATTTTAATTAAAGGATATTAAATATTTGAATTAGAAAATAATAATGCTTTAGAAGAAATTTATTTTTTCATTAACTTAAACCTAGTAATCATAGTTGAAGAGTCCTAAATAAACTCTAATTATTTCATAATAATAATAATATATTAATAAATAATAGTAGAAGTCATAATATTAGGTTTAGGATGGTATATTTAACAAAAAAAATCATTTTTTTAATCTGAATAGTAAACACATTATCATAAACTTATCCCTCTCAATATTATAAAATATATTAAATATTAAATAAAAGATAATACTATTAATAATAATAACAATAAACAATAATAATTGTAGTAGTAGGAGTAGAAGACATGTAGTAGTAGTAGTACTTTCTTAATTTAGAAAAAAAAAACGTTGTGTTAGTAGTAGTAGTAGTACTACTACTACTAATAATAATAATAATAGGTTATTGAAGAAAAAATATTAGTATTATTATGATAATAATTTTAAAAAAATTATTTGAATGTGAAAATATTAGGGTTTTAGAAGAGAAAAAACATATTTTCATTAGCTTAAAACTAGAAAATCATGATTGGAGAGTAGTAAATAAATTTTAACTATTCGTAAATTTATCCTTTTAAATGTTATAAAATATATTTATATATTAAACATATAATAATAATAATTTAAAAATTATTATTATTATCTCATTGATTTCAAATATTTATCTCAATTCAAATATATAGATAAGATAAATATATATTACATGTGAGAAAAGTAGGGATAAGGAAAAATAATAAACTAATCTTCTTTTAACAAATTAATAGGATATATTTGAATTTGAATTTAAATGGAATGTGCATTGGAATAGGATTCAAGCTTCCTAGGCTCTCTTATATATACTCCTACATCATTAGATTTATTCATGAATTTATTTACTGCATTCTTTAATTCTTCGTCTTTTAAAAATTATTTTTGATTTAGCATTTTTCTTTTTTATATGCAGGAAGAATATGTCATTTTCATCTTTATCTTCCTCCATTAATGTTCAAGGTCCACCAATTTAATCAATCTGTTTTTTCTTAAATTGATAAAAGTCAATCTTGTGCTGTTTTGAACAATGCATATGCATGCATTACATGCTTTGTTGTGTACTAAGCTATCTGAAAATTACAACATGTGGATATTCATGGTTCTATCACAAATATATATTATTTTGTATAATAGTTGTATGCAGTACTTTTCATCTATTTATACATTCTAGATTCACAGATCTTGATCATTTTAAGTTATAAAACAAACATATTTTTGATTTTAGAAAATAGTATTGTTGATATTTTATTTTTATTTGATAAATATTATTATTACAAAAGTACTATCATTTATATATAATATTTTCTATTTACCCCAAAAAATAGCTCAAGATTTTGTGTACCATCATTCTTATCTTTTATCATTGGATTTTTTCAATGGTTTTATGGGTGTGTTCAGTATGGAGAAATATAATTTTCATGGAAAATATTTTTTTAAAAAACAAACTGTTTCTTACTTATTTTTTTATGTTCACTATGCAAATAAAAGATATTTTCATAAAAGCTTTTTTATTACTAATACTAAGTAATAAAAACGAACAAGGACAAAGTGATGAATATGATCGGGGTGGGGTGGGATAGGTTAGGTGGGGGCAAGGTAAGGGGGCGGTCTAGGTGGGTGGGGGTAGGGGTGGTGGTGAATGTAGGTGGGAGTTGGGGTGGTGGTAGGAAAAAAGATTCTTAAAAAATATAAATTAAAGAGTTCAAAAATAATTTGGGTTAGAAAAAAAAGATTTTAAAATTTTTTTCTAAAAATAAAAATAAAATAAAATTTTTTGGGGGAGGGCGGTTTTGTGGTGGGGTGGGTGGTGTAAAGAATTTTAAAAAAAAAAAAATATTTTTTATCTGTTGGGGGAGCCGCGAGGGAGAGTTTGGGGGTAGGGATTAGAATTTATTTAGAAGATATAAAAAAGTATAAATAAAATACTTGAAAATATTAATGATAAAATAAAACAATGAAAAAATTATGAACAATTGAACTTTGTTTGAAAATTTAAAAAAATAATGAATTGTACGTGCTTTTTTTTTTTATTGAATTGAGAGTGATAAAATTTAAATTTTGAAATTAGAGGTTTTGTAATGACACAATTAATTACTTTTAGTGTTTTTGAAATGAAATTGAAACATAAAATTTTTTTATGAAAAAATGCAGTTAGTTGTTGAAGTTCAATTGAAATTTTTTTATGAAAAAATGTAGTTAGTTGTTGAAGTTTAATTGATAGACCAAAAAAAAATTGAAATTTGAAATGAAGATAGGGAATATAATTACATGCCTTAATTTATTGATAAATAACATGATATTCATATTTTTTTTAATATAATATGGTTTAATACGTTGGAACAAGCTATTCAATATAAAATAATTAAAAATAATATTTTAATATTATCCATGCATCACACGAATACGTATACTAGTTTTAATGTAATTTGCATAGAAAATCAACAAAACATATAAAGAAAACAGTCCAAAATAGTGATGATCACAGTAACAACATGACAAGTAATAAAAATAATAAAACTAACAAAACTCATAACAAAACATAAACAGATGACAAAATGCACAAAGCAACAGTGAATAGATACCCAAATATAAAACAATAATAATAAA
Source organism: Capsicum rhomboideum (assembly GCA_031232105.1). Taxonomy (NCBI): domain Eukaryota; kingdom Viridiplantae; phylum Streptophyta; class Magnoliopsida; order Solanales; family Solanaceae; genus Capsicum; species Capsicum rhomboideum. The sequence continues at coordinate 60,437,933 of CP124718.1, forward strand.
ATAATAAATTAACCAAATTTAAAGCAAAACTTAAAAATAATAACCAAATCCATGAAACAACAATGAATAGACACCAAATTCCATTAGCACAGGGAAGTTTCTGGCTGAGTGTCTACCTCAACTCAATGTACCAATATTTTGGAGCTAATAAAATGCTACTCCCTCCGTCTCATTTTATATGGTCTATTTTGATCGGACACAAAATTTAAAAAATAAGGGAAGACTTGGTGATGTATATCAAATTACCCTTTATTAAAAATGTAGTACTATTATCTTTAATTAAGTGGGATCTTATAAGTGGGACCAATAAAAGTAAAAGAGTAATTATGCTTTTAAAAAGTTACCAAATAAGAAAATGTGATTTTTTTTTTGGACGAACTAAAAAGAAAAGTAGGCCACATAAAATGAGATGGAGGAAGTACTATTTTAAATAAAAATATATATATATATATATATATATAGACACCAAATATGAAACAATAATCATTAGAGAAAGTCAAGAATGTGCAAAATCAGTGCAAGCAACAGTTAGTACAAAATAGAGAAACGCACACCCAAACAAAAGAGCTAAAACATATAGAACTATGGGCAAAATACGAAAAGAAAGGAGAAAGTCACCGGAGGATAATCATTTTTCGGCCAGATCTGAAAGTTGATGGAATCCTAATTGTGGTGGTGCGTCGCTTGCCAGTTTGGCTCTTCGCCGGAGCTGTTGGTTAGTCCGAACAGCGAGCTCAATGGAGCTTCATGGATTTGGATTGTGGCTTGGTTGTTGAGCCCATCGGGAAAAGCGAAAAGAGGAAGGGGGTTCGTTCGTCGTTGTCGGAGATGGCGCTGGCGGAGAAGCAACGAAATGACGATGTGGTGGGGACTGATTTTGTGTGTGGTTCGATGTTGTGTTCACCGAAAAATATGGGATTCGTTTGGTGGTGGATGGAGACAGTGGAGTTGCGGTGGTGTTATCGGAGTTGTTGTTTGCCGCCGTTTAGAGGTGGTCCGGTGGTGGTGTGACCGAAAATTTTTTTGAGGAGGGGGTGAAGGCTGGTTTCCAAAATTAGAAAGAGAGAATGAGTTTTTTTAGGGTTTGCCTCATTTGGGAATTTACACCACACTTAATTGTGAAGGGAGTAGATTAGTTTTATGGAGAAAATAAAACCACTCAATAGTAAAATCGTGTGCTTAATACTTTCAAAATCATGGACTACTCAAAATCATGACAATTTGATATTATCCAAAATTATGAATATTTAATTTATGTGTGCAAAAAATATTTTTTTCGTCTTTTATGAATTAACGGATTATAGTAAAGAATAAATTAATTAATGCATTTAATGCAAGATAAGAATATGATTTGAGTTTAAAATAAAATTGATTATTTAATAACTCAAACAACATTTATTTACAAAAACGATTGTATAAAAAAATTAATGACAGTTAATAATTAAAAATTATAATAAATTGATAAATATCCTAACATTTTCAAGAAAAATGATAATTACTAATAACTTGTGTTAAATTGAATCAAAATATGTAAAAATCAAATTTTATACTCTTTAACAAATAAAAAGTATAAAAATATTTATTTTAAAAATGTCGATCCAAAATTGAGTGTCAACACTAACTCTAGCATAATCAGGGTCTCTAACTGAAATGTGAAGAATCATGAGATTACCTATCAATAATAAATTTTATCATAGTAAGGAGAAGTATAATAAAAAACGTACCGACAATCTCGGGTACCAATCCATAACCAACCTGCCACGAGTTATGCAATAATAACCAAACAATAAGTAACCAGATAGCTCAGACAATCAATAACCCCAACTAGACCCCTATAAGCCCGGAGAGGCGCAAGCAAGCAATCAGCAAACAACAACCATAACTTGTATCTATACAGCCTCTCATAAGACCGATAGATACAAACGCCAAATAATTATACTAGTGTTAGGCAATGCATATGAAGAATGAATGCAAGGATAATCCAATACCATATATCAACCAAGTGCCATAACGTACCAAGTGTATACATCTCCTCCAGTTCAATAGCTCGCAAAGGCAGGACCTACGGCAACCATCTTTCTCCGGTGTTGTGGCTCATTGGATGAGGGGGCCCATAGGGGAATTGAGATATCTGTATACGTTGCATGGTCCCAAAGTAGGACTTCCAATAGCCATCATCACTAATCTGCTCCATCCAGTACCAGAGATGTATATATATAGTATCATAAGGAATGCCGAACTTGAACCAGAACTGAATGAGTGTATATTTGTAAATTCATTGCCTGAGATCGAATATGGGATTAAGATAGTATGGTAATGTAGAAAGGGTCAAAATCTTCCTAGTTCGGAGTGAGTAAGTAGTAGTAAATGAGTGGATTAATAATGGACTAGAATTAGCATCGGTCTAATTTCCAAAGTAATATGTTCGATTTAAAATGTCATAATTTCATAATAAGGGTGGTACAACTTCCATTTTCAAAGAACCCATTTTAAAGTTAAGAAAAGTGGGAATAAATCTCTTTTTAGAAAACAGTAGTAAAATCAAGATTTTAATCGGAATCGTACCACTAAATAAGTGTAAATGCACCTAAATGTATGCATGACATCACCAGTATTCCAACAATACAACCGTAAGTATCTACGAATCCATAACTATAACCATGTTCATTTTAAGAATATAGTACTAACATTGTGTCCAATTGGTATTGTAATCACGGCCTCGGACCCAACAATATATAACTCAACAAGGTATTAGTACCATAAATCAGAAAACTAAGGTAATCAAGGGCATAAAGCTACTAGGAGGATCTAATCGGGGAATAACGTCCAATTCACTAAGTAACATAGTAATTCTTATACTAAAGGGTCCTACATGACAATCTTTGGTCAAACAAGTCCATAATCTGGTGTAATAGGATCCTACAACTGTAAGGAGTATTCTAAGCTAAGTTTCGGATCACTTTTTTATTCTAAATCCTCTAAATAGGTCGAGTCATGATATTAATAGGTACAAATCTATCCTACAATCCCTACCTAGCATGCAGTCTATACAATACTTAATCTCATAGAGAAAAGTAGACTGACGCTTACCTCGAAATCGAACTGCAATCTCAAGCCATCCACGAATCGTTCATCTTTATGCCATGATCTCAAAAATGATGTTGCACTATCAAAATAATAATCTACACGTTATTAGCAGTAAAACGACACCCATATTTCTATATAATACTCTGGACCAAAATTTGGATCAAGAATGGGCCCGTGGGGCCTCTAAATAGGATTCCACAATTGAATATGTCACAAGATCTGAGGTCCCTCGAAGGACAAGGAATGCATGCTCAAAATTTGAGCACAAACGGAGCTCGAATCGAGGCCCAAATCAGCCCATAAAGTTAAGAAATTCAAAAACTAATTTCTAGGAATTTACAAGGGAAAGAACAGAATTTGATCGGGAAAAATAATGGGAAATGATCAAGAGGTGTTGAATTATCTTACCTTATCATCAATGGATAATTTCCCACAATTATCCACGCTCCAAGCTCCAAAAATGGCAGAAAAAAGGGTTTTGAATAACAATTTTAGTCGAAAATTATGAAAACTAAAATGGGTATTCTTGAAAAATGAGTAATATGAAGTTATAATCACATAGAAAATGATTACACGATAAAAGCGCATAGAGAATTTTCAAAATCGGAGCTTCCTAGCTTTCAAAATGTCAAAAATATGAAATGGGTTCGATTTGGTCTTATACTCAGCGATGGCCGCTAAAGCGGCACTTTGTCCGCTAAAGCGGCCTGGACAAAGGGTAAAAGTAAATCTAAAGCGGTCAAATGGTCGTTTTGGCGAATCAGTCAAATGGTCAATGGCCGCTAAAGCAGCCACACCAGCACCAACAACTTCCAAAACTTATTTTTGACCCTCAGAATTCATCCAGAAGCGTATGAATATGAACCAATAGTGCAAATTGATCATAAAACACATTTTGGATCCAATGGAATCATCGTATTTATCAAAAAAGGTCATTTACAGTAAATTAACACCTAGGACCCCTATTAGACTAATTAACTCATTTTTGTCTAAACACTCAAAATAAAATATAAAGGCTCGGGATGCGAACTAACTATGCTACTAACCCAAAATTGACATTTAGGACTCAATGGTGCTATCAAAATTTCCATTCGAAGTTGTTTTGACAAAAAGTGGGGCCCTCACCCAATGAGTCAATTTTTATCAATTTCCAACCAATGGCCCAAAATGAGTCTGAAAGCCTCGACACCCGAACCAAGGGTTTCCCTAGACTATAATCCATGTTGCGAAGCTAACGGCGCTGTCAGAATTTTCATTTCAGTCCATTTACTAGGAGTTTTGGTCCAAGACCAATTTCTCAATTTCAAAAGCTCCAAAATAGGAAAATATGCTTAAAACCCAAACTAACTGCCCGACAACCAAACCGATGATTTAGAAAAGTCATAATGTCCTGTGGCCGATGTGGGAAGGCACAAAATGCCAAAAATTGTAACACCCCGTACATTTCTGAACTCACGCGACTACCCTAATGTTCAGGGAATTAATTAAGTTGTGATAGATGGTATATTATTCATGGAAGTTATTGGGCTAAACTAATTATGTGTTAATGGCCTCAATAAAGGCCCAATAATTGAGAAAAACACATGGCCCAAAATGGGTAAATGATCCATTCTTGCTTTGACCAAAGTAAACCCTCAATTATTGACCAAAAGTTGGATAAGGATGACTTCAAGGGCCTATATAAAGGCAAAAAAATCAGATTTTAATCCACAAAACACACATGTCTCATTTCTAGATTTTTCCACAACATTCTCTTCATCCAAACCCTAAGCAACTAGCACTTGTTTGGACAAGATCATCACTTTGCAAGCTTGGGTAAGTTTTTACTCTCATGGATTAATATATTATATGCATAAAATGGTGAATAAATCATATTGGTTATGTTTTTAAAGTGTTGAGCAATTCACTATGGGTGAAACAGTCTACTTTTGCTTAATCGGTAAAGGGTTTTGTCTTATAAATTTGAAAGTGGACTTGTGGTATTGAAGGAAGTGAATTTGACGGATTAAATATCAACATGTAAGATGTGGTTATTCCCTTAATTTGATTCCTCTTTGTGTATCACATTTGAAATTGTTGTTGTGAAATTGTACATGGAACTAGTGGCGTATTGAAGGGAAAAATGTAGTTTTGTGATGTTTATGTGCATTGGGGTATGGCTGTTTGTTGGCATCCAAGATAACTTAAAATATGAAAAGAGAAGCTTAATTAAGACCATGGACAATTCATTGCGAAAAAGGACCCGAAAATAACCCCTGGAGGCTGAAACGGGCACCCGCGGTAAAAGGGTTTTGTCTTATAAATTTGAAAGTGGACTTGTGGTATTGAAGGAAGTGAATTTGATGGATTAAATATCAATATGTAAGATGTTTTTATTCCCTTAACTTGATTCCTCTTTGTGTATCACATTTGGAATTGTTGTTGTGAAATTGTACATGGAACCGGTGGCGTATTGAAGGGAAAAATGTAGTTTTGTGATGTTTATGTGCGTTGTGAAACCATGGATGTTTGTTGGAATCCAAGATAACTTAAAATATGAAAATAGAAGCTTAATTATGACCATGAGTCATTCATTGCGAAAGAGGACCCAAAAATGACCCCTGGAGGCTGAAATGGGCACCCGCCCTCGCGGGCGGGGCACCTGCGGGCGCAGATGCCAACGCAGGTGGCCCCTGGACCAGGAAAATGGTCACCTGCGGATGTACGTCACCCACCTACGGGCGCAGGTGGCTTCGCAGGTCAGACCAGAACTCTGTTTTGATTGTTTTTACTTCTCTTTGACCTCCCAAGGCCCCTATACCCTTCTTAGATGCAATTATCAACTTGTGGTACCTTTTAAATGACTTTAAAGGAGTGGACCGAAGGTATTTTGAATGGTATCAATTATGGATTGTCTTTAATGTGTTATTGTGAAAGCTATGGAGATGACTTGGTAGAGTAAATGCAACGTGGTTGTTAATGAGGAAGTGTAAGTATAAATTTGGTGTGAAATGCTATTGGTTTATGATGTCTTGGTTGATGTGTGGCATGTTGTGGTGTTGTTGGTATGGTAATGCAGTAAATGGTATTGTAAAGGGTGAAATGACGTTATATGGCAGTCATGTAACTCATTGTCGTCTTATGCACTTGTAATGTAGTTAGTTGTTAACGTGAGTTCCGTTATGTACTTGTGTTGTAGAGTAAAACATAAGGAAGGAGCTGGATTATTGTAATCACATATAGGACTGTATATTCATATTGAGAAGATAAGGTATGTAAGGTTACTCTTTTCGTATCCCTCTGCCGCACATAGTGTTCACATTGTCATTGTAGTTGTTCCATTCCGAAATATTCGAAGGTATCTCATTTCAGGTTGTAATATATTGTTATTCACATGTTTCTTATTCATTGACCATTTGCTATTCATGTGTCACATAATTGGGGACATTGTTCTAAAGTTCCAATAATATTAACTCAAGTTCCAATAATGATGTTACAACCACCAATGTATCAATCTCACACAAGTAAAGGAATGAAGTAATGTGTATATTTATTTCTTAGAGGCCGGGTGGTAGCTCAAAGAGACGATCAAGATGATTGTTGATATAATACGTTATATTATGTTATGGCCCACCGATGAGGTGGATGATTTTACTATGGCCCACTGATCCGCTGGATGAATGGTAACAATGATGAACGTAAAAGCAAAGAAAGTATATCACTTGAATGAAAGTATATATGAATGATATTATATGAATAATAATGATATGAATGAATGATCGAAAATGAAAATAACGAAAGCAATGTACATAGTTCCACATATACAGAATGGAGGTTTATCCATATTGAATACTCACTTGTACTTGATATCATTGAAGTACTTATGTATCATGCAGTTTCTTACAGCCTTACATACTCAGTACATTCTTCGTATTGACGTCCCTTGGGGGACTTACCTTACTTGCTGCAGGCACTGGTACTAGTAGACCTCCACAATAGGCTGTGGGTCATCTACTGATTATTGGTGAACTCCAGTTTGGTTCGGGGCTTTCAGAGTCACATGTGTACATGTTGGTTTTGGTACTATATAAATGTTGTATAAAGCGGGGACTTGTCCCGACTTTAGGATGGTTATGTAAATCTATCCATTAGAGGCTTTGTAGACGTTGTTAGACATTGAAGGCATGTATGTCCATTTTGACTTGATGGCCCTAACGGCCAAGTTTCATGTATATCATATGTTTTCCATGACTTCCGCCATTGGTATCTTGTAACTACATGAGATAGAATGTTATTCACTCAGAGATATGCGTACGAATGTACATGAAAGAAGATTGGTTCTCTCGGGCCTTAACGACTTTGGGTGCCAGTCCGCCCCGTTGGAATTCGAGGCGTGACAAAAATGCATAGAAACCAAGAAAATGCCTAGAGGGTCATTATAATATCCACTACTAAAAAGACTTTCGTTCGCGAAAGTCAATGTATAGAAAGAGCCCGAAAGCTTAAAAGGACGAGGTACTAGGCTCGCAAGCCCCAAGCAAGCTTCCCCAGATAACCCCTAAGGCCAAACAACGTTTCTAAGGAATTTTGCCAAAGGTATCCCTTTTTCCTTCACATCCTTACTTTACTTTCTAAGAAGCCAAAAAATCTTCTCCCACAACCAACTAGCCTCCAACTGAACCGAGAATGACTGAAGCATGCAAACCCAAACCACACATACTGATGTCACACAGATACAAGCACAGTAAAGGAGATACTCAACCAGGCTAAAGACAACCCAGGCATGAATCATAAAGCCAACTCCAAACTCCAAATCTATCATTCTCTTGCCTTCCCAAGACTGATGTCTACTCTGAACTGCACCAAATCTCTCCAGCTTAACCTGAGTTCTGAATACTCAAATGGTGATGACTAGTGTCTGCGATCTCTACCAAGCCGCTAACTAGTTTGGATGACCCTCAAAACCAATAGTCATGAATTCGAAGCACAAGCTCTTAAAACTGAATGATCCGCTCCAGAAAACCCCACCAACTGTGGGTGAAACCATGCTAAGCCAAACTTGGGTACACTTCCTCCACTGGGAGGACAATCAAAATTCTGACAAAAACTAAGAACTAAGGCCAAAAGAAGTAGAAACCAATACCATGTGCCAACAGACCATCCTCCAAGCATTTATCGAAGTCAATTTATCTGAACTGGAGAAGACTAAATCGGTAGGCAAAAAGTAGGCTTAGTCAGTTTGTCAACAAATGCTTAACTGAATCAAATCTCAAAATAGAGGCTACAACCAAGTTATGCAATCCATATCTGTAATCTCAACATCAAAGCTAAACTACTCGATCTCAACTATCCAAACCGATCTTGTTGACGAGTAAGCATCCATGCTCCAAAATCTATCACAACTTCCAAGCCGTCATTCAAATGAGTCAAAAACCACAATTGGAGCCAACAAGTCTTCACAAATATCAAACATCCAAATCAATCTTACCATCTGAAATCAAGCATATACCCAATGGTTCTCACAAAGGATGGAACTAAAATATTACCGAAGAGTATAATCACAACTGAAGAAAACCACAGGCTAAAGATACGAGCAATAAAACCCACATCCGCCGAAGGCATAATACATCAGGGCATAACCAAGAACTCACCAAGGCTACAAGGAGTACCAATGATAGCTAAAACTCGAGCAACTCAGAAAAATACAATTTCATTCTAAATTTGGTCGAACCAATACTCAATCTATGGAAACGAATACTCATTCCCAAGAGACACCCATTTTGGTTACCAACAAGTGATACACAAGCGTATACCACCAAGCAGAAATATTCCACGAAGTCATATTCGAACGAACAAATGTTGAAATAAGAAATTTCTGAATTTTCCTATTTAAACCATCCTTAACTCAAATGAACTATGAACTAGGTCATAGAAAGAATGGAGTACCCAACTCAACACCGATACCAAGATCAAGACTACTATCGGATGACAAATCTGACAATTCCGAATAACGAATTCCAAAGTTATTAACAATAGGAGAGGGCTATAGAAAAGGGATTGCTGAAGCTAGGATCACTACAAAACCAGGGAAGGCCAAACTTTCCTTCACTTTCAAAACCCACTCAACAACTAATCTAACCTTACCAAAAGAGAAGGGAGACCAACCAACCAAGGTAGCCGACAAAGCCAAACGGTCAAGAATTGCAAGAAAGGGATACTAACTAGATAACGCTGGTCTAGCCATCCAACAAGTAAGAATCAATAACAACCAAAGTAATAATAGTAATAATAGTAACACCAGTGTAAAGTGCAGATGGTACAAAAATGGAAAACAACCAGTACCACTCTAGGATCACATCAAGGCCAATATTCCAAAGGAAAGGGAATTTTTACCAAGTGCTACACCCCAAGGAAATCACAATACTGATCCACTCAATCCACTACTAAAAGAAAATATCTAGGAGGGTAGTCATAGAAGCATAAATCTACACAAAGGCTAATAATAATCAATATAGTATATCAAGACATTTAACCACCGATGGGTATGAAAACCCCAACTCAATTCAAATAAGATTGAAGGGATAGAAAATTAAAAGCGCATATATAAAGATGAAATCCAAAGTTAAAGTCCCTGCCCTGCCCAAAGAAGTACAAATCTGAATGCTCCCGAACCCGAACTAAGCGTTTGAACGATCAACTAAAATATAAAAAACACTGCCTCTAACCGAAGGGACAACATCCCTAAGAGACTGATCTGGGTGAGCTGACTGACCAATAATCCCATGCCGAGGACACTCTCTGGACCAATGACCAATCTCTCTGCAGTTGTAACAAACCCCTGAATCTCTAACCTAGCGAGAAACACGAGCTGACCCAATTGGCTGACTAGCTCATGCCGGGGGCACTCTCTAGACCAATAGCCAATCTCCCCACAATCAAAACATGCCCCTGGAACTCTCTAATCTACTAAACCTGCTGACCCAGAATGGCAGCCACAGCCCAAAGACCTAGATCAAATACGCTGTGATATCTTACTAGAACTATGTCCACTGTGATACAAGATCAAGTCCACAACACACAATATGCAGCAATCAGCCACGAAAACCAGCCAACCAACAACAAGAGAATCCAACAAACATAAGATTTAACAAGTTGAACACAATGCTAGTGAATCGAAAGAGCCTCACCCGGCTTCACTAGACTTCAAGATCTCAAAGACAACAACAACAAGATAATAAAAGATAGATAACTTGACATATAATATTCAAGAGACTAAGAACCCTAACATCAAGAAAGGACCCTAAGACTATTGAATATAAACACCAAGTTCTTACTTAGACCAAGAGGAACTCAATGACCTCAAGATCCTTATTTCTAGCCAAGATACAACACAAGTATCCCTCTCCTTTGTGGACTGTTTTGAGAGAGAAAGAGAGCCCTAAGTGTTACAAGTCTTGTGATTCAAATGTCAAAATGGAAGAACTACTCAAAATAACCCTAATGTGTTCTATTTATATTACAAGGTAAAATGAAGCCAAAAAGACTAGTTTGCCCTTCTCCAATATGCCGCCCCCTTGGAGTGTAAGTTTATTACACTCCAAGGTCCCACTTCACACTTAAAACATTTAGATCCTTTGGAGGTTCAATAACCAACTCACACACGGCCATTTGCATGAACAAGGCTTGGAGTTTTTGTAACTCCCAAGCTTGGCTTCGTGTGAAAGGTCGTGTACTTGTGGAGCTTGTCCCACCCGTATCATCCTCTCCATCTTGAGAGAAATTTGACCTCAAATTCAGCATTTGGTCATCGTCTACCGCACTCATGAGAGAGAGATCACAAACGTTGAAAGTGTGGTGCACTTGATATTTCGGTGGAAGGTCAATCTTGTAGGCGTTGTCATTGATCCTCTCAAGTACTTGGAAAGGCCCGTCACCCCTAGGCATCAATTTGGACTTTCTTTGAGATGGAAACCGATCCTTCTGAAGATGCACCCACACCCAATCTCCCGGTTCAAGAATGAATTCCTTTCTTCCCTTGTTTGCCCTCCTTGCCATGTCTTGGTTTTTCTACTCAAGTTGAAGCCGCACCTTCTCATGTAACTTCTTCATAGAATCTGCCCGCTTGCTTCCATCTAAGCTAATCATGAGATCACTTGGCAAAGGCGTTAAATCCAAAGGGGTGAGGGGGTTGAGGTCGTATACACACTCAAAGGGAGTCATTCCCGTACTTGAGTGTATGACACGGTTATAGTCAAACTCAATCAATGGCAAGTGCTCTTCCCAAGAAGTCATTTTTCCCTTAACCATGGAACGTAGCATAGCACCCAAAGTCCTATTTACTACTTCCGTTTGGCCATCGGTTTGTGGGTGGCAAGACGTAGAGAATAACAACTTGGTACCAAGCCTACCCCACATAGACTTCCAAAAGTGAATTAGGAATTTAGAGTCCCTATCACTCACAATGGTCCTCGGGACACCATGCAATCTAACAACATTATCAACAAATAATGAGGCCACGCTAGGGGCATCATCACACTTAGAGCAAGAAATAAAGTGCGCCATTTTAGAAAACCGGTCGACTACAATAAAAATACTATCCCGACCTCGTCGAGTCCTTGGCAGCCCCAACACAAAATCCATAGATATATCAAGCCAAGGACGTAGAGGAGTGGGCAGCAGGGTGTACAACCCGTGAGGGAGGAGCCGAGATTTGGCTCTCTTGCATTCTACGCATTGGCCACAAATCCTAACCACATCCTTGCACATTTTGGGCCAATAGAATTGCTCCCACAATATTCCGAGGGTCTTTTCAACCCCAAAATGACCCATTAGACCGCCATCGTGTGCTTCCCTCACAAACAACTCTCTCCAAGAGCTAGAAGGCACACACAATCGTCTACCTTTAAATAAGTAACCATCAAACTTGGCATAGGGATTTGAACCCCTAGCTGATTCCCACTTGTCCCTACCTAAGTCTTCGTATTCCCTAAATATAGGAGCAAAGTGAGGGTCCTTGGGATACAACTCTCTTAAACTCTCAAAACCCATCAATTTTGTTGACAAAGTGGACACAAGCACATGTTTTCTAGACAAAGCATCGGTTACTATGTTGTCCTTACCCCTTTTGTATTGGATAACATAAGGGAAGGTCTCAAGCAACTCAATCCATTTGGCATGCCGTTTGTTAAGCTTGTCTTGGTCCCGAAGATGCTTTAAGGATTCATGGTCCGTTCGGATCACGAACTCCTTAGGCCATAAGTAGTGTTGCCAAGTGGCCAAGGCTCTAATCAAGTCATATAACTCTAAATCATACGTGGAGTAGTTTAGAGTTGCTCCTTTGAGCTTTTCGCTAAAGTAAGCAATGGGTTTCAATTCTTGCATCAAAACAGCCCTTATGCCTACTTTACTCGCATCGCACTCGACCTCGAAGGTCTTATCAAAGTTGGGCAATTGTAACAAGGGTGCGGAGATGAGCATCGCTTTCAAGGCTTCAAATGCCTTAGCTTGCTCGACACCCCACTTGAAGGGTTGTTCTTTCCGAATGACCTCGGTCAAGGGGGCTGCTATGGTGCTAAATCCTTTGACAAACCTTCTATAAAAACTAGCCAACCCGTGGAAGCTTCTTACTTCTCCAACGGTTTGTGTGGTTGGCCAATTTTTGATAGCATTTATCTTGGATTCATCCACTTCGACCCCTCTTGAACTAACAACAAAACCCAAGAAAATAACTTCATTAATGCCAAAAGAGCACTTTTCCAGATTTGCATACAATTTTTCCTTTCTAAGGACATCAAGCACACATTGTAAATGCATCACATGCTCTTCTAAAGACTTACTATACACCAAGACATCATCAAAGTAGACAACAACAAACTTTCCAATAAATGGCCTCATCATATGATTCATTAGCCTCATAAAAGTACTTGGAGCATTTGTTAGGCCGAATGGCATAACCATCCATTCATAGAGACCAAACTTGGTCTTGAAGGCGGTTTTCCATTCATCACCGGGTTGCATTCTTATTTGGTGATAGCCACTCCTTAAATCAATCTTGGAAAACAAACATGAACCATTCAACTCATCTAGCATATCATCTAACCGAGGAATAGGGTGGCGATATTTTACCGTAATTTTGTTGATGGCCCGGCAGTCCACACACATGCGCCACGTTAAATCCTTTTTGGGCACTAATAGCACCCAAACCGCACACGGACTCATGCTCTCCTTGACATACCCTTTGTTGAGGAGCTCCTCAACTTGACGTTGCAATTCCTTGGTGTCCGTAGGGTTGCTCCTATAAGCCGGCTTGTTTGGCAATTGTGATCCCGGCACAAAGTCAATTTGGTGCTCAATTCCTCGAAGCGGGGGCAATCCTTGCGGAAGTTCCTTAGGAAATACATCCTCATAATCCTGCAACACACAAGAAATCAAAGGAGAAATGGAAGAATTAGTGGGGCTAGTATTAAAACAATGAGCCAAGAGTAACATAGGTGTGTCCTCATCATGATCCACGAAGAGTTCCTTCTTCCTAACCAACATCACCATGTTTCCCGTCCCCTTTATCATTGAGGTAGCCTTGGATGACCCCACTGCCCCACCTACGGCATTCCCTCCCTTCTCCCCCTTTTCGGATTCCCTTCCCTTTTCCTTCAATTCTCTCATCCTTTGATGCCACTCATTTACTTGGGAAGGTGAAAGAGGGTGAAGTGTAACCTTTCGACCATCCTTCTCAAGTGTATATCGATTATTCCTCCCATCGTGTTTGGTAGACCTATCATATTGCCATGGTCTACCTAGCAACAAGTGACATGCTTGCATTGGTATCACATCACAAAGCACTTCATCGTGGTAGTTTCCCACCTTAAACCGTATCACACATTGCCTTGCAACCCTTAATTCACCACAATCATTCAACCATTGTAACTTGTAAGGACTAGTGTGCGGGGTAGTTGGTAATTTCAAGAAGTTTACCATAGCATTACTTACAACATTTGTACAACTACCACTATCGATCACCAAGGTACACACACTCCCCTTTACAAGACATTTAGTATGGAAGAGATTTTCCCTTTGGCTTGGGTCATCTACTGCCATACTAATCATGACACGCCTAACCACAAAGTTTGGAACCACACACTCCCCTTCTTGCGGATAAACATCTTCACCATCATCACCATCATCATCATGTGGTCCATCATCGGTCTCCTCTCCATCTTGAGGCTCGGCCTCATCTTCTCCCCTTTCGAGACCCACCTTCTCACCAAGGTAATACACTCTCCCTTCCCGTAGGATCACATTGCGCCGGTTTGGACATTCATTGGCCTTATGCCCCCAACCTTGGCACTTGAAACATTGGAATCCCTTTGGGTTAGGATACTTGTGAGCCTCCGGTTTTGGAGGGAATTTAGGGACTATTTTGGGCTCGGGCAGCCTCGTAGTGGCGGGTTGGTCCTTGTTTTTGGGCCAACCCGAGGGGGCTTGTCCCCTTGCCTTGAAGGATGATCTCTCTTTAAGTTCTCTTTCAATCTCAAGAGCCGCTTGGAAAATACCGTCAACGATTTTAAACTTGTGAAGGGTTAAATGAGTGGAGATCTCTTTGTTCAACCCACACTTGAACCGGATGATGTCGTGACTGATTTGCTCCCCACGATGATCAAGTTTCAACATGAGTTGTTGAAACTCATCAAAATATGCCATCACACTCTTGTTACCTTGACGCAAGCCATACAATCTAGCAAGCAACTCATGGCGATATCTCTCGGGAAGGTATCGTTGCCTCATCAAGTACCTCAACCGATACCAAGGTGGTGGCTGCCCATCAACTAGTTCATTACCAAATCGCTTGACGTACTCCCACCAAGTGTTAGCATAACCCTCAAAGTGAGCTATAGGATAACTTCCTTTCTTTTCTTCCGAGATATCATTAACTTGGAAGACTTTGTCACAAGCCGATTCCCAAGCTAAGTATGCCTCGGGGTCACTTTCACCCTTAAAGAGAGGTAGATTCAACTTGATGGTGTTGATGCCTACATCCCTCTCATCGTGTCGGTTTCCTCATTCTTCATATCCATGGTATCTCCGTTGAACTCCTCTTCCCCTTCTCGCCTCCTCCTCCCTCATGTAAGTATCATCAAAGGCCCCGTACCCTTCATACTCCTCCCTACCATACTCCTCAAGGTGGGCTGGTCGGTTTTGGATATTTGGAATTTGATTTGGGGGTATTGGATTTTGTGGAGGTGGTGGTCTTTGGTTTAATGGAGCTTGGAATGGAAGGTTCGAATTTAGTGGTGGAATTTGACGTCCAAATCCCTCTTGTGGAATTTGAGGAGCTTGGAAATGTATTGGTCTAGTGGGGTCACGGTTTGGAGGGAAAAAGGTGGTTTGGCTTGCGGCATTTAGTGGAGCTTGAGGTGCATTTAGCATTTGGTGGACTGTTTCGGGGGTGATGGTTGCGGAGGAAGTCCTATCATGCCCATTGGTAGAAACATGTAGAGGAGTAGAAGGACGAGAGTTCCTTTGACTCTCCACTTGTTCTAACCTCCCACTAATAGTCGACACCTCTTCCTTGATGGCTGCCAAGTTCCCTCTCACGGCCCCAAATTCCAAATTCAACCTTTCAAGTGTCCGGGTAACGGCCTCAAGAGTGACCCTCATAGAGTCAAGTGCATTAGTATCCACGTTATGGGACGTGGTCCCTTCCATTGTCAAGGTATTATACTCTTTAGATCACCACATTCTTGAGTTCCACAAGTGTTGTAAATTGGCTAGTAACCGTGAATCCTTTGAGGTATGAGTAAGCTCTTATCCGGAGTGGATTTTTGTTTGAAGACTCAAAGAATTCTTGTCGGACTAGAACTAAAAAATAGCAACGTATTCAAAAGATAAAAAGGCACTCAAGTAATCGTTGACACGAACAAACGAATTCAAAGGACTAATCGACAACCTAGTAGGAATGTACTAGTTTGTTAATTAGTTCTAGAACCAAGTAAAGGAAACCAAGAATCAACAATTAGCAACTAGAATAATATCCAAAGTTGAGCTTAGGGGTGACGTGGCAGCAAGCAATTGGCCTTGGACCCACACGGTTTGTATATATAACTTATATGTATATTTTATTTTTTTGTGTCTCAAATCTGAAATTCAATATTCATACAACTTGTGATGGATGACAATGTGTTTTGGAGGGAAAAATAATAGTCTTGTAGCCTTTTCAACCTTTCAAACTCAAAGGGTGAGGTTTTGATACGGGTGGGACAAGCTCCACAAGTACACGACCTTTCACACGAAGCCAAGCTCGGGAGTTACAAAAACTCCAAGCCTTGTTCATGCAAATGGCCGTGTGTGAGTTGGTCATTGAACCCCCAAAGGATCTAAATGTTTTAAGTGTGAAGTGGGACCTTGGAGTGTAATAAACTTACACTCCAAGGGGGCGGCATATTGGAGAAGGGCAAACTAGTCTTTTTGGCTTCATTTTACCTTGTAATATAAATAGAACACATTAGGGTTATTTTGAGTAGTTCTTCCATTTTGACATTTGAATCACAAGACTTGTAACACTTAGGGCTCTCTTTCTCTCTCAAAACAGTCCACAAAGGAGAGGGATACTTGTGTTGTATCTTGGCTAGAAACAAGGATCTTGAGGTCATTGAGTTCCTCTTGGTCTAAGTAAGAACTTGGTGTTTATATTCAATAGTCTTAGGGTCCTTTCTTGATGTTAGGGTTCTTAGTCTCTTGAATATTATATGTCAAGTTATCTATCTTTTATTATCTTGTTGTTGTTGTCTTTGAGATCTTGAAGTCTAGTGAAGCGGGGTGGGGCTCTTTCGATTCACTAGCATTGTGTTCAACTTGTTAAATCTTGTGTTTGTTGGATTCTTTTGTTGTTGGTTGGCTGGTTTTTGTGGCTGATTGCTGCATATTGTGTGTTGTGGACTTGATCTTGTATCATTTGGTATCAAAGCAAGACCGGTTGTGTTCCAACACAACCCATCTTGGGCTTGTTCTCGGATTAAACAAACAAAAAAAAATTCTGAAATCTGTCCATTGAAGACAAAACCGAGAATGTTGTTGTATGTTTAGATCTAGGTGTTATTTTGCTTGTTTAGTGTGTTTCTAGTGTTGGTTTCTTTCTCACCCACACTCAAGTGTCTAGATCTAAAAGTTGAGCTTGAAAACTTGACCATTGTTGTCGTGACTTGAAGTGGCTGAAAGTTGTATGTTGTTGATGACAAAAATTGATGGTTGTGTGTTATGTGCTTGAAGAAGTTGATGAAGGTGTTCATCTTTTAAACTTGTTCATCTTGTTGTGTTCAAGTTGCAACACAAGTCATAAAGTTGTTGGTGAAAGACTTGCACCCATCACTTCCTAGTCCTTTCAACCACTCTTCCCTAATTCAAGGAGCCTTGTTTTGTGGGACTAGTTAGTCAAACATCACCCTTTGAGTTTGAAAGGTTGAAAAGGCTACAAGACTATTATTTTTACCTCCAAAACACATTGTCATCCATCACAAGTTGTATGAATATTGAATTTCAGATTTGAGACACACAAAAAAAAAAATAAAAAAAAATATACCTATAAGTTATATATACAAACCGTGTGGGCCCAAGGCCAATTGCATGCTGCCACGTCACCCCTAAGCTCAACTTTGGATATTATTCTAGTTGCTAATTGTTGATTCTTGGTTTCCTTTACTTAGTTCTAGAACTAATTAACAAACTAGTACATTCCTACTAGGTTGTCGATTAGTCCTTTGAATCCGTTTGTTCGTGTCAACGATTACTTGAGTGCCTTTTTATCTTTTGAATACGTTGCTATTTTTGGTTCTAGTCCGACAAGAATTCTTTGAGTCTTCAAACAAAAATCCACTCCGGATAAGAGCTTACTCATACCTTAAAGGATTCTCGGTTACTAGCCAATTTACAACACTTGTGGAACTCAAGCATGTGGTGATCTAAAGAGTATAATACCTTGACAATGGAAGGGACCACGTCCCATAACATGGATACTAATGCACTTGACTCTATGAGGGTCACTCTTGAGGCCGTTACCCGGACACTTGAAAGGCTGAATTTGAAATTTGGGGCCGTGAGAGGGGACTTGGCAGCCATCAAGGGAGAAGTGTCGACTATTAGTGGGAGATTAGAACAAGTGGAGAGTCAAAGGAACTCTCGTCCTTCTACTCCTCTACATGTTTCTACCAATGGGCATGATAGGACTTCCTCCGCAACCATCACCCCCGAAACAGTCCACCAAATGCTAAATGCACCTCAAGCTCCACTAAATGCCGCAAGCCAAACCACCTTTTTCCCTCCAAACCGTGACCCCGCTAGACCAATACATTTCGAAGCTCCTCAAATTCCACAAGAGGGATTTGGACGTCAAATTCCACCACTAAATCCGAACCTTCCATTCCAAGCTCCATTAAACCAAAGACCACCACCTCCACAAAATCCAATACCCCCAAATCAAATTCCAAATATCCAAAACCGACCAGCCCACCTTGAGGAGTATGGTAGGGAGGAGTATGAAGGGTACGGGGCCTTTGATGATACTTACATGAGGGAGGAGGAGGTGAGAGGGGGCAGAGAAGTTCAATGGAGATACCGTGGATATGAAGAGAGAGGAAACCGACACCATGAGAGGGATGCAGGCATCAACACCATCAAGTTGAGTCTACCTCTCTTTAAGGGTGAAAGTGACCCCGAGGCATACTTAGCTTGGGAATCGGCTTGTGACAAAGTATTCCAAGTTAATGATATCTCGGAAGAAAAGAAAGGAAGTTATCCTATAGCTCACTTTGAGGGTTATGCTAACACTTGGTGGGAGTACGTCAAGCGGTTTGGTAATGAACTAGTTGATGGGCAGCCACCACCTTGGTATCGGTTGAGGTACTTGATGAGGCAACGATACCTTCCCGAGAGATATCGCCATGATGTCCCGAGGACCATTGTGAGTGATAGGGACTCTAAATTCCTAAGCCACTTTTGGAAGTCTATTTGGGGTAGGCTTGGTACCAAGTTGTTATTGTCTACGTCTTGCCACCCACAAACCGATGGCCAAACGGAAGTAGTAAATAGGAATTTGGGTGCTATGCTACATTCCATGGTTAAGGGAAAAATGACTTCTTGGGAAGAGCACTTGCCATTGATTGAGTTTGCCTATAACCGTGTCATACACTCAAGTACGGGAATGACTCCCTTTGAGTGTGTATACGGCCTCAACCCCCTCACCCCTTTGGATTTAACGCCTTTGCCAAGTGATCTCATGATTAGCTTAGATGGAAGCAAGCGGGCAGATTCTATGAAGAAGTTACATGAGAAGGTGCGGCTTCAACTTGAGAATAAAAACCAAGACATCGCAAGGAGGGCAAACAAGGGAAGAAAGGAATTCATTCTTGAACCGGGAGATTGGGTGTGGGTGCATCTTCGGAAGGATCGGTTTCCATCTCAAAGAAAGTCCAAATTGATGCCTAGGGGTGACGGGCCTTTCCAAGTACTTGAGAAGATCAATGACAACGCCTACAAGATTGACCTTCCACCGGAATATCAAGTGCACCACACTTTCAACGTTTGTGATCTCTCTCTCGTGAGTGCGGTGGATGATGACCAAATGCTGAATTTGAGGTCAAATTCCTCTCAAGATGGAGAGGATGATACGGGTGGGACAAGCTCCACAAGTACACGACCTTTCACACGAAGCCAAGCTCGGGAGTTACAAAAACTCCAAGCCTTGTTCATGCAAATGGCCGTGTGTGAGTTGGTTATTGAACCTCCAAAGGATCTAAATGTTTTAAGTGTGAAGTGGGACCTTGGAGTGTAATAAACTTACACTCCAAGGGGGCGGCATATTGGAGAAGGGCAAACTAGTCTTTTTGGCTTCATTTTACCTTGTAATATAAATAGAACACATTAGGGTTATTTTGAGTAGTTCTTCCATTTTGACATTTGAATCACAAGACTTGTAACACTTAGGGCTCTCTTTCTCTCTCAAAACAGTCCACAAAGGAGAGGGATACTTGTGTTGTATCTTGGCTAGAAACAAGGATCTTGAGGTCATTGAGTTCCTCTTGGTCTAAGTAAGAACTTGGTGTTTATATTCAATAGTCTTAGGGTCCTTTCTTGATGTTAGGGTTCTTAGTCTCTTGAATATTATATGTCAAGTTATCTATCTTTTATTATCTTGTTGTTGTTGTCTTTGAGATCTTGAAGTCTAGTGAAGCCGGGTGGGGCTCTTTCGATTCACTAGCATTGTGTTCAACTTGTTAAATCTTGTGTTTGTTGGATTCTCTTGTTGTTGGTTGGCTGGTTTTCGTGGCTGATTGCTGTATATTGTGTGTTGTGGACTTGATGTTGTATCAGGTTTGACTAACTAGTCCCACAAAACAAGGCTCCTTGAATTAGGGAAGAGTGGTTGACAAGACTAGGAAGTGATGGGTGCAACTCTTTCACCAACAACTTTATGACTTGTGTTGCAACTTGAACACAACAAGATGAACAAGTTTAAAAGATGAACACCTTCATCAACTTCTTCAAGCACATAACACACAACCACCAATTTTTGTCACCAACAACATACAACTTTCAGCCACTTCAAGTCACCACAACAATGGTCAAGTTTTCAAGCTCAACTTTTAGATCTAGACACTTTAGTGTTGGTGAGAAAGAAACCAACACTAGAAACACACTAAACAAGCAAAATAACACCTAGATCTAAACATACAACAACATTCTCGGTTTTGTCTTCAATGGACAGATTTCAGAATTTTTTTTTAATTTTTTTTTTATTTAATCCGAGAACAAGCCCAAGATGGGTTGTGTTGGAACACAACCGGTCTTGCTTTGATACCAAATGATACAAGATCAAGTCCACAACACACAATATGCAGCAATCAGCCACGAAATCCAGCCAACCAACAATAAGAGAATCCAACAAACACAAGATTTAACAAGTTGAACACAATGCTAGTGAATCGAAAGAGCCCCACCCGGCTTCACTAGACTTCAAGATCTCAAAGACAACAACAACAAGATAATAAAAGATAGATAACTTGACATATAATATCCAAGAGACTAAGAACCCTAACATCAAGAAAGGACCCTAAGACTATTGAATATAAACACCAAGTTCTTACTTAGACCAAGAGGAACTCAATGACCTCAAGATCCTTGTTTCTAGCCAAGATACAACACAAGTATCTCTCTCTTTTGTGGACTATTTTGAGAGAGAAAGAGAACCCTAAGTGTTACAAGTCTTGTGATTCAAATGTCAAAATGGAAGAACTACTCAAAATAACCCTAATGTGTTCTATTTATATTACAAGGTAAAATGAAGCCAAAAAGACTAGTTTGCCCTTCTCTAGGTTGTCGCCCCCTTGGAGTGTAAGTTTATTACACTCCAAGGTCCCACTTCACACTTAAAACATTTAGATCCTTTGGGGGCTCAATGACCAACTCACACACGGCCATTTGCATGAACAAGGCTTGGAGTTTTTGTAACTCCCGAGCTTGGCTTCGTGTGAAAGGTCGTGTACTTGTGGAGCTTGTCCCACCCGTATCACACTGTGACCACCATGACCTATCTAAGATTCATAAATAAACTGAGGTGCTACTTGGACTGACCTGATAGGCTGCAAGTGATGTTGACCTCTGCTGGAAGTGCCCCTACCTCCAGACAGAATGCCACTAACACTGAACTGCTGACATGGCCTCTTATCGCCACCTCCATATGTATCAATACATGCCCTCTCTATAATCCTCGCATGATTAACAACTTGAGAGAAAGGAGACCCAGCTGTTGTCAATCCTCTGATAAATTTATGCACCATCTCATACTCTGTAGGAAATAACATAGGAGTATATTTTTGTCACGCCTCTAATTCCAACGGGGCGGACTGGCACCCGAAAGCCGTTAAGGCCCAAGAGAACCAATCTTCATTCATATACACTCATACGTATGTTACTCAAAGAACATCACTATCACGTATAGATACAAAATGCTAATGGCGGAAGTCATGGAAACATGTGATATATACATATATGAAACTTGGTCGTAAGGGCCACCAAGTCAAAATGGACATACATTCTTTCGTTCATCTCCCCACGTGCGTCTACAAAGCCTCTAATAGATGCATATACATAACCAATCTAAAGTCGGGACAAGTCCCCACTTTATACAACATTTATAATACTAAAACAAATGCACACATGTAAATCGAAAAGCCCCGAACAAACTGGAGCTCACCAAAGATCGGCAAATGATCTGCAACCTACTGTGGAGGTCTACTAGCACCTGTGCCTGCAACAAGTAAGGTAAGTCTCCCAAGGGACGTCAGTACAAAGAATGTACTGAGTATGTAAGGCCATAAGAAACTGTATGATACATAAATACTTCAATGGAATCAAATACAAGTGAATAATCAATATGGATAAGTCACCATTCTGTATGTGTGGAACCATGTACATTACGTTGATTACTTTCTTTGCTTTTACGCTCATTCATTCGTTCATCACTAATTCATTCATTCATTACTCATTATTTCATTCATATAATGCCCGAGCCCTAAGCTGATCAGTGGGTAATAATCAACAATAATTCGGGATCGACCCATGCTAGGCTTTTCTTTTACACTGGGATACCACCCGTGGTGGCGGGATTGACCCATGCTAGGTTTTATTTTCACCCCTGGGATACCACCCGAGATATTGGGATCAACCTATGCTAGGTATTTTAACCCCTGGGATACCACCCAAGAATAGAGACTTTATTACATCACTACTTTAATCTTTGAAATAGTTCATTCGATGGTCATGTCATTATTGGAACTTTAGAAGTTAACATTATTGGAACTTTGGAGCCATATAGATGACAACCTGAAATGAAATACCTTAGAACATTTCGGAATGGAACAAGTACAATGACAATGTGAACACTATGTGCTGCAGAAGGATACGAAAAGAGTAACCTTATATACCTTATCTTCCAAAAATGACTACACAGTCCTATATGTGAATACAATAATCCAGCTCCTTCCTTACGTTTCACTCTACAACACAAGTACATAATGGAGCTCACGTTAACAACTAATTACCTTACAAGTACACAAGACGACAATGAGCTACATGACTGCCATATAACATCATTTCACCCTTTACCATACAATCCACTGCATTACCATACCAACAACACCATAACATTCCACACATTGACCAAGACATCATAAACCAATAGCATTTCACACCAAGTTTACCCTTTACGCTTCCTCATTATCATTACGTCACAATTACTCCATCAAGTCACCTCATAACAACATATTAACAATAATCCATAATTTATATAATCCAACATGCCTCCAAACAACCCCTTAAAGTCATTCAAAAGATATCATAAGTTGATAATTATATCCAAGAAGGGTATAGGAGGCTTCAGAGATCAAAGAGAGACAAAAACACATAAAACAAAATTTTGGACTGGGCTGTGGAGACACCTACATCCATATGTGGATGAAATGCGGCCACAGGTGCCCCTCTGTCCTTGTCCAAAGCCACCTGCATTGGCATCTGCGCCCGCAGGTGCTCCAGACGCGAGGGCGAATGCCCGTTTCAGGCTCCAGGGGTTATTTTAGGGTTCTTTTTTGTAATAAATGGTCCATGGCCACAAATAAGCATATATTTACATGTTTTAGGTCAACTTGGATGCCAACTAACAACCATGATTTCACCACACCCATAAACATCACCAAAACTATATTTTTCTTTCAATACACCACCAAGTCCATGCACAATTTTGCAATAACAATTTCAAACATTATATACAAGGATAAAACAAGGTAAGGATATAAACACATCTTAAATGTTGATATTTAATCCATAAAGTTCACTTCCTTCAAGACTACAAGTCCATTTTCAAGTTTACAAGGCAAAACCCTTTTTCGATTGCAAAAATAGACGGTTTTACACATAGTGAACTGTCCAACACTTTGCCAACATCACCAACATGATTTATACACCATATTAAGAATATAATATACTAAAACATGAGAATAAATACTTACCAAATCTTGCAATAGAGTGATCTTGTCCAAAAGAGTGATGACCTAAGGTTTGTGTGAGATGAGAAATGTTTTGGAAAAGTCTAGAAATGGCATGTGTGTCTTGGTGAATAAAAATCTGATTTTTGTGACCTTTTATAGTCCCTTTAGTCTCATCCTTAGCCACACTTTTATCATAAATGCTATGCTTACTTGGTTAATGCCAAGAATGGGTCATTTCCATTTGGGCCATGTCTTTTTGTCTAATTTTGGGCCTCAATTGAGCCCAGTAATACAAGATTCATTTAAGCCCAACAAATTAATGCATAATTCACCAACCCTCTCGTGTTTAAATAATTCCATAAATGTTAAGGTAGTCTCATTGGTTCGAAAATGTATGGGGTGTTACATCCTTCCCCCCTTAGAAACATTCGTCCTCGAATGTTAGTGACATTATTCAATTTAAACAATTGCAAGTCTAGGATCATTCTTCATGTTATCATATATATATTTATATATATATGTAATGCTTATAAATACTTACTTGTTATTGCTCCGATCTCGTATCTTGAACTTTTTCTTCCATTTGAAACAAATGAGGGTACTTTGACTTCATCATTTCTTCAGCTTCCCATGTGATCTCTTCTACTTGTTGATTTCTCTAAAGTACCTTTATGGAAGCTATGTCTTTATTCCTTAACCTCTTCACTTGTCTATCCAGAATAGCAATAGGTATCTCCTCATAGGTAAGTTCCTCTGTAACTTGTACATCTTTAATGGGAGCAATACGAGATGGATCTCTTATGCACTTTCGAAGCATAGAAACATGAAATACTGGATGAACTATGGAGAGTTCTTGGGGTAATGTTAATTCATACGTGACTTGCCCAAATCTTCGGACAATTTCATATGGCCCTATATAAAGGGGACTCAACTTCCCTTTCTTCCCAAATCTCATTACTCCTTTCATCGGTGACACCTTCAAGAATACCCAATCACCTATGGCAAATTCGATCCGTCTTCTTCTAACATCAGCATATGACTTGTGTCAACTTTGGTCTGTTTATAGCCACTGTTGGATCACTTTAACTTTCTCCATTGCTTGATGAACAAGATCCGGCCCAAATAAAACAGTTTCACCCGCTTCAAACCATCTGATTGGTGATCTACACTTTCTTCCGTATAAAGCTTCATAAGGTGTCATTTTGATACTTGAATGATAACTATTGTTGTAAGCAAATTCAATAAGAGGCAAATGGTCATCCCGACTGCCTTGAAAATCTAACATGCAAGCTTTTTTTTTTTGGTCGTGGTTTTCGGGAGCTTTGAACCCGACTAGCTGTACCCACTAGGTCCCGCTATTTTAGGGCGGCCTACCGGTTAGTACCACGGGGCCCTGGAGACAAGGCCGGTTTGTAATGCCCCCAGTAGCCCTGCGGGGGCTCGAACTGGCGACCAAGAGGACTTTGTCCTCCAGCCTTTACCTGCAAGCTCGTAGCATATCTTTAAGTGTTTGGATAGTATGTTCTGCCTGTTCATCAGTCTGAGGAAGAAAATCCGTACTCAGATTCACTTGTGTACCCAAGCTCTTTTGAAAAGATCTCCAAAAATATGCAGTAAATTGAGCTCCCCTGTCTGATATAATGGAGATCGGAATCCCATGTAATCTCACTATCTCTTTAACATATAACCTTGCATAATATTCAGTTGTATAGGTGGTCTTGATTGGTAGGAAATGCGCTGACTTGGTAAGCCTGTCAACTAGGACCCATATGGAATCAAATTTCCGCAGTGTACGAGGCAAACCTATGATGAAATCCATATTAATCATGTCCCATTTCCAGAATGGAAGATTGATACATTGCATGTAACCTCCAGCTTTCTGATGCTCTACTTTTACTTGTTGATAATTTGGGCATTGAGCTACAAATTCTGTAATATTCTTCTTCATGTTTCCCCACCAATACATTTCTCTGTCAGATGAATAGAATATCGTGAATGATGCGCCTCTGTCATAATACGTCTCCTCAGGTCATCTACATCCGGTACACATAATCTACCTTGGCATTGAAGTACTCCTTCTTGCTTCAGATCAAATGCCTTTGTTAAACCCTGTTGTACATTCTCTTTCAGCTGCAATAACATAGGATCCGTATCCTTTTTCTCTTTCACTTCAGCTATTAATAAAGATTCTGCCGCATTTTGTACAATAACCCCTTCATCTGAAGATTCAAGAAGACGAACTCCCAAGCTGGCTAGTTAATGTAGATCCTTGACTAAGTCTTGCTTTTCCATCAACTGGCCACTAGTGCCTCCTATTACCTTGCGGCTTAATGCATCAGCTACCACATTTGCTTTTCCTGGATGATATAAGATGTCAATATCATAGTCTTTCAATAGTTCAAGCCACCTCCGCTGCCTCAGATTTAAATCCTTTTGCTTAAAGATATATTTCAAACTTTTGTGATCAGTATAGATGTCAACATGAACTCCATACAAATAATGGCGCCATATCTTTAAAGCAAATACCACAGCCGCTAACTCAAGATCATGTGTGGGATAGTTTCTCTCATGTGGTCGCAACTGTCGTGAGGCATACTCTACTACATTACCGTGCTGCATCAATACACACCCTAGGCCAACTCCGAAAGCATCATAATATACTGCATAACCTTCGGTGCCTTCCAGAAGTACTAATACCGGTGTAGAAGTCAATTTATCTTTCAGTTCTTGGAAACTTTTCTCACATGCATCATTCCACTGAAACTTGATTGCCTTGTGTGTTAGCTTCGTTAAAGGTGCAGCAATGGAAGAAAACCCTTTAACAAACCTTCGATAATAACCTGTCAACCCAAGGAAGCTACAAATTTCATCGGGCGTCGTAGGCCTTGGCCAATTTTTCACCGCTTCAATATTCTGCGTATTAACCCGTATCCCTTCATCTGACACAATGTGACCCAAGAATGCGACGGATTTTAACCAAAATTTACATTTAGAGAACTTTGCATACAACTTACGCTCACGAAGAATTTATAACACCTGCCGTAAGTGATTAGCATGGTCCTCTTGTGATCTTGAATAAACCAGGTGTCATCTATAAACACCGTCACGAACACGTCTAAAAATGGCTTCAACACCTTATCCATCAAATCCATGAAAATAGCTGGTGCATTTGTTAGTCCAAACAACATAACTAGAAATTCATAAAGACCATACCGTGTTCGGAAAGTTGTCTTGGGTATATCTCTTTCTCTAACCCTGACTTGTTGGTAACCCGATCTCAAGTCGATCTTTGAAAAACATTTGGCACCCTGTAACTGATCAAACAAATCATTAATTCTGGGGAGGGGGTATTTGTTCTTGATCATTACCTTATTCAATTGTCGATAGTCAATGCATATTCTCAATGTGCCATCTTTCATCCGTACAAATCATACTGGTGTACCCCACGGGGACATACTAGGCCTGATGAAACCCTTGTCCAGCAAGTCTTTTAATTGATCCTTCAATTCACGCAATTCTGCTGGAGCCATTCCATACGGGGGAATAGAGATAGGCTGAGTGCCTGGAATCACATCGATACCAAATTCTATTTCCCGTTCTGGGGGCAAACCTGGAAGATCCTCTGGAAATACATCAAGAAATTCATTGACCACTGGAACCGACTGAGGAGTTAGTGGTTCCAAATCAGTATCTTTCACTCGTACTAAGTGACATATGTACCCCTTGGCAATCATTTTCCTTGCTTTCAGATAGGAAATAAATTTTCCTCTCGGTGCCCCTACATCACCCTTCCATTGAAGAACATTCGTTTGTGGAAAATAAAAATGTACTTTCTTAGCTCGGCAATCTATCATGGCATAACAAGAAGCCAACCAATCCATACACATTATGACATCAAAATCCACCATGTCTAGTTCAATAAGATCAGCCAATGTATCATGACCACACATAGTTACCACACAATTATGATATACTCTTTGTGCAACAATATATTCACCAACTGGTGTAGATACCTCAATTGACTTAGTTAATAATTCTGGTGTTCTTTCAAATTTCACAGCAATCAATGAAGTAACATATGAAAATGTAGAACCCGGATCAATCATTGCATATACATTATACGAAAATATGGATAATGTACCTGTGACGACATCAGGAGAAGCCTCCAAATTCTGCCGGTCCACTAGAGCATAGGTGCGATTCTAGGTTTCACTGGAACTGGCTGCTCCTCTGGCACCTCTACCATGACCCGCAGGCTATACACCTCTGCCTAGGGAAGGAACCGATGATGATGATACAACGGTTGATCCCGCAGGTCGCGCCACACTACCCAAGCCTCTTCGTGGGCAGTCTCTCATCATATGCCCCGTCATACCACACCAAAAGCAAATATTTTTCCCAAGCCGGCATTCACCTAAATGAAACCATCCGCAGTACTGACACGACTGACGAGAAAATCCAACAGTCTGCGAACCTCAAATCCCACTACTCTGCCCAATATGGTTGCCCTTAACCCCCAGAATCGGGATGAAGTACCTATTGTAGAGGAAGAAAATAATGGTCTCGGCGGTCTAGGAAAAGTTCGAGGCCTAGATTCTCCTTGGGACGCCATGGACTGTCCCATAGTTCTAGCCCTCTTTGACGGCCCTCGTTCAAATTCGTGTACCCTTCTTCTTTGCCGATGGTCCTCCATCTTCTGTGCGAAAGCCTGAATTCTAGCTATATCCATATCTCTGTTCAAAGCGGCAATAGTGCAGTCCCTTACCAAATATGGCTCCAATCTGTCCACATATCGATGAACTCTGTCTGTCATTGTGGCTATTACATTCGGAGCATATCAAGCCAAAGAATTAAACTGTAGACTGTATTCTCTGACACTCAGATTCCCTTGACAGAGATTTAAGAACTGATCCGCACGAGCCTCTTGGATCTCATAGGGAAAATAGTGATCAAGGAATGCCGCTTTAAATTCTTCCCAATTAGGTGGATTTGCACCGCTACCACGAGATTTCTTCCAATCTTCATAACACAATATCACCTCTCCTATCAATCTATATGCCGCAAGCTCAACTGTTTCTACACCAGTTACATGCATAACATCAAAAGCCCTTTGAATTTGATCTATAAAGTCTTGCGGATCTTCATTCAGATCTGACCCAGTGAATGTGCGAGGGTCTAATTTCAGAAAAACCTATGTCCGCCGACTAGCTGCCCTAGCCGCACCATCATCACTTGTTGTTGGACCAGCTCTTCCTTGACTTTGTGCAACAACTATCTGAGTCAACATTTGCACCGCATTTCTGAGATCTTGCTCAGTAGCATTAACAGGTGGTTCTGCAGGTTTTTCTCTCCTTCTTGGCTCTTCTGGAGCTGGAAAAGTAGAAGAAGCCCGCGATGCAAACTCAGTGTCAGCCCCACCTTGACTAGCTTGGTCAGGTGGTGATCTACTCGTTCCTTCTCCGGCAAGTATATCTACCTGCTTACCTTTACGTCTACCTCCTCTTGTAATCGACATTGTACTATCACAAAGAAAACCAATTCCAATGGTTAGATACGATTCCACTTACAACATTGGCTCTATTGTACGATCTAGAAATGAAGAAAAGAAACAACTCCTAAATACCCCGTAGCCTCCTACTTATAAATGTGGTGCACAACACATTCATAAGCAAGACTCTACGCAGACACGGCTTTGTAGACACCCTTAGGACGACCTGCTCTAATACCACTTTTGACACGCCTTGAATTCCAACGGGACGGACTAGCACCCAAAAGTCGTTAAGGCCCGAGAGAACCAATCTTCATTCATATACACTCATACGCATGTCACTCAAGGAACATCACTATCACGTATGGATACAAAATGCTAATGGCGAAAGTCATGGAAACATGTGATATATACATATATGAAACTTGGCTGTTAGGGCCCCCAAGTCAAAATAGACATACATTCTTTCATTCATCTCCCCACATACGTCTACAAAGCCTCTAACAGATGCATATACATAACCAACCTAAAGTCGGCACAAGTCCCCGCTTTATACAACATTTACAATACCAAAACAAATGCATAGATGTAACTAGGAAAGCCCCGAACCAACTGGAGCTCACCAATGATCGACAAATGATCCGCAACCTACAGTAGATGTCTACTAGCACCTGTGCCTGCAACAAGTAAGGTAAGTCCCCCAAGGGACGTCAGTACAAAGAATGTACTGAGTATGTAAGGCCATAAGAAACTGTATGATACATAGATACTTCAATGGAATCAAATACAAGTGAATAATCAATATGGATAAGTCACCATTCTATATGTATGGAACCATGTACATTACGTTGATTACTTTCTTTGCTTTTACGCTCATTCATTCGTTCATCACTCATTCATTCATTCATTACTCATCCTTTCATTCATATAATGCCCGGGCCCCAAGCTGATCAGTGGGTAATAATCAATAATTATTCGAGATTGACCCAAGCTAGGCTTTTCTTTTGCCCCTGGGATACCACCCGTGGTGGCGGGATTGACCCATGCTAGGTGTTCTTGTCACCCCTGGGATACCACCGGAGATATTGGGATCGACCCATGCTAGGTATTTTAACCCCTGGGATACCACCCAAGAATAGAGACTTTATTACATCACTACTTTAATCTTTGACATAGTTCATTTGATAGTCATGTCATTATTGGAACTTTAGAACGTAACATTATTGGAACTTTGGAGCCATGTCCACAGTTATGTGACACATGAATAACAATTGGTCAATGAATAAGGTATATGTGAATAACAATAGATGACAACCTGAAATGAAATACCTTAGAATATTTCGGAATGGAACAAGTACAATGATAATTTGAACACTATGTGCTGCAGAAGGATACAGAAAGAGTAACCTTAAATACCTTATCTTCCTAAAATGAATACACAGTCCTATATGTGAATACAATAATCCAGCTCCTTCCTTACGTTTCACTCTACAACACAAGTACATAATGGAGCTCACGTTAACAACTAATTACCTTACAAGTGCACAAGACGACAATGAGGTACATGACTGTCATATAACATCATTTCACCCTTTACAATACAATCCACTGCATTACCATACCAACAACACCATAACATTCCATACATTGACCAAGACATCATAAACCAATAGCATTTCACACCAAGTTTACCCTTTACGCTTCCTCATTATCATTACGTCACAATTACTCCATCAAGTCACCTCATAACAACATATTAACAATAATCCATAATTGATATAATCAAACATGCCTCCAAAATACCCCTTAAAGTCATTCAAAAGGTATCATAAGTTGATAAATACATCCAAGAAGGGTATAGGAGGCTTCGGGGATCAAAGAGAGACAAAAACACACAAAACAAAATTCTGGACTGGGCTGTGGAGCCACCTGCGCCCGCAGGTGGATGACATACGACTGCAGGTTTCCCTCTGGCCTTGTCCAAAGCCACCTGCGTTGGCATCTGCGCCCGCAGGTGCTCCAGACGCGAGGGCGGATGCCCGTTTCAGGCTCAAGGGGTTATTTTAGGGTCCTTTTTTGTAATAAATGGTCCATGTTCACAAATAATCTTATCTTTACATGTTTTAGGTCAACTTGGATGCAAATGAAAAACCATGGTTTCACCAGACCCATGAATATCACCAAAACCACATTTTTCTTTCAATACACCACCAAGTCCATACACAATTTTGCAATAATAATTCCAAACATGATATACAATGATAAAACAAGTTAAGGATATAACCACATCTTACATGTTGATATTTAATCCATAAAGTTCACTTCCTTCAAGACCACAAGTCCATTTTCAAGTTTACAAGGCAAAACCCTTTTCCGATTGCAATAATAGACAGTTTTACACATAGTAAACTGTCCAACACTTTGCCAACATAACCAACATGATTTATACACCATATTAAGCATATCATATACTAAACCATGAGAATAAATACTTACCAAAGCTTGCAAGAGAGTGATCTTTTCCAAAAGAGTGATGACGTAGGGTTTGTGTGAGATGAGAAATGTTTTGGAAAAGTCTAGAAATGGCATGTGTGTCTTGGTGAATAAAAATCGGATTTTTGTGCAATTTTATAGTCCCTTTAGTCTCATCCTTAGCCACACTTTGATCAGATATGCTATGCTTACTTGGTCAATGCCAAGAATGGGTCATTTCCATTTGGGCCATGTCTTTTTGTCTAATTTTGGGCCTCAATTGAGCCCAATAGCACAAGATTCATTTAAGCCCAACAAATTAATGCATAATTCACCAACCCTCTCATGTTTAAATAATTCCATAAATGTTAAGGTAGTCTCATGGGTTTGAAAATACACGGGGTGTTACAGTTTTGCCCACTCGAGAAATCCAATCTCATACTCTGAAACTAATAAAGATCCCTGCTGAACATATATAATTCCAACTCTAGCCTGAGAACCATTCGATGTACGGGCCATCATCACTGACTGTGAAGTATCCATGAAGATACTCAGAATCCCCAACACTGTATCCTACAAAACTGAGGCGGTCATAAACTCTGTCGGAGCATGGGCTGGCCCCAGACCCTCTAGCTGATGCTGAAGATCCTCGATATTAATCTTTAACTCCATAGCCTGATGCTGAGTTGAAACTCTGGTAACACATATAGAAGTACCATCTGCATCTATCAATAACCTCGTACAATACATCTGGGATAGAGTGTCACACCCCAAATCCCATTCGGGACGGACTGACACCCGAAGCCAATAAGGCCCGAGAGAACCAATCTTTGCTCATGTCCATTCATATGCATGTCATTCAATAAACATCATCATCACGTATACATACTAGATGTTAATAGCGGATTTTGTGGAACCATGTGATATATATATATATATATATATATATATATATATATATATATATATATATATATATATATGAAACTTGGCCGTTAGGGCCATCACGACAAAATGGACACACATCTCTTACAATCATTCTCCCACATAAGTCCACAAAGACTCTACAGATACATAACCATAACAAACCTAGAGTCAGGATAGTACCCCGCTCTATACTCATGTACAATATCAAACAAATATGTATAACGACTCAGAAAGCCCCGAAGCAACTGGAGCTCACCAACGATCCGTAAATGATCTGCAACCTACTGTGGAGGTCTACTAGCACCTATGCCTACAGCAAGTAAGGTAAGTCCCCCAAGAGGGGTCAGTACGAAGAAAGTACTGAGTATGTAAGGCCATATGAAACTGTATGATACATAAATACTTCATGAAATCAAGCGTAAGAGAATAATCAATATGGATAAACCTCTGTCCTGAATATGTGGAACCATGTTCATTACTTCCATTATTCCCATTACTTGATCCTTCATTCTTATCATCATTATTATTATTTTTATAATCACATTCATATATATATATATATATATATATATATATATATATATATTCATGCAAGGGCTACACTTTCATTGCTTTTTACAATTATCTTCCTTTCTGCTCATCCAACTGGTTAGTGGCCATTAATATAATATCGATCATCCACCTTATCAGTGGGTAATAATATAATATCGATCATCACCTTATAGGTGGGTTATAATATAATACTGATCATCACCTTATAAGTGGGTTATAATATAATACCGATCATCACCTTATAGGTGAGTTATAATATAATACCGATCATCACCTTATAGGTGGGTTATAATATAATACCTACATATTTCTTCATTCCTTACTTGTGAGAGATTAATACCTTGAGGATCATGGCATTATTGGAAGCACACATATATGCATTACTTCACTCCTTTACTTCACGAGATAGATACTTAGTGGTTAAAACATTATTAGAACTTTGGAACATAACATTATTAGATATGCTACTCAAGAATGAATAGATTCTCCTTACGTTATCACTTTTCTTGAGACAGTTTCTTTTAGTAGTTACAACATTATGAGAGCTTAGGAACTTCAGTCCATGGATAAGAGACATATGAATGCCAATTGGTCAATGAATAGGAAACGTGTGGATAACAATATAAATCAAACCTGAATGAGATACCTTAGAATATTTTGGAATGGAACAACTACTATGACAATGTGAACAATATCTGCTGCAGAAGGATACGGAAAGAGTAACCTTACATACCTTATCTTTTCAATATGAATACAAAGTCCTATATGTGAATACAATAATCCAGCTCCTTCCTTACGTGTTACTCTACAACACAAGTACATAACGAAGCTCATGTTAACAACCAACTACCTTACAAGTGCATACGACGATAATGAGTTACGTGACTGCCGTATAACGTTATTTGGCCCTCTTACATTACCATTTAGTGCATCACCAAACCAACAATACCATAACATACCATACATTGACCAAGACATCATAAACCAATAACATTTCACACCACGTTTACCCTTTACACTTCCTCATTATCATTCCATCACAACTATTCCATCAAATTGCCGCATAACAACATATGAACAAAAATCCATAATTAATATAATCCAACATGCCTCCATACGACCCCTTAACATCATTTAAAAGGTATCATAAGTTGATAGTTACATCCATAAGTGGTATAGGGGTCTTCGGGGATCAATGGGAGATAAAAACAACCAAAATGGAGTTCTGTTGTGACATGCGAAGCCACCTGCGGCCGAAGGTGGCTGACATGCAGACGCAAATGTCCCTAGGCAGTGCCCAGGGGCACCTGCGTTGGCATCTGCGCCCGCAGGTGCCTTCGTCTGCGGGGGCGGATGCCCAAATCGGCCAAATAGGGTCTCTTTTGGGTCCTTTGTGCAATAAATGGTCCAAAGACATAAGTAAGATTTTCTTTACATATTTTAGGTCACTTGGACACCAACAAACCATCATGGTTTCACAACGCACATAAACATCACCAAAACCACATTTTCCTTTCATTATGTCACCCATTCCATGACCAATTTCATAACAACAATCCCACAAGTTATACACATAGAGAAAACAAGTTAGGAAAATAACCATATCATACATGTGAACATCTCATCCATATTGTTCACTCCTTTCAAGATCTCAAGTCTCCTTTTAAGTTTAGGACACATAGATGATACATTTATTAGCAAAAGGAAAAACAAAAATGGATTGATCAATACCTTTAAGCATAATCAACATGATGTACACCATATATCATGCATAAAATATATTTAACCATAATAATATACACTTACCAATACTCACAAAGTGATGATCTTGGCCAAAGAGATGAAGGCTTAAGGTTTGGAAGAGAAAAGAGTGTTGTGGAATTTTCTAGAAATGAGACATGTGGGTTTCAATGAATAAAATCTGATTTCTCCACCTTATATATAGACTCAAAAGTCCTCCTTAGCCACACTAAATATATTTTTACTTGGTCAAACACAAGAATGGGTCATAACCCCTTTTTGGGCCATGCCTTTTTTATTTGATTTTTTTGGGCCTCATTTGAGCCCAATTGCACATGATTCATTTAAGCCCACTAATTAATTCATAATTCTTCAACACTCTCATGTCCAAATAATTCCATGAATGTTACGGTAATTAAATAGGTTCGGAAACATACGGGGTGTTACATTCTTCCCCCCTTAGAAACATTTGTCCTCGAATGTTAATAACATCGTCTCATGTACATCCCATGCATCTCTATATTAACATATATATACATATACACACAATTCTTATGGATACTTCCTTGTTATTGCTCCAATTCCACACCTTGAACTTTCTCCCCCATTTGAAACAGTTACGGGTACTTCGACTTCATCATTTCTTTGGCTCCCCACGTGATTTCTTTTACTTGTCGGTTCCTCCACTTTACCTTTACTGAAGCTACTTCTTTATTTCTTAATCTTTTCATTTATCCATCTAGAATAGCAATATATATCTCTTCACAAGTGAGATCCCCCAATACTTGTACATTTTCAATAAAAGTAATGGATCTCGGCATATGACTTGTGTTAGCTTGTAGCTACTATTGTACCACCTTAACCTTCTCTATAGCTTAGTGAACAAAATCTAGCCCCAAGTAAGGCAGTTCCACTCGCTCTAAATCATCGAAATGATGATTTAAACTTTCTTCTATATAAACCTTTGTAAGATACTATTTTGATACTTGAATAATAGCTATTATTATAAGCACATTCAATAAGGGGTAGATGATTATCCCAACTACCTTTGTAATACAATGTGTAAGCTGGTAACATAATTTCAAGTGTCTGGATGATACGTTCTGCTTGTCCACCTGTTTAAGGATGAAAAACTGTACCCAAATTCACTTGTATACCCAAACTTTCTGTATTTTTGACTGTTACCTCATCCAGTTGCCGATAATCAATACACATTCTCAATGTGCCATTTCTCTTTTGTGCAAACAACACTGGTGCACCCTACGGGGACATACTAAGTTTTACTAGCTGACATGTGTATACCTTGGACATTGTTTTCCTTACCTCAGGATAGGAAACAAATTTACCTTTCCACTCAAGGACGGTCTTTAGTGGAAGAAAATGGAAATATACTTTCCTAGCTTGGCAATTTTCTTGACATAACAAGAAGCCAACCACTTCATACCCATTACAACATTAAAAATATTTCATTTCCATCTCTATAAGATCAACCATCGTAACATGATCACAAACATATACTATACCATTACGATATGCTCTTTTAACTATAATAAATTCACCGACAGGTGGAAATACTTCAATTGACTTAGCTAATAACCCCGGTGTCCCGTTAAATTTCACAATAATCGATGGAGTAACATATAATAGGGTAGAGCTCGGATCAATCAATACGTATACATCATGCGTAAATATGGATAATATACCTGTAACTTCATCAGGAGATGCCTCTGCATTCTGCCGGTCCACTAGAGCATAGGTGGGTTTTTAGGCTCCACTGGAACTAGCTGCTCCTCTTGTACCTCTACCACGACCAGTAGGCAGTACACCTGACAATGCTAACACAACGGCTAACCCCTTAGGTTATGTCATACTACCCAGTACCCCTATGTGGGCACTCTCTCTTCAGATGCCTTGACCTACCACACCAGAAGCAAACATTCGTTTCAAACCAACATTCTCCTGAATGAAACTTCCTGCAGCGCTGGCACAGCTGACGAGAAGTCCTCGATTGGCCCATACTTCCTTGTTCTCGATACCCCACTGTCTGTGAACCCCGATTCTCACTACTTTGCCCAGCTTGACCGCCTCTAAACCCGCTAAATTGAGATGGATTACCTACCGTCTAGTAAGAAAATGATGGTCTGGGCGGTCTAGGAAAAATTTGGGGCCTAAATTCTCCTTGGGACGCCATGATCTGTCCCACAGATCTCTCCCTCTTTGATGGCCCTTCTTCAGATTCTTGTATCCTTCTCCTTTCCCTTTGATCCTCCATCTTTTGTACGAAGGCTTGTATTCTGGATATATCCATATCTTTATTTAACGTCGCAATAGTACATTCCCTCACCAAGTATGGCTCCAATCTGTCTACATACCGATGAACTCTATCGGCCATAGTCGCTACCATATTAGGAGCGTATCTAGCCAACAAATTAAACCGAAGACTGTACTCCCTAACGCTCATATTTCCTTGACGAAGATTTAAAAACTGATCCGCACAAGCCTCGCGGACCTCATATGGAAGATAGTGATTAAGGAATGCCGCTTTAAATTTCTTCCAACTAGCTGGAGGTATACCAATATCCCTGGATCATTTCCAATCTTCATACCATAATATAGCCTCTCCTTTCAGTCTATATGCTGCAAGCTCCACTATTTCTACACTAGTCACATACATAACATCTAGAGCCCTTTGAATTTGATCTATAAAGTCTTGCCGATCTTCATTAAGATCTAATCCGGTAAAGGTGGGAAGATCCAATTTCAGGAAATCCTGTGTCCGCCGACTAGCTATCCTAGCTGTACCATCATCACTTGTCGCTGAACCAACTCGTCCTTGACTCTGGGCAACAACTATCTGAGTTAACATTTGCACTGCATTTCTCAAATCCTATAACTCCTGCTTAGTAGCATTAACAGGTGGTTCTAGGGATACTTCCCTCCTTTGTGGCCCCCCCTGGAGAAGGGAGAGGAGAAGGTGGCCGTGATGTAAACTCAGTTTCAACCCCATATTGACTAGCTGGGTCAGGTGGTGATTTACTAATTCCTTCTCCAACAAGCATATCTACCTGCTTATCTTTGCCCCTATCTTATCTTGCCATCGGTATTTTACTATACAAAGGAAAACCAACGATAATGATCAGATATAAGTCTACAAAGCCTCTACATATACATAACCATAACAAACCTAGAGTCGGGACAGTACCCTGCTTTATACTCATGTACAATATCAAACAAATATGCATAATGACTCAGAAAGCCCCGAAGCAACTGGAGCTCACCAACGTTCCGCAAATGATCTGCAACCTACTGTGGAGGTCTACTAGCACTTGTGCCTGCAACAAGTAAGGTAAGTCCCCCAAGAGGGATCAGTACAAAGAAAGTACTGAGTATGTAAGGCCATATAAAACTGTATGATACATAAATACTTCATGAAATCAAGCGTAAGAGAATAATCAATATGGATAAACCTCCGTCCTGAATATGTGGAACCATGTTCATTACTTCCATTATTCCCATTACTTGATCCTTCATTCTTATCATCGTTATTATTTTTTTTATAATAACATTCATATATATATATATATATATATATATATATATATTCATGCAAAGGCTACACTTTCATTGCTTTTTACAATTATCTTCATTTCTGCTCATCCAACTGGTTAGTAGCCATTAATATAATACTGATCATCCACCTTATCAGTGGGTAATAATATAATACCAATCATCACCTTATAGGTGGGTTATAATATAATACCGATCATCACCTTATAAGTGGGTTATAATATAATACCGATCATCACCTTATAGGTGGGTTATAATATAATACCGATCATCACCTTATAGGTGGGTTATAATATAATACCTACACATTTCTTCATTCCTTACTTGTGAGAGATTAATACGTTGAGGATCATGACATTATTAGAAGCACACATATATGCATTACTTCACTCCTTTACTTCACGAGATTGATACTTAGTGGTTAAAACATTATTAGAACTTTGAAACATAACATTATTAGATATGCTACTCAAGAATGAATAGATTCTCCTTACGTTATCACTTTTCTTGAGACAGTTTCTTTTAGTAGTTACAACATTATGAGAGCTTAGGAACTTGAGTCCATGGATAAGAGATATATGAATGCCAATTGGTCAATGAATAGGAAACATGTGGATAACAATATATATCAAACCTGAATGAGATACCTTAGAATATTTCGGAATGGAACAACTACTATGACAATGTGAACAATATCTGCTGCAGAAGGATATGGAAAGAGTAACCTTACATACCTTATCTTCTCAATATGAATACAAAGTCCTATATGTGAATACAATAATGTAGCTCCTTCCTTACGTGTTACTCTACAACACAAGTACATAACGAAGCTCATGTTAACAACCAACTACCTTACAAGTGCATATGACGATAATGAGTTATGTGACTGCCGTATAACGTCATTTCGCCCTCTTACGTTACCATTTAGTGCATCACCAAACCAACAATACCATAACATACCACACATTGACCAAGACATCATAAACCAATAACATTTCACACCACGTTTACCCTTTACGCTTCCTCATTATCATTCCGTCACAACTATTCCATCAAATTGCCTCATAACAACATATGAACAAAAATCCATAATTAATATAATCCAACATGCCTCCATACAACCCCTTAACGTCATTTAAAAGGTATCATAAGTTGATAATTACATCCATAAGGGGTATAGGGGTCTTCGGGGATCAACGGGAGATAAAAACACTCGAAACGGAGTTCTGTTGTGACATGCGAAGCCACCTGCGCCCATAGGTGGCTAACATGCGGACGCAGATGGCCCTAGGCAGTGCCCAGGGGCACCTGCGTTGGCATCTGCGCCCGTAGGTGCCTTCGTCTGCGGGGGTGGATGCCCAAATCGACCAAATAGGGTCTCTTTTGGGTCCTTTGTGCAATAAATGGTCCAAAGACATAAGTAAGATTTTCTTTACATATTTTAGGTCACT
Organism: Capsicum rhomboideum; assembly: GCA_031232105.1. Classification (NCBI taxonomy): domain Eukaryota; kingdom Viridiplantae; phylum Streptophyta; class Magnoliopsida; order Solanales; family Solanaceae; genus Capsicum; species Capsicum rhomboideum. Next base: position 60,478,225 of record CP124718.1, read on the forward strand.
TGGACACCAAAAAACCATCATGGTTTTACAACGCACATAAACATCACCAAAACAACATTTTCCTTTTATTATGTCACCCATTCCATGACCAATTTCATAACAACAATCCCACAAGTTATACACATAGAAAAAACACGTTAGGAACATAACCATATCATACATGTGAACATCTCATCCATATTATTCACTCCTTTCAAGATCTCAAGTCTCCTTTCAAGTTTAGGACACATAGATGATACATCTATTAGCAAAAGGAAAAACAAAAGTGGATTGCTCAACACCTTTAAGCATAACCAACATGATGTACACCATTTCTCATGCATAAAATATATTTAACCATAATAATATACACTTACCAATACTCACAAAGTGATGATCTTGGCCAAAGAGATGAAGGCTTAGGGTTTGGAAGAGAAAAGAGTGTTGTGGGATTTTCTAGAAATGAGACATGTGGGTTTCAATGAATAAAATCTGATTTCTCCACCTTATATATAGCCTCAAAAGTCCTCCTTAGCCACACTAAATATATTTTTACTTGGTCAAACACAAGAATGGGTCATAACCCCTTTTTGGGCCATGTCTTTTATTTGATTTTTTGGGGGCCTCATTTGAGCCCAATTGCACATGATTCATTTAAGCCTACTAATTAATGTATAATTCTCCAACACTCTCATGTCCAAATAATTCCATGAATGTTACGATAATTAAATAGGTTCGGAAACATATGGGGTGTTACATAGAGTGGGGTTGAAGAAGTACTTAGAGGTTCATAGGAATATGGACACACGACAAGGAATCAAGGGACATAATTTCTTAAGAATACCCTGTAGCCTCCCGAAGATAAGAGACAGACGTTTGTGTATAGATTCATAGGACTCTACTAGGCACTTAGCTCTTGTACCAACAACACTGGTGAACCTATGCTCTGATATCAATTTGTCAAGACCCGATTTCTCAGGTCATGATGACACCTACCATAACCCACCAGTAGATAAGCCAACCCATAATCCAAAACAGCTAGTAACGAACTAATAAGAAAAGCTGAAGCAAAACTAAATAAAAGAGGAAGAAGATAAGAAGGAAGTAAATACATCCCCAAAACCTGGTGAAGACAGTACAAGAGCTTCTAATACAACAAGAGTACAAAGTAAAATACTGAGTAATTATATATAAAGCCATCTCTGAAATACAAAAATAGAGATCAGTCTAACAATAAGAGGGAGAGCAGGAACAACTCTGAAACATCAGGAGCTCACCCTAAATCTTCGATCCATGGCTGCTCCACACGATGCATACATCAACGGCGAGAACTTATAATATGATCTGCAGGCTGTAGAAGTATTGTATGAGTACCAAACACGTGGTACTCAATAGGCATCAGCCGACTGAGCTCCAAAGATAATGCAAGTATAAATAACATGTAAAGCAGGAATATAAACTACAGGCAACTACTCAGGAAATGAAACATGATAATGCTAATGGAAAAGTAAGGTAAACTATCAGATACTACAGTAATCAGTTATAAAGTGCGGTCCCATAAATAGCTAATCCATATATGATAGTATAGTGAAGAAAGAGATATATAATATACAATAGTAGTAGGAAAGAATGAAATAATATACAAATAGTAGCTAGAGAAGAATGGATATACAACCAAGCTATACAAACAACCAAATACGAGAGTACTAGTCTGAGGGGACTAGTCTAACATCATAGGGATCATAAAGAATAAGGGAGCTAACTCTAGCATAATTAAGGTCTCTAACCGAAATATGAAGAATCATGAGATAACATATCAATAATAAATCTTACCATAGTAAGGAGAAGAAGATTCAGAAACGTACCGACAATCTCGAGTACCAATCTATAACCAACCTGCCACGATCTATGCAATAATAATCAAACAATAAGTAATCGGATAGCCTGGACAACTAATAACCCCAACTGGGCCCCCATAAGCCCAGAGGGGCACAAGTAAGCAATACCAAACAACAACCATAACTTGTATCTATACAGCCCCTCATAAGACCGATAAATACAAGCGTCAAATAATTATACTGGTGATAAGCAATGCATATAATGAATGAATGCAAGGATAATCCAGTACCATATATCAACCAAGTGCCATAACGTACCAAGTGTATACACCTTCTCCAGATCTGTAGCTCGCAAAGGCAGGACCTACGACAACCATCCTTTTCCAGTACTGTGGCTCATTGGATGAGGGGGTCCATAGGGGACTCGGGATATCCATATACACTTCTTGGACCCGAACCAGGACTTCCAATAACCATCACACAAATCTACTCCATCCAGTACCAGAGATATATATAGTATCATAAGGGATATCAAACTTGAACTGAAATTGAATGAGTGTATATCTGTAAAATCCATTGCCTGAGATCGAATCCGAGACTAAGACAGTATGGTAATGTAGAAAGGGTCAGAATCTCCCTCAAATGAAATGAGTAAGTAGTAGTATATGATGGATCAATAATGGATCGAAATTAACCTCAGTCTAATTTCCAAAGTTATGCTCTATTTAAAATGTCATAATTCCATAATAAGGGTGGTACGACTTCCATTTTCAAAGAATACATTTTAAAGTTAAGAAACGTGTGAACAGTAGTAAAATCAAGATTTTAATCGGAATCGTAACACTAAATAAGTGTAAATGGGCCTAAATGTATGCATGCCATCACCAGTATCCAAACAATACAACAGTAAGCGTCTACGCATCCATAATTATAACCATGTTCATTCTAAGGATAGAGTACTAACCTGGAGTCCAACTGGTATCGCAACCACGGCCTCGGGCCCAATAATATATAACTCAACAAGGTATTAGTACCATAAACTGGGAAACTAAGGTAAACAAGAGCATAAAGCTACTAGGAGGATCTAATTGGGGAATACCATTCAATTCACTAAGTAATATGGTAATTCTTATACTAAAGGGTACTTCATGACAATCTATGGTCAAATAAGTCTATAATCTAGTGTAATAGGATCCTACAACTGTAACAAGTATTCTAGGCTAAGGTTCAGATCGCTTTTCTATTCTAAATCCCCTAAATAGGTCGAGTCATGATATTACTAGGTATAAATCTATCCTACAATCGCTACCTAGCATGCAATCTATACAATACACTACTCATAGAGAAAAGTAGATCGAAGCCGAATCGCAATCTCGAACCATCCACGAATTGCTCATCTTTATCCCATGGTCTCATAAATGATGTTGCACTATCAAATCATAATCTACACTTTAACAGGAGTAAAACAATATCCATATTGCTATATAATACTTCGGGCTGAAATTTGGGTCAAGAACGGGCTCGAGGGGCCCACAAATACGATTTCAAAATTGAATATGTCACGAGGTCCTTCGAAGGACAAAGAATGCATGCTCAAAATTTGAGCACAAACGGAGCTCGAATCGAGCCACAAAGTTAAAAAAATTCAAAAACTAATTTCTAGGAATGAGTCCAAGAACCTTGGGACCCACACCTAATGAGTCGTTTTTACCAATTTCCAACCAATAGCCCAAAATGAGTCCAAGAGCCTTGGGACCCATACCAAGGGCCCCTTAGCCTATAATCCATGTTCTAGAGCTAACGGAGCTGTCAAAATTTTCATCCGAGTCCGTTTACTAGGAGATTTGGTCAAAGACCAATTTCTCATTTTCAAAAGGTCCAAAATAGGAAAATAGACTTAAAACCCAAATGAACTGTCCGACAACCGAACCGACAATTTCGGCAAGTCATAAATGACCTGTAGCCGCTGTGGGAAGACACAAAAAGTCAAAAATGCACGAAAATAAAAAAAATGACCTAGAGGGTCATTACATATAAAAATCAAACAAACTGCCCGGTAACTGAACTGTTAGTCCCAGCTCGTCATAAATGACTTGAGGCAACTATAGGAACGCTCTAAACACAGAAAAAATATGAAAAGATAGAAATATATATATATATGTATATATATATAAGTAGAGGAAAGAGTTGGCCGCCAATTAATTATCAGTAATTAAGCATTCTCTAAGGAGAAAACGTGGGGTGGAGAAATGGTTAATTGGAGAAATTAATATTAGTTTCATCATTATGTGTTTCACAATTCCTTTTGGAGGGAATAAATGTAATAAAGGCTAAAAATAAGGAAAGAGACTTTTTTTAAGGATTTAGCAAAGAAAATGAGGAAAAGATTTAAAATTTCAAAAAAAATCAATAAATAGTGATACTAGACAATGAAGCATACCACATCATCGCGCTTACATCTATCTTTATATAGATATATAGATTCTTTTCTTTCATGAGTCTGATAGATTGGTGAGTAAAATCTCAGTTTTTTTTTTTTATGTCCTGATGTGTGTGCATTCTCTGAGATTGAGAATCGAACCATTGTTATACTCCCTCCATTTTTAAATACATATCACTTTTTTGGTTTGCATGTTAAGAAAAAATTAACTAGAGGGTAATTTAGTTATCTCAATTTAATACTTCTCTCTTTTGCACCAGATTAGTATCTCTCCATATTTATGACTAATGGTGAAAGTGAAGACAAACAATTAATTATGTCATAATTTTTTAAAATGACATGTATTATGAAATATATATTTTTAGTAAGCATGACAAGTATTTAAAAACGGAGAGAGTAGTTAATTTATGTACATTTACAACCGCAATAACCACCGATGAAAAAATTGTCAATAATATTTGCCCTTTAAATTTGTAGTCTTTATCTTTAATTTTTATTTTTATTTTTCATTTAATGAAAATTTATGGGCCAAAAATCTCTTAATTATGACCTAATTTGACTAGGTATAACTAATTTTGCACGCCAATTTTTTTTTCAAAATGTTTGCCTTGGGGTGTAAATTCGGCGGAGAAGGGTCAACATTGTCCTTGATGTATTAGAAATGGTTCAAAATGTTATCTATTGGGTCAAAAATGCCCTCAAAGTTATTTTTTAATTCAAAAATGCCCCTAAAACTAATGGTTGACTAATGGACTAGATGAGGCTATGTAGGGGAAAAAAAAAGGAAATGTGGCAGCGTATGATTGGTTAAGGTGCTATTCCAATGTGAATTAAATTACTCAATCATATGTATTGATCTAAACCACTCATATAATTAGACAATTATTACACGCAACCAATTCCTTTCTGCTTCCAACTATTCTTTTCGTGTTCAATCAGTTCCTTTTTCTTTCGTCTGCACTGATCTTGATCCTTTAACGTGACCCTTTTCCTTTTTGGCTAAAATTTAGTACTGAAATTGATTTGTATTTTCCATGGATGATTTTTTTTTTTTTTACAGTGAAAATTTGATCTATTGGAGTAAGAAGAAAAAGAAACTCTCACTTCCTATTTTGTAGCAATGCTTTGCAATATGATGATTCTTGCAATAGAATTTTATTTGGAAAGAAACATATTTTAGTAACTATTAATATTCTGTTTTTAGTTTGCATCAATGCATGTATATTCGCTTTCTGTTAATCTTTCACCGCTCTGGTATAGGGGTGTTGAAATGGGACCGAAAAATCGATTCAAATCGATAAATCGACTTAATAAATTGAAAATCAACTTGATTTGATTTGGTTTGGTGTTAATCCTAAAAAATCGAATATATATACATACTTAAAATATATATATATATATATATATATACACACACATATATATAGGTCACTTCAAGTCTAACACTTATTCAAATAAATAAGATAAAAAGTTGGCTCATCTAGTCCTCCCTTGCCCATTTAAGTTTATTAAGCCTTTAAGGTGTAAAAAAATAATTCTAGAAGGTGAAATAAAATTGAATAAAAGAAAACACATAGATAAAAGGTAAGACCCTAGAAAATTTGTCAAATTATTCAACTTTATCAAAAGAATCGCAAAAATCAAACCAAACCAATAAAATCGATAGAACCGACAGAACCAAAACCGATAGAATTTATACTATAGTGACTTGATTTGATGTGAATATTAAAAGAAAATCGTCTTTATTGATTTGGTTTGATTTTTTACAAAAACCGAGTTAAACCGGATCATGAACATCCCTACTCTGGTATATATACTAGTAAGCAAAACCCGTGCAATAACAGTAATTTAATCTCAATGTATTTTTAAAATTATATTTACATATAATTTTAATTTTAAAATATACTTTTTTAAACTTAATTCTAAATACTATTTTTAAATATCATATTTTCTATGTCCGGCCAAATGCCCACTACATCTTAAACCATAAATAGGAAAAAATATTTATTGATTTTACGTGAGGTCGGTCGGTAGTAATTATTATCTTATTCCTTTTCCTGTCGTTCTATTTTGTACTTTTAGTTTTTATTTTCCTTAGTAAACTTGCATGTTCTCCTATTTTAATCTAAATAGCCACAAAAATATTAAAAATAGATACGTAAGCATAGTGCATGTTTAAAGACAGCAACTGAGTGTTCAGAGCAGTGACTTTCAAATGAGGCTACATTTAATACACCGCTATTCTCTTAAAGCTTGTTCGGATGGTTGGTATTTTGTTGTATTGTATTATTAATTTAAATATAATATATTTGAAATGTTATTTTAATTTTTTTGTGTGGTATTATTAAATTCATTATTAGCTAATGATAAAAATATTATGTTATGCATGTAACGATCAATTTGGTGTATTCATGTAGTTGACTTAATAAATTTATTCTTTTAATTATTGATTTGTCACATTATGTAACTAATGAAAATAATACAATCTATCTAAATTTTAATAAAACACAATACAATACAAAATAATATGTAACACCATCCAAACGGAGAGTAAAACTGTATGCAGGTGGATCCCATGTGAAATGAGTTGTCTTAAGAAGAAAGATGCCTTTAATTTCATCAGGTAGCACCATGATTGATGAGGTAAGCACAAGGGCAATTGGGACAAGGAGAATATTTATATTGTAGCTACAGTGAGATGCCTTTTTCAGCCAATTGCAATGCTCCAATTTTAGCATATTTACTTGAACATCCTCATGACACAAATGGCAATTGAGTTAAAGGCTTTTGACTTTTTTGGTCATTTTGTGTCCATAAAAAGCAATTTTGTACTTTGTACAAACACAAGCAGCCGTAAGTACCATATGAAATGATCAAATTGACCTTATTCAAACTTAATTTTTGTAGAACACACATTTCGACGGAGAGGAGCTCCCTCTTACAGAATAGGAGAATATTTGTATGCAATGTTTATTTTTATTGACTAGATGTGAAAGGCCCGTGCAATATTGTGTTATAGTGTACTTCAGTGGAAGAGTCATGTTGTATTCTAGATAGAAATAATTTTTAATGGTTAGCTCTATTGCTTATTTTAGTTCAGTTCTCTTTGTAAGTGATGGAATAAAAAGCTAATTGTTTGTTAAGACCAATATCCCATCGAACAGTGAGGATATGTTTACTTTGAGATAAGAAAAGGTGTTACATACAACTGAAGTCCATTAAACATTAGTTATATTAATACACAAATATTCATGATAGAAATTAAACGATGTAGCAAAGATTTAGTTTGGTGGGTTTTAATGCAATAAAGCAGCAATAGGAAAGGCACTCTCATTTTCTCTGCAGCTGACGCAACCAATTTATAATACAGATGGGTCCGTTTGGATTGGCTTATTTTAGGTGTTTTTAAGCTAAAAATAGCTTTTAAGCACTTTTGAAGTGTTGGGTAAATTTAAAAAGTGCTTATAAGTACTTGATTTTTGACTAAAATGCTTAAAATAAGTCAAAAGTCATAAGTTAGGAATCCTAACTTATGACTTTTGACTTAAAATGCTAAAAAATAAGTCAAAAGCCATAAGTTAGGATTTCTAACTTATGGCTTTTGGCTTTTAAGCCAAAAGTCAAAAGCCCATCCAAACGGGCAAGCTTATCTTTTCCTCAGTCAGCTGCCCCTTCACTTCAATCAATTTTCAAAAGTATTAAGTAATTTTCTCTCAGTTCGACATAGAAAATTAGCAAAATTGACAGAGCACGATAAAACTGTTCGCTTAAACAGAAAGAGAAGTGAGGACAATTTTTCAGCCATAACTTCAGCAAAAAAATTCAACTCAAAGAAATCATAATTGAACATCAAACCAAAAAGCAGAATAACTGCCGAGTAGAATACACAGCAAAAATCGGGGAAGAGAGAAGCGAAGACCCAAAATGGGAGATTTACATAAAGTTACATGAATAAAGTATGTTAGAAATCCCTAGAAATTATATTAAATTTGCATGTCTATATTTGAAATATCTTAAAAAATGTGTAGTGGGAGTAGTTGCAAGCTTAGCTAGCGCCATGCTTGTAGTAGGAGATACTATAGTGACTTGGCTTGGGATGGGTTCTCCATGGACAATGCAGTTGCCTTACCCCAGACAATCTCCTAAAATATTTTTCTCCATAGTGAATACATCCATAGTTTTTGTTGGACCTTATTATCAGTTGTTCTATCAATCCAAGTGAACTTTTGTTCCTGTTTACAGCTGAAGGGTCATCCTAATCGAAAATTAATATATTCTCTCATAAATATTTATAAATTTGAGATGACTGTCACTAAACTCCAGAGTTAGATAGTTGCTAACATCGGGAGAAGAAGAAATTTGCTTAATATCTCTGTGCAATGTCATAACATCTGTATATGCAACTTCAAGTATTCCCTGTAATAGTTCTTTTATCAAAATCTCTACACAAAGTCGGACCAAGTAAGTAAAACCAATTTACCTAGAAATAGATAAAAGAAACTAACCTCGAAATACAATAATATCTAAATTAAAGCACATAAAATAAGTTGGATAGCAGAGATCGTTGGCACCAGGTAATCTTGAAGTCTCTTACGGTGGTGTCCGCTGGTGGTTACAACCTACGTCCCAATTTCAACAAAATCTGGAGTTCACAATAATGCTTGAGAAAATCCATAATGTTTTCTAGATCTTTTTCCTCCTGCATTTCCTCATACTTGTGAGGAAAAAGTAGATTATCAATGAGTTTTACTCCATAGATTAGATTTCCTTACTGCTATGTGAGACTGTTGCTTTTTATATACGTAGATCTATCTTTCAATTAAAGCTTACGCAAATTTATCTAAATTAACATAGGAAGGATGTGTATAAATAATTTTTCATTACATTGATAACACCCATCTACTTTCCTCTATTAGCTAAGTTTGTCTCTAGTTATATTATAGGATCAAATATGCCCGTGTTGTTACCTAAATATCCTAAAGTACCCCTTCATGAATGGAATCTCCTAAATTCTCTTAAAATACCCAATTTATTAAATATAACTGGTCCAAAACCCATCTAACTCTAATATTCCTTACCCAAAGAGACAATGTATTTTACACATAATCCTCCAACAATTGAAATGCAATTCGGAGCGCTATTGTTGTGAATAATACATTTAGACCATCTTGACGGGCTGCAAATGTGAAGGTGGTGCTCCTTTACCATCTCTAACTTTTACAAAGCGGGCAATTCTCAATTCAGATGATTCGATTCGACTAAAATAAACAGAATAAACATATACACAAACAGATAGTTAAGAAAGAAGAATCAGCTTTACTGAATTGCTTACCAAGATACTGCAACATAAGATATCCGAGCTGCGAAAAGAATTGCTTTAACAAATTGAAAGTGGCCATAGTATGCAGCATAGTGCAAACATGTTCTTCCATTAACTGAATTGAACTGCAAAATTTGGAAGGGAGAAAAAAAATCCCAATTGTTAAAATAAGTTCTTAGCCAATCATGTGATGATAAGAATGGAAAACAAAGAGACATAAAGAGATTTTAATACATTGGCTTCTGCTTTAATAAGCTTTTGCAATAAAGAGATTTTAATACATTGGCTTCTGCTTTAATAAGCTTTTGCACACAAGATATCTTCCCGCGCATTCCTGCTAGCATCAATAGAGTGTAAACCACTAAATCAATGAAAAAATAGTTTAAAATGGTGAAGAACAGTTCTTAAAATCCAAAATTATTTACAACACATTCAACAAACACTTGTTTGTCACAAATTGGCCAATCAGTTCTCTTTTGTCAGGCGAAAATTGTGTATATTGTTTGTTGCCTAAGCCTGATTTTAGAAGCTCCCTCTGCTGAGTAGTGACACTTTCTTTTCTGGGAGCAGCAAGTTCGCACCACATGTTTTTATCTGGCAGCATCTATATTGTGAACAAGCATAAGTCGAGATTTTCACTTCCGAGCATACAACATTTGTACATCTGTTCAATTCCCCTATCATTTCTTTCAGCTAAGGTCAAAACTTAACTATAAAATCAGAAGCAGTTAAGTCGGCACGGGGAAAATGAAAATAATTTTTAGAAACGCATTAACATATATTTTGGATTGTTAACAGGGTTTGAGCATGTGAAGAGTTAGGCAAAAGTAGATTGATAGGAAGAGTCCTCGAACCTTGCTGAGAAAGAGCGTTAATAGTTGTGTGTGTTGTACGGGGAACCGAATTCGCACTACCATGTTGCCCAACACAACAATTCCTAACAAACTAAAGTATTCCCACCAGTTTTGTCTTACTTTTTCATTTAGGACACACTACGTATCTTTAGTTTATGGGAAAAAACCTTGAACTAAAGCTGAAAGAAACTGATTAATGGAAAGCCTGTTTCTTTGAGGAATTTTCTCATAAACTTAGGACATCAACGATACTGTCAAGCAAAAACAAAAATATACAGGGTGAAGTTAACTTAGAGAGATGGTTGAAACGGGAAACCATTACCTGAAATCAATTGAAGAAGCAGAGACAAATCGCAGCAATAGATTGAGACGATAAGAGTGTGAAAAAGTGGAACAATTGAGAGAGATGATGAGAGATTGGCACTTTGTGTTCTCAATTCTCATACCTACACGTAAACCATGTGAAACAGCAGTATTTTTTAAAAATAGCCGTTAACTGGACCGGAACAAACTAGAATCGGCTCGGTCAACCAATCAAAACCCCCTTGTCCACCCCGGTCCGTGTTCTGTATGGTACCGGTACCAGGCATACTGGACCGAGCCTATTGGAATCGAAACCAGAACTGGAACCGATACGGAACGGGCATGTCCGGTCTGTTGAGCCAGCCTTAATGCACAATAACATTAAAAACTTCTTTGAAGACATTTTTGAGGATTTTGGACTACAATTGATTCTTGTTTTTGTGTACATGTTTTTTTCTTGAAGTTCCCATGTGTTCATGTTTGGTTCGGGGGTTTTCCCGCAAGGGACGATAACCCCTAAATTTAGTTGCCTGATTGATACTTTTGTTGTTCATTTTTACTTGTACACTATTGTGGAAATAGATTTTTGCTTGTGCTTGTCTTGTATAAATAAGGTTAGACAATTTTTCTCGGTTACGGAAATAATTACTACATGCATATACATGTTATGTAATGAACTAATCATAGGTGAGAACGCAGGAAGAAGAGTGGATATAGATACCACTTCATCTTCAATAGGTGCAAGATTCAGCGAGGAGGGTGATGGCGATGAGCTTCTTAAAGTGTAAGATAGCAACATTTGTTCGTTGTCCTTCACCCTGGAAAATGTTAGGTCAAATAACGAATATATTTTTAAGTAGCAGTGTTTGAGCAGTAGAACATCATAATGGGGGGATAAGTTAATGTGTGCCAGTTCATCAATGTAGTAGCCTACACGTACTGAGGATTTGTTAAGATCGTCGTCTGATATCTTGTTGCCAATCTTAGAGCTGCGTATGTGAAAGGTGGAGAGGATTTTTAATTCAATACAGGAAAGGAAGTGCAGAAGTAAAAGGAAAGAGTTGCAGAGTCAGATGTAAACAACATACCTCTGCGAAATTTAGTAACTTCTATACGCTTAGCAAGAATGACAGGGTGCTCATGCAAGTGATGTAATAATGTAGCTCCTTCATTGTCTGCTACGTCATCCCATATAGCAAATAGAAAGGGTTTCTTGTTGATCGATATGACACACAAAAGTTGTTATGGTGCAAGTATGTTATACTAAGTAGACGAAAAATTTGTTGAATTTTATGTAAGGGGGGCAGTAGCTCACCTATGGTCCATCACGATCGCTTCTCGAAAGCGCTTAGTGTGATCGGTTGTATACTGTAGGGTGCTGCAGTTAGCTACTACTACCAATAAGTCTGGTGTAATGAAAAATAAAACATAAGTAGTTAATTCAATTAATAGGTCTTAGTTAGTTGATGGGGAAAAGGGGCAAAGATGTAAAGTGGGAGCTTACCAAATTCAACTTCTGGATGTTGACACTCAATAGCTGAAAAAGGAAGTGCATTCAACATTGTTTGAGCATTGAAACACAATAGCAAATAAAACAGTTCAACAAAATAGCAAAACAAACCAGAAAAAAGAAGTAAAAACAAATCTAAATTAATAATGTTTCAATCTAAAGCTCTTCTAGTTCATCAACTTAAAAAAAAAAAAAAGAGAAAAAGAAAGAAAAAAGAGGGAAAAAAACAGAGTTGCAGAAGAATAAAAATAGAGCAGCAATAAAGAAGAAGTAAGAAGAGCAGAAGTTTTAAAAAAAAGAAAAAAAAAGAAAAGAAACAGTGAAACAGAGAAGGAAGAAGAAAGAAGAAAGAAGAAAGAAGAAGAAGGAAGAAAGATTACCTTAAAACAGTGAAATCGCAGCAACAATGAAGAAGAGAAGAAGTCGCAGCAACCAGAAAAACTGAAGAAGAGAAGAAGTCGCAATAGCTAAACCTACAAAATTGCACAAGTGAAGAAAAAGAAAACAAGTCACGACTCTTTTCTTTCCTTAAATTGACCCGATTCTTTTTTTAAAAAATAATTTAAAAATGGCCCAACAAATAAAATCAACACAATGTAAGTGCATCAGTATGCATCACACATCGAATCGCATCACGCATCCGCTTTCTGCAGATTGCCTCGCCTCCAAAACTCGAAGCGCCAAAGTCACGCATCGCATCGGCGCAATATGCGTTGATGTGCCCGCATCCTAGAATACTGTTCATACGTACTGGCCCAAATTGAGTAACAGCGGGGCTCTCTAACCTTCGCACTTGAGACCAAATATGTCTCGAAAGGGGCAAACAACTCTCATACCTGGGAATGTCATCACCGTATAGTACTATGGAAACCTATTGTTCCTATAGTCAAGTAAAGTAGAAAAAGTTTTAGATGTGCGTGTATCATTCATAGAGCAAGTTGTTAGAATTTTCAGCAGTTATTATTTTTATGAGGCTTGTACTCGATTTTTCCTAATTTGTGAAGTCCTCATAGTTATTGCTTCAGCAGACGTAACGAATGCCTCACTATTTATAACATTGTCGTAGATAATAGTAAATTTTTAAACGTATTATCAACACCGTAATTCTCTGCCATTGATTTCACGGTGTTATTGCACCTCCTTCAGAGAGAATAGAGGTGGAGGTAAACTTACGCTTTCATTCTACACAAGTATTGTTTGAAAATGCACGGTTTGGTCTTTGCTCTCACGAGGTCGGAACTTGTGTACTACCTGAACCTTACAAGTCCAGTCTGTAGTTTCTGTTGTGATGGCGTCCACAAGAAGCCTCTATTCCATTATGGAAGCTTCTGTTTCATTATAGAGGTGCGGATTAAATAGCAACACATGATAGAGTAAAGTAATGAATGAAGTTATAATGAAAGATTTGCAATTAAAAATAAGCAGGGAGCTCTTTGCGGGGCAAGGATATCAGCGTTTTAGTAATTGCAAAGTGGTCACTTGTAGGTTAAGGAGAAGAATTCAGCACACGACAAAGGAAGCTGCAGGCTTTGGTATATACAAAAAGTCGAAAAAGTCGAGTGAATTTTTTTCCCTGAACACAATTGTATTCTTATAGAACGTAAGTATAAAATTGATAAATTGAATGACTTTGTTAAAGTTGAGTTGTATTTCACTAATGATTTGTCATATGTGTTACAACTTTAACTCTATCGTACTCACTTTGTGCAAATTGTCCGCAACATTGATGCTACTGTAGAAATGTCGGGTATTCAGTGAGAATCGCCACAACTATATAGAGCGCAAACAAAAAATGAACAAAATTCTAAAACAGACCTACACATTTCATAGCGATAATCGTATAAAGAAACAAAGTTCACCTTTGAAACTACCGAAGCTAAAAGTACAGACACCATTACACCAAAAAGCAACGAAATTCAAGCACCATGATTCAACTTTCTAGTGACAATCTTTAACGCAGACGAAGAAAATAGAACAGACCCACAAATTTCAAAACCATAATCGCATAAAGGAATAAAGTTCATGATACTAGCATGGATCGCATGGTTGACACGAGCATGGATGACGTGGATGACACGTAGAATGTTCGTGAAAAGGAAAGCTTAAGAGTCCATGGGAGTGATGTGGATAAAGAAAAGAGGCTATTTGTACAAGTGGCTAGATTTTAAATTGAAGAATTCACAACAAGAGTCACCAAACAAGGCCCTTGTGTCTCATTAAGGGCATATTTGTAATAACTAGTTGTCTTTTATTTCTCTAGTATAAATAGGATAATTCCTCATTTTACATGGGACTTTTGGATGAATATTGAATATGAAGCTTTGAAGCTTGTAGTTTCTAGGTGAAGCCTAGCATTTAGCTTGTAGTTTCTAGGTGAAGCCTAGCATTAGTTGGTAATTTTAGTAGTGTGGATCTTGGAATTATTGGTGAACTTTTTGATTTGGTTAATCGAAGGTTACTCATTTGTGGTTTCTTGGTTTCCTTTGATTTTCTCAAACTAGGGTTTGTGTTTAAATTGTTGAATTCAATTGGGAGGTGAGGGTATCAAGTCCCTTGTTGCCCATAAATTCAAGAGTTTGAATATTAATCCACATATCCTTCTTTTGTTTTCTTTCCTTCTTGTTCTTCCCTCTTTGATTCGTTATCATTTTGGTATCAAGAGCCTAGGTTTAGGTTTGTTTCCACAAATCTACCCTTGGAATTTTGATTTCTTCAAAAATCCAAAAATTCGAAGAAAAAAAAAATCCAATTTTTTTTTTTTGATTTGTTGTTTTTGACACTAGATCTTGATTCTCTAGTGTCTTGTGAGTTTAAGTCTCAAATTTCATTCAATTCGGAGTTCTAGAAGAGAAGTTGCCATTGAAGGGTTTGAAGCTTTTGAAACTTGGCCAATTTTAAAAAGTGGGTTTATTTTTGGCTTGGTTTTGAGGGCTAAGAGTTAGTGGGGTTTGTTCGTGGTGTGAAAAGAAACGCATTGGTGAAAATTTCATTGAATTTGGTGCAAGAACGAAGAAGTTATGAAGATGTGAAGATTGAGGTTTTTGTTGGTGTTCTTGAGTATCTTCATCTTGTTCTTGAAGAAGAAGATAGAAAAGGTATACTTTGATCCAAAATCTTCAAGTCAGAGTTGGTCAAAGTGTTTGTAGGTCAAAAAAAAAAATAAAAAATCCACGTCAGCAGGCGCTTGGGGTACAGTTTCAGAGAGCTGAAAAATCTCAGGTTTTCAACACTTAGATTTTTTTTTGGGTCCTAAAGTTTTTTGGACCTAAAAATTTTTCTAAGTGTCCAAACTCCGTGATTCTTTTTCCTACACTTTCTTCTTTAAATTTTCAAGTAATTAACATCTTTAATCACTTGTTAACTAGTTTTAAAACACCAAATCCTCTCTTTGATTCATTAAATTAAGCAACATAAGTAATTTTTCTACTTTTGTCACTTAGTTTTGTTTTGAGTCCGTTTTCTTTCGTGCTTCTTTTCTTCTACTTTTCTCATCTTAATTCATAGATAAACTTCTTGATTCAATTCCTTCTACCTTCAATCGAGTCGTCCTTCTTTCAAGAGTCACAAGAATCCACTCCACCACAAAGGATAAGTGATCTTGAATTGATCGAGCCAAGCTAGTTCACTACCAATTTTGAGACGATGCTTCAGGAGGTAAGTTGAGAGTTTATATATGAGTGACGTGAGGCTTTTACTAATATTATTTGTTGAATTTTGTAGGTACAATGTCTAATCACTCTTCTTATAACCATGGAGGAAGGAGCTCGGTAAACCACATGGGGACATATGCTAATGTGCCAAGGAGAGTGACCAATGTGAATGAAAGGGTGGTTGAAACAAATGGAAGGTTTAGAGGTATGGAGAAAAGGGTGAAAAGGATGGATAGTATGATTGAAAGGAGGTTCCCTATGACAAGTCGAAGTGAAGAAATAAGAAGGACCTCGGGTCAAGAATCCAACTTATACTACCCCCAACCAAATTGGAACCAAACTTACCCTCAAGCTACATTCCAAATGAACCCGAGCTATGTTAGGCAAGTCACCCCATATCCAAATACCCAACCATATCATCCACCACAAATGAATCCTTCTTTTGTGGAGACCCAAGTTAGAAGCCAAGCACCTCCACGAAATGTATCACATGCATCCTTGCATGTACCCTATGTTTCAATCCAACAACACTACCCACAAGTACCCTACCAAGATATCTATTATCAAAACCCTCTTTATGATGAAATGTGTGAAGAGGTTAACCCGAATGAATGGTGGAAAGGACCCGACGGCTTTGGTACGAACCAAGGCATGAGATGTCAAGGGAAATGGGATAGTGATGATAGGTATAGGGATGAAGGAGGAAGGTGTGAAGACCAAAGTGATCGATATGATGGTCAAGGTATTCCAAATCAAGGGATGGGTCACAACATGGTGAGTCTTCCAATGTTCCAAGATGGTAGTCAAGCTATTCAAGCTAACTACAACACAAAAGGGGAAGATCAAGCCTATGGAGGTAAGCATGATGTACCTCAATCTTCTTCTCCTTCTATCATTCGATGTTATAAATGTCAAGGTGAAGGACATATTGCTAGAGAATGTCCACAAAGGAGGTCAAATGTGATCTTGTGTGATGGACCTTGTGCTAAAAATATGATAGAGTATGAGGTTGAGAACGATTGTGATGAGCCTAAGGTTAGGCATGATGACACAACTTTGAATGTAGATGATGAGCAATTGAAGAAGGATTTAAACCCTTCTTGTGAACTAAATCAAATCATGGGGGATCTTTCTAAAGAGGAACTTGATCAAAGTGTGAATCTATTCCATGCAAGGTTCAAGATGATTGATAGGGTATGTTCTTTGGTCATTGATGGTAGGAGTAGTACTAATGTGGTGAGTTGCTCTATGGTTGATAGAATGAAGCTTCCTACACAAAGACACCCCAAGCCATACAAACTTCAATGGCTCATTGAGAATGGTGAAGTAGAGGTAACCAAGCAAGTGATTGTGAATTTTAGCATTGGCAAGTATCGAGATGAGGTGTTATGTGATGTTTTACCTTTGCAATCTTGTCATATGTTGTTTGGTAGACCTTGGCTAGCCGATAGGGATGTTCGATATCAAGTGGAGTCCAACAAATACTCATTTGTATTTGGAGGACGAAAGCACACTCTTGTTCCATTAACACCCTATCAAGTGAGTGAGGACTACAAGATAATGAGAGAGCTCCGGGAAGAACTTAAGAGAGAAGAAGAACTCGAGAAGGAGGAGAAAGAATTGGCTCAAGAAGGGGAGTTACCTACCAAGGAACCTCCTACAAAGAAGCGGGTGGACGATCCTTGTGAAGCATGTGTACAAGACAAGAAAACAATCTCCAACGCTTGTTCCCAAGGTATGTATCTACCCCCTCCTATTCCTAGTGATCCTTGGAGACATGATGATATTTTCCTTATGGAAAGTAGAATCTTGGAAATGAGTGATCCCTCACCATACCATGAGAAGATTGAAGTCTCCAAGATTCTTTCATGGTTTATTTCTTTTATGCTTAAAGTGTGTGAGCTTCATGTTTTGGATGTCAACTATACTTGTTGTTTGGAAAAGAATTCATGGTGTATCCGTGATGCCCAAATTATGTGTCCTACTTCTTGTCACACTTATGTGGTTAGACAAGTTGAGGTGTTAGGATGGATTCTTAGGAGCATGCTCCTTGTGGAAGTTTGTTTGAGGAAGGACAATGAAGTGTACTTGAAATGCTTAATCTTGTCCTCTTGTGTTTCAAATTATGAATACCGTTTTGCTAATATTCTTGCCTTAAAGTGCGTATTAACAATTGAGAACCCTTGGGATGAGTTGAATGCCCTTTATTCCTTTCTTTACTACTTGTTTGCATATGATGACCCTTTTCTCAAATGTGGTCTCATTCTTGTGGATGCTAAGTTGATCATTTGTTTTTGGGAGAGACCACGGATATTGAAAGCTCCTTGTCACCTTCATAGGGTTGGACAATTTGAAGTTTCAAATAGGACTCTTGGAAGCATGCTTGGTGCTATGATAGGAGGGACCCCAACTCCGTGGGAGTATTATTTAGCATGGAGTGATTTGACTCCTAATAGATTCCTCGACTATTCTAGTAGCATGGCTTCATTGGTGCACTTCCTTTCTTTAGGAAATTGCTTGATAGAGAGGGTTGTTTGGTGCTTAAAATGTCTCTTCTTATCTATCGGTGTCCTTATCTTTTGGCACGCCGTAGATGAGAATAGTGAGCTTAACACTTTTCTCTACTACCTCTTTGCTTATGATGATACTCATGATGGTATGGAATTTATTTTGTATGGAGGTAGAGATATGTGGGTCTTTTGCTTCTTTGACTCGGATGAACCCTTGTGGGTGATCACACCACTTTTGGTGTGGCCTTTTTGTGAGACAATAAACAATTATGTCTTATGGCTCCCAAGTTAAATGCGGTACCATCTTTTGGAGTTCTTGATGCCACAAAGATCTTTGTGTTTGCCTTGTCTCTTGATGTTTATCATGCCCAAAACCTTTGCTCCATGAATGATGGATTGGCTTTATTGAAAGCAAAGGATATTTGGTTGTATCTCAAATTTGTGCCTCTTTGGCATGGTGATATTGTTGCTAACCCTTGTACTAACCCTCAAACTTTGAGGATGCTTTGGTTTTTGTCCTTCTCATGTGTTTACAAGGTTTGGATTCGAGGACGAATCCTTTTCAAGAAGGGGAGAATGATACTAGCGTGGATCGCATGGTTGACACGAGCATGGATGACGTGGATGACACGTAGAATGTTCGTGAAAAGGAAAACTTAAGAGTCCATGGGAGTGATGTGGATAAAGAAAAGAGGCTATTTGTACAAGTGGCTAGATTTTAAATTGAAGAATTCACAACAAGAGTCACCAAACAAGGCCCTTGTGTCTCATTAAGGGCATATTTGTAATAACTAGTTGTCTTTTATTTCTCTAGTATAAATAGGATAATTCCTCATTTTACATAGGACTTTTGGATGAATATTGAATATGAAGCTTTGAAGCTTGTAGTTTCTAGGTGAAGCCTAGCATTTAGCTTGTAGTTTCTAGGTGAAGCCTAGCATTAGTTGGTAATTTTAGTAGTGTGGATCTTGGAATTATTGGTGAACTTTTTGGTTTGGTTAATCGAAGGTTACTCATTTGTGGTTTCTTGGTTTCCTTTGATTTTCTCAAACTAGGGTTTGTGTTTAAATTGTTGAATTCAATTGGGAGGTGAGGGTATCAAGTCCCTTGTTGCCCATAAATTCAAGAGTTTGAATATTAATCCACATATCCTTCTTTTGTTTTCTTTCCTTCTTGTTCTTCCCTCTTTGATTAGTTATCAGTTCACCCCTGAAACTATCAGATCTAAAAGCACATACCGTCAAATAGAACACATAGTAAAAGAGCTGATAATAAACTGAGGAGAAATTCACTCAGAAGAACGCACCAAGTTGCACCGAGAAGAAATCATAAACAACAATATTATCCTACGTAGACGCAACATCAAGAAAACGAAGGGAATTCCAAGACAAACAATCAAACAGAAAAATAGAGCGGTGATTGAAGAGAACTCACAGAGATGATGGGATCGCAACAACGTTCGAAGTAGGAAACTGCTTTACCAAAAGTTTGAGATAGAGATGTGAAGATACAGATGTGAAAACACATAGAAATACTCTCAAAACTGTTTGACACATTTAGTTTCGGGAGAACACTTCAAATACATGTAAGTGGTTACTCAGATGAACAATGGGAAAAGCTAACTAAAATGACAAAATTAACCATGGGCAACCTGACAGTACAACCTCCTCCTGCCTGCTTTAAGCCTCTTATATATATATTAATAATAATTAGTTAATATTAATAAAGTATAAAGGTGTGTATAAGTTTCTAAGTTTTATTTTTGGGCACTCGGGGACTTCCCAAAAGAAAAAACTCCATCCGATCTACAATATGTAAGTAGTTCTATTTGTTACTAGGCCTTTGTATTACTCTCCCATATTTGTATGTGAATATAAATATGTTTTGTGCCCATATCTGTTGATCCATGTTTAAATATCCATATTTGACAACCTATGTCTACCTTTAGTATATAGTTAATCTCTTAATTTCCTAAAGAACTACGATGGATTAACCTGTAAATTCTTAGGATTTAAAGTCCGTCATGGCCAGAGAGCTGATGGACGTAAGGTTTCCAGGGTGGGGTTAAAGAAGCAGTTCTTGAGAACGGTAAGATTAAGAAAAAGAGATAAATAGGGTAGAACCTAGGATGAGTCAAATAGGATTAAAAAAAAACTCTTTAAATTTAAGGGAGAATGATACATAGGATCCTGGTAATAATTAGGTCTACAATACATAAGTAGAAGCGGAGGAGGAAGTACCGAGTAGGATTTTACAACTCTTGACACACACATCCCTTTATACCAAGCTACTACATCTAAGTGTTAAAAATCTAAGTGTATATCAATCTGTCCTAAAGCTCCCAGCAATTTATTAAAAAGTTTTCTTTCTAAAGTCGGGTAAAAAGCATTCCCACTAATGGTGCAATCATAGAAATAATCATTTAAGAAAGATTTTATGTACATCCAGTTACTTATACTTAATTGCTCTAATTTTATTAAAGCATTTCTTTGTAAGGTAACTAATCCGCTATTCGGGTCTTCTCTTTTTATTAAACTGTGTACTTTATTCATAAAATTGTAAGCATTTGCTCCTAAGTCTACTAGTGCTTGAAAGTCTTGTGGGAATTCTCTTTGATATGATTCCCATAATCCTTTCGCTGATTCTCCTAACATTGTTTCTAAATATTTATACATAGTTTATGCGTCTACTTCATTATATGTCTTGAGAAAATCTACTACCGCTATACCTTTCCATAGATCTACTACTGTATTCCACCTTTGAGGATCTTGGGCTACAATATTTAATATTTTGCCCTTGTTTCCTCCCTCTTGGAGTCTAATTGGTTCTTCTAGAGGCATTCTTGGCCCTATTGATCTTATTTGTTCTAGTTGTGTTTCTGGAGTTTCTCTCCATACTCTCTGTCTTGGTACATTTTCTGTATTATAATAGGTTTTTTCTACTGGAGTGGTTCTTTGAAATGGGCTTGAACTTATCGAAGCTGTTTCCATAAATTCTTTTATGCTTCTGTTGGTCTCTTCATCTCCTACACTTGTACTAATTTCAGATAAGGAACCATGTGTATAACCATAATTGTCTACTCTTAACCTGCAATTTCTAAAGTGTTCTTCTACTTCTGTTATAACTAATCCTCCTTTCTTACATCCTTTGCATTTAAATATTTTGTTTTTATTTTCTGCGTACATGTCTTTGGCCTTCTGTATTGCTATGTCTATTGTAAAGTCTTCTTCTGGAAAGACTTCTATAGTCATACAACTGATTTTTTCTTCTTTTTCGTCTATTTCTTCTTTTAGTTCTTCGTCTATTTCTTTCTGGTCTACATAATTGTATTCGGTGAATCGTACCACTCTCTGTCCTTTATTGTTTGTATACATTAAATGATCATTAGGTTTTAAAACTTCATTTTTATTAAATTTTTCTAAATTCCATTCTAATCCTGCATATTTTTCTGGGCTTACTTTTAAAGGTTTCATTAGTCTTATTCTTTTATTTCCCATTAATCCTACAACATGTTCTACTTTTATCTTGAATTTTGTATTACTATTACTTGCTATTTTTCCTATAAATCCTATACATGCTAGTAAGTTATTTCCACTAGTCATTTCTTCATATCCTTTAGTCTGTATTCCTATTTTAATATATTTTTCAAATTCTGAAGAATTTATCATGTAGTCTGGACTACAATAAAAAATTCTTCCATTGTTGGACGTGTCTACTTCTGTTAATCCTATTATGGATTTATTTGAATCTGACCATCTATCATCGTTGATTGTTGCTAATACTTTAACTCCTAAACTTTTTCTAGTTAATCCTTTTAGTCCTATTACTATTAGTCCCATGTGCATGAGATTCATATTAGATCTCCTGATTTCCCTAAGCGAGTCTTCACTTATTAAACTTATGCTTTCACTGTTATTTCCTGTGATGCATAATTGATCTTCTCCAAAGTGTCTATATAATTGAGCATTACTACCAAAAGTTCCCGTATTATAAAATATTTTTGAATTTAGCATCTTTAGTTGGTTCTGTTGGAAAATTTGTATGTCTTTATCTACATCTATGATTTCTTCTAATTGTTAGCTTGAACTAGGTCTTGATCTGTTCATTATTCTAGTTATCATATTATTCCCTAAGTTGTCTTGAGAGTATCCTTCCCTTTGTCTTTGTCTTCAGCGACTTGGAAAAAAGTCCATTGTTTAGATGTTCTGGTGGTCTTTATTCTTTCTTGTTGAGGGATTATTTCTATTCTTTTAACTATTTTATTAAATTGTCTATATCCCGCTCTTGTACAGGTTGCTGAGTTTTTTCGTTAATTAATTTTTCTATGTTATTATTTATTTGAAGTAATAGATATATAATTGTGTTATTCTGTTTTATTATTACTTGTTCTGATTTTGATTGGGCTTGATGACTAGATAGTCCTTCTGGATTTGATTGTATAGTCTCCGCTCTTTTTAAAGCTGCTAGATAAAATGGATCGTTCATGAAAGTACGATTTCTTTAAGTTGTTTTATAGATTGTTTTAAATCTATGAATTCTTTGTAGTCTTTTATGGATGAATCTTTATTATGTTCTGAACTTACTAATTTCTTTTTTATATCTAGTTGTTGGGTTTTTAAAAAATCAAAAGTTTTATCTAACATTTCTATTATCTTTTCCTGTTTTTCTAATAATTTTTCAAGGTTTAATAGGCTTTTTTGTATTTTGTTATTTTCTTGTTGAGTTTTTTTTGCCAAATTTAATATTAAGTCTGTTATAGTGTTCAGGTGGTGATTTTCACTATGTTATGTTCTCCGTTATTAAAATTACACCTAATAGGCGAATTATCTTTTAGTCTTCTATATTTCTTTTCTAATTGTATTTTTAAGTCTAAATATTCTAAGTTCTTTAGATTATCTATTGTTAAAAAGGTACGCACGCTTTATCTTCCTCTATTCTTGTTCTATACCACTTTTTGTCTTCTCCTATTGCGTGTAATTCCCAACCGATAACTGTTAATACTCTATCTATAAGTAGATTTCTTATTCCTTCTCTAATGTTTTCATCTTGTAATATTTCTTCGGTTGCCTTTTTTAAATTTAAAAGTTTTTCTTAGTTCTTTTAGGCGTTTTGTGTTTCTTCTTATATACCAATATTTTAAGTTGTATTTGCCTGGTAAAAGGATGTTTTAGCATTTGAATTTTTATCCCAGAGGTATGTAATTAATTTTCTTCTGATATTTCCTTATTCTAAATATTTAAAGATCTATTTGACGTAAGATATATAATAGTCTTTGACGTACAAAATTTTGTAGTTGGGTAGCTTCCGGTTGTTTGACTCTTAACTCTTCCCTAAAGAATTCTTCGTAAAACTTTAGTCTAGTTATTAATTCGTCTTTTTCCTTTCTTAGTCTATCTAAAATTTCTTTTCTAAGGGATACTAGTGAAATTAAATATCTTATGTGTTTAGCTAGTCTATGTATTCTTATCCTAAAGGAATACTATTGAGTTTTTCTAATAACTTATTTATAAAATATCTTTGTAGATTTATTTCATTCTCACACCTATGTATTTCTATAATTATATATTCTCGTATTTCAAATATTTGTGGAGATAAAACAAGTTCTAGTTCTAACTTATATTCTTTTTCAAAGTTTTCTAATTTTGCATTAAGTGACTTTCTAAAGATTATACTTTCTTTAACTATTCTTTGTCTTAACCTAATAATTTTGTAGGCTTGCTGATAACTTTTAGCTAACTTGTGTTGTCTCATAAATCTAATTTATGTCCTAGAAATCTTCTCGCTCTGATACCAGATTGATATACACTTAGATTTTTTACACTTAGATGTAGCTAGGTTTTAGAATTCTGTAGGTATTTCTATTAGATTGTAATTTCTTCCTATTTCATCTGTAGCTAGTATTTCAGCTAGTTCTTTATTTATTTCTTCATCAATTTCTGCTTCTTCTATTAGATTTTTGTACTGCTCTGGAGGCTTACAAGTACACTTATCTCCTTTGTCTCACAAGTCTTTTGTTCTTGTTTTCTTTTAACTGATTTAGCTACCGTTGGCATTTTTATTTTTTGTACCGGGGTTATTGTAATACTATTTGAGAATATTGCCCTGTGTCTGGAAATTAGACAACATCCATTATTATATAACATAAAATCTAATCCTAATATAAAATCTACTTTAATGTTTAATTCTCTTACCCATATTTTATTTAGAGTATAAGTAGGGTTATAAAACTTATTACAAGTATTAATGAAACTGACGGATGCTTTCTTAACTTAATATTTGTATGTGTTTAATTTTCCATCCATTTGCATGGCAGTCTTTTCTTTAGGTAGTTCTTTAATTAAGTATGATGGTAATATTTTCTTGTTTAATATGCTTTGAGTGCATCCTGAGTCTACCAATGCTAGAGTTGTTATTTCATAGTCTTCTATTTCTACTTTTGCTAGTGATTTTATAGTACTTAACTTTTTGTCTTCATTGCAAATCAATCCTTCGTATGAAACATTCATTAGTTCTTCTTCAAATTCTTCTTCTTTAATCGGCATCTTTCCTTGTGCTTTTTCTAATTTTCTCCGTGTTTCTTCTATTTGGCTTATCTTATCTTCTAATGCTTCTATTCTTTTATTTTCTTCAGTGGATTGAATTACATAGTTATCGTATCTATCAATTTTTGATATTTTTGAGATTCCTATGTCTAGCTTCTTTTCTATGCATGTAATACTAATACATGCTTCTATATAACATTTTGTACATTTTGCTCTTTTATTTTTGCTAGGGTACCATTTACATAAGAGACATTGATTACTGTCTATTTCTTTGTTCTTTTAAAAAATGTGCTTACATTTTTCATCTGTTTCTATAATATTGACTAAATTATAATTGTCTATATCAACTAAACTTATGTAATGACCCTCCTGGTTATTTCTTTTTTCTTTTAAAAAATGTGCTTACATTTTTCATCTATTTCTATAATATTGACTAAATTATAATTATCTATATCAACTAAACTTATGTAATGACCCTCCTGGTCATTTTCTACTTCTCCACATTATTTCGGCATTTAGAGCTTTCCTATAGCTGCCCCAAGTCATTTATGACTTGCTGGAGCTGACAGTTTGGTTACCGGGCAATTCGTTTGGATTTTAGAGACATTTTCCTATTTCAAAATCGTCGCTTTTCAAATTTGGCTACTGGGCCTAAACATCAGGTATACGGCCGTGTATGCCAATTTCAACAGTCCCATAGCTCCGGAACGTCAATTTTAGGCTAGGAGGACCTTTGGTTCGGGTCTCGAGGATTCCAGGCTTATTTTGGGCTATTGGGTGAAACTTGGTTAAAACAGCCATTTGGGTGTGGGACTCACATTTCATCGAAATAACCCCGGATAAAAAATTTGATTGCGCCATTGAGTCTGGAATGTCGAATTTGATAGGGTAGCATAGTTCATTTACGTTCACGGGGTTACGAATGAATCCCGAGGGCCCATTGGAAACTTGAAAAAATATTGCCAAGTGTTGATGCTGCTTCAGCTGGTGCAACCTCTTAAGCGGAAGCCGCTTTAGCGGTTGGGGCCTTGGATCCGCATGTCCGCTTAAGCGGAGGCTTGTCCGGTTTAGCGGGGTGCGCTTAAGCGACACCCGTTCGCTTTAGCGGAAGTCCACCCCGGGTCATCATGGTGCGCTTAAGCGCTGGTGGGGGCGCTTTAGCGATGACCGCTTAAGCGGTCAAGTGGCTGCTTAAGCGGCACCTGCAGGGCATTTAATCCCCTTTCACCCATTTTTCCCTCATATTTTTTCTAAGTGTTAGAGCATTAAAGCCCTAGAGAGATAATGGGAGAGAAGAGGCGATTCTTGGATATTCAAGGGAGCTTGGAGAGTTTGCTAACATAATTTTCCTTGTCTAAATCCTTGTAATTTCTGTTTAATTCTTGGTAAATTCTCCGTTTAAGCCCAAAATCCTAGATAGCTTCGTGGGTTGATTTTGGGTGTTGTAATGCTCAAAATTCACCCATTATTAAGGGTAAATGATCATTGAGCCTTGAGGGACGTTTTGACGGTTTCAAATTTGTGATTCCGTAAGCGGGCCCCACATGGGATTTTTGGCTCGATTTTGGGACCCGATGCATATATATATGCAATATGGGTATTGTTGTTCTCGTATTGATGAGTAGACTGTTATTTTTTATAGTGTGGCATCGTGTGGAGGCTTCTCAAAAGAAAAAAGGCCCCACTTTAGCCGATTTTATCGAGCTTTCTTCGGCGTCCAAGTAGGCTAGGCTTACCCTACTTATAGATTGAGCTTAATTATGGTATTAGTGTGATATTATGCTAGTTTTGGTTTGGAATTTACAGTTGGCTGCTTAGTTATTAAAAGTTGGATTATTTAGCTGATTCATGGGCCGTCTCGGAGCTATAAACGACCCAATTATCGATCCCTTAAGTAAATTGATGCTTTGGGGTTGCAATATCGCACTTAGCTCTTTGTAGAATTAGAGACCTTCTTTCGCAACATTATCCTTAATCTTGAGCCTTAAACTACATAGCATATACCTAGTACGGGGCTAGGTTAATGATCTTGAGCTTATTTAAAGACCAGTTCGAGTCCGGCATATGGCGTTTAAAGACCGGTTCGAGTTTGGCACTTGTGGTGAGTTATGAGGAGGGAAATCCGGTTCAAGTCCGGTGTTTATGGGTTATTTCGTGGCATTATGATACCGGTTCGAGTCCAATGAGTTGTGGTACGAAAGGGTTCATAATCATGGTAGTAGTATATTTCCTTGATTACATCCATAAGATTTATGGGGGTTCGTTTGGATTAGTCCTCTTTTTTTTGCACCTTCTGGGCTTATGGGGGCCTAGTTAGGTCATAAATAGTTTGCCTAAACTTCGGTATCGTGTATTTCATTATTTATTTTTATATGTCGGAGTATGATCTCAGGGTTGCCCCTTTTTCCCTTGACTTTAGCTTACTTTCTAGCATCTTATTATGCTTTTATTATGATTTAGCTTAGTCGCCCAATGATATCTACTGAGTACCCGTTGCTTTGTTACTCATACTACACTTTTGCATCTTTTCTAGTGCAGATTTGAGTACTAGCCACAGCCGTTGATATTCCATCCAACTATCTACAAGTCTCGGAGATAGGGTGAGCTTTCAGAGCAGAAACTGATCCCCTCTCCTTCCCCTATTTTTGGATGGTCTTTCATTTCGAGACTACATGTGTATTGATATTATTAATACTCTTATTCTTTTGCTAGTGGCTCTTGTACCGACCTTACCAGGTCGTGGGATTTCATTTGTTCTTCTCCCTCTTTTATTTAGTCTTATATTTTCGTACTTATAGTTATAGGCAGGATTTGTGTTCTTTTGTATTCTTCCGCCATTGCGCCCATTACTTGTCGTTCTGGGCTAAGGCTTGGCTTACCTACTGGTGGGACATAGTAGGTGCCATCATGACTCAGAAATTGGGTCGTGACAAATTAGTATCAAAGTGCCTAGTGATACGGGTGGGACAAGCTGTCCAACAAGTACACGACCTTTCACATGAAGTCAAGCTCGGGAATTACAAAAACTCCAAGCCTTGTTCATGCAAATGGCCGTGTGTGAGTTGGTGATTGAACCACCTAAGGATCTAAATGTTTTTAAGTGTGAAGAGGGACCTTGAAGTGTAATAAACTTACACTCCAAGGCCGGCCCCCTAGACAAGGACAAGCTGGTCATTTTGCCTTGTAATATAAATAGAACATATTAGGGTTATTTAAGTAGTTCTCCCATCAGATTTTTGAACATAACACTTGTGAAATTTTGGGTTCTCTCTCTCTAAACCAGCCCACAAGAACAGGGATACTTATGTTGTATCTTGGCTAGAAACAAGGATCTTGAGGTCATAGAGTGCCTCTTGGTCCAAGTAAGAACTTGGTGTTAATATTCAATAGTCTTAGGGTCCTCTCTTGTTGTTAGGGTTCTTAGACTCTTGAATCTTTTATGTCAAGTTACTATCTTTTTGTGATCTTGTTAATTTTGTTTTTGTAATCTTGAAGTCTAGTGAAGTCGTGTGGGGCTCTTTCGATTCACTAGCACTTGTTGAAACTTGTTGATCTTGTGTTGGTTTTGTTGATTTAGTGGCTGGTTGTTGACTACTTGTGTGTTGTAGACTTGATATTGTATCATTTGGTATCAGAGCAAGGCTGGTTGTGTTCCTACACTACCATTCTTGGGCTATCTCGGTCAAAAAAAAAAAAAAATCTGTCCATCTTGTTGTCTTGGCCGAGAATAGTGCTTGTGTGTTTAGATCTAGGTGTTATTTTACTTGTTTAGTGTGTTTCTAGTGTTGGTTTCTTTCTCACCAACACTAAAGGTGTCTAGATCTAAAGTTGAGCTTATAATATTGACCATTGTTGTGGTAACTTGAACTTGGACCGATTGTTGTACCTTGTTGATGACCATTGGTGGCTTTTGTGTTATGTTCTTGAAGAAGTTGATGTTGTGCTCTTGAAGGTTGTTGTGATGTTCATCTTGTTCTTCATCTATTCTTACAACATTAAGACAACAAAGTAAAAAATAGATTCAAAAGGTTGTAAGACAAAAGTTATAAAGTTGTTAGTGAGAAGACTTGCACACATCACTTCCTAGACTTGACAACCACTTTTCTTTAAATCACGGAACCTTGTTTTGTGGGATTAGTATAGTCAAATCTTACCTTTTTGATTTTGAAAAGTTGAAAAAGAGTCCAAGACTTTACCTTCCCTCCAAAACCATTGTCATGCATTACAAGTTGTGTGAGTCTTGAAATTTCAGATTTGTGAAAAAAAAAAAAAAGAAGAAGAAAATTTTGTGTGGGCCCAAGACCAATTACATGCTGCCACGTCACTAATAAGCTCAAATTTGGATACTCTTTTCCTAGTTTCTAATGGTTGATTCTTGGTTTCCTTACTTGGTTCTAGAACTAATTAACAAACTAGTACATTCCTACTAGGTTGTCAATTAGTCCTTTGAATCCGTTGTTCGTGTCAACGATTACTTGGGTGCTTTTATCTTTTGAATACATTGCTACTTCTTGGTTCTAGTCCTTTGAGTCTTCAAACAAAAATCCATTCCGGATAAAAGCTTACTCATACCTTAAAGGATTCACGGTTACTAGCCAACCTACAACACTTGTGGAACTTAAGCGTGAGGTGATCCAAAGAGAGTAATACCTTGGCAATAGAAGGGACCACGTCCCACAATGTGGATAATATTGCTCTTGACTCTATGAGGGCCACTCATGAGGCCATTACCCGAACACTTGTTTCTACCAATGGGCATGATAGAACTTCCTCCGCAACCATCACTCACGAAACATTGCACCAAATGCTAAATACACCCCAAGCTCCACTAAATGCCGCAAGCCAAACCACTCCTTTCCCTCCAAATCGTGACCCCACTAGACCAATACATTTCCAAACCCCTCAAGTCCCACAAGAAGGATTTGGACGTCAAGTACCTCCGCTAAATCCAAACCCTCCATTCCAAGCTCCATTAAACCAAAGACCACCACCTCCACAAAATCCAATTCTTCCAAATCAAGGTCAAAATGCCCAAAACCGTCCAGCCCACTTTGAGGAATATGGTAGAGAGGAATATGAAGGATATGGAGCCTTTGATGATGCTTACATGAGGGAGGAGGAGATAAGAGGGAGGGGTCGTGGATATCCAAGGAGATACCGAGGGTGTGGAGAAAGGGGAAACCGACACCAAAAGAGAGATGTAGGCATCAACACCATCAAGTTGAGTCTACCCATCTTTAAAGGTGAAAGTGACCCCGAGGCATACTTATCTTGGGAATCGGCTTGTGACAAAGTTTTCCAAGTTAATGATATCTCAGAAGAAAAGAAGGGTTGCTATGTTATAGCTCATTTTGAGGGTTATGCTAATACTTGGTGGGAGTACATCAAGCGGTTTGGTAATGAAGTAGTTGATGGGCAGCCACCACCTTGGTTTCGGTTTAGTTGATGGGATGGCCCAAAAACAAGGACCAACCCGCCACTACAAGGCTACCCGAGCCCAAAACAGTCCACAAAATTCCTCCAAAACCGGAAGCTCACAAGTATCCTAACCCAAAGGGATTCCAATGTTTCAAGTGCCAAGGATGGGGACATAAGGCCAATGAATTTCCAAACCGACACAATGTGATCCTACGGGAAGGGAGATTATATTACCTTGGTGAGGAGGTGGACCTTGAAAAGGGAGAGGATGAGGCCGAGCCTCAAGATGGAGAGAAACCCAATAATGGACCACATGATGATGATGGTAATGATGGTGAAGATGTTTATCCGCAAGAAGGGGAGTGTGTGGTTCCAAACTTTGTAGTTAGGCGCGTCATGATTAGTAAGGCAATCGATGACCCAAGCCAAAGGGAAAATCTATTCCATACTAAATGTCTTATAAAGGGGAGTGTGTGCACCTTGGTGATCGATAGTGGTAGTTGTACAAATGTTGTTAGTAATGCTATGGTAAACTTCTTGAAGTTACCAACTACACCGCACACTAGTCCTTACAAGTTACAATGGTTGAATGAATGTGGTGAATTAAAGGTCACAAGGCAATGTGTGATACGGTTTAAGGTGGGAAACTACCACGATGAAGTGCTTTGTGACGTGATACCAATACAAGCATGTCACTTGTTGCTAGGTAGACCTTGGCAATATGATAGGTCTACCAAACACGATGGGAGGTCCAATCAATATACACTTGAGAAGGATGGCCGAAAGGTTACACTTCATCCTCTTTCGCCTTGCCAAGTAAATGAGTGGCATCAAAGGATGAGAGAATTGAAGAAAAAGGGAAAGGAATCCGAAAAGGGAGAAAAAAAAAAGGGAATTCCGTAGGTGGGGCAGTAGGGGCATCCGAGGCTGCCTCAACATCCAAAGGGGCGAAAAACATGGTGATGTTGGTTAGGAAGAAGGAACTCTTCGTGGATCATGATGAGGACACGCCTATGTTACTTTTGGCTCATTGTTTTAATACTAACCCCACTAATTCTTTCCATTTCTCCTTTGATTTCTTGTGTTTTGCAGGATTATGAAGATGTATTTCCTAAAGAACTTCCGCAAGGATTGCCCCCACTTCGGGGAATTGAGCACCAAATTGACTTTGTGCCAGGATCACAATTGCCAAAAAAGCCGGCTTATAGGAGCAACCCTACGGACACCAAAGAATTGCAACGTCAAGTTGAGGAGCTCCTCAACAAAGGGTATATCAAGGAGAGCATGAGTCTGTGCGCGGTTCCGGTGCTACTAGTGCCCAAAAAGGACGGAACGTGGCGTATGTGTGTGGACTGCCGAGCCATCAACAAGATTACGGTAAAATATCGTCACCCTATCCCTCGGTTAGATGACATGCTAGATGAATTGAATGGTTCATGCTTGTTTTCCAAGATTGATTTAAGAAGTGACTATCACCAAATAAGAATGCAACCCAGTGATGAATGGAAAACCGCCTTCAAGACCAAGTTTGGTCTCTATGAATGGATGGTTATGCCATTCAGCCTAACAAACGCTCCAAGTACTTTTATGAGGCTAATGAATCATGTGATGAGGTCATTTATTGGAAAGTTTGTTGTTGTCTACTTTGATGATGTCTTGGTGTATAGCAAGTCTTTAGAAGAGCATGTGATGCATTTACAATGTGTGCTTGATGTCCTTAGAAAGGAAAAATTACATGCAAATCTGGAAAAGTGCTCCTTTGGAGTTAATGAAGTTGTTTTCTTGGGTTTTGTTGTTAGTTCAAGAGGGGTCAAAGTGGATGAATCCAAGATAAATGCTATCAAAAATTGGCCAACCCTACAAACCGTTGGAGAAGTAAGAAGCTTCCACGGGTTGGAAAGTTTTTATAGAAGGTTTGTCAAAGGATTTAGCACCATAGTCGCCCATTTGACCGAGGTCATTCGAAAAGAACAACCCTTCAAGTGGGGAGACGAGCAAGCTAAGGCTTTTGAAGCCTTGAAAGCTATGCTCATCTCCGCGCCTTTGTTACAATTGCCCGACTTTGATAAGACGTTCGAAGTCGAGTGCGATGCAAGTAAAGTAGGCATAGGAGCTGTTTTGATGCAAGATTTAAAACCCATTGCTTACTTTAGTGAAAAGCTCAAAGGAGCAACTTTAAACTACTCCACGTATGATTTAGAGTTGTATGCCTTGATTAGAGCCTTGGCCACTTGGCAACACTACTTATGGCCTAAGGAGTTCGTGATCCGAACGGACCATGAATCCTTAAAGCATCTTCGGGCCCAAGACAAGCTTAACAAATGGCATGCCAAATGGATTGAGTTTCTTGAGACCTTCCCTTATGTTATCCAATACAAAAAGGGTAAGGACAATGTGGTAGCCGATGCTTTGTCTAGAAAACATGCTCTTGTGTCCACTTTGTCATCAAAATAGATGGTTTTGAGAGCTTAAGAGGATTGTATCCCAAGGACCCTCACTTTGCTCCTATCTTTAGGGAATGCGAAGAATTGGGTAGGGACAAGTGGTATCCGGCTAGGGGTTCAAATCCCTATGCCAAGTTTGATGGTTACTTATTCACAGGTAGACGATTGTGTGTACCCTCTAGCTCTTGGAGAGAGTTGTTTGTGAGGGAAGCACATGATGGCGGTCTAATGGGTCATTTTGGGGTCGAAAAGACCTTCGAAATATTGGGGGAGCAATTCTATTGGCCCAAAATGCGCAAGGATGTGGCTAAGATTTGCGGCCAATGTGTAGAGTGCAAGAGAGCCAAATCTCGGCTCCTACCTCACGGGTTGTACACCCCGCTGCCCACCCCACTACGTCCATGGCTTAATATATCTATGGATTTTGTGTTGGGGCTGCCAAGGACTCGACAAGGCCGGGATAGTATTTTTGTTGTAGTTGACCGTTTTTCTAAAATGGCACACTTTATTCCTTGCTCTAAATGTGATGACGCACCTAGCGTGGCCTCTTTATTTGTTGATAATGCTGTTAAATTGCATGGTGTTCCGAGGACCATTGTGAGTGATAGGGACTTTAAGTTTCTAAGCCACTTTTGGAAGTCCATGTGGGGTAGGCTTGGTACCAAGTTGTTGTTCTCTACGTCCTGCCACCCACAAACCGATGGCCAAACGAAAGTAGTAAATAGGACTTTGGGTGCTATGCTACGTTCCATGGTTAAGGGAAAAATGACTTCTTGGGAAGAGCACTTAACATTGATTGAATTTGCCTATAATTGTGTCATACACTCAAGTACGGGCATGACTCCCTTTGAGTGTGTATACGGCCTCAACCCCCTTACCCCTTTGGATTTAACGCCTTTGCCAAGTGATCTCATGATTAGCTTAGATGGAAGCAAGCGGGCAGATTCTATGAAGAAGTTACATGAGAAGGTGCGGCTTCAACTTGAGAAGAAAAAACAAGAAATGGCAAAGAGGGCCAACAAGGGGAGAAAGAAATTCATTCTTGAACCGGGAGATTGGGTGTGGGTGCATCTTCGGAAGGATCGGTTTCCATCTCAAAGAAAGTCCAAATTGATGCCTAGGGGTGATGGTCCATTCCAAGTACTTGAGAGAATCAATGACAAAGCCTACAAGATTGACCTTCCACCGGAATATCAAGTGCACAACACTTTCAATGTTTGTGATCTCTCTCTCGTGGATGCGGTTGAAGATGACCAAATGCTGAATTTGAGGTCAAATTCCTCTCAAGATGGAGAGGATGATACGGGTGGGACAAGTTGTCCAACAAGTACACGACCTTTCACACGAAGCCAAGCTCGGGAATTACAAAAACTCCAAGCCTTGTTCATGCAAATGGCCGTGTGTGAGTTGGTGATTGAACCACCTAAGGATCTAAATGTTTTTAAGTGTGAAGAGGGACCTTGAAGTGTAATAAACTTACACTCCAAGGCCGGCCCCCTAGACAAGGACAAGCTGGTCATTTTGCCTTGTAATATAAATAGAATATATTAGGGTTATTTGAGTAGTTCTCCCATTAGATTTTTGAGCATAACACTTGTGATATTTTGGGTTCTCTCTCTCTAAACCAGCCCACAAGAACAGGGATACTTGTGTTGTATCTTGGCTAGAAACAAGGATCTTGAGGTCATAGAGTGCCTCTTGGTCCAAGTAAGAACTTGGTGTTAATATTCAATAGTCTTAGGATCCTCTCTTGTTGTTAGGGTTCTTAGACTCTTGAATCTTTTATGTCAAGTTACTATCTTTTTGTGATCTTGTTAATGTTGTTTTTGTAATCTTGAAGTCTAGTGAAGCCGTATGGGGCTCTTTCGATTCACTAGCACTTGTTGAAACTTATTGATCTTGTGTTGGTTTTGTTGATTTCGTGGCTGGTTGTTGACTACTTGTGTGTTGTAATCTTGATATTGTATCACCTAGGTTCACTAGTATTGTTGGTACAAGAGCAAGTTTCTAGTAGAGTCCCGTGGATCAGAACGATGACGTCTGTATCTTATTTTCGGGAGGCGACAGGACATTATTAGGATGACTTCACTCTCTTCATTCATTTCTTGCGTCGAGTCTGTGTTGGTTTCTAAGGTTCTCATTGTTTCACTCTTTTGCAGATGGCTAGGACGCGAGCTACGACGACGGGTGATGGTGACCCCCTGCCCACTGCTAGGGCACTTGCTAGAGGTCGTGGCCGGCCTAGATGTCGAGGCCAGACTAGATCTACAGCCCCAGCCAGGGGTTAGGATAGAGAGCCTTCGCCAGATCCAGACATTTCTCCCAAGGAAAAGGTTGCTCCACAGGTTCAGCCACCCCAGCCATTGGTAGGCCAGGGGCAGTCCAGGCTCTACCAAGGTTTATTTCTTCGTCATTTCTCAGAGATGCCTTGATCTAGTTATTGGGATTAGTTGGTGGTGCACCGTCTGATGGTGCACAGTCTGCAGATCAAAGTGGTACGAATGTTGGGGTGCAGCCTGTAGTTGCGGAACCCAGAGTTCAGGTTCCCCCAGCGCCGGTAGTTGCCCAGCCTGCTATGTCTGTTGAGGAGCAGAAGATTTTGGGTAGATTTCTGAGATTTGACTCCTCCGAGGTTTATAGGGGCTCCAGGAGAGGATACATTTGAGTTCCTGGCTGCTTGCGAGGTTAGGCTCCGTAATTTGGGCCTAGTTGAGGCTCGTGGGGTCGATTTCACTACTTTTCAGTTAGACTTGGCTGCTAGACATTGGTGGAGAGGTTTTCTTGATTGCAAACCAGCTGGATCTCCCCCTTTGACATGGACTTAATTCTCCGAGGTCTTTTTGGAGAAGTATATGCCCCACAGTCTTCGTGAGCGCTTGAGAGATCAGTTCACAAGATTACAACAGGGTTCTATGATAGTTCTCGAGTATGAGGCACGATTTCACGAGTTGGCTAGACATGCTATTGCGATCTTGCCTACCGAGTATGAGAGGATTCGGTGTTATGCTAGAGGACTGAGACTTCCTCTTCGCATGGCTACTCAGAGTTTGGTTACTGCTGGTAGGTCTTTCGTTGAGATTTCTGATTATGCCCAGGCTATGGAGGAGATGCATCGCGAGGCCCAAGAGGGCAGCGATAAGAGACCACGTCATCAGGACAGTTTCAGTGGGAGCCATAGAGGCTCACAGTTCAGAGGCAGAGGTTCTCAGAGTAGGTGCCCTCCACGTCAGTCATATCGGCACCAGGGTTAGTCCAGTAGGCCTGTTCAGGCAGCACTTCAGATTTCTTACGGCCAGAGCAGTGACCAGTTTTCGAATGGTGCACATTCTGGGCCTTCTAGCAGTGGTGGCTATTCCGGGTCAGCTGGATCTTCTGGATCGAGTGGTGTTTCATGGTCTTGCTATACTTGTGGAGTATTTGGCCATTTTTCCAGAGAGTGTCCCTAGCGTGGGACGATTCAATCGGCAACGCAAAGTGTAAGCCGATCAGATCAGTGCCGCCTCCAGCTAGAGGTGGTGTTCAGGCTCACAGGGGTGGTCCCCATGGTTCTCGAGGAGGCTCTCAGGTAAGTAGGTCGGGTGGTAGGTTAAACGCACAGCCAGGCAGCGGGCGAGGTCATTATATGTTGTACCTGGTAGACCGGAGGCAGAGTCTTCGAATGCTGTTATTACAGGTACAATTTCAGTGTGCCGTCGGCCAACTATTGCTTTTTTTTATTTGGGATCCACTTATTCATATATTTCTACTTATTATGCACCACGATTAGAGTTGTCTTGGGAGCCTTTATCTGTACCATTGTGTGTATCTACTCCCGTGGTTGATTCTTTAGTAGTGGATCGAATTTATAGATCATGTGTGGTGACCGTTCGAGAGTTTGATACTCGGGCCGATCTTATTGTATTAGATATGGTGGACATTGATGTGA
The DNA here is from genome assembly GCA_031232105.1 of Capsicum rhomboideum. NCBI lineage: Eukaryota > Viridiplantae > Streptophyta > Magnoliopsida > Solanales > Solanaceae > Capsicum > Capsicum rhomboideum. The sequence goes on from CP124718.1 coordinate 60,514,958, forward strand.
TTCTGGGCATGGACTGGTTATCCTCTTATCATGCGGTATTGGATTGCTTCGCCAAGACCGTTACCTTAGCCATGCCTGACATACCCCCGGTTGTGTGGCAGGGTTCTTTTAGCCGTGCACCAAAGAGGATTATTTCTTATGTTCGGGCTAGGAGATTGGTGTCGAGGGGTTGCGAGTCTTATCTCGCTTATGTTCGTGATGTTAGTACGTAGAGTCCCTCACTTGATTTTGTTCCTATTGTCCGTGAGTTCGCCGATGTTTTCCCTACCGACCTGCCTGACCTTCCTCCTGAGCTTAATATTGAGTCGGCTATTGATCTCGAGCCGGGCACCCGACCTATTTCTATGGTACCTTACCGTATGGCTCCTGTAGAGATTAAGAAACTGAATTCTCAGCTTCAAGATCTTTTGGGTAAGGGTTTCATTCGGCCCAGTGTATCGCCTTGGGGTGCTCCTGTCTTGTTCGTGAAGAAAAAGGATGGCTCTATGCGTATCACGTGACCTTTTATATCCATTGAGTCAACCGTTAGTTTTAGGGCATTTTTAAGTCAAAGAATAACCTTGAGGGCATTTTCAGTCTAATAAATGGAAGGAGGGTATTTTAAAGTTATTTCCAATACGTTAAGGATGTGTTTGAACCAATAGATAGAAAGAAAGACAAATTTGATCCAATAGGTGGAAGAAGGATATTTTTGAACCATTTCTAATACGTTAAGGGCAACTTTAACCCTTTTCTGTAAATTCTGTTGTATTTGATTCACAAGCAAGAGTTTATGAGAACTTTTATCTTGGGCTTGTATCATTTAACTTGTGTCATTGTACTTATGCCTTGAACATAACTTATGCCGCTAAACTTATGTCTTGGGGCATAACTTGTGTTTGGGCATAATTTCTTTTGCCTTGGGGATAATTTGTACCACTGAACTTATGTTCTGCGCAAAACTTGTGTCGTTAAACTTATGCCTCATAGGCATAACTTTAACTAAACTTATGTCTTATGAATTTATTTATTTTTTGCCTTACAAACCTTTTTTTTGGGTTTTTCCGCTGTTAGGGACTTTTTTGACTATTTTTTCTTGCTAACAATTTAAAAGGATAAAGATTAAAGACCAATCCAAAATAAGGACATTTATCTGAATGACCCTAGAATTTACACAATCCGAAAACCATTTCAACAATAGAGAAAAAAAGGCCTAAAGAATTTTTGGGTGTATTTGGTTTGAAGAAAAATGTTTTCCTAGAAAATATTTTCTTTGAAATAAGTGGTTTTCTTACTTATTTTATGGTGTTTGGTATGGAAGAAGAAAACATTGTCCTAAGATCATTTAGGTATAACTTACTCAAATACTAATAACATCGGAAACGACCCTGACTACTGATCCGACATGGAACCCGACTCCCGACTCTGATCCAAGATCCAAGTCCCAACCCCTACACCCAATTACCGACTCTCAACCCCGAAACCAGGGACCTAGGATCTGACCTCAAGCCAGGAGTTGACTTCTGACCCTAACCTCGACACCGACTAGTGATCTGAATAACGATCCCAACCCGCTTCCACAACTCCCAATCTGAGACCCAACTTTGAATCTCGAACTAAGACCTAACCCTAACCTGGGACCTAACATTGACCTCAAGACTCGATCCTAACTCAGGACTAACTTCGAGTCTCAATTCAAATTCGACCTGACTCCTAACTCAAAACCCGACCCCAACTACAGACTACCAACTCCTGACCAAGGACACTACCCCAACTCTCGACTTCCAACCCAAGATCTGACTTTTGACTTGACCTCAATTCTAAACCCGAGACTCGACCCCGACTCTCAAATCAGGACTCAACCCTAAACCTGACCTTGAATCTCAACTCGAAACCCGACTCCGACTCTTAACCCAGGACCCGACCCCAAATCCCGACCCAAGACTTGACCCCGACTCTTGACTTGGGAAGACCCGACCACAACTCTCGACTAAGAAACGACCATGAATCCTGACGTTGGACCTCGAGTTTGGGTGGTCGAGAATTGAGATTGAGAGTCAGGTTTAGTTCAGGTCAGAGTAGGAATCGAAGGCCGAGATCAAACCCTGATTTCCATGTTAAGGTTGGTTCTCAAGTTAATATCGGGAGTTGTTCTCAAATAGAGGTTGGGTTTGGTCAAGTTTCGGATCCAGAGTCAAGACTCAGTTTGATTTTGAGAGTCAGGTCTAGAGTCTAGGTTGGATTCCAGGTCATATGTCTTCGATCAGGGTCGAGAGTCGAGTCTTGGTTTAAGAGTCGAGTGTCGGGGTTGGTAGTTAGGTCTCGAATCAAGGTCGAAAGTTGAATCGTTGGTGATAACTGAAAGTCAGTGTCGGGAGTAGGTGTCACGCCTCAAATCCCATTGAGACGGACAGGCACCCGATGCCCTGAAGGCCCGAGAGAACCAACTTATACCTTGTGTTTACCGTGCATATAACTGTGATAATTATAAGGCTTTGACAAGTATAGGTGAGACTCCCTGATAAAAAACCAACATAGATAGGCCCATAATGGATATACATGACTTGCCCGTTGGGGCCTTAATTACTAGGGGATAAAACACAACTGTGCTTTACTTTAACAATAGTCTACAAAGCTTCTAAAAGATAGACAACTTAGCTTAGGTCGGGATAGCACCCCGCTATACCCTTAACTATAGTACAATATTAAATACATGCTAAAAACTCGGCAAAGCCCCATATCAATCTGGAGCTCACCAAAATCCGCTGAGTATTATGTGCTTCTATTGGGGAGATCTATTAGCTGGAATACATGTACCTGCGGCATAAAACATAGTGTCCCCCATTAGGGATGTTAGTACGAAAGAATGTACTGAATATATAAGGCATAAAGTAACCATATGTGAAACAAGAGCTCAAGTGAAACCAAGTACAATTGTATAGATAATAATTGAAGACCACCTTTGCTTATACTTGTAGAATCATGTACATTATATTCTTTGCTTTGCTTTATTCTTCTTTGCTTTATTAACTTTGTAAGGCATGTGATACAAAACCTGTTGACCAATGGTAAAAGAGGATGACCCATGCTAGGCATTTTAACCCCTGGGATACGGTCCTCATAAATACACAAATAGGGATCGACCTATACTAGGCTTTCCTTTCACCCATGGGATACCACCCATAATACTGGGATCTACCCATGCTAGGTGTTCCCTCCACCCCTGGGATACCACCCATCAATACATAGATTGGGATTGGCCCATGCTAGGTAATATAACCCCAGAGTTGCCACCCATAAATACATAAATTCACTTTACCTTGTTTCTTTAATCTTTGAGATTGTTCTTTTGGTGGTCATAACATTATTGAGCTTTGGAGCTATGGACCAGTAGAAGAAGACATGCAAACAATATGATTGAGACATCAACAATAATATAGAAAACAAGTGTACCATCGATGTAGTAATACTTAGGAACTTATATGACACCATAAACCTCATCACTGGCATAAACACATTCACAAATGAGCCATGAAGACATGTGACAAGTGAGGAGATGAGGACATGTAACAAATAAGCTATTAAGGTATATAACTAGTGAGCACGTGATCTTACGTATCATATATTAGTTGTGGCATATTCAACTGATCTTACATAGCATATAACAATTGTAGTAGATTCAAGTGTAGAAATCTATACATTTCAAATAGGGGAATATGTGCATACCAAGTGGAGACATGTAACTCCTCAAATGAAGAGGTTTGGACTGTATAATAAATACTTACTAGGTGATAGCAAATAAAAGGGTACATGAACATGGGAACTATTGAGGCACGTAGGCAGATTTCAATTGGGAACAAATGCACATTCCAAGTAAGGACATATAAACTATATATTTAAACAGGTAAGGACTCTATAAGGTCACTTTATATCCAAACGCGATGGGAGTGATATCCAAAGAAAAGAGCATGTGAACCAAAAGAAGTATATGATCAATTAGACAATTGAAGCAATTTTGGACAGATTGTATATCCAACATATGACACTTAACATGTGTAATCTAGGATCTTATTGATTCATATAAGAGAAACATGTGACACTTTGACACACTTTTAGACCACGGGCAGTAAGGAAAAGGGCAATTAACTACAGTGGGGATTGTACACCATCACAATGTAACTTTTACCATGAAAAATCATCTAAGAAGCACACTTTATTGGTATACAAGTATGAGACTTCATGCCAAAGAATATGAGCTAGAATAGCCTTACATATCTTGTTGTGCAACCTGATTATTACAACGAATTAGCCTTCTTTACTTTAAGGCATTTATCTACAATATAAGTATATAATGAAGCTAATATTAGTAGCTAATCACAATTTAAGCCTTGCAAAACAGTAGCTAAACACTATGATGGGTAGTAAGACCGTCCAACCCCCCAAATACTTGGTGTATCACCACACCCTTCTTCTATACTTCAATATAACTCCCCTCAACCATACTATAGGGTTGCCCACTGCCTCTCGACAACAATACATATAAACAACCCCTAAACAGTCCCAAAATCCTTCAACACAATAGGAAAATATTGAACTCTCGACTTCCAATCAGCATCCCATGAATTCTTAAGAATAATATGTGTAAAATCCTCCACCCAAACCTATTCATAAAGAGGGGCAAAAATGTGGTAGTAACTTACCTTTTATTCTGAAATTTATGATCTTAACTTTTACTCCTTCAAGAACATAATTTTTCCTTCAAACTAGAACCAAAAAAAAAAGATAAAACGCCTTGGAGAGTTGGAGAGAGTGGGCGGACAGCTTGGAGGAAAAGAATTTGTCCTACACTTCAAACACGGAGAAGATGATTTTCCATAGTCTCCTCATAAAAAGATTAAGTAACCCACAAGTTAACCACTTACCTTGGCTTGAAAAGAAGGAGAATTTCCAGGAACCCTAAAGGGATTTTAAGGCTGCTATATGAAATTAAGAGAGTTTGAGAGACACATAATAAAATCTGAAATCTTACAAGAGAAAAATGAAAAGAAAGTGTTGGTCTAAGACCATAAAAAGGGCCTGTTTTAACCGGCTCTTTCTTGCCAATTTTCAGCCACATTTTGGTCAAGTAGGTGATGCACCTACTTAGCCATTTTAAGCCGGTCAAATGTCAAAGTAGGTGATGCACCTGCTTGGCCTCAATTTATGCCTCTTAATGGACTTTGACCTTGTTGGGCTCAACAGTATTTGGCCTTGGCAGATTTGGGTTTTGGGCTGCCCATTCTCCTCTTTCTCATTCACTTAATTTGGGCCAGATTTGTCAAGTATGTGATGAGTGTACTTGGGCCTATAAACTGGTCAAAATAGTCTTAGTAGGTGATGCACCTACTTGTCACCTACTAGCTTAATTTAAGTCAAGCAAGCAGCTCACTTATTTTATTCCATATTTTAAATCTTAACCCAATTACTTTAACTTCACACTTATATATACTTAGCCACTTTAAACCTTGAGATAGAATATCACCTTACTATCTCATGTTTAAATACTTCCGTCGAGTTAACTTGGCCAAACCCATGCTGAAATGTATGAGACATTATAGTACCCTCCAAATCAAGTTTAAACCGTTACTAATCACTTAAGAAACTTGGTACCTAACCTATATAACGAGGTTACATCAAGTGACATATGACTAAAACTAGTATACGCAAAATACGGGGTGTTACATTACTATCTCGAGTTTAAACAATTTTTGTCAAGTTCACTTAGTCATATATGTGTTGGAAGGTACGAGGTGTTACATAAGGAGTCAGTTATAGGGACTCAGATCAGGATGGAAAGTTAGGGTGTGAGGTTGAAAGAGTGTTTTGAAAAATGTTTTTCTTACTTTATGAAGGAAAGTCATTTTCTATAAATTTGAGAAAAATAAGTCTATTTGATGAATTTGTTCTTGACTTAGGAATTTGAATTTGATGAATATGATCTGGACTTGTAGTTGAATTCAAGAGCTTTTGAGCTTGATCTTAAATCTGATGGTCTTGATCTTGAATGTATACGAACTTGGATGTTTGAATACTCGAATGCTTGAACTTTTAGAAAAATTTGCAGCGTTTGATCCACGAGCTCTCTCTGGCTTCTTGTTAGAATTCTTGTCCTCTTTCTGAATTATGGACACACATATTTATAGTGGTAGGAGGTAAGAGTTATGGTAAGTATAAACTCTTTCCGACCAATCAAATTGAAGTGACATGGCCATATATAATTGGTTAGAACATGTCAACTCGTACACATGACACGTTTTTATTGGCCTTGGATTGACTAGGAATGCTACATTATTTTGACACATGGCATGATCCTATTGACTCATTCACTTGACTTGGCATGCTACGTTATTTGAAATGTGCATCAAATTGAGCCTTTAGAATAAAATTACATTTTGGGCTTAATAAAGTGAACTCATCATTTGTAGCTCAAATCAATGGACTAGTGCAATAAAAAATTAGATTTTGATTAAAGGAAAAATTACGCAAAATATCCATTGGGTTAATTTTTACACAAAAAATAATCGAGTTTTTTTTTTTTACTTTAAATGGCCAACCGGCCATTGTTTTTGCATAATATAGCCGGTCGGCTGAAGTATTTACAACAATAATGGCAGGTTGCCTATTCCTGCCCCCTGACGTCACTATTAGGCCATTTGGGCATTTGGCCATTCTTTCATTTTTTTTTAAAAAAAACTTTTTAATTGATTTTTTTACTGTGCTATTTAAAAAAAAAACTTTTTCATTATTTAAATTTTTTTTGTTGCTCTATTTTTAAAACCTTTTTTCTTTTCTAATTGTTTTAGTTTTTTTGTGGAAAAAATAATATTTATGTTGTTTTATTTTTTTTGTTTAAACTTTTATTTATTAAGGTGGAAACAATAGTTAAATAAATATCGATATTGATACATTACATAATTATTTATATAATATCGATACAGGCTTATGCTCCATTAATACAATGTTGATGCATTATGTACCTAGTTATACAACATCGATACACGTTTATACGTACACGTTTATATATTATTTATACAATATTGATACACACTTATACACCATTTGTACAATGTAGATACATTATATAATTATTTATATAATATCGATTACACGTTCATATATTATTTGTATAATATTGATACATTACATATACACTACATAACTATTCATATATTATATATACATGTTTATACACTATTTATACAATATCAATATATTACATATACAATATAGCTATTTATATACTTCTGTTAATGACCATTTAGGTAATGAAAGAAAATAGAGAAAGAATGACACGACCCTCCATGGGCCACGTGGTGGTCCACTAGCTACCACTACTACTACTAACAGTGCCCTTTCAACTTCGTCTTTTAGGTTTGCTGCTTTGATTGGGTCCCACCCATTTGACGAGCCAGGATGGTAAAAATCAAGTATGCCGTTTTGGCTATTTTTCCTGTAAATAAAAAGTGGGCTATTTTTATTGTAAACTTTTTTATATATAATTGAAATTATCCCTTGATTAAATTCATATTTATTGGACTTAAATAACTAATCCAATTATATTTACAGTAAAGTCAGCCTGGAATTATATTAGAAGAAAAGAAGAGGAGGAACAGCTCTTTAAATTTATGTGGTTAAGAAAGCTTCCTTTTAAGATCTCCTTCTTTTTGTGGAGAACCTGAAAGCGTAGAATACCTACTGATGATGTACTCAAAAGGATGGGTTTGAACTTGGTGTCTAGGTGTTGGTGTTGTATAGATTCCAAGCAAGAGACAATTCATATTTTTCTAACCTCTCCTATAGCTACCAAGCTATGGAGGCATTTTTCTTCATGTGCAGGGATGAACAGTGCCAACTTGCAACTATCATAGTTAATCATTAAGATGTGGACATGGCCTTGCAAGCCAAAATTAAAGCCACTTGTGATTGTTGTGCCAGCAATAATACTGTGGGAACTATGAAAGAAGACACAATTTAAAGCATGAAAAAGCTAGTTCTTACAACAGCTTGGTTTACAAGGTTAACACAACAATAAATCAGCTGTGTAGAACAATTTTTCCTACTTTGTGTAGTCCTAACAATTGGGCAGACACCATTCATTTATTGGAGACCTACAGACCAAGGATATACTACAAAGAGGTAATCTGGAAACCATCTACATTTGGAATCAAATGCAACACTGATGGTACCTACAAAGGTAACCGGTTAGGTGTTCCTATGGGTTCTGTTTGAGGAATACAGGAAGGAGACTTGATATACGCTCGGGCAGAAGAGATCAATAAAGTTACAAATTCAGAAACTGAGGCTATAGCTATTAGAGCTGCAATTGCTCATTGTGCTGCAAAAAATATCACTCACATATGTTTAGAAACAGATTCTCTGTTAATGGAAAACGTATTGAATGATATTTAGCATATACCTTGGTAAATTAGAATAATAGTTGAGGACATGAAAGAATTAAAAAACCTTTGTCAGGTACAGATTGAGCACATTTACAGGAAAGGATACTGTTTGGCAGACTGTTTGGCCAATTTAGCTTTTGAGAAGGAAGGGAGATCAGAATTCTAAATGTTTTGCAGAACTACTTAGTGCAGGGAAAAGACTCCTCAATCTTGACAAGGCTCAATATCCTAACTTCAGGATTAGAGCAAAAGCAATAAGGTAAAGGGGTTGATAATGGGTAAACATGAAACAGTCCAGTTCATTTTACATCATGATACAACAAAACAAGAAAAAGGTGGTAGATTTAATGATATGACACATAAGGCAAAACAATAGGCGCAATCACTACGGGTTTGTCCAACATATACTAATCCACATCATACAGCAGCATGGTTTAACGCAGGAACGTGGGCATAGATGTACATACCAAAACAGAGGCAAATAAAATAGGATCACAACAAGGAAAGCAAGACAGTAAGAGGAGTTCAGTGGGCGATACAGTCAAAGAATCAAAAGAGTTTGATTGGTCAGTTTTACTAGGTGATATATCATATGAAAAATCGAGCAAACTTCACAGATCTAATTTGACCAATTCAAAACCACATCGAAGGAGGAAAGCTATTCGGCCAGCATACACAGAGATATCTTAAATACCACAAAATGTAGGGAGAAGCTCACCAGAAAGACAAATGGAGATTCAACTAAGAATGAGCATGGACAAGAAAAACAAAGTATATCAAAGAAGGATTTCGAAACACTTACCGTTACACGGAGGAGAGAACTCAAGAGTCGGTGACCAATTACCATTACACGGAGGAGAGGACTCAAATGCCGGTGACCATCGAAGATTTGACATCAAAATTCAGAGTAAGAAGACGAAGAAGCAACGGAAAGGACACGAGGATCTGAAGCTCAACTTGTACAAAGAGCAAGGAGAAAGATTACAACAACACTCAGATTTCCTTTGCTCAAAGTTGACCATGATATGCAACGAAATCGAAAAATAAGACAAGAAGAAAGAGAGGGTGGAGAAATGGAGGAAGAAATACCCACCTGGAAGATGGGTTATGCAGCTTAACAGAGGAAACCGATAGTTTTCATTTCTGAACAATGTTGGTTGCTAGGGAAGAGGAAGAAACAAAGATCATTCTAGATAAGATTAGTTTTTCTAGTCAAATTTTATTTGTTGGTTGGATCGGTCACTTTTGGGCCGGTCCATTTAATTTTAGGGCAAACAACATAAATTTCGATAATTTAAAGATTAATTATAAATTTTTTTGATATTTTATATAATTATCAAAAATTCCAATTTTAGGTTTATCGAAATACATAATTAGCTTTCGATACATCCAATGAAGATACATTTTTTCCTTATAAAGATATATAATTAGCTCCCGATATATTTTTTTCAATTTTTGATTGAGATATATAATACATTCAACGAAGATATATTTTTTCCTTTGTAAAGATACATAATTAGGATATATTTTTTCTGATTTTGAGTCTGTCTAGATACATAATTAGCTCCCGATACATCCAACGAAGATACATAATTAGTTAAAAAAATTATAATTATTTTATAAGGGTGAAAATTTGTGCAAATATAATAAGTTAAGGTATATATTTATGTTATTTTTCCTTAATTTTATGTCTTGAATTATGCTATTGATTTTGATTAATAAAATGGTCTAAGGGCCACCAAAAATTAAAGAAAAAAATACAATTATATTAATCAATAGTATCTATTTGGACTAAAACATTTTAAATTTAATATAATCTAAATTTCTTACGAATAAAATTTTATTACACATAAATTACCCCCTATTTCAATTGTCGAGATATTTAATCTTTTGATGACTAGTCTTCAAGTACTAACTTGATGTTTTAATTGTAATAATATTCGTGTACAAGAAAATCATGTACCACTATATGTCATGTCATCGAATTACTGAGGAAAGGTTTGAACATGAAGTATGTTATAAAATCAAAGTTAAATATTAAAGTAATAAAATCAATAAAAGATGATCAAAGAGAATATTGGTAGTAATGTTTTCCTTTTCTTTTATTTTTCATGTGTATTGTTCATTCTTATCTAAAAAACCAATACTAAGTCTAAGACTATATATATTTATAGCCTATTGTACAAATGGTGGCATAATGACAAGTTTTACACTTGTCATTAGTCTTAGCCACGTGGCTAGACACTTGTTTACATAACACTCCCCTTTGGATAGCCACGTAAAATAAAATCTACTTGTTTACATAACACTCCCCTTTGGATAGCCACGTAAAAGAAAATCTACTGAATACGCATTTGAGTGTTGCCTCATTAAAAACCTTACCAGGAAAATCCAGTGGGATAAAACCTTGGTTAAGGAAAAAAGAGTATAATGCGTATTCTTACTCCCCCTGATGAAGACCCCGATTCAAATGGCTCAGCCTTCGCATTCCAATCTTGTGTACCATCTTCTCCAGAGTTGAAGTTGGTAAAGATTTAGTGAACAAATCTGCTGGATTGTCACTTGAACGGATTTGTTGTATATCAATATCACCATTCTTCTGAAGATCGTGTGTGAAGAATAGCTTTGGCGAGATGTGTTTGTTCTATCTCCCTTTATAAAGCCTCCCTTTAATTGAGCTATGCATGATGCATTGTCTTCACATAGAATTGTGGGTACCTTGATATCACATTTCAGTCCACATCTCTCTTTGATATAATGTATCACTGATCTCAACCATACACATTCTCTACTTGCTTCATGGATAGCTATTATCTCAGCATGATTTAAAGAAGTAGCAACAATAGACTGTTTTGTAGATCGCCATGATATGGCAGTACCTCCATATGTAAACATATAGCCTGTTTGAGATCGAGTTTTATGTGGGTCAGATAAATAACCTGCATCTGCATGACCAACAAGATCTGCACTATCTTTGTTAGTATAAAATAGACCCATATCAATAGTTCCCTTCAGATATCGCACTATATGCTTGATTCCGTTCCAATGTCTACGTGTAGGGGAAGAACTATACCTTGCTAGTAAATTAACAGAAAATGCTATATCAGGCCTTGTAGCATTAGCAAGATACTATGTGCACCAATACGCTGAGATATGGTACTTCAGGACCAAGTATCTCTTCATTCTCTTCTGGAGGTCGGAACGGGACTTTACTCACTTCAAGTGATCGAACAACCATTGGGGTACTTAATGGATGTGCTTTGTCTATGTAAAATCGTTTCAACACCTTCTCAGTATAGGCAGATTGGTAGATGAATACCCCGTCTGTTAAATGTTCAATTTGCAAACCAAGACAAAGTTTTGTCTTTCCAAGGTCTTTCATCTCAAATTCTTTCCTTAGATATTCTATTGCCTTTTGAATTTCTTTTGGAGTTCCAATGAGACTTATGTCATCAACATAAACAGTGAGTATAACAAACTCTGATGTTGTTTTCTTAATAAAAATACAAGGGCAAATGACATCATTTATATAACCTTCATCTATCAAGTACTCACTAAGGCGATTATACCACATACGCCCTGATTGTTTTAGACCATATAACGATTTTTGTAATCTGATTGAACACATGTCCCGAGACTTTGAACTATATGCTTCAGGTATTTTTAATCCTTCTGGGATTCTCATATAAATTTCATTATCAAATGAACCATAAAGATAAGTTGTAACCACATCCATTAGATGTATTTCAAGGTTTTCATATACAGCTAAACCGATGAGATATCGAAATGTTATTGCATCCATAACGGGTGAATATGTTTCTTTGTAATCGACTCCTAGTCTTTGAGAGAATCCTTGCGCAATAAGGCGTGCCTTGTATCTTATAATTTCATTTCTCTCATTTCTTTTTCGTACAAAGACCCATTTATATCCAACGGGTTTTACACCTTCAGGGGTTTGGACTACAGGTCCAAAACCCTTACGTTTAGCAAGTGAATTCAATTCTGATTGAATTGCCTCTTGCCATTTTGGCCAATCATTTCTTCGTCGACATTCTTTGACAGATAGAGGTTCAAGATCCTCACTGTCTTGCATAATGTTAAGTGCGACATTATATGCAAAAACATTATCCACCATAATTTTTGATCGATCTAAATTAATCTTATTACCGGTAAAACTCATTGAAAGTTCTTCATTCACTTGAATCTCGGGTTCACTGATTTCTTCAGGAATATCAGTATTAATCAGATCTCGGGTCTCTTCATGAGACTCTTCTACAATGTCACTTTTATCATTTTTTGTGCTTCTTTTTCTAGAATTTTTATCCTTTGAACCCAATGGTCTACCACGCTTCAGCCGTGTTTGGGATTCAAAAGCTATGACACTAGTGGATGGTCCTTTTGGGACATCAATTCGGACAGGCACATTCACTGCAGGGATATGTGACTTAGTTATCCTCTTCAAATCAGTAAATGCGTCTGGCATTTGATTTGCTATTTTCTGTAAGTGGATGATCTTCTGCACCTCATGTTCACATATGGGGGTACGTGGATCAAAATGAGATAATGATGAAACTTTCCACGCAATTTCTCTTTTAAGTTCTTGTTTCTCTCCCCCTAATGGCGGAAAATTTGTTTCATCAAATCGACAATCTGTAAATCGAGCAGTAAATAAATCTCCCATCAATGACTCAAGATAGCGAATTATGGAGGGTGATTCAAACCCAACATATATTCCTAATCTTCTCTAGGGGCCCATCTTAGTACGTTGTGGTGGTGCTCCCGGCACATGTACAGCACATCCAAAAATTCGTAGATGAGCAATATTCGGCTTATGACCAAAGACCAATTATGACGGAGAGTATTTATGATAATGAGTCGGTCTGAGACGAACAAGTGATGCTGCATATAAGATAGCATGACCCCAAACAGTAGTGGGCAATTTTGTTTTCATAAGTAGTGGTCTTGCTATCAATTGTAGGAGCTTAATAAATGACTCAGCAAGGCCATTTTGAGTATGAACATGAGCAACAGGATGTTCAACCTTTATCCCAACTTATACACAGTAATCATCAAAAGCTTGGGATGTAAATTCTCCAGCATTATCGAGGCGAATAGCCTTAGTGGGATAATCTGGAAATTGCGCCCTTAATCGTATTATTTGTGCCAATAATTTTGCAAATGTCAGGTTGCGAGATGATAAGAGGCACACATGAGACCATCTTGAAAATGCGTCTATTAGTACCATAAAGTATCTAAATGACCCACTAGATGGGTGAATAGGTCCACATATATCCCCATGTATTCGTTCTAGAAAAAGAGGGGATTCGACGCCAACCTTCAGTGGCGATGGCTTAGTTATCAATTTGCCTTGATAACAAGCAGCACACGAAAATTCATTACTTGCAAGAATCTTCAGGTTCTTCAGCAGATGCCCATTTGAATTTTCAACGATTCGTCTCATCATTATTGTTCCAGGGTGACCCATTCGGTCATGCCAAAGCACAAAAGTATTCAAATCAGTAAACTTCTGGTTTACGATAGAGTGTGCTTCAACTGTACTAATTTCTGCATAATATAGGCCAAAATACAAAGTTGGTAATTTCTCCAACACATATTTTTGGCCTGAGACATTCTTGATAATGCCAAGATTACAACATTCATTTCATTCATTGTCTCAACATGATATCCATTTCTGCGGATATCTTTAAAACTTAATAAGTTTCTCGGGGATTTAGAAGAGAATAACGCATCTTCTATAACGAGTTTCGTCCCCTTAGGCAGAAATATAGTAGCTCTTTCGGAGCCTTCAATCAATTTTGAATTACCAGAAATTATTGTAACATTTGCTTTTCTTCTAAGCAACTGAGAAAAGTATTTCTCATTTTTAAATATGGCGTGCATTGTTCCACTATCAATTACACAAATATCCTCACGATCGATCATTGATCCAAACAAAATTTGAGAAGTATCCTTATATTCTTCAAGATGAAAAACTAAACAAAGTAAACATGATAGTATTAATAGCAAATACCATATTAAACAAACTTTATTTATTTACAAGTCTAGAGAAACATAACTAACTGAAACGTAAACTAATACAACCAACAGAAAAGTAAAATACTTAGACTATTCCAGATCCATCACCGACAAGGTGATTTATATTTCCTTCAGGGAATTCAAAGAAATCTGCAACATCTAAATCCATAGGCTCAACATTATCTTCAGAGATAAAGTTTGCTTCTGCATTATTATCCATCTGCTTAAGGGAGGCCTAATAGAGATTAACTAGATGCCTTGGCGTACGACAGGTACGTGACCGGTGCCCTTTTCCTCCACATCGATAACATTTATTTTCTGAGTTTTTCCTTTGCACTGCTTCAGTCTTTTTACCCTTCTGTTTACACTGCTGGTGCTGAGGTTTAATATTTAGTGCAAGACGATCACCTTGATTAAAATTTCTTCCTCGACCACGACCACGACCACGACTGGGGTCAGGACCTCTTTTACGCCTGAATTGGTGAAAATGTGCAGCATTTACTTCGGGAAATGGAGCAGTACCAGTAGGTTGACTTTCATGATTTTTCATCAAAAGATCATTGTGTTGTTCAGCAACAAGAAGATGTGAAATTAATTCAGAATACTTTTTGAATCCCATTTCTCGGTATTGCTGCTGCAGGAGCATACTCGAGACAGGGAAGGTGGAGTATGTTTTCTCTAGCATATCATGATCTATGATGTTCTCTCCGCATAAAGTTAACTGTGATTTAATTCTAAACATGGCAGAATTATACGCAGTTATATCTTTAAAATCTTGTAATCTCATATGGGTCCATTCATAACGTGCCTGTGGAAGAACGACCATCTTCAGGTGGTCATATCTCTCTTTTAAATTATTCTACAGTATAAGTGAATTCTTGACAGTGAGATATTCCATTTTCAAGCCCTCATCAAGGTGATGTCGGAGAAATATCATGGCCTTGGCATGGTCTTGATTCGATGCCTGGTTTGTTACTTTGATGGTGTCTGCTAGACCCATCGCATCCAAGTGGATTTCAGCATCAAGTGCCCAAGATAAGTAGGATTTGCCCGATATATCCAGGGCAACAAATTCACGTTTAGATAAATTTGACATTATTTTAAAGTTCTTACCTTTGAAAGTGTATGCTCGAGATGACAGAGTCTCGTGCTGATAACGTGTTATAAAATCAAAGCTAAATACTAAAGTAACAAAATCAACAAAAGGTGATCAAAGAGAATATTGATAGTAATGTTTTCCTTTTCTTTTACTTTTCATGTGTATTATAGCCTATTGTACAAATGGTGGCATAATGACAAGTTTTACACTTGTCATTAGTCTTAGCCACGTGGCTAGACACTTGTTTACATAACAAAGTAATTTTTGGGGGAGATAATTTTTAAAAAAATACTTTTAAAAAAATATATATTTACATTTACATAGCCCATAAAATTAATTACACCCTCACAACTTCAATTAACTTTATATACCCTACCTGTGTACAAATGTATAAACACGCATAATCGTGTATTAGAGATATTTATACACGCTTTTACATTATTATACACGGGTTAAAAAGAGGACATATTTGTGTGATTTTTCAAACTCCCAAGTACACTCACAAAACTTTTCAAAACCTTTGGAATTGAAATCTGGCAATAACCGATTCCCCAGCAATAACCATCAGTTATATCCTCTTTTTCCGAACACAATGAAGTTTTACAATGTAATTATTGGAGTTTTCAAGCATTTAAGAACTCCAACAATGGAGTTTTATACATATCCACAAAGTCATGAATAAAAGAAAAAGAAAATAGCGTTGAACGTCCACTAGAAAATAGAGAGAGAGCGTGAGAAGATTTAATGGGCAAAACCAATTTGATAACAAACCCTAGCAAAAAAAACATTTGGTGCTTCTCTTTTGATACTAGTACCAAAATTTCATTTCGAAAATAATCCGTCCACCATTAGAGGGGTCAACAGTTTTCCAATTTCAAATTCCTTAATTTTGATCTATTTTTTTGTTCCAGATTATTGATCTTTGCTTGAAATTCCAATAGAACTGAGTTGATTTGTAGAAAGGAGAAGAAATCCATCACTGAAATGATAAGGGGCAGAAATGACTCCTTTAATAATGGTCAAGAAGAAGAAGAAGAAGCCAGTTCTGAATAAAAAAGAAGAAGAAGAAGGCAGATCTGAACTCAAAAGGAAAAAGTAGGCTATTTGATGTAAAATTTAAAAGTTGGGCCAATATGTGTAATAATTTTGGCCTAATGACTACACATATTGGCCTAATGAGGTGTAATATGTGAGCATAAAAAAGGGTTAACCTTTTACTTTTCCCTTGAATTATGGCCGATTTGCAGGGTGGCGGCATAGTTACCTTTATTGACAACTTTTTCCCCTTTTTTGTTTCTTCTCTTGTTTGTCTTGGAAAACATAATAAGAAAAAAGAGTTTAAAGTCTCTTTCAAGTTTGTAATTAAATAAAAGGGATAAGTGGATTCCATAATATTATTAAGTTAAAAAAAAAGTTGCTCAAACAATTATAGATAGTTATTCGATAACTGCATTAAAAAATTAAAAAAAAAATTATCACTTTTACCTAATTTTAAAAACTTGAAGGATTTTTAGTTAATTGATAAACTTGTTTGTTACTTTTAATCCAAAATCCCAGTCATGGCTCTTCATTCGTGAGAGTTAATTTAGAGGGTTTGCAAATCGTGGAGTTTGTTTTTATGGTTAAAGAGATATAGACACTTATGTAATTTCTCCTTCTTTTTTTTTACTGTGTTAGTACCTTCTTTCCTTTTTTGAAAACTTCAGCTTGCAGACTTGACAGATTTGACGACTTCAACTAATAGAATCAGTAGATTTGAAACTTCATCTTGCAGAGTTGAAGAACTTTGAGAATTTCAACTTGCAGGTGTGATGGATTTGAGACTTCAACTTGCAAAATTGATGGATTTGATACCTCAATCTATAATCTTGGCGGCTTTTAAGACTTCAACTTACAGACTTGGATTGTTTTTGTAAGCATATTAATTATGTTTATAAAATAGGTAAATAATCAAAATACAAAATCCTAATTTTTTTTAAGAAATCACTATCTCTAAGGATTTAGTCGTTTTCACTCTCAATAGCAGCAATCGACTTCTCCTTTCTAGTGTATACCTTAGTCATTGTGGCTCAGATCTTTAGTATTCTACTATTTATTACTTGTGTCTACAATTTAGGCAAAATACCCTCATTCATTCTGTAACACCCCATACCTTTCCAACCCTATGTGACGACGTGGAACAATGGTTACCTAGGTGTCGAGATGTCATGAGTATGTATTTGGTAATGTTAGTGATGCGAAAAATTAAAATTTGATCTCGTATATGTGATTAGCCTTCGTAGGAGGTGTTTTGTGATTTTCGTGGAGCATTTGTGGGGTTCAAAATGAGGCTAAGAGGACCTCTAAACAAAGTATATTAAGGGTAAAAAGTAAGTTAAAGAATAGGACTTGAAGTATCTAACCAAATCTGCGAAGAAAGTCGAAAAATGAATTTTTTTGAAAAACTAAGTGTTGGGCGCGCTAGAGGGCGTGCTAGACTGGTTTTGCCACTTTTTCAAAAGTTGGAAAATTCTTAAATCCCAAGGGTGTCCGGGGACGTACTGAGCCGATTTTTGCCACGTTTCTTCTACAACCACGAGTATATACATGGAATGAATGAAATATTATATTGGTATGGTAAAGTTACTCGTGAACGAATTTGGCATTAAAATGACGACTTTACCCTTGTAGTCAAATAAGCCATACGTGGCTAGAATCGCTTGTTTTTGGGATTGAGGCTACGAATATGAATAGCGTGAGTGGGAATATTGTTGTAACGCGTATGAGATGATTTAAACATGAGAAATTATTGATTTAGTGGGTTAAGTGAATTGGGCTCAAAGAAGGCCCAAAATGAAGAAGAAAACATAGGCCAAGAATGGGTCAAATGACCCATTCTTCCATTGACCAAAGTCTAACATAGCATTAAATGCCAAGAGTGGCTAAGGATGGAATTGAGGGCCTATATAAAAGGGCCAAAAATCTGATTTTTCTTCATGAAAAACACACATGCTTTTCTATCTTTTTCTAGACAATTCCAAGAACACCTCTTTTGCTCTCAAACCCTAAGGCACTTTTTGGAGCAAGATCATCATCTTCCAAGCTTAGGTAAGTGATTATTCTTGTGAATTAATATATTAAATGCATGGGAGAGTATGTAGATCATGTTGGTTATGCTTGGAAGTGTTGAATATGGCACTTTGTGTTTTTGTAAAAGATGTGTCATCTATGAAATTTAAACTTGAAAGATGACTTGTTGTCTTGATAAAAGTGCATGGTAGAAATGAAATATCAACATGTATGGTGTAATTGTGGTCCTAAACTTGTTATTTTTCTATAAGTGTAAATTATGGAATTTTGGTCGATTTGTTGTTGTAAAGTGTATTGAAGTGAATTGATGGAATAATTATGATGTTGTGACGATGGGGAGTGGAAAGCATGAACTTGGTGTGACATGCTATTGATTATCATGTATTGGTCAATGTATGAAATATTGTGGGATTATTGGTATGACAATTTCATCAATGGTATTGTCAAGGGGGAAATGACCTTTTTTTTTAAAGGCAAACATGTAACTCATTGGTGGTTAATATAAATTCCGTTATGTCCTTGTGTTGTAGAGTAAGACGTAAGGGAGGAGCTGGACTATTGTGTTCGCGTATAGAATTGAGTGTTCATATTGAGACGATAAGGTATGTAAGGTTACTCTTTTCGTATTTTTCTGCAGCATAGAGTATTCACCTTATTATAGTACTTACTCATGTCCGAAATGTTCTAAAGTATCCCAGTTCAGGTTGAGATATATTGTTATTCATATGTATCCTATTCATAGACGAATTATGATTCATTTATCTCTTATTCATTAACTGAAGTTCCAAAAAGAAAGTAAAAGAGTAAGATGTAAAGAAAATCTATTTATTCTTAAATAGCATTTTCCAATCATGTTATGTTCCAAAGCTTAATAATATTATGATTATCTTTGTACTAATCTCTCACAAGTGTAAAAGTACCAATCTCATAAGATCTCATAAGAGTAATGAAGGAGGTAATGCACGTGTTAATATATCTATCCCTCACAAGCAAAAGTATGAATTCATGAAGTAAATGAATGAAGTAATATATATGTGTGCTTCAAATGATGTCATGATCCTCAATGTATCAATCTCTCAAAAGATGAAGTATGTATCATCATAGTAATAAAAGAAAGAGTAAGAAGAGGAAGAAATGGTGTATAATTGATGAATATTCATGGGTGGTATCCCAGGGGTTAAAATACCTAGCATGGGTCGATCCCAATAACATCCCAGGGGCGATAAGCCTAGCATGGGTTAATATAACATCCCAGGGGCGATAAGCCTAGCATGGGTTAAGAACATCCCAGGGGCGACACGAAAGCCTAGCATGGGTTAATATGACATCCCAGGGGTCAAAGTACCTAGCATAGGTTAATCTCATCCCAGGGGCGACAGAACAGCCTAGCATGGGTAGAACAAGAAAGATAAATAAATATGAAGGCAAGAGAAGTAAAGAACGTAATATACATGGTTTATCACATACGGGAAGAGAGTTTATTCACATTGACTATTTCTCTTATATTGACTCCATTATTGTTATTATGTATTATGAGATTCTTTTGGCCTTACATACTCAGTACATTCTTCGTACTGACCCCTCTTGGGGGAACTTACTTTATTGGCTGCAGGCGCAAGTGCTAGTAGCCCACCTCAGTAGACTGTGGATTGTTTGCAGATTTTTGGTGAGCTCCAATTGGTTCGGGGCTTTCCGAGTCACAATTGTATAGTTGTTTTAATGTTGTATAGAGCGGGGACTTGTCCCATCTTTAAGTTGGTATTGTAGATGCATTTTTTAGAGGCTTTTGTAGACATATGTGGGTATGAGAATGTAAAATGTATGTTCAGTTTGACGAGATTGCCCCAACGGCCAAGTTTTATATTTATATATATGGCATATGTTTCCATGTTCATGACTTCCGCATAGTTGCATGAGATATAATAAGATTCATACGAGGATATGCATACAAATGTTTATGAGCAAAGATTGATTCTCTCGGGTCATATCGACTTCGGATGCCAATCCGACCCGAATGAGATTTTGGGTCGTGACACATTCTTACTAAGAAACCGAAGAAATCTAGATAATCTCATTCTCCAATATTCAAAGTTTAATCACTACTATTGGATCCAAATTAGGTTATTTTTTCTATTTAACTAGTTATATTGTTACTCATTAATTGTTTAGTTTGCTTATTAATATCTTTACTCCGTTCAAACAATATCATGTCAAAAGTTACTCAGATTATTTTTTTATGAATTTGAGACTTGATTAGCAAGTAGTAACACAATGTAATATCTTCTTGTAAATATTTATGTTATTAACATTTTAAAATTTAAATTAAAAAAATATAAAAATAATATTTTAAAAAAAGTGGGTTGTCCCGTCGAGGCCCATAGCCCACATAATGATGGGTTGGGCTTGTTGTTTAGTGGCCCGTCATCTTGATGGGCCAACCCAACCTGGCCCATCAAATTCCAAAGCTCGTGTTGGCTAGCCCGGATGGGCTGGACCGACCCGTATTGACACCTCTAATTACAATAATAGAACACATTAACAATCAAAGGATAAACCTAGAGAAAAGCAGGATGCGTAGTAGAGTTATTATATAAAAGAAAAGGTAGGGTAAAAATAAATAAAATTATTAAATAATAAGTAAGAACAAGATGAGAAAGAAAAAAATAAGGTAAGGAGGCGATCACACCAAATCGGCCGCTACATAAAATGAGACTTTTCTTCATTACGTAGCGATGGATTTAACAATACGATACAGTAAAATAAGTAACAATGAAAACAAACATTGTATTATACACTACAATACAATTGGTAACAGCCATCCAAATAAGTAGCAAGAACCAATAACTGTAGCGGATGGGATTGATACAGCAAACAAATCAGTAAACAAATGTTCTCATTCGATACATCAATAAGCAAATATTCTGCGTTGCCTATACTTGAAGGCTTAGCATCAGCCCATATCAGATTATATGCATTCTATTGATCACGCTAATATCCTTCGGTATCAACAACAAAGTTGTTACTAATGTACACTCGAGCAATCAAAAAGGAGCAACAAGCAATTAGAATATGGCACAGAGGAGGACCGGTCGAAGGATGTGAGCATAAAAAGAAGGCTGAAGCAACGGAGAGCATCTCTGGCTGTCACAATGCAGTTGGGCTCTATTTTGCCCTTCCCTTAACAGATCCTTTAGGAAAAATGATTAGAATTTTCATTTAATACGTGGTAGCTTTTCATTGGTTGAAATTTTAATTAATCAAAAACCCAATAACCCACAAACCCATCCTGGATCCCACTTAAAATATACCCGACCCAATCTTGATAACTAAAAGGGGAAAACCTTCTAAACCGATTCATTTTGTCCAGTTTTTCTTCTAAACCGACCCAATTTTAAATTATGTGATCTTTTGGATGATAGCAAAGATCAAACCCATCAGAAAAGGAACCAAGCTGCGCTTATTGGAAGAGCTCATCTCATTAATTGAAGCAACTAAACATATTATCCCGTACTTGATGTTGTTGTGGTTACTATTGAAAAGTTATTACTATTGAAAAGTAAAATAACAGAGAATTCTTTGAATTGCTTTTAACAAAAATATTATTTCATAATCATGGTATGGAAAATGAATGTTAGCTATTCCATCTGAGGAATATTCAAATTTAAATTCCTCGTTATTTTAAGACCGAGGAAGAAGAACTGGAGAAACTGAATCGATTTAGAAGGGTTTTTCCTTTTAGTTATTATGATGATACGGGTGGGACAAGCTGTCCAACAAGTACACGACCTTTCACACGAAGCCAAGCTCAAAAATTACAAAAACTCCAAGCCTTGTTCATGCAAATGGCCGTGTGTGAGTTGGTGATTGATCCGCCTAAGGGTTTAAATGTTTTTAAGTGTGAAGAGGGACCTTGAAGTGTAATAAACTTACACTCCAAGGCCGCCCCCCATGACAAGGACAAGCTGGACATTTTGCTTCATTTTGCCTTGTAATATAAATAGAACATATTAGGGTTATTTGGGGGTGCTCCCATCAGATTTTGAACATAACACTTGTAATATTTTGGATCTCTCTCTCTCTACTCCATCTCACAAGTAGAGTGATACTTGTGTTGTATCTTGGCTAGAAACAAGGATCTTGAGGTCATAGAGTTCCTCTTGGTCCAAGTAAGAACTTGGTGTTAATATTCAATAGTCTTAGGGTCCTCTCTTGTTGTTAGGGTTCTTAGACTCTTGAATCTTTTATGTCAAGTTACTATCTTTTTGTGATCTTGTTAATGTTGTATTTGTAATCTTGAAGTCTAGTGAAGCCGTGTGGGGCTCTTTCTATTCACTAGCACTTGTTGTTCAACTTGCTGATTTTTGTGTTATTTTGTTCTTCTTGTTGCTGATTTCGTGGGAACTTTGTGGTGTGGGCTTGATAGTGTATCATTTGGTATCAAGAGCAAGGCTGGTTGTGTTCCTACACTACCAATCTTGGGCTATCTAGGTTTTTTAAAAAAAAAAAAAAAAAAAAAAGAAGAGAAATCTGTCCGTCTTGTTGTCTCAGCCGAGATTGGTGTTTGTGTGTTTAGATCTAGGTGTTATGTTGCTTGTTTAGTTTGTTTCTAGTGTTGGTTTCTTTCTCACCAACACTAAAGTGTTTAGATCTAAAGTTGAGCTTATAATATTGACCATTGTTGTGGTGACTTGAAGTGGGTCGTAGGTTGTACCTTGTTGATGACCATTAGTGGCTTTTGTGTTATGTTTTTGAAGAAGTTGATGTTGTGCTCTTGAATGTTGTTGTGGTGTTCATCTTGTTCTTCATCTATTCTTACAACTTAAGATAACAAAAGTATAAAATAGATCCAAAGGGTTGTAAGACAAAAGTTATAAAGTTGTTGGTGAGAAGACTTGCACACATCACTTCGTAGACTTGACAACCATTTTTCCTTAAATCACGGAATTGTGGGATTAGTATAGTCAAATCTTACCTTTTGAGTTTGAAAAGTTGAAAAAGAGTACAAGACTTTACCTTCCCTCCAAAACCATTGTCATCCATTACAAGTTGTGTGAATTTGAAATTTCAGATTTTTGACCAAAGAAAAAAAAAATTGTGTGGGCCCAAGACCAATTACATGCTACCACGTCACTAATAAGCTCAAATTTGGATACTCTTTTCCTAGTTTCTAATAGTTGATTCTTGGTTTCCTTACTTGGTTCTAGAACTAATTAACAAACTAGTACATTCCTACTAGGTTGTCAATTAATCCTTTGAATCTGTTGTTCGTGTCAACGATTACTTGGGTGCTTTTTATCTTTTGAATACGTTGTTACTTCTTGGTTCTAGTCCGACGAGAATTCTTTGAGTCTTCAAACAAAAATCCATTCCGGATAAGAGCTTACTCATACCTTAAAGGATTCACGGTTACTAGCCAATCTACAACACTTGTGGAACTCAAGCGTGAAGTGATCCAAAAAGTGTAATACCTTGGCAATGGAAGGGACCGCGTCCCACAATGTGGATAATATTGCTCTCGACTCTATGAGGGCCACTCTTGAGGCCGTTACCCGAATGCTTGATAGGTTGAATACGGAATTTGGAGCCGTGAGAGGGGATTTGGCAGTGATAAAGGGAGATGTGTCGACTATTAATGGGAGATTAGAACAAGTGGAGAGTCAAAGGAACTCTCGGCCTTCTACTCCTCTACATGTTTTTACTAATGGGCATGATAGAACTTCCTCCGCCACCATCACTCCCGAAACATTGCACCAAATGCTAAATACACCCCAAGCTCCACTAAATGCCGCAAGCCAAACCATTCCTTTCCCTCCAAACCGTGACCCCACTAGACCAATACATTTCCAAACTCCTCAAGTCCCACAAGAGGGATTTGGACGTCAAGTACCTCCGCTAAATCCGAACCCTCCATTCCAAGCTCCATTAAACCAAAGACCACCACCTCCACAAAATCCAATTCTTCCAAATCAAGTTCAAAATGCCCAAAACCATCCAGCCCACTTTAAGGAGTATGGTAGAGAGGAATATGAAGGATATGGAGCCTTTGATGATGCTTACATGAGGGAGGAAGAGATGAGAGGGGGTCGTGGAGATCCAAGGAGATACCGAGGGTATGGGGAAAGGGGAAACCGACACCAAGAGAGAGACGTAGGCATCAACACCATCAAGTTGAGCCTACCCATCTTTAAAGGTGAAAGTGACCCCAAAGCCTACTTAGCTTGGGAATCGGCTTGTGACAAAGTATTCCAAGTTAATGATATCTCGGAAGAAAAGAAAGGTTGTTATGCTATAGCTCACTTTGAGGGTTATGCTAACACTTGGTGGGAGTATATCAAGCGGTTTGGTAATGAAGTAGTTGATAGGCAGCCACCACCTTGGTTTCGATTGAGGTACTTGATGAGACAACGGTACCTTCCCGAGAGATATCGCCATGAGTTGCTTGCTAGATTGTACAACTTGCGTCAAGGTAACAAGAGTGTGATGCCGTATTTTGATGAGTTTCAACAACTCATGTTGAAACTTGATCATCGTGGGGAACAAATCAGTCATGACGTCATCCGGTTCAAGTGTGGGTTGAACAAAGAGATCTCCACTCATTTAACACTTCACAAGTTTGATACCGTTGAAGGTATTTTCCAAGCGGCTCTTGAGATTGAAAGGGAACTTAAAGAGAGATCGTCTTTCAAGGCAAGGGGATAAGCCACCTCGGGCTGGCCCAAAAACAAGGACCAACCCGCCATTACAAGGCTGCCCGAGCCCAAAACAGTCCACAAAATTCCTCCAAAACCAGAAGCTCACAAGTATCCTAACCCAAAGGGATTCCAATGTTTCAAGTGCCAAGGTTGGGGACATAAGGCCAATGAATGTCCAAACCGACGCAACATGATCCTACGGGAAGGGAGATTATATTATCTTGGTGAGGAGGTGGACCTTGAAAAGGGAGAGGATGAGGCCGAGCCTCAAGATGGAAAGGAACCCGATAATGGACCACATGATGATGATGGTGATGATGGTGAAGATGTTTATCCGCAAGAATGGGAGTGTGTGGTTCCAAACTTTGTAGTTAGGCGCGTCATGATTAGTAAGGCAATTGATGACCCAAGCCAAAGGGAAAATCTATTCCATACTAAATGTCTTGTAAAGGGGAGTGTGTGCACCTTGGTGATCGATAGTGGTAGTTGTACAAATGTTGTTAGTAATGTTATGGTAAATTTCTTAAAGTTACCAACTACACTGCATACTAGTCCTTACAAGTTACAATGGTTGAATGAATGTGGTGAATTAAAGGTCACAAGGCAATGTGTGATACGGCGTTTAAGGTGGGAAACTACCACGATGAAGTGCTTTGTGACGTGATACCAATGCAAGCATGTCACTTGCTGCTAGGTAGACCTTGGCAATATGATAGGTCTACCAAACACGATGGGAGGTCCAATCGATACACTTGAGAAGGATGGCCGAAAGGTTACACTTCATCCTCGCCTTCCCAAGTGAATGAGTGGCATCAAAGGATGAGAGAATTGAAGAAAAAGGGAAAGGAGCCCGAAAAGAGAGAAAAAAAAGGGAATTCCGTAGGTGGGCAGTAGGGGCATCCGAGGCTGCCTCAACATCAAAAGGGACGGGAAACATGGTGATGTTAGTTAGGAAAAAGGAACTCTTCGTGGATCATGATGAGGACACGCCTATGTTACTTTTGGCTCATTGTTTTAATACTAACCCCACTAATTCTTCCATTTCTCCTTTGATTTCTTGTGTGTTACACGATTATGAAGATGTATTTCCTAAAGAACTTCCGCAAGGATTGCCCCCACTTCGGGGAATTGAGCACCAAATTGACTTTGTGCCAGGATCACAATTGCCGAAAAAGCCGGCTTATAGGAGCAACCCTACGGACACCAAAGAATTACAACGTCAAGTTGAGGAGCTCCTCAACAAAGGGTATATCAAGGAGAGCATGAGTCTGTGCGCGGTTCCGGTGCTACTAGTGCCCAAAAAGGACGGAACGTGGCGTGTGTGTGTGGACTGCCGAGCCATCAACAAGATTACGGTAAAATATCGCCACCCTATCCCTCGGTTAGATGACATGCTAGATGAATTGAATGGTTCATGCTTGTTTTCCAAGATTGATTTAAGAAGTGACTATCACCAAATAAGAATGCAACCCGGTGATGAATGGAAAACCGCCTTCAAGACCAAGTTTGGTCTCTATGAATGGATGGTTATGCCATTCGACCTAACAAACGCTCCAAGTACTTTTATGAGGCTAATGAATCATGTGATGAGGTCATTTATTGGAAAGTTTGTTGTTGTCTACTTTGATGATGTCTTGGTGTATAGCAAGTCTTTAGAAGAGCATGTGATGCATTTACAATGTGTGCTTGATGTCCTTAGAAAGGAAAAATTGTATGCAAATCTGGAAAAGTGCTCCTTTGGAGTTAATGAAGTTGTTTTCTTGGGTTTTGTTGTTAGTTCAAGAGGGGTCGAAGTGGATGAATCCAAGATAAATGCTATCAAAAATTGGCCAACCCTACAAACCGTTGGAGAAGTAAGAAGCTTCCACGGGTTGGCTAGTTTTTATAGAAGGTTTGTCAAAGGATTTAGCACCATAGTCGCCCATTTGACCGAGGTCATTCGGAAAGAACAACCCTTCAAGTGGGGAGACGAGCAAGCTAAGGCTTTTGAAGCCTTGAAAGCTATGCTCATCTCCGCGCCTTTGTTACAATTGCCCGACTTTGATAAGACGTTCGAAGTCGAGTGCGATGCAAGTAAAGTAGGCATAGGAGTTGTTTTGATGCAAGATTTAAAACCCATTGCTTACTTTAGTGAAAAGCTCAAAGGAGCAACTTTAAACTACTCCACGTATGATTTAGAGTTGTATGCCTTGATTAGAGCCTTGGCCACTTGGCAACACTACTTATGGCCTAAGGAGTTCGTGATCCGAACGGACCATGAATCCTTAAAGCATCTTCGGGCCCAAGACAAGCTTAACAAACGGCATGCCAAATGGATTGAGTTTCTTGAGACCTTCCCTTATGTTATCCAATACAAAAAGGGTAAGGACAATGTGGTAGCCGATGCTTTGTCTAGAAAACATGCTCTTGTGTCCACTTTGTCATCAAAATAGATGGGTTTTGAGAGCTTAAGAGGATTGTATCCCAAGGACCCTCACTTTGCTCCTATCTTTAGGGAATGCGAAGAATTGGGTAGGGACAAGTGGTATCCGGCTAGGGGTTCAAATCCCTATGCCAAGTTTGATGGTTACTTATTCACAGGTAGACGATTGTGTGTACCCTCTAGCTTTTGGAGAGAGTTGTTTGTGAGGGAAGCATATGATGGCGGTCTAATGGGTCATTTTGGGGTCGAAAGACCTTCGAAATATTGGGGGAGCAATTCTATTGGCCCAAAATGCGCAAGGATGTGGCTAAGATTTGCGGCCAATGTGTAGAGTGCAAGAGAGCCAAATCTCGGCTCCTACCTCACGGGTTGTACACCCCGCTGCCCACCCCACTACGTCCATGGCTTAATATATCTATGGATTTTGTGTTGGGGCTGCCAAGGACTCGACAAGGCCGGGATAGTATTTTTGTTGTAGTTGACCGTTTTTCTAAAATGGCGCACTTTATTCCTTGCTCTAAATGTGATGACGCACTAGCGTGGCCTCTTTATTTGTTGATAATGCTGTTAAATTGCATGGTGTTCCGAGGACCATTGTGAGTGATAGGGACTTTAAGTTTCTAAGCCACTTTTGGAAGTCCATGTGGGGTAGGCTTGGTACCAAGTTGTTGTTCTCTACGTCCTGCCACCCACAAACCGATGGCCAAACGAAAGTAGTAAATAGGACTTTGGGTGCTATGCTACGTTCCATGGTTAAGGGAAAAATGACTTCTTGGGAAGAGCACTTAAAATTGATTGAATTTGCCTATAATTGTGTCATACACTCAAGTACGGGCATGACTCCCTTTGAGTGTGTATACGGCCTCAACCCCCTTACCCCTTTGGATTTAACGCCTTTGCCAAGTGATCTCATGATTAGCTTAGATGGAAGCAAGCGGGCAGATTCTATGAAGAAGTTACATGAGAAGGTGCGGCTTCAACTTGAGAAGAAAAAACAAGAAATGGCAAAGAGGGCCAACAAGGGGAGAAAGAAATTCATTCTTGAACCGGGATATTGGGTGTGGGTGCATCTTCGGAAAGATCGGTTTCCATCTCAAATAAAGTCCAAATTGATGCCTAGGGGTGATGGTCCATTCCAAGTACTTGAGAGAATCAATGACAAAGCCTACAAGATTGACCTTCCACCGGAATATCAAGTGCACAACACTTTCAACGTTTGTGATCTCTCTCTCGTGGATGCGGTTGAAGATGACCAAATGCTGAATTTGAGGTCAAATTCCTCTCAAGATGGAGAGGATGATACGGGTGGGACAAGTTGTCCAACAAGTACACGACCTTTCACACGAAGCCAAGCTCGGGAATTACAAAAACTCCAAGCCTTGTTCATGCAAATGGCCGTGTGTGAGTTGGTGATTGAACTACCTAAGGATCTAAATGTTTTTAAGTGTGAAGAGGGACCTTGAAGTGTAATAAACTTACACTCCAAGGCCGGCCCCCTAGACAAGGACAAGCTGGTCATTTTGCCTTGTAATATAAATAGAATATATTAGGGTTATTTGAGTAGTTCTCCCATCAGATTTTTGAGCATAACACTTGTGATATTTTGGGTTCTCTCTCTCTAAACCAGCCCACAAGAACAGGGATACTTGTGTTGTATCTTGGCTAGAAACAAGGATCTTGAGGTCATAGAGTGCCTCTTGGTCCAAGTAAGAACTTGGTGTTAATATTCAATAGTCTTAGGGTCCTCTCTTGTTGTTAGGGTTCTTAGACTCTTGAATCTTTTATGTCAAGTTACTATCTTTTTGTGATCTTGTTAATGTTGTTTTTGTAATCTTGAAGTCTAGTGAAGCCGTATGGGGCTCTTTCGATTCACTAGCACTTGTTGAAACTTATTGATCTTGTGTTGGTTTTGTTGATTTCGTGGCTGGTTGTTGACTACTTGTGTGTTGTAATCTTGATATTGTATCACCTAGGTTCACTAGTATTGTTGGTACAAGAGCAAGTTTCTAGTAGAGTCCCGTGGATCAGAACGATGACGTCTGTATCTTATTTTCGGGAGGCGACAGGACATTATTAGGATGACTTCACTCTCTTCATTCATTTCTTGCGTCGAGTCTGTGTTGGTTTCTAAGGTTCTCATTGTTTCACTCTTTTGCAGATGGCTAGGACGCGAGCTACGACGACGGGTGATGGTGACCCCCTGCCCACTGCTAGGGCACTTGCTAGAGGTCGTGGCCGGCCTAGATGTCGAGGCCAGACTAGATCTACAGCCCCAGCCAGGGGTTAGGATAGAGAGCCTTCGCCAGATCCAGACATTTCTCCCAAGGAAGAGGTTGCTCCACAGGTTCAGCCACCCCAGCCATTGGTAGGCCAGGGGCAGTCCAGGCTCTACCAAGGTTTATTTCTTCGTCATTTCTCAGAGATGCCTTGATCTAGTTATTGGGATTAGTTGGTGGTGCACCGTCTGATGGTGCACAGTCTGCAGATCAAAGTGGTACGAATGTTGGGGTGCAGCCTGTAGTTGCGGAACCCAGAGTTCAGGTTCCCCCAGCGCCGGTAGTTGCCCAGCCTGCTATGTCTGTTGAGGAGCAGAAGATTTTGGGTAGATTTCTGAGATTTGACTCCTCCGAGGTTTATAGGGGCTCCAGGAGAGGATACATTTGAGTTCCTGGCTGCTTGCGAGGTTAGGCTCCGTAATTTGGGCCTAGTTGAGGCTCGTGGGGTCGATTTCACTACTTTTCAGTTAGACTTGGCTGCTAGACATTGGTGGAGAGGTTTTCTTGATTGCAAACCAGCTGGATCTCCCCCTTTGACATGGACTTAATTCTTCGAGGTCTTTTTGGAGAAGTATATGCCCCACAGTCTTCGTGAGCGCTTGAGAGATCAGTTCACAAGATTACAACAGGGTTCTATGATAGTTCTCGAGTATGAGGCACGATTTCACGAGTTGGCTAGACATGCTATTGCGATCTTGCCTACCGAGTATGAGAGGATTCGGTGTTATGCTAGAGGACTGAGACTTCCTCTTCGCATGGCTACTCAGAGTTTGGTTACTGCTGGTAGGTCTTTCGTTGAGATTTCTGATTATGCCCAGGCTATGGAGGAGATGCATCGCGAGGCCCAAGAGGGCAGCGATAAGAGACCACGTCATCAGGACAGTTTCAGTGGGAGCCATAGAGGCTCACAGTTCAGAGGCAGAGGTTCTCAGAGTAGGTGCCCTCCACGTCAGTCATATCGGCACCAGGGTTAGTCCAGTAGGCCTGTTCAGGCAGCACTTCAGATTTCTTACGGCCAGAGCAGTGACCAGTTTTCGAATGGTGCACATTCTGGGCCTTCTAGCAGTGGTGGCTATTCCGGGTCAGCCGGATCTTCTGGATCGAGTGGTGTTTCGTGGTCTTGCTATACTTGTGGAGTATTTGGCCATTTTTCCAGAGAGTGTCCCCAGCGTGGGACGATTCAATCGGCAACGCAAAGTGTCAGCCGATCAGATCAGTACCGCCTCCAGCTAGAGGTGGTGTTCAGGCTCACAGGGGTGGTCCCCATGGTTCTCGAGGAGGCTCTCAGGTAAGTAGGTCGGGTGGTAGGTTAAACGCACAGCCAGGCAGCGGGCGAGGTCATTATATGTTGTACCTGGTAGACCGGAGGCAGAGTCTTCGGATGCTGTTATTACAGGTACAATTTCAGTGTGCCGTCGGCCAACTATTGCTTTTTTTTATTTGGGATCCACTTATTCATATATTTCTACTTATTATGCACCACGATTAGAGTTGTCTTGGGAGCCTTTATCTGTGCCATTGTGTGTATCTACTCCCGTGGTTGATTCTTTAGTAGTGGATCGAATTTATAGATCATGTGTGGTGACCGTTCGAGAGTTTGATACTCGGGCCGATCTTATTGTATTAGATATGGTGGACATTGATGTGATTCTGGGCATGGACTGGTTATCCTCTTATCATGCGGTATTGGATTGCTTCGCCAAGACCGTTACCTTAGCCATGCCTGGCATACCCCCGGTTGTGTGGCAGGGTTCTTTTAGCCCTGCACCGAAGAGGATTATTTCTTATGTTCGGGCTAGGAGATTGGTGTCGAGGGGTTGCGAGTCTTATCTCGCTTATGTTCGTGATGTTAGTACGTAGAGTCCCTCACTTGATTTTGTTCCTATTGTCCGTGAGTTCGCCGATGTTTTCCCTACCGACCTGCCTAACCTTCCTCCTGAGCTTAATATTGAGTCGGCTATTGATCTCGAGCCGGGCACCCGACCTATTTCTATGGTACCTTACCGTATGGCTCCTGTAGAGATTAAGAAACTGAATTCTCAGCTTCAAGATCTTTTGGGTAAGGGTTTCATTCGGCCCAGTGTATCGCCTTGGGGTGCTCCTGTCTTGTTCGTGAAGAAAAAGGATGGCTCTATGCGTATCACGTGACCTTTTATATCCATTGAGTCAACCGTTAGTTTTAGGGCATTTTTAAGTCAAAGAATAACCTTGAGGGCATTTTCAGTCTAATAAATGGAAGGAGGGTATTTTAAAGTTATTTCCAATACGTTAAGGATGTGTTTGAACCAATAGATAGAAAGAAAGACAAATTTGATCCAATAGGTGGAAGAAGGATATTTTTGAACCATTTCTAATACGTTAAGGGCAACTTTAACCCTTTTCTGTAAATTCTGTTGTATTTGATTCACAAGCAAGAGTTTATGAGAACTTTTATCTTGGGCTTGTATCATTTAACTTGTGTCATTGTACTTATGCCTTGAACATAACTTATGCCGCTAAACTTATGTCTTGGGGCATAACTTGTGTTTGGGCATAATTTCTTTTGCCTTGGGGATAATTTGTACCACTGAACTTATGTTCTGCGCAAAACTTGTGTCGTTAAACTTATGCCTCATAGGCATAACTTTAACTAAACTTATGTCTTATGAATTTATTTATTTTTTGCCTTACAAACCTTTTTTTTGGGTTTTTCCGCTGTTAGGGACTTTTTTGACTATTTTTTCTTGCTAACAATTTAAAAGGATAAAGATTAAAGACCAATCCAAAATAAGGACATTTATCTGAATGACCCTAGAATTTACACAATCCGAAAACCATTTCAACAATAGAGAAAAAAAGGCCTAAAGAATTTTTGGGTGTATTTGGTTTGAAGAAAAATGTTTTCCTAGAAAATATTTTCTTTGAAATAAGTGGTTTTCTTACTTATTTTATGGTGTTTGGTATGGAAGAAGAAAACATTGTCCTAAGATCATTTAGGTATAACTTACTCAAATACTAATAACATCGAAAACGACCCTGACTACTGATCCGACATGGAACCCGACTCCCGACTCTGATCCAAGATCCAAGTCCCAAACCCTACACCCAATTACCGACTCTCAACCCCGAAACCAGGGACCTAGGATCTGACCTCAAGCCAGGAGTTGACTTCTGACCCTAACCTCGACACCGACTAGTGATCTGAATAACGATCCCAACCCGCTTCCACAACTCCCAATCTGAGACCCAACTTTGAATCTCGAACTAAGACCTAACCCTAACCTGGGACCTAACATTGACCTCAAGACTCGATCCTAACTCAGGACTAACTTCGAGTCTCAATTCAAATTCGACCTGACTCCTAACTCAAAACCCGACCCCAACTACAGACTACCAACTCCTGACCAAGGACACTACCCCAACTCTCGACTTCCAACCCAAGATCTGACTTTTGACTTGACCTCAATTCTAAACCCGAGACTCGACCCCGACTCTCAAATCAGGACTCAACCCTAAACCTGACCTTGAATCTCAACTCGAAACCCAACTCCGACTCTTAACCCAGGACCCGACCCCAAATCCCGACCCAAGACTTGACCCCGACTCTTGACTTGGGAAGACCCGACCACAACTCTCGACTAAGAAACGACCATGAATCCTGACGTTGGACCTCGAGTTTGGGTGGTCGAGAATTGAGATTGAGAGTCAGGTTTAGTTCAGGTCAGAGTAGGAGTCGAAGGCCGAGATCAAACCCTGATTTCCATGTTAAGGTTGGTTCTCAAGTTAATATCGGGAGTTGTTCTCAAATAGAGGTTGGGTTTGGTCAAGTTTCGGATCCAGAGTCAAGACTCAGTTTGATTTTGAGAGTCAGGTCTAGAGTCTAGGTTGGATTCCAGGTCATATGTCTTCGATCAGGGTCGAGAGTCGGGTCTTGGTTTAAGAGTCGAGTGTCGGGGTTGGTAGTTAGGTCTCGAATCAAGGTCGAAAGTTGAATCGTTGGTGATAACTGAAAGTCAGTGTCGGGAGTAGGTGTCACGCCTCAAATCCCATTGAGACGGATAGGCACCCGATGCCCTGAAGGCCCGAGAGAACCAACTTATACCTTGTGTTTACCGTGCATATAACTGTGATAATTATAAGGCTTTGACAAGTATAGGTGAGACTCCCTGATAAAAAACCAACATAGATAGGCCCATAATGGATATACATGACTTGCCCGTTGGGGCCTTAATTACTAGGGGATAAAACACAACTGTGCTTTACTTTAACAATAGTCTACAAAGCTTCTAAAAGATAGACAACTTAGCTTAGGTCGGGATAGCACCCCGCTATACCCTTAACTATAGTACAATATTAAATACATGCTAAAAACTCGGCAAAGCCCCATATCAATCTGGAGCTCACCAAAATCCGCTGAGTATTATGTGCTTCTATTGGGGAGATCTATTAGCTGGAATACATGTACCTGCGGCATAAAACATAGTGTCCCCCATTAGGGATGTTAGTACGAAAGAATGTACTGAATATATAAGGCATAAAGTAACCATATGTGAAACAAGAGCTCAAGTGAAACCAAGTACAATTGTATAGATAATGATTGAAGACCACCTTTGCTTATACTTGTAGAATCATGTACATTATATTCTTTGCTTTGCTTTATTCTTCTTTGCTTTATTAACTTTGTAAGGCATGTGATACAAAACCTGTTGACCAATGGTAAAAGAGGATGACCCATGCTAGGCATTTTAACCCCTGGGATACGGTCCTCATAAATACACAAATAGGGATCGACCTATACTAGGTTTTCCTTTCACCCATGGGATACCACCCATAATACTGGGATCTACCCATGCTAGTTGTTCCCTCCACCCCTGGGATACCACCCATCAATACATAGATTGGGATTGGCCCATGCTAGGTAATATAACCCCAGAGTTGCCACCCATAAATACATAAATTCACTTTACCTTGTTTCTTTAATCTTTGAGATTGTTCTTTTGGTGGTCATAACATTATTGAGCTTTGGAGCTATGGACCAGTAGAAGAAGACATGCAAACAATATGATTGAGACATCAACAATAATATAGAAAACAAGTGTACCATCGATGTAGTAATACTTAGGAACTTATATGACACCATAAACCTCATCACTGGCATAAACACATTCACAAATGAGCCATGAAGACATGTGACAAGTGAGGAGATGAGGACATGTAACAAATAAGCTATTAAGGTATATAACTAGTGAGCACGTGATCTTACGTATCATATATTAGTTGTGGCATATTCAACTGATCTTACATAGCATATAACAATTGTAGTAGATTCAAGTGTAGAAATCTATACATTTCAAATAGGGGAATATGTGCATACCAAGTGGAGACATGTAACTCCTCAAATGAAGAGGTTTGGACTGTATAATAAATACTTACTAGGTGATAGCAAATAAAAGGGTACATGAACATGGGAACTATTGAGGCACGTAGGCAGATTTCAATTGGGAACAAATGCACATTCCAAGTAAGGACATATAAACTATATATTTAAACAGGTAAGGACTCTATAAGGTCACTTTATATCCAAACGCGATAGGAGTGATATCCAAAGAAAAGAGCATGTGAACCAAAAGAAGTATATGATCAATTAGACAATTGAAGCAATTTTGGACAGATTGTATATCCAACATATGACACTTAACATGTGTAATCTAGGATCTTATTGATTCATATAAGAGAAACATGTGACACTTTGACACACTTTTAGACCACGGGCAGTAAGGAAAAGGGCAATTAACTACAGTGGGGATTGTACACCATCACAATGTAACTTTTACCATGAAAAATCATCTAAGAAGCACACTTTATTGGTATACAAGTATGAGACTTCATGCCAAAGAATATGAGCTAGAATAGCCTTACATATCTTGTTGTGCAACCTGATTATTACAACGAATTAGCCTTCTTTACTTTAAGGCATTTATCTACAATATAAGTATATAATGAAGCTAATATTAGTAGCTAATCACAATTTAAGCCTTGCAAAACAGTAGCTAAACACTATGATGGGTAGTAAGACCGTCCAACCCCCCAAATACTTGGTGTATCACCACACCCTTCTTCTATACTTCAATATAACTCCCCTCAACCATACTATAGGGTTGCCCACTGCCTCTCGACAACAATACATATAAACAACCCCTAAACAGTCCCAAAATCCTTCAACACAATAGGAAAATATTGAACTCTCGACTTCCAATCAGCATCCCATGAATTCTTAAGAATAATATGTGTAAAATCCTCCACCCAAACCTATTCATAAAGAGGGGCAAAAATGTGGTAGTAACTTACCTTTTATTCTGAAATTTATGATCTTAACTTTTACTCCTTCAAGAACATAATTTTTCCTTCAAACTAGAACCCAAAAAAAAAGATAAAACGCCTTGGAGAGTTGGAGAGAGTGGGCGGACAGCTTGGAGGAAAAGAATTTGTCCTACACTTCAAACACGGAGAAGATGATTTTCCATAGTCTCCTCATAAAAAGATTAAGTAACCCACAAGTTAACCACTTACCTTGGCTTGAAAAGAAGGAGAATTTCCAGGAACCCTAAAGGGATTTTAAGGCTGCTATATGAAACTAAGAGAGTTTGAGAGACACATAATAAAATCTGAAATCTTACAAGAGAAAAATGAAAAGAAAGTGCTGGTCTAAGACCATAAAAAGGGCCTGTTTTAACCGGCTCTTTCTTGCCAATTTTCAGCCATATTTTGGTCAAGTAGGTGATGCACCTACTTAGCCATTTTAAGCCGGTCAAATGTCAAAGTAGGTGATGCACCTACTTGGCCTCAATTTATGCCTCTTAATGGACTTTGACCTTGTTGGGCTCAACAGTATTGGGCCTTGGCAGATTTGGGTTTTGGGCTGCCCATTCTCCTCTTTCTCATTCACTTAATTTGGGCCAGATTTGTCAAGTATGTGATGAGTGTACTTGGGCCTATAAACTGGTCAAAATAGTCTTAGTAGGTGATGCACCTACTTGTCACCTACTAGCTTAATTTAAGTCAAGCAAGCAGCTCACTTATTTTATTCCATATTTTAAATCTTAACCCAATTACTTTAACTTCACACTTATATATACTTAGCCACTTTAAACCTTGAGATAGAATATCACCTTACTATCTCATGTTTAAATACTTCCGTCGAGTTAACTTGGCCAAACCCATGCTGAAATGTATGAGACATTATAGTACCCTCCAAATCAAGTTTAAACCGTTACTAATCACTTAAGAAACTTGGTACCTAACCTATATAACGAGGTTACATCAAGTGACATATGACTAAAACTAGTATACGCAAAATACGGGGTGTTACATTACTATCTCGAGTTTAAACAATTTTTGTCAAGTTCACTTAGTCATATATGTGTTGGAAGGTACGAGGTGTTACATAAGGAGTCAGTTATAGGGACTCAGATCAGGATGGAAAGTTAGGGTGTGAGGTTGAAAGAGTGTTTTGAAAAATGTTTTTCTTACTTTATGAAGTAAAGTCATTTTCTATAAATTTGAGAAAAATAAGTCTATTTGATGAATTTGTTCTTGACTTAGGAATTTGAATTTGATGAATATGATCTGGACTTGTAGTTGAATTCAAGAGTTTTTGAGCTTGATCTTAAATCTGATGGTCTTGATCTTGAATGTATACGAACTTGGATGTTTGAATACTCGAATGCTTGAACTTTTAGAAAAATTTGCAGCGTTTGATCCACGAGCTCTCTCTGGCTTCTTGTTAGAATTCTTGTCCTCTTTCTGAATTATGGACACACATATTTATAGTGGTAGGAGGTAAGAGTTATGGTAAGTATAAACTCTTTCCGACCAATCAAATTGAAGTGACATGGCCATATATAATTGGTTAGAACATGTCAACTCGTACACATGACACGTTTTTATTGGCCTTGGATTGACTAGGAATGCTACATTATTTTGACACATGGCATGATCCTATTGACTCATTCACTTGACTTGGCATGCTACGTTATTTGAAATGTGCATCAAATTGAGCCTTTAGAATAAAATTACATTTTGGGCTTAATAAAGTGAACTCATCATTTGTAGCTCAAATCAATGGACTAGTGCAATAAAAAATTAGATTTTGATTAAAGGAAAAATTACGCAAAATATCCATTGGGTTAATTTTTACACAAAAAATAATCGAGTTTTTTTTTTTTACTTTAAATGGCCAACCGGCCATTGTTTTTGCATAATATAGCCGGTCGGCTGAAGTATTTACAACAATAATGGCAGGTTGCCTATTCCTGCCCCCTGACGTCACTATTAGGCCATTTGGGCATTTGGCCATTCTTTCATTTTTTTTAAAAAAAAACTTTTTAATTGATTTTTTTACTGTGCTATTTAAAAAAAAAACTTTCATTATTTAAATTTTTTTTGTTGCTCTATTTTTAAAACCTTTTTTCTTTTCTAATTGTTTTAGTTTTTTTGTGGAAAAAATAATATTTATGTTGTTTTATTTTTTTTTGTTTAAACTTTTATTTATTAAGGTGAAAACAATAGTTAAATAAATATCGATATTGATACATTACATAATTATTTATATAATATCGATACAGGCTTATGCTCCATTAATACAATGTTGATGCATTATGTACCTAGTTATACAACATCGATACACGTTTATACGTACACGTTTATATATTATTTATACAATATTGATACACACTTATACACCATTTGTACAATGTAGATACATTATATAATTATTTATATAATATCGATTACACGTTCATATATTATTTGTATAATATTGATACATTACATATACACTACATAACTATTCATATATTATATATACATGTTTATACATTATTTATACAATATCAATATATTACATATACAATATAGCTATTTATATACTTCTGTTAATGACCATTTAGGTAATGAAAGAAAATAGAGAAAGAATGACACGACCCTCCATGGGCCACGTGGTGGTCCACTAGCTACCACTACTACTACTAACAGTGCCCTTTCAACTTCGTCTTTTAGGTTTGCTGCTTTGATTGGGTCCCACCCATTTGACGAGCCAGGATGGTAAAAATCAAGTATGCCGTTTTGGCTATTTTTCCTGTAAATAAAAAGTGGGCTATTTTTATTGTAAACTTTTTTATATATAATTGAAATTATCCCTTGATTAAATTCATATTTATTGGACTTAAATAACTAATCCAATTATATTTACAGTAAAGTCAGCCTGGAATTATATTAGAAGAAAAGAAGAGGAGGAACAGCTCTTTAAATTTATGTGGTTAAGAAAGCTTCCTTTTAAGATCTCCTTCTTTTTGTGGAGAACCTGAAAGCGTAGAATACCTACTGATGATGTACTCAAAAGGATGGGTTTGAACTTGGTGTCTAGGTGTTGGTGTTGTATAGATTCCAAGCAAGAGACAATTCATATTTTTCTAACCTCTCCTATAGCTACCAAGCTATGGAGGCATTTTTCTTCATGTGCAGGGATGAACAGTGCCAACTTGCAACTATCATAGTTAATCATTAAGATGTGGACATGGCCTTGCAAGCCAAAATTAAAGCCACTTATGATTGTTGTGCCAGCAATAATACTGTGGGAACTATGAAAGAAGAAACAATTTAAAGCATGAAAAAGCTAGTTCTTACAACAGCTTGGTTTACAAGGTTAACACAACAATAAATCAGCTGTGTAGAACAATTTTTCCTACTTTGTGTAGTCCTAACAATTGGGCAGACACCATTCATTTATTGGAGACCTACAGACCAAGGATATACTACAAAGAGGTAATCTGGAAACCATCTACATTTGGAATCAAATGCAACACTGATGGTACCTACAAAGGTAACTGGTTAGGTGTTCCTATGGGTTCTGTTTGAGGAATACAGGAAGGAGACTTGATATACGCTCGGGCAGAAGAGATCAATAAAGTTACAAATTCAGAAACTGAGGCTATAGCTATTAGAGCTGCAATTGCTCATTGTGCTGCAGAAAATATCACTCACATATGTTTAGAAACAGATTCTCTGTTAATGGAAAACGTATTGAATGATATTTAGCATATACCTTGGTAAATTAGAATAATAGTTGAGGACATGAAAGAATTAAAAAACCTTTGTCAGGTACAGATTGAGCACATTTACAGGAAAGGAAACTGTTTGGCAGACTGTTTGGCCAATTTAGCTTTTGAGAAGGAAGGGAGATCAGAATTCTAAATGTTTTGCAGAACTACTTAGTGCAGGGAAAAGACTCCTCAATCTTGACAAGGCTCAATATCCTAACTTCAGGATTAGAGCAAAAGCAATAAGGTAAAGGGGTTGATAATGGGTAAACATGAAACAGTCCAGTTCATTTTACATCATGATACAACAAAACAAGAAAAAGGTGGTAGATTTAATGATATGACACATAAGGCAAAACAATAGGCGCAATCACTACGGGTTTGTCCAACATATACTAATCCACATCATACAGCAGCATGGTTTAACGCAGGAACGTGGGCATAGATGTACATACCAAAACAGAGGCAAATAAAATAGGATCACAACAAGGAAAGCAAGACAGTAAGAGGAGTTCAGTGGGCGATACAGTCAAAGAATCAAAAGAGTTTGATTGGTCAGTTTTACTAGGTGATATATCATATGAAAAATCGAGCAAACTTCACAGATCTAATTTGACCAATTCAAAACCACATCGAAGGAGGAAAGCTATTCGGCCAGCATACACAGAGATATCTTAAATACCACAAAATGTAGGGAGAAGCTCACCAGAAAGACAAATGGAGATTCAACTAAGAATGAGCATGGACAAGAAAAACAAAGTATATCAAAGAAGGATTTCGAAACACTTACCGTTACACGGAGGAGAGAACTCAAGAGTCGGTGACCAATTACCATTACACGGAGGAGAGGACTCAAATGCCAGTGACCATCGAAGATTTGACATCAAAATTCAGAGTAAGAAGACGAAGAAGCAACGGAAAGGACACGAGGATCTGAAGCTCAACTTGTACAAAGAGCAAGGAGAAAGATTACAACAACACTCAGATTTCCTTTGCTCAAAGTTGACCATGATATGCAACGAAATCGAAAAATCAGACAAGAAGAAAGAGAGGGTGGAGAAATGGAGGAAGAAATACCCACCTGGAAGATGGGTTATGCAGCTTAACAGAGGAAACCGATAGTTTTCATTTCTGAACAATGTTGGTTGCTAGGGAAGAGGAAGAAACAAAGATCATTCTAGATAAGATTAGTTTTTCTAGTCAAATTTTATTTGTTGGTTGGATCGGTCACTTTTGGGCCGGTCCATTTAATTTTAGGGCAAACAACATAAATTTCGATAATTTAAAGATTAATTATAAATTTTTTTGATATTTTATATAATTATCAAAAATTCCAATTTTAGGTTTATCGAAATACATAATTAGCTTTCGATACATCCAATGAAGATACATTTTTTCCTTATAAAGATATATAATTAGCTCCCGATATATTTTTTTCAATTTTTGATTGAGATATATAATACATTCAACGAAGATATATTTTTTCCTTTGTAAAGATACATAATTAGGATATATTTTTTCTGATTTTGAGTCTGTCTAGATACATAATTAGCTCCCGATACATCCAACGAAGATACATAATTAGTTAAAAAAATTATAATTATTTTATAAGGGTGAAGATTTGTGCAAATATAATAAGTTAAGGTATATATTTATGTTATTTTTCCTTAATTTTATGTCTTGAATTATGCTATTGATTTTGATTAATAAAATGGTCTAAGGGCCACCAAAAATTAAAGAAAAAAATACAATTATATTAATCAATAGTATCTATTTGGACTAATACATTTTAAATTTAATATAATCTAAATTTCTTACGAATAAAATTTTATTACACATAAATTACCCCCTATTTCAATTGTCGAGATATTTAATCTTTTGATGACTAGTCTTCAAGTACTAACTTGATGTTTTAATTGTAATAATATTCGTGTACAAGAAAATCATGTACCACTATATGTCATGTCATCGAATTACTGAGGAAAGGTTTGAACATGAAGTATGTTATAAAATCAAAGTTAAATATTAAAGTAATAAAATCAATAAAAGATGATCAAAGAGAATATTGGTAGTAATGTTTTCCTTTTCTTTTATTTTTCATGTGTATTGTTCATTCTTATCTAAAAAACCAATACTAAGTCTAAGACTATATATATTTATAGCCTATTGTACAAATGGTGGCATAATGACAAGTTTTACACTTGTCATTAGTCTTAGCCACGTGGCTAGACACTTGTTTACATAACACTCCCCTTTGGATAGCCACGTAAAAGAAAATCTACTTGTTTACATAACACTCCCCTTTGGATAGCCACGTAAAAGAAAATCTACTGAATACGCATTTGAGTGTTGCCTCATTAAAAACCTTACCAGAAAAATCCAGTGGGATAAAACCTTGGTTAAGGAAAAAAGAGTATAATGCGTATTCTTACTCCCCCTGATGAAGACCCCGATTCAAATGGCTCAGCCTTCGCATTCCAATCTTGTGTACCATCTTCTCCAGAGTTGAAGTTGGTAAAGATTTAGTGAACAAATCTGCTGGATTGTCACTTGAACGGATTTGTTGTATATCAATATCACCATTCTTCTGAAGATCGTGTGTGAAGAATAGCTTTGGCGAGATGTGTTTGTTCTATCTCCCTTTATAAAGCCTCCCTTTAATTGAGCTATGCATGATGCATTGTCTTCACATAGAATTGTGGGTACCTTGATATCACATTTCAGTCCACATCTCTCTTTGATATAATGTATCACTGATCTCAACCATACACATTCTCTACTTGCTTCATGGATAGCTATTATCTCAGCATGATTTGAAGAAGTAGCAACAATAGACTGTTTTGTAGATCGCCATGATATGGCAGTACCTCCATATGTAAACATATAGCCTGTTTGAGATCGAGTTTTATGTGGGTCAGATAAATAACCTGCATCTGCATGACCAACAAGATCTGCACTATCTTTGTTAGTATAAAATAGACCCATATCAATAGTTCCCTTCAGATATCGCAATATATGCTTGATTCCG
The DNA here is from genome assembly GCA_031232105.1 of Capsicum rhomboideum. Classification (NCBI taxonomy): domain Eukaryota; kingdom Viridiplantae; phylum Streptophyta; class Magnoliopsida; order Solanales; family Solanaceae; genus Capsicum; species Capsicum rhomboideum. The sequence continues at coordinate 60,558,073 of CP124718.1, forward strand.
TTCCAATGTCTACGTGTAGGGGAAGAACTATACCTTGCTAGTAAATTAACAGAAAATGCTATATCAGGCCTTGTAGCATTAGCAAGATACTATGTGCACCAATACGCTGAGATATGGTACTTCAGGACCAAGTATCTCTTCATTCTCTTCTGGAGGTCGGAACGGGTCTTTACTCACTTCAAGTGATCGAACAACCATTGGGGTACTTAATGGATGTGTTTTGTCTATGTAAAATCGTTTCAACACCTTCTCAGTATAGGCAGATTGGTGGATGAATACCCCGTCTGTTAAATGTTCAATTTACAAACCAAGACAAAGTTTTGTCTTTCCAAGGTCTTTCATCTCAAATTCTTTCTTTAGATATTCTATTGCCTTTTGAATTTCTTTTGGAGTTCCAATGAGACTTATGTCATCAACATAAACAGTGAGTATAACAAACTCTGATGTTGTTTTCTTAATAAAAATACAAGGGCAAATGACATCATTTATATAACCTTCATCTATCAAGTACTCACTAAGGCGATTATACCACATACGCCCTGATTGTTTTAGACCATATAACGATTTTTGTAATCTGATTGAACACATGTCCCGAGACTTTGAACTATATGCTTCAGGTATTTTTAATCCTTCTGGGATTCTCATATAAATTTCATTATCAAATGAACCATAAAGATAAGTTGTAACCACATCCATTAGATGTATTTCAAGGTTTTCATGTACAGCTAAACCGATGAGATATCGAAATGTTATTGCATCCATAACGGGTGAATATGTTTCTTTGTAATCGACTCCTAGTCTTTGAGAGAATCCTTGCGCAATAAGGCGTGCCTTGTATCTTATAATTTCATTTCTCTCATTTCTTTTTCGCACAAAGACCCATTTATATCCAACGGGTTTTACACCTTCAGGGGTTTGGACTACAGGTCCAAAACCCTTACGTTTAGCAAGTGAATTCAATTCTGATTGAATTGCCTCTTGCCATTTTGGCCAATCATTTCTTCGTCGACATTCTTTGACAGATAGAGGTTCAAGATCCTCACTGTCTTGCATAATGTTAAGTGCGACATTATATGCAAAAACATTATCCACCATAATTTTTGATCGATCTAAATTAATCTTATTACCGGTAAAACTCATTGAAAGTTCTTCATTCACTTGAATCTCGGGTTCACTGATTTCTTCAGGAATATCAGTATTAATCAGATCTCGGGTCTCTTCATGAGACTCTTCTACAATGTCACTTTTATCATTTTTTGTGCTTCTTTTTCTAGAATTTTTATCCTTTGAACCCAATGGTCTACCACGCTTCAGCCGTGTTTGGGATTCAAAAGCTATGACACTAGTGGATGGTCCTTTTGGGACATCAATTCGGACAGGCACATTCACTGCAGGGATATGTGACTTAGTTATCCTCTTCAAATCAGTAAATGCGTCTGGCATTTGATTTGCTATTTTCTGTAAGTGGATGATCTTCTGCACCTCATGTTCACATATGGGGGTACGTGGATCAAAATGAGATAATGATGAAACTTTCCACGCAATTTCTCTTTTAAGTTCTTGTTTCTCTCCCCCTAATGGCGGAAAATTTGTTTCATCAAATCGACAATCTGCAAATCGAGCAGTAAATAAATCTCCCATCAATGACTCAAGATAGCGAATTATGGAGGGTGATTCAAACCCAACATATATTCCTAATCTTCTCTAGGGGCCCATCTTAGTACGTTGTGGTGGTGCTCCCGGCACATGTACAGCACATCCAAAAATTCGTAGATGAGCAATATTCGGCTCATGACCAAAGACCAATTATGACGGAGAGTATTTATGATAATGAGTCGGTCTGAGACGAACAAGTGATGCTGCATATAAGATAGCATGACCCCAAACAGTAGTGGGCAATTTTGTTTTCATAAGTAGTGGTCTTGCTATCAATTGTAGGAGCTTAATAAATGACTCAGCAAGGCCATTTTGAGTATGAACATGAGCAACAGGATGTTCAACCTTTATCCCAACTTATACACAGTAATCATCAAAAGCTTGGGATGTAAATTCTCCAGCATTATCGAGGCGAATAGCCTTAGTGGGATAATCTGGAAATTGCGCCCTTAATCGTATTATTTGTGCCAATAATTTTGCAAATGTCAGGTTGCGAGATGATAAGAGGCACACATGAGACCATCTTGAAAATGCGTCTATTAGTACCATAAAGTATCTAAATGACCCACTAGATGGGTGAATAGGTCCACATATATCCCCATGTATTCGTTCTAGAAAAAGAGGGGATTCGACGCCAACCTTCAGTGGCGATGGCTTAGTTATCAATTTGCCTTGATAACAAGCAGCACACGAAAATTCATTACTTGCAAGAATCTTCAGGTTCTTCAGCAGATGCCCATTTGAATTTTCAACGATTCGTCTCATCATTATTGTTCCAGGGTGACCCATTCGGTCATGCCAAAGCACAAAAGTATTCAAATCAGTAAACTTCTGGTTTACGATAGAGTGTGCTTCAACTGTACTAATTTCTGCATAATATAGGCCAAAATACAAAGTTGGTAATTTCTCCAACACATATTTTTGGCCTGAGACATTCTTGATAATGCCAAGATTACAACATTCATTTCATTCATTGTCTCAACATGATATCCATTTCTGCGGATATCTTTAAAACTTAATAAGTTTCTCGGGGATTTAGAAGAGAATAACGCATCTTCTATAACGAGTTTCGTCCCCTTAGGCAGAAATATAGTAGCTCTTTCGGAGCCTTCAATCAATTTTGAATTACCAGAAATTATTGTAACATTTGCTTTTCTTCTAAGCAACTGAGAAAAGTATTTCTCATTTTTAAATATGGCGTGCATTGTTCCACTATCAATTACACAAATATCCTCACGATCGATCATTGATCCAAACAAAATTTGAGAAGTATCCTTATATTCTTCAAGATGAAAAACTAAACAAAGTAAACATGATAGTATTAATAGCAAATACCATATTAAACAAACTTTATTTATTTACAAGTCTAGAGAAACATAACTAACTGAAACGTAAACTAATACAACCAACAGAAAAGTAAAATACTTAGACTATTCCAGATCCATCACCGACAAGGTGATTTATATTTCCTTCAGGGAATTCAAAGAAATCTGCAACATCTAAATCCATAGGCTCAACATTATCTTCAGAGATAAAGTTTGCTTCTGCATTATTATCCATCTGCTTAAGGGAGGCCTAATAGAGATTAACTAGATGCCTTGGCGTACGACAGGTACGTGACCGGTGCCCTTTTCCTCCACATCGATAACATTTATTTTCTGAGTTTTTCCTTTGCACTGCTTCAGTCTTTTTACCCTTCTGTTTACACTGCTGGTGCTGAGGTTTAATATTTAGTGCAAGACGATCACCTTGATTAAAATTTCTTCCTCGACCACGACCACGACCACGACTGGGGTCAGGACCTCTTTTACGCCTGAATTGGTGAAAATGTGCAGCATTTACTTCGGGAAATGGAGCAGTACCAGTAGGTTGACTTTCATGATTTTTCATCAAAAGATCATTGTGTTGTTCAGCAACAAGAAGATGTGAAATCAATTCAGAATACTTTTTGAATCCCATTTCTCGGTATTGCTGCTGCAGGAGCATACTCGAGACAGGGAAGGTGGAGTATGTTTTCTCTAGCATATCATGATCTATGATGTTCTCTCCGCATAAAGTTAACTGTGATTTAATTCTAAACATGGCAGAATTATACGCAGTTATATCTTTAAAATCTTGTAATCTCATATGGGTCCATTCATAACGTGCCTGTGGAAGAACGACCATCTTCAGGTGGTCATATCTCTCTTTTAAATTATTCTACAGTATAAGTGAATTCTTGACAGTGAGATATTCCATTTTCAAGCCCTCATCAAGGTGATGTCGGAGAAATATCATGGCCTTGGCATGGTCTTGATTCGATGCCTGGTTTGTTACTTTGATGGTGTCTGCTAGACCCATCGCATCCAAGTGGATTTCAGCATCAAGTGCCCAAGATAAGTAGGATTTGCCCGATATATCCAGGGCAACAAATTCACGTTTAGATAAATTTGACATTATTTTAAAGTTCTTACCTTTGAAAGTGTATGCTCGAGATGACAGAGTCTCGTGCTGATAACGTGTTATAAAATCAAAGCTAAATACTAAAGTAACAAAATCAACAAAAGGTGATCAAAGAGAATATTGATAGTAATGTTTTCCTTTTCTTTTACTTTTCATGTGTATTATAGCCTATTGTACAAATGGTGGCATAATGACAAGTTTTACACTTGTCATTAGTCTTAGCCACGTGGCTAGACACTTGTTTACATAACAAAGTAATTTTTGGGGGGGATAATTTTTAAAAAAATACTTTTAAAAAAATATATATTTACATTTACATAGCCCATAAAATTAATTACACCCTCACAACTTCAATTAACTTTATATACCCTACCTGTGTACAAATGTATAAACACGCATAATCGTGTATTAGAGATATTTATACACGCTTTTACATTATTATACACGGGTTAAAAAGAGGACATATTTGTGTGATTTTTCAAACTCCCAAGTACACTCACAAAACTTTTCAAAACCTTTGGAATTGAAATCTGGCAATAACCGATTCCCCAGCAATAACCATCAGTTATATCCTCTTTTTCCGAACACAATGAAGTTTTACAATGTAATTATTGGAGTTTTCAAGCATTTAAGAACTCCAACAATGGAGTTTTATACATATCCACAAAGTCATGAATAAAAGAAAAAGAAAATAGCGTTGAACGTCCACTAGAAAATAGAGAGAGAGCGTGAGAAGATTTAATGGGCAAAACCAATTTGATAACAAACCCTAGCAAAAAAAACATTTGGTGCTTCTCTTTTGATACTAGTACCAAAATTTCATTTCGAAAATAATCCGTCCACCATTAGAGGGGTCAACAGTTTTCCAATTTCAAATTCCTTAATTTTGATCTATTTTTTTGTTCCAGATTATTGATCTTTGCTTGAAATTCCAATAGAACTGAGTTGATTTGTAGAAAGGAGAAGAAATCCATCACTGAAATGATAAGGGGCAGAAATGACTCCTTTAATAATGGTCAAGAAGAAGAAGAAGAAGCCAGTTCTGAATAAAAAAGAAGAAGAAGAAGGCAGATCTGAACTCAAAAGGAAAAAGTAGGCTATTTGATGTAAAATTTAAAAGTTGGGCCAATATGTGTAATAATTTTGGCCTAATGACTACACATATTGGCCTAATGAGGTGTAATATGTGAGCATAAAAAAGGGTTAACCTTTTACTTTTCCCTTGAATTATGGCCGATTTGCAGGGTGGCGGCATAGTTACCTTTATTGACAACTTTTTCCCCTTTTTTGTTTCTTCTCTTGTTTGTCTTGGAAAACATAATAAGAAAAAAGAGTTTAAAGTCTCTTTCAAGTTTGTAATTAAATAAAAGGGATAAGTGGATTCCATAATATTATTAAGTTAAAAAAAAAGTTGCTCAAACAATTATAGATAGTTATTCGATAACTGCATTAAAAAATTAAAAAAAAAATTATCACTTTTACCTAATTTTAAAAACTTGAAGGATTTTTAGTTAATTGATAAACTTGTTTGTTACTTTTAATCCAAAATCCCAGTCATGGCTCTTCATTCGTGAGAGTTAATTTAGAGGGTTTGCAAATCGTGGAGTTTGTTTTTATGGTTAAAGAGATATAGACACTTATGTAATTTCTCCTTCTTTTTTTTTACTGTGTTAGTACCTTCTTTCCTTTTTTGAAAACTTCAGCTTGCAGACTTGACAGATTTGACGACTTCAACTAATAGAATCAATAGATTTGAAACTTCATCTTGCAGAGTTGAAGAACTTTGAGAATTTCAACTTGCAGGTGTGATGGATTTGAGACTTCAACTTGCAAAATTGATGGATTTGATACCTCAATCTATAATCTTGGCGGCTTTTAAGACTTCAACTTACAGACTTGGATTGTTTTTGTAAGCATATTAATTATGTTTATAAAATAGGTAAATAATCAAAATACAAAATCCTAATTTTTTTTAAGAAATCACTATCTCTAAGGATTTAGTCGTTTTCACTCTCAATAGCAGCAATCGACTTCTCCTTTCTAGTGTATACCTTAGTCATTGTGGCTCAGATCTTTAGTATTCTACTATTTATTACTTGTGTCTACAATTTAGGCAAAATACCCTCATTCATTCTGTAACACCCCATACCTTTCCAACCCTATGTGACGACGTGGAACAATGGTTACCTAGGTGTCGAGATGTCATGAGTATGTATTTGGTAATGTTAGTGATGCGAAAAATTAAAATTTGATCTCGTATATGTGATTAGCCTTCGTAGGAGGTGTTTTGTGATTTTCGTGGAGCATTTGTGGGGTTCAAAATGAGGCTAAGAGGACCTCTAAACAAAGTATATTAAGGGTAAAAAGTAAGTTAAAGAATAGGACTTGAAGTATCTAACCAAATCTGCGAAGAAAGTCGAAAAACGAATTTTTTTGAAAAACTAAGTGTTGGGCGCGCTAGAGGGCGTGCTAGACTGGTTTTGCCACTTTTTCAAAAGTTGGAAAATTCTTAAATCCCAAGGGTGTCCGGGGACGTACTGAGCCGATTTTTGCCACGTTTCTTCTACAACCACGAGTATATACATGGAATGAATGAAATATTATATTGGTATGGTAAAGTTACTCGTGAACGAATTTGGCATTAAAATGACGACTTTACCCTTGTAGTCAAATAAGCCATACGTGGCTAGAATCGCTTGTTTTTGGGATTGAGGCTACGAATATGAATAGCGTGAGTGGGAATATTGTTGTAACGCGTATGAGATGATTTAAACATGAGAAATTATTGATTTAGTGGGTTAAGTGAATTGGGCTCAAAGAAGGCCCAAAATGAAGAAGAAAACATAGGCCAAGAATGGGTCAAATGACCCATTCTTCCATTGACCAAAGTCTAACATAGCATTAAATGCCAAGAGTGGCTAAGGATGGAATTGAGGGCCTATATAAAAGGGCCAAAAATCTGATTTTTCTTCATGAAAAACACACATGCTTTTCTATCTTTTTCTAGACAATTCCAAGAACACCTCTTTTGCTCTCAAACCCTAAGGCACTTTTTGGAGCAAGATCATCATCTTCCAAGCTTAGGTAAGTGATTATTCTTGTGAATTAATATATTAAATGCATGGGAGAGTATGTAGATCATGTTGGTTATGCTTGGAAGTGTTGAATATGGCACTTTGTGTTTTTGTAAAAGATGTGTCATCTATGAAATTTAAACTTGAAAGATGACTTGTTGTCTTGATAAAAGTGCATGGTAGAAATGAAATATCAACATGTATGGTGTAATTGTGGTCCTAAACTTGTTATTTTTCTATAAGTGTAAATTATGGAATTTTGGTCGATTTGTTGTTGTAAAGTGTATTGAAGTGAATTGATGGAATAATTATGATGTTGTGACGATGGGGAGTGGAAAGCATGAACTTGGTGTGACATGCTAGTGATTATCATGTATTGGTCAATGTATGAAATATTGTGGGATTATTGGTATGACAATTTTATCAATGGTATTGTCAAGGGGGAAATGACCTTTTTTTTTAAAGGCAAACATGTAACTCATTGGTGGTTAATATAAATTCCGTTATGTCCTTGTGTTGTAGAGTAAGACGTAAGGGAGGAGCTGGACTATTGTGTTCGCGTATAGAATTGAGTGTTCATACTGAGACGATAAGGTATGTAAGGTTACTCTTTCCGTATTTTTCTGCAGCATAGAGTATTCACCTTATTATAGTACTTACTCATGTCCGAAATGTTCTAAAGTATCCCAGTTCAGGTTGAGATATATTGTTATTCATATGTATCCTATTCATAGACGAATTATGATTCATTTATCTCTTATTCATTAACTGAAGTTCCAAAAAGAAAGTAAAAGAGTAAGATGTAAAGAAAATCTATTTATTCTTAAATAGCATTTTCCAATCATGTTATGTTCCAAAGTTTAATAATATTATGATTATCTTTGTACTAATCTCTCACAAGTGTAAAAGTACCAATCTCATAAGATCTCATAAGAGTAATGAAGGAGGTAATGCACGTGTTAATATATCTATCCCTCACAAGCAAAAGTATGAATTCATGAAGTAAATGAATGAAGTAATATATATGTGTGCTTCAAATGATGTCATGATCCTCAATGTATCAATCTCTCAAAAGATGAAGTATGTATCATCATAGTAATAAAAGAAAGAGTAAGAAGAGGAAGAAATGGTGTATAATTGATGAATATTCATGGGTGGTATCCCAGGGGTTAAAATACCTAGCATGGGTCGATCCCAATAACATCCCAGGGGCGATAAGCCTAGCATGGGTTAATATAACATCCCAGGGGCGATAAGCCTAGCATGGGTTAAGAACATCCCAGGGGCGACACGAAAGCCTAGCATGGGTTAATATGACATCCCAGGGGTCAAAGTACCTAGCATAGGTTAATCTCATCCCAGGGGCGACAGAACAGCCTAGCATGGGTAGAACAAGAAAGATAAATAAATATGAAGGCAAGAGAAGTAAAGAACGTAATATACATGGTTTATCACATACGGGAAGAGAGTTTATTCACATTGACTATTTCTCTTATATTGACTCCATTATTGTTATTATGTATTATGAGATTCTTTTGGCCTTACATACTCAGTACATTCTTCGTACTGACCCCTCTTGGGGGAACTTACTTTATTGGCTGCAGGCGCAGGTGCTAGTAGCCCACCTCAGTAGACTGTGGATTGTTTGCAGATTTTTGGTGAGCTCCAATTGGTTCGGGGCTTTCCGAGTCACAATTGTATAGTTGTTTTAATGTTGTATAGAGCGGGGACTTGTCCCATCTTTAAGTTGGTATTGTAGATGCATTTTTTAGAGGCTTTTGTAGACATATGTGGGTATGAGAATGTAAAATGTATGTTCAGTTTGACGAGATTGCCCCAACGGCCAAGTTTTATATTTATATATATGGCATATGTTTCCATGTTCATGACTTCCGCATAGTTGCATGAGATATAATAAGATTCATACGAGGATATGCATACAAATGTTTATGAGCAAAAATTGATTCTCTCGGGTCATATCGACTTCGGGTGCCAATCCGACCCGAATGAGATTTTGGGTCGTGACACATTCTTACTAAGAAACCGAAGAAATCTAGATAATCTCATTCTCCAATATTCAAAGTTTAATCACTACTATTGGATCCAAATTAGGTTATTTTTTCTATTTAACTAGTTATATTGTTACTCATTAATTGTTTAGTTTGCTTATTAATATCTTTACTCCGTTCAAACAATATCATGTCAAAAGTTATTCAGATTATTTTTTTATGAATTTGAGACTTGATTAGCAAGTAGTAACACAATGTAATATCTTCTTGTAAATATTTATGTTATTAACATTTTAAAATTTAAATTAAAAAAATATAAAAATAATATTTTAAAAAAAGTGGGTTGTCCCGTCGAGGCCCATAGCCCACATAATGATGGGTTGGGCTTGTTGTTTAGTGGCCCGTCATCTTGATGGGCCAATCCAACCTGGCCCATCAAATTCCAAAGCTCGTGTTGGCTAGTCCGGATGGGCTGGACCGGCCCGTATTGACACCTCTAATTACAATAATAGAACACATTAACAATCAAAGGATAAACCTAGAGAAAAGCAGGATGCGTAGTAGAGTTATTATATAAAAGAAAAGGTAGGGTAAAAATAAATAAAATTATTAAATAATAAGTAAGAACAAGATGAGAAAGAAAAAAATAAGGTAAGGAGGCGATCACACCAAATCGACCGCTACATAAAATGAGACTTTTCTTCATTACGTAGCGATGGATTTAACAATACGATACAGTAAAATAAGTAACAATGAAAACAAACATTGTATTATACACTACAATACAATTGGTAACAGCCATCCAAATAAGTAGCAAGAACCAATAACTGTAGCGGATGGGATTGATACAGCAAACAAATCAGTAAACAAATGTTCTCATTCGATACATCAATAAGCAAATATTCTGCGTTGCCTATACTTGAAGGCTTAGCATCAGCCCATATCAGATTATATACATTCTATTGATCACGCTAATATCCTTCGGTATCAACAACAAAGTTGTTACTAATGTACACTCGAGCAATCAAAAAGGAGCAACAAGCAATTAGAATATGGCACAGAGGAGGACCGGTCGAAGGATGTGAGCATAAAAAGAAGGCTGAAGCAACGGAGAGCATCTCTGGCTGTCACAATGCAGTTGGGCTCTATTTTGCCCTTCCCTTAACAGATCCTTTAGGAAAAATGATTAGAATTTTCATTTAATACGTGGTAGCTTTTCATTGGTTGAAATTTTAATTAATCAAAAACCCAATAACCCACAAACCCATCCTGGATCCCACTTAAAATATACCCGACCCAATCTTGATAACTAAAAGGGGAAAACCTTCTAAACCGATTCATTTTGTCCAGTTTTTCTTCTAAACCGACCCAATTTTAAATTATGTGATCTTTTGGATGATAGCAAAGATCAAACCCATCAGAAAAGGAACCAAGCTGCGCTTATTGGAAGAGCTCATCTCATTAATTGAAGCAACTAAACATATTATCCCGTACTTGATGTTGTTGTGGTTACTATTGAAAAGTTATTACTATTGAAAAGTAAAATAACAGAGAATTCTTTGAATTGCTTTTAACAAAAATATTATTTCATAATCATGGTATGGAAAATGAATGTTAGCTATTCCATCTGAGGAATATTCAAATTTAAATTCCTCGTTATTTTAAGACCGAGGAAGAAGAACTGGAGAAACTGAATCGATTTAGAAGGGTTTTTCCTTTTAGTTATTATGATGATACGGGTGGGACAAGCTGTCCAACAAGTACACGACCTTTCACACGAAGCCAAGCTCAAAAATTACAAAAACTCCAAGCCTTGTTCATGCAAATGGCCGTGTGTGAGTTGGTGATTGATCCGCCTAAGGGTTTAAATGTTTTTAAGTGTGAAGAGGGACCTTGAAGTGTAATAAACTTACACTCCAAGGCCGCCCCCCATGACAAGGACAAGCTGGACATTTTGCTTCATTTTGCCTTGTAATATAAATAGAACATATTAGGGTTATTTGGGGGTGCTCCCATCAGATTTTGAACATAACACTTGTAATATTTTGGATCTCTCTCTCTCTACTCCATCTCACAAGTAGAGTGATACTTGTGTTGTATCTTGGCTAGAAACAAGGATCTTGAGGTCATAGAGTTCCTCTTGGTCCAAGTAAGAACTTGGTGTTAATATTCAATAGTCTTAGGGTCCTCTCTTGTTGTTAGGGTTCTTAGACTCTTGAATCTTTTATGTCAAGTTACTATCTTTTTGTGATCTTGTTAATGTTGTATTTGTAATCTTGAAGTCTAGTGAAGCCGTGTGGGGCTCTTTCTATTCACTAGCACTTGTTGTTCAACTTGCTGATTTTTGTGTTATTTTGTTCTTCTTGTTGCTGATTTCGTGGGAACTTTGTGGTGTGGGCTTGATAGTGTATCATTTGGTATCAAGAGCAAGGCTGGTTGGGTTCCTACACTACCAATCTTGGGCTATCTAGGTTTTTAAAAAAAAGAAGAGAAATCTGTCCGTCTTGTTGTCTCAGCCGAGATTGGTGTTTGTGTGTTTAGATCTAGGTGTTATGTTGCTTGTTTAGTTTATTTCTAGTGTTGGTTTCTTTCTCACCAACACTAAAGTGTTTAGATCTAAAGTTGAGCTTATAATATTGACCATTGTTGTGGTGACTTGAAGTGGGTCGTAGGTTGTACCTTGTTGATGACCATTAGTGGCTTTTGTGTTATGTTTTTGAAGAAGTTGATGTTGTGCTCTTGAATGTTGTTGTGGTGTTCATCTTGTTCTTCATCTATTCTTACAACTTAAGATAACAAAAGTATAAAATAGATCCAAAGGGTTGTAAGACAAAAGTTATAAAGTTGTTGGTGAGAAGACTTGCACACATCACTTCGTAGACTTGACAACCATTTTTCCTTAAATCACGGAACCTTGTTTTGTGGGATTAGTATAGTCAAATCTTACCTTTTGAGTTTGAAAAGTTGAAAAAGAGTACAAGACTTTACCTTCCCTCCAAAACCATTGTCATCCATTACAAGTTGTGTGAATTTGAAATTTCAGATTTTTGACCAAAGAAAAAAAAAAATTGTGTGGGCCCAAGACCAATTACATGCTACCACGTCACTAATAAGCTCAAATTTGGATACTCTTTTCCTAGTTTCTAATAGTTGATTCTTGGTTTCCTTACTTGGTTCTAGAACTAATTAACAAACTAGTACATTCCTACTAGGTTGTCAATTAATCCTTTGAATCTGTTGTTCGTGTCAACGATTACTTGGGTGCTTTTTATCTTTTGAATACGTTGTTACTTCTTGGTTCTAGTCCGACGAGAATTCTTTGAGTCTTCAAACAAAAATCCATTCCGGATAAGAGCTTACTCATACCTTAAAGGATTCACGGTTACTAGCCAATCTACAACACTTGTGGAACTCAAGCGTGAAGTGATCCAAAAAGTGTAATACCTTGGCAATGGAAGGGACCGCGTCCCACAATGTGGATAATATTGCTCTCGACTCTATGAGGGCCACTCTTGAGGCCGTTACCCGAACGCTTGATAGGTTGAATACGGAATTTGGAGCCGTGAGAGGGGATTTGGCAGTGATAAAGGGAGATGTGTCGACTATTAATGGGAGATTAGAACAAGTGGAGAGTCAAAGGAACTCTCGGCCTTCTACTCCTCTACATGTTTTTACTAATGGGCATGATAGAACTTCCTCCGCCACCATCACTCCCGAAACATTGCACCAAATGCTAAATACACCCCAAGCTCCACTAAATGCCGCAAGCCAAACCATTCCTTTCCCTCCAAACCGTGACCCCACTAGACCAATACATTTCCAAACTCCTCAAGTCCCACAAGAGGGATTTGGACGTCAAGTACCTCCGCTAAATCCGAACCCTCCATTCCAAGCTCCATTAAACCAAAGACCACCACCTCCACAAAATCCAATTCTTCCAAATCAAGTTCAAAATGCCCAAAACCATCCAGCCCACTTTAAGGAGTATGGTAGAGAGGAATATGAAGGATATGGAGCCTTTGATGATGCTTACATGAGGGAGGAAGAGATGAGAGGGGGTCGTGGAGATCCAAGGAGATACCGAGGGTATGGGGAAAGGGGAAACCGACACCAAGAGAGAGACGTAGGCATCAACACCATCAAGTTGAGCCTACCCATCTTTAAAGGTGAAAGTGACCCCAAAGCCTACTTAACTTGGGAATCGGCTTGTGACAAAGTATTCCAAGTTAATGATATCTCGGAAGAAAAGAAAGGTTGTTATGCTATAGCTCACTTTGAGGGTTATGCTAACACTTGGTGGGAGTATATCAAGCGGTTTGGTAATGAAGTAGTTGATAGGCAGCCACCACCTTGGTTTCGATTGAGGTACTTGATGAGACAACGGTACCTTCCCGAGAGATATCGCCATGAGTTGCTTGCTAGATTGTACAACTTGCGTCAAGGTAACAAGAGTGTGATGCCGTATTTTGATGAGTTTCAACAACTCATGTTGAAACTTGATCATCGTGGGGAACAAATCAGTCATGACGTCATCCGGTTCAAGTGTGGGTTGAACAAAGAGATCTCCACTCATTTAACACTTCACAAGTTTGATACCGTTGAAGGTATTTTCCAAGCGGCTCTTGAGATTGAAAGGGAACTTAAAGAGAGATCGTCTTTCAAGGCAAGGGGATAAGCCACCTCGGGCTGGCCCAAAAACAAGGACCAACCCGCCATTACAAGGCTGCCCGAGCCCAAAACAGTCCACAAAATTCCTCCAAAACCAGAAGCTCACAAGTATCCTAACCCAAAGGGATTCCAATGTTTCAAGTGTCAAGGTTGGGGACATAAGGCCAATGAATGTCCAAACCGACGCAACATGATCCTACGGGAAGGGAGATTATATTATCTTGGTGAGGAGGTGGACCTTGAAAAGGGAGAGGATGAGGCCGAGCCTCAAGATGGAAAGGAACCCGATAATGGACCACATGATGATGATGGTGATGATGGTGAAGATGTTTATCCGCAAGAAGGGGAGTGTGTGGTTCCAAACTTTGTAGTTAGGCGCGTCATGATTAGTAAGGCAATTGATGACCCAAGCCAAAGGGAAAATCTATTCCATACTAAATGTCTTGTAAAGGGGAGTGTGTGCACCTTGGTGATCGATAGTGGTAGTTGTACAAATGTTGTTAGTAATGTTATGGTAAATTTCTTAAAGTTACCAACTACACTGCATACTAGTCCTTACAAGTTACAATGGTTGAATGAATGTGGTGAATTAAAGGTCACAAGGCAATGTGTGATACGGTTTAAGGTGGGAAACTACCACGATGAAGTGCTTTGTGACGTGATACCAATGCAAGCATGTCACTTGCTGCTAGGTAGACCTTGGCAATATGATAGGTCTACCAAACACGATGGGAGGTCCAATCGATACACTTGAGAAGGATGGCCGAAAGGTTACACTTCATCCTCTTTCGCCTTCCCAAGTGAATGAGTGGCATCAAAGGATGAGAGAATTGAAGGAAAAGGGAAAGGAGCCCGAAAAGGGAGAAAAAAAAGGGAATTCCGTAGGTGGGCAGTAGGGGCATCCGAGGCTGCCTCAACATCAAAAGGGACGGAAAACATGGTGATGTTAGTTAGGAAAAAGGAACTCTTCGTGGATCATGATGAGGACACGCCTATGTTACTTTTGGCTCATTGTTTTAATACTAACCCCACTAATTCTTCCATTTCTCCTTTGATTTCTTGTGTGTTACACGATTATGAAGATGTATTTCCTAAAGAACTTCCGCAAGGATTGCCCCCACTTCGGGGAATTGAGCACCAAATTGACTTTGTGCCAGGATCACAATTGCCGAAAAAGCCGGCTTATAGGAGCAACCCTACGGACACCAAAGAATTGCAACGTCAAGTTGAGGAGCTCCTCAACAAAGGGTATATCAAGGAGAGCATGAGTCTGTGCGCGGTTCCGGTGCTACTAGTGCCCAAAAAGGACGGAACGTGGCGTGTGTGTGTGGACTGCCGAGCCATCAACAAGATTACGGTAAAATATCGCCACCCTATCCCTCGGTTAGATGACATGCTAGATGAATTGAATGGTTCATGCTTGTTTTCCAAGATTGATTTAAGAAGTGACTATCACCAAATAAGAATGCAACCCGGTGATGAATGGAAAACCGCCTTCAAGACCAAGTTTGGTCTCTATGAATGGATGGTTATGCCATTCGGCCTAACAAACGCTCCAAGTACTTTTATGAGGCTAATGAATCATGTGATGAGGTCATTTATTGGAAAGTTTGTTGTTGTCTACTTTGATGATGTCTTGGTGTATAGCAAGTCTTTAGAAGAGCATGTGATGCATTTACAATGTGTGCTTGATGTCCTTAGAAAGGAAAAATTGTATGCAAATCTGGAAAAGTGCTCCTTTGGAGTTAATGAAGTTGTTTTCTTGGGTTTTGTTGTTAGTTCAAGAGGGGTCGAAGTGGATGAATCCAAGATAAATGCTATCAAAAATTGGCCAACCCTACAAACCGTTGGAGAAGTAAGAAGCTTCCACGGGTTGGCTAGTTTTTATAGAAGGTTTGTCAAAGGATTTAGCACCATAGTCGCCCATTTGACCGAGGTCATTCGGAAAGAACAACCCTTCAAGTGGGGAGACGAGCAAGCTAAGGCTTTTGAAGCCTTGAAAGCTATGCTCATCTCCGCGCCTTTGTTACAATTGCCCGACTTTGATAAGACGTTCGAAGTCGAGTGCGATGCAAGTAAAGTAGGCATAGGAGTTGTTTTGATGCAAGATTTAAAACCCATTGCTTACTTTAGTGAAAAGCTCAAAGGAGCAACTTTAAACTACTCCACGTATGATTTAGAGTTGTATGCCTTGATTAGAGCCTTGGCCACTTGGCAACACTACTTATGGCCTAAGGAGTTCGTGATCCGAACGGACCATGAATCCTTAAAGCATCTTCGGGCCCAAGACAAGCTTAACAAACGGCATGCCAAATGGATTGAGTTTCTTGAGACCTTCCCTTATGTTATCCAATACAAAAAGGGTAAGGACAATGTGGTAGCCGATGCTTTGTCTAGAAAACATGCTCTTGTGTCCACTTTGTCATCAAAATAGATGGGTTTTGAGAGCTTAAGAGGATTGTATGGTTAATGGAAAAATGACTTCTTAGGAGGAGCACTTACCATTGATTGAATTTGCCTATAACCGTGTCATACACTCAAGTACGGGAATGACTCCCTTTGAGTGTGTATACGGCCTCAACCCCCTTACCCCTTTGGATTTAACGCCTTTGCCAAGTGATCTCATGATTAGCTTAGATGGAAGCAAGCGGGCAGATTCTATGAAGAAGTTACATGAGAAGGTGCGGCTTCAACTTGAGAAGAAAAACCAAGAAATGGCAAGGAGGGCAAACAAGGGGAGAAAGAAATTCATTCTTGAACCGGGAGATTGGGTGTGGGTGCATCTTCGGAAGGATCGGTTTCCATCTCAAAGAAAGTCCAAATTGATGCCTAGGGGTGATGGTCCATTCCAAGTACTTGAGAGAATCAATGACAACGCCTACAAGATTGACCTCCCATCGGAATATCAAGTGCACAACACTTTCAACGTTTGTGATCTCTCTCTCGTGGATGCGGTTGAAGATGGCCAAATGCTGAATTTGAGGTCAAATTCCTCTCAAGATGGAGAGGATGATACGGGTGGGACAAGCTGTCCAACAAGTACACGACCTTTCACACGAAGCCAAGCTCGAGAATTACAAAAACTCCAAGCCTTGTTCATGCAAATGGCCGTGTGTGAGTTGGTGATTGATCCGCCTAAGGGTTTAAATGTTTTTAAGTGTGAAGAGGGACCTTGAAGTGTAATAAACTTAAAGGCCGCCCCCCATGACAAGGACAAGCTGGTCATTTTGCTTCATTTTGCCTTGTAATATAAATAGAACATATTAGGGTTATTTGGGGGTGCTCCCATCAGATTTTGAACATAACACTTGTAATATTTTGGATCTCTCTCTCTGATACAAGATCAAGTCCACAACACACAAATAGGCACAACCAGCCACGAAAATCAGCCAACCAACAACAAGAGAATCCAACAAACACAAGATTTAACAAGTTGAACACAATGCTAGTGAATCGAAAGAGCCCCACCCGGCTTCACTAGACTTCAAGATCTCAAAGACAACAACAACAAGATAATAAAAGATAGATAACTTGACATATAATATTCAAGAGACTAAGAACCCCTAACATCAAGAAAGGACCCTAAGACTATTGAATATAAACACCAAGTTCTTACTTAGACCAAGAGGAACTCAATGACCTCAAGATCCTTGTTTCTAGCCAAGATACAACACAAGTATCCCTCTCCTTTGTGGACTGTTTTGAGAGAGGAAGAGAGCCCTAAGAGTTACAAGTCTTGTGATTCAAATGTCAAAATGGAAGAACTACTCAAAATAACCCTAATGTGTTCTATTTATATTACAAGGTAAAATGAAGCCAAAAGACTAGTTTGCCCTTCACCAATTCTGCCGCCCCCTTGGAGTGTAAGTTTATTACACTCCAAGGTCCCACTTCACACTTAGAACATTTAGATCCTTTCGGGGTTCAATGACCAACTCACACACGGCCATTTGCATGAACAAGGCTTGGAGTTTTTGTAACTCCCGAGCTTGGCTTCGTGTGAAAGGTCGTGTACTTGTGGAGCTTGTCCCACCCGTATCATCCTCTCCATCTTGAGAGGAATTTGACCTCAAATTCAGCATTTGGTCATCGTCCACCGCATTCACGAGAGAGAGATCACAAACGTTGAAAGTGTGGTGCACTTGATATTCCGGTGGAAGGTCAATCTTGTAGGCGTTGTCACTGATCTTCTCAAGTACTTGGAAAGGCCCGTCACCCCTAGGTATCAATTTGGACTTTCTTTGAGATGGAAACCGATCCTTCCGAAGATGCACCCACACCCAATCTCCCGATTCAAGAATGAATTCCTTTCTTCCCTTGTTTGCCCTCCTTGCCATGTCTTGGTTTTTCTTCTCGAGTTGAAGCCGCACCTTCTCATGTAACTTCTTCATAGAATCTGCCCGCTTGCTTCCATCTAAGCTAATCATGAGATCACTTGGCAAAGGCGTTAAATCCAAAGGGGTGAGGGGGTTGAGGCCGTATACACACTCAAAGGGAGTCATTCCCGTACTTGAGTGTATGACACGGTTATAGGCAAACTCAATCAATGGCAAGTGCTCTTCCCAAGAAGTCATTTTTCCCTTAACCATGGAACGTAGCATAGCACCCAAAGTCCTATTTACTACTTCCGTTTGGCCATCGGTTTGTGGGTGGCAAGATGTAGAGAATAACAACTTGGTACCAAGCCTACCCCACATAGACTACCAAAAGTGGCTTAGGAATTTAGAGTCCCTATCACTCACAATGGTCCTCGGGACACCATGCAATCCAACAACATTATCAACAAATAACGAGGCCACGCTAGGGGCATCATCACACTTAGAGCAAGAAATAAAGTGCGCCATTTTAGAAAACCGATCGACTACAACAAAAATACTATCCCGACCTCGTCGAGTCCTTGGCAGCCCCAACACAAAGTCCATAGATATATCAAGCCAAGGACGTAGAGGAGTGGGCAGCGGGGTGTACAACCCGTGAGGGAGGAGCCGAGATTTGGCTCTCTTGCATTCTACGCATTGGCCACAAATCCTAGCCACATCCTTGCGCATTTTGGGCCAATAGAATTGCTCCTCCAATATTCCGAGGGTCTTTTCGACCCCAAAATGACCCATTAGACCGCCATCGTGTGCTTCCCTCACAAACAACTCTCTCCAAGAGCTAAAAGGCACACACAATCGTCTACCTTTAAATAAGTAACCATCAAACTTGGCATAGGGATTTGAACCCCTAGCCGATTCCCACTTGTCCCTACCCAAGTCTTCGCATTCCCTAAAGATAGGAGCAAAGTGAGGGTCCTTGGGATACAACTCTTTTAAACTCTCAAAACCCATCAATTTTGTTGACAAAGTGGACACAAGCACATGTTTTCTAGACAAAGCATCGGCTACAACGTTGTCCTTACCCCTTTTGTATTGGATAACATAAGGGAAGGTCTCAAGGAACTCAATCCATTTGGCATGCCGTTTGTTAAGCTTGTCTTGGGCCCGAAGATGCTTTAAGGATTCATGGTCCGTTCGGATCACGAACTCCTTAGGCCATAAGTAGTGTTGCCAAGTGGCCAAGGCTCTAATCAAGGCATACAACTCTAAATCATACGTGGAGTAGTTTACAGTTGCTCCTTTGAGCTTTTCGCTAAAATAAGCAATGGGTTTCAATTCTTGCATCAAAACAGCCCCTATGCCTACTTTACTCGCATCGCACTCGACCTCGAAGGTCTTATCAAAGTTGGGCAATTGTAACAAGGGTGCGGAGATGAGCATCGCTTTCAAGGCTTCAAATGCCTTAGCTTGCTCGACACCCCACTTGAAGGGTTGTTCTTTCCGAATGACCTCGGTCAAGGGGGCTGCTATGGTGCTAAATCCTTTGACAAACCTTCTATAAAAACTAGCCAACCCGTGGAAGCTTCTTACTTCTCCAACGGTTTGTGGGGTTGGCCAATTTTTGATAGCATTTATCTTGGATTCATCCACTTCGACCCCTCTTGAACTAACAACAAAACCCAAGAAAATAACTTCATTAACGCCAAAAGAGCATTTTTCCAGATTTGCATACAATTTTTCCTTTCTAAGGACATCAAGCACACATTGTAAATGCATCACATGCTCTTCTAAAGACTTACTATACACCAAGACATCATCAAAGTAGACAACAACAAACTTTCCAATAAATGGCCTCATCACATGATTCATTAGCCTCATAAAAGTACTTGGAGCATTTGTTAGGACGAATGGCATAACCATCCATTCATAGAGACCAAACTTGGTCTTGAAGGCGGTTTTCCATTCATCACCGGGTTGCATTCTTATTTGGTGATAGCCACTCCTTAAATCAATCTTGGAAAACAAACATGAACCATTCAACTCATCTAGCATATCATCTAACCGAGGAATAGGGTGGCGATATTTTACCGTAATTTTGTTGATGGCTCGGCAGTCCACACACATGCGCCACGTTCCGTCTTTTTGGGGCACCAATAGCACCGAAACAGCACATGGGCTCATGCTCTCCTTGACATACCCTTTGTTGAGGAGCTCCTCAACTTGACGTTGCAATTCCTTGGTGTCTGTAGGATTGCTCCTATAAGCCGGCTTGTTTGGCAATTGTGATCCCGGCACAAAATCAATTTGGTGCTCAATTCCCCGAAGCGGGGGCAATCCTTGCGGAAGCTCCTTAGGAAATACATCCTCATAATCCTGCAACACACAAGAAATCAAAGGGGAAATGGAAGAATTAGTGGGGTTAGTATTAAAACAATGAGCCAAGAGTAACATAGGCGTGTCCTCATCATGATCCACAAAGAGTTCCTTCCTCCTAACTAACATCACCATGTTTTCCGGCCCTTTTGACGTTGGGGCAGCCTTGGATGACCCCACTGCCCCACCTACGGAATCCCCTCCCTTTTCTCCCTTTTCGGATTCCTTTCCCTTTTCCTTCAACTCCCTCATCCTTTGATGCCACTCATTTACTTGGGAAGGCGAAAGCGGATGAAGAGTAACCTTTCGGCCATCCTTCTCAAGTGTATACCGATTGGACCTTCCATCGTGTTTAGTAGACCTATCATATTGCCAAGGTCTACCTAGCAACAAGTGACATGCTTGCATTGGTATCACGTCACAAAGCACTTCATCGTGGTAGTTTCCCACCTTAAACCGTATCACACATTGCCTTGCGACCCTTAACTCACCACAATCATTCAACCATTGTAACTTGTAAGGACTAGTGTGCGGGGTAGTTGGTAACTTCAAGAAATTTACCATAGCATGACTTACAACATTTGTACAACTACCACTATCAATCACCAAGGTACACACACTCCCCTTTACAAGACATTTAGTATGGAATAGATTTTCCCTTTGGCTTGGGTCATCTATTGCCTTACTAATCATGACGCGCCTAACCACAAAGTTTGGAACCACACACTCCCCTTCTTGCGGGTAAACATCTTCACCATCATCATCGTGTGGTCCATCATCGGTTTCCTCTCCATCTTGAGGCTCGGCCTCATCTTCTCCCCTTTCGGGACCCACCTCCTCACCAAGGTAATACACTCTCCCTTCCCGTAGGATCACATTGCGCCGGTTTGGACATTCATTGGCCTTATGCCCCCAACCTTGGCACTTGAAACATTGGAATCCCTTTGGGTTAGGATCCTTGTGAGCCTCCGGTTTTGGAGGGAATTTGGGGACTGTTTTGGGCTCGGGCAGCCTCGTAGTGGCGGGTTGGTCCTTGTTTTTGGGCCAACCCGAGGGGGCTTGTCCCCTTGCCTTGAAGGATGATCTCTCTTTAAGTTCTCTTTCAATCTCAAGAGCCGCTTGGAAAATACCGTCAACGGTTTCAAACTTGTGAAGGGTTAAATGAGTGGAGATCTCTTTGTTCAACCCACACTTGAACCGGATGATGTCGTGACTGATTTGCTCCCCACGATGATCAAGTTTCAACATGAGTTGTTGAAACTCATCAAAATATGTCATCACACTCTTGTTACCTTGACGCAAGCCATACAATCTAGCAAGCAACTCATGGCGATATCTCTCGGGAAGGTATCGTTGCCTCATCAAGTACCTCAACCGATACCAAGGTGGTGGCTGCCCATCCACTAGTTCATCACCAAACCGCTTGACGTACTCCCACCAAGTGTTAGCATAACCCTCAAAGTGAGCTATAGCATAACTTCCTTTCTTTTCTTCCGAGATATCATTAACTTGGAAGACTTTGTCACAAGCCGATTCCCAAGCTAAGTATGCCTCGGGGTCACTTTCACCCTTAAAGAAAGGTAGACTCAACTTGATGGTGTTGATACCTACATCCCTCTCATGGTGTCGGTTTCCTCTTTCTTCATATCCACGGTATCTCCGTTGAACTCCTCTGCCCCCTCTCACCTCCTTCTCCCTCATGTAAGTATCATCAAAGGCCCCGTACCCTTCATACTCCTCCCTACCATACTCCTCAAGGTGGGCTGGTCGGTTTTGGATAGTTGGAATTTGATTTGGGGGTATTGGATTTTGTGGAGGTGGTGGTCTTTGGTTTAATGGAGCTTGGAATGGAAGGTTCGGATTTAGTGGTGGAATTTGACGTCCAAATCCCTCATGCGGGACTTGGGAATTCTGGAAATGCGTTGGTCTATTGGGGCCACGGTTAGGAGGTAAAAAGGTGGTTTGGCTTGCGGCATTTAGTGGAGCTTGTGGTGCATTTAGCATTTGGTGGACTGTTTCGGGGGTGATGGTTGCGGAGGAAGTCCTATCATGCCCGTTGGTAGAAACATGTAGAGGAGTAGAAGGACGAGAGTTCCTTTGACTCTCCACTTGTTCTAACCTCCCACTAATAGTCGACACCTCTCCCTTGATTGTTGCCAAGTCCCCTCTCACGGCCCCAAATTCCGAATTCAACCTTTCAAGTGTCCGGGTAACGGCCTCAAGAGTGACCCTCATAGAGTCAAGTGCATTAGTATCCACGTTATGGGACGTGGTCCCTTCCATTGTCAAGGTATGATACTCTTTAGATCACCACACGCTTGAGTTCCACAAGTGTTGTAAATTGGCTAGTAACCGTGAATCCTTTAAGGTATGAGTAAGCTCTTATCCGGAGTGGATTTTTGTTTGAAGACTCAAAGAATTCTTGTCGGACTAGAACCAAAAATAGCAACGTATTCAAAAGATAAAAAGGCACTCAGGTAATCGTCGACACGAACAAACGGATTCAAAGGACTAATCGACAACCTAGTAGGAATGTACTAGTTTGTTAATTAGTTCTAGAACCAAGTAAAGAAAACCAAGAATCAACAATTAGCAACTAGAATAATATCCAAAGTTGAGCTTAGGGGTGACGTGGCAGCATGCAATTGGCCTTGGACCCACACGGTTTGTATATATAACTTCTATGTATATTTTTTTTTTTTTTTGTGTCTCAAATCTGAAATTCAATATTCATATAACTTGTGATGGATGACAATGTGTTTTGGAGGGAAAAATAATAGTCCTGTAGCCTTTCCAACCTTTCAAACTCAAAGGGTGATGTTTGACTAACTAGTCCCACAAAACAAGGCTCCTTGAATTAGGGAAGAGTGGTTGAGAAGACTAGGAAGTGATGGGTGCAAGTCTTTCACCAACAACTTTATGACTTGTGTTGCAACTTGAACACAACAAGATGAACAAGTTTAAAAGATGAACACCTTCATCAACTTCTTCAAGCACATAACACACAACCATCAATTTTTGTCATCAACAACATACAACTTTCATCCACTTCAAGTCACCACAACAATGGTCAAGTTTTCAAGCTCAACTTTTAGATCTAGACACTTTAGTGTTGGTGGGAAAGAAACCAACACTAGAAACACACTAAACAAGCAAAATAACACCTAGATCTAAACATACAACAACATTCTCGGTTTTGTCTTCAATGGACAGATTTCAAAATTTTTTTATTTTTTTATTTTTTTAATCCGAGAACAAGCCCAAGATGGGTTGTGTTGGAACACAACCGGTCTTGCTTTGATACCAAATGATACAAGATCAAGTCCACAACACACAAATAGGCACAACCAGCCACGAAAATCAGCCAACCAACAACAAGAGAATCCAACAAACACAAGATTTAACAAGTTGAACACAATGCTAGTGAATCGAAAGAGCCCCACCCGGCTTCACTAGACTTCAAGATCTCAAAGACAACAACAAGAAGATAATAAAAGATAGATAACTTGACATATAATATTCAAGAGACTAAGAACCCTAACATCAAGAAAGGACCCTAAGACTATTGAATATAAACACCAAGTTCTTACTTAGACCAAGAGGAATTCAATGACCTCAAGATCCTTGTTTCTAGCCAAGATACAACACAAGTATCCCTCTCCTTTGTGGACTGTTTTGAGAGAGGAAGAGAGCCCTAAGAGTTACAAGTCTTGTGATTCAAATGTCAAAATGGAAGAACTACTCAAAATAACCCTAATGTGTTCTATTTATATTACAAGGTAAAATGAAGCCAAAAGACTAGTTTGCCCTTCACCAATTCTGCCGCCCCCTTGGAGTGTAAGTTTATTACACTCCAAGGTCCCACTTCACACTTAAAATATTTAGATCCTTTGGGGGTTCAATGACCAACTCACACACGGCCATTTGCATGAACAAGGCTTGGAGCTTTTGTAACTCCCGAGCTTGGCTTCGTGTGAAAGGTCGTGGACTTGTGGAGCTTGTCCCACCCGTATCACTCTCTCTACTCCATCTCACAAGTAGAGTGATACTTGTGTTGTATCTTGGCTAGAAACAAGGATCTTGAGGTCATAGAGTTCCTCTTGGTCCAAGTAAGAACTTGGTGTTAATATTCAATAGTCTTAGGGTCCTCTCTTGTTGTTAGGGTTCTTAGACTCTTGAATCTTTTATGTCAAGTTACTATCTTTTTGTGATCTTGTTAATGTTGTGTTTGTAATCTTGAAGTCTAGTGAAGCCGTGTGGGGCTCTTTCGATTCACTAGCACTTGTTGTTCAACTTGTTGATTTTTGTGTTATTTTGTTCTTCTTGTTGCTGATTTCGTGGGAACTTTGTGTTGTGGGCTTGATAGTGTATCAAATAGGGTCGGGTATATTTTAAGTGGGATCCGGATTGGGTTTATGGGTTAATAGATTTTTGATTAATTAAAATTAATTAAAATTCCAATCAATGAAAAGCTGCCACGTATTAAATGAAAATCCTAAAGGGAAAAATAGAGCCAAAGATGGATGGAAAGGGCATTTTAGAGCCCAAAGGTGGAAGGAGGGTATATTTGTACTATTTCCAATATTTGAAGGGTAATTTAGGCCCTTTTCCATATCCTTAATGATATGATTTATAGTCATACAAATATCTATGGCTTGTTTTAGAAATGTTTCAATGTTTTTTTATTTAAGAGTTACATAATTAATGTATTTGTACATTCAGCTTAATTCACTGTACCTTAGTTAGCTGAGAGTTAGGATAAGTCACAGTTAGTTACAATAAGCTGTCAACTCAGCTAGGATTACAACAATAGGTTTTGAGATTCCCATTCTATCCATTCTCCCTCAGATTGCTGTCTTCTTCTTTCTTCATTTCAGATCGAGAATACTAGAATCTCCATTGGAGTTCAGTTATTTTATAAATTCTGTTAGTGAGTTTTATATTTTTCACTCTTTCTTAAACTCCTACCCAGTCAAAGTAAAAAACATAAATTGGGACGGATGGAGTAACGATCATGCAACAAGGACAACTTAACCAACCCTATTAAAATATTGAACAAAGCCTTCTTGACATTAGGAGCAAAGACATAAGCAATTTTAACAAAAATACCATCTCTTGAAACCAAATGACCACTGATGAAACAGAAGTGCATATTGGCATCGGCACTGCCAATTGCAACACCTAAGATAAGAAAAGAAAGGAAAAAGATGGAAGCAAACATATATTACATGCTCTCCCACACTCTTTTACACCCCCTCTATTTGGGGCTGTGGGCAAATAGGGTTAGAACACTTAATGTTGCAAAAAAATTGACGCAAAATGAATATTATAATACAATGAAATTGAGTTCCAGACTTACAGATCCAATCTCTCATAAATTGCCCTACGGACTGAGCTGTTAAGACCGTATGCTATTGAGTTAAAGAGACCCTAAACAAAGCATAAAAGATTTGTCAAGAAAGAAAATTGTCAATACTTTTAGTGTGTCAGAGTTGTTAAAAGGAGAGTAGATCAAGATTCAAGACTAAGTATCAACATAAAGTCAGAGATAAGTTCCTATATACTGAGAACCCTAATCCATGGATACAGGCACTTAAACTTAATTAATTAGCTCTTTTATTGATTAAACAAATTAATCAGTTCAGAATTCACCAACTAGTTGAAGCAAACACTTGGGGACATCATTCTTGACATCCTGTGGATAACCTTGGTGGAAACAGAGGATCCAAGTCATTCTTTCCAGAGAGGTTTTGATTGTTAACACTAGTTACCAACAGGTCTATAGCTGCTTGCAATCTATATGGTAATAATGAAATAAAAATATTCATCGAAGAGTGCAACAGTTCCCACCGCACACCTTCCACAACCACATCAGAAAGAAGAAAAGAGAGAATTCATCTAAAAATATAGGATTTACCATGAGCTGTGCCATTCCAACATCAAGAACAGAAAGCCAAAAGATCTTCTGACCGGGTTCAACAACGTCATGTATACGGTTGATTGTACCGAAAAACCATGATCCAATAAGAATGAGGGGATAGTAACCCCAACGATTTAGTGCCTGCGAGATGTCCAACAACATAAAAGTTGATATAAGGAGGTAAATAGCAAGAAAAGAAAATGAGACAGTATCCAAACTCCACCAGAAGACATTCATTTTCTACCCCATGCTCTTACAAGTTATTACTTCGATTTACTTTGGCATAGGAGAGGAAGCTCTGCATACCTTCATGTCTGACCGCGGATCTGGTTGGTATGACCGCTCTGACATGCCCACTGCCATCTGGAATATTAGAAGAACCAGAGTACTTGAAGTGTCACAACTTTTTTTTTCAGAACCCAATTCTCCATTAACCAATAAAGGAATGCATAAATACTTAAGGACAAAGATAATGACTACATACACGAGTTGCATTGTTTAGCATCCGTATAACTTGAAAATAGGTGACACCGTTAAAAAGAATGGCACCCCAA
Organism: Capsicum rhomboideum; assembly: GCA_031232105.1. Lineage (NCBI taxonomy): Eukaryota > Viridiplantae > Streptophyta > Magnoliopsida > Solanales > Solanaceae > Capsicum > Capsicum rhomboideum. The sequence goes on from CP124718.1 coordinate 60,585,088, forward strand.
AGAGGTGCATAAAACGTTATGAAGTGTACCACCTGCAGCGATGAACATAAGAAAGATTATATTTGAGAGTTCTTTCAGACTAAAGCAGAAAATATTTCAAAAAACTCGAATGTAAACATCAATCTGGACCTGATGGTAGGCTAGAAAAAATGGGTTTTCGGCTACATTTCATCTCTTAATTGTTACATTTTAATCGTGTTGAGCTAGAATATCAGTATTTTATACTTATTACATGAGTTATATAGAGACTTGATTCTAAGCTAAGAACCATTTTCAAAACTAAAATGGACACTTTGGAGCTTCGAAGTTTGAGTAGAAGTCCAAAAAATTCAACTGCGATCAAATATGAGGTTTAAGGACCAAGTATGCATATGCAAAATTGAAGAAAGATGACAAGCTGAAAATTTGGCCAACCGCCACGACGCGCCAGGCGACGATGTCGCATCGCAATAGAGTATTTTAATGGCAGAAATCTGGTTGCACAAGGCTCTGGAAATACCTCTTGCCGCGTCGCATGGGGCGTCGCGGACTGCAACGCGGCAGTTCATTTTCTACCATGTTTTGCCACTTCGCATTAGTTACCATCTGTGTCGCTTGTACTTCGGTTATTGCAATAGTTCATTGTTGTTACTGTTCTTTTTTTCGTTTGTTATGTACTGCTTTCCAGAGTGCTTTATTTGGTTGTTGTTACTGGTTTCATTTTCGTATTCTCTTTTTCAAACTGGTTTGAGATGCTTTACTTGAGCCAAGGGTCTATCGGAAACAACCTCTATCTCTAAGAGGTAGGGGTAAGGCTACGTACATTCTACCCTCCCAGACCCCACTTGTGGGATTACACTGTGTATGTTGTTGTTGTTTTTCCACTTCACCTCATTTAGGGTATTTTGGTCCAAGGTCTTCAATAAACGGTATAAATACATCAAAAGCACAATTTTGAAGACCGACTGAGGATTGAGAGAGCAGCTATGGCTTGGAGACACAAGGATTCATTTCTTTTTTCATCAACAATTGATTAATACGCGAATTTGAGTTGAAAGTAGGTTGTAATGTTTTCTAGTTTTCATGCCTTTAAGACAATATCTTTCTTTTCATCTATGAAGCAGTATTCCCTTGGGGTGTTAACATACATGGGTGTTTTGAATGTTATTTGGTAATTGCTTGAATTCGTTAATGGAGTTTTGGATCGAATTACGGAATATTCATGCCTTTAAGACAACATCTTTCTTTTCATCTATGGAGTAGTTTTCCCTTTGGATTTTAACATACCTGGTATTTTGAATGTTATTTGGATTGGACTATTGTTTAATTGCTTGAACTCGTTAATGGAGGTCTGAATTGAATTATGGAGTTATTCATTGTTTATTTAATTGAAAGAGAAATATTTTAGTGAATGTTTGTGCATTATCTTGTTGGCTTAATTAGTGATTCTTCTAAGTAATCGAAAAAGCTTCTTGAATTGTTGAATAAACCAAGATAGGAAAATATTCATGATGTTTTCCTTGAGGCAAAAACCATAAATGTTTTCTTACATATGTTCACGGGCTTTCCATTAGTTTAACCCGTAGAGATTAAGTTAATACAAAAGAAGAATCTTAATTTAAAGAATAATCTAATCAACCGCTGAATTCGTGAGAATCAATAAAACCTTAGAAATGAATCTTGCTACAACATTAGATCCCAAATAACTATCTTGCACATGTCTTTTTAATTACCCTTACTTTTCTCATTGATAATTAATTGTTATTGCTCAAATCTCAGCCTTTCCGTGATCAATTTACTTGTTTACAATTCTAGTCGGTTACTTGCAGTTCATAACCATCTCTATCTAAAGAATTAATGCTCCTGAATAGTCTTAAGCCAAAAATTATTTGAATATTGTTTGAACCAGTTCACGTGGATGTGATAATTTGACGCAACACGAACTTTATTTAATAGTGTGTTTCGAGCTTGTCAGGACCATTTTACCAAAATCAGAATAGTCGATTCTCCTTCAAAGAAGAACTAAAATAAGAGATATAATGTTAGAACTCCTTTGCCAGTCAACAATCAATTACACTGTGCATTCATTTGACACATCAATTTTATTCCTGAAAGTAAAAGAACTCCTATATCCATAAACTTTTCAGTATTTCAGAACTTTTACAATTTTTTGGAGAAAGGTAACAGTATAACACTATCACCATTTTTGAAGGTATTAAACTACCGAAATGACAATCAACAGACATTACCATGAAAAATCACATAGCAGAAGAGCTTGAAATTATGATCATTAAATACTTGCCTTTCCTGTGTGTCCTGTTTGTGCCCAACACCAAGTGGCCAACCGACTTAGATGCTCATGATTATTGGCAATTGATCTTATAACTGTCATTACTCCTGAAGATCCTGCAAGAAGCATGTGCATGTAAACAGGATGCAGAAAGATAAAACCTTCCAAAAGTTGCCAACCAGAACAAATGCATTCAGAAAGAGAAAGGAACCACAGTAACCAACTATTGAAGTTAATTGTTTTCTTTAATAAAAAGATACCCCAAACATATAAGTGAAACATTGGCTCCAAATCCTCAACATCCGTCTTATGCCTAACAACTGTTCGGTGAAGAGTAAAGGCAATTGCTGTTGTCCACAAGAAAGAGGCTAGGCAGAAGAAATGTGTTGTATATCCCTGAGCATAACAGAAGAACCCTTTGGAAGGATCCCTACATAACCAAAAGAACTCACAGTTAATAAATGCTACGGAACCATTTAATACGATAATTCACTGGAAGCCTGCAACAAATAGCTTGTAGTGGGAGTGGCCATACCCAATTATGCTGAAGAAACTGCAGCACATGTCCTGTGCTCAAAATGAACTATTATTATTATATTATTCAAAGCAGAAGCAAATGAATTAGAAGGAGGCTGAAAATGTGAGGAACTTAAACCATAAAAAGATAAAGCACTATAGCAAAGCCTATGTATGAAAGATTATAAGTCATAATATAAAAAGGAAGTATCTATGCAATCAATCTTCTTGATAGGCACATACCAACAACAACAACATACCTAGTGAAACTCCACAAAGTGGGGTCTGGGGAGGATGGAGTGTACGCAAGCCTTACCACTACCTCGTAAAGGTAGAGATACCGTTTCTGAAAGACCCTCGGCTCAATTGAAGCAAATCAAAGTAGTATTTAAAAAGAAAAAATGGTAGTGGAGAGAAACATGACACTAATAACAAAACAGTGCGGAGCACCCAAGGGTGTAGCCTAGTGGTTCAATGAAGTTGGGTTGAGCACCATGAGGTCTCAGGTTCAATTCCCAACAGAGACAAACACTAGGTGATTTCTTCCCATCTGTTCTAGCCTTGGTGGACAGAGTTACTAGGTACCTATTGCTGGTGGGAGGTGGCAGGTATCCCGTGGAATTAGTCGAGGTGCACCCAAACTGACCCGGACACCACAGTTATCAAAAAAATAAAAAATAACAAAGCAATGCGGAGCATATATGCAAGGAACCGTAACACCAATAACAAGGTGCAATCACCTAAGCATAGTAAACAATAGATGATATCAGATACCAAAAGTCAAAGGCTACCTAAATAGGCTAATATTACGACAGATATGGTGCTCTACAATACCACCAACCCAAACACGTCAAAAGACTAATACTAAGACAACGTTCAACTACCTACTAACATTCTACCCTTATCCGCGACCCTCCTATCTAAGGTCATGCCCTCGATAAGCTGAAGATGTGTCATATCCTGTTTAATCACCTTTCCCCAATACTTCTTCAGCCTACCTCTGTCACTCCTCGTCCCCACTATATCCAACCTCTCACACCTCCTCACTGGGACATCCGCACATCTCCTCTTCACATGCCCAAACCATCTCAGTCTTCCTAACCTCATCTTGTCCACGAGAAGGCCACTCCCACTTTGTCTTGGATATCCTCATTCCTAATCCTATCGCGCCTAGTATGCCCACACATCCATCTCAACATCCTCATTTCCGCCACTTGCATCTTCTGAAATAGGAGTTCTTAACTACCAATACTCGGCCCCATACAATAAAGTCGGTCTAACCACCACTCTATACAACTTTTCTTTATGTTCTGGTGGTACCTTCTTGTCACACAAGACACTGGATGTAAGCCTCCACTTCATATGACATCATTGTCGATCTCCCCATTTCCTTGGATCAGAGACCCCAAATACTCAAATCTTTCTCTCTTGGGGACAACTTATGTATCAAGTCTCACCTCCACGCATGCCTCATGGGTCACATCAATGAATTTACTCCAAATACTCTGTCTTAGTTCTACTCAACTTGAACCCTTTAGACTCCAGAGTTTATCTCACACCTCCAACCAATCGTTAACTCCACCGTGAGTCTCCTCAATCAAAAAAAAGTCATCTGCAATAACATTCACCATGGCACCTCACCTTGAATATGACACGTCAATTTATCTATCACCAAAGCAAATAGAAACAAGCTAAGCACTTTTCCATGTTGCAACCAAGTCTCAACTGGAAGTGCTCCGAGTCTTCTCCCATTGTTCTTACCGGAGTTTTGACTCCATCATACATGTCCTTTATCATCTAATGTACGCCACCGGTAAACCTTTAGACTCCAAGCATCTCCAAAGGACTTCTATCGAGACTTTGTTGTAGGCCTTTTCAAGGTCAATGAACACCATATGCAAGTATCTTTTCCTCTCCCTATATTTGTCCACCAATCTTCTCACAAAATGAATACCATATGCTTCACTAGTCGAACACCCTGGTATGAAACCAAATTGGTTCTCAAAAATGGACACATCCATCCTCACCCTTATCTCCACCACCCTCTCCCAAACTTTCATGGTGTGAATTAGCAGCTTGATACCCCTGTAATTAGGGTTGTTCATGGTTTGGTTTGGGTCGATTTTGGGGTAAAACTAAAACCAAATCAATTTAGTCAGTTTCTTATTTATTAAAATCAAACCAAATATAATTCGTATCCATCGATTTAGTTGTTCTCGGTTTTGTTTGATTTTTAAGAAACATAATGATATTTCTTTTTTTTTTCCTACAATTTGAAAAGAATTTTTCATCATTTTCCAACTTATAATCTGTTATTAACCTTTAATTGTGGTGGCTATAATTTGCATAGATTATGAAAAATAGATTATGAAAAATTTTCTTAATAGCTATAAGCTTTAATTAAGTGAATAAAGTTGATAAGAAATACAATATATATATAGGTAATATCATAGTTGTTTCTTTGAATAAATGAGATTGGATTCATGACTCTCTTTTAATAAATAAGCTTACAGCGTAAAGTTCATTAGCATATTAGAGATCTATAAAATTTTCATAAAAAAAGAATATAAAGTTTTTAATTTATTGATAAAAAATAATAGATTGTATATATATTCATATAATTTATGTATATAATTTATCAGTTCGATTTTGTATTCGGTTTGTTTTTAATAAAACCAAACCAAACCAAACAATATCGATTTTTTAAAACTTAAATCCAAATCAAAACCAAATAAAAGTCAATGTATTAAATCGGTTTGGTTTGATTTTCAATTTGAATCGATTTTTAACCAAACCATGAACACCCAAATATAATCGTTGCAATTCTGGATATCACACTTGTTCTTGTACAACAGAATCATTATACTTCACCTCCATTCGCCGGCATTTGATCAGTCTTAAAAATGACATTAAACAACCCAGTCAGCCACTCCAAACCTACCCAGTTTGTGCTCTTCCAGACCTCTACCAAAATTTCATTAGGTTCGGTTGCTCTACCCCGACTCATCTTACGCATAACACCCTTAACCTCCTCAATATCAAAACACCTACAGTAACCAAAATCTCGCCGATTCTCTGAGTTCTCTAAACCAACCAACATGATGTCCCTGTCCCCTTCATCGTTCAAGAGTCTATGAAAGTATGTTGCCATCTTCGTCTAATGTGTGCTATGTTGCCATCTTCGTCTAATGTGTGCCCCCTCTTCCACTAGTACTTTACCGTCCTAATCTTTGATGCACTTCACTTGACCCAGGTCTCGAGCCTTCTCTCTCTTGCCTGGAAGAGCATGTACAACTTTTCATCCCCGCCTTTATCCCCTAGCTCGAGATACAAGCATTCGAAAGCTGTCGTGTTAGCCGTTGTAACCGCTATCTTCGCATCCTTTTTCGTCTCCTTATACCTTATCGTGTTCGTCTGCTTCTCCTCCTCATCTTTGTTATCTACCAACATAACATAAGCAACCTTCTTTGCTTCCACTTTGCCTTGGACTTCTCCATTCCACCACCAATCCCCTCAATGAACACGAAATTGCCCCTCAAAACCCCTAACACCTCTCTAGCCCCTTCCCACATACAACTAGTTGTCTTAACCCACATGTTGTACGCATCTCCACTACTCCCCAAGCCTCCATCGCCATTAACTTCTCCCCCATCTCCCCGTCGGGGGCAGGGGTCAAGCCACTCCATTTGATCCTATTAATCTCCAATTCCATCATCAAGAGTTTATGTTGGGTAGTAAGAGTCTCACTCGGGATAATCTTGCAATCCTTACAAAGGCCTCTATCACCCTTCCTAACAAGTAAGTAATCTATCTAAGTTCCGGCCACCGTAATACGAAAGGTAACCAAGTGGTCCTCCTTTTTAGGAAAGCATGAATTAGCTATCACTAGCTCAAAAGCTTTAGCAAAATCTAGAAGCGACTCTTCTCCTCCATTTCTAACCCCAAAACCAAAACCTCCATGCACATCGTTAAAATCGCTAGAGGTTGACCGGGTGTGACCATTGAAATCTCCTCCAATGAATAGCTTCTCGGAATGCGGTATACCCCTCACCACCTTGCCCAAATCCTCTCAAAAATGCTTCTTGGGTTCCTCATCCAAGCCCACATGCGGTGTATAAGCACTAATAATGTTCAAAGTAAGCCCTCCAATGACTAGCTTAACCGTCACAACCCTGTCATTAATCCTCCTAACCTATACCACCTGCTCCTGCTCCCTAATTTCCCCAATTAATAAAATGCCTACTCCATCCTTTGAGTCTCCTGAGTACCACAACTTAAATCTGTCAACATCCCGATCCTTGGTACTTACCCATTTGGTCTCATGGACGCAAGCTATGTTAATCTTCCTCTTCTTGAGAATCTTCACTAAGTCTATAGACTTACTCGTCAATGTTCTAATGTTCCAAGACCCTACTCTTAGCCTAGAGGGCCTCTTAACCCACTTACAACTCCTACCCCTCAACCCCGGCCCCGACCAAAGACATGACCCTAGTCCCACATCATTCACCAAAGCCATTAAAATAGACGCAAAACTAAAGATAGGCAGATACCATAAGTCAGTAGTATGTTATCCTAAAACCATAGATATGATTACAACTTATGCAATTATACTAGATGTATTTTTCTTCCTATTCTTCTATCCTATTGATTGAGTACTTCCCATTAGTCATTTGGTTTGAAAGGAAAACAACAATCTCCTTTCAAATTAACAAGAAGGAACAACTACACTTAAAGCAGAGTAAACCAACCTCCAATCTGGTATCTAACCCGACAAAATGCTCAGAGATATACTACTATCCAAGGATATGAGATAATTGATTGATTAATCTTAAGCTGTTGAAGTAACAAATTTGAAACATAGAGTCATCTTCATTTCCATTAGTGCTACTAGCTGACTAATTCAAGTTCTAGATCTTGCTGCAGCTACATCCATTTGATCCAACAATTAAAACTGAGATCAGATTAATTTCAAATCACTGTGGGAGAGAGAACACGAGATTCGGACAAGGTGCAGTCAGAATCACAATAATGAATCCTAACTAACCAATATGCATACCTAACTTTTTCTTGCTCTTTCAACTTCTTTAAAATTTTCAAAGTATGTATTTATCTTTTTCTTCTTTTTCAGTTACAACTATTTATCAACTGACAGTGAGAAATGCGTATCGATGAGATAAACAACATGGATATCATCTTCTTCCATGTTCTTTCTTCTCTCTTAATTTTTTTTTCTTCTTTTCTTTTTATATACTTCCAAATACATTTTTTCATCTTCTTATTCATTTGATTTAGGCATGTCTGCAACAAGAAGATTTTCCATATTTTGCATCATTAGATACTTGCTTAATTGGAAAGGCAAGAAGTATTTTGACCATGTACATGTTACATTATTCTTTTTCTAAAAGAAGGTATTTTAAAAGTAGAACTCCACTGCATTTCCTTCCCAAACATCCTAGCTTACTAAATTTCTTCCAATATAGCAACATTTATGTAAAAATTGGAATTCTATAAAAATGAAAATATATTAGAAAACTAACTAAACAAAACAAAACCCTAAGCAGTGAAAAAGAAATTTTACTGACGGATAAAGCGAGGTAGAAGACAAGCTTGAAGGAGAACTTGCGAAGCTCTTTGAAAAGCAAATAACAGAGTACTATAAATCCGGAACCGACTAATGACAGACTTGATGCTCCGCTGTTTACTGCTGTCAGTATTTGTCGTTCTGCCACCGTCAAATTTCCCATCACTGCTTTTACTGTTGCCATTCTGATTGTACTCAGTAGTATAATTACAAATATCGCGCTAAGTGTTGATCTATGAAAAACTTGGGATCGAAGGAAGCAAAAGAGGAAAAAGTTTTCGATATGAAATCCAAGGGCTTTACCTGGAATATGAAGTTGATGTACTTTAACCACTTTGTCAAAACAGCACCAGCAATCGTCGCTTTGGCCGAGTGGTTAAGGCGTGTGCCTGCTAAGTACATGGGGTTCCCCGCGAGAGTTCGAATCTCTCAGGCGACGGTTATTTTGTTTTTAAGAGAGAGTTTTCTATATTTCCTAAAATTGTCGCAAGATCGAAAAATCGATCCGTACCGACAAATCAAGTCAAACCGACTTGGTTTGGTTTTAAAGTTTTATAAACTGATAACATTTGGTTTGGTTTGATTTAGTATTAATCCTAAAAAAATCGAAAGCAAACCGAACTAAACCAATAAATATATACATACATAAAATAATATAGAGAGAGATCATTTCAAGTCTAATACTTATTCAAATAAAAAAAATAAAAAGTTGGTCCATTTAGAGCCTATTTGGAATTGCTTTTTTCTAAAAAAAAGCATTTTTTTTGAGAAAAAACACTTTTTTTTAAAAGAAGGGTGTTTGGTAAACTTGTAAAAGTGCTTTTAAAAAGAAGCAGAAGCAGTTTTTCTGTTGTTGGGAAGAAGCAGAAAATTTCTGCTTTTCAAAAAAAGCAGAAGCAGAAACAGAAAATTATTTTTTTCACAAAAATATCCCTATCACTTATACACACACACACATATATATATAACAAAATATCTCTTATTAATTAATTAACATATCTTATTATTTTGATTAAAGTTTGGTTTTAAAATTTTATACTTCATATTTACATCATAATTCTTTATTTCATTCTATAATTTATATATTATTATTTTATTTTTCACTCATTTTTTTTAAATAAAATAGAAAATACCTTTGATGATGATAATCTAAGAATATATAACTCTTTATTTTTTACTATTAATGATAATAAATGATAAAGACTTTAACTATTATGCTAACGAAGATATTATCACAGAGATCGAAGAAGGAGATGGGCCTTCTGGTTTAGCTTCAGAAATACAAGACAGATCTTCTATTAGTATGGAGACATTGCGTGATAAAATTAGGGATGAAATCATTGAAAATTCTTGTGATATATGAAAGACTTCTTATTTTTATGGTGAATTTTTTCATATGTAGTGATTTAATTTATGGAATAATTTTAAATTATTTTTGTTTGATGTTTTTCAGTAATATTTAAATTATTTTAGTAATATTATATTATTATTTAATATTTTTTAATGTATCTATGTATATAAATATTGATTGAAAATTTTATGGTATGTACTTTTTAATTAAATAAAAATAAAATTTTAATTAAAAATATTATAGAAGATATTTTAAATAAATTTTCTCTATAAAATGATTTTAGTAGTAAAAGTTTATTTATACATGTCCTTTTTGGTCATTTGTCTCTCAAAAGCACTTTTTGAAAAAGATTATCCAAACACTATCTGTTTAACAAAAGCACTTTTCAAATGAATTTACCAAACACAAATTGCTTTTTTTCAAAAGCACTTTTCTGAAAAGCTATTTTAAAAAAGTACTTCTCAAATAAGCAGTTTTCTACCAGCAATCCCAAACGGGCCCTTAGTCCTCCCTAGCCAATTTAAGTTTAAGCCTTAGGGGTCGTTTGGTGTGAGGTATTAGAGAAAATAGTAATGGGATAAAATTTTGGTGTCTTTTAAGTGGGCGTTTGGTGTGAGGGATTGGATTATTTATCCCATCACTAAATCACTTTTGCCTTAGTGATAGGATAAGTTGGATCCCAACCAAACGACTCCTTAAGGTTAAAAAAATAATTCTAGAAGGTGAAATAAAATTTGATTAAAAGAAGACGCATAGACAAAAGGTAAGACCCTATAAAATTCGTCAAACTATTCAACTTCATCAACAGAACTGCAAAAATCAAACTAAACCGATAAAATTGATAGAACCAACAGAACCGAAACCGATATAATTCATACTATAGTGGTTTGGTTTGGCGTGAATATTAAAAAAAATCGCCTTTATTGATTTGGTTTGATTTTTTACAAAAACCGAGTCAAACCGGACCATGAACACCCCTAGTCATAACTAATACTCCTTCCATTTTATTTTATTTGGCCCTCTTATTATAATTAATCATTTTAATTTCCTAGATCAATTTATGAAATCAAGAGAATTTTATGCATATTTTTCCTTCTCTACCCCTAGTATTGAATAATTATATAAGGTTAGTTCGATAAAACACACATCTAATAATTGATTTCTTAAGGGACGTCATGTAAATAGAGGTCAAATAAAATAAAACGGAGGGAGTAATAATATTCTATTTTATTATTATCGCTTTTGCGCATACCAACATAGGAATGTTTGTCATGGTCAAAATAACAGTCTTGACATGACAATTAGGAGTATCAGTGTTTTTTCAAAAATCGTACCAAATCGATTTTTAGTAATTTGAGTAATAAAATTGAAGGTTTCAATACAAATCTATGACCGTACCTAATAACTAGGGTGGATTTTTTTGTTTACAAGAAATATCGAACCAAATAAATAAATAAATATATATATATGTGTGTGTGTGTGTGTATGAAAAATATACTTATATATTAAATTTATTATACATTGCATTAAATTTTTATTGATTTTGGCCCTGGTCTTGAAATGAATTTAAATGGAGAGGCCGAGCTATAATTAAAAACTTAAACCTATTCTACCTTATTAAACAAAATAAATAAAGTTGCAAACATCACTAATCTATATGCAATACGCGGAGTTTTGAGCCAAAATCATCTCTAAACTATACCCCAAATTTAAACTACATCCTTAAACTATTCCTGTTAACAAAATACATCCTTGAAGTATCCGAAATTTAGCAAATGTCCTTCTGTTATATTCTGTTAAAAAATTAATGATGCCCACACAACAACTGCGACTCACATGCCGAAGTTCTCTCATCCTTCATTATTCTTGCAAAACTAACCAAACCTATCTATATTATCAATTCAACTTTCCAATGAGAAACTAAGGTTGTTCAGACCATACATTCCTAAGGCTTTCTCCATCAAGAAGGTGAGTGAGAAAATACACTTGACACCAAATATTGGGAAGTGACAAAGTGTTCTTTCTCTTGTAGATATTCAGATTATATAACAATGATCACTACTAGAAACATATGCTTTTTCTCACCGCGAATCAATTAAAAAATTTGTCTTATAATAAAACATGAGTTTCCTATCCATTTCCTACTGAATCAGCTCACTAAGAAAACACATGGTTGGAAACAGATTCTCATAGTGAAAAATCTTTCTAATTTTCCCATATGAAAAAACTACTATTTCTTCTTTCCTCACCAATTCTATCAAAATATCTGTGGGAATAGTCAGTGAATATTTTTCGGTGGAAAATTTGAATGGAAAAATATATTTTTTTAGTAGTGGATAAACATATGTTGCGAAAGAGGGCATCTAAAAACAATTTTGAAGCATGCGCATTCTCCACTATTAACACAAAAGTTAAATAATATGCTTTAGAAATTTCCTTTTTAACATTTTTCTCCTAAGCTTTGCAGTCGAGTTCATGGATATAAAGAGGCACTCATCGGAGTAAGCAATTATGACCCAACTGGGATTAAAATTGCTATCTCAATCCTTTTCATGAAAGTATCAACAAGTTAATTAGTTAAAAGGTATGAAGGTAATCATCAAAGTTGCTAAACCTGAAATTACAAGATAACAATTTTTAGCAAAGTATAGAAGAGGATGTAAAACCTTAGGTAATTAATGGAGGAACAAATTTTGTTTCTCTCGACGTCGGGTGTTAGAAGATCACGTGTAGTGCTCATAACGGTAGGATGTGACTAGCTATGTTTTGGATACTTAAAGGATGTATTCTGTTAACAAGGATAATTCAGGGATGTAGTTTAAATTTGGGGTATAATTTAAGGATGTTTTTGGCCAAAAACTCCAATACTCACAACAAGTTCGGCAACATCAACTAGATACAATCTACAGAAGAACTAAAAGGTTTGTTTTCTTCTCTTCACCTTTTTCTTTCTCTAATTTGATGTTGATATTACCTAATGCACTTTCAAAGGCAAAAAACTAAAGGGAAGAAAAAAAAGAAAGACATAATTTGTTATCCTGTTTTGCTAATATAACTATTGAAATCTTTATATCTCTTGAAGAAACTACACAAGGAGTCAATATATTCAAATAAAATTTTCTTAACTCAACATTTGAATATATTATGTGATGCTAGCATGGAGGGCACACGTCCTTTCACACGGAGTCAAGCAAGGGAACTACAAGGTCTACAAATGATGATTATGCAAAAGGGGACTTGGGAGAAGCCCGAATATTGTCAATGGAGAATCTACAACGTGTGGAAGAATCAAAGGGGTGAAGCGGATGAAGAAAAGGGGGTCATTGGTGAAAGTGGCTAGATTTTAAATTCAAGAATTCACAACAAGATGACCCAAACAAGGCCCTTGTCTCTCATTAAGGGCATATTTGTAATAACTAGTTGTCTTTATTTCTTTAGTATAAATAGGGTAATTCCTTATTTGGTATGGTAGATTTTGATGAATATTGAACAATATTGTTAAATTTAGCCTTCTACTTAGCATATTCCCTTAAGGAATTAGTGGTTAATTAGTGAGTGTTTAGTTGGTGGGATCTTGAGATTGGTGTTGAACTTCTTTGGTTTGAATTAATTTGAGGATTACCCATTTGTGGTATTTGGTTTCCTTTAATTTGTTCAAATTAGGGTTTGTGTTTGGGAGTTGGAATCAATTGGGAGGTGAGGGTATCAAGTCCCTTGTTGCCCATAATTTCAATACTTAGATATTAATCCACATATCCTTCTTTTGTTTTCTTTTATTCTTGTTCTTCCCTCTTTGATCGTTATCATTTTGGTATCAGGAGCCTAGGTTAAGGTTTGTTTTCACAAATCTTAATCTTGGGATTTTGATTTCTTCAAAAATCCAAAAATCCAAAAAAAAAAAAAAAAAAAATCGAAAATATTTTTGTTTTGATTTGTTGTTTTTGACACTAGATCTTGATTCTCTAGTGTTTTTTGAGTCTAAATCTCAAATTTCGTTCAAATCGGAGTTGGGAAAGTGAAGTTGCCATTAAAGGATTTTCAAGCTTTTGAAGTTTCAAAACTTGAAAAGTGGGTTTGTTGATTGAGGAGAAATAGAGGATTAAAATTCATTGGGGTTTGTTCTCTAAGTCGTGGGGAAGCTACTCCTAAATTTTGAGTCAATTCCGAGTTGATTTGGGTGTGCTAGGGTTGGTGTGTGTTTTTGGTGTTCTTGAACACCTTCATATTGTTCTTGGAGAAGAAGAGAGAAGAAGTACACTTTGATCCAAAAAATTTCAAGTCAAATTTGGTCAAAAGTGTTTGTGGGTCCACTTGTGGAAATTCTGGAAAAAATATATATATATATTAAAAATAAATAAATAAATAAATAATTATATTTTCACGTGGACTGCCACGTCAGCAGCCAGTCAGCAAGTCAACGGTCAACGCTGACGCGGCAGCCACCAGCCAGCCACGCCAACAGCTGACTCAGCAGAATCACCCCCACAGCACCCTGCAGGCGCGTGACTCTCAGATTCAGAGAGCAAGTTTTTCCCAACACTTAGTTTTTTTGGGGGGGTCCAAAGTTTTTTGGACCCAAAATTTTTTCTAAGTGTCCAAACTCCGTGATGCTTTTTCCTACGCTTTCTTCTTTCGATTTCTCAACTATTTAACAAGTAATTAACATCTTTAATCACTTGTTAACTAGTTTTAAAACATCAAATCATCTCCTTGATTCATCAAATTAAGCAACACAAGTAATTTTTCTACTTTTGTTACTTAGTTTTTTTTTGAGTCCGTTTTCTTTTGTGCTTCTTTTCTTCAACTTTTCTCATCTTAATTCGTTGATAAACTTCTTGATTCAAGTCCTTTTACCTTCAATCGAGTCGTCCTTCTTTCAAGAGTCACAAGAATCCATTCTACCACAAAGGATAGGTGATCTTGAATTGATCAAGCAAAGCTAGAGTTCACTACCAATTTTGAGACGACACTTTAGGAGGTGAGTTGAGAGTTTACATACGAGTGACGTGAGGTTTTTTCTACTAATACTGTTTGTTGAGTTTTGTAGGTACCATGTCGAATGCGAGTCCAAGTGGTGAAGCCTCAAAGCTCATCATGGAGGCTCTCACCCACCTCACCAAACAAATTGCGGAAATGAGTGGAAGAATGGGAGGTATGGAGGAAAGGTTGGTATGGGTTGAGAGAGGGAAATCACTTCAAATCGAAAATGAGGAGATGAGGAGGGCGTCGGTGCAATCCACCACCATTACTCCGGGGCAAGCTCATGAATTATGTTACCCTCCACCACATCAAACCCGAAACTTCCAACAACCCACCTTCCAAACAAACAACACTCCAAAATTTCCAAGACAACCTACACCATACCCTCATCCACAACCCTATCATCCTCCACAAGAGAATCGATTTCTTGTAGACGACCAAGTTCGGAACCAAACTCCAATCCGAAACACATCAAATGCATCCATACATGATCCCCACATATCACCTCCACAAAATGCACCACAAATGCCATACCAAGACTACCAATACCAAAACCCTCTCTATGATGAAATGAATGATGAGCTCAATAACGATGAATTTTGGGAGCATGGAGGAAGAGGTGGTTATGGAGTACCAAGGGAAGGGTTCCGGCCTCGGGAATTGAGGTGGGCTAAAGGCATGGGAGGTCAAGAATACGGGAATAGAGGAGATAGAATGGGAAATAGAGGAGATAGGATGGGATATAGAGGTGATAGGATGGGAGTTAGAGGAGATAGGTTTGGGGAGAGGAATGATCAAGATCGAGGCTTGAACACTATCAAGGTCACACTTCCAAGATTCAAAGGAAGTAGTGACCCCGATGAGTTCTTGGAATGGAAAGTTCAAAGTGAGCGGATCTTTCTCACAAATAATATTTTGGAAACTTTGAAGGCGAAGTATGCTCTCACACAATTCGAAGGGTATGCCTCAACTTGGTGGGAGTCCAAGAGGCGGGAAAGGGAGAGTCATCACAACTATGAGTTGCCTACGTGGCTAGAGTTAATTACACTTATGGAGATGAGGTACTTGAATCCTAACTACTACTAAGAAGTGCTCAAGAAGGTGTACATGTTGAGGCAAGGTTCCAAAAGTGTGGAGGAGTATTATGATGAGTTTGAAAACTTGAGAATGAAGTCTAAACTTGAAGAAAGCTTGGAATGTATGGTGATTCAATTCGTGGCCAATTTGAGGTATGATATTCTAAAGCCTTTGAAACTTAAACACTATGATACTCTTGAAGCGGCCTTTCATGATGCCTCAAAGGTCGAGACAGATTTGAAAGAAGAAAAGTCCTACAAGGCCAAGAATACTTCCACATCCACATGGGACAAGAGTAGAGATAATTGGAAGGCGACATCTTCTAAAGGGAAATTTAAGGGTGTTGGTCAAGATACTCAAGTCAAGTTTGATTACAAGTCCAAGACAAATGAGAAGCCACAAGGAGGTAACTATGTCAAACCTAACTTTCCTTGACCTTCTACCATTTAATGCTTTAGATGCCAAGGAAGGGGACATGTTGCTAGTGAGTGCCCCAATAGAAGAACAATTATTGCACTTCGGGATGGGTATAGAACCGAGGATGAGAAAGATGGTGTTGAAAAGAGTGAGAAGGAGGGAGACAAAAGTAAGGAAGAAGGAGATGCTTCGGGGGATGAAGAAGAAAGGTTGGATGAGAGGGTGAATTTTGCTTGCTTCCTTGAAAAGGGAAGACCTTTACTTGATAGTGATGAAGACTTGAAGGTGAATACCAATCTTTCTTGCGTTGTGAGGCGTATCATGGGAGCCCTTGCCAAAGAAGAGCTTGATCAACGGGAGAATTTATTCCATGCTAGGTGCAAAATCCAAGACAAGGTGTGTTCTTTGATTATTGATAGTGAGAGTTGCACCAATGTAGTAAGTAGTTCTTTGGTGGAGCGTATGCAAATTCCAACAAGAAAACACTCCAACCCTTACAAGCTACAATGGCTCAATGAGAGTGGTGAGATGAAAGTCCTCAAACAAGCAAGTATCCGATTTAGTGTGGGAAAGTACAATGAGGAGTTGATTTGTGATGTTGTGCCTATGTTGGCTTGTCATATATTATTGGGACGGCCGTGGCAATTTGATAGAGATGTTGTGCACCACGGAAGATCCAACAAGTATGCTTTTGTGATTGAAGGTAAGAAGTATGTGCTCGCACCTCTCACTCCATATCAAGTGAGTGAGGACTATAGGGCTATGAAGGAACTTCGGGAGAGGATAAGGGTGGATGAGGCAAGGAGTGAGGGTGAAAGCTCCACCAATGTTCCAAAGGAAGAAAGTGACTTGGCTAAGAACAAGAAGAACATGTGTACGATAGCCAAGCCAAGCAAGTGTCTCAAGGGTGTGGATGAGGAACGCTTTCTAGTGTGCCTTGTCAACACCAATCTTTTGTTGCATGCTAATCAAGATACTAGCACTTTGCCTAGTATTGTTTCTTCTCTTTTGCAGGACTATAATGATCTATTTCCGGAGGAGATGCCTAAGGGATTACCACCCTTGAGGGGAATTGAGCACCAAATTGATTTTGTACCGGGATCACAAATTCCAAACCGGCCGGCCTATAGAAGCAATCCGGAAGAAACCAAGGAACTACAAAGGCAAGTGGAAGAACTTCTTGAGAAGGGGTTGATCAAAGAAAGCCTAAGTCCTTGTGCCATACCGGTAATCCTTGTTCCCAAAAAGGATGGCACTTGGAGGATGTGCATTGATTGTAGAGCCGTGAACAAGATTACAATCAAGTATAGGCATCTAATTCCTAGACTTGATGATATGTTAGATGAATTGTGCGGCTCAAGTGTCTTCTCAAAGATTGATCTTCGAAGTGGCTATCATCAAATTCGCATGAAATCGGGTGATGAATGGAAAACGGCTTTCAAGACGAAGTTTGGTTTGTATGAATGGCTTGTCATGCCATTTGGGTTGACAAATGCTCCAAGCACTTTCATGAGGTTGATGAACCATGTTCTCAAACCTTTCATCAACTAGTTTGTGGTGGTATATTTTGATGACATCCTTGTGTATAGTAAGACAATTGAAGAGCATGTGATCCATTTGAGGCAAGTGTTTGATGTTTTGCTACAAGAAAGGCTCTTTGCTAATCTCAAGAAGTGCTCATTTTGTGTTGAGAAAGTCGTCTTTTTAGGTTTTGTGGTTAGTTCAAATGGTATTGAAGTTGATGAAGAAAAGGTAGAATCCATCAAGTCATGGCCAACTCCAACTAATGCAACCGAGGTAAGAAGTTTTCATGGGTTGGCAAGCTTTTACCGGCGATTTGTAAAGGGCTTTAGTTCAAGTGCTTCTCCTTTGACCGAATTGATCAAAAAAGATGTACCTTTTGTGTGGGGGGATGAGCAAGAGAAGTCCTTTCAAGCCTTGAAATTGATGTTGAGTTCCTCACCATTACTTCAACTACCCAACTTTGATAAAGCTTTTGAGATTGAATGTGATGCTTCGGGTGTTGGTATAGGTGGTGTATTGATGCAAGAAGGAAAACCATTAGCTTACTTTAGCGAAAAACTAAAGGGGGCTTCTATTAGGTACTCAACTTATGACAAGGAGTTGTATGCCCTTGTGCGGGTGTTGGCTCATTGGCAAGACTACTTGTGGCACAAAGAATTCGTAATAAGGACCGATCATGAGTCCTTAAAACACCTTAAGGGGCAATCCAAGTTGAATAAGCGGCATGCTAAATGGGTTGAGTTTATTGAAACCTTCCCATATGTGATCAACTATAAGTAAGGAAAGGAGAATGTGGTGGCGGATGCTCTATCAAGAAGGTATGTTTTGGTCAATGCTTTAGCTTCTAAGATGATGGGATTTGAAAGCTTGAAGGGATTCTATGCTATGGATTCCGACTTCAAGGAGACTTTTGAAAGTCTTCATCAAGGGAAGCAGGTTGATAGGTTTCAATTGATTGATGGGTTTTTGTTCAAGGATGGGAGGGTTTGTGTACCCATGAGTTCATGGAGAGAGTAATTCGTCAAAGAGGCACATAGTGGTGGATTGATGGGACACTTTGGGGTACCCAAGACACTTGACATTCTCATGGAGCAATTCTATTGGCCCAAGATGAAGCATGATGTGGAGCGAATTTGTGGACAATGTCTAGATTGCAAGCAAGCCAAATCCACAACTCGGCCTCAAGGTAAGTACACTCCTCTTCCTACTCCTAGTGGTCCATGGATGGACATTTCTATGGATTTTGTATTAGGACTTCCTAGGACTAAGAGAGGACATGATAGCATATTCGTGGTAGTGGATAGATTTTCTAAAATGACTCATTTTATTCCATGCCATAAGTGTGATGATGCATCTCATGTTGCTTCCTTGTTTGTCATTCATGTACTTAAATTGCATGGAGTACCTCAAACCATTGTGAGTGATAGGGATTCCAAATTTCTTAGCCATTTTTGGAAGAGTCTTTGGGGTACACTTGGTACCAAACTTATGTTTTCTACTTCTTGCCACCCCCAAACGGATGGGCAAACCGAGGTAGTCAACCGGACTCTTGGTAACATGCTTAGGTGTATGATTAAAGGAACCCCAACTACTTGGGAAGACCGTTTACCCTTGATTGAATTTGCATATAATTGGTCATTCCATTCCTCTATTGGGATGTCTCCATTTGATGCTTGTTATGGTTTTAATCCTTTGTTTCCATTAATCATGACTCCTTTGTCTAGTCATATTGTTGTAAGCCTAGATGCCAAACAAAGGGCAAGAGAGATGATGAACATTCATTCCAAGGTAAGAGAGGCCATCGAAAAGAACAATTCCAAAGAGGCCATGAGGAAGAATCGCGGGAGAAAGGAGGTGATCTTCAACCCGGATGATTGGGTATGGGTCCATTTTCGAAAGGAAAGGTTCCCACAAGTCCGAAGAGGGAAGCTAAGTCCAAGGGGAGATGGCCCTTTTAAAGTGCTCAAGCGGATCAATGATAATGCCTACATGGTTGACTTACCGGGTGAGTACAATGTTCATAATGTGTTTAATGTTAGTGATCTATCTCCTTGTGTTGTAGGTGAACCTTTGGATTCGAGGACGAATCCTTTTCAAGAAGGGGAGAATGATGCTAGCATGGAGGGCACACGTCCTTTCACACGGAGTCAAGCAAGGGAACTACAAGGTCTACAAATGATGATTATGCAAAAGGGGACTTGGGAGAAGCCCGAATATTGTCAATGGAGAATCTACAACGTGTGGAAGAATCAAAGGGGTGAAGCGGATGAAGAAAAGGGGGTCATTGGTGCAAGTGGCTAGATTTTAAATTCAAGAATTCACAACAAGATGACCCAAACAAGGCCCTTGTCTCTCATTAAGGGCATATTTGTAATAACTAGTTGTCTTTATTTCTTTAGTATAAATAGGGTAATTCCTTATTTGGCATGGTAGATTTTGATGAATATTGAACAATATTGTTAAATTTAGCCTTCTACTTAGCATATTCCCTTAAGGAATTAGTGAGTGTTTAGTTGGTGGGATCTTGAGATTGGTGTTGAACTTCTTTGGTTTGAATTAATTTGAGGATTACCCATTTGTGGTATTTGGTTTCCTTTAATTTGTTCAAATTAGGGTTTGTGTTTGGGTGTTGGAATCAATTGGGAGGTGAGGGTATCAAGTCCCTTGTTGCCCATAATTTCAATACTTAGATATTAATCCACATATCCTTCTTTTGTTTTCTTTTATTCTTGTTCTTCCCTCTTTGATCGTTATCATTATGGGAGGTTCCTTTGAAGAATTATTCAAGTTTAAAATATTCTGTTGAAAGTAAGTTGCGAAGGTTTTATTTCTTTTAGTTACTAATAATTTAAGTTACGAAGGTTTTATTTCTTTTAGTTACTAATAATTTTAAATTTGATTTGTTTTAATAGGTTGTATCTATGGAGGAATCTAATACTTCAGATGATAATTAAAGTTTTCAACATAATGTATTGTTGGGTTTTTAAGATATGAACTGAAAAATGTCGGTATAAAGAGAATTGAGAAATGGAAGGACATTGAATGAAGGGGAAAAGGAAATGAAAGGTCATTTATCCCTCATTGGTAGAATAGACGAATACTTTTGTCTTTTTTAATAAGACATACTTCTACTAGCTAGTAAAACATTGAGAAGGAAATGCCCCTTCACGCCGTCATCGTCGCTTGCTCAGCGCGACTTCAGATTTGGAAATGATGTGATTGATTGATAAATAATTTTCGGAATTAAAATAATTTGCCTCATTTCAACAACTGAAAAACAAAATACTCCTTACTAAAATAAAAGAAGATTGATTTTTTCTTTCATCTTCTGCGTATTTTTTTCTTCAAAGAAATAATAGTAAGTGTGATTTACTCCGTTTGTTGAATTCACTGAAGTTCTGCAATTTCTATTATCAGTATTACAGAATAGTGTTCTATTCTATCCTGGGAGGAATTAATTCAAATCTTGGGCAATTGTGAGGGTATTAAATTCTTTAAGAAAACACAGTTGTCTGTGGGCTTTGAACTTCATTTTTTTTCTATCAATTTTTTGTTTCTGGTTTTGCAGGAATAACAAACTTAAAGATTTTTTTTAATTTTATATATCTCTGCTTCAACTCTTATTCTGATTTAGTTGGAGACTAAAATCTTATGATTTTCTACTCCATTTATTGACTTGGTTCGAAGAACATAAAAGCTTCATCAAGTTAATAAAAAAATTTCTTTATCTCGATTAGAAGGATAAAAAAACTCCATCGAGTGAATAAAAACTTTTTATTGATAACCAATCTATTTTTGTTTGTGTATTTTCGAACAGAAATGAGAGAACCAACTGATACTGTTATGGCTTCTGCTTCTGAGGCAACGAATGTTGTTTCGTCAAGCCGTACTACCCCTGCAATGACAGTGGCAAAAAAGTCTGAAATTTTTTCTGACATTGACTTTAAGAGGTGGCAGCAAAAAATATTTTTCTACATGACCACCCTTAGTTTGTAGAAGTTTATCATTGAGAATATTCCAACCTTGAGGGATGACACTCATGATATAATGAGCTTTTTCTGGTAACAGCGACATGGAATCATTCATATTTTCTTTGCAAGAATTATATTCTGAATGGTTTGAAATATGTTCTGTATAATATTTACAGTATCTGTAAAACTTAGAAAGAATTATGGGACGCTTTAGACAAGAAATACAAGACCAAGGATGTTGGACTAAAGAAATTTGTGGCTACCAAATTTCTAGAATTTAAGATGATTGACAGCAAGTTTGTTAGGTCTCAAGTCGAGGAATTGTAAATTATCATTTAGGATTTACTTGTTGAAGGTATGACCAATAATGAAGTATTTCAAGTGCCAGCTTTTATGAAAAAGTTGTCTCCTTTATGGAGGGACTTTAAGAACTACTTGAAACATAAAAGAAAAGAAATGAAGTTGGAGGATCTGATTGTTCGTCTGCGAATCAAAGAAGACAATAAATATGTAGAAAAGAAAGCTACTGGAAACTTATCAATACCAAGAGCAAATGTTGTTGTAACTCCTCCAACAAAGAAGAAGAAAAAGGAATAGGTCTGCTGAAGATAAGAATGCACCAAGTAAGAAAAAGTTCAAAGAAAATTACTACAAATGATGCAAGCCAAGCTTCATCAATATCATGGAATGAAGAATTAAAGATCAAGAATATGCTTAAGTGAAAGTACAAGGAAGAAAGGTGAAAAAGGAAAAAAGAGGCTATGGATGCAAAAGTGGCTATTCTTGACATTCAATCCTCATGCTAAAGAAGACCTTTATTTCATTAAGGGTATTTTTGTAATTATTAGTGTAGGCTATAAATAAGAGAGAATAGCTCATTTTAGAGGAGACTATTTTTGATATTATGAATTGATGTGTGAAACTCTTGAGAGAGTTGAGGCTAAGGCCATAGTTGCTAGGAGATGTTGATGGAACTGCTTGCTTGAGGACATCATTCCTCTTGAGGATGTCTCGAGAGTATAGGTGCTTGTTTGGATTCTTAATAGGAGGCTTTAACTTTCGTATAGTCATTATTGCCTATTAGATCTCATACTTGTGTCTTGCTTCTATCCATAGGTTTTGGTGCTTATTTTGAATATTGAAGGAGGTCATTACTTTGATATAATATTGGTTGCCTTGATTTCAATTTGTGTTTCTACCTTTTTATCCTTTTATCTTTAATTTCTTATTCTCAGTGTTAGGATTTCCTGTCACGCCCCGAATCCCATCGAGACATGATTGGCACCCGTAGCCGATAAGGCCCGAGAGAACCAACCTTTGCCTATGTTCAATCAAATGCATATCATAATCATAACCACCGTTGTGTAAGAACATGAAAGACGAATAAAGGAAAACATGGGACATAGTTATACATGTATATGAAACTTGGCCGTTGAGGCCATCCAGTCAAAATAACATATGTCTTTTACACTGATACACCCACCTCCATCTACAAAAGCCTCTAACAAGAGCATTGACCAATACAAACCAAAAGTCGGGACAAGTTCCCGCTTTATACAACATGTACATCATCAAAACATATAGCTACTCTGACTCGGAGAAACCCCGAATTAACTGGAGCTCACCAAGGAATCGCTAACACTGGCAATCTACTGAGAAGGCCTACTGGGACCTGCGCCTGCAGCAAGTAAGGTAAATTCCCCGAGAGGGGTCAGTACGAAATAATTACTGAGTATGTAAGGCTCAAATGAAACTTTGAAACACATGAACATACCAATGAACTCAATACAAATGACTAGACAATGTGAATAAGTCACCATGTTGCATTTTGGGAACCATGTGAATTGCTTTCATTACTTTCTTTACATTCAATGCTTGCTTGTCAATACATGTGTCACAATGTACCCGGGCCCCTACTGATCAGTGGGTCTTTCCATGACTTATCGTCATGTTGGGATCGGGTCGAGCTAGGCTTATGCCCCTAAGACTTGCCACCCATAAAGCACTGCATCGGGATCGAGTCGAGCTAGGCTTATGCCCCTAGACTTGCCACCCATAAATCAATACATCGGGATCGAGTCGAGCTAGGCTTGTGCCCCTAGACTTGCCACCCATAAATCAACACATCGGGATCGAGTCGAGCTAGGCTTATGCCCCTAGACTTGCCACGCATACTTGATCATTGACCACATTTGCATTACTTTGATCTTTACTTTGAGATTGCTATTTGATAGTCATAACATCACTTTGAACTTTGGAACATAACATTATTGGAAACTATGGGACAATAATCTATGAACAAGAGGCATAAGTAATATCACTAGTGGAACATTGGAACATATCCTTATTTGAGCTTTTGGAACATTAACCATGATTATGAGACATGAGACTCACAAATGATCCATGAGTAGGAAATATATGATAATGACTATTGATAAACGGATATAGGATACCTTAGAGTATTTCGGAATCGAATGAGTACTATGACAATATGAACACCATATGTTGCAGAAAGATATAGAAGAATAACCTTACATACCTTGTACTCTCAATACGGATATACAATCCTAGATGTGCATACAATAGTCCCGCTCCTTCTTTATGTGTCACTCTACAACACAAATACATAACGGAATTCACATTAACCACAACTACTTCACAAATGCATATAACATCAATGGGGTACATGTTTGCTTTGAAACATGTCATTTCCCCTTGACCAAACCATTGATAGCATCATTATGCCAAAAATCCTCCAATATTCTCAACATTGACCAATACATAATAATCATTGCATTTCACCATAACAATTCTCTTTTACACCTCCTCATCCATACCACATCACAAACAATCTATCAATTCACCTTAATACACTTCATAGCATATATCGGCCAAATTCCCACAATTTACACTTATAGACAAGAACAAGTTTAAAAACAAAAATAACTCTATAGATGTTCATATTTTATCCATACCATGATTTTTTATCAAAGGCACAAGTCCTAATTCAAGTTCAAATCCCATGGATCACACATCTTATACAAAAGCACAAAATACCATATCCAACATTTCCAAGCACCACCAACATGATTTACATACTCTTTCATGCATATAATATATGAATCCATAATAATATTCACTTACCCAAACTTGCAAAGGGATGATTTTGCTCCAAAATTGCCTTTGAGTCTTTAGGGTTCTTGAGAGAATATTGTAGAATGTTTGAGAAAATGTCTAGAAAGCACGAGAGGTTAAATGAATAAAAATCTGATTTTGTGGGTCTATTTATAGTCCTTGGGTCATCCTTAGCCTTTCTTGATATTTAATGCCTCAATTGACCAAGTCAATAGAAGATTGGGTCATGTGACCCATGCCTTTTATCCCATTTTGGGCTTTTATTGAGCCCAAGTCACTTAATCCAATAAAATCAATAATTTCTCGTCTTTATACGTATTACAATAATATTCCCACTCATAATATTCATATCCGTAGCCTCGATCCCAAAAATAAGTGATTCTAGCCACGTTTGGCTTATTTTGACCTTAGGGGCAAAACTGTCATTTTGACCCCAAATTCGTTCTCGAGTAATTTTATCATACCAATGTAATATGTCATTCATTTCATGTATATACTCTTGGTTGTATAAGAAACGTAGCAAAAATTGGCTCGGTACGTCCCCGGATACCCTTGGGACTTAGAAATTTCCAACTTTCGAAAAAGTGGAAAACCCAAGGTGGCACGCTCCTGGGCGCGACAACTTGCTGCCTCTGGGCTAAAAATTTTAGCCCATAGCAGCGTGGCACGGTCCCAAATGCGCCCCTCTTTAATTTTTTTCGAAAATTCTATTTTTCGACTTCTCTTCGCGGGTTTGGTTAGATACTTCAAGT
Organism: Capsicum rhomboideum; assembly: GCA_031232105.1. NCBI lineage: Eukaryota > Viridiplantae > Streptophyta > Magnoliopsida > Solanales > Solanaceae > Capsicum > Capsicum rhomboideum. The sequence goes on from CP124718.1 coordinate 60,610,661, forward strand.
CCTATTCTTTAACTCACTTCTTAACCTTATTATACCTTGTTTAGAGGTCTTCTTAGCCTCATTTTTAACCCCACAAATGCGCAATGAAAATTGCAAAACACCTTCCATGCAAGTTTAACCACATAACAAGAGCCAAATTCAATTATCTCACCAATAGCCTTACCAAATGCATACTTATAGCTCTCGATACCTACGTACATAGTAGTTAACGTCGTCAAGTAGGGTTGGGAACGTACGGGTTGTTACATTCTTCCCCACTTAGGAACATTCGTCCTCGAATGTTAACAATACCGTTTCATTACAATCAATGCATTTCTACATTAGCATACATATACATAAACTTTTAAGGCTCATGGAGACTTACTTGTTATTGCTCCACTCCCGCACTTTGAACTTCTTGATCCATTTGAAATAGATGGGGATATGTGGATTTCATCATCTCTTCCGCTTCCCATGTGACCTCCTCTACTTGTTGATTCCGCCAAAGGACTTTCACGGAAGCTATGTCTTTATTCCTCAATCTTTTCACTTGTCGATCTAAGATAGCAATGGGTACCTCTTCATAAGTAAGATCCTCTGTAACTTGAACATCTTCAATGGGAACAATACGAGATGGATCTCCTATGCATTTTCGAAGTATGGAAACATAAAATACCGGATGGACTGAAGAAAGTTCTTGAGGTAGTGCTAATTCATAAGCAACTTGCCCAAATCTTCTAATAACTTCATATGGGCCTATGTAACGTGGACTCAATACTATCTTGCGGTGTGATACAAGATCAAACCCACAACACAATATTTCAGCAACAACAACAAGATGAACAACTATCACAAGAACAACAAGTTGAACAACAAGTGCTAGTGAATCGAAAGAGCACCACACGACTTCACTAGACTTCAAGATTATAAACACAAGCTTAACAAGATTACAAAAAGATAGATAGCTTGACATACGAGATTACAAGAAATAGGAACCAGACCGTGTATCAAACGATAAGACCCCTAAGACCCGCAATAACAACACCAAACTCTTATGGTGACCGCTAAGGGAATCAACTCCGCCTTACAACCACCGTTTCTAAGCAAGGATCAATAATGGCTTTTCCAAGCCCTACACTAGTTGGCCTTTCCAAGCCCTACACTACATTCTCAAAGAGAGAAGAAGAAGTCTTTCAAATATCCATAATGAACTAACTAGAAAATAAGACTAATGAAGCCTATTTATAATTATTACATCACATGACCAAACTACCCTTAATGAAAAGAGGCTCCTATGGAGTGTAAAGAAAAGGCACAAAAAGACCAAAACACCCTTAATAAGGGGCGGTCATAGAGTGTAAGGACTCCTTCTTCACACTTCAACCCTTGCAATTCTTTGGAGCCTCGGGTAGTCATCAAGGCAAGCCTCCAAGCAACCTTCCACACACGAATTTGCTTTATTATGTGTCCAAAATGACTTCATGACTTCCCCATGCATACTCTCGGGCCTTCAAGGTGTCCAAAATCAGATTCTCCACGTGTTGGCCACGAATGATGGCATCAAAAGTTATGATGGCCATTTGTCTTGTATCATCCTCCCCTTCTTGAAAAGGATTCGACCTCAAATCCAAACCTTGCAAAACCAAAGAAAGGACAAACAAATACAAACTCCTCATGACATGAGGGTCAGGGTTAGCACAATAAATCATCTCAACATGGAAGTTGCTTATACTTGCAATATAACCAAGGATCCTTTGAATTAAATATTAAAAACTTATTAAAATATGCACAAAGGATTTGGCTATTTAAATCACCAAGAGATAAGGAAACTACAAAGGTCCTAATGGCATCAAATAATCCACAAGGTAAAACTACCTTCATCTTAGGAGCCATAAGACACAATTGCTTCTTTATCTCTTCAAGAGACCACACCAAGGGTGGAGCCTCAATTGGTTCTAATGTCCACAAGATCCATATAGCATTATCATTCATACAAGTGGACAAACCAACAAATTTCCTACCTCTACATAAAACAAATCCAAAACTAACATGGATGTCATCATAGGCAAAGAGGTAGTATAGGAAAGAATCAAGTGTATAGGCATACAAGGGTGAAGACAAAGCATTTAAGCACATCCACATTCTTTCCTTCAAGCAAATAGAGAACTTGGCATCCACAAGTTGAGATTCTTGTAATTTAAACACAATTGTGTCAAGCAAGGATGCACATTTAGAAACATTACCCCAAGGAAACAATGACACTTTTGCTCTCGGGTTTTCAAGAATGACACTTTGCTTGTCATGTAGACCAAGCAACAAGTTGGGTGCGCCAACATCACCATTTCTATATTTGGCACCGGGGTCAAATAGAAAGAGTAGCCATAGACACGGGTCTAGATAATACTCCCTTTCCCCATAGGCTTCTCCCAAACTACAAGATATACTCTCTACAATAGCTTACATATCATCAAAAGCAAATAGAGAGTGGAGAATGGTATCACTCAAGTCAAGTTCAACTAAGGTGTCCTCATGTGCGTACTCACTACCAGTTTCAACATCATCACCATGAGTACTCTCAACAATAAGGTCACACATAGTAGAAGAAGTAATTTCCAAATAATGGACACCTTCCCTTTCTATGGAAGTACCCTCAAGTAGACACATACCACCACTAAAGTCCAAGGAATTATTACTTAAGCCTTTACAATCAAGCAATTCATCCTTATAGTCATCAAACATGGGTGGGGTGTCATACAAAGGATCACAACCATAATCAATTTTCAAGGAAAAATCACTTTTTGGGTTTCTTAAGAATTCAAGCAAATCAAAATTATCATCACCCAATTGATCATTCCTTTCCAAGACCACACATTCCCTTCCCTTAAGAGTACTCTCATCTCCCAAGAAGAGATTTCCATCTTTAGGAGGAATGTTTTTACACCATAGTGGGTTGGCATATAGGCTATAGCTTTCAAGACAAGCTATACCTTCAACGTCATTCTCACCACTAGGTTCTTTAGCAGTGAACTCATCATCTTCAAACAAGATATTGTACTTAATGAGAGAAGGATCTATACATGAAGAGGATATAGAATATGCAAATCCATTCTCTAAAAGATCATTATCAAGTATCAAAGATGTTTCAAGCACATGATTATCCCTATGAGCAAAATCGAGAGTAGAACATTTACTAGAGGTCATACTAAAGGGGTCACTCCTATTTAGTTGATCAACATTTTCAATATAATCATTCACTTGAGATCCATTAAACACATCACACATATCCTCAAGTGGTGGACAAATTCCGCACATAAGTTGATCAACACAACTCCCACAAGATGATGTACCATCATTCAACACATTGGCTTCAACACTAGGTGGACTTAAATTGACCTTACAAGAAGAGTCAATCCGATCATCAATAGGATCAACTAGTGTATCCACACTCCCAACAAGTACATCATCAACAAGAGGCAAAGAATCAATAGACTCACAAATAGGTAAGCTACTAATCACACTCAATGGGCTACTAGTCACACAATTATCATTCTCATGTACAAAAGTGTAAGAGTAAGCGATTTTACCTTGAAGTTCTTGAGTAAATTCTTCTTTGCCGTGGTGTGAAGGTTTCCCACATGCTTCGGAAACAACTTCTCCTTGGCCTTGTGCTTCTCCGCTTGCCATGTTGGTACCTACACAAATATCCTTAGAAAGAAAAGGACAAACATAGTTAGCATGATTTGGTGGCAACCCCCTCACTTCACTCCACACAACCTCTCCTTTTTCCACTCTCGGATTACCACCTTTCACACCCTTACTCCTCTCAATATTTTGTCTCTCATAATCATTCGGCTTGGAGTAAGTGATCACATCTCCTTGCGGTTTGGGAATAATTGAGGTAAAGAGATAATTTCCCCAATGGTCCACTATAACCTTAGGCCACTTTAGCATATTTGGAACTCTATGTTGTGCAAACCAATCGGCACCCAAGCATACATGACCTGGTGTCAAGGGAAAGATATCGCACCACACCTCCTCATAGTATTCAAATTGGGTGAAGACAATTCTCACTCTCTCGATAACCTTATACCAGTCCAAGGAATATGGAACAAGTAAAGGTTCTCGAAACAACCCTAAATAGTCAACTATCGGTGGCATGATGTAGTTCTTATGACGCCAATCATCTAGCACAAGGAGGCAGCCCGGTACCCCAGAAATGCTTACCTTTCCGGAGTGAACACTTCTCCTAGGATCAACATTGTAGAGTTTAGGACAACCCAAGGGCATATGAGTACCCCTCGGCCTTGGAGATGTATTCTCTCTTCTTCTCATGGGATAACCTACACTATAGCTAGTATACCCGTTCACACCACTTCGACCTTGATAAAATGTACTACAAGGTGAAGAATATGAATCTTCATTCTCCACACGTGCACTCTCACCATGGCTCTCATAAGCTTTGTGAAGGGAGGGGTTATAACTTACACCAATTCGAGGTTCGAAATGGGAAGTGTAAGACTCCTCATATGCCCCAACTTCATCATAAGAACTTGGCACTTCATTCAACTCATGTTCTCCCTCAAAACCATAACCCTCAAATCTGCCCATGTCTTGATCATGGCTATATTCATAGCCCCCATAATCTACAACATCATCGTAGCCATAAAATCCCTCACTACAATAATAGTCTCCCATGTTGTAGTCACATAATACGAGGCTACCAAGATATGTTCCCCTTATATCACCTTGTACCTACAAAATGCACAAACAAGATTAGTAGTAAAAGCACCTCACAACACTCGTATACACTCGCCTTTGTGATCCTCACCATTGGAGCTGTGAATATTGAAAGTTGCTTATACTCTGGTAGTTAATAAGGTGTCAATCACTACTTAGCGACCGAAATAGATTATTGTTTGATCGACTCAAGAAACAAAACCAAATCTACTTATGAACTTGAATCAAAGAAGTTCAACGAATCGAAATGAGAAAAACACACAAAGAACAAAAAACACGAAGAAAAACGGATTCAAAAACCAATTCACAATCTAGTAGGTGATTACTAGTTGTTAATTGGTACTAGAATCAAGAAATGAAACTAAAGAAACAAGGAAATGAAACTTAGAATCTGAAATTTGAGCTTAATGGTGATGTGGCAGCATGCAATTGGTCTCGGGCCAACACGAAAATATATATATTATTTTTTTTTTGTCACAAATCTGAAATTTCAATATGAAACACAACTTGTCATGGATGACAATGGGTTTTGGAGGGAAAGTAAAGTCTTGTACTCTTTTTTCAACTTTTCAAACTCAAAAAGGTAAGATTTGACTATTCTAATCCCACAAAACAAGGTTCCGTGTTTTAAGGAAAAGTGGTTGTCAAGTCTAGGAAGAGATGTGTGCAAGTCTTCTCACCAACAACTTTATAACTTTTGTCTTACAACCTTTTGGATCTATTTTATACTTTTGTGGTCTTAAGTTGTAAGAATAGATGAAGAACAAGATGAACACCACAACATCCTTCAAGAACACAACATCAACTTCTTCAAGAACATAACACAAAAAAACCAGCAATGGTCATCAACAAGGTACAACCTACGGCCCACTTCAAGTCACCATAACAATGGTTAATATTATAAGCTCATCTTTAGATCTAGACACTTTTAGTGTTGGTGAGAAAGAAACCAACACTAGAAACACACTAAACAAGTAAAATAACACCTAGATCTAAACACACAAACACTATTCTCGGCCAAGACAACAAGATGGACAGATTTTTTTTTTTTTTTTGACAGATTTCATTTTTTTTTGTTTTTTTTTGACCGAGATAGCCCAAGATTGGTAGTGTAGGAACACAACCAGCCTTGATCTGATACCAAATGATACAATATCAAACCCACAACACAAGATTTCAGCAACAACAACAAGATGAACAACTATCACAAGAACAACAAGTTGAACAACAAGTGCTAGTGAATCGAAAGAGCCCCACACGGCTTCACTAGACTTTAAGATTATAAACACAAGCTTAACAAGATTACAAAAAGATAGATAGCTTGACATACGAGATTACAAGAAATAGGAACCAGACTGTGTATCAAACGATAAGACCCCTAAGACCCGCAATAACAACACCAAACTCTTATGGTGACCGCTAAGGGAATCAACTCAGCCTTACAACCACCGTTTCTAAGCAAGGATCAATAATGGCTTTTCCAAGCCCTACACTAGTTGGCCTTTCCAAGCCCTACACTACATTCTCAAAGAGAGAAGAAGAAGTCTTTCAAATATCCATAATGAACTAACAAGAAAATAAGACTAATGAAGCCTATTTATAATTATTACATCACATGACCAAACTACCCTTAATGAAAAGAGGCTCCTATGGAGTGTAAAGAAAAGGCACAAAAAGACCAAAACACCCTTAACGGTGGTCATGGAGTGTAAGGACTCCTTCTTCACACTTCAACCCTTGCAATTCTTTGGAGCCTCGGGTAGTCATCAAGGCAAGCCTCCAAGCAACCTTCCACACACGAATTTGCTTTATTATGTGTCCAAAATGACTTCATGACTTCCCCATGCATACTCTCGGGCCTTCAAGGTGTCCAAAATCAGATTCTCCACGTGTTGGCCACGAATGATGGCATCAAAAGTTATGATGGCTATTTGTCTTGTATCATGGTGGGATTTTATAACTTTCATTGATGATAGCACTCGATATTGCTATGTTGTCACGCCTCGAATTCCCACGGGGCGGACTGTCACCCGAAGCCGTTATGGCCCGGGAGAACCAATCTTCATTCATGTAAATTCATATACATGTCTCTGTATGACTATCATTCTATCTCATGTAACTATAAGATACCAATGACGGAAGTCATGGAAAACATATGCTATATATGAAACTTGGCCGTTAGTGCCATCAAGTCAAAATGGACATACATTTCTTACATTCTTCTTCCCACATACGTCTACAAAGCCTCTAATAGATACATGTACATAACAATCCTAAAGTCGGGACAAGTCCCCGCTTTATACAACATTTACAATACCAAAACAAATGTACACATGTAACTCCGAAAGCTCCGAACCGACTGGAGCTCACCAATGAACGAAAAATGATCCGCAACCTACTGTGGAGGTCTACTAGTACCTGTGCCTGCAGCAAGTAAGGTAAGTCTCCCCAAGGGATGTCAGTACGAAGAATGTACTGAGTATGTAAGGCCATAAGAAACTGCATCATACATAAGAACATCAATGGAATCAAATATAAGAGAATAGTCAATATGGATAAACCATCGTTCTGTATGTGAGGAACCATGTACGTTATATTCATTACTTTCTTTGCCTTTACGTTCATTCTTCATTCTATGACCAACTGATCAGTGGTAAAAGAGGATGGCCCATGCTAGGTATTTTAACCCCTGGGATGCGGTCCTCATACATATACAAATCAGTATTGACCCATGCTAGGCTTTTCTGTCGCCTCTGGGATGCTACTGTGATATTGGGATCGACCCATGCTAGGCTTTTCTGTAGCCCCTGGGATACCACCCATGATATTGGGATTGACCCATGCTAGGTGTTTCTTCCACCCCTGGGATGCCACCCAAGAATACTTAAACAATTACACATTACTTCTTTCTTTCATTATACGAGTGATACATTGGTGATTGTACATTATTGGAACTTTGAAACATTAGTCAATGAACATGAGACATGTGAATCACAATTGGTTCTGTGAGTAATACTATATGACAATACCTTTAGACATTTCGGAATGGAACAAGTACAATATCAATGGGAACAATATGTGCTGCAGAAGGATACAGAGAGAGTAACCTTACATACCTTATCTTCCCAATATGAATACACAGTCCTATATGTGAATACAATAATCCAGCTCCTTCCTTACGTTTTACTCTACAACACAAGTACATAACGAAACTCACGTTAACAACTAACTACCTTACAAGTGCATAAGACGACAATGAGTTACATGATTGCCCTATAACGTCATTTCACCCTTTACAATACAATTCACGGCATTGTCATACCAACAATACCACAATATTCCACACATTGACCAAGACATCATAAACCAATAGCACTTCACACCAAGTTTATCCTTTACGCTTTCTCATTAACACTACGTTACAATTACTCCATCAAGCCACCTCAATACGTTTCATAACAACAATCCCACAAGTTATACACATAGCAAAAAGCAAGTTAAGGACATAACCACACCATACATGTTGATATTTCATCCACACCATTCACTTCCATCAAAACCTCAAGTCTCCTTTCAAGTTCAAGTCACATGGATGACACATCTTTTAGCAAAAAGCAAAAGTGCACTACTCCACACTTTTAGACATCACCATCATGATCTACACAATCTCTCATGCATATAATATATTAAATCACAAGAATAAACACTTACCAATACTTACAAAGAGATGATCTTGTCCCAAGAGATGGTTGCCTTAGGGTTTGAGAGTAGAGAGAAAAGTGTAGAAAAATCTAGAAATGGCATGTGTGCTTTGTGGAATAAAAATCTAATTTTTTGTGCCTTTATATAGGCCATCATGGTCATCCTTAGCCACTTACTTAGTCATAAATGTTGTGTTTACTTGGTCAACACAAGAATGGGTCATTTGCCCCATTTGGGCTATGTCTTTTGTCTTAAGTTTGGGCCTTAAATTGAGCCCATTAACACAAGATGAGTTTAGCCCAACAAATCTAATGCATGATCCACCAACTATCTCGTGTTTAAAGAATTCCATAAATGTTAAGACAATATTCAACTCACGAGATTCATGTTCGTAGCCTCGACCCCAAGAATAAGCAATTTTAGCCACTCATGGCTTAATTTATCATAAATTGATAAAAAATTATAAAAAAAGAAATAAAAATAAAAAGGAAGAAGAATTAACCCTCATTTGGATGCTAAAATAGTCCAAAAGTAGTCCCACCAAGATGGAATAATGATACAATAACCCAAGAGCCCTATTTAGAGACTAGTGGTCGGAGAAGAAATTTGGCAAAAAGCGGCCTGGCACGCTGCCTGGCGCGCCCCTCTGCTGCCTATGCCAAAAAAATTTCTGGCAAAAGCGGCCCGGCACGCTTCCTGGCACGCCTGACACTAAATCTCTAATTTTCTTCCTTTCTTCGACTTTTCTTTGCGGACATTAGCACAATATCAATAGTCCATCAAAAACAATACAAAATATGTACTTATTGCTTTCAAAACTAAGGTACGCATGGTTCAAATGAGGAATATAAATACGCCCTAGATCACCAATCAAGTAGGGTCGAAAATGTACGGGGTGTTACATATGTTTATCTACTTAATAGTAAAGATACAATTAATGTATGCAAAGCAATATAAGAATGAAGTTGAAACACAACTTAATAAGAAAATCAAAATAATTAAAAGTGATAGGGGTGATGAATATGAATTTTCTCTTGAAGAAATATGTTTGGAATATAGCATTATTCAACAAACAAATACTGTCATGACCCAACTAACCGGATCATGCGGGTACCTACTCTAATACTCCTAGATAGGAGAACCTTACCATACAATTAAAATACATGCAAAAATCATTAAGAAACAATTAAATTCTTTATTTATTACAACTCATTTATAAACCTTTAAGTACATAAATGAATACTTTACACAAGGACCTAGTCTAAACAGGTACAAGAGATACTATGAGAAAATATGAAACAGTACACATGACCCAACTTCCACCATAAGAAACAATGATAGAAGCTGCTGGAGATCTCTACCACATCAAGTATGAAACATCTATTGATCCTACAACCAGACTATACCCCATAAAAGGGTTTTGTAAGAGTAGTATTAGTACAAAAAACACGTACTGGTAAGCATCATCGATCGATCCAAATTAAATCACATAAACATCACATAAATATCCTAAAGAAAACATGTAAGTTAAGAGATTTTTTAGTCAAAGACCCTCCGTCCCTTAACTCTTTACCCCCCTTATCTCTTACTACTCTTACTAATCCGTAATCCAACTTCTACACCACATACAACTCTAATGCACTACCTTCCCACCATATCATCAGGTCAAGACTTAAACACTTATTTAATTATGAACTTAACCATACTTAACTTTGATGGTTTCCCACCCTTAGTAACCAGACATTCAGACTCTTACATAGTACTTATCTATATTCCATTATCCTGGTTATGCATTAACACCCGCCTAGTTAGAGATTTTAAATAAGGTTATGAGAAATTAAAAAGCAAGACAACAATACCCTGCTTTTCCAATCTCAACAATATCAACAAGCATATCAATAACCATAACCATGCCACAAGCACAATCATGAACACCTCTCAAGTAATTTATATCAAATATGAATGCTTAGCCTTTTTAACAACACCACAGAGTTTGGTCAAGCACAAGTCAAAATAGACAGAAATTCAAGTCAAGACTCCGACTACTAACATCAACCAAGTCAACGAACCATGACTCAACAATAATCTGTGAACCATGTTTAAATTACATAAGTAGGTAGACAATTAAGAGATATTCAAATCATTTGCAATTTAGCCCGGACCCCTCAAGGATCCATTTCAATCAACAAGTCATTAATCATAAATCTCTATTCACTCAAGGAACCCAAATATAACAAGTCAACATATAAACGTGGTTCATTCAAGGAATCGATACTCTTACCAATACTTGTACACATATGCTAATGGTCTTATGGTAGCCAACTAGTCATGACCTGCAGGGAACGAGCTCTTGTCCATGTACCAAAATCCCAGAGATCTAGTGCCTACTAGCCTTATACCAACTAATTTCGTGAAGATGTCAAAATACCGGTACATCTCATAATAATCAACAGATAACGCAACAATCATAACCACAATAAGAACAACAATCACACTTATCAAACCAACAAGCTTTTAATAAAATCTCATTGCATATGATTAACACTTAGGATATCAACTAGCTATTAACTTTTCTTGAACATGCATTATAACAAGTATATGAAGAAATAATTAACAATGCACACATAAATAAAGTGGGTTTTCAACTATATTAAACCGACATCTACAATTTGTATATCATTGGTGGGCTTGGCTAGGACTTGCAATGTCTGAGGTATATATCTGTCACGCCCCAAATCCCATTGAGGCGGACTGGCACCAGAAGCCGATAAGGCCCGAGAGAACCAATCTTTGCTCATGCCCACTCATATGCGTGTCACTCGAGAAACAGCACCATCACATAGAGATATAAGATGTCAATAGCGGAAGTCATGGAAACATGTGATATGTACATATAAAAAACTTGGTCGTTAGGGCCATCAAGTCAAAATGGGCATACATTCTTTCTTTCATCTCACCACGTCCGTCTACAAAGCCTCTAACAGATGCATATACATAATCATCCTAAAGTCGGGACAAGTCCCCGCTTTATACAATATTACAGTACCAAAACAAATGTACATATGAGACCCGAAAAGCCCCGAACCAACTGGAACTCACCAAAGATCGGTAAAAGATCCGCAACCTACTGTGGAGGTCTACTAGCACCTGTGCCTGCAGCAAGTAAGGTAAGTCCCCTAAGGGGGTCAGTACGAAGAATGTACTGAGTATGTAAGGCCATAAGAAACTGCATGATATATATATATATATAAGTAATTCAATGGAATCAAACATAAGAGAATAGTCAATATGGACAAATCATCGTTCTGTATGTGTGGAACCATGTAATTTTACATTCATTACTTCCCTTACTTTTACGTTCGTTCATCTTTATTATTTACCCATGCTAGGCTTTTCTGTCTCCCGTGGGATGAGATTAACCTCTGCTAGGTATTTTAACCCCTGGGATGTTATTATGGTAAACCATGCTAGGCTTTCTGTCGCCCCTGGGATGTACTGTGAATAACCCATGCTAGGCTTTCATATCGCCCCTGGGATGTATCGGGATAACCCATGCTAGGCTTTTATATCGCCCCTAGGATGTATCGGGATTGACCCATGCTAGGTAATTTAACCCCTGGGATACCACCCATGATATTGGGATCGACCCATGCTAGGTGTTTCTTACACCCCTGGGATACTACCCAAGAATACTCATCAATTACACATTACTTCTTTCTTTCATTATAAGAATGATATATTACTTTATGTCTTTACTTTTATGAGATTGATACATTGGTAGTCATATCATTATTGGAACTTTAGAATGTAACACTATTGGAAATGCTTCTCAAGAATGAATAGATTCTGTTTACATCATTACTCTCTTTGAGATAGTTCTTTTCGTAATTACAACATTATGACAACTTTGGAACTTCAGTCACTTAATAAGAGATAAGTGAATCACAATCCGTCTAAGAATAGGACACATGTGAATAACAATATATGTAAACCTGAGCTGGGATACTTCAGAACACTTCGGAATGGAACAAGTACAATGTCAATGTGAACACTATGTACTGCAGAAGGACATGGAAAGAGTAACCTTACATACCTTGTCTTCTCAATATGAATACACAATCCTATATGTGAACACAATATTCCAGCTCCTTCCTTACGTTTCACTCTACAATACAAGTACATAACGGAGCTCGCATTAACAATCAACTACCTTACAAGTGCATAAGACGATAACGAGTTACATGATGGCCTTATAATGTCATTTCCCCCTTTACAATACCACTTATGCAATTATCATACCAATAATACCACAACATTCCATACATTGACCAATACATCATAAACCAATAGCATATCACACCAAGTTCATACTTTCCACTTCTCCATCAACACACATCACAATTACTCCATCAAGTCACCTTAATACACTTCATAACAACATATCGACAACAATCCCACAATTTATACTCATGGAAAAATAATAAGTCAAGAAACATAACCACACCATACATGTTTATATTTCATCCATACCATGCACTTTCATCAAAACCTCAAGTCTTCTTTAAAGTTTAAATCACAAAGATGACATATCTTTTACAAAAAGCAAAAGTGCACCACTTACACTTTTAGGCATAACCATCATGATCTACATACTATCCCACGCATATAATATATTAATCCATAATAATAATCACTTACCCAAACTTACAAAATGATGATCTTGCCCAAAGAAGTGCCTTAGGGTTATTAGGGTTTGAGAGAAGATATCTTGTAATTATCTAGAAAGGCATGAGTTAGAATGAATTAAAAATCTGATTTTTGCCCTTTATATAGTACTCAAGTCATCCTTAGCCAATCCTTGGGCATTAAATGCCATATTTTCTTGGTCAAATGGAAGAATGGGTCATTTACCCTTTTGGGTCATGCCTTTTATTCCATTTTGGGCCTTAAATTGAGCCCAATTGCACATGTTAACTTAACCCATCAAATTCAATGTATAATCCACCATATATCTCATGTTAAAATAATTCCATAAATGTCTTGATAATATTCACACACAAATTTCATGTTCATAGCCCCAATTTCAAAAAGAAGAAATTCTAGCCACCCATGGCTTAATTGAACATAATTTGATAAAATACTTGCGATGAAGAATTAACCCCAACTCGAATGTCAAACTCGCTCAAGAGTAGCCCTACTATGATAGAATAATGTTACCATAACCCAATAGTCCTTTTTATGGACTTAAAATCGTAGAAAAAATCGGGCCAAAAGCACCCCGGCACGCCACCGGCCGCCCTAGACACTTACCACCTGCAGCGCCCTATGCCAAATTTTTGATTTCGACTTTTCTTTGCGGATTTGGTTGGATCTTTCAAGTCCCAACCTTTTGCTTACCTGTTATCTTTAGGATTCTTTGCTTGGATATCCCTTAAACCTCAATTTTCACCCCATAAATGCTCCACAAAGTCACAAACACCACTTACTACAAAGGTTTAATCACATTTACTAGTACAATATCAAATGTTCCATCGATAACAATGCAAAATACGTACTTATTGCTCTCTGATACAAGATCAAGTCCATAATATGAAGATTTCTGCAACAACAACAAGAAGACCCAAGAAATACAAGATTAACAAGTTAAACAACAATGCTAGTGAATTGAAAGAGCCCCACACGGCTTCACTAGACTTCAAGATCTCAAACACAACAACAACAAGATAATAAAAAGATAGTTATCTTGACATATAATATTCAAAGACTAAGAACCCTAACATCAAGAAAGGACCCTAAGACTAATGAATATAAACACCAAGTTCTTACTTAGACCAAGAGGAACTCAATGACCTCAAGATCCTTGTTTCTAGCCAAAATACAACACAAGTGTCTCTCTTCTTGTGGGCTGTTTTGAGAGAGAAAGAGAACCTAAAATATTACAAGTCTTGTGATACAAAATATTAATGGAAGAACTACCCAAATAACCCTAATATGTTCTGTTTATATTACAAGGCAAAATGAAGCAAAATGACTAACTTGCCCTTGTCTAGGCTGCCGCCCCTTGGAGTGTAAGTTTATTACACTTCAAGGTCCCACTTCACACTTAAAAACATTTAGATCCTTTGGAGTCTCAATGACCAACTCACACACGGCCATTTGCATGAACAAGGCTTGGAGTTTTTGTAATTCCCGAGCTTGGCTTCGTGTGAAAGGTCGTGTACTTGTGGAGCTTGTCCCACCCGTATCATCCTCTCCATCTTGAGAGGAATTTGACCTCAAATTCAGCATTTGGTCATCGTCAACCACACTCACGAGAGAGAGATCACAAACGTTGAAAGTGTGGTGCACTTGATATTCCGGTGGAAGGTCAATCTTGTAGGCGTTGTCATTGATCCTCTCAAGTACTTGGAAGGGACCATCACCCCTAGGCATCAATTTGGACTTTCTTTGGGATGGAAACCGATCCTTCCGAAGATGCACCCACACCCAATCTCCCGGTTCAAGAATCCTTGCCATGTCTTGGTTTTTCTTCTCAAGTTGAAGCCGCACCTTCTCATGTAACTTCTTCATAGAATCTGCCCCCTTGATTCCATCTAAGCTAATCATGAGATCACTTGGCAAAGGCGTTAAATCCAAAGGGGTGAGGGCGTTGAGGCCGTATACACACTCAAAGGGAGTCATTCCCGTACTTGAGTGTATGACACAGTTATAGGCAAACTCAATCAATGGTAAGTGCTCTTCCCAAGAAGTCATTTTTCCCTTAACCATAGAACGTAGCATAGCACCCAAAGTCCTATTTACTACTTCCGTTTGGCCATCAGTTTGTGGGTGGCATGACGTAGAGAACAGCAACTTGGTACCAAGCCTACCCCACATGGACTTCCAAAAGTGCCTTAGGAACTTAGAGTCCCTATCACTCACAATGGTCCTCGGGACACCATGCAATCTAACAACATTATCAACAAATAAAGAGGCCACGCTAGGGGCGTCATCACATTTAGAGCAAGGAATAAAGTGCATCATTTTAGAAAACCGGTCGACTAAAACAAAAATACTATCCCGACCTCGTCGAGTCCTTGGCAGCCCCAACACAAAATCCATAGATATATCAAGCCAAGGACGTAGAGGAGTGGGCAGCGGGGTGTACAACCCGTGAGGTAGGAGCCGAGATTTGGCTCTCTTGCATTCTACGCATTGGCCGCAAATCCTAGCCACATCCTTGCACATTTTGGGCCAATAGATTGCTCCTCCAATATTCCGAAGGTCTTTTCGACCCCAAAATGACCTATTAGACCGCCATCGTGTGCTTCCATCACAAACAATTCTCTCCAAGAGCTAGAGGGCACACACAATTGTCTACCTTTAAATAAGTAACCATCAAACTTGGCATAGGGGTTTGAACCCCTAGCCGAATTCCACTTGTCCCTACCCAAGTTTTCGCATTCCCAAAAGATAGGAGCAAAGTGAGGGTCCTTGGGATACAACTCTCTTAAACTCTCAAAACCCATCAATTTTGTTGACAAAGTGGACAAAAGCGCATGCTTTCTAGACAAAGCATCGGCTACTATGTTGTCCTTACCCTTTTTATATTGGATAACATAAGGGAAGGTCTCAAGGAACTCAATCCATTTGGCATGCCATTTGTTAGGCTTGTCTTGGGCCCGAAGATGCTTTAAGGATTCATGGTCCGTTCGGATCACGAACTCCTTAGGCCATAAGTAGTGTTGCCAAGTAGCCAAGACTCTAATCAAGGCATACAACTCTAAATCATACGTGGAGTAGTTTAGAGTTGCTCCTTTGAGATTTTCGCTAAAGTAAGCAATAGGTTTCAAATCTTGCATCAAAACAGCCCCTATGCCTACTTTACTCGCATCGCACTCGACCTCGAAGGTCTTATCAAAGTTGGGCAATTGTAACAAGGGTGCGGAGATGAACATAGCTTTCAAGGCTTCAAATGCCTTAGCTTGCTCGACACCCCACTTGAAGGGTTGTTCTTTCCGAATGACCTCTGATACAAGCAAGAAGACGCGGAAGCTAAAAGAACAAAGGAAACAAAGAAACAAGATAAACAAAGATAAAAGGGATAGAAAGGTAGACACAAAAGTGGAATCAAAGGCAACCAATTCTATAGAAAGAAAAGACCTCCTTCAAATATCCAAATAAGCACCTAAACCTATGAGAAAGACCTCAAGGGAATTAGATTCCCAAGCAACCCTCCTTTCTAAACTTGAAATAATCAAAAGTTTCAACAAGCTCTCAAACTCTCAAAAGAGTATTTAATATTCAACATTCATCAAGATAATCTACCCTAAAATGAGCTATTCTCCCTTATTTATAGTCTACACTAATAATTACAAAAATACCCTTAATGAAATAAGAGTCTTCTTTAGCATGAGGCTTGGATATCAAGAATAGTCACTTTACGTCTATAGCCTCTTTCTTCCCTTTTCGCCTTTCTTTCTTGTACTTCCACTTTAGCATATTCTCGAGCTTCAACTCTTCATTCCATGATATTGATGAGGCTCAGCTTGCACCATTCTCCCTTTCTTGAAAAGGATTAGTCCTCGAATCCAAACCTAGGAAAACCATAAGGAAGACAAACAAGAACAAGGGCCTCATAACATGAGGATTAGCACAAGGGTTAATAAATTCACCAACATACCAAGGATGCACAAACTTGTTATATAACCAAACATCAACTAGTCTCATGAAGAATAAATCTTCACATGTAGCACAAAGTACTTGGCTAGTCCAAGGATCAATAATTAAAGATATCATCAAGGAACCAATAGGTTTGAAACACCAACTAGGTATGCACACATTGGTTCTATACACAAAGCACAAATGATCTTCTATTTCAAGACAAAACCATTTTTGAGATGGATCCATGGCCAACTCCCACACATGCAAAGTGTCACTGGGGTCAAAAGGAAAGATTACCCATGCATCTTGATCAAGAAAACAACCATTTGTCCCAAATAAACTCCTATCAACATACGACGTACCCTCCCCACAAGAATGAGCATCATCATATGCAAATAGATAGTAAAGAAAGGTATCATGCAAAACAACTTCATCTAAGGTGTCCTCACGTGTAAGATCACTAGAAGACTCAAGAATATCAAGTATACTATCAAGAATTGGAACACTCAAAGAAGAAGTAGCAATTGATGAACACACATCACCTTCCTTCTCAACATCCCATAGTGGGTTATCATACAAAGTATAGCTCTCATGAATAGCTACATTACAATCACTATTCACACCACTAGGCACCAAACTAGGAGGGATCTCATCATCATCAAATAAGACATTATACTTAAAGTGAGAAGAATCAATGAAAGATGGAGAATTAAAGCATGTAATCTCATTCTCAAAAAGACAAATGTCATCTTTTAAGGCGGTTTCAAGCACATGAGTTCTATGAGCAAAACAAGCAATAGGATCTTCAATAAAAGATATGCTCAAAGAGTCGCTCCTACTCAATTGATCAACTTCATCAATATTACCACTAACTTGACGCTCAATAAGAACATCACAAGATCCCTCAAGTAGTGTACTACACGCAAAAGCTAGTTGATCAATACCAATATCACTTGATAATGAACTATCATTCAAAACACATGTATCAACACTAGGTGGACACAAATTGATCTTACTAGAAGAATCAATTCGGTCATCAATAGGATCAACTAGTGTATCCACATTCTCAACAAGCACATTATCAAACCATGGCAAAGAATCACATGACAATGTACTATCATTCAAGTCATAAGTGTCAACACTAGGTGGACACAAATCGATTTCACAAGAAGAATCAATTCGGTCATCAATAGGATCAACTAGTGTATGAACACTCTCAATATAGACATTATCACTATGTGGCAAAGAATTATTAAGTGCACATAAAGACAAGCTATCACTCACACTTTGTTCATTTGAAAATTCGACTTGTACTTCCACTTTAGCATATTCTCGAGCTTCAACTCTTCATTCCATGATATTGATGAGGCTTGGCTTGCACCAACCTCGGTCAAGGGGGCGGCTATGGTGCTAAATCCTTTGACAAACCTTCTATAAAAACTAGCCAACCCATGGAAGCTTCTTACTTCTCCAACGGTTTATGGGATTGGCCAATTTTTGATAGCATTTATCTTGGATTCATCTACTTTGACCCCTCTTGAACTAACAACAAAATCCACGAAAACAACTTCATTAACGCCAAAAGAGCACTTTTCCAGATTTGCATACAATTTTTCCTTTCTAAGGACATCAAGCACACATTGTAAATGCATCACATGCTCTTCTAAAAACTTACTATACACCAAGACATTATCGAAGTAGACAACAACAAACTTTCCAATAAATGGCCTCATCACATGATTCATTAGCCTCATAAAAGTACTTGGAGCGTTTGTTAGGCCGAATGGCATAACTATCCATTCATAGAGACCAAACTTGGTCTTGAAGGCGGTTTTCCATTCATCACCGGGTTGCATTCTTATTTGGTGATAGCCACTCCTTAAATCAATCTTGGAAAACAAACATGAACCATTCAACTCATCTAGCATGTCATCTAACCGAGGAATAGGGTGGCGATATTTTACCGTAATTTTGTTGATGGCTCGGCAGTCCACACACATGCGCTACGTTCCGTCTTTTTTGGGCACTAATAGCACCGAAACCGCACACGGACTCATGCTCTCCTTGACATACCCTTTGTTGAGGAGCTCCTCAACTTGACGTTGCAATTCCTCGGTGTCCGTAGGGTTGCTCCTATAAGCTGGCTTGTTTGGAAATTGTGATCCCGACACAAAGTCAATTTGGTGCTCAATTCCCCGAAGCGGGGGCAATCCTTGCGGAAGTTCCTTAGGAAATACATCCTCATAATCCTGCAACACACAAGAAATCAAAGGGGAAATGGAAGAATTAGTGGGGTTAGTATTAAAACAATGAGCCAAGAGTAACATAGGCGTGTCCTCATCATGATCCACGAAGAGTTCCTTCTTCCTAACCAACATCACCATGTTTTCTGTCCCCTTTTCCGTTGAGGCAGCCTTGGATGACCCCACTGCCCCACCTACGGAATTCCCTCCCTTTTCTCCCTTTTCGGATTCCTTTCCCTTTTCCTTCAATTCTCTCATCCTTTGCTGCCACTCATTTACTTGGGAAGGTGAAAGAGGATGAAATGTAACCTTTCGACCATCCTTCTCAAGTGTATATCGATTGGTCCTCCCATCGTGTTTGGTAGACCTATCATATTGCCAAGGTCTACCTAGCAACAAGTGACATGCTTGCATTGGTATCACGTTACAAAGCACTTCATCGTGGTAGTTTCCCACCTTAAACCGTATCACACATTGCCTTGCGACCCTTAATTCACCACAATCATTCAACCATTGTAACTTGTAAGGACTAGTGTGCGGGGTAGTTGGTAACTTCAAGAAATTTACCATAGCATTACTTACAACATTCGTACAACTACCACTATCGATCACCAAGGTACACACAATCCCCTTTACAAGGCATTTAGTATGGAATAGATTTTCCCTTTGGCTTGGGTCATCTATTGCCTTACTAATCATGACGCGCCTAACTACAAAGTTTGGAACCACACACTCCCCTTCTTGCGGATAAACATCTTCACTGTCATCACCATCATCTTCATGTGGTCCATCCTCGGCTTCCTCTCCATCTTGAGGCTCGGCCTCATCTTCTCCCCTTTCGGGGCCCACCTCCTCACCAAGGTAGTACAATCTCCCTTTTTGTAGGATCACATT
The DNA here is from genome assembly GCA_031232105.1 of Capsicum rhomboideum. Lineage (NCBI taxonomy): Eukaryota > Viridiplantae > Streptophyta > Magnoliopsida > Solanales > Solanaceae > Capsicum > Capsicum rhomboideum. The sequence goes on from CP124718.1 coordinate 60,630,859, forward strand.
GCGTCGGTTTGGACACTCATTGGCCTTATGCCCCCAACCTTGGCACTTGAAACATTGGAATCCCTTTGGGTTAGGATACTTGTGAGCCTCCGGTTTTGGTGGAATTTTGTGGACTGTTTTGGGCTCGGGCAGCCTCGTAGTGGCGGGTTGGTCCTTGTTTTTGGGCCATCCCGAGGGGACTTGACCCCTTGCCTTGAAAGATGATCTCTCCTTAAGTTCCCTTTCAATCTCAAGAGCCGCTTGGAAAATACCGTCAACGGTTTCAAACTTTTGAAGTGTTAAATGTGTAGAGATCTCTTTGTTCAACCCACACTTGAACCGGATGATGTCGTGACTGATTTGTTCCCCACGATGATCAAGTTTCAACATGAGTTGTTGAAACTCATCAAAATATGCCATCACACTCTTGTTACCTTGACGTAAGCCGTACAATCTAGCAATCAACTCATGGCGATATCTCTCGGGAAGGTATCGTTGCCTCATCAAGTACCTCAACCGATACCAAGGTGGTGGCTGCCCATCAATTAGTTCATTACCAAACCGCTTGACAAACTCCCACCAAGTGTTAACATAACCATCGAAATGAGATATACCATAGCATCCCTTCTTTTCTTCCGAGATATCATTTACTTGGAAAACTTTGTCACAAGCCGATTCCCAAGCTAAGTAGGCCTCGGGGTCACTTTCACCTTTAAAGATGGGTAGGTTCAACTTGATGGTGTTGATGCCTACATCTCTCTCTTGGTGTCGGTTTCCCCTTTCTCCATACCCTCGGTATCTCCTTGGATCTCCACGACCCCCTCTTACCTCCTCCTCCCTCATGTAAGCATCATCAAAGGCTCCATATCCTTCATACTCCTCTCTACCGTATCCTTCAAAGGGGGCTGGCCGGTTTTGGGCATTTTTGGACTTGATGTAGAGGAATTGGATTTTGTGGCCTTTGGTTTAATGGAGCTTGGAATGGAGGGTTCGGATTTTGTGGGGGTACTTGACGTCCAAATCCCTCTTGTGGAACTTGAGGAGTTTGGAAATGTATTGGTCTAGTGGGGTCACGGTTTGGAGGGAAAAGAGAGGTTTGGCTTGAGACATTTAGTGGAGCTTGAGGTACATTTAGCATTTGGTGCAATGTGTCGGGGGTGATGGTTGCGGAGGAAGTTCTATCATTCCCATTGGTAGATACATGTAGAGGAGTAGAAGAACGAGAGTTCCTTTGGCTCTCCACTTGTTCTAATCTCCCACTAATAGTTGACACTTCTCCCTTTATTGCTGCCAAATCCCCTCTCACGGCCCCAAATTCCGTATTCAACCTTTCAAGTGTCCGGGTAACGGCCTCAAGAGTGACCCTCATAGAGTCAAGTGCATTAGTATCCACGTTATGGGACGTGGTCCCTTCCATTGTCAAGGTATTATTCTCTTTGGATCACCACACGCTTGAGTTCCACAAGTGTTGTAAATTGGCTAGTAACCGTGAATCCTTTAAGGTATGAGTAAGCTCTTATCCGGAGTGGATTCTTGTCGGACTAGAACCAAAAAACAGCAACGTATTCAAAAGATAAAAGGCACTCAAGTAATCGTTGACACGAACAAACGGATTCAAAGGACTAATCGACAACCTAGTAGGAATGTACTAGTTTGTTAATTAGTTCTAGAACCAAGTAAGGGAAACCAAGAATCAACAATTAGCAACTAGAAGAATATCCAAAGTTGAGCTTATAGTGATGTGGCAGCATGTAAGTGGTCCCACACGTTTTTGCTTTTTTTTTTTTTTTTTTTTTTTCTGTCTCAAATCTGAAATTTTCAATACTCACACAACTTGTTATAGATGACAATGTGTTTTGGAGGGAAAGTAAAAGTCTTGTAGTCTTTCAACCTTTCAAACTCAAAGAGGTAAGATTTGACTATGCTAATCCCACAAAACAAGGTTCCGTGTTTTAAGGAAAAGTGGTTGTCAAGTCTTGGAAGAGATGTGTGCAAGTCTTCTCACCAACAACTCTATGACTTTTGTCTTACAACATGAACTCAACTTTCAACAGGATGAACAAGCTTATAAGATGAACACCTCAACAATCCCAACAACCTTTCAAGAACACAATATCAACTTCTTCAAGCATACAACACAAAACCAACAATTGTCATCAACAACATACAACCTACGGTCCACCTTTCAAGTTACCACAACAATGGTCAATATTTTAAGCTCAACTTTTAGATCTAGACACTTTAGTGTTGGTGAGAAAGAAAAACAACACTAGAACACACTAAACAAGTAAAATAACACCTAGATCTATACACATAACATCATTCTCGGCCAAGACACAATGGACTAATTTTCTCTTTTCTCTTTTTCTTTTGGCCGAGAGCAAGCCCAAGATGGGTAGTGTTGGAACACAATCGGTCTTTCTTTGATACCAAATGATACAAGATCAAGTCCACAATATGAAGATTTCAGCAACAACAACAAGAAGACCCAACAAACACAAGATTAACAAGTTAAACAACAATGCTAGTGAATTGAAAGAGCCCCACACGGCTTCACTAGACTTCAAGATCTCAAACACAACAACAACAAGATAATAAAAAATAGTTAACTTGACATATAATATTCAAGAGACTAAGAACCCTAACATCAAGAAAGGACCCTAAGACTAATGAATATAAACACCAAGTTCTTACTTAGACCAAGAGGAACTCAACGACCTCAAGATCCTTGTTTCTAGCCAAAATACAACACAAGTGTCTCTCTTCTTGTGGGCTGTTTTGAGAGAGAAAGAGAACCTAAAATATTACAAGTCTTGTGATTCAAAATATTAATGGAAGAACTACCCAAATAACCCTAATATGTTCTATTTATATTACAAGGCAAAATGAAGCAAAATGACTAGCTTGCCCTTGTCTAGGCTGCCGCCCCTTGGAGTGTAAGTTTATTACACTTCAAGGTCCCACTTCACACTTAAAAACATTTAGATCCTTTGGAGGCTCAATGACCAACTCACACACGGCCATTTGCATGAACAAGGCTTGGAGTTTTTGTAATTCCTGAGCTTGGCTTCGTGTGAAAGGTCGTGTACTTGTGGAGCTTGTCCCACCCGTATCACTCTCGAACCTAGGGTAAACATGGTTCAAGGTTATCAAGTAGGGTTGGGAAGGTACGGGGTGTTACAATATCCATACCTATGATCCGCCTTATTACGTCTAACCACCCATCATAACACTAATACTAAGTCCATATCTTCTATTCATCTGGTTACCATCATAGATTCTTTAGAATCCACTGACATTAACATCCATGGATTCCTCGGAATCCACCAACACGAACCACCTCTAATTAGGCATTTATTAGATTCTATACTATTTTTCAGGTATAATACTATTATTAATATTTGTGAGTGATCAACATCTATAACAATGCACCTTAATTACTTGACAAATTTTAATACCATAAAGCAACATCAAATTCTCATTCAAACAACCAGGTTTTTACCATTTTTATTCATTCCAACACTGTGCTCGCAGGCCTAAGCATGAAATATTTGGTCAATCTACGTCATGCCTATGCTTTTTTAATCCAGATCTAAACTATACAGTTAAACATAGCCTACCTGGATGCCAAACAGCTACTACAGAGGCATGAACGCGATATTCTGGTTCCGTGCTAGTGATTTCCAGCTTGAAATCCATGAGAAAATCATGGATTTTACCCTATTCAAGCATATTTGCCCCCTCTCCATTGCTCCATGTCCATGAGGCAACCCTGGGGGGGTTTAGAAGCCTCATTTGTTCTTTTTGCAACTGAAGAAGAGAAAGAAAATTAATAAAAATGGGGTTTGGTTTCTAGTTTCTGCCTTCGCCGTCCTGCTATAGTTGCCAGTAGGTCGCTATCACTTATCCGCTATAGCGGAAAATTTTTGCTATAGCGAGATGACATTAGTCCGACCCAAAATTTTAAATTTTAGCTAAGTTAATCCTTACTAGTTCGAGACCATATTTTCAAAACTCTCCGTTCCCTATGATCATAGATGAGGTTCCTTTAGTAATAATGGAATAGGTCGTTACAACTGCCCCATACACTCCACAATCTAATGTCATTGTGGAATAAAAGAATAGAATATTAAAGAAGATAATGAATGCCTTGTTGATATGTTCTGGTTTACCACAGTACTTGTGAGGGGAAACTATCCTTACAGTTAGTCAAATACTCAACTGAATACCCCATATCAAGACAAAATCCATTCTACATGAGAAATAGAAAGGAAAGAACCCCAGCTTGAAATATTTCAAAATGTTAGGATGTTTAGCTAAAGTACAAGTTTCTAACCCAAAAAGGTTAAAATAGTACCAAAAATAATTGACTGTGTTTTCATTGGATATGCAACCAATAGCAAAGCCTATTATTTTCTGATTTATAAATCTGAAAAGCCTGACATTAATGTGAGTACGATACTTGAATGAGATAATGCTGAATTTTAAAAAAAATGTTTATTTGTATAAGAATGAATGTGAGTTATCTAGCAAAATATCTAAATAACCTAGAGAAGAATCAAAGAAAAGTATACCTAATGAAGAGAATCCAAGACATAGCAAACATCAAACGTCATCAACTTTATTTGGTCCTAATTTCTTGACATTCTTAATGGAGAATGAGCCTGAAACTTTTAGGGAAGCAATGTCTTTCTCAGAAGCACAATATTGGAAAGAGAAAATCAATAGTGAAATAGAATCCATATTAAATAATCATACATGAGAATTGGTTGATCTTCCTCTAGGAAACAAACCTTTGAATTCTAAATAGATATTTAAAGAAAATAAAATGATGATGGCACTATTGTTAAGTATAAGGCAAGACTAGTTGTCCAAGAATTCAGACAACGAGAAGGTCTTGATTATTTCAACACGTACTCACCATTAACAAGAATCACATCTATTTGAGTATTGATACGTAATAACCATCGGTATGATTTTTAGAATTTTCTATATTTTGACTATGTTACCCTTTTATTTTATTGCTTTGTATTATTTATGAGTTACGAAAATATTTACATGGTCCCCAATGCATTCGGAAGTGATTTATATGTGGTTTTGAATAGCCTTTAAAGTGATTAGTTTAACTTCGATCAATATTTTGTAATCCGATCATCAGATGGTAATTCTGACAGTTCCTAGATCTAAAATGTCTATTTTCGGTTAGTAGCATAGTAGATTCGGGTCCCGAGGCCCTTTTGGTGATTTTTGAGTGTTTGATCAAAATCCTAGTTGTAATTGCCTAAAGTTGGTTTTGTATGTAACTCTTTGAAAATGATCTCTTTTGGTAAATCCTATGGTTCCGTTGAGTCTGAAATATCGAAATTAACCTAGTAGCATTATTGGTTTGTTTCTATGGGGTCCCAAATAAATCTCGAGGATCTATTCAGAGAATTTTGGATGTAGTAGTTGTTGTTTCTGGTGCAGGTATATTTTCTTCTTTGCATTCGCCACCCTAGCCCCGTATTTGTAAAGAAGAAATTCCTTGTGCATCGCATTCGTGGGGTTAGGACGTGATAACGATAAAGGATGAATGCGGGTCAGAATTTGAGTAATTTTTTCTCTTTCCGTTCTTGGCCAAGAGCTCACGTTCGTAAAGGTTCGGGTTGGGGCAACCTCATGTTCGCAACAAGGGGGTGGCGTTCGCAAAGGCCAATTGACCCTTGGACAGAATTTAATCTCCTTTTTTATCTAAACCTTATTCTTCTATTTTTAGAGCTTGGGAGCTCGGATTGGGACGAGTCCAGGTGGGTTTTTGAGATTTCTAATGTGAGTAAGTTTATAAACCTTGAATTTATCATTTCCCATCAATTTCTTTACAAATATACCGTCAAATTTTTGATTCAAACATATTTTTGGGAGTTTTATCCAGTAGAGTACAAAAGGGGTTTTTCTTCGATTTTAAGTTTGATTTATATTCGATTTTCCTTGGGTTTTTAGATTTATAACCTTAAAAGTATAAGGAACATGATTTTTAAATAAAATTTCATTTTTACCCTTTTATTTTTGAGCTGATTTTCAAAGTGGTTTTAGACTCAGAACCAAAATGCATCGATATGGGTATTGTTGGACTCCTTTTTACTTGTAGATATCATACTTGATTAGATTGGATGTGTTTGGTGGTAATTCATGAGAGTATAGCTTTCGATTGATGCTTTGGATGTGTTTTGGCTTACAGATCTTCTCTAAGGCAAGTTGAGATGTACCTTAACTCTTTTTTGAGGTGTTTATGTATTGTATGCTTATTTGCTTGCATTTTGTGAATCACATAGGATTTAGGGTTTCCACTTAGGTGAAATGGTGAGCATTTTCGTGGGTACCGGAGTCTATTGATTGGGGGTGTAGTTATGTAATTGTTTATCTTGCTTATTCTGGCTACTTGTGAATATGCTTAGAATAGATTATAGATGGATGACTTATTGTTCTTGAGTAATTGATAGTGGGTACCTATTTAAGAGCTTTAGTCATGTTTAGTGGATTTTTTTGTAATGATTGGGGTTTAACGACTATTTAGGGGATAATTATGCTATTATTGTAATAGTTGATGTAATTGTTGGGGTTTAGTATCTCTTAAGATTTGATGGATGATAGTATAGTTAAGTAGTTAAGAATGAGAATCTTGGTTTAGTTATTAGGTAAGCAAATGAAGATGATTCTTAGGGTACGTTGTTACCTAGAGTAGTTCTCCTCTTAGTAAATTTAGTCTAATGGTATCATATTTGGGAAAGGTGGGACTTATTATATGACAAGCTAGATTTGGACAAATTTTACTATATATTTGCATTGTTTGGATCGTTTACTATTTTCGTGTTGTCCGTGTGGGGGCTTATACGAATATTGTTATTGGCTTGAGAGATTATTATTATTGTAATGTCCGAGTGGGGGCTTGAATTGATATTATTGGCCTTATTGCTTTAATTTCCTTATTATTATTATGATGCTCAAGTGGGGGCTTGAATTGATATTATTGGCCTTATTGGTGTATTAATTGCCTTATTATTATTATGATGCCCGAGCGAGGGCTTGAATTGATATTATTGTCCTTATTTGTGAATTAAATTTCATTTATCATTATTGTGATGCGTAAGAGAGGGGCTTGGATTGAATATTATTGATGTCTTACATGACTCTTTATTCCAGTGGTGCCATACGATGGATTATATCATGAATTATTGACATATTGAGTTGATTTTGAGCTTATTTATACCTATATTGAGTTGATTATTCTTCACACTGAATGATTGTGAGCATCACATCCTCATTTCATCCATACATATTTATAAGATTGGTACTACTGAGGAACACTAATATTTAAAAGAAAATGAAACACTTTATAAAATGCCTTGACAGAGGGATGTGATACAAGATCAAGTCCACAACACACAATATACAGCAATCAGCCACGAAATCCAGCCAACCAACAACAAGAGCATCCAACAAACACAAGATTTAACAAGTTGAACACAATGCTAGTGAATCGAAAGAGCCCCACCCAGCTTCACTAGACTTCAAGATCTCAAAGACAACAACAACAAGATAATAAAAGATAGATAACTTGACATATAATATTCAAGAGACTAAGAACCCTAACATCAAGAAAGGACCCTAAGACTATTGAATATAAACACCAAGTTCTTACTTAGACCAAGAGGAACTCAATGACCTCAAGATCCTTGTTTCTAGCCAAGATACAACACAAGTATCTCTCTCCTTTGTGGACTGTTTTGAGAGAAAAAGAGAACCCTAAGTGTTACAAGTCTTGTGATTCAAATGTCAAAATGCAAGAACTACTCAAAATAACCCTAATGTGTTCTATTTATATTACAAGGTAAAATGAAGTCAAAAAGACTAGTTTGCCCTTCTCTAGGCTGCCGCCCCCTTGGAGTGTAATAAAAAGGTCCCACTTCACACTTAAAATATTTAGATCCTTTGGGGGCTCAATGACCAACTCACACACGGCCATTTGCATGAATAAGGCTTGGAGTTTTTGTAACTCCCGAGCTTGGCTTCGTGTGAAAGGTCGTGTACTTGTGGAGCTTGTCCCACCCGTATCATCCTCTCCATCTTGAGAGGAATTTGACCTCAAATTCAGCATTTGGTCATCGTCCACCACACTCACGAGAGAGAGATCACAAACGTTGAAAGTGTGGTGCACTTGATATTTCGGTAGAAGGTCAATCTTGTAGGCGTTGTCATTGATCCTCTCAAGTACTTGGAAAGGCCCGTCACCCCTAGGCATCAATTTAGACTTTCTTTGAGATGGAAACCGATCCTTCCGAAGATGCACCCACACCCAATCTCCCGGTTCAAGAATGAATTCCTTTCTTCCCTTGTTTGCCCTCCTTGCCATGTCTTGGTTTTTCTTCTCAAGTTGAAGCCGCACCTTCTCATGTAACTTCTTCATAGAATCTGCCCGCTTGCTTCCATCTAAGCTAATCATGAGATCACTTGGCAAAGGCGTTAAATCCAAAGGGGTGAGGGGGTTGAGGCCGTATACATACTCAAAGGGAGTCATTCCCGTACTTGAGTGTATGACACGGTTATAGGCAAACTCAATCAATGGCAAGTGCTCTTCCCAAGAAGTCATTTTTCCCTTAACCATGGAACGTAGCATAGCACCCAAAGTCCTATTTACTACTTCCGTTTGGCCATCAGTTTGTGGGTGGCAAGACGTAGAGAATAACAACTTGGTACCAAGCCTACCCCACATAGACTTCCAAAAGTGGCTTAGGAATTTAGAGTCCCTATCACTCACAATGGTCCTCGGGACACCATGCAATCTAACAACATTATCAACAAATAACGAGGCCACGCTAGGGGCATCATCACACTTAGAGCAAGAAATAAAGTGCGCCATTTTAGAAAACCGGTCGACTATAACAAAAATACTATCCCGACCTCGTCGAGTCCTTGGCAGCCCCAACACAAAGTCCATAGATATATCAAGCCAAGGACGTAGAGGAGTGGGCAGCGGGGTGTACAACCCGTGAGGGAGGAGCTGAGATTTGGCTCTCTTGCATTCTACGCATTGGCCACAAATCCTAGCCACATCCTTATGCATTTTGGACCAATAGAATTGCTCCTCCAATATTCCGAGGGTCTTTTCGACACCAAAATGACCCATTAGACCGCCATCGTGTGCTTCCCTCACAAACAACTCTCTCCAAGAGCTAGAAGGCACACACAATCGTCTACCTTTAAATAAGTAACCATCAAACTTGGCATAGGGATTTGAACCCCTAGCCGATTCCCACTTGTCCCTACCCAAGTCTTCGCATTCCCTAAAGATAGGAGCGAAGTGAGGGTCCTTGGGAAACAACTCTCTTAAACTCTCAAAACCCATCAATTTTGTTGACAAAGTGGACACAAGCACATGTTTTCTAGACAAAGCATCGGCTACTACGTTGTCCTTACCCCTTTTGTATTGGATAACATAAGGGAAGGTTTTGAGGAACTCAATCCATTTGTCATGCCGTTTGTTAAGCTTGTCTTGGGCCCGAAGATGCTTTAAGGATTCATGGTCCGTTCGGATCACGAACTCCTTAGGCCATAAGTAGTGTTGCCAAGTGGCCAAGGCTCTAATCAAGGCATACAACTCTAAATCATACGTGGAGTAGTTTAGAGTTGCTCCTTTGAGATTTTCGCTAAAGTAAGCAATGGGTTTCAATTCTTGCATCAAAACAGCCCTTATGCCTACTTTACTCGCATCGCACTCGACCTCGAAGGTCTTATCAAAGTTGGGCAATTGTAACAAGGGTGCGGAGATGAGCATTGCTTTCAAGGCTTCAAATGCCTTAGCTTGCTCGACACCCCACTTGAAGGGTTGTTCTTTTCGAATGACCTCGGTCAAGGGGGCTGCTATGGTGCTAAATCCTTTGACAAACCTTTTATAAAAACTAGCCAACCCGTGGAAGCTTCTTACTTCTCCAACGGTTTGTGGGGTTGGCCAATTTTTAATAGCATTTATCTTGGATTCATCCACTTCGACCCCTCTTGAACTAACAACAAAACCCAAGAAAATAACTTCATTAACGCCAAAAGAGCACTTTTCCAGATTTGCATACAATTTTTCCTTTCTAAGGACATCAAGCACACATTGTAAATGCATCACATGCTCTTCTAAAGACTTACTATACACCAAGACATCATCAAAGTAGACAACAACAAACTTTCCAATAAATGGCCTCATCACATGATTCATTAGCCTCATAAAGTACTTGGAGCATTGGTTAGGCCGAATGGCATAACCATCCATTCATAGAGACCAAACTTGGTCTTGAAGGCGGTTTTCCATTCATCACCGGGTTGCATTCTTATTTGGTGATAGCCACTCCTTAAATCAATCTTGGAAAACAAACATGAACCATTCAACTCATCTAGCATATCATCTAACCGAGGAATAGGGTGGCGATATTTTACCGTAATTTTGTTGATGGCCCGGCAGTCCACACACATGCGCCACGTTTCGTCCTTTTTGGGCACTAATAGCACCGGAACCGCACATGAACTCATGCTCTCCTTTACATACCCTTTGTTGAGGAGCTCCTCAACTTGACGTTGCAATTCTTTGGTGTCCGTAGGGTTGCTCCTATAAGCCGGCTTGTTTGGCAATTGTGATCCCGGCACAAAGTCAATTTGGTACTCAATTTCTCGAAGCGGGGGCAATCCTTGCGGAAGTTCCTTAGGAAATACATCCTCATATTCCTGCAACACACAAGAAATCAAAGGAGAAATGGAAGAATTAGTGGGGTTAGTATTAAAACAATGAGCCAAGAGTAACATAGGTGTGTCCTCATCATGATCCATGAAGAGTTCCTTCTTCTAACCAACATCACCATGTTTCCCGTCCCCTTTGTCGTTGAGGCAGCCTTGGATGACCCCACTGCCCCACCTACGGAATTCCCTCCCTTCTCCCCCTTTTCGAATTCCCTTCCCTTTTCATTCAATTCTCTCATCCTTTGATGCCACTCATTTACTTGGGAAGGTGAAAGAGGGTGAAGTGTAACCTTTCGACCATCCTTCTCAAGTGTATATCGATTGGTCCTCCCATCGTGTTTGGTAGACCTATCATATTGCCAAGGTCTACCTAGCAACAAGTGACATGTTTGCATTGGTATCACGTTACAAAGCACTTCATCGTGGTAGTTTCCCACCTTAAACCGTATCACACATTGCCTTGCGACCCTTAATTCACCACAATCATTCAACCATTGTAACTTGTAAGGACTAGTGTGCGGGGTAGTTGGTAACTTCAAGAAATTTACCATAGCATTACTTACAACATTCGTACAACTACCACTATCGATCACCAAGGTACACACAATCCCCTTTACAAGGCATTTAGTATGGAATAGATTTTCCCTTTGGCTTGGGTCATCTATTGCCTTACTAATCATGACGCGCCTAACTACAAAGTTTGGAACCACACACTCCCCTTCTTGCGGATAAACATCTTCACTGTCATCACCATCATCTTCATGTGGTCCATCCTCGGCTTCCTCTCCATCTTGAGGCTCGGCCTCATCTTCTCCCCTTTCGGGGCCCACCTCCTCACCAAGGTAGTACAATCTCCCTTTTTATAGGATCACATTGCGTCGGTTTGGACACTCATTGGCCTTATGCCCCCAACCTTGGCACTTGAAACATTGGAATCCCTTTGGGTTAGGATACTTGTGAGCCTCCGGTTTTGGTGGAATTTTGTGGACTGTTTTGGGCTCGGGCAGCCTCGTAGTGGCGGGTTGGTCCTTGTTTTTGGGCCATCCCGAGGGGACTTGACCCCTTGCCTTGAAAGATGATCTCTCCTTAAGTTCCCTTTCAATCTCAAGAGCCGCTTGGAAAATACCGTCAACGGTTTCAAACTTTTGAAGTGTTAAATGTGTAGAGATCTCTTTGTTCAACCCACACTTGAACCAGATGATGTCGTGACTGATTTGCTCCCCACGATGATCAAGTTTCAACATGAGTTGTTGAAACTCATCAAAATATGCCATCACACTCTTGTTACCTTGACGCAAGCCATACAATCTAGCAAGTAACTCATGGTGATATCTCTCGAGAAGGTATCGTTGCCTCATCAAGTACCTCAACCGATACCAAGGTGGTGGCTGCCCATCAACTAGTTCATTACCAAACCGCTTGACGTACTCCCACCAAGTGTTAGCATAACCCTCAAAGTGAGCTATAGCATAACTTCCTTTCTTTTCTTCCGAGATATCATTTACTTGGAAGACTTTGTCACATGCCGATTCCCAAGCTAAGTATGTCTCGGGGTCACTTTCACCCTTAAAGAGAGGTAGACTCAAGTTGATGGTGTTGATACCTACATCCCTCTCATGGTGTCGGTTTCCTCTTTCTTCATATCCACGGTATCTCCGTTGAACTCCTCTGCCCCCTCTCACCTCCTCCTCCCTTCATACTCCTCCCTACCATACTCCTCAAGGTGCGCTGGTCGGTTTTGGATATTTGGAATTTGATTTGGGGGTATTGGATTTTGTGGAGGTGGTGGTCTTTGGTTTAATGGAGCTTGGAATGGAAGGTTCTGATTTAGTGGTGGAATTTGACATCCAAATCCCTCTTGTGGAATTTGAGGAGCTTGGAAATGTATTGGTCTAGTGGGGTCACGGTTTGGAGGGAAAAAGGTGGCTTGGCTTGCGGCATTTAGTGGAGCTTGAGGTGCATTTAGCATTTGGTGGACTGTTTCGGGGGTGATGGTTGCGGAGGAAGTCCTATCATGCCCATTGGTAGAAACATGTAGAGGAGTAGAAGGACGAGAGTTCCTTTGACTCTCCACTTGTTCTAATCTCCCACTAATAGTCGACACTTCTCCCTTGATGGCTGCCAAGTCCCCTCTCACAGCCCCAAATTCCGAATTCAACCTTTCAAGTGTCCGGGTAACGGCCTCAAGAGTGACCCTCATAGAGTCAAGTGCATTAGTATCCATGTTATGGGACGTGGTCCCTTCCATTGTCAAGGTATTATACTCTTTAGATCACCACACGCTTGAGTTCCACAAGTGTTGTAAATTGGCTAGTAATCGTGAATCCTTTAAGGTATGAGTAAGCTCTTATCCGGAGTGGATTTTTGTTTGAAGACTCAAAGAATTCTTGTCGGACTAGAACCAAAAATAGCAACGTATTCAAAAGATAAAAAGGCACCCAAGTAATCGTTGACACGAACAAATGGATTCAAAGGACTAATCGACAACCTAGTAGGAATGTATTAGTTTGTTAATTAGTTCTAGAACCAAGTAAAGGAAACCAAGAATCAACAATTAGCAACTAGAATAATATCCAAAGTTGAGCTTAGGGGTGACGTGGCAGCATGCAATTGGCATTGGACCCACACAGTTTGTATATATAACTTATATGTATATTTTATTTTATTTTTTTGTCTCTCAAATCTGAAATTCTATATTCATACAACTTGTGATGGATGACAATGTTTTTTGGAGGGAAAAATAATAGTCTTGTAGCCTTTTCAACCTTTCAAACTCAAAGGGTGAGGTTTGACTAACTAGTCCCACAAAACAAGGCTCCTTGAATTAGGGAAGAGTGGTTGAGAAGACTAGGAAGTGATGGGTGCAAGTCTTTCACCAACAACTTTATGACTTGTGTTGCCACTTGAACACAACAAGATGAACAAGTTTAAAAGATGAACACCTTCATCAACTTCTTCAAGCACATAACACACAACCACCAATTTTTGTCATCAACAACATACAACTTTCAGCCACTTCAAGTCACCACAACAATGGTCAAGTTTTCAAGCTCAACTTTAGATCTAGACACTTTAGTGTTGGTGAGAAAGAAACCAACACTAGAAACACACTAAACAAGCAAAATAACACCTAGATCTAAACATACAACAACATTCTCGGTTTTGTCTTCAATGGACAGATTTCAGAATTTTTTTTTTTTTTTTTTGTTTAATCCGAGAACAAGCCCAAGATGGGTTGTGTTGGAACACAACCGGTCTTGCTTTGATACCAAATGATACAAGATCAAGTCCACAACACACAATATGCAGCAATCAGCCACGAAATCCAGCCAACCAACAACAAGAGAATCCAACAAACACAAGATTTAACAAGTTGAACACAATGCTAGTGAATCGAAAGAGCCCCACCCGGCTTCACTAGACTTCAAGATCTCAAAGACAACAACAACAAGATAATAAAAGATAGATAACTTGACATATAATATTCAAGAGACTAAGAACCCTAACATCAATAAAGGACCCTAAGACTATTGAATATAAACACCAAGTTCTTACTTAGACCAAGAGGAACTCAATGACCTCAAGATCCTTGTTTCTAGCCAAGATACAACACAAGTATCTCTCTCCTTTGTGGACTGTTTTGAGAGAAAAAGAGAACCCTAAGTGTTACAAGTCTTGTGATTCAAATGTCAAAATGCAAGAACTACTCAAAATAACCCTAATGTGTTCTATTTATATTACAAGGTAAAATGAAGCCAAAAAGACTAGTTTGCCCTTCTCTAGGCTGCCGCCCCCTTGGAGTGTAATAAAAAGGTCCCACTTCACACTTAAAACATTTAGATCCTTTGGGGGCTCAATGACCAACTCACACACGGCCATTTGCATGAACAAGGCTTGGAGTTTTTGTAACTCCCGAGCTTGGCTTCGTGTGAAAGGTCGTGTACTTGTGGAGCTTGTCCCACCCGTATCAGGATGTACCGGCAAGGTTGATTGAGATATGAGATTGAGATTGTGAGAATATATGGGTTGTGAAACCCCCATGGGTCCTGTCCTGGAAGCTTTATCTTAGAAGGTATATACGATACCATGCGATAGCTGCCATGCGATGGCTTATATCATTATCATCCCATCATCATCACTCCATCGTATTACATCACTTGCATTGCATTGCTTTACTTGGTATGATTTGGTATTACATTTAATTATTTACTTTCGTATTTTATTACTGTAATTGAACCTTGTTTGTGATATTGTGTATTCTACATTCATTTTATTACATTACATAATATTGTACCATCTCTTGGATGATTTAGAGGTTGAGATATTATGAGACGTAGGGTATGACTATGGCTTGATCAGAAAGACTATTGTGTCGCACCTATTGATAGCATGATATATACATATATATACACTCTTGCTATCTTATCCCAGATTACTGGTTGAACATGATGATTGAGCATAATATTTTGTGTTAGTGAGTCTCCCTATAAAATAACTTTCTTTGATTGTTGATCATAAAATAAGTAGTGTTGACTCACCTAGACTAATTTGCCTACCCTATTTATTGATATTCCTATGACTGTTGTGTTGGGTTACCCTATTAGGATGAAGTGGTGTATTTATTGGTTATACGTTGATGGGGAAATTTAAGTAGTTAGGGTGGTGGTTCTCGCCATCACTTTGGATTAGGGTCAGTTATTGACGAGGCTTGCTGAGTACTCATGTTTCGTACTCACCCTTTCTTTCCTTTCCTTTTTCATTTCTTTTGCACCCCATGAAGGTATTGGTTTGAGTAGCAGAGCGTACATTGTGTTTCCTCAGCATTGACATTGTGGAGATCGAGATAATGGCTGACGTCTCATAGAGCTTACCCGGATCTTTCTTCATTTGTCTTATGCTTCACTAGAATTTAAGATACTTTAGATTAATTAACTATATTTTGTATTAGAGGCTTGTAAAAGTGAAAACCAGACCTGGGATGTATCTTTGAATTATTTTCCAGCTTTAAATATTTAGGGATTACTCTATTCTTCTTCTTTCGCTTCTGATTTACTTTAATTATTTAGTTTGGGTTGGGATAGGCTTATGTCAAGACCCAACCCATGGATCATGCGGGCACCTACCTAACTCAACCCTATATAGGAGAACCCTTACTACCCACCCATTCATAAATAAACGACCTTTTAGAGAAAGAAAATTCCCTTAATCATAAATAAAACTCATGTTCATTACATTTAATGGATAAAACAATGCGGAAAAGAATTACTAGTGATTTCCCAAAACCTAATCTAAACCGATACAAAAGCACTAAGTAATGAATAAGAGAATCCAGGACACATCATCAATGTGAGAGTAAAAGACAGGAGCTATTGCAGAGTAACCATCATCGTACCTATAGAAACTCTAACTGAACTGCAACACGGCTATAATAAAAGTATTCTAAGTGTAGTATCAGTACAATCACACATATTGGTAGGTATCATCAGCCGACCAAGGTTAGAAACGAATAATAATAATAGCAAATAGAGAGGAAGTGATGACATCAGTTAAGGTTCTGGATACTAAACTTCCCATTTAGTTTATGGTATGTTGCTTTTAGTATCTCTGTGAGCTACCTTTCATTTAACATTTTTGTGTATCTTTGTCCTTTGACAATTTCTCCTTTTCGTAGATCTCCTAAGTCTTATCTTATTCCCCTCATAACCAATCCAATTGATCTACACTTGTCACTATCGTGACCCCAATATGAGTCGGCAAATTACAACTCATTCGACTTAAAAATTGAGAGAAATCATGTCCTCAATGCGAATTTGAATGCATTTTAATGTTAATTTGGTTTAATTTCAGGTTTAAGGACAAGAAGTAGTTGTCACGCCCAGAATTCCAATGGGGCAGACTGGGACCCGAAGCCGATAAGGCCCGAGAGAACCAATCTTCATCCATGTCCATTCACATGCATGCCATTCAAGAACATCACCATCACGTATATATACAAGATGCTAATAGCAGAAGTCATGGAAACATACATGTGATTTATACATATAAGACACTTGGCCGTTAGGGCCACCATGTCAAAATGGACATACATCCCTTACATTCATATTCCCACATAGGACTGTCTACAAAGTCTCTAACAGATGCATATACATAACTATCCAAAAGTCGGGACAATTCCCCGCTTTACACAAAATTATAATACCAAAACAAATGTACACATATGAATCGAAAAGCCCCGAACCAACTGGAGCTCACCAAAGATCGGCAAATGATCCACAACCTACTGTAGAGGTCTACTAGCACCTGTGCCTGCAGCAAGTAAGGTAAGTCCCCCAAGGGATATCAGTACGAAGAATGTACTGAGTATGTAAGGGTTATATGATACTGTATGATACATAAGTACTTCCATGAAATCAAGTATAAGAGAATAGTCAGTACAGATAAACCACCGATCTGCATATGTGGAACCATGTACATTACATCCTTTACTTCTTTTGCGTTTACATTTATTCATCATTATTTTTCTACCCATGCTAGGCTTTTCTGTCGCCCCTGGGATGAGATTAACCCATGCTAGGTATTTTAACCCCTGGGATGTGCTTAACCCATGCTAGGCTTTTCTGTCGCCCCTGGGATGTTTTTGTGATGACCCATGCTAGGCCTTTATGTCTCCCCTGGGATGTTACTGTGATAACCCATGCTAAGCTTTTATGTCGCCCCTGGGATGTTACTCAAGCATATACAAACAATGATACATTACTTCATTTCTTTACTTCTATGAGATTGATACATTGGTGATTGTACATTATTGGAACTTTGAAATATTAGCCAATGAACATGAGTCATGTGAATCACAATTGATCAATGAATAAGGAACATGTGAGTAACAATAATTAATAACCGGAAATGGGATACCTTAGAACATTTCGGAATGGAACAAGCACAATGATAATGTGAACACTATGTGCTGCAGAAGGATACGGAAAGAGTAACCTTACATACCTTATCTTCCCAATAAGAATACACAATCCTATATGTGAATACAATAGTGCAACTCCTTCCTTACGTTTCACTCTACAACACAAGTACATAACGGAGCTCACGTTAAAAACTAACTACCTTACACGCACATAAGACGACAATAAGTTACATGATTGCCCTATAACGTCATTTCACCCTTTACAATATCATTCATGGAATTATCATACCAACAATACCACAACATTCCATACATTGACCAAGACATCATAAACCAATAGCATGTCACACCAAGTTTATACTTTACACTTCTCCATCAACACAACATCACAATTACTCCATCAAGTCATCTCAATATGTTGCATAACAACAATCCCACACGTTATACATATAGAAAAAAACAAGTTAAGGACATAACCACACCATACATGTTGATATTTCATCCACACCATTAACTTCCATCAAAACCTCAAGTCTCCTTTCAAGTTCAAATCTCATAGATGACACATCTTTTAGCAAAAAGCAAAAGTGCACTACTCACACTTTTAGACATAACCATCATGATCTACACCATCTCTCATGCATATAATATATTAAAGCACAAGAATAATCACTTACCCAGGCTTGAAAAATGATGATCTTGTCCAAAGAGATGACTTAGGGTTTTGAGAGCTTAAAGAAATATCTTGTGGAAATGTCTAGATTGGCATGTGTGTGTATGTGAATAAAATCTGATTTTTCCACTTTATATAGGCTCTCAAGTCATCCTTAGCCAATTCTTGGCATTAAATGCCATGTTTACTTGGTCAACATGGAAGAATGGGTCATTTTCCCTTTTGGGCCATGTCTTTTAATCCATTTTGGGCCTTAAATTGAGCCCATTAACACATGTTAACTTAGCCCACCAAATTCGATGTGTAATACCCTAACAATCTCATGTTTAAATAATTCCATAAATGTTACGACAATATTCCACTCACGAGATTCATGTTCGTAGCCTCAATCACAAGAATAAGCAATTTTAGCCACTTATGGCTTAATTTAACATAATTTGATAAAATAATTATGACGATGAATTAACCCCAAATTGGATACCAAACTTGCTCAAGAGTAGTCCTACTATGATGGAATAATGCTACCATAACCCAAGAGTTCTCTTTATAGACTAATAATCGGCGAAGAAATTTTGCAAAAAGCACCCCGGCACGCCCCTGAGACTTAGCTGAATTTCAGCTCTGAAAACGGGGAGCCTGAGTGGCCTGGCACACCCCTGGGCGCGCCCCTTTGCTGCCTGTGCCATAAAATTTGGCAAAAAGCGGTCTGGCACGCCTCTGGGTGCGCCTGACCTTAAAAATGTGATTTTTTTCCTTTCTTCGACTTTTCTTTGCGGACGTTAGTACAATATCAATAGTCCATCAAAACCAATACAAAATATGCACTTATTGCTCTCAAAACTAAGGTAAACATGGTTCGAATACGACATATAAATGCGCCCTAGATCACCAAGCAAGTAGGGTCGAAAAGGTACGGGGTGTTACATCCTTCCCTCCTTAGAAACATTCATCCTCGAATGGTAATAACATCTTCTCAAGTACAACAAATGCATCTTTGTGTTAGCATATATACATATAAACATCTTCTCAAGTACAACAAATGCATCTTTGTGTTAGAATATATACATATACACATAATGCTTATAGATACTTACTTGTTATTGCTCTTCTTCCGCACTTTGAACTTTTTCTTCCGTGTGAAACAGATACGGGCACTTTGACTTCATCATTTCTTCCTCTTCCCATGTAATCTCTTCTACTTGTTGATTTCTCCAAAGTACCTTTACGGAAGCCACTTCTTTATTCCTTAACCTCTTCACTTGTCTATCCAGAATAGCAATCGGTATCTCTTCATAGGTGAGATCCTCCGTAACTTGTACATCTTCACTGGGAGAAATACGAGATGGATCTCCTATGCACTTTCAAAGTATCGAAACATGAAATACTGGATGAACTGTGGAGAGTTCTTGGGGTAGCGCAAATTCATACGCAACTTGCCCGAATCTTCGGACAATTTCATATGGCCCTATATAACGGGGACACAACTTCCCTTTCTTTCCAAATCGCATTACCCCTTTCATCGGTGACACCTTCAAGAATACTACCTATGGAGAACTCGAGCCCTCTTCTTCTAACATCTGCATATGATTTGTGTCGACTTTGGGCCGTTTGTAGCCACTGTTGGATAACTTTAACTTTCTCCATAGCTTGATAAATAAGATCTGGCCTAAGTAAAGTAGTTTCACCCGCTTCAAACCATCCAATTGGTGATTTATATTTTCTTCCGTATAAAGCTTCATAAGGTGCCATTTTGATACTTGAATGATAGCTATTGTTGTAAGCAAATTCAATAAGAAGCAAATGGTCATCCCAACTGCCTTGAAAATCTAACGTGCAAGCTCGTACCATATCTTCAAGTGTTTGGATAGTACGTTCTGCTTGTCCATCTGTCTGAGGATGGAAAGCCGTACTCAAATTCACTTGTGTACCCAAGCTCTTCTGAAAAGATCTCCAAAAATGTGAGGTAAATTGTGCTCCCCTATCTGATATAATGGAAATTGGAATACCATGCAATCGCAGTATCTCTTTAACATACAACCTTGCATAATCCTCAGTTGTATAGGTGGTCTTGACTGTTAGGAAATACGCTGATTTGGTAAGCCTGTCAACTATGACCCATATAGAATCAACTTTCCACAGTGTATGAGGCAAACCTGTGATGAAATCCATATTAATCATGTCCCATTTCCAGTCTGGAAGATTGATACATTGCATGTAACCTCAAGGTTTCTGATGCTCTACCTTTACTTGTTGATAATTCGGGCATTGAGCTACAAATTCTGCAATGTTCTTCTTCATGTTTCATCACCAATACATTTCCTTCTGCAATGTTCTTCTTCATGTTTCCCCACCAAGACATTTCCTTCAAATCATGGTACATTTTGGTGGCTCCCGGATGAATAGAATATCGTGAAGGATGCGCCTCTGTCATAATTCGTCTTCTCAGCTCATCTACATCCGGGACACATAATCTACCTTGGCATTGAAGTACTCCTTCTTGCATGAGATCAAACGCCTTTGTCAGGTCCTGTTGTATATTTTCTTTCAGTTGCAATAAAATAGGATCCGCATTCTGTTTCTCTTTCACCTCAGCTACTAAGGAAGATTCTGCTGCATTTTGCACAATAACCCCTTCATCTGGAGATTCAAGAAGACGAACTCCCAAGTTGGCTAGTTGATGTAAATCTTTGACTAGGTCTTGTTTTTCCATCAACTGGCCACTAGTGCTTCCTACTGCTTTGCTGCTTAATGCATCGGCCACCACATTCGCTTTCCCTGGATGATATAGGATATCAATATCATAGTCTTTCAATAGCTCAAGCCACCTCCGCTGCCTCAAATTTAAATCCTTCTGCTTAAACATATATTGTAAACTTTTGTGATCAGTGTAGATGTCCACATGAACTCCATACAAATAATGACGCCATATCTTTAAAGCAAATACCACAGCTGCTAACTCAAGATCATGTGTGGGATAATTTCTTTCATTTGGCCGCAACTGTCTTGAGGCATACGCTGTGACATTACCGTGCTGCATCAATACACACCATAGGCCAACTCCGAAAGCATCACAATATACTGCATAACCTTCGCTGCCTTTCGAAAGCACCAATACCAGTGTATAAGTCAATTTATCTTTCAGCTCTTGGAAACTTTTCTCACATGCATCATTCCATTGAAACTTGATTGCCTTGTGTGTAAGCTTCGTTAAAGGTGCAACAATGGAAGAAAACCCTTCAATAAACCTTCAATAATAACCTGCCAACCCAAGGAAGCTACGAATTTCTGTAGGCGTCGTAGGCCTTGGCCAATTTTTCACCGCTTCAATCTTTTGTGTATCAACCTGAATTCCTTCATCTGACACAATGCGACCCAAGAATGCTACATATTTCAACCAAAATTCATATTTAGAGAACTTTGCATACAACTTACACTCACGAAGAATCTGGAACACCTGTCGTGATTGGCATGGTCCTCTTGTGATCTTGAATAAACCAGGATGTCATCTATAAACACCGTCACGAACACATCTAGAAATGGCTTAAACACCCTATTCATCAAATCCATGAAAATAACTGGAGCATTTGTTAGTCCAAACGACATAACTACGAAGTCATAATGGCCATACCGTGTTCGGAAATTTGTCTTGGGTATATCCTTTTCTCTAACTCTAACTTGATGGTACCCAGACCTCAAGTCAATCTTTGAAAAACATTTGGCGCCCTGTAACTGATCAAACAAATCGTCAATTCTGGGGAGGGGATATTTGTTCTTGATTGTTACTTTATTCAATTGCCGATAGTCAATGTACATTCTCAATGTGTCGTCTTTCTTCCGTACAAATAATACCGGTGCACCCCACGGGAACATACTAGGCCTAACGAAGCCCTTGTCCAGCAAGTCTTTCAATTGCTCCTTCAATTCACGCAATTCTGCTGGAGCCATTCTATACAGGGGAATAGAGATAGGCTGAGTGCCTGCAATCACATCAATGCTAAACTCTACTTCCCATTATGGAGGCAAACCGGGAAGAACCTCACGAAATAAATCAAGGAATTCATTGACCACTGGAACCGACTGAGGAGTTAGCGGTTCCACATCAGTATCTTTCACTCGTACTAAGTGACATAGGTACCCCTTGGCTATCATTTTCCTTGCTTTAAGGTAGGAAATAAATTTACCTCTCGGTGCCCCCACATTACCCATCCATTCCAGCACATTCGTTTATGGAAAATGAAAATGTACTTTCTTAGCCCGGCAATCCATCGTGGCATAACAAGAAGCCAACCAATCCATACCCATTATGACATCAAAATCTACCATGTCCAGTTTAATAAGATCAGCCAGTGTATCATAACTACACACAGTTACCAAATAATTACGATATACTCTTTTTGTAACAATATATTCACCAACGGGTGTAGATACTTCAATTGACTTCATTAATAATTCTGGTGTTCTTTCAAATTTCGCAGCAATCAATGGAGTAACATATGACAATGTAGAACCCTGGTCATTCAATGCATATACATTATACGAAAATATGGATAATGTACCTGTGACGACATCAGGAGAAGCCTATAAATTCTGTCGGTCCACTAGAGCATAGGTGCGATTCTGGGTTCCACTAGAACTGGCTGCTCCTCTAGCACCTCGACCACGCCCAATAGGCTACACTCCTCTACCTAGGAAAGGAATCGATGATCATGATGCAACGATTGATCCCATAGGTCGTGCTATCCCACTCGTTCCCCTTTGTGGGCATTCTCTCATTATGTGCCTCGCCATACCCCACCAAAAACAAACATTTGTCCTCAACTGGCTTTCATCTAAATGATACCGTCCGCAGAGCTGACACGGAGGACAAGAAAATCCTACTGTCTGTGAACCTTGCAGCCCACTACTCTGCCCCAAATGGCTGCCTCTAAATCCCTGGAATTGGGATGAAGCACCTGCTTTAGGGGAAGAAAATGATGGTCTAGGCGGTCTAGGAAAAATCCAAGGCCTAGATTCCATTTGGGACACCATAGACTGTCCCATAGGTCTAGCCCTCTTTGACGGCCCTCGTTCAAATTCGAATACCCTTCTTATTTGCCTTTGGTCCTCCATCTTCTGTGCGAAAGCCTGAATTCTCGCTATATCCATATCTCTGTTCAAAGCAGTAATAGTGAAGTCCCTTACCAAATATGGCTCCAATCTTTTCGTATATCGATGGACCCTGTCTGTCATTGTGGCTACTATATTCGGAGCGTATCGAGCCAAATAATTAAACTACAAACTGTATTTTCTAACACTCAGATTCCCTTGACGGAGATTTAGAAACTAGTCTGCACGTGCCTCCCAGATCTCATATGGAAGATAATGATCAAGGAATGCCATTTTAAATTCTTCCCAATTAGGTGAATTTGCACCGATACCACGAGATTTCTTCCAATCTTCATACCACAATATAGCTTCTCCTTTTAATCTATAGGCCACAAGTTAAACTGTTTCTGCACCAGTCACGTGCACAATATCTAGAGCCCTTTGAATTTGGTCCACGAAGTCCTGTGGATCTGCTTTCGGATCTGGCCCAATGAATATGAGAGGGTCTAATTTCAGGAAATTATGTGTCCGCCGACTAGCTACTCTAGCCGTGTCATCCTCATTTATCATTGGACCAGCTCGTCCCTGAGTTTGTGCAACAACTATCTGAGTCAACATATCCACTGCATTTCTTAAATCCTGGTCAGTGGCATTCATAGGCGGTTCTGCGGGTACTTCTCTACCTCTTGGCTTTTCCAGAAATGGAAGGGTAGAAGGAGCCCGTGATGCAAACTCTTGTTCACCGCCACCTTGACTAGCTTGGTCAGGTGGCGATTTACTCGTCCCTTCTCCAGCAAGCATATCTACCTGCTTACCTTTACCCTTACCTCGTCTTTTAATCGACATTGTACAATAACAAAAAAAACCAATTCCAATGGTTAGATATGGTTCCACTACAATATTGGCTCTATTGCACGATCTAGATATGAAGAAAAGAAATAACTCCTACATGTCCCATAGCCTCCTATTGATAAATGTGGTGCACAACACATCCATAAGCAAGACTCTACTCAGACACAGCTTTGTAGACACCCTTAGGACAACCTGCTCTGATACCACTTTTGTCACGCCCCGAATTCCAATGGGGCGGACTGGCACCCGAAGCCGATAATGCTCGAGAGAACCAATCTTCATCCATGTCCATTCATATGCATGTCATTCAATAAACATCACTATCACGTATAGATACAAGATGCTAATAGCTGAAGTCATGGAAACATGTGATTTATACATATAAGACACTTGGCCGTTAGGGCCACCATGTCAAAATGGACATACATCCCTCACATTCATATTCCTACATATGTCTGTCTATAAAGCCTCTAACAGATGTATATACATAACCATCCTAAAGTCGGCACAAGTCCCCGCTTTATACAACATTACAATACCAAAACAAATGTACACATGTGACTCGAAAAGCCCCGAACCAACTGGAGCTTACCAAAGATCGGTAAATGATCCGCAACCTACTGTGGAGGTCTACTAGCACCTGTACCTGCAACAAGTAAGGTAAGTCCCCCAAGGGACGTCAGTACGAAGAATGTACTGAGTATGTAAGGCTTATATGAGACTGCATGATATATAAGTACTTCCATGAAATCAAGTATAAGAGAATTGTCACACCTCGTACATTTCCGAACCCATGAGACTACCTTAACATTTATGGAATTTTTTAAACATGAGAGGGTTGGTGAATTATGCATTAATTTGTTGGGCTTAAATGAATCTTGTGCTATTGGGCTCAATTGAGGCCCAAAATTAGACAAAAAGACATGGCCCAAGTGGAAATAACCCATTCTTGGCATTGACCAAGTAAGCATAGCATTTATGATCAATGTGTGGCTAAGTATGAGACTAAAATGGACTATAAAAGGGCACAGAAATCAGATTTTTATTCACCAAGACACACATGCCATTTCTAGACTTATCCAAAATAATTCTCATCTCACACAAACCCTAAGTCATCACTCTTTTGGACAAGATCACTCTCTTGCAAGCTTTGGTAAGTATTTATTCTCATGGTTTACTATATGATATTCTTAATTTGGTGTATAAATCATGTTGGTTATGATTGGCAAAGTGTTGGACAATTCACTATGTGTAAAACTGTCTATTTTTGCAATCGGAAAAGGGTTTTGCCTTGTAAACTTGAAAATGGACTTGTGGTTTTGAAGGAAGTGAACTTGATGGATTAAATATCAACATGTAAGATGTGGTTAGGTTCTTAACTTTCTCTCTTTATGTGTAACACTTGTGGGATTGTTGTTATGAAATTGGTCATGGAATTAGTGGCGTATTGACCGAAAAATGTCATTTTGGTGATGTTCATGTGTGTTGTGAAACCGTGATTGTTTGTTGGCATCCAAGTTGACCTAAAATATGTAAAGAGAAGCTTATTCATGGCCATGGACCATTTATTACAAAAAAAGACCTAAAAGAGACCTTTTTTGGCCGAAACAAGCATCCCCCCTCGCGTCTGGAGCACCTGCGGGCGCAGATGCCAACACAGGTAGCTCTGGACAAGGAAAGAGAGGCACCTGCGGCCGCATGTCATCCACCTGCAGGTGCAGGTGGCTCCACAGCCCAGTCCAGAATTTTATTTTGTGTGTTTTTGTCTCTCCTTGATCCCCGAAGCCTCCTATACCCTTCTTGGATGTAATTATCAACTTATGATACCTATTGAATGACTTTAAGGGGTCGTTTAGAGGCATGTTGGGTTATATCACTTATGGATTGTTGTTAATATGTTTTTATGACGGGTATTGAGGTGACTTGATGAAATATTTGTGACGTAGTATTAATAAGGAAGCGTAAAGAGTAAACTTGGTGTGACATGCTATTGGTTTATGATGCCTTGGTCAATGTGTGGAATGTTATGGTGTTGTTGGTATGGTAATGTAGTGGATTGTATTGTAAAGGCTGAAATGACGTTATATGGCAGTCATGTAGCTCATTGTCGTCTTGTGCACTTGTAAGGCAATTAATTGTTAACGTGAGCTCCGTTATGAACTTGTGTTGTAGAGTAACACGTAAAAAAGGAGCTGGACTATTGTATTCACACATAGGACTGTGTATTCATATTGGGAAGATGATACAAGATCAAGTATGTATCACAAGATTTCAGCAACACCAACAAGAAAACCCAACAAACACAAGATTAACAAGTAAGTAACAATGCTAGTGAATCGAAAGAGCCCCACACGGCTTCACTAGACTTCAAGATCTCAAAGACAACAACAACAAGATAATGAAAAGATAGATAACTTGACATATAATATTCAAGAGACTAAGAACCCTAACATCAAGAGAGGACCCTAAGACTATTGAATATAAACACCAAGCTCTTACTTGGACCAAGAGGAACTCAATGACCTCAAGACCCTAGTTTCTAGCCAAAACACAACACAAGCTTCGTTCTAGCAAGCTTGTGGCCGAATCTGCCTCTCAATGGAAGAGAGAGAGAAAGTGAAATATTACAAGTCTTTGTCTTGAAATTTCAATGAGAAAACTAAGGCAAAATAATTCTAGGCTTGTCTATTTATATTACAAGCCAAATGAAAGACAAAAATGACCTTATGGGCCATGTGGAGCAGCCGACCATGGAGTGTAAAAACATTACACTTCAAGGCCCATCTTCACACCTTAAAACATTTAGACCCTTAGGTGGTTCAATAACCAACTCACACACGGCCATTTGCATGAATACGGCTTGGAGTTTTTGTAACTCCCGGGCTTGACTTCGTGTGAATGGTCGGGTACTTGTTGGACAGCTTGTCCCACCCGTATCATCCTCTCCATCTTGAGAGGAATTTGGCCTCAAATTCAGCACTTGGTCGTCTTCAACCGCCTCCACGAGAGAAAGATCACAAACGTTAAAAGTGTGGTGCACTTGGTATTCCGGTGGAAGGTCAATCTTGTAGGCGTTGTCATTGATTTTCTCGAGCACTTGGAATGGACCATCACCCCTCGGCATCAATTTGGACTTTCTTTGGGATGGAAACCGATCCCTCCGAAGATGCACCCACACCCAATCTCCCGGTTCAAGGATGACTTTCTTTCTTCCCTTGTTGGCCCTCCTTGCCATGTCTTGGTTTTTCTTCTCAAGTTGAAGCCGCACCTTCTCATGTAACTTCTTCATAGAATCTGCCCGCTTGCTTCCTTCTAAGCTAATCATGAGATCACTTGGCAAAGGCGTTAAATCCAAAGGGGTGAGGGGGTTGAGGCCGTATACACACTCAAAGGGAGTCATTCCCGTACTTGAGTGTATGACACGGTTATATGCAAACTCAATCAATGGTAAGTGCTCCTCCCAAGAAGTCATTTTTCCCTTAACCATGGAACGTAGCATAGCACCCAAAGTCCTATTTACTACTTCCGTTTGGCCATCGGTTTGTGGGTGGCAAGAGGTAGAGAACAATAACTTGGTACCAAGCCTACCCCACATGGACTTCCAAAAGTGGCTTAGGAACTTAGAGTCCCTATCACTCACAATGGTCCTCGGGACACCATGCAATCTAACAACATTATCAACAAATAACGAGGCCACGCTAGGGGCGTCATCACACTTAGAGCAAGGAATAAAGTGCGCCATTTTAGAAAACCGGTCAACTACAACAAAGATACTATCCCGACCTCGTCGAGTCCTTGGCAGCCCTAACACAAAGTCCATCGATATATCAAGCCAAGGACGTAGAGGAGTGGGCAGCGGGGTGTACAACCCATGAGGTAGGAGCCGAGATTTGGCTCTCTTGCATTCTACACATTGGCCACAAGTTCTAGTCACATCCTTGCGCATTTTGGGCCAATAGAATTGCTCCTCCAATATTCCGAGGGTCTTTTCGACCCCAAAATGACCCATTAGACCGCCATCATGTGCTTCCCTCACAAACAATTCTCTCCAAGAGCTAGAGGGTACACACAATCGTCTACCTTTAAATAAGTAACCATCAAACTTGGCATAGGGATTTGAACCCCTAGCCGAATCCCACTTGTCCCTACCCCATTCTTCGCATTCCCTAAAGATAGGAGCAAAGTGAGGGTCCTTGGGATACAATTCTCTTAAACTCTCAAAACCCATCAACTTCGAAGACAAAGTGGCAACAAGCACATGCTTTCTAGACAACGCATCAGCAACAACATTCTCCTTCCCCCTTTTGTAATGAATTACATAAGGGAAAGTCTCAATAAACTCAATCCACTTAGCATGACGCCTATTCAACTTGTCTTGGCTCTTAAGGTGTTTCAACGATTCATGGTCCGTTCGTATCACAAACTCCTTAGGCCACAAATAATGCTGCCAATTGCCCAAGGCTCTAACAAGGGCGTACAACTCCAAATCATAAGTCGAGTAATTAAGAGTTGCCCCTTTGAGTTTTTCACTAAAATAAGCGACGGGCTTGCCTTCTTGCATTAAAACAGCCCCGATGCCAACCTTACTAGCATCACACTCCACTTCAAACATTTTATCAAAATCGGGCAATTGTAACAAAGGCGCCGAGATGAGCATAGCTTTCAAGGCTTCAAAAGCCTTAGCTTGCTCATCACCCCACTTAAAGGGTTGGTCCTTTCTAATAACCTCAGTCAAGGGTGCTGCTACGGAGCTAAAACCTTTGACAAACCTCCTATAAAAGCTTGCTAATCCATGAAAACTTCGGATTTCTCCAATAGTTTTAGGGATTGGCCAACTTCGTATAGAGTCTATCTTGGATTCGTCCACTTCCACGCCCCTTGAGCTCACGACAAAACCCAAGAAAATCACTTTATCAACACCAAAAGAACACTTCTCCATGTTGGCATACAACTTCTCCTTTCGGAGCACCTCAAACACACACCTCAAATGCATCACATGATCATCAATAGATTTACTATATACCAACACATCATCAAAGTAAACCACCACAAACTTCCCAATATAAGGCTTCATTACATGATTCATTAGCCTCATAAAGGTGCTAGGAGCATTGGTAAGGCCAAAGGGCATGACCAGCCACTCATATAGACCGAATTTGGTCTTGAATGCGGTCTTCCACTCATCACCGGGTTGCATGCGAATTTGGTGATAGCCACTCCTAAGATCCACCTTAGAAAACAAACAAGAGCCATGGAGCTCATCTAACATATCATCTAGTCTAGGGATTGGATGACGATACCTTATAGTGATTTTGTTGATGGCTCTACAATCGACGCACATGCGCCAAGTTCCGTCTTTCTTTGGTACCAAAAGCACCGGAACAGCACAAGGACTCATACTTTCTTTGATGTATCCCTTGTTGAGAAGTTCCTCAACTTGTCTCTCAAGCTCCTTAGTGTCCATGGGATTGCTCCTATAGGCCGGTTTGTTTGGAAGTTGTGAACCCGGCACCAAATCAATTTGGTGCTCAATTCCCCGAAGTGGGGGCAATCCTTGCGGAAGTTCTTTAGGAAATACATCTTCATAATCCTGCAACACACAAGAAATCAAAGGGGAAATGGAAGAATTAGCGGGGTTAGTATTTAAACAATGAGCCAAAAGCAACATAGGTGTGCCCACATCATGGTCCACAAAGAGTTCCTTCTTTCTAGCTAACATCACCACGTTTTCAGCCCCCTTTGAAGTTGAGGCAGTCACGGGTGACCCTACTGCCCCAACCACGGTTTCCCTTCCCTCTTCTTCTCTTTCGGATTTCTTCCCCTTTTCCTTCAACTCTCTCATCTTTTGGTGCCACTCATTTACTTGGGAGGGTGAAAGCGGGTGAAGTGTGACCTTTCGGCCATCCTTCTCAAGTGTATATCGATTGGTCCTCCCATCGTGTTTGGTAGACCTATCATATTGCCAAGGTCTACCTAACAACAAGTGACACGCTTGCATTGGTATCACGTCACAAAGCACTTCATCTTGGTAGTTTCCCACCTTAAAACATATCATACATTGCCTTGTGACCTTTAGTTCACCACAGTCATTCAACCATTGTAGCTTGTAGGGACTAGTGTGCGGGGTAGTTGGTAACTTCAAGAAGTTAACCGTAGCCATACTAACAACATTTGTGCAACTACCACTATCAATCACCAAGGTGCACACACTTCCCTTTACAAGACATTTAGTATGGAATAGATTCTCCCTTTGACTAGGGTCATCTATCGCCTTACTAATCATGACGCGCCTAACCACAAAGTTGGGAACCACACACTCCCCTTCTTGAGGGTAAACATCTTCGCCCTCATCATCATATGGCCCATTCTCGGGTTCCTCTCCATCTTGAGGCTCGGCCTCATCTTCACTCTTCTCAAGATCCACCTCTTCACCAAGGTAATACACCCTCCCTTCCCGAAGGACCACATTGCGTCGGTTTGGACACTCATTGGCTTTATGTCCCCAACCTTGGCACTTGAAACATTGGAATCCTTTTGGGTTAGGGTACTTGTGAGCTTCTTGTTTTGGAGGAAGTTTGGGGTCGGCCTTGGGCTCGGGCAGCCTTGGAAGGCTGGATTGCCCCTTGTTTTTGGACCAACCCGAGGGGGCTGGTACCCTTGCCTTAAACGACGACCTCTCCTTTAGCTCTTTTTCAACCTCAATAGCCGCTTGGAAAATACCCTCAACGGTATCAAACTTGTGAAGTGTCAAATGAGTGGAGATCTCCTTGTTCAATCCACACTTGAACCGGATGACATCATGACTGATTTGCTCCCCACGATGGTCAAGGTTTAACATGAGTTGTTGAAACTCATCAAAGTATGCCATCACACTTTTGTTACCTTGACGTAAGTTGTACAACCTTGCAAGCAATTCATGGCGATAACTCTCGGGGAGGTACCTTTGCCTCATCAAGTATCTCAATCGATACCAAGGTGGTGGCTGCCCGTCAACTAGTGCATTACCAAACCGCTTGACGTACTCCCACCAAGTGTTAGCATAACCCTCAAAGTGAGCTATAGCATAACTTCCTTTCTTTTCTTCCGAGAGATCATTAACTTGGAAGACTTTGTCACAAGCCGATTCCCAAGCTAAGTATGCCTCGGGGTCACTCTCACCCTTAAAGAGCGGTAGACTCAACTTGATGGTGTTGATGCCTACATCTCTCTCATGGTGCCGGTTTCCTCTTTCTTCATATCCACGGTATCTCCGTTGAACTCCTCTGCCCCCTCTCACCTCCTCCTCCCTCATGTAAGTATCATCAAAGGCCCCGTACCCATCATACTCCTCCCTACCATACTCCTCAAGGTGGGCTGGTCGGTTTTGGTTATTTGGAATTTGATTTGGGGGTATTGGATTTTGTGGAGGTGGTGGTCTTTGGTTTAATGGAGCTTGGAATGGAAGGTTCGGATTTAGTGGTGGAATTTGACGTCCAAATCCCTCATGCGGGGTTTGGGAATTCTGGAAATGCGTTGGTCTATTGGGGTCACGGTTTGGAGGAAAATAGGTGGTGTGGCTTGCGGCATTTAGTGGAGCTTGGGGTGCATTTAGCATTTGGTGGACTGTTTCGGGGGTGATGGTTGCGGAGGAAGTCCTATCTTGTCCATTGGTTGAGACATGTAGAGGAGTAGAAGGACGAGAGTTCCTTTGACTCTCCACTTGTTCTAATCTCCCACTAATAGTCGACACTTCTCCCTTGATGGCTGCCAAGTCCCCTCTCACGGCCCCAAAGTCCGAATTTAACCTTTCAAGTGTCCGAGTAACGGCCTCAAGAGTGACCCTCATAGAGTCAAGTGCATTAGTATCCACGTTATGGGACGTGGCCCCTTCCATTGTCGAGGTATTATACTCTTTAGATCACCACACGCTTGAGTTCCACAAGTGTTGTAAATTGGCTAGTAACCGTGAATCCTTTAAGGTATGAGTAAGCTCTTATCCGGAGTGGATTCTTGTTTGAAGACTCAAAGAATTCTTGTAGGACTAGGACCAAAAACAACAACGTGTTCAAAAGATAAAAGCACTCAAGTAAACGTTGACACGAACAAACGAATTCAAAGGACTAATTGACAATCTAGTAGGAATGTACTAGTTTGTTAATTAGTTCTAGAATCAAGTAAGGAAACTAAGAATCAACAATTAGAAACTAGAAAATTATCCAAAGTTGAGCTTAGGGGTGACGTGGCAGCATGCAATTGGCCTTGGGCCCACACGGTTTGTATATATATAACTTATATGTATTTTTTTTTTTTTTTTTTTGTCACAAATCTGAAAATCAATATTCATACAACTTGTGAAGTATGACAATGTGTTTTGGAGGGAAAAATAATAGTCTTGTAGCCTTTTTCAACCTTTCAAACTCAAAGGGTTAGGTTTGACTAACTATTCCCACAAAACAAGGCTCCTTGAATTAAGGAAGAGTGGTTGGCCAACTATGAAGTGATGGGTGCAAGTCTTTCACCAACAACTTTATGACTTGTCTTGCAACTTGAACACCACAAGATGAACAAGATGAACAAGTTTAAAAGATGAACACCTTACAACTTTCATCAACTTCTTCAAGCACATAACACACAACCACCAATTTTTTTTTTTCATCAACAACATACAACTTTCAACCACTTCAAGTCACCACAACAATGGTCAAGTTTTCAAGCTCAACTTTTAGATCTAGACACTTTAGTGTTGGTGAGAAAGAAACCAACACTAGAAACACACTAAACAAGCAAAATAACACCTAGATCTAAACATACAACAACATCCTCGGATTTGTCTTCAATGGACTGATTTCCGATTTTTTTTTTTTTTTTTTTGTTTAATCCGAGAACAAGCCCAAGATGGGTTGTGTGGGAACACAACCGGTCTTGCTCTGATACCAAATGATACAAGATCAAGTATGTATCACAAGATTTCAGCAACACCAACAAGAAAACCCAACAAACACAAGATTAACAAGTAAGTAACAATGCTAGTGAATCGAAAGAGCCCCACACGGCTTCACTAGACTTCAAGATCTCAAAGACAACAACAACAAGATAATGAAAAGATAGATAACTTGACATATAATATTCAAGAGACTAAGAACCCTAACATCAAGAGAGGACCCTAAGACTATTGAATATAAACACCAAGCTCTTACTTGGACCAAGAGGAACTCAATGACCTCAAGACCCTAGTTTCTAGCCAAAACACAACACAAGCTTCCTTCTAGCAAGCTTGTGGCCGAATCTGCCTCTCAATGGAAGAGAGAGAGAAAGTGAAATATTACAAGTCTTTGTCTTGAAATTTCAATGAGAAAACTAAGGCAAAATAATTCTAGGCTTGTCTATTTATATTACAAGCCAAATGAAAGACAAAAATGACCTTATGGGCCATGTGGAGCAGCCGGCCATGGAGTGTAAAAACATTACACTTCAAGGCCCATCTTCACACCTTAAAACATTTAGACCCTTAGGTGGTTCAATAACCAACTCACACACGGCCATTTGCATGAATACGGCTTGGAGTTTTTGTAACTCCCGGGCTTGACTTCGTGTGAATGGTCGGGTACTTGTTGGACAGCTTGTCCCACCCGTATCAGAAGATAAGGTATGTAAGGTTACTCTTTCCATATCCTTCTGCAGCACATAGTGTTCACATTGTCATTGTACTTGTTCCAATCCGATATGTCCTAAGGTATCCCATTTTCGGTTATCAATTATTATTAATCACATGTTCCTTACTTATTGATCAATTGTGATTCACATGTCTCACGTTCATTGACTAATGTTCCAAAGTTCCCGTTGTTCCAATAATGTTATGTTCCAAAGTTTCAATAATGTACAATCACCAATGTATCAATCTCATAGAAGTAAAGATATGAAGTAATGTATAATTGTTTGGTTGAGTAAAATCCCAGGGGCGATATAAAAGCCTAGCATGGGTTATCACAATAACATCCCAGGGGCGACATAAAAGCCTAGCATGGGTTATCACAGTAACATCCCATGGTCGATAGAAAAGCCTAGCATGGGTTAATCACATCCCAAGGGTTAAAATACCTAGCGTGGGTTAATCTCATCCCTTGGGCGACATAAAAGCCTAGCATGGGTAGAACGATAAAGATGACTAAATGTAAAGGCAAAAGAAGTAAAGGATGTAATGTACATGGTTCCACATATGCAGACCGGTGGTTTATCTGTATTAACTATTCTCATATTTGATTCCATGTAAGTACTTATATATGATGCAGTTTCTTATAGCCTTACATACTCAGTACATTCTTCGTACTGACGTCCCTTGGGGGACTTACCTTACTTTCTGTAGGCGCAGGTGCTAGTAGACCTCCACAGTAGGTTACTGGTCATTTGCAAATCTATGGTGAGCTCCAGCTGGTTTGGGGCTTTCCGAGTCATAGTTGTATATTTGTTTTGGTATTGTAAATGTTGTATAAAATAGGGAATTGTCCCGACTTTAAGTTGGTTATGTGTATGCATCCGTTAGAGGCTTTGTAGACGTATGTGGGAATAATGTATGTCCATTGTGACTTGATGGCCCTAACGGGCAAGTTTCGTATATAGCATATGTTTCCATGACTTCTGCTATTAGCATCTTATATCTATACGTGATGGTGATATTTCTTGAATGACATGCATATGAATGGACATGGATGAAGATTGGTTCCCTCGGTCTTTATCGGCTTCGGGTGCTAGTCCGTCCCATTGGAATTCAAGGCGTGACAAAAGTGGTATCAGAGCAGGTCGTCCTAGGGTGTCTACAAAGCTGTGTCCGATGTAGAGTCTTGCTTATGGATGTGTTGTGAACCACATTAATAAGTAGGAGGCTACAGGTGATAGCATCCGTGGAAGCTCAATGCCATTAAAGGGAAGATAATATCAAGACATTTTAATGGGCCTCAATTAGCAATGAAAACAAGTCTTATGATGGAAGAATAAGTACAACACAATGTTGATCTTTGGAGGCCCAAATTGAAGACCAAAAGAAGTTGGAATTATGGCCAAAATCTGTCCAAATAAGGAGAAATTTCAGCAGCCCAAAGTTGTGTTCTAGAAGCTTATTTAATGCTTTGTTGACTACATTTATAGCTTTAGTGGACCAATTGTTGGTAGTCTTCTATGCACCTAGGTAATTTCAGCTTATTTAATTTAGTTTGACCACCTAGGAAGTCTAGAATGTCTTTTAGATTGCAGCACCATTTACTCCTATATAAAGGAGTGTTTTCTTGTTTATTGTAACTAAGTTTGATTTAAATTAATAGTAGCAGCCTTTTGGCTTGTGGAGACCTTTTAAGGTTCTCTTTTGGGTTATGCCCTTTTTGTTCTACTTTGAACCATATCTTGGATTTCTTCAAATGATAAGATTCCTCGTTTGAGTTCCCTCCCTCCTATTCTAATTCTTCTACGTCTTTATTGATTCGCTATTCCTATTAAACAAGGTCTCAAGTATCTAATATTTGAGCTTGTTTCTTCTCTTTCTAGAATCAATTCCTCCCTCATTTCTAAAGTTCTTATTTATAAGTCTTCCGTTATCCGTGTTGTTATCAACAGGGCATTTAGGAGTTGTTTCTGTTCTTCAATTCTTAGATCGTGCATTAGAGCCAATATTGTAGTGGAATCATATCTAACCATTGGACTTGGTTTTCTTTTGTATAGTAACATGCCAATTACAAGATGAGGTAGGGGTAAATGATACAAGCAACAAAGAGGCGGAAGCTAAGAAGAACAAAGGAAACAAAGAAATAAGATAAAAAAGATAAAAGGAATAGAAAGGTAGACACAAAAGTGGAATTAAAGGCAACCAATTCTATAAAAAGAAGAGACCTCCTTCAAATATCCAAATAAGCACCTAAACCTATGAGAAAGACCTCAAGGGAATTAGATTCCCAAGCAACCCTTCTTTCTAAACTTGAAACAATCAAAAGCTTCAACAAGCTCTCAAACTCTCAAAAGAGTATTTAATATTCAACATTCATCAAGATCATCTACCCTAAAATGAGCTATTCTCCCTTATTTATAGCCTACACTAATAATTACAAAAATACCCTTAATGAAATAAGGGTCTTCTTTAGCATGAGACTTGGATATCAAGAATAGTCACTTTACGTCTATAGCCTCTTTCTTCCCTTTTTGCCTTTCTTTCTTATACTTCCACTTTAACATATTCTCGAGCTTTAACTCTTCATTCCATGATATTGATGAGGCTCGGCTTGCACCATTCTCCCTTTCTTGAAAAGGATTCATCCTCGAATCCAAACCTAGCAAAACCATAAGGAAGACAAACAAGAACAAGGGCCTCATAGCATGAGGATTAGCACAAGGGTTAATAAATTCACCAACATGCCAAGGATGCACAAACTTGTTATATAACCAAACATCAACTAGTCTCATGAAGAATAAATCTTCACATGTAGCACAAAGTACTTGGCTAGTCCAAGGATCAATAATTAAAGATATCATCAAGGAACCAATAGGTTTGAAACACCAACTAGGTATGCACACATTGGTTCTATACACAAAGCACAAATGATCTTCTATTTCAAGACAAAACCATTTTTGAGATGGATCCATGGCCAACTCCCACACATGCAAAGTGTCACCGGGGTCAAAAGGAAAGATTACCCATGCATCTTGATCAAGAAAACAACCATTTGTCCCAAATAAACTCCTATCAACATACGACGTACCCTCCCCACAAGAATGAACATCATCATATGCAAATAGATAGTAAAGAAATGTATCATGCAAAACAACTTCATCTAAGGTGTCCTCACGTGTAAGATCACTAGAAGACTCAAGAATATCAAGTATACTACCAAGAATTGGAACACTCAAAGAAGAAGTAGCAATTGATGAACACACATCACCTTCCTTCTCAACATCCCATAGTGGGTTATCATACAAAGTATAGCTCTCACGAATAGCTACATTACAATCACTATTCACACCACTAGGCACCAAACTAGGAGGGATCTCATCATCATCAAACAAGACATTATACTTAAAGTGAGAAGAATCAATGAAAGATGGAGAATTAAAGCATGTAATCTCATTCTCAAAAAGACAAATGTCATCTTTTAAGGCGGTTTCAAGCACATGAGTTCTATGAGCAAAACAAGCAATAGGATCTTCAATAAAAGATATGCTCAAAGAGTCACTCCCACTCAATTGATCAACTTCATCAATATTACCACTAACTTGACGCTCAATAAGAACATCACAAGATCCCTCAAGTAGTGTACTACACGCAAAAGCTAGTTGATCAATACCAATATCACTTGATAATGAACTATCATTCAAAACACATGTATCAACACTAGGTGGACACAAATTGATCTTACTAGAAGAATCAATTCGGTCATCAATAGGATCAACTAGTGTATCCACATTCTCAACAAGCACATTATCAAAACATGGCAAAGAATCACATGACAATATACTTTCATTCAAGTCACAAGTGTCAACACTAGGTGGACACAAATCGATTTCACAAGAAGAATCAATTCGGTCATCAATAGGATCAACTAGTGTATGAACACTCTCAACATAGACATTATCACTATGTGGCAAAGAATTATTAAGTGCACATAAAGACAAGCTATCACTCACACTTTGTTCATTTGAAAATTCGAAAGTGTCAAGTTTAACTATTTTACCTTGAAGCTCACAAGAAAGGTCTTCTTTACCTTGGGATGAGAATCCCCTCAATGCATTGGTACACTCTTCAAGTCCTTGATGAGGATTAGTGAAAGTTGGTGGAAAGATAAGTTGCAATCGATTAATTCGAGTACTCAACCGATCCAACCGTCCTTCCATTCTGGTAGAGAGAGTGGTGAACAAGTTTAACAATTCACCCAAAGTGGGTTCCCCGATGGGAACTTGGTTTTTCTTTTCATGACCTTCCATTGTTACCTATTTAAGACACTCAACCAAAGCAAACAAACATGTTAGGTTAGTTAAAATAGACTCACAATCACTCAAGAATCGCACCTTTATTTGCCTCACAAATTGCTTCGGCCAATGATTGCATCTTGTTTAGTCCAATGAGTTGCAAGGGTCCAATCTCTACTTGAGATCAAGAATGGATTCTTGTTGACTCAAGAAAGAAAGTACAAAAGCTAAGGACGAGAACCAAGAAGTTTTCAAGAGAAAATAAAGAAGAAAAGCTAAAAGAAAGTAACACAAAAAAAATCGGACTCAAAGAAAACTAAGCAACAAAAGTAGAAAAATTACTTGTTGTTGCTTAATTTGATGAATCAAAGAGATGATTTGATGTTTTAAACTAGTTAACAAGTGATTAAAGATGTTAATTACCTGTTAAATAGTTGAGGAATCGAAAGACAAAGAGAACAAAAAAAGAATCACGAAATTTGGACACTTAGAAAAATTTTGAGGCCTTGAAGAAGTTCATCACTTTAAAGGGGTTTAATTTGATGATTAAAAATAGTTAACAAGTGATTAAAGATGTTAATTACTTGTTAAATAGATGAGGAATCGAAGGAGAAAGAGAACAAAAAAAGAATCACGAAGTTTGGACACTTAGAACAATTTTTAGGTCCAAAAAACTTTAGGACCCCAAAAAAAAAACCAAGTGTTGAAACCTGAGAAATTTCAGCTCTCTGAAGTTGCTGTCCACGCGCCACGTGGTGCGAGTGGACTGGAGGGGCGCTGAGTTGGCTGATGTGTGGCAGTCAACGGTTGACTTTGACCGTTGACTGCTGACGTGGCAGATGACGTGGCAGTCCAAGTGGATTTTTTTTTTCCAGATTTTTAATTTTTTATTTATTTATTTTTTTTTTCAAAATTCCACAAATGGACCTTCTAACACTTTGACCAACTTTGACTTAAATATTTTGGATCAAAGTATATTTTTTTCTATCTTCTTCTCCAAGAACAAAATGAAGAAGTTGAAGAACACCAACAAAACCCCCAACCTTTAAATGCTCATAACTTCTTCGTTTTTGCTTCAAATTCAATAAAATTTTCGCCCACGTGTTCCTTTCAATGCCACAAACAAACCCCACTAATTTTTAGCTTTCAAAATCAAGCCAAAAATAAACTCACTTTTCAAAATCCACAAAGTTTCAAAAGCTCAAAACTCTTTAATGGTATCTTCAATTCTACAACTCCGAATTGAACGAAATTTGAGATCTAGACTCACAAGACACTAGGGAATCAAGATCTAGTATCAAAAACAACAAATCAAAACAAAAAAAATTCGGGTTTTTTTTTTTTTTTTGACGATTTTTTTTTTTGATTTTCAAGATAACAATCCCAAGATTGATTTTGTTGGAACAAAATCAAATCTCGCTCTGATACCAAATGATACAAGCAACAAAGAGGCGGAAGCTAAGAAGAACAAAGGAAACAAAGAAATAAGATAAAAAAGATAAAAGGAATAGAAAGGTAGACACAAAAGTGGAATTAAAGGCAACCAATTCTATAAAAAGAAGAGACCTCCTTCAAATATCCAAATAAGCACCTAAACCTATGAGAAAGACCTCAAGGGAATTAGATTCCCAAGCAACCCTTCTTTCTAAACTTGAAACAATCAAAAGCTTCAACAAGCTCTCAAACTCTCAAAAGAGTATTTAATATTCAACATTCATCAAGATCATCTACCCTAAAATGAGCTATTCTCCCTTATTTATAGCCTACACTAATAATTACAAAAATACCCTTAATGAAATAAGGGTCTTCTTTAGCATGAGACTTGGATATCAAGAATAGTCACTTTACGTCTATAGCCTCTTTCTTCCCTTTTTGCCTTTCTTTCTTATACTTCCACTTTAACATATTCTCGAGCTTTAACTCTTCATTCCATGATATTGATGAGGCTCGGCTTGCACCAGTAAAGGTAACAAGGTAGATATGCTCGCCGGAGCAGGAACGAGTAAATCACTACCTGACCAAGCTAGTCAAGGTGGCGCTGAACAGGAGTTGCCATCACGGGCTCCTTCTACCCTTCTATTTTTGAAAGAGTCAGGAGGTAGAGAAGTACCCGCAGGACCACCTATGAATGCCACTGACCAGGATTTAAGAAATGCATTACATATGTTGACTCAGCTAGTTGCGGTACAAACTCAGGGATGAACTGGTCCAATGACAAGTGAGGATGATGCGGCTAGAGTAGCTAGTTAGCGGACACAGGATTTTCTAAAATTAGACCCTCCCATATTCACTGGGTCAGATCCGAAAGCAGATCCACAGGATTTCGTGGACCAAATTCAAAGGGCTCTAGACATTATGCACGTGACTGGTGTAGAAACACTTGAATTGCGGCCTATAGATTGAAAGGATAAGCTATATTGTGGTATGAAGATTGGAAGAAATCTCGTGGTATTGGTGCAAATCCACCTAGTTGGGAAGAATTTAAAGTGGTATTCCTTGATCACTATCTTCCCTATGAGATCCGAGAGGCTCGTGCGAATCAGTTCTTAAATCTCCGTCAAGGGAATTTGAGTGTTAGAGAATACAGTCTGCAGTTTAATTCTTTGGCTCGATATGCTCCGAATGTAGTAGCCATAATGACAGACAGAGTTCATCGATATTTGGACAGATTGGAGCCATATTTGGTAAGGGACTGCACTATTACTGCTTTGAATAGAGATATGGATATAGCGAGGATTTAGGATTTCACACAGAAGATGAGGGACCAAAGGCAAAGAAGAAGGGTGCACGAATTTGAATGAGGGCCGTCAAAGAGGGCTAGACCTATGGGACAGTCTATGGTGTCCCAAGGGGAATCTAGGCCTCGTATTTTTCCTAGACTACCTAGACCATCATTTTCTTCCCCTACAGTAGGTGCTTCATCCCAATTCCGGGGATTTAGAGGCAGCCATTTTGGGCAGAGTAGTGGGCTGCAAGGTTCACAGACAGCAGGATTTTCTCGTCCTCCGTGTCAGCTCTGCGGACGGTATCATTTAGATGAAAGCTAGTTGAGGACAAATGTTTGTTTTTGGTGGGGTATGGCGAGGCACATAATGAGAGAATGCCCACAAAGGGGAACGAGTGGGATAGCACGACCTATGGGATCAACCGTTGCATCATCATCATCGGTTCCTTCCCTAGGCAGAGGTGTACAGCCTGCGGGCCGTGGTATAGGTGCCAGAGGAGCAGCCAGTTCCAGTGGAACCCAGAATCGCACCTATGCTCTACTGGACCGACAGAATTTGGAGGCTTCTCCTGATGTCGTCACAGGTACATTATCCATATTTTTGTATAATGTATATGCATTGATTGACCCGAGTTCTACATTGTCATATGTTACTCCATTGATTGCTGCAAAATTTGAAAGAACACCGAAATTATTAACTAAGTCAATTGAAGTGTCTACACCAGTTGGTGAATATATTGTTGCAAAAAGAGTATATCGTAATTGTGTGGTAATTGTGAGTGGTCATGATACATTGGCTGATCTTATTGCATTAGACATGGTGGATTTTGATGTCATAATGGGTAAGGATTGGTTGGATTCTTGTTATGCCACAATAGATTGCCGAGCTAAGAAAGTATATTTTTATTTTCCACAAATGAATGTTCTTGAATGGAAGGGTGATGTAGGGGCACCGAGAGAAAAATTTATTTCCTATCTGAAAGCAAGGAAAATGATTGCCAAGGGGTATATATGTCACTTAGTCTGAGTGAAAGATACTGATGTGGAACCATTAACTCCTCAGTCGGTTCCAGTGGTCAATGAATTTCTTGATGTATTTCCAAAGGATCTTCCAGGTTTGCCCCCAGAACGGAAAATAGAATTTTGTATTGATGTGATTCCAGGCACTCAGCCTATCTCTATTCCCCAGTATAGAATGGCTCCAGCAGAATTATGTGAATTAAAGGAGCAATTAAAAGACTTAATGGACAAGGGCTTCATCATGCCTAGTATGTCCCCGTGGGGTCTATCAGTATTATTTGTATGGAAGAAAGACAACACATTGAGAATGTGCATTGACTATCGGCAATTGAATAAGGTAACGATCAAGAACAAATATCCCCTCCCCAAAATTGACGATTTGTTTGATCAGTTACAGGGTGCCAAATGTTTTTCAAAGAACGACTTGAGATCGGGTTACCATCAAGTCAAGGTTAGAGAAAGAGATATACCCAAGACAGTTTTCGAATACGGTATGGCTATTATGATTTTTTATTTATGTCATTTGGACTAACAAATGCACCAGCCATCTTCATGGATTTGATGAATAGGGTGTTTAAGCCATTTTTAGACGTGTTTGTGACGGTGTTTATAGATGACATCCTGGTTTATTCAAGATCACAAGAGGACCATGCTAATCACTTACGATAGGTGTTGCAAATTCTTCATGAGCGTAAGTTGTATGCAAAGTTCTCGAAATGTGAATTTTGGTTAAAATTCGTCGCATTCTTGGGTCACATTGTGTCAGATGAAGGGATACGGGTTAATACACAGAAGATTGAAGTGGTGAAAAATTGGCCAAGGCCTACGACGCCTACGAAAATTCGTAGCTTCCTTGGGTTGTCAGGTTATTATCGAAGGTTTGTTGAAGGTTTTTCTTCCATTGCTGCACCTTTAACGAAGCTTACACACAAGGCAGTCAAATTTCAGTGGAATGATGCATGTGAGAAAAGTTTCCAAGAGCTGAAAGATAAATTCACTTCTACAACGGTATTGGTACTTTTGGAAGGCACAGAAGGGTATGCTGTATATTGTGATGCTTTCGGAGTTGGCCTAGGGTGTGTATTGATGCAGCACGGTAATGTAATAGCATATGCCTCACGACAATTGCGACCACATGAGAGAAACTATCCCACACATGATCTTGAGTTAGTAGCTGTGGTATTTGCTTTAAAGATATGACACCATTATTTGTATGGAGTTCATGTTGATATCTATACTGATCACAAAAGTTTGCAATATATCTTTAAACAGAAGGATTTGAATCTGAGGCAACGGAGGTGGCTTGAGCTATTGAAAGATTATGATATTGATATCCTATATCAACCAGGAAAAGCAAATGTGGTAGTTGATGCATTGAGTCGCAAGGCAATAGGAGGAACTAGTGGCCAATTGACGGAAAAGCAAGACTTAGTCAAGGATCTACATCAATTAGCCAGCTTGGGGGTTCGTCTTTTTGAATCCTCAGATGAAGGGGTTATTGTACAAAATGCAGCAGAATCTTTATTAATAGCTGAAGTGAAAGAGAAGAAGTTTGCGGATCCTATTATTACAGCTAAAAGAGAATGTACAACAGAGTTTGACAAATGCATTTGATATTACGCAAGAAGGAATACTTCAATGCCAAGGTAGATTACGTGTACCGGATGTAGATGAGTTGAGGAAACGAATTATGACATAGGCGCATCATTCATGATATTCTATTCATTTGGGAGCTACCAAAATGTACCATGATTTAAAAGAAATGTATTGATGGGGAAATATGAATAAGAACATTGCAGAATTTGTAGCTCAATGCCCAAATTGTCAACAAGTAAAAGTAGAGCATCAGAAACCTGGAGGTTACATGCAATATATCAATCTTCCATTCTGGAAATGGGATATGATTAATATAGACTTCATCACAGGTTTGCCTCGTACACTACGGAAATTTGATTCCATATGGGTCATAGTTGACAGGCTTACCAAGTCAGCACATTTCCTACCAGTCAAGACCACCTATAAAGCCAAAGATTATGCAAGGTTGTATGTTAAAGAAATAGTGCGATTACATGGGATTCTGATCTCCATTATATCAGACAGGGGAGCTCAATTTACTGCATATTTTTGGAGATCTTTTCAAAAGAGCTTGGGTACACAAGTGAATCTGAGTATGACTTTTCATCCTCAGACTGATGGACAGGCTGAACGTACTATCCAAACACTTGAAGATATGCTACGAGCTTGCACGATAGATTTTTAAGGCAGTTGAGATGACCATTTGCCTCTTATTGAATTTGCCTACAATAATAACTATCATTCATGTATCAAAATGGCACCTTATGAAGCTTTATATGGAAGGAAGTGTAGATCACCAATCGGATGGTTTGAAGCAGGTGAAACTGCTTTATTTGGGCCGAATCTTGTTCATCAAGCGATGGAGAAAGTTAAAGTGATCCAAAAGCGGCTACAAACGGCCCAATGTCGACACAAGTCCTATGCTGATGTTAGAAGAAGAGGGCTCAAATTTGCCATAGGTGATTGGGTATTCTTGAAGGTGTCACCAATGGAAGGCATAATGAGATTTGGGAAGAAAGGGAAGTTGAGTCCCCGTTATATAGGGCCATATGAAATTGTCCGAAGATTTGGGCAAGTTGCGTATGAATTAGTATTACCACAAGAACTCTCCACAGTTCATCCAGTATTTCATGTTTTGATGCTTTAAAAGTGCATATGAGATCCATCTCGTATTACTCCCATTGAAGATGTACAAGTTACGTAGGATCTTACCTATGAGGAGATACCTATTGCTATTCTGGATAGACAAGTGAAGAGGTTAAGGAATAAATACATAGCTTCCGTAAAGGTACTTTTGAAGAAATCAGCAAATAGAAGAGATCACATGGGAAGCTGAAGAAATGATGAAGTCAAAGTACCCTCATTTGTTTCAAATGGAAGAAAAAGTTCAAGATACGAGATTGGAGAAATAACAAGTAAGTATTTATAAG
The DNA here is from genome assembly GCA_031232105.1 of Capsicum rhomboideum. NCBI lineage: Eukaryota > Viridiplantae > Streptophyta > Magnoliopsida > Solanales > Solanaceae > Capsicum > Capsicum rhomboideum. The sequence goes on from CP124718.1 coordinate 60,675,792, forward strand.
CATTAAGTATATATATATGATAACATGAAGAATGATCCTAGACTTGCAATTGTTTAAATTGAATAATGTCAGTAACATTCGCAGACGAATGTTTCTAAGGGGGGAAGGATGTACCACCCCATACATTTCCGAACCCATGAGACTAACTTAACATTTATGGAATTATTTAAACATGAGAGGGTTGGTGAATTATGCATTAATTTGTTGGGCTTAAATGAATCTTGTGCTATTGGGCTCAATTGAGGCCCAAAATTAGACAAAAAGACATGGCCCAAGTGGAAATGACCCATTCTTGGCATTGACCAAGTAAGCATAACATTTATGATCAATGTGTGGCTAAGTATGAGACTAAAATGGACTATAAAAGGGCACAAAAATCATGTTCTTATTCACCAAGACACACATGCCATTTCAAGACCTATCCAAAATAATTCTCATCTCACACAAACCCTAAATGATCACTCTTTTGGACAAGATCACTCTCTTGCAAGCTTTGGTAAGTATTTATTCTCATGGTTTAGTATATGATATTCTTAAGATGGTGTATAAATCATGTTGATATGATTGGCAAAGTGTTGGACAGTTCACTATGTGTAAAACTGTCTTTTTTTGCAATCAAAAAAAGGTTTTGCCTTGTAAACTTGAAAATGGACTTGTGGTCTTGAAGGAAGTGAACTTGATGGATTAAATATCAACATGTAATATGTGTTTATGTTCTTAACTTTCTCTCTTTATGTGTAACACTTGTGGGATTGTTGTTATGAAATTGGTCATGGAATTAGTGGCGTATTGACCGAAAAATGTCATTTTGGTGATGTTCATGTGTGTTGTGAAACCGTGGTTGTTTGTTGAAATCCAAGTTGACCTAAAATATGTAAAGAGAATCTTATTCATGGCCATGGACAATTTATTACAAAAAAGGACCTAAAAGAGACCCTTTTTGGCCGAAACAGGCATCCGCCCTTGCGTCTGGAGCACCTGTGGGCGCAGATGCCAACGCAGGTGGCTATGTACAAGGACAGAGGGGCACCTACAGCCGTATGTCATCCACCTGCGAGTGTATGTGGCACCACAGCCCAGTCCAGAATTTTGTTTTGTGTGTTTTTTCTCTCTTTGATCCCCGAAGCCTCCTATACCCTTCTTGGATGTAATTATCAACTTATGATACCTATTGAATGACTTTAAGGGGTCGTTTAGAGGCATTTTGGGTTATATCACTTATGTATTGTTGTTAATATGTTTTCATGACAGGTATTGAGGTGACTTGATGGAATATTTGTGACGTAGTGTTAATAAGGAAGCGTAAAGAGTAAACTTGGTGTGACATTCTATTGGTTTATGATGCCTTCGTCAATGTGTGCAATGTTATGGTGTTGTTGGTATGGTAATACAGTGGATTGTATTGTAAAGGCTGAAATGATGTTATATGGCAGTCATGTGGCTCATTGTCGTCTTGTGCACTTGAAAGGCAATTAGTTGTTAACGTGAGCTCCGTTATGAACTTGTGTTGTAGAGTAACACATAAAGAAGGAGCTGGATTATTGTATTCACACATAGGACTGTGTATTCATATTGGGAAGATAAGGTATGTAAGGTTACTCTTTTCGTATCCTTCTACAGCACATAGTGTTCACATTGTCATTGTATTTGTTCCATTCCGAAATGTCCTTAAGGTATCCCATTTTCGGTTATCAATTGTTATTAATAGCATGTTCCTTACTCATTGATCAATTGTGATTCACATGTCTCACGTTCATTGACTAATGTTCCAAAGTTCCCGTTGTTCCAATAATGTTATGTTCCAAAGTTTCAATAATGTACAATCACCAATGTATTAATCTCATAGAAGTAAAGATATGAAGTAATGTATAATTGTTTGGTTGAGTAACATCCCAGGGGCGATATAAAAGCCTAGCATGGGTTATCACAGTAACATCCCAGGGGCGACATAAAAGCCTAGCATGGGTTATCACAGTAACATCCCAGGGGCGACATAAAAGCCTAGCATTGGTTAATCACATCTCAAGGGTTAAAATACCTAGCATGGGTTAATCTCATCCCTGGGGCGACAGAAAAGCCTAGCATGGGTAGAACGATAAAGATGACTAAATGTAAAGGCAAAAGAAGTAAAGGATGTAATGTACATGGTTCCACATATGCAAACCGGTGGTTTATCTATACTGACTATTCTCTTATATTTGATTCCATGGAAGTACTTATATATGATGCAGTTTCTTATAGCCTTACATACTCCGTACATTCTTCGTACTGACGTCCCTTGGGGGACTTACCTTACTTGCTGCAGGTGCAGGTGCTAGTAGACCTCCATAGTAGGTTGCCGGTCATTTGCAGATCTTTGGTGAGCTCCAGTTGGTTCGGGGCTTTCCGAGTCACAGTTGTACATTTGTTTTGGTATTGTAAATGTTGTATAAAGCGGGGACTTTTCCTGACTTTAAGTTGGTTATGTGTATGCATCTGTTAGAGGCTTTGTAGACATATGTGGGAATATGAATGTAAGGGATGTATGCTTATTTTGACTTGATGGCCCTAACGGCCAAGTTTCGTATATAGCATATGTTTCCATGACTTCCGCTATTAGCATCTTGTATCTATACGTGATGCTGATGTGTCTTGAATGACATGCATATGAATGGACATGGATGAAGATTGGTTCTCTCGGGCCTTATCGGCTTCGGGTGCCAATTCGTCCGGTTGGAATTCGAGGCATGACAAGAATAGTCAGTACAGATAAACCACTGGTCTGCATATGTGGAGCCATGTACATTACATCTTTTACTTCATTTGCCTTTACATTTATTCATCTTTATCGTTCTACCCATGCTAGGCTTTTCTGTCGCCCCTGGGATGAGATTAACCCATGCTGGGTATTTTAACCCCTGGGATGTGATTAACCCATGCTAGGCTTTTCTGTCGCCCCTGGGATGTTTCTGTGATAACCCATGCTAGGCTTTTATGTCGCCCCTGGGATGTTACTGTGATAACCCATGCTAGGCTTTTATGTCGCCCCTGGGATGTTACTCAAGCATATACAAACAATGATACATTACTTCATTTCTTTACTTCTATGGCAAATATGGAAGAAGAATTTGGTATATTTCCTCTTTCTTATACTATGAGTAGCTAATTTTCTAAACTTGGGGTTAGGCATTGTTGAGTATTGATTATTGTGTGGGTGGTGATTAGTTACCTTTTTATTCGATTGTATGCTATGATTTTAGCTAAATCTCTGCGTTTTACCTAATAGGTTGGGGTTGCAAACTTGGCCTATCTTCGGATCTCTTGTCTTGCTTGAAAAAGAAGCCAATAGTGATGAGATTTAGTTGACAAAACTTGAGTTACACTCATTTAAGTGGTGATGCTAGAAATAGATTACCCATATTGAGGTTATTGATTGTTTGGCAGTGTAGACACTTGGGTGTTCGAGAGAAACCCATGTGAAGTTTAGTGGTGGGTTGAGAAATTACTATCAATACCTAAGACCAAGCCTAGTCATATCTAGCAATCAAATCCTAGGTGTATTTTCACTCACTATGTATGTAACTACTCTCAAGAAGGCATTACCCCAAGTGCTTTAACTTATTAATTGCAATCTTATAGCGTTTAATTTGACAAACTAACATTGAAATTGTTAACCAGATACGAAATTGTTCAAAACAAAACCCCCCATTTTACTTTATAGTTTAATTCTTAGCATTGTGTGACAACTTATAGTTGCTTGTGGCACTTGAGAGTGAAGTTATTGCTCTCATTCCCTGTGGATTTGATCCCGACTCCTAAGTTGGGTAAAAGTATTGCTAACGACCGTGTACATTCATGATAGGGTGCATTTGAGCATTATCAAAATGACGTCGTTGTCGGAGAATAAAATGTAGCATTCATTCTTTGTAGTGTTATAAGTTACTTTTGTTAGCCGTGGTGTAAACTTTACTTTCTTTGTTATTTTTGTTTTGTTCAGGTAATAATCTAGGTTTTCATGAAACAATGAGTCTAAATGAGAGTGATTCCTCCTGCTTTGATGGACATCTTGAAGATGAGGATCACCTAGGGGATGCAGGAAGGGCAAGTGCCATCTGCATCCCACCCACGGAGGGTAATGGAGTGTTTCATGTTATAAGCGTAATGCTCTTCTTGCTTTAGATGAAGGGTCTATTTGGTGGTCATGCTTATGAAGACTCCATCTTTTATTTGAAGAACTTTATTGATATGTGTCTCCCGTTCGACATTGTTTATATCTCACAAGAGTCCATCTGCTTGAGACTCTTTCTATTTTGTTGACCGGTGATACGGTGTTTGTAGTTGTGGGAATTTTCTGTGGGTTCTATAACTTCATGGGTTGTGTTGACGGAAGCATTTCTAGACCGATTCTTTCCACCACCCCGTATGCTCCAATTGTGGGATGAAATCATAAATATTTGATAATTGAGTAGAGAGCCATTGCATGAAGCACGGAAAAGGTTCATTAAGAAGTTGTTTCAATACCCAAACCATGAGATTCCAGAAAAAATGCTTCTCCAAATCTTCTATAGAGCATTAGATCAATTGAACAAGATGGTAGCGGATAATACGACCGGAGGATCTATTATTAAACAAAGTTATGGAGTTGCGTTTGCTTGATTGGATCAAGTGACAAAACAAAACTGAGCATGGCACACAAGAGATATGGAGGTGGCTGTGGGGGCTCCTTTCACATCTTCTATGGGCTAAGAACAAAGGAAGAAGGATTAGGAGAGAGATAAGAATATGGCCAACGTAATGACATAATTAGATCTCCTCACTAAATATGTAATAGGCTCAACTCTAAAGAAGGTCAATGTCGTTGCTTCTAAGGGTACTAAAGCGCATAAAGATAATGATGCACAGGCTATTGATAAAGAAATTTGGTACTTGTCAAACCAAACGGGGGGTTCTCGACCTACCTATCAAAGGCAAGGCGGGAATTAAGGTTGGAAGAAAAGGGACCGAGTTTAGAAAGACCGTGATTAGAGAGACCATAATCGTGATAGAGATTGGAGGGATAAGGAGAGAGGTAGGGACCACGATTGGAGAGAAAAAGAGTGTGACTGTGATAGATACATTCCTCCGCATGATCGAGCCAAAGGTAAAAAGGTAACCTCTATTGATCTGGAGAAGTATAAGAATGAAATTTTTCTTACACGTATCCTTATGGTGGTTGAAGAAAGTGATAAGATGCTGAGAAGAATGAGGAGCAACTTTTTATAACTTAATCAAATGGTTACCTCACATTCAGCCTCCATCAAGCAACTTGAAACACAATTAGGCCAAATCTTAGCACATCTAAATGCAAGGCAAAAGGATGGATTACCTAGTGACACCATAATGAATTTGAAAAATGGCTCTCATATCATGGAAATTGTCACAAGGAGTGGTAAAACTCTTGGTAATGATGTAGTGAGTCTTAATGACAACCCTAATGAGAAAGGAGTTGATGAACAAGCTAGTGGAAAGATAAAGCAACTTTATAAGTCAAGCGAAGATGTCACTATTCCAAATGAGCCAAGTGTTGAGAAGTCGAGATTAGTGGAAGAGAAGGTTGAAAGCGAAAAAGTACCACAAGCGGTTGATAGTAATATTTCAAAACCGGATGAAAACCCAGTTGTCTCAAGGCCACAAATCAAAATCACTCCTCTATTCCATAAAGGCTCAAGAATAAGGAGGATGATTCAAAGTTCAAAAAGTTTCTTTCAAAATTTAGCAACCTATCAGTTAATATACCATTGTTGGAAGTCTTACAAGAGATGCTCGGGCATGCTAAATTCTTGAAGGAGTTAGTAACAAAGAAGTGAGTCATGGATTTTTAAATAATTGAAGTGTCCCATAATTATAGTGCGATCATGTATAGCACGATGGTTGTGAAGAAGGAGGATCTGGGAGCTTTTACCATCCCATGTACTATCAAGGTGTATAAATTCAGAAAAACTTTACGTGATCTTGGGGCAAGTATTAATTTGATGCCATTAGCCGTGTTTCGAAAGCTAGGTTTTGGTGCTCCCAAGCCAACTACAATGAGGCTTTTAATGTCCGACCATTCTATAAAGAAGCCTATGGGACTGTTGTATGATGTACTTGTGAAGGTGGACCATTTTATTTTTCCAGTTGATTTTGTGATCTTGGATTGCGAAATTGACCATGAGGTCATTATTCTTGTTAGGCCATTCTTGGCTACCAAATGGTCTTTAGTCGATATTGAGTATGGTGAAATGAAATTCTAAGTAAACAATGAAGAAGTGTTATCCAACGTATGAAGCAACCTATGGATTTATAAGTCATCTCCATAATTGATGACAAAGTGGTTAATGTTATCGAGAAAGATTTTGTTAGTGAGCCTTTGGTGGGAGTCTTATGGAACCTTGAGAGCGAGGAGATTGAAGAATATGATGAAATTGTTGTATCTTTAAAAGGTATTGGGTCCTCTACTAGAAGTCCTTGCAAGTTGGACCTTAAGCTCAAACTATTGCCACCTCATCTTCGTTATGTGTTTTTGGGGGAAGGTGAGACCCTACCCATTATTGTTATCGGAGACTTGTTGTCTTAGTAAGTTGAAGAATTAATGTTGGTGGTGAGATGGTATATTAGGGCTCTTGGATAGACCATAGCCAATATTATCAGGATTCCCCTAGGTATATGTACCCATAAAATCAAACTTGAGCCCGAGTTTGTAGCAAGTTTAGAACATCAATAGAGGTTAAACCCTCCAATGCAAGAGGTTGCGAAGAAAGAAGTCATCAAGTGTCTTGACGCGGGTGTTGTCTATTTTATCTTGGATAGTACTTGGGAAATCACGGTTCTCATTTCCCTGTCACGAGTTGGAGAGTGTGTATTGATTATATGAAGTTGAATTCATGGATGAAGAAGGATCACTTCCCCATGCCCTTTATGGACAAATGCTTGATAAACTAGTGGGAATGGGTTGGAATTATTTTCTCGATGAATACTCGGGATACAATCAAATTTCAATAGACTCGAAGACCAAGACAAAACCATATTCACATGTCCCTATGGAACATTTGCCTTCAAGTGCATGCCCTTTGGGTTCTGCAATGGCTACTTTTCAATAATGTATGCTTTCTATCTTTTTGGACTGGTGATACAAGATCAAGTCCACAATATGAAGATTTCAGCAACAACAACAAGAAGACCCAACAAACACAAGATTAACAAGTTAAACAACAATGCTAGTGAATCGAAAGAGCCCCACACGGCTTCACTAGACTTCAAGATCTCAAACACAACAACAACAAGATAATAAAAGATAGATAACTTGACATATAATATTCAAGAGACTAAGAACCCTAACATCAATAAAGGACCCTAAGACTAATGAATATAAACACCAAGTTCTTACTTAGACCAAGAGGAACTTAATGACCTCAAGATCCTTATTTCTAGCCAAGATATAACACAACTGTCTCTCTTCTTTGTGGGCTGTTTTGAGATAGAGAGAGAGAACCCAAAATATTACAAGTCTTGTGATTCAAAAATAATAATGGAAGACTACTCAAATAGCCATAATATGTTCTATTTATATTACAAGGCAAAATGAAGCAAAATGACTAGCTTGCCCTTTGTCTAGGCTGCCGCCCCTTGGAGTGTAAGTTTATTACACTTCAAGGTCCCACTTCACACTTAAAAACATTTAGATCCTTTGGAGGCTCAATGACCAACTCACACAACAAGGCTTGGAGTTTTTGTAATTTCCGAGCTTGGCTTCGTGTGAAAGATCGTGTACTTGTGGAGCTTGTCCCAACCGTATCAACTGGTGAAGGACTCAACAGAGATATTTATGGATGATTGCTCAGTTGTTGGTGATACATTCGAGGGTTGCCTTGAATATTTGGAGAAAGTGCTTGAAAGGTGTGTGGCAACCAATCTCATTTTGAATTGGGAGAAATGTCACTTTATGGTAAAGGAAGGGATAGTTCTTGGACATAAGATCTCGGGCCAAGGAATCCAAGTTAATCAAGCAAAGGTGGTGGTCATTTCCAAGTTACCCCCTCCTATATCTATCATCAAGGGTATTAGAAGTTTTCTTAGCCATGTGGGTTTTTATAGGAGATTTGTAACACCCCGTACCTTCTCGGCCCTACTCGATGACTTTGAACAATGTTTACTTAGGTGTCGAGAGCCATAAGTATGTATTTTGTAATGTGATTGATGAGATAATTGATATTGGGCCTCGTACATGTGATTAGACCTTCGTAGGAGGTGTTTTGTGACTTCGTGGAGTATTTGAATGGTTAAAAATGAGACTTGGAGGACCTCCAAACAAAGGATATTAAAGGTAAGAAGTAAGTTAAAGAATAAAACTTGAAGTATCTAACCAAACCCGCAAATAAAAGTCGAAAAACGAAAATTTTCAAAAAAATAAAGGTCAGGTGCCCCAGAGGGCGTGCCAGGCCACTTATTGCCCAAAGTTTTTGGGCACAAGAAGCAAGGTGGCATGCCCAAGGGCGTGCCAGGCTGCTTGTGCACACCTTTTAAATGTTGAAAATTTTTCTAAGTCCCAAGGGTGCCCGGGGGCGTACCGGGCCGCTTTTTGCCACATTCCTTATTCAACCACGAGCCTATACATGGGATAATTGAAATATTGGCATTCCATTTTGATAAGATTATTCGTGGACGAATTTGGCATCCAAATGACATTTTTACCCTTTCGGTCAAAATAAGCCATACGTGGCTAGAATCACTTGTTTTTGGGATTGAGGCTATGAATATAAATTGCATGAGTGGGAATATTGTCGTAACACGTATGAAATTATTTAAACATGATAAATTATTGATTTTATTGGATTAAGTGAATTGGGCTCAATAAAGGCCCAAAATAAAGAAAAAGACATGGGCCAAATGGGTCAAATGACCCATTCTTCCATTGACCTTCTAGACATAGCATTAACTGCCAAGAATTGGCTAAGGATGACATGAGGTCCTATATAAAGGCACAAAGCTGATTTTTATTCAATCCAAAACTCTCATGCCTTTTAGATAAAATACAAGATATCTCTCTCAAACCCTAAGAACCTTAAGTCATCTCTTGGAGCAAGATCATCATTTTTCAAGCTTGGGTAAGTGTTTAATCTTATGATTTAATATATTATATGTATGAGAGATTATATAAATCATGTTGGTTATGCTTGGAAGTGTTGAACATGACACTTTGTGTTTTTGTAAAAGATGTGTCATCTATGGAATTTAAACTTGAAAGATGACTTGTGGTTTTGATGAAAGAGCATGGTATGGATGAAATATCAACATGTATGGTGTGATTATGTTATTAAACTTGTTATTTTTCTATAAGTGTAAATTATGGGATTTTGGCTGATATGTTGCTATGAGGTTTATTAAGGTGACTTGATGGATTAATTGTGATATGGTGTGAATGAGAAAGTGTACAGGAGAAACTTTATTGTGAAATGCTATTGGTATATGATGTTGTGGTCAATGTATGACATGATTGGGGTATTGTTGGTATGGAAATGCCATAAATGGTATTGTAGAGAAGGAGATGACATTTTAAAGGCAAACATGTAACTCACTGTCGTCATATGCATTTGTAAGGTATTTGATGGTTAATGTAAACTCCGTTATGTATTTGTGTTGTAGAGTGAAACATAAGGAAGGAGTGGGACTATTGCACATCTAAGATTGTATATTCGTATTGAGAATACAAGGTATGTAAGGTTACTCTGTCCGTATCCTTCTACAGCACGTAGTATTCACTTTGACATTATATTTGTCCTATCCCGAAATGTGCTAAGGTATTCTAGATCCGGTTATCAATTGTCATTATCACATTTTTTCTACTCATTAATCAATTGTGATTCACATGTCTCATATTCATTGACTAATGTTCCAAAATTCCAATAAGGTTGTGTTCCAAAGTTCCAATAGTGGTTATACACATGTATCTTATTCATTGATTATTGTCCAATGGTTCCAATCATATTATGTTTCCAATAATGTTATGACTATGATTGTATCAATCTCAAAAGTAAAGAACGAAGTAATGCATATATGTGGTTAATGATTGAGTACGGGTGGTAGCTTTGAGGGCGAAATACCTAGCTTAAGCCGATCCCGATATTATTGGATCAGGGGGCAGTCCTAGGGCATAAGCCTAGCTCGGACCGATCCTGACAGGGGGTAGCTCTAGAGGTAAGAACCTAGCCCGAGTCGAACCTGTTACGTTGGTTCATGGGTGGCAGCTCTAGAGGTGATAACCTAGCTCGAGCCGAGCCCGATATATTAATTTATGGGTGGTAGCTCTAGAGGCATAAGCCTAGCTCGAGCCGATCCCAACATAACGTTATGTTATGTTAAAACCCACTGTTCAGTCGGGGCCCGGGTATCACAGGTCACAGGCAAAGATGAGTAAGCAAAGAAGCAAAGAAAGTAATGAAAGCAATATACATGGTTCCCAAAACACAGAATGATGATTTATCCATATTGGTTATTCATTTTAATTGAGTTCATTGACGTATTTATGTTTCATACAGTTCTTATGAGCCTTACATACTCAGTACATTCTTCGTACTGACGTCCCTTGTGGGACTTACCTTACTTACTGCAGGCGCAGGTACTAGTAGGCCTCCACAGTAGGTTGCCAATTGTGTGCGGATCATTGGTGAGCTCTAGTTAGTTTGGGGATTCTCCGAGTCACAGTTGTACATATGTTTTGGTATTGTACATGTCGTATAAAGTGGGGACTTGTCGCGACTTTCAGTTAGTTTTGGTAAATGCATCTGTTAGAGGTTTTTGTAGACGTATGTGGGTGTATGAATGTAAGATGATACATGATTTTTTGACTTAATGGCCTCGACGACCAAGTTTCACATATGTATATATATATCACATGTTCCATAATTCCGTTGTTAGTATTTTAAGCTTTTATGTTATCATGGCATTTCTTAAGGCATGCATATGAATGAACATAAGTAAAGTTTGGTTCTCTCGGGCCTTATCGGCTACGGGTGCCAATCTGCCCCGTTGGGACACAGGGCGTGACAAAAGTGGTATCAGAGCAGGTCGTTCTAAGAGTGTCTACAAAGCCGTGTCTGAGTAGAGTCTTACTTATCGATGTGTTGTGCACCACATTTATAAGTGGGAGGCTATGGGACATTTAGGTGTCGTTTCTTTCCTTCATTTCTAGATCGTGCAATAGAGCCAGTATTGTAAGTTGAATTGTATCTGACCATTGGAATTGATTTTCTTTGATATAGTAACAATGCTGATCACAAGAAGAGGTAGAGGTAAAGGTAAGCAGGTAGATATGCCTGTTGGAGAAGGAATGAGTAGACTACCACCTGACCAAGCTAGTCAAGGTGGAGCAAATGCCGAAATTTCATCGCGGTCTTCGTCTACCTATCCAGCTCTGGAAGAGCCAGTCGGTAGAGAAGTACCCGCAGAACCACCAATGAATGCCACGGATCAAGATCTAAGAAATGCAGTACATATGTTAACTCAGTTAGTGGCAGCACAAAGTCAAGGACGAGCTGGTACAACGGCAAATGAGGATGATGCAGCTAGAGTGGCGAGTCACAGAACACAGGATTTCTAAAGTTAGACCCTCCTATATTCACTGGGTTAGATCCGAAAGCAGATCCACAGGACTTCATGGATCAAATCCAGAGGGCTCTAGAAGTTATGCACGTGACTGGTGTGGAAACAGTTGAACTCGCGACCTATAGATTGAAAGGTGAAGCGATATTGTGGTATGAAGATTGGAAGAAGTCTCATGCTATTAGTGCAATGCCACTAAATTGGGAAGAATTTAAAGCAGAATTCCTTGATCATTACCTCCCATATGAGATTCAGGAGGCACGTGCAGATCAGTTTCTAAATCTCCGTCAAGGAAATTTGAGCGTTAGAGAATACAGTTTGTAATTTAATTCCTTGGCTCGATATGCTCCAAATGTGGTAGCTACAATGATAGACAGAGTCCATCGATACGTGGACAGATTAGAGCCATATTTGGTAAGGGATTACACCATTGCCGCCTTGAATAAGGATATAAACATAGCTAGAATACAAGCCTTCGCCTAGAAAATGGAAGATCAAAGGCAAAGAAGAAGGGCACATGAATCTGACAGAGGACAGTGCAAAAGGGCTAGACCTATGGGACAATCTATGATATCCCAAGGAGGATCTAGGCCTCGGATGTTTCCCAGACCGCCTAGACCATCATTCTCTTATTCCACAGCAGGTGCTCACTCTCAATTCCGAGGGTCTAGAGATGGTCAATCTGGGCAGAGTAGTGGAGTTCACGGATCACAGGCAACAGGATTTCCTCATCAGCAGTGTCAGAACTGTGGGCGTATTCATGCAGGTACATGCCGATTGGGGACAAATGCTTGATTTTGGTGTGGTATGATGGGGTACATGATGAAAGAGTGTCCCCAGAGGAGCATGGGTGGTATAGCACGACCGGCAGGATCGACTGTTGCATCATCATCATCGGTTAGGCCAAGGTGTGCAGTCTGTTAGTCGTGGTAGAGGTGCCAGAGGAGCAGCCAGTACTAGTGGGGTCCAGAATCGTACTTATGCTCTAGTGGACCGACAGAATTCGGAGGCTTCTCCTAATGTCATCATAGGTACATTATCCATATTTTCATATAATGTATATGCACTGATTGACCCAAGTTCTACATTGTCCTATGTTACTCCATTGATTGCTGCAAAATTTGCAAAGGCACCAGAATTATTAATTAAGTCAATTGAAGTATCTACACCGATGGGTGAATATATTGTAGCAAAGAGAGTATATCGTAATTAAGTGGTAACTGTGTGTGGTCATGATACACTGGCTGACCTCATCGAACTAGACATGGTGGATTTTGATGTGATAATAGGGATGGATTGGTTGACTTCTTGTTATGCCACGGTAGATTGCCGGGCCAAGAAGGTGCATTTTTGTTTTCCGCAGGAAAATGTTCTTGAATCGCAGGGTAATGTGGGGGCACCAAGAGGAAGATTTATTTCCTATTTGAAAGCAAGGAAAATGATTGCCAAGGGGTACATATTTCACTTATTACGAGTGAAAGATAATGATGTGGAACCACTAACTCCGCAGTCGGTTCTAGTGGTCAATGAATTTCTAGATGTATTTCCAGAGGATCTTCCAGGCTTATCCCCAGAACGGGAAGTAGAGTTTGGCATTGATGTGATTCCAGGCACTCAACCTATCTCTATTCCCCCATATAGAATGGCTCCAGCAAAATTGCGTGAATTGAAGAAGCAGTTGAAAGATTTGCTGGACAAAGGCTTCATCAGGCCTAGTATGTCCCCGTGGGGTGCACCGGTATTATTTGTATGGAAGAAAGATGGCACGTTGAGAATGTGCATCGACTATCGGCAACTGAATAAGGTAACGATCAAGAACAAATATCCCCTCCCTCAAATTGATGATTTGTTTGATCAGTTACAGGGTGCCAAGTGTTTTTCAAAGATTGACTTGAGGTCGGGTTATCATCAGATCAGAGTTAGAGAATAAGATGTACCCAAGACAGCTTTTCGAACACGGTATGACCATTATGAATTTTTAGTTATGTCATTTGGACTAACAAATGCACCGGCTGTGTTCATGGATTTGATGAATAGGGTGTTTAAGCCATTTCTAGACGTGTTCGTGACGGTATTTATAGATGACATCCTAGTTTATTCAAGATCACCAGAGGACCATGCTACTCACTTACGGCAGGTGTTATAGATTCTCCGTGAGCGTAAGTTGTATGCAAAGTTCTCTAAGTGTGAGTTTTGGTTAAAATCAGTCGCATTCTTGGGTCACATTGTGTCAGATGAAGGGATACAGGTTGATACATAGAAGATTGAAGCAGTGAAAAATTGGCCAAGACCTATGACACCCACAGAGATTTGTAGTTTTCTTGGATTGACAGGTTATTACAGAAGATTTATGGAAGGTTTTTCCTCCATTGCTGCACCGTTAACAAAGCTTACACATAAGGCGGTTAAATTTCAGTGGAATGATGCGTGTGAGAAAAGCTTCCAAGAGTTGAAAGATAAATTAACCTCCACACCAGTTTTAGTACTTCTCGAAGGCACCGAAGGTTATGGAGTATATTGTGATGCTTTCGGGGTTGGCCTCGGATGTGTATTGATGCAACACGGAAATGTCATAGCATATACCTCACGACAGTTGTGGCCACATGAGAAAAATTATCCCACACATGATCTTGAATTAGCAGCGGTGGTCTTTGCTTTAAAGATATGGCGTCATTATTTATATGGAGTTCATGTTGATATCTATATGGATCACAAAAGTTTGCAATATATCTTTAAGCAGAAGGAACTCAATTTGAGGCAACGAAGGTGGTTAGAGCTCTTAAAAGACTATGATATTGATATTCTCTATCATCCAGGCAAAGCAAATGTGGTAGCTGATGCATTGAGCCGTAAGGCAGTAGAATGCACTAGTGGCCAGTTGACTGAAAAGCAAGAGATAATCAAAGATCTACATCAATTAGCCAGCTTGGGAGTTCGTCTTCTTAAAGACTCAGATGATGGAGTTATTGTGCAAAATGCAGCGGAATCCTCCTTAATAGCAGAAGTGAAAGAGAAGCAGTTTGCGAATTCTATGTTATTGCAGCTGAAAGAGAAAGTACAACAGGGTCTGACTGCGGCCTTCGATCTTACACAAGAGGGGGTACTTCAATGCCAAGGAAGATTATGTGTACCAGATGTAGATGAGATAAGGAAAAGAATTATGACAGAGGCGCATCATTCGCGCTATTCTATTCATCCGGGTGCTACTAAAATGTACCATGATTAAAAAAAAGTGTATTGGTGGGGAAATATGAAGAAGAATATTGCAGAATTTGTCGTTCAATGCCCGAATTGTCAGCAAGTGAAAGTAGAGCATCAGAAATCAGGGGGTTACATGCAATGTATCAATCTTCCACTCTGGAAATAGGATATGATTAATATGGATTTCATCACAGATTTTCCTCGTACACTACGAAAATTTGATTCTATATGGGTTATAGTTGACAGGCTTACCAAGTCAGCGCATTTCCTACCAGTCAGAACCATCTATACAACTGAGGACTATGCAAGGTTGTATGTTAAAGAAATAGTGCGGTTACATGGGATTCCGATCTCCATTATATCAGATAGGGGAGCTCAGTTTATTGCGCATTTTTGGAGATCTTTTCAGCAGAGTTTGGGTACACAAGTGAACTTGAGTATGGCTTTCCATCCTCAGACTGATGGACAAGCAGAACGTACTATTCAAACACTTGAAGATATGCTACGAGCATGCACGTTAGATTTTCAAGGTAGTTGGGATGACCATTTTCCTCTTATTGAATTTGCGTTCAACAATAGCTATCATTCAAGTATTAAAATGGCACCTTATGAAGCTTTGTACGGAAGGAAATGTAGATCACCAATTGGATGGTTTGAACCGGGTGAAACTGCTTTAATTGGGCCAGATCTTGTTCAACAGGCTATGGAGAAATTTAAAGTGATCCAACAGCGGCTACAAATGGCCTAGAGTCGACACAAGTCATATGCTGATGTTAGAAGAAGAGGTCTCGAATTCGGCATAGATGATTGGGTATTTTTAAAGGTGTCACCGATGAAAGGGGTAATGCGGTTCGGCAAGAAAGGAAAATTGAGTCCACGTTATATAGGCCCATATGAAATTATTAGAAGATTTGGGCAAGTTGCTGATACGGGTGGGACAAGCTCCACAACTACACGACCTTTCACAAGAAGCCAAGCTCGGGAATTACAAAAACTCCAAGCCTTGTTTATGCAAATGGCCGTGTGTGAGTTGGTGATTGAGCCTCCAAAGGATCTAAATGTTTTTAGTGTGAAGAAGGACCTTGAAGTGTAATAAACTTACACCCCAAGGGGCGGCAGCCTAGACAAAGGGCAAGCTAGTCATTTTGCTTCATTTTGCCTTGTAATATAAATAGACATATTAGGGTTATTTGGAGTAGTCTTCCATTATTATTTTTGAATCACAAGACTTGTAATATTTTGGGTTCTCTCTCTCTCTCAAAACAGCCCACAAAGAAGAGAGACACTTGTGTTGTATCTTGGCTAGAAAGAAGGATCTTGAGGTCATTGAGTTCCTCTTGGTCTAAGTAAGAACTTAGTGTTTATATTCATTAGTCTTAGGGTCCTTTCTTGATGTTAGGGTTCTTAGTCTCTTGAATATTATATGTCAAGTTATCTATCTTTTATTATCTTGTTGTTGTTGTGTTTGAGATCTTGAAGTCTAGTGAAGCCGTGTGGGGCTCTTTCGATTCACTAGCATTGTTGTTTAACTTGTTAATCTTGTGTTTGTTGGGTCTTCTTGTTCTTGTTGCTGAAATCTTCATATTGTGGACTTGATCTTGTATCATTTGATATCAAAGCAAGACCGGTTGTGTTCCAACACTACCCATCTTGGGCTTGCTCTTGGCCAAAGAAAAGGAGAAAAGAGAAAAAAATCAGTCCATTGTTGTCTTGGCCGAGAATGATGTTGTGTGTATAGATCTAGGTGTTATTTTACTTGTTTAGTGTGTTACTAGTGTTGATTTCTTTCTCACCAACACTAAAGTGTCTAGATCTAAAAGTTGAGCTTGAAAAAAAAATAAAAAAAAATGGCCATTGTTGTGGTGACTTGAAAAGTGTACCGTAGGTTGTATGTTGTTGATGACAATTGGTGGTTTTGTGTTATGTGCTTGAAGAAATTGATGTTGTGTTCATGAAGGTGTTGAGATTGTTGAGATGTTCATCTTATAAACTTGTTTATCATGTTGAAAGTTGAGTTCATGTTGTAAGACAAAAGTCATAAAGTTGTTGGTGAAAGAAGACTTGCACACATCTCTTCCTAGACTTGACAACCACTTTTCCTTAAAACACGGAACCTTGTTTTGTGGGATTAGTATAGTCAAATCTTACCTTTTTGAGTTTGAAAGGTTGAAAGACTACAAGACTTTTACATTCCCTCCAAAACACCTTGTCATCCAAAACAAGTTGTGTGAGTATTGAAAATTACAAAAAAAAGAAAGGGGCGTGTGGGGCCACTTACATTCTGCCACGTCACTATAAGCTCAACTTTGGATATTCTTCTAGTTGCTAATTGTTGATTCTTGGTTTCCTTACTTGGTTCTAGAACTAATTTACAAACTAGTACATTCCTACTAGGTTGTCAATTAGTCCTTTGAATTCGTTTGTTCGTGTCAACGATTACTTGAGTGCCTTTTATCTTTTGAATACGTTGCTAATTTTTGGTTCTAGTCCGACAAGAATTCTTTGAGTCTTCAAACAAGAATCCACTTCGGATAAGAGCTTACTCATACCTTAAAGGATTCACGGTTACTAGCCAATCTACAACACTTGTGGAACTCAAGCGTGGGGTGATCCAAAGAGTGTAAGACCTTGACAATGGAAGGGACCACGTCCCATAACGTGGATACTAATGCACTTGACTCTATGAGGGTCACTCTTGAGGCCGTTACCCGGACACTTGAAAGGTTGAATACGGAATTTGGAGCCGTGAGGGGGGACTTGGCAGCGATAAAGGGAGAAGTGTCGACTATTAGTGGGAGATTAGAACAAGTGGAGAGTCAAAGGAACTCTCGTCCTTCTACTCCTCTACATTTTTCTACCAATGGGCATGATAGGACTTCCTCCGCAACCATCACCCCCGAAACAGTCCACCAAATGCTAAATGCACCTCAAGCTCCACTAAATGCCGCAAGCCAAACCACCTTTTTCCCTCCAAACCGTGACCCCACTAGACCAATACATTTCCAAGCTCCTCAAGTTCCACAAGAGGGATTTGGACGTCAAGTACCTCCACTAAATCCGAACCCTCCATTCCAAGCTCCATTAAACCAAAGGCCATAAAATCCAATTCCTCCAAATCAAGTCCAAAATGCCCAAGACCGGCCAGCCCCCTTTAAAGGATATGGTAGAGAGGAGTATGAAGGATATGGAGCCTTTGATGATGCTTACATGAGGGAGGAGTAGATAAGAGGGGGTCGTTGATACACTATCAAACCCACAACACCAAATGATACACTATCAAACCCACAACACAAGATTTCAGCAACAACAACAAGATGAACAACTATCACGAGAACAACAAGTGCTAGTGAATCGAAAGAGCCCCACACGGCTTCACTAGACTTCAAGATTGGAAAAACAAGCTTAACAAGATTACAAAAAAAAGATAGATAGCTTGACATACGAGATTACAAGAATAAGGAACCAAACCGTGTATCAAACGATAAGACCCGCAATAACAACACCAAACTCTTATGGTGACCGCCAAGGGAATCAACTCCGCCTTACAACCACCGTTTCTAAGGAAGAATCAATAATGGCTTTTCCAAGCCCTACACTACTTGGCCTTTCCAAGCCCCACACTACATTCTCAAAGAGAGAAGAAGAAGTCTTTCAAATATCCATCAATGAACTAACTAGAAAATAAAATTAATGAAGCCTATTTATAACTATTACATCAAATGACCAAACTACCCTTAATTAAAAGAGGCTCCTATGGAGTGTAAAGAAAAGGCACAAAAAGACCAAAACACCCTTAATAAGGGGCGGTCATGTAGTGTAAGGACTCATTCTTCACACTTCAACCCTTGCAATTCTTTGGAGCCTCGGGTAGTCATCAAGGCAAGCCTCCAAGCAACCTTCCACACACGAATTAGCTTTATTATGTGTCCAAAATGACTTCATGACTTCCCCATGCATACTCTCGGGCCTTCAAGGTGTCCAAAATCAGATTCTCCACGTGTTGGCCACGAATGATGGCGTCAAAAGTTATGATGGCCATTTGTCTTGTATCAGTTGTGGAGATCCAAGGAGATACCGAGGGTATGGAGATAGGGGAAACCGACACCAAGAGAGAGATGTAGGCATCAACACCATCAAGTTGAACCTACCCATCTTTAAGGGTGAAAGTGATCCCGAAGCCTACTTAGCTTGGGAATCGGCTTGTGACAAAGTTTTCCAAGTTAATGATATCTCGGAAGAAAAGAAGGGTTGCTATGCTATAGCTCATTTCGAGGGTTATGCTAACACTTGGTGGGAGTATGTCAAGCGGTTTGGTAATGAACTCATTGATGGGCAGCCACCACCTTGGTATCAGTTGAGGTATTTGATGAGGCAACGATACCTTCCCGAGAGATATCGCCATGAGTTGCTTGCTAGATTGTACGGCTTGCGTCAAGGTAACAAGAGTGTGATGGCATATTTTGATGAGTTTCAACAACTCATGTTGAAACTTGATCATCGTGGGGAGCAAATCAGTCACGACATCATCCGATTCAAGTGTGGGTTGAACATAGAGATCTCCACTCATTTAACACTTCACAAGTTTGATACCGTTGAAGGTATTTTCCAAGCGGCTCTTGAGATTGAAAGGGAACTTAAAGAGAGATCATCTTTCAAGGCAAGGGGACAAGCCCCCTCGGGTTGGCCCAAAAACAAGGACCAACCCGCCACTACAAGGCTACCGGAGCCCAAAACATTCCACAAAATTCCTCCAAAACTGGAGGCTCACAAGTATCCTAACCCAAAGGGATTCCAATGTTTCAAGTGCCAAGGTTGGGGGCATAAGGCCAATGAATGTCCAAACCGACGCAATGTGATCCTACGGGAAGGGAGATTGTATTACCTTAGTGAGGAGGTGGGCCCTGAAAGGGGAGAAGATGAGGCCGAGCCTCAAGATGGAGATGATGATGGTGATGATGGTGAAGATGTTTATCCGCAAGAAGGGGAGTGTGTGGTTCCAAATTTTGTGGTTAGGCGCGTCATGATTAGTAAGGCAATAGATGACCCAAGCCAAAGGAAAAATCTATTCCATACTAAATGTCTTGTAAAGGGGAGTGTGTGTACCTTGGTGATCGATAGTGGCAGTTGTACGAATGTTGTAAGTAATGCTATGGTAAATTTCTTGAAGTTACCAACTACCCCGCATACTAGTCCTTACAAGTTACAATGGTTGAATGATTGTGGTGAATTAAGGGTCGCAAGGCAATGTGTGATACGGTTTAATGTGAAAAACTACCACGATGAAGTGCTTTGTGACGTGATACCAATGCAAGCATGTCACTTGCTGCTAGGTAGGCCTTGGCAATATGATAGGTCTACCAAACACGATGGGAGGTCCAATCAATATACAATTGAGAAGGATGGTCGAAAGGTTACACTTCATCCTCTTTTGCCTTCCCAAGTAAATGAGTGGCATCAAAGGATGAGAGAATTGAAGGAAAAGGGAAAGGAATCCGAAAAGGGAAAGGAATCCGAAAAGGGAGAGAAGGGAGGGAGTTCCGTAGGTGGGGCAGTGGGGTCATCCAAGGCTGCCTCAACGGCAAAGGGGACGAAAAACATGGTGATGTTGGTTAGAAAGAAGGAACTCTTCGTGGATCATGATGAGGACACGCCTATGTTACTCTTGGCTCATTGTTTTAATACTAACCCCACTAATTCTTCCATTTCCCCTTGATTTCTTGTGTGTTGCAGGATTATGAGGATGTATTTCCTAAGGAACTTCCGCAAGGATTGCCCCCGCTTCGAGGAATTGAGCACCAAATTGACTTTGTGCCGGGATCACAATTGCCAAACAAGCCGACTTATAGGAGCAACCCTACGGACACCAAGGAATTGCAACGTCAAGTTGAGGAGCTCCTCAACAAAGGGTATGTCAAGGAGAGCATGAGTCCTTGTGCGGTTCCGGTGCTATTAGTGCCCAAAAAAGATGGAACGTGGCGCATGTGTCTTGATACAAGAAATAAGAGAGGCGGAAGCTAAGAAGAACAAAGGAAACAAAGAAACAAGATAAAAAGATTAAAGGGATAGAAAGGTAGACACAAAAGTGGAATCAAAGGCAACCAATTCTATAGAAAGAAGAGACCTCCTTCAAATATCCAAATAAGCACCTAAACCTATGAGAAAGACCTCAAGGGAATTAGATTCCCAAGCAACCCTCCTTTCTAAACTTGAAACAATCAAAAGCTTCAACAAGCTCTCAAACTCTCAAAAGAGTATTTAATATTCAACATTCATCAAGATCATCTCTCCTAAAATGAGCTATTCTCCACTATTTATAGACTAGACTACTAATTACAAAAATACCCTTAATGAATTAAGGGTCTTCTTAGTTAAGAGGCTTGCATTTAAATAATAGCCACTTTGCGTACATAGCCTCTTTTCCTTTCATCAAGTAGTCTTCCTCTTGGAGCCTTGTGCTTCTATTTGAGCACGTTCCTAAGCTTCAATCCCTTGTTCCAAACTCCTTCCATGATACAAGATCAAGTATGTATCACAAGATTTCAGCAACACCAACAAGAAAACCCAACAAACACAAGATTAACAAGTAAGCAACAATGCTAGTGAATCGAAAGAGCCCCACACGGCTTCACTAGACTTCAAGATCTCAAAGACAACAACAACAAGATAATGAAAAGATAGATAACTTGACATATAATATTCAAGAGACTAAGAACCCTAACATCAAGAGAGGACCCTAAGACTATTGAATATAAACACCAAGCTCTTACTTGGACCAAGAGGAACTCAATGACCTCAAGACCCTAGTTTCTAGCCAAAACACAACACAAGCTTCCTTCTAGCAAGCTTGTGGCCGAATCTGCCTCTCAATGGAAGAGAGAGAGAAAGTGAAATATTACAAGTCTTTGTCTTGAAATTACAATGAGAAAACTAAGGCAAAATAATTCTAGGCTTGTCTATTTATATTACAAGCCAAATGAAAGACAAAAATGACCTTATGGGCCATGTGGAGCAGCCGGCCATAGAGTGTAAAAACATTACACTTCAAGGCCCATCTTCACACCTTAAAACATTTAGACCCTTAGGTGGTTCAATAACCAACTCACACACGGCCATTTGCATGAATACGGCTTGGAGTTTTTGTAACTCCCGAGTTTGACTTCGTGTGAATGGTCGGGTACTTGTTGGACAGCTTGTCCCACCCGTATCATTCCACGCCTCCAAAGTATTGACTCAAGCCAAAACTCTTGAACCCTTTCTCTTGGCTTGGCGTGCATGCATCATTCTCCCTTTCTTGAAAAGGATTCGTCCTCGAATCCAAACCTAGCAAAACCATAGGGAAAACAAACAAAAACAGGGACCTCATGGCATGAGGGTTAGTGTTAGTGGAAACAATTCTACCAACACACCAAGGATGCACAAACTTGTTATATGACCAAGCATCAAAATAATTCACAAAGGGTTTGTAACCCAATAAAATAAATGCTACTTGGCCATTCAAAAGACTTTGACAAAGTGAAAAACCATAAGAACCATGGTAATTAGTCAACCACACATAAAAACCCTTATTGGTTCTATGTTTCAACAAGCACAAAACCCCTTGTAAGTCAAAAGTCACATGATAATTTTCAAAGCTAAGTGCGAGGTCATGAACAAGATCATTCCAAATTAAGAGTCCACTCAATGCACTAGCTATCTCCAAGAATGGGATTACCCCCAAATCGTCACCGGGGTCAAATACAAAAGTATCCCCCACACAAGTTAACAAACATATTGCAGTTAAGCTCATAATATAATTAAGTAGTAACACCAAGCATTTATCACATGAAGGAAAAGAAGTGTTGCTACTATGTGTACCACACAAAGATGTACCCTTTTGACCAAACACCAAGTTTGGGGTATAAAGCCCACCACATTCCAAATGGTCACCGGGGTCAAATGGGAGAAGTATCCATGAACATGAGTCAATGTAATGCTCATTCTTCCTAAAGATGCCTCGATCACAAAAATACATACTCTCTACACAACCATTGGCAATATCATACGCAAATAGAGAGTAAAGAAAGGTGTTACGCAAAGTGATTTCCTCTAAGGTGTCCTCAAGAACATGTTCACTATTATGTGCAAGAACATTATCAAGAGTATGCTCAAGAATTGGAACACTCAAAGAAGAAGAAATAGTTGGGACACAAAGAGCACCTTCCATTTCGTCACATTCCACTCCCATAAGAGTACTCTCATCTTCCAAGAAGAGATTTCCATCTCTAGGAGGAATATTGTCACACCATAGTGGGTTGTTATATAGAATATAGCCCTCAAGAAGAGCTACATCATTAACATGATCTACACCACTAGGTAGCGGACTAGGAGTGATTTCATCCTCTTCAAACAAGACATTATACTTAAAGAGAGAAGGGTCAATCCAATAAGGAGGATTAGAACATGTAAGTTCGCTCTCAAAAATGACCTTATGGGCCATGTGGAGCAGCCGGCCATGGAGTGTAAAAACATTACACTTCAAGGCCCATCTTCACACCTTAAAACATTTAGACCCTTAGGTGGTTCAATAACCAACTCACACACGGCCATTTGCATGAATACAGCTTGGAGTTTTTGTAACTCCCGAGCTTGACTTCGTGTGAATGGTCGGGTACTTGTTGGACAGCTTGTCCCACCCGTATCATCCTCTCCATCTTGAGAGGAATTTGGCCTCAAATTCAGCACTTGGTCGTCTTCAACCGCCTCCACGAGAGAAAGATCACAAACGTTAAAAGTGTGGTGCACTTGGTATTCCGGTGGGAGGTCAATCTTGTAGGCGTTGTCATTGATTTTCTCGAGCACTTGGAATGGACCATCACCCCTCGGCATCAATTTGGACTTTCTTTGGGATGGAAACCGATCCCTCCGAAGATGCACCCACACCCAATCTCCCGGTTCAAGGATGACTTTCTTTCTTCCCTTGTTGGCCCTCCTTGCCATGTCTTGGTTTTTCTTCTCAAGTTGAAGCCGCACCTTCTCATGTAACTTCTTCATAGAATCTGCCCGCTTCCTTCCTTCTAAGCTAATCATGAGATCACTTGGCAAAGGCGTTAAATCCAAAGGGGTGAGGGGGTTGAGGCCGTATACACACTCAAAGGGAGTCATTCCCGTACTTGAGTGTATGACACGGTTATATGCAAACTCAATCAATGGTAAGTGCTCCTCCCAAGAAGTCATTTTTCCCTTAACCATGGAACGTAGCATAGCACCCAAAGTCCTATTTACTACTTCCGTTTGGCCATCGGTTTGTGGGTGGCAAGAGGTAGAGAACAATAACTTGGTACCAAGCCTACCCCACATGGACTTCCAAAAGTGGCTTAGGAACTTAGAGTCCCTATCACTCACAATGGTCCTCGGGACACCATGCAATCTAACAACATTATCAACAAATAACGAGGCCACGCTAGGGGCGTCATCACACTTAGAGCAAGGAATAAAGTGCGCCATTTTAGAAAACCGGTCAACTACAACAAAGATACTATCCCGGCCTCGTCGAGTCCTTGGCAGCCCTAACACAAAGTCCATCGATATATCAAGCCATGGACGTAGAGGAGTGGGCAGCGGGGTGTACAACCCATGAGGTAGGAGCCGAGATTTGGCTCTCTTGCATTCTACACATTGGCCACAAGTTCTAGTCACATCCTTGCGCATTTTGGGCCAATAGAATTGCTCCTCCAATATTCCGAGGGTCTTTTCGACCCCAAAATGACCCATTAGACCGCCATCATGTGCTTCCCTCACAAACAATTCTCTCCAAGAGCTAGAGGGTACACACAATCGTCTACCTTTAAATAAGTAACCATCAAACTTGGCATAGGGATTTGAACCCCTAGCCGAATCCCACTTGTCCCTACCCCATTCTTCGCATTCCCTAAAGATAGGAGCAAAGTGAGGGTCCTTGGGATACAATTCTCTTAAACTCTCAAAACCCATCAACTTCGAAGACAAAGTGGCAACAAGCACATGCTTTCTAGACAACGCATCAGCAACAACATTCTCCTTCCCCCTTTTGTAATGAATTACATAAGGGAAAGTCTCAATAAACTCAATCCACTTAGCATGACGCCTATTCAACTTGTCTTGGCTCTTAAGGTGTTTCAACGATTCATGGTCCGTTCGTATCACAAACTCCTTAGGCCACAAATAATGCTGCCAATTGCCCAAGGCTCTAACAAGGGCGTACAACTCCAAATCATAAGTCGAGTAATTAAGAGTTGCCCCTTTGAGTTTTTCACTAAAATAAGCGACGGGCTTGCCTTCTTGCATTAAAACAGCCCCGATGCCAACCTTACTAGCATCACACTCCACTTCAAACATTTTATCAAAATCGGGCAATTGTAACAAAGGCGCCGAGATGAGCATAGCTTTCAAGGCTTCAAAAGCCTTAGCTTGCTCATCACCCCACTTAAAGGGTTGGTCCTTTCTAATAACCTCAGTCAAGGGTGCTGCTATGGAGCTAAAACCTTTGACAAACCTCCTATAAAAGCTTGCTAATCCATGAAAACTTTGGATTTCTCCAATAGTTTTAGGGATTGGCCAACTTCGTATAGAGTCTATCTTGGATTCGTCCACTTCCACACCCTTTGAGCTCACGACAAAACCCAAGAAAATCACTTTATCAACACCAAAAGAACACTTCTCCATGTTGGCATACAACTTCTCCTTTCGGAGCACCTCAAACACACACCTCAAATGCATCACATGATCATCAATAGATTTACTATATACCAACACATCATCAAAGCAAACCACCACAAACTTCCCAATATAAGGCTTCATTACATGATTCATTAGCCTCATAAAGGTGCTAGGAGCATTGGTAAGGCCAAAGGGCATGACCAGCCACTCATATAGACCGAATTTGGTCTTGAATGCGGTCTTCCACTCATCACCGGGTTGCATGCGAATTTGGTGATAGCCACTCCTAAGATCCACCTTAGAAAACAAACAAGAGCCATGGAGATCATCTAACATATCATCTAGTCTAGGGATTGGATGACGATACCTTATAGTGATTTTGTTGATGGCTCTACAATCGACGCACATGCGCCAAGTTCCGTCTTTCTTTGGTACCAAAAGCACCGGAACAGCACAAGGACTCATACTTTCTTTGATGTATCCCTTGTTGAGAAGTTCCTCAACTTGTCTCTCAAGCTCCTTAGTGTCCATGGGATTGCTCCTATAGGCTGGTTTGTTTGGAAGTTGTGAACCCGGCACCAAATCAATTTGGTGCTCAATTCCCCGAAGTGGGGGCAATCCTTGCGGAAGTTATTTAGGAAATACATCTTCATAATCCTGCAACACACAAGAAATCAAAGGGGAAATGGAAGAATTAGCGGGGTTAGTATTTAAACAATGAGCCAAAAGCAACATAGGTGTGCCCACATCATGGTCCACGAAGAGTTCCTTCTTTCTAGCTAACATCACCACGTTTTCAGCCCCCTTTGAAGTTGAGGCAGTCACGGGTGACCCTACTTCCCCAACCACGGTTTCCCTTCCCTCTTCTTCTCTTTCGGATTTCTTCCCCTTTTCCTTCAACTCTCTCATTTTTTGGTGCCACTCATTTACTTGGGAGGGTGAAAGCGGGTGAAGTGTGACCTTTCGGCCATCCTTCTCAAGTGTATATCGATTGGTCCTCCCATCATGTTTGGTAGACCTATCATATTGCCAAGGTCTACCTAACAACAAGTGACACGCTTGCATTGGTATCACGTCACAAAGCACTTCATCTTGGTAGTTTCCCACCTTAAAACGTATCATACATTGCCTCGTGACCTTTAGTTCACCACAGTCATTCAACCATTGTAGCTTGTAGGGACTAGTGTGCGGGGTAGTTGGTAACTTCAAGAAGTTAACCGTAGCCATACTAACAACATTTGTGCAACTACCACTATCAATCACCAAGGTGCACACACTTCCCTTTACAAGACATTTAGTATGGAATAGATTCTCCCTTTGACTAGGGTCATCTATCGCCTTACTAATCATGACGCGCCTAACCACAAAGTTGGGAACCACACACTCCCCTTCTTGAGGGTAAACATCTTTGCCCTCATCATCATATGGCCCATTCTCGGGTTCCTCTCCATCTTGAGGCTCGGCCTCATCTTCACTCTTCTCAAGATCCACCTCTTCACCAAGGTAATACACCCTCCCTTCCCGAAGGATCACATTGCGTCGGTTTGGACACTCATTAGCTTTATGTCCCCAACCTTGGCACTTGAAACATTGGAATCCTTTTGGGTTAGGGTACTTGTGAGCTTCTTGTTTTGGAGGAAGTTTGGGGTCGGCCTTGGGCTCGGGCAGCCTTGGAAGGCTGGATTGCCCCTTGTTTTTGGACCAACCCGAGGGGGCTGGTACCCTTGCCTTAAACGACGACCTCTCCTTTAGCTCTTTTTCAACCTCAATAGCCGCTTGGAAAATACCCTCAACGGTATCAAACTTGTGAAGTGTCAAATGAGTGGAGATCTCCTTGTTCAATCCACACTTGAACCGGATGACATCATGACTGATTTGCTCCCCACGATGGTCAAGGTTTAACATGAGTTGTTGAAACTCATCAAAGTATGCCATCACACTTTTGTTACCTTGACGTAAGTTGTACAACCTTGCAAGCAATTCATGGCGATAACTCTCGGGGAGGTACCTTTGCCTTATCAAGTATCTCAATCGATACCAAGGTGGTGGCTGCCCGTCAACTAGTGCATTACCAAACCGCTTGACGTACTCCCACCAAGTGTTAGCATAACCCTCAAAGTGAGCTATAGCATAACTTCCTTTCTTTTCTTCCGAGAGATCATTAACTTGGAAGACTTTGTCACAAGCCGATTCCCAAGCTAAGTATGCCTCGGGGTCACTCTCACCCTTAAAGAGCGGTAGACTCAACTTGATGGTGTTGATGCCTACATCTCTCTCATGGTGTCGGTTTCCTCTTTCTTCATATCCACGGTATCTCCGTTGAACTCCTCTGCCCCCTCTCACCTCCTCCTCCCTTATGTAAGTATCATCAAAGGCCCTGTACCCGTCATACTCCTCCCTACCATACTCCTCAAGGTGGGCTGGTCGGTTTTGGTTATTTGGAATTTGATTTGGGGGTATTGGATTTTGTGGAGGTGGTGGTCTTTAGTTTAATGGAGCTTGGAATGGAAGGTTCGGATTTAGTGGTGGAATTTGACGTCCAAATCCCTCATGCGGGGTTTGGGAATTCTGGAAATGCGTTGGTCTATTGGGGTCACGGTTTGGAGAAAAATAGGTGGTTTGGCTTGCGGCATTTAGTGGAGCTTGGGGTGCATTTAGCATTTGGTGGACTGTTTCGGGGGTGATGGTTGCGGAGGAAGTCCTATCTTATCCATTGGTTGAGACATGTAGAGGAGTAGAAGGACGAGAGTTCCTTTGACTCTCCACTTGTTCTAATCTCCCACTAATAGTCGACACTTCTCCCTTGATGGCTGCCAAGTCCCCTCTCACGGCCCCAAAGTCCGAATTCAACCTTTCAAGTGTCCGAGTAACGGCCTCAAGAGCGACCCTCATAGAGTCAAGTGCATTAGTATCCACGTTATGGGACGTGGCCCCTTCCATTGTCAAGGTATTATACTCTTTAGATCACCACACGCTTGAGTTCCACAAGTGTTGTAAATTGGCTAGTAACCGTGAATCCTTTAAGGTATGAGTAAGCTCTTATCCGGAGTGGAT
The DNA here is from genome assembly GCA_031232105.1 of Capsicum rhomboideum. Lineage (NCBI taxonomy): Eukaryota > Viridiplantae > Streptophyta > Magnoliopsida > Solanales > Solanaceae > Capsicum > Capsicum rhomboideum. Next base: position 60,704,316 of record CP124718.1, read on the forward strand.
TCTTGTTTGAAGACTCAAAGAATTCTTGTAGGACTAGAACCAAAAACAACAACGTGTTCAAAAGATAAAAGCACTCAAGTAAACGTTGACACGAACAAACGAATTCAAAGGACTAATTGACAATCTAGTAGGACTATACTAGTTTGTTAACTAGTTCTAGAACCAAGTAAGGAAACTAAGAATGAACAATTAGAAACTAGAAAATTATCCAAAGTTGAGCTTAGGGATGACGTGGCAGCATTCAATTGGCCTTGGGCCCACACGTTTTTGTTTCTTCCTTGTTCTCTTTTTTTTTTTTTTTTTTTTTATCTCAAATCTGAAATTTTTTTCATATTCACACAACTTGTTTTAGATGACAATGTGTTTTGGAGGGAAAGTAAAAGTCTTGTAGTCTTTCAATCTTTTCAAACTCAAAAAAGGTGAAGTTTGACTAACTAGTCCCACAAAACAAGGCTCCTTGAATTAGGGAAGAGTGGTTGGCAAGACTAGGAAGTGATGGGTGCAAGTCTTTTCACCAACAACTTTATGACTTGTCTTGCAACTTGAACACAACAAGATGAACAAGATGAACAAGTTTTTAAAAGATGAACACCTCAACAACTTTTCATCCACTTCTTCAAGCACATAACACACAACCACCAATTTTTTTGTCATCAACAACATACAACTTTCGGCCACCTCAAGTCACCACAACAAGGATCAAGTTTTTTTTTTCAAGCTCAACTTTTAGATCTAGACACTTTAGTGTTGGTGAGAAAGAAACCAACACTAGAAACACACTAAACAAGCAAAATAACACCTAGATCTAAACATACAACATCATTCTCGGTTTTGGCCTACAATGGACAGATTTCAGAATTTTTTTTTTTTTTTTTTTTTGTTTAATCCAAGAACAAGCCCAAGATGGGTTGTGTTGGAACACAACCGGTCTTGCTCTGATACCAAATGATACAAGATCAAGTATGTATCACAAGATTTCAGCAACACCAACAAGAAAACCCAACAAACACAAGATTAACAAGTAAGCAACAATGCTAGTGAATCGAAAGAGCCCCACACGGCTTCACTAGACTTCAAGATCTCAAAGACAACAACAACAAGATAATGAAAAGATAGATAACTTGACATATAATATTCAAGAGACTAAGAACCCTAACATCAAGAGAGGACCCTAAGACTATTGAATATAAACACCAAGCTCTTACTTGGACCAAGAGGAACTCAATGACCTCAAGACCCTAGTTTCTAGCCAAAACACAACACAAGCTTCCTTCTAGCAAGCTTGTGGCCGAATCTGCCTCTCAATGGAAGAGAGAGAGAAAGTGAAATATTACAAGTCTTTGTCTTGAAATTACAATGAGAAAACTAAGGCAAAATAATTCTAGGCTTGTCTATTTATATTACAAGCCAAATGAAAGACAAAAATGACCTTATGGGCCATGTGGAGCAGCCGGCCATGGAGTGTAAAAACATTACACTTCAAGGCCCATCTTCACACCTTAAAACATTTAGACCCTTAGGTGGTTCAATAACCAACTCACACACGGCCATTTGCATGAATACGGCTTGGAGTTTTTGTAACTCCCGAGCTTGACTTCGTGTGAATGGTCGGGTACTTGTTGGACAGCTTGTCCCACTCGTATCATTCCACGCCTCCAAAGTATTGACTCAAGCCAAAACTCTTGAACCCTTTCTCTTGGCTTGGCGTGCATGCATCATTCTCCCTTTCTTGAAAAGGATTCGTCCTCGAATCCAAACCTAGCAAAACCATAGGGAAAACAAACAAAAACAGGGACCTCATGGCATGAGGGTTAGTGTTAGTGGAAACAATTCTACCAACACACCAAGGATGCACAAACTTGTTATATGACCAAGCATCAAAATAATTCACAAAGGGTTTGTAACCCAATAAAATAAATGCTACTTGGCCATTCAAAAGACTTTGACAAAGTGAAAAACCATAAGAACCATGGCAATTAGTCAACCACACATAAAAACCCTTATTGGTTCTATGTTTCAACAAGCACAAAACCCCTTGTAAGTCAAAAGTCACATGATAATTTTCAAAGCTAAGTGCGAGGTCATGAACAAGATCATTCCAAATTAAGAGTCCACTCAATGCACTAGCTATCTCCAAGAATGGGATTACCCCCAAATCGTCACCGGGGTCAAATACAAAAGTATCCCCCACACAAGTTAACAAACATATTGCAGTTAAGCTCATAATATAATTAAGTAGTAACACCAAGCATTTATCACATGAAGGAAAAGAAGTGTTGCTACTATGTGTACCACACAAAGATGTACCCTTTTGACCAAACACCAAGTTTGGGGTATAAAGCCCACCACATTCCAAATGGTCACCGGGGTCAAATGGGAGAAGTATCCATGAACATGAGTCAATGTAATGCTCATTCTTCCTAAAGATGCCTCGATCACAAAAATACATACTCTCTACACAACCATTGGCAATATCATACGCAAATAGAGAGTAAAGAAAGGTGTTACGCAAAGTGATTTCCTCTAAGGTGTCCTCAAGAACATGTTCACTATTATGTGCAAGAACATTATCAAGAGTATGCTCAAGAATTGGAACACTCAAAGAAGAAGAAATAGTTGGGACACAAAGAGCACCTTCCATTTCGTCACATTCCACTCCCATAAGAGTACTCTCATCTTCCAAGAAGAGATTTCCATCTCTAGGAGGAATATTGTCACACCATAGTGGGTTGTTATATAGAATATAGCCCTCAAGAAGAGCTACATCATTAACATGATCTACACCACTAGGTAGCGGACTAGGAGTGATTTCATCCTCTTCAAACAAGACATTATACTTAAAGAGAGAAGGGTCAATCCAATAAGGAGGATTAGAACATGTAAGTTCGCTCTCAAAAAGACAATTATCAAGTTTCAAAAAAGTTTCAAATGCATGATCATCCCTATGAGCCAAGCAAGCAATAGGATCTTCATTAAGAGGCAGGCTCAAAGGGTCACTTCTATTCGATTGACCAATAATATCAACATCATCACTAACTTGAGGTTCATTAATCACATCACAAACACCCTCAAGTAGTGGACTAGATTCCCAAGCAAGTTGATCAATACAATTGTCATAAGACAATGTATCATCATTCAATACCAAGGCTTCAACACTAGGTGGACACAAATTGATCTTACAAGAAGAGTCAATTTGGTCATCAATAGGATCAACTAGTGTATCCACACATTCAACATGTACATTGTCAACACGAGGCAAAGAATCATTAGACTCACAAATAAACAAGCTATCATTCGCACTCAATTGGCTACTAGCCACACAATGCTCATTCATGTTTACTAAAGTGCAAGAGTTAGCATTGTTACCTTGAAGCTCATGAGAATGGTCTTCTTTACCTTGGGATGAGAATCCCCTCAATGCATTGGTACACTCTTCAAGTCCTTGATGAGGATTAGGGAAAGTTGGTGGAAAGATAAGTTGCAATCGATTAATTCGAGTACTCAACCTATCCAACCGTCCTTCCATTCTGATAGAGAGGGTGGTGAACAAGTTTAACAATTCACCCAAAGTGGGTTCCCCGATGGGAACTTGATTTTTCTTTTCATGACCCGCCATTGGTACCTATTGAAGTCACTCAACCAAAGCAAGCAAACACATTAGGTTAGTAAAAAAAAAAAGCTCACAATCACTCAAGAAATCACACCTTTGTTTGCCTCACAAATTGCTTCGGCCAATGATTGTATCTTTTTTAGTTCGATGAGTAGCAAGGGTCCAATCTCTACTTGAGGTCAAGAATGGATTCTTGTTGACTCGAGAAAGAAAGTTCAAAAGCTCCGAACGAGAACCAAGAAGCTTGCAAGAGAAAATAAAGAAGAAAAGCTAAAAGAAAGTAGCACGAAAAAAATCGGACTCAAAAACAACTAAGTAACAAAAGTAGAAAAGTTACTTGGGTTACTTAATTTGAAGGATCAAAAAAGAGGATTTGATGTTATAAATGAGTTACCAAGTGATTAAAGATGTTAATTACTTGGTAAATAGTTGAGAAATTGAAAGAAGAAAGCGTAGGAAAAAAGAATCACGGAGTTTGGACACTTAGAAAAAATTTTGGGTCCAAAGCTTAAAAAAAAACTAAGTGTTGGAAATTTTTTGCTCTCTGAATCTGAGCCCCACGCGCCTGCAGGGGTGGGTGGGGAATTTTTTTTTTTTTTTTTTTTTTTTTCAATTTCCACAAGTGGACCCACAAACACCTTTGACCAAACTTGACTTGAAATTTTTGGATCAAAGTGTATTTCCTCTCTCTTCTTCCCCAAGAACAATATGAAGATGTTTAAGAACACCAAGAACACACACAAAATCCCAACACCTCCAAATCAACTCGGAATTGACTCAAAATTTAGGAGTAGCTTCCCCAAGACGTAGGGAACAAACCCCAATGATTTTTAAGCCTCAATTTCGTCGCAATCAACAAACCCACTTTCCAAGTTTGAAAAGTTCAAAAGCTTGAAAACCCTTTCATGGTAACTTCACTTTCCAAACTCCGATTTGAATGAAATTCGAGATTTAGACTCCAAAAACACTAGAGAATCAAGATATAGTGTCAAAAACAACAAATTAAAACAAAAAAAATTCAGATTTTTTTTTTTTTTTTTTTTTTTGAGAAAATACCAAAACCCAAGACTTAGATTTGTTGAAACAAACCCAATCCAAGCTCTTGATACCAAATGATACAAGAAATAAGAGAGGCGGAAGCTAAGAAGAACAAAGGAAACAAAGAAACAAGATAAAAAGATTAAAGGGATAGAAAGGTAGACACAAAAGTGGAATCAAAGGCAACCAATTCTATAGAAAGAAGAGACCTCCTTCAAATATCCAAATAAGCACCTAAACCTATGAGAAAGACCTCAAGGGAATTAGATTCCCAAGCAACCTTCCTTTCTAAACTTGAAACAATCAAAAGCTTCAACAAGCTCTCAAACTCTCAAAAGAGTATTTAATATTCAACATTCATCAAGATCATCTCTCCTAAAATGAGCTATTCTCCACTATTTATAGACTAGACTACTAATTACAAAAATACCCTTAATGAATTAAGGGTCTTCTTAGTTAAGAGGCTTGCATTTAAATAATAGCCACTTTGCGTACATAGCCTCTTTTCCTTTCATCAAGTAGTCGTCCTCTTGGAGCCTTGTTGATACGGGTGGGACAAGCTGTCCAACAAGTACCCGACCATTCACACGAAGTCAAGCTCGGGAGTTACAAAAACTCCAAGCCGTATTCATGCAAATGGCCGTGTGTGAGTTGGTTATTGAACCACCTAAGGGTCTAAATGTTTTAAGGTGTGAAGATGGGCCTTGAAGTGTAATGTTTTTACACTCCATGGCCGGCTGCTCCACATGGCCCATAAGGTCATTTTTGTCTTTCATTTGGCTTGTAATATAAATAGACAAGCCTAGAATTATTTTGCCTTAGTTTTCTCATTGTAATTTCAAGACAAAGACTTGTAATATTTCACTTTCTCTCTCTCTTCCATTGAGAGGCAGATTCGGCCACAAGCTTGCTAGAAGGAAGCTTGTGTTGTGTTTTGGCTAGAAACTAGGGTCTTGAGGTCATTGAGTTCCTCTTGGTCCAAGTAAGAGCTTGGTGTTTATATTCAATAGTCTTAGGGTCCTCTCTTGATGTTAGGGTTCTTAGTCTCTTGAATATTATATGTCAAGTTATCTATCTTTTCATTATCTTGTTGTTGTTGTCTTTGAGATCTTGAAGTCTAGTGAAGCCGTGTGGGGCTCTTTCGATTCACTAGCATTGTTGCTTACTTGTTAATCTTGTGTTTGTTGGGTTTTCTTGTTGGTGTTGCTGAAATCTTGTGATACATACTTGATCTTGTATCATTTGGTATCAGAGCAAGACCGGTTGTGTTCCAACACAACCCATCTTGGGCTTGTTCTTGGATTAAACAAAAATAAAAAAAAAAAAAAAATCTGAAATCTGTCCATTATAGACCAAAACCGAGAATGATGTTGTATGTTTAGATCTAGGTGTTATTTTGCTTGTTTAGTGTGTTTCTAGTGTTGGTTTCTTTCTCACCAACACTAAAGTGTCTAGATCTAAAAGTTGAGCTTGAAAAAAAACTTGATCCTTGTTGTGGTGACTTGAGGTGGCCGAAAGTTGTATGTTGTTGATGACAAAAAAATTGGTGGTTGTGTGTTATGTGCTTGAAGAAGTGGATGAAAAGTTGTTGAGGTGTTCATCTTTTAAAAACTTGTTCATCTTGTTCATCTTGTTGTGTTCAAGTTGCAAGACAAGTCATAAAGTTGTTGGTGAAAAGACTTGCACCCATCACTTCCTAGTCTTGCCAACCACTCTTCCCTAATTCAAGGAGCCTTGTTTTGTGGGACTAGTTAGTCAAACTTCACCTTTTTTGAGTTTGAAAAGATTGAAAGACTACAAGACTTTTACTTTCCCTCCAAAACACATTGTCATCTAAAACAAGTTGTGTGAATATGAAAAAAATTTCAGATTTGAGATAAAAAAAAAAAAAAAAAAAAAGAGAACAAGGAAGAAACAAAAATGTGTGGGCCCAAGGCCAATTGAATGCTGCCACGTCATCCCTAAGCTCAACTTTGGATAATTTTCTAGTTTCTAATTGTTCATTCTTAGTTTCCTTACTTGGTTCTAGAACTAGTTAACAAACTAGTATAGTCCTACTAGATTGTCAATTAGTCCTTTGAATTCGTTTGTTCGTGTCAACGTTTACTTGAGTGCTTTTATCTTTTGAACACGTTGTTGTTTTTGGTTCTAGTCCTACAAGAATTCTTTGAGTCTTCAAACAAGAATCCACTCCGGATAAGAGCTTACTCATACCTTAAAGGATTCACGGTTACTAGCCAATTTACAACACTTGTGGAACTCAAGCGTGTGGTGATCTAAAGAGTATAATACCTTGACAATGGAAGGGGCCACGTCCCATAACGTGGATACTAATGCACTTGACTCTATGAGGGTCGCTCTTGAGGCCGTTACTCGGACACTTGAAAGGTTGAATTCGGACTTTGGGGCCGTGAGAGGGGACTTGGCAGCCATCAAGGGAGAAGTGTCGACTATTAGTGGGAGATTAGAACAAGTGGAGAGTCAAAGGAACTCTCGTCCTTCTACTCCTCTACATGTCTCAACCAATGGACAAGATAGGACTTCCTCCGCAACCATCACCCCCGAAACAGTCCACCAAATGCTAAATGCACCCCAAGCTCCACTAAATGCCGCAAGCCAAACCACCTATTTTCCTCCAAACCATGACCCCAATAGACCAACGCATTTCCAGAATTCCCAAACCCCGCATGAGGGATTTGGACGTCAAATTCCACCACTAAATCCGAACCTTCCATTCCAAGCTCCATTAAACCAAAGACCACCACCTCCACAAAATCCAATACCCCCAAATCAAATTCCAAATAACCAAAACCGACCAGCCCACCTTGAGGAGTATGGTAGGGAGGAGTATGACGGGTACGGGGCCTTTGATGATACTTACATGAGGGAGGAGGAGGTGAGAGGGGGCAGAGGAGTTCAACGGAGATATCGTGGATATGAAGAAAGAGGAAACCGACACCATGAGAGAGATGTAGGCATCAACACCATCAAGTTGAGTCTACCGCTCTTTAAGGGTGAGAGTGACCCCGAGGCATACTTAGCTTGGGAATCGGCTTGTGACAAAGTCTTCCAAGTTAATGATCTCTCGGAAGAAAAGAAAGGAAGTTATGCTATAGCTCACTTTGAGGGTTATGCTAACACTTGGTGGGAGTACGTCAAGCGGTTTGGTAATGCACTAGTTGACGGGCAGCCACCACCTTGGTATCGATTGAGATACTTGATGAGGCAAAGGTACCTCCCCGAGAGTTATCGCCATGAATTGCTTGCAAGGTTGTACAACTTACGTCAAGGTAACAAAAGTGTGATGGCATACTTTGATGAGTTTCAACAACTCATGTTAAACCTTGACCATCGTGGGGAGCAAATCAGTCATGATGTCATCCGGTTCAAGTGTGGATTGAACAAGGAGATCTCCACTCATTTGACACTTCACAAGTTTGATACCGTTGAGGGTATTTTCCAAGCGGCTATTGAGGTTGAAAAAGAGCTAAAGGAGAGGTCGTCGTTTAAGGCAAGGGTACCAGCCCCCTCGGGTTGGTCCAAAAACAAGGGGCAATCCAGCCTTCCAAGGCTGCCCGAGCCCAAGGCCGACCCCAAACTTCCTCCAAAACAAGAAGCTCACAAGTACCCTAACCCAAAAGGATTCCAATGTTTCAAGTGCCAAGGTTGGGGACATAAAGCCAATGAGTGTCCAAACCGACGCAATGTGATCCTTCGGGAAGGGAGGGTGTATTACCTTGGTGAAGAGGTGGATCTTGAGAAGAGTGAAGATGAGGCCGAGCCTCAAGATGGAGAGGAACCCGAGAATGGGCCATATGATGATGAGGGCGAAGATGTTTACCCTCAAGAAGGGGAGTGTGTGGTTCCCAACTTTGTGGTTAGGCGCGTCATGATTAGTAAGGCGATAGATGACCCTAGTCAAAGGGAGAATCTATTCCATACTAAATGTCTTGTAAAGGGAAGTGTGTGCACCTTGGTGATTGATAGTGGTAGTTGCACAAATGTTGTTAGTATGGCTACGGTTAACTTCTTGAAGTTACCAACTACCCCGCACACTAGTCCCTACAAGCTACAATGGTTGAATGACTGTGGTGAACTAAAGGTCACAAGGCAATGTATGATACGTTTTAAGGTGGGAAACTACCAAGATGAAGTGCTTTGTGACGTGATACCAATGCAAGCGTGTCACTTGTTGTTAGGTAGACCTTGGCAATATGATAGGTCTACCAAACACGATGGGAGGACCAATCGATATACACTTGAGAAGGATGGCCGAAAGGTCACACTTCACCCGCTTTCACCCTCCCAAGTAAATGAGTGGCACCAAAAGATGAGAGAGTTGAAGGAAAAGGGGAAGAAATCCGAAAGAGAAGAAGAGGGAAGGGAAACCGTGGTTGGGGCAGTAGGGTCACCCGTGACTGCCTCAACTTCAAAGGGGGCTGAAAACGTGGTGATGTTAGCTAGAAAGAAGGAACTCTTCGTGGACCATGATGTGGGCACACCTATGTTGCTTTTGGCTCATTGTTTAAATACTAACCCCGCTAATTCTTCCATTTCCCCTTTGATTTCTTGTGTGTTGCAGGATTATGAAGATGTATTTCCTAAAGAACTTCCGCAAGGATTGCCCCCACTTCGGGGAATTGAGCACCAAATTGATTTGGTGCCGGGTTCACAACTTCCAAACAAACCAGCCTATAGGAGCAATCCCATGGACACTAAGGAGCTTGAGAGACAAGTTGAGGAACTTCTCAACAAGGGATACATCAAAGAAAGTATGAGTCCTTGTGCTGTTCCGGTGCTTTTGGTACCAAAGAAAGACGGAACTTGGCGCATGTGCGTCGATTGTAGAGCCATCAACAAAATCACTATAAGGTATCGTCATCCAATCCCTAGACTAGATGATATGTTAGATGAGCTCCATGGCTCTTGTTTGTTTTCTAAGGTGGATCTTAGGAGTGGCTATCACCAAATTCGCATGCAACCCGGTGATGAGTGGAAGACCGCATTCAAGACCAAATTCGGTCTATATGAGTGGCTGGTCATGCCCTTTGGCCTTACCAATGCTCCTAGCACCTTTATGAGGCTAATGAATCATGTAATGAAGCCTTATATTGGGAAGTTTGTGGTGGTTTACTTTGATGATGTGTTGGTATATAGTAAATCTATTGATGATCATGTGATGCATTTGAGGTGTGTGTTTGAGATGCTCCGAAAGGAGAAGTTGTATGCCAACATGGAGAAGTGTTCTTTTGGTGTTGATAAAGTGATTTTCTTGGGTTTTGTCGTGAGCTCAAAGGGTGTGGAAGTGGACGAATCCAAGATAGACTCTATACGAAGTTGGCCAATCCCTAAAACTATTGGAGAAATCCGAAGTTTTCATGGATTAGCAAGCTTTTATAGGAGGTTTGTCAAAGGTTTTAGCTCTATAGCAGCACCCTTGACTGAGGTTATTAGAAAGGACCAACCCTTTAAGTGGGGTGATGAGCAAGCTAAGGCTTTTGAAGCCTTGAAAGCTATGCTCATCTCGGCGCCTTTGTTACAATTGCCCGATTTTGATAAAATGTTTGAAGTGGAGTGTGATGCTAGTAAGGTTGGCATCGGGGCTGTTTTAATGCAAGAAGGCAAGCCCGTCGCTTATTTTAGTGAAAAACTCAAAGGGGCAACTCTTAATTACTCGACTTATGATTTGGAGTTGTACGCCCTTGTTAGAGCCTTGGGCAATTGGCAGCATTATTTGTGGCCTAAGGAGTTTGTGATACGAACGGACCATGAATCGTTGAAACACCTTAAGAGCCAAGACAAGTTGAATAGGCGTCATGCTAAGTGGATTGAGTTTATTGAGACTTTCCCTTATGTAATTCATTACAAAAGGGGGAAGGAGAATGTTGTTGCTGATGCGTTGTCTAGAAAGCATGTGCTTGTTGCCACTTTGTCTTCGAAGTTGATGGGTTTTGAGAGTTTAAGAGAATTGTATCCCAAGGACCCTCACTTTGCTCCTATCTTTAGGGAATGCGAAGAATGGGGTAGGGACAAGTGGGATTCGGCTAGGGGTTCAAATCCCTATGCCAAGTTTGATGGTTACTTATTTAAAGGTAGACGATTGTGTGTACCCTCTAGCTCTTGGAGAGAATTGTTTGTGAGGGAAGCACATGATGGCGGTCTAATGGGTCATTTTGGGGTCGAAAAGACCCTCGGAATATTGGAGGAGCAATTCTATTGGCCCAAAATGCGCAAGGATGTGACTAGAACTTGTGGCCAATGTGTAGAATGCAAGAGAGCCAAATCTCGGCTCCTACCTCATGGGTTGTACACCCCGCTGCCCACTCCTCTACGTCCTTGGCTTGATATATCGATGGACTTTGTGTTAGGGCTGCCAAGGACTCGACGAGGCCGGGATAGTATCTTTGTTGTAGTTGACCGGTTTTCTAAAATGGCGCACTTTATTCCTTGCTCTAAGTGTGATGACGCCCCTAGCGTGGCCTCGTTATTTGTTGATAATGTTGTTAGATTGCATGGTGTCCCGAGGACCATTGTGAGTGATAGGGACTCTAAGTTCCTAAGCCACTTTTGGAAGTCCATGTGGGGTAGGCTTGGTACCAAGTTATTGTTCTCTACCTCTTGCCACCCACAAACCGATGGCCAAACGGAAGTAGTAAATGACTTTGGGTGCTATGCTACGTTCCATGGTTAAGGGAAAAATGACTTCTTGGGAGGAGCACTTACCATTGATTGAATTTGCATATAACCGTGTCATACACTCAAGTACGGGAATGACTCCCTTTGAGTGTGTATACGGCCTTAACCCCCTCACCCCTTTGGATTTAACGCCTTTGCCAAGTGATCTCATGATTAGCTTAGAAGGAAGCAAGCGGGCAGATTCTATGAAGAAGTTACATGAGAAGGTGCGGCTTCAACTTGAGAAGAAAAACCAAGACACGGCAAGGAGGGCCAACAAGGGAAGAAAGAAAGTCATCCTTGAACCGGGAGATTGGGTGTGGGTGCATCTTCGGAGGGATCGGTTTCCATCCCAAAGAAAGTCCAAATTGATGCCGAGGGGTGATGGTCCATTCCAAGTGCTCGAGAAAATCAATGACAACGCCTACAAGATTGACCTTCCACCGGAATACCAAGTGCACCACACTTTTAACGTTTGTGATCTTTCTCTCGTGGAGGCGGTTGAAGACGACCAAGTGCTGAATTTGAGGCCAAATTCCTGATGATACGGGTGGGACAAGCTGTCCAACAAGTACCCGACCATTCACACGAAGTCAAGCTCGGGAGTTACAAAAACTCCAAGCCGTATTCATGCAAATGGCCGTGTGTGAGTTGGTTATTGAACCACCTAAGGGTCTAAATGTTTTAAGGTGTGAAGATGGGCCTTGAAGTGTAATGTTTTTACACTCCATGGCCGGCTGCTCCACATGGCCCATAAGGTCATTTTTGTCTTTCATTTGGCTTGTAATATAAATAGACAAGCCTAGAATTATTTTGCCTTAGTTTTCTCATTGTAATTTCAAGACAAAGACTTGTAATATTTCACTTTCTCTCTCTCTTCCATTGAGAGGCAGATTCGGCCACAAGCTTGCTAGAAGGAAGCTTGTGTTGTGTTTTGGCTAGAAACTAGGGTCTTGAGGTCATTGAGTTCCTCTTGGTCCAAGTAAGAGCTTGGTGTTTATATTCAATAGTCTTAGGGTCCTCTCTTGAAGTTAGGGTTCTTAGTCTCTTGAATATTATATGTCAAGTTATCTATCTTTTCATTATCTTGTTGTTGTTGTCTTTGAGATCTTGAAGTCTAGTGAAGCCGTGTGGGGCTCTTTCGATTCACTAGCATTGTTGCTTACTTGTTAATCTTGTGTTTGTTGGGTTTTCTTGTTGGTGTTGCTGAAATCTTGTGATACATACTTGATCTTGTATCACTTGTACTTCTATTTGAGCACGTTCCTAAGCTTCAATCCCTTGTTCCAAACTCCTTCCACGCCTCCAAAGTATTGACTCAAGCCAAAACTCTTGAACCCTTTCTCTTGGCTTGGCGTGCATGCATCATGTCTGGACTGCCGAGCCATCAACAAAATTACGGTAAAATATCACCACCCTATTCCTCGGTTAGATGACATGCTAGATGAGTTGAATGGTTCATGTTTGTTTTCCAAGATTGATTTAAGGAGTGGCTATCACCAAATAAGAATGCAACCCGGTGATGAATGGAAAACCGCCCTCAAGACCAAGTTTGGTCTCTATGAATGGATGGTTATGCCTTTCGGCCTAACAAACGCTCCAAGTACTTTTATGAGGCTAATGAATCATGTGATGAGGCCATTTATTGGAAAGTTTATTGTTGTCTATTTTGATGATGTCTTGGTGTATAGTAAGTCTTTAGAAGAGCATGTGATGCATTTACAATGTGTGCTTGATGTCCTTAGAAAGGAAAAATTGTATGCAAATCTGGAAAAGTGCTCTTTTGGCGTTAATGAAGTTGTTGTCTTGGGTTTTGTTGTTAGTTCAAGAGGGATTGAAGTGGATGAATCCAAGATAAATGCTATCAAAAATTGGCCAGCCCTACAAACCGTTGGAGAACTAAGAAGCTTCCACGGGTTGGCTAGTTTTTATAGAAGGTTTGTCAAAGGATTTAGCACCATTGCCGCCCTCTTGACGGAGGTCATTCGGAAAGAACAACCCTTCAAGTGGGGTGTCGAGCAAGCTAAGGCATTTGAAGCCTTGAAAGCTATGCTCATCTCCGCACCCTTGTTACAATTGCCCAACTTTGATAAGACCTTTGAAGTCGAATGCGATGCGAGTAAAGTAGGCATAGGGGCTGTTTTGATGCAAGATTTGAAACCCATTGCTTACTTTAGCGAAAAGCTCAAAGGAGCAACTCTAAACTACTCCACGTATGATTTAGAGTTGTATGCCTTGATTAGAGCCTTGGCCACTTGGCAACACTACTTATGGCCTAAGGAGTTTGTGATCCGAACGGACCATGAATCCTTAAAGCATCTTCGGGCCCAAGACAAGCTTAACAAACGGCATGCCAAATGGATTGAGTTCCTTGAGACCTTTCCTTATGTTATCCAATACAAAAAGGGTAAGGACAACGTAGAAGCCGATGCTTTGTCTAGAAAACATGCTCTTGTGTCCACTTTGTCAACAAAATTGATGGGTTTTGAGAGTTTAAGAGAGTTGTATCCCAAGGACCCTCACTTTGCTCCTATCTTTAGGGAATGCGAAGACTTGGGTAGGGACAAGTGGAATTCGACTAGGGGTTCAAATCCCTATGCCAAGTTTGATGGATACTTATTTAAAGGTAGACGATTGTGTGTGCCCTCTAGCTCTTGGAGAGAATTGTTTGTGAGGGAAGCACACGATGGCGGTCTAATGGGTCATTTTGGGGTCAAAAAGACCTTTGGAATATTGGAGGAGCAATTCTATTGGCCCAAAATGCGCAAGGATGTGGCTAGGATTTGCGGCCAATGTGTAGAATGCAAGAGAGCCAACTCTCGACTCCTACCTCATGGGTTGTACACCCCGCTGCCCACTCCTCTACGTCCTTGGCATGATATATCTATGGATTTTGTGTTAGGGCTGCCAAGGACTCGACGAGGTCGGGATAGTATTTTTGTTGTAGTCGACTGGTTTTCTAAAATGGCGCACTTTATTCCTTGCTCTAAATGTGATGACGCCCCTAGCGTGGCCTCTTTATTTGTTGATAATGTTGTTAGATTGCATGGTGTCCCGAGGACCATTGTGAGTGATAGGGACTCTAAGTTCCTAAGCCACTTTTGGAAGTCCATGTGGGGTAGGCTTGGTACCAAGTTGTTGTTCTCTACGTCCTACCACCCACAAACCGATGGCCAAACGGAAGTAGTAAATAGGACTTTGGGTGCTATGCTACGTTCCATGGTTAAGGGAAAAATAACTTCTTGGGAAGAGCACTTACCATTGATTGAGTTTGCTTATAACCGTGTCATACACTCAAGTACGGGAATGACTCCCTTTGAGTGTGTATACGGCCTCAACCCCCTCACCCCTTTGGATTTAACGCCTTTGCCAAGTGATCTCATGATTAGCTTAGATGGAAGCAAGCAGGCAGATTCTATGAAGAAGTTACATGAGAAGGTGCGGCTTCAACTTGAGAAGAAAAACCAAGACATGGCAAGGAGGGCCAACAAGGGAGGAAAGAAATTCATTCTTGAACCGGGAGATTGGGTGTGGGTGCATCTTGGAAAGGATCGGTTTCCATCTCAAAGAAAGTCCAAATTTATGCCTAGGGGTGATGGTCCCTTCCAAGTACTTGAGAGAATCAATGACAACGCCTACAAGATTGACCTTCCACCAGAATATCAAGTGCACAACACTTTCAACGTTTGTGATCTCTCTCTCGTGGGTACGGTTGACGATGACCAAATGCTGAATTTGAGGTCAAATTCCTCTCAAGATGGAGAGGATGATACGGGTGGGACAAGCTCCACAAGTACACGGCCTTTCACACGAAGCCAAGCTCGGGAATTACAAAAACTCCAAGCCTTGTTTATGCAAATGTTCGTGTGTGAGTTGCTGATTGAGCCTCCAAAGGGTCTAAATGTTTTTAAGTGTGAAGAGGGACCTTGAAGTGTAATAAACTTATACCCCAAGGGGCGGCAGCCTAGACAAAGGGCAAGCTAGTCATTTTGCTTCATTTTGCCTTGTAATATAAATAGAACATATTAGGGTTATTTGGAGTAGTCTTCCATTATTATTTTTGAATCACAAGACTTGTAATATTTTGGGTTCTCTCTCTCTCTCTCAAAACAGCCCACAAAGAAGAGAGAACACTTGTGTTGTATCTTGGCTAGAAACAAGGATCTTGAGGTCATTGGGTTCCTCTTGGTCTAAGTAAGAATTTGGTGTTTATATTCGTTAGTCTTAGGGTCCTTTCTTGATGTTAGGGTTCTTAGTCTCTTGAATATTATATGTCAAGTTATCTATCTTTTATTATCTTGTTGTTGTTGTTGTGTTTGAGATCTTGAAGTCTAGTAAAGCCGTGTGGGGCTCTTTCGATTCACTAGCATTGTTGTTTAACTTGTTAATCTTGTGTTTGTTGGGTCTTCTTGTTGTTGTTGCTGAAATCTTCATATTGTGGACTTGATCTTGTATAAGTTGCGTATGAGTTGGCACTACCCCAAGAACTCTCCTCAATCTATCCAGTGTTTCATGTTTCGATGCTTCGAAAGTGCATAGGAGATCCATCTCGTATTGTTCCCGTTGAGGTTGTCCAAGTTACGGAGGATCTTACTTATGAAGAGGTGCCCATTGCTATTCTAGATCGACAAGTAAAGAGGTTGAGGAATAAAGACATTGTTTTCGTAAAAGTCCTTTGGAGAAATCAACAAGTAGAGGAGATCACATGGGAAGCTGAAGAAATGATGAAATCCAAGTACTCCTATCTGTTTCAAATGGACGAAAAAGTTCAAAGTGCGGAAGTGGAGCAATAAAAGTAAGTATCCATGAGCCTTAAGTGTTTATGTATATATATGCTAATATAGAGACGCATTTGTTGTAATTGAAGCGATATTGTTAACATTCGAGGATGAATGTTTCTAAGGGGGGAAGAATGTAACACCCCGTACCTTCCTGACCCTACTCAATGACTTTGAACAATGTTTACTTAGGTGTCGAGAGCCATAAGTATGTATTTTGTAATGTTATTGATGAGATAATTGATATTGGGCTTCGTACATGTGATTAGAACTTCGTAGTAGGTGTTTTATGACTTTGTGGAGTATTTGTGGGGTTAAAAATGAGACTTGGAGGACCTCCAAACAAAGGATATTAAAGGTAAGAAGTAAGTTAAAGAATAGAACTTGAAGTATCTAACCAAACCCGCAAAGAAAAGTCGAAGAACGAAAATTTTCAAAAAAATAAGGGCCAGGCACGCCAGAGGGCGTGCCAGGCCGCTTATTGCCCAAATTTTTTGGGCACAGGCAGCAAGGTGGCGCGCCCAAGGGCGTGCCAGGCTGCTTGTGCACACCTTTCAAATGTTGGAAATTTTTCTAAGTCCCAAGGGTGCCCGGGGGCGTACTGGGCCGCTTTTTGCCTCATTTCTTATTCAACCACGAGCCTATACATGGGATAATTGAAATATTGGTATTCCATTTTGATAAGATCATTCGTGGACAAATTTGGCATCCAAATGACGTTTTTACCCTTTCGGTCAAAATAAGCCATACGTGGCTAACATCACTTGTTTTTGGGATTGAGGCTATGAATATAAATCGCGTGAGTGGGAATATTTTTGTAACACGTATGAAATGATTTAAACATGATAAATTATTGACTTTATTGGATTAAGTGAATTGGGCTCAATAAAGGCCCAAAATAAGGAAAAAGACATGGGCCAAATGGGTCAAATGACCCATTCTTCCATTGACCTTCTAGACATAGCATTAAATGCCAAGAATTGGCTAAGGATGACATGAGGGCCTATATAAAGGCACAAAGATGATTTTTATTCAATCAAAACTCTCATGCCTTTAAGATAAAATACAAGATATTTCTCTCAAACCCTAAGAACCTTAAGTCATCTCTTTGAGCAAGATCATCATTTTTCAAGCTTGGGTAAGTGTTTAATCTTATGATTTAACATATTATATGTATGAGAGATTATGTAGATCATGTTGGTTATGCTTGGAAGTGTTGAACATGACACTTTGTGTTTTTGTAAAAGATGTGTCATCTATGGAATTTAAACTTGAAAGATGACTAGTGGTTTTAGTGAAAGAGCATGGTATGGATGAAATATCAACATGTATGGTGTGATTATGTTATTAAACTTGTTATTTTTCTATAAATGTAAATTATGGGATTTTGGCTGATATGTTGCTATGAGGTGTATTAAGGTGACTTGATGGATTAATTGTGATATGGTGTGAATGAGAAAGTGTACAGGAGAAACTTTGTTCTGAAATGCTATTCGTATATGATGTTGTGGTCAATGTATGACATGATTGGGGTATTATTGGTATGTCAATGCCGTAAATGGTATTGTAGAGAAGGAGATGACATTTTAAAGGTAAACATGTAACTCATTGTCGTCATATGCATTTGTAAGGTATTTGATGGTTAATGTAAACTCCGTTATGTATTTGTGTTGTAGAGTGAAACATAAGGAAGGAGTGGGACTATTGCACATCTAAGATTGTATATTCGTATTGAGAATACAAGGTATGTAAGGTTACTCTGTCCGTATCCTTCTACAGCACATAGTATTCACTTTGACATTACATTTGTCCTATCCCGAAATGTGCTAAGGTATTCTAGATCCAGTTATCAATTGTCATTATCACATGGTTTCTACTCATTAATCAATTGTGATTCACATGTCTCATATTCATTGACTAATGTTCCAAAGGTCCAATAAGGTTGTGTTCCAAAGTTCCAATAGTGGTTATACACATGTATCTTATTCATTGATTATTGTCCAATGGTTCCAATCATATAATATTTCCAATAATGTTATGACTGTCATTGTATCAATCTCAAAAGTAAAGAACGAAGTAATGCATATATGTGGTTAATGATTGAGTACGGGTGGTAGCTTTGGGGGCGAAATGCCTAGCTCAAGCTGATCCGGAGATTATTGGATCAGGGGGCAGTCCTAGAGGCATAAGCCTAGCTCGGACCGATCCTGACAGGGGGTAGCTCTAGAGGTAAGAACCTAGCTCGAGCCGAACCTATTACATTGGTTTATGGGTGGCAGCTCTAGAGGTGATAATTTAGCTCGAGCCGAGCCCGATATATTAATTTATGGGTTGTAGCTCTAGAGGCATAAGCCTAGCTAGAGCCGATCCCAACATAACGTTATGTTATGTTAAAACCCACTGTTCAGTCGAGGCCCGGTTATCGCAGGTCACAGGCAAAGATGAGTACGCAAAGAAGCAAAGAAGCAAAGAAAGTAATGAAAGCAATATACATGGTTCCCAAAACACAGAATGATGATTTATTCATATTGGTTATTCATTTGTAATTGAGTTCATTGACGTATTTATGTTTCATACAGTTTCTTATGAGCCTTACATACTCAGTACATTCTTCGTACTGACGTCCCTTGTGGGACTTACCTTACTTGCTGCAGGCGCAGGTACTAGTAGGCCTCCACAGTAGGTTGCCAGTTGTGTGCGGATCATTGGTGAGCTCTAGTTAGTTTGGGGCTTCTCCGAGTCACAGTTGTACATATGTTTTGATATTGTACATGTCGTATAAAGCGGGGACTTGTTCCGACTTTCAGTTAGTTTCGGTAAATACATCTGTTAGAGGCTTTTGTAGACGTATATGGGTGTATGAATGTAAGATGATACATGATGTTTTGACTTAATGGCCTCGACGACCAAGTTTCACATATGTATATATATATCACATGTTCCATGGATTCCGTTGTTAGTATTTTAAGCTCTTACGTTATCATGTCATTTCTTAAGGCATGCATATGAATGAACATAAGTAAAGTTTGGTTCTCTCGGGTCTTGTCGGCTACGGGTGCCAATCCGCCCCGTTGGGACACGGGGTGTGACAAGATTCATTAAAAACTTCTCTAAGATTACTCACCCTATGTGTAAGCTTCTCGAGAAGGAAGCAAAATTTGAGTTTGATGGGGAGTGTGTGAGAGCATTCAACTGCCTCAAAGAGAAGCTTGTCTTGTTCCCCATTATTGTAGCTCCTAATTGGTCACAATCCTTTGAGCTTATGTATAATGCAAATGGGTTTGCACTAGGTATGGTGCTTGGTTAAAGAAAGGAGAAGCTTTTTCATCCTATCTACTATGTAAGTAAGTCACTGAATGATGCACAAAGGAACTATACGGTTAAGGAGCAAGAATTACTAGCAGTAGTTGATGGGTTTGAAAAGTTTCGTGCTTATTTGTTAGGCATGAAGGTTGTTGTACATACCAATCATTTCGCCTTATGGTATTATCTTGTTGTTGTTGTGTTTGAGATCTTGAAGTCTAGTGAAGTCGTGTGGGGCTCTTTCGATTCACTAGTATTGTTTTTTAACTTGTTAATCTTGTGTTTGTTGGGTCTTCTTGTTGTTGTTGCTGAAATCTTTATATTGTGGACTTAATCTTGTATAAAAGCCAAGGTTGATAAGGTGGATTTTACTATTACAAGAATTCAACTTTGAAGTCAAAGACCGAAAGGGATGCAAAACCCAAGTGGTGGACCACTTGTCTCGCCTTGAATCTAATGATGTGAGAATGAAGGAATTGAAGATCTATGATGAGTTTCCCAACGAGATTGTTATGGCTTTTTTGGGGATGATGGCGCCTTGATATGTAAATTTTCCAAATTATATAGTGTGTGGGGCACTACCCAATGACTTGATTTATTTTCAAAAGAAGAAGTTCCTCCATGATTTGAAACAATATTATTGGGATGAACCCTATCTCTTTAGGAAGTGTGTGGATGGAGTGATTCGTCATTGTGTCATGGAGGAGGAGATGAGGCCTATTCTTGAGGCATTTCATTCGTCACCGGTTGGTGGCGTGCGAACGTCTGCAAAGGTTCTCCAAAGTGGTCTCTATTGGATGACTTTGTATAGTGATGGAAATGAATTAGTACAGACGTGTGAGCCATCCAATGGCAAGGAGGGATCTCTAGGCAATATGAAATGCCCTTGTAACCAAGCATAGATATAGAATTGTTTGATGTATGGGGATTGGACTTCATGGGATCCTTCATGAGTTCGTATGGGAACCGTTACATCTTGGTAGTGTGTGATTATATTTCCAAGTGGGTC
The DNA here is from genome assembly GCA_031232105.1 of Capsicum rhomboideum. Classification (NCBI taxonomy): domain Eukaryota; kingdom Viridiplantae; phylum Streptophyta; class Magnoliopsida; order Solanales; family Solanaceae; genus Capsicum; species Capsicum rhomboideum. The sequence continues at coordinate 60,724,729 of CP124718.1, forward strand.
GAAGCCATCGCATTGCCAAACAATGAAGCTAAGAGTGTTACTCAATTCTTGAAGAGATACATTTTTACCCGGTTTGGGACTCCTCATGCTATCATGAGTGATGAGGGTTCTCATTTTTGCAACCAATCATTTAGGTCTTTGCTTACTAAATATGAAGTCAAGCATAAAGTGGCTTCTCCATATTATCCTCAAGCCAATGGGTTGGCGAAATTGTCTAATCGAGAGATAAAGGAGATTTTGGCAAAAGTCGTGAATGCGAGTAGAACAGATTGGGAACGAAAATTTGACGATGCTTTGTGGGCCTATAGGACCGCATTTAAAAACCCCATTGGCATGTCTCTATATCAATTAGTGTTTGGAAAAGCTTGCCATCTTCTCTTTGAGTTAGAACACAAAGCATTGTGGGCCTTGCAGAGATTGAATATGAATTGGGAGGATGCCTCCAAGTCAAGAGTAGAACAACTTCAAGAGATTGATGAATTTTGATTGAGAGCTTAAGAAAGTTCTACTCGTTACAAGGAGTGTATGAGAGGTGGCATACTGCTAAGATTCTAAAAAGGGAGTTCATGGTGGGTGATGAGGTTCGATTGTTTAACTCGAGTATAAGTTGTTTTTGGGTAAACTCAAAACTAGGTGGTCTGGTCGCTTCAAAGTGGTGCAATGTTTCCCTAGTGGAGTGGTTGAATTGGAGAATGACTCGAGATATCAATTTACCATGAATGGGCAACGAGTTAAGCATCACCATAGGTTGCTCCCAAAGGCAGATTTCTTAGAGGTGATCTACCTCGATGATGCATGATTGATGGAGAACAACACTGTGCCACGATGATAGTTAAGGAACTTCTTGGGAGGCAACACAAGTTTATTTTTTTTTCATTTTAAATAACGTGTGTTGATTTGTGTAGGTATGTGATGGAGTTGGAAAGTAGAAAACATGATTTAACACAAGGTGGAGAGAAAGAAGTGGGGAGATCATGCACCAAGCTCCAGGTAGAAGGCTTTGGTGATGCACAGAGAAATTTGGCTCATTGATGAAGCCCCTTGCCAGAAAGATCCCCCACTATAAAACAAACTGGTAAATCAGCGATGCATGAAGAAAATCGGTGCTACGCTAACAAGTTTAGTGATAGATTGACCATCGCTGAATTGCTTCACCAAAAATAATGTCCTAGGCATTGAATGCTGTTATATTCAACGATAGAGCTCCATATCAGTGCATCACCGATGTTGTCCGTGATGGAAAAGAAATCACTGAAATGGGCAAATTTAAAAAGTGATGATTTAGACTTTGTGACTTTGACCTTTCATTTTCTTTTGACCTTTGGTATTTATTTAAACCCTTCCATTTTGCTATTTCCCTCTTCTTCTTCACTCTCTCATATCCACACACACTCACATACTCACACTCTCAGGATCTCTTTTCACTACCACCACCACATGCGCCTATCATTGGGTATGGCACTTAGTTTTCTTATCTTTTTCATCAAAGTTTCTGCAAGTTTTGAAGGTTAGAAATTGATTTGTTCTTTCAATTATATTTTGGTTTAATCGATTGTGTTTTTAGGGTTGTTGAATTGTGTTAAAATGCTTGTTCATTAATGGTGGATGTGTTGTTGATGAGTTGTTTGCTTTGAAATTCAAACTATAATAGGGTTGTGTTATCAAAATCGATCTTTAAATGTTGAATAGTTGAGCATGCCTACACTTAGTTTATGTGTTTATGCTTTGGGTTCCAAATATTGCTGAAATGATTGTTGGTTTAAGTGAAAATTGACTAATTTTTCCCAATGATAGATTGTGTTACATTGTTCTTAAGGGAAAAGTCGTCGTAATTGTGTGTAAATAGTTGAATCATGGGGAAATCTAAGTACTCATGGGTGAAAATATTGAAAAATCGCCATTGAAAAACTTTGAGAATCGTGACTTTTCAGTTGGGGACGATAATGATCGGTGATGGGTCAAGAACCTCGGCGATGCACTGAACTATATGGTGCTTCAAGAACCTCGACGATGCACTGAACTATATGGTTCTTTACCGTAGTGCTCCCTGTATTGCTGAAAGTTACCGAAGGGTTGGCTAATTAAGGTATGGGTAGGAAATGCCTTGGTTATTCGGAGATGCTTGGGGAGTATCACCGAATCCTTTATCGTATCGCTGAATATCTACCTTCCTTCACCGAAATAACCCACTATTTTCATGCGATTCGACGATGGCGTCTTACATCACCGATCTGATTGGCAATGCATCGATTCATTCAGTGATGCATTTTTGGGAAATTTTATGTGTTTGGTTTTGCTAAAGTTGTTAAAGCCCATCGCCATTCTTATGTGCAGATATGCCTCACATAAAGTATATGTCCAAGAAACAATCCAAATCTCATCCTCCCACCTCAAAGCTTGCCAAGTGGATCACAATCCGAGAAGAAGAGATACCAGACAAGGTCTACAATCGTAAGAGAGTTAATGAGGGCAAATCTAAAGGCTTGGCAGTTAGAGAAGACAGATCAGAGCACAGCTTGAACTCTGAAAGGTACGACCTTAATTCCTCGGAGGAGGGGGACACCGCACCAATTCATGAGCCTCTTTACACTCCTGAGGTAGCCCCAGCTAAGAGAAAGAGGGTCAAGAAACCTTCTACTACTACAAAAAAGCCACCTTCACATCTTCATGGTGGTTACCATATGCTCAACCGTCTTAAGGTTCCGAATCAACACTTAATTATTGAGGAGCAACTGTTAAGTTTGAATGGCTTGGAGTGCAAGCATCCTCGAGTGTTATTGGCATTGAACTATCATGACTTCTAGGTATTAACTGAACCATTGAAACCTTTATTGAGAATTAGGTTAGGAAATTTTACATCACTTATGGGAAGCTTTTGTCGAAAAAGAGGAAGAGATGGCCACAAGAGACAAAGGCTGTTGTTAATGTGAGAGGTGTGAATGTTGTTTATGATGGGACGATAATTAAAGAGGTCTTAGGCTGTAAGAAAATTAGTACCCACTACTTTGCTTCTAGAATTAAGGACTTTGTGGAGGATGTGCGGGTGTGGATAGCCACTTTGCTGAGTACTGATACGCCCCTGTGGCTTTTATTGGGTGTTCAAAATCAAAAGGATGGCATTCATCTGGAGGCTAGATATTGGTTAAGCTATGTTTGTAGTAATATATTGCCCTCCCAAAATCAGTCCATCCTTGTGAGTCCTAGGGAATTGCTTGTAGGCTCCATCATTGCGAAGGTGAAGTTGAATTTAGGTTCACTTATTGTACCGGACATTCCTTACTGGGCCCAACAAAAGCATACCTCCATCGTATTTCTATTTTTGATTACTGAGTTGTGTCGGCGTGCTAAGGTTCTTTTTTATAAGACGAAAGATTTTGAGTATACCCCTACGTCTATAGTGGACATCACTAGGATTGAGCTTGTGCAAGAGGTTAGCAGAAGAAAGCCTGGGTAGATGTTTCCCAGTAGTTGATTTTAGTTCTATTGATAGTGGTGCCAACCAGCCCACTTTTTATTCTACTTCAGTTCCTGCCCTTTGGGTCTATTACCACTCCTACTTCCCCAGTTCCATCCTCAGGTACAACATCGAAGCCACCTTATCCTAGAGCCCCCGATCCTCAACCTTCTACTACTTCGAGTTCTTCCCGAGCCTCATTGACTCAGGCTGACATTATCTGAATGGGGCAGTTAGCTTATTCGAAAGATATGAAGTCAGCTAAATTAGAGAGGGAGATACCTGGGATGATTGTTGTTGTGGTGAAAACTACCATAGATCTAGTAAATAAAGAGTTGAACAGTTTTAGTGAGACCATTCGGCATTTATGGAGGAGGTTGGATGAGTTGAGTGCTTCACAACAGCCTACTATTCCTGAAAGTGTGACCAAGATGCAGGATGAGCTGGCTTCCCTTTAGAAGCATATGGACGAGATCTAGTTCCTTGATGTTACATGTCTATAGGTAGCTCTATCTGAGTTACCACCTCCAATTTCTGTACCTACTGATGATGCTGACCCGGTGGTTGAGAAAGAGGAGGTTGATTTGGATGACCGTGCTTTAGATGATGAGATGGATGATGCTGAGGTTGAGTGATATTTTGAGGAGCATGGACAGATTGGCATACAGGTTGAGCCTGAGGTAGGAGAGCAGATAGACAGGCAGGAGACCGAGGATGTTTTGATTGTTGCCGCATTGGTGAGGTTGGTTCGTGAGATTACATAGATTGGGACCTCCAGTTTAGTTTCTACTTTGGAGACTCAGGAACCTGTGCCAGATCCTCCCCTATAGACCATGACTGGAGCTTAGTTGGTGATACAAGACATATGGTCATGATAACTTTTGATGCCATCATTCGTGGCCAACACGTGGAGAATTTGATTTTTGACACCTTGAAGGCTTTTGAGTATGCATGGGGAAGTCATGAAGTCATTTTGGACACATAATAAAACAAATTCGTGTGTGGAAGGTTGCTTGGAGGCTTGCCTTGATGACTACCCGAGGCTCCAAAGAATTGCAAGGGTTGAAGTGTGAAGAAGGAGTCCTTACACTCCATGGCCGCCCTTATTAAGGGTGTTTTGGTCTTTTTGTGCCTTTTCTTTACACTCCATAGGAGCCTCTTTTCATTAAGGGTAGTTTGGTCATTTGATGTAATAGTTATAAATAGGCTTCATTAGTCTTATTTTCTAGTTAGTTCATTATGGATATTTGAAGACTTCTTCTTCTCTCTTTGAGAATGTAGTGTAGGGCTTGGAAAGGCCAAGTAGTGTAGGGCTTGGAAAAGGCATTATTGATCTTTGCTTAGAAACGGTGGTTGTAAGGCGGAGTTGATTCCCTTAGCGGTCACCATAAGAGTTTGGTGTTGTTATTGCGGGTCTTAGGGGGTCTTATCGTTTGATACACGGTTTGGTTCCTTATTCTTGTAATCTCGTATGTCAAGCTATCTATCTTTTTTTTTTTTTGTAATCTTGTTAAGCTTGTGTTTATAATCTTGAAGTCTAGTGAAGCCGTGTGGGGCTCTTTCGATTCACTAGCACTTGTTGTTCAACTTGTTGTTCTTGTGATAGTTGAAATCTTATTATTGTTGCTGAAATCTTCATATTGTGGACTTGATCTTGTATCATTTGGTATCAGAGCAAGGCTGGTTGTGTTCCTACACTACCAATCTTGGGCTATCTCGGTTAAAAAAAGAAAAAAAAAATCTGTCAAAAAAAAAAAAAATGAAATCTGTCCATCTTGTTGTCTTGGCCGAGAATAGTGTTTGTGTGTTTAGATCTAGGTGTTATTTTACTTGTTTAGTGTGTTTCTAGTGTTGGGTTTCTTTCTCACCAACACTAAAAGTGTCTAGATCTAAAGATGAGCTTATAATATTGACCATTGTTGTGGTGACTTGAAGTGGGCCGTAGGTTGTACCTTGTTGATGACCATTGGTGGTTTTTGTGTTAAGTTCTTGAAGAAGTTGATGTTGTGTTCTTGAAGGTTGTTGTGGTGTTCATCTTGTTCTTCATCTATTCTTACAACTTAAGACCACAAAAGTATAAAATAGATCCAAAAGGTTGTAAGACAAAAGTTATAAATTTGTTGGTGAGAAGACTTGCACACATCTCTTCCTAGACTTGACAACCACTTTTCCTTAAAACACGGAACCTTGTTTTGTGGGATTAGTATAGCCAAATCCTACCTTTTTGAGTTTGAAAAGTTGAAAAAGAGTACAAGACTTTACCTTCCCTCCAAAACCATTGTCATCCATTACAAGTTGTGTGAATCTTGAAATTTCATATTTGTGACAAATATATATATATATATATATTTTCGTGTGGGCCCAAGACCAATTGCATGCTGCCACGTCACTATTAAGCTCAAATTTCAGATTCTAAGTTTCATTTCCTTGTTTCTTTAGTTTCATTTCTTGATTCTAGTACCAATTAACAACTAGTAATCATCTACTAGATTGTGAATTGGTTTTTGAATCCGTTTTCTTCGTGTTTTTCGTTCTTTGTGTGTTTTTCTCATTTTGATTCGTTGAACTTCTTTGACTCATGTTCATAAGTAGATTTTGTTTTGTGTCTTGAGTCGATCAAACAATAATCTAGTCCGGTCGCTAAGTAGTGATTGACACCTTATTAACTACCGGAGTATAAGCAACTTTCAATATTCGCCGCTCCAATTGTGAGGATCACAAAGGTGAGTGTATACGAGTGTTGGTGAGGTGCTTTTACTACTAATCTTGTTTGTTCATTTTGTAGGTACAAGGTGATATAAGGGGGACATGTCTTGGTAGCCTCGTATTATTGTGACTACAACATGGGAGACTATGATTGTAGTGAGGGATTTTATGGCTACGATGATGTTGTGGATTATGGGGGGCTATGGATATGGCCATGATCAAGACATGGGCAGATTTGAGGGTTATGGTTCTGAGGGAGAAAATGAGGTGAATGAAGTGCCTAGTTCTTATGGTGAATATGGAGATGATGTAGGGCCTTATGATAGTTCTTATGATGAAGTTGGGGCATATGAGGAGTCTTACACTTCCCATTTCGAACCTAGAATTGGTGTAAGGTATAACCCCTTCCTTTGCAAAGCTTATAAGAGCCATGGTGAGAGTGCACGTGTGGAGAATGAAGATTCATATTCTTCACCTTGTAGTACATTTTATCAAGGTCGAAGCGGTGTGAATGGGTATACTAACTATAGTGTAGGTTGTCCCATGAGAAGGAGAGAGAGTACATCTCCAAGGCCGAGGGGTACTCATGTGCCCTTGGGTTGTCCTAAACTCTACAATGTTGATCCTAGGAGAAGTGTTCACTCCGGAAAGGTAAGCATTTCTGGGGTACCGGGCTGGCTCCTTATGCTAGATGATTGGCGCCATAAGAACTACATCATGCCACCGATGGTTGACTATTTAGGGTTGTTTCGAGAACCTTTACTTGTTCCATATTCCTTGGATGGGTATAAGGTTACCGAGAGAGTGAGGATTGTCTTCACCCAATTTGAATACTATGAGGAGGTGTGGTGCAATATCTTTCCCTTGACACCAGGTCATGTATACTTGGGTACCGATTGGTTTGCACAACATAGAGTTCCAAATGTGCTAAATTGGCCTAAGGTTATAGTGGACCATTGGGGAAATTATCTCTTTACCTCAATTATTCCCAAACCGCAAGGAGATGTGATCACTTACTCCAAGCCGAATGATTATGAGAGACAAAAGATTGAGAGGAGTAAGGGTGTGAAAGGTGGTAATCCGAGAGTGGAAAAAGGAGAGGTTGTATGGAGTGAAGTGAGGGGGTTGCCACCAAATCATGCTAACTATGTTTGTCCTTTTCTTTCTAAGGACATTTGTGTAGGTACCAACATGGCAAGCGGAGAAGCACAAGGCCAAGGAGAAGTTGCTGTCTAAGCATGTGGGAAACCTTCACACCACGGCAAAGAAGAATTTACTCAAGAACTTCAAGGTAAAATCGCTTACTCTCACACTTTTGTGCATGAGAATGATAATTGTGTGACTAGTAGCCCATTGAGTGTGAGTAGTAGCTTACCTATTTGTGAGTCTATTGATTCTTTGCCTCTTGTTGATGATGTACTTGTTGGGAGTGTGGATACACTAGTTGATCCTATTGATGATCGAATTGACTCTTCTTGTAAGGTCAATTTAAGTCCACCTAGTGTTGAAGCCAATGTGTTGAATGATGGTACATCATCTTGTGGGAATTGTGTTGATCAACTTATGTGCGGAATTTGTCCACCACTTGAGGATATGTGTGATGTGTTTAATGGATCTCAAGTGAATGATTATATTGAAAATGTTGATCAAATAAATAGGAGTGACCCCTTTAGTATGACCTCTAGTAAATGTTCTGCTCTCGGTTTTGCTCATAGGGATAATCATGTGCTTGAAACATCTTGGATACTTGATAATGATCTTTTAGAGAATGGATTTGCATGTTCTATATCCTCTTCATGGATAGATCCTTCTCTCTTTAAGTACAATATCTTGTTTGAAGATGATGAGTTCACTCCTAAAGAACCTAGTGGTGAGAATGACGTTGAAGGTATAGCTTGTCTTGAAAGCTATAGCCTATATGCCAACCCACTATGGTGTAAAAACATTCCTCCTAAAGATGGAAGTCTCTTCTTGGGAGATGAGAGTACTCTTAAGGGAAGGGAATGTGAGGTCTTGGAAAGGAATGATCAATTGGGTGATGATAATTTTGATTTGCTTGAATTCTTAAGAAACCCAATAAGTGATTTTTCCTTGAAAATTGATTGTGGTTGTGATCCTTTGTATGACATCCCACCCATGTTTGATGACTATAAGGATCAATTGCTTGCTTGTAAAGACTTGAGTAATAATTCCTTGGACTTTAGTGGTGGTATGTGTCTACTTGAGGGTACTTCCATAGAAAGGGAAGGTGTCCATTATTTGGAAATTACTTCTTCTACTATGTGTGACCTTATTGTTCAGAGTACTCATGGTGATGATATTGAAACTGGTAGTGAGTACTCACATGAGGACACCTTAGTTGAACTTGACTTGAGTGATACCATTCTCCACTCTCTATTTGCTTTTGATGATATGTATGCTATTATAGAGAGTATATCTTGTAGTTTGGGTGAAGCCTATGGGGAAAGGGAGTATTGTCTAGACCCGTGTCTATGTCTACTCTTTCTATTTGACCCCGGTGCCAAATATAGAAATGGTGATGTTGGCGCACCCAACTTGTTGCTTGGTCTACATGACAAGCAAAGTGTCATTCTTGAAAACCCGAGAGCAAAAGTGTCATTATTTCCTTGGGGTAATGTTTCTAAATGTGCATCCTTGCTTGACACAATTGTGTTTAAATTACAAGAATCTCAACTTGTGGATGCCAAGTTCTCTATTTGCTTGAAGGAAAGAATGTGGATGTGCTTAAATGCTTTGTATTCACCCTTGTATGCCTTTACACTTGATTCTTTCCTATACTACCTCTTTGCCTATGATGACATCCATGCTAGTTTTGGATTTGTTTTATGTAGAGGTAGGAAATTTGTTGGTTTGTCCATTTGTATGAATGATAATGCTATATGGATCTTGTGGACATTAGAACCAATTGAGGCTCCACCCTTGGTGTGGTCTCTTGAAGAGATAAAGAAGCAATTGTGTCTTATGGCTCCTAAGATGAAGGCAGTTTTACCTTGTGGATTATTTGATGCCATTAGGACCTTTGTAGTTTCCTTATCTCTTGGTGATTTAAATAGCCAAATCCTTTGTGCATATTTTAATAAGTTTTTAATATTTAATTCAAAGGATCCTTGGTTATATTGCAAGTATAAGCAACCTTGGCATGTTGAGATGATTTATTGTGCTAACCCTAACCCTCATGCCATGAGGAGTTTGTATTTGTTTGTCCTTTCTTTGGTTTTGCAAGGTTTGGATTCGAGGTCGAATTCTTTTCAAGAAGGAGACGATGATACAAGACAAATGGTCATCATAACTTTTGATGCCATCATTCATGGCCAACACGTGGAGAATCTGATTTTTGACACCTTGAAGGCCCGAGAGTATGCATGGGGAAGTCATGAAGTCATTTTGGACACATAATAAAACAAATTCGTGTGTGGAAGGTTGCTTGGAGGCTTGCCTTGATGACTACCCGAGGCTCCAAAGAATTGCAAGGGTTGAAGTGTGAAGAAGGAGTCCTTACACTCCATGGCCGCCCTTATTAAGGGTGTTTTGGTCTTTTTGTGCCTTTTCTTTACACTCCATAGGAGCCTCTTTTCATTAAGGGTAGTTTGGTCATTTGATGTAATAGTTATAAATAGGCTTCATTAGTCTTATTTTCTAGTTAGTTCATTATGGATATTTGAAGACTTCTTCTTCTCTCTTTGAGAATGTAGTGTAGGGCTTGGAAAGGCCAAGTAGTGTAGGGCTTGGAAAAGGCATTATTGATCCTTGCTTAGAAACGGTGGTTGTAAGGCGGAGTTGATTCCCTTAGCGGTCACCATAAGAGTTTGGTGTTGTTATTGCGGGTCTTAGGGGGTCTTATCGTTTGATACACGGTTTGGTTCCTTATTCTTGTAATCTCGTATGTCAAGCTATCTATCTTTTTTTTTTGTAATCTTGTTAAGCTTGTGTTTATAATCTTGAAGTCTAGTGAAGCCGTGTGGGGCCTTTTCGATTCACTAGCACTTGTTGTTCAACTTGTTGTTCTTGTGATAGTTGTTCATCTTATTATTGTTGCTGAAATCTTCATATTGTGGACTTGATATTGTATCAGTCGGGCACTGATGCCCAGACAGTGGCCACTTCGGTGAGCCAGTCGCCGCCGCAGGCTTAGCCGAATTTAAGGGGACCCTCACTCTCATACTCTTCTATTTATTTAGCCCTATTGCATTAAGGATAATGCGTACTTTTCAGTTGGGCTGGGGTGTCTACTTATTGGATCTATAATACTTAGCTTATGGTGCTTGGCTCTTTTTGATACATTGTTGGAGATTTCTGGACGTTTTTCTTTATTTTGTTGTGTAGATTGGCATTCAGATATTTCTTTTCATTTGGGTTGTAACATTTTTATATTTGGTGTTTTGGATTTCATTGAAGTGTCTGATGTGTGCAATTTTTATTTACGTATTTTTTTTTTCTAGTTTAGTAGTAGTTGCAAATAAAAACTCATTTTGGCATGCATACTTAAGAGGAGAGTGTACTAACAATAGAACACTTTGACTCAAATTGTATGCTTGGGGAGAATTTTCACATGTGCGGCTTTGGAATTGATAAAATTATTGAGAGTTGTGTCTATTTTTCAAAATTTTGCCCACTTTTAAAAATTTTCCATTGGTTTAGTTAAGCTAGTTAGGCTCTCATTATTGTGAACGCCCGTATCTCATTTTGGCTACTTGAATACTTTCCTTGTTATGTGCTATGAATGTGGTATATCAATTGAGGAAGACTGCTTTGAGTATGATATTGAGTGCCATGTGTGAGGGAGACTTTGATTTGATCTCATGCATTAAGTCCACCTAGAACTTACCCGGTTGCTCTAGTTCAAAAGAAAAAAAAAGTGTACGATGTTGGAGAAGTGATCTTCGGCCATTTATTGAGAGTGAACCACCATTTTGACCAAATCGAGCCAGCCCATAGTGAGTTGAGTGACCAACTTTGTCCTTAATTTGAGCCGTGAAACCCTTTTTCCTCATATCCCTTTCTTGAACCAAACCTTTTCGAAGTATCTAGGTGAGGTTAAAGACCAACTAGGTCAAAAGCCTAAGTTAGGGGTAGAGGATACCTCAAAATAAGTATGTACTTGGTAATTCATAAATGTGGGGACAACTAAGTTCCTCTTCCATTTATCCTTATGTCCATGGTAGATATATACAAAAATATGAGAAAAAGGTCAAAAACAATTAAAAAAGAGTTGTAGTTGTTTCTTGTTGTAAATATGTGTAGTTGTTTAAAGTTTGGAAGGATAGGAAGAGGAAAAATAGCTTGAAAAGTTATGAAGAATTGGTCTGTGAAGTGATGTAAAGAACAAACCTTGGGACAATAGATTGAGTGAGGTCTCTCTAGATTCTTTGAGGAGGTATCGTCACTATAACCGTAACTTTCCCTACCTTACCCATTGCCTACACTACATGCTGAACCAAGACCTAGGAGATCTTCGAAGTAGCATGCTTGTATGTGGTGAATTGGAGCTTATGGGGGCAAGCCTATGGTGTGGTACTTGTGTTCTTGATCATCTTTTAGAGAGTGAGTGATTCGTGTTAGTCCCTAAATTTGATGCCAATGCATGACTTGAGGGAAAGGATTTCTTTGTGTGAGGATGCTCAATTTCTATGCTTAAGTATTCTTCAATCTCGGTTGAAGTCTATGAGTATATGCTTGGCTTGGTAACACTTAGCCAACGTTTGATGCTTTTGTTCATGATTGGGTGCTTGATAGGTATAATTTAAACCATTGTTTTCAAAATCATGAGGGCAAAATGTTTTCACAAAAATAAACATGTGTCTAAGCTCCCAAGTTGTACTGCTTGTAGGCATTGTTGATTTTGTTGTGTGTGCATTGATTTACTCAAGGACGAGCAAAGATTTAAGTTAGGGGTGTTGATGAGTCCGTAAATTGTGACTCATTTGACCTAAAAATTGAGAGAAATTGTGTCCTCAATGCGAATTTAAATAAGTTTTAATATTGATTTGGTTTAATTTCAGGGTTAAGGCCAAGAAGCAGTAGAAAGGACAAAAAGGAGCCAAAGGAGGCAAAAAGATGGAAGATTGAAGCAAAAAGTGCACAAAAGCATCGCAAGGACACATCGGTACATCACCAAAGAGACCCAAGGATCGCCAAATGGGTGATTCCATCGCTAATCCTAACAGTTCTGGCCAAGAACTTTTATGACAAAAATGCTTTGAGAATTCGGCGCATCGTCGAACCTATCGGCTGGCCAAACTTCGCGCTGCCGAAAGAGACAGAAGCCAACCCATAGAGCATGCCATGTTGATAGATCGGCGAGCTGAATATGATTTGGAGCATCATCAATCCCTTTGATGATGGTGCATTGCTCAGTCAAATTGTAAGCAGTGGCATTTCTGTAATTTTGAGGCTAGACTTTGCTGAAGCTATTTAATCTTTTTTGGCTATTGGAAATCCTATCTTTTTTTCAATTTTCTAAATCTTAAGCTTGTAATCAAACCCTAGTTGTGGGATTAACTACTTTGTGCATGGAATTTGAACTTTTACTATGAATCATTTGAATTCTATGGACAATATGGAAGAAGAATTTGGTATACTTCCTCTTTCTTATCTTATGAGTATCTAATTTCCTAAAGTTGGGCTTATGCATAATTGAGTATTGATTGTTGTGTGGGTGGTGATTATTTACCTTTGTATTTGATTGCATACTATGATTTTAGGTAAATCTCTGGGTTTTAACTAATAGGTTGGGGTTGCAAACTTGGCCTATATTAGGATCTCTTGTCTTGCTTGAAAAAGAAGCCAATAGTGATGAGATTTTGTTGAAAAAACTTGAGTTACACTCATTTAAGAGGTAATTCTAGAAATAGATTACCCATCATAAGGAATAGGTTGTTTGGTAGTGTAGACACTTGGATATTCGAGAGAAACCAATGTGAAGTTTGGTGGTGGATTGAGAAATTACTATCAATACCTAAGACCAAGCCTAGTCATATCTAGCAATCAAATCCTAGGTGTATTTTCACTCACCCATGCATGTATCTACTTTCAAGAAGGCATAACCACAAGTGCTTTAACAGATTGATTGCAATCTTATAGCGTTCAATTTGACAAACTAGAGTTGAAATTGTTAACCCGATACAAAATTGTTCAAAATAACCCCCTATTTTACTTTGTAGTTTAATTCTTAGCATTGCGTGCCAACTTATAGTTGCTTGTGACACTTGAGAGTGATGCTATTGCTCTTATTCCCTGTGGATTCAATCTCTACTCCTAAGTTGGATAAAAGTATTGCTAATGACCGCGTACATTTATTAATAGGGTGTATTTTAGCGTTATCACCCCATACTCCACCTCTATCAATTAAGGACAATACTACAATCCCCAATATTTTTTCATACTACAAGGACTAGATCGGGTTGCCCAAAGGTTCCCCATACCAATATGACCTAAACACGACCAAGTATAGTCACCCTCCTTTAATTCAACAGATATACAGATACACAATACGTTAATCACGCACAAGTAGATTCTTCCACAAGATTCACCACCATATATACATATGCACACTCAAATGTACGTGTCATTTTCTTTATCATCTCAACATCATCATCAATATCACCTCATCAATATCAACAACATCATCTCATCATCAACAACATAACAATCTCATTACAACATTACTTCAACATGATCTCAATATCATCTCGACATCATCATCAATACCATCTTAACATCATCACCACATCAACATCATTGTTATGCTCAATATCATATGTTATAGTCAATAATCACAAGTAATGCCTGAAAGTGAATCACAACCCCTAATTCACAGATAAGCACAGAGTCAAACAAGTCTTTATTACTATTAACCCCATCGTACTGAAGGCTATTCAGGCACCTATCTTATATATTTGCATTCGTGAATATATCTATAAGTGTATACAAGAACATACATAGAGTCCGGACTACAAGTGACACCCGACAACTCGCACTCACCAACATATGCTCATACTCCCAGGTCATCACTCATGCCCTTCCTAGCCACTCCAATCCTGAATACTATGCCTACCACTCACCCAGACTTACCCCAATCCAACGACATCCATCCCAGATACTAAGTCCATCTCTCTCTTTCTCTTCCTTTCTACCTTGGCTTATATGTAACTCTATTTACAACTGTCCAAAACCAGATATGTACAACTCCCACAAATCTTGCTACCAATTCAAACCTATCACTACTCTTAGGCCTCTTCTACTCTATCCCTAATCTAGCCCTACCACTCCTACGAACTCCCTGATAACCTACTTTGGCCCCGACTCATACTCATTTAATTCATAGGTCATCCTTACCCTTTTTCTAGCCACTAATTATATTTACATTCATTGACATGACTCTAACTCATGAAAACTCACACTCTTGGACTATTTAGAAGCAACCAGTTCAATAATCATAGCGTCTACTATCACACAGTCGTAACCTAATTCAGTTATTATTGTTTAGTCCATCTAAACTCTCTGATGGAAGGCCTAAGGCACAAAGTCTCCCGACATTACTATCATTATTACATGTATCTAACTCATGTCTACTACAATTAAACCATAACCTGCCTTGTAAACAAATTCCACTGCCATAGAGAGCAGAGAGTTGTCCCACATGCGTTTGACCTCTTCTAATATTGGAATTTCATTTGAAATACCTCAAAATTGCCCTCATAGAGCATGGCCTCTAAATTCTCATTATTCTAGGTGATAGGTTTATTTGGGGTGTTTTAGGAGGAGTGGGACGACATAATGGGGCTTCTGCTAAATGAGGGTTTTAATTAACCCTCAAATTGGCTACTGGACGACTACCACTGCTGCAATAGAAGTGCCACTGCAACGGTAAAAGTACCGCTGCAGCGGTCAGCAAGCCTAGCTCATTTTCCAAATTTTTGGCCCAATTAGTTTTGGGCCATGTCTTTTTCTTATGAAATAATTTCTACACGGCATGGAACGAGGATTTTTTAGTCACAATATTTTCTGGGGATGGTTTTTAGCATAACAATGACTTAGATCATTACGTTAGATACCAATTTATCCACTGTTCATCCTCGAATGGTTATAAAGAGAGGAAAAAGGATTTTTAGAATAATTCTTGAGATTAAACATACACGTCAATTTGAAAAATAAGAACGACTCTCTACTCTTATTAATTATCCCATAACAGCTCATCACTCCAGTTAACTAAAATTAAACGCACCATAACTGACCAATCTATGCAATTAGAAGTCTTTAAACCTCTTAAGTTGACACACAAGTAATATTAACTGCAAAATAATTTCACAAACATGATTTATGTAATGGGTCATTTAAAATACCCCGGATATTGCAAGAATACCATAACGCATGAAAACTTGAGATGAACAAAAATTTTGTGGAGCCCTGCTACAGCGGTAAATCCGTCGCTGTAGCGATACCACTGTAGCAGTAGAACTTCCATTGCAACGGAGCTCAATAGTTTTAAATAGTGGGATTTCCCCTATTTTCATCTCTCACTCTGCAAAAAACTCTATCAATTTTCTCCTGAGCAACCTCTTTCAAATGACACAAAAAGGTAATTTCTCATCACTGCTACTTCCTATAAGCATTTACTATCATAGAATCGCAAAGTCTAGCATAGAAAAGAAGTTTTTGGTTGGTTCTTTGAAGCAATTTTAAATTTTGGTGGTGTTCTTGCATGATTTGTCAAGCATAATAGATTCTCTTACATCCCTAATGCTACTATAGTGTTCTAGGCATAAGATTAATGATGTTCATAGTGGTTTTTGGGCAGGGAAAGGGTGGAAGATGAAGAGTCACCCTTTCGAATAATTTTGAATAATTTGGGCTTGATTTTGGGTGTTAATTACTCCCATTTTAGTGTAAAAGAGTTCACACGAACTTTACCAAGCCCGATCTAGGTTTAGAAATCAATAATTTGAAGAAAATTCAAAAATCCGCCATGGAAGGGGGTCGGGATTGATTGGGGACAATGGCACGCTACAACAGCAAAGTTGTTGTTGTAGCGACAAAATCATCACTGTAGCGACACCAGGCAGTAGCTCCCCAGATTTTTTTTTTTTTTTTTTTTTTTGAATTTTCTTCCCTCCCGTAGCATCTTGATGTGCTGGCTAATAATGACATATTTTACGCTTTTAACTAAAAATAATTGTGAGTTTTTAAACAACCTTTGGTAGTTTTGATGTCTTTTTATTTTTAGTTCAGGAAAAATACTCAAGGCCAAAAAGGAGTGAATCTGGGCAACAAATGCTAAGCGGCGGTACACTTGACAAACCTTAAAGAGAGTAATGGGCTGCCACTTCAGCTGTCAAAAGGAAACAAAACAAGCTGAAGAAATAGATTATGTGATGGCTTAATTGATGACTCGCCAAGGGTCCCACGAGCCGTCACGCCAACCGCCACGCTGAAGCAAATTTTACATAGTCTACCTTATGAGTGATGGGACCTAGTTACGATCCACCAAACCAAGCAGAAAACATGTCCAACTGAAGACTAGTAACAGTTCAGGTGTGTAACACCCCGTACATTTTCGAACCTATTTAATTACCGTAACATTTATGGAATTATTTAAACATGAGATTGTTGAAGTATTATACATTAATTTTTTTGGGCTAAATGAATTTTGTGCCATTGGGCTCAATTGAGGCCCAAAATGATACAAAAGACATGGCCCAAAGATGGCAAATGACCCATTTTTCCTTTTGACCAAGTAAACCATCCATTATTGATCAAAGTGTGACTAAGGATAAGATTAAAAGGACTATATAAGGTGGAAAAAAATCAGATTTTATTCACTAAAGGGCACATGCCATTCAAGACTTTTCCACCAAAAAAGATATTTTCTCTCTACTCTCAAACCCTAAGGCAACCATTTCTTGTGGACAAGATCATCACTTTTCAAGATTGGGTAAGTGTTTAATATTGTGATTTAATACATTATATGCATGAGAGATTGTGTAGATTATGATGGTTATGTCTAAAATTGTTGAGTAGTGCACTTTTGCTTTTTGCTAAAAGATGTGTCATCTATGTGACTTGAATTTGAAAGGAGACTTGACGTTTTGATGGAAGTGAATGGTGTGGATGAAATATAAACATGTATGATGTGGTTATGTCCCTAAATTGATTTCTCTTTGTGTATAACATTTGGAATTGTTGTTGTGAAAATTGTGCATGGGATTGGTGATGTATTGAAAGAAGGATGTAGTTTGGTGATGTTTATATGCGTTGTGACACCATGGATGTTTGTTGGCATCCAAGATAACTTAAAATATGAAAAGAGAAGCTTAATTATGACCATGAACCATTCATTGCGAAAAAGGACCCTAAAATGACCCCTAGAATCTGAAATAGGCTCCCGCCCTCGCTGGCAGGTGTAACACCCCGTACCTTCCTAAACCTACTTGACAACATTGAACAATGTTTACTTAGGTGTCGAGATCCATAAGTATGTATATGTTATTGATGAGATATTTGCTATTGGGCCTCGTACATGTGATTAGACCTTCGTAGAAGGTGTTTTGTGACTTCGTGGAGCATTTGTGCGGTTAAAAATGAGGCTTGGAGAGCCTCCAAACAAAGGATATTAAAGGTAAGAAGTAAGTTAAAGAATAAAACTTGAAGTATCTAACCGAATTCGCAAAGAAAAGTCGAATAAACAAAAAATTAAAAAAAAAATAAAGGTGGGGCGTGCCAGGCCGCTCTGGGCTGAAATTTTCAGCCCACAGGCAGCATTGGGGCTCGCCAAGCGGCGTGTCGGGGTGGTTTTTGCCAAAATTTTTCTTCGACTATTATGATGTATATAAGACCTTTGAGTCATGGTATCATTACTCCATCATAGTAGGACTATTCTTGAGCGCGTTTAGCATTCGAGTTGGGGTTAATTGTTCGTCACAAGTATTTTTAACAAATTATGTTCAAATAGGCCATGAGCGACTAGAATTTCTATTTTTGCGATTGAGGCTACGATTGGAAATCTCGTAAGTGAATATTGTTGTGACGATTATGGAATTAATTAAACATGAGATATATGATGGATTACACATTGATTTTAGTGGGCTAAGATAATATGTGTTAATGGGCCAATTTGAAGCCCAAAATGGAGCCAAAATGCATGGCCCAATGGGTCAAATGACCCATTCTTCCTTTAATTCATCAATTATTGACCCAAGTGGATCAAGATAACCATTAAATGGAGGCTATATAAGACCAAAAGCAGATTTTTATTCACAAAATCTCTCATGACATTTCTAGATTTTTCTCTCCATTTCCAAACCCTAAAACAATCAACTCTTGGGCAAGATCATCATCTTCCAAGCTTGGGTAAGTGATTATTCTTGTACTTTAATATATCATATGCATGAGAGACTATGTAAATCATGTTGGTTATGCTTGGAAGTGTTGGACATGGCACTTTGGCTTTTTGCTAAGAGATGTGCATCCTTGTGAATTAAACTTGAAAAGGGACTTGATGTTTTGATGAAAGTGAATGGTATGGATGATATCTCAATATGTATGGTGTAGTTATGCCCATAACTTGTTATTTTTTGATATGAGTAAATTGTGGAATTTTAGTTATTAAATGTATTGGAGTAACTTGATGGGTTCATGGTGCTGTGGTGTTAATGGGAACATTTAAAGGAGTAAATTGGTGCGAAAAGCTATTGGTTTGTGATGTCTTGGTCAATGTATAGAATGTTATGGTATTATTGGTATGAAAAAGGCATGAATGGTATTGTAAAGGGTGAAATAATGTTATAGGAGACTCATGTAGCTCATGGTCGTCTTATACACTTGGAATGTAGCTTGTGGTTAATGTTGGTTCCATTATGTACTTGTGATGTAGAGTGAAACGTAAGGAGGGAGCTGATACAAGATCAAGTCTACAACACAAAGATTCCAACAACAACAACAACAAAACAGCAAACCAACACCAATGCTAGTGAATCGAAAGAGCCCCACACGGCTTCACTAGACTTTAAGATCTCAAAGACAACAACGACAAGATAGTAAAAGATAGATAACTTGACATATAATATTCAAGAGACTAAGAACCCTAACATCAAGAAAGGACCCTAAGACTATGGAATATAAACACCAAGTTCTTACTTAGACCAAGAGGAACTCAATGACCTCAAGATCCTTGTTTCTAGCCAAAACACAACACAAGCTTCACTCTAGCAAGCTTGGCCGAAATCTGCCTCCCAATGGAAGAGAGAGAGAGAGAGAAATATTACAAGTCTTTGTCTTGAATTTACAATGAGAAAACTAAGGCAAAATAATTCTAAGCTTGTCTATTTATATTACAAGCCAAATGAAAGACAAAATGACCATATGGGCCATGTTGGGGCAGCCGGCCATGGAGGCCTTGGAGTGTAAGTTTATTACACTTCAAGGCCCATCTTCACACCTTAAAACATTTAGATCCTTAGGTGGTTCAATGACCAACTCACACACGGCCATTTGCATGAATAAGGCTTGGAGTTTTTGTAACTCCCGAGCTTGACTTCGTGTGAATGGTCGGGTACTTGTTGGACAGCTTGTCCCACCCGTATCAGGAGCGAAATTATTGTATTCAGATGTTGGATTGTGTGTTCATATTGAGGACATAAGGTATGTAAGGTTACTCTGTCCGTATCTTTCTGCAACATATAGTATTCACATCGACATTACACTTGTCCTATTCCAAAATGTGCTAAGGTATCCTATTTTCGGTTACCAATGGTTATTATTACATGTTTCCTACTCATTGATCAATTGTGAATCACATGTCTCATATCCATTGCCTAGTGTTCCAAAAGCCCAATAAGGTGGTGTTCCAAAGTTCCAATAGTGGTTATACTCATGCCTCTTATTCATTGATAATTGTCCAATGGTTCCAATAATGTTATGTTTTTAATAAGGTTATGTTTCCAATAATGTTTGTTCACATGTCTCTCACTCATTGATTATTGATCCAAAGCCTCAAATAAAATTATGACTATCATTGTATCAATTTCAAAGTAAAGAATAAAGTAATGCATATATGTGGTCAATGATTGAGTACGGGTGGTAGCTTTGGGGGCGAAATGCCTAGATCAAGCTGATCCCGAGGTTATTGGATCAGGGGGAAGTACTAGAGTCATAAGCCTAGCTTGGACCGATCCTGACAGGGGGTAGCTCTAGAGGTAATAACCTAGCTTGAGCCGAACCTGATATGTTGGTTTATGGGTGGCAGCTCTAGAGGTAATAACCTAGCTCGAGCCGAACCCGATACTTTGATTTATGGGTGGTAGCTCTAAAGGCATATACCTAGCTCGAGCCGATCCCAACATAACGTTATGTTATGTAAAGACCCATTGATCAGTTGGAGCCCGAGTACAATATAACACAGGTGACGATGAGTGGATGCAGAAGCAAAGAAAGTAATAAACGTAAAATACATAGTTCCAAACATACAGAATGATGGGTTGTTCATAATGAATGTAATCATATTGATTATTCATTTGTATTTGAGTTCATTAAAATATTTATGTATTATAAAGTTTCATATGGCCTTGCATACTCAGTACATTCTTCGTACTGACCCCCTTGGGGGGGATTTACCTTACTTCCTGCAGGCACAGGTACTAGTAGACCTCCACGGTAGAGTGCGGGTCATTTGCAAATTTTTGGTAAGCTCTAGTTGGTTCGGAGCTTTTCGAGTCATAGTGTACATTGATTTTGGTATTGTAAATGTTGTATAAAGCGGGGACTTGTCCCGAATCTAGCTTGGCTATGTATATGTATCTGTAGAGGCTTTGTAGACATATGTGGGATAAGAAATGTAAGAGATGTATGTCCAGTTTCACTTGATGGCCCTACCGGCCAAGTTTCATATACATATAGTACATGTTTCTATGACTTCCACAAAATTTATGAGATACAGTGATGTTGTTACCGAGGCATGCATGTGAATAGATATGAGTAAATATTGGTTCTCTTGGGCCTCATCGGCTTCGGGTGCCAGTCCATCCCGAATGGGATTTGGGTTGTGACAGCAGGTGGCCCTGGACCAGTCCAATGGTCACCTGCATATGCAACTCACCCACCTACGGGCGCAGGTGGCTTCGCAGGTCAGCCCAGAACTCCGTTGTGATTGTTTTTGCATCTCTTTGACCCCCCAAGGCCCCTATACCCTTCTTGGATGCAATTATCAACTTATGGTACCTTTTGAATGACTTTAAAGGAGTAGCCCGGAGGTATTTTGAATGGTATCAATTATGGATTGTTGTTCATGTGTTATTGTGAAAAGTATTTAAGTGACTTGATGGAGAAAAGGTAACGTAGTATTGAAGGGGAAGTGTAAAGTATAACTTTGATGTGAAATGCTATTGCTTTATGATGTCTTGGTTAATATGTAGTATGTTGTGGTGTTGTTGGTATGGTAATGCCTTGAATTGTATTGTGAAGGGTGAAATGACGTTGGATGGCAGTCACGTAATTCATTGTTGTCTTATGCACTTGTAATGTAGTTCATTGTTAACGTGCGCTCCGTGATGTACTTGTGTTGTAGAGTAACACGTAAGGAAGGAGCTGGATTGTTGTATTCACATATAGGGTTGTGTATTCATATTTGGAAGATAAGGTATGTAAGGTTACTCTTTACTCTTTCCGTATCCTTCTGCAGCACATATTGTTCACATTGTCATTGTACTTGTTCCATTCCGAATTGTTCAAAGGTATCTCATTTCAGGTTGTCATCTATTGTTATTCACATATTCCTTATTCATTGATAAATTATTATTCATGTGTCACATAATTGTGGACATGGTTCCAAAGTTCCAATAATGTTACATTCTAAAGTTCCAATACTGTTATGACTACCAATGTATAAATCTCACAGAAGTAATGAAATGAAGTAATGTATAATTGTTTGAGTATTCTTGGGTGGCATCCTAGGGGTGGAAGAAACACCTAGCATGGGTCGATCCCAATATCATGGGTGTTATCCCAGGGGAAACAGAACAACCTAGCATGGGTCGATCCCAATATCACAGTAGCATCCCAAGGGCAACAAAAAAGCCTAGCATGGGTCAATCCTGATTTGTATATGTATGAGGACCGCATCCCAGGGGTTAAAATACCTAGCATGGGTTATCCTCTTTTACCACTGATCAGTTGGTCATTTGTTTATCATATGCTTTACAATTTCTTAACGCAAAGAAGGATAACATTAAGTAATGAACGATAATGATGAATGAACATAAAGGCAAATAAAGTAATGAATGTAATGTACATGGTTCTACACATACAAAATGGTGGTTTATCCATATTGACTATTCTCTTATATTTGATTCCATTAAAGTACTTATGTATCATGCAGTTTCATATAGCCTTACATACTCAGTACATTCTTTGTACTGACATCCCTTGGGGGACTTACCTCACTTACTGCAGGCACAGGTGTTAGTAGACCTCCACAGTAGGTTGCGGGTCATTTACGGATCATTGGTGAGCTTCAGTTGGTTCGAGGCTTTCTGAGTCATTATGTACATGTAACACCCCGTAAATTTCTAAACGCATACGACTAAGTGACAGAATTATTTGAACTTGCAATAAAGGGTATATTATGCATGCAAATTATTGGACTTCATTTATCTTGGCTAATGGGCTAAAAATTGGCCCAAAATTAACAATAAGACATGGCCCAAAAAGGGAAAATGACCCATTCTTCAAGTTGACCAAGTAAGACACATTTAATGGTTGGATAAGCATTGTAACACCCCGTACCTTCCCAACCCTATTTAATGATGTTGAAGAATGTTTTCTTAGGTAACGAGAGATATAATTATGTATTTGGTGAAGAATGTTTTCTTAGGTAACGAGAGATATAATTATGTATTTGGTAATGCTAATGACGAGAAAATTTAAATTTGGCCTTGTACATGTGACGAGCCTTTCATAGGAAGTGTTTTGTGACTTCTTGAAGCATTTATGTAATACCCCGTACACATTCTAACCTCATTTGGTGACTTGGAGTCATGTTTACTTGATGATTAAGGTCACTAAGTAAGTATTTTATAGTGTTTTGATAAGGTATTGGACTATACGCAAGTGTTGGAAAAATTGCCGAAAAATTCAGCAATACATGGAAACTTGCGCCACTGCCCTGTTTCAGGGGGTGTGGCGCAAGCCCCTGATATCATAGAGGGTGCAAATCTTGCGCCACAACAAGCTTTACAGCAGTGGCGCAAGGCACAAATTTTGTGCCTTTCCGGACCCGTTTTGAAATGCAATTCTACGACGATTCTTAGATGGTTTCTTTTGGTTCTTTGGAGTTCTTTGAGCATTGTTAAGGCTTCAAACACTTCAATATACTTCTACATATTCCTACATGATCAAATCATGAAATATGAATAGTGATCCAAAATGTCCAATGAAGCCAAGGGCGACTAGAATTCCTACTTTGGCGATCAAGGCGACGAATGAGAATCTCGTAAGAGAATATTGTCATGACATTATGGAATTATGTAAACATGTGATATATGGTGAATTTTACATGAAAGTTGATGTGTTAAGCTACATGTGCAATTGGGCCCAAAATTAGGGCCCAAAATGGAACAAAAGAGAAGGCCCAAAGGCAAAAATGACCCATTCTTCCAATAATTGACCAAGTAAACATATCAATTAATGCCAAATGTGGCTAAGGATGACTTGGGGTCTATATAAAGGCCCCAAGATCAGATTTTATTGTCCAAAGCTCTCATGCCTTTATGATATTTTCTCCAATATTTCTCCAAGTTCCAAACCCTAAAGCAAATAGTTCCATTGGACTCTTGGGACAAGATCAACATATTTCAAGCCTTGGTAAGTATTTCTTCTCATGGATTAACATATTATATGCATGGGAGAGTATGTATATTATGATAGTTGTGTTGGCAAGATGATGAATAGTGTATTTTTGTCTTTGGTGAAAGATGTGTCATCTTGGTGATTTGAACTTGAATTAGGCCTTGTGCCTTTGATGAAAAAGCATGGTATGGACAAAATATGAACATGTATGGTGTTATTTTTGGGTATTAAAGTTGTTCTTGTTTATAAGTGGAAATTTTGGGATTTTGGCCGATACGTGTTATGAGTTGTATTAAGGTACTTTGATGGATTATTTGTGATGTGTAATGGATAAGAAAGTGTAAAGGAGAAGTATTGTGGTGAAATGTATTGATTTTCATGTATTGGTCAATGTTGGGAATATTATGGAATTTTTAGAATAATAATTTTGTCAATGGTTTTGTCAAGGGGAAGTGGCATGTTTAAGGGCAATTATGTGACTCATTGATGTTATATGCATTTGAAAAGTAGTTGGTGGTTAATGTGAATTCCATATTGTATTTGTGTTGTAGAGTAACACATAAAGAAGGAACGGGACTATTGTACGCACCTCTAGGATTATATATTCGTATTGCGAATCCAAGGTATGTAAGGTTACTTTGTCCGTATCTTTCTGCGGCAAATAGTATGCACATTGACATCTCACTAGTCCTATCTCGAAATGTGCTAAAGTATCCCATATCCGGTTATCAATGGTCATTGTCATATATTTCCTACTCATTGAGCAATGGTGAATCTCATGTCTTATATTCATGGTTAATGTTCCAGAAAGCCCAATATGGTTATGTTGCGATATTCCAATAGTAGTCATACTCATGTTTCTTGTTCATTGATTATTGTTCCAATGGCTCCAATGGTGTTGTGTTCTTGATGATATTGTGTTTCCAACAATGTTACTCATATGTCTCTCACTCATTGGTTAATGATCCAAAGTTGCAAATAAAGTTATGGCTACCATTGTATCGATCTCTCATAAGCAAAAGTATTAATCTCTCACAAGTGCTTGTATCAATCTCAAAGGTAATGAAATGATGTAAGAATAAAGTAATGCATATTGATTGTGTTCATGGGTGTTATCCATGGGGTACAAATACCCGCATGATGATGATAGTTTATCCACGGGGTGCAAATACCCGCGTGATGATGGCCATTTATCCATGGGGTGCAAAGGACACCTGCATGACGATATGATCTTATCCATGGGGTAAAAAGAATACCTGCATGACGATGATATGTTATCCATGGGGTGATGAGAACACCTGCATGATGAGGGCCCTAACAGTATATGAGCAATGTAAAAGTAAAGTAAAGTAAAGTAAAGGCAAGAGAAAGAACGAATGTAATATACATGGCTTCCAAAGTACAGAATAGTGACACATCTACATTGTGACTTATGTATATTGGTTATGTATTTGAACTTGAGTTTTTGACATGTTTTCATATCTTACAAGTTTCATATGGCCTTACATACTCAGTACCTTATCCGTACTGACCCCTCTTGGGGCATTTACTTTACTTGCTGCAGGCGCAGGTCCTAGTAGGCCTCCATAGTAGATTAACAGTGTTGCAGATCTTTGGTGAGCTCCAGTTAGTCCGGAGTTTCTTCGAGTCACTGTTGTACATGTGTTTTGATTTTGAACATATTGTATAAAGCGGGGGCTTGTCCCGACTTTTAGTTCATTTGGTGGATGCATTTTGTTAGAGGCTTTTGTAGACGGATGTGGGTGTATCTGTGAAAAAGGCATATGTTGTTTTGACTGGATGGCCTCAACGGCCAAGTTTCTCATATGTATATACGTCGCATGTTCTATGCTTTCCGATTTTAACCCCTCATGTTTCTATGTGATAGTAGTGTTTCTTACGACATGCATACGAATGAATAGAAGCAAAGATTGGTTCTCTCGGGCCTTGTCGGCTTCGGGTGCCAATCACGCCTCGTTGGGATTCGGGGCGTGACAAGCATGACTTGAGGGCCTATATAAAGCCACAAAAATCAGATTTTTAGTCACATGAGACACCTTGCACATTCTTGTAATTTCTAGACATTTCCAAGAGACCAAAAGAAACCATTTTCAATCCTAAGGCAACTACACTTGTTTTGCCAAGATCATCATATTGTAAGTATTGGTAAGTGTTTATTCTTGTGGTCTAATATATTTTATGCATGAGAGATTCTTATGCCTATTTCTATTCCTCCATACAGAATGGCTCCAGCAGAATTGCAAGAATTGAAGGAGCAATTGAAAGACTTGCTGGACAAGGGCTTTATCAGGCCTAGTATGTCTTCGTGTGGT
Source organism: Capsicum rhomboideum (assembly GCA_031232105.1). Lineage (NCBI taxonomy): Eukaryota > Viridiplantae > Streptophyta > Magnoliopsida > Solanales > Solanaceae > Capsicum > Capsicum rhomboideum. The sequence goes on from CP124718.1 coordinate 60,751,078, forward strand.
GCACCGGTATTATTTGCACGGAAGAAAGATGGCACATTGAGAATGTGCATTGACTATCGACAATTGAATAAGGTAACGATCAAGAACAGATATCCCCTTCCCAGAATTGATGATTTATTTGATCATTTACAGGGTGCCAAATGTTTTTCAAAGATTGACTTGAGGTCGGGTTACCATCAAGTCAGAGTTTGAGAAAAAGATGTACCCAAGACAACTTTCCGAACACGGTATGGCCATTATGGATTTTTAGTTATGTCGTTTGGACTAACAAATGCACCAACTGTGTTCATGGATTTGATGAATAGGGTATTTAAGCCATTCCTAGACATGTTAGTGACGGTGTTTATAGATGACATACTGGTTTATTCACGATCCCAAGAGGACCATGCTAATCACTTACGACAAGTGTTACAAATCCTTCGTAAGCATAAGTTGTATACAAAGTTCTCTAAATGTGAATTTTGGTTGAAGTCTGTCGCATTCTTGGGTCACATTGTGTCAGATGAAGGAATTCGAGTTGATACTCAAAAGATTGAAGCTGTGAAAAATTGGCCAAGACCTACGACACCTACAGAGATTCGCAGTTGTAACACCCCGTACTTTTCTAACCTCATTTGATACCTTGGGGTCATATCTACCTAGGTGTTGAGATTCCATGGGTATGTGTTTTATAGTTTCATTGGTGAAACATTTGATATCGAACTTAATATGTGCGATTAGACCTTCGTAGGAGGTGTTTTGTGATTTCGTGGAGCATTTGTGTAATACCCCATACACATTCCAACCTCATTTGGTGACTTGGAGTCATGTTTACTTAATGATTAAGATCACTAAGTAAGTATTATGTAGTGTTTTGATAAGGTATTGGACGATATGCAAGTGTTGGAAAAATGGCCAAAAAATTCAGCAAAGCATGGAAACTTGTGCCACTCCCTGTTTCAGGGGGTGTGGCGCAAGCCACCTGATTCAGAGGTCACATAATTCTTGCGCCACTGCCTTGCTTTGCAGCAGTGGCGCAAGGCACAAGTGGTTTGGCCTTCCCATGCTCGTTTTGCGACGCAATTCTACGTCGATTCTTACATGGTTTCTTTTGGTTCTTTGAGCATTGTTAAAGCTTCAAATACTTCAATACACTCCTACATACTCCTGCATGATCAAATCATGAAACACAAGTAGTTATCATAAATGTTTAATAAAGCCATTGGTGACTAGAATTTCTATTTTTGCGATTGAGACGACGAATGAAAATCTCGTAAGAGAATATTGTTGTGACATTATGGAATTAATTAAACATGATATATATGATGGATTAAACATTGAATTTGATTGGTTAAGTGGATATGTATTATTGGGCTCAATTTAAGGCCCAAAATGAATTAAAAGACATGGCCCAATGGGTCAAATGACCCATTCTTGCCATGACTACTCAATTATTGCTCCCAAATGGCTAAGGATGACTTCAAGGGCCTATAAAAGGCACCAAAAATCAGAATTTATTCATTCAAACACACATGTATTTCTAGGTTTTTCCAAGAACCCAAAAAAAGAGATATTTTCTCTTAACTCTCAAACCCAAACCCTAAGCCTCTTTGGACAAGATCATCATCTTCCAAGCTTGGGTAAGTGATTATTCTTATGGATTAATATATTATATGCATGGGAGAGTATGTAAATCATGTTGGTTATGCTTGAAAGTGTTGGACATGGTACTTTGTGTTTTTATATAAGATTTGTGATCCATGAGATTCAAGCTTGAATTATGACTTGTGACTTTGATGAAAGAGCATGGTATGGATAAAATATGAACATGTATGGTGTGATTTTGTTATGAAACTTGTTATTTTTCTAAAAGTGTAAATTGTGGAATTTTGGCCGACATGTGCTATGAGGTGTATTAAGGTAATTTAATGGATTATTTGTGATGTGGTATGGATAAGAAAGTGTAAAGGAGAAGTGTTGTGGTGAAAGGTATTGATTCTCATATATTGGTCAATGTATGGAATATTGAGGGATTTTTGGAATAATAATTTCATCAATAGTTTTGTCAAGGGGAAATGGCATGTTTACAGGCAAACATGTAACTCATTGATGTTATATGCATTTGTAAAGTAGTTGATGGTTAAGGTGAATCCCGTTATATATTTGTGTTGTAGAGTGACACATAAAGAAGGAGCGGGACTATTGTATGCACCTCTAGGATTGTATATTCGTATTGAGAATACAAGGTATGTAAGGTTACTCTGTCCGTATCTTTCTGCATTAAATAGCAATCACATTGACATTACACTTGTCCTATTGCAAAATGTCCCAAGGTATCCTATACCCGGTTATCAATTGTCATTTGCACATGTTTCCTACTCATTGATCAATGGTGAATCACATGTCTTATATTCATTGACTAATGTTCCAAAAGTCCAATAAGATTGTGTTCCAAAGTTCCAATAGTGGGTATACTCATGTGTCTCGTTCATTGGTTATTGTTTAATGGTTCCAATGGTGTTATGTTTTCAATAAGGCTATATTTCCAACAATGTCTATTCATATGTCTCTCACTCAGTGATTATTGATCCAAGTTTCATATAAAGTTATGCCTATCATAGTATCAGTTTCTCAAAAGTCATTAATGTACAAGTGAATGTACCAATCTCTCACAAGTAAAGATATCAATCTCAAAGTAAAGAACAAAGTAATGCATATGTGGTTAATGAGCAAGTATGGGTGGCAGTTTTGGGGGCAAAATGCCTAGCTCAAGCCGATCCCGAGGTTATTGGATCAGGGGGCAGTCTGATACACTATCAAACCCACAACACAAGATTTCAGCAACAACAACAAGATGAAAAACTATCACAAGAACAACAAGTTGAACAACAAGTTGAACAACAAGTGCTAGTGAATCGAAAGAGCCCCACACCGCTTCACTAGACTTCAAGATTGGAAACACAAGCTTAACAAGATTACAAAAAAAAAAAATAGATAGCTTGACATGCGAGATTACAAGAATAAGGAACCAAACCGTGTATTAAACGATAAGACCCCTAAGACCCGTAATAACAACACCAAACTCTTATGGTGACCGCTAAGGAAATCAACTCCACCTTACAACCACCGTTTCTAAGCAAGGATCAATAATGGCTTTTCCAAGCCCTACACTACTTGGCCTTTCCAAGCCCCACACTACATTCTCAAAGAGAGAAGAAGAAGTCATTCAAATATCCATCAATGAACTCCCTAGAAAATAAGACTAATGAAGCCTATTTATAACTATTACATCACATGACCAAACTACCCTTAATGAAAAGAGGCTCCTATGGAGTGTAAAGAAAAGGCACAAAAAGACCAAACCACCCTTAATAAGGGGCGTTCATGGAGTGTAAGGACTCCTTCTTCACAGTTCAACCCTTGCAATTCTTTGGAGCCTTGGGTAGTCATCAAGGCAAGCCTCCAAGCAACCTTCCACACACGAATTTGCTTTATTATGTGTCCAAAATGACTTCATGACTTCCCCATGCATACTCTCGGGCCTTCAAGGTGTCCAAAATCAGATTCTCCACGTGTTGGCCACGAATGATGGCATCAAAAGTTATGATGGCCATTTGTCTTGTATCATCCTCCCCTTCTTGAAAAGGATTCAACCTCGAATCCAAACCTTGCAAAACCGAAGAAAGGACAAACAAATACAAACTCCTAATGGCATGAGGGTTAGGGTTAGCACAATAAATCATCTCAACATGCCAAGGTTGCTTATACTTGCAATATAACCAAGGATCCTTTGAATTAAATATTAAAAACTTATTAAAATATGCACAAAGGATTTGGCTATTTAAATCACCAAGAGATAAGGAAACTACAAAGGTCCTAATGGCATCAAATAATCCACAAGGTAAAACTACCTTCATCTTAGGAGCCATAAGACACAATTGCTTCTTTATCTCTTCAAGAGACCACACCAAGGGTGGAGCCTCAATTGGTTCTAATGTCCACAAGATCCATATAGCCTTATCATTCATACAAGTGGACAAACCAACAAATTTCCTACCTCTACATAAAACAAATCCAAAACTAGCATGGATGTCATCATAGGCAAAGAGGTAGTATAGGAAAGAATCAAGTGTAAAGGCATACAAGGGTGAAGACAAAGCATTTAAGCACATCCACATTCTTTCCTTCAAGCAAATAGAGAACTTGGCATCCAAAAGTTGAGATTCTTGTAATTTAAACACAATTGTGTCAAGCAAGGATGCACATTTAGAAACATTACCCGAAGGAAACAATGACACTTTTGCTCTCGGGTTTTCAAGAATGACACTTTGCTTGTCATGTAGACCAAGCAACAAGTTGGGTGCGCCAACATCACCATTTCTATATTTGGCACCGGGGTCAAATAGAAAGAGTAGACATAGACACGGGTCTAGACAATACTCCCTTTCCCCATAGGCTTCACCCAAACTACAAGATATACTCTCTACAATAGCATACATATCATCAAAAGCAAATAGAGAGTGGGGAATGGTATCACTCAAGTCAAGTTCAACTAAGGTGTCCTCATGTGAGTACTCACTACCAGTTTCAACATCATCACCATGAGTACTCTCAACGATAAGGTCACACATGGTAGAAGAAGTAATTTCCAAATAATGGATACCTTCCCTTTCTATGGAAGTACCCTCAAGTAGACACATACCACCACTAAAGTCCAAGGAATTATTACTTAAGTCTTTACAAGCAAGCAATTCATCCTTATAGTCATCAAACATGGGTGGGGTGTCATACAAAGGATCACAACCACAATCAATTTTCAAGGAAAAATCACTTATTGGGTTTCTTAAGAATTCAAGCAAATCAAGATTATCATCACCCAATTGATCATTCCTTTCCAAGACCTCACATTCCCTTCCCTTAAGAGTACTCTCATCTCCCAAAAAGAGATTTTCATCTTTAGGAGGAATGTTTTTACACCATAGTGGGTTGGCATATAGGCTATAGCTTTCAAGACAAGCTATACCTTCAACGTCATTCTCACCACTAGGTTCTTTAGGAGTGAACTCATCATCTTCAAACAAGATATTGTACTTAAAGAGAGAAGGATCTATCCATGAAGAGGATATAGAACATGCAAATCCATTCTCTAAAAGATCATTATCAAGTATCAAAGATGTTTCAAGCACATGATTATCCCTATGAGCAAAACCGAGAGTAGAACATTTACTAGAGGTCATACTAAAGGGGTCACTCCTATTTATTTGATCAACATTTTTAATATAACCAGTCACTTGAGATCCATTAAACACATCACACATATCCTCAAGTGGTGGAAAAATTCCGCACATAAGTTGATCAACACAATTCCCACAAGATGATGTACCATCATTCAACACATTGGCTTCAACACTAGGTAGACTTAAATTGACCTTACAAGAAGAGTCAATTCGATCATCAATAGGATCAACTAGTGTATCCACACTCCCAATAAGTGCATCATCAACAAGAGGCAAAGAATCAATAGACTCACAAATAGGTAAGCTACTAATCACACTCAATGGGCAACTAGTCACACAATTATCATTCTCATGCACAAAAATGTAAGAGTAAGCAATTTTACCTTGAAGTTCTTGAGTAAATTCTTCTTTGCCGTGGTGTGAAGGTTTCCCACGTGGTTCGGCAGCAACTTCTCCTTGGCCTTGTGCTTCTCTGCCTGCCATGTTGGTACCTACACAAATGTCCTTAGAAAGAAAAGGACAAACATAGTTAGCATGATTTGGTGGCAACCCCCTCACTTCACTCCACACAACCTCTCCTTTTTCCCCTCTCGGATTACCACCTTTCACACCCTTACTCCTCTCAATCTTTTGTCTCTCATAATCATTCGGCTTGGAGTAAGTGATCACATCTCCTTGCGGTTTGGGAATAATTGAGGTAAAGAGATAATTTCCCCAATGGTCCACTATAACCTTAGGCTAATTTAGTATATTTGGAACTCTATGTTGTGCAAACCAATCGAAACCCAAGCATACATGACCTGGTGTCAAGGGAAAGATATCGCACCACACCTCCTCATAGTATTCAAATTGGGTGAAGACAATCCTCACTCTCTCGGTAACCTTATACTCGTCCAAGGAATATGGAACAAGTAAAGGTTCTCGAAACAACCCTAAATAGTCAACCATCGGCGGCATGATGTAGTTCTTATGGCGCCAATCATCTAGCACAAGGAGGCAGCCCAGTACCCCATCAATGCTTACCTTTCCGGAGTGAACACTTCTCCTAGGATCAACATTGTAGAGTTTAGGACAACCCAAGGGCACATGAGTATCCCTCGGCCTTGGAGATGTATTCTCTCTTCTTCTCATGGGACAACCTACACTATAGCTAGTATACCCATTCGCACCACTTTGACCTTGATAAAATGTACTACAAGGTGAAGAATATGAATCTTCATTCTCCACACGTGCACTCTCACCATGGCTCTCATAAGCTTTGCGAAGGGAGGGGTTATACCTTACACCAATTCGAGGTTCGAAATGGGAAGTGTAAGACTCCTCATAAGCCCCAACTTCATCATAAGAACTTGGCACTTCATTCACCTCATGTTCTCCCTCAAAACCATAACCCTCAAATCTGCCCATGTCTTGATCATGGCTATATTCATAGCCCCCATAACCTACAACATCATCATAGCCATAAAATCCCTCACTACAATCATAGTCTCCCATGTTGTAGTCACAATAATACGAGGCTACCAAGATATGTTCCCCTTATATCACCTTGTACCTACAAAATGAACAAACAAGATTAGTAGTAAAAGCACCTCACCAACACTCGTATACACTCGCCTTTGTGATCCTCACCATTGGAGCGGCTAATATTGAAAGTTGCTTATACTCCGGTAGTTAATAAGGTGTCAATCACTACTTAGCGACCGGAATAGATTATTGTTTGATCGACTCAAGACACAAAACAAAATCTACTTATGAACTTGAATCAAAGAAGTTCAACGAATCGAAATGAGAAAAACACACAAAGAACGAAAAACACGAAGAAAACGGATTCAAAAACCAATTCACAATCTAGTAGGTGATTACTAGTTGTTAATTGGTACTAGAATCAAGAAATGAAACTAAAGAAATAAGGGAATGAAACTTAGAATCTGAAATTTGAGCTTAATGGTGATGTGGCAGCATGCAATTGGTCTTGGGCACACATGAAAATATATATATTTTATTAATTTTCTTTTGTCACAAATCTGAAATTTCAATATGAAACACAACTTGTCATGGATGACAATGGGTTTTGGAGGGAAAGTAAAGTGTTGTACTCTTTTTTCAACTTTTCAAACTCAAAAAGGTAAGATTTGACTATTCTAATCCCACAAAACAAGGTTCCGTGTTTTAAGGAAAAGTGGTTGTCAAGTCTAAGAAGAGATGTGTGCAAGTCTTCTCACCAACAACCAACAACTTTATAACTTTTGTTGTCTTAAGTTGTAAGAATAGATGAAGAACAAGATGAACACCACAACAACCTTTAAGAACACAACATCAACTTCTTCAAGAACATAACACAAAAACCACCAATGGTCATCAACAAGGTACAATCTACGGCCCACTTCAAGTCACCACAACAATGGTCAATATTATAAGCTCATCTTTAGATCTAGACACTTTTAGTGTTGGTGAGAAAGAAACCAACACTCGAAACACACTAAACAAGTAAAATAACACCTATATCTAAACACACAAACACTATTCTCGGCCAAGACAACAAGATGGACAGATTTCGTTTTTTTTTTTTTGGATAAATTTTATTTTTTATTTTTTTTGACCGAGATAGACCAAGATTGGTAGTGTAGGAACACAACCAGCCTCCGCTCTGATACCAAATGATACACTATCAAACCCACAACACAAGATTTCAGCAACAACAAGAAGATGAACAACTATCACAAGAACAACAAGTTGAACAACAAGTGCTTGTGAATCGAAAGAGCCCCACACGACTTCACTAGACTTCAAGATTGGAAACACAAGCTTAACAAGATTACAAAAAAAAAAGATAGATAGCTTGACATACGAGATTACAAGAATAAGGAACCAAACCGTGTATCAAACGATAAGACCCCTAAGACCCGCAATAACAACACCAAACTCTTATGGTGACCGCTAAGGGAATCAACTCCGCCTTACAACCACCGTTTCTAAGCAAGGATCAATAATGGCTTTTCCAAGCCCTACACTACTTGGCCTTTCCAAGCCCCACACTACATTCTCAAAGAGAGAAGAAGAAGTCTTTCAAATATCCATCAATGAACTCCGTAGAAAATAAGACTAATGAAGCCTAGTTATAACTATTACATCACATGACCAAACTACCCTTAATGAAAAGAGGCTCCTATGGAGTTTAAAGAAAAGGCACAAAAATACCAAACCACCCTTAATAAGGGGCGTTCATGGAGTGTAAGGACTCCTTCTTCACAGTTCAACCCTTGCAATTCTTTGGAGCCTCGGGTAGTCATCAAGGCAAGCCTCCAAGCAACCTTCCACACACGAATTTGCTTTATTATGTGTCCAAAATGACTTCATGACTTCCCCATGCATACTCTCGGGCCTTCAAGGTGTCCAAAATCAGATTCTCCACGTGTTGGCCATGAATGATGGCATCAAAAGTTATGATGGCCATTTGTCTTGTATCACAGTCCTAGAGACATAAGTCTAGCTCGGACCGATCTTGACAGAGGGCAGCTCTAGAGGTAATAACCTAGCTCGAGCTGAACCTGATATGTTGGTTTATGGGTGGCAGCTCTAGAGGTAATAACCTACCTCGAGCCAAACCCGATACTTTGATTTATGGGTGGTAGCTCTAGAGGCATAAGCCTAGCTTGAGCCGATCCTAATATAACATTACGTTATGTACAGACCCACTGATCAGTTGGGGCCCGGGTATAGTATAGCACAGTCAAAGATGAATAAGCATAGAAGCAAAGATACAAAGAAAGTAATGAAAGCAAAACACATGGTTCCCAAAGTGCAGAATGTTGACTTATTCATATTGATTATTCATTTGCATTTGAGTTCATTGAAATATTTATGTATTATACAGTTTCATTTGAGCCTTACATACTCGGTACTTTCTTCGTACTGATCCCTCTTGGGGGATTTACCTTACTTGCTGCAGGCGCAGGTACTAGTAGGCCTCCCCAGTAAGTTGCCAGTTGTGTGCGGATCATTGGTGAGCTCCAGTTAGTTCGGGGCTTCTCCGAATCATAGTTGTTCATATGTTTTGGTATTGTACATAGTGTATAAAGCGGGGACTTGTCCCGACTTTCAGTTGGTTTTGGTAAATGCATTTGTTAGAGGCTTTTGTAGACGTATGTGGGTGTATGGATGTAAGGTGACATATGATGTCTTGACTTGATGGCCTCAACGGCCAAGTTTCACATATGTATATATATATATATATAGTTCCGTTATTAGCATTTTAAAGTCCTTACTTGGTAATGGTGTTTCTTATGACATGCATATGAACGAATAGAAGCAAAGCTTGATTCTCTCGGGCCTTATCAGTTACGAGTGCCAATCACGCCTCGTTGGGATTCGGGGCGTGACAACAGTTTTCTTGGATTAGCAGGTTATTATCAAAGGTTTGTTGAAAGTTTTTCTTCCATTGCTGCACCTTTAACAAAGCTTACACATAAGGCAGTCAAATTTCAGTGGAATGAGGCATGTGAGAAAAGTTTCCAAGAGCTGAAAGATAAATTGACTTCTACACCTGTATTAGTACTCCTGGAGGGCACAGAAGGGTACGCAGTATATTGTGATGCATCAAGAGTTGGCTTAGGATGTGTATTGATGTAGCACGGTAAAGTGATAGCTTATGCTTCAAGACAATTGCATCCACATGAGAAGAATTATTCCACACATGATCTTGAATTAGCAGCCGTGATTTTTACTTTAAAGATATGGCGCCATTATTTGTATGGTGTTCATGTTGATATTTATACTGAGCACAAAAGTTTGCAATATATATTTAAGCAGAAGGATTTGAATTTGAGGCAACGAAGGTGGCTAGAGCTCTTAAAAGACTATGATATCGATATCCTATATCACCCAGGGAAAGCTAATGTGGTAGCCGACGCTTTAAGCCGCAAAGCTGTAGAAGGCACTAGTGGTCAGTTGACGAAAAAGTGAGACCTAGTTAAAGATCTACATCAACTAGCCAGCTTAGGAGTTCGCCTTCTTGAATCTCCAAATGAAGGAGTTATTGTGCAAAATGCAGCAGAATCTTCACTAGTAGCTGAGGTGAAAGAGAAGCAGTATGTAGATTCTATGTTAGTGCAGCTAAAAAAGATTGTACAACAGGGTTTGACACAAGCATTTTATCTTACGCCGGAAGGAGTCCTTCAATGCCAAGGTAGATTATGTGTACTGGATGTAGATGAGTTGAGAAGACGAATTATGACAGAGGCGCATCATTCACGATATTAGATTCATCTGGAAGCTATCAAAATGTACCATGATTTGAAGGAAATGTATTGATGGGAGACTATGAAGAAGAAAATTGCAGAATTTGTAGCTCAATACCCGAATTATCAACAAGTAAAGGTAGAACATCAGAAACCAGGAGGTTACATACAATGTATCAATCTTCCAATCTGGAAATGGGACATGATTAATATGGATTTCATCACAGGTTTGCCTCGTACACTGCGGAAGGTTGATTCCATATGGGTAATAGTTGACAGGCTTACCAAATCAGCACACTTTCTACGGGTCAAAACCACCTATACAACTGAAGATTATGCGAGGTTGTATATCAAAGAGATATTTCTGCTACATGGAATTCCCATATCTATTATATCCGACAGAGGGGCTTAATTTACTGCTCATTTTTGGAGGTCTTTCCAGCAGAGTTTGGGAACTCAAGTGAATTTGAGTACAGCTTTCCCTCCCCAAACAGATGGGCAGGCAGAACGTACCATCCAAACACTTGAAGATATGCTACGAGCATGCGCATTAGATTTTAAAGGCAATTGGGATGATCATTTACCTCTTGTTGAATTTGCCTACAATAATAGCTATCATTCAAGTATCAAGATTGCTCCTTACGAAGCGTTATATGGGAGAGAGTGTAGATCACCTATCGGATGGTTTGAAGCGGGTAAAAATGCTTTATTTGGACCGGATCTAGTTCATCAAGCTATGGAGAAAGTTAAGGTGATACAACAGCGACTACAGACAACTCAAAGCCTCCATAAGTCATATGCTGATGTTAGAAGAAGAGGGCTAGAATTTGTTATAGGTGATTGGGTATTTTTGAAGGTATCACCAATGAAAGGAGTGATGAGATTTGGAAAGAAAGGAAAGCTAAGTCCACATTATATAGGGCCATATGAAATTATTCAGAGATTTGGTCAAGTGGTGTATGAATTAGCATTGCCCCAAGAATTCTCTGCAGTTCATCCAGTATTTCATGTTTCGATGCTTCGAAAATGCATAGGGGATCCATCTCAAATTGCTTCCATCGAAGATGTACAAGTTACGAAAGATCTCACTTATGAAGAAGTGCCCATTGCAATTCTGGATAGACAAGTCAAGAGGTTAAGAAATAAAGATGTAGCTTTCGTGAAAGTGCTTTAGAGGAATCAACAAGTAGAAGAAATTACATAGGAAGCCGAAGAAATGATGAAATCTAAATACCCGTATTTGTTTCAAACCAAAGAGAAGGTCCAAGATTCCGAATTGAAGAAATAACAAGTAAGTATATATGAGCATTCTAAGTATGTGACAATATGACAAATGTATAGACTTAACTTTGTTTGGGTTGATCACTATTACTATTAACATTTGAGGACGAATGTTCCTAAGGGGGGAAGGATGTAACACCTCGTAAATTTCTGAACGCATGCGACTAAGTGACGAAATTATTTGAACTTCCAATAAAGGGTATATTATGCATGCAAATTGTTGGACTTCATTTATCTTGGCTAATGGGCTCAAAATTGGCCCAGAATTAACAATAAGACATGGCCCAAAAAGGGAAAATGACCCATTCTTCATGTTGACCAAGTAAGAAACATTTAATGGTTGGATAAGCATGACTTGAGGTCCTATATAAAGCCACAAAAATCAGATTTTTAATCACATGAGACACCTTGTACATTCTTGTAATTTCTAGACATTTCTAAGAGACCAAAAGAAACCATTTTCAATCCTAAGGCAACTACACTTGTTTTGCCAAGATCATCATCTTGTAAGTATTGGTAAGTGTTTATTATTGTGGTCTAATATATTCTATGCATGAGAGATTGTATGGATCATGATGGTTATGTCTAAAAGTGTTGGTTGGTGCACTTTTGCTTATGTGATACAAGTTTTGTCATTTTGGTGACTTAAACTTGAAAGTGGACTTGTGGTCTTGAAAGAAGTGAGTTTGATGGATTAACTATTAACATGTATGATGTGGTTATGGTTATGTCCCTAACTTAATTTCTCTTAGTGTGTAACTTTTGGAATTGTTGTTGTGAAATTGTGTATGGAAGAGGTGACGTATTGAAATGAAAAGATGGTTTTGGTGATGTTTATGTGTGTTGTGAAATCATGGATTTTCATTGGCATTAAGTTGATCAAAAATGTGTAAAAGAAAGCTTACTTATGGCCATGGACCATTTATGGTGAAAAAGGACCCAAAAATGACCCTTGGAGACGAAACAGGGCATCCGCCTTCATAGATGGGGCACCTGCGGGCGCAGATGCCAACGCAGGTGACCTTAGAATTGTCCAGAAGGGCACCTGCGGCCGCAGGTCACCCCTCCAGACCCCCCAGGGTCCCGTTTTGCATATTTTTGTCTCGTGTTGATCCCCGAAACCCCTCTAACCTTCTTGGATGCAATTATTAACTTATGAATGACCTTAAAGGAGTAATTTGGAGGTATTGTGAATTATATCAAGTATGGATTGGCTTTAATGTGTTGTTGTGAAAGACGTTTATGCAACGTAACGACGTAAACGTGACATTGTATTGAAGGAAAAGTGTAAAGTATAATCATGGTGTGAAAGAACGAAGGGATGTTTTGCCGAATGTAGGTTGGTTATGTCTATGTATCTGTAGAGGCTTTGTAGATATTGTGGGACAAACGAAGGAATGTAAGGGATGTATGCTTTTGACATGGTGGCCCTAACGGCCAAGTTTCATATATGTATATTTCATATGTTTTCCATGACTTTCGCCATTAACATCTTGGATCTATACGTGATAATGATGTTCTTTGAGTGACATGCATACGAATGTACATGAATGAAGATTGGTTCTCTCGGGCCTTACCGGCTTTGGGTGCCAGTCCGCCCCGTTGGAATACGGGGCGTGACAAAAGTGGTATCAGAGCAGATCATCCTAAGGGTGTCTACAAAGCCGTGTCTGAGTAAAGTCTTGCTTATGGATGTGTTGCACTCCACATTTATATGTAGGAGGCTAAGGACATTTAGGAGTTGTTTCTTTTCTTCATTTCTTGGATCGTGCATTAGAGCCAATGTTGTAGGTGGAATCATATCTGACCATAGGAATTGTTTTCTTGTGTGATAATAGAATGCCGATGGCAAGAAAAGGTTGGAGAAAAGGTAAGAAGATAGATAGGACTGCTGGAGAAGAAACCAGTAGAGCACCACCTAAGCAAGCTGATCAAGGTGGGACTGGAAATGAGTTTGTATTGCGGGCTTCTCCTACTCTTCCATTTACAGAAGAGCCAAGAAGAAGAGGAGTAACTTCAAAACTGCCTGTTAATACTATTGAGCAGGATTTAATGAGTGCGGTTCAAATATTGACCCGTGTAGTTGCTACACAAGTTCAAAGACAAGCTTTTGTACAGCAGATGGAGGATCAGAGGCAAAGGAGAAGGATGCAAGAATTTGAAGGAGGATCATCAAAGAGGGCTAAACCCATGGGACAGTTCATGGCATCCCAAGGAGGATTTGGGCCTCGTATTTTTCACAGACCACCTAGGTCATCATTTCCTCATTCTACAGCACATGCTCCCCCTCTATTCTAAGGGTTTAGAAGTAACCAGTTTGGGCAAAGAAGTGAGATTCAGGATTTACGGATAGTGGGGTATCAAACACAAGGAAGTATTAGCCAATCAAAGTTTTATCGCTAGCTATGCCAGCACTGCGGAAAGTTTCATTCAGGTGACTGCTGGTTTGGGACAAATGTTTGTTACTGCTGTGGTATATCGGGGCACGTAAGAAAAGGGTGTCCACAAAGGAGCACGAGTGGTATGGCACGACCTACTGGACCAACCGTCGCATCGCCATCATCGGTGCCTTCTCTGGGTAGAGGTGGACAGCCTACGGGGTGTGGCAGAGGTGCTAGACTGACAGTTGGTGCTAGTGGAACCCAGAACAGTACCTATGCCTTAGCGGATCGACAGAATTCGGAGGCTTCTCCTAATGTAGATACAGGTACATTATTCATATTTTTCAATAAGGCATATGCATTGATTGATTCGGGTTCTACATTATCATATATTACTCCATTGATTGCGGATTTTTTTTTTGTTGAAAGAACGCCAGAATTATTAGTTAAGCCATTTGAAGTCTCTACACCAGTTGGTGAATCTATTGTAGTTAAAAGAGTATGTCGTAATTGTATAGTAACTGTTTGTGGTTATGATACACTGGTTGATCTTATTGAGTAAGACATGGTAGAGTTTGATGTTATAATGGATATGGATTGGTTGGCTTCTCATTATGCCACGGTATATTGTTGAGCTAAGAAGGTACATTTTTATTTTTCCACAAAAAGGATGCTCCTGAATGGAAGGGTAATGTGGGGGCACCAAGAGGAAAATTTATTTTCTATGATACCCAAAGGGGTACATATGTCACTTAGTACTAGTGAAAGATACTGATGTGAAGCCACCAACTCTTCAATCGGTTCCGGTGGTCAATGAAATTCTTGAGGAATTTCCTGAAGATCTCCTAGGATTGCCTCCAGGACGGGAAGTAGAGTTGGGATTGATGTGATGCCAGGCACTTAGACTATCTCTATTCCTTCGTATAGAATGGCTCCAACAGAGTTACAGGAATTAAAAAGAGCAATTAAAAGACTTATTGGACAAGGGATTGATAAGGCCTAGTATGTCCCCTTGGGGTGCACCAGTGTTATTTGTACGGAAGAAAGATGGTACACTGAGAATATGTATTGATTGTCGGCAACTGGAAAAAGTAACGGTTAAGAACAAATATCTCCTCCCCAGAATTGATGCTTTATTTGATCGGTTATAGGGTGCCAAATGTTTCTCAAAGATTAACTTAAGATCGGGTTATTATCAAGTAAGGGTTAGAGAAAAAGATATACCCAAGACAACTTTCCGAACATGGTATGGTCATTATGCATTTTTAGTTATGTCATTTGGACTAAAAAATGCACTAGCTGTTTTATGGATTTGATGAATAGGGTGTTCAAGCCATTTCTAGACATGTTCGTGACAGTGTTTATAGATGATATTTTAGTTTACTTAAGATCACAAGAGGACCATGATAATCACTTACGACAGGTGTTACGGATTCTTCGTGACCGTATGATATATGCAAAGTTCTCTAAATGTGAGTTTGGTTAAAATCCATAGCGTTCTTGGGTCGCATTGTATAGGATGAAGGACTAAGGGTTGATACACAAAAGATATAAGCGATGAAAAATTGGCTAAGGCCTACGACGCTTATAGAGATTCATAGTTTTCTTGGGTTGGCTGGTTATTATAGGAGATTTGTTGAATGATTTTCTTCTATCTCAGCACCCTTAACGAAGCTAACACAAGGCAATCAAGTTTCAGTGGAATGATGCATGTGAGAAGAGTAGTACTTCTCGAAGGCACAAAAGGGTATGCAGTATATTGTAATGCTTCAGGAGTCGGCTTAGGATGTGTATTGATGTAGTATGGTAATGTAATAGAGTATGCCTCAAGACAATTGCATTCACATGAAAGAAATTATCCCACACATGATCTTGAGTTAGCAGCCGTGATATTTGCTTTAAGGATATAGAGCCACTATCTGTATGGGGTTCACGTTGATATATATACTGATCATGAAAGTTTGCTGTATATTTTTAAGTAGAAGGACCTAAACTGGAGACAGCGAAGGTGGCTGGAATTACTAAAGGATTATGATAGTAATATCTTATACCATCCGGGAAACGCAAACGTAGTAGCCGATGCATTAAGCCACAAAGCAGTAGAAAGCACTAGTGGCCAGTTGATGGAAACGAAAAATATAGTTAAGGATCTACACCACTTAGACAGCTTGGGGGTTCGTCTTCTTGAAACTCCAAATGAAAGAATTATAGTGCAAAATGCGGCAGAGTCTTCATTAGTAGCTGAAGTAAAGGAAAACCAGTATGCGGATTCTATGTTATCACAGTTGAAGGAGAATGTACAATAAGGTTTGACGAAGGCATTTGATCTTACGCAAGAGAGAGTGATTTAGTGCCAAAGTAGATTGTGTGTACCAGATGTAGATGAATTAAGGAGATGGATTATGACAGAGGAACATCATTCACATCATTCTATTCATCCGGGAGCTACCAAAATGTATCATAATTTGAAAAAAATATATTGGTGGGGAAACATGAAGAAGAACATTACAAAATTTGTAGGTCAATGTCCAAATTGTTAACCAGTAAAAGTAGAGCATCAGAAACCTGGAGGTTATATGCAAGGTATGAATGTTCCAGTCTGGAAATAGGACATGAGTAACATGTATTTCATCACAAGTTTGCCTCATACACTTTGGAAATTTGATTCTATAAGGGTAATAGTTGACAGGCTTACCAAGTCAGCGTACTTCTTATCGGTCAAGACTAGTTATACAGCTAAAAATTATGCAAAGTTGTATGTTAACATCAGATAGGGGAGCTCAATTTACCGCACACTTTTGGAAATCTTTTCAGAAGAGTTTGGGAACCCAAAGTACGGCTTTTTCATATCCTCAAACAGATGGGCAAGTAGAACGTACTATCCAAACACTTAAAGGTATGCTACGAGCTTGCACATTGGACTTTAAAGATAGTTAGGGTGATCATCTATCGCTTATTGAATTTGCCTACAATAATAGTTATTATTCAAGTATCAAGATGGCCCCTTACGAAGCTTTATATGAAAGAAAGTGTAGATCTCCAATTGGATGGGTTGAAGCGGGTGAACCTGCTTTACTCGGCCAGATCTTGTTCATCAAGATATGGAGCAAGTTAAGGTGATACAACATTGGCTACAAACGGCCCAAAGTTGACACAAGTCATATGCCGATATTAGAAGAAGGGAATTAGAATTTGCCATAGGTGATTAGGTATTTTTGAAAGTGTCACCAATGAAAGGGGTAATGAGATTTGGAAAGAAAGAAAAGTTAGACCTATATAACATGCCGTATAAGATTGTTCAAAGATTTGGTCAAGTCACTTATGAATTGGAACTACCCCAAGAACTCTCCATAGTTCATCCAGTATGTTATGTTTCTATGCTTTGAAAGTGCATAAGAGATCCATTACTCCCATTGAAGATGTACAAGTTATGGGGGATCTCGCCTATGAAGAGGTTAAGGAATAAAGAAGTAGATTTCGGGAAGGTACTTTGGAGAAATCAACAAGTAGAAGAAATCACATAGGAAATCGAAGGAAGAATGAAGTCGAAGTACCTGTATTTGTTTCAAACGGAAGAAAAAGTTCATGGTGCAGAATTGGAGCAATAACAAGTAAGTCTTTACAATCATTATGTGTATATGAGAACGTGAAGGATAAACTTAGACTTAACTTTGTTGAAATGGGATAATGCTACTAACATTCGAGGACGAATGTTCCTAAGGGGGGAAGGATGTAACACCCCGTACATTTCTAAACCTATTTAATTACCGTAACATTTATGGAATTATTTAAACATGATATTATTGAAGTATTAGACATTAAATTTGTTGGGCTAGATGAATCTTGTGCCATTGGGCTCAATTGAGGCCCAAAATGATAGAAAAGACATGGCCCAAAGATGGTATTTTGTGAAGAATCAAAGGCTTGATTTCATTCTTTTTAAGACTAACTCTTTTATCTATAAAATATATCTTCTTTCTCTTCTCAATTACTATGAGTGTCTGAAAAACCTATAATTAGGGTTGTGGAATCCTTGGTAGATTATCAATTCTAGCGTTCATATTTCTGTAAGTTCAAGTGAAATTTGTGAATGTATTGTTAATTCCTTCATGTTTATAGATTTCTAATGGTTGCAACATTAGATCAAACCCTAGGCTTGGATTGCTTGAACAAAAAGGTTAAAATTGGGAAAAAAGAGTTAACAACGAGAATTTAGAGCTTCTAACCTCCGTCTAATGATTAATGCTCTAACAAGATTACTCACTTGAGGCTAAAATCGAGTAATTATTTCCATTACTTTAAGTTCAAAATAATTAAAGAAATAATCATCTAATTAGGTTGGAAAGCATTTAGGTGAACATTTGGACTCGTTGCTTTATATTTACGAGTGCTAACATGAATTCGTCATCGACTTGACCTAGCATTGATATAAAGCCAAGGATAAAACAATCCTAGTTTGTTCTCTCTATTGATAAAAATTCGTGAATTTAACCATAATAACTTGTAACAAGTTGAAATAGTTTCTACAATCATTCATAAACCCCCTATTTTATAGAAATTGCCGACTAATAGTCATTTGAATTACATACTACTTAGTTATCACCATATTCCCTGTGGGATTCGACACCAAACTTTGTTGGGTTATATATTTAACAACGACGGCGTACGCTTATTAAGGGAGTTGTAATATGAGCATATCAAATTTTGGCGCCATTAACGGGGAATACGGTTGTCAATTAAGTTGTTGTGTTTATTTGACTTATAGTCCTGTTTCCTAATTTTACTTTTGTTTGTTGTTTTTGTAATTTGTAGGTACACTACTTGTGCAATCCAAGTACTCGACGCTTGAGTGAACCATTATTACCCTATGACCCTGAGCTAAACAGAACTCTAAGCAGAAATATGGATGCGCAACAATAGGAAGCAGTAAGGCTTGCTGCACTTGCTGCTGCTTAATTAAATCAACAGAATCTGAATGCACCCGGCCATGTACCAAATGATGATAATGATGATTTAGGTGACGTTGAGTTGGGTGATGCTGTTGATGGATAATATATTGGCAATATTGCTCCAGCCAACTAGAACCAGTGACAAGAGATAGAGGGAGTCAACAACCTGCTGTGAATTTTGCCCTCGATGATGATAATAATGTTGATTTAGATGGGGTTGGTGCCTTTGGAGCCATTGTACTGCCACAACTAGCTTCTGGAATGAAGTTTAATATCACCCGCATGATGATTCAGTTGTTGAACCTTAAGGGTTTATTTGGAGGGTTGCCTGGTGATGATCCAAATATGCGTTTGATTAACTTCATAGGAATCTGCAAGTCCCTTGATTTCCCAGGGGTTAGTCAGAATGCGATTTGGTTGAGGTTGTTTCCATTGTCTCTGTCTGGGGAGATGACATTGTGGTTAACTGAGCTGGCCCCCGATTTATAACAAACTTGAGGCAATTGAAAGGAGATTTCCTAGAAAGATTCTTTCCGCTTTCTAGGATGTTATAGTTGAGGGACGAAATTAGCAACTTCAGGAAGCTACCAAATGAGGCATTACATAAGACCTGAATCAGGTTTAAGAGAAAGTTGACCCCATGTCATAATCACAAATTGACTGATGAACATTTGATAGAGACATTTTACAGGTCTTTGAATTCGAATACTAAGCCAACGATTGACAATGCAGCTGGAGGTGCTTTCATGGCACATAATTTCACAAATGCAATCATGATACTTGATAGGCTAACCAACACCAGTAGATCTTGGAATACTAGAGATTTTGAGGTAGCAAGCAATACATATACTGCAGGGATATTGAATAAATAACATCGAAAAAAGTAGAGCATGACCAGGATATGGCTCATATGAAAACTCTGATGGATTTTCTAACAAAGTACTTGTTGGCTGGAAGTATTGAGAAGGTAAAAAATGATTTGTTCAAAAAGTAGAGCAAACGAATTTGATTTTGAAGAAGAGGTGAACTATCTGAATAATCAGGGGTTTTTGTGCAAATGGACAAGGAAACCAAGGTTGGAACTATCAAAGAGATAACTACTATGATAAGGCTGATTATAAAGATCATGAGTAAGGGAATGGGAAAAGTAAGAATGATAAAAGTAGGTTGTATGTACCACTAGGGAGTTGTGATGATGCTAATAACGACTTAGGGAAGCTCTCTATGGAAACGAGGATGGAAAAGTTGCTAAAAGAGGTGGAATCTATTGAAGCAGGCATTAAGGAGATGTAGATCGACTTGTCTTTGATGAGTCAGCTGGTTAATTTGCATTCTACTTCCATCAAGCAGCTAGAATATCAAATGGGTCAGTTGTTCGCAACTTTCAATCAGAGGAACAGTGGCACTTTGCCGAGTGACACGAGTCAAAATCTGTAAAATAATAAGAGTTGTTTAGCTATCACCATGAGAAGTGGTAAAGTTCTACCAGAGCCACATCTGATTACTCAGACACAAGTGGAAGATTCAGCCGATGATTATGAAATAATGGATGATGACATTTGTGTTGATGAGATTCTAGCCAAATTGGAGAAGCCATAAAGTGTTGATGATAAAAAGGACAAAACGTAAAAGAGTCTACAAAGGCGAATGATAATGGAGTTGTGAACAAGGAAAAGGGTAAAGAGTTTACAAAACCTCCAACTCAAATTCCTAAGCTTCCTCCTCCATTTCCACATAAAATAAAAAAAAAGTGGAAGATGGTAAGTTCCATAAGTTTCTATCCATGTTGAAGCAGTTGTGAGTGAATATCCCTTTGGTGGAGGACCTAGAGAAAATGTCGGGATATGCTAAGTTTATGAAGGACTTAGTCACAAGGAAGAGGACAATGAGATATGAGCGCGTGATTGCTTTGCGATTTTTAGTCCAAAAAAAATCAGATTTAGGAGCATTTACTATTCTGTGCATAATTGGTGCATTCAGCTTTGCCAAGGCATTATGTGATTTTGGAGCCAGCATCAACTTGATACTACTAGCTATTTATCAGCAGTTGGGCATGAGAGACCCTAAACCGACATCAATGCAGTTATTGATGGCTGACTGTTCGATCAAAAGGCCAGTTGGGATCTTATATGATGTGCTTGTGAAGGTGGCAAATTTTATATTTCCAGTGGATTTCGTGATTCTTGATTGTGAGGTGGACTTAAAGTACCTATAATCTTGGGTAGACTATTTTTGGCCACTGGAAAAGTGTTGGTGGACATGGAATGCAATGAGTTGAAATTCAGGCTAAATAATGTGGAAGTAAAGTTTAACATGTGTCAATTGATAAAGCAACCGAGAGACATGAATATTGTTTCAGTCATTGAGATCATTGATTAAGTTGGCATGGAAGTGCCTATTGAAGAATGGTTTGCTGTGGAAACCTTGGCTTCTATGGTTATAAACTTCGATGGGGAGGACATCGAAGACTATTACGAGATAGTTAGTGGATTGGCTAGCATGGGGTCGTATTCTTATTCCCCAAAGAAGTTGGACCTGGACTTAAAAAATAGGCCAACCCCTCCAGCAAAACCATCTATAGAGGAGCCACCAGTATTAGAGCCTAAAGATTCGCTTGGCCATCTTAGATATGTATTTATGGGTGATAAGAACACATTGATTGTGATTATAGCTACTAGTTTGATAGAATGGCAGGTGGAAGCGCTTGTCTCTATTTTGCGAAAGTACAAATGGGCAATTGGTTGGACAATTGTAGATATTATTGGGATTTCGCTGGGCATATGTACACATATGATTCAATTAGAGGAGGAGTGTTTGCCTACCATTGAGAATCAAGGAAGACTTACCTACCAATGCAAGAGGTGGTAAAAAAAAGATAATCAAGTGGCTCGATGCAGGAGTTATCTACCTAATTTCAGATAGTAAGTAGGTAAGTCCGGTTCAGTGTGTCCGATAGAAGGGGGCATAACGGTGGTGGCTAATGAGAAAAATGAATTGATTCCGCTAAGGCCAGTCACTAGTTGGCCGGTTTGCATGGATTACCTGAAGCTGAATTCTTGGACTCTTAGGGATCACTTTCTAATGCCATTTATGGACCAAATGCTTGACAGGTTAGAAGAAAAAGGCTGGTACTACTTTTGGGATAGTTATTTGGGATATAATCAGTTATCCATTGCATCCGAAGACCAATATAAGACTATATTTACATGCCCTTTGGGACATTCGCCTTCGAGCGGATGCCCTTTGGGTTGTGTAATGCTTCTGCAACCATCCAGAGGTGTATGATGTCAATTTTCTCTGATATGGTGGAAGATACTTTGGAAGTATTTATGGATGACTTCTCTTCGGCAGGTGATACTTTTAAAGACTGCTTAGCAAATTTCAGTAATGCCTTGCAGAGATGTGAAGAATTCAATCTTGTGCTTAACTAGGAGAAATATCACTTTATGGTTAAGGAGGGCATTGTGTTAGGACACAAGAACTATGAAAAAGAAATTGAGGTAGACCGTGCTAAAATTAAACCTCCACCAATTTTGGTGAAAGGAGTTTTTCACTTTCTCGGTCATGCAGGTTTCTACTAGAGGTTTATTGAAGACTTCTCCAAGATTGCTAATACATTGTGCAAACTGTTAGAGAAGGAAGCTAAGTTTTTGTTTGATGGTGACTGTTTGAAGGAATTTGAATACCTTAAAGAAAATTTTTAGCTGCTCCTATAATTATCGCTCCAGATTGGTCTCAACTGTTTGAAGTTATGTGTGATGTAAGTAGGGTTGCACTTGGAGATATTCTTGGTTAGAAACGAGAGAGGCTTTTCACGCTATTTACTATTCTATCAAGGCATTAAATGGAGTGTAAAGGTACTACACCGTGACTGAACTGGAGCTACTTGCAGTTGTCTACGCCTTTGAGAAGTTTCAGGCATATTTACTTGGCACTAAAGTTATGGTACATACTGATCATGCGACATTAAGATACTTGATGGCAAAGAAAGATGCCTAGCTTCAGTTTATTAGATAGGTGTTACTGCTACGCCTAGCTTCAGTTGATTAGATAGGTGTTACTGCTACAAGAGTTTGATTTTGAAGTCAAAGACCAAAAAAGGTGTAAAAATTAAGTGGTAGATCATCTATCTAGACTCGAGAATGAAGGAAAGAAGCTGGATGAGCTAGAAATTGATGATTCATTTCTAGATGAACAGGTACTTGATGCTTCTGTTGATCTTGTACCCTGGTACACTGATTTTACAAATTACTTGGTCAGTGATTTGATTATAAAAGATTTGAGCTTCCATCAAAGAAAGAAATTTCTGCATGATGTGAGCAACTACTTCTGGGATGTACCCTATCTATTTATACTATATGCTGACAATATCATTAGGAGATATGTACCCGAGGTAGAAATATTAAGTATCTTATAGGCTTTTCATTCATCCTTGGTGGGGGGACATCATGTGGGCTATCGCATGGAAAAGAAGATATTGCAAAGTAGGTATTACTGGCCAACTATCCATAAGGATGCCTAGGACTTTGGCAAAGCTTGCGATCAATGTCAGCGACAAGGTTTGATCTCCCAAAATCAAGAAATGCGCATGTCTAAAATGCTGTAGGTAGAATTGTTCAATGTGTGGGGCATTAACTTTATGGGCCCATTTGTGAGTTCTTATGGTCACAAATACATTTTGGTCGCAGTGGACTACATATCCAAATAGGTAGAAGCTGTGGCTTTAGCAGCTAATGAAGGAAAAAATGTTGTGACGTTCTTGAAAAAGAACATTTTCTCCCAGTTTGGTACCCCATGCACAATTATAAGCGATGGGGGATCCCATTTTTGTAACAAGTTGTTCCGTGCATCTCTAGCTAAATATAGAGTGAAACAACACAAGGTGGTCACTCCCTATCACCCACAAACCAGTGGGCAAGTGGAGGTGTCTAATCAAGAGATTAAGATGATATTCCCAAAGTCTATGTACGCTAATCAAAGCGACTGGTCCTGGAAACTTGATGATGCTTTATAGTCTTACCACACTACTTTCAAAACGCCAATAGGTATGTCTCCTTACCAACTAGTCTTTGGTAAAGCTTGTTATTTGCCGGTAGAGCTTGAGAACAAAGCCTAATGGGCACTCAAAAGGTTTAATTTGAGTTGGAGTGAGGCTGTTGACTTAAGGTTGGAACAATTGAATGAAATAGATAAGTTTTGACTTCGTGCTTATGAGAGGTCTGCTCTCTATAAGGAGAAAAATAAAGTTGTATCATAATCAGAGTATCAAAAAAAGCATATTCCAGGTAGGTGACCAAGTGTTGTTGTTCAACTCACGATTTAAATTATTTTTGAGTAAGCTGAAATCAAAATGGTCTGGACCATTCAAGGTTACTCAAGTGTTTCCATCCGAAGTTGTTGAGGTTGAAAACAAGGATGGGAAACTATTTAAAGTGAGTGGTCAACATGTCAAACAATATGTTGGTCTTCCATAAGAGGTAAAATTGCTATCACTTGTGTATCTTGACGAATTTTGAGTAGTTAAGATACCCGAGTCATGCCACGACGTTAAATCAAGTGCTAGTAGGAGGCAACCCACATTGTGTTATTGTAAAATAATTTTTGTGTAGGATTTCGTTATTGAGCATGGTTGATGTGTGCGCTAAGTGTGTAGGAAAAAAAGTTACAAATGAAGAAGCGGAGGGTTGAAATCTGGTTAGGGTTGACGGTTCACTTGACTAAACGTCTGGGACCTGATGAATCATCAACCTGAGCAGCCACAAAGCATAAGAATACCACTCATTCTAGTTAAGGTCTGATGGCTTACTCGATGATCCGTCATATATCTGATCAACCATCAACCTAACCATCACAAGTGGTACATGAAAGGGTCATTCTGGTTAAGTGTTGACGGTTCTGGTGACAAGCCGTTGCCTACTTGATGAATCGTCAACCTAACCGTCAGATGTGATCCAACTTGGATGAAATTTGTTTAAGCCTGATGGTTCAGCTGGTGAACCATCACGTTCTTGACAAACATCAGGCAGGGCATCACAGGTAAGTTTACTTAACCCTTAGTAATTTTCCTTGACCCAACCCAATCCAGCAATAACCCAACTATATTGACCCATACCCGATCCAAACCCAATTATAACCTAAGGCTAAGAGAGCCGATTCAAATTTATCATTTTCTATCCTAAGTCTAACCCTCTTTAACTTCAACCATACTAATAAAGAGCATAACTCCCATAGCTTTCCCATCACCCACGTTCTTCATCCATTAACTCTACTATTCACTCCTCATTACTACTTAAATCATTTTCTTCAACAACTCAATCGCCAACACTCAATCACCCAAATCTCCTCTACTCTAGGCATACCCACGCTCACTACACACATCATTAGAAGTGCTCTCTTATCACTATTTATATATAAACTCAAAGATGGTTGTTTTGTGCTCAAGTTTGAATTTTGTGGGAAACCAAATGGGTGAAGTCTGAGTAGCCCAGATGAAATAAATAATTTGATGAAATGGAGGTGTAAAACAATTTCAAACTCCGAAAGAGCTAAATATAAATAATGGGTGCACACCAAGTATTCCAACAAATGCCTAATTGAATAAAGGGTGAACTGGTAAGCCCTAACGGCTCAAGTGACGAAATGTCACAAGATTGATGGTCCGCCAGTTCAAACCATCACAGGGAAGAAAATTAAGGAATAATGTACTTAAGCCTGACGGTTCAGCTGACGGAACGTCAGGATTGTGACAACCCATCATGGCTAGCCGTCACCTTTGCATAAAACACTGGAAAGAATTGATGGTTGGGTTGACTAGCCATCACGCATGTGACAAACCATCACCCCTACCCGTCAAGAATAAGCAATTTTTATTTTACGTATTCTATTTTGATGTTTTGCCTTGTACAATGACTAACTATTTCCCAACACAGGTACAATGCCTCAAAATCTACAAACAACGAGAGGTGGAGCAAGAAAAAGGCAAGCAAGGGATACCTCAACCTTGACACTCTGAGATGAATAAGGAAATAAGGTTGAGGAAGTTGAGGCTTTAGCCTACCACACTAGACAAAGCAAAAAGAGGCGTTCTCCATCCTCTTAGTTTGAGAAGGAGGATGGGTCCTCATGTGAGGAGTCCAGCAGTATTGAAGAGAGTAGTGATAGTTCAAGCTCGAGGCCCAATGAGAAAAACATTGAGCCTGAACAGAAGAGGGGAGTAGTGATCTGAACAAAGGCCCCGGGGGTTAAGGAAAATATTAATTGGAAGAATGAGGGGACAGAAAAACACTACCAAGAGGGTCTCCTTCTGATAAAGACAAGGAGTTTAATGAGACCATTTACTGAAGAAGTTCAGATCATCACTACTTAATTGCCTGAGTACCCAGACATTGAGCGACAATTCATTAAATATAATTTGGGTTGGATGAGCACACCTCTTGGGAAATACTACCCTGCCAAGCTTTGCGAATTCTATGCAAACTGCTTGTCCCTCCTTGAAAAGGACTATGAGAAAGGATAGAAAGTTTCTGATATACGATTGTTGGAAAGGCTTCCAGTTTGTGGGGTTTCAATAGACATCTCTGATCACACTATCAACCAGATTCTATTTGGCCAACTCTATAAACCCCCAACTATCACTCTTGAGAACAAATGCCAAATTACGTTGGCATCCACACAGCAACCCTAGTTAGCATAAATTTTGATGGAGTGTGGTAAACCCTTATGGTTAATAAATAAGAAGTAAAGGATAACCAAATCCTTGCTAAGCTTTACAACAAAATTTTGGTAGGCAGTCATCAGGTTGCGGATAATGCCTACAGACGAAGATGCTAATCTAGATGAGCTCAAGGCTGTAGTGGTTGTGAGCATGATGGAGGGTTTTAAGATTAATTTTGGCCAAATAATTATAGATGAATTACATGAAAGGGCACATAAGACTACTATAGCATTGCTATTTCCTTGCTTGGTGACTGAGCTATGTAGGCTCGTGAAGGTACTTATTCTGAGTGGTATCGATGATGAGGTGATAGCCACACATACCCAAGACATCAATAGGACTCGAGATGGTGCCAATTTTGAGTTGAGGGTGCACAAACCTCCTTCATATGGACCCCAATCACAGTCTACTCTAGAGATATTGGGTACTCCTTTAGGTACACCTCTAACTATTATGCCTATTGATCCACAGGGTGTGTTTGCTACTTACGGGGCTGTGACTGCTGCCCCAACCACTGAGACTGATGACACAACATCGATGCCACCTGCCTATTTAGAGTTTCAGTTGAACCTGCACAACTTTATGAAAATGGTCAAACGGATAAAAAGGTTTGAGCGGCAATTACAAGAATGGGCTAAGAAGTTCCAGCCTTTCATGGATCGTAGAATTAAGGAGGCACTAAAACTATATGAGAACCTACAAGACCGTATGGATGACATGGAGTTGCCGATGAATAATAGATTGAGGGAGTTGTCGGTCTCAAATTTGGCCAAGTTCACGACCGAACTTATGAAAAATGGTCAAGCTAATATTGCCACCATGAAAAAGGATCACTCTTTTGGGTTCCCTAAGCTGGAAATGGTGGAGTCAGAGAATAATGATACCATACTTAATTTGATGGGCCGACCAGTCAGAGATAGCGAGAATAAATCGATCGAAGGTGAGGAGAAGAAAAGGTTAAAAAAAAAGGAAAGCATTAGTATGACATATCCACAAAAAAAACATGCGGAAGGCACTGAAGGCCTCCAAGAAGGATGAAGAATTGAGGCAAAAGCATAAGCAGGATCAGTTTATGGGAGTTTCTTCCAGCTCGACACCTAGAGTTGGGCCCATACCATATGTGTTGCCTACTCCTACTACGGTGATTGATGTACCATGATTTCATGGAACTTTTGACGCTTAAAATAAGGAAAATATGCAATAACCTACGTATGTTTGGTTGGTATGATAGGTTTTCTATCCTATCTTATAGGGAGATAAGTTATGGAAGAAAAATAGAGAAGAAAGGAAGAGGCATGCACTAGAATGGAATATTTGAAGATGAAAGAGCCAAGTCGAAACTGGGGGTGTGACCCACGGTAAGGACTCACATCCCATAGGTCAACCCACGTGACATGGGTTGGTTCCGTGGGTCAACTCCAGAATGTTGTGATCAAGGCCTGATTTCCATGAGATTGACCCACGGTATGTGGGTTGGTTCCACGATACCAAGTCACGGATCTATGGGTTGTTGCCGATGGTTTTCTCCTACTTTGCTTAGGATAGGATTCACTTTGTATCTATAAATACCCCTAGATTGTCCTATGTTTAGATGTTAGTCACTACATTATTTTTAGTTGGTTATTTCATTATTTTGAGGATCAAAAACACATTGTTGATTTTGTAATCTTGGAACATCGATTCTAGGGTTTTCATTCATATTGAGATTTCAGAGTTTTCTTCTTATTGTGAGTTTACAATTATGTTTTATCATTGAATTCTTCTTGTGTTCTTGCAATCATGAGTAATTAAACCCATAAACTAGGGTTGTGTGAACCATGAGGAATTAACGGAATGGGTTAAGTGCGAAGTAATTCTAAATAGGTGTGACTGCATGTATTGTTATTACCTTTATTATACTTGATTTTCTAACTATTGCAAACATTAGAAACTCGCCTGTAATCTAAACTTGCTCTAGAAAGAGGTAGAGATTGGGAAAAGGGAATAACAACAGAGATTTCAAGCTATCAACCTACATCTAATAACTTGAGCCGAAATAGGGATAGTTAATCTGAGATCAAGAACAAGGGTTAGCAGTGCGACACTCAAAGACCGAGAGGAGAATAGTGAAATTCATCTAACCAAGGTCGACAGACGTTTATATGAACCTATCTTGTTAGGTTTTGTATGCAACATAGCAGGATAGTTTTGTCAGCACAAGTAACCGGTGGAGTTAAGGAATCTTGGGGATCACAGTCCTAGTGCCTTTCTCGTATTGATCACAAATCTGACAATAAACAATTGTTACTGTTAGTATTTGTTTACAAAATCCCCTTTTTTACTTACTTGCCAATTACTCAGAGAAACATTCGACAGACCTTCCTCCTATTCCCTGTGGGATCGACCCCAACCTAGTTGGGTTCTATATTTAATTCAATAACCACATTATACTTTTCTGGAGGTATAGTTTGGGCGATATTAAATTTTGGCTCCATTACCGAGGAATACGATTATGGAGTTAATTAGTTTGCTTGTTGGAGTTGATTGGTGTTATTTTTCTATACTTTTAAGGGCACATGCCGGTGTATGACCAACACTAGGAGTTAAGGCAATTCCCTGATTCCACTTGATACTGAGATGGATAGAAAACTGAGAGTAAATCAAAGAATGGAGAACACCGATGGAGTTGAGGATCCTGCAGTCGCGGAAGGTATACATAACCAGCCACCAATTCATTCGTCTAGTCATGAAACTGCGGAGTAAATCACTGCTCGATTAACAGCTGAGGAGAATACGAGACAAAAAACTCTTAGACAAGTAGATAGAGATCATCTAGGAATGCAAGAAGCAGCACAACATCTTGTTGCACTTGAAGAGAGACAAAGAAGACTGAGGGTGCAACAACCACCTCAAAGACCATATGTGCCAGATTATGGTGGTCTCGAAAAAGAGGATATGGCTTATTTCAAGCCGGTTGAGACTGGTGCTATTATTCCACCAGAGTTACCTTAAGGAACTAAGTTCAAAATTACAAGTTCCATGATCCACCTACTAAACTTGAAAGGCGTATTCACCAGTCTTCCTACAGATGATCCGAACATGCATGTAATGAACTTTGTGGGTTTGCACTTCATATAATTTGCCTGAAGTTGACCAAAAGGCTATTTGGTTGAGATTGTTTCCATTCTCTCTAACAGGAGAATCGACTTTGTGGTTGGCCGAATTACCACGAGGTTCCATCACTACATGGCAAGAATTAAGAAATCAGTTTTTGGAAAGATTTTCCCCACCTTCCAAGATGCTATAATTCAAGGATGAGATTTACACTTTCAGATAGCTACATTCTGAAGCACTTTACGAGACTTGGCTTTGGTTCAACAAAAAGTTGCAAAATATTCCAAACCATATGATGAATTGTCGAAATTTACTTGTGATCTTCTACAGAGCTTTAAACGCCAATACCAAGGCTGTAGCAGGCACTATCACTAGTAGAGCATTTATGAGTCTGAGGTGGGAACAAGCTTCAGAGATTTTAGACCGTATCACTAAGACCAACCGAGGATGGAATACTCGAGAGGCAGATACATCTGCGGGGATGTATGCTATTAGAGCCTCAACAGCACAATGGGCTTTGGATGTATCTGTAGCTCAAGAAGTTGCAAAGTTGAGGATAGAAATTAGCTTGCTAGCCAAACAGATTGAGGCTGGAGGTGATGAGAAGGTGTATGCTGTAGGGGAACAAGTTAAAACACCTAGGCATGATGATTATGAATCTGATGCGAAGGTAAAGTACTTGGATCAAGAGGTGACAGGTTTTTGAGCTAAGGGAAAAGGGTCTAATCAAGACTCTTGGAACTCGAGGCAAGGGAATCAAGGTCAGAACTACTAAAAAGACAATTACAACTAGTTAGGATATAGAGACAGAGAATGAGATCGTGGCGGTGATTGGAGGAGAAAGGATGATTACAAAGAGAAGAGTGGTGCATATGTCCCACTGGGGAACTGTGATGCTGATTCTAGAAATTCAAGAATGAAAGCCCTTCTTAATAAACTGGTTATGGTGTCAGAGAGCCAGAAGAGTTTCTTGAAGGAGATTAGGTCAGACATTTCAGGAATAAGTCAGAAAGTAGAATCTCATTCGACTGCCATAAAATAGTTGGAAAAATAGTTTAGGAAGATGTCGGTGGCGTTGAACCAGGGTCAACCAGGCACCCTTTCGAGTAGCACCGTCCAGAATCCCAAGAATGATAGTCATTGTTTGGCCATTACTACTAGAAGTAAAAGGTGCACGACTGACCCATCTATGCTTGTGGATAGTGGTAGGAAAAATGAGCCAGTGGTAGTTGATAAAGAGGCTGAAATAGAGCCAGAGAATTCAGAGGTTGATGGCAACACAGCTCACAAGCCCCAAAATATTAATAAGGAAACTAAGTCTGAAAACAGAAAGGAGAAGAAGGCTACTCAAGTTTTGAAACCCATTCCACGACCTCCTCATCCCTTTCCTCAAAGGTTCAAAAAGAAAGCTGAAGAGCATAAATACTAGAAATTTATTTTAATGTTAAAGGAGTTATCGGTAAATATTCCTCATATCGAGGCTTTGGAACAAATGCCAAGTTATAAGAAATTCATGAAAGATTTGGTGACAAAGAAAAAAATTGTCATTTTTGAGCCGACAGATAATTTACACCATTGTAGTGCAATTGCTTCTCATTCACTTGTCGAGAAAAAGGAAGATCCGGGAGCCTTCACAATTTCTTATACTTTTGGGTCCTACAACTTTGCAAAGGCACCATGTGATTTGGGTGCTAGCATTAACTTGATGCCACTAGCTGTATTTAAACAGTTAGGATTGAGAGCACCAAAATCAACTTCAATGAGACTACTTATGGTAGATAGAACTGTGAAAAAGCCTGCTGGCATCTTATATGATGTTTTGGTAAAGGTGGCATCTTTCATCTTTCCAGTTGACTTGGTAATTCTAGACTGTGAGGTTGATTTTGAGGTTCCCATAATCTTGGGAAGACCATTCCTTGCCACCAGCTGGGTATTAGTTGACTTGGAAACTGGGAAGATAAAGTTCAGGTTGAATGACGAGTAGGTAACCTTCAATGTTTGCCGTTCAATGAAGAAACCAAGAGACATGCATGTAAATTTGGTTATTGATACAACTAAAGAAGTAGATTTGGCGGTTCCTATTGAAGAAAGGTTAGGAGTTGAAGCCCTTGCTGCCTTGATTTTAAACTTTGATAGCAATGGTATTGTTGAGAATGATGGGATGGTTGGTGCACTTGCTGGTAGGGTATCATAAACTTAATCTCCAAAGAAACTTGATCTTGATTTGAAGAATCGGGTGACCCCACCGGCTCGAACTTTTATTGAGGAGCCTCTAGTTTTGGAGCTTAAGGCTTTTTCGGCTCACCTTCGCTATGCATTTAGAGCCAAAATACCTTGCCCGCTATTATTTCTACTGAGTTGGTAGAGTGGCAAGTAGAGGCTCTTGTTTTAGTGCTGGAAAGGTTTAAGAAGGCCATTGGCTGGTTCATTACTGACATTATCAGGATTCCACCCAGCATTTGTGCTCATAAAATTCAGCTTGATTTTGAGTGCATACCAAGCATTGAGCATCAACATCGTCTGAACCCATGTATGTAAGAGGTTGTGAAGAAAGAAATCATCAAGTGGTTAGATGCGGGTGTGGTTTACCCCATTACTGATAGCAAATGGGTGAGCCCAGTTCAGTGTGTGCCAAAGAAGGGAGAAATCACTGTGGTTCCAAATGCCAAGAATGAGTTAATCCCAATGAGGCCGGTTATTGGATGGAGAGTTTGCATGGATTATCGAAAGCTGAATTCTTGGATCGAAAATTATCACTTTCCTATGCCTTTCATGGATCAGATGTTAGATCGTCTTGCTGGTAGAGGATGGTATTGTTTTCTTGATGATTATTCAGGTTATAATCAAATTTTTATTACTCTCGAGGACCAAGAGAAGAACACTTTCACTTGTCCATATGGGACGTTCGCGTTCAAAAGGATGCCTTTCGATTTATGTAATGCACCAGCCACTTTTCAGCGTTGCATGATGTCCATTTTCTCTGACATGGTGGAAGACACTATTGAGGTTTTTATGGATGATTTCTCTATTTTGTGAGACTCATTTGATGATTGTTTGGCCCACCTTGCTAATGTGTTGTAAAGATACAAGGAGTGCAACTTAGTGCTAATTTGGGAAAAATATCACTTTATGGTTAATAAGGGTATCATATTGGGGCATCGAATCTCAAAGAAGGGTATTGAAGTTGACAAAGCCAAGATTGAGGTGATTGAAAAGTTACCTCCACCTATTTTGGTGAAATGAATTTGAAGTTTCTTGGGACATAAAGGGTTCTATAGAAGATTCATCAAGGATTTCTCTAAAACTGCACATCCATTATGCAAGCTTTTAGAGAAGGAGGTGATGTTTGTGTTTGATGAGGCTTGCCTAAAAGCATTCGAGTGTCTGAAAGAGAAGTTGACTTTAGCCACGATCATTATTTCACCATATTGGACGATGTCATTTGAGGTTATGTGTGATGCTAGCAGTGTGGCCTTGGGTGGAGTCCTTGACCAAAGGCATGAGAATATTCTACATCCGATTTATTACGCTAGCAAAGCACTTATTCCAGCTTAGAAAAATTATACTGTAATTGAGCAAGAATTCCTGGCAGTGGTCTTTGTTTTCAAGAAATTTTGATCTTATTTGATTGGTACGAAGGTGATTGTGCATACACACCACACAACACTTAGATATCTTATGTCAAAGAAGGACGCCAAGCCAAGACTTATTCTGTGGGTGCTTCTATTGGAAGAATTTGATTTTGAGGTCAAGGACCAAAAGGGGACTGAGAATCAGGTTGCAGACCATCTATCATGCCTTGAAGAGGAGGCTAGGCTTAAATTAAGGGATGATCTTGATATTGATGATACTTTTCTAGACGAGCAAGTGTCGCCAATATCATAAGATTAATCCCTTGGTTTATAGATTTTGCCAACTTTTTGGCAAGTGATCTAGTCCCGGAAGATATGTCATATCAGCAGAGGAAGATATTCATGCATGAGGTGAGAACATTCTTTTGGGATGAGCCTTATTTATTTAGGGTGTGTGCAGATGGTATAATTCAAAGGTGTATTCCGGAGGTCGAGATGATTAGTATTTTGGAAGCATGCCATTCATCTCCAATTGGGGGGTCATCATGGAGGTGCACGGACTGTTCATAAAATCTTACAATGTGGGTACTATTGGCCTACCATTTATAAATATGTGCATAACTATGCTCGGGCTTGTGACCAATGTCAAAGGGAAGGGAAAATCTCGCTTAGACACGAACTTCCAATGACAACTATCTTTGAGCTCAAATTGTTGGATGTGTGGGGTATTGATTTTATGGGCCCATTCGTGAGCTCACATGGGTTGAAATATATTTTTGTAGCTGTTGTGTAACACCCCATACCTTCCCGATCTTACTTGACAACCTTGAACCATGTTTACCCTAGGTTCGAGAGCAATAAGTAGGTATTTTGCATTGTTATTGATGGAATATTTGATATTGAGCTAGTAAATGTGATTAGACCTTTGTAGTAGGTGGTGTTTGTGACTTTGTGGAGCATTTGTAGGGTGAAAAGTGAGGTTTAAGGGACATCCAAGCAAAGTTTCTTAAAGATAAGAGGCAAGCAAAAGGTTGGGACTTGAAAGATCCAACCAAATCCGCAAAGAGAAGTCGAAATCAAAAATTAAGTGTGGGGCGCTGCAGGTGGCGTGCCAGGCCGCTTTGGTAGGAAATTTTTTTGGCACAGGCAGCAAGGGGGCGCGCGCTTGGGGGTGTGCCAAGCCGCTAATGTGCACCTGTTCAGGTGCTGAAATTTTTCTAAGTCCCAAGGGCGCCCGGGATCTTGCCGGGGTGCTTTTTGCCCGATTTCTTCTACAATTATTAGTCTATAAAGAGGACTCTTGGGTTATGGTATCATTATTCCATCATAGTACGACTACTCTCGAGCAAGTTTGGCATTCGAGTTGGGATTGATTCTTCGTCACAAGTGTTTTATCAAATTATGTTAAATTAAGCCATAAGTGGCAAAAATCGCGTATTCTTGAGGATTGAGGCTACGAATGTGAATCTCGCGAGTTGAATATTATCTTGACATTATGAAATTATTTAAACATGAGATAATGAGAGTATTACACATTGAAATTGGTGGGCTAAGTTAATATGTGTTAATGGGCTCAATTTGAGGCTCAAAAGGGAATAAAATGCATGGCCCAAAAGGACAAAATGACCCATTCTTCCTTTGACTAATCAATGATTGATCAAAGTGGCTAAGGATGACTTCAAGGGCCTATATAAAGGGCACAAAATCAAATTTTATTCACACAAACACACATGCCAATCTAGAAATTTCTACAACATTTCTCTCAACACAAACCCTAAGGCAACCATTCTCTTTGGTAAAGATCATCACTTTGCAAGCTCTGGTAAGTGTCTACTCTCATGGATTAATATATTATATTCTTAATATGGTGTATATATCATGATGGCTATGTTGGCAAGGTGTTGAATAGGGCACTTTTGCTTTTTGCTAAAAGATGTGCCATCCTTGTGATTTAAAATTGAAAGGAGACTTGAGGTTTGAATGAAAGTGCATGGTATGGATGAAATATCAACATGTATGGTTTGGTTATGTTCCTTAACTTGTTATTTTTCTATGAGGGTAAATTGTGGGATTGTTGTCGATATATTGTTATGAAGAGTATTGAGGTGACTTGATGGAGTAATTGTAATGTTGTATTGATGGAGAAGTGTAAAGTATGAACTTGGTGTGACATGCTATTGATTTATGATTTATTGGTCAATGTATGGATTGTTGTGGTATTGTTGGTATGATAATTTCATAAATGGTATTGTCAAGGGGAAAATGACATGTTAAGGCAATCATGTAACTCATTGTCGTCATATGCATTTGTTAGGTAGTTGGTGGTTAATGTAAACTCCGTTGTGTACTTGTGTTGTAGAGTAACACGTAAGGAAGGAGCTGGATTATTGTGTTCACATGTAGAACTCTGTATTCATATTAAGAACATAAGGTATGAAAGTTTATTCTTTCTATATCCTTCTGCAGCACATATTGTTTACATGGTCATCGTACTTGTTCCATTTCGAAATGTTTTAAGGCATCTCATTTCAGGTTGTCATGTATTGTTATTCTTATGTTCCTTATTCGTGGATCAAGTGTTGTTCATATGTCTCTTAATCATGGACTGATGTTCCAAAACTCCAATAATGTTGCAACTATCAACATATCAATCTCTCAAAAGTAAGAAATTAAGTAATGCATATTTGTGAGTTATAAGAGTACGGGTGGTAGCTCTAGAGGCATAAGCCTAGCTCGAGCCGATCCCAAATTTGTTGGATCAGGGGGCATTCCTAGAGGCATAAGCCTAGCTCGGGCCGATCCTGACAGGTGTTAGCTCTCGAGGTAATAACCTAGCTCGAGCCGAAACTGATATATTGGTTTATGGGTGGCAGCTCTAGAGGGAATAACCTAGCTCGAGTCGAGCCCGATATCTTGACTTATGGGTGGTAGCTCTAGAGGCATAAGCCTAGCTCGAGCCGATCCCAACATAACGTTATGTTATGTTAAGACCCACTGATCAGTTGGGGCCCGGGTACGATATGGGATGAGTGATGATGAGTAAACATTAGAAGCAAAAAAAAATAATGAATATAAGGTACATGGTTCTACATATGCAGCATGATGGTTTATCCATATTGACTATTCTCTTATATTTGATTTCATTGGAATATTTAGGTGTCTTACAGTTTCATACATACTCAGTACATTCTTCGTACTGACCTCCTTTGGGGGGGAGGCTTACCTTACTTGTTGCAGGCACAGGTGCTAGTAGACCTCCACAGTAGGCTATGAGGAATCCACAGAATATTGGTGAGCTCCAGTTGGTTCGGGGATTTCCGAGATGTCTATGTACATTTATTTTGGTATTGTATATGTGTATAGAGCGGGGTCTTGTCCCGAATCTAGGTTGGTTATGGTTATGCATTTGTAGAGGCTTTGTAAATGTTGTGGGACAGATGAAGAAAATGTAAGGAATGTATGTTTTGTCTTGATGGACCTGACTGCCAAGTTTCACATATGTATATAGTACATGTTTCCATGACTTCCGATATTGACATCTTATATCTCTATGTGATGGTGCTGCATATTGAGTGATATGCATATGAATGGACATGAGCAAAGATTGGTTCTCTCAGGCCTTATCGGCTTTGGGTGCCAGTCTGCCTCGTTGGAATTTGGGGCGTGACATGTTGACTATGTTTCTAAGTGGGTGGAACCAATAACGCTTCCCAATAATGAAGGAAGGAGTGTCACAACATTCTTGAAAAAGAACATATTTTCACAATTTGGTACACCCTGAGTTATCATTAGTGATGAAGGATCCCACTTCTATAATCGTCTTTTCAAAGCCCTACTTGAAAAATATAGTGTCAAACACAAGGTGGCAACACCTTATCATCCCTAGTCAAGTGGGCAAGTTGAGGTGTCAAATTGTGGGATTAAGTCTATTTTGGAGAAGACTGTGAATGCCAATAAGAATGATTGGGCAAGAAGATTGGATGATGCATTATGGGCATATCAAACTGCATTTACAACACTAATTGGTGCATATCCATATCAGCTGGTGTTTGGGAAATCATGCCATTTTCCTGTTGAGCTTGAACATAAGGCATTATGGGCATTGAAAAGGTTAAATCTGGAATGGAGCGAAGCGGCTAAATTAAGATTAGAGTAAATGAATGAGATGGATGAATTTCGTATCCGAGCTTATGAAATTTCAGCATTGTATAAAGAAAAGATGAAGTTGTATCATGCTCGGAAGATTGAACGAAGAAAATTTCACCCGGTAGACTTGGTATTGCTCTATAACTCCCGACTTTGCTTATTTCCTGGCAAACTGAGGTCCAAATGGTCTAGACCATTCACTGTGGTTGGGGTGTTCTCGCATGGAGCAATTGAGCTGAAAGGTGATGACAATGTTCTATTCAAGGTCAATTGATAGCATGTAAAACACTATGTGGGAGCCACGGAAGAAATAAGAACGTGTGAGGAGTTTAGTCTTGATGAAGTTTGAGTAGTCAAGGGAGTTGGGTCGTGCCGTGACGTTAAATCAGGCGCTTCATGAGAGGTAACCCATAAGCTGGTTGGTGAAGTTTGATTAACCAACCTAGCTACATCATGCCGGATGTTAAATCAAGCACTACTTGGGAGGTAACCCAAGGTTTGATACCAGTTGTGATTTGTTCCTTGTCGGGTGCGCAAAATAGATGAGTTAAAAATAAAGATGTGAACTAAAAATTGTTCATCTTAAACCACGGTGGTGACCCACGTGATGTGGGTTGGTACCATAGAAATCAGACTAAATGTTCAAGTTACGGAATCCAACCCACGCTAGGGACCCACGTGACATGGGTTGGTACCATGAAATTTAGATGGAATTTTTCAATTGCACAATCCAACCCACGCCAGGGATCCCGTGACGTAGGTCAACCCACGTGAAGTAGGTCTGTGCCGTGGGAATCAGAACAAACCAAAAAATAGGATTTCGACCTGATCCAACCTCTTATATTTCCTCATACCTTTATAAACCCAATTTAATTCAACCCAAAACCCTAAAACCGATCCTTCTCCTCCAAATACCTAACTTGTATCCCAAATTTTATCCTAATTAACACTTTTAATCCAACATTCACTATATTTCCCAAGTACCAAACACTCAAATTCATCAATTCCCACTACCCCAATTGAAAAAAATTTCAAATTCCCATCACCCCTAATTTGCAAAACCCTAACCTAAAATCCATACCTGACCCGAACACTTCGAATAATACCGCCTAAAGAAAACCCCAAAAGCGTAGATATGAGTTCTTTCTCGAAAATCCGAACTAAAAGCCTAGAAGTTAAGACAAGGCTACGAGTTGAACCTTCAGAATAAGAGAGTGGGTCTGAAAAGGTATACGAGATTGCTTGAGATGAGTTTGCTATTGTGCCTCGCACTACGAGCCAATAAACTTGGAAGCAAGCTACTACCTGGGCCATACCTCAACTTACTTCACATCCCCCACCACCTGCCACATCAGTGACTCCTATTCAATCATCTGATTCCTCCCCCTAGTCTGATGAGGGGGTGGCTGTGTCTGCGACCGGCAATACAGAAAACGAGGATGATGCACCTGGGACCGATGAGAATACCAAAGGTGTAGATGATTCTGAGTTGGGTGATAGTGGTGAGGCTATTGGGATAACTTCTGTGTCAGGTACTGTGTCCAGGATTCGACAACTTCCTCACAAAGACAGTTGGCTGTACAGCGGGCCACATCTGTAGCACAAAGGGAAAATAGGAGGTGGTGTGTTCAGGGTATGAAAGCCATTTATGATAGGGATGTAGAGCCGACTGAGCGGGGTGAGTGTTAAAGAAATATCACTGAGGAGCCCCGATATCGGATAGATGAGATGAAGGCACTACCCGAGATTAAGTCATTGTTTGATCGCTATGGATTCGTGTGGATGACAGAGCCTTCTGGTAGCTATAGCCCAGAGTTAGTCTGCAAGTTTTATGTTTCATATGCTGCTTCTATTGAATTGATCACACCAAATAAGCAGCGATATTGAGACCAACCACCATTGAATCACACTTTGGTTCGTGGTACCAGAGTAGACATATTCGAGTAGACTATCCACAGGTTTTTGTTTGGTGCCAAACATGAGATTCCAACAAGTACTATTGAGTTTGATCACTGCATGGAGACGGTGAAAAATAGAAATAAAATGAAGGATGCCGATCAACTCTTAGAGCTACTATGGTGGGTTGTGCAATATATCACTGAGGATGGCATAGATGCGAGATGGTTAGCTGAGAAATCAGATATTAAGAAGTCCTCACTTCACTTTGCGAGCAATTTTTGTGTCACGCCCTGAATCCCATCGGGACGTGATTGGCACCCGAAGCCGATATGGCCCGAGAGAACCAATCTTTGCTCATGAACGTTCGTATACATAACCTTGTATGAACCTGATTATGCCTTATGCAACTATGCAGAAATCATGGACATGGAAACATATGCCATAAACATATATATAAAACTTGGCCGTTGGGGCCATCACGTTGAACTGAATGTACATAGCTTACAATCATATACCCACTTATGTCTACAAAAACCTCTACCAGATGTATCAGCAGATCAACTTAAAGTCGGGACAAGCCCTCGATTTATACAATACCTACAATACACAACTGTGACCCAGAAAGCTCCGAACCGAGTGGAGCTCACCAAAACTCTGCAAATGATCCCTAGTCTACAGAGAAGGTCTACTAATACCTGTACCTGCAACATGTAAGGTAAGTCCCCCGAGGGGGTCAGTACTGATACAAGATCAAGTCCACAACACACAAATAGGCACAACCAGCCACGAAAATCAGCCAACCAACAACAAGAGAATCCAACAAACACAAGATTTAACAAGTTGAACACAATGCTAGTGAATCGAAAGAGCCCCACCCGGCTTCACTAGACTTCAAGATCTCAAAGACAACAACAACAAGATAATAAAAGATAGATAACTTGACATATAATATTCAAGAGACTAAGAACCCTAACATCAAGAAAGGACCCTAAGACTATTGAATATAAACACCAAGTTCTTACTTAGACCAAGAGGAACTCAATGACCTCAAGATCCTTGTTTCTAGCCAAGATACAACACAAGTATCCCTCTCCTTTGTGGACTGTTTTGAGAGAGGAAGAGAGCCCTAAGAGTTACAAGTCTT
Source organism: Capsicum rhomboideum (assembly GCA_031232105.1). NCBI lineage: Eukaryota > Viridiplantae > Streptophyta > Magnoliopsida > Solanales > Solanaceae > Capsicum > Capsicum rhomboideum. The sequence continues at coordinate 60,791,710 of CP124718.1, forward strand.
GTGATTCGAATGTCAAAATGGAAGAACTACTCAAAATAACCCTAATGTGTTCTATTTATATTACAAGGTAAAATGAAGCCAAAAGACTAGTTTGCCCTTCACCAATTCTGCCGCCCCCTTGGAGTGTAAGTTTATTACACTCCAAGGTCCCACTTCACACTTAAAACATTTAGATCCTTTGGGGGTTCAATGACCAACTCACACACGGCCATTTGCATGAACAAGGCTTGGAGTTTTTGTAACTCCCGAGCTTGGCTTCGTGTGAAAGGTCGTGTACTTGTGGAGCTTGTCCCACCCGTATCATCCTCTCCATCTTGAGAGGAATTTGACCTCAAATTCAGCATTTGGTCATCGTCCACCGCATTCACGAGAGAGAGATCACAAACGTTGAAAGTGTGGTGCACTTGATATTCCGGTGGAAGGTCAATCTTGTAGGCGTTATCATTGATCTTCTCAAGTACTTGGAAAGGCCCGTCACCCCTAGGCATCAATTTGGACTTTCTTTGAGATGGAAACCGATCCTTTCGAAGATGCACCCACACCCAATCTCCCGGTTCAAGAATGAATTCCTTTCTTCCCTTGTTTGCCCTCCTTGCCATGTCTTGGTTTTTCTTCTCGAGTTGAAGCCGCACCTTCTCATGTAACTTCTTCATAGAATCTGCCCGCTTGCTTCCATCTAAGCTAATCATGAGATCACTTGGCAAAGGCGTTAAATCCAAAGGGGTGAGGGGGTTGAGGCAGTATACACACTCAAAGGGAGTCATTCCCGTACTTGAGTGTATGACACGGTTATAGGTAAACTCAATCAATGGCAAGTGCTCTTCCCAAGAAGTCATTTTTCCCTTAACCATGGAACGTAGCATAGAACCCAAAGTCCTATTTACTACTTTCGTTTGGCCATCGGTTTGTGGGTGGCAAGATGTAGAGAATAACAACTTGGTACCAAGCCTACCCCACATAGACTTCCAAAAGTGGCTTAGGAATTTAGAGTCCCTATCACTCACAATGGTCCTCGGGACACCATGCAATCTAACAACATTATCAACAAATAACGAGGCCATGCTAGGGGCATCATCACACTTAGAGCAAGAAATAAAGTGCGCCATTTTAGAAAACCGGTCGACTACAACAAAAATACTATCCCGACCTCGTCGAGTCCTTGGCAGCCCCAACACAAAGTCCATAGATATATCAATCCAAGGACGTAGAGGAGTGGGCAGCGGGGTGTACAACCCGTGAGGGAGGAGCCGAGATTTGGCTCTCTTCCATTCTACGCATTGGCCACAAATCCTAGCCACATCCTTGCGCATTTTGGGCCAATAGAATTGCTCCTCCAATATTCCGAGGGTCTTTTCGACCCCAAAATGACCCATTAGACCGCCATCGTGTGCTTCCCTCACAAACAACTCTCTCCAAGAGCTAAAAGGCACACACAATCGTCTACCTTTAAATAAGTAACCATCAAACTTGGCATAGGGATTTGAACCCCTAGCCGATTCCCACTTTTCCCTACCCAAGTCTTCGCATTCCCTAAAGATAGGAGCAAAGTGAGGGTCCTTGGGATAAATCTCTTTTAAACTCTCAAAACCCATCAATTTTGTTGACAAAGTGGACACAAGCACATGTTTTCTAGACAAAGCATCGGCTACAACGTTGTCCTTACCCCTTTTGTATTGGATAACATAAGGGAAGGTATCAAGGAACTCAATCCATTTGGCATGCCGTTTGTTAAGCTTGTCGTGGGCCCGAAGATGCTTTAAGGATTCATGGTCCGTTCGGATCACGAACTCCTTAGGCCATAAGTAGTGTTGCCAAGTGGCCAAGGCTCTAATCAAGGCATACAACTCTAAATCATACGTGGAGTAGTTTAGAGTTGCTCCTTTGAGCTTTTCGCTAAAATAAGCAATGGGTTTCAATTCTTGCATCAAAACAGCCCCTATGCCTACTTTACTCGCATCGCACTCGACCTCGAAGGTCTTATCAAAGTTGGGCAATTGTAACAAGGGTGCGGAGATGAGCATCGCTTTCAAGGCTTCAAATGCCTTAGCTTGCTCGACACCCCACTTGAAGGGTTGTTCTTTTCGAATGACCTCGGTCAAGGGGGCTGCTATGGTGCTAAATCCTTTGACAAACCTTCTATAAAAACTAGCCAACTCGTGGAAGCTTCTTACTTCTCCAACGGTTTGTGGGGTTGGCCAATTTTTGATAGCATTTATCTTGGATTCATCCACTTCGACCCCTCTTGAACTAACAACAAAACCCAAGAAAATAACTTCATTAACGCCAAAAGAGCACTTTTCCAGATTTGCATACAACTTTTCCTTTCTAAGGACATCAAGCACACATTGTAAATGCATCACATGCTCTTCTAAAGACTTACTATACACCAAGACATCATCAAAGTAGACAACAACAAACTTTCCAATAAATGGCCTCATCACATGATTCATTAGCCTCATAAAAGTACTTGGAGCATTTGTTAGGCCGAATGGCATAACCATCCATTCATAGAGACCAAACTTGGTCTTGAAGGCGGTTTTCCATTCATCACCGGGTTGCATTCTTATTTGGTGATAGCCACTCCTTAAATCAATCTTGGAAAACAAACATGAACCATTCAACTCATCTAGCATGTCATCTAACCGAGGAATAGGGTGGCGATATTTTACCGTAATTTTGTTGATGGCTCGGCAGTCCACACACATGCGCCACGTTCCGTCTTTTTTGGGCACCAATAGCACCGGAACAGCACATGGGCTCATGCTCTCCTTGACATACCCTTTGTTGAGGAGCTCCTCAACTTGACGTTGCAATTCCTTGGTGTCCATAGGATTGCTCCTATAAGCCGGCTTGTTTGGCAATTGTGATCCCGGCACAAAATCAATTTGGTGCTCAATTCCCCGAAGCGGGGGCAATCCTTGCGAAAGCTCCTTAGGAAATACATCCTCATAATCCTGCAACACACAAGAAATCAAAGGGGAAATGGAAGAATTAGTGGGGTTAGTATTAAAACAATGAGCCAAGAGTAACATAGGCGTGTCCTCATCATGATCCACGAAGAGTTCCTTCCTCCTAACTAACATCACCATGTTTTCTATCCCTTTTGACGTTGGGGCAGCCTTGGATGACCCCACTGCCCCACCTACGGAATCCCCTCCCTTTTCTCCCTTTTCGGATTCCTTTCCCTTTTCCTTCAACTCCCTCATCCTTTGATGCCACTCATTTACTTGGGAAGGCGAAAGCGGATGAAGAGTAACCTTTCGGCCATCCTTCTCAAGTGTATACCGATTGGACCTCCCATCGTGTTTAGTAGACCTATCATATTGCCAAGGTCTACCTAGCAACAAGTGACATGCTTGCATTGGTATCACGTCACAAAGCACTTCATCGTGGTAGTTTCCCACCTTAAACCATATCACACATTGCCTTGCGACCCTTAACTCACCACAATCATTCAACCATTGTAACTTGTAAGGACTAGTGTGCGGGGTAGTTGGTAACTTCAAGAAATTTACCATAGCATGACTTACAACATTTGTACAACTACCACTATCAATCACCAAGGTACACACACTCCCCTTTACAAGACATTTAGTATGGAATAGATTTTCCCTTTGGCTTGGGTCATCTATTGCCTTACTAATCATGACGCGCCTAACCACAAAGTTTGGAACCACACACTCCCCTTCTTACGGGTAAACATCTTCACCATCATCACCATCATCATCGTGTGGTCCATCATCGGTTTCCTCTCCATCTTGAGGCTCGGCCTCATCTTCTCCCCTTTCGGGACCCACCTCCTCACCAAGGTAATACACTCTCCCTTCCTGATACAAGATCAAGTATGTATCACACGATTTCAGCAACACCAACAAGAAAACCCAACAAACACAAGATTAACAAGTAAGCAACAATGCTAGTGAATCGAAAGAGCCCCACACGGCTTCACTAGACTTCAAGATCTCAAAGACAACAACAACAAGATAATGAAAAGATAGATAACTTGACATATAATATTCAAGAGACTAAGAACCCTAACATCAAGAGAGGACCCTAAGACTATTGAATATAAACACCAAGCTCTTACTTGGACCAAGAGGAACTCAATGACCTCAAGACCCTAGTTTCTAGCCAAAACACAACACAAGCTTCCTTCTAGCAAGCTTGTGGCCGAATCTGCCTCCCAATGGAAGAGAGAGAGAAAGTGAAATATTACAAGTCTTTGTCTTGAAATTATAATGAGAAAACTAAGGCAAAATAATTCTAGGCTTGTCTATTTATATTACAAGCCAAATGAAAGACAAAAATGACCTTATGGGCCATGTGGAGCAGCCGGCCATGGAGTGTAAAAACATTACACTTCAAGGCCCATCTTCACACCTTAAAACATTTAGGCCCTTAGGTGGTTCAATAACCAACTCACACACGGCCATTTGCATGAATACGGCTTGGAGTTTTTGTAACTCCCGGGCTTGACTTCGTGTGAATGGTCGGGTACTTGTTGGACAGCTTGTCCCACCCGTATCATCCTCTCCATCTTGAGAGGAATTTGGCCTCAAATTCAGCACTTGGTCGTCTTCAACCGCCTCCACGAGAGAAAGATCACAAACGTTAAAAGTGTGGTGCACTTGGTATTCCGGTGGAAGGTCAATCTTGTAGGCGTTGTCATTGATTTTCTCGAGCACTTGGAATGGACCATCACCCCTCGGCATCAATTTGGACTTTCTTTGGGATGGAAACCGATCCCTCCGAAGATGCACCCACACCCAATCTCCCGGTTCAAGGATGACTTTCTTTCTTCCCTTGTTGGCCCTCCTTGCCATGTCTTGGTTTTTCTTCTCAAGTTGAAGCCGCACCTTCTCATGTAACTTCTTCATAGAATCTGCCCGCTTGCTTCCTTCTAAGCTAATCATGAGATCACTTGGCAAAGGCGTTAAATCCAAAGGGGTGAGGGGGTTGAGGCCGTATACACACTCAAAGGGAGTCATTCCCGTACTTGAGTGTATGACACGGTTATATGCAAACTCAATCAACGGTAAGTGCTCCTCCCAAGAAGTCATTTTTCCCTTAACCATGGAACGTAGCATAGCACCCAAGGTCCTATTTACTACTTCCGTTTGGCCATCGGTTTGTGGGTGGCAAGAGGTAGAGAACAATAACTTGGTACCAAGCCTACCCCACATGGACTTCCAAAAGTGGCTTAGGAACTTAGAGTCCCTATCACTCACAATGGTCCTCGGGACACCATGCAATCTAACAACATTATCAACAAATAACGAGGCCACGCTAGGGGCGTCATCACACTTAGAGCAAGGAATAAAGTGCGCCATTTTAGAAAACCGGTCAACTACAACAAAGATACTATCCCGGCCTCGTCGAGTCCTTGGCAGCCCTAACACAAAGTCCATCGATATATCAAGCCAAGGACGTAGAGGAGTGGGCAGCGGGGTGTACAACCCATGAGGTAGGAGCCGAGATTTGGCTCTCTTGCATTCTACACATTGGCCACAAATTCTAGTCACATCCTTGCGCATTTTGGGCCAATAGAATTGCTCCTCCAATATTCCGAGGGTCTTTTCGACCCCAAAATGACCCATTAGACCGCCATCATGTGCTTCCCTCACAAACAATTCTCTCCAAGAGCTAGAGGGTACACACAATCGTCTACCTTTAAATAAGTAACCATCAAACTTGGCATAGGGATTTGAACCCCTAGCCGAATCCCACTTGTCCCTACCCCATTCTTCGCATTCCCTAAAGATAGGAGCAAAGTGAGGGTCCTTGGGATACAATTCTCTTAAACTCTCAAAACCCATCAACTTCGAAGACAAAGCGGCAACAAGCACATGCTTTCTAGACAACGCATCAGCAACAACATTCTCCTTCCCCCTTTTGTAATGAATTACATAAGGGAAAGTCTCAATAAACTCAATCCACTTAGCATGACGCCTATTCAACTTGTCTTGGCTCTTAAGGTGTTTCAACGATTCATGGTCCGTTCGTATCACAAACTCCTTAGGCCACAAATAATGCTGCCAATTGCCCAAGGCTCTAACAAGGGCGTACAACTCCAAATCATAAGTCGAGTAATTAAGAGTTGCCCCTTTGAGCTTTTCACTAAAATAAGCGATGGGCTTGCCTTCTTGCATTAAAACAGCCCCGATGCCAACCTTACTAGCATCACACTCCACTTCAAACATTTTATCAAAATCGGGCAATTGTAACAAAGGCGCCGAGATGAGCATAGCTTTCAAGGCTTCAAAAGCCTTAGCTTGCTCATCACCCCACTTAAAGGGTTGGTCCTTTCTAATAACCTCAGTCAAGGGTGCTGCTATGGAGCTAAAACCTTTGACAAACCTCCTATAAAAGCTTGCTAATCCATGAAAACTTCGGATTTCTCCAATAGTTTTAGGGATTGGCCAACTTCGTATAGAGTCTATCTTGGATTCGTCCACTTCCACGCCCCTTGAGCTCACGACAAAACCCAAGAAAATCACTTTATCAACACCAAAAGAACACTTCTCCATGTTGGCATACAACTTCTCCTTTCGGAGCACCTCAAACACACACCTCAAATGCATCACATGATCATCAATAGATTTACTATATACCAACACATCATCAAAGTAAACCACAACAAACTTCCCAATATAAGGCTTCATTACATGATTCATTAGCCTCATAAAGGTGCTAGGAGCATTGGTAAGGCCAAAGGGCATGACCAGCCACTCATATAGACCGAATTTGGTCTTGAATGCGGTCTTCCACTCATCACCGGGTTGCATGCGAATTTGGTGATAGCCACTCCTAAGATCCACCTTAGAAAACAAACAAGAGCCATGGAGCTCATCTAACATATCATCTAGTCTAGGGATTGGATGACGATACCTTATAGTGATTTTGTTGATGGCTCTACAATCGACGCACATGCGCCAAGTTCCGTCTTTCTTTGGTACCAAAAGCACCGGAACAGCACAAGGACTCATACTTTCTTTGATGTATCCCTTGTTGAGAAGTTCCTCAACTTGTCTCTCAAGCTCCTTAGTGTCCATGGGATTGCTCCTATAGGCTGGTTTGTTTGGAAGTTGTGAACCCGGCACCAAATCAATTTGGTGCTCAATTCCCCGAAGTGGGGGCAATCCTTGCGGAAGTTCTTTAGGAAATACATCTTCATAATCCTGCAACACACAAGAAATCAAAGGGGAAATGGAAGAATTAGCGGGGTTAGTATTTAAGCAATGAGCCAAAAGCAACATAGGTGTGCCCACATCATGGTCCACGAAGAGTTCCTTCTTTCTAGCTAACATCACCACGTTTTCAGCCCCCTTTGAAGTTGAGGCAGTCACGGGTGACCCTACTGCCCCAACCACGGTTTCCCTTCCCTCTTCTCCTCTTTCGGATTTCTTCCCCTTTTCCTTCAACTCTCTCATCTTTTGGTGCCACTCATTTACTTGGGAGGGTGAAAGCGGGTGAAGTGTGACCTTTCGGCCATCCTTCTCAAGTGTATATCGATTGGTCCTCCCATCGTGTTTGGTAGACCTATCATATTGCCAAGGTCTACCTAACAACAAGTGACACGCTTGCATTGGTATCACGTCACAAAGCACTTCATCTTGGTAGTTTCCCACCTTAAAACGTATCATACATTGCCTTGTGACCTTTAGTTCACCACAGTCATTCAACCATTGTAGCTTGTAGGGACTAGTGTGCGGGGTAGTTGGTAACTTCAAGAAGTTAACCGTAGCCATACTAACAACATTTGTGCAACTACCACTATCAATCACCAAGGTGCACACACTTCCCTTTACAAGACATTTAGTATGGAATAGATTCTCCCTTTGACTAGGGTCATCTATCGCCTTACTAATCATGACGCGCCTAACCACAAAGTTGGGAACCACACACTCCCCTTCTTGAGGGTAAACATCTTCGCCCTCATCATCATATGGCCCATTCTCGGGTTCCTCTCCATCTTGAGGCTCGGCCTCATCTTCTCCCCTTTCGGGACCCACCTCCTCACCAAGGTAATACACCCTCCCTTCCCGAAGGATCACATTGCGTCGGTTTGGACACTCATTGGCTTTATGTCCCCAACCTTGGCACTTGAAACATTGGAATCCTTTTGGGTTAGGGTACTTGTGAGCTTCTTGTTTTGGAGGAAGTTTGGGGTCGGCCTTGGGCTCGGGCAGCCTTGGAAGGCTGGATTGCCCCTTGTTTTTGGACCAACCCGAGGGGGCTGGTACCCTTGCCTTAAACGACGACCTCTCCTTTAGCTCCTTTTCAACCTCAATAGCCGCTTGGAAAATACCCTCAACGGTATCAAACTTGTGAAGTGTCAAATGAGTGGAGATCTCCTTGTTCAATCCACACTTGAACCGGATGACATCATGACTGATTTGCTCCCCACGATGGTCAAGGTTTAACATGAGTTGTTGAAACTCATCAAAGTATGCCATCACACTTTTGTTACCTTGACGTAAGTTGTACAACCTTGCAAGCAATTCATGGCGATAACTCTCGGGGAGGTACCTTTGCCTCATCAAGTATCTCAATCGATACCAAGGTGGTGGCTGCCCGTCAACTAGTGCATTACCAAACCGCTTGACGTACTCCCACCAAGTGTTAGCATAACCCTCAAAGTGAGCTATAGCATAACTTCCTTTCTTTTCTTCCGAGAGATCATTAACTTGGAAGACTTTGTCACAAGCCGATTCCCAAGCTAAGTATGCCTCGGGGTCACTCTCACCCTTAAAGAGCGGTAGACTCAACTTGATGGTGTTGATGCCCACATCTCTCTCATGGTGCCGGTTTCCTCTTTCTTCATATCCACGGTATCTCCGTTGAACTCCTCTGCCCCCTCTCACCTCCTCCTCCCTCATGTAAGTATCATCAAAGGCCCCGTACCCATCATACTCCTCCCTACCATACTCCTCAAGGTGGGCTGGTCGGTTTTGGTTATTTGGAATTTGATTTGGGGGTATTGGATTTTGTGGGGGTGGTGGTCTTTGGTTTAATGGAGCTTGGAATGGAAGGTTCGGATTTAGTGGTGGAATTTGACGTCCAAATCCCTCATGCGGGGTTTGGGAATTCTGGAAATGCGTTGGTCTATTGGGGTCACGGTTTGGAGGAAAATAGGTGGTTTGGCTTGCGGCATTTAGTGGAGCTTGGGGTGCATTTAGCATTTGGTGGACTGTTTCGGGGGTGATGGTCGCGGAGGAAGTCCTATCTTGTCCATTGGTTGAGACATGTAGAGGAGTAGAAGGACGAGAGTTCCTTTGACTCTCCACTTGTTCTAATCTCCCACTAATAGTCGACACTTCTCCCTTGATGGCTGCCAAGTCCCCTCTCACGGCCCCAAAGTCCGAATTTAACCTTTCAAGTGTCCGAGTAACGGCCTCAAGAGTGACCCTCATAGAGTCAAGTGCATTAGTATCCACGTTATGGGACGTGGCCCCTTCCATTGTCGAGGTATTATACTCTTTAGATCACCACACGCTTGAGTTCCACAAGTGTTGTAAATTGGCTAGTAACCGTGAATCCTTTAAGGTATGAGTAAGCTCTTATCCGGAGTGGATTCTTGTTTGAAGACTCAAAGAATTCTTGTAGGACTAGGACCAAAAACAACAACGTGTTCAAAAGATAAAAGCACTCAAGTAAACGTTGACACGAACAAACGAATTCAAAGGACTAATTGACAATCTAGTAGGAATGTACTAGTTTGTTAATTAGTTCTAGAATCAAGTAAGGAAACTAAGAATCAACAATTAGAAACTAGAAAATTATCCAAAGTTGAGCTTATAGTGACGTGGCAGCATGTAAGTGGTCCCACACGTTTTTGCTTCTTCCTTGTTCTCTTTTTTTTTTTTTTTTTTTTTTTTTTTTTATCTCAAATCTGAAATTTTTCAATAATCATACAACTTGTTATAGATGACAATGTGTTTTGGAGGGAAAGTAAAAGTCTTGTAGTCTTTCAACCTTTCAAACTCAAAAAGGTAAGATTTGACTAGGCTAATCCCACAAAACAAGGTTCCGTGTTTTAAGGAAAAGTGGTTGGCCAACTAGGAAGTGATGGGTGCAAGTCTTTCACCAACAACTTTATGACTTGTCTTGCAACTTGAACACCACAAGATGAACAAGATGAACAAGTTTAAAAAGATGAACACCTTACAACTTTCACCAACTTCTTCAAGCACATAACACACAACCACCAATTTTTGTCATCAACAACATACAACTTTCAACCACTTCAAGTCACCACAACAATGGTCAAGTTTTCAAGCTCAACTTTTAGATCTAGACACTTTAGTGTTGGTGAGAAAGAAACCAACACTTGAAACACACTAAACAAGCAAAATAACACCTAGATCTAAACATACAACAACATTCTCGGATTTGTCTTCAATGGACTGATTTCCGATTTTTTTTTTTTTTTTTTTTTGTTTAATCCGAGAACAAGCCCAAGATGGGTTGTGTGGGAACACAACCGGTCTTGCTCTGATACCAAATGATACAAGATCAAGTATGTATCACACGATTTCAGCAACACCAACAAGAAAACCCAACAAACACAAGATTAACAAGTAAGCAACAATGCTAGTGAATCGAAAGAGCCCCACACGGCTTCACTAGACTTCAAGATCTCAAAGACAACAACAACAAGATAATGAAAAGATAGATAACTTGACATATAATATTCAAGAGACTAAGAACCCTAACATCAAGAGAGGACCCTAAGACTATTGAATATAAACACCAAGCTCTTACTTGGACCAAGAGGAACTCAATGACCTCAAGACCCTAGTTTCTAGCCAAAACACAACACAAGCTTCCTTCTAGCAAGCTTGTGGCCGAATCTGCCTCCCAATGGAAGAGAGAGAGAAAGTGAAATATTACAAGTCTTTGTCTTGAAATTATAATGAGAAAACTAAGGCAAAATAATTCTAGGCTTGTCTATTTATATTACAAGCCAAATGAAAGACAAAAATGACCTTATGGGCCATGTGGAGCAGCCGGCCATGGAGTGTAAAAACATTACACTTCAAGGCCCATCTTCACACCTTAAAACATTTAGGCCCTTAGGTGGTTCAATAACCAACTCACACACGGCCATTTGCATGAATACGGCTTGGAGTTTTTGTAACTCCCGGGCTTGACTTCGTGTGAATGGTCGGGTACTTGTTGGACAGCTTGTCCCACCCGTATCACTTCCCGTAGGATCACATTGCGCCGGTTTGGACATTCATTGGCCTTATACCCCCAACCTTGGCACTTGAAACATTGGAATCCCTTTGGGTTAGGATACTTGTGAGCCTCCAATTTTGGAGGGAATTTGGGGACTGTTTTGGGCTCGGGCAGCCTCGTAGTGGCGGGTTGGTCCTTATTTTTGGGCCAACCGGAGGGGGCTTGTCCCCTTGCCTTGAAGGATGATCTCTCTTTAAGTTCTCTTTCAATCTCAAGAGCCGCTTGGAAAATACCGTCAACGGTTTCAAACTTGTGAAGGGTTAAATGAGTGGAGATCTCTTTGTTCAACCCACACTTGAACCGGATGATGTCGTGACTGATTTGCTCCCCACGATGATCAAGTTTCAACATGAGTTGTTGAAACTCATCAAAATATGCCATCACACTCTTGTTACCTTGACGCAAGCCATACAATCTAGCAAGCAACTCATGGCGATATCTCTCGGGAAGGTATCGTTGCCTCATCAAGTACCTCAACCGATACCAAGGTGGTGGCTGCCCATCCACTAGTTCATCACCAAACCGCTTGACGTACTCCCACCAAGTGTTAGCATAACCCTCAAAGTGAGCTATAGCATAACTTACTTTCTTTTCTTCCGAGATATCATTAACTTGGAAGACTTTGTGACAAGCCGATTCCCAAGCTAAGTATGCCTCGGGGTCACTTTCACCCTTAAAGAAAGGTAGACTCAACTTGATGGTGTTGATACCTACATCCCTCTCATGGTGTCGGTTTCCTCTTTCTTCATATCCACGGTATCTCCGTTGAACTCCTCTGCCCCCTCTCACCTCCTCCTCCCTCATGTAAGTATCATCAAAGGCCCCGTACCCTTCATACTCCTCCCTACCATACTCCTCAAGGTGGGCTGGTCGGTTTTGGATATTTGGAATTTGATTTGGGGGTATTGGATTTTGTGGAGGTGGTGGTCTTTGGTTTAATGGAGCTTGGAATGGAAGGTTCAGATTTAGTGGTGGAATTTGACTTCCAAATCTCTCATGCGGGACTTAGGAATTCTGGAAATGCGTTGGTCTATTGGGGCCACGGTTAGGAGGTAAAAAGGTGGTTTGGCTTGCGGCATTTAGTGGAGCTTGAGGTGCATTTAGCATTTGGTTGACTGTTTTGGGGGTGATGGTTGCGGAGGAAGTCCTATCATTCCCGTTGGTAGAAACATGTAGAGGAGTAGAAGGATGAGAGTTCCTTTGACTCTCCACTTGTTCTAACCTCCCACTAATAGTCGACACCTCTCCCTTGATTGCTGCCAAGTCCCCTCTCACGGCCCCAAATTCCGAATTCAACCTTTCAAGTGTCCGGGTAACGGCCTCAAGAGTGACCCTCATAGAGTCAAGTGCATTAGTATCCATGTTATGGGACGTGGTCCCTTCCATTGTCAAGGTATTATACTCTTTAGATCACCACACGCTTGAGTTCCACAAGTGTTGTAAATTGGCTAGTAACCGTGAATCCTTTAAGGTATGAGTAAGCTCTTATCCAGAGTGGATTTTTGTTTGAAGACTCAAAGAATTCTTGTCGGACTAGAACCAAAAATAGCAATGTATTCAAAAGATAAAAAGGCACTCAGGTAATTGTCGACACGAACAAACGGATTCAAAGGACTAATCGACAACCTAGTAGGAATGTACTAGTTTGTTAATTAGTTCTAGAACCAAGTAAAGGAAACCAAGAATCAACAATTAGCAACTAGAATAATATCCAAAGTTGAGCTTAGGGGTGACGTGGCAGCATGCAATTGGCCTTGGACCCACAGGGTTTGTATATATAACTTCTATGTATATTTTTTTTTTTTTTTTTTTTTGTGTCTCAAATCTGAAATTCAATATTCATATAACTTGTGATGGATGACAATGTGTTTTGGAGGGAAAAATAATAGTCTTGTAGCCTTTTCAACCTTTCAAACTCAAAGGGTGATGTTTGACTAACTAGTCCCACAAAACAAGGCTCCTTGAATTAGGGAAGAGTGGTTGAGAAGACTAGGAAGTGATGGGTGCAAGTCTTTCACCAACAACTTTATGACTTGTGTTGCAACTTGAACACAACAAGATGAACAAGATGAACAAGATGAACAAGTTTAAAAGATGAACACCTTCATCAACTTCTTCAAGCACATAACACACAACCATCAATTTTTTTCATCAACAACATACAACTTTCAGCCACTTCAAGTCACCACAACAATGGTCAAGTTTTCAAGCTCAACTTTTAGATCTAGACACTTTAGTGTTGGTGGGAAAGAAACCAACACTAGAAACACACTAAACAAGCAAAATAACACCTAGATCTAAACATACAACAACATTCTCGGTTTTGTCTTCAATGGACAGATTTCAGATTTTTTTTTTGTTTGTTTAATCCGAGAACAAGCCCAAGATGGGTTGTGTTGGAACACAACCGGTCTTGCTTTGATACCAAATGATACAAGATCAAGTCCACAACACACAAATAGGCACAACCAGCCACGAAAATCAGCCAACCAACAACAAGAGAATCCAACAAACACAAGATTTAACAAGTTGAACACAATGCTAGTGAATCGAAAGAGCCCCACCCGGCTTCACTAGACTTCAAGATCTCAAAGACAACAACAACAAAATAATAAAAGATAGATAACTTGACATATAATATTCAAGAGACTAAGAACCCTAACATCAAGAAAGGACCCTAAGACTATTGAATATAAACACCAAGTTCTTACTTAGACCAAGAGGAACTCAATGACCTCAAGATCCTTGTTTCTAGCCAAGATACAACACAAGTATCCCTCTCCTTTGTGGACTGTTTTGAGAGAGGAAGAGAGCCCTAAGAGTTACAAGTCTTGTGATTCAAATGTCAAAATGGAAGAACTACTCAAAATAACCCTAATGTGTTCTATTTATATTACAAGGTAAAATGAAGCCAAAAGACTAGTTTGCCCTTCACCAATTCTGCCGCCCCCTTGGAGTGTAAGTTTATTACACTCCAAGGTCCCACTTCACACTTAAAACATTTAGATCCTTTGGGGGTTCAATGACCAACTCACACACGGCCATTTGCATGAACAAGGCTTGGAGTTTTTGTAACTCCCGAGCTTGGCTTCGTGTGAAAGGTCGTGTACTTGTGGAGCTTGTCCCACCCGTATCAAGTACAAAGAATGTATTGAGTATGTAAGGCTCATAAGAAATTCATCATACATAATAACAACAACAATGGAGTCAATATAAGAGAAATAGACAATGTGAATAAACACTCTTTCTGCATGTAATGAATCATGAACATTACATCTGTTACTGTCACTTACCATCCTCTATAAACCCCCTTATTCAAGAGAGGGTTACTTTTATTCAAGAGACTTGCTTCTATGCTCATCACAATATTTTTTGTTCATTTACTTGGTTAGTAGGTTGTAAAAATAAATAACACTATAACCTTCATCTACATACATCCACTCTTACATACATCCACTCTCATGGTGGGTTAACATACATCCACTCTCATGATAGGTTAATATACATCCACTCTCATGGTGGGTTAACATACATCCACTCTCATGGTGGGTTAACTTACATCCACTATCATGGTGGGTTAACATACATCTACTCTTATGGTGGGTTAGCATACATCCACTCTCATGGTTGGTTAACATACATCCACTCTCATGGTGGGTTAACTTACATCCACTCTATGGTGGGAGAACATACATCCACTCTATGGTGTGAGAACATACATCCACTCTATGGTTACTATATCAAAGAGAAATATTTACCATGGTCAGATACAATTCAACTTACAACACTGGCTCTATTGCACGATCTAGAATATAGAAAAGAAACAACATCCTAAATGTCCTGTAGCCTCCTACTTATAAATGTGGTGCACAACACATCGATAAGTAAGACTCTACTCAGACACGGCTTTGTAGACACCCTTAGAACGACCTGCTCTAATACCACTTTTGTCACGCCCTGAATCCCATTGGGATGTGATTGGCACCCGAAGCCGATATGGCTCGAGATAACCAATCTTTGCTCATGAACGTTCGTATACATAACCTTGTATGAACCTGATTATGCCTTATGCAACTATGTAGAAATCATGGACATGGAAACATATGCCATAAACATATATATAAAACTTGGCCGTTGGGGACATCACGTTGAATTGAACGTACAAAGCTTTACAATCATATACCCACTTATGTCTACAAAAGCCTCTACCAGATGTATCAACAGATCAACTTAAAGTCAGGACAAGCCCCTGCTTTATACAATACGTACAATATCAAAACAATACACAACTGTGACCCAGAAAGCTCCGAACCAAGTGGAGCTCACCAAAACTCTGCAAATGATCCCCAGTCTATAGAGGAGGTCTACTAATACCTGTACCTGCAACATGTAAGGTAAGTCCCCCGAGGGTGTCAGTACGAAGAATGTACTGAGTATGTAAGGCTCATAAGAAATTCATCATACATAATAACAACAACAATGGAGTCAATATAAGAGAAATAGACAATGTGAATAAACATTCTTTCTGTATGTAATGAATCATGAACATTACATCTGTTACTGTCACTTACCATCCTCTATATACCCCCTTATTCAAGAGAGGGTTACTTTTATTCAAGAGACTTGCTTCTAAGCTCGTCACCATATTTTTTGTTCATCTACTTAGTTAGTAGGTTGTAAAAATAAATAACACTATAACCTTCATCTACATATATCCACTCTTACATACATCCACTCTAATGGTGGGTTAACATGCATCCACTCTCATGGTGGGTCATCCACTCTCATGGTGGGTTAACATATCCACTCTCATGGTGGGTTAGCATACATCCACTCTATGGTGGGAGAACATACATCCACTCTCATGGTGGGTTAACATACATCCACTCTCATGGTGGGTTAACTTACATCCACTGATACGGGTGGGACAAGCTGTCCAACAAGTACCCGACCATTCACACGAAGCCAAGCTCGGGAATTACAAAAACTCCAAGCCTTGTTCATACAAATGGCCGTGTGTGAGTTGGTGATCGAGCCTTCTAACGATCTTAATGTTTTTAAGTGTGAAGAGGGACCTTGAAGTGTAATAAACTTACACTCCAAGGGGTGGCATCCTAGACAAGGGCAAGCTAGTCATTTTGCTTCATTTTGCCTTGTAATATAAATAGAACATCTTAGGGTTATTTGGGGTAGTTCTCCCATCAGATTTTTGAAACATAACACTTGTAATATTTGGCTTCTCTCTCTTCCTTTGGAGCAGCCCAACTTGGAAGCTCACAAGTAGAGTGATACTTGTGTTGTATCTTGGCTAGAAACAAGGATCTTGAGGTCATTGAGTTCCTCTTGGTCTAAGTAAGAACTTGGTGTTCATATTCATTAGTCTTAGGGTCCTTTATTGATGTTAGGGTTCTTAGTCTCTTGAATATTATATGTCAAGTTAACTATCTTTTTATCATCTTGTTGTTGTTGTGTTTGTGATCTTGAAGTCTAGTGAAGCCGTGTGGGGCTCTTTCGATTCACTAGCACTTGTTGTTCAACTTGCTGAAATTTGTGTTCTTTTGTTCTTCTTGTTGCTGATTTCATGGGAACTTTGTGTTGTGGACTTGATCTTGTATCATTTGGTATCAGAGCAAGACCGGTTGTGTTCCAACACTACCCATCTTGGGCTTGCTCTCGGCCAAAACAAAAAAAAAGAAAAGAGAAATCTGTCCATTGTTGTCTTGTCCGAGAATATTGTTGTGTGTATAGATCTAGGTGTTGTTTTACTTGTTTAGTGTGTTTCTAGTGTTGGTTTCTTTCTCACCAACACTAAAGTGTCTAGATCTAAAAGTTGAGCTTAAAATATTGACCATTGTTGTGGTAACTTGAAAGGTGGACCGTAGGTTGTATGTTGTTGATGACAATTGGTGGTTTTGTGTGATGTGCTTGAAGAAGTTGATGTTGTGTTCATGAAGGTGTTGAGATTGTTGAGATGTTCATCTTATAAACTTGTTCATCTTGTTGAAAGTTGAGTTCATGTTGTAAGACAAAAGTCATAAAGTTGTTGGTGAAAGAAGACTTGGACACATCTCTTCCAAGACTTGACAACCACTTTTCCTTAAAACACGGAACCTTGTTTTGTGGGATTAGCCTAGTCAAATCTTACCTTTTTGAGTTTGAAAGGTTGAAATACTACAAGACTTTTACTTTCCCTCCAAAACACATTGTCATCTATAACAAGTTGTGTGAGTATTGAAAATTTTCAGATTTGAGACCAAAAAAAAAAAAAAAAGAGGAAGAAGCAAAAACGTGTGGGACCACTTACATGCTGCCACGTCACTATAAGCTCAATTTTGGATATTCTTCTAGTTGCTAATTGTTGATTCTTGGTTTCCCTTACTTGGTTCTAGAACTAATTAACAAACTAGTACATTCCTACTAGGTTGTCGATTAGTCCTTTGAATCCGTTTATTCGTGTCAACGATTACTTGAGTGACTTTATCTTTTGAATACGTTGCTATTTTTGGTTCTAGTCCGACAAGAATTCTTTGAGTCTTCAAACAAGAATCCACTTCTGATAAGAGCTTACTCATACCTTAAAGGATTCACGGTTACTAGCCAATTTACAACACTTGTGAACTCAAGTGTGTGGTGATCTAAAGAGTATAATACCTTGACAATGGAAGGGACCACGTCCCATAACGTGGATACTAATGCACTTGACTCTATGAGGGTCACTCTTGAGGCCGTTACCCGGACACTTGAAAGGTTGAATTCGGAATTTGGGGCCGTGAGAGGGGATTTGGCAGCAACAAAGGGAGAAGTGTCAACTATTGGTGGGAGTATGTCAAGCGGTTTGGTAATGAACTAGTTGATGGGCAGCCACCATCGTGGTATCGGTTGAGGTACTTGATGAGGCAACGATACCTTCCCGAGAGATATCGCCATGAGTTGCTTGCTAGATTGTACGGCTTGCGTCAAGGTAACAAGAGTGTGATGACATATTTTGATGAGTTTCAACAACTCATGTTGAAACTTGATCATCGTGGGGAACAAATCAGTCACGAAATCATCCGGTTCAAGTGTGGGTTGAACAAAGAGATCACCACTCATTTAACCCATTACAAGTTTGAAACCGTTGACGGTATTTTCCAAGCGGCTCTTGAGATTGAAAGGGAACTTAAAGAGAGATCATCTTTCAAGGCAAGGGGACAAGCCCCCTCTGGTTTGCCGAAAAACAAGGACCAACCCGCCACTACAAGGCTGCCCGAGCCCAAAACAGTCCCCTAAATTCCTCCAAAATCGGAGGCTCACAAGTATCCTAACCTAAAGGGATTCCAATGTTTCAAGTGCCAAGGTTGGGGGCATAAGGCCAATGAATGTCCAAACCAACGCAATGTGATCCTACGGGAAGGGAGAGTGTATTACCTTAGTGAGGAAGTGGGTCCCGAAAGGGGAGAAGATGAGGCCGAGCCTCAAGATAGAGAGGAAACCGATGATGGACCACATGATGATGATGGTGAAGATGTTTATCCGCAAGAAAGGGAGTGTGTGGTTCCAAACTTTGTGGTTAGGCGCGTCATGATTAGTAAGGCAATAGATGACCCAAGCCAAAGGGAAAATCTATTCCATACTAAATGTCTTGTAAAGGGGAGTGTGTGTACCTTGGTGATCGATAGTGGTAGTTGTACAAATGTTGTAAGTCATGCTATGGTAAATTTCTTGAAGTTACCAACTACCCCACACACTAGTCCTTACAAGTTACAATGGTTGAATGATTGTGGTGAATTAAGGGTCGCAAGGCAATGTGTGATATGGTTTAAGGTGGAAAACTACCACGATGAAGTGCTTTGTGACGTGATACCAATGCAAGCATGTCACTTGCTGCTAGGTAGGCCTTGGCAATATGATAGGTCTACCAAACACGATGGGAGGTCCAATCGATATACACTTGAGAAGGATGGTCGAAAGGTTACACTTCATCCTCTTTCGCCTTCCCAAGTAAATGAGTGGCATCAAAGGATGAGAGAATTGAAGGAAAAGGGAAAGGAATCCAAAAAGGGAGAGAAGGGAGGGAATTCCGTAGGTGGGGCAGTGGGGTCATCCAAGGCTGCCCCAACGGCAAAGGGGACGGAAAACATGGTGATGTTGGTTAGGAAGGAGGAACTCTTCGTGGATCATGATGAGGACACGCCTATGTTACTCTTGGCTCATTGTTTTAATACTAACCCCACTAATTCTTCCATTTCCCCTTTGATTTCTTGTGTGTTGCAGGATTATGAGGATTGTATTTCCTAAGGAACTTCCACAAGGATTGCCCCCGCTTTGGGGAATTGAGCACCAAATTGATTTTGTGACGAGATCACAATTGCCAAACAAGCCGGCTTATAGGAGCAATCCTACGGACACCAAGGAATTGCAACGTCAAGTTGAGGAGCTCCTCAACAAAGGGTATGTCAAGGAGAGCATGAGTCCGTGTGCTATTCTGGTGCTATTAGTGCCCAAAAAAGATGGAACGTGGTGCATGTGTGTGGACTGCCGAGCCATCAACAAAATTATGGTAAAATATCGCCACCCTATTCCTCGGTTAGATGACATGCTAGATGAGTTGAATGGTTCATGTTTGTTTTCCAAGATTGATTTAAGGAGTGGCTATCACCAAATAAGAATGCAACCCAGTGATGAATGGAAAACTGCCTTCAAGACCAAGTTTGGTCTCTATGAATGGATGGTTATGCCATTCGGCCTAACAAACGCTCCAAGTACTTTTATGATGCTAATGAATCGTGTGATGAGGCCATTTATTGGAAAGTTTGTTGTTGTCTATTTTGATGATGTCTTGGTGTATAGTAAGTCTTTAGAAGAGCATGTGATGCATTTACAATGTGTGCTTGATGTCCTTAGAAAGGAAAAATTGTATGCAAATCTGGAAAAGTGCTCTTTTGGTGTTAGTGAAGTTGTTTTCTTGGGTTTTGTTGTTAGTTCAAGAGGGGTCGAAGTGGATGAATCCAAGATAAATGCTATCAAAAATTGGCCAACCCCACAAACCGTTGGAGAAGTAAGAAGCTTCCACGGGTTGGCTAGTTTTTATAGAAGGTTTGTCAAAGGATTTAGCACCATAGCCGCCCCCTTGACCGAGGTCATTCGGAAAGAACAACCCTTCAAGTAGGGTGTCGAGCAAGCTAAGGCATTTGAAGCCTTGAAAGCTATGCTCATCTCCGCACCCTTGTTACAATTGCCCAACTTTGATAAGACCTTCGAAGTCTAGTGCGATGCGAGTAAAGTAGGCATAGGGGCTGTTTTGATGCAAGATTTGAAACCCATTGCTTACTTTAGTGAAAAGCTCAAAGGAGAAACTCTAAACTACTCCACGTATGATTTAGAGTTGTATGCCTTGATTAGAGCCTTGGCCACTTGGCAACACTACTTATGGCCTAAGGAGTTCATGATCCGAACGGACCATGAATCCTTAAAGCATCTTCGGGCCCAAGACAAGCTTAACAAATGGCATGCCAAATGGATTGAGTTCCTTGAGACGGCCCTTATGTTATCCAATACAAAAAGGGTAAGGACAACGTAGTAGCCGATGCTTTGTCTAGAAAACATGCTCTTGTGTCCACTTTGTCAACAAAATTGATGGGTTTTGAGAGTTTAAGAGAGTTGTATCCCAAGGACCCTCACTTTACTCCTATCTTTAGGGAATGCGAAGACATGGGTAGGGACAAGTGGAATTCGGATAGGTCAAATCCCTATGCCAAGTTTGATGGTTACTTATTTAAAGGTAGACGATTGTGTGTGCCCTCTAGCTCTTGGAGAGAATTGTTTGTGAGGGAAGCACACGATGGCGGTCTAATGGGTCATTTTGGGGTCGAAAAGACCTTCGGAATATTGGAGGAGCAATTCTATTGGCCCAAAATGCGCAAGGATGTGGCTAGGATTTGCGGCCAATGTGTAGAATGCAAGAGAGCCAAATCTCGGCTCCTACCTCATGGGTTGTACACCCCGCTGCCCACTCCTCTACGTCCTTGGCTTGATATATCTATGGATTTTATGTTGGGGCTGCCAAGGACTCGACGAGGTCGGGATAGTATTTTTGTTGTAGTCGACCGGTTTTCTAAAATGGCGCACTTTATTCCTTGCTCTAAATGTGATGACGCCCCTAGCATGGCTTCGTTATTTATTGATAATGTTGTTAGATTGCATGGTGTTCTGAGGACCATTGTGAGTGATAGGGACTCTAAGTTCCTAAGCCACTTTTGGAAGTCCATGTGGGGTAGGCTTGGTACCAAGTTGTTGTTCTCTACGTCCTGCCACCCACAAACCGATGGCCAAACGGAAGTAGTAAATAGGACTTTGGGTGCTATGCTACGTTCCATGGTTAAGGGAAAAATGACTTCTTGGGAGGAGCACTTACCATTGATTGAGTTTGCCTATAACCGTGTCATACACTCAAGTACGGGAATGACTCCCTTTGAGTGTGTATACGGCCTCAACCCCCTCACCCCTTTGGATTTAACGCCTTTGCCAAGTGATCTCATGATTAGCTTAAATGGAAGCAAGCGGGCAGATTCTATGAAGAAGTTACATGAGAAGGTGCGGCTTCAACTTGAGAAGAAAAACCAAGACATGGTGATACAAGATCAAGTCCACAACAACAACAAGATAATGAAAGATAGTTAACTTGACATATAATATTCAAGAGACTAAGAACCCTAACATCAAGAAAGGACCCTAAGACTAATGAATATAAACACCAAGTTCTTACTTAGATCAAGAGGAACTCAATGACCTCAAGATCCTTGTTTCTAGCCAAGATACAACACAAGTGTAACTCCACTTGTGAGTTGCTGTTTTGGAGCTTCCCAAATGGAGGAGAGAGAAGTCCTTAACGTTACAAGAGTTTTTGTCTTCCAAAATTATAATGAGTGAACTACTCAACTAACCCTAATATGTTCTATTTATATTACAAGGCAAAAATAAAGTAAAATGACCAGCTTGTCCTTGTCTAGTGTGCCAGTCTTGGAGTGTAAGTTTATTACACTTCAAGGTCCCTTTTCACACTTAAAAACATTTAGGTCCTTAGGTGGCTGAATTACCAACTCACACACGGCCATTTGCATGAACAAGGCTTGGAGTTTTTGTAATTCCCGAGCTTGGCTTCGTGTGAAAGGTCGTGTACTTGTGGAGCTTGTCCCACCCGTATCATCCTCTCCATCTTGAGAGGAATTTGACCTCAAATTCAGCATTTGGTCATCTTCAACCGCATCCACGAGAGAAAGGTCACCAACGTTGAAAGTGTTGTGCACTTGATATTCCGGTGGAAGGTCAATCTTGTAGGTGTTGTCATTGATTCTCTCAAGTACTTGGAATGGACCATCACCCTTAAGCAGCAATTTGGACTTTCTTTGAGATGGAAACCGATCCCTCCGAAGATGCACCCACACCCAATCTCCGGGTTCAAGTTGTGCCTTCTTCTCCCTTTGTTCACCCTTTTTGCAACCTCTTGGTTCTTCTTTTCAAGCTTGATCTGCACCTTCTCATGCACTTTTTCATTGCCTCGGCTCTTTTGCATCCATCTAAACTTGTCATGAGATCACTTATAGTGATTTTGTTGATGGCTCTACAATCGATGCACATGCGCCAAGTTCCGTCTTTCTTTGGTACCAAAAGCACCGGGACAGCACAAGGACTCATACTTTCTTTGATGTATCCCTTGTTGAGAAGCTCCTCAACTTGTCTCTCAAGCTCCTTTGTGTCCATGGGATTGCTCCTATAGGCTGGTTTGTTTGGAAGTTGTGAATCCGACACCAAATCAATTTGGTGCTCAATTCCCCAAAGTGGGGGCAATCCTTGCGGAAGTTCTTTAGGAAGTACATCTTCATAATCCTGCAACACACAAGAAATCAAAGGGGAAATGGAAGAATTAGTGGGGTTAGTATTAAAACAATGAGCCAAAAGTAACATAGGCGTGTCCTCATCATGATCCACGAAGAGTTCCTTCTTTCTAGCCAACATCACCATGTTTTCTGCCCCCTTTGCCGTTGAGGCAGCCTTGGATGACCCCACTGCCCCACCTATGGAATTCCCTCCCTTCTCTCCCTTTTCGGATTCCTTCCTCTTTTCCTTCAATTCCCTCATCCTTTGATGCCACTCATTTACTTGGGAAGGTGAAAGAGGATGAAGTGTAACCTTTCGACCATCCTTCTCAAGTGTATATCGATTGGACCTCCCATCGTGTTTGGTAGACCTATCATATTGCCAAGGCCTACCTAGCAACAAGTGACATGCTTGCATTGGTATCACGTCACAAAGCACTTCATCATGGTAGTTTCCCACCTTAAACTGTATCACACATTGCCTTGCGACCCTTAATTCACCACAATCATTCAACCATTGTAACTTGTAAGGACTAGTGTGCGGGGTAGTTGGTAATTTCAAGAAATTTACCATAGCATTACTTACAACATTTGTACAACTACCACTATCAATCACCAAGGTACACACACTCCCCTTTACAAGACATTTAGTATGGAATAGATTTTTCCTTTGGCTTGGGTCATCTATTGCCTTACTAATCATGATGCGCCTAACCACAAAGTTTGGAACCACACACTCCCCTTCTTCCGGATAAGCATCTTCACCATCATCACCATCATCATCATGTGGGCCATCATCGGTTTCCTCTCCATCTTGAGGCTCGGCCTCATCTTCTCCCCTTTCGGGACCCACCTCCTACCAAGGTAATACAATCTCCCTTCCCGTAGGATCACATTGCGTTAGTTTGGACACTCATTGGCCTTATGCCCCCAACCTTGGCACTTGAAACATTGGAATCCCTTTGGGTTAGGATACTTGTGAGCCTCCGATTTTGGTGGAATTTTGTGGACTGTTTTGGGCTCGGGCAGCCTTGTAGTGGTGGGTTGGTCCTTGTTTTTGGGCCAGCCCGAGGGGGCTTGTCCCCTTGCCTTGAAAGATGATCTCTCCTTAAGTTCCCTTTCAATCTCAAGAGCTGCTTGGAAAATACCATCAACGGTTTCAAACTTGTGAAGTGTTAAATGAGTAGAGATCTCTTTGTTCAACCCACACTTGAACCGGATGATGTCGTGAATGATTCGTTCCCCACGATGATCAAGTTTCAACATGAGTTGTTGAAACTCATCAAAATATGCCATCACACTCTTGTTACCTTGACGCAAGCCATACAATCTAGCAAGCAACTCATGGCGATATCTCTCGGGAAGGTATCGTTGCCTCATCAAGTACCTCAACCGATACCAAGGTGGTGGCTGCCTCTCAATTAGTTCATTACCAAATCGCTTGATATACTCCCACCAAGTGTTAGCATAACCCTCAAAATGAGCTATAGCATATCATCCCTTCTTTTCTTCCGAGATATCATTAACTTGAAAAACTTTGTCACAAGCCGATTCCCAAGCTAAGTAGGCCTCGGGGTCACTTTTACCTTTAAAGATGGGTAGGTTCAACTTGATGGTGTTGATGCCTACATCTCTCTCTTGGTGTCGGTTTCCCCTTTCTCCATACCCTCGGTATCTCCTTGGATCTCTACGACCCCCTCTTATCTCCTCCTCCCTCATGTAAGCATCATCATAGGCTCCATATCCTTCATATTCCTCTCTACCATATCCTTCCAAGGGGGCTGGCCGGTCTTGGGCATTTTGGACTTGATTCAGAGGAATTGGATTTGGTGGCCTTTGGTTTAATGGGAGGGTTCGGATTTAGTGGAGGTACTTGACGTCCAAATCCCTCTCGTGGAACTTGAGGAGCTTGGAAATGTATTGGTCTAGTGGGGTCACGGTTTGGAGGAAAAAAGATGGTTTGGCTTGCGGTATTTAGTGGAGCTTGAGGTACATTTAGCATTTGGTGGACTGTTTCGGGGGTGATGGTTGTGGAGGAAGTCCTATCATGCCCATTGGTAGAAACATGTAGAGGAGTAGAAGGACGAGAGTTCCTTTGGCTCTCCACTTGTTCTAATCTCCCACTAATAGTCGACACTTCTCCCTTGATTGCTGCCAAGTCCCCTCTCACGGCCCCAAATTCCGAATTCAAGGTATTTAACATGTATGAAATATGAACATGTATGGTGTGATTATGTTATTCAACTTGTTATTTTCATGTAAGTGTAAATTATAGGATTTTGGCCGATTTATTGTTGTAAGGTGTATTGAAGTAATTTGATGGAATAATTGTGATGTGGTGGTGATGGAGAAGTGTAAAATATGAACTTGGTGTGACATGCTATTGGTTATCATGTGTTGGTCAATGTATGGAATATTGTGGGACTATTGGTACAATAATTTCATAAATGGTATTGTCAAGGGGGAAATGACATGTTAAAGCCAAACATGTGACTTATGGTTATTGTATGCCATTGTAAGGTAATTGGTGGTATGAGGACTGGAAAAGATCACGAGGATATGCATACAAAGGTTCATGAGTAAAGATTGGTTCTCTCGGGCCATATCGGCTTCGGGTGCCAGTCCGGCTCGAATGGGATTTTGGGTCGTGACAGAAACAGAAAAGATCCTATAGATTTGCCACACTCAGTGATGGTAATCATTGACAGTATAAGGTGAATAAGGGTGGAATCTTAAGGTAAGTGGAAATAAGTGCTTGTTCATGTCAAGGAGCGCTAAGTAACTAATCCTGAAATACATCCTACCAGCACCCAAGCCCTCGTTACAAGCCTATAAAAGCCTTGTAGTGATCTTGATTAATGTTCTAAAAACTGAGCCAGAATAGTAAAGGCAAGCTTATGGGTTTGTATGTGCATTGTTGGAAACTTTTTTTGTGAGTGTGAGTGATTCTTTTCCCCATCCTTGATGAAATTTGCATGTGTGTGGGACTTCTTTGTAGTGAGGGAACCATAAAGACACCGTTGACCACTTACTTTTAGGATGACAATTATTATGTATGCAAATTGTTCATTGACATTGTAATAACATGCTTAGATCTGAAATTGTTGAAATGCTGAATGACTGCTATGTGCTGGGTTTAAAGATGATAAAAACGGGATGAGTTTTGGGAAAGAACTGAAAATTACAAATTGATTGCTACGGTTTAGCTTAGTTTTCATGTGTTAAAGCATTTGTTAGTTTGGTTTTGTGTTGTTGCTTGACGATAAGCGAACATTCTAAGTTGAGGGTGTTGATGTGCCTATTAACAACAACATATTTTATGCTTTTATCTAAGAATAATCATGAGTTTTTAAGCAACCTTTGGTAGTTATGATGTCTTTTTATGTTTAGTTTCAGGAAAAATACTCAAGGCCAAAAAGGAGTGAATTTGGGAAGAAAATGCTAAGTGGAGGTACACTTGATGAATCACCAGGAGAGTAATGGACTGTTACTTCAGTCATCAAAGGAAAATAGTATAAGATGAAGAAATAGATGGTGTGATGGCTCAACCTGACAATTCGCCAAGGGTCTGACGAACCGTCATGCCAACCACCAGGCTGAAGTAGATTTGACATAATCTATCCCATGAGTGATGGGACCTCGTGATATTCTGCCAAGAGCTGATGAACCATTAGCTCAACTCTTTTGTCAGGGCCAAGCAGAAAACATGTCCAACTGAAGACTAGTGATGGTTCAAGTGACAAATCATCACATATTCAACAAGCCGTCAGGCGAGGCATCAAAATAGAAATGGTAGCCCAGTTTCAAATTTTACATCCCACTTTCCTGGAACCTATAAATACCTAGTTTAGGGTTTAAAATAGGAATCTTTTGACACTTTGAATATTTTTACGACTCTTTTCTCCGGAGAAACACAAGTTGGAGTATTTCAAATGCTATTTGGTATTTTGTGAAGAATCAAAGGCTTGATTTCATTCTTTGTAAGACTAACTCTTTTATTTATGAAATATATTGTACTTCTCTTCTCAATTAATATGAGTGTCTAAAAAACCCTATAATTAGGATTGTGGAATCCTTGGCGGATTATCAATTCTAGGGTTCATGTTGTTTTAAGTTCAACTGAAATTCGTGAATGTATTTTGAATTCCTTTGTGTTTACAAATCTCTAATGGTTGCAAACATTAGATAAAACCCTAGGTTTGGCTTGCTTGAATAAAGAGGTTAAAACTGGGAAAAAGAGTTAACAATGAGAATTCACAGCTTCTAACCTTCGTCTAATGATTAATGCTCTAACAAGATTACTCAATTGAGACTAAAGTCAAGTAATTATTTCTATCACTTTAAGTTCAAAAGAATTAAAGGGATAATCATCTAATTAGGTTGGGAAAGATTTAGGTGAACATTTAGACTCGTCGCTTTACATTTAGGAGTGCTAACATGAATTCATCATCGACTTGACCCAAAATTGCTATGAAGCCAAGGTGAACACAATCCAAATTTTCTCTCTCTATTAATAAAAAATTGTGAATTTAACCTTAATCACTTGAAACAAGTTGAAATATTTTCTATAATCATTCATAAAATGATGCTAGCATAGAGGGCACACGTCCTTTCACACGGAGTCAAGCAAGGGAACTACAAGGTCTACAAATGATGATTATGCAAAAGGGGACTTGGGAGAAGCCCGAATATTGTCAATGGAGAATCTACAACGTGTGGAAGAATCAAAGGGGTGAAGCGGATGAAGAAAAAGGGGTCATTGGTGCAAGTGGCTAGATTTTAAATTCAAGAATTCACAACAAGATGACCCAAACAAGGCCCTTGTCTCTTATTAAGGGCATATTTGTAATAACTAGTTGTCTTTATTTCTTTAGTATAAATAGGGTAATTCCTTATTTGACATGGTAGATTTTGATGAATATTGAACAATATTGTTAAATTTTAGTCTTCCTCTTAGCATATTCCCTTAAGGAATTAGTAGTTAATTAGTGAGTGTTTAGTTGGTGGAATCTTGAGATTGGTGTTGAACTTCTTTGGTTTGGATTAATTTGAGGATTACCCATTTGTGGTATTTGGTTTCCTTTAATTTATTCAAACTAGGGTTTGTGTTTGGGTGTTGGAATCAATTGGGAGGTGAGTGTATCAAGCCCCTTGTTGCCCATAATTTCAATACTTAGATATTAATCCACATATCCTTCTTTTGTTTTCTTTCCTTCTTGTTCTTCCCTCTTTGATTCGTTATCATTTTGGTATCAGAGCCTAGGTTTAGGTTTGTTTCTACAAATCTACCCTTGGGATTTTGATTTTTCAAAAATCCAAAAAAAAAGAAAAAAAAAAAAAACACGAAAATATTTTGTTTTGATTTGTTGTTTTTGACACTAGATCTTGATTCTCTAGTGTTTTGTGAGTCCAAATCTCGAATTTTGTTCAAATCGGAGTTGGAAAAGTGAAGTTGCCATTAGAGGATTTTCAAGCTTTTGAGTTTTCAAAACTTGAAAAGTGGGTTTGTTGATTGAGGAGAAATTGAGGCTTAAAATTCATTGGGGTTTGTTCTATAAGTCATGGGGAAGCTACTCCTAAATTTTGAGCCAATTCCGAGTTGATTTGGGTGTGCTAGGGTTTAGTGTGTTTTTTTGGTGTTCTTGAACACCTTCATATTGTTCTTGGAGAAGAAGAGAGAAGAAGTACACTTTGATCCAAAATTTCAAGTCAAGTTTGGTCAAAGGCGTTTGTGGGTCCACTTGTGGAAATTTGAAAAAAAAAAAAAAAAAAAAAAATTTCCACGTCAGCAGCCACATCAGCAGCTGACGTCAGCAAATCAGCACCCAAAACCTACAGGCGCGTGTAAGCCAAATTCAGAGAGCTGAATTTTCTACACTTAGTTTTTTTTACTTTGGACCCAAAAATTTTTCTAAGTGTCCAAACTCCGTGATTCTTTTTTCTACGCTTTCTTCTTTCGATTTCTCAACTATTTAACAAGTAATTAACATCTTTAATCACTTGTTAACTAGTTTTAAAACATCAAATCATCTCCTTGATTCATCAAATTAAGCAACACAAGTAATTTTTCTACTTTTGTTACTTAGTTTTTTTTGAGTCCGTTTTCTTTCGTGCTTCTTTTCTTCAACTTTTCTCATCTTAATTCATTGATAAACTTCTTGATTCAAGTCCTTTTACCTTCAATCGAGTCGTCCTTCTTTCAAGAGTCATAAGAATCCATTCTACCACAAAGGATAGGTGATCTTGAATTGATCAAGCAAAGCTAGAGTTCACTACCAATTTTGAGACGACACTTTAGGAGGTGAGTTGAGAGTTTACATACGAGTGACGTGAGGCTTTTTCTACTAATATTGTTTGTTGAGTTTTGTAGGTACCATGTCGAATGCGAGTCCAAGTGGTGAAGCCTCAAACCCCATCATGGAGGCTCTCACCCACCTCACCAAACAAATTGCGGAAATGAGTGGAAGAATGGGAGGTATGGAGGAAAGGTTGGTACGGGTTGAGAGAGGGAAATCACTTCAAATCGAAAATGAGGAGATGAGGAGGGCGTCGGTGCAATCCACCACCATTACTCCGGGGCAAGCTCATGAATTATGTTACCCTCCACCACATCAAACCCGAAACTTCCAACAACCCACCTTCCAAACGAACAACACTCCAAATTTTCCAAGACAACCTACACCATACCCTCATCCACAACCCTATCATCCTCCACAAGAGAACCGATTTCTTGTGGACGACCAAGTTATGAACCAAACTCCAATCCGAAACACATCAAATGCATCCATACATGATCCCCACATATCACCTCCACAAAATGCACCACAAATGCCATACCAAGACTACCAATACCAAAACCCTCTCTATGATGAAATGAATGATGAGCTCAATAACGATGAATTTTGGGAGCATGGAGGAAAGGGTGGTTATGGAGTACCAAGGGAAGGGTTTCGGCCTCGGGAATTGAGGTGGGCCCAAGGCATGGGAGGTCAAGAATACGGGAATAGAGGAGATAGAATGGGAAATAGAGGAGATAGGATGGGATATAGAGGTGATAGGATGGGAGTTAGAGGAGATAGGTTTGGGGAGAGGAATGATCAAGATCGAGGCTTGAACACTATCAAGGTCACACTTCCAAGATTCAAAGGAAGTAGTGACCCCGATGAGTTCTTGGAATGGAAAGTTCAAAGTGAGTGGATCTTTCTCACAAATAATATTTCGGAAACTTTGAAGGCGAAGTATGCTCTCACACAATTCGAAGGGTATGCCTCAACTTGGTGGGAGTCCAAGAGGCGGGAAAGGGAGAGTCATCACAATTATGAGTTGCCTACGTGGCTAGAGTTGATTACACTTATGGAGATGAGGTACTTGACTCCTAACTACTACCAAGAAGTGCTCAAGAAGGTGTACATGTTGAGGCAAGGTTCCAAAAGTGTGGAGGAGTATTATGATGAGTTTGAAAACTTGAGAATGAAGTCTAAACTTGAAGAAAGCTTGGAATGTACGGTGATTCGATTCGTGGCCAATTTGAGGTATGATATTCTAAAGCCTTTGAAACTTAAACACTATGATACTCTTGAAGCGGCCTTTCATGATGCCTCAAAGGTCGAGACAGATTTAAAAGAAGAAAAGTCCTACAAGGCCAAGAATACTTCCACATCCACATGGGACAAGAGTAGAGATAATTGGAAGGAGACATCTTCTAAAGGGCAATTTAAGGGTGTTGGTCAAGATACTCAAGTCAAGTTTGATTACAAGTCCAAGACAAATGAGAAGCCACAAGGAGGTAACTATGTCAAACCTAACTTTCCTCGACCTTCTACCATTCAATGCTTTAGATGCCAAGGAAGGGGACATGTTGCTAGTGAGTGCCCCAATAGAAGAACAATTGTTGCACTTCGGGATGGGTATAGAACCGAGGATGAGGAAGAGGGTGATGACAAGAGTGAGAAGGAAGGAGACAAAAGTGATGACGAAGGAGATGCTTCGGGGGATGAAGAAGAAAGGTTGGATGAGAGGGTGAATTTTGCTTGCTTCCTTGAAAAGGGAAGACCTTTACTTGATAGTGATGAAGACTTGAAGGTGAATACCAATCTTTCTTGCGTTGTGACGTGCATCATGGGAGCCCTTGCCAAAGAAGAGCTTGATCAACGGGAGAATTTATTCCATGCTAGGTGCAAAATCCAAAACAAGGTGTGTTCTTTGATTCTTGATAGTGGGAGTTGCACCAATGTAGTAAGTAGTTCTTTGGTGGAGCGTATGCAAATTCCAACAAGAAAACACTCCAACCCTTACAAGCTACAATGGCTTAATGAGAGTGGTGAGATGAAAGTCCTCAAACAAGCAAGTATCCGATTTAGTGTGGGAAAGTACAATGAGGAGTTGATTTGTGATGTTGTGCCTATGTTGGCTTGTCATATATTGTTGGGACGGCCGTGGCAATTTGATAGAGATGTTGTGCACCACGGAAGATCCAACAAGTATGCTTTTGTGATTGAAGGTACGAAGTATGTGCTCGCACCTCTCACTCCATATCAAGTGAGTGAGGACTATAGGGCTATGAAGGAACTTCGGGAGAGGATAAGGGTGGATGAGGCAAGGAGTGAGGGTGAAAGCTCCACCAATTTTCCAAAGGAAGGAAGTGACTTGGATAAGAACAAGAACATGTGTACGATAGCCAAGCCAAGCAAGTGTCTCAAGGGTGTGGATGAGGAACGCTTTCTAGTGTGCCTTGTCAACACCAATCTTTTGTTGCATGCTAATCAAGATACTAGCACTTTGCCTAGTATTGTTTCTTCTCTTTTGCAAGACTATAATGATCCGGAGGAGATGCCTAAGGGATTACTACCCTTGAGGGGAATTGATACTAGCGTGGATCGCATGGTTGACACGAGCATGGATGACATGGATGATACGTAGAATGTTCGTGAAAAGGAAAGCTTAAGAGTCCATGGGAGTGATGTGGATAAAGAAAAGAGGCTATTTGTACAAGTGGCTAGATTTTAAATTGAAGAATTCACAACAAGAGTCACCAAACAAGGCCCTTGTGTCTCATTAAGGGCATATTTGTAATAACTAGTTGTCTTTTATTTCTCTAGTATAAATAGGATAATTCCTCATTTTACATGGGACTTTTGGATGAATATTGAATATGAAGCTTTGAAGCTTGTAGTTTCTAGGTGAAGCCTAGTATTTAGCTTGTAGTTTTTAGGTGAAGCCTAGCATTAGTTGGTAATTTTAGTAGTGTGGATCTTGAAATTGTTGGTGAACTTTTTGGTTTGGTTAATCGAAGGTTACTCATTTATGGTTTCTTGGTTTCCTTTGATTTTCTCAAACTAGGATTTGTGTTTAAATTGTTGAATTCAATTGGGAGGTGAGGGTATCAAGTCCCTTGTTGCCCATAAATTCAAGAGTTTGAATATTAATCCACATATCCTTCTTTTGTTTTCTTTCCTTCTTGTTCTTCCCTCTTTGATTCATTATCATTTTGGTATCAAGAGCCTAGGTTTAGGTTTGTTTCCACAAATCTACCCTTGGGATTTTGATTTCTTCAAAAATCCAAAAATTCAAAAAAAAAAAAAAAATCGAATTTTTTTTGTTTTGATTTGTTGTTTTTGACACTAGATCTTGATTCTCTAGTGTCTTGTGAGTTTAAATCTCAAATTTCATTCAATTCGGAGTTCTAGAAGAGAAGTTGCCATTGAAGGGTTTGAAGCTTTTGAAACTTGGCCAATTTTAAAAAGTGGGTTTATTTTTGGCTTGGTTTTGAGGGCTAAGAGTTAGTGGGGTTTGTTCGTGGTGTGAAAAGAAACACATTGGTGAAAATTTCATTGAATTTGGTGCAAGAACGAAGAAGTTATGAATATGTGAAGATTGAGGTTTTTGTTGGTGTTCTTGAGTATCTTCATCTTGTTCTTGAAGAAGAAGATAGAAAAGGTATACTTTGATCCAAAATCTTCAAGTCAAAGTTGGTCAAAGTGTTTGTAGGTCAAAAAAAAAAAAAATT
This sequence comes from Capsicum rhomboideum, assembly GCA_031232105.1. Taxonomy (NCBI): domain Eukaryota; kingdom Viridiplantae; phylum Streptophyta; class Magnoliopsida; order Solanales; family Solanaceae; genus Capsicum; species Capsicum rhomboideum. The sequence continues at coordinate 60,824,812 of CP124718.1, forward strand.
TGCAAAAAATAAAAAATAAAAATAAAAATAAAAATCCACGTCAGCATGCCACATCAGCAGGCGCGTGGGGTACAGTTTCAGAGAGCTGAAAAATCTCAGGTTTTTAACACTTAGTTTTTTTTGGGTCCTAAAGTTTTTTGGACCTAAAAATTTTTCTAAGTGTCCAAACTCCGTGATTCTTTTTCCTACACTTTCTTCTTTCAATTTTCAACTATTTAACAAGTAATTAACATCTTTAATCACTTGTTAACTAGTTTTAAAACACCAAATCCTCTCTTTGATTCATTAAATTAAGCAACATAAGTAATTTTTCTACTTTTGTTACTTAGTTTTGTTTTGAGTCCGTTTTCTTTCGTGCTTCTTTTCTTCTACTTTTCTCATCTTAATTCGTAGATAAACTTCTTGATTCAATTCCTTCTACCTTCAATCGAGTCGTCCTTCTTTCAAGAGTCACAAGAATCCACTCCACCACAAAGGATAGGTGATCTTGAATTGATCGAGCCAAGCTAGTTCACTACCAATTTTGAGACGACGCTTTAGGAGGTGAGTTGAGAGTTTATATATGAGTGACTAAGGCTTTTACTAATATTATTTGTTGAGTTTTGTAGGTACAATGTCTAATCACTCTCCTTATAACTATGGAGGAAGGAGCTCGGTAAACCACATGGGGACATATGCTAATGTGCCAAGGAAAGTGACCAATGTGAATGAAAGGGTGGTTGAAACAAATGGGAGGTTTAGAGGTATGGAGAAAAGGGTGAAAAGGATGGATAGTATGATTGAAAGGAGATTCCCTATGACAAGTCGAAGTGAAGAAATAAGAAGGACCTCGGGTCAAGAATCCAACTTATATTACCCCCAACCAAATTGGAACCAAACTTACCCTCAAGCTACATTCCAAATGAACTCGAGCTATGTTAGGCAAGTCACCCCATATCCAAATACCCAACCATATCATCCACCACAAATGAATCCTTCTTTTGTGGAGACCCAAGTTAGAAGCCAAGCACCTCCACGAAATGTATCACATGCATCCTTGCATGTTGATGCATGCACGCCAAGCCAAGAGAAAGAGTTCAAGAGCTTTGGCTTGAGTCAATACTTTGGAGGCGTGGAAGGAGTTTGGAATGAAGGGTTAAAGCTTAGGAATGTGCTAAAATGGAAGTACAAGGCTAGATATGGAAGACTACTCAAAAAAGGGAAAAGTGGCTATGGATGCAAAGTGGCTATTCTTGACATTCAAGCCTCATGCTAAAGAAGACCCTAAATTCATTAAGGGTATTTTTGTAATTAGTAACCTAGTCTATAAATAGTGGAGCATAGCTCATTTTAGAGTAGATTATCTTGATGAATGTTGAATATTAAATACTCTTTTGAGAGTTTGAGAGCTTGTTGAAGCTTTTGATTGTTTCAAGTTTAGAAAGAAGGGTTGCTTGGGAATCTAATTCCCTTGAGGTCTTTCTCATAGGTTTAGGTGCTTATTTGGATATTTGAAGGAGGTCTTCTTTTTATAGAATTGGTTGCCTTTGATTCCACTTTTGTGTCTACCTTTCTATCCCTTTTATATTTGTTTATCTTGTTTCTTTATTTCCTTTGTTCTTCTTAGCTTCCGCCTCTTTGTTTCTTGCATCATTTGGTATCAAAGCGAGGTTTGATTTTGTTGGAACAAAATCAATCTTGGGATTGTTATCTTGAAAATCAAAAAAAAAGAAAAAAAAAAAAAATCCGAATTTTTTTTGTTTTGATTTGTTGTTTTTGATACTAGATCTTGATTCCCTAGTATCTTGTGAGTCTAGATCTCAAATTTCGTTCAATTCGGAGTTGTAGAATTGAAGATACCATTAAAGAGTTTTGAGCTTTTGAAACTTTGTGGATTTTGAAAAGTGGGTTTATTTTTGGCTTGATTTTGAAAGCTAAAAATTAGTGGGGTTTGTTCGTGGCATTGAAAGGAACACGTGGGCGAAAATTTCATTGAATTTAGAGCAAAAACGAAGAAGTTATGAGCATTTGAAGATTGAAGTTTTTTCTTGTGTTCTTGAGCATCTTCATATTGTTCTTGAAGAAGAAGGTAGAAAAAGTACACTTTGATCCAAAAATTTTGAGGTCAAAGTGTTTGTAGGTCCATTGGTGGAAAAAAAAAAAAAAAAAAATTGCCACGTCAGCATGCCACATCAGCAGCGCGTGTTGGACAGTTTCAGAGAGCTGAAAATGCAGGTTTTTGACACTTAGTTTTTTTTGGGGGGTCCTAAAGTATTTTGGACCTAAAAATTTTTCTAAGTATCCAAATTTCGTGATTCTTTTTTTGTTCTCTTTCTCTTTCGATCCCTCAACTATTTAACAAGTAATTAACATCTTTAATCACTTGTTAACTAGTTTTAAACATCAAATTCTTTTCTTTGATCCTTCATACTAAGTAACAATAAGTAATTCCTTCTTGTTACTTTGTTTTTGAGTCCGATTTTTTTTTCGTGCTACTTTCTTTTAGTTTTTTTTCTTTATCTTCCCTTGAAAACTTCTTGGTTCTCGTCCTTAGCTTTTGAACTTTCTTCCTCGAGTCAACAAGAATCCATTCTTGACCTCAAGTAGAGATTGGACCTTTGCAACTCATTGGACTAAACAAGATACAATCATTGGCCGAAGCAATTTGTGAGGCAAACAAAGGTGTGATTTCTTGAGTAATTGTGAGCTTTTTTTTTTAAAACTAACCTAATGTGTTTGCTTGCTTTGGTTGAGTGACTTCAATAGGTACCAATGGCGGGTCATGAAAAGGAAAGCCAAGTTCTCACCGAGGAACCCACTTTGGGTGAATTGTTAAACTTGTTCACCACTCTCTCTACCCAAATGGAAGGACGGTTGGATCGATTGAGTACTCGAATAAATCGATTGCAACTTCACTTTCCACCTACTTTTCCTAATACTCATCAAGGAACTTTAGGCATTCCTTCTCTTTATAAGGACTCTTGTATAGGTACAAACATGGCAAATGGAGGAATACAAGGCAAAGAGGATCTTTCTTGTGAGCTTCAAGGTAAAATAGCTAAATTCGACACTTTAACACTTACCAATGAACAAAGTGTGAGTAATTGCTTGGTGTTGAGTGATAGTACATTATCTTGTGAAAATGGTGTTGATCAACTTGTATGTGAATTGGGTCCACTACTTGAGGATGTTTGTGATGTGACTAATGAACCTCAAGTTAGTGATGATGTTGATATTGTTGGTCAATCGAATAGGAGTGACCCTTTGAGCCTGCCTCTCAATGAAGATCATATTGCTTGCTTGGCTCATAGGGATGATCATGCATTTGAAACTTTTTTGAAACTTGATAATTGTCTTTTTGAGAGTGAACTTACATGTTCTAATCCTCCTTATTGGATTGACCCTTCTCTCTTTAAGTATAATATCTTGTTTGAAGAGGATGAAATCACTCCTAGTCCGCTACCTAGTGGTGTAGATCATGTTAATGATGTAGCTCTTCTTGAGGGCTATATTCTATATAACAACCCACTATGGTGTGACAATATTCCTCCTAAAGATGGAAATCTCTTCTTGGAAGATGAGAGTACTCTTATGGGATTGGAATGTGAAGAAATGGAAGGTGCTCTTTGTGTCCCAAATATTTCTTCTTCTTTGAGTGTTCCAATTCTTGAGCATACTCTTGATAATGTTCTTGCACATAATCGTGAACATGTTCTTGAGGACACCTTAGAGGAAATCACTTTGCGTGACACCTTTCTTTACTCTCTATTTGCTTATGATATTGCCAATGGTTGTGTAGAGAGTATGTATTTTTGTGATTGAGCCATCTTTAGGGAGAATAAGCATTACATTGACTCATGTTCATGGATACTTCTCCCATTTGACCCCGGTGACCAGTTGAAATGTGGTGGGTTTTATACCCCAAACTTGGTGTTTGGTCAAGAGGGTACATCTTTGTGTGGTACACATAGTAGCAATACTTCTTTTCCTTCATGTGATAAATGCTTGGTGTTCCTACTTAATTATATTGTGAGATTAAATGCAATATGTTTGTTAACTTGTGTGGGGGATACCTTTGTATTTGACCCCGGTGATGATTTGGGAGTAATCCCATTCTTGGAGATAGCTAGTGCATTGAGTGAACTCTTAATTTGGAATGATCTTGTTCGAGACCTTGCACTTAGCTTTGGAAATTATCATATGACTTTTGACTTAAAAGGGGTTTTGTGCTTGTTGAAACATAGAACCAATGTGGGTTTTTATGTGTGGTTGACTAATTGTCATGGTTCTAATGTTTTTTCCCTTTGTCAAAGTCTTTTGAATGGCCAAGTAGCATTTATTTTATGGGGTTGCGAGCCCTTGATTGCTCATTTTGATGCTTGGCTATATGTTAAGTGTGTTCCTCCTTGGCTTGGTGATAAGTTTGATGTTGCTAACCTAACCCTTCTGCCATGAGGATCTTGTTGTTGCTTGTTTTCCCTATGGTTTTTGCTAGGTTTGGATTCGAGGACGAATCCTTTTCAAGAAAGGGAGAATGATGCATGCACGCCAAGCCAAGAGAAAGAGTTCAAGAGCTTTGGCTTGAGTCAATACTTTGGAGGCGTGGAAGGAGTTTGGAATGAAGGGTTAAAGCTTAGGAATGTGCTAAAATGGAAGTACAAGGCTAGATATGGAAGACTACTCAAAAAAGGGAAAAGTGGCTATGGATGCAAAGTGGCTATTCTTGACATTCAAGCCTCATGCTAAAGAAGACCCTAAATTCATTAAGGGTATTTTTGTAATTAGTAACCTAGTCTATAAATAGTGGAGCATAGCTCATTTTAGAGTAGATTATCTTGATGAATGTTGAATATTAAATACTCTTTTGAGAGTTTGAGAGCTTGTTGAAGCTTTTGATTGTTTCAAGTTTAGAAAGAAGGGTTGCTTGGGAATCTAATTCCCTTGAGGTCTTTCTCATAGGTTTAGGTGCTTATTTGGATATTTGAAGGAGGTCTCTTCTTTTTATAGAATTGGTTGCCTTTGATTCCACTTTTGTGTCTACCTTTCTATCCCTTTTATATTTGTTTATCTTGTTTCTTTATTTCCTTTGTTCTTCTTAGCTTCCGCCTCTTTGTTTCTTGCATCACATGTACCCTATGTTCCAATCCAACAACACTACCCACAAGTACCCTACCAAGATATCTATTATCAAAACCCTCTTTATGATGAAATGTGTGAAGAGGTTAACCCGAATGAATGGTGGAAAGGACCCTAAGGCTTTGGTACGAACCAAGGCATGAGATGTCAAGGGAAATGGGATAGTGATGATAGGTATAGGGATGAAGGAGGAAGGTGTGAAGACCAAAATGATCGATATGATGGTCAAGGTATTCCAAATCAAGGGATGGGTCACAACATGGTGAGTCTTCCAATGTTCCAAGATGGTAGTCAAGCTATTCAAGCTAACTACAACACAAAAGGGGAAGATCAAGCCTATGGAGGTAAGCATGATGTACCTCAATCTTCTTCTCCTTCTATCATTCGATGTTATAAATGTCAAGGTGAAGGACATATTGCTAGAGAATGTCCACAAAGGAGGTCAAATGTGATCTTGTGTGATGGACCTTGTGCTAAAAATATGATAGAGTATGAGGTTGAGAACGATTGTGATGAGCCTAAGGTTAGGCATGATGACACAACTTTGAATGTAGATGATGAGCAATTGAAGAAGGATTTAAACCCTTCTTGTGAACTAAATCAAATCATGGGGGATCTTTCTAAAGAGGAACTTGATCAAAGTGTGAATCTATTCCATGCAAGGTTCAAGATGATTGATAGGGTATGTTCTTTGGTCATTGATGGTAGGAGTAGTACTAATGTGGTGAGTTGCTCTATGGTTGATAGAATGAAGCTTCCTACACAAAGACACCCCAAGCCATACAAACTTCAATGGCTCATTGAGAATGGTGAAGTAGAGGTAACCAAGCAAGTGATTGTGAATTTTAGCATTGGCAAGTATCGAGATGAGGTGTTATGTGATGTTTTGCCTTTGCAATCTTGTCATATGTTGTTTGGTAGACCTTGGCTAGTCGATAGGGATGTTCGATATCAAATGGAGTCCAACAAATACTCATTTGTATTTGGAGGACGAAAGCACACTCTTGTTCCATTAACACCCTATCAAGTGAGTGAGGACTACAAGATAATGAGAGAGCTCCGGGAAGAACTTAAGAGAGAAAAAGAACTCGAGAAGGAGGAGAAAGAATTGGCTCAAGAAGGGGAGTTACCTACCAAGGAACCTCCTACAAAGAAGCGGGTGGACGATCCTTGTGAAACATGTGTACAAGACAAGAAAACAATCTCCAATGCTTGTTCCCAAGGTATGTATCTACCCCCTCCTATTCCTAGTGATCCTTGGAGACATGATGATATTTTCCTTATGGAAAGTAGAATCTTGGAAATGAGTGATCCCTCACCATACCATGAGAAGATTGAAGTCTCCAAGATTCTTTCATGGTTTATTTCTTTTATGCTTAAAGTATGTGAGCTTCATGTTTTGGATGTCAACTATACTTGTTGTTTGGAAAAGAATTCATGGTGTATCCGTGATGCCCAAATTATGTGTCCTACTTCTTGTCACACTTATGTGGTTAGACAAGTTGAGGTGTTAGGATGGATTCTTAGGAGCATGCTCCTTGTGGAAGTTTGTTTGAGGAAGGACAATGAAGTGTACTTGAAATGCTTAATCTTGTCCTCTTGTGTTTCAAATTATGAATACCGTTTTGCTAATATTCTTGCCTTAAAGTGCGTATTAACAATTGAGAACCCTTGGGATGAGTTGAATGCCCTTTATTCCTTTCTTTACTACTTGTTTGCATATGACGACCCTTTTCTCAAATGTGGTCTCATTCTTGTGGATGCTAAGTTGATCATTTATTTTTGGGAGAGACCACGGATATTGAAAGCTCCTTGTCACCTTCATAGGGTTGGACAAGTTGAAGTTTCAAATAGGACTCTTGGAAGCATGCTTGGTGCTATGATAGGAGGGACCCCAACTCCGTGGGAGTATTATTTAGCATGGAGTGATTTGACTCCTAATAGATTCCTCGACTATTCTAGTAGCATGGCTTCATTGGTGCACTTCCTTTCTTTAGGAAATTGCTTGATAGAGAGGGTTGTTTGGTGCTTAAAATGTCTCTTCTTATCTACCGGTGTTCTTATATTTTGGCACGCCCTAGATGAGAATAGTGAGCTTAACACTTTTCTCTACTACCTCTTTGCTTATGATGATACTCATGATGGTATGGAATTTATTTTGTATGGAGGTAGAGATATGTGGGTCTTTTGCTTCTTTGACTCGGATGAACCCTTGTGGGTGATCACACCACTTTGGGTGTGGCCTTTTTGTGAGACAATAAAACAATTATGTCTTATGGCTCCCAAGTTAAATGCGGTACCATCTTTTGGAGTTATTGATGCCACAAAGATCTTTGTGTTTGCCTTGTCTCTTGATGTTTATCATGCCCAAAACCTTTGCTCCATGAATGATGGATTGGCTTTATTGAAAGCAAAGGATAGTTGGTTGTATCTCAAATTCGTGCCTCTTTGGCATGGTGATATTGTTGCTAACCCTTGTACTAACCCTCAAACTTTGAGGATGCTTTGGTTTTTGTCCTTCTCATGTGTTTGCAAGGTTTGGATTCGAGGACGAATCCTTTTCAAGAAGGGGAGAATGATACTAGCGTGGATCGCATGGTTGACACAAGCATGGATGACGTGGATGACATGTAGAATGTTCGTGAAAAGGAAAGCTTAAGAGTCCATGGGAGTGATGTGGATAAAGAAAAGAGGCTATTTGTACAAGTGGCTAGATTTTAAATTGAAGAATTCACAACAAGAGTCACCAAACAAGGCCCTTGTGTCTCATTAAGGGCATATTTGTAATAACTAGTTGTCTTTTATTTCTCTAGTATAAATAGGATAATTCCTCATTTTACATGGGATTTTTGGATGAATATTGAATATGAAGCTTTGAAGCTTGTAGTTTCTAGGTGAAGCCTAGCATTTAGCTTGTAGTTTCTAGGTGAAGCCTAGCATTAGTTGGTAATTTTAGTAGTGTGGATCTTGGAATTGTTGGTGAACTTTTTGGTTTGGTTAATCGAAGGTTACTCATTTGTGGTTTCTTGGTTTCCTTTGATTTTCTCAAACTAGGGTTTGTGTTTAAATTGTTGAATTCAATTGGGAGGTGAGGGTATCAAGTCCCTTGTTGCCCATAAATTCAAGAGTTTGAATATTAATCCACATATCCTTCTTTTGTTTTCTTTCCTTCTTGTTCTTCCCTCTTTGATTCGTTATCAGGAATTGAGCACCAAATTGATTTTGTACCGGGATCACAAATTCCAAACCGGCCGGCCTATAGAAGCAATCCGGAAGAAACCAAGGAACTACAAAGGCAAGTGGAAGAACTTCTTGAGAAGGGGTTGATCAAAGAAAGCCTAAGTCCTTGTGCCATACCGGTAATCCTTGTTCCCAAAAAGGATGGCACTTGGAGGATGTGCATTGATTGTAGAGCCGTGAACAAGATTACAATCAAGTATAGGCATTCAATTCCTAGACTTGATGATATGTTAGATGAATTGTGCAGCTCAAGTGTCTTCTCAAAGATTGATCTTCGAAGTGGCTATCATCAAATTTGCATGAAACCGGGTGATGAATGGAAAACGGCTTTCAAGACGAAGTTTGGTTTGTATGAATGGCTTGTCATGCCATTTGGGTTGACAAATGCTCCAAGCACTTTCATGAGGTTGATGAACCATGTTCTCAAACCTTTCATCAACAAGTTTGTGGTGGTATATTTTGATGACATCCTTGTGTATAGTAAGACAATTGAAGAGCATATGATCCATTTGAGGCAAGTGTTTGATGTTTTGCTACAAGAAAGGCTCTTCGCTAATCTCAAGAAGTGCTCATTTTGTGTTGAGAAAGTCATTTTTTTAGGTTTTGTAGTTAGTGCAAATGGTATTGAAGTTGATGAAGAAAAGGTAGAATCCATCAAGTCATGGCCAACTCCAACTAATGCAACCGAGGTAAGAAGTTTTCATGGGTTGGCAAGCTTTTACCGGCGATTTGTAAAGGGCTTTAGTTCAATTGCTTCTCCTTTGACCGAATTGATCAAAAAAGATGTACCTTTTGTGTGGGGGGATGAGCAAGAAAAGTCCTTTCAAGCCTTGAAATTGATGTTGAGTTCCTCACCATTACTTCAACTACCCAACTTTGATAAAGCTTTTGAGATTGAATGTGATGCTTCAGGTGTTGGTATAGGTGGTGTATTGATGCAAGAAGGAAAACCATTAGCTTACTTTAGCGAAAAACTAAAGGGGGCTTCTATTAGGTACTCAACTTATGACAAGGAGTTGTATGCCCTTGTGCGGGTGTTGGCTCATTGGCAACACTACTTGTGGCACAAAGAATTCATAATAAGGACCGATCATGAGTCCTTAAAACACCTTAAGGGGCAATCCAAGTTGAATAAGCGGCATGCTAAATGGGTTGAGTTTATTGAAACCTTCCCATATGTGATCAACTACAAGCAAGGAAAGGAGAATGTGGTGGCGGATGCTCTATCAAGAAGGTATGTTTTGGTCAATGCTTTAGCTTCTAAGATGATGGGATTTGAAAGCTTGAAGGGATTCTATGCTATGGATTCCGACTTCAAGGAGACTTTTGAAAGTCTTCATCAAGGGAAGCGGGTTGATAGGTTTCAATTGATTGATGGGTTTTTGTTCAAGGATGGGCGGGTTTGTGTACCCATGAGTTCATGGAGAGAGTTGTTCGTCAAAGAGGCACATAGTGGTGGATTGATGGGACACTTTGGGGTACCCAAGACACTTGACATTCTCATGGAGCAATTCTATTGGCCCAAGATGAAGCATGATGTGGAGCGGATTTGTGGACAATGTCTAGATTGCAAGCAAGCCAAATCCACAACTCGGCCTCAAGGTAAGTACACTCCTCTTCCTACTCCTAGTGGTCCATGGATGGACATTTCTATGGATTTTGTATTAGGACTTCCTAGGACTAAGAGAGGACATGATAGCATATTCGTGGTAGTGGATAGATTTTCTAAAATGACTCATTTTATTCCATGCCATAAGTGTGATGATGCATCTCATGTTGCTTCCTTGTTTGTCATTCATGTACAAATTGCATGGAGTCCCTCAAACCATTGTGAGTGATAGGGATTCCAACTTTCTTAGCCATTTTTGGAAGAGTCTTTGGGGTACACTTGGTACCAAACTTATGTTTTCTACTTCTTGCCACCCCCAAACGGATGGGCAAACCGAGGTAGTCAACCGGACTCTTGGTAACATGCTTAGGTGTATGATTAAAGGAACCCCAACTACTTGGGAAGACCGTTTACCGTTGATTGAATTTGCATATAACCGGTCTTTCCATTCCTCTATTGGGATGTCTCCATTTGAAGCTTGTTATGGTTTTAATCCTTTGTTTCCATTAATCATGACTCTTTTATCTAGTCATATTGTTGTAAGCCTAGATGCCAAACAAAGGGCAAGAGAGATGATGAACATTCATTCCAAGGTAAGAGAGGCCATCGAAAAGAAAAATTCCAAAGTGGCCATGAGGAAGAATCGCGGGAGAAAGGAGGTGATTTTCAACCCGGATGATTGGGTATGGGTCCATTTCCGAAAGGAAAGGTTCCCACAAGTCCGAAGAGGGAAGCTAAGTCCAAGGGGAGATGGCCCTTTTAAAGTGCTCAAGCGGATCAATGATAATGCCTACATGGTTGACTTACCGGGTGAGTACAATGTTCATAATGTGTTTAATGTTAGTGATCTATCTCCTTGTGTTGTAGGTGAACCTTTGGATTCGAGGACGAATCCTTTTCAAGAAGGGGAGAATGATGCTAGCATGGAGGGCACACGTCCTTTCACACGGAGTCAAGCAAGGGAACTACAAGGTCTACAAATGATGATTATGCAAAAGGGGACTTGGGAGAAGCCCGAATATTGTCAATGGAGAATCTACAACGTGTGGAAGAATCAAAGGGGTGAAGCGGATGAAGAAAAGGGGGTCATTGGTGCAAGTGGCTAGATTTTAAATTCAAGAATTCACAACAAGATGACCCAAACAAGGCCCTTGTCTCTTATTAAGGGCATATTTGTAATAACTAGTTGTCTTTATTTCTTTAGTATAAATAGGGTAATTCCTTATTTGACATGGTAGATTTTGATGAATATTGAACAATATTGTTAAATTTTAGTCTTCCTCTTAGCATATTCCCTTAAGGAATTAGTAGTTAATTAGTGAGTGTTTAGTTGGTGGAATCTTGAGATTGGTGTTGAACTTCTTTGGTTTGGATTAATTTGAGGATTACCCATTTGTGGTATTTGGTTTCCTTTAATTTATTCAAACTAGGGTTTGTGTTTGGGTGTTGGAATCAATTGGGAGGTGAGGGTATCAAGCCCCTTGTTGCCCATAATTTCAATACTTAGATATTAATCCACATATCCTTCTTTTGTTTTCTTTCCTTCTTGTTCTTCCCTCTTTGATTCGTTATCATAAAACCCCCCCATTTCATGGAAATTGTCGACTCATAGTCATTTGAATTACATACGACTTAATTATCACCATATTCCCTATGGGATTCAACCCCAACCTTTGTTGGATTATATATTTGACAACGTCTGCTTACGCTTCTTAAAGGAGTTGTAGTTTTGGTGTATCATATCTCAACTTGGCTTCTAATGCCGTAGTTGTAATATTTTCAGGACTACTTTGGAGCTCCAACCCCAATACTGAAGGTTTCCTGACTATGCTATCTGTGATCAATATAAGGAGGGACAATACAATAGGGGTTTCCTTTTCAAGAGGGGTTTCATAATGAGGGATGTGGAGGATGAGGCACCTAACTTCTATAGCTGGTTGAAGGCCTTTGGGTGGGAAATGCTAACGTAGCCTATTCTTGAGTGCAACCTGGCCATAGTTTGGGAGTTCTATGCCATACTCTCGACCGTGGATTGGTTTGTTTATCTTCCCACTATTTGCTCTGGGAAAATGATATTTCGGTGAATACTGCCACTATCAATGACACCTAGGGGGTTCCAGACCCCTCCAATGCCACTATTAAAGCTAAGGTTATGGAGTCAGACTTGAGGTAGGCGGCCAAGATCTTAGTGCTAGAGTGGAAGGAGAGTATGGTGAAGTGGTCTGGCTTCAAGGGGACTAAGAGCACTTACTTTTCAGCAGAGGCTTGGATGTGCCTACAGATGGTGTCCCAAAGGATGAATCCTTTGGGAAATGTAACTGATGTGAACTTTTAATGGTCCATGGTGGTGGCCTGTGCTCTTTCGGGGATTGAGATAAATGTGGAGATGCAGGTTATTGATGAGTGGTGATATTTGGATATGTTCTTGCCTTTTCTATTCACTGAGCTATGAAAGAGGGTGGAGGTACCGAAGGAGGACTATGACACCTTGGAGGGCTGAGATATGGCCTTCAACCCAATGAGAGGCAAAGTTTTGTGGGGAGTGAGTAAGAAGAAAAGAAAGGTAGGGAAGGATAGTGTGAGTAGCATAGCTGAAGGGGGAAAGGAGACTAGTACTCCTCCCACATAGGCTCCTGCATCTCTTAAGGGCTGAGAGGCTGACCTTGCTACTGTACAGGGTTACTTCGAGCGGACTTAATTGTCTCCACTAGGTTTGGTTCCTTTGAGCTCTACTCCTCCTCATACCTGGCTTGAGCCTATGTAGAGCTCCTAAGGGAGCTAGGTGAGAAGAAAAAGCAGAGCCTCTCTCGGGATCGCATGCTGGTTAGGATGTGGAAGGCGGTGCAGGTGATGTTTAAGTGTGCCTCCCCTACCAAGAAGCTCCCAAAGATGTCGAAGAAGGATGTGGAGGAGTTCTCATTCCTTAGTGGAATGGAGGGGGAGGGTTTAGATGACTCGAGCCTCGGAGATGATGCCACCAGCTAGATTCCCTCCCCCCTCCCCCCCCCCCCCTTATTTTATTACTTTTTTCTGGTGGTTGGTTTCCCCCATTTGGGGCATGTAACAAACAATCTAATTCCTTTACTTTCTTGCATTTTTAGGCCTTCAACTGTTATTGCACCCTTATTAATACTCCCTCTATTTCAAAAAGAATGACCTATTTTGACTTGGCACAGAGTTTAAGAAAATAAAGAAGACTTTTGAATCTTGTGGTCATAAATTAAAGTTGTGTCAAATATACCAAAATGCCCTTTAATCTTGTGGTCTTAAACATGCCACGGGAAAAGTTGAAATTAAAGTATTGCCAAAAAAGAAAAGGGTCATTCTTTTTGAAACAGACTAAAAAGGAAAGTAGATCATTCTTTTTGAAACGGAGGGAGTAATAAATTAGCTTACTATGCGTGTTGGAAGTGATTGCTATTTTTAAATATTGTGAACATATGTTCATTTTTGCAATGCACGAAGAATTTCAAAATAGGGAAGGCCTTGGCAGCTTACTGCCTGGGAGCCTCTACAATGAAGGAATCGCCGTTGTGGAAGCAGTAGCGTCGCCACTACGGCGGCATTGCTGCATTGGTAAAACCATCGCTGTAATGGCTCCCAGCAGTGGCTCTAATTTTTCACCCATTCCAGGTCTTTTCTCAGGCGATGCTATCCCATGAACACTTTTATTACCTCTATCCCTCAAGCCTTAGAATTTTTCAAACCAAAAACGCTCAATTTTGTAATTCTAAGCTATTGTTAATGCGGTTTTCAAACTCACAAATCAATTAGGTACACTAACGAGTCACCTTCTACCATTTTAAGTAACCACTTAACTTTGATAACTTACATTGAAAACTAGTAAGGTACCCGATTAGTTCATTAGAATCCAGATGAAAATCAAGGAATACTTCAAATCAAAAAGAATTGAGACGTGTTTCAGATCATGAGAATGAAGATATACCCCAAAATCACACTCGACCCTTACAATTCCCAAGTCCCTTTGTAGTAACTCACCCCATATTACTCAAAATGATTTCTTACGCTTAAGGAATTCAGCCATCAAACAATAAAGCAATAATATAGCCAAGGCGATAACAATCCACCTAAGGAATGTGCGTAGCATTCTATCATAACACAACACAAACATTTAAAACACAAGTATTTTTCTAGTAAGCATAATCGATCAATTGATGAAAGAGTTATGCTTACCAACTGCACTGACAACTACAATATTTACTACATCAAACAATATAACAACCTAAAAGGTGAACGTATCACTTATTCAAAACATAATTTACAACATTAGTATACAAGTCCTACGCCTCTTAGTGACCTTTACCAGTTAGAATAACATTATTCCAACTTTTCAATTGTTACCGAGATACCAATTGGGACTAACTAATCCCAATTATGATTGTTGAGATACCAATTGGAATCTGCTAGATACCAATTGGACTCAACTCAGGGAGACCACACTAAAATAGCACTATAGGAGAGAAGAAAGTGAGATAAATTCCTAGATACCTTGTAGCTTTCTACATATTTAATGTGGAAGTCAAAATACCAATCTGTAGAACTCTACTCGATATTTGCTCTTGTACTGGGAGATCGGTAACCTGAACTCTGATACCATCTTGTCACGAACCAACCCACGGATCATACGGGCACCTACCTAACTCAACTCTAAATAGGATAACCCTTACTGCCCACCCATTTAATTAAGTGTAAAAGTTAAATAAATGATCTTTTAGAGAAAAAAAATCCTTTAATCATAAAGACAACTCTTGTTCATTACATTTAATGGATAAAATAATGCGGAAAAAAATTAACAGTGATTTTCCAAAATGTAATCTAAACTGGTACAAGAGCACCAAGTAATGAAGAAGAGAATCATAGACACAATATCCATATGAGAGTAAAAGATAGGAGCTGTTGCAGAGTAACCATCATCGTACCTACAAAAACCCTAACTGACCTACAACATGGCTATACCCCCAAATGAAAATAGACTAAGTGCAGTAGCAGTATAACCACATGTTTTGGTAGGCATCATCAGCCGATCAGGGTTAGAAACAACTAACAATAATAGCAAATAGGGAGGAAGTTATGACATCAGTTAAACTTTTGGATACTAAACCTTCCCATCTGGTCTATGGCATGTTGCTTTTAACATTTCTTTGATCTACCTGTCATTTAACAATTTTTTGTATCTTTGTCCTTTTACAATTTAGCCTTTCTTGAGATTTCCTAAGTCTTTTTTAATTCCCCTCACAACCAATCCTATGGTTCTACACTTGTCACTATCGTGGCCCCCTACACCACCTCTAACAATTAAGGACAATACTACAATCCCCACTATTCTGGCATACTATAAGGACAAAATTGGGTTGCCTAAAGGTTCCCCATACAAATATAACCTGAACACGACCAAGTTCAATCACCATTTTTTACTCTAACAGATATACAAATATACGATACGTTAATCACACTCAAGCAGATTCTTCAACAAGATTCACCACCACATATACATATACATACTCAAATGGATATGATGAATGCATGCATGCAAAATGTACGTGTCATCTCCTTTATCATTTCAACGTCATTATCAATATCACCTTATTAAAATCAACAACACCATCTCATTATCAACAATATAAGAATATCATCACAACATCATTTCAATATGATCTCAATATCATCATCAATATCATCTCAATATCATCATCAATACCATCTTAACATCATCACCACATCAACATCAATGTCATGCATAATATCATATTCAAATGCAAAATGCAGTCAATAATCATAAGTAATTCCTAAAAGTAAATCACAACCCCTAATTCATGTATAAGCAAAGAATAAAGAAAATCTTTACTTCTATTAACCCCATCGTACCAAAGGCTATTCAAGAACCTATCTTATATATTTGCATTCATGAATATATCTATAAGCATATACGAGAACACATAGAGTCCAGATCCCAAGTGACACCCGACAACTCACACTTATCGACATATGCTCGTACTCCCAGGTCATCACTCATGACCTTTCTAGCCACTCCAATCCTAACTACTATGCCTACCACTCACCCAGACTTACACCAACCCAACAACATCTATCCGGAATACTAAGTCCATCTTTCTCTTTCTCTTCTCTTCTACCTTGGCTATATACATAACTCTATTTACAACTATCCACAACCATGTTTGTACAACTCCCATAACTCTTCCAACCAATCCAAACTTATCACTGCCCTCAGGCCTCTACTACCCACTTCTCTCTATCCTCAATTGGGCCCTACCAAACTTTCTAACAACCTACTCTGGCCTCGACTTATATTATTTAATTCATAGGTCATCCGTACCCTTCTTCTAACCTACTAACTATAATTACATTCATAGACATGACTCTAACTCATGTAAACGCATACTCTTGGACCATTTAGAAGCAACTAGTTCAATAATCACAATGTCTAACATCACATAGTCATAATTTCATCTGATTATTATTATTTCATCCATCCAAACTTCATGCTCGAAGGCGTAAGGCATGAAGTCTCCTGACATTACTATCATTATTACATGCATCTAACCCAAGTATACTATGATCAAACTATAACCTACCGAGTAGACAAATTCCACTGCTACAGAGAGCAGAGAGTTGTGCCATATGCATCTGGCCTCTTCTAATATTGGAATTTCATCAGAAACACCTCAAAATCATCCTCATGGAGCTTAGCCGCCAAATTCTCATTGTTCTAGGTTATATGCTTATTTAGGGTGTTTTTGGAGGAGGGGGACGACATAAAAAGGCTTCAACTGAATGAGGGTTTTAATTAACCCTCGAGCTGGCTACTGCTCGACTGTCATTACAGCGATAGAAGTGCCGCTGCAATAGTGGGTCAGCACTGCTAGCTTAATTTCCAAATTTTCAATCCAGTTAGCTTAAAGCATGGCTTTTTCCTACAAAATAATTTCTAAATGGTTTGGAATGAGGATTTCTTAGTCGTAATATTTTCCTGTGATGGTTTTTAACATAATAATAATTTGGGTCATTAAAGCTTACCTATACCAAAGGGTGTGACGGGTGCCATCACGTACTTTATTTAAGGTCGCGACCTGATAGCATTAGCCGCCATGTACAGTCTTCAAATTCATTAAATGGATGTGAAGATAACCTTCTTAAATAGAGAACTGGAGGAAGTAATATGCATAGATCAACCCAAAAAAGTTGTAATTCCAGTTAAAGAAAAGAAGGTAGACTTGTTAAGTCACTTTATGGACTAAAACAAGTACTCAACCACTGCCATGCAAAATTTTATCAAACAATGTTGACAAATGGGTTCAAGATCAATGAGTGTGATAAATGTGTTTTAAGAATGCTCCAAATCACATTGTCATTGTTTGTTTATATGTTGATGATATGTTGATACTGGGTAAAGACATTTTTGACATAAATGCTACTAAGCATATGCTTGCTAGCAAGTTTGATATAGAAGATTTAGGAGTTGTAGATTTAATTTTAGGAATTAAAATTCATAGGACTCCTCAAGGTCTAGCACCGTCTCTAACTCATTACATCAACATGGTACTTGAAAAATTCAAGTATTTGGACTTCAAAGTTACAAAGATTCCAATTGATGTAAATCTTGCTCTCGCAAAGAACCAAGGTCAAAGCAAGTCTCAATTGTCCTATGCCCGAGAGTATAGTTATACTAGACCTGATATAGGTTGTGCCATAAGTAAACTAAGTTGATACACTAGTAATCCTAATCAAACTCATTGGATGTGATACAAGATCAAGTCCACAACACACAAATATGCACAACCAGCCACGAAAATCAGCCAACCAACACAAGAATAACAAGTCGAACAACAAGTGCTAGTGAATCGAAAAAGCCCCACACGGCTTCACTAGACTTCAAGATCACAAACACAACAACAACAAGATAATGAAAGATAGTTAACTTGACATATAATATTCAAGAGACTAAGAACCCTAACATCAAGAAAGGACCCTAAGACTAATGAATATAAACACCAAGTTCTTACTTAGACCAAGAGGAACTCAATGACCTCAAGATCCTTGTTTCTAGCCAAGATACAACACAAGTGTAACTCCACTTGTGAGTTGCTGTTTTGGAGCTTCCCAAATGGAGGAGAGAAGTCCTTAATGTTACAAGAGTTTTTGTCTTCCAAAATTATAATGAGTGAACTACTCAACTAACCCTAATATGTTCTATTTATATTACAAGGCAAAAATAAAGTAAAATGACCAGCTTGTCCTTGTCTAGTGTGCCAGCCTTGGAGTGTAAGTTTATTACACTTCAAGGTCCCTTTTCACACTTAAAAACATTTAGGTCCTTAGGTGGCTGAATCACCAACTCACACACGGCCATTTGCATGAACAAGGCTTGGAGTTTTTGTAATTCCCGAGCTTGGCTTCGTATGAAAGGTCGTGTACTTGTGGAGCTTGTCCCACCCGTATAAGGATGGAAATGAAATGAGTTTTGGGATATTTAAAATACACTCAAGATTATGCATTGCATTACAAGAAATATCTTGCAGTAGTTGAAGGATATAGTGATGCAAATTGGAACACTGGATCATCTAAAGTAAAATCCACAAGTGGATACATTGCCACCTTTGGTGGAGGAGCAATGTCTTGAAAATCATCCAAACAGACATGCATTACTTGCTCTACAATGGCATCTGAGCTTACAACTTTGGATAACGCTGGTAAAGAAGTAGAATAACTATGAAATTTCTTAGAAGATATTCCATTTTGGCAAAAACCAGTGGCTCCTATATGTATATATTGTGATAGTCATATGACAATAGGACAAGCTGGAAATGTTATGTATAATGGATGGTCACGTCACATATGACAAAGACATAATACCATTAGACAATTACACTCTAGTGTAATTATCACAATTGACTATGTAAAGTTAAAACATAATATGTCAGATCCACTTACAAAAGGTCTAACTAGAGAGGCAGTTGATAAATAATCAATCAAACTGGTATTATGGATGAGAATAAGTCATTACAATGGTAACTCTACCTAGTTAACTGGAGGTCCCAAGATCTAGGTTCAAGGAGATCAGGCAAAGTTATGAATGACAGTTCAACATTGTCTCTAAAATTATATCCATTCTCATGATAAGACAATGTTTAGAAATAAAGATAAAGTGCTAAGACTTTTTAATGTTTCCTAAGATTGATTGATATGATCAAATTGTGTATCTATAGGTTACAAATTTAGGAAATCACCTATGTGAGTGTGAAGTGTAAGCCGCTTCAAGGAGAATTAGTGTAAGACCAGTTCTCTATGCACTCATGAAACCATGCAAAATTCATGGCTAAAATGAATAAAATAATTCGAACCAAGAACAGTTAAGGGTTAATTGTGTGGGATATGTTGCCTAGGTATACATCAAAGCTCGATGGTTCAAGAATATCAAATCTATTGATTGACTAAGTATATTCAATGTATGTTCACTATGGAAAGTTTAATGGAAAACCTACTTACCCAGATGCGATTGATACTTACTTGTAGATCACACAGTGTTTCATGCATAATTTCACGATATATTCATTTTTCATTCATGTGGGGGATTGTTGGGGTTTTAAGGTATGAATTGGGAAATGTTGGTATAAAAAGAATTGAGAAATAAAAGGAATTGAATGAAGGGAAAAAGGAAATGAAAGGTCATTTCTCCCCCATTGGTAGAACAAAGGAATACTTTTGTCCTTGTAATAAGACACATTTATACTAGCTAGTAAAGTATTGAGAAGGAAGTGCCCCCTCACGTCATCATCATCGTCATTCGTTCGGCTCAGCTTCAGCTTTGGCAAATGATGTGATTGATTGATAAATAATTTGTGGAATTAATTATTTTGTTCTTTTTTGATACAAGACAAATGGCCATCATAACTTTTGATGCCATCAATCGTGCCCAACACGTGGAGAATCTGATTTTGGACACCTTGAAGGCGGAGAGTATGCATGGAGAAGTCATTTTGGACACTTAATAAAGCAATTTCGTGGATGGAAGGTTGCTTGGAGGCTTGCCTTGATGACTACCCGAGGCTCCAAAGGATTGCAAGGGTTGAAGTGTGAAGAAGGAGTCCTTACACTCCATGACCACCCCTTATTAAGGGTGTTTTGGTCTTTTTGTGCCTTTTCTTTACACTCTATAGGAGCCCCTTTTCATTAAGGGTAGTTTGGTCATTTGATGTAATAGTTATAAATAGACTTCATTAGTCTTATTTTCTTGTTAGTTCATTATGGATATTTGAAAGACTTCTTTTTCTCTCTTTGAGAATGTAGTGTAGGGCTTGGAAAGGCCAAGTAGTGTAGGGCTTGGAAAGGCCATTATTGATCCTTGCTTAGAAACGGTGGTTGTAAGGCGGAGTTGATTCCCTTAGCGGTCACCATAAGAGTTTGGTGTTGTTATTGCGGGTCTTAGGGGTCTTATCGTTTGATACACGGTTTGGTTCCTATTTCTTGTAATCTCGTATGTCAAGCTATCTATCTTCTTGTAATCTTGTTAAGCTTGTGTTTATAATCTTGAAGTCTAGTGAAGCCGTGTGGGGCTCTTTCGATTCACTAGCACTTGTTGTTCAACTTGTTGTTCTTGTGATAGTTGTTCATCTTGTTGTTGTTGCTGAAATCTTCATATTGTGGGATTGATATTGTATCATTTGGTATCAAAGCAAGGCTGGTTGTTTTCCTACACTACCAATCTTGGGCTATCTCGGTCAAAAAAAAAAAATGAAATCTGTCAAAAAAAAAAAAAATGAAATCTGTCCAAACAAAAAAAACGAAATCTGTCCATCTTGTTGTCTTGGCCGAGAATAGTGTTTGTGTGTTTAGATCTAGGTGTTATTTTACTTGTTTAGTGTGTTTCTAGTGTTGGTTTCTTTCTCACCAACACTAAAAGTGTCTAGATCTAAAGATGAGCTTATAATATTGACCATTGTTGTGGTGACTTGAAGTGGGCCGTAGGTTGTACCTTGTTGATGACCATTGGTGGTTTTTGTGTTATGTTCTTGAAGAAGTTGATGTTGTGTTCTTGAAGGTTGTTGTGGTGTTCATCTTGTTCTTCATCTATTCTTACAACTTAAGACAACAAAAGTTATAAAGTTGTTGGTTGTTGGTGAGAAGACTTGCACACATCTCTTCTTAGACTTGACAACCACTTTTCCTTAAAACACGGAACCTTGTTTTGTGGGATTAGAATAGTCAAATCTTACCTTTTTGAGTTTGAAAAGTTGAAAAAAAAGAGGACAAGACTTTACTTTCCCTCCAAAACCCATGGTCATCCATGACAAGTTGTATTTCATATTGAAATTTCAGATTTGTGACAAATATATTTATATATATATATATATATATATATATATTTGTGTGGGCCCAAGACCAATTGCATGCTGCCACGTCACCATTAAGCTAAAATTTCAGATTCTAAGTTTCATTTCCTTGTTTCTTTAGTTTCATTTCTTGATTCTAGTACCAATTAACAACTAGTAATCACCTACTAGATTGTGAATTGGTTTTTGAATCCATTTTTCTTCGTGTTTTTCGTTCTTTGTGTTTTTTTCTCATTTCAATTCGTTGAACTTCTTTGATTCAAGTTCATAAGTAGATTTTGTTTTGTGTCTTGAGTTGATCAAACAATAATCTATTCCGGTCGCTAAGTAGTGATTGACACCTTATTAACTACCGGAGTATAAGCAACTTTCAATATTCGCCGCTCCAATGGTGAGGATCACAAAGGCGAGTGTATACGAGTGTTGGTGATGTGCTTTTACTACTAATATTGTTTGTTCATTTTGTAGGTACAAGGTGATATAAGGGGAACATACCTTGGTAGCCTCGTATTATGTGACTACAACATGGGAGACTATGACTGTAGTGAGGGATTTTATGGCTACGATGATGTTGTAGATTATGGGGGCTATGAATATAGGCATGATCAAGACATGGGAAGATTTGAGGGTTATGGTTTTGAGGGAGAAAATGAGGTGAATGAAGTGCCAAGTTCTTATGATGAAGTTGGGGCATATGAGGAGTCTTACACTTCCCATTTCGAACCTCGAATTGGTGTAAGGTATAACCCCTCCCTTCGCAAAGCTTATGAGAGCCATGGTGAGAGTGCACGTGTGGAGAATGAAGATTCATATTCTTCACCTTGTAGTACATTTTATCAAGGTTGAAGCGGTGTGAATGGGTATACTAGCTATAGTGTAGGTTGTCCCATGAGAAGAAGAGAGAATACATCTCCAAGGCTGAGGGGTACTCATGTGCCCTTGGGTTGTCCTAAACTCTACAGTGTTGATCCTAGGAGAAGTGTTCACTCCGGAAAGGTAAGCATTGATGGGGTACCGGGCTGCCTCCTTGTGCTAGATGATTGGCGCCATAAGAACTACATCATGCCGCCGATGGTTGACTATTTAGGGTTGTTTCGAGAACCTTTACTTGTTCCATATTCCTTGGATGGGTATAAGGTTACCGAGAGAGTGAGGATTGTCTTCACCCAATTTGAATACTATGAGGAGGTGTGGTGCGATATCTTCCCCTTGACACCAGGTCATGTATGCTTAGGTGCCGATTGGTTTGCACAACATAGAGTTCCAAATGTGCTAAATTGGCCTAAGGTTATAGTGGACCATTGGGGAAATTATCTTTTTACCTCAATTATTCCCAAACCGCAAGGAGATGTGATCACTTACTCCAAGCCGAATGATTATGAGAGACAAAAGATTGAGAGGAGTAAGGGTGTGAAAGGTGGTAATCCGAGAGTGGAAAAAGAAGAGGTTGTGTGGAGTGAAGTGAGGGGGTTGCCACCAAATCATGCTAACTATGTTTGTCCTTTTCTTTCTAAGGACATTTGTGTAGGTACCAACATGGCAAGCGGAGAAGCACAAGGCCAAGGAGAAGTTGCTGCCGAAGCATGTGGGAAACCTTCACACCATGACAAAGAAGAATTTACTCAAGAACTTCAAGGTAAAATCGCTTACTCTTACACTTTTGTGCATGAGAATGATAATTGTGTGACTAGTAGCCCATTGAGTGTGAGTAGTAGCTTACCTATTTGTGAGTCTATTGATTCTTTGCCTCTTGTTGATGATGTACTTGTTGGGAGTGTGGATACACTAGTTGATCCTATTGATGATCGAATTGACTCTTCTTGTAAGGTCAATTTAAGTCCACCTAGTGTTGAAGCCAATGTGTTGAATGATGGTACATCATCTTGTAGGAATTGTGTTGATCAACTTATGTGCGGAATTTGTCCACCACTTGAGGATATGTGTGATGTGTTTAATGGATCTCAAGTGAATGATTATATTGAAAATGTTGATCAAATAAATAGGAGTGACCCCTTTAGTATGACCTCTAGTAAATGTTCTACTCTCGGTATTGCTCATAGGGATAATCATATGCTTGAAACATCTTTGATACTTGATAATGATCTTTTAGAGAATGGATTTGCATGTTCTATATCCTCTTCATGGATAGATCCTTCTCTCTTTAAGTACAATATCTTGTTTGAAGATGATGAGTTCCCTCCTAAAGAACCTAGTGGTGAGAATGACGTTCAAGGTATAGCTTGTCTTGAAAGCTATAGCCTATAAGCCAACCCACTATGGTGTAAAAACATTCCTCTTAAAGATGGAAATCTCTTCTTGGGAGATGAGAGTACTCTAAAGGGAAGGGAATGTGAGGTCTTGGAACGGAATGATCAATTGGGTGATGATAATTCTGATTTGCTTGAGTTCTTAAGAAACCCAATAAGTGATTTTTCCTTGAAAATTAATTGTGGTCGTGATCCTTTGTATGACACCCCACCCATGTTTGATGACTATAAGGGTGAGTTGCTTGCTCGTAAAGACTTAAGTAATAATTCTTTGGACTTTAGTGGTGGTATGTGTCTACTTGAGGGTACTTCCATAGAAAGGGAAGGTGTCCATTATTTGAAAATTACTTCTTCTACTATGTGTGACCTTATTGTTGAGAGTACTCATGATGATGATGTTGAAACTGGTAGTGAGTACCCACATGAGGACACCTTAGTTGAACTTGACTTGAGTGATACCATTCTCCACTCTCTATTTGCTTTTGATGATATGTATGCTATTGTAGAGAGTATATCTTGTAGTTTGGGTGAAGCCTATGGGGAAAGGGAGTATTGTCTAGACCCGTGTCTATGGCTACTCTTTCTATTTGACCCCGGTGCCAAATATAGAAATGGTGATGTTGGCGCACCCAACTTGTTGCTTGGTCTACATGACAAGCAAAGTGTCATTCTTGAAAACCCGAGAGCAAAAGTGTCATTGTTTCCTTGGGGTGATGTTTCTAAATGTGCATCCTTGCTTGACACAATTGTGTTTAAATTACAAGAATCTCAACTTGTGGATGCCAAGTTCTCTATTTGCTTGAAGGAAAGAATGTGGATGTGCTTAAATGCTTTGTCTTCACCCGTGTATGCCTTTATACTTGATTCTCTCCTATACTACCTCTTTGCCTATGATGACATCCATGCTAGTTTTTGATTTGTTTTATGTAGAGGTAGGAAATTTGTTGGTTTGTCCACTTGTATGAATGATAATGCTATATGGATCTTGTGGACATTAGAACCAATTGAGGCTCCACCCTTGGTGTGGTCTCTTGAAGAGATAAAGAAGCAATTGTGTCTTATGGCTCCTAAGATGAAGGTAGTTTTACCTTGTGGATTGTTTGATGCCATTAGGACCTTTGTAGTTTCCTTATCTCTTGGTGATTTAAGTAGCCAAATCCTTTGTGCATATTTTAATAAGTTTTTAATATTTAATTCAAAGGATCCTTGGTTATATTGCAAGTATAAGCAACCTTGGCATGTTGAGATGATTTATTGTGCTAACCCTAACCCTCATGCCATGAGGAGTTTGTATTCGTTTGTCCTTTCTTTGGTTTTGCAAGGTTTGGATTCGAGGTCGAATCCTTTTCAAGAAGGGGAGGATGATACAAAACATATCATAACTTTTGATGCCATCAATCGTGGCCAACACGTGGAGAATCTGATTTTGGACACCTTGAAGGCCGCCGAGAGTATGCATGGGGAAGTCATTGTGGACACTTAATAAAGCAATTTCGTGGGTGGAAGGTTGCTTGGAGGCTTGCCTTAATGACTACCCGAGGCTCCAAAGGATTGCAAGGGTTGAAGTGTGAAGAAGGAGTCCTTACACTCCATGACCACCCCTTATTAAGGGTGTTTTGGTCTTTTTGTGCCTTTTCTTTACACTCTATAGGATCCCCTTTTCATTAAGGGTAGTTTGGTCATTTGATGTAATAGTTATAAATAGACTTCATTAGTCTTATTTTCTAGTTAGTTCATTATGGATATTTGAAAGACTTCTTCTTCTCTCTTTGAGAATGTAGTGTAGGGCTTGGAAAGGCCAAGTAGTGTAGGGCTTGGAAAGGCCATTATTGATCCTTGTTTAGACACGGTGGTTGTCAGGCGGAGTTGATTCTCTTAGCGGTCACCGTAAGAGTTTGGTGTTGTTATTGCGGGTCTTAGGGGTCTTATCGTTTGATACACGGTTTGGTTCCTATTTCTTGTAATCTCGTATGTCAAGCTATCTATCTTACTCTATTATCTTGTTGTTGTTGTGTTTGTGATCTTGAAGTCTAGTGAAGCCGTGTGGGGCTCTTTCGATTCACTAGCATTTGTTGTTCAACTTGCTGATTTTTGAGTTATTTTGTTCCTCTTGTTGCTGATTTCGTGGGAACTTTGTGTTTTGGGATTGATATTGTATCAATGAGTATCCTTAATAAGGGAAGCACACAAAGAAGAAGTAACAAATTCTAAACCAACAACACCATCTTTTCCAAGGAAAGGATCCCCAATTTGACACAAACCGCCACTAATATTAAGGAGATCATATCTCAAGTCACCATAAGACTCAACTAATTCATCCTCATATTTATCAAACAAGACACACATGAACATTTTCATTGATAAGGATTAGGAAACAAAAATTGGGCATCACGTATGTACCAAGGAATCTTTCCAAACACACAAATAGGTTGGGCTTTTAGATTGCAAAGCCCACATAATTCGAGCACAAAAGACATACACCATGAAGAAATCTTGGAGACACTAATACTCTCATGGCATGATATGATATTGATACAATATCAAAACCACAACACAAGATTTCAGCAACAACAACAAGATGAACAACTATCACAAGAACAACAAGTTGAACAACAAGTGCTAGTGAATCGAAAGAGCCCCACACGGCTTCACTAGACTTCAAGATTATAAACACAAGCTTAACAAGATTACAAAAAGATAGATAGCTTGACATACGAGATTACAAGAAATAGGAACCAAACCGTGTATCGAACGATAAGACCCCTAAGACCCGCAATAACAACATCAAACTCTTATGGTGACCGCTAAGGGAATCAACTCCGCCTTACAACCACCGTTTCTAAGCAAGGATCAATAATGGCTTTTCCAAGCCCTACACTACTTGGCCTTTCCAATCCCTACACTACATTCTCAAAGAGAGAAGAAGAAGTCTTTCAAATATCCATAATGAACTGACTAGAAAATAAGACTAATGAAGCCTATTTATAACTATTACATCACATGACCAAACTACCCTTAATGAAAAGAGGCTCCTATGGAGTGTAAAGAAAAGGCACAAAAAAAACCAAAACACCCCTTAATAAGGGGCGGTCATGGAGTGTAAGGACTCCTTCTTCACACTTCAACCCTTGCAATTCTTTGGAGCCTCGGGTAGTCATCAAGGCAAGCCTCCAAGCAACCTTCCACACACGAATTTGCTTTATTATGTGTCCGAAATGACTTCATGACTTCCCCATGCATACTCTCGGGCCTTCAAGGTGTCCAAAAATCAGATTCTCCACGTGTTGGCCATGAATGATGGCATCAAAAGTTATGATGGCCATTTGTCTTGTATCAGATATGAATCAATTTCAAGGTCTACTCAATATGAGAAAAATATCATCATGCCTCCAAGGATCGCTAGGAATAGGAGAGGGTAGGTACATACCTTGGAAACAAAGCCTTGAACATGTTTCATGCACCAACTTGGGCCATGCTTGGTCCTCTTGATTCTTTGTAGGAGTTTTCTTGTTAGGTAACTCCTTCTTTTGATCCATGGGGTTAGATGTTTCACCCCTTGTCATCAAGCATCCATCAATCCTTAGGAGTTTTTTTAGAAACCTCCCTTCATCAACTTTGGAATCCTTAGATAAGAACTAATGTAGGCCTTCGAACCTACGCTTATGAGGGATTTTCTTTGAATCCTTCTTTGGGAACATTTGCTCTTGAACCTGAAAAAGAGAAGTATTGGAACAAGGCAAGATACTAGTACCATGGTTAGAATGTAACAAAGGTTTGGGGTTGTCAAGTTCCACAACTAGGTGTTCCTTGTCCTCCTTCTCTAACTCATTCCTTGTCTCAAAATTCTCACACAACTCCCTTTCTTGAGCCAAGTTCTTCTCCACTTTCTCAATTTCCGCTCTCTTAAGTGCTTCTCGAAGATTTCTCATGACCACTTAACAAGGTTTCAAAGGCACAAGAGTGTACTTTCGTCCTCCATACTTTTCTACTTATAGTTCATCTTCCCTTACATCCTTGATTTTGATGGGTTGATTTTGGTTTAGTGGTACTTGGGGTGGTGGATTTTAGTTTTGTAAAGCTTAGGGTAGTCTAGGGAAGGTGTTTTGAGTATGTCCACTCGAGGAAGCTGGAAAGTTTTGTAGAGTAGAAAGGGTGGAGTGAGTGCAGTTTATACGACCCACCATGTTAGCCATCCTCCCACTCATGTTTGGCAAACCTCCTTGGAGTGTGGTCATTCGACCTTTCATGGATTCCAATTTATGACCTAAGATACAATTTTCGTTAAGATCTTATTCAAAGTGTTGCCATCCATCACTTGTGGTGTTTCCCCATCCGTAGCCATGGTGCCTATTAATAAAAAGACACTAAACACAAACAACAAACAAGTTAACATTAAGAAATCAACCTCACAATCTCTACACACCTTTGTTTGCCTCACAATAGGAGCCACTAGCATTGAAAGATCGTTTCTACTCCAATGGAAGATATGGTGTCAATTTCTACACGTGGTCGGAATGGATTCTTGTTTGAAGATGAATAAATGACTCAAACAAATAAACATGAACTTGAACCAAGAAATAACATCGAAACAAAAAAAAAAGAAAGTACAAAAAGAAATGGACGATGAAAGAAAAATGGACTCAAAGACTAATTAATCAACTAAGTAGATCAAATACTAGTTGTTAATTAGTTTAGGAATCAAGAAATGAAACTAAGATGATGGAACCTGAGCAAAATAGGATTTGAAGTTGTTGAGATACGTTGGGATGAGATGTAGGCCCAGGTCATGACATGCCCTCGCGGATGGGGGTCGCATGTCACAAAATAGAATCTGGAAATGGTGACCTGCGTTGGTCACCTACTGGCACAAATGCCCACCTACTAGCGTAGGTGAGGGCGCAGGTGGCCGGGGCAGAACACCTGAACCTCTGAATTTCCAATTTTTCGTGGGCCCTTTTGGTTTCTCTTTCGTAGTACCTTCCTCTTGTGGAATAATTTTTGGTACTAACACTTTTTGCTTGATTCTTTTGGCCCTTTTTTGGATCTAACAACACCTTTTTGAGGATTTTTCTACTTGAAGATTTGAAGATCCTCAAGAACACTAAGAATACCAAAATTTTACCCTCACTCAAACGAGCTCGAAATTCGATAAAATTTTAAATACGAACTCCTTTCAACCTCCCAAACACAACCCAAGTGAATTTAGGCCTCAAATCCACACCAAAAATTTCAGATTTTCAAACCCATTTGCAAATTTCTTCAAGCTCCAAACTCAAAAATGGTGGATTTTCCAAAACCTCTCCAAATAACACCAAATCTCAGATCTAAGGTCCTTTTGATATGGGAAATACTTTCCAATGACCCTTAACTCTCAATTACAACCTATATTTGGTAGATCTAAGAACCCACTTCACCTTTTCTCCAAGCTCAAGAACTCAACAATGGGGTTTGTTCAAATCCACTCAAATCAAGCCCAAATTTCAGATTCCGACTCAAATAACACTAGAGAAAACAAATCTAGTGTTGAAACTACAAGAAAACACAAAAATATTTTTTGGGTTTTTTTTTTTTAAAAAATAAATTTTAATTTTTTTTTTGAAAAAATAAATTCAATGTTTTTTATTGATTTTTCGATTTTCTAGATAACAAACCCAAGATTTAGAATCGTAAGAATGAATCTAATATCGGCTTTGATACCAAATGATAACGACCAAAATTCAAAAACAAAGAAATAAACTACGAAACTAAAATAACAAGGATAGAATTGATAAAATTGATAGATAGATAGACACAAAGAAGATAACAAAAGGACAACCAAAGGATATATTAAATCCGAAGACCTTCCTTAAGATTATCAACAAGAACCAATATCTTACATAGACCACGAGGGAATCAATCGACCAAGTAACCAATATTTTAAAATGATAGTTCAAAATAAGATAATACTAGCTCTCACACTCTCAAGTGTATGATTCATCATAATTCAACAAAAACTAAGGAAGAAAAGAGAAAATATTACTATTTATAGCCATGGGCCATTTATTACAACAATGGGCCCAAAAGTGACCTATTTCAGTAAATTGGGGCATCCAGCCATGCAGATGGGCCACCTGCTGGCGCATTTCAGGATGCAAATGACATGCCCTCTCATCTTCTAGGGCATGTCTCCATATGCTGGGGTATGTTGGGGCACATGTCACTCTAGCATGTCGTCTAGCTCCTCTTGCCTCCCCAACAACCTATTTGTTGCATTTCTTGACTTCAAGCTACCCTCCATACATGGTATTGTACTCTTGAGGGCTTGAAAAGGGTCCTCCAAATGTGTCCTTGCATCCTTGAAATGATCATGGCTTTGATCCCTTTGTGTTGGCCTTGAATTATATGTCTTAAGAGGTTAATGTCGATTTGGCTTGTATCAAGTAGTGAGATACAATGTTGCTCCGAGAGTTCTTATTAAAGTTTTGAAATGAAAGGAACCAAATACCAATGGTAACGAACAACTAGCCCGCAAAAATTTCACTAAGGGTTTGAACCCCAAAAGTTTAGTGGCCTCATTCAAGAGTTATAGAGGACATCAGGCTTGTAGGGGGTTACAAGTTAAGGATGTTGTAAAGCCAATAGTATTTGTTATAAATAAACTCTCCGATCTCTTGAAAAATTACTTTACCATAAGTATGTTGCAGCTGGTAGTGGTCATGAGGGAAATAAAGAGGATCAGGTCGTATCCAAAATGAGGGATAGAACCCAATAGAGTAAATTTCATGGCACTCACAGACATGATATAGGAGATTGTTGGCACCTCAGGGAAGCAGTTGCAGACCTTTTAAAAGATGGACATCTAATAGAGTTCTTGAGTGATAACACAAAAAACATCTACGACCATAGAACGGAAGGTGGGAAGCCATTGGATAATCCCGATCATCCTCAAAAGATCATTAGTTAAAACCTTGTGGGAGGGCCCCAGGTATGTGTTTATTTATATCTCACTCTTACAAATCCTAATTTTTTTCTCTCTTATCTTAAACAATTCTCTGCAGGAAGTTCATTCTGGACGCTCCGATAGAGAAAACGTTCGACCCTTGAAGAACATCACCAAAAGCGTAGAAAAGGGGGTTCAAAGGATAAACTCACAGAAGTACTTGAGGCATAGGGGAATTCAAACTACAAGCACAGTTACAAGACTTTGAGAGATAATATGATGCACTTTTTTTTCCCTTCATCCAGGTTTTATCCATCACAAGAGGTTTTACTAGCAAGGTTTTTATAGAGGTAGCATAGGGAGGTCCTCAAAAGGTTCAGTTAGTTCCCTATTTCCTAATTTATTGTAATGACCAAATTTCTTGGCTACGGTAGACATTACTGATTCAATGATATAATCTATTTGCCAAAATATTCTCTCACACTTGATACCAACATAAATTGTTCTGAGCAACAATCAATTAAAATTTCCATGACCACGGGCTGTAAGAAGGGATCCTCTCCTGAAAAAGGATTCATTGTCCTGAAGTACTAAGAACCTCCTCTTGGTAAGATCATAAATTCCATAGCCCCAAGCTGCAAAAGGGGGTTAGCTCCCAAGCCATGGACTCAAATCCCCAGAATCATCAAGACTATAAAGTTGGTCAAAACTATATGGACTGTTAGCATGGTCAGAGTTGGTTCTTGAGAATTTTTTATCAGAAAAAGTGAACTATGATGGAGCAACCTCCTATGGTTAGGGACGTAAAAACAATGATGCTCCGAAAAAGTCTCCTAGTTTTGGTTCAAAATAGATCCCAAATCAAATAAATGATTATGGGATAAAGGCATGACCTACTCAATTTGCTACACCCTAAGTAATCAAGAGACATCCTTACTTAGCGGCCAATATATAATGTTTAAAGCTATGGGATTCCCCTCATTAAAAGAGGATAAATGACTCAGCTTCCTAAATAGACAAAGAGATATCATTCCCAATCTAATAAAAACAACAAGTGTAGAGGCAACACTAATAAATTAAAAGCTCTAATTAGGCAGTTACTTCCCCGCGTCACACCTTAGTTCTTTTCAAATGGTCTTGTAAATAAAAGAATACCTCCCAAAGAAGAGATGGGACTCGCGTATAATCATCCCTATAGGTATAGAAGGGCCATACTTCCCTTTCATCTCAATAAAGGAGTGTCCAGGGAAAGTTTCTACTGTTAATAAATTAGGGGATGCTCGATCAAACAATCAAACTAAAAGCATAAAGGAAAGCTAGCAAAATGTGATGCATGATAAATATGATACAAAGCCTACATAGATAGTAAGTCTAGTAAACAAAAGCTTATTTTAAAAAAAGGCCCTAAAAAGGGATCACATTTATTTCATCCCTAACAAAAGGGGATACATATGTTACACTCATCTACTAAAAATTATATAGCATAAAATAAAATTGTGTGCTATAAAGGACTTGATTTTTTTTTAAAAAAAAAAAGTTGGTCACCATTGGACCACAAAATAGCTAGAATAACTCTATGACTAAATGGCTGGAAAAAAAATGGGGAAGGGATTCCCAAGCGAACTCTAAAAGAAGAGTGGTTGAAGTCAATGAGAGTGCTTAAGAGCAAACCCCCAGGCGAGATAGGCCCGTAACTTCGATTTGGATCCAAGATAGTATTTTAACTTTAGATCCAAAGAGATCGCAGTTATCATTCTTGGCCTATAATAATAGGCAAAATAGCAAAACCCCAAGTAATTGCCGCAATCACTGAGGCCATTCATTCACCATCCAAATTGGTCGGGGTTATTCTCACTCTATTGGCTCCATTTTTGCTCAGTCTCACAAAATGGAAATGTCTGGCAAGGAAAGAACACTGGCCCTGGGACACCAAGGGAGAGAGTGGCCAGATAGTAAATGTTTGCACCACTCTTATCCTTGGCTTCACCACCAGCTACTGCCTAACTTTCGTTAGAGACCTCAGTGACCCAAACAATAAGGGAAGTCCAGCATCAAACACAAGAATGAGGGATTAGCTAGGGAAGAAGTGAAGTACAAATATTGGATCCCACCTCAAGGGGTAAAAACCATACAAGGGATATACATTTGTGAGAAAGGCATGAAGATAAATGAGTGGAGAATGAATTCTCAAGTAGTGCAAAGTGGGTTTTTATAGGCAAGGATTTGTGAAATGACTTGATACCATGACTTCTAAATAGCCCATAATGGTTGTAGTGGCCTACTACCTGCTACCTGCTATACGACACAGTAGTAGTGGCCTACTACCTGCTATAGGGGGTTAGGAGAGGCACAAACTCGGGATTTCTCCCAGTTTTGCCTTTTTTTCAACACACCCTCAAATTTTAACATTCGAAATAAACCCATTCATGTCAAGTTCGATATCGGGAGTTCTACTCACCCGAATTCACTTTCAAAAGATTCTATGGATTCCTTATTGACTTGACTAACATAAAATTACCTCCAACCACATAACCTTTAACCAATCCTTTCCCAGATTTCCCCAGACCATATCATGCTCAAATTTCATACAAGACTAGCCTAACCTGAAATTTTTAACTCCCAATTTAGGGAAAACCTTAACCCAAATTTTGGCATGCTAGACTTACCTGTAACAACAGAAAGGATAGTTATAAGATGAACTTAGGAAGAAGCATAATCTTGGTATATTTACACAAATGGATTACTTATGAGTTACGGTTTGAGTCCGGCTTCTTGCATATTATTATTATCTATTATTTCTAAACGCCAAACATCTACTATATTGTTATTATTCATTGAGTTTCAGTTTGAGTCTGGCATTTTTTATCTGTTCTATTATGGATCTAGGGTTGGAAAATTTAGTAGAGATTGGTAAGATTTATGACTATGGCTGGGGAAGGAGTATATGGTACATATATCATGCATCTTGACTCATTTTATGTTCATTACTGTTATATCTAGTTCTTTCTTTAGTTTTACACTTGTTTGTACCCACCATGCTTATGGGGGCTCGATTGGGTATATTTCTCTTTGTATGCGCCTTCTGGGCTTATGAGGGGTCCTGTGAGGTTATAACTAGGCATTTATTTTGCTTTTGGAGTTATTTATATTCAGTTTACCACTTTTCGCTTAGCATAGCCTATTATTTCATTTCTGACCCATATTATTGCCTTCAGTTTATATACCCGCGTTTTATTTATTCTTTTGTTGTAATTGAGTAAGGAGGCCTATGATGTATACTGAGTACCTATGTTTTGGTACTCATAGTACACTTCTGAATCTTTTTCCCTGAAGTAGATCCTAGTACGAGTCACAGTCGTTGATGCTGACTTTGGGTTGTGTTGTTGATCGGAGATTGGGTGAGCTTTCAGAGTCTGGAGTTGATCCTTCTCCTTCTGCTTTCATGATAGTCTTATTTTGTATATTCTGAGACTATGATGTATATTTTGACACTTTCTAGTGTCTAGTACTCATTTTTTATTAGTGGCTCTTGTATTGACCTTACCAGGTCTTGGGGGGGGGGGGATTCAGCTTGGTATTGGTATTTTGTCCTTTTCTTTCTCTTATATAGTATGCTTATGTGTGTGTGTGTATATATATATATATATATATCTACTTTTTTACTTATTGCTTATTACTATCATCTTTATTCTTGTTTTCCTCTATCTTCTGCATGTTAGCCTGTTACTCGCTATTTGGGGCTATGGTTTGGCTTACCTATTGGTGGGTTAAAGTAGGTGCCATCGTGACCTGAGAAATTGGGTTATGACAGGATAACATGATTTTTAATAAAAATTACATGTCACGACATAAAATCATGACCGTAATGGCGCCTATCAAACCCACCACAATAGGTAAGCCTAGACCCAATCCAACATAATAGCAGAATTTAAATGCAAAACATCTTAACTAAAGATAATAAAACCCAATATAGCTTGAAACACTCTAATTTAATGAAAGATACAAAATTTTATATCAATCCTAGATCTGGTTGTCAGAATACAATCCACTAAACAAGAGTAATATAAGAAAATGGTCCAAAATATCTCAAATGCAAAATAAGCAAAAGATGGAAATCTAGGAGATTTTGTAGCCTCTGGGATAAGAGCTGCTACCTTGTCCATATCAAGAATATCACCAACACAACACCAATTCAATGTCAGGGTACTTATACGTAAGGTGCAGAAAAGCAGCAAGGGTCAGTACGGGAACATGTGAACTCAACATGTGTCATTAACCGACCCTAATTAAATAGGGTGGCGAGAGCCAATTAACTTAACCATCCTGAACAACCTCAACATGCACTCAAGAAATACCACTATAGTCTAGTAGTAAATATACATGTATATATGACAATATCCAAATCTAGGTTATCATAGTGAAGAATAAATAACTAGGCGCATAAGTTCAAATATCAGGAATGGTCGATCACATCAAAAGAATAGAAATTAATTCCAAAAGTCCAAATATCAACACACCAAGCCATAACAATCCATCAAATGGGTACGATGAGCATAATACGGGCCATAAATCAGAATGGAGAAGATGGAGATGATAATATGAAGCATGTATGTCCTACTTGTACACACTCGCTGCTCTGTATAGCTAGCTGGGACCCATGGAGGACTGGCCTAGTCTATGAACAGCCCTCTAGATCAGATTCTAGGGCCACATAGTAAACCTTATCGAAGTATAGGCCACTGAGATAATAAATAATTAATATTAGCTCGATCTAGATCCACATAGAGAATAAAAATCAATATTAGCTTGATCCTGAACCACCTATAGGACACAAAGAGAATAAATAATAAATATTAACTCAATTCGGATCCACCCATATGCTACGTAGATAATAAATATTCATGATAATATGCATATGAGGGGGCAAAAAGAAAGGATAGAATGCAATAGAGAAACAGTACCAGTTCATTCTAGCAATAGAGAAACAGTACCAGTCCATTCTAGTACATGCAATTATAACTCCTCATATTAAAGTAATTTTCCCCAGACCATAATAAGTAAAACCCCATGCCACCTGCATGTAAAATAAGTGAAACAAGAACCTATAACACAATTTCCAGGGTGATTATAACATGCATTCATCAATTTCAATTATCATTTTGAAGTCCCTTATTTATTCCTCTCAGTTTCATTGTGTCCATTTTGTCATATCCTAATAAGTCGTTAACCCCAAATTTCTTACCAAAACCACAAACACAATTTCAAGCTTTTTAATAACTTTTCAACATCACGTGTCATGATTAATGAGCCATCTTTTAAACACACATTACCATAGCCACATCCACAATTAAAGGAGATAATCAAAACAAATCATTTGCTTCTTTTAGGCCTGAAATTTACATCGATGCTCGCATAGATGTTCGTCACCTCATCTATACGGGACTCCCAATCCCCATAAATCTTCTAACACAAAACTACCATATAACCACATCAAAAAAGAGTCAAAAAAAGTCTCAACTTGCCTTAAGAAAGCCTGATAGTCAAAAAAAGTCTCAACTTGCCTTAAGAAAGCCTGAAGAATCAAATCAGAGTTTTGCCCTACCGAGTTGCCTCCAAATGAGACCAGTCTATACAAATAAGAGTTGTAGGAAATATAACGAATCTAACAATACCCATATTAACGTACTTAATTTTGGGTTCAAAATTCAATCCAAAAAGTGACCCCAATCCCACAAGGGTAAAGTGGGAATTTTATTAGAAAATCATGTCACCCACAGCTTAGGGAGTTTAAGTCTGAAATCCCATAAAATACGGGGTTGAAATTGAGTTTGAAATCATTAAAATACCATATTTTCTCTTTATCAATAAAACCCTAAAATCCTTGGTTTAAAAACAAGAATTTGAAGGACAAATCACGGGGAAATTAATGGGAAATGATCAAATCAAGCTTTAGAACTTAGCCTAAAGGTGAAATCTCAAAAATCTCTTTTAAATAGCCCAAAATCATGGTCTCTAGGTCCAAAAATAATGAAAAAGGGGTTCAATCCCAAAATGGGATTATTTAAAGATGTCACGTGAAATCTTTTCGCAAACGCAGAAGATCAGCCATGAACGCGACTGAACTGGGCCAGGTTTATCGATAATGTAATCAGTTCCCCACAAATGGAAGGAACCTTGACCCTCATTGATTAGGAGTTTCTTATTACGAATGTGGCCAAGGCCACGAGAATGTGAAGGGAATTTTTTCCTTTTACTAGATTTGCTACAATAGCAGAAAAATAAAGTCAAAAACTCCCCAAATGGACCCCCAAAATACATTCGGAACCCCACCAAAATAATCCAAATATGCTACTAGACCAAATTTGGCGTTCGAGATAACACGATGCAGTCAGAATTTTCAATGGAGGTCGCTAATGTCAAATGTTGACCAAAGTCAACCCTTTTCCAAAAAATTTCAACTTCTCATCTAAAAGCCCAAAATCACACTGAAAGCCTCGAGACCAACCATGCTACCCACCTGATTTCAAATTTACGGAGCTGATGGAACTAACAAAATTCTGATACGATGTTCAGATCTCTGAATGTTGACCAAAGTCAACCTTTCCAACTTAAATACCTTTCAAAACCTAAAACTAACTTAATTCTCACCCAAATGCCTTGAGAATCATGCCACCCACTCTCTCACCCCGCTACATATACCAAAACACGACTATATAGAGTGGTAAAATGGTAAAAATATGCAAAATATGGAAAGTCAAGGTACAGGTTGTTACATCATCCACCACTAAAACATATATTTGGCCTCGAGTGTAAGAGTAAGGAAAGTACTAAGACTGTCGAGCAACTGCAAATACCCATAGAAGACCTCATGCAATTACCTTTAAGAAAAGACATGTTTACAATAGTCAATATCGCTTATTCACCCTAACTGACAAAATCTTCTTTTATCCAAAAACTCTTATGACTGCATCAATAGTAGCCAAAATAAAAACTTTCCTAAATCTGATCTCTATATTCAAACTGTCTCTAAACATAAAAACTAAGTTGATCAAAAACCATAGTTCTGAACTTACTCAGTGTACCTAGCTCATCATAGTTAGTACCAGCCGATAATCATACCAAAATTAAGCTAGTGTTGCTACTGTACCAATAAAATGCAAAGAACCCTTAGAAACACAATGCTAGTCACCGCAATTCTGAACCATGCCTGGCCTCCCTTTCTCTAAAAAGAGGGCCTCTACTATTCCCAAGCCTACTTAAGCCCCTTCTATCAGAATTGGCCTTATCAAGGTTGATAGTGCAGTTTCCAAGTCTGTTAGTACTATTGCTATGAGCTGATGCTAAAGAGTTAGCAATCGATACCCATTCCATACAAATCTTTAAATGTCATGCCTCAACCACCATTCTAACAATCAAATTCCCATGTCAAGCCTTAGAAAAATCACACACTATCCCAAATACTTATTATACTATAACCATTTACCCTTCATATGTCACCAAATGTCTATACAACCCATCACCATAACCTATGCAGTTTTTCATCACCCAAGTAGTATCAATCAACTTAAAGTTCTCAATAACCCTGTAGAATAGAAATTCCCCTTTTGGTAGTACACACATAGGTAAACTGCCATAATATGAGCAATCTAACCCAACATTGAAATGTAACTTACCCACATATCACAGACTATCACCTAAATCAAAGCCAAACCTTTGGAAATGCCATTACCTAATCCGTCATATGTCTGTGTTAAACTAATTCATCTTCCGCTAATAGATGCCCCAAACTTTCTTACCTTGCTTGACATAACCCATTACCACAAATATATCCTAACCACAAAAAATTTGGATTCTAATTCCAACCATGAAGATGATCTCACCATGCACCTATGGATTCCCCAGTACCACACATCTTAGCACTTCACTACTTATTTTTTTCTATCGATCTGATCAGACCTATCACTTAAAATCTAAACCTTACTAGTTACCCAACTCAAAACCACCATGGAACTCATCACCGTACTTGACTGAAACTTTTGTAGAAATGTCTTTTTAAGCATACTTAGTAGTTTACAACCCATCTAAAATACTCGTGATAATATCGGCATAACCTAAAAAGACTCAAGTAACCACGTCGTTCTGACCACAAGTCCAACTTCCTTGAAAATGAACCATTAACCTTCCAAATCCAAAAGTAGATACTCCATTCTTCTTTTCCAAATGTCACATTCCCTCTATCACTTTTTCCATTAGAAGTCCAAATTTTCTTTAAGCCCATTCGAGGAGTGTTTTAGAATACTTTAAGACCTTCCATACAAACTAAGTTGTTACCATAAGTTGTTACCAGCATAGTAACATACTCCAAATCCTGGACACCTAAAAGTCTTCCCTACATTAATAGAATTCTCTAATTGTAAACCTTTCCAAACTAGTTGCATCACAAGCATAATCCATCATAAGGTCTTCTCACCCTAGCCCTAGTTATTACATAGGGTTGACCTTATTATTGATATGCTACCTCAAAACAGAGATGTACTGATTCAACTATGTAAGGCAATTCAGCCATGCACACATATTTCCACTAACACCTTTAGATAATTTCACACAAGTATACCCACTGGAACTTCCTTTATCTACAAGCTCATCACCTAAATACCAATCCAATTCCTTCATTCCCAATGGATATCACTAGCCCACAAGTGAATCTATTAAATACACTTCAACCCATAATAGGGTAATACCTATCATTGATCCATAACTAAAACTCATCATAACTATCGAGAAGATCATAACCAGACCAGACCAAAATTTACCATAACCAGAATAATTGAGTGTACCTAAATATCATATCTCAAAGAGTCACAGTACATGATCGGTTCACCTGATCCATCACTAAATAATCTCTTACCAGGGTAGAAACACAAACAGACATAATAAGGGACTCACCAATTGTACAAGAAGCTGATGCAAGATATGAAGACACATTGAAAGAAGCAAAACAAGAATCATATAAGACTAAAAAGGTTAGACGACATATTGAGACAATACCTATAACAATTACATCTGACAACTCTACCTCTGCCCTCTGAGGAAAAGCATAACAATAAGCTCTATCATCTATTGCTTAAACTATATCAGTGCCACCTCCACAACCAGCTAGTGGTGTATCTTTACCTTCCTGAGATCTATGGGGGTGTTGCAATCCAGGTTGGAGCCTAATAACCCTGGTGAGAACCCCTCTATTTGAGTTATGGGCAATCCTTCTTAAATTGTACAGGATCACTACAAGTGAAGCAACTTAAATAAATATAACCCTTCTAATATGAATCAGAATTACCAAAATGACCTGAATGACCACCAAGGCCTAAAAACCTTAGAGAATGACTATGAGAAGCTTGCCCTGGGCTGAAGGAATCACATCCAGACTGCCCACCCTTGAATGCATAAAGAGCTACCTAAATTGGTCTATGGTGCTGAGACTGAAAATCCCGCCTAAGAGAACCCCTACCTCTAGATGAGGTGTCACTAAACTGATCAGAAGTATATGACCTCTTCTCCCTCAAATCCCTAAACTCCTCATGGCGCATCAACTCAAACTCCTTAGTCGCCTCCACTACCTACTAAAAAAGAGCTCCAGACTAAACTATGTGAATATCACCACTCTAAATTGAATGATAAACCCCTCATAAACCTCTAAATCCTCTGCTTTATTCAAAAGAATAACCACGGAATGGAAAGATAAAACATAAAAGAAAGGCTCATACTCTGTCATAGAAATACCATCTTATCTCAAGTACACAAACTAATGTTTACGTTCCTCTCTCATACTACGAGGGACAAATATATCAAGGAAAGCCAGATCAAACATAGCCCAAGTCACCAAAGGAGAACGTGCTAGCCTAGAATAAATATAAGAGCATTATCACTGCTTTTTGGGTCCAACATCTATAAAGCAGTATAATGAACCTCGTGGGACTCCACTAGTCCCACACTTTATAGTTTCTCATGGTAACTGATAAGAAACTTAGAGATATCCTTATGTTGATCACCTTAAAACTGAGGTGGGTCTATTTTTTTAAAGCACTAAAACTACTGTTGCTCGTCAACAGAAATAGAAGCTCCAACTACACTAGTAGCTCCTACCCCTAGTAAATGCATACCCTCTTACCTTGGTGCTGGATAAACTATTGGACCCTTGTATACTGGATAGAACTGCTGAATCATGGTCTAGAGCCATATCCTAGTTTGAGAACCTTGTGGAGAATTGGCTAACCTGCCTCCTTAGGCTAAACCCTATAAAACACCTAACATCTGAGCAAATATTTCCTGGAGTCCTAGAGTAGTAACAAGATCCGGTAGATCCTGCTTCAAGCTTACGTCCTCGGCGGTCGAGATCTGAACATCTTCTGCCTCATGCTCAAACTTAGGGGACCCATCCCTAACAGGAATCTAAGCAGCCACCAGAGCCCTACCTCTAACATGACCTCTGCCTCTACCCCTTCTATGTCCCTTACCCTATTTATATGTCCCATTATGGGTAGCCAATTCAGGGAAACGACAAGGTACTTAAAACCACCAGTGGTCCTAAGTTAATCCATGGCACTGGTATGATAAGACATATACTGAAGTAATTGTACAAAAACTAAAACAAATTTTTCAATGACTGAACGTAACTAGAATAACTAAACTAAAGCATTTAGTCTGAAATCAAATCTAAACTGAACAATAAGCTAAACTATCTAACTTTCTCTGAAAACCTCTAACTAAACTAATGAGTTACTGGGACAAACCTCGTGCTAACTCTAAGTACTGAAAAGAAATAAATTCTAAAACCTAGCATAGTTAATCTGAAAATTTCCTCGAATGATGAGGACTCACCAAAGCAGTTGTTGAACTTGGCACTAGGAATGTAGCTAATAACACAGCTGAGACTGAGCACCAGAACCTATATCATAATAGGATATAGTGTAAAATAAAGGTATACGGTCAGTACTATCAAATGTATTGAACATGTAAGAAATGCAATAAAGTAAACATACTGGAAACATACTCTAAACTGATTTAGATGAAATAGACAAAACTGGATAAAATAACTGAACTATAGTACTATGACCCAAAAGTAAAATCATAAATTGTAATGTGAAGAATGATTGTAAATCATGTAATAGCTTAATCAAACTAAAATGGTGGATCATGTACAAAATCATGTTAAAACCATTTCTGTGAGAGGTTGTTATAACTGACATAAACTATGTGAGCAACATGAAGCCCAAGGCACAATCCCTGTTGGGAGGGTGCCTATACCCAGCCAAAGGTATAGAAACTATCAGGTGTGGATTCACTAACTGATCCCATTTGGGCTAAAGGTATCACTCTTAACTGGTGAGGACCCTTATCCTATGGTTGCAACATAGTTTTGGGAATTGGGATATCTGGAACCCGTGTCTGCTTGGTATTAAATAATTCTCCTAAAAAAAATTTAAATAAGTTTCTCATAAATATCTATTAATATATGAAAATAAAGCATGAACTAGTTTGATTATTTGTATTTACTGATGTTCTGGAATACTGAACTAGTCATACTAAATTGACACAAAATTCTGATCATAGGATCAATTCATGATAGCTTGTTCTAAATCATGCCCAATTTAATGTAAAACATGTTAAATCACTTGTATGATTTCAAGTAAGGATTTGATAGTATAAATCATCCATAATAGTTTTAATACAAGCAAAAATCATAAGGGAATAAACTATAATTGAATATCTTGGAGTTTGCATAAATGGGTATAAACCCTAGATCATGAAATCATAGAAACTACAATTTAAAAACTGATATTTTAGGCATAAGGGTGAAAGGAAACCCTTATTGAATACCCATATACCTAATTACTGAAGATTCTTGAACTAGAACTTGGGATCTTGAACTTGGAGAGGAACCCTAGGCCTTTATGCTTAAGAGGAACTTAAGATCTTTCTTTTTGAATTCCAAGTTTAGAGGCATAGGAATGAGAATTTAACCGATTGTTTAGCCTTTAACCTCCCTTGAAATAGTATAAAATGATATAGTCTAGGGATTAAATGGGAAAAGACCGATTTTCCCTTTTTAAAAAAGTAACTTGTTTTTGAAAACTTCATCTCACGAGTCAATGTACGACTCATACATTGAACCACGACTTGTGGTCTAACTCATGGGATCTGGGAAGGGTTTGAACTATTTATGGAATGGCTTCCTACGAGTCACTATATGACTCATAGGTTGATACCATGAGTCGTACTGAGACTCATAGTCTCAAAGACCTACCATAAATGGTTTCTGTCTAAGGACCTACGGGTTCTAGGTACAACTCGTACCATATATACCATGACTCATAGTCTGAGTTATGGTTCCTATGAAGGATTTTCAATCCTCTAGAATTTCTCTTTCATTCATTAATACGAGTCAACCTATTACTCATATGTTTGTCCCACAACTTATGGATTGAGTCGTGGTGACAAGAACTTTGGGAAATTGCTAGACACCCTACCACGAGTCATAGTACGACTTATGGTCACACTGTATGACTCGTACAGTGAGTAGTACTGGTCTAGGAACTTTGATTTTTAGCTAGTTTTCTTGTCTAAGTTTGAGTTTAAGCATGGAAAACTTTTGGGGTGCTACAACTTTTTTAAACTCTTTTTTTTTGAAGTGTTGGTGTACTAAGTGATCGTGTAACTAAGGAATGGGTTATAGGAGTCCTATTTAAATGATATGACAAGCATCTATATGGATCTAAATGCCACATCATGGGAATTTGAGACTATATTCTCTATTTTATTTACTAATCTGCTTATGTGAGCCTGTATGTAGTTGTACCATTGATAAAATGCTTGTGTTGCTCACTGATACTTGGTCAAACTTTGTTATTTGAAAGTTAACATATGAATTACTTATTTGATCTTGTTTTCATTGTCCTCATTATATAGTTTAGTGTTCTAGGTTGTTCTTATGTCTATGCTGAGGGGTTAGATCTGGTGAAAGATTGATCTATATTTTTATAGAATTGAGGAAGTGAAAGGATAAATCCTAGTAAAGAGTAATCCAGGATATTTCCAGATAAATGGTTATATAGTACATAATGTCTTTCACCTAGGCATTTATAGGTAAATAGTTATCCGATACATGGTAGGTATATAGACATTGCAAATCCCCATTCGATCTCAACTAGCCAAGGCAGCGGGTATGTATAGGTTTTCTAGCTAGATAAGAGGCATATGCATCGTATCTTGGTTATCTACCAAGTTGATTTGCAGTGTCTGACTTTATTTATTTTTTTTTTACTTTTATCTTCTCTTTATTTTAGATAATACTATGATGTAATCAGTTTATGAATTCATAAATGCTCTTGTACACTTGATATTGAGTCTTGGGGTTGTATTTTATTACTTTCTATACTTGAAATATATAGAAATTTTCATGGTTTGAACTTATAATGGTCTTATTTCAGCATTTGATTATCTTATATTCGTTGATGTTGGGTTGGTGGTTTAGCTTATCTACTAGGGGAGCCTTGGATACTAAAACACTAGAACTTTTGGGGTAGCACTTGTACCAGCTAACCCATTCAAAAATCCCAAAACCTGTTGAATCAACTCTGAAGACATCTGAACTTGTGCTATGCCTCCCTATATGGGCAAAGCATCTCCCTAATTCGGTACTTACCCATCCTCCATTATTACCTCCTTATTCTGAAACATATCGGAAGCATTTTTATGTGGGGGAAGATACAGTGATCTCTTTCTACCTAGGCCTCCAGCAACGTGGGCTCCACCCCTGGTGGGTGCCACCCCTCTACCTCTTCCCTTTTCTCTCCCTCTTATTCTAGCTCTACCCCAAACTACAGCCC
This sequence comes from Capsicum rhomboideum, assembly GCA_031232105.1. Classification (NCBI taxonomy): domain Eukaryota; kingdom Viridiplantae; phylum Streptophyta; class Magnoliopsida; order Solanales; family Solanaceae; genus Capsicum; species Capsicum rhomboideum. Next base: position 60,869,217 of record CP124718.1, read on the forward strand.
CAATGACTGGCTCAAGTACTACTATTATTCTATTTGTATGTGTATTCACCATCTGCGAGACAAGTATGAAAGGAGTCAGATACCAATTTGGATCACCAGATACCAATCGGAATTAGGTGCTAGCACAAAATAAAGAAGAAGAGTAAAACTTTCTAAAGTTCTGTATCCTCTTGAAGAAAAGTACAGATATCTTTGTACCATTCTACAAGACTCTACTAGACTTATTCTTATATGATGAGATCGACAAACCTAGGGCTCTGATACTATCTTTGTCATGACCCAAATAGTCGTGAGTGGCACCCACAGTAACCTTCTGGTGGGAGAACTATTTAACACAGTTGCCAACTTAATCATTAAGACATTTTAAACAAAAATAAATAATAAACTCATTTAAAACAAATATTAACTCTCTAGAATTCAACAAGTGATAAAAGTACAGAATTGACTACTAATTATACTATCCCAAGGAATCGAAAGTCACCATATAATATATTCTAAAATCATAAAACCAAAATATGAATAAATATCTCAAAAACAACTAGTAATGGAATGTCATTGTCCGAAAAAGTGGAAATGATCAATGAGAAGATCCAATGCTTGCCTGAAGATAGGTGCTCACCCTTGGATTGATAAGATGCTAGTCACAAACTAAATCCAAGGTCTCGTATCAGTCGCTGGAACACTTTCTACACTAAACAAAAGAAGAGCACATGTAGTATCAGTACAAACACTATGTATTGGTAGGTATCAATGGCCATCGTAACTTCAAAAACATACATAAACAAATCAAATAAGAGCAACTAGCAATTGAGACATACAAGTAATTACACCACAATTTAAAACTATCCATATAATAATCTCTTACGTAACACAATAACACAATAGTACCATTAATAGTCTACTAACACAATCATACTACCATCTCAAGCTAAGTTAAATCACAACAAAGGAGAGCATATGACCCTCTAATTAATATAAATGTAACCTACCAAGTTATGTTCGTCTAGTAATCTCACAAGTAGTCTTAAGCTACTTTCATTTGGCACAACACTTATACAAAACAACCACACAATCAATGAATGATTGATATAATACATCATGACCATCAACCCGATCATGAAAGTATACACACATATCAAAAGGGGTCTTATATGCCTAATAGTCTCAGTCCATGTACCGTACCAGTGTGGTACCCAACCTTTTGAATATCAAGTTGTAAGTAATACTTGCCAGTGTGATACAAGACAAATGGCCATCATAACTTTTGATGCCATCATTCGTGGACAACACATGGAGAATCTGATTTTGGACACCTTGAAGGCCCAAGAGTATGCATGGGGAAGTCATGAAGTCATTTTGGACACATAATAAAGCAAATTCATGTGTGGAAGGTTGCTTGGAGGCATGCCTTGATGACTACCCGAGGCTCCAAAGAATTGCAAGGGTTGAAGTGTGAAGAAGGAGTCCTTACACTCCATGACCGCCCCTTATTAAGGGTGTTTTGGTCTTTTTGTGCCTTTTCTTTACACTCCATAGGAGCCTCTTTTCATTAAGGGTAGTTTGGTCATATGATGTAATAGTTATAAATAGGCTTCATTAGTCTTATTTTCTAGTTAGTTCATTATGGATATTTGAAAGACTTCTTCTTCTCTCTTTGAGAATGTAGTGTAGGGCTTGGAAAGGCCAAGTAGTGTAGGGCTTGGAAAAGCCATTATTGATCCTTGCTTAGAAACGGTGGTTGTAAGGCGGAGTTGATTCCCTTAGCGGTCACCATAAGAGTTTGGTGTTGTTATTGCGGGTCTTAGGGGTCTTATCGTTTGATACACGGTTTGGTTCCTATTTCTTGTAATCTCGTATGTCAAGCTATCTATCCTTTTTTTTTTGTAATCTTGTTAAGCTTGTGATTCTAATCTTGAAGTCTAGTGAAGCCGTGTGGGCTCTTTCGATTCACTAGCACTTGTTGTTAAATTTGTTGTTCTTGTGATAGTTGTTCATCTTGTTGTTGTTGCTGAAATCTTCATGTTGTGGGATTGATATTGTATCACAGTGTCATACCCAACCCTCCGAATATCACAATATGTGAACATCTCAACCAATATCAATAATAATATGAGGAAGTGAACTAAATATTCCATATTATCTGGACACTTCATCAAATTCAAGGTTCATTATTTATATGAATCAAATCAATTACCAAATCAATTCACTAATCACAAGTATGCTCGAAGGCTAATTCACAATTATTCAACTCATGGATAGGCACAAAAATAAAATTAATTTTATAACTACAATTTAAACCATAACCTACCTCAAACATAATCCTAGAATGTTCTAATTCGCCAAAGCTTTCCCTTTTCTTTCCTTTTCTAACCGTTCTTGATCTAAAGATAGTAAATAAGGAGAAATTAATAATTTATTTTCCATTTACAATAATTAGGAACTAAAACCCATAGATTTTAACCTAGTTCATAGTCTAAACCACCAATTTAGGGTTTTCACCCATTAATCCATCTAATTTCCCCATAACTTACATTAAAGAGGAAGAAATCTATGTTAGGAAGCCAAGTCTAGCAACTTATAACCATTTACAATTAATTTTAAGCCTACCCAAGGGCAATTCTATTCAATGCATCTTTTTCAGGGCTTAACCCTTGAATTTCTTCCTAACATCATGATTCTTGTGATTAAAGGGATTAATCTATGAAAGAATGGTGGAAGAATCTTACCTCAATGATAGAAATAACCCCAAAAATAGAGAAAATTATCTCACAACACCCTTGGATGAAATTTGGAAGTTTTTAGGGAGAAAATAATGTCAAAACTTGGAACCAGGCAATAAAACTGCATGACATCCTCTATAGCAGTACCGCTAAGCGGTACTTCACATAAGTTGTGGATCACAACAGCTAGCAATTCCATTGTAGGGAGCCCAGATCCCTACAGTGGAGCATAAATAGTAGCTTTGGAGAATTTTATATTTTCCCCCTTTTTACAACACAGACTTTGTTTTTCAACAATACAAATTTATCCTATCGCCACAAATACTATAACCGGAGTTGTATATACCAAAATTTTATTATGTAAGTTTCTATGGATCACTAAAATCCTTATATATCACACCACACCTATAAAAATCAATATACCAACCACAATAAGACACAAAGGATCTCTACACAACACTCAGATTTCATCTGAATTTACCCTAGCCTGAGATTTTCATAACTCTCATTCTAAGGGAAGCTCTACCCAAACTTTTATACCATAGGTAATTCTATAATGATGAAATGGATCATTACACTGTACCATCCCAAGAGATGTGTGAGATAAGAACATACTAAGATATGTTGATGAGAACAAAGAATATACATACTATTCAAATATTGAGTTGCTCGAGTCTTATGTTAGCTTATGGATAAGTAGTTATGTTGTGGAGCAGGTACTATTTTGGTATGGTGCATAGACCCTAGATCATCCCCTGCATCTCATGACTAATTGGGCAGAAATAAGGCCCTTTAGCATGTGTGTACAAATGAGTGATTATTATGAGTCCTAATATGGTTAGAGTGAGATTGATGAGATAGAGGCTATACAACTGTGAAATAAGTGTGGACAAGATCCATATTTTGAGATGTGATTGCTTTTAATTACAAGGTTATGTGATGGCTTGATATGTCTATTTTGGTGACTTATATGTCCTTGATTGTTTGACTTTGATGTGTCTGAATATTTGGTTACTACATATTATTATTATGGACTATTTGATTTTTCATACTGCTGGAGTAACTTGATTTATGTGAATATGCTCTCAATTGGTTGATCAAGTCATTAATTGTTTCCTTATTTTTTGAGATTAAATGTATGTACTATTGTGCCTTATTGTTAGGTTGATTTAGGCTATGGGTAAGGAATCTATAATAGGTGATAGGTGACTTGAGAGTAATATTTGATGATATTTAAATTGTTGAGTGGTGATAATAGGTGTGGGTAATTTGATGATGCTAAGTGTTAGTAACTATGTTAGTGGTTGTCGAACTTATCGCAAGTGAAACAAAATGCTTAGTAATATTTACTAGGGTCTACTCAAAATAAGAAACAGAATTCAAAATCATCAAACTTGTTGAGAAAACATAATAAATGGTGTGAAATTAGGATGCAAAGTTATTGCACAAGATTGTCTGTTGATTATATTGATTATATATGGTGTTGCATGAACTAATCCTAGTCAATCAATAATGCCTACCAGTATGTGTGTTGTACTGATACTACTCTTTATATACTCTTTTAGGGTGTAGGTGTGTTACAGGTTGATTGATCCTTCTTGTTTAAAGTGGCAAGTGTCCATCATCAACTTTTGCGTACCTCATTCCTCAAGCGGAAGTTGTGTCTTTTATTTTCTTGTCATTACTCTGTATTAGAAGCTCTTGTACATGTCTAGGCTAGGTTCTTAGGGAATGTTGTATTTTTTTGAATTAAATACTTGTATGGTTTTGAAGATATTAAATATGATTATGAGTTTTCAATTGAATTGATTATTATAACGATGTTGTTTTCAAGAAATTTTGCTTAAAATGATTGGGTAGTAAGAGGTTCTCCAATCAAGTTAGAATTGAATAGGTGCTCGTATGATCTCATAATTTGAATTGTGGAAACATACCTAAAGCATTATTTTTCGTTGAAATGGTAAGTTCATTCTTACAATAATTACACGTAGTTTTAAGTAGCCCACATCCTTCAATCCTAGTAAAATGATTCCATGCTTGTGATCCTCGATCACTGTTTTTTATTTTAGGAAAATTTGGTTTGATCATTTTTTCTTTTGAGGTGGTTGAGGAGGAATACCTACTTTTGAAACTATAGGTTGTATCTTATACTTTTCCATGATCAAGTACATGTTATGCCAGCAAAACCAGAAATGAAAAACTGATAGGGAAAAATAAAGTTCTAAGCCCACAAAGAACCGTGTTTCCTTAAAGAATTTAATCCCCTCATAATTGCCCAAGGTTTGGATTAATTCTTCCCAAGATAAAAATAGAACACTATTCTGTAATACTAGCAATAGAAATTACAAAACTTCACGAAATCAACAAATGGAGTAAATCACACTTACTATTATTTCTTTGAAGAAAAACTTGCACAGAAGATGAAAAAAAATATCAGTCTACTTTTATTTTAGTAAGGAGTATTTTTTTTTTTCCAGTTATTGAAATGAGGCGAAGCCTCTGAAAATATATAGTCACTAATAGGTGCAAATATACCTATTCAAAAAAGATATGTCATTTAGGAATAAACATTCTGCTCAGAATAAATACACCTATTAAAGAGGGTGTTGTTTGGGAAGAGAAATGTCTGTTCAGAAATATACATGACTATTAAAAAATGATACAATATCAATCCCACAATATGAAGATTTCAGCAACAACAACAAGATGAACAACTATCACAAGAACAACAAGTTGAACAACAAGTGCTAGTGAATCGAAAGAGCCCCACACGGCTTCACTAGACTTCAAGATTATAAACACAAGCTTAACAAGATTACAAAAGATAGATAGCTTGACATACGAGATTACAAGAAATAGGAATCAAACCGTGTATCAAACGATAAGACCCCTAAGACCCGCAATAACAACACCAAACTCTTATGGTGACCGCTAAGGGAATCAACTCCGCCTTACAACCACCGTTTCTAAGCAAGGATCAATAATGGCCTTTCCAAGCCCTACACTACTTGGCCTTTCCAAGCCCTACACTACATTCTCAAAGAGAGAAGAAGAAGTCTTTCAAATATCCATAATGAACTAACTAGAAAATAAGACTAATGAAATCTATTTATAACCATTATATTAAATGACCAAACTACCCTTAATGAAAAGGGGCTCCTATGGAGTGTAAAGAAAAGGCACAAAAAGACCAAAACACCCTTAATAAGGGGTGGTCATGGAGTGAAAGGACTCCTTCTTCACACTTCAACCCTTGCAATCCTTTGGAGCCTCGGGTAGTCATCAAGGCAAGCCTCCAAGCAACCTTTCACCCACGAAATTGCTTTATTAAGTGTCCAAAATGACTTCTCCATGCATACTCTCGGCGACCTTCAAGGTGTCCAAAATCAGATTCTCCACGTGTTGGCCACAATTGATGGCATCAAAAGTTATGATGGCCATTTGTCTTGTATCATCCTCCCCTTCTTGAAAAGGATTCGACCTCGAATCCAAACCTTGCAAAACCAAAGAAAGGACAAATGAATACAAACTCCTCATGGCATGAGGGTTAGGGTTAGCACAATAAATCATCTTAACATGCCAAGGTTGCTTATACTTGCAATATAACCAAGGATCCTTTGAATTAAATATTAAAAACTTATTAAAATATGCACAAAGGATTTGGCTACTTAAATCACCAAGAGATAAGGAAACTACAAAGGTCCTAATGGCATCAAACAATCCACAAGGTAAAACTACCTTCATCTTAGGAGCCATAAGACACAATTGCTTCTTTATCTCTTCAAGAGACCACACCAAGGGTGGAGCCTCAATTGTTTCTAATGTCCACAAGATCCATATAGCATTATCATTCATACAAGTGGACAAACCAACAAATTTCCTACCTCTACATAAAACAAATCCAAAACTAGCATGGATGTCATCATAGGCAAAGAGGTAGTATAGGAGAGAATCAAGTATAAAGGCATACACGGGTGAAGACAAAGCATTTAAGCACATCCACATTCTTTCCTTCAAGCAAATAGAGAACTTGGCATCCACAAGTTGAGATTCTTGTAATTTAAACACAATTGTGTCAAGCAAGGATGCATATTTAGAAACATTACCCCAAGGAAACGATGACACTTTTGCTCTCGGGTTTTCAAGAATGACACTTTGCTTTTCATGTAGACCAAGCAACAAGTTGGGTGCACCAACATCACCATTTCTATATTTGGCACCGGGGTCAAATAGAAAGAGTAGCCATAGACACGGGTCTAGACAATGCTCCCTTTCCCCATAGGCTTCACCCAAACTACAAGATATACTCTCTGCAATAGCATACATATCATCAAAAGCAAATAGAGAGTGGAGAATGGTATCACTCAAGTCAAGTTCAACTAAGGTGTCCTCATGTGGGTACTCACTACCAGTTTCAATATCATCACCATGAGTACTCTCAACAATAAGGTCACACATAGTAGAAGAAGTAATTTCCAAATAATGGACACCTTCCCTTTCTATGGAAGTACCCTCAAGTAGACACATACCACCACTAAAGTCCAAGGAATTATTACTTAAGTCTTTACGAGCAAGCAACTCATCCTTATAGTCATCAAACATGGGTGGGGTGTCATACAAAGGATCACAACCACAATCAATTTTCAAGGAAAAATCACTTATTGTGTTTCTTAAGAACTCAAGCAAATCAGAATTATCATCACCCAATTGATCATTTCGTTCCAAGACCTTACATTCCCTTCCCTTAAGAGTACTCTCATCTCCCAAGAAGAGATTTCCATCTTTAGGAGGAATGTTTTTACACCATAGTGGGTTGGCATATAGGCTATAGCTTTCAAGACAAGCTATACCTTCAACATCATTCTCACCACTAGGTTCTTTAGGAGTGAACTCATTATCTTCAAACAAGATATTGTACTTAAAGAGAGAAGGATCTATCCATGAAGAGGATATAGAACATGCAAATCCATTCTCTAAAAGATCATTATCAAGTATCAAAGATGTTTCAAACATATGATTATCCCTATGAGCAAAACCGAGAGTAGAACATTTACTAGAGGTCATACTAAAGGGATCACTCCTATTTATTTGATCAACACGATTCCCACAAGATGATGTACCATTATTCAACACATTGGCTTCAACACTAGGTGGACATAAATTGATCTTACAAGAAGAGTCAATTCGATCATCAATAGGATCAACTAGTGTATCCACACTCACAACAAGTACATCATCAACAAGAGGCAAAGAATCAATAGACTCATAAATAGGTAAGCTACTACTCGCACTCAATGGGCTACTAGCCACACAATTATCATTCACATGCACCAAAGTGTAAGAGTAAGCGATTTTACCTTGAAGTTCTTGAGTAAATTCTTCTTTGCCGTGGTGTGAAGGTTTCCCACATGCTTTGGCAGTAACTTCTCTTTGGCCTTGTGCTTCTCCGCTTTCCATGTTGGTACCTACACAAATGTCCTTAGAAAGAAAAGGAAAAACATAGTTAGCATGATTTTGTGGCAACCCCCTCACTTCACTCCACACAACCTCTTCTTTTTCCCCTCTCGGATTACCACCTTTCACACCCTTACTCCTCTCAATCTTTTGTCTCTCATAATCATTCGGCTTGGAGTAAGTGATCACATCTCCTTGCGGTTTGGGAATAATTGAGGTAAATAGATAATTTCCCCAATGGTCACTATAACCTTAGGCCAATTTAGCACATTTGGAACTCTATACCTTACACCAATTCTAGGTTCGAAATGGGAAGTGTAAGACTCCTCATATGCCCCAACTTCATCATAAGAACTATCATAAGGCCCTACATGATCTCCATATTCACCATAAGAACTAGGCACTTCATTCACCTCATTTTCTCCCTCAAAACCATAACCCTCAAATCTGCCCATGTCTTGATCATAGCTATATTCATAGCCCCCATAATCCACAACATCATCGTAGCCATAAAATCCCTCACTACAATCATAGTCTCCCATGTTGTAGTCACAATAATACGAGGCTACCAAGATATGTTCCCCTTATATCACCTTGTACCTACAAAATGAACAAACAAGATTAGTAGTAAAAGCACCTCACCAACACTCGTATACACTCACCTTTGTGATCCTCACAATTGGAGCGGCGAATATTGAAAGTTGCTTATACTCCGGTAGTTAATAAGGTGTCAATCACTACTTAGCGACCGGAATAGATTATTGTTTGATCGACTCAAGACACAAAACAAAAAAATCTACTTATGACCTTGAATCAAAGAAGTTCAACGAATCAAAATGAGAAAAGCAGACAAAGAACGAAAAACACGAAGAAAACGGATTCAAAAACCAACTCACAATCTAGTAGGTGATTACTAGTTGTTAATTAGTACTAGAATCAAGAAATGAAACTAAAGAAACAAGGAAATGAAACTTAGAATCTGAAATTTGAGCTTAAGCTATTTTGGTGAAGTGATGATGTGGCAGTCCTTGGTGGTGACGCGGCAGCCTTTGGTTGGTTGATGTTTTTTTTTTTTGGTCTCAAATCTGAAATTTTCAATACTCACACAACTTGTTATGGAAGACAATGGTTTTGGAGGGAAGGTAAAGTCTTGTACTCTTTTTCAACTTTTCAAACTCAAAAGGTAAGATTTGACTATACTAATCCCACAAAACAAGGTTCCGTGTTTTAAGGAAAAGTGGTTGTCAAGTCTAGAAAGTGATGTGTGCAAGTCTTCTCATCAACAACTTTATAACTTTTGTCTTACAACCTTTTGGATCTATTTTATACTTTTGTTGTCTTAAGTTGTAAGAATAGATGAAGAACAAGATGAACACCACAACAACCTTCAAGAACACAACATCAACTTCTTCAAGCACATAACACAAAACCACCAATTGTCATCAACAACATACAACCTACGGTCCACCTTTCAAGTCACCACAACAATGGTCAATATTTTAAGCTCAACTTTTAGATCTAGACGCTTTAGTGTTGGTGAGAAAGAAACCAACACTAGAAACACACTAAACAAGTAAAATAACACCTAGATCTAAACACATAACAACATTCTCGGCCAAGACAACAATGGACAGATTTTCTCCTTTCTTTTTTTTTTTTTTGTTGACCGAGAGCAAGCCCAAGATGGGTAGTGTTGGAACACAACCGGTCTTGCTCTGATACCAAATGATACAATATCAATCCCACAACACAGAGTTCCCACGAAATCAACAACAAGAGGAACAAAATAAATCAAAAATCAGCAAGTTGAACAACAAATGCTAGTGAATCGAAAGAGCCCCACACGGCTTCACTAGACTTCAAGATCACAAACACAACAACAACAAGATAATAGAGTAAGATAGATAGCTTGACATACGAGATTACAAGAAATAGGAACCAAACCGTGTATCAAACGATAAGACCCCTAAGACCCGCAATAACAACACCAAACTCTTACGGTGACCGCTAAGAGAATCAACTCTGCCTTACAACCACCGTGTCTAAACAAGGATCAATAATGGCCTTTCCAAGCCCTACACTACTTGGCCTTTCCAAGCCCTACACTACATTCTCAAAGAGAGAAGAAGAAGTCTTTCAAATATCCATAATGAACTAACTAGAAAATAAGACTAATGAAGTCTATTTATAACTATTACATCAAATGACCAAACTACCCTTAATGAAAAGAGGCTCCTATGGAGTGTAAAGAAAAGGCACAAAAAGACCAAAACACCCTTAATAAGGGGTGGTCATGGAGTGTAAGGACTCCTTCTTCACACTTCAACCCTTGCAATCCTTTGGAGCCTTGGGTAGTCATCAAGGCAAGCCTCCAAGCAACCTTCCACCCACAAAATTGGTTTATTAAGTGTCCAAAATGACTTCCCCATGCATACTCTCGGCCTTCAAGGTGTCCAAAATCAGATTCTCCATGTGTGGGCCACGATTGATGGCATCAAAAGTTATGATGGCCATTTGTCTTGTATCACTCATGGTGATGATCTTGAATCTAATAGTGAGTATGTGTATGAGGACACCTTAGCTGAAGTTCATTTGAGTGATTTGGGAAGTTGCTTGAAGGGAAGAGTTGTGATATGCATAAATTGTCTTTTCTTATGTTCTTGTGTATTTATATTTGAGAGCTCTTTAGATGAGAATATCTTCCTTAGCTCTTTTCTTTTCTATCTCTTCGCCTATGATGATAACCATGCTTATGTTAAGAATGCATTTTGTGTGAGCATAGGTTGTCATGAAAGGAAGGGTAATTTGCACCCTAATGACTTGACTCCATCCCTGGTTGTCCCAACTTGTGGTAACTTGCTTTCTAGCTTTCTTGAGCCAATTAGTACTCTTGCATATGGAAACCACTTGGATGAGACTCATACTTTTGATTCCTTTCTCTACTACCTCTTTGCTTACAATAATACCCATGTTGGTACATGATTTGTTTCCTATAGAGGTAGAAGTATGTGGGTCTTTCAACTTTTTGACCCAAATGAACCCTTTGGGGTGCTTGCACCACTTTTGGTGTGCTCTTCTTGTGAGACGGTGAAACAATTATGTCTTATAGCTCTAAAGATAAATGAGATACCATCTTTCAAAGTTATTGAGGCCATTAAGACCTTTGTAGTTTCCTTGTCTCATGATGTCTATTATATTGTAACACCCCGTACCTTCCCGACCCTACTTGACAACCTTGAACCATGTTTACCCTAGGTTCGAGAGCAATAAGTACGTATTTTGCATTGTTATTGATGGAACATTCGATATTGTGCTAGTAAGTGTGAATAGACCTTTGTAATAGGTGGTGTTTGTGACTTTGTGGAGAATTTGCGGGGTGAAAAGTGAGGTTTAAGGGACATCCAAGCAAAGGATCTTAAAGATAAGAGATAAGCAAAAGGTTGGGACTTGAAAGATCCAACCAAATCCGCAAAGAAAAGTCAAAATCAAAAATTTGGCATGAGGCGCTGCAGGTGGCGTGCCAGGCCGCTTTGGCCTAAATATTTGTTGGAACAAGCAGCAAGGGGGCACGCCCAAGGGCGTGCTAGGCCGCCCCTGCCCACCTTTCTTTTGCTGAAATTTTCTCTAAGTGGCAAGGGCGCTCGGGAGCGTGCCAAGGTGCTTTTAGCCTAATTTTTTCTACGATTATAAGTATATAAAAAGGACTCTTGGGTTATGGTGTCACTATTCAATCATATTAGGACTACTCTCGAGCGCATTTAGCATCCGGGTTGGGGTTAACTCTTCGTCACAAGTATTTATCAAAAATGTTCAATGAAGCCATGAGTGACTAAAATTTCTATTTTTGCGATTGAGGCTACGAACGGAAATCTCGTAAGTGAATATTGTCGTGATGTTATGGAATTATTTAAACATGAGATATATGGTGGATTATACATTGGATTTGGTGGGCTAAGTGGATATATGTTATTGGTTTCAATTTAAGGCTCAAAAAGGATTAAAAGACAAGGCCCAAAAGGGCAAAATGACCCATTCTTCCATGTTGACTATATAGACATGGCATTTATTGCCAAGGAGTGGCTAAGGATGAATTAATAGGCTATATAAAGGCCAAAAATCAGATTTTATTCACATAAAACTCTCATGCCTCTTTAGATATTACTCAAATATTTCTCTATTTTCCAAACCCTAAGGCAACCATTTTCTTTGGACACTTTGGAAAAGATCATCACTTTGTAAGCTTGGGTAAGTGTTTATTCTTGTGATTTAATATATTATATGCATGAGAAATTGTGTAGATCATGATGGTTGTGTTGGAAAGGTTGAATAGGACACTTTTGCCCTTTGATAAAAGATGTGCCATCTTTGTGAATTAAACTTGAAAGGTGACTTGTGGTTTTGATGAAAGTGCATGGTATGGATGAAATATCAACATGTATGGTTTGATTATGTTTCTAAACTTGTTATCTATAAGTGTAGATTATGGGATTTTGGTCGATATATTGTTATTAGGTGTATTGAGGTGATTTGATGGAGTAATTGTGACGTCGTGTTAATGAAGAAATGTGAAGAATGAACTTGGTATGAAATGCTATTGGGTTGTGATATTTTGGTCAATGTTGGGCATGTTGTGGTATTATTGGTATGACAATGCCGTAAATGGTATTGTAAAGGGGGAAATGACATTTTAAGGCAAACATGTAACTTATTGTCGTCTTATACACTTGGAAGGTAGTTGATTGTTAATGTAAGCTCTATTATGTACTCGTGTTGTAGAGTGAAACGTAAGGAAGGAGCTGTACTATTGTATTCACATATAGGATTGAATATTTATATTAGAAAGACAAGGTATGTAAGGTTACTCTTACCATGTCCTTCTGCAACATATATTGTTCCCATTGTCATTGTATTTGTTCCATTCCGAAATGTGCTAAGGCATTTGATTTCAGGCTGTCATGTATTGTTATTCACATGTTCTTTATTCGTGGATTAGTTGTTATTCATAAGTCTCTTAATCATGAAATGATGTTCCAAGCTCCAATAATGTTGTGACTATCAACATATCAATCTCTCAAAAGTAAGAAATAAAGTAATTCATATTTGTTGGTGGTAAGAGTACGAGTGGTAGCTCTAGAGGCATAAGCCTAGCTCGAGCCGATCCCGAGATTATTGGATCAGGGGGTAGTCCTAGAGGCATAAGCCTAGCTCGAGCCGATCCCGAGATTATTGGATCAGGGGGTAGTCCTAGAGGCATAAGCCTAGCTCGGGCCGATCCTGACAGGTGGTAGCTCTAGAGGTAAGAACCTAGCTCGAGCCGAACCTGATATATTGGATTATGGGTGGTAGCTCTAGAGGTAAGAACCTAGCTCGAGCCGAGCCCGATATCTTAATTTATGGGTGGAAGCTCTAGAGGCATAAGCCTAGCTCGAGCCGATCCCAACATAATGTTATGTTATGTTAAGACCCACTAATTAGTTGGGGCTCGGGTACGATGTGATATAAGTGATGAGGAATAAACAATAGAAGCGAAGAAAATAATTAATGTAAGGTACATGGTTCCACATATGCAGATCGATGGGTTATTCATATTGACTATTCTCTTACATTTTGATTCCATTGACGTATTTATGATAGTTTTATATGGCCTTACATACTCAGTACATTCCTCGTACTGACCTCCCTTGGGCTTACTTGTTGCACGCGCAGGTACTAGTAGACCTCCACGGTAGGTTGCGGATCATTTGTGGACTATTGGTGAGCTCCAGTTGGTTCGAGGCTTTTTGAGTTGCTATGTACATTTATTTTGGTATTGTATATGTGTATAGAGCGGGGTCTTGTCCCGACTCTAGGTTGGTTATGGTTATGCATCTGTAGAGGCTTTGTAGATGTTGTGGGACAGATGAAGAAAATGTAAGAAACGTATGTTTTGTCTTGATGGCCTCAACAGCCACGTTTCATAGTTATCATGTATTTTCCATGGTTTTCGCTATTGGCATCATATATCTATTTGTGGTGGTGATGTTTATTGAGTAGCATGCACATGAGTGTATGAGAATGAAGATTGGTTCTCTCGGGCCTTAACGGCTTCGGGTGCCAGTCCGCCTCATTGAAATTCGGGGCGTGACAAAAGTGGTATCATAGCAGGTCGTCCTAAGGGTGTCTACAAAGCCGTATCTGAGTAGAGTCTTGCTTATGGAGGTGTTGTACACCACATTTATAAGTTGGGGGCTACGGGACATTTAGGAGTTGTTTCTTTTCTTGATTTCTAGATCGAGCAATAAAGCCAAAAGTGTAAGTGGAAAATCATATCTGACCATGGTGATTGGTTTTTTTTGATATAGTAAACTGTCGATGACAAGAAGAGGTAAAGGCCAGGGTAAGCAGGTTGTTATGCTTGCTGTAGAAGGATCGAGTAGATCACCATCTGACCCAGCTAGTCAAGGTGGTGCTGACACTGAATTTGCATCGCGAGCTTCTTCAACTTTTCCAGCTACAGAAGAGCCGATAAGGAGAGAAGTATCTTTGAAACTGTTTGATAATACTATTGAGCAAGATTTAATGAGTGCGGTGTAAATATTGACCCGTGTAGTTGCTGCACAAGCTCAAAGACAAGCTCTTGTGCAGCAGAAGGAGAGACAGGGGCAAAGGAGAAAGATGCAGGAATTGGAAGTAGGATCGTCAAAGAGGGCTAAACCCATGGGACAGTTCATGGCGTCCCAAGGAGGATTTGGGCCTCAGAGTTTTCCCAGACCGCCTAGGCCATCATTTCCCCATTCCACAGCAAGTACTCCCCCTCTTTTGCAAGGGCTTAGAAGCAACCAGTTTGGGCAAGAAAGTGAGATTCAGGATTTACGGACAGTGGGGTATCGAGCACGAGAAAGTATGAGTCAATCGAGGTCTCCTCGTCAGCAGTGTCAGCGCTGCGAGAAGTATCATTTAGGTGAATGTCGGTTGGGAACAAATGTTTGCTTTTGGTGTGGCGTGTCAGGGCACATAGTGAGAGAGTGCCCACAAAGAGGCATGGGTGGTATGACACGACCTACGGTAGCCGCCGTTGCGTTATCATCGTCAGATGTACAACCTGCTGGTCATGGCAGAGGTGCTAGAGGAGCAGCTAGTTCTAGTGGCATTCAGGGTCGTACCTAGTCCGTGGCGGATAGGCAAAAATTTGAGGCTTCTCCTGATGACGTGACAGGTATATTATCTGTCTTTTCACGTAACATATTTACATTGATTGATTCGGGTTTTACCCTATCATATGTTACTCCACTGATTGTTGAAAAAATAAAAATTGTGAAAGGACATTAGAATTTTTAGTTAATCCATTTGAGGTATCTATACCAAAAGGTGAATCTATTGTAGTTAAAAGAGTGCATCATAATTGTGTGGTAACTGTGTGTGGTCATGATACATTGGCTGATCTTATTGAATTGAAAATGGTGGATATTGATGTTATAATGGGTATGAATTGGCCGGCTTCTTGTTATGCCACGGTAGATTGCCGGGCTAAGATACATTTTCATTTTCCACAAGAAGATGTTCTTGAATGGAAGGGTAAGGTGGGGGCACCAAGAGGAAAAAATTATTTTTTATCTTAAAGCAACGAAATGATAGCCAAGGGGTATATATGTCATTTAGTCCAAGAGCAAGAATACTGATATGAAACCACCAAGTTCTCAATTGGTTCCGATGGCCAATGAATTTCTTGATGTATTTCCTGACGATCTTCCAGACTTACCCCCAAAAAAGGAAGTAGAGTTTAGTATTGAAGTGATTTCAGGCATTCTGCCTATCTCTATTCCTCAGTATAAAATGGCTCCAGCAGAGCTACGGGAATTAAAAAGAACAATTAAAAGATTTGGTAAACAAGGGATATGTAAGATCGAGTATGCCCTTTGGGGTGCATCCATATGAATATGAAAAAAAATGATGAAATGGCACATTGAGAATGTGTATTGACTATTAGAAACTGCATAAGGTAACGATCAAGAACAAATATCCCTTCCCTAGAATTGATGATCTAGTTAGCCAATCACAGGGTGCCACATATTGACAAAGATTGACTTGAGATTGGGTTATCATCAAGTCAGAGTTAGAGAAAAAGATGTACCCAAGACAGCTTTTCAAACACGGTATGGTCACCATGAATTCTTAGTTGTGTCATTTGAACTAACAAATGCACCAGCTTCTTTTATGGATTTGAATAGATAATATTCTGGTTTATTCAGGATCACAAGAGGACCATGCCAATCACTTACGACAGGTGTTACAGATTCTCCGGGATCGTAAGTTGTATGCAAAGTTCTCTAAGTATGAGTTTTGGTTAAAATCCGTAGCATTCTTGGGTCACATTGTGTCGGATGAAGGAATAAGGGTTGATACGCAAAAGATTGAAGCAGTGGAAAAAAAATTGGCCAAGACCTACGACGCCCACAGAGATTCGTCGTTTCTTGGATTGGCAGGTTATTACAGAAGATTTGTGGAAGGGTTTTCCTTTTATTGCTGCACCTTTAACTAAACTAACATACAAGACAATTAAGTTTCAGTGGAACGATGCATGTGAGAAAAGTTTCCAAGGGTTGAAAGATAAATTAACTTCTACACTAGTTTTAGTACTTCTTGAAGGCACAAAAGGTTATGCAATGTATTGTGATGCTTCCGGGGTTGACCTCGGATGTGTGATCATGCAGCATGGTAAGATAATAGTGTATGCCTCACGACAGTTGCGGCCATATGAGAGAAACTATCCCACACATGATCTTGAGGTAACAGCTGTGGTATTTGTTTGAAAGATACGACACCACTACTTGTATGGGGTTCATATTGATATATAAATATTGATCATAAGAGTTTGCAATATGTCTTAAAGTAGAGGGACTTAAATCTGAGGTAGTGGAGGTGACTCAAATTATTAAAAGGTTATGATATGATACTGAGATCACATCCGGGAAAAGCAAATGCGGTGGTTGATGCGTTAAGCCACAAAGCACTAGGAAGTACTAATGGTCAGTTCATGGGAAAGCAAGGTATAGTTAAGGATCTACATATTAATTAAACAGTTCGGTAGTGCATTTACTTGAAACTCTAGATCAAAGAGTTATAACACAAAATGCGGCAAAGTCTTCATTCGTAAAGGTGAAGGAAAAGCAACATACGAATCCTATTTTTAGTTCGGCTGAAAAAGAAACGTACCACAAGGTTCGATGAAGGAATTTGACTTTACGCAAGAGGGAGTACTTCAATGTCAAGGTAAATTGTGTGTAACGGATGTAGATGAGCTAAATATTCATTCGAAAGCTACCAAAATATATCATGATTTGAAAGACGTGTATTGGTGGGGGGAATATGAAGAAGAGAATTACAGAATTTGTAGCTCAATGTCCAAATTGTCAATAAGTCAAAGTAGAGCATCAGAAACCTGGAGGTTATATGCAGTGTCTCAATCTTCCAGTTTGGAAGTGGAATATGATTAATATGGATTTCATCACAGGTTTGTCTAGTATATTGCATAAATTTGATTTTATATGAGTGAGAGTTGACAGGCTTACCAAGTCAGCGCATTTTCTACCAGTCAGGACCACCTATATAGCTGAAGATTATGCAAGGTTGTATGTTAAAGAGATAGTGCGATTACATGGGATTCCAATCTCCATTATATCAGACAGGGGATCTCAATTTACTGCATATTTTTGAAATTCTTTTCAAAAAAGTTTAGGGACCCAAGTGAATTTGAGTACGACTTTTCATCCTCAGACAGATGGACAAGCAGAACGTACTATCCAAACACTTGAAGATATGCTACGAGCATGTACATTGCACTTTAAAGGTAGTTGTGATGACCACCTACCTCTTATTGAATTTGCTTAAAATACTAGCTATCATTCAAGTATCAAAATGGCACCATATGATGCTTTATATGGAAGGAGGTGTAGATCGCCAATTGGATGATTTAAAGCGGGTGAAACTATTTTACTCGGGACAGGTCTTGTTCATCAAGATATAGAGAAAGGTAAGGTGATATAACGACAGCTATAGACAGCCCAAGGTCAACACAAGTCATATGCCGATATTAGAAGAAGGGAATTAGAATTTGCCATAAGTGATTGGGTAGTTTGATAGTATCCCCAATGAAAGGGGTAATGAGATTTGGAAATAAATGAAAGTAGGCCTTAAACAACGTGCCATGTAAGAATGTTTGAAGATTTGGGTCAAGTCGCGCATGAATTTTGATACAAGACAAATGGTCATCATAACTTTTGATGCCACCATTTGTGGCCAACACGTGGAGAATCTGATTTTGGACACCTTGAAGGCCCGAGAGTATGCATGGGGAAGTCATGAAGTCAGTTTGGACACATTATAAAGCAAATTCGTGTGTGAAAGGTTGCTTGGAGGCTTGCCTTGATGACTACCCGAGGCTCCAAAGAATTGCAAGGGTTGAAGTGTGAAGAAGGAGTCCTTACACTCCATGACCGCCCCTTATTAAGGGTGTTTTGGTCTTTTTGTGCCTTTTCTTTACACTCCATAGGAGCCTCTTTTCATTAAGGGTAGTTTGGTCATGTGATGTAATAGGTATAAATAGGCTTCATTAGTCTTATTTTCTAGGGAGTTGATTATGGATATTTGAAAGACTTCTTCTTCTCTCTTTGAGAATGTAGTGTAGGGCTTGGAAAGGCCAAGTAGTGTAGGGCTTGGAAAAGCCATTATTGATCCTTGCTTAGAAACGGTGGTTGTAAGGCTGAGTTGATTCCCTTAGCGGTCACCATAAGAGTTTGGTGTTGTTATTGCGGGTCTTAGGGGTCTTATCGTTTGATACACGGTTTGGTTCCTATTTCTTGTAATCTCGTATGTCAAGCTATCTATCTTTTTGTAATCTTGTTAAGCTTGTGTTTATAATCTTGAAGTCTAGTGAAGGCGTGTGGGGCTCTTTCGATTCACTAGCACTTGTTGTTCTTGTGATAGTTGTTCATCTTGTTGTTGTTGCTGAAATCTTGTGTTGTGGGATTGATCTTGTATCATTTGGTATCAGAGCAAGGCTGGTTGTGTTCCTACACTACCAATCTTGGGCTATCTTGGTAAAAAAAAAATGAAATCTGTCAAAAAAATAAAAAATAAAATCTGTCCATCTTGTTGTCTTGGCTGAGAATAGTGATTGTGTGTTTAGATCTAGGTATTATTTTACTTGTTTAGTGTGTTTCTAGTGTTGGTTTCTTTCTCACCAACACTAAAAGTGTCTAGATCTAAAGATGAGCTTATAATATTGACCATTGTTGTGGTGACTTGAAGTGGGCCGTAGGTTGTATCTTGTTGATGACCATTGGTGGTTTTTGTGTTAAGTTCTTGAAGAAGTTGATGTTGTGTTCTTGAAGGTTGTTGTGGTGTTCATCTTGTTCTTCATCTATTCTTACAACTTAAGACCACAAAAGTATAAAATAGATCCAAAAGGTTGTAAGACAAAAGTTATAAAGTTGTTGGTGAGAAGAATTGCACACATCTCCTCCTAGACTTGACAACCACTTTTCCTTAAAACACGGAACCTTGTTTTGTGGGATTAGAATAGTCATATCTTACCTTTTGAGTTTGAAAAGTTGAAAAAAGAGTACAAGACTTTACTTTCCCTCCAAAACCCATTGTCATCCATGACAAGTTGTGTTTCATATTGAAATTTCAGATTTGTGACAAAAAAAAATATATTTATATATATATATATATATTTTCGTGTGGGCCCAAGACCAATTGCATGCTTCCACATCACCATTAAGCTCAAATTTCAGATTCTAAGTTTCATTTCCTTGTTTCTTTAGTTTCATTTCTTGATTCTAGTACCAATTAACAACTAGTAATCACCTACTAGATTGTGAATTGGTTTTTGAATCCATTTTTCTTCGTGTTTTTCGTTCTTTGTGTGTTTTTCTCATTTCGATTCGTTGAACTTCTTTGATTCAAGTTCATAAGTAGATTTTGTTTTATGTCTTGAGTCGATCAAACAATAATCTATTCCGGTCGCTAAGTAGTGATTGACACCTTATTAACTACCGGAGTATAAGCAACTTTCAATATTCGCCGCTCTAATGGTAAGGATCACAAAGGCGAGTGTATACGAGTGTTGGTGAGGTGCTTTTACTACTAATCTTGTATGTGCATTTTGTAGGTACAAGGTGATATAAGGGGAACATATCTTGGTAGCCTCGTATTATGTGACTACAACATGGGAGACTATGATTGTAGTGAGGGATTTTATGGCTACGATGATGTTGTAGATTATGGGGGCTATGAATATAGCCATGATCAAGACATGGGCAGATTTGAGGGTTATGGTTTTGAGGGAGAACATGAGGTGAATGAAGTGCCAAGTTCTTATGATGAAGTTGGGGCATATGAGGAGTCTTACACTTCCCATTTCGAACCTTGAATTGGTGTAAGGTATAACCCCTCCCTTCGTAAAGCTTATGAGAGCCATGGTGAGAGTGCACGTGTGGAGAATGAAGATTCATATTCTTCACCTTGTAGTACATTTTATCGAGGTCGAAGTGGTGTGAATGGGTATACTAGCTATAGTGTAGGTTGCCCTATGAGAAGAAGAGAGAATACATCTCCAAGGCCGAGGGGTACTCATGTGCCCTTGGGTTGTCCTAAACTCTACAATGTTGATCCTAGGAGAAGTGTTCACTCCGAAAAGGTAAGCATTTCTGGGGTACCGGGCTGCCTCCTTGTGCTAGATGATTGGCGCCATAAGAACTACATCATGCCACCGATGGTTGACTATTTAGGGTTGTTTCGAGAACCTTTACTTGTTCCATATTCCTTGGACGGGTATAAGGTTACCGAGAGAGTGAGGATTGTCTTCACCCAATTTGAATACTATGAGGAGGTGTGGTGCGATATCTTTCCCTTGACATCAAGTCATGTATGCTTGGGTGCCGATTCGTTTGCACAACATAGAGTTCCAAATGTGCTAAATTGGCCTAAGGTTACAGTGGACCATTGGGGAAATTATCTCTTTACCTCAATTATTCCCAAACCACAAGGAGAAGTGATCACTTACTCCAAGCCGAATGATTATAAGAGACAAAAGATTGAGAGGAGTAAGGGTGTGAAAGGTGGTAATCCGAGAGGGGAAAAAGGAAAGGTTGTATGGAGTGAAGTGAGGGGGTTGCCACCAAATCATGCTAACTATGTTTGTCCTTTTCTTTCTAAGGACATTTGTGTAGGTACCAACATGGAAAGCGGAGAAGCACAAGGCCAAAGAGAAGTTGCTGCCGAAGCATTTGGGAAACCTTCACACCACGGCAAGGAAGAATTTACTCAAGAACTTCAAGGTAAAATTGCTTACTCTTACACTTTTGTGCATGTGAATGATAATTGTGTGGCTAGTAGCCCATTGAGTGTGAGTAGTAGCTTACCTATTTGTGAGTCTATTGATTCTTTGCCTCTTGTTGATGATGTACTTGTTGTGAGTGCGGATACACTAGTTGATCCTATTGATGATCGAATTGACTCTTCTTGTAAGGTCAATTTAAGTCCACCTAGTGTTGAAGCCAATGTGTTGAATGATGGTACATCATCTTGTGGGAATTGTGTTGATCAACTTATGTGCGGAATTTGTCCACCACTTGAGGATATGTGTGATGTGTTTAATGGATCTCAAGTGAATGATTATATTGAAAATGTTGATCAAATAAATAGGAGTGACCCCTTTAGTATGACCTCTAGTAAATGTTCTACTCTCGGTTTTGCTCATAGGGATAATCATGTGCTTGAAACATCTTTGATACTTGATAATGACCTTTTAGAGAATGGATTTGCATGTTCTATATCCTCTTCATGGATAGATCCTTCTCTCTTTAAGTAAAATATCTTGTTTGAAGATGATGAGTTCACTCCTAAAGAACCTAGTGGTGAGTATGACCTTGTCTTGAAAGCTATAGCCTATATGCCAACCCACTATGGTGTAAAAACATTCCTCCTAAAGATGGAAATCTCTTCTTGGGAGATGAGAGTACTCTTAAGGGAAGGGAATGTGAGGTCTTGGAAAGGAATGATCAATTGGGTGATGATAATTTTGATTTGCTTGAATTCTTAAGAAACCCAATAAATGATTTTTCCTTGAAAATTGATTGTGGTTGTGATCCTTTGTATGAAACCCCACCCATGTTTGATGACTATAAGGATGAATTGCTTGCTTGTAAAGACTTAAGTAATAATTCCTTGGACTTTAGTGGTGGTATGTGTCTACTTGAGGGTACTTCCATAGAAAGTGAAGGTGTCCATTATTTGGAAATTACTTCTTCTACTATGTGTGACCTTATTGTTGAGAGTACTCATGGTGATGATGTTGAAACTGGTAGTGAGTACTCACATGAGGATACCTTAGTTGAACTTGACTTGAGTGATACCATTCTCCACTCTCTATTTGCTTTTGATGATATGTATGCTATTGTAGAGAGTATATCTTGTAGTTTGGGTGAAGCATATGGGGAAAGGGAGTAATGTCTAGACCCGTGTCTAGAAATGGTGATGTTGGCGCACCCAACTTGTTGCTTGGTCTATGACAAACAAAGTGTCATTCTTGAAAACCCGAGAGCAAAAGTGTCATTGTTTCCTTGGGGTAATGTTTCTAAATGTGCATCCTTGCTTGACACAATTGTGTTTAAATTACAAGAATCTCAACTTGTGGATGCCAAGTTCTCTATTTGCTTGAAGGAAAGAATGTGGATGTGCTTAAATGCTTTGTATTCACCCTTGTATGCCTTTACACTTGATTCTTTCCTATACTACCTCTTTGCCTATGATGACATCCATGCTAGTTTTGGATTTGTTTTATGTAGAGGTAGGAAATTTTGTTGGTTTGTCCACTTGTATGAATGATAATGCTAGATGGATCTTGTGGACATTAGAACCAATTGAGGCTCCACCCTTGGTGTGGTCTCTTGAAGAGATAAAGAAGCAATTGTGTCTTATGGCTCCTAAGATGAAGGTAGTTTTACCTAGTGGATTATTTGATGCCATTAGGACCTTTGTAGTTTCCTTATCTCTTGGTGATTTAAATAGCCAAATCCTTTGTGCATATTTTAATAAGTTTTTAATATTTAATTCAAAGGATCCTTGGTTATATTGCAAGTATAAGAAACCTTGGCATGCTGAGATGATTTATTGTGCTAACCCTAACCCTCATGCCATGAGGAGTTTGTATTTGTTTGTCCTTTCTTTGGTTTTGCAAGGTTTGGATTCGAGGTCGAATCCTTTTCAAGAAGGGGAGGATGATACAAGACAAATGGTCATAACTTTTGATGCCACCATTTGTGGCCAACACGTGGAGAATCTGATTTTGGACACCTTGAAGGCCCGAGAGTATGCATGGGGAAGTCATGAAGTCAGTTTGGGCACATTATAAAGCAAATTCGTGTGTGGAAGGTTGCTTGGAGGCTTGCCTTGATGACTACCCGAGGCTCCAAAGAATTGCAAGGGTTGAAGTGTGAAGAAGGAGTCCTTACACTCCATGACCGCCCCTTATTAAGGGTGTTTTGGTCTTTTTGTGCCTTTTCTTTACACTCCATAGGAGCCTCTTTTCATTAAGGGTAGTTTGGTCATGTGATGTAATAGTTATAAATAGGCTTCATTAGTCTTATTTTCTAGGGAGTTGATTATGGATATTTGAAAAACTTCTTCTTCTCTCTTTGAGAATGTAGTGTAGGGCTTGGAAAGGCCAAGTAGTGTAAGGCTCGGAAAAGCCATTATTGATCCTTGCTTAGAAACGGTGGTTGTAAGGCTGAGTTGATTTCCTTAGCGGTCACCATAAGAGTTTGGTGTTGTTATTGCGGGTCTTAGGGGTCTTATCGTTTGATACACGATTTGGTTCCTATTTCTTGTAATCTCGTATGTCAAGCTATCTATCTTTTTGTAATCTTGTTAAGCTTGTGTTTATAATCTTGAAGTCTAGTGAAGCCGTGTGGGGCTCTTTCGATTCACTAGCACTTGTTGTTCAACTTGTTGTTCTTGTGATAGTTGTTCATCTTGTTGTTGTTGCTGAAATCTTGTGTTGTGGGATTGATCTTGTATCAAATTTGAAATACCCCAAGAACTCCCCACAGTTCATTTAGTATTTCATGATACAATGCTTTGAAAGTGCATAGGAGATCCATTTCCTATTACTCCCATTGAAGATGTACAAGTTACAGAGGATCTCACTAAGGAGAGATACCAATTGTTATTCTAGATCGACAAATGAAGAAGTTAAGGAGTAAAGACGTAGCTTCCATAAAAGTCCTTTGGAGGAATCAATAAGTAGAAGAAATCACATGGAAAGCGGAAGAACTGATGAAGTCTAAATACCCTCATTTGTTTCAAATAGAGGAGAAAGTTCAATATACGATATCGGAGCCATAACAAGTAAGTACCTACGAGCATTATGTGTGTATGTATATATATGCTAATATAGAGATGCATTTGTTGTAACTGAAAAGATGTTGTTAACATTCGAGGACGAATGCTCCTAAGGGGGAAAGAATGTAACACCCTGTACCATCCTGACCCTACTTGAAAACCTTGAACCATGTTTACCCTAGGTTCGAGAGCAATAAGTACGTATTTTGCATTGTTATTGATGGAACATTCGATATTGTGCTAGTAAGTGTGAATAGACCTTTGTAGTAGGTGGTGTTTGTGACTTTGTGGAGATTTGTGAGGTGAAAAGTGAGGTTTAAGGGACATCCAAGCAAAGGATATTAAATATAAGAGATAATCAAAAGGTTGGGACTTGAAAGATCCAACCAAATCTACAAAGAAAAGTCGAAATCAAAAACTTGGCATGGGGCGCTACAGGTGGCGTGCCAGGCCGCTTTGGCCTAAATTTTTGTTGGAACAGGCAATAAGGGGTCTCGCCCAAGGGCGTGCCAGGCTTCCATTGCCCACCTTTTTTTTGCTGAAATTTTCTCTAAGTGTCAAGGGCGCCCGGGAGCATGCCGGGGTGCTTTTTGCTTAATTTTTTCTACGATTATAAGTCTATAAAAAGGACTCTTGGGTTATGGTGTCACTATTCCATCATAGTAGTACTACTCTCGAGCGCATTTAGCATCCGAGTTGGGGTTAACTCTTCGTCACAAGTATTTACCAAAAATGTTCAATGTAGCCATGAGCGACTAGAATTTCTATTTTTGCGATTGAGGCTTCGAACGGGAATCTAGTAAGTGAATATTGTCGTGACTTTATGAAATTATTTAAACATGAGATATATGGTAGATTATACATTGGATTTGGTGGGCTAAGTGGATATATGTTATTGGGCTCAATTTAAGGCCCAAAAAGGATTAAAAGACAAGGCCCAAAAGGGCAAAATGACCCATTCTTCCATGTTGACTATATAGACATGGCATTTAATGCCAGGGAGTGGCTAAGGATGAATTAAGAGGCTATATAAAGGCCAAAAATCAGATTTTATTCACATAAAATTCTCATGCCTCTTTAGATATTACTCAAATATTTCTCTATTTTCCAAACCCTAAGGCAACCATTTTCTTTGGACACTTTGGACAATATCATCACTTTGCAAGCTTGGGTAAGTGTTTATTCTTGTGATTTAATATATTATATGTATGAGAGATTGTGTAGATCATGATGGTTATGTTGGCAAGGTTGAATAGGACACTTTTGCCCTTTGGTAAAAGATGTGATACGGGTGGGAAGAGCACCACAAGTACACGACCTTTCACACGAAGCCAAGCTCGGGAGTTACAAAAACTCCAAGCCTTGTTCATGCAAATGGCCGTGTGTGAGTTAGTCATTGAACCCCCAAAGGATCTAAATGTTTTAAGTGTGAAGTGGGACCTTGGAGTGTAAGTTTCTTACACTCCAAGGGGGCGGCAGATTGGAGAAGGGCATACTAGTCTTTTGGCTTCATTTTACCTTGTAATATAAATAGAACACATTAGGGTTATTTTGAGCGGTTCTTCCATTTTGACATTTGAATCACAAGACTTGTAACACTTAGGGCTCTCTTTCTCTCTCAAAACAGTCCACAAAGGAGAGGGATACTTGTGTTGTATCTTGGCTAGAAACAAGGATCTTGAGGTCATTGAGTTCCTCTTGGTCTAAGTAAGAACTTGGTGTTTATATTCAGTAGTCTTAGGGTCCTTTCTTGATGTTAGGGTTCTTAGTCTCTTGAATATTATATGTCAAGTTATCTATCTTTTATTATCTTGTTGTTGTTGTCTTTGAGATCTTGAAGTCTAGTGAAGCCGGGTGGGGCTCTTTCGATTCACTAGCATTGTGTTCAACTTGTTAAACCTTGTGTTTGTTGGATTCTCTTGTTGTTGGTTGGCTGATTTTCGTGGCTGGTTGTGCCTATTTGTGTGTTGTGGACTTGATCTTGTATCAAGATGTGCCATCTTTGTGAATTAAGCTTGAAAGGTGACTTGTGGTTTTGATGAAAGTGCATGGTATGGATGAAATATCAACATGTATGGTTTGATTATGTTTCTAAACTTGTTATTTTTCTATAAGTGTTAATTATGGGATTTGGCCGATATGTTGTTATGAGGTGTATTGAGGTGATTTGATGGAGTAATTGTGACGTCGTGTTAATGAAGAAATGTAAAGAATGAACTTGGTATGAAATGCTATTGGGTTGTGATATTTTGGAAAATGTTGGGAATATTGTGGTATTGTTGGTATGACAGTGCCATAAATGGTATTGTAAAGGGGGAAATGACATTTTAAGGCAAACATGTAAGTCATTGTCGTCTTATACACTTGGAAGGTATGATTGTTAATGTAAGCTCCGTTATGTACTTGTGTTGCAGAGTGAAACGTAAGGAAGGAGCTGTAATATTGTATTCACATATAGGATTGAATATTTATATTGGAAAGACAAGGTATGTAAGGTTACTCTTACCATGTCCTTCTGCAGCACATATTGTTCCCATTGTCATTGTATTTGTTCCATTCCGAAATGTGCTAAGGCATTTCATTTGAGGCTGTCATGTATTGTTATTCACATGTTCTTTATTCGTGGATTAGTTGTTATTCATAAGTCTCTTAATAATGAAATGATGTTCCAAGCTCCAATAATGTTGTGACTATCAACATATCAATCTCTTAAAAGTAAGAAATAAAGTAATTCATATTTATTGGTGGTAAGAGTATGAGTGTGGTAGCTCTAGAGGCATAAGCCTAGTTCGAGCCGATCCCGAGATTATTGGATCAGGGGGTAGTCCTAGTGGCATAAGCCTAGCTCGGGCCGATCCTGACAGGTGGTAGCTCTAGAGGTAAGAACCTAGTTCGAGCCGAACCTGATATATTGGATTATGGGTGGTAACTCTAGAGGTAAGAACCTAGCTCGAGCTGAGCTCGATATCTTGATTTATGGGTGGAAGCTCTAGAGGCATAAGCCTAGCTCGAGCGGATCCCAACATAACGTTATGTTATGTTAAGACCCACTGATCAGTTGGGGCCCGAGTATGATGTGATATAAGCAATGAGGAATAAACAATAGAAGCAAAGAAA
Source organism: Capsicum rhomboideum (assembly GCA_031232105.1). Taxonomy (NCBI): domain Eukaryota; kingdom Viridiplantae; phylum Streptophyta; class Magnoliopsida; order Solanales; family Solanaceae; genus Capsicum; species Capsicum rhomboideum. Next base: position 60,896,891 of record CP124718.1, read on the forward strand.
ATAATTAATGTAAGGTACATGGTTCCACATATGCAGATCGATGGGTTATTCATATTGACTATTCTCTTACATTTTAATTCCATTGACGTATTTATGATAGTTTTATATGGCCTTACATACTCAGTACATTCCTCGTACTGAAATCCCTTGGGGGGGGCTTACCTTACTTGTTGCAGGCACAAGTACTAGTAGACCTCCACAGTAGGTTGCAGATCTTTTGTAGACTATTGGTGAGCTCCAGTTGGTTCAGGGCTTTCTGAGTTGCTATGTACATTTATTTTGGTATTGTACATGTGTATAGAGCGGGGTCTTGTCCCGACTCTAGGTTGGTTATGGTTATGCATCTGCAGAGGCTTTGTAGATGTTGTGGGACAGATGAAGAAAATGTAAGAAACGTATGTTTTGTCTTGATGGCCCCAACGGCCAAGTTTCATAGTTATCATGTATTTTCCATGGTTTCTGCTGTTGGCATCTTATATCTATTTGTGGTGGTGATGTTTATTGAGTAGCATGCGTATCAGTGTATGAGAATGAAGATTGGTTCTCTCGGGCCTTAACGACTTCGGGTGTCAGTCCGCCCCGTTAGAATTCGGGGCGTGACATGTATCCAACATCTTAGTGCATTGTATGAAAAATTCTTTTCATTAAAAATGAAGGATAGTTGGTTGTATATCAATTGTGTGCCCCCTTGGCATAGAAATATTGTTGCTAATACTTGTGCTAACCTTCATGCTTTGACGATGCATTGGTTTCTTATCCGCCTCATGTGTTTTTAGATTTTGGATTCGAGGTCGAATCCTTTTCTAGAATGGGAAGATAATACAAGCCAAGTCGGAATGAACCTCTTAAGACCCATAATTCAAGGCCGACACAAAGGGATCTAAGACATGATCATTTTAAGGATGCAAGGACACGTTTGGAGGACCCTTTTCAAACCCCTAAGAGTACAATACCATGTATGGAGGGTAGATTGGAGTCAAGGAAGCCATTGAAAAGGTTGTTGGGGAGGAAAGAGGAGCTAGATGACATGCTAGAGTAAAATGTGCCCCAACATACCCCAGCTGATGAGAGGGAATGTCATCTGTGCCCTGATATAATCCAGTAGGTGGCTGGGTGGGCGGATGCCCCAATTTCCTGAAATAAGTCACTTTTGGGTCCATCTTTGTAATAAATGGCCTATGGCTATAAATAGTAGTATTTTCTCTTTTCTTCTTTAGTTTTTGTTGACTTATGATGAATTATACACTTGAGAGTGTGAGAGCTAGGATTAGCTTATTTTGAACTATCGTTTTGAAATATTGGTTACTTGGGAGATTGATTCCCTCGTAGTCTACGTAAGAGATTGGTTCTTGTTGATAATCTTAAGGAAGGTCTTCGGATTTAATATATCCTTCAGTTGTCCTTTTTTTTAATCTTTTTATGTCTATATATCTATCAATTTTATCAATTCTATCCTTGTTATCTTAGATCCATAGTTTATTTCTTTGTTTCCATATTTTGGTCGTTATCAATACTCAATTTTAAAGATGTCTCCCTCTAAGATTTTACCTTTTTTGCTCCGCATGTGCTTTGATCAAGATATCTGCCAACATGTTAAAAGAATTAATTAAGCTCTCAAAAGGTTGAGATACGAAACTAGGGCACTATTTGTCAGGGTTTCTCCATATTTTTTCAGCATTATAGACTCAACTTCTTTTTTATTCAAATAATTTTCATTGATAATGGTGGTGAAGAATAATAGATTCACTTACGAGCCCTTATTCCCATCGTATTTGGGTATGTCAGACACTTTTATTCTCTTGGGATTGGTATGGTGATGGAACTGGCCTTGTATGGTACTTTTGTATAACTTTTTGAAACCTGACACTTTATGACAGGTGAGGCCCCTGGAATGTTGTTCATTCACGAGTTGAGTTATGAGTAATGAGACTATATCTCCCTTATCAACACCTTCACTATTTTCAGCAGGATTTCTTGCTCTGTCTCTTCACCATTCATCCCCCTATTCTTGGAGCGATCGTCCAGCTCTAGATCTTTCTTATCCCCATGGACTCTACATTGATTTCCTCTCGGCATATTAGATGTATTATGTATTAGGTTGTTTTCCAACTCATTCATCTTCTTCTTTTGCATCTTCATCTGAGACATCAACTCTTTTTGGGCCTTGGTGAAATCCAATAGGAGGTCCCTAAGATTCTTAAGGTTAACTATTATTTTTCCTTTTATTTCATTATCATCTACAAGGAGGGGTGCACCCGTCCTCCTTTGGGTGTTTACATGCGTTAGCTTCAGGTCCTTAAGATGTTCATCCTTATTCTGTCGGATCATAAGGCTATTCAACTCCTTGGTGGGCATTCCAATCTGATTTTTATCTCCAAGCTTTCCTATGTCCTACTTTTCGTTGTTAGTCATCCTGTTCTTTCTCTTCCCCTAGAAAAAGCAAGAAAAAATAATCAAGTAATCAAGCTAGTAAGGCACACAAGCTAGATCCCTGCACAAATGCTTTGGCCCCACGGTAGGTGCCAAATTGTTTATCCTAAAAATGGTACTATTAAATTTGTAGATAAGGTAAAGAGCATGTACGTTAGATCTAGTTTCATTTGGGGCCGTCACCAGCAGATCAATTATCTAAGATATGAAGTAGCGAGCAAAGCATAAACAAAGGCGGCACTTGAGAAAGTTCCTCGAGAGTCTAAGTTCTCCCACAAGAGTCTACCAACAGTTAGAAAGAAATAAGGAGGCTAACACTTAGAGAGCAAATCGAAGTATATTATATTATTATCTAAGATTACATGATGATTTATAAATGAAATGAAATTCTTATTTATAGGTTACAAATCATAGCTCATGGAAAATTAAAGGGCTCTACTCCTGGGTGCTCGAATAGTACTACTACCAATAAAATGGTTCCAGGTTTCATATCAGTTACAGGTGCCAGTCTGTACTCGAGTCTAGTCCAGACAGGTACACTGTGAGTCTACGCACCTTATAAGTCTAAAGACTTTGTCCCCTATCCTTTTCTTCTAGGTTATCTGAGTTTTCTGAAGGGGCTTTCCCCAGTAACCTTCTAGCTAACATTCTTCTCCTCAACCTTGCTTTTTTCTATTCTTATCGCAGCTAGTCCTATGAGGGGTCTCATGTTGCCCTCTATAATCTTCACCCAATAAAAACCATAATGTGAAAAATCTTGATTCGATAGTGTACTCATCCATGATTTGCGCTGTTATAAAAATGATTAAATATATCTTTGAATATTTAGTATCATTATGGATAAATATTTCAATAAGCTATAGAATGCAAATTAAGCCATGGTCTTGAGATTACTTATTTAGAAAAATTGCTAAAGGGATATTTTCAAATGATAATTTCAACTTAGAATTGCCAATAGAAAAAGGAAAATATAAAAGGTTGATGTAAATCTTTTTAGAAAATTGACCATTCACTATAGTAGTTTCATAGTAAATTCAATATAATGACTATTATAGCAATACTATTGGTTCAAGTGTCTTAATTTGAGTTGACACTGATTTTAAATAGTACTAAAAATAAAGATGTAATGACCCTCCAGGTGATTTTCAGCATTTTCATGCTTTTTTTTGCATTTAGAGCATTCCTATAGCTGTCCAAAGTCATTTATGACTTGCTGGGACTGACATTTTGATTACCGGCCAATTTGTTTGCCTTTTAGAGCCATTTTCCTATTTTAGAGCTTTTGAAGTTGATAAATGATCACGGGCAAAAATGTTAGGTAAATGGAGTCAGATACAAATTCTGACAGTCTCATTAGCTCTGTAATGTCAATTTTAGGCTAGGAGGATCCATAGTGTGGGTTTTGAGGCTTCCAAAGTCATTTTGGGCTATTAGGTGGATTTTGGTGAAAACCAAAATCTTGGGTGTGGGACTCACATTTTGTCGAAACCACCCCGGATGGAAATATTTATGGTTTTGTTGGGTCTAGAATGCCGAATTTGGTAGGGTAGCATAGTTTGTTTACATGCATGGGAATTTGAACAAATCTTGAGCACCAGATCGGAGTCTGTTAGGATATAGCAGCCAAGCTGGTATAGCCTCTTTAGCGGCTTAGAGACTGCTGTAGTAGCTCATGACCACTTTAGCAACGGCTAGCCAGTTGAGGATGAGGTGCTTTAGCACCCTTCTCGCTGCTTTAGCGGTGACCGCTTTAGTAGTCATTTAGCCATTAAAGTGGCCATCACTGGCGATATATATATATATATATATAACTCCATTAAAAGAGAGAGAGAGAGCTTGAAATTAGTGGTAAAATGTTGAATTGAAGCTGGGATTGTGTCGGGGGCATTGTTGTGATCATTTTTTAGTCATTTTTCTTATAAGTTTTCGACTATTTCATCGTTTAGTTATTTGATTTAGTTCTTATTTTCTCAAACCTTGTGTGACTATTTTGGTATTGAATTGGGCTTGGATTATGCCTAAATCTTGAGGCAAATGATCCTTGAGCTGAGATAGATGCTGTGACGATTTTAATTTCGTGATTTTCCAAGCGGGCCCCATGTGGGATTTTTAGTTTGATTCTTACCCAAAGCGTTAATACGCAATATAGGTATCGATTTTCTTATCTTGGTGTGTAGAATCATATTTTGATAGCATGGGAGCAGTCGGAGGCTTCTCGAAAGGGAAAAGCTCTAGTATAGAGGATTTCACGAGCTTTCTATAGTGTCTAGGTAGGCTAGGCTTACCTTTCTCCTAAACTATTGATACGGGTGGGACAAGCTGTCCAACAAGTACCCGACCATTCACACGAAGCCAAGCTCGGTAATTACAAAAACTCCAAGGCTTGTTCATGCAAATGGCCGTGTGTGAGTTTTTGATTGAACCACCTAAGGATCTAAATGTTTTAAAGTGTGAAGAGGGACCTTGAAAGTGTAAGTCACAAAGGCCACATGGAACACTCCAAGGCCGGCTGCCCCAAGGGCTAAACTTGTCATTTTATCTTTCATTTTGGATGTAATATAAATAGACCATCTTAGTGTTATTAGCCCTAGTTCACTCATTATATTTTTGAAGACAAAACTCTTGTAACACTAAGGACTTCTCTCTCTCCATTGGAGAAGCTCCAAAATCAAAACTCACAAGTGGAGTTACACTTGTGTTGTATCTTGGCTAGAAACAAGGATCTTGAGGTCATTGAGTTCCTCTTGGTCTAAGTAAGAACTTGGTGTTTATATTCATTAGTCTTAGGGTCCTTTCTTGATGTTAGGGTTCTTAGTCTCTTGAATATTATATGTCAAGTTAACTATCTTTTTATTATCTTGTTGTTGTTGTGTTTGAGATCTTGAAGTCTAGTGAAGCCGTGTGGGGCTCTTTCGATTCACTAGCACTTGTTGTTCAACTTATTGTTCTTGTGAAAGTGTTCATCTTGTTGTTGTTGCTGAAATCTTGTGTTGTGGGTTTGATCTTGTATCAACTATGCTTATTTGTGGTATTAGTGTGTTATTGTGTTAGTTATGGGTGGTATTAACAGGTCGGTTGTTTTTTAAGCATTTATCACCCTATTTTAGTCTGATAAGGCCCCTTTTTGGTAGAATTCGGGCCATTTTCCCTTAGGTTAGTATAAAAATATCCTTTAGGATTAGACTTGGCTCTTTTAGTGCCTTGGGATGGGATTGAGAAGCCTTATACTAGGTTAGGGTAGGTTCTTTCCTTAGGCTGGGTTGATAGTAGGCCCACTACCGTTTTTAGATAAAATGCTTAGAATGGCTTACCTTTAGGCTTAGATGAGCTAATGGCTACTTCCTTAGGCTATTAACTTGATTATGGATTGACTTAAACACATTTTCATGCCTATTTAGCTTCATTAGCCCCAGGATTGACAGTAACTGATCATTAACCGCACCTCTTTGATCTAGTATTCGAAACTTGCCTGACCTTAGTAGATTTGATCACCCGAGATTGAAATTTTATGAATAATTAGATTAGAAATAGGTTAGGACCTCTAGGATATAGTTAAGTACTTCAACCTTATTGATCAGCTCCGGTTTGAGTCCGCCATATGCTTTATTGATATTATCTATGTGTTTCAATTCGAGTCCGACATATGTTACGGTTATAGCTTACTGCGTATGAGTTCCAATTTGAGTCCAACACCGACTTATGGTTATGGTTCACTATTTATGAGTTTTATTTTGAGTTCGGCATCTAGCCTCTTGTTATTATCCATTATTTTTTATTAGAGTCCAACATTTGGCCTCTCGTTATTATCCACTGGTTTCGGTTCAAGTCCGATACATCTTTATCATTATGGATCTGGGATTGGAAATCTATTTGAAATTGGTAAGGTTTACGGTTACAACTTGGAGATGAGTATTCGATACATATATTATCTATCTTAGTTTATTTTCTATTTAATACGATTACTTATGGTTCTTACTGTAACACGCCGTACATTTTCGAACTTATTTGACTACCTTAACAATTATAGAATTATTTAACCTTGAGATAATTGGTGTATTACCCACCAAATTTATTGGGTTGAATTAATATTATGCTAATGGGCTCAATTGAGGCCCAAAATTAAGTAAATAAGACATGGGCCCAAAAGGAGATGATCCATTTAAAAATGGACCAAGTATACACATCATCTACTTGGACTTTTTGACCAAATAATTGGCTAAGGATGACCAAAGGAGAGGCGGTTTGGAGGGGTTATATAAGCCTGAAATTCAGCTCATTTTTCTACATAACACACTTGTAAAAATCAGATTTTCAATCAAATACTTTCTCCTCTCTCAAACCCTAGACGCCCTAATTTTCCCTAAGGATTTTTGGACAAATCTTCCACTTGCAAGCCTTGGTACGTGTTTACCCTTATAGATTAATATATTATATTTATAAGAGGTTGTGTATATCATGTTGGTTATGTTTAAAAAGTGTTGAGCAGTCCACTTATTGTGAAATAGTCCACTTTTGCTTAGTCGCTAAAGGATTTGGCTTCTATGTGGTTTAAGCTTGAAAGGGGACTTAAGGTCTTGAATTAATTGAATTATATGGATGAAATTTAAGTATGTTTAAGTGTGGTTCTATCCCTAATTTGTTACTCCTTGTGTATGACTTGTGGAAATGTATATACATAATTGTGCATGGAACGTGTGGTGTAGTGGAAAGAGAATATTTTCTTGTGATGTTGATGCGAATTTTGAAACCATTGTGGACTGTTTTTGGTGTGTTGTTGTGAAAGGTATTTAGGTGACTTGATGGAATAAATATGTAACGTTGTATTGAGGTGAAAATGTAAAGTATGAACTTGGTGTGAAATCCTATCGGTTTGTGACGTCTATGTTGATGTGTGGACTATTTTGGTATTGTTGGTGTTGTGAGGTAGTAAATTGTATTGTAGGAGGGTGGAATGAAGTTATATGGCAGTAAAAAGGAAGGTGGAATAATATACCATGTGTTTGGGATGTTGGATAGTTTTTACTTCTCGTCAAGTAGCTAATTATCGCCTTGTGAACTTGTAATGTAATTGGATTTTAATGTGAGCTCCATTATGTATTCATATTGTAGAGTAACACTTTAAGGAAGAGCTGAATTGTTGTAGTAACATGTTGGAAAGATAAGGTATGTAAGGTTACTCTTTTTCGTATCCTTTGGCCACACCTATTGTTCACATTGTTACCGAACTTGTTTCCACTCCGAAATGTTTTATAGTATCTCATTTCAAGTTTGTTAGCAATTGTTATTTACGTGTCTCTTATTTGTTCACTATTGTTCCAAAGCTCCAATAATGTTATGACCACCGATGTAACAATCTCACAAAAAATTAAAGAAATAAAGTAATGCATATTTGGTTGAGTACGGGTAGTAGCTCTGGGGGCGAAAGCCTAGCTCTAGCCGATCCCGATGGATTTTTGGATATAGGGGGCAGCTCTGGGGGTGAAAACCTAGCTCGAGCCAAACTTAATTTATTGATTTATAGGGGGTAGCTCTGGGGGCATAAGCCTAGCTTGAGCCGATCCCAATGTTACTTACCACTGATCAGTTGGTCCCGGGCATTGTATGATGTATATTGATATGACGATAAAAGGAAAGAAATGAATGTAATGTACATGGTTCCACATATACAGTACGGTGGTATATCAGTATTATCTATTCACTTGTATTTGATTCCATTTGAGTTCCTATATTTCATACAGTTATTACTTATAGCCTTACATACTTAGTACATTCTTTCGTACTGACGTCCCTTGGGGGACCTGCCTTACTTGCTGCAGGCACAGGAGCTAGTAGATCTTCACCATAGGGTACGGGTCATCTGCAGGCTATTGGTGAGCTCCAGGTTGATTCGGGGCTTTTCGAGTCATTTGTATATATTTTTGGTACCAGTAGTAGTTGTATACGGCGGGGACTTGTCCCGACGGAGTCATGGTTATATATCTTTTAGAGGCTTTGTAGACATTGTAAAGTCAAACATAGAAGTTTCTTACCTTTTAGACGTTGTGGCCCCAACGGCTAAGTCTCGTATCTGTCTTGAACGTCTTTACATGACTTCCGTCATCGATAAATTATATCTACATATGGCAGAATTTTTGTTCACTTAATGGCATGCATATGGATGTACACGATCATAGGTTGGTTCTCTCGGGCCTTTACGGCTACGGGTGCCTGTCCGCCCCAATGGGATTTGAGGCGTGACAAAAGTGGTATCAGAGCAGGTCGTCCTAGGGTGTCTACAAAGTCGTGTCTGAGTAGAGTCTTACTTATGGATGTGTTGTGCACCACATATATAAGTAGGAGGCTATGGAAAATTTAGGAGTTGTCTCTTTTCTTTATTTCCTAGATCGTACAATAGAGTCACAGTTGTAGGTGGAGTCGTATTTAACCACTGAATTTGTTTTATGTTTTTGTTTCCTCAGTATAGCAAAATGCCGTTTACAAGGAGAAACAAGGGTAAAGGTAAGAAGGGAGACATGGCTTCCGAAGTAGGAACCAGTAAATCACCACCTGAATGAGTTAATCAAGGTGAAGCTGAAAATGAGTTTGTATCACGGGCTTCTTCTACTCTTCCACCTCCAGAAGAGCCAAGAAGGAGAGGAGTACCCCCAGAACCACTTGTTAATGCTACTGAGCAGGATTTAAGGAATGCGGTCCAAATGTTGACTGGTATAGTTGCTGTACAAAATCAAGGACAAGCTGATCCAACTACAAGTAATGACGGTGCGGATAGGGCAGCTAGTAGGCGGACACAGGATTTTCTTAAATTAGACCCTCCCACATTCACCAGGTCAGATCTTAATGAAGACCCACAAGACTTCATGGACCAAATTCAAAGGGCTTTAGATGTTATGCATGTATCTGGTACAGAAATAGTTGAGCTTGTAGCATATAGATTAAAAGGAGAGGCTATATTATGGTACGAAGATTGGAAACGATCTAGGGGTATCGATGCACTTCCACCTAGTTCGGAAGAATTCAAAGCGACATTCCTTGATTATTACCTTCCATATGAGATCCAAGAGACTCATGCATACCAGTTCTTAAATCTTCATCAAGGTAATATGAGCGTCAGAGAGTACAGTCTTCGATTTAACTCTTTGGCCAGGTACGCTCTTAATGTAGTAGCTACTATGGATGATAGAGTTCATCGATACATGGATACACTGGATCCGTATTTGGTTAGGGATTGTACTATAGAGACATTGATATAGCCAGGATACAAGCTTTTGCACAGAAAATGGAGGATCAGAGGCTAAGAAGGAGAATGTAAGAATTTAAAAGAGGAACGTCAAAGAGGGCTAAACCTATGGGACAATTCAAGGTGTCCCGAGGAGAATTTAGGCCTCGGGTTTTTAATAGACCGCCTAGACCATCATTTTCTTATTCTACAGCAGGTACTCCATCCCAATTTTGAGGGTTTAGAGGAAGTCAAGTTGGGCAAAGTAGTGGGATTCAAGGTTCACAGACAGCAGGGTATCAAGAACAAGGAAGAATGAGCCAACTAAGGCTTTCTCGTCAGCCGTGTCAGCACTGTGGAAAGCTTTATTTAGGTGCATGTCGGCTTGGAACAGATGCTTGTTTTCGGTGTGGTATGTCGGGGCACATAACGAGAAAGTGCCCACGGAGGGGCACGGGTAGTATGGCGAGACCTACTGGATCAGCCGTTGCATCATCCTCATCGAGTGTAAAACCTACTGGGCATGGTAGAGGTGTTCGAGGAGCAGCTAATTCTAGTGGAGTCTAGAATCGTACCTATGCTTTTGCAGATCGACAGAATTCGGAGGCTTCTCCTGATGTGGTTACATATATATTATCCATCTTTTCACATAATGTATATGCATTGATTGATCCGGGCTATACCCTATCATATGTCACTCCATTGATTGCTGAAAAATTTAAAAGAACAGCGGAATTACTAGTCAAGCCATTTGAAGTATCTACACCAGTTGGTGAATCTATTGTGGCTAGAAGAGTCTATTGTAATTGCACAGTGACTGTTTGTGATCATGATACATTGGCTGATCTTGTTGAGCTAGAGATGGTAGATTTTGATGTTATAATAGGTATGGATTGGTTGGCTTCTTGTTATGCCATGGTAGATTGTCGGGCTAAGAAGGTACATTTCCATTTTCCACAAAAGATCGTCCTTGAATGGAGGGGTAATGTTGGAGCACCGAGAGGTAAATTTATTTCTTATCTTAAGGCAAAGAAAATGATATCCAAGGGGTACATCTGCCACCTAGTAAGAGTGCAAGATACCGATGTGAAGCAACCAACTCTTCAATCGGTTCCGGTGGTAAATGAATTCCTTGATGTATTTCCTAAAGATCTTCCAAGTTTGCCTCCAGAACGGGAAGTAGAGTTTTGTATCGATGTGATTCCAGGTACTCAACCTATCTCTATTCCTCTGTATAGAAAGGCCCCGATAGAGTTATGGGAATTGAAGGAGCAATTAAAAAACTTGCTGGACAAGGGATTCATAAGGCCCAGTATGTCCCCTTGGGGTGCACCAGTGTTATTTGTATGAAAGAAGGATGACACGTTGAAAATTTGTATTGATTATTGGCAACTGAATAAGGTGATAGTCAAGAACAAATATCCCCTCCCTAGAATTAATGATTTGTTTGATCAATTGCAAGGTGCTAAATGTTTCTCAAAGATTGACTTGAGATCGGATTATCATCAAGTAAGGGTTAGAGAAAAAGATAGACCCAAGAAAGCTTTCCGAACACGGTATGGTCATTATGAGTTTTTGGTTATGTCATTTGGGCTAACAAATGCACCAGCAGTTGTATGGATTTGATGAATAAGGTGTTCAATCCATTCTTAGATGTGTTCGTGACAGTGTTTATAGATGATATTCTGATTTATTCAAGATCAAACGAGGACCATACTAATCACTTACGGCAGTAGGTGTTACAGATTCTTCGTGATCGTAAGTTATATGCAAAGTTCTCTAAATGTGAATTTTGGTTAAAATCTGTAGCATTCTTGGGTCATATTGTATCGGATGAAGGAATAAGGGTTGATACTCAAAAGATAGAAGTTGTGATGAACTGTCCAAGAACTACAACGCCTACAGAGATTCGTAGTTTCCTTGGGTTGGCAAGTTATTATAGAAGGTTTGTTGAAGGATTTTCTTCTATTGCTGCACCTTTGACAAAGCTAACACACAAGGCAACCAAGTTTCAATGGAACGATGCATGTGAAAAGATTTTCTAAAATCTGAAGAGTAAGTTGACTTCTACACCCATATTGGTACTTCCAGAAGGCACAGAAGGGTATGCAGTATATTGTGATGCTTCAGAAGTTAGCTTAGGATATGTATTGATGCAGCACGGTAAGGTTGCTTATGCCTCAAGACAGTTGCGGCCACATGAGAGAAATTATCTGACATATGATCTTGAGCTAGCAGTTGTGATATTTGCTTTAAAGATATGGAGCCACTACTTGTATGGGGTTCACGTTGACATATATACCAATCATAAGAGTTTGCAGTATATTTTCAAGCAAAAGGACCTAAATTTGAGGCAGCGGAGGTGGCTGGAACTACTAAAAAATTATGATATCGATATCTTATACCATCTGGGAAAAGCAAATATGGTAGCCGATGCATTAAGCCGCAAAGTAATAGGAAGTACTGATGGCCAGCTCACAGAAAAGCAAGGTATAGTTAAGGATCTACATCAATTAGCCAGCTTGGGGGTTCATCTTCTTGAAACTCCAAATGAAGGAATTATAGTGCAAAATGCGGCAGAATCTTCATTAGTAGCTGAAGTGAAGGAAAAACAGTATGCGGATCCTATTTTATTGCATCTGAAAGAGAATGTACAACAAGGTTTGACAAAGGCATTTGATCTTACGCAAGAGGGAGTGCTTCAGTGCCAAAGTAGATTGTGTGTACCTGATGTAGATGAGCTAAGGAGTCGGATTATGACAGAGGCGCATCATTCACGATATTCTATTCATCCGGGAGCCACCAAAATGTACCATGATTTAAAAGGAATGTATTGATGGGGTAACATGAAGAAGAACATTGCAGAATTTGTAGTTCATTATCTGAATTATCAATAAGTAAAAGTAAAGCATCAGAAGTCGGGAGGTTATATGCAATGTATAGATTTTCTAATCTGGAAATGGGACATGTGACATGATCAACATGGATTTAATCACAGGTTTGCCTCGTACACTTCGAAAATTTGATTCCATATGGGTAATAGTTGACAGGCTTACCAAATAGGCCACTTTCTACCCGTCAAGACCACCTATATAGCTGAAGATTATGCGAGGTTGTATATTAAAGAGATAGTTTGACTACACGAAATTCCAATCTCCATTATATCAGACAGGGGAGCTCAATTTACTGCACCCTTTTGGAAGTCTTTTTAGAAGAGTTTGGGAACCCAAGTGAATTTAAGAACAACATTTCATCCTCAAACAGATAGACAAGCAAACGTACCATACATACACTTGAAGAATGCTACGAGCTTGCACATTGGATTTTAAAGGTAGTTGGGATGATCATTTACCTCTTATTGAATTTTTCTACTATAATAGCTATCATTCAAGTATCAAAATGGTGCCTTACGAAGCTTTATATGGAAGAAAGTGTAGATCACCAATTGGATGGTTTGAAGCGGGTGAAACTGCCTTATTTGGGCCAGATCTTATTCATCAAGCTATGGAGAAGGTTAAGGTGATGCAACAGCGGCTAAAAAGGCCCAAAGTCGACACAAGTCATATGTCGATGTTAGAAGAAGGGGGCTAGAATTTGCCATAGGTGATTGGGTATTCTTGAAAGTGTCACTAATGAAAGGGGTAATGAGATTTGGGAAGAAGGGAAAGCTAATTCCGCGTTATATAGGGCCATATAAGATTATCCGAATATTTGGTCAAGTTGCGTATGAATTAAAACTACCCCAAGAACTCTCCACAGTTCATCGAGTGTTTCATGTTTCAATGCTTCGGAAGTGCATAGGAGATCCATCTCATAGTGCTCCCACTGAAGATGTACAAGTTATAGAAGATCTCACCTATGAAGAAGTACCTATGGTTATTTTGTATCTACAAGTTAAGAGGTTAAGAAATAAAGAAGTAGCTTCCGTAAAAGTTCTTTGGAGGAACCAACAGGTAGAAGAAATCACATGGGAAGCTGAGGAAGTGATGAAGTCTAAGTACCCGCATTTATTTCAAATCGAAGAGAAAGTCCAAAATGCTGAATTGGAGCAATAACAAGTAAGTATTTATAAGTATTATGTGTATGTAGTAATATGAAGAATGAACTTAGACTTGGTAAGGTATTTATATTGGGTAATGTTACTAACATTCGAGGACGAATGTTCCTAAGGGGACCATAACATTTATGGAATTATTTAAACTTGAGATAGTTGGTGTATTACCCACTAAATTTATTGGGCTGAATTAATATTATGCTAATGGGCTTAATTGAGCCCCAAAATTAAGTAAATAAGGCATGGGCCCAAACGGAGATGATCCATTTAAAAATGGACCAAGTATACACATCATCTACTTGGACTTTTTGACCAAATAATTGGCTAAGGATGACCAAAGAAGAGGCGGTTTGGATGGGTTATATAAGGCTGAAATTCAACTCATTTTTCTACACAACACACTTGTAAAAATCAGATTTTCAATCAAATACTTTCTCCTATCTCAAACCTTAGCCGCCCTAATTTTCCCTAAGGATTTTTGGACAAATATTCCACTTGCAAGCCTTGGTAAGTGTTAAAATTTATAGATTAATATATTATATGCATAAGAGTTGTGTATATCATGTTGGTTATATTTAAAAAGTGTTGAGCACTCCACTTATTGTGAAACAGTCCACTTTCACTTAGTCGCTAAAGGATTTGCCTTCTATGTGGTTTAAACTTGAAAGGGGACTTAAGGTATTGAAGGAATTGAATTAGATGGATGAAATTTCAGTATGTTTAAGTTTTGTTATGTCCCTAATTCATTACTCCTTGTGTATGACTTGTGAAAATGTTTATACGTAATTGTGCATGGAACGTGTTGTGTAGTGGAAAGAGAATATTTTCTTGTGATGTTGATGCGAATTTTGAAACCATTGTGGACTGTTTTTGGTGTGTTGTTGTGAAAGGTATTTAAGTTACTGGATGGAATAAATATGTGACGTTGTATTGAGGTGGAAATGTGAAGTATGAACTTGGTGTGAAATCCTATCGGTTTGTGACGTCTATGTTGATGTGTGGACTGTTTTGGTATTGTTGGTATTGTGAGGCAGTAAATTGTATTGTAGGAGGGTGGAATGAAGTTATATGGAAGTATAAAGGAAGGTGGAATAGTATCATGTGTTTGGGATGTTGGATAATTTTTACTTCCCGTCAAGTAGCTAATTATCGCCTTGTGAACTTGTAATGTAATTGGCTTTTAATGTGAGCTCCATTATGTATTCATATTGTAGAGCAATGTTTTAAGGAAAATCTGAATTGTTGTAGTCACATGTTGGAAAGATAAGGTATGTAAGGTTACTCTTTTAAGTATCCTTTGGCCGCACCTATTGTTCACATCATTACCGAACTTATTTCTACTCCGAAATGTTTTAAGGTATCTCATTTCAAGTTTGTTAGCAATTGTTATCTACGTGTCTCTTATTGGTTGACTATTGTTCCAAAGCTCCAATAATGTTATGACCACCGATGTAGCAATCTCACAAAAAATTAAAGAAATGAAGTAATGCATATTTGGCTGAGTACGACTAGTAGCTCTGGGGGAGAAAGCCTAGCTCGAGTCGATCCCGATGGATTTTTGGATATAGGGGGCAGCTCTGGGGGTGAAAACCTAGCTCAAGCCAAACCTAATTTATTGATTTATAGGTGGTAGCTCTGGGGACATAAGCCTAGCTCGTGCTGATCCCAATGTTACGTACCACTAATCAGTTGGTCCAGGGCATTGGATGATGTATATTGATATGACGATAAAAGGAAAGAAATGAATGTAATGTACATGGTTCCACATATACAGTACGGTGGTATATCAGTATTATCTATTCACTTGTATTTGATTCCATTTGAGTTCCTATATGATACAAGACAAATGGCCATCATAACTTTTGATGCCATCATTCGTGGCCAACACGTGGAGTATCTGATTTTGGACACCTTGAAGGCCCGAGAGTATGCATGGGGAAGTCATGAAGTCATTTTGGACACATAATAAAGCAAATTCATGTGTGGAAGGTTGCTTGGAGGCTTGCCTTGATGACTACCCGAGGCTCCAAAGAATTGCAAGGGTTGAAGTGTGAAGAAGGAGTCCTTACACTCCATGAACGCCCCTTATTAAGGTTGTTTTGGTCTTTTTGTGCCTTTTCTTTACACTCCATAGGAGCCTCTTTTCATTAAGGGTAGTTTGGTCATGTGATGTAATAGTTATAAATAGGCTTCATTAGTCTTATTTTCTAGTTAGTTCATTATGGATATTTGAAAGACTTCTTCTTCTCTCTTTGAGAATGTAGTGTAGGGCTTGGAAAGGCCAAGTAGTGTAGGGCTTAGAAAAGCCATTATTGATCCTTGCTTAGAAACGGTGGTTGTAAGGCGGAGTTGATTCCCTTAGCGGTCACCATAAGAGTTTGGTGTTGTTATTGCGGGTCTTAGGGGTCTTATCGTTTGATACACGGTTTGGTTCCTATTTCTTGTAATCTCGTATGTCAAGTTATCTATCTTTTTGTAATCTTGTTAAGCTTGTGTTTATAATCTTGAAGTCTAGTGAAGCCGTGTGGGGCTCTTTCGATTCACTAGCACTTGTTGTTCAACTTGTTGTTCTTGTGATAGTTGTTCATCTTGTTGTTGTTGCTGAAATCTTCATATTGGTGACTTGATATTGTATCATTTGGTATCATAGCAAGGCTGGTTGTGTTCCTACGCTACCAATCTTGGGCTATCTCGGTCAAAAAAAAAAAAATCTGTAAAAAAAAAAAAAAAGAAATCTGTCCATCTTGTTGTCTTGGCCGAGAATAGTGTTTGTGTGTTTAGATCTAGGTGTTATTTTACTTGTTTAGTGTGTTTCTAGTGTTGGTTTCTTTCTCACCAACACTAAAAGTGTCTAGATCTAAAGATGAACTTATAATATTGACCATTGTTGTGGTGACTTGAAGTGGGCCGTAGGTTGTATCTTGTTGATGACCATTGGTGGTTTTTGTGTTATGTTCTTGAAGAAGTTGATGTTGTGTTCTTAAAGGTTGTTGTGGTGTTCATCTTGTTCTTCATCTATTCTTACAACTTAAGACAACAAAAGTTATAAAGTTGTTGGTTGTTGGTGAGAAGACTTGCACACATCTCTTCTTAGACTTGACAACCACTTTTCCTTAAAACACGGAACCTTGTTTTGTGAGATTAGAATAGTCAAATCTTACCTTTTTGAGTTTGAAAAGTTGAAAAAGGAGTACAAGACTTTACTTTCCCTCCAAAACCCATTGTCATCCATGACAAGTTGTGTTTCATATTGAAATTTCAGATTTGTGACCAAAAAATATATATATATATATATATATATTTTTGTGTGGGCCCAAGACCAATTGCATGCTGCCACATCACCATTAAGCTCAAATTTCAGATTCTAAGTTTCATTTCCTTGTTTCTTTAGTTTCATTTCTTGATTCTAGTACCAATTAACAACTAGTAATCACCTACTAGATTGTGAATTGGTTTTTGAATCTGTTTTTCTTCGTGTTTTTTGTTCTTTGTATTTTTTCTCATTTCGATTCGTTGAACTTCTTTGATTCAAGTTCATAAGTAGATTTTGTTTTGTGTCTTGATTCGATCAAACAATAATCCATTCCGGTCGCTAAGTAGTGATTGACACCTTATTAACTACCGGAGTATAAGCAACTTTCAATATTCGCCGCTCCAATGGTGAGGATCACAAAGGCGAGTGTATATGAGTGTTGGTGAGGTGCTTTTACTACTAATCTTGTTTGTGCATTTTGTAGGTACAAGGTGATATAAGGGGAACATATCTTGGTAGCCTCGTATTATTGTGACTACAACATGGGAGACTATGATTGTAGTGAGGGATTTTATGGCTACGATGATGTTGTAGATTATGGGGGCTATGAATATAGCCATGATCAAGACATGGGCAGATTTGAGGGTTATGGTTTTGAGGGAGAACATGAGGTGAATGAAGTGCCAAGTTCTTATGATGAAGTTGGGGCATATGAGGAGTCTTACACTTCCCATTTCGAACCTCGAATTGGTGTAAGGTATAGCCCCTCCCTTCTCAAAGCTTATGAGAGCCATGGTGAGAGTGCACGTGTGGAGAATGAAGATTCATATTCTTCACCTTGTAGTACATTTTATCAAGGTCAAAGCGGTGTGAATGGGTATACTAGCTATAGTGTAGGTTGTCCCATGAGAAGAAGAGAGAATACATCTCCAAGGCCGAGGGGTACTCATGTGCCCTTGGGTTGTCCTAAACTCTACAATGTTGATCCTAGGAGAAGTGTTCACTCCGGAAAGGTAAGCATTAATGGGGTACCGGGCTGCCTCCTTGTGCTAGATGATTGGCGCCATAAGAACTACATCATACCGCCGATGGTTGACTATTTAGGGTTGTTTCGAGAACCTTTACTTGTTCCATATCCCTTGGACGGGTATAAGGTTATCGAGGGAGTGAGGATTGTCTTCACCCAATTTGAATACTATGAGGAGGTGTGGTGCGATATCTTCCCCTTGACACCAGGTCATGTATGCTTGGGTGCCGATTGGTTTGCACCACATGGAGTTCCAAATGTGCTAAATTGGTCTAAGGTTATAGTGGACCATTGGGAAAATTATCTCTTTACCTCAATTATTCCCAAACCGCAAGGAGATGTGATCACTTACTCCAAGCCGAATGATTATGAGAGACAAAAGATTGAGAGGAGTAAGGGTGTGAAAGGTGGTAATTCGAGAGTGGAAAAATGATACAAGATCAAGTATGTATCACAAGATTTCAGCAACACCAACAAGAAAACCCAACAAACACAAGATTAACAAGTAAGCAACAATGCTAGTGAATCGAAAGAGCCCCACACGGCTTCACTAGACTTCAAGATCTCAAAGACAACAACAACAAGATAATGAAAAGATAGATAACTTGACATATAATATTCAAGAGACTAAGAACCCTAACATCAAGAGAGGACCCTAAGACTATTGAATATAAACACCAAGCTCTTACTTGGACCAAGAGGAACTCAATGACCTCAAGACCCTAGTTTCTAGCCAAAACACAACACAAGCTTCCTTCTAGCAAGCTTGTGGCCGAATCTGCCTCTCAATGGAAGAGAGAGAGAAAGTGAAATATTACAAGTCTTTGTCTTGAAATTACAATGAAAAAACTAAGGCAAAATAATTCTAGGCTTGTCTATTTATATTACAAGCCAAATGAAAGACAAAAATGACCTTATGGGCCATGTGGAGCAGCCGGCCATGGAGTGTAAAAACATTACACTTCAAGGCCCATCTTCACACCTTAAAACATTTAGACCCTTAGGTGGTTCAATAACCAACTCACACACGGCCATTTGCATGAATACGGCTTGGAGTTTTTGTAACTCCCGGGCTTGACTTCGTGTGAATGGTCGGGTACTTGTTGGACAGCTTGTCCCACCCGTATCATCCTCTCCATCTTGAGAGGAATTTGGCCTCAAATTCAGCACTTGGTCGTCTTCAACCGCCTCCACGAGAGAAAGATCACAAACGTTAAAAGTGTGGTGCACTTGGTATTCCGGTGGAAGGTCAATCTTGTAGGCGTTGTCATTGATTTTCTCGAGCACTTGGAATGGACCATCACCCCTCGGCATCAATTTGGACTTTCTTTGGGATGGAAACCGATCCCTCCGAAGATGCACCCACACCCAATCTCCCGGTTCAAGGATGACTTTCTTTCTTCCCTTGTTGGCCCTCCTTGCCATGTCTTGGTTTTTCTTCTCAAGTTGAAGCCGCACCTTCTCATGTAACTTCTTCATAGAATCTGCCCGCTTGCTTCCTTCGAAGCTAATCATGAGATCACTTGGCAAAGGCGTTAAATCCAAAGGGGTGAGGGGGTTGAGGCCGTATACACACTCAAAGGGAGTCATTCCCGTACTTGAGTGTATGACACAGTTATATGCAAACTCAATCAATGGTAAGTGCTCCTCCCAAGAAGTCATTTTTCCCTTAACCATGGAACGTAGCATAGCACCCAAAGTCCTATTTACTACTTCCGTTTGGCCATCGGTTTGTGGGTGGCAAGAGGTAGAGAACAATAACTTGGTACCAAGCCTACCCCACATGGACTTCCAAAAGTGGCTTAGGAACTTAGAGTCCCTATCACTCACAATGGTCCTCGGGACACCATGCAATCTAACAACATTATCAACAAATAACGAGGCCACGCTAGGGGCTTCATCACACTTAGAGCAAGGAATAAAGTGCGCCATTTTAGAAAACCGGTCAACTACAACAAAGATACTATCCCGGCCTCGTCGAGTCCTTGGCAGCCCTAACACAAAGTCCATCGATATATCAAGCCAAGGACGTAGAGGAGTGGGCAGCGGGGTGTACAACCCATGAGGTAGGAGCCGAGATTTGGCTCTCTTGCATTCTACACATTGGCCACAAGTTCTAGTCACATCCTTGCGCATTTTGGGCCAATAGAATTGCTCCTCCAATATTCCGAGGGTCTTTTCGACCCCAAAATGACCCATTAGACCGCCATCATGTGCTTCCCTCACAAACAATTCTCTCCAAGAGCTAGAGGGTACACACAATCGTCTACCTTTAAATAAGTAACCATCAAACTTGGCATAGGGATTTGAACCCCTAGCCGAATCCCACTTGTCCCTACCCCATTCTTCGCATTCCCTAAAGATAGGAGCAAAGTGAGGGTCCTTGGGATACAATTCTCTTAAACTCTCAAAACCCATCAACTTCGAAGACAAAGTGGCAACAAGCACATGCTTTCTAGACAACGCATCAGCAACAACATTCTCCTTCCCCCTTTTGTAATGAATTACATAAGGGAAAGTCTCAATAAACTCAATCCACTTAGCATGACGCCTATTCAACTTGTCTTGGCTCTTAAGGTGTTTCAACGATTCATGGTCCGTTCGTATCACAAACTCCTTAGGCCACAAATAATGCTGCCAATTGCCCAAGGCTCTAACAAGGGCGTACAACTCCAAATCATAAGTCGAGTAATTAAGAGTTGCCCCTTTGAGTTTTTCACTAAAATAAGCGACGGGCTTGCCTTCTTGCATTAAAACAGCCCCGATGCCAACCTTACTAGCATCACACTCCACTTCAAACATTTTATCAAAATCGGGCAATTGTAACAAAGGCGCCGAGATGAGCATAGCTTTCAAGGCTTCAAAAGCCTTAGCTTGCTCATCACCCCACTTAAAGGGTTGGTCCTTTCTAATAACCTCAGTCAAGGGTGCTGCTATGGAGCTAAAACCTTTGACAAACCTCCTATAAAAGCTTGCTAATCCATGAAAACTTCGGATTTCTCCAATAGTTTTAGGGATTGGCCAACTTCGTATAGAGTCTATCTTGGATTCGTCCACTTCCACGCCCCTTGAGCTCACGACAAAACCCAAGAAAATCACTTTATCAACACCAAAAGAACACTTCTCCATGTTGGCATACAACTTCTCCTTTCGGAGCACCTCAAACACACACCTCAAGTGCATCACATGATCATCAATAGATTTACTATATACCAACACATCATCAAAGTAAACCACCACAAACTTCCCAATATAAGGCTTCATTACATGATTCATTAGCCTCATAAAGGTGCTAGGAGCATTGGTAAGGCCAAAGGGCATGACCAGCCACTCATATAGACCGAATTTGGTCTTGAATGCGGTCTTCCACTCATCACCGGGTTGCATGCGAATTTGGTGATAGCCACTCCTAAGATCCACCTTAGAAAACAAACAAGAGCCATGGAGCTCATCTAACATATCATCTAGTCTAGGGATTGGATGACGATACCTTATAGTGATTTTGTTGATGGCTCTACAATCGACGCACATGCGCCAAGTTCCATCTTTCTTTGGTACCAAAAGCACCGGAACAGCACAAGGACTCATACTTTCTTTGATGTATCCCTTGTTGAGAAGTTCCTCAACTTGTCTCTCAAGCTCCTTAGTGTCCATGGGATTGCTCCTATAGGCTGGTTTGTTTGGAAGTTGTGAACCCGGCACCAAATCAATTTGGTGCTCAATTCCCCGAAGTGGGGGCAATCCTTGCGGAAGTTCTTTAGGAAATACATCTTCATAATCCTGCAACACACAAGAAATCAAAGGGGAAATGGAAGAATTAGCGGGGTTAGTATTTAAACAATGAGCCAAAAGCAACATAGGTGTGCCCACATCATGGTCCACGAAGAGTTCCTTCTTTCTAGCTAACATCACCACGTTTTCAGCCCCCTTTGAAGTTGAGGCAGTCACGGGTGACCCTACTGCCCCAACCACGGTTTCCCTTCCCTCTTCTTCTCTTTCGGATTTCTTCCCCTTTTCCTTCAACTCTCTCATCTTTTGGTGCCACTCATTTACTTGGGAGGGTGAAAGCGGGTGAAGTGTGACCTTTCGGCCATCCTTCTCAAGTGTATATCGATTGGTCCTCCCATCGTGTTTGGTAGACCTATCATATTGCCAAGGTCTACCTAACAACAAGTGACACGCTTGCATTGGTATCACGTCACAAAGCACTTCATCTTGGTAGTTTCCCACCTTAAAACGTATCATACATTGCCTTGTGACCTTTAGTTCACCACAGTCATTCAACCATTGTAGCTTGTAGGGACTAGTGTGCGGGGTAGTTGGTAACTTCAAGAAGTTAACCGTAGCCATACTAACAACATTTGTGCAACTACCACTATCAATCACCAAGGTGCACACACTTCCCTTTACAAGACATTTAGTATGGAATAGATTCTCCCTTTGACTAGGGTCATCTATCGCCTTACTAATCATGACGCGCCTAACCACAAAGTTGGGAACCACACACTCCCCTTCTTGAGGGTAAACATCTTCGCCCTCATCATCATATGGCCCATTCTCGGGTTCCTCTCCATCTTGAGGCTCGGCCTCATCTTCACTCTTCTCAAGATCCACCTCTTCACCAAGGTAATACACCCTCCCTTCCCGAAGGATCACATTGCGTCGGTTTGGACACTCATTGGCTTTATGTCCCCAACCTTGGCACTTGAAACATTGGAATCCTTTTGGGTTAGGGTACTTGTGAGCTTCTTGTTTTGGAGGAAGTTTGGGGTCGGCCTTGGGCTCGGGCAGCCTTGGAAGGCTGGATTGCCCCTTGTTTTTGGACCAACCCGAGGGGGCTGGTACCCTTGCCTTAAACGACGACCTCTCCTTTAGCTTTTTCAACCTCAATAGCCGCTTGGAAAATACCCTCAACGGTATCAAACTTGTGAAGTGTCAAATGAGTGGAGATCTCCTTGTTCAATCCACACTTGAACCGGATGACATCATGACTGATTTGCTCCCCACGATGGTCAAGGTTTAACATGAGTTGTTGAAACTCATCAAAGTATGCCATCACACTTTTGTTACCTTGACGTAAGTTGTACAACCTTGCAAGCAATTCATGGCGATAACTCTCGGGGAGGTACCTTTGCCTCATCAAGTATCTCAATCGATACCAAGGTGGTGGCTGCCCGTCAACTAGTGCATTACCAAACCGCTTGACGTACTCCCACCAAGTGTTAGCATAACCCTCAAAGTGAGCTATAGCATAACTTCCTTTCTTTTCTTCCGAGAGATCATTAACTTGGAAGACTTTGTCACAAGCCGATTCCCAAGCTAAGTATGCCTCGGGGTCACTCTCACCCTTAAAGAGCGGTAGACTCAACTTGATGGTGTTGATGCCTACATCTCTCTCATGGTGCCGGTTTCCTCTTTCTTCATATCCACGGTATCTCCGTTGAACTCCTCTGCCCCCTCTCACCTCCTCCTCCCTCATGTAAGTATCATCAAAGGCCCCGTACCCATCATACTCCTCCCTACCATACTCCTCAAGGTGGGCTGGTCGGTTTTGGTTATTTGGAATTTGATTTGGGGGTATTGGATTTTGTGGAGGTGGTGGTCTTTGGTTTAATGGAGCTTGGAATGGAAGGTTCGGATTTAGTGGTGGAATTTGACGTCCAAATCCCTCATGCGGGGTTTGGGAATTCTGGAAATGCGTTGGTCTAGTGGGGTCACGGTTTGGAGGAAAATAGGTGGTTTGGCTTGCGGCATTTAGTGGAGCTTGGGGTGCATTTAGCATTTGGTGGACTGTTTCGGGGGTGATGGTTGCGGAGGAAGTCCTATCTTGTCCATTGGTTGAGACATGTAGAGGAGTAGAAGGACGAGAGTTCCTTTGACTCTCCACTTGTTCTAATCTCCCACTAATAGTCGACACTTCTCCCTTGATGGCTGCCAAGTCCCCTCTCACGGCCCCAAAGTCCGAATTTAACCTTTCAAGTGTCCGAGTAACGGCCTCAAGAGTGACCCTCATAGAGTCAAGTGCATTAGTATCCACGTTATGGGACGTGGCCCCTTCCATTGTCGAGGTATTATACTCTTTAGATCACCACACGCTTGAGTTCCACAAGTGTTGTAAATTGGCTAGTAACCGTGAATCCTTTAAGGTATGAGTAAGCTCTTATCCGGAGTGGATTCTTGTTTGAAGACTCAAAGAATTCTTGTAGGACTAGGACCAAAAACAACAACGTGTTCAAAAGATAAAAGCACTCAAGTAAACGTTGACACGAACAAACGAATTCAAAGGACTAATTGACAATCTAGTAGGAATGTACTAGTTTGTTAATTAGTTCTAGAATCAAGTAAGGAAACTAAGAATCAACAATTAGAAACTAGAAAATTATCCAAAGTTGAGCTTAGGGGTGACGTGGCAGCATGCAATTGGCCTTGGGCCCACACGGTTTGTATATATATAACTTATATGTATTTTTTTTTTTTTTTTTTTTGTCACAAATCTGAAAATCAATATTCATACAACTTGTGAAGTATGACAATGTGTTTTGGAGGGAAAAATAATAGTCTTGTAGCCTTTTTCAACCTTTCAAACTCAAAGGGTTAGGTTTGACTAACTATTCCCACAAAACAAGGCTCCTTGAATTAAGGAAGAGTGGTTGGCCAACTATGAAGTGATGGGTGCAAGTCTTTCACCAACAACTTTATGACTTGTCTTGCAACTTGAACACCACAAGATGAACAAGATGAACAAGTTTAAAAGATGAACACCTTACAACTTTCATCAACTTCTTCAAGCACATAACACACAACCACCAAATTTTTTTTTCATCAACAACATACAACTTTCAACCACTTCAAGTCACCACAACAATGGTCAAGTTTTCAAGCTCAACTTTTAGATCTAGACACTTTAGTGTTGGTGAGAAAGAAACCAACACTAGAAACACACTAAACAAGCAAAATAACACCTAGATCTAAACATACAACAACATTCTCGGATTTGTCTTCAATGGACTGATTTCCGATTTTTTTTTTTTTTTTTTTTTTTTTTTTGTTTAATCCGAGAACAAGCCCAAGATGGGTTGTGTGGGAACACAACCGGTCTTGCTTTGATACCAAATGATACAAGATCAAGTATGTATCACAAGATTTCAGCAACACCAACAAGAAAACCCAACAAACACAAGATTAACAAGTAAGCAACAATGCTAGTGAATCGAAAGAGCCCCACACGGCTTCACTAGACTTCAAGATCTCAAAGACAACAACAACAAGATAATGAAAAGATAGATAACTTGACATATAATATTCAAGAGACTAAGAACCCTAACATCAAGAGAGGACCCTAAGACTATTGAATATAAACACCAAGCTCTTACTTGGACCAAGAGGAACTCAATGACCTCAAGACCCTAGTTTCTAGCCAAAACACAACACAAGCTTCCTTCTAGCAAGCTTGTGGCCGAATCTGCCTCTCAATGGAAGAGAGAGAGAAAGTGAAATATTACAAGTCTTTGTCTTGAAATTACAATGAAAAAACTAAGGCAAAATAATTCTAGGCTTGTCTATTTATATTACAAGCCAAATGAAAGACAAAAATGACCTTATGGGCCATGTGGAGCAGCCGGCCATGGAGTGTAAAAACATTACACTTCAAGGCCCATCTTCACACCTTAAAACATTTAGACCCTTAGGTGGTTCAATAACCAACTCACACACGGCCATTTGCATGAATACGGCTTGGAGTTTTTGTAACTCCCGGGCTTGACTTCGTGTGAATGGTCGGGTACTTGTTGGACAGCTTGTCCCACCCGTATCAAAAAAGGAGAGGTTGTGTGGAGTGAAGTGAGGGGGTTGCCACCAAATCATTTGTGTAGGTACCAACATGGCAAGCGGAGAAGCACAAGGCCAAGGAGAAGTTGATGCCGAAGCATGTGGGAAACCTTCACACCACGGCAAAAAAGAATTTACTCAAGAACTTCAAGGTAAAATCGCTTACTCTTACACTTTTGTACGTGTGAATGATAATTGTGTGACTAGTCGCCCATTGAGTGTGAGTAGTAGCTTACCTATTTGTGAGTCTATTGATTCTTTGCCTCTTGTTGATGATGTACTTGTTGGGAGTGTGGATACACTAGTTGATCCTATTGATGATCGAATTGACTCTTCTTGTAAGGTCAATTTATGTCCACCTAGTGTTGAAGCCAATGTGTTGAATGATGGTACATCATCTTGTGGGGATTGTGTTGATCAACTTATGTGCGGAATTTGTCCACCACTTGAGGATATGTGTGATGTGTTTAATGGATCTCAAGTGAATGATTATATTGAAAATGTTGATCAAATAAATAGGAGTGACCCCTTAGTATGACCTCTAGTAAATGTTCTACTCTCGGTTTTGCTCATAGGGATAATCATGTGCTTGAAACATCTTTGATACTTGATAATGATCTTTTAGAGAATGGATTTGCATGTTCTATATCCTCTTCATGGATAGATCCTTCTCTCTTTAAGTACAATATCTTGTTTGAAGATGATGAGTTCACTCCTAAAGAACCTAGTGGTGAGAATGACGTTGAAGGTATAGCTTGTCTTGAAAGCTATAGCCTATATGCCAACCCACTATGGTGTAAAAACATTCCTCCTAAAGATGGAAATCTCTTCTTGGGAGATGAGAGTACTCTTAAGGGAAGGGAATGTGAGGTCTTGGAAAGGAATGATCAATTGGGTGATGATAATTTTGATTTGCTTGAATTCTTAAGAAACCCAATAAGTGATTTTTCCTTGAAAATTGATTGTGGTTGTGATCCTTTGTATGACACCCCACCCATTTTTTATGACTATAAGGATGAATTGCTTGCTCGTAAAGACTTAAGTAATAATTCCTTGGACTTTAGTGGTGGTATGTGTCTACTTGAGGGTACTTCCATAGAAAGGGAAGGTGTCCATTATTTGGAAATTACTTCTTCTACTATGTGTGACCTTATTATTGAGAGTACTCATGGTATGTTGAAACTGGTAGTGAGTACTCACATGAGGACACCTTAGTTGAACTTGACTTGAGTGATACCATTCTTCACTCTCTATTTGCTTTTGATGATATGTATGCTATTGTAGAGAGTATATCTTATAGTTTGGGTGAAGCCCATGAGGAAAGGGAGTATTGTCTAGACCCGTGTCTATGGCTACTCTTTCTATTTGATCCCGGTGCCAAATATAGAAATGGTGATGTTGGCGCACCCAACTTGTTGCTTGGTCTACATGACAAGCAAAGTGTCATTCTTGAAAACCCGAGAGCAAAAATGTCATTGTTTCCTTGGGGTAATGTTTTTAAATGTGCATCCTTGCTTGACACAATTGTGTTTAAATTACAAGAATCTCAACTTGTGGATTCCAAGTTCTCTATTTGCTTGAAGGAAAGAATGTGGATGTGCTTAAATGCTTTGTCTTCACCCTTGTATGCCTTTACACTTGATTCTTTCCTATACTACCTCTTTGCCTATGATGACATCCATGCTAGTTTTGGATTTGTTTTATGTAGAGGTAGGAAATTTGTTGGTTTGTCCACTTGTATGAATGATAATGCTATATGGATCTTGTAGACATTAGAACCAATTGAGGCTCCACCCTTGGTGTGGTCTCTTGAAGAGATAAAGAAGCAATTGTGTCTTATGGCTCCTAAGATGAAGGTAGTTTTACCTTGTGGATTATTTGATGCCATTAGGACCTTTGTAGTTTCCTTATATCTTGGTGATTTAAATAGCCAAATCCTTTGTGCATATTATAATATGTTTTTAATATGTAATTCAAAGGATCCTTGGTTATATTGCAAGTATAAGCAACCTTGGCGTGTTGAGATGATTTATTGTGCTAACCCTAACCCTCATGCCATGAGGAGTTTGTATTTGTTTGTCCTTTCTTTGGTTTTGCAAGGTTTGGATTCGAGGTCGGATCCTTTTCAAGAAGGGGAGGATGATACAAGACAAATGGCCATCATAACTTTTGATGCCATCATTCGTGGCCAACACGTGGAGAATCTGATTTTGGACACCTTGAAGGCCCGAGAGTATGCATGGGGAAGTCATGAAGTCATTTTGGACACATAATAAAGCAAATTCGTGTGTGGAAGGTTGCTTGGAGGCTTGCCTTGATGACTACCCGAGGCTCCAAAGAATTGCAAGGGTTGAAGTGTGAAGAAGGAGTCCTTACACTCCATGAACGCCCCTTATTAAGGGTGTCTTGGTCTTTTTGTGCCTTTTCTTTACACTCCATAGGAGCCTCTTTTCATTAAGGGTAGTTTGGTCATGTGATGTAATAGTTATAAATAGGCTTCATTAGTCTTATTTTCTAGTTAGTTCATTATGGATATTTGAAAGACTTCTTCTTCTCTCTTTGAGAATGTAGTGTAGGGCTTGGAAAGGCCAAGTAGTGTAGGGCTTAGAAAAGCCATTATTGATCCTTGCTTAGAAACGGTGGTTGTAAGGCGGAGTTGATTCCCTTAGCGGTCACCATAAGAGTTTGGTGTTGTTATTGCGGGTCTTAGGGGTCTTATCGTTTGATACACGGTTTGGTTCCTATTTCTTGTAATCTCGTATGTCAAGCTATCTATCTTTTTGTAATCTTGTTAAGCTTGTGTTTATAATCTTGAAGTCTAGTGAAGCCGTGTGGGGCTCTTTCGATTCACTAGCACTTGTTGTTCAACTTGTTGTTCTTGTGATAGTTGTTCATCTTGTTGTTGTTGCTGAAATCTTCATATTGGGGACTTGATCTTGTATCACTATATTTCATACCATTACTAATAGCCTTACATACTCACGTTGTGGTCCCAACGACCAAGTCTCGTATCTGTTTTGAATGTCTTTACATGACTTCCGTCATCGATATATTATATCTGCATGTGGCAGAATTTTTCTTCACTTAATGGCATGCATATGAATATACACGATCATAGGTTGGTTCTCTCTGGCCTTTACGGCTACGGCTGCCTGTCCACCCCAGTGGGATTTTGAGGCGTGACACTTTCTTTTGTTTTACACATGTTTGCACCCACTGTGCTTATGGGGGCTCGGTGGGGTTATTTCTTCTTGGGTGTACCTTTTAGGCTTATGGGGGCTCAGTCAAGTTATATCTAGGCTTTTACTTTCATTCTCGAGTTACTTACTTCTTTTTTATTGCATTTGCCTAGTATAGCCTATTATTTCTATTTCGGTCCCTTATTGACTTTAGCATATATTCTCTCACTTTATTTATAATTTTATTGTATTTGAGCTCTGTTAGCTGATGAATCTTACTATGTGCCTGTAGTTTTGGTACATAAGAAATCCAAATTTGCTTTGGGAGTGTGAGATAGGCAGACGGGGAGTACGCAGCCGAACAACCGCTGGGGTTTCCAGCAGTGATAGCTGAACTAATCAGATGGGCCGATCCTATTCATGGAGATTCCATAACAATTCCAAAAATGGAAAGTTCGACACAATTGGGATTTTTTTTTAATACTATAGTTCTACTTTTTTATCCCTGATGCAGATCCAAGTACGAGCCACCGCCGTTGACGTTATCCTCGGGCTGAGCTATTGATTTAGAGACAGGGTGAGCTTTCTAGAGTCCCAAGCTGATCCTCCACCTTCTGCTGCAGTGATAGTCGTTTTGTATATTTTAAGACTGCTATGTGTATATATGTACTTTGGATACTGTCTAAAACTCTCCTTTTGGTTGTAGTGGCTCTTGTACTAACCTTACCAAGTCTTGGGAGGGATTCTTTTGTATATTTTGTCCTCTTCCTGCTCTTGTATAGTATGTTATATATGTATATCTCTTTTGCTTCCGTTTCTTATTTATTTTTGTTTATTTCATTTTTATTTCCCTTTATCTTCCGCTCGTTAGCCCCTTACTTGCCATTTCGGGCTATGACTTGGCTTACCTACTGGTGGGGCAAAGTAAGTACCATTAGGACTTGAGAAATTGGGTGGTAACAACTTTGTAGTAGAGCCTAGGTTCACCGATATCATTGGTACCAGTGCCAGTGTCTAGTAGAGTCCCACGGATCGATACAGAGACATCTGTATCCTATCTTTGGAAGGCTACAGGGAATTCTTAGGAATATCACATTTTTTTGGTTCATTTTTATTTGTCGTGTCAGTATTTTGTTTCTAGATTCTTATTTGCTTCACTCTTTCACAGATGGCTAGGATGTCGGGTACAACAACCAGGGACAGGGACCCTGAGCCTACTACTAGAACTCCAGTTAAAGGTAGAGGTCGAACTCAAAGTCGAGGTCAGTCCCTGGCTGTAGCCCCAGCTCGAGGGCAGGCTAGGGAGCATTCACATTAGCTGGACATTGATGTAGAGCCAAAGTATGCACCTACGTTAGCACCAAAGGATCTACCACCACAGTAGCTAGGGGCTATGGGGCAGCCCAGGCCCCACCTAGATTTATATCTTCATGGTGGACTTGGTATAAAAGTACAGCCTGTTGCTGCTTCTCTCATAGTAGAGACTCCACCAGCGTTGGTAGCTCCATAACCAGTAGTAGGCTAGCCGACCATGACTTCTAAGGAGCAAAAGATGCTTGGCCATTTTTTGAGATTGACTCTACCCAGGTTTGCTGGGGCCCCAAGAGAGGATACTTATGAGTTCCTTACCAGCTGTGAGGAGAGGCTATATAATTTGGGGTTGGTTGAGTCGTATGGAGTTATACAGCGTATTAGTATGACAGAGCAGCGAGACAGGGGTGGAGGGGTTATCTTGATCTATGCCAGCTGGATCTTCTTCTATGACTTGGACTCAGTACTCCGAGGCTTTCTTGGAGAAGTATATAGCTTGCAGTATATGCAAGCGCCTGAGGGATGAGTTTACTAGGTTGAATAGTTATAAATAAGCTTCATTAGTCTTATTTTCTAGGTAGTTGATTATTGGTATTTGAAAGACTTCTTCTTCCCTCTTTGAGAGTGTAGTTGATAACAACACAGATAGTGGAAGACTTATAAATAAGAACTTTAGAAATGAGGGAGGAATTGATTCTAGAAAGAGAAGAAACAAGCTCAAATATTAGATACTTGAAACCTTGTTTAATAGAAATAGCGAATCAATAAAGAAGTAGAAGAATTAGAATAGGAGGGAGGGAACTCAAGCGAGGAATCTTATCATTTGAAGAAATCCAAGATATGGTTCAAAGTAGAACAAAAAGGGCATAACCCAAAAGAGAACCTTAAAAGGTCTCCACAAGCCAAAAGGCTGCTACTATTAATTTAAATCAAACTTAGTTACAATAAAGAAGAAAACACTCCTTTATATAGGAGTAAATGGTGCTGCAATCTAAAAGACATTCTAGACTTCCTAGGTGGTCAAACTAAATTAAATAAGCTGAAACTACCTAGGTGCATAGAAGACTACCAACACTTTGGTCCACTAAAGCTATAAATGTGGTCAACAAAGCATTAAATAAGCTTCTAGAACACAACTTTGGGCTGCTGAAATTTCTCTTTATTTGGACAGATTTTGGGTCATAATTCCAACTTCTTTTGATCTTTAATTTGGGCCTCCAAAGATCAACATTGTGTTGTACTTATTCTTTCATCATAAGACTTGTTTTCATTGCTAATTGAGGCCTATTAAAATGTCTTGATATTCTCTGCCCTTTAATGACATTGAGCTTCCACGGATGCTATCAGTAGTGTAGGGCTTGGAAAGCCAAGTAGTGTAGGGCTTAGAAAGGCCATTATTGATCCTTGCTTAGACACGGTGGTTGTAAGGTGGAGTTGATTCTCTTAGCGGTCACCGTAAGAGTTTGGTGTTGTTATTGCGGGTCTTAGGGGTTGATACAATATTAAACCCGCAACACAAGATTTCAGCAACAACAACAAGATGAACAGCTATCACAAGAACAACAAGTTGAACAACAAGTGCTAGTGAATCGAAAGAGCCCCACACGGCTTCACTAGACTTCAAGATTATAAACACAGGCTTAACAAGATTACAAAAAAGATAGATAGCTTGACATACGAGATTACAAGAAATAGGAACCAAACCGTGTATCAAACGATAAGACCCCTAAGACCCGCAATAACAACACCAAACTCTTATGGTGACCGCTAAGGGAACCAACTGCGCCTTACAACCACCGTTTCTAAGCAAGGATCAATAATGGCTTTTCCAAGCCCTACACTACTTGGCCTTTCCAAGCCCTACACTACATTCTCAAAGAGAGAAGAAGAAGTCTTTCAAATATCCATAATGAACTAACTAGAAAATAAGACTAATGAAGTCTATTTATAACTATTATATCAAATGACCAAACTACCCTTAATGAAAAGGGGCTCCTATAGAGTGTAAAAAAAAGGCACAAAAGACCAAAACACCCTTAATAAGGGGTGGTCATGGAGTGTAAGGACTCCTTCTTCACACTTCAACCCTTGCAATCCTTTGGAGCCTCGGGTAGTCATCAAGGCAAGCCCCAAGAAATTGCTTTATTAAGTGTCCAAAATGACTTCCCCATGCATACTCTCGGCCTTCAAGGTGTCCAAAATCAGATTCTCCACGTGTTGGCCACGATTGATGGCATCAAAAGTTATGATGGCCATTTGTTTTGTATAATCCTCCCCTTCTTGAAAAGGATTCGACCTCGAATCCAAACCTTGCGAAACCAAAGAAAGGACAAACGAATACAAACTCCTCATGGCATGAGGGTTAGGGTTAGCACAATAAATCATCTCAACATGCCAAGGTTGCTTATACTTGCAATATAACCAAGGATCCTTTGAATTAAATATTAAAAACTTATTAAAATATGCACAAAGGATTTGGCTACTTAAATCACCAAGAGATAAGGAAACTACAAAAGTCCTAATGGCATAAAACAATCCACAAGGTAAAACTACCTTCATCTTAGGAGCCATAAGACACAATTGCTTCTTTATCTCTTCAAGAGACCACACCAAGGGTGGAGCCTCAATTGGTTCTAATTTCCACAAGATCCATATAGCATTATCATTCATACAAGTGGACAAACCAACAAATTTCCTACCTCTACATAAAACAAATCCAAAACTAGCATGGATGTCATCATAGGCAAAGAGGTAGTATAGGAGAGAATCAAGTATAAAGGCATACATGGGTGAAGACAAAGCATTTAAGCACATCCACATTCTTTCCTTCAAGCAAATAGAGAACTTGGCATCCACAAGTTGAGATTCTTGTAATTTAAACACAATTGTGTCAAGCAAGGATGCACATTTAGAAACATTACCCCAAGGAAACAATGACACTTTTGCTCTCGGGTTTTCAAGAATGACACTTTGCTTGTCATGTAGACCAAGCAACAAGTTGGGTGCGCCAACATCACCATTTCTATGTTTGGCACCGGGGTCAAATAGAAAGAGTAGCCATAGACACGGGTCTAGACAATACTCCCTTTCCCCATAGGCTTCACCCAAACTACAAGATATACTCTCTACAATAGCATACATATCATCAAAAGCAAATAGAGAGTGGAGAATGGTATCACTCAAGTCAAGTTCAACTAAGGTGTCCTCATATGGGTACTCACTACTAGTTTCAACATCATCACCATGAGTACTCTCAATAATAAGGTCACACATAGTAGAAGAAGTAATTTCCAAATAATGGACACCTTCCCTTTCTATGGAAGTACCCTCAAGTAGACACATACCACCACTAAGGTCCAAGGAATTATTACTTAAGTCTTTACGAGCAAGCAACTCATCCTTATAGTCATAAAACATGGGTGGGGTGTCATACAAAGGATCACAACCACAATCAATTTTCAAGGAAAAATCACTTATTGGGTTTCTTAAGAATTCAAGCAAATCAGAATTATCATCACCCAATTGATCATTCCATTCCAAGACCTCACATTCTCTTCCCTTAAGAGTACTCTCATCTCCTAAGAAGAGATTTCCATCTTTAGGAGGAATGTTTTTACACCATAGTGGGTTGGTATATAGGCTATAGCTTTCAAGACAAGCTATACCTTCAACGTCATTCTCACCACTAGTTTCTTTAGGAGTGAACTCATCATCTTCAAACAAGATATTGTACTTAAAGAGAGAAGGATCTATCCATGAAGAGGATATAGAACATGCAAATCCATTCTCTAAAAGATCATTATCAAGTATCAAAGATGTTTCAAGCATATGATTATCCCTATGAGCAAAACCGAGAGTAGAACATTTACTAGAGGTCATACTAAAGGGATCACTCCTATTTATTTGATCAACACAATTCCCACAAGATGATGTACCATCATTCAACACATTGGCTTCGACACTAGGTGGACATAAATTGATCTTACAAGAGGAGTCAATTCGATCAACAATAGGATCAACTAGTGTATCCACACTTACAACAAGTACATCATCAACAAGAGGCAAAGAATCAATAGACTCACAAATAGGTACGCTATTACTCACACTCCTTGGGCTACTAGCCACACAATTATCATTCACATGCACCAAAGTGTAAGAGTAAGCGATTTTACCTTGAAGTTCTTGAGTAAATTCTTCTTTGCCGTGGTGTGAAGGCTTTCCACATGCTTCGGCAGCAACTTGATACAAGATCAAGTCCACAACACAAAGTTCCCAAGAAATCAGCAACAAGAAGAACAAAAGAACACGAAATTCAGCAAGTTGAACAACAAGTGCTAGTGAATCGAAAGAGCCCCACACGGCTTCACTAGACTTCAAGATCACAAACACAACAACAACAAGATAATAAAAAGATAGTTAACTTGACATATAATATTCAAGAGACTAAGAACCCTAACATCAAGAAAGGACCCTAAGACTAATGAATATGAACACCAAGTTCTTACTTAGACCAAGAGGAACTCAATGACCTCAAGATCCTTGTTTCTAGCCAAGATACAACACAAGTATCACTCTACTTGTGAGCTTCCAAGTTGGGCTGCTCCAGAAGAGAGAGAAGCCAAAATATTACAAGTGTTATGTTTCAAAAATCTGATGGGAGAACTACCCCAAATAACCCTAAGATGTTCTATTTATATTACAAGGCAAAATGAAGCAAAATGACTAGCTTGCCCTTGTCTAGGCTGCCGCCCCTTGGAGTGTAAGTTTATTACACTTCAAGGTCCCTCTTCACACTTAAAAACATTGAGATCCTTAGGAGTCTCGATCACCAACTCACACACGACCATTTGCATGAACAAGGCTTGGAGCTTTTGTAATTCCCAAGCTTGGCTTCGTGTGAATGGTCGGGTACTTGTTGGACAGCTTGTCCCACCCGTATCATCCTCTCCATCTTAAGAGGAATTTGACCTCAAATTCAGCACTTGGTCATTTTCAATCGCCTCCACGAGAGAAAGATCACAAACATTGAAAGTGTTGTGCACTTGGTTTTTCTTCTCATGTAACTTCTTCATAGAATCTGCCTGCTTGCTTCCATCTAAGCTAATCATGAGATCACTTGACAAA
This sequence comes from Capsicum rhomboideum, assembly GCA_031232105.1. Lineage (NCBI taxonomy): Eukaryota > Viridiplantae > Streptophyta > Magnoliopsida > Solanales > Solanaceae > Capsicum > Capsicum rhomboideum. The sequence goes on from CP124718.1 coordinate 60,932,312, forward strand.
GGCGTTAAATCCAAAGGGGTGAGGGGGTTGAGGTCGTATACACACTCAAAGGGAGTCATTCCCGTACTTGAGTGTATGACACGGTTATAGGCAAACTCAATCAATGGTAAGTGCTCCTCCCAAGAAGTCATTTTTCACTTAACCATGGAACGTAGCATAGCACCCAAAGTCCTATTTACTACTTCCGTTTGGCCATCGGTTTGTGGGTGGCAGGACGTAGAGAACAACAACTTGGCACCAAGCCTACCCCACATGGACTTTCAAAAGTGGCTTAGGAACTTAGAGTCCCTATCACTTACAATGGTCCTCGGAACACCATGCAATCTAACAACATTATCAACAAATAACGAGGCCACGCTAGGGGCGTCATCACATTTAGAGCAAGGAATAAAGTGCGCCATTTTAGAAAACCGGTGGACTACAACAAAAATACTATCCCGACCTCGTCGAGTCCTTGGCAGCCCCAACACAAAATCCATAGATATATCAAGCCAAGGACGTAGAGGAGTGGGCAGCGGGGTGTACAACCCGTGAGGTAGGAGCCGAGAATTGGCTCTCTTGCATTCTACACATTGGCCGCAAATCCTAGCCACATCCTTGCGCATTTTGGGCCAATAGAATTGCTCCTCCAATATTCCGAAGGTCTTTTCGACCCCAAAATGACCCATTAGACCGCCATCGTGTGCTTCCCTCACAAACAATTCTTTCCAAGAGCTAGAGGGCACACACAATCGTCTACCTTTAAATAAGTAACCATCAAACTTGGCATAGGGATTTGAACCCCTAGCCGAATTCCACTTGTCCCGACCCAAGTCTTCGTATTCCCTAAAGATAGGAGCAAAGTGAGGGTCCTTGGGATACAACTCTCTTAAACTCTCAAAACCCATCAATTTTGTTGACAAAGTGGACACAAGAGCATGTTTTCTAGACAAAGCATCGGCTACTACGTTGTCCTTACCCTTTTTGTATTGGATAACATAAGAGAAGGTCTCAAGGAACTCAATCCATTTGGCATGCCTTTTGTTAAGCTTGTCTTGGGCCCAAAAATGCTTTAAGGATTCATGGTCCGTTAGGATCACGAACTCCTTAGGCCATAAGTAGTGTTGCCAAGTGGCCAAGGCTCTAATCAAGGCATACAACTCTAAATCATACGTGGAGTAGTTTAGAGTTGCTCCTTTGAGCTTTTCACTAAAGTAAGCAATGGGTTTCAAATCTTGCATCAAAACAGCCCCTATGCCTACTTTACTCGCATCGCACTCGACTTCGAAGGTCTTATCAAAGTTGGGCAATTGTAACAAGGTTGCGGAGATGAGCATAGCTTTCAAGGCTTCAAATGCCTTAGCTTGCTCGACACCCCACTTGAAGGGTTGTTCTTTCTGAATGACCTCGGTCAAGGGGGCGGCTATGGTGCTAAATCCTTTGACAAACCTTCTATAAAAACTAGCCAACCCGTGGAAGCTTCTTACTTCTCCAACGGTTTGTGGGGTTGGCCAATTTTTGATAGCATTTATCTTGGATTCATCCACTTCGACCCCTCTTGAACTAACAACAAAACCCAAGAAAACAACTTCATTAACGCCAAAAGAGCACTTTGCCAGATTTGCATACAATTTTTCCTTTCTAAGGACATCAAGCACACATTGTAAATGCATCACATGCTCTTCTAAAGACTTACTATACACCAAGACATCATCAAAATAGACAACAACAAACTTTCCAATAAATGGCCTTATCACATGATTCATTAGCCTCATAAAAGTACTTGGAGCGTTTGTTAGGCCGAATGGCATAACCATCCATTCATAGAGACCAAACTTGGTCTTGAAGGCGGTTTTCCATTCATCACCGGGTTGCATTCTTATTTGGTGATAGCCACTCCTTAAATCAATCTTGGAAAACAAACATGAACCATTCAACTCATCTAGCATGTCATCTAACCGAGGAATAGGGTGGCGATATTTTACCGTAATTTTGTTGATGGCTCAGCAGTCCACACACATGCGCCACGTTCCGTCTTTTTTAGGCACTAATAGCACCGGAACAGCACACGGACTCATGCTCTCCTTGACATACCCTTTGTTGAGGAGCTCCTCAACTTTACGTTGCAATTCCTTAGTGTCCGTAGGATTGCTCCTATAAGCCGGCTTATTTGGCAATTGTGATCCCGGCACAAAATCAATTTGGTGCTCAATTCCCCAAAGCGGGGCAATCCTTGCTGAAGTTCCTTAGGAAATACATCCTCATAATCCTGCAACACACAAGAAATCAAAGGGGAAATGGAAGAATTAGTGGGGTTAGTGTTAAAACAATGAGCCAAGAGTAACATAGGCGTGTCCTCATCATGATCCACGAAGAGTTCCTTCTTCCTAACCAACATCACCATGTCTTCCGTCCCCTTTGCCGTTGGGGCAGCCTTGGATGACCCCACTGCCCCACCTACGGAATTCCCTCCCTTCTCTCCCTTTTCGGATTCCTTTCCCTTTTCCTTCAATTATCTTATCCTTTGATGCCACTCATTTACTTGGGAAGGCGAAAGAGGATGAAGTGTAACCTTTCGGCCATCCTTCTCAAGTGTATATCGATTGGACCTCCCATCGTGTTTAGTAGACCTATCATATTGCCAAGGTCTACCTAGCAACAAGTGACATGCTTGCATTGGTATCACGTCACAAAGCACTTCATCGTGGTAGTTTCCCACCTTAAACCGTATCACACATTGCCTTGCGACCCTTAATTCACCACAATCATTCAACCATTGTAACTTGTAAGGACTAGTGTGCGGGGTAGTTGGTAACTTCAAGAAATTTACCATAGCATGACTTACAACATTTGTACAACTACTACTATCGATCACCAAGGTACACACCCTCCCCTTTACAAGACATTTAGTATGGAATAGATTTTCCCTTTGGCTTGGGTCATCTATTGCCTTACTAATCATGACACACCTAACCACAAAGTTTGGAACCACACACTCCCCTTCTTGTGGATAAACATCTTCACCATCATCACCATCATCATCATGTGGTCCATCATCGGTTTCCTCTTCATCTTGAGGCTCGGCCTCATCTTCTCCCATTTTGGGACCCATCTCCTCACCAAGGTAATACACTCCCCCTTCCCGTAGGATCACATTGCGTCGGTTTGGACATTCATTGGCCTTATGCCCCCAACCTTGGCACTTGAAACATTGGAATCCCTTTGGGTTAGGATACTTGTGAGCCTCCGGTTTTGGAGGAATTTTGGGGACTGTTTTGGGCTCGGGCAGCCTTGTAGTGGCGGGTTGGTCCTTGTTTTTGGGCCAACCCGAGGGGGCTTGTCCCCTTGCCTTGAAAGATGATCTCTCTTTAAGTTTCCTTTCAATCTCAAGAGCCGCTTGGAAAATACCGTCAACGGTTTCAAACTTGTGAAGGGTTAAATGAGTGGAGATCTCTTTGTTCAACCCACACTTGAACCGAATGATGTCGTGACTGATTTTCTCCCCACGATGATCAAGTTTCAACATGAGTTGTTGAAACTCATCAAAATATGCCATCACACTCTTGTTACCTTGACGCAAACCATACAATCTAGCAAGCAACTCATGGCGATATCTCTCGGGAAGGTATCGTTGCCTCATCAAGTACCTCAATCGATACCAAGGTGGTGGCTGCCCATCAATTAGTTCATTACCAAACCGCTTGACATACTCCCACCAAGTGTTAGCATAACCCTCGAAATGAGTTATAGCATAGGAACCCTTCTTTTCTTCTAAGATATCATTAACTTGGAAAACTTTGTCACAAGCCGATTCCCAAGCTAAGTAGGCCTCGGGGTCACTTTCACCTTTAAAGAAGGGTAGGTTCAACTTGATGGTGTTGATGCCTACATCTCTCTCTTGGTTTCGGTTTCCCCTATCTCCATACCCTCGATATCTCCTTGGTGGCCGGTTTTGGGCGTTTTGGGCTTGATTTGGAGGAAGTGGATTTTGTGGCCTTTGGTTTAATGGAGCTTGGAATGGAGGGTTCTGATTTTGTAGGGGTACTTAATGTCCAAATCCCTCTTGTGGAACTTGGGGAGTTTAGAAATGTATTGGTCTAGTGGGGTCACGGTTTGGAGGGAAAAGAGAGGTTTGGCTTGAGGCATTTAATGGAGCTTGAGGTACATTTACCATTTGGTGCAATGTGTCGGGGGTGATGGTTGCGGAGGAAGTTCTATCATGCCCATTAGTAGATACATGTAAAGGAGTAGAAGGACGAGAGTTCCTTTGGCTCTCCACTTATTCTAATCTCCCACTAATAGTTGACACTTCTCCCTTTATTGCTGCCAAATCCCCTCTCACGGCCCCAAATTCCGAATTCAACCTTTCAAGTGTCCGGGTAACGGCCTCAAGAGTGACCCTCATAGAGTCAAGTGCATTAGTATCCACGTTATGGGACGTGGTCCCTTCCATTGTCAAGGTATTATACTCTTTAGATCACCACACGCTTGAGTTCCACAAGTGTTGTAAATTGGCTAGTAACCGTGAATCCTTTAAGGTATGAGTAAGCTCTTATCCGGAGTGGATTCTTGTTTGAAGACTCAAAGAATTCTTGTCGGACTAGAACCAAAAACAGCAACGTATTCAAAAGATAAAAGGCACTCAAGTAATCGTTGACACGAACAAATGGATTCAAAGGACTTATCGACAACCTAGTAGGAATGTACTACTTTGTTAATTAGTTCTAGAACCAAGTAAGGGAAACCAAGAATCAACAATTAGCAACTAGAAGAATATCCAAAGTTGAGCTTATAGTGATGTGGCAGCATGTAAGTGGTCCCACACGTTTTTGCTTCTTCCTTTTTTTTTTTTGTCTTAAATCTGAAGTTTTTCAATACTCACACAACTTGTTATAGATGACAATGTGTTTTGGAGGGAAAGTAAAAGTCTTGTAGTCTTTCAATCTTTCAAACTCAAAAATTTAAGATTTGACTAGGCTAATCCCACAAAACAAGGTTCCGTGTTTTAAGGAAAAGTGGTTGTCAAGTCTTGGAAGAGATGTGTGCAAGTCTTCTTTCACCAACAACTTTATGACTTTTTTTTTTCTTACAACATGAACTCAACTTTCAACAAGATGAACAAATTTATAAGATGAACATCTCAACACCTTCATGAACACAACATCAACTTCTTCAAGTACATCACACAAAACCACCAATTGTCATCAACAACATGCAACCTACGGCCCACCTTTCAATTTACCACAACAATGGTCAATATTTTAAGCTCAACTTTTAGATCTAGACACTTTAGTGTTGGTGAGAAAGAAACCAACACTAGAAACACTCTAAACAAGTAAAACAACACCTAGATCTATACACACAACAATATTCTCGGCCAAGGCAACAATGGACAGATTTCTCTTCTTTTTTTTTTTTTTTTTTTTTTGGCCGAGAGCAAGCCCAAGATGGGTAGTGTTGGAACACCACCGGTCTTGCTTTGATACCAAATGATACAAGATCAAACCATGATACCAAATGATACAAGATCAAGTCCACAACACAAAGTTCCCACGAAATCAGCAACAAGAAGAACAAAAGAACACAAAATTCAGCAAATTGAACAACAAGTGCTAGTGAATCGAAAGAGCCCCACACGGCTTCACTAGACTTCAAGATCACAAACACAACAACAACAAGATAATAAAAAGATAGTTAACTTGACATATAATATTCAAGAGATTAAGAACCCTAACATCAAGAAAGGACCCTAAGACTAATGAATATGAACACCAAGTTCTTACTTAGACCAAGAGGAACTCAATGACCTCAAGATCCTTGTTTCTAGCCAAGATACAACACAAGTATCACTCTACTTGTGAGCTTCCAAGTTGGGCTGCTCCAAAGGAAGAGAGAGAAGCCAAAATATTACAAGTGTTATGTTTCAAAAATCTGATGGGAGAACTACCCCAAATAACCCTAAGATGTTCTATTTATATTACAAGGCAAAATGAAGCAAAATGACTAGCTTGCCCTTGTCTAGGCTGCCGCCCCTTGGAGTGTAAGTTTATTACACTTCAAGGTCCCTCTTCACACTTAAAAACATTGAGATCCTTAGGAGGCTCGATCACCAACTCACACACGGCCATTTGCATGAACAAGGCTTAGAGTTTTTGTAATTCCTGAGCTTGGCTACGTGTGAATGGTCGGGTACTTGTTGGACAGCTTGTCCCACCCGTATCAAGTATCAAAGATGTTTCAAGCATATGATTATCCCTATGAGCAAAACCGAGAGTAGAACATTTACTAGAGGTCATACTAAAGGGATCACTCCTATTTATTTGATCAACACAATTCCCACAAGATGATGTACCATCATTCAATACATTAGCTTCAACACTAGGTGGACATAAATTGATCTTACAAGAAGAGTCAATTCGATCATCAATAGGATCAACTAGTGTATCCACACTCACAACAAGTACTTCATCAACAAGAGGCAAAGAATCAATAGACTCACAAATAGGTAAGCTACTACTCACACTCCATGGGCTACTAGCCACACAATTATCATTCACATGCACCAAAGTGTAAGAGTAAGCGATTTTACCTTGAAGTTCTTGAGTAAATTCTTCTTTGCCGTGGTGTGAAGGTTTCCCACATGCTTCGGCAGCAACTTCTCTTTGGCCTTGTGCTTCTCCGCTTCCCATGTTGGTACCTACACAAATGTCCTTAGAAAGAAAAGGACAAACATAGTTAGCATGATTTGGTGGCAACCCCCTCACTTCACTCCACACAACCTCTCCTTTTTCCCCTCTCGGATTACCACCTTTCACACCCTTACTCCTCTCAATATTTTGTCTCTCATAATCATTCGGCTTGGAGTAAGTGATCACATCTCCTTGCGGTTTGGGAATAATTGAGGTAAAGAGATAATTTCCCCAATGGTCCACTATAACCTTAGGCCAATTTAGCACATTTGGAACTCTATGTTGTGCAAACCAATCGGTACCCAAGCATACATGACCTGGTGTCAAGGGGAAGATATCGCACCACACCTCCTCATAGTATTCAAATTGGGTGAAGACAATCCTCACTCTCTCGGTAACCTTATACCCGTCCAAGGAATATGGAACAAGTAAAGATTCTCGAAACAACCCTAAATAGTCAACCATCGGTGGCATGATGTAGTTCTTATGGCGCCAATCATCTAGCACAAGGAGGCAGTTCGGTACCTCATAAATGCTTACCTTTCCGGAGTGAACACTTCTCCTAGGATCAACATTGTAGAGTTTAGGACTACCCAAGGGCACATGAGTACCCCTCGGCCTTGGAGATGTACTCTCTCTTCTTCTCATGGGACAACCTACACTATAGCTAGTATACCCATTCACACCGCTTTGACCTTGATAAGATGTACTACAAGGTGAAGAATATGAATCTTCATTCTCCACACGTGCTCTCTCACCATGGCTCTCATAAGCTTTGCGAAGGAAGGGGTTATACCTTACACCAATTCTAGGTTCGAAATGGGAAGTGTAAGACTCCTCATATGCCCCAACTTCATCATAAGAACTATCATAAAGCCCTACATCATCTCCATATTCACCATAAGAACTAGGCACTTCATTCACCTCATTTTCTCCCTCAAAACCATAACCCTCAAATCTGCCCATGTCTTGATCATGGCTATATTCATAGCTGATACAATATCAAGTATGTAACACAAGATTTCAGCAACAATAACACAAAAATCAGTAAACCAAGAACAACAAGATGAACACAAATGCTAGTGAATTGAAAGAGCCCCACACGGCTTCACTAGACTTCAAGATCACAAACACAACAACAACAAGATAAATAAAAGATAGTTAACTTGACATATGATATTCAAAAGGTTAAGAACCCTAACAACAAGAGAGGACCCTAAGACTATTGAATATGAACACCAAGTTCTTACTTGGACCAAGAGGAACTCAAATGACCTCAAGACCCTAGTTTCTAGCCAAAACACAACACAAGCTTCACTCTTGGAAAGCTTGGCAGATTCTGCCTCCCCAATGGAAGAGAGAGAGAGAGAGAAATATTACAAGTCTTTTGTCTTGAAATTACAATCAAAAACTAAGCAAAATAACCCTAAGCTTGTCTATTTATATTACAAGCCAAATGAAAGACAAAATGACCCTTTTGCCCTCTCTGAAACAGGCAACCTTGGAGTGTTGTATTTATTACGCTTCAAGGTCCTCTTCACACTTAAGAACATTGAGACCATTAGGTGGGCCCACGACCAGTTCACACGCGTCCATTTGCATGAATAAGGCTTGAAGTTTTTGTAACTCTCGGGTTTGACTACGCGTGAAAGGTCGTGGTCCTGTTGGACAGCTCACACCCGTATCATCCTCTCCATCTTGAGAGGAATTTGACCTCAAATTCGGCATTTGTCCATCTTCAACCACACCTACGAGAGAAAGATCACCTACGTTGAAAGTGTTGTGCAATTGATATTCCGGTGGAAGATCAATCTTGTAGGCGTTGTCATTGATTCTCTCAAGTACTTGGAATGGACCATCACCCCTCGGCATCAATTTGGTCTTTCTTTGAGATGGGAATCGGTCCTTCCGAAGATGCACCCATACCCAATCTCCCGGTTCAAGAATGAGTTCCTTTCTCCCTTTGTTGGCCCTCCTTGCAACTTCTTGGTTTTTCTTCTCAAGTTGAAGTCGCACCTTCTCATGTAGACTTTTCATAGAATCTGCCCGCTTGCTTCCATCTAAGCTAATCATGAGATCACTTGACAAAGGAGTTAAATCCAAAGGGGTAAGGGGGTTGAGGCCGTATACACACTCAAAGGGAGTCATTCCCGTACTTGAGTGTATGACACGGTTATAAGCAAACTCAATTAATGGTAAGTGTTCCTCCCAAGAAGTCATTTTTCCCTTAACCATGGAGCGTAGCATAGCTCCCAAAGTCCTATTTACTACTTCCGTTTGGCCATCGGTTTGTGGGTGGCAGGACGTAGAGAACAACAACTTGGTCCCAAGCCTACCCCACATGGACTTCCAAAAGTGACTTAGGAACTTAGAGTCCCTATCACTTACAATGGTCCTCGGAACACCATGCAATCTCACAACATTATCAACAAATAGAGAGGCCACGCTAGGGGCGTCGTCACACTTAGAACAAGCAATAAAGTGTGCCATCTTGGAAAACCGATCGACTACAACAAAGATGCTATCCCTGCCTCGTCGGGTCCTTGGTAACCCCAATACAAAATCCATAGATATATCAAGCCAAGGACGTAGAGGGGTGTGGGCAGTGGGGTGTACAACCCGTGAGGTAAGAGCTGAGATTTGGCTCTTTTGCATTCTATACATTGGCTGCAAATTCTAGCTACATCCTTGTGCATCCTAGGCCAATAGAATTGCTCCTCCAATATTTTGAAGGTCTTTTCGACCCCAAAGTGACCCATTAAACCGCTATCATGTGCTTCCCTCACAAACAACTCTCTCCAAGAGCTAGAGGGTACACAAAATCGTCTACCTTTAAACAAGTAACCATCAAACTTGGCATAGGGTTTTGAACCCCTAGCCGACTCCCACTTGTCCCATCCACTTCTTTGCATTCCCTAAAGATAGGAGCAAAGTAAGGGTCCTCGAGATACAACTCTCTTAAACTCTCAAAACCCATTAACTTTGATGACAAAGTGGACACAAGAGCATGTTTTCTAGACAAGGCATCGGCTACTACATTGTCCTTACCCTTTTTGTATTGGATAACATAACGGAAGGTCTCAAGGAACTCAATTCATTTAGCATGCCGCTTGTTAAGCTTGTCTTGGGCCCGCAGATGTTTTAAGGATTCATGGTCCGTTCGGATCACAAACTCCTTAGGCCATAAGTAGTGTTGCCAAGTGGCCAAAGCTCTAATCAAGGCATACAACTCTAAATCATACGTGGAGTAGTTTAAAGTTGCTCCTTTGAGCTTTTCGCTAAAGTAAGCAATGGGTTTTAAATCTTGCATCAAAACAGCCCCTATGCCTACTTTACTCGCATCACACTCGACCTCGAAGGTCTTATCAAAGTTGGGCAATTGTAACAAAGGGGCGGAAATGAGCATAGCTTTCAAGGCTTCAAATGCCTTAGCTTGCTCGACACCCCACTTGAAGGGTTGTTCTTTTCGAATGACCTCGGTCAAGGGGGCGGCTATGGTGCTAAATCCTTTAACAAACCTTCTATAAAAACTAGCCAACCCGAGGAAGCTTCTTACTTCTCCAACGGTTTGAGGGATTGGCCAATTTTTGATAGCATTTATCTTGGATTCATCCACTTCGACCCCTCTTGAACTAACAACAAAACCCAAGAAAACAACTTCATTAACGCCAAAAGAGCACTTTTCCAGATTTCCATACAACCTTTCCTTTCTAAGGACATCAAGCACACATTGCAAATGCATCACATGCTCTTCTAAAAACTTACTATACACCAAGACATCATCAAAATAGACAACAACAAACTTTCCAATAAATGGCCTCATCACATGATTCATTAGCCTCATAAAAGTACTTGGAGCGTTTGTTAGGCCGAATGGCATAACCATCCATTCATAGAGACCAAACTTGGTCTTGAAGGCGACTTTCCATTCATCACCGGGTTGCATTCTTATTTGGTGATAGCCACTCCTTAAATCAATCTTGGAAAACAAACATGAACCATTCAACTCATCTAGCATGTCATCTAACCGAGGAATAGGGTGGCTATATTTTACCGTAATTTTGTTGATGGCTCGGCAGTCCACACACATGCGCCACGTTCCGTCTTTTTTGGGCACCAATAGCACCGGAACAGCACACGGACTCACATACCCTTTGTTGAGGAGCTCCTCAACTTGACGTTGCAATTCCTTGGTGTCCGTAGGATTGCTCCTATAAGCCGACTTGTTTGGCAATTGTGATCCCGGCACAAAATCAATTTGGTGCTCAATTCCCTGAAGCGGGGGCAATCCTTGCGGAAGCTCCTTAGGAAATACATCCTCATAATCCTGCAACACACAAGAAATCAAAGGGGAAATGGAAGAATTAGTGGGGTTAGTATTAAAACAATGAGCCAAGAGTAACATAGGCGTGTCCTCATCATGATCCACGAAGAGTTCCTTCCTCCTAACTAACATCACCATGTTTTCCGGCCCTTTTGATGTTGGGGCAGCCTTGGATGACCCCACTGCCCCACCTACGGAATCCCCTCCCTTTTCTCCCTTTTCGGATTCCTTTCCCTTTTCCTTCAACTCCCTCATCCTTTGATGCCACTCATTTACTTGGGAAGGCGAAAGTGGATGAAGAGTAACCTTTCATCCATCCTTCTCAAGTGTATACCGATTGGACCTCCCATCGTGTTTAGTAGACCTATCATATTGCCAAGGTCTACCTAGCAACAACTGACATGCTTGCATTGGTATCACGTCACAAAGCACTTCATCGTGGTAGTTTCCCACCTTAAACCGTATCACACATTGCCTTGCGACCCTTAACTCACCACAATCATTCAACCATTGTAACTTGTAAGGACTAGTGTGCGGGGTAGTTGGTAACTTCAAGAAATTTACCATAGCATGACTTACAACATTTGTACAACTACCACTATCGATCACCAAGGTACACACACTCCCCTTTACAAGACATTTAGTATGGAATAGATTTTCCCTTTGGCTTGGGTCATCTATTGCCTTACTAATCCTGACGCGCCTAACCACAAAGTTTGGAACCACACACTCCCCTTCTTGTGGATAAACATCTTCACCATCATCACCATCATCATCATGTGGTCCATCATCGGTTTCCTCTCCATCTTGAGGCTCGGCCTCATCTTCTCCCCTTTTGGGACCCACCTCCTCACCAAGGTAATACACTCTCCCTTCCCGTAGGATCACATTGCGTTGGTTTGGACATTCATTGGCCTTATGCCCCCAACCTTGGCACTTGAAACATTGGAATCCCTTTGGGTTAGGATACTTGTGAGCCTCCGGTTTTGGAGGGAATTTGTGGACTGTTTTGGGCTCAGGCAGCCTTGTAGTGGCGGGTTGGTCCTTGTTTTTGGGCCAACCCGAGGGCATTTGTCCCCTTGTCTTGAAAGATGATCTCTCTTTAAGTTCCCTTTCAATCTCAAGAGCCGCTTGGAAAATACCGTCAACGGTTTCAAACTTGTGAAGTGTTAAATGAGTGGAGATCTCTTTGTTCAACCCACACTTGAACCGGATGATGCCGTGGCTGATTTGCTCCCCACGATGATCAAGTTTCAACATGAGTTGTTGAAACTCATCAAAATATGCCATCACACTCTTGTTACCTTGACGCAAGCCATACAATCTAGAAAGCAACTCATGGCGATATCTCTCGGGAAGGTATCGTTGCCTCATCAAGTACCTCAATCGATACCAAGGTGGTGGCTGCCCATCAATTAGTTCATTACCAAACCGCTTGACATACTCCCACCAAGTGTTAGCATAACCCTCGAAATGAGCTATAGCATAGCATCCCTTCTTTTCCTCCGAGATATCATTAACTTGGAAAACTTTGTCACAAGCCGATTCCCAAGCTAAGTAAGCCTCGGGGTCACTTTCACCTTTAAAGATGGGTAGGTTCAACTTGATGGTGTTGATACCTACATCTCTCTCTTGGTGTCGGTTTCCCCTATCTCCATACCCTCGGTATCTCCTTGGATCTCCTCGACCCCCTCTTATCTCCTCCTCCCTCATGTAAGCATCATCAAAGGCTCCATATCCTTCATACTCCTCTCTACCATATCCTTCAAAGTGGGCTGGTCGATCTTGGGCATTTTGATTCGGAGGAATTGGATTTGGTGGCCTTTGGTTTAATGGAGCTTGGAATGGAGGGTTCGAATTTAGTGGAGGTACTTGACGTCCAAATCCCTCTTGTGGAACTTGAGGAGCTTGGAAATGTATTGGTCTAGTGGGGTCATGGTTTGGAGGGAAAAAGGTGGTTTGGCTTGCGGCATTTAGTGGAGCTTGAGGTGCATTTAGCATTTGGTGGACTGTTTCGGGGGTGATGGTTGCGGAGGAAGTCCTATCATGCCCATTGGTAGAAACATGTAGAGGAGTAGAAGGACGAGAGTTCCTTTGACTCTCCACTTGTTCTAACCTCCCACTAATAGTCGACACCTCTCCCTTGATTGCTGCCAAGTCCCCTCTCACAGCCCCAAATTCTGAATTCAACCTTTCAAGTGTCCGGGTAACGGCCTCAAGAGTGACCCTCATAGAGTCAAGTGCATTAGTATCCACGTTATGGGACGTGGTCCCTTCCATTGTCAAGGTATTATACTCTTTAGATCACCACACGCTTGAGTTCCACAAGTGTTGTAAATTGTCTAGTAACCGTGAATCCTTTAAGGTATGAGTAAGCTCTTATCCGGAGTGGATTTTTGTTTGAAGACTCATAGAATTCTTGTCGGACTAGAACCAAAAATAGCAACGTATTCAAAAGATAAAAAGGCACTCAAGTAATCGTTGACACGAACAAACGGATTCAAAGGACTAATTGACAACCTAGTAGGAATGTACTAGTTTGTTAATTAGTTCTAGAACCAAGTAAAGGAAACCAAGAATCAACAATTAGCAACTAGAATAATATCCAAAGTTGAGCCTATAGTGATGTGGCAGCATTAAGTGGTCCCACACGTTTTTGCTTCTTCCTTGTTCTTTTTTTTTTTTTTTTTTTTTTTAATCTCAAATCTGAATTTTTTTTTCAATACTCACACAACTTGTTATAGATGACAATGTGTTTTGGAGGGAAAGTAAAAGTCTTGTAGTCTTTCAACATTTCAAGCTCAAAAAAAGGTAAGATTTGACTAGGCTAATCCCACAAAACAAGGTTCCGCGTTTTAAGGAAAAGTGGTTGTCAAGTCTTTGGAAGAGATGTGTGCAAGTCTTCCTTCACCAACAACTTTATGACTTTTGTTCTACAACATGAACTCAACTTTCAACAAGATGAACAAGTTTATAAGATGAACATCTCAACAATCTCAACACCTTCATGAACACACATCAACTTCTTCAAGCACATCACACAAAACCACCAATTGTCATCAACAACATACAACTTTCAGCCACTTCAAGTCACCACAACAATGGTCAAGTTTTCAAGCTCAACTTTTAGATCTAGACACTTTAGTGTTGGTGAGAAAGAAACCAACACTAGAAGCACACTAAACAAGCAAAATAACACCTAGATCTAAACATACAACAACATTCTCGGTTTTGTCTTCAATGGACAGATTTCAGAATTTTTTTTTTGTTTAATCCGAGAACAAGCCAAAGATGGGTTGTGTTGGAACACAACCGGTCTTGCTTTGATACCAAATGATACAATATCAAGTATGTAACACAAGATTTCAGCAACAATAACACAAAAATCAGTAAACCAAGAACAACAAGATGAACACAAATGCTAGTGAATCAAAAGAGCCCCACACGGCTTCACTAGACTTCAAGATCACAAACACAACAACAACAAGATAAATAAAAGATAGTTAACTTGACATATGATATTCAAAAGGCTAAGAACCCTAACAACAAGAGAGGACCCTAAGACTATTGAATATGAACACCAAGTTCTTACTTGGACCAAGAGGAACTCAAATGACCTCAAGACCCTAGTTTCTATCCAAAACACAACACAAGCTTCACTCTTGGAAAGCTTGGCAGATTCTGCCTCCCCAATGGAAGAGAGAGAGAGAGAAATATTACAAGTCTTTTGTCTTGAAATTACAATCAAAAACTAAGCAAAATAACCCTAAGCTTGTCTATTTATATTACAAGCCAAATGAAAGACAAAATGACCCTTTTGCCCTCTCTGAAACAGGCGGCCTTGGAGTGTTGTATTTATTACGCTTCAAGGTCCTCTTCACACTTAAGAACATTGAGACCATTAGGTGGGCCCACGACCAGTTCACACGCGTCCATTTGCATGAATAAGGCTTGGAGTTTTTGTAACTCCCGGGCTTGACTACGCGTGAAAGGTCGTGGTCTTGTTGGACAGCTCACACCCGTATCAGTAGTGGATGAATACAAGCTCGAGCCAACCATGCAAGTCAATGGGAATGCGAAAAGTAAAGAAGGAAGATCAAATTAACACCTGGGGGGACTGAAGGCCACCTGCGCACGCATGTCATGGGCTGCGAACGCAGGTGGCTAACTAAGCAACAAGGCAGTGTCACCTACGATCTAGTGCAGTGGCATTCTCGTAATTTCCAGGAACGCAATTTTTGGGCTATAAAATGGATTTTTCCAGATCTGAAAAGGCATCTTTGGCATCTTGAAAAGCTAGAGAAAAAGAGAGTGAAACCCTAAGAGGAATTAATTACATTCCTTTGTTTTTGTATTGAATTGGGATCAAAATCTTGTGATAAACTTGAACTCAATGGAACAAATGGAAGAGAATTTTGGTGATTTTCCTCTTTCTCCTTCTATGAGTAATTTCTTTGCTTGGGGTTATGCTTGAGTAAAATGTGAAAATTTGTATGGGTGTTGCTTTTTTGTCTTCCTAATTAGATAATTGTTATGGGTTTTACTCCTATTATATGTGCTCAATCTTAAATTGGAGGTTGCAAACTCTAACTAACCCTAGAACTCTTATCATCCTTGACAAAGGGGATGAGGGTGAAGAATAGAAAGTGAACAATGACTTGTTGTTTATCATTTAATAGCGTCTCTTAGACATAAGGACGCTAATTGAGGTATTAGATTGATTAAATAGATACACTAGTGAGGTGTTCGAAAGAACCCACGTGTGATATTTTGGTGTTTGATTGACAAATCAACACTATGTACCCATAATCTAGCCTACCCATACTCTTAGCTAAATCTAGACAAATAGTCAATCACCCGTGCAACCTCTCACTTTTACAACAGCATAACCCCAAGTGGGTATTACACTTGATTTCAACTCTATTTCTCTAATCTTTAAATTATGCATTTCAAACTACGTTCACCTCGATAACAACCAATTGTTAACCTAATATTTTCCGCCATGATGCTAGCATGGAGGGCACACGTCCTTTCACACGGAGTCAAGCAAGGGAACTCCAAGGTCTACAAATGATGATTATGCAAAAGCGGACTTGGGAGAAGCCCGAAGATTGTCAATGGAGAATCTACAACGTGTAGAAGAATCAAAGGGGTGAAGCGGATGAAGAAAAGGGGGTCATTGGTGCAAGTGGCTAGATTTTAAATTCAAGAATTCACAACAAGATGACCCAAACAAGGCCCTTGTCTCTCATTAAGGGCATATTTGTAATAACTAGTTGTCTTTATTTCTTTAGTATAAATAGGGTAATTCCTTATTTGGCATGTAGATTTTGATGAATATTGAACAATATTGTTAAATTTTAGTCTTCCTCTTAGCATATTCCCTTAAGGAATTAGTAGTTAATTAGTGAGTGTTTAGTTGGTGGGATCTTGAGATTGGTGTTGAACTTCTTTGGTTTGGATTAATTTGAGGATTACCCATTTGTGGTATTTGGTTTCCTTTAATTTATTCAAACTAGGGTTTGTTTTTGGGTGTTGGAATCAATTGGGAGGTGAGGGTATCAAGCCCCTTGTTGCCCATAATTTCAATACTTAGATATTAATCCACATATCCTTCTTTTGTTTTCTTTCCTTCTTGTTCTTCCCTCTTTGATTCGTTATCATTTTGGTATCAAGAGCCTAGGTTTAGGTTTGTTTCCACAAATCTACCCTTGGGATTTTGATTTCTTCAAAAATCCAAAAATTCGAAAAAAAAAAAAAAAAAAAATCCGAAAATATTTTGTTTTGATTTGTTGTTTTTGACACTAGATCTTGATTCTCTAGTGTTTTGTGAGTCCAAATCTCGAATTTCGTTCAAATCGGAGTTGGAAAAGTGAAGTTGCCATTAGAGGATTTTCAAGCTTTTGAGTTTTCAAAACTTGAAAAGTGAGTTTGTTGATTGAGGAGAAATTGAGGCTTAAAATTCATTGGGGTTTGTTCTCTAAGTCATGGGGAAGCTACTCCTAAATTTTGAGCCAATTCCGAGTTGATTTGGGTGTGCTAGGGTTTAGTGTGTGTTTTTGGTGTTCTTGAACACCTTCATATTGTTCTTGGAGAAGAAGAGGGAAGAAGTACACTTTGATCCAAAATTTCAAGTCAAGTTTGGTCAAAGGCGTTTGTGGGTCCACTTGTGGAAATTTGAAAAAAAAAAAAAAAAAAAAAATAATTTAAATTTCCACGTCAGCAGCTGACGTCAGCAAATCAGCAATCAAAAACCTGCAGGCGCGTGACTACAGTTTCAGAGAGCAACCAATTTCAACACTTAGTTTTTTTGGGTGGTCCAAAGTTTTTTGGACCCAAAATTTTTTCTAAGTGTCCAAACTCCGTGATTCTTTTTTCTACGCTTTCTTCTTTCAATTTCTCAACTATTTAACAAGTAATTAACATCTTTAATCACTTGTTAACTAGTTTTAAAACATCAAATCATCTCCTTGATTCATCAAATTAAGCAACACAAGTAATTTTTCTACTTTTGTTACTTAGTTTTTTTTGAGTCCGTTTTCTTTCGTGCTCCTTTTCTTCAACTTTTCTCATCTTAATTCGTTGATAAACTTCTTGATTCAAGTCCTTTTACCTTCAATCGAGTCGTCCTTCTTTCAAGAGTCACAAGAATCCATTCTACCACAAAGGATAGGTGATCTTGAATTGATCAAGCAAAGCTAGAGTTCACTACCAATTTTGAGACGACACTTTAGGAGGTGAGTTGAGAGTTTACATACGAGTGACGTGAGGCTTTTTCTACTAATATTGTTTGTTGAGTTTTGTAGGTACCATGTCGAATGAGAGTCCAAGTGGTGAAGCCTCAAACCCCATCATGGAGGCTCTCACCCACCTCACCAAACAAATTGCGGAAATGAGTGGAAGAATGGGAGGTATGGAGGAAAGGTTGGTACGGGTTGAGAGAGGGAAATCACTTCAAATTGAAAATGAGGAGATAAGGAGGGCATCGGTGCAATCCACCACCATTACTCCGGGGCAAGCTCATGAATTATGTTACCCTCCACCACATCAAACCCGAAACTTCCAACAACCCACCTTCCAAACGAACAACACTCCAAATTTTCCAAGACAACCTACACCATACCCTCATCCACAACCCTATCATCCTCCATAAGAGAACCAATTTCTTGTGGACGACCAAGTTCGGAACCAAACTCCAATCCGAAACACATCAAATGCATCCATACATGATCCCCACATATCACCTCCACAAAATGCACCACAAATGTCATACCAAGACTACCAATACCAAAACCCTCTCTATGATGAAATGAATGATGAGCTCAATAACGATGAATTTTGGGAGCATGGAGGAAGGGGTGGTTATGGAGTACCAAGGGAAGGGTTCCGGCCTCGGGAATTGAGGTGGGCTAAAGGAATGGGAGGTCAAGAATATGGGAATAGAGGAGATAGAATGGGAAATAGAGGAGATAGGATGGGATATAGAGGTGATAGGATGGGAGTTAGAGGAGATAGGTTTGGGGAGAGGAATGATCAAGATCGAGGCTTGAACACTATCAAGGTCACACTTCCAAGGTTCAAAGGAAGTAGTGACCCCGATGAGTTCTTGGAATGGAAAATTCAAAGTGAGCGGATCTTTCTCACAAATAATATTTCGGAAACTTTGAAGGCAAAGTATGCTCTCACACAATTTGAAGGGTATGCCTCAACTTGGTGGGAGTCCAAGAGGCGGGAAAGGGAGAGCCATCACAACTATGAGTTGCCTACGTGGCTAGAATTGATTACACTTATGGAGATGAGGTACTTGACTCCTAACTACTATCAAGAAGTGCTCAAGAAGGTGTACATGTTGAGGCAAGGTTCCAAAAGTGTGGAAGAGTATTATGATGAGTTTGAAAACTTGAGAATGAAGTCTAAACTTGAAGAAAGCTTGGAATGTACGGTGATTCGATTCGTGGCCAATTTGAGGTATGATATTCTAAAGCCTTTGAAACTTAAACACTATGATACTCTTGAAGCGGCCTTTCATGATGCTTCAAAGGTCGAGATGGATTTGAAAGAAGAAAAGTCCTACAAGGCCAAGAATACTTCCACATCCACATGGGACAAGAGTAGAGATAATTGGAAGGCGACATCTTCTAAAGGGCAATTTAAGGGTGTTGGTCAAGATCCTCAAGTCAAGTTTGATTACAAGTCCAAGACAAATGAGAAGCCACAAGGAGGTAACTATGTCAAACCTACCTTTCCTCGACCTTCTACCATTCAATGTTTTAGATGCCAAGGAAGGGGACATGTTGCTAGTGAGTGCCCCAATAGAAGAACAATTGTTGCACTTCGGGATGGGTATAGAACCGAGGATGAGGAAGAGAGTGTTGAAAAGAGTGAGAAGGAGGGAGACAAAAGTGAGGAAGAAGGGGATGCTTCGGGGGATGAAGAAGAAAGGTTGGATGAGAGGGTGAATTTTGCTTGCTTCCTTGAAAAGGGAAGACCTTTACTTGATAGTGATGAAGAATTGAAGGTGAATACCAATCTTTCTTGCGTTGTGAGGCGCATAATGGGAGCCCTTGCCAAAGAAGAACTTGATCAACGAGAGAATTTATTCCATGCTAGGTGCAAAATCCAAGACAAGGTGTGTTCTTTGATTATTGATAGTGGGAGTTGCACCAATGTAGTAAGTAGTTCTTTGGTGGAGCATATGCAAATTCCAACAAGAAAACACTCCAACCCTTACAAGCTATAATGGCTCAATGAGAGTGGTGAGATGAAAGTCCTCAAACAAGCAAGTATTCGATTTAGTGTGGGAAAGTGCAATGAGGAGTTGGTTTGTGATGTTGTGCCTATGTTGGCTTGTCATATATTGTTGGGACGGCCGTGGCAATTTGATAGAGATGTTGTGCACCACGGAAGATCCAACAAGTATGCTTTTGTGATTGAAGGTAAGAAGTATGTGCTCGCACCTCTCACTCCATATCAAGTGAGTGAGGACTATAGGGCTATGAAGGAACTTCGGGAGAGGATAAGGGTGGATGAGGCAAGGAGTGAGGGTGAAAGCTCCACCAATGCTCCAAAGGAATGAAGTTTGGGTTGTATGAATGGCTTGTCATGCCATTTGGGTTGACAAATGCTCCAAGTACTTTCATGAGGTTGATGAACCATGTTCTCAAACCTTTCATCAACAATTTTGTAGTGGTATATTTTGATGACATCCTTGTGTATAGTAAGACAATTGAAGAGCATGTGATCCATTTGAGGCAAGTGTTTGATGTTTTGCTACAAGAAAGGCTCTTTGCTAATCTCAAGAAGTGCTCATTTTGTGTTGAGAAAGTCGTCTTTTTAGGTTTTGTGGTTAGTGCAAATGGTATTGAAGTTGATGAAGAAAAGGTAGAATCCATCAAGTCATGGCCAACTCCAACTAATGCAACCGAGGTAAGAAGTTTTCATGGGTTGGCAAGCTTTTACCGGCGATTTGTAAAGGGTTTTAGTTCAATTGCTTCTCCTTTGACCGAATTGATCAAAAAAGATGTACCTTTTGTGGGGGGGGATGAGCAAGAGAAGTCCTTTCAAGCCTTGAAATTGATGTTGAGTTCCTCACCATTACTTCAACTACCCAACTTTGATAAAGCTTTTGAGATTGAATGTGATGCTTCGAGTGTTGGTATAGGTGGTGTATTGATGCAAGAAGGGAAACCATTAGCTTACTTTAGCGAAAAACTAAAGGGGGCTTCTATAGGTACTCAACTTATGACAAGGAGTTGTATGCCCTTGTGCGGGTGTTGGCTCATTGGCAACACTACTTATGGCACAAAGAATTCGTAATAAGGACCGATCATGAGTCCTTAAAACACCTTAAGGGGCAATCCAAGTTGAATAAACGGCATGCTAAATGGGTTGAGTTTATTGAAACCTTCCCATATGTGATCAACTACAAGCAAGGAAAGGAGAACGTGGTGGCGGATGCTCTATCAAGAAGGTATGTTTTGGTCAATGCTTTAGCTTCTAAGATGATGGGATTTGAAAGCTTGAAGGGATTCTATGCTATGGATTCCGACTTCAAGGATACGTTTGAAAGTCTTCATCAAGGGAAGCGGGTTGATAGGTTTCAATTGATTGATGGGTTTTTGTTCAAGGATGGGCGGGTTTGTGTACCCATGAGTTCATGGAGAGAGTTGTTCGTCAAAGAGGCACATAGTGGTGGATTGATGGGACACTTTGGGGTACCCAAGACACTTGACATTCTCATGGAGCAATTCTATTGGCCCAAGATGAAGCATGATGTGGAGCGGATTTGTGGACAATGTCTAGATTGCAAGCAGGCCAAATCCACGACTCGGCCTCAAGGTAAGTACACTCCTCTTCCTACTCCTAGTGGTCCATGGATGGACATTTCTATGGATTTTGTATTAGGACTTCCTAGGACTAAGAGAGGACATGATAGCATATTCGTGGTAGTGGATAGATTTTCTAAAATGACTCATTTTATTCCATGCCATAAGTGTGATGATGCATCTCATGTTGCTTCCTTGTTTGTCATTCATGTACTTAAATTGCATGGAGTCCCTCAAACCATTGTCAGTGATAGGGATTCCAAATTTCTTAGCCATTTTTGGAAGAGTCTTTGGGGTACACTTGGTACCAAACTTATGTTTTCTACTTCTTGCCACCCCCAAACGGATGGGCAAACCGAGGTAGTCAACCGGACTCTTGGTAACATGCTTAGTTGTATGATTAAAGGAACCCCAACTATTTGGGAAGACCGTTTACCCTTGATTGAATTTGCATATAACCGGTCTTTCCATTCCTCTATTGGGATGTCTCCATTTAAAGCTTGTTATGGTTTTAATCCTTTGTTTCCATTAATAATGACTCCTTTGTCTAGTCATGTTGTTGTAAGCCTAGATGCCAAACAAAGGGCAAGAGAGATGATGAACATTCATTCCAAGGTAAGAGAGGCCATCGAAAAGAACAATTCCAAAGTGGCCATGAGGAAGAATCGCAGGAGAAAGGAGGTGATCTTCAACCCGGATGATTGGGTATGGGTCCATTTCCTCAAGGAAAGGTTCCCACAAGTCCGAAGAGGGAAGCTAAGTCCAAGGGGAGATGGCCCTTTTAAAGTGCTCAAGCGGATCAATGATAATGCCTACATGGTTGACTTACCGGGTGAGTACAATGCTCATAATGTGTTTAATGTTAGTGATCTATCTCCTTGTGTTGTAGGTGAACCTTTGGATTCGAGGATGAATCCTTTTCAAGAAGGGGAGAATGATGCTAGCATGGAGGGCACACGTCCTTTCACACGGAGTCAAGCAAGGGAACTCCAAGGTCTACAAATGATGATTATGGAAAAGCGGACTTGGGAGAAGCCCGAAGATTGTCAATGGAGAATCTACAACGTGTGGAAGAATCAGGGGTGAAGCGGATGAAGAAAAGGTGGTCATTGGTGCAAGTGGCTAGATTTTAAATTCAAGAATTCACAACAAGATGACCCAAACAAGGCCCTTGTCTCTCATTAAGGGCATATTTGTAATAACTAGTTGTCTTTATTTCTTTAGTATAAATAGGGTAATTCCTTATTTGGCATGTAGATTTTGATGAATATTGAACAATATTGTTAAATTTTAGTCTTCCTCTTAGCATATTCCCTTAAGGAATTAGTAGTTAATTAGTGAGTGTTTAGTTGGTGGGATCTTGAGATTGGTGTTGAACTTCTTTGGTTTGGATTAATTTGAGGATTACCCATTTGTGGTATTTGGTTTCCTTTAATTTATTCAAACTAGGGTTTGTGTTTGGGTGTTGGAATCAATTGGGAGGTGAGGGTATCAAGCCCCTTGTTGCCCATAATTTCAATACTTAGATATTAATCCACATATCCTTCTTTTGTTTTCTTTCCTTCTTGTTCTTCCCTCTTTGATTCGTTATCACGCCATTTACATTTATGTCTTATTTTTATAGCATCACGTGTGAGCACTAGTTGCTTTTGACACTTAGAGGTGAAAGCTATCGCATTCATTCCTCGTGGATTCGACCCCGACTCTAAGTTTGGTAATTCTATTGCTAACGACCGCGTACACTCTATTCTTGGGTGTATTTGAGCGTTATCAGTGATGCACCTACTTGTCATCTACTAGCTTAATTAAGTCAAGCAATCAGCTCACTTATTTTATCCTTTTTTCCAACATCTTAACCCCTCTACTCTAACTTAACACTTAACTCTAATTTTAAGCTCAAATACCTCCTTAATATATCAAGATTAAATACTTTTGTCAATGCTAAGTTGGTCGTATATGTTTTGAAATGTATGGTGTGTTACATCATCTGGATCATTCATCCTCGAATGAAAGGTATAGCTACTGTCTTGACTAACCTAGATTTTTCCAAGAATGTTTGCTAGAGATTCCCTTGTAAATAGAACTACCCAAAATCTCTCGGCTAAGCAAAATCACGTATGTGCCTTACAGGGCATCTCAATTGATATAATACATGGAATGAGAATATGACAAATAAAACTCCTCTCTTGGCCATATAATTTAATGATGAAAAATTTCAGTATAGCCATAATCTTCCCCATTTTCTTATTTAGTAAAGTAGAATACATAGGATTAAGGGATTTAAGCATGAATCATATAGTTAATCATATGACATGTGAGTAAGATATCGAATAATTAAATGCTAGTGAAATGTGTGACATATAAGGGAAGCACATGATTTGAAATCCTCCCATTGGTGTGTGGAATAAGGATAGGTAAACTTCTTATCATCTTTTACTTTCTAAGCAGCTTGTTTTATATTCCAATTCTTCCACGACACTTTAATGGTGGCTATCTCTTTTGTCATTTACTTCCAGGCCTAACAATCAAGAATGACTATGGGATCTCCTAAAAATCCGATAGAATGGACACATAAAATAATATGACTAACATATTGGGAGCTTAACTTTCCCTTCTTCCTTATCTTATGATGCTTTTTAGAGGTGAGTTTTATAAGAACACGTAGCTGGTAATGTGAACTCTAAAGTTTTGCATCGTACCTCTGGATCGGGCATTATGCTAAGCCATTGTCTAGGGTATGTGCTAACATTCACATATACGCCCAACCTTTTCTAACCAAAATCCTTAATTCATCATGATATGAGGAAACTTTATCCCAGCATGTTCAACACTGAAATCAATAAGCACAAAAAGACGTATAATATATGGACAAATAATTCATATAGAATCTATGACACATAAGTAGATTGGCATAAAAAGGTACTTAACATATGAACTTCAGAACCTAACTAGTGTATGACATATATGTAATTAAGCTATTAAAATATGTGATTAAAAGCATGTATCAGATGCACATGCGAACTGTAAAGTAATATGTGAGCAAATGAACTATAAGACATGTAGCATGTGGGAAGATGAATTATAAGTCCTATAGTATGCGAGATAGTGGGGTAACACATGGAGCAAATGGACTAGCTGAGTATATAATGCATGAGTACTAAAGCTACAAAAACATATATAACATATAAGCAAGTAGACTATAGGCATGTAGCCACATAAGAAAGTGAACTATGAAACACAAATCACGCTGAGCAAGTAGACTATTCACATGGATAGGTAGACTAACACATCAACAAGTGTATATATGAAATACGAACAAGTGAGCATATGAAACATGGGAAGATAAACTATAAGGAATGTAATGCTTAAGAAAGTAGGCTACAAGGCATGCAACATTCAGGGAAATGGTTTATGAAGCATATACCATATAGACAAGTGATATGTGATACATATAACCCATGAGAACTAATTTAGAATGCCTATAGCATATGATCAATTAATCTGTAATGCATACAAAATATGGAAAAGTAATGGGTGGAAAGTAACCAGCATAATATATGTAGGAAAAAGGCACTATGAAACATACAACAATAAATGAGGGTTCAATGAAGCGGATAACACTTACATGCAAGCGCTCTATGACATATGTAACATATGAGGAAGTTATCCCCCAAGGGATAATGACAAACAAATAGATAAGCTATGGAACATGTTGTATGCATAATTATATAACAACCCAGAGCCTTTGGAAACTAGGAGACATCCGATAGAACCACTCCGCCATATTAAGTGCAAACATACTGTCGTTAGTGCTAAATCATAGGTGGGATAGTTTTGTACATATATCTTACACACTCTAAAGCACATACAATTTATTTCCCCATCTAATCTCTTTAACCTCCTAAGAATTCTTATCGGTATTTCGCCTATTGAACTTGGTTTCCTTCTAGATCAATATAAATACTACAACTAAGATAGAGAAGAAATTCTCAATAGTTCATCTTTAGGAGTATGAGATTGAGGTCCATTTTATCTTTATTACTAACCTTTGATACATCACACCTGATGTCTAGTACCTTATGAAGGTCAAATAAGCAAATAATTAGTGAAATTTAATGGCTCTATTGCATATAAACTCTTATTTACAGCAAGTCGCACATAAATGTCAAGTACTGTGAACTTATCTCATAATTTGGTAGCACCTGAGGGCTAACAATTGTGGTCTTAACAAGTGATGGTAATCCAATCCCTTTATTCAAGAAGATTAAATAAGTTGTTACGCGTCAAGAGAATTGTAATATCATAGAGTCAAGTAAGCAAATGATACTTATACATCATGGTAATTTTAATAAGCCCTCAAAATTTCCTACCTATGCAAAATGAGCTATCTCTCATAAAACTAGAATAAGCTATATTCTTACTTTCAAGGAAATTTACTCACCCATCTCTCCCTAACTGGAGCTCTATGCTATGTGCACATGTGGTCTATGTTATTCAAATGTTATTTTGCTCTGTTGATGTATAAAGAATACTTTCCCGACTATTAGTTAACTAATATAGTGTCTAATTTTACTCTTAATATCCTAATGAATCACAACTTATGTCTAACCCCTCAATATTCTATGACCTTAATTTTTAGTCTATAAGATTACCTCAAAGAATCCTTACTTGTTCCATTTTATAGTTTGCATCTCCTTACTTGGAATGTGTATTTGTCCCTAAATTGAATCTATCCACAAGCTTCTTTAGTTCACATGTTCATGTAATCCCTTTCATTTGATATCATTTGCTAAGTATGTAGCTATCGTGCCAGCGTCTAGGGTACTTGTCTCTTGGATTGAGTTAGATGCCTTCACTCGGTATGTACTTATGCTTCAATTTGAACGTTGAAGTGTTGATTGTGTTATTTAAGCACAAAAGTATTACATTGCTATTACAATTGCTTCCTACAACATTGTTACTATCTCAAGTGCATATTCACATGCTTCCTACTAGTCGATAGTCCAAAAACTCAATAATATTGTGGCCACCAAAATAACACTCACAAAGATTAAAGAAATGAAGTAAAGTAAATTTATTTATATGTTATCTATAAGCATCTAAAGTTTTATTTTTCCTCTATATTATTGAGTTTTTAGAATATAGACCAGTAGTAAGAAGCATGTGAATATGCACTCGAGAGAGTAACAATGATGTAGGAAGCAATTGTAATAGCAATGTAATACTTTTGTGCTTATATAACACAATCAACACTTCAACGTTCAAATGGAAGCATAGGTATGTACCAAGTGAAGGCATCTAACTCAATCCAAGAGACAAGTACCCTAGACGCTGACACGATAGCTACATATTTAGTAAACGATATCAAATGAAAGGGATTACATGAACATGGGAACTAATGAAACTTGTGGCTAGATTCAATTTGGTGACAAATACATATTCCAAGTAAGGAGAAGCAAACTCTAAAATGGAACAAGTAAGGATTCTATGAGGTAATATTATAGACTATGATAATGGGAGTGATGTCCAAAGAACGGAGCATGTAAATATGTGAGTAAAGGAAGAATATGATCAAATAGACAATTGAAGCAAGTTGGTAGTAAGTGGGCAAATTGCGTAACTAACCTGTGAACACACTTACTATGTGTAATCTAGGATCTTATTGACTCATATAAGAGAAGTTTACGTAACATGGGTTTGGCTTGAAAGAGTAAATACACTAATATTGTAATAACCACATATTGAAGTACTTTTACACATTTGTGAGATATTAAAGAGTGGAAACATGGTCATTAGCTATACTGGAAACCGTGCATCATTAATATGTATCCTTTACTGGGAA
This sequence comes from Capsicum rhomboideum, assembly GCA_031232105.1. Taxonomy (NCBI): domain Eukaryota; kingdom Viridiplantae; phylum Streptophyta; class Magnoliopsida; order Solanales; family Solanaceae; genus Capsicum; species Capsicum rhomboideum. The sequence goes on from CP124718.1 coordinate 60,959,471, forward strand.
GAACACTTAGGAAGATCACCTTATTGGTAGTAACACAAGTAGGTGATTCATGCCAAAGAATATGGATTCAAATAGCCTTACATACCTTGTCTTCCAGCTAATGTGACTACAATGATTCAGCATTTCCTTTAAGTGTTATTCTACAATATAAGTACAAAATGAAGTTAATATTAGAAGTTCATCACATTATAAGCCTACAAAATAGTAGCTAAACACTTGACGGGCAGTAAGACCGTCCAAACCCCCAAACACATGGTATATCACCATACCCTCTTTTTATACTTCAATAGAACTCCATTTAACCATCCTATAAGGTGATTCACTTCCTCATAACAAGAATACATATAAAATAGCCCATAAGCAGCCACAAAATCCATAAACCACCTGAATAACTCCCCAAGTTCACACCCTTCATTTCTACCTCGTAATAACATTAACCCATCATTTTCAAAGGCCAACCACAACTTCCCAAACTTCTCAGTAAAGTAATACAGCCCCAACATCACAACATACTTAGAAAAGTTGAGCTCACAGCTTCTAATTATCGTCCCTTGAGTTCTAATACACAAGTCTGCCTAGAATGCACAAATGAACTAGTAATTAGAAGTTGGGGCAACACCCTACCTTGGATGTCTTAATATATTAGTTTCCCCTCAATTAATGTTTTTGTAACCTTATCTAAACCACAAAATAGGAATGGAACATCAGCACATACATCACATGAAAATAGAACAACAACCCAAGCTTATAGCATGAAATTCTTACCTTAATCTTTAGAAGAGAGTGGCCTCACTTGGCTGCCAATACCTATATATTCAACACCCTTAAATAACTTTCTAATATAATTGAAACTAAGGAGGAGAAAAGGTGACCTAATGGGCTGCTTTACAGGAAATAACTTGAAGAACACTTAGAACCCTAATTGAAAATAGGGAGGTTGTTTGGAGGATAGAAGAGAGAAATTGAACGACTTGAGAGAGCATGAATTTGGAGAGAAAAATATGAGAGTTTACATCAGATTTTTGTCCTTTAAAGGCCTCGCTTTGCTGGCTCATTCTCCTTTTTATTTCTAGCCACCATTATGCTTTAATTTGGACCACAAATGCTAAGTAAGTCATGCAACTACTTTGTCCATTTAAGCTAGTCAAAAGTCCAAGTAAGTGATGCACCTGCAAGGATATTTTTAATTACCTCTTTGTGGGCTTGGACATATTGGGCCTTGGGCTTCCATTCTCCTCATATTCTTTTACTTAGTTTGGGACTCAAATTAGTCACTTAATATAGGCCCCAATTTAGTCCATTAGTCTAACTAGGTGATGCACCTACTTGTCACCTACTAGATTAATTAAGTCAAGCAAACACCTCACTTACTTATACTATTTTCCAACATCTTAACCCCTCTACTCTAACTTAACACTTAACTCTAATTTTAAGCTCAAATACCTCCCTTACTATCTCAAGTTTAAATACTTTTGTCAATGCTAAGTTGGTCGCATATATCTTGAAATATACGAGGTGTTACAGTTTGATATCCTAAGTGTTAATTACATACAATGAACTTATTTTAAATGCTTGTTAGTTTTACAAGTGTTATTACTATTATATTTGTGGTTGTGTTTATTGTGATATCATGTTGATTATTGTGGTATGTACCGATATTTGGACATCTTCATGGGATTGAATGGTATAAGCTTTGCAGGCACTTGATGTCAGGGATTTAGTAGATGGAAAAGAGCTTGTCCCCTGCAGGTCATGGCTAGTGGGCGATAATAAGACCCTTAGCGTGTGTGCACAAGGGATAGGTGAGTGTCATGGTTCCTTGAGTGATTCGGGTTTATATGTTGACTTGTTATATTTGGTTCCTTGAGTGAACCAGGATTATGTGTTGACTTGTTATAATTGGTTCCTTAAATGAACCGAAATTTATGATTATTTTCATTGTTGTTGTTGGAATGGATCTTTGAGTGGTCCGGGCTGAGTTACAAACGATTGAAATATCTCTTTTATTGTCTATTTACTTATGTATTTGGGACAAGGTGTATCATATTATGATGTAGTCATGGATGTTGACTTGGATTCTTATTGGTGGAAGTCATGGTTTGTTTTCTTTTTTTACTTTTACTTGGCTGAATCTATGGTGTTGTTAAATAAGGTTCAGTGTCATAAATTTGAGGTAAATTTACATGGTAGGGGTTTATGGTTGAACTTGTGTTACTAAGTTATGGTTGTTTGTCTACATATGTCATTTTAGGTTGGCCGATGACCCTACCAGTACACCATTATTTTTTTGTGTACTGATACTACATGTGCTCTTCTTTTTGTTGAGTGCAGAGCATCTTTCGGCGACTGTTACAAGACCTCGGGTATAGAGAAAATCATATGAACTCAAGGGTGAGCTACATCTTTTGGGAAGCCATGAGTTCTTCACATGTTCCTGTCCAATTGTTTCCGACTTGGATGTTTCCTTTGTTTTTGGGTTGAGCCCGTTTCATTGACAATTATAGTATTTTGGTACAATGACTTTCAGATTCTAAGGAGTTGCTTAAGTATTCATTTAATTCTGTAATGGTAATTCGTTTAGAATATTGGATATATTATTTATTTAATTAATAACAACTAGTTGCCTTATTTTGGCATAAGTTTTAGGTTGAGTTAGTTTGGTTGATGGTTCTCCCACCAGAGGGTTAGTGTGGGTGCCACTCATGACGGGTTTGGGTCGTGATAATTTTAGGAATTTTTGAAGAATGATTTTCAAATTTCAAATTTCAAATTTGGGATAAGGTTTATATAGCTTAGATTTGCATGAATCTTGTGCATCAAAGGAAAAGGAAAATTTGGGAAAATCAAAATTTCTTCATGAGACAATGGAATTCGCACAAGTATGTAAATTAGTATGTATTCTTCCTGAACTCGCGGAATTTAAATGTTGGAGAAGCCACCTGGGCTCGTTCTAGAAATTCTGGAGCTTGCTGGTATGAATCTCTCTTTTTGAGCATATGATTAAGCACGATGGATGAGGGAAATCGATTAGAGTTTGCCGTTTTGAGAGAATTGGAGGTCGTTTGGCACTAGATTTGTCAATTTTGAGAGAGAAGGAGTTGTTAGTTGCTGATGTTGTTGTTGAGGGCTAGAGAAGGAGAAGGAAACAAGGGTGTAGGCCGGAGCGGCTTAAAAGGTTTGGGCCTAGGTTAATTACAGAGAAAAGAAGGGAGTGGGTTGGGTAGTTTAGGAATCACCCCAAATGAGAACTAATTGAATTTTAAGACCAAATTAAATAAAATTTGGCCAATCAAATTAAGACGGGTCAAATCCTAAATAAAATAAATGAGCTTTTTGATCTCAATTATTTAGAAATAATTATTTTCAAGACAAAATTAATTGGTTAGGAGACAAAACTAATTTAATTACCTTTAGAAAATTCCAAATCAATTGGTTTTAAAAGATTCTGGACCAAATTAATTCTCAAACTATTTCTTTATCCAAAATCATACAATTCTATATAAAATAAATATATTAGAATTAACAAAATTAGGCCTGAAAATAATTTAAAATGCTTTAATTTCACAGAAAACAATTATTTAAAAATTGAAGAAGCTCAAAAAATTAACTTAAATATTGGAGGGAAAAAATTAGGTGTCAACACTACTATGGTTGTTGAAATAAGTGTTGTTCGATTTTAGATATGAGTTTATGGTTATTATTATATTAGTATTTTTTTTAGAGAAATCACAAGTTAAAGTTATGAGTGTTCGCAGAGTTATTAAAACCTAGAGCTATGGCTTTTGGCATATTCACATTGCATATTTCTTATAGTTGTTTAAGCATAATGTATGAGTCGATAATTTATGACTCATTTAGCATCAATTAGATAGAATATTATTATCCTCAATGCCAATTTGAGTTTTTTCTTATATTAATTTGGTTGAATGTACGTAATAAGACTAAAGAATCAGCCAAGGAGCAGCACAGTACCAATAAAGGAGCAAAAAACTTGGAAGAAAAGAAGAGGTGCCAAGTCCTGATCATACAAGTACTGATTCAGATTGCAAAATCTCAATGTGTATCGCAAAAGCTTATTTAGGATCGGAGAAATGACTAGTGTGAAAGGACCTCTCAAATTACAGTTATCGAGCCTAGTCTCTAGTTGTGCATATCACACAATAGTAATGTGATCTCAATTTAGCATCACATAAGTGGGCAGTAAAGTTGAGAAACCAAGCTACCTGAAGCATGCTTTTCGACCTACAGATGCTGTTATACTAGCTCGACGGAGCTTGCAAAAGTACATTCGGTGGAAACTTAGTAATTATTTTTGTTTGGATTTATAGGTTATATATTGTAACTACCCAAAGGTTTCTCATGCTTAAACCCAGACTTAGATCAGAAAACCAGCTGAAAATTAATATTTCTAAACCAGTACGACTCACTGTAGGAGTTGTACAATAAAACTATGAGTCGTAGGATGACTCGTGCTAAGCTGTCCAGAATTTTTGCCCAAGGTTCCAGTTACTACGACTCCTAGGTATGAGTCATATTATATAGGTATGGGTCATATGATGATTGTACAGATAAAGACATAAGAATTGACAAAACTCCCTCAAGAACCATGACTTATTCGCCCGAGTCAAGGGATCAAGGTACGAGTTGTACCACATCTCGTAGAGACCCAATCCAAAAAACTTTTAATTTTATCCTAGAAACAATGAGACATAGTTATGACCTATGGTATTAAGTCATGATTCATACTGCTGACCTGTAACCTCAGAATCAAATTAGACAAAAGGGTCCTAAGAACCACTAGTCCACATATGATTCATAGGTTAATGGCATGAGTCGTACCAGTGAATCATAGGACGTAGCCCAGTAGTATTTAAAATGGTTTTCTAGGGGCAGTTTTGTCTTTTCCTTATTTCTTAAACCCTATACTATGTCGATTTACTATTATAAGAGGGAGGTTAAAGGGTCATCAGTCGATTAATTCCCTCCCTATCCTAACACTTAGAACATATGGACAGAGCGATTAAAGTTCTTCAAGCTTAAGACCTAGGATTCTCCTTCGAATTCCAGAATTCCAAGCTTTTGCCAAAGAATTCTTTGGTCCAGGTATGTGGAATTTTCAGTAAGGGTCCCTTCACACTTATGTCCAAAAACATCAGTCTTTTAATTATGATTTTAAGTATTCATGATTTAGTGTTTATAACCAACTATGCATAACTCGTGAAATTCAGTTCTCTTATGATAATCTATGATCATGGATCCTCTCAAAAGTAATTATGTAAGAATTTTAGTGAATTTAATTCAGTTATTATAGAACTTCATGAATTATGCATGTTTTGACAGACTTCAACTTATTTTAGTACAAATGGGCATGCTATGAACACAAAATCCCAGAATTCACTTACAACAAGCATGAATAGATCCAGTAAATTAGAACTTTAGTAAATCAGATAATTTTACTAGTCCATGCTTATTTTCATATTTTCAGTTTATCTACTATGAACATTTATTTTTAGTTTTGGGAGTAGTATTTATCATCAAGCAAACTAGGATTCCAAATAACCCAACTTCCAAAACTACGTGCCATCGTAGGTCTATCTTATCCCCTTGAGGTATTAGTTTAGTGGATCAATGTCAGTAATGGAATTATACCCTTGGCAAGGTATAATTTAGCCCCCTAGCGAGGTGTGTACATTGGAATCCATGTTGCTCACATGGTTTATGTTGTTTAATAGAACCTCCCACAGAAATAGTTTTAACATGACTTTTGTACTCGACCCATAACATCAATTAAATTGAGTTGTTTCATGACTTATAATTGCACCTGATGTTTACAATTTATGATTTACTTTTGGGTGATTGTACACAAAATTATACTCTTTTCAAATAAATTGTTTAATTTAGCATGAATTTAGTTTCAACATGATTTTTTCATTATTTACAGCTGGCATATCTCACATGCTGAGTACATTTAAAGTATAGACCCTATACCTTTCTTATGCTATATCCTATTATGAAATAGGTTCCAATCCAAAGACTCAGCCATGTAGTTAGATTCACTCCAGTGATATTTCAACTTTGATTATGGTGAGTCCTGATCATTCGAGGATGGTTCATTTAAGTTTATGCTTATTCAAACTCGTATTTCAATTTTAGTTATTTAGAGTTAGCTGCGGACTTGTCCAAGAAACTCATCAGTTATTTAGAGGTTTTTTAATAGAGTTAGACAGTTCTATTTTCATTCGGTTTAAATTTGATATCAGACTTCATGTTATTACTTCAGTTATTCCTAATTTATTCAGTCTTTCAAATTTATTTTTAAGCTTCTGCATATTTATTTTAGCATGTGTTTAGTGTCATACCAGTCCCATGGGTTAGCTTGGGACCACTTATGGTTTAAAGTACCATGTTGCTTCCAGGGTATAGACCCGGGTTGTGGCATATAAATACAATCTTTTGGTTTTTTGAAGCATTCATCTATCAATTGAGCTATACTTTGAGTTTTGATAACTTTGTAACCAAGTAATTGGGTTTTTAGTGAAGACATCTCTTGAATTATTCATAATGATTGGTGATTTTTTTTTGGATATTCAGATAATTTAGCTGATGATTCTGGTATAGTTTCTATGTCTTTTATTATGCATAGCTAAAACCCTAAATTTTAGGAGTGTGAATGTCACGACCCAAACCAGTCGCTAGTGGCACACTTATTATCCCTCCGATGGGAGAACTATTTAACCCCAACTACCCAATACCAACACTTACAGATTTTAAAAGTGAAATAGCAATTTTAATAATCAACCAAATATCTCACATATTCTAATAATTCAATAAATGCAAAAAAATACTAAATGTCTAAAATACCCCCAAGAACTGAAAGTCATTGTACCAAAACATCTAACAATGTCAAACTATGGGTAACCCAGAAAACCAAAATAGTAGATATCTATGTCTGGAACAAGTGGACAAAAACTATAAGTAAGATGACTCATGGCTGCCCAGAAGATGTAGCTCACCCTTGAGTCAGAACGATCACTTGCTAAAGCTGAGGTCTCTACAAAGACGCTGGAATATGCTCTGCACTCAACAAAAAGAAGAGTACATGTAGTATCAGTACAAAGCCACTATGTACTGGTAAGGTCATCAGCCAATTGAAAATAATATATCTGTACGCATAACTAACACTTTGTAAACAAGTATAACCATGTAACACTTAGCATTTATTCCTTCACTTAGACTTTCTCAACAATATCAGACAACTATATGGCAATGTAGGAAATCCACCATGTCAATATAGTGACTAACAATTATAAACTCACTCTTGCCACAATTACTCCTTTTAATAGATTTCAACAATTATTTACACAATTCAAATATACCAATAGCCCAGACCACTCATGGATCCAAATAACAACAATAATATTAAGCGGTTCACTCAAGGAACCCAATATATCAACAACAACAACGTGACTCAGTTCACGTAAGGAACCATCAAACTTATCAGTTCCATGTACACACATGATATGGGTCTTATAGTTTCCCATTAGCCATGACCTACAGGAGACGAGCTCTATGCATTTAAAAAATCACAACTTCCATCTAGTGTCATTAAATAATAATCGATATCTAAGTGCACCAAACTTATCCGAAATTGGTATTATACCCCCTTATCCCCCACGATGTTATACCACCCTTATTACACATCCCCGTTTTTATAGTCCCTGAAATCCACCAATTCCACGATGATCAACCTTTATCGGTTCATCTCACAATATCAAAACAAGTATAATCACAATGGGAAGTAACACAACCACACTAGTAACTCAAACAAGTCTTGTTATACCAACTCATTATATATGATTAAACACTTGTTATATCATCTAACAAGTCAATATTTACAGCATGCTGCAACAAGTACACAAAAGGTAGTTAAATGCACACAAAAACTAAATTGAGTTTTCAATCCAAGATGGCACTTGCTCTAACGAACTTGAGCTTTGCCATTTATTGCAATTTTAGCTTGATTGTGGTATAAAAACAACAATACAACACATATTCAACCAATGTCCTAACAATGTCAAGGATTATAACCTAATTGCAAAACCCTAAGGCCAAAACAATAATTATTCCCCCACTCTAGGGGTTTTCTACCTTCATTCCACCCTAATTCTACCAAATTCATGATTATAAGGATGAATTCTAAGCATACAACCACAATTTATTTATCTTAAACCAAAACCCAAGGGTTTCACCATATATTCACTAAATTATACATGAAATTCAACCTAGGTCAAGTAAAATCCTCCCCCATACTCAAAACTTAGTGATTCTAAGGATCATTCTTTGAAAAACTAGTTAAACGGGTGGAATGACTTACATTAACAAAGAATTTTGGTTGAAATTAGGTTGAAATTATTCAAATTGCCTCTCCCATCCCTTGGATTAATATGGAATGAAAATAACATTTTTTTCTATTTTTTTCATTAAACAACGCTTGTCCCACTATAGCGGGATTTGCCCGCTATGGCGAGATTGACCGACTCTGACACCTGCTATAGTAGGAATAATTCCACTATATTGGGCCAGTGGTAGCAGCATGTCTCCCACAATAGCATTCTAGGCAAAGGCAGAAAGTCCAACCACCCCAGAAATTTGCCCATTGTCCAACACACTTTCATATATTGATATTCTGAACTAACCTTTTATGTCAATCATGATATCCAAAGTTCTACTAACCCTAATGTCACGCCCCGAATCCCATCGGGACGGATTGGCACTGGTAGCCGACAAGGCCCGAGAGAACCAAGCTTTGTTTCTATTCAATCATATGAATGCCATAAGAAACCCATAATCACATAATAGCTATAGATACCAACAATGGAATTCATGGAACGTGATATATATATACATATGCGAAACTTGGCCGTTGAGGCCACCAAGTCAAGAACGACATATCCCTTTTATATTTATACACCCACATCCGTCTACAAAAGCCTCTAACAAATGCATTGATCAAAATGAACTAAAAGTCGGGACAAGTCCCTGCTTTATACAACATGTACAACACAAAAACATATGTACAACTGTGACTCGGAGAAGCCCCGAACTAACTGGAGCTCACCAAAGATCTGCAACACTGGCAACCTACTGTGGAGGCCTACTAGTACCTGTGCCTGCAGCAAGTAAGGTAAATTCCCCAAGAGGGGTCAGTACGAAGAATGTACTGAGTATGTAAGGCCATATGAAACTTGTAAGATATGAAAATATGTCAAGAACTCAAGTTCAAATGCATAACCAATATAGACAAGTCACAATGTAGATGAGTCACTATTCTGTACTTTGGAAACCATGTATTTTGCTTTCATTACTTTCTTTGTATCTTTGCTTCTATGATTATTCATCTTTACCTTTGACCTGTGATACCCGGGCCTCGACTGAACAGTGGGTTTTAATCATAACATAGCGTTATGTTAGGATCGACTCGAGCTAGGCTTATGCCCCTAGAGCTGCCACCCTATGAATCAATGTATATATCGGGATCGGCTCGAGCTAGGTTAGTACCTCTAGAGCTGCCACCCATACAACATTTCAGGTTTGGCTCGAGCTAGGTTATTACCCCTAGAGCTGCCCCCTATCAGGATTGGTCCGAGCTAGGCTTATGCCCCTAGGACTGCGCCCTGACCCAACAACCTTGGGATCGGCTTGAGCTAGGCATTTTGCCCCCAAAGCTGCCACCCATACTTGATCATTGACCACATATGCAATCTTTGTTTATTACTTTGAGATTGATACCATGATAGTCACAACTTTACTTAAAGCTTTGGATCATTAACCAAAGTAAGGGACATGTGAATAAAAATTGTTAGAAACATAGCGTTATTGGAAACATAACACCATTGGAACCATTAGACAATAATCAATGGACAAGATACATGAGTATAACCGCTATTGGAACTTTGGAACATAACATTGTTGAGCTTTTGGAACATTATTCATGAATATGAGACATGAGATTCACAATTGATCAATGAGTAGGAAATATATGATAATGACCATTGATAACCGGATATAGAATACCTTAGCACATTTTGGGATGGGACAAGCGTAATATTAATGTGAATACTATTTGCCGCAGAAAGATACGGATAGAGTAACTTTACATACCTTGTATTCTCAATACGAATATACAATCCTAGAGGTGCATACAATAGTCCCGCTCTTTCTTTATGTGTCACTCTACATCACAAATATATAACGGGATTCACATTAACCATCAACTACTTTACAAATGCATATAATATCAATGAGTTACATGTTTGCCTTTAAACATGCCATTTCCCTTTGACAAAACCATTGATGAAATTATTATTCCAAAAATCCCCCAATATTCCATACATTGACCAATACATGAGAATCAATACATTTCACCTCATAGCACATATCGGCCAAAATCCCACAATTTACACTTTTAGAAAAATAACAAGTGTAATAACAAAATCACACCATACATGTTCATATTTTATCCATACCATGCTCTTTCATCAAAGTCACAAGTCATAATTAAAGCTTGAATCTCATGGATCACAAATCTTATATAAAAACACAAAGTACCATGTCCACCATTTCCAAGCATAACCAACATGATATACATAATCTCCTATGCATATAATATGCTAATCCATGAGAATAAATACTTACCAAGGCTTGGAATAGGATGATCTTGTCCAAAGAGTCCCAAGGAAATATTTGCTTTAGGGTTTGGAAGAGTAGAGAAATGTTTGAGAAATATCCAAAAAGGTATGAGAGTCTTTGTGAATAAAATCTGATTTTGGGGCCTTTATATCGACCTCAAGTTATCCTTAGCCACATTTGGCATTAATTGATATGTTTACTTGGTCAAATATTGGAAGAATGGGTCATTTTGCCTTTAGGCCTCTCATTTTTGGCTCACTTTGGGCCTCAAATTGGGCCCAATAACTTATCTCAACTTAGCCCACCAAATTCCATGTATAATCAACCATATATCTCATGTTTAAATAATTCCATAATGTCGCGACAATATTCTCTTACGAGTTTCTCATTCGTAGTCTCAATCGCAAAAATAAGAATTCTAGTCGCCCATGACTTCATTGAACATTTTGGATAATTATTTATATTTCATAATTTGATCATGTAGGAATATTTAGGAGTCTATTGAAGTGTTTGAAGCTTTAACAATGCTCAAAGAACTCCAAAGAACTAAAAGAAACCATATAGGAATCGACGTAGAATTGCATTGCGAAACGAGCTCGGAATAGCAAAATCTTTGTGCCTTGCTCCACTGCTGCAAAGCAAGGCAGTGGCGCAAGAAATGCACCCCCTCTGAATCAGGTGGCTTGCGCCACACCCCCTGAAATAGGGAGTGGCGCAAGTTTCAACACCTTGCTGAATTTTTCGGCCACTTCTTCAATACTTGCATATCATCCAATACCTTATCAAAACACTACAAAATACTTACTTAGTGATCTTAATCATCAAGTAAACATGACTCCAAGTCACCAAATGAGGTTAGAATGTGTACGGGTATTACACAAATGCTCCACGAAATCACAAAACACCTCCTACAAAGGTCTAATCGCACATATTAGATTCGATATCAAATGTTTCACCAATGACACTATAAAACACATACCCATGGAATCTCAAAACCTAGGTAGATATGACCCCAAGATATCAAATGAATTTAGAACAAGTACGGGGTGTTACACCTAATTCACTTGCAAAAGTTTCTACAAATTCCTTACCATCTTAGCTATCATAAAATGGTCTCAAATTATTTGTGCACCAACCAATCCATTCTTGAATTAATCTAGACCATACCATACTTGTATTTCATCAAAGACTAGCCTAGCTTGAAATTTCTAACTCTTTATTCAGGGAGAAACTTTACCCATATTTTCACACTAGATTATAATATAACAATGCAAAGGGTCATTATAATAGAAACCAATTTACCCATCATTCATCCTTGAACAATCAGTCAAGAAAAATAAGCTAAAGAAAGAAAGAAACGTACCTGAATCCTCAAACCAATGAGGGTACTTGTCACACATATCCTTTTCAGTATCCTAAGTAGCCTCTTTACTAGGATGGTGCTTCCACTGGAGGTTCAATGTCAGATTTCCTTAGTCCTCAACTTCCGAACATCTTAATAAAGAATCACTATCAGCTCTTCCTCATACAAGAGGTTCTTATCAAACAACACAAAGTCCCACTTAATGATGTAGTCACCATCCCCATGTTATTTCTTGAACATGGAAACATGAAATACCAAATGGACTCCTAACAAGCTTAAAGGCAATGCCAACCTGTAAGCTACCGGACTAACATCGTCAAGAACCTTAAACGAACCAATGTACATGGAGCTGAGCTTTCCCTTCTTATTAAATTACATAACTCCCATCATGAAAGACACCTTCTACAATACATGTTCACCTGGTTTTAAAAACATATCTCTTACTTTACGATTCGTATATTTATTTTATCTACTTTGGGCTGGCAACAACTTGTCCCTAATGAACCTCACTTTCTCTTGAGTTTCCTTTACCAAGTCCATGCCCAAAGGCTTCACATTGCCAAACTCGAACAAACCTATGGGTGATCTACACCTCCTCTTATAGAGTGCTTCAAATGGAGCCATGTCGATATAAGAATGATAATTGTTGTTGTATAAGAATTCACACAATGGGAGGAACTTATCCCAATGACCTTTAAAATCAGACACACATACCCGTATCATATCCTCAAGCACCTTAATAGTCCTTTCAGACTGCCTATCATTCTGAGAATGAAATGTAGTACTAAGATCAATCTTGGAGCCCAACTCTTCATGCAACTTGTGCCAAAATTTGGTGGTAAATTGTGTACCTCTATCGGATATGATGGATATTGGTACCCCATAAAATCTCAAAACTTTCTTGACATAGATCTTGGATAATTGTTTTGAATTATAATTCACCTTAATCAAAATGAAATGAGCGGACTTGGTTAGTGTGTCACTATGACCCAAATCAAGTCATGCTGCACTAAGTTCCTTGGAAGACCCACCACAAAATTTATCGCTATACATTCCCACTTCCACTCGAGAATGGGAATTCTATGAAGCAAACCTGTAGGCCTTTGGTTTTTGTACTTCTTCACCTACTGACAATTATGGAAATTGGCCACATACTCTACTATATCTTTGTTTATTCGAGGCCACCAATAGAGCTTTCTCAAGTCAAGGTAATTATTGGTTGCCGCAGGATGTATAGAGTATCGAGAACCATGAGCTTTTGCAAGCAAACACGGAATCACATCACCAATACGAGGAACACACATGCTTCCTAACACTCTCAACACTCAACATGCATCAAGTATGGCATCTTGAGCTTCACCACACACCACTTTGTTACAAATCTTGGTCAACTTTTCATCCTCAAATTGCTTAGCCTTGATTTGATCAAGGAATTTCGACCTCACCTCTACACTAGCCAACATGCTACCCCTTTTCGACACTCCAAATTGCATAAAACATAGTGCTAGAGTTTGGATCTCTCTATACAAAGGTTGCCTTGACATTATCAAACAAGCCAAACTTCCCATACTTATAGATTTCTTGCTTAATGTGTCTTCCACCACATTGGCCTTTCCAAAATGGTATTGGATGGTCACACCATAATCTTTCAACAATTTCATCCACCACCTTTGTCTCAAATTCAAGTCCTTTTGAGTGAAAACATGTTGTAAACGATGATGGTCTGTGAAAACCTCACACTTAACACCATAAATATAATGTCTCCATATCTTAAGTGCAAAAACCACCCTTGCCAACTCCAAATCATAAGTTGGGTAGTTCTTATAATGAGGCTTCAATTTTCTTGAAACATAGGTAATCACATTCCCATCCTGTATCAACACAGTACCTAAACCAGATCATGGAGCATCATAAGACACAACAAAATCCATACCTTCAATTGGCAAAGCAAGGATGGGAGTTATGGTCAAAAGAGACTTGAGCTTTTGAAATCTCTCTTCACACTTGTTAGACTTAACAAATAGTACCTCCTTCTGTATCAGTCTTGTTAAATGAGTTGTAATGGAGGAAAATTTCTTGACAAACCTACGGTAATAGCTATCAAGACCCATAAAACATCAAACCTTAGTACAGAGCTAGGTCGAACCTAACTCTTGACAACCTCAATCTTCTGGGGATCTACCATCACCCCTTCTTAGAAACCACATGCAACAAAAAGGCCATGAAAGATATCCAAAACTCATATTTAGAGAACTTAACATAGAGCTGTTTCTCCTTCAAAATACCAATACTATACAAAGATGACCTACATGTTCCTCCTTACTTTTGGAGTAAACCAAAATGTCATCAATAAAAACAATCACAAACAAATCCAAGAAAGACTTGAAAATACCATTCATCAAACTCATAAATGTTGTCAGAGCATTAGTCAACAAAAAGGATATCACTAAGAACTCGTAATGCACATAACGAGTCTTTAAATTTGTCTTGGGTATATCGTCATAAAGAATCTTTAACTGGTGATACCTTGAACTCAAGTCTATTTAGGAAAAACTGAATCACCCTACAATTGGTCAAGAATATCATCTATTCGGGGAAAAGAGTACTTATTCCTAATGGTAACCTTATTTAACTACTTGTAGTCCATACACATTCTCATGCTACCATCCTTTTTCTTAATAAACAACACTAGAGCACCTCAAGGCAAAGCACTAAGATGAATGAATCCCTTATTAAGTAACTCTTACAACTGAGTCTTGAACTCTCTCAACTTAGTTGGAGCCATGCAATAGGGAGGGATAGAAATTGGATGAGTGCCCAGCTCCAAATTAATGCAAAAGTCAATGTCCCGATCCAGAGGCATGCCCAGCAAGTCGGTGGGTAACACCTCTTAAAATTCTGACACTACAAGAACTGACTCAATATAAGGGACATCTACAATAACATCCTAAAGATGTGCCAAAAAGGTCAAACACCCCATTCCAACTAGCTTCTTAGTTCAAATAAAGGAAATTATTTTCACAGGTCCATACTTATAAACACCTTTCCATTCTAACTTATCCATCCCAGGAATGTCTAAGGTCACAGTTTTAGCATTACAATTTAGAACAACATGATACGGGGATAACTAAGTCATACCCAGGATGAAATAACAATCAAGCATATCCCAAATCACCAAATCTACCCGAGTCTAAAATCCATAAACATAACAGAGAAGGCACGATACACTAGAGTCACTAATACAGAGTCTCCAACTTGAGTAGATACATACACAGGTGAGTCAAGCGTATCAAACACCATGTCTAAAACCAAGGCAAATTTAATAAGTACATAAGGTGTCACACCTCAAATCCCATTGAGATGGACAGGCATCCTGATACGGGTGGGACAAGCTGTCCAACAAGTACCCGACCATTCACACGAAGCCAAGCTCGGGAATTACAAAAACTCCAAGCCTTATTTATGCAAATGGCCGTGTGTGAGTTGGTGATCGAGCCTCCTAAGGATCTCAATGTTTTAAGTGTGAAGAGGGACCTTGAAGTGTAATAAACTTACACTCCAAGGGGCAGCAGCCTAGACAAGGGCAAGCTAGTCATTTTGCTTCATTTTGACTTGTAATATAAATAGAACATTTTAGGGTTATTTGGGGTAGTCTTCCATTATTATTTTTGAATCACAAGACTTGTAATATTTTGGGTTCTCTCTCTCTCTCAAAACAGCCCACAAAGAAGAGAGACACTTGTGTTGTATCTTGGCTAGAAACAAGGATCTTGAGGTCATTGAGTTCCTCTTGGTCTAAGTAAGAACTTGGTGTTTATATTCATTAGTCTTAGGGTCCTTTCTTGATGTTAGGGTTCTTAGTCTCTTGAATATTATATGTCAAGTTATCAATCTTTTATTATCTTGTTGTTGTTGTGTTTGAGATCTTGAAGTCT
This sequence comes from Capsicum rhomboideum, assembly GCA_031232105.1. Lineage (NCBI taxonomy): Eukaryota > Viridiplantae > Streptophyta > Magnoliopsida > Solanales > Solanaceae > Capsicum > Capsicum rhomboideum. The sequence continues at coordinate 60,975,458 of CP124718.1, forward strand.
AGTGAAGTCGTGTGGGGCTCTTTCGATTCACTAGCATTGTTGTTTAACTTGCTAATCTTGTGTTTGTTGGGTCTTCTTGTTGTTGTTGCTGAAATCTTCATATTGTGGACTTGATCTTGTATCATTTGGTATCAAAGCAAGACCGGTGGTGTTCCAACACTACCCATCTTGGGCTTGCTCTCGGCCAAAAAAAAAAAAAAAAAAAAAAAAGAGCAAAATCTGTCCATTGTTGCCTTTGGCCGAGAATATTGTTATGTGTATAGATCTAGGTGTTGTTTTACTTGTTTAGTCTGTTTCTAGTGTTGGTTTCTTTCTCACCAACACTAAAGTGTCTAGATCTAAAAGTTGAGCTTAAAATATTGACCATTGTTGTGGTAACTTGAAAGGTGGACCGTAGGTTGTATGTTGTTGATGACAATTGGTGGTTTTGTGTGATGTGCTTGAAGAAGTTGATGTTGTGTTCATGAAGGTGTTGAGATTGTTGAGATGTTCATCTTATAAACTTGTTCATCTTGTTGAAAGTTGAGTTCATGTTGTAAGACAAAAAGTCATAAAGTTGTTGGTGAAAGAAGACTTGCACACATCTCTTCCAAGACTTGACAACCACTTTTCCTTAAAACACGGAACCTTGTTTTGTGGGATTAGCCTAGTCAAATCTTACCTTTTTGAGTTTGAAAGGTTGAAAGACTACAAGACCTTTACTTTCCCTCCAAAACACATTGTCATCTATAACAAGTTGTGTGAGTATTGAAAATTTCAGATTTGACATTAAAAAAAAAGAAGGAAGAAGCAAAAACGTGTGGGACCACTTACATGCTGCCACGTCACTATAAGCTCAACTTTGGATATTCTTCTAGTTGCTAATTGTTGATTCTTGGTTTCCTTTACTTGGTTCTAGAACTAATTAACAAACTAGTACATTCCTACTAGGTTGTCGAATAGTCCTTTGAATCCGTTTGTTCGTGTCAACGATTACTTGAGTGCCTTTTATCTTTTGAATACGTTGCTATTTTTGGCTCTAGTCTGACAAGAATTCTTTGAGTCTTCAAACAAGAATCTACTCCGGATAAGAGCTTACTCATACCTTAAAGGATTCACGGTTACTAGCCAATTCACAACACTTGTGGAACTCAAGCGTGTGGTGATCTAAAGAGTGTAAGACCTTGACAATGGAAGGGACCACGTCCCATAACGTGGATACTAATGCACTTGACTCTATGAGGGTCACTCTTGAGGCCGTTACCCATACACTTGAAAGGTTGAATACGGAATTTGGAGCCGTGAGGGGGGACTTGGCAGCAATCAAGGGAGAAGTGTCGACTATTAGTGGGAGGTTAGAACAAGTGGAGAGTCAAAGGAACTCTCGTCCTTCTACTCCTCTACATGTTTCTACCAATGGGCATGATAGGACTTCCTCCGCAACCATCACCCCCGAAACAGTCCACCAAATGCTAAATGTACCTCAAGCTCCACTAAATGTCGCAAGCCAAACCACCTTTTTCCCTCCAAACCGTGACCCCACTAGACCAATACATTTCCAAGCTCCTCAAGTTCCACAAGAGGGATTTGGACGTCAAGTACCTCCACTAAATCTGAACCCTCCATTCCAAGCTCCATTATACCAAAGGCCATAAAATCCAATTCCTCCGAATCAAAATGCCCAAGACCGACCAGCCCCTTTTGAAGGATATGGTAGAGAGGAGTATGAAGGATATGGAGCCTTTGATGATGCTTACATGAGGGAGGAGGAGATAAGAGGGGGTCGTGGAGATCCAAGGAGATACCGAGGGTATGGAGATAGGGGAAACCGACACCAAGAGAGAGATGTAGGCATCAACACCATCAAGTTGAACCTACCCATCTTTAAAGGTGAAAGTGACCCCGAGGCCTACTTAGCTTGGGAATCGGCTTGTGACAAAGTTTTCCAAGTTAATGATATCTCGGAAGAAAAGAAGGGTTGCTATGCTATAGCTCATTTCGAGGGTTATGCTAACACTTGGTGGGAGTATGTCAAGCGGTTTGGTAATGAACTAATTGATGGGCAGCCACCACCTTGGTATCGGTTGAGGTACTTGATGAGGCAACGATACCTTTCCGAGAGATATCGTCATGAGTTGCTTGCTAGATTGTATGGCTTGCGTCAAGGTAACAAGAGTGTGATGGCATATTTTGATGAGTTTCAACAACTCATGTTGAAACTTGATCATCGTGGGGAGCAAATCAGTCACGACATCATCCGGTTCAAGTGTGGGTTGAACAAAGAGATCTCCACTCATTTAACATTTCACAAGTTTGATACCGTTGACGGTATTTTCCAAGCGGCTCTTGAGATTGAAAGGGAACTTAAAGAGAGATCATCTTTCAAGGCAAGGGGACAAGCCCCCTCGGGTTGGCCCAAAAACAAGGACCAACCCACCACTACAAGGCTGCCCAAGCCCAAAACAGTCCCCAAAATTCCTCCAAAACCGGAGGCTCACAAGTATCCTAACCCAAAGGGATTCCAATGTTTCAAGTGCCAAGGTTGGGGGCATAAGGCCAATGAATGTCCAAACCAACGCAATGTGATCCTACGGGAAGGGAGAGTGTATTACCTTGGTGAGGAGGTGGGTCCCGAAAGGGGAGAAGATGAGGCTGAGCCTCAAGATGGAGAGGAAACCGATGATGAACCACATGATGATGATGGTGATAATGGTGAAGATGTTTATCCACAAGAAGGGGAGTGTGTGGTTCCAAACTTTGTGGTTAGGCGCGTCATGATTAGTAAGGCAATAGATGACCCAAGCCAAAGGGAAAATCTATTCCATACTAAATATCTTGTAAAGGGGAGTGTGTGTACCTTGGTGATCGATAGTGGTAGTTGTACAAATGTTGTAAGTCATGCTATGGTAAATTTCTTGAAGTTACCAACTACCCCGCACACTAGTCCTTACAAGTTACAATGGTTGAATGATTGTGGTGAATTAAGGGTCGCAAGGTAATGTGTGATACGGTTTAAGGTGGGAAACTACCACGATGAAGTGCTTTGTGACGTGATACCAATGCAAGCATGTCACTTGTTGCTAGGTAGACCTTGGCAATATGATAGGTCTACTAAACACGATGGGAGGTCCAATCGATATACACTTGAGAAGGATGGACAAAAGGTTACTCTTCATCCTCTTTCGCCTTCCCAAGTAAATGAGTGGCATCAAAGGATGAGAGAATTAAAGGAAAAGGGAAAGGAATCCAAAAAGAGAGAGAAGGGAGGGAATTTCGTAGGTGGGGCAGTGGGGTCATCCAAGGCTGCCCCAACGGCAAAGGGGATGGAAAACATGGTGATGTTAGTTAGGAAGAAGGAACTCTTCGTGGATCATGATGAGGACACGCCTATGTTACTCTTGGCTCATTGTTTTAATACTAACCCTACTAATTCTTCCATTTCCCCTTTGATTTCTTGTGTGTTGCAGGATTATGAGGATGTATTTCCTAAGGAACTTCCGCAAGGATTGCCCCCGCTTCGGGGAATTGAGAACCAAATTGATTTTGTGCCGGGATCACAATTGCCAAACAAGCCGGCTTATAGGAGCAATCCTACCACCAAGGAATTGCAACGTCAAGTTGAGGAGCTCCTCAACAAAGGGTATGTCAAGGAGAGCATGAGTCCGTGTGCTGTTCCGGTGCTATTGGTGCCCAAAAAAGACGGAACGTGGCGCATGTGTGTGGACTGCCGAGCCATCAACAAAATTACGGTAAAATATCGCCACCCTATTCCTCGGTTAGATGACATGCTAGATGAGTTGAATGGTTCATGTTTGTTTTCCAAGATTGATTTAAGGAGTGGCTATCACCAAATAAGAATGCAACCCGGTGATGAATGAAAAACCGCCTTCAAGACCAAGTTTGGTCTCTATGAATGGATGGTTATGCCATTCGGCCTAACAAACGCTCCAAGTACTTTTATGAGGCTAATGAATCATGTGATGAGGCCATTTATTGGAAAGTTTGTTGTTGTCTATTTTGATGATGTCTTGGTGTATAGTAATTCTTTAGAAGAGCATGTGATGCATTTACAATGTGTGCTTGATGTCCTTAGAAAGGAAAAATTGTATACAAATCTGGAAAAGTGCTCTTTTGGCGTTAATGAAGTTGTTTTCTTGGGTTTTGTTGTTAGTTCAAGAGGGGTCGAAGTGGATGAATCCAAGATAAATGCTATCAAAAATTGGCCAACCCCACAAACCGTTGGAGAAGTAAGAAGCTTCCACGGGTTGGCTAGTTTTTATAGAAGGTTTGTCAAAGAATTTAGCACCATAGCCGCCCCCTTGACCGAGGTCATTCGGAAAGAACAACCCTTCAAGTGGGGTGTCGAGCAAGCTAAGGCATTTGAAGCCTTGAAAGCTATGCTCATCTCAGCACCCTTGAAATCTTCATATTGTTGTTGTTGTTGCTTTGATACCAAATGATACAAGATCAAGTCCACAATATGAAGATTTCAGCAACAACAACAAAAAGACCCAACAAACACAAGATTAGCAAGTTAAACAACAATGCTAGTGAATCGAAAGAGCCCCACACGGCTTCACTAGACTTCAAGATCTCAAACACAACAACAACAAGATAATAAAAGATAGATAACTTGACATATAATATTCAAGAGACTAAGAACCCTAACATCAAGAAAGGACCCTAAGACTAATGAATATAAACACCAAGTTCTTACTTAGACCAAGAGGAACTCAATGACCTCAAGATCCTTGTTTCTAGCCAAGATACAACACAAGTGTCTCTCTTCTTTGTGGGCTGTTTTGAGAGAGAGAGAGAACCCAAAATATTACAAGTCTTGTGATTCAAAAATAATAATGGAAGACTACCCCAAATAACCCTAAAATGTTCTATTTATATTACAAGTCAAAATGAAGCAAAATGACTAGCTTGCCCTTGTCTAGGCTGCTGCACCTTGGAGTGTAAGTTTATTACACTTCAAGGTCCCTCTTCACACTTAAAACATTGAGATCCTTAGGAGGCTCGATCACCAACTCACACACGGCCATTTGCATGAACAAGGCTTGGAGTTTTTGTAATTCCCGAGCTTGGCTTCGTGTGAATGGTCGGGTACTTGTTGGACAGCTTGTCCCACCCGTATCACATCCAGCACCCTAAAAACTCGAGAGAACCAACGTATAACATGTGCTTACCATGCATATAACTGTGCTTACCATGCATATAACTATAATAATAATGAAACTTTGAAAAATATATATAAGTTATAGTAATGAAAGACCAACATTGATAGGCCCAAACCACATATACATGACTCAACCATTGGAGTCACTACTTGATAGCATCCATGGCAGCTCAACATCAACTAAGGAAGTTTTGAAGGTTCCAAGAGGACCCATGACAAGATCTCAAACAAGGAAATATGAAGACAAGATTAATGGGCTGGAATTGACAATTAAAAGGTGTCTTGTGATGGAAGAAGATCTCAAGCCCAATGAAGACATTTTCTCCAAGTCTTACATCTATTTGGAGGCCCAAATTAAAGTCCAAGAAGAGGTGGAATTGGGCTCAAATCTGTCCCAAAATGGAGAAAAAGATTGCAGCAATTTTTAATTAATTTCTAGAATTATATTTAAGAGTTGTTTAATTCTATGTTGACTTCCTAGGTCATTGTGTGTGGCAGCCTTCTATGCCATTTAATAGTTGTTTTCTTCTATGTTGACTTATAGGATAATGTGTGTGGTAGTCTTCTAGGCCCTCGGAAGTATCATTTCATTTAATGTTATCTTTGACCAACCCCTTCTTCACTACTATATAAAGGGGCCTTTGTTCATTCATGAAAATCAGATTTTGAAGATTAATATATTGAGAGTTCTTTTGAATCTTTGAGGTAGATTACCTTGAGATTTATCTTTCAACCTAACTAGTTCATAGTTTAAGGTAGTAAGATAATTTCTTTCTTTGATATCTTTGGTTTCTTCTTGGTATTCTTAGAAGGCGATTAGTACTCATACTAATTGTTGTCTAACGTTACTCACGAAGCGGTCAAGATCCGTTTCCAAACTTGATTAGTTTCTCAAGTAAAGGCATTTGGTTTCTTCAATCCCAATTTGTTGTTACTTGGATTCAAATCCGTATCTTTTTAATTTCTGTTTTGTCTTTTTCATTAGTTTCTTAGTTTTTTTGCTTTCGCATTCTTTTAAGTTAATACTCTAGTTTTGGGATTCCCAACCTTCGTGTTATCACTACTGTGATGAGATAAAACATATTTAAACTTAATACTTAGTCTACAAAGCATCTTTAAGATAGAAAACTTAGTCTAGGTTGGTATAGGCCTCGCCTTATAAAACTACTGTACAATACCAAAGTGTATACATCAAAGACTCGGTAAAGTCCCGAATCAACTTGGAGATCACCAATCGAAGCTGAGTGTCCTGTGCTCTTACTGAAAAGGTCTACTTGTTGGAGTACCTATACCTGTGGTATGAATTACATTGTCCCCCATGAGGGACATCAGTATGAAAGAGTGTACTGAGTATGTAAGGCATAAAGTGACCATAGGCAGGACAAGAGCTCAATGAAATTGGATATCAATATATAGCAAAATGGATAAGGATAAAAGACCACCTTTGCTATTTGTGGAATCATGTACTTTACATTCTTTAATTTTCTTTATTCTTTTTTGCTTTATAAACTTATAAGGCATATGATACAAATGACCAGTTGATCAGTGGGAAAAGTGGATGACCTATGCTAGGTATTTTAACCTCTGGGATACAGTTCTCATAAATACACAAATCAGGACCAACCCATACTAGGCTTTGCTTTCACCCTTGGGATACCACCCATAATATTGGGATCGACCTATGCTATGTGTTCCTTCCTGATACGGGTGGGACAAGTTGTCCAACAAGTACCCAACCATTCACACGAAGCCAAGCTCGGGAATTACAAAAACTCCAAGCCTTGTTCATGCAAATGGCTGTGTGTGAGTTGGTGATTGAACCACCAAAGGATCTAAATGTTTTAAAGTGTGAAGAGGGACATTGAAAGTGTAAGTCACAAAGGCCACATGGAACACTCCAAGGCCGGCTGGCCCAAGGGCTAAACTTGTCATTTTATCTTTCATTTTGGATGTAATATAAATAGACCATCTTAGTGTTATTAGCCCTAGTTCACTCATTATATTTTTGAAGACAAAACTCTTGTAACACTAAGGACTTCTCTCTCTCTCCATTGGAGAAGCTCCAAAACCGAAACTCACAAGTGGAGTTACACTTGTGTTGTATCTTGGCTAGAAACAAGGATCTTGAGGTCATTGAGTTCCTCTTGGTCTAAGTAAGAACTTGGTGTTTATATTCATTAGTCTTAGCGTCCTTTCTTGATGTTAGGGTTCTTAGTCTCTTGAATATTATATGTCAAGTTAACTATCTTTTTATTATCTTGTTGTTGTTGTGTTTGAGATCTTGAAATCTAGTGAAGCCGTGTGGGGCTCTTTCGATTCACTAGCACTTGTTGTTCAACTTGTTGTTCTTGTGAAAGTGTTCATCTTGTTGTTGTTGCTGAAATCTTGTGTTGTGGGTTTGATCTTGTATCATTTGGTATCAAAGCAAGACCGGTGGTGTTCCAACACTACCCATCTTGGGCTTGCTCTCGGCCAAAAAAAAAAAAAAAAAAAAAAAAAAAAGAGCAAAATCTGTCCATTGTTGCCTTTGGCCGAGAATATTGTTATGTGTATAGATCTAGGTGTTGTTTTACTTGTTTAGTCTGTTTCTAGTGTTGGTTTCTTTCTCACCAACACTAAAGTGTCTAGATCTAAAAGTTGAGCTTAAAATATTGACCATTGTTGTGGTAACTTGAAAGGTGGACCGTAGGTTGTATGTTGTTGATGACAATTGGTGGTTTTGTGTGATGTGCTTGAAGAAGTTGATGTTGTGTTCATGAAGGTGTTGAGATTGTTGAGATGTTCATCTTATAAACTTGTTCATCTTGTTGAAAGTTGAGTTCATGTTGTAAGACAAAAAGTCATAAAGTTGTTGGTGAAAGAAGACTTGCACACATCTCTTCCAAGACTTGACAACCACTTTTCCTTAAAACACGGATCCTTGTTTTGTGGGATTAGCCTAGTCAAATCTTACCTTTTTGAGTTTGAAAGGTTGAAAGACTACAAGACTTTTACTTTCCCTCCAAAACACATTGTCATCTATAACAAGTTGTGTGAGTATTGAAAATTTCAGATTTGAGACAAAAAAAAAAAAAAAAAGGAAGAAGCAAAAATGTGTGGGGACCACTTACATACTGCCACGTCACTATAAGCTCAACTTTGGATATTCTTCTAGTTGCTAATTGTTGATTCTTGGTTTCCCTTACTTGGTTCTAGAACTAATTAATTAACAAACTAGTACATTCCTACTAGGTTGTCGATTAGTCCTTTGAATCTGTTTGTTCGTGTCAACGATTACTTGAGTGCCTTTTATCTTTTGAATACGTTGTTGTTTTTTGGTTCTAGTCCGACAAGAATTCTTTGAGTCTTCAAACAAGAATCCACTCCGGATAAGAGCTTGTTACTCATACTTAAAGGATTCACGGTTACTAGCCAATTTACAACACTTGTGGAACTCAAGCGTGTGGTGATCTAAAGAGTATAATACCTTGACAATGGAAGGACCACGTCCCATAACGTGGATACTAATGCACTTGACTCTATGAGGGTCACTCTTGAGGCCGTTACCCGGACACTTAAAAGGTTGAATACGGAATTTGGGGCCGTGAGAGGGGATTTGGCAGCAATAAAGGGAGAAGTGTCAACTATTAGTGGGAGATTAGAACAAGTGGAGAGCCAAAGAAACTCTCGTCCTTCTACTCCTTTGCATGTATCTACCAATGGGCATGATAGAACTTCCTCCGCAACCATCACCCCGACACATTGCACCAAATGCTAAATGTACCTCAAGCTCCACTAAATGCCTCAAGCCAAACCTCTCTTTTCCCTCCAAACCGTGACCCCACTAGACCAATACATTTCCAAACTCCTCAAGTTCCACGAGAGAGATTTGGACGTCAAGTACCCCCACAAAATCCGAACCCTCCATTCCAAGCTCCATTAAACCAAAGGCCACAAAATCCACTTCCTCTAAATCAAGCCCAAAACGCCCAAAACCGGCCAGCCCCCTTTGATGGATACGGTAGAGAGGAGTATGAAGGGTATGGAGCCTTTGATGATGCTTACATGAGCGAGGAGGAGATAAGAGGGGGTCGTGGAGATCCAAGGAGATACCGAGGGTATGGAGATAGGGGAAAACGACACCAAGAAAGAGATGTAGGCATCAACACCATCAAGTTGAACCTACCCATCTTTAAAGGTGAAAGTGACCCCGAGGCCTACTTAGCTTGGGAATCGGCTTGTGACAAAGTTTTCTAAGTTAATGATATCTCGAAAGAAAAGAAGGGTTTTTATGCTATAGCTCATTTCGAGGGTTATGCTAACACTTGGTGGGAGTATGTCAGGCGGTTTGGTAATGAACTAATTGATGGGCAGCCACCACCTTGGTATCGGTTGAGGTACTTGATGAGGCAACGATACCTTCCCGAGAGATATCGCCATGAGTTGCTTGCTAGATTGTATGACTTGCGTCAAGGTAACAAGAGTGTGATGGCATATTTTGATGAGTTTCAACAACTCATGTTGAAACTTGATCATCTTGGGGAGCAAATCAATCACGACATCATCCGATTCAAGTGTGGGTTGAACAAAGAGATCTCCACTCATTTAACCCTTCACAAGTTTGAAATCGTTGACGGTATTTTCCAAGTGGCTCTTGAGATTGAAAGGGAACTTAAGGAGAGATCATCTTTCAAGGCAAGGGGACAAGTCCCCTCGGGTTGGGCCAAAAACAGGGACCAACCCGCCACTACAAGGCTGCCCGAGCCCAAAACAGTCCCCAAAATTCCTCCAAAATCGGAGGCTCACAAGTATTATAACCCAAAGGGATTCCAATGTTTCAAGTGCCAAGGTTGGGTGATACAAGATCAAACCCGCAACACAAGATTTCAGCAACAACAACAAGATGAACAACTATCACAAGAACAACAAGTTGAACAACAAGTTGAACAACAAGTGCTAGTGAATCGAAAGAGCCCCACACGGCTTCACTAGACTTCAAGATTATAAACACAAGCTTAACAAGATTACAAAAAAAAGATAGATAGCTTGACATACGAGATTACAAGAATAAGGAACCAAACCGTGTACCAAACGATAAGACCCCCTAAGACCCGCAATAACAACACCAAACTCTTATGGCGACCGCTAAGGGAATCAACTCCGCCTTACAACCACCGTTTCTAAGCAAGGATCAATAATGGCTTTTCCAAGCCCTACACTACTTGGCCTTTCCAAGCCCACTACATTCTCAAAGAGAGAAGAAGAAGTCTTTCAAATATCCATCATGAACTAACTAGAAAATAAGACTAATGAAGCCTATTTATAACTATTACATCAAATGACCAAACTACCCTTAATGAAAAGAGGCTCCTATGGAGTGTAAAGAAAAGGCACAAAAAGACCAAAACACCCTTAATAAGGGCGGTCATGGAGTGTAAGGACTCCTTCTTCACACTTCAACCCTTGCAATTCTTTGGAGCCTCGGGTAGTCATCAAGGCAAGCCTCCAAGCAACCTTCCACACACGAATTTGCTTTATTATGTGTCCAAAATGACTTCATGACTTCCCCATGCATACTCTCGGGCCTTCAAGGTGTCCAAAATCAGATTCTCCATGTGTTGGCCACGAATGATGGCATCAAAAGTTATGATGGCCATTTGTCTTGTATCATTGGGGGCATAAGGCTAATGAATGTCCAAACCGACGCAATGTGATCCTACGGGAAGGGAGAGTGTATTACCTTGGTGAGGAGGTGGGTCTTGAAAGGGGAGAAGATGAGGCCGAGCCTCAAGATGGAGAGGAAACCAATGATGGACCACATGATGATGATGGTGAGGATGGTGAAGATGTTTATCCGCAAGAAGGGGAGTGTGTGGTTCCAAACTTTGTGGTTAGGAGCGTCATGATTAGTAAGGCAATAGATGACCCAAGCCAAAGGGAAAATCTATTCCATACTCAATGTCTTGTAAAGGGGAGTGTGTGTACCTTGGTGATCGATAGTGGTAGTTGTACAAATGTTGTAAGTCATGCTATGGTAAATTTCTTGAAGTTACCAACTACCCCGTACACTAGTCCTTACAAGTTACAATGGTTGAATGATTGTGGTGAATTAAGGGTCGCAAGGCAATGTGTGATATGGTTTAAGGTGGGAAACTACCACGATGAAGTGCTTTGTGACGTGATACCAATGCAAGCATGTCACTTGTTGCTAGGTAGACCTTGGCAATATGATAGATCTACTAAACACGATGGGAGGTCCAATCGATATACACTTAAGAAGGATGGCCGAAAGGTTACTCTTCATCCTCTTTTGCCTTACCAAGTAAATGAGTGGCATCAAAGGATGAGGGAATTGAAGGAAAAGGGAAAGGAATCTAAAAAGGGAGAAAAGGGAGGGAGTTCCGTAGGTGGGGCAGTAGGGGCATCCAAGGCTGCCTCAACAGCAAAAAGGACGAAAAACATGGTGATGTTGGTTAGGAAGAAGGAACTCTTCGTGGATCATGATGAGGACACGCCTATGTTACTCTTGGCTCATTGTTTTAATACTAACCCCACAAATTCTTCCATTTCCCCTTTGATTTCTTGTGTGTTGCAGGATTATGAGGACGTATTTCCTAAGGAACTTCCGCAAGGATTGCCCCCGCTTTGGGGAATTGAGCACCAAATTGACTTTGTGCCGGGATCACAATTGCCAAAGCCGACTTATAGGAGCAATCCTACGGACACCAAGGAGTTGCAACGTCAAGTTGAGGAGCTCCTCAACAAAGGGTATGTCAAGGAGAGCATGAGTCCGTGTGCTGTTCCGGTGCTATTAGTGCCAAAAAAAGATGGAACGTGGAGCATGTGTGTGGACTGCCGAGCCATCAATAAAATTACGGTAAAATATCGCCACCCTATTCCTCGGTTAGATGACATGCTAGATGAGTTGAATGGTTCATGTTTGTTTTCCAAGATTGATTTAAGGAGTGGCTATCACCAAATAAGAGTGCAACCCGGTGATGAATGGAAAACCGCCTTCAAGACCAAGTTTGGTCTCTATGAATGGATGGTTATGCCATTCGGCCTAACAAATTCTCCAAGTACTTTTATGAGGCTAATGAATCATGTGATGAGGCCATTTATTGGAAAGTTTGTTGTTGTCTATTTTGATGATGTCTTGGTGTATAGTAAGTCTTTAGAAGAGCATGTGATGCATTTACAATGTGTGCTTGATGTCCTTAGAAAGAAAAAGTTGTATGCAAATCTGGAAAAGTGCTCTTTTGGCGTTAATGAAGTTGTTTTCTTGGGTTTTCTTGTTAGTTCAAGAGGGGTCAAAGTGGATGAATCCAAGATAAATGCTATCAAAAATTGGCCAACCCCACAAACCGTTAGAGAAGTAAGAAGCTTCCACGGGTTGGCTAGTTTTTATAGAAGGTTTGTCAAAGGATTTAGCACCATAGTCGCCCCCTTGACCGAGGTCATTCAGAAAGAACAACCCTTCAAGTGGCCAACTTTATAGAAGGTTTGTCAAAGGATTTGAAAGCTATGCTCATCTCCGCACCTTTGTTACAATTGCCCAACTTTGATAAGACCTTCGAAGTCGAGTGTGATGCGAGTAAAGTAGGCATAGGGGCTATTTTGATGCAAGATTTGAAACCCATTGCTTACTTTAGCGAAAAGCTCAAAGGAGCAACTCTAAACTACTCCACGTATGATTTAGAGTTGTATGCCTTGATTAGAGCCTTGGCCACTTGGCAACACTACTTATGGCCTAAGGAGTTCGTGATCCGAACGGACCATGAATCCTTAAAGCATCTTCGGGCCCAAGACAAGCTTAACGAACGGCATGCCAAATGGATTGAGTTTCTTGAGACCTTCCCTTATGTTATCCAATACAAAAAGGGTAAGGACAATGTAGTGGCCGATGCTTTGTCTAGAAAACATATCCTTGTGTCCACCTTGTCATCAAAATTGATGGGTTTTGAGAGTTTAAGAGAATTGTATCCCAAGGACCCTCACTTTGCTCCTATCTTTAGGGAATGCGAAGAATTGGATAGGGACAAGTGGGATTCGGCTAGGGGTTCAAATCCCTATGCCAAGTTTGATGGTTACTTATTTAAAAGTAGACGATTGTGTGTACCCTCTAGCTCTTGGAGAGAATTTTTTGTGAGGGAAGCACATGATGGCGGTCTAATGGGTCATTTTGGGGTCGAAAAGACCCTCGAAATATTGGAGGAGCAATTCTATTGGCCCAAAATGCGCAAGGATGTGACTAGGATTTGCGGCCAATGTGTAGAATGCAAGAGAGCCAAATCTCGGCTCCTACCTCATGGGTTGTACACCCTGCTGCCCACTCCTCTACGTCCTTGGCTTGATATATCTATGGACTTTGTGTTAGGGCTGCCAAGGACTCGATGAGGCCGGGATAGTATTTTTGTTGTAGTCGACCAGTTTTCTAAAATGGCGCACTTTATTCCTTGCTCTAAATGTGATGACGCCACTAGCGTGGCCTCATTATTTGTTGATAATGTTGTTAGATTGCATGGTGTCCCAAGGACCATTGTGAGTGATAGGGACTCTAAGTTCCTAAGCCACTTTTGGAAGTCCATGTAGGGTAGGCTTGGTACCAAGTTATTGTTCTCTACATCCTGCCACCCACAAATCGATGGCCAAACGGAAGTAGTAAATAGGACCTATGCTACGTTCCATGGTTAAGGAAAAAATGACTTCTTGGGAAGAGCACTTACCATTGATTGAGTTTGCCTATAACCGTGTCATACACTCAAGTACGGGAATGACTCCCTTTGAGTGTGTATACGGCCTCAACCCCCTCACCCCTTTGGATTTAACGCCTTTGCCAAGTGATCTCATGATTAGCTTAGATGGAAGCAAGCGGGCAGATTCTATAAAGAAGTTACATGAGAAGGTGCGGCTTCAACTTGAGAAGAAAAACCAAGACATGGCAAGGAGGGCCAACAAGGGAAGAAAGAAATTTATTCTTGAACCGGGAGATTGGGTGTGGGTGCAACTTCGGAAGGATCGGTTTCCATCCCAAAGAAAGTCCAAATTGATGCCTAGGGGTGATGGTCCCTTCCAAGTACTTGAGAGAATCAATGACAACGCCTACAAGATTGACCTTCCACCGGAATATCAAGTGCACAACACTTTCAACGTTTGTGATCTTTCTCTCGTGGAGGCGGTTGAAGATGACCAAGTGCTGAATTTGAGGCCAAATTCCTCTCAAGATGGAGAGGATGATACGGGTGGGACAAGCTGTCCAACAAGTACCCGACCATTCACACGAAGCCAAGCTCGGAAATTACAAAAACTCCAAGCCTTGTTCATGCAAATGGCCGTGTGTGAGTTGGTGATTGAATCACCTAAGGATCTAAATGTTTTAAAGTGTGAAGAGGGACCTTGAAAGTGTAAGTCACAAAGGCCACATGGAACACTCCAAGGCCGGCTCCCCCAAGGGCTAAACTTGTCATTTTATCTTTCATTTTGGATGTAATATAAATAGACCATCTTAGTGTTATTAGCCCTAGTTCACTCATTATATTTTTGAAGACAAAACTCTTGTAACACTAAGGACTTCTCTCTCTCTCCATTGGAGAAGCTCCAAAACCGAAACTCACAAGTGGAGTTACACTTGTGTTGTATCTTGGCTAGAAACAAAGATCTTGAGGTCATTGAGTTCCTCTTGGTCTAAGTAAGAACTTGGTGTTTATATTCATTAGTCTTAGGGTCCTTTCTTGATGTTAGGGTTCTTAGTCTCTTGAATATTATATGTCAAGTTAACTATCTTTTTATTATCTTGTTGTTGTTGTGTTTGAGATCTTGAAGTCTAGTGAAGCCGTGTGGGGCTCTTTCGATTCACTAGCACTTGTTGTTCAACTTGTTGTTCTTGTGAAAGTGTTCATCTTGTTGTTGCTGCTGAAATCTTGTGTTGTGGGTTTGATCTTGTATCACTTCCACCCTGGGATACCACCCAAGAATGTACAGATTCACTTTATATCATTCTTTATAACTTTAAGGTTGTTAATTTAGTGGTCATGACATTATTGAAATTGGAACTTGGGACCAGTAGTAAAGGACAAACAAATATGCACTTAATGCAGTAACAACGATGTAGGAAGCAACAACATTAGTAAGGTAACACTTAGGAGTTTAAAAAACACAATGGACCTTGTTTGACTAAGAGAAGAACTCACACAACTTGTTGTTGACTACATCCTTTTCATGCTAGTACTTAGAGGGGTAAATATGCAGATCTAGTCATAAACACATTTTGAAGTACTTCAACATACTAAGGAGTGGGGACATGGTTGCTAGCTACATTGGAAGTTGTACACTGTCGTTACGTATCATTTGCAAGGAAGACTACTTATAAATCTCACTTTGTAACACATGTATTAGATTTCATGCCAAAGAACATAGAATTGAATAGCCTTACATAAGTTGTAGTAAAACACCAATCGTACCCCAAATTAACCTCCTGCCCTTTAGATTACTTATCCATCATAAAGTAAGTAGTAAAACTAGTATTAGTAGCAAATCAACACATTTATGCCATTTAACCTCATCCAAGCAGTAGTCAGGCAGTAAGCCCGTAATTAATTAATTAAAGGGTGTTCTTTTAACTCTTTCACCTATAATTAAATCCACATACCATAAAGATTTTATAAGCTCCCCCAATACAACTTTGGCTTCATAATATGTGCAAACCAATTCACAAAGTGTGAAAGGTAGAAATGCCTACACAATATCTAATTAAGTGGTGTATCATTACACTTTTTTTATGTGTCAATACCAACTACTCACATCCCTTTTTAAGATCAACCAAGTTGTCCCCAACATATCCACATAAAACAGCCCCTAAAAAAGTCCCAAAATCCTTTATCATAGCAACCAAATATTGAACTCATCATCCCTTGAGTTCTTAACAACAATACATACACAGTTCTCTACCAAAACATATATATAGGATAGGGGACAAAATAGGCAGTAGCCTTACCTTAATTTCTGTGATGGTTTATTCTCTTAACTTGTATCTCTTTAATATCTTAATTCCATTAGTTTGGAAGAAAAAGAAATCCCAAGAACCCTAATGGAATTATAGGGCTGTTATATAAGCTAAGAGAGTGAAAGATAGAAAACCGTAGAAAGCTGATTTTTGACCAAGTTAAAATGGGTCAAATGAGATGATTACAATCTTTTTAAAGAGTGATTCTCTTGGCCAACTTTATTGGTGATTTTTGGCCTTAAAATATCAAGTAGGTGGTGAACCTACTAGTTCATTTAACTTGTCCCTTGATGGACTCAAAATTGTTGGGTCTTGGCTGCCCATTCTTCTCCTATTCCTTCACTTAGTTTGGGCTAGAATTAATTTAAGTAGGTGGTGGTGTAATTGGCCTAATAAGCTGGTCAAAGAAGTATTAGTAGGTGATGCACCTACTTGGTTCTTTGGTTGGTCAATAAGTCAAAGTAGGTGATACACCTACTTGTTACCTACTAGCTTAATTTAAGTCAAATAAGCAGCTCACTTATTCTATTCCATATTCTAAGTCTTGATCTCTTTACTTTAACACTTATATACACTTGGACACTTTAAATCCTAAGGTAGAATACCACCTTACTATATCACGTTTAAATACTTTCATCGGGGTTAAATTATCCATACACATACTGAAATACACGGGGTATCATAGTACTGTCCAAACGTATATTCACCATCAATACTCACATAAGAAATCTAGTCCATTGCCTTGACCATAAGGATATATCAAGTGACATATAAATATAACAAGTACACACAAAATACGACGTACTAAATCCTTCCCCCCTTAGGAATATTCATCCTCGAATGTTAGCATAATTAGCTAGCCTAAACAAGTTCAAGCCTAAGTTTAATCTTCTTATCACTGCATAGCACTTTTATATATAATCTTACTTGTTAATGCTCTAATTCAGAATCTTGGACTTTCTCTTTGGATTGGAATAAATGAGGGTACTTTGATTTCATTGCTTCATCAACTTCCTATGTGATCTCTTCTACTTGTTGGTTGCTCCAAAGAACTTTTACAGAAGCTACTTATTTATTTCATAACTTCTTAACTTGCAAATCTAGAATAACAATAGGTACTTTATTATAAGTGAGATCTTCTATAACTTGTAGATCTATACTAGGAGTAGTATGAGATAGATCTCCTACACACTTTCGGAGCATTGAGACATGAAACATTGGACGTACCATTGAAAGTTCTTGGGGTATCTCTAAATCATATGTAACTTGGCCAAATCTTCTAATAATCTTATATGTCCCTATATTGCGTGGATTTAGTTTTCCCTTTTTATCAAACCTCATTACCCCTTTCATTGGTGACACCTTCAAGAATACACAATCTCCCATAGCAAACTCTAGCCCTCTTCTTCAAATATCTGCATATGATTTATGTCGACTTTGAGCTGTTTCTAGCCATTGTTGTATCACCTTAAATTTTTCCACAGCTTGATGAACAAGATTTGGCCCAAATAAGGCAGTTTCACCCACGTCAAACCACCTAATTGGTGATCTACACTTTCACCCACGTCAAACCACCTAATTGGTGATCTACACTTTCTCCCATATAAAGCTTCATAAGTTGCCATTTTGATACTTGAGTGATAGCTATTGTTGCATGCAAACTCAATAAGTGACAAATGAATATCCCAACTAACTTTGAAGTCCAATACCTAAGCTCGAAGCATATCCCCAAGTGTTTGGATTGTACGTTCTACCTGACCATCGTTTTGAGGGTGAAAAGCTGTACTTAAACTTACTTGCATTCCCAAACTCTTCTGAAATGACTTCCAAAAGTTTACGGTAAATTGAGCTCCCCTATCGGATATAATAGAGATTAGGACTCTATGTAGCTGAACTTTCTCTTTATAATACAACCTTGCATACTTTTCAGCGGTGTAAGTGGTCTTAACTGGTAGAAAGTGTGTTGATTTGGTAAGGCTATCAACTATTACCCATATGGAATCAAACTTTTGAGATGAGCGAGGCAAACCAATGATGAAATCTATGTTGATTATGTCCCACTTTCGAACTGAGAGTTGTATACACTGCATATAACCTCCTGTCTTTTGATACTCTACTTTAACTTGTTGACAATTTGGACATTGGACTACAAATTCTGCAATGTTCTTCTTCATATATCCCCACCAATATACTTCTTTTAAGTCATGATAGATTTTTACTGACCCCGGATGGACAGAATATCTTGAATAGTGTGCTTCCATATAATCTTTTTCCTTAGTCCATCTAGGTACACGCAATCTATTTTGGCACCAAAGTACTCCCTTTTGTGTAAGCTAAATACTGCTTTAATAAAATAGGATCAACATACTGCTTTTCTTTCACTTCAGTTACTAATGAGGATTCTGCTATATTTTGCACAATAACTTGTCTGGAGATTCAAGAAGGTGAACCCCCAAGCTAGATAGTTGGTGTAGATCTTTTATATCCCTTGTCTTTTCGTGGAATGCCCATAAATTCTTGCCATTGTCTTACGACTTAAAGCATCGGCTACCACATTTGCTTTTCTCGGATGATACAAGATATCAACATCATAGTTCTTTAATAGCTCAAGCCATCTTCACTGACTTAGATTCAAGTCCTTCTGATTAAAGATATATTGTAAACTCCTATTGTCAGTATATATATCAACATGAACCCCATACAAGTAATGGTGCCATATCTTTAAAGCAAATATAACGGCTTCTATCATGTGTTGGATAATTCTTCTCATGTGGAAGCAATTGTCTTAAGGCGTAGTCTATTACCTTACTATGATGCATCAATATACATCCTAGACCCACTCCTGAAGCATAACAATACACTGTATACCCCTCTATACCTTTTGAAAGTACCAATACAGGTGTGGAAGTTAACTTATTCTTCCGCTCTTGTAATCTTCTTTCACGGGCATCATTCCATTAAAACTTGGTTGCTTTGTGTGTTAGCTTGGTTATTGGTGTAGAAATGGAAGAAAACCCCTCAACAAACCTTCTATAATAACCTACTAAGCCTAGGAAACTGTGAACCTCCATAGGCATTATGGGTCTTGGCTAGTTCTTCACGGCTTCTATCTTTTGAGAGTCAACCCTTATCCCTTCATCGAATACAATATGCCCCAAGAAGGACACTAATTTTAACCAAAACTCATATTTAGAGAACTTTGCATATAAATTATGATCACGAAAAATTTGTAATACCTGTCTCAAATGATTAGTATGGTCCTCTTTTGATCTTTAATACACTAGAATATCATCTATAAATACTATCACAAATACATCTAAGAATGACTTGAACACTCTATTCATCAGATATATGAAAGTTGTAGGTGCATTGGTTAGCCCGAATGACATAACTAAAATCTCAAAATGACCATACCATGTTTGAAAAGCTATTTGGGGTATATCTGTCTCCTTCACTCTTACTTGGTGATAACCAAACCTCAAGTCGATCTTTGAGAAACACTTAGCATCTTGTAACTAATTAAACAAATCATCAATTCTAGGAAGGGGATATTTGTTCTTAATTGTCCCCTTATTCTGTTGATGGTAGTCAATACACATTCTGAATGTGCCAAATTCCTTATGTACAAATAACATGGGTGCGCCCCAAGGGGACATACTAGGCCTTATGAATCCCTTTTCTAAAAAGTCTTTTAATTGCTCCTTCAATTCACGTAATTCTGTCGGGTCATTCTATATGGAGGAATAAAATGTTAAGTACCTAGGATCAAATCAATACCAAACTCTACTTCTCGTTTTGAAGATAAACCCAGAAGCTCTTCAAGACACACATCAAAAAATTCATTTACCATTGAAACGAATTGAAGAGTCATGGCTCTGTATCTTTGTATTTCACCCTCACTAGATGACATATGTACCCTTTGGACATCATATTCTTCATATTAACATAAGAAATAAACTTACCACTTGGTGCCTCAATATTACACATCCATGCAAGGACTGCCTCCTTTGGAACTTTCTAATGGTTTAACCAGTGATTCCAGTGTTCTTTTGAACTTTCTAACAATCAATAGAATAATATTTGATAGCGTAGATCCCAAATCAATTAATGCATATACCTTATGTGAAAATATGGATAGTGTACCTGCAACCACATCAGGAGAAGCAAATTTTGTCGACACGCTAGAGCATATATATGATCCGGATTCAGCTAGAACTTGTTGCTTCTCTACCACCTCTATCACAACCAGTAGGCATATGTTGACCCCTACTTAAAGAAGGCACCAATGATGATGATGTAATAGATGATCCAGTAGTTTGTACCATACCACCCATTCTCCTTCGAGGGTAATTTTTCATCATATGGCCTGGAGTACCAAAACAATAACAAGCATCTATCCCAAACCAGTATGCACCAAGATGATGTCTCCCACATTGTTTACAAGTCTATCTAGGAGTTCTTGATTGGCTCATGCTTCCATGATCTTGGTTCCCAGCTACTGAACCTTGGCTCTCTCTTCTTTGCCCAAATTGATTGCCCCTAAACCCTTAAAATTAGGATGGAGCACTTACTGTAGAGTAGGAAGATGGTGGCCTAGGCATTCTATGATAAAATCGAGGCCTGAACACACTTTAGGATGGCATAAACCGCCCCACAGATCTAGCCTTCTTGGAGAGCCCTCTTTCGGCTCTTGTGTCTTTCTTCTTTGCCTTTGATCTTCCATTTTTTTGCAAAAACTTGTATCCTTGCTATATTTATATCTTTTTTCAAGGCAGCAATAGTACAATCTCTAACCAGATACAGATCCAATCTATCTACATATCGATGAACTCTATCTTCTATAGTAGCTACTACATTAGGAGCATACCTGGCCAAAGAGTTAAACTGAAGACTATACTCCCTCATGCTCATATTCCCTTGGCGAAGATTTAAAAACTGATCTGCACAGGCCTCCTGAATCAAAAATGGAAGGTAATGATCAAGAAATGCTTCTTTGAAATTGTAACACCCCGTACCTTCCCAAACCTACTTGACGATGTTGAACAATGTATACTTAAGTGTCGAGAGCCACACGAATGTATTTCGTAATGTTATTGACAAGAAAATTGAAATTTGGCCTTGCACATGTGATTAACCTTGCGTCGTAGGTGCTTTGTGATTTTCATGGAGCAGTTGTGGGGTTCAAAATGAGGCTAATAGGACCTCTAAACAAAGTATGTTAAGGTTAAGATGTGAGTTAAAGAATAGGACTTGAAGTATCTAACCGAACCCACGAAGAAAAGTCGAAAACAAAAATTTTGGAAAAAAAATAAGGAGGGGCGCGCCCAGGAGCATGCCACGCCGCTCTGGGCTGAAATTTTCAGTCCAGAGGTAGTAAAGGGGCGTGCCAGGCAGCGTGCCACGCCGCCCCTGCGCACCTTTCAAAAGTTGAAAATTTTGTTTAAGTCCCAAGGGTTCCCGGGGACGTATTGAGCCAATTTTTACCAAGATTCTTCTACAACCATGAGAATATACATGAAATGAGTGAAATATTATATTGGTATGATAAAATTACTCGAGAACGAATTTGGGGTTAAAATGACGATTTTGCCCTTTTGGTCAAAATGGGCCATTCGTGGCTAGAATCGCTTGTTTTTGGGATTGAGGCTACAAATATGAATAGCATGAGTAGGAATATTGTCATAACACTTATGAAAGGCATGAAACATGAGGAATTATGGATATGTGTTATTGGGCCCAAAGTTAGGCCCAAAATGAGCTAAACATACATGGCCCAAAATGGGTCAAAAAGACCCATTCTTGCAAAGACTTCTAGAACACCACATGGCATGCCATAGAGTGACTAAGGATGGATTACAAGGCCTATATAAAGGACCAAAAATCTGATTTTTGGTCATTTGGTAGAAATCTCATGCTTTTTGGTATTTTTCAATTATTTTTCTCTCAAACCCTAGGCTTTCTCTTGGAGCAAGATCATCCTATTCCAAGCCTTGGTAAGTATTTATTCTCATGGATTACTATATTATATGCATGAAAGAGTATGTATATCATGTTGGTTGTTCTTGGAAATCGTGGACATGGTATTTGGTGCTTTTGTATGAGATGTGTAATCCATGAAGTTCAAACTTGAATTATGACTTGTGCCTTTGATGAAAGAGCATGGTATGGATAAAATATGAACATGTATGGTGTTATTTTGTCACAAAACTTGTAATTTTTCTATAAGTGTAAATTATGGGATTTTGGCCGATATATGTTATGAGATGTATTAAGGTCATTAGATGGATTATTTGTGATGTGGTGTGGATAAGAAAGTGTAAAGGAGAAGTGTTGTGGTGAAATGTATTGATTTTCATGTGTTGGTCAATGTTGGGAGTATTGTGGGATTTTTGGAATAATAATGTCTTCCATGGTTTTGTCAAGGGGAAATGGCGTGTTTAAAGGCAAACAGGTACCTCATTGATGTTATATACATTTGTGAAGTAGTTGGTGGTTAATGATATGTATTTGTGATGTAGAGTGAGACGTAAGGAAGAAGCGGAATTATTGTGCTCACATATTGGAGTGTGTGTTTACATTGGAAAAATAAGGTATGTAAGGTTACTCTGTCCGTTTCTTTCTGCGGCAAATAGTGTTCACATTGACATTACGCATGTTCCATCCCGAAATATGCTAAGGTATCCCATATTCGGTTATCCATGGTCATGGTCATATATTTCCTATTCATTGATTATTGGTGAATCTCTTATCCCATATTCATGGTTAATGTTCCAAAAACAATAAGGTTATGTTCCCATGTTCCAATAGTGTTATGTTTCTCATAATGGGATGTTTCTCACACTGTTTACTCATATATCTCTTACCCATTGGTTAATGATCCGAAGCTTCAAGGAAAGTTGTCACAACGTTGAAATCTCTAAAGGACCTAGTTCAAGAGAATAATAACATAAGAGAATCTATTCAATCTTGGATGGCATTTTCCAATTATGCCTTGTTCCAAAGTCCTTTAATATGATGATTATCCTTGTACCAATCATTCATAAGTAGAAGTACCAATCTCATGACAAGTGAAGAGTGAGGTGAAGTGCTTGTGTTTTCAAGAGTATCACGATCCTCAATGTATCAATCTCTCAAAAGAAATAACTTAAGTTAGGTTATGTATGTTTGTTGGTTGCAAGAATAAAGAAAGGTAATAGGGGGATGGACACTATTCAAAAGTTCCAACAATATTATGACTCCAAACTCCGATAATGTATGTTCCAAGTTCTAATAATGTTATGACTAGCTTGGTACCAATCTCATAAGTCTCATAAGAGAGGTGTGTGTGTCTCCTAAGTGGATGTGTGAATCTCTCATAAGTTGAAGTATCAATCTCACAAGAGTAATAAGAAAGGTGAGGTGCAAATTAATTAATAATTCCTCATAAGTGAAGATGTCAATCTCATGTAAGGATGTGTGCATAGGGTTCCTTTATGTTTCATTGAGTATGGTTCACAATCAAAAGGGTATAAGTTAAGATGGAACAATCTCAATACTATACATATACATATATATATGATATCCCATCAAAGGTGGAGGCCCGGTACTATATATATCCCACCAAGATGGATGCCCGGTACTATACATATATATATGAAATCCCATCAAAGGTGGATGCCCAGTACTATATATATCCCACCAAGATGGATGCCCGGTACTATACATATATATATGAAATCCCATCAATGGTGGATGCCCGGTACTATATATCCCACCAAGATGGAGGCTCGGTACTAAATATACTTATTTATCATATCCCATCAAGGTGGATGCCTGGTACTATATATCCCACCACGATGGAGGCCCGGTACTAAATATATATATATACATTATATCCCACCAAAAGTGGAGGCCCGGTCTTAATATAAGATGATGATCCGTAAGGTGTTATGAATCACTAACTAGTTGAGTGCATAATAATAAAGATAGTTGTGATAGAGATGAGAATATATCCCTTGTGTGTATATCTAAAAATAAAGGTTATGATAATAATGAGATGATGCGACGGAATAACCGAGTAATGAAACATGGTTCCAAATATTCAGGACTGAAGTATATCCATATTTACTACTCTCTTACGCTTACTTATGTGCTATTCTAGTTTCATATGGCCTTACATACTCAGTACTTTATTCGTACTGACCCTTCTTGGGGAACTTACCTTACATGCTGCAGGCACAGGAGTTAGTAGATCTCCGCAGTAAGTGGCGAGATATCCGCAGATTATTGGTGAGCTCCAGTTGCTTCGGGGCTTCCCAACTCACATGTGTATAGTAGATTTTGGCATTTGTAAATATTGTATAGACATGGTCATGTATCTATTAGAGGCTTTGTAGACATATGTGGGGTATCATGAGGTAAAAGATGTACGTTCATTTTGACGAAATTTCCCTAACGGCTAAGTTGCATATATATTACATATGTTGTCATGCCTTCCGCTATTGATATTTAATTACATGAAATAAGATGATATTCATACGCGAACATACATATGAGAGCACATGAGCATGAGCAAAGATTAGTTCTCTCGGGCCTTATCGGCTTCGGGTGCCAATCACGTCCCGATGGGATTCGGGTCGTGACAAAAGTGGTATCAGAGCAGTTCGTTCTAATGGTGTCTACAAAGCCGTGTCTGAGTAGAGTCTTACTTATCGATATGTTGCGCGCCACATTTATAAGTAGGAGGCTACGGGACATTTAGGAGTTGTTTCATTTCTTCATTCTAGATGGTGCAATAGAGCCATTGTCATAGGTGAGATTATATCTGACCATTGTAATTGGTTCTCTTTGATCTAGTAAAATGTCGAATACAAGACAAGGTATGGGCAAGGATAAGCAGACAAATATGCAAGCGGGAGAAGGAACTAGTAAATCACCACCTAATCCAGATAGTCAGTATGGGGTTGAAACGGAGTTTACATCACGGGCACCTTCTCCTCCCCCTTCTCCATGGAGACCACAAAGGAGGGAATTATCCCCAGAATCGCCTGTTAATGTTACTAGGCGGGAGTTACAGGATTTGAAAAGTACGGTGCGAATGTTGACTCAGATAGTTGTTGCCCAGAGTCAAGGACGAGTTGGTCCAGTGACAAGTGATGATGGTACGGCTAGGATAGCTAGTCTGCGGACACAGGATTTCCTGAAATTGGATCCTCCCATAATTATCGGGTTCGATCTTAATGAAGATCCGCAAGACTTTATAGATCAAATTCAAAGGGCTCTCGATGTTATGCATGTAACTGATATAGAAACAGTAGAGCTTGCAGCATATAGACTAAAAGGAGAGGCTATACTATGGTACGAGGATTGGAGACGATCTAGGGGTGTCGGTGCACTTCCAGCTAGCTGGGAGGAATTTAAAACAGCATTCCTTGATCATTATCTCCCCTACGAGGTCCGCGAGGCTCGAGCGGATCAGTTTTTAAATCTTCGCCAAGGAAATATGAGTGTCAGGGAGTACAGTCTTCGGTTTAATTCGTTGGCTCGATATGCTCCTAATATGGTAGCGACTATGGCCGATAAAGTTCATCGGTATGTAGATAGATTGGAGCCATATTTGGTAAAGGACTGTACTATTGCTGCATTAAACAAAGACATGGATATAGTGAGAATTCAGGCCTTCGCCCAGAAAATGGAAGATCAAAGGCAGAGACGAAGGGTGCATGAATTTGACAGGGGACAGTCCAAAAGGGACCTATGGGACCATCTATGATGTCCCAAGGAGGATCTAGGCCCCGTATGTTCCCTAGACCACCTAGACCATCGTTTGCTCACCCTACAGCAGGTACTCCACCTCTAGTTTGAGGATCTAGAGGTAGTCAGGTTGGGCAGAGTAGTGGAATACGGGGTTCACAGACAGTGGGCTCTGTTCGTCAACTGTGCCAGCGCTGCGGAAAGTTTCATTCAGGTGAATACTGGTTTGAGATGGATGTTTGCTTTCGATGTAAACAGCCAGGACACGTGAAGAGAGACTGCCCACAGAGGGCCACGAGTAGTATGACACGACCTACGGGGTCAGCAGAATTCGGAGGCTCTTCTTGATATGGTGACAGGTACGTTATTTATATGCTTACCACCTAATGAAGATGCATCAATCGATTTAGGTTCTACCCTATCATATGTTACTTACTGTGGGACAATTTGAAGGAACACTAGAGTTAATAGTCAAGTTAATTGGGTAGTCCACACCATTTGGTGAAGTCATTATAGCTAAAAGAGTATGTCGCAAGTGTATAGTAAATGTTGTGATCACGTTACAGTGGTTAAGTTTATTGAGATGGATATGCTACTAATGTGAAAGATACGAGTCTACACCCGTAGGGTGTCCCAGCATAAATTGTATCGATGAGGGATGACACGGATAGGCAACGGATTAAGGTGTCAGGAAGATTTCACGTATCGGATATATATATGAGCTAAAGAAATGCATTAGGGTAACGCACACCATTCACGATATGCTATTTGGTAGGGAGTAATCAATATGTACCATGATTTGGAAGCGACTTATCGATGAGATCACATGAAAAGAATATTGTAAAATTTATACTTCAGTAATCGAAGTGATAACAAGTAAAGGTAAAGTGTGTGGAATCTGAAGGTTATAGATTATGTAGAGATTCTTTTTAGTTAGAAATCGATGCGATGCCAGATAGGTAATACTTGATGGGCTTATCAAGTTAACACAGTTGTAGAAATATTTTTGGGAACCCAAGTGAATGCAAGCAGGGTTTTCGTCTTGACAGAGGAACAAACAAACCGTACTGTTTAAGCATAAGAAGTTAGTTCTATATAGCGTACCTTATAAGATGGCTCGAGGATGTGGTCAAGTTGTATATGACGTTGAGGTATCCCAAGAACTCTTTACAGTGCATGCAATATCTCATATGCGATGCTTTAAAAGTATGTAGGAGATTATCCCATGTTGTTCCAAGTGGGAAATCCACTAGTTATGGAAAAAAAAATCTCATATGTGAGGAAGTACGGCTTACTATTCTAGCTTGACAAGCGAAAGTAATAAGAAGTAAAGAAGGAGCTTCTGTAAAAGCATAATAGGAGAAACGAACACAGGGAAGAAGTCACAAGGGAGACCAGAGAAATAATAAAATCTAAAGTAATCGTAAGTCTTGGACACTAAAGCAAAGTTCAGGGTATGGAATTGGAATCATAATAAGTAAGTCTTTACCAGTATGCTATGTGTATATGGTAATTGAAGAATTCATTTCGGCTTAAGTGTCACAATGAGACAGTGTTACTAACATTCGAGGACGAATGTTCCTAAGGGGGGAAGAATGTAACACCCCGTACCTTCCCAAACCTACTTGATGATGTTGAACAATGTATTCTTGAGTGTCGAGAGCCACACGAATGTATTTCGTAATGTTATTGACAAGAAAATTGAAATTTGGCCTTGCACATGTGATTAACCTTGCGTCGTAGGTGCTTTGTGATTTTCATGGAGCAGTTGTGGGGTTCAAAATGAGGCTAATAGGACCTCTAAACAAAGTATGTTAAGGTTAAGAAGTGAGTTAAAGAATAGGACTTGAAGTATCTAACCGAACCCACGAAGAAAAGTCGAAAACAAAAATTTTGGAAAAAAAATAAGGAGGGGCGCGCCCAGGAGCGTGCCACGCCGCTCTGGGATGAAATTTTCAGTTCATAGGCAGTAAAGGGGAGCGCCAGGCAGCGTGCCACGCGGCCCCTGCGCACCTTTCAAAAGTTAAAAATTTTGTTTAAGTCCCAAGGGTTCCCGGGGACGTATTGAGCCAATTTTTGCCACGATTCTTATACACCCATGAGAATATACATGAAATGAGTGAAATATTATATTGGTATGATAAAATTACTCGAGAACGAATTTGGGGTCAAAATGACGATGTTGCCCTTTTGGTCAAAATGGGTCATACGTTGCTAGAATCGCTTGTTTTTGGGATTGAGGCTACAAATATGAATAGCATGAGTAGGAATATTGTCATAACACTTATGAAAGGCATGAAACATGAGGAATTATGGATATGTGTTATTGGGCCCAAAGTTAGGCCCAAAATGAGCTAAACATACATGGCCCAAAATGGGTCAAAAAGACCCATTCTTGCAAAGACTTCTAGAACACCACATGGCATTCCATAGAGTGGCTAAGGATGGATTACAAGGCCTATATAAAGGACCAAAAATCTGATTTTTGGTCATTTGGTAGAAATCTCATGCTTTTTGGTATTTTTCAATTATTTTTCTCTCAAACCCTAGGCTTTCTCTTGGAGCAAGATCATCCTATTCCAAGCCTTGGTAAGTATTTATTCTCATGGATTACTATATTATATGCATGAAAGAGTATGTATATCATGTTGGTTGTTCTTGGAAATCGTGGACATGGTATTTGGTGCTTTTGTATGAGATGTGTGATCCATGAAGTTCAAACTTGAACTATGACTTGTGCCTTTGATGAAAGAGCATGGTATGGATAAAATATGAACATGTATGGTGTTATTTTGTCACAAAACTTGTAATTTTTCTATAAGTGTAAATTATGGGATTTTGGCCGATATATGTTATGAGATGTATTAAGGTCATTAGATGGATTATTTGTGATGTGGTGTGGATAAGAAAGTGTAAAGGAGAAGTGTTGTGGTGAAATGTATTGATTTTCATGTGTTGGTCAATGTTGGGAGTATTGTGGGATTTTTGGAATAATAATGTCTTCCATGGTTTTGTCAAGGGGAAATGGCGTGTTTAAAGGCAAACATGTACCTCATTGATGTTATATACATTTGTGAAGTAGTTGGTGGTTAATGATATGTATTTGTGATGTAGAGTGAGACGTAAGGAAGAAGCGGAATTGTTGTGCTCACATATTGGAGTGTGTGTTTACATTGGAAAAATAAGGTATTAAGGTTACTCTGTCCGTTTCTTTCTGCGGCAAATAGTGTTCACATTGACATTACGCATGTTCCATCCCGAAATATGCTAAGGTATCCCATATTCGGTTATCCATGGTCATGGTCATATATTTCCTATTCATTGATTATTGGTGAATCTCTTGTCCCATATTCATGGTTAATGTTCCAAAAACAATAAGGTTATGTTCCCATGTTCCAATAGTGTTATGTTTCTCATAATGGGATGTTTCTCACACTGTTTACTCATATATCTCTTACCCATTGGTTAATGATCCGAAGCTTCAAGGAAAGTTGTCACAACGTTGAAATCTCTAAAGGACCTAGTTCAAGAGAATAATAACATAAGAGAATCTATTCAATCTTGGATGGCATTTTCCAATTATGCCTTGTTCCAAAGTCCTTTAATATGATGATTATCCTTGTACCAATCATTCATAAGTAGAAGTACCAATCTCATGACAAGTGAAGAGTGAGGTGAAGTGCTTGTGTTTTCAAGAGTATCACGATCCTCAATGTATCAATCTCTCAAAAGAAATAGCTTAAGTTAGGTTATGTATGTTTGTTGGTTGCAAGAATAAAGAAAGGTAATAGGGGGATGGACACTATTCAAAAGTTCCAACAATATTATGACTCCAAACTCCGATAATGTATGTTCCAAGTTCTAATAATGTTATGACTAGCTTGGTACCAATCTCATAAGTCTCATAAGAGAGGTGTGTGTGTCTCCTAAGTGGATGTGTGAATCTCTCATAAGTTGAAGTATCAATCTCACAAGAGTAATAAGAAAGGTGAGGTGCAAATTAATTAATAATTCCTCATAAGTGAAGATGTCAATCTCATGTAAGGATGTGTGCATAGGGTTCCTTTATGTTTCATTGAGTATGGTTCACAATCAAAAGGGTATAAGTTAAGATGGAACAATCTCAATACTATACATATACATATATATATGATATCCCATCAAAGGTGGAGGCCCGGTACTATATATATCCCACCAAGATGGATGCCCGGTACTATACATTTATATATATGAAATCCCATCAATGGTGGATGCCCGGTACTATATATCCCACCAAGATGGAGGCCCGATACTAAATATACTTATTTATCATATCCCATCAAGGTGGATGCCCGATACTATATATCCCACCACGATGGAGGCCCGGTACTAAATATATATATATACATTATATCCCACCAAAAGTGGAGGCCCGGTCTTAATATAAGATGATGATCCGTAAGGTGTTATGAATCACTAACTAGTTGAGTGCATAATAATAAAGATAGTTGTGATAGAGATGAGAATATATCCCTTGTGTGTATATCTAAAAATAAAGGTTATGATAATAATGAGATGATGCGACGGAATAACCGAGTAATGAAACATGGTTCCACATATTCAGGACTGAAGTATATCCATATTTACTACTCTCTTACGCTTACTTATGTGCTATTCTAGTTTCATATGGCCTTACATACTCAGTACTTTATTCGTACTGACCCTTCTTGGGGGACTTACCTTACATGCTGCAGGCACAGGAGTTAGTAGATCTCCGCAGTAAGTGGCGAGATATCCGCAGATTGTTGGTGAGCTCCAGTTGCTTCGGGGCTTCCCAACTCACATGTGTATAGTAGATTTTGGCATTTGTAAATATTGTATAGACATGGCATGTATCTATTAGAGGCTTTGTAGAAATATGTAGGGTATCATGAGGTAAAAGATGTACGTTCATTTTGACGAAATGTCCCTAACGGCTAAGTTGCATATATATTACATATGTTGTCATGCCTTCCGCTATTGATATTTAATTACATGAAATAAGATGATATTTATACGCGAACATACATATGAGAGCACATGAGTATGAGCAAAGATTGGTTCTCTCGGGCCTTATCGGCTTCAGGTGCCAATCACGTCCAGATGGGATTCAGGTCGTGACAAAGCTCTTCCCAATTAGCTGAAGGTGCTCCCATACCCCAAGATTATTTCTAGTCTTTGTACCATAATATAGCCTTTCCTTTTAATCTATACGCTATGAGCTCAACTGTATCTTTACCATATACATGCATGAAATCCAAATCCCATTGGATTTGATCAATAATGTATTGTGGGTTTTTGTTAAGATCTGACTTGGTGAATGTGGGAGGGTCCAATTTAAGAAAATCCCGTGTCCGTAGACTAGCTACACTATCCATATCACTAGTACCTGTAATTGGGATAGCTTGTCTTTGACCTTCTCCAATAACTATACGAGTCAACAATTACACCACATTCCTAAAATCTTGCACAGTAGTATTAATAGGTGATTCTGGGGGTACTCATCTCCTTCTTAGCTCTTCTAGAGATGGAGGAGTAGAAGAAGTTTGCAATGCAAACTCATCTTAAGCCTCACTTTGATTAGCTTATCTAAGTGGTGACTTGCTAGTCCCTTACCCGACAGCCGCATCTACTTGCTTACCTGTATTCTTATCCTTTTTGTAACCGGCATGTTTACTATATTGAGAGAAAAAATTTCAAAGGTTAAATACAATTCCACTTACAACATTGGCTCTATCGCACGATCTAAGAAATGAAGAAAAAGACACAACTTCTAAATATCCCGTAGCCTCCTGTTTATAGATGTGGTGCATAACACACCTATAAGAAAGACTCTACATAGACACGGCTTTGTAGAATCCCTAGGATGACCTACTATGATACCACTTTTGTCACACCTCAAATCCCATTAAGATGGATAGACACCCAACGCCCTAAAGACTCGAGAGAACCAACATATAACCTGTGCTTACCATGCCTATATCTATGATAATCATGAAACTTTGACAAATATATATAAGCTACAGTAATGAAAGACCAGCATAGATAGGCCCAAAACATATATACATGACTTGGCCGTTGGGGCCAGAACTGTTACGAGACAAAATATATTTGAACTTAATACGTTAGTCCACAAAGCCTCTATAACATAGAAAACTTAGTCTAGGTTGGGACAGGCCCTACCTTACAAAACTATTGTACAATACAAAAATACATATATCAAAGACTCGATAAAACCCCAAATCAACTTGGAGCTCACTAATCGCAGATGAGTGTCATATGCTCCTACATAGGAGGTCTACTAGCTAGAGTACCTCTACTTGTGGCGTGAAACACAGTGTCCCCCATGAGAAATGGCAGTACGAAAGAGTGTACTGAGTATGTAGGGCATAAAGTGACCATAGGTAGTACAAGAGCTCAGTGAAATCAGGTATCAATAAACAGCTATAAAAGACCACCTTTGCTTGAATTTGCGGAATCATGTACTTTACATGCTTTACTTTACTTTATTCTTCTTCACTTTATAAACTTGAAAGTTATATGATACAAATGACCAGCTGATCAATGATAAAAGAGGATGAACTATGCTAGTTATTTTAACCTCTGAGATACGGTCCTCATAAATACATAAATTGGGATCGACCCATGCTAGACTTTCCTTTCACCCTTGGGATACCACCCGTAATATTGGAATAGCCCATGCTAGGTGTTCCTTCCACCCCTGGGATACCACCCAAAGTATACAGATTCACTTTAGATCATTCTTTTTATCTTTAAGGTTGTTATTTTTGTGGTCAAGACATTATTGAATTTGGAACTTAGGACCAGTAGTAATGGACATACAAATATGCTCTTAATGCAGTACCAATGATGTAGGAAGTAACAACATTAGTAATATAACATTTAGGAGGTTAAATAACACAATGGACCTTGTTTAACTAAGAGAAGAACTCACACAACTTATTGTTGATAGCACCCTTTTCATGCTTGTACTTAGAGGGGTAAATATGTAGATCTAGTCACAAACACATTTTGAAGTACTTTAACACACTAATGAGTGGGGACAAGGTTTCTAGCTACATTGGAAGTGGTACACTGCCATTATGTATTATTTGCAAGGAAGAGTACTTATAAAGCTCACTTTGTAACATATGTATTAGATTTCATGCCAAAGAACATATAATCGAATAGCCTTACATACCTTGCAGTACATCACCGATCATACCCCAAATTAACCTCCTGCCCTTCTGATACAAGACAAATGGCCATCATAACTTTTGATGCCATCATTCGTGGCCAACACATGGAGAATCTGATTTTGGACACCTTGAAGGCCCAAGAGTATGCATGGGGAAGTCATGAAGTCATTTTGGACACATAATAAAGCAAATTCATGTGTGGAAGGTTGCTTGGAGGTATGCCTTGATGACTACCCGATGCAAGGGTTGAAGTGTAAAGAAGGAGTCCTTACACTCCATGACCGCCCCTTATTAAGGGTGTTTTGGTCTTTTTGTGCCTTTTCTTTACACTCCATAGGAGCCTCTTTTCATTAAGGGTAGTTTGGTCATGTGATGTAATAGCTATAAATAGTCTTCATTAGTCTTATTTTCTAGTTAGTTGATGATGGATATTTGAAAGACTTCTTCTTCTCTCTTTGAGAATGTAGTGTAGGGCTTGGAAAGGCCAAGTAGTGTAGGGCTTGGAAAAGCCATTATTGATCCTTGCTTAGAAACGGTGGTTGTAAGGCGGAGTTGATTCCCTTAGCGGTCACCATAAGAGTTTGGTTTTGTTATTGCGGGTCTTAGGGGTCTTATCGTTTGATACACGGTTTGGTTCCTATTTCTTGTAATCTCGTATGTCAAGCTATCTATCCTTTTTTTTGTAATCTTGTTAAGCTTGTGTTTATAATCTTGAAGTCTAGTGAAGCCGTGTGGGGCTCTTTCGATTCACTAGCACTTGTTGTTCAACTTGTTGTTCTTGTGATAGTTGTTCATCTTGTTGTTGTTGCTGAAATCTTGTGTTATGGGTTTGATCTTGTATCATTTAGTATCAAAGCAAGGCTGGTTGTGTTCCTACACTACCAATCTTGGGCTATCTCGATCAAAAAAAAAAAAAAAAAAAAAATCTGTCAAAAAAAAAAAAAGAAATCTATCCATCTTGTTGTCTTGGCCGAGAATAGTGATTGTGTGTTTAGATCTAGGTGGTTTTTTACTTGTTTAGTGTGTTTCTAGTGTTGGTTTCTTTCTCACCAACACTAAAAGTGTCTAGATCTAAAGATGAGCTTATAATATTGACCATTGTTGTGGTGACTTGAAGTGGGCCGTAGGTTGTATCTTGTTGATGACCATTGGTGGTTTTTGTGTTATGTTCTTGAAGAAGTTGATGTTGTGTTCTTGAAGGTTGTTGTGGTGTTCATCTTGTTCTTCATCTATTCTTACAACTTAAGACAACAAAAGTTATAAAGTTGTTGGTTGTTGGTGAGAAGACTTGCACACATCTCTTCTTAGACTTGACAACCACTTTTCCTTAAAACACGGAACCTTGTTTTGTGGGATTAGAATAGTCAAATCTTACCTTTTTGAGTTTGAAAAGTTGAAAAAAGAGTACAAGACTTTACTTTCCCTCCAAAACCCATTGTCATCCATGACAAGTTGTATTTCATATATATATATATTTTCGTGTGGGCCCAAGACCAATTGCATGCTGCCACATCACCATTAAGCTCAAATTTCAGATTCTAAGTTTCATTTCCTTGTTTCTTTAGTTTCATTTCTTGATTCTAGTACTAATTAACAACTAGTAATCACCTACTAGATTGTGAGTTGGTTTTTTGAATCCGTTTTCTTCGTGTTCTTCGTTCTTTGTGTGCTTTTCTCATTTTGATTCATTGAACTTCTTTGATTCAAGTTCATAAGTAGATTTTTTGTTTTGTGTCTTGAGTTGATCAAACAATAATCTATTCCGGTCGCTAAGTAGTGATTGACACCTTATTAACTACCGGAGTATAAGCAACTTTCAATATTCGCCGCTCCAATTGTGAGGATCACAAAGGTAAGTGTATACGAGTGTTGGTGCTTTTACTACTAATCTTGTTTGTTCATTTTGTAGGTACAAGGTGATATAAGGGGAACATATCTTGGTAGCCTCGTATTATTGTGACTACAACATGGGAGACTATGATTGTAGTGAGGGATTTTATGGATACGATGATGTTGTAGATTATGGGGGCTATGAATATAGCCATGATCAAGACATGGGCAGATTTGAGGGTTATGGTTTTGAGGGAGAACATGAGGCGAATGAAGTTCCAAGTTCTTATGATGAAGTTGGGGCATATGAGGAGTCTTACACTTCCCATTTCGAACCTCGAATTGGTGTAAGGTATAACCCCTCCCTTCGCAAAGCTTATGAGAGCCATGGTGAGAGTGCACGTGTGGAGAATGAAGATTCATATTCTTCACCTTGTAGTACATTTTATCAAGGTCAAAGCGGTGTGAATGGGTATACTAGCTATAGTGGAGGTTGTCCCATTAGAAGAAGAGAGAATACATCTCCAAGGCCGAGGGGTACTCATGTGCCCATGGGTTGTCCTAAACTCTACAATGTTGATCCTAGGAGAAGTGTTCACTCCGGAAAGGTAAGCATTTCTGGGGTACCGGGCTGCCTCCTTGTGCTAGATGATTGGCGCCATAAGAACTACATCATGCCACCGATGGTTGACTATTTAGGGTTGTTTCGAGAACCTTTACTTGTTCCATATTCCTTGGACGGGTATAAGGTTACCGAGAGAGTGAGGATTGTCTTCACCCAATTTGAATACTATGAGGAGGTGTGGTGCGATATATTTCCCTTGACACCAGGTTATGTATGCTTGGGTGCCGATTGGTTTGCCCAACATAGAGTCCCAAATGTGCTAAATTGGCCTAAGGTTATAGTGGACCATTGGGGAAATTATCTCTTTACCTCAATTATTCCCAAACTGCAAGGAGATGTGATCACTTACTCCAAGCCGAATGATTATGAGAGACAAAAGATTGAGAGGAGTAAGGGTGTAAAAGGTGGAAATTCGAGAGGGGAAAAAGGAGAGGTTGTGTGGAGTGAAGTGAGGGGGTTGCCACCAAATCATGCTAACTATGGTTGTCCTTTTCTTTCTAAGGACATTTGTGTAGGTACCAACATGGCAAGCGGAGAAGCACAAGGCCAAAGAGAAGTTGCTGCCGAAGCATGCGGGAAACCTTCACACCACGGCAAAGAAGAATTTACTCAAGAACCTCAAGGTAAAATCGCTTACTCTTACACTTTGGTGCATGTGAATGATAATTGCCTGGCTAGTAGTCCATTGAGTATGAGTAGTAGCTTACCTATTTGTGAGTCTATTGATTCTTTGCCTCTTGTTGATGATGTACTTGTTGTGAGTGTGGATGCACTAGTTGATCCTATTGATGATCGAATTGACTCTTCTTGTAAGGTCAATTTAAGTCCACCTAGTGGTGAAGCCATTGTGTTGAATGATAATACATCAGCTATTGATTCTTTACCCCTTGATGATGATGTACATATTGTGAATGTGGATACACTAGTTGATCCTATTGATGACAAAATTGACTCTTCTTGTAAGATCAATTTATGTCCACCTAGTGTTGAAGCCAATGTGTTGAATGATGGTACATCATCTTGTGGGAATTGTGTTGATCAAATAAATAGGAGTGATCCCTTTAGTATGACCTCTAGTAAATGTTCTACTCTCGGTTTTGCTTATAGGGATAATCATGTGCTTGAAACATCTTTGATACTTGATAATGACCGTTTAGAAAATGGATTTGCATGTTCTATATCCTCTTCATGGATAGATCCTTCTCTCTTTAAGTAAAATATCTTGTTTGAAGATGATGAGTTCACTCCTAAAGAACCTAGTGGTGAGTATGACGTTGAAGGTATAGCTTGTCTTGAAAGCTATAGCCTATATGCGAACCCACTATGGTGTAAAAACATTCCTCCTAAAGATGGAAATCTCTTCTTGGGAGATGAGAGTACTCTTAAGGGAAGGGAATGTGAGGTCTTGGAAAGGAATGATCAATTGGGTGATGATAATTTTGATTTGCTTGAATTCTTAAGAAACCCAATAAATGATTTTTCCTTGAAAATTGATTGTGGTTGTGAACCTTTGTATGACACCCCACCCATGTTTGATGACTATAAGGATGAATTGCTTGCTTGTAAAGACTTAAGTAATAATTCCTTGGACTTTAGTGGTGGTATGTGTCTACTTGAGGGTACTTCCATAGAAAGGGAAGGTGTCCATTATTTGGAAATTACTTCTTCTACTATGTGTGACCTTATTGTTGAGAGTACTCATGGTGATGATGTTGAAACTGGTAGTGAGCACTCACATGAGGACACCTTAGTTGAACTTGACTTGAGTGATACCATTCTCCACACTCTATTTGCTTTTGATGATATGTATGCTATTGTAGAGAGTATATCTTGTAGTTTGGGTGAAGCCTATGGGGAAAGGGTTGTCTAGACCCGTGTCTATGGCTACTCTTTCTATTTGACCCCGGTGCCAAATATAGAAATGGTGATGTTGGCGCACCCAACTTGTTGCTTGGTCTACATGACAAGCAAAGTGTCATTCTTGAAAACCCGAGAGCAAAAGTGTCATTGTTTCCTTGGGGTAATGTTTCTAAATGTGCATCCTTGCTTGACACAATTGTGTTTAAATTACAAGAATCTCAACTTGTGGATGCCAAGTTCTCTATTTGCTTGAAGGAAAGAATGTGGATGTGCTTAAATGCTTTGTCTTCACCCTTGTATGCCTTTACACTTGATCCTTTCCTATACTACCTCTTTGCCTATGATGACATCCATGCTAGTTTTGGATTTGTTTTATGTAGAGGTAGGAAATTTTTTGGTTTGTCCACTTGTATGAATGATAATGCTATATGGATCTTGTGGACATTAGAACCAATTGAGGCTCCACCCTTGGTGTGGTCTCTTGAAGAGATAAAGAAGCAATTGTGTCTTATGGCTCCTAAGATGAAGGTAGTTTTACCTTGTGGATTATTTGATGCCATTAGGATCTTTGTAGTTTCCTTATCTCTTGGTGATTTAAATAGCCAAATCCTTTGTGCATATTTTAATAAGTTTTTAATATTTAATTCAAAGGATCCTTGGTTATATTGCAAGTATAAGCAACCTTGGCATGTTGAGATGATTTATTGTGCTAACCCTAACCCTCATGCCATGAGGAGTTTGTATTTGTTTGCCCTTTCTTTGGTTTTGCAAGGTTTGGATTCGAGGTCGAATCCTTTTCAAGAAGGGGAGGATGATACAAGACAAATGGCCATCATAACTTTTGATGCCATCATTCGTGGCCAACACATGGAGAATCTGATTTTGGACACCTTGGAGGCCCAAGAGTATGCATGGGGAAGTTATGAAGTCATTTTGGACACATAATAAAGCAAATTCGTGTGTGGAAGGTTGCTTGGAGGTATGCCTTGATGACTACCCAATGCAAGGGTTGAAGTGTAAAGAAGGAGTCCTTACACTCCATGACCGCCCCTTATTAAGGGTGTTTTGGTCTTTTTGTGCCTTTTCTTTACACTCCATAGGAGCCTCTTTTCACTAAGGGTAGTTTGGTCATGTGATGTAATAGTTATAAATAGTCTTCATTAGTCTTATTTTCTAGTTAGTTGATGATGGATATTTGAAAGACTTTTTCTTCTCTCTTTGAGAATGTAGTGTAGGGCTTGGAAAGGCCAAGTAGTGTAGGGCTTGGAAAAGCCATTATTGATCCTTGCTTAAAAAAGGTGGTTGTAAGGCGGAGTTGATTCCCTTAGCGGTCACCATAAGAGTTTGGTTTTGTTATTGCGGGTCTTAGGGGTCTTATCGTTTGATACACGGTTTGGTTCCTATTTCTTGTAATCTCGTATGTCAAGCTATCTATCCTTTTTTTTGTAATCTTGTTAAGCTTGTGTTTATAATCTTGAAGTCTAGTGAAGCCGTGTGGGGCTCTTTCGATTCACTAGCACTTGTTGTTCAACTTGTTGTTCTTGTGATAGTTGTTCATCTTGTTGTTGTTGCTGAAATCTTGTGTTGTGGGTTTGATCTTGTATCACCTTCGGATTAATTATCCACATTAAAGTAATAAGTAAAACTAGTATTAGTAGCTAATCAACATATTTAGGCCACTTAACCTCATCCAAATGGTAGCTAGGTAGTAAGCCCGTAATTAATTAATTCAAGGGTGTTTTTTCAACTATTTCTCCTCCGATTAAATCCACATACCATAAAGATTTTATAAGCTCCCCCAAAACAAGTTTGGCTTCATAATATTTGCAAACCATTTCACAAAGTGTGAAAGGCATAAATGCCTACATAACATCTAATTAAGTGGTGTATCATTACACCTTCTTTTCATGTGTCAATACTAACTACTCACATCCCTTTTTAAGATCAACCATGTTGTCCCCAATATATACACATAAAACAGCCCCTAAAAAAGTCCCAAAATCCTTTATCATAGCAACCAACTATTGAACTCATCATCCCTTGAGTTCTTAACTATAATGCATATATTATTCTCTACCAAAACATGTATATAGGAAAGGGTCAAAAATGGGCAGTAGCCTCACCTTAGTTTTTCTGATGGTTTATTCTCTTAACTTGTATCTCTTTTATATCTCAATTCCTTTAGTTTGGAAGAAAAAGAAATCCTAAGAACCCTAATGGAATTATAGGGTTGCAGTATAAGCTAAGAGAGAGCAAGATAGAAAACCCTAGAAGCTAACTTTTGTCTAAGCTAAAATGGGTCAAAAGGGAACTGCTCTTGTCCAACTTTCTCGGCTATTTTTTTACCTTAAAATATCAAGTAGGTGATGCACCTACTTGTCCATTTAACTTGGGCCTTGATGGACTCAAACTTGTTGGTCCTTGACTGCCCATTCTTCTCCTATTCCTTCACTTAGTTTGGGCCAGAATTGATTCAAGGAGGTGGTGGTGTAATTGGCCCAATGAGCTTGTCAAAAAAGTCTTAGTAGGTGATGCACCTACTTGGTTCTTAGGTTGGTCAGTAAGTCAAAGTAAGTGATGCACCTACTTGTTACCTACTAGCTTAATTTAAGTCAAGCAATCAGCTCACTTATTCTATTCCATATTCTAAGTCTTGATTTCTTTACTTTAACACTCATATACACTTGGAAACTTTAAACCCTAACGTAGAATACCCCCTTGCTATGTCGCGTTTAAATACTTCTATCAGGGTAAAATTGTCCATACACATTCTGAAATGCATGGGGTATCATAGTACAGTCCAAATCTATGTTCACCATCAATACTCACATAAGAAATCTAGTCCATTACCTATACCCCAATGCTATATCAAGTTCCATATAAATAGAATAAGTACATGCAAAATATGAGGTGTTACATAAAATAAGTGGAACCTAGATCAAACAAGATCGTAGCCATTCAGTTATAGATGAGAATAGTACCTATAATGACGGCATCTGAAGCCTCTACCTCAGACTTGCCTAGAAAGACATAGAAATAAGGTCTATCATCTATCTTAGAAACCTCTCTAGTAGGTTGAACACCACCTCTCCCTATATTACATTACCTCAATTTCTACCACGATCGCCTTATGGATGACCTTTACCATTACCATCACCACCTCTACTAGCTTGAACCATAATTCTAGACTATTAATGACCCTGAGAACTAGTCTCTCTACTATTAAGAAAGTCCCTCCTAAAGTTCCCAACACCATCACAAGTAAAGCAAGCTCTATCTAGAGAGGGCCTTCTAGAAGAAGAATACGAATCCCCTTGGCTTCTCACAACTAAAGATTGTTGAGTGATCCCTAACGAACCCCCTATAAAAGCTGGCAAAGCAGACTGTATAGCATGAGCTGGATAAGCCTGATTACCATAGCCCCTAGAGTAAGAACCACAAAAGTTACCCACATTGTAGGCTTTCTTTGCTACTACCTTAGCCTGGCTAACCTATTTGACTCCTTCTACCTGCTTAACATAATCTTCAACATTATTTCTTTCCAGTAGAAGTCAAATGTACAACCAAATCTTGTAATTCAGTATTTAAACTTTTCACAAAGATGCGGATGCTCTTCTCTTCAGTACCAAGAAACTAAGAGCCTGTTTGGGATTGCAAAAGTGCTTTTAAAAAGAAGCAGAAGCAGTTTTTCTGCTGTTGGGAAGAAGCAGAAAATTTCTGCTTTTCAAAAAAAGCAAAAGCAGAAGCAGAAAATTATTTTTTTCATGACAAAAATATCCCTATCACTTATACACACATACACAGACACACATATAATAAAATATCCCTTATTAATTAATTAGCATATCTTATAAGTTTGATTAAAGTTTGATTTTAAAATTTTATACTTCATATTTACATCATAATTCTTTATTTCATTCTATGATTTATATATTATTATTTTATTTTTCACTCATTTTTTTAAAAATAAAATCAAAAATATCATTGATGATGACGGTCGAAGAATATATAACTCTTTATATTTTATTATTAATGATAATAAATGAT
The DNA here is from genome assembly GCA_031232105.1 of Capsicum rhomboideum. Lineage (NCBI taxonomy): Eukaryota > Viridiplantae > Streptophyta > Magnoliopsida > Solanales > Solanaceae > Capsicum > Capsicum rhomboideum. The sequence goes on from CP124718.1 coordinate 61,016,911, forward strand.
AGACGAATCACGTTGCAAGATCAAATGATATTTTGACAGCACTTGTAAATATTTTATTCTCGAATATTTAATTTTAAATAAATAATTCATGAAAACTGACATATTTGTTATCATGTAGTGTATATATATGATTATTTATTCTACTAGTATTGAGACATTGCGCGATAAAATTAGGGATGAAATCATTGAGAATTTTTGTGATGTATGAAGGACTTCTTATTTTTGTAGTGAATTTTTTCATATGTAGTGATTTAATTTATGGAAGAATTTTAAATTCATTTTTGTTTGATGTTTTTCAGTAATATTTAAATTATTTTAATAATATTATATTATTATTTAATATTTTTTAATGTATCTACGTATATATATTGATTGAAAATTTTATGGTATGTACTTTTTAATTAAATAAAAATAAAAATTTTCTTTAAAAATATTATAATAGATATTTAAAAAAAAATTCTCTATAAAATGATTTTAATAGTAAAAGTTTATTTATACATGTCCTTTTTGGTCATTTGTCTCTCAAAAGCACTTTTTAAAAAAGATTATCCAAACACAATCTGTTTATGAAAAGCACTTTTCAAATGAATTTACCAAACACAAATTGCTTTTTTTCAAAAGCACTTTTCTGAAAAGCTATTTCAAAAAAGTACTTCTCAAATAAGTAGTTTTCTACCAGCAATCCCAAACGAGCCCTAAGTAACACATGAGATAAGGCATGAAACTTAGCCTTGTAGCTTGTAAAAGACAACTGCCCTGCTCAAGGGCTATAAAATCATCCTTCTTATGATTATGAAGAGTGCAGGGTACATACTTCTCCAAGAACAGAGTATAGAACTGAGTCCATGTCAATAGAGGTAAAGCTAGAGACGGACATTCCATATAAGCCCTCCACCAATTCTTTGCATCACCCTAAAATTGGAAGGTTACAAATTCTAGACCATTCTACTCAACAATACCCATTTTATTTAGCCTCTCATAACAATCAACAATAAACTCAAATGCGTCCTCTAACTCAAAACCAACAAAGGTGGGAGGTTTCATCTTTAGAAACTTAGTCATGTTCAGTCCCAGTCATGATAGGACCTAACACCAGATGAGGGAAAACCTCAATCCCTGAGACCTCATCCATCCTAGAAGTAAAAGTAGTAGCAGGCTGCACACATAGAGAGTGGTAGGTACTGTAGGCATGGCTCATGTACCTGTCAGCCCGCTCTAAAAAGCATATACTTGCTGAATCACCTCAGATGACATCTGCAGAGGAGCTACACCTCCCGAAATTAGCACTGCCTCCTCATGTTCCAAAATCTCCTTATTCACAACCTCATAATGTTGTTCCTTGGGTGGGGGAGGTGTCTCAGATCTTTGCGGGGCTGGATTAAATGCAGCCCGAGCTCCACCCCTAGTGGGTGTTGCTCTACCTCTCCCTCTTCCCCTACCCTTTTTTCTACCTCAGACAGTTGGTTCTACAGTTGGAACTGTTGGTGTGGGAGCTGCTGCTTTGGCTCTATTGGCTCTCGTATTCACTATTTGTGGACAAAAGAGTAAAGAGGTCAAATACCATATTTCCTCTACCTCGGACAGTTGGTTCCATAGCTAGAACTGCTAGTGCGGGAGCTGCTACTCTGGCTCAATTTGCTCTGGTATTCACCATGTGTGGACAAAAGAGTGAAGAGTTCAAATAGTAATTTGGATCTCAAGATACCAATTGGAATCAAGTTATAGAATGAAAAAAGAAAAAAAGTGATAATTTCCTAAAGTCCTATAGCCTCTTGAAGAAAAGTACAAACGTCTCCATACTATTCTGCAAGACTCTACTGGACTTGTTTTGATACAATAAGATCAATGAACCTTGGGCTCTAATACTAAATTTGTCACGACCTAAACCAGTCGCGAGTGGCACCCATACATCCCTCTGGTGGGAGAACCACTTCACCCTAAATAGTCAACACCAACACGTAACAGATTTTAAAAGTGAAATAGCAATCTCATTAATCAACCAAATATCTCAAATATTCTAATAATTCAACAAATGCAGAAAAATACTAAATGTCTTAAATACCCCCAAGAACTAAAACTCATTGTACCAAAACATCTAACAATGTCAAACTACAGGTACAACCCAGAAAACCAAAATAGTAGAATGTCTATGTCCGAAACAAGTGAAAAAAAACTATAAGTGATATGGCTGCCTGGAAGATGTAGCTCACTCTTGAGTCAGAACGATCACTTGCTAAAGCTAAGGTATCAACGAAGCCATTGGAATATACTTTGCACTCAATAAAATGAATAGTACAGGTAGTATCTGTACGAAGCCACTATGTACTAGCAGAGGTTTTAGCCAACTCAAGATAATAGATATGTACACATAACTAACACTTTTTAAACAAGTACAACCATGTATCACTTAACATTTATTCCTCTACTTAGGCTTTTGTAACACCCCGTACCTCCCCAACCCTACTTGATGACATTGAATAATGCTTACTTAGGTGTCGAGAGCTATAAGTATGTATTTGGTAATGTTAAAGATGAGAAAAATTGAAATTCGGCCTTGTACATGTGACTAGCCTTTCATAGAAAGTGTTTTGTGATTTGGTGGAGCATTTGTGGAATACCCCATACACATTCCAACCTCATTTGGTGACTTGGAGTCATGTTTACTTGATGATTAATATCACTAAGTAAGTATTTTGTAGTGTTTTGATAAGATATTGGACGATATGCAAGTGTTGGAAAAATGGCCGAAAAATTCAGCAAGGCATGGAAACTTGCGCCACTCCTTGTTTTAGGGGGTGTGACGCAAGCCCCTGATTCAAAGGGCAGTGATTTCTTGCGCCACTGCCTTGCTTTGCAGCAGTGGCGCAAGACACAACAAATTGTGCCCTTCCGCTCTCGTTTCGTAACGCAATTCTACGTCGATTCTTATATGGTTTCTTTTGGTTCTTTGGAGTTCTTTGAGCATTGTTAAAGCTTCAAATACTTCAATACACTCCTACATACTCCTACATGATCAAATCATGAAATATAAATAGTTATCCAAAATGTTCAATGAAGCCATGGGCGACTAGAATTCCTATTTTTGAGATTAAGACGACGAATGAGAATCTCATAAGAGAATATTGTCGTGACATTATGGAATTAATTAAACATGAGATATATGATGGATTAAACGTTGAATTTGATTGGTTAAGTGGATATGTGTTATTGGGCTCAATTTAAGGCCCAAAATAAATTAAAAGACATGGCCCAATGGGTCAAATGACCCATTCTTGCCATGACTACTCAATTATTGCTTCCAAATGGCTAAGGATGACTTCAAGGGCCTATAAAAGGCACCAAAAATCAGAATTTATTCATTCAAACACACATGTATTTCTAGGTTTTTCCAAGAACCCAAAAAAAGAGATATTTTCTCTTAACTCTCAAACCCAAACCCTAAGCCTCTTTGGACAAGACCATCATCTTTCAAGCTTGGGTAAGTGATTATTCTTATGGATTAATATATTATATGCATGAGAGAGTATGTAAATCATGTTGGTTATGCTTGGAAGTGTTGGACATGGCACTTTGTGTTTTTATATAAGATTTGTGATCCATGAGATTCAAGCTTGAATTATGACTTGTGCCTTTGATGAAAGAGCATGGTATGGATAAATTATGAAAATGTATGGTGTGATTTTGTTATTACATTTGTTATTTTTCTAAAAGTGTAAATTGTGGAATTTTGGCCGATATGTGCTATGAGGTGTATTAAGGTAATTTGATGGATTATTTGTAAGGTGGTGTGGATAAGAAAGTGTAAAGGAGAAGTGTTGTGGTGAAATGTGTTGATTATCATGTATTGGTCAATGTTGGGAATATTGTGAGATTTTTGGAATAATAATTTCATCAATGGTTTTGTCAAGGGGAAATGGCATGTTTAAAGGCAAACATGTAACTCATTGATATTATATGCATTTGTAAAGTAGTTGATGGTTAATGTGAATCCCGTTATATATTTGTGATGTAGAGTGACACATAAAGAAGGAGCGGGACTATTGTATGCACCTCTAGGATTGTATATTCGTATTGATAATACAAGGTATGTAAGGTTACTCTGTCCGTATCTTTCTGAGGCAAATAGTATTCACATTGACATTATGCTTGTCCTATCCCGAAATGTGCTAAGGTATCCTATATGCGGTTACCAATTGTCAATATCATATGTTTCATACTCATTGATCAATTGTGAATCACATGTCTTATATTCATTGATAATGTTCCAAAAGCCAATAAGGTTGTGTTCCAAAGATCCAATAGTGATTATACTCATGTCATATGTTATCCATGGGGTGAAAAGAACACCTGTATGATGAGGGCCCAGACAACATATATGTAAAGTAAAGTAAAGGCAAGAGAAAGAATGAATGTAATATACATGGTTTCCAAAGTACAGAATAGTGACTCATCTACATTGTGACTTATCTATATTGGTTATGCATTTGAACTTGAGTTCTTGACATATTTTCATATCTTACAAGTTTCATATGGCCTTACATACTCAGTACATTCTTCGTACTGACCCCTCTTGGGGAATTTACCTTACTTGCTGCAGGCACAGGTACTAGTAGGCCTCCACAGTAGGTTGCCAGTGTTGCAGATCTTTGGTGAGCTCTAGTTAGTTCGGGGCTTCTCCGAGTCACAGTTGTACATATGTTTTGGTGTTGTACATGTTGTATATAGCGGGGACTTGTCCCGACTTTTAGTTCATTTTGGTCAATGCATTTGTTAGAGGCTTTTTAGACGGATGTGGGTGTATAAATGTAAAAGGGACATGTCATTCTTGACTTGGTGGCCTCAACGGCCAAGTTTCACATATGTATATATATATATCATGTCCCATGAATTCCATTGTTGGTATCTATAGCTATTATGTGATTACGGGTTTCTTATGGCATGCATATGATTGAATAAAGACAAAGGTTGGTTCTCTCGGGCCTTGTCGGCTACGAGTGCCAATCCGTCCCGATGGAATTCGGGGCGTGACAAAAGTGGTATCAGAGCAGGTCGTTCTAAGGGTGTCTACAAAGCCGTGTCTGAGTAGAGTCTTACTTATCAATTTGTTGTGCACCACATTTATAAGTAAGAGGCTACGGGACATTTAGGATGTTGTTTCTTTTTTTCACTTCTAGATCGTGCAATAGAGCCAGTGTTGTAAGCTGAATTGAATCTGATCATGGTAATTGTTTTTCTTTGGTATAGTCAAAATGCCAATCACGAGAAGAGGTAGAGGTAAAGGGAAGCAGGTAGATGTGCCTGCTGAAGAAGGAATGAGTTGACTACCACCTGACCAAGCTAGTCAAGGTGAAGCAAATGCTGAAATTTTATCGCGGTCTTCGTCTACTTTTCCAGCTCCAGAAGAGCAAATTGGTAGAGAAGTACCCGTAGAACTACCAATGAATGCCACAGATCAGGATCTTAGAAATACAGTTCATATGTTAACACAGTTAGTGGCAGCCCAGAGTCAAGGCCGAGCTGGTCCAATGACACATGATGATGATGCGGCTAGAGTGGCAAGTAGCAGAACACAAGATTTCTTGAAACTAGACCCTCCTACCTTTACAGGGTCAGATCCACAGGACTTCGTGGATCACATTCGTAGAGCCTTAGAAGTTATGCACGTGACAGGGGTAGAAACAGTTGAACTTGTTGCGTACAGATTGAAAGGAGAGGTAATATTGTGGTACGAGGATTGGAAGAAATCCCGTGATATTGGTGCTAATCTACTTACGTGGGAAGAGTTTAAAGTGGCTTTCCTTGACCATTACTTGCCCTATGAGATCCGTGAGGCACGTGCGGATCAGTTTCTAAATCTCCATTAAGGAAATTTAAGTGTCAGAGAATATAGCTTGCAATTTAATTCCTTGGCTCGATATGTGCCAAATGTGGTGGCTACAATGACAGATAGAGTCCATCGATACGTGGACAGATTAGAGCCATATTTGGTAAGAGATTGCACCATTGCTGCCTTGAATAAGGACATGGACATAGCGAGAATTTAGGCCTTCGCCCAGAAAATGGAGGACCAGAGGCAAAGAAGGAGAATGCAGGACTCTGAGAGAGGGCCATCAAAAAGGGCTAGATCGGTGGGACAGTCTATGGCATCCCAAGGAGAGTTTAGGCCACAGAGTTTTAGTAGACCACCTAGACCCGCATTCTCTTATTCCACAGCAGGCGCTCTGTCTCTCTCCCGAGGATTCAGGGGCAGTCATATTGGGCAGAATAGTAGGATACCAGATTCACAGACAGCAGGGTCTTCTCGCCCACTATGCCAGTTTTGCATACGATTTCATGTAGGTGAATGTCGGATGGGGACAAATGCTTGTTATTGGTGTGGTATGTCGGGTCACATAATAAGGGACTGCCCGTACCTCCCCAACCCTACTTGATGACATTGAATAATGCTTACTTAGGTGTCGAGAGCTATAAGTATGTATTTGGTAATGTTAAAGATGAGAAAAATTGAAATTTGGCCTTGTACATGTGACTAGCCTTTCATAGGATGTGTTTTGTGATTTCGTAGAGCATTTGTGGAATACCCCGTACACATTCCAACCTCATTTGGTGACTTGGAGTCATGTTTACTTGATGATTAAGATCACTAAGTAAGTGATACGGGTGGGACAAGCTCCACAAGTACACGACCTTTCACACGAAGCCAAGCTCGGGAGTTACAAAAACTCCAAGCCTTGTTCATGCAAATGGCCGTGTGTGAGTTGGTCATTGAACCCCCAAAGGATCTAAATGTTTTAAGTGTGAAGTGGGACCTTGGAGTGTAATAAACTTACACTCCAAGGGGGCGGCAGATTGGAGAAGGGCAAACTAGTCTTTTTGGCTTCATTTTACCTTGTAATATAAATAGAACACATTAGGGTTATTTTGAGTAGTTCTTCCATTTTGACATTTGAATCACAAGACTTGTAACATTTAGGACTCTCTTTCTCTCTCAAAACAGTCCACAAAGGAGAGGGATACTTGTGTTGTATCTTGGCTAGAAACAAGGATCTTGAGGTCATTGAGTTCCTCTTGGTCTAAGTAAGAACTTGGTGTTTATATTCAATATTCTTAGGGTCCTTTCTTGATGTTAGGGTTCTTAGTCTCTTGAATATTATATGTCAAGTTATCTATCTTTTATTATCTTGTTGTTGTTGTCTTTGAGATCTTGAAGTCTAGTGAAGCCGGGTGGGGCTCTTTCGATTCACTAGCATTGTGTTCAACTTGTTAAATCTTGTGTTTGTTGGATTCTCTTGTTGTTGGTTGGCTGGTTTTCGTGGCTGATTGCTGCATATTGTGTGTTGTGGACTTGATCTTGTATCATTTGGTATCAGAGCAAGACCGGTTGTGTTCCAACACAACCTATCTTGGGCTTGTTCTCGGATTAAACAAACAAAAAAAATTTTCTGAAATCTGTCCATTGAAGACAAAACCGAGAATGTTGTTGTATGTTTAGATCTAGGTGTTATTTTGCTTGTTTAGTGTGTTTCTAGTGTTGGTTTCTTTCTCACCCACACTCAAGTGTCTAGATCTAAAAGTTGAGCTTGAAAACTTGACCATTGTTGTGGTGACTTGAAGTGGCTGAAAGTTGTATGTTGTTGATGACAAAAATTGATGGTTGTGTGTTATATGCTTGAAGAAGTTGATGAAGGTGTTCATCTTTTAAACTTGTTCATCTTGTTTGTGTTCAAGTTTCAACACAAGTCATAAAGTTGTTGGTGAAAGACTTGCACCCATCACTTCCTAGTCCTTTCAACCACTCTTCCCTAATTCAAGGAGCCTTGTTTTGTGGGACTAGTTAGTCAAACATCACCCTTTGGGTTTGAAAGGTTGAAAAGGCTACAAGACTATTATTTTTCCCTCCAAAACACATTGTCATCCATCACAAGTTGTATGAATATTGAATTTCAGATTTGAGACACACACACACACAAAAAAAAAACCTTTAAGTTATATATACAAACCGTGTGGGCCCAAGGCCAATTGCATGCTGCCACGTCACCCCTGATAACGAATCAAAGAGGGAAGAACAAGAAGGAAAGAAAATAAAAGAAGGACATGTGGATTAATATTCAAACTCTTGAATTTATGGGCAACAAGAGACTTGATACCCTCACCTCCCAATTGAATTCAACAATTTAAACACAAACCCTAGTTTGAGAAAATCAAAGGAAACCAAGAAACCACAAATGAGTAACCTTCGATTAACCAAACCAAAAAGTTCACCAACAATTCCAAGATCCACACTACTAAAATTACCAACTAATGCTAGGCTTCACCTAGAAACTACAAGCTAAATGCTAGGCTTCACCTAGAAACTACAAGCTTCATATTCAATATTCATCAAAAGTCCCATGTAAAATGAGGAATTATCCTATTTATACTAGAGAAATAAAAGACAACTAGTTATTACAAATATGCCCTTAATGAGAGACAAGGGTCTTGTTTGGTGACTCTTGTTGTGAATTCTTCAATTTAAAATCTAGCCACTTGTACAAATGGCCTCTTTTCTTTATCCACATCACTCCCATGGACTCTTAAGCTTTCCTTTTCACGAACATTATACGTGTCATCCACGTCATCCATGCTCGTGACAACCATGCGATCCACGCTAGTATCAACCCCTAAGCTCAACTTTGGATATTATTCTAGTTGCTAATTGTTGATTCTTGGTTTCCTTTACTTGGTTCTAGAACTAATTAACAAACTAGTACATTCCTACTAGGTTGTCGATTAGTCCTTTGAATTCGTTTGTTCGTGTCAACGATTACTTGAGTGCCTTTTTATCTTTTGAATACGTTGCTATTTTTGGTTCTAGTCCGACAAGAATTCTTTGAGTCTTCAAACAAAAATCCACTCCGGATAAGAGCTTACTCATACCTTAAAAGATTCTCGGTTACTAGCCGATTTACAACACTTGTGGAACTCAAGCGTGTGGTGATCTAAAGAGTATAATACCTTGACAATGGAAGGGACCACGTCCCATAACATGGATACTAATGCACTTGACTCTATGAGGGTCACTCTTGAGGCCGTTACCCGGACACTTGAAAGGTTGAATTCGGAATTTGGGGCCGTGAGAGGGGACTTGGCAGCCATCAAGGGAGAAGTGTTGACTATTAGTGGGAGATTAGAACAAGTGGAGAGTCAAAGGAACTCTCGTCCTTCTACTCCTCTACATGTTTCTACCAATGGGCATGATAGGACTTCCTCCGCAACCATCACCCCCGAAACAGTCCACCAAATGCTAAATGCACCTCAAGCTCCACTAAATGCCGCAAGCCAAACCACCTTTTTCTGATGCATGCACGCCAAGCCAAGAGAAAGAGTTCAAGAGCTTTGGCTTGAGTCAATACTTTGGAGGCATGGAAGGAGTTTGGAATGAAGGGTTAAAGCTTAGGAATGTGCTAAAATGGAAGTACAAGGCTAGATATGGAAGACTACTCAAAAAAGGGAAAAGTGGCTATGGATGCAAAGTGGCTATTCTTGACATTCAAGCCTCATGCTAAAGAAGACCCTAAATTCATTAAGGGTATTTTTGTAATTAGTAACCTAGTCTATAAATAGTGGAGCATAGCTCATTTTAGAGCAGATTATCTTGATGAATGTTGAATATTAAATACTCTTTTGAGAGTTTGAGAGCTTGTTGAAGCTTTTGATTGTTTCAAGTTTAGAAAGAAGGGTTGCTTGGGAATCTAATTCCCTTGAGGTCTTTCTCATAGGTTTAGTGCTTATTTGGACATTTGAAGGAGGTCTCTTCTTTTTATAGAATTGGTTGCCTTTGATTCCACTTTTGTGTCTACCTTTCTATCCCTTTTATATTTGTTTATCTTGTTTCTTTATTTCCTTTGTTCTTCTTAGCTTCCGCCTCTTTATTTCTTGCATCATTTGGTATCAGAGCGAGGTTTGATTTTGTTCCAACAAAATCAATCTTGGGATTGTTATCTTGAAAATCAAAAAAAAAAAAAAAAAATCCGAAATTTTTTTGTTTTGATTTGTTGTTTTTGATACTAGATCTTGATTCCCTAGTATCTTGTGAGTCTAGATCTCAAATTTCGTTCAATTCGGAGTTGTAGAATTGAAGATACCATTAAAGAGTTTTGAGCTTTTGAAACTTTGTGGATTTTGAAAAGTGGGTTTATTTTTGGCTTGATTTTGAAAGCTAAAAATTAGTGGGGTTTGTTCGTGGCATTGAAAGGAACACGTGGGCGAAAATTTCATTGAATTTAGAGCAAAAACGAAGAAGTTATGAGCATTTGAAGATTGAAGTTTTTTCTTGTGTTCTTGAGCATCTTCATATTGTTCTTGAAGAAGAAGGTAGAAAAAGTACACTTTGATCCAAAAATTTTGAGGTCAAAGTTGGTCAAAGTGTTTGTAGGTCCATTGGTGGAAAAAAAAAAAAAAATTGCAAAAAAAAAAAAAAAAAAAAAAAAAATTGCCACGTCAGCAGCGCGTGTTGGACAGTTTCAGAGAGCTGAAAATGCAGGTTTTTGACACTTAGTTTTTTTTGGGGGGGTCCTAAAGTATTTTGGACCTAAAAATTTTTTTAAGTATCCAAATTTCGTGATTCTTTTTTTGTTCTCTTTCTCTTTCGATCCCTCAACTATTTAACAAGTAATTAACATCTTTAATCACTTGTTAACTAGTTTTAAACATCAAATTCTTTTCTTTGATCCTTCATACTAAGTAACAATAAGTAATTCCTTCTACTTTTGTTACTTTGTTTTTGAGTCCGATTTTTTTTTTGTGCTACTTTCTTTTAGCTTTTTTTCTTTATCTTCCCTTGAAAACTTCTTGGTTCTCGTCCTTAGCTTTTGAACTTTCTTTCTCGAGTCAACAAGAATCCATTCTTGACCTCAAGTAGAGATTGGACCTTTGCAACTCATTGGACTAAACAAGATACAATCATTGGCCGAAGCAATTTGTGAGGCAAACAAAGGTGTGATTTCTTGAGTAATTGTGAGCCTTTTTTTTTAAAACTAACCTAATGTGTTTGCTTGCTTTGGTTGAGTGACTTCAATAGGTACCAATGGCGGGTCATGAAAAGGAAAGCCAAGTTCTCACTGAGGAACCCACTTTGGGTGAATTGTTAAACTTGTTCACCACTCTCTCTACCCAAATTGAAGGACGGTTGGATCGATTGAGTACTCGAATAAATCGATTGCAACTTCACTTTCCACCTACTTTTCCTAATACTCATCAAGGAACTTTAGGCATTCCTTCTCTTTATAAGGACTCTTGTATAGGTACAAACATGGCAAATGGAGGAATACAAGGCAAAGAGGATCTTTCTTGTGAGCTTCAAGGTAAAATAGCTAAATTCGACACTTTAACATTTACCAATGAACAAAGTGTGAGTGATTGCTTGGTGTTGAGTGATAGTACATTATCTTGTGAAAATGGTGTTGATCAACTTGTATGTGAATTGGGTCCACTACTTGAGGATGTTTGTGATGTGCCTAATGAACCTCAAGTTAGTGATGATGTTGATATTGTTGGTCAATCGAATAGGAGTGACCCTTTGCGCCTGCCTCTCAATGAAGATCATATTGCTTGCTTGGCTCATAGGGATGATCATGCATTTGAAACTTTTTTGAAACTTGATAATTGTCTTTTTGAGAGTGAACTTACATGTTCTAATCCTCCTTATTGGATTGACCCTTCTCTCTTTAAGTATAATGTCTTGTTTGAAGAGGATGAAATCACTCCTAGTCCGCTACCTAGTGGTGTAGATCATGTTAATGATGTAGCTCTTCTTGAGGGCTATATTCTATATAACAACCCACTATGGTGTGACAATATTCCTCCTAAAGATGGAAATCTCTTCTTGGAAGATGAGAGTACTCTTATGGGATTGGAATGTGAAGAAATGGAAGGTGCTCTTTGTGTCCCAAATATTTCTTCTTCTTTGAGTGTTCCAATTCTTGAGCATACTCTTGATAATGTTCTTGCACATAATCGTGAACATGTTCTTGAGGACACCTTAGAGGAAATCACTTTGCGTGACACCTTTCTTTACTCTCTATTTGCTTATGATATTGCCAATGGTTGTGTAGAGAGTATGTATTTTTGTGATCGAGCCATCTTTAGGGAGAATAAGCATTACATTGACTCATGTTCATGGATACTTCTCCCATTTGACCCCGGTGACCAGTTGAAATGTGGTGGGTTTTATACCCCAAACTTGGTGTTTGGTCAAGAGGGTACATCTTTGTGTGGTACACATAGTAGCAATACTTCTTTTCCTTCATGTGATAAATGCTTGGTGTTCCTACTTAATTATATTGTGAGATTAAATGCAATATGTTTGTTAACTTGTGTGGGGGATACCTTTGTATTTGACCCCGGTGATGATTTGGGAGTAATCCCATTCTTGGAGATAGCTAGTGCATTGAGTGAACTCTTAATTTGGAATGATCTTGTTCGAGACCTTGGACTTAGCTTTGGAAATTATCATATGACTTTTGACTTAAAAGGGGTTTTGTGCTTGTTGAAACATAGAACCAATGTGGGTTTTTATGTGTGGTTGACTAATTGTCATGGTTCTAATGTTTTTTCCCTTTGTCAAAGTCTTTTGAATGGCCAAGTAGCATTTATTTTATGGGGTTGCGAGCCCTTGATTGCTCATTTTGATGCTTGGCTATATGTTAAGTGTGTTCCTCCTTGGCTTGGTGATAAGTTTGATGTTGCTAACCCTAACCCTTCTGCCATGAGGATCTTGTTGTTGCTTGTTTTCCCTATGGTTTTTGCTAGGTTTGGATTCGAGGACGAATCCTTTTCAAGAAAGGGAGAATGATGCATGCACGCCAAGCCAAGAGAAAGAGTTCAAGAGCTTTGGCTTGAGTCAATACTTTGGAGGCATGGAAGGAGTTTGGAATGAAGGGTTAAAGCTTAGGAATGTGCTAAAATGGAAGTACAAGGCTAGATATGGAAGACTACTCAAAAAAGGGAAAAGTGGCTATGGATGCAAAGTGGCTATTCTTGACATTCAAGCCTCATGCTAAAGAAGACCCTAAATTCATTAAGGGTATTTTTGTAATTAGTAACCTAGTCTATAAATAGTGGAGCATAGCTCATTTTAGAGCAGATTATCTTGATGAATGTTGAATATTAAATACTCTTTTGAGAGTTTGAGAGCTTGTTGAAGCTTTTGATTGTTTCAAGTTTAGAAAGAAGGGTTGCTTGGGAATCTAATTCCCTTGAGGTCTTTCTCATAGGTTTAGGTGCTTATTTGGACATTTGAAGGAGGTCTCTTCTTTTTATAGAATTGGTTGCCTTTGATTCCACTTTTGTGTCTACCTTTCTATCCCTTTTATATTTGTTTATCTTGTTTCTTTATTTTCTTTGTTCTTCTTAGCTTCCGCCTCTTTATTTCTTGCATCATTTTTCCCTCCAAACCGTGACCCCGCTAGACCAATACATTTCCAAGCTCCTCAAATTCCACAAGAGGGATTTGGACGTCAAATTCCACCACTAAATCCGAACCTTCCATTCCAAGCTCCATTAAACCAAAGACCACCACCTCCACAAAATCCAATACCCCCAAATCAAATTCTAAATATCCAAAACCGACCAGCCCACCTTGAGGAGTATGGTAGGGAGGAGTATGAAGGGTACGGGGTCTTTGATGATACTTACATGAGGGAGGAGGAGGTGAGAGGAGGCAGAGGAGTTCAACGGAGATACCGTGGATATGAAGAAAGAGGAAACCAACACCATGAGAGGGATGTAGGCATCAACACCATCAAGTTGAGTCTACCTCTCTTTAAGGGTGAAAGTGACCCCGAGGCATACTTAGCTTGGGAAACGGCTTGTGACAAAGTCTTCCAAGTTAATGATATCTCGGAAGAAAAGAAAGGAAGTTATGCTATAGCTCACTTTGAGGGTTATGCTAACACTTGGTGGGAGTACGTCAAGCGGTTTGGTAATGAACTAGTTGATGGGCAGCCACCACCTTGGTATCGGTTGAGGTACTTGATGAGGCAACGATACCTTCCCGAGAGATATCGCCATGAGTTGCTTGGTAGATTGTATGGCTTGCGTCAAGGTAACAAGAGTGTGATGGCATATTTTGATGAGTTTCAACAACTCATGTTGAAACTTGATCATCGTGGGGAGTAAATCAGTCACGATATCATCCGGTTCAAGTGTGGGTTGAACAAAGAGATCTCCACTCATTTAACCCTTCACAAGTTTGAAACCGTTGACGGTATTTTCCAAGCGGCTCTTGAGATTGAAAGAGAACTTAAAGAGAGATCATCCTTCAAGGCAAGGGGACAAGCCCCCTCGGGTTGGCCCAAAAACAAGGACCAACCCGCCACTATGAGGCTGCCCGAACCCAAAACAGTCCCCAAATTCCCTCCAAAATCGGAGGCTCACAAGTAGTCTAACCCAAAGGGATTCCAATGTTTCAAGTGCCAAGGTTGGGGGCATAAGGCCAATGAATGTCCAAACCGGCGCAATGTGATCCTACGGGAAGGGAGAGTGTATTACCTTGGTGAGGAGGTGGGTCCCGAAAGGGGAGAAGATGAGGCCGAGCCTCAAGATGGAGAGGAAACCAATGATGGACCACATGATGATGATGGTGATGATGGTGAAGATGTTTATCCACAAGAAGGGGAGTGTGTGGTTCCAAACTTTGTGGTTAGGCGTGTCATGATTAGTACGGCAGTAGATGACCCAAGCCAAAGGGAAAATCTCTTCCATACTAAATGTCTTGTAAAGGGGAGTGTGTGTACCTTGGTGATCGATAGTGGTAGTTGTACAAATGTTGTAAGTAATGCTATGGTAAACTTCTTGAAATTACCAACTACCCCGCACACTAGTCCTTACAAGTTACAATGGTTGAATGATTGTGGTGAATTAAGGGTCGCAAGGCAATGCGTGATACGGTTTAAGGTGGAAAACTACCACGATGAAGTGCTTTGTGATGTGATACCAATGCAAGCATGTCACTTGTTGCTAGGTAGACCATGGCAATATGATAGGTCTACCAAACACGATGGGAGGACCAATCGATATACACTTGAGAAGGATGGTCGAAAGGTTACACTTCACCCTCTTTCACCTTCCCAAGTAAATGAGTGGCATCAAAGGATGAGAGAATTGAAGGAAAAGGGAAGGGAATCCGAAAAGGGGGAGAAGGGAGGAAATTCCGTAGGTGGGGCAGTGGGGTCATCCAAGGCTGCCTCAATGAAAAAGGGGACGGGAAACATGGTGATGTTGGTTAGGAAGAAGGAACTCTTCGTGGATCATGATGAGGACACACCTATGTTACTCTTGGCTCATTATTTTAATACTAACCCCACTAATTCTTCCATTTCTCCTTTGATTTCTTGTGTGTTGCAGGATTATGAGGATGTATTTCCTAAGAAACTTCCGCAAGGATTGCCCCCGCTTCGAGGAATTGAGCACCAAATTGACTTTGTGCCGGGATCACAATTGCCAAACAAGCCGGCTTATAGGAGCAACCCTATGGACACCAAGGAATTGCAATGTCAAGTTGAGAAGCTCCTCAACAAAGGGTATGTCAAGGAGAGCATGAGTCCGTGCGCGGTTCCGGTGCTATTAGTGCCCAAAAAGGACGAAACGTGGCGCATGTGTGTGGAATGCCGGGCCATCAACAAAATTACGGTAAAATATCGCCACCCTATTCCTCGGTTAGATGATATGCTAGATGAGTTGAATGGTTCATGTTTGTTTTCCAAGATTGATTTAAGGAGTGGCTATCACCAAATAAGAATGCAACCCGGTGATGAATGGAAAACCGCCTTCAAGACCAAGTTTGGTCTCTATGAATGGATGGTTATGCCATTCGGCCTAACAAATGCTCCAAGTACTTTTATGAGGCTAATGAATCATGTGATGAGGCCATTTATTGGAAAGTTTATTGTTGTCTACTTTGATGATGTCTTGATGTATAGTAAGTCTTTAGAAGAGCATGTGATACATTTACAATGTGTGCTTGATGTCCTTAGAAAGGAAAAATTGTATGCAAATCTGGAAAAGTGCTCTTTTGGCGTTAATGAAGTTATTTTCTTGGGTTTTGTTGTTAGTTCAAGAGGGGTCAAAGTGGATGAATCCAAGATAAATGCTATCAAAAATTGGCCAACCCCACAAACCGTTGGAGAAGTAAGAAGCTTCCACGGGTTGGCTAGTTTTTATAGAAGGTTTGTCAAAGGATTTAGCACCATAGCAGCCCCCTTGACCGAGGTCATTCGGAAAGAACAACCCTTCAAGTGGGGTGTCGAGCAAGCTAAGGCATTTGAAGCCTTGAAAGCGATGCTCATCTCCGCACCCTTGTTACAATTGCCCAACTTTGATAAGACCTTCGAGGTCGAGTGTGATGCGAGTAAAGTACGCATAGGGACTGTTTTGATGCAAGAATTGAAACCCATTGCTTACTTTAGCGAAAAGCTCAAAGGAGCAACTCTAAACTACTCCACGTATGATTTAGAGTTGTATGCCTTGATTAGAGCCTTGGCCACTTGGCAACACTACTTATGGCCTAAGGAGTTCGTGATCCGAACGGACCATGAATCCTTAAAGCATCTTCGGGCCCAAGACAAGCTTAACAAACGGCATGCCAAATGGATTGAGTTCCTTGAGACCTTCCCTTATGTTATCCAATACAAAAGGGGTAAGGACAACGTAGTAGCCGATGCTTTGTCTAGAAAACATGTGCTTGTGTCCACTTTGTCAACCAAATTGATGGGTTTTGAGAGTTTAAGAGAGTTGTATCCCAAGGACCCTCACTTCGCTCCTATCTTTAGGGAATGCGAAGACTTGGGTAGGGACAAGTGGGAATCGGCTAGGGGTTCAAATCCCTATGCCAAGTTTGATGGTTACTTATTTAAAGGTAGACGATTGTGTGTGCCTTCTAGCTCTTGGAGAGAGTTGTTTGTGAGGTAAGCACACGATGGCGGTCTAATGGGTCATTTTGGGGTCGAAAAGACCCTCGAAATATTGGAGGAGCAATTCTATTGGCCCCAAATGCGCAAGGATGTGGCTAGGATTTGTGGCCAATGCGTAGAATGCAAGAGAGCCAAATCTCGGCTCCTCCCTCACGGGTTGTACACCCCACTGCCCACTCCTCTACGTCCTTGGCTTGATATATCTATGGACTTTGTGTTGGGGCTGCCAAGGACTCGATGAGGTCGGGATAGTATTTTTGTTGTAGTCAACCGATTTTCTAAAATGGCGCACTTTATTTCTTGCTCTAAGTGTGATGATGCCCCTAGCGTGGCCTCGTTATTTGTTGATAATGTTGTTAGATTGCATGGTGTCCCGAGGACCATTGTGAGTGATAGGGACTCTAAATTCCTAAGCCACTTTTGAAAGTCTATGTGGGGTAGGCTTGGTACCAAGTTGTTATTCTCTACGTCTTGCCACCCACAAACCGATGGCCAAACGGAAGTAGTAAATAGGACTTTGGGTGCTATGCTACGTTCCATGGTTAAGGAAAAAATGACTTCTTGGGAAGAGCACTTGCCATTGATTGAGTTTGCCTATAACCGTGTCATACACTCAAGTACGGGAATGACTCCCTTTGAGTGTGTATACGGCCTCAACCCCCTCACCCCTTTGGATTTAACTGCCTTTGCCAAGTGATCTCATGATTAGCTTAGATGGAAGCAAGCGGGCAGATTCTATGAAGAAGTTACATGAGAAGGTGCGGCTTCAACTTGAGAAGAAAAACCAAGACATGGCAAGGAGGGCAAACAAGGGAAGAAAGGAATTCATTCTTGAACCGGGAGATTGGGTGTGGGTGCATCTTCGAAAGGATCGGTTTCCATCTCAAAGAAAGTCCAAATTGATGCCTAGGGGTGACGGGCCTTTCCAAGTACTTGAGAAGATCAATGACAACGCCTACAAGATTGACCTTCCACCGGAATATCAAGTGCACCACACTTTCAACGTTTGTGATCTCTCTCTCGTGAGTGCGGTGGACGATGACCAAATGCTGAATTTGAGGTCAAATTCCTCTCAAGATGGAGAGGATGATACGAGTGGGACAAGCTCCACAAGTACACGACCTTTCACACGAAGCCAAGCTCGGGAGTTACAAAAACTCCAAGCCTTGTTCATGCAAATGGCCGTGTGTGAGTTGGTCATTGAACCCCCAAAGGATCTAAATGTTTTAAGTGTGAAGTAGGACCTTGGAGTATAATACTTACACTCCAAGGGGGCGGCAGATTGGAGAAGGGCAAACTAGTCTTTTTGGCTTTATTTTACCTTGTAATATAAATAGAACACATTAGGGTTATTTTGAGTAGTTCTTCCATTTTGACATTTGAATCACCAGACTTGTAACACTTAGGGCTCTCTTTCTCTCTCAAAATAGTCCACAAAGGAGAGGGATACTTGTGTTGTATCTTGGCTAGAAACAAGGATCTTGAGGTCATTGAGTTCCTCTTGGTCTAAGTAAGAACTTGGTGTTTATATTCAAAAGTCTTAGGGTCCTTTCTTGATGTTAGGGTTCTTAGTCTCTTGAATATTATATGTCAAGTTATCTATCTTTTATTATCTTGTTGTTGTTGTCTTTGAGATCTTGAAGTCTAGTGAAGCCGGGTGGGGCTCTTTCGATTCACTAGCATTGTGTTCAACTTGTTAAATCTTGTGTTTGTTGGATTCTCTTATTGTTGGTTGGCTGGTTTTCGTGGCTGATTGCTGCATATTGTGTGTTGTGGACTTGATCTTGTATCAGTAAGTATTTTGTAGTGTTTTGATAAGATATTGGACGATATGCAAGTGTTGGAAAAATGGCCGAAAAATTCAGCAAGGCATGGAAACTTGCGCCACTTCCTATTTCAGGGGGTGTGGCGCAAGCCCCTGATTCAGAGGGCAGTGATTTCCTGTGCCACTACCTTGCTTTGCAGCAGTGGCACAAGACACAACAAATTGTGCCCTTCCGCTCTCGTTTCGTAACGCAATTCTACGTCGATTCTTATATGGTTTCTTTTGGTTCTTTGGAGTTCTTTGAGCATTGTTAAAGCTTCAAATACTTCAATACACTCCTACATACTCCTACATGATCAAATCATGAAATATAAATAGTTATCCAAAATGTTCAATGAAGCAATGGGCGACTAGAATTCCTATTTTTGAGATTGAGATGACGAATGAGAATCTCGTAAGAGAATATTGTCGTGATATTATGAAATTAATTAAACATGAGATATATGATGGATTAAACGTTGAATTTGATTGGTTAAGTGGATATGTGTTATTGGTCTCAATTTAAGGCCTAAAATAAATTAAAAGACATGGCCCAATGGGTCAAATGACCCATTCTTGCCATGACTACTCAATTATTGCTCCCAAATGGCTAAGGATGACTTCAAGGGCCTATAAAAGTGATACAAGATCAAGTCCACAATATGAAGATTTCTGTAACAACAACAAGAAGACCCAACAAACACAAAATTAACAAGTTAAACAACAATGCTAGTGAATCGAAAGAGCCCCACACGGCTTCACTGGACTTCAAGATCTCAAACACAACAACAACAAGATAATAAAAGATAGATAACTTGACATATAATATTCAAGAGACTAAGAACCCTAACATCAAGAAAGGACCCTAAGACTAATGAATGTAAACACCGAGTTCTTACTTAGACCAAGAGGAACTCAATGACCTCAAGATCCTTGTTTCTAGCCAAGATACAACACAAGTGTCTCTCTTCTTTGTGGGCTGTTTTGAGAGAGAGAGAGAGAACCCAAAATATTACAAGTCTTGTGATTCAAAAATAATAATGGAAGACTACTCAAATAACCCTAATATATTCTATTTATATTACAAGGCAAAATGAAGCAAAATGACTAGCTTGCCCTTGTCTAGGCTGCCGCCCCTTGGAGTGTAAGCTTATTACACTTCAAGGTCCCACTTCACACTTAAAAATATTTAGATCCTTTGGAGGCTCAATGACCAACTCACACACGGCCATTTGCATGAACAAGGCTTGGAGTTTTTGTAATTCTCGAGCTTGGCTTCGTGTGAAAGGTCGTGTACTTGTGGAGCTTGTCCCACCCGTATCATCCTCTCCATCTTGAGAGGAATTTGACCTCAAATTCAGCATTTGGTCATCGTCAACCGCACTCACAAGAGAGAGATCACAAACGTTGAAAGTGTGGTGCACTTGATATTCCAGTGGAAGGTCAATCTTGTAGGCGTTGTCATTGATCCTCTCAAGTACTTGGAAGGGACCATCACCCCTAGGCATCAATTTGGAATTTCTTTGGGATGGAAACCGATCCTTCCGAAGATGCACCCACACCCAATCTCCCGGTTTAAGAATGAATTTCCTTCTTCCCTTGTTGGCCCTCCTTGCCATGTCTTGGTTTTTCTTCTCAAGTTGAAGCCGCACCTTCTCATGTAACTTCTTCATAGAATCTGCCCGCTTGCTTCCATCTAAGCTAATCATGAGATCACTTGGCAAAGGCGTTAAATCCAAAGGGGTGAGGGGGTTGAGGCCGTATACACACTCAAAGGGAGTCATTCCCGTACTTGAGTGTATGACTCGGTTATAGGCAAACTCAATCAATGGTAAGTGCTCTTCCCAAGAAGTCATTTTTCCCTTAACCATGGAACGTAGCATAGCACCCAAAGTCCTATTTACTACTTCCGTTTGGCCATCGGTTTGTGGGTGGCATGACGTAGAGAACAACAACTTGGTACCAAGCCTACCCCACATGGACTTCCAAAAGTGGCTTAGGAACTTAGAGTCCCTATCACTCACAATGGTCCTTGGGACACCATGCAATCTAACAACATTATCAACAAATAACGAGGCCACGCTAGGGGCGTCATCACATTTAGAGCAAGGAATAAAGTGCGCCATTTTAGAAAATCGGTCGACTACAACAAAAATACTATCCCGACCTCGTCGAGTCATTGGCAGCCCCAACTCAAAATCCATAGATATATCAAGCCAAGGACGTAGAGGAGTGGACAGCGGGGTGTTCAACCCGTGAGGTAGGAGCCGAGATTTGGCTCTCTTGCATTCTACGCATTGGCCGCAAATCCTAGCCACATCCTTGCGCATTTTGGGCCCATAGAATTGCTCCTCCAATATTCCGAAGGTCTTTTCGACCCCAAAATGACCCATTAGACCGCCATCGTGTGCTTCCCTCACAAACAATTCTCTCCAAGAGCTAGAGGGCACACACAATTGTCTACCTTTAAATAAGCAACCATCAAATTTGGCATAGGGATTTGAACCCCTAGCCGAATTCCACTTGTCCCTACCCAAGTCTTCGCATTCCCTAAAGATAGGAGCAAAGTGAGGGTCCTTGGGATACAATTCTCTTAAACTCTCAAAACCCATCAATTTTGTTGACAAAGTGGACACAAGCGCATGTTTTCTAGACAAAGCATCGGCTACTACGTTGTCCTTACCCTTTTTGTATTGGATAACATAAGGGAAGGTCTCAAGGAACTCAATCCATTTGGCATGCCGTTTGTTAAGCTTGTCTTGGGCCCGAAGATGCTTTAAGGATTCATGGTCCGTTCGGATCACGAACTCCTTAGGCCATAAGTAGTGTTGCCAAGTGGCCAAGGCTCTAATCAAGGCATACATCTCTAAATCATACGTGGAGTAGTTTAGAGTTGCTCCTTTGAGATTTTCGCTAAAGTAAGCAATGGGTTTCAAATCTTGCATCAAAACAGCCCCTATGCCTACTTTACTCGCATCGCACTCGACCTCGAAGGTCTTATCAAAGTTGGGCAATTGTAACAAGGGTGCGGAGATGAGCATAGCTTTCAAGGCTTCAAATGCCTTAGCTTGCTCGACACCCCACTTGAAGGGTTGTTCTTTCCGAATGACCTCGGTCAAGGGGGCGGCTATGGTGCTAAATTCTTTGACAAACCTTCTATAAAAACTAGCCAACCCGTGGAAGCTTCTTACTTCTCCAACGGTTTGTGGGATTGGCCAATTTTTGATAACATTTATCTTGGATTCATCCACTTCGACCCCTCTTGAACTAACAACAAAACCCAAGAAAAAAAACTTCATTAACGCCAAAAGAGCACTTTTCCAGATTTGCATACAATTTTTCCTTTCTAAGGACATCAAGCACACATTGTTAATGCATCACATGCTCTTCTAAAGACTTACTATACACCAAGACATCATCAAAGTAGACAACAACAATCTTTCCAATAAATGGCCTCATCACATGATTCATTAGCCTCATAAAAGTACTTGGAGCGTTTGTTAGGCCGAATGGCATAACCATCCACATTCATAGAGACCAAACTTGGTCTTGAAGGCGGTTTTCCATTCATCACCGGGTTGCATTCTTATTTGGTGATAGCCACTCCTTAAATCAATCTTGGAAAACAAACATGAACCATTCAACTCATCTAGCATGTCATCTAACCGAGGAATAGGGTGGCGATATTTTACCGTAATTTTGTTGATGGCTCGGCAGTCCACACACATGCGCCACGTTCCGTCCTTTTTGGGCACTAATAGCACCGGAACCGCACACGGACTCATGCTCTCCTTGACATACCCTTTGTTGAGGAGCTCCTCAACTTGACGTTGTAATTCCTTGGTGTCCGTAGGGTTGCTCCTATAAGCCAGCTTGTTTGGCAATTGTGATCCCGGCACAAAGTCAATTTGGTGCTCAATTCCCCAAAGCGGGGGCAATCCTTGCGGAAGTTCCTTAGGAAATACATCCTCATAATCCTGCAACACACAAGAAATCAAAGGGGAAACGGAAGAATTAGTGGGGTTAGTATTAAAACAATGAGCCACGAGTAACATAGGCGTGTCCTCATCATGATCCACGAAGAGTTCCTTCTTCCTAACCAACATCACCATGTTTTCTGTCCCCTTTTCCGTTGAGGCAGCCTTGGATGACCCCACTGCCCCACCTACGGAATTCCCTCCCTTCTCTCCCTTTTCGAATTCCTTTCCCTTTTCCTTCAATTCTCTCATCCTTTGATGCCACTCATTTACTTGGGAAGGTGAAAGAGGATAAAGTGTAACCTTTCGACCATCCTTCTCAAGTGTATATCGATTGGACCTCCCATCGTGTTTGGTAGACCTATCATATTGCCAAGGTCTACCTAGCAACAAGTGACATGCTTGCATTGGTATCACGTCACAAAGCACTTCATCATGGTAGTTTCCCACCTTAAACCGTATCACACATTGCCTTGCGACCCTTAATTCACCACAATCATTCAACCATTGTAACTTGTAAGGACTAGTGTGCGGGGTAGTTGGTAATTTCAAGAAATTTACCATAGCATTACTTACAACATTGGTACAACTACCACTATCGATCACCAAGGTACACACACTCCCCTTTACAAGACATTTAGTATGGAATAGATTTTCCCTTTGGCTTGGGTCATCTATTGCCTTACTAATCATGACGCACCTAACCACAAAGTTTGGAACCACACACTCCCCTTCTTACTGATAAACATCTTCACCATCATCACCATCATCTTCATGTGGTCCATCCTCGGTTTCCTCTCCATCTTGAGGCTCGGCCTCATCTTCTCCCCTTTCAGGGCCCACCTCCTCACCAAGGTAATACAATCTCCCTTCCCGTAGGATCACATTGCGTCAGTTTGGACACTCATTGGCCTTATTCCCCCAACCTTGGCACTTGAAACATTGGAATCCCTTTGGGTTAGGATACTTGTGAGCCTCCGGTTTTGGCGGAATTTTGTGGACTGTTTTGGGCTCGGGCAGCCTTGTAGTGGCGGGTTGGTCCTTGTTTTTGGGCCAGCCCGAGGGGGCTTGTCCCCTTGCCTTGAAAGATGATCTCTCCTTAAGTTCCCTTTCAATCTCAAGAACCGCTTGGAAAATACTGTCAACAGTTTCAAACTTGTGAAGTATTAAATGAGTAGAGATCTCTTTGTTCAACCCACACTTTAACCGGATGATGTCGTGACTGATTTGTTCCCCACGATGATCAAGTTTCAACATGAGTTGTTGAAACTCATCAAAATATGCCATCACACTCTTGTTACCTTGACGCAAGCCGTACAATCTAGCAAGCAACTCATGGCGATATCTCTCGGGAAGGTATCGTTGCCTCATCAAGTACCTCAACCGATACCAAGGTGGTGGCTGCCCATCAATTAGTTCATTACCAAACCGCTTGACATACTCCCACCAAGTGTTAGCATAACCCTCGAAATGAGCTATAACATAGCATCCCTTCTTTTCCTCCGAGATATCATTAACTTGGAAAACTTTGTCATAAGCCGATTCCCAAGCTAAGTAGGCCTCGGGGTCACTTTCACCGTTAAAGATGGGTAGGTTCAACTTGATGGTGTTGATGCCTACATCTCTCTCTTGGTGTCAGTTTCCCCTTTCTCCATACCCTCGGTATCTCCTTGGATCTCCACGACCCTCTCTTACCTCCTCCTCCCTCATTTAAGCATCATCAAAGGCTCCATATCCTTCATACTTCTCTCTACTGTATCCTTCAAAGGGGGCTGACCGGTTTTGGGCATTTTAGACTTGATGTGGAGGAATCGGATTTTGTGGCCTTTGGTTTAATGGAGCTTGGAATGGAAGGTTCGGATTTTGTGGGGGTACTTGACGTCCAAATCCCTCTTGTGGAACTTGAGGAGTTTGCAAATGTATTGGTCTAGTGGGGTCACTGTTTGGAGGGAAAAGAGAGGTTTGGCTTGAGGCATTTAGTGGAGCTTGAGGTACATTTAGCATTTGGTACAATGTGTCGGGGGTGATGGTTGCGGAGGAAGTTCTATCATGCCCATTGGTAGATACATGTAGAGGAGTAGAAGGACGAGAGTTCCTTTGGCTCTCCACTTGTTCTAATCTCCCACTAATAGTTGACACTTCTCCCTTTATTGCTGCCAAATCCCCTCTCACGGCCCCAAATTCCGTATTCAACCTTTCAAGTGTCCGGGTAACGGCCTCAAGAGTGACCCTCATAGAGTCAAGTGCATTAGTATCCACGTTATGGGACGTGGTCCCTTCCATTGTCAAGGTATTATTCTCTTTGGATCACCACACGCGTGAGTTCCACAAGTGTGAGTAAGCTCTTATCCGGAGTGGATTCTTGTTTGAAGACTCAAAGAATTCTTGTCGGACTAGAACCAAAAAAAACAGCAACGTATTCAAAAGAATAAAGGCACTCAAGTAATCGTTGACACGAACAAACGGATTCAAAGGACTAATCGACAACCTAGTAGGAATGTACTAGTTTGTTAATTAGTTCTAGAACCAAGTAAGGGAAACCAAGAATCAACAATTAGCAACTAGAAGAATATCCAAAGTTGAGCTTATAGTGACGTGGCAGCATGTAAGTGGTCCCACACGTTTTTGCTTCTTTTTTTTTTTTTTTTTTTTGTGTCTCAAATCTGAAATTTTCAATACTCACACAACTTGTTATAGATGACAATGTGTTTTGGAGGGAGAGTAAAAGTCTTGTAGTCTTTCAACCTTTCAAACTCAAAAGGTAAGATTTGACTATGTTAATACCACAAAACAAGGTTCCATGTTTTAAGAAAAAGTGGTTGTCAAGTCTTGGAAGATATGTGTGCAAGTCTTCTCACCAACAACTCTATGACTTTTGTCTTACAACATGAACTCAACTTTCAACAAGATGAACAAGCTTTATAATGAACACCTCAACAATCCCAACAACCTTTCAAGAACACAACATCAACTTTTTCAAGCATACAACACAAAACCAACAATTGTCATCAACAACATACAACCTACGGGTCCACCTTTCAAGTTACCACAACAATGGTCAATATTTTAAGCTCAACTTTTAGATCTAGACACTTTAGTGTTGGTGAGAAAGAAAACAACACTAGAAACACACTAAACAAGTAAAATAACACCTAGATCTATACACATAACATCATTCTCGGCAAAGACACAATGGACTGATTTTCTCTTTTCTCTTTTTCTTTTGGCCGAGAGCAAGCCCAAGAGGGGTAGTGTTGGAACACAACCGGTCTTGCTCTGATACCAAATGATACAAGATCAAACCCACAACACAAGATTTCAGCAACAACAACAAGAAGACCCAACAAACACAAGATTAACAAGTTAAACAACAATGCTAGTGAATCGAAAGAGCCCCACACGGCTTCACTAGACTTCAAGATCTCAAACACAACAACAACAAGATAATAAAAGATAGATAACTTGACATATAATATTCAAGAGACTAAGAACCCTAACATCAAAAAGGACCCTAAGACTAATGAATGTAAACACCAAGTTCTTACTTAGACCAAGAGGAACTCAATGACCTCAAGATCCTTGTTTCTAGCCAAGATACAGCACAAGTGACTCTCTTCTTTGTGGGCTGTTTTGAGAGAGAGAGAGAGAGAACCCAAAATATTACAAGTCTTGTGATTCAAAAATAATAATGGAAGACTACTCAAATAACCCTAATATGTTCTATTTATATTACAAGGCAAAATGAAGCAAAATGACTAGCTTGCCCTTGTCTAGGCTGCCGCCCCTTGGAGTGTAAGTTTATTACACTTCAAGGTCCCACTTCACACTTAAAAACATTTAGATCCTTTGGAGGCTCAATGACCAACTCACACACGGCCATTTGCATGAACAAGGCTTGGAGTTTTTGTAATTCCCGAGCTTGGCTTTGTGTGAAAGGTCGTGTACTTGTGGAGCTTGTCCCACCCGTATCAAAAAGGAACCAAAAATCAGAATTTATTCATTCAAACACACATGTATTTCTAGGTTTTTCCAAGAACCCAAAAAAAGAGATATTTTCTCTTAACTCTCAAACCCAAACCCTAAGCCTCTTTGGACAAGACCATCATCTTTCAAGATTGGGTAAGTAATTATTCTTATGGATTAATATATTATATGCATGGGAGAGTATGTAAATCATGTTGGTTATGCTTGGAAGTGTTGGACATGGCACTTTGTGTTTTTATATAAGATTTGTGATCCATGAGATTCAAGCTTGAATTATGACTTGTGCCTTTGATGAAATAGCATGGTATGGATAAAATATGAACATGTATGGTGTGATTTTGTTATTACACTTGTTATTTTTCTAAAAGTGTAAATTGTAGGATTTTGGCCGATATGTGCTATGAGGTGTATTAAGGTAATTTGATGGATTATTTGTGAGGTGGTGTGGATAAGAAAGTGTAAAGGAGAAGTGTTGTGGTGAAATGTGTTGATTATCATGTATTGGTCAATGTTGGGAATATTGTGGGATTTTTGGAATAATAATTTCATCAATGGTTTTGTCAAGGGGAAATGGCATGTTTAAAGGCAAACATGTAACTCATTGATATTATATGCATTTGTAAAGTAGTTGATGGTTAATGTGAACCCCGTTATATATTTGTGATGTAGAGTGACACATAAAGAAGGAGCGGGACTATTGTATGCACCTCTAGGATTGTATATTCGTATTGATAATACAAGGTATGTAAGGTTACTCTGTCCGTATCTTTCTGCGGCAAATAGTATTCACATTGACATTACGCTTGTCCTATCCCGAAATGTCCTAAGGTATCCTATATGCGGTTACCAATTGTCAATATCACATGTTTCATACTCATTGATCAATTGTGAATCACATGTCTTATATTCATTGATAATGTTTCAAAAGCCAATAAGGTTGTGTTCCAAAGATCCAATAGTGATTATACTCATGTCTCTTGTTCATGATTATTGTCCAAGGGTTCCAACGGTGTTATGGTGCTAATAATGTTATGTTTCTCACAATGTTTATTCTCATGTCTCTCCCTCATTGGTTAATGATCCAAAGCTTCAAGTAAGTTATGACTATCATTGTATCAATCTCAAAGAAGAATAAAGTAAAGCATATTGGTTGTGTTCATGGGTGTTATCCATGGGGTGCAAACACCTGCATGATGATGTTATTCTATCCATGGGGTGCAAGAGCACCCGCATGACGATATGATCTTATCCATGGGGTGAAAAATACCTGCATGACGATGATATGTTATCCATGGGGTGAAAAGAACACCTGTATGATGAGGGCCCAGACAACATATATGTAAAGTAAAGTTGGCAAGAGAAAGAATGAATGTAATATACATGGTTTCCAAAGTACAGACTAGTGACTCATCTACATTGATAGCATCCATGGCAGCTCAACATCAACTAAGAAAGCTTTGAAGGTTCCAAGAGGACCCATGACAAGATCTCAAACAAGGAAATATGAAGACAAGATTAATGGGCTGGAATTGGCAATTAAAAGGTGTCTTGTGATGGAAGAAGATCTCAAGCCCAATGAAGACATTTTCTCCAAGTCTTACATCTATTTGGAGGCCCAAATTAAAGTCCAAGAAGAGGTAGAATTGGGCTCAAATCTGTCCCAAAATGGAGAAAAAGATTGCAGCAATTTTTAATTAATTTCTAGAATTATATTTAAGAGTTGTTTAATTCTATGTTGACTTCCTAGGTCTTTGTGTGTGGCAGCCTTCTATGCCATTTAATAGTTGTTTTCTTCTATGTTGACTTATAGGATAATGTGTGTGGTAGTCTTCTAGGCCCTAGGAAGTATCATTTCATTTAATGTTATCTTTGACCAACCCCTTCTTCACTACTATATAAAGGGGTCTTTGTTCATTCATGAAAATCAGATTTTGAAGATTAATATATTGAGAGTTCTTTTGAACCTTTGAGGTAGATTACCTTGAGATTTATCTTTCAACCTAACTAGTTCATAGTTTAAGGTAGTAAGATAATTTCTTTCTTTGATATCTTTGGTTTCTTCTTGGTATTCTTAGAAGGCGATTAGTACTCATACTAATTGTTCTAACGTTGCTCACGAAGCGGTCAAGATCCGTTTCCAAACCTGATTAGTTTCTTAAGTAAAGGCATTTGGTTTCTTAAATACCAATTTGTTGTTACTTGGATTCAAATCCGTATCTTTTTAATTTCTGTTTTGTCTTTTTCATCAGTTTCTTAGTTTTTGCTTCCGCATTCTTTTAAGTTAATACTCTAGTTTTGGGATTCCCAACCTCCGTGTTATCAAGTGGTATCAAAGCAAGTTCTATCAAGATTTTGTTCTTGATAATCTTGGGAATTTCTTGAACAAAAAGAGCAAAAAAAAAAAAAAATTAAAAAAAAAAAGTACTGTAGTAGTGAACAGTATGTTTCAAAAAAAAAAAAAAAAATTCATAGTGAAAAAAAAAAAAGAATTGTTGCTCTTCAAGAAACTTTCTTCATCTAATTGTTTCTATAAAGGAGGTTTTGATAGAACACAAGAAGAGGGGATCCTAGATCTTTTATCTCATTCTAAAATCCTTTCCTTTTGTTTGAGTCTTGTTTCAACTTAATCTTATTCTTTCTAGGATTGGTTCTTCACTTTTTTTTGTGCCCCAAAATTCCTTATTTTACTACTAAGGACTTGATACGAGTTGGGTTTAATTATAAATCTACAAAGTATTTTCCCAAAGGTTATTTGAGAGGAAAAAGGCAAAAGTGGGTGGGAATAATTGAGTGAAAAAAAAAAAGCCAAAGTTTGAGCGATACACCATTTTCTTTAAGATGTCTAATATAGGTGGAAGTGAAGATGAAGGGAGGAATGCTCAAGAAGCTGAAATCCGAGGAAGAAATGATTTCACTTTACAAGCTATGTACCAACGCTTTGAAAGAATGAACTTGCAATTCCAAGAGATAAGGGATGCCATTGCTGGACAAAATGAGGCAATAGCTAAACTAAGGAGGGGAAATCAACCTGTTGTGCCACCCCAAAATAACCCTAGGCCTCATAATAGAAGAAATGTACCCCATGCTCCCATTGGAAATCCTATAAATGATTTTGCTGATGATCTTGATGTAAATCTAGATAGGATATAGAGAGATAGGAGGGGACAACAAGGTAGATTGGAAGATGACAACCTCAATAGCATAAAGATAAAGATGCCATCTTTCAAAGGTACAAGAGATCCAAATTTGTATCTTGATTGGGAGCGAAGAGTTGAAGCCATTTTTTATTGTCATAACTATTCAGAAGATAAGAAGGTTAAGCTTGCTGTTGTTGAATTTTCTGATTATGCTTCAATTTGGTGGAAAAAGCTTACAAGGGACAGACAACAAGATGGAGAACCACCCATTGCTACCTGGGCTGAGATGAAAAGAGTCATGAAAAAGAGGTTTGTGCCTTCCCACTTTCAAAGAGACCTACAACGGCGTCTTCAATCATTGGAGCAAGGAACCATGACTGTTGATGAGTACTTTAAGGCTATGGATATGGCTATGATCCAAGATAATTGCATGGAAGATGAAGAAGCTACTATGGCTAGATTTCTTAATGGTTTAAATAGACAAATAGCTGATATAGTAGAGATACAACCATATGTAACTTTGGATGAGTTGGTAGATTTGGCTATAAAAGTTGAAAAGCAAAATAAAAGAAAGCAGCAGGCTAGCTCATAGAGGAATCGGCCAAACACCAATCCCAAGAAGCCATGGTCAAAAGAAGAAATGTCTTCTAAATCTCAAGAAGACAAGGGCAAAGGTAAAGTAGATGACAAAGAGGGAGGTAAATCTTTTTTTCCTAAGTCATCAAAACCTTCCAGTTCTATTCAATGTCATAAATGTCATGGGAGAGGGCATATGATGCATGAATGTCCCACTAGAAGAAACATTATCATGAGAGAAGATGGGAAATATGAGAGTAAAAAGAGTGAGGATGAGAAAGAAGATGGAGGAATGAGTGAAGATGATGTACAACAGCCTAATGATGGTTTTCTTGGGGTAGCTAGAAAGATTCTTGATGTCTATGAGAGTGAAAAAAATAAGAAGGAGAAATACGGTGAAGGTGAGAGTGAAGATGTTGTAGAACTTCCTTTTAATGATGGTTTGATTGGGGTAGTTAGGAGGCTTATGAATATTAATTTGGGAATCAATAGTGATGAACAAAGGGAGAATATATTCCATACTAGGTGTGGGATAAAGGGGAGAACTTGTTCTATGATTATTGATAGTGGTAGTTGTGCTAATGTGGTGAGTTCACACTTGGTAGATATGTTAGGGCTTGCATGCATGAAACACCCTAAGCCTTATAGACTCCAATGGTTGAATGATAGTGGTGAATTAAAGGTCAACAAACAATGCATGATTTCATTCAATGTTTGAAGGTATGAGGATGAAACTCTTTGTGATGTGATTCCTATGCAAGCTTGTCATATCTTGCTTGGTCGTCCACGGCAGTTTGATAGACATACTTTTCATGATGGAAGGCTGAATAGATATTCACTTGAGCTTAATGGCAAGACGTATACTCTTGCACCTTTAACTCCTTCTCAAGTGTTTGAAGATCAAAAGAGGTTGAGGGAATTAATGGGAAAACAAAAGGGAGAGAAAACAAGTGAGCTTGAGGGAAAAGAAAAAAAATTTGGCCAAGAGTTAGAAAAAAAAAAGATGGCCAAGAGAGAGAAAAAAAAGGGTTCGAGTGGAAAAAAAGAGAGCTTCTATATAAAAGCCAAAGAGTGTTTGAGTGCAAGAAAAGAAGGGCTACCCATAATACTACTTACTTACAAAGAAGTCTTGATTAATTTTGAGCTACTAACTTCTTCTTTGCCAAGTAGTGTTACTTCACATTTGCAGGATTTTGATGATATTTTTCCTGATGATATTCCTAAGGGTCTACCACCTTTGCGTGGCATTGAGCACCAAATCGACTTTGTGCCTGGAGCACAAATTCCAAATAGGCCTGCTTATAGGAGTAATCCTGAAGAGACAAAGGAATTGCAAAGGCAAGTTGAAGAATTACTTGAAAAGGGGTTTGTGCGAGAGAGCATGAGTCCTTTCTCTGTTCCTATTCTATTGGTTCCCAAAAAGGATAGATCTTGGAGGATGTGTGTGGATTGTCGAGCTATCAACAAGATAACGGTAAAGTGTCGTCATCCCATCCCTTGTCTTGATGACATGTTAGACCAATTATATGGGTCTAAAATATTTTCTAAAATTGATCTAAAAAGTGGTTACCATCAAATTCGAATGAATCCTGGAGATGAGTGGAAAACTGCTTTTAAGACCAAATATGGGCTTTATGAGTGGTTAGCTATGCCTTTTGGCTTGACTAATGCACCCAGCACTTTCATGAGATTAATAAATCATGTTTTTAAGGATTTTCATGGAAAATTTGTGGTGGTTTATTTTGATGATATCTTGATCTTTTCTAAGATTCTGGATGAGCATGTTGAACACCTAAAAAAAGTTTTTGAAGTTCTAAAAAAACAACAATTGTTTGCTAATCTCAAAAAGTGTACCTTTTGTGTGGATCGTGTTGTATTCTTGGGTTTTGTGGTTAGTTCTAAGGGAGTTTAAGTTGATGAAGAGAAAATAAAGGCAATCAAAAATTGGCCTAAACCTAAGAGTGTAACTGAGATTAAAAGTTTTCATGGGCTTGCTAGTTTTTATAGGAGATTTGTTAGAGATTTTAGCACCATTGCTGCTCCTTTGACTGAAGTCATTAAGAAGGACAAGGTTTTCACATGGGGAAAAGAACAAGATGCTTCTTTTAACTTGTTGAAAGAAAAATTGTGTTCTGCTCCTCTTTTGCAATTACCTGATTTTTCTAAGTCTTTTGAGGTTGAATGTGATGCCTCTGGAAGAGGTATAGGTGCTATTTTAATGCAGGATTCGAAGCCCACCGCATACTTTAGTGAAAAGCTGAGTGGAGCTATATTGAACTACTCAACTTATGACAAGGAGCTATATGCTTTGGTCAAGGCTTTAGCTACATGGCAACACTATTTGTGGCCTAGAGAGTTTGTGGTTAAGACTGACCATGAATCCTTGAGGTACTTGAAGAGCCAAGGTAAGCTTAATCGTAGGCATGCAAAATGGGTTGAATTCATTGAAACTTTCCCATATGTGATTGCTTACAAGCAAGGAAAAGATAATGTGGTTGCTGATGCACTTTCAAGAAGGTATGTATTGGTCTCTACTCTCACTTCTAAATTAATGGGTTTTGATCAAATCAGGGGCCTTTATGCTAATGATTCTGATTTTGGCAAAGTTTTTGCAGAATGTAAGTTGGGCCCTTATGAGAGGTTCACCCTTCAAGATGGATTCCTTTTTAAGGAAAGAAGTTGTGTATTCCTAATTGCTCTTTGCGTGAATTATTTGTTAGGGAAGCACATTGTGGTGGACTCATGGGACACTTTGGAGTTCCTAAAACATTGGATATACTTGCTGAACATTTCTTTTGGCATGGCATGCGAAAGGATGTTGAGAAAGTGTGCTCCCAATGTCTTGAATGTAAACAGGCCAAATCAAAAGTGTTACCACATGGTCTTTATACTCCTTTACCTGTTCCTACTTCTCCTTGGATTGATATTTCCATGGATTTTGTGTTAGGAGTGCCTAGAGCATGGTAAGGACAGTATATTTGTAGTGGTAGACAGATTTTCAAAAATGGCTTATTTTATTCCATGTTTGAAGACTAATGATGCATCGCATGTGGCTGACTTATTTGTGAAAGAAGTGGTTAAATTACATGTTATAGCTAAAACTATTATTAGTGATAGGGATGCTAAGTTTTTAAGTCACTTTTGGAGGGTTCTTTGGGGAAAGTTAGGGACTAAACTACTATTCTCTACATCTTGTCACCCGCAAACTGATGGGCAAACAGAAGTAGTTAATAGGACTTTAGGGAATATGTTAAGGGTTGTTTTAAAGGGAAAATTAACTGTTTGGGAGGAGTATTTGTCCATGGTAGAGTTTGCTTATAATAGAACTATCCATTCTTCTACTAGTAAGTCTCCTTTTGAAATTGTTTATGGATTTAATCCCCTCACCCCCCTTGATTTGCTGCCTCTACCTACTGATATTGTTGATCTTGATGGTAGGAAGAAGGCTGAAATGATGAAGAAGATTCATGAACAAACAAGGCTTGCAATTGAACGGAGGAATGAACAAACAGCCTTAAGGAGAAATAAGGGGTGAAAATCTGTTATTTTTAAGCCCGGAGATCAAGTGTGGGTGCACTTTAGAAAGGAAAGATTTCCTGCCAAAAGAAAATCCAAATTACACCCACGAGGAGATGGGCCATTTGAAGTCCTTGAAAGGATTGGAGACAATGCTTACTAACTTGATCTTCCAATTGAGTATCAAGTTAGTGCAACCTTTTAATGTTTCTGATCTTTCTTTATTTTATGCAACATTGAATTCGAGGACGAATTCTCTTGAAGACGAGGGGAATGATAGCATCCATGGCAGCTCAACATCAACTAAGGAAGCTTTGAAGGTTCCAAGAGTACCCATGACAAGATCTCAAACAAGGAAATATGAAGACAAGATTAATGGGCTGGAATTGGTAATTAAAAGGTGTCTTGTGATGGAAGAAGATCTAAAGCCCAATGAAGACATTTTCTCCAAGTCTTACATCTATTTGGAGGCCCAAATTAAAGTCCAAGAAGAGGTAGAATTGGGCTCAAATCTGTCCCAAAATGGAGAAAAAGATTGCAGCAATTTTTAATTAATTTCTAGAATTATATTTAAGAGTTGTTTAATTCTATGTTGACTTCCTAGGTCTTTGTGTGTGGCAGCCTTCTATGCCATTTAATAGTTGTTTTCTTCTATGTTGACTTATAGGATAATGTGTGTGGTAGTCTTCTAGGCCCTAGGAAGTATCATTTCATTTAATGTTATCTTTGACCAACCCCTTCTTCACTACTATATAAAGGGGCCTTTGTTCATTCATGAAAATCAGATTTTGAAGATTAATATATTGAGAGTTCTTTTGAACCTTTGAGGTAGATTACCTTGAGATTTATCTTTCAACCTAACTAGTTCATAGTTTAAGGTAGTAAGATAATTTCTTTCTTTGATATCTTTGGTTTCTTCTTGGTATTCTTAGAAGGCGATTAGTACTCATACTAATTGTTGTCTAACGTTGCTCACGAAGCGGTCAAGATCCGTTTCCAAACCTGATTAGTTTCTTAAGTAAAGGCATTTGGTTTCTTCAATACCAATTTGTTGTTACTTGGATTCAAATCCGTATCTTTTTAATTTCTGTTTTGTCTTTTTCATCAGTTTCTTAGTTTTTGCTTCCGCATTCTTTTAAGTTAATACTCTAGTTTTGGGATTCCCAACCTCCGTGTTATCATACATTGTGACTTATCTATATTGGTTATGCATTTGAACTTGAGTTCTTGACATATTTTCATATCTTACAAGTTTCATATGGCCTTACATACTCAGTACATTCTTCGTAATGACCTCTCTTGGGGAATTTACCTTACTTGCTGCAGGCGCAGGTACTAGTAGGCCTCCACAGTAGGTTGCCAGTGTTGCAGATCTTTGGTGAGTTCCAGTTAGTTCGGGGCTTCCGAGTCACAATTGTACATATGTTTTGGTGTTGTACATGTTGTATAAAGCGGGGACTTGTCCCGACTTTCAGTTCATTTTGGTCAATGCATTTGTTAGAGGCTTTTGTAGACGGACGTGGGTGTATAAATGTAAAAGGGATATGTCGTTCTTGACTTGGTGGCCTCAACGGCCAAGTTTCGCATATGTATATATATATCATGTCCCATGAATTCCATTGTTGGTATCTATAGCTATTATGTGATTACGAGTTTCTTATGGCATGCATATGATTGAATAGAGACAAAGCTTGGTTCTCTCCGGCCTTATCGGCTACGAGTGCCAATCCGTCCCAATGGGATTCGGGGCGTGACAGCTTTCTCAATAATATCAGGCAATTCAGACAAGTATATGGCAATACAGGAAATCCACCAAGTCAATATAGTGACTAACAACAATAAACTCAATCTTGCCACAATTACTACTTTCTATAGATTTCAACAATTATTTACACAATTTAAATATACCAATAGCCCAAACTACTCATGGGTCCAAATAAAAACAATAATATCAACAGGTTCACTCAAGAAACCCAATATATCAATAACTATATAACCCGAACCACTCAAGAAACCATCAAACACACCAAATTGAGTTTTCAACTATTATTCAACCATCACCTACCTTAATCCAAGCTTTCACTTGCTCTAACGAACTTGACCTTTGACCTTTCTTGTAATTTCAGCTTGATTATGGTCTAAAAACAACAATACGACATATATTCAACCAATGTCCTAACAATATCAAGGATTATAACCTAATCCCAAAACTCCAAGGCCAAAACAATAATCATTCCACCATTGTAGGGTTTTTCTACCTTCATACCATCTTTATTCTACCATATTCATGATTATAAGGATGAATTCTAAGCATGCAACAATATTCATCTATCTTTAACCAAAATCCAAGAGTTTCACCCTATATTCACTAAATTAAACCAGAAATTCAACCTAGGTCAAGTCAAATTCTCCCTTATTCTCAAAACATAGTGATTCTAAGGATTATTCTTCAAAAAGCTAGTTAAACTAGTTGAATTACTTGTCTCAATAAAGAATTTTGGTGGAAATTAGGTTGAAATTGTCAAAAACTGCCTCTCCCAGACCTTGGACGAATATGGAATGAATATAACATTTTTGGTCTATTTTCTGCATTAAACAACATATATATAGCTATAGCGAGATGATTCCAGCTATAGCGACATCACTATAGAGGGATTCACCCTCTATGGTGGGATTCACCCGCTATGGCGAGATTCACCCGCTATGGCGAGATTGACTGACTTAGACTCCGTTATAGTAGGAATATTCCTGCTATAGCGGCTAGTGGTAGCAGTGTGCCTCATGCTATAACAAGCTAGGTGGAGGTAGAAAGTCTAACCATCATAAAAATTTTCTCATTTTATAACACACTTTCAGATATTGACATCCCGAACTAACCCCTAAATGTCAATTGAGATATCTGGAGTACTACTAACCCGAATTCACTTCGAAAAGTTTCTACAGATTTCTTAACATCTTAGCTCTCATAAAATAATATTTCTTAACAACTTAGCTATCATAAAATAATCTCAAATTATTTGATCACCAACCTATCCTTTCCCAGATTAATCTAGACCATACTATACTTAGATTTCATCCAAGACTAGCCTAGCCTGAGATTTCTAAGTCTTTATTTGGGAAGAATCTTAACCAGGATTTTGGCATGCTAGAATATACTGTAACAACAAAAAACATCGTTACAGTGAAATGTTGGGTCTAATTTTGTGATTGGGTGTTTATAAATATCTTCAATTATTGTTTGTTTGAAATGGGTTTAGCTAACTCTTCATTTTTTTTAACGAATATTAGAGGTTGCAAACTCTAATTAGCTTGGATCTCTTATATTGCTTGGAAAAGGGAATAAAGATGAGAATAATTAGTTAACAAGGACTTTAATATTATTCATTTAATAGATATTGCTAGCAATAGAATAGCTAACTTGAGGTATTAGGTTGGTTAGAATTGTTCACACTTTCGAATTTGAAAAAACCTATTGTTAAATATAGTAATAGATCGAGAGATTGTTAATATGACAAAAAATCTAGCTTACCCATTATAATAACAATGTTGAAGCAAGGTCATATTTCCTAATTATAATACTTAGGCCCATACTAGCACATTCTTAAGGTCTCTCTTACTTGATACAAATTCAAAATTCAAGAAGTGTTATTTTCCAATTTATTTTGATTAATATTTATGTGATTCTCATGTTTTGATTACATTAAAAACCCCTCCAAATTTTATTTACTTGTTTAAAGTATGCAACAAATAACGAATTAATACGCTAGTTGGGTAAAAGCTTCAATTTCATTCCCTGTGGGAACGACCTCATCTCATTGAAGTGGACTATTATGTCAACCAACCGTGTACACCTTTTATTTAGATTGGTCGATTTGGGTACGTTAATGATTAATATACCTACCGACTAGATGAATCACAGGGTTGATATTATGGTTATATGCTCTCTTCCCTCTAACCTTCTACCCAAACTTTACTCATAACTATATCGTTGATAGGGGATAGGTGAACCAATTTGAATCCATTAAGTTATTTTTTTGTATTTGACCTAGGTAGGGAAATATAAGTACATTTCCATCCTAAATGCAAATCCATCCATATACACACCCTACTCTTCTTTATGCACATTCCATTTATAGCCTAAATTAATATTTGATGTGCAAACTATGGCGACAAACTTAAAAAGAGGGCCTTTAGCCACTTATAATTATATTACAAAACAAGAATGTATCAAGAACAATAAAAACAAGGTAAGTAAAGACTGTAGAGTTAACCCTAATGGTAGAGTTGAAGCTCTAAACTCCTGTAGATCTTCCTCTTTTTCTCCTATTTTTCTTGTAGACTTTGAAAACCTAGATTTAAAATGACCTAGGGGTATTTATAGTATTTTAAAATACCCAAGAGACCCTTCAATTCAAACTAGGAAAGTGGGGTAATATTTGCCCCGGTAAAACCTTGCTCGGATTGAGAGCTCCACTAGCTCACCTTGGAGTATGAGGTCCTAGTGCTCTCCTTGGTTTTGACTTTTTCTGTCACGCCCCGAATTCCAATGGGGCGGACTGGCACCCGAAGCCGATGAGGCCCGAGAGAACCAATCTTTGCTCATGTCCAATCATATGCATGTCATAGAGATATAAGATACCATTAGCGGAAGTCATGGAAACATGTAATATATACATATATGAAACTTGGCCGTTAGGGCCACAAAGTCAAAGTGGACACATATCCCCTACATTCATATTCCCACATACGTCAACAAAGCCTCTAACAGATGCATACACAAAACCAACTTAAACTCGGGACAAGTCCCCGTTTTATACAATATTTACAATACCAAAACAAATGTACAACTATGACTCGAAAAGCCCCGAACCAACTGGAGCTCACCAAAGATCTGCAAATGAACGGCAACCTACTGTGGAGGTTTACTAGCACCTGCACCTGCAGCAGGTAAGGTAATCCCCCCAAGGGATGTCAGTACGAAGAATGTACTGAGTATGTAAGGCTCATATGAAACTATATGATATAAGTACTTCAATGAAATAAGAGAATAGTCAATATGAATAAACCATCACTCTATATATGTGGAACCATGTACATTGCTTTCATTCATTTCTTTGCTTCTATGATCATTCATCATCACTTGTACTATATCGTACCCAGGCCCCAACTGATCAGTGGGTCTTAACATAACATAACATTATGTTGGGATCGGCTCGAGCTAGGCTTATGCCTCTAGAACTACCACCCATAAATCAATACATCGGGCTCGGCTCGAGCTAGGTTATTTGTAACACCCCGTACATGTTTACCTTAGTTTTGAGAGCAATAAGCAAAAAAATAAAAATAAAAAAAATTTAAGGGTGGGGCGTACCATGCCGCTCTGGGCTAAAATTTTTAGTCCAGAGGCAACAAGCTGGAGCGCCCAAGAGCGTGCCACGCTGGTTTTGGCCACTTTTCAAAGTTGGAATTTTTCTTAAGTCCCTAGGGTGCCCGGGGACGTATCGAGCCGATTTTTGCCACAATTCTTCTACAACCATGAGAATATACATGAAATGAGTGAAATATTATATTGGTATGATAAAATTACTCGTGAACTGATTTGGCATCAAAATGACGATTTTACCCTTTGGGTCAAAATAGGTCATATGTGGCTAGAATCGTTTGCTTTTGGGATTGAGGCTACGAATATAAATCTCATGAGTGGGAATATAGTTGTAACGTGTATATGATGGATTACACATTGATTTTAGTGGGCTAAGATAATATATGTGTTAATGGGCCAATTTGAGGCCCAAAGTGGAGCCAAAATGAATGGTCCAATGGGTCAAAAAGACCCATTCTTCCATTGACTAGTAAACCCACATGTGAGACTCGATAAGGATGGAATTAAAGGCCTATATAAATAGGCAAATATCAGATTTTAATCCCTAAAACACACATGCTTTCTATTCTTTTTCTAGAATTTTCAAGAACACCTTTTTTGGGCTCTCAAACCCTAAGCCATCTTTGGACAAGGTCACCATCTTCCAAGCTTGGGTAAGTGATTTTTAGTGTACTTTAACATATTATAAGCATGAGAGAATATGTATATCATGTTGGTTATGGTTGGAATTGTTGGACATGACACTTTTGGTTTTTGTGAAAAAAGATGTGTCATTCATGGGATTATAGCTTGAATTTTGACTTGTGCCTTTGATGAAAGAGGATGGTATGGATAAGATATGAACATGTATGGTGTGATTTTCTTACTAAACTTGTTATTTTTCTATAAGTGTAAATTGTGGGATTTTGGCCGATTTGTTGTTGTGAGGTGTATTGAAGCAATTTAATGGAATAATTGTGATATGGTGCTTATGAGAAAGTGTAGAGGAGAGACCTTGTCGTGAAATGCTTTTGGTATGTGATGTTGTGGTCAATGTATAAAATGTTATGGTATTGTGGGCATGAAAAGGGCCATGAATGGTATTGTAAAGGGTGAATAGGGAACTCATGTAACTTATGGTTGTCTTATACACTTGAAATGTAGCTTGTGGTCAATGTATGGCATGAATGGGACATTGTTGGTATGCTAATGCCGTAAATGGTATTGTAGAGAAGGAAATGCCATTTTAAAGATAAACATATAACTCATTGTTGTCATATGCCTTTGTAAGGTAGTTGGTGGTTAATGTTGGTTCCATTATGTACTTGTGATGTAGAGTGAAACGTAAAGAAGGAGCGGAATTGTTGTGCTCACATATTGGATTATGTAATTACATTGGGAAGATAAGGTATGTAAGGTTACTCTGTCCGTATCTTTCTGCAGCACTTAATGTTCATATTGACATTCCACTTGTCCTATTCCAAAATATGCTAAGGTATCTCATTCAAGTTGATGTATATTGCTATCCATACGTTTCTTATTCATTGACCGATTGGTATTCATACGTCTCCTATCCATGGACTGAAATGCTTAAGCTCTCATAATGTTGTTATAACTACTAAAAGAAGTTATTAAGAGGAAAGTGACCACGTAAGGAGAACCTATTCATTCCTAAGTCACGTACCCCGCATTCTTTAGACGTTGTTGTTCATGAGTTACCTAACCATACATGGGTCCAAAGTCCTCATAATAGTATATTCCAACGGAGTCATAACGTTGTGATTCTAGAATAATTATCTCAAGGAGGGTAAGATGTAAAGAGAGGCTAGTTATTCTTGAAAAGCATTCTCCAATCATGTCATGTTCCAAAGTCCAATATTATTATGAATATCTTTGTACCAATCTCATAAGAGTAGTGAAGGAGTTAAGTGCGAATTAATATATCTATTCCTCACAAGTGAGCGTATCACTCTCTTGAGAGTAAGGAAGTGAAGTAAGGTATAGAGGTGTGTTCCCATATTAGCATGATCCTTAAAGTATCAATTTCTCATAAGTGGAGGTGTTAACCTTTCCCAAGTAGAAGTACCAATCTCATAAGAATAATAAGAGGGGTGATGTGCAAGTTAGTATAATCATAAGTGGAGATGTCAATCTCATGAGGTAAAGGAGTGAAGTAAGATGTGTATGTAGGAGTGTACTTCAATTAATGTCATGATCTTTAATGTGTTACTCTCCTAGCTATGTAAAGGGTATAAGATTTGTAGAGAAGAAAGTACGTATGGTTACTATATGTTACATTGAGTATGGATCACAATCTAAAGGGTGTAAGTTCAAGATAGAACAATCTCAATACTATGCTATGTTATTTATTATATCCCATCAAAGGTGGAGGCCCGATACTATATATATTCCACCAAGATGGAGGCCCAGTACTATATACTCATTTATTATATCCCATCAAAGGTGGAGGCTCGGTACTATATATATCCCACCAAGATGGAGGTCCGGTACTATACACATATACATTATATCCCACCAAAGGTGGAGGCCCGGTATTATATACTTACTTATAAGGAGATGATCCATAAGGTATTATGAATCACTAACTAGTTGAGTGAATAATAATAAAGATAGTTGTAAAAGAGATGAGACTATATCCCTTGCATGAATATATAAATATGGAAATTTTGATACGAATGATGAAGATGCGACTGAGTGACCAAGTAAAGAAGTAATAGAAGTAATGAACATGGTTCCATATTCAGGTTGGAGGTCTATTCACATTGATTATTCTCTTACGCTTAATTTCTTGAGAGTATTACTATAGTTTCATATGGCCTTACATACTCAGTACTTTCTTCGTACTGACCCCTCTTGGGGGACTTACCTTACATGCTGCAGGCCCAGGTGTTAGTAGATCTCTGCAGTAGGCGACGAGATATCCTCAGATTGTTGGTGAGCTCCAGTTGCTTTGGGGCTTCCCAAGTCACATGTGTTGATTAGGTTTTGGCATTTTGTAAATATTGTATAGACATGGTCATGTATATATTAGAGGCTTTGTAGACATATGTGGGGTAGCATGAAGGGAAAAGATGTACGTTCATTTTGACGAAATGGCCCTAACGGCCAAGTTTCATATATTGCACATGTTTCCATGCATTCCACTATTGATATTTAATTACAGGAGATAAGATGATATTCATACGCGAACATACATATGAGAGTACACGAGCAAAGATTGGTTCTCTCGGGCCTTATCGGCTCCGGGTGCCAGTCCGGCCCGAATGGGATTTGGGTCGTGACATTATTACATCTAGAGCTGCCACCCATAAACCCATATATCAGGTTAGGCTCGAGCTAGGTTCTTGCCTCTAGAGCTACCCCCTGTCAGGTTTGTTTCGAGCTAGGTTTATGCCTCTAGGACTACCCCCTGATCCAATAATCTTGAGATCGGCTCGAGCTAGGCTTATGCCTTCTAAAGCTACCACCCGTACTCTTGTAACCAACAATTATGCATTACTTCATTTCTTTACTTTTGAGAGATTGATACAAGATCAAGTCCACAACACACAAATAGGCACAACCAGCCACGAAAATCAGCCCACCAACACAAGAATAATAAGTTGAACAACAAGTGCTAGTGAATCGAAATAGCCCCACACAGCTTCACTAGACTTCAAGATCACAAACACAACAACAACAAGATAATAAAAGGATAGATAGCTTGACATACGAGATTACAAGAATAAGGAACCAAACCGTGTATCAAACGATAAGACCCCCTAAGACCCGCAATAACAACACCAAACTCTTATGGTGATCGCTAAGGGAATCAACTCCGCCTTACAACCACCGTTTCTAAGCAAGGATCAATAATGGCTTTTCCAAGCCCTACACTACTTGGCCTTTCCAAGCCCTACACTACATTCTCAAAGAGAGAAGAAGAAGTCTTCAAATATCCATAATGAACTAACTAGAAAATAAGACTAATGAAGCCTATTTATAACTATTACATCACATGACCAAACTACCCTTAATGAAAAGAGGCTCCTATGGAGTGTAAAGAAAAGGCACAAAAAGACCAAAACACCCTTAATAAGGGGCGTTCATGGAGTGTAAGAACTCCTTCTTCACACTTCAACCCTTGCAATTCTTTGGAGCCTCGGGTAGTCATCAAGGCATGCCTCCAAGCAACCTTCCACACACGAATTTGCTTTATTATGTGTCCAAAATGACTTCATGACTTCCCCATGCATACTCTTGGGCCTTTAAGGTGTCCAAAATCAGATTCTCCATGTGTTGGCCACG
This sequence comes from Capsicum rhomboideum, assembly GCA_031232105.1. Classification (NCBI taxonomy): domain Eukaryota; kingdom Viridiplantae; phylum Streptophyta; class Magnoliopsida; order Solanales; family Solanaceae; genus Capsicum; species Capsicum rhomboideum. The sequence continues at coordinate 61,060,524 of CP124718.1, forward strand.
AATGATGGCATCAAAAGTTATGATGGCCATTTGTCTTGTATCAGAGATTGATACAATGACATTCATAATATTATTGGAGCTTTGGAACATAACACTATTGGAACTTTGGAACATGTTCGCAAATTATGTAACACATGAGCAACATTTGATCAATGAATGAGGAACATGTGACTAACAATGGATGACAACCTGAAATGAAATACCTTAGAACATTTCAGAATGGAACAAGGACAATGACAATGCGAACACTATGTGCTGCAGAAGGATACGGAAAGAGGAACCTTACATACCTTATCTTCCCAAAATGAATACACAATCCTAAATGTGAATACAATATTCCATCTCCTTCCTTACGTTTCACTCTACAATACAAGTATATAACGGAGTTTACATTAACCACCAACTACCTTACAAATGCATATGACAACAATGAGTTACATTATTGCCTTAAAATGTCATTTCCCCCTTGACAATACCATTTATGAAGTTATCATACCAACAATACCACAACATTCCATACATTGACCAATACATTATAAACCACTAGCATGTCATACCAAGTTCATACTTTACACTTCTACATCAACACAACATCACAATTATGCCATCAAGTCACCTCAATACACTTCATAACAACATATCGACAACAATCCCACAATTTATACTCATATAAAAATAACAAGTTAAGGAACATAACCACACCATACATGTTGATACTTCATCCATACCATGCACTTTCATCAAAACCCCATGTCTCCTTTCAAGTTTAAATCACCTAGATGACACATCTTTTAACAAAAAGCAAAAGTGCATTACCTACACTTTTAGACATAACTACCATGATCTACATACTCTCCCATGCATATAATATACTAATCCATAATAATAAACACTTACCCAAACTTTCAAATGAGTGATCTTGTCCAAAGAGATGGCTTAGGGTTTGAGGGCTTGAAGAAATATCTTGTAGAAATGTCTAGAATGGCATGTGTGCTTTGTGGAAATAAAATCTGATTTTTGCCACCTTATATATCCCCTCAAGTCATACTTAGCCACTTATTGGCATTAAATGCCATGTTCCCTTGGTCAAAGTGGAAGAATGGGTCATTTGCCCTTTTGGGGCATGCCTTTTAATCCAGTTTGGGCCTTAAATTGAGCCCATTTACACATATTAACTTAGCCCATCAATTTCAATGTGTAATACTCCCATTATGTCATGTTTAAATAATTCCATAATGTCAAGATAATATTCAACTCGCGAGATTCACAGTCGTAGCCGCAATCCTCAAGAATACGCGATTTCTGCCACTCATGGCTTAATTTAACATAATTTGATAAAATACTTGTGACTACGAATTAACCCCAACTTGGATGACAAACTCGCTCGAGATTAGTCCTACTAAGATGGAGTAATGATACCATAACTCAAAAGTCTTATTTATAGAATAATAGTCGAAGAAATATTTTGGCGAAAAGTAACCCGGCACGCCGCCTAGCGCGCCCCAATGCTGCCTATGCCAGAAATTTTTCTGGCATAGGCAGACTGGCACGCTGCCTGCCGCGCCCCAGTGCTGCCTATGCCAAAAAATTTTTGGCCAAAAGCGGCTTGGCACGCCCCTGGGCGCGCCCCACACTTAAAATGTGATTTTCTTCCTTTCTTTGACTTTTCTTTGCGGACGTTAGTACTATATCAATAGTCCATCAAAACCAATACAAAATATGCACTTATTGCTCTCAAAACTGAGGTAAACATGGGTCAAATACGACATATAAAGATGCCCTAGATCACTAAGCAAGTAGGGTCGTAAGGTACGGGGTGTTACATTCTTCCCCCCCCCCCCCAGAAACATTCATCCTCGAATGTTAACAACATCTTTTCAAGTACAACATATGCATCTCTGTTCTTAGCATATATATACACACATCATGCTTATAGATACTTACTTGTTATTGCTCTTCTTCCGCTCTTTGAACTTTCTTTCGTGCGAAATAAATACGAGTACTTTGACTTCATCATTTCTTCCGCTTCCCATGTAATCTCTTCTACTTGTTAATTACTCCAAAGTACCTTTATGGAAGCTACATCTTTATTCCTTCACCTCTTCACTTGTCTATCTAGAATAGCAACAGGTATCTCTTCATAGGTGAGATCCTCCGTAACTTGTACATCTTCAATGGGAGAAAAATGAGATGGATCTCCTATGCACTTTGGAAGCATCGAAACATGAAATACTGGATGAACTGTGGAGAGTTCTTGGGATAGTGCCAATTGATATGCAACTTGCCTAAATTTTTGGACAATTTCATATGTCCCTATATAACGGGGACTCAACTTCCCTTTCTTTCCAAATTGCATTACCCTTTTCATCGGTGACACCTTCAAAAATACCCATTCACTTATGGTGAATTTGAGACCTCTTCTTCTAACATCAGCATAGGACTTGTGTCAACTTTGGGCCGTTTATAGCTGCTGTTGGATCACTTTAACTTTTTCCATAGCCTGATGAATAAGATCTGGTCCAAGTAAAGCAGTTTCACCCGCTTCAAACCATCCTATTGGTGATCTACATTTTCTTCCGTATAAAGCTTCATAAGGTGCCATTTTTAATACTTGAATGATAGCTATTGTTGTAAGAAAATTCAATGAGAGGCAAATGATCATCCCAAGTTCCTTGAAAATCTAACGTGCACGCTCATAGCATATCTTCAAGTGTTTGGATAGTACGTTCTGCTTGTCCATCTATCTGAGGATGGAAAGTCGTACTCAAATTCACTTGTGTACCCAAGTTCTTCAGAAATGATCTCCAAAAATGTGCGGTAAATTGTGCTCCTCTGTCTGATATAATGGAGATCGGAATCCCATGCAATCTCACTACTTCTTTAACATACAATCTTGCATAATCCTCAGCTGTATAAGTGGTCTTGACTGGTAGAAAATGCGCGGACTTGGTAAGCCTATCAATTATGACCCATATAGAATCAAATTTCTGCAGTGTACGAGGCAAACTGTAACACCCCGTATTCTACAGGCACTACTCTTACTTATATGGAAAATGGTACAGACTTATGGCAATAGGTGATGGAATAACTAGTTCTTGGATTCAAGTACAACACCTAGTACATTTTTGAAACTTGTGCGACTAACCTAACATGGATAAAAGTATTTAAACTTGAGATAGTAAGGACATACTTAAGTGTAAATTTAAAGTTAAGTGGTGGATTAAGGTAGGAGGATTAAGACGTTGGAAAAAGGGGAGAACATAAACGAGGTGTTCCGTAACTTAATTAGGATAGTAGGTGTATCATCTACTTAAGCTATTGGGCTGTATTTGGACATCTATTAATGGACTCAATTGAGGCCCAAACTAAGTACATAAAAATGGAAAGATGACCAGCCCAACACTTACTATTAATTCAGGCCCAACAAGACATGATCCAAGTAGAAAAAAGGTTGAGAAAATGGACTGTTTTGGACAGCTTATATAGCCAAGTAGGTGCATCACCTACTTGGACTATTTTTGACCAAGAATTGGCTAAGTATAGCCTTATAAAGTCTGTTCTAAGAGGGAGTATATAAAGCTGAAATGCAGCTTATTTTCTTCACAATTCACTTGCCAAATTCCAGCATTTAAATTAAATTACTCTCTTCTCTCTCAAACCCTAACCAACCACCCCTTTGGACAAATCTTCCACTTGCAAGCTTTGGTAAGTATTTAACCTTATATATTGATGTAATATATGTATAATAGGTTGTGGGAATCACGTTGGTGGTGTTTAAAATGTATAGGGCAGTCCCTTAATTAAGTTGGCAGTCCACTTGTGTTAGTTTTGATGAATTTATCTTCCTTGTGGCTTGGACTTGTATAGGGGCTTAGGTGTTGAAGAAATTAAGTTATGATGATGAAATTCCAGTATATTAAAGTGTGGTTCTTCCCCTGAATCGTTCCTTTTATGTATGGCTTGATGGAAATGTTTATATGTATTGGTAAATGGAACGTTTGTTGTAGTGAAAAGAGAATACTCTTTTGTTATGTTAAACTGAATGTTGGAACTGTTGTGGAATGATTTTGGTATGCTACTGTGTAAGGAAGTATGGTGACCTTATGGGGTGAATATATGGAGTTTCGTTGGAGTGGAAATGTAAAGGATAAACTAGGTAGGTAATCCTACCGGTTTGTAACGGTTATGTTGGTTTGTGGACTGTTTTGGTGGTGTGTGGACTGATTTGGTGTTGTTGTTTTGCAAAAGCAGTAAGTTATAGTGTAATGTTGTGGAATAATGTTATTTGGTAGTATAATGAAGGTAGGAGTGATGCACAATGTGTTTTGGAGGTTGGATAGTTTCTACTTTCCGTTAAGCACCTACTTACCGTCTTGTGAACTTATAATGTAGCTAGCCATTAATGTTTGCTCCATTATGTACTTGTGTTGTAGAGTAACACATAAGGAAGGAGCTGAATCAGTGTAGTTACATATTGGGAAGATAAGGTATGTAAGGTTACTTTGTCCGTACCTTTCTGTAGCATATAATGTTCACATCGACGTTACACTTGTCCTATTCCGAGATGTACCAAGGTATCCTATTTCCGATTATCAATGGTTATTGTCACATGTTTCCTATTCATTGCACAATGGAGAATCTTGTTTCATAGTCAGTGCTAAGGTTCCAAAGGTCCAACAAAGTTGTGTTCCAATGTTCCAATAGTGATTATATTCATGTCTCTATTATGTTCCAAAGTTCAAAGTGAGATTATAATTATCATTGTATCAACCTCATTGTACCAATCTCAAAGTAAAGAACAAAGTAATGCATTTGTGGTCAATGATCAAGTATGGGTGGCAAGTCTAGGGGCATAAGCCTAGCTCGACTCGATCCCGATGTATTGATTTATGGGTGGCAGGTTTAGGGGCATAAGCCTAGCTCGACCCGATCCCGATACATTGATTTATGGGTGGCAGGTCTAGGGGCGTAAGCCTAGCTCGACCCGATCCCAACATGACGATATGTTATGTAAAGACCCACTGATCAGTCGGGGCTCGGGTACAGTATGACACATGTAATGACAAGTAAGCATTGAAGGAAAGAAGCAATCAAAATAATACACATGGTTCCCAAAATACAGAATGGTTATTTATTCATTGGATTATTCATATGTATCTGAGTTCATTGAAATATTCATGTGTTGTATAGTTTTATATGAGCCTTACATACTCAGTACATTCTTCGTACTGACCCCTTTGGGAAATTTACCTTACTTGCTGCAGGCGCAGGTTCTAGTAGACCTCCACAGTAGGTTACAGGATATTTACAGCTTTTGGTGAGCTCCAGTTGTTCGGGGCTTTCTCCAGGTCACAGTTGTACATATGTTTTGGTGTTGTACATGTCGTATAAAGCGGGGACTTGTCCCGACTTTTAGCTCATTTTGGTCAATGCACTTGTTAGAGGCTGTTGTAGACGGATGTGGGTATATGTATATAAGATGACGCATGAAGTCTTATTTTGATGGCCTCAACGGCCAAGTTTCACATATGTATATTTGTATATGTCATATGTTCTATGAATTTTCGTTGTTAGCATAATAAGTCCTCATTTGTCAAGAGTGTTTCTGATGGCATGTATACGAATGCACATAAGTACAGGTTGGTTCTCTCGGGCCTTATCGGCTACGGGTGCCAATCACGTCTCGATGGGATTCGGGGCATGACACAAACCTATGATGAAATCCATGTTAATCATATCCCATTTCCAGACTGAAAGATTGATACATTGCAGGTAACCTCCCAGTTTCTGATGCTCTACCTTTAAATGTTGACAATTTGGGCATTGAGCTATAAATTCTGCAATGTTCTTCTTTATGTTTCCCCACCAATACATTTCCTTCAAATCATGGTACATTTTGGCATCTCCCGGATGAAGAGAATATCGTGAATGATTCGCCTCTATCATAATTTGTTTCCTCAGCTCATCTATATCCGGTACACATAATCTACCTTGGCATTGAAGTACCCCTTCTTGTGTAAAATCAAAGGCCTTAGTCAGACCCTGTTGTACATTTTCTTTCAGCTGTAATAACATAGGATCCGCAACCTGCTTCTCTTTCACTTCAGCTAGTAATAAAGATTCTGCCGCATTTTTTACAATAACCCTTTTATCTGAGGATTCAAGAAGATGAACCCCCAAGCTGGCTAATTGATGTAGATCCCTAACTAAGTCTTCCTTTTCCGTCAATTTGCCACTCGTGCCTCCTATTACCTTGCGTCTCAATGCATCAGCTAACACATTTGTTTTTCCTGGATGATAGAGAATATCGATATCATAGTCTTTTAAGAGCTCTTGCCACCTTCGTTGCCTCAAATTGAGTTCCTTCTGCTTAAAGATATATTGCAAACTTTTGTGATCTGTGTAGATATCAACATGAACTCCATACAAATAATGACGTCATATCTTTTGATACAACATCAAGTCCACAATATGAAGATTTCAGCAACAATAATAAGATGAACAACTATCACAAGAACAACAAGTTGAACAACAAGTGTTAGTGAATCGAAAGAGCCCCACACGGCTTCACTAGACTTCAAGATTATAAACACAAGCTTAACAAGATTACAAAAAAAAAGATAGATAGCTTGACATACGAGATTACAAGAATAAGGAACCAAACCGTGTATCAAACGATAAGACCCCCTAAGACCCGCAATAATAACACCAAACTCTTATGGTGACCGCTAAGGGAATCAACTCCGCCTTAAAACCACCGTTTCTAAGCAAGGATCAATAATGGCTTTTCCAAGCCCTACACTACTTGGCCTTTCCAAGCCCTACACTACATTCTCAAAGAGAGAAGAAGAAGTCTTCAAATATCCATAATGAACTAACTAGAAAATAAGACTAATGAAGCCTATTTATAACTATTACATCACATGACCAAACTACCCTTAATGAAAAGAGGCTCCTATGGAGTGTAAAAAAAAGGCACAAAAAGACCAAAACACCCTTAATAAGGGGCGTTCATGGAGTGTAAGGACTCCTTCTTCACACTTCAACCCTTGCAATTCTTTGGAGCCTCGGGTAGTCATCAAGGCAAGCCTCCAAGCAACCTTCCACACACGAATTTGCTTTATTATGTGTCCAAAATGACTTCATGACTTCCCCTACTCTCGGGCCTTCAAGGTGTCCAAAATCAGATTCTTCACGTGTTGGCCACGAATGATGGCATCAAAAGTTATGATGGCCATTTGTCTTGTATCATCCTCCCCTCCTTGAAAAGGTTTCGACCTCGAATCCAAACCTTGCAAAATTGAAGAAAGGACAAACAAATACAAACTCCTAATGGCATGAGGGTTAGGGTTAGCACAATAAATTATCTCAACATGCCAAGGTTGCTTATACTTGCAATATAACCAAGGATCCTTTGAATTAAATATTAAAAACTTATTAAAATATGCACAAAGGATTTGGCTATTTAAATCACCAAGAGATAAGGAAACTACAAAGGTCCTAATGGCATCAAATAATCCACAAGGTAAAACTACCTTCATCTTAGGAGCCATAAGACACAATTGCTTCTTTATCTCTTTAAGAGACCACACCAAGGGTGGAGCCTCAATTGGTTCTAATGTCCACAAGATCCATATAGCCTTATCATTCATACAAGTGGACAAACCAACAAATTTCCTACCTCTACATAAAACAAATCCAAAACTAGCATGGATGTCATCATAGGCAAAGAGGTAGTATAGGAAAGAATCAAGTGTAAAGGCATACAAGGGTGAAGACAAAGCATTTAAGCACATCCACATTCTTTCCTTCAAGCAAATAGAGAACTTGGCATCCACAAGTTGAGATTCTTGTAATTTAAACACAATTGTGTCAAGCAAGGATGCACATTTAGAAACATTACCCCAAGGAAACAATGACACTTTTGCTCTCGGGTTTTCAAGAATGACACTTTGCTTGTCATGTAGACCAAGCAACAAGTTGGGGGCGCCAACATCACCATTTCTATATTTGGCACCGGGGTCAAATAGAAAGAGTAGCCATAGACACGGGTCTAGACAATACTCCCTTTCCCCATAAGCTTCACCCAAACTACAAGATATACTCTCTACAATAGCATACATATCATCAAACGCAAATAGAGAGTGGAGAATGGTATCACTCAAGTCAAGTTCAACTAAGGTATCCTCATGTGAGTACTCACTACCAGTTTCAACATCATCACCATGAGTACTCTCAACGATAAGGTCACACATAGTAGAAGAAGTAATTTCCAAATAATGGACACCTTCCCTTTCTATGGAAGTACCCTCAAGTAGACACATACCACCACTAAAGTCTAAGGAATTATTACTTAAGTCTTTACAAGCAAGCAATTCATCCTTATAGTCATCAAACATGGGTGGGGTGTCATACAAAGGATCACAACCACAATCAATTTTTCAAGGAAAAATCACTTATTGGGTTTCTTAAGAATTCAAGCAAATCAAAATTATCATCACCCAATTGATCATTCCTTTCCAAGACCTCACATTCCCTTCCCTTAAGAGTACTCTCATCTCCCAAGAAGAGATTTCCATCTTTAGGAGGAATGTTTTTACACCATAGTGGGTTGGCATATAGGCTATAGCTTTCAAGACAAGCTATACCTTCCACGTCATTCTCACCACTAGGTTCTTTAGGACTGAACTCATCATCTTCAAACAAGATATTGTACTTAAAGAGAGAAGGATCTATCCATGAAGAGGATATAGAACATGCAAATCCATTCTCTAAAAGATCATTATCAAGTACCTTAAGAGTGAACCGCTAACCAACTCACTAAAAGCTATAAGCTGGTAGTGGAAGGCGCAACCCACCCTTTATAGGCCCTGAAACAGGCGGGGACGAACCCCATCCACACCCCCACCAAGGCCAACCCGGGACACATCCCTCTTTCAGGGGTGCCCCCCCCCTTTGAGGGCCATCATTCCCCCTTTCTTTGGAAAGGTTCATCCTCAGACCTGCGCATGGTGTAAATGGGATTCGAACTCGCGACCTCCGCTCTGATACCAAATGATACAAGATCAAGTCCACAATATGAAGATTTCAGCAACAATAATAAGATGAACAACTATCACAAGAACAACAAGTTGAACAACAAGTGCTAGTGAATCGAAAGAGCCCCACACGGCTTCACTAGACTTCAAGATTATAAACACAAGCTTGACAAGATTACAAAAAAAAAAAAGATAGATAGCTTGACATACGAGATTACAAGAATAAGGAATCAAACCGTGTATCCAACGATAAGACCCCCTAAGACCCGCAATAACAACACCAAACTCTTATGGTGACCGCTAAGGGAATCAACTCCACCTTACAACCACCATTTCTAAGCAAGGATCAATAATGGCTTTTCCAAGCCCTACACTACTTGGCCTTTCCAAGCCCTACACTACATTCTCAAAGAGAGAAGAAGAAGTCTTCAAATATCCATAATGAACTCCCTAGAAAATAAGACTAATGAAGCCTATTTATAACTATTACATCACATGACCAAACTACCCTTAATGAAAAGAGGCTCCTATAGAGTGTAAAGAAAAGGCACAAAAAGACCAAAACACCCTTAATAAGGGGCGTTCATGGAGTGTAAGGACTCCTTCTTCACACTTCAACCCTTGCAATTCTTTGGAGCCTCAGGTAGTCATCAAGGCAAGCCTCCAAGCAACCTTCCACACACGAATTTGCTTTATTATGTGTCCAAAATGACTTCATGACTTCCCCTACTCTCGGGCCTTCAAGGTGTCCAAAATCAAATTCTCCACGTGTTGGCCACGAATGATGGCATCAAAAGTTATGATGGCCATTTGTCTTGTATCATCTTTAAAGCAAATACCACCGCTGCTAACTCAAGATCATGTGTGGGATAGTTTCTCTCGTCTGGCCGCAACTGTCGTGAAACATACGCTATGACATTACCGTGCTGCATCAATACACACCCTAGGACAACTCCGGAAGTATCACAATATACTGCATAACCTTCGGTGCCTTCCGAAAGCACCAATACCGGTGTAGAAGTCAATTTATCTTTCAGCTCTTGGAAACTTTTCTCCCATGCCTCATTCTAATGAAACTTCACTGCCTTGTGTGTTAACTTCATTAAAGTGCAGCAATGGAAGAAAACCCTTCAACAAACCTTCGATAATAGCCTGTCAATCCTAGAAAACTACGAATTTCCATAGGCGTCGTAGGCCTTGGCCGATTTTTCACCGAATCAATCTTTTGCGTATAACCCTGTATCCCTTCATCTGATATAATGTGACCCAAGAATGCGACGGATTTCAATCAAAATTCACATTTAGAGAACTTTGCATACAACTTACGCTCACGGAGAATTTGCAACACCTGTCGTAAGTGATTAACATGGTCCTCTTGTGGTTTTTAATAAACCAGGATGTCATCTATAAACACCGTCACGAACACATCATTGCCCGTATATGCTTCTTGTTTGTTCCTTTTTTGCTTCTTTCACCTAAAACACATCATATAAGTACCAAATCCTCTTTTACCATTGATCAATTGGTCATTTATATCGTATTCCTTACAAGTTTATAAAGCAACGAAGAATAAAGTAAAGTAAAGGATGTAAAGTACATGATTCCAAAAATTCACGCAAAGGTGGTCTTTTATCCTTGTTTATAAGGCGATATATTGATATCTGATTTCATTGAGCTCTTGTCTTACCTATGGTCACTTTATGCCTTACATAATACATTCTTTCATACTAATGTCCCTCATGGGGGACACCGTGTTTCATGCCACATGTACAGGTACTCCAGCTAGTAGACCTCCTTAGTAAGGAGCACTGGAAACTCACTTGCGGTTGGTGAGTTTCAGGTTGATTTGGAGTTTTACTAAGTATTTGGTATATATTTTGGTATTGTACAGTAGTTCAGGATAAGGCGGTGTCCTGACATGTTCGTCGATCATATAGAGGCTTTATAGACTAATGTATAAAGTGCAGTTATGTTTTGTCTCGTATCAGTTGTGGCCCCAACGACCAAGTCATGTATATGTGGTTTGGGCCTATCTATGTTGGTCTTTTATTACTATAGCTTATATATATTTGTCAAAGCCTCTTTACTATCATAGTTATTTGCATGGACAGTAAGGCTATAAGTTGGTTCTCTCGAGGTTTTAGGGTGTCGGGTGCCTGTCCATCTCAATGGGATTTGAGGTATGACAAAAGTGGTATCAGACCAGGTCATCCTAGGGAGTTTACAATGCCCTGTGTTTGTAGAGTCTCACTTATAGGCGTGTTTTGTACCACATCTATAAGTAGGAGACTACAGGACATTTAGGAGTTGTTTCATTTTTTCATTCCTTAGATCGTACAATAGAGCCAATGTTGTTGGTTGAATTGTATTTAACCTTGAATATTTTTTTCTCTTAATATTGTGAAGATGCCAATTACAAGAAGGAGTAAGAATAAGAGTAGATGTAGATGTCAGAGAAGGGACCAACAAGTCCCTACCTAGACAAGCTAATCAAAGTGAGGCTCAAGATGAGTTTACAACACAAACTTCTTCTACTCCACCTCCAGAAGAGCAAAGAAGGAGAGCAGTACCCCCAGAATCACCTATTAATGCTACTAAACTATATTTAAGAAATGTGGTGCAATTGTTGTCTCATATAGTTACTGCACAAGGTCAAGGACAAACTGGTCCAACTATGGGTACTAGTGGTATAGATAGAGCAGTTAGTCTATGGACACAACATTTCCTCAAATTGGACCCTCCCTCATACCGGCTCAGATCCTAACAAAGACCCACAAAACTTTATTAATCATATTCAAAGGGATTTGGATGTTATGCATGTATCTGGTAATGATATAGTTGAGCTAGCAGCATATAGATTAAAGGGGGTGGCTATATTATGGTATGAAGCTTGGAAAAAATCTAGGGGTATAGGTGCGCCTTCAGCTAGTTGGAAAGATTTTATAGCACCATTTTTTGTTCATTACCTTCCATTTGATATCTAGGAGGCCCGTGTAGATCAGTTTTTAAACCTTCTCCGAGGGTTATGAGCATGAGGGAGTACAATCTCCAATTTAATTCTTTGTCCAGGTATGCTCCTAATGTAGTAGATACTATGGAGGATAGAGTTCATTAATGTGGATAGATTGGATCCATATATGGTTAGAGATTGTACTATTTTTACTTAGAATCAAGGCATGGATATAGCAAGAATACAGACTTTTGCATAAAATATGGAGGATTAAAGGTAAAAAAGAAGGATACAAGAGAAGGAAAGTGGGCACTCCAAGAAGGCCAGATCTACGGGACAGTTTTTTCCATCTCAAAGTGAGTTCATGCCAGTCTCAATTTTTGGGTATACCACCTAGGCCATCATTTTCATACTCTACAGTAAGTGCTCCACCCCAGTTCCAAGGGTTTAGGAGAAATCAATTTGAGCAAAGAAGTGTGAGTTAAGGTTCACAAGTAGCGGGGTACCAAGAGCAGGAAAGTACAACCCTATTAAGCCCTCCTAGACAACTTTGTAAACAATATGGAAGTAATTATTTATGTGCATGTCAGCTTGGGACAAATACCTTTTATTAGTATGGCACACCAGGACACATAATAAGAGATTGCCCAAAAGGGGTATGGTTGACATGGCACGACCAACTGGATCGACTATTGCATTGTCACCATCGATGCCTTCTTTAGGTAGGGGTCAAAAGATGCCTACCAGTCATGATAGAGGTGGTAGAGAAGCAACTAGTTCTAGCGGAGTTTGGAATCATACATATACTCTAGCAGATCGACAAAATTTGTAGGCTTCTCCAAATGTGGTTACAAGTACATTGTCCATATTTTCACATAATATATATCCATTAATCGATCCTGGCTCTACCCTATAATATGTCACTCCATTGATTGCTGGAAAGTTCAAGAGAATACTGGAATAACTGGTTAAGCCATTTGAAGTGTCTACACAAGTTAGCGAGCCTATTATTGCCAGAAGAGTGTATCGTGATTGCATAGCAACTATTTGTGATTTTGATACATTGGCTGACCTTGTTGAGCTAGATATGGTAGATTTTGATGTTATAATGGGTATGGATTGGTTGGCTTCTTGTTATGCTGTAGATTTTAGAACTAAGAGTGTACATTTCCATTTTCAAAAAAGGTAGTCCTTAAATGGAGGGGTAATATTGGGATACCAAAAGGTAAGTTTATTTCTTATTTTAAGATAAAGAAGATGATGTCCAAAGGATACATATGTTATCTAGTGAGACTGAAAGATATAGATTTGGAGCCACCAACTCTTCAATCTGTTCCAGTGGTAAATGAATTTCTTGACTTATTTCCTAAATATCTTCTGGGTTTGCCTCCATAATGAGAAATAGAGTTTAGTATTGATGTGATTCCATGTACTCAACCTGTCTACGTCCCTCCATATAGAATGGCCTAACAAAATTACGAGAGTTGAAGGAGTAATTACAAGACTTTCTCAAAAAGAGATTCATAAGGCTTAGTATATCCCCTTGGGGTACACCCATGTTATTCGTGCGTAAGAAAGATGGCACATTAAGAATGTATATCGACTAGCGACAACTGAATAAGGTGAAAATTAAGAACAAATGTCCCCTTCCTAGAATTGATGATTTATTTGATCAATTATAAGGTGCTAAGTATCTCTCAAAGATCGACTTGAGGTCTGGCTACCACCAATTGAGGGTCAAAGAGAAAGACATACCCAAGATAGCTTTTCAAACACGGTATGGTCATTATGAGTTTTTAGTTATTTCATTTGGACTAACAAATGCACCAACAACTTTCTTGGATTCGATGAATAAAGTGTTCAAGCCATTATTTGATGTGTTTGTGACAGTATTTACAAATGATATTCTAGTGTATTCAAGATTAAAAGAGGACCATGCTAATCATTTGTAGTAGGTGTTATAGATTCTTTGTGATCGTAAGTTATATGCAAAGTTCTCTAAATGTGAGATTTGGTTAACATAAGTGGCATTCTTGGGGTATTTTGTATTCGATAAAGGAATAAGGGTTGATTCTCAAAAGATAGAAGCCGTGAAGAACTAGCCAAGACCCACAACACTGACGGAGGTTCATAGTTTCTTAGTCTTGGTAGGTTATTATAGAAAGTTTGTTAAAGGGTTTTCTTCCATTTCTGCACCACTAAATAAGCTAACACATAAAACTACCAAGTTTCAATAAAATGATGCTTGTGAAGGAAGCTTCTAAGTGTTGAAGAATAAGTTGTCTTCCACACCTGTATTGGTAGTTCCAGAAGGTACAGAGGGGTATGCACTATATTGTGATGCTTCGGAAGTGGGTCTAGGATATGTATTGATTCAGTATGGTAAGGTAATAGCCTATACCTCCAGACAGTTGTGACCGCATTAGAGGAATTATCCAACACATGATCTTGAGCTAGCAACAATTGTATTTTCTTTAAATATATGGTGCCACTACTTGTATATGGTTCATGTTGACATATGTACTAACCATAAGAGTTTATAATATATCTTCAAGCATAAGGGCTTAAATCTAAGGCAGCAAAGATGGCTTAAGCTATTAAAGGACTATGACGTTGATATCTTGTATCATCCGGGGAAAACAAATGTGGTAGACTATGCTTTAAGTCATACTACAATGGAAAAAACTTATAGGTTGTCAATGGAAAGGCAAGGAATAGCTAAGAATGTACACCAACTAGCTAATTTGGGGGTTCTCCTTCTTGAAACTCTGTATGATGGGATTATTATGCATAATACGGCAAAATCTTCATTAGAAGCTGAAGTAAAAGAGAAGAAATATAAGGATCTTGTTATATTACAGCGTAAGGAAAATGTAAAGCTTGGTATGACTTGGGAATTTGAGCTTCCACAAAATGGAGTACTCTAGTGTAAAAACAGATTGTGTGTACCTAATATTGATGGTCTAAGAAAGAGGATTATGGTGGAAGCACACCAATTGTCAATTTGAAAAGAAAGATGGAAATTCCAAAAGAAGCTAAAGTCAAGAAGGATTGACGAATGAATGGAACGAACAAGTCTTGCAATGGAAATTCCAAAAGAAAGCTAAAGTCATGAATGGAATGATGAATGGCATGAACAAGTCTTGCCATGAAAATTCCAAAAGAAAGCTACAGTCAAGAATGGATGGACCTCCATAATCTATTTAGATTTTCTGAAAAAAATTTAATTTCTACTAGCTTCTTCCTTATCAAGTCTTTCCCAAGTAAAAGAAGCAGACTCTAACTTGCAAAATTTCTCATGTTGCAGGACTGCGACATTCGTTCTGATTGAATCATTCAAACTATCTTCAAATCTTCCGCACTTATCTTTTTCCTTATTAATAATACTTCCAGCATAGCGAAAAAAGCCTAAGAAACTTTTGTTGATGCTCAGCAATAGACATACCTCATTGCTTTAAATTTAGAAACTCCTTTTTGTTTGCATCACAATAAACAGGTGGGACATGCTTCATATAGAATTCCTTAACAAAATCATTCCAAGTAAGAACTGGAGGTTTTTCCTTAGCATTTGGTACACTTACCCACCAGTCGTAAGCATCCTTTTGTAACAGAGAGATAACATACTTAAATTTGGTAGTAATTGAACACTCCAATTGCTTAAATACCCTCTTCATGCGCTCAAGCAATTGTTCAGCATTGTTAGGATCAACAGTACTTTCAAACTCAACTCCACCCATCTTTCTCATTTTCTCAAAGTTTATCCAATGGGGATCATGTATTGTTTCATCCAAGTGGTGGAAGAATTCAGCTATCTATTGAATTGGAGGATTCAGAACATGAGTACTATGACTCGTGTGAGGATGTTGTTTAGCTCTTTCACCCAGATTATTCCCAACTTCAGATCCACTGGTATGTGGGAAATTAAGATCAGAAAAACATTCTCCCATTCCTTCTAGTGTGTGAGGTTGGGCATTACAGTTGCTCGAACCTTCACAAGCTACTTCTATAGGTTTATTAGAAGAAGAGGCCATAACTTAATTCCTTCAAAATAGAAGATCACATTACATTAGGGACATGTACATGATGTATATATGTATACTAGATACAATAAAAATATTAGTTATGTAAGCGAGTAAATGCTATAATATTAGCCATGTAGGAGCTATCGTTAACCGTCATACCCCAATCTGAGCTAACCAGGGTCCAACTTGTAACCCCAACTGGAAGAGTGTTTAGTACCTTTCCAAGGGTACGAACACTAACTTACGTGGATCTACTAAACTGATGTCCTAAAGGACTAAGGTATTAAGCATGGTCTGACGGGTGACCCCTTTAAAACCTACGGTGGTGCCGTAGTTCTGGGACTTAGGGAATTCTACTAAAGGTCTCAGCCTAACTAATGCATGAGACTGCATCCCTGCGTCCACTCGATGCTAAGTACTAGTCCAAACTGGATGACTCAAATAACTAAAATGCTCAATAATTGTAATATTTTGAATACAAAAAATAAATACATTATCTGATGGCATTAAAAATTTGTAAACTGAAGGATAGAACACTCATAAATATATATACATGAACTCCAAGGTCATCGGGTGTTGATAACACGACATCTCTGAAGGATGCAACTATCATGATGATTTCTATAAACTGAATAAAGTAAGGAACTATATGGCTCAAGTTCAAAATTTATGGATTTAACAATATAATTAGGGTTGATAATTTGGGACGGGTACTAGTACTGAAATTCATGGTAAAACATGGATTACCACTCATTAATACCAAGGGAATGAGATATTAAGGAATTTACAACCTTCATGAACCCTAAGTTCTAAAAAAGGAATTAAACTTGAGAAATTAGGTTAACTTTGGGACTCAATGGGTGAAAGGAAACCCAAGGATGAAATCCCACATATCTGGAGATGAAAAACTTTGGAAAATCCTTGAAATCGAAAGCTTGAAGTTGAAAACCCTAACTCATCTTAGGGAAGAAAAATCACTTCTTTTTGCCCTGAAATTCTTAAGTGTTAAGTGTTTTATATGTAATGAGGGATTAGGGAAATATTATGCTTAATAATACACCTTGAAATGGCTTGAACGATGTAGTTTTGATGTTAAAAGAGTGGGAAAATATTGATGTCCCCTTTCAATTCATAAATGAAAGGCTCCAGGAAGGTCATATAGTTGTTGCACAAGGTCAAGTACAAGCTGGTAAAACTATGGGTACTAGTAGTGTAGATAGAGCAGTTAGTCTATGGACACAACATTTCCTCAAATTGGACCCTCCCTCATTTACCCGGTCAAATCCTAATGAAGACCCACAAAACTTTATTGATCATATTCAAAGGGCTTTGGATGTTATGCATGTATCTGTTGATGAGATAGTTGAGCTAGCAGCATATAGATTAAAAGGGGTGGCTATATTATGGCATGAAGCCTGGAAAAAATCTAGGCGTATAGGTGCACCTTCTGTTAGTTGGAAAGTGTTTATAGTGGCATTTTTTTTCATTAACTTCCATTTGATATCTGGGAGGCCTATGTAGATCATTTTTTATAACTTCTACAAGGGAATATAAGCGTGAGGGAGTATAGTCTCCAATTTAATTCTTTGTCCAGGTATACTGCTAATATAGTAGCTACTATGGAGGATAGAGTTCATCAATATGGATAGATTGGATCCATATCTGGTTAGAGATTGTCCTATTGTTGCTTTGAATAAAGAAATTGATATAGAAAGAATACAAACTTTTACGTAAAAAATGGATGATCAAAGGCAAAAAAAGACATAAGAGTAGGAAAGAGGGCACTCTAAGAGGGCCAGATCTATGGGGCAGTTTTTGCTATCTCAAAGTGAGTTCATGCCAACCTTGGTATTTTAGTAGACTACCTAGGACATCATCTTCATACTTTACAACAAGTGCTCCTGATAACATGGAGGTTGGGAATTCCAAAACTAGAGTATTAACTTAAAAGAATACGGAAGCAAAAACTAAGAAACTGATGAAAAAGACAAAACAGAAATTAAAAAGATACGAATTTGAATCCAAGTAACAACAAATTGGTATTGAAGAAACCAAATGCCTTTACTTGAGAAACTAATCAGGTTTGGAAACGGATCTTGACCGCTTCGTGAGCAACGTTAGACAACAATTAGTATGAGTTCTAATCGCCTTCTAAGAATACCAAGAAGAAACCAAAGATATCAAAGAAAGAAATTATCTTACTACCTTAAACTATGAACTAGTTAGGTTGAAAGATAAATCTCAAGGTAATCTACCTCAAAGGTCCAAAAGAACTCTCAATATATTAATCTTCAAAATCTGATTTTCATGAATGAACAAAGACCCCTTTATATAGTGGTGAAGAAGGGGTTGGTCAAAGATAACATTAAATGAAATGATACTTCCTAGGGCCTAGAGACTACCACACACATTATCCTATAAGTCAACATAGAAGAAAACAACTATTAAATGGAATAGAAGCAAAGACCTAGGAAGTCAACATAGAATTAAACAATTCTTAAATATAATTCTAGAAATTAATTAAAAAATGTTACAGTCTTTTTCTCCATTTTGGGATAGATTTGAGCCCAATTCCACCTCTTCTTGGACTTTAATTTGGGCCTCCAAATAGATGTAAGACTTGGAGAAAATGTCTTCATTGGGCTTGAGATCTTCTTCCATTACAAAACACCTTTTAATTGTCAATTCCAGCCCATTAATCTTGTCTTCATGTTTTCTTGTTTGGAATCTTGTCATGGATCCTCTTGGATCTTCCAAAGCTTCCTTAGTTGATGTTGAGCTTCGATGGATGCTATCAGCTCCACCCCAGTTCCAAGGGTTTAGGAGAAATTAGTTTGGGCAAAGAAATGAGAGTGAAGGTTCACAAGTAGCAGGGTACCAAGAGCAGGGAAGTACAACCTAATTAAGACCTCCTAGACAGCTATGTAAACAATATGGAAGGAATTATTTAGGTGCATGTCGGCTTGGGACAAATATATTTTATTGGTGTTATACATCGGGACATATAATGAGATATTGCCCAAAAAAGGGCATGGGTGACATGGCACGACCTACTGGATTTACTATTACATTGTCATCATCGATGCCTGCTTTAGGTAGGGTTGAACAGATGCCTACTGGTTATGATAGGGGTGGTAGAGGAGCAACTAGTTCTAGCGGATTTCATAATCATACATATGCTATAGCGGATCGACAAAATTTGGAGGCTTCTCCAGATATGGCTACAAGTACATTGTCTATTTTTTTACATAATATATATGCATTAATCAATCCTAGCTCTACACTCTATTGATTGCTGGAAAGTTCAAGAGAACACTGGAATCACTGGTTAAGACATTTGAAGTGTCTACACAAGTTAGCGAGTCTATTATTGCCAGAAGAGTTTATTATAATTACATAGTAACTGTTTGTGATAGTGATACATTGGCTGACCTTGTTGAGTTAGAAATGGTAGATTTTGATGTTATAATGGGTATGGATTGGTTGTCTTCTTGTTATGCCACAACAGATTGTAGAACTAAGAGTGTGCATTTCTATTTTCCAAAAAATGCAGTCTTTGAATGGAGAGGTAATATTAGGGTGCCAAAAGGTAAGTTTATTTCTTATTTTAAGACAAAGAAGATGATGTCCAAAGGATACATATGTTATTTAGTGAGACTGAAAGGTATAGATATGGAGCCACCAACTCTTCAATTTGTTCCAGTGGTAAATGAATTTCTTGACTTTTTTCCTAAAGATCTTCTGGTTTTGCCTCTAGAATGAGAAATAGAGTTTAGTATTAATGTGATTCCAGGTACTTAACTTATCTACGTCCCTCTATATAGAATGGGCCCGATAAAATTATGAGAGTTGAAGGAGCAATTACAAGACTTGTACAAAAAGGGATTCATGAGGCCTAGTATGTCTCCTTGGGGCACACCGATGTTATTCGTGCGTAAGAAAGATAGTTATCACGCCCCGAGTTCCAACGAGGCGGACAGGCACCCGAAGTCGATGAGGCCCGAGAGAACCAATTTTTGCTCATGTCCATTCATATGCATGTCATTCAAGAAACATCATCATCACTTATACATAATAGATACTAGTAGCGGAAGTTATGGAACCATGTGCTATATATATATATATGAAACTTGGCCGTTAGGGCCATTACGTAAAAATGAACACACCTCTCTTACAATCATTCTCCCACATAAGTCTACAAAGCCTCTACAGATACATAACCATAACAAACCTAGAGTCGGGACAACATCCCGCACTATACTCATGTACACTATCAAACAAATGTGTACAAACCAATAGCTTTTCACACCAATTTCCTCTTTTACATGTTCTCAATAACACAACACAATGAACCCATCAAGTTACTCCAATACATTTTATAACCAAAATTCCACAATTTACTCATATACAAAAATAACAAGGTATGGACATAACCACACCATACTTGTTGAGGTATCATCCATACCATTCACTTTCATCAAAACATCAAGTCCTTTTTCAAGTTTAATTCACAAGAATGCATATCTTTTAGCAAAAAGCCAAAGTGCACTATTCAACACCTTGCCAACATAACCACCATGATATACATACTCTCTCATGTACATAATATAGTAAAAAATAAGAATAAATACTTACCCAAGCTTTTATAATGATGATCTTGCCCAAGAAGATGACTTAGGGTTTGAGAATTTGAGAGAAAATATCTTGTAGAATAGTCTAGAATGGCATGTGTGTTTTGTGGAAATACAATCTGATTTTTGGCCACCTTATATAGCCTCTTAAAGTCATCCTTAGCCATTTGGTTCAACAATTGACAAGTCAAAGCAAGAATGGGTCATTTGACCCATTGGGCCTTTCATTTTGGCTCATTTTTGGGTCTCAAATTGGGCCCAATAACCCATGTCATCTAAAACCACCAAATGTAATGTATCTACCATATATCTCATGTTCAAATAATTCTATAAATGTCTCGATAACATTCACTTATGAGATTCCCATTCGTAGCCTGATATAAGATCAAACCCACAACACAAGATTTCAGCAACAACAACAAGAAGAACACTTTCACAAGAACAACAAGTTGAACAACAAGTGCTAGTGAATCGAAAGAGCCCCACACGGCTTCACTAGACTTCAAGATCTCAAACACAACAACAACAAGATAATAAAAAGATAGTTAACTTGACATATAATATTCAAGAGACTAAGAACCTAAACATCAAGAAACGACCCTAAGACTAATGAATATAAACACCAAGTTCTTACTTAGACCAAGAGGAACTCAATGACCTCAAGATCCTTGTTTCTAGCCAAGATACAACACAAGTGTCTCTCTTCTTTGTGGGCTGTTTTGAGAGAGAGAGAGAACCCAAAGATATTACAAGTCTTGTGATTCAAAATAATAATGGAAGACTACCCCAAATAACCCTAAGATGTTCTATTTATATTACAAGGCAAAATGAAGCAAAATGACTAGCTTGCCCTTGTCTAGGCTGCCGCCCCCTTGGAGTGTAAGTTTATTACACTTCAAGGTCCCTCTTCACACTTAAAAACATTGAGATCCTTAGGAGGCTCGATCACCAACTCACACACGGCCATTTGCATGAACAAGGCTTGGAGTTTTTGTAATTCCCGAGCTTGGCTTCGTGTGAATGGTCGGGTACTTGTTGGACAGCTTGTCCCACCTGTATCATAGCCTCAATCGCAAAAATAGAAATTCTAGTCGTTCATGGCTTATGTGAACATAATTTGTTAAAATACTTGTAACGAATAATTAACCCCAACTCGGATGCTAAAAGCGCTTAGGAATAGTCCTACTATGATGGAGTAATGATATCATGACTTAAAAGTCTTATTTACATCATAATAGTCGAAGAAAAATTTTGGTGAAAACCACCCCGGCACGCCGCTTGGCGCGCCCCTTTGCTGCCTGTGAAAACAAAAAATTGGGCCAGAGCGGCCTGGCACGCCCCTCGGCGCGCCTGGCCCAAAATTTTTAAAAAAAATTCGTTCTTCAACTTTTCTTTGCGGATTTGGTTAGATACTTCAAGTTCTAATCTTTAGCTTGCCTCTTGTCTTTAAGAACCTTTATTTAGGAGTCATTCAAGCTTCATTTTTCCACTCCAAAGGTCATAAACTTTTCCCACAAGGGTTTCATCACACTTACTAGCACAATATCAAATGTCCCATTAATAACAATGCAAAAATACGTACTTATTCTCTCGAACTTAGGGTAAACATGGTTCAAAGTTATCACATGGGGTCGGAATGTACGGGGTGTTACAATAGCACATTAAGAATGTGTATCGACTAGCAAAAACTAAATAAGGTGACAATTAAGAACAAATATCCCCTCCCTAGAATTGATGATTTGTTTGATCAGTTACAAGGTGCTAAGTATCTCTTAAAGATCGACTTGAGGTTTGGATACCACTAATTAAGGGTCAAAGAGAAAGACATACCCAAGACAGATTTTCAAACACGGTATGGTCATTATGAGTTCTTAATTATTTCATTTAGGCTAACAAATGAACCAACAACTTTCATGGATTTGATGAATAGAGTATTCAAGCCATTATATGATGTGCTTGTGATAGTATTTGCAAATGATATTTTAGTGTTTTCAAGATCAAAAGAGGACCATGCTAATCATTTGCACTGGGTGTTACAGATTCTTTGCGATCATAAGTTATATGCAAAATTCTCTAAATATGAGTTTTGGTTAAAATCAGTGGCATTCTTGGGGTATATAGTATCTGATAAAGGAATAAAGGTTGATTCTCAAAAAATAGAAGCCTGAATAACTAGCACCCACAACACTGACAGAGGTTCGTAGTTTCTTAGTCTTGGTAGGTTACTATAGAAGGTTTGTTGAAGGGTTTTCTTCCATTTCTGCACCACTAACCAAGTTAACACATAAAGCTACCAAGTTTCAATGGAATGATGCCTGTGAAGGAAGCTTCTAAGTGTTAAAGAATAAGTTATCTTCCACACCTATATTGGTACTTCTAGAAGGTTTAGAGGGGTATGTAGTGAATTGTGATACTTCGGGAGTGGGTCTAGGATGTGTATTGATTCAGTATGGTAAGGTAACAGCCTATTCCTCAAGACAGTTGTGACCACATGAGAGGAATTATCCAACACATGATCTTGAGCTAGCAATAGTTGTATTTGCTTTAAAGATATGGTGACACTACTTTTATAGGGTTCATGTTGACATATATACTGACCATAAGAGTTTACAATATATCTTCAAGCAGAAGGACTTAAATCTAAGGCAGCGAAGATGGCTTGAGCTATTGAAGGACTATGACGTTGATATCTTGTATAATCCTAGGATAACAAACGTGGTAGTTGATGTTTTAAGTCATAAGACAATGGAAAACACTTATGGGCACCAACTAGTTAATTTGGGGGTTTGCCTTCTTGAAGTACTCGTGTCAAAACATATTGTGTGTACCTAATATTGATGGTCTAAGAAAGGGGATTATGGTGGAAGCACACCAATTGTCAATTTAAAAAGAAAGATGGAAGTTCCAAAAGAATCTAAAGTCAAAAAGGATCAAAGGATGAATGGAATGAACAATTCTTGCAATGGAAATTCCAAAAGAAAGCTAAAGTCAAGAACGGATGGACCTCTATAATCTAATTTAGGTTTTTTGATTTTTTTTCATTTCTACTAGCGTCTTCCTTATCAAGTCTTTGCCAAGTAAAAGTAGCAGAAACTAACTTGCGAAAATTCTCATGTTGCGGGACTGCGACATTCTTTCTGATGGAATCATTCAAACTGTCTTAAAATCTCCCGCACTTATCATTTTCCTTATTAATAATACTTCCAGCATAGCAAAAACGCCTGAGAAACCTTTGTTGATACTCAACAATAGACATGCCTCATTACTTTAAATTTAGAAACTCCTTTTTCTTTGCATCACAATAAACAGGCGGGACATACTTCATATGGAATTCCTTAACAAAATCAACCTAAGTAAGAACTGGAGGTTTTACCTTAACAAAGAGATAACATACTTAAATTTGGCAGCATTTGAACACTCATATTGCTCAAATACCCTCTCCATGCACTCAAGCAATTGTTCAGCATCGGTAGGATCAACAGTGCTTTCAAACTCAACTCCACCCATCTTTCTCATTTTCTCAAAGTTTATCCCATGGGGATCATGTATTGTTTCAGCTTAGTGGTGGAAGAATTCAGCAATCTATTGAAAAGGAGGATTCATAACATGAGAACTATGACTCGTGTGAGGATGTTGTTTAGCTCTTACACCCAGATTATTCCCAACTTCAGATCCACTGGTACGTGGGAAATTAAGATCATAAAAGCATTCTCTCATTCCTTTTAGTGTGTGAGATTGGGCATTAGAGTTGCCCGAACCTTCACGAGTTGCTTCTATAGTAGGTCTATTAGAGGAAGAGGCGATAACTTAATTCCTTCAAAATGGAAGATCACATTGTATTAGGGAGATCTACATGATGCATATGCACACTAGATACAATAAAAATATTAGCCATGTAAGTGAGTAAATGTTATAATAAAAGCCTTTTTAAAAAGCAAGTTGTACACCAACAATTCACAACAAAAAATCCAATAACCACAAATGGTAAACAATCCTAAAATTCCATATAGCCTCCTGATTATAAGTGTGGTGCACAACATACCCATAAGTAAGACTCTACTGGACACGGCTTGTAGACTATCTTAGGATGTGACCTTGTTCTGATACCAAAGCTTGTAGCGACTCTCTCTGGAGGACACTAAATATAAATAATTAAGAAAACAAATGAATCAAAAGTAACAACCCGATATTTAAAGGCTCAAATATCAAGAAAGTCTAAGAACTAGTTCACAAGAGGTGAAATAACAAGCTTTGCCCAATATGTACATCATGTCATCACACCAAGCATAATCAAATATCAAGGAGGACCAAAGCCCTATATCAAGAAGAGTCAAAGCCCTATATATAGAAGGGTCAAACCCAATAATTAAGAGAATCAAGAACCATATTAAAAATGGCTTTCTAGTTCATACTTAAAATGGACAATTTCCATAATTAAACCGAACCACAAATCCAAAGTTAAGATGGCAAAACATCCTAATCAAGAGGCATACCAATAGTGAAAAATTCACAGCAACAAGAAAGACAAAGTCCTAATAAAGATGCTAGGTGATCAAGAAATCCGTACAAGTGGGTGAGTTAAACAAGTGTCTTGTAAGACTCCGAGGATACCGAAACGACAATACAAGTTGACAAGAAGGTAACCAAGGTACCGAGCCAATGTTTCACATACTTTAAAAGTTAACAAATGTACGAGTTCAAGATTATACACAAACTTTAGCCTTTTAGCACATACGCAGTCCAACCCCACTTGAAACCTCGTTGGTCCCCATTAGTGGCGAATAACACAAAGGGCAAGCCTATGGTTCTACTTGTGGTACTTGAATTTCTTTGTGAGAGTGAGCGAAAGTTCTTTCTATTCTTATGCTCCTAGTGAACTATACTATCTTGTGGGAGTTACACTTTTGCAAGTGAGAGGCATGGATACCTTGAAATGGAGAGTGATCTCTTACCTTCAATTGGGGAAAATGAGCAAGACAAATTGCAAATTGAAAGTAAGGCAATTTCTGAAAAATCTTGTTTCACACCTTGAGAAGCACCTCGACTTGAAAATTTTTTACTTGTTGACCTCTTATACTCTTGATTGATGAAGATTGACTCTTGAAAAGGAAACCGTAACTTAACTTGTTTGTCATGACTTGTTGGAGGAATCGATTGAACTTAATAGTCGTAGTTGTTTAGTGTAGTCCCTTGTGGTTGTTTCATGGTTGAGAGTACCCTTTCTCTTTTCACTTTAAACATACTTGATTGCTTGAGGACAAGCAGTAGTAAGTTTGGGGGAGTTGATAAGTTGACATTTTACCCATTTCTTAACGCATTTGAGCTTGAATTATCTCGTATTTTAGATTGATTCGATGTTATTCTCAGCTCCTTTTTGTAGGTAGTGGATGAATACAAGCTCGAGCCAACCATGCAAGTCAATGGGAATGCGAAAAGTAAAGAAAGGAAGCTCAAATTAACACCTGGGGGGACTGAAGGCCACCTGCGCACGCATGTCATGGGCTGCAAACGCAGGTGGCTAACTAAGCAACAAGGCAGTGTCACCTGCGCTAGTCTCCTGCGCGCGTAGGTCAGGCATCTGCGCCAGCAGGTGACTAGTGCAGTGGCATTCTAGTAATTTCCAGGAACGCAATTTTTGGGCTATAAAATGGATTTTTCCAGATCTGAAAAGGCATCTTTGGCATCTTGAAAAGCTAGAGAAAAAGAGAGTGAAACCCTAAGAGGAATTAATTACATTCCTTTGTTTTTGTATTGAATTGGGATCAAAATCTTGTGATAAACTTAAACTCAATGGAACAAATGGAAGAGAATTTTGGTGATTTTCCTCTTTCTCCTTCTATGAGTAATTTCTTTGCTTGGGGTTATGCTTGAGTAAAATGTGAAAATTTGTATGGGTGTTGCTTTTTGTCTTCCTAATTAGATAATTGTTGTGGGCTTTACTCCTATTATATGTGCTCGATCTTAAATTGGAGGTTGCAAACTTTAATTAACCCTAGAACTCTTATCATCCTTGACAAAGGGGATGAGGGTGAAGAATAGGAAGTGAACAATGACTTGTTGTTTATCATTTAATAGTGTCTCTTAGACATAAGGACGCTAATTGAGGTATTAGATTGATTAAATAGATACAATAGTGAGGTGTTCGAAAGAACCCACGTGTGATATTTTGGTGTTTGATTGACAAATCAACACTAAGTACCCATAATCTAGCCTACCCATAACTCTTAGCTAAATCTAGACAAATAGTCAATCACCCGTGCAACCTCTCACTTTTACAACAGCATAACCCCAAGTCCCGCATTACACTTGATTTCAACTCTATTTCTCTAATCTTTGAATTATGCATTTCAAACTACGTTCACCTCGATAACAACCAATTGTTAACCTAATATTTTCATCCATTTACATTTATGTCTTATTTTTATAGCATCACGTGTGAGCACTAGTTGCTTTTGACACTTAGAGGTGAAAGTTATCGCATTCATTCCTCGTGGATTCGACCCCGACTCTAAGTTTGGTAATTATATTGCTAACGACCGCGTACACTCTATTCTTGGGTGTATTTGAGCGTTATCAGTGATGCACCTACTTGTCATCTACTAGCTTAATTAAGTCAAGCAATCAGCTCACTTATTTTATCCTTTTTTCCAACATCTTAACCCCTCTACTCTAACTTAACACTTAACTCTAATTTTAAGCTCAAATACCTCCTTAATATATCAAGATTAAATACTTTTGTCAATGCTAAGTTGGTCGTATATGTTTTGAAATGTACGGTGTGTTACATCATCTGGATCATTCATCCTCGAATGAAAGGTATAGCTACTGTCTTGACTAACCTAGATTTTTCCAAGAATGTTTGCTAGAGATTCCCTTGTAAATAGAACTACCCAAAATCTCTCGGCTAACCAAAATCACGTATGTGCCTTACAGGGCATCTCAATTGATATAATACATGGAATGAGAATATGACAAATAAAACTCCTCTCTTGGCCATATAATTTAATGATGAAAAATTTCAGTATAGCCATAATTTTCCCCATTTTCTTATTTAGTCAAGTAGAATACATAGGATTAAGGGATTTAAGCATGAATCATATAGTTAATCATATGACATGTGAGTAAGATATCGAATAATTAAATGCTAGTGAAATGTGTGACATATAAGGGAAGCACATGATTTGAAATCCTCCCATTGGTGTGTGGAATAAGGATAGGTAAACTTCTTATCATCTTTTACTTTCTAAGCAGCTTGTTTTATATTCCAATTCTTCCACGACACTTTAATGGTGGCTATCTCTTTTGTCATTTACTTCCAGGCCTAACAATCAAGAATGACTATGGGATCTCCTAAAAATCCTATAGAATGGACACATAAAATAATATGACTAACATATTGGGAGCTTAACTTTCCCTTCTTCCTTATCTTATGATGCTTTTTAGAGGTGAGTTTTATAAGAACACGTAGCTAGTAATGTGAACTCTAAAGTTTTGCATCGTACCTCTGGATCGGGCATTATGCTAAGCCATTGTCTAGGGTATGTGCTAACATTCACATATACGCCCAACCTTTTCTAACCAAAATCCTTAATTCATCATGATATGAGGAAACTTTATCCCAGCATGTTCAATACTGAAATCAATAAGCACAAAAAGACGTATAATATATGGACAAATAATTCATATAGAATCTATGACACATAAGTAGATTAGCATAAAAAGGTACTTAACATATGAACTTCAGAACCTAACTAGTGTATGACATATATGTAATTAAGCTATTAAAATATGTGATTAAAAGCATGTATCAGATGCACATGCGAACTATAAAGTAGTATGTGAGCAAATGAACTATAAGACTGTAGCATGTGGGAAGATGAATTATAAGTCCTATAGTATGCGAGATAGTGGGGTAACACATGGAGCAAATGGACTAGCTGGGTATATAATGCATGAGTACTAAAGCTACAAAAACATATATAACATATAAGCAAGTAGACTATAAGGCATGTAGCCATATAAGAAAGTGAACTATGAAACATAAATCACGCTAAAAAAGTAGACTATTCACATGGATAGGTAGACTAAAACATCAACAAGTATACATATGAAATACGAACAAGTGAGCATATGAAACATGGGAAGATAAACTATAAGGAATGTAATGCTTAAGAAAGCAGGCTACAAGGCATGCAACATACAGGGAAATGGTTTATGAAGCATATACCATATAGATAAGTGATATGTGATACATATAACCCATGAGAACTAATTTAGAATGCCTATAGCATATGATCAATTAATCTGTAATGCATACAAAATATAGAAAAGTAATGGGTGGAAAGTAAGCATAATATATGTAGGAAAAAGGCACTATGAAACATACAACAATAAATGAGGGTTCAATGAAGCGGATAACACTTACATGCAAGCGCTCTATGACATATGTAACATATGAGAAAGTTATCCCCCAAGGGATAATGACAAACAAATAGATAAGCTATAGAACATGTTGTATGCATAATTATATAACAACCCAGAGTCTTTGGAAACTAGGAGACATCCGGTAGAACCACTCCGCCATATTAAGTGCAAACATACTGTCGTTAGTGCTAAATCATAGGTGGGATAGTTTTGAACATATATCTTACACACTCTAAAGCACATACAATTTATTTCCCCATCTAATCTCTTCAACCTCCTAAGAATTCTTATCGGTATTCCGCCTATTGGAACTTGGTTGCCTTCTAGGTCAATATAAATACTACAACTAAGATATAGAAGAAATTCTCAATAGTTCATCTTAAGGAGTATGAGATTGAGGTCCATTTTATCTTTATTACTAACCTTTGATACATCACACCTGATGTCTAGTACCTTATGAAGGTCAAATAAGCAAATAATTAGTGAAATTTAATGGCTCTATTGCATATAAACTCTTATTTACAGCAAGTCGCACATAAATGTCAAGTACTGTGAACTTATCTCATAATTTGGTAGCACCTGAGGGCTAACAATTGTGGTCTTAACAAGTGATGGTAATCCAATCCCTTTATTCAAGAAGATTAAATAAGTTGTTACGCGTCAAGAGAATTGTAATATCATAGAGTCAAGTAAGCAAATGATACTTATACATCATGGTAATTTTAATAAGCCCTCAAAATTTCCTACCTATGCAAAATGAGCTATCTCTCATATAACTAGAATAAGCTATATTCTTACTTTCAAGGAAATTTACTCACCCATCTCTCCCTAACTGGAGCTCTATGCTATGTGCACATGTGGTCTATGTTATTCAAATGTTATTTTGCTCTGTTGATGTATAAAGAATACTTTCCCGACTATTAGTCAACTAATATAGTGTCTAATTTTACTCTTAATAGCCTAATGAATCACAATTTATGTCTAACCCCTCAATATTCTATGACCTTAATTTTTAGTCTATAAGATTACCTCAAAGAATCCTTACTTGTTCCATTTTATAGTTTGCATCTCCTTACTTGGAATGTGTATTTGTCCCTAAATTGAATCTATCCACAAGCTTCTTTAGTTCACATGTTCATGTAATCCCTTTCATTTGATATCATTTACTAAGTATATAGCTATCGTGCCAGCGTCTAGGGTACTTGTCTCTTGGATTGAGTTAGATGCCTTCACTCGGTATGTACTTATGCTTCAATTTGAACGTTGAAGTGTTGATTGTGTTATTTAAGCACAAAAGTTTTACATTGCTATTACAATTGCTTCCTACAACATTGTTACTGTATCAAGTGCATATTCACATGCTTCCTACTGGTCGATAGTCCAAAAACTCAATAATATTGTGGCCACCAAAATAACACTCACAAAGATTAAAGAAATGAAGTAAAGTAAATTTATTTATATGTTATCTATAAGCATCTAAAGTTTTATTTTTCCTCTATATTATTGAGTTTTTAGAATATAGACCAGTAGTAAGAAGCATGTGAATATGCACTCGAGAGAGTAACAATGATGTAGGAAGCAATTGTAATAGCAATGTAATACTTTTGTGCTTATATAACACAATCAGCACTTCAACGTTCAAATGGAAGCATAGGTACATACCAAGTGAAGGCATACTTAGTAAACGATATCAAATGAAAGGGATTACATGAACATGGGAACTAATGAAACTTGTGGTTAGATTCAATTTGGTGACAAATACACATTCCAAGTAAGGAGAAGCAAACTCTAAAATGGAACAAGTAAGGATTCTATGAGGTAATATTATAGACTATGATAATGGGAGTGATGTCCAAAGAACGGAGCATGTAAATATGTGAGTAAAGAAAGAATATGATCAAATAGACAATTGAAGCAAGTTGGTAGTAAGTGGGCAAATTGCGTACCTAACCTGTGAACACACTTACTATGTGTAATCTAGGATCTTATTGACTCATATAAGAGAAACACGTAACATGGGTTTGGCTTGAAAGAGTAAATACACTAATATTGTAATATAACCACATATTGAAGTACTTTTACACATTTGTGAGATATTAAAGAGTGGAAACATGGTCATTAGCTATACTGGAAATCGTGCATCATCAATATGTATCCTTTACTGGGAAGAACACTTAGGAAGATCACCTTATTGGTAGTAACACAAGTAGGTGATTCATGCCAAAGAATATGGATTCAAATAGCCTTACATACCTTGTCTTCCAGCTAATGTGACTACAATGATTCAGCATTTCCTTTAAGTGTTATTCTACAATATAAGTACAAAATGAAGTTAATATTAGAAGTTCATCACATTATAAGCCTACAAAACAGTAGCTAAACACTTGATGGGCAGTAAGACCGTCCAAACCCCCAAACACATGGTATATCACCATACCCTCTTTTTATACTTCAATAGAACTCCATTTAACCATCCTATAAGGTGACTCACTTCCTCATAACAAGAATACATATAAAATAGCCCATAAGCAGCCACAGAATCCATAAACCACCTGAATAACTCCCCAAGTTCACACCCTTCATTTCTACCTCGTAATAACATTAACCCATCATTTTCAAAGGCCAGCCACAACTTCCCAAACTTCTCAGTAAAGTAATACAGCCTCAACATCACAACATACTCAGAAAAGTTGAGCTCACAGATTCTAATTATCGTCCCTTGAGTTCTAATACACAAGTCTGCCTAGAATGCACAAATGAGCTAGTAATTAGAAGTTGGGGCAACACCTACCTTGGATGTCTTAATATATTAGTTTCCCCTCAATTAATGTTTTTGTAACCTTATCTAAACCACAAAATAGGAACGGAACATCAGCACAGACATCACATGAAAATAGAACAACAACCCAAGCTTATAGCATGAAATTCTTACCTTAATCTTTAGAAGAGAGTGGCCTCACTTGGCTGCCAATACCTATATATTCAATACCCTTGAATAACTTTCTAATATTATTGAAACTAAGGAGGAGAAAAGGTGACCTAATGGGCTGCTTTACAGGAAATAACTTGAAGAACACTTAGAACCCTAATTGAAAATAGGGAGGTTGTTTGGAGGATAGAAGAGAGAAATTGAACGACTTGAGAGAGCATGAATTTGGAGAGAAAAATATGAGAGTTTACATCAGATTTTTGTCCTTTAAAGGCCTCGCTTTGCTGGCTCATTCTCCTTTTTATTTCTAGCCACCATTATGCTTTAATTTGGACCACAAATGCTAAGTAAGTCATGCAACTACTTTGTCCATTTAAGCTAGTCAAAAGTCCAAGTAAGTGATGCACCTGCAAGGATATTTTTAATTACCTCTTTGTGGGCTTGGACATATTGGGCCTTGGGCTTCCATTCTCCTCATTTTCTTTTACTTAGTTTGGGACTCAAATTAGTCACTTAATATAGGCCCCAATTTAGTCCATTAGTCTAACTAGGTGATGCACCTACTTGTCACCTACTAGATTAATTAAGTCAAGCAAACACCTCACTTATTTATACTATTTTCCAACATCTTAACCCCTCTACTCTAACTTAACACTTAACTCTAATTTTAAGCTCAAATACCTCCCTTACTATCTCAAGTTTAAATACTTTTGTCAATGCTAAGTTGGTCGCATATGTTTTGAAATATACGGGGTGTTACAGTTTGATATCCTAAGTGTTAATTACATACAATAAACTTATTTTAAATGCTTGTTAGTTTTACAAGTGTTATTACTATTATATTTGTGGTTGTGTTTATTGTGATATCATGTGGATTATTGTGGTATGTACCGATATTTGGACATCTTCATGGGATTGAATGGTATAAGCTTAGCAGGCACTTGATGTCAGGGATTTAGTACATGGAAAAGAGCTTGTCCCCTGCAGGTCATGGCTAGTGGGCAATAATAAGACCCTTAGTGTGTGTGCACAAGGGATAGGTGAGTGTCATGGTTCCTTGAGTGATTCGGGTTTATATGTTGACTTGTTATATTTGGTTCCTTGAGTGAACCAGGATTATGTGTTGACTTGTTATAATTGGTTCCTTAAATGAACCGAAATTTATGATTATTTTCATTGTTGTTGTTGGAATGGATCTTTGAGTGGTCCGGGCTAAGTTACAAACGATTGAATTATCTCTTTTATTGTCTATTTACTTATGTATTTGAGACAAGGTGTATCATATTATGATGTAGTCATGGATGTTGACTTGGATTCTTATTGGAAGTCATGGTTTGACTTGAGTTGTTTTCTTTTTTTACTTTTACTTGGCTGAATCTATGGTGTTGTTAAATAAGGTTCATTGTCATAAACTTGAGGTAAATTTACATGGTAGGGGTTTATGGTTGAACTTGTGTTACTAAGTTATGGTTGTTTGTCTACATATGTCATTTTAGGTTGGCCGATGACCCTACCAGTACACCATTGTTTTTTTGTGTACTGATACTATACGTGCTCTTCTTTTTGTTGAGTGCAGAGCATCTTTCGGCGACTGTTACAAGACCTCGGGTATAGAGAAAATCATTTTCAAACTCAAGGGTGAGCTACATCTTTCGGGAAGCCATGAGTTCTTCACATGTTCCTGTCCAATTGTTTCGGACTTGGATGTTTCCTTTGTTTTTGGGTTGAGCCCGTTTCATTGACATTTATAGTATTTTGGTACAATGACTTTCAGATTCTAAGGAATTGTTTAAGTATTCATTTAATTCTGTAATGGTAATTCGTTTAGAATATTGGATATATTATTTATTTAATTAATAACAACTAGTTGCCTTATTTTGGCATAAGTTTTAGGTTGAGTTAGTTTGGTTGATGGTTCTCCCACCAGAGGGTTAGTGTGGGTGCCACTCATGACGGGTTTGGGTCGTGATAATTTTAGGAATTTTTGAAGAATGATTTTCAAATTTCAAATTTCAAATTTGGGATAAGGTTTATAGCTTAGATTTGCATGAATCTTGTGCATCAAAGGAAAAGGAAAATTTGGGAAAATCAAAATTTCTTCATGAGACAATGGAATTCGCACAAGTATGTAAATTAGTATGTATTCTTCCTGAACTCGCGGAATTTAAATGTTGGAGAAGCCACCTGGGCTCGTTCTAGAAATTCTGGAGCTTGCTGGTATGAATCTCTCTTTTTGAGCATATGATTAAGCACGATGGATGAGGGAAATCGATTAGAGTTTTCCGTTTTGAGAGAATTGGAGGTCGTTTGGCACTAGATTTGTCAATTTTGAGAGAGAAGGAGTTGTTAGTTGCTGATGTTGTTGTTGAGGGCTAGAGAAGGAGAAGGAAACAAGGGTGTAGGCCGGAGCGGCTTAAAAGGTTTGGGCCTAGGTTAATTACAGAGAAAAGAAGGGAGTGGTTTGGGTAGTTTAGGA
The DNA here is from genome assembly GCA_031232105.1 of Capsicum rhomboideum. Taxonomy (NCBI): domain Eukaryota; kingdom Viridiplantae; phylum Streptophyta; class Magnoliopsida; order Solanales; family Solanaceae; genus Capsicum; species Capsicum rhomboideum. Next base: position 61,094,994 of record CP124718.1, read on the forward strand.
ATCAGCCCAAACGAGAACTAATTGAATTTTAAGACCAAATTAAATAAAATTTGGCCAATCAAATTGAGATGGGTCAAATCCTAAATAAAATAAATGAGCTTTTTGATCTCAATTATTTAGAAATAATTATTTTCAAGACAAAATTAATTGGTTAGGAGCCAAAACTAATTTAATTACCTTTAGAAAATTCCAAATCAATTGGTTTTAAAAGATTCTGGACCAAATTAATTCTCAAACTATTTCTTTATCCAAAATCATACAATTCTATATAAAAAATAAATATATTAGAATTAACAAAATTACGCCTGAAAATAATTTAAAATGCTTTAATTTCACAGAAATCAATTATTTAAAAATTGAAGAAGCTCAAAAAATTAACTCAAATATTGAAGGGAAAAAATTAGGTGTCAACACTACTATGGTTGTTGAAATAAGTGTTGTTCGATTTTAGATATGGTTTATGGTTATTATTATATTAGTATTTTTTTTTTAGAGAAATCACAAGTTAAAGTTATGAGTGTTCGCAGAGTTATTAAAACCTAGAGCTATGGCTTTTGGCATATTCACATTGCATATTTCTTATAGTTGTTTAAGCATAATGTATGAGTCGATAATTTATGACTCATTTAGCATCAATTAGATAGAATATTATAATCCTCAATGCCAATTTGAGTTTTTTCTTATGTTAATTTGGTTGAATGTACGTAATAAGACTAAAGAATCAGCCAAGGAGCAGCATAGTACCAATAAAGGAGCAAAAAACTTGGAAGAAAAGAAGAGGTGCCTCCTGATCACACAAGTACTGATTCAGATTGCAAAATCTCAATGTGTATCGCAAAAGCTTATTTAGGATCGGAGAAATGACTAGTGTGAAAGGACCTCTCAAATTACAATTATACGAGCCTAGTCTCTAGTTGTGCATATCACACAATAGTAATGTGATCTCACTTTAGCATCACATAAGTGGGCAGTAAAGTTGAGAAACCAAGCTACCTGAAGCATGCTTTTTGACCTACAGATGCTGTTATACTAGCTCGACGGAGCTTGCAAAAGTACATTCGGTGGAAACTTAGTAATTATTTTTGTTTGGATTTATAGGTTATATATTGTAACCACCCAAAGGTTTCTCATGCTTAAACCTAGACTTAGATCAGAAAACCAGCTGAAAATAATATTTCTAAACCAGTACGACTCACTGTAGGAGTCGTACAATAAAACTATGAGTCGTAGGATGACTCGTGCTAAGCTGTTCAGAATTTTTACCCAAGGTTCCAGTTACTATGACTCCTAGGTATGAGTCATATTATATAGGTACGGGTCATATGATGATTGTACAGATAAAGACATAAGAATTGACAATACTCCCTCAAGAACCATGACTTATTCGCCCGAGTCAAGGGATCAAGGTACGAGTTGTACCACATCTCGTAGAGACCCAATCCAAAAAACTTTTAATTTTATCCTAGAAACAATGAGACATAGTTATGACCTATGGTATTAAGTCACAATTCATACTGCTGACCTGTAACCTCAGAATCAAATTAGACAAAAAGGTCCCAAGAACCACTAGTCCATATATGATTCATAGGTTAATGGCATGAGTCGTACCAGTGAATCATAGGACGTAGCCCAGTAGTATTTAAAATGGTTTTCTAGGGGCAGTTTTGTCTTTTCCTTATTTCTTAAACCCTATACTATGTCGATTTACTATTATAAGAGGGAGATTAAAGGGTCATCAGTCGATTAATTCCCTCCCTATCCTAACACTTAGAACATATGAAAAGAGCGATTAAAGTTCTTCAAGCTTAAGACCTAGTATTCTCCTTCGAATTCCAGAATTCCAAGCTTTTGCCAAAGAATTCTTTGGTCCAGGTATGTGGAATTTTCAGTAAGGGTCCCTTCACACTTATGTCCAAAAACATCAGTCTTTTAATTATGATTTTAAGTATTCATGATTTAGTGTTTATAACCAACTATGCATAACTCGTGAAATTCAGTTCTCTTATGATAATCTATGATCATGGATCCTCTCAAAAGTAATTATGTAAGAATTTTAGTGAATTTAATTCAGTTATTATAGAACTTCATGAATTATGCATGTTTTGACAGACTTCAACTTATTTTAGTACAAATGGGCATGCTATGAACACAAAATCCCAGAATTCACTTGCAACAAGCATGAATAGATCCAGTAAATTAGAACTTTAGTAAATCAGATAATTTTAACTAGTCCATGCTTATTTTCATATTTTCAGTTTATCTACTATGAACATTTATTTTTAGTTTTGGGAGTAGTATTTATCATCGAGCAAACTAGGGTTCCAAATAACCCAACTTCCAAAACTACGTGCCATCGTAGGTCTATCTTATCCCCTTGAGGTATTAGTTTAGTGGATCAATGTCAGTAATGGAATTATACCCTTGGCAAGGTATAATTTAGCCCCCTATGGTTTATGTTGTTTAATAGAACCTCCCACAGAAATAGTTTTAACATGACTTTTGTACTCGACCCATAACATCAATTAAATTGAGTTGTTTCATGACTTATAATTGCACCTGATGTTTACAATTTATGATTTACTTTTGGGTGATTGTACACAAAATTATACTCTTTTCAAATAAATTGTTTAATTTAGCATGAATTTAGTTTCAACATGATTTTTTCATTATTTACAGCTGGCATATCTCACATGCTGAGTACATTTAAAGTATAGACCCTATACCTTTCTTGTGCTATATCCTATTATGAAATAGGTTCCAATCCAAAGACTCAGCCATGTAGTTAGATTCACTCCAAGGATATTTCAACTTTGATTATGGTGAGTCCTGATCATTCGAGGATGGTTCATTTAAGTTTATGCTTATTCAAACTCGTATTTCAATTTTAGTTATTTAGAGTTAGCTGCGGACTTGTCCAAGAAACTCATCAGTTATTTAGAGGTTTTTAAATAGAGTTAGACAGTTCTATTTTCATTCGGTTTAAATTTGATATCAGACTTCATGTTATTACTTTAGTTATTCCTAATTTATTCAGTCTTTCAAATTTATTTTTAAGCTTCTGCATATTTATTTCAGCATGTGTTTAGTGTCATACCAGTCCCATGGGTTAACTTGGGACCACTTATGGTTTAGAGTACCATGTTGCTTCCAGGGTATAGACCCGGGTTGTGGCATATAAATACAATCTTTTGTTTTTTTGAAGCATTCATCTATCAATTGAGCTATACTTTGAGTTTTGATAAATTTGTAACCAAGTAATTGGGTTTTTAGTGAAGGTCTCTTGAATTATTCATAATGATTGGTGATTTTTTTTTGGATATTCAGATAATTTAGCTGATGATTCTGGTATAGTTTCTATGTCTTTTATTATGCATAGCTAAAACCCCAAATTTTAGGAGTGTGAATGTCACGACCCAAACCAGTCGCTAGTGGCACACTTATTATTCCTCTGATGGGAGAACTATTTAACCCCAACTACCCAATACCAACACTTAGAGATTTTAAAAGTTAAATAGCAATTTTAATAATCAACCAAATATCTCACATATTCTAATAATTCAATAAATGCAAAAAATACTAAATGTCTAAAATACCCCCAAGAACTGAAAGTCATTGTACCAAAACATCTAACAATGTCAAACTATGGGTAACCCAGAAAACCAAAATAGTAGATGTCTATGTCTGGAACAAGTGGACAAAAACTATAAGTAAGATGACTCATGGCTGCCTAGAAGATGTAGCTCACCCTTGAGTCAGAACGATCACTTGCTAAAGCTGAGGTCTCTACAAAGACGTTGGAATATGCTCTGCACTCAACAAAAAGAAGAGTACATGTAGTATCAGTACAAAGCCACTATGTACTGGTAAAGTCATCAGCCAACTGAAAATAATATATCTGTACGCATAACTAACACTTTGTAAACAAGTATAACCATGTAACACTTAGCATTTATTCCTTCACTTAGACTTTCTCAACAATATCAGACAACTATATGGCAATGTAGGAAATCCACCATGTCAATACAGTGACTAACAATTATAAACTCACTCTTGCCACAATTACTCCTTTTAATAGATTTCAACAATTATTTACACAATTCAAATATACCAATAGCCCAGACCACTCATGGATCCAAATAACAACAATAATATTAAGCGGTTCACTCAAGGAACCCAATATATCAACAACAACAACGTGACTCAGTTCACTTAAGGAACCATCAAACTTATCAGTTCCATGTACACACATGATATGGGTCTTATAGTTTCCCATTAGCCATGACCTACATGAGACGAGCTCTATCCATTTAAAAAATCACAACTTCCATCTAGTGTCGTTAAATAATAATCGATATCTAAGTGCACCAAACTTATTCGAAATTGGTATTATACCCCCTTATCCCCCAAGATGTTATACCACCCTTATTACACATCCCCGTTTTTATAGTCCCTGAAATCCACCAATTCCACGACGATCAACCTTTATCGGTTCATCTCACAATATCAAAACAAGTATAATCACTATGGGAAGTAACACAACCACACTAGTAACTCAAACAAGTCTTGTTATACCAACTCATTATATATGATTAAACACTTGTTATATCATCTAACAAGTCAATATTTACAGCATGCTGCAACAAGTACACAAAAGGTAGTTAAATGCACACAAAAACTAAATTGAGTTTTCAATCCAAGATGGCACTTGCTCTAACGAACTTGAGCTTTGCCATTTATTGCAATTTTAGCTTGATTGTGGTATAAAAACAACAATACAACACATATTCAACCAATGTCCTAACAATGTCAAGGATTATAACCTAATTGCAAAACCCTAAGGCCAAAACAATAATTATTCCCCCACTCTAGGGGTTTTCTACCTTCATTCCACCCTAATTCTACCAAATTCATGATTATAAGGATGAATTCTAAGCATACAACCACAATTTATCTATCTTAAACCAAAACCCAAGGGTTTCACCATATATTCACTAAATTATACATGAAATTCAACCTAGGTCAAGTAAAATCCTCCCCCATACTCAAAACTTAGTGATTCTAAGGATCATTCTTTGAAAAACTAGTTAAACGGGTGGAATGACTTACATTAACAAAGAATTTTGGTTGAAATTAGGTTGAAATTATTCAAATTGCCTCTCCCATCCCTTGGATTAATATGGAATGAAAATAACATTTTTTTCTATTTTTTTCATTAAGCAGCGCTTGTCCCACTATAGCGGGATTTGCCCGCTATGGCGAGATTGACCAACTCTGACACCCGCTATAGTAGGAATAATTCCACTATATTGGGCCAGTGGTAGCAGCATGTCTCCCACAATAGCATCCTAGGCAAAGGCAGAAAGTCCAACCACCCCAGAAATTTGCCCATTGTACAACACACTTTCATATATTGATATTCTGAACTAACCTTTTACGTAAATCATGATATTCAAAGTTCTACTAACCCTAATGTCACGCCCCGAATCCCATCGGGACGGATTGGCACTGGTAGCCGACAAGGCCCGAGAGAACCAAGCTTTGTTTCTATTCAATCATATGAATGCCATAAGAAACCCATAATCACATAATAGCTATAGATACCAACAATGGAATTCATGGAACGTGATATATATATACATATGCGAAACTTGGCCATTGAGGGCACCAAGTCAAGAATGACATATCCCTTTTATATTTATACACCCACATCCGTCTACAAAAGCCTCTAACAAATGCATTGACCAAAATGAACTAAAAGTCGGGACAAGTCCCCGCTTTATACAACATGTACAACACCAAAACATATGTACAACTGTGACTTGGAGAAGCCCCGAACTAACTGGAGCTCACCAAAGATCTGCAACACTGGCAACCTACTGTGGAGGCCTACTAGTACCTGCGCCTGCAGCAAGTAAGGTAAATTCCCCAAGAGGGGTCAGTACGAAGAATGTACTGAGTATGTAAGGCCATATGAAACTTGTAAGATATGAAAATATGTCAAGAACTCAAGTTCAAATGCATAACCAATATAGACAAGTCACAATGTAGATGAGTCACTATTTTGTACTGTGTATTTTGCTTTCATTACTTTCTTTGTATCTTTGCTTCCATGATTATTCATCTTTGCCTTTGACCTGTGATACCCGGGCCCCGACTGAATAGTGGGTTTTAATCATAACATAGCGTTATGTTAGGATCGGCTCGAGCTAGGCTTATGCCCCTAGAGCTGCCACCCTATGAATCAATGTATATATCGGGATCGGCTCGAGCTAGGTTAGTACCTCTAGAGCTGCCACCCATACAACATTTCAGGTTCGGCTCGAGCTAGGTTATTACCCCTAGAGCTGCCCTCTGTCAGGATCGGTTCGAGCTAGGCTGATGCCCCTAGGACTGCGCCCTGACCCAACAACCTTGGGATCGGCTTGAGCTAGGCATTTTGCCCCTAAAGCTGCCACCCATACTTGATCATTGACCACATATGCATTACTTTGTTTATTACTTTGAGATTGATACCATGATAGTCACAACTTTACTTGAAGCTTTGGATCATTAACCAATGAGTAAGGGACATGTGAATAAAAATTGTTGGAAACATAGCGTTATTGGAAACATAACACCATTGTAATCATTAGACAATAATCAATGAACAAGATATGAGTATAACCACTATTGGAACTTTGGAACATAACATTGTTGAGCTTTTGGAACATTATTCATGAATATGAGACATGAGATTCACAATTGATCAATGAGTAGGAAATATATGATAATGACCATTGATAACCGGATATAGAATACCTTAGCACATTTTGGGATGGGACAAGCGTAATGTTAATGTGAATACTATTTGCCGCAGAAAGATACGGACAGAGTAACCTTACATACCTTGTATTCTCAATACGAATATACAATCCTAGAGGTGCATACAATAGTCCCGCTCCTTCTTTATGTGTCACTCTACATCACAAATATATAACGGGATTCACATTAACCATCAACTACTTTAAAAATGCATATAATATCAATGAGTTACATGTTTGCCTTTAAACATGCCATTTCCCCTTGACAAAACCATTGATGAAATTATTATTCCAAAAATCCCCCAATATTCCATACATTGACCAATACATGAGAATCAATACATTTCACCTCATAGCACATATCGGCCAAAATCCCACAATTTACACTTTTAGAAAAATAACAAGTGTAATAATAAAATCACACCATACATGTTCATATTTTATCCATACCATGCTCTTTCATCAAAGTCACAAGTCATACTTAAAGCTTGAATCTCATGGATCACAAATCTTATATAAAAACACAAAGTACCATGTCCACCATTTTCAAGCATAACCAACATGATATACATAATCTCCCATGCATATAATGTGATAATCCATGAGAATAAATACTTACCAGGCTTGGAATAGGATGATCTTGTCCAAAGAGTCCCAAGGAAATATTTGCTTTAGGGTTTGGAAGAGTAGAGAAATGTTTGAGAAATATCCAAAAAGGTATGAGAGTCTTTGTGAATAAAATCTGATTTTGGGGCCTTTATATCGACCTTAAGTCATCCTTAGCCACATTTGGCATTAATTGATATGTTTACTTGGTCAAATATTGGAAGAATGGATCATTTTGCCTTTGAGCCTCTCATTTTGGCTCACTTTGGGCCTCAAATTGGGCCCAATAACTTATCTCAACTTAGCCCACCAAATTTCATGTATAATCAACCACATATCTCATGTTTAAATAATTCCATAATGACGCGACAATATTCTCTTACGAGTTTCTCATTCGTAGTCTCAATCGCAAAAATAGGAATTCTAGTCGCCCATGGCTTCATTGAACATTTTGGATAATTATTTATATTTCATAATTTGATCATGTAGGAATATGTAGGAGTGTATTGAAGTGTTTGAAGCTTTAACAATGCTCAAAGAACTCCAAAGAACTAAAAGAAACCATATAGGAATCGACGTAGAATTGCGTTGCGAAACAAGCTCGGAATAGCAAAATCTTTGTGCCTTGCGCCACTGCTGCAAAGCAAGGCAGTGGCGCAAGAAATGCACCCCCTCTGAATCAGGTGGCTTGCGCCACACCCCCTGAAACAGGGAGTGGCGCAAGTTTCAACACCTTGCTGAATTTTTTGGCCACTTCTTCAATACTTGCATATCATCCAATACCTTATCAAAACACTACAAAATACTTACTTAGTGATCTTAATCATCAAGTAAACATGACTCCAAGTCACCAAATGAGGTTAGAATATGTACGGGTATTACACAAATGCTCCACGAAATCATAAAACACCTCCTACGAAGGTCTAATCGCACATATTAGGTCCGATATCAAATGTTTCACCAATGACACTATAAAACACATACCCATGGAATCTCAAAACCTAGGTAGATATGACCCCAAGATATCAAATGAAGTTAGAACAAGTACGATGTGTTACACCTAATTCACTTGCAAAAGTTTCTACAAATTCCTTACCATCTTAGCTATCATAAAATGGTCTCAAATTATTTGTGCACCAACCAATCCATTCTTGAATTAATCTAGACCATACCATACTTGTATTTCATCAAAGACTAGCCTAGCTTGAAATTTCTAACTTTTTATTCAGGGAGAAACTTTACCCAGATTTTCACACACTAGACTATAATATAACAATGCAAAGGGTCATTATAATAGAAACCAATTTACCCATCATTCATCCCTGAACAATCAGTCAAGAAAAATAAGCTAAATAAAGAAAGAAAAGTACCTGAATCCTCAAACCAATGAGGGTACTTGTCACACATATCCTTTTCAGTATCCTAAGTAGCCTCTTTACTTGGATGGTGGTTCCATTGGAAGTTCAATGTCAGATTTCCTTAGTCCTCAACTTTCGAACATCTTAATAAAGAATCACTATCAGCTCTTCCTCATACAAGAGGTTCTTATCAAACAACACAAAGTCCCACTTAATGATGTAGTCACCATCCCCATGTTATTTCTTGAACATGGAAACATGAAATACCAAATGGACTCCTGACAAGCTTAAAGGCAATGCCAACCTGTAAGCTACCGGACTAACATCGTCAAGAACCTTAAACGAACCAATGTACATGGAGCTGAGCTTTCCCTTCTTATTAAATTACATAACTCCCATCATGAAAGACACCTTCTACAATACATGTTCACCTGGTTTTAAAAACATATCTCTTACTTTACGATTCGTATATTTATTTTATCTACTTTGGGCTGGCAACAACTTGTCCCTAATGAACCTCACTTTCTCTTGAGTTTCCTTTACCAAGTCTATGCCCAAAGGCTGAAGCCAAACTCGAACAAACCTATGGGTGATCTACACCTCCTCTTATAGAGTGCTTCAAATGGAGCCATGTCGATATAAGAATGATAATTGTTGTTGTATAAGAATTCACACAATGGTAGGAACTTATCCCAATGACCTTTAAAATCAGACACACATACCCGTATCATATCCTCAAGCACCTTAATAGTCCTCTCAGACTGCCTATCATTCTGAGAATGAAATGCAGTACTAAGATCAAGCTTGGTGCCCAACTGATACGGGTGGGACAAGCTGTCCAACAAGTACCCGACCATTCACACGAAGTCAAGCTCGGGAGTTACAAAAACTCCAAGCCTTATTCATGCAAATGACCGTGTGTGAGTTGGTCATTGAACCACCTAAGGATCTAAATGTTTTAAGGTGTGAAGATGGGCCTTGAAGTGTAATAAACTTACACTCCAAGGCCTCCATGGCCGGCTGCCCCAACATGGCCCATATGGTCATTTTGTCTTTCATTTAGCTTGTAATATAAATAGACAAGCTTAGAATTATTTTGCCCTAGTTTTCTCATTGTAATTTCAAGACAAAGGACTTGTAATATTTCTCTCTCTCTCTCTTCCATTGGGAGGCAGATTCGGCCAAGCTCCAAGAGTGAAGCTTGTGTTGTGATTTGGCTAGAAACAAGGATCTTGAGGTCATTGAGTTCCTCTTGGTCTAAGTAAGAACTTGGTGTTTATATTCAATAGTCTTAGGGTCCTCTCTTGATGTTAGGGTTCTTAGTCTCTTGAATATTATATGTCAAGTTATCTATCTTTTATTATCTTGTTGTTCTTGTCTTTGAGATCTTGAAGTCTAGTGAAGCCGGGTGGGGCTCTTTCGATTCACTAGCATTTGTGTTGGTTGCTGTTTTTGTTGTTGTTGTTGTTGGAATCTTTGTGTTGTGGACTTGATCTTGTATCACCAACTCTTCATGCAACTTGTGCCAAAATTTGGTGGTAAATTATGTACCTCTATCGGATATGATGGATATTGGTACCCCATAAAATCTCAAAACTTTCTTGACATAGATCTTGGATAATTGTTTCGAATTATAATTCACCTTAATCAAAATGAAATGAGCGGACTTGGTTAGCGTGTCACTATGACCCAAATCAAGTCATGCTGCACTAAGGTCCTTGGAAGACCCACCACAAAATTTATCGCTATACATTCCCACTTCCACTCGAGAATGGGAATTCTATGAAACAAACCTGTAGGCCTTTGGTTTTTGTACTTCACCTACTGACAATTATGGAAATTGGCCACATACTCTACTATATCTTTGTTTATTCTAGGACACCAATAGAGCTTTCTCAAGTCAAGGTAATTATTGGTTGCCGCAGGATGTATAGAGTATCGAGAACCATGAGCTTTTGCAAGCAAACACGGAATCACATCACCAATACGAGGAACACACATGCTCCCTAACACTCGCAACACTCAACATGCATCAAGTATGGCATCTTGAGCTTCACCACACACCACTTTGTTCCAAATCTTGGTCAACTTTTCATCCTCAAATTGCTTAGCCTTGATTTGATCAAGGAATTTCGACCTCACCTCTATACTAGCCAACACGCTACCCCTTTTCGACACTCTAAATTGCATAAAACATAGTGCTAGAGTTTGGATCTCTCTATACAAAGGTTGCCTTGACATTATTAAACAAGCCAAACTTACCATACTTATAGATTTCTTGCTTAATGTGTCTTCCACCACATTGGCCTTTCCAAAATGGTATTGGATGGTCACACCATAATCTTTCAACAATTTCATCCACCACCTTTGTCTCAAATTCAAGTCCTTTTGAGTGAAAACATGTTGTAAACGATGATGGTCTGTGAAAACCTCGCACTTAACACCATAAATATAATATCTCCATATCTTAAGTGCAAAAACCACCCCTGCCAACTCCAAATCATAAGTTGGGTAGTTCTTATAATGAGGCTTCAATTTTCTTGAAACATAGGTAATCACATTCCCATCCTGTATCAACACAGTACCTAAACCAGATCGTGGAGCATCATAAGACACAACAAAATCCATACCTTCAATTGGCAAAGCAAGGATGGGAGTTGTGGTCAAAAGAGACTTGAGCTTTTGAAATCTCTCTTCACACTTGTTAGACTTAACAAATAGTACCTCCTTCTGTATCAGTCTTGTTAAATGAGTAGTAATGGAGGAAAATTTCTTGACAAACCTACGATAATAGCTATCAAGACCCACAAAACATCAAACCTCAGCTACAGAGCTAGGTTGAACCTAACTCTTGACAACCTCAATCTTCTGGGGATCTACCATCACCCCTTCTTAGAAACCACATGCACCAAAAAGGCCATGAAAGATATCCAAAACTCATATTTAGAGAACTTAACATAGAGCTGCTTCTCCTTCAAAATACCAATACTATACAAAGATGACCTACATGTTCCTCCTTACTTTTGGAGTAAACCAAAATGTCATCAATAAAAACAATCACAAAAAAATCCAAGAAAGACTTGAAAATACCATTCATCAAACTCATAAATGTTGTCAGCGCATTAGTCAACAAAAAGGATATCACTAAGAACTCGTAATGCACATAACGAGTCTTTAAAGTTGTCTTGGGTATATCGTCATGAAGAATCTTTAACTGGTGATACCTTGAACTCAAGTCTATCTAGGAAAAACTGAATCACCCTACAATTGGTCAAGAATATCATCTATTCCGGGAAAAGAGTACTTATTCCTGATGGTAACCTTATTTAACTACTTGTAGTCCATACACATTCTCATGCTACCATCCTTTTTCTTAATGAACAACACTGGAGCACCTCAAGGCAAAGCACTAAGATGAATGAATCCCTTATTAAGTAACTCTTACAACTGAGTCTTGAACTCTCTCAACTTAGTTGGAGCCATGCAATAGGGAGGGATAGAAATTGGATGAGTGCCCAGCTCCAAATTAATGCAAAAGTCAATGTCCCGATCCAGAGGCATGCCCAGCAAGTCGGTGGGTAACACCTCATAAAATTCTAACACTACAAGAACTAACTCAATATAAGGGACATCTACAATAACATCCTAAAGATGTGCCAAAAAGGTCAAACACCCCATTCCAACTAGCTTCTTAGTTCAAATAAAGGAAATTATTTTCACAGGTCCATACTTATAAACACCTTTCCATTCTAACTTATCCATCCCAGGAATGTCTAAGGTCACAGTTTTAGCATTACAATTTAGAACAACATGATACGGGGATAACCAAGTCATACCCAGGATGAAATAAAAATCAAGCATATCCCAAATCACCAAATCTACCCGAGTCTAAAATCCATAAACATAACAGAGCAGGCACGATACACTAGAGTCACTAATACAGAGTCTCCAACTTGAGTAGATACATACACAGGTAAGTCAAGCGTATCAAACACCATGTCTAAAACCAAGGCAAATTTAATAAGTACATAAGGTGTCACACCTCAAATCCCATTGAGATGGACAGGCATCCAGCACCCTAAAAACTCGAGAGAACCAACGTATAACATGTGTTTACCATGCATATAACTGTGCTTACTATGCATATAACTATAATAATAATGAAACATTGAAAAATATATATAAGCTATAGTAATGAAAGACCAGCATTGATAGGCCCAAACCACATATACATGACTCGACCATTGGAGTCACTACTTGATAGCATCCATGGCAGCTCAACATCAACTAAGGAAGTTTTGAAGGTTCCAAGAGGACCCATGACAAGATCTCAAACAAGGAAATATGAAGACAAGATTAATGGGCTGGAATTGGCAATTAAAAGGTGTCTTGTGATGGAAGAAGATCTCAAGCCCAATGAAGACATTTTCTCCAAGTCTTACATCTATTTGGAGGCCCAAATTAAAGTCCAAGAAGAGGTGGAATTGGGCTCAAATCTGTCCCAAAATGGAGAAAAAGATTGCAACAATTTTTAATTAATTTCTAGAATTATATTTAAGAGTTGTTTAATTCTATGTTGACTTCCTAGGTCTTTGTGTGTGGCAGCCTTCCATTTAATAGTTGTTTTCTTCTATGTTGACTTATAGGATAATGTGTGTGGTAGTCTTCTAGGCCCTCGGAAGTATCATTTCATTTAATGTTATCTTTGACCAACCCCTTCTTCACTACTATATAAAGGGGCCTTTGTTCATTCATGAAAATCAGATTTTGAAGATTAATATATTGAGAGTTCTTTTGAACCTTTGAGGTCGATTACCTTGAGATTTATCTTTCAACCTAACTAGTTCATAGTTTAAGGTAGTAAGATAATTTCTTTCTTTGATATCTTTGGTTTCTTCTTGGTATTCTTAGAAGGTGATTAGTACTCATACTAATTGTTGTCTAACGTTACCCACGAAGCGGTCAAGATTCGTTTCCAAACCTTATTAGTTTCTCAAGTAAAGGCATTTGGTTTCTTCAATACCAATTTGTTGTTACTTGGATTCAAATCCGTATCTTTTTAATTTCTGTTTTGTCTTTTTCATTAGTTTCTTAGTTTTTTTGCTTTCACATTCTTTTAAGTTAATACTCTAGTTTTGGGATTCCCAACCTCCGTGTTATCAAGTGGTATCAGAGCGGTTCTATCAAGATTTCGTTCTTGATAATCTTGGGAATTTCTTGAACAAAAAGAGCAAAAAAAAATAAAATAAATAATTTTTTTTAAAAAAAGTACCGTAGCAGTGAACAGTACGTTTCAAAATAAAAAGAGTAAAAAAAAAAAAAAACTTTCATAGTGAAAAAAAAAGAAGGAATTGTTGCTCTTCAAGAAACTTTCATCGTCTAATTGTTTCTATAAAGGAGGTTTTGATAGAACACAAGAAGAGGGGATCCTAGATCTTTATCTCATTCTAAAATCCTTTCCTTTTGTTTGAGTCTTGTTTCAACTTAATCTTATTCTTTCTAGGATTGGTTCTTCACTTTTTCTTTTGTGCCCCAAAATTCCTTATTTTACTACTAAGGACTTGATACGAGTTGGGTTTAATTATAAATCTACAAAGTATTTTCCCAAAGGTTATTTGAGAGGAAAAAAGGCTCTGGGTGAGAATAATTGAGTGAAAAAAAAAGAGCCAAAGTTTGAGCGATACACCATTTTCTTAAGATGTCTAATATAGGTGGAAGTGAAGATGAAGGGAGGAATGCTTAAGAAGCTGAAATCCAAGGAAGAAATGATTTCACTTTACAAGCTATGTACCAACGCTTTGAAAGAATGAACTTGCAATTCCAAGAGATAAGGGATGCCATTGCTGGACAAAATGAGGCAATAGCTGAACTAAGGAGGGGAAATCAACCTGTTGTGCCACCCCAAAATAACCCTAGGCCTCATAATAGAAGAAATGTACCCCATGCTCCCATTGGAAATCCTATAAATGATTTTCCTGATGATCTTGATGTAAATCTAGATAGGATATGGAGAGATAGGAGGGGACAACAAGGTAGATTGGAAGATGACAACCTCAATAGCATAAAGATGAAGATGCCATCTTTCAAAGGTACAAGAGATCCAGATTTGTATCTTGATTGGGAGCGAAGAGTTGAAGCCATTTTTGATTGTCATAACTATTCAGAAGATAAGAAGGTTAAGCTTGCACTAGTTGATCCTATTGATGATCGAATTGACTCTTCTTGTAAGGTCAATTTAAGTCCACCTAGTGTTGAAGCCATTGTGTTGAATGATAATACATCAGCTATTGATTCTTTACCCCTTGATGATGATGTACATATTGTGAATGTGGATACACTAGTTGATCCTATTGATGACAAAATTGACTCTTCTTGTAAGATCAATTTATGTCCACCTAGTGTTGAAGCCAATGTGTTGAATGATGGTACATCATCTTGTGGGAATTGTGTTGATCAAATAAATAGGAGTGATCCCTTTAGTATGACCTCTAGTAAATGTTCTACTCTCGGTTTTGCTTATAGGGATAATCATGTGCTTGAAACATCTTTGATACTTGATAATGACCGTTTAGAAAATGGATTTGCATGTTCTATATCCTCTTCATGGATAGATCCTTCTCTCTTTAAGTACAATATCTTGTTTGAAGATGATGAGTTCACTCCTAAAGAACCTAGTGGTGAGTATGACGTTGAAGGTATAGCTTGTCTTGAAAGCTATAGCCTATATGCGAACCCACTATGGTGTAAAAACATTCCTCCTAAAGATGGAAATCTCTTCTTGGGAGATGAGAGTACTCTTAAGGGAAGGGAATGTGAGGTCTTGGAAAGGAATGATCAATTGGGTGATGATAATTTTGATTTGCTTGAATTCTTAAAAAACCTAATAAATGATTTTTCCTTGAAAATTGATTGTGGTTGTGAACCTTTGTATGACACCCCACCCATGTTTGATGACTATAAGGATGAATTGCTTGCTTGTAAAGACTTAAGTAATAATTCCTTGGACTTTAGTGGTGGTATGTGTCTACTTGAGGGTACTTCCATAGAAAGGGAAGGTGTCCATTATTTGGAAATTACTTCTTCTACTATGTGTGACCTTATTGTTGAGAGTACTCATGGTGATGATGTTGAAACTGGTAGTGAGCACTCACATGAGGACACCTTAGTTGAACTTGACTTGAGTGATACCATTCTCCACTCTCTATTTGCTTTTGATGATATATATGCTATTGTAGAGAGTATATCTTGTAGTTTGGGTGAAGCCTATGGGGAAAGGGAGTATTGTCTAGACCCGTGTCTATGGCTACTCTTTCTATTTGACCCCGGTGCCAAATATAGAAATGGTGATGTTGGCGCACCCAACTTGTTGCTTGGTCTACATGACAAGCAAAGTGTCATTCTTGAAAACCCGAGAGCAAAAGTGTCATTGTTTCCTTGGGGTAATGTTTCTAAATGTGCATCCTTGCTTGACACAATTGTGTTTAAATTACAAGAATCTCAACTTGTGGATGCCAAGTTCTCTATTTGCTTGAAGGAAAGAATGTGGATGTGCTTAAATGCTTTGTCTTCACCCTTGTATGCCTTTACACTTGATTCTTTCCTATACTACCTCTTTGCCTATGATGACATCCATGCTAGTTTTGGATTTGTTTTATGTAGAGGTAGGAAATTTTTTGGTTTGTCCACTTGTATGAATGATAATGCTATATGGATCTTGTGGACATTAGAACCAATTGAGGCTCCACCCTTGGTGTGGTCTCTTGAAGAGATAAAGAAGCAATTGTGTCTTATGGCTCCTAAGATGAAGGTAGTTTTACCTTGTGGATTATTTGATGCCATTAGGACCTTTGTAGTTTCCTTATATCTTGGTGATTTAAATAGCCAAATCCTTTGTGCATATTTTAATAAGTTTTTAATATTTAATTCAAAGGATCCTTGGTTATATTGCAAGTATAAGCAACCTTGGCATGATGAGATGATTTATTGTGCTAACCCTAACCCTCATGCCATGAGGAGTTTGTATTTGTTTGCCCTTTCTTTGGTTTTGCAAGGTTTGGATTCGAGGTCGAATCCTTTTCAAGAAGGGGAGGATGATACAAGACAAATGGCCATCATAACTTTTGATGCCATCATTCGTGGCCAACACATGGAGAATCTGATTTTGGACACCTTGAAGGCCCAAGAGTATGCATGGGGAAGTCATGAAGTCATTTTGGACACATATTAAGCAAATTCGTGTGTGGAAGGTTGCTTGGAGGCATGCCTTGATGACTACCCGAAGCTCCAAAGAATTGCAAGGGTTGAAGTATGAAGAAGGAGTTCTTACACTCCATGACCGCCCCTTATTAAGGGTGTTTTGGTCTTTTTGTGCCTTTTCTTTACACTCCATAGGAGCCTCTTTTCATTAAGGGTAGTTTGGTCATGTGATGTAATAGTTATAAATAGGCTTCATTAGTCTTATTTTCTAGTTAGTTCATTATGGATATTTGAAGACTTCTTCTTCTCTCTTTGAGAATGTAGTGTAGGGCTTGGAAAGGCAAAGTAGTGTAGGGCTTGGAAAAGCCATTATTGATCCTTGCTTAGAAACGGTGGTTGTAAGGCGGAGTTGATTCCCTTAGCGGTCACCATAAGAGTTTGGTGTTGTTATTGCGGGTCTTAGGGGGTCTTATCGTTTGATACACGGTTGGGTTCCTTATTCTTGTAATCTCGTATGTCAAGCTATCTATCCTTTTATTATCTTGTTGTTGTTGTGTTTGTGATCTTGAAGTCTAGTGAAGCCGTGTGGGGCTCTTTCGATTCACTAGCACTTGTTGTTCAACTTGTTATTCTTGTGTTGGTGGGCTGATTTTCGTGGCTGGTTGTGCCTATTTGTGTGTTGTGGACTTGATCTTGTATCACCAAGGACCCGACGAGGCAGGGATAGCATCTTTGTTGTAGTCGATCGGTTTTCCAAGATGGCACACTTTATTACTTGTTCTAAGTGTGACGACGCCCCTAGCGTGGCCTCTCTATTTGTTGATAATGTTGTGAGATTGCATGGTGTTCCGAGGACCATTGTAAGTGATAGGGACTCTAAGTTCCTAAGTCACTTTTGGAAGTCCATGTGGGGTAGGCTTGGGACCAAGTTGTTGTTCTCTACGTCCTGCCACCCACAAACCGATGGCCAAACGGAAGTAGTAAATAGGACTTTGGGTGCTATGCTATGCTCCATGGTTAAGGGAAAAATGACTTCTTGGGAGAAACACTTACCATTAATTGAGTTTGCTTATAACCGTGTCATACACTCAAGTACGGGAATGACTCCCTTTGAGTGTGTATACGGCCTCAACCCCCTTACCCCTTTGGATTTAACGCCTTTGCCAAGTGATCTCATGATTAGCTTAGATGGAAGCAAGCGGGCAGATTCTATGAAAAGTCTACATGAGAAGGTGCGACTTCAACTTGAGAAGAAAAACCAAGAAGTTGCAAGGAGGGCCAACAAGGGGAGAAAGGAACTCATTCTTGAACCGGGAGATTGGGTGTGGGTGCATCTTCGGAAGGACCGATTCCCATCTCAAAGAAAGACCAAATTGATGCCGAGGGGTGATGGTCCATTCCAAGTACTTGAGAGAATCAATGACAACGCCTACAAGATTGATCTTCCACCGGAATATCAAGTGCACAACACTTTCAACGTAGGTGATCTTTCTCTCGTAGGTGTGGTTGAAGATGGACAAATGCCGAATTTGAGGTCAAATTCCTCTCAAGTTGGAGAGGATGATACGGGTGTGAGCTGTCCAACAAGACCACGACCTTTCACACGTAGTCAAGCCCGGGAGTTACAAAAACTCCAAGCCTTATTCATGCAAATGGACGCGTGGGAATTAGTCGTGGGCCCACCTAATGGTCTCAATGTTCTTAAGTGTGAAGAGGACCTTGAAGCGTAATAAATACAACACTCCAAGGCCGCCTGTTTCAAAGAGGGCAAAAGGGTCATTTTGTCTTTCATTTGGCTTGTAATATAAATAGACAAGCTTAGGGTTATTTTGCTTAGTTTTTGATTGTAATTTCAAGACAAAAGACTTGTAATATTTCTCTCTCTCTCTCTTCCATTGGGGAGGCAGAATCTGCCAAGCTTTCCAAGAGTGAAGCTTGTGTTGTGTTTTGGCTAGAAACTAGGGTCTTGAGGTCATTTGAGTTCCTCTTGGTCCAAGTAAGAACTTGGTGTTCATATTCAATAGTCTTAGGGTCCTCTCTTGTTGTTAGGGTTCTTAGCCTTTTGAATATCATATGTCAAGTTAACTATCTTTTATTTATCTTGTTGTTGTTGTGTTTGTGATCTTGAAGTCTAGTGAAGCCGTGTGGGGCTCTTTCGATTCACTAGCATTTGTGTTCATCTTGTTGTTCTTGGTTTACTGATTTTTGTGTTATTGTTGCTGAAATCTTGTGTTACATACTTGATATTGTATCACCTACAACGGCGTCTTCAATCATTGGAGCAAGGAACCATGACTGTTGATGAGTACTTTAAGGCTATGGATATGGCTATGATCCAAGCTAATTGCATGGAAGATGAAGAAGCTACTATGGCTAGATTTCTTAATGGTTTAAATAGACAAATAGCTGATGTAGTAGAGATACAACCATATGTAACTTTGGATGAGTTGGTAGATTTGGCTATAAAAGTTGAAAAGCAAAATAAAAGAAAGCAGCAGGCTAGCTCATGGAGGAATCGGCCAAACACATTGCCCAAGAAGCCATGGTCAAAAGAAGAAATGTCTTCTAAATCTCAAGATGACAAGGGCAAAGGTAAAGGAGCTGACAAAGAGGGAGGTAAATCTTTTTTCCTAAGTCATCTAAACCTTCCAGTTCTATTTAATGTCATAAATGTCATGGGAGAGGGCATATGATGCATGAATGTCCCACTAGAATAAACATTATCATGAGAGAAGATGGGAAATATGAGAGTGAAAAGAGTGAGGATGAGAAAGAAGAGGGAGGAATGAGTGAAAATGATGTACAACAGCCTAATGATGGTTTTCTTGGGGTAGCTAGGAAGATTCTTGATGTAGAATATGAGAGTGAAAAAAATGAGAAGGAGAAATACGGTGAAGGTGAGAGTGAAGATGTTGTAGAACTTCCTTTTAATGATGGTTTGATTGGGGTAGTTAGGAGGCTTATGAATATTAATTTGGGAATCAATAGTGATGAACAAAGGGAGAATATATTCCATACTAGGTGTGGGATAAAGGGGAGAAATTGTTCTATTATTATTGATAGTGGTAGTTGTGCTAATGTGGTGAGTTCACACTTGGTAGATATGTTAGGGCTTGCATGCATGAAACACCCTAAGCCTTATAGACTCCAATGGTTGAATGATAGTGGTGAATTAAAGGTCAACAAACAATGCATGATTTCATTCAATGTTAGAAGGTATGAGGATGAAACTCTTTGTGATGTGATTCCTATGCAAGCTTGTCATATCTTGCTTGGTCGTCCATGGCAGTTTGATAGACATACTTTTCATGATGGAAGGGTGAATAGATATTCACTTGAGATTAATGGCAAGAAGTATACTCTTGCACCTTTAACTCCTTCTCAAGTGTTTGAAGATCAAAAGAGGTTGAGGGAATTAATGGGAAAACAAAAGGGAGAGAAAACAAGTGAGCTTGAGGGAAAAGAAAAAAAATTTGGCCAAGAGTTAGAAAAAAAAAGAGATGGCCAAGAGAGAGAAAAAAAGGGTTCGAGTGGAAAAAAAGAGAGCTTCTATATAAAAGCCAAAGAGTGTTTGAGTGCAAGAAAAGAGGGGCTACCCATAATACTACTTACTTACAAAGAAGTCTTGATTAATTCTGAACTACTAACTTCTTCTTTGCCAAGTAGCGTTACTTCACTTTTGCAGGATTTTGATGATATTTTTTCTGATGATATTCCTAAGGGTCTACCACCTTTGCGTGGCATTGAGCACCAAATCGACTTTGTGACTGGAGCACAAATTCCAAATAGGCCTGGTTATAGGAGTAATCCTAAAGAGACAAAGAAATTGCAAAGGCAAGTTGAAGAATTACTTGAAAAGGGGTTTGTGCGAGAGAGCATGAGTCCTTACTCTGTTCCTGTTCTATTGGTTCCCAAAAAGGATGGATCTTGGAGGATGTGTGTGGATTGTCGAGCTATCAACAAGATAACGGTAAAGTATCATCATCCCATCCCTCGTCTTGATGACATGTTAGACTAATTACATGGGTCTAAAATTTTTTTCTAAAATTGATCTAAAAAGTGGTTACCATCAGATTCGAATGAATCCTGGAGATGAGTGGAAAACTGCTTTTAAGACCAAATATGGGCTTTATGAGTGGTTAGTTATGCCTTTTGGCTTGACTAATGCACCCAGCACTTTCATGAGATTAATGAATCATGTTTTTAAAGATTTTCATGGAAAATTTATGGCGGTTTATTTTGATGATATCTTGATCTTTTCTAAGAATCTGGATGAGCATGTTGAACACCTAAAAAAAGTTTTTGAAGTTCTAAAAAAACAACAATTGTTTGCTAATCTCAAAAAGTGTACCTTTTGTGTGGATCGTGTTGTATTCTTGGGTTTTGTGGTTAGTTCTAAGGGAGTTGAAGTTGATGAAGAGAAAATAAAGGCAATCAAAAATTGGCCTAAACCTAAGAGTGTAACTGAGATTAGAAGTTTTCATGGGCTTGCTAGTTTTTATAGGAGATTTGTTAGAGATTTTAGCACCATTGCTTCTCCTTTGACTGAAGTCATTAAGAAGGACAAGGTTTTCACATGGGGAAAAGAACAAGATGCTTCTTTTAACTTGTTGAAAGAAAAATTGTGTTCTGGTCCTCTTTTGCAATTACCTGATTTTTCTAAGTCTTTTGAGGTTGAATGTGATGCCTCTAGAAGAGGTATAGGTGCTGTTTTAATGCAGGATTCGAAGCCCATTGCATACTTTAGTGAAAAGCTGAGTGGAGCTACATTGAACTACTCAACTTATGACAAGGAGCTATATGCTTTGGTCAAGGCTTTAGCTACATGGCACCACTATTTGTGGCCTAGAGAGTTTGTGGTTAAGACTGACCATGAATCCTTGAGGTACTTGAAGAGCCAAGGTAAGCTTAATCGTAGGCATGCAAAATGGGTAAGGTAAGCTTAATCGTAGGCATGCAAAATGGGTTGAATTCATTGAAACTTTCCCCTAGGTGATTGCTTACATGCAAGGAAAAGATAATGTGTTTGCTGATGCACTTTCAAGAAGGTATGTATTGGTCTCTACTCTCACTTCTAAATTAATGGGTTTTGATCAAATCAGGGGCCTTTAGGCTAATGATTTTGATTTTGGCAAAGTTTTTGCAGAATGTAAGTTGGGCCCTTATGAGAGGTTCACCCTTCAAGATGGATTCCTTTTTAAGGAAAATAAGTTGTGTATTCCTAATTGCTCTTTGCGTGAATTATTTGTTAGGGAAGCACATTGTGGTGGACTCATGGGACACTTTGGAGTTCCTAAAACATTGGATATACTTGCTGAACATTTCTTTTGGCCTGGCATGCGAAAGGATGTTGAGAAAGCGTGCTCCCAATGTCTTGAATGTAAACAGGCCAAATCAAAAGTGTTACCACATGGTCTTTATACTCCTTTACCTGTTCCTACTTCTCCTTGGATTGATATTTCAATGGATTTTGTGTTAGGACTGCCTAGAACTAAACATGGTAAGGACAGTATATTTGTAGTGGTAGACAGATTTTCAAAAATGGCTCATTTTATTCTATGTTTGAAGACTAATGATGCATCGCATGTGGCTGACTTATTTGTGAAAGAAGTGGTTAAATTACATGGTATACCTAAAACTATTATTAGTGATAGGGATGCTAAGTTTTTAAGTCACTTTTGGAGGGTTCTTTGGGGAAAGTTAGGGACTAAACTACTATTCTCTACATCTTGTCACCCGCAAACTGATGGGCAAACGGAAGTAGTTAATAGGACTTTAGGGAATATGTTAAGGGCTGTTTTAAAGGGAAAATTAACTGTTTGGGAGGAGCAAATGTCCATGGTAGAGTTTGCTTATAATAGAACTATCCATTCTTCTACTGGTAAGTCTCCTTTTGAAATTGTTTATGGATTTAATCCCCTCACCCCCCTTGATTTGCTGCCTCTACCTACTGATATTGTTAATATTGATGGTAGGAAGAAGGCTGAAATGATGAAGAAGATTCATGAACAAACAAGGCTTGCAATTGAACGGAGGAATGAACAAACAGCCTTAAGAAGAAATAAGGGACGAAAATCTGTTATTTTTAAGCCCGGAGATCAAGTGTGGGTGCACTTTAGAAAGGAAAGATTTCCTGCCAAAAGAAAATCCAAATTACACCCACGAGGAGATGGGCCATTTGAAGTCCTTGAAAGGATTGGAGACAATGCTTACAAACTTGATCTTCCAAGTGAGTATCAAGTTAGTGCAACCTTTAATGTTTCTGATCTTTCTTTATTTGATGCAGCATTGAATTCGAGGACGAATTCTCTTGAAGAAGAGGGGAATGATAGCATCCATGGCAGCTCAACATCAACTAAGGAAGTTTTGAAGGTTCCAAGAGTACCCATGACAAGATCTCAAACAAGGAAATATGAAGACAAGATTAATGGGCTGGAATTGGCAATTAAAAGGTGTCTTGTGATGGAAGAAGATCTCAAGCCCAATGAAGACATTTTCTCCAAGTCTTACATCTATTTGGAGGCCCAAATTAAAGTCCAAGAAGAGGTGGAATTGGGCTCAAATCTGTCCCAAAATGGAGAGCAAGATTGCAACAATTTTTAATTAATTTCTAGAATTATATTTAAGAGTTGTTTAATTCTATGTTGACTTCCTAGGTCTTTGTGTGTGATACAAGACAAATGGCCATCATAACTTTTGATGCCATCATTCGTGGCCAACACGTGGAGAATCTGATTTTGGACACCTTGAAGGCCCGAGAGTATGCATGGGGAAGTCATGAAGTCATTTTGGACACATAATAAAGCAAATTCGTGTGTGGAAGGTTGCTTGGAGGCTTGCCTTGATGACTACCCGAGGCTCCAAAGAATTGCAAGGGTTGAAGTGTGAAGAAGGAGTCCTTACACTCCATGACCGCCCCTTATTAAAGGTGTTTTGGTCTTTTTGTGCCTTTTCTTTACACTCCATAGGAGCCTCTTTTCATTAAGGGTAGTTTGGTCATGTGATGTAATAGTTATAAATAGGCTTCATTAGTCTTATTTTCTAGTTAGTTCATTATGGATATTTGAAAGACTTCTTCTTCTCTCTTTGAGAATGTAGTGTAGGGCTTGGAAAGGCCAAGTAGTGTAGGGGTTGGAAAAGCCATTATTGATCCTTGCTTAGAAACGGTGGTTGTAAGGCGGAGTTGATTCCCTTAGCGGTCACCATAAGAGTTTGGTGTTGTTATTGCGGGTCTTAGGGGTCTTATCATTTGATACACGGTTTGGTTCCTATTTCTTGTAATCTCGTATGTCAAGCGATATCTTTTTGTAATCTTGTTAAGCTTGTGTTTATAATCTTGAAGTCTAGTGAAGCCGTGTGGGGCTCTTTCGATTCACTAGCACTTGTTATTCAACTTGTTGTTCTTGTGATAGTTGTTCATCTTGTTGTTGTTGCTGAAATTTCGTATTGTGGGTTTGATCTTGTATCATTTGGTATCAAAGCAAGGCTGGTTGTGTTCCTACACTACCAATCTTGGGCTATCTCGGTCAAAAAAAAAAAAAAAAATGAAATCTGTCAAAAAAAAAAAACGAAATCTGTCCATCTTGTTGTCTTGGCCGAGAATAGTGTTTGTGTGTTTAGATCTAGGTGTTATTTTACTTGTTTAGTGTGTTTCTAGTGTTGGTTTCTTTCTCACCAACACTAAAAGTGTCTAGATCTAAAGATGAGCTTATAATATTGACCATTGTTGTGGTGACGTGAAGTGGGCCGTAGGTTGTACCTTGTTGATGACCATTGGTGGTTTTTGTGTTATGATCTTGAAGAAGTTGATGTTGTGTTCTTGAAGGTTGTTGTGGTGTTCATCTTGTTCTTCATCTATTCTTACAACTTAAGACCACAAAAGTATAAAATAGATCCAAAAGGTTGTAAGACAAAAGTTATAAAGTTGTTGGTGAGAAGACTTGCACACATCTCTTCCTAGACTTGACAACCACTTTTCCTTAAAACACGGAACCTTGTTTTGTGGGATTAGTATAGTCAAATCTTACATTTTTGAGTTTGAAAAGTTGAAAAAGAGTACAAGACTTTACCTTCCCTCCAAAACCATTGTCATCCATTACAAGTTGTGGGACTCTTGAAATTTCAGATTTGTAACAAACAAACTAAAACAAATCGTGTGGGCCCAAGACCAATTGCATGCTGCCACGTCATCACTTCACCAAAATAGCTGAAGCTCAAATTTCAGATTCTAAGTTTCATTTCCTTGTTTCTTTAGTTTCATTTCTTGATTCTAGTACTAATTAACAACTAGTAATCACCTACTAGATTGTGAGTTGGTTTTTTGAATCCGTTTTCTTCGTGTTTTTCGTTCTTTGTGTGCTTTTCTCATTTTGATTCGTTGAACTTCTTTGATTCAAGTTCATAAGTAGATTTTGTTTTGTGTCTTGAGTCGATCAAACAATAATCTATTCCGGTTGCTAAGTAGTGATTGACACCTTATTAACTACCGGAGTATAAGCAACTTTCAATATTTGCCGCTCCAATTGTGAGGATTACAAAGGTGAGTGTATACGAGTGTTGGTGAGGTGCTTTTACTACTAATCTTGTTTGTTCATTTTGTAGGTACAAGGTGATATAAGGGGAACATATCTTGGTAGCTTCGTATTATTGTGACTACAACATGGGAGACTATGATTGTAGTGAGGGATTTTATGGCTACGATGATGTTGTAGATTATGGGGGCTATGAATATAGCCATGATCAAGACATAGGCAGATTTGAGGGTTATGGTTTTGAGGGAGAACATGAGGTGAATGAAGTGCCAAGTTCTTATGATGAAGTTGGGGCATATGAGGAGTCTTACATTTCCCATTTCGAACCTCTAATTGGTGTAAGGTATAACCCCTCCCTTCGCAAAGCTTATGAGAGCCATGGTGAGAGTGCACGTGTGGAGAATGAAGATTCATATTCTTCACCTTGTAGTACATTTTATCAAGGTCGAAGCGGTGTGAATGGGTATGCTAGCTATAGTGTAGGTTGTCCCATGAGAAGAAGAGAGAATACATCTCCAAGGCCGAGGGGTACTCATGTGCCCTTGGGTTGTCCTAAACTCTACAATGTTGATCCTAGGAGAAGTGTTCACTCCGGAAAGGTAGGCATT
Organism: Capsicum rhomboideum; assembly: GCA_031232105.1. Lineage (NCBI taxonomy): Eukaryota > Viridiplantae > Streptophyta > Magnoliopsida > Solanales > Solanaceae > Capsicum > Capsicum rhomboideum. Next base: position 61,121,093 of record CP124718.1, read on the forward strand.
GATGGGGTACCGGGCTGCCTCCTTGTGCTAGATGATTGGCGCCATAAGAACTACATCATGCCACCGATGGTTGACTATTTAGGGTTGTTTCGAGAACCTTTACTTGTTCCATATTCCTTGGACGGGTATAAGGTTACCGAGAGAGTGAGGATTGTCTTCACCTAATTTGAATACTATGAGGAGGTGTGGTGCGATATCTTTCCCTTGACACCAGGTCATGTATGCTTGGGTGCCGATTGGGTTGCACAACATAGAGTCCCAAATGTGCTAAATTGGCCTAAGGTTATAGTGGACCATTGGGGAAATTATCTTTTTACCTCAATTATTCCCCAACCGCAAGGAGATGTGATCACTTACTCCAAGCCGAATGATTATGAGAGACAAAAGATTGAGAGGAGTAAGGGTGTGAAAGGTGGTAATCCGAGAGTGGAAAAAGGAGAGGTTGTGTGGAGTGAAGTGAGGGGGTTGCCACCAAATCATGCTAACTATGTTTGTCCTTTTCTTTCTAAGGACATTTGTGTAGGTACCAACATGGCAAGCGGAGAAGCACAAGGCCAAGGAGAAGTTGCTGCCGAAGCATGTGGGAAACCTTCACACCACGGCAAAGAAGAATTTACTCAAGAACTTCAAGGTAAAATCGATTACTCTTACACTTTTGTGCATGAGAATGATAATTGTGTGACTAGTAGCCCATTGAGTGTGAGTAGTAGCTTACCTATTTGTGAGTCTATTGATTCTTTGCCTCTTGTTGATGATGTACTTGTTGTGAGTGTGGATACACTAGTTGATCCTATTGATGATCGAATTGACTCTTCTTGTAAGGTCAATTTAAGTCCACCTAGTGTTGAAGCCAATGTGTTGAATGATGGTACATCATCTTGTGGGAATTGTGTCGATCAACTTATGTCCGGAATTTGTCCACCACTTGAGTATATGTGTGATGTGTTTAATGGATCTCAAGTGAATGATTATATTGAAAATGTTGATCAAATAAATAGGAGTGACCCCTTTAGTATGACCTCTAGTAAATGTTCTACTCTCGGTTTTGCTCATAGGGATAATCATGTGCTTGAAACATCTTTGATACTTGATAATGATCTTTTAGAGAATGGATTTGCATGTTCTATATCCTCTTCATGGATAGATCCTTCTCTCTTTAAGTACAATATCTTGTTTGAAGATGATGAGTTCACTCCTAAAGAACCTAGTGGTGAGAATGACGTTGAAGGTATAGCTTGTCTTGAAAGTTATAGCCTATATGCCAACCCACTATGGTGTAAAAACATTCCTCCTAAAGATGGAAATCTCTTCTTGGGAGATGAGAGTACTCTTAAGGGAAGGGAATGTGAGGTCTTGGAAAGGAATGATCAATTGGGTGATGATAATTTTGATTTGCTTGAATTCTTAAGAAACCCAATAAGTGATTTTTCCTTGAAAATTGATTGTGGTTGTGATCCTTTGTATGACACCCCACCCATGTTTGATGACTATAAGAATGAATTGCTTGCTTGTAAAGACTTAAGTAATAATTCCTTGGACTTTAGTGGTGGTATGTGTCTACTTGAGGGTACTTCCATAGAAAGGGAAGGTGTCCACTATTTGGAAATTACTTCTTCTACTATGTGTGACCTTATTGAGAGTACTCATGGTGATGATGTTGAAACTGGTAGTGAGTACTCACATGAGGACACCTTAGTTGAACTTGACTTGAGTGATACCATTCTCCACTCTCTATTTGCTTTTGATGATATGTATGCTATTGTAGAGAGTATATCTTGTAGTTTGGGTGAAGCCTATGGGGAAAGGGAGTATTGTCTGGACCCGTGTCTATGGCTACTCTTTCTATTTGACCCTGGTGCCAAATATAGAAATGGTGATGTTGGCGCACCCAACTTGTTGCTTGGTCTACATGACAAGCAAAGTGTCATTCTTGAAAACCCAAGAGCAAAAGTATCATTGTTTCCTTGGTGTAATGTTTCTAAATGTGCATCCTTGCTTGACAAAATTGTGTTTAAATTTCAAGAATCTCAACTTGTGCATGCCAAGTTCTCTATTTTCTTGAAGGAAAGAATGTGGATGTGCTTAAATGCTTTGTCTTCATTCTTTCCTATACTACCTCTTTGCCTATGATGACATCCATGCTAGTTTTGGATTTGTTTTATGTAGAGGTAGGAAATTTGTTGGTTTGTCCACTTGTATGAATGATAATGCTATATGGATCTTGTGGACATTAGAACCAATTGAGGCTCCACCCTTGGTGTGGTCTCTTGAAGAGATAAAGAAGCAATTGTGTCTTATGGCTCCTAAGATGAAGGCAGTTTTACCTTGTGGATTATTTGATGCCATTAGGACCTTTGTAGTTTCCTTATCTCTTGGTGATTTAAATAGCCAAATCCTTTGTGCATATTTTAATAATTTTTTAATATTTAATTCAAAGGATCCTTGGTTATATTTCAAGTATAAGCAACCTTGGCATGTTGAGATGATTTATTGTGCTAACCCTAAACCCTCATGCCATGAGGAGTTTGTATTTGTTTGCCCTTTCTTTGGTTTTGCAAGGTTTGGATTCGAGATCGAATCCTTTTCAAGAAGGGGAGGATGATACAAGACAAATGGCCATCATAACTTTTGATGCCATCATTCGTGGCCAACACGTGGAGAATCTGATTTTGGACACCTTAAAGGCCCGAGAGTATGCATGGGGAAGTCATCTCATTTTGGACACATAATAAAGCAAATTCGTGTGTGGAAGGTTGCTTGGAGGCTTGCCTTGATGACTACCCGAGGCTCCAAAGAATTGCAAGGGTTGAAGTGTGAAGAAGGAGTCCTTACACTCCATGACCGCCCCTTATTAGGGGTGTTTTGGTCTTTTTGTGCCTTTTCTTTACACTCCATAGGAGCCTCTTTTCATTAAGGGTAGTTTGGTTATGTGATGTAATAGTTATAAATATGCTTCATTAGTCTTATTTTCTAGTTAGTTCATTATGGATATTTGAAAGACTTCTTCTTCTCTCTTTGAGAATGTAGTGTAGGGCTTGGAAAGGCCAAGTAGTGTAGGGGTTGGAAAAGCCATTATTGATCCTTGCTTAGAAACGGTGGTTGTAAGGCAGAGTTGATTCCCTTAGCGGTCACCATAAGAGTTTGGTGTTGTTATTGCGGGTCTTAGCGGCCTTATCGTTTGATACACGGTTTGGTTCCTATTTCTTGTAATCTCGTATGTCAAGCGATATCTTTTTGTAATCTTGTTAAGCTTGTGTTTATAATCTTGAAGTCTAGTGAAGCCGTGTGGGGCTCTTTCGATTCACTAGCACTTGTTATTCAACTTGTTGTTCTTGTGATAGTTGTTCATCTTGTTGTTGTTGCTGAAATTTCGTATTGTGGGTTTGATCTTGTATCAGTGTGTGGCAGCCTTCTATGCCATTTAATAGTTGTTTTCTTCTATGTTGACTTATAGGATAATGTGTGTGGTAGTCTTCTAGGCCCTCGGAAGTATCATTTCATTTAATGTTATCTTTGACCAACCCCTTCTTCACTACTATATAAAGGGGCCTTTGTTCATTCATGAAAATCAGATTTTGAAGATTAATATATTGAGAGTTCTTTTGAACCTTTGAGGTAGATTACCTTGAGATTTATCTTTCAACCTAACTAGTTCATAGTTTAAGGTAGTAAGATAATTTCTTTCTTTGATATCTTTGGTTTCTTCTTGGTATTCTTAGAAGGCGATTAGTACTCATACTAATTGTTGTCTAACGCTACTCATGAAGCGGTCAAGATCCGTTTCCTAACTTGATTAGTTTCTCAAGTAAAGGCATTTGGTTTCTTCAATACCAATTTGTTGTTACTTGGATTCAAATCCGTATCTTTTTAATTTCTGTTTTGTCTTTTTCATTAGTTTCTTAGTTTTTTTGCTTTCGCATTCTTTTAAGTTAATACTCTAGTTTTGGGATTCCCAACCTCCGTGTTATCACTACTGTGATGAGATAAAATATATTTAAACTTAATACTTAGTCTACAAAGCATCTTTAAGATAGAAAACTTAGTCTAGGTTGGTATAGGCCTCGCCTTATAAAACTACTGTACAATACCAAAATGTATACATCAAAGACTCGGTAAAGCCCCGAATCAACTTGGAGATCACCAATCGAAGCTGAGTGTCCTGTGCTCTTACTGAAAAGGTCTACTAGTTGGAGTACCTATACCTGTGGTATGAATTATATTGTCCCCCATGAGGGACGTCAGTATGAAAAAGTGTACTGAGTATGTAAGGCATAAAGTGACCATAGGCAGGACAAGAGCTCAATGAAATTGGATATCAATATATAGCAAAATGGATAAGGATAAAAGACCACCTTTTCTATTTATGGAATCATGTACTTTACATTCTTTAATTTTCTTTATTCTTTTTTGCTTTATAAACTTATAAGGCATATGATACAAATGACCAGTTGATCAGTGGGAAAAGTGGATGACCTATGCTAGGTATTTTAACCTCTAGGATACAGTTCTCATAAATTCACAAATCAGGACCAACCCATGCTAGGCTTTGCTTTCACCCCTGGGATACTGCCCATAATATTGGGATTGACCTATGCTATGTGATCCTTCCTGATACGAGTGGGACAAGCTGTCCAACAAGTACCCGACCATTCACACGAAGCCAAGCTCGGGAATTACAAAAACTCCAAGCCTTGTTCATACAAATGGCCGTGTGATACAAGATCAAAACCACAACACAAGATTTCAGCAACAACAACAAGATGAACAACTATCCCAAGAACAACAAGTTGAACAACAAGTGCTAGTGAATCAAAAGAGCCCCACACGGCTTCACTAGACTTCAAGATTATAAACACAAGCTTAACAAGATTACAAAAAGATAGATAGCTTGACATACGAGATTACAAGAAATAGGAACCAAACCGTGTATCAAACGATAAGACCCCTAAGACCCGCAATAACAACACCAAACTCTTATGGTGACCGCTAAGGGAATCAACTCCGCCTTACAACCACCGTTTCTAAGCAAGAATCAATAATGGCTTTTCCAAGCCCTACACTACTTGGCCTTTCCAAGCCCTACACTACATTCTCAAAGAGAGAAGAAAAAGTCTTTCAAATATCCATAATGAACTAACTAGAAAATAAGACTAATGAAGCCTATTTATAATTATTACATCACATGACCAAACTACCCTTAATGAAAAGAGGCTCCTATGGAGTGTAAAGAAAAAGGCACAAAAAGACCAAAACACCCTTAATAAGGGTCGGTCATGGAGTGTAAGGACTCCTTCTTCACACTTCAACCCTTGCAATTCTTTGGAGCCTCGGGTAGTCATCAAGGCAAGCCTCCAAGCAACCTTCCACACACGAATTTGCTTTATTATGTGTCCAAAATGACTTCATGACTTCCCCATGCATACTCTCGGGCCTTCAAGGTGTCCAAAATCAGATTCTCCACGTGTTGGCCACGAATGATGGCATCAAAAGTTATGATGGCTATTTGTCTTGTATCATCCTCCCCTTCTTGAAAAGGATTCGACCTCGAATCCCAAACCTTGCAAAACCAAAGAAAGGGCAAACAAATACAAACTCCTCATGACATGAGGGTCAGGGTTAGCACAATAAATCATCTCAACATGCCAAGGTTGCTTATACTTGCAATATAACCAAGGATCCTTTGAATTAAATATTAAAAACTTATTAAAATATGCACAAAGGATTTGGCTATTTAAATCACCAAGAGATAAGGAAACTACAAAGGTCCTAATGGCATCAAATAATCCACAAGGTAAAACTACCTTCATCTTAGGAGCCATAAGACACAATTGCTTCTTTATCTCTTCAAGAGACCACACCAAGGGTGGAGCCTCAATTGGTTCTAATGTCCACAAGATCCATATAGCATTATCATTCATACAAGTGGACAAACCAACAAATTTCCTACCTCTACATAAAACAAATTCAAAACTAACATGGATGTCATCATAGGCAAAGAGGTAGTATAGGAAAGAATCAAGTGTATAGGCATACAAGGGTGAAGACAAAGCATTTAAGCACATACACATTCTTTCCTTCAAGCAAATAGAGAACTTGGCATCCACAAGTTGAGATTCTTGTAATTTAAACACAATTGTGTCAAGCAAGGATGCACATTTAGAAACATTACCCCAAGGAAACAATGACACTTTTGCTCTCGGGTTTTCAAGAATGACACTTTGCTTGTCATGTAGACCAAGCAACAAGTTGGGTGCGCCAACATCACCATTTCTATATTTGGCACCGGGGTCAAATAGAAAGAGTAGCCATAGACACGGGTCCAGACAATACTCCCTTTCCCCATAGGCTTCACCCAAACTACAAGATATACTCTCTACAATAGCATACATATCATCAAAAGCAAATAGAGAGTGGAGAATGGTATCACTCAAGTCAAGTTCAACTAAGGTGTCCTCATGTGAGTGCTCACTACCAGTTTCAACATCATCACCATGAGTACTCTAAACAATAAGGTCACACATAGTAGAAGAAGTAATTTCCAAATAATGGACACCTTCCCTTTCTATGGAAGTACCCTCAAGTAGACACATACCACCACTAAAGTCCAAGGAATTATTACTTAAGTCTTTACAAGCAAGCAATTCATCCTTATAGTCATCAAACATGGGTGGGGTGTCATACAAAGGTTCACAACCACAATCAATTTTCAAGGAAAAATCATTTATTGGGTTTCTTAAGAATTCAAGCAAATCAAAATTATCATCACCCAATTGATCATTCCTTTCCAAGACCTCACATTCCCTTTCCTTAAGAGTACTCTCATCTCCCTAGAAGAGATTTCCATCTTTAGGAGGAATGTTTTTACACCATAGTGGGTTGGCATATAGGCTATAGCTTTCAAGACAAGCTATACCTTCAACGTCATACTCACCACTAGGTTCTTTAGGAGTGAACTCATCATCTTCAAACAAGATATTGTACTTAAAGAGAGAAGGATCTATCCATGAAGAGGATATAGAACATGCAAGTCCATTTTCTAAAAGGTCATTATCAAGTATCAAAGATGTTTCAAGCACATGATTATCCCTATGAGCAAAACCGAGAGTAGAACATTTACTAGAGGTCATACTAAAGGGGTCACTCCTATTTATTTGATCAACATTTTCAATATAATCATTCACTTAAGATCCATTAAACACATCACACATATCCTCAAGTGGTGGACAAATTCCGCACATAAGTTGATTAACACCATTCCCACAAGATGATGTACCATCATTCAACACATTGGCTTCAACACTAGGTGGACTTAAATTGACCTTACAAGAAGAGTCAATTCGATCATCAATAGGATCAACTAGTGTATCCACACTCACAACAAGTACATCATCAACAAGAGGCAAAGAATCAATAGACTCACAAATAGGTAAGCTACTACTCACACTCAATGGGAGACTAGTCACACAATTATCATTCACATGCACAAAAGTGTAAGAGTAAGTGATTTTACCTTGAAGTTCTTGAGTAAATTCTTCTTTCCCGTGGTGTGAAGGTTTCCCACATGCTTCGGCAGCAACTTCTCCTTGGCCTTGTGCTTCTCCGCTTGCCATGTTGGTACCTACAGAAATGTCCTTAGAAAGAAAAGGACAAACATAGTTAGCATGATTTGGTGGCAACCCCCTCACTTCACTCCACACAACCTCTCCTTTTTCCACTCTCGGATTACCACCTTTCACACCCTTACTCCTCTCAATCTTTTGTCTCTCATAATCATTCGGCTTGGAGTAAGTGATCACATCTCCTTGCAGTTGGGGAATAATTGAGGTAAAAAGATAATTTCCCCAATGGTCCACTATAACCTTAGGCCAATTTAGCACATTTGGAACTCTATGTTATGCAAACCAATCGGCACCCAAGCATACATGACCTGGTGTCAAGGGAATCGCACCACACCTCCTCATAGTATTCAAATTGGGTGAAGATAATCCTCACTCTCTCGGTAACCTTATACCCGTCTAAGGAATATGGAACAAGTAAAGGTTCTCGAAACAACCCTAAATAGTCAACCATCGGTGGCATGATGTAGTTCTTATGGCGCCAATCATCTAGCACAAGGAGGCAGCCCGGTACCCCATCAATGCTTACCTTTCCGGAGTGAACACTTCTCCTAGGATCAACATTGTAGAGTTTAGGACAACCCAAGGGCACATGAGTACCCCTCGGCCTTGGAGATGTCTTCTCTCTTCTTCTCATGGGACAACCTACACTATAGCTAGTATACCCATTCACACTGCTTCGACCTTGATAAAATGTACTACAAGGTGAAGAATATGAATCTTCATTCTCCACACATGCACTCTCACCATGGCTCTCATAAGCTTTGCGAAGGGAGGGGTTATACCTTACACCAATTCGAGGTTCGAAATGGGAAGTGTAAGACTCCTCATATGCCCCAACTTCATCATAAGAACTTGGCACTTCATTCACCTCATGTTCTCCCTCAAAACCATAACCCTCAAATCTGCCCATGTCTTGATCATGGCTATATTCATAGCCCCCATAATCTACAACATCATCGTAGCCATAAAATCCCTCACTACAATCATAGTCTCCCATGTTGTAGTCACAATAATACGAGGCTACCAAGATATGTTCCCCTTATATCACCTTGTACCTACAAAATGAATAAACAAGATTAGTAGTAAAAGCACCTCACCAACACTCGTATACACTCACCTTTGTGATCCTCACAATTGGAGCGGAGAATATTGAAAGTTGCTTATACTCCGGTAGTTAATAAGGTGTCAATCACTACTTAGCAACCGGAATAGATTATTGTTTGATCGACTCAAGACACAAAACAAAAAATCTACTTATGAACTTGAATCAAAGAAGTTCAACGAATCAAAATGAGAAAAGCACACAAAGAACGAAGAACACGAAGAAAACGAATTCAAAAAACCAACTCACAATCTAGTAGGTGATTGCTAGTTGTTAATTAGTACTAGAATCAAGAAATGAAACTAAAGAAACAAGGAAATGAAACTTAGAATTTGAAATTTGAGCTTAATGGTGATGTGGCAGCATGCAATTGGTCTTGGGCCCACACGAAAATATATATATATATATATATATTTTTATTTTTTTTTTTGGTCACAAATCTGAAATTTCAATATGAAATACAACTTGTCATGGATGACAATGGGTTTTGGAGGGAAAGTAAAGTCTTGGTACTCTTTTTTTCAACTTTTCAAACTCAAAAAGGTAAGATTTGACTATTCTAATCCCACAAAACAAGGTTCCGTATTTTAAGGAAAAGTGGTTGTCAAGTCTAAGAAGAGATGTGTGCAAATCTTCTCACCAACAACCAACAACTTTATAACTTTTGTTGTCTTAAGTTGTAAGAATAGATGAAGAACAAGATGAACACCACAACAACCTTCAAGAACACAACATCAACTTCTTCAAGAACATAACACAAAAACCACCAATGGTCATCAACAAGATACAACCTACGGCCCACTTCAAGTCACCACAACAATGGTCAATATTATAAGCTCATCTTTAGATCTAGACACTTTTAGTGTTGGTGAGAAAGAAACCAACACTCGAAATGCACTAAACAAGTAAAAAAACACCTAGATCTAAACACACAATCACTATTCTCGGCCAAGACAACAAGATGGACAGATTTCGTTTTTTTTTTTGACAAATTTCGTTTTTTTTTTTTTTTTTTTTTGACAGATATAGCCCAAGATTGGTAGTGTAGGAACACAACCAGCCTTGCTCTGATACCAAATGATACAAGATCAAACCCACAACACAAGATTTCAGCAACAACAACAAGATGAACAACTATCCCAAGAACAACAAGTGCTAGTGAATCGAAAGAGCCCCACACGGCTTCACTAGACTTCAAGATTATAAACACAAGCTTAACAAGATTACAAAAAGATAGATAGCTTGACATATGAGATTACAAGAAATAGGAACCAAACCGTGTATCAAACGATAAGACCCCTAAGACCCACAATAACAACACCAAACTCTTATGGTGACCGCTAAGGGAATCAACTCCGCCTTACAACCACCGTTTCTAAGCAAGGATCAATAATGGCTTTTCCAAGCCCTACACTAGTTGGCCTTTCCAAGCCCTACACTACATTCTCAAAGAGAGAAGAAGAAGAAAAAGTCTTTCAAATATCCATAATGAACTAACTAGAAAATAAGACTAATGAAGCCTATTTATAATTATTACATCACATGACCAAACTACCCTTAATGAAAAGAGGCTCCTATGAAGTGTAAAGAAAAAGGCACAAAAAGACCAAAACACCCTTAATAAGGGGCGGTCATGGAGTGTAAGGACTCCTTCTTCACACTTCAACCCTTGCAATTCTTTGGAGCCTCGGGTAGTCATCAAGGCAAGCCTCCAAGCAACCTTCCACACACGAATTTGCTTATTATGTGTCCAAAATGACTTCATGACTTCCCCATGCATACTCTCGGGCCTTCAAGGTGTCCAAACGAATGATGGCATCAAAAGTTATGATGGCCATTTGTCTTGTATCACCGTGTGTGAGTTGGTGATTGAACCACCTAAGGATCTAAATGTTTTAAAGTGTGAAGAGGGACCTTGAAAGTGTAAGTCACAAAGGCCACATGGAACACTCCAAGGCCGGATGCCCCAAGGGCTAAACTTGTCATTTTATCTTTCATTTTGGATGTAATATAAATAGACCATCTTAGTGTTATTAGCCCTAGTTCACTCATTATATTTTTGAAGACAAAACTCTTGTAACACTAAGGACTTCTCTCTCTCTCCATTGGAGAAGCTCCAAAATCGAAACTCACAAGTGGAGTTACACTTGTGTTGTATCTTGGCTAGAAACAAGGATCTTGAGGTCATTGAGTTCCTCTTGGTCTAAGTAAGAACTTGGTGTTTATATTCATTAGTCTTAGGGTCCTTTCTTGATGTTAGGGTTCTTAGTCTCTTGAATATTATATGTCAAGTTAACCATCTTTTTATTATCTTGTTGTTGTTGTGTTTGAGATCTTGAAGTCTAGTGAAGCCGTGTGGGGCTCTTTCGATTCACTAGCACTTGTTGTTCAACTTGTTGTTCTTGTGAAAGTGTTTATCTTGTTGTTGTTGCTGAAATCTTATGTTGTGGGTTTGATCTTGTATCATTTGGTATCAAACCAAGACCGGTGGTGTTCCAACACTACCCATCTTGGGCTTGCTCTCGGCCAAAAAAAAAAAAAAAGAAAAGAGAAATCTGTCCATTGTGTCCTTTGGCCGAGAATATTGTTGTGTGTATAGATCTAGATGTTGTTTTACTTGTTTAATGTGTTTCTAGTGTGGGTTTCTTTCTCACCAACACTAAAGTGTCTAGATCTAAAAGTTGAGCTTAAAATATTGACCATTGTTGTGGTAACTTGAAAGGTGGGCCGTAGGTTGTGTGTTGTTGATGACAATTGGTGGTTTTTTTGTGTGATGTGCTTGAAGAAGTTGATGTTGTGTTCATGAAGGTGTTGAGATTGTTGAGATGTTCATCTTATAAACTTGTTCATCTTGTTGAAAGTTGAGTTCATGTTGTAAGACAAAAGTCATAAAGTTGTTGGTGAAAGAAGACTTCACACATCTCTTCCAAGACTTGACAACCACTTTTCCTTAAAACACGGATCCTTGTTTTGTGGGATTAGCCTAGTCAAATCTTACCTTTTTGAGTTTGAAAGGTTGAAAGCCTACAAGACTTTTACTTTCCCTCCAAAACACTTTGTCATCTATAACAAGTTGTGTGAGTATTGAAAATTTCAGATTTGAGACAAAAAAAAAAAAAAAAAAAAAAGAAGAAGCAAAAACGTGTGGGGACCACTTACATGCTGCCACGTCACTATAAGCTCAACTTTGGATATTCTTATAGTTGCTAATTGTTGATTCTTGGTTTCCCTTACTTAGTTCTAGAACTAATTAACAAACTAGTACATTCCTACTAGGTTGTCGATTAGTCCTTTGAATCCGTTTGTTCGTGTCAACGATTACTTGAGTGCCTTTTATCTTTTGAATACGTTGCTGTTTTTTGGTTCTAGTCCGACAAGAATTCTTTGAGTCTTAAAACAAGAATCCACTCCGGATAAGAGCTTACTCATACCTTAAAGGATTCACGGTTACTAGCCAATTTACAACACTTGTGGAGCTCAAGCGTGTGGTGATCTAAAGAGTATAATACCTTGACAATGGAAGGGACCACGTCCCATAACGTGGATACTAATGCACTTGACTCTATGAGGGTCACTCTTGAGGCCGTTACCCGGACACTTAAAAGGTTGAATACGGAATTTGGGGCCGTGAGAGGGGATTTGGCAGCAATAAAGGGAGAAGTGTCAACTATTAGTGGGAGATTAGAACAAGTGGAGAGCCAAAGGAACTCTCGTCCTTCTACTCCTTTGCATGTATCTACCAATGGGCATGATAGAACTTCCTCCGCAACCATCACCCCGACACATTTCACCAAATGCTAAATGTACCTCAAGCTCTATTAAATGCCTCAAGCCAAACCTCTCTTTTCCCTCCAAAACGTGACCCCACTAGACCAATACATTTCCAAACTCCTCAAGTTCCACAAGAGGGATTTGGACGTCAAGTACCCCCACAAAATCCGAACCCTCCATTCCAAGCTCCATTAAACCAAAGGCCACAAAATCCACTTCCTCTAAATCAAGCCCAAAATGCCCAAAATCGGCCAGCCCCCTTTGATGGATACGGTAGAGAGGAGTATGAAGGGTATGGAGCCTTTGATGATGCTTACATGAGGGAGGAGGAGATAAGAGGGGGTCGTGGAGATCCAAGGAGATACCGAGGGTATGGAGATAGGGGAAACGGACACCAAGAAAGAGATGTAGGCATCAACACCATCAAGTTGAACCTACCCATCTTTAAAGGTGAAAGTGACCCCGAGGCCTACTTTGCTTGGGAATCGGCTTGTGACAAAGTTTTCCAAGTTAATGATATCTCGGAAGAAAAGAAGGGTTGCTATGCTATAGCTCATTTCAAGGGTTATGCTAACACTTGGTGGGAGTATGTCAAGCGGTTTGGTAATGAACTAATTGATGGGTAGCCACCACCTTGGTATCGGCTGAGGTACTTGATGAGGCAACGATACCTTCCCGAGAGATATTGCCATGAGTTGCTTGCTAGATTGTATGGCTTGCGTCAAGGTAACAAGAGTGTGATGGCATATTTTGATGAGTTTCAACAACTCATGTTGAAACTTGATCATCGTGGGGAGCAAATCAGTCACGACATCATCCGGTTCAAGTGTGGGTTGAACAAAGAGATCTCCACTCATTTAACCCTTCACAAGTTTGAAACCGTTGACGGTATTTTCCAAGCGGCTCTTGAGATTGAAAGGGAACTTAAGGAGAGATCATCTTTCAAGGCAAGGGGACAAGCCCTCTCGGGTTGGCTCAAAAACAGGGACCAACCCGCCACTACAAGGCTGCCCGAGCCCAAAACAGTCCCCAAAATTCCTCCAAAATCGGAGGCTCACAAGTATCATAACCCAAAGGGATTCCAATGTTTCAAGTGCCAAGGTTGGGGGCATAAGGCCAATGAATGTCCAAACTGACGCAATGTGATCCTACGGGAAGGGAGCGTGTATTACCTTGGTGAGGAGGTGGGTCCCGAAAGGGGAGAAGATGAGGCCGAGCCTCAAGATGGGGAGAAAACCGATGATGGACCACATGATGATGATGGTGAGGATGGTGAAGATGTTTATCCGCAAGAAGGGGAGTGTCTGGTTCCAAACTTTGTGGTTAGGAGCGTCATAATTAGTAAGGCAATAGATGACCCAAGCCAAAGGGAAAATGTATTCCATACTCAATGTCTTGTAAAGGGGAGTGTGTGTACCTTGGTGATCGATAGTGGTAGTTGTACAAATGTTATAAGTCATGCTATGGTAAATTTCTTGAAGTTACCAACTACCCCGTACACTAGTCCTTACAAGTTATAATGGTTGAATGATTGTGGTGAATTAAGGGTCGCAAGGCAATGTGTGATACGGTTTAAGGTGGGAAACTACCACGATGAAGTGCTTTGTGACGTGATACCAATGCAAGCATGTCACTTGTTGCTAGGTAGACCTTGGCAATATGATAGGTCTACTAAACACGATGGGAGGTCCAATCGATATACACTTGAGAAGGATGGCCGAAAGGTTACTCTTCATCCTCTTTCGCCTTCCCAAGTAAATGAGTGGCATCAAAGGATGAGGGAATTGAAGGAAAAGGGAAAGGAATCTGAAAAGGGAGAAAAGGGAGGGAGTTCCGTAGGTGGGGCAGTAGGGGCATCCAAGGCTGCCTCAACAGCAAGAGGGACGGAAAACATGGTGATGTTGGTTAGGAAGAAGGAACTCTTCGTGGATCATGATGAGGACACGCCTATGTTACTCTTGGCTCATTGTTTTAATACTAACCCCACTAATTCTTCCATTTCCCCTTTGATTTCTTGTGTGTTGCAGGATTATGAGGACGTATTTCCTAAGGAACTTCTGCAAGGATTGCCCCCGCTTTGGGGAATTGAGCACCAAATTGACTTTGTGCCGGGATCACAATTGCCAAAGCCGGCTTATAGGAGCAATCCTACGGACACCAAGGAGTTGCAACGTCAAGTTGAGGAGCTCCTCAACAAAGGGTATGTCAAGGAGAGCATGAGTCCGTGTGCTGTTCCGGTGCTATTAGTGCCAAAAAAAGATGGAACGTGGCGCATGTGTGTGGACTGCCGAGCCATCAATAAAATTACGGTAAAATATCGCCACCCTATTCCTCGGTTAGATGACATGCTAGATGAGTTGAATGGTTCATGTTTGTTTTCCAGGATTGATTTAAGGAGTGGCTATCACCAAATAAGAATGCAACCCGGTGATGAATGGAAAACCGCCTTCAAGACCAAGTTTGGTCTCTATGAATGGATGGTTATGCCATTCGGCCTAACAAATGCTCCAAGTACTTTTATGAGGCTAATGAATCATGTGGTGAGGCCATTTATTGGAAAGTTTGTTGTTGTCTATTTTGATGATGTCTTGGTGTATAGTAAGTCTTTAGAAGAGCATGTGATGCATTTACAATGTGTGCTTGATGTCCTTAGAAAGGAAAAGTTGTATGCAAATCTGGAAAAGTGCTCTTTTGGCGTTAATGAAGTTGTTTTCTTGGGTTTTGTTGTTAGTTCAAGAGGGGTCGAAGTGGATGAATCCAAGATAAATGCTATCAAAAATTGGCCAACCCCACAAACCGTTGGAGAAGTAAGAAGCTTCCACGGGTTGGCTAGTTTTTATAGAAGGTTTGTCAAAGGATTTAGCACCATAGTCGTTCCCTTGACCGAGGTCATTCGGAAAGAACAAACCTTCAAGTGGGGTGTCGAGCAAGCTAAGGCATTTGAAGCCTTGAAAGCTATGCTCATCTCCGCACCTTTTTTACAATTGCCCAACTTTGATAAGACCTTTGAAGTCGAGTGTGATGCGAGTAAAGTAGGCATAGGGGCTGTTTTGATGCAAGATTCAAAACCCATTGCTTACTTTAGCGAAAAGCTCAAAGGAGCAACTCTAAACTACTCCACGCATGATTTAGAGTTGTATGCCTTGATTAGAGCCTTGGCCACTTGGCAACACTACTTATGGCCTAAGGAGTTCGTGATCCGAACAGACCATGAATCCTTAAAGCATCTTCGGGCCCAAGACAAGCTTAACGAACGGCATGCAAAATGGATTGAGTTTCTTGAGACCTTCCCTTATGTTATCCAATACAAAAAGGGTAAGGACAATGTAGTGGCCGATGCTTTGTCTAGAAAACATGTCCTTGTGTCCACCTTGTCATCAAAATTGATGGGTTTTGAGAGTTTAAGAGAATTGTATCCCAAGGACCCTCACTTTGCTCCTATCTTTAGGGAATGCGAAGAATTGGGTAGGGACAAGTGGGATTCGGCTAGGGGTTCAAATCCCTATGCCAAGTTTGATGGTTACTTATTTAAAGGTAGACGATTGTGTGTACCCTCTAGCTCTTGGAGAGAATTGTTTGTGAGGGAAGCATATGATGGCGGTCTAATGGGTCATTTTGGGGTCGAAAAGACCCTCGGAATATTGGAGGAGCAATTCTATTGGCCCAAAATGTGCAAGGATGTGACTAGGATTTGCGGCCAATGTGTAGAATGCAAGAGAGCCAAATCTCGGCTCCTACCTCATGGGTTGTACACCCCGCTGCCCACTCCTCTACGTCCTTGGCTTGATATATCTATGGACTTTGTGTTAGGGCTGCCAAGGACTCAACGAGGCCGGGATAGTATTTTTGTTGTAGTCGACCAGTTTTCTAAAATGGCGCACTTTATTCCTTGCTCTAAATGTGATGACGCCCCTAGCGTGGCCTCATTATTTGTTGAAAATGTTGTTAGATTGCATGGTGTCCCGAGGAACATTGTGAGTGATAGGGACTCTAAGTTCCTAGGCCACTTTTGGAAGTCCATGTAGGGTAGGCTTGGTGCCAAGTTATTCTCTACGTCCTGCCACCCACAAACCGATGGCCAAACGAAAGTAGTAAATAGGACTTTGGGTGCTATGCTACGTTCCATGGTTAAGGGAAAAATGACTTCTTGGGAAGAGCACTTACCATTGATTGAGTTTGCCTATAACCGTGTCATACACTCAAGTACGGGAATGACTCCCTTTGAGTGTGTATACGGCCTCAACCCCCTCACCCCTTTGGATTTAACGCCTTTGCCAAGTGATCTCATGATTAGCTTAGATGGAAGCAAGCAGGCAGATTCTATGAAGAAGTTACATGAGAAGGTGCGGCTTCAACTTGAGAAGAAAAACCAAGACATGGCAAGGAGGGCCAACAAGGGAAGAAAGAAATTCATTCTTGAACCGGGAGATTGGGTGTGGTTGCATCTTCGGACGGATCGGTTTCCATCCCAAAGAAAGTCCAAATTGATGCCTAGGGGTGATGGTCCCTTCCAAGTACTTGAGAGAATCAATGACAACGCCTAGAAGATTGACCTTCCACCGGAATATCAACTGCACAACACTTTCAACGTTTGTGATCTTTCTCTCATGGAGGCGGTTGAAGATGACCAAGTGCTGAATTTGAGGCTAAATTCCTCTCAAGATGGAGAGGATGATACGGGTGGGACAAGCTGTCCAACAAGTACCCGACCATTCACACGAAGCCAAGCTCGGGAATTACAAAAACTCCAAGCCTTGTTCATGCAAATGGTCGTGTGTGAGTTGGTGATTGAACCACCTAAGGATCTAAATGTTTTAAAGTGTGAAGAGGGACCTTGAAAGTGTAAGTCACAAAGGCCACATGGAACACTCCAAGGCCGGATGCCCCAAGGGCTAAACTTGTCATTTTATCTTTCATTTTGGATGTAATATAAATAGACCATCTTAGTGTTATTAGCCCTAGTTCACTCATTATATTTTTGAAGACAAAACTCTTGTAACACTAAGGACTTCTCTCTCTCTCCATTGGAGAAGCTCCAAAATCGAAACTCACAAGTGGAGTTACACTTGTGTTGTATCTTGGCTAGAAACAAGGATCTTGAGGTCATTGAGTTCCTCTTGGTCTAAGTAAGAACTTGGTGTTTATATTCATTAGTCCTAGGGTCCTTTCTTGATGTTAGGGTTCTTAGTCTCTTGACTATTATATGTCAAGTTAACTATCTTTTTATTATCTTGTTGTTGTTGTGTTTGAGATCTTGAAGTCTAGTGAAGCCGTGTGGGGCTCTTTCGATTCACTAGCACTTGTTGTTCAACTTGTTGTTCTTGTGAAAGTATTCATCTTGTTGTTGTTGCTGAAATCTTGTGTTGTGGGTTTGATCTTGTATCACTTCCACCCTGGGATACCACCCAAGAATGTACAGATTCACTTTATATCATTCTTTATAACTTTAAGGTTGTTAATTTAGTGGTCATGACATTATTGAAATTGGAACTTGGGACCAGTAGTAAAGGACAAACAAATATGCACTTAATGCAGTAACAATGATGTAGGAAGCAACAACATTAGTAAGGTAACACTTAGGAGTTTAAAAAACACAATGGACCTTGTTTGACTAAGAGAAGAACTCACACAACTTGTTGTTGACTACATCCTTTTCATGCTAGTACTTAGAGGGGTAAATATGCAGATCTAGTCATAAACACATTTTGAAGTACTTCAACATACTAAGGAGTGGGGACATGGTTGCTAGCTACATTGGAAGTTGTACACTGTCGTTACGTATCATTTGCAAGGAAGACTACTTATAAGTCTCACTTTGTAACACATGTATTAGATTTCATGCCAAAGAACATAGAATTGAATAGCCTTACATACCTTGTAGTAAAACACCAATCTTACCCCAAATTAACCTCCTGCCCTTTAGATTACTTATCCATCATAAAGTAAGTAGTAAAACTAGTATTAGTAGCAAATCAACACATTTATGCCATTTAACCTCATCCAAACAGTAGTCAGGCAGTAGGCCCGTAATTAATTAATTAAAGGGTGTTCTTTTAACTCTTTCACCTATAATTAAATCCACATACCATAAAGATTTTATAAGCTCCCCCAATACAACTTTGGCTTCATAATATGTGCAAAGCAATTCACAAAGTGTGAAAGGTAGAAATGCCTACACAATATCTAATTAAGTGGTGTATCATTACACTTTTTTTATGTGTCAATACCAACTACTCACATCCCTTTTTAAGATCAACCAAGTTGTCCCCAACATATCCACATAAAACAGCCCCTAAAAAAGTCCCAAAATCCTTTATCATAGCAACCAAATATTGAACTCATCATCCCTTGAGTTCTTAACAGCAATACATACACAGTTCTCTACCAAAACATATATATAGGATAGGGGACAAAATAGGCAGTAGCCTTACCTTAATTTCTGTGATGGTTTATTCTCTTAACTTGTAACTCTTCAATATCTTAATTCCATTAGTTTGGAAGAAAAAGAAATCCCAAGAACCCTAATGGAATTATAGGGCTGTTATATAAGCTAAGAGAGTGAAAGATAGAAAACCGTAGAAAGCTGATTTTTGACCAAGTTAAAATGGGTCAAATGAGATGGTTACAATCTTTTTAAAGAGAGATTCTCTTGGCCAACTTTATTGGTGATTTTTGGCCTTAAAATATCAAGTAGGTGATGCACCTACTAGTTCATTTAACTTGTCCCTTGATGGACTCAAAATTGTTGGGTCTTGGCTGCCCATTCTTCTCCTATTCCTTCACTTAGTTTGGGCTAGAATTAATTTAAGTAGGTGGTGGTGTAATTGGCCTAATAAGCTGGTCAAAGAAGTATTAGTAGGTGATGCACCTACTTGGTTCTTTGGTTGGTCAATAAGTCAAAGTAGGTGATACACCTACTTGTTACCTACTAGCTTAATTTAAGTCAAATAAGCAGCTCACTTATTCTATTCCGTATTCTAAGTCTTGATCTCTTTACTTTAACACTTATATACACTTGGACACTTTAAATCCTAAGGTAGAATACCACCTTACTATATCACGTTTAAATACTTTCATCGGGGTTAAATTATCCATACACATACTGAAATACACGGGGTATCATATTACTGTCCAAACGTATATTCACCATCAATACTCACATAAGAAATCTAGTCCGTTGCCTTGACCATAAGGATATCAAGTGACATATAAATATAACAAGTACACACAAAATACGACGTACTAAATCCTTCCCCCCTTAGGAATATTCATCCTCGAATGTTAGCATAATTAGCTAGCCTAAACAAGTTCAAGCCTAAGTTTAATCTTCTTATCACTGCATAGCACTTTTATATATAATCTTACTTGTTAATGCTCTAATTCAGAATCTTGGACTTTCTCTTTGGATTGGAATAAATGAGGGTACTTTGATTTCATTGCTTCATCAACTTCCTATGTGATCTCTTCTACTTGTTGGTTGCTCCAAAGAACTTTTACAGAAGCTACTTATTTATTTCATAACTTCTTAACTTGCAAATCTAGAATAACAATAGGTACTTTATTATAAGTGAGATCTTCTATAACTTGTAGATCTATACTAGGAGTAGTACGAGATAGATCTCCTACACACTTTCGGAGCATTGAGACATGAAACATTGGACGTACCATTGAAAGTTCTTGGGGTATCTCTAAATCATATGTAACTTGGCCAAATCTTCTAATAATCTTATATGTCCCTATATTGCGTGGATTTAGTTTTCCCTTTTTATCAAACCCCCTTACCCCTTTCATTGGTGACACCTTCAAGAATACCCAATCTCCCATAGCAAACTCTAGCCCTCTTCTTCAAATATCTGGATATGATTTATGTCGACTTTGAGCTGTTTCTAGCCATTGTTGTATCACCTTAAATTTTTCCACAGCTTGATGAACAAGATTTGGCCCAAATAAGGCAGTTTCACCCACGTCAAACCACCTAATTGGTGATCTACACTTTCTCCCATATAAAGCTTCATAAGTTGCCATTTTGATACTTGAGTGATAGCTATTGTTGCATGCAAACTCAATAAGTGACAAATGAACATCCCAACTAACTTTGAAGTCCAATACCTAAGCTCGAAGCATATCCCCAAGTGTTTGGATTGTACATTCTACCTGACCATCCGTTTGAGGGTGAAAAGTTGTACTTAAACTTACTTGCATTCCCAAACTCTTCTAAAATGACTTCCAAAAGTTTACGGTAAATTGAGCTCCCCTATCGGATATAATAGAGATTAGGACTCTATGTAGCTGAACTTTCTCTTTATAATACAACCTTGCATACTTTTCAGCTGTGTAAGTGGTCTTAACTGGTAGAAAGTGTGCTGATTTGGTAAGTCTATCAACTATTACCCATATGGAATCAAACTTTCGAGAGGAGCGAGGCAAACCAATGATGAAATCTATGTTGATTATGTCCCACTTTCGAATTGAGAGTTGCATACACTGCATATAACCTCCTGTCTTTTGATACTCTACTTTAACTTGTTGACAATTTGGACATTGGACTACAAATTCTGCAATGTTCTTCTTCATATATCCCCACCAATATACTTCTTTTAAGTCATGACAGATTTTTACTGACCCCAGATGGACAGAATATCTTGAATAGTGTGCTTCCATATAATCTTTTTCCTTAGTCCATCAATACTAGGTACACACAATCTATTTTGGCACCAAAGTACTCCCTTTTGTGTAAGCTAAATACTGCTTTAATAGAATAGGATCAACATACTGCTTTTCTTTCACTTCAGTTACTAATGAGGATTCTACTATATTTTGCACAATAACTTGTCTGGAGATTCAAGAAGGTGAACCCCCAAGCTAGATAGTTGGTGTAGATCTTTTATATTCCTTGCCTTTCCATGGAATGCCCATAAATCCTTGCCATTGTTTTACGACTTAAAGCATCGGCTACCACATTTGCTTTCCTCGAATGATACAAGATATCAACATCATAGTTCTTTAATAGCTCAAGCCATCTTCACTGACTTAGATTCAAGTCCTTCTGATTAAAGATATATTGTAAACTCCTATTGTCAGTATATATATCAACATGAACCCCATACAAGTAATGGTGCCATATCTTTAAAGCAAATATAACAGCTTCTAGCTCAAGATCATGTGTTGGATAATTCTTCTCATGTGGAAGCAATTGTCTTAAGGCGTAGTCTATTACCTTACTATGATGCATCAATATACATCCTAGACCCACTCCTGAAGCACAACAATACACTGTATACCCCTCTATACCTTTTGAAAGTACCAATACAGGTGTGGAAGTTAACTTATTCTTTTGCTCTTATAATCTTCTTTCACGGGCATCATTCCATTAAAACTTGGCTGCTTTGTGTGTTAGCTTGGTTATTGGTGTAGAAATGGAAGAAAAACCCTCAACAAACCTTCTATAATAACCTACTAAGCCTAGGAAACTATGAACCTCCATAGGCATTATGGGTCTTGGCTGGTTCTTCACGGCTTCTATCTTTTGAGAGTCAACCCTTATCCCTTCATCGAATACAATATGCCCCAAGAAGGACACTGATTTTAACCAAAACTCATATTTAGAGAACTTTGCATATAAATTATGATCACGAAAAATTTGTAATACCTGTCTCAAATGATTAGCATGGTCCTCTTTCGATCTTTAATACACTAGAATATCATCTATAAATACTATCACAAATACATCTAAGAATGACTTGAACACTCTATTCATCAGATATATGAAAGTTTTAGGTGCATTGGTTAGCCCGAATGACATAACTAAAATCTCAAAATGACCATACCATGTTTGAAAAGCTATTTGGGGTATATCTGTCTCCTTCACTCTTACTTGGTGATAACCAAACCTCAAGTCGATCTTTGAGAAACACTTAGCATCTTGTAACTAATCAAACAAATCATCAATTCTAGGAAGGAGATATTTGTTCTTAATTGTCCCCTTATTCTGTTGATGGTAGTCAATACACATTCTGAATGTGCCAAATTCCTTATGTACAAATAACATGGGTGCGCCCCAAGGGGACATACTAGGCCTTATGAATCCCTTTTCTAAAAAGTCTTTTAATTGCTCCTTCAATTCACGTAATTCTGTCGGGGTCATTCTATATGGAGGAATAAAAATAGGTTGAGTACCTAGGATCAAATCAATACCAAACTCTACTTCTCGTTTTGAAGATAAACCCAGAAGGACACACATCAAAAAATTCATTTACCATTGGAATGGATTGAAGAGTCATGGCTCTGTATCTTTGTATTTCACCCTCACTATATGACATATGTACCCTTTGGACATCATATTCTTCATATTAACATAAGAAATAAACTTACCACTTGGTGCCTCAATATTATACATCCATGCAAGGACTGCCTCCTTTGGAAAATGGAAATGCACCCTCTTATCTCGATAATCCACTGAGGCATAACAAGAAGCCACCCAATCCATACCTATAATAACATCAAAGTCTACCATTTCTACCTCAACAAGGTCGGCCAATGTTTCACGATCACAAACAGTTACTATTCAATTATGATAAACTCTTTTAGCTATAATAGATTCACCAATCAGTGTAGATATTTCAAATGGTTTAACTAGTGATTCCGGTGTTCTTTTGAACTTTCTAACAATCAATAGAATAATATTTGATAGCGTAGATCCCAAATCAATTAATGCATATACATTATGTGAAAATATGGATAGTGTACCTGCAATCACATCAGGAGAAGCCTTCAAATTTTGTCGACACGCTAGAGCATATATATGATCCGGATTCCGCTAGAACTTGTTGTTTCTCTACCACCTCTATCACAACCAGTAGGCATATGTTGACCCCTACTTAAAGAAGGCACCAATGATGATGATGTAATAGATGCTCTAGTAGTTTGTACCATACCACCCATTCTCCTTCGAGGGTAATTTTTCATCATATGGCCTGGAGTACCACAACAATAACAAGCATCTATCCCAAACCAGTATGCACCAAGATGATGTCTCCCACATTGTTTACAAGTCTATCTAGGAGTTCTTGATTGGCTCATGCTTCCATGATCTTGGTTCCCAGCTACTGAACCTTGGCTCTCGCTTCTTTGCCCAAATTGATTGCCCCTAAACACTTAAAATTAGGATGGAGCACTTACTGTAGAGTAGGAAGATGGTGGCCTAGGCATTCTATGATAAAATCGAGGCATGAACACACTTTAGGATGGCATAAACCGCCCCACAGATCTAGCCTTCTTGGAGAGCCCTCTTTTGGCCCTTGTGTCTTTCTTCTTTGCCTTTGATCTTCCATTTTTTTGCAAAAACTTGTATCCTTGCTATATTTATGTCTTTTTTCAAAGCAGCAATAGTACAACCTCTAACCAGATACAGATCCAATCTATCTACATATCGATGAACTCTATCTTCTATAGTAGCTACTACATTAGGAGCATACCTGGCCAAAGAGTTAAACTGAAGACTATACTCCCTCATGCTCATATTTCCTTAGCAAAGATTTAAAAACTGATCTGCACAGGCCTCCTGAATCAAAAATGGAAGGTAATGATCAAGAAATGCTTCTTTGAACTCTTCCCAATTAGCTGAAGGTGCTCCCATAGCCCAAGATTATTTCTAGTCTTTGTAACATAATATAGCCTTTCCTTTTAATCTATACGCTATGAGCTCAACTGTATATTTACCACATACATGCATGAAATCCAAATCCCATTGGATTTGATCAATAAAGTATTGTGGGTTTTTGTTAAGATCTGACTTGGTGAATGTGGGAGGGTCCAATTTAAGAAAATCCTGTGTCCGTAGACTAGCTACACTATCCATATCACTAGTACCTATAATTGGGATAGCTTGTCTTTGACCTTCTCCAACAACTATACGAGTCAACAATTACACCACATTCCTAAAATCTTGCACAGTAGTATTAATAATAGGTTATTCTGGGGGTACTCATCTCCTTCTTAGCTCTTCTAGAGATGGAGTAGTAGAAGAAGTTTGCAATGCAAACTCTTCTTAAGCCTCACTTTGATTAGCTTATCTAAGTGGTGACTTGCTAGTCCCTTACCCGACAACCGCATCTACTTGCTTACCTGTATGCTTATCCTTTTTGTAACCGGCATGTTTACTATATTGAGAGAAAAAATTTCAAAGGTTAAATACAATTCCACTTACAACATTGGCTCTATCGCACGATCTAAGAAATGAAGAAAAAGACACAACTTCTAAATATCCCGTATCCTCCTGTTTATAGATGTGGTGCATAACACACCTATAAGAAAGACTCTACATAGACACGGCTTTGTAGAATCCCTAGGATGACCTGCTATGATACCACTTTTGTCACACCTCAAATCCCATTAAGATGGATAGACACCCAACGCCCTAAAGACTCGAGAGAACCAACATATAACCTGTGCTTACCATGCCTATATCTATGATAATCATGAAACTTTGACAAATATATATAAGCTACAGTAATGAAAGACCAGCATAGATAGGCCCAAACCACATATACATGACTTGGCCGTTGGGGCCACAACTGTTACGAGACAAAATATATTTGAACTTAATACGTTAGTCCACAAAGCCTCTATAACATAGAAAACTTAATCTAGGTTGGGACAGGCCCTACCTTACAAAACTATTGTACAATACAAAAATACATATATCAAAGACTCGATAAAACCCCAAATCAACTTGGAGCTCACTAATCGCAGATGAGTGTCATATGCTCCTACATAGGAGGTCTACTAGCTAGAGTACCTCTACTTGTGGCGTGAAACACAGTGTCCCCCATGAGAAATGGCAGTACGAAAGAGTGTACTGAGTATGGAGGGCATAAAGTGACCATAGGTAGTACAAGAGCTCAGTGAAATCAGGTATCAATAAACAGCTATAAAAGACCACCTTTGCTTGAATTTGCGGAATCATGTACTTTACATGCTTTACTTTACTTTATTCTTCTTCACTTTATAAACTTGAAAGTTATATGATACAAATGACCAGCTGATCAATGATAAAAGAGGATGAACTATGCTAGTTATTTTAACCTCTGAGATACGATCCTCATAAATACATAAATTGGGATCGACCTATGCTAGACTTTCCTTTCACCCTTGGGATACCACCCGTAATATTGGAATAGCCCATGCTAGGTGTTCCTTCCACCCCTGGGATACCACCCAAAGTATACAGAATCACTTTAGATCATTCTTTTTATCTTTAAGGTTGTTATTTTGGTGGTCAAGACATTATTGAATTTGGAACTTAGGACCAGTAGTAATGGATATACAAATATGCTCTTAATGCAGTACCAATGATGTAGGAAGTAACAACATTAGTAATATAATATTTAGGAGCTTAAATAACACAATGGACCTTGTTTAACTAAGAGAAGAACTCACACAACTTATTGTTGATAGCACCCTTTTCATGCTTGTACTTAGAGGGGTAAATATGTAGATCTAGTCACAAACACATTTTGAAGTACTTTAACACACTAATGAGTGGGGACAAGGTTTCTAGCTACATTGGAAGTGGTACACTGCCATTATGTATTATTTGCAAGGAAGAGTACTTATAAAGCTCACTTTGTAACATATGTATTAGATTTCATGCCAAAGAACATATAATCGAATAGCCTTACATACCTTGCAGTACATCACCGATCTTACCCCAAATTAACCTCCTGCCCTTCGGATTAATTATCCACATTAAAGTAATAAGTAAAACTAGTATTAGTAGCTAATCAACATATTTAGGCCACTTAACCTCATCCAAACGGTAGCTAGGTAGTAAGCCCGTAATTAATTAATTCAAGGGTGTTTTTTCAACTATTTCTCCTCCAATTAAATCCACATACCATAAAGATTTTATAAGCTCCCCCAAAACAAGTTTGGCTTCATAATATTTGCAAACCATTTCACAAAGTGTGAAAGGCATAAATGCCTACACAACATCTAATTAAGTGGTGTATCATTACACCTTCTTTTCATGTGTCAATACTAACTACTCACATCCCTTTTTAAGATCAACCAAGTTGTCCCCAATATATACATATAAAACAGCCCCTAAAAAAGTCCCAAAATCCTTTATCATAGCAACCAACTATTGAACTCAACATCCCTTGAGTTCTTAACTATAATACATATATTATTCTCTACCAAAACATGTATATA
Organism: Capsicum rhomboideum; assembly: GCA_031232105.1. Taxonomy (NCBI): domain Eukaryota; kingdom Viridiplantae; phylum Streptophyta; class Magnoliopsida; order Solanales; family Solanaceae; genus Capsicum; species Capsicum rhomboideum. Next base: position 61,147,796 of record CP124718.1, read on the forward strand.
GGAAAGGGTCAAAAATGGGCAGTAGCCTTACCTTAGTTTTTCTGATGGTTTATTCTCTTAACTTGTATCTCTTTTATATCTCAATTCCTTTAGTTTGGAAGAAAAAGAAATCCTAAGAACCCTAATGGAATTATAGGGTTGCAGTATAAGCTAAGAGAGAGCAAGATAGAAAACCCTAGAAAGCTGACTTTTGTCTAAGCTAAAATGGGTCAAAAGGGAACTGCTCTTGTCCAACTGTCTCAGCTATTTTTTTTACCTTAAAATATCAAGTAGGTGTTGCACCTACTTGTCCATTTAACTTGGGCCTTGATGAATTCAAACTTGTTGGTCCTTGACTGCCCATTCTTCTCCTATTCCTTCACTTAGTATGGGCCAGAATTAATTCAAGGAGGTGGTGGTGTAATTGGCCCAATAAGCTTGTCAAAAAAGTCTTAATAGGTGATTCACCTACTTGGTTCTTAGGTTGGTCAGTAAGTCAAAGTAAGTGATGTACCTACTTGTTACCTGCTAGCTTAATTTAAGTCAAGCAATCAGCACTTATTCTATTCCATATTCTAAGTCTTGATCTCTTTACTTTAACGCTCATATACACTTGGAAACTTTAAACCCTAACGTAGAATACCCCCTTGCTATGTCACGTTTAAATACTTCTATCAGGGTAAAATTGTCCATACACATTCTGAAACGCATGGGGTATCATAGTACAGTCCAAACCTATGTTCACCATCAATACTCACATAAGAAATCTAGTCCATTACCTATACCCCAATGCTATATCAAGTTCCATATAAATAGAATAAGTACACGCAAAATACGACGTGTTACATAAGAATAAGTGGAACCTAGATCAAACAAGATCGTAGCCATTCAGTTATAGATGAGAATAGTACCTATAATGACGGCATCTGAAGACTCTACCTCAGACTTGCCTAGAAAGACATAGAAATAAGGTCTATCATCTATCTTAGAAACCTCTCTAGTAGGTTGAACACCACCTCTCCCTATATTACATTACCTCAATTTCTACCACGATCGCCTAATGGATGACCTTTACCATTACCATCACCACCTCTACTAGCTTGAACCATAATTCTAGACTATTAATGACCCTGAGAACTAGTCTCTCTACTATTAAGAAAGTCCCTCCTAAAGTTCCTAACACCGTCACAAGTAAAGCAAGCTCTATCTAGAGAGGGCCTTCTAGAAGAAGAATACGAATCCCCTTGGCTTCTCACAACTAAAGATTGTTGAGTGATCCCTAACGAACCCCCTATAGAAGCTGGCAAAGCAGACTGTATAGCATGAGCTGGATAAGCCTGATCACCATAGCCCCTAGAGTAAGAACCACAAAAGTTACCCACATAATCTTGGCCTGGCTAACCTGTTTGACTCCTTCTACCTGCTTAATATAATCTTCAACATTATTAAAAGTCTTTCCAGTAGAAGTCAAATGTACAACCAAATCTTGTAATTCAGTATTTAAACCTTTCACAAAGATGCGGATGCTCTTCTCTTCAGTACCAAGAAACTAAGTAACACATGAGATAAGGCATGAAACTTAGCCTCGTAGCTTGTAAAAGACAACTGCCCTGCTCAAGGGCTATAAAATCATCCTTCTTATGATTATGAAGAGTGCAGGGTACATACTTCTCCAAGAACAGAGTATAGAACTGAGTCCATGTCAATAGAGGTAAAGCTAGAGACGGACATTCCATATAAGCCCTCCACCACTTCTTTGCATCACCCTAAAATTGGAAGGTTACAAATTCTAGACCATTCTACTCAACAATACCCATTTTATTTAGCCTCTCATAACAATCAACAATAAACTCAAACGCGTCCTCTGACTCAAAACCAACAAAGGTGGGAGGTTTCATCTTCAGAAACTTAGTCAACATATCATGTTCAGTCCCAGTCATGATAGGACCTAACACCAGATGAGGGAAAACCTCAATCCCTGAGACCTCATCCATCCTAGAAGTAAAAGTAGTAGCAGGCTGCACACATAGAGAGTGGTAGGTACTGTAGGCATGGCTCATATACCTGTCAGCCCGCTCTAAAAAGCATATACTTGCTGAATCACCTCAGACGACATCTGCAGAGGAGCTACACCTACCGAAATTAGTACTGCCTCCTCATGTTCCAAAACCTCCTTATTCACAACCTCATAATGTTGTTTCTTGGGTGGGGGAGGTGTCTCAGATCTTTGCAGGGCTGGATTAAATGCAGCCTGAGCTCCACCCCTAGTGGGTGTTGCTCTACCTCTCCCTCTTCCCCTACCCTTTTCTCTACCTCAGACAGTTGGTTCTACAGCTGGAACTGTTGGTGTAGGAGCTGCTGCTCTGGCTCTATTAGCTCTCGTATTCACTATTTGTGGACAAAAGAGTAAAGAGGTCAAATACCATATTTCCTCTACCTCAGACAGTTGGTTCCATAGCTGGAACTGCTAGTGCGGGAGCTGCTGCTCTGGCTCAATTTACTCTGGTATTCACCATGTGTGGACAAAAGAGTGAAGAGTTCAAATAGTAATTTGGATCTCAAGATACCAATTGGAATCAAGTTATAGAATGAAAAAAGAAAAAAAGTGATAATTTCCTAAAGTCCTATAGCCTCTTGAAGAAAAGTACAAACGTCTCCATACTATTCTGCAAGACTCTACTGGACTTGTTTTGATACAATAAGATCAACGAACCTTGGGCTCTAATACTAAATTTGTCACGACCTAAACCAGTCGCGAGTGGCACCCATACATCCCTCTGGTGGGAGAACCACTTCACCCTAAATAGTCAACACCAACACGTAACAGATTTTAAAAGTGAAATAGCAATCTCATTAATCAACCAACTATCTCAAATATTCTAATAATTCAACAAATGCAGAAAAATACTAAATGTCTTAAATACCCCCAAGAACTAAAACTCATTGTACCAAAACATCCAACAATGTCAAACTATAGGTATAACCCAGAAAACCAAAATAGTAGAATGTCTATGTCCGAAACAAGTGAAAAAAAACTATAAGTGATATGGCTGCCTGGAAGATGTAGCTCACTCTTGAGTCAGAACGATCACTTGCTAAAGCTGAGGTATCAACGAAGCCATTGGAATATACTTTGCACTCAATAAAATGAATAGTACAGGTAGTATCTATATGAAGACACTATGTACTAGCAGAGGTTTTAGCCAACTCAAGATAATATATATGTACACATAACTAATACTTTTTAAACAAGTACAACCATGTATCACTTAACATTTATTCCTCTACTTAGGCTTTTGTAACACCCCGTACCTCCCCAACCCTACTTGATGACATTGAATAATGCTTACTTAGGTGTCGAGAGCTATAAGTATGTGTTTGGTAATGGTAAAGATGGGAAAAATTGAAATTTGGCCTTGTACATGTGACTAGCCTTTCATAGAAAGTGTTTTGTGATTTGGTGGAGCATTTGTGGAATACCCCGTACACATTCCAACCTCATTTGGTGACTTGGAGTCATGTTTACTTGATGATTAATATCACTAAGTAAGTATTTTGTAGTGTTTTGATAAGATATTGGACGATATGCAAGTGTTGGAAAAATGGCCAAAAAATTCAGCAAGGCATGGAAACTTGCGCCACTCCCTGTTTCAGGGGGTGTGGCGCAAGCCCCTGATTTAGAGGGCAGTGATTTCTTGCGCCACTGCCCTGCTTTGCAGCAGTGGCGCAAGACACAACAAATTATGCCCTTCCGCTCTCGTTTCGTAACGCAATTCTACGTCGATTCTTATATGGTTTCTTTTGGTTCTTTGGAGTTCTTTGAGCATTGTTAAAGCTTCAAATACTTCAATACACTCCTACATACTCCTACATGATCAAATCATGAAATATAAATAGTTATCCAAAATGTTCAATGAAGCCATGGGCGACTAGAATTCCTATTTTTGAGATTGAGACGACGAATGAGAATCTCGTAAGAGAATATTGTCGTGACATTATGGAATTAATTAAACATGAGATATATGATGGATTAAACGTTGAATTTGATTGGTTAAGTGGATATGTGTTATTGGGCTCAATTTAAGGCCCAAAATAAATTAAAAGACATGGCCCAATGGGTCAAATGACCCATTCTTGCCATGACTACTCAATTATTGCTCCCAAATGGCTAAGGATGACTTCAAGGGCCTATAAAAGTCACCAAAAATCAGAATTTATTCATTCAAACACACATGTATTTCTAGGTTTTTCCAAGAACCCAAAAAAAGAAATATTTTCTCTTAACTCTCAAACCCAAACCCTAAGCCTCTTTGGACAAGACCATCATCTTCCAAGCTTGGGTAAGTGATTATTCTTATGGATTAATATATTATATGCATGGGAGAGTATGTAAATCATGTTGGTTATGCTTGGAAGTGTTGGACATGGCACTTTGTGTTTTTATATAAGATTTGTGATCCATGAGATTCAAGCTTGAATTATGACTTGTGCCTTTGATGAAAGAGCATGATATGGATAAAATATGAAAATGTATAGTGTGATTTTGTTATTACATTTGTTATTTTTCTAAAAGTGTAAATTGTGGGATTTTGGTCGATATGTGCTATGAGGTGTATTAAGGTAATTTGATGGATTATTTGTGAGGTGGTGTGGATAAGAAAGTGTAAAGGAGAAGTGTTGTGGTGAAATGTGTTGATTATCATGTATTGGTCAATGTTGGGAATATTGTGAGATTTTTGGAATAACAATTTCATCAATGATTTTGTCAAGAGGAAATGGCATGTTTAAAGGCAAACATGTAACTCATTGATATTATATGCATTTGTAAAGTAGTTGATGGTTAATGTGAATCCCGTTATATATTTGTGATGTAGAGTGACACATAAAGAAGGAGCAAGACTATTGTATGCACCTCTAGGACTGTATATTCGTATTGATAATACAAGGTATGTAAGGTTACTCTGTCCGTATCTTTCTGCGGCAAATAGTATTCACATTGACATTACGCTTGTCCTATCCCAAAATGTGCTAAGGTATCCTATATGCGGTTACCAATTGTCAATATCATATGTTTCATACTCATTGATCAATTGTGAATCACATGTCTTATATTCATTGATAATGTTCCAAAAGCCAATAAGGTTGTGTTCCAAAGATCCAACAGTGATTATACTCATGTCTCTTGTTCATGAATTATTGTCCAAGGGTTCCAACGGTGTTATGGTGCTAATAATGTTATGTTTCTCACAATGTTTATTATCATGTCTCTCCCTCATTGGTTAATGATCCAAAGCTTCAAGTAAGTTATGACTATCATTGTATCAATCTCAAAGAAGAATAAAGTAAAGCATATTGGTTGTGTTTATGGGTGTTATCCATGGGGTGCAAACACCAGCATGATGATGTTATTCTATCCATGGGGTGCAAGAGCACCCGCATGATGATGTTACTTTATCCATGGGGTGCAAAAGACACCCGCATGACGATATGATCTTATCCATGGGGTGAAAAATACCTGCATGATGATGATATGTTATCCATGGGGTAAAAAGAACACCTGTATGATGAGGGCCCAGACAACATATATGTAAAGTAAAGTAAAGGCAAGAGAAAGAATGAATGTAATATACATGGTTTCCAAAGTACAGAATAGTGACTCATCTACATTGTGACTTATCTGTATTGGTTATGCATTTGAACTTGAGTTCTTGACATATTTTCATATCTTACAAGTTTCATATGGCCTTACATACTCAGTACATTCTTCGTACTGACCCCTCTTGGGGAATTTACCTTACTTGCTGCAGGCGCAGGTACTAGTAGGCCTCCACAGTAGGTTGCCAGTGTTGCAGATCTTTGGTGAGCTCTAGTTAGTTCAGGGCTTCTCCGATTCACAGTTGTACATATGTTTTGGTGTTGTACATGTTGCATATAGAGGGGACTTGTCCCGACTTTTAGTTTATTTTGGTCAATGCATTTGTTAGAGGCTTTTTAGATGGATGTGGGTGTATAAATGTAAAAGGGACATGTCGTTCTTGACTTGGTGGCCTCAACGGCCAAGTTTCACATATGTATATATATATATATCATGTCCCATGAATTCCATTATTGGTATCTATAGCTATTATGTGATTACGGGTTTCTTATGGCATGCATATGATTGAATAGAGACAAAGGTTGGTTCTCTCGGGCCTTGTCGGCTACGAGTGCCAATCCGTCCCGATGGGATTCGGGGCGTGACAAAAGTGGTATCAGAGCAGGTCGTTCTAAGGGTGTCTACAAAGCCGTGTCTAAGTAGAGTCTTACTTATCAATTTGTTGTGCACCATATTTATAAGTAAGAGGCTACGGGACATTTAGGATGTTGTTTCTTTTTTTCACTTCTAGATCGTGCAATAGAGCCAGTGTTGTAAGCTGAATTGAATCTGATCATGGTAATTGTTTTTCTTTGGTATAGTCAAAATGCCAATCACGAGAAGAGGTAGAGGTAAAGGGAAGCAGGTAGATGTGCCTGCTGAAGAAGGAATGAGTTGACTACCACCTGACCAAGCTAGTCAAGGTGAAGCAAATGCTAAAATTTTATCGCGGTCTTCGTCTACTTTTCCAGCTCCAGAAGAGCCAATTGGTAGAGAAGTACCCGTAGAACTACCAATGAATGCCACAGATCAGGATCTTAGAAATACAATTCATATGTTAACACAGTTAGTGGCAGCCCAGAGTCAAGGCCGAGCTGGTCCAATGACACATGATGATGATGCAGCTAGAGTGGCAAGTAGCAGAACACAAGATTTCTTGAAACTAGACCCTCCTACCTTCACAGGGTCAGATCCACAGGACTTCGTGGATCACATTCGGAGAGCCTTGGAAGTTATGCACGTGATAGGGGTAGAAACAGTGGAACTTCTTGCGTACAGATTGAAAGGAGAGGCAATATTGTGGTACGAGGATCGAAAGAAATCCCGTGATATTGGTGCTAATCTACTTACGTGGGAAGAGTTTAAAGTGGCTTTCCTTGACCATTACTTGCCCTATGAGATCCGTGAGGCACGTGCGGATCAGTTTCTAAATCTCCGTTAAGGAAATTTGAGTGTCAGAGAATATAGCTTGCAATTTAATTCCTTGGCTCGATATGTGCCAAATGTGGTGGCTATAATGACAGATAGAGTCCATCGATACGTGGACAGATTAGAGCCATATTTGGTAAGAGATTGCACCATTGCTGCCTTGAATAAAGACATGGACATAGCGAGAATTTAAGCCTTCGCCCAGAAAATGGAGGACCAGAGGCAAAGAAGGAGAATGCAGGACTCTGAGAGAGGGCCATCAAAAAGGGCTAGATCGGTGGGACAGTCTATGGCGTCCCAAGGAGAGTTTAGGCCACAGAGTTTTAGTAGACCACCTAGACCCGCATTCTCTTATTCCACAGCAGGCGCTCCATCTCTCTCCCGAGGATTCAGGGGCAGTCATATTGGGCAGAATAGTAGGATACCAGATTCACAGATAGCAGAGTCTTCTCGCCCATTGTGTCAGTTTTGCAGACGATTTCATGTAGGTGAATGTCGGATGGGGACAAATGCTTGTTATTGGTGTGGTATGTCGGGTCACATAATGAGAGACTGCCCGCGACGAGGCTTGGGTAGTATGGCACGACCGGCAGGATCGACCATTGCGTCATCAGCATCGGTTCCTTCACTGGGCCGAGGTGTGCATCCTGTTGGTCGTGGTAGAGGGGTCAGAGGAGCAGCCAGTACTAGTGGGGTTCAGAATTGCACTTATGCGTTAGTGGACCGACAGAATTCAGAGGCTTCCCCTGATGTTGTCACAGGTACATTATCCATATTCTCATATAATGTATATGCATTGATTAACCCAGGTTCTACATTTTCCTATGTTACTCCATTGGTTGCTGCAAAATTCGTAAAGGTAACAGAATTATTAATTAAATCAATTAAAGTGTCTACCCCGATCGGTGAATATATTATTGCAAAAAGAGTATATCGTAATTGTGTGGTAACGGTGTGTGGTCATGATACATTGGCCGATCTTATTGAATTAGACATGGTGGATTTTGATGTGATTATGGGAATGGATTGGTTAGCCTCTTGGTATGCTACGGTAGATTGTCGGGCCAAGAAGGTGCAATTTTGTTTTCCGCAAGAAAATGTTCTTGAATGGCAGGGTAATGTAGGGGCACCACGAGGAAGATTTATTTCCTATTTGAAAGCCAGAAAAATGATTGCTAAGGGTTATATATGTCATCTAGTACGGGTGAAAAATACAGAAGTGGAACCACTAACTCCGCAGTCGGTTCCAGTGGTCAATGAATTTCTTGATGTATTCCTAGAGGATCTTCCAGGCTTACCCCCAGAACGGAAAGTAGAATTTGGCATTGATGTGATTCCAGGCACTCAGCCTATTTCTATTCTGCCATATAGAATGGCTCCAACAGAATTACGTGAATTGAAGGAGCAGTTGAAAGATTTGCTGGACAAAGGCTTCATCAGGCCTAGTATGTCCCCATGGGGTGCATCGGTGTTATTTGTGAGAAAGAAAGATGGCACCTTGAGAATGTGCATCGACTATCGACAATTGAATAAGGTAACGATCAAGAACAAATATCCCCTCCCTCGAATTGATGATTTGTTTAATCAGTTACAGGGTGCCAAGTGTTTTTCAAAAATTGACTTGAGGTCGGGTTACCATCAAGTCAGAATTAGAAAAGAAAATGTACCCAAGACAGCTTTTCGAACACGATATGGCCATTATGAATTTTTAGTTATGTCATTTGGACTAACAAATGCACCAGCTATGTTCATGGATTTGATGAATAGGGTGTTTAAGCCATTTCTGGACGTGTTCATCACGGTATTTATAGATGACATCCTAGTTTATTCAAGATCACCAGAGGACCATCCTAATCACTTACGGCAGGTGTTACAGATTCTCCGTAAGCGTAAGTTGTATGCCAAGTTCTCTAAGTGTGAGTTTTGGTTAAAATCAGTCACATTCTTGGGCCACATTGTGTCAGATGAAGGGATACAGGTTGATACACAAAAGATCGAAGTGGTGAAACATTGGCCAAGACCTACGACACCTACAGAGATTCATAGTTTTCTTGGACTGGCTGATACGGGTGGGACAAGCTGTCCAATAAGTACCCGACCATTCACACGAAGCCAAGCTCGGGAATTACAAAAACTCCAAGCCTTGTTCATGCAAATGGCCGTGTGTGAGTTGGTGATCGAGCCTCCTAAGGATCTCAATGTTTTTAAGTGTGAAGAGGGACCTTGAAGTGTAATAAACTTACACTCCAAGGGGGCGGCAGCCTAGACAAGGGCAAGCTAGTCATTTTGCTTCATTTTGCCTTGTAATATAAATAGAACATCTTAGGGTTATTTGGAGTAGTCTTCCATTATTATTTTGAATCACAAGACTTGAAATATCTTTGGGTTCTCTCTCTCTCTCAAAACAGCCCACAAAGAAGAGAGACACTTGTGTTGTATCTTGGCTAGAAACAAGGATCTTGAGGTCATTGAGTTCCTCTTGGTCTAAGTAAGAACTTGGTGTTTATATTCATTAGTCTTAGGGTCCTTTCTTGATGTTAGGGTTCTTAGTCTCTTGAATATTATATGTCAAGTTAACTATCTTTTTATTATCTTGTTGTTGTTGTGTTTGAGATCTTGAAGTCTAGTGAAGCCGTGTGGGGCTCTTTCGATTCACTAGCACTTGTTGTTCAACTTGTTGTTCTTGTGAAAGTGTTCTTCTTGTTGTTGTTGCTGAAATCTTGTGTTGTGGGTTTGATCTTGTATCATTTGGTATCAAAGCAAGACCGGTGGTGTTCCAACACTACCCATCTTGGGCTTGCTCTTGGCCCAAAAAAAAAAAAAAGAGAAATCTGTCCATTGTTGCCTTTGGCCGAGAATAGTGTTGTGTGTATAGATCTAGGTGTTGTTTTACTTGTTTAGTGTGTTTCTAGTGTTGGTTTCTTTCTCACCAACACTAAAGTGTCTAGATCTAAAAGTTGAGCTTAAAATATTGACCATTGTTGTGGTAACTTGAAAGGTGGACCGTAGGTTGTATGTTGTTGATGACAATTGGTGGTTTTGTGTGATGTGCTTGAAGAAGTTGATGTTGTGTTCATGAAGGTGTTGAGATTGTTGAGATGTTCATCTTATAAACTTGTTCATCTTGTTGAAAGTTGAGTTCATGTTGTAAGACAAAAGTCATAAAGTTTTTAGTGAAAGAAGACTTGCACACATCTCTTCCAAGACTTGACAACCACTTTCCCTTAAAACACGGAGCCTTGTTTTGTGGGATTAGCCTAGTCAAATCTTACCTTTTTGAGTTTGAAAGTTTGAAAGACTACAAGACTTTTACTTTCCCTCCAAAACACATTGTCATCTATCACAAGTTGTGTGAGTATTGAAAATTTCAGCTTTGAGATTAAAAAAAAAAAAAAAAAAAAAAAAAAAGGGAGGAAGAAGCAAAAACGTGTGGGACCACTTACATGCTGCCACTTCACTATAAGCTCAACTTTGGATATTCTTCTAGTTGCTAATTGTTGATTCTTGGTTTCCTTTACTTGGTTCTAGAACTAATTAACAAACTAGTACATTCCTACTAGGTTGTCGATTAGTCCTTTGAATCCGTTTGTTCGTGTCAACGATTACTTGAGTGCCTTTTATCTTTTGAATACGTTGCTGTTTTTGGTTCTAGTCCAACAAGAATTCTTTGAGTCTTCAAACAAGAATCCACTCCGGATAAGAGCTTACTCATACCTTAAAGGATTCACGGTTACTAGCCAATTTACAACACTTGTGGAACTCAAGTGTGTGGTGATCTAAAGAGACCACGTCCCATAACGTGGATACTAATGCACTTGACTCTATGAGGGTCACCCTTGAGGCCGTTACCCGGACACTTGAAAGGTTGAATTCGGAATTTGGGGCCGTGAGAGGGGACTTGGCAGCAATCAAGGGAGAAGTGTCGACTATTAGTGGGAGATTAGAACAAGTGGAGAGTCAAAGGAACTCTCGTCCTTCTACTCCTCTACATGTTTCTACCAATGGGCATGATAGGACTTCCTCCGCAACCATCACCCCCGAAACAGTCCACCAAATGCTAAATGCACCTCATGCTCCACTAAATGCCGCAAGCCAAACCACCTTTCTCTCTCCAAACCGTGACCCCACTAGACCAATACATTTCCAAGCTCCTCAAGTTCCACAAGAGGGATTTGGACGTCAAGTACCTCCACTAAATTCGAACCCTCCATTCCAAGCTCCATTAAACCAAAGGCCACAAAATCCAATTCCTCCGAATCAAAATGCCCAAGACCGACCAGCCCCCTTTGAAGGATATGGTAGAGAGGAGTATGAAGGATATGGAGCCTTTGATGATGCTTACATGAGGGAGGAGGAGATAAGAGGGGTTCGTGGAGATCCAAGGAGATACCGAGGGTATGGAGATAGGGGAAACCGACACCAAGAGAGAGATATAGGCATCAACACCATCAAGTTGAACCTACCCATCTTTAAAGGTGAAAGTGACCCCGAGGCCTACTTAGCTTGGGAATCGGCTTGTGACAAAGTTTTCCAAGTTAATGATATCTCGAAAGAAAAGAAGGGTTGCTATGCTATAGCTCATTTCGAGGGTTATGCTAACACTTGGTGGGAGTATGTCAAGCGGTTTGGTAATGAACTAATTGATGGGAAGCCACCACCTAGGTATCGGTTGAGGTACTTGATGAGGCAACGATACCTTCCCGAGAGATATCGCCATGAGTTGCTTCCTAGATTGTATGGCTTGCGTCAATGTAACAAGAGTGTGATGGCATATTTTGATGAGTTTCAACAACTCATGTTGAAACTTGATCATCGTGGAGAGCAAATCAGTCACGACATCATCCGGTTCAAGTGTGGGTTGAACAAAGAGATCTCCACTCATTTAACCCTTCACAAGTTTGAAACCGTTGACGATATTTTCCAAGCGGCTCTTGAGATTGAAAGGGAACTTAAAGAGAGATCATCTTTCAAGGCAAGGGGACAAGCCCCCTCGGGTTGGCCCAAAAACAAGGGCCAACCCGCCACTACAAGGCTGCCCGAGCCCAAGACAGTCCCCAAAATTCCTCCAAAACCGGAGGCTCACAAGTATCCTAACCAAAGGGATTCCAATGTTTCAAGTGCCAAGGTTGGGGGCATAAGGCCAATGAATGTCCAAACCGACGTAATGTGATCCTACGGGAAGGGAGAGTGTATTACCTTGGTGAGGAGGTGGGTCCCGAAAGGGGAGAAGATGAGGCCGAGCCTCAAGATGGAGAGGGAACCGATGATGGACCACATGATGATGATGGTGAGGATGGTGAAGATGTTTATCCGCAAGAAGGGGAGTGTGTGGTTCCAAACTTTGTGGTTAGGCGCGTCATGATTAGTAAGGCAATAGATGACCCAAGCCAAATGGAAAATCTATTCCATACTAAATGTCTTGTAAAGGGGAGTGTGTGTACCTTGGTGATCGATAGTGGTAGTTGTACAAATGTTGTAATTCATGCTATGGTAAATTTCTTGAAGTTACCAACTACCCCGCACACTAGTCCTTACAAGTTACAATGGTTGAATGATTGTGGTGAATTAAGGGTCGCAAGGCAATGTGTGATACGGTTTAAGGTGGGAAACTACCACGATGAAGTGCTTTGTGACGTGATACCAATGCAAGCATGTCACTTGTTGCTAGGTAGACCTTGGCAATATGATAGGTCTACTAAACACGATGGGAGGTCCAATCGATATACACTTGAGAAGGATGGCCGAAAGGTTACTCTTCATCCTCTTTCGCCTTCCCAAGTAAATGAGTGGCATCAAAGGATGAGAGAATTGAAGGAAAATGGAAAGGAATCCAAAAAGGGAGAGAAGGGAGGGAATTCCGTAGGTGGGGCAGTGGGGTCATCCAAGGCTGCCCCAACGGCAAAGGGGATGGAAAACATGGTGATGTTAGTTAGGAAGAAGGAACTCTTCGTGGATCATGATGAGGACACGCCTATGTTACTCTTGGCTCATTGTTTTAATACTAACCCCACTAATTCTTTCATTTCCCCTTTGATTTCTTGTGTGTTGCAGGATTATGAGGATGTATTTCCTAAGGAACTTCCGCAAGGATTGCCCCCGCTTCGGGGAATTGAGCACCAAATTGATTTTGTGCCGGGATCACAACTGCCAAACAAGCCGGCTTATAGGAGCAATCCTACGGACACCAAGGAATTGCAACGTCAAGTTGAGGAGCTCCTCAACAAAGGGTATGTCAAGGAGAGCATGAGTCCATGTGCTGTTCCGGTGCTATTGGTGCCCAAAAAAGACGGAACGTGGCGCATGTGTGTGGACTGCCGAGCCATCAACAAAATTAAGGTAAAATATCGCCACCCTATTCCTCGGTTAGATGACATGCTAGATGAGTTGAATGGTTCATGTTTGTTTTCCAAGATTGATTTAAGGAGTGGCTATCACCAAATAAGAATGCAACCCGGTGATGAATGGAAAACCGCCTTCAAGACCAAGTTTGGTCTCTATGAATGGATGGTTATGTCATTCGGCCTAACAAACGCTCCAAGTACTTTTATGAGGCTAATGAATCATGTGATGAGGCCATTTATTGGAAAGTTTGTTGTTGTCTATTTTGATGATGTCTTGGTGTATAGTAAGTCTTTAGAAGAGCATGTGATGCATTTACAATGTGTGCTTCATGTCCTTAGAAAGGAAAAATTGTATGCAAATCTGGAAAAGTGCTCTTTTGGCGTTAATGAAGTTGTTTTCTTGGGTTTTGTTGTTAGTTCAAGAGGGGTCGAAGTGTATGAATCCAAGATAAATGCTATCAAAAATTGGCCAACCCCACAAACCGTTGGAGAAGTAAGAAGCTTCCACGGGTTGGCTAGTTTTTATAGAAGGTTTGTCAAAGGATTTAGCACCATAGCCGCCCCCTTGACCGAGGTCATTCGGAAAGAACAACCCTTCAAGTGGGGTGTCGAGCAAGCTAAGGCATTTGAAGCCTTGAAAGCTATGCTCATCTCCGCACCCTTGTTACAATTGCCCAACTTTGATAAGACCTTCGAAGTCGAGTGCGATGCGAGTAAAGTAGGCATAGGGGTTGTTTTGATGCAAGACTTGAAACCCATTGCTTACTTTAGTGAAAAGTTCAAAGGAGCAACTCTAAACTACTCCACGTATGATTTAGAGTTGTATGCCTTGATTAGAGCCTTGGCCACTTGGCAACACTACTTATGGTCTAAGGAGTTCGTGATCCGAACGGACCATGAATCCTTAAAGCATCTTCAGGCCCAAGACAAGCTTAACAAACGGCATGCCAAATGGATTGAGTTCCTTGAGACCTTATGTTACGGGTGGGACAAGCTGTCCAACAAGTACCCGACCATTCACACGAAGCCAAGCTCAGGAATTACAAAAACTCCAAGCCTTGTTCATGCAAATGGCCATGTGTGATTTGGTGATCAAGCCTCCTAAGGATCTCAATGTTTTAAGTGTGAAGAGGGACCTTGAAGTGTAATAAACTTACACTCCAAGGGGCAGCAGCCTAGACAAGGGCAAGCTAGTCATTTTGCTTCATTTTGCCTTGTAATATAAATAGAACATTTTAGGGTTATTTGGGGTAGTCTTCCATTATTATTTTTGAATCACAAGACTTGTAATATTTTGGGTTCTCTCTCTCTCTCAAAACAGCCCACAAAGAAGAGAGACACTTGTGTTGTATCTTGGCTAGAAACAAGGATCTTGAGGTCATTGAGTTCCTCTTGGTCTAAGTAAGAACTTGGTGTTTATATTCATTAGTCTTAGGGTCCTTTCTTGATGCTAGGGTTCTTAGTCTCTTGAATATTATATGTCAAGTTATCTATCTTTTATTATCTTGTTGTTGTTGTGTTTGAGATCTTGAAGTCTAGTGAAGCCGTGTGGGGCTCTTTCGATTCACTAGCATTGTTGTTTAACTTGCTAATCTTGTGTTTGTTGGGTCTTCTTGTTGTTGTTGCTGAAATCTTCATATTGTGGACTTGATCTTGTATCATTTGGTATCAAAGCAAGACCGGTGGTGTTCCAACACTACCCATCTTGGGCTTGCTCTTGGCCCAAAAAAAAAAAAAAGAGAAATCTGTCCATTGTTGCCTTTGGCCGAGAATATTGTTGTGTGTATAGATCTAGGTGTTGTTTTACTTGTTTAGTGTGTTTCTAGTGTTGGTTTCTTTCTCACCAACACTAAAGTGTCTAGATCTAAAAGTTGAGCTTAAAATATTGACCATTGTTGTGGTAACTTGAAAGGTGGACCGTAGGTTGTATGTTGTTGATGACAATTGGTGGTTTTGTGTGATGTTCTTGAAGAAGTTGATGTTGTGTTCATGAAGGTGTTGAGATTGTTGAGATGTTCATCTTATAAACTTGTTCATCTTGTTGAAAATTGAGTTCATGTTGTAAGACAAAAAGTCATAAAGTTGTTGGTGAAAGAAGACTTGCACACATTGTCTCTTCCAAGACTTGACAACCACTTTTCCTTAAAACACGGAACCTTGTTTTGTGGGATTAGCCTAGTCAAATCTTACATTTTTGAGTTTGAAAGTTTGAAAGACTACAAGACTTTTACTTTCCCTCCAAAACACATTGTCATCTATAACAAGTTGTGTGAGTATTGAAAATTTCAGATTTGAGATTTTAAAAAAAAAAAAAAAAAAAAAAGAAGGAAGAAGCAAAAACGTGTGGGACCACTTACATGCTGCCACGTCACTATAAGCTCAACTTTGGATATTCTTCTAGTTTCTAATTGTTGATTCTTGGTTTCCTTTACTTGGTTCAAGAACTAATTAACAAACTAGTACATTCCTACTAGGTTGTCGAATAGTCCTTTGAATTCGTTTGTTCGTGTCAACGATTACTTGAGTGCCTTTTATCTTTTGAATACGTTGCTGTTTTTGGCTCTAGTCCGACAAGAATTCTTTGAATCTTCAAACAAGAATCCACTCCGGATAAGAGCTTACTCATACCTTAAAGGATTCACGGTTACTAGCCAATTCACAACACTTGTGGAACTCAAGCGTGTGGTGATCTAAAGAGTGTAAGACCTTGACAATGGAAGGGACCACGTCCCATAACGTGGATACTAATGCACTTGACTCTATGAGGGTCACTCTTGAGGCCGTTACCCGGACACTTGAAAGGTTGAATACGGAATTTGGAGCCGTGAGGGGGGACTTGGCAGCAATCAAGGGAGAAGTGTCGACTATTAGTGGGAGGTTAGAACAAGTGGAGAGTCAAAGGAACTCTCGTCCTTCTACTCCTCTACATGTTTCTACCAATGGGCATGATAGGACTTCCTCCTCAACCATCACCCCCGAAACAGTCCACCAAATGCTAAATGCACCTCAAGCTCCACTAAATGCCGCAAGCCAAACCACCTTTTTCCCTCCAAACCGTGACCCCACTAGACCAATACATTTCCAAGCTCCTCAAGTTCCACAAGAGGGATTTGGACGTCAAGTACCTCCACTAAATCCAAACCCTCCATTCCAAGCTCCATTAAACCAAAGGCCACAAAATCCAATTCCTCCGAATAAAAATGCCAAGACCGACCAGCCCCTTTTGAAGGATATGGTAGAGAGGAGTATGAAGGATATGAAGCCTTTGATGATGCTTACATGAGGGAGGAGGAGATAAGAGGGGGTCGTGGAGATCCAAGGAGATACCGAGGGTATGGAGATAGGGGAAACCGACACCAAGAGAGAGATATAGGCATCAACACCATCAAGTTGAACCTACCCATCTTTAAAGGTGAAAGTGACCCCGAGGCCTACTTAGCTTGGGAATCGGCTTGTGACAAAGTTTTCCAAGTTAATGATATCTCGGAAGAAAAGAAGGGTTGCTATGCTATAGCTCATTTCGAGGGTTATGCTAACACTTGGTGGGAGTATGTCAAGCGGTTTGGTAATGAACTAATTGATGGGCAGCCACCACCTTGGTATCGGTTGAGGTACTTGATGAGGCAACGATACCTTCGCGAGAGATATCGCCATGAGTTGCTTGCTAGATTGTATGGCTTGCGTCAAGGTAACAAGAGTGTGATGGCATATTTTGATGAGTTTCGACAACTCATGTTGAAACTTGATCATCGTGGGGAGCAAATCAGTCGTGACATCATCCGGTTCAAGTGTGGGTTGAACAAAGAGATCTCCACTCATTTAAAACTTCACAAGTTTGATACCGTTGACGGTATTTTCCAAGCGGCTCTTGAGATTGAAAGGGAACTTAAAGAGAGATCATCTTTCAAGGCAAGGGGACAAGCCCCCTCGGGTTGGCCCAAAAACAAGGACCAACCCGCCACTACAAGGCTGCCCGAGCCCAAAACAGTCCCCAAAATTCCTCCAAAACCGGAGGCTCACAAGTATCCTAACCCAAAGCGATTCCAATGTTTCAAGTGCCAAGGTTGGGGTCATAAGACCAATGAATGTCCAAACCAACGCAATATGATCCTACGGGAAGGGATAGTGTATTACCTTGGGGAGGAGGTGGGTCCCGAAAGGGGAGAAGATGAGGCCGAGCCTCAAGATGGAGAGGAAACCGATGATGGACCACATGATGATGATGGTGATGATGGTGCAGATGTTTATCCGCAAGAAGGGGAGTATGTGGTTTCCAACTTTGTGGTTAGGCGCGTCATGATTAGTAAGGCAATAGATGACCCAATCCAAAGGGAAAATCTATTCCATACTAAATGTCTTGTAAAGGGGAGTGTGTGTACCTTGGTGATCGATAGTGGTAGTTGTACAAATGTTGTAATTCATGCTATGGTAAATTTCTTGAAGTTACCAACTACCCCGCACACTAGTCCTTACAAGTTACAATGGTTGAATGATTGTGGTGAATTAAGGGTCGCAAGGCAATGTGTGATACGGTTTAAGGTGGGAAACTACCACGATGAAGTGCTTTGTGACATGATACCAATGCAAACATGTCACTTGTTGCTAGGTAGACCTTGGCAATATGATAGGTCTACTAAACACGATGGGAGGTCCAATCGATATACACTTGAGAAGGATGGCCGAAAGGTTACTCTTCATCCTCTTTCGCCTTCCCAAGTAAATGAGTGGCATCAAAGGATGAGAGAATTGAAGGAAAAGGGAAAGGAATCCAAAAAGGGAGAGAAGGGAGGGAATTCCGTAGGTGGGGCAGTGGGGTCATCCAAGGCTGCCCCAACGGCAAAGGGGATGGAAAACATGGTGATGTTAGTTAGGAAGAAGGAACTCTTCGTGGATCATGATGAGGACACACCTATGTTACTCTTGGCTCATTGTTTTAATACTAACCCCACTAATTCTTCCATTTCCCCTTTGATTTCTTGTGTGTTGCAGGATTATGAGGATGTATTTCCTATGGAACTTCCGCAAGGATTGCCCCCGCTTCGGGGAATTGAGCACCAAATTGATTTTGTGCCGGGATCACAACTGTCAAACAAGCCGGCTTATAGGAGCAATCCTACGGACACCAAGGAATTGCAACGTCAAGTTGAGGAGCTCCTCAATAAAGGGTATGTCAAGGAGAGCATGAGTCCATGTGCTGTTCCGGTGCTATTGGTGCCCAAAAAAGACGGAACGTGGCGCATGTGTGTGGACTGCCGAGCCATCAACAAAATTAAGGTAAAATATCGCCACCCTATTCCTCGATTAGATGACATGCTAGATGAGTTGAATGGTTCATGTTTGTTTTCCAAGATTGATTTAAGGAGTGGCTATCACCAAATAAGAATGCAACCCGGTGATGAATGGAAAACCGCCTTCAAGACCAAGTTTGGTCTCTATGAATGGATGGTTATGCCATTCGGCCTAACAAACGCTCCAAGTACTTTTATGAGGCTAATGAATCATGTGATGAGGCCATTTATTGGAAAGTTTGTTGTTGTCTATTTTGATGATGTCTTGGTGTATAGTAAGTCTTTAGAAGAGCATGTGATGCATTTACAAAGTGTGCTTGATGTCCTTAGAAAGGAAAAATTGTATGCAAATCTGGAAAAGTGCTCTTTTGGCATTAATGAAGTTGTTTTCTTGGGTTTTGTTGTTAGTTCAAAAGGGGTCGAAGTGTATGAATCCAAGATAAATGCTATCAAAAATTGGCCAACCCCACAAACCGTTGGAGAAGTAAGAAGCTTCCACGGGTTGGCTAGTTTTTATAGAAGGTTTGTCAAAGGATTTAGCACCATAGCTGCCCCCTTGACCGAGGTCATTCGGAAAGAACAACCCTTCAAGTGGGGTGTCGAGCAAGCTAAGGCATTTGAAGCCTTGAAAGCTATGCTCATCTTCGCACCCTTGTTACAATTGCCCAACTTTGATAAGACCTTCGAAGTCGAGTGCGATGCGAGTAAAGTAGGCATAGGGGCTGTTTTGATGCAAGATTTGAAACCCATTGCTTACTTTAGTGAAAAGCTCAAAGGAGCAACTCTAAACTACTCCACGTATGATTTAGAGTTGTATGCCTTGATTAGAGCCTTGGCCACTTGGCAACACTACTTATGGCCTAAGGAGTTCGTGATCCGAACGGACCATGAATCCTTAAAGCATCTTTGGGCCCAAGACAAGCTTAACAAATAACATGCCAAATGGTTGAGTTCCTTGAGACCTTCCCTTATGTTATCCAATACAAAAAGGGTAAGGACAGCGTAGTAGCCTATGCTTTGTCTCGAAAACATGCTCTTGTGTCCACTTTGTCATCAAAATTGATGGGTTTTGAGAGTTTAAGAGAGTTGTATCCCAAGGACCCTCACTTTGCTCCTATCTTTAGGGAATGCGAAGACTTGGGTAGGGACAAGTGGAATTCGGCTAGGGGTTCAAATCCCTATGCCAAGTTTGATGGTTACTTATTTAAAGGTAGACGATTGTGTGTGCCCTCTAGCTCTTGGAGAGAATTGTTTGTGAGGGAAGCACACGATGGCGGTCTAATGGGTCATTTTGGGGTCGAAAAGACCTTCGAAATATTGGAGGAGAAATTCTATTGGCCCAAAATGCGCAAGGATGTGGCTAGGATTTGCGGCCAATGTGTAGAATGCAAGAGAGCCAAATCTCGGCTCCTACCTCAGGGGTTGTACACCCCGCTGCCCACTCCTCTACGTCCTTGGCTTGATATATCTATGGATTTTGTGTTAGGGCTGCCAAGGACTCAACGAGTTCGGGATAGTATTTTTGTTGTAGTCGACCGGTTTTCTAAAATGGCGCACTTTATTCCTTGCTCTAAATGTGATGACGCCCCTAGCGTGGCCTCGTTATTTGTTGATAATGTTGTTAGATTGCATGGTGTTCCGAGGACCATTGTGAGTGATAGGGACTCTAAGTTCCTAAGCCACTTTTGGAAGTCCATGTGGGGTAGGCTTGGTACCAAGTTGTTGTTCTCTACATCCTGCCACCCACAAACCGATGGCCAAACGGAAGTAGTAAATAGGACTTTGGGTGCTATGCTACGTTCCATGGTTAAGGGAAAAATGACTTCTTGGGAGGAGCACTTACCATTGATTGAGTTTGCCTATAACCGTGTCATACACTCAAGTACGGGAATGACTCCCTTTGAGTGTGTATACGGCCTCAACCCCCTCACCCCTTTGGATTTAACGCCTTTACCAAGTGATCTCATGATTAGCTTAGATGGAAGCAAGCGGGCAGATTCTATGAAGAAGTTACATGAAAAGGTGCGGCTTCAACTTGAGAAGAAAAACCAAGACATGGCAAGGAGGGCCAACAAGGGAAGAAAGAAATTCATTCTTGAACCGGGAGATTGGGTGTGGGTGCATCTTCGGAAGGATCGGTTTCCATCTCAAAGAAAGTCCAAATTGATGCCGAGAGGTGATGGTCCATTCCAAGTACTTGAGAAAATCAATGACAACGCCTACAAGATTGACCTTCCACCAGAATATCAAGTGCACAACACTTTCAACGTTTGTGATCTTTCTCTCGTGGAGGCGGTTGAAGATGACCAAGTGCTGAATTTGAGGTCAAATTCCTCTCAAGATGGAGAGGATGATAGGGTGGGACAAGGTGTCCAACAAGTACCCGACCATTCACACGAAGCCAAGCTCGGGAATTACAAAAACTCCAAGCCTTGTTCATGCAAATGGCCGTGTGTGAGTTGGTGATCGAGCCTCCTAAGGATCTCAATGTTTTAAGTGTGAAGAGGGACCTTGAAGTGTAATAAACTTACACTCCAAGGGGCAGCAGCCTAGACAAGGGCAAGCTAGTCATTTTGCTTCATTTTGACTTGTAATATAAATAGAACATTTTAGGGTTATTTGGGGTAGTCTTCCATTATTATTTTTGAATCACAAGACTTGTAATTCTTTGGGTTCTCTCTCTCTCTCAAAACAGCCCACAAAGAAGAGAGACACTTGTGTTGTATCTTGGCTAGAAACAAGGATCTTGAGGTCATTGAGTTCCTCTTGGTCTAAGTAAGAACTTGGTGTTTATATTCATTAGTCTTAGGGTCCTTTCTTGATGTTAGGGTTCTTAGTCTCTTGAATATTATAGGTCAAGTTATCTATCTTTTATTATCTTGTTGTTGTTGTGTTTGAGATCTTGAAGTCTAGTGAAGCCGTGTGGGGCTCTTTCGATTCACTAGCATTGTTGTTTAACTTGCTAATCTTGTGTTTGTTGGGTCTTCTTGTTGTTGTTGCTGAAATCTTCATATTGTGGACTAGATCTTGTATCACCTTCCCTTATGTTATCCAATACAAAAAGGGTAAGGACAACGTAGTAGCCGATGCTTTGTCTCAAAAACATGCTCTTGTGTCCACTTTGTCATCAAAATTGATGGGTTTTGAGAGTTTAAGAGAGTTGTATCCCAAGGACCCTCACTTTGCTCCTATCTTTAGGGAATGCGAAGACTTGGGTAGGGACAAGTGGAATTCGGCTAGGGGTTCAAATCCCTATGCCAAGTTTGATGGTTACTTATTTAAAGGTAGACGATTGTGTGTGCCCTCTAGCTCTTGGAGAGAATTGTTTGTGAGGGAAGCACACGATGGCGGTCTAATGGGTCATTTTGGGGTCGAAAAGACTTTCGAAATATTGGAGGAGCAATTCTATTGGCCCAAAATGCGCAAGGATGTGGCTAGGATTTGCGGCCAATATGTAGAATGCAAGAGAGCCAAATCTCGGCTCCTACCTCACGGGTTGTACACCCCGCTGCCCACTCCTCTACGTCCTTGGCTTGATATATCTATGGATTTTGTGTTGGGGCTGCCAAGGACTCGACGAGGTCGGGATAGTATTTTTGTTGTAGTCGACCGGTTTTCTAAAATGGCGCACTTTATTCCTTGCTCTAAATGTGATGACGCCCCTAGCGTGGCCTCGTTATTTGTTGATAATGTTGTTAGATTGCATAGTGATCCGAGGACCATTGTGAGTGATAGGGACTCTAAGTTCCTAAGCCACTTTTGGAAGTCCATGTGGGGTAGGCTTGGTACCAAGTTGTTGTTCTCTACGTCCTGCCACCCACAAACCGATGGCCAAACGGAAGTAGTAAATAGGACTTTGGGTGCTATGCTACGTTTCATGGTTAAGGGAAAAATGACTTCTTGGGAGGAGCACTTACCATTGATTGAGTTTGCCTATAACCGTGTCATACACTCAAGTATGGGAATGACTCCCTTTGAGTGTGTATACGGCCTCAACCCCCTCACCCCTTTGGATTTAACGCCTTTGCCAAGTGATCTCATGATTAGCTTAGATGGAAGCAAGCGGGTAGATTCTATGAAGAAGTTACATGAGAAGGTGCGGCTTCAACTTGAGAAGAAAAACCAAGACATGGCAAGGAGGGCCAACAAGGGAAGAAAGAAAGTCATCCTTGAACCGGGAGATTGGGTGTGGGTGCATCTTCGGAAGGATCGGTTTCCATCTCAAAGAAAGTCCAAATTGATGCCGAGAGGTGATGGTCCATTCCAAGTACTTGAGAAAATCAATGACAACGCCTACAAGATTGATCTTCCGCCGGAATATCAAGTGCACAACACTTTCAACGTTTGTGATCTTTCTCTCGTGGAGGCGGTTGAAGATGACCAAGTGCTGAATTTGAGGTCAAATTCCTCTCAAGATGGAGAGGATGATACGGGTGGGACAAGCTGTCCAACAAGTACCCGACCATTCACACGAAGCCAAGCTCGGGAATTACAAAAACTCCAAGCCTTGTTCATGCAAATGGCCGTGTGTGAGTTGGTGATCGAGCCTCCTAAGGATCTCAATGTTTTTAAGTGTGAAGAGGGACCTTGAAGTGTAATAAACTTACACTCCAAGGGGGCGGCAGCCTAGACAAGGGCAAGCTAGTCATTTTGCTTCATTTTGCCTTGTAATATAAATAGAACATCTTAGGGTTATTTGGAGTAGTCTTCCATTATTATTTTGAATCACAAGACTTGTAATATCTTTGGGTTCTCTCTCTCTGATACAAGATCAAGTATGTATCACAAGATTTCAGCAACACCAACAAGAAAACCCAACAAACACAAGATTAACAAGTAAGCAACAATGCTAGTGAATCGAAAGAGCCCCACACGGCTTCACTAGACTTCAAGATCTCAAAGACAACAACAACAAGATAATGAAAAGATAGATAACTTGACATATAATATTCAAGAGACTAAGAACCCTAACATCAAGAGAGGACCCTAAGACTATTGAATATAAACACCAAGCTCTTACTTGGACCAAGAGGAACTCAATGACCTCAAGACCCTAGTTTCTAGCCAAAACACAACACAAGCTTCCTTCTAGCAAGCTTGTGGCCGAATCTGCCTCTCAATGGAAGAGAGAGAGAAAGTGAAATATTACAAGTCTTTGTCTTGAAATTACAATGAAAAAACTAAGGCAAAATAATTCTAGGCTTGTCTATTTATATTACAAGCCAAATGAAAGACAAAAATGACCTTATGGGCCATGTGGAGCAGCCGGCCATGGAGTGTAAAAACATTACACTTCAAGGCCCATCTTCACACCTTAAAACATTTAGACCCTTAGGTGGTTCAATAACCAACTCACACACGGCCATTTGCATGAATACGGCTTGGAGTTTTTGTAACTCCCGAGCTTGACTTCGTGTGAATGGTCGAGTACTTGTTGGACAGCTTGTCCCACCCGTATCATCCTCTCCATCTTGAGAGGAATTTGGCCTCAAATTCAGCACTTGGTCGTCTTCAACCGCCTCCACGAGAGAAAGATCACAAACGTTAAAAGTGTGGTGCACTTGGTATTCCGGTGGGAGGTCAATCTTGTAGGCGTTGTCATTGATTTTCTCGAGCACTTGGAATGGACCATCACCCCTCGGCATCAATTTGGACTTTCTTTGGGATGGAAACCGATCCCTCCGAGGATGCACCCACACCCAATCTCCCGGTTCAAGGATGACTTTCTTTCTTCCCTTGTTGGCCCTCCTTGCCATGTCTTGGTTTTTCTTCTCAAGTTGAAGCCGCACCTTCTCATGTAACTTCTTCATAGAATCTGCCCGCTTGCTTCCTTCTAAGCTAATCATGAGATCACTTGGCAAAGGCGTTAAATCCAAAGGGGTGAGGGGGTTGAGGCCGTATACACACTCAAAGGGAGTCATTCCCGTACTTGAGTGTATGACACGGTTATAGGCAAACTCAATCAATGGTAAGTGCTCCTCCCAAGAAGTCATTTTTCCCTTAACCATGGAACGTAGCATAGCACCCAAAGTCCTATTTACTACTTTCGTTTGGCCATCGGTTTGTGGGTGGCAAGAGGTAGAGAACAATAACTTGGTACCAAGCCTACCCCACATGGACTTCCAAAAGTGGCTTAGGAACTTAGAGTCCCTATCACTCACAATGGTCCTCGGGACACCATGCAATCTAACAACATTATCAACAAATAACGAGGCCACGCTAGGGGCGTCATCACACTTAGAGCAAGGAATAAAGTGCGCCATTTTAGAAAACCGGTCAACTACAACAAAGATACTATCCCGGCCTCGTCGAGTCCTTGGCAGCCCTAACACAAAGTCCATCGATATATCAAGCCAAGGACGTAGAGGAGTGGGCAGCGGGGTGTACAACCCATGAGGTAGGAGCCGAGATTTGGCTCTCTTGCATTCTACACATTGGCCACAAGTTCTAGTCACATCCTTGCGCATTTTGGGCCAATAGAATTGCTCCTCCAATATTCCGAGGGTCTTTTCGACCCCAAAATGACCCATTAGACCGCCATCATGTGCTTCCCTCACAAACAATTCTCTCCAAGAGCTAGAGGGTACACACAATCGTCTACCTTTAAATAAGTAACCATCAAACTTGGCATAGGGATTTGAACCCCTAGCCGAATCCCACTTGTCCCTACCCCATTCTTCGCATTCCCTAAAGATAGGAGCAAAGTGAGGGTCCTTGGGATACAATTCTCTTAAACTCTCAAAACCCATCAACTTCGAAGACAAAGTGGCAACAAGCACATGCTTTCTAGACAACGCATCAGCAACAACATTCTCCTTCCCCCTTTTGTAATGAATTACATAAGGGAAAGTCTCAATAAACTCAATCCACTTAGCATGACGCCTATTCAACTTGTCTTGGCTCTTAAGGTGTTTCAACGATTCATGGTCCGTTCGTATCACAAACTCCTTAGGCCACAAATAATGCTGCCAATTGCCCAAGGCTCTAACAAGGGCGTACAACTCCAAATCATAAGTCGAGTAATTAAGAGTTGCCCCTTTGAGTTTTTCACTAAAATAAGCGACGGGCTTGCCTTCTTGCATTAAAACAGCCCCGATGCCAACCTTACTAGCATCACACTCCACTTCAAACATTTTATCAAAATCAGGCAATTGTAACAAAGGCGCCGAGATGAGCATAGCTTTCAAGGCTTCAAAAGCCTTAGCTTGCTCATCACCCCACTTAAAGGTTATGCAGTTTTAGTACTTCTGGAAGGTACCAAAGGTTATGCAGTGTATTGTGATGCTTTCGGGGTTGGCCTCAGATGTGTATTGATGCAGCATGGAAATGTCATAGCATATGCCTCACGACTGTTGCGGCCACATGAGAAAAACTATCCCACACATGATCTTGAATTAGCAGCAGTGGTTTTTGCTTTAAAGATATGGCGTCATTATTTATATGGAGTTCATGTTGATATCTATACAGATCACAAAAGTTTGCAATATCTCTTTAAGCAGAAGGAACTCAATTTGAGGCAGCGAAGGTGGTTAGAGCTCTTGAAAGACTATGATATTGATATTCTTTATCACCCAGGCAAAGCAAATGTAGTAGCTGATGCATTGAGTCGCAAGGCAGTAGAAAGCACTAGTGGCCAGTTGACTGAAAAGCATGAGATAATCAAAGATCTACATCAACTAGCCAGCTTGGGAGTTCGCCTTATTGAATCTCCAGAAGAAGGGGTTATTGTGCAGAATACAGTAGAATCCTCTTTAATAGCTGAAGTGAAAGAGAAGTAGTTTGCGGATCCTATGTTGTTGCAGCTAAAGGAAAATGTACAGCAGAATTTGACAAAGGGATTTGATCTTACACAAGAAGGGGTACTTTAATGTCAAAGGAGATTATGTGTATCGGACGTAGATGAGCTGAGGACAGGAATTATGATAGAGGCGCATCATTCGCGCTATTCTATTCATCCGGGTGCTACTAAAATGTACCATGAATTGAAAGAAGTGTATTGGTGGGGAAATATGAAAAAGAACATTGCAGAATTTGTCGCGCAATGCCCGAATTGTCAACAAGTGAAAGTGGAACATCAAAAATCGAGGGGTTACATGCAATGTATCAATCTTCCAGTCTGAAAATGGGATATGATTAATATGGATTTCATTACAGGTTTGCCTCGTACATTGCGGAAGTTTGATTCTATATGGTTTATAGTGGACAGCTTACCAAGTCAGTGCATTTTCTACCAGTCAAGACCACCTATACAACTGAGGATTATGCGAAGTTGTATGTGAAAGAGATAGTACGATTGCATGGTATTCCACTTTCCATTATATCAGACAGAGGAGCACAGTTCACAACACACTTTTGGAGATCTTTTCAGTAGAGTTTGGGTACACAGGTGAGTTTGAGTACAACTTTCCATCCTCAGACTGATGGACAAGCAGAACGTACTATTCAGACACTTGAAGATATGCTACGAGCATGCACGTTAGATTTTCAAGGCAGTTGGGATGACCATTTGCCCCTTATTGAATTTGCGTATAACAATAACTATCATTCAAGTATTAAAATGGCACCTTATGAAGCCTTGTACGGAAGGAAATGTAGATCACCAATTGGATGGTTTGAAGCAGGTGAAACTGCTTTACTTGGGCCAGATATTGTTCATCAGGCTATGGAGAAAGTTAAAGTGATCCAACAGCGGTTACAAATGGCTCAAAGTCGCCACAAGTCATATGCCGATGTTAGAAGAAGAGGGCTTGAATTCACCATAGATGATTGGGTATTTTTAAAGATGTCACCGATGAAAGGGGTAATGCGGTTCGGAAAGAAAGGGAAATTGAGTCCACGTTACATAGGCCCATATGAAATTATTAGAAGATTTGGGCAAGTTGCCTATGAGTTGGCACTACCCCAGGAACTTTCCTCAGTCCATCCGGTATTTCATGTTTTGATGCTTCAAAAATTCATAGGAGATCCGTCTCGTATTGTTCCCATTGAAAATATTCAAATTACAGAGGATCTTACTTATGAAGAGGTACCCATTGCTATTCTAGATCGACAAGTAAAAAGATTGAGGAATAAAGACATAGCTTCCGTAAAAGTCCTTTGGAAATCAACAAGTAGAGGAGACTACATGGGAAGCGGAAGAAATGATGAAATCCAAGTACCCCCATCTTTTTCAAATGGATCAATAAGTTCAAAGTGCGGAATTGGAGAAATAAAAAAGTAAGTATCCATGAGCCTTAAGTGTTTATGTATATGTATGCTAGTATAGAGATGCATTTGTCGTAATTGAAGCGATACTATTAACATTCGAGGATGAATGTTTCTAAAGGGGGAAGAATGTAACACCCCGTACCTCCCTAGCCCTACTTGATGACATTGAATAATGCTTACTTAGGTGTCGAGAGCTATAAGTATGTATTTGGTAATGTTAAAGATGAGAAAAATTGAAATTTGGCCTTGTACATGTGACTAGCCTTTCATAGGATGTGTTTTGTGATTTTGTGGAGCATTTGTGGAATACCCCGTACACATTCCAACCTCATTTGGTGACTTGGAGTCATGTTTACTTGATGATTAAGATCACTAAGTAAGTATTTTGTAGTGTTTTGATAAGATATTGGACGATATGCAAGTGTTGGAAAAATGGCCGAAAAATTCAGCAAGGCATGGAAACTTGCGCCACTCCCTGTTTCAGGGGGTGTGGCGCAAGCCCCTGATTCAAAGGGCAGTGATTTCTTGCGCCACTGCCTTCCGCGCTCATTTCGTAACGCAATTCTACGTCAATTCTTATATGGTTTCTTTTGGTTCTTTGGAGTTCTTTGAGCATTGTTAAAGCTTCAAATACTACAATACACTCCTACATACTCCTACATGATCAAATCATGAAATATAAATAGTTATCCAAAATGTTCAATGAAGTCATGGGCGACTAGAATTCCTATTTTTGCGATTTAGACGACGAATGAGAATCTCGTAAGAGAATATTGTCGTGACATTATGGAATTAATTAAACATGAGATATATGATGGATTAAACATTGAATTTGATTGGTTAAGTGGATATGTGTTATTGGGCTCAATTTAAGGCCCAAAATAAATTAAAAGACATGGCCCAATGGGTCAAATGACCCATTCTTGCCATGACTACTCAATTATTGCTCCCAAATGGCTAAGGATGACTTCAAGGGCCTATAAAAGTGATACAAGATCAAGTCCACAATATGAAGATTTCAGCAACAACAACAAGAGGACCCAACAAACACAAGATTAACAAGTTAAACAACAATGCTAGTGAATCGAAAGAGCCCCACACGGCTTCACTAGACTTCAAGATCTCAAACACAACAACAACAAGATAATAAAAGATAGATAACTTGACATATAATATTCAAGAGACTAAGAACCCTAACATCAAGAAAGGACCCTAAGACTAATGAATGTAAACACCAAGTTCTTACTTAGACCTCAAGATCCTTGTTTCTAGCCAAGATACAACACAAGTGTCTCTCTTCTTTGTGGGCTGTTTTGAGAGAGAGAGAGAGAACCCTAAATATTACAAGTCTTGTGATTCAAAAATAATAATGGAAGACTACTCAAATAACCCTAATATGTTCTATTTATATTACAAGGCAAAATGAAGCAAAATGACTAGCTTGCCCCTGTCTAGGATGCCGCCCCTTGGAGTGTAAGTTTATTACACTTCAAAGTCCCACTTCACACTTAAAAACATTTAGATCCTTTGGAGGCTCAATGACCAACTCACACACGGCCATTTGCATGAACAAGGCTTGGAGTTTTTGTAATTCTCGAGCTTGGCTTCGTGTGAAAGGTCGTGTACTTGTGGAGCTTGTCCCACCTGTATCATCCTCTCCATCTTGAGAGGAATTTGACCTCAAATTCAGCATTTGGTCATCGTCAACCGCACTCACGAGAGAGAGAGATCACAAACGTTGAAAGTGTGGTGCACTTGATATTCCGGTGGAAGGTCAATCTTGTAGGCGTTGTCATTGATCCTCTCAAGTACTTGGAAGGGACCATCACCCCTAGGCATCAATTTGGACTTTCTTTGGGATGGAAATCGATCCTTCCGAAGATGCACCCACACCCAATCTCCCGGTTCAAGAATGAATTTCTTTCTTCCCTTGTTGGCCCTCCTTGCCATGTCTTGGTTTTTCTTCTCAAGTTGAAGCCGCACCTTCTCATGTAACTTCTTCATAGAATCTGCCCGCTTGCTTCCATCTAAGCTAATCATGAGATCACTTGGCAAAGGCGTTAAATCCAAAGGGGTGAGGGGGTTGAGGCCGTATACACACTCAAAGGGAGTCATTCCCATACTTGAGTGTATGACACGGTTATAGGCAAACTCAATCAATGGTAAGTGCTCCTCCCAAGAAGTCATTTTTCCCTTAACCATGGAACGTAGCATAGCACCCAAAGTCCTATTTACTAATTCCGTTTGGCCATCGGTTTGTGGGTGGCAGGACGTAGAGAACAACAACTTGGTACCAAGCCTACCCCACATGGACTTCCAAAAGTGGCTTAGGAACTTAGAGTCCCTATCACTCACAATGGTCCTTGGGACACCATGCAATCTAACAACATTATCAACAAATAACGAGGCCACGCTAGGGGCGTCATCACATTTAGAGCAAGGAATAAAGTGGGCCATTTTAGAAAATCGATCGACTACAACAAAAATACTATCCCGACCTCGTCGAGTCCTTGGCAGCCCCAACTCAAAATCCATAGATATATCAAGCCAAGGACGTAGAGGAGTGGGCAGCGGGGTGTACAACCCGTGAGGTAGGAGCCGAGATTTGGCTCTCTTGCATTCTACGCATTGGCCGCAAATCCTAGCCACATCCTTGCGCATTTTGGGCCCATAGAATTGCTCCTCCAATATTCCGAAGGTCTTTTCGACCCCAAAATGACCCATTAGACCGCCATCGTGCTTCCTTCACAAACAATTCTCTCCAAGAGCTAGAGGGCACACACAATTGTCTACCTTTAAATAAGTAACCATCAAACTTGGCATAGGGATTTGAACCCCTAGCCGAATTCCACTTGTCCCTACCCAAGTCTTCGCATTCCCTAAAGATAGGAGCAAATTGAGGGTCCTTGGGATACAACTCTCTTAAACTCTCAAAACCCATCAATTTTGATGACAAAGTGGACACAAGCGCATGTTTTCTAGACAAAGCATCGGCTACTACGTTGTCCTTACCCTTTTTGTATTGGATAACATAAGGGAAGGTCTCAAGGAACTCAATCCATTTGGCATGCCATTTGTTAAGCTTGTCTTGGGCCCGAAGATGCTTTAAGGATTCATGGTCCGTTCGGATCACGAACTCCTTAGGCCATAAGTAGTGTTGCCAAGTGGCCAAGGCTCTAATCAAGGCATACAACTCTAAATCATACGTGGAGTAGTTTAGAGTTGCTCCTTTGAGATTTTCGCTAAAGTAAGCAATGGGTTTCAAATCTTGCATCAAAACAGCCCCTATGCCTACTTTACTCGCATCGCACTCGACCTCGAAGGTCTTATCAAAGTTGGGCAATTTTAACAAGGGTGCGGAGATGAGCATAGCTTTCAAGGCTTCAAATGCCTTAGCTTGCTCGACACCCCACTTGAAGGGTTGTTCTTTCCGAATGACCTCGGACAAGTGGGCGGCTATGGTGCTAAATCCTTTGACAAACCTTCTATAAAAACTAGCCAACCTGTGGAAGCTTCTTACTTCTCCAACGGTTTGTGGGATTGGCCAATTTTTGATAGCATTTATCTTGGATTCATCCACTTCGACCCCTCTTGAACTAACAACAAAACCCAAGAAAACAACTTCATTAACGCCAAAAGAGCACTTTTCCAGATTTGCATACAATTTTTCCTTTCTAAGGACATCAAGCACACATTGTAAATGCATCACATGCTCTTCTAAAGACTTACTATACACCAAGACATCATCAAAGTAAACAACAACAAACTTTCCAATAAATGGCCTCATCACATGATTCATTAGCCTCATAAAAGTACTTGGAGCGTTTGTTAGGCCGAATGGCATAACCATCCATTCATAGAGACCAAACTTGGTCTTGAAGGCGGTTTTCCATTCATCAATTTGGAAAACAAACATGAACCATTCAACTCATCTAGCATGTCATCTAACCGAGGAATAGGGTGGCGATATTTTATCGTAATTTTGTTGATGGCTCGGCATTCCACACACATGCGCCACGTTCCGTCCTTTTTGGGCACTAATAGCACCGGAACCGCGCACGGACTCATGCTTTCCTTGACATACCCTTTGTTGAGGAGCTCCTCAATTTGACTTTGCAATTCCTTGGTGTCCGTAGGGTTGCTCCTATAAGCCAGCTTGTTTGGCAATTGTGATCATGGCACAAAGTCAATTTGGTGCTCAATTCCCCGAAGCGGGGGCAATCCTTGCGGAAGTTCCTTAGGAAATACATCCTCATAATCCTGCAACACACAAGAAATCAAAGGGGAAACGGAAGAATTAGTGGGGTTAGTATTAAAACAATGAGCCAAGAGTAACATAGGTGTGTCCTCATCATGATCCACGAACGAACATCACCATGTTTTCGGTCCCCTTTTCCGTTGAGGCAGCCTTGGATGACCCCACTGCCCCACCTATGGAATTCCCTCCCTTCTCTCCCTTTTCGGATTCCTTTCCCTTTCCCTTCAATTCTCTCGTCCTTTGATGCCACTCATTTACTTGGGAAGGTGAAAGAGGATGAAGTGTAACCTTTCGACCATCCTTCTCAAGTGTATATCAATTGGACCTCCCATCGTGTTTGGTAGACCTCATATTGCCAAGGTCTACCTAGCAACAAGTGACATGCTTGCATTGGTATCACGTCACAAAGCACTTCATCGTGGTAGTTTCCCACCTTAAACCGTATCACACATTGCCTTGCGACCCTTAATTCACCACAATCATTCAACCATTGTAACTTGTAAGGACTAGTGTGCGGGGTAGTTGGTAATTTCAAGAAATTTACCATAGCATTACTTACAACATTGGTACAACTACCACTATCGATCACCAAGGTACACACACTCCCCTTTACAAGACATTTAGTATGGAATAGATTTTCCCTTTGGCTTGGGTCATCTATTGCCTTACTAATCATGACGCGCCTAACCACAAAGTTTGGAACCACACACTCCCCTTCTTGCTGATAAACATCTTCACCGTCATCACCATCATCTTCATGTGGTCCATCCTCGGCTTCCTCTCCATCTTGAGGCTCGGCCTCATCTTCTCCCCTTTTGGGGCCCACCTCCTCACCAAGGTAATACAATCTCCCTTCCCGTAAGATCACATTGCGTCGGTTTGGACACTCATTGGCCTTATGCCCCCAACCTTGGCACTTGAAACATTGGAATCCCTTTAGGTTAGTATACTTGTGAGCCTCCGGTTTTGGTGGAATTTTGTGGACTGTTTTGGGCTCGGGCAGCCTTGTAGTGGTGGGTTGGTCCTTGTTTTTGGGCCAGCCCGAGGGGGCTTGTCCCCTTGCCTTGAAAGATGATCTCTCCTTAAGTTCCCTTTCAATCTCAAGAGCCGCTTGGAAAATACCATCAACAGTTTCAAACTTGTGACGTATTAAATGAGTAGAGATCTCTTTGTTCAACCCACACTTGAACCGGATGATGTCGTGACTGATTTGTTCCCCACGATGATCAAGTTTCAACATGAGTTGTTGAAACTCATCAAAATATGCCATCACACTCTTGTTACCTTGAAGCAAGCCGTACAATCTAGCAAGCAACTCATGGCGATATCTCTCGGGAAGGTATAGTTGCCTCATCAAGTACCTCAACCGATACCAAGGTGGTGGCTTCCCATCAATTAGTTCATTACCAAACCGCTTGACATACTCCCACCAAGTGTTAGCATAACCCTCGAAATGAGCTATAGCATAACATCCCTTCTTTTCCCTCGAGATATCATTAACTTGGAAAACTTTGTCATAAGCCGATTCCCAAGCTAAGTAGGCCTCGGGGTCACTTTCACCTTTAAAGATGGGTAGGTTCAACTTGATGGTGCATCTCTCTCTTGGTGTCGGTTTTCCCTTTCTCCATACCCTCGGTATCTCATTGGATCTCCACGACCCCCTCTTACCTCCTCCTCCCTCATGTAAGCATCATCAAAGGCTCCATATCCTTCATACTCCTCTCTACCGTATCCTTCAAAGGGGGCTGGCCGGTTTTGGGCATTTTGGACTTGATGTGGAGGAATTGGATTTTGTGGCCTTTGGTTTAATGGAGCTTGGAATGGAAGGTTCGGATTTTGTGGGGGTACTTGACGTCCAAATCCCTCTTGTGGAACTTGAGGAGTTTACAAATGTATTGGTCTAGTGGGGTCACTGTTTGGAGGGAAAAGAGAGGTTTGGCTTGAGGTATTTAGTGGAGCTTGAGGTACATTTAGCATTTAGTGTAATGTGTCGGGGGTTATGGTTGCGGAGGAAGTTCTATCATGCCCATTGGTAGATACATGTAGAGGAGAAGAAGGATGAGAGTTCCTTTGGCTCTCCACTTGTTCTAATCTCCCACTAATAGTTGACACTTCTCCCTTTATTGCTGCCAAATCCCCTCTCAGGGCCCCAAATTCCGTATTCAACCTTTCAAGTGTCCGGGTAACGGCCTCAAGAGTGACCCTCATAGAGTCAAGTGCATTAGTATCCACGTTATGGGACGTGGTCCCTTCCATTGTCAAGGTATTATTCTCTTTGGATCACCACACGCTTGAGTTCCACAAGTGTGAGTAAGCTCTTATCCGGAGTGGATTCTTGTTTGAAGACTCAAAGAATTCTTGTCGGACTAGAACCAAAAAAACCAGCAACGTATTCAAAAGAATAAAGGCACTCAAGTAATCGTTGACACGAACAAACGGATTCAAAGGACTAATCGACAACCTAGTAGGAATGTACTAGTTTGTTAATTAGTTCTAGAACCAAGTAAGGGAAACCAAGAATCAACAATTAGCAACTAGAAGAATATCCAAAGTTGAGCTTATAGTGACATGGCAGCATGTAAGTGGTCCCACACGTTTTTGCTTCTTTTTTTTTTTTTTTTTTTTTTTTTGGTCTCAAATCTGAAATTTTCAATACTCACACAACTTGTTATAGATGACAATGTGTTTTGGAGGGAAAGTAAAAGTCTTGTAGTCTTTCAACCTTTCAAACTCAAAAGGTAAGATTTGACTATGTTAATCCCACAAAACAAGGCTCCATGTTTTAAGGAAAAGTGATTGTCAAGTCTTGGAAGAGATGTGTGCAAGTCTTCTCACCAACAACTCTATGACTTTTGTCTTACCACATGAACTCAACTTTCAACAAGATGAACAAGCTTATAAGATGAACACCTCAACAATCCCAACAACCTTTCAAGAACACAACATCAACTTCTTCAAGCATACAACACAAAACCAACAATTGTCATCAACAACATACAACCTACGGTCCACCTTTCAAGTTACCACAACAATGGTCAATATTTTAAGCTCAACTTTTAGATCTAGACACTTTAGTGTTGGTGAGAAAGAAAACAACACTAGAAACACACTAAACAAGTAAAATGACACCTAGATCTATACACATAACATCATTCTCGGCAAAGACACAATGGACTGATTTTCTCTTTTCTCTTTTTCTTTTGGCCGAGAGCAGGCCCAAGATGGGTAGTGTTGGAACACAACCGGTCTTGCTCTGATACCAAATGATACAAGATCAAGTCCACAATATGAAGATTTCAGCAACAACAACAAGAGGACCCAACAAACACAAGATTAACAAGTTAAACAACAATGCTAGTGAATCGAAAGAGCCCCACACGGCTTCACTAGACTTCAAGATCTCAAACACAACAACAAGATAATAAAAGATAGATAACTAGACATATAATATTCAAGAGACTAAGAACCCTAACATCAAGAAAGGACCCTAAGACTAATGAATGTAAACACCAAGTTCTTACTTAGACCTCAAGATCCTTGTTTCTAGCCAAGATACAACACAAGTGTCTCTCTTCTTTGTGGGCTGTTTTGAGAGAGAGAGAGAGAGAACCCAAAATATTACAAGTCTTGTGATTCAAAAATAATAATGGAATACTACTCAAATAACCCTAATATGTTCTATTTATATTACTAGGCAAAATGAAGCAAAATGACTAGCTTGCCCTTGTCTAGGCTACCGCCCCTTGGAGTGTAAGTTTATTACACTTCAAGGTCCCACTTCACACTTAAAAACATTTAGATCCTTTGGAGGCTCAATGACCAACTCACACACGGCCATTTGCATGAACAAGGCTTGGAGTTTTTGTAATTCCCGAGCTTGGCTTCGTGTGAAAGGTCGTGTACTTGTGGAGCTTGTCCCACCCGTATCAAAAAGGCACCAAAAATCAGAATTTATTCATTCAAACACACATGTATTTCTAGGTTTTTCCAAGAACCCCAAAAAAGAGATATTTTCTCTTAACTCTCAAACCCAAACCCTAAGCCTCTTTGGACAAGACCATCATCTTCCAAGCTTGGGTAAGTGATTATTCTTATGGATTAATATATTATATGCATGGGAGAGTATGTAAATCATGTTGGTTATGCTTGGAAGTGTTGGACATGGCACTTTATGTTTTTATATAAGATTTGTGATCCATGAGATTCAAGCTTGAATTATGACTTGTGCCTTTGATGAAATAGCATGGTATGGATAAAATATGAACATGTATGATGTAATTTTGTTATTACACTTGTTATTTTTCTAAAAGTGTAAATTGTGGGATTTTTGCCGATATGTGCTATGAGGTGTATAAAGGTAATTTGATGGATTATTTGTGAGGTGGTGTGGATAAGAAAGTGTAAAGGAGAAGTGTTGTGGTGAAATGTGTTGATTATCATGTATTGGTCAATGTTGGGAATATTGTGGGATTTTTGGAATAATAATTTCATCAATGGTTTTGTCAAGGGGAAATGGCATGTTTAAAGGCAAACATGTAACTCATTGATATTATATGCATTTGTAAAGTAGTTGATGGTTAATGTGAATCCCGTTATATATTTGTGATGTAGAGTGACACATAAAGAAGGAGCGGGACTATTGTATGCACCTCTAGGATTGTATATTCGTATTGATAATACAAGGTATGTAAGGTTACTCTGTCCGTATCTTTCTGTGGCAAATAGTATTCACATTGACATTACGCTTGTCCTATCCCGAAATGTGCTAAGGTATCCTATATGCGGTTACCAATTGTCAATATCACATGTTTCATACTCATTGATCAATTGTGAATCACATGCCTTATATTCATTGATAATGTTCCAAAATCCAATAAGGTTGTGTTCCAAAGATCCAATAGTGATTATACTCATGTCTCTTGTTCATGGATTATTGTCCAAGGGTTCCAACGGTGTTATGGTGCTAATAATGTTATGTTTCTCACAATGTTTATTCTCATGTCTCTCCCTCATTGGTTAATGATCCAAAGCTTCAAGTAAGTTATGACTATCATTGTATCAATCTCAAAGAAGAATAAAGTAAAGCATATTGGTTGTGTTCATGGGTGTTATCCATGGGGTGCAAACACCTGCATGATGATGTTATTCTATCCATGGGGTGCAAGAGCACCCGCATGATGATGTTACTTTATCCATGGGGTGCAAAGGACACCCGCATGACGATATGATCTTATCCATGGGGTGAAAAATACCTGCATGACGATGATATGTTATCCATGGGGTGAAAAGAACACCTGTATGATGAGGGCCCAGACAACATATATGTAAAGTAAAGTAAAGGCAAGAGAAAGAATGAATGTAATATACATGGTTTCCAGAGTACAGAATAGTGACTCATCTACATTGATAGCATCCATGGCAGCTCAACATCAACTAAGGAAGCTTTGAAGGTTCCAAGAGGACCCATGACAAGAGCTCAAACAAGGAAATATGAAGACAAGATTAATGGGCTGGAATTGGCAATTAAAAAGTGTCTTGTGATGGAAGAAGATCTCAAGCCCAATGAAGACATTTTCTCCAAGTCTTACATCTATTTGGAGGCCCAAATTAAAGTCCAAGAAGAGGTAGAATTGGGCTCAAATCTGTCCCAAAATGGAGAAAAAGATTGCAGCAATTTTTAATTAATTTCTAGAATTATATTTAAGAGTTGTTTAATTCTATGTTGACTTCCTAGGTCTTTGTGTGTGGCAGCCTTCTATGCCATTTAATAGTTGTTTTCTTCTATGTTGACTTATAGGATAATGTGTGTGGTAGTCTTCTAGGCCCTAGGAAGTATCATTTCATTTAATGTTATCTTTGACCAACCCCTTCTTCACTACTATATAAAGGGGTCTTTGTTCATTCATGAAAATCAGATTTTGAAGATTAATATATTGAGAGTTCTTTTGAACCTTTGAGGTAGATTACCTTGAGATTTATCTTTCAACCTAACTAGTTCATAGTTTAAGGTAGTAAGATAATTTCTTTCTTTGATATCTTTGGTTTCTTCTTGGTATTCTTAGAAGGCGATTAGTACTCATACTAATTGTTGTCTAACATTGCTCACGAAGCGGTCAAGATCCGTTTCCAAACCTGATTAGTTTCTCAAGTAAAGGCATTTGGTTTCTTCAATACCAATTTGTTGTTACTTGGATTCAAATCCGTATCTTTTTAATTTCTGTTTTGTCTTTTTCATCAGTTTCTTAGTTTTTGCTTCCGCATTCTTTTAAGTTAATACTCTAGTTTTGGGATTCCCAACCTCCGTGTTATCAAGTGGTATCAAAGCAAGTTCTATCAAGATTTCGTTCTTGATAATCTTGGGAATTTCTTGAACAAAAAGAGCCAAAAAAAAAAATTAAAAAAAAATAAATACTGTAGCAGTGAACAGTACGTTTCAAAAAAAAAAAAAAGAATTGTTGCTCTTCAAGAAACTTTCTTCATCTAATTGTTTCTATAAAGGAGGTTTTGATAGAACACAAGAAGAAGGGATCCTAGATCTTTATCTCATTCTAAAATCCTTTCCTTTTGTTTGAGTCTTGTTTCAACTTAATCTTATTCTTTCTAGGATTGGTTCTTCACTTTTTTTTGTGCCCCAAAATTCCTTATTTTACTACTAAGGACTTGATACGAGTTGGGTTTAATTATATCTACAAAGTATTTTCCCAAAGGTTATTTGAGAGAAAAAAGGCAAGAGTGGGTGAGAATAATTGAGTGAAAAAAAAGAAGCCAAAGTTTGAGCGATACACCATTTTCTTTAAGATGTCTAATATAGGTGGAAGTGAAGATGAAGGGAGGAATGCTCAAGAAGCTGAAATCAGAGGAAGAAATGATTTCACTTTACCAACGCTTTGAAAGAATGAACTTGCAATTCCAAGAGATAAGGGATGCCATTGCTGGACAAAATGAGGCAACAGCTGAACTAAGGAGGGGAAATCAACCTGTTGTGCCACCCCAAAATAACCCTAGGCCTCATAATAGAAGAAATGTACCCCATCCTCCCATTGGAAATCCTATAAATGATTTTGCTGATGATCTTGATGTAAATCTAGATAGGATATGGAGAGATAGGAGGGGACAACAAGGTAGATTGGAAGATGACAACCTCAATAGCATAAAGATGAAGATGCCATCTTTCAAAGGTACAAGAGATCCAAATTTGTATCTTGATTGGGAGCGAAGAGTTGAAGCAATTTTTGATTGTCATAACTATTCAGAAGATAAGAAGGTTAAGCTTGCTGTTGTTGAATTTTCTGATTATGCTTCAATTTGGTGGAAAAAGCTTACAAGGGACAGACAACAAGATGGAGAACCACCCATTGTGATACAAGATCAAGTCCACAATATGGAGATTTCAGCAACAACAACAAGAAGACCCAACAAACACAAGATTAGCAAGTTAAACAACAATGCTAGTGAATCGAAAGAGCCCCACACGGCTTCACTAGACTTCAAGATCTCAAACACAACAACAACAAGATAATAAAAGATAGATAACTTGACATATAATATTCAAGAGACTAAGAACCCTAACATCAAGAAAGGACCCTAAGACTAATGAATATAAACACCAAGTTCTTACTTAGACCAAGAGGAACTCAATGACCTCAAGATCCTTGTTTCTAGCCAAGATACAACACAAGTGTCTCTCTTCTTTGTGGGCTGTTTTGAGAGAGAGAG
Organism: Capsicum rhomboideum; assembly: GCA_031232105.1. Taxonomy (NCBI): domain Eukaryota; kingdom Viridiplantae; phylum Streptophyta; class Magnoliopsida; order Solanales; family Solanaceae; genus Capsicum; species Capsicum rhomboideum. The sequence goes on from CP124718.1 coordinate 61,187,648, forward strand.
AGAACCCAAAATATTACAAGTCTTGTGATTCAAAAATAATAATGGAAGACTACCCCAAATAACCCTAAAATGTTCTATTTATATTACAAGTTAAAATGAAGCAAAATGACTAGCTTGCCCTTGTCTAGGCTGCTGCCCCTTGGAGTGTAAGTTTATTACACTTCAAGGTCCCTCTTCACACTTAAAAACATTGAGATCCTTAGGAGGCTCAATCACCAACTCACACACGGCCATTTGCATGAACAAGGCTTGGAGTTTTTGTAATTCCCGAGCTTGGCTTCGTGTGAATGGTCGGGTACTTGTTGGACAGCTTGTCCCACCCGTATCATCCTCTCCATCTTGAGAGGAATTTGACCTCAAATTCAGCACTTGGTCATCTTCAACCGCCTCCACGAGAGAAAGATCACAAACGTTGAAAGTGTTGTGCACTTGATATTCTGGTGGAAGATCAATCTTGTAGGCGTTGTCATTGATTTTCTCAATTACTTGGAATGGACCATCACCTCTCGGCATCAATTTGGACTTTCTTTGATATGGAAACCGATCCTTCCGAAGATGCACCCACACCCAATCTCCCGGTTCAAGAATGAATTTCTTTCTTCCCTTGTTGGCCCTCCTTGCCATGTCTTGGTTTTTCTTCTCAAGTTGAAGCCGCACCTTCTCATGTAACTTCTTCATAGAATCTGCCCGCTTGCTTCCATCTAAGCTAATCATGAGATCACTTGGCAAAGGCGTTAAATCCAAAGGGGTGAGGGGGTTGAGGTCGTATACACACTCAAATGGAGTCATTCCCGTACTTGAGTGTATGACACAGTTATAGGCAAACTCAATCAATGGTAAGTACTCCTCCCAAGAAGTCATTTTTCCCTTAACCATGGAACGTAGCATAGCACCCAAAGTCCTATTTACTAATTCCGTTTGGCCATCGGTTTGTGGGTGGCAGGACGTAGAGAACAACAACTTGGTACCAAGCCTACCCCAAATGGACTTCCAAAAGTGGCTTAGGAACTTAGAGTCCCTATCACTCACAATGGTCCTCTGAATGCCATGCAATCTAACAACATTATCAACAAATAACGAGGCTACGCTAGGGGCGTCATCACATTTAGAGCAAGGAATAAAGTGCACCATTTTAGAAAATCGGTCGACTATAACAAAAATACTATCCCAACCTCGTTGAGTCCTTGGCAGCCCTAACACAAAATCCATAGATATATCAAGCCAAGGACGTAGAGGAGTGGGCAGCGGGGTGTACAACCCGTGAGGTAGGAGCCGAGATTTGGCTCTCTTGCATTCTACACATTGGCCGCAAATCCTAGCCACATCTTTGCGCATTTTGGGCCAATAGAATTTCTCCTCCAATATTTTGAAGGTATTTTCGACCCCAAAATGACCCATTAGACCGCCATCGTGTGCTTCCCTCACAAACAATTCTCTCCAAGAGCTAGAGGGCACACACAATCGTCTACCTTTAAATAAGTAACCATCAAACTTGGCATAGGGATTTGAACCCCTAGCGGAATTCCACTTGTCCCTACCCAAGTCTTCGCATTCCCTAAAGATAGGAGCAAAGTGAGGGTCCTTGGGATACAACTCTCTTAAACTCTCAAAACCCATCAATTTTGATGACAAAGTGGACACAAGAGCATGTTTTCTAGACAAAGCATCGGCTACTACGTTGTCCTTACCCTTTTTGTATTGGATAACATAAGGGAAGGTCTCAAGGAACTCAATCCATTTGGCATGCCGTTTGTTAAGCTTGTCTTGGGCCCGAAGATGCTTTAAGGATTCATGGTCCGTTCGGATCATGAACTCCTTAGGCCATAAGTAGTGTTGCCAAGTGGCCAAGACTCTAATCAAGGCATACAACTCTAAATCATACGTGGAGTAGTTTAGAGTTGCTCCTTTGAGCTTTTCACTAAAGTAAGCAATGGGTTTCAAATCTTGCATCAAAACAGCCCCTATGCCTACTTTATTGCATCGCACTCGGCTTCGAAGGTCTTATCAAAGTTGAGCAATTGTAACAAGGTGCGGAGATGAGCATAGCTTTCAAGGCTTCAAATGCCTTAGCTTGCTCGACACCCAACTTGAAGGGTTGTTCTTTCCGAATGACCTCGGTCAAGGGGGCGGCTATGGTGCTAAATCCTTTGACAAACCTTCTATAAAAACTAGCCAACCCGTGGAAGCTTCTTACTTCTCCAACGGTTTGTGGGGTTGGCCAATTTTTGATAGCATTTATCTTGGATTCATCCACTTCGACCCCTCTTGAACTAACAACAAAACCCAAGAAAACAACTTCATTAACGCCAAAAGAGCACTTTTCCATATTTGCATACAATTTTTTCTTTCGAAGGACATCAAGTACACATTGTAAATGCATCACATGCTCTTCTAAAGACTTACTATACACCAAGACATCATCAAAATAGACCACAACAAACTTTCCAATAAATGGCCTCATCACATGATTCATTAGCCTCATAAAAGTACTTGGAGCGTTTGTTAGGCCGAATGGCATAACCATCCATTCATAGAGACCAAACTTGGTCTTGAAGGCGGTTTTCCATTCATCACCGGGTTGCATTCTTATTTGGTGATAGCCACTCCTTAAATCAATCTTGGAAAACAAACATGAACCATTCAACTCATCTAGCATGTCATCTAATCGAGGAATAGGGTGGCGATATTTTACCTTAATTTTGTTGATGGCTCGGCAGTCCACACACATGCGCCACGTTCCGTCTTTTTTGGGCACCAATAGCACCGGAACAGCACATGGACTCATGCTCTCCTTGACATACCCTTTGTTGAGGAGCTCCTCAACTTGACGTTGCAATTCCTTGGTGTCCGTAGGATTGCTCCTATAAGCCGGCTTGTTTGGCAATTGTGATCCCGGCACAAAATTAATTGGTGCTCAATTCCCCAAAGCGGGGGCAATCCTTGCGGAAGTTCCTTAGGAAATACATCCTCATAATCCTGCAACACACAAGAAATCAAAGGGGAAATGGAAGAATTAGTGGGGTTAGTATTAAAACAATGAGCCAAGAGTAACATAGGCGTGTCCTCATCATGATCCACGAAGAGTTCCTTCTTCCTAACTAACATCACCATGTTTTCCGTCCCCTTTGCCGTTGGGGCAGCCTTGGATGACCCCACTGCCCCACCTACGGAATTCCCTCCCTTCTCTCCCTTTTTGGATTCCTTTCCCTTTTCCTTCAATTCTCTCATCCTTTGATGCCACTCATTTACTTGGGAAGGCGAAAGAGGATGAAGAGGAACCTTTCGGCCATCCTTCTCAAGTGTATATCGATTGGACCTCCCATCGTGTTTAGTAGACCTATCATATTGCCAAGGTCTACCTAGCAACAAGTGACATGCTTGCATTGGTATCACGTCACAAAGCACTTCATCGTGGTAGTTTCCCCCCTTAAACCGTATCACACATTGCCTTGCGACCCTTAATTCACCACAATCATTCAACCATTGTAACTTGTAAGGACTAGTGTGCGGGGTAGTTGGTAACTTCAAGAAATTTACCATAGCATGACTTACAACATTGGTACAACTACCACTATCGATCACCAAGGTACACACACTCCCCTTTACAAGACATTTAGTATGGAATAGATTTTTCCTTTGGCTTGGGTCATCTATTGCCTTACTAATCATGACGCGCCTAACCACAAAGTTTGGAACCACACACTCCCCTTCTTGCGGATAAACATCTTCACCATCATCACCATCATCATCATGTGGTCCATCATCGGTTTCCTCTCCATCTTGAGGCTCGGCCTCATCTTCTCCCCTTTCGGGACCCACCTCCTCACCAAGGTCACTCTTCCTTCCCGTAGGATCACATTGCGTCAGTTTGGACATTCATTGGCCTTATGCCCCCAACCTTGGCACTTGAAACATTAGAATCCCTTTGGGTTAGGATACTTGTGAGCCTCCGGTTTTGGAGGAATTTTGGAGACTGTTTTGGGCTCGGGCAGCCCTGTAGTGGCGGGTTGGTCCTTGTTTTTGGTCCAACCCGAGGGGGCTTGTCCCCTTGCCTTGAAAGATGATCTCTCTTTAAGTTCCCTTTCAATCTCAAGAGCCACTTGGAAAATACCGTCAACGGTATCAAACTTGTGAAGTGTTAAATAAGTGGAGATCTCTTTGTTCAACCCACACTTGAACCGGATGATGTCGTGACTGATTTGCTCCCCACGATGATCAAGTTTCAATATGAGTTGTTGAAACTCATCAAAATATGCCATCACACTCTTGTTACCTTGACGCAAGCCATATAATCTAGCAAGCAACTCATGGTGATATCTCTCGGGAAGGTATCGTTGCCTCATCAAGTACCTCAACCGATACCAAGGTGGTGGCTGCCCATCAATTAGTTCATTACCAAACCGCTTGACATACTCCCACCAAGTGTTAGCATAACCCTCGAAATGAGCTATAGCATAGCAACCCTTCTTTTCTTCCGAGATATCATTAACTTGGAAAACTTTGTCACAAGCCGATTCCCAAGCTAAGTAGGCCTCGGGGTCACTTTCACCTTTAAAGATGGGTAGGTTCAACTTGATGGTGTTGATGCCTACATATCTCTCTTGGTGTCGGTTTCCCCTATCTCCATACCCTCGGTATCTCCTTGGATCTCCACGACCCCCTCTTATCTCCTCCTCCCTCATGTAAGCATCATCAAAGGCTCCATATCCTTCATACTCCTCTCTACCATATCCTTCAAAAGGGGCTGGTCGGTCTTGGGCATTTTGATTCGGAGTAATTGGATTTTGTGGCCTTTGGTTTAATGGAGCTTGGAATGGAGGGTTCGGATTTAGTGGAGGTACTTGACGTCCAAATCCCTCTTGTGAAACTTGAGGAGCTTGGAAATGTATTGGTCTAGTGGGGTCACGGTTTGGAGGGGAAAAGGTGGTTTGGCTTGCGGCATTTAGTGGAGCTTGAGGTGCATTTAGCATTTGGTGGACTGTTTCGGGGGTGATGGTTGCGGAGGAAGTCCTATCATGCCCATTGGTAGAAATATGTAGAGGAGTAGAAGGACGAGAGTTCCTTTGACTCTCCACTTGTTCTAATCTCCCACTAATAGTCGACACTTCTCCCTTGATTGCTGCCAAGTCCCCCCTCACGGCTCCAAATTCCGTATTCAACCTTTCAAGTGTCCGGGTAACGGCCTCAAGAGTGAACCTCATTTTGTCAAGTGCATTAGTGTTGTGAATTGGCTAGTAACCGTGAATCTTTAAGGTATGAGTAAGCTCTTATCCGGAGTGGATTCTTGTTTGAAGACTCAAAGAATTCTTGTCGGACTAGAGCCAAAAACAGCAACGTATTCAAAAGATAAAAGGCACTCAAGTAATCGTTGACACGAACAAACGGATTCAAAGGACTATTCGACAACCTAGTAGGAATGTACTAGTTTGTTAATTAGTTCTAGAACCAAGTAAAGGAAACCAAGAATCAACAATTAGCAACTAGAAGAATATCCAAAGTTGAGCTTATAGTGACGTGGTAGCATGTAAGTGGTCCCACACGTTTTTGCTTCTTCCTTCTTTTTTTTTTTTTTTTTTTTTTTTAAATCTTAAATCTGAAATTTTCAATACTCACACAACTTGTTATAAATGACAATGTGTTTTGGAGGGAAAGTAAAAGTCTTGTAGTCTTTCAACCTTTCAAACTCAAAAAGGTAAGATTTGACTAGGCTAATCCCACAAAATAAGGTTCCGTGTTTTAAGGAAAAGTGGTTGTCAAGTCTTGGAAGAGATGTGTGCAAGTCTTCTTTCACCAACAACTTTATGACTTTTGTCTTACAACATGAACTCAACTTTCAACAAGATGAACAAGTTTATAAGATGAACATCTCAACAATCTCAACACCTTCATGAACACAACATCAACTTCTTCAAGCACATCACACAAAACCACCAATTGTCATCAACAACATACAACCTACGGTCCACCTTTCAAGTTACCACAACAATGGTAAATATTTTAAGCTCAACTTTTAGATCTAGACACTTTAGTGTTGGTGAGAAAGAAACCAACACTAGAAACACACTAAACAAGTAAAACAACACCTAGATCTATACACACAACAATATTCTCGGCCAAAGGCAACAATGGACAGATTTTGCTTTTTTTTTTTTTTTTTTTTTTTTGGCCGAGAGCAAGCCCAAGATGGGTAGTGTTGGAACACCACCGGTCTTGCTCTGATACCAAATGATACAAGATCAAGTCCACAATATGAAGATTTCAGCAACAACAACAAGAAGACCCAACAAACACAAGATTAGCAAGTTAAACAACAATGCTAGTGAATCGAAAGAGCCCCACACGGCTTCACTAGACTTCAAGATCTCAAACACAACAACAACAAGATAATAAAAGATAGATAACTTGACATATAATATTCAAGAGACTAAGAACCCTAACATCAAGAAAGGACCCTAAGACTAATGAATATAAACACCAAGTTCTTACTTAGACCAAGAGGAACTCAATGACCTCAAGATCCTTGTTTCTAGCCAAGATACAACACAAGTGTCTCTCTTCTTTGTGGGCTGTTTTGAGAGAGAGAGAAAACCCAAAATATTACAAGTCTTGTGATTCAAAAATAATAATGGAAGACTACCCCAAATAACCCAAAAATATTCTATTTATATTACAAGTCAAAATGAAGCAAAATGACTAGCTTGCCCTTGTCTAGGCTGCTGCCCCTTGGAGTGTAAGTTTATTACACTTCAAGGTCCCTCTTCACACTTAAAAATATTTAGATCCTTTGGAGGCTCGATCACCAACTCACACACGGCCATTTGCATGAACAAGGCTTGGAGTTTTTGTAATTTCCGAGCTTGGCTTCGTGTGAATGGTCGGGTACTTGTTGGACAGCTTGTCCCACCCGTATCACATTGCTACCTGGGCTGAGATGAAAAGAGTCATGAAAAAGAGGTTTGTGCCTTCCCACTTTCAAAGAGACCTACAACGGCGTCTTCAATCATTGGAGCAAGGAACCATGACTGTTGATGAGTACTTTAAGGCTATGGATATGGCTATGATCCAAGATAATTGCATGGAAGATGAAGAAGCTACTATGGCTAGATTTCTTAATGGTTTAAATAGACAAATAACTGATGTAGTAGAGATACAACCATATGTAACTTTGGATGAGTTGGTAGATTTGGCTATAAAAGTTTAAAAGCAAAATAAAAGAAAGCAGCAGGCTAGCTCATGGAGGAATCGGCCAAACACCAATCCCAAGAAGCCATGGTCAAAAGAAGAAATGTCTTCTAAATCTCAAGAAGACAAGGGCAAAGGTAAAGTAGATGACAAAGAGGGAGGTAAATCTTTTTTTCCTAAGTCATCTAAACCTTCCAGTTCTATTCAATGTCATAAATGTCATGGGAGAGGGCATATGATGCATGAATGTCCCACTAGAAGAAACATTATCATGAGAGAAGATGGGAAATATGAGAGTGAAAAGAGTGAGGATGAGAAAGAAGATGGAGGAATGAGTGAAGATGATGTACAACAGCCTAATGATGGTTTTCTTGGGGTAGCTAGGAAGATTCTTGATGTAGAATATGAGAGTGAAAAAAATGAGAAGGAGAAATACGGTGAAGGTGAGAGTGAAGATGTTGTAGAACTTCCTTTTAATGATGGTTTGATTGGGGTAGTTAGGAGGCTTATGAATATTAATTTGGGAATCAATAGTGATGAACAAAGGGAGAATATATTCCATACTAGGTGTGGGATAAAGGGGAGAACTTGTTCTATGATTATTGATAGTGGTAGTTATGCTAATGTGGTGAGTTCACACTTGGTGTTAGGGCTTGCATGCATGAAACACCCTAAGCCTTATAGACTCCAATGGTTGAATGATAGTGGTGAATTAAAGGTCAACAAACAATGCATGGTTTCATTCAATGTTAGAAGGTATGAGGATGAAACTCTTTGTGATGTGATTCCTATGCAAGCTTGTCATATCTTGCTTGGTTGTCCACGGCAGTTTGATAGACATACTTTTCATGATGGAAGGCTGAATAGATATTCACTTGAGCTTAATGGCAAGAAGTATACTCTTGCACCTTTAACTCTTTCTCAAGTGTTTGAAGATCAAAAGAGGTTGAGGGAATTAATGGGAAAACAAAAGGGAGAGAAAACAAGTGAGCTTGAGGGAAAAGAAAAAAATTTTGGCCAAGAGTTAGAAAAAAAAAAATAGATGGCCAAGAGAGAGAAAAAAAAGGGTTCGAGTGGAAAAAAAGAGAGCTTCTATATAAAAGCCAAAGAGTGTTTGAGTGCAAGAAAAGAGGGGCTACCCATAATACTACTTACTTACAAAGAAGTCTTGATTAATTTTGAGCTACTAACTTCTTCTTTGCCAAGTAGTGTTACTTCACTTTTGCAGGATTTTGATGATATTTTTCCTGATGATATTCCTAAGGGTCTACCACCTTTGCGTGGCATTGAGCACCAAATCGACTTTGTGCCTGGAGCACAAATTCCAAATAGGCCTGCTTATAGGAGTAATCCTGAAGAGACAAAGGAATTGCAAAGGCAAGTTGAAGAATTACTTGAAAAGGGGTTTGTGCGAGAGAGCATGAGTCCTTTCTCTGTTCCTGTTCTATTGGTTCCCAAAAAGGATAGATCTTGAAGGATGTGTGTGGATTGTCGAGCTATCAACAAGATAACGGTAAAGTATCGTCATCCCATCCCTCGTCTTGATGACATGTTAGACCAATTACATGGGTCTAAATTTTTTTCTAAAATTGATCTAAAAAGTGGTTACCATCAAATTCGAATGAATCCTAGAGATGAGTGGAAAACTGCTTTTAAGACCAAATATGGGCTTTATGAGTGGTTAGTTATGCCTTTTGGCTTGACTAATGCACCCAGCACTTTCATGAGATTAATGAATCATGTTTTTAAGGATTTTCATAGAAAATTTGTGGTGGTTTATTTTGATGATATCTTGATCTTTTCTAAGATTCTGGATGAGCATGTTGAACACCTAAAAAAAGTTTTTGAAGTTCTAAAAAAACAACAATTGTTTGCTAATCTCAAAAAGTGTACCTTTTGTGTGGATCGTATTGTATTCTTGGGTTTTGTTGTTATTTCTAAGGGAGTTTAAGTTGATGAAGAGAAAATAAAGGCAATCAAAAATTGGCCTAAACCTAAAAGTGTAACTGAGATTAGAAGTTTTCATGGGCTTGCTAGTTTTTATAGGAGATTTGTTAGAGATTTTAGCACCATTGCTGCTCCTTTGACTGAAGTCATTAAGAAGGACAAGGTTTTCACATGGGGAAAAGAACAAGATGCTTCTTTTAACTTGTTGAAAGAAAAATTGTGTTCTGCTCCTCTTTTGCAATTACCTGATTTTTCTAAGTCTTTTGAGGTTGAATGTGATGCCTCTGGAAGAGGTATAGGTGCTGTTTTAATGCAGGATTCGAAGCCCACTGCATACTTTAGTGAAAAGCTGAGTGGAGCTACATTGAACTACTCAACTTATGACAAGGAGCTATATGCTTTGGCCAAGGCTTTAGCTACATGGCAACACTATTTGTGGCCTAGAGAGTTTGTGGTTAAGACTGACCATGAATCCTTGAGGTACTTGAAGAGCCAAGGTAAGCTTAATCGTAGGCATGCAAAATGGGTTGAATTCATTGAAACTTTCCCATATGTGATTGCTTACAAGCAAGGAAAAGATAATGTGGTTGCTGATGCACTTTCAAGAAGGTATGTATTGGTCTCTACTCTCACTTCTAAATTAATGGATTTGGATCAAATCAGGGGCCTTTATGCTAATGATTCTGATTTTGGCAAAGTTTTTGCAGAATGTAAGTTGGGCCCTTATGAGAGGTTCACCCTTCAAGATGGATTCCTTTTTAAGGAAAATAAGTTGTGTATTCCTAATTGCTCTTTGCGTGAATTATTTGTTAGGGAAGCACATTGTGGTGGACTCATGGGACACTTTGGAGTTCCTAAAACATTGGATATACTTGCTGAACATTTCTTTTGGCATGGCATGCGAAAGGATGTTGAGAAAGTGTGCTCCCAATGTCTTGAATGTAAACAGGCCAAATCAAAAGTGTTACCACATGGTCTTTATACTCCTTTACCTGTTCCTACTTCTCCTTGGATTGATATTTCCATGGATTTTGTGTTAGGACTGCCTAGAGCATGGTAAGGACAGTATATTTGTAGTGGTAGACAGATTTTCAAAAATGGCTCATTTTATTCCATGTTTGAAGACTAATGATGCATCGCATGTGGCTGACTTATTTGTGAAAGAAGTGGTTAAATTACATGGTATAGCTAAAACTATTATTAGTGATAGGGATGCTAAGTTTTTAAGTCACTTTTGGAGGGTTCTTTGGGGAAAGTTAGGGACTAAACTACTATTCTCTACATCTTGTCACTCGCAAACTGATGGGCAAACAGAAGTAGTTAATAGGACTTTAGGGTATATGTTAAGGGTTGTTTTAAAGGGAAAATTAACTGTTTGGGAGGAGTATTTGCCCATGGTAGAGTTTGCTTATAATAGAACTATCCATTCTTCTACTGGTAAGTCTCCTTTTGATACAATATCAAGTATGTAACACAAGATTTCAGCAACAATAACACAAAAATCAGTAAACCAAGAACAACAAGATGAACACAAATGCTAGTGAATCGAAAGAGCCCCACACGGCTTCACTAGACTTCAAGATCACAAACACAACAACAACAAGATAAATAAAAGATAGTTAACTTGACATATGATATTCAAAAGGCTAAGAACCCTAACAACAAGAGAGGACCCTAAGACTATTGAATATGAACACCAAATTCTTACTTGGACCAAGAGGAACTCAAATGACCTCAAGACCCTAGTTTCTAGCCAAAACACAACACAAGCTTCACTCTTGGAAAGCTTGGCAGATTCTGCCTCCCCAATGGAAGAGAGAGAGAGAGAAATATTACAAGTCTTTTGTCTTGAAATTACAATCAAAAACTAAGCAAAATAACCCTAAGCTTGTCTATTTATATTACAAGCCAAATGAAAGACAAAATGACCCTTTTGCCCTCTCTGAAATAGGCGGCCTTGGAGTGTTGTATTTATTACGCTTCAAGGTCCTCTTCACACTTAAGAACATTGAGACCATTAGGTGGGCCCACAACCAGTTCACACGCGTCCATTTGCATGAATAAGGCTTGGAGTTTTTGTAACTCCCGGGCTTGACTACGCGTGAAAGGTCGTGGTCTTGTTGGACAGCTCACACCCGTATCACCTTTTGAAATTGTTTATGGATTTAATCCCCTCACCCCCCTTGATTTGCTGCCTCTACCTACTGATATTGTTAATCTTGATGGTAGGAAGAAGGCTGGAATGATGAAGAAGATTCATGAACAAACAAGGCTTGCAATTGAACGGAGGAATGAACAAACAGCCTTAAGGAGAAATAAGGGGCAAAAATCTGTTATTTTTAAGCCCGGAGATCAAGTGTGGGTGCACTTTAGAAAGGAAAGATTTCTTGCCAAAAGAAAATCCAAATTACACCCACGAGGAGATGGGCCATTTGAAGTCCTTGAAAGGATTGGAGACAATGCTTACAAACTTGATCTTCCAAGTGAGTATCAAGTTAGTGCAACCTTTAATGTTTCTGATCTTTCTTTATTTGATGCAACATTGAATTCGAGGACGAATTCTCTTGAAGACGAGGGGAATGATAGCATCCATGGCAGCTCAACATCAACTAAGGAAGCTTTGAAGGTTCCAAGAGACCCATGACAAGATCTCAAACAAGGAAATATGAAGACAAGATTAATGGGCTGGAATTGGCAATTAAAAGGTGTCTTGTGATGGAAGAAGATCTCAAGCCCAATGAAGACATTTTCTCTAAGTCTTACATCTATTTGGAGGCCCAAATTAAAGTCCAAGAAGAGGTAGAATTGGGCTCAAATTTGTCCCAAAATGGAGAAAAAGATTGCAGCAATTTTTAATTAATTTCTAGAATTATATTTAAGAGTTGTTTAATTCTATGTTGACTTCCTAGGTCTTTGTGTGTGGCAGCCTTCTATGCCATTTAATAGTTGTTTTCTTCTATGTTGACTTATAGGATAATGTGTGTGGTAGTCTTCTAGGCCCTAGGAAGTATCATTTCATTTAATGTTATCTTTAACCAACCCCTTCTTCACTACTATATAAAGGGGTCTTTGTTTATTCATGAAAATCAGATTTTGAAGATTAATATATTGAGAGTTCTTCTGAACCTTTGAGGTAGATTACCTTGAGATTTATCTTTCAACCTAACTAGTTCATAGTTTAAGGTAGTAAGATAATTTCTTTCTTTGATAGCTTTGGTTTCTTCTTGGTATTCTTAGAAGACGATTAGTACTCATACTAATTGTTGTCTAACGTTGCTCACGAAGCGGTCAAGATCTGTTTCTAAACCTGATTAGTTTCTCAAATAAAGACATTTGGTTTCTTCAATACCAATTTGTTGTTACTTGGATTCAAATCTGTATCTTTTTAATTTCTGTTTTGTCTTTTTCATCAGTTTCTTAGTTTTTGCTTCTGCATTCTTTTAAGTTAATACTCTAGTTTTGGGATTCCCAACCTCCGTGTTATCATACATTGTGACTTATCTATATTGGTTATGCATTTGAACTTGAGTTCTTGACATATTTTCATATCTTACAAGTTTCATATGGCCTTACATACTCAGTACATTCTTCGTACTGACCTCTCTTGGGGAATTTACCTTACTTGCTGCAGGCGCAGGTACTAGTAGGCCTCCACAGTAGGTTGCCAGTGTTGCAGATCTTTGGTGAGCTCCAGTTAGTTCGGAGCTTCTCCGAGTCAGAGTTGTACATATGTTTTGGTGTTGTACATGTTGTATAAAGCGGGGACTTGTCCCGACTTTCAGTTCATTTTGGTCAATGCATTTGTTAGAGGCTTTGTAGATGGACGTGGGTGTATAAATGTAAAAGGAATATGTCGTTCTTGACTTGGTGGCCTCAACGTCCAAGTTTCGCATATGTATATATATATCATGTCCCATGAATTCCATTGTTGGTATATATAACTATTATGTGATTACGGGTTTCTTATGGCATGCATATGATTGAATAGAGACAAAGCTTGGTTCTCTCGGGCCTTGTCGGCTACGAGTGTCAATCCGTCCCAATGGGATTCGGGGCGTGACAGCTTTCTCAATAATATCAAGCAATTCAGACAAGTATATGGCAATACAGGAAATCCACCAAGTCAATATAGTGACTAACAACAATAAACTCAATCTTGCCACAATTACTCCTTTCAATAGATTTCAACAATTATTTACACAATTTAAATATACCAATAGCCCAAACTACTCATGGGTCCAAATAAAAACAATAATATCAACAGGTTCACTCAAGAAACCCAATATATCAATAACTATATAACCCGAACCACTCAAGAAACCATCAAACACACCAATTCCATGTACATACAAGTTATGGGTCTTATGGTTGCCCACTAGCCATGACCTGTAGGGGACGAGCTCGATCCATGTACTAAATCACAACCGACACTAGTGCCATCAAATAATAACCAATATCTAGGTGTCGCCAATGATATCCTAAACTGGTGTTATACCTTCTTTATCCCCTATGGTGTTATACTACCCTTATTACATAACCCCACCATTATACTCTCTGAAATCCACCAATTATGTGACAATCAACCTTTATTGGTTCATCTCACAATATCAAACAATATCACAACAAGTATAATCATAATATAAAATAACACAACCACACTTGCTTCTCAAATAAGTCTTTTTATACCAACTCACTATATATGATTAAACACTTGTAATATGATCTAACAAGTCAACATTTATTGAATGTATTGCAACAAGTACACAAAGAGGTAATTAACATGCATAAATAAACTAAATTGAGTTTTCAACTATAATTCAACCATCACCTACCTTAATCCAAGCTTGCACTTGCTCTAACGAACTTGATCTTTGACCTTTCTTGTAATTTCAGCTTGATTATGGTCTAAAAACAACAATACGACATATATTCAACCAATGTCCTTACAATATCAAGGATTATAACCTAATCCCAAAACTCCAAGGCCAAAACAATAATCATTCCACCATTGTAGGGTTTTTCTACCTTCATACCATCTTTATTCTACCATATTCATGATTATAAGGATGAATTCTAAGCATGCAATAATATTCATCTATCTTTAACCAAAATCCAAGAGTTTCACCCTATATTCACTACATTAAACCAGAAATTCAACCTAGGTCAAGTCAAATTCTCCCTTATTCTCAAAACATAGTGATTCTAAGGATTATTCTTCAAAAAGCTAGTTAAACTGGTTGAATTACTTGTCTCAATAAAGAATTTTGGTGGAAATTAGGTTGAAATTGTCAAAAACTGCCTCTCCCAGACCTTGGACTAATATGGAATGAATATAACATTTTTGGTCTATTTTCTGCATTAAACAACATATATATAGCTATAGCGAGATGATTCCAGCTATAGCGACATCATTATAGCGGGATTCACCCTCTATGGTGGGATTCACCCGCTATGGCGAGATTGACTGACTTAGACTCCGTTATAGTAGGAATATTCCTGCTATAGCGGCTAGTGGTAGCAGTCTGCCTCATGCTATAACAAGCTAGGTGGAGGTAGAAAGTCTAACCATCATAAAAATTTTCTCATTTTATAACACACTTTCAGATATTGACATCCCGAACTAACCCCTAAATGTCAATTGAGATATCTGGAGTACTACTAACCCGAATTCACTTCGAAAAGTTTCTACAGATTTCTTAACATCTTAGCTCTCATAAAATAATATTTCTTAACAACTTAGCTATCATAAAATAATCTCAAATTATTTGATCACCAACCTATCCTTTCCCAGATTAATCTAGACCATACTATACTTAGATTTCATCCAACACTAGCCTAGCCTGAGATTTCTAAGTCTTTATTTGGGGAGAATCTTAACCCGGATTTTGGCATGCTAGAATATACTGTAACAACAAAAAACATCGTTACAGTGAAATGTTGGGTCTAATTTTGTGATTGGGTGTTTATAAATATCTTCAATTATTGTTTGTTTGAAATGGGTTTAGCTAACTCTTCATTTTTTTTTTAACCAATATTAGAGGTTGCAAACTCTAATTAGCTTGGATCTCTTATATTGCTTGGAAAAGGGAATAAAGATGAGAATAATTAGTTAACAAGGACTTTAATATTATTCATTTAATAGATATTGCTAGCAATAGAATAGCTAACTTGAGGTATTAGGTTGGTTAGAATTGGTCACACTTTCGAATTTGAAAAAACCTATTGTTAAATATAGTAATAGATAGAGAGATTGTTAATATGACAAAAAATCTAGCTTACCCATTATAATAACAATGTTGAAGCAAGGTCATATTTCTTAATTATAATACTTAGGCCCATACTAGCACATTCTTAAGGTCTCTCTTACTTGATACAAATTCAAAATTCAAGAAGTGTTATTTTCCAATTTATTTTGATTAATATTTATGTGATTCTCATGTTTTGATTACATTAAAAACCCCTCCAAATTTTATTTACTTGTTTAAAGTATGCAACAAATAACGAATTAATACGCTAGTTGGGTAAAAGCTTCAATTTCATTCCCTGTGGGAACGACCTCATCTCATTGAAGTGGACAATTATGTCAACCAACCGTGTACACCTTTTATTTAGATTGGTCGATTTGGGTACGTTAATGATTAATAT
The DNA here is from genome assembly GCA_031232105.1 of Capsicum rhomboideum. Classification (NCBI taxonomy): domain Eukaryota; kingdom Viridiplantae; phylum Streptophyta; class Magnoliopsida; order Solanales; family Solanaceae; genus Capsicum; species Capsicum rhomboideum. Next base: position 61,203,422 of record CP124718.1, read on the forward strand.
ACCTACCGATTAGATGAATCACAGGGTTGATATTATGGTTATATGCTCTCTTCCCTCTAACCTTCTACCCAAACTTTACTCATAACTATATCATTGATAGGGGATAGGTGAACCAATTTGAATCCATTAAGTTATTTTTTTGTATTTGACCTAGGTAGGGAAATATAAGTACATTTCCATCCTAAATGCAAATCCATCCATATACACACCCTACTCTTCTTTATGCACATTCCATTTATAGCCTAAATTAATATTTGATGTGCAAACTATGGCGACAAACTTAAAAAGAGGGCCTTTAGCCACTTATAATTATATTACAAAACAAGAATGTATCAAGAACAATAAAAACAAGGCAAGTAAAAGACTATAGAGTTAACCCTAATGGTAGAGTTGAAGCTCTAAACTCCTGTAGATCTTCCTCTTTTTCTCCTAGCTTTTTCTTGTAGACTTTGAAAACCTAGATTTAAAATGACCTAGGGGTATTTATAGTATTTTAAAATACCCAAGAGACCCTTCAATTCAAACTAGGAAAGTGGGGTAATATTTGCCTCGGTAAAACCTTGCTTGGATTGAGAGCTCCACTAGCTCACCTTGGAGTATGAGGTCCTCGTGCTCTCCTTGGTTTTGACTTTTTCTGTCACGCCCCAAATTCCAATGGGGCGGACTGGCACCCGAAGCCGATGAGGCTCGAGAGAACCAATCTTTGCTCATGTCCAATCATATGCATGTCATAGAGATATAAGATACCATTAGCGGAAGTCATGGAAACATGTAATACATACATATATGAAACTTGGCCGTTAGGGCCACAAAGTCAAAGTGGACACATATCCCCTACATTCATATTCCCACATACGTCAACAAAGCCTCTAACAGATGCATACACAAAACCAACTTAAACTCGGGACAAGTCCCCGTTTTATACAACATTTACAATACCAAAACAAATGTACAACTGTGACTCGGAAAGCCTCGCCGAACCAACTGGAGCTCACCAAAGATCTGCAAATGACCGGCAACCTACTGTGGAGGTTTACTAGCACCTGCACCTGCAGCAGGTAAGGTAATTCCCCCAAGGGATGTCAGTACGAAGAATGTACTGAGTATGTAAGGCTCATATGAAACTATATGATATAAGTACTTCAATGAAATAAGAGAATAGTCAATATGAATAAACCATCACTCTATATATGTGGAACCATGTACATTGCTTTCATTCATTTCTTTGCTTCTATGATCATTCATCATCACTTGTACTATATCGTACCCAGGCCCCAACTGATCAGTGGGTCTTAACATAACATAACGTTATGTTGGGATCGGCTCGAGCTAGGCTTATGCCTCTAGAGCTACCACCCATAAATCAATACATCGGGCTCGGCTCGAGCTAGGTTATTTGTAACACCCCGTACATGTTTACCTTAGTTTTGAGAGCAATAAGAAAAAAAGAAAAAAAAAAAAAAAAATTAAGGGTGGGGCGTGCCACGCCGCTCTGGACTAAAATTTTTAGTCCAGAGGTAGCAAGCTGGAGCGCCCAAGAGCGTGCCACGCTGGTTTTGGCCACTTTTCAAAGTTGGAATTTTTCTTAAGTCCCAAGGGTGCCCGGGGATGTATCGAGCCGATTTTTTCCACGATTCTTCTACAACCATGAGAATATACATGAAATGAGTGAAATATTATATTGGTATGATAAAATTACTCGTGAACTAATTTGGCATCAAAATGACGATTTTACCCTTTGGGTCAAAATAGGTCATACATGGCTAGAATCGTTTGCTTTTGGGATTGAGGCTACGAATATGAATTTCGTGAGTGGGAATATCATTGTAACGTGTATATGATGGATTACACATTGATTTTAGTGGGCTAAGATAATATATGTGTTAATGGGCCAATTTGAGGCCCAAAGTGGAGCCAAAATGCATGGTCCAATGGGTCAAAAAGACCCATTCTTCCATTGACTAGTAAACCCACATGTGAGACTAGATAAGGATGGAATTAAAGGCCTATATAAATAGGCAAAAATCAGATTTTAATCCCTAAAACACACATGCTTTCTATTCTTTTTCTAGAATTTTCAAGAACACCTTTTTTGGGCTCTCAAACCCTAAGCCATCTTTGGACAAGATCACCATCTTCCAAGCTTGGGTAAGTGATTTTTAGTGTACTTTAACATATTATAAGCATGAGAGAATATGTATATCATGTTGGTTATGGTTGGAATTGTTGGACATGGCACTTTTGGTTTTTGTGAAAAAAGATGTGTCATTCATTGGATTATAGCTTGAACTTTGACTTGTGCCTTTGATGAAAGAGAATGGTATGGATAAGATATGAACATGTATGGTGTGATTTTGTTACTAAACTTGTTATTTTTCTATAAGTGTAAATTGTGGGATTTTGGCCTATTTGTTGTTGTGAGGTGTATTGAAGCAATTTAATGGAATAATTGTGATATGGTGCTTATGAGAAAGTGTAGAGGAGAGACCTTGTGGTGAAATGCTTTTTTTGGTATGTGATGTTGTGGTCAATGTATAAAATGTTATGGTATTGTGGGCATGAAAAGGGCCATGAATGGTATTGTAAAGGGTGAATAGGGAACTCATGTAACTTATGGTTGTCTTATACACTTGAAATGTAGCTTGTGGTCAATGTATGGCATGAATGGGACATTGTTGGTATGCTAATGCCGTAAATTATTGTAGAGAAGGAAATTTCATTTTAAAGATAAACATGTAACTCATTGTTGTCATATGCCTTTGTAAGGTAGTTGGTGGTTAATGTTGGTTCCACTATGTACTTGTGATGTAGAGTGAAACGTAAAGAAGGAGCGGAATTGTTGTGCTCACATATTGGATTATGTACTTACATTGGGAAGATAAGGTATGTAAGGTTACTCTGTCCGTATCTTTATGCAGCACATAATGTTCATATTGACATTCCACTTGTCCTATTCCAAAATATGCTAAGGTATCTCATTCAGGTTGATGTATATTGCTATCCATACGTTTCGTATTCATTGACCGATTGGTATTCATACGTCTCCTATCCATGGACTGAAATGCTTAAGCTCTCATAATGTTGTTGTAACTACTAAAAGAAGTTATTAAGAGAAAAGTGACCACGTAAGGAGAACCTATTCATTTCTAAGTCACGTACCCCGCATTCTTTAGACGTTGTTGTTCATGAGTTACCTAACTATGGACATGGGTCCAAAGTCCTCATAATAGTATGTTCCAACGGAGTCATAACGTTGTGATTCTAGAATAATTATCTCAAGGAGGGTAAGATGTAAAGAGAGGCTAGTTATTCTTGAAAAGCATTCTCCAATCATGTCATGTTCCAAAGTCCAATATTATTATGAATATCTTTGTACCAATCTCATAAGATTAGTGAAGGAGGTAAGTGCGAATTAATATATCTATTCCTCACAAGTGAGCGTATCACTCTCTTGAGAGTAAGGAAGTGAAGTAAGGTATAGAGGTGTGTTTCCCATATTAGCATGATCCTTAAAGTATCAATCTCTCATAAGTGGAGGTGTTAACCTTTCCCAAGTAGAAGTACCAATCTCATAAGAATAATAAGAGGGGTGATCTGCAAGTTAGTATAATCATAAGTGGAGATGTCAATCTCATGAGGTAAAGGAGTGAAGTAAGATATGTATGTAGGAGTGTACTTCAATTAATGTCATGATCTTTAATGTGTTACTCTCCTAGCTATGTAAAGGGTATAAGATTTGTAGAGAAGTAAGTACATATGGTTACTATATGTTACATTGAGTATGGATCACAATCTAAAGGGTGTAAGTTCAAGATAGAACAATCTCAATACTATGCTATGTTATTTATTATATTCCATCAAAGGTGGGGGCCCGATACTATATATATCCCACCAAGATGGAGGCCCGGTACTATATACTCATTTATTATATCCCATCAAAGGTGGACGCCCGATACTATATATATCCCACCAAGATGGAGGCCCGGTACTATATACTCATTTATTATATCCCATCAAAGGTGGAGGCCCGGTACTATATATATCCCACTAAAGATGGAGGTCCGGTACTATACACATATACATTATATCCCACCAAAGGTGGAGGCCCGGTATTATATACTTACTTATAAGGAGATGATCCATAAGGTATTATGAATCACTAACTAGTTGAGTGAATAATAATAAAGATAGTTGTAAAAGAGATGAGACTATATCCCCTGCATGAATATATAAATATGGAAATTTTGATACGAATGATGAAGATGCGACTGAGTGACCAAGTAAAGAAGTAATAGAAGTAATGAACATGGTTCCATATTCAGGTTGGAGGTCTATTCACATTGATTATTCTCTTATGCTTAATTTCTTGAGAGTATTACTATAGTTTCATATGGCCTTACATACTCAGTACTTTCTTCGTACTGACCCCTCTTGGGGGACTTACCTTACATGCTGTAGGCCCAGGTGTTAGTAGATCTCTGCAGTAGGCGACGAGATATCCTCAGATTGTTGGTGAGCTCCAGTTGCTTCGGGGCTTTCCAAGTCACATGTGTTCATTAGGTTTTGGCATTTTGTAAATATTGTATAGACATGGTCATGTATCTATTAGAGGCTTTGTAGACATATGTGGGGTAGCATGAAGGGAAAAGATGTACATTCATTTTGACGAAATGGCCCTAACGGCCAAGTTTCATATATTGCACATGTTGCCATGCATTCCACTATTGATATTTATTGAAAATGTTGCCATGCATTCCACTATTGATATTTAATTACAGGAGATAAGATGATATTCATACGCGAACATACATATGAGAGTACACAAGCAAAGATTGGTTCTCTCAGGCCTTATCGGCTCCGGGTGCCAGTCTGGCCCGAATGGAATTTGGTTCATGACATTATTACATCTAGAGCTGCCACCCATAAACCCATATATCAGGTTAGGCTCGAGCTAGGTTCTTGCCTCTAGAGCTACCCCCTGTCAGGTTCGTTTCGAGCTAGGTTTATGCCTCTAGGACTACCCCCTGATCCAATAATCTTGAGATCGGCTCGAGCTAGGCTTATGCCTCTAAAGCTACCACCCGTACTCTTGTAACCAACAATTATGCATTACTTCATTTCTTTACTTTTGAGAGATTGATACAATGATATTCATAATATTATTGGAGCTTTGGAACATAACACTATTAGAACTTTGGAACATGTCCGCAAATTATGTAACACATGAGCAACATTTGATCAATGAATGAGGAACATGTGACTAACAATGGATGACAACCTGAAATGAAATACCTTAGAACATTTCAGAATGGAACAAGGACAATGACAATGCGAACACTATGTGCTGCAGAAGGATACGGAAAGAGGAACCTTACATACCTTATCTTCCCAAAATGAATACACAATCCTAAATGTGAATACAATATTCCATCTCCTTCCTTACATTTCACTCTACAACACAAGTACATAACGGAGTTTACATTAACCACCAACTACCTTACAAATGCATATGACAACAATGAGTTACATTATTGTCTTAAAATGTCATTTCCCCCTTGACAATACCATTTATGAAGTTATCATACCAACAATACCACAACATTCCATACATTGACCAATACATCATAAACCAATAGCATGTCACACCAAGTTCATACTTTACACTTCTCCATCAGCACCCCATGTCTCCTTTCAAGTTTAAATCACCTAGATGAAACATCTTTTAACAAAAAGCAAAAGTGCATTACCTACACTTTTAGACATAACCATCATGATCTACATACTCTCCCATGCATATAATATACTAATCCATAATAATAAACACTTACCCAAACTTTCAAATGAGTGATCTTGTCCAAAGAGATGGCTTAGGGTTTGAGGGCTTGAAGAAATATCTTGTTTCTGATGCTCTACCTTTAAATGTTGACAATTTGGGCATTGAGCTACAAATTCTGCAATGTTCTTCTTTATGTTTCCCCACCAATACATTTCCTTCAAATCATGGTACATTTTGGTAGCTCCCGGATGAAGAGAGTATCGTGAATGATTCGCCTCTATCATAATTCATTTCCTCAACTCATCTATATTCGGTACACATAATGATACGGGTGGGACAAGCTGTCCAACGAGTACCCGACCATTCACACGAAGCCAAGCTCGGGAATTACAAAAACTCCAAGCCTTGTGAGCAAATGGCCGTGTGTGAGTTGGTGATTGAACCACCTAAGGATCTAAATGTTTTAAAGTGTGAAGAGGGACCTTGAAAGTGTAAGTCACAAGGCCCACATGGGACACTCCAAGGCCAGCTGCCCCCAAGGGCTAAACTTGTCATTTTATCTTTCATTTTGGATGTAATATAAATAGACCCTCTTAGTGTTATTAGCCTTAGTTCACTCATTATATTTTTGAAGATAAAACTCTTGTAACACTAAGGACTTCTCTCTCACCATTGGAGAAGCTCCAAAACCGAAACTCACAAGTGGAGTTACACTTGTGTTGTATCTTGGCTAGAAACAAGGATCTTGAGGTCATTGAGTTCCTCTTGGTCTAAGTAAGAACTTGGTGTTTATATTCATTAGTCTTAGGGTCCTTTCTTGATGTTAGGGTTCTTAGTCTCTTGAATATTATATGTCAAGTTAACTATCTTTCATTATCTTGTTGTTGTTGTGTTTGTGATCTTGAAGTCTAGTGAAGCCGTGTGGGGCTCTTTCGATTCACTAGCACTTGTTGTTCAACTTGTTATTCTTGTGTTGGTGGGCTGATTTTCGTGGCTGGTTGTGCCTATTTGTGTGTTGTGGATTTGATCTTGTATCATTTGGTATCAAAGCAAGACCGGTTGTGTTCCAACACTACCCATCTTGGGCTTTCTCTCGGCCAAAACAAAAAAAAATAAAAAGAAGAGAAATCTGTCCATTGTTGCCTTGGCAGAGAATATTGTTGTGTGTATAGATCTAGGTGTTGTTTTACTTGTTTAGTGTGTTTCTAGTGTTGGTTTCTTTCTCACCAACACTAAAGTGTCTAGATCTAAAAGTTGAGCTTAAAATATTGACTATTGTTGTGGTAACTTGAAAGGTGGACCGTAGGTTGTATGTTGTTGATGACAATTGGTGGTTTTGTGTGATGTGCTTGAAGAAGTTGATGTGTGTTCATGAAGGTGTTGAGATGTTCATCTTATAAACTTGTTCATCTTGTTGAAAGGTGAGTTCATGTTGTAGAACAAAAGTCATAAAGTTGTTGATGAAGGAAGACTTGCACACATCTCTTCCAAGACTTGACAACCACTTTTCCTTAAAACACGGAACCTTGTTTTGTGAGATTAGCCTAGTCAAATCTTACCTTTTTGAGTTTGAAAGGTTGAAAGACTTCAAGACTTTTACTTTCCCTCCAAAACACATTGTCATCTATAACAAGTTGTGTGAGTATTGAAAAATTTCAGATTTGAGATTAAAAAAAAAAAAAAAAAAAAAAAAGAGAACAAGGAAGAAGCAAAAACGTGTGGGACCACTTACATGCTGCCACATCACTATAAGCTCAACTTTGGATATTATTCTAGTTGCTAATTGTTGATTCTTGGTTTCCTTTACTTGGTTCTAGAACTAATTAACAAACTCGTACATTCCTACTAGGTTGTCGATTAGTCCTTTGAATCCGTTTGTTCGTGTCAACGATTACTTGAGTGCCTTTTATCTTTTGAATACGTTGCTAATTTTGGTTCTAGTACGACAAGAATTCTTTGAGTCTTCAAACAAAAATCCACTCCGGATAAGAGCTTACTCATACCTTAAAGGATTCACGGTTACTAGCCAATTTACAACACTTGTGGAACTCAAGCGTGTGGTGATCTAAAGAGTATAATACCTTGACAATGGAAGGGACCACGTCCCATAACGTGGATACTAATGCACTTGACTCTATGAGGGTCACTCTTGAGGCCGTTACCCGGACACTTGAAAGGTTGAATTCGGAATTTGGGGCCGTGAGAGTGGACTTGGCAGCAATCAAAGGAGAGGTGTCGACTATTAGTGGGAGGTTAGAACAAGTGGAGAGTCAAAGGAACTCTCGTCCTTCTACTCCTCTACATGTTTCTACCAATGGGCATGATAGGACTTCCTCCGCAACCATCACCCCCGAAACAGTCCACCAAATGCTAAATGCACCTCAAGCTCCACTAAATGCCGCAAGCCAAACCACCTTTTTCCCTCCAAACCGTGACCCCACTAGACCAATACATTTCCAAGCTCCTCAAGTTCCACAAGAGGGATTTGGATGTCAAGTACCTCCACTAAATCCGAACCCTCCATTCCAAGCTCCATTAAACCAAAGGCCACCAAATCTAATTCCTCCAAATCAAAATGCCCAAGACCGACCAGCCCACTTGGAAGGATATGGTAGAGAGGAGTATGAAGGATATGGAGCCTTTGATGATGCTTACATGAGGGAGGAGGAGATAAGAGGGGGTCGAGGAGATCCAAGGAGATACCGAGGGTATGGAGATAGGGGAAACCGACACTAAGAGAGAGATGTAGGCATCAACACCATCAAGTTGAACCTACCCATCTTTAAAGGTGAAAGTGACCCCGAGGCTTACTTAGTTTGGGAATCGGCTTGTGACAAAGTTTTTCAAGTTAATGATATCTCGAGGAAAAGAAGGGATGCTATGCTATAGCTCATTTCGAGGGTTATGCTAACACTTGGTGGGAGTATGTCAAGCGGTTTGGTAATGAACTAATTGATGGGCAGCCACCACCTTGGTATCGATTGAGGTACTTGATGAGGCAACGATACCTTCCCGAGAGATATCGCCATGAGTTGCTTGCTAGATTGTATGGCTTGCATCAAGGTAACAAGAGTGTGATGGCATATTTTGATGAGTTTCAACAACTCATGTTGAAACTTGATCATCGTGGGGAGTAAATCAGCCACGACATCATCCGGTTCAAGTGTGGGTTGAACAAAGAGATCTCCACTCATTTAACACTTCACAAGTTTGAAACCGTTGATGGTATTTTCCAAGCGGCTCTTGAGATTGAAAGGGAACTTAAAGAGAGATCATCTTTCAAGACAAGGGGACAAAACCCCTCGGGTTGGCCCAAAAACAAGGACCAACCAGCCACTACAAGGCTGCCCGAGCCCAAAACAGTCCACAAATTCCCTCCGAAACCGGAGGCTCACAAGTATCCTAACCCAAAGGGATTCCAATGTTTCAAGTGCCAAGGTTGGGGGCATAAGGCCAATGAATGTCCAAACCGACGCAATGTGATCCTACGGGAAGGGAGAGTGTATTACCTTGGTGAGGAGGTGGGTCCCGAAAGGGGAGAAGATGAGGTCGAGCCTCAAGATGGAGAGGAAACCGATGATGGACCACATGATGATGATGGTGATGATGGTGAAGATGTTTACCCGCAAGAAGGGGAGTGTGTGGTTCCAAACTTTGTGGTTAGGCGCGTCATGATTAGTAAGGCAATAGATGACCCAAGCCAAAGGAAAAATCTATTCCATACTAAATGTCTTGTAAAGGGGAGTGTGTGTACCTTGGTGATCGATAGTGGTAGTTGTACAAATGTTGTAAGTCATGCTATGGTAAATTTCTTGAAGTTACCAACTACCCCGCACACTAGTCCTTACAAGTTACAATGGTTGAATGATTGTGGTGAGTTAAGGGTCGCAAGGCAATGTGTGATACGGTTTAAGGTGGGAAACTACCACGATGAAGTGGTTTGTGACGTGATACCAATGCAAGCATGTCACTTGTTGCTAGGTAGACCTTGGCAATATGATAGGTCTACTAAACACGATGGGAGGTCCAATCGGTGTACACTTGAGAAGGATGGCCGAAAGGTTACTCTTCATCCGCTTTCGCCTTCCCAAGTAAATGAGTGGCATCAAAGGATGAGGGAATTGAAGGAAAAGGGAAAGGAATCCGAAAAGGGAGAAAAGGGAGGGAATTCCGTAGGTGGGGCAGTGGGGTCATCCAAGGCTGCCCCAACGTCCAAAGGGCCGGAAAACATGGTGATGTTAGTTAGGAAGAAGGAACTCTTCGTGGATCATGATGAGGACATGCCTATGTTACTCTTGGCTCATTGTTTTAATACTAACCCCACTAATTCTTCCATTTCCCCTTTGATTTCTTGTGTGTTACAGGATTATGAGGATGTATTTCCTAAGGAGCTTCCGCAAGGATTGCCCCCACTTCGGGGAATTGAGCACCAAATTGATTTTATGCCGGGATCACAATTGCCAAACAAGCCGGCTTATAGGAGCAATCCTACGGACACCAAGGAATTACAACGTCAAGTTGAGGAGCTCCTCAACAAAGGGTATGTCAAGGAGAGCATGAGCCCGTGTGCTGTTCCGGTGCTATTGGTGCCCAAAAAAGAAGGAACGTGGCGCATGTGTGTGGACTGCCGAGCCATTAACAAAATTACGGTAAAATATCGCCACCCTATTCCTCGGTTAGATGACATGCTAGATGAGTTGAATGGTTCATGTTTGTTTTCCAAGATTGATTTAAGGAGTGGCTATCACCAAATAAGAATGCAACCCGGTGATGAATGGAAAACCGCCTTCAAGACCAAGTTTGGTCTCTATGAATGGATGGTTATGCCATTCGGCCTAACAAACGCTCCAAGTACTTTTATGAGGCTAATGAGTCATGTGATGAGGCCATTTATTGGAAAGTTTGTTGTTGTCTATTTTGATGATGTCTTGGTGTATAGTAAATCTTTAGAAGAGCATGTGATGCATTTGCAATGTGTACTTGATGTCCTTAGAAAGGAAAGGTTGTATGCAAATCTGGAAAAGTGCTCTTTTGGCGTTAATGAAGTTGTTTTCTTGGGTTTTGTTGTTAGTTCAAGAGGGGTCGAAGTGGATGAATCCAAGATAAATGCTATCAAAAATTGGTCAATCCCTCAAACCGTTGGAGAAGTAAGAAGCTTCCACGGGTTGGCTAGTTTTTATAGAAGGTTTGTCAAAGGATTTAGCACCATAGCCGCCCCCTTGACCGAGGTCATTCGGAAAGAACAACCCTTCAAGTGGGGTGTCGAGCAAGCTAAGGCATTTGAAGCCTTGAAAGCTATGCTCATTTCCGCCCCTTTGTTACAATTGCCCAACTTTGATAAGACCTTCGAGGTCGGGTGTGATGCGAGTAAAGTAGGCATAGGGGCTGTTTTGATGCAAGAATTGAAACCCATTGCTTACTTTAGTGAAAAGCTCAAAGGAGCAACTCTAAACTACTCCACGTATGATTTAGAGTTGTATGCCTTAATTAGAGCCTTGGCCACTTGGCAACACTACTTATGGCCTAAGGAGTTCGTGATCCGAACGGACCATGAATCCTTAAAGCATCTCCGGGCCCAAGACAAGCTTAACAAACGGCATGCCAAATGGATTGAGTTTCTTGAGACCTTCCCTTATGTTATCCAATACAAAAGGGGTAAGGACAATGTAGTGGCCGATGCTTTGTCTAGAAAACATGTCCTTGTGTCCACCTTGTCATCAAAGTTGATGGGTTTTGAGAGTTTGAGAGAATTGTATCCCAAGGACCCTCACTTTGCTCCTATCTTTAGGGAATGCGAAGAATTGGGTAGGGACAAGTGGGATTCGGCTAGGGGATCAAATCCCTATGCCAAGTTTGATGGTTACTTATTTAAAGGTAGATGATTGTGTGTACCCTCTAGCTCTTGGAGAGAATTGTTTGTGGGGGAAGCACATGATGGTGGTCTAATGGGTCATTTTGGGGTTGAAAAGACCCTCGGAATATTGGAGGAGCAATTCTATTGGCCCAAAATGCGCAAGGATGTGACTAGGATTTGTGGCCAATGTGTAGAATGCAAGAGAGCCAAATCTCGGCTCCTACCTCATGGGTTGTACACCCCGCTGCCCACTCCTCTACGTCCTTGGCTTGATATATCTATGGACTTTGTGTTAGGGCTGCCAAGGACTCGTCGAGGCTGGGATAGTATTTTTGTTGTAGTCGACCGGTTTTCTAAAATGGCGCACTTTATTCCTTGCTCTAAATGTGATGACGCCCCTAGTGTGGCCTCGTTATTTGTTGATAATGTTGTTAGATTGCATGGTGTCCCGAGGACCATTGTGAGTGATAGGGACTCTAAGTTCCTAAGCCACTTTTGGAAGTCCATGTGGGGTAGGCTTGGTACCAAGTTATTGTTCTCTACGTCCTGCCACCCACAAACTGATGGCCAAATGGAAGTAGTAAATAGGACTTTGGGTGCTATGCTACGTTCCATGGTTAAGGGAAAAATGACTTCTTGGGAAGAGCACTTACCATTGATTGAGTTTGCCTATAACCGTGTCATACACTCAAGTACGGGAATGACTCCCTTTGAGTGTGCCTCAACCCCCTCACCCCTTTGGATTTAACGCCTTTGCCAAGTGATCTCATGATTAGCTTAGATGGGAGCAAGCGGGCAGATTCTATGAAGAAGTTACATGAGAAGGTGCGGCTTCAACTTGAGAAGAAAAACCAAGACATGGCAAGGAGGGCCAACAAGGAAAGAAAGAAATTCATTCTTGAACCGGGAGATTGGGTGTGGGTGCATCTTCGGAAAGATCGGTTTCCATCCCAAAGGAAGTCCAAATTGATGCCTAGGGGTGATGGTCCATTCCAAGTACTTGAGAGAATCAATGACAACGCCTACAAGATTGACCTTCCACCGGAATATCAAGTGCACAATACTTTCAACGTTTGTGATCTTTCTCTCGTGGATGCGGTTGGAGATGACCAAGTGCTGAATTTGAGGTCAAATTCCTCTCAAGATGGAGAGGATGATACGGGTGGGACAAGCTGTCCAACGAGTACCCGACCATTCACACGAAGCCAAGCTCGGGAATTACAAAAACTCTAAGCCTTGTTCATGCAAATGGCCGTGTGTGAGTTGGTGATTGAACCACCTAAGGATCTAAATGTTTTAAAGTGTGAAGAGGGACCTTGAAAGTGTAAGTCACAAGGCCCACATGGGACACTCCAAGGCCAGCTGCCCCCAAGGGCTAAACCTGTCATTTTATCTTTCATTTTGGATGTAATATAAATAGACCCTCTTAGTGTTATTAGCCCTAGTTCACTCATTATATTTTTGAAGATAAAACTCTTGTAACACTAAGGACTTCTCTCTCACCATTGGAGAAGCTCCAAAACCGAAACTCACAAGTGGAGTTACACTTGTGTTGTATCTTGGCTAAAAACAAGGATCTTGAGGTCATTGAGTTCCTCTTGGTCTAAGTAAGAACTTGGTGTTTATATTCATTAGTCTTAGGGTCCTTTCTTGATGTTAGGGTTCTTAGTCGCTTGAATATTATATGTCAAGTTAACTATCTTTCATTATCTTGTTGTTGTTGTGTTTGTGATCTTGAAGTCTAGTGAAGCCGTGTGGGGCTCTTTCGATTCACTAGCACTTGTTGTTCAACTTGTTATTCTTGTGTTGGTGGGCTGATTTTCGTGGCTGGTTGTGCCTATTTGTGTGTTGTGGATTTGATCTTGTATCACATAATCTACCTTGGCATTGTAGTACCCCTTCTTGTGTAAGATCAAAGGCCTTAGTCAGACCCTGTTGTACATTTTCTTTCAGCTGTAATAACATAGGATCCGCAACCTGCTTCTTTTTCACTTCAGCTAGTAATAAATATTCTGCCGCATTTTTTACAATAACCCTTTCATCTGAGGATTCAAGAAGACGAACCCCCAAGCTGGCTAATTGATGTAGATCCTTAACTAAGTCTTCCTTTTCCGTCAATTTGCCACTCGTGCCTCCTATTACCTTGCGTCTCAATGCATCAGCTACCACATTTGCTTTTCCTGGATGATAGAGAATATCGATATCATAGTCTTTTAAGAGCTCTTGCCACCTTCGTTGCCTCAAATTGAGTTCCTTCTACTTAAAGATATATTGCAAACTTTTGTGATCTGTGTAGGTATCAACATGAACTCCATACAAATAATGATGCCATATCTTTTGATACAAGATCAAGTCCACAATATGAAGATTTCAGCAACAATAATAAGATGAACAACTATCACAAGAATAACAAGTTGAACAACAAGTGCTAGTGAATCGAAAGAGGCCCACACAGCTTCACTAGACTTCAAGATTATAAACACAAGCTTAACAAGATTACAAAAAAAAAGATAGATAGCTTGACATACGAGATTATAAGAATAAGGAACCAAACCATGTATCAAACGATAAGACCCCCTAAGACCCGCAATAACAACACCAAACTCTTATGGTGACCGCTAAGGGAATCAACTCCGCCTTACAACCACCGTTTCTAAGCAAGGATCAATAATGGATTTTCCAAGCCCTACACTACTTGGCCTTTCCAAGCCCTACACTACATTCTCAAAGAGAGAAGAAGAAGTCTTCAAATATCCATAATGAACTCCCTAGAAAATAAGACTAATGAAGCCTATTTATAACTATTACATCACATGACCAAACTATCCTTAATGAAAAGAGGCTCCTATGGAGTGTAAAGAAAAGGCACAAAAAGACCAAAACACCCTTAATAAGGGGCGTTCATGGAGTGTAAGGACTCCTTCTTCACACTTCAACCCTTGCAATTCTTTAGAGCCTCGGGTAGTCATCAAGGCAAGCCTCCAAGCAACCTTCCACACACGAATTTGCTTTATTATGTGTCCAAAATGACTTCATGACTTCCCCTACTCTCGGGCCTTCAAGGTGTCCAAAATCAGATTCTTCACGTGTTGGCCACGAATGATGGCATCAAAAGTTATGATGGCCATTTGTCTTGTATCATCCTCCCCTCCTTGAAAAGGATTCGACCTCGAATCCAAACCTTGCAAAACCGAAGAAAGGACAAACAAATACAAACTCCTAATGGCATGAGGGTTAGGGTTAGCACAATAAATCATCTCAACATGCCAAGGTTGCTTATAATTGCAATATAACCAAGGATCCTTTGAATTAAATATTAAAAACTTATTAAAATATGCACAAAGGATTTGGCTATTTAAATCACCAAGAGATAAGGAAACTACAAAGGTCCTAATGGCATCAAATAATCCACAAGGTAAAACTACCTTCATCTTAGGAGCCATAAGACACAATTGCTTCTTTATCTCTTCAACAGACCACACCAATGAATTTCCTACCTCTACATAAAACAAATACAAAACTAGCATCGATGTCATCATAGGCAAAGAGGCAGTATAGGAAAGAATCAAGTGTAAAGGCATACAAGGGTGAAGACAAAGCATTTAAGCACATCCACATTCTTTCCTTCAAGCAAATAAAGAACTTGGCATCCACAAGTTGAGATTCTTGTAATTTAAACACAATTGTGTCAAGCAAGGATGCACATTTAGAAACATTACCCCAAGGAAACAATGACACTTTTGCTCTCGGGTTTTCAAGAATGACACTTTGCTTGTCATGTAGACCAAGCAACAAGTTGGGGGCGCCAACATCACCATTTCTATATTTGGCACCGGGGTCAAATAGAAAGAGTAGCCATAGACACAGGTCTAGACAATACTCCCTTTCCCCATAGGCTTCACCCAAACTACAAGATATACTCTCTACAATAGCATACATATCATCAAAAGCAAATAGAGAGTGGAGAATGGTATCACTCAAGTCAAGTTCAACTAAGGTATCCTCATGTGAGTACTCACTACCAGTTTCAACATCATCACCATGAGTACTCTCAACGATAAGGTCACACATAGTAGAAGAAGTAATTTCCAAATAATGGACACTTTCCCTTTCTATGGAAGTGCCCTCAAGTAGACACATACCACCACTAAAGTCCAAGGAATTATTACTTAAGTCTTTACAAGCAAGCAATTCATCCTTATAGTCATCAAACATGGGTGGGGTGTCATACAAAGGATCACAACCACAATCAATTTTCAAGGAAAAATCACTTATTGGGTTTCTTAAGAATTCAAGCAAATCAAAATTATCATCACCCAATTGATCATTCCTTTCCAAGACCTCACATTCCCTTCCCTTAAGAGTACTCTCATCTCCCAAGAAGAGATTTCCATCTTTAGGAGGAATGTTTTTACACCATAGTGGGTTGGCATATAGGCTATAGCTTTCAAGACAAGCTATACCTTCAACGTCATTCTCACCACTAGGTTCTTTAGGAGTGAACTCATCATCTTCAAACAAGATATTGTACTTAAAGAGAGAAGGATCTATCCATGAAGAGGATATAGAACATGCAAATCCATTCTCTAAAAGATCATTATCAAGTATCAAAGATGTTTCAAGCACATGATTATCCTTATGAGCAAAACCGAGTGTAGAACATTTACTAGAGGTCATACTAAAGGGGTCACTCCTATTTATTTGATCAACATTTTCAATATAACTAGTCACTTGAGATCCATTAAACACATCACACATATCCTCAAGTGGTGGAAAAATTCCGCACATAAGTTGATCAACACAATTCCCACAAGATGATGTACCATCATTCAACACATTGGCTTCAACACTAGGTGGACTTAAATTGACCTTACAAGAAGAGTCAATTCGATCATCAATAGGATCAACTAGTGTATCCACACTCCCAATAAGTACATCATCAACAAGAGGCAAAGAATCAATAGACTCAAGAATAGGTAAGCTACTAATCACACTCGATGGGCTACTAGTCACACAATTATCATTCTCATGCACAAAAGTGTAAGAGTAAGCGATTTTACCTTGAAGTTCTTGAGTAAATTCTTCTTTGCCGTGGTATGAAGGTTTCCCACATGCTTCGGCAGCAACTTCTCCTTGGCCTTGTGCTTCTCCGCTTGCCATGTACCACCTACACAAATGTCCTTAGAAAGAAAAGGACAAACATAGTTAGCATGATTTGGTGGCAACCCCCTCACTTCACTCCACACAACCTCTCCTTTTTCCCCTCTCGGATTACCACCTTTCACACCCTTACTCCTCTCAATGTTTTGTCTCTCATAATCATTCGGCTTGGAGTAAGTGATCACATCTCCTTATGGTTTGGGAATAATTGAGGTAAAGAGATAATTTCCCCAATGGTCCACTATAACCTTAGGCCAATTTAGCACATTTGGAACTCTATGTTGTGCAAACCAATCGGCACCCAAGCATACATGACCTGGTGTCAAGGGGAAGATATCGCACCACACCTCCTCATAGTATTCAAATTGGGTGAAGACAATCCTCACTCTCTCGGTAACCTTATACCCGTCCAAGGAATATGGAACAAGTAAGGTTCTCGAAACAACCCTAAATAGTCAACCATCGGCGGCATGATGTAGTTCTTATGGCGCCAATCATCTAGCACAAGGAGGCAGCCCGGTACCCCATCAATGCTTACCTTTCCGGAGTGAACACTTCTCCTAGGATCAACATTGTTGAGTTTAGGACAACCCAAGGGCACATGAGTACCCCTCGGCCTTGGAGATGTATTCTCTCTTCTTCTCATGGGACAACCTACACTATAGCTAGTATACCCATTCACACCACTTTGACCTTGATAAAATGTACTACAATGTGAAGAATATGAATCTTCATTCTCCACACGTGCACTCTCACCATGGCTCTCATAAGCTTTGCGAAGGGAGGGGTTATACCTTACACCAATTCGAGGTTCAAAATGGGAAGTGTAAGACTCCTCATAAGCCCCAACTTCAACTTAAGAACTTGGCACTTCATTCACCTCATGTTCTCCCTCAAAACCATAACCCTCAAATCTGCCCATGTCTTGATCATGGCTATATTCATAGCCCCCATAACCTACAACATCATCGTAGCCATAAAATCCCTCACTACAATCATAGTCTCCCATGTTGTAGTCACAATAATACGAGGCTACAAAGATATGTTCCCCTTATATCACCTTGTACTTACAAAATGAACAAACAAGATTAGTAGTAAAAGCACCTCACCAACGAGTGTATACACTCGCCTTTGTGATCCTCACCATTGGAGCGGCGAATATTGAAAGTTGCTTATACTCCGGTAGTTAATAAGGTGTCAATCACTACTTAGCGATCGGAATAGATTATTGTTTGATCGACTCAAGACACAAAACAAAATCTACTTATGAACTTGAATCAAAGAAGTTCAACGAATCGAAATGAGAAAAACACACAAAGAACAAAAAACACGAAGAAAAATGGATTCAAAAACCAATTCACAATCTAGTAGGTGATTACTAGTTGTTAATTGGTACTAGAATCAAGAAATGAAACTAAAGAAACAAGGAAATGAAACTTAGAATCTGAAATTTGAGCTTAATGGTGATGTGGCAGCATGCAATTGGTCTTGGGCCCACAAGAAAAAAAAAATATATATATATATATATATTATTTTTTTTGGTCACAAATCTGAAATTTCAATATGAAACACAACTTGTCATGGATGACAATGGGTTTTGGAGGGAAAGTAAAGTCTTGTACTCTTTTTTCAACTTTTCAAACTCAAAAAGGTAAGATTTGACTATTCTAATCCCACAAAACAAGGTTTCGTGTTTTAAGGAAAAGTGGTTGTCAAGTCTAGGAAGAGATGTGTGCAAGTCTTCTCACCAACAACTTTATAACTTTTGTCTTACAACCTTTTGAATCTATTTTATACTTTTGTGGTCTTAAGTTGTAAGAATAGATGAAGAACAAGATGAACACTACAACAACCTTCACGAACACAACATCAACTTCTTCAAGAACTTAACACAAAAACCACCAATGGTCATCAACAAGGTACAAACTTTAAGTCACCACAACATTGGTCAATATTATAAGCTCATCTTTAGATCTAGACACTTTTAGTGTTGGTGAGAAAGAAACCAACACTAGAAACACACTAAACAAGTAAAATAACACCTAGATCTAAGCACATAAACACTATTCTCGTCCAAGACAACAAGATGGACAGATTTCGTTTTTTTTTTTTTTTTTTTTTGGCCGAGAGCAAGCCCAAGATGGGTAGTGTTGGAACACCATCGGTCTTGCTCTGTTACCAAACCTTAAGAGTGAACCGCTAACCAACTCCACTAAAAGCTATAGCTGGTAGTAGAAGGCGCAACCCACCCTTTATAGGCCCTGAACCAGGCGGGGACGAACCCGATCCACACCCTCACCACGGCCAACCCGGGACACATCCCTCTTTTAGGGGTGCCCCCCCCCCTTTGAGGGCCATCATTCCCCCTTTCTTTGGAAAGGTTCATCCTCAGACCTGCGCATGGTGTAAATGGGATTCGAACTCGCGACCTCCGCTCTGATACCAAATGATACAAGATCAAGTCCACAATATGAAGATTTCAGCAACAATAATAAGATGAACAACTATCACGAGAACAACAAGTTGAACAACAAGTGCTAGTGAATCGAAAGAGCCCCACACGGCTTCACTAGAATTCAAGATTATAAACACAAGCTTGACAAGATTACAAAAAAAAAGATAGATAGCTTGACATACGAGATTACAAAAATAAGGAACCAAACCGTGTATCAAACGATAAGACCCCCTAAGACCCGCAATAACAACACCAAACTCTTATGGTGACCGCTAAGGGAATCAACTCTGCCTTACAATCACCGTTTCTAAGCAAGGATCAATAATGGATTTTCCAAGCCCTACACTACTTGGCCTTTCCAAGCCCTACACTACATTCTCAAAGAGAGAATGATACAAGATAAATGGCCATCATAACTTTTGATGCCATCATTCGTGGCCAACACATGGAGAATCTGATTTTGGACACATAATAAAGCAAATTCGTGTGTGGAAGGTTGCTTGGAGGCTTTCCTTGATGACTACCCAAGGCTCCAAAGAATTGCAAGGGTTGAAGTGTGAAGAAGGAGTCCTTACACTCCATGACCGCCCCTTATTAAGGGTGTTTTGGTCTTTTTGTGCCTTTTCTTTACACTCCATAGGAGCCTCTTTTCATTAAGGGTAGTTTGGTCATTTGATGTAATAGTTATAAATAGGCTTCATTGGTCTTATTTTCTAGTTAGTTCATTATGGATATTTGAAAGACTTCTTCTTCTCTCTTTGAGAATGTAGTGTAGGGCTTGGAAAGGCCAAGTAGTATAGGGCTTGGAAAAGCCATTATTGATCCTTGCTTAGAAACGGTGGTTGTAAGGCGGAGTTGATTCCCTTAGCGGTCACCATAAGAGTTTGGTGTTGTTATTACGGGTCTTAGGGGTCTTATCGTTTGATACACGGTTTGGTTCCTTCTTCTTGTAATCTCGTATGTCAAGCTATCTATCCTTCTTTTTGTAATCTTGTTAAACTTGTGTTTGTAATCTTGAAGTCTAGTGAAGCCGTGTGGGGCTCTTTCGATTCACTAGCACTTGTTGTTCAACTTGTTGTTCTTGTAATAGTTGTTCATCTTGTTGTTGTTGCTGAAATTTCGTATTGTGGGTTTGATATTGTATCATTTGGTATCAAAGCAAGACCGGTTGTGTTCCAACACAACCCATCTTGGGCTTGTTCTCGGATTAAAAAAAAAAAAAAAAAAAAAAATCTGAAATCTGTCCATTGAAGACAAAACCGAGAATGTTGTTGTATGTTTAGATCTAGGTGTTATTTTGCTTGTTTAGTGTGTTTCTAGTGTTGGTTTCTTTCTCACCAACACTAAGGTGTCTAGATCTAAGAGTTGAGCTTAAAATATTGACCATTGTTGTGGTGACTTGAAAGGTGGACCGTAGGTTGTATGTTGTTGATGACAATTGGTGGTTTTGTGTTATGTTCTTGAAGAAGTTGATGTTGTGTTCTTGAAGGTTGTTGTGGTGTTCATCTTGTTCTTCATCTATTCTTACAACTTAAGACAACAAAGGTATAGAATAGATCCAAAAGGGGTTAAGACCAAAGTCAAAAGGTTGTTGGTGAAAGACTTGCACCCATCACTTTCTAGACTTGACAACCACTTTTCCTTAAAACATGGAACCTTGTTTTGTGGGATTAGTATAGTCAAATCTTACCTTTTTGAGTTTGAAAAGTTGAAAAGAATACAAGACTTTTACTTTCCCTCCAAAACACATTGTCATATAACAAGTTGTGTGAATATTGAAATTTCAGATTTGTGACAAAAAAAAAAAAAGAAGAAAACATCAACCAACCAAAGGCTGCCACGTCACCCCCAAGGACTGCCATGTCATCACTTCACCAAAATAGCTTAAGCTCAAATTTCAGATTCTAAGTTTCATTTCCTTGTTTCTTTAGTTTCATTTCTTGATTCTAGTACTAATTAACAACTAGTAATCACCTACTAGATTGTGAGTTGGTTTTTGAATCCGTTTTCTTCGTGTTTTTCGTTCTTTGTGTGCTTTTCTCATTTTGATTCGTTGAACTTCTTTGATTCAAGTTCATAAGTAGATTTTATTTGTGTCTTGAGTCGATCAAACAATAATCTATTCCGGTCGCTAAGTAGTGATTGACACCTTATTAACTACCGGAGTATAAGCAACTTTCAATATTCGCTGCTCCAATTGTGAGGATCACAAAGGTGAGTGTATACGAGTGTTGGTGAGGTGCTTTTACTACTAATCTTGTTGTTTATTTTGTAGGTACAAGGTGATTTAAGGGGAACATATCTTGGTAGCCTCGTATTATTGTGACTACAACATGGGAGACTATGATTGTAGTGAGGGATTTTATGGCTACGATGATGTTGTAGATTATGGGGGCTATGAATATAGCCATGATCAAGACATGGGCAGATTTGAGGGTTATGGTTTTGAGGGAGAACATGAGGTGAATGAAGTGCCAAGTTCTTATGATGAAGTTGGGGCATATGAGGAGTCTTACACTTCCCATTTCGAACCTCAAATTGGTGTAAGGTATAACCCCTCCCTTCGCAAAGCTTATGAGAGCCATGGTGAGAGTGCACGTGTGGAGAATGAAGATTCATATTCTTCACATTGTAGTACATTTTATCAAGGTCGAAGCGGTGTGAATAGTGTAGGTTGTCCCATGAGAAGAAGAGAGAATACATCTCCAAGGCCGAGGGGTACTCATGTGCCCTTGGGTTGTCCTAAACTCTACAATGTTGATCCTAGGAGAAGTGTTCACTCCGGAAAGGTAAGCATTGATGGGGTACCGGGCTGCCTCCTTGTGCTAGATGATTGGCGCCATAATAACTACATCATGCCACCAATGGTTGACTATTTAGGGTTGTTTCGAGAACCTTTACTTGTTCCATATTCCTTGGACGGGTATAAGGTTACCGAGAGAGTGAGGATTGTCTTCACCCAATTTGAATACTATGAGGAGGTGTGGTGCGATATCTTTCCCTTGACACCAGGTCATGTATGCTTGGGTGCCGATTGGTTTGCACAACATAGAGTTCCAAATGTGCTAAATTGGCCTAAGGTTATAGTGGACCATTGGGGAAATTATCTCTTTACCTCAATTATTCTCAAACCGCAAGGAGATGTGATCACTTACTCCAAGCCGAATGATTATGAGAGACAAAAGATTGAGAGGAGTAAGGGTGTGAAAGGTGGTAATCCGAGAGTGAAAAAAGGAGAGGTTGTGTGGAGTGAAGTGAGGGGGTTGCCACCAAATCATGCTAACTATGTTTGTCCTTTTCTTTCTAAGGACATTTGTGTAGGTACCAACATGGCAAGCGGCGAAGCACAAGGCCAAGGAGAAGTTACTGCCGAAGCATGTGGGAAACCTTCACACCATGGCAAAGAAGAATTTACTCAAGAACTTCAAGGTAAAATCGCTTACTCTTACACTTTTGTGCATGAGAATGATAATTGTGTGACTAGTAGCCCATTGAGTGTGAGTAGTAGCTTACCTATTTGTGAGTCTATTGATTCTTTGCCTATTGTTGATGATGTACTTGTTGGGAGTGTGGATACACTAGTTGATCCTATTGATGATCGAATTGACTCTTTTTGTAAGGTCAATTTAAGTCCACCTAGTGTTGAAGCCAATATGTTGAATGATGGTACATCATCTTGTGGGAATTGTGTTGATCAACTTATGTGCGGAATTTGTCCACCACTTGAGGATATGTGTGATGTGTTTAATGGATCTCAAGTGAATGATTATATTGAAAATATTGATCAAATAAATAGGAGTGACCCCTTTAGTATGACCTCTAGTAAATGTTCTACTCTCGGTTTTACTCATAGGGATAATCATGTGCTTGAAACATCTTTGATACTTGATAATGATCTTTTAGAGAATGGATTTGCATGTTCTATATCCTCTTCATGGATAGATCCTTCTCTCTTTAAGTATAATATCTTGTTTGAAGATAATGAGTTCACTCCTAAAGAACCTAGTGGTGAGAATGACGTTGACGGTATAGCTTGTCTTGAAAGCTATAGCCTATATGCCAACCCACTATGGTGTAAAAACATTCCTCCTAAAGATGGAAATCTCTTCTTAGGAGATGAGAGTACTCTTAAGGGAAGGGAATGTGAGGTCTTGGAAAGGAATGATCAATTGGGTGATGATAATTTTGATTTGCTTGAATCTTAAGAAACCCAATAAGTTATTTTTCCTTGAAAATTGATTGTGGTTGTGATCCTTTGTATGACACGCCACCCATGTTTGATGACTATAAGGATGAATTGCTTGCTTGTAAAGACTTAAGTAATTATTCCTTGGACTTTAGTGGTGGTATGTGTCTACTTGAGGGTACTTCCATAGAAAGGGAAGGTGTCCATTATTTGGAAATTACTTCTTCTACTATGTGTGACCTTGTTGTTGAGAGTACTCATGGTGATGATGTTGAAACTGGTAGTGAGTACTCACATGAGGACACCTTAGTTGAACTTGACTTGAGTGATACCATTCTCCACTCTCTATTTGCTTTTGATGATATGTATGCTATTGTAGAGAGTATATCTTGTAGTTTGGGTGAAGCCTATGGGGAAAGGGAGTATTGTCTAGACCCGTGTCTATGGCTACTCTTTCTATTTGACCCCGGTGCCGAATATAGAAATGGTGATGTTGGCGCACCCAACTTGTTGCTTGGTCTACATGACAAGCAAAGTGTCAATCTTGAAAACCCGAGAGCAAAAGTGTCATTGTTTCCTTGGGGTAATGTTTCTAAATGTGCATCCTTGCTTGACACAATTGTGTTTAAATTACAAGAATCTCAACTTGTGGATGCCAAGTTCTCTATTTGCTTGAAGGAAAGAATGTGGATGTGCTTAAATGCTTTGTCTTCACCCTTGTATGCCTTTACACTTGATTCTTTCCTATACTACCTCTTTGCCTATGATGACATCCATGCTAGTTTTGGATTTGTTTTATGTAGAGGTAGGAAATTTGTTGGTTTGTCCACTTGTATGAATGATAATGCTAAATGGATCTTGTGGACATTAGAACCAATTGAGGCTCCACCCTTGGTGTGGTCTCTTGAAGAGATAAAGAAGCAATTGTGTCTTATGGCTCCTAAGATGAAGGTAGTTTTACCTTGTGGATTATTTGATGCCATTAGGACCTTTGTAGTTTCCTTATCTCTTGGTGCTTTAAATAGCCAAATCCTTTGTGCATATTTTAATAAGTTTTTAATATTTAATTCAAAGGATCCTTGGTTATATTGCAAGTATAAGCAACCTTGGCATGTTGAGATGATTTATTGTGCTAACCTAACCCTCATGCCATGAGGAGTTTGTATTTGTTTGTCCTTTCTTTGGCTTTGCAGGGTTTAGATTCGAGGTCGAATCCTTTTCAAGAAGGGGAGGATGATACAAGATAAATGGCCATCATAACTTTTGATGCCATCATTCGTGGCCAACACATGGAGAATCTGATTTTGGACACATAATAAAGCAAATTCGTGTGTGGAAGGTTGCTTGGAGGCTTTCCTTGATGACTACCCGAGGCTCCAAAGAATTGCAAGGGTTGAAGTGTGAAGAAGGAGTCCTTACACTCCATGACCGCCCCTTATTAAGGGTGTTTTGGTCTTTTTGTGCCTTTTCTTTACACTCCATAGGAGCCTCTTTTCATTAAGGGTAGTTTGGTCATTTGATGTAATAGTTATAAATAGGCTTCATTGGTCTTATTTTCTAGTTAGTTCATTATGGATATTTGAAAGACTTCTTCTTTTCTCTTTGAGAATGTAGTGTAGGGCTTGGAAAGGCCAAGTAGTGTAGGGCTTGGAAAACCCATTATTGATCCTTGCTTAGAAACGGTGGTTGTAAGGCGGAGTTAATTCCCTTAGCGGTCACCATAAGAGTTTGGTGTTGTTATTACGGGTCTTATCGTTTGATACACGGTTTGGTTCCTTCTTCTTGTAATCTCGTATGTCAAGCTATCTATCCTTCTTTTTGTAATCTTGTTAAACTTGTGTTTGTAATCTTGAAGTCTAGTGAAGCCGTGTGGGGCTCTTTCGATTCACTAGCACTTGTTGTTCAACTTGTTGTTCTTGTAATAGTTGTTCATCTTGTTGTTGTTGCTGAAATTTCGTATTGTGGGTTTGATATTGTATCATTTGGTATCAAAGCAAGACCGGTTGTGTTCCAACACAACCCATCTTGGGCTTGTTCTCGGATTAAACAAAAAAAAAAAAAAAAAAAAATCTGAAATCTGTCCATTGAAGACAAAACCGAGAATGTTGTTGTATGTTTAGATCTAGGTGTTATTTTGCTTGTTTAGTGTGTTTCTAGTGTTGGTTTCTTTCTCACCAACACTAAGGTGTCTAGATCTAAGAGTTGAGCTTAAAATATTGACCATTGTTGTGGTGACTTGAAAGGTGGACCGTAGGTTGTATGTTGTTGATGACAATTGGTGGTTTTGTGTTATGTTCTTGAAGAAGTTGATGTTGTGTTCTTGAAGGTTGTTGTGGTGTTCATCTTGTTCTTCATCTATTCTTACAACTTAAGACAACAAAGGTATAGAATAGATCCAAAAGGGGTTAAGACCAAAGTCAAAAGGTTGTTGGTGAAAGACTTGCACCCATCACTTTCTAGACTTGACAACCACTTTTCCTTAAAACATGGAACCTTGTTTTGTGGGATTAGTATAGTCAAATCTTACCTTTTTGAGTTTGAAAAGTTGAAAAGAATACAAGACTTTTACTTTCCCTCCAAAACACATTGTCATATAACAAGTTGTGTGAATATTGAAATTTCAGATTTGTGACAAAAAAAAAAAAAGAAGAAAACATCAACCAACCAAAGGCTGCCACGTCACCCCCAAGGACTGCCATGTCATCACTTCACCAAAATAGCTTAAGCTCAAATTTCAGATTCTAAGTTTCATTTCCTTGTTTCTTTAGTTTCATTTCTTGATTCTAGTACTAATTAACAACTAGTAATCACCTACTAGATTGTGAGTTGGTTTTTGAATCCGTTTTCTTCGTGTTTTTCGTTCTTTGTGTGCTTTTCTCATTTTGATTCGTTGAACTTCTTTGATTCAAGTTCATAAGTAGATTTTATTTGTGTCTTGAGTCGATCAAACAATAATCTATTCCGGTCGCTAAGTAGTGATTGACACCTTATTAACTACCGGAGTATAAGCAACTTTCAATATTCGCTGCTCCAATTGTGAGGATCACAAAGGTGAGTGTATACGAGTGTTGGTGAGGTGCTTTTACTACTAATCTTGTTGTTTATTTTGTAGGTACAAGGTGATTTAAGGGGAACATATCTTGGTAGCCTCGTATTATTGTGACTACAACATGGGAGACTATGATTGTAGTGAGGGATTTTATGGCTACGATGATGTTGTAGATTATGGGGGCTATGAATATAGCCATGATCAAGACATGGGCAGATTTGAGGGTTATGGTTTTGAGGGAGAACATGAGGTGAATGAAGTGCCAAGTTCTTATGATGAAGTTGGGGCATATGAGGAGTCTTACACTTCCCATTTCGAACCTCAAATTGGTGTAAGGTATAACCCCTCCCTTCGCAAAGCTTATGAGAGCCATGGTGAGAGTGCACGTGTGGAGAATGAAGATTCATATTCTTCACATTGTAGTACATTTTATCAAGGTCGAAGCGGTGTGAATAGTGTAGGTTGTCCCATGAGAAGAAGAGAGAATACATCTCCAAGGCCGAGGGGTACTCATGTGCCCTTGGGTTGTCCTAAACTCTACAATGTTGATCCTAGGAGAAGTGTTCACTCCGGAAAGGTAAGCATTGATGGGGTACCGGGCTGCCTCCTTGTGCTAGATGATTGGCGCCATAATAACTACATCATGCCACCAATGGTTGACTATTTAGGGTTGTTTCGAGAACCTTTACTTGTTCCATATTCCTTGGACGGGTATAAGGTTACCGAGAGAGTGAGGATTGTCTTCACTCAATTTGAATACTATGAGGAGGTGTGGTGCGATATCTTTCCCTTGACACCAGGTCATGTATGCTTGGGTGCCGATTGGTTTGCACAACATAGAGTTCCAAATGTGCTAAATTGGCCTAAGGTTATAGTGGACCATTGGGGAAATTATCTCTTTACCTCAATTATTCTCAAACCGCAAGGAGATGTGATCACTTACTCCAAGCCGAATGATTATGAGAGACAAAAGATTGAGAGGAGTAAGGGTGTGAAAGGTGGTAATCCGAGAGTGAAAAAAGGAGAGGTTGTGTGGAGTGAAGTGAGGGGGTTGCCACCAAATCATGCTAACTATGTTTGTCCTTTTCTTTCTAAGGACATTTGTGTAGGTACCAACATGGCAAGCGGCGAAGCACAAGGCCAAGGAGAAGTTACTGCCGAAGCATGTGGGAAACCTTCACACCATGGCAAAGAAGAATTTACTCAAGAACTTCAAGGTAAAATCGCTTACTCTTACACTTTTGTGCATGAGAATGATAATTGTGTGACTAGTAGCCCATTGAGTGTGAGTAGTAGCTTACCTATTTGTGAGTCTATTGATTCTTTGCCTATTGTTGATGATGTACTTGTTGGGAGTGTGGATACACTAGTTGATCCTATTGATGATCGAATTGACTCTTTTTGTAAGGTCAATTTAAGTCCACCTAGTGTTGAAGCCAATATGTTGAATGATGGTACATCATCTTGTGGGAATTGTGTTGATCAACTTATGTGCGGAATTTGTCCACCACTTGAGGATATGTGTGATGTGTTTAATGGATCTCAAGTGAATGATTATATTGAAAATATTGATCAAATAAATAGGAGTGACCCCTTTAGTATGACCTCTAGTAAATGTTCTACTCTCGGTTTTACTCATAGGGATAATCATGTGCTTGAAACATCTTTGATACTTGATAATGATCTTTTAGAGAATGGATTTGCATGTTCTATATCCTCTTCATGGATAGATCCTTCTCTCTTTAAGTATAATATCTTGTTTGAAGATAATGAGTTCACTCCTAAAGAACCTAGTGGTGAGAATGACGTTGACGGTATAGCTTGTCTTGAAAGCTATAGCCTATATGCCAACCCACTATGGTGTAAAAACATTCCTCCTAAAGATGGAAATCTCTTCTTAGGAGATGAGAGTACTCTTAAGGGAAGGGAATGTGAGGTCTTGGAAAGGAATGATCAATTGGGTGATGATAATTTTGATTTGCTTGAATCTTAAGAAACCCAATAAGTTATTTTTCCTTGAAAATTGATTGTGGTTGTGATCCTTTGTATGACACGCCACCCATGTTTGATGACTATAAGGATGAATTGCTTGCTTGTAAAGACTTAAGTAATTATTCCTTGGACTTTAGTGGTGGTATGTGTCTACTTGAGGGTACTTCCATAGAAAGGGAAGGTGTCCATTATTTGGAAATTACTTCTTCTACTATGTGTGACCTTGTTGTTGAGAGTACTCATGGTGATGATGTTGAAACTGGTAGTGAGTACTCACATGAGGACACCTTAGTTGAACTTGACTTGAGTGATACCATTCTCCACTCTCTATTTGCTTTTGATGATATGTATGCTATTGTAGAGAGTATATCTTGTAGTTTGGGTGAAGCCTATGGGGAAAGGGAGTATTGTCTAGACCCGTGTCTATGGCTACTCTTTCTATTTGACCCCGGTGCCGAATATAGAAATGGTGATGTTGGCGCACCCAACTTGTTGCTTGGTCTACATGACAAGCAAAGTGTCAATCTTGAAAACCCGAGAGCAAAAGTGTCATTGTTTCCTTGGGGTAATGTTTCTAAATGTGCATCCTTGCTTGACACAATTGTGTTTAAATTACAAGAATCTCAACTTGTGGATGCCAAGTTCTCTATTTGCTTGAAGGAAAGAATGTGGATGTGCTTAAATGCTTTGTCTTCACCCTTGTATGCCTTTACACTTGATTCTTTCCTATACTACCTCTTTGCCTATGATGACATCCATGCTAGTTTTGGATTTGTTTTATGTAGAGGTAGGAAATTTGTTGGTTTGTCCACTTGTATGAATGATAATGCTAAATGGATCTTGTGGACATTAGAACCAATTGAGGCTCCACCCTTGGTGTGGTCTCTTGAAGAGATAAAGAAGCAATTGTGTCTTATGGCTCCTAAGATGAAGGTAGTTTTACCTTGTGGATTATTTGATGCCATTAGGACCTTTGTAGTTTCCTTATCTCTTGGTGCTTTAAATAGCCAAATCCTTTGTGCATATTTTAATAAGTTTTTAATATTTAATTCAAAGGATCCTTGGTTATATTGCAAGTATAAGCAACCTTGGCATGTTGAGATGATTTATTGTGCTAACCTAACCCTCATGCCATGAGGAGTTTGTATTTGTTTGTCCTTTCTTTGGCTTTGCAGGGTTTAGATTCGAGGTCGAATCCTTTTCAAGAAGGGGAGGATGATACAAGATAAATGGCCATCATAACTTTTGATGCCATCATTCGTGGCCAACACATGGAGAATCTGATTTTGGACACATAATAAAGCAAATTCGTGTGTGGAAGGTTGCTTGGAGGCTTTCCTTGATGACTACCCGAGGCTCCAAAGAATTGCAAGGGTTGAAGTGTGAAGAAGGAGTCCTTACACTCCATGACCGCCCCTTATTAAGGGTGTTTTGGTCTTTTTGTGCCTTTTCTTTACACTCCATAGGAGCCTCTTTTCATTAAGGGTAGTTTGGTCATTTGATGTAATAGTTATAAATAGGCTTCATTGGTCTTATTTTCTAGTTAGTTCATTATGGATATTTGAAAGACTTCTTCTTTTCTCTTTGAGAATGTAGTGTAGGGCTTGGAAAGGCCAAGTAGTGTAGGGCTTGGAAAACCCATTATTGATCCTTGCTTAGAAACGGTGGTTGTAAGGCGGAGTTAATTCCCTTAGCGGTCACCATAAGAGTTTGGTGTTGTTATTACGGGTCTTATCGTTTGATACACGGTTTGGTTCCTTCTTCTTGTAATCTCGTATGTCAAGCTATCTATCCTTCTTTTTGTAATCTTGTTAAACTTGTGTTTGTAATCTTGAAGTCTAGTGAAGCCGTGTGGGGCTCTTTCGATTCACTAGCACTTGTTGTTCAACTTGTTGTTCTTGTAATAGTTGTTCATCTTGTTGTTGTTGCTGAAATTTCGTATTGTGGGTTTGATATTGTATCATTTGGTATCAAAGCAAGACCGGTTGTGTTCCAACACAACCCATCTTGGGCTTGTTCTCGGATTAAACAAAAAAAAAAAAAAAAAAAAATCTGAAATCTGTCCATTGAAGACAAAACCGAGAATGTTGTTGTATGTTTAGATCTAGGTGTTATTTTGCTTGTTTAGTGTGTTTCTAGTGTTGGTTTCTTTCTCACCAACACTAAGGTGTCTAGATCTAAGAGTTGAGCTTAAAATATTGACCATTGTTGTGGTGACTTGAAAGGTGGACCGTAGGTTGTATGTTGTTGATGACAATTGGTGGTTTTGTGTTATGTTCTTGAAGAAGTTGATGTTGTGTTCTTGAAGGTTGTTGTGGTGTTCATCTTGTTCTTCATCTATTCTTACAACTTAAGACAACAAAGGTATAGAATAGATCCAAAAGGGGTTAAGACCAAAGTCAAAAGGTTGTTGGTGAAAGACTTGCACCCATCACTTTCTAGACTTGACAACCACTTTTCCTTAAAACATGGAACCTTGTTTTGTGGGATTAGTATAGTCAAATCTTACCTTTTTGAGTTTGAAAAGTTGAAAAGAATACAAGACTTTTACTTTCCCTCCAAAACACATTGTCATATAACAAGTTGTGTGAATATTGAAATTTCAGATTTGTGACAAAAAAAAAAAAAGAAGAAAACATCAACCAACCAAAGGCTGCCACGTCACCCCCAAGGACTGCCATGTCATCACTTCACCAAAATAGCTTAAGCTCAAATTTCAGATTCTAAGTTTCATTTCCTTGTTTCTTTAGTTTCATTTCTTGATTCTAGTACTAATTAACAACTAGTAATCACCTACTAGATTGTGAGTTGGTTTTTGAATCCGTTTTCTTCGTGTTTTTCGTTCTTTGTGTGCTTTTCTCATTTTGATTCGTTGAACTTCTTTGATTCAAGTTCATAAGTAGATTTTATTTGTGTCTTGAGTCGATCAAACAATAATCTATTCCGGTCGCTAAGTAGTGATTGACACCTTATTAACTACCGGAGTATAAGCAACTTTCAATATTCGCTGCTCCAATTGTGAGGATCACAAAGGTGAGTGTATACGAGTGTTGGTGAGGTGCTTTTACTACTAATCTTGTTGTTTATTTTGTAGGTACAAGGTGATTTAAGGGGAACATATCTTGGTAGCCTCGTATTATTGTGACTACAACATGGGAGACTATGATTGTAGTGAGGGATTTTATGGCTACGATGATGTTGTAGATTATGGGGGCTATGAATATAGCCATGATCAAGACATGGGCAGATTTGAGGGTTATGGTTTTGAGGGAGAACATGAGGTGAATGAAGTGCCAAGTTCTTATGATGAAGTTGGGGCATATGAGGAGTCTTACACTTCCCATTTCGAACCTCAAATTGGTGTAAGGTATAACCCCTCCCTTCGCAAAGCTTATGAGAGCCATGGTGAGAGTGCACGTGTGGAGAATGAAGATTCATATTCTTCACATTGTAGTACATTTTATCAAGGTCGAAGCGGTGTGAATAGTGTAGGTTGTCCCATGAGAAGAAGAGAGAATACATCTCCAAGGCCGAGGGGTACTCATGTGCCCTTGGGTTGTCCTAAACTCTACAATGTTGATCCTAGGAGAAGTGTTCACTCCGGAAAGGTAAGCATTGATGGGGTACCGGGCTGCCTCCTTGTGCTAGATGATTGGCGCCATAATAACTACATCATGCCACCAATGGTTGACTATTTAGGGTTGTTTCGAGAACCTTTACTTGTTCCATATTCCTTGGACGGGTATAAGGTTACCGAGAGAGTGAGGATTGTCTTCACCCAATTTGAATACTATGAGGAGGTGTGGTGCGATATCTTTCCCTTGACACCAGGTCATGTATGCTTGGGTGCCGATTGGTTTGCACAACATAGAGTTCCAAATGTGCTAAATTGGCCTAAGGTTATAGTGGACCATTGGGGAAATTATCTCTTTACCTCAATTATTCTCAAACCGCAAGGAGATGTGATCACTTACTCCAAGCCGAATGATTATGAGAGACAAAAGATTGAGAGGAGTAAGGGTGTGAAAGGTGGTAATCCGAGAGTGAAAAAAGGAGAGGTTGTGTGGAGTGAAGTGAGGGGGTTGCCACCAAATCATGCTAACTATGTTTGTCCTTTTCTTTCTAAGGACATTTGTGTAGGTACCAACATGGCAAGCGGCGAAGCACAAGGCCAAGGAGAAGTTACTGCCGAAGCATGTGGGAAACCTTCACACCATGGCAAAGAAGAATTTACTCAAGAACTTCAAGGTAAAATCGCTTACTCTTACACTTTTGTGCATGAGAATGATAATTGTGTGACTAGTAGCCCATTGAGTGTGAGTAGTAGCTTACCTATTTGTGAGTCTATTGATTCTTTGCCTATTGTTGATGATGTACTTGTTGGGAGTGTGGATACACTAGTTGATCCTATTGATGATCGAATTGACTCTTTTTGTAAGGTCAATTTAAGTCCACCTAGTGTTGAAGCCAATATGTTGAATGATGGTACATCATCTTGTGGGAATTGTGTTGATCAACTTATGTGCGGAATTTGTCCACCACTTGAGGATATGTGTGATGTGTTTAATGGATCTCAAGTGAATGATTATATTGAAAATATTGATCAAATAAATAGGAGTGACCCCTTTAGTATGACCTCTAGTAAATGTTCTACTCTCGGTTTTACTCATAGGGATAATCATGTGCTTGAAACATCTTTGATACTTGATAATGATCTTTTAGAGAATGGATTTGCATGTTCTATATCCTCTTCATGGATAGATCCTTCTCTCTTTAAGTATAATATCTTGTTTGAAGATAATGAGTTCACTCCTAAAGAACCTAGTGGTGAGAATGACGTTGACGGTATAGCTTGTCTTGAAAGCTATAGCCTATATGCCAACCCACTATGGTGTAAAAACATTCCTCCTAAAGATGGAAATCTCTTCTTAGGAGATGAGAGTACTCTTAAGGGAAGGGAATGTGAGGTCTTGGAAAGGAATGATCAATTGGGTGATGATAATTTTGATTTGCTTGAATCTTAAGAAACCCAATAAGTTATTTTTCCTTGAAAATTGATTGTGGTTGTGATCCTTTGTATGACACGCCACCCATGTTTGATGACTATAAGGATGAATTGCTTGCTTGTAAAGACTTAAGTAATTATTCCTTGGACTTTAGTGGTGGTATGTGTCTACTTGAGGGTACTTCCATAGAAAGGGAAGGTGTCCATTATTTGGAAATTACTTCTTCTACTATGTGTGACCTTGTTGTTGAGAGTACTCATGGTGATGATGTTGAAACTGGTAGTGAGTACTCACATGAGGACACCTTAGTTGAACTTGACTTGAGTGATACCATTCTCCACTCTCTATTTGCTTTTGATGATATGTATGCTATTGTAGAGAGTATATCTTGTAGTTTGGGTGAAGCCTATGGGGAAAGGGAGTATTGTCTAGACCCGTGTCTATGGCTACTCTTTCTATTTGACCCCGGTGCCGAATATAGAAATGGTGATGTTGGCGCACCCAACTTGTTGCTTGGTCTACATGACAAGCAAAGTGTCAATCTTGAAAACCCGAGAGCAAAAGTGTCATTGTTTCCTTGGGGTAATGTTTCTAAATGTGCATCCTTGCTTGACACAATTGTGTTTAAATTACAAGAATCTCAACTTGTGGATGCCAAGTTCTCTATTTGCTTGAAGGAAAGAATGTGGATGTGCTTAAATGCTTTGTCTTCACCCTTGTATGCCTTTACACTTGATTCTTTCCTATACTACCTCTTTGCCTATGATGACATCCATGCTAGTTTTGGATTTGTTTTATGTAGAGGTAGGAAATTTGTTGGTTTGTCCACTTGTATGAATGATAATGCTAAATGGATCTTGTGGACATTAGAACCAATTGAGGCTCCACCCTTGGTGTGGTCTCTTGAAGAGATAAAGAAGCAATTGTGTCTTATGGCTCCTAAGATGAAGGTAGTTTTACCTTGTGGATTATTTGATGCCATTAGGACCTTTGTAGTTTCCTTATCTCTTGGTGCTTTAAATAGCCAAATCCTTTGTGCATATTTTAATAAGTTTTTAATATTTAATTCAAAGGATCCTTGGTTATATTGCAAGTATAAGCAACCTTGGCATGTTGAGATGATTTATTGTGCTAACCTAACCCTCATGCCATGAGGAGTTTGTATTTGTTTGTCCTTTCTTTGGCTTTGCAGGGTTTAGATTCGAGGTCGAATCCTTTTCAAGAAGGGGAGGATGATACAAGATAAATGGCCATCATAACTTTTGATGCCATCATTCGTGGCCAACACATGGAGAATCTGATTTTGGACACATAATAAAGCAAATTCGTGTGTGGAAGGTTGCTTGGAGGCTTTCCTTGATGACTACCCGAGGCTCCAAAGAATTGCAAGGGTTGAAGTGTGAAGAAGGAGTCCTTACACTCCATGACCGCCCCTTATTAAGGGTGTTTTGGTCTTTTTGTGCCTTTTCTTTACACTCCATAGGAGCCTCTTTTCATTAAGGGTAGTTTGGTCATTTGATGTAATAGTTATAAATAGGCTTCATTGGTCTTATTTTCTAGTTAGTTCATTATGGATATTTGAAAGACTTCTTCTTTTCTCTTTGAGAATGTAGTGTAGGGCTTGGAAAGGCCAAGTAGTGTAGGGCTTGGAAAAGCCATTATTGATCCTTGCTTAGAAACGGTGGTTGTAAGGCGGAGTTGATTCCCTTAGCGGTCACCATAAGAGTTTGGTGTTGTTATTACGGGTCTTATCGTTTGATACACGGTTTGGTTCCTTCTTCTTGTAATCTCGTATGTCAAGCTATCTATCCTTCTTTTTGTAATCTTGTTAAACTTGTGTTTGTAATCTTGAAGTCTAGTGAAGCCGTGTGGGGCTCTTTCGATTCACTAGCACTTGTTGTTCAACTTGTTGTTCTTGTAATAGTTGTTCATCTTGTTGTTGTTGCTGAAATTTCGTATTGTGGGTTTGATATTGTATCATTTGGTATCAAAGCAAGACCGGTTGTGTTCCAACACAACCCATCTTGGGCTTGTTCTCGGATTAAACAAAAAAAAAAAAAAAAAAAAAATCTGAAATCTGTCCATTGAAGACAAAACCGAGAATGTTGTTGTATGTTTAGATCTAGGTGTTATTTTGCTTGTTTAGTGTGTTTCTAGTGTTGGTTTCTTTCTCACCAACACTAAGGTGTCTAGATCTAAGAGTTGAGCTTAAAATATTGACCATTGTTGTGGTGACTTGAAAGGTGGACCGTAGGTTGTATGTTGTTGATGACAATTGGTGGTTTTGTGTTATGTTCTTGAAGAAGTTGATGTTGTGTTCTTGAAGGTTGTTGTGGTGTTCATCTTGTTCTTCATCTATTCTTACAACTTAAGACAACAAAGGTATAGAATAGATCCAAAAGGGATTAAGACCAAAGTCAAAAGGTTGTTGGTGAAAGACTTGCACCCATCACTTTCTAGACTTGACAACCACTTTTCCTTAAAACATGGAACCTTGTTTTGTGGGATTAGTATAGTCAAATCTTACCTTTTTGAGTTTGAAAAGTTGAAAAGAATACAAGACTTTTACTTTCCCTCCAAAACACATTGTCATATAACAAGTTGTGTGAATATTGAAATTTCAGATTTGTGACAAAAAAAAAAAAAGAAGAAAACATCAACCAACCAAAGGCTGCCACGTCACCCCCAAGGACTGCCATGTCATCACTTCACCAAAATAGCTTAAGCTCAAATTTCAGATTCTAAGTTTCATTTCCTTGTTTCTTTAGTTTCATTTCTTGATTCTAGTACTAATTAACAACTAGTAATCACCTACTAGATTGTGAGTTGGTTTTTGAATCCGTTTTCTTCGTGTTTTTCGTTCTTTGTGTGCTTTTCTCATTTTGATTCGTTGAACTTCTTTGATTCAAGTTCATAAGTAGATTTTATTTGTGTCTTGAGTCGATCAAACAATAATCTATTCCGGTCGCTAAGTAGTGATTGACACCTTATTAACTACCGGAGTATAAGCAACTTTCAATATTCGCTGCTCCAATTGTGAGGATCACAAAGGTGAGTGTATACGAGTGTTGGTGAGGTGCTTTTACTACTAATCTTGTTGTTTATTTTGTAGGTACAAGGTGATTTAAGGGGAACATATCTTGGTAGCCTCGTATTATTGTGACTACAACATGGGAGACTATGATTGTAGTGAGGGATTTTATGGCTACGATGATGTTGTAGATTATGGGGGCTATGAATATAGCCATGATCAAGACATGGGCAGATTTGAGGGTTATGGTTTTGAGGGAGAACATGAGGTGAATGAAGTGCCAAGTTCTTATGATGAAGTTGGGGCATATGAGGAGTCTTACACTTCCCATTTCGAACCTCAAATTGGTGTAAGGTATAACCCCTCCCTTCGCAAAGCTTATGAGAGCCATGGTGAGAGTGCACGTGTGGAGAATGAAGATTCATATTCTTCACATTGTAGTACATTTTATCAAGGTCGAAGCGGTGTGAATAGTGTAGGTTGTCCCATGAGAAGAAGAGAGAATACATCTCCAAGGCCGAGGGGTACTCATGTGCCCTTGGGTTGTCCTAAACTCTACAATGTTGATCCTAGGAGAAGTGTTCACTCCGGAAAGGTAAGCATTGATGGGGTACCGGGCTGCCTCCTTGTGCTAGATGATTGGCGCCATAATAACTACATCATGCCACCAATGGTTGACTATTTAGGGTTGTTTCGAGAACCTTTACTTGTTCCATATTCCTTGGACGGGTATAAGGTTACCGAGAGAGTGAGGATTGTCTTCACCCAATTTGAATACTATGAGGAGGTGTGGTGCGATATCTTTCCCTTGACACCAGGTCATGTATGCTTGGGTGCCGATTGGTTTGCACAACATAGAGTTCCAAATGTGCTAAATTGGCCTAAGGTTATAGTGGACCATTGGGGAAATTATCTCTTTACCTCAATTATTCTCAAACCGCAAGGAGATGTGATCACTTACTCCAAGCCGAATGATTATGAGAGACAAAAGATTGAGAGGAGTAAGGGTGTGAAAGGTGGTAATCCGAGAGTGAAAAAAGGAGAGGTTGTGTGGAGTGAAGTGAGGGGGTTGCCACCAAATCATGCTAACTATGTTTGTCCTTTTCTTTCTAAGGACATTTGTGTAGGTACCAACATGGCAAGCGGCGAAGCACAAGGCCAAGGAGAAGTTACTGCCGAAGCATGTGGGAAACCTTCACACCATGGCAAAGAAGAATTTACTCAAGAACTTCAAGGTAAAATCGCTTACTCTTACACTTTTGTGCATGAGAATGATAATTGTGTGACTAGTAGCCCATTGAGTATGAGTAGTAGCTTACCTATTTGTGAGTCTATTGATTCTTTGCCTATTGTTGATGATGTACTTGTTGGGAGTGTGGATACACTAGTTGATCCTATTGATGATCGAATTGACTCTTTTTGTAAGGTCAATTTAAGTCCACCTAGTGTTGAAGCCAATATGTTGAATGATGGTACATCATCTTGTGGGAATTGTGTTGATCAACTTATGTGCGGAATTTGTCCACCACTTGAGGATATGTGTGATGTGTTTAATGGATCTCAAGTGAATGATTATATTGAAAATATTGATCAAATAAATAGGAGTGACCCCTTTAGTATGACCTCTAGTAAATGTTCTACTCTCGGTTTTACTCATAGGGATAATCATGTGCTTGAAACATCTTTGATACTTGATAATGATCTTTTAGAGAATGGATTTGCATGTTCTATATCCTCTTCATGGATAGATCCTTCTCTCTTTAAGTATAATATCTTGTTTGAAGATAATGAGTTCACTCCTAAAGAACCTAGTGGTGAGAATGACGTTGACGGTATAGCTTGTCTTGAAAGCTATAGCCTATATGCCAACCCACTATGGTGTAAAAACATTCCTCCTAAAGATGGAAATCTCTTCTTAGGAGATGAGAGTACTCTTAAGGGAAGGGAATGTGAGGTCTTGGAAAGGAATGATCAATTGGGTGATGATAATTTTGATTTGCTTGAATCTTAAGAAACCCAATAAGTTATTTTTCCTTGAAAATTGATTGTGGTTGTGATCCTTTGTATGACACGCCACCCATGTTTGATGACTATAAGGATGAATTGCTTGCTTGTAAAGACTTAAGTAATTATTCCTTGGACTTTAGTGGTGGTATGTGTCTACTTGAGGGTACTTCCATAGAAAGGGAAGGTGTCCATTATTTGGAAATTACTTCTTCTACTATGTGTGACCTTGTTGTTGAGAGTACTCATGGTGATGATGTTGAAACTGGTAGTGAGTACTCACATGAGGACACCTTAGTTGAACTTGACTTGAGTGATACCATTCTCCACTCTCTATTTGCTTTTGATGATATGTATGCTATTGTAGAGAGTATATCTTGTAGTTTGGGTGAAGCCTATGGGGAAAGGGAGTATTGTCTAGACCCGTGTCTATGGCTACTCTTTCTATTTGACCCCGGTGCCGAATATAGAAATGGTGATGTTGGCGCACCCAACTTGTTGCTTGGTCTACATGACAAGCAAAGTGTCAATCTTGAAAACCCGAGAGCAAAAGTGTCATTGTTTCCTTGGGGTAATGTTTCTAAATGTGCATCCTTGCTTGACACAATTGTGTTTAAATTACAAGAATCTCAACTTGTGGATGCCAAGTTCTCTATTTGCTTGAAGGAAAGAATGTGGATGTGCTTAAATGCTTTGTCTTCACCCTTGTATGCCTTTACACTTGATTCTTTCCTATACTACCTCTTTGCCTATGATGACATCCATGCTAGTTTTGGATTTGTTTTATGTAGAGGTAGGAAATTTGTTGGTTTGTCCACTTGTATGAATGATAATGCTAAATGGATCTTGTGGACATTAGAACCAATTGAGGCTCCACCCTTGGTGTGGTCTCTTGAAGAGATAAAGAAGCAATTGTGTCTTATGGCTCCTAAGATGAAGGTAGTTTTACCTTGTGGATTATTTGATGCCATTAGGACCTTTGTAGTTTCCTTATCTCTTGGTGCTTTAAATAGCCAAATCCTTTGTGCATATTTTAATAAGTTTTTAATATTTAATTCAAAGGATCCTTGGTTATATTGCAAGTATAAGCAACCTTGGCATGTTGAGATGATTTATTGTGCTAACCTAACCCTCATGCCATGAGGAGTTTGTATTTGTTTGTCCTTTCTTTGGCTTTGCAGGGTTTAGATTCGAGGTCGAATCCTTTTCAAGAAGGGGAGGATGATACAAGATAAATGGCCATCATAACTTTTGATGCCATCATTCGTGGCCAACACATGGAGAATCTGATTTTGGACACATAATAAAGCAAATTCGTGTGTGGAAGGTTGCTTGGAGGCTTTCCTTGATGACTACCCGAGGCTCCAAAGAATTGCAAGGGTTGAAGTGTGAAGAAGGAGTCCTTACACTCCATGACCGCCCCTTATTAAGGGTGTTTTGGTCTTTTTGTGCCTTTTCTTTACACTCCATAGGAGCCTCTTTTCATTAAGGGTAGTTTGGTCATTTGATGTAATAGTTATAAATAGGCTTCATTGGTCTTATTTTCTAGTTAGTTCATTATGGATATTTGAAAGACTTCTTCTTCTCTCTTTGAGAATGTAGTGTAGGGCTTGGAAAGGCCAAGTAGTGTAGGTGATACGGGTGGGACAAGCTGTCCAACAAGTACCCGACCATTCACACGAAGTCAAGCCCGGGAGTTACAAAAACTCCAAGCCGTATTCATGCAAATGGCCGTGTGTGAGTTGGTTATTGAACCACCTAAGGGCCTAAATGTTTTAAGGTGTGAAGATGGGCCTTGAAGTGTAATGTTTTTACACTCCATGGCCGGCTGCTCCACATGGCCCATAAGGTCATTTTTGTCTTTCATTTGGCTTGTAATATAAATAGACAAGCCTAGAATTATTTTGCCTTAGTTTTCTCATTGTAATTTCAAGACAAAGACTTGTAATATTTCACTTTCTCTCTCTCTTCCATTGGGAGGCAGATTCGGCCACAAGCTTGCTAGAAGGAAGCTTGTGTTGTGTTTTGGCTAGAAACTAGGGTCTTGAGGTCATTGAGTTCCTCTTGGTCCAAGTAAGAGCTTGGTGTTTATATTCAATAGTCTTAGGGTCCTCTCTTGATGTTAGGGTTCTTAGTCTCTTGAATATTATATGTCAAGTTATCTATCTTTTCATTATCTTGTTGTTGTTGTCTTTGAGATCTTGAAGTCTAGTGAAGCCGTGTGGGGCTCTTTCGATTCACTAGCATTGTTGCTTACTTGTTAATCTTGTGTTTGTTGGGTTTTCTTGTTGGTGTTGCTGAAATCGTGTGATACATACTTGATCTTGTATCATTTGGTATCAAAGCAAGACCGGTTGTGTTCCCACACAACCCATCTTGGGCTTGTTCTCGGATTAAACAAAAAAAAAAAAAAAAAAAAAAAAATCGGAAATCAGTCCATTGAAGACAAATCCGAGAATGTTGTTGTATGTTTAGATCTAGGTGTTATTTTGCTTGTTTAGTGTGTTTCAAGTGTTGGTTTCTTTCTCACCAACACTAAAGTGTCTAGATCTAAAAGTTGAGCTTGAAAACTTGACCATTGTTGTGGTGACTTGAAGTGGTTGAAAGTTGTATGTTGTTGATGACAAAAATTGGTGGTTGTGTGTTAGGTGCTTGAAGAAGTTGGTGAAAGTTGTAAGGTGTTCATCTTTTTAAAC
This sequence comes from Capsicum rhomboideum, assembly GCA_031232105.1. Taxonomy (NCBI): domain Eukaryota; kingdom Viridiplantae; phylum Streptophyta; class Magnoliopsida; order Solanales; family Solanaceae; genus Capsicum; species Capsicum rhomboideum. The sequence continues at coordinate 61,244,631 of CP124718.1, forward strand.
TTGTTCATCTTGTTCATCTTGTGGTGTTCAAGTTGCAAGACAAGTCATAAAGTTGTTGGTGAAAGACTTGCACCCATCACTTCCTAGTTGGCCAACCACTTTTCCTTAAAACACGGAACCTTGTTTTGTGGGATTAGCCTAGTCAAATCTTACCTTTTTGAGTTTGAAAGGTTGAAAGACTACAAGACTTTTACTTTCCCTCCAAAACACATTGTCATCTATAACAAGTTGTATGATTATTGAAAAATTTCAGATTTGAGATAAAAAAAAAAAAAAAAAAAAAAAAAAAAAAGAAGCAAAAACGTGTGGGACCACTTACATGCTGCCACGTCACTATAAGCTCAACTTTGGATAATTTTCTAGTTTCTAATTGTTGATTCTTAGTTTCCTTACTTGATTCTAGAACTAATTAACAAACTAGTACATTCCTACTAGATTGTCAATTAGTCCTTTGAATTCGTTTGTTCGTGTCAACGTTTACTTGAGTGCTTTTATCTTTTGAACACGTTGTTGTTTTTGGTCCTAGTCCTACAAGAGTTCTTTGAGTCTTCAAACAAGAATCCACTCCGGATAAGAGCTTACTCATACCTTAAAGGATTCACGGTTACTAGCCAATTTACAACACTTGTGGAACTCAAGCGTGTGGTGATCTAAAGAGTATAATACCTCGACAATGGAAGGGGCCACGTCCCATAACGTGGATACTAATGCACTTGACTCTATGAGGGTCACTCTTGAGGCCGTTACTCGGACACTTGAAAGGTTAAATTCGGACTTTGGGGCCGTGAGAGGGGACTTGGCAGCCATCAAGGGAGAAGTGTCGACTATTAGTGGGAGATTAGAACAAGTGGAGAGTCAAAGGAACTCTCGTCCTTCTACTCCTCTACATGTCTCAACCAATGGACAAGATAGGACTTCCTCCGCGACCATCACCCCCGAAACAGTCCATCAAATGCTAAATGCACCCCAAGCTCCACTAAATGCCGCAAGCCAAACCACCTATTTTCCTCCAAACCGTGACCCCAATAGACCAACGCATTTCCAGAATTCCCAAACCCCGCATGAGGGATTTGGACGTCAAATTCCACCACTAAATCCGAACCTTCCATTCCAAGCTCCATTAAACCAAAGACCACCACCCCCACAAAATCCAATACCCCCAAATCAAATTCCAAATAACCAAAACCGACCAGCCCACCTTGAGGAGTATGGTAGGGAGGAGTATGATGGGTACGGGGCCTTTGATGATACTTACATGAGGGAGGAGGAGGTGAGAGGGGGCAGAGGAGTTCAACGGAGATACCGTGGATATGAAGAAAGAGGAAACCGGCACCATGAGAGAGATGTGGGCATCAACACCATCAAGTTGAGTCTACCGCTCTTTAAGGGTGAGAGTGACCCCGAGGCATACTTAGCTTGGGAATCGGCTTGTGACAAAGTCTTCCAAGTTAATGATCTCTCGGAAGAAAAGAAAGGAAGTTATGCTATAGCTCACTTTGAGGGTTATGCTAACACTTGGTGGGAGTACGTCAAGCGGTTTGGTAATGCACTAGTTGACGGGCAGCCACCACCTTGGTATCGATTGAGATACTTGATGAGGCAAAGGTACCTCCCCGAGAGTTATCGCCATGAATTGCTTGCAAGGTTGTACAACTTACGTCAAGGTAACAAAAGTGTGATGGCATACTTTGATGAGTTTCAACAACTCATGTTAAACCTTGACCATCGTGGGGAGCAAATCAGTCATGATGTCATCCGGTTCAAGTGTGGATTGAACAAGGAGATCTCCACTCATTTGACACTTCACAAGTTTGATACCGTTGAGGGTATTTTCCAAGCGGCTATTGAGGTTGAAAAAGAGCTAAAGGAGAGGTCGTCGTTTAAGGCAAGGGTACCAGCCCCCTCGGGTTGGTCCAAAAACAAGGGGCAATCCAGCCTTCCAAGGCTGCCCGAGCCCAAGGCCGACCCCAAACTTCCTCCAAAACAAGAAGCTCACAAGTACCCTAACCCAAAAGGATTCCAATGTTTCAAGTGCCAAGGTTGGGGACATAAAGCCAATGAGTGTCCAAACCGACGCAATGTGATCCTTCGGGAAGGGAGGGTGTATTACCTTGGTGAGGAGGTGGGTCCCGAAAGGGGAGAAGATGAGGCCGAGCCTCAAGATGGAGAGGAACCCGAGAATGGGCCATATGATGATGAGGGCGAAGATGTTTACCCTCAAGAAGGGGAGTGTGTGGTTCCCAACTTTGTGGTTAGGCGCGTCATGATTAGTAAGGCGATAGATGACCCTAGTCAAAGGGAGAATCTATTCCATACTAAATGTCTTGTAAAGGGAAGTGTGTGCACCTTGGTGATTGATAGTGGTAGTTGCACAAATGTTGTTAGTATGGCTACGGTTAACTTCTTGAAGTTACCAACTACCCCGCACACTAGTCCCTACAAGCTACAATGGTTGAATGACTGTGGTGAACTAAAGGTCACAAGGCAATGTATGATACGTTTTAAGGTGGGAAACTACCAAGATGAAGTGCTTTGTGACGTGATACCAATGCAAGCGTGTCACTTGTTGTTAGGTAGACCTTGGCAATATGATAGGTCTACCAAACACGATGGGAGGACCAATCGATATACACTTGAGAAGGATGGCCGAAAGGTCACACTTCACCCGCTTTCACCCTCCCAAGTAAATGAGTGGCACCAAAAGATGAGAGAGTTGAAGGAAAAGGGGAAGAAATCTGAAAGAGGAGAAGAGGGAAGGGAAACCGTGGTTGGGGCAGTAGGGTCACCCGTGACTGCCTCAACTTCAAAGGGGGCTGAAAACGTGGTGATGTTAGCTAGAAAGAAGGAACTCTTCGTGGACCATGATGTGGGCACACCTATGTTGCTTTTGGCTCATTGTTTAAATACTAACCCCGCTAATTCTTCCATTTCCCCTTTGATTTCTTGTGTGTTGCAGGATTATGAAGATGTATTTCCTAAAGAACTTCCGCAAGGATTGCCCCCACTTCGGGGAATTGAGCACCAAATTGATTTGGTGCCGGGTTCACAACTTCCAAACAAACCAGCCTATAGGAGCAATCCCATGGACACTAAGGAGCTTGAGAGACAAGTTGAGGAACTTCTCAACAAGGGATACATCAAAGAAAGTATGAGTCCTTGTGCTGTTCCGGTGCTTTTGGTACCAAAGAAAGACGGAACTTGGCGCATGTGCGTCGATTGTAGAGCCATCAACAAAATCACTATAAGCTTAGAAGGAAGCAAGCGGGCAGATTCTATGAAGAAGTTACATGAGAAGGTGCGGCTTCAACTTGAGAAGAAAAACCAAGACATGGCAAGGAGGGCCAACAAGGGAAGAAAGAAAGTCATCCTTGAACCGGGAGATTGGGTGTGGGTGCATCTTCGGAGGGATCGGTTTCCATCCCAAAGAAAGTCCAAATTGATGCCGAGGGGTGATGGTCCATTCCAAGTGCTCGAGAAAATCAATGACAACGCCTACAAGATTGACCTTCCACCGGAATACCAAGTGCACCACACTTTTAACGTTTGTGATCTTTCTCTCGTGGAGGCGGTTGAAGACGACCAAGTGCTGAATTTGAGGCCAAATTCCTCTCAAGATGGAGAGGATGATACGGGTGGGACAAGCTGTCCAACAAGTACCCGACCATTCACACGAAGTCAAGCCCGGGAGTTACAAAAACTCCAAGCCGTATTCATGCAAATGGCCGTGTGTGAGTTGGTTATTGAACCACCTAAGGGCCTAAATGTTTTAAGGTGTGAAGATGGGCCTTGAAGTGTAATGTTTTTACACTCCATGGCCGGCTGCTCCACATGGCCCATAAGGTCATTTTTGTCTTTCATTTGGCTTGTAATATAAATAGACAAGCCTAGAATTATTTTGCCTTAGTTTTCTCATTGTAATTTCAAGACAAAGACTTGTAATATTTCACTTTCTCTCTCTCTTCCATTGGGAGGCAGATTCGGCCACAAGCTTGCTAGAAGGAAGCTTGTGTTGTGTTTTGGCTAGAAACTAGGGTCTTGAGGTCATTGAGTTCCTCTTGGTCCAAGTAAGAGCTTGGTGTTTATATTCAATAGTCTTAGGGTCCTCTCTTGATGTTAGGGTTCTTAGTCTCTTGAATATTATATGTCAAGTTATCTATCTTTTCATTATCTTGTTGTTGTTGTCTTTGAGATCTTGAAGTCTAGTGAAGCCGTGTGGGGCTCTTTCGATTCACTAGCATTGTTGCTTACTTGTTAATCTTGTGTTTGTTGGGTTTTCTTGTTGGTGTTGCTGAAATCGTGTGATACATACTTGATCTTGTATCAGTAGGGCTTGGAAAAGCCATTATTGATCCTTGCTTAGAAACGGTGGTTGTAAGGCGGAGTTGATTCCCTTAGCGGTCACCATAAGAGTTTGGTGTTGTTATTACGGGTCTTATCGTTTGATACACGGTTTGGTTCCTTCTTCTTGTAATCTCGTATGTCAAGCTATCTATCCTTCTTTTTGTAATCTTGTTAAACTTGTGTTTGTAATCTTGAAGTCTAGTGAAGCCGTGTGGAGCTCTTTCGATTCACTAGCACTTGTTGTTCAACTTGTTGTTCTTGTAATAGTTGTTCATCTTGTTGTTGTTGCTGAAATTTCGTATTGTGGGTTTGATATTGTATCAGAGAAGAAGAAGTCTTCAAATATCCATAATGAACTCCCTAGAAAATAAGACTAATGAAGCCTATTTATAACTATTACATCACATGACCAAACTACCCTTAATGAAAAGAGGCTCCTATGGAGTGTAAAGAAAAGGCACAAAAAGACCAAAACACCCTTAATAAGGGGCGTTCATGGAGTGTAAGGATTCCTTCTTCACACTTCAACCCTTGCAATTCTTTGGAGCCTCGGGTAATCATCAAGGCAAGCCTCCAAGCAACCTTCCACACACGAATTTACTTTATTATGTGTCCAAAATGACTTCATGACTTCCCCTACTCTCGGGCCTTCAAGGTGTCCAAAATCAGATTCTCCACGTGTTGGCCATGAATGATGGCATCAAAAGTTATGATGGCCATTTGTCTTGTATCATCTTTAAAGCAAATACCACCGCTGCTAACTCAAGATCATGTGTGGGATAGTTTCTCTCGTCTGGCTGCAACTGTCGTGAAGCATACGCTATGACATTATCGTGCTGCATCAATACACACCCTAGGACAACTCCGGAAGTATCACAATATACTGCATAACCTTCGGTGCCTTCCGAAAGCACCAATACCGGTGTAGGATTCAATTTATCTTTCAGCTCTTGGAAACTTTTCTCCCATGCCTCATTCCAATGAAACTTCACTGCCTTGTGTGTTAACTTCATTAAAGTGCAGCAATGGAAGAAAACCCTTCAACAAACCTTCGATAATAGCCTGCCAATCCTAGAAAACTACGAATTTCCATAGGCGTCGTAGGCCTTGGACGATTTTTCACCGAATCAATCTTTTGCGTATAACCCCGTATCCCTTCATCTGATACAATGTGACCCAAGAATGCGACGGATTTCAACCAAAATTCACATTTAGAGAACTTTGCATACAACTTACGCTCACGGAGAATTTGCAACACCTGTCGTAAGTGATTAACATCCTCTTGTGATTTTTAATAAACCAGGATGTCATCTATAAACACCGTCACGAACACGTCTAGAAATGGCATAAACACCCTATTCATTAAATCCATTAAAACAGTTGGTGCATTTGTTATTCCAAATGACATAACTAAAAATTCAAAATGGTCATACCGTGTTCGGAAGGCTGTCTTGGGTATGTCTTTTTCTCTTACTCTGGCCTGATGATAACCCGACCTCAAGTCAATCTTTGAAAAACACTTGGCGCCCTGTAACTGATCAAACAAATCGTCAATTCGAGGGAGGGGATATTTGTTCTTAATCGTTACCTTAATCAATTGTCGATAGTCAATGCACATTCTCAATGTGCCATCTTTCTTTCATACAAATAATACCGGTGCACCCCACAGGGACGTACTAGGTCTGATGAAGCCCTTGTCCAGCAAGTCTTTCAATTGCTCCTTCAATTCACATAATTCTTCTGGAGCCATTCTATACAGAGGAATAGAGATAGGCTGAGTGTCTGGAATTACATCGATGCCAAATTCTATTTCCCATTTTGGGGGAAAACCTTGAAGATCCTCTGGAAATACATCAAGAAATTCATTGAACACTGGAATCGACTGAGGAGTTAGTGGTTCCACATCAGTATCTTTCACTCGTACTAAGTGACATATGTACCCCTTGGCAATCATTTTCCTTGCTTTCAGATAGAAAATAAATTTCCCTCTCGGTGCCCCTACATCACCCTTCCATTCAAGAACATTCGTTTGTGGAAAATGAAAATGTACTTTCTTAGCTCGGCAATCTATCGTGGCATAACAAGAAGCCAACCAATCCATACCCATTATGACATCAAAATCCACCATGTCCAGTTCAATAAGATCAGCCAGTGTATCATGACCACACACAGTTACCACACAATTACGATATACTCTTTTTGCAACAATATATTAACCGACTGGTGTAGATAATTCAATTGACTTAATTAATAATTTTGGTGTTCTTTTAAATTTTGCAGCAATCAATGGAGTAACATATGACAATGTAGAACCCGGATCAATCAATGCATATACATTATATGAAAATATGGATAATGTACCTCTGACAATATCAGGAGAAGCCTCCGAGTTCTGCTGGTCCACTAGAGCATAACTATAATTCTGGACTCCACTAGTACTGGTTGCTCCTCTAGTACCTCTACCACGACCAACAGACTGCACACCTCGTCCTACAGAAGGAACCGATGATGAAGACGCAACAGTTGATCCCGTAGGTCGTGCTATACCACCCATGCTCCTCTGGGGACACTCTTTCATCATGTGGCCCGTCATACCGCACCAAAAGTAAGCATTCGTCCCTAACCGACATGTACCTGAATGAGTACACCCGCAGTGCTGACACTGCTGATGAGAAAATCCTGCTGCCTGCGATCCATGAATTCCACTACTCTGCCCAGATTGACCACCTTTAAACCCTCGGAATTGAGAGTGAGTGTCTACTGTGAAATAGGAGAATGATGGTCTAGGAAACATCCGAGGCCTAGCTTCTCCTTAGGACGCCATAGACTGCCCCATAGGTCTAGCTCTTTTAGACTGTCCTCTTTCAAATTCATGTACCCTTCTTCTCTGTCTCTGATCCTCCATTTTCTGTACGAAGGCCTGTATTCTGGCTATGTCCATATCTTTGTTCAAGGCAACAATAGTGCAGTCCCTTACCAAATATGGCTCTAATATGTCCACATATCGATGGACTCTGTCTGTTATTGTGGCCACTACATTCGGAGCATATCGAGCCAAGGAATTAAACTGAAGAAAATATTGTCACGACCCGAATCCCATTCGGGCCGGACTGGCACCCAAACCCGATGAGGCTCGAGAGAACCAATCTTTGCTCATGTACTCTCATATGAATGTTCGTGTATGAATATCATTTTATCTCATGTGATTAAATATCAATGACTGAAGTCATGGCAACATATGAAATATATGGAACCTGGTGTCAAAATGAACGTAAACATCTGACATTCAGCTTCCCACATACGTCTACAAAGCCTCTACAGATACATGCATGACAATGACAAACCTAGAGTCGGGACAACACCCCGCTCTATACTCATATACTATCTCAAACCAATATGCATAATGACTCAAAAAAGCCCCAGATCAACTGGAGCTCACCAACAATCTCGCATACTGCGGAGATCTACTAACACCTGTGCCTGCAGCATGTAAGATAATTCCCCCAAGAGGGGTCAGTACGAAGAAAGTACTGAGTATGTAAGGCCATATGAAACTATATAATACATAAGTACTTCCAAGAAATTAAGCGTAAGAGAATAGTCAATATGGATATACCTCCGTCCTGAATATGTGAAACCATGTTCATTACTTCCATTAGTTTCATTACTTCCATTATTCTTATCATTATAATTCTTATAATAACCTCCATATTTGTATTCATGCACGGGATATACTCTAATTTATTTTACAACTATCTTCATTATGCGGATCTCAATATAATATCGATCATCACCTTCTAGGTGGATTATAATATATAATATCGATCATCACCTTATAGGTGGATAATAATATATAATACCGATCATCACCTTATAGGTGGATAATAATATATAATACCAATCATCACCTTATAGGTGGATAATAATATATCATACCGATCATCACCTTATAGGTGGATAATAATATATACCGTTCATCACCTTATAGGTGGATAATAATATATATACCGTTCATCACCTTATAGATGGATAATAATATATACCGTTCATCACCTTATAGGTGAATAATAATATCATCTTGGACTTATACCCTTTTGACTGTGATCCATGCTCAATGAAACATAAAGTAACTGTATGCACATTACTTCTTTACAATCTTATTTCCTTAACATAGTTAAGAGAGTGACACATTAGAGATCATGACATTAATTAAGCACACCCTTATATACACATTTCACTTCACTCCTTTACTTCATGAGATCGACATCTTCACTTATGAGGAATAATTATATTAACTTGCACATCACCTCCCTTCTTACTCCTATGAGATTGGTACTTTTACATGTGAAAGATTGGTACAAGGATAATCATAACATTTAGACTTTGGAACGCAAACATACATTACTCTACGACTTTACTCTTGTAAGATTGACATCTCTACTTGCGAAGGATAGATACATTAACTTGCACATTACTTCTTTCATTACTTTTGAGAGGTTGGTACATTTGCTTGCGAGAGATTGATTCATTCACTTGTGAGAGATTGATATATTCACTCGTCATAACATTATTTGAAACACAACATCTTTGGAACTATTGGGACAATAGTCAATGCATAGGAGACATGTGTATAAACACTATTGGAACTATGGAACATAACATTATTGGGACTTTAGAACGTAACACTTTTGGAACCTTAGTGACAATGCTCAATGAATAAGACACATATGGATATCAACTGTTAACCAACCTGAGATGCGATACCTTAGAACATTTGGAACTTTTGACATATTAGCCAATGAACGTGAGTCAACCAATGAACATGAGTCAACCAATGAACATGAGTCATATGATTCACCATTAACCAATGAGTAAGAAACATATGAGTAACTCTAGCCAACTATCGGATACGGAATACCTTAGAGTATTTCGGAATCGAATGAGTACTATGACAATGTGAACACCATGTGCTACAGAAGGATATAGAAGAGTAACCTTACATACCTTTACTTCCAAGTATGAGTACACAAGTCTGTCTATGAAAGCAATAGTCCAGCTTCTTCCTTAGGTTTCACTCTACATTGCAAGTCCATAATGGAACTCTCGTTAACAACTATTTACCGTATAAGTGTACACAACGACAATAAGCTATATGACTGCCACATAACTTCATTCCACTCCTTACAATACAACTCACTGTATCACCATGCCAATAACACCATAACATTACACACATTAACCAAAAGATCATGCATCAATAGCATTTCACACTACACTTACTCTTTATGCTCTCCCATTAACATTCCGTCACATTTATTCTTATCAATTTGCCTCATAACAATATATGAACAACCATCCACATTTAATACAGTCCAACATGCCTCCATACGACACTTTAAAGTCATTAAAACGACATCACAAGTTGCTAATTACATCCAAAAAGGGTATAGGGGCCTTCGGGGATCAACTAGAGACAAAAACACACAAAACTAATTCTGGGGCTGACCTGGGCTTCCACCTGCGCCCGTAGGTGCCTCCGTCTGCGGGGGCGGATGCCCGTTTTGGTCCAAAATGGTCTTTTTGGGGTCTTTTTATGCAATGAATGGTCCATGATCTTACCAAACTTATTTTAACATATTTTTTATCATCTTAAACATCAATGAACAGCCATGGTTTTGCAACACACAAAAACATCACCAATACGACGTTGTCCCTTCACTTACACCACCAATTCCATGAACAAATTTGCTACAACAATTCCAAGTGTTACACATAAAGGAGAACAAAGTAAAGACATAAAAAAACCCTACATATTGATATTCAATCCACCAAATCCACCTCCTTCAAGACCACAAGTCTATTCTCAATTTTATAAGACAAAACTACTTGTCGATTTGAGCCAACATGTATTATTTCACACATAGCGAATTCCCAATACATCACCAACATGTTTTAAACCATATTCCATGCATATCATATATTAAACCATGAGACTAAATACTTACCAAAGCTTGGAAATGGATGATCTTGCCCTCAAATGGTTGCTTTAGGGTTTGGGTTGAGAGAGCAAATGTTGTAGAAAATTCTAGAATGGAACATGTGTGATACGGGTGGGGCAAGATCCATAAGTGCACGGCCTTTCACATGAAGCCAAGCTCGGGAGTTACAAAAACTCCAAGCCTTGTTCATGCAAATGGCCGTGTGTGAGTTGGTGAGTCAGCCACCTAAGGATCTAAATGTTTTTAAGTGTGAAGTGGGACCTTGAAGTGTAATAAGCTTACACTCCAAGGGGGAGGCTTCCAAGAGGCTAAACTTGTCATTTTTGTTTTCATTTTGGCTTGTAATATAAATAGACAAGCTTAGGGTCATTTTTGCTTAGTTTTCTCATTGTAATTTCAAGACAAAGACTTGTAATATTTCTCTCTCTCTCTCTCTTCCATTGGGAGGCAGATTTCGGCCAAGCTTGCTAGAGTGAAGCTTGTGTTGTGTTTTGGCTAGAAACAAGGATCTTGAGGTCATTGAGTTCCTCTTGGTCTAAGTAAGAACTTGGTGTTTATATTCCATAGTCTTAGGGTCCTTTCTTGATGTTAGGGTTCTTAGTCTCTTGAATATTATATGTCAAGTTATCTATCTTTTACTATCTTGTCGTTGTTGTCTTTGAGATCTTGAAGTCTAGTGAAGCCGTGTGGGGCTCTTTCGATTCACTAGCATTGGTGTTGGTTTGCTGTTTTGTTGTTGTTGTTGTTGGAATCTTTGTGTTGTAGCCTTGATCTTGTATCATTTGGTATCAAAGCAAGACCGGTTGTGTTCCAACACAACCCATCTTGGGCTTGTTCTCGGATTAAACAAAAAAAAAAAAAAAAAAAAAAAAAAATTCTGAAATCTGTCCATTGAAGACAAATCCGAGAATGTTGTTGTATGTTTAGATCTAGGTGTTATTTTGCTTGTTTAGTGTGTTTCTAGTGTTGCTTTCTTTCTCACCAACACTAAAGTGTCTAGATCTAAAAGTTGAGCTTGAAAACTTGACCATTGTTGTGGTGACTTGAAGTGGTTGAAAGTTGTATGTTGTTGATGACAAAATTGGTGGTTGTGTGTTATGTGCTTGAAGAAGTTGATGAAGGTTGTTGAGGTGTTCATCTTTTAAACTTGTTCATCTTGTTCATCTTGTTGTGTTTAAGTTGCAACACAAGTCATAAAGTTGTTGGTGAAAGACTTGCACCCATCTCTTCCAAGACTTGACAACCACTTTTCCTTAAAACACGGAACCTTGTTTTGTGGGATTAGCCTAGTCAAATCTTACCTTTTTGAGTTTGAAAGGTTGAAAGACTACAAGACTTTTACTTTCCCTCCAAAACACATTGTCATCTATAACAAGTTGTGTGAGTATTGAAAAATTTCAGATTTGAGATAAAAAAAAAAAAAAAAAAAAAAAAAGGAACAAGGAAGAAGCAAAAACGTGTGGGACCACTTACATGCTGCCACATCACTATAAGCTCAACTTTGGATATTATTCTAGTTGCTAATTGTTGATTCTTGGTTTCCTTTACTTGGTTCTAGAACTAATTAACAAACTAGTACATTCCTACTAGGTTGTCAATTAGTCCTTTGAATCCGTTTGTTTGTGTCAACGATTACTTGAGTGCTTTTATCTTTGAATACGTTGCTATTTTTGGTTCTAGTCTGACAAGAATTCTTTGAGTCTTCAAGCAAAAATCCACTCCGGATAAGAGCTTACTCATACCTTAAAGGATTCACGGTTACTAGCCAATTTACAACACTTGTAGAACTCAAGCGTGTGGTGATCTAAAGAGTTTAACCTTGACAATGGAAGGGACCACGTCCCATAACGTGGATACCAATGCACTTGACTCTATGAGGGTCACTCTTGAGGCCGTTACCCGGACACTTGAGAGGTTGAATTTGGAATTTGGGGCCGTGAGAGGGGACTTGGCAGCAATCAAGGGAGAGGTGTCGACTATTAGTGGGAGGTTAGAACAAGTGGAGAGTCAAAGGAACTCTCGCCCTTCTACTCCTCTACATGTTTCTACCAATGGGCATGATAGGACTTCCTCCGCAACCATCACTCCCGAAACAGTCCACCAAATGCTAAATGCACCTCAAGCTCCACTAAATGCCGCAAGCCAAACCACCTTTTTACCTCCTAACCGTGGCCCCAATAGACCAACGCATTTCCAGAATTCCCAAGTCCCGCATGAGGGATTTGGACGTCAAATTCCACCACTAAATCCGAACCTTCCATTCCAAGCTCCATTAAACCAAAGACCACCACCTCCACAAAATCCAATACCCCCAAATCAAATTCCAAATATCCAAAACCGACCAGCCCACCTTGAGGAATATGGTAGGGAGGAGTATGAAGGGTACGGGGCCTTTGATGATACTTACATGAGGGAGGAGGAGGTGAGAGGGGGCAGAGGAGTTCAACGGAGATACCGTGGATATGAAGAAAGAGGAAACCGACACCATGAGAGGGATGTAGGCATCAACACCATCAAGTTGAGTCTACCTTTCTTTAAGGGTGAAAGTGACCCCGAGGCATACTTAGCTTGGGAATCGGCTTGTGACAAAGTCTTCCAAGTTAATGATATCTCGGAAGAAAAGAAAGGAAGTTATGCTATAGCTCACTTTGAGGGTTATGCTAACACTTGGTGGGAGTACGTCAAGCGGTTTGGTGATGAACTAGTGGATGGGCAGCCACCACCTTGGTATCGATTGAGGTACTTGATGAGACAACGATACCTTCCCGAGAGATATCGCCATGAGTTGCTTGCTAGATTGTATGGCTTGCGTCAAGGTAACAAGAGTGTGATGGCCTACTTTGATGAGTTTCAACAACTCATGTTGAAGCTTGATCATCGTGGGGAGCAAATCAGCCACGACATTATCCGGTTCAAGTGTGGGTTGAACAAAGAGATATCCACTCATTTAACCCTTCACAAGTTTGAAACCGTTGACGGTATTTTCCAAGCGGCTCTTGAAATTGAGAGGGAACTTAAAGAGAGATCATCTTTCAAGGTTAGGGGACAAGCCCCCTCGGGTTGGCCCAAAAACAAGGACCAACCCGCCACTACAAGGCTGCCCGAGTCCAAAACAGTCCCCAAATTTCCTCCAAAACTGGAGGCTCACAAGTATCCTAACCCAAAGGGATTCCAATGTTTCAAGTGCCAAGGTTGGGGGCATAAGGCCAATGAATGTCCAAACCGACGCAATGTGATCCTAAGGGAAGGGAGAGTGTATTACCTTGGTGAGGAGGTGGGTCCCGAAAGGGGAGAAGATGAGGCCGAGCCTCAAGATGGAGAGGAAACCGACGATGGACCACACGATGATGATGGTGATGATGGTGAAGATGTTTATCCTCAAGAAGGGGAGTGTGTGGTTCCAAACTTTGTGGTTAGGCGCGTCATGATTAGTACGGCAGTAGATGACCCAAGCCAAAGGGAAAATCTATTCCACACTAAATGTCTTGTAAAGGGGAGTGTGTGCACCTTGGTGATCGATGGTGGTAGTTGTACAAATGTCGCAAGTCATGCTTTGGTTAATTTCTTGAAGTTACCAACTACACCACACTCTAGTCCTTACAAGTTACAATGGCTGAATGATTGTGGTGAATTGAAGGTCACAAGGCAATGTGTGATACGGTTTAAGGTGGGAAACTACCACGATGAAGTACTTTGTGACGTGATACCAATGCAAGCATGTCACTTGTTGTTAGGTAGGCCTTGGCAATATGATAGGTCTACCAAACACGATGGGAGGTCCAATCGATATACACTTGAGAAGGATGGCCGAAAGGTCACACTTCATCCTCTTTCACCTTCCCAAGTAAATGAGTGGCATCAAAGGATGAGAGAATTGAAGAAAAAGGGAAAGGAACCCAAAAGGGGAGAAAAGAGAGGGAGTTTCGTAGGTGGGGCAGTAGGTACATCGGGGACTGCCCCAACAGCAACGGGGGGAGGGACTATGGTGATGTTGGCTAGGAAGAAGGAACTTTTCATAGATCATGATGAGGGCACGCCTATGTTACTCTTGGCTCATTGTTTTAATACTAACCCCACTAATCCTTCCATGTCTCCTTTGATTTCTTGTGTATTGCAGGATTATGAAGACGTATTTCCTCAAGAACTTCCACAAGGATTGCCCCCACTTCGGGGAATTGAGCACCAAATTGATTTGGTGCCGGGTTCACAACTTCCAAACAAACCGGCCTATAGGAGCAATCCCATGGACACTAAGGAGCTTGAGAGACAAGTTGAGGAACTTCTCCACAAGGGATACATCAAGGAAAGTATGAGTCCGTGTGCTGTCCCGGTGCTTTTGGTACCAAAGAAAGACGGAACTTGGCGCATGTGCGTCGATTGTAGAGCCATCAACAAAATCACTATAAGGTATCGTCATCCAATCCCTAGACTAGATGATATGTTAGATGAGCTCCATGGTTCTTGTTTGTTTTCTAAAGTGGATCTTAGGAGTGGCTACCACCAAATTCGCATGCAACCCGGTGATGAGTGGAAGACCGCATTCAAGACCAAATTTGGTCTATATGAGTGGCTGGTCATGCCCTTTAGCCTTACCAATGCTCCTTGCACCTTTATGAGGCTAATGAATCATGTAATGAAGCCTTATATTGGAAAGTTTGTGGTGGTGTATTTTGATGATGTGTTGGTATATAGTAAATCTATTGATGATCATGTGATGCATTTGAGGTGTGTGTTTGATGTGCTCCGAAAGGAGAAGTTGTATGCCAACGTAGAGAAGTGTTCTTTTGGTGTTGATAAAGTGATTTTCTTGGGTTTTGTCGTGAGCTCAAGGGGTGTGGAAGTGGACGAATCCAAGATAGACGCTATACGAAGTTGGCCGACCCCTAAAACTATTGGAGAAATCCAAAGTTTCCATGGGTTGGCAAGCTTTTATAGGAGGTTTGTCAAAGGTTTCAGCTCCATAGCAGCACCCTTGACCGAGGTTATTAGAAAGGACCAACCCTTTAAGTGGGGGAGAGAGCAAGCTAAGGCTTTTGAAGCCTTGAAAGCTATGCTCATCTCGGCGCCTTTGTTGCAATTGCCCAATTTTGATAAGATGTTTGAAGTAGAGTGTGATGCTAGTAAAGTTGGCCTCGGGGCTGTTTTAATGCAAGAAGGCAAGCCCGTTGCTTATTTTAGTGAAAAGCTCAAAGGGGCAACTCTTAATTACTCGACTTATGATTTGGAGTTGTACGCCCTTGTTAGAGCTTTGGGCAATTGGCAACATTATTTGTGGCCTAAGGAGTTTGTGATACGAACGGACCACGAATCGTTGAAACACCTTAAGAGCCAAGACAAGTTGAATAGGCGTCATGCTAAGTGGATTGAGTTTATTGAGACCTTCCCTTATGTAATTCATTACAAAAGGGGGAAGGAAAATGTTGTGGCTGATGCGTTGTCTAGAAAGCATGTGCTTATTGCTACCTTGTCTTCGAAGTTGATGGGATTTGAGAGCTTGCGGATGTTGTATCCCGAGGATCCTACCTTTGCTCCTATTTATAGGGAATGTGAAGAGTGGGGAAGGGACCGATGGCTTAAGGAGAATAGCAATTCCTCCTACTCTCGATTTGATGGCTATTTGTTCAAAGGGAGGAGGTTGTGTGTTCCTTCTAGTTCATGGAGGGAATTGTTTGTGAGAGAGGCACATGATGGTGGCCTCATGGGGCATTTTGGGGTTGACAAGACCCTCGGTATCTTAGAGGAACAATTCTATTGGCCCAAAATGCGCAAGGATGTTGCTAAAATTTGCGGCCAATGTGTGGATTGCCGGTGTGCAAAATCCCGCCTCCGACCTCAAGGATTGTACACCCCACTTCCCACTCCCCTTAGCCCTTGGTTAGATATTTCGATGGACTTTGTTTTGGGGCTACCAAGGACTAGAAAGGGTCGAGATAGCATTTTTGTTGTTGTTGATAGATTCTCCAAAATGGCTCATTTCATTCCATGTGCTAAAACTGAAGATGCTCCTAGTGTAGCTTCATTATTTGTTGAACATGTTGTAAAGCTTCACGGAGTCCCAAGGACTATTGTGAGTGATAGGGACTCAAAGTTCCTAAGTCTCTTTTGGAAGTCCATGTGGGGTAGGCTTGGAACGAAGTTGCTTTTCTCCACGTCTTGCCACCCACAAATCGATGGCCAAACGGAGGTAGTAAATAGAACCTTAGGGTCTATGCTACGTTCTATGGTTAAAGGTAAACTGACTTCATGGGAGGATCACCTACCTTTGGTGGAATTTGCATACAATCGGGTAATACATTCAAGTACGGGAATGACTCCCTTTGAGTGTGTTTATGGCTTGAATCCCCTTACCCCTTTAGATCTCACTCCTTTGTCTAGTGATCTCATGACAAGTTTAGATGGATGCAAAAGAGCCGAGGCAATGAAAAAGGTGCATGAGAAGGTGCGGATCAAGCTTGAAAGGAAGAACCAAGAGGTTGCAAAAAGGGTAAACAAAGGACGAAGAAGGCTTGTGCTTGAACCCGGAGATTGGGTGTGGGTGCATCTTCGAAAGGATCGATTTCCATCTCAAAGAAAGTCCAAATTGCTGCCTAGGGGTGATGGTCCATTCCAAGTACTTGAGAGAATCAATGACAACACCTACAAGATTGACCTTCCACCGGAATATCAAGTGCACCACACTTTCAATATTGGTGACCTCTCTCTCGTGGATGCGGTTGAAGATGACCAAATGCTGAATTTGAGGTCAAATTCCTCTCAAGATGGAGAGGATGATACGGGTGGGGTTGATCCACAAGTGCACGGCCTTTCACACGAAGCCAAGCTCGGGAGTTACAAAAACTCCAAGCCTTGTTCATGCAAATGGCCGTGTGTGAGTTGGTGAGTCAGCCACCTAAGGATCTAAATGTTTTTAAGTGTGAAGTGGGACCTTGAAGTGTAATAAGCTTACACTCCAAGGGGGCGGCTGCCAAGAGGCTAAACTTGTCATTTTTGTTTTCATTTTGGCTTGTAATATAAATAGACAAGCTTAGGGTCATTTTTGCTTAGTTTTCTCATTGTAATTTCAAGACAAAGACTTGTAATATTTCTCTCTCTCTCTCTCTTCCATTGGGAGGCAGATTTCGGCCAAGCTTGCTAGAGTGAAGCTTGTGTTGTGTTTTGGCTAGAAACAAGGATCTTGAGGTCATTGAGTTCCTCTTGGTCTAAGTAAGAACTTGGTGTTTATATTCCATAGTCTTAGGGTCCTTTCTTGATGTTAGGGTTCTTAGTCTCTTGAATATTATATGTCAAATTATCTATCTTTTACTATCTTGTCGTTGTTGTCTTTGAGATCTTGAAGTCTAGTGAAGCCGTGTGGGGCTCTTTCGATTCACTAGCATTGGTGTTGGTTTGCTGTTTTGTTGTTGTTGTTGTTGGAATCTTTGTGTTGTAGCCTTGATCTTGTATCAATGTTTGATGATATGAATAAAATCTGATTTTTCATGCTTTATATAGGCCCTCAAGTTTCTTCTTATCCAATTCTCAATATTAATTATCTTGTTTGAATGGGTCAAATGGAAGAATGGATCTTTTTCTCCATTTAGGCCATGCATTTGGGCTTAAATGGAGCCCATTTGCATATATTAATTTGGCCCAACAACTTCATGTACAAATCCTCTAAAATCTCATGCATGTTTAATTAATTCCATGTATATCACGGGAATCAATTTGATTCGGAAATCTAAGGGGTGTTACACCTCCTACGAAGGTCTAACCCCATATACTAGGCCCAATATCCATTACCTCATCAATAACATTACAAAATACATACTTTTGGCTTTCGACACTTAAGTAAACATTGTTCAATGTCGTCGAGTAGGGTTTGGTAGGTACGGGGTGTTACATATATTCTCTAACACTCATATTCCCTTGACGTAGATTTAGAAACTGGTCTACATGTGCCTCCCAGATCTCATATGAGAGGTAATGATCAAGGAATGCCATTTTAAATTCTTCCCAACCAGCTGGAAGTGCATCAATAGCCCTCGATTTTTTCCAGTCTTCATACCACAATATAGCTTCACCTTTCAATCTATAGGCCGTAAGCTCAACTGTTTCAACACCAGTCACGTGTATAACATCTAGAGCCCTCTGGATTTGATCCATGGAGTCCTGTGGATCTGCTTTTGGATCTGACCCAGTGAATATAGGAGGGTATAATTTCAGAAAGTCCTGTGTCCTGCGACTCACCACTCTAGCCGCATCATCCTCATTTGTCGTTGGACCAGCTCATCCTTGACTTTGTGCAGCAACTATCTGAGTCAACATATGCACTGCATTTCTTAAATCCTGGTCAGTGGCATTCATTGGCGGTTCTGCGGGTACTTCTCTACCTCTTGGCTCTTTCGGAGCTGGAAAAGTAGAAGAAGACCGCTATGCAATTTCAGTGTTAGCTCCACCTTGACTAGCTTGGTCAGGTGGTGATTTACTCATTCCTTCATCGGTAAGCATATCTACATGCTTACTTTTACCTCTACCTCTTCTTGTCATCGGCATATTACTATAACAAGGAGAATCAATTCCAATGATTAGATACGATTCCACTTACCACATTAGCTCTATTGCACGATCTAAAAATGAAGAAAAGAAACAACTCCTAAATGTCCTGTAGCCTCCTACTTATAAATGTGGTGCACAACACATCCATAAACCAGACTCTACTCAGACACGACTTTGTAGACACCTTAAGACGACCTGCTCTGATACCACTTTTGTCACACCCCGAATTCCAACGGGGCGGACTGGTACCCGAAGCCGATGAGGCCCGAGAGAACCAATCTTTGCTCATGTCCATTCATATGCATGTCATAGATATATAAGATACCATTAGCGGAAGTCATGGAAACATGTAATATATACATATATGAAACTTGGCCGTTAGGGCCACCAAGTCAAAGTGGACACACATCCCCTACATTCATATTCCCACATACGTCTACAAAGCCTCTAACATATGCATACACAAAACCAACTTAAAGTTGGGACAAGTTCCCGTTTTATACAACATTTACAATACCAAAACAAATGTACAACTGTGACTCGGAAAGCCCCAAACCAACTGGAGCTCACCAAAGATCTGCAAATGACCGGCAACCTACTGTGGAGGTTTACTAGCACCTGTACCTGTAGCAGGTAAGGTAAGTCCCCCAAGGGACGTCAGTACGAAGAATATACTGAGTATGTAAGGCTCAAATGAAACTATATGATATAAGTACTTCAATGAAATAAGAGAATAGACAATATGGATAAACCATCACTCTGTATATGTGGAACCATGTACATTGCTTTCATTCATTTCTTTGCTTCTATAATCATTCATCATCACTTGTACTATATCGTACCCGAGCCCCAACTGATCAGTAGGTCTTAACATAACATAATGTTATGTTGGGATTGGCTCGAGCTAGGCTTATACCTCTAAGGATACCACCCATAAATCAATACATCAGGCTCGGCTCGAGCTAGGTTATTACCTCTAGAGCTGCCACCCATCAACCCATATATCAGGTTAGGCTCGAGCTAGGTTCTTACCTCTAGAGCTACCCCCTGTCAGGTTCGGTCCGAGCTACGTTTGTACCTCTAGGACTACCCCCTGATCCCATAATCTCGAGATCGGCTCGAGCTAGGCTTATGCCTCTAAAGCTACCACCCATACTCTTGTAACCAACAACTATGTATTACTTCATTTCTTTACTTTTGAGAGATTGATATAATGATATTCATAATATTATTGGAGCTTTGGAACATAACACTATTGGAACTTTGGAAAATGTCCGCAAATTATGTAACACATGAGCAACATTTGATCAATGAATGAGGAACATGCGACTAACAATGGATGACAACCTGAAATGAAATACCTTAGAACATTTCAGAATGGAACAAGTACAATGACAATGCGAACATACTATGTGCTGCAGAAGGATATGGAAAGAGGAACCTTACATACCTTATCTTCCCAAAATGAATACACAATCTGATACACGACAAATGGCCATCATAACTTTTGATGCCATCATTCGTGGCCAACACGTGGAGAATCTGATTTTGGACACCTTGAAGGCCCGAGAGTATGCATGGGGAAGTCATGAAGTCATTTTGGACACATAATAAAGCAAATTCGTGTGTGGAAGGTTGCTTGGAGGCTTGCCTTGATGACTACCCAAGGCTCCAAAGAATTGCAAGGGTTGAAGTGTGAAGAAGGAGTCCTTACACTCCATGACCGCCCCTTATTAAGGGTGTTTTGGTCTTTTTGTGCCTTTTCTTTACACTCCATAGGAGCCTCTTTTCATTAAAGGTAGTTTGGTCATGTGATGTAATAGTTATAAATAGGCTTCATTAGTCTTATTTTCTAGTTAGTTCATTATGGATATTTGAAAGACTTCTTCTTCTCTCTTTGAGAATGTAGTGTAGGGCTTGGAAAGGCCAAGTAGTGTAGGTCTTGGAAAAGCCATTATTGATCCTTGCTTAGAGACGGTGGTTGTAAGGCGGAGTTGATTCCCTTAGCGGTCACCATAAGAGTTTGGTGTTGTTATTGCGGGTCTTAGGGGTCTTATTGTTTGATACACGGTTTGGTTCCTATTTCTTGTAATCTCGTATGTCAAGCTATCTATCCTTTTTTTTTTGTAATCTTGTTAAGCTTGTGTTTATAATCTTGAAGTCTAGTGAAGCCGTGTGGGGCTCTTTCGATTCACTAGCACTTGTCGTTCAACTTGCTGTTCTTGTGATAGTTGTTCATCTTGTTGTTGTTGCTGAAATCTTGTGTTGTGGGTTTGATCTTGTATCACAATCCTAAATGTGAATACAATAGTCCATCTCCTTTCTTACGTTTCACTCTACAACACAAGTACATAACGGAGTTTACATTAACCACCAACTACCTTACAAATGCATATGACGACAATGAGTTACATTATTGCCTTAAAATGTCATTTCCCCCTTGACAATACCATTTATGAAGTTATCATACCAACAATACCACAACATAAATACATTGACCAATACATCATAAACCAATAGCATGTCACACCAAGTTCATACTTTACACTTCTACATCAACACAACATCACAATTACTCCATCAAGTCACCTCAATACACTTCATAACAACATATCGACAACAATCCCACAATTTATACTCATATAAAAATAACAAGTTAAGGAACATAACCACACCATACATGTTGATACTTCATCCATACCATGCACTTTCATCAAAACCCCATGTCTCCTTTCAAGTTTAAATCACCTAGATGACACATCTTTTAACAAAACGCAAAAGTGCATTACCTACACTTTTAGACATAACCATCATGATCTACATACTCTCCCATGCATATAATATACTAATCCATAAGACTAATCACTTTCCCAAACTTTCAAAATGAGTCATCTTGTCCAAAGAGATGGCTTAGGGTTTGAGGGCTTGAAGAAATATCTTGTAGAAATGTCTAGAATGGCATGTGTGCTTTGTGGAAATAAAATCTGATTTTTTCCACATAATATAGGACCTCAAGTCATACTTAGCTACTTCCTTGCATTAAATGCCATAATCCCTTGGTCAAAGTGGAAGAATGGGTCATTTGCCCTTTTGGGCCATGCCTTTTAATCCATTTTGGGCCTTAAATTGAGCCTATTTACACATATCAACTTAGCCCATCAATTTCAATGTGTAATACTCCCATTATCTCATGTTTAAATAATTCCATAATGTCAAGATAATATTCAACTCGCGAGATTCATAGTCGTAGCCTCAATCCTCAAGAATATGCGATTTTTGCCACTCATGGCTTAATTTAATATAATTTGATAAAATACTTGTGACTACGAATTAACCCCAACTTGGATGCCAAACTCGCTCGAGAGTATTCCTACTAAGATGGATTAATGATACCATAACTCAAAAGTCTTATTTATAAAATAATAGTCGAAGAAAAATTTTGGCGAAAAGAAACCCGACACGCCGCCTGGCGCGCCCCAATGCTGCCTATGCCAAAAAAATTTCTGGGATAGGCGGCCTGGCACGCTTCCTGGCGCGCCCCAGTACTGCCTGTGCCAAAAGAATTTTGGCCAAAAGCGACTTGGCATGCCCCTGGGCGCTCCTACACTTAAAATGTGATTTTCTTCCTTTCTTCGACTTTTCTTTGCGGACGTTAGTACTATATCAATAGTCCATCAAAACCAATACAAAATATGCACTTATTGCTCTCAAAACTAAGGTAAACATGGGTCAAATACGACATATAAAGATGCCCTAGATCACCAAGCAAGTAGAGTGGTCAGGTACGAGGTGTTACATTTTCATAGTGTTAACTTTGTAGGGATGTATTCTTTAACCCCTCCCCCCTTCACTGTGGATTTCACTATCTAAAACATGATGTCTTTGGGACTCAATTTTGCAATTATTGCCCGTATATGCTCCTTGTTTGTTCCTTTTTTGCTTCTTTCACCTAAAACACATCATATAAGTACCAAATACTCTTTTACCATTGATCAATTCGTCATTTATATCGTATTCCTTACAAGTTTATAAAGCAACGAAGAATAAAGTAAAGTAAAGGATGTAAAGTACATGATTCCACAAATTCACGCAAAGGTGGTCTTTTATCCTTGTCTATAAGGCGATATATTGATATCTGATTTCATTGAGCTCTTGTCTTACCTATGGTCACTTTATGCCTTACATAATACATTCTTTCATACTAATGTCCCTCATGGGGGACACTGTGTTTCATGCCACATGTACAGGTACTCCAGCTAGTAGACCTCCTTAGTAAGGAGCACTAGAAACTCACTTGCGGTTGGTGAGTTTCAGGTTGATTTGGAGCTTTACTAAGTATTTGGTATATATTTTGGTATTGTACAGCAGTTCAGGATAAGGCGGTGTCCTGACATGTTCGTCGATCATAAGGAGGCTTTATAGACTAATGTGTAAAGTGCAGTTATGTTTTGTCTCGTATCAGTTGTGGCCCCAACGACCAAGTCATGTATATGTGGTTTGGGCCTATCTATGTTGGTCTTTTATTACTATAGCTTATATATATTTGTCAAAGCCTCTTTACTATCATAGTTATTTACATGGACAGTAAGGCTATAAGTTGGTTCTCTCGAGGCTTTAGGGTGTCGGGTGCCTGTCTATCTCAATGGGATTTGAGGTATGACAAAAGTGGTATCAGACCAGGTCATCCTAGGGAGTTTACAATGCCCTGTGTTTGTAGAGTCTCACTTATAGGCGTGTTTTGTACCACATCTATAAGTAGGAGACTACAGGACATTTAGGAGTTGTTTCATTTTTTCATTCCTTAGATCGTGCAATAGAGCCAATGTTGTTGGTTGAATTGTATTTAACCTTGAATATTTTTTTTCTCTTAATATTGTGAAGATGCCAATTACAAGAAGGAGTAAGAATAAGAGTAGATGCAGATGTCAGAGAAGGGACCAATAAGTCCCTACCTAGACAAGCTAATCAAAGTGAGGCTCAAGATGAGTTTACAACACAAACTTCTTCTACTCCTCCACCTCCAGAAGAGCAAAGAAGGAGAGCAGTACCCCCAGAATCACCTATTAATGCTACTGAACTATATTTAAGAAATATGGTGCAATTGTTGTCTCATATAGTTACTGCACAAGGTCAACGACAAGCTGGTCCAACTATGGGTACTAGTGGTATAGATAGAGCAGTTAGTCTATGGACACAACATTTCCTCAAATTGGACCCTCCCTCATACCGGCTCAGATCCTAACGAAGACCCACACAACTTTATTGATCATATTCAAAGGGATTTGGATGTTATGCATGTATCTGGTAATGATATAGTTGAGCTAGCAGCATATAGATTAAAGGGGGTGGCTATATTATGGTATGAAGCTTGGAAAAAATCTAGGGGTATAGGTGCGCCTTCAGCTAGTTGGAAAGATTTTATAGCACCATTTTTTGTTCATTACCTTCCATTTGATATCTGGGAGGCCCGTGTAGATCAGTTTTAAAACCTTCTCCGAGGGTTATGAGCATGAGGGAGTACAATCTCCAATTTAATTCTTTGTCCAGGTATGCTCCTAATGTAGTAGATACTATGGAGGATAGAGTTCATTAATGTGGATAGATTGGATCCATATATGGTTAGAGATTGTACTATTTTTACTTAGAATAAAGGCATGGATATAGCAAGAATACAGACTTTTGCATAAAATATGGAGGATCAAAGGTAAAAAAGAAGGATACAAGAGAAGGAAAGAGGGCACTCCAAGAAGGCCAGATCTACGGGACAGTTTTTTCCATCTCAAAGTGAGTTCATGCCACCTCAATTTTTTGGTATACCACCTAGGCCATCATTTTCATACTCTACAGTAAGTGCTCCACCCCATTTCCAAGGGTTTAGGAGAAATCAATTTGAGCAAAGAAGTGTGAGTTAAGGTTCACAAGTAGCGGGGTACCAAGAGCAGGGAAGTGCAACCCTATTAAGCCCTCCTAGACAACTTTGTAAACAATATGGAAGTAATTATTTATGTGCATGTCAGCTTGGGACAAATACCTTTTATTAGTATGGCACACCAGGACACATAATAAGAGATTGCCCAAAAGGGGTATGGGTGACATGGCACGACCAACTGGATCGACTATTGCATTGTCACCATCGATGCCTTCTTTAGGTAGGGGTCAAAAGATGCCTACCAGTCATGATAGAGGTGGTAGAGAAGCAACTAGTTCTAGCGGAGTTTGGAATCATACATATACTCTAGCAGATCGACAAAATTTGTAGGCTTCTCCAGATGTGGTTACAAGTACATTGTCCATATTTTCACATAATATATATCCATTAATCGATCCTGGCTCTACCCTATAATATGTCACTCCATTGATTGCTGGAAAGTTCAAGAGAATACTGGAATAACTGGTTAAGCCATTTGAAGTGTCTACAGAAGTTGGCGAGCCTATTATTGCCAGAAGAGTGTATCGTGATTGCATAGTAACTATTTGTGATTTTGATACATTGGCTGACCTTGTTGAGCTAGATATGGTAGATTTTGATGTTATAATGGGTATGGATTGGTTGGCTTCTTGTTATGCCACAGTAGATTTCAGAACTAAGAGTGTACATTTTCATTTTCAAAAAAGGTAGTCCTTAAATGGAGGGGTAATATTGGGATACCAAAAGGTAAGTTTATTTCTTATTTTAAGATAAAGAAGATGATGTCCAAAGGATACATATGTTATCTAGTGAGACTGAAAGATATAGATTTGGAGCCACCAACTCTTCAATCTGTTCCATTGGTAAATGAATTTCTTGACTTATTTCCTAAATATCTTCTGGGTTTGCCTCCATAATGAGAAATAGAGTTTAGTATTGATGTGATTCCAGGTACTCAACCTCTCTACGTCCCTCCATATAGAATGGCCTAACAAAATTACGAGAGTTGAAGGAGAAATTACAAGACTTTCTCAAAAAGAGATTCATAAGGCTTAGTATATCCCCTTGGGGTACACCCATGTTATTCGTGCGTAAGAAAGATGGCACATTAAGAATGTATATCGACTAGCGACAACTGAATAAGGTGAAAATTAAGAACAAATGTCCCCTTCCTAGAATTGATGATTTGTTTGATCAATTATAAGGTGCTAAGTATCTCTCAAAGATCGACTTGAGGTCTGGCTACCACCAATTGAGGGTCAAAGAGAAAGACATACCCAAGATAGCTTTTCAAACACGGTATGGTCATTATGAGTTTTTAGTTATTTCATTTGGACTAACAAATTGATACAATACAAATGGCCATCATAACTTTTGATGCCATCATTCGTGGCCAACACGTGGAGAATCTGATTTTGGACACCTTGAAGGCCCGAGAGTATGCATGGGGAAGTCATGAAGTCATTTTGGACACATAATAAAGCAAATTCGTGTGTGGAGGGTTGCTTGGAGGCTTGCCTTGATGACTACCCGAGGCTCCAAAGAATTGCAAGAGTTGAAGTGTGAAGAAGGAGTCCTTACACTCCATGACCGCCCTTATTAAGGGTGTTTTGGTCTTTTTGTGCCTTTTCTTTACACTCCATAGGAGCCTCTTTTCATTAAGGGTAGTTTGGTCATTTGATGTAATAGTTATAAATAGGCTTCATTAGTCTTATTTTCTAGTTAGTTCATGATGGATATTTGAAAGACTTCTTCTTCTCTCTTTGAGAATGTAGTGTAGGGCTTGGAAAGGCCAAGTAGTGTAAGGCTTGGAAAAGCCATTATTGATCCTTGCTTAGAAACGGTGGTTGTAAGGCGGAGTTGATTCCCTTAGCGGTCGCCATAAGAGTTTGGTGTTGTTATTGCGGGTCTTAGGGGGTCTTATCGTTTGATACACGGTTTGGTTCCTTATTCTTGTAATCTCGTATGTCAAGCTATCTATCTTTTTTTTGTAATCTTGTTAAGCTTGTGTTTATAATCTTGAAGTCTAGTGAAGCCGTGTGGGGCTCTTTCGATTCACTAGCACTTGTTGTTCAACTTGTTGTTCTTGTGATAGTTGTTCATCTTGTTGTTGTTGCTGAAATCTTGTGTTGCGGGTTTGATCTTGTATCATTTGGTATCAAAGCGGAGGTCGCGGGTTCGAATCCCATTTGCACCATGCGCAGGTCCGAGGACGCACCTTTCCAAAGGGGAGAGGGTAGTGTGTCCCGGGTTGGCCGTGGTGAGGGTGTGGATCGGGTTCGTCCCCGCCTGATTCAGGGTGTATATGTGTGGGTTGCGCCTTCCACTACCAGCTATAGCTTTTAGTGGAGTTGGTTAGCGGTTCACCGTATCATTTGGTATCAGAGCAAGGCTGGTTGTGTTCCTACACTACCAATCTTGGGCTATCTCGGTCAAAAAAAAAAAAAAAAAAAAAAAAACCGAAATCTGTCAAAAAAAAAAAAAAATGAAATTTGTCCATCTTGTTGTCTTGGCCGAGAATAGTGATTGTGTGTTTAGATCTAGGTGTTATTTTACTTGTTTAGTGTGTTTCTAGTGTTGGTTTCTTTCTCACCAACACTAAAAGTGTCTAGATCTAAAGATGAGCTTATAATATTGACCATTGTTGTGGTGACTTGAAGTGGGCCGTAGGTTGTATCTTGTTGATGACCATTGGTGGTTTTTGTGTTATGTTCTTGAAGAAGTTGATGTTGTGTTCTTGAAGGTTGTTGTGGTGTTCATCTTGTTCTTCATCTATTCTTACAACTTAAGACAACAAAAGTTATAAAGTTGTTGGTTGTTGGTGAGAAGACTTGCACACATCTCTTCTTAGACTTGATAACCACTTTTCCTTAAAACACGGAACCTTGTTTTGTGGGATTAGAATAGTCAAATCTTACCTTTTTGAGTTTGAAAAGTTGAAAAAAGAGTACAAGACTTTACTTTCCCTCCAAAACCCATTGTCATCCATGAAAAGTTGTGTTTCATATTAAAATTTCAGATTTGTGACAAAAATATATATATATATATATATATATATATATTTTCGTGTGGGCCCAAGACCAATTGCATGCTGCCACATCACCATTAAGCTCAAATTTCAGATTCTAAGTTTCATTTCCTTGTTTCTTTAGTTTCATTTCTTGATTCTAGTACCAATTAACAACTAGTAATCACCTACTAGATTGTGAATTGGTTTTTGAATCCATTTTTTTTTCGTGTTTTTCGTTCTTTGTGTGTTTTTCTCATTTCGATTCGTTGAACTTCTTTGATTCAAGTTCATAAGTAGATTTTGTTTTGTGTCTTGAGTCGATCAAACAATAATCTATTCCGATCGCTAAGTAGTGATTGACGCCTTATTAACTACCGGAGTATAAGCAACTTCCAATATTCGCCGCTCCAATGGTGAGGATCACAAAGGCGAGTGTATACGAGTGTTGGTGAGGTGCTTTTACTACTAATCTTGTTTGTGCATTTTGTAGGTACAAGGTGATATAAGGGGAACATATCTTGGTAGCCTCGTATTATGTGACTACAACATGGGAGACTATGATTGTAGTGAGGGATTTTATGGCTACGATGATGTTGTAGATTATGGGGGCTATGAATATAGCCATGATCAAGACATGGGCAGATTTGAGGGTTATGGTTTTGAGGGAGAACATGAGGTGAGTGAAGTGCCAAGTTCTTATGATGAAGTTGGGGCATATGAGGAGTCTTACACTTCCCATTTCGAACCTCGAATTGGTGTAAGGTATAACCCCTCCCTTCGCAAAACTTATGAGAGCCATGGTGAGAGTGCACGTGTGGAGAATGAAGATTCATATTCCTCACCTTGTAGTACATTTTATCAAGGTCGAAGCGGTGTGAATGGGTATACTAGCTATAGTGTAGGTTGTCCCATGAGAAGAAGAGAGAATACATCTCCAAGGCCGAGGGGTACTCATGTGCCCTTGGGTTGTCCTAAACTCTACAATGTTGATCCTAGGAGAAGTGTTCACTCCGGAAAGGTAAGCATTGATGGGGTACCGGGCTGCCTCCTTGTGCTAGATGATTGGCGCCATAAGAACTACATCATGCCGCCGATGGTTGACTATTTAGGGTTGTTTCGAGAACCTTTACTTGTTCCATATTCCTTGGACGGGTATAAGATTACCGAGAGAGTGAGGATTGTCTTCACCCAATTTGAATACTATGAGGAGGTGTGGTGCGATATCTTCCCCTTGACACCAGGTCATGTATGCTTGGGTGCCGATTGGTTTGCACAACATAGAGTTCCAAATGTGCTAAATTGGCCTAAGGTTATAGTGGACCATTGGGGAAATTATCTTTTTACCTCAATTATTCCCAAACCGCAAGGAGATGTGATCACTTACTCCAAGCCGAATGATTATGAGAGACAAAAGATTGAGAGGAGTAAGGGTGTGAAAGGTGGTAATTCGAGAGTGGAAAAAGGAGAGGTTGTGTGGAGTGAAGTGAGGGGGTTGCCACCAAATCATGCTAACTATGTTTGTCCTTTTCTTTCTAAGGACATTTGTGTAGGTACCAACATGGCAAGCGGAGAAGCACAAGGCCAAGGAGAAGTTGCTGCCGAAGAATGTGGGAAACCTTCACACCACGACAAATAAGAATTTACTCAAGAGCTTCAAGGTGAAATCGCTTACTCTTACACTTTTGTGCATGTGAATGATAATTGTGTGACTAGTCGCCCATTGAGTGTGAGTAGTAGCTTACCTATTTGTGAGTCTATTGATTCTTTGCCTCTTGTTGATGATGTACTTGTTGGGAGTGTGGATACACTAGTTGATCCTATTGATGATCGAATTGACTCTTCTTGTAAGGTCAATTTAAGTCCACCTAGTGTTGAAGCCAATGTGTTGAATGATGGTACATCATTTTGTGGGGATAGTGTTGATCAACTTATGTGCGGAATTTGTCCACCACTTGAGGATATGTGTGATGTGTTTAATGGATCTCAAGTGAATGATTATATTGAAAATGTTGATCAAATAAATAGGAGTGATCCCTTTAGTATGACCTCTAGTAAATGTTCTACTCTCGGTTTTGCTCATAGGGATAATCATGTGCTTGAAACATCTTTGATACTTGATAATGATCTTTTAGAGAATGGATTTGCATGTTCTATATCCTCTTCATGGATAGATCCTTCTCTCTTTAAGTATAATATCTTGTTTGAAGATGATGAGTTCACTCCTAAAGAACCTAGTGGTGAGAATGACGTTGAAGGTATAGCTTGTCTTGAAAGCTATAGCCTATATGCCAACCCACTATGGTGTAAAAACATTCCTCCTAAAGATGGAAATCTCTTCTTGGGAGATGAGAGTACTCTTAAGGGAAGGGAATGTGAGGTCTTGGAAAGGAATGATCAATTGGGTGATGATAATTTTGATTTGCTTGAATTCTTAAGAAACCCAATAAGTGATTTTTCCTTGAAAATTGATTGTGGTTGTGATCCTTTGTATGACACCCCACCCATGTTTGATGACTATAAGGATGAATTGCTTGCTTGTAAAGACTTAAGTAATAATTTCTTGGACTTTAGTGGTGGTATGTGTCTACTTGAGGGTACTTCCATAGAAAGGGAAGGTGTCCATTATTTGGAAATTACTTCTTCTACTATGTGTGACTTTGTTGCTGAGAGTACTCATGGTGATGATGTTGAAACTGGTAGTGAGTACTCACATGAGGACACCTTAGTTGAACTTGACTTGAGTGATACCATTCTCCACTCTCTATTTGCTTTTGATGATATGTATGCTATTGTAGAGAGTATATCTTGTAGTTTGGGTGAAGCCTATGGGGAAAGGGAGTATTGTCTAGACCCGTGTCTATGGCTACTCTTTCTATTTGACCCCGGTGCCAAATATAGGAATGGTGATGTGGGCGCACCCAACTTGTTGTTTGGTCTACATTACAAGCAAAGTGTCATTCTTGAAAACCCGAGAGCAAAAGTGTCATTGTTTCCTTGGGGTAATGTTTCTAAATGTGCATCCTTGCTTGACACAATTGTGTTTAAATTACAAGAATCTCAACTTGTGGATGCCAAGTTCTCTATTTGCTTGAAGGAAAGAATGTGGATGTGCTTAAATGCTTTGTCTTCACCCTTGTACGCCTTTACACTTGATTCTTTCCTATACTACCTCTTTGTCTATGATGACATCCATGCTATTTTTGGATTTGTTTTATGTAGAGGTAGGAAATTTGTTGGTATGTCCACTTGTATGAATGATAATGCTATATGGATCTTGTGGACATTAGAACCAATTGAGGCTCCACCCTTGGTGTGGTCTCTTGAAGAGATAAAGAAGCAATTGTGTCTTAAGGCTCCTAAGATGAAGGTAGTTTTACCTTGTGGATTATTTGATGCCATTAGAACCTTTGTAGTTTCCTTATCTCTTGGTGATTTAAATAGCCAAATCCTTTGTGCATATTTTAATAAGTTTTTAATATTTAATTCAAAGGATCCTTGGTTATATTGCAAGTATAAGCAACCTTGGCGTGTTGAGATGATTTATTGTGCTAACCCTAACCCTCATGCCAAGAGGAGTTTGTATTTGTTTGTCCTTTCTTTGGTTTCGCAAGGTTTGGATTCGAGGTCGAATCCTTTTCAAGAAGGGAGGATGATACAAGACAAATGGCCATCATAACTTTTAATGCCATCATTCGTGGCCAACACATGGAGAATCTGATTTTGGACACCTTGAAGGCCCGAGAGTATGCATGGGGAAGTCATGAAGTCATTTTGGACACATAATAAAGCAAATTCGTGTGTGGAAGGTTGCTTGGAGGCTTGCCTTGATGACTACCCGAGGCTCCAAAGAATTGCAAGGGTTGAAGTGTGAAGAAGGAGTCCTTACACTCCATGACCGCCCTTATTAAGGGTGTTTTGGTCTTTTTGTGCCTTTTCTTTACACTCCATAGGAGCCTCTTTTCATTAAGGGTAGTTTGGTTATTTGATGTAATAGTTATAAATAGGCTTCATTAGTCTTATTTTCTAGTTAGTTCATGATGGATATTTGAAAAACTTCTTCTTCTCTCTTTGAGAATGTAGTGTAGGGCTTGGAAAGGCCAAGTAGTGTAGGGCTTGGAAAAGCCATTATTGATCCTTCCTTAGAAACGGTGGTTGTAAGGCGGAGTTGATTCCCTTAGCGGTCGCCATAAGAGTTTGGTGTTGTTATTGCGGGTCTTAGGGGGTCTTATCGTTTGATACACGGTTTGGTTCCTTATTCTTGTAATCTCGTATGTCAAGCTATCTATCTTTTTTTTGTAATCTTGTTAAGCTTGTGTTTATAATCTTGAAGTCTAGTGAAGCCGTGTGGGGCTCTTTCGATTCACTAGCACTTGTTGTTCAACTTGTTGTTCTTGTGATAGTTGTTCATCTTGTTGTTGTTGCTGAAATCTTGTGTTGCGGGTTTGATCTTGTATCACAAATGCACCAACAACTTTCTTGGATTTGATGAATAGAGTGTTCAAGCCATTATTTGATGTGTTTGTGACAGTATTTACAAATGATATTCTAGTGTATTCAAGATTAAAAGAGGACCATGCTAATCATTTGTAGTAGGTGTTATAGATTCTTTGTGATCGTAAGTTATATGCAAAGTTCTCTAAATGTGAGATTTGGTTAAAATAAGTGGCATTCTTGGGGTATTTTGTATTCGATAAAGGAATAAGGGTTGATTCTCAAAAGATAGAAGCCGTGAAGAACTAGCCAAGACCCACAACACTGATGGAGGTTCATAGTTTCTTAGTCTTGGTAGGTTATTATAGAAAGTTTGTTGAAGGGTTTTCTTCCATTTCTGCACCACTAAATAAGCTAACACATAAAGCTACCAAGTTTCAATAAAATGATGCTTGTGAAGGAAGCTTCTAAGTGTTGAAGAATAAGTTGTCTTCCACACCTGTATTGGTAGTTCCAGAAGGTACAGAGGGGTATGCACTATATTGTGATGCTTCGAAAGTGGGTCTAGGATATGTATTGATTCAGTATGCTAAGGTAATAGCCTATACCTCCAGACAGTTGTGACCACATTAGAGGAATTATCCAACACATGATCTTGAGCTAGCAACAATTGTATTTTCTTTAAATATATGGTGCCACTACTTGTATATGGTTCATGTTGACATATGTACTAACCATAAGAGTTTATGGTCGGAGCGGGACTTCTTTGGGAAAAAGAACTTAAATAAGTTTGTTTTTCTGAAGGAGTCGTCATTTTCTATCAAGAACGCTATGTCATTTTCAATCCCAATATATCTTCAAGTATAAGGGCTTAAATCTAAGGAAGCAAAGATGGCTTAAGCTATTAAAGGACTATGACGTTGATATCTTGTATCATCCGGGGAAAACAAATGTGGTAGACTATGCTTTAAGTCATAATACAATGGAAAAAACTTATAGGTTGTCAATAGAAAGGCAAAGAATAGCTAAGAATGTACACCAACTAGCTAATTTGGGGGTTCGCCTTCTTGAAACTCTGGATGATGGGATTATTATGCATAATACGGCAAAATCTTCATTAGAAGCTGAAGTAAAAGAGAAGAAATATAAGGATCTTGTTATATTACAGCATAAGGAAAATGTAAAGCTTGGTATGACTTGGGAATTTGAGCTTCCACAAAATGGAGTACTCTAGTGTAAAAACAGATTGTGTGTACCTAATATTGATGGTCTAAGAAAGAGGATTATGGTGGAAGCACACCAATTGTCAATTTGAAAAGAAAGATGGAAATTCCAAAAGAAGCTAAAGTCAAGAAGGATTGACGAATGAATGGAACGAACAAGTCTTGCAATGGAAATTCCAAAAGAAAGCTAAAGTCATGAATGGAATGATGAATGGCATGAACAAGTCTTGCCATGAAAATTCCAAAAGAAAGCTACAGTCAAGAATGGATGGACCTCCATAATCTATTTAGATTTTCTGAAAAAAATTTAATTTCTACTAGCTTCTTCCTTATCAAGTCTTTTCCAAGTAAAAGAAGCAGTTCCTTAGCATTTGGTACACTTACCCACCAGTCGTAAGCATCATTTTGTAACAGAGAGATAACATACTTAAATTTGGCAGTAATTGAACACTCCAATTGCTTAAATACCCTCTTTATGCGCTCAAGCAATTGTTCAGCATTGTTAGGATCAACAGTACTTTCAAACTCAACTCCACCCATCTTTCTCATTTTCTCAAAGTTTATCCAATGGGGATCATGTATTGTTTCATCCAAGTGGTGGAAGAATTCAGCTATCTATTGAATAGGAGGATTCAGAACATGAGTACTATGACTCGTGTGAGGATGTTGTTTAGCTCTTTCACCCAGATTATTCCCAACTTCAGATCCACTGGTATGTGGGAAATTAAGATCAGAAAAACATTCTCCCATTCCTTCTAGTGTGTGAGGTTGGGCATTATAGTTGCTCGAACCTTCACAGGCTACTTCTATAGGTTTATTAGAAGAAGAGGCCATAACTTAATTCCTTCAAAATAGAAGATCACATTGCATTAGGGACATGTACATGATGTATATGTATACTAGATACAATAAAAATATTAGCTATGTAAGCGAGTAAATGCTATAATATTAGCCATGTAGGAGCTATCGTTAACCGTCATACCCCAATCTGAGCTAATCAGGGTCCAACTTGTAACCCCAACTGGAAGGGTGTTCAGTACCTTTCCAAGGGTACGAACATTGACTTACGTGGATCTACTAAACTGATGTCCTAAAGGACTAAGGTATTAAGCATGGTCTGACGGGTGACCCCTTTAAAACCTACGGTGGTGCCGTAGTTCTGGGACTTAGGGAATTCTACTAAAGGTCTCAGCCTAACTGATGCATGAGACTGCATCCCTGCATCCACTCGATGCTAAGTACTAGTCCAAACTGGATGACTCAAATAACTAAAATGCTCAATAATTGTAATATTTTGAATACAAAAAATAAATACATTATCTGAGGGCATTAAAAATTTGTAAACTGAAGGATAGAACACTCATAAATATATATACATAAAATCCAAGGTCATCGGGTGTTGATAATACGACATCTCTGAAGGATGCAACTATCATGATGATTTCTATAAACTGAATAAAGTAAGGAATTATATGGCTCAAGTTCAAAATTTATGGATTTAACAATATAATTAGGGTTGATAATTTGGGACGGGTACTAGTACTGAAATTCATGGTAAAACATGGATTACCACTCATTAATACCAAGGGAATGAGATATTAAGGAATTTACAACCTTCATGAACCCTAAGTTCTAAAAAAGGAATTAAACTCGAGAAATTAGGTTAACTTTGGGACTCAATGGGTGAAAGGAAACCCAAGGATGAAATCCCACATATCTGGAGATGAAAAACTTTGGAAAATCCTTGAAATTGGAAGCTTGAAGTTGAAAACCCTAACTTCATCT
The DNA here is from genome assembly GCA_031232105.1 of Capsicum rhomboideum. Classification (NCBI taxonomy): domain Eukaryota; kingdom Viridiplantae; phylum Streptophyta; class Magnoliopsida; order Solanales; family Solanaceae; genus Capsicum; species Capsicum rhomboideum. Next base: position 61,279,863 of record CP124718.1, read on the forward strand.
TAGGGAAGAAAAATCACTTCTTTTTGCCCTGAAATTCTTAAGTGTTGAGTGTTTTATATGTAATGAGGGATTAGGGAAATATTATGCTTAATAATACACCTTGAAATGGCTTGAACGATGTAGTTTTGATGTTAAAAGAGTGGGAAAATATTGATGTCCCCTTTCAATTCATAAATGAAAGGCTCCAGGAAGGTCATATAGTTGTTGCACAAGGTCAAGCACAAGCTGGTCAAACTATGGGTACTAGTAGTGTAGATAGAGCAGTTAGTCTATGGACACAACATTTCCTCAAATTGGACCCTCCCTCATTTACCCGGTCAAATCCTAATGAAGACCCACAAAACTTTATTGATCATATTCAAAGGGCTTTGGATGTTATGCATGTATCTGTTGATGAGATAGTTGAGCTAGCAGCATATAGATTAAAAGGGGTGGCTATATTATAGTGGTATAGGTGCACCTTCTGTTTGTTGGAAAGTGTTTATAGTGGCATTTTTTTTCATTAACTTCCATTTGATATCTGGGAGGCCTGTGTAGATCATTTTTTAAAACTTCTACGAGGGAATATAAGCGTGAGGGAGTATAGTCTCCAATTTAATTCTTTGTCCAGGTATACTGCTAATGTAGTAGCTACTATGGAGGATAGAGTTCATCAATATGGATAGATTGGATCCATATCTGGTTAGAGATTGTCCTATTGTTGCTTTGAATAAAGAAATTGATATAGAAAGAGTACAAACTTTTACGTAAAAAATGGATGATCAAAGGCAAAAAAAGACATAAGAGTAGGAAAGAGGGCACTCTAACAGGGCCAGATCTATGGGGCAGTTTTTGCTATCTCAAAGTGAGTTCATGCCAACCTTGGTATTTTAGTAGACTACCTAGGACATCATCTTCATACTTTACAACAAGTGCTCCTGATAACACAGAGGTTGGGAATTCCAAAACTAGAGTATTAACTTAAAAGAATGCGGAAGCAAAAACTAAGAAACTGATGAAAAAGACAAAACAGAAATTAAAAAGATACGGATTTGAATCCAAGTAATAACAAACTGGTATTGAAGAAACCAAATGCCTTTACTTGAGAAACTAATCAGGTTTGGAAACGGATCTTGACCGCTTCGTGAGCAATGTTAGACAACAATTAGTATGAGTACTAATCGCCTTCTAAGAATACCAAGAAGAAACCAAAGATATCAAAGAAAGAAATTAGCTTACTACCTTAAACTATGAACTAGTTAGGTTGAAAGATATATCTCAAGGTAATCAATCTACCTCAAAGGTTCAAAAGAACTCTCAATATATTAATCTTCAAAATCTGATTTTCATGAATGAACAAAGACCCCTTTATATAGTAGTGAAGAAGGGGTTGGTCAAAGATAACATTAAATAAAATGATACTTCCTAGGGCCTAGAAGACTACCACACACATTATCCTATAAGTCAACATAGAAGAAAACAACTATTAAATGGAATAGAAGGCTACCACACACAAAGACCTAGGAAGTCAACATAGAATTAAACAATTCTTAAATATAATTCTAGAAATTAATTAAAAAATGTTGCAGTCTTTTTCTCCATTTTGGGATAGATTTGAGCCCAATTCCACCTCTTCTTGGACTTTAATTTGGGCCTCCAAATAGATGTAAGACTTGGAGAAAATGTCTTCATTGGGCTTGAGATCTTCTTCCATTACAAAACACCTTTTAATTGTCAATTCCAGCCCATTAATCTTGTCTTCATGTTTTCTTGTTTGGGATCTTGTCATGGATCCTCTTGGATCTTCCAAAGCTTCCTTAGTTGATGTTGAGCTTCGATGGATGCTATCAGCTCCACCCCAGTTCCAAGGGTTTAGGAGAAATTAGTTTGGGCAAAGAAATGAGAGTGAAGGTTCACAAGTAGCAGGGTACCAAGAGCAGGGAAGTACAACCTGATTAAGACCTCCTAGACAGCTATGTAAATAATATGGAAGGAATTATTTAGGTGCATGTCGACTTGGGACAAATATTTTTTATTGGTGTTATACATCGGGACATATAATGAGATATTGCCCAAAAAAGGGCATGGGTGACATGGCACGACCTACTGGATTTACTATTACATTGTCATCATCGATGCCTGCTTTAGGTAGGGTTGAACAGATGCCTACCGATTATGATAGGAGTGGTAGAGGAGCAACTAGTTCTAGCGAATTTCATAATCATACATATGCTATAGCGGATCGACAAAATTTGGAGGCTTCTCCAGATGTGGCTACAACTACATTGTCTATCTTTTTACATAATATATATGCATTAATCAATCTTAGCTCTACACTCTATTGATTGCTGGAGAGTTCAAGAGAACACTGGAATCACTGGTTAAGCCATTTGAAGTGTCTACACAAGTTGGCGAGTCTATTATTGCCAGAAGAGTTTATTATAATTACATAGTAACTGTTTGTGATAGTGATACATTGGCTGACCTTGTTGAGTTAGAAATGGTAGATTTTGATGTTATAATGGGTATGGATTGGTTGGCTTCTTGTTATGCCACAACAGATTGTAGAACTAAGAGTGTGCATTTCTATTTTCCAAAAAATGCAGTCTTTGAATGGAGAGGTAATATTAGGGTGCCAAAAGGTAAGTTTATTTCTTATTTTAAGACAAAGAAGATGATGTCCAAAGGATACATATGTTATTTAGTGAGACTGAAAGGTATAGATATGGAGCCACCAACTCTTCAATTTGTTCCAGTGGTAAATGAATTTCTTGACTTATTTCCTAAAGATCTTCTGGTTTTGCCTCCAGAATGAGAAATAGAGTTTAGTATTGATGTGATTCCAGGTACTTAACCTATCTACGTCCCTCTATATAGAATGGGCCCGATAAAATTATGAGTGTTGAAGGAGCAATTACAAGACTTGTACAAAAAGGGATTCATGAGGCCTAGTATGTCCCCTTGGGGCACACCGATGTTATTCGTGCGTAAGAAAGATAGTTATCACGCCCCGAGTTCCAACGAGGCGGACAGGCACCCGAAGCCGATGAGGCCCGAGAGAACCAATCTTTGCTCATGTCCATTCATATGCATGTCATTCAAGAAACATCATCATCACGTCTACATAATAGATACTAGTAGCGGAAGTTATGGAACCATGTGCTATATATCTATGAAACTTGGCCGTTAGGGCCATTACATAAAAATGGACACACCTCTCTTACAATCATTCTCCCACATAAGTCTACAAAGCCTCTACAGATACATAACCATAACAAACCTAGAGTCGGGACAACACCCCGCTCTATACTCATGTACACTATCAAACAAATGTGTACAAACCAATAGCTTTTCACACCAATTTCCTCTTTTACATGTTCTCAATAACACAACACAACACAATGAACCCATCAAGTTACTCCAATACATTTTATAACCAAAATTCCACAATTTACTCATATACAAAAATAACAAGGTATGGACATAACCACACCATACTTGTTGAGGTATCATCCATACCATTCACTTTAATCAAAACATCAAGTCCTTTTTCAAGTTTAATTCACAAGAATGCACATCTTTTAGCAAAAAGCCAAAGTACACTATTCAACACCTTGCCAACATAACCACCATGATATACATACTCTCTCATGTACATAATATAGTAAAAAATAAGAATAAATACTTACCCAAGCTTTTAGAATGATGATCTTGCCCAAGAAGATGACTTAGGGTTTGAGAATTTGAGAGAAAATATCTTGTAGAATAGTCTAGAATGGCATGTGTGTTTTGTGGAAATACAATCTGATTTTTGTCCACCTTATATAGCCTCTTAAAGTCATCCTTAGCCATTTGGTTCAACAATTGACAAGTCAAAGCAAGAATGGGTCATTTGACCCATTGGGCCTTTCATTTTGGCTCATTTTTGGGTCTCAAATTGGGCCCAATAACCCATGTCATCTAAAACCACCAAATGTAATGTATAATCTACCATATATCTCATGTTCAAATAATTCTATAAATGTCTCGATAACATTTACTTATGAGATTCCCATTCGTAGCTCGTAGCCTGATACAAGATCAAACCCACAACACAAGATTTCAGCAACACCAACAAGAAGAACACTTTCACAAGAACAACAAGTTGAACAACAAGTGCTAGTGAATCGAAAGAGCCCCACACGGCTTCACTAGACTTCAAGATCTCAAACACAACAACAATAAGATAATAAAAAGATAGTTAACTTGACATATAATATTCAAGAGACTAAGAACCCTAACATCAAGAAAGGACTCTAAGACTAATGAATATAAACACCAAGTTCTTGCTTAGACTAAGAGGAACTCAATGACCTCAAGATCCTTGTTTCTAGCCAAGATACAACACAAGTGTCTCTCTTCTTTGTGGGCTGTTTTGAGAGAGAGAGAGAACCCAAAGATATTACAAGTCTTGTGATTCAAAATAATAATGGAAGACTACCCCAAATAACCCTAAGATGTTCTATTTATATTACAAGGCAAAATGAAGCAAAATGACTAGCTTGCCCTTGTCTAGGCTGCCACCCCCTTGGAGTGTAAGTTTATTACACTTCAAGGTCCCTCTTCACACTTAAAAACATTGAGATCCTTAGGAGGCTCGATCACCAACTCACACACGGCCATTTGCATGAACAAGGCTTGGAGTTTTTGTAATTCCCGAGCTTGGCTTCGTGTGAATGGTCGGGTACTTGTTGGACAGCTTGTCCCACCCGTATCATCCTCTCCATCTTGAGAGGAATTTGACCTCAAATTCAGCACTTGGTCATCTTCAACCGCCTCCACGAGAGAAAGATCACAAACGTTGAAAGTGTTGTGCACTTGATATTCCGGTGGAAGATCAATCTTGTAGATGTTGTAATTGATTTTCTCAAGTACTTGGAATGGACAATCACCTCTCGGCATCAATTTGGACTTTCTTTGAGATGGAAACCGATCCTTCCGAAGATGCACCCACACCCAATCTCCCGGTTCAAGAATGAATTTCTTTCTTCCCTTGTTGGCCCTCCTTGCCATGTCTTGGTTTTTCTTCTCAAGTTGAAGCCGCACCTTCTCATGTAACTTCTTCATGGAATCTGCCTGCTTGCTTCCATCTAAGCTAATCATGAGATCACTTGGCAAAGGCGTTAAATCCAAAGGGGTGAGGGGGTTGAGGCCGTATACACACTCAAATGGAGTCATTCCCGTACTTGAGTGTATGACACGGTTATAAGCAAACTCAATCAATGGTAAGTGCTCCTCTCAAGAAGTCATTTTTCCCTTAACCATGGAATGTAGCATAGCACCCAAAGTCCTATTTACTACTTCCGTTTGGCCATCGATTTGTGGGTGGCAGGACGTAGAGAACAACAACTTGGTACCAAGCCTACCCCACATGGACTTCCAAAAGTGGCTTAGGAACTTAGAGTCCCTATCACTCACAATGGTCCTCGGAACACCATGCAATCTAACAACATTATCAACAAATAACGAGGCCACGCTAGGGGCGTCATCACATTTAGAGCAAGGAATAAAGTGCACCATTTTAGAAAACCGGTCAACTACAACAAAAATACTATCCCGACCACGTCGAGTCCTTGGCAGCCCTAACACAAAATTCATAGATATATCAAGCCAAGGACGTAGAGGAGTGGGCAGCGGGGTGTACAACCCGTGAGGTAGGAGCCGAGATTTGGCTCTCTTTCATTCTACACATTGGCCGCAAATCCTAGCCACATCCTTGCGCATTTGGGGCCAATAGAATTGCTCCTCCAATATTCCAAAGGTCTTTGCGACCCCAAAATGACCCATTAGACCGCCATCGTGTGCTTCCCTCACAAACAATTCTCTCCAAGAGCTAGAGGGCACACACAATCGTCTACCTTTAAATAAGTAACCATCAAACTTGGCATAGGGATTTGAACCCCTAGCCGAATTCCACTTGTCCCTACCCAAGTCTTCGCATTCCCTAAAGATAGGAGCAAAGTGAGGATCCTTGGGATATAACTCTCTTAAACTCTCAAAACCTATCAATTTTGTTGACAAAGTGGACACAAGAGCATGTTTTCTAGACAAAGCATCGGCTACTACGTTGTCCTTACCCTTTTTGTATTGGATAACATAAGGGAAGGTCTCAAGAAAATCAATCTATTTGGCATGCCGTTTGTTAAGCTTGTCTTGGGCCCGAAGATGCTTTAAGGATTCATGGTCCGTTAGGATCACGAACTCCTTAGGCCATAAGTAGTGTTGCCAAGTCGCCAAGGCTCTAATCAAGGCATACAACTCTAAATCATACGTGGAGTAGTTTAGAGTTGCTCCTTTGAGCTTTTCACTAAAGTAAGCAATGGGTTTCAAATCTTGCATCAAAACAGCCCCTATGCCTACTTTACTCGCATCGCACTTGACTTCGAAGGTCTTATCAAAGTTGGGCTAATTGTAACAAGCCTTAGCTTGCTCGACACCCCACTTGAAGGGTCGTTCTTTCCGAATGACCTCGGTCAAGGGGGCGGCTATGGTACTAAATCCTTTGACAAACCTTCTATAAAAACTAGCCAACCCGTGGAAGCTTCTTACTTCTCCAACGGTTTGTGGGGTTGGCCAATTTTTGATAGCATTTATCTTGGATTCATCCACTTCGACCCCTCTTGAACTAACAACAAAACCCAAGAAGACAACTTCATTAACGCCAAAAGAGCACTTTTCCAGATTTGCATACAATTTTTCCTTTCTAAGGACATCAAGCACACATTGTAAATGCATCACATGCTCTTCTAAAGACTTACTATACACCAAGACATCATCAAAATAGACAACAACAAACTTTCCAATAAATGGCCTCATCACATGATTCATTAGCCTCATAAAAGTACTTGGAGCGTTTGTTAGGCCGAATGGCATAACCATCCATTCATAGAGACCAAACTTGGTCTTGAAGGCGGTTTTCCATTCATCACCGGGTTGCATTCTTATTTGGTGATAGCCACTCCTTAAATCAATCTTGGAAAACAAATATGAACCATTCAACTCATCTAGCATGTCATCTAACCAAGGAATAAGGTGGCGATATTTTACCATAATTTTGTTGATGGCTCGGCAGTCCACACACATGCGCCACGTTCCGTCTTTTTTGGGCACCAATAGCACCGGAACAGCACACGGACTCATGCTCTCCTTGACATACCCTTTATTGAGGAGCTCCTCAACTTGACGTTGCAATTCCTTGGTGTCCGTAGGATTGCTCCTATAAGCCGGCTTGTTTGGCAATTGTGATCCGGGCACAAAATCAATTTGATGCTCAATTCCCTGAAGCGGGGGCAATCCTTGCGGAAGTTCCTTAGGAAATACATCCTCATAATCCTGCAACACACAAGAAATCAAAGGGGAAATGGAAGAATTAGTGGGGTTAGTATTAAAACAATGAGCCAAGAGTAACATAGGCATGTCCTCATCATGATCCACGAAGAGTTCCTTCTTCCTAACTAACACCACCATGTTTTCCGTCCCCTTTACCATTGGGGCAGCCTTGGATGAACCCACTGCCCCACCTACGGAATTCCCTCCCTTCTCTCCCTTTTTCGGATTCCTTTCCCTTTTCCTTCAATTCTCTCATCCTTTGATGCTACTCATTTACTTGGGAAGGCGAAAGAGGATGAAGAGTAACCTTTCGGCCATCCTTCTCAAGTGTATATCGATTGGACCTCCCATCGTGTTTAGTTGACCTATCATATTGCCAAGGTCTACCTAGCAACAAGTGACATGCTTGCATTGGTATCACATCACAAAGCACTTCATCGTGGTAGTTTCCCACCTTAAACCGTATGACACATTGCCTTGCGACCCTTAATTCACCACAATCATTCAACCATTGTAACTTGTAAGGACTAGTGTGCGGGGTAGTTGGTAACTTCAAGAAATTTACCATAGCATGACTTACAACATTTGTACAACTACCACTATCGATCACCAAGGTACACACACTCCCCTTTACAAGACATTTAGTATGGAATAGATTTTCCCATTGGCTTGGGTCATCTATTGCCTTACTAATCATGACGGGCCTAACCACAAAGTCTGGAACCACACACTCCCCTTCTTGCGGATAAACATCTTCACCATCATCACCATCATCATCATGTGGTCCATCATCGGTTCCCTCTCCATCTTGAGGCTCGGCCTCATCTTCTCCCCTTTTGGGACCCACCTCCTCACCAAGGTAATACACTCTCCCTTCCCGTAGGATCACATTGCGTCGGTTTGGACATTCATTGGCCTTATGCCCCCAACCTTGGCACTTGAAACATTGGAATCCCTTTGGGTTAGGATACTTGTGAGCCTCCGGTTTTGGAGGAATTTTGGGGACTGTTTTGGGCTCGGGCAGCCTTGTAGTGGCAGGTTGGTCCTTGTTTTTGGGCCAACCCGAAGGGGCTTGTCCCCTTGCCTTGAAAGATGATCTCTCTTTAAGTTCCCTTTCAATCTCAAGAGCCGCTTGGAAAATACCGTCAACGGTTTCAAACTTGTGAAGGGTTAAATGAGTGGAGATCTCTTTGTTCAACCCACACTTGAACCGGATGATGTCGTGACTGATTTGCTCCCCACGATGATCGAGTTTCAACAAGAGTTGTTGAAACTCATCAAACTATGCCATCACACTCTTGTTACCTTGACGCAAGCCATACAATCTAGCAAGCAACTCATGGCGATATCTCTCGGGAAGGTATCGTTGCCTCATCAAGTACCTCAACCGATACCAAGGTGGTGGCTGTCCATCAATTAGTTCATTACCAAACCGCTTGACATACTCCCACCAAGTGTTAGCATAACCCTCGAAATGAGCTATATCATAGCAACCCTTCTTTTCTTCTGAGATATCATTAACTTGGAAAACTTTATCACAAGCCGATTCCCAAGCTAAGTAGGCCTTGGGGTCACTTTCACCTTTAAAGATGGGTAGGTTCAACTTGATGGTGTTGATGCCTACATCTCTCTCTTGGTGTCGATTTCCCCTATCTCCATACCCTCGGTATCTCCTTGGATCTCCACGACCCCCTTTTATCTCCTCCTCCCTCATGTAAGCATCATCAAAGGCTCCATATCCCTCATACTCCTCTCTACCATATCCTTCAAAGGGGGCTGGTCGGTCTTGGGCATTTTGATTCGGAGGAATTGGATTTTGTGGCCTTTGGTTTAATGGAGCTTGGAATGGAGGGTTCGGATTTAGTGGAGGTACTTGACGTCCAAATCCCTCTTGTGGAACTTGAGGAGCTTGGAAATGTATTGGTCTTGGGGTCACGGTTTGGAGGGAAAAAGGTGGTTTGGCTTGCGGCATTTAGTGGAGCTTTAGGTGCATTTAGCATTTGGTGGACTGTTTTGGGGGTGATGGTTGCGGAGGAAGTCCTATCATGCCCATTGGTAGAAACATGTAGAGGAGTAGAAGGACGAGAGTTCCTTTGACTCTCCACTTGTTCTAATCTCCCACTAATAGTCGACACTTCTCCCTTGATTGCTGCCAAGTCCCCTCTCACGGCCCCAAATTCCGAATTCAACCTTTCAAGTGTCCGGGTAACGGCCTCAAGAGTGACCCTCATAGAGTCAAGTGCATTAGTATCCACGTTATGGGACGTGGTCCCTTCCATTGTCAAGGTATTATACTCTTTAGATCACCACACGCTTGAGTTCCACAAGTGTTGTAAATTGGCTAGTAACCGTGAATCATTTAAGGTATGAGTAAGCTCTTATCTGGAGTGGATTCTTGTTTGAAGACTCAAAGAATTCTTGTCGGACTAGAACCAAAAACAGCAACGTATTCAAAAGATAAAAGGCACTCAAGTAATCGTTGACACGAACAAACGGATTCAAAGGACTAATCGACAACCTAGTAGGAATGTACTAGTTTGTTAATTAGTTCTAGAACCAAGTAAAGGAAACCAAGAATCAACAATTAGCAACTAGAAGAATATCCAAAGTTGAGCTTATAGTGACGTGGCAGCATGTAAGTGGTCCCACACATTTTTGCTTCTTCCTCCTTTTTTTTTTTTTTTTATATATATATATATATATATATATCTCAAATCTGAAATTTTCAATACTCACACAACTTGTTATAGATGACAATGTGTTTTGGAGGGAAAGTAAAAGTCTTGTAGTCTTTCAAACTTTCAAACTCAAAAAGGTAAGATTTGACTAGGCTAATCCCACAAAACAAGGTTCCGTGTTTTAAGGAATAGTGGTTGTCAAGTCTTGGAAGAGATGTGTGCAAGTCTTCTTTCACTAACAACTTTATGACTTTTGTCTTACAACATGAACTCAACTTTCAACAAGATGAACAAGTTTATAAGATGAACATCTCAACAATCTCAACACCTTCATGAACACAACATCAACTTCTTCAAGCACATCACACAAAACCACCAATTGTCATCAACAACATACAACCTACGGTCCACCTTTCAAGTTACCACAACAATGGTCAATAGTTTAAGCTCAACTTTTAGATCCAGACACTTTAGTGTTGGTGAGAAAGAAACCAACACTAGAAACACACTAAACAAGTAAAACAACACCTAGATCTATACATACAACAATATTCTCGGCCAAGACAACAATGGGCAGATTTCTCTTCTTCTTTTTTTTTTTTTTTTTGGTTTTGGCCGAGAGCAAGCCCAAGAAGGGTAGTGTTGGAACACAACCGGTCTTGCTTTGATACCAAATGATACAAGATCAAACCCACAACACAAGATTTCAGCAACAACAAAAAGAAGAACACTTTCACAAGAACAACAAGTTGAACAACAAGTGCTAGTGAATCGAAAGAGCCCCACACGGCTTCACTAGACTTCAAGATCTCAAACACAACAACAACAAGATAATAAAAAGATAGTTAACTTGACATATAATATTCAAGAGACTAAGAACCCTAACATCAAGAAAGGACCCTAAGACTAATGAATATAAACACCAAGTTCTTACTTAGACCAAGAGGAACTCAATGACCTCAAGATCCTTGTTTCTAGCCAAGATACAACACAAGTGTCTCTCTTCTTTGTGGGCTGTTTTGAGAGAGAGAGAGAACCCAAAGATATTACAAGACTTGTGATTCAAAATAATAATGGAAGACTACCCCAAATAACCCTAAGATGTTCTATTTATATTACAAGGCAAAATGAAGCAAAATGACTAGCTTGCCCTTGTCTAGGCTGCCGCCCCCTTGGAGTGTAAGTTTATTACACTTCAAGGTCCCTCTTCACACTTAAAAACATTGAGATCCTTAGGAGGCTCAATCACCAACTCACACACGGCCATTTGCATGAACAAGGCTTGGAGTTTTTATAATTCCCGAGCTTGGCTTCGTGTGAATGGTCGGGTACTTGTTGGACAGCTTGTCCCACCCGTATCATAGCCTCAATCGCAAAAATAGAAATTCTAGTCGTTCATGGCTTATGTGAACATAATTTGTTAAAATACTTGTAACGAATAATTAACCCCAACTCGGATGCTAAAAGCGCTTAGGAATAGTCCTGGCCCAAAATTTTTAAAAAAATTTCGTTCTTGAACTTTTCTTTGCGGATTTGGTTAGATACTTCAAGTTCTAATCTTTAGCTTGCCTCTTGTCTTTAAGAACCTTTATTTAGGAGTCATTCAAGCTTTGTTTTTCCACTCCAAAGGTCATAAACTTTTCCCACAAGGGTTTCATCACACTTACTAGCACAATATCAAATGTCCCATTAATAACAATGCAAAAATACGTACTTATTGCTCTCGAACTTAGGGTAAACATGGTTCAAAGTTATCACGTGGGGTCAGAATGTACGGGGTGTTACAATAGCACATTAAGAATGTGTATCGACTAGCAAAAACTAAATAAGGTGACAATTAAGAACAAATATTCCCTCCCTAGAATTGATGATTTGTTTGATCAGTTACAAGGTGCTAAGTATCTCTTAAAGATCGAATTGAGGTTTGGATACCACTAATTAAGGGTCAAAGAGAAAGACATACCCAAGACAGATTTTCAAACACGGTATGGTCATTATGAGTTCTTAATTATTTCATTTAGGCTAACAAATGAACCAACAATTTTCATGGATTTGATGAATAGAGTATTCAAGCCATTATATGATGTGCTTGTGATAGTATTTGCAAATGATATTTTAGTGTTTTCAAGATCAAAAGAGGACCATGCTAATCATTTGCATTGGGTGTTACAGATTCTTTGCGATCATAAGTTATATGCAAAGTTCTCTAAATATGAGTTTTGGTTAAAATCAGTGGCATTCTTGGGGTATATAGTATCTGATAAAGGAATAAGGGTTGATTCTCAAAAAATAGAAGCCTGAATAACTAGCACCCACAACACTGACAGAGGTTCGTAGTTTCTTAGTCTTGGTAGGTTACTATAGAAGGTTTGTTGAAGGGTTTTCTTCCATTTCTGCACCACTAACCAAGTTAACACATAAAGCTACCAAGTTTCAATGGAATGATGCCTGTGAAGGAAGCTTCTAAGTGTTAAAGAATAAGTTATCTTCCACACCTATATTGGTACTTCTAGAAGGTTTAGAGGGGTATGTAGTGTATTGTGATACTTCGGGAGTGGGTCTAGGATGTGTATTGATTCAGTATGGTAAGGTAACAACCTATTCCTCAAGACAGTTGTGACCACATGAGAGGAATTATCCAACACATGATCTTGAGCTAGCAATAGTTGTATTTGCTTTAAAGATATGGTGACACTACTTTTATAGGGTTCATGTTGACATATATACTGACCATAAGAGTTTACAATATATCTTCAAGCAGAAGGACTTAAATCTAAGGCAGCGAAGATGGCTTGAGCTATTGAAGGACTATGACGTTGATATCTTGTATAATCCTGGGATAACAAACGTGGTAGTCGATGTTTTAAGTCATAAGACAATGGAAAACACTTATGGGCACCAACTAGTTAATTTGGGGGTTCGCCTTCTTGAAGTACTCGTGTCAAAACATATTGTGTGTACCTAATATTGATGGTCTAAGAAAGGGGATTATGGTGGAAGCACACCAATTGTCAATTTAAAAAGAAAGATGGAAGTTCCAAAAGAATCTAAAGTCAAGGAGGATCAAAGGATGAATGGAATGAACAATTCTTGCAATGGAAATTCCAAAAGAAAGCTAAAGTCAAGAACGGATGGACCTCTATAATCTAATTTAGGTTTTTTGATTTTTTTTTTCATGTCTACTAGCTTCTTCCTTATCAAGTCTTTGCCAAGTAAAAGTAGCAGAAACTAACTTGCAAAAATTCTCATGTTGCGGGACTGCGACATTCTTTCTGATGGAATCATTCAAACTGTCTTAAAATCTCCCGCACTTATCATTTTCCTTATTAATAATACTTCCAGCATAGCAAAAACGCCTGAGAAACCTTTGTTGATACTCAACATTAGACATGCGTCATTACTTTAAATTTAGAAACTCCTTTTTCTTTGCATCACAATAAACAGGCGGGACATACTTCATATGGAATTCCTTAACAAAATCAACCTAAGTAAGAACTGGAGGTTTTACCTTAACAGAGAGATAACATACTTAAATTTGGCAGCATTTGAACACTCATATTGCTCAAATACCCTCTCCATGCGCTCAAGCAATTGTTCAGCATCGGTAGGATCAACAGTGCTTTCAAACTCAACTCCACCCATCTTTCTCATTTTCTCAAAGTTTATCCCATGGGGATCATGTATTGTTTCAGCTTAGTGGTGGAAGAATTCAGCAATCTATTGAAAAGGAGGATTCATAACATGAGAACTACGACTCGTGTGAGGATGTTATTTAGTTCTTACACCCAGATTATTCCCAACTTCAGATCCACTGGTACGTGGGAAATTAAGATCATAAAAGCATTATCTCATTCCTTTTAGTGTGTGAGATTGGGCATTAGAGTTGCCCGAACCTTCACGAGTTGCTTCTATAGGTCTATTAGAGGAAGAGGCGATAACTTAATTCCTTCAAAATGGAAGATCACATTGTATTAGGGAGATCTACATGATGCATATGCACACTAGATACAATAAAAATATTAGCCATGTAAGTGAGTAAATGTTATAATAAAAGCCTTTTTAAAAAGCAAGTTGTACACCAACAATTCACAACAAAAAATCCAATAACCACAAATGGTAAACAATCCTAAAATTCCATATAGCCTCCTGATTATAAGTGTGGTGCACAACATACCCATAAGTAAGACTCTACTGGACACGGCTTGTAGACTATCTAGGATGTGACCTTGTTTTGATACCAAAGCTTGTAGCGACTCTCTCTGGAGGACACTAAATATAAATAATTAAGAAAACAAATGAATCAAAAGTAACAACCCGATATTTAAAGGCTCAAATATCAAGAAAGTCTAAGAACTAGTTCACAAGAGGTGAAATAACAAGCTTTGCCCAATATGTACATCATGTCATCACACCAAGCATAATCAAATATCAAGGAGGACCAAAGCCCTATATCAAGAAGAGTCAAAGCCCTATATATAGAAGGGTCAAACCCAATAATTAAGAGAATCAAGAACCATATTAAAAATGGCTTTCTAGTTCATACTTAAAATGGACAATTTCCATAATTAAGACGAACCACAAATCCAAAGTTAAGATGGCAAAACATCCTAATCAAGAGGCATACCAATAGTGAAAAATTCACAGCCACAAGAAAGACAAAGTCCTAATAAAGATGCTAGGTGATCAAGAAATCCGTACAAGTGGGTGAGTTAAACAAGTGTCTTGTAAGACTCCGAGGATACCGAAACGACAATACAAGTTGACAAGAAGGTAACCAAGGTACCGAGGCAATATTTCACATACTTTAAAAGTTAACAAATGTACGAGTTCAAGATTATACACAAACTTTAGCCTTTTAGCACATACGCAGTTCAACCCCACTTCAAGAGTCTAAGTCATAGACCAAACAACGTATCAAGTTTCTCAGCTTGTACATGAGTATACACAACCTTGAACATACAATTAAGTACCTTTTTTAATTTCTAGTAATCACATCATGTTGATATGAACAAATATTAGCATCAAAATAAAGCATAGTTTGGGAAAATTACACGTAATCCTCAAAGCAGTAAATCTGGACAGCCCCACTATTTCATATTGTAACTTAGTTTTGAATAGGTAAACAATAAAATCAAACCTTATAGCCTTCATAAAAGTTTTAAGTATATGTCTTGGAATTGCAAAGAATCCAGAATCACTAAAAAATACTTTTTGTATGAAAAGATATGATCCGATAGAGTTTATTCCTAGATCTACCCCTATTTCTATCACTCCTTATAGAATGGGTCCACCAGAATTGAGGGAGTTGAAAGTTAAATTGAAAGAACTTCTTGAGAAAGGTTTCATCCGTCCTAGTGTTTCTCCTTGGGGATCCCCTATATTATTTGTAAAGAAGAAAGATGGAACTCTTAGGCTTTGCATTGACTATTGGCAATTGAACAAAATAACAATCAAGAACATATATTTGTTGCTAAGGATTGATGATTTTCTTAACCAGTTGAAGGATGGTAAATTATTCTCAAAAGTTGATTTGAGGTTTTTGTATTACCAACTGCGATTAAGAGATCAAGATGTCCCTAAGATTACCTTTAGAACTCGATATGATCATTATAAATTTTTGGTGATGTCATTCGGGTTGACAAATTCTCCTGCAGTGTTCATGGATCTAATGAATCGAGTTAAACATTATCTTGATTAATTTGTGGTGGTCTTTATAGATGATATTTTAATATATTCAAAGAATTGAGAGGATCATGATAAACATTTTTGGATTATTTTGCAAAATTTAAAGGAGAAAAAACTTTATGCAAAGCTTTCCAAATGTGAATTTTGGCCTAATGAAGTGGCCTTTTTGGGACACGTTGTGTCAGCTAAAGGTGTGAAGGTTAATCCTAGTAAGATTCAAGCTATTGTTGAATGGAAATTTCCCAAAAGTCCGACTAAAGTAAGAAGTTTCTTAGGCGTAGCAGTCATACACATTTTTAATTCACTTTGTGTTAGCTCAGAGAATTCCTTGCATAAATTAGCATTAGTACTTTCAAAAATAATATCATTAACACAAATTTGAATAATGAGATTTCCAGAAGTTCTTTTAATGAATAAAGTAGTATTAATATTCTCTCGAGAAAAAACATGATTAGTCAAGAAATTGCTTAACCTATCATACCAGGCACAAGGAGCTTATTTTAAACCATAAAGAGCTTTTGATAATTTGAACACATGATAGGGGAACTTTGGATTTTCAAAACCAAACTCACAAACTCCTCTATAAAACCATTTAGAAAGCACTTTTGACATCCATTTGAAATAATTTAAAACCTTTATGAGAGGCATATGCAAGTAAGATACGAATAGATTCTAACCTTACTACAGGTGCAAAGGTCTCAGCATAGTCAACTCCCTCTTGTTGTGAGTAACTTTGGCTGACTAGACGAGTTCTATTTCTAACTACATCACCTGATTCATTCATTTTGTTTCTGAAAACCCATTTAGTTCTAATGATAGAACTGTTTTTGGGTTTTGGAACCAAAGTCCACACATTGTTTTTGCCGGAATTGCTCAAGTTTCTCTTTCATGGATTTGACCCAACTTTCATCATGTAAGTCTTCATTCACCTTTTTTGGTTCAAGTTGAGATATGAGTCTAACATTTGTGCTTCTTTTGCTTTAAGCCTTGGTTTTTATTTCTCCTTTGGATCTCCATTGATGAACTTCTTTGGATAGTCAAGCTCACTTCTCCATTCATTTGGAGCAGTTTCTATTACAAATTGATCATTAGAAGCAGTTGACTTTATTGGCTAGTTAGCTACTACAGTTGTCATGACTCGAGACTACCCCCTAGTCGTAACACGGTGCTTAAAGTCACAAGTGACCCCAAGCTAATCCATGGCCTGACATGACATTAAGAATACTAAAATAACTAATACAATATTGTACAGAAGCTTAGTTGAAATGACACAATCATAATAAAAGCAGAATCCATACTGAATATCAAAACTAAGACTGTCTGATATAAATAACATGCTGAAAATCTAGTTGTCTATCTGAAAGCCTCTAAATCATATGAGTTATTAGGACAAACCCCCAACTAACTCCAACTTTCTGAAACTAAATGATACTGAAAAGAAAGACTGATAATTGGCCCTCGAATGATGAGGACTCACCAACACTGCTGCTGATATGGTATGGAATAATCCATGATCCGGATGCTGAACGTCTGAACCTATATTATAAAATAATATAGCACAAAGAAGGTATGCAATCAGTACTTTGAATGTACTGAGTATATGAGATGGAAAAATACTAATATAGGCTGAACATGATGTACGTGACATGGTAAACTGATGCAAAACCAAGTAATAACATGTACTGTATGATAAGCGAAACTAGTGAATATAAGGTCAAGAAAGTATCTGAATCTAAAATATGAACTGTGGACTGTGGGAGCTACCGTTAACCAACATACCACAATATGAGTGAATTGGGGCCCAGCCTGTAACCCCGGCTAGAAGGGTGTTCAGTACCTTGCCAAGGGTACAAACACTGACTGGCGTGGATCTACTAAACTGATGTCCAAAAGGACAAAGATGTCAAGCCTGGTCTGACGGGTGACCCCTTTAGAACCTACGGTGGTGCCATAATTCTGGGACTTAGGGACTTCTACTAATGATCTCAACCTAACAGACAGGTGAGCCTTCATCCCTGCATCCACTCAGTGCTAAGTACTACTCCCAACTGAATGACACTGATAACTGAAATTCTCAATAATAGTAATACTTTGAAGACTGAAAATAAATGCATTATTTGAGGGTATTCAAAACATGTAAACTGGAGGATATAATACTCATAAATATATACACATGAAATCCTAGGTCATCGGGTGTTCATAACTCGCCATCTCTAAAGGATGCAACTATCATGACAATTTCTATAAACTGAATAAAGTAAGGAATTTCATGGCTCAAATTCAAAATTCATGGATTTAACAAAATAATTAGGGTTCATAATTTGGGACATGTACTAGTACTAAAATTCTTAGTATAACATGGATTATAACTCATTAATACCAAGGGAATAAGATATCAAGGAATTTACAACTTTCATAAACCCTAAGCTCTGAGGGAGGAATTAAACTTGAGAAATTAGGCTAACTTTGGGACTCAATGGGTGAAAGGAAACCCAAGGATGAAATCCCACATACCTGGAGATGAAAAACTTGGGGAAATCCTTGAAATTGAAAGCTTGAAGGTGAAAACCCTAACTTCACCTTGGGGAAGGAAAATAACCTCTTTTTGCTCTAAAATTTATAAGTGTCGAGTGTTTTCTATGTAATGAGGACTTAGAGTAATATTAGGTTTAATAATCAACCTTGAAATAGCTTGAACGACAAAGTTTTGATGTTAAAAGAGCCCTTTTAAATTTGTAACTAAAAAGTTGCAGAAGGGACATATGGGACCCTCCCATTATCATGGGTCCCACTTATGATTGTGGGTTGTGTTAGTGGTTGGCTGGCTGATTTGGGGACTCTCTGAACATGATTAGACAGGACATGGTATGATCATGGGACCCACTCACTATCATTCCTTGGTCCATAGGTTATAGGTTCCAACCGGATCAACTTTAGGAGTCAAGATCGTACCTTAGATTGCGGTTTCTAACCACGGTCATGGTACCCTTTAGGGGTTGGAAGGTATGAAAGTCAACTTGCAAGTTTTTGAAGTTGTTTTGATCAGAAGGGAGGATGGTATGATCATACAATGTAACCACGATCGTGCCTATGCTCTCGCTGTTGGACAGTGCTTCACTGAAATGGCCATAACTTCTTACTCCTATGTCGGATTTAGGTGGTTCTTGAGCTAAGAAATACCTCAGAACCTAAGAGTTATGCTATTTGAAGTTGACTATAGCAAGATTCGTCACAAGAAAACCACCAACAAGGAAGGTTTCTACTTGGCTATGAGTTAGGAGTTGCTTGTGGCCATAATACATGTCTAAATCACTTATAGTACTGCTAAATCATGATGTTTGATTCTACATATACTTGAAGTATGGTATTAATCTTAGCTTTGGATTTTTGGGGTATTACAATATCTCCCCCTTTGGGTCATTCATACCTGAATGAAAACTAACTAAGCTGAAGTGTTAGGGAAAGAGCTGCAATCCCAACACTAAATTTCTAAGGGCTGAATACTGACATGATAACTGAAACATGGATTGAATTTGAACTTGTGAATGCATGACATAACATGAGAGTAACTAGGTGACATGAGATAGGAAGAATTAAATAAAAGGGAAACTATTACCTCAAGCTGGAACATAGTTCGAAGAGAAAAGATGGGGGTACTTGCTCATTATATCTACCTTTGCTTCCTAAGTGGCTCCCTCAAAAAGATGATTTTGCCAAAGAACCTTTACCGAAGTGACCTCCTTATTCCTCAACTTACAAACCTGATGGTCAATAATCTCAACTGGGACCTCTTCGTAAGAGAGACTATATTTCACACCCATACTATCTAAAGGAACAACTGATGCAGGATCACCAAAGTGACCTCCTTATTCCTTAACTTACAAACCTGATGGTCAAGAATCTCAACTGGGACCTCTTCATAAGAGAGACTATCTTTCACACCCATACTATCTAAAGGAACAACTGATGCAGGATCACCAATGCACTTCTTTAAGAAGGAAACATGAAAAATCGGATGCACTGATGCTAAGCCTACACGCAAACCCAACTCATATGCTACATTGCCAAAACGACCCACTATCTTATAAGGACCAACATAGCGGGGATTGAGTTTCCCTTTCTTGCCAAATCTTTTCACCCTTTTCATAGGTGAAACTTTCAAGTTAAAAAAATCACCAATAGCAAACTCAAGTTTCCTTCTCCTCACATCTGCATAAGACTTCTAATGACTCTGAGTTGTTTATCCATTGCCTCGTGGAATAAATTTGGCCTTATCAAAGGAGCTTCACCAACTTTAAACCAACCAATAAGAGACCTACACCTCTGACCATAAAGTGCTTCAAATGGGGCCATCTAAATACTAGAATGATAACTATTATTATAAGCAAACTCAATCAAAGGCAAATAATCAGCCCAACTACCTTTGAAATCAATCAAACAAGCCCTCAACATATCCTCTAACATCTGAATGGTTCGCTTTGCCGGACCATCTATCTATGGGTGAAAAGTTGTACTGAGATAAACTTGTGATACACTATCAAACCCACAACACAAGATTTCAGCAACAACAACAAGATGAACAACTATCACAAGAACAACAAGTTGAACAACAAGTGCTAGTGAATCGAAAGAGCCCCACACGGCTTCACTAGACTTCAAGATTGGAAACACAAGCTTAACAAGATTACAAAAAAAAGATATATAGCTTGACATACGAGATTACAAGAATAAGGAACCAAACCGTGTATCAAATGATAAGACCCCTAAGACCCGCAATAACAACACCAAACTCTTATGGTGACCACTAAAGGAATCAACTCCACCCGCAATAACAACACCAAACTCTTATGGTGACCACTAAAGGAATCAACTCCACCTTACAACCACCGTTTCTAAGCAAGGATCAATAATGGCTTTTCCAAGCCCTACACTACTTAGCCTTTCCAAGCCCCACACTACATTCTCAAAGAGAGAAGAATAAGTCTCTCAAATATCCATCAATGAACTCCCTAGAAAATAAGACTAATGAAGCCTATTTATAACTATTACATCACATGACCAAACTACCCTTAATGAAAAGAGGCTCCTATGGAGTGTAAAGAAAAGGCACAAAAAGACCAAAACACCCTTAATAAGGGGCGTTCATGAAGTGTAAGGACTCCTTCTTCACACTTCAACCCTTGCAATTCTTTGGAGCCTCAGGTGAATCAAGGCAAGCCTCCAAGCAACCTTCCACACACGAATTTGCTTTATTATGTGTCCAAAATGACTTCATGACTTCCCCATGCATACTCTCGGGCCTTCAAGGTGTCCAAAATCAGATTCTCCAAGTGTTGGCCACGAATGATGGCATCAAAAGTTATGATGGCCATTTGTCTTGTATCATCCTCCCCTTCTTGAAAAGGATTCGACCTCGAATCCAAACCTTGCAAAATCGAAGAAAGGACAAACAAATACAAACTCCTAATGGCATGAGGGTTAGGGTTAGCACAATAAATCATCTCAACATGCCAAGGTTGCTTATACTTGCAATATAACCAAGGATCCTTTGAATTAAATATTAAAAACTTATTAAAATATGCACAAAGGATTTGGCTATTTAAATCACCAAGAGATAAGGAAACTACAAAGGTCCTAATGGCATCAAATAATCCACAAGGTAAAACTACCTTCATCTTAGGAGCCATAAGACACAATTGCTTCTTTATCTCTTCAAGAGACCACACCAAGGATGGAGCCTCAATTGGTTCTAATGTTCACAAGATCCATATAGCCTTATCATTCATACAAGTGGACAAACCAACAAATTTCCTACCTCTACATAAAACAAATCCAAAACTAGCATGGATGTCATCATAGGCAAAGAGGTAGTATAGGAAAGAATCAAGTGTAAAGGCATACAGGGTGAAGACAAAGCATTTAAGCACATCCACATTCTTTCCTTCAAGCAAATAGAGAACTTGGCATTCACAAGTTGAGATTCTTGTAATTTAAACACAATTGTGTCAAGCAAGGATGCACATTTAGAAACATTACCCCAAGGAAACAATGACACTTTTGCTCTCGGGGTTTCAAGAATGACACTTTGCTTGTCATGTAGACCAAGCAACAAGTTGGGTGCGCCAACATCACCATTTCTATATTTGGCACCGGGGTCAAATAGAAAGAGTAGCCATAGACACGGGTCTAGACAATACTCCCTTTCCCCATAGGCTTCACCCAAACTACAAGATATACTCTCTACAATAGCATACATATCATCAAAAGCAAATAGAGAGTGGAGAATGGTATCACTCAAGTCAAGTTCAACTAAGGTGTCCTCATGTGAGTACTCACTGCTAGTTTCAACATCATCACCATGAGTACTCTCAACGATAATTCCAAATAATGTACACCTTCCCTTTCTATGGAAGTACCCTCAAGTAGACACATACCACCACTAAAGTCCAAGGAATTATTACTTAAGTCTTTACAAGCAAGAAATTCATCCTTATAGTCATCAAACATGGGTGGGGTGTCATACAAAGGATCACAACCACAATCAATTTTCAAGGAAAAATCACTTATTGGGTTTCTTAAGAATTCAAGCAAATCAAAATTATCATCACCCAATTGATCATTCCTTTCCAAGACCTCACATTCCCTTCCCTTAAGAGTACTCTCATCTCCCAAGAAGAGATTTCCATCTTTAGGAGGAATGTTTTTACACCATAGTGGGTTGGCATATAGGCTATAGCTTTCAAGACAAGCTATACCTTTAACGTCATTCTCACCACTAGGTTCTTTAGGAGTGAACTCATCATCTTCAAACAAGATATTGTACTTAAAGAGAGAAGGATCTATCCATGAAGAGGATATAGAACATGCAAATCCATTCTCTAAAAGACCATTATCAAGTATCAAAGATGTTTGACATGATTATCCCTATGAGCAAAATCGAGAGTAGAACATTTACTAGAGGTCATACTAAAGGGTTACTCCTATTTATTTGATCAACATTTTCAATATAACCAGTCACTTGAGATCCATTAAACAAATCACACATATCCTCAAGTGGTGGAAAAATTCCGCACATAAGTTGATCAACACAATTCCCATAAGATGATGTACCATCATTCAACACATTGGCTTCAACACTAGGTGGACTTAAATTGACCTTACAAGAAGAGTCAATTCGATCATCAATAGGATCAACTAGTGTATCCACACTCCCAATAAGTACATCATCAACAAGAGGCAAAGAATCAATAGACTCACAAATAGGTAAGCTACTAATCACACTCAATGGGCTACTAGTCACACAATTATCATTCTCATGCACAAAAGTGTAAGAGTAAGCGATTTTACCTTGAAGTTCTTGAGTAAATTCTTCTTTGTCGTGGTGTGAAGGTTTCCCACATGCTTCGGCAGCAACTTCTCCTTGGCCTTGTGCTTCTCCGCTTGCCATGTTGGTACCTACACAAATGTCCTTAGAAAGAAAAGGACAAACATAGTTAGCATGATTTGGTGGCAACCCCCTCACTTCACTCCACACAACCTCTCCTTTTTCCTCTCTCGGATTACCACCTTTCACACCCTTACTCCTCTCAATCTTTTGTCTCTCATAATCATTCGGCTTGGAGTAAGTGTGACATCTCCTTGCGGTTTGGGAATAATTGAGGTAAAGAGATAATTTCCCCAATGGTCCACTATAACCTTAGGCCAATTTAGGACATTTGGAACTCTATGTTGTGCAAACCAATCGGCACCCAAGCATACATGACCTGGTGTCAAGGGAAAGATATCGCACCACACCTCCTCATAGTATTCAAATTGGGTGAAGACAATCCTCACTCTCTCGGTAACCTTATACCCGTCCAAGGAATATGGAACAAGTAAAGGTTCTCGAAACAACCCTAAATAGTCAACCATCGGCGGCATGATGTAGTTCTTATGGCGCCAATCATCTAGCACAAGGAGGCAGCCCGGTACCCCATCAATGCTTACCTTTCCAGAGTGAACACTTCTCCTAGGATCAACATTGTAGAGTTTAGGACAACCCAAGGGCACATGAGTACCCCTCGGCCTTGGAGATGTATTCTCTCTTCTTCTCATGGGACAACCTACACTATAGCTAGTATACCCATTCACACCGCTTTGACCTTGATAAAATGTACTACAAGGTGAAGAATATGAATCTTCATTCTCCACACGTGCACTCTCACCATGGCTCTCATAAGCTTTTCGAAGGGAGGGGTTATACCTTACACCAATTCGAGGTTCGAAATGGGAAGTGTAAGACTCCTCATATGCCCCAACTTCATCATAAGAACTTGGCACTTCATTCACCTCATGTTCTCCCTCAAAACCATAACCCTCAAATCTGCCCATGTCTTGATCATGGCTATATTCATAGCCCCCATAACCTACAACATCATCGTAGCCATAAAATCCCTCACTACAATCATAGTCTCCCATGTTGTAGTCACAATAATACGAGGCTACCAAGATATGTTCCCCTTATATCACCTTGTACCTACAAAATGAACAAACAAGATTAGTAGTAAAAGCACCTCACCAACACTCGTATACACTCGCCTTTGTGATCCTCACCATTGGAGCGGCGAATATTGAAAGTTGCTTATACTCCGGTAGTTAATAAGGTGTCAATCACTACTTAGCGACCGGAATAGATTATTGTTTGATCGACTCAAGACACAAAACAAAATCTACTTATGAACTTGAATCAAAGAAGTTCAACGAATTGAAATGAGAAAAACACACAAAGAACGAAAAACACGAAGAAAACGGATTCAAAAACCAATTCACAATCTAGTAGGTGATTACTAGTTGTTAATTGGTACTAGAATCAAGAAATGAAACTAAAGAAACAAGGAAATGAAACTTAGAATCTGAAATTTGAGCTTAATGGTGATGTGGCAGCATGTAATTGGTCTTGGGCCCACACGAAAATATATATATTTTATTTATTTATTTTTTTTTTTGTCACAAATCTGAAATTTCAATATGAAACACAACTTGTCATGGATGACAATGGGTTTTGGAGGGAAAGTAAAGTCTTGTACTCTTTTTTCAACTTTTCAAACTCAAAAAGGTAAGATTTGACTATTCTAATCCCACAAAATAAGGTTCCGTGTTTTAAGGAAAAGTGGTTGTCAAGTCTAAGAAGAGATGTGTGCAAGTCTTCTCACCAACAACCAACAACTTTATAACTTTTGTTGTCTTAAGTTGTAAGAATAGATGAAGAACAAGATGAACACCACAACAACCTTCAAGAACACAACATCAACTTCTTCAAGAACATAACACAAAAACCACCAATGGTCATCAACAAGGTACAACCTACGGCCCACTTCAAGTCACCACAACAATGGTCAATATTATAAGCTCATCTTTAGATCTAGACACTTTAAGTGTTGGTGAGAAAGAATCCAACACTAGAAACACACTAAACAAGTAAAATAACACCTAGATCTAAACACACAAACACTATTCTCGGCCAAGACAACAAGATGGACAGATTTTGTGTTTGTTTTTTTTTTTGACAGATTTTTTTTTTTTTTTTTTGACCGAGATAGCCCAAGATTGGTAGTGTAGGAACACAGCCAGCCTCCGCTCTGATACCAAATGATACACTATCAAACCCACAACACAAGATTTCAGCAACAACAACAAGATGAACAACTATCACAAGAACAACAAGTGCTAGTGAATCGAAAGAGCCCCACACGGCTTCACTAGACTTCAAGATTGGAAACACAAGCTTAACAAGATTACAAAAAAAAGATAGATAGCTTGACATACGAGATTACAAGAATAAGGAACCAAACCGTGTATCAAACGATAAGACCCCTAAGACCCGCAATAACAACACCAAACTCTTATGGTGACCGCTAAGGGAATCAACTCCACCTTACAACCACCGTTTCTAAGCAAGGATCAATAATGGCTTTTCCAAGCCCTACACTACTTGGCCTTTCCAAGCCCCACACTACATTCTCAAAGAGAGAAGAATAAGTCTTTCAAATATCCATCAATGAACTCCCTAGAAAATAAGACTAATGAAGCCTATTTATAACTATTACATCACATGACCAAACTACCCTTAATGAAAAGAGGCTCCTATGGAGTGTAAAGAAAAGGCACAAAAAGACCAAAACACCCTTAATAAGGGGCGTTCATGGAGTGTAAGGACTCCTTCTTCACACTTCAACCCTTGCAATTCTTTGGAGCCTCAGGTGAATCAAGGCAAACCTCCAAGCAACCTTCCACACAAGAATTTGCTTTATTATGTGTCCAAAATGACTTCATGACTTCCCCATGCATACTCTCGGGCCTTCAAGGTGTCCAAAATTAGATTCTCCACGTGTTGGCCACGAATGATGGCATCAAAAGTTATGATGGCCATTTGTCTTGTATCAACTTGGGTACCAAGACCTTTTTGGAATGTCTTCCAGAATTAAGAGGTAAACTGAGTATCCCTATCTGAGATATCAGTCAAAGGGACTCCATGCAACTTCACCAACTTCCTAATATAGAATCTAGCATAATCCTTGACTGAATCTAAAGTGTTAACTAGCAGGAAATAGGCTGACATAGTCATTCGGTCTACAATAACCCAAAAAGAATCATGCTGACGACGAGTACAACGTAACCCTGTAATGAAGTCCATATTTAGCACTTCCCACTTCCAAGTAAGAATACTAATTCCTTGAAACATACCACCAGGTCTCTGGTACTCAACCTTAACCTGCTGGCAATTTGGAGACTTAGCCACAAATTCTGCGATATCTTTCTTCATGTCATTTGACCAATAGACTTCCCGTAGATCACCGTACATCTAAGTGGCTCCTGGTTGAATATAATACCAAGAACTGTGAGCTTTTTCTAGCATCTGTTATCTTAAGTCATCTACATCTGGAACACATAATTTGCCTTGACAATGAAGAACACCATCTTCCCCTTGGGAGAAAACCTCAACCTTCTAACTCTTGACCGCTTCTTTCAACTTAAGAAAAATGGGATCACTATCTTGCTTTTCTTTCACCTCAACTATTAAGGAAGATTTTGAACCATTTTGAATCAAGATATTACCTTCGGCTGAATCAACCAACCAAACCTCCAATCTAGCAAGTTGGTGAACCTCACGAACTAACTTTTTCTGCTCGTCCTCAATATAAACAACACTTTCCATAGACAATCTACTAAGAGCGTCAGCCACAACATTGGATTTACCCGGATGGTACAAGACACTCATATCATAATCCTTCAACAACTTTAGCCACCCTCTCTGACAAAGATTTAGATCCTTCTGGCTAAATACATACTGAAGGCTCTTGTGATCAGTGAACATATCAACATAACCCCATAAAGATAGTGTCTCCAAATCTTAAGGTAAAAATAATTGTTGCCAAATCAAGATCATGAGTTGGGTAATATTCTTCTCATGAGGCTTGAGCTGTCTAGAGAAATATGTTATAACCTTGCCATGCTGCATCAACATATAACCCATGCCAACTCTGGATACATCACAATAAACCACAAACCCATATGAACCCTCTGGCAGTGTCAAAACTAGAGAAGAGGTGAGTCGAGTCTTCAACTCCTGAAAACTCTTCTCGTAAGAAATAGACCACTTAAATTTGTCTTTCTTTTGAGTCAATATGGACATGGGGGAAGCAATAGAGGAAAATCCCTCAACAAACCATCTATAATAACCAGTTAAATCGAAGATACTCTTGACATCTGATACAAAGATGTCTAGGCCAATTCCTCACTGATTTGGTCTTTTGAGGATCAACCCTAATGCCTTCACCGAAAATGATATGACAAAGGAATGCTACTGATTTCAACCAGAATTCACACTTGCTAAACTTTGTAAATACTAGCGATCTTTGAGAGTCTACAAGACAATCCTCAAATTGTCTACATGTTCATCCTCACTCTGAGAATAAATGAGGATGTCATCAATAAAGAAGATAATGAACATATCCATTTACTGCTTGAACACCCTGTTCATCAAGTCCATAAAAGCTGCAAGAGCATTCCTTAGACCAAAAGACATAACAACAAATTTAAAGTGACCATACCGAGTTCTGAAGGCTATTTTTGGAATGTCACATTCTCTAACTCTGAGCTGATGATAGTCAGATCTAAGGTCTATCTTAGAGAAATAATTGTCACCCTAAAGTTGGTCGAACAAGTCATCAATCCTGGGGATGAGATACTTATTCTTGACTGTGATTTTGTTCAACTGACGGTAGTTGATGCATATTCTAAGAGAACCGTCTTTCTTTCGCATGAAAAAAATTAGAGCACCCCATGGAGAGATATTGGGCCTGATGAAACCCTTGTCTAAAAGATCTTCTAACTGCTGCATCAATTTTTTAAGCTCAGCTGGAGCCATTCTGTAGGGTGGAATTGAGATCGGTTGGGTATCTGGAAGGAGATCTATTCCAAAGTCAATTTTCGGCTCGGGAGAAACTTTGGGTAGATCTTCTAGAAACACTTCTAGAAACTCATTTATCACCAAAACCGACTCAAGAGTTCAGGTATCAGACTTTGAATCCTTAACCCGAACAAGATGATAGATGTACCATTTGGAAATTATTCTAACCTTAAGATAAAAGACAAACCGACCTATAGGCACTGAAGTATTACCCTTCCACTCTATGACTAGCTTATTTGGGAATTAAAACAGGACTACTCTCTTTCTACAATCAATAGAGCCATAGCAAGAGTGGATCCAATCCAAGCCAAGAATAACTTCAAAATCTAGCATGCCTAGCTCTACAAAATCAACTGAGGTAACTTTTTGAGAAATGGTGACAAGGAAATTTCTATATACGCGTATAGCTTTGACTGAATCACCAACTGGAGTAGAGACTGAGAAGGGTTTTGAAAGAATTCCAGGATTGACACCAAAGTCTACAGCTATGTAAGGAGTCACAAAATAAAGTGTGTGGCTATGGGATCTAATTATGCATAGACATGAATATGAAAGACCTGTAATGTACCATTGACTACATCATAAGAACCTTCCTGATCCTTTTGGGTATGAAGGGCATAAAATCTATTTTGACGCTGCCTACTAGGTGCACTAGATGAGGCACCCTGTTAAGTCCAGTGACCTACTAGAACTACTGCAGAGTTAGACTGATTCTGCTGACGAGTATCTCTGCCTCTCTGCGCAGCCACTGGACACTCCCTCAATCTGTGGCTAGCTGACCACATAATACAAGACAAATGGCCATCATAACTTTTGATGCCATCATTCGTGGCCAACACGTGGAGAATATGATTTTGGACACCTTGAAGGCCCGAGAGTATGCATGGGAAAGTCATGAAGTCATTTTGGACACATAATAAAGCAAATTCGTGTGTGGAAGGTTGCTTGGAGGCTTGCCTTGATGACTACCCGAGGCTCCAAAGAATTGCAAGGGTTGAAGTGTGATGAAGGAGTCCTTACACTCCATGACTGCCCCTTATTAAGGGTGTTTTGGTCTTTTTGTGCCTTTTCTTTACACTCCATAGGAGCCTCTTTTCATTAAGGGTAGTTTGGTCATGTGTTGTAATAATTATAAATAGGCTTCATTAGTCTTATTTTCTAGGGAGTTGATTATTGGTATTTGAAAGACTTCTTCTTCTCTCTTTGAGAGTGTAGTGTAGGGCTTGGAAAGCCAAGTAGTGTAGGGCTTGGAAAGGCCATTATTGATCCTTGTTTAGACACGCTGGTTGTAAGGCGGAGTTGATTCTCTTAGCGGTCACCGTAAGAGTTTGGTGTTGTTATTGCGGGTCTTAGGGGTCTTATCGTTTGATACACGATTTGGTTCCTATTTCTTGTAATCTCGTATGTCAAGCTATCTATCTTACTCTATTATCTTCTTGTTGTTGTGTTTGTGATCTTGAAGTCTAGTAAAGCCGTGTGGGGCTCTTTCGATTCACTAGCATTTGTTGTTCAACTTGCTGATTTTTGAGTTATTTTGTTCCTCTTGTTGTTGATTTCGTGGGAACTTTGTGTTGTGGGATTGATATTGTATCATTTGGTATCAGAGCAAGACCGGTTGTGTTCCAACCTTAAGAGTGAACTGCCAAACAACTGCACTAAAAGCTATAGCTGGCGCAACCCACCCTTTATAGGCCCTAAACCAGGCGGAGACGAACCCGATCCACACCCCCACCACGGCCAACCCGGGACACATCCCTCTTCCAGGGGGTGGCTACTTTTGTTTTCGCCATCATTCCCCCTTTCTTTGGAAAGGTTTGTCCTCGGACCTACGCATGGTGTAAATGGGATTCAAACCCGTGACCTCCGCTCTGACACCAAACCTTAAGAGTAAACCGCTAACCAACTGCACTAAAAGCTATAGCTGGTAGTGGAAGGCGCAACCCACCCTTTATAGGCCCTGAACCAGGTGGGGACAAACCCTATCCACACCCCCACCACGGCCAACCTGGGACACATCCCTCTTTCAGGGGGTGGCTACTCTTGTTTTCGCCATCACCACACCCAAAACAAGCATCATTGCCAGCCATACACTCACCCTTGTGGTTCTTACCACACTTCTTGCAAAAAGGATTAGTATGACTACTAGTAACACTGCCTTGGTGCTTAGAGCCTAGTGCTCTATCTCGATTATCCTACCTGAACTTGGGCACTGGAGCACTAGCGGATGATAAAGCTGGAGCTGAAGATTTCTGGCAAAACTAAGAACAATTACCACCATCTGACCTCTGCTGAAAGAAATTAAAATAATCTGTTGTGGCCCTCTTATTCTACTTTTCCTTCTCCTTAATCTTTTCTTCCTCAATTTGTTGAGCATGAACCATCAACCTGGAGATGTCCATATCCTTAACCAACATAGAAGTCCTGCACTCTTTGACCACATCCTTAAAAACACCGGATGCAAACTTACTTATACGGGCTCTGGAGTCAGCAACCATGGATGGAGCATACTTTGCACACTGAGTAAACTTAAGAGAATACTCCTTCACACTCATGTTACCATGATTCAAATTAATGAACTCCTGGACCTTTTCTCCCCTCAACTCAAATGGGAAAAATCTATACATAAAAGCAACAACAAACTCATCCCATTCCACTAGTTCTGCATTTGTACCTCTATCCTCTTTCCACTGCTTACACCAAGTGTGAGCCACTCCTTCCAACTGATAAGCAGCCAAGTCAGTACTTTCAGTTGGAGTGACACCCATGATCTAAGTAACTTTTTGAATACTATCTAAGAACTCTTGAGGATCCTCTTCAAACTTAGCCTCAAAGAATACCGGAGGACTCATACGAGTGAAGTCTCAAACTCTAGTTGTTGTCGTATTCACTGTCAGGTTGGCTGGTTCCACAGCCTGCTAATTATTTTAGGTGGTCATGGACTGGGCTAGTTGTGAAGGCATCCCTGAATTTGGCATGAGAGATATTTTCATTCAGAGTGTTTGCTGGAGCTAGTGGAGCTTGCTGATTTCCATTTCCATTGCCATTACTATTTCACTTTTTGTTAGTTCTTCTGGGGGGCATTTTTTGTAAATGTGTAAAGCACAAGTTAGAATAAAGTATTTAAGCAGAGTTTACACTCTATCACACGATATGAGCATGAAAGAAGTGAAACTTTTCCTAAAACTTTTTATAGCCTCTCACTCATAAGTAGAGTCTTCACACCCATGAATAAGATTAACGTGGCTTTCAAAAACCCTAGGACACTTTAAACCTTGAGCTCTGATACCAAGTTTGTCATGATCCAACACTAACCCCTATTCATAACACGGTGCTTAAAATCACAAGTGATCCCAGGCTAACTAATGGCCTGGCATGATACTAAGAATGCTAAAATAACTGATATAATATTGTGCGGCAACAAAACTAAAATTACATAATCATAATAAAAGCAGAATCCATACTGACTATCAATATTAAGATTGTCTAACATAAACAACACGCTGGAAATCTAATTGTCTGTCTGAAAGCCTCTAAATCATATGAGTTGTTGGGACAAACCCCTAACTAACTCCAACTGTTTGAAACTAAATGATACTGAAAAGAAAGACTGATAATTGGACCTCTAATGATGAGGACTCACCAACATTGTTACTGATATTGATACAAGACAAATGGCCATCATAGCTTTTGATGCCATCATTCGTGGCCAACACATGGAGAATCTGATTTTGGACACCTTGAAGGCCCAAGAGTATGCATGGGGAAGTCATGAAGTCAATTTGGACACATAATAAAGCAAATTCGTGTGTGGAAGGTTGCTTGGAGGCATGCCTTGATGACTACCCGAGGCTCCAAAGAATTGCAAGGGTTGAAGTGTTAAGAAGGAGTCCTTACACTCCATGACCGCCCCTTATTAAGGGTGTTTTGGTCTTTTTGTGCCTTTTCTTTACACTCCATAGGAGCCTCTTTTCATTAAGGGTAGTTTGGTCATGTGATGTAATAGTTATAAATAGGCTTCATTAGTCTTATTTTCTAGTTAGTTCATTATGGATATTTGAAAGACTTCTTCTTCTCTCTTTGAGAATGTAGTGTAGGGCTTGGAAAGGCCAAGTAGTGTAGGGCTTGGAAAAGCCATTATTGATCCTTGCTTAGAAACGGTGGTTGTAAGGCGGAGTTGATTCCCTTAAGCGGTCACCATAAGAGTTTGGTTTTGTTATTGCGGGTCTTAGGGGTCTTATCGTTTGATAAACGGTTTGGTTCCTATTTCTTGTAATCTCGTATGTCAAGCTATCTATCCTTTTTTTTGTAATCTTGTTAAGCTTGTGTTTATAATCTTGAAGTCTAGTGAAGCCGTGTGGGGCTCTTTCGATTCACTAGCACTTGTTGTTCAACTTGTTGTTCTTGTGATAGTTGTTCATCTTGTTGTTGTTGCTGAAATCTTGTGTTGCAGGTTTGATCTTGTATCATTTGGTATCAAAGCAAGGCTGGTTGTGTTCCTACACTACCAATCTTGGGCTATCTCGGTAAAAAAAAAAACAAAAAAAAAAATGAAATCTGTCAAAAAAAAAAAAACGAAATCTGTCCATCTTGTTGTCTCGGCCGAGAATAGTGATTGTGTGTTTAGATCTAGGTGTTATTTTACTTGTTTAGTGTGTTTCTAGTGTTGGTTTCTTTCTCACCAACACTAAAAGTTTCTAGATCTAAAGATGAGCTTATAATATTGACCATTGTTGTGGTGACTTGAAGTGGGCCGTAGGTTGTATCTTGTTGATGACCATTGGTGGTTTTTGTGTTATGTTCTTGAAGAAGTTGATGTTGTGTTCTTGAAGGTTGTTGTGGTGTTCATCTTGTTCTTCATCTATTCTTACAACTTAAGACAACAAAAGTTATAAAGTTGTTGGTTGTTGGTGAGAAGACTTGCACACATCTCTTTTTAGACTTGACAACCACTTTTTCTTAAAACACGGAACCTTGTTTTGTGGGATTAGAATAGTCAAATCTTACCTTTTTGAGTTTGAAAAGTTGAAAAAAAGAGTACAAGACTTTACTTTCCCTCCAAAACCCATTGTCATCCATGACAAGTTGTATTTCATATTGAAATTTCAGATTTGTGACCAAAAAAAAAATAAAAAAAAAATATATATATATATATATATATATATATATATTTGTGTGTGGGCCCAAGACCAATTGCATGCTGCCACGTCACCATTAAGCTCAAATTTCAGATTCTAAGTTTCATTTCCTTGTTTCTTTAGTTTCATTTCTTGATTCTAGTACTAATTAACAACTAGTAATCACCTACTAGATTGTGAGTTGGTTTTTTGAATCCGTTTTCTTCGTTCTTTGTGTGCTTTTCTCATTTTGATTCGTTGAACTTCTTTGATTCAAGTTCATAAGTAGATTTTTTGTTTTGTGTCTTGAGTCGATCAAACAATAATCTATTCCGGTCGCTAAGTAGTGATTGACACCTTATTAACTACCGGAGTATAAGCAACTTTCAATATTCGCCGCTCCAATTGTGAGGATCACAAAGGTGAGTGTATACGAGTGTTGGTGAAGTGCTTTTACTACTAATCTTGTTTGTTCATTTTGTAGGTACAAGGTGATATAAGGGGAACATATCTTGGTAGCCTCGTATTATTGTGACTACAACATGGGAGACTATGATTGTAGTGAGGGATTTTATGGCTACGATGATGTTGTGGATTATGGGGGCTATGAATATAGCCATGATCAAGACATGGGCAGATTTGAGGGTTATGGTTTTGAGGGAGAACATGAGGTGAATGAAGTGCCAAGTTCTTATGATGAAGTTGGGGCATATGAGGAGTCTTACACTTCCCATTTCGAACCTCGAATTGGTGTAAGGTATAACCCCTCCCTTCGAAAAGCTTATGAGAGCCATGGTGAGAGTGCACGTGTGGAGAATGAAGATTCATATTCTTCACCTTGTAGTACATTTCATCAAGGTCGAAGCGGTGTGAATGGGTATACTAGCTATAGTGTAGGTTGTCCCATGAGAAGAAGAGAGAATACATCTCCAAGGCCGAGGGGTACTCATGTGCCCATGGGTTGTCCTAAACTCTACAATGTTGATCC
The DNA here is from genome assembly GCA_031232105.1 of Capsicum rhomboideum. Lineage (NCBI taxonomy): Eukaryota > Viridiplantae > Streptophyta > Magnoliopsida > Solanales > Solanaceae > Capsicum > Capsicum rhomboideum. Next base: position 61,314,123 of record CP124718.1, read on the forward strand.
TAGGAGAAGTGTTCACTCCGAAAAGGTAAGCATTTCTGGGGTACCGGGCTGCCTCCTTGTGCTAGATGATTGGCGCCATAAGAACTACATCATGCCACCGATGGTTGACTATTTAGGGTTGTTTCGAGAACCTTTACTTGTTCCATATTCCTTGGACGGGTATAAGGTTACCGAGAGAGTGAGGATTGTCTTCACCCAATTTGAATACTATGAGGAGGTGTGGTGCGATATCTTTCCCTTGACACCAGGTCATGTATGCTTGGGTGCCGATTGGTTTACCCAACATAGAGTCCCAAATGTGCTAAATTGGCCTAAGGTTATAGTGGACCATTGGGGAAATTATCTCTTTACCTCAATTATTCCCAAACCGCAAGGAGATGTGATCTCTTACTCCAAGCCGAATGATTATGAGAGACAAAAGATTGAGAGGAGTAAGGGTGTAAAAGGTGGAAATTCGAGAGGGGAAAAAGGAAAGGTTGTGTGGAGTGAAGTGAGGGGGTTGCCACCAAATCATGCTAACTATGTTTGTCCTTTTCTTTCTAAGGACATTTGTGTAGGTACCAACATGGCAAGCGGAGAAGCACAAGGCCAAAGAGAAGTTGCTGCCGAAGCATGTGGGAAACCTTCACACCACGGCAAAGAAGAATTTACTCAAGAACCTCAAGGTAAAATCGCTTACTCTTACACTTTGGTGCATGTGAATGATAATTGCGTGGCTAGTAGCCCATAATCATAAATAAAGACTTCAAGAAAATGGTGAAATTAGCTAAATAAGAGGGAAATTAAAAAGTGGGTCTATAAACCCTAACTATGAACTTAAATTCATGAAAATTATAGATTTTTGGACAATGAGTATGAAAGGGAATCCTCATTGATGTCTTACATACCTTAATCATTCCCAAATACTTGAAGGAGAATTCTAGCCTTGAAGAAGAACTCTATGAAATTTGTTTTTGATATCTTGCTATGAGTTTTCTTGAAAACCCTAAGATTTTGCTATAAAATTCATTAAGAATCCATATTTTGATGTTAGAAATACCTGAAAACACTTAGAATTAAATAAGAGAGACTTACCTTAGTGTGGAATGAAGTAGAGAGGAGATAAAAGTTGTCCTAGGGTTTAGATTCTTTTAGAATGGGAGAAAGAATTAGAAAAACACACTTAAAAGAAAAGCTTCAGGAGTCTCCCGCTGTAGTGGTCAAATTCTGGGGTTATACAATATCTCCCCATTGGGATCGTTCATCTTTAAATAATGGCTATGGACTTATTGAAGCTTTACAAACAAGGTTAGGGGGTATAACTTTACTCAAGGACTCCATTACAGTTCATACATACTATATTATCATGCTAAGCGTCATAACCAATCATAAGAGGAATGTATAAGCACGAATCATAAAATAGTAGGGACTTGACATCAACATGAATGAAGGCATGAGTTCTATGGAGTGTGATCTACATTACGCATGACATGGATTTTTGAAAATCATAAGTATGATTAGGATTGATACATGACATGAAATAAGGTTGCGTTGGACAAGGGAATAGGAGTAATTTGATCTTAAATGATATGACTGAAAGCTTTTTAGCTTAGCAACACTTCTCATATATGCTTTTTCTTCCAATAACTGCACTTCATCATTTACAACTTATGATTCTCACAAGGGTGAATATGCCTACCAAAATATATGTCTAACTGCATGCTCTTATCATGTTCATGCCTAACTCTGAACTTTCATTCCTAAGAATACTGCTTCTCCTTACCACCTTACTCAACTAACCTCAATTTCCAATCTAGGATTCTTTAGTCTCATAATTCAATGGTCCACATTTATATCAACATAAAATTCAAACCTATCACTATAACCATTTTATGGACTTCTAGGTAACAAACTATCTAAGAATTTTTATGTCTTCCCTAACATCTCTACAAACTGTAATTTCATGAACTTCAACAAAGAGACACATCAACTATTTTCATCTAACTATTACACATAACAATAATTTATCTCACTCTCCTTCCAACCTTATAACCTTAGGTGAAATAAGCATACTACGATCATCATAATAAGGGATATCTACCATCTCATCTAAACCATCACTCAGTTGCTACAAACACTACTATCATATCATAAGGAGCATCTTTGAAATGACTAGAGTATGAGGATGTAGAATAAGGGGGATACTATTCAATCATGACTTATACTTATCATAACTTGACACTGAAATGGGGCATAAGAAGTAAGGTGTAATGGGCACGAGTGCTTTATTTATCAAGCACCTGAAGCATAAATAAAGCATCTTTCTAGAAATAGACATGTCTTAACCGTCTGTCACCATGATAGGTGGACCTATGAAGGGATTGAAATAAAAAAATCATAGCACGAATTGCACGAGAAATCTGATCTAAGGACATACATGACATAGCATGATTTCTCTAGTTATAAAGGAATATCATGAGTTCATAGGACTGAGCATACTATGAAATGTGAGTACATATCTCATGAATTTTATAACCTAAGGCTGGTATATATAGATTTCATAGAGTATGATAGTACCACTGAGTGAAGCTATCACTTCTCATACTAGGAATTAAGAATTTACATGAATCTGTGTAAAGTGTATGAGCATGGGTCATAGGCATAAAACTAATATGTGAGACATAAGTAGGGTGTCATATTGACTGAAATCTGAGGAATAAGTTAGTGTAGGAATGGATTGCTATCTTTCTATCTCATTATAACTCTTGCTAAAACACATCACTATCTGATTCTCAAGGCCTGATTACTTTCCCATACAAAACTGAATACTTGCTTATTTGAGGACCTTCATCTGTCCACTTTTATTGATACATTGTAGCTTGTAAGGGTTGGAATATTTTCTTGTTGGTATTTGCATATGCTCTACCAAAGAACTACTCACCATATTAGAGTAACTTCCACTATCAATAATCAAGGAACACACTTTTTCTTGGATTTTGGACCTAGCATGAAATAGATTCTCCCTTTGATCAAGTTTCTCTTTGGCAAAGGCTCCCATAATTCTTCTCATAACAAATGAAATATTGGAATTAACCTTTAAATATTCATCAACATCAAGTACAGGTTTCCCTTTCTCATTGAAATAAGCAAAATATACCTTTTTCCTTTCTCATTGAAACAAGCAAAATTTACCTCTTATCCGACCTTTTTTATTCATCCCCCAAAGCATCCCCTTCTTTTTCACTTTTATCTCCCTCTCTCTCACTTTTTTCACCACCCTCTTCTTCCTCCTCGATTCTATACTTATCCCAAAGTGCAACAATTGTCCTTCTATTAGGACATTAACTAGCAATGTGTCTCCTTCCTTAACATCTAAAGTATTGAATAGTAGAAGGTTGAGGAAAGTTAGGTTTAACATAGTTACCTCCTTGTGGTTTCTCACTTGCATTGGATTTATAATCAAGTTTTACTTGAGTATCTCTACCACCATCCTTAGGTTTCCCTCTAGAAGATGTCGCCTTCCAATTATATCTATTCTTGTCCCATGTGGAAGTTGAAGAACTCTGGCCTTGTATGACTTTTCTTCTTTCAAACTCGCTTCTACCTTTGAGGCATCATGAAAGCCGCTTAAAGAGTATCATAGTGTTTAAGCTTCAAAGGCTTCAAGATATCATACCTCAAATTTTCCACGAATCAAATCACTGTACATTCCATGTTTTCTTCAAGTTTAGACTTCATTCGCAAGTTTTCAAACTCATCATAATATTCTTCCACACTTTTGGTACCTTACGTCAACATAAACACCTTCTTGAGCACCTCCTGAGTAGTTTGGAGTCAAGTACCTCAACTCCATAAGTATAATCAACTCTTATCAAGTAGGTAACTCATAGTTGTGAGGGCTCTCCCTTTTCCGCCTTTTGGACTCCTACCAAGTGGACGCATACCCTTCAAATTGCATAAGAGCATACTTCTCCTTCAATGTTTCTGAGATATTATTTGTGAGAAAGATTTGCTCACTTTAAATTTTCTATTCAAAGAACTCATCGGGGTCACTACTTCCTTTAAACCTTGGATGTGTGACCTTGATAGTTCTCAAGCCTCTATCTTGATCATTTATCTCCCCAAACCTATCTACTCCATTTCCCATCCTATTGCCTCTATATCCCATCCTATCTCCTCTATTTCCTACCCTATCTCCTTTATTCCCATATTCTTAACCTCCCATGCCTTTGTCCCACCTCAAGTCTCGAGGCCAGACTCCTTCCCTTGGCACCCCATATCCACCCCTACCTCCATGCTCCAAAAATTCATTATTGTTGATCTCTTCATTTATTTCATCATAGAGAGGATTTTGGTATTGGTAGTCTTGGTAGGGTGTTTGTGGTGTATTTGGTGGAGATGATATATAGGATTCATACAAATTCATATTTGATGCGCTTCAGAGTGGAGTTTAGTGTGGAACTTGGTTTGCCACAAAAAGTTGGTCCTCTTGTAGGGGGTGATAGGGTTGTGGATTAAGATATGATATAGCTTGTCTTGGGTGGTTTAGAGGATTGTTAATTTGGAAGGTAGGTTGTTGGTAGTTTTGGATTTGATTTAGTAGAGGGTAACTTAGGTTGGGAGCATGTTCTGGAGCGATGGTGGTGGATTGCACCCACACACTCCTCATCTCCTTATTTTTGAGTAATTGAAGTGTTCCCCCTCTAGTCTCACTCTCTACCTATGCCAACCTTTCCTATATAGCTCCTAACTATCCCCATTAACCAAAACCTTTAAATCAAATCAAGATTAATTAAGTATCCCAAAGAATAATCAATAACACTGTTATCCAACTATTCTGCCATCTAAGACTGGATGAAGAAGCATAATCACTAGCACTAACAAGAAGTCTGCACTCTTCGATCGAAAGATTCAAGAAAGCAATCATCCAAGCCCATCAAAATCATAGCTCCACAGATTCTGCTTTTGGAGTTTGTAGTAACTGTCGAATGCATATGATATATTACCCTTTGTTCCAATCCCATTACACGATCCTCCATAGTTTAATGTCGTACAATAAGTCATGATTGAATAGTATTCCTCTTATTCTATATCCTCATACTCTAGTCATTTCAAAGGCTCTCTTTATGATATGATAGTGGTATTCATAGCAACTGAGTGATGGTTTAGATGAGAAGCTAGATATCCCTTATTGTGAAGATCATAGCATGTATATTTCACCTAATGTTATAAGGTTGGAAGGAGAGTAAGATGAATTATTGTTATGTGTAATAGTTAGATGAAAATAGTTTATGTGTCTCTTTGTAGAAGTTTATGAAATTACAGTTTGTAGAAATGTTAGGGAAGACATAAAAATTCTTAGATAGTCTATTACCTAGATGTTCATGAAGTGGTTATAGTGATAGGCTTGAATTTTATGTTGATATACATGTGGACTATTGAATTATGAGACTAGCGAATCCTTGATTGGAACTTGAGGTGATTTGAGTAAGGTGGTAAGGAGAAGTAGTATTCTTAGGAATAAAAGTTCTAGGATAGGCTTGAACATGGTAAGAGCATGCCACACTTAGACATAGATTTTGGTAGGCATATTTACCCTTGTGAGAATCGTAAGTTATAAATGATGAAGTGTAGTTATCAGAAGGAGTATAGATGAGAAGTGTCGCTAAGCTAAAGGCTTTCATTCATATCATTTAAGATCTAAATACTCCTATTCCCATGTCTAACACAACCTTATTTCATGTCATGAATTACTCCTAATCCATACTTATGATTTTCAAAAATCCATGTCATGCTTTGTGTATATCATGTTCCATAGAACTCATCCCTTCGCTCATGTCAATGTCAAGTCCCTCGTATCCTATGATTCATGCCTACTCATTACTCTTATGATTGGCTATGAAGCTTAGCATGATAATATAGTATGTATGAGCTATAACGGAGTCCTGGAGTAAAGTTATACCCCTATCCCTTGTTTGTAGTGCTTCAATATGTCTATATCCATCATTCGAGGATGAATGATCTTAAGAGGGGGATATTGTAACACCCCAGAAATTCTTTCCATGTGAGCTGATAGGATACTAACTCAATACTATCCATATCCAACATAAGGGTGTTCTTCACTTCATCAATGAAGTTTTGTGGGTCCTTTTCAACCTTCAACCCAAAGAACTCTAGTGGGTTCATTAAGACAAAATCCCTAACTCAGGCAGTAGCTGACCCATCAATTTTGTTAGCCAGAACCTCTACATGTTGGTTTACTTGGTTTGTCATAGGTTGAGCCAACACTAATCTCTGATCATTGGGTCAATTTACGTTGTGTAGGTTAATATGTAAGGAGCAATACAATAACTCAACAACAAAAGCAACAAAGAGACAGTCTTTAGAACAGGTCCTTGTCATTAAGGCAGTGATGAAGAATGACAACTTTTGCTAAGAGAGTGCAATCTTTATTTGCAAAAACTAGGTTTTGTATTGTGTCATTTCCTCTTATATTGAGGATAAGACAAAACCTAGACCATCGACTATTGGCTAAGGCTGGGAAGGACTGTAGTTGTCTTGCCGTAAAACTGTCAAGTAGTACAAATTTCAATTGTACAGTTCACCGAAAAACCGAAGCACATTTGGAGTACTAGGTCCGTAGGTAAGGTTTCTCAAATCATCAAAACCAACATTATAACAAAAGAAAAATATAATATCTCAGTATATATCAATGTTATTTGACGGAAATTTTCATGTGGCCAAAGCATTTCTCATGGATATCATTGTGGAAGTTACTTCCGAAAACAATAATGACACATATATTGAAAGGCACTATCTTTAGACTTTCATGTTAGTTTTATCTTATTTAATTTATGAAGACCGCTCACCATTCTTCAACATGAGGCAGTACAACATCTGAATTGGTTGGCGAAATCTTCAGCATCAAAACAATGAACTAAGAAGAAAACAATAACAACAATGGATTCGACCTTCTTCACAATCTTTTATTTGTTTATTTTTTGCCTTCTATGATTGCGATGAATTTGATTTTTAAAAGTGTTATCATAGATTTTTTGGGAGATTATCTCATAATCTGTGTTATATTTTATGTATAAGTTATGATTAAGTAAGATAAATATATGTCAGAAAATTATAGTTGTTATTTCTTCGCTAAAATATAAATTAGTTGGCGTACATAGATATTAAATGTTGACGTAAATCATTTTTCTGGATTTTCTTCACTTGATGAAAAATTGGCTCAATCTATTTTAGCCGCTATAAAGCTTTCAGGTAGACCTCTTAAAGTCAATGGTTTAAAAGTTACTTGGATTAAACCAATATGCATAAACTTATATGTATGTATATTCTTTAAAATAGTATATAGTGAATGTATATATGTATGTATATTCTTTAAAGTAGTATATATTGAATGTATATATGTATGTGTTCTACTTTCCTTTTTATTTCATTTTAAAAATAGTGTATCTTTTTTTTTCCCAACTCATTTTTCATATCAAATGTTCAACACTACATGAGTAAAAGATATTTTAATACATTTAATATATTTTTAATTCAAAATTCTAAGTTTAAAAGTATTACTTTTTAAAACTCCTTGGAGAGCATTACCTGTAATTTTTAGCTAAATAGGAAAAAAAAAGAGTTCTTGTGTCCACATAGAATCTTTTAATATTATGTACTTATGTGTATTGGTAGTTGATGAGGCTAGGTTTATGATTTTTGTGGAAGTTTCAGAGTCTAAAACATGAACAAAGTTGGGCCCTTTTTTTGTTGTAGAGAAAGTCACACCAGTAGTGTTGCCATTATGTCATTGCCGTCATATGTCAATCTCTGCAAATTATTTAGTATGATTTGGAAAACTAGTTACTCCATCTGTTTTAATTTATTTGACCTATTTTTTTTTTAATCCATTTAAAAAAGAATAACGCTTTCCTTTTTTAGCAATTCTTTAATTCAAACTTTTCCACATGACATGTTTAAGACCACAAGATTAAAGGACATTTTAGTATATTTGACATATTTTAAATATAAGACCACAAGATCCAAAATCTTCTTTATTTTTTTTAAACTTATGTCAAGTCAAAATAGGTCAAACAAATTAAAACGGAAGAAATGTGGTTTTTTTAAAATCAAAATGACCACCAAGCTATTAAAATCAAAGGTATGTCTATGCATCGAGAGTGCAAATCATGTCCAAAACTAAATAGGGATGACTGCGGGGCTTAGCAAACATAAGCACCTAATTAACCTACTCAACTTAAGTTTTAATTAATTACAATCCATAATCTCTCTCCTCGCTCTCCCTCCATCTTTCTGCCTCTCTCCCTCCCTCCCTTTTTTATCATTTTTGTTTTGGCAATGGCTTCCTAAGTTTGAAAAAGCTTCTGTTCCACCTCATCTTCTTTGTTTTTCTTCTTCTCTTCATTGCCAGATTTTTTTTCCTTCAAATTGTCTGGTATGGAGTTTTCAATCTTTGAATTGAGTTTCTATTTTTACGAAATGGATTTAGCTTAAGAATTCAATCTTTGAATTGATTTTATATTTTTACTAAATGGGTTTAGCTTAAAAATTGAATAAAAACTTATCTTTAAGGCTTGATGGCACATACGTAATACACATGACGTCGTATGTGAGATTTCATTTTATCCACTCTGCTCCAAACAATGTGTAATATCATCATCTATCTCCCTTTTGTTAGCACGTGTGTCTCGTTTCAATTAACAAAATAATGTAGAAAAAATTATTTAAAAAATATTAAAGTGACGTTAAAATAAATGCTATATTAATTTAAATGGGACTTTGGTCACGCAGAAAGCCCAAAAGCCCTTAGCCATTATTAGCTAATAATAAAGTAATAGAATAATGGCTCAAATTTCATGTATAAACCTAAAAGCCAAAAAAATATATTTTCAGTACTTAAAATTGATTTCAAGTTACATAATTTATTTGATCGAACTCTTTAAAAAATAACTATAGAAAAATTATTCATTCACATTAAGATTTTTCTAAAAAAGACATTTTGAAAGAAAATTATTGAGACAAAAACACTACATAACATTTACCATCAAAGCCTTGGCTGCTTTGGAATGCATATCACTATGAAAGCTCACCAATTTTCGTTGTTACCACTCTTCTGTTCTTATTTTTCCACTTCCCTTTCCATAACAAAACACAATTGTTAAGCTGAGACAGAAACTACATGAATAAGATTTTGGAAAACTTTTTTTTATAGAGGTAGAACTAGACCATACTATATATTTTAGGATTTTAGAAGTAACAACAAGGTTGTAAGTATTTACTGGCAGTATTAGAGTGTGCATGTCAATGTATAACATGTAGTAATAAGATGTAAAGATCCACCAAAGTAGCAATTAACTTCTGGAAAAATATTAACCTACCAACTATAAAAGTAAGTATTGGATAGACTTAAGCAAAAAATGGACAAAATAAAACCTTTAATTCAAGCATTAAATGTTCAAAATTATGCTTTTTCCCCCTCCAGCAAACAACCTAATCAAACTTTTATGTCAGCTTTTTTGGAACCCTTTTGACCAAAAAAATTCACTTAGCAATGGTTCTTTCTAAAGTTAAACACTTCCAACATTGATAATTACAATCTAAAGAGAGGAACTTACTCGTCCAATATCTGACCAACACATAAAAAATTATACAATATCATATATACATAACATATAAAGTGTGAAAAATATAATATACCAAATTAGAAAAAAAAATAAAGAAAGAAGAAGAGAGAGATCATTTTGGTTGTGCCGCTGTGGTGCCTCTATTTCTGTTTTACTCGTTCATCAAAAGTATATATAATGGTTGAACCCTAAGTAGAGTTTTATTTAATTTCAAATAAGGAAGAGTAAGAACACCCTTACCATATCATTATAGGACTCCTTAATTTTAATTATTATAAAAATAATTAAATAATTGGAATAAATAAGTGAAAAGACAATTTTGTCTATTACGGAATATTTTAACGAAGGGCAAAAAGTTCAAATCACTTTTCTAAGGAACTTCACACTTTTAATATACTATTTTAGGACACGTGTATTGCACGTGTATCTCATGTTAATCAATAAGACTGTATATAAAAAATTAATTATTAAAAAGTAGCAATTGATATTAAATAAATATTATATCTATTTAAATGCTATAAATAAATATCAGCAACATATAATTAATTTTAAAGTTCTAAATATTAATAATATTTTTTACATAATTTATGTAAAGAAATATTTAATAAACCGACAAACTTTGCTCCTCAATTTCCTTGTAACTCAACTAAAGGACCACCTTATTCTTTCCCTTATGCCTAAACCTGTTAACCGGGCAGGGTCGGGTCAACCCGGATCCGGATAGAGCTCGATACATACGTTTGCTCATTTTGAGGGTTATGCTAACACTTGGTGGGAGTATGTCAAGCGGTTTGGTAATGAACTCATTGATGGGCAGCCACCACCTTGGTATCGATTGAGGTATTTGATGAGGCAACGATACCTTCCCGAGAGATATCGCCATGAGTTGCTTGCTAGATTGTATGGTTTGCGTCAAGGTAACAAGAGTGTGATGGCATATTTTGATGAGTTTCAACAACTCATGTTGAAGCTTGATCATCGTGGGGAGCAAATCAGCCACGACATCATCCGGTTCAAGTGTGGGTTGAACAAAGATATCTCCACTCATTTAACCCTTCACAAGTTTGAAACCGTTGACGGTATTTTCCAAGAGGCTCTTGAGATTGAAAGGGAACTTAAGGAGAGATCATCTTTCAAGACAAGGGGACAAGCCCCCTCGGGTTGGCCCAAAAACAAGGACCAACCCGCCACTACTAGGCTGCCCGAGACCAAAACAGTCCCCAAATTGACTCCAAAACCGGAGGCTCACAAGTATCCTAACCCAAAGGGATTCCAATGTTTCAAGTGCCAAGGTTGGGGACATAAGGCCAATGAATGTCCAAACTGACGCAATGTGATCCTACGGGAAGGGAGAGTATATTACCTTGGTGAAGAGGTGGGTCCCGAACGGGGAGAAGAAGAGGCCGAGCCTCAAGATGGAGAGGAAACCGAGGATGGACCACTTGATGATGGTGGTGATGATGGTGAAGATGTTTATCCGCAAGAAGGGGAGTGTGTGATTCCAAACTTTGTGGTTCGGCGCGTCATGATTAGTAAGGCAATAGATGACCCAAGCCAAAGGGAAAATCTATTCCATACTAAATGTCTTGTAAAGGGAAGTGTGTGTACCTTGGTGATTGATAGTGGTAGTTGTACAAATGTTGTAAGTCATGCTATGGTAAACTTCTTGAAGTTACCAACTACTCCGCACACTAGTCCTTACAAGTTACAATGGTTGAATGATTGTGGTGAATTAAGGGTCGCAAGGCAATGTGTGATACGGTTTAAGGTGGGAAACTACCACGATGAAGTGCTTTGTGACGTGATACCAATGCAAGCATGTCACTTGTTACTAGGTAGACCTTGGCAATATGATAGGTCTACTAAACACGATGGGAGGACTAATCGATATACACTTGAGAAGGATGGCCGAAAGGTTACACTTCATCCTCTTTCGCCGTCCCAAGTAAATGAGTGGCATCAAAGGATGAGGGAATTGAAGGAAAAAGGAAAGGAATCCGAAAAGGGAGAAAAGGGAGGGAGTTCCGTAGGTGGGGCAGTGGGCCCATCCAAGGCTGCCCCAACGGCGAAGGGGACGGAAAACATGGTGATATTGGTTAGGAAGAAGGAACTCTTCGTGGATCATGATGAGGATACGCCTATGTTACTCTTGGCTCATTGTTTTAACACTAACCCCACTAATTCTTCCATTTCCCCTTTGATTTCTTGTGTGTTGCAGGATTATGAGGACGTATTTCCTAAGGAACTTCCGCAAGGATTGCCCCCGCTTCGGGGAATTGAGCACCAAATTGACTTTGTGCCGGGATCACAATTACCAAACAAGCCAGCTTATAGGAGCAATCCTACGGACACCAAGGAATTGCAACGTCAAGTTGAGGAGCTCCTCAACAAAGGGTATGTCAAGAGCATGAGTCCGTGTGCTGTTCCGGTGTTATTAGTGCCAAAGAAAGACGGAACGTGGCGCATGTGTGTGGACTGCCGAGCCATCAACAAAATTACGGTAAAATATCGCCACCCTATTCCTCGGTTAGATGACATGCTAGATGAGTTGAATGGTTCATGTTTGTTTTCCAAGATTGATTTAAGGAGTGGCTATCACCAAATAAGAATGCAACCCGGTGATGAATGGAAAACCGCCTTCAAGACCAAGTTTGGTCTCTATGAATGGATGGTTATGCCATTCGGCCTAACAAATGCTCCAAGTACTTTTATGAGGCTAATGAATCATGTGATGAGGCCATTTATTGGAAAGTTTGTTGTTGTCTACTTTGATGATGTCTTGGTGTATAGCAAGTCCTTAGAAGAGCATGTGATGCATTTACAATGTGTGCTTGATGTCCTTAGGGAGGAAAAATTGTATGCAAATCTGGAAAAGTGCTCTTTTGGTGTCAATGAAGTTGTTTTCTTGGGTTTTGTTGTTAGTTCAAGAGGGGTCGAAGTGGATGAATCCAAGATAGACGCTATCAAAAATTGGCCAACCCCACAAAACGTTGGAGAAGTAAGAAGCTTCCACGGGTTGGCTAGTTTTTATAGAAGGTTTGTCAAAGGATTTAGCACCATAGCCGCCCCCTTGACCGAGGTCATTCGGAAAGAACAACCCTTCAAGTGGGGTGTCGAGCAAGCTAAGGCATTTGAAGCCTTGAAAGCTATGCTCATCTCCGCACCGTTGTTACAATTGCCCAACTTTGATAAGACCTTCGAGGTCGAGTGCGATGCGAGTAAAGTAGGCATAGGGGCTGTTTTGATGCAAGATTTGAAACCCATTGCTTACTTTAGCGAAAAGCTCAAAGGAGCAACTCTAAACTACTCCACGTATGATTTAGAGTTGTATGCCTTGATTAGAGCCTTGGCCACTTGGCAACATTACTTATGGCCCAAGGAGTTCGTGATCCGAACGGACCATGAATCCTTAAAGCATCTTCGGGCCCAAGACAAGCTTAACAAACGGCATGCAAAATGGATTGAGTTTCTTGAGACCTTCCCTTATGTTATCCAATACAAAAAGGGTAAGGACAATGTAGTGGCCGATGCTTTGTCTAGAAAACATGTCCTTGTGTCCACCTTGTCATCAAAATTGATGGGTTTTGAGAGTTTAAGAGAATTGTATCCCAAGGACCCTCACTTTGCTCCTATCTTTAGGGAATGTGAAGAATTGGGTAGGGACAAGTGGGATTCGGCTAGGGTTTCAAATCCCTATGCCAAGTTTGATGGTTACTTATTTAAAGGTAGACGATTGTGTGTACCCTCTAGCTCTTGGAGAGAATTGTTTGTGAGGGAAGCACATGATGGCGGTCTAATGGGTCATTTTGGGGTCGAAAAGACCCTTGGAATATTGGAAGAGCAATTCTATTGGCCCAAAATGCGCAAGGATGTGGCTAGGATTTGCGGCCAATGTGTAGAATGCAAGAGAGCCAAATCTCGGCTCCTACCTCATGGGTTGTACACCCCGCTGCCCACTCCTCTACGTCCTTGGCTTGATATATCTATGGACTTTGTGTTAGGGCTGCCAAGGACTCGACGAGGCCGGGATAGTATTTTTGTTGTAGTTGACCGGTTTTCTAAAATGGCGCACTTTATTCCTTGTTCTAAATGTGATGACGCCCCTAGCGTGGCCTCGTTGTTTGTTGATAATGTTGTTAGATTGCATAGTGTCCCGAGGACCATTGTGAGTGATAGGGACTCTAAGTTCCTAAGCCACTTTTGGAAGTCCATGTGGGGTAGGCTTGGTACCAAGTTATTATTCTCTACATCCTGCCACCCACAAACCGATGGCCAAACGGAAGTAGTAAATAGGACTTTGGGTGCTATGCTACGTTCCATGGTTAAGGGAAAAATGACTTCTTGGGAAGAGCACTTACCATTAATTGAGTTTGCATATAACCGTGTCATACACTCAAGTATGGGAATGACTCCCTTTGAGTGTGTATACGGCCTCAACCCCCTCACCCCTTTGGATTTAACGCCTTTGCCAAGTGATCTTATGATTAGCTTAGAAGGAAGCAAGCGGGCAGATTCTATGAAGAAGTTACATGAGAAGGTGCGACTTCAACTTGAGAAGAGAAACCAAGACATGGCAAGAAGGGCCAACAAGGGAAGAAAGAAAGTCATCCTTGAACCGGGAGATTGGGTGTGGGTGCATCTTCGGAGGGATCGGTTTCCATCCCAAAGAAAGTCCAAATTGATGCCGAGGGGTGATGGTCCATTCCAAGTACTCGAGAAAATCAATGACAACGCCTACAAGATTGACCTTCCACCGGAATATCAAGTGCACCACACTTTTAACGTTTGTGATCTTTCTCTCGTGGAGGCGGTTGAAGACGACCAAGTGCTGAATTTGAGGTCAAATTCCTCTCAAGATGGAGAGGATGATACGGGTGGGACAAGCTGTCCAACAAGTACCCGACCATTCACACGAAGTCAAGCTCGGGAGTTACAAAAACTCCAAGCCTTATTCATGCAAATGGCCGTGTGTGAGTTGGTCATTGAACCACCTAAGGATCTAAATGTTTTAAGGTGTGAAGATGGGCCTTGAAGTGTAATAAACTTACACTCCAAGGCCTCCATGGCCGACTGCCCCAACATGGCCCATATGGTCATTTTGTCTTTCATTTGGCTTGTAATATAAATAGACAAGCTTGGAATTATTTTGCCTTAGTTTTCTCATTGTAATTTCAAGACAAAGGACTTGTAATATTTCTCTCTCTCTCTCTTCCATTGGGAGACAGATTCGGCCAAGCTCCAAGGGTGAAGCTTGTGTTGTGATTTGGCTAGAAACAAGGATCTTGAGGTCATTGAGTTCCTCTTGGTCTAAGTAAGAACTTGGTGTTTATATTCAATAGTCTTAGGGTCCTCTCTTGATGTTAGGGTTCTTAGTCTCTTGAATATTATATGTCAAGTTATCTATCTTTTATTATCTTGTTGTTCTTGTCTTTGAGATCTTGAAGTCTAGTGAAGCCGGGTGGGGCTCTTTCGATTCACTAGCATTTGTGTTGGTTGCTGTTTTTGTTGTTGTTGTTGTTGGAATCTTTGTGTTGTGGACTTGATCTTGTATCAATATTCATACATATTATACATTCAATATATACTATTTTAAAGAATATACATACATATATACATTCAATATATACTACTTTAAAGAATATACATACATATGTACATTCAATATATACTACTTTAAAGAATATACATACATATATACATTCACTATATACTATTTTAAAGAATATACATACATATAAGTTTATGCATATTGGTTTAATCCAAGTAACTTTTAAACCATTGACTTTAAGAGGTCTACCTGAAAGCTTTATCTTCGCTAAAATATAAATTAGTTGGCGTACATAGATATTAAATGTTGGCGTAAATACTGTGAGAGGAAGCTAATTGAATACATTTCCTTGTGGCATAATACATAAGTATGCCCTTTTACTTAGCCTTAGCTCTCATCTATGTCGTTCAGTTTGGGTGTTCACAAGTAGGCACTTAAACTTGTATAAAGTTGAACAAGTAGTCACACGTATTCTATGTGGAATCTATGTGGCATCTACATGGTAATCTCACGTGAGTTGCCACATAAATGGCACGTAGGATGCATGTGTCTACTTAATCAACTTTATACAAGTTTAAGTGTCTACTTGTACATACCCAAAGTTGGATGACACAAATGTTAGCTAAGGCCAAGTTAAAGGGCACATTTATGTATTACGCCTTTCCTTGTCAATGTAAAATCTTTAAAAAAAATGTGAAAAATTTCGTTGATTTAAGCGTGTCTTATGTCTTTTTTTATGATTAATTATTTAACAATAGTTGTAAAACTTTTTCATTCTTCATTAATGTATTAATACTTTAAAAATGAAAATAAAGTCCTCTGAGTGAATGGTAAATTTAATGAGATAGATTGTGTTTGCATAAATAGTGTAACACCCCGTACATTCCTAACCCTACTTGACGACATTAAATAAGATGTACTTAGGTCTCGAGAGCTATAAGTATGCATTTGGTAATGTTATTGGCGAGATAATTGAATTTGGCTCTTGTTATGTGATTAAGCTTGCATAGATGGTGTTTTGCAATTGTCATTGTGAATTTGTGGGGTTCAAAATGAGGCTAAGAGGACCTCAAAACAAAGTGTATTAAGGTTAAGAAGTAATTAAAATGTAACACCCCGTACGTTTCTAAGTTTAGCTGATAACCGTCACATATGGGGCAAAAATAAAAACATGAGAGAATTGGTGAATTTTGTATTGAATTGTGGGCATTATTAAGTCTTCAATAATTGGGCCCAAAAATGAAGCCCAAATAATATAAGAAGACATGGCCCAAAAGAGGGATATTTTTTACCCATTCTTCCAAATGTGGTCTATTTGACCAATCAATATAACATTAAATGCTAAGTAAAAGGATAAGGGAGACATGAGGTACTATATAAGGTAAAAATCAGATTTTTTATTCACTTTAACCCTCATAACATTTCTAGATTTTTCCCACAATAATTCCTTTGCTCACAAGAACTCCAAGTCCTTCTATTGGCCAAAATCATCCATTGGTAAGTCTTGGTAAGTGTTTATTATGATGGGTTAATATATTTTATGCATGGTATATGGTGTATATTGTGTTGGTTATGTTGGTGGAATATTGGGAAGGTCACAATAAGTGAAGTGTTCATGTTTGCTAAATTGAAGGTGGTTTGTCTTGTAAACTTGACTTTGGACTTGTGGTGTTGAAAAGAGTGAACTTGGTGGAGTGAATATTGACATGTGAGATGTGATTATGATCTTACCTTGTTTGATTCTTGTGCATAACATTTGTAATGGTTATTGGGAAATCGATTGTGGCTTTGGTGTCGTATCGGCCGTGAAATGTGGTTTTGGGTGTCGTTATGTGTGTTGTGAGGCCATGGCTGATTTTTGATGTTTAATATGATCAAGAATATGTTCAAATATGTTTGATTGTGTTCATGTACCATTCATGGCATTAAAAGACCCAAAAAAAATCATTTCGGACCAAAACGGGCATCCGCCCCCGCAGACGAGGGCATCTGCGGACGCAGATGCCAACGCAGAAGGCCCTGGAATTTTCCAGGATCCACCTACGTGCGCAGGTGGCAACGCAGGTCACCTCTAGAATTCATTTTGTGTGTTTCCGTCACTAGTTGATCCCCAAAAGCCCCGATACCCTTTTGGGATGTAATTATCAACTTGTGATGATGTTTTAATGACTTTAAAGTGTCGTATGAAGGTGTGTTGGACTATGTTAAGTATGGATGGTTGTTTATATGTTGTTATGAAGGAATAACTATGACGAAATGACAAAGGGAAAGACGTAAAGGGTAAGTATGGTGTGAAATGCTTTTGGTGTATGATCTTTTGGTCAATGTGGGTGATGTTATGGTGTTGTTGATATGTAAATGTATTGGACTGTTTGGTGAGGGGGTGACATGACATTATATGGTAGCCACAAAAATTCATTGTCGTCTTGTACGCCTATATAGTGGCTAGTTGCTAATGTAAGTTCCGTTATGAACTTGTATTGTAGAGTAAGACGTAAGGAAGAAGCGGGACTATTGTGTTCATACATAGGCTTGTGTATTCATACTTGGAAGTAAAGGTATGTAAGGTTACTTTGTTCGTATCATTTTGCGGTACGTCATATTCACATTGGCATTATGCTAGTCCTATCCCGAAATGTGCTAAGGTATTCTATATCCGTTTAGAAATGGTTATTATTACATATTCCCTATTCATTGATCACTTGGAAATTGTATGTCTCATATTCGTTAGTCAATGTTCCAAAAGCCCAAAAAGGTTATGTTCCAAAGTGCCAATAGTGGCTACACACATACCTCTTGTTCATTGACTTGTGTCTAATGATTTCAATAATGTTATCTATTGTTGAGTCCTATACTCCTCATTCATGAGTTATGGTGGTTCATGGGTTACATAATTATGGACATGTTCTAAAAGTCCCAATCATGTTGTGTTCTTGAGTTTCCAAGAATGTTGTGGCTATGTACATATGTTAATCTCTCATAATTGATTGTATCACTCTCTCATAAGAGGATGAATCAATTCCTCACAAGTAGTATCAATCAATCAAAAGTAAGAATAAAGAAATATACATTTGTTGTTGGTTATGATTTATGGGTGGCAAGTCTAGGGGCATAAGCCTAGCTCGACTAGATCCCGATGTGTTGATTTATGGGTGGCAAGTCTAGGGGCATAAGCCTAGCTCGACTCGATCCCGATGTATTTATTTATGGGTGGCAGGTCTAGGGGCATAAGCCTAGCTCGACCCGATCCCAACATCACATGATGTGATGTTAAGACCCACTGATCAGTCGGGGCCCGGGTACGTTATGATATGAGCAATGAGGAATAAATCACAAAGAGAAAGAACTTAATTTATGTAAGTTACATTGTTCCACATATGCAAATCGATGAGTTGTTCATGTTTCCTATCTTATTACATTTTGATTCTATTGATGTATTTATAACAAGTTTCATATGGCCTTACATACTCAGTACATTCTCCGTACTGACCCCTCTTGGGGGCTTACCTTACTTGCTGCAGGCGCAGGTGCTAGTAGACCTCCACTGTAGGTCGCGGATCTTTTGCCGACTTTTGGTGAGCTCCACTTGGTTCGGGGCTTTCTGAGTTGCCATGTACATTTATTTTGGTATTGGTATTGTATATGAGTATAAAGCGGGGTGTTGTCCCGACTCTAGGTTTGCATAGTCATGTATTTCAGCTAGAGGCTTTTGTAGACTTATATGGGAACAGAATGTAAGATATGTATGCTCATTTTGGTTTGTTGGCCCCAACGGCCAAGTTGATATAAATATATGGCATATGTTTCTATATCCGTTTCCATACCCATGACTTTTGCATAGTTGCATGGGGTTTCATAAGGTCCATATGAGGAGATGCATGCGAGTGTTCATAAGCAAAGATTGGTTCTCTCGGGCCATGTCGGCTTCGGGTGCTAATCAAGCCTCGTTGGGACTCGGGGCGTGACAAAAGTGGTATCAGAGCAGTTCGTTCTAAGGGTGTCTACAAAGCCGTATCTGAGTAGAGTCTTACTTATCGATGTGTTGTGCACCACATTTATAAGTAGGAGGCTACGGGACATTTAGGATGTTGTTCCTTTTCTTCATTCCTAGATCATACAGTAGCGCCAGTGTTGTAAGTTAGATTATATCTGACCATGGTGATTGGTTTTCTTTGATATAGAAACTATCAAAACTGCCGATGACAAGAAAAGATAAAGGCAAGGGTAAGCAGGTTGTTACGCTTACCGGAGAGGGATTGAGTAGACCACTACCTGACCAAGTTAGTCAAGGTCAAGGTGGAGCTGATACTGACTTTGCATCACGGGCTTCATCCACTTTCCCCATTTCGGAGGAGCTGAGAAGAAGAGAAGTATCTTCGGAACTTCCCGTTAATACTATTGAGCAGGATTTAATGAGTGTAGTACAAATATTGACCCGTGTAGTTGCTGTAGAAGCTCAAAGACAAGCTCTTATGCAGCAGAAGGGGGGACAGAGGCAGAGAGAGAGGATGAAAGAAGTGGAAGAAAGATCGCCAAAAAAGGCTAAACCCATGGGACTGGGACAAAACATGACGTCCCAAGGAGGATTTGGGCATAGAACTTTTCACAAACCACTTAGGCCATCGTTTCCCCATACCACCACAATTACTCCTCCTCTATTCCAAGGGTTTTGAAGCAACCAGTTTGGGCGAGGAGGTGAGATTCAGGGTTTACGTACAGTGGGGTACCAAGCACAAGACAGTATGAACCGCCCGAGGTTTCATCGTGGATTGTACCAGCGCTGCGGGAGGTTTTATGCCGGTGAATGTCGGTTTGGACAGAATGTTTGCTATTATTGCGGCATGCCAGGGCATGTGGCAAGGGGGTGTCCACGAAGGAACACAGGTGGCATGGCACGACCCACGGGACCAACCTTCGCATCGACATCATATGTGCCTCCTCTAGGTAGAGGTGCACAAGCTGCTGGTCATGCCAAGGGTGCTAGGGGATAAGCTAGTTCTAGTAACATCCAGGGCAGTACCTACGCCGTGGTGAATCGGCAGAAATTTGAGGCTTCTCCTGATGATGCAGCAGGTATATGCTCTGTTTTTATTTCTTAACGTATTTACATTGATTGATTTGGGGATTTACCCTATCCTATGTTATTCCATTGATTGTTGAAAAAAAAGAGGAAGAAGGAACTTTGTGAAAGGATAGTAGAAGTTTTAGTTAATCCATTTGAAACAACTCTACACCAAAAGGGGACATTATTGTGGCTAAAAGAATGTGTCATGATTATATGGTAACGACTTGGGGTTATACTACATTGGCTAATCTTATGAATTGCAAACGGTGGGATGTTCATGTGATCATGGGAATGGATTAGTTGGTTTCTTGTTATACCACGGTGACTTGCCAAGGTATATTTTCACTATCCATACGAACATGTTCCTGAGTGGAAGAGTAATGTGGGGGCACCAAGGAAACGTTTTATTGTCTATTGTAAAGTGACGAAATTGATAGCCAAGGGGTATGTATGCCAGTTAGTCCAAGAGCGGAAGATTGATGCGAAACCACCAAGTCCTCAATAGATTCCGATGGTCAATGACTTTCTTGATATATATGCCTGATGAATTTCCAGGCTTACCCCGAAACAGGAAGTAGAGCTTAATATTGACGTGATTTCAGACCCTCTGCTTACTTTTCTTCCTCTATATACCATGGCCCCAGTAACGCTATAGGAATGAAACAGAGCAATTAAGAGAGCGCATCTATGTGAATGTGGAAACAATAAAATAAAATGGGACTTAAGAACGTGCATTGACTATTAGCAGTTGCGTAAAGTACCGATGAAGAACAAATATCCCCTCCTAAGAATTGACGATTGGTTGATCAGTTACAGGATGCCAAGTGTGTTGTTCCTACTAACAAATGTACCAGCTGCTGCTCTGGAGTAGATGAATAGGGTGTGCAAACTATTGTTCGATGTATTTGTAACCGTGTTCATGGTTGATATTCTGGTTTAATCAAGATCACGAGAGGACCATGTCAATTATGTATGGCAGGTGTTACAAGCTGGGGTCGTCAGTGGAATGCAAAGTTCTCCAAGTATGAATTTTGGATAAAATCCATAGCGTTTTAGGGTCACATTGTATAGGATGACAGAATGAAGGTCGATACACTAAAGATAGAAACAGTGAAAAACAAAAATTGGCTAAGGCCTGCGATGCTTACAAAGATTCTTCGTTTCCTTGGGTTGGTTGGTGATCGAGGAGAATGACTAAAGGAGTTTCTTCTATCCCTGGACCCTTACCAGCGAGAATATACAAAGTAACTCAGTTTCAGCGGAGTGATGCATATGAGACAAGTTTCAAAGAGTTAGAAGGTAAATTAGCTTCTACACCAGTTTTATATTTCTCTAAGGCACAAAGGTTATGCAATGTATGGTGATATTTTCGAGGTTGGCCTCAGATGTGTGTTGATGCAGTATGATGATTCGCTAACAGCGTATGCCTCACGACAGCTGTGGCCATATGAGAGAAACTATATCACACATGATCTTGAGGTAACATGTGTGGTAGTTATTTGACAGCTATGAGATATGAAAATATAATACTACTACTTAGGGTTCATATTGAGATATGACTATTGATCATAGGAGCTTGCATATACTTTAAACAAAGGGACTCAAATTTGAGGTAGGGAAGACGACCCAAATTATTAAGAGATTAAGATAAGATACTGAGATCGCATTCGGGAAAAGCAAATGCAGTGGTCGATGCAGTAGGCCGCAAAGCACTAGGAAGTACTGATGGTCGGTCCACGGGGACACAAGGTGATACAATATCAAGTATGTAACACGAGATTTCAGCAAAAATAACACAAAAATCAGTAAACCAAGAACAACAAGATGAACACAAATGCTAGTGAATCGAAAGAGCCCCACACGGCTTCACTAGACTTCAAGATCACAAACACAACAACAACAAGATAAATAAAAGATAGTTAACTTGACATATGATATTCAAAAGGCTAAGAACCCTAACAACAAGAGAGGACCCTAAGACTATTGAATATGAACACCAAGTTCTTACTTGGACCAAGAGGAACTCAAATGACCTCAAGACCCTAGTTTCTAGCCAAAACACAACACAAGCTTCACTCTTGGAAAGCTTGGTAGATTCTGCCTCCCAGATGGAAGAGAGAGAGAGAGAAATATTACAAGTCCTTTGTCTTGAAATTACAATGAGAAAACTAAGCAAAATAACCCTAAGCTTGTCTATTTATATTACAAGCCAAATGAAAGACAAAATGACCCTTTTGCCCTCTCTGAAACAGGCGGCCTTGGAGTGTTGTATTTATTACGCTTCAAGGTCCTCTTCACACTTAAGAACATTGAGACCATTAGGTGGGCCCACGACCAGTTCACACGCGTCCATTTGCATGAATAAGGCTTGGAGTTTTTGTAACTCCCGGGCTTGACTACGCGTGAAAGGTCGTGGTCTTGTTGGACAGCTCACACCCGTATCATCCTCTCCATCTTGAGAGGAATTTGACCTCAAATTCGGCATTTGTCCATCTTCAACCACACCTACGAGAGAAAGATCACCTACGTTGAAAGTGTTGTGCACTTGATATTTCGGTGGAAGATCAATTTTGTAGGCGTTGTCATTGATTCTCTCAAGTACTTGGAATGGACCATCACCCCTCGGCATCAATTTGGTATTTCTTTGAGATGGGAATCGGTCCTTCCGAAGATGCACCCACACCCAACCTCCCGGTTCAAGAATGAGTTCCTTTCTCCCCTTGTTGGCCCTCCTTGCAACTTCTTGGTTTTTCTTCTCAAGTTGAAGTCGCACCTTCTCATGTAGACTTTTCATAGAATCTGCCCGCTTGCTTCCATCTAAGATAATCATGAGATCACTTGGCAAAGGCGTTAAATCCAAAGGGGTTAGGGGGTTGAGGCCGTATACACACTCAAAGGGAGTCATTCCTGTACTTGAGTGTATGACACGGTTATAAGCAAACTCAATTAATGGTAAGTGTTCCTCCCAAGAAGTCATTTTTCCCTTAACCATGGAGCGTAGCATAGCACCCAAAGTCCTATTTACTACTTCCGTTTGGCCATCGGTTTGTGGGTGGCAGGACGTAGAGAACAACAACTTGGTCCCAAACCTACCCCACATGGACTTCCAAAAGTGACTTAGGAACTTAGAGTCCCTATCACTTACAATGGTCCTCGGAACACCATGCAATCTCACAACATTATCAACAAATAGAGAGGCCACACTAGGGGCGTCGTCACACTTAGAACAAGCAATAAAGTGTGCCATCTTGGAAAACCGATCGACTACAACAAAGATACTATCCCTGCCTCGTCGGGTCCTTGGTAACCCCAATACAAAATCCATAGATATATCAAGCCAAGGACGTAGAGGGGTGGGCAGTGGGGTGTACAACCCGTGAGGTAAGAGCCGAGATTTGGCTCTTTTGCATTCTATACATTGGCCGCAAATTCTAGCTACATCTTTGTGCATCCTAGGCCAATAGAATTGCTCCTCAAATATTTTTAAGGTCTTTTCAACCCCAAAGTGACCCATTAAACCGCCATCATGTGCTTCCCTCACAAACAACTCTCTCCAAGAGCTAGAGGGTACACACAATCATCTACCTTTAAACAAGTAACCATCAAACTTGGCATAGGGTTTTGAACCCCTAGCCGACTCCCACTTGTCCCTACCCACTTCTTCGCATTCCCTAAAGATAGGAGCAAAGTAAGGGTCCTCGGGATACAACTCTCTTAAACTCTCAAAACCCATCAACTTTGATGACAAAGTGGACACAAGAGCATGTTTTCAGACAAGGCATCGGCTACTACATTGTCCTTACCCTTATTGTATTGGATAACATAAGGGAAGGTCTCAAGGAACTCAATCCATTTAGCATGTCGCTTGTTAAGCTTGTCTTGGGCCCGCAGATGTTTTAAGGATTCATGGTCCGTTCGGATCACAAACTCCTTAGGCCATAAGTAGTGTTGCCAAGTGGCCAAAGCTCTAATCAAGGCATACAACTCTAAATCATACGTGGAGTAGCTTTCAAAGGGACGGAAATGAGCATAGCTTTCAAGGCTTCAAATGCCTTAGCTTGCTCGACACCCCACTTGAAGGGTTGTTCTTTCCGAATGACCTCGGTCAAGGGGGCGGCTATGGTGCTAAATCCTTTGACAAACCTTCTATAAAAACTAGCCAACCCGTGGAAGCTTCTTACTTCTCCAACGGTTTGAGGGATTGGCCAATTTTTGATAGCATTTATCTTGGATTCATCCACTTCGACCCCTCTTGAACTAACAACAAAACCCAAGAAAACAACTTCATTAACGCCAAAAGAGCACTTTTCCAGATTTGCATACAACCTTTCCTTTCTAAGGACATCAAGCACACATTGCAAATGCATCACATGCTCTTCTAAAGACTTACTATACACCAAGACATCATCAAAATAGACAACAACAAACTTTCCAATAAATGGCCTCATCACATGATTCATTAGCCTCATAAAAGTACTTGGAGCGTTTGTTAGGCCGAATGGCATAACCATCCATTCATAGAGACCAAACTTGGTCTTGAAGGCGGTTTTCCATTCATCACCGGGTTGCATTCTTATTTGGTGATAGCCACTCCTTAAATCAATCTTGGAAAACAAACATGAACCATTCAACTCATCTAGCATGTCATCTAACCGAGGAATAAGGTGGCGATATTTTACCGTAATTTTGTTGATGGCTCGGCAGTCCACACACATGCGCCACGTTCCGTCTTTTTTGGGCACCAATAGCACCGGAACAGTACACGGGCTCATGCTCTCCTTGACATACCCTTTGTTGAGGAGCTCCTCAACTTGACGTTGCAATTCCTTGGTGTCCGTAGGATTGCTCCTATAAGCCGGCTTGTTTGGCAATTGTGATCCCGGCACAAAATCAATTTGGTGCTCAATTCCCCGAAGCGGGGGCAATCCTTGCGGAAGCTCCTTAGGAAATACATCCTCATAATCCTGCAACACACAAGAAATCAAAGGGGAAATGGAAGAATTAGTGGGTTTAGTATTAAAACAATGAGCCAAGAGTAACATAGGCGTGTCCTCATCATGATCCACGAAGAGTTCCTTCCTCCTAACTAACATCACCATGTTTTCCGGCCCTTTTGACGTTGGGGCAGCCTTGGAAGACCCCACTGCCCCACCTACGGAATTCCCTCCCTTTTCTCCCTTTTCGGATTCCTTTCCCTTTTCCTTCAATTCCCTCATCCTTTGATGCCACTCATTTACTTGGGAAGGCGAAAGCGGATGAAGAGTAACCTTTCGGCCATCCTTCTCAAGTGTATACCGATTGGACCTCCCATCGTGTTTAGTAGACCTATCATATTGCCAAGGTCTACCTAGCAACAAGTGACATGCTTGCATTGGTATCACGTCACAAAGCACTTCATCGTGGTAGTTTCCCACCTTAAACCGTATCACACATTGCCTTGCGACCCTTAACTCACCACAATCATTCAACCATTGTAACTTGTAAGGACTAGTGTGCGGGGTAGTTGGTAACTTCAAGAAATTTACCATAGCATGACTTACAACATTTGTACAACTACCACTATCGATCACCAAGGTACACACACTCCCCTTTACAAGACATTTAGTATGGAATAGATTTTCCCTTTGGCTTGGGTCATCTATTGCCTTACTAATCATGACGCACCTAACCACAAAGTTTGGAGCCACACACTCCCCTTCTTGCGGGTAAACATCTTCACCATCATCACCATCATCATCATGTGGTCCATCATCGGTTTCCTCTCCATCTTGAGGCTCGGCCTCATCTTCTCCCCTTTCGGGACCCACCTCCTCACCAAGGTAATACACTCTCCCTTCCCGTAGGATCACATTGCGTCGGTTTGGACATTCATTGGCCTTATGCCCCCAACCTTGGCACTTGAAACATTGGAATCCCTTTGGGTTAGGATACTTGTGAGCCTCCGATTTCGGAGGGAATTTGTGGACTGTTTTGGGCTCGGGCAGCCTTGTAGTGGCGGGTTGGTCCTTGTTTTTGGGCCAACCCGAGGGGGTTTGTCCCCTTATCTTGAAAGATGATCTCTCTTTAAGTTCCCTTTCAATCTCAAGAGCCGCTTGGAAAATACCATCAACGGTTTCAAACTTGTGAAGTGTTAAATGAGTAGAGATCTCTTTGTTCAACCCACACTTGAACCGGATGATGTCATGGCTGATTTGCTCCCCACGATGATCAAGTTTCAACATGAGTTGTTGAAACTCATCAAAATATGCCATCACACTCTTGTTACCTTAACGTAAGCCATACAATCTAGCAAGCAACTCATGGCGATATCTCTCGGGAAGGTATCGTTGCCTCATCAAGTACCTCAATCGATACCAAGGTGGTGGCTGCCCATTAATTAGTTCATTACCAAACCGCTTGACATACTCCCACCAAGTGTTAGCATAACCCTCGAAATGAGCTATAGCATAGCATCCCTTCTTTTCCTCCGAGATATCATTAACTTGGAAAACTTTGTCACAAGCCGATTCCCAAGCTAAGTAAGACTCGGGGTCACTTTCACTTTTAAAGATGGGTAGGTTCAACTTGATGGTGTTGATGCCTACATCTCTCTCTTGGTGTCGGTTTCCCCTATCTCCATACCCTCGGTATCTCCTTGGATCTCCTCGACCCCCTCTTATTTCCTCCTCCCTCATGTAAGCATCATCAAAGGCTCCATATCCTTCATACTTCTCTCTACCATATCCTTCAAAGTGGGCTGGTCGGTCTTGGGCATTTTGATTCGGAGGAATTGGATTTGGTGGCCTTTGGTTTAATGGAGCTTGGAATGGAGGGTTCGGATTTAGTGGAGGTACTTGACGTCCAAATCCCTCTTGTGGAACTTGAGGAGCTTGGAAATGTATTGGTCTAGTGGGGTACGGTTTGGAGGGAAAAAGGTGGTTTGGCTTGCGGCATTTAGTGGAGCTTGAGGTGCATTTAGCATTTGGTGGACTGTTTCGGCGGTGATGGTTGCGGAGGAAGTCCTATCATGCCCATTGGTAGAAACATGTAGAGGAGTAGAAGGACGAGAGTTCCTTTGACTCTCCACTTGTTCTAACCTCCCACTAATAGTCGACACCTCTCCCTTGATTGCTGCCAAGTCCCCTCTCACGGCCCCAAATTCCGAATTCAACCTTTCAAGTGTCCGGGTAACGGCCTCAAGAGTGACCCTCATAGAGTCAAGTGCATTAGTATCCACGTTATGGGACGTGGTCCCTTCCATTGTCAAGGTATTATACTCTTTAGATCACCACACGCTTGAGTTCCACAAGTGTTGTAAATTGGCTAGTAACCGTGAATCCTTTTAAGGTATGAGTAAGCTCTTATCCGGAGTGGATTTTTGTTTGAAGACTCAAAGAATTCTTGTCGGACTAGAACCAAAAATAGCAACGTATTCAAAAGATAAAAAGGCACTCAAGTAATCGTTGACACGAACAAACGGATTCAAAGGACTAATCGACAACCTAGTAGGAATGTACTAGTTTGTTAATTAGTTCTAGAACCAAGTAAAGGAAACCAAGAATCAACAATTAGCAACTAGAATAATATCCAAAGTTGAGCTTATAGTGACGTGGCAGCATGTAAGTGGTCCCACACGTTTTTGCTTCTTCCTTGTTCTTTTTTTTTTTTTTTTTTTTTTAATCTCAAATCTGAAAAAAAAAATTCAATACTCACACAACTTGTTATAGATGACAATGTGTTTTGGAGGGAAAGTAAAAGTCTTGTAGTCTTTCAACCTTTCAAACTCAAAAAAGGTAAGATTTGACTAGGCTAATCCCACAAAACAAGGTTCCGTGTTTTAAGGAAAAGTGGTTGTCAAGTCTTGGAAGAGATGTGTGCAAGTCTTCCTTCACCAACAACTTTATGACTTTTGTTCTACAACATGAACTCAACTTTCAACAAGATGAACAAGTTTATAAGATGAAAATCTCGACAATCTCAACACCTTCATGAACACACATCAACTTCTTCAAGCACATCACACAAAACCACCAATTGTCATCAACAACATACAACTTTCAGCCACTTCAAGTCACCACAACAATGGTCAAGTTTTCAAGCTCAACTTTTAGATCTAGACACTTTAGTGTTGGTGAGAAAGAAACCAACACTAGAAACACACTAAACAAGCAAAATAACACCTAGATCTAAACATACAACAACATTCTCGGTTTTGTCTTCAATGGACAGATTTCAGATTTTTTTTTTTATTTAATCCGAGAACAAGCCCAAGATGGGTTGTGTTGGAACACAACCGGTCTTGCTTTGATACCAAATGATACAATATCAAGTATGTAACACAAGATTTCAGCAACAATAACACAAAAATCATTAAACCAAGAACAACAAGATGAACACAAATGCTAGTGAATCGAAAGAGCCCCACACGGCTTCACTAGACTTCAAGATCACAAACACAACAACAACAAGATAAATAAAAGATAGTTAACTTGACATATGATATTCAAAAGGCTAAGAACCCTAACAACAAGAGAGGACCCTAAGACTATTGAATATGAACACCAAGTTCTTACTTGGACCAAGAGGAACTCAAATGACCTCAAGACCCTAGTTTCTAGCCAAAACACAACACAAGCTTCACTCTTGGAAAGCTTGGCAGATTCTGCTTCCCCAATGGAAGAGAGAGAGAGAGAAATATTACAAGTCTTTTGTCTTGAAATTACAATCAAAAACTAAGCAAAATAACCCTAAGCTAGTCTATTTATATTACAAGCCAAATGAAAGACAAAATGACCCTTTTGCCCTCTCTGAAACAGGCGGCCTTGGAGTGTTGTATTTATTACGCTTCAAGGTCCTCTTCACACTTAAGAACATTGAGACCATTAGGTGGGCCCACGACCAGTTCACACGCGTCCATTTGCATGAATAAGGCTTGGAGTTTTTGTAACTCCCGGGCTTGACTACGCGTGAAAGGTTGTGGTCTTGTTGGACAGCTCATACCCGTATCATTAGAACAATAAAACAATAACAAGGAAGTATGCATAAGTATTGTGTGTATATGTGTATATATGCTAAGAGAGAGATGCATGGGGTGTACATGAGACGATGTTACTAACATTCGAGGATGAATGTTCCTAAGGGGGGAAGAATGTAACACCCCGTACATTCCTAACCCTACTTGACGACATTAAATAAGATGTAATTAGGTCTCGAGAGCTATAAGTATGCATTTGGTAATGTTATTGGCGAGATAATTGAATTTGGCTCTTGTTATGTGATTAAGCTTGCATAGATGGTGTTTTGCAATTGTCGTTGTGCATTTGTGGGGTTCAAAATGAGGCTAAGAGGACCTCAAAACAAAGTGTATTAAGGTTAAGAAGTAATTAAAATGTAACACCCAAAAATAAAAACATGAGAGAATTGGTGAATTTTGTATTGAATTGTGGGCATTATTAAGTCTTCAATAATTGGGCCCAAAAATGAAGCCCAAATAATATAAGAAGACATGGCCCAAAAGAGGGATATTTTTGACCCATTCTTCCAAATGTGGTCTATTTGACCAATCAATATAACATTAAATTCTAAGTAAAAGGATAAGGGAGACATGAGGTACTATATAAGGGAAAAATCAGATTTTTTATTCACTTTAACCCTCATAACATTTCTAGATTTTTCCAACAATAATTCCTTTGCTCACAAGAACTCCAAGTCCTTCTATTGGCCAAAATCATCCATTGGCAATTCTAGGTAAGTGTTTATTATGATGGGTTAATATATTTTATGCATGGTATATGGTGTATATTGTGTTGGTTATGTTGGTGGAATATTGGGAAGGTCACAATAAGTGAAGTGTTCATGTTTGCTAAATTGAAGGGTGGTTTGTCTTGTAAACTTGACTTTGGACTTGTGGTGTTGAAAAGAGTGAACTTGGTGGAGTGAACATTGACATGTGAGATGTGATTATGATCTTACCTTGTTTGATTCTTGTGCATAACATTTGTATTGGTTATTGGGAAATCGATTGTGGCTTTGGTGTCGTATTAGCCGTGAAATGTGGTTTTGGGTGTCGTTATGTGTGTTGTGAGGCCATGGCTGATTTTTGATGTTTAATATGAACAAGAATATGTTCAAATATGTTTGATTGTGATCATGTACCATTCATGGCATTAAAAGACCCAAAAAAAATCATTTCGGACCAAAACGGGCATCCGCCCCCGCAGATGAGGGCATCTACGGATGCAGATGCCAATGCAGAAGGCCCTGGAATTTTCCAGGATCCATCTGCGCGTACATGTCAGCCACCTACGTGCGCAGGTGGCAACGCAGGTCACCTCCAGAATTCGTTTTGTGTGTTTCCGTCACTAGTTGATCCCCAAAAGCCCCGATACCCTTTTGGGATGTAATTATCAACTTGTGATGACGTTTTAATGACTTTAAAGTGTCGTATGAAGGTGTGTTGGACTATGTTAAGTATGGATGGTTGTTTATATGTTGTTATGAAGGAATAACTTTGACGAAATGACAAAGGGAAAGACGTAAAGGGTAACTATGGTGTGAAATGCTTTCGGTGTATGATCTTTTGGTCAATGTGGGTGATGTTATGGTGTTGTTGATATGTAAATGTATTGGACTGTTTGGTGAGGGGGTGACATGACATTATATGGTAGCCACAAAAATTCATTGTCGTCTTGTACGCCTATATAGTGGCTAGTTGCTAATGTAAGTTCCGTTATGAACTTGTATTGTAGAGTAAGACGTAAGGAAGAAGCGGGACTATTGTGTTCATACATAGGCTTGTGTATTCATACTTGGAAGTAAAGGTATGTAAGGTTACTTTGTTCGTATCATTTTGCGGTACGTCGTATTCACATTGGCATTATGCTAGTCCTATCCCGAAATGTGCTAAGGTATTCTATATCCGTTTAGAAATGGTTATTATTACATATTCCCTACTCATTGATCACTTGGGAATTGTATGTCTCATATTCGTTAGTCAATGTTCCAAAAGCCCAAAAAGGTTATGTTCCAAAGTGCCAATAGTGGCTACACACATACCTCTTGTTCATTGACTTGTGTCTAATGATTTCAATAATGTTATCTATTGTTGAGTCCTATACTCCTCATTCATGCGTTATGGTGGTTCTTGGGTTACATAATTATGGACATGTTCTAAAAGTCCCAATCATGTTGTGTTCTTGAGTTTCCAAGAATGTTGTGGCTATGTACATATGTTAATCTCTCATAATTGATTGAATCACTCTCTCATAAGAGGATGAATCAATTCCTCACAAGTATCAATCAATCAAAAGTAAGAATAAAGAAATATACATTTGTTGTTGGTTATGATTTATGGGTGGCAAGTCTAGGGGCATAAGCCTAGCTCGACTCGATCCCGATGTGTTGATTTATGGGTGGCAAGTCTAGGGGCATAAGCCTAGCTCGACTCGATCCCGATGTATTTATTTATGGGTGGCAGGTCGAGGGGCATAAGCCTAGCTCGACCCGATCCCAACATCACATGATGTGATGTTAAGACCCACTGATCAGTCGGGGCCCGGGTACGTTATGATATGAGCAATGAGGAATAAATCACAAAGAGAAAGAACTTAATTTATGTAAGTTACATTGTTCCACATATGCAAATCGATGAGTTGTTCATGTTGCCTATCTTATTACATTTTGATTCTATTGATGTATTTATAACAAGTTTCATATGGCCTTACATACTCAGTACATTCTCCGTACTGACCCCTCTTGGGGGCTTACCTTACTTGCTGCAGGCGCAGGTGCTAGTAGACCTCCACTGTAGGTCGCGGATCTTTTGCCGACTTTTGGTGAGCTCCACTTGGTTCGGGGCTTTCTGAGTTGCCATGTACATTTATTTTGGTATTGGTATTGTATATGAGTATAGAGCGGGGTGTTGTCCCGACTCTAGGTTTGCATAGTCATGTATTTCAGCTAGAGGCTTTTATAGACTTATGTGGGAACAGAATGTAAGATATGTATGCTCATTTTGGTTTGTTGGCCCCAATGGCCAAGTTGATATAAATATATGGCATATGTTTCTATATCCGTTTCCATACCCATGACTTTTGCATAGTTGCATGGGGTTTCATAAGGTCCATATGAGGAGATGCATGCGAGTGTTCATAAGCAAAGATTGGTTCTCTCGGGCTATGTCGGCTTCGGGTGCCAATCACGCCTCGTTGGGACTCGGGGCGTGACAAATAGTTGCTGTCTTGCTAGCATTTTCATGCTTCTACATCTCTTACTGTTCTAGAAAAGACTTCAATTTTCTTTCTTCCCTTTTTCTAAGGGCATTTGGCCAGGGTGGTTTAAGGACATGTACTCAAGAATAAATGGGAATAAGGATTTAAGGCAAGTTATTAGAGAATTGATAATTCTTGTGATAAGTTTCGACATTAGTATATATTGAACTTTCTCCATGTGTATTGTGTAATGTGTATGTTTCTGTTTTGACATATTGACTATTGTGGATCTATGCATGACACTAGTTGTATATGAATGTGGTAAATATTACTTAAGCTTGTGCATGAATCTGATAGTTAGTGGTTGAGTGTGCTATTTGTTGAGTCCAAACGCACATGCATGTGTACGCGGTCGTACAAGTAAAATAGGATTAAGAGTCCAGATATCGTACCCACAGGGACTTGTCAATTAATTATTTACTAAATTAGACTTAATACAAATTATTTATTCAAGCGATAGATTCCATGACATGTTTTTAAATTAACTAAATTAAAAATAAAAAAAATAATTAATGAAAATTAACCAAGAGGAGCATATTTTATGAAATCACTGAATGAATCAATCTATGATCATGGTTTTGCCACAATCATGTTTAGTATCAATTTCATCAACTTATTTAATTTTCTAGTTGTTGATTTACGGGGTTGATTATATGATCATGGTCTTCCGAACCTCTAATCGTCTATTCCTATTAACCTCACAACTATATCGTTGAGCGGGGATGTGATAACCCAATGCGAATGCATTTATATATCTTCCCATTTTGTAACCAAGTAAGGATGTCTAGGTATATTCCTATCCTAGCAACAAATTAATTCTTTATTTTACTAAAGTAAAGATCTTACTCCCTGTATTCTTCATTCTATCTCATTGATTCTTCTTCCGAGTTCACAATAACTATATAAATTTATTTTAACGGTAGCTAAGCATTAAAATAGTAAGAACAAGAATATAAAAACAACTACGATGATAATCAAACAAATCAAATCAAGTAATTATTAAACAATCACGTTGTTATCTACCATAATCCTAGAACGAGAAATTTATCTCCACATAAACATAGAGCAATTACAACAAATCATCTAAAGAAATAATATAAAAATAAATAATAAAGGAGAAGAAAAGATGAAACCAAAATTCTCCGGCCTTGACGGCGGCTCCTATCTCTTCCTAGGTCAAAAGTTTTATAAAAGCTTATTTTACAAAATATATTTATAGGTATAGGAAAAAGGCCCAAATAAAATAACTGAGTCCAAAATGGACTGAGCAAAATTAAAGCGGACTATTGTAGCTCTGTGTCATGCTAATAACGCGGACAACCACTGGAATGTAGGCGAGAATTACAATTCACCAAAGGGTCACTTTTGAATATTTTAATAACTTTATTCCATTAAGCTACCTGCTTGATTTTCTTCTATAATCACCCGTCTTTAATTTGTTTTGGCTCCAAATCTTTTTATCTTTCATCTTCACACTATTTTCATCCTACACATCAAATTATAATATTAGGCACAATCCATAAGATCAATGCTCAGAAAAGACAAATAAAAATACTAAATGTGAGGCAAATAATGACTAAAAATATATATTTTGGCCTCACATCACTATTCTGTTCCAAGTGTGTGTGAGCTGTGTTTTTTTAGTTCTTGTACTGTGAATACAATTCAGAAATTGCTTGATTGGTCTTGCATAGGTCTTTGGATAGAAGATTAGGAAATGATCGTAGGCGTTGTTTGTTTTTTGCCCACTCAAGCCAAATGACAATCCAAATGATAATAATGTATCCCTTGTTCCCAGAGTTTGTGCCTATTTATTAATTTGCCAATTCACCTTCTTTATCATTCTTGAAACCCTTGCCTTGGCCCTGGTCCCTCCTTGAACATTGTACACCTCAACTCAGGCAAATAAGCCAAGTTGAGGGTGGATACTGTAATAGATGCTCCCTGGAACCTTTGTTTTGGCCATGGTTCAAGTTAGGAAATTATGCATCTCAACTCAAGCAAATCGCCTAAGTTGATTTTGGCCATGTTTAAGAAGTGAAAAGAAAGAATGGAGTATGAATAGAAGAGACTGATGATAGTACAATTTTTTAGGGGTCCTCATTTTTCAATTTATTCACAAGCAACTGACATAAGGTCCCTATTCTCTTTTTGCTAGCACAATACAAAAGATCAAACTGAAAATAATCTAAACATGATGGTTCTACAAGATAGCACATGAGGGAAAAGAAATACGACAACAAAAACCCTCATGTGGACACAGGTACCCCCACACCTCATTAAAAAGATATTCACTATCCCCAATGCACCAATAATGAAATATAAAGTGCTAGAGGAAGGACATATCTGTAGTGCCCTAGGAGCTTGTGTCATGTGACCCAGATTGTGCTGCAACATCAGCCGCAACATCATCAGTAGTAGAACCAGGAATGACTGACGCACTCAATGTAGTAAGTGGTGGATTAGAAGACTCCACACTCAACTCAGCACCACTAGATGCCACTGGTAGGACACTAGAAGAGTCTCCCACAGCTCAAGCCCACAAAAATTCTTCTTACTTTTCTTTTTCCTCTCGGTCTCTCTTTCTTGCTTCCTTTAGATCTCTCTTCTCTTAATTCTTCCTTCTTTTCTCCACTTTTTTGTATCATCTTTGTCTTTTCTTTTCCACTTACCCTTGCCCTTGGATTTTAAAGGCTGACCCATTAAATTATATAAAGTTTCCTCTTTCTCTTCTGACTCCTCATCATCCAGAGTTAGGAACACCAAGCTAGGTTTATTCTGCAGCCCAGTGATGTCGGCTCGGGCTTTTGCCAATTTGGCTTTAAATTTAGCTAATTTTTGTATAGTCATGGCCTTTAACCACTCATTAAGCCTTTACTCAATATCATCAATGCGCCCGTAGAGGTTGGCATAAGGCAATAGTGCATCTTTTATGGCTTTGTTGACAAAGGGATGAAACTTTTTTGTGAAAACATCAACTATTCATCAAATCTTTGTCCCCTCTTAACAAATTTTTTGAATTCTTGGGTTGTGAATACATACTCCAAAGTCTGGACTGTAGTAGCAGCAGAGTCCATGGACTCAACAATCGGGGTAGTGCCTGTAGTGGATGTAGTGGGTGAGCTGTAGAAACAGCTAGCTCCATACCTGATGCAGAGCTTGAAGCCTCCAAAAGTGGTAGGAGGATCCCCTATGGTCTGAGTATCAAGTCCCAAACTAGCATGTTTGCTTAGTCGTAGCCCAATCTCTTAAAGTTATGGGTCTTTGTTGTTGCTGTTTTGACATCTATACAGGTCAACATTGGAACATGAGCCTCCTTGCATAGTTGGGTGATAAGGCATAGAAATGGATAGGAGGTGTCGGGCTTTGTATCACATATTCTCATTTTATCAGCTATGATCTCCCCAAAGTTCAGCTTGAAACCAGACATCAAGCTAGCTACTAACACTGCTCGATATTTACCTAAAGTATTGTCCCCTCCCGTAGGCATCAACCTGAACCATACTAGTGCCCACTATAAATTGGCTATGAAAGACAAAGTAGACTTAAAAATTCTTGCACTGTGATTCGTCAGCCATTTGGGTTCTCCTTCAGTTAATAGCTGTGCTAACAAAGGACGTTGATTTGTGTTGTCGGCCATCTTGTGGTCAAAGTTCAGAATGCTAGTTGGTTGCACAAAATCTCACCCATGTAAGAAGCAGTTGATTGTTTGATCTAAAATATTCACTGGGACTTCCTGACTGGAACTTTGTTCAGGTTTGGTAACTCAATAACTTTCTACCTTTTCTTGCAACTATTCTCCAAAGTAGCAATATAGTTAGCGTAGAACATGGAAACCATAGCAGGATAGTACTTCATAGGTGTTATGTTAGTCCACCCTAACTTGTAATGATTGAAATGCTACTTGATTTTAAGATACTCTGCTAGCCCAAAAGTAATTATCTGCACCTCCTCAGCCAAAGGTCTCTTGATACTACACTTTTCTATTATGGAGAGGCCATCTCGATAGAGTTTATCTTCCCCTTTCACTTACCATATGACACTGTCCCTAAACCTTGGGTTTTTGCTCTAGATTATGTAACCCCATACCAGTTCAGGTTCTTTTCCTAGACTCGTGGTAGCATCAGTGCTACTCTTATCATCATCCTATAAACTAGAACTTTGCTTGCTAGACTCATTTCCTGCTGACTCTGGTCCCTCATCATACTGGGAGAGAGTTCTTGTTATCTTGTACTCAGTGTAGTTTTGTAGCTTGTGGCCTCCATCTCTTTGACCTCATTTTCCTATTCATCAACTAGTTTATGGGTCAAAGTGGCCCTTCCTAATCTTTTACTTGCCCTACCATGAGTAGGTTTAAATTTGGGAGGCATTTGTACTTGTGGAGGGATGATTTAACCTGGAACAACAAAGAGAAGTTTATAAATTTACATTTAATACACATGTTTAATGAGTTGAGGTGACGGCTCATCAAAAGAGTAATGTCTCATCAAGCCCCGATGTCAAGCTTCATAGTTCATAGATCACATGTGACGACTTGAGGTAATGGCTCGCCATAGGCGTGATGGCTCATTAATCCTCATCGTCAGTCTTAACAAATTGTTACCCAGGTTATTCAGAGTTGACGACATGAGGTGACTGCTCGTCAATCCTCATCATCAGTCAAAACAGATTGTAACCCAAATTATTCAGAGTTGATAATTTAGCTGATGGCCCATAACATGGTTAGTGGCTCACCACTCTCATCACCAACTCAAACACAATATATTAAATGCATAAGTGAGCATCCACTTTGAAATTTACTACCAATCCTACCATTAATGTTATGTGCTCAAGCGAGGTGTAAATCTCATGGTATAATGAATTGTTAATAATTTCCAAGAGGATGAAGGGTTACTTAGACTTCACCTTATCTAAGTTGGTGGGCAACAATATTTTCCCAAGGTTTGAAGTACCAATGAAAAATATATTGCCCTCTCATTCAACTATTTGCTCACTCACCCATGACAAACTAAAAGGGAATCATACCATGTTTCTAAGAGATGCTGAAAGAGTAAAGAAACTAACATACCTTGGTAAAGATTTACTAATGCACAAAGAAAGAATTGACTTTTTGCTCTAACCCTTTTTTACGCACAGTATGCAGATTTGTTGGTAGAGAATGGACTTGGTGGATGATTTATATGATATAAAAGAATGGATTGATGGAATATGAGGAGATAGTGAATGTGGGTGAGGTGATGGGGGATGAACTTAAGAGAGAGTTATGAAGTTGAAAAGATTTGATTTAAACTGTTTCTTTTTTTAACCAAAGCTAGGTGGATCGAGTCATTAGCGTTTTGGATTGGGTTAATTTGGGCTAGTTTAAAACAAAGGGGTCAAGTTGGAATTTAGTGGGTTGAATTTATGAGTTGAGAGATGCTTGGGTAGAGGAGGTCAATCGGTTAAATTTTACACAACGGCATACTTACTTGGGCTCGACATAATATGACGGCTCGTCACTTGGCTGATGGCTCATCAGGAGTGCCATTAGCCTTAGGCAAAATAATGTCTTTCAATTCACTGGGTAACAATTAGAGATGATAATGTGTTTTGTATTTGCTTTTAGGTAATAAGCCCGATCCTCTGAAAGAAATGAAATTCACCTAAAAAAGAGAATGTGACGGTGTCACTAATAGACCTTCATGAGCATGGCGTACCATCGTTCTGTCCGTCAGTCTTAACCAGAATGTAGATCCAAAATGAAGATTGGTGATGGCTCCCCTAACAAGCCATCAATTCCTTGGTGGATCTTCAACTGAACCATCATGGCTAATCCAGAATGGGTTGCAAAATGGAGTCTAGTGATGGCCTAGGTGACAAACTATCAGACCTGTAGTGGGCCTTCACTCGGTCCGCCAAGACTTAAGCAAATTGTGGGATTTTTAGGACTTTCACAATGGTCTTAGTGGCAGACCATCAACCCTTTAATGGGCTGTCAATTTGGCTGCAACAGTGATGCGGCATTCCAGAATTTGAATTTTAAACCTTCTTTTATTTGGAGCCTATAAATAGCCAGTTTAGGGTTTAAAAGAGGCATCTTCCATACTTAGGATATTTTGTACGCATCTTTCTCAGAGAAATGATTTTTAGGGCATGTTTAGCTATTATTCTTTGTTTTGAACATCAAAGATTAAGATTGGTGATTTCTTTATTGTATGAATTCTTCTTTTCTATATAAAAATTAAATGTTTCATCTTGTTCTTTATCATGAGTGGCTAAATTCCTGATACAAGACAAATGGCCATCATAACTTTTGATGCCATCATTCGTGGCCAACACATGGAGAATCTGATTTTGGACACCTTGAAGGCCCGAGAGTATGCATGGGGAAGTCATTTTGGACACTTAATAAAGCACTTTCGTGTGTGGAAGGTTGCTTGGAGGCTTGCCTTGATGACTACCCGAGGCTCCAAAGGATTGCAAGGGTTGAAGTGTGAAGAAGGAGTCCTTACACTCCATGACCAGCCCTTATTAAGGGTGTTTTGGTCTTTTTGTGTCTTTTCTTTACACTCCATAGGAGCCCCTTTTCATTAAGGGTAGTTTGGTCATTGATGTAATAGTTATAAATAAACTTCATTAGTCTTATTTTCTAGGGGGTGGATGATGGATATTTGAAAGACTTCTTCTTCTCTCTTTGAGAGTGTAGTGTAGGGCTTGGAAAGCCAAGTAGTGTAGGGCTTGGAAAAGCCATTATTGATCCTTGCTTAGAAATGGTGGTTGTAAGGCGGAGTTGATTCCCTTAGCGGTCACCGTAAGAGTTTGGTGTTGTTATTGTGGGTCTTAGGGGTCTTATCGTTTGATACACGGTTTGGTTCCTATTTCTTGTAATCTCATATGTCAAGCTATCTATCTTACTTTATTTATCTTGTTGTTGTTGTGTTTGTAATCTTGAAGTCTAGTGAAGCCGTGTGGGGCTCTTTCGATTCACTAGCATTGTTGTTCAACTTGCTGATTTTTGGGTCTTTTGTTTCCCTTGTTGCTGATTTCGTGGGAAATCTTGTGTTGTGGGTTTGTTATTGTATCATTTGGTATCAAAGCAAGATCGGTTGTGTTCCAACACAACCCATCTTGGGCTTGTTCTCGGATTAAACAAAAAAAAAAAAAACTGAAATCTGTCCATTGAAGACAAAATCGAGAATGTTGTTGTATGTTTAGATCTAGGTGTTATTTTGCTTGTTTAGTGTGTTTCTAGTGTTGGTTTCTTTCTCACCAACACTAAGTTGTCTAGATCTAAGAGTTGAGCTTAAAATATTGACCATTGTTGTGGTGACTTGAAAAGTGGACCGTAGGTTGTATGTTGTTGATGACAATTGGTGATTTTGTGTTATGTTCTTGATGAAGTTGATGTTGTGTTCTTGAAGGTTGTTGTGGTGTTCATCTTGTTCTTCATCTATTCTTACAACTTAAGACAACAAAGGTATAGAATAGATCCAAAAGGGGCTAAGACCAAAGTCAAAAGGTTGTTGGTGAAAGACTTGCACCCATCACTTTCTAGACTTGACAACCACTTTTCCTTAAAACATGGAACCTTGTTTTGTGGGATTAGTATAGTCAAATCTTACCTTTTTGAGTTTGAAAAGTTGAAAAGAATACAAGACTTTTACTTTCCCTCCAAAACACTTGTCATATAACAAGTTGTGTGAATATTGAAATTTCAGATTTGTGACAAAAAAAGAAAAAAAAAAAAAAGAAGAAAACATCAACCAACCAAAGGCTGCCACGTCACCCCCCAAGGACTGCCATGTCATCACTTCACCAAAATAGCTTAAGCTCAAATTTCAGATTCTAAGTTTTATTTCCTTGTTTCTTTAGTTTCATTTCTTGATTCTAGTACTAATTAACAACTAGTAATCACCTACTAGATTGTGAGTTGGTTTTTGAATCCGTTTTCTTCGTGTTTTTCGTTCTTTGTGTGCTTTTCTCATTTTGATTCGTTGAACTTCTTTGATTCAAGTTCAT
Organism: Capsicum rhomboideum; assembly: GCA_031232105.1. Taxonomy (NCBI): domain Eukaryota; kingdom Viridiplantae; phylum Streptophyta; class Magnoliopsida; order Solanales; family Solanaceae; genus Capsicum; species Capsicum rhomboideum. The sequence goes on from CP124718.1 coordinate 61,354,605, forward strand.
AAGTAGATTTTATTTTGTGTCTTGAGTCGATCAAACAATAATCTATTTCGGTCGCTAAGTAGTGATTGACACCTTATTAACTACCGGAGTATAAGCAACTTTCAATATTCGCCGCTCCAATTGTGAGGATCACAAAGGTGAGTGTATACGAGTGTTGGTGAGGTGCTTTTACTACTAATCTTGTTTGTTCATTTTGTAGGTGCAAGGTGATATAAGGGGAACATATCTTGGTAGCCTCGTATTATTGTGACTACAACATGGGAGACTATGATTGTAGTGAGGGATTTTACGGCTACGATGATGTTGTAGATTATGGGGGCTATGAATATAGTCATGATCAAAACATGGGCAGATTTGAGGGTTATGGTTTTGAGGGAGAAAATGAGGTGAATGAAGTGCCTAGCTCTTATGGTGGATATGGAGATGATTTAGGACCTTATGATAGTTCTTATGATGAAGTTGGGGCATATGAGGAGTCTTACACTTCCCATTTCGAACCTAGAATTGGAGTAAGGTATAACCCCTCCCTTCGCAAAGCTTATGAGAGCCATGGTGAGAGTGCACGTGTGGGGAATGAAGATTCATATTCTTCACCTTGTAGTACATCTTGTCAAGGTCGAAGCGGTGTGAATGGGTATACTAGCTATAGTGTAGGTTGCCCCATGAGAAGAAGAGAGAGTACATCTCCAAGGCCGAGGGGTACTCATGTACCGTTGGATTGTCCTAAACTCTACAATGTTGATCCTAGGAGAAGTGTTCACTCCGTTGATTAATAACAATTAAACAAACCCCCCTATTTTACAGAAATTGTTGGCTAATTTGTCATTAAAACTACATAACATTTGTTTAGTACCTTATTCCCTATGGGATTCGACCCCAACCTTAGTTGGGTTCTATATTTGACAATGACCTCTTACACTCTTCAAAAGGGAGTTGTAGTTTGGGCGCATCAAATTTTAGCATCGTTGCCGGGGAATACGATTGTCAAATAAGTTTTATGTATGTTATTTGACTATTAGTCCTATTTCCTAATTTTAATTTTATTTGTTGTTTCTGTACTTGCAGGGAAACACTTGTGCATGCCAAGAACCCATCATTCGGGTTAACCATTATTTCAATTTGATCCAGAACTGAATAGGACATTGAGGAGGAACATGGAAGCAAAAAATTGGAACCAAGGCCTCCACCCAGTCGAGTACCGCCTACAGATGATGAGGACCTGGATGATAAATAGTTAAATGATGATGTTGATAGGCAGCATGCTGATAATGTTGCCCTAACAAACTAAAATCGGCAATAGAGGACACCATCAGCCTGCGGTGAACTTTGCTTTTGATGATGATGATGAGGTTGATTTGGACGGAGTTGGGGTTACTGGAGCCATTGTTCCACCACCACTTACTCTTGGTACTAAATTTAATATCACCAGGACAATGATCCAGTTGCTAACTTTAAAGGGATTGTTCGTAGGTTTGACTGGTGATGATCCGAACATGCACTTGATGAATTTCATCAACATCTGCAAGTAATTTGATAATCCAGGAGTATCACAAAATGCTATTCGATTGAGATTGTTTTCTCTGTCTCTGTCTGGGGAGACAACGTTGTGGTTGAATGAACTACCTCCTGCTTCTCTAACACACTGGAGGCAGTTGAAAAGAGCTTTCCTAGAAAGGTTATTTCTGCCTTTCAGAATGTTACCGCTGCGGGATGAAATCACTAATTCCAGACAACTACAGTATGAGCCATTGCATGAGATGTGGCTTAGGTTCAAGAAAAAGTTAACACAATGCCTGAACTACCATCTCACTGATGAACATTTGATGCAGACATTCTATAGATAATGGAACTCTGTCACAAAGTCAGCAGTAGGTAATGCATCTGGAGGTACTTTTATGGTACATACTTATGTGGAGGCGACTGAGATACTTGGTCGCTTGACAAAGACTAGTATGGCTTAGCATACCAACGATTCTAAGGTAGCAAGTAACACTTACGCAGTCGGTATGTGCAACGCCGAAGAGAAGAGGAATGCAATCAATTTATGGCTCATATAAAGACTCAAATGGATTTGTTGACTAAGCATTTATTGTCTGGTAGGGTTAAGAAGGTGAAATTTATGGGTTCACAAGGTAGAGCTACTGATTCTAATTTGGAGGAGGAAGAAAATTATTTGAACAATCAAGAGGGTTTTCGACCAATGGCCAAGGAAACCAAGGTCGGAACTATCAACTGGATAATTATTATGACAAATTTGGTTATAAAAATTGCGACCAAGGTAACTGGAAGAACAAGGGTGATAGAAGTGGTTTGTATATACCACCAGGTAGCCGTGATAGTGTTTCTAATGACTCAGATAAGCTCTCTATGGAAGCTGTGACGGCAAAGGTGTTGAAAGGTGTTGAGTTAACTGGAGTGGGTATTAAAGAGGTGAAGAATCATTTGTCTTCAATAAGTCAACTAGTTGACTCCCATTCAAATTTAATCAAGCAGCTAGAGTTTCAGATTGGCTAGCTATCTACAGCCTTTAATCAACGTAAGGTTGGCACCCTACCAAGTGATATTGTGAATAATCCGAGGAATGATGGTGCATGTTTGGCCATTACCACAAGGAGTGCTAAGATATTACCTGGACCACAACCTGTGGTTCAAACACATGTAGAGAATGTTGTCTCCGATTATGAGTTAAATGGTAATAATAGTAGCAAGAATGATGTTCCTGTTGAGTCAGATAAATAGGAAAAAAATGATGAACAAAGTGTGGATGCTAAAAAATCCACAGAAATGAAAAGTGATTGATGTGCTGAATGAGGAGAAGAGTAAGAAGGTTGCAAAGCCTTTAACTCAAATTTTCTAGACCACCTCCTCCGTTTCCTTATAAATTGAGAAAGAAGATGGAGGGTGGAAAGTTCACTAAGTTCTTGTCCATGTTGAAGCGGTTATCGGTGAACATTCCATAGGTGGAAGCACTTGACCAGATGTTGGGTTACGCCAAGTTTATGAAAGACTTGGTCACCAAAAAGAAAATTGTGGGCTTTGAGCCAACTGACAACATTCATCATTGCAGTGCCATTGCATCAAGGTCGTTGGTTCAGAAGAAAGTAGACCCAGGGGCATTTACCATCCCTTACACAATTGGTGCAATCAGTTTTGCTAAGGTGTTATGTGACTTGGCGCAAGCATCTATTTGATGGCCTTAGCTATTTTCAGCAGTTGGGCTTAGAAACCCCTAAATAGACTTTCATGCAGCTATTGATGGCTGACCGCTCGATCAAGAGGCCTGAGGTAATCATATATGATGTTTTAGTGAAGGTAAGAAATTTCATATTTTTCGTGGATTTTATTATTCTGGACTACGAGTTAGACTTCTAAGTGCCCATAAACTTAGGTAGGTCGTTCTTAGCGATTGGGAAAGTTTTGGTTGTTATGGAATGCAATGTACTAAAATTAAAATTGAATGATGAGGATGTAGAGTTCAACATATGTCAATTAATGAAGCAGCTAAGGGAGATGAATGTTGTCTCAGTAATAGATGTTATTGATGAGTCTGAGATAGAAGTCCCTATTGAGGAATGGTTTACGGCAGTCGTGTTGATGAATTTCGATGATGATGGTATTGTAGAATATGAAGAGACAGTATGTGCAGTCACAGGGATGGGTTCGTATTCATATGCTCCAAAGAAACTAGACTTGGACTTGAAAAATAGGCCTAATGTTCCGGCAAAACTATCTATTGAAGAGCCACCGGTGTTAGAATTGAAAGAATTGTCTGGGCACTTGAGATATGTATTTCTAGGTGGAAATAACACCTTACCAGTAATCATTGTTGTAGATTTAGTTGAATGGAAAGTAGAGTCTCTTGTGTCAATTTTGTGGAGGTACAAAAGAGTTATTGGTTGGACTGTCACGCCTCAAATCCCATTGGGGTGGACAGGCACCCGTACCCGTAAAGGCCCGAGAGAACCAACCTATGATCATGTACATTCATATGCATTCCATTAAGTGAACAAAAATTCTTCCACATGCAGATATAATATATCGATGACGGAAGTCATGTAAAGATGTTCAAAATAGATACGAGACTTGGCTGTTGGGGCCACAACATCTAAAAGGTAAGACACTTCTACATTTGACTTTACAATGTCTACAAAGCCTCTAAAAGATATATAACCATGACTAAGGTCGGGACAAGTCCTGATACAAGATCAAGTCTACAACACAAAGATTCCAACAACAACAACAACAAAACAGCAAACCAACACCAATGCTAGTGAATCGAAAGAGCCCCACACGGCTTCACTAGACTTCAAGATCTCAAAGACAACAACGACAAGATAGTAAAAGATAGATAACTTGACATATAATATTCAAGAGACTAAGAACCCTAACATCAAGAAAGGACCCTAAGACTATGGAATATAAACACCAAGTTCTTACTTAGACCAAGAGGAACTCAATGACCTCAAGATCCTTGTTTCTAGCCAAAAACTCTAGCAAGCTTGGCCGAAATCTGCCTCCCAATGGAAGAGAGAGAGAGAGAGAAATATTACAAGTCTTTGTCTTGAAATTACAATGAGAAAACTAAGCAAAAATGACCCTAAGCTTGTCTATTTATATTACAAGCCAAAATGAAAACAAAAATGACAAGTTTAGCCTCTTGGCAGCCGCCCCCTTGGAGTGTAAGCTTATTACACTTCAAGGTCCCACTTCACACTTAAAAACATTTAGATCCTTAGGTGGCTGACTCACCAACTCACACACGGCCATTTGCATGAACAAGGCTTGGAGTTTTTGTAACTCCCGAGCTTGGCTTCGTGTGAAAGGCCGTGCACTTGTGGATCTTGCCCCACCCGTATCATCCTCTCCATCTTGAGAGGAATTTGACCTCAAATTCAGCATTTGGTCATCTTCAACCGCATCCACGAGAGAGAGGTCACCAACATTGAAAGTGTGGTGCACTTGATATTCCGGTGGAAGGTCAATCTTGTAGGCGTTGTCATTGATTCTCTCAAGTACTTGGAATGGACCATCACCCCTAGGCAGCAATTTGGACTTTCTTTGAGATGGAAATCGATCCTTTCGAAGATGCACCCACACCCAATCTCCGGGTTCAAGCACAAGCCTTCTTCGTCCTTTGTTTACCCTTTTTGCAACCTCTTGGTTCTTCCTTTCAAGCTTGATCCGCACCTTCTCATGCACCTTTTTGATTGCCTCGGCTCTTTTGCATCCATCTAAACTTGTCATGAGATCACTAGACAAAGGAGTGAGATCTAAAGGGGTAAGGGGATTCAAGCCATAAACACACTCAAAGGGAGTCATTCCCGTACTTGAATGTATTACCCGATTGTATGCAAATTCCACCAAAGGTAGGTGATCCTCCCATGAAGTCAGTTTACCTTTTACCATAGAACGTAGCATAGACCCTAAGGTTCTATTTACTACCTCCGTTTGGCCATCGGTTTGTGGGTGGCAAGACGTGGAGAAAAGCAACTTCGTTCCAAGCCTACCCCACATGGACTTCCAAAAGAGACTTAGGAACTTTGAGTCCCTATCACTCACAATAGTCCTTGGGACTCCGTGAAGCTTTACAACATGTTCAACAAATAATGAAGCTACACTAGGAGCATCTTCAGTTTTAGCACATGGAATGAAATGAGCCATTTTGGAGAATCTATCAACAACAACAAAAATGCTATCTCGACCCTTTCTAGTCCTTGGAAGCCCCAAAACAAAGTCCATTAAAATATCTAACCAAGGGCTAAGGGGAGTGGGAAGTGGGGTGTACAATCCTTGAGGTCGGAGGCGGGATTTTGCACACCGGCAATCCACACATTGGCCGCAAATTTTAGCAACATCCTTGCGCATTTTGGGCCAATAGAATTGTTCCTCTAAGATACCGAGGGTCTTGTCAACCCCAAAATGCCCCATGAGGCCACCATCATGTGCCTCTCTCACAAACAATTCCCTCCATGAACTAGAAGGAACACACAACCTCCTCCCTTTGAACAAATAGCCATCAAATCGAGAGTAAGAGGAATTGCTATTCTCCTTAAGCCATCGGTCCCTTCCCCACTCTTCACATTCCCTATAAATAGGAGCAAAGGTAGGATCCTCGGGATACAACATCCGCAAGCTCTCAAATCCCATCAACTTCGAAGACAAGGTAGCAACAAGCACATGCTTTCTAGACAACGCATCAGCCACAACATTTTCCTTCCCCCTTTTGTAATGAATTACATAAGGGAAGGTCTCAATAAACTCAATCCACTTAGCATAATGCCTATTCAACTTGTCTTGGCTCTTAAGGTGTTTCAATGATTCGTGGTCCGTTTGTATCACAAACTCCTTAGGCCACAAATAATGTTGCCAATTGCCCAAAGCTCTAACAAGGGCGTACAACTCCAAATCATAAGTCGAGTAATTAAGAGTTGCCCCTTTGAGCTTTTCACTAAAATAATCAACGGGCTTGCCTTCTTGCATTAAAATAGCCCCGAGGCCAACTTTACTAGCATCACACTCTACTTCAAACATCTTATCAAAATTGGGTAATTGCAACAAAGGCGCCGAGATGAGCATAGCTTTCAAGGCTTCAAAAGCCTTAGCTTGATCTCCCCCCCACTTAAAGGGTTGGTCCTTTCTAATAAAAGCTCCTATAAAAGCTTGCCAACCCATGGAAACTTCGGATTTCTCCAATAGTTTTAGGGGTCGGCCAACTTCGTATAGCGTCTATCTTGGATTCGTCCACTTCCACACCCCTTGAGCTCACGACAAAACCCAAGAAAATCACTTTATCAACACCAAAAGAACACTTCTCTACGTTGGCATACAACTTCTCCTTTCGGAGCACATCAAACACACACCTCAAATGCATCACATGATCATCAATAGATTTACTATATACCAACACATCATCAAAATATACCACCACAAACTTTCCAATATAAGGCTTCATTACATGATTCATTAGCCTCATAAAGGTGCTAGGAGCATTGGTAAGGCCAAAGGGCATGACCAGCCACTCATATAGACCAAATTTGGTCTTGAATGCGGTCTTCCACTCATCACCGGGTTGCATGCGAATTTGGTGGTAGCCACTCCTAAGATCCACTTTAGAAAACAAACAAGAACCATGGAGCTCATCTAACATATCATCTAGTCTAGGGATTGGATGACGATACCTTATAGTGATTTTGTTGATGGCTCTACAATCGACGCACATGCGCCAAGTTCCGTCTTTCTTTGGTACCAAAAGCACCGGGACAGCACACGGACTCATACTTTCCTTGATGTACCCCTTGTGGAGAAGTTCCTCAACTTGTCTCTCAAGCTCCTTAGTGTCCATGGGATTGCTCCTATAGGCCGGTTTGTTTGGAAGTTGTGAACCCGACACCAAATCAATTTGGTGCTCAATTCCCCGAAGTGGGGGCAATCCTTGTGGAAGTTCTTGAGGAAATACGTCTTCATAATCCTGCAATACACAAGAAATCAAAGGAGACATGGAAGGATTAGTGGGGTTAGTATTAAAACAATGAGCCAAGAGTAACATAGGCGTGCCCTCATCATGATCTATGAAAAGTTCCTTCTTCCTAGCCAACATCACCATAGTCCCTCCCCCCGTTGCTGTTGGGGCAGTCCCCGATGTACCTACTGCCCCACCTACGGAACTCCCTCTCTTTTCTCCCCTTTCGGGTTCCTTTCCCTTTTTCTTCAATTCTCTCATCCTTTGATGCCACTCATTTACTTGGGAAGGTGAAAGAGGATGAAGTGTGACCTTTCGGCCATCCTTCTCAAGTGTATATCGATTGGACCTCCCATCGTGTTTGGTAGACCTATCATATTGCCAAGGCCTACCTAACAACAAGTGACATGCTTGCATTGGTATCACGTCACAAAGTACTTCATCGTGGTAGTTTCCCACCTTAAACCGTATCACACATTGCCTTGTGACCTTCAATTCACCACAATCATTCAGCCATTGTAACTTGTAAGGACTAGAGTGTGGTGTAGTTGGTAACTTCAAGAAATTAACCAAAGCATGACTTGCGACATTTGTACAACTACCACCATCGATCACCAAGGTGCACACACTTTCCTTTACAAGACATTTAGTGTGGAATAGATTTTCCCTTTGGCTTGGGTCATCTACTGCCGTACTAATCATGACGCGCCTAACCACAAAGTTTGGAACCACACACTCCCCTTCTTGAGGATAAACATCTTCACCATCATCACCATCATCATCGTGTGGTCCATCGTCGGTTTCCTCTCCATCTTGAGGCTCGGCCTCATCTTCTCCCCTTTCGGGACCCACCTCCTCACCAAGGTAATACGAGTCCCTTCCCTTAGGATCACATTGCGTCGGTTTGGACATTCATTGGCCTTATGCCCCCAACCTTGGCACTTGAAACATTGGAATCCCTTTGGGTTAGGATACTTGTGAGCCTCCAGTTTTGGAGGAAATTTGGGGACTGTTTTGGACTCGGGCAGCCTTGTAGTGGCGGGTTGGTCCTTGTTTTTGGGCCAACCCGAGGGGGCTTGTCCCCTAACCTTGAAAGATGATCTCTCTTTAAGTTCCCTCTCAATTTCAAGAGCCGCTTGGAAAATACCGTCAACGGTTTCAAACTTGTGAAGGGTTAAATGAGTGGATATCTCTTTGTTCAACCCACACTTGAACCGGATAATGTCGTGGCTGATTTGCTCCCCACGATGATCAAGCTTCAACATGAGTTGTTGAAACTCATCAAAGTAGGCCATCACACTCTTGTTACCTTGACGCAAGCCATACAATCTAGCACGCAACTCATGGCGATATCTCTCGGGAAGGTATCGTTGTCTCATCAAGTACCTCAATCGATACCAAGGTGGTGGCTGCCCATCCACTAGTTCATCACCAAACCGCTTGACGTACTCCCACCAAGTGTTAGCATAACCCTCAAAGTGAGCTATAGCATAACTTCCTTTCTTTTCTTCCGAGATATCATTAACTTGGAAGACTTTGTCACAAACCGATTCCCAAGCTAAGTATGCCTCGGGGTCACTTTCACCCTTAAAGAAAGGTAGACTCAACTTGATGGTGTTGATGCCTACATCCCTCTCATGGTGTCGGTTTCCTCTTTCTTCATATCCACGGTATCTCCGTTGAACTCCTCTGCCCCCTCTCACCTCCTCCTCCCTCATGTAAGTATCATCAAAGGCCCCGTACCCTTCATACTCCTCCCTACCATATTCCTCAAGGTGGGCTGGTCGGTTTTGGGTATTTGGAATTTGATTTGGGGGTATTGGATTTTGTGGAGGTGGTGGTCTTTGGTTTAATGGAGCTTGGAATGGAAGGTTCGGATTTAGTGGTGGAATTTGACGTCCAAATCCCTCATGCAGGACTTGGGAATTCTGGAAATGCGTTGGTCTATTGGGGCCACGGTTAGGAGGTAAAAAGGTGGTTTGGCTTGCGGCATTTAGTGGAGCTTGAGGTGCATTTAGCATTTGGTGGACTGTTTCGGGAGTGATGGTTGCGGAGGAAGTCCTATCATGCCCATTGGTAGAAACATGTAGAGGAGTAGAAGGGCGAGAGTTCCTTTGACTCTCCACTTGTTCTAACCTCCCACTAATAGTCGACACCTCTCCCTTGATTGCTGCCAAGTCCCCTCTCACGGCCCCAAATTCCGAATTCAACCTCTCAAGTGTCCGGGTAACGGCCTCAAGAGTGACCCTCATAGAGTCAAGTGCATTGGTATCCACGTTATGGGACGTGGTCCCTTCCATTGTCAAGGTATTATACTCTTTAGATCACCACACGCTTGAGTTCTACAAGTGTTGTAAATTGGCTAGTAACCGTGAATCCTTTAAGGTATGAGTAAGCTCTTATCCGGAGTGGATTTTTGCTTGAAGACTCAAAGAATTCTTGTCGGACTAGAACCAAAAATAGCAACGTATTCAAAGATAAAAGCACTCAAGTAATCGTTGACACGAACAAACGGATTCAAAGGACTAATTGACAACCTAGTAGGAATGTACTAGCTTGTTAATTAGTTCTAGAACCAAGTAAAGGAAACCAAGAATCAACAATTAGCAACTAGAATAATATCCAAAGTTGAGCTTATAGTGACGTGGCAGCATGTAAGTGGTCCCACACGTTTTTGCTTCTTCCTTGTTCCTTTTTTTTTTTTTTTTTTTTTTTTTTTTTTTTTTATCTCAAATCTGAAATTTTTCAATACTCACACAACTTGTTATAGATGACAATGTGTTTTGGAGGGAAAGTAAAAGTCTTGTAGTCTTTCAACCTTTCAAACTCAAAAAGGTAAGATTTGACTAGGCTAATCCCACAAAACAAGGTTCCGTGTTTTAAGGAAAAGTGGTTGTCAAGTCTTGGAAGAGATGGGTGCAAGTCTTTCACCAACAACTTTATGACTTGTGTTGCAACTTAAACACAACAAGATGAACAAGATGAACAAGTTTAAAAGATGAACACCTCAACAACCTTCATCAACTTCTTCAAGCACATAACACACAACCACCAATTTTGTCATCAACAACATACAACTTTCAACCACTTCAAGTCACCACAACAATGGTCAAGTTTTCAAGCTCATCTTTTAGATCTAGACACTTTAGTGTTGGTGAGAAAGAAAGCAACACTAGAAACACACTAAACAAGCAAAATAACACCTAGATCTAAACATACAACAACATTCTCGGATTTGTCTTCAATGGACAGATTTCAGATTTTTTTTTTTTTTTTTTTTTTTTAATCCGAGAACAAGCCCAAGATGGGTTGTGTTGGAACACAACCGGTCTTGCTTTGATACCAAATGATACAAGATCAAGTCTACAACACAAAGATTCCAACAACAACAACAACAAAACAGCAAACCAACACCAATGCTAGTGAATCGAAAGAGCCCCACACGGCTTCACTAGACTTCAAGATCTCAAAGACAACAACGACAAGATAGTAAAAGATAGATAACTTGACATATAATATTCAAGAGACTAAGAACCCTAACATCAAGAAAGGACCCTAAGACTATGGAATATAAACACCAAGTTCTTACTTAGACCAAGAGGAACTCAATGACCTCAAGATCCTTGTTTCTAGCCAAAACACAACACAAGCTTCACTCTAGCAAGCTTGGCCGAAATCTGCCTCCCAATGGAAGAGAGAGAGAGAGAGAAATATTACAAGTCTTTGTCTTGAAATTACAATGAGAAAACTAAGCAAAAATGACCCTAAGCTTGTCTATTTATATTACAAGCCAAAATGAAAACAAAAATGACAAGTTTAGCCTCTTGGCAGCCGCCCCCTTGGAGTGTAAGCTTATTACACTTCAAGGTCCCACTTCACACTTAAAAACATTTAGATCCTTAGGTGGCTGACTCACCAACTCACACACGGCCATTTGTATGAACAAGGCTTGGAGTTTTTGTAACTCCCGAGCTTGGCTTCGTGTGAAAGGCCGTGCACTTGTGGATCTTGCCCCACCCGTATCAAGTCCCCACCTTATACAACTACTACACAATACCAAAAATATATACAAATGACTCGAAAAGCCCCGAATCAACCTAGAGCTCACCAATAGCCTGCAGATGACCCGTACGCTACTGTGAAGGTCTACTAGCTCCTGTGCCTACAGCAAGTAAGGCAAGTTCCCCAAGGGACGTCAGTACGAAAGAATGTACTAAGTATGTAAGGCTATAAGTAACTGTATGAAATATAGGAACTCAAATGGAATCAAATACAAGTGAATAGACTGATATACCACCGTATTGTATATGTGGAACCATGTACATTACATTCATTTCTTTCCTTTTACCTTCTTATCAATATACATCATACAATGCTCGGACCAACTGATTAGTGATAAATAACATTGGGATTGGCTCGATCTAGGCTTATCCCCCTAGAGCTACCACCCATAAATCAATAAATCAGGTTCGGTTCGAGCTAGGTTTTCACCCCCAGAGCTACCACCCGTACTCAACCAAACTTTACATTACTTCATTTCTTTATTTTTTGTGAGATTGTTACATCGATGGTCATAACATTATTGGAGCTTTGTAACAATAGTCAACAAATAAGAGACACGTAAATAACAATTGCTAACAAACTTGAAATGAGATACTTTAAAACATTTCGGAGTGGAAACAAGTTCGGTAACGATGTGAACAATAGGTGCGGCCAAAGGATACGAAAAAGAGTAAACTTACATACCTTATCTTTCCAACATGTGACTACAATAATTCAGCTCTTCCTTAAAGTGTTACTCTATAACATGAATACATAATGGAGCTCACACTAAAAGCCAATTACATTACAAGTTCACAAGGCGATAATTAGCTACTTGACGGGAAGTAAAAACTATCCAACATCCCAAACACATGGTATATAATTCCACTTTCCTTTCTGATACAAGACAAATGGCCATCATAACTTTTGATGCGATCATTCGTGGCCAACACGTGGAGAATCTGATTTTGGACACCTTGAAGGCCCGAGAGTATGCATGGGGAAGTCATGAAGTCATTTTGGACACATAATAAAGCAAATTCGTGTGTGAAAGGTTGCTTGGAGCCTTGCCTTGATGACTACCTGAGGCTCCAAAGAATTGCAAGGGTTGAAGTGTGAAGAAGGAGTCCTTACACTCCATGACCGCCCCTTATTAAGGGTGTTTTGGTCTTTTTGGGCCTTTTCTTTACACTCCATAGGAGCCTCTTTTCATTAAGGGTAGTTTGGTCATGTGATGTAATAGTTATAAATAGGCTTCATTAGTCTTATTTTCTAGTTAGTTCATTATGGATATTTGAAAGACTTCTTCTTCTCTCTTTGAGAATGTAGTGTAGGGCTTGGAAAGGCCAACTAGTGTAGGGCTTGGAAAAGCCATTATTGATCCTTGCTTAGAAACGGTGGTTGTAAGGCGGAGTTGATTCCCTTAGCGGTCACCATAAGAGTTTGGTGTTGTTATTGCGGGTCTTAGGGGTCTTATCGTTTGATACACGGTTTGGTTCCTATTTCTTGTAATCTCGTATGTCAAGCTATCTATCTTTTTGTAATCTTGTTAAGCTTGTGTTTATAATCTTGAAGTCTAGTGAAGCCGTGTGGGGCTCTTTCGATTCACTAGCACTTGTTGTTCAACTTGTTGTTCTTGTGATAGTTGTTCATCTTGTTGTTGTTGCTGAAATCTTGTGTTGTGGGTTTGATCTTGTAAGGTTTGGTATCAGAGCGGAGGTCGCGGGTTCGAATCCCATTTACACCATGCGCAGGTCCGAGGATGAACCTTTCCAACGAAAGGGGGAATGATGGCCCTCAAAGGGGGGGAGGGGGGCACCCTTGGAAGAGGGATGTGTCCCGGGTTGGCCGTGGTGGGGGTGTGGATCGGGTTCATCCCCGCCTGGTTCAGGGCCTATAAAGGGTGGGTTGCGCCTTCCACTACCAGCTATAGCTTTTAGTGCAGTTGGTTAGCGGTTCACTCTTAAGGTTTGGTATCAGAGCGGAGGTCGCGGGTTCGAATCCCATTTACACCATGCACAGGTCCGAAGACGAACCTTTCCAAAGAAAGGGGGAATGATGGCCCTCAAGGGGGGGGGCACCCCTGGAAGAGGGATGTGTCCCGGGTTGGCCGTGGTGGGGGTGTGGATCGGGTTCGTCCCCGCCTGGTTCAGGGCCTATAAAGGGTGGGTTGCACCTTCCACTACCAGCTATAGCTTTTAGTGCAGTTGGTTAGCGGTTCACTCTTAAGGTTAGTCGAATCCAAACCTTGCAAAACCAAAGAAAGGACAAACATATACAAACTCCTCATGGCATGAGGGTTAGGGTTAGCACAATAAATCATCTCAACATGCCAAGGTTGCTTATACTTGCAATATAACCAAGGATCCTTTGAATTAAATATTAAAAACTTATTAAAATATGCACAAAGGATTTGGCTATTTAAATCACCAAGAGACAAGGAAACTACAAAGGTCCTAATGGCATCAAATAATCCACAAGGTAAAACTACCTTCATCTTAGGAGCCATAAGACACAATTGCTTCTTTATCTCTTCAAGAGACCACACCAAGGGTGGAGCCTCAATTGGTTCTAATGTCCACAAGATCCATATAGCATTATCATTCATACAAGTGGACAAACCAACAAATTTCCTACCTCTACATAAAACAAATCCAAAACTAGCATGGATGTCATCATAGGCAAAGAGGTAGTATAGGAAAGAATCAAGTGTAAAGGCATACAAGGGTAAAGACAAAGCATTTAAGCACATCCACATTCTTTCCTTCAAGCAAATAGAGAACTTGGCATCCACAAGTTGAGATTCTTGTAATTTAAACACAATTGTGTCAAGCAAGGATGCACATTTAGAAATATTTTCCCAAGGAAACAATGACACTTTTGCTCTCGGGTTTTCAAGAATGACACTTTGCTTGTCATGTAGACCAAGCAACAAGTTGGGTGCGCCAACATCACCATTTCTATATTTGGCACCGGGATCAAATAGAAAGAGTAGCCATAGACACGGGTCTAGACAATACTCCCTTTCCCCCTAGGATCAACATTGTAGAGTTTAGGACAACCCATGGGCACATGAGTACCCCTCGGCCTTGGAGATGTATTCTCTCTTCTTCTCATGGGACAACCTACACTATAGCTAGTATACCCATTCACACCGCTTCGACCTTGATAAAATGTACTACAAGGTGAAGAATATGAATCTTCATTCCCCACACGTGCACTCTCACCATGGCTCTCATAAGCTTTGCGAAGGGAGGGGTTATACCTTACACCAATTCGAGGTTCGAAATGGGAAGTGTAAGACTCCTCATATGCCCCAACTTCATCATAAGAACTTGGCACTTCATTCACCTCATGTTCTCCCTCAAAACCATAACCCTCAAATCTGCCCATGTCTTGATCATGGCTATATTCATAGCCCCCATAATCTACAACATCATCATAGCCATAAAATCCCTCACTACAATCATAGTCTCCCATGTTGTAGTCACAATAATATGAGGCCACCAAGATATGTTCCCCTTATATCACCTTGAACCTACAAAATGAACAAACAAGATTAGTAGTAAAAGCACCTCACCAACACTCGTATACACTAGCCTTTGTGATCCTCACCATTGGAGCGGCGAATATTGAAAGTTGTTTATACTCCGGTAGTTAATAAGGTGTCAATCACTACTTAGCGACCGGAATAGATTATTGTTTGATCGACTCAAGACACAAAACAAAATCTACTTATGAACTTGAATCAAAGAAGTTCAACGAATCGAAATGAGAAAAACACACAAAGAACGAAAAACACGAAGAAAAACGGATTCAAAAACCAATTCACAATCTAGTAGGTGATTACTAGTTGTTAATTGGTACTAGAATTAAGAAATGAAACTAAAGAAACAAGGAAATGAAACTTAGAATCTGAAATTTGAGCTTAATGGTGATGTGGCAGCATGCAATTGGTCTTGGGCCCACACGAAAATATATATTTATTATTATTTTATTTTTTTCACCAATCTGAAATTTCAATATGAAACACAACTTGTCATGGATGACAATGGGTTTTGGAGGGAAAGTAAAGTCTTGTACTCTTTTTTCAACTTTTCAAACTCAAAAAGGTAAGATTTGACTATTCTAATCCCACAAAACAAGGTTCCGTGTTTTAAGGAAAAGTGGTTGTCATGTCTAAGAAGAGATGTGTGCAAGTCTTCTCACCAACAACTTTATAACTTTTGTCTTACAACCTTTTGGATCTATTTTATACTTTTGTGGCCTTAAGTTGTAAGAATAGATGAAGAACAAGATGAACACCACAACAACCTTCAAGAACACAACATCAACTTCTTCAAGAACATAATACAAAAAAAACCACCAATGGTCATCAACAAGGTACAACCTACGGCCCACTTCAAGTCACCACAACAATGGTTAAAATGGTCAATATTATAAGCTCATCTTTAGATCTAGACACTTTCAGTGTTGTGAGAAAGAAACCAACACTAGAAACACACTAAACAAGTAAAATAACACCTAGATATAAACACATAAACACTATTCTCGGCCAAGACAACAAGATGGACAGATTTCATTTTTTTTTTTGACAGATTTCGTCTTTTTTTTTTTGACCGAGATAGCCCAAGATTGGTAGTGTAGGAACACAACCAGCCTTGCTCTGATACCAAACCTTAAGAGTGAACCGCTAACCAACTGCACTAAAAGCTATAGCTGGTAGTGGAAGGCGCAACCCACCCTTTATAGGCCCTGAACCAGGCGAGGACGAACCCGATCCACACCCCCACCACGGCCAACCCGGGACACATCCCTCTTCCAGGGGTGCCCCCCCCCCCTTTGAGGGCCATCATTCCCCCTTTTGTTGGAAAGGTTCGTCCTCGAACCTGCGCATGGTGTAAATGGGATTCGAACCCGCAACCTCCGCTCTGATACCAAACCTTAAGAGTGAACCGCTAACCAACTGCACTAAAAGCTATAGCTGGTAGTGGAAGGCGCAACCCACCCTTTATCTGAACCAGGCGGGGACGAACCCGATCCACACCCCCACCACAGCCAACCCGGGACACATCCCTCTTCCAGAGGTACCCCCCCCCCTCTTTGAGGGCCATCATTCCCTCTTTCGTTGGAAAGGTTCGTCCTCGGACCTGCGCATGGTGTAAATGGGATTCGAACCAAACCTTAAGAGTGAACCGCTAACCAACTCCACTAAAAGCTATAGCTGGTAGTGGAAGGCGCAACCCACCCTTTATAGGCCCTGAACCAGGCGGGGATGAACCCTATCCACACCCCCACCACGGCCAACCCGGGACACATCCCTCTTCCAGGGGTGGCCCCCCCCTTTGAGGGCCATCACTTTCTACTGCCATATAACTTCATTCTACCCTCCTACAATACAATTTACCACCTCACAACACCAACAATACCAAAATAGTCCACACATCAACATAGACATCACAAACCGATCGGATTTCACACCAAGTTTATACTTTACATTTCCACCTCAATACCACGTCACATATTTATTCCATCAAGTCACGTAAATACATTTCACAAAAACACACCAAAAATAGTCCACAATGGTTTCAAAATTCACATCAACAACACAAGAAAATATTCTCTTTCCACTACACCACACGTTCCATGCACAATTACGTATAAACATTTCCCCAAGTCATACACAAGGAGTAACGAATTAGGGATAGCACCACACTTAAACATACTAAAATTTCATCCATCTGATTTAATTCCTTCAAGACCTTAAGTGCCCTTTCAAGTTTAAACCACATACAAGGCAAATCCTTTAGCTATTAAGCAAAAGTGGACAGCTACATCTAAAGTCGACTGCTCAACACTTTTTAAACATAACCAACATGATTTACACAACCTCTTATGCATATAATATATTAATCTATAAGGTTAAACACTTACCAAGGCTTGCAAGTGGAAGATTTGTCCAAAAATCTTTAGGGAAAATTAGGGTGGTTAGGGTTTTGAGAGAGGAGAAATGTTTGATTGAAAATCTGATTTTTACAAGTGTATTGTGTATAAAAATGAGCTGAATTTTAGCCTTAAATAGTCCCTCCAAACCGCCTCTCTCTAGTCATCCTTAGCCAATTATTTGGTCAAAAAGTCCAAGTATAATGATGTGTACACTTGGTCCATTTTTAAATGGATCATCTCCTTTTGGGCCCATGTATTATTTTCTTAATTTTGGGCCTCAATTGAGCCCATTAGCATAATATTAATTCAGCCCAATAAATTTAGTGGGTAATACACCAACTATCTCAAGTTTAAATAATTTCATAAATGGTAAGGTAGTCAAATAAGTTCAGAAATATATGGGGTGTTACATCCTTCCCCCCTTAGGAACATTCGTCCTCGAATGTTAATAACATTACCCAATCTAAACAAGTTCAAGTCTAAGTTCATTCTCCATATTATCACATACTTGTTATTGCTCCAATTCCGCATCTTGAACTTTCTCTTCAGTTTGAAATAAATGCAGGTACTTAGACTTCATTATTTCCTCGGCTTCCCATGTGATTTCTTCTACTTGCTGATTTTTTCAAAGCATTTTTACAGAAGCTACTTCTTTATTTCTTAACCTCTTAACTTGTCGACCCATAGTAGCAATAGGTACTTCTTCATAGGTGAGATCTTTCGTAACTTGTACATCTTCAGTAGGAGCAATACGAGATGGATCTCATATGTACTTTCGAAGCATTAAAACATGAAACACTAAATGAACTGTGGAGAGTTCTTGGGGTAGTTCTAATTCATACGCAACTTGACCAAATCTTTGGATAATCTTATATGGCCCTATATAATGTGGACTTAGCTTTCCTTTCTTTCCAAATCTCATTACCCCTTTCATTGGTGATACTTTCAAGAATACTCAATCACCTATAGCAAACTCTAGCCCCCTTGTTCTAACATCACCATATGATTTGTGTCGACTTTAGGCCGTTTGTAGCCGCTGTTGTATCACCTTAACCTTCTCCATAGCTTGATGAACAAGATCTGGCCCAAATAAGGCAGTTTCACCCGCTTCAAACCATCCAATTGGTGATCTATACTTTCTTCCATATAAAGCTTCGCTAGGCACCATTTTGATACTTGAATGATAGCTATTATTGTAGGCAAATTCAATAAGAGATAAATGATCATCCCAACTACCTTTAAAGTCCAATGTGCAAGCTCGTAGCATATCTTTCAGTGTTTGTATAGTACGTTCTGCTTGTCCATTTGTTTGAGGATGAAAAGTCGTACTTAACTTCATTTGGGTTCCCAAACTCTTTTGAAAAGACTTCCAAAAGTGTGCAGTAAATTGATCTCCCCTGTCTGATATAATAGAGATTGGAATTTCGTGTAGTCGAACTATCTCTTTAATATACAACTGCACATAATCTTCAGCTGTGTAGGTGGTCTTGACCGGTAGAAAGTGTGCTGACTTGGTAAGCCTATCAACTATTACCCATATGGAATCAAATTTCCGAAGTGTACGAGGCAAACCTGTAATAAAATCCATGTTGATCATGTCCCTCTTCCTGATTAGAAAATCTATACATTGCATATAACCTCCAGGCTTCTGATGCTCTACTTTTACATGTTGATAATTTGGACATTGGGCTACGAATTATATAATGTTCTTCTTCATGTTACCCCACCAATATATTTTTTTCAAATCATGATACCTTTGGGTGGCTCTCGGATAAATAGAATACCGTGAATGATGCGCCTCTATCATAATGCGTCTCCTTAGCTCATTTACATCAGTGTAACACCCCGTACGTTCCCGAGTCTAGCTGACTACCGTAACAATTATGGGAAAATGGAAACATGAGAGAATTGATGAATTATGTATTAATTCATGTGGGCATTAATAAGTCCTATACAATTAGGGCCAAAATGAAGCCCAAAATCATAAGGGAAGACATGGCACAACATGAGATTTTTGACCCATTGTTCTAATTTGATCCATTTGACCAATCAACCTTTGCATTTAATGCTAAAGAAGAGATAAGAGTGACTTGAGGGACTATATAAATAGAGAAAAATCAGATTTTTATCACACTTGGACTCTCATGCCTTTCTAGACTTTACCAAAATTGCTTTTTGGTCTCTCAAGAACCCTAAGTCATTCTTTGAGCCAAGATCATCTTTGTACAAGGCTTGGTAAGTGTTTATTATGATGGATTAATATATTTTATGTATAATATATGGTGTATATTGTGTTGGTTATGTTGGTGGAGTATTGAGAAGTTCACTATGTGTGAAATATTACATGTTTGCTAAATCGGAGAATGGTTTGTCTTGTGAACTTGAATATGCACTTGTGGTCCTGAAGGAAATGAACTTGGTGGAGTAAATATTGACATGTGAGTTGTTATTATAGTCTTACTTTGTTTAATCCTTGTGTATAACATTTGGAATTGTTGTTGCGATATTGGTTACGGATTTGATGACGTATTGACCGTAAAGTGTAGTTTTGGGTGTTGTTATGTGTGTTGTGAGACCATGGCTGAATGTTGGTGTTTAATATGATAAAAAATATGTCAAAATAACTTTGGTTATGATCATGGACCATTCATGGCATTAAAAGACCCAAAAGAAACTATTTCGGACTAAAACGGGCATCCGCCCCCGCAGACGGAGGCACCTGCGGGCGCAGATGCCAATGCAGATGCCTCTGGCTGCTTCCAAAGTGCATCTGCGCGCGCACCTCAGCCACCTGCGGGCGCAGGTGGCAGCGTAGGTCACCCCCAGATCTGGTTTTGTATGTTTTCGTACCTAGTCGACCCCCGAAGGCCCCTATACCCTTTTTGGATGTAATTATCAACTTGTGATGTCATTTTAATGACTTTAAAGTGTCGTAAGGAGGCGTGTTAGACTGTATTAAGTATGGATGGTTGTTCATATGTATTGTGACGGAATGGTAAGGGGAAAAGCGTAAAAGGTAAGTATGATGTGAAATGCTATCGATGTATGATCTTTTGGTCAATGTGTGTAATGTTATGGTGTTGTTGATATGGAAATGCAGTGGATTGTATTGTAAGGGATGACATTACTTTATAAGGTAGTCAAATAGTTCATTGTCGTCTTGTACGCCTGTATAGTGACTAGTTGCTAATGTAAGTTTCGATATGAACTTGTATTGTAGAGTAAGACATGAGGAAGAAGCTGGACTATTGTGTTCATACATAGGCTTGTGTATTCATACTTGAAAGTGAAGGTATGTAAGGTTATTCTTTCTGTATCCTTCTGCAGCACATAGTGTCCACCTTGTCGTTATACTTGTTCCATTACGAAATGTATAGAGGTATCCCGTTTCCGGTCATTAATTATTGTTACTCACATGTTCTTTGGTTAATGTTCCAACATTGTTATGTTCCAAAAAGATCCACTAAGGTGCAATCACTAATGTGTTAACCTCATAGAAGTAAAGAAATGAAGTAAGAATAAAGTAATGCATATTGATTGTGTTCATGGGTGTTATCCATGGGGTGCAAACACCTGCATGACAATGATGTTTTATCCATGGGGTGCAAACACCTGCGCGATGATGTTAATTTATCCATGGGGTGTAATAACACCCGCATAATGATATGATCTTATCCATGAGGTGAAAAGAATACTTGTATGACGATGATACTTTATCCATGGGGTGAAATGAACACCTGCATAATGAGGGCCCAGACAGTATACGAGTGATGTAAAAGAGAAGTAAAGTAAAGGCAAGAGAAAGAAAGAACGTAATGTACATGGTTCCCTACATATACAGAATGGTGACCTATTCACATTGATTATTCACTTACATTTGTTTCCATTACAGTATTTCTATCTCATGTAGTTTTATATGAGCCTTACATACTCAGTACATTCTTCGTACTGACCCCTCTTGGGGGATTTACCTTACTTGCTGCAGGCGCAGGTTCTAGTAGGCCTCCACAGTAGGTTGCCAGTTGTTGCAGATCATTGGTGAGCTCCAGTTAGTTTGGGGCTTCTTCGAGTTACAATTGTACATATGTTTTGGTGTTGTACATGTTATATAAAGCGGGGACTTGTCCCGACTTTTAGTTCATTTTGGTCAATGCACTTGTTAGAGGCTTTTGTAGACAGATGTGGGTGTATAAATGTAAAGGGTACATGTCGTTTTTGACTTGATGGCCTCAACGGCCAAGTTTCATATATGTATATATGTCACATGTTCCATGAATTTCGTTGTTAGCATTATAAGCTCCTCCGTGATAAGGGCATTTCTGATGGCATGCATATGAATGAACATAAGTACAGTTTGGTTCTCTCGGGCCTTATCGACTACGGGTGCCAATCACGCCTCATTGGAATTTGGAGTGTGACAAAAGTGGTATCAGAGTAGGTCATTCTAAGGGTGTCTACAAAGCCGTGTCTGAGTAGAATCTTACTTATCAATGTGTTGTGCACCACATTTATAAGTAGGAGGCTACAGGACATTTAGGATGTGGTTTCTTTTCTTCAACTCTAGATCATGCAATAGAGCCAGTGTTGTAAGTTGAATTAAAATCTGATCATGGTAAATATTTCTCTTTGATATAGTAACCATGCCGGTCACGAGAAGAGGTAATGTCACGCCCCAAATCCCATTGAGGCGTGATTGGCACCCGAAGCCGATATGGCCCGAGAGAACCAATCTTTGCTCATGTACATTCGTATGCATAGCCTCATATGAACATCATATTATCTTATGTAACTGATAACATATAAAATGCTTATGGCGAAAGTCATGGAAAACATGTACAATATGTGAAACTTCGCCGTTAGGGCCGTCAAGTCGAGTGAACAGACATCTCTTGCATCCATATACCCACATATGTCTACAAAAGCCTCTAACAAAATGCATATACAAGACCAACTTAAATTCGGGACAAGTCCCTGCTTTATACAACATTTACAACATCAAAACAAATGTACAATTGTGACTTGGGAAGTCCCGAACCAACTGGGGCTCACCAAAAATTTGCAATTACTGTCAACCTATTGTGGAGGTCTACTAGTGCCTGCACCTGCAGCATTTAAAGTAAGTTCCCCAAGAGGGGTCAGTACGAAGAATGTACTGAGTATGTAAGGCTCAATGAAACTGTATGATATGTAAACATGTCAATAAACTCAAATACAAATGAGTGATCAATATGGATAAGTCACTATACTGAACTTTGGAGATTATGTATATTGCTTCCATTACTTTCTTTGCTTCTATGATTATTTATCTTTGCCTGTGACCTGTGATACCCGGGCCCCGACTGATCAGTGGGTTTACATAACATAACGTTATGTTGGGATCGGCTCGAGCTAGGCTTATGCCTCCAGAGCTGCCACCCTAAGAATCAATATATTGGGATCGGCTCGAGCTAGGTTTTTACCTTTAGAGCTACCACCCATAAATCAACATATCAGGTTCGGCTCGAGCTAGGTTTATACCTCCAGAGCTGCCCCATGTCAGGTTCGGTCCGAGCTAGGCTTATGCCTCTAGGACTGCCCCCTGATCCTGGGATCGGCTTGAGCTAGGATTATGCCCCCAAAGCTGCCACCCATACTTGATCATTAACCACATATGCATTAATTTACTTCTTGACTTTTGAGAGATTGATACCTTTACTTGTGAGAGATTGGTACATTCACTTGTGAGAGATTGATACATTTATTTGACATAGCATTTTTGGAAGCTTTGGAGCCATAAACAAAATAGAAGACATGTGAATAAACATTATTAGAAACATAGCCTTATTGGAAACATAACACCATTTGAACCATTGAACAATCATCCATAAACAAGATACATGAGCACAATCACTTTTGGAACTTTGGAAAACAACCTTATTGAGCTTTTGGAACAATATCCATGAATATGAGACATGAGATTCACAATTGATCTATGAGTAGGAAACATATGATAATGACCATTGATAACCGAATATAGAATACCTTAGAACATTTTGGGATGGAACAAGCGTAATGTCAATGTGAATACTATTTGCCGCAGAAAGATACGGACAGAGTAACCGTACATACCTTGTATTCTCAATACGAATATACAATCCTAGATGTGCATACAATAGTCCCGCTCCTTCTTTATGTGTCACTCTACAACACAAATATATAACGGAATTCACATTAACCACCAACTACCTTACAAATGCATATAACGTCAATGAGTTACATGTTTGCCTTTAAACATGCCATTTCCCCTTGACAAAACCATTGATGAAATTATTATTCCAAAAATCCCACAATATTCCCAACATTGACCAATACATGATAATCAATACATTTCACCACAACACTTCTCCTTTACCCTTTCTTATCCACACCATATCAAAAATAATCCATCAATTCACCTTAATACACTTCATAGCACATATCGGCCAAAATCCCATAATTTACTCTTATAGAAAAATAACAAGTTTAATAACAAAATCACACCATACATGTTCATATTTTATCCATACCATGCTCTTTCATCAAAGTCACAAGTCATAATTCAAGCTTGAATCTCATGGATCACAAATCTTATATAAAAACACAAAGTACCATGTTCAACACTTCCAAGCATAGCCAACATGATTTACATACTCTCCCATGCATATAATATATTAATCCATAACAATAATCACTTACCCAAGCTTGAAAAATGATGATCTTGCTCTAAAAGTGGGCTTTGAGTCCTTAGGGTTTGAGAGCAAATATCTTATCTTTTGGTCTAAAAAGGCATGAGACTTATGAAGAATAAAAATCAGATTTTTTGGTCCCTTTTATAAGCCTTTATGTCCATCCTTAGCCACTCTTAAAGCATTAAATGCTTGGTCTAGAAGGTCAAGGCAAGAATGGGTCTTTTGACCCATGTCTTCTTTTCATTTTTGGGTCCTTTTTGGGCCCAATTCACTTAACCCAATAAAATCAATAATTTATCATGTTTAAATCATCTCATATATTTTACAACAATATTCTCTCACTCACGCTATTCATATACGTAGCCTCAATCCCAAAAACAAGTGATTCTAGCCACGTATGGCCTATTTTGACCATAAGGGTAAAATCGTCATTTTGATGCCAAATTCGTTCTAGAGTAATTTTATCATACCAATATAATACTTTACTTATTTCATGTATATACTCATGGGTGTAGAAGAAACGTGGCAAAAATCAGCTCGGTACGTCCCCGGGCACCCTTGGGACTTAAGAAAAATTCCAACTTTGAAAAGTGGCCAAAACCAGCGTGGCACGCCCTTGGGCGCGCCAGCTTGCTGCCTCTAGACTAAAATTTTTAGCCCATAGCGGCATGGCATGCCCCCCAACGCGCCCCTTACTTAGTTTTTTTGAAAATTTTATTTTTCGGCTTTTCTTCGCAGGTTTGGTTAGATACTTCAAGTCCCATTCTTTAACTTACTTCTTACCCTTAATATACTTTGTTTAGAGGTCCTCTTAGCCTCATTTTGAACCCCACAAATGCTCCACGAAAATCACAAAACACCTCCTATGCAAGTTTAATCACATGTACAAGGCTAAATTTCAATTTTCTCATCACTACCATTATAAATTACATACTCATGGCATCTCAACACATAAGTAACCATTGTTCAACGTCGTCACATTGGGTTGGGAAAGTACGGGGTGTTACAGGTAAGCAGGTGGATATGCCTGTTGAAGAAGGGATGAGTAGATTACCACCTGACCAAGCTAGTCAGGGTGGGGAAAATGCTAAAATCTCATCGCGGTCTTCCTCTACTTTTCCAGCTCCAGAAGAGCCAATTGGTAGAGAAGTACCCGTAGAACCACCAATGAACGCCACAGATCAGGACCTTAGAAATGCAGTACATATGTTGACACAGTTAGTGGCAGCACAAAGTCAAGGACGAGCAGGTCTAATGACACATAATGATGATGCGGCTAGAGTGGTGAGTCGCAGAACACAGGATTTTCTGAAACTGGACCCTCCTATATTCACAAGGTCAGATCCGAAAGCAGATCCACAGGACTTCGTGGATCAAATTCAGAGGGCCTTGGAGGTTATACACATGACGGGGGTAGAGACAATTGAACTTGCTTCATACAGATTGAAAGGGGAAGCGATATTGTGGTATGAGGATTGGAAGAAATCCCGTGATATTGGTGCAAATCCACCTACGTGGGAAGAGTTTAAAGTGGCTTTCCTTGATCATTACTTGCCCTATGAGATCCGTGAGGCACGTGCGGATCAGTTTCTAAATCTCCATCAAGGAAATTTGAGCATCAGAGAATATACTTTGCAATTTAATTCCTTGGCTTGATATGCACCAAATGTTGTGGCTACGATGACAGACAGAGTCCATAGATACGTGGACAGGTTAGAGCCATATTTGGTAAGGGATTGCACCATTGCTGCCTTGAACAAAGACATGGACATAGCGAGAATTCAGGCCTTTGCACAGAAAATGGACGACCAGAGGCAAAGAAGGAGAATGCAGGACTCTAAGAGAGGGCCATCAAAAAGGGCTAGATCGGTGGGACAGTCTATGGCGTCCCAAGGAGAGTTTAGGCCACGGGATTTTAGTAGACCACCTAGACCCGCATTCTCTTATTCCACAGCAGGCGCTCTGTCTCACTCCCGAGGATTCAGGGGTAGTCATATGGGGCAGAGTAGTAGGATGCCAGATTCACAGACAACAGGGTCTTCTCGCCCGCTGTGCCAGTTTTGCAGATGATTTCATGTAGGTGAATGTCGGATGGGGACGAATGCTTGTTATTGGTGTGGTATACCGAGTCACATAATGAGGGACTGCCCACGATGAGGCTTGGGTAGTATGGTACGACCTGCGGGGTCTACTGTGGAATCATCAGCATCGGTTCCTTCCTTAGGTCGAGGTGTACAGCCTGCGTCGTGGTAGAGGTGCTGGAGGAGCAGCTAGTTCCAGTGGAGCCCAGAATCGCACTTATGCTTTAGTGGACCGACAGAATTCAGAGGCTTCTCCTGATGTTGTCACAGGTACACTATCCATATTCTTATATAGTGTATATGCATTGATTGACCCCGGTTCTACATTTTCCTATGTTACTCCATTGGTTGCTGCAAAATTTACGAAGTCACCAGAATTATTAATTAAATCAATTGAAGTGTCTACACCGGTCGGTGAATGTATTATTGCAAAAAGAGTATATCATAACTGCGTGTGGTCATGATACATTGGCCTATCTCATCGAACTAGACATAGTGGATTTTAATGTGATAATGGGAATGGATTGGTGGATTGCCGGGCCAAGAAGGTGCATTTTTGTTTTCCGCAGGAAAATGTTCTTGAATGGCAGGGTAACGTAGAGCCACCACGAGGAAGATTTATTTTATTTGAAAGCCAAAAAAATGATTGCCAAGGGTTATATATGTCATTTAGTACGGGTGAAAGATACTGAAGTGGAACCACTAACTCCGCAGTCGATTCCAGTGGTCAATGAATTTCTAGATGTATTTCCAGAAGATCTTCCAAGCTTACCCCCAAAACGGGAAGTAGAATTTGGCATTGATGTGATTCCAGGCACTCAGCCTATTTCTATTCCCCCATATAGAATGGCTCCAGCAGAACTGCGTGAATTGAAGGAGAAATTGAAAGATTTGCTGGACAAAGGCTTCATTAGACCTAGTGTGTCCCCGTGGGGTGCACCGGTATTATTTGTATGGAAGAAAGATGGTACGTTGAGAATGTGCATCGAATATTGGCAATTGAATAAGGTAACGATCAAGAACAAATATCCCCTCCCTCGAATTGATGATTTGTTTGATCAGTTACAGGGTACCAAGTGTTTTTTAAAGATCGACTTGAGGTCGGGTTACCACCAAGTCAGAGTTAGAGAACAAGATGTACCCAAGACAGCTTTCCGAACATGGTATGACCATTATGAATTTTTAGTTATGTCATTTGGACTAACAAATGCACCCGTTGTGTTCATGGATTTAATGAATAGGGTGTTTAAGCCATTTCTACACGTGTTCGTCACAGTGTTTATAGATGACATCCTGATTTATTCAAGATCACCAGAGGACCATGCTAATCACTTACGGCAGGTGCTACAGATTCTCCGTGAGCGTAAGTTGTATGCCAAGTTCTCTAAATGTGAGTTTTGGTTAAAATCAGTTGCATTCTTGGGCCACATTATGTCAGATGAAGGGATACAGGTTAATGCACAAAAGATTGAGGCAGTGAAAAATTGGCCAAGACCTACGACACCCATGAAAATTCATAGTTTTCTTGGACTGGCAGGTTATTACAGGAGATTTGTGGAAGGTTTTTCCTCTATTGCTGCATCGTTAACAAAGCTTACACATAAGGCAGTAAAATTTCAGTGGAATGATGCGTGTGAGAAAAGCTTCCAAAAGTTGAAAGATAAATTAACCTCCACACCAGTTTTAGTGCTTCCCGAAAGTACTGAAGGTTATGCAGTGTATTGTGATGCTTCCGGGGTTGGCCTCGGATGTGTATTGATGCAACACGGTAATGTCATAGCATATGCCTCACGACAGTTGCGGCCACATGAGAAAAATTATCCCACACATGATCTTGAATTGGCAGCAGTAGTTTTTGCTTTAAAGATATGGCATCATTATTTGTATTGATACAAGATCAAGTATGTATCACAAGATTTCAGCAACACCAACAAGAAAACCCAACAAACACAAGATTAACAAGTAAGCAACAATGCTAGTGAATCGAAAGAGCCCCACACGGCTTCACTAGACTTCAAGATCTCAAAGACAACAACAACAAGATAATGAAAAGATAGATAACTTGACATATAATATTCAAGAGACTAAGAACCCTAACATCAAGAGAGGACCCTAAGACTATTGAATATAAACACCAAGCTCTTACTTGGACCAAGAGGAACTGAATGACCTCAAGACCCTAGTTTCTAGCCAAAACACAACACAAGCTTCCTTCTAGCAAGCTTGTGGCCGAATCTGCCTCTCAATGGAAGAGAGAGAGAAAGTGAAATATTACAAGTCTTTGTCTTGAATTTACAATGAGAAAACTAAGGCAAAATAATTCTAGGCTTGTCTATTTATATTACAAGCCAAATGAAAGACAAAAAAATGACCTTATGGGCCATGTGGAGCAGCCGGCCATGGAGTGTAAAAACACTACACTTCAAGGCCCATCTTCACACCTTAAAACATTTAGACCCTTAGGTGGTTCAATAACCAACTCACACACGGCCATTTGCATGAATACGGCTTGGAGTTTTTGTAACTCCCGAGCTTGACTTCGTGTGAATGGTCGGGTACTTGTTGGACAGCTTGTCCCACCCGTATCATCCTCTCCATCTTGAGAGGAATTTGGCCTCAAATTCAGCACTTGGTCGTCTTCAACCGCCTCCACGAGAGAAAGATCACAAACGTTAAAAGTGTGGTGCACTTGGTATTCCGGTGGAAGGTCAATCTTGTAGGCGTTGTCATTGATTTTCTCGAGCACTTGGAATGGACCATCACCCCTCGGCATCAATTTGGACTTTCTTTGGGATGGAAACCGATCCCTCCGAAGATGCACCCACACCCAATCTCCCGGTTCAAGGATGACTTTCTTTCTTCCCTTGTTGGCCCTCCTTGCCATGTCTTGGTTTTTCTTCTCAAGTTGAAGCCG
Source organism: Capsicum rhomboideum (assembly GCA_031232105.1). Taxonomy (NCBI): domain Eukaryota; kingdom Viridiplantae; phylum Streptophyta; class Magnoliopsida; order Solanales; family Solanaceae; genus Capsicum; species Capsicum rhomboideum. The sequence goes on from CP124718.1 coordinate 61,383,753, forward strand.
CACCTTCTCATGTAACTTCTTCATAGAATCTGCCCGCTTGCTTCCTTCTAAGCTAATCATGAGATCACTTGGCAAAGGCGTTAAATCCAAAGGGGTGAGGGGGTTGAGGCCGTATACACACTCAAAGGGAGTCATTCCCGTACTTGAGTGTATGACACGGTTATATGCAAACTCAATCAATGGTAAGTGCTCCTCCCAAGAAGTCATTTTTCCCTTAACCATGGAACGTAGCATAGCACCCAAAGTCCTATTTACTACTTCCGTTTGGCCATCGGTTTGTGGGTGGCAAGAGGTAGAGAACAATAACTTGGTACCAAGCCTACCCCACATGGACTTCCAAAAGTGGCTTAGGAACTTAGAGTCCCTATCACTCACAATGGTCCTCGGGACACCATGCAATCTAACAACATTATCAACAAATAACGAGGCCACGCTAGGGGCGTCATCACACTTAGAGCAAGGAATAAAGTGCGCCATTTTAGAAAATCGGTCAACTACAACAAAGATACTATCCCGGCCTCGTCGAGTCCTTGGCAGCCCTAACACAAAGTCCATCGATATATCAAGCCAAGGATGTAGAGGAGTGGGCAGCGGGGTGTACAACCCATGAGGTAGGAGCCGAGATTTGGCTCTCTTGCATTCTACACATTGGCCACAAGTTCTAGTCACATCCTTGCGCATTTTGGGCCAATAGAATTGCTCCTCCAATATTCCGAGGGTCTTTTCGACCCCAAAATGACCCATTAGACCGCCATCATGTGCTTCCCTCACAAACAATTCTCTCCAAGAGCTAGAGGGTACACACAATCGTCTACCTTTAAATAAGTAACCATCAAACTTGGCATAGGGATTTGAACCCCTAGCCGAATCCCACTTGTCCCTACCCCATTCTTCGCATTCCCTAAAGATAGGAGCAAAGTGAGGTTCCTTGGGATACAATTCTCTTAAACTCTCAAAACCCATCAACTTCGAAGACAAAGTGGCAACAAGCACATGCTTTCTAGACAACGCATCAGCAACAACATTCTCCTTCCCCCTTTTGTAATGAATTACATAAGGGAAAGTCTCAATAAACTCAATCCACTTAGCATGACGCCTATTCAACTTGTCTTGGCTCTTAAGGTGTTTCAACGATTCATGGTCCGTTCGTATCACAAACTCCTTAGGCCACAAATAATGCTGCCAATTGCCCAAGGCTCTAACAAGGGCGTACAACTCCAAATCATAAGTCGAGTAATTAAGAGTTGCCCCTTTGAGTTTTTCACTAAAATAAGCGACGGGCTTGCCTTCTTGCATTAAAACAGCCCCGATGCCAACCTTACTAGCATCACACTCCACTTCAAACATTTTATCAAAATCGGGCAATTGTAACAAAGGCGCCGAGATGAGCATAGCTTTCAAGGCTTCAAAGGCCTTAGCTTGCTCATCACCCCACTTAAAGGGTTGGTCCTTTCTAATAACCTCAGTCAAGGGTGCTGCTATGGAGCTAAAACCTTTGACAAACCTCCTATAAAAGCTTGCTAATCCATGAAAACTTCGGATTTCTCCAATAGTTTTAGGGATTGGCCAACTTCGTATAGAGTCTATCTTGGATTCGTCCACTTCCACGCCCCTTGAGCTCACGACAAAACCCAAGAAAATCACTTTATCAACACCAAAAGAACACTTCTCCATGTTGGCATACAACTTCTCCTTTCGGAGCACCTCAAACACACACCTCAAATGCATCACATGATCATCAATAGATTTACTATATACCAACACATCATCAAAGTAAACCACCACAAACTTCCCAATATAAGGCTTCATTACATGATTCATTAGCCTCATAAAGGTGCTAGGAGCATTGGTAAGGCCAAAGGGCATGACCAGCCACTCATATAGACCGAATTTGGTCTTGAATGCGGTCTTCCACTCGTCACCGGGTTGCATGCGAATTTGGTGATAGCCACTCCTAAGATCCACCTTAGAAAACAAACAAGAGCCATGGAGCTCATCTAACATATCATCTAGTCTAGGGATTGGATGACGATACCTTATAGTGATTTTGTTGATGGCTCTACAATCGACGCACATGCGCCAAGTTCCGTCTTTCTTTGGTACCAAAAGCACCGGAACAGCACAAGGACTCATACTTTCTTTGATGTATCCCTTGTTGAGAAGTTCCTCAACTTGTCTCTCAAGCTCCTTAGTGTCCATGGGATTGCTCCTATAGGCTGGTTTGTTTGGAAGTTGTGAACCCGGCACCAAATCAATTTGGTGCTCAATTCCCCGAAGTGGGGGCAATCCTTGCGGAAGTTCTTTAGGAAATACATCTTCATAATCCTGCAACACACAAGAAATCAAAGGAGAAATGGAAGAATTAGCGGGGTTAGTATTTAAACAATGAGCCAAAAGCAACATAGGTGTGCCCACATCATGGTCCACGAAGAGTTCCTTCTTTCTAGCTAACATCACCACGTTTTCAGCCCCCTTTGAAGTTGAGGCAGTCACGGGTGACCCTACTGCCCCAACCACGGTTTCCCTTCCCTCTTCTTCTCTTCCGGATTTCTTCCCCTTTTCCTTCAACTCTCTCATCTTTTGGTGCCACTCATTTACTTGGGAGGGTGAAAGCGGGTGAAGTGTGACCTTTCGGCCATCCTTCTCAAGTGTATATCGATTGGTCCTCCCATCGTGTTTGGTAGACCTATCATATTGCCAAGGTCTACCTAACAACAAGTGACACGCTTGCATTGGTATCACGTCACAAAGCACTTCATCTTGGTAGTTTCCCACCTTAAAACGTATCATACATTGCCTTGTGACCTTTAGTTCACCACAGTCATTCAACCATTGTAGCTTGTAGGGACTAGTGTGCGGGGTAGTTGGTAACTTCAAGAAGTTAACCGTAGCCATACTAACAACATTTGTGCAACTACCACTATCAATCACCAAGGTGCACACACTTCCCTTTACTAGACATTTAGTATGGAATAGATTCTCCCTTTGACTAGGGTCATCTATCGCCTTACTAATCATGACGCGCCTAACCACAAAGTTGGGAACCACACACTCCCCTTCTTGAGGGTAAACATCTTCACCCTCATCATCATATGGCCCATTCTCGGGTTCCTCTCCATCTTGAGGCTCGGCCTCATCTTCACTCTTCTCAAGATCCACCTCTTCACCAAGGTAATACACCCTCCCTTCCCGAAGGATCACATTGCGTCGGTTTGGACACTCATTGGCTTTATGTCCCCAACCTTGGCACTTGAAACATTGGAATCCTTTTGGGTTAGGGTACTTGTGAGCTTCTTGTTTTGGAGGAAGTTTGGGGTCGGCCTTGGGCTCGGGCAGCCTTGGAAGGCTGGATTGCCCCTTGTTTTTGGACCAACCCGAGGGGGCTGGTACCCTTGCCTTAAACGACGACCTCTCCTTTAGCTCTTTTTCAACCTCAATAGCCGCTTGGAAAATACCCTCAACGGTATCAAACTTGTGAAGTGTCAAATGAGTGGAGATCTCCTTGTTCAATCCACACTTGAACCGGATGACATCATGACTGATTTGCTCCCCACGATGGTCAAGGTTTAACATGAGTTGTTGAAACTCATCAAAGTATGCCATCACACTTTTGTTACCTTGACGTAAGTTGTACAACCTTGCAAGCAATTCATGGCGATAACTCTCGGGGAGGTACCTTTGCCTCATCAAGTATCTCAATCGATACCAAGGTGGTGGCTGCCCGTCAACTAGTGCATTACCAAACCGCTTGACGTACTCCCACCAAGTGTTAGCATAACCCTCAAAGTGAGCTATAGCATAACTTCCTTTCTTTTCTTCCGAGAGATCATTAACTTGGAAGACTTTGTCACAAGCCGATTCCCAAGCTAAGTATGCCTCGGGGTCACTCTCACCCTTAAAGAGCGATAGACTCAACTTGATGGTGTTGATGCCTACATCTCTCTCATGGTGTCGGTTTCCTCTTTCTTCATATCCACGGTATCTCCGTTGAACTCCTCTGCCCCCTCTCACCTCCTCCTCCCTCATGTAAGTATCATCAAAGGCCCCGTACCCGTCATACTCCTCCCTACCATACTCCTCAAGGTGGGCTGGTCGGTTTTGGTTATTTGGAATTTGATTTGGGGGTATTGGATTTTGTGGAGGAGGTGGTCTTTGGTTTAATGGAGCTTGGAATGGAAGGTTCGGATTTAGTGGTGGAATTTGACGTCCAAATCCCTCATGCGGGGTTTGGGAATTCTGGAAATGCGTTGGTCTATTGGGGTCACGGTTTGGAGGAAAATAGGTGGTTTGGCTTGCGGCATTTAGTGGAGCTTGGGGTGCATTTAGCATTTGGTGGACTGTTTCGGGGGTGATGGTTGCGGAGGAAGTCCTATCTTGTCCATTGGTTGAGACATGTAGAGGAGTAGAAGGACGAGAGTTCCTTTGACTCTCCACTTGTTCTAATCTCCCACTAATAGTCGACACTTCTCCCTTGATGGCTGCCAAGTCCCCTCTCACGGCCCCAAAGTCCGAATTTCACCTTTCAAGTGTCCGAGTAACGGCCTCAAGAGCGACCCTCATAGAGTCAAGTGCATTAGTATCCACGTTATGGGACGTGGCCCCTTCCATTGTCAAGGTATTATACTCTTTAGATCACCACACGCTTGAGTTCCACAAGTGTTGTAAATTGGCTAGTAACCGTGAATCCTTTAAGGTATGAGTAAGCTCTTATCCGGAGTGGATTCTTGTTTGAAGACTCAAAGAATTCTTGTAGGACTAGAACCAAAAACAACAACGTGTTCAAAAGATAAAAGCACTCAAGTAAACGTTGACACGAACAAACGAATTCAAAGGACTAATTGACAATCTAGTAGGAATGTACTAGTTTGTTAATTAGTTCTAGAATCAAGTAAGGAAACTAAGAATCAACAATTAGAAACTAGAAAATTATCCAAAGTTGAGCTTAGGGGTGACGTGGCAGCATGCAATTGGCCTTGGGCCCACACGGTTTGTATATATATAACTTATATGTATTTTTTTTTTTTTTTTTTGTCACAAATCTGAAAATCAATATTCATACAACTTGTGAAGGATGACAATGTGTTTTGGAGGGAAAAATAATAGTCTTGTAGCCTTTTTCAACCTTTCAAACTCAAAGGGTTAGGTTTGACTAACTATTCCCACAAAACAAGGCTCCTTGAATTAAGGAAGAGTGGTTGGCCAACTATGAAGTGATGGGTGCAAGTCTTTCACCAACAACTTTATGACTTGTCTTGCAACTTGAACACCACAAGATGAACAAGATGAACAAGTTTAAAAGATGAACACCTTACAACTTTCATCAACTTCTTCAAGCACATAACACACAACCACCAATTTTATTTTTTTTTTCATCAACAACATACAACTTTCAACCACTTCAAGTCACCACAACAATGGTCAAGTTTTCAAGCTCAACTTTTAGATCTAGACACTTTAGTGTTGGTGAGAAAGAAACCAACACTAGAAACACACTAAACAAGCAAAATAACACCTAGATCTAAACATACAACAACATTCTCGGATTTGTCTTCAATGGACTGATTTCCGATTTTTTTTTTTTTTTTTTTTGTTTAATCCGAGAACAAGCCCAAGATGGGTTGTGTGGGAACACAACCGGTCTTGCTTTGATACCAAATGATACAAGATCAAGTATGTATCACAAGATTTCAGCAACACCAACAAGAAAACCCAACAAACACAAGATTAACAAGTAAGCAACAATGCTAGTGAATCGAAAGAGCCCCACACGGCTTCACTAGACTTCAAGATCTCAAAGACAACAACAACAAGATAATGAAAAGATAGATAACTTGACATATAATATTCAAGAGACTAAGAACCCTAACATCAAGAGAGGACCCTAAGACTATTGAATATAAACACCAAGCTCTTACTTGGACCAAGAGGAACTCAATGACCTCAAGACCCTAGTTTCTAGCCAAAACACAACACAAGCTTCCTTCTAGCAAGCTTGTGGCCGAATCTGCCTCTCAATGGAAGAGAGAGAGAAAGTGAAATATTACAAGTCTTTGTCTTGAATTTACAATGAGAAAACTAAGGCAAAATAATTCTAGGCTTGTCTATTTATATTACAAGCCAAATGAAAGACAAAAAAATGACCTTATGGGCCATGTGGAGCAGCCGGCCATGGAGTGTAAAAACACTACACTTCAAGGCCCATCTTCACACCTTAAAACATTTAGACCCTTAGGTGGTTCAATAACCAACTCACACACGGCCATTTGCATGAATACGGCTTGGAGTTTTTGTAACTCCCGAGCTTGACTTCGTGTGAATGGTCGGGTACTTGTTGGACAGCTTGTCCCACCCGTATCATGTATGGTGTTCATGTTGATATCGATACTGATCACAAAAGTTTGCAATATCTTTTTAAGCAGAAGGAACTCAATTTGAGACAACGAAGGTAGTTAGAGCTTTTAAAAGACTATGATATTGATATTTTTTATCATCTAGGCAAAGCAAATGTAGTAGCTGATGCATTGAGCCACAAGGCAGTAGAAAGCAATAGGGGTCAGTTGACTGAAAAGCGAGAGATAATCAAAGATTTGTATCAACTAGCCAGCTTAGGAGTTCACCTTATTGAATCTCCAGAAGAAGGGGTTATTGTGCAGAATGCAGTGGAATCCTCCTTAATAGCTGAAGTGAAAGAGAAGCAGTTTGCAGATTCTATGTTATTGCAGCTAAAGGAAAATGTACAGCAGAATTTGACAAAGGCATTTGATCTTACACAAGCAAGGGTACTCCAATGCCAAGGTAGATTATGTGTACCAGATGTAGATGAATTGAGGAAACGAATTATGACAGAGGCGCATCACTCGTGCTATTCTATTCATCTGGGTGCTACTAAAATGTACCATGAATAATTAAAAGAAGTGTATTGGTGGGGAAATATGAAAAAGAGCATTGCAGAGTTTGTCGCTCAATGCCCGAATTGTCAACAAGTGAAAGTAGAACATCAGAAACCAGGAGGTTACATGCAATGTATCAATCTTCCAGTCTGGAAATGGGATAGGATTAATATGGATTTCATCACAGGTTTGCCTCGTACATTACAAAAATTTGATTCTATATGGGTCATAGTGAACAGGCTTACCAAATCAGCACATTTTCTACCAGTCAAGACCACCTATACAGCTGAGGATTATGCGAAGTTGTATGTGAAAGAGATAGTACGACTGCATGGTATTCCACTTTCCATTATATCAGACAGAGGAGCACAGTTCACAGCGCACTTTTGGAGATCTTTTCAGCAGAGTTTGGGCACACAAGTGAATTTGAGTACGGCTTTCCATCCTCAGACTGATGGACAAGAAGAACGTACTATTCAGACACTTGAAGATATGCTACGAGCTTGTACGTTAGATTTTCAAGGCACTTGGGATGACCATTTGCCTCTTATTGAATTTGCTTACAACAATAACTATCATTCAAGTATTAAAATGGCACCTTATGAAGCTTTGTACAGAAGGAAATGTAGATCACCAATTGAATGGTTTGAAGCAGGTGAAACTGCTTTGCTTGGGCCAGATATTGTTCATCAGGCTATAGAGAAAGTTAAAGTGATCCAACAAAGGTTACAAATGGCCCAAAGTCGCCACAAGTCATATGCTGATGTTAGACGAAGAGGACTTGAATTCGCCATAGGTGATTGGGTATTTTTAAAGGTGTCACCGATGAAAGGGGTAATGCGGTTTGGAAAGAAAGGAAATTGAGTCCACGTTACATAGGACCATATGAAATTATTAGAAGATTTGGGCAAGTTGCATATGAGTTGGCACTACCTCAAGAACTTTTCTCAGTCTATCCAATGTTTCATGTTTTGATGCTTCCAAAATGCATAGGAGATCCATCTCGTATTGTTCCCATTGAAGATGTATAGGTTACAGAGGATCTTACCTATGAGGAAATACCTATTGCCATTCTGGATAGACAAGTGAAGAGGCTGAGGAATAAAGATATAGCATCTGTAAAAGTACTTTGGAGGAATCAGCAAATAGAAGAGGTCACATGGGAAGCTGAAGAAATGATGAAATCCAAGTACCCTCATTTATTCCAAGGGGAAGACTGAAAAGCAAGTATTTATAAGCTTTGAGTATATATTTATATGATGACATGAAGAATGTTCCTAAACTTGTAATTGTTTACTTTGAAATGATAACACTAACATTCGAGGACGAATGTTCCTAAGGGGGGGAGAATATAACACCCTGTACGTTCCCGAGTCTAGCTGACTACCGTAACAATTATGGGAAAATGGAAACATGAGAGAATTGATGAATTATGTATTAATTCATGGGGGCATTAATAAGTCCTATACAATTGGGCCCAAAATGAATTCCAAAATCATAAGGGAAGACATGGCCCAACATGAGATTTTTGACCCATTGTTCTAATTTGCTCCATTTGACCAATCAACCTTTGCATTTAATGCTAAAGAAGAGATAAGAGTGACTTGAGGGACTATATAAATAGAGAAAAATCAGATTTTTATCACACTTGGGCTCTCATGCCTTTCTAGACTTTACCAAAATTGCTTTTTGGTCTCTCAAGAACCCTAAGTCATTTTTTGAGCCAAGATCATCTTTGTACAAGGCTTGGTAAGTGTTTATTAAGATGGATTAATATATTTTATGTATAATATATGGTGTATATTGTGTTGGTTAAGTTGGTGGAGTATTTAGAAGTTCACTATGTGTGAAATATTACATGTTTACTAAATCGGAGAATGGTTTGTCTTGTGAACTTGAATATGCACTTGTGGTCTTGAAGGAAATGAACTTGGTGGAGTAAATATTGACATGTGAGTTGTGATTACAGTCTTACTTTGTTTAATCCTTGTGTATAACATTTGGAATTGTTGTTGCGATATTGGTTACGGATTTGGTGACGTATTGACCGTAAAGTGTAGTTTTGGGTGTTGTTATGTGTGTTGTGAGACCATGGATGAATGTTGGTGTTTAATATGATAAAAAATATGTCAAAATAAGTTTGGTTATGATCATGGACCATTCATGGCATTAAAAGACCCAAAAGAAACCATTTCGGACAAAAACGGGCATCTACCCCCGCAGACGGAGGCACCTGCGGGCGAAGATGCCAACGCAGATGCCTCTGGGTGCTGCCAAAGTGCATCTGTACGTGCACCTCAACCACCTGCGGGAGCAGGTGGCAGCACAGGTCACCCCCAGATCTGATTTTGTATGTTTTCGTACCTAGTCGACCCCCGAAGGCCCCTATACCCTTTTTGGATGTAATTATCAAATTGTGATGTCGTTTTAATGACTTTAAAGTGTCGTAAGGAGGCGTGTTGGATTGTATTAAGTATGGATGGTTGTTCATATGTTGTTATAAAGGAGTAATTATGACGGAATGGTAAGGGGAAAAGCGTAAAGGGTAAGTATGATGTGAAATGCTATCGATGTATGATCTTTTGGTCAATGTGTGTAATGTTATGGTGTTTTTGATATGGAAATGTAGTGGATTGTATTGTAAGGGATGACATGACGTTATATGGTAGTCACATATTTCATTGTCGTCTTGTACGCCTGTATAGTGACTAGTTGCTAATGTAAGTTCCGATATGAACTTGTATTGTAGAGTAAGACGTGAGGAAGAAGCTGGACTATTGTGTTCATACATAGGCTTGTGTATTCATACTTGAAAGTGAAGGTATGTAAGGTTATTCTTTTCGTATCCTTCTGCAGCACATAGTGTCCACCTTGTCGTTATACTTGTTCCATTACGAAATGTATAGAGATATCTCGTTTCCGGTCATTAATTATTGTTACTCACATGTTCTTTGGTTAATGGTCCAACATTGTTATGTTCCAAAAAGATCCACTAAGGTGCAATCACAAATGTGTTAACCTCATAGAAGTAAAGAAATGAAGTAAGAATAAAGTAATGCATATTGATTGTGTTCATGAGTGTTATCCATAGGGTGCAAACACCTGCATGACGATGATGTTTTATCCATGGGGTGCAAACACCCGCATGATGATGTTAATTTATCCATGGGTTGTAAGAACACCCGCATGATGATATGATCTTATCCATGAGGTGAAAAGAATACCTGTATGACGATGATACTTTATCCATGGGGTGAAATGAACACCTGCATGATGAGGGCCTAGACAGTATACGAGTGATGTAAAAGAGAAGTAAAGTAAAGGCAAGAGAAAGAAAGAACGTAATGTACATGGTTCCCTACATATATAGAATGGTGACCTATTCACATTGATTATTCACTTACATTTGTTTCCATTATAGTATTTCTATCTCATGTAGTTTTATATGAGCCTTACATACTCAGTACATTCTTCGTACTGACCCCTCTTGGGGGATTTACCTTACTTGCTGCAGGCGTAGGTTCTAGTAGGCCTCCACAGTAGGTTGCCAGTTGTTGCAGATCATTGGTGAGCTCCAGTTAGTTCGGGGCTTCTTCGAGTCACAATTGTACATATGTTTTTGTGTTGTACATGTTGTATAAAGCGGGGACTTGTCCCGACTTTTAGTTCATTTTGGTCAATGCACTTGTTAGAGGCTTTTGTAGACAGATGTGGGTGTATAAATGTAAAGGGTACATGTCGTTTTTGACTTGATGGCCTCAACGGCCAAGTTTCATATATGTATATATGTCACATGCTCCATGAATTTTGTTGTTAGCATTATAAGCTCCTCCGTGATAAGGGCGTTTTTGATGGCATGCATATGAATGAACATAAATACAGTTTGGTTTTCTCGGGCCTTATCGGCTACAGGTGCCAATCATGCCTCATTGGAATTCGGGGTGTGACAATCAGGTACATACAATCTACTTTGGCACTGAAGCACTCCCTCTTGCGTAAGGTCAAATACCTTTGTCAAACCGTGTTGTACATTCCCCTTCAGTTGTAATCCGCATATTGTTTTTCCTTCACTTCAGGTACTAATGAAGATTCTGTCGCATTGCCCTTGTCTCTTATTAAGGGCATATTTGTAATAACTAGTTGTCTTTTATTTCCTTAGTATAAATAGGATAATTCCTCATTTTGCATGGGAGTTTTTTGGATGATTGAGTTGTCTTTAATAGACTTGATATTTGGTTACTCTAGGTTAGGGTAGTGATTGGGTTCAATTCCAATTATTAGCTTAGATCGAGTGATTAGGGTGGATTCCCGAATTGCTTGTGTTATCTTCTTCGCTTGATTAATCATCGAGTTATCATATTGTGGATTCAATTGGTTTCTCATGCATTTGATTGAGTTCTTTTCTCCCTTGGTTTAATTGTTGTTTCAATTGAGCCTTTCTTTCTTCACTTCTCATCTCTTATTTCTCAACTATCCTTTAATTTTGTTGTTTAATTCCGTGTTTTCGCTATCGATTTTAGTCACTTGATTGAGGTCGTTATCATTTTGGTATCAGAGCCTAGGTTAAGGTTTGTTTTCACAAATCTTAATCTTGGGATTTTGATTTCTTCAAAAATCCAAAAATCCAAAAAAAAAAAAAAAAAATCCAAAAATATTTTTATTTTGATTTGTTGTTTTTGACACTAGATCTTGATTCCCTAGTGTCTTGTGAGTCTAGATTTCAAATTTCGTTCAAATCGGAGTTGTAGAAGTGAAGTTGTCATTGAAGGGTTTCAAGCTTTTGAAACTTTGTCAATTTTGAAAAGTGGGTTTATTTTTGGCTTGGTTTTGAAGGCTAAAAATTAGTGGGATTTGTTCGTGGCGTTGAAAGGAACACGTGGGCGAAAATTTCATCAAATTTGGAGTTGAAATGAAGAAGTTATGAGGTTGTGAAGATTGGGGTTTTTGTTGGTGTTCTTGAGCATCTTCAACTTGTTCTTGAAGAAGAAGATAAAAAGGTACACTTTGATCCAAAAATTTTAAAGTTAAAGTTGGTCCATTTGTGGAATTTTGAAGAAAAAAAAAAACTGGAAAAAATTCCACATGGACTGCCACGTCATCTGCCACATCAGCAGTCAACAGTCAAAGTCAACCGTTGACTGCCACGCAGCAGCCAACTCAGCGCCCACCAGCCCACTCGCGCCACGTGGCACGTGCAAGTCAACTTCAGAGAGCTGAAATTTTCAGGTTTCAACACTTAGTTTTTTTTTTGGGTCCTAAAGTTTTTTGGACCTAAAAATTGTTCTAAGTGTCCAAACTTCGTGATTCTTTTTTTGTTCTCTTTATCCTTCGATTCCTCAACTATTTAACAAGTAATTAACATCTTTAATCACTTGTTAACTAGTTTGAATCATCAAATCATCAAATCAAACCTCTTTAAAGTGATGAACTTCTTCAAGGCCTCAAAATTTTTCTAAGTATCCAAATTTCGCGATTCTTTTTTTGTTCTCTTTCTCTTTCAATTTTCTAACTAATTAGCAAGTAATTAACATATTTAATCACTTTTTAACAAGTTTTAAAACATCAAATCACTTTTTTTTTTATTCTTCAAATTAAGCAACACAAGTAATTTTTCTACTTTTGTTACTTAGTTTTTTTTGAGTCCGTTTTCTTTCTTGCTTCTTTTCTTCAACTTTTCTCATCTTAATTCATAGATAACTTCGTGATTCAAGTCCTTTTTATTTTATTTGAGTCGTCCTTCTTTAACAAGTCACAAAATCCATTCCTCCACAAGCATTGATAAACCTTGAATTGATTGAGCAAAGCTAGTAACCTATCAATTTGGGAAAGAAGCCATAGAAGGTGAGTTGAGAGCTCATATATGAGTGACGTGAGGCTTTTATTACTAACTTGTTTGCTATTTTTGTAGGAATAAAAAGTGATATAAGGGAGAATGTCATCCATAACTTCGGATTATTATGGAGATGACATAAGTGACTATGCTTGTAGTGACATGAGCTATGAGTATAGTGATGATGAGCAACATGAGGGTTCTTTGAGTGCTTGTGAGCAAAGTAATAAAGCTAATGAGTATGATGGCGAATCTTATGAAGGATATGATGGTCCAAGAGATTATGATCGACATGATGATGAGAATTACTACATCGGAGATGAATATAAGATGCATAGAGCTTATGGCTCTTATGATGAATTTGATAGTGAGGATGAAGAGTATAGGGATTCTCATATTACCCACCATGGTGATGAAGACGATGTGAGGTACAATTCTTTCTCCTATATGTCTTGTGAACCTTTTGAAGAGGGTTGTGATAGAAGGGGATGTTGTGGGGATGAATTACCTTCCTCATCTTATGTTACTTCCTATCCTAGTTGAGGGGGTATAGATGTGTGGGCAAAACCAATTCAAAGACGTCGTGTGGACCATAGGCGAAGAACATTCTCTACTTCTTATGGGGCAAGAACTTATACTTCTTATCCTCATTCCAATATGACTAGTTCTTTATATGGTAATGATGTTGGAGGAAGGGTGGGAGGATCAATGAGCCATAGAAGTAGAGGGAATTCATTGTCTCAAGATGTGTATGATGGGGAGAGGCGAGTTCTTGAAACAAAAGTTACAAATGAACCACTCACAATTGAGGATCCTATTACTTTGACGATGAACAAATTGTTTGCTTCCATGCTAATAACTCTTGACAAGATCTCTCAAATGGTCTCCAAAGAGTCGAAAGCAAAACAAGCTACTCCTTGTGAAAATGTGCTTGAAGAGGATCCAATGAGTGAAATGAAGGCTACTCCTAGCAACGCAAAGTGGAAGTTAGATGTGAAGGTATCTCCAAACCCTTCCCAAGGAATTCTTGGCACTTGTCCTAACTCCAATAAAATTGAGAGACAAAAGATTGAGAGGAGTAAGGCTGTGATATGTGACAACTCTAGAGTGGAAAAAGGAAAGGTTGTGAGGAGTGATGTGAGAGGGTTGTCACAATCTTATACTAACTTTTGCAACCTTTCTTCCTTTTCTAGTTGTCTAGATTCTTGTGCAGGTATCCTTGGAGACAAGCCTAGTGAGGCACCTCGAGCAATGAAGAATCATGAGGTGCTAGGAAGCTTTCCAAAGGAGCAAATGTTTTCAAATGTTGAAAAGCAAGGTGAATGCAATCCTTTCTATGAACTACAAGGTAACAAAGCTAAACCTTACACTTTGTCAAAAGTTGAAAATCCTTGTGTGGCTAGTAGCCAATTGAGTGTAAGTGATGGCATGTATATGTGTGAGGTTAAAGATTCATTGCCTTGTGATCATCTTGATGACACCTTGTTACATAGTGATAATGTATTTGTTGAGAGTGTTCATACACTAGTTGATCCTATTGATGACCGAATTGATTCTTTTAGTAAGATCAATTTGTGTCCACCTAGTGTTGACACTTGTGCCTTAAATGATAGTACATTGTCATGTGATTCTTTGCCATGTTTTGATAATGTGCATGTTGAGAATGTGGATACACTAGTTGATCCTATTGATGACCGAATTGATTCTTCTAGTAAGATCAATTTGTATCCACCTAGTGTTGATACATGTGCTTTAAATGATAGTTCATTATCAATTGATATTGGTGTTGATCAACTCATGTGTAATGATGACCCATTAAATGAGGAGTTTTGTGAGGAACTTAAGGAACCTCAATTTAGTGTTGGCATTGATATAGTTGGTCATGTAGATAGTCATGTGAAGTCATTGCACCTAAATGATGAATCCTTGAATTGCAATTCCATTCCTTTTTCTTCTTATGAGGATTGTGAGGTTGAATGTGTTTTTAAGGATAATCTCTTGTTTGATGTTGACATGACTAATGAAGGTGAAATCCATAGTGGTGTGTCTTGGCATGATATAAGTGTAGCCCCTCTTGAAGGCTACCAAGTGATTGAGAATCCACTATGGTATGATGACACACTTTCTGAAGATGGAACTCTCTTCTTGGAAGATGATAGTACGTCTATTGGGGAGGTTAGTGGTCAAAAGAAAGAGGGTGTATGTTCTCCAATAACCCCTTCATTCTTGTGTGACCCCATTCTTGATCAAGGCATTAATGCTTATGGATCAAAGGGTAATTCTATATGTGGGCACACCTTGGATGAAGTTCATTTTAGTAACACCTTTCTTTACTACTTGTTTGCATATGATGACCTTTTTCTCAAATATGGTCTCATGCTTGTGAACCCCAAGACAAATGTGTCATTGCCTATTTTGGGAGTTTCCTATATTCTTGCATCCTTGTTTGACACACTTGTGCTTAAGTTGTGTGGACCACAACTAGTGGGTACTAAGTTGCTTGTTCATTTTTGGGAGAGTCCATGGATATTGAAAACTCCTTGTCACCTTCATTGGGTTAGACAAGTTGAAGTTTCAAATAAGACTCTTGGAAGCATGCTTGATACTATGATCGGAGGGACCCCAATTCATTGGGAGTATTATTTGATATGGAGTGATTTGACTCCTAATAGATTCCTCGACCATTCTAGTAGCATAGCTTCGTTGGTGCACTTTCTTTCTTTGGAAAGTTGCTTGATAGAGAGGGTTGTTTTGTGCTTAAAATGTCTTTTCTTATCTACTGGTGTCCTTATCTTTTGGCACGCCCTAGATGAGAATAGTGAGCTTAACACCTTTCTCTACTACCTCTTTGCTTATGATGATACTCATGATGGTATGGAATTTATTTTGTATGGAGGTGGAGATATGTGGGTCTTTTGCTTCTTTGACCCGGATGAACCCTTGTGGATGATTATTCCACTTTTGGTGTGGTCTTCTTGTGAGATAATGAAACAATTGTGTCTTATGGCTCCAAAGTTAAATGTGATACCACCTTTTGAAGTTCTTGATGCCACAAAGATCTTTGTGTTTGCCTTGTCTCTTGATGTTTATCATACCCAAAACCTTTGCTCCTTGAATGATGGATTGCTTTTATTGAAAGCAAAGGATATTTGGTTGTATCTCAAATTTGTGCCTCCTTGGCATGGTGATATTGTTGCTAACCCTTGTACTAACCCTCAAACTTTGAGGATGCGTTGGCTATTGTCCTTCTCATATGTTTTCAAGGTTTGGATTCGAGGACGAATCCTTTTCAAGAAGGGGAGAATGATACTAGCATGGATCGCATGGTTGACACGAGCATGGATGACTTGGATGATACATAGAATGTTCGTGAAAAGGAAAGCTTAAGAGTCCATGGGAGTGATGTGGATAAAGAAACGAGGCCATTTGTACAAGTGGCTAGATTTTAAATTCAAGAATTCACAACAAGAGTCACCAAACAAGGCCCTTGTCTCTTATTAAGGGCATATTTATAATAACTAGTTGTCTTTTATTTCCTTAGTATAAATAGGATAATTCCTCATTTTGCATGGGAGTTTTTTGGATGATTGAGTTGTGTTTAATAGACTTGATATTTGGTTACTCTAGGTTAGGGTAGTGATTGGGTTCAATTCCAATTATTAGCTTAGATCGAGTGATTAGGGTGGATTCCCGAATTGCTTGTGTTATCTTCTTCGCTTGATTAATCATCGAGTTATCATATTGTGGATTCAATTGGTTTCTCATGCATTTGATTGAGTTCTTTTCTCCCTTGGTTTAATTGTTATTTCAATTGAGCCTTTCTTTCTTCACTTCTCATCTCTTATTTCTCAACTATCCTTTAATTTTGTTGTTTAATTCCGTGTTTTCGCTATCGATTTTAGTCACTTGATTGAGGTCGTTATCAGTGCTCCAACATTACCCCTCCATTCAAGGACGGTCTTTTATGGAAAATGGAAATGTACCTTCTTAGCTCGGCAATCTACCGTGGCATAATAAGAAGCCAACCAATCGATACCCATTATAACATCAAAATCTACCATCTTTAGCTCAACAAGATCAACCAATGTATCATGATCACAAACAGTTACTATGCAATTACGATAGACTCTTTTAGCTACAATAGATTCACCAACTGGTATACTTCAAATGGTTTGACTAGTAATTCCTGTGTTCTTTTAAATTTTTTAGCAATCAATGGAGTGATATATGATAGGGTAGAGCCCGGATCAATCAATGCATATACATTATGTGAAAAGGCCGAATAATGTACCTGTAACCACATCAGGAGAAGCCTTCAAATTCTGCCGATCCGCTAAAGCATAGTTACGATTTTGGATTTCATTAGAATTAGCTGTTCCTCGAACACCTCTACCACGCCCAGTAGGCTTTACACCCGACGAGGATGATGCAACATTTGATCCAATAGGTCCTCCGTGGGTACTCTTTCATTTTGTGCCCCGACATACCACACCAGAAACAAGCATCTGTCCCGAGCTGACATGCACCTAAATGAAACTTTCCGCAGTGCTGACACGGCTGATGAGAAAAGCTTGATTGAATCATTCTTCCTTATTCTTGATACCCTACTATCTGTGAATCTTGAATCCCACTACTTTGCCCAACTTGACTACCTCTAAACCCTCGAAATTGGGATGGAGTACCGACTGTAGAATAAGAAAATGATGGTCTAGGCGGTCTATTAAAAACCCAAGGCCTAAATTTTCCTTGGGACGCCATGAATTGTCCCGTAGGATTAGCCCTCTTTGACGGTCCTCTTTCATATTCTTGCGTTCTTCTCCTTTACCTCTGATCCTCCATCTTCTGTGCAAAAGCTTGTATCCTAGCTATATCCATGTCTCTATTCAAATTAGCAATATTACAATCCCTAAGCAAATATGGATCCAATCTATCCACATATCGATGAACTCTATCGTCCATAGTAGCTACTACATTAGCAGTGTACCTGGCCAAAGAGTTTAACCGAAGATTGTACTCTCTGATGCTCATATTACCTTAATGAAGATTTAAGAACTGGTCTATACGAGCCTCTCGGATCTCATATGGAAGGTAATGATGATCAAGGAATGCCTCTTTGAATTCTTCCCAACTAGCTGGAAGTGCACCGGTACCCCTAGATCATTTTCAATCTTCGTACCATAATATAGCCTCTCCTTTTAATCTATATGCTGCAAGCTCAACTGTTTCTGTACCAGATACATAACATCTAAAGCCCTTTGAATTTGTTCCATGAAGTCTTGTGGGTCTTCATTAAGATCTAACCCGGTGAATGTGGGAGGGTCTAATTTAAGAAAATCCTATGTCCGTCGACTAGTTGCCCTATCTGCACCGTCATTACTTGTAGTTGGACCAGCTTGTCCTTGATTTTGTGCAGCAACTATACAAGTCAACATTTGCACCGCATTCCTTAAATCCTGCTCAATAGCATTAACAGGTGGTTCTGGGGGTACTCCTCTCCTTCTTGGCTCTCCTGGAAATGGAAGAGTAGAAAAAGTCCGCGATGCAAACTCAATTTCAGCCTCAACTTGATTAGCTTGTTTAGGTGGTGATTTACTGGTCCCTTCTCCGAAAATCGTGTCTACCTTCTTAATTTTACCCTTGTTTCTCCTTGTAAACGGCATTTTGCTATACTGAGAAAACAAAAACATAAGACAAATTCAGTGATTAAATGACTCCACCTACAACTTTGGCTCTATTGCACAATCTAGGAAATGAAGAAAAAAAACAACTCCTAAATGTCCCATAGTCTCCTACTTATAAATGTGTTGTACAACACATCCATAAGCAAGACTCTACTCAGATATGGCTTTGTAGACACCCTAGGACGACCCGCTCTGATATCACTTTTGTCATGCCTCAAATCCCATTGGGACGGACAGGCACCCGTAGCCGTAAAGGCCTGAGAGAACCAACCTATAATCATGTACATTCATATTCATGCCATTAAGTGAACAAAAATTCTGCCACATGCAGATATAATATATCAATGACGAAAGTCATGTAAAGATGTTCAAAACAGATATGAGACTTGGCCGTCGGGGCCACAACGTCTAAAAGGTAAGACATTTCTACGTTTGACTTTACAATGTCTACAAAGCCTCTAAAAGATATATAACCATGACTAAGGTCGGGACAAGTCCCCGCCTTATACAACTACTACACTTTACCAAAAATATATACATATGACTCGAAAAGCCCCGAATCAAGTTGGAGCTCACCAATAGCCTGCAGATGACTCGTACCCTACTCTGTAAGTCTACTATCTCCTGTGCCTACAACAAGTAAGGCAGGTCCCCCAAGGGAGGTCAGTACGAAAGAATGTACTGAGTATGTAAGGCTATAAGTAACTGTATGAAATATAGGAACTCAAATGGAATCAAATACAAGTGAATAGATGATACTGATATACCACCGTACTGTATATGTGGAACCATGTACATTACATTCATTTCTTTCCTTTTACCTTCTTATCAATATACATCATACAATGCCCGGGACCAACTGATTAGTGATAAATAACATTGGGATCGGCTCGAGCTATGCTTATGCCCCCAGAGCTACCACCCATAAATCAATAAATCAGGTTCGGCTCGAGCTAGGTTTTCATCCCCAGAGCTACCCCTGCATCCAATAATCAATCGGGATCGGCTCGAGCTAAGTTTTCACCCCAGAGCTACCACCCGTACTCAACCAAATATGCATTACTTCATTTCTTTATTTTTTGTGAGATTGTTACATCGGTGGTCATAACATTATTGGAGCTTTGGAACAATAGTCAACAAATAAGAGACACATAAATAACAATTGCTAACAAACTTGAAATGAGATACTTTAAAATGTTTTGGAGTGGAAACAAGTTCGGTAACGATGTAAACAATAGGTGCAACCAAAGGATACGGAAAAGTGTAACCTTATATACCTTATCTTTCCAACATGTGACTATAACAATTTAGCTCATCCTTAAAGCGTTACTCTACAACATGAATACATAATGGAGCTCACATTAAAAGCCAATTACATTACAAGTTCACAAGGCGAAAATTAGCTACTTGACGGGAAGTAAAAACTATCCAACATCCCAAACACATGGTATATCATTCCACCTTCCTTTATACTACCATATAACTTCATTCCACCCTTCTACAATACAATTTACTACCTCACAACACCAACAATACCAAAACAGTCCACACATCAACATAGACATCACACCGATAGGATTTCACACCAAGTTTATACATTTCCAGCTCAATACCACGTCACATATTTATTCCATCAAGTCACATAAATACATTTCACAACAACACACCAAAAATAGTCCACAATGGTTTCAAAATTCGCATCAACATCACAAGAAAATATTCTCTTTCCACTACACCACACGTTCCATGCACGATTACGTATAAATATTTTCCCAAGTCATACACAAGGAGTAACGAATTAGGGACAGCACCACACTTAAACATACTGAAATTTCATCCATCTAATTCAATTCCTTCAAGACCTTAAGTCCCCTTTCAAGTTTAAATCACATACAAGGCAAATCCTTTAGCGATTAAGCAAAAGTGGAATGCTCAACACTTTTTAAACATAACCAACATGATTTACACAACCTCTTATGCATATAATATATTAATATATAAGGTTAAACACTTACCAAGGCTTGCAAGTGGAAGATTTGTCCAAAAATCCTTAGGGAAAACTAGGGTGGCTAGGGTTTTGAGAGAGGAGAAATATTTGATTGAAAATTTGATTTTTACAAGTGTATTGTGTACAAAAATGAGCTGAATTTCAGACTTAAATAGTCCCTCCAAACCACCTCTCTCTAGTCATCCTTACCCAATTATTTGGTCAAAAAGTCCAAGTATAATGATGTGTACACTTGGTCCATTTTTAAATGGATCATCTCCTTTTGGGCTCATGCATTATTTTCTTAATTTTGGGCCTCAATTGAGCCCATTAGCATAATATTAATTTAGTCCAATAAATTTAGTGGGTAATACACCAACTATCTCAAGTTTAAATAATTCCATAAATGTTAAGGTAGTCAAGTAAGTTTGAAAATGTACGGGGTGTTACATGGACCATAGCGGATATTATTGGCATTTCACCGGGCATCTATACACACAAGATACAGTTAGAAGTGGAGTTTATTCTGACCACTGAGCACCGGCTCAGACGCAACCCACCAATGCAAGAAGTGGTCAAGAAAGAAATTATCAAATGGCTTTGATGCAGGTGTTGTGTATCCTATTTCTGACAGTAAGTGGGTGAGCCCAGTGCAGTGTGTGCCAGAAAAGGGAGGAATGACTGTGGTAGTAAATGAAAAGAATGAGTTGATTCCTCTTTAACCCATCACGGGCTAGAGAGTATGCATGGATTACAGGAAATTGAATTCTTGGACTCTACGGAATCACTTTCCAATGCCCTTCATGGATCAAATGCTTGATCGGTTGGCAGGAAGGGGTTAGTATTACTTTTTAGATGGGTATTCTGGCTGCAACAAAATATATATTGCTCCTGAAGATCAAGAAAAGATGACCTTTATATGTCCCTATGGGACTTTCGCATGGGCCGTTCAGATTGTGCAATGCTCCGACCACGTTCTAAAAATGTATAATGTCCATATTCTTAGACATGGTGAAAGATACTTTGGAAGTATTCATGAATGATTTCTCTGTGGTTGGAGTTTCCTTTGATGATTGATTGATAAATATTAGCAATGCTTTACAAAGGTGAGAAGAAGCTAATCTTGTGCTCAACTGGGAGAACTGTCATTTATGGTTAAGGATGGAATTGTATTAGGGCACAATATTTCTGTGATAGAAATCAAAGTTGATCGATCTAAAATTGAGGTGATTGAGAAATTACCTCCACCAATCTAGGTGAAGAGGGTTCAAAGTTTTCTCAGTCATGCTGGGCTTTACCGAAGGTTTATCAAAGACTTCTTCAAAATTGAAAATCCTTTGAGCAAAATTTTGGAGAAGGAAGTGAAGTTTGAGTTTAGTGAGCAATATTTGAAGACATTTCTGTGCTTTAAGGATGAATTGGTGGCTGCTCCTATTATCATTGATCCGAATTGGTCCAAACCATTCGAGCTAATGTGCGATGCAAGTGGAGTTGTACTTGGAGCTGTCCTTGGTCAAAAGAGGGAGAAACTATTTCACCCTATATACTATGCCAGTAAGGCATTGAATGGAGCATAAAATAATTACACAGTGACCAAGCAAGAACTTCTTGTGGCGTTTTATGCCTTCAAAAAATTAAGG
This sequence comes from Capsicum rhomboideum, assembly GCA_031232105.1. Classification (NCBI taxonomy): domain Eukaryota; kingdom Viridiplantae; phylum Streptophyta; class Magnoliopsida; order Solanales; family Solanaceae; genus Capsicum; species Capsicum rhomboideum. The sequence goes on from CP124718.1 coordinate 61,405,781, forward strand.
GCATACTTGCTTGGTACCAAAGTGGTTGTAAACATGGATCATTCAGCGTTGAGGTACTTAATGGCTAAGAAGGACGCCAAATGCCGATTGATTAGGTAAGTGTTGTTGCTTTAAGAGTTTGATTTTAAGTCAAGGACAGGAGAGTGTGTGAAAATCAGGTAGCCTATCACTTATCTAGGCTAGAAAATAAATACAAGGGGCTGGATGAGATAGATATTGATGAATCCTTTCCGGATGAGAAGGTACTTGCAGTTTCCCTTGACCTTGTTCCGTAGTTCACTGACATCGCAAACTACGTGGTGAGTGAGGTTATCCCGGAAGACTTGAGCTTTCACCAAACAAAGAAATTTCTTCATGATGTAAAAAAATAATTCTGGGATGAACCTTATCTATATAGGATGTGTACGGATAACATTATCCAGAGATGTGTGCCAGAAGTAGAAATGTTAACTATCTTTCAAGCTTGTATGTGGCCTTATATGTGGCCTACTATATATAAGGATGCGTATAATATTATCAAAATTTGTGATCAATGTCAGCGTCAAGGGTCAATCTCAAAACATCATGAGATGCCAATGACCAAAATGCTGGAAGTTGAATTATTTGATGTTTGGGGCATTGACTTCATGGGCCCCTTCGTAAGTTCCTATGGTCACAAGTATATTTTATTTGTTGTGGACTATGTGTTCAAGTGGGTGAACGTTGTAGCATTGGCAGATAATGAAGGGAAGAGTGTGGTGGCATTCTTAAAGAAGAACATCTTTTCTCGATTAGGAACCTGTTGGACAATCATAAGCAATGAGGGGTCCCACTTCTGTAATAAAGTGTTTTATACTGTGCTGGCAAAATACGGGGTAGAACAATACAAGGTGGAAACTCCATAACATCCCCAAACAAGTGGTCAGGTAGAGGTGTCAAATTGGGAAATCAAGCTGATCTTAGCTAAGTCTGTCAATGCAAATCAGACCGATTGATCATGAAAGCTTGATGATGCTCTTTGGGCATACCGTACTACGTTCAAGACCCCAATAGGTATGTCTCCTTACCAACTAGTCTTCCATAAAGCTTTTCACTTACCGGTAGAGCTTGAGCACAAAGCCTTATGGGTACTGAAAAAGCTAAATTTAAGTTGGAAGGAAGCTACAGATGTGAGGTTGAACCAATTGAATGAGATGGACGAGTTCCGACTTTGTGCCTATGAGAGGGCTGATCTTTACAACGAGAAAATAAAGTTGTACAATGATCAGAAAATCAAAAAGAGAGAATTCCATGTGGGGGGTTTGGTACTTCAATTTAATTCAAAGTTTGAGATCATGATGGTTGTGTTGGAAAGGTTGAATAGGACACTTTTTCCCTTTGGTAAAAGATTCAATTTAATTCAAAGTTCGAGCTATTTTCGGGTGAATTAAAGTCGAAGTGGTTCGGACCTTTTAAGGTAACTCAAGTTTTTCCATCCAGAGTGGTGGAATTGTAGAACAAAGAGGGAAAGTTGTTCAAGGTAAATGTACAATGAGTTAAGAAGTATATGGGTCCACATGAGAAGATAAAGGTGTTAATTTTGGTGTATCTTAATAAAGTCTGAGTAGTCAAGATAACCGGGTCGTGCTGAGATTTTAAATCAGGCGCTAGTGGGAGGCAACCCACAATGTGTTGTACCATATCATTATTTAATATTTTTTTGTTAATCATGGTTAATGTGTGTGCTAAGGGTGTAGGAATTTAGAAGACAAACAAGATGGGAAACTAAAATTGGCTGAGCTCGACGGCCCAAGTGGTGGACCGTCACTAGCCTGGCGGTCTGTCAAGGTGATCATCAATGAAGTGGTAAATAAGAGGTGATGGGTGATGTGATGGACCATCACCAATGTGATGGACTGTCGCAAGAAAGAAGATGGTGACCCATTATGGATCGTATTGATGGACAAAGTGGCGGACCGTCGCACAGTTAACGGACCATCACCTAGATTGTCCAAGGTAAGTCTTTAAAATTTCCTATTATTTCCAAAACCAACCCGGCCCAACCATGAAACTGACCCCACCCAACCATACCTATTCTTAAACCGATCTACTCCCCCCACACTATTTAAACTTCCCATTTAAAACCTACGTCTTTCCCTCTTCATCTCCCCAAACAGTTAAAGCACCCATGTTCACACCCCATTAACTCACATTCATCACACAAAATCTCCATTAACCAAATATTCATCACCCCTTCTCCCCCAATCCACACTATTTAAACCTCAACCTTTCTCAAAAATCACCAAAACACCTAAAATCCCAAAACTCACTCTCAATCTAATTTCTGTGCACGTAGCTTTTGCATATTCCCAGTTAGTATCCATAATTCCATTTAGGTATTTTCTATCTCAATTTCAATTTTTTGTGTAGTTTTTGTTTTCAAATTTTGCATAAACACAATTACATATTACATAAATACGCATTTGGGTGGTTGTGTTTCGTATTGTTGAGTTCTTTCAATGGCGTGATGTGGCAACCCATTGGGTGAAATCTGAGTAACCCAAAAAGCATGAATGATTAAGGTGTACAATGTTTGGGATAATCCCATAAAAATTGAAGTTATAAATTTATCAAATTGGGTTACCTACCAAGTGTTTGAAAAAAGGTCAAATAGAAATTTTTTGAAATCTGGTATGTCTGATAGTACAACTGATAGACCGTTTCCCTTGCGGCAGATCGTTTGACCAACCGTTGCAACTCTAATTTTGTGTTTGTATTCTGTTTAAGGCGTGATGGCACCACTGGCGGACCGTCACTCTAGCCGTCACTATGCTAAATTTTTTGGATGTTTCTATATAAGGTCCGATAGTTAAGATGATGAACCTTCACTAAGGTGACGGACCATCAGTTATGTCGTTGAGACTAAACAGTTTAAGATGTTACATTTATTCTTGCACTGCTTTTGTGTGTTGATACTAACACTTTAACCCTCAGGTACAATGCTTCCTAAAATTCAATCATGTTAAGGAGGAGCTATAGCTAAGCAAACAAAGGATTCTATGGGGTCCAAGATGAGAGATGAGTCTGAGTCAAAGGGCGAGGAAAATTAGGCCACGTACAAAAACATGAGGCAAAGTGAAAAGAGATGTAACTTACCCTCCCAGTCTGAAGAGAAGGATAGATCATCTAGCAGTGATCCTGTTGATGTAGAGGAAAGTGATGATAGCTCTGACTCGACCCCAATTGTCGAGGGGGAAAAGAGAGCTCTTCTAACTCATAGCAAGAACCAGAAAAAGAAAAAGGAACCAGAGGTAGAGATGGTGATTCGAAGCAAAGTTCTGGGAGTTTGGGATAATATTATGTGGGGAATAGAAGGTACTGAGGATATCTATTATCAGGGGTTTCAATCAATGAAAACTCAAGGTCAGAAAAGGCCGATAGCGGAAGAGTACCAAATTGTAACCACAACACTAAGTGACTATCCAGAGCTTGAGAGGCGATTCAAAGACTATGAATTGCACTCTCTCAGCACGCCCCCAGGTGTTTATTACTCGACGATGGTTCAGGAATCTTTGCTAATTATTTGGCTATTCTGAATAAGGATTGTCTGAAAGGGCAAAAAGTTTTTGACATGAGGAATCGGACCATAATACCAGTTTGTGATATCCCAGTGGATATTTCTAAAGATACAATCAACTGTTTTTTGTTCGGTCTGACTTACATTTCCCCAGCTACAATCCCAAACTTTTAGTACAAGATGAGAACTACAAGCTCGCAGTATCGATGGTTTACAAGAGTGCTAACATATTTTGGAGAGCCCTCATTGGCTAATAACAAAGAGCGAATCACAAAATAATCATTGAGCTTTCAAGCTAAATTCTGGTAAGCTGTGGTAAGATTGAGATTAATACCGATAGGTGGAGATGCAAATCTGGACCCGATAAGGGAAGTGGTGGTAACTAGCCTAGCTGAGGGGATTAAGATAAATTTTGGCATATTGATAAATGAGGAGATTTCAACTCGAGAACACAAGACGTACAGTGCCATACCTTTTTCGGGTCTTATTACAGAGTTGTGAAAATAGGCAAGGGTACCTATCATAAGCGGGATTGATAATGAAGTTCGAACCACTCACAAGTAAGACATTGAGCAGACGAAAGATGAATCTAAGTTTGAGTTAAAGGTTCAAAAGCAGTCATCACAAGAGACTAAGTCTCAACCGATCCCAGAGTCATCACATGTTCCCATAGGTACTGACTTACCCCTTGCTATTATTGATCCACAAGTTGGCTCAGGCACATCAGGGGCCGCTCCTCTGCCCACCTTTACTGAGACTGCAGATACGACATCCATGCCGCATCCTATTCAGAGTATCGGTTCACCCCAAAAAATATTGTCAAAATGGTTAACAAGCAGAAGAGGTTTGAAAAGCAGTTAAAGGCATGGTTAGGACAATCCAAACCTTTCATGGGTGAAATCATGAAAGAGGATTTGAAGCTATATGAAAATCTACATATTTGGATGGACCATACAGAAGAAAGGGTGAACAACAGGCTGAATGAGCTGTCCATTCCTGACTTGGCCAATTTTTATGTTGAACTGAAATAGGCCCAAGAAGATATAGCCAATTTGAAGAAGAATCCTGCCATCTACATTTGGGAACCTCGTATTGTGGAGGTGAAAGAGGAAAAGGAAGAAATTATGGATCTCATGGGCCGAAAGATGACCGATAAGGGAAAGGGTGTTAGTACTGAACCTAAAAAGAAGAAGAAATTAAAGAAAAAAGAAGCACGCAGTTGAGACCGATGAAGATAGGGCAGTTAAAAAAGCCCTAAGAGATTCAGTAGTTGATGAAAATGCAAGGAAGAAGAAAGTTGTTGATGAAGAGGACGGGGTCTCCACTAGTTGACCTTCTCCTATAAGTGAGTTCGTTGTTGCTGACTTGAGTGCCTCGTACACCATCGGAGCCACTATTGCTGCTACCAAGGCCACTCGAGCCTCTAATAATGATGACTCCTAAGCCTAAGGGTTGTACAAGTATACCATCCCCTGTACTTTTCATTTTTTATGCATTTGAGGAGAAAGCATTTGTGTCATGATGGGGTGGGGGTACTTGTGAGACTATCACCATGAGGGTTTTTGTTGCCTATGTTCTTTTCCCTCATGCTCTATCTAGTAGAACCGGCATGTTTAGGTTGCTTGTTTAAATTTCTATTTTGGTATTGTGTTTGTTTATTTATGTATTGTGCCTTCAAAGAAATCAAAATGAATAAAAAGTTGTGTGGTGTTGTTTTGAATGAAATGAGGACCCCTCTAAAATTTTTGTGAATGTGTAATTAAATCCAGCTTGATTTTATGGACTGATTGTGGATCTGTACTTGGCATTAGTATTTTATAATGAGTTAAAACTGGCTTAAACTTAAGTAGGTGTTTGAAAATTGGCAAGGTCACTGTCAGTCTGTACTATGTATGGGTAAGGCTTTTTGCTATAGTTTCTTACTTTGTGCATGCATCTAAAACTTGCCCAGTCCATTTTGTTAGGTGATAAGTGGGTTATATGGGATGTGATCATAGGCCTTGTTTAAATTAAAGTCCACTTTTCCTAAAAGAGTCATCCAAATGATGTATGAATCCCTTGATCCCTATGTTGAGCCTCCATGATTTTCTTTTATTTCAGCACTTACTAACCTCCCCTTCTCTATCATTAAACTTCTATTTGGCCTTGGTCCCTCTTTGGACATCATGCACCTCAACTAAGGCAAATTGCCTATGTAGAGGGTGGCTACTGTAGAAGGTAATGAGTGAACATGGGTATGAAAAGAGTGACTGATGATTTAAGAAATCCCTTAGAGTGTGCAAAATAAAAGAGATAATGAGCTGAGTAAGTGAAAAAGAAAAGGGATAAATTGAAAATGAATCTATGAAAGAAGTGCACTCAAAAAGGGAAAAATTATTGATGATAATGGAGAATAAGGGTGGAATTACTGAATGTGATTACAAAATAAGTGGCGTTGTGGACTAGTGCATGTCAAGGAGGGAAAAGTCACTGATCCTAAATATATCTTACCAGCACTCAAGCCTACATTACAGGTGAAAAAAAAGTTTGGAGGACAAAGAATGTCTCAGGAAGAAGCATGGCATCGATAGGTGGATAACGGAAGGATACCCAAGGTCACCTTCAACCACTGCATGAGCAGATGATATCTAATGACATGTGCAAGAAATTACTACTTACCATGAGCTTAGTGGAATTACCTGCCAAGGTTTACCAAGAAACCCTCCTAGAAGGGTTTGCCTGCAAACTGCTTACCCAGCTGCCTGCAAGACTCCTACAAAGAGCTTACCCACCTGCTTACAAGATTCTCACACGCCTTCTTGGAAGCAGCCTACAAGCTGTTTATCCACCTGCTTGTACGTGATATCACATGCCAACAACATATTTAGTTTTTTGTCTTTTTTAGCTCTGCCACACGCTTGATGGGCTCAATTTGAATAAAGGGTGATGTAAATTTCATTTTTATTAGCATAGGAGTGTGTGCTCGGATAGGGATATACTATTTTTAGAAGATAGGATAAGGCTTTACTATTTTTATAATAGTGGGCCACGTGTGATAATGTATTTTATTTCTGTTTGTTTGTTTTAGGGCTTCCTTCTCCTATAAAAAGAAGCATAGGTCTTTCTTTAGTTTGTAGGAAAACATTCACTCTATCTAAAAACACTAGAGTATAGTTTTTCTTATCAATAAAATGTTTTTTGGATAAGTTCTCTCTCTTGCTCTTTTCTTTCGAATGGATGGGTACTTGGGTCCCTTAGGTCGGAGTAGCAACACTAAGGCAAGTGTTCTTGTTGAGATTTCAATATGGATTTCTAAGTCCTTTCCATGATTATGAAACGAAATTGGTTTGGTCCAACATAATAGCTTTCGATTTGCTTCTTACTTTATCATAAAGTACATAAATCCATTAGTTGGGTAGATACTTGTTCCCACAGGACTGTTGCTGGCGCTAAGGCCAGGGAGAGCCACCAAAGCCCGTGTATGTCAAAGGTAAAAGTACTACTAAAAGTAGTGTTTACTTGTTTTAATGACAAGCAAAGTCAAGCCATCATGTTGAGGGTTGATGATACGGGTGGGACAAGCTGTCCAACAAGTACCCGACCATTCACACGAAGTCAAGCTCGGGAGTTACAAAAACTCCAAGCCGTATTCATGCAAATGGCCGTGTGTGAGTTGGTTATTGAACCACCTAAGGGTCTAAATGTTTTAAGGTGTGAAGATGGGCCTTGAAGTGTAATGTTTTTACACTCCATGGCCGGCTGCTCCACATGGCCCATAAGGTCATTTTTGTCTTTCATTTGGCTTGTAATATAAATAGACAAGCCTAGAATTATTTTGCCTTAGTTTTCTCATTGTAATTTCAAGACAAAGACTTGTAATATTTCACTTTCTCTCTCTCTTCCATTGAGAGGCAGATTCGGCCACAAGCTTGCTAGAAGGAAGCTTGTGTTGTGTTTTGGCTAGAAACTAGGGTCTTGAGGTCATTGAGTTCCTCTTGGTCCAAGTAAGAGCTTGGTGTTTATATTCAATAGTCTTAGGGTCCTCTCTTGATGTTAGGGTTCTTAGTCTCTTGAATATTATATGTCAAGTTATCTATCTTTTCATTATCTTGTTGTTGTTGTCTTTGAGATCTTGAAGTCTAGTGAAGCCGTGTGGGGCTCTTTCGATTCACTAGCATTGTTGCTTACTTGTTAATCTTGTGTTTGTTGGGTCTTCTTGTTGGTGTTGCTGAAATCTTGTGATACATACTTGATCTTGTATCATTTGGTATCAGAGCAAGACCGGTTGTGTTCCAACACAACCCATCTTGGGCTTGTTCTTGGATTAAACAAAAAAAAAAAAAAAAAAAATTCTGAAATCTGTCCATTGTAGACCAAAACCGAGAATGATGTTGTATGTTTAGATCTAGGTGTTATTTTGCTTGTTTAGTGTGTTTCTAGTGTTGGTTTCTTTCTCACCAACACTAAAGTGTCTAGATCTAAAAGTTGAGCTTGAAAAAGAAAAACTTGATCCTTGTTGTGGTGACTTGAGGTGGCCGAAAGTTGTATGTTGTTGATGACAAAAAAATTGGTGGTTGTGTGTTATGTGCTTGAAGAAGTGGATGAAAAGTTGTTGAGGTGTTCATCTTTTAAAAACTTGTTCATCTTGTTCATCTTGTTGTGTTCAAGTTGCAAGACAAGTCATAAAGTTGTTGGTGAAAAGACTTGCACCCATCACTTCCTAGTCTTGCCAACCACTCTTCCCTAATTCAAGGAGCCTTGTTTTGTGGGAATAGTTAGTCAAACTTCACCTTTTTTGAGTTTGAAAAGATTGAAAGACTACAAGACTTTTACTTTCCCTCCAAAACACATTGTCATCTAAAACAAGTTGTGTGAATATGAAAAAAATTTCAGATTTGAGATAAAAAAAAAAAAAAAAAAAAAAAAAAGAGAACAAGGAAGAAACAAAAACGTGTGGGCCCAAGGCCAATTGCATGCTGCCACGTCATCCCTAAGCTCAACTTTGGATAATTTTCTAGTTTCTAATTGTTCATTCTTAGTTTCCTTACTTGGTTCTAGAACTAGTTAACAAACTAGTATAGTCCTACTAGATTGTCAATTAGTCCTTTGAATTCGTTTGTTCGTGTCAACGTTTACTTGAGTGCTTTTATCTTTTGAACACGTTGTTGTTTTTGGTTCTAGTCCTACAAGAATTCTTTGAGTCTTCAAACAAGAATCCACTCCGGATAAGAGCTTATTCATACCTTAAAGGATTCACGGTTACTAGCCAATTTACAACACTTGTGGAACTCAAGCGTGTGGTGATCTAAAGAGTATAATACCTTGACAATGGAAGGGGCCACGTCCCATAACGTGGATACTAATGCACTTGACTCTATGAGGGTCGCTCTTGAGGCCGTTACTCGGACACTTGAAAGGTTGAATTCGGACTTTGGGGCCGTGAGAGGGGACTTGGCAGCCATCAAGGGAGAAGTGTCGACTATTAGTGGGAGATTAGAACAAGTGGAGAGTCAAAGGAACTCTCGTCCTTCTACTCCTCTACATGTCTCAACCAATGGACAAGATAGGACTTCCTCCGCAACCATCACCCCCGAAACAGTCCACCAAATGCTAAATGCACCCCAAGCTCCACTAAATGCCGCAAGCCAAACCACCTATTTTCCTCCAAACCGTGACCCCAATAGACCAACGCATTTCCAGAATTCCCAAACCCCGCATGAGGGATTTGGACGTCAAATTCCACCACTAAATCTGAACCTTCCATTCCAAGCTCCATTAAACCAAAGACCACCACCTCCACAAAATCCAATACCCCCAAATCAAATTCCAAATAACCAAAACCGACCAGCCCACCTTGAGGAGTATGGTAGGGAGGAGTATGACGGGTACGGGGCCTTTGATGATACTTACATGAGGGAGGAGGAGGTGAGAGGGGGCAGAGGAGTTCAACGGAGATACCGTGGATATGAAGAAAGAGGAAACCGACACCATGAGAGAGATGTAGGCATCAACACCATCAAGTTGAGTCTACCGCTCTTTAAGGGTGAGAGTGACCCCGAGGCATACTTAGCTTGGGAATCGGCTTGTGACAAAGTCTTCCAAGTTAATGATCTCTCGGAAGAAAAGAAAGGAAGTTATGCTATAGCTCACTTTGAGGGTTATGCTAACACTTGGTGGGAGTACGTCAAGCGGTTTGGTAATGCACTAGTTGACGGGCAGCCACCACCTTGGTATCGATTGAGATACTTGATGAGGCAAAGGTACCTCCCCGAGAGTTATCGCCATGAATTGCTTGCAAGGTTGTACAACTTACGTCAAGGTAACAAAAGTGTGATGGCATACTTTGATGAGTTTCAACAACTCATGTTAAACCTTGACCATCGTGGGGAGCAAATCAGTCATGATGTCATCCGGTTCAAGTGTGGATTGAACAAGGAGATCTCCACTCATTTGACACTTCACAAGTTTGATACCGTTGAGGGTATTTTCCAAGCGGCTATTGAGGTTGAAAAAGAGCTAAAGGAGAGGTCGTCGTTTAAGGCAAGGGTACCAGCCCCCTCGGGTTGGTCCAAAAACAAGGGGCAATCCAGCCTTCCAAGGCTGCCCGAGCCCAAGGCCGACTCCAAACTTCCTCCAAAACAAGAAGCTCACAAGTACCCTAACCCAAAAGGATTCCAATGTTTCAAGTGCCAAGGTTGGGGACATAAAGCCAATGAGTGTCCAAACCGACGCAATGTGATCCTTCGGGAAGGGAGGGTGTATTACCTTGGTGAAGAGGTGGATCTTGAGAAGAGTGAAGATGAGGCCGAGCCTCAAGATGGAGAGGAACCCGAGAATGGGCCATATGATGATGAGGGCGAAGATGTTTACCCTCAAGAAGGGGAGTGTGTGGTTCCCAACTTTGTGGTTAGGCGCGTCATGATTAGTAAGGCGATAGATGACCCTAGTCAAAGGGAGAATCTATTCCATACTAAATGTCTTGTAAAGGGAAGTGTGTGCACCTTGGTGATTGATAGTGGTAGTTGCACAAATGTTGTTAGTATGGCTACGGTTAACTTCTTGAAGTTACCAACTACCCCGCACACTAGTCCCTACAAGCTACAATGGTTGAATGACTGTGGTGAACTAAAGGTCACAAGGCAATGTATGATACGTTTTAAGGTGGGAAACTACCAAGATGAAGTGCTTTGTGACGTGATACCAATGCAAGCGTGTCACTTGTTGTTAGGTAGACCTTGGCAATATGATAGGTCTACCAAACACGATGGGAGGACCAATCGATATACACTTGAGAAGGATGGCCGAAAGGTCACACTTCACCCGCTTTCACCCTCCCAAGTAAATGAGTGGCACCAAAAGATGAGAGAGTTGAAGGAAAAGGGGAAGAAATCCGAAAGAGAAGAAGAGGGAAGGGAAACCGTGGTTGGGGCAGTAGGGTCACCCGTGACTGCCTCAACTTCAAAGGGGGCTGAAAACGTGGTGATGTTAGCTAGAAAGAAGGAACTCTTCGTGGACCATGATGTGGGCACACCTATGTTGCTTTTGGCTCATTGTTTAAATACTAACCCCGCTAATTCTTCCATTTCCCCTTTGATTTCTTGTGTGTTGCAGGATTATGAAGATGTATTTCCTAAAGAACTTCCGCAAGGATTGCCCCCACTTCGGGGAATTGAGCACCAAATTGATTTGGTGCCGGGTTCACAACTTCCAAACAAACCAGCCTATAGGAGCAATCCCATGGACACTAAGGAGCTTGAGAGACAAGTTGAGGAACTTCTCAACAAGGGATACATCAAAGAAAGTATGAGTCCTTGTGCTGTTCCGGTGCTTTTGGTACCAAAGAAAGACGGAACTTGGCGCATGTGCGTCGATTGTAGAGCCATCAACAAAATCACTATAAGGTATCGTCATCCAATCCCTAGACTAGATGATATGTTAGATGAGCTCCATGGCTCTTGTTTGTTTTCTAAGGTGGATCTTAGGAGTGGCTATCACCAAATTCGCATGCAACCCGGTGATGAGTGGAAGACCGCATTCAAGACCAAATTCGGTCTATATGAGTGGCTGGTCATGCCCTTTGGCCTTACCAATGCTCCTAGCACCTTTATGAGGCTAATGAATCATGTAATGAAGCCTTATATTGGGAAGTTTGTGGTGGTTTACTTTGATGATGTGTTGGTATATAGTAAATCTATTGATGATCATGTGATGCATTTGAGGTGTGTGTTTGAGGTGCTCCGAAAGGAGAAGTTGTATGCCAACATGGAGAAGTGTTCTTTTGGTGTTGATAAAGTGATTTTCTTGGGTTTTGTCGTGAGCTCAAAGGGTGTGGAAGTGGACGAATCCAAGATAGACTCTATACGAAGTTGGCCAATCCCTAAAACTATTGGAGAAATCCGAAGTTTTCATGGATTAGCAAGCTTTTATAGGAGGTTTGTCAAAGGTTTTAGCTCCATAGCAGCACCCTTGACTGGGGTTATTAGAAAGGACCAACCCTTTAAGTGGGGTGATGAGCAAGCTAAGGCTTTTGAAGCCTTGAAAGCTATGCTCATCTCGGCGCCTTTGTTACAATTGCCCGATTTTGATAAAATGTTTGAAGTGGAGTGTGATGCTAGTAAGGTTGGCATCGGGGCTGTTTTAATGCAAGAAGGCAAGCCCGTCGCTTATTTTAGTGAAAAACTCAAAGGGGCAACTCTTAATTACTCGACTTATGATTTGGAGTTGTACGCCCTTGTTAGAGCCTTGGGCAATTGGCAGCATTATTTGTGGCCTAAGGAGTTTGTGATACGAACGGACCATGAATCGTTGAAACACCTTAAGAGCCAAGACAAGTTGAATAGGCGTCATGCTAAGTGGATTGAGTTTATTGAGACTTTCCCTTATGTAATTCATTACAAAAGGGGGAAGGAGAATGTTGTTGTTGATGCGTTGTCTAGAAAGCATGTGCTTGTTGCCACTTTGTCTTCGAAGTTGATGGGTTTTGAGAGTTTAAGAGAATTGTATCCCAAGGACCCTCACTTTGCTCCTATCTTTAGGGAATGCGAAGAATGGGGTAGGGACAAGTGGGATTCGGCTAGGGGTTCAAATCCCTATGCCAAGTTTGATGGTTACTTATTTAAAGGTAGACGATTGTGTGTACCCTCTAGCTCTTGGAGAGAATTGTTTGTGAGGGAAGCACATGATGGCGGTCTAATGGGTCATTTTGGGGTCGAAAAGACCCTCGGAATATTGGAGGAGCAATTCTATTGGCCCAAAATGCGCAAGGATGTGACTAGAACTTGTGGCCAATGTGTAGAATGCAAGAGAGCCAAATCTCGGCTCCTACCTCATGGGTTGTACACCCCGCTGCCCACTCCTCTACGTCCTTGGCTTGATATATCGATGGACTTTGTGTTAGGGCTGCCAAGGACTCGACGAGGCCGGGATAGTATCTTTGTTGTAGTTGACCGGTTTTCTAAAATGGCGCACTTTATTCCTTGCTCTAAGTGTGATGACGCCCCTAGCGTGGCCTCGTTATTTGTTGATAATGTTGTTAGATTGCATGGTGTCCCGAGGACCATTGTGAGTGATAGGGACTCTAAGTTCCTAAGCCACTTTTGGAAGTCCATATGGGGTAGGCTTGGTACCAAGTTATTGTTCTCTACCTCTTGCCACCCACAAACCGATGGCCAAACGGAAGTAGTAAATAGGACTTTGGGTGCTATGCTACGTTCCATGGTTAAGGGAAAAATGACTTCTTGGGAGGAGCACTTACCATTGATTGAGTTTGCATATAACCGTGTCATACACTCAAGTACGGGAATGACTCCCTTTGAGTGTGTATACGGCCTCAACCCCCTCACCCCTTTGGATTTAACGCCTTTGCCAAGTGATCTCATGATTAGCTTAGAAGGAAGGAAGCGGGCAGATTCTATGAAGAAGTTACATGAGAAGGTGCGGCTTCAACTTGAGAAGAAAAACCAAGACATGGCAAGGAGGGCCAACAAGGGAAGAAAGAAAGTCATCCTTGAACCGGGAGATTGGGTGTGGGTGCATCTTCGGAGGGATCGGTTTCCATCCCAAAGAAAGTCCAAATTGATGCCGAGGGGTGATGGTCCATTCCAAGTGCTCGAGAAAATCAATGACAACGCCTACAAGATTGACCTTCCACCGGAATACCAAGTGCACCACACTTTTAACGTTTGTGATCTTTCTCTCGTGGAGGCGGTTGAAGACGACCAAGTGCTGAATTTGAGGCCAAATTCCTCTCAAGATGGAGAGGATGATACGGGTGGAACAAGCTGTCCAACAAGTACCCGACCATTCACACGAAGTCAAGCTCGGGAGTTACAAAAACTCCAAGCCGTATTCATGCAAATGGCCGTGTGTGAGTTGGTTATTGAACCACCTAAGGGTCTAAATGTTTTAAGGTGTGAAGATGGGCCTTGAAGTGTAATGTTTTTACACTCCATGGCCGGCTGCTCCACATGGCCCATAAGGTCATTTTTGTCTTTCATTTGGCTTGTAATATAAATAGACAAGCCTAGAATTATTTTGCCTTAGTTTTCTCATTGTAATTTCAAGACAAAGACTTGTAATATTTCACTTTCTCTCTCTCTTCCATTGAGAGGCAGATTCGGCCACAAGCTTGCTAGAAGGAAGCTTGTGTTGTGTTTTGGCTAGAAACTAGGGTCTTGAGGTCATTGAGTTCCTCTTGGTCCAAGTAAGAGCTTGGTGTTTATATTCAATAGTCTTAGGGTCCTCTCTTGATGTTAGGGTTCTTAGTCTCTTGAATATTATATGTCAAGTTATCTATCTTTTCATTATCTTGTTGTTGTTGTCTTTGAGATCTTGAAGTCTAGTGAAGCCGTGTGGGGCTCTTTCGATTCACTAGCATTGTTGCTTACTTGTTAATCTTGTGTTTGTTGGGTTTTCTTGTTGGTGTTGCTGAAATCTTGTGATACATACTTGATCTTGTATCAGTTGAGAAGTCTTTGTTCTGTGGCAAACCGTCCTTTAGAGTAGAGGATGCGTAGCCCCAGTTGTAATAAAGCTATTGTGGTATTAATAAAGCTTTGATTTCATATGGATGTCATCTATATGTACGTAAATTGCCTTTCATGTTGGAAAGTTATAAGTCTATTGATGAGCATTGCATAAACCAAAAGGCATATATTTAAATGTGAATGTACTGTAGTGGCATGTGAAAGTCATTTTCTCCTGGTATTCTGGTGCAATAGAAATCTGATTATAACTAGGGTAACCATCTAAGATGAAATATCAACCCTTGCCTGCTAACTGATCCAACATCTGGTCCATAAAAGCCATTTGAAAATGATCACTAAGTGTCCAAGAGTTCAATTTCCAGTAGTCCACACATGCATGCCAGCTTGTGACTGGTCTAAGAGGGATTAGCTCATTGTGCTCATTTGGAACCACCATCATACCCCCCTTCTTAGGGACACACTATACCAGACCTACCCATTTGCTATTCAAAATTGGGTACATTATCCGACATCTAGCCATTTGATGATCTCTTTCTTCACCACCTCTCAATACAAACCATCAATAGAGGAGCCTCCAAAACCTGAGCTCAAGTCGCTCCCTCCTCATCTTTGTTATTTATTTTTTTTGCAAGATAATACCTTGATTGTCATTATAGCGGTGGACTTGTTGTTATGGCAAGTCGAGGCTTTGAAATCAGTATTGAAGAAATTTATAAGGGCTATTAGATGGACTATCGCTGATATTATTGGGATTCCTCCCAGTATTCGCACTCATAAAATCAAGTTGAAGCCCAAATGTGTGCCAAACGTGGAACATCAAAGACATTGAATCCTCCAATGCAAGAGATGGTTAAGAAGCAGATCATTAAATGGGTTGATATAGCGTATCCAAAATTGGATACCACTTGGGTGATCCCGGTGCAATGTGTGCCCAAGAAGGGGAATTATGGTGGTTCCTAATGAGAATAATGTACTTATCTCCATTAGGCCGATTATGGGATAGAGAGTATAAATGGATTATTAGAAACTTAATTCATGGACGGAAAAAGATCATTTCCCTGTACCTTTTGGATCAAATAATAGATTGCTTAGCGGGGTAGGGTTAGTATTATTTTCTAGATGGGTATTCCTAGTACAACTAAATCTCCATAGCTCCCAAAGACCAAGAGAAGACCACTTTGACATATAAATATAGAACATTTGCTCTAAAATGCATACCTTTTGGGTTATGCAATTCTCCCACCACCTTAAAAAGGTGCATTTGTCAACATTTTTGGATATGGTGGAAGACACAATGGAAGTATTCATGGATGATTTTTGGTAGTGGATGATACATTTGATGTTTTTCTTAATCATTTGGGCAAATTTCTCTAAAGGTGTGTTGAAACAAACCTTGTTCTAAATTGGGAGAAATTCCATTTCATGGTAAAGGAAGGAATTGTATTTGGACGTAATATAGCGGGGAAATGCATTCAAGATGACTAGGTCAGCCAAGTTGCCTCCTCCAATCTCTGTTAAGGGTGTGTGAAGCTTCTTAGGGCTTTCCAGTTTCTACCAAAGATTCATCATAGACTTCTCAAAAATAGCCCATCCAATGTTTAGCTTTGTGAAAAGGAAGCCAAATTTGACATTAATGGAGATTGTGTGAGGACATTCAATTACCTCAAATAGAAGCTTGTGACAACTCTAATTATTGTGGCCAAAAATTGGTCACTTCCCTTTGAGTTATATGTGATGCAAGTGGATTGACATTAAGTGTGATTCTTGTCCAAATAAAGGATAAACTCTTTCACCCAGTGTATTATGAAAGTAAGTCCTTGAATGATGCACAAAGGAACTACACGATTACGAAACAAGAATTGTTAGTTATGGTCTAAGTTTTTGAAAAGTTTCATGCATACTTGTTGGGCACCAAAGTAATTGTTCATACCAACCATGCCGCTATTCGATATTTCATGACCAAGAAGGAAGCTAAACCACGATTAATCTTGTGGATATTTTTACTTCAAGAATTCAATTTTGGGGTAAAAGATAAAAAATGGTGTGAGAACCAAGTGGCGGATCATCTATACCGACTTAAATCTAATAATAAGAAGTTGGGAGAAATTTACATTAACGAGGCTTTTCTTGATGAGCATGTCATTGATCTTTCGAGGGGTGTGGAACCATGGTATGCAGACTTTCCAAACTATGTTATGTGTGGTCTACTACCTGAAGATATGAATCATTATTAATTAAAGTGTTTCCTCCATAATGTGAAAAAATATTACTTGGATAAACCCTACTTATTTAGGGAATGCATAGATGGAGTGGTCCATAGGTGTGTTATGGAGATAGAAATGCAGCCCATTCTTGACACTTGCCACTCTACTCAATTTTGTGATCACCATGGTGGTGTAAGGACGGCCGTTAAAGTCTTTTAAAGTGGCTTCTATTAGCTTTAGTTTCATCGGGATGCTCATGAGTTGGTTTGGTTTTGTGTGCAATGTCAAATGCAAGGGGAAATCTGAATGAGGCATGAAATACCCTTGAAGCCTAATCTTGAAGTCGAATTATTTGATATGAGGGGCATTGATTTTCTAAGGCCCTTTGTGAGCTCATATGGGAATAAGTATATTTTGGTGGTCGTGGATTATGTATCAAAGTGGGTTGAGGCAATTTCATTGCCAAATAATGAGAGCAAAAGTGTCACATTTGTTTTAAAGAAGCATATCTTTACAAGGTTTAGGACTCCCCGAGCTATCATTAGTGACAGTGGCTCTTATTTTTGCAATAGAGTGTTTGGTGCATTGCTTGAAAAGTATGGGGTCAAGCATAAGGTTGCTACACTATATAACCCTCAAAATAGTGGCCAAGTTGAAATATCTAATAAGGAGATTAAATAAATCTTGGAGAAAACAATCAATATGGGTCGAACCAATTTGGCGAGACAATTAGATGATGCTCTTTGGGCGCACTGTACAGCTTTCAAAACACCAATTGGATGTCTCACTATCAACTTGTTTTTGGGAAGGATTTCCATCTACCGGTTGAGCTAGAACACCATGTTCTTTGGGATTTGAAGAAGCTAAACATGGATTGAAATGACGCTTCTAAGTCTAAAGTGGAATAATTGCAAGAATTGGATGAATTTTTCCTTCGAGTTTATGAAAGCTCCGCTCTCTACAAAGAGAGAATGAAGAGGTGGAATGATGCCAAGATATTTAAGAGGGAGTTTCTAGTTGGGGATGAAGTGTTGTTTTTTAACCCAAGGTTAAAACTCTTTGCTATAAAACTCAAGTCCAGATGGTCAGGGCATTTCAAAATGGTGCATGCTTATCCTAGTGGTGCGGTTGAGTTAGAAAACCATGAGAAGAGAAGGTTCAAGGTGAATGGCCACCATTTGAAGCATTTCTACATTGGTGTCCCTAGGGTTTCTAAAGTTGAGGCACTCTGCTTCAAAGATATTTGATTAATGAGAAGAGATGTCGCGTCATGACGATAACTAAAGCTCTTCTTGGAAGGCAATCCAAGATTTACTTTTTGTTGTTTGAATAATGTTTATTGCATGGTGCTGGTTTATGATGGGGTTAGAATGTGGAACACATGTCACAAAACAAGTTGGAGTAAAGAAATGCTAGGTACCATGCACTGTGCTCCAGGGAAGTGATTTGGCAATTCACCAAATATTTTGGTGAAGTCTCCCAATTTCGAAGAACTGTTAAACTCAGTGATGCTTTTCAATGTTTGGTGAATCACCAAACACTTTAGTGATGCTCTTGTCTATCTTTAAAGTCATTTTCCCAATCGAGCCTCTAAGCTTTGGAAACTGTTATAATTGGTGATGTCCTACTCAGTTTGGCACATCTCCAAACACTTGGGTGATGCACCTGCCTATCCCCGAACTCATGTGTTTTTAAAGATTCGATGGTTTGACTTCTTGAATTTGTCTATTCCACTTATATCTTTTCACAATCTTAACCCTAATACCCCTTTCACTTATACCATACAACCAATACATACACATACTTTCATCTCATTTCAACCGACTCACCACCATCACCGTTCTTGTCATTGCTAGTCAGCTATGGTGCGTAATTTTTTATTTTAGATCTAACATTCTATTGTCATGCTCAATATTATTGTCAGTTAATAAATAAATTATTTAGGGTTACTCGATTTGGGTGAAAAGAGGGTTTTTGGCTTTGTTCTTGTTATCTAATAGAACTTGAATTCTTATATGTGGGTTGGATTGGACTTCATTAAAATGGTGTTGAACTTGAGTTAATTGTATAAATTAAGCATTGATTATGATTGATTTTTTCAATGATAGATTGGGTGACGTCATTCTTAAGAGATTGGTTGAAATTGGTTGAAATCGCCATTGAAATTTCTTGATGGGTTTTAATATCCAAGTTGGGGAAGATGACACTTTGGAAATGGGGTTAAGAACTTCGGCGATACACCGAACTGCATGGCGAATTTTCGAAGTGCTCCCCATATTACCTAAAGTGATAATTATTAAGGTTGGCTAATTAAGTGCAAGTTTGGCAATCCCTTACTAGTTTGGTGATGCTCAGGGAGTATCGCCAAACTATTTAACGTATCACCAAACTCTAACTTTACTTTGCCAAACTCAGTGATACAAGATCAAGTCCACAATATGAAGATTTCAGCACCAACAACAAGAAGACCCAACAAACACAAGAATTAACAAGTTAAACAACAATGCTAGTGAATCAAAAGAGCCCCACACGGCTTCACTAGACTTCAAGATCTCAAAGACAACAACAACAAGATGATAAAAAGATAGTTAACTTGACATATAATATTCAAGAGACTAAGAACCCTAACATCAAGAAAGGAACCTAAGACTAATGAATATAAACACCAAGTTCTTACTTAGACCAAGAGGAACTCAGTGACCTCAAGATCCTTGTTTCTAGCCAAGATACAACACAAGTGTCTCTCTTCTTTGTGGACCATTTTGAGAGAGAGAGAGAGAGAACCCAAAATGTTACAAGTCTTGTGATTCAAAAATAATAATGGAAGACTCCCCCAAATAACCCTAATATGTTCTATTTATATTACAAGGCAAAATGAAGCAAAATGACTAGCTTGCCCTTTGTCTAGGCTGCCGCCCCTTGGAGTGTAAGTATATTACACTTCAAGGTCCTTCTTCACACTTAAAAACATTTAGATCCTTTGGAGGCTCAATCACCAACTCACACACGGCCATTTGCATGAACAAGGCTTTGAGTTTTTGTAATTCCCGAGCTTGGCTTCGTGTGAAAGGTCGTGTACTTGTGGAACTTGTCCCAACCATATCATCCTCTCCATCTTGAG
Organism: Capsicum rhomboideum; assembly: GCA_031232105.1. Taxonomy (NCBI): domain Eukaryota; kingdom Viridiplantae; phylum Streptophyta; class Magnoliopsida; order Solanales; family Solanaceae; genus Capsicum; species Capsicum rhomboideum. The sequence goes on from CP124718.1 coordinate 61,425,605, forward strand.
AGGAATTTGACCTCAAATTCAGCATTTGGTCATCGTCAACCGCACCCACGAGAGAGAGATCACAAACGTTGAAAGTGTTGTGTACTTGATATTCCGGTGGAAGGTCAATCCTGTAGGCGTTGTCATTGATTCTCTCAAGTACTTGGAAGGGACCATCACCCCTAGGCATCAATTTGGACTTTCTTTGAGATGGAAACCGATCCTTCCGAAGATGCACCCACACCCAATCTCCCGGTTCAAGAATGAATTTCTTTCTTCCCTTGTTGGCCCTCCTTTCCATGTGATACGGGTGGGACAAGCTGTCCAACAAGTACCCGACCATTCACACAAAGCCAAGCTCGGGAATTACAAAAACTCCAAGCCTTGTTCATGCAAATGGCCATGTGTGAGTTGGTGATCGAGCCTCCTAAGGATCTCAATGTTTTTAAGTGTGAAGAGGGACCTTGAAGTGTAATAAACTTACACTCCAAGGGGGCGGCAGCCTGGACAAGGGCAAGCTAGTCATTTTGCTTCATTTTGCCTTGTAATATAAATAGAACATCTTAGGGTTATTTGGGTTAGTCTTCCATTATTAATTTTGAATCACAAGACTTGTAATATTTTGGGTTCTCTCTCTATTTCAAAACAACCCACAAAGAAGAGAGACACTTGTGTTGTATCTTGGCTAGAAACAAGGATCTTGAGGTCATTGAGTTCCTCTTGGTCTAAGTAAGAACTTGGTGTTTATATTCAATAGTCTTAGGTTCCTTTCTTGATGTTAGGGTTCTTAGTCTCTTGAATATTATATGTCAAGTTAACTATCTTTTTATTATCTTGTTGTTGTTGTCTTTGAGATCTTGAATTCTAGTGAAGCCGTGTGGGGCTCTTTCGATTCACTAGCATTGTGTTCAACTTGTTAATCTTGTGTTTGTTGGGTCTTCTTATTGTTGGTTGGCTGATTTCGTGGCTGGTTGTTGCATATTTGTGTGTTGTGGACTTGATCTTGTATCATTTGGTATCAAAGCAAGACCGGTTGTGTTCCAACACTCTACCCATCTTGGGCTTGCTCTCGGCCAAAACCAAAACCAAAAAAAAAAAAAAGAAGAGAAATCTGCCCATTGTTGTCTTGGCCGAGAATATTGTTGTGTGTATAGATCTAGGTGTTGTTTTACTTGTTTAGTGTGTTTCTAGTGTTGGTTTCTTTCTCACCAACACTAAAGTGTCTAGATCTAAAAGTTGAGCTTAAAATATTGACCATTGTTGTGGTAACTTGAAAGGTGGACCGTAGGTTGTATGTTGTTGATGACAATTGGTGGTTTTGTGTGATGTGCTTGAAGAAGTTGATGTTGTGTTCATGAAGGTGTTGAGATTGTTGAGATGTTCATCTTATAAACTTGTTCATCTTGTTGAAAGTTGAGTTCATGTTGTAAGACAAAAGTCATAAAGTTGTAGTGAAAGAAGACTTGCACACATCTCTTCCAAGACTTGACAACCACTTTTCCTATAAACACGAAACCTTGTTTTGTGGGATTAGCCTAGTCAAATCTTACCTTTTTGAGTTTGAAAGTTTGAAAGACTACAAGACTTTTACTTTCCCTCCAAAACACATTGTCATCTATAACAAGTTGTGTGAGTATTGAAAATTTCAGATTTGAGATTAAAAAAAAAAAAAAAAAAAAGGAGGAAGAAGCAAAAATGTGTGGGACCACTTACATGCTGCCACGTCACTATAAGCTCAACTTTGGATATTCTTCTAGTTGCTAATTGTTGATTCTTGGTTTCCTTTACTTGGTTCTAGAACTAATTAACAAACTAGTACATTCCTACTAGGTTGTCGATTAGTCCTTTGAATCCGTTTGTTCGTGTCAACGATTACTTGAGTGCCTTTTATCTTTTGAATACGTTGCTGTTTTTGGTTCTAGTCCGACAAGAATTCTTTGAGTCTTCAAGCAAGAATCCACTCCGGATAAGAGCTTACTCATACCTTAAAGGATTCACGGTTACTAGCCAAATTACAACACTTGTGGAACTCAAGCGTGTGGTGATCTAAAGAGTATAATACCTTGACAATGGAAGGGACCACATCCCATAACGTGGATACTAATACACTTGACTCTATGAGGGTCACTCTTGAGGCCGTTACCCGGACACTTGAAAAGTTGAATTCGGAATTTGGGGCCGTGAGAGGGGACTTGACAGCAATCAAGGGAGAAGTATTGACTATTAGTGGGAGATTAGAACAAGTGGAGAGTCAAAGGAACTCTCGTCCTTCTACTCCTCTACATGTTTCTACCAATGGGCATGATAGGACTTCCTCCGCAACCATCACCCCCGAAATAGTCCACCAAATGCTAAATGCACCTCAAGCTCCACTAAATGCCGCAAGCCAAACCACCTTTTCCCCTCCAAACCGTGACCCCACTAGACCAATACATTTCCAAGCTCCTCAAGTTACACAAGAGGGATTTGGACGTCAAGTACCTCCACTAAATCTGAACCCTCCATTCCAAGCTCCATTAAACCAAAGGCCACAAAATCCAATTCCTCCGAATCAAAATGCCCAAGACCGACCAGCCCCCTTTGAAGGATATGGTAGAGAGGAGTATGAAGGATATGGAGCCTTTGATGATGCTTACATGAGGGAGGAGGAGATAAGAGGGGGTCGTGGAGATCCAAGGAGATGTCGAGGGTATGGAGATAGGGGAAACCGACACCAAGAGAGAGATGTAGGCATCAACACCATCAAGTTGAACCTACCCATCTTTAAAGGTGAAAGTGACCCCGAGGCCTACTTAGCTTGGGAATCGGCTTGTGACAGTTTTCCAAGTTAATGATATCTCGGAAGAAAAGAAGGGTTGCTATGCTATGGCTCATTTCGAGGGTTATGCTAACACTTGGTGGGAGTATGTCAAGCGGTTTGGTAATGAACTAATTGATGGGCAGCCACCACCATGGTATCGGTTGAGGTACTTGATAAGGCAACGATACCTTCCCGAGAGATATCGCCATGAGTTGCTTGCTAGATTGTATGGCTTGCGTCATGGTAACAAGAGTGTGATGGCCTATTTTGATGAGTTTCAACAACTCATGTTGAAACTTGATCATCGTGGGGAGCAAATCAGTCACGACATCATCCGGTTCAAGTGTGGGTTGAACAAAGAGATCTCCACTCATTTAACCCTTCACAAGTTTGAAACCGTTGACGGTATTTTCCAATCGGCTCTTGAGATTGAAAGGGAACTTAAAGAGAGATCATATTTCAAGACAAGGGGACAAGCCCCCTCGGGTTGGCCCAAAAACAAGGACCAACCCGCCACTACAAGGCTGCCCGAGCCCAAAACAGTCCCCAAAATTCCTCCAAAACCGGAGGCTCACAAGTATCCTAACCCAAAGGGATTCCAATGTTTCAAGTGCCAAGGTTGGGGGCATAAGGCCAATGAATGTCCAAACCGACGCAATGTGATCCTACGGGAAGGGAGAGTGTATTACCTTGGTGAGGAGGTAGGTCCCGAAAAGGGAGAAGATGAGGCCGAGCCTCAAGATGGAGAGGGAACCGATGATGGACCACATGATGATGATGGTGATGATGGTGAAGATGTTTATCCGCAAGAAGGGGAGTGTGTGGTTCCAAACTTTGTGGTTAGGCGCGTCATGATTAGTAAGGCAATAGATGACCCAAGCCAAAGGAAAAATCTATTCCATACTAAATGTCTTGTAAAGGGGAGTGTGTGTACCTTGGTGATCGATAGTGGTAGTTGTACAAATGTTGTAAGTCATTCTATGGTGAATTTCTTGAAGTTACCAACTACCCCGCACACTAGTCCTTACAAGTTACAATGGTTGAATGATTGTGGTGAATTAAGGGTCGCAAGGCAATGTGTGATACGGTTTAAGGTGGGAAACTACCACGATGAAGTGCTTTGTGACGTGATACCAATGCAAGCATGTCACTTGTTGCTAGGTAGACCTTGGCAATATGATAGGTCTACTTAACACGATGGGAGGTCCAATCAATATACACTTGAGAAGGATGGCCGAAAGGTTACTCTTCATCCTCTTTCGCCTTCCCAAGTAAATGAGTGGCATCAAAGGATGAGAGAATTGAAGGAAAAGGGAAAGGAATCCGAAAAGGGAGAGAAGGGAGGGAATTCCGTAGGTGGGGCAGTGGGGTCATCCAAGGCTGCCCCAAAGGCAAAGGGGACGGAAAACATGATGATGTTAGTTAGGAAGAAGGAACTCTTCGTGGATCATGATGAGGACACGCCTATGTTACTCTTGGCTCATTGTTTTAATACTAACCCCACTAATTCTTCCATTTCCCCTTTGATTTCTTGTGTGTTGCAGGATTATGAGGATGTATTTCCTAAGGAACTTTCGCAAGGATTGCCCCCGCTTCGGGGAATTGAGCACCAAATTGATTTTGTGCCCGGATCACAATTGCCAAACAAGCCGGCTTATAGAGCAATCCTACGGACACCAAGGAATTGCAACGTCAAGTTGAGGAGCTCCTCAACAAAGGGTATGTCAAGGAGAGCATGAGTCCGTGTGCTGTTCCGGTGCTATTGGTGCCCAAAAAAGACGGAACGTGGCGCATGTGTGCGGACTGCCGAGCCATCAACAAAATTACGGTAAAATATTGCCACCCTATTCCTCGGTTAGATGACATGCTAGATGAGTTGAATGGTTCATGTTTGTTTTCCAAGATTGATTTAAGGAGTGGCTATCACCAAATAAGAATGCAACCCGGTGATGAATGGAAAACCGCCTTCAAGACCAAGTTTGGTCTCTATGAATGGATGGTTATGCCATTCGGCCTAACAAACGCTCCAAGTACTTTTATGAGGCTAATGAATCATGTGATGAGGCCATTATTGGAAAGTTTGTTGTTGTCTATTTTGATGATGTCTTGGTGTATAGTAAGTCTTTAGAAGAGCATGTGATGCATTTACAATGTGTGCTTGATGTCCTTAGAAAGGAAAAATTGTATGCAAATCTGGAAAAGTGCTCTTTTGGCGTTAATGAAGTTGTTTTCTTGGGTTTTGTTGTTAGTTCAAGAGGGGTCGAAGTGTATGAATCCAAGATAAATGCTATCAAAAATTGGCCAACCCCACAAACCGTTGGAGAAGTAAGAAGCTTCCACGGGTTGGCTAGTTTTTATAGAAGGTTTGTCAAAGGATTTAGCACCATAGCCGCCCCCTTGACCGAGGTCATTCGGAAAGAACAACCCTTCAAGTGGGGTGTCGAGCAAGCTAAGGCATTTGAAGCCTTGAAAGCTATGCTCATCTCCGCACCCTTGTTACAATTCCCCAACTTTGATAAGACCTTCGAAGTCGAGTGCGATGCGAGTAAAGTAGGCATAGGGGCTGTTTTGATGCAAGATTTGAAACCCATTGCTTACTTTAGTGAAAAGCTCAAAGGAGCAACTCTAAACTACTCCACGTATGATTTAGAGTTGTATGCCTTGATTAGAGCCTTGGCCACTTGGCAACACTACTTATGGCCTAAGGAGTTCGTGATCCGAACGGACCATGAATCCTTAAAGCATCTTCGGGCCCAAGACAAGCTTAACAAACGGCATGCCAAATGGATTAAGTTCCTTGAGACCTTCCCTTATGTAATCCAATACAAAAAGGGTAAGGACAACGTAGTAGCCGATGCTTTGTCTAGAAAACATGCTCTTGTGTCCACTTTGTCAACAAAATTGATGGGTTTTGAGAGTTTAAGAGAGTTGTATCCCAAGGATCCTCACTTTGCTCCTATCTTTAGGGAATGCGAAGACTTGGGTAGGGACAAGTAAAATTCGGCTAGGGGTTCAAATCCCTATGCAAAGTTTGATGGTTACTTATTTAAAGGTAGACGATTGTGTGTGCCCTCTAGCTCTTAGAGAGAATTGTTTGTGAGGGAAGCATACGATGGCGGTCTAATGGGTCATTTTGGGGTCGAAAAGACCTTCGAAATATTGGAGGAGCAATTCTATTGGCCCAAAATGCGCAAGGATGTGGCTAGAATTTGCGGCCAATGTGTAGAATGCAAGAGAGCCAAATCTCGGCTCCTACCTCACGGGTTGTACACCCCGCTGCCCACTCCTCTACGTCCTTGGCTTGATATATCTATGGATTTTGTGTTAGGGCTGCCAAGGACTCGACGATGTCGGAATAGCATTTTTGTTGTAGTCGACCAGTTTTCTAAAATGGCGCACTTTATTCCTTGCTCTAAATGTGATGACGCCCCTAGCGTGGCCTCGTTATTTGTTGATAATGTTGTTAGATTGCATGGTGTTCCGAGGACCATTGTGAGTGATAGGGACTCTAAGTTCCTAAGCGACTTTTGGAAGTCCATGTGGGGTAGGCTTGGTACCAAGTTGTTGTTCTCTACGTCCTGCCACCCACAAACCGATGGCCAAACGGAAGTAGTAAATAGGAATTTGGGTGCTATGCTACGTTCCATGGCTAAGGGAAAAATGACTTCTTGGGAGGAGCACTTACCATTGATTGAGTTTGCCTATAACCGTGTCATACACTCAAGTACGGGAATGACTCCCTTTGAGTGTGTATACGGCCTCAACCCCCTCACCCCTTTGGATTTAACGCCTTTGCCAAGTGATCTCATGATTAGCTTAGATGGAAGCAAGCGGGCAGATTCTATGAAGAAGTTACATGAGAAGGTGCGGCTTCAACTTGAGAAGAAAAACCAAGACATGGCAAAGAGGGCCAACTAGGGAAGAAAGAAATTCATTCTTGAACCGGGAGATTGGGTGTGGGTGAATCTTCGGAAGGATCGGTTTCCATCTCAAAGAAAGTCCAAATTGATGCCGAGAGGTGATTGTCCATTCCAAGTACTTGAGAAAATCAATGACAACGCCTACAAGATTGATCTTCCACCGGAATATCAAGTGCATAACACTTTCAACGTTTGTGATCTTTCTCTCGTGGAGGCGGTTGAAGATGACCAAGCGCTGAATTTGAGGTCAAATTCCTCTCAAGATGGAGAGGATGATACGGGTGGGACAAGCTGTCCAATAAGTTCCCGACCATGCACACGAAGCCAAGCTCGGGAATTACAAAAACTGCAAGCCTTGTTCATGCAAATGGCCGTGTGTGAGTTGGTGATCGAGCCTCCTAAGGAAGTCAATGTTTTTAAGTGTGAAGAGGGACCTTGAAGTTGAAGCCACACCTTCTCATGTAACATCTTCATAGAATCTGCCCGCTTGCTTCCATCTAAGCTAATCATGAGATCACTTGGCAAAGGCGTTAAATCCAAAGGGGTGAGGGGGTTGAGGCCATATACACGCTCAAAGGGAGTCATTCCCGTACTTGAGTGTATGACACGGTTATAGGCAAACTCAATCAATGGTAAGTGCTCTTCCCAAGAAGTCATTTTTCCCTTAACCATGGAACGTAGCATAGCACCCAAAGTCCTATTTACTACTTCCGTTTGGCCATCGGTTTGTGGGTGGCAGGACGTAGAGAACAACAACTTGGTACCAAGCCTACCCCACATGGACTTCCAAAAGTGGCTTAGGAACTTAGAGTCCCTATCACTCACAATGGTCCTCGGGACACCATGCAATCTAACAACATTATCAACAAATAACGAGGCCACGCTAGGGGCGTCATCACATTTTAGAGCAAGGAATAAAGTGCGCCATTTTAGAAAATCGGTCGACTACAACAAAAATACTATCCCGACCTCGTCGAGTCCTTGGCAGCCTCAACACAAAATCCATAGATATATCAAGCCAAGGACGTAGAGGAGTGTGCTGCGGGGTGTACAACCCGTGAGGTAGGAGCCGAGATTTGGCTCTCTTGCATTCTACACATTGGCCGCAAATCCTAGCCACATCCTTGCGCATTTTGGGCCAATAGAATTGCTCCTCCAATATCCCGAAGGTCTTTTCGACCCCAAAATGACCCATTAGACCGCCATCGTGTGCTTCCTTCACAAACAATTCTCTCCAAGAGCTAGAGGGCACACACAATCGTCTACCTTTAAATAAGTAACCATCAAACTTGGCATAGGGATTTGAACCCCTAGCCGAATTCCACTTGTCCCTACCCAAGTCTTCGCATTCCCTAAAGATAGGAGCAAAGTGAGGGTCCTTGGGATACAACTCTCTTAGACTCTCAAAACCCATCAATTTTGTTGACAAAGTGGACACAAGAGCGTGTTTTCTAGACAAAGCATCGGCTACTACGTTGTCCTTACCCTTTTTGTATTGGATTACATAAGGGAAGGTCTCAAGGAACTCAATCCATTTGGCATGCCGTTTGTTAAGCTTGTCTTGGGCCCAAAGATGCTTTAAGGATTCATGGTCCGTTCGGATCACGAACTCCTTAGGCCATAAGTAGTGTTGCCAAGTGGCCAAGGCTCTAATCAAGGCATACAACTCTAAATCATACGTGGAGTAGTTTAGAGTTGCTCCTTTGAGCTTTTCGCTAAAGTAAGCAATGGGTTTCAAATCTTGCATCAAAACAGCCCCTATGCCTACTTTACTCGCATCGCACTCGACTTCGAAGGTCTTATCAAAGTTGGGCAATTGTAACAAGGGTGCGGCAATGAGCATAGATTTCAAGGCTTCAAATGCCTTAGCTTGCTCGACACCCCACTTGAAGGGTTGTTCTTTCCGAATGACCTCGGTCAAGGGGGAGGCTATGGTGCTAAATCCTTTGACAAACCTTCTATAAAAACTAGCCAACCCGTGGAAGCTTCTTACTTCTCCAACGGTTTGTAGGGTTGGCCAATTTTTGATAGCATTTATCTTGGATTCATCCACTTCGACCCCTCTTGAACTAACAACAAAACCCAAGAAAACAACTTCATTAACGCCAAAAGAGCACTTTTCCAGATTTGCATACAATTTTTCCTTTCTAAGGACATCAAGCACACATTGTAAATGCATCACATGCTCTTCTAAAGACTTACTATACACCAAGACATCATCAAAATAGACAACAACAAACTTTCCAATAAATGGCCTCATCACATGATTCATTAGCCTCATAAAAGTACTTGGAGCGTTTGTTAGGCCGAAAGGCATAACCATCCATTCATAGAGACCAAACTTGGTCTTGAAGGCAGTTTTCCATTCATCACCGGGTTGTATTCTTATTTGGTGATAGCCACTCCTTAAATCAATCTTGGAAAACAAACATGAACCATTCAACTCATCTAGCATGTCATCTAACCGAGGAATAGGGTGGCGATATTTTACCGTAATTTTGTTGATGGCTCGGCAGTCCACACACATGCGCTATGTTCTGTCTTTTTGGGGCACTAATAGCACCGGAACCGCACACGGACTAATGCTCTCCTTGACATACCCTTTGTTGAGGAGCTCCTCAACTTGACGTTGCAATTCCTTGGTGTCCGTAAGGTTGCTCCTATAAGCCGGCTTGTTTGGCAATTGTGATCCCGGCACAAAGTCAATTTGGTGCTCAATTCCCCAAAGCGGGGGCAATCCTTGCGGAAGTTCCTTAGGAAATACATCCTCATAATCCTGCAACACACAAGAAATCAAAGGGGAAATGGAAGAATTAGTGGGGTTAGTATTAAAACAATGAGCCAAGAGTAACATAGGCGTGTCCTCATCATGATCCACGAAGAGTTCCTTCTTCCTAACCAACATCACCATGTTTTTCGTCCCCTTTGCCGTTGAGGCAACCTTGGATGACCCCACTGCCCCACCTACGGAACTCCCTCCCTTCTCTCCCTTTTCGGATTCCTTTCCCTTTTCCTTCAATTCTCTCATCCTTTGATGCCACTCATTTACTTGGGAAGGCGAAAGAGGATGAAGTGTAACCTTTCGGCCATCCTTCTCAAGTGTATATCGATTGGACCTGATACTAGCATGGATCGCATGGTTGACACGAGCATGGATGACTTAGATGATACGTAAAATGTTCGTGAAAAGGAAAGCTTAAGAGTCCATGGGAGTGATGTGGATAAAGAAACGAGGTCATTTGTACAAGTGGCTAGATTTTAAATTCAAGAATTCACAACAAGAGTCACCAAACAAGGCCCTTGTCTCTTATTAAGGGCATATTTGTAATAACTAGTTGTCTTTTTTTTCCTTAGTATAAATAGGATAATTCCTCATTTTGCATGGGAGATTTTGGATGATTGAATTGTCTTTAATAGACTTGATATTTGGTTAGGGTAGTGATTGGGTTCAAGTCCAATTATTAGCTTAGATCGAGTGATTAGGGTGGATTCCCGAATTGCTTGTGTTATCTTCTTCGCTTGATTAATCATCGAGTTATCATATTGTGGATTCAATTTGGTTTCTCATGCATTTGATTGAGTTCTTTTCTCCCTTGGTTTAATTGTTGTTTCAATTGAGCCTTTCTTTCTTCACTTTTCATCTCTTATTTCTCAACTATCCTTTAATTTTGTTGTTTAATTTCGTGTTTTCGATATCGATTTTAGTCACTTGATTGAGGTCGTCATCATTTTGGTATCAAGAGCCTAGGTTAAGGTTTGTTTTCACAAATCTTAATCTTGGGATTTTGATTTCTTCAAAAATCCAAAAAAAAAAAAAAAAAAAAAATTCGAAAATATTTTTGTTTTGATTTGTTGTTTTTGACACTAGATCTTGATTCCCTAGTGTCTTGTGAGTCTAGATTTCAAATTTCGTTCAAATCGGAGTTGTAGAAGTGAAGTTGTCATTGAAGGGTTTCAAGCTTTTGAAACTTTGTCAATTTTGAAAAGTGGGTTTATTTTTGGCTTGGTTTTGAAGGCTAAAAATTAGTGGGGTTTGTTCGTGGCGTTGAAAGGAACACGTGGGCGAAAATTTCATCAAATTTGGAGTTGAAATGAAGAAGTTATGAGGTTGTGAAGATTGGGGTTTTTGTTGGTGTTCTTGAGCATCTTCAACTTGTTCTTGAAGAAGAAGATAAAAAGGTACACTTTGATCCAAAAATTTTAAAGTTAAAGTTGGTCCATTTGTGGAATTTTGAAGAAAAAAAAAAAAACTGGAAAAAATTCCACATGGACTGCCACGTCATCTGCCACATCAGCAGTCAACAGTCAAAGTCAACCGTTGACTGCCACGCAGCAGCCAAATCAGCGCCCAGCAGCCCACTCGCGCCATGTGGCACGTGCAAGTCAACTTCAGAGAGCTAAAATTTTCAGGTTTCAACACTTAGTTTTTTTTTTTTGGGTCCTAAAGTTTTTTGGACCTAAAAATTGTTCTAAGTGTCCAAACTTCGTGATTCTTTTTTCGTTCTCTTTCTCCTTCGATTCTTCAACTATTTAACAAGTAATTAACATCTCTAATCACTTGTTAACTAGTTTGAATCATCAAATCATCAAATCAAACCTCTTTAAAGTGATGAACTTCTTTAAGGCCTCAAAAATTTTCTAAGTGTTCAAATTTTGCGATTCTTTTTTTGTTCTCTTTCTCTTTCAATTTTCTAACTAATTAGCAAGTAATTAACATATTTAATCACTTGTTAACTAGTTTTAAAACATCAAATCACTTTTTTTTTTATTCTTCAAATTAAGCAACACAAGTAATTTTTCTACTTTTGTTACTTAGTTTTTTTTTAGTCCGTTTTCTTTCTTGCTTCTTTTCTTCAACTTTTCTCATCTTAATTCATAGATAACTTCGTGATTCAAGTCCTTTTTATTTTATTTGAGTCGTCCTTCTTTAACAAGTCACAAAATCCATTCCTCCACAAGCATTGATAACCTTGAATTGATTGAGCAAAGCTAGTAACCTATCAATTTGGGAAAGAAGCCATAGAAGGTGAGTTGAGAGCTCATATATGAGTGACGTGAGGCTTTTATTACTAACTTGTTTGCTAGTTTTGTAGGAACAAAAGGTGATATAAGGGAGAATGTCATCCATAGCTTCGGATTATTGTGGAGATGACATTAGTGACTATGCTTGTAGTGACATGAGCTATGAGTATAGTGATGATGAGCAACATGAGGGTTCTTTGAGTGCTTGTGAGCAAAGTAATAAAGCTCATGAGTATGATGGTGAATCTTATGAAGGATATGATGGTCCAAGAGATTATGATCGACATGATGATGAGAATTACTACATCGGAGATGAATATGAGATGCATAGAGCTTATGGCTCTTATGATGAACATAAAAGAGTAGAAGTCTCTTATGATGAATTTGATAGTGAGGATGAAGAGTATGGGGATTCTCATATTACCCACCATGGTGATGAAGACGATGTGAGGTACAATTCTTTCTCCTATATGTCTTGTGAACCTTTTGAAGAGGGTTGTGATAGAAGGGGATGTTGTGGGGATGAATTACCTTCCTCATCTTATGTTACTTCCTATCCTAGTCGAGGGGGTATAGATGTGTGGGCAAAACCAATTCAAAGACGTCGTGTGGACCATAGGCGAAGAACATTCTCTACTTCTTATGGGGCAAGAACTTATACTTCTTATCCTCATTCCAATATGACTAGTTCTTTATATGGTAATGATGTTGGAGGAAGGGTGGGAGGATCAATGAGCCATAGAAGTAGAGGGAATTCATTGTCTCAAGATGTGTATGATGGGGAGAGGCGAGTTCTTGAAACAAAAGTTACAAATGAACCACTCACAATTGAGGATCCTATTACTTTGACGATGAACAAAATTGTTTGCTTCCATGCTAATAACTCTTGACAAGATCTCTCAAATGGTCTCCAAAGAGTCGAAAGCAAAACAAGCTACTCCTTGTGAAAATGTGCTTGAAGAGGATCCAATGAGTGAAATGAAGGCTACTCCTAGCAACGCAAAGTGGAAGTTAGATGTGAAGGGATCTCCAAACCCTTCCCAAGGAATTCTTGGCACTTGTCCTAACTCCAATAAAATTGAGAGACAAAAGATTGAGAGGAGTAAGGGTGTGATATGTGACAACTCTAGAGTGGAAAAAGGAGAGGTTGTGAGGAGTGATGTGAGAGGGTTGTCACAATCTTATACTAACTTTTGCAACCTTTCTTCCTTTTCTAGTTGTCTAGATTCTTGTGCAGGTATCCTTGGAGACAAGCCTAGTGAGGCACCTCGAGCAATGAAGAATCATGAGGTGCTAGGAAGCTTTCCAAAGGAGCAAATGTTTTCAAATGCTGAAAAGCAAGGTGAATGCAATTCTTTCTATGAACTACAAGGTAACAAAGCTAAACCTTACACTTTGTCAAAAGTTGAAAATCCTTGTGTGGCTAGTAGCCAATTGAGTGTAAGTGATGGCATGTATATGTGTGAGGTCAAAGATTCATTGCCTTGTGATCATCTTGATGACACCTTGTTACATAGTGATAATGTATTTGTTGAGAGTGTTCATACACTAGTTGATCCTATTGATGACCGAATTGATTCTTTTAGTAAGATCAATTTGTGTCCACCTAGTGTTGACACTTGTGCCTTAAATGATAGTACATTGTCATGTGATTCTTTGCCATGTTTTGATAATGTGCATGTTGAGAATGTGGATACACTAGTTGATCCTATTGATGCCCGAATTGATTCTTCTAGTAAGATCAATTTGTGTCCACCTAGTGTTGATACATGTGCTTTAAATGATAGTTCATTATCAATTGATATTGGTGTTGATCAACTCATGTGTAATGATGACCCACTAAATGAGGAGTTTTGTGAGGAACTTAAGGAACCTCAATTTAGTGTTGGCATTGATATAGTTGGTCATGTAGATAGTCATGTGAAGTCATTGCACCTAAATGATGAATCCTTGAATTACGATTCCATTCCTTTTTCTTCTTATGAGGATTGTGAGGTTGAATGTGTTTTTAAGGATAATCTCTTATTTGATGTTGACATGACTAATGAAGGTGAAATCCATAGTGGTGTGTCTTGGCATGATATAAGTGTAGCCCCTCTTGAAGGCTACCAAGTGATTGAGAATCCACTATGGTATGATGACACACTTTCTGAAGATGGAACTCTCTTCTTGAAAGATGATAGTACGTCTATTGGGGAGGTTAGTGGTCAAAAGAAAGAGGGTGTATGTTCTCCAATAACCCCTTCATTCTTGTGTGACCCCATTCTTGATCAAGGCATTAATGCTTATGGATCAAAGGGTGATTCTATATGTGGGCACACCTTGGATGAAGTTCATTTTAGTAACACCTTTCTTTACTACTTGTTTGCATATGATGACCTTTTTCTCAAATATGGTCTCATGCTTGTGAACCCCAAGACAAATGTGTCATTGCCTATTTTGGGAGTTTCCTATATTCTTGCATCCTTGTTTGGCACACTTGTGCTTAAGTTGTGTGGACCACAACTAGTGGGTACTAAGTTGCTTGTTCATTTTTGGGAGAGTCCATGGATATTGAAAACTCCTTGTCACCTTCATTGGGTTGGACAACAAGTTGAAGTTTTAAATAAGACTCTTGGAAGCATGCTTGATACTATGATCGGAGGGACCCCAATTCATTGGGAGTATTATTTGATATGGAGTGATTTGACTCCTAATAGATTCCTCGACCATTCTAGTAGCATAGCTTCGTTGGTGCACTTTCTTTCTTTGGAAAGTTGCTTAATAGAGAGGGTTGTTTTGTGCTTAAAATGTCTTTTCTTATCTACCGGTGTCCTTATCTTTTAGCACGCCCTAGATGAGAATAGTGAGCTTAACACCTTTCTCTACTACCTCTTTGCTTATGATGATACTCATGATGGTATGGAATTTATTTTGTATGGAGGTGGAGATATGTGGGTCTTTTGCTTCTTTGACCCGGATGAACCCTTGTGGATGATTATTCCACTTTTGGTGTGGTCTTCTTGTGAGATAATGAAACAATTGTGTCTTATGGCTCCAAAGTTAAATGTGATACCACCTTTTGAAGTTCTTGATGCCACAAAGATCTTTGTGTTTGCCTTGTCTCTTGATGTTTATCATACTCAAAACCTTTGCTCCTTGAATGATGGATTGCTTTTATTGAAAGCAAAGGATATTTGGTTGTATCTCAAATTTGTGCCTCCTTGGCATGGTGATATTGTTGCTAACCCTTGTACTAACCCTCAAACTTTGAGGATGCTTTGGCTATTGTCCTTCTCATATGTTTTCAAGGTTTGGATTCGAGGACGAATCCTTTTCAAGAAGAGGAGAATGATACTAGCATGGATCGCATGGTTGACACGAGCATGGATGACTTGGATGATACGTAGAATGTTCGTGAAAAGGAAAGCTTAAGAGTCCATGGGAGTGATGTGGATAAAGAAACGAGGCCATTTGTACAAGTGGCTAGATTTTAAATTCAAGAATTCACAACAAGAGTCACCAAACAAGGCCCTTGTCTCTTATTAAGGGCATATTTGTAATAACTAGTTGTCTTTTTTTTCCTTAGTATAAATAGGATAATTCCTCATTTTGCATGGGAGATTTTGGATGATTGAATTGTCTTTAATAGACTTGATATTTGGTTAGGGTAGTGATTGGGTTCAAGTCCAATTATTAGCTTAGATCGAGTGATTAGGGTGGATTCCCGAATTGCTTGTGTTATCTTCTTCGCTTGATTAATCATCGAGTTATCATATTGTGGATTCAATTTGGTTTCTCATGCATTTGATTGAGTTCTTTTCTCCCTTGGTTTAATTGTTGTTTCAATTGAGCCTTTCTTTCTTCACTTCTCATCTCTTATTTCTCAACTATCCTTTAATTTTGTTGTTTAATTTCGTGTTTTCGATATCGATTTTAGTCACTTGATTGAGGTCGTCATCAGGACCTCCCATCGTGTTTGGTAGACCTATCATATTGCCAAGGCCTACCTAGCAACAAGTGACATGCTTGCAGTATCACGTCACAAAGCACTTCATCGTGGTAGTTTCCCACCTTAAACCGTATCACACATTGCCTTGTGACTCTTAATACACCACAATCATTCAACCATTGTAACTTGTAAGGACTAGTGTGCGGGGTAGTTGGTAACTTCAAGAAATTTACCATAGCATTACTTACAACATTCGTACAACTACCACTATCGATCACCAAGGTACACACATTCCCCTTTACAAGACATTTAGTATGGAATAGATTTTCCCTTTGGCTTGGGTCATCTATTGCCTTACTAATCATGACGCGCCTAACCACAAAATTTGGAACCACACACTCCCCTTCTTGCGGATAAACATCTTCACCATCATCACCATCATCATCATGTGGTCCATCATCGATTTCCTCTCCATCTTGAGGTTCGGCCTCATCTTCTCCCTTTTCATGGTCCACCTCCTCACCAAGGTAATACACTCTCCCTTCCTGTAGGATCACATTGCGTCGGTTTGGACATTCATTGGCCTTATGCCCCCAACCTTGGCACTTGAAACATTGGAATCCCTTTGGGTTACACTTGTGAGCCTCTGGTTTTGGAGGAATTTTGGGGACTGTTTTGGGCTCGGGCAGCCTTGTAGTGGCGGGTTGGTCTTTGTTTTTGGGACAACCCGAGGGGGCTTGTCCCCTTGCCTTGAAAGATGATCTCTCTTTAAGTTCCCTTTCAATCTCAAGAGCCGCTTGGAAAATACCATCAACGGTTTCAAACTTGTGAAGTGTTAAATGAGTGGAGATCTCTTTGTTCAACCCACACTTGAACCGGATGATGTTGTGACTGATTTGCTCCCCACGATGATCAAGTTTCAACATGAGTTGTTGAAACTCATCAAAATATGCCATCATACTCTTGTTACCTTGACGCAAACCGTACAATCTAGCAAGCAACTCATGGCGATATCTCTCAGGAAGGTATCGTTGCCTCATCAAATACCTCAACCGATACCAAGGTGGTGGCTGCCCATCAATGAGTTCATTACCAAACCGCTTGACATACTCCCACCAAGTGTTAGCATAACCCTCGAAATAATCTATAGTATAGCAACCCTTCTTTTCTTTTGAGATATCATTATCTTGGAAAACTTTGTTACAAGCCGATTCCCAAGCTAAGTAGGCCTCGGGATCACTTTCACCCTTAAAGATGGGTAGGTTCAACTTGATGGTGTTGATGCCTACATCTCTCTCTTGGTGTCGGTGTCCCCTATCTCCATACCCTCGGTATCTCCTTGGATCTCCACGACCCCTTCTTATCTCCTCCTCCCTCATGTAAGCATCATCAAAGGCTCCATATCCTTCATACTCCTCTCTACCATATCCTTCAAAGGGGGCTGGCCGGTCTTGGGTATTTTGGACTTGATTCGGAGGAATTGGATTTTGTGGCCTTTGGTTTAATGGAGCTTGGAAAGGAGGGTTCGGATTTAGTGGAGGCACTTGACGTCCAAATCCCTCTTGTGGAACTTGAGGAGCTTGGAAATGTATTGGTCTAGTGGGGTCACGATTTGGAGGGAAAAAGGTGGTTTGGCTTGCGGCATTTAGTGGAGCTTGAGGTGCATTTAGCATTTGGTGAACTATTTCGGGGGTGATGGTTGCGGAGGAGGTCCTATCATGCCCATTGGTAGAAACATGTAGAGGAGTAGAAGGACGAGAGTTCCTTTGACTCTCCACTTGTTCTAATCTCCCACTAATAGTCGACACTTCACCCTTTTATCGCTGCCAAGTCCCCTCTCACGGCGCCAAACTCCGTATTCAACCTTTTAAGTGTCCGGGTAACGGCCTCACGAGTGACCCTCATAGAGTCAAGTGCATTAGTATCCACGTTATGGGACATGGTCCCTTCCATTGTCAAGGTCTTACACTCTTTGGATCGCCCCACCCTTGAGTTCCACAAGTGTTGTAGATTGGCTAGTAACCGTGAATCCTTTAAGGTATGAGTAAGCTCTTATCCGGAGTGGATTCTTGTTTGAAGACTCAAAGAATTCTTGTCGGACTAGAACCAAAATCAGCAACGTATTCAAAAGATAAAAGGCACTCAAGTAATCATTGACACGAACAAACGGATTCAAAGGACTAATTGACAACCTAGTAGGAATGTACTAGTTTGTAAATTAGTTCTAGAACCAAGTAAGAAAACCAAGAATCAACAATTAGCAACTAGAAGAATATCCAAAGTTGAGCTTATTAGTGACGTGGCAGCATGCAAATGGGTCTTGGGCCCACACATTTTTTTTTTGGTTACAAATCTGAAATTTCAAGATTTCACACAACTTGTAATGGATGACAATGGTTTTGGAGGGAAGTTAAAGTCTTGTACTCTTTTTCAACTTTTCAAACTCAAAAATGTAAGATTTGACTATACTAATCCCACAAAACAAGGTTCCGTGTTTTAAGGAAAAGTGGTTGTCAAGTCTAGGGAGAGATGTGTGCAAGTCTTCTTTCACCAACAACTTTATGACTTTTGGTCTTACAACATGAACTCAACTTTCAACAAGATGAACAAGTTTATAAGATGAACATCTCAACAATCCCAACACCTTCATGAACACTACATCAACTTCTTCAAGCACATAACACAAAACCACCAATTGTCATCAACAACATACAACCTACGGTCCACCTTTCAAGTCACCACAACAAAGGCCAATTTTTTATTTTTTTTTAAGCTCAACTTTTAGATCTAGACACTTTAGTGTTGGTTTCTAGAAACACACTAAACAAGTAAAACAACACCTTGATCTATACACACAACAATATTCTCGGCCAAAGGCAACAATGGACAGATTTTGCTCCTTTCTTCTTTTTTTTGTTTTGGCCGAGAGAAAGCCCAAGATGGGTAGTGTTGGAACACCACCGGTCTTGCTTTGATACCAAATGATACAAGATCAAGTCCACAATATGAAGATTTCAGCAACAACAACAAGAAGACCCAACAAACACAAGAATTAACAAGTTAAACAACAATGCTAGTGAATCGAAAGAGCCCCACACGGCTTCACTAGACTTCAAGATCTCAAAGACAACAACAACAAGATGATAAAAAGATAGTTAACTTGACATATAATATTCAAGAGACTAAGAACCCTAACATCAAGAAAGGACCCTAAGACTAATGAATATAAACACCAAGTTCTTACTTAGACCAAGAGGAACTCAATGACCTCAAGATCCTTGTTTCTAGCCAAGATACAACACAAGTGTCTCTCTTTTTTGTGGGCTGTTTTGAGAGAGAGAGAGAGAGAGAACCCAAAATGTTACAAGTCTTGTGATTCAAAAATAATAATGGAAGACTCCCCCAAATAACCCTAATATGTTCTATTTATATTACAAGGCAAAATGAAGCAAAATGACTAGCTTGCCCTTTGTCTAGGCTGCCGCCCCTTGGAGTGTAAGTATATTACACTTCAAGGTCCTTCTTCACACTTAAAAACATTTAGATCCTTTGGAGGCTCAATCACCAACTCACACACGACCATTTGCATGAACAAGGCTTGGAGTTTTTGTAATTTCCGAGCTTGGCTTCGTGTGAAAGGTCGTGTACTTGTGGAACTTGTCCCACCCATATCACTCAGTCCTACAAACTGTTAAGTTCGGCGATAGAGGTTTAGGTTCGCTGAACTTTTTGCCTATTACTATATATGAGAGAGAATGTGAGAGTATTGTAGTCCTCACAATGGAATAATTGGAATTTCAATATTTTCAATTTCAAAAATTGTTACATGTGTTTTTTACTTAATTGTATATTGTCCTTTATCATTATCCTTTTTCTTAGAAATTTTCACATGGGCTTTTCTAATTAGTCTATATTAATGTCATAGTAACTTTATGTGAATCTTTTTTTATTTCTTATTAAATTATTTTTTATTTATTTTAAAATATTTACCACGTCTCACTTTTTGAGGATCAAATTATAATCATAATTTTTTTTTAAAAAAAAAAACGATACCAATAGGAGAATTGCAAATTATAATATTTTTTGTATAGTTTTTAAATATTTAAAATTTAATTTTAAAATTGTCAATTAATCTAACCCAATTGTTCTAAGGTTAATCAAATTACCATTTAAAAGATGAAATGTGACAAAATTAAGACAACTTTGAAGACAAAATTTCTTATCGAGTTATAATCATTTTAAATACTTTAAATCATGTTGTTTATAGAAATCGTATGATAGTGTCTCGTATCACTTCTAACTAAGTTTCTTTTCTCTAAAAATTATCGAATTATGCGACTAGAAAACTTTAATGTAATTATGAATCTTTGTGAACAAGGCATGTCTAATATGTCAATATATTATATCAAATAATAAAAAATATACTATAAATTATATATTTTTAATTAAAATATTTAGCATTGTACTGATCCTTTCCGTCATTACGGGTAAGTCTAGCATGCAAAAATTTGGGTTAAGGTTTTTCCTCAATTAAGAGTTAGAAATTTCAGGCTAGGCTAGTCTTGGATGAAATCCGAGCGAGGTTTGGTCTAGGGAAATCCGGGAATGGCTTGGGTAAATGTGAAAAAATTTAATATGTTTTTATGTAAGCTATGACTATAAGGAATCCGTAGGATCTTTCGGAAGTGAATATAAGTAAGTAGAACTCCCGATATCAAACTTGACGTAAAGGGGTTAGTTTGGAAAGTCAGGGTTTGAGGGTGCCTTGTAAAAAAGGCAAAATTGGGAGAGATCTCGAGTTTTTGTCTCACCACACTCGCTATAGATATTGGCAGGCCACTACTACTACGTCGCTATAGCAGGAATTTTCCCGTTATAGCGAGAGTCAGCGTAGGTTATTCCCAACATAGTAGGCGAAACCCACTATAGCGAGGTTGCTATAGCGGGATAGGACTGCTATAGCGGGATATGTATGGATTAATGCAGAAAAAAAACCAAAATGTTTCATTATTTCAACACTTGTTTTGGGAGGGGCTTAGGCGATTTTCGACAAATTCCACTTAATTTTCATCCAAACTCTTCCTAAAGGTAAGTGATTCCTTCCATTAACACGTAGTTCAATTGTCAACTACTAAAATCACTAGTTTTTGGGTTTTGGGAATGATTTGACTTAACCTAGCTAATTTGCTGGAGCAATTAAGTGGATTGGGTAGAAAACCCTTGGGTTTTGGTTAAAGATAGCTAATTTACTCATGCATGTTAATAATTCACTACTGTAACCATAAAATTGGTAGGATTAAGGTGGAATTATGGTGGGAAAACCCTAGAATGAGGGGGGATAATCATTAATTTGGTTGTGGGGTTTTGGGATTAGGTTATAATCCTTAATATTGTAGTTCATTTGGTTGATTATGTGCTATATTTATGTTTTTAGACCACAATCAAGCTGAGGTTGCAAGAAAGGGTATTTAGCTCAAGTTTGTTTTGGGGCTTGGATTGTTGTAGGTGAGGGTTTAATGTAGTTGAAACCCAACTTGTTTTACGTGTGCATGATAATTACTCCTTCGTACAGTCTGTTACAATGCATGTTCAAGGAAAAGGAATGATTATTTGATATTCTAAGTGTTAATCACATGCAATGAACTTATATGAAAACTTTATTGGTTTTACAAGTATTATTGTTATTATCATTGTGGTTGTGATTTCTGTGATATCTATTGATTATTGTGAGATGTACCAATATTTGGACATCTTCTCGGGATGGTTGGTCTAAGGTTGGTAGACACTTAATGTCTGGGATTTGGTACATGGATAAGAGCTCATCCCTTATAGGTCATAACTAGTGGGCGACCATAAGACCCTTAGCATGTACGTACAAGGTACATGTGAGTGTGATGGTTCCTTAAGTGAACCGGGGTTTATGTGGTTACTTGTCATATTAGTCCCTTGAGTGAATTGGGCTTAAGTGTTGACTTGTTATATTGGTTTCTTGAGTGAACCAGGGTTTATGTGTTTACTTGCAATATTTGTTTTCTTGATGTAAATCAAAATTCATGATTATTGCCATAGTTGTCGTTGGAATGGATCCTTGAGTGGCCCGGGTTTAAATTGTAAGGTTGGCATAATTCTATATTGTGTATTTACTTGTGTAATTGAGACATGTTTGATATGGTTGATTTAGTCATGGTTGTTGACTTGGAGTCTTATTGGTAGTCATGGTCTTGACATAACTTGTTATCCAAGTTGACTTGTATTGATTGAATTCTATAATGTTATTGAATAAGATTAAGTGTTATAAACTTGATGTAAGGCTACATGGTAGGTATTCATGGCTATTATTTCTTTACTAAGTTATGGTTGTTCATATGTCTCATTTTGGGTTGGCCGATGACCTTATCGGTACACCGTTATTTCTTGTGTACTGATACTACTACACTTGCTCTTCTTTTGTTGAGTACAGAGAATTTTCTTGAGACTGTTTCAAGACCTCAGTTGTAGAGCGGATAGTATTTAAACTCAAGGGTGAGCTACATCTTTCGGGCTGTCATGAGTTATTCATTCAGTTTCTATCCATTATTTTAAACTTAGACATTTTCAGTTATTTTGGGTTGAATCCGTTTATTGACATTTGTAGTGTTTTGGTACATGGCTTTCAGATTCTAGGAGATTTTTAGGTGTTTGATTATTTCCACAGGATTATCATTTAGATTGTAGATTACATTATCTTAATCAATGCAAAATAACTAGTTTGCCTTATTTTGGCTAAGTGATGGATTTGTTGTTTTGGGGTTAGATGGTTCTCCCATCGAAAATTAGTGTGGTTGCACTCATAGTGACCTTTGGTCATGACAAAGTTGGTATTAAAGTCCTGAGTTTGTTGATCTTATTATACCAAAATGGGTCCAGTAGAGTCTTGTAGAACGGTACGAAGACGTCTGTACTCTTCTTCGAGAGGCTATGGGACTTTAGAAAACTATCATTTATTTCTTCTTTCGTGCTATAACTTGATTCCAATTGGTATCTGCTAACCAAGTTAGTATTTGACCCTCTTCATTCTTTTATCCGCATATGGTGAATACTAGAGCAAATAGAGCCAGAGTTGCAGCCCATGTACCAGTAGCTCCAGCTGCAGAACTGACTGTTCGGGGATGAGGATGCAGAAGTGGTAGGGAAAGGGGAAGAGGAAGAGCAACACCCACCAGGTGTGGAGCTCGGATAGCAGCTGATCAGGACCGTCTGATATCAGTGACACCTCTCCTACCCTAGGATCATTATGAGGAGGTTGAGGAAATTAATAAGGATGTTGTTGAGCAAAAAGAGGTGGCACCAGTTAGGGGTGCAACTATTCCCCCGATGTCTTCTGAGATGATTCAGCAGGTGCTTTATTTTCTGAGTGGATTATTCGGGATAGGGGCCACTCCTGCTATGCCTGTTTATCAATTCCAGGTGTTCAGCCGACTTCTATAATTTCTCCTAGAATGGATGAGGCCTTGGGGACTGAGATTTTCCTTCGTCCGATGTTAGGTCCTATCATGATTGGGACTGAACATGACGTACTGACTAAGTTCCTTAAGATGAAACCTCCTACTTTTGTTGGCTTTGAGATTGAGGATGAATTTGAGTTTATTATTGATTGTTGCAAACGGCTGCATAAGATGGGTATTTTTTAGTAGCACAGTGTTAAGTTTGTTACCTTCGAGCTACAAGGTGATGTAAAGTAGTGGTGGAGGGCTAGTGTAGGTCACCAGCATTGCCTCTATTGACATAGGCTCAATTTCATACCCTATTTTTAAAGAAGTATGTGCCCCATGCTTTTCGTGATCGCAAGAAGGATGAGCTTCTAGCCCTTGAGCAGGGCAATTTGTGGCCTATGAGGCTAAGTTTCATGCTTTGTCCCATTATGCAACTCAATTACTTAGTACAAAGGATAAAAGGATTCAGTTGTTTATGAAAGACATGAACACTGACTTGCAAGTTTTGATTGTTCACATGACTTCTATCAGAAAGACCTTTAACGAGGTTCCTGAATATGTGAAAATGGTAGAAGGGGTAAAACAGGTTGGTCTGGCAAAGGTGCTCGCAAAGAAGTCCCAGAATGTGGGTAACTTTGGCAGTTCTTATTCTAGGTGATACAAGATCAAATCCACAACACACAAATATACAACAACCAGCCACAAAATCAGCCAACCAACACAAGATTAACAAGTTGAACAACAATGCTAGTGAATCGAAAGAGCCCCACACGGCTTCACTAGACTTCAAGATCACAAACACAACAACAACAAGATAATAAAAAGATAGTTAACTTGACATATAATATTCAAGAGGCTAAGAACCCTAACATCAAGAAAGGACCCTAAGACTAATGAATATGAACACCAAGTTCTTACTTAGACCAAGAGGAACTCCATGACCTCAAGATCCTTGTTTCTAGCCAAGATACAACACAAGTGTCTCTCTTCTTGTGGGCTGTTTTAGAGAGAGAGAACCCAAAATATTACAAGTCTTGTGATTCAAAATAATAATGGAAGAACTACCCAAATAACCCTAACATGTTCTATTTATATTACAAGGCAAAAATGAGGCAAAATGACCAGCTTGTCCCTAAGCCCTTGGGCGGCCTTGGAGTGTACATTTATTACACTACAAGGTCCCTCTTCACACTTGAAAACATTTAGATTATTAGATGAATCAATCACCAACTCACACACGGTCATTTGCATGAACAAAGCTTAGAGTTTTTATAATTCCCGAGCTTGGCTTCGTGTGAATGGTCGTGTACTTGTTGGACAGCTTGTCCCACCCGTATCATCCTTTCCATCTTGAGAGGAATTTGACCTCAAATTTAGCATTTGGTCCTCTTCAACCGCCTCCACGAGAGAAAGATCACAAACATTAAAAGTGTTGTGCACTTGGTATTCCGGTGGAAGGTCAATCTTGTAGGCGTTGTCATTGATTTTCTCAAGTAATTGGAATGGACCATCACCCCTTGGCATCAATTTGGACTTTCTTTGAGATGGAAACCGATCCCTCCGAAGATGCACCCACACCCAATCTCCCGGTTCAAGAATGAGTTTCTTTCTCCCCTGGTTGGCCCTCCTTGCCATTTCTTGGTTTTTCTTCTCAAGTTGGAGTCGCACCTTCTCATGTAACTTCTTCATAGAATCTGCCTGCTTGCTTCCATCTAAGCTAATCATGAGATCACTTGGCAAAGGCGTTAAATCCAAAGGGTTGAGGGGGTTGAGGCCGTATACACACTCAAAGGGAGTCATTCCCGTACTTGAGTGTATGACACGGTTATAGGCAAACTCAATCAATGGTAAGTGCTCTTCCCAAGAAGTCATTTTTCCCTTAACCATGGAACGTAGCATAGCACCCAAAGTCCTATTTACTACTTTCGTTTGGCCATCGGTTTGTGGGTGGCAGGACGTAGAAAACAACAACTTGGTACCAAGCCTACCCCACATGGATTTCCAAAAGTGGCTTAGGAACTTAGAGTCCCTATCACTCACAATGGTCCTCGGGACACCATGCAATCTAACAACATTATCAACAAATAACGAGGCCACGCTAGGGGCTTCATCACATTTAGAGCAAGGAATAAAGTGCGCCATTTTAGAAAACCGGTCGACTAAAACAAAAATACTATCCCGACCTCGTCGAGTCCTTGGCAGCCCCAACACAAATCCATAGATATATTAAGCCAAGGACGTAGAGGAGTGGTCAGCGGGGTGTACAACCCGTGAGGTAGGAGCCGAGATTTGGCACTCTTGCATTCTACACATTGGCCGCAAATCCTAGTTACATTCTTGCGCATTTTGGGCCAATAGAATTGCTCCTCCAATATTCCGAAGGTCTTTTCGACCCCAAAATGACCCATTAGACCTCCATCGTGTGCTTCCCTCACAAACAATTCTCTCCAAGAGCTAGAGGGCACACACAATCGTCTACCTTTAAATAAGTAACCATCAAACTTGGCATAGGGATTTGAACCCCTAGCCGAATCCCACTTGTCCCTACCCAAGTCTTCGCATTCCCTAAAGATAGGAGCAAAGTGAGGGTCCTTGGGATACAACTCTCGTAAACTCTCAAAACCCATCAATTTTGTTGACAAAGTGGACACAAGAGCATGTTTTCTAGACAAAGCATCGGCTACTACATTGTCCTTACCCTTTTTGTATTGGATAACATAAGGGAAGGTGTCAAGAAACTCAATCCATTTAGCATGCCGTTTGTTAAGCTTGTCTTGGGCCCGAAGATGCTTTAAGGATTCATGGTCCGTTCGGATCACGAACTCCTTAGGCCATAAGTAGTGTTGCCAAGTGGCCAAGGCTCTAATCAAGGCATATAACTCTAAATCATACGTGGAGTAGTTTAGAGTTGCTCCTTTGAGCTTTTCGCTAAAATAAGCAATGGGTTTCAAATCTTGCATCAAAACAGCCCCTATGCCTACTTTACTCGCATCGCACTCGACTTCGAAGGTCTTATCAAAGTTGGGGAATTGTAACAAGGGTGCGGAGATGAGCATAGCTTTCAAGGCTTCAAAGGCCTTAGCTTGCTCGACACCCCACTTGAAGGGTTGTTCTTTCCGAATGACCTCGGTCAAGGGGGTAGCTATGGTGCTAAATCCTTTGACAAACCTTCTATAAAAATTAGCCAACCCGTGGAAGCTTCTTACTTCTCCAACGGTTTGTGGGATTGGCCAATTTTTGATAGCATTTATCTTGGATTCATCCACTTCGACCCCTCTTGAACTAACAACAAAATCCAAGAAAACAACTTCATTAACACCAAAAGAGCACTTTTCCAGATTTGCATACAATTTTTCCTTTCTAAGGACATCAAGCACACATTGTAAATGCATCACATGCTCTTCTAAAGACTTGCTATACACCAAGACATCATCAAAGTAGACAACAACAAACTTTCCAATAAATGGCCTCATCACATGATTCATTAGCCTCATAAAAGTACTTGGAACGTTTGTTAGGCCGAAAGGCATAACCATCCATTCATAGAGACCAAACTTGGTCTTGAAGGCAGTTTTCCATTCATCACCGAGTTGCATTCTTATTTTGTGATAGCCACTCCTTAAATCAATTTTGGAAAACAAACATGAACCATTCAATTCATCTAGCATGTCATCTAACCAAGGAATAGGGTGGCGATATTTTACCGTAATTTTGTTGATGGCGCGACAGTCCACACACATGCGCACATTCCATCTTTTTTGGGAACTAATAGCACCGGAACCGCGCACAGACTCATGCTCTCCTTGACATACCCTTTGTTGAGGAGCTCCTCAACTTGACGTTGCAATTCCTTGGTGTCCGTAGGGTTGCTCCTATAAGCCGGTTTGTTTGGCAATTGTGATCCCGACACAAAGTCAATTTGGTGATCGATTCCCCGAAGAGGGAGCAATCCTTGCGGAAGTTCCTTAGGAAATACATCCTCATAATCCTGCAACACACAAGAAATCAAAAGGGGAAATGGAAGAATTAGTGGGGTTAGTATTAAAACAATGAGCCAAGAGTAACATAGGCGTGTACTCATCATGATCCACGAAGAGTTCCTTTTTCCTAGCCAACATCACTATATTTTCCGTCTCTTTTGCCGTCGGGGCAGCCTTGGATGCCCCCACTACCCCACCTACGGAATTCCCTCCCTTTTCTCCCTTTTCAGATTCTTTTCCCTTTTCCTTCAATTCCCTTGCCTTGAAAGATGATCTCTCTTTAAGTTCCCTTTCAATCTCTAGAGCCACTTGGAAAATACCATCAACGGTATCAAACTTGTGAAGTGTTAAATGAGTGGAGATCTCTTTGTTCAACCCACACTTGAACCGAATGATGTCGTGACTGATTTGTTCCCCACGATGATCAAGTTTCAACATGAGTTGTTGAAACTCATCAAAATATGCCATCATACTCTTGTTACCTTGACGCAAGTCGTACAATCTAGCAAGTAACTCATGGCGATATCTCGCGAGAAGGTATCGTTGCCTCATCAAGTACCTCAACCGATACCACGGTGGTGGCTGCCCATCAATTAGTTCATTACCAAACCGCTTGACATACTCCCACCAAGTGTTAGCATAACCCTCAAAATGAGCTATAGCATAGCAACCCTTCTTTTCTTCCGAGATATCATTAACTTGAAAAACTTTGTCACAAGCCGATTCCCAAGCTAAGTAGGCCTCAGGATCACTTTCACCTTTAAAGATGGGTAGGTTCAACTTGATGGTGTTGATGCCTACATCTCTTTCTTGGTGTCGATATCCCCTTTCTCCATACCCTCGGTATCTCCTTGGATCTCCACGACCCCCTCTCATCTCCTCCTCCCTCATGTAAGCATCATCAAAGGCCCCATATCCTTCATACTCCTCTCTACCATATTCTTCAAAGTGGGCTGGACGGTTTTGGGCATTTTGGACTTGATTTGGAGGAATTGGGTTTTGTGGAGGTGGTGGTCTTTGATTTAATGGAGCTCGAAATGGAGGATTCAGATTTGGCGGAGGTACTTGACGTCCAAATCCCTCTTGTGGGACTTGAGGAGTTTGGAATTGCATCGGTCTAGTGAGGTCTCGATTTGGAAGGAAAGGAGTGGTTTAGCTTGCGGCATTTAGTGGAGCTTGAGATGTATTTAGCATATGGTGCAATGTTTCGGGAGTGATGGTTGCGGAGGAAGTTCTATCATGCCCATTGGTAGAAACATGTAGAGGAGTAGAAGGGTGAGAGTTCCTTTGACTCTCCACTTGTTCTAATCTCCCACTAATAGTCGACACTTCTCCCTTGATTGCTGCCAAATCCCCTCTCACGGCCCTAAACTCTGTATTCAACCTTTCAAGTGTTCGGGTAACGGCCTCAAGAGTGACCCTCATAGAGTCAAGAGCATTAGTATCCATATTTTGGGACATTGTCCCTTCCATTGCCAAGGTATTACACTCTTTAGATCACCTCACAATTGAGTTCCACAAGTGTTGTAGATTGGCTAGTAACCCGTGAATTCTTTAAGGTATGAGTAAGCTCTTATCCGGAGTGGATTTTTGTTTGAAAACTCAAAGAATTCTTGTCGGACTAGAACCAAAAACAGCAACGTGTTCAAAAGATAAAAAGGCACTCAAATAATCATTGACACGAACAAACGGATTCAAAGGACTAATTGACAACCTAGTAGGAATGTACTAGTTTGTAAATTAGTTCTAGAACCAAGTAAGGAAACCAAGAATCAACAATTAGCAACTAGAAGATTATCCAAAGTTGAGCTTATTAGTGACGTGGCAGCATGTAATTGGTCTTGGGATACAACTCTCTTAAACTCTCAAAACCCATCAATTTGGTTGACAAAGTGGACACAAGAGCATGTTTTCTAGACAAGGCATCGGCTACTACGTTGTCCTTACCCTTTTTGTATTGGATAACATAAGGGAAGGTCTCAAGAAACTCAATCCATTTGGCTTGCCGTTTGTTAAGCTTGTCTTGGGCCCGAAGATGCTTTAAGGATTCACGGTCCGTTCGGATCACGAACTCCTTAGGCCATAAGTAGTGTTGCCAAGTGGCTAAGGCTCTAATCAAGGCATACAACTCTAAATCATACGTGGAGTAGTTTAGAGTTGCTCCTTTGAGCTTTTTGCTAAAGTAAGCAATGCGTTTCAAATCTTGCATCAAAACAGCCCCTATGCCTACTTTATTCGCATAGCACTCAACTTCGAAGGTCTTATCAAAATCGGGCAATTGTAACAAGGGTGCGGAGATGAGCATAGCTTTCAAGGCTTCAAATGCCTTAGCTTGCTCGACACCCCACTTGAAGGGTTGTTCTTTCCGAATGACCTCGGTCAAGGGAGCGGCTATGGTGCTAAATCCTTTGACAAACCTTCTATAAAAACTAGCCAACCCGTGGAAGCTTCTTACTTCTCCAACGGTTTGTGGGGTTGGCCAATTTTTGATAGCATTTATCTTGGATTCATCCACTTCGACCCCTCTTGAACTAACAACAAAACCCAAGAAAATAACTTCATTAACGCCAAAAGAGCACTTTTCCAGATTTGCATACAATTTTTCCTTTCTAAGGACATCAAGCACACATTGTAAATGCATCACATGCTCTTCTAAAGACTTGCTATACACCAAGACATCATCAAAGTAGACAACAACAAACTTTCCAATAAATGGCCTCATCACATGATTCATTAGCCTCATAAAAGTACTTGGAGCATTTGTGATACGGGTGGGACAAGCTCCACAAGTACACGACCTTTCACACGAAGCCAAGCTCGGGAGTTACAAAAACTCCAAGCCTTGTTCATGCAAATGGCCGTGTGTGAGTTGGTCATTGAACCCCCAAAGGATCTAAATGTTTTAAGTGTGAAGTGGGACCTTGGAGTGTAAGAAACTTACACTCCAAAGGGGCGGCAGATTGGAGAAGGGCAAACTAGTCTTTTTGGCTTCATTTTACCTTGTAATATAAATAGAACACATTAGGGTTATTTTGAGTAGTTCTTCCATTTTGACATTTGAATCACAAGACTTGTAACACTTAGGGTTCTCTTTCTCTCTCAAAACAGTCCACAAAGGAGAGGGATACTTGTGTTGTATCTTGGCTAGAAACAAGGATCTTG
This sequence comes from Capsicum rhomboideum, assembly GCA_031232105.1. NCBI lineage: Eukaryota > Viridiplantae > Streptophyta > Magnoliopsida > Solanales > Solanaceae > Capsicum > Capsicum rhomboideum. The sequence continues at coordinate 61,455,871 of CP124718.1, forward strand.
AGGTCATTGAGTTCCTCTTGGTCTAAGTAAGAACTTGGTGTTTATATTCAATAGTCTTAGGGTCCTTTCTTGATGTTAGGGTTCTTAGTCTCTTGAATATTATATGTCAAGTTATCTATCTTTTATTATCTTGTTGTTGTTGTCTTTGAGATCTTGAAGTCTAGTGAAGCCGGGTGGGGCTCTTTCGATTCACTAACATTGTGTTCAACTTGTTAAATCTTGTGTTTGTTGGATTCTCTTGTTGTTGGTTGGCTGGTTTTCGTGGCTGATTGCTGAATATTGTTTGTTGTGGACTTGATCTTGTATCATTTGGTATCAAAGCAAGACCGGTTGTGTTCCAACACAACCCATCTTGGGCTTGTTCTTGGATTAAACAAACAAAAAAATTTCTGAAATCTGTTCATAGAAGACAAAACCGAGAATGTTGTTGTATGTTTAGATCTAGGTGTTATTTTGCTTGTTTAGTGTGTTTCTAGTGTTGGTTTCTTTCTCACCCACACTCAAGTATCTAGATCTAAAAGTTGAGCTTGAAAACTTGACCATTGTTGTGGTGACTTAAAGTGGCTGAAAGTTGTATGTTGTTGATGACAAAAATTGATGGTTGTGTGTTATGTGCTTGAAGAAGTTGATGAAGGTGTTCATCTTTTAAACTTGTTCATCTTGTTCATCTTGTTGTGTTCAAGTTGCAACACAAGTCATAAAGTTGTTGGTGAAAGACTTGCACCCATCACTTCCTAGTCCTTTCAACCACTCTTCCCTAATTCAAGGAGCCTTGTTTTGTGGGACTAGTTAGTCAAACATCACCCTTTGAGTTTGAAAGGTTGAAAAGGCTACAAGACTATTATTTCCCTCCAAAACACATTGTCATCCATCACAAGTTGTATGAATATTGAATTTCAGATTTGAGACACAAAAAATAAAAAAATATACCTATAAGTTATATATACAAACCGTGTGGGCCCAAGGTCAATTGCATGCTGCCACGTCACCCTTAAGCTCAACTTTGGATATTATTCTAGTTGCTAATTGTTGATTCTTGGTTTCCTTTACTTGGTTCTAGAACTAATTAACAAACTAGTACATTCCTACTAGGTTGTCGATTAGTCCTTTGAATCCGTTTGTTCGTGTCAACGATTACTTGAGTGCCTTTTTATCTTTTGAATACGTTGCTGTTTTTGGTTCTAGTCCGACAAGAATTCTTTGAGTCTTCAAACAAAAATCCACTCCGGATAAGAGCTTACTCATACCTTAAAGGATTCTCGGTTAGCGTGTAGTGATCTAAAGAGTATAATACCTTGACAATGGAAGGGACCACGTCCCATAACGTGGATACTAATGCACTTGACTCTATGAGGGTCACTCTTGAGGCCGTTACCCGGACACTTGAAAGGTTGAATTCGAAATTTGGGGCCGTGAGAGGGGACTTGGCAGCCATCAAGGGAGAAGTGTTGACTATTAGTGGGAGATTAGAACAAGTGGAGAGTCAAAGGAACTCTCGTCCTTCTACTCCTCTACATGTTTCTACCAATGGGCATGATAGGACTTCCTCCGCAACCATCACCCCCAAAACAGTCCACCAAATGCTAAATGCACCTCAAGCTCCACTAAATGTCGCAAGCCAAACCACCTTTTTCCCTCCAAACCGTGACCCAGCTAGACCAATACATTTCCAAGCTCCTCAAATTCCACAAGAGGGATTTGGACGTCAAATTCCACCACTAAATCCGAACCTTCCATTCCAAGCTCCATTAAACCAAAGACCACCACCTCCACAAAATCCAATACCCCCAAATCAAATTCCAAATATCCAAAACCGGCCAGCCCACCTTGAGGAGTATGGTAGGGAGGAGTATGAAGGGTACGGGGCCTTTGATGATACTTACATGAGGGAGGAGGAGGTGAGAGGGGGCAGAGGAGTTCAACGGAGATACTGTGGATATGAATAAAGAGGAAACCGACACCATGAGAGGGATGTAGGCATCAACACCATCAAGTTGAGTCTACCTCTCTTTAAGGGTGAAAGTGACCCCGAGGCATACTTAGCTTGGGAATCGGCTTGTGACAAAGTCTTCCAAGTTAATGATATCTCGGAAGAAAAGAAAGGAAGTTATGCTATAGCTCACTTTGAGGGTTATGCTAACACTTGGTGGGAGTACGTCAAGCGGTTTGGTAATGAACTAGTTGATGGGCAGCCACCACCTTGGTATCGGTTGAGGTACTTGATGAGGCAACGATACCTTCCCGAGAGATATCGCCATGAGTTGCTTGCTAGATTGTATGGCTTGCGTCAAGGTAACAAGAGTGTGATGGCATATTTTGATGAGTTTCAACAACTCATGTTGAAACTTGATCATCGTGGGGAGCAAATCAGTCACGATATCATCCGATTCAAGTGTGGGTTGAACAAAGAGATCTCCACTCATTTAACCCTTCACAAGTTTGAAACCGTTGACGGTATTTTCCAAGCGGCTCTTGAGATTGAAAGAGAACTTAAAGAGAGATCATCCTTCAAGGCAAGGGGACAAGCCCCCTCGGGTTGGCCCAAAAACAAGGACCAACCCGCCACTACGAGGCTGCCCGAGCCCAAAACAGTCCCCAATTCCCTCCAAAACCGGAGGCTCACAAGTATCCTAACCCAAAGGGATTCCAATGTTTCAAGTGCCAAGGTTGGGGGCATAATGCCAATGAATGTCCAAACCGGTGCAATGTGATCCTACGGGAAGGGAGAGTGTATTACCTTGGTGAGGAGGTAGGTCCCAAAAGGGGAGAAGATGAGGCCGAGCCTCAAGATGGAGAGGAAACCGATGATGGACCACATGATGATGATGGTGATGATGGTGAAGATGTTTATCCACAAGAAGGGGAGTGTGTGGTTCCAAACTTTGTGGTTAGGCGTGTCATGATTAGTACGGCAGTAGATGACCCAAGCCAAAGGGAAAATCTCTTCCATACTAAATGTCTTGTAAAGGGGAGTGTGTGTACCTTGGTGATCGATAGTGGTAGTTGTACAAATGTTGTAAGTAATGCTATGGTAAACTTCTTGAAATTACCAACTACCCCGCACACTAGTCCTTACAAGTTACAATGGTTGAATGATTGTGTTGAATTAAGGGTCGCAAGGTAATGCGTGATACGGTTTAAGGTGGGAAACTACCACGATGAAGTGCTTTGTGATGTGATACCAATGCAAGCATGTCACTTGTTGCTAGGTAGACCATGGCAATATGATAGGTCTACCAAACATGATGGGAGGACCAATTGATATACACTTGAGAAGGATGGTCGAAAGGTTACACTTCACCCTCTTTCACCTTCCCAAGTAAATGAGTGGCATCAAAGGATGAGAGAATTGAAGGAAAAGGGAAGGGAATCCGAGAAGAAAGAGAAGGGAGGAAATTCCGTAGGTGGGGCAGTGGGGGCATCCAAGGCTGCCTCAACGACAAAGGGGACGGGAAACATGGTGATGTTGGTTAGGAAGAAGGAACTCTTCGTGGATCATGATGAGGACACACCTATGTTACTCTTGGCTCATTGTTTTAATACTAACCCCACTAATTCTTCCATTTCTCCTTTGATTTCTTGTGTGTTGCAGGATTATGAGGATGTATTTCCTAAGGAACTTCCGCAAGGATTGCCCCCGCTTCGAGGAATTGAGCACCAAATTGACTTTGTGCCGGGATCACAACTGCCAAACAAGCCGTCTTATAGGAGCAACCCTACGGACACCAAGGAATTGCAACGTCAAGTTGAGGAGCTCCTCAACAAAGGGTATGTCAAGGAGAGCATGAGTCCGTGCGCGGTTCCGGTGCTATTAGTGCCCAAAAAGGACGGAACGTGGCGCATGTGTGTGGACTACTGGGCCATCAACAAAATTACGGTAAAATATCACCACCCTATTCCTCGGTTAGATGATATGCTAGATGAGTTGAATGGTTCATGTTTGTTTTCCAAGATTGATTTAAGGAGTGGCTATCACCAAATAAGAATGCAACCCGGTGATGAATGGAAAACCGCCTTCAAGACCAAGTTTGGTCTCTATGAATGGATGGTTATGCTATTCGGCCTAACAAATGCTCCAAGTACTTTTATGAGGCTAATGAATCATGTGATGAGGCCATTTATTGGAAAGTTTGTTGTTGTCTACTTTGATGATGTCTTGGTGTATAGTAAGTCTTTAGAAGAGCATGTGATACATTTACAATGTGTGCGTGATGTCCTTAGAAAGGAAAAATTGTATGCAAATCTGGAAAAGTGCTCTTTTGGCGTTAATGAAGTTATTTTCTTGGTTTTTGTTGTTAGTTCAAGAGGGGTCGAAGTGGATGAATCCAAGATAAATGCTATCAAAAATTGGCCAACCCCACAAACCGTTGGAGAAGTAAGAAGCTTCCACGGGTTGGCTAGTTTTTATAGAAGGTTTGTCAAAGGATTTAGCACCATAGCAGCCCCCTTGACCGAGGTCATTCGGAAAGAACAACCTTTCAAGTGGGGTGTTGAGCAAGCTAAGGCATTTGAAGCCTTGAAAGCGATGCTCATCTCCGCACCCTTGTTACAATTGCCCAACTTTGATAAGACCTTCGAGGTCGAGTGTGATGCGAGTAAAGTAGGCATAGGGGCTGTTTTGATGCAAGAATTGAAACCCATTGCTTACTTTAGCGAAAAGCTCAAAGGAGCAACTCTAAACTACTCCACGTATGATTTAGAGTTGTATGCCTTGATTAGAGCCTTGGCCACTTGGCAACACTACTTATGGCCTAAGGAGTTCGTGATCCGAACGGACCATGAATCCTTAAAGCATCTTCGGGCCCAAGACAAGCTTAAAAAATGGCATGCCAAATGTATTGAGTTCCTTGAGACCTTCCCTTATGTTATCCAATACAAAAGGGGTAAGGACAACGTAGTAGCTGATGCTTTGTCTAGAAAACATGTGCTTGTGTCCACTTTGTCAACCAAATTGATGGGTTTTGAGAGTTTAAGAGAGTTGTATCCCAAGGACCCTCACTTCGGTCCTATCTTTAGGGAATGCGAAGACTTGGGTAGGGAAAAGTGGGAATCGGCTAGGTGTTCAAATCCCTATGCCAAGTTTGATGGTTACTTATTTAAAGGTAGACGATTGTGTGTGCCTTCTAGCTCTTGGAGAGAGTTGTTTGTGAGGGAAGCACACGATGGCGGTCTAATGGGTGATTTTGGGGTCGAAAAGACCCTCGGAATATTGGAGGAGCAATTCTATTGGCCCAAAATGCGCAAGGATGTGGCTAGGATTTGTGGCCAATACGTAGAATGCAAGAGAGCCAAATCTCGGCTCCTCCCTCACGGGTTGTACACCCCACTGCCCACTCCTCTACGTCCTTGGCTTGATATATCTATGGACTTTGTGTTGGGGCTGCCAAGGACTCGACGAGGTCGGGATAGTATTTTTGTTGTAGTCGACCAGTTTTCTAAAATGGCGCACTTTATTTCTTGCTCTAAGTGTGATGATGCCCCTAGCGTGGCCTCGTTATTTGTTGATAATGTTGTTAGATTGCATGGTGTCCCGAGGACCATTGTGAGTGATAGGGACTCTAAATTCCTAAGCCACTTTTGGAAGTCTATGTGGGGTAGGCTTGGTACCAAGTAGTTATTCTCTACGTCTTGCCACCCACAAACCGATGGCCAAATGGAAGTAGTAAATAGGACTTTGGGTGCTATGCTATGTTCCATGGTTAAGGGAAAAATGACTTCTTGGGAAGAGCACTTGCCATTGATTGAGTTTGCCTATAACCGTGTCATACACTCAAGTACGGGAATGACTCCCTTTGAGTGTGTATACGGCCTCAACCCCCTCACCCCTTTGGATTTAACGCCTTTGCCAAGTGATCTCATGATTAGCTTAGATGGAAGCAAGCGGGCAGATTTTATGAAGAAGTTACATGAGAAGGTGCGGCTTCAACTTGAGAAGAAAAACCAAGACATGGCAAGGAGGGCAAACAAGGGAAGAAAGGAATTCATTCTTGAACCGGGAGATTGGGTGTGGGTGCATCTTCGGAAGGATCGGTTTCCATCTCAAAGAAAGTCCAAATTGATGCCTAGGGGTGACTAGCCTTTCCAAGTACTTGAGAAGATCAATGACAATGCCTACAAGATTGACCTTCCACCGGAATATCAAGTGCACCACACTTTCAACGTTTGTGATCTCTCTCTCGTGAGTGCGGTAGATGATGACTGATACGGGTGGGACAAGCTGTCCAACAAGTACCCGACCATTCACACGAAGTCAAGCCCGGGAGTTACAAAAACTCCAAGCCGTATTCATGCAAATGGCCGTGTGTGAGTTGGTTATTGAACCACCTAAGGGCCTAAATGTTTTAAGGTGTGAAGATGGGCCTTGAAGTGTAATGTTTTTACACTCCATGGCCGGCTGCTCCACATGGCCCATAAGGTCATTTTTGTCTTTCATTTGGCTTGTAATATAAATAGACAAGCCTAGAATTATTTTGCCTTAGTTTTCCCATTGTAATTTCAAGACAAAGACTTGTAATATTTCACTTTCTCTCTCTCTTCCATTGGGAGGCAGATTCGGCCACAAGCTTGCTAGAAGGAAGCTTGTGTTGTGTTTTGGCTAGAAACTAGGGTCTTGAGGTCATTGAGTTCCTCTTGGTCCAAGTAAGAGCTTGGTGTTTATATTCAATAGTCTTAGGGTCCTCTCTTGATGTTAGGGTTCTTAGTCTCTTGAATATTATATGTCAAGTTATCTATCTTTTCATTATCTTGTTGTTGTTGTCTTTGAGATCTTGAAGTCTAGTGAAGCCGTGTGGGGCTCTTTCGATTCACTAGCATTGTTGCTTACTTGTTAATCTTGTGTTTGTTGGGTTTTCTTGTTGGTGTTGCTGAAATCGTGTGATACATACTTGATCTTGTATCATTTGGTATCAAAGCAAGACCGGTTGTGTTCCCACACAACCCATCTTGGGCTTGTTCTCGGATTAAACAAAAAAAAAAAAAAAAAAAAAATCGGAAATCAGTCCATTGAAGACAAATCCGAGAATGTTGTTGTATGTTTAGATCTAGGTGTTATTTTGCTTGTTTAGTGTGTTTCTAGTGTTGGTTTCTTTCTCACCAACACTAAAGTGTCTAGATCTAAAAGTTGAGCTTGAAAACTTGACCATTGTTGTGGTGACTTGAAGTGGTTGAAAGTTGTATGTTGTTGATGAAAAAAAAAAAAATTTGGTGGTTGTGTGTTATGTGCTTGAAGAAGTTGATGAAAGTTGTAAGGTGTTCATCTTTTAAACTTGTTCATCTTGTTCATCTTGTGGTGTTCAAGTTGCAAGACAAGTCATAAAGTTGTTGGTGAAAGACTTGCACCCATCACTTCATAGTTGGCCAACCACTCTTCCTTAATTCAAGGAGCCTTGTTTTGTGGGAATAGTTAGTCAAACCTAACCCTTTGAGTTTGAAAGGTTGAAAAAGGCTACAAGACTATTATTTTTCCCTCCAAAACACATTGTCATACTTCACAAGTTGTATGAATATTGATTTTCAGATTTGTGACAAAAAAAAAAAAAAAAATACATATAAGTTATATATATACAAACCGTGTGGGCCCAAGGCCAATTGCATGCTGCCACGTCACCCCTAAGCTCAACTTTGGATAATTTTCTAGTTTCTAATTGTTGATTCTTAGTTTCCTTACTTGATTCTAGAACTAATTAACAAACTAGTACATTCCTACTAGATTGTCAATTAGTCCTTTGAATTCGTTTGTTCGTGTCAACGTTTACTTGAGTGCTTTTATCTTTTGAACACGTTGTTGTTTTTGGTCCTAGTCCTACAAGAATTCTTTGAGTCTTCAAACAAGAATCCACTCCGGATAAGAGCTTACTCATACCTTAAAGGATTCACGGTTACTAGCCAATTTACAACACTTGTGGAACTCAAGCGTGTGGTGATCTAAAGAGTATAATACCTCGACAATGGAAGGGGCCACGTCCCATAACGTGGACACTAATGCACTTGACTCTATGAGGGTCACTCTTGAGGCCGTTACTCGGACACTTGAAAGGTTAAATTCGGACTTTGGGGCCGTGAGAGGGGACTTGGCAGCCATCAAGGGAGAAGTGTCGACTATTAGTGGGAGATTGGAACAAGTGGAGAGTCAAAGGAACTCTCGTCCTTCTACTCCTCTACATGTCTCAACCAATGGACAAGATAGGACTTCCTCCGCGACCATCACCCCCGAAACAGTCCACCAAATGCTAAATGCACCCCAAGCTCCACTAAATGCCGCAAGCCAAACCACCTATTTTCCTCCAAACCGTGACCCCAATAGACCAACGCATTTCCAGAATTCCCAAACCCCGCATGAGGGATTTGGACGTCAAATTCCACCACTAAATCCGAACCTTCCATTCCAAGCTCCATTAAACCAAAGACCACCACCCCCACAAAATCCAATACCCCCAAATCAAATTCCAAATAACCAAAACCGACCAGCCCACCTTGAGGAGTATGGTAGGGAGGAGTATGATGGGTACGGGGCCTTTGATGATACTTACATGAGGGAGGAGGAGGTGAGAGGGGGCAGAGGAGTTCAACGGAGATACCGTGGATATGAAGAAAGAGGAAATCGGCACCATGAGAGAGATGTGGGCATCAACACCATCAAGTTGAGTCTACCGCTCTTTAAGGGTGAGAGTGACCCCGAGGCATACTTAGCTTGGGAATCGGCTTGTGACAAAGTCTTCCAAGTTAATGATCTCTCGGAAGAAAAGAAAGGAAGTTATGCTATAGCTCATTTTGAGGGTTATGCTAACACTTGGTGGGAGTACGTCAAGCGGTTTGGTAATGCACTAGTTGACGGGCAGCCACCACCTTGGTATCGATTGAGATACTTGATGAGGCAAAGGTACCTCCCCGAGAGTTATCGCCATGAATTGCTTGCAAGGTTGTACAACTTACGTCAAGGTAACAAAAGTGTGATGGCATACTTTGATGAGTTTCAACAACTCATGTTAAACCTTGACCATCGTGGGGAGCAAATCAGTCATGATGTCATCCGGTTCAAGTGTGGATTGAACAAGGAGATCTCCACTCATTTGACACTTCACAAGTTTGATACCGTTGAGGGTATTTTCCAAGCGGCTATTGAGGTTGAAAAAGAGCTAAAGGAGAGGTCGTCGTTTAAGGCAAGGGTACCAGCCCCCTCGGGTTGGTCCAAAAACAAGGGGCAATCCAGCCTTCCAAGGCTGCCCGAGCCCAAGGCCGACCCCAAACTTCCTCCAAAACAAGAAGCTCACAAGTACCCTAACCCAAAAGGATTCCAATGTTTCAAGTGCCAAGGTTGGGGACATAAAGCCAATGAGTGTCCAAACCGACGCAATGTGATCCTTCGGGAAGGGAGGGTGTATTACCTTGGTGAGGAGGTGGGTCCCGAAAGGGGAGAAGATGAGGCCGAGCCTCAAGATGGAGAGGAACCCGAGAATGGGCCATATGATGATGAGGGCGAAGATGTTTACCCTCAAGAAGGGGAGTGTGTGGTTCCCAACTTTGTGGTTAGGCGCGTCATGATTAGTAAGGCGATAGATGACCCTAGTCAAAGGGAGAATCTATTCCATACTAAATGTCTTGTAAAGGGAAGTGTGTGCACCTTGGTGATTGATAGTGGTAGTTGCACAAATGTTGTTAGTATGGCTACGGTTAACTTCTTGAAGTTACCAACTACCCCGCACACTAGTCCCTACAAGCTACAATGGTTGAATGACTGTGGTGAACTAAAGGTCACAAGGCAATGTATGATACGTTTTAAGGTGGGAAACTACCAAGATGAAGTGCTTTGTGACGTGATACCAATGCAAGCGTGTCACTTGTTGTTAGGTAGACCTTGGCAATATGATAGGTCTACCAAACACGATGGGAGGACCAATCGATATACACTTGAGAAGGATGGCCGAAAGGTCACACTTCACCCGCTTTCACCCTCCCAAGTAAATGAGTGGCACCAAAAGATGAGAGAGTTGAAGGAAAAGGGGAAGAAATCCGAAAGAGGAGAAGAGGGAAGGGAAACCGTGGTTGGGGCAGTAGGGTCACCCGTGACTGCCTCAACTTCAAAGGGGGCTGAAAACGTGGTGATGTTAGCTAGAAAGAAGGAACTCTTCGTGGACCATGATGTGGGCACACCTATGTTGCTTTTGGCTCATTGTTTAAATACTAACCCCGCTAATTCTTCCATTTCCCCTTTGATTTCTTGTGTGTTGCAGGATTATGAAGATGTATTTCCTAAAGAACTTCCGCAAGGATTGCCCCCACTTCGGGGAATTGAGCACCAAATTGATTTGGTGCCGGGTTCACAACTTCCAAACAAACCAGCCTATAGGAGCAATCCCATGGACACTAAGGAGCTTGAGAGACAAGTTGAGGAACTTCTCAACAAGGGATACATCAAAGAAAGTATGAGTCCTTGTGCTGTTCCGGTGCTTTTGGTACCAAAGAAAGACGGAACTTGGCGCATGTGCATCGATTGTAGAGCCATCAACAAAATCACTATAAGGTATCGTCATCCAATCCCTAGACTAGATGATATGTTAGATGAGCTCCATGGCTCTTGTTTGTTTTCTAAGGTGGATCTTAGGAGTGGCTATCACCAAATTCGCATGCAACCCGGTGATGAGTGGAAGACCGCATTCAAGACCAAATTCGGTCTATATGAGTGGCTGGTCATGCCCTTTGGCCTTACCAATGCTCCTAGCACCTTTATGAGGCTAATGAATCATGTAATGAAGCCTTATATTGGGAAGTTTGTTGTGGTTTACTTTGATGATGTGTTGGTATATAGTAAATCTATTGATGATCATGTGATGCATTTGAGGTGTGTGTTTGAGGTGCTCCGAAAGGAGAAGTTGTATGCCAACATGGAGAAGTGTTCTTTTGGTGTTGATAAAGTGATTTTCTTGGGTTTTGTCGTGAGCTCAAGGGGCGTGGAAGTGGACGAATCCAAGATAGACTCTATACGAAGTTGGCCAATCCCTAAAACTATTGGAGAAATCCGAAGTTTTCATGGATTAGCAAGCTTTTATAGGAGGTTTGTCAAAGGTTTTAGCTCCATAGCAGCACCCTTGACTGAGGTTATTAGAAAGGACCAACCCTTTAAGTGGGGTGATGAGCAAGCTAAGGCTTTTGAAGCCTTGAAAGCTATGCTCATCTCGGCGCCTTTGTTACAATTGCCCGATTTTGATAAAATGTTTGAAGTGGAGTGTGATGCTAGTAAGGTTGGCATCGGGGCTGTTTTAATGCAAGAAGGCAAGCCCGTCGCTTATTTTAGTGAAAAGCTCAAAGGGGCAACTCTTAATTACTCGACTTATGATTTGGAGTTGTACGCCCTTGTTAGAGCCTTGGGCAATTGGCAGCATTATTTGTGGCCTAAGGAGTTTGTGATACGAACGGACCATGAATCGTTGAAACACCTTAAGAGCCAAGACAAGTTGAATAGGCGTCATGCTAAGTGGATTGAGTTTATTGAGACTTTCCCTTATGTAATTCATTACAAAAGGGGGAAGGAGAATGTTGTTGCTGATGCGTTGTCTAGAAAGCATGTGCTTGTTGCCACTTTGTCTTCGAAGTTGATGGGTTTTGAGAGTTTAAGAGAATTGTATCCCAAGGACCCTCACTTTGCTCCTATCTTTAGGGAATGCGAAGAATGGGGTAGGGACAAGTGGGATTCGGCTAGGGGTTCAAATCCCTATGCCAAGTTTGATGGTTACTTATTTAAAGGTAGACGATTGTGTGTACCCTCTAGCTCTTGGAGAGAATTGTTTGTGAGGGAAGCACATGATGGCGGTCTAATGGGTCATTTTGGGGTCGAAAAGACCCTCGGAATATTGGAGGAGCAATTCTATTGGCCCAAAATGCGCAAGGATGTGACTAGAATTTGTGGCCAATGTGTAGAATGCAAGAGAGCCAAATCTCGGCTCCTACCTCATGGGTTGTACACCCCGCTGCCCACTCCTCTACGTCCTTGGCTTGATATATCGATGGACTTTGTGTTAGGGCTGCCAAGGACTCGACGAGGCCGGGATAGTATCTTTGTTGTAGTTGACCGGTTTTCTAAAATGGCGCACTTTATTCCTTGCTCTAAGTGTGATGACGCCCCTAGCGTGGCCTCGTTATTTGTTGATAATGTTGTTAGATTGCATGGTGTCCCGAGGACCATTGTGAGTGATAGGGACTCTAAGTTCCTAAGCCACTTTTGGAAGTCCATGTGGGGTAGGCTTGGTACCAAGTTATTGTTCTCTACCTCTTGCCACCCACAAACCGATGGCCAAACGGAAGTAGTAAATAGGACTTTGGGTGCTATGCTACGTTCCATGGTTAAGGGAAAAATGACTTCTTGGGAGGAGCACTTACCATTGATTGAGTTTGCATATAACCGTGTCATACACTCAAGTACGGGAATGACTCCCTTTGAGTGTGTATACGGCCTCAACCCCCTCACCCCTTTGGATTTAACGCCTTTGCCAAGTGATCTCATGATTAGCTTAGAAGGAAGCAAGCGGGCAGATTCTATGAAGAAGTTACATGAGAAGGTGCGGCTTCAACTTGAGAAGAAAAACCAAGACATGGCAAGGAGGGCCAACAAGGGAAGAAAGAAAGTCATCCTTGAACCGGGAGATTGGGTGTGGGTGCATCTTCGGAGGGATCGGTTTCCATCCCAAAGAAAGTCCAAATTGATGCCGAGGGGTGATGGTCCATTCCAAGTGCTCGAGAAAATCAATGACAACGCCTACAAGATTGACCTTCCACCGGAATACCAAGTGCACCACACTTTTAACGTTTGTGATCTTTCTCTCGTGGAGGCGGTTGAAGACGACCAAGTGCTGAATTTGAGGCCAAATTCCTCTCAAGATGGAGAGGATGATACGGGTGGGACAAGCTGTCCAACAAGTACCCGACCATTCACACGAAGTCAAGCCCGGGAGTTACAAAAACTCCAAGCCGTATTCATGCAAATGGCCGTGTGTGAGTTGGTTATTGAACCACCTAAGGGCCTAAATGTTTTAAGGTGTGAAGATGGGCCTTGAAGTGTAATGTTTTTACACTCCATGGCCGGCTGCTCCACATGGCCCATAAGGTCATTTTTGTCTTTCATTTGGCTTGTAATATAAATAGACAAGCCTAGAATTATTTTGCCTTAGTTTTCCCATTGTAATTTCAAGACAAAGACTTGTAATATTTCACTTTCTCTCTCTCTTCCATTGGGAGGCAGATTCGGCCACAAGCTTGCTAGAAGGAAGCTTGTGTTGTGTTTTGGCTAGAAACTAGGGTCTTGAGGTCATTGAGTTCCTCTTGGTCCAAGTAAGAGCTTGGTGTTTATATTCAATAGTCTTAGGGTCCTCTCTTGATGTTAGGGTTCTTAGTCTCTTGAATATTATATGTCAAGTTATCTATCTTTTCATTATCTTGTTGTTGTTGTCTTTGAGATCTTGAAGTCTAGTGAAGCCGTGTGGGGCTCTTTCGATTCACTAGCATTGTTGCTTACTTGTTAATCTTGTGTTTGTTGGGTTTTCTTGTTGGTGTTGCTGAAATCGTGTGATACATACTTGATCTTGTATCAATGACCAAATGCTGAATTTGAGGTCAAATTCCTCTCAAGATGGAGAGGATGATACGGGTGGGACAAGCTCCACAAGTACACGACCTTTCACACGAAGCCAAGCTCGGGAGTTACAAAAACTCCAAGCCTTGTTCATGCAAATGGCCGTGTGTGAGTTGGTCATTGAACCCCCAAAGGATCTAAATGTTTTTACACTCCAAGGGGGCGGCAGATTGGAGAAGGGCAAACTAGTCTTTTTGGCTTCATTTTACCTTGTAATATAAATAGAACACATTAGGGTTATTTTGAGTAGTTCTTCCATTTTGACATTTGAATCACAAGACTTGTAACACTTAGGGCTCTCTTTCTCTCTCAAAACAGTCCACAAAGGAGAGGGATACTTGTGTTGTATCTTGGCTAGAAACAAGGATCTTGAGGTCATTGAGTTCCTCTTGGTCTAAGTAAGAACTTGGTGTTTATATTCAATAGTCTTAGGGTCCTTTCTTGATGTTAGGGTTCTTAGTCTCTTGAATATTATATGTCAAGTTATCTATCTTTTATTATCTTGTTGTTGTTGTCTTTGAGATCTTGAAGTCTAGTGAAGCCGGGTAGGGTTCTTTCGATTCACTAGCATTGTGTTCAACTTGTTAAATCTTGTGTTTGTTGGATTCTCTTGTTGTTGGTTGGCTGGTTTTCGTGGTTGATTGCTACATATTGTGTGTTGTGGACTTGATCTTGTATCAGTTTGTCAGGCCAAAAGGCATAACCATCCATTCATAGAGACCAAACTTGGTCTTGAAGGCGGTTTTCCATTCATCACCGGGTTGCATTCTTATTTGGTGATAGCCACTCCTTAAATCAATTTTGGAAAACAAACATGAACCATTAAATTCATCTAGCATGTCATCTAACCGAGGAATAGGGTGGTGATATTTTACCGTAATTTTGTTGATGGCTCGGCAGTCCATACACATGCGCCACGTTCCGTCTTTTTTGGGCACTAATAGCACTGGAACCGCGCATGGACTCATGCTTTCCTTGACATACCCTTTGTTGAGGAGCTCCTCAACTTGACGTTACAATTCCTTGGTGTCCATAGGGTTGCTCCTATAAGTTGGCTTGTTTGGCAATTGTGATCCCGGCACAAAGTCAATTTGGTGCTCCATTCCCCGAAGTGGGGGCAATCCTTACGGAAGTTCCTTAGGAAATACATCCTCATAATCCTGCAACACACAAGAAATCAAAGGGGAAATGGAAGAATTAATGGGGTTAGTATTAAAACAATGAGCCAAGAGTAACATAGGCGTGCCCTCATCATGATCCATGAAGAGTTCCTTTTTCCTAACCAACATCACCATGTTTTCGGTCCCTTTTGCCGTTGGGGCAGCCTTGGATGCCCCCACTGCCCCACCTACGGAATTCCCTCCCTTTTCTCCCTTTTCGGATTCTTTTCCCTTTTCCTTCAATTCTCTCATCCTTTGATGCCACTCATTTGCTTGGGAAGGCGAAAGAGGATGAAGTGTAACCTTTCGGCCATTCTTCTCAAGTGTATATCGATTGGACCTCCCATCGTGTTTAGTAGACCTATCATATTGCCAAGGTCTACCTAGCAACAAGTGACATGCTTGCATTGGTATCACGTCACAAAGCACTTTATCGTGGTAGTTTCCCACCTTAAACCGTATCACACATTGCCTTGCGACCCTTAATTCACCATAATCATTCAACCATTGTAAATTGTAAGGACTAGTGTGCGGGGTAGTTGGTAACTTCAAGAAATTTACCATAGCATTACTTACAACATTTGTACAACTACCACTATCGATCACCAAGGTACACACACTCCCCTTTACAAGACATTTAGTATGGAATAGATTTTCCCTTTGGCTTGGGTCATCTATTGCCTTACTAATCATGACGCGCCTAACCACAAAGTTTGGAACCACTCACTCCACTTCTTGTGGATAAACATCTTCACCATCATCACCATCATCATCATGTGGTCCATCATAGGTTTCCTCTCCATCTTGAGGCTCGGCCTCATCTTCTCCCTTTTCATGGTCCACCTCCTCACCATGGTAATGCAATCTCCCGTCCCGTAGGATCACATTGCGTTGGTTTGGACATTCATTGGCCTTATGCCCCCAACCTTGGCACTTGAAACATTGGAATCCCTTTGGGTTAGGATACTTGTGAGCCTCCGGTTTTGGAGGAAATTTGTGGACTGTTTTGGGCTCGGGCAGCCTTGTAGTGGCGGGTTAGTCTTTGTTTTTGGGCCAGCCCGAGGGGGCTTGTCCCCTCGCCTTGAAAGATGATCTCTCTTTAAGTTCCCTTTCAATATCAAGAGCCGCTTGGAAAATACCGTCAACGGTATCAAACTTGTGAAGTGTTAAATGAGTGGAGATCTCTTTGTTCAACCCACACTTGAACCGGATGATGTCGTGACTGATTTGTTCCCCACGATGATCAAGTTTCAACATGAGTTGTTGAAACTCATCAAAATATGCCATCACACTCTTGTTACCTTGACGCAAGCCGTACAATCTAGAAAGCAACTCATGGCGATATCTCTCGGGAAGGTATCGTTGCCTCATCAAGTACCTCAACCGATACCACGGTGGTGGCTGCCCATCAATTAGTTCATTACCAAACCGCTTGACATACTCCCACCAAGTGTTAGCATAACCCTCAAAATTAGCTATAACATAGCAACCCTTCTTTTCTTTCGAGATATCATTAACTTGGAAAACTTTGTCACAAGCCGATTCCCAAGCTAATTAGGCCTCGGGATCACTTTCACCTTTAAAGATGGGTAGGTTCAATTTGATGGTGTTGATGTCTACATCTCTCTCTTGGTGTCGGTTTCCCCTTTCTCCATACCCTCGGTATCTCCTTGGATCTCCACGACCCCCTCTCATCTCCTCCTCCCTCATGTAAGCATCATCAAAGGCTCCATATCCTTCATACTCCTCTCTACCATATTCCTCAAAGTGGGCTGGACGGTTTTGGGTATTTTGGACTTGATTTGGAGGAATTGGGTTTTGTGGAGGTGGTGGTCTTTGATTTAATGGAGCTCGGAATGGAGGATTCAGATTTGGCGGAGGTACTTGACGTCCAAATCCCTCTTGTGGGACTTGAGGAGTTTGGAATTGCATTGGTCTAGTGGGGTCTCGGTTTGGAAGGAAAGGAGTGGTTTGGCTTGCGGCATTTAGTGGAGCTTGAGATGTATTTAGCATATGGTGCAATGTTTCGGGAGTGATGGTTGCGGAGGAAGTTCTATCATGCCCATTGGTAGAAAGGAACATGTAGAGGAGTAGAAGGGTGAGAGTTCCTTTGACTCTCCACTTGTTCTAATCTCCCACTAATAGTCGACACTTCTCCCTTGATTGCTGCCATATCCCCTCTCACGGCCTCAAACTCTGTATTCAACCTTTTAAGTGTTCAGGTAACGGCCTCAAGAGTGACCCTCATAGAGTCAAGAGCATTAGTATTCATATTTTGGGATGTGGTCCCTTCCATTGCCAAGGTATTACACTCTTTAGATCACCTCACAATTGAGTTCCACAAGTGTTGTAGATTGGCTAGTAACCCGTGAATTCTTTAAGGTATGAGTAAGCTCTTATCCGGAGTGGATTTTTGTTTGAAAACTCAAAGAATTCTTGTCGGACTAGAACCAAAAACAGCAACGTGTTCAAAAGATAAAAAGGCGCTCAAGTAATCGTTGACACGAACAAACGGATTCAAAGGACTAATTGACAACCTAGTAGGAATGTACTAGTTTGTTAATTAGTTCTAGAACCAAGTAAGGAAACCAAGAATCAACAATTAGCAACTAGAAGAATATCCAAAGTTGAGCATATTAGTGACGTGGCAGCATGTAATTGGTCTTGGGCCCACACGATTTTTATTTTTTTTTCACAATTCTGAAATTTCAGATTCACACAACTTGTAATGGATGACAATGGTTTTGGAGGGAAGGTATTCTTGTACTCTTTTTCAACTTTTCAAACTCAAAAGGTAAGATTTGACTATACTAATCCCACAAAACAAGGTTCCGTGTTTTAAGGAAAAGTGGTTGTCAAGTCTAGAAAGTGATGTGTGCAAGTCTTCTCATCAACAACTTTATAACTTTTGTCTTACAACCTTTTGGATCTATTTTATACTTTTGTTGTCTTAAGTTGTAAGAATAGATGAAGAACAAGATGAAAACCACAACAACCTTCAAGAACACAACATCAACTTCTTCAAGAACATAACACAAAAGCCACCAATGGTCATCAACAAGGTACAACAACGGTCCAAGTTCAAGTCACCGCAACAATGGCCAATATTATAAGCTCAACTTTAGATCTAGACACCGTTAGTGTTGGTGAGAAAGAAACCAACACTAGAAACACACTAAACAAGTAAAATAACACCTAGATCTAAACATACAAGCACCAATTTTGGTCAAGCCAAAAGATGGATAGATTTCATTTTTTTTTTCATTTTTTTTTTTTGACCAAGAGAGCCCTAGATTGGTAGTGTAGGAACACCACCAGCCATGCTCTGATACCAAATGATACAAGATCAAGTCCACAATACGAAGATTCCAACAACAACAACAACAAGACCCAACAAACACAATATTAACAAGTTGAACAACCATCATGCTAGTGAATCGAAAGAGCCCCACACGGCTTCACTAGACTTCAAGATCTCAAACACAACAACAACAAGATAATAAAAAGATAGTTAACTTGACATATAATATTCAAGAGACTAAGAACCCTAACCTCAAGAAAGGACCCTAAGACTAATGAATATGAACACCAAGTTCTTACTTAGACCAAGAGGAACTCAATGACCTCAAGATCCTTGTTTCTAGCCAAGATACAACACAAGTGTCTCACTTCTTGTGGGCTGTTTTAGAGAGAGAGAACCCCAAATATTACAAGTCTTGTGATTCAAAATAATAATGGACGAACTACCCAAATAACCCTAACATGTTCTATTTATATTAAAAGGCAAAAAAATAAGGCAAAATGACCAGCTTGTCCCTAAGCCCTTGGGCGGCCTTGGAGTGTACATTTATTACACTTCAAGGTCCCTCTTCACACTTGAAAACATTTAGATCATTAGATGGATCAATCACCAACTCACACACGGTCATTTGCATGAACAAAGCTTGGAGTTTTTGTAATTCTCGAGCTTGGCTTCGTGTGAATGGTCGTGTACTTGTTGGACAGCTTGTCCCACCCGTATCATCAAGTGTCTTAGGGAAAACATTAAGATGTACAAATTGGTCAAGAAGGTCTTGAGCATACTTCCTTCTTCATGGAAAAGTAAAGTAAATGCAATATCAGAGGCAAAGGATCTTCAAACAACAATGATGGACGAACTTATTTGAAAGTTAGAGACGTATGAGCTCAAACGACACCAAGATTCTGAGAGGAGTGAACCCAAAAAAGAGAGGAATTTGGTTCTGAAGGTTGGTAAAAATGACTCAAGTGAGAACGAACATGATAGGGGCTATCTCACTCAGAGATTTCAGAAGATGGTAAGAAGTGGAGCTCTTCAAAACAAAGGAAGCTCGAGCAGGAGATTTTAGGGAAATGAACAATGTCATAAATATGGAAAACTCGTTCATCACATTAAAGAGTGTCCAGTTCTTAAGCAAGACACCAATAAGTTCACCAAGCCTGCTTTCGAAAAGGTCTAGAGAAAGGACCAGGTCTTTGATAGAGCTTGACGAAGAGAAACAACGGATAGGATACTCAAGCAAGCTCTAGTAGACTAGGTAGACTCATCAAGTGAATTCGATGAAGAAATGGAAGGAAATGACACATCCTTGATTGCAGTTAAAGATGAGCTAGCAAGATCTGATTTTCATTCGACTTTAATGGCCAAATCTGATAATGAAGCAGATTATGAGGTAACCTTTATTGATGTTCAAAAAAACTTGAGGAACTACTCTAAGAAGGAGTTAAGATCCTTATCTAATGTATTAATTGATGTTTTTCACAACCATGCTAGCGAAAAGGAGTTTTAGCTAATGAACTAAATGATTTTGAAATAGAGAATATTTCTCTATCCTCAAGGAATTCTGAGCTTAAAGTCAAAATTATAAGGATTAAAGATGAGAACAAAATTTTGAATGAAAAACTCAAGAGGATATCAGGCAAAGTGGTGGCAACTGAGACTATTGCAAGTCTTAAAGAAAAGCTGAAAAAGATCAGTCTAGACTTCAATGCTTCTCTTAAATGAAACAAGGAGCTGGAAAAGGACTTAAAGAGCACCAAGGATAAGTTGGAGAAATCACTGAGTTGGAACGCTTCATCAGAGATTCTTTCTAAGTTGAGCAACAAGAATTCCAACTTCCGAGAAGGGATTTCTTTTGAGAAAGATCATACTTCCCCCAATCCTCAAAATGAGATTATGATAAAAGTTTATGAACTCATTATGGAAAAGATGGTCACTACAAATAAAGCTGTCAGGTTTTTCTCAAAGCACAAAAAGTAAATTTGAAGTTTGCTCAAGTCATCAGAGGCTCTAAGGGACTTGGTCTTCAAACAAAAAAATTAATTCTACCTGGATGGGCTAGAAGAAATCTTATCCATCCTTTTACTAACTCAAGGGGACCCAAACGCATATGGGTTCCTAATCTTTATAAATGATTATGCAGGTGGGAGTGAGAGGTAGTAGTCAAGAAGATCAAAAATTAGCTAATGAATAGTGACTGCTCAAGATACATGATTGGTAGAACTAAAGATCTACTCTCACATAGGAATTCACAAGATGTTTGCGTGTTTTTTAAAGGGATTGGATCAAGGGGTAGTGTTGACCTACAAAAAAAAGATCAGGTTGCTAATATCCTGGTGAAGTTCTAGAAGAGAAATTTTTTTTAAAAAAAATAGGATCGTGAGATATAAACTGCACCAATATCTCTCTCTTGCAATGGATACGAAAAAAAAGTAGGTATATAAAGTAAAGTCTTTTACAGTTCTTAATTCAATCCATGTACCTCTGCAGGTACACATATTTGAGGAACACAGTTTAGGTCAAAACAAGGAGAATGTTTTTCAATAATATGATGGAAAAGCAAACAATGAGGGACCTGGTCTCCCACACGGGTTAGTATTTTTGTATTACCTTTAGAAAATAAAATTGTACACATGTGTTAGATCATATTAGTGTTCCTGCCTCTTACCGAAAGGTGTTGTCTTTTCTCACTTTAACCAAAACATCATCATCCCATCCTGAAAATACACATTGCTTACCCTTCCTTAAAATTCATCTTGATTATTCACTTTTTTTCTTACTCTCCCAAATCTCCAACAACCTTTTTATCAATCAAGAAAAATCCTCCTTCACAGTCAATTCTCAGCTTCAGGTCTCCAAGTTTCTTCTTCAAATTATCATCTCTCAGAAATGTCCTCTGATCAAGACATCGCTACTATGTCATATGTACCTTCCTCTATCCATGTATCCTCAGTCGTCTCTCCAAGTGAAGCCCTAACTTCAAAAATATCCTTACCTACTGAAAATCCAAATTTATCATCCTTAGAATCCAAATCTATTGAAGCCTCCATTCCTAAAGAAAGAGATGTTCCGATATCCTCTCATGAAGATGGAGAAATTCCTTCCGACTTGTTAAAGGAAGTGTGTGAAGTAATGTTTGGAAATGAGGTAGAAGTCTCAAATAAGGAACTAGGAACTGAAGCCTCAAGTCATAAATTGGACTCCAACATTCCTATGATTAAGGATGATCTTGAAAATGTTGATTCCATTCCTACTATCACTCAGGTATTAAAACATGGTAAGCATTCTAGTCCCTTTGATATTTGTCTAGATAAAGATCAATCTAAAGAGTTACTGGGAGTTGGTTCTGGGACTAGTGAGATTCCTTCCTAAGAAACTCAATTAGTGGAAGATTTTGCCAGTGTCATGGTCCTAAATAAAGAAAAGGGAACCTCTCTAACCCTGAGTCTACTCCATCTGATCCCAGATAAAATGAGTCTTTTCTTATTCTTCTTAATGTATTTGATGAAGAAGAGGATGAGTAAGGAATGTATCTTGATGATGTGTTTAAACGAAAATGTACATCATCCTCTATTCCTGGTAATAGAAATTCTATGAAGGGACCTTTTAGCACTATTAGATCCACTGTTAATTAAGTCATGGAGGATGCTATGAGGGAGAATCTAAAATTTACCACCAAAAGAAGAAAGTTGAAAAGGAGTGTTGTTGAGAAGGAAATCTCTACTGCCAAGTTAGTAGAATTAGAAGGAAAAGGTGACTCACAAACTGGAGAAGAATTAGTAACTCCTGCAAAAGAATCTAAATGAAGAAAAAGTGTTTAGAAGATATAATACAAGAAAGGAAAATCTTCTGAAGGATCTTCTGGAAAAACTCCAAAGAGAAAAAGGAGTGAATTTCATGAGAAAGGCACTGAATCTAAATCAAAAAAGAAAAAGGGTGTTCAATGCCCTCCTGAGGATCCCCAGTTTGAGAAGAAAGTGAGAACCTTCAAAATTAAAAGGTTCTAAACAGGCGTGTTTTTTACCCTTCAATATTTGATGAATTTGCAATGGAGTCTCTAGTTATTATGGTTGAGGTACAAGATTGGAAGAATCTATTTGAGGGACCAGATGTGCTATATGAAAAAGAAGTCTAAAACTTCTATGTTGATCTCTTCATTTTTGAAAAGAAGGATAGCCTTGCTGCAACTGTGAATGGGGTGAAGTTTGTTCACACCGAATCAATTCTAGGAGAGCTACTAAAAGTGCCAATGGTTGGAGTTGATACAATTAAGGAGAAGTCTAGATCAGTAGAGTTCCATAACAAAATTGCTAGATCAAAAGGATTCTTGGAGGTACAAGGATGTAGAAAAAGAAAATAAAGCTAGAGTACCAGCTACTATTTGAGTTAGTAAACAAAGTGCTACTCCCCAGAACTGAAGGCAAAACTATTACCTAAATTTTTGATTTGTTTCTTATTGAAGATCTTAACTTGATACAAGATCAAGTCCACAATATGAAGATTTCAGCAACAACAACAAGAAAACCCAACAAACTCAAGATTAACAAGTTAAACAACAATGCTAGTGAATCGAAAGAGCCCCACACGGCTTCACTAGACATCAAGATCTCAAACACAACAACAACAAGATAATAAAAGATAGATAACTTGACATATAATATTCAAGAGACTAACAACCCTAACATCAAGAAAGGACCCTAAGACTAATGAATATAAACACCAAGTTCTTACTTAGACCAAGAGGAACTCAATGACCTCAAGATCCTTGTTTCTAGCCAAGATACAACACAAGTGTCTCTCTTCTTTGTGGGCTGTTTTGAGAGAGAGAGAGAGAACCCAAAATATTACAAGTCTTGTGATTCAAAAATAATAATGGAAGACTACCCCAAATAACCCTAATATGTTCTATTTATATTACAAGGCAAAATGAAGTAAAATGACTAGCTTGCCCTTTGTCTAGGCTGCCGCCCCTTGGAGTGTAAGTTTATTACACTTCAAGGTCCCTCTTCACACTTAAAAACATTTAGATCCTTTGGAGGCTCAATCACCAACTTGCACACGACCATTTGCATAAACAAGGCTTGGAGTTTTTGTAATTCCCGAGCTTGGCTTCGTGTGAAAGGTCGTGTGCTTGTGGAGCTTGTCCCACCCGTATCATCCTCTCCATCTTGAGAGGAATTTGACCTCAAATTCAACATTTGGTCATCGTCAACCGCACCCACGAGAGAGAGATCACAAACGTTGAAAGTGTTGTGCACTTGATATTCCGGTGGAAGGTCAATCTTATAGGCGTTGTCATTGATTCTCTCAAGTACTTGGAAGGGACCATCACCCCTAGGCATCAATTTGGACTTTCTTTGAGATAGAAACCGATCCTTCCGAAGATGCACCCACACCCAATCTCTCGGTTCAAGAATGAATTTCTTTCTTCCCTTGTTGGCCCTCCTTGCCATGTCTTGGTTTTTCTTCTCAAGTTGAAGCCGCACCTTCTTATGTAACTTCTTCATAGAATCTGCCCGCTTGCTTCCATCTAAGCTAATCATGAGATCACTTGGCAAAGGCGTTAAATCCAAAGGGGTGAGGGGGTTGAGGTCGTATACACACTCAAAGGGAGTCATTCCCGTACTTGAGTGTATGACACGGTTATAGGCAAACTCAATCAATAGTAAGTGTTCTTCCCAAGAAGTCATTTTTCCCTTAACCATGGAACGTAGCATAGCACCCAAAGTCCTATTTACTACTTCCATTTGGCCATCGGTTTGTGGGTGGCAGGACGTAGAAAACAACAACTTGGTACCAAGCCTACCCCACATGGATTTCCAAAAGTGGCTTAGGAACTTAGAGTCCCTATCACTCACAATGGTCCTCGGGACACCATGCAATCTAACAACATTATCAACAAATAACGAGGCCACGCTAGGGGCGTCATCATATTTAGAGCAAGGAATAAAGTGCGCCAATTTAGAAAACCGGTCGACTAAAACAAAAATACTATCCCGACCTCGTCGAGTCCTTGGCAGCCCAAACACAAAATCCATAGATATATCAAGCCAAGGACGTAGAGGAGTGTGCTGCGGGGTGTACAACCCGTGAGGTAGGAGCCGAGATTTGGCACTCTTGCATTCTACACATTGGCCGCAAATCCTAGTTACATTCTTGCGCATTTTGGGCCAATAGAATTGCTCCTCCAATATTCCGAAGGTCTTTTCGACCCCAAAATGACCCATTAGACCGCCATCGTGTGCTTCCCTCACAAACAATTCTCTCCAAGAGCTAGAGGGCACACACAATCGTCTACCTTTAAATAAGTAACCATCAAACTTGGCATAGGGATTTGAACCCCTAGCCGAATCCCACTTGTCCCTACCCAAGTCTTCGCATTCCCTAAAGATAGGAGCAAAGTGAGGGTCCTTGGGATACAACTCTCTTAAACTCTCAAAACCCATCAATTTGGTTGACAAAGTGGACACAAGAGCATGTTTTCTAGACAAGGCATCGGCTACTATGTTGTCCTTACCCTTTTTGTATTGGATAACATAAGGGAAGGTCTCAAGGAACTCAATCCATTTGGTATGCCGTTTGTTAAGCTTGTCTTGGGCCCGAAGATGCTTTAAGGATTCATGGTCCGTTCGGATCACGAACTCCTTAGGCCATAAGTAGTGTTGCCAAGTGGCCAAGGCTCTAATCAAGGCATACAACTCTAAATCATACGTGGAGTAGTTTAGAGTTGCTCCTTTGAGCTTTTCGCTAAAGTAAGCAATGGGTTTCAAATCTTGCATCAAAACAGCCCCTATGCCTACTTTACTCGCATCGCACTCGACTTCGAAGGTCTTATCAAAGTTGGGCAATTGTAACAAGGGTGCGGAGATGAGCATAGCTTTCAAGGCTTCAAATGCCTTAGCTTGCTCGACACCCCACTTGAAGGGTTTTTCTTTCCGAATGACCTCGGTCAAGGGGGCGGCTATGGTGCTAAATCCTTTGCCAAACCTTCTATAAAAACTAGCCAACCCGTGGAAGCTTCTTACTTCTCCAACGGTTTGTGGGGTTGGCCAATTTTTGATAGCATTTATCTTGGATTCATCCACTTCAACCCCTCTTGAACTAACAACAAAACCCAAGAAAACAACTTCATTAACGCCAAAAGAGTACTTTTCCAGATTTGCATACAATTTTTCCTTTCTAAGGACATCAAGCACACATTGTAAATGCATCACATGCTCTTCTAAAGACTTGCTATACACCAAGACATCATCAAAATAGACAACAACAAACTTTCCAATAAATGGCCTCATCACATGATTCATTAGCCTCATAAAAGTACTTGGAGCGTTTGTTAGGCCGAAAGGCATAACCATCCATTCATAGAGACCAAACTTGGTCTTGAAGGCGGTTTTCAATTCATCACCGGGTTGCATTCTTATTTGGTGATAGCCACTCCTTAAATCAATCTTGGAAAACAAACATGAACCATTCAACTCATCTAGCATGTCATCTAACCGAGGAATAGGGTGGCGATATTTTACCGTAATTTTATTGATGGCTCGGCAGTCCACACACATGCGCTACGTTCCATCTTTTTTGGGCACTAATAGCACCGGAACCGCACACGGACTCATGCTCTCCTTGGCATACCTTTTGTTGAGGAGCTCCTCAACTTGACGTTGCAATTCCTTGGTGTCCGTAGGGTTGCTCCTATAAGCCGGCTTGTTTGGCAATTGTGATCCCGACACAAAGTCAATTTGGTGATCAATTCCCCGAAGGGGAGGCAATCCTTGCGGAAGTTCCTTAGGAAATACATCCTCATAATCCTGCAACACACAAGAAATCAAAGGGGAAATGGAAGAATTAGTGGGGTTAGTATTAAAACAATGAGCCAAGAGTAACATAGGCGTGTCCTCATCATAATCCACAAAGAGTTCCTTCTTCCTAACCAACATCACCATGTTTTCCGTCCCCTTTGCCGTTGAGGAAGCCTTGGATGACCCCACTGCCCCACCTACGGAATTCCCTTCCTTCTCTCCCTTTTCGGATTCCTTTTCCTTTTCCTTCAATTCTCTCATCCTTTGATGCCACTCATTTACTTGGGAAGACGAAAGAGGATGAAGTGTAACCTTTCGGCCATCCTTCTCAAGTGTATATCGATTAGACCTCCCATCATGTTTGGTAGAGCCAAGGCCTACCTAGCAGCAAGTGACATGCTTGCATTGGTATCACGTCACAAAGCACTTCATCGTGGTAGTTTCCCACCTTAAACCGTATCACACATTGCCTTGCGACCCTTAATTCACCACAATCATTCAACCATTGTAACTTGTAAGGACTAGTGTGCGGGGTAGTTGGTAACTTCAAGAAATTTACCATAGCATTACTTACAACATTTGTACAACTACCACTATCGATCACCAAGGTACACACACTCCCCTTTACAAGGAATTTAGTATGGAATAGATTTTTCCTTTGGCTTGGGTCATCTATTGCCTTACTAATCATGACGCGCCTAACCACAAAATTTGAAACCACACACTCCCCTTCTTGCGGATAAACATCTTCACCATCATCACCATCATCATCATGTGGTCCATCATCGGTTTCCTCTCCATCTTGAGGTTCGGCCTCATCTTCTCCCCTTTCAGGGCCCACCTCCTCACCAAGGTAATACAATCTCCCTTCCCGTACGATCACATTGCATCGGTTTGGACATTCATTGGCCTTATGCCCCCAACCTTGGCACTTGAAACATTGGAATCCCTTTGGGTTAGGATACTTGTGAGCCTCCGGTTTTGGAGGAATTTTGTGGACTGTTTTGGGCTCGGGCAGCCTTGTAGTGGCGGGTTGGTCCTTGTTTTTGGGCCAACCCGAGGGACCTTGTCCCCTTGCCTTGAAAGATGATCTCTCTTTAAGTTCCCTTTCAATCTCAAGAGCCGCTTGGAAAATACCGTCAACGGTTTCAAACTTGTGAAGTGTTAAATGAGTGGAGATCTCTTTGTTCAACCCACACTTGAATCGGATGATGTCGTGACTGATTTGCTCCCCACGATGATCAAGTTTCAACATGAGTTGTTGAAACTCATCAAAATATGCCATCACACTCTTATTACCTTGACGCAAGCCGTATAATCTGGCAAGCAACTCATGGCGATATCTCTCGGGAAGGTATCGTTGCCTCATCAAATACCTCAACCGATACCAAGGTGGTGGCTGCCCATCAATGAGTTCATTACCAAACCGCTTGACATACTCCCACCAAGTGTTAGCATAACCCTCGAAATGAGTTATAGCATAGCAACCCTTCTTTTCTTCCGAGATATCATTAACTTGGAAAACTTTGTCACAAGCCGATTCCCAAGCTAAGTAGGCTTCGGGATCACTTTCACCCTTAAAGATGGGTAGGTTCAACTTGATGGTGTTGATGCCTACATCTCTCTCTTGGTGTCGGTTTCCCCTATCTCCATACCCTCCGTATCTCCTTGGATCTCCACGACCCCCTCTTATCTTTCAAAGGGGGCTGGCCGGTCTTGGGCATTTTGGACTTGATTCGGAGGAATTGGATTTTGTGGCCTTTGGTTTAATGGAGCTTGGAATGGAGGGTTCGGATTTAGTGGAGGTACTTAATGTCCAAATCCCTCTTGTGGAACTTGAGGAGATTGGAAATGTATTGGTCTAGTGGGGTCATGGTTTGGAGGGAAAAAGGTGGTTTGGCTTGCGGCATTTAGTGGAGCTTGAGGTGCATTTAGCATTTGGTGGACTGTTTCGGGGGTGATGGTTGCGGAGGAAGTCCTATCATGCCCATTGGTAGAAACATGTAGAGGAAGAGTCCTATCAAACTCAAAAAGGTAAGATTTACTATACTAATCCCACAAAACAAGGTTCCGTGTTTTTAGGAAAAGTGGTTGTCAAGTCTAGGAAGAGATGTGTGCAAGTCTTCTTTCACCAACAACTTTATGACTTTTGTCTTACAACATGAACTCAACTTTTCAACAAGATGAGCAAGTTTATAAGATGAACATCTCAACAATCTCAACACCTTCATGAACACAACATCAACTTCTTCAAGAACATAACACAAAACCACCAATTGTCATCAACAACATACAACCTACGGTCCACCTTTCAAGTTACCACAACAATGGTAACTCAATGAATATAAACACCAATAATATTCAATAATATTCAAGAGACTAAGAACCCTAACATCAAGAAAGGACCCTAAGACTAATGAATATAAACACCAAGTTCTTACTTAGACCAAGAGGAACTCAATGACCTCAAGATCCTTGTTTCTAGCCAAGATACAACACAAGTGTCTCTCTTCTTTGTGGGATGTTTTGAGAGAGAGAGAGAACCCAAAATATTACACGTCTTGTGATTCAAGAATAATAATGGAAGACTACCCCAAATAACCCTAATATGTTCTATTTATATTACAAGGCAAAATGAAGCAGAATGACTAGCTTGCCCTTTGTCTAGGCTGCCGCCCCTTGGAGTGTAAGTTTATTACACTTCAAGGTCCCTCTTCACACTTAAAAACATTTAGATCCTTTCGAGGCTCAATCACCAACTTGCACACGGCCATTTGCATAAACAAGGCTTGGAGTTTTTGTAATTCCCGAGCTTGGCTTCGTGTGAAAGGTCGTGTGCTTGTGGAGCTTGTCCCACCCGTATCATAACTCGTGTGCCCCAATCAATCTACCAAAGAAAATAATCGAGCATATTGTTAATATATGTGATATGGAGGAACTGAATTATGGGTTAGGGTATGGGTTTTTGCTCTCAAAGGTGTTTGACTATTTTAAAGTAAATACTAACTCAAGGACTTACTCTACCAAGAAACAAACCTTCACCTATACCATTCTAGATAAATGTGAATGTGTTGAAAAGAAAAGAGGTATGGTTTCAACCTCTACTGTGTCATGTTTGATCACTACTCAGGAAAAAATCACCTTGGAGTTAAAGAAAATGACTGGCTTAGTGGCTGAAAAAGATTCTAAAATTGCAGTTCTTAAGGATCAACTTATTCAAGCTACCAAGGAACCTGGAATAGCTTCAGGTACTTCAGCAGCTCTTCAGGCCTAAAATGATCAACTTGTAACTGAAATTACCGAACTAAAGAAGAAGGTTGTTGAGCTGACTCAAAAAATTATTAATATAATCGTGTTGCCCTGAGATGTATTTCCCAACTCATATCTAAACAGTTCTCCTCCTCCTCTTTAGAATTCCCTATATCCCTTCCTTAGTTCAACCTGTTTTGACTCTGGCACTGTGGACTATTTTTAAATTTTCTTTTTGTAAGACTTGGATATTAACTGTGGTT
The DNA here is from genome assembly GCA_031232105.1 of Capsicum rhomboideum. Classification (NCBI taxonomy): domain Eukaryota; kingdom Viridiplantae; phylum Streptophyta; class Magnoliopsida; order Solanales; family Solanaceae; genus Capsicum; species Capsicum rhomboideum. The sequence goes on from CP124718.1 coordinate 61,485,261, forward strand.
CCTGTGTGATTTAATCAAATTTTCCTTGTTTGCATCTGATTCTATGCTTTTCACATCTATGTTAGCTTATGCTTCTTGGGTTATCACTGTTTAGACCTTACTTTATTTTACTATTTATCCTTTTTAATGATGCTAAAAAGGGGGGAATAAATGAGAATAGTGAAGGGGGAACTGGTTCTGTGATTAGTGATAGGGGAACTGGTGTGATTGTGGAACTAGTGTGAGTGTGATTGGGCGTGTTTAGTGATAGAGGGAACTGGTGCTAGGTGTTAGCTTGCATGGTGACAGGGGGAACTTGAAACAGTTGCATGGTGCATGTGATGCAAAGGGATCTATGTTTGTCATCATCAAAAAGAGGGAAAATGTTGGGTTCTAGCCTTGTTCTTAGTATGATTATCATGTTTATGTTTTGATAATTGACAGACCTCATCACTGAAACCTGGTCCATGAATGTTTGGTCGTTTTTATTGTTCCAATGATTGTCTAACCTAGTGGACAGACCAGTTACATAAACTGGTGTCTTAGTATGCGATTTTTTAGCTGCAAGCATTTGTCTTATGTGCCAGTAGTCTAGTACTTTTCTAGACAATGTCAGCACATTAGTGAGACAAATTTTCAGTGGTCCTTCTAGCATCCACCAATGAAGAAGCTTTTCTCCCAATGCTCATCATATATATATATATATATATATATAATTCTTAAGGAGAGAAGCTTAAGCTTTTGTAAAAATCAAAAGGAATTTTCTCAAGCAAAGACCTCACCCGATATTGCAATACTGAACATTTAGAAACTCTTTGACTTATAGTGATAAATTTTTTCTAGTTTCTAGATTGTTTGAGGTTTTGTTTTGATCTTACAATTGTAAACTCACGTCTCATTCTTGAGATCTCAGTGAGTAGCTTATTAAGTGTTTGTGTTCAGATTTGAGATGTTTTTATAGCTAAAGGTAGCTAATGGAGAGCTCATGATAGATGAATTGTGAGGGTGTGTTGCAATAAGGTTATTGCAAAGTTGTAGGAATTAGGAGGTTAATTCCTACATTGTCATAGTTAAAGGTTGCTCGGAGTTTTTAGTGGAGGTTGTTGGTGAAATCCTACTAGGGTAGGTCATGGTGAAATCCACGATAATATTTTGTGTCACTTACTTTCCTACAGTTTATTGTGTTCTTGATTGTTTCTCAATATCCTCATAGAGGGACCAGGAATCAAATCAGGTCCTTATCTGATACAAGCCATATTACCTCAACACCTTTTATAAGAAAGCAAGCATGAGCACTACAAGCACTCCAACGAATATTCATGAAGCAAGATGCCCTTGAACCCATATTTATACCATTAAAGGAGTGTTATGTGTTGGTGATTGCATTCAAGAAGGATCAAGGGTCGTAGGAGAGTCTAGAGGAGCTAAATGATCTTCTAGAGGCATGTGCACCCCAGCATACGCCTACACTTGGTGACCTGCCCCCACACATAAAAGGGCATGTCACATGCACCCTGAGATGTGCTAGCACATGCCCATGTTTTCCCTCATATACATGGACATGTGGCCCTATGTAGCCAATTTGCTGAATTGGATCACTTTTGGGCCCATCTTTGTAATAAATAGCCCATGGCTATAAATAGTAGTATTTTCCCTTGTTCTAGCTTAGATTTTGATAACAATTGCATTTGTAAGACTCTTGAGAGAGCATGAGGGCTTGAAAAAGAATATGTTGAATGATGATTAGAAATGGTGGTTGCGAGGGCATTATGATTCTTTTTTGTTCATCGTAAGAGTTAGGTTCTTCTTGGGAATCAACAAGGGAGGTCTTTTGGTTTAAAACACCCATTGATTACCTTTTTCTTTATCTTCTTGTGTCTATCTATCTATCTCTATCTCTATCCTTTATTTTCTGTATTTTAATTCTATTATTTCTTCTAGTTTTTATGTTTATTTTGTCTTTAGTAGTTTGGATCGTATCATTGATGATTTAAGCCAAATTGCCTTAACACCTTTTACAAGAAGGCAAGAACGAGCACTACAAGCACTCCAATGAATATTCATGAAGCAAGATATACTTGAACCTATCTTTATACCATTGAAGGAGTGTTATGTATTGGCTATTGCATTCAAGAAGGATCAAGGGCTATGGGAAAGGCCGTTCGGGAGTCAAGAGAAGCTAAACGACGTAAGGCATGTGCGCCCCAGCATGCGCCTACACGTGGTGACCTGTGCCTGCACATAGAAGGGTATGTCACATGCCCCCTGAGATGCGCCAGCACATTCTCATGTGTGCCCTCACATGCGTGGGCATGTGGACCAATGCAGTTAATTTACTAAATTGGGTCACTTTTGATACCATCTTTGTAATAAATAGCCCATGGCTATAAATAGTAGTATTTTCCCTTTTTCTTGCTTAGATTTTGATGACAATTGAATTTGTAAGACTCTTGAAAGAGCATGAGAGCTTGGAAAAGCTTATGCTGAATGCTAATTAAAAGTGGTGGTTGCGAGGGCGTTACGATTCCCTTTCGGTCATCGTAAGAGTTAGGTGCTTATTGGTAATCAACAAGGGAGGTCTTTGGGTTTGAAACACCCATTGTTTGCCCTTTTATTTTTCTTCTTGTGTCTATCTATCTATCTCTATCTGTATCCTTTATTTTTCGCATTGCAATTCTATCATTTCTGCAAATTTTTGTGTTTATTTTGTCTTTCATATTTTGGATCGTATCATTTGGTATCAGTGCCCAGCTTAGAATAGTCAGAAAGATTCTAGTATTAGGTGTGGTTTTGAAAAAAATCAAAAAAATCAAAAGGCAAAAATAGTTTTAGCAAAAAACCCAAAAATATTTTTGCGTTTTTGAGTCCTTATTGTAGTTTCAACACTAGATTTGTTTCATTTTGTGTTATCTAGGTCGGAATCTGAATTTTGAGATTTTTTGGAGCGAATTTGAAGAAAACATCATTGTTGGGTTTTGAGTTTTTGAGGAAAGTGAAGTGGTTTTCAGATCTGGGAATTTTGGTGTGGATTAGAAGGTTAAAAATTATCAGAAAGTCTTTCCCACATTAAAGGGAACCTAGATCTGAAGTTTTATTAAATTTTGGGCAAAAATGAGTTAGTTGGAAATTTTGAAGTTCATAAAAAGTTCTTGGTGTTCCTGAGGATCATCAAATCTTCAAGAAGAAGATTCATAAAAAGGTGTTGTTTGGTCCAAGAAAGGGGTAAAACAAGTAAAGATATGTGTTAGTTCCAAAGAAATATTCCAAAAAGGGAAGGCACTAGGAAAGAGAGTACAAGAGGGACCACAAGAAGCTTGAATTTCGGAGGCTCCAGCTGAGTTGTCTGGGCATCTGTGCCCCCCCCCCCATAAGCATACGTAGTTGGGCACATGCTACAGCACATGAGTTGCGCTTGTCAAGAACCAGCCATATTGTTTGTGACATGCGACCCCACATGTATAGGCATGTCGAGACATGCATCCACACTTGAACAGTCCCAAATTCAATTTTGCTCAGGTTCCAACTTTTTAGTTTCAATTTCTTAATTCCTAATAAATTTCTTGACTCCTAAACTAATTAACTAGTACTACAACTATTTAGTTGATTGATTAGTCTTTAAGTCCGTTTCTTTCTTAGTCTATTTCTTTGTGTTCTTTTTTAATTTTTTATTTTGTAGTTAATTCTTTGATTCTAATAATTTTGCTTTAATCGAGTCGTTCGTTCTTCCTTGCACAAGAATCTACTCCAGCCAAAAGTAGTAATCGACACATTGTGTACCATCGAAGTATAAACAATCTTCAAAATTAGCCGATCTAATTGTGAGGCAATCAAAGGTGTGTAAACACGAGTGATTGTGAGACTTTATATTGTTAATGCTAACATTGTTGTTGTCTTTGTTGAGTGAGTTTATTTGCTAGGTACAATGTATTTGGAGAAAGAAACTCAAAATCCCATGAGAAGTGATACATCAAAGTCTATCTAGGAAAATACTGGGGTCATAAATCATATATTGGGAGTGATGGAAGGTCGTTTGACCTCCATGGAAAGTAGCATATCAAGTATGGGTGGTAGAATGAAAAACATTAAGGAGTCCTTTGAGTCCTTGAATTTTACTTCCCAAACCAATCTCCTAGTTTTTCCATCTACCTTTCCCAAGCCTCAAGGAAATGTGGGTACTTACTCCAAGTTCCTTGATAATGAGAGACAAAAGATTGAGAGGTGTAAGAGAGTGCAAAATGGTAACCCAAGAATGGAAAAAGGAGAGTTTTTGAGGAGTGAAGTGAGGGGTTACAATAAGCCCAATATAACCTTGTTGTTTGTCCTACTCTTAGTAAGGATTCTTATGTAGGTACGAGCATGGCAAATGGAGGATCAAATGCACCCAAAAAGAAGATTACCCCTGAAGATGCATTGAATGCCATCCTAGCTAAACTAAACTCTATAGAAATGTTCAATGCATCAAATGTAAGTGGTAACTTGTCTGTGTGTGAGCCTAATACTTCTTTACCATGTGATGATAATATCCATGTTGAGAATGTGGATACACTAGTTAATCCTGTTGATGACTGAATCGACTCTTCTAGAGACATTGATTTATGTCCACCTAGTATTGAAATATGTGCTTTGAATGATAGTACATTATCTTGTGAAAATTGTTTTGATCAACTTGCTTGTGAATCTAGTCCTCGACTTGAGGGTGTGTGTGATATGATTAGTGAACCTCAAGTTAGTGATGATGTTGATATTATTGATTATTTGAATGGGAGTGACTCCTTGAGCATGTCTTTTGATGAAGATCTTATTACTTGCTTTGCTCATAGAGGTGATCATGTGCTTGAAAAAGCTTTGGAAAAAAATAGTTGTCTTCTTGAGAGTGACATTACATGTTTTAATTCTCCATCTTGGATTGATCCTTCTCTCTTTAAGTACAATATCTTATTTGAGAATGCTAAAATCACTCCTAGTGAAGTACCTAGAGGTGAGGATCATGTTAGTGATGTAGCTCTTCTTGAGGGCTATACTAACAACCCACTATGGTGTGACAATATTCCTCCTAAAGACGAAAATCTCTTTTTTAAAGATGATATGGGGAAATATTATAAAGAAATAGAAGGTGGTTTTTGTGTACCGATTATTACTTCTTCTTTAAGTGTTCCAATTCTTGAAATACTCTTGATAATGTTCTTGAGCATAGTAGTGAGCATGTTCTTGAGGACACCTTAGATGAAATCAATTTGTGTGACACTTTTCTTTGCTCTCAACATGCCTTTAACAATGATTATGCTTGTGTGGAGAGTATATCTTTTTGTGTTGGTGGTACCTTTGGGGAAAAAGAGTGTTGTTTAGACCCCTGTATATGGCCACTCTATCCATTTGACCCTGGTGACCTTTCAAATTGTGATAGTTGTGAAATGTACCACTTGGTGCTTGGTCAAGACAACAAGCAAGATTTGGTTGGAGTTGTTGGTCCAATTCCCTATGACGGAGAGTCTTTTTTAAGGATTTATAATCTACTTGACGGGCCAAAGTTGTGTAAAGGAAAGAGCTCCAATAAAGACAAATGTTCTTTAAAGAAAGAGAGTAATGAAATGGTCCACGAGAATTCACCATTGTGTGTTTCCATACTTGACCAAGGCTTGATTACTTGTAGATCAAAAAGTGAGTCTTCTCTTGAAAATAATTGGATGATCAATTCCACTCATGTGATACCTTTCTTTATTACCTTTTTCCATATGATGTTTATTCATGACAATAGTGAATCTACATCTTATGTGAGCATGAATTGTCTAGAAAGGGAGAGTAATGTGTGCTTAAATGCTTTGACTCCATCCTTGTGTATGTTGTTTGCTAAATCACTTGATCATAGTGACACTCTTGTAGAAGAAAATACATTGGATTAACCATCTACGCTTGATTCCTTTCTATACTACCTCTTTTCCTACGATGATGTCCATACTCGTTTTGGAATTGTTTTATTTGGAGGTAGGAATGCCTTTGGTTGGTCCACTTGTTTGAGTGAAAATGCAATGTAGGTCTTTCACATCTTTTACCCTGTGAAACTCATGTGGATTCTTAAACCATTGGTGGCACCATTTTAGGTGTGGTCTCTTGGGGAAATAATGAAATAATTGTGTCTTATGGCTCCTAAAGTGAATGTGTTCTTATCTTTTTGGTTTGTTGATGCCATTGTGACCTTTGTGGTTTATTTACTTCTTGGTATTTCTCATAGCCGGTTCCTTTGCAACCTTTTCAATGAGTTTTTCATGTTAAACACAAAATACGCTTGGTTATATGTTAAGTGTGTACAACCTTGGCATAGTGATAGGAATGATTTTGCTAACCCTAACCCTCATGCCAAGAGGATATTGTTTTTGCTTGTTTTCTCAATAGTTTTGTAAGGTTTGGATTCAAGGTCGAATCCTATTAAAGAAGGGGAGTATGATAAAAGGCAAATTGCCTCAACACTATTTACAAAAAGGCAAGCACAAGCACTCCAAGGAATATTCATGAAGAAAGATGCACTTGAACCTATCTTTATACCATTGAAGGAGTGTTATGTGTTGGTGATTGCATTCAAGAAGGATCAAGGGCCATGGGAGAGGTCATCGGGGAGTCAAGAGGAGCTAAACGACGTTCTGGAGGCATGTACTCCCCAGCATGCACCCGCACATGGAAGGGCATGTCACATGCGCCCTGAGATGTACCAGGACATACCCATGTGCGCCTACACATGCGTGGGCATATGGCCCTATGTGGTCAATTTGCTAAATTGGGTCACTTTTGGGAACATCTTTGTAATAAATATCCCATGGCTATAAATAGTAGTATTTTTCCTTCAATTTGCTTAGATTTTGATGACAATTGAATTTGTAAGACTCTTGAGAGAGCATGAGGGCTTGGAAAAGATTATGTTGAATGTTGATTAGAAATGGTATATGCGAGGGCATTACGATTCCCTTTCGGTCATCGTAAGAGTTAGGTGCTTGTTGGTAATTAATAAGGGAGGTCGTTGGGTTTGAAACACCCATTGATTCCCTTTTTCTTTATCTTTTTATGTCTATCTATCTATTTATATCCCTATCCTTTTTTTCGCATTTCAATTCTATTGTTTCTTATAGTTTTCATTTTTATTTAGTCTTTCATATTTTGGATCATATCATTAATACAGTGGTGGACTCTTACAAACCATCACTTCGGTGGTCATTGGGATAAGTTCTTCCCGTTGTGATAACGAATCAAAGAGGGAAGAACAAGAAGGAAAGAAAACAAAAAAAGGATATGTGGATTAATATCTAAGTATTGAAATTATGGGCAACAAGGGGCTTGATACCCTCACCTCCCAATTGATTCCAACACCCAAACACAAAACCTAGTTTGAATAAATTAAAGGAAACCAAATACCACAAATGGATAACCCTCAAATTAATCCAAACCAAAGAAGTTCAACACCAATCTCAAGATCCCACCAACTAAACACTCACTAATTAACTACTAATTCCTTAAGGGAATATGCTAAGAGGAAGACTAAAATTTAACAATATTGTTCAATATTCATCAAAATCTACATGCCAAATAAGGAATTACCCTATTTATACTAAAGAAATAAAGACAACTAGTTATTACAAATATGCCCTTAATGAGAGACAAGGGCCTTGTTTGGGTCATCTTGTTGTGAATTCTTGAATTTAAAATCTAGCCACTTGCACCAATGACCCCCTTTTCTTCATCCGCTTCACCCCTTTGATTCTTCCACATGTTGTAGATTCTCCATTGACAATCTCCGGGCTTCTCCCAAGTCCCCTTTTGCATAATCATCATTTGTAGACCTTGGAGTTCCCTTGCTTGACTCCGTGTGAAAGGACGTGTGCCCTCCATGCTAGCATCATTCTCCCCTTCTTGAAAAGGATTAGTCCTCGAATCCAAAGGTTCACCTACAACACAAGGAGATAGATCACTAACATTAAACACATTATGAACATTGTACTCACCCGGTAAGTCAACCATGTAGGCATTATCATTGATCCGCTTGAGCACTTTAAAAGGGCCATCTCCCTTTGGACTTAGCTTCCCTCTTCGGACTTGTGGGAACCTTTCCTTGCGGAAATGGACCCATACCCAATCATCCGGGTTGAAGATCACCTCCTTTCTCCCGCGATTCTTCCTCATGGCCACTTTGGAATTGTTCTTTTCGATGGCCTCTCTTACCTTGGAATGAATGTTCATCATCTCTCTTTCCCTTTGTTTGGCATCTAGGCTTACAATAACATGACTAGACAAAGGAGTCATTATTAATGGAAACAAAGGATTAAAACCATAACAAGCTTCAAATGGAGACATCCCAATAGAGGAATGGAAAGACCGGTTATATGCAAATTCAATCAAGGGTAAACGGTCTTCCCAAGTAGTTGGGGTTCCTTTAATCATACACCTAAGCATGTTACCAAGAGTCCGGTTGACTACCTCGGTTTGCCCATCCGTTTGGGGGTGGCAAGAAGTAGAAAACATAAGTTTGGTACCAAGTGTACCCCAAAGACTCTTCCAAAAATGGCTAAGAAATTTGGAATCCCTATCACTCACAATGGTTTGAGGGACTCCATGCAATTTAAGTACATGAATGACAAACAAGGAAGCAACATGAGATGCATCATCACACTTATGGCATGGAATAAAATGAGTCATTTTAGAAAATCTATCCACTACCACGAATATGCTATCATGTCCTCTCTTAGTCCTAGTGATACAAGATCAAGTATGTATCACAAGATTTCAGCAACACCAACAAGAAAACCCAACAAACACAAGATTAACAAGTAAGCAACAATGCTAGTGAATCGAAAGAGCCCCACACGGCTTCACTAGACTTCAAGATCTCAAAGACAACAACAACAAGATAATGAAAAGATAGATAACTTGACATATAATATTCAAGAGACTAAGAACCCTAACATCAAGAGAGGACCCTAAGACTATTGAATATAAACACCAAGCTCTTACTTGGACCAAGAGGAACTCAATGACCTCAAGACCCTAGTTTCTAGCCAAAACACAACACAAGCTTCCTTCTAGCAAGCTTGTGACCGAATCTGCCTCTCAATGGAAGAGAGAGAGAAAGTGAAATATTACAAGTCTTTGTCTTGAAATTACAATGAGAAAACTAAGGCAAAATAATTCTAGGCTTGTCTATTTATATTACAAGCCAAATGAAAGACAAAAATGACCTTATGGGCCATGTGGAGCAGCCGGCCATGGAGTGTAAAAACATTACACTTCAAGGCCCATCTTCACACCTTAAAACATTTAGACCCTTAGGTGGTTCAATAACCAACTCACACACGGCCATTTGCATGAATACGGCTTGGAGTTTTTGTAACTCCCGAGCTTGACTTCGTGTGAATGGTCGGGTACTTGTTGGACAGCTTGTCCCACCCGTATCATCCTCTCCATCTTGAGAGGAATTTGGCCTCAAATTCAGCACTTGGTCGTCTTCAACCGCCTCCACGAGAGAAAGATCACAAACGTTAAAAGTGTGGTGCACTTGGTATTCCGGTGGAAGGTCAATCTTGTAGGCGTTGTCATTGATTTTCTCGAGCACTTGGAATGGACCATCACCCCTCGGCATCAATTTGGACTTTCTTTGGGATGGAAACCGATCCCTCCGAAGATGCACCCACACCCAATCTCCCGGTTCAAGGATGACTTTCTTTCTTCCCTTGTTGGCCCTCCTTGCCATGTCTTGGTTTTTCTTCTCAAGTTGAAGCCGCACCTTCTCATGTAACTTCTTCATAGAATCTGCCCGCTTGCTTCCTTCTAAGCTAATCATGAGATCACTTGGCAAAGGCGTTAAATCCAAATGGGTGAGGGGGTTGAGGCCGTATACACACTCAAAGGGAGTCATTCCCGTACTTGAGTGTATGACACGGTTATATGCAAACTCAATCAATGGTAAGTGCTCCTCCCAAGAAGTCATTTTTCCCTTAACCATGGAACGTAGCATAGCACCCAAAGTCCTATTTACTACTTCCGTTTGGCCATCGGTTTGTGGGTGGCAAGAGGTAGAGAACAATAACTTGGTACCAAGCCTACCCCACATGGACTTCCAAAAGTGGCTTAGGAACTTAGAGTCCCTATCACTCACAATGGTCCTCGGGACACCATGCAATCTAACAACATTATCAACAAATAACGAGGCCACGCTAGGGGCGTCATCACACTTAGAGCAAGGAATAAAGTGCGCCATTTTAGAAAACCGGTCAACTACAACAAAGATACTATCCCGGCCTCGTCGAGTCCTTGGCAGCCCTAACACAAAGTCCATCGATATATCAAGCCAAGGACGTAGAGGAGTGGGCAGAGGGGTGTACAACCCATGAGGTAGGAGCCGAGATTTGGGTCTCTTGCATTCTACACATTGGCCACAAGTTCTAGTCACATCCTTGTGCATTTTGGGCCAATAGAATTGCTCCTCCAATATTCCGAGGGTCTTTTCGACCCCAAAATGACCCATTAGACCGCCATCATGTGCTTCCCTCACAAACAATTCTCTCCAAGAGCTAGAGGGTACACATAATCGTCTACTTTTAAATAAGTAACCATCAAACTTGGCATAGGGATTTGAACCCCTAGCCGAATCCCACTTGTCCCTACCCCATTCTTCGCATTCCCTAAAGATAGGAGCAAAGTGAGGGTCCTTGGGATACAATTCTCTTAAACTCTCAAAACCCATCAACTTCGAAGACAAAGTGGCAACAAGCACATGCTTTCTAGACAACGCATCAGCAACAACATTCTCCTTCCCCCTTTTGTAATGAATTACATAAGGGAAAGTCTCAATAAACTCAATCCACTTAGCATGACGCCTATTCAACTTGTCTTGGCTCTTAAGGTGTTTCAACGATTCATGGTCCGTTCGTATCACAAACTCCTTAGGCCACAAATAATGCTGCCAATTGCCCAAGGCTCTAACAAGGGCGTACAACTCCAAATCATAAGTCGAGTAATTAAGAGTTGCCCCTTTGAGTTTTTCACTAAAATAAGCGACGGGCTTGCCTTCTTGCATTAAAACAGCCCCGATGCCAACCTTACTAGCATCACACTCCACTTCAAACATTTTATCAAAATCGGGCAATTGTAACAAAGGCGCCGAGATGAGCATAGCTTTCAAGGCTTCAAAAGCCTTAGCTTGCTCATCACCCCACTTAAAGGGTTGGTCCTTTCTAATAACCTCAGTCAAGGGTGCTGCTATGGAGCTAAAACCTTTGACAAACCTCCTATAAAAGCTTGCTAATCCATGAAAACTTCGGATTTCTCCAATAGTTTTAGGGATTGGCCAACTTCGTATAGAGTCTATCTTGGATTCGTCCACTTCCACACCCTTTGAGCTCACGACAAAACCCAAGAAAATCACTTTATCAACACCAAAAGAACACTTCTCCATGTTGGCATACAACTTCTCCTTTCGGAGCACCTCAAACACACACCTCAAATGCATCACATGATCATCAATAGATTTACTATATACCAACACATCATCAAAGTAAACCACCACAAACTTCCCAATATAAGGCTTCATTACATGATTCATTAGCCTCATAAAGGTGCTAGGAGCATTGGTAAGGCCAAAGGGCATGACCAGCCACTCATATAGACCGAATTTGGTCTTGAATGCGGTCTTCCACTCATCACCGGGTTGCATGCGAATTTGGTGATAGCCACTCCTAAGATCCACCTTAGAAAACAAACAAGAGCCATGGAGCTCATCTAACATATCATCTAGTCTAAGGATTGGATGACGATACCTTATAGTGATTTTGTTGATGGCTCTACAATCGACGCACATGCGCCAAGTTCCGTCTTTCTTTGGTACCAAAAGCACCGGAACAGCACAAGGACTCATACTTTCTTTGATGTATCCCTTGTTGAGAAGTTCCTCAACTTGTCTCTCAAGCTCCTTAGTGTCCATGGGATTGCTCCTATAGGCTGGTTTGTTTGGAAGTTGTGAACCCGGCACCAAATCAATTTGGTGCTCAATTCCCCAAAGTGGGGGCAATCCTTGCGGAAGTTCTTTAGGAAATACATCTTCATAATCCTGCAACACACAAGAAATCAAAGGGGAAATGGAAGAATTAGCGGGGTTAGTATTTAAACAATGAGCCAAAAGCAACATAGGTGTGCCCACATCATGGTCCACGAAGAGTTCCTTCTTTCTAGCTAACATCACCACGTTTTCAGCCCCCTTTGAAGTTGAGGCAGTCACGGGTGACCCTACTGCCCCAACCACGATTTCCCTTCCCTCTTCTTCTCTTTCGGATTTCTTCCCCTTTTCCTTCAACTCTCTCATCTTTTGGTGCCACTCATTTACTTGGGAGGGTGAAAGCGGGTGAAGTGTGACCTTTCGGCCATCCTTCTCAAGTGTATATCGATTGGTCCTCCCATCGTGTTTGGTAGACCTATCATATTGCCAAGGTCTACCTAACAACAAGTGACACGCTTGCATTGGTATCACGTCACAAAGCACTTCATCTTGGTAGTTTCCCACCTTAAAACGTATCATACATTGCCTTGTGACCTTTAGTTCACCACAGTCATTCAACCATTGTAGCTTGTAGGGACTAGTGTGCGGGGTAGTTGGTAACTTCAAGAAGTTAACCGTAGCCATACTAACAACATTTGTGCAACTACCACTATCAATCACCAAGGTGCACACACTTCCCTTTACAAGACATTTAGTATGGAATAGATTCTCCCTTTGACTAGGGTCATCTATCGCCTTACTAATCATGACGCGCCTAACCACAAAGTTGGGAACCACACACTCCCCTTCTTGAGGGTAAACATCTTCGCCCTCATCATCATATGGCCCATTCTCGGGTTCCTCTCCATCTTGAGGCTCGGCCTCATCTTCACTCTTCTCAAGATCCACCTCTTCACCAAGGTAATACACCCTCCCTTCCCGAAGGATCACATTGCGTCGGTTTGGACACTCATTGGCTTTATGTCCCCAACCTTGGCACTTGAAACATTGGAATCCTTTTGGGTTAGGGTACTTGTGAGCTTCTTGTTTTGGAGGAAGTTTGGGGTCGGCCTTGGGCTCGGGCAGCCTTGGAAGGCTGGATTGCCCCTTGTTTTTGGACCAACCCGAGGGGGATGGTACCCTTGTCTTAAACGACGACCTCTCCTTTAGCTCTTTTTCAACCTCAATAGCCGCTTGGAAAATACCCTCAACGGTATCAAACTTGTGAAGTGTCAAATGAGTGGAGATCTCCTTGTTCAATCCACACTTGAACCGGATGACATCATGACTGATTTGCTCCCCACGATGGTCAAGGTTTAACATGAGTTGTTGAAACTCATCAAAGTATGCCATCACACTTTTGTTACCTTGACGTAAGTTGTACAACCTTGCAAGCAATTCATGGCGATAACTCTCGGGGAGGTACCTTTGCCTCATCAAGTATCTCAATCGATACCAAGGTGGTGGCTGCCCGTCAACTAGTGCATTACCAAACCGCTTGACGTACTCCCACCAAGTGTTAGCATAACCCTCAAAGTGAGCTATAGCATAACTTCCTTTCTTTTCTTCCGAGAGATCATTAACTTGGAAGACTTTGTCACAAGCCGATTCCCAAGCTAAGTATGCCTCGGGGTCACTCTCACCCTTAAAGAGCGGTAGACTCAACTTGATGGTGTTGATGCCTACATCTCTCTCATGGTGTCGGTTTCCTCTTTCTTCATATCCACGGTATCTCCGTTGAACTCCTCTGCCTCCTCTCACCTCCTCCTCCCTCATGTAAGTATCATCAAAGGCCCCATACCCGTCATACTCCTCCCTACCATACTCCTCAAGGTGGGCTGGTCGGTTTTGGTTATTTGGAATTTGATTTGGGGGTATTGGATTTTGTGGAGGTGGTGGTCTTTGGTTTAATGGAGCTTGGAATGGAAGGTTCGGATTTAGTGGTGGAATTTGACGTCCAAATCCCTCATGCGGGGTTTGGGAATTCTGGAAATGCGTTGGTCTATTGGGGTCACGGTTTGGAGGAAAATAGGTGGTTTGGCTTGCGGCATTTAGTGGAGCTTGGGGTGCATTTAGCATTTGGTGGACTGTTTCGGGGGTGATGGTTGCGGAGGAAGTCCTATCTTGTCCATTGGTTGAGACATGTAGAGGAGTAGAAGGACGAGAGTTCCTTTGACTCTCCACTTGTTCTAATCTCCCACTAATAGTCGACACTTCTCCCTTGATGGCTGCCAAGTCCCCTCTCACGGCCCCAAAGTCCGAATTCAACCTTTCAAGTGTCCGAGTAACGGCCTCAAGAGCGACCCTCATAGAGTCAAGTGCATTAGTATCCACGTTATGGGACGTGGCCCCTTCCATTGTCAAGGTATTATACTCTTTAGATCACCACACGCTTGAGTTCCACAAGTGTTGTAAATTGGCTAGTAACCGTGAATCCTTTAAGGTATGAGTAAGCTCTTATCCGGAGTGGATTCTTGTTTGAAGACTCAAAGAATTCTTGTAGGACTAGAACCAAAAACAACAACGTGTTCAAAAGATAAAAGCACTCAAGTAAACGTTGACACGAACAAACGAATTCAAAGGACTAATTGACAATCTAGTAGGACTATACTAGTTTGTTAACTAGTTCTAGAACCAAGTAAGGAAACTAAGAATGAACAATTAGAAACTAGAAAATTATCCAAAGTTGAGCTTAGGGATGACGTGGCAGCATGCAATTGGCCTTGGGCCCACACGTTTTTGTTTCTTCCTTGTTCTCTTTTTTTTTTTTTTTTTTTTTTTTTTTTTATCTCAAATCTGAAATTCTTTTCATATTCACACAACTTGTTTTAGATGACAATGTGTTTTGGAGGGAAAGTAAAAGTCTTGTAGTCTTTCAATCTCTTCAAACTCAAAAAAAGGTGAAGTTTGACTAACTAGTCCCACAAAACAAGGCTCCTTGAATTAGGGAAGAGTGGTTGGCAAGACTAGGAAGTGATGGGTGCAAGTCTTTTCACCAACAACTTTATGACTTGTCTTGCAACTTGAACACAACAAGATGAACAAGATGAACAAGATGAACAAGTTTTTAAAAGATGAACACCTCAACAACTTTTCATCCACTTCTTCAAGCACATAACACACAACCACCAATTTTTTTGTCATCAACAACATACAACTTTCGGCCACCTCAAGTCACCACAACAAGGATCAAGTTTTTTTTCAAGCTCAACTTTTAGATCTAGACACTTTAGTGTTGGTGAGAAAGAAACCAACACTAGAAACACACTAAACAAGCAAAATAACACCTAGATCTAAACATACAACATCATTCTCGGTTTTGGTCTACAATGGACAGATTTCAGAATTTTTTTTTTTTTTTTTGTTTAATCCAAGAACAAGCCCAAGATGGGTTGTGTTGGAACACAACCGGTCTTGCTCTGATACCAAATGATACAAGATCAAGTATGTATCACAAGATTTCAGCAACACCAACAAGAAAACCCAACAAACACAAGATTAACAAGTAAGCAACAATGCTAGTGAATCGAAAGAGCCCCACACGGCTTCACTAGACTTCAAGATCTCAAAGACAACAACAACAAGATAATGAAAAGATAGATAACTTGACATATAATATTCAAGAGACTAAGAACCCTAACATCAAGAGAGGACCCTAAGACTATTGAATATAAACACCAAGCTCTTACTTGGACCAAGAGGAACTCAATGACCTCAAGACCCTAGTTTCTAGCCAAAACACAACACAAGCTTCCTTCTAGCAAGCTTGTGACCGAATCTGCCTCTCAATGGAAGAGAGAGAGAAAGTGAAATATTACAAGTCTTTGTCTTGAAATTACAATGAGAAAACTAAGGCAAAATAATTCTAGGCTTGTCTATTTATATTACAAGCCAAATGAAAGACAAAAATGACCTTATGGGCCATGTGGAGCAGCCGGCCATGGAGTGTAAAAACATTACACTTCAAGGCCCATCTTCACACCTTAAAACATTTAGACCCTTAGGTGGTTCAATAACCAACTCACACACGGCCATTTGCATGAATACGGCTTGGAGTTTTTGTAACTCCCGAGCTTGACTTCGTGTGAATGGTCGGTTACTTGCTGGACAGCTTGTCCCACCCGTATCACCTAGGAAGTCCTAATACAAAATCCATAGAAATGTCCATCCATGGACCACTAGGAGTAGGAAGAGGAGTGTACTTACCTTGAGGCCGAGTCGTGGATTTGGCTTGCTTGCAATCTAGACATTGTCCACAAATCCGCTCCACATCATGCTTCATCTTGGGCCAATAGAATTGCTCCATGAGAATGTCAAGTGTCTTGGGTACCCCAAAGTGTCCCATCAATCCACCACTATGTGCCTCTTTGACGAACAACTCTCTCCATGAACTCATGGGTACACAAACCCGCCCATCCTTGAACAAAAACCCATCAATCAATTGAAACCTATCAACCCGCTTCCCTTGATGAAGACTTTCAAACGTATCCTTGAAGTCGGAATCCATAGCATAGAATCCCTTCAAGCTTTCAAATCCCATCATCTTAGAAGCTAAAGCATTGACCAAAACATACCTTCTTGATAGAGCATCCGCCACCACGTTCTCCTTTCCTTGCTTGTAGTTGATCACATATGGGAAGGTTTCAATAAACTCAACCCATTTAGCATGCCGTTTATTCAACTTGGATTGCCCCTTAAGGTGTTTTAAGGACTCATGATCAGTCCTTATTACGAATTCTTTGTGCCATAAGTAGTGTTGCCAATGAGCCAACACCCGCACAAGGGCATACAACTCCTTGTCATAAGTTGAGTACCTAAGAGAAGCCCCCTTTAGTTTTTCGCTAAAGTAAGCTAATGGTTTCCCTTCTTGCATCAATACACCACCTATACCAACACCCGAAGCATCACATTCAATCTCAAAAGCTTTATCAAAGTTGGGTAGTTGAAGTAATGGTGAGGAACTCAACATCAATTTCAAGGCTTGAAAGGACTTCTCTTGCTCATCCCCCCACACAAAAGGTACATCTTTTTTGATCAATTCGGTCAAAGGAGAAGCAATTGAACTAAAACCCTTTACAAATCGCCGGTAAAAGCTTGCCAACCCATGAAAACTTCTTACCTCGGTTGCATTAGTTGGAGTTGGCCATGACTTGATGGATTCTACCTTTTCTTTATCAACTTCAATACCATTTGCACTAACCACAAAACCTAAAAAGACGACTTTCTCAACACAAAATGAGCACTTCTTGAGATTAGCAAAGAGCCTTTCTTGTAGCAAAACATCAAACACTTGCCTCAAATGGATCACATGCTCTTCAATTGTCTTACTATACACAAGGATGTCATCAAAATATACCACTACAAAATTGTTGATGAAAGGTTTGAGAACATGGTTCATCAACCTCATGAAAGTGCTTGGAGCATTTGTCAACCCAAATGGCATGACAAGCCATTCATACAACCCAAACTTCGTCTTGAAAGCCGTTTTCCATTCATCACCCGGTTTCATGCGAATTTGATGATAGCCACTTCGAAGATCAATCTTTGAGAAGACACTTGAGCTGCACAATTCATCTAACATGTCATCAAGTCTAGGAATTGGATGCCTATACTTGATTGTAATCTTGTTCACGGCTCTACAATCAATGCACATCCTCCAAGTGCCATCCTTTTTGGGAACAAGGATTACCGGTATGGCACAAGGACTTAGGCTTTCTTTGATCAACCCCTTCTCAAGAAGTTCTTCCACTTGCCTTTGTAGTTCCTTGGTTTCTTCCGGATTGCTTCTATAGGCCGGCCGGTTTGGAATTTGTGAACCCGGTACAAAATCAATTTGGTGCTCAATTCCCCTCAAGGGTGGTAATCCCTTAGGCATCTCCTCCGGAAATAGATCATTATAGTCCTGCAAAAGAGAAGAAACAATACTAGGCAAAGTGCTAGTATCTTGATTAGCATGCAACAAAAGATTGGTGTTGACAAGGCACACTAGAAAGCGTTCCTCATCCACACCTTTGAGACACTTGCTTGGCTTGGCTATCATACACATGTTCTTCTTATTCTTAGCCAAGTCACTTCCTTCCTTTGGAACATTGGTGGAGCTTTCACCCTCACTCCTTGCCTCATCCACCCTTATCCTCTCCCGAAGTTCCTTCATAGCCCTATAGTCCTCACTCACTTGATATGGAGTGAGAGGTGCGAGCACATACTTCTTACCTTCAACCACAAAAGCATACTTGTTGGATCTTCCGTGGTGCACAACATCTCTATCAAATTGCCACGGCCGTCCCAACAATATATGACAAGCCAACATAGGCACAACATCACAAACCAACTCCTCATTGTACTTTCCCACACTAAATCGGATACTTGCTTGTTTGAGGACTTTCATCTCACCACTCTCATTGAGCCATTGTAGCTTATAAGGGTTGGAGTGTTTTCTTGTTGGAATTTGCATACGCTCCACCAAAGAACTACTTACTACATTGGTGCAACTCCCACTATCAATAATCAAAGAACACACCTTGTCTTGGATTTTGCACCTAGCATGGAATAAATTCTCTCGTTGATCAAGTTCTTCTTTGGCAAGGGCTCCCATGATGCGCCTCACAACGCAAGAAAGATTGGTATTCACCTTCAATTCTTCATCACTATCAAGTAAAGGTCTACCCTTTTCAAGGAAGCAAGCAAAATTCACCCTCTCATCCAACCTTTCTTCTTCATCCCCCGAAGCATCCCCTTCTTCCTCACTTTTGTCTCCCTCCTTCTCACTCTTTTCAACACTCTCTTCCTCATCCTCGGTTCTATACCCATCCCGAAGTGCAACAATTGTTCTTCTATTGGGGCACTCACTAGCAACATGTCCCCTTCCTTGACATCTAAAACATTGAATGGTAGAAGGTCGAGGAAAGGTAGGTTTGACATAGTTACCTCCTTGTGGCTTCTCATTTGTCTTGGACTTGTAATCAAACTTGACTTGAGGATCTTGACCAACACCCTTAAATTGCCCTTTAGAAGATGTCGCCTTCCAATTATCTCTACTCTTGTCCCATGTGGATGTGGAAGTATTCTTGGCCTTGTAGGACTTTTCTTCTTTCAAATCCATCTCGACCTTTGAAGCATCATGAAAGGCCGCTTCAAGAGTATCATAGTGTTTAAGTTTCAAAGGCTTTAGAATATCATACCTCAAATTGGCCACGAATCGAATCACCGTACATTCCAAGCTTTCTTCAAGTTTAGACTTCATTCTCAAGTTTTCAAACTCATCATAATACTCTTCCACACTTTTGGAACCTTGCCTCAACATGTACACCTTCTTGAGCACTTCTTGGTAGTAGTTAGGAGTCAAGTACCTCATCTCCATAAGTGTAATCAATTCTAGCCACGTAAGCAACTCATAGTTGTGATGGCTCTCCCTTTCCCGCCTCTTGGACTCCCACCAAGTTGAGGCATACCCTTCAAATTATGTGAGAGCATACTTTGCCTTCAAAGTTTTCGAAATATTATTTGTGAGAAAGATCCGCTCACTTTGAATTTTCCATTCCAAGAACTCATCGGGGTCACTACTTCCTTTGAACCTTGGAAGTGTGACCTTGATAGTGTTCAAGCCTCGATCTTGATCATTCCTCTCCCCAAACCTATCTCCTCTAACTCCCATCCTACCACCTCTATATCCCATCCTATCTCTTCTATTTCCCATTCTATCTCCTCTATTCCCATATTCTTGACCTCCCAAGCCTTGAGCCCACCTCAATTCCCGAGGCCGGAACCCTTCCCTTGGTACTCCATAACCACCCCTTCCTCCATGCTCCCAAAATTCATCGTTATTGAGCTCATCATTCATTTCATCATAGAGAGGGTTTTGGTATTGGTAGTCTTGGTATGGCATTTGTGGTGCATTTTGTGGAGGTGATATGTGGGGATCATGTATGGATGCATTTGATGTGTTTCGGATTGGAGTTTGGTTCCGAACTTGGTCGTCCATAAGAAATCGGTTCTCTTGTGGAGGATGATAGGGTTGTGGATGAGGGTATGGTGTAGGTTGTCTTGGAAAATTTGGAGTGTTGTTCGTTTGGAAGGTGGGTTGTTGGAAGTTTCGGGTTTGATGTGGTGGAGGGTACCATAATTCATGAGCTTGCCCCGGAGTAATGGTGGTGGATTGCACCGATGCCCTCCTTATCTCCTCATTTTCGATTTGAAGTGATTTCCCTCTCTCAACCCATACCAACCTTTCCTCCATACCTCCCATTCTTCCACTCATTTCCGCAATTTGTTTGGTGAGGTGGGTGAGAGCCTCCATGATGGGGTTTGAGGCTTCACCACTTGGACTCGCATTCGACATGGTACCTACAAAACTCAACAAACAATATTAGTAGAAAAAGCCTCACGTCACTCGTATGTAAACTCTCAACTCACCTCCTAAAGTGTCGTCTCAAAATTGGTAGTGAACTCTAGCTTTGCTTGATCAATTCAAGATCACCTATCCTTTGTGGTAGAATGGATTCTTGTGACTCTTGAAAGAAGGACGACTCGATTGAAGGTAAAAGGACTTGAATCAAGAAGTTTATCAACGAATTAAGATGAGAAAAGTTGAAGAAAAGGAGCACGAAAGAAAACGGACTCAAAAAAAAATTAAGTAACAAAAGTAGAAAAATTACTTGTGTTGCTTAATTTGATGAATCAAGGAGATGATTTGATGTTTTAAAACTAGTTAACAAGTGATTAAAGATGTTAATTACTTGTCAAATAGTTGAGAAATTGAAAGAAGAAAGCGTAGAAAAAAGAATCACGGAGTTTGGACACTTAGAAAAAATTTTGGGTCCAAAAAACTTTGGACCCCAAAAAAAAAACTAAGTGTTGAAATTGGTTGCTCTCTGAAACTGTAGTCACGCGCCTACAGGTTTTTGATTGCTGATTTGCTGACGTCAGCTGCTGACGTGGATTTTTTTTTTTTTTTTTTCAGAATTGAATAATTTTTTATTTTTTTTTTTCAAATTTCCACAAGTGGACCCACAAACGCCTTTGACCAAACTTGACTTGAAATTTTGGATCAAAGTGTACTTCTTCTCCAAGAACAATATGAAGGTGTTCAAGAACACCAAAAACACACACTAAACCCTAGCACACCCAAATCAACTCGGAATTGGCTCAAAATTTAGGAGTAGCTTCCCTATGACTTAGAGAACAAACCCCAATGAATTTTAAGCCTCAATTTCTCCTCAATCAACAAACCCACTTTTCAAGTTTTGAAAACTCAAAAGCTTGAAAATCCTCTAATGGCAACTTCACTTTTTCAACTCCGATTTGAACGAAATTCGAGATTTGGACTCACAAAACACTAGAGAATCAAGATCTAGTGTCAAAAACAACAAATCAAAACAAAATATTTTCGGATTTTTTTTTTTTTTTTCGAATTTTTGGATTTTTGCAGAAATCAAAATCCCAAGGGTAGATTTGTGGAAACAAACCTAAACCTAGGCTCTGATACCAAAATGATAACGAATCAAAGAGGGAAGAACAAGAAGGAAAGAAAACAAAAGAAGGATATGTGGATTAATATCTAAGTATTGAAATTATGGGCAACAAGGGGCTTGATACCCTCACCTCCCAATTGATTCCAACACCCAAACACAAAACCTAGTTTGAATAAATTAAAGGAAACCAAATACCACAAATGGATAACCCTCAAATTAATCCAAACCAAAGAAGTTCAACACCAATCTCAAGAT
The DNA here is from genome assembly GCA_031232105.1 of Capsicum rhomboideum. Lineage (NCBI taxonomy): Eukaryota > Viridiplantae > Streptophyta > Magnoliopsida > Solanales > Solanaceae > Capsicum > Capsicum rhomboideum. The sequence goes on from CP124718.1 coordinate 61,506,975, forward strand.
CCCACCAACTAAACACTCACTAATTAACTACTAATTCCTTAAGGGAATATGCTAAGAGGAAGACTAAAATTTAACAATATTGTTCAATATTCATCAAAATCTACATGCCAAATAAGGAATTACCCTATTTATACTAAAGAAATAAAGACAACTAGTTATTACAAATATGCCCTTAATGAGAGACAAGGGCCTTGTTTGGGTCATCTTGTTGTGAATTCTTGAATTTAAAATCTAGCCACTTGCACCAATGACCCCCTTTTCTTCATCCGCTTCACCCCTTTGATTCTTCCACATGTTGTAGATTCTCCATTGACAATCTCCGGGCTTCTCCCAAGTCCCCTTTTGCATAATCATCATTTGTAGACCTTGGAGTTCCCTTGCTTGACTCCGTGTGAAAGGACGTGTGCCCTCCATGCTAGCATCACGTTGTGTGAGTTTTCATACAATAATAGCTATCATTATAGCATTGATATGGCTCCTTTCGAAGCAATCTATGGGAGAAGGTGTAGATCACCCATAGGATGGTTCAAAGTTAGTAATATGAAGCCTTTGGGCACAAACTTGGTGAAGGAAGCTCAGGAAAAGGTGAGGTTAATTCAAAGCAAGTTATGGGCGACCCAAAGTAGGCAAAAGGAATATACAGATCGAAAGGTGAGGGACATATCATTCAAACTCGGTGAACAAGTTTGGTTGAAAGTATCTCCTATAAAGGGAGATATTGCAGTTTGGTACGAAGGGTAAGATTAACACTCGGTATATAGGTCCGTTTGAGGTCTTGAGGATGTGGGTCTAGTAGCGTACAGGTTGGCATTGCCACCAAGCCTGTCGGGGGTCCATTTGATGTTCCATGTATCTATGCTTAAGAGATATCATGAGGATGGGGATTACATTATCAAATGGGATTTGGTTTTGCTATATAAGGATCTTTCTCATGAGGAGAAGCCAATTGTTATTCTTGATCGGGACGTCCAAAAGTTAAGGACGAAGGAAATTTGGTTGGTAAAGTTCCAATAGAAGCATCATTCGGTTGAGGAGGCTACTTGGAAAATCGAGAGGTACATGCAGGACAAGTGTCCTCACTTGTTTGAGGATACATGTATTCTTTTCTCTTTTGACTTGGCTTATATTCCTTATTTGATCATTCGAGGATGAACGATAGGTAAATTGGTATCTGTTGTATCGACCATTTTCGTTGTTACAGGTAAGTCTAGCATGCAAAAATTTAGATTAAGGTTTTCCCCAAATTGGGATAAAGAAATTTCAAGCTAGGCTAGTCTTGGACGAAATTCGAGTGAGGTATGGTCTAGGGAAATTCGAGAATGGATTGGCTAAATGTGAAAAGATTTAATATGTTTCTATGTTAACTAAGACTATAAGAAAACCGTAAGATTTTTTGGAAGTGAATTCAAATAAGTAGAACTCCCGATATCGAACTTGACGTAAAGGGGTTAGTCTGAAATGCCATGGTTTGAGGGTGCATTGTGAAAAAGACAAAACTGGTAGCAATCTTAGGTTTCTGCCTTGCCACACGTGCTATAGCGAGTGGCGGCCACTAATACTGTGCCACTATAGCGGGAGTCAACATCGGTCAATCCAGCTATAGCGGGCGGAACACACTATAACAAGGTTGCTATAGAGGGACACGGCCGCTATAGCGGGATATGCACGTATTAATGAAGAAAATACCCCAAAATATTTCATTATTTCAAAACTCATTTTAGGAAGGGCATAGACAATATTGGGCAAATTCCACTCAATTTTCATTCAAATTCTTCGTAAAGGTAAGTGATTCCTTCCGTTAACTTGTAGTTCGATTGTCAACTACTAGAATCACTAATTTTTGGATTTTGGGGGATGATTTGACTTAACCTAGCTAATTTTCTGGTGCAATTAAGTGGATTGGGTAGAAAACCCTTGGATTTTGGTTAAAGATTGCTAATTTACTCTTGCATGTTGACAATTCATTATTGAAACCATGAAATTGGTAGGATTAAGGTGGAATTGTGGTAGAAAAATCCTAGAATGGGGGGGGGGGGGAGGTAATCATGAATTTGGCCTTGGGGTTTTGAGATTAGGTTATAATCCTTGATATTATTGGTCATTTGGTTGATTATGTGCTATATTTATGTTTTAAAACCACAATCAAGCGAAAGATGCAAGAATGGGCAAATTTCAAGTTCGTTAGAGCATTTCCGGCTTGGATTGAGGTAGGTGATGGTTTGATGTAGTTCAAACCCAACTTGTTTTATGTGTGCATGATAATTATTCCTTCGCATTACCTATTACAATGCATGTTCAAGGAAAGGGAATGATTATTTGATATCCTAAGTGTTAATCATATGCAATGAACTTACATGAAAATCTTGTTAGTTTTACAAGGTTATTTCTGTGATATCTATTGATTATTGTGAGATATACCGGTATTTGGATATCTTTACGGGGTGATTGGTATAAGATTGGCAGACACTTGATAACTGGGATTTGGTACATGGACAAGAGCCCGTCCTCTGCAGGTCATGGCTAGTGGGCAACCATAAGACCCTTAGCATGTATGTACAAGGTACAGGTGAGTGTAATGGTTTCTTGAGTGAATTGGGGTTTATGTGGTTACTTGTTATATTGGTTCCTTGAGTGAACCAGACTTAAGTGTTGAGTTGTTATATTGGTTCTTTGAGTGAATCAGGGTTGACGTGTTTACTTGCAATATTTGTTTTCTTGATGTAAATGGAGATTCATGATTATTGCCATAGTTGTTGTTGGAATGGATCCTAGAGTGGTTCGAGTTTAAATTGTAAGGTTGGAGTAACTCTATATTGTCTATTTACTTGTGTAATTGGGACATGGTTGATTTAGTCAAGAATGTTGACTTGGAGTCTTGTTGGTAATCATGGTCTTAACTTGACTTATTGTCCATGTTGACTTATATTAACTGAATTCTATGATGTTATTGAATAAGATTAAGTGTTATAAACTTGAGGTTAGGCTACATGGTAGGTGTTCATGGTTGTTCTTGCTTTACTAAGTTATTGTTACTTGTTCATATGTCTCATTTTGGGTTGGACAATAACTCTACCAGTACACAGTTGTTTCTTGTGTACTGATACTACACGTGCTCTTCTTTTATTGAGTGTAGAACATTTTTGGGAGACTGTTTCAAGACCTCAGCTGTAGGGCATATAGCATTCAAACTCAAGGGTGAGCTACATCTTCCAGGCTGCCATGAGTTCTTCATTCAATTTCTGGTCCATTATTTTAGACTTAGACATTTTCCGTTATTTTGGATTAAACCCCTTTATTGAAATTTGTAGTGTTTTGGTACAATGACTTTCAGATTCTAGAGTATTGTTAGGTGTTTGATTATTTCCATAGGATTATCATTTAGATTGTTGATTACATTATCTTAATCAATGCAAAACAACTAGTTTGCCTTATTTTGTCTAAGTGTTAAATTTATTGTTTTGGGGATAGATAGTTCTCCCATCAGGAATTAGTGTGGCACACCCACGGTGGGTTTGAATCGTGACAAGTATTTTATATTTTTGAGTTTGGGCCTGGACTTAGCAAGGAACTCGTAAAACTAGTCGTGTGTGTGTATATATATGTGTGTGTGTGTATGTGTGTGTGTGTGTATATATATATATCCTTACTTATAAATGGCAATGAAGCCAATTAAGTTGTGCCAAAGCAGGCATGTTGACCTACTGCCTGCTTTGGCACTTCAAGGGCATTTTGGTAAATGTATATGAAGTTGGAGCAATGTTATTGACTGAAAAAAGTACCTTATTATGGCTGTAATTGAAATATTAATGTGATTTGGCCCAATTCTCCCCTACTTATCTCACCATACATCCACTAATTCAATAACTTTTTTGGATAGGTGGGTCCCGCCTTATTGTTTGTTAAAGACATTGCAGTGTTGGATCATTTTGCAAGGATGTTGTCACGCCTCGAATTCCAACGGGGCGGACTTGCACCCGAAGCCGATAAGGCCTAAGAGAACCAATCTTCATCCATGTCCATTCATATGCACGTCATTCAAGAAACATCACCATCACATATAGATACAAGATGCTAATAGCTGAAGTCATGGAAACATCTGCTATATACGAAACTTGGTTAGGGCCATCAATTCAAAATGGGCATACATCCCTTACATTCATATTACCACATACGTCTACAAAGCCTCGAACAGATGCATATACATAACCATCCTAAAGTCGGGACAAGTCCCCACTTTATACAATATTATAGTACCAAAACAAATATACACATGTGACTCGAAAAGCCCCGAACCAACTGGAGCTCACCAAAGATTGGCAAATAATCCGCAACTTACTGTGGAGGTCTACTAGCACCTGTGCCTGCAGCAAGTAAGGTAAGTCCCCAAGGGACGTCAGTACGAAGAATGTACTGAGTATGTAAGGCTCATATGAAACTGCATGATATATAAGTACTTCCATGAAATCAAATATAAGAGAATAGTCGGTACAGATAAACCACCGATCTGCATATGTGGAACCATATACATTACGTCCTTTACTTCTTTTTCCTTTACATTTATTCATCTTTATCGTTCTACCCATGCTAGGCTTTTCTGTCGCCCCTGGGATGAGATTAACCCATGCTAGGTATTTTAACCCCTGGGATGTGATTAACCCATGCTAGGCTTTTCTGTCGCCCCTGGGATGTTACTGTGATAACCCATGTTAGGCATATCTGTCGCCCCTGGGATGTTATTGTGATAACCCATGCTAGGCTTTTATATCGCCCCTGGGATGTGACTGTGATAACCCATGCTAGGCTTTTATACCGCCCCAGGGATGTGACTCAAGCATATACAAACAATTATACATTACTTCATTTCTTTACTTATATGAGATTGATACTTTGGTGATTGTACATTATTGGAACTTTGAAACGTAGCATTATTGGAACTTTGAAATATTAGTCAATGAACATGAGACATGTGAATCACAATTGATCAATGAATAAGGAACATGTGAGTAACAATAATTAATAACCGGAATGGGATACCTTAGAACATTTTTGAATGGAACAAGTACAATGACAATGTGAACATTATGTGCTACAGAAGGATACGGAAAGAGTAACCTTACATACCTTATCGCCCCAATATGAATACACAGTCCTATATGTGAATACAATAATCCATCTCCTTCCTTACGTTTCACTCTACAACACAAGTACATAACGGAGCTCACGTTAACAACTAACTACCTTACACGCAGATAAGATGACAATGAGTTACATGATTGCCCTATAACGTCATTTCACCCTTTACAATACCATTCATGGAATTATCATACCAACCATACCACAACATTCTACACATTGACCAAACATCATAAACCAATAGCATTTTACACCAAGTTTCTCCTTTACGCTTCCTCATTAACACAACATCACAATTACTCCATCAAGTCATCTCAATATGTTGCATGACAACAATCCCACAACAATCCCACAAGTTATACACATACATAGAAAAAGCAAGGTAATGACATAACCACACCATACATGTTGATATTTCTTCCACACCATTCACTTCCATCAAAACCTCAAGTCTCCTTTCAAGTTCAAATCCCATAGATGACACATCTTTTAGCAAAAAGCAAAAGTGCACTATTCAACACTTTTAGACTTAACCATAATGATCTACACCATCTCTCATGCACATAATATATCAAAGCACAAGAATAAACACTTACCCAAGCTTGACAAATGATGATCTTGTCCAAAGAGATGACTTAGGGTTTTGAGAGCTTAAAGAAATATTTTGTGGAAATGTCTAGATTGGCATGTGTGTTCATGTGAATAAAAATCTGATTTTATTACTTTATATAGGCCCTCAAGTCATCCTTAGCCAATTCTTGGCATTAAATGCCATGTTTACTTGGTCAACATGGAAGAATGGGTCATTTTCCCTTTTGGGCCATGTCTTTTAATCCATTTTGGGCCTTAAATTAAGCCCATTAACACATGTTAACTTAGCCCACCAAATTCGATGTGTAATACCCCAACAATCTCATGTTTAAATAATTTCATAAATGTTACGACAATATTCAACTCACGAGATTCATGTTCGTAGCCTCAATCCCAAGAATAAGCAATTTGAGCCACTCATGGCTTAAGTTAACATAATTTGATTAAATAATTATGACGACTAATTAACCCCAACTTGGATGCCAAACTCGCTCAAGAGTAATCCTACTACGATGGAATAATGATACCATAAACCAAGAGTACTCTTAATAGACTAATAATGAGAGAAGAAATTTGGCAAAAAGCACCCCGGCACGCCCCTGGGCGCCCCTGAGACTTAGCTGAATTTCAGCTCTGTAAAAGGGGAGCCTGAGCGGCCTGGCACGCCCCTGGACGCGCCCCTTTGCTGCCTGTGCCATAAAAATTTTGGCAGAAAGCGGCCTGGCACGCCCCTGGGCGCGCCTGACCTTAAAAATTTGATTTTTTTCCTTTCTTCGACTTTTCTTTGACTTTTCTTTGCGTACTTAGTACAATATCAATAGTCCATCAAAGCCAATACAAAATATGCACTTATTGCTCCCAAAACTAAGGTATACATGGTTAAAATACGACATATAAATGCGCCCAAGATCACCAAGCAAGTAGGGTCGAAAACGTACGGGGTGTTACATCCTTCCCCCCTTAGAAACATTCGTCCTCGAATGTTACTAACATCTTCTCAAGTACAACAAATGCATGTTTGTGTCAGCATATATACATATACACATAATGCTTATAGATACTTACTTGTTATTGCTCTTCTTCAGCACTTTGAACTTTGTCTTCCGTGTGAAACAAATACGAGTACTTTGACTTCATCATTTCTTCGGCTTCCCATGTGATTTCTTCTACTTGTTGATTTCTCCAAAGTACCTTTACGGAAGCTACGTCTTTATTTCTTAACCTCTTCACTTGCCTATCCAGAATAGCAATAGGCATCTCTTCATAGTTGAGATCCTCCGTAACTTGTACACTTTCAATAGGAGCAATACGAGACGGATCTCCTATGCATTTTCGAAGCATCGAAACATGAAATACTGGACTCACTATGGAGAGTTCTTGGGTTAGTTCCAATTCATACGCAACTTGCCCAAATCTTCGGACAATTTCATATAGCCCTATATAACATGGACTCAATTTCCCTTTCTTTCCGAATCGCATTACCCCTTTCATCGGTGACACCTTCAAGAATACCCAATCACCTATGGCAAATTCGAGGCTTCTTCTTCTGACATCAACATATGACTTGTGTCGACTTTGGGCCATTTGTAGCCGCTGTTGGATCACTTTAAATTTCTCCATAGCTTGATAAACAAGAACTGGCCCAAGTAAAGCAGTTTCACCCGCTTCAAATCATCCAATTGGTGATCTATATTTTCTTCCGTATAAAGCTTCATAAGGTGCCATTTTAGTTCTTGAATGATAGCTATTGTTGTAAGTAAATTCAATAAGAGGCAAATGATCATCCCAACTGCCTTGAAAATCTAACGTGCACGCTCGTAGCATATCTTCAAGTGTTTGGATAGTACGTTCTGCTTGTCCATCTGTCTGAGGACAAAAAGTCGTACTCAGATTCACTTATGTACCCAAGCTCTTCTGAAAATATCTCCAAAAATGTGTGGTAAATTATGCTTCTCTGTCTGATATAATGGAAAGTGGAATATCATACAATCGTACTATCTCTTTAACATACAACCTTGCATAATCTTCAGTTGTATAGGAGGTCTTGACTGGTAGGAAATGCGCTAATTTGGTGAGCCTGTCAACTATGACCCATATAGAATCAACCTTCCGCAGTGTACGAGGCAAACCTGTGATGAAATCCATATTAATCATCTCACATTTACAGACTGGAAGATTGATACATTACAGGTAACCTCCTGGTTTCTGATGCTCTACCTTTACTTGTTGACAATTCGAGCATTGAGCTACAAATTCTGCAATGTTCTTCTTCATGTTTCCCCACTAATACATTTCCTTCAAATCATGGTATATTTTGGTAGCTCCCAGATGAATAGAATATCGTGAATGATGCGCCTCTGTCATAATTAGTCTCCTCAGCTCATCTACATTCAGTACACATAATCTACCTTGGCATTGAAGTACTCCCTCTTGCGTAAGATCGTATGCCTTTGTTAGGCCCTGTTGTACATGTTCTTTCAGCTGCAATAACATAGGATCTACATACTTCTTCTCTTTCACCTCAGCTACTAATGAAGATTCTGCTGCATTTTGCACAATAACCCCTTCATCTGGAGATTCAAAAAGGCGAACTCCCAAGCTGGCTAGTTGATGTAGATCTTTGACTAGGTCTTGCTTTTTCGTCAACTGGCCAATAGTGCTTCCTACTGCTTTGCGTCTTAATGCATCGGCCACCACATTCGCTTTCCCTGGATGATATAGAATTTTGATATCATAGTCTTTCAATAGTTCAAGCCACCTCCGCTGCCTCAGATTTAAATCTTTCTGCTTAAAGATATATTGTAAACTTTTGTGATCAGTGTAGATGTCAACATGAACTCCATACAAATAATGACGCCATATCTTTGAAGCAAATACCACCGCTGCTAACTCAAGATCATGTGTGGGATAGTTTCTCTCGTGTGGCCATAACTGTTGTGAGGCATATGTTATTACATTACCATGCTACATCAATACACCCCCTAGGCCAACTCCGAAAGAATCATAATATACTGCATACCCCTCTATACCTTCCGAAAGTACTAATACGGGTGTGGAAGTTAATTTATCTTTCAGCTCTTGGAAACTCTTTTCACATGCATCATTCCACTGAAACTTGACTGTCTTGTGTGTGAGCTTCGTTAAAGGTGCAGCAATGGAAGAAAACCCTTCAACAAACTTTCGATAATAACCTGCCAACCCAAGGAAGCTATGACTTTTCGTAGGCGTCGTAGGCCTTGGCCAATTTTTCACCGCTTCAATCTTTTATGTATCAACCTGAATTTCTTCATCTGACACAATGTGACCCGAGAATGCTACGTATTTCAACCAAAATTCATATTTAGAGAACTTTGCATACAACTTACGCTCACGGAAAAGCTATAATACCTGTCGTAAGTGATTAGCATGGTCCTCTTGTGATCTTGAATAAACCAGGATGTCATCTATAAACACCGTCACGAACACATCTAGAAATGGCTTAAACACCCTATTTATCAAATCCATGAAAACATCTGGTGCATTTGTTAGTCTAAACGACATAACTAAAAATTCATAATGGACATACCGTGTTCGAAAAGCTGTCTTGGGTATATCCTTTTCTCTAACTCTGACTTGATGGTACCCCGACCTCAAGTCAATCTTTGAAAAACATTTGGCGTCCTGTAACTGATCAAACAAATCATCAATTCTGGGAGGGGATATTTGTTGATTGTTACCTTATTCAATTGCCGATAGTCAATACACATTCTCAATGTGCCATATTTCTTCCGTACAAATAACACTGGTGCACCCCGCGGGGACATACTAGGCCTGATAAAGCCCTTGTCCAGCAAGTCTTTTAATTGCTCCTTCAATTCACGCAATTCTGTTGGAGCCATTCGATACGGGGGAATAGAGATAGGCTGAGTGCCTGGATTCACATCGATCCCAAACTCTACTTCCCGTTCTGGGGGTAAACCTGGAAGATCGTCAGGAAATACATCGAGAAATTCATTGACCACTGGAACCAATTGAGAAGTTAGTGGTTCCACATCAGTATCTTTCACCCGTACTAGGTGACATATGTACCCCTTGGCTATCATTTTCCTTGCTTTAAGATAGGAAATAAATTGTCCACTCGGTGCCCCTACATTACCCGTCCATTCCAGTACATTCGTTAGTGGAAAATGAAAATGTACTTTCTTAGCCCGGCAATCCATCGTGGCATAGCAAGAAGCCAACCAATCCATACTCATTATGACATCAAAATCCACCATGTCCAATTCAATAAGATCAGCCAGTGTATCATAACCACACACAGTTACCACACAATTACGATATAGTTACCACACAATTACGATATACTCTTTTTACAATAATATATTCACCAACGGGTGTAGATACTTCAATTGACTTGATTAATAATTCTGATGTTCTTTCAAATTTTACAGCAATCAACGGAGTAACATATGACAATTTAGAACCAGGGTCAATCAATGCATATACATTATATGAAAATATGGATAATGTACCTGTGACGACATCAGGAGAAGCCTCCGAATTCTGCCGGTCCACTAGAGCATAGGTGCGATTCTGGGTTCCACTGGAACTAGCTGCTCCTCGAGCACCTTTACCACAACCAGCAGGCTGCACACCTCAGCCTACGGAAGAAACCGATGATGATGATGTAACGGTTGATCCCATAGGTCGTGCTATACCACCCGGGCCCCTTTGTGGGCATTCTCTCATTATGTGCCCCGTCGTACCACACCAAAAACAAATATTTGTCCCCAACCGGCATTCACCTAAATGATACCTTCCACAGCGCTGACACGGAGGATGGGAAAAGCTTGCTGTCTGTGAACCTTGAAGCCCACTACTCTGCCCAAAATGACTGCCTCTAAATCCCAGATCTGGGATGAAGTACCTGCTGTAGGGGAAGAAAATGATGGTCTAGGTGGTCTGGGAAAAATTTGAGGCCTAGATTCTCCTTGGGACACCATAGACTGGCCCATAGGTCTAGCCCTCTTTGACGGCCCTCGTTCAAATTCGTGCACCCTTCTTCTTTGCCTTTGGTCCTCCATCTTCTATGCGAAATCCTAAATTCTCGCTATATCCATATCTCTGTTCAAAGCAGCAATAGTGCAGTCCCTTACCAAATATGGCTTCAATCTGTCATTGTGGCTACTACATTCAGAGCGTATCGAGCCAAAGAATTAAACTGCAAACTGTATTCTCTAACACTCATATTCCCTTGACGGAGATTTAAGAACTGATTTGCACGAGCCTCTCGAATCTCATAGGGAAGATAGTTATCAAGGAATGCCGCTTTAAATTCTTCCCAATTAGGTGGATTTGCACCGATACCACGAGATTTCTTCCAATCTTCATACCACAATATAGCTTCTCCTTTCAATCTATAGGCTGCAAGCTCAACTGTTTCTATACCAGTCACGTGCATAACATCTAGAGCCCTTTGGATTTGATCCACAAAATCCTATGGATCTGCTTTCAGATCTGACCTAGTGAATATGGGAGGGTCTAATTTCAGAAAATTCTGTGTCCGCCGACTAGCTACTCTAGTCGCGTCATCCTCACTTTTCATTGGACCAGCTCGTCCCTGAGTTTGTGTCGCAACTAGCTGAGTCAACATATGCACTGCATTTCTTAAATCCTGGTCAGTGGCATTCATAGGCGGTTCTGCGGGTACTTTTCTACCTCTTGGCTCTTCCGAAAATGGAAGGGTAGAAGGGGCGTGATGCAAACTCCTGTTCAGCGCCACCTTGACTAGCTTGGTTAGGTGGTGATTTACCCGTTCCTTCTCCAGCAAGCATATCTACCTACTTACTTTTACCCCTACCTTGTCTTGTAATCGGCCTTGTAATATAACAAAGAAAACCAATTCCAATGGTTAGATATGATTCCACTACAATATTGGCTCTATTGCACGATCTAGATATGAAGAAAAGAAACAACTCCTAAATGTCCTGCAGCCTCCTACTTATAAATGTGGTGCACAACACATCCATAAGCAAGACTCTACTCAGACACGGCTTTGTAGACACCCTTAGGACGACCTGCTCTGATACCACTTTTGTCACGCCTCGAATTCCAATGGAACGGACTGGCACCCGAAGCCGATAAAGCCCGAGAGAACCAATCTTCATCCATGTCCATTCATATGCACGTCATTCAAGAAATATCACCATCATGTATAGATACAAGATGCTAATAGCGGCAGTCATGGAAACATATGCTATATACGAAACTTGGTGGTTAGGGCCATCAATTCAAAATGGACATACATCCCTTACATTCATATTCCCACATACGTCTACAAAGCCTCGAACAGATGCATATACATAACCATCCTAAAGTCGGGACAAGTCCCCGCTTTATACAACATTACAGTACCAAAACAAATATACACATGTGACTCGGAAAGTCCCAAACCAATTGGAGCTCACCAAAGATCGGCAAATAATCCACAACCTACTGTGGAGGTCTACTAGCACCTGTGCTTGCAGCAAGTAAGGTAAGTCCCCCAAGGGACGTCAGTACGAAGAATGTACTGAGTATGTAAGGCTCATATGAAACTGCATGATATATAAGTACTTCCATGAAATCAAATATAAGAGAATAGTTGGTACAGATAAACCACCGGTCTGCATATGTGGAACCATATACATTACATCCTTTACTTCTTTTGCCTTTACATTTATTCATTTTTATCATTCTATCCATGCTAGGCTTTTCTGTCACTCCTGGGATGAGATTAACCCATGCTAGGTATTTTAACCTCTGGGATGTGATTAACCTATGTTAGGATTTTCTGTCGCCCCTGGGATGTTAATGTGATAACCCATGCTAGGCATATCTGTCGCCCCTGGGATGTTACTGTGATAACCCATGTTAGGCTTTTATATCGCCCCTGGGATGTGACTGTGATAACCCATGCTAGGCTTTTATATCGCCCCTGGGATGTGACTCAAGCATATACAAACAATTATACATTACTTCTATGAGATTGATACATTGGTGATTGTACATTATTGGAACTTTGAAACGTAACATTATTGGAACTTTGAAATATTAGTCAATGAACATGGGACATGTGAATCACAATTGATCAATGAATAAGGAACATGTGAGTAATAATAATTAATAACCGAAAATGGGATACCTTAGAATATTTCGGAATGGAACAAGTACAATGACAATATGAGCACTATGTGCTGCAGAAGGATATGGAAAGAGTAACCTTACATACCTTATCGCCCCAATATGAATACACAGTCCTATATGTGAATACAATAATCCAGCTCAGTCCTTACGTTTCACTCTACAACACAAGTACATAACGGAGCTCACGTTAACAACTAACTACCTTACACGCACATAAGACAACAATGAGTTACATGATTGCCCTATAACGTCATTTCACCCTTTACAATCCCATTCATGGAATTATCATACCAACCATATCACAACATTCTATACATTGACCAAAACATCATAAACCAATAGCATTTTACACCAAGTTTCTCCTTTACGCTTCCTCATTAACACAACGTCACAATTACTCCATCAAGTCATCTCAATATGTTGCATAACAACAATCCCACAACAATCCCACAAGTTATACACATACATAGAAAAAGCAAGGTAAGGACATAACCACACCATACATGTTAATATTTCTTCCACACCATTCACTTCCATCAAAACCTCAAGTCTCCTTTCAAGTTCAAATCCCATAGATGACACATTTTTTAGCAAAAAGCAAAAGTGCACTATTTAACACTTTTAGACTTAACCATCATGATCTACACCATCGAGCACATAATATATTAAAGCACAAGAATAAACACTTACCCAAGCTTGACAAATGATGATCTTGTCCAAAGAGATGACTTAGGGTTTTGAGAGCTTAAAGAAATATATTGTGGAATGTCTAGATTGGCATGTGTGTTCATGTGAATAAAAATCTGATTTTTCCACTTTATATAGGCCCAAGCCATCCTTAGCCAATTCACATTAAATGCCATGTTTACTTGGTCAACATGGAAGAATGGGTCATTTGTCCTTTTGGGCCATGTCTTTTAATCCATTTTGGGCCTTAAATTGAGCCCATTAACACATGTTAACTTAGCCCACCAAATTCGATGTGTAATACCCCAACAATCTCATGTTTAAATAATTTCATAAATGTTACGACAATATTCAACTCACGGGATTCATGTTCGTAGCCTCAATCCCAAGAATAAGCAATTTGAGCCACTCATGGCTTAAGTTAACATAATTTGATAAAATAATTATGACGACTAATTAACCCCAACTTGGATGCCAAACTCGCTCAAGAGTAGTCTTACTACGATGGAAATTAGATACCATAACTCAAGAGTCCTCTTAATAGACTAATAATTGGAGAAGAAATTTGGCAAAAAGCACCCCGGCACGCCCCTGGGCGCTCCTGAGACTTAGCTGAATTTCAGCTCTGTAAAAGAGGAGCCTGAGCGGCCAGGGGCGTGCCCCTTTGCTGCCTGTGCCATAAAAATTTTGGCAGAAAGCGGCCTGGCACGCCCCTGGGCGCGCCTGACCTTAAAAATTTGATTTTTTTTCTTTCTTCGACTTTTCTTTGCGGATGTTAGTACAATATCAATAGTCCATCAAAGCCAATACAAAATATGCACTTATTTCTCTCAAAATTAAGGTATACATGGTTCAAATACGACATATAAATGCGCCCTAGATCACCAAGCAAGTAGGGTCGAAAAGGTACGGGGTGTTACAAATGTTTTGTACAAACTATTTGAATATGGGGCCCACTAAAGTTCTCATGCTATCAATTACTACTAGAATATGGTGTTTGCTTTGGTTTAAGTTTAATAGAAGGGAAAAGGGTCAAAAATACCCCTCTACTTTGGAAAATTGGCCAACTGTACCCTCAGTCATACTTTGGGGTCATATTTACCCCAGCCGTTATGAAAGTTTGCATATGTACCCTTCATTTACATAATGCCCCCTATCAGCCAAAATGACCCATTTTTAAAGGAGAAACCCATACCTGACCCGACCCATCAAAAGGGACCCAAACAAATATACGCTATAAGCGGTTTTCTCCACAGATCTGACTACAAATTAGGGCTTTTCTCCCTCACTTCTGTGGGTTGAATTTTCCAACAAAAATACTCCTCTTTCACTAATCATCCCCAATGAAGTGTAGTTGTGGTCGGTTGTTTATCTTCACTAATCTCCTTAGGAATAGAAAATGTCACAAAATTGTTACTCTTCCCCAAGAAAGTGTCCTTGTCATTCTGATTTGGTGAATTAATAGTTAAAAGTCTCACTTCGAGTACTCCAACTAATCCCCGAAGAAGGTTTTTCAGATATCCTCGTCCAGATGTAAGTATATTTTCTTATATAATTTAGCTTTTTATATGAGGAGAAATAATTATAGATATATGTAATTGAAAGTTTTGTACTTTGTTATACAAATCTTAGCATAGAACTGATTTTATAGGGTTTAAAGTAACTTTGGTGAACTAATACTATAGGGATTAGTCAACTATTTTTTTTGTGTGTTTTGTAATGTTATTCTATTTTTGATTGCTACTATGACAGTTTTCGTGATGTGGTATCGAGAGTCGGAAGACCAAGCTTTTTCAGAGATAGCTCACATACGTAATTTAGAGTCATTGTTGAAAGACATCAAGATTGAAGTGGATAATTTGAAGGTTGCAATGAACAATTCAAAAATTGGGAGTGATTATTTGAAGGTAATTTAGAGTTTTCGTTGAAAGACATCAAGATTTAAGTAGATAATTTGAAGGTTGCAATGGACAATTTGAAAATTGAAAGTGACGATTTAAAGATTGAAAGGGATCATTTGTCGAAAATAGTTACTACAATCGAGGCTACAAATGAGTTGGAAGTAAACAAGGCAAGGACATTTGAAGAAAATATTTTCAGATAAATTACAAGCTTATGCTTTCATGGACTCTTTTTCGTTGGATTTGTAGTCGCATTGATGACAAAGTGAAGCTAATATATGTATGAATTGGGTATGTATTGCTATGTGTTTTGTGTTTTAAGTCTCAGCTTTAGACGAAGCTAATATGTATGGGTAGTAGTTGCTACGGTAATGGTTGATGTTTTCTTTTTCTTTGTTTGAATTCTTGTCTTATTTTTTAGATTATGACTACCAAAATAGTCACGAGCTTAACCAAATCAGTCTCCAAGATGATTCAAAACAAAGTTGAAAGTGATGCAAACTCAGTGACCAAAAACTGGACAAAATGTGACCATAAAATCTGGACAAAAACACTGTCACATGTGACCATAAAATCTGGACAAAAACAATGTCAAATATAACCAATGCAAAACCCCTAAAAGCAGTCCTAATACACAAAAATAGTGAGCACATATGGTACTTAATGTCACAAAAAGAAGTGGGGAAATATGACCATTTCAACGCCCAAAATCTAGACCAAAACAATGTCAAATATGACCAATATAGTGTCTCAAATGCAGTCCTAATACACTCAAAACAGTGATCTTATATGGTCCATAATGTCACAATATAGTAGTTACTACACTATTAAAGACATGGCCCTTTGTCACCCAAAAAAGTGGAAAAATATGACCAATAAACAGACCCACAAACTAAGCAAAAAATAGTAAAACACACAAGCTATAGCAATAAACAAGCATTAAAATATCTAAAAACTGAACCACAAATTTGTTCATTACATTAGGGATGCCATCTTATAATCCCAAAAACTTGCAACAAAAATATTAGTTAAACAGTTTTCACAAAAAGATGGAACATCCATTGTCACCATCAAACATTGAACATTGTCTTAATACAAAACATGCCAATACCGAATTTTCATTGTTGTGCCTTGCCATTACGCTTTTTTGTCTTAAGTTTATCCACTCTTAATTGCTCCAACTGTCTTCCGGTAATAGATGCATTACCCTTCCATGAGAGCCCTTTTGGTGCATACAAGTCACTTGATTTAGTTGAACCTATTCCATCATGAATAAACTTGATTTGTCTTAATCCGGTTGATCTTGGTTGTTTCTGTCTTTGTAAGATTCTAGACTTGAACTCTGAAACACCTCTTGGCTTCCAAGGTACATCTTCTTCAACTTCAAGACCACGATACTCAAACTCACGATCACTTGGAGATGGACCAAAGATGGACTGACCAAAGGACTTACCAAAGAGGGACTGACGTTGAGTTGATGCACTGTCTTGACTAAGTTGTGGAGTTGTCAAGGGAAAGTCCTCAATTATTGCATCATTTGGGAATCTGGGAGGGCTTGGCTCTACATCATCTTCATCAACTAGTGTTCTTACTCTTCAATTGGGCGGACTTAGAAGTGCCTTCACCACTCATTTTGTCCAACTGATAAAATAACAACATAAACACAAATATGTAACACTTGAAAAAAATATTAAAAGTGACTAATTAAAATAGAAAGTTACCTTTTGACAACCCCTGGCATTATGTCTTGGAATTCCACAGGTTGAACAAGTCATAACTCTTCCTCTCCTTGGTGCAACCTACTCAGTTTGCCTCTTAAGTGCTTCATCTTTATCTCTTTTCCTTTTCGTTGCAATTCTGTCAGCTAGGTTTACCAAAGGAGGTGGTTCCATTGCTTCTGCTGGATCAATTTTCCAGAACCTTGGCCCAGGCACTGGTTGTAGCTTTGAATGATAAGTCAGAAGATATGCCTTTTTTGTACCACCAATGGATCTCTTCCAGTAAAGAAGTGCCTTGATTGCATAGGGACATGGGATTCCAGTAAGGTCCCATACCCTACAACTACAACTCTTATTTTGCAAATTGACAATGTGTTTGTCATTTCCCTCACTAACCTCATATCCATAATCACCATTGAAATTTAATTCACACACATTAGCAATCTTCAAGTATTCATTGTACATCTCAATAGCTTTTGGACTCCATTTAGTCTTCACTTTTTTTTCATGTTTCACAAACTTCTTCATTACCTTTATTCTGATAGCCTCAAGTATCCCAACGATGGGTTTCTGTCTTGCTTCCAATATCCATGAGTTGAATGACTCAGCCAAGTTATTTTCCACCTTTTGATTTTTGCAAATTGTGTCTAAAAATACTCTACAACAAGTTTCTATTGGAAAATGCAACAGGTCGTCTTTGGCTTCTTCTGACAATTCAGCCAATGCCTTCAAATAATCATCCAGCTCCTCTTTGTAGGTGCTCCATGCACACCACCATACCACCTTAGACATTTGTTTAGATCTCTTTCCATTTCTTCTCCAATTGGCCTCTACGTGTCTCATACAAAACCTGTGCATGGCATCAGGTAGAACAATTTTGACTGCTTCAATCAGTCCCTATTTAATAGTCAAAAACTAAGTTGATAAGTGAACACGCATAAGAATAATTAACTAAAAAAATGCATTGTTCAATCAAAATAGTGAACTGAACCAGTTAACTTATCATAAAACAGTAAACTAAATCTTTAGTTTATCATAAAAATAGTGAACTAAATCAGTACACTTATTAGAAGATAGTGTACTAATTAATTGTTTAGCTTATAAACTATTGAATTAAATCAGTTTACTTATTAGAAAACAATGAATTAAATCTTTTAGCTTATCATAAAATTAGTGAACTAAATCAGTTCACTTATTAGAAAATAGATAACTGATTCATTGTTTAGCTTAAACAGTGAACTAAATTTTAACTTATCATGAACAGAATCTTTAGCTTATAGTGAAGTAAATCATTTAACTTATTAGGAAACAATGAACTGATTCAGTTCACTTCTCAGAAAACTATGAACTAAATCGATTCACTTATCAAAAAACAGTCAACTGAATCAGTTCACTTCTCAGCAAACAGTGATAGTCATGTCAATGTTAAAGAAAACAATGAAGTTATAGAATAGTGATAGTTCACCTTTTGAGGCTTAGAGACTGTTGAAGCAATTCCAAAAACTTTGCATTCTTTGTCCACGATAGCCCAAGCAATAGGATAAATGTGATTCATTGAGTCTTGACCAACAACACATAAGAGTTGACCTTTGGCTTTACCTTTCAAAAAGGTTCCATCTAAGCCAATGAAAGGTCTCAAACCAGACTTAAACCCCTTCTTCAGTGCATCAAAACAGATATACATTCTCAAAACTGCCTTTTTCCTTCAGCTAGTGAAACCTTAAGGCTAACATCACCCCCTACATTACTCTCCAATAGAGCATTTGCATATCCAGCAAGCTTTTTATAGTCATCACAAAAACTGCCTTCCATTTTCTCTAAAATCAATCTTTTAGCTCTCTTACACTTTCCAAAAGAAGCATTAATGTTGAATGCAGTTTTGAGATCAACTCTCATGTCTTTGATTTTATATTTGGGGTTAGCTTGCAACTTTTCCTTAAAGTAATAAGCAAGTGTAGTTGTTGAAACCTTATAGTTACCACATGGATCATCACATTTATGCTTTCCTGTTAATGTTTTCACACTAACACCAGGACAATTCTTCTCACCAGAAATTAGGCAGATAAAGTTGCACACTTTTTGACAAACAACCCTTTTCTTTTGGAGTCACTTTTTTTTATCGTTAGGTTATAGACATTTGCTAATATGCATGCAAGCTAATGAATCTTCTAGCTTCAGCTATATCTTTGAAAGTCATGAACCTATGTAACTCCTTGTATTCAGACTTGTCATTGATTGTCCTTTTTCTTTCTTTTGCAAGAACCTCTAACTCCTCAAAATCGTAATCAGAATAATCAAAAGCATTATCACAATCATTAACAGTTCCATCAGAGTTACAATCACTACCTTCACTATTTGCTTCATCAACCTCTACCACAGACTCTTTCAGTCTAACTATGTTCTCAACATCATCATTCACTATCCTCAACAGCAAACAAGTTTATAACATCAAATTTATCATTCACATAAGACTACTATGTTCTAATTCCCTGATCACCTACTATTTCATAGTATTTTCCAGAAGGGAAAGACACAATCAATTGTTGAACACCAAGAAATCCCAATATACCATTGTATTCATTCACAATATCTATAAACGATAAGAGATCATAATCATACTCTTCCCATTTGTGCACCAATTTTCTTGAATATAGTATTTTACGCTCTCTTATCCACTCACCGCCATGGTGGAATACCAAGTCAATTAGCACCATTTTAGATAATCTGAAATCAGTAAAAAACGACAGGCAAATAAGAATCCCAAAATAAGATAACAGCTAAACAAAGAAAGTAAGGTGTTACAAAAAAGGAAGAAAGAGTCCCTAAACTAAAACAATGAATAAACAGTAAAAGATGCAGTAATTGGACACCAAGAACAACATTTCCATTAGACCTACCACAGATAGTTTTCAAATAAGAATAGAGAATAAAAAACAAAAAAGAAGACAAAAACTTAAAAAATATGATTAAACAACAATTTTTCTTGAAGGAAAACAAACAAATAAAAATGAGTTGAGACCACATTCCAATTCAATAAAGTCCCACTTCTCCAAAACTTTTAGGATACAAGAATAAAATATTGGGACCACATTTCAATTTCTCTTACTACCCTGATAACAATTGCAATCAATTTTTTTTTTCAAAAAAAGAAAGGAAAGAAATCTCTAAATTGAATTTACACTTCAATAAATATAGGTAAACATAATACCACAAATCAATCCATCCCCAATACCCTAAATTAGTCAAATCTAACATCTCCTAAAAACCCTAAAACAGCTCATCAATACCTAAACTTAGAATATTTTAGGAACCATAAATATCTTAAAATTTCGCACATATATACCATCAAAACAAAATGTATCAACACATAATTATCAGATTTATCATTCCCTAATTCGCAAATAAACTAACCTAAATCTAAACTCAAAACCCTAACAATTAAAGAGAACTAAGTAAAGAAGTTTATTATAATTAGGAAATTTTTAGTTTATCAGAAACTACTTTGGAAGCTTAACTAGAAACATTTGTAAGGAGTTAGACACGAAAGAAGAGAAATATGCTCAAATCGAAGAGCATTTTATACCTTTACAAAAATTCTCTCAACAACTCTAAAAACCCTAAATGAGAAATATGTTAATAACGTGTGAGGGGGTATATTTCATTAGCAGAAGAGCTCTCTTCTCTCTCAATCGAACCTCTTTCTAGCCCTAATTTGAAGTCAGGTCTGTGGAGAAAATCGCGTATAGCGTATATTTGTTTAGGTCCCTTTGATGGGTCGGGTCGGGTATGGGTTTCTCCTTTAAAAACGGGTCATTTTGAAGGAAGGGTACATATGCAAACTTTCATAACGACGGGGTTATAAATATGAGGGTAAAGTTGGCTAATTTTCCAACGTAGAGGAATATTTTTTACCCTTTTCCCTTAATAGAAAATGGCTGGAGATTAATATTGTTTTTAATGATATTATATAATTAGATATGATTAAATATTTCCAATTAAATAGTTATTTCATATAATTAATTAGTTCTAAAAGACTAATATTTCAAAATAGATAGGCGCATAATAGTATATATTAAATTTCATATATGACCTATTATATACCATTACAAATATTTTTTCATTTTATTTGAAATTTTGAAGTTGGAACTATCTTTCTTTTATATTTTTTGAAATAATATTTGGTTATTTGAATGTATTTTTTCTTAAAAAAATTAAAATATAATTTAAATATTTTAAATGGAATTATAACTTAAGGTAAATTTGAAAAAGAAAAAATAGTAAAAGTAAACAAGATAAAAGTTAAAATAAAGTAGCTTGTGAGATTGATGTCCAAATTTAATACCAAGTTAAATGTAGTCTTTGGGCCTAATTGCTTAAAAAAAAGTTTTTTTTTAATACAAAATAATGGTAAGAGAGAAAATTTATGACACGCCTCAAATCCCATTGAGACGGATATACACCCGATGTCCTAAGGGCTCGAGAGAATAAACTCATAAGGCTTACTGTACATGTAACTAGGATAATTATAAATCTTAATGAGTATAGGTAAGATGCCCTGATAAAAAGACCAATATGGATAGACCCAAAATAGATATACAAAACGCAACTACTCTTTACTTTAACAATAGTCTACAAAACCTCTAAAAGATAGACAACTTATCTTAGATCGAGACAGGACACTGTCATAGCCTTAACTTTAATACAATTTCAAATGCATGCTAAAGACTCAACAAAGACTCCAATCAACGTGGAGCTCACCAAAAGCCGTTGAGTGTCTTGAGCCTCTATTAGATAGCTATAGTAGCTAATTGGAGTACATATACCTACGGCATGAAACACAGTGTCCCCTATAAGGAACATCAGTACGAAAAAATGTACTGAATATGTTTATGCAGTAACCATATGTAAAATAAGAGCTCAAATAAAATCAGGTACATATATATAGATAAGGGTAAAAGACCACCTTTCCTTATACTTATGGAATCATGTACATTACGTTCTTTTCTTTACTTTGCTCTTCTTTGCTTTATAACTTCGTAGCATGTGATACAATGACCAGCTGAGCAGTGGTAAAAAAGGATGACCCATGCAAGGTATTTTAATCCCTACTATGTAGTCCTCATAAATATACAAATCGGGATCGATTCATGCTAGGTATTATAACCCCTAAAATACCACTCATAATACACAGATGGAGATCGGCTCATGCTAGGTATTATAACCCCTGAACAGTTTAATTAGTATAAACAACATAAATCCCAACAGTTTTAGAGCTTAATTATAAAAAATCCCAACATTTTGCATACTTACTAAAAATTCCAACTATGAGTCTATCGAGATACATAATTAACTCCCGATACATCCAACGAAAATACATAATTAGCTCCTGATACATTTTTTTTAAATTTTGAATCTATCGAGATACATAATATATCCAACAAAGATATATTTTTTCCTTTGTAAAGATATATAATTAGCTTTTAATACATTTTTTCTGATTTTAGATCTATCGAGATATATAATTAACTCTCGATACATCTAATGAAAATACACAATTAGTTAAAAAATTTATAATTACTTTATAAGAGTGGAGATTTATATAAATATGACAAGTTAATGTGTATATTTATGTTATTTTTTCTTTTAATTATTCTTGTGGGCTTGGACAGACTGGGCATTGGGGCTCCCATTCTTCTCAATTTCATTTCACCTAATATGAGCCTCAACCCGATCCATTAGTCAAAGTACCTACTTGATTCATATACCTTAAGTAGGTGATACACCTACTTGTCATCTACTAACTTAATTAAATCAAGCAAACACCTCACTTATTTTATTCCATATTCCAAATCTTAATCCCTTTACTTCAACTTAACACCAATATATACTTAGCCTATGGGTGGGCGTTTGATTCTTTGGTTTGATTTTATCAAATTTCGATTCGATTCTTCAATTTTCAATTTTGAAAAAGTGTACACCAAATACCGAATCAAACTAATTTGATTCAATTTGATATTTTTCAACTTCGATTCGATTTAGTTCGATATTTTTAAATTGATTTTCAATATAAAATTAACAATAAAATGAGAACCGAATCTAAATATAAGACTCTAAAAAAATCTAAAACATTGTAAATAAACTATTAAGTGAAGACAACTTTAAATATATATCATTATAGTGCTCCACTATTTATATCACAATACGGTGATAGTATTTGCGTAAAATTTTTTAGAAATTACAGTTAACAATTAAGAGTATTTGTGTGAAAAATTTTAGAAATTACAATTAGAAATATAAGTATATTAGAAATTAAAATTAAAAATTAAAAAAATATAAAAGTAATAAGGATGAAAGATAAATGTTGATGGAATAATTGGGTATGAGCTTTAAGACTTAATCTTGAAAAGTTTTGAACCAAACAAGAGCTAAATGAAAAAAAAATTTAAAATTTTTTTTTAATAAAACTTCAATTCTTCGATGTACCAAAGAACCGTTACCCCTAAATTGAACACCAAACCGAAGTACCAAACCACCAAAAAAAAAATCAAAACTGAACCGAAGAACCAAAACTGAAAAACAGAACTAATTCGTTTCGATACAATTTTTCAATTCTTTGATTTTCTTGTCCACCCCTAACTTAGCCACTTTACACTTTAACGTCAAATACCACCTTTTACCATCTCAAGTTCAAATATTCTTATCAAGTTCACTTGGTCGTATATGTGTTGGAAGGTACGAGGTTTTACAATTTATTTATTTTTAATATATAGAGTTGCACTTTAAATACATCCAACAAATTACACATGTATTTGCTGGCAAGATCAGAGTATGTACATACAGTCAAACCTCTATAGTGGTAGCGTTGGTTCAAAGATTTCATGACTGTTATAGAGGTAATTTATATATGTATATTGACATTCAATATTCAAATCTAATTTAACTATTACAAACAAAAATATGCAAATTTAGAAAAAGCATGAGTATAAAAAACCAAACATTAGTAGTCTTTTTATCGTAAAGTTATCAAATAACTAATGTGCACCATTTAAATATAAATTTTTTTTAAAATTAAATATTTGTACT
Source organism: Capsicum rhomboideum (assembly GCA_031232105.1). Taxonomy (NCBI): domain Eukaryota; kingdom Viridiplantae; phylum Streptophyta; class Magnoliopsida; order Solanales; family Solanaceae; genus Capsicum; species Capsicum rhomboideum. Next base: position 61,531,252 of record CP124718.1, read on the forward strand.
TGAAATTTATTTTATGCATGACATTAATGATGATTACCATAAATATTTTAATATTTTATTTTATACATAATATATTTTCTTACAAAATATTATTACATAATATTTGAGTATATTGTTATAACGAAATAATTTTACAAAAAATATACCACTATAATAAACGTTATTATTATTATAGATAAAATATTTTTATAAAGAAGTAAAATATACATGAAAAAAATAATTTCGAAGAAAATTAGGCCACTTTAGTGAAATATCATCATAAAGAAGTGACGTTATAGAGAGGTCTAACTGTATTTGACAAATTTATATTGATGAAAGTAATTTAATAAAATAGTTAAAGTGTTTAATAAAATAGTTAAAGTGTAACTAACTCTAAATATCTATTTATGTATTTGCCTTATTTATACTCCCTCTACATTAGTTTACGTGATTCTCTTCGCCTATGCACGTAATTTTGAGAAAAAAGGATAAACTTTTACAACATGTTACCGTTTGACCATATCATACTACTTGTGTGTTGTGGCTATATAATGGTCGTTAACGACAATGAGGAGTCTAAAATCAATTAATTAATAAAACAAATCATTTTTTAGAACAGACAAAAAAGAATCACATAAAATAAATTCATCATCATTATCATACCCAATGTATTCCCATTAGGTGGGGTCTGAAGGGTAAAGTATACGCAGTACATACCACTACCTCAGAGAAATTATTTATAATCACAATTTAAGTTTTTTTTAAAAAAAAAAAAGAAGGTAAGTAAGGGTAATCCTGACCTCAGTTCTTATGGATTTTTCCTAAGAAACCATGAAGAAGACCTGGTAAATGCAGAGGCTGGCCACATTGGTACAACTACCAATATGGAGGCAGAGGCAAGAGCAATACAGCAGGCCCTAAAGCACAGCTCAGAAAAAGGGATACAAAACTTTGTTCTTGAGACAGATTCACTCACAATGATGAATATTATTAAAGGCATATGGAAGATTCCATGGAAGATTGCAGACATAATAGATGAAATTAAAGAACAAATGGTCAGACAAGGAGCAAATATACAACACATTTTCAGGGAAGGAAATCAATTAGCAGACTACATTGCTAACCAAGCTATCTCACAGAAGGTGTAATGCAGTATTAACACATTTGGGTCACTTCCCTCAATGGGGCGGAGGATTGTAAATACAGACGATGCACAAATACCAGCAATCAGAATAAGAACAAGGAAGATAAGCAGACAATGGACATGCATTCACAACATTCACAGCAGAAGAAAGTAACATCACAAAGCAGAAGCAGCATGAATATTTACAATAAAGTTTGCCCATTGCAAAGGGTCATTAAAGCTGCTAAACTAGTTTGGCTAAACTATGTTAGTAAATAAAAACTTTCACGAAAAACAAAGGGGTTCAGCGTCAGATTAAACATTACAGCACGGAGGTCAGCCATAGTCCGACATCTGAGGAAAGCATTAGATCTGAAGAAACAGAGTAGATCAGAGTTGCAGCAGAAACAAAAGAAGAAAAGGAAGGAGGTGACCAGAAGCTTACTGAGGGAACACCTGCGAACTCCTGACGTAAACCTCCTTCGAATCCACCTGCAAGTGGAGCAACCTCAAACACCTGAAAAGGAAAGGTTAAATCATAGAGGAGAAGAAGATACAAGAAGCCAAGAAAGGGAAGAGACACCACCTTGGAACGATGAAGGTTCTTGTGTGAGCAAGGATTCAGAGCAAACATCAGGAATCAGACTCCCGATGACCCAAAGGAGGAGGCGGCAACACCAAAGGTTCCCTCGAGAACCAGCTGGAAGCATCTTGGAAAGGCAGAGAGTTGTTTTGGGAAGTGGAGCAAAGAGTGAAGGAGAAGCCAGATATAAGGAAGAGGATCATTTAGAAATGGGCCTTGCCCGAACAAATTTTATTGTTGTATTTTATTTTGCCTTTGTTTTTGATTAGGCCCATGGCCAGACTGATTTTTCTGTTTTGCAGATTGTTAATAAAAAGGCCTGCTAAGGCCGAAAAATTTGCCTTTAAATACAAAGACTTCTCGGGAAGAGGGAGACAAGCAATAACAGACGAAATCTGAGCGTAGTATGTTGCAAACCTTACCTCTATTCTTGCACGGTAGACACGTTGTTTTTATAAATCGCCGGCTCAAAACAAATCTCTATAGCAGATTGAAATATTGTTTAAAATCACTTGGACTCGTTGCAAGAGTCAAAACGATTGGATGTCTTCCTCAATACATCCTCATAAGAAACTTGAGCAGTAGTAGCGTAAAAAGATAATCTGGAAACAAGTTCATTTGGATGCTTGAATATCACTTGGATGCTTGAATATCACTTTTCTACAAAATAAATTCGTTTATTAGCAAAATAAGCAACGGTCCTCTCTCCTTCATTTGAAAAAGCTATCAGGTATTTCAATTTTCCTTTGTCAACATACAAATACTGAGATTGAACATGATTGTTTTCATCTGGTTTCTGTAGACTTTACAAACAGAAATCCAATGGTTGGGTAAGTTCAGTTAAGTGGCAGCTCAATCATACAGTCCTTCCTGTTCCCAAACATCAACAAGAAAGGCTACCATTTCCTGAAAAATTAAATGTAGTATAGAATCAACAAGTAGCCACGAAAAAACTACATACCAAAACCATGCTAGTATAGTTCAGCAAGACTCACCGATAGAGGGATTGGCTGAAGGAATGGCTTGTTGGTCCCCAGCAAAGCTTCGTAACTCACATCAAAGCTGCAATCCATGATGGTAGAAGAATACACTCATCAAGAATATATTCACAGTTGTATTGGAAGTAAATGCTCAATGCTCTGAAATCTGTCAAACTACTCATTGAATCAATTGTTTTGAGGATTGTGGAATGGACTATGCTCACCTTAATTTAGATTCCCGAGCAGCAGTACGCTTCTGAGGTGTTCTATTTCCAATCCATTCTTGCCTAGTTTTACTCCAAAGAATTAGACCTGCTCCAGCCAATGTTCGATTAACCATATTAAAACACGTGTGAGCAGTATAGTACTGACTACAGATAAGCTAAGATAAAGAAGGGTATAGCATCCTGCTTCCAAAGCTAGGCCAAGCTTTCTTCAATTATTGCACCTAAATCAATGGATCTTTACATGGACAATAAGACAAATCTAAAAGAATGAACAGTAAATAGGTCTTGTTTGTACTGCATCAAGGGTTAATGAAATTTCCAAAGTAGACCCTTCAATAATCTTTTTTTTTTGAAACTGGTAACTTAGACCCTTCAATAATCTTGAATAAAAAGATGTCTGAAAATTGCATTTGCAGGGACTACTCTAAGCAAACTAACTGAGACTCCCTACAAAATTTACCAGATAATTCTTCTTTTTCTTTCATTATTTTTTGACGGAGCTTCAAGGAAACTACAGCTATGGATCATTTTATATCCTCTATCACAGGTTAATTTCTTGCATTTGGCGGAATACGAATATACTGAGACTTAAATTTCCCCAAGAAAGGTTACTATTAGTAAAGTACTCCCATGATAGCCAATGAAGTGAAATATGCACTTGCCATGATTTACAAATTCAGTGTTGCTGTTTGTGGTGCTGGAACTACTGTTAGCATCAAGGCCCTGATTTGAAGTACTAATTGATGAGACGCTTCGTTGTGAAGGAAATGCGCTATTCTCCATCTCACAAGCACTACTGCTCCAAAAGTTGTCCCTTGAACCACGTTTCCTCAAGTGTTGACTCTGAACTTTATGTCCTTGGGATGGCCTATCCACTGAAATAACATGTGGAGGCTTTACACAGCACCCAAGACAACTTCTGCTCTGTTACAATCAGGTTTACAACCATAAAAGATGATTAGCTTAGCCAGTAAAATAAACCTGTGCACTGTGAACAAGATAAAAAGAAACAAATGGACAAAAACCCAGAAAAATACATATTCCAAATTTGAGATCCACTTCATAACTACCCCTGCTCACCCCCAACCCTCATTCAGGGAAAGGTGAAGTGGCAAGTCCATGTAATAACTGATAACAAGTTAACAACCAAACAATGATCAACTAGTTCTATTAAAATATATAGCAAGCCTGCTCTTATTTGGCTTAAGCAACTTTGAGAAAGTTGAAGGTGCAGTTTACAGTGTACAAATCATCAGACGACATATTTCACTCATAAACGCATCAAAAATCAAGGAAGTCATACTCCACCTATAATAGTAAAAATTCTCAAATTCAGGTACCAAAAAGGGATAAGAAAGTCAATCTACAACCAAAGTGTATAGCTATCAAAATTTTACTTTTTTTAATCTCAAGGTGAAATGATTATCAAGTCTCATATAAACTATCATTAGGCCTAAGCTAGTCCAAATCTATAATCAGATCCATTGCTTTAAATACACGATCAAACCACGGAGTATAAGATGGATTTCCTTCTTAGTAGTCAATGACATGGGTTGAGCACCATGAGGTCTCTCAGGTTCAATTCCTAGCAAAGACAAAAACACTAGGTGATTTCTTCCTATCTGTTCTAGCCTTGGTGGACAGGGTTACCTTATACTTGTTGCTGGTGGGAGGTGGTAGGAACCCGTGGAATTAGCACGAAATCTGGCCTGGAAACCATGGTTATCAAAAAAAAAAAAATTGATTTCCTTCTAACATTAGACAGTCCAAATCCATTATCAGATCCATTGCTTTAAATACACGAAAGCCACATGTTACTTGGTCTAACAGCGTATTTGATGTGATGACAAAGTATTGGAAGTGAATAAGTTGTGCCATAAGGGAGGGCTACATAGATGATACAATTTAGCTACCTCATGCATTTGGTTGGGGTAAGAAGGGTGAGAAAAGAAGTAAACCAGATACATTGTAAGTTATTTCCCTTCTTTGATAAGGGGAAAAAAGTTCCAGATTCTTCAACCCCTTTGAAATTAGACAAGAAGGATTGAACATCTTTTACTTCTTTTATAGTCATACTAGATAACAGGAAGCAAAACACCAGTACTCCACCCAAGAGAACTAAATTATTTGAGTTTCTTCATCCTTTACCCTTAGTCTCCCCTTCTTGGAATTAAACAAAGTGAATGATGATATTATTCCCCTTAGCTTCGTTGAATGGGAGACCATAGACCCCAATAAAGTTGTTGTCCCACATGCCTGAAAGAAAACTTTGATAAATAAGAGATACGAACACATCTCAAGAGGAACTTGGGTATCTCATGGGACATATATCTAGGATAACCAAGCGTACTCAAAATCAACTTTCAGCTAGCTTCTCAATGTCTAGGATGTTCCCCACCATGTCATTTAGACATTTACAAAACATGACTACATTTACAAGTTAGAAATATATTAAAGAGAACAAAACATCATAATAGAGAACATTAAATTTTCACTCAGCTTGAAACTTGAGTGAAGGTGTTAACAGAGAATGTGATAGACCTAAAATCACATGGAAGGAAGTCTGGAATGGCTTATAATCTATTGGAATGATGTAGACCAAGCCAAAAGTTATGGAACAACAGAAGAAAATGATCTACATAAGCGATACCAACCAGTTGGGGTTAACTTTCAGACATGCTAAATACATGCATTTCAGGAGCCTTTTCATCATTTTACAAAGAAATTTTATGGCAGTAGAAATATAGAGAACGTCCGATCTTTTTTAGTTTTAGTTTTTATATTATTTCATATAATATTGGACAAGATGAGCTTAAATAGACGCACATAGATCACGATCATTCATATAGCTAATCCAACATGATTGGGATTGATGCAAAGTTGTTTTTCTTGTTGTTCAATTGTCACCAACAAAGAGCATACAACCTAGAGTTTAGAAATTGTAAGATGAATGCAGGGATAACTGTGAGCTTTAAGACTCACTAAGTTCTAGAAACCCTAAGTTGAGCTGAGAACAACAACTACACTTCAATCCCAAACTAGTGAGGATCAACATATGAATCATCAATATCCATTTTGCTCCATCTGAGCCCTTTCATTCCAATACCTGATAATTTGTCTTTTGAAACAAATTTGCGGTTCCTAAAGATAAATTATTTAATACTGGAAAGGAACAGGCCTGACTGAAGGAGCATGGGTATAGAGGATTCCTATAGCCAACCCCAACTAGTTTGTTATTGACACAGTTGTACTTATTTAATTGTAAAAAAAAACATCTAAATCAACACGAGTTCAGATTTTATCTAAATTTTACACTGTCTTTACAAAGTTCATTACATCAATTTTATTTCTCATTCACCCATCCTTTGATAATAAGTTATTGAGTATTTCTAATTGCATTGTTAAGGAACGGATCAGCTCATCTGCTATGGTCTTCAATACTAGCAAGATGGACCTAAAACTAGTCCTACTAACAGGGCTTTCTTCATTAAAAGATTGATATCAGAGGCCTCCGCTAGAAGCACCAAGCCACCAACTCCTACAATACCCAAGGTAGATAATAAAGCAATAATATGCTGCCTGAATGCTCATACCGTCCCCATTCCAATCAAAACAGAAACAGTACGAGATAACCAAAACGACATTATCTTAAAACTGCAACAGGCTATTAAAATTTATTTCAGTGAATCATTGTAAAAGAAAACTTTCGTCACGAAATAATGTAGCTTGGATTGCTACTTATCGCACTCGACTCACACATACTGTATAGCAGTATAATCCGCAAAAGGCACATTTATTTGATAACAACCTGTTAAAGGTCATTAGTGACTTATGCAATTCTTTTTCAGCCTTTAGGGCTTAAGTAATCTCAGTACCATAACATAAAAGAAGATATTTAGCATCTTATAGCAAAAAGATTAAAGGCATTAAAACTTTCTAGAAATAGAAAGGGAATCCTCAATCTACTGTACACCAAAATTTGGGACATCGCACAGAAATAACTCTTACATTAAGAAGGGCCCCTGTCCCCTTCAACTTCTTCATCATTGTACAAATTCTCCAAAAACACCAAAATAGAACACAAAGGAATACTTCGAAAACATGCCTCAATTCCGATCTTTAAGGAACATATATTATACATTACTAGAAGCAAGGCATTAGATACTGTAGTTAAAAAGACAATTGCGTGTAGAATATAACATTCTAGGAACAAACTCCCTCAACATAAAAAGCAAAGCATGGGAAAAAATAATAATAAAAGAAACACCAGCTCATCTTCCGATGTATTCACCATTATTGCTTGCTTAGCCAGTAAGCAAGTAGCTCACATTCCAAACCATCAAAGAAAAGCCAATTATTGGCCAATAAACCAAGAAAAGCATTCCAAAAAGCACTATTAACAAACTTCACAACTTTTCATTTCTAGTGTCACTTATTTTCACACAATCCGTGTGTATTACATAAGAAAGGTGATCTCAGTGCGTACACCTCAACTAATCAACCAGGCAACCACACGCACAGATACTAGGTATGGGGTAAACCGATCTCCAGGTTTATATCTAATCTCAACCATCTAAAAAATATAGAACTACCAACCCCAAAAAAATTTTATACTAAAAGAAAGAAAAAAGATATATAGAAAAAATCAGATTACTGACCCCATGCAAGCGAAGATACACGAGGCTGCTGATCTACAAAGTTGCATTTACACTCTGAAATAAGTAAATGGGTATTCGTCAAAGCATCGATTTGAACCTCTGGAACTCCAACACTGAAAGAAAATTGATATCTTACCTTTGGCTAAAAAGAATGAACCTTTCTAGCAATTTACTGAGAAAGAAGAGGGATTTCGGTCTCAGACCTTTAAACATGTACAAAAAAAATCTGGGGTTCCGATACTTACACTTTCTTTCGCCTTTCTCTGCAATTCTTTGCGCTTAAGCAGTAAACAAGAAAGAAAAACGCGAAATTTTTTGTGTTCTTTTTTCTCTTCTGTTCTTGGTGTTATCAAAAGGTTTAGTAGAAGAAAGTCGAGAATGGAGATGGGAAAATGGCGAAGAAAAGGAGCCGTGCAGTCTTGCTGGACTGGTGCTAATGGAGGTGGGTAAATGTATGATGGGTTGTGGGGCCTCTGAGAATTCTTATTCAGTGAAAGGACAATTTTGTCCTTCAACCCTCCTTTTTAGAAATGTAGAAAATTTCCTTCCATTTTACTCCTCTATTTTGAAAAATTGGTTAAATATATCCTTCATCATATTTTGAGGCAAAATTTACCCTCGCTATCATACTTTGGGGCCAAATTTACCTTCGCTATTAAGAAACTTTTCACTTGTACCCTTTCTTTAACAGAAAAGCCCAAATCAATGTTAAATGTCCATTTTTTAAAACAAAACACACCCTAATCTAATCCATCTGTCACGCCTCGAATTCCAACGGAGCGGACTGGCACCCGAAACCGTTAAGGCCCGAGAGAACCAATCTTCATTCATGTACACTTATATGCATGTCCCTAGAAGAACCACACTCTACCTCATTTATATATAAATTACCAATGGCGGAAGTCATGGAAAACATATGATATATATGAAACTTGGCCGTTAGGGCCACCATGTCACAAGCATACATTCTTTCATTCATCTTCCCACATACGTCTACAAAACCTCTAACAGATATATGTACATAACCACCCTAAAGTTGGGACAAGTCCTCGCTTTATACAACCTTTTCAATACCAAAACATATGTACATAGTGACTCGGAAAGCCCCGAACCAACAGAAGCTCACCAAAGATCCGCAAATGACCCGCAACCTACTGTGGAGATCTACTAGCACATGTGTCTGCAACAAGTAAGGTAAGTCTCCCAAGGGACGTCAGTACGGAGAATGTACTGAGTATGTAAGGCTATATGAAACTGTATGATACATAAGTACTTCAATGGAATCAAAATATAAGAGAATAGTCAATATGGATACACCACCGGTCTGTATGTGTGTGTGGGGTCATGTATATTACATTCATTACTTTCTTTGCTTTTACGTTCATCAACATTATCACTCATCCATCTGATTAGAGGGTCATAAGATAACATTCATCCACCTTATCGGTGGGTCATAATATAACATTCATCCACCTTATTGGTGGGTCATAATATAACATAAAGTAACCATAGAGGAACTATAAAGTAACCATATATGTACTACTTCTTTTCCTTACTTTTATGAGATTGATATATTAGGGGTTATAACATCATTATTGGAACTTGAGAACGTAATATTGTTGGAACTTTGGAACAATGTCCACAATTATGTGACACAAGAACAACCATTGGTCAATGAATAAGAAACATGTGAATAACAATATATGACAACCTGAAATGAGATACCTTAGAACATTTCTGAATGGAACAAGTACAATGACGATGTGAACAATATGTGTTGCAGAAGGATACGGAAAGAGTAACCTTACATACCTTATCTTCCAAATATGAATATACAGTCCTATATGTGAATACAACAGTCCAGCTCCTTCCTTACGTTTCACTCTACAACACAAGTACATAGCGGAGCTCACGTTAACAACCAACTACCTTACCAGTGTATAAAACGACAATGAGTTACATGATTGCCTTATATAATGTCATTTCCCCATTCACAATACAATTCACGGCATTATCATACCAACAATACCACAACATTCCACACATTGACCAAAACATCATAACCTAATAGCATTTCACACCAAGTTCATCCTTTACGCCTCCTCATTAACACTATGTCACAATTACTCCATCAAGTCACCTCAATACATTTCATAACAACATCTCAACAACAATCCCACAAATTATACTCATAGAAAAATAACAAGTTAAGGAACATAACCACACCATACATGTTGATATTTTATCCACTCCATTCACTTTCATCAAAACCTCAAGTCTCATTTCAAGTTTAAATCACATAGATGACACATCTTTTAGCAACAAGCAAAAGTGCACTACTTACACTTTGAAACATAACCATCATGATCTACATACTCTCCCATGCATATAATATATTAAATCATAAGATTAAACACTTACCCAAGCTTGAAAAATAATGATCTTGTCCAAAGAGATGACTTAGTGTTTGAGAGACCAAAAGGAAAATCTTGGAAATGTCTAGAATGGCATGTGTGATTTTTGAAATAAAAATCTGATTTTTCCTTGTCTTATATAGCCCCTTATAGTCATCCTTAGCCAATTCTTGGGCATTAAATGCCTTGTTTACTTGGTCAATGAAGAGTGGGTCATTTGCCCCATTTGGGCCATGCATTTTGTTCCATTTTGGGCCCTAAATTGAGCCTAATACACATGTTAACTTAGCCCACCAATTTCATGCATGAACCACCATTGATCTCATGTTTAAATAATTCCATAAATGTTATGACAATATTCAACTCACGAGATTCACGTTCGTAGCCTCAATCCCAAGAACAAGCACTTCTAGCCACTCATGGCTTAATTGAACATAATTTGATAAAATAATTATGACGATGAATTAACCCCAACTTGGATGCCAAACTCGCTCAAGAGTAGTCCTACTATGATGGAATAATAATACCATAACCCAAGAGTCCTCTTTATAGACTAATAATCGTCGAAGAAATTTGGCAAAAAACACCCTGGCATGCTCTCGGGCGCCCTAGGGACTTAGAAAAATTTCAGCTCTGAAAAAGGTGTGCAGGGGCGGCTTAGCACGCTGCCTGGCGTGCCCCCTTGCTGCCTGTGCCATAAAAAATTCAGGCCAAAGCGTCCTGGCACGCCACCTGGAGCGCCCCATACTAAATTTTTGATTTCGACTTTTCTTTGCGGATTTTTTTGGATCTTTCAAGTCCCAACCTTTTTCTTGCCTCTTATCTTTAAGATCCTTTGCTTGGATGTCCCTTAAACCTCACTTCTCACCCCACAAATGCTCCACAAAGTCACAAACACCTCTTACGAAGGTCTAACCACATTTACTAGCACAATATCAAATGTTTCCATCAATACCAATACAAAATTCGTACTTATTGCTCTCGAACCTAGGGTAAACATGGTTCAAGGTTGTCAAGTAAGGTCGGAAATGTACGGGGTATTACACCATCTGACCTACTAAAAAGACGCAAATAAATATTCCCCTCCCTCAGTTCTATTGGTCAAATTTTCCTATTAACTAAATCATTCAGAGAAATATTCAGTAGGCCTAATCTGTTGCATTTAACCACTAAGTGCCATTTTTCATGAACTTTGCGCTGATACAGATACATGAATTGAGGGAGGAGTATATTTATTTGTGTCTGCACTGATGTAGATCCAATTTTCATGAGCTATGCACCGATAAATATTAAGTGGCCTAATCTCGTAGGGAAAATTCGACAAGTAGAACTGAAGGAGGGGTGTATTTTTTATTTTTTTTTTGAAGATCGGATGGGTTAGATTAGGGTGTGTTTTATTTAAAAAAAAAGGGGGGGGGGACATTTAACATTGATTTTCTATTAAAGAAAGGGTATAGATGAAAAGTTTCTTAACAACGAGGGTAAATTTGGCCCCAAAATATGACGAATGGTACATTTAGGCAATTTCCCAAAGTACAGAGATAAATTTGGCCCTTTTTCCTTATTTATTTCTTTCTTCTATACTTTTGATCTTATATTTCACAGGAGAATGACCACTTATTTATAGTTTACAAAATATCTTCTCAAAGACATGAATTGATCACTTCATTTATTTGGTACACGAATGATCAAGAGAAGTACGGAAAGGATATTCATATTCACAGGATTTCTAACACTTTCCTTAGAATGTCCATAGAAAATGCAACCTCGTTAAAACCTTACTAGAAAAAATTCAGTGAAAAAAAATTTAGTAAAGAAAAAAGAGTATACTGATCTTCTAATATACGTTGAGTATTGCCTAATTAAGAACCTTATTAGGAAAATCTAATGGAAAAAACCTTGGTTAATAAAAAAAGAGGTCAATGTGTATTTGATGAAATTCAGCTATCACACACTCAAATCTCGATTGTTGTAACACCCCGTACATTTTCGAACCTATAAGACTGCATTAGCATTTAGGGAATTATTTAAACATGAGAGTATTGGTGATTTATGCATTAAAATTGTTGGGCTTAGATGCGTCTTGTGCCAATTGGGCCCAAATGAGACCTAAAAAATATAGAAAGACATGGCCCAAAATGGAATTTGACTCATTCTTTCATTGACCAAGTAAACACACTAAATATGTGGCTAAGAATGAGACTTCATGGGACTATAAAAGGGACTAAAAATCAGATTTTATTCACAAAGACTCTCATGCCATTTTCTAGAATTGTCCACATATTTCTCTTCTCTCACACAAACCCTAAGCACTAGTCTCTTTGGACAAGGTCATCATCTTGCAAGCTTTGGTAAGTATTTATTCTTATGGTTTAGTATATGATTTGTTTAATATGGTGTATAAATCATGTTGGTTGTGTTGGCAATGTGTTGGACAGTGTACTATGTGTAAAACTGTCTATTTTTGCAATCGGAGAAGGGTTTTTGTTTTATAAACTTGAAAATGGACTTGTGGTCTTGAAGGAAGTGAACTTGATGGATTCAATATTGACATGTGAGATGTGATTATAGTCTTAACTTGTTTTACCCTTGTGTATAATGTTTGGAATTGTTATTGTAAAACTGGTTATGGATTTGGTGACATATTGAAAGGGAAGTGTGGTTTTGGGTGATGTTTATGTGTGTTATGAAACCATGGTTGTTCATTGGTCTTAAGTTGATCAAAAGTATTTAAAGTAAAGCTTATTTATGGCCATGAACCATTTAATGCGAAAAAGGACCCAAAACGAACCCCGGTGGCCAAAAATGGGCACCCACCCTAGCAGGTGAGGCACCTGCGGGCGCAGATGCCAACGCATATGCCCCTGGACACGGCCAAGGGACATTTTTGGCCGCATGTCAGCCACATACGGGCGCAGGTGGCTTCGCATGTCACACCAGAAAGTCGTTTTGTATGGTTTTGTCTCTCTTTGATCCCCGAAGGCCCCTATACCCTTTTTGAATGTAATTATCAACTTATGATACCTTTTTAATGACTTTAAAGGGTCGTATAAAGGTATGTTGGACTATATTAACTATGGATTGTTGTTCATAAGTTGCTATGAGGCCATTTGATAGGGTATTGTGATGGAATGATAATGAGGAAGCGTAAAGGGTAAACATGATGTGAAATGTTGTTGGTCTATGATGTCTTGGACAATGTGTGGAGTATTATAGTATTGATTGGTACGATAATGCAGTGGATTGTATTATGAAGGGTGAGATGACGTTATATGGCAGTCATATAGCTCATTGTCGTCTTGTATACTTGTACGATAACTAGTTGTTAACGTAAGCTCCGTTATGTACTTGTATTATAGAGTGAAATGTAAGGAAGGAGCTGGACTATTGTGTTCATATATAGGCTTGTGTATTCATACTTGGAAGTGAAGGTATGTAAGGTTATTCTATCCGTATCCTTCTGCAGCACATAGTAGTCACATTGACATTTTAATTGTTCCATTTCGAAATGTTCTAAGATATCCTATTCCCGATTACCAATTGTTGTTATCACATGTTTCCTAGTCATTGATCAATTGTGATTCACATGTCTCGGGTTCTTTGACTAATGTTCCAAAGATCCCATGGTTCCAATAATGTTATGTTTCCAATAATGTTATGACTATCATTGCATCAATCTCAAAAGTAATGAATGAAGTAATGCACATTTGGTTAATGATTGAGTATGGGTGGTAGCTTTAGGGGCGAAAGCCTAGCTCAAGCCGATCCCGAGATTATTGGATTAGGGGGTAGTCCTTGAGGCATAAGCCTAGCTCGGACCGAACCTAACAGGGGGTAGCTCTAGAGGTAAGAACCTAGCTTGAGCCGAACCTGATATGTTGGTTTATGGGTGGCAGCTCTAGAGGTGATAACCTAGCTCAGCCGAGCCCGATATATTGATTTATGGGTGGTAGCTCTAGAGGCATAAGCCTAGCTCGAGCTATTCCCAACATAACGTTATGTTATGTTAAGACCCACTGATCAGTCCGGGCCCGGGTACATTGTGATACAAGTGATGATGAATAAGCATGGAAGTAAAGAAGCAAAGAAAGTAATGAAAGCAATGTACATAGTTCCCAACATACAGAATGTTAACTTATCTATATTGATTATTCATTTGTATTTGAGTTCATTGGCGTATTTATGTATTATACAGTTTCCTATGAGCCTTACATACTCTGTACATTTTTCGTACTGACGTCCCTTGTGGGACTTACCTTACTTGCTGCAGGCGCAGGTGCCAGTAGACCTCCACATTAGGTTGCCAGTTATTTGCGGATCTTTGGTGAGCTCCAGTTGGTTCGGGGCTTTCCGAGTCACAGTTGTACATGTGTTTTGGTATTGTACATGTTGTATAAAGCGGGGACTTGTCCCGACTTTCAGTTGGTCTTGTAAATGCATCTGTTAGAGGCTTTTGTAGACATATGTGGGTACATAAACGTAAGAGATGTATGTCCTTTTTGACTTAATGGCCCTAACGGCCAAGTTTCACGTATATATATATATCGCATGTTCCATGATTTCCATTATTAACATTTTATGTTCTTACGTGATAGTTATGTTTCTTATGGCATGCATATGAATGGACTTGAGCAAAGATTGATTCTCTCAGGCCTTGTCGGCTTTGAGGGCCAGTCCACCCCATTGGGATACGGGGCATACCAAAAGTGGTATCAGAGTAGGTCGTTCTAAGGGTGTCTACAAAGCCGTGTCTGAGTAGAGTCTTACTTATCGATGTGTTGTGCACCACATTTATAAGTAGGAGGCTATGGGACATTTAGGATGTTGTTTCTTTTCTTCACTTCTAGATCGTGCAATAGAGCCAATGTGGTAAGTGGAATCGTATCTAACCATTGGAATTGATTTTCTTTGATATAGTAAAATGCCGATGACAAGAAGAGGTAGAGGCAAGGGTAAGCAAGTAGATATGCTTGCCGGTGAAGGAATGAGTAAATCACCACCTGACCAAGCTAGTCAAGGTGGAGGAAATACTGAAATTGCATCACGGTCTTTTTCTACTGTTCCAGCTCCAAAAGAGTCAATCGGTAGAGAAGTACCCGCAGAACCACCAATGAATGCCTGATCTAAGAAATGCAGTGCATATGTTGACTCGGTTAGTAGCGGCACAATGTCAAGGACGAGCTGGTCCAACGACAAATGAGGATGATGCGGCTAGGGTGGCGACTCGCAGAACACAGGATTTTCTGAAACTGGACCCTCCTATATTCACTGGGTCAGATCCAAAAGCAGATCCACAAGACTTCGTGGATCAAATTCAAAGGGCTTTAGAGGTTATGCACGTGACTGGTATTGAAAGAGTTGAACTTGCGGTATATAGATTGAAAGGAGAGGCGATATTGTGGTATGAAGATTGGAAGAAGTCTCGTGGTATCGGTGTGATTCCACCTAATTGGGAAGAATTTAAAGCGGCATTCCTTGATCACTACCTTCCCTATGAGATCTGGGAGGCACGTGCAGATCAGTTTCTAAATTTACGCTAATGGAACATGAGTGTTAGAGAATATAGTCTTCAGTTTAATTCCTTGGGTCGATATGCTCCGAATGTGGTAGCCACAATGACAAACAGAGTCCATCGATATGTGGACTGATTAGAGCCATATTTGGTAAGGGACTGCACCATTGCTGCCTTGAACAAAGATATGGACATAGCCAGAATACAGGCCTTCGCCCAGAAAATGGAAGATCAAAGACAGAGAAAAAGGGTACATGAATCTGATAGAGGACATTCCAAAAGAGCTAGACCTATGGGACAGTCTATGATGTCCCAAGGAGAATCTAGGCCTTGGATGTTTCCTAGACCGCCTAGACCATCATTCTCTTATTCCACAGCAGGGGCTCACTCTCAATTTCGAGGGTTTAGAGGTGTTCAATCTGAGCAGAGTAGTGGAGTTCACGGATCACAGGCAACAGGATTTTCTCGTCAGCAATGTCAGCACTGCGGGCATATTCATTCAGGTACATGCCGGTAGGGGACAAATGCTTGCTTTTGGTGCGGCATGACGGGACACATGATGAAAGAGTGTCCCTAGAGGAGCATGGGTGGTATAGCACGACTTGCGGGATCGGCCGTTGCATCATCATCATCGGTTCCTTCTTTAGGCTGAGGTGTGCAGTCTGTCGGTCGTGGTAGAGGTACCAAAGGAGCAGCCAGTACTAGTGGGGTCCAGAATCGCACTCATGCTCTAGTGGACCGACGGAATTCGGAGGCTTCTCCTGATGTCGTCACAGGTACATTATCCATATTTTCATATAAAGTATATGCATTGATTGACCCGGGTTCTACATTGTCCTATGTTACTCCATTGATTGCTGCGAAATTAGCAGAAGCACCAGAATTATTAACTAAGTCAATTGAAGTATTTACACCGGTTGGTGAATATATTGTTGCAAAAAGAGTATATCGTAATTGTGTGGTAACTGTGTGTGGTCATGATACACTGGCCGATCTCATCGAACTAGACATGGTGGATTTTGATGTGATAATGGGAATGAATTGGTTGGCTTCTTGTTATGCCACGGTAGATTACCGGTCCAAGAAGGTACATTTTCATTTTCCACAAACGAATGTTCTTGAATGGAAAGGTGATGTAGGGGCACCAAAGGGAAGACTTATTTCTTATCTGAAAGCCAGGAAAATGATTGCTAAGGGTTACATATGTCACTTAGTACAAGTGAAAGATACGGAAGAGAACCACTAACTCCTCAGTCAGTTCCAGTGGTTAATGAATTTCTTGATATATTTCCAGAAGATCTTACAGGTTTGCCCCCAGAACGGGAAATAGAATTTGGTATTAATGTGATTCCAGGCACTCAACCTATCTCTATTCCCCCGTATAGAATGGCTCTAGCAGAATTGCGTGAATTGAAGGAGCAGTTGAAAGATGATACAATATCAAGTATGTAACACAAGATTTCAGCAACAACAACACAAAAATCAGTAAAAACCAAGAACAACAAGATGAACACAAATGCTAGTGAATCGAAAGAGCCCCACACGGCTTCACTAGACTTCAAGATCACAAACACAACAACAACAAGATAAATAAAAGATAGTTAACTTGACATATGATATTCAAAAGGCTGAGAACCCTAACAACAAGAGAGGACCCTAAGACTATTGAATATGAACACCAAGTTCTTACTTGGACCAAGAGGAACTCAAATGACCTCAAGACCCTAGTTTCTAGCCAAAACACAACACAAGCTTCACTCTTGGAAGCTTGGCAGATTCTGCCTCCCCAATAGAAGAGGGAGAGAGAGAAATATTACAAGTCCTTTGTCTTGAAATTACAATGAGAAAACTAAGCAAAATAACCCTAAGCTTGTCTATTTATATTACAAGCCAAATGAAAGACAAAATGACCCTTTTGCCCCTCTCTGAAACAGGCGGCCTTGGAGTGTTGTATTTATTACACTTCAAGGTCCTCTTCACACTTAAGAACATTGAGACCATTAGGTGGGCCCACGACCAGTTCACACGCGTCCATTTGCATGAATAAGGCTTGGAGTTTTTGTAACTCCCGGGCTTGACTACGTGTGAAAGGTCATGGTCTTGTTGGACAGCTCACACCCGTATCATCCTCTCCATCTTGAAAGGAATTTGACCTCAAATTCGGCATTTGTCCATCTTCAACCACACCTACGAGAGAAAGATCACCTACGTTGAAAGTGTTGTGCACTTGATATTCCGGTGGAAGATCAATCTTGTAGGCGTTGTCATTGATTTTCTCAAGTACTTGGAATGGACCATCACCCCTCGGCATCAATTTGGTCTTTCTTTGAGATGGGAATCGGTCCTTCCGAAGATGCACCCACACCCAATCTCCCGATTCAAGAATGAGTTCCTTTCTCCCCTTGTTGGCCCTCCTTGCAACTTCTTGGTTTTTCTTCTCAAGTTGAAGTCGCACCTTCTCATGTAGACTTTTCATAGAATCTGCCCGCTTGCTTCCATCTAAGCTAATCATGAGATCACTTGGCAAAGGCGTTAAATCCAAAGGGGTAAGGGGGTTGAGACCGTATACACACTCAAAGGGAGTCATTCCCGTACTTGAGTGTATGACACGGTTATAAGCAAACTCAATTAATGGTAAGTGTTCCTCCCAAGAAGTCATTTTTCCCTTAACCACGGAGCGTAGCATAGAACCCAAAGTCCTATTTACTACTTTCGTTTGGCCATCGGTTTGTGGGTGGCAGGACGTAGAGAACAACAACTTGGTCCCAAGCCTACCCCACATGGACTTCCAAAAGTGACTTAGGAACTTAGAGTCCCTATCACTTACAATGGTCCTCGGAACACCATGCAATCTCACAACATTATCAACAAATAGAGAGGCCACGCTAGGGGCATCATCACATTTAGAGCAAGGAATAAAGTGCGCCATTTTAGAAAACCGGTCGACTACAACAAAAATACTATCCCGGCCTCGACGAGTCCTTGGCAGCCCTAACACAAAGTCCATAGATATATCAAGCCAAGGACGTAGAGGAGTGGGCAGCGGGGTGTACAACCCATGAGGTAGGAGCCGAGATTTGGCTCTCTTGCATTCTACACATTGGCCGCAAATTCTAGTCACATCCTTGCGCATTTTGGGCCAATAGAATTGCTCCTCCAATATACCCCAAAATAACCCATTAGACCGCCATCATGTGCTTCCCTCACAAACAATTCTCTCCAAGAGCTAGAGGGTACACACAATCGTCTACCTTTAAATAAGTAACCATCAAACTTGGCATAGGGATTTGATCCCCTAGCCGAATCCCACTTGTCCCTACCCAATTCTTCGCATTCCCTAAAGATAGGAGCAAAGTGAGGGTCCTTGGGATACAATTCTCTTAAACTCTCAAAACCCACCAACTTTGATGACAAGGTGGCCACAAGGACATGTTTTCTAGACAAAGCGTCGGCCACTACATTGTCCTTACCCCTTTTGTATTGGATAACATAAGGGAAGGTCTCAAGAAACTCAATCCATTTGGCATGCCGTTTGTTAAGCTTGTCTTGGGCCCGGAGATGCTTTAAGAATTCATGGTCCGTTCGGATCACGAACTCCTTAGGCCATAAGTAGTGTTGCCAAGTGGCCAAGGCTCTAATCAAGGCATACAACTCTAAATCATACGTGGAGTAGTTTAGAGTTGCTCCTTTGAGCTTTTCACTAAAGTAAGCAATGGGTTTCAATTCTTGCATCAAAACAGCCCCTATGCCTACTTTACTCGCATCACACTCGACCTCGAAGGTCTTATCAAAGTTGGGCAATTGTAACAAAGGGGCGGAAATGAGCATAGCTTTCAAGGCTTCAAATGCCTTAGCTTGCTCGACACCCCACTTGAATGGTTGTTCTTTCCGAATGACCTCGGTCAAGGGGGCGGCTATGGTGCTAAATCCTTTGACAAACCTTCTATAAAAACTAGCCAACCCGTGGAAGCTTCTTACTTCTCCAACGGTTTGAGGGATTGGCCAATTTTTGATAGCATTTATCTTGGATTCATCCACTTCGACCCCTCTTGAACTAACAACAAAACCCAAGAAAACAACTTCATTAACGCCAAAAGAGCACTTTTCCAGATTTGTATACAACCTTTCCTTTCTAAGGACATCAAGCACACATTGCAAATGCATCACATGCTCTTCCAAAGATTTACTATACACCAAGACATCATCAAAATAGACAACAACAAACTTTCCAATAAATGGCCTCATCACATGATTCATTAGCCTCATAAAAGTACTTGGAGCGTTTGTTAGGCCGAATGGCATAACCATCCATTCATAGAGACCAAACTTGGTCTTGAAGGCGGTTTTCCATTCATCACCAGGTTGCATTCTTATTTGGTGATAGCCACTTCTTAAATCAATCTTGGAAAATAAACACGAACCATTCAATTCATCAAGCATGTCATCTAATCGAGGGATAGGGTGACGATACTTTACCGTAATCTTGTTGATGGCTCGGCAGTCCACACACATACGCCACGTTCCATCCTTCTTGGGCACTAGTAGCACCGAAACTGCGCACGGACTCATGCTCTCCTTGATATACCCTTTGTTGAGAAGCTCCTCCACTTGACGTTGCAATTCCTTGGTATCCGTAGGATTGCTCCTATAAGCCGGCTTGTTTGGCAATTGTGATCCCGGCACGAAATCAATTTGGTGCTCAATTCCCCGAAGCGGAGGCAATCCTTGCGGAAGCTCCTTAGGAAATACATCCTCATAATCCTGCAACACACAAGAAATCAAAGGGGAAATGGAAGAATTAGTGGGGTTAGTATTAAAACAATGAGCCAAGAGTAGCATAGGCGTGTCCTCATCATGATCCACGAAGAGTTCCTTTCTCCTAACTAACATCACCATGTTTTCCGGCCCTTTTGACGTTGGGGCAGCCTTGGATGACCCCACTGCCCCACCTATGGAATTCCCTCCCTTTTCTCCCTTTTCGAATTCCTTTCCCTTTTCCTTCAATTCCCTCATCCTTTGATGCCACTCATTTACTTGGGACGGCAAAAGCGGATGAAGAGTAACCTTTCGGCCATCCTTCTCAAGTGTATACCGATTGGACCTCCCATCGTGTTTAGTAGACCTATCATATTGCCAAGGCCTACCTAGCAACAAGTGACATGCTTGCATTGGTATCACGTCACAAAGCACTTCATCGTGGTAGTTTCCCACCTTAAACCGTATCACACATTGCCTTGCGACCCTTAACTCACCACAATCATTCAACCATTGTAACTTGTAAGGACTAGTGTGCGGGGTAGTTGGTAGCTTCAAGAAATTTACCATAGCATGACTTACAACATTTGTACAACTACCACTATCGATCACCAAGGTACACACACTCCCTTTTACAAGACATTTAGTATGGAATAGATTTTCCCTTTGGCTTGGGTCATCTATTGCCTTACTAATCATGACGCGCCTAACCACAAAGTTTGGAACCACACACTCCCCTTCTTGCGGGTAAACATCTTCACCATCATCACCATCATCATCATGTGGTCCATCATCGGTTTCCTCTCCATCTTGAGGCTCCTCATCTTCTCCCCTTTCGGGACCCACCTCCTCACCAAGGTAATACACTCTCCCTTCCCGTAGGATCACATTGCGTCGGTTTGGACATTCATTGGCCTTATGCCCCCAACCTTGGCACTTGAAACATTGGAATCCCTTTGGGTTAGGATACTTGTGAGCCTCCGGTTTTGAAGGGAATTTGTGGACTGTTTTGGTCTCGGGCAGCCTTGTAGTGGCGGGTTGGTCCTTGTTTTTGGGCCAACCCGAGGGGGTTTGTCCCCTTGTCTTGAAAGATGATCTCTCTTTAAGTTCCCTTTCAATCTCAAAAGCCGCTTGGAAAATACCATCAACGGTTTCAAACTTGTGAAGTGTTAAATGAGTGGAGATCTCTTTGTTCAACCCACACTTGAACCGGATCATGTCGTGGCTGATTTGCTCCCCACGATGATCAAGTTTCAACATGAGTTGTTGAAACTCATCAAAATATGCCATCACACTCTTGTTTCCTTGACGCAAGCCATACAATCTAGCAAGCAACTCATGGCGATATCTCTCGGGAAGGTATCGTTGCCTCATCAAGTACCTCAATCGATACCAAGGTGGTAGCTGCCCATCAATTAGTTCATTACCAAACCGCTTGACGTACTCCCACCAAGTGTTAGCATAGCCCTCAAAGTGAGTTATAGCATAACTTCCTTTCTTTTCTTCCGAGATATCATTAACTTGGAAGACTTTGTCACAAGCCGATTCCCAAGCTAAGTATACCTCGGGGTCACTTTCACCCTTAAAGAGAGGTAGACTCAACTTGATGGTGTTGATGCCTACATCCCTCTCATGGTGTCAGTTTCCTCTTTCTTCATATCCACTATATCTCCGTTGAACTCCTCTGCCCCCTCTCACCTCCTCCTCCCTCATGTAAGTATCATCAAAGGCCCCGTACCCTTCATACTCCTCCCTACCATACTCCTCAAGGTGGGCTGGTCGGTTTTGGATATTTGGAATTTGATTTGGGGTTATTGGATTTTGTGGAGGTGGTGGTCTTTGGTTTAATGGAGCTTGGAATGGAAGGTTCGGATTTAGTGGTGGAATTTGACGTCCAAATCCCTCTTGTGGAATTTGAGGAGCTTGGAAATGTATTGGTCTAGTGGGGTCACGATTTGGAGGGAAAAAGGTGGTTTGGCTTGCGGCATTTAGTGGAATTTGAGGTGCATTTAGCATTTGGTGGACTGTTTCGGGGGTGATGGTTGCGGAGGAAGTCCTATCATGCCCATTGGTAGAAACATGTAGAGGAGTAGAAGGACGAGAGTTCCTTTGACTCTCCACTTGTTCTAACCTCCCACTAATAGTCGACACCTCTCCCTTGATGGCTGCCAAGTCCTCTCTCACGGCCCCAAATTCCGAATTCAACCTTTCAAGTGTCCGGGTAACGGCCTCAAGAGTGACCCTCATAGAGTCAAGTGCATTAGTATCCACGTTATGGGACGTGGTCCCTTCCATTGTCAAGGTATTATACTCTTTAGATCACCACACGCTTGAGTTCCACAAGTGTTGTAAATTGGCTAGTAACCGTGAATCCTGTAAGGTATGAGTAAGCTCTTATCCAGAGTGGATTTTTGTTTGAAGACTCAAAGAATTCTTGTCGAACTAGAACCAAAAATAGCAACGTATTCAAAAGATAAAAAGGCACTCAAGTAATCGTTGACACGAACAAACGAATTCAAAGGACTAATCGACAACCTAGTAGGATTGTACTAGTTTGTTAATTAGTTCTAGAACCAAGTAAAGGAAACCAAGAATCAACAATTAGCAACTAGAATAATATCCAAAGTTGAGCTTAGGGGTGACGTGGCAGCATGCAATTGGCCTTGGACCCGCACGGTTTGTATATATAACTTATATGTATATTTTATTTTATTTTTTTGTGTCTCAAATCTGAAATTCAATATTCATACAACTTGTGATGGATGACAATGTGTTTTGGAGGGAAAAATAATAGTCTCGTAGCCTTTTCAACCATTCAAACTCAAAGGGTGAGGTTTGACTAACTAGTCCCACAAAACAAGGCTCCTTGAATTAGGGAAGAGTGGTTGACAAGACTAGGAAGTGATGGGTGCAAGTCTTTCACCAACAACTTTATGACTTGTGTTGCAACTTGAACACAACAAGATGAACAAGATGAACAAGTTTAAAAGATGAACACCTCAACAACCTTCAACAACTTCTTCAAGCACATAACACACAACCACCAATTTTTGTCATCAACAACATACAACTTTCAGCCACTTCAAGTCACCACAACAATGGTCAAGTTTTCAAGCTCAACTTTTAGATCTAGACACTTTAGTGTTGGTGAGAAAGAAACCAACACTAGAAACACACTAAACAAGCAAAATAACACCTAGATCTAAACATACAACAACATTCTCGGTTTTGCCTTCAATGGACAGATTTCAGAATTTTTTTTTTTTTTTAATCCGAGAACAAGCCCAAGATGGGTTGTGTTGGAACACAACCGGTCTTGCTTTGATACCAAATGATACAATATCAAGTATGTAACACAAGATTTCAGCAACAACAACACAAAAATCAGTAAAAACCAAGAACAACAAGATGAACACAAATGCTAGTGAATCGAAAGAGCCCCACACGGCTTCACTAGACTTCAAGATCACAAACACAACAACAACAAGATAAATAAAAGATAGTTAACTTGACATATGATATTCAAAAGGCTAAGAACCCTAACAACAAGAGAGGACCCTAAGACTATTGAATATGAACACCAAGTTCTTACTTGGACCAAGAGGAACTCAAATAACCTCAAGACCCTAGTTTCTAGCCAAAACACAACACAAGCTTCACTCTTGGAAGCTTGGCAGATTCTGCCTCCCCAATGGAAGAGGGAGAGAGAGAAATATTACAAGTCCTTTGTCTTGAAATTACAATGAGAAAGCTAAGCAAAATAACCCTAAGCTTGTCTATTTATATTACAAGCCAAATGAAAGACAAAATGACCCTTTTGCCCCTCTCTGAAACAGGCGGCCTTGGAGTGTTGTATTTATTACACTTCAAGGTCCTCTTCACACTTAAGAACATTGAGACCATTAGGTGGGCCCACGACTAGTTCACACGCGTCCATTTGCATGAATAAGGCTTGGAGTTTTTATAACTCCCGGGCTTGACTACGCGTGAAAGGTCGTGGTCTTATTGGACAGCTCACACCCGTATCAAAAGATTTGATGGACAAGGGCTTCATCAGGCCTAGTATATCCCCGTGGGGTGCACCGATATTATTTGTATGGAAGAAAGATGGCACGTTGAGAATGTGCATTGACTATCAGCAATTGAATAAGGTAACGATCAAGAACAAATATCCGCTCCCTTGAATTGATGATTTGTTTAATCAGTTACAGGGCGCCAAGTGTTTTTCAAAGATTGACTTGAGGTCGGGTTACCATCAATTCAGAGTTAGAGAAAAAGATATATCCAAGACAGCATTCCGAACACGGTATGGCCATTATGAATTTTTAGTTATGTCATTTGGACTAACAAATGCACCAGCTGTGTTCATGGATTTGATGAATAGGGTGTTTAAGCCATTTCTAGACGTGTTCGTGACGGTATTTATAGATGACATCCTGGTTTATTCAAAGTCACAAGAGGACCATGCTAAGCACTTACGGCAAGTGTTACAGATTCTTCGAGAGCGTAAGTTGTATACGAAGTTCTCTATGTGTGAATTTTGGTTGAAATCCGTAGCATTCTTGGGTCACATTGTGTCAGATGAAGGGATTCGAGTTGATACACAAAAGATTGAGGCGGTAAAAAATTGGCCAAGGCGTAACGCCCACAAAAATTCGTAGCTTCCTGGGGTTAGCAGGTTATTATCAAAGATTTGTGGAAGGTTTTTCTTCCATTGCTGCACTTTTAACAAAGCTTACATACAAGGTAGTCAAATTTTTATGGAATGATGCATGTGAGAAAAGTTTCCAAGAGCTGAAAGATAAATTGACTTCTACACCGGTATTAGTACTTTCGGAAGGCACAGAGGGCCATGCACTATATTATGATGCATCCGAAATTGGTCTAGGGTGTGTATTGATGCAACATGGTAATGTCATAGCTTATGCCTCACGACAGTTGCGGCCACACGAGAGAAACTATCCCACACATGATCTGGAGTTAGCAGCGGTGGTTTTTGCTTTAAAGATATGACATCATTATTTGTATGGAGTTCATGTTGATAACTATACTGATCACAAAAGTTTGCAATATATCTTTAAGCAGAAGGAACTCAATTTGAGGCAACGAAGGTGGCTAGAACTCTTAAAAGACTATGATATTGATATTCTATACCATCCAGGAAAAGCAAAAGTGGTAGCTGATGCATTGAGCCACAAGGCAATAGGAGTCACTAGTGGCCAATTGAAGGAAAATAAAGAGTTAGTCAAAGATCTACATCAATTAGCCAGCTTGGGGGTTCGTCTTCTCGAATCCTCAGATGAAGGGGTTAATGTACAAAATGCGGCTGAATCTTTATTGATAGCTGAAGTGAAAGAGAAGCAGTTTGCAGATCCTATATTATTGCAACTAAAAGAGAATGTACAACAGAATTTGACAAAGACATTTGATCTTACACAAGAAGGGGTGCTTCAATGCCAAGGTAGATTATGTGTACCGGATGTAGACGAATTGAGGAAACGAATTATGACTGAGGCGCATCATTCATGCTATTCTATTCATCCGGGAGCTACTAAAATGTACCATGCTTTAAAGGAAGTGTATTGGTGGAGAAACATGAAGAAGAACATTGCAGAATTTGCCGCTCAATGCCTGAATTGTCAACAAGTAAAGGTAGAGCATCAGAAACCAGGAGGTTACATGCAATGCATCACTCTTCCAGTCTGAAAATGGGATATGATTAATATGGATTTTATCACAGGTTTGCCTCGTACACTGTAGAAATTTAATTCTATATGGGTTATAGTTGACAAGCTTACCAAGTCAATGCATTTCCTACCAGTCAAGACCACCTATGCAATGGAAGATTGTGCAAGGTTGTATATTAAAGAAATAGTGCGGTTACATGGGATCTCGATCTCCATCATATCAGATAGAGGAGCACAATTTACTGCGCATTTTTGGAGATCTTTTCAGCAGAGTTTGGGTACACAGGTGAATCTGAGTACGACTTTCCATCCTCTGTCAGATGGACAAGCAGAACGTACTATCCAGATACTTGAAGATATGCTACGAGCTTGCACGTTAGATTTTCAAGGCAATTGGGATGACCATTTGCCTCTCATTGAATTTGCTTACAACAATAGCTATCATTCAAGTATTAAAATGGCACCTTATGAAACTTTGTATGAGAGGAAATGTAGATCACCAATTGGATGGTTTGAAGCAGGCGAAACTTCTTTACTTGGGCCAGATCTTGTTCATCAGGCTATGGAGAAAGTTAAAGTAATCCAACAACGGCTACAAACTGCCCAAAGTTGACACAAGTCATATGCAGATGTTAGAAGAAGAGGGCTCGAATTCGCCATAGGTGATTGGGTATTTTTGAAGGTGTTACCGATGAAAGGGGTAATGCGATTCGGAAAGAAAGGAAAATTGAATCCACGTTATACAGGCCCATATGAAATTGTTAGAAAATTTGGGCAAGTTGCGTATGAGTTGGCACTATCCCAAGAACTCTTCACAGTTCATCCAGTATTTCATGTTTCGATACTTCGAAAGTGTATAGGAGATCCATCTCGTTTTACTCCCATTGAAGATGTGCAAGTTACGGAGGATCTTACATATGAGGAGATTGCCATTCAGGATAGACAAGTGAAGAGCAAGAGGAATAAAGATGTCGCTTCCGTAAAGGTACTTTGGAGAAATCAGCAAATAGAAGAGGTCACATGGGAAGCTGAAGAAATGATGAAGTCTAAGTACCCTCATTTGTTCAAAAGGGTTTAACAAGTTCACGATACGAGATCGGAATAATGACAAGTAAGTGTTTATAAGAATTGAGTATATAGATATATGATAACATGAAGAATGCTCCTAGACTTGTAATTGTTAACTTTGAATAATGTCACTAACATTCGAGGACGAATGTTTCTAAGGGGGGGAAGGATGTAACACCCCATACATTTCCGAACCTATAAGACTGCGTTAGCATTTAGGGAATTATTTAAACATGAGAGTATTGGTGATTTATGCATTAAAATTGTTGGGCTTAGATGAGTCTTGTGCCAATTGGGCCCAAATGAGACCCAAAAATCATAGAAAGACATGGCCCAAAATGGAATTTTACCCATTCTTTCATTGACCAAGTAAACACACTAAATATGTTTCTAAGAATGATACTTCATGGGACTATTGATACAAGATCACATCCACAACACACAAACATGCAACAACCAGCCACGAAATAAGCCAACCAATACAAGATTAACAAGTTGAACAACAATGCTAGTGAATCGAAAGAGCCCCACACGGCTTCACTAGACTTCAAGATCACAAACACAACAACAACAAGATAATAAAAAGATAGTTAACTTGACATATAATATTCAAGAGGCTAAGAACCCTAACATCAAGAAAGGACCCTAAGGCTAATGAATATGAACACCAAGTTCTTACTTAGACCAAGAGGAACTCCATGACCTTAAGATCCTTGTTTCTAGCCAAGATACAACACAAGTGTATCTCTTCTTGTGGGCTGTTTTAGAGAGAGAGAACCCAAAATATTACAAGTCTTGTGATTCAAAATAATAATGGAAGAACTACCCAAATAACCCTAACATGTTCTATTTATATTACAAGGCAAAAATGAGGCAAAATGAACAGCTTGTCCCTAAGCCCTTGGAGTGTACATTTATTACACTTCAAGGTCCCTCTTCACACTTGAAAACATTTAGATCATTAGATGGATCAATCACCAACTCACACACGATCATTTGCATGAACAAAGCTTGGAGTTTTTGTAATTCCCGAGCTTGGCTTCGTGTGAATGGTCTGGTACTTGTTGGACAGCTTGTCCCACCCGTATCATCCTCTCCATCTTGAGAGGAATTTGACCTCAAATTCAGCATTTGGTCTTCTTCAACCGCCTCCACGAGAGAAAGATCACAAACGTTGAAAGTGTTGTGCACTTGATATTCCGGTGAAAGGTCAATCTTGTAGGTGTTGTCATTGATTTTCTCAAGTACTTGGAATGGACCATCACCCCTAGGCATCAATTTGGACTTTCTTTGAGATGGAAATCGATCCCTCCGAAGATGCACCCACACCCAATCTCCCAGTTCAAGAATGAGTTTCTTTCTCCCCTTGTTGGCCCTCCTTGCCATTTCTTGGTTTTTCTTCTTAAGTTGGAGTCGCACCTTCTCATGTAACTTCTTCATAGAATCTGCCCGCTTTCTTCCATCTAAGCTAATCATGAGATCACTTGGTAAAGGCGTTAAATCCAAAGGGGTGAGGGGGTTGAGGCCGTATACACACTCAAAGAGAGTCATTCCCGTACTTGAGTGTATGACACGGTTATAGGAAAACTCAATCAATGGTAAGTGCTCTTCCCAATAAGTCATTTTTCCCTTAACCATGGAATGTAGCATAGCACCCAAGTCCTATTTACTACTTCCATTTGGCCATCGGTTTGTGGGTGGCAGGACGTAGAGAACAACAACTAGGTACCAAGCCTACCCCACATGGACTTCCAAAAGTGGCTTAGGAACTTAGAGTCCCTATAACTCACAATGGTCCTCGGGACACCATGCAATCTAACAATATTATCAACAAATAACGAGGCCACGCTAGGGGCGTCATCACATTTAGAGCAAGGAATAAAGTGCGCCATTTTAGAAAATCGGTCAACTACAACAAAAATACTATCCCGACCTCGTCAAGTCCTTGGCAGCCCCAACACAAAATCCATAGATATATCAAGCCAAGGACGTAGAGGAGTGGGCAGCGGGGTGTACAACCCGTGAGGTAGGAGCTGAGATTTGGCTCTCTTGCATTCTACACATTGGCCGCAAATCCTAGTCACATCCTTGCGCATTTTGGGCCAATAGAATTGCTCCTCCAATATTTCGAAGGTCTTTTCGACCCCAAAATGACCCATTAGACCTCTATCGTGTGCTTCCCTCACAAACAATTCTCTCCAAGAGCTAGAGGGCACACACAATCGTCTACCTTTAAATAAGTAACCATCAAACTTGGCATAGAGATTTGAACCCTTAGCCGAATCCCACTTGTCCCTACCCAATTCTTCGCATTCCCTAAAGATAGGAGCAAAGTGAGGGTCCTTGGGATACAATCCTCTTAAACTCTCAAAACCCATCAATTTTGATGACAAAGTGGACACAAGAACATGTTTTCTAGACAAAGTATCGGCTACTACATTGTCCTTACCCCTTTTGTATTGGATAACATAAGGGAAGGTCTCAAGAAACTCAATCCATTTGGCATGCCGTTTGTTAAGCTTGTCTTGGGCCCGAAGATGCTTTAAGGATTCATGGTCCGTTCGGATCACGAACTCCTTAGGCCGTAAGTAGTGTTGCCAAGTGGCCAAGGCTAATCAAGGCATACAACTCTAAATCTTACGTGGAGTAGTTTAAAGTTGATCCTTTGAGCTTTCTCTAAAGTAAGCAATGGGTTTCAAATCTTGCATCAAAACAGCCCCTATGCCTACTTTACTCGCATCGCACTCGACTTCGAAGGTCTTATCAAAGTTGGGCAATTGTAACAAGGGTGCGGAGATGAGCATAGCTTTCAAGGCTTCAAAGGCCTTAGCTTGCTCAACACCCCACTTGAAGGGTTGTTCTTTCCGAATGACCTCGGTCAAGGGGGCGGC
Source organism: Capsicum rhomboideum (assembly GCA_031232105.1). Taxonomy (NCBI): domain Eukaryota; kingdom Viridiplantae; phylum Streptophyta; class Magnoliopsida; order Solanales; family Solanaceae; genus Capsicum; species Capsicum rhomboideum. Next base: position 61,561,129 of record CP124718.1, read on the forward strand.
TATGGTGCTAAATCCTTTGACAAACCTTCTATAAAAATTAGCCAACCCGTGGAAGCTTCTTACTTCTCCAACGGTTTGTGGGGTTGGCCAATTTTTGATAGCATTTATCTTGGATTCATCCACTTCGACCCCTCTTGAACTAACAACAAAACCCAAGAAAACAACTTCATTAACACCAAAAGAGCACTTTTCCAGATTTGCATACAATTTTTCCTTTCTAAGGACATCAAGCACACATTGTAAATGCATCACATGCTCTTCTAAAGACTTGCTATACACCAAGATATCATCAAAGTAGACAACAACAAACTTTCCAATAAATGGCCTCATCACATGATTCATTAGCCTCATAAAAGTACTTGAAGCGTTTGTTAGGCCGAAAGGCATAACATTCATGAGACCAAACTTGGTCTTGAAGGCGGTTTTTCATTCATCACCGGGTTGCATTCTTATTTGGTGATAGCCACTCCTTAAATCAATCTTGGAAAACAAACATGAACCATTCAACTCATCTAGCATGTTATCTAACCGAGGAAGAGGGTGGCGATATTTTACCATAATTTTGTTGATGGCTCGGCAGTCCACACACATGCGCCACGTTCCATCTTTTTTGGGCACTAATAGCACCGGAACCGCACACGGACTCATGCTCTCCTTGACATACCCTTTGTTGAGGAGCTCCTCAACTTGACGTTGTAATTTCTTGGTGTCCATAGGGGCTCCTATAAGCCGGCTTGTTTGGCAATTGTGATCCCGACACAAAGTCAATTTGGTGCTCAATTCCCCGAAGCGGGGGTAATCCTTGCGGAAGTTCCTTAGGAAATACATCCTCATAATCCTGCAACACACAAGAAATCAAAGGTGAAATGGAAGAATTAGTGGGGTTAGTATTAAAACAATGAGCCAAGAGTAACATAGGCGTGTCCTCATCATGATCCACGAAGAGTTCCTTCTTCCTAACCAACATCACCATGTTTTCTGTCCCTTTTGCCATTGAGGCAGCCTTGGATGACCCCACTGCTCCACCTACGGAATTCCCTCCCTTCTCTCCCTTTTTGGATTCCTTTCTCTTTTTCTTCAATTCTCTCATCCTTTGATGCCACTCATTTACTTGGGAAGGCGAAAGAGGATGAAGTGTAACCTTTCGACCATCCTTCTCAAGTGTATATCGATTGGACCTCCCATCGTGTTTGGTAGACCTATCATATTGCCAAGGCCTACCTAGCAGCAAGTGACATGCTTGCATTGGTATCACGTCACAAAGCACTTCATCGTGGTAGTTTCCCACCTTAAATCGTATCACACATTGCCTTGCGGCCCTTAATTCACCACAATCATTCAACCATTGTAACTTGTAAGGACTAGTGTGCGGGGTAGTTGGTAACTTCAAGAAATTTACCATTAGCATTACTTACAACATTCGTACAACTACCACTATCGATCACCAAGGTACACACACTCCCCTTTACTAATCATGACGCGCCTAACCATAAAGTTTGGAACCACACACTCCCCTTCTTGCAGATAAACATCTTCACCATCATCACCATCATCATCATGTGGTCCATCATTGGTTTCCTCTCCATCTTGAGGCTTGGCCTTATCTTCTCCCCTTTCAGGGCCCACCTCCTCACCAAGGTAATACAGTCTCCCTTCCCGTAGGATCACATTGCGTTGGTTTGGACATTCATTGGCCTTATGCCCCCAACCTTGGCACTTGAAACATTGGAATACCTTTGGGTTTGGATACTTGTGAGCCTCCGGTTTTGGAGGAATTTTGTGGATGGGCTCGGGCAGCCTTGTAGTAGCGGGTTGGTCCTTGTTTTTGGGCCAGCCCGAGGGGGCTTGTCCCCTTGCCTTGAAAGATGATCTCTCTTTAAGTTCCTTTCAATCTCAAGAGCCGCTTGGAAAATACCGTCAACGGTTTCAAACTTGTGAAGTGTTAAATGAGTGGAGATCTCTTTGTTCAACCCACACTTTAATCGGATGATGTCGTGACTGATTTGTTCCCCCCGATGATCAAGTTTCAACATGAGTTATTGAAACTCATCAAAATCTGCCATCACACTCTTGTTACCTTGACGCAAGTCGTACAATCTAGCAAGCAACTCATGGCGATATCTCTCGGAAAGGTATCGTTGCCTCATCAAGTACCTCAACCGATACCAAGGTGGTGGCTGCCCATCAATTAGTTCATTACCAAACCGCTTGACATACTCCCACCAAGTGTTAGCATAACCCTCGAAATGAGCTATAGCATAGCAACCCTTCTTTTCTTCCGAGATATCATTAACTTGGAAAACTTTGTCACAAGCCGATTCCCAGGCTAAGTAGGCCTCGGGGTCACTTTCACCCTTAAAGATGGGTAGGTTCAACTTGATGGTGTTGATGCCTACATCTCTCTTTGGTGTCGGTTTCCCCTATCTCCATACCCTCGGTATCTCCTTGGATCTCCACTACCCCCTCTTATCTCCTGCTCCCTCATGTAAGCATCATCAAAGGCTTCATATCCTTCATACTCCTATCTACCATATCCCTCAAAGGGGGCTGGCCGATTTTGGGCATTTTGGACTTGATTCGGAAGAATTGGATTTTATGGCCTTTGGTTTAATGGAGCTTGGAATGGAGGGTTCGGATTTAGCGGAGGTACTTGACGTCCAAATTCCTCTTGTGGAACTTGAGGAGCTTGGAAATGTATTGGCTTAGTGGGGTCATGGTTTGGAGGGAAAAAAGTGGTTTGGCTTGCGGCATTTAGTGGAGCTTTAGGTGCATTTAGCATTTGGTGCACTATTTCGGGGGTGATGGTTGCGGAGGAAGTTCTATCATGCCCATTGGTAGAAACATGTAGAGGAGTAGAAGGACGAGAGTTCCTTTGACTCTCCACTTGTTCTAATCTCCCACTAATAGTCGACACTTCTCCCTTCATTGCTGCCAAATCCCACCTCACAGCCCCAAACTCCGTATTCAACCTTTCAAGTGTTCGGGTAACGGCCTCAAGAGTGACCCTCATAGAGTCAAGAGCATTAGTATACATATTTTGGGACGTGGTCCCTTCCATTGCCAAGGTATTACACTCTTTAGATCACCTCACAATTGAGTTCCACAAGTGTTGTAGATTGGCTAGTAACCCGTGAATTCTTTAAGGTATGAGTAAGCTTTTATCCGGAGTGGATTTTTGTTTGAAAACTCAAAGAATTCTTGTCGTACTAGAACCAAAAATAGCAACGTATTCAAAAGATAAAAAGGCACTCAAGTAATCGTTGACACGAACAAACGGATTCAAAGGACTAATTGACAACCTAGTAGGAATGTACTAGTTTGTTAATTAGTTCTAGAACCAAGTAAGGAAACCAAGAATCAACAATTAGCAACTAGAAGAATATCCAAAGTTGAGCTTATTAGTGACGTGGCAGCATGTAATTGGTCTTGGGCCCACACGATTTTTTTTTTTTCACAATTCTAAAATTTCAGATTCACACAACTTGTAATGGATGACAATGGTTTTGGAGGGAAGGTAAAGTCTTGTACTCTTTTTCAACTTTTCAAACTCAAAAGGTAATATTTGACTATACTAATCCCACAAAACAAGGTTCCGTGTTTTAAGGAAAAGTGGTTGTCAAGTCTAGAAAGTGATGTGTGCAAGTCTTCTCATCAACAACTTTATAACTTTTGTCTTACAACCTTTTGGATCTATTTTATACTTTTGTTGTCTTAAGTTGTAAGAATAGATGAAGAACAAGATGAACACCACCACAACCTTCAAGAACACAACACAAAAGCCACCAATGGTCATCAACAAGGTACAACAACGATCCAAGTTCAAGTCATCACAACAATGGCCAATATTATAAGCTCAACTTTAGATCTAGACACCGTTAGTGTTGGTGAGAAAGAAACCAACACTAGAAACACACTAAACAAGTAAAATAACACCTAGATCTAAACATACAAGCACCAATTTCGGTCAAGCCAAAAGATGGACAGATTTTGTTTTTCCTTTTTTTTTTTGACCAAGAGAGCCCTAGATTGGTAGTGTAGGAACACAACCAGCCATGCTTTGATACCAAATGATACAAGATCAAATCCATAACAGACAAATATGCAACAGCCAGCCACGAAATCAGCCAAACAACACGAGATTAACAAGTTGAACAACAATGCTAGTGAATCGAAAGAGCCCCACACGGCTTCACTAGACTTCAAGATCACAAACACAACAACAACAAGATAATAAAAAGATAGTTAACTTGACATATAATATTCAAGAGGCTAAGAACCCTAACATCAAGAAAGGACCCTAAGACTAATGAATATGAACACCAAGTTCTTACTTAGACCAAGAGGAACTCCATGACCTCAAGATCCTTATTTCTAGCCAAGATACAACACAAGTGTCTCTCTTCTTGTGGGTTGTTTTAGAGAGAGAGAACCCAAAATATTACAAGTCTTGTGATTCAAAATAATAATGGAAGAACTACCCAAATAGCCCTAACATGTTCTATTTATATTACAAGGCAAAAATGAGGCAAAATGACCAGCTTGTCCCTAAGCCCTTGGGCGGCCTTGGAGTGTACATTTATTACACTTCAAGGTCCCTCTTCACACTTGAAAACATTTAGATCATTAGATGGATCAATCACCAACTCACACACGGTCATTTGCATGAACAAAGCTTGGAGTTTTTGTAATTCCCAAGCTTGGCTTCGTGTGAATGGTTGGGTACTTGTTGGACAGCTTGTCCCACTCGTATCAACTATAAAAGGGACTAAAAATCAGATTTTATTCACAAAGACTCACATGCCATTTTCTAGAATTGTCCACATATTTCTCTTCTTTCACACAAACCCTAAGCACTAGTCTCTTTGGCCAAGGTCATCATCTTGCAAGCTTTGGTAAGTATTTATTCTAATGGTTTAGTATATGATATGTTTAATATGGTGTAAAAATCATGTTGGTTGTGTTGGCAAAGTGTTGGACAGTGTACTATGTGTAAAACTGTCTATTTTTGCAATCGGAGAAGGGTTTTGCCTCATAACTTGAAAATGGACTTGTGGTCTTGAAGGAAGTGAACTTGATGGATTTAATATTGACATGTGATATGTGATTATATTCTTAACTTGTTTTACCCTTGTGTATAATGTTTGGAATTGTTATTATAAAATTGGTTATGGATTTGGTGATGTATTGAAAGGGAAGTGTGGTTTTGGGTGATGTTTATGTGTGTTATGAAACCATGGTTGTTCATTGGTCTTAAGTTGATCAAAAGTATGTAAAGGAAAGCTTATTTATGGCCATGAACCATTTAATGCGAAAAAGGACCCAAAACGAACCCCGGTGGCCAAAAATGGGCACCCGCCCTAGTAGGTGAGGCACCTGCAGGCGCAGATGCCAACGCAGATTCCCATGGACACTACCAAGGGCCATTTGTGGACTCGTGTCAGCCACCTATGGAGAAAGTGGCTTCGCATGTCACACCAGAAAATCGTTCTGTATGGTTTTGTCTCTCTTTGATCCCCTAAGGCCCCTATACCCTTTTTGAATGTAATTCTCAACTTATGTTACCTTTTTAATAACTTTAAAGGGTCGTATGAAGGCATGCTGGACTATATTAACTATGGATTATTGTTCATAAGTTGTTATGAGTCCATTTGTTAGGGTATTGTGACGAAATGATAATGAGGAAATGTAAAAGGTAAACATGATGTGAAATGTTGTTGGTCTATGATGTATTAGACAATGTGTGGAATATTATGGTGTTGATTGGTATGATAATGCAGTGGATTGTATTGTGAAGGGTGAGATGACGTTATATGGCAGTCATATAGCTCATTGTCGTCTTGTATACTTGTACGATAACTAGTTGTTAACGTAAACTCCGTTATGTACTTGTATTGTAGAGTGAAATGTAAGGAAGGAGCTGGACTATTGTGTTCATATATAGGCTTGTGTATTCATACTTGGAAGTGAAGGTATGTAAGGTTATTCTATCCGTATCCTTTTGCAGCACATAGTTGTCACATTGACATTTTAATTGTTTCATTCTGAAATGTTCTAAGGTATCCTATTCCCGATTACCAATTGTTGTTATCACATGTTTCCTACTCATTGATCAATTGTGATTCACATGTATCGGGTTCTTTGACTAATGTTCCAAAGATCCCATGGTTCCAATAATGATATGTTTCCAATAATGTTATGACTATCATTGCATCAATCTCAAAAATAATGAATGAAGTAATGCACATGTGGTTAATGATTGAGTATGGGTGGTAGCTTTAGGGGCGAAAGCCTAGCTCAAGCCGATCCTGAGATCATTGGATCAGGGGGTAGTCCTTGAGGCATAAGCCTAGCTCGGACCAAACCTGACAGGGGGTAGCTCTAGAGGTAAGAACCTAGCTCGAGCCGAACCTGATATATTGGTTTATGGGTGGCAGCTCTAGAGGTGATAACCTAGCTCAGCCGAGCCCGATATATTGATTTATGGGTGGTAGCTCTAGAGGCATAAGCCTAGCTCATGCTGTTCCCAACATAACGTTATGTTATGTTAAGACTCACTGATCAGTTGGGGCCCGGGTACATTGTGATACAAGTGATGATGAATAAGCATGGAAGTAAAGAAGCAAAGAAAGTAATGAAAGCAATGTACATGGTTCCGAACATACAGAATGTTAACTTATCCATATTGATTATTCATTTGTATTTGAGTTCATTGGCGTATTTATGTATCATACAGTTTCCTATGAGCCTTACATACTCAGTACATTCTTCGTACTAACGTCCCTTGTAGGACTTACCTCACTTGCTGCAGGCGCAGGTGCCAGTAGACCTCCACAGTAGGTTGCCAGTTATTTACGGATCTTTGGTGAGCTCCAATTAGTTCGGGGCTTTTCGAGTCACAGTTGTACATGTGTTTTGGTATTGTAAATGTTGTATAAAGCGGGGACTTGTCCCGACTTTCAGTTGGTCTTGTAAATGCATCTGTTAGAGGCTTTTGTAGACATATGTGGGTACATGAATGTAAGAGATGTATGTCCTTTTTTGACTTAATGGCCTAACAGCCTAGTTTCACGTATATATTTATATATATATCACATGTTCTATGATTTCCGTTATTAGCATTTTATGTTCTTACGTGATAGTGATGTTTCTTATGGCATACATATGAATGGACTTGAGCAAAGATTGGTTCTCTCGGGCCTTGTCGACTTCGGGTGCTAGTCCACCCCGTTGGGATATGGGGCGTGACAATTGTTCAACTCAGAGAAGTGAAGAAGAAATAGAGAGAAGTTTTATTGTTATCTGAAAATGAATAATCTATTACAATGGAAGCCAACACCAGCTATTATAGCTGAGGATTCTAAAATATCTACACTACACAAATATCTTCTACTGAGCTTTTAGAAGCTTTTATCCAGCTCAGCTCCGAGCTTTTAACTAATATGGACAGCTCAACTCTCAACTAACATCCTAACTAATTGATACAAGACAAATGGTCGTCATAACTTTTGATGCCATCAATCGTGGCCAACACGTGGAGAATCTGATTTTGGACACCTTGAAGGCCGAGAGTATGCATGAGGGAGTCATTTTGGACACTTAATAAAGCAATTTCGTGGGTGGAAGGTTGCTTGGAGGCTTGCCTTGATGAATACCCGAGGCTCCAAAGGATTGCAAGGGTTGAAGTGTGAAGAAGGAGTCCTTACACTCCATGACCACCCCTTATTAAGGGTGTTTTGGTCTTTTTGTGCCTTTTCTTTACACTCCATAGGAGTCCCTTTTCATTAAGGGTAGTTTGGTTATTTGATGTAATAGTTATAAATAGACTTCATTAGTCTTATTTTCTAGTTAGTTGATTATTGGTATTTGAAAGACTTCTTCTTCTCTCTTTGAGAGTGTAGTGTAGGGCTTGGAAAGCCAAGTAGTGTAGGGCTTGGAAAGGCCATTATTGATCCTTGTTTAGACACGGTGGTTGTAAGGCGGAGTTGATTCTCTTAGCGGTCATCGTAAGAGTTTGGTGTTGTTATTGCGGGTCTTAGGGGTCTTATCGTTTGATACACGGTTTGGTTCCTATTTCTTGTAATCTCGTATGTCAAGCTATCTATCTTTTTTTGTAATCTTGTTAAGCTTGTGTTTGTAATCTTGAAGTCTAGTGAAGCCGTGTGGGGCTCTTTCGATTCACTAGCATTTGTTGTTCAACTTACTGATTTTTGAGTTATTTTGTTCCTCTTGTTGCTGATTTCGTGGGAACTTTGTGTTGTGGGATTGATATTGTATCACTAATTCTAGGAACTAACCTGCAGTAACTATCACCTAATGAGTAGTGGGCAATGAAACAATAAAAATTGGTGATCAATGAAACAGCAAAAACTGTACTTCAACACCCCCCAAGCTACAGGGTGCAAGAGATTAAGCACACCAACCTTACCCAAAAGATGTAGATGTTGAGCTTGACTCAACCCTTTGGTCAATAAGTCAGCAAGTTGCTGCTGAGTAGGAACATAAACTGCTTTAATCAGGCTTTTTTGATCTTATCCTTGATAAAATAACAATTTATTTTAATGTGTTTGGTCCTTTCATGAAAAACATGATTAGTTGCTAATTGGATAGCTGATTTGCCATCACTCAAAATAGTAACAGGCAAATGAATAGGAACTCCCAACTCCTAGAACAATCCTAACAACCAAGTCACTTCAGCAACTGCAGAGGCCATACTCATATACTCAGCTTCAGGTGAACTTCTGGAAATAGTCTATTGTTTCTTGGACTTCTATGATACTAAGGACTCACCAAAGTTGGTCACATATCCTGTGATAGACCTTCTTGTGTTGGGACAAGCAGCCCAATCTGAATCAAACCAACAAGTAAACATGGTAGCAAGTTTAGCCTGTAACCAAATCCCTTAGCCAACTGTGCCTTTTAAATATCTGATCAATCTTATAGCTGCTCCCAATGAGATTTCTTAGGAGATTGCATAAATTGATTAAGAGTTTGTACTGCATAGCTAATGTCTGGCCTAGAAATTGTAGCATATAAGAGTTTACCAATTAGCTTCTGATAAAGGGTGATGTCATATAGGACTGCATCATCAGTAATGCCACCAGCATTGTCATAGTCCACTAAGGTTAACTTCAAATTGGATGTTAGAGGAGTTGAAATAGGTTTAGCACCAAAAAGATCAGGATCATTGATAATTTCCAAAACATACTTCCTTTGATTTAACACAACACCTTCACTTGACCTCAAAATCTCAATGCCTAAGAAGTATTTGAGTTGGGCTAGATCTTTTAACTTGAATTGCTGATGTAGCTCCTCTTCTCAAAGTGAATAGATAATAATCATGTACACTCTGAGTAAATCCAACTATCAATAATGCTGAAGTAAGATTTATATTCCATTGCCTAGAAGCTTTCTTTAGTTCATATAAGGACTTGAGCAATTTACACACCTTGGTCTCTCCTGGTTTCTTGAACCCTTCAGGCATGTCCATGTACACTTCTTCATCTAAATCACCTTGTAGAAAGGCATTGTACATATCCATTTGAAACAAATTCTAGCCTCTTGAAACAACTAAAGTAATGATACATCTCACTATCACTATCTTGGCAATAAGAGAGAAAGTATCATGATAATCTAAGCCTTCTTGTTGACTATAGCCTTTAGCAACTAGCATGGCCTTGTAACTTTCAACCTCACCATTAGCTTGATATTTTATCTTGTACATCCACTTTGAACCAACTGTGTTTTTACCTTGTTAAAGATCAACTATGGACCATGTTTTGTTATCCTCAAGAGCGTGTATCTCTAACTTCATAGCCTCAATCCATTTTTCATCTTTGGATGCCTCTTTAAAACTTCTAGGCTCTACAAGAGCATTAAATTTGGACAAATAACATTGATAATGAGAAGTGATATTATCATAAGAGAGGTGATTAACTAAGGATGTCTAGTACTACTCTTTCCTTTGCCTTTCCCATAAGTAGTCTAGTCTTTCAACCAAGAAGGTGGTTTAGTAGTTCTGGTGATCTTCCTGATAGATGGAACTTTAGCAGCTTCAGGTACTAATGAAGGCATGTCATGATCTTCACTTGTTGTTAGTGACATATCTTCCTCAAGGGGAAGTTGAGCTGCTTCTACTAATGATGTTGAGATGTCCTGAGATTGATCACATACCACTTCTTCTTGTTGAGGATCCTCATCATGTACCATCTCCAATGGAGAACCATGTAGAAAAGAATCCTGGTATTGAAGTTCTGGTGTTGTAACAGCAAAAGGAAATACCTCCTCCTAAAATGTCACATCTCTACTTACAAAAAACTTGTTATATTAGTGTCTAATAGTACATATCCCTTCTGCAATTCTGAATATCCCATCAAAACACCTAGAATAGCTCTTGTTGAGAATTTATATACCTTAGGCAAAGAAGAAGCATAACACATGCATCCTATAACTCTTAAATGAGTCAGCACATGTTGCTTAGAATACAATAATTCATAAGGACTCTTATTATTAACAACTAAAGAAGGCAACATGTTCATTAAGTCTACTACAACCTTAATACAATAACTCCATCTAATAGGTAAATGTGATTGAAATCTGATAGCTTTTACCATGTTAAGAATGTGTCTATGTTCCTCTCTACCACACCATTCTGCTCTGGTCTGTAAGGACAACTACTCTGCTGCAATATACCTAGATTTTGAAATGACTCGGTATATTGAGAGTTAAAGAATTCTCTACCATTGTCTGATCTCACAACCTTGACATAAGAACCAAATTGAGTCTTCACCATTAAGAGAATTTTTTTTATAGCAACAATTATCTCATATTTCAATTGTAACAATTGCTCCCATACAAATCTACTATAGTCATCCACAATTGTTAGAAAATAGTACTTCTTATCCATAATAGGTGTCTTATATGGGCACCAGAGGTCCATGACAATATCAAACATTACAACTGCTCTAGATATGCTATTAGGAAATGAAAGTCTAGTTTGTTTAGCTAATGGACATATTGGACAATCATTGACTATATCACAATCCTCACTATAGTCTATCAGGTCTAGATGTTTTAGTGCTTGAGAAGAAAGATGTCCAGGTCTCTTATGCCATAGCTTGACATCCTGCATAGTCACTCCTTCAGTCAACTTCTTGTGACTATTTATTCCTTCGTTCTTCTTTATACCAAACTCACTTATGAAAATATACATTCTATCATTTTTCTTACTAATCCCCTTCACCCTGCCACTGAAGAGGTTCTGAAATAAATAGAAATCAAGATAGAAGGATACAAAACAAGACAATTCTTTGGTGATCTTAGAAACTGACAACAAGCTAAACTTGAAGTCTATACAAACAGGACATTTTCACTACTTCATTCTCAAAAGAGAATGCTTCACCAATATGAGTAACCTCCACCTTATCTCCTGTAAACAAATGTACTTGATCCTTCTAATATTTGGCTAAATCATAAATGTTCTTCAATAATTCCTTATTAGATGTGACATGATGTGAAGCACCAGAATCCACTATCCAATCTTGTGTACAAGTATATGACATTAGGCAAGTAGTAATACATGACATTTTGACCTGTTTGGTTTCCTTCACATCTTTGTTCAACATCCCTAGGATCTGTTTGCATTCCTGTTCAGTGAATGCTTGCCCCTATGTAAAAACTATATTTATTGCAAAACCTGTATTACCTGCATCATGACTAGTTGAGGCTTCCTGAGTGTGATCATAGAGGCCACATATGGTATTATTAGCTGAGAGTTGTGCTCCAAAACCAGAATGAGCATTTTCTTGACAATTGTTTTCATATCCTTTATTATTACCAGGTTGTGTGAAATTTGATGAACCACTATAGTTACCATTTCCACCTGTTTTCTTTCTCTACTTCTAATCTAGAGGGTATCCAATCAACTTGTAGCCGTTTTCCTGAGTGTGGCTAGTGAAATGACAATATTCACACTTCCTTCCTTTTTAGTATTCTCTCTTTTGGTTTCTAGTCATATTCTTATTCACATTCATGATAATTTGGTCTGGTTTGTCAACCACAATAGTCATACTTGCTGAATTTTGGATTTCATCTTTTATTATCATAGCATATGCTTGGTTTATACTTGGAGTCACTCCTTTTAATAGAATTTGTCTTCTTGCCTGATCATAGGACTCATTCAAACCACTTAAAATTTGAATTAACCTCATTTGAGATAAATGATATACATACTCCCTTGACCTTGGGCAATTACAGCTAGGTGATGGTACAATAACATCATAGTCACTTCATAAGGTCTTCAGTTTAGTGAAGTAGTGTGCTATAGAATTAGTACCTTGAGAAAGTGTGGTTATTTCCCTATGTAACTGATAGATGTGCATTTGATTCACCTTGTCAAACCTTTCCTTCAAGTTTTCCCAAACTGAAAATGCACTTATAGCATAGACAACACCATTGAGTAATTCTTCACTAACGGTATTCAGCAGCCATGACAATACGATTGCATTGCATGTCTCCCATTGTTCATGAAATTCATCCTTGTACAATTCTTTGGTGCAAGCTCCTGCAAAAAAAATCATATTTCCTCTTCCCAAGTAGTGTGATTCTCATCGATCTACTCCAAGTCCCATAATTCTCAGATGCAGTCAACTTAATAGGAATTAACATAACTTTTGTAACATCAAATGGACCAATATACAGAGGATCATTTTGATTAATTTATAGAGGCGCCATTGTTGAAAAATTTGGATTCAAAAAACTCAAAAATCAACCAACAACAGAGATCTAAACTCCACTACAATAGAGATCTTAACTCTATCGAAATGTTCCTTTAAATAGCCATGATCGACTGCTCTAATAACATGATGAGATTCAGCTAGCACACTCAAAACTCCATTGTTCAACTCAGAGAAGTGAAGAAGAAATAGAAAGAAGTTTTATTGATATCTGAAAATGAATAATTGATTACAATGGAAGCTGACACCAACTTTTATAACTGAGGATTCTAAAATATCTACACTACAAAAATATCTTCTACTGAGCTTCTATCTAGCTCATCCCCAAGATTCTAACTAATATGGATAGCTCAACTCTCAACTAACATCCTAACTAATTCTAGGAACTAACCTGTAGTAACTAATAGCTAATCAGTAGTGGGCAATAAAACAGTAAAAACTGGTGATCAATGGAACAATAAAAACTGTATTTCAATATTATTTCACTCTCCCTGATGAAATTTTTTTTTGATATCTCGGAGATGATTCATTCCAATTTTATAACTCAACTTCTAAAATAAGGACATTGGCAATGCCTTAGTGAATAACTCTACATGATTATCACTCAAACAGATCTGTTGAACATTTATCTTATTGTTATGTTGAAGATTATATGTGAAAAAGAATTTTGGTGAAATATATTATCAGGACTCAAATCCCATTGGGGCGGAAGGCACCCGTAGCCGTAAAGGCCCGAGAGAACCAACCTATGACCGTGTACATTCATATGCATGCCATTAAGAGAACAAAAATTCTGCCACATGCAGATATAATATATTGATGATGGAATTCATGTGTCACGCCTCGAATTCAAATAGGACGGACTGGCACCCGAAACCGATAAGGTCCGAGAGAACCAATCTTCATCCATGTCCATTCATATGCATGTCACTAAATAAGCATCACCATCACATAGAGATATAAGAAGCCAATAGTGGAAGTCATGTAAAACAGGTACTATATGTGAAACTTGGCCGTTAGGGCCATCAAGTCAATATGGACATACATTTACATTCATCTCCTAACGTACGTCTACAAATGATACAATATCAAGTATGTAACACAAGATTTCAGCAACAATAACACAAAAATCAGTAAACCAAGAACAACAAGATGAACACAAATGCTAGTGAATCGAAAGAGCCCCACACGGCTTCACTAGACTTCAAGATCACAAACACAACAACAACAAGATAAATAAAAGATAGTTAACTTGACATATGATATTCAAAAGGCTAAGAACCCTAACAACAAGAGAGGACCCTAAGACTATTGAATATGAACACCAAGTTCTTACTTGGACCAAGAGGAACTCAAATGACCTCAAGACCCTAGTTTCTAGCCAAAACACAACACAAGCTTCACTCTTGGAAAGCTTGGCAGATTCTGCCTCCCCAATGGAAGAGAGAGAGAGAGAAATATTACAAGTCCTTTGTCTTGAAATTACAATGAGAAAACTAAGCAAAATAACCCTAAGCTTGTCTATTTATATTACAAGCCAAATGAAAGACAAAATGACCCTTTTGCCCTCTCTAAAACAGGCGGCCTTGGAGTGTTGTATTTATTACGCTTCAAGGTCCTCTTCACACTTAAGAACATTGAGACCATTAGGTGGGCCCACGACCAGTTCACACGCGTCCATTTGCATGAATAAGGCTTGGAGTTTTTGTAACTCTCGGGCTTGACTACGCGTGAAAGGTCGTGGTCTTGTTGGACAGCTCACACCCGTATCATCCTCTTGAGAGGAATTTGACCTCAAATTTGGTATTTGTCCATCTTCAACCACACCTACGAGAGAAAGATCACCTACGTTGAAAGTGTTGTGCACTTGATATTCCGGTGGAAGATCAATCTTGTAGGCGTTGTCATTGATTCTCTCAAGTACTTGGAATGGACCATCACCCCTCAGCATCAATTTGGTCTTTCTTTGAGATGGGAATCGGTCCTTCCGAAGATGCACCCACACCCAATCTCCCGGTTCGAGAATGAGTTCCTTTCTCCCCTTGTTGGCCCTCCTTGCAACTTCTTGGTTTTTCTTCTCAAGTTGAAGTCGCACCTTCTCATGTAGACTTTTCATAGAATCAGCCCGCTTGCTTCCATCTAAGCTAATCATGAGATCACTTGGCAAAGGCGTTAAATCCAAAGAGGTAAGGAGGTTGAGGCCGTATACACACTCAAAGGGAGTCATTCCCGTACTTGAGTGTATGACACGGTTATAAGCAAACTCAATTAATGGTAAGTGTTCCTCCCAAGAAGTCATTTTTCCCTTAACCATGGATCGTAGCATAGCACCCAAAGTCCTATTTACTACTTCCGTTTGGCCATCGGTTTGTGGGTGGCAGGACGTAGAGAACAACAACTTGGTCCCAAGCCTACCCCACATGGACTTCCAAAAGTGACTTAGGAACTTAGAGTCCCTATCACTTACAATGGTCCTCGGAATACCATGCAATCTCACAACATTATCAACAAATAAAGAGGCCACGCTAGGGGCGTCGTCACACTTAGAACAAGCAATAAAGTGTGCCATCTTGGAAAACCGATCGACTACAACAAAGATGCTATCCCTGCCTCGTCGGGTCCTTGGTAACCCCAATACAAAATCCATAGATATATTAAGCCAAGGACGTAGAGGGGTGGGCAGTGGGGTGTACAACCCGTGAGGTAAGAGCCGAGATTTGGCTCTTTTGCATTCTATACATTGGCCGCAAATTCTAGCTACATCCTTGTGCATCCTAGGCCAATAGAATTGCTCATCCAATATTTTGAAGGTCTTTTCGACCCCAAAGTGACCCATTAAACCGCCATCATGTGCTTCCCTCACAAACAACTCTCTCAAAGAGCTAGAGGGTACACACAATTGTCTACCTTTAAACAAGTAACCATAAAACTTGGCATAGGGTTTTGAACCCCTAGCCGACTCCCACTTGTCCCTACCCACTTCTTCGCATTCCCTAAAGATAGGAGCAAAGTAAGGGTCCTCGGGATACAACTCTCTTAAACTCTCAAAACCCATCAACTTTGATGACAAAGTGGACACAAGAGCATGTTTTCTAGACAAGGCATTGGCTACTACATTGTCCTTACCCTTCTTGTATTGGATAACATAAGGGAAGGTCTCAAGGAACTCAATCCATTTAGCATGTCGCTTGTTAAGTTTGTCTTGGGCCCGCAAATGTTTTAAGGATTCATGGTCCGTTCGGATCAAAAACTCCTTAGGCCATAAGTAGTGTTGCCAAGTGCCCAAAGCTCTAATCAAGGCATACAACTCTAAATCATACGTGGAGTAGTTTAAAGTTGCTCCTTTGAGCTTTTCGCTAAAGTAAGCAATGGGTTTTAAATCTTGCATCAAAACAGCCCCTATGCCTACTTTACTCGCATCACACTCGACCTCGAAGGTCTTATCAAAGTTGGGCAATTGTAACAAAGGGGCGGAAATGAGCATAGCTTTCAAGGCTTCAAATGCCTTAGCTTGCTCGACACCCCACTTGAAGGGTTGTTCTTTCCGAATGACCTCGGTCAAGGGGGCGGCTATGGTGCTAAATCCTTTGACATACCTTCTATAAAAACTAGCCAACCAGTGGAAGCTTCTTACTTCTCCAACGGTTTGAGGGATTGGCCAATTTTTGATAGCATTTATCTTGGATTCATCCACTTCGACCCCTCTTGAACTAACAACAAAACCCAAGAAAAACAACTTCATTAACGCCAAAAGAGCACTTTTCCAGATTTGCATACAACCTTTCCTTTCTAAGGACATCAAGCACACATTGCAAATGCATCACATGCTCTTCTAAAGACTTACTATACACCAAGACATCATCAAAATAGACAACAACAAACTTTCCAATAAATGGCCTCATCACATGATTCATTAGCCTCATAAAAGTACTTGGAGCGTTTGTTAGGCCGAATGGCATAACCATCCATTCATGAGACCAAACTTGGTCTTGAAGGCGGTTTTCCATTCATCACCGGGTTGCATTCTTATTTGGTGATAGCCACTCCTTAAATCAATCTTGGAAAACAAACATGAACCATTCAACTCATCTAGCATGTCATCTAACCGAGGAATAGGGTGGCGATATTTTACCGTAATTTTGTTGATGGCTCGACAGTCCACACACATGCGCCACGTTCCGTCTTTTTTGGGCACCAATAGCACCGGAACAGCATACGGGCTCATGCTCTCCTTGACATACCCTTTGTTGAGGAGCTCCTCAACTTGATGTTGCAATTCCTTGGTGTCCGTAGGATTGCTCCTATAAGCCGGCTTGTTTGGCAATTGTGATCCCGGCACAAAATCAATTTGGTGCTCAATTCCCCGAAGCGGGGGCAATCCTTGCGGAAGCTCCTTAGGAAATACATCCTCATAATCCTGCAACACACAAGAAATCAAAGGGGAAATGGAAGAATTAGTGGGGTTAGTATTAAAACAATGAGCCAAGAGTAACATAGGCGTGTCCTCATCATGATCCACGAAGAGTTCCTTCCTCCTAACTAACATCACCATGTTTTCCGGCCTTTTTGACGTTGGGGCAGCCTTGGATGACCCCACTGCCCCACCTATGGAATTCCCTCCCTTTTCTCCCTTTTCGGATTCCTTTCCCTTTTCCTTCAATTCCCTCATCCTTTGATGCCACTCATTTACTTGGGAAGGCGAAAGCGGATGAAGAGTAACCTTTCGGCCATCCTTCTCAAGTGTATACCAATTGGACCTCCCATCGTGTTTAGTAGACCTATCATATTGCCAAGGTCTACCTAGCAACAAGTGACATGCTTGCATTGGTATCACGTCACAAAGCACTTCATTGTGGTAGTTTCCCACCTTAAACCGTATCACACATTGCCTTGCGACCCTTAACTCACCACAATCATTCAACCATTGTAACTTGTAAGGACTAGTGTGCGGGATAGTTGGTAACTTCAAGAAATTTACCATAGCATGACTTACAACATTTGTACAACTACCACTATCGATCACCAAGGTACACACACTCCCCTTTACAAGACATTTAGTATGGAATAGATTTTTCCTTTGGCTTGAGTCATCTATTGCCTTACTAATCATGACACGCCTAACCACAAAATTTGGGACCACACACCCCTTCTTGCGGATAAACATCTTCACCATCATCACCATCATCACCATGTGGTCCATCATTGGTTTCCTCTCCATCTTTAGGCTCGGCCTCATCTTCTCCCTTTTCAGGGCCCACCTCCTCACCAAGGTAATACAATCTCCCTTCCCGTAGGATCACATTGCGTCGTTTTGGACATTCATTGGCCTTATGCCCCCAACCTTGGCACTTGAAACATTAGAATCCCTTTGGGTTAGGATACTTGTGAGCCTCCGATTTTGGAGGAATTTTGTGGACTGTTTTGTGCTCGGGCAGCCTTGTAGTGGCGGGTTGGTCCTTGTTTTTGGGCCAACCCGAGGGGGCTTGTCCCCTTGCCTTGAAAGATGATCTCTCTTTAAGTTCCCTTTCAATCTCAAGAGCCGCTTGGAAAATACCGTCAACGGTTTCAAACTTGTGAAGTGTTAAATGAGTGGAGATCTCTTTGTTCAACCCACACTTGAACCGGATGATGTCATGACTGATTTGCTCCCCACGATGATCGAGTTTCAACAACTCATCAAAATATGCCATCACACTCTTGTTACCTTGACGCAAGCCGTACAATCTAGCAAGCAACTCATGGCGATATCTCTCGGGAAGGTATCGTTGCCTCATCAAATACCTCAACCGATACCAAGGTGGTGGCTGCCCATCAATGAGTTCATTACCAAACCGCTTGACATACTCCCACCAAGTGTTAGCATAACCCTCGAAATGAGCTATAGCATAGCAACCCTTCTTTTCTTTTGAGATATCATTAACTTGGAAAACTTTGTCACAAGCCGATTCCCAAGCTAAGTAGTGATACAAGACAAATGGCCATCATAACTTTTGATGCCATCATTCGTGGCCAACACGTGGAGAATCTGATTTTGGACACCTTGAAGGCCCGAGAGTATGCATGGGGAATTCATGAAGTCATTTTGGACACATAATAAAGCAAATTCGTGTGTGGAAGGTTGCTTGGAGGCTTGCCTTGATGACTACCCGAGGCTCCAAAGAATTGCAAGGGTTGAAGTGTGAAGAAGGAGTCCTTACACTCCATGACCGCCCCTTATTAAGGGTGTTTTGGTCTTTTTGTACCTTTTCTTTACACTCCATAGGAGCCTCTTTTCATTAAGGGTAGTTTGGTCATGTGATGCAATAGTTATAAATAGGCTCCATTAGTCTTATTTTCTAGTTAGTTGATTATTGATATTTGAAAGACTTCTTCTTCTCTCTTTGAGAGTGTAGTGTAGGGCTTGGAAAAGCCAAGTAGTGTAGGGCTTGGGAAAGCCATTATTGATCCTTGCTTAGAAACGGTGGTTGTAAGGCAGAGTTGATTCCCTTAGCGGTCACCATAAGAGTTTGGTGTTGTTATTACGGGTCTTAGGGGTCTTATCGTTGATACACGGTTTGGTTCCTATTTCTTGTAATCTCGTATGTCAAGCTATCTATCTTTTTTTGTAATCTTGTTAAGCTTGTGTTTATAATCTTGAAGTCTAGTGAAGCCGTGTGGGGCTCTTTCGATTCACTAGCACTTGTTGTTCATCTTGTTGTTTTTGCTGAAATTTTGTGTTGTGGGTTTGATCTTGTATCAAGTAGGCTTCGGGATCACTTTCACCCTTAAAGATGGGTAGGTTCAACTTGATGGTGTTGATGCCTACATCTCTTTCTTGGTGTCGGTTTCCCCTATCTCCATACCCTCGGTATCTCCTTGGATATCCACGACCCCCTCTTATCTCCTCCTCCCTCATGTAAGCATCATCAAAGGCTCCATATCCTTCATACTCCTCTCTACCATATCCTTCAAAGGGGGCTGGCCGGTCTTGGGCATTTTGGACTTGATTCGGAGGAATTGGATTTTGTGGCCTTTGGTTTAATGGAGCTTGGAATGGAGGGTTTGGATTTAGTGGAGGTACTTGACGTCCAAATCTCTCTTGTGGAGCTTGGAAATGTATTGGTCTAGTGGGGTCACGGTTTAGAGGGAAAAAGGTGGTTTGGCTTGCGGCATTTAGTGGAGCTTGAGGTGCATTTAGCATTTGGTGGACTGTTTCGGGGGTGATGGTTGCGGAGGAAGTCCTATCATGCCCATTGGTAGAAACATGTAGAGGAGTAGAAGGACGAGAGTTCCTTTGACTCTCCACTTGTTCTAATCTCCCACTAATAGTCGACACTTCTCCCTTTATCGCTGCCAATGTCCCCCCTCACGGCTCCAAATTCCGTATTCAACCTTTCAAGTGTCCGGATAACGGCCTCAAGAGTGACCCTCATAGAGTCAAGTGCATTAGTATCCACGTTATGGGACGTGGTCCCTTCCATTGTCAAGGTCTTACACTTTTTGGATCACCCCACGCTTGAGTTCCACAAGTGTTGTAGATTGGCTAGTAACCGTGAATCCTTTAATGTATGAGTAAGCTCTTATCCGGAGTAGATTCTTGTTTGAAGACTCAAAGAATTCTTGTCGGACTAGAACCAAAAATCAGCAACGCATTCAAAATATAAAAGGCACTCAAGTAATCGTTGACACGAACAAACGGATTCAAAGGACTAATTGACAACCTAGTAGGAATGTACTAGTTTGTAAATTAGTTCTAGAACCAAGTAAGGAAACCAAGAATCAACAATTAACAACTAGAAGAATATCCAAAGTTGAGCTTAGGGGTGACGTGGCAGCATGTAAGTGGCCCCACATGCCCCTTTTTTTTTGTCTCAAATCTGAAATTTTCAATACTCACACAACTTGTTTTGAATGACAAGGTGTTTTGGAGGGAAAGTAAAAGTCTTGAGTCTTTCAACCTTTCAAACTCAAAAAGGTAAGATTTGACTATACTAATCCCACAAAACAAGGTTCCATGTTTTAAGGAAAAGTGGTTGTCAAGTCTAGGAAGAGATGTGTGCAAGTCTTTTTTCACCAACAACTTTATGACTTTTGTCTTACAACATGAACTCAACTTTCAACAAGATGAACAAGTTTATAAGATGAACATCTCAACAATCTCAACACCTTCATGAACTTCACAACATCAACTTCTTCAAGCACATAACACAAAACCACCAATTGTCATCAACAACATACAGCCTACGGTCACCTTTTCAAGTCACCACAACAATGGCCATTTTTTTTTCAAGCTCAACTTTTAGATCTAGACACTTTAGTGTTGGTGAGAAAGAAACCAACACTAGAAACACACTAAACAAGTAAAATAACACCTAGATCTATACACACAACATCATTCTCGGCCAAGACAACAATGGACTGATTTTTCTCTTTTCTCCTTTTCTTTTGGCCAAGAGCAAGCCCAAGATGGGTAGTGTTGGAACACAACCGGTCTTGCTTTGATACCAAATGATACAAGATCAAGTCCACAATATGAAGATTTCAGCAACAACAACAAGAAGACCCAACAAACACAAGATTAACAAGTTAAACAACAATGCTAGTGAATCGAAAGAGCCCCACACGGCTTCACTAGACTTCAAGATCTCAAACACAACAACAACAAGATAATAAAAGATAGATAACTTGACATATAATATTCAAGAGACTAAGAACCCTAACATCAAGAAAGGACCGTAAGACTAATGAATATAAACACCAAGTTCTTACTTAGACCAAGAGGAACTCAATGACCTCAAGATCCTTGTTTCTAGCCAAGACACAACACAAGTGTCTCTCTTCTTTGTGGGCTGTTTTTAGAGAGAGAGAGAACCCAAAATATTACAAGTCTTGTGATTCAAAAATAATAATGGAAGACTACTCCAAATAACCCTAATATGTTCTATTTATATTACAAGGCAAAATGAAGCGAAATGACTAGCTTGCCCTTTGTTTAGGCTGCCGCCCCTTGGAGTGTAAGTTTATTACACTTCAAGGTCCCTCTTCACACTTAAAAACATTTAGATCCTTTGGAGGCTCAATCACCAACTCACACACGACCATTTGTATAAACAAGGCTTGGAGTTTTTGTAATTCCCGAGCTTGGCTTCGTGTGAAAGGTCGTGTACTTGTGGAGCTTGTCCCACCCCGTATCAGGTTCAGAAATGTACGGGGTGTTACATCCTTCACCCCTTAGAAACATTCGCCCTCGAATGTTAGTGACGTTATTCAATTTAAACAATGGCAAGTCTAGGATCATTCTTCATGTTATCATGCATATATACTTAAATGCTTATAAATACTTACTTGTCATTGCTCCGATTTCGTATCTTGAACTTTTTCTTCCATGTGAAACAAATAAGGATACTTGGACTTCATCATTTCTTCAGCTTCCCATGTGATCTCTTCTGCTTGTTGATTCCTCCAAAGTACCATTACAGAAGCTACGTCTTTATTACTTAACCTCTTCACTTGTCTATCCCAAATAGCAATAGGTGTCTCTTCATAGGTGAGATCCTCCGTAACTTGTACATATTCAATGGGAGCAAAACGAGATGGATTTCCTATGCACTTTTGAAGCATCAAAACATGAAATACTAGATGAACTGTGGAGAGTTCTTGGGGTAGTGCCAATTCACACGCCACCTGCCCAAATCTTCGAACAATTTCATATGGCCCTATATAACGGGGACTCAACTTCCCCTTCTTCCCAAATCTCATCACGCCTTTCATCGGTGACACCTTCAAGAATACCCAATCACCTATGGCAAATTTGAGCCCTCTTCTTCTGGCATCAGCATATGACTTGTGTCGACTTTGGGCCGTTTGTAGCCATTGTTGGATCACTTTAACTTTCTCCATAGCTTGATGAACAAGATCCGGCCCAAATAAAGCAGTCTCACCTACTTCAAACCATCCAATCGGTGATCTACACTTCCTTCCGTATAAAGCTTCATAAGGTTCCATTTTGATATTCAATAAGAGGCAAATGGTCAACCCAACTGCCTTGAAAATCTAACATACAAGCTTGTACTATATCTTCAAGTGTTTGGATAGTACGTTTTGCCTGTCCATCAGTCTGAGGATGAAACGCCGTACTCAGATTCAATTGTGTACCCAAGTTCTTTTGAAAAAATCTCAAAAAATATGCAGTAAATTGATCTCCCCTGTCTGATATAATGGGGACCGAAATTCCATATAACCACACTATTTCTTTAACATCAACCTTGCATAATCTTCAGCTGTATAGGTGGTTTTGACTGGTAGAAAATGCGCTGACTTGGTAAGCCTGTCAACTATTACCCATATGAAATCATATTTTCACAGTGTAAAAGGCAAACCTGTGATGAAATCCATACTAATCATGCCCCATTTCCAGATTGGAAGATTGATACACTGTGGCATGTAACCGCCAGGTTTCTGATGCTCTACCTTTACTTGTTGACAATTTGGGCATTGAGCTACAAATTCTGCAATGTTCTTCTTCATGTTTCCCCACCAATTCACTTCTTTTAAATCATGGTACATTTTGGTAGCTCCCAGATGAATAGAATATCGTGAATGGTGCGCCTCTATCATAATTCATTTCCTCAGCTCGTCTACATCCGGCACACATAATCTACCTTGGCATTGAAGTATTCCTTCTTGCGTAAGATCAAATGCCTTTGTCAAACCCTGTTGTACATTCTCTTTTAGATGCAATATCATAGGATCTGCAAACTGCTTCTCTTTCTGTCATGCCCCGAATCCCATTCGTGACGGAATAGCACCCGAAGTCGTTGAGGCCCGAGAGAACCAATCTTTACTCATGTACACTCATACGCATGTCTCTGTGTGAATAGCATTCTTTCACATGTAACTTATAAAGTACAAATGGCGGAAGTCATGGCAACATATGTTATATATATGAAGCTTGGCCGTTAGGGCCATCAAGTCGAAATGGACATACATCTTTTATATTCATTTTCCCACATACGTCTTCAAAGCCTCTAACCAATGCATGTACATAATCAACCTACAGTCGGGACAAGTCCTCGCTTTATACAATATTTACAATACCAAAACCATGAACACATATGACTCGAAAAACCTCGAACCAACTGGAGTTCACCAATGATCCGTGGATGACTCGTAGCCTACAGTGGAGGTCTACTAGCACCTGTGCCTGCAGCAAGTAAGGTAAGTCCCCCAAGGGGGGTCAGTACGAAGAATGTACTGAGTATGTAAGGCTCATATGAAACTGCATCATACATAATAACAACAATGGAGTCGAATATAAGAGAATAGTCAATGTGGATAAACCATCATTTTATATGTGGAACCATGTACATTTCTTCTGTTATTGTCATTTCTGATCATTCATTCATATTCTTATCATTCATATAATGTCTTTCATATATACCTTCATTCAAGAGATTTGCCTTTATTCAAGAGATTCTTCCATTCAAGAGATTTCTTTCTTTGCTTTTATGCTCATCATCATTATTATTAGTCATCCACCTTATTGGTGGGTTAATATGGTCATCCACCTTATTGGTGGGTAGTCATCCACCTTATTGGTGGGTAATCATCCACTTTATTAGTGGGTAGTCATCCACTTTATTAGTGGGTAGTCATAAAGTATTCGGGATCGACCCATGCTAGGCTTTTCTTGTGCCCCTGGGATACCACCCGTAGTGGTGGGATCGACCCATGCTAGGTGTTCTTTTCACCCCTGGGATACCACCCGATATATTGGGATCGACCCATGCTAGGTATTTAACCCCTGGGATACCACCCAAGAATACTCATCAATTATACATTACTTCTTTCTTTCATTATAAGAGTAATACATTCCTTCATTTCTTTATGTCTATGAGATTGATACGTTGGTAGTCATAACATTATTGTAACTTTAGAACATAACATTATTGGAACTTTGGAACGTAATATTATTGGAACTTTTGAACATAACATTATTGGAACTTTGGAACGTAATATTATTGGAACTTTGGAACCATGTCCACAATTATGTGACATATGAATAATAGTTGGTCAATGAATAAGGTACGTGTGAACAACAATATATATGACAACTCGAAATGAGATACCTTGGAACAATTTGGAATGTGATAAGTACAATGACAATGTAACCACTATGTGCTGCAGAAGGATACAGAAAGAGTAACCTTACATACCTTATCTCCTAAATATGAATATACAATCCTATATATGAACACAATAGTCCATCTCCTTCCCTACGTTTCACTCTACAACACAATTACATAACGGAGCTTACATTAACAACCAACTATCTTACAAGTGTATAAGAGGAATAATGAGTTACATGTTTGCCTTATAACATCATTTACCCCTTTACAATACCATTTACGGCATGGTCATACCAATAATACCACAATATGCCCAACATTGACCAAAACATCACAACTCAATAGCATTTCACACCATGTTCATCCTTTACGTCTCTTCATTAACACGACCTCACAATTACTTCATCAAGTCACCTCAATACACCTCATAACAACATATCGACAAATATCCCACAATTCATACTTATAGAAAAATAACCAGTTAATTAACATAACCACACCATACATGTTGATATTTCATCCATACCACGCACTTTCATCAACACCTCAAGTCCTTTTTCAAGTTTAAATAACAAGGATGACACATCTTTAGCAAAAAGCAAAAGTTCACTATTCAACACTTTTAGACATAACCATCATGATCTACATACTCTCCCATGCATATAGTATATTAATCCATGAGAATAGACACTTACCAAAGCTTGAAAAATGATGATCTTGCCCAAGAGATGACTTAGTGTTTGAAGAGCCAAAATGAATTATCTTGAAAATTCTAGAAATGTTATGTGTGTCTAGAGGAATAAAAATCTGATTTTTCGGTGCCTTTTATAGGACCATGAAGTCATCCTTAGCTACTTTGATCATTCATTGATTAGTCAAAGGAAGAATGGGTCATTTGACCATTGGGCCATGTCTTTTGGCTTTTTTTTGGGCCTCAAATTAAGCCCATTAATACATGTTAACTTAGCCCACCAAATTCAATGTGTTATACTCCAATTATCTCATGTTTAAATAATTCCATAAATGTTACGACAATATTCAACTCACGAGATTCATGTCCATAGCCTCAATCTCAAAAATAAGAGATTCTAGCCACCCATGGCGTAATTGAACATAATTTGATAAAATTCTTGTGACGAAGAGTTAACCCCAACTCGGATGCCAAACTCGCTCAAGAGTAGTCCTACTATGATGGAATAATGTTACCATAACCCAAGAGTCCTCTTTATAGACTTATAATCGTAGAAGAAATTAGGCAAAAAGCACCCCGGCACGCTCCCGGACGCCCTAGACACTTAGAGAAAATTCCAGCATTTGAAAGGTGCGCAGGGGAGGCCTGACACTCCCCTAGGCGTGCCCCTTGCTGCCTGTGCCAATAAAAATTTAGGCCAAAGTGGCCTGGCACGCCACCTGCAGCGCCCCACACTTAGTTTTTGATTTCGACTTTTCTTTGTGGATTTTGGTGGGATCTTTCAAGTTCCAACCTTTTGCTTGCCTTTTATCTTTAAGATCCTTTGCTTGGATGTCCTTCAAGCTCCTAAAATGCACCCAAAAGTCACAAACGCTTCCTACAAAAGTCCAAACACATTTACTAGCACACTATCGAATCTTCCACTAATATCAATACAAGGTACATACTTATTGCTCTCGAACCTAGGGTAAATATGCTTCAAGGTTGTCAAGTAAGGTCCTAAATGTACGGGATGTTACATTCTTCCCCCCTTAGAAACATTCGTCCTCGAATGTTAATAATATAGTTCCAATTACAACAAATGTATCTCTATATTAGCATATCTATACATATACAACTAATGCTTATAGATACCCACTTGTTATTATTCACTTCCGCACTTTGAACTTTTTCTTCCATTTGAAACAAGTACGGGTACTTTGAGTTCATCATTTCTTCAGCTTCCCATATGATCTTTTCTACTTGTTAATTTCTCCAAAATACCTTTACGGAAACTATTTCTTTATTTCTTAATCTCTTTACTTGTCGAACCAAAATAGTAATAGGGATCTCTTATTGATGGAACTTCATCAACGGGAGCAATACAAGATGAATATCCTATGCATTTTCGAAACATTGAAACATGAAACACTAGATAGACTGAGGAAAGTTCTTGGGGTAATTTCAATTCACATGCAACTTGCCTAAATCTTCTGCTAATTTCATATGGACCTACATAACGTGGACTCAAATTTTCTTTCTTTTCAACTCTCATGACCCCTTTCATTGATGACACCTTTAAGAATACCCAATCACCTATGGCAAATTTGAGCCCTCTTCTTCTGATATCAACATATGACTTCTAAATTCCTGATGCTCTACTATTACCCGTTGATAATTCGGACAATGAGCTACTAATTTTGCAATCTTCTTTTTCTTTATATTGCCTCACCAACACATTTCTTCCACGCCATGGTACATTTTGATTGCTCCCAAAAAATTAGAATAACGTGAATGATGTGCTTCTGTCATAATTCATTTCCTTAGCTCATCTATATTTAGTATACATAATCTACCTGGATAGGAAAGTATTCCTCCCTTATGTAAGCTCAAGCACCTTTTGCCGAACTTTATTGTACATTCTTTTTCAATTGGAATAAAATAGAATTTGCATATTGTTTCTTCTCTCAGCTACCAATGAAGATTTTGCCGCATTGTACACTATAATTCTTTCATCTGGAGTTTTAAGAAGACAAAACCCCATACGGAATCATTGATATAGATTTCGTGACTATATCTTTCTTTTCTGTGAGCTGGCCATTGATACTTCCTACTGCTTTGCAGCTTAAGGTATCAGCTACCCCGTTTGCTTTTCTCGAATGATACAAGATACCAATGCCATAATCTTTTGATAGTTCAAGCCACCTTCGCTACCTCAGATTTAAGTCCTCCGATTTAAAAATATATTACACTTTCTTATGACCAGTATATATGTCAACATGAATCCCTTACAAATAGTGACACCATATCTTTAAACCAAATATCGCAGCTGCTAGTTCAGGGTCATGAATTGGGTAATTTTTTTTGTCATGTGGCCGCAACTGTCGTGAGGCATACGCTATTACCTTATCATTCTACATCAATACACATCCGAGGCCAACCCCATAAGTATTACAATACATTGCATAACATTTTTATGCCTTCGGGAAGCACTTAAAACTGGTGTGGAAGTTAATTTATCTTTCAACTCTTGGAAACTTTTGTCACATGCATCATTATACTGGAACTTGATTGCCTTGTGTATAAGCTTTGTTAAGGGTGTAGGGATAGAAGAAAATACTTCAAAAAAACTCCTATAATAACCAACCAACCCAAGAAAATAATGGATCTCTGTAAGCATCGTAGGCCTTAGCCAATTTTTCACCATTTCTATCTTTTGCGTATCAACCTTCATTCCTTCATCCTATACAATGTGACTCAAGAAAGACATGGATTGTAACAAAACTTCACATTTAGAAAATTCTATAACACTTTCTGCAATATGATTAGCATGGTCCTCTTGTGATTTTGAATATCATCACCAAACATGGTCACATACACATTTAAAAGTGTCTTGAACACCCTATTCATCAAATCCCTAATAACTGCTTGTGCATTGGTTAGCCCAAATGGCATAACTAGAAATTCATAGTATCATAGTAACCATAACGTGTTCAGAAAGCTGCCTCGGGTATATATTTTTTTCAACCCTTACTTGATGATAACTCGATCTCAAGTCAATCTTTGAGAAGCATTGGTTAAGTAAATCATCAATTCTATGGAGGGGACATTTATTCTTGACTATTGCCTTATTTAGTTGCCAATAATCAATACAAATTCTCAATGTTCCATCTTCTTTGGTAAAAACAACACTGGTGTACCCCCACGGGGACATACTAGGTCTTACTAGGTGACATATGTACACTTTGGACATTATTTCCTTACCTCAAGATAGGGAATAAATTTACCCTTCAATGCTCCAACACTCTCATTTCCATCTCAATAAAATCAACCAACGTAACATGATCACAAACATTCACTATACCGTTACGATCCATTCTTTTTTAACTATAATAAATTCACCAACTAGCATAGATACTTCAATTGTCTTAACTAGTAATTCTGGTGTTCTTTCAAACTTCGCACCAATCAATGAAGTAACTTATGATAAGGTAGAGCCCGGATTAATCAATGCATATACATTATGTGAAGAGACAGATATTATACCTGTAACCTCATCAGGAGAAACCTTCAAATTCTGTTGGTCGAATAGAGCATAGGTGCGATTCTAGGCTCCACTGGAACTAGTTGCCCCTCTAGCACCTCTCCCACGACCAGCAGGTTGTACACCAGACGACGATGCCACAACAACTGATCTCGTAGGTCGCGCCATACTACCCGTGTCCCCTAGACACTCTCTCGTCAGATGCCCGACATACCGCATCGCAAGCAAACATTTGGTCTCCTCAGTAACACTACGTCACAAAAATTCCATCAAGTCACCTCAATACCTTTCATAACAACATAATAATAATAATCCATAAGTGATATAATCCAACATCCCTCCAAACGACCCCTTAAAGTCATTCAATAGGTATCATAAGTTGATAATTACATCCAAAAAGGGTATAGGGGCCTTCGGGGATCAAAGAGAGACAAAAACATACAAAACAGAATTCTGGACTAGGCTGTGGAGCCACCTGCGCCCGTATATGGATGACATGTAGCCGCAGGTGCCCTTCTGTCCTTGTCCATAGCCACCTGTGTTGGCATCTGCGCCCGCAGGTGCTCCAGACGCGAGGACGAATGCCCGTTTCAGCCTCCAGGGGTCTTTTAGGGCCTTTTTGCGTAATAAATGGTCCATGGACATGAATAAGCTTCCCTTTACATATTTTAGGTCAACTTGGATGCCTACAAACAACCATGGTTTCACAACACACATGAACATCACCAAAACCACATTTTTTTCTTTCAGTACACCACCAAGTCCATGCATAATCTTGCAATAACGATATGAAACAATATATACAAGGATAAAATAAGTTAAGGATATAATCACATCTCACATGTCAATATTGAATCCATCAAGTTCACTTCCTTCAAGACCACAAGTCCATTTTCAAGTTTACATGGCAAAACCCTTTTCCGATTATAAAAATAGACAGTTTTACACATAGTGAACTGTCCAACACTTTGCCAACATAACCAATATGATTTATACACCATCTTAAGCATATCATATACTAAACCACAAGAATAAATACTTACCAAAGCTTGCAAGAGAGTGAGCTTGTCCAAAAGAGTGATGACTTAGGGTTTGTGAGTAGAGAGAAATATCTTTAATATTCTAGAAAAGGCATGTGTATTGATATGAATAAAAATATGATTTTTCCTTACTTTATATAGTAATTAATGGTCATCCTTAGCCACATTAAATGCATGTTTGCTTGGTCAAACACAAGAATGGGTCATTTGCCCCATTTGGGCCATGTCATTTACTTCATTTTTGGGCCTCATTTGAGCCCAATAGCACATCATTCACTTAAGACCAACAAATTAATGCATAATTCACCAACCCTCTCATGTTTAAATAATTTTATAAATGTTAAGGTAGGCTCATGGGTTCGAAAATGTACGGGGTGTTACATCTTGTAAAGACGTTCAAAACAGATACGAGACCTGGCCGTTGGGCCCACAACGTCAAAAAAGGTAAGACACTTCTATGATTGACTTTAAAATGTCTACAAAGCCTCTAAAATATATATAACCATGACTAAGGTCGGGACAAGTCCCCACCTTATACAACTTCTACACAGTACCAAAAATATATACAAATGACTCGAAAAGCCCCGAATCAACCTGGAGCTCACCAATAGCCTGCAGATGACCCGTACCCTACTATAAAGGTCTACTAGCTCCTATGCCTGTATCAAGTAAGGTAGGTCCCCCAAGGGATGTCAGTACGAAAGAATGTACTGAGTATGTTAGGCTATAAGTAACGGTATGAAATATAGGAACTCAAATGGAATCAAATACAAGTGAATAGATAATACTGATATACCATCGTACCGTATATGTGGAACCATGTACATTACATTCATTTCCTTCCTTTTACCTTCATATCAATATACATCATACAATGCCTGGGACCAAGTGATCAGTGGTGAATAACATTGGGATCGGCTCGAGCTAGGCTTATACCCCCAGAGCTACCACCCATAAATCAATAAATCAGGTTCGGTTCGAGTTAGGTTTTCACCCCCAGAGCTACCCCCTGCATTCAATAATCAACCGGGATCGGCTCGAGCTAAGCTTTCGCCCCCAGAGCTACCACCCGTACTAAACCAAATTTGCATTACTTCATTTTTAAAATTTTTGTGAGATTGTTACATTGGTGGTCATAACATTATTGGAGCTTTGGAACAATAGTCAAAAAATAAGAGACACGTAAATAACAATTGCTAACAAACTTGAAATGAGATACTTTAAACATTTTGGAGTGGAAACAAGTTTGGTAACGATGTGAACAATAGGTGTGGCCAAAGGATACGGAAAAGAGTAACCTTACATACCTTGTCTTTCCAACACATGACTACAACAATTCAGCTCTTCCTTAAAGCATTACTCTACATTATGAATGCATAATGGAGCTCACATTAAAAGCCAATTACATTACAAGTTCACAAGGCGATAATTAGCTACTTGACGGAAAGTAAAAACTATCAAACATCTCAAATACATGGTATATCATTCCACCTTCCTTCCTACTGACATATAACTTCATTCCACCCTCCTAGAATATAATTTACTGCCTCACAACACCAACAATACCAAAACAGTCCACACATCAACATAGACATCACAAACCGATAGGATTTCACACCAAGTTTATACTTTACATTTCCACCTCAATACCACGTCACATATTTATTACATCAATTCACCTAAATAACTTTCACAACAACACACCAAAAACAGTCCACAATGGTTTCAAAATTTGCATCAACATCACAAGAAAATATTCTCTTTCCACTACACCACAAGTTCCATGCACAATTACGTGTAAACATTTCCACAATTCATACACAAAGAGTAACGAATTAGGGACAACACCACACTTAAACATACTGAAATTTCATCCATCTAATTCAAGTCCTTCAAGACCTTAAGTCCCCTTTCAAGTTTAAACCACATAGAAGGCAAATCCTTTAGCGACTAAGCAAAAGTGGACTGTTTCACAATAAGTGGACTGCTCAATACTTTTTAAACATAACCAACATGATATACACAACCTATTATACATATAATATATTACTATATAAGGGTAAACACTTACCAAGGCTTGTAAGTGGAAGATTTGTCCAAAAATCCTTAGGGAAAATTAGGGCTGCTAGGGTTTTGAGAGAGGAGAAATATTTGATTGAAAATCTGATTTTTACAAGTGTGTTGTGTAGAAAAATGAGCTGAATTTCAGCCTTATATAACCCCTCCAAACCGCCTCTCCTTTGGTCATCCTTAGCCAATTATTTGGTCAAAAAGTCCAAGTAGATAATGTGTATACTTGACCCATTTTTAAATGGATCATCTCCTTTTGGGCCCATGTCTTATTTACTTAATTTTGGGCCTTAATTGAGCCCATAAACATAATATTAATTCAGCCCAATAAATTTAGTGAGTAATACACCAACTATCTCAAGTTTAAATAATTCCATAAATTTTAAGGTAGTCAAATAAGTTCGAAAATGTACGGGGTGTTACATATATTTTGTGATGTCTGTTTTGATTTATTCTTCCTTTAATTGAGCTATGAAAGTAGTATTATCTTCATATAATATTATTAGAATTTTTTTTTTCAAATAAAGACCACATAATTGTAAAATATGTTGAGTCATTGATCTCAATCATACACGTTCTCGATTGGCTTTTAGAGTGGCTATTGTCTCCGCATGATTTGAAGAAGTGGCAACTATTATTTACTTCATCGAATGTCATGATACAAATGTGTCTCTATATGTAAATATATAAGATGTCTGAGATCGAGCTTTGTGTAGGTCAGAAAAATATCCCACATCTACGTAATCGATCATTTCTGATTTAGATGTATTAGAATAAAATAATCTCATATCAATTATTTCTCAAAGATATCTGACTATATGTTTAACACCTTTCCAATGTCTTCTTGTTAGAGAGTAGCTGAATTTTGCCAATAACCTTATTGCAAATCAAATATCTAGTCGGATATATTGGCAAGATACATTAGCACATTTATTTCACTAAGATATGGAGTTTTATCACTAAGAACCTCTTTTTGAGTTCAAAATGGATCTTTGTTTATCTCAGATGATCTAATAACTATTGGAGTAACAATGAATGTGATTTAGCCATATAAAATCACCTTAAAAATCTTGCAGTGCATTTTGATGATGGACAAATATTGCATTGGTCAAATTCCAGAGTATACATATTTACTAATACGCATGGCTAGTGATGTGTCATGGTTTCATGGCACTTTTGATGCTCAAAACAAGGAAAATATGTAATAACTTGGGTATGTTTGTTTGGTATGATGTGTTTTCTGTTCTATATTGCAGGAGAATATATTTTTAGAGGCAAAATGATCAACAAGGAAGAATCATGCTTGAAAACGGAGTATCTGAAGATGAAAGAACCAGGTCCTGCACTAGAGGAGTGACCCACGGCAGGACCCACTCACGTGAGTCAACCTACGTGGCTTGAGTCTATGCCGTAGGTCAACTCCTGCAAGTTTAGATTTGGCCTAACTTCCATGATGGGCCACGTGACGTGACTTGGTTCCACGACACCAAGTCACGGTACCGTGAAAAGTTGCCGACGCTGTTTTCCTATTTTTAGTAGGATAGGATTCATCTTATATCTATAAATACCCTTTTATTTTCCTATGTTCAGGGTTGATCAGTACATTGTTTTAAGAGATATTTTCCATTATTTCTAAGTTCATAAATATATTATTGATTTTGTAATCTTGGAACGTCGATTCTAGGGTTTTATTCATATTGAGAATTCAGAGTTTTCTTCTTATTGTGAGTTTACAATTATGCTTTCATTATTGAATTCTTCTTGTGTTCTTGCAATCGTGAGTAGCTAAACCCATCAACTAGGGTTGTGTGAACCATGAGGAACTAACGAAATGGGTTAAGTGTAAAGCAAATCTGAACTGTTAGGAATACATGTATTACCTTCATTATAATTGATCTTCTAACGGTTGCAAACCTTAAAAACTTGCCTGTATTCTAGACTTGCTCGAGAGAGAGGTAGAGATTGGGATCAAGGAATAACAATAGAGATTTGAAGCTATCAACCTTCATCTACTAACTTGAACTGTAACAGGGATAGTTAATCTGGGATTAAGAACAAGGGTTAGTAGTGCGACACTCGCAGACCAAGAGGAGAAGAGTGAAATTCATCTAACCAAGGTCGAGAGACATTTAGATGAACATATCTTGTTAAATTTTACATGCAACTCAGTGGGATAGTTTTACTAGCATACGTAACCGGTGGAGTTAAGGAATCATTGGGGAACACAGTCCTAGTGTATTTCGCATATTGTTTACAAATTTGAAAACCAGCAATCGTTACTGTTATCACTTATTCACAACCCCCCCCCCCCAGTTTTACTTACTTGCCAATTGCTCAGACTAGCATTCTACATTATTTCATCCCATTCCCTATGGGATCGACCTCAACCTAGTTTGATACAGCGACCGCATTATACTTTTCTGGAGGTATATTTTGGGAGATATCAAATTTTGGCGCCGTTGCCGGGGAATACGGTTACAAAAGTATTTTGTTTGTTGAAGTTGATTGGTTTTATTTTACTATACTTTTAAGGGAACACACCGGTGTATGCCCAATACAAGGAGTCAAGGCAATCCCCTGATTCCACTTGATCCTAAAATAGAAAGAACTCTGAGAGCTAATCGAAAAATGATGAATACCGACGGAGTTTTGGATCCCATAGCCGTGGGGGAAATTCATAACCAACCAATTCAGCTAGTTGGTCATGAAACAGTAGACCAAACTACTGCTCGATTGACACGGGAAGAGCAAGCTAGGCAAGCTGCTCTTAGGCAAGCAGATAGAGATAATTGAGCTATACAAGAAATAACACAACGTTTGGCTGATGCTGAAGAAAGACAAAGAAGACTGAGGGCACACAAAACACCTCAAAGACCACATGTGCCAGTTTTTTATTATCCAGAAAAAGAGGATATGGCTTATTTCGAGCCGGTAGAGACTAGCGCCATTATTCTACCAGAATTACCTTAAGGTACTAAGTTTGACATTACAAGTGCCATGATCCACCTGCTTAACTTGAAAGGCTTATTCGCCGGTCTTCCTACAGATGATCCAAACATGTATGTGATGAACTTTGTGGGGGTATGCACTTCGTATAATTTGCCTGGAGTGGACCAAGAGGCTATTCGGTTAAGATTATTTTCATTCTCTTTAACAGGAGAAACAACTTTGTGGTTGGACGAATTACCACAACGCTCCATTACTACTTGGCAAGAGTTGAGAAATCAATTTCAGGAGAGATTTTTTCCACCATCCAAGATGCTATAGTTGAAGGATGAGATTTACAGCTTCCGCCAACTACATTCTGAAGCACTTTACGAGACATGGCTAAGGAGAAGCTACAGAATGATCCAAATCATAGAATTAGTGGTAGGAGTTTACTTTAAATCTTCTACAGGACTTTAAACGCAAATACTAAGGCTGTAGCAGATACTATCACTGGCAGAGCTATGAGTCTGAGGTGGGAACAAACTTCAAAAATTTTAGATCGTATCACTAAGACCAACCGAGGATGGCATACTTGGGAGGTAGAGACATCTTCGGGGACTTATATAATGGAGAATCAGCATCACAACGGGCTTTGGATGAATCTGTAGCTCAAGAGGTTGCACAGCTGAGGACAAAAATTGGGTTGCTAGCCAAATAGATTTCGGCTAGATTGCTGAGAAGGTGCATGCCGTAAGTGCACAAGGTAAAGCACCTAAGCATGACAATTATGAATCTGATAAGGAAGCTAAGTACTTGGATCAAGAAGTGGCGAGTTTCCTTGCCTCGAGTTCTAAGAGTCTCAAGAAGTGGTGGGTTTCTTAGTCAAGGGCCAAGGGTCTAATCAAGACTCTTGGAACTTGAGGCAAGGAAATCAAGGTCGAAACTATTATGGAGACAATTACAACAGATAAGGATATAGAGTTAGAGAACGAGATCGTGGTGGAGATTGGAGATGAAAAGATGATTACAAGGAGAAGAGCGGTGCTTATGTCCCACCAGGAAATCGTGATACTGACTATGGAAATTCACGAATGGAAACCCTTCTTACCAAATTGGTTAAAGGATCAGAAAGCTAAGAAAATTGCTTGAAGGAAATTAGGGTGGACATTTCAGAAATAAGTCAGAAAGTTGAATCTCACTCAACTGCCATAACACAGTTGGACCAACAGTTTGGGTAGATATCGGTGGCATTGAACCAACTTCAACCAGGCACTCTTCTAAGTAACACCATCCAAAATCCTAAAAATGACGGTCATTATTTAGCCATTACCACAAGAAGAGGAAAGAGCACGACTAACCCATCTATTCCTGTGGATAATAATAAGAAATATGAGCCAGCGGTGGATGATGAAGAGGGTGAGATGGAGCCAAAAAATTTAGTAGCTGACAACAGTATTACTAAGGAAGTTGAATCTAAAAAGAGGTAGGAAAAGAAGGTTCCACAAATATTGAAAACTATCCCATGACCTCCTCTTCCCTTTCCTCAAAGGTTAAAAAGAAAGGCTGAGGAAGGTAAGTACCCGAAGTTTATTACGATGTTGAAAGAGCTATCGGTAAATATCCCTTTTGTTGAGGCATTGAAGCAGATGCCCGGTTACATAAAATTCATGACGAACTTGGTGACGAAGAAGAGAACTGCCAGTTTTGAACCGGCAGATAACTTGCATCATTATAGTGCAGTTGCTTTGCGTTCCATAATAGAAAAGAAGAAAGATCCAGTAGCTTTCATAATTCCTTGTACTATTGGGTCGTACAACTTTGCAAAGGCACTGTATGATTTGGGTGATAGCATTAACTTAATATCGCTCACCGTTTTCAAGCAATTGGGGTTGGGAGTACCAAAACCGACTTCTATGAGGATTCTTATTGTAGATAGAATTGTGAAAAAGCCGATGGGAATTCTGTATGATGTTTTGGTGAAAGTTGCATCTTTTATCTTTCCAACTGACTTTGTGATTTTAGATTGCGAAGTTGATTTCGAGGTTCCTATCATTCTAGGAAGACCATTCCTTGCCACTGGCCGTGCGTTGGTTGACATGGAAACTGGGCAGATGAAATTTAGGTTAAATGATGAACATGTTACTTTTAATATTTGTCGTTCCATGAAGCAACCGAAAGATATGCAGGTGATTTCTGTAATTGATACACTTGATGAGAGTGCCATAGTCGTTCTAATTAAAGAAAGGTTGGGGGTAGATGCTCTTGCGACTATGGTTATGAATTTTGACAGTGATGGTACTGAAGAATACGATGAGATGGTAGCACTGCTTGCTTGTAGGGGATCCTACACTTATACTCCGAAGAAACTTGATCTTGATTTGAAGAATAAGGTGACCCCACCGGCTCGCCCTTCTGTTGAGGAGCCTCCAGTCTTAGAGCTTAAGGCTCTTCCTTCTCACCTTCACTACGCATTTTTGGGAACCAATAATACCTTGTCCATAATTATTTCTATTGAGTTAGCAGGATGGCAGGTAGAAGATCTGGTTTCGGTATTGAACAAATTTAAGAGGGCCATTGGTTGGTCCATTGCACTCATAAGATGCAGCTTGTTCCTGAGTGTATACCAAGCATTGAGCACCCGCATCGTCTGAACCCACCTATGCAGGAAGTTGTGAAGAAAAAAATCATTAAGTGGTTAGATGCAGGCGTAGTTTACCCTATTACTGATAGCAAGTGGGTGAGCCCAGTTCAGTGTGTACTAAAGTAGGGAGGAATCATTGTGGTTCCAAATGACAAGAATGAGTTAATCCCAATAAGGCCAGTCACCGGATGGAGAGTTTGTATGGACTATCGAAAGTTAAATTCTTGGACCGAAATTGATCACTTTCCCATGCCTTTCATGGACTAGATGTTGGGTCGTCTTGCTGGAAGGGGGTGGTACTACTTTCTTGACTGTTATTTGGGATATAATCAGATTTTCATTGCTCCCAAGGACCAAAAGAGGACCACGTTCACTTGCCCATATGGGACTTTCGCATTCAAAAGGATGTTGTTCGGGTTATGCAATGCACCAGCCACTTTTCAACATTGCATGATGTCTATTTTCTTCGATATGGTGGAAGACACTATTGAGGTATTCATGGATGATTTTTCTATAGTGGGAGATTCTTTTGACGACTGTCTGACCCATGTCTCTAATGTGTTACAAAGATGTGAAGAGTGCAATTTGGTGCTAAATTGGGAGAAATATCCCTTTATGGTCAAAGAAGGTATTGTGTTGGGTCATCGAATATCAAAGAAGGGTATCGAAGTAGATAAAGCAAAGATTGAGGTGATTGAAAAATTACCCCCACCTATTTCTGTGAAAGGGATTCAAATTTTTTTAGGTCATGCCGACTTTTATAGAAGATTCATCAAGGATTTCTCTAAGATTGCACATCCGTTATGCAAACTTTTGGAGAAAGAGGTGAAGTTCATGTTTAATAGAGAGTGCCTAAAAGCATTCAAATGTCTGAAAGAGAAGTTGATTTTAGCTCCTATCATTGTCATACTAGACTGGACGATGCCATTTGAGGTTTTGTGTGACGCTAGTGGAGTAGCTTTGGGTGCAGTCCTTGGACAAAGATATGAAAAGATTCTACATCCCATTTACTATGCCAGCAAAGCACTTAATCTGCCCAGACGAATTACACTGTGACTGAGCAAGAGCTGTTGGCGGTGGTTTTTGCTTTTGAAAAATTTCGATCTTACTTGATTGGTATAAAGGTGATTGTACATACAAATCATGCCTCACTTAGATATCTTATATCAAAGAAGGACACCAAGCCAAGGCTGATTAGGTGGGTACTTCTACTACAAGAGTTTGACTTTGAGGTCTAGGACCGAAAGGGGACTGAGAATCAGGTTGCAGACTACCTATCACGCCTTGAGAAGGAAGCCATGCTAAAATTAAGGGATGATCATGAGATTAATGATATTTTTCCAGATAAGCAAGTGTTAGTAGCATCACAAGACATAATCCCATGTTTTGCAGATTTTGCCAACTTTCTGGTAAGTGAGTAGTCCCGGAAGATATGTCGTACCAACAACGGAGGAGATTCATGCATAAGGTGAGAAAATTCTTCTGGGATGAGCTTTACCTATTTAGGGTATGTGCAGATGGTATGATTCAAAGGTGTATCCCAGAGGTCGAAATAATGAGTATTTTGGGAGTATGTCATTCATCTCTAGTTGGGGGTCATCATGGCGGTATGCAGACTGCGCACAAGATCTTACAATGCGGATATTGTTGGCCTATCATCTATAAAGATGCTCATGACTATGCTCGGGCCTGTGATAAATGTCAAAGACAAGGGAATATCTCACTCAGACACGAACTTCCTATGACAACTATACTTGAGCTCAAATTGTTTGATGTATGGGGAATTGATTTTATGGGTCCCTTTGTGAGCTCACATAGGATGAAATACATTTTGTTAGATGTTGACTATGTTTATAAGTGGGTGGAGGCGATTACGCTTCCCAATAATGAACGAAGAAGTGTCACGACATTGTTGAAAAAGAACATATTCTCACAATTTGGTACACCCCAAGTTATTATTAGTGATGGAGGATCCCATTTCTGTAATCGGCTGTTCAAAACCTTACTTGAAAAATATGGTGTCAAACATAAGGTTGCAGCACCTTACCATCCTCAGACGAGCGGGCAAGTTAAAGTGTCAAATCATGAGATTAAGTCTATTTTGGCAAAGACAGTTAATGCCAATAGGACTGATTGGGCAAGAAGATTGGATGATGCATTATGGGCATATCGAACTGCATTCAAAACACCGATTGGAGCTTCACCATATCAGTTAGTGTTTGGAAAATCCTGCCATTTGCCTGTTGAACTTGAATATAAGGCATTATGGGCATTGAAGAGGTTAAATCTAAATTGGAGTGAAGTGGCTAAATTAAGGTTAGACCAGATGAATGAGATGGATGAATTTTTTCTTCGAGCTTATGAAAGTTCATTACTGTATAAAGAAAAGATGAAACTATATCATGATCAGAGCATTGAGCGACGAGAGTTTCACCCGGCAGATTTGGTGCTTCTCTATAACTCCAGGCTTCACCTTTTTCCTGGAAAACTGCGGTCTAAATGGTCTGGACCATTCACTGTTGTTAGGGTGTTCCTGCATGGAGCAATCAAAATAAAAGGTGATGATAATGTTCTATTCAAAGTAAATGGGCAACGTGTAAAACACTATGTGGGAATCAAAGAAAAAATTAAGACATGCGAGGAGCTGAGTCTTGATGAAGTCTTACTAGTCAAGTTAGCTATGTCGTACCGCTATGTTAAATCAGGCGCTGCTTAGGAGGCAACCCATGGGCTGGTTGGTGAAGTCTGAGTATCCAATTTAGTCATGTCGTGCCGTGACATTAAATCAGGGGCTGTTTGGGAGGCAACCTAAGGTCTAAGTTGGTTGTGATCTGACTATTGGAGGATGCGAAAGATAAGTTGGCTGGAATTTAAATTATTGATCTGAAAATGTCAGTACAACCCACGACAGTGGTTCACGTGCCATACCTCCATCCATATGACGTGGGTTTGAACCGTGGAAGTCAGAGTAAATTGTTCACATGCAGAACCAAACCCACACCAGGAACCTACGTGACGTAGGTCAACCCACGTGGCGTGGGTCAATATGGTGAAATTCAGAGAGTATGTGTCACGACCCGAATCCCATTCAGGCTGGACTGGTACCCAAAGCCGATATGGACCGAGAGAACCAATCTTTGCTTGTGAACACTCGTATGCATAACCTCGTATGAAGCTTATTCTACCTTATGCAAATATATGAAAAATCATAGACATGGAAACATATGCCATAAATATATATACAAAACTTGGCCGTTGGAGCCATTACGTCGAACTGAACGTACATATCTTACATTCATATACCCACATAAGTCTACAAAGCCTCTACAGATACATGACTATAACAAACCTAGAGTCCAGACACACCCCACTCTATACTCATATACAATCTCAAACCAATATGCATAATGACTCGAAAAAGCCTCGGATCAACTGGAGCTCACCAACAATCTGCGGATATCTCGTCGCCTACTGTGGAGATCTACTAACATCTGTTCCTGCAGCATGTAAGGTAAGTCCCCTAAGAGGGGTCAGTACGAAGAAAGTACTGAGTATGTAAGGCCATATGAAACTATAATAATACATAAGTACTTCCAAGAAATTAAGCGTAAGAGAATAATCAATATGGATATACCTCCGTCCTGAAGATGTGGAACCATGTTCATTACTTCTATTATTTCATTACTTGATCATTCAGTCTTACCATCATCAGTCTTGTACTAGCCTTTACCTTTAGCTCTAAATTTATATAAGGGATATACTCTACTTTCTTTTACAACTATCTTCATTATGTGGATCTTAATATAATACCGATCATCACCTTTTAGGTGGGTTACCAATCATCACCTTATAGGTAAGTACATAATACCGGGGCTCCACCTTTGGTGGGCTATAATAAATAAGTATATACTACCGGGCCTCCACCTTTGGTGGGCTATAATAAATAAGTATATAGTACCGGGCCTCCACCTTGGTGGGCTATAATATATAAGTATAATACCGGACCTCCACCTTTGGTGGGCTATAATAACTAACATAGCATGATATTGGGATTATTCCATCTTGAACTTATACCCTTTAGATTGTGATCATAAAATATAAAGCAACCATGCATACATTACTACTAGGCATACTTCTTTCCCTTTTCATTTATGTGAGAATGATAAATTGATGATTGAAACGTTATTGGGAACACATATATACATTACTTCATTCATCACTTTTCATGAGATTGGTTCAATGATAGTCGTAACATTATTAGAACTTGGAACATACATTATCGGAATTTGGAGTCATAATATTGTTGGAACTTTGGAATTGTGTCCACCCTCTATTATCTTCCTTCACTCTTGCAACCAACAAACATATATAACTTAATTTATTTCTTTTGAGAGATTGGTACCTTTGCTCTTGAGAGATTTTGAAAACACAAACACTTTACTTCACCCCTTAACTTCATGAGATCGACTCCTTTACTTATGAGGAATAATTATACTAACTTGCACATCACCTCTCTTATTACTCTTATGATATTGGTACTTTTACTTATGAAAGATTGGTACAAGGATAATCATCATATTATTGGACTTTGGAACGTGACATGATTAGAAAATGCTTTTCAAGGATAAATAGATTCTCCTTACATCTTACTCTCTTTAGGATAGTTCTTTTAGAAGTTTCAATGTTATGACAACTTTACTTGAAACTTTGGATCATTAACCAATGAGTGAGAGACATGGGAATAAACATTGTGAGAAACATAACATTATTATAAACATAGCACTATTGGAACCATTGGACACTAATCAATGAACAAGAGACATGAGTATAACCACTACTGGAACTTAGGAACATAACCTTATGGGGCTTTCGAAACATTAACCATGAATATGATACATGAGGTTCATTGATCAATGAGTAGGAACTATGTGATAATGACCATTGATAACCGAATGTAGGATACCTTATCACATTTTGAGATGGAACAAGTGTGACGTCAACGTGAATACTATTTGCTGCAGAAAAATACTGACAAAGTAACCTTACATACCTTATCTTTCCAATGTAAATACACAATCCAATATGTGAGCACAACAATTCTGATCCTTCCTTACATTTCACTCTACATCACAAGTACATAACGGAACCAACATTAACCATCAACTACCTTACAAATGCATATGACAACAATGAGTTACATATTTATCTTTAAAATGTCATTTCCTTCTCTACCATACCATTTACGGCATTGTCATACCAATAATATCCCATTCATGCCATACATTGACCACAAGCTACATTTCAAGTGTATAAGACAACCATAAGTTACATGAGTCCCATATTCACCCTTTACAATAACATTCATGGTCATTTTCATGCCCATAATACCATAACATTTTATACATTGACCACAACATCACATACCAATAGCATTTCACCATAAGGTTTCTCCTTTACACTTTCTCATAAGCACCATATCACAATTAATCCATCAAGTCACCTTAATACACCTCATATCACATATCGGCCAAAATCCCATAATATACACTTATAGAAAAATAACAAGTTTAAGACCATAATCACACCATACATGTTGATATTTTATCCATACAATGCTTTTTTTCATCAAAACCACAAGTCATAATTCAAGTTACAATCCCATGGATAACACATCTTTTTAACAAAAACCAAAAGTGTCATGTCCAACACTTCCAAGCATAACCAATATGATCTACATAATTTATCATGCTTATAATATGTTAAAGTACAATAATAATCACTTACCCAAGCTTGGAAGATGATGATCTTGTCCAAAAATGCCTTAGGGTTTGAAGAGCCACCAAAAGAGTTATCTTGAAAACTCTAGAAAATGAGAGAAAGTGATGTGTATGTCTAATGAATTAAAATCTGATTTTCCCCCTTTTTATAGGCCTTGCATTCAAGCTTATCGAGTCTCACATGTGTGTTTACTAGTCAATGGAAGAATGGGTCTTTTTGACCCATTGGACCATGCATTTTGGCTCCACTTTGGGCCTCAAATTGGCCCATTAACACATATCTTATCTTGGCCCACTAAAATCAATGTATATTCCATCATATACTTGTTACAACAATATTTCCACTCTCGAGATTTATATTCGTAGCCTCAATCCCAAAAGTAAGCGATTCTAGCCAAGTATGGCCTATTTTGACCAAAAGGGTAAATCGTCATTTCGATGCCAAATTAGTTCACGAGTAATTTTATCATACCAATATAATATTTCACTCATTTCATGTATATGCTCATGGTTGTAGAAGAACCGCGGCAAAAATCGACACGATACGTCCCCGGGCACCCTTGGGACTTAAGAAAATTTCCAACTTTGAAAAGTGGCCAAAACCAGCGTGGCACGCCCTTGGGCGCGCCAGCTTGCTGCCTATGGACTAAAAATTTTAGCCCAGAGCGGCGTGGCACGCCCTCTAGCGTGCCCTACACTTAAAATTTTTGAAAATTTTATTTTTCGACTTTTCTTCGCGGGTTTGGTTAGATACTTCAAGTCCTATTCTTTAACTTACTTCTTAACCTTAATATCCTTTGTTTGGAGGTCCTCTTAGCCTCATTTTTAACCCCACAAATGCTCCATGAAAATTGCAAAACACATCCTACGCAAGGTTAATCACATGTACAAGGCCCAAATTTTAATTTTCTCATCACTAACATTACAAATTACATATGTATAGCTCTCGACACCTAAGTAAGCATTATTCAACGTCGTCAAGTAGGATCGGGAAGGTACGGGGTGTTACCTCCTTCCCCCCTTAGAAACATTCGTCCTCGAATGTTATTAACATTGTCTCATCGTAATAACTTAAGCCGGAAGTGAATCCTTCAATTATCATATACACATATAATACTTGTAAAGACTTACTTATTATGACTCCAATTCCATATCTTGAACTTTGCTTTCGTGTCCAAAACTTACGATTACTTTAGATTTCATTATTTCTTTGGTCTCCCTTGTGACTTCTTCCATGTGTTCGTTACTCCTATTGTGCTTTTACGGAAGCTTCTTCTTTACTTCTTATTGTTTTCGCTTATCGAGCCAGAATAGTAAGCCGTACTTTGTCACATATGAGATTTTTCCGT
Source organism: Capsicum rhomboideum (assembly GCA_031232105.1). Lineage (NCBI taxonomy): Eukaryota > Viridiplantae > Streptophyta > Magnoliopsida > Solanales > Solanaceae > Capsicum > Capsicum rhomboideum. The sequence goes on from CP124718.1 coordinate 61,605,986, forward strand.
AACTGGTGGATTTCCATTGGGAGCAACACGGGATAATCTCCTAGACTCTTTCAAAGCATCGCATATGAGATGCTGAATGAACTATAAAGAGTTCTTGGGATACTTCAAAGTCATATACGACTTGACCACATCTTCGAACCATCTTAGAAGGTACGCTATATAGAACTAACTTCTCATGTTTAAACAGTACGGTTTACTTGTTCCTTTATCTGAAGACGAAAACCATGCTTACATTCACTTGGGTTCCCAGAAACATTTCTACAACTGTGTTAATTTGGTAAGCCTATCAATTATTACCCATATGGAATCACATCCCTTCGATTACCGAAGTATAATTTTTGCAATATTCTTTTCATGTAATCTCATCAATAAGTCGCTTCCAAATCATGGTACATATTGATTACTTCCTACTAAATAGACTATCGTGAATGATGTGCTTTACCATAATGCATTTCTTTAGCTCATCATATATATATATCCGATACATAAAATCTTCTTGACACTTCAATCCGTTGCCTATAATTAATGCACATTCTCGACGTGTCATCCCTCGTCGATACAATTTACACTAGGACACCCTACGGGGGTAGACTAGTATCTTTCACATTAGTAACTTTAACTTTGGTATCCTTCACTCTGGCTAAGCAACATATATACCCTTCCATTTAAGAAAATTCTTTGTGGAAAGTGAAAATGTAATTTCTTTGCTCGGCAATCTATTATGGCCTAACAAAAAGCCAACCAAGTCATACCCATGGTAACATTAAAATCTATCATGTCCATCTCAGTAAGATTAGTCAATGTAACGTGATCACAACATTTACTATACAATTGCGACATACTCTTTTAGCTATAATAAATTCACCAACTGGTGTGGACTGGGCTAACTTCACTATTTAACTCTAGTGTTTCTTCCAATTTTCCTGTAGTCAAATAGAGTAACATATGATAGGGTAGAACCCGAATCAATTGATTCATATTCATTAGGTAAAAGTATAGATAACGTACCTGTCACTATATCAAGGAGAGCCTTCGAATTCTGCTGATCCCATAGGTCGTGTTATACTACTCGTGGCTCTCTGTGGGCACTCTCTCTTCACGTGTCCTGGCTTTTTACACCAAAAGCAAACGTCCATCTCAAACCAGCATTCACCTGAATGAAACTTTCCGCAGTGCTGGCACAGTTGACGAAAAGATCCCGCTGTCTGCGAACCGCGTATTCCACTACTCTACCCAACCTGACTACCTCTAGATCCTCAAAAGGGAGGTGGAGTACCCGCTGTAGGGTAGGAAAATGATAGTCTAGGGAAATGATACAAGATCAAACCCACAACACAAGATTTCAGCAACAACAACAAGATGAACAACTATCACAAGAACAACAAGTTGAACAACAAGTGCTAGTGAATCGAAAGAGCCCCACACGGCTTCACTAGACTTCAAGATTATAAACACAAGCTTAACAAGATTACAAAAATATAGATAGCTTGACATACGAGATTACAAGAAATAGGAACCAAACCGTGTATCAAACGATAAGACCCCTAAGACCCGCAATAACAACACCAAACTCTTATGGTGACCGCTAAGGGAATCAACTCCGCCTTACAACCACCGTTTCTAAGCAAGGATCAATAATGGCTTTTCCAAGCCCTACACTACTTGGCTTTTCCAAGCCCTACACTACATTCTCAAAGAGAGAAGAAGTCTTTCAAATATCCATAATGAACTAACTAGAAAATAAGACTAATGAAGCCTATTTATAACTATTACATCAAATGACCAAACTACCCTTAATGAAAAGAGGCTCCTATGGAGTGCAAAGAAAAGGCACAAAAAGACCAAAACACCCTTAATAAGGGCGGCCATGGAGTGTAAGGATTCCTTCTTCACACTTCAACCCTTGCAATTCTTTGGAGCCTCAGGTAGTCATCAAGGCAAGCCTCCAAGCAACCTTCCACACACGAATTTGCTTTATTATATGTCCAAAATGACTTTATGACTTCCCCATGCAGACTTTCGGGTCTTCAAGGTGTCCAAAATCAGATTCTCCACGTGTTGGCCACGAATGATGGCATCAAAAGTTATGATGTCTATTTGTCTTGAAAAGGATTCGACCTCGAATCCAAACCTTGCAAAACCAAAGAAAGGACAAACAAATACAAACTCCTCATGGTATGAGGGTTAGGGTTAGCACAATAAATCATCTCAACATGCCAAGGTTGCTTATACTTGCAATATAACCAAGGATCCTTTGAATTAAATATTAAAAACTTATTAAAATATACACAAAGGATTTGGCTATTTAAATCACCAAGAGATAAGGAAACTACAAGGGTCCTAATGGCATCAAATAATCCACAAGGTAAAACTACCTTCATCTTAGGAGCCATAAGACACAATTGCTTCTTTATCTCTTCAAGAGACCACACCAAGTGATGCTAGCATGGAGGGCACACGTCCTTTCACACGGAGTCAAGCAAGGGAACTACAAGGTCTACAAATGATGATTATGCAAAAGGGGACTTGGGAGAAGCCCGAATATTGTCAATGGAGAATCTACAACGTGTGGAAGAATCAAAGGGGTGAAGCGGATGAAGAAAAGGGGGTCATTGGTGCAAGTGGCTAGATTTTAAATTCAAGAATTCACAACAAGATGACCCAAACAAGGCCCTTGTCTCTTATTAAGGGCATATTTGTAATAACTAGTTGTCTTTATTTCTTTAGTATAAATAGGGTAATTCCTTATTTGGCATGGAGATTTTGATGAATATTGAACAATATTGTTAAATTTTAGTCTTCCTCTTAGCATATTCCCTTAAGGAATTAGTAGTTAATTAGTGAGTGTTTAGTTGGTGGAATCTTGAGATTGGTGTTGAACTTCTTTGGTTTGGATTAATTTGAGGATTACCCATTTGTGGTATTTGGTTTCCTTTAATTTATTCAAACTAGGGTTTGTGTTTGGGTGTTGGAATCAATTGGGAGGTGAGGGTATCAAGCCCCTTGTTGCCCATAATTTCAATACTTAGATATTAATCCATATATCCTTCTTTTGTTTTCTTTCCTTCTTGTTCTACCTCTTTGATTCGTTATCATTTTGGTATCAAAGCCTAGGTTTAGGTTTGTTTCTACAAATCTACCCTTGGGATTTTGATTTTTCAAAAATCCAAAAATCCAAAAAAAAAAAAAAAAAAAAAAGCCGAAAATATTTTGTTTTGATTTGTTGTTTTTGACACTAGATCTTGATTCTCTAGTGTTTTGTGAGTCCAAATCTCGAATTTCGTTCAAATCGGAGTTGGAAAAGTGAAGTTGCCATTAGAGGATTTGCAAGCTTTTGAGTTTTCAAAACTTGAAAAGTGGGTTTGTTGATTGAGGAGAAATTGAGGCTTAAAATTTATTGGGGTTTGTTCTCTAAGTCATAGGGAAGCTACTCCTAAATTTTGAGCCAATTCCGAATTGATTTGGGTGTGCTAGGGTTTAGTGTGTGTTTTTGGTGTTCTTGGTGTTCTTGAACACCTTCATATTGTTCTTGGAGAAGAAGAGAGAAGAAGTACACTTTGATCCAAAATTTCAAGTCAAGTTTGGTCAAAGGCGTTTATGGGTCCACTTGTGGAAATTTAAAAAAAAAAAAAAAATTAAATTTCCACGTCAGCTGCCACGTCAGCAGCTGACGTCAGCAAATCAGCACCCAAAACCTGCAGGCGCGTGTAAGCCAAATTCAGAGAGCTGAATTTTCTACACTTAGTTTTTTTTAAGGGTCCAAAGTTTTTGGACCCAAAAATTTTTCTAAGTGTCCAAACTCCGTGATTCTTTTTTCTACGCTTTCTTCTTTCGATTTCTCAACTATTTAACAAGTAATTAACATCTTTGATCACTTGTTAACTAGTTTTAAAACATCAAATCATCTCCTTGATTCATCAAATTAAGCAACACAAGTAATTTTTCTACTTTTGTTACTTAGTTTTTTTTGAGTTCGTTTTCTTTCGTGCTTCTTTTCTTCAACTTTTCTCATCTTAATTCATTGATAAACTTCTTGATTCAAGTCCTTTTACCTTCAATCGAGTCGTCCTTCTTTCAAGAGTCACAAGAATCCATTCTACCACAAAGGATAGGTGATCTTGAATTGATCAAGCAAAGCTAGAGTTCACTACCAATTTTGAGACGACACTTTAGGAGGTGAGTTGAGAGTTTACATACGAGTGACGTGAGGCTTTTTCTACTAATATTATTTGTTGAGTTTTGTAGGTACCATGTCGAATGCGAGTACAAGTGGTGAAGCCTCAAACCCCATCATGTAGGCTCTCACCCATGATAGCCAAAAGGCTATGAACACACGAAAATGGTTACTAAGATACAAATTTCAGCAACCAAACAAAGAGAAAAACAACACATAGAATGGAGATGAAGAAGAAGAATACTTGAAATTTAAAGATAGATAGAAAGATCCTTACTCTTATTAAGTGATTAGCACTAGAAGATGTTTCAAATCTTCAAACACACTTCACAAACAAGAGTTCAAACCTTCCTCTTAGGTGACCCAAAGGAATCACTCTTCCTCAAGCACACCTTTCTTGCCAAATTATCCAAGACAAGTGAAACCCTAACTTCAAATGTCAAAGACCCAATTTTCAGATTCTACACTATCAACTACAAGACTAAAGCTACAAAATATGAGTAAGTTTCAATGTCATCAAAATCTAGTGAAAAGAGAAGTAAAATGGTCTATTTATACTATTACATGCCAAATGTCAAAACTACCCTTAATGAACTAAAGAGAAGAGGCGCCCCTTCAGTGTTGGTTTTTAAAGTGAAAGTCCATCTTGCCCCTTGTAGAATATAGACTCTTTAAGTCCTTTCTTCACAAATCAAAGCATTCCCTCTCTTGGCCGAATCTACAACACCTTCACAAACATTCAAGTGCATGAACAAAGCTTGAAGTTGTTGAAGTTCCTTGGCTTGGATCCTTGAAAAAGGTCTTGAGGGCTTGATACTTGCATCAACCCACCTCACCAAACAAATTACGGAAATGAGTGGAAGAATGGGAGGTATGGAGGAAAGGTTGGTACGGGTTGAGAGAGGGAAAACACTTCAAATCGAAAATGAGGAGATGAGGAGGGCGTCGGTGCAATCCACCACCATTACTCCGGGGCAAGCTCATGAATTATGTTACCCTCCACCACATCAAACCCAAAACTTCCAACAACCCACCTTCCAAACGAACAACACTCCAAATTTTCCAAGACAACCTACACCATACCCTCATCCACAACCCTATCATCCTCCACAAGAGAACCGATTTCTTGTGGACGACCAAGTTCGGAACCAAACTCCAATCCGAAACACATCAAATGCATCCATACATGATCCCCACATATCACCTCCACAAAATGCACCACAAATGCCATACCAAGACTACCAATACCAAAACCCTCTCTATGATGAAATGAATGATGAGCTCAATAACGATGAATTTTGGGAGCATGGAGGAAGGGGTGGTTATGGAGTACCAAGGGAAGGGTTCTGGCCTCGGGAATTGAGGTGGGCCCAAGGCATGGGAGGTCAAGAATACGGGAATAGAGGAGATAGAATGGGAAATAGAGGAGATAGGATGGGATATAGAGGTGATAGGATGGGAGTTAGAGGAGATAGGTTTGGGGAGAGGAATGATCAAGATCGAGGCTTGAAAACTATCAAGGTCACACTTCTAAGATTCAAAGGAAGTAGTGACCCCGATGAGTTCTTGGAATGGAAAGTTCAAAGTGAGCGGATCTTTCTCACAAATAATATTTCGGAAACTTTGAAGGCGAAGTATGCTCTCACACAATTCGAAGGGTATGCCTCAACTTGGTGGGAGTCCAAGAGGCGGGAAAGGGAGAGTCATCACAACTATGAGTTGCCTACGTGGCTAGAGTTGATTACACTTATGGAGATGAGGTACTTGACTCCTAACTACTACCAAGAAGTGCTCAAGAAGGTGTACATGTTGAGGCAAGGTTCCAAAAGTGTGGAGGAGTATTATGATGAGTTTGAAAACTTGAGAATGAAGTCTAAACTTGAAGAAAGCTTGGAATGTACGGTGATTCGATTCGTGGCCAATTTGAGGTATGATATTCTAAAGCCTTTGAAACTTAAACACTATGATACTCTTGAAGCGGCCTTTCATGATGCCTCAAAGGTCGAGACGGATTTGAAAGAAGAAAAGTCCTACAAGGCCAAGAATACTTCCACATCCACATGGGACAAGAGTAGAGGTAATTGGAAGGAGACATCTTCTAAAGGGCAATTTAAGGGTGTTGGTCAAGATACTCCAGTCAAGTTTGATTACAAGTCCAAGACAAATGAGAATCCACAAGGAGGTAACTATGTCAAACCTAACTTTCCTCGACCTTCTACCATTCAATGCTTTAGATGCTAAGGAAGGGGACATGTTGCTAGTGAGTGCCCCAATAGAAGAACAATTGTTGCACTTCGGGATGGGTATAGAACCGAGGATGAGGAAGAGGGTGTTGAAAAGAGTGAGAAGGAAGGAGACAAAAGTGATGACGAAGGAGATGCTTCGGGGGATAAAGAAGAAAGGTTGGATGAGAGGGTGAATTTTGCTTGCTTCCTTGAAAAGGGAAGACCTTTACTTGATAGTGATGAAGACTTGAAGGTGAATACCAATCTTTCTTGCGTTGTGAGGCGCCTCATGGGAGCCCTTGCCAAAGAAGAGCTTGATCAACGGGAGAATTTATTCCATGCTAGGTGCAAAATCCAAGACAAGGTGTGTTCTTTGATTATTGATAGTGGGAGTTGCACCAATGTAGTAAGTAGTTCTTTGGTGGAGCGTATGCAAATTCCAACAAGAAAACACTCCAACCCTTACAAGCTACAATGGCTCAATGAGAGTGGTGAGATGAAAGTCCTCAAACAAGCAAGTATCCGATTTAGTGTGGGAAAGTACAATGAGGAGTTGATTTGTGATGTTGTGCCTATGTTGGCTTGTCATATATTGTTGGGACGGCCGTGGCAATTTGATAGAGATGTTGTGCACCACGGAAGATCCAACAAGTATGCTTTTGTGATTGAAGGTAAGAAGTATGTGCTCGCACCTCTCACTCCATATCAAGTGAGTGAGGACTATAGGGCTATGAAGGAACTTCGGGAGAGGATAAGGGTGGATGAGGCAAGGAGTGAGGGTGAAAGCTCCACCAATGTTCCAAAGGAAGGAAGTGACTTGGCTAAGAACAAGAAGAACATGTGTACGATAGCCAAGCCAAGCAAGTGTCTCAAGGGTGTGGATGAGGAACGCTTTCTAGTGTGCCTTGTCAACACCAATCTTTTGTTGCATGCTAATCAAGATACTAGCACTTTGCCTAGTATTGTTTCTTCTCTTTTGCAGGACTATAATGATCTATTTCCGGAGGAGATGCCTAAGGGATTACCACCCTTGAGGGGAATTGAGCACCAAATTGATTTTGTACCGGGATCACAAATTCCAAACCGGCCAGCCTATAGAAGCAATCCGGAAGAAACCAAGGAACTACAAAGGCAAGTGGAAGAACTTCTTGAGAAGGGATTGATCAAAGAAAGCCTAAGTCCTTGTGCCATACCGGTAATCCTTGTTCCCAAAAAGGATGGCACTTGGAGGATGTGCATTGATTGTAGAGCCGTGAACAAGATTACAATCAAGTATAGGCATCCAATTCCTAGACTTGATGATATGTTAGATGAATTGTGCGGCTCAAGTGTCTTCTCAAAGATTGATCTTCGAAGTGGCTATCATCAAATTCGCATGAAACCGGGTGATGAATGGAAAACGGCTTTCAAGACGAAGTTTGGTTTGTATGAATGGCCTGTCATGCCATTTGGGTTGACAAATGCTCCAAGCACTTTCATGAGGTTGATGAACCATGTTCTCAAACCTTTCATCAACAAGTTTGTGGTGGTATATTTTGATGACATCCTTGTGTATAGTAAGACAATTGAAGAGCATGTGATCCATTTGAGGCAAGTGTTTGATGTTTTGCTACAAGAAAGGCTCTTTGCTAATCTCAAGAAGTGCTCATTTTGTGTTGAGAAAGTCGTTTTTTTTAGGTTTTGTGGTTAGTGCAAATGGTATTGAAGTTGATGAAGAAAAGGTAGAATCCATCAAGTCATGGCCAACTCTAACTAATGCAACCGAGGTAAGAAGTTTTCATGGGTTGGCAAGCTTTTGCCGGTGATTTGTAAAGGGCTTTAGTTCAATTGCTTCTCCTTTGACCGAATTGATCAAAAAAGATGTACCTTTTGTGTGGGGGGATGAGCAAGAGAAGTCCTTTCAAGCCTTGAAATTGATGTTGAGTTCCTCACAATACTTCAACTACCCAACTTTGATAAAGCTTTTGAGATTGAATGTGATGCTTCGGGTGTTGGTATAGGTGGTGTATTGATGCAAGAAGGAAAACCATTAGCTTACTGTAGCGAAAAACTAAAGGGGGCTTCTATTAGGTACTCAACTTATGAAAAGGAGTTGTATGCCCTTGTGCGGGTGTTGGCTCATTGGCAACACTACTTGTGGTACAAAGAATTCGTAATAAGGACCGATCATGAGTCCTTAAAACACCTTAAGGGGCAATCCAAGTTGAATAAGCGGCATGCTAAATGTGTTGAGTTTATTGAAACCTTCCCATATGTGATCAACTACAAGCAAGGAAAGGAGAATGTGGTGGCGGATGCTCTATCAAGAAGGTATTTTTTGGTCAATGCTTTAGCTTCTAAGATGATGGGATTTGAAAGCTTGAAGGGATTCTATGCTATGGATTCCGACTTCAAGGAGACTTTTGAAAGTCTTCATCAAGGGAAGAGGGTTGATAGGTTTCAATTGATTGATGGGTTTTTGTTCAAGGATGGGCGGGTTTGTGTACAAATGAGTTCATGGAGAGAGTTGTTCGTCAAAGAGGCACATAGTGGTGGATTGATGGGACACTTTGGGGTACCCAATGATACAAGATCAAACCCGCAACACAAGATTTCAGCAACAACAACAAGATGAACAACTATCACAAGAACAACAAGTTGAACAACAAGTGCTAGTGAATCGAAAGAGCCCCACACGGCTTCACTAGACTTCAAGATTATAAACACAAGCTTCACAAGATTACAAAAAAAAGATAGATAGCTTGACATACGAGATTACAAGAATAAGGAACCAAACCGTATATCAAACGATAAGACCCTCTAAGACCCGCAATAACAACACCAAACTCTTATGGCGACCGCTAAGGGAATCAACTCCGCCTTACAATCACCGTTTCTAAGCAAGGATCAATAATGGCTTTTCCAAGCCCTACACTACTTGGCCTTTCCAAGCCCTACACTACATTCTCAAAGAGAGAAGAAGAAGTCTTTCAAATATCCATCATGAACTAACTAGAAAATAAGACTAATGAAGCCTATTTATAACTATTACATCAAATGACCAAACTACCCTTAATGAAAAGAGGCTCCTATGGAGTGTAAAGAAAAGGCACAAAAAGACCAAAACACCCTTAATAAGGGCGGTCATGGAGTGTAAGGACTCCTTCTTCACACTTCAACCCTTGCAATTCTTTGGAGCCTCGGGTAGTCATCAAGGCAAGCCTCCAAGCAACCTTCCACACACGAATTTGCTTTATTATGTGTCCAAAATGACTTCATGACTTCCCCATGCATACTCTCGGGCCTTCAAGGTGTCCAAAATCAGATTCTCCACGTGTTGGCCACGAATGATGGCATCAAAAGTTATGATGGCCATTTGTCTTGTATCATCCTCCCATTCTTGAAAAGGATTCGACCTCGAATCCAAACCTTGCAAAACCAAAGAAAGGACAAACAAATACAAACTCCTCATGGCATGAGGGTTAGGGTTAGCACAATAAATCATCTCAATATGCCAAGGTTGCTTATATTTGCAATATAACCAAGGATCCTTTGAATTAAATATTAAAAACTTATTGAAATATGCACAAAGGATTTGGCTATTTAAATCACCAAGAGATAAGGAAACTACAAAGGTTCTAATGGCATCAAATAATCCACAAGGTAAAACTACCTTCATCTTAGGAGCCTTAAGACACAATTGCTTCTTTATTTCTTCAAGAGACCACACCAAGGGTGGAGCCTCAATTGGTTCTAATGTCCACAAGATCCATATAGCATTATCATTCATACAAGTGGACATACCAACAAATTTCCTACCTCTACATAAAACAAATCCAAAACTAGCATGGATGTCATCATAGGCAAAGAGGTAGTATAGGAAAGAATCAAGTGTAAAGGCGTACAAGGGTGAAGACAAAGCATTTAAGCACATCCACATTCTTTCCTTCAAGCAAATAGAGAACTTGGCATCCACAAGTTGAGATTCTTGTAATTTAAACACAATTGTGTCAAGCAAGGATGCACATTTAGAAACATTACCCCAAGGAAACAATGACACTTTTGCTCTCGGGTTTTCAAGAATGACACTTTGCTTGTAATGTAGACCAAGCAACAAGTTGGGTGCGCCCACATCACCATTCCTATATTTGGCACCGGGGTCAAATAGAAAGAGTAGCCATAGACACGGGTCTAGACAATACTCCCTTTCCCCATAGGCTTCACCCAAACTACAAGATATACTCTCTACAATAGCATACATATCATCAAAAGCAAATAGAGAGTGGAGAATGGTATCACTCAAGTCAAGTTCAACTAAGGTGTCCTCATGTGAGTACTCACTACCAGTTTCAACATCATCACCATGAGTACTCTCAGCAACAAGGTCACACATAGTAGAAGAAGTAATTTCCAAATAATGGACACCTTCCCTTTCTATGGAAGTACCCTCAAGTAGACACATACCACCACTAAAGTCCAAGAAATTATTACTTAAGTCTTTACAAGCAAGCAATTCATCCTTATAGTCATCAAACATGGGTGGGGTGTCATACAAAGGATCACAACCACAATCAATTTTCAAGGAAAAATCACTTATTGGGTTTCTTAAGAATTCAAGCAAATCAATATTATCATCACCCAATTGATCATTCCTTTCCAAGACCTCACATTCCCTTCCCTTAAGAGTACTCTCATCTCCCAAGAAGAGATTTCCATCTTTAGGAGGAATGTTTTTACACCATAGTGGGTTGGCATATAGGCTATAGCTTTCAAGACAAGCTATACCTTCAACGTCATTCTCGCCACTAGGTTCTTTAGGAGTGAACTCATCATCTTCAAACAAGATATTGTACTTAAAGAGAGAAGGATCTATCCATGAAGAGGATATAGAACATGTAAATCCATTCTCTAAAAGATCATTATCAAGTATCAAAGATGTTTCAAGCACATGATTATCCCTATGAGCAAAACCGAGAGTAGAACATTTACTAGAGGTCATACTAAAGGGGTCACTCCTATTTATTTGATCAACATTTTCAATATAATCATTCACTTGAGATCCATTAAACACATCACACATATCCTCAAGTGGTGGACAAATTCCGCACATAAGTTGATCAACACAATCCCCACAAGATGATGTACCATCATTCAACACATTGGCTTCAACACTAGGTGGACTTAAATTGACCTTACAAGAAGAGTCAATTCGATCATCAATAGGATCAACTAGTGTATCCACACTCCCAACAAGTACATCATCAACAAGAGGCAAAGAATCAATAGACTCACAAATAGGTAAGCTACTACTCACACTCAATGGGCGACTAGTCACACAATTATCATTCACATGCACAAAAGTGTAAGAGTAAGCAATTTCACCTTGAAGCTCTTGAGTAAATTCTTCTTTGTCGTGGTGTGAAGGTTTCCCACATTCTTCGGCAGCAACTTCTCCTTGGCCTTGTGCTTCTCCGCTTGCCATGTTGGTACCTACACAAATGTCCTTAGAAAGAAAAGGACAAACATAGTTAGCATGATTTGGTGGCAACCCCCTCACTTCACTCCACACAACCTCTCCTTTTTCCACTCTCGGATTACCACCTTTCACACCCTTACTCCTCTCAATCTTTTGTCTCTCATAATCATTCGGCTTGGAGTAAGTGATCACATCTCCTTGCGGTTTGGGAATAATTGAGGTAAAAAGATAATTTCCCCAATGGTCCACTATAACCTTAGGCCAATTTAGCACATTTGGAACTCTATGTTGTGCAAACCAATCGGCACCCAAGCATACATGACCTGGTGTCAAGGGGAAGATATCGCACCACACCTCCTCATAGTATTCAAATTGGGTGAAGACAATCCTCACTCTCTCGGTAATCTTATACCCGTCCAAGGAATATGGAACAAGTAAAGGTTCTCGAAACAACCCTAAATAGTCAACCATCGGCGGCATGATGTAGTTCTTATGGCGCCAATCATCTAGCACAAGGAGGCAGCCCGGTACCCCATCAATGCTTACCTTTCCGGAGTGAACACTTCTCCTAGGATCAACATTGTAGAGTTTAGGACAACCCAAGGGCACATGAGTACCCCTCGGCCTTGGAGATGTATTCTCTCTTCTTCTCATGGGACAACCTACACTATAGCTAGTATACCCATTCACACCGCTTCGACCTTGATAAAATGTACTACAAGGTGAGGAATATGAATCTTCATTCTCCACACGTGCACTCTCACCATGGCTCTCATAAGTTTTGCGAAGGGAGGGGTTATACCTTACACCAATTCGAGGTTCGAAATGGGAAGTGTAAGACTCCTCATATGCCCCAACTTCATCATAAGAACTTGGCACTTCATTCACCTCATGTTCTCCCTCAAAACCATAACCCTCAAATCTGCTCATGTCTTGATCATGGCTATATTCATAGCCCCCATAATCTACAACATCATCGTAGCCATAAAATCCCTCACTACAATCATAGTCTCCCATGTTGTAGTCACATAATACGAGGCTACCAAGATATGTTCCCCTTATATCACCTTGTACCTACAAAATGCACAAACAAGATTAGTAGTAAAAGCACCTCACCAACACTCGTATACACTCGCCTTTGTGATCCTCACCATTGGAGCGGCGAATATTGAAAGTTGCTTATACTCCGGTAGTTAATAAGGTGTCAATCACTACTTAGCGATCGGAATAGATTATTGTTTGATCGACTCAAGACACAAAACAAAATCTACTTATGAACTTGAATCAAAGAAGTTCAACGAATCGAAATGAGAAAAACACACAAAGAACGAAAAACACGAAAAAAAACGGGTTCAAAAACCAATTCACAATCTAGTAGGTGATTACTAGTTGTTAATTGGTACTAGAATCAAGAAATGAAACTAAAGAAACAAGGAAATGAAACTTAGAATCTGAAATTTGAGCTTAATGGTGACGTGGCAGCATGCAATTGGTCTTGGGCCCACACGAAAATATATATATATATATATATATATATTTTTTGTCACAAATCTGAAATTTCAATATGAAACACAACTTTTCATGGATGACAATGGGTTTTGGAGGGAAAGTAAAGTCTTGTACTCTTTTTTCAACTTTTCAAACTCAAAAAGGTAAGATTTGACTATTCTAATCCCACAAAACAAGGTTCCGTGTTTTAAGGAAAAGTGGTTGTCAAGTCTAAGAAGAGATGTGTGCAAGTCTTCTCACCAACAACTTTATAACTTTTGTTGTCTTAAGTTGTAAGAATAGATGAAGAACAAGATGAACACCACAACAACCTTCAAGAACACAACATCAACTTCTTCAAGAACATAACACAAAACCCACCAATGGTCATCAACAAGATACAACCTATGGCCCACTTCAATTCACCACAACAATGGTCAATATTATAAGCTCATCTTTAGATCTAGACACTTTTAGTGTTGGTGAGAAAGAAACCAACACTAGAAACACACTAAACAAGTAAAATAACACCTAGATCTAAACACACAATCACTATTCTCGGTCAAGACAACAAGATGGATAGATTTCGTTTTTTTTTTTTTTGACAGATTTCGTTTTTTTTTTTTTTTTGAGACCGAGATAGCCCAAGATTGGTAGTGTAGGAACACAACCAGCCTTGCTTTGATACCAAATGATACAAGATCAAACCCGCAACACAAGATTTCAGCAACAACAACAAGATGAACAACTATCACAAGAACAACAAGTTGAACAACAAGTGCTAGTGAATCGAAAGAGCCCCACACGGCTTCACTAGACTTCAAGATTATAAACACAAGCTTCACAAGATTACAAAAAAAAGATAGATAGCTTGACATACGAGATTACAAGAATAAGGAACCAAACCGTATATCAAACGATAAGACCCTCTAAGACCCGCAATAACAACACCAAACTCTTATGGCGACCGCTAAGGGAATCAACTCCGCCTTACAATCACCGTTTCTAAGCAAGGATCAATAATGGCTTTTCCAAGCCCTACACTACTTGGCCTTTCCAAGCCCTACACTACATTCTCAAAGAGAGAAGAAGAAGTCTTTCAAATATCCATCATGAACTAACTAGAAAATAAGACTAATGAAGCCTATTTATAACTATTACATCAAATGACCAAACTACCCTTAATGAAAAGAGGCTCCTATGGAGTGTAAAGAAAAGGCACAAAAAGACCAAAACACCCTTAATAAGGGCGGTCATGGAGTGTAAGGACTCCTTCTTCACACTTCAACCCTTGCAATTCTTTGGAGCCTCGGGTAGTCATCAAGGCAAGCCTCCAAGCAACCTTCCACACACGAATTTGCTTTATTATGTGTCCAAAATGACTTCATGACTTCCCCATGCATACTCTCGGGCCTTCAAGGTGTCCAAAATCAGATTCTCCACGTGTTGGCCACGAATGATGGCATCAAAAGTTATGATGGCCATTTGTCTTGTATCATCCTCCCATTCTTGAAAAGGATTCGACCTCGAATCCAAACCTTGCAAAACCAAAGAAAGGACAAACAAATACAAACTCCTCATGGCATGAGGGTTAGGGTTAGCACAATAAATCATCTCAATATGCCAAGGTTGCTTATATTTGCAATATAACCAAGGATCCTTTGAATTAAATATTAAAAACTTATTAAAATATGCACAAAGGATTTGGCTATTTAAATCACCAAGAGATAAGGAAACTACAAAGGTTCTAATGGCATCAAATAATCCACAAGGTAAAACTACCTTCATCTTAGGAGCCTTAAGACACAATTGCTTCTTTATTTCTTCAAGAGACCACACCAAGGGTGGAGCCTCAATTGGTTCTAATGTCCACAAGATCCATATAGCATTATCATTCATACAAGTGGACATACCAACAAATTTCCTACCTCTACATAAAACAAATCCAAAACTAGCATGGATGTCATCATAGGCAAAGAGGTAGTATAGGAAAGAATCAAGTGTAAAGGCGTACAAGGGTGAAGACAAAGCATTTAAGCACATCCACATTCTTTCCTTCAAGCAAATAGAGAACTTGGCATCCACAAGTTGAGATTCTTGTAATTTAAACACAATTGTGTCAAGCAAGGATGCACATTTAGAAACATTACCCCAAGGAAACAATGACACTTTTGCTCTCGGGTTTTCAAGAATGACACTTTGCTTGTAATGTAGACCAAGCAACAAGTTGGGTGCGCCCACATCACCATTCCTATATTTGGCACCGGGGTCAAATAGAAAGAGTAGCCATAGACACGGGTCTAGACAATACTCCCTTTCCCCATAGGCTTCACCCAAACTACAAGATATACTCTCTACAATAGCATACATATCATCAAAAGCAAATAGAGAGTGGAGAATGGTATCACTCAAGTCAAGTTCAACTAAGGTGTCCTCATGTGAGTACTCACTACCAGTTTCAACATCATCACCATGAGTACTCTCAGCAACAAGGTCACACATAGTAGAAGAAGTAATTTCCAAATAATGGACACCTTCCCTTTCTATGGAAGTACCCTCAAGTAGACACATACCACCACTAAAGTCCAAGAAATTATTACTTAAGTCTTTACAAGCAAGCAATTCATCCTTATAGTCATCAAACATGGGTGGGGTGTCATACAAAGGATCACAACCACAATCAATTTTCAAGGAAAAATCACTTATTGGGTTTCTTAAGAATTCAAGCAAATCAATATTATCATCACCCAATTGATCATTCCTTTCCAAGACCTCACATTCCCTTCCCTTAAGAGTACTCTCATCTCCCAAGAAGAGATTTCCATCTTTAGGAGGAATGTTTTTACACCATAGTGGGTTGGCATATAGGCTATAGCTTTCAAGACAAGCTATACCTTCAACGTCATTCTCGCCACTAGGTTCTTTAGGAGTGAACTCATCATCTTCAAACAAGATATTGTACTTAAAGAGAGAAGGATCTATCCATGAAGAGGATATAGAACATGTAAATCCATTCTCTAAAAGATCATTATCAAGTATCAAAGATGTTTCAAGCACATGATTATCCCTATGAGCAAAATCGAGAGTAGAACATTTACTAGAGGTCATACTAAAGGGGTCACTCCTATTTATTTGATCAACATTTTCAATATAATCATTCACTTGAGATCCATTAAACACATCACACATATCCTCAAGTGGTGGACAAATTCCACACATAAGTTAATCAACACAATTCCCACAAGATGATGTACAATCATTCAACACATTGGCTTCAACACTAGGTGGACTTAAATTGACCTTACAAGAAGAGTCAATTCGATCATCAATAGGATCAACTAGTGTATCCACACTCCCAGCAAGTACATCATCAACAAGAGGCAAAGAATCAATAGACTCACAAATAGGTAAGCTACTACTCACACTTAATGGGCTACTAGTCACACAATTATCATTCTCATGCACAAAAGTGTAAGAGTAAGCGATTTTACCTTGAAGTTCTTGAGTAAATTCTTCTTTGCCGTGGTGTGAAGGATTCCCACATGCTTCGGCAGCAACTTCTCCTTGGCCTTGTGCTTCTCTGCTTGCCATGTTGGTACCTACAGAAATGTCCTTAGAAAGAAAAGGACAATCATAGTTAGTATGATTTGGTGGCCCCTCACTTCACTCCACACAACCTCTCCTTTTTCCACTCTCGGATTACCACCTTTCACACCCTTACTCCTCTCAATCTTTTGTCTCTCATAATCATTCGGCTTGGAGTAAGTGATCACATTTCCTTGCGGTTTGGGAATAATTGAGGTAAAGAGATAATTTCCCCAATGGTCCACTATAGCCTTAGGCCAATTTAGCACATTTGGAACTCTATGTTGTGCAAACCAATCGGCACCCAAGCATACATGACCTGGTGTCAAGGGAAAGATATCGCACCACACCTCCTTATAGTATTCAAATTGGGTGAAGACAATCCTCACTCTCTCGGTAACCTTATACCCGCCTAAGGAATATGGAACAAGTAAAGGTTCTCGAAACAACCCGAAATAGTCAACCATCGGCGGCATGATGTAGTTCTTATGGCGCCAATCATCTAGCACAAGGAGGCAGCCCGGTACCCCATCAATGCTTACCTTTCCTGATAACTACATGGATAGCGGAAGACTTATAAATAAGAACTTTAGAAATGAGGGAGGAATTGATTCTAGAAAGAGAAGAAACAAGCTCAAATATTAGATACTTGAAACCTTGTTTAATAGAAATAGCGAATCAATAAAGACGTAGAAGAATTAGAATAGGAGGGAGGGAACTCAAACGAGGAATCTTACCATTTGAAGAAATCCAAGATATGGTTCAAAGTAGAACAAAAAGGGCATAACCCAAAAGAGAACCTTAAAAGGTGTCACAAGCCAAAAGGCTTCTACTATTAATTTAAATCAACTTTAGTTACAATAAAAAAGAAAACACTCCTTTATATAGGAGTAAATGGTGCTGCAATCTAAAAGACATTCTAGACTTCCTAGGTGATCAAACTAAATTAAATAAGCTGAAATTACCTAGGTGCATAGAAGACTACCAACACTTTGGTCCACTAAAGCTATAAATGTAGTCAATAAAGCATTAAATAAGCTTCTAGAACATAACTTTGGGCTGCTGAAATTTCTCCTTATTTGCACAGATTTTGGGCCATAATTCCAACTTCTTTTGGTCTTCAATTTGGGACTCCAAAGATCAACATTGTGTTGTACTTATTCTTCCATCATAAGACTTGTTTTCATTGCTAATTGAGGCCCATTAAAATGTCTTGATATTCTCCGCCCTTTAATGACATTGAGCTTCCACGGATGCTATCATTCTCCCCTTCTTAAAGAAGATTCGTCCTCGAATCTTGACATTGACTATAGCTGCTCCTTCAATGGATTTTGAGCCTCCATGGTTGCTATCATTCGCTCACAGTTGAAGAAGATTTGTCCTCAAATCACCAATGCCTACAACCATATTATCATAATAAGTTGGAGGTAATCAAACGAAGTAGACAACTTATTTGGTAAAAATAACATTAGATAGTGACCATGCAACCACTTAACCCATTTAGTTCTTTTATGCGCAAACACCCATTTTAAATATCCATGCACTGCTTCATCCAATAGAATAATGTAATCACCAACACAAAAACTAAAAATACAATTCATAAGCTCCTTAAACAAGAGAGGATCATTACCTAGACCAAAAGCATTTGAATACCAAACAAACATACCATATTTGGTCTTGCAAAACAATTTAACCTTGCTATTGGATATACCATAGTCAAGATATGGATCAAAAGTGAGTTGCTTGAGAAGTGGCTTGGATTGAACCTGTAAAAAAGGATCTTCAAAATAAGACAAAGATATAAAGTTAGCAACCTGTGAGCACTTATCTTTTTCCCCCACTTGAGCTATTACATTCATCAATTAGCTCAATATTCTTATTTTTGGCACCAAAAGCTTTATGTGTCTTATTGTCTGCATTGGCAAATTCTCCATTGATATTCTCACACCATAAGGGATTAAAGAACACTTTAAAGTCTTCTCCAATTTCTTCCCATAATGGGTTATTGTACACTTCCAAATCTTGGCCAATGTTAGTTTCTTTTTCAAATGAGGTACCATCTTCCTCTTCACAAGGTTCTTCCTTAAATTTCTGCATCGACTGAGAGGTGATATTAAAACAAGAAAGATTTAGCATATTGGAATGTGAACAAGATTCATCCTCTCCCAAATTCCATTGGATTTGTCCACTCAAGTTATCTTGCACTTCTCTTTCATCATATTGTGACAGATTACTCTCATGAGAAAAATAATCAACAAGGTAAGGTTCACTCTCAATTTGAGTTATACCTTCATTTATAACTTTGGACTCATCAGATTGTGGTACATGCTCAATTTCATTTGCAACAAATAGATCATTAACAAGGTCATACCACATGAGATCTTCAAGCTCAAACTCGTCCTCAACTTGCAATTGTTTCCATGAGTCATTGGCTTGTACACTTTCCAAATCTTCTTTGGAACTGGATTTCCTTTCTTTATGCAATTGTTGTTTCAACTCTTCATTGATTTCCTTTTCAATAACCTGTACATTTGGAACAAAAACACTAGAAACACAAAGAGTTAATTGGTTAGAGCTTGAACAAGAATCTTTCACACTTAAGCACTCTATTCTTTTAATCTCTTCTTTTTCCTCATCTGTCAAATGCACTGGTTCACTATCTATTTTACCTCTTAAACTCACTTTACTCAATTCTTTCCACTCATTCTTACCTTTTGACAACTCACTATCTTCACTCATCACTTTCTCTTCTTTTTCCTCTCTTGAGTTGTCAAGTTTCTCACTCTTACTTCTCTCACTCTCACATTTATTTGGTGCAAAGAAGTCTGTCAATGCACTAGCTCCCATGTACTTGCCAAGAATCCCTCTTTTATTCCTTGGAGGACTTCTAAGATCAACTCTAATTTTAGGCTTCTCAAATCTGTTTTTGTTTCCCCTTTTGCATTTTTTTTCCTTTTCAAACACCTCCATTGATCTTCTCACCCTTAATTCATCTTCTTTAATCTCCATAGGTGTCAATGAAACAAGGGCAGTCTTTTTTCCATCATCTCTCACCAAGGAATACCTATGCTTTTCTTGATCATATGAAGCATTTCTATAGAGATACCATGGCCTTCCCAATAAGACATGACATGTGAATAAGGGAACCACATCACACAAAACATGATCCTTGTATCTCCCAAGAGTTAATGGCACTAACACTCTCTTGTCCACCTTCACTCCTTTTAAGGTGTAGGGTGAATCATGCTTAACACAAGACAAACCAACCTTTTGAACAAAGTAAGCACTAACAAAGTTGTGACAAATATTCATGTCAATCTTAGTAGCACACACATTAGACAATACTTCCATTCTAGTTTGGAAAATCTTGTTACCTCTAGTAAGCTCATGGTCTCCTCCAGGATTCTTCTTTCTTTCATCCCACTCATCATTTGCTCTCTTTATCATTTCAAAGAGCTTTTGCAACCCCTTATGAAAGATCTCATCATCATTTTCTTTCAATCTTTTATCTTATTCCTTTCTTTTGATATTTACCAATGTAGCCATACCCTTCCAAAAACCTGCAAATTAATTACTTAAGAACAAAAAATTGTTAGAAAGCAAAATGACCTCACCAAGAACATATATCACACAACCTTACGTGTATCACTCAATTAGGCTTTTTCCTCAAATAATCTCACCACTCTTGCCTTTTACCACTCAAGGGATGCTCCTTAAAGTTCTTCAATAACCAGCAACTCAAACACTTCAAAAGTAAGTTCCAAAGTTTGGTTCAAGAATGGAGTTCATGTCAAACAAAGAAAGGACAACAAACTTCTAACGGACTAGAAACAAAGAAATACACAATGAAAACAAAGAGAAAAATACAAAACAAATTGGTACAAAATAAATAAAAATGCACAAAATGACTAGATCACAGTAAGTATGAACAAATACTTAATATCTCTAGCAAGAAAACAAAAAAAAAGAAACCAAATATAGTGAATATTTTTCAAGAAAATCTAGAACATAGTAAATTAGCCGTTGAATCCAAAGGAGCTGAAATGATCTTTGAAATCTCCAAGTGACTTTAGAGTTTTTTTTTGTTTTTTTTTTTTGATGACCAAAAGTCAAAAAAGCTTTAATTCAAATGAGATTTTCAAGAGATAACAACTAGATCAGATTTTTCAATCCAAAGTCACTATATCACAAGATAAAGTATTGTAAAATACCATGAACAAGTGAAGAACACTAAAAGTACTGTTCACATCACTATTTACTTGACCAATTTTTTTCAGGTTACTGTTCACGCTACAGTACTTTTTTTTTTTTTTTCAATTGATCAAATCAGTAGATCGGGTGAGTATAAGAATACCCAACAATCCAAATCTCTGATACCACTTGATAACAACACGGATAGCGGAAGACTTATAAATAAGAACTTTAGAAATGAGGGAGGAATTGATTCTAGAAAGAGAAGAAACAAGCTCAAATATTAGATACTTGAAACCTTGTTTAATAGAAATAGCGAATCAATAAAGACGTAGAAGAATTAGAATAGGAGGGAGGGAACTCAAAAGAGGAATCTTACCATTTGAAGAAATCTAAGATATGGTTCAAAGTAGAACAAAAAGGGCATAACCCAAAAGAGAACCTTAAAAGGTCTCCTCAAGCCAAAAGGAGGCTACTATTAATTTAAATCAAACTTAGTTACAATAAAGAAGAAAACACTCCTTTATATAGGAGTAAATGGTGCTGCAATCTAAAAGACATTCTAGACTTCCTAGGTGGTCAAACTAAATTAAATAAGCTGAAATTACCTAGGTGCATAGAAGACTATCAACACTTTGGTCCACTAAAGCTATAAATGTAGTCAATAAAGCATTAAATAAACTTCTAGAACATAACTTTGGGCTGCTGAAATTTCTCCTTATTTGGACAGATTTTGGGCCATAATTCCAACTTCTTTTGGTCTTCAATTTGGGACTCCAAAGATCAACATTGTGTTGTACTTATTCTTCCATCATAAGACTTGCTTTCATTGCTAATTGAGGCCCATTAAAATATCTTGATATTCTCCGCCCTTTAATGACATTGAGCTTCCACGGATGCTATCATTTCCGGAGTGAACACTTCTCCTAGGATCAACATTGTAGAGTTTAGGACAACCCAAGGGCACATGAGTACCCCTCGGCCTTGGAGATGTATTCTCTCTTCTTCTCATGGGACAACCTACACTATAGCTAGTATACCCATTCACACCGCTTTGACCTTGATAAAATGTACTACAAGGTGAAGAATATGAATCTTCATTCTCCACACATGCACTCTCACCATGGCTCTCATAAGCTTTGTGAAGGGAGGGGTTATACCTTACACCAATTCGAGGTTCGAAATGGGAAGTGTAAGACTCCTCATAAGCCCCAACTTCATCATAAGAACTTGGCACTTCATTCACCTCATGTTCTCCCTCAAAACCGTAACCCTCAAATCTGCCCATGTCTTGATCATGGCTATATTCATAGCCCCCAGAACCTACAACATCATCGTAGCCATAAAATCCCTCACTACAATCATAGTCTCCCATGTTGTAGTCACAATAATACGAGGCTACCAAGATATGTTCCCCTTATATCACCTTGTACCTACAAAATGAACAAACAAGATTAGTAGTAAAAGCACCTCAAAGAAGTTCAATGAATCGAAATGAGAAAAAAACACAAAGAACGAAAAACACGAAGAAAACGGATTCAAAAACCAATTCACAATCTAGTAGGTGATTACTAGTTGTTAATTGGTACTAGAATCAAGAAATGAAACTAAAGAAACAAGGAAATGAAACTTAGAATCTGAAATTTGAGCTTAATGGTGACGTGGCAGCATGCAATTGGTCTTGGGTCCACACGAATATATATATATATATATATTTTTTTGGTCGCAAATCTGAAATTTCAATATGAAACACAACTTGTCATGGATGACAATGGGTTTTGGAGGGAAAGTAAAGTCTTGTACTCTTTTTTCAACTTTTCAAACTCAAAAAGGTAAGATTTGACTATTCTAATCCCACAAAACAAGGTTCCGTGTTTTAAGGAAAAGTGGTTGTCAAGTCTAAAAAGAGATATGTGCAAGTCTTCTCACCAACAACCAACAACTTTATAACTTTTGTTGTCTTAAGTTGTAAGAATAGATGAAGAACAAGAACAACAACAACCTTCAAGAACACAACATCAACTTCTTCAAGAACATAACACAAAAACCACCAATGGTCATCAACAAGGTACAACCTACGGCCCACTTCAAGTCACCACAACAATGGTCAATATTATAAGCTCATCTTTATATCTAGACACTTTTAGTGTTGGTGAGAAAGAAACCAACACTAGAAACACACTAAACAAGTAAAATAACACCTAGATCTAAACACACAAACACTATTCTCGGCCAAGACAACAAGATGGCCAGATTTCATTTTTTTTTTTTTTTGACCGAGATAGACCAAGATTGGTAGTGTAGGAACACAACCAGCCTCCGTTCTGATACCAAATGATACAAGATCAAATCCACAACACAAGATTTCAGCAACAACAACAAGATGAACAACTATCACAAGAACAACAAGTTGAACAACAAGTGCTAGTGAATCGAAAGAGCCCCACACGGCTTCACTAGACTTCAAGATTATAAACACAAACTTAACAAGATTACAAAAAGATAGATAGCTTGACATACGAGATTACAAGAAATAGGAACCAAACCGTGTATCAAACGATAAGACCCCTAAGACCCGCAATAACAACACCAAACTCTTATGGTGACCGCTAAGGAAATCAACTCCGCCTTACAACCACCGTTTCTAAGCAAGGATCAATAATGGCTTTTCCAAGCCCTACACTACTTGGCCTTTCCAAGCCCTACACTACATTCTCAAAGAGAGAAGAAGAAGTCTTTCAAATATCCATAATGAACTAACTAGAAAATAAGACTAATGAAGCCTATTTATAACTATTACATCAAATGACCAAACTACCCTTAATGAAAAGAGACTCCTATGGAGTGTAAAGAAAAGGCACAAAAACACCAAAACACCCTTAATAAGGGCAGCCATGGAGTGTAAGGATTCCTTCTTCACACTTCAACCCTTGCAATTCTTTGGAGCCTCGGGTAGTCATCAAGGCAAGCCTCCAAGCAACCTTCCACACACGAATTTGCTTTATTATGTGTCCAAAATGACTTCATGACTTCCCCATGCATACTCTCGGGCCTTCAAAGTGTCTAAAATCAGATTTTCCACATGTTGGCCACGAATGATGGCATCAAAAGTTATGATGGCCATTTGTCTTGTATCAGGAAAACCCGAGGCCTAAATCCTCCTTGGGACGCCATGAACTGTCCCATGGGTCTAGCCCTCTTTGATTGCCCTTCTTCAAATTCTTGTATCCTTCTCTTTTGCCTTTGATCCTCCATCTTTTGCGCGAAGGCTTGTATTCTAGCTATATCCATATCTTTATTTAACGCAGCAATAGTACAGTCCCTTACCAAATATGGCTCCAATCTGTCTACATACCGATGAACTCTATCGGCCATAGTCGCTACCATATTAGGAGCATTTCTAGCCAATGAATTAAACTGAAGACTGTACTCCCTGACACTCATATTTCCTTGACGAAGATTTAAAAACTGATCCGCACGAGCCTCGCGGACCTCATATGGAAGATAGTGATCAAGGAATGCCGCTCTGAATTCCTCCCAACTAGCTAGAGGTATACCGATACCCCTGGATCGTTTCCAATCTTCGTACCATAATATAGCCTCTCCTTTCAGTCTATATGCTGCAAGCTCCACTGTTTCTACACCAGGCACATGCATAACATCTAGAGCTCTTTGAATTTAATCGATAAAGTCTTGCGGGTCTTCATTAAGATCAGACCTGGTAAATGTGGGAGGATCTAATTTCAGGAAATCCTGTGTTCTCCGACTAGCTATCCTAGCCGCACCATCATCACTTGTCACTGGACCAACTCGTCCTTGACTCTGGGCAACAACTATCTGAGTCAACATTTGCACCACATTTCTCAAGTCCTGTAACTCCCGCCTAGTAACATTAACAGGCGATTCTGGGGATACCTCCCTCCTTTGTGGTCTACCTGGAGAAGGGGGAGGAGAAGATGCCCGCGATGTAAACTCAGTTTTAACCCCATATTGACTAGCTGGGTTAGGTGGTGATTTACTAATGCCTTCTCCCGCATGCATATCTACCTGCTTATCTTTGCCCATACCTTGTCTTTTAATCGACTTTTTACTATATCAAAGAAAACCAATTACAATGGTCAGATGTAATCCCACCTATGACAATGGCTCTATTGCACGATCTAGAATGAAGAAATGAAACAACCCTAAATGTCCCGTAGCCTCCTACTTATAAATGTGGCGCACAACACATCCATAAGCAAGACTCTACTCAGACACGACTTTGTAGACACCCTTAGAATGACCTGCTCTGATACCACTTTTGTCACGACCCGAATCCCATTCAGGCCGGACAGGCACCCGAAGCCGATATGGCCCGAGAGAACCAATCTTTGCTTATGAACACTCGTATGCATAACCTCGTATGAAGCTTATTCTACCTTATGCAACTATACGGAAAATCATAGACATGGAAACATATGCCATAAATATATATACAAAACTTGGCCGTTGGAGCCATTACGTCGAACTGAACGTACATATCTTACATTCATATACCCACATAATTCTACAAAGCCTCTAACAGATACATGACTATAACAAACCTAGAGTCGGGACACCCCCCTCTCTATACTCATATACAATCTCAAACCAATATGCATAATGACTCGGAAAAGCCCCGGATCAACTAGAGCTCACCAACAGTCTGCGAATATCTCATCGCCTACTGTGGAGATCTACTAACACCTGTTCCTGCAGCATGTAAGGTAAGTCCCCTAAGAGGGGTCAGTATGAAGAAAGTACTGAGTATGTAAGGCCATATGAAACTATAATAATACATAAGTAATTCCAAGAAATTAAGCGTAAGAGAATAATCAATATGGATATACCTCCGTCCTGAAGATGTGGAACCATGTTCATTACTTCTATTATTTCATTACTTGATCATTCAGTCTTACCATCATCAGTCTTGTACTAGCCTTTACCTTTAGCTCTAAATTTATGCAAGGGATATACTCTACTTTCTTTTACAACTATCTTCATTATGTGGATCTTAATATAATACCGATCATCACCTTCTAGGTGGGTTATAATACAATACCAATTATCACCTTATAGGTAAGTACATAATACCGGGCCTCCACCTTTGGTGGGCTATATTATAGGTCTATAGTACCGGGCCTCCACCTTTGGTGGGCTATAATAAATAAATATATAGTACCGGGCCTCCACCTTGGTGGGCTATAATATATAAGTATAATACCAGACCTCCACCTTTGGTGGGCTATAATAACTAACATAGCATGATATTGGGATTATTCCACCTTGAACTTATACCCTTTAGATTGTGATCCATACTCAATAAAATATAAAGCAACCATGCATACTAACTACTAGGCATACTTCTTTCCCTTTTCATTGATGTGAGAATGATACATTGATGATTGAAACGTTATTGGGAACACATATATACATTACTTCATTCATCACTTTTCATGAGATTGGTTCAATGATAGTCGTAACATTATCGGAATTTGGAGTCATATTGTTGGAACTTTGGAATTGTGTCCACCCTCTATTATCTTCCTTCACTCTTGTAACCAACAAACATATATAACTTAATTTATTTCTTTTGAGAGATTGGTACCTTTGCTCTTGAGAGATTTTGAAAACACAAACACTTTACTTCACCCCTTAACTTCATGAGATCGACTCCTTTACTTATGAGGAATAATTATACTAACTTGCACATCACCTCTCTTATTACTCTTACGAGATTGGTACTTTTACTTATGAAAGATTGGTACAAGGATAATCATCATATTATTGGACTTTGGAACGTGACATGATTGGAAAATGCTTTTCAAGGATAAATAGATTCTCCTTACATCTTACTCTCTTTAGGATAGTTCTTTTAGAAATTTCAATGTTATGACAACTTTACTTGAGGCTTTGGATCATTAACCAATGAGTGAGAGACGTGGGAAAAAACATTGTGAGAAACATAACATTATTATAAACATAGACTATTGGAACCACTAATCAATGAACAAGAGACATGAGTATAACCACTACTGGAACTTTGGAACCTAACCTTATTGGGCTTTCAGAACATTAACCATGAATATGAGACATGAGGTTCACAATTGATCAATGAGTAGGAACTATGTGATAAATTAATCTTGTGCAATTGGGCTCAATTGAGGCCCAAAAATCAAACAAAAAACATGGCCCAAAAGGGGAAAATGACCCATTCTTGTGTTGACCAAGTAAACATGGCATTTAATGACCAAGAATTGGCTAAGGATGACTTGAGGGGCTATATAAAGTCACAAAATTAGATTTTTATTCATTACAACACACATGCCATTTCTAGACATTTCCAAGATATTTCTTTTATCTCTCAAACCCTAAGCCATCATTCCCTTGGACAAGATCATCACTTTGCAAGCTTGGGTAAGTATTTATTCTTGTGATTTAATATATTATATGCATGAGAGATTGTGTAGATCATGATGATTATGTCTAAAAGTAATGAGTAGTGTACTTTTGCTTTTTGCTAAAAGATGTGTCATCTATGTGACTTGAACTTGAAAGGAGACTTGAGGTTTTGATGGAAGTGAATGGTGTGGATGAAATATAAACATGAAAGATGTGGCTATTTTCTTAACTTGATTTTTCTATGTGTATAACTTGTGGGATTATTGTTATGAAATGTATTGAGGTGACTTGTTGGAGTAATTGTGACGAAGTGTTAATGAGGAAGCGTAAAGGATAAACTTGGTGTGAAGTGCTATTGGTTTATGATGTCTTGGTCAATGTGTGGAATGTTGTGGTATTGTCGGTATGACAATGTCGTGAATTGTATTGTGATACAAGACATTTGGCCATCATAACTTTTGATGCCATCATTCGTGGCCAACACGTGGAGAATCTGATTTTGGACACCTTGAAGGCCCGAGAGTATGCATAGGGAAGTCATGAAGTCATTTTGGACACATTAAAGTAAATTCGTGTGTGGAAGGTTGCTTGGAGGCTTGCCTTGATGACTACCCGAGGCTCCAAAGAATTGCAAGGGTTGAAGTGTGAAGAAGGAGTCCTTACACTCCATGACCGCCCCTTATTAAGGGTGTTTTGGTCTTTTTGTGCCTTTTATTTACACTCCATAGGAGCCTCTTTTCATTAAGGGTAGTTTGGTCATGTGATGTAATAGTTATAAATAGGCTTCATTAGTCTTATTTTCTAGTTAGTTCATTATGGATATTTGAAAGACTTCTTCTTCTCTCTTTGAGAATGTAGTGTAGGGCTTGGAAAGGCCAAGTAGTGTAGGGCTTGGAAAAGCCATTATTGATCCTTGCTTAGAAACGGTGGTTGTAAGGCGGAGTTGATTCCCTTAGCGGTCACCATAAAAGTTTGGTGTTGTTATTGCGGGTCTTAGGGGTCTTATCGTTTGATACACGGTTTGGTTCCTATTTCTTGTAATCTCGTATGTCAAGCTATCTATCCTTTTTTTTGTAATCTTGTTAAGCTTGTGTTTATAATCTTGAAGTCTAGTGAAGCTGTGTGGGGCTCTTTCGATTCACTAGCACTTGTTGTTCAACTTGTTGCTCTTGTTATAGTTGTTCATCTTGTTGTTGTTGCTGAAATCTTGTGTTGTGGGTTTGATCTTGTATCATTTGGTATCAAAGCAAGGCTGGTTGTGTTCCTACACTACCAATCTTGGGCTATCTCGGTCAAAAAAAATAAAAAACAAAAACGAAATCTGTCAAAATAAATAAATGAAATCTGTCCATCTTGTTGTCTTGGCCGAGAATAGTGTTTGTGTGTTTAGATCTAGGTGTTATTTTACTTGTTTAGTGTGTTTCTAGTGTTGGTTTCTTTCTCACCAACACTAAAAGTGTCTAGATCTAAAGATGAGCTTATAATATTGACCATTGTTGTGGTGACTTGAAGTGGGCCGTAGGTTGTACCTTGTTGATGACCATTGGTGGTTTTTGTGTTATGATCTTGAAGAAGTTGATGTTGTGTTCTTGAAGGTTGTTGTGGTGTTCATCTTGTTCTTCATCTATTCTTACAACTTAAGACCACAAAAGTATAAAATAGATCCAAAAGGTTGTAAGACAAAAGTTATAAAGTTGTTGGTGAGAAGACTTGCACACGTCTCTTCCTAGACTTGACAACCACTTTTCCTTAAAACACGGAACCTTGTTTTGTGGGATTAGTATAGTCAAATCTTACCTTTTTGAGTTTGAAAAGTTGAAAAAGAGTACAAGACCTTACCTTCCCTCCAAAACCATTGTCATCCATTACAAGTTGTGGGACTCTTGAAATTTCAGATTTGTAACAAACAAACAAACAAAAAAATCTTGTGGGCCCAAGACCAACTGCATGCTGCCACGTCATCACTTCACCAAAATAACTTAAGCTCAAATTTCAGATTCTAAGTTTCATTTCCTTGTTTCTTTAGTTTCATTTCTTGATTCTAGTACTAATTAACAACTAGTAATCACCTACTAGATTGTGAGTTGGTTTTTTTTGAATCCGTTTTCTTCGTGTTTTTCGTTCCTTGTGTGCTTTTCTCATTTTGATTCGTTGAACTTCTTTGATTCAAGTTCATAAGTAGATTTTGTTTTGTGTCTTGAGTCGATCAAACGATAATCTATTCCGGTCACTAAGTAGTGATTGACACCTTATTAACTACCGGAGTATAAGCAACTTTCAATATTCGCCGCTCCAATTGTGAGGATCCCAAAGGTGAGTGTATACGAGTGTTGGTGAGGTGCTTTTACTACTAATCTTGTTTGTTCATTTTGTAGGTACAAGGTGATATAAGGGGAACATATCTTGGTAGCCTCATATTATTGTGACTACAACATGGGAGACTATGATTGTAGTGAGGGATTTTATGGCTACGATGATGTTGTAGATTATGGGGGCTATGAATATAGCCATGATCAAGACATGGGCAGATTTGAGGGTTATGGTTTTGAGGGAGAACATGAGATGAATGAAGTGCCAAGTTCTTATGATGAAGTTGGGGCATATGAGGAGTCTTACACTTCCCATTTCGAACCTCGAATTGGTGTAAGGTATAACCCCTCCCTTCGCAAAGCTTATGAGAGCCATGGTGAGAGTGCACGTGTGGAGAATGAAGATTCATATTCTTCACCTTGTAGTACATTTTATCAAGGTCGAAGCGGTGTGAATGGGTATGCTAGCTATAGTGTAGGTTGTCCCATGAGAAGAAGAGAGAATACATCTCCAAGGCCGAAGGGTACTCATGTGCCCTTGGGTTGTCCTAAACTCTACAATGTTGATCCTAGGAGAAGTGTTCACTCCGTAAAGGTAAGCATTGATGGGGTACCGGGCTGCCTCCTTGTGCTAGATGATTGGCGCCATAAGAACTACATCATGCCACCGATGGTTGACTATTTAGGGTTGTTTCAAGAACCTTTACTTGTTCCATATTCCTTGGACGGGTATAAGGTTACCGAGAGAGTGAGGATTGTCTTCACCCAATTTGAATACTATGAGGAGGTGTGGTGCGATATCTTTCCCTTGACACCAGGTCATGTATGCTTGGGTGCCGATTGGTTTGCACAACATAGAGTTCCAAATGTGCTAAATTGGCCTAAGGTTATAGTGGACCATTGGGGAAATTATCTTTTTACCTCAATTATTCCCAAACCGCAAGGAGATGTGATCACTTACTCCAAGCCGAATGATTATGAGAGACAAAATATTGAGAGGAGTAAGGGTGTGAAAGGTGGTAATCCGAGAGTGGAAAAAGGAGAGGTTGTGTGGAGTGAAGTAAGGGGGTTGCCACCAAATCATGCTAACTATGTTTATCCTTTTCTTTCTAAGGACATTTGTGTAG
Organism: Capsicum rhomboideum; assembly: GCA_031232105.1. Classification (NCBI taxonomy): domain Eukaryota; kingdom Viridiplantae; phylum Streptophyta; class Magnoliopsida; order Solanales; family Solanaceae; genus Capsicum; species Capsicum rhomboideum. The sequence continues at coordinate 61,636,960 of CP124718.1, forward strand.
GTACCAACATGGCAAGCGGAGAAGCACAAGGCCAAGGAGAAGTTGCTGCCGAAGCATGTGGGAAACCTTCACACCACGGCAAAGAAGAATTTATTCAAGAACTTCAAGGTAAAATCGATTACTCTTACACTTTTGTGCATGAGAATGATAATTGTGTGACTAGTAGCCCATTGAGTGTGAGTAGTAGCTTACCTATTTGTGAGTCTATTGATTCTTTGCCTCTTGTTGATGATGTACTTGTTGGGAGTGTGGATACACTAGTTGATCCTATTGATGATCGAATTGACTCTTCTTGTAAGGTCAATTTAAGTCCACCTAGTGTTGAAGCCAATGTGTTGAATGATGGTACATCATCTTGTGGGAATTGTGTCGATCAACTTATGTCCGGAATTTGTCCACCACTTGAGGATATGTGTGATGTGTTTAATGGATCTCAAGTGAATAATTATATTGAAAATGTTGATCAAATAAATAGGAGTGACCCCTTTAGTATGACCTCTAGTAAATGTTCTACTCTCGATTTTGCTCATAGGGATAATCATGTGCTTGAAACATCTTTGATACTTGATAATGATCTTTTAGAGAATGGATTTGCATGTTCTATATCCTCTTCATGGATAGATCCTTCTCTCTTTAAGTACAATATCTTGTTTGAAGATGATGAGTTCACTCCTAAAGAACCTAGTGGTGAGAATGACGTTGAAGGTATAGCTTGTCTTGAAAGTTATAGCCTATATGCCAACCCACTATGGTGTAAAAACATTCCTCCTAAAGATGGAAATCTCTTCTTGGGAGATGAGAGTACTCTTAAGGGAAGGGAATGTGAGGTCTTGGAAAGGAATGATCAATTGGGTGATGATAATTTTGATTTGCTTGAATTCTTAAGAAACCCAATAAGTGATTTTTCCTTGAAAATTGATTGTGGTTGTGATCCTTTGTATGACACCCCACCCATGTTTGATGACTATAAGGATGAATTGCTTGCTTGTAAAGACTTAAGTAATAATTCCTTGGACTTTAGTGGTGGTATGTGTCTACTTGAGGGTACTTCCATAGAAAGGGAAGGTGTCCATTATTTGGAAATTACTTCTTCTACTATGTGTGACCTTATTGTTGAGAGTACTCATGGTGATGATGTTGAAACTGGTAGTGAGTACTCACATGAGTACTCATGGTTTTCTTTGTTATAGTAAAATGTTGATTACAAGATGAGGTAGAGGCAAAGGTAAGTAGGTAGATATGCTTGTCGAAAAAGGAATGAGTAAATCACCACCTGACCAAGCTAGTCAAGGTGGGGCTGACGCTGAGTTTGCATCTCGGACTTCTTCTACTTTTCCAACTCCGAAAGAGCCAAGAGGTAAAGAAGTATCCACAGAACCACCTATGAATGCCACTGAACAGGATTTAAGAAATGCAGTGCATATGTTGACTCAGATACTTGCTGCACAAACTCAGGGACGAGCTGGTCCAACGACAAGTGAGGATGACTCGACTACAGTAACTAGTCAGCGGACACAGGATTTTCAGAAATTAGACCCTCCCATATTCACTGGGTTAGATCCGAAAGCAGATCCACAGGATATCGTGGACCAAATTCAAAGGGCTCTAGATGTTATGCATGTGACTGGTGTAGAAACAATTGAACTTGCGGCCTATAGATTGAAAGGTGAAGCTATATTATGGTATAAAGACTAGAAAAGATCGAGGGGTATTGATGTACTTCCAGCTGGTTGGGAGGAATTCAAAACGACCTTTCTTGATCACTACCTCCCATATGAGATCCGGAAGGCACGTGCAGACCAGTTTCTAAATCTTCGTCAAGGGAATATGAGTGTCAGAGAATACAGTCTGTAGTTTAATTCTTTGGATCGATATGTTCCGAATGTAGTAGCCACAATGACAGACAGAGTTCATCGATATGTGGACAGATTTGATCCATATTTGGTAAGGGATTGCACTATTGCTGCTCTGAACAGAGATATGGATATAGCCAGAATGCAGGTTTTTGCACAGAAGATGGAGGACTAGAGGCAAAGAAGAAGGGTACAGGAATTTGAACGAGGGCCGTCAAAGAGGGCTAGACCTATGGGATAGTCTATGGTGTCCCAAGGAGAATCTAGGCCTCGAATATTTCCTAGACCACCTAGACCATTATTTTCTCCCCCTACAACAGGTACTTCATCCCAATTCTGGGGATTTAGAGGCAGCCATTTTGGGCAGAGTAGTGGGCTTCAAGGTTCACAGATAGCAGGATTTTCCCGTTAGTCGTGTCAGTGCTGTAGAAGGTATCATTTAGGTGAATGCCAGTTGGGAACAAATGTTTGTTTTTGGTGCAGTATGTCGGGGCACATGATGAGAGAATGCCCATTAAGGGGCACGAGTGGTATAGCACGACTTACGGGATCCACCGTTGCATCATCATCATTAGTTCCTTCCCTAGGCCTCTATGTACAGCCTGCTGGTTGTGGTAGAGGTGCTAAAGGAGCAGCTAGTTCCAGTGGAGCCCAGAATCGCACCTATGCTCTAGTGGACCGACAGAATTCGGGGACTTCTCCTGATGTAGTCACAGGTACCTTATCCATATTTTCACATAATGTATATGCATTGATTGATCCGGGTTCTACATTATCATATGTTACTCCATTGATTGCTGTGAAATTTGAATGAACACCGAAATTATTAATTAAGTCAATTGAAGTATGTATACCAGTTGTTGAATCCATTGTTGCAAAAAGAGTATATCATAATTGTGTGGTAACTGTGTGTGGTCATGATACACTGGCTGATCTTATTGAACTTGAAATGGTGGATTTTGATGTTATAATGGGTATGGATTGGTTGGCTTCTTATTATGCCACGGTAGATTGCCGAGCTAAGAAGGTACATTTTCATTTTCCACAAAAGAATGTCCTTGAATGGAGGGGTAATATTGGTGCACCGAGAGGTAAATTTATTTCCTACCTTAAGGCTAGGAAAATGATAGCCAAGGGGTACATATGTCATTTAGTACAAGTGCAAGATACCGATGTGAAGCCACCAACTCTTTAATCGGTTCCAGTGGTCAATGAATTTCTTGATGTATTTCCTGAAGATCTTCCAGGTTTGCCTCCAGAACGGGAAGTAGGGTTTGGTATTGATGTGATGTCAGGCACTCAGCCTATCTCTATTCCTCCGTATATAATGGCTCCAGCAGAATTGTGAGAATTGAAGAAGCAATTAAAAGACTTGCTGGACAAGGGATTCATCAGGCCTAGTATGTCCCCGTTGGGTGCACCAGTATTATTTGTATGGAAGAAAGATGGAACCTTGAGAATGTGTATTGACTATCGGTAATTGAATAAAGTAACGATCAAGAACAAATATCCCCTCCCCAGAATTAACGATTTGTTTGATCAGTTATAGGGTGCCAAATGTTTTTCAAAGATTGACTTGAGATCAGGTTACCATCAAGTCAGAGTTAGAGAAAAAGATATACCCAAGACAGCTTTTTGAACACGGTATGGCCATTATGAATTTTTAGTTATGTCGTTTGAACTAACAAATGCACCAGCTGTTTTCATGGATTTGATGAATAGGGTGTTTAAGCCATTTCTAGACGTGTTCGTGACAGTGTTTATAGATGACATCCTGGTTTATTCACGATCACAAGAGGACCATGCTAATCACTTACGACAGGTGTTAAAATTCTTTGTGAGTGTAAGTTGTATGCAAAGTTCTCTAAGTGTGAATTTTGGTTAAAATCCGTAACATTCTTGGGTCACATTGTGTCAGATGAAGGAATAAGTGTGGATACGTAAAAGATCGAAGCAGTGAAGAATTGGCGAAGACCTAAGACACCTATAGAGATTCATAGTTTTCTTGGATTGGCCGATTATTATAGAAGATTTGTTGAAGGGTTTTCTTCCATTGCTGCACCTTTAACGAAGCTAACACACAAGGCAATCAAGTTTCAGTGGAATGATGCATGTGAGAAAAGTTTCCAAAAGCTGAAAGATAAATTAACTTCCACACCCGTATTAGTACTTCTGAAAGGTACAGAAGGGTATGCAGTATATTGTGATACGTCCGAAGTTGGCCTAAGATGTGTATTGATGCAGCACGGTAATGTAATAGCATATGCCTCACGACAGTTGCGGCCACATGAGAGGAACTATTCCACACATGATCTTTAGCTAGCAGCTATTATATTTGCTTTAAAGATATGGTGCCATTATTTGTATGGAGTTTATGTTGACATCTACACTGAAAACAATAGTTTGCAATATATCTTTAAGCAGAAGGATTTAAATCTGAGGTGGCAGAGGTGGCTTGAACTATTGAAAGACTATGATATTGATATCCTATATCATCCAAGAAAAGCAAATGTAGTAGCCGATGCATTAGGCCGCAAGGCAATAGGAGGCACTAGTGGCCAGTTGACGAAAACGCAAAACCTAGTCAAAGATCTACATCAACTAGCCAGCTTGGGAGTTCGTCTTCTTGAATCTCCAGATGAAGGGGTTATTGTGCAAAATACAGCAGAATCTTCATTAGTAGCTGAGATAAAAGAGAAGCAGTATGTAGATTCTATTTTATTGCAACTAAAGGAAAATGTAAACAGGGTCTGACTAAGGCATTTGATCTCACGCAATAAGGAGTACGTACTTCAATGCCAAGGTAGATTATGTGTACCGGATGTAGATGAGCTGAGGAGATGAATTATGACAGAGACGTATCATTCACGATATTCTATTCATCCGGGAGCTACCAAAATGTACCATAATTTGAAAGAACTATATTGGTGGGGAAACATGAAGAAGAATATTGCAGAATTCGTAGCTCAATGTCCAAATTGTCAACAAGTAAAGGTAGAGCATCAGAAACCTGGAGGTTACATGCAGTGTATCAATCTTCCAGTCTGGAAATGGGACATGATTAACATGGATTACATCACAGGTTTGCCTCGTACACTGTGGAAATTTGATTCCATATGGGTAATAGATGACAGGCTTACCAAGTCAGCGTATTTCCTACCAGTCAAGACCACCTATGCAGCTGCAGATTATGCAAGGTTGTATGTTAAAGAGATAGTGCGACTACACGGGATTCCAGTCTCTATTATATCAGACAGAGGAGCTCAATTTACTGCACATTTTTGGAGATCTTTTCAGAGGAGTTTGGGAACCCAAGTGAATTTGAGTATGACTTTTCATCCTCAGACAGATGGATAAGCAGAACATACTATCCAAACACTTGAAGATATGCTACAAGCGTGCACATTGGACTTTAAAGGTAGTTGGGATGATCATCTACCTCTTATTGAATTTGCTTACAATAATAGCTATCATTCAAGTATCAAAATTGCACCTTATGAAGCTTTATACGGAAGGAAGTGTAGATCACCAATTGGATGGTTTGAAGTGGGTGAAACTGCTTTACTTGGGCCAGATCTTGTACATCAAGCTATGAAAAAAGTTAAAGTGATTTAACAGCGGCTACAAATAGCCCAAAGTCGACACAAGTCCTATGCTGATGTTAGGAGAAGAGGGATCGAATTTTCCATAGGTGATTGGGTATTCTTGAAGGTGTCACCGATGAAAGGGGTAATGCGATTTGGAAAAAAGGGAATTTGAGTCCCCGTTATATAGGGCCATATGAAATTGTCTAAAGATTTGGGCAAGTTGCGTATGAATTAGCATTACCCCAAGAACTCTCCACAGTTCATCAAGTATTTCATGTTTCGATGCTTCGGAAGTGCATAGGAGATTCATCTCGTATCGCTCTCATAGAAGATGTACAAGTTATGGAGGATCTCACCTATGAAGAGATATCTATTGCTATTCTGGATAGACAAGTGAAGAGGTTAAGGAATAAAGACGTAATTTTTGTAAAGGTACTTTGGAGAAATCAGCAAGTAGACGAGATCACATGTGAAGCTAAAGACATGATGAAGTCAAAGTACCCGTATTTGTTTCACATGGAAGAAAAAGTTCAAAGTACGGAAAGGGAGCAATAATAAGTAAGTATCTATAAGCATTATGTGTATATGTATATATGCTAGCATAAAGGTGCATTTGTTATAAATGGGAAGATGTTATTAACATTTGAGGACGAATCTTTCTAAGAGGGGAAGGATGTAACACCCCGTACATTTTCGACCCTACTTGATTGGGGATCTAGGGCGTATTTATATGCCTTATCGCCAACTTTGAACCATGTTTACCTTAGTTTTGAGAGCAATAAGTACGTATTTTGTATTATTTTTGATGGACTATTGATATTGTGCTAATGTACGCAAAGAAAAGTCAAAGAAAGGAAGAAAATCGGAGTTTAAGTGTCAGGCGCACCAGGCAACGTGCCGGGCTGCTTTTGACAGAAATTTTTTTGGCATGGGCAGCAGAGGGGCGCGCCAGGCAACGTACCGGGCCGCTTTTTACAAAAAAAATTCTCCGACCACCAGTCTATAAATAGGACTCTTGGGTTATTGTATCATTAACCCATCTTGGTAGGACCACTCTTGGGCGATTTTGGCATCCAAATTAGGGTTAATTCTTCTTCCTTTTTATCTTTATTTTTTTTTAATCTATGTTAAATTAAGCCATGAGTGGCTAAAATTGCTTATTCTTGGGGTTGAGGCTACGAACATGAATCTTGTGAGTTGAATATTGTCTTAACATTTATGGAATTCTTTAAGCATGAGATAGTTCATGGAAAATGCATTAAATTTGTTGGGCTAAATTAATCTTGTGCAATTGGGCTCAATTGAGGCCCAAAAATCAAACAAAAGACAGGCCCAAAAGGGAAGACGACCCATTCTTGTGTTGACCAAGTAAACATGGCATTTAATGACCAAGAATTGGCTAAGGATGACTTGAGGGGATACATAAAGTCACAAAATTAGATTTTTATTCATTACAACACACATGCCATTTCTAGACATTTCCAAGATATTTCTTTTATCTCTCAAACCCTAAGCAATCATTCCCTTGGACAAGATCATCACTTTGCAAGCTTGGGTAAGTATTTATTCTTGTGATTTAATATATTATATTCATGAGAGATTGTGTAGATCATGATGGTTATGTCTAAAAGTAATGAGTAGTGTACTTTTGCTTTTTGCTAAAAGATGTGTCATCTATGTGACTTGAACTTGAAAGGAGACTTGAGGTTTTGATGGAAGTGAATGGTGTGGATGAAATATCAACGTGGAAGATGTGGTTATTTTCTTAACTTGATTTTTCTCTGTGTATAACTTATGGGATTGTTGTTATGAAATGTATTGAGGTGACTTGTTAGAGTAATTGTGACGAAGTGTTAATGAGGAAGAGTAAAGGATAAACTTGGTGTGAAGTGCTATTGGTTTATGATGTCTTGGTCAATGTGTGAAATGTTGTGGTATTGTCGGTACGACAATATCGTGAATTGTATTGTAAAGGGTGAAATGACGTTACAGGGAAATCATGTAACTCATTGACGTCTTATGCACTTGTAAGGTAGTTAGTTGTTAATGTGAGCTCCGTTATGTACTTGTGTTGTAGAGTAAAACGTAAGGAAGGAGCTGGATTATTGTATTCACATATAGGACTGTGTATTCATATTGGGAAGATAAGGTATGTAAGGTTACTCCTTCTGTATCCTTCTGCAGCATATATTGTTCACATTGACATTGTACTTGTTCCATTCTGAAATGTTTAGAGGTATCGCATTTCAGGTTGTCATATATATTGTTATTCACATATTTCTTATTCATTGACCAATTATTATTCATGTGTCACATAATTGTGGACATTGTTCCAAAGTTCCAACAACGTTACATTCTAAAGTTCCAATAATGTTATGACTATCAATGGATTAATCTCACAAAAGTAAAGAAATGAAGTAATGTATAATTGTTTGAGTATTCTTGGGTGGCATCCCAGGGGTGGAAGAAACACCTAGCATGGGTTAATCCTAATATCAAGGGTTGTATCCCAGGGGTTAAAATACCTAGCATGGGTCGATCCCAATATCATGGGTGGTATCCTAGGGGTGACAGAAAAGCCTAGCATAGGTCGATCCCAATATCACAGTTGCATCCCAGGGGAGACAGAAAAAGCCTAGCATGGGTCAATCTTGATTTGTTTATGTATGAGGACCGCATCCCAGGGGTTAGAATACCTAGCATGGGTTATCCTCTTTTACCACTGATTAGTTGGTCATAGAATGATGAATGAACGTAAAGGCAAAGAAAGTAATGAATATAACGTACATGGTTCCTCACATACAGAACGATGGTTTATCCATATTGACTATTCTCTTATATTTGATTCCATTGATGTTCTTATATATGATGCAGTTTCTTGTAGCCTTACATACTCAGTACATTCTTCGTACTGACGTCCCTTTGGGGACTTACCTTACTTGCTACAGGCACAGGTGCTAGTAGACCTCCACAGTAGGTTGCGGATCATTTGCCGATCATTGGTGAGCTCCAGTTGGTTCGGGGCTTTTTGAGTTACATATGTACATTTGTTTTGGTATTGTAAATGTTGTATAAAGTGGGGACTTATCCCGACTTTAGGTTGGTTATGTCCATATATCTGTTAGAGGCTTTGTGTCGTACGTGGGAAGATGAATGAAAGAATGTATGCTTTTGACATGGTGGCCCTAACGGCCAAGTTTCATATATATCATATGTTTTCCATGACTTCCGCCATTGGTAATTTGTATCTAAATGAGGTAGAGTGTTGTTCTTTAGTGCCATGCTTATGAGTGTACATGAATGAAGATTGGTTCTCTCGGGCCCTAACGGCTTGGGGTGCCAGTCCGCCCCATTGGAATTCGAGGCGTGACATGAGGCCCTAATCTTCAGCTGATGATAACCCAATCTCAAATCAATCTTTAAAAACACCGAATCCTCCTAAAGCTGATCAAACAAAGTTAGCAATGCATGGCAGAGGATATTTATTCTTGATGGTTATTGTATTTTGCTTCTGATAGTCAACACACATATGCATAGATCTATTTTTTTCTTAATGAACAATATAGGAGCACACCAAGGTGAAGCACTAGGTCAAATAAACCCTTTACTCCATAACTTCTGAAGCTTGACTTTCAATTCCTTAAACTCTGTTGGAGCTATCCTATAAGGAGGAATAGATATAAGGATAGTGTCTGGCTCCTTGTCAATAGAAAAATTTATATCTCATTCTACAAAAACACGTGGAAAATTCTAATGAAACACATCCATGAACTATATAACAACCCATACTAACTCCAAATAGGGAGCTTCAACACTTCTATCTCACACATAAACTAAGTAATAGAGAAACCCATTCTCCACCATCCACTGAGCCTGAAGAAATGATATAATCCCCTTAGGGTACGAATCCAGAGTACCCTTGTGATGACAAAATCCATCATTACTAGGAAACACCTCGATATTAGTGCGGAGGATGGATATTATTGAGATTTCATTAGTAAACTTAAATGGGGCCACGTGTGTTAAAATTTTAGAATTAAAAGATGTTAGGTGGGGCTAACGTCAGCTCCCTATAGCAGGATTTATTCTGCAATGGCGGTGCGTATGCCGCTATAGCAATAGGACGTAGACCAGAACACCACTTAAGCAGGTTTTATTTTTTTTCTCCACTTAGGTTAAAATAAATGATGTACGAGGATCAAAAAACCCTTAAGGTTGCCTCCCATGTCTTGAAACCATAGAGAAAAGGAGACAGGGGTATGGATGGGTACAAACTCATAGATTTTCAAAGATTAACGTGTCTGCGATCTTAGCAAGGTTGGATTTAGCATTCGTTTATTCTTTTTACAACTGGTTAACATCTAGGTAAGCTAAGGTTAAATTGAGTAGCATAGACCCGGGTTAGAGAGCATGAATATATCATAGATAGGTGGGAGATTACATGTCTGGAACGGAGTTGGATGGCTAAAAATTCATTAAAGTCTGGGTAGTATATGGGTATGGGTTGTTTGTATACTTTATCTAGGGTAGTAATCCTTATAATAATTTAGGATAAAGCATTAGGCAGGAGGCATGATTAAGGCCCCAAACGATAGTGTCTATGATTGTATTATAGTTTAATCCAATTTGTGTTATATGTGCATGTTAACTACTTTGCAGTGTGGCTTGTTAGTGCATGTTTTTTGGTGTGGTCAATGCAAAGGATTTTACATTATTGTATGATTTTGACCTACCTTATTTTTAAATGAGAAATGTTTTGGTAATTAGGATATTCTCTCAGGATTGTAGCTGAAACAAGGTTGGCAGACACTTGTGTCTGGGATTTTAGTACATGGACGAAAATTGTCCCCTGTAGGTCATGACTAGAGGGTGGATGCATCACCCAGAGTATGTATGTATAAGGTTCGGATAAGTTTGACATTTTCATGAGTGAACCGGTGAACATATTTATATTCTTAATATATTTGGGATTCTTGTGTGGTTCGGATTCTTATCATGTACCTTGGGATTCTTGTTATTGGAGTCATGGTTTGCTGACTTGGATATTGTTATATTTAGGGTTGTTGACTGGGTTAAGGTTGTCTAGACTTGTTGTCTCTTGACATGTCCTGATTTAGCTTGACTGAACTTGACTTGGTAATAATATGTGGATTGTTGATTGAATGCCCTAAACTGCTTATTTGATTCTTAATGTGCTAGGTGTATGCTAGTTTTGAGCATGGATTAACTTATGGCACTATATTTTAGTTAAGTGTGGTCTACTTACAATGTAGTTATTTATTTCTTATTCTAGTTTGACTCGTTATATTACCTAGGGTGGTGGAATGGACAAGGAGGTTAGGGTTAACTAAGTAGTTCTATATCAGCGGGATAGGGAGAAAGGTGGGTTTAAGTTCTGGGTTAAAGTCGATCTCAGATTTGAGGGGCCTGGTGGACAAGTTATATGTCTGAATGGGTCTTCTCCAGGTATGCTAGGTGACTTATTATGTTCTTGGCTTATGTTTAGGGCTTTCCCATGTAGCAGTTGGGTTGTTTACTTATTTAAAGTCTTTTGCTTGACTTCTTAAAGGGATGGTAAGGGGTTCTCCTATCTAGGTGGATAGAGTAGGTGTCCTCACGATCTGGCAGTTTGGGTCATGACAATTTGGTATCAGAGCCTAGGTTACCGGTCTCCAAGAATAAGAGCAAGTATTGGGTAGAGTCCTATAGATAGGTGTGTTATCATCCATATCTAATCTTCGGGAGGCTATGAGACATTTTTGAAAATGGTTCCACTTATTTCTTTCTTCTCATGCAGTTGTGCGGTTGATGTATAAGCTGAGTCCAATTAGGTATCTCTTGATTCCAATTGGTATTTCAACCAGGCAAGTGGATGTCACTTGACTCCACTTGGAAGGATACAAGCAAATAAAAATTGAAACCGGGAAGGTTCCAATTGGTAGTTGGACATAAGGGCTATGTAAGTCATACTAGATGTCCCACTCAGGGTCATTATGGGCACAACTAGAAGTTCTTAATGAGATAGGAACCAAGGATAACTGATTTTGACTCTTCCTGAGTTTCATACATTGTGATTGTAGTGGCTTGATTTGCTTGAACTTGTGCTATGAAAAAGTTGTAAGTTGCCATATGTTGTGCAGTATTAAGTAAAACTTTTACTATGACTTTCCCTAATTTTTATATATTGTGATTATAGTGGCTTGATTGCTTGAACTTATGCTATGCAATTGTTGTAAGTTGTCATATGTTGTCCAGTGTTAAGTAAAACTTTGACTATTATTGTATTGTTAGTTGATGGTAATATAAAGGTTTAAATAGGCTCTTAAGGCTAAGGAAGTTGGGTACTCATGTGCAATCACACCTGTTTGAATAATTGTGAAAAGGTACAATTACATGGAGTCTAACTTGTTGTTGTGCTAAAAAATTGGGAATTTGTGCAAAGCCTAGTCAAACACTTAGAATTTGTGTGGTTGTTGTTGACAAGGCTAAATTGCATATCAGGAAAACAAGGCTTGAGTCCGCATTAGAGAGGGTAGTTTAAAAAGGGATTTCTCTTGTAATTATGTTTTCTTGAAACTATATGTGTATAAAGTGGTGTTATTGGTCCGTTATAAAGCGGTTGAACTCATTGTTGGGAAATTAACAAGTCGTAAACGTGTCATCAATGGCATTACTGGTGTTAATGGGAGTTCAAAAATGAAACGTGTTGAAATTGGCAAAATCAGGGGGCTATTGTTTGTGCAACCATAGTAGTGTGAGGGTCGCTATAGCAACCATGCCACTATAGCAGTGCCTCTATAGCGACATGCATACCGCTATAGCAAATCGGGCGAGGCAGTGGCAGTGCCCTATTTTTCCCTATTTTTGACCCTCGTATTTAGCCTGTTTATTTTGATATTTTGAGTACAAAGCATTACATGAGTATAAAAATCGTATAAATTCCATAAAAACGTGTTCTATTATTAATGCAAAAAGGGAAATTAGCATCCATGTGTTGAAAATAAAAAAAGGAAAGTGAAATATCTAGTACATATCCCAAAATGGGGGCAACCCAATCAATCATCAAATAAAGGGGGGAGGGTAAAAAGGAACCTAGTTGTGTACCCTGTCAGTCGCGGGCTGCTAGGGCTGGGTCATCTCCTTCTGTATCACCCAGAAAGGAAACTCCCCCATGTCCTCCGGCTCCAACTGGGAAGATCCTGGTTGGGTGACACATACCCAAACATGACATTCATGGTCTTCCATATTTGGGCAAGCAAACGATCCCGAGAGTGCCTTTTCCTCCTCTCCTAGTCGAGCTCTCCACGGAGCGCTGCAATATCCTGGGCAGTATAAAGGGCTATACTACTGGAGGGGTCATGCTCCATGTACCTCCTAATCTCGGCCAAATCTTCCTCCAGCTGGATGTTACGGTTCGGGGGCTAGAACTGGGAGGGGGGGCCATTATCGTAGTCCTCGTCCTCATCAAAAACCTCCTCCACTGCTCTGCTACTCTCCATCCTACCCGCCTTCCTCTTATTTCTCTTTTAAGCTGAAAGCTCTCTCACCAAGAGAGGGTGAAAGTGAATGTCCATCTCCATCATCATATCATCTGGCTCCTCGGGTACTCTAGTCCGCCTGCACAACTCTGATACCAATCCAGGAAGGAAGGGAACCTTTTTGGTGCCCCGATAGAAGCCCCTCCACTAAATCATTATTAAGGACCTTACATTCAACCTAATGCCCATAATAGTGCAGGTCACCACCAGAGCCCGAGGGTAGGTCTCGTCGGTAATATTATTCGACGAAGGAATCCTCTAGGTCACCAGGTTTAGCCATCTCCTAGTATTGGTTGAAAACTAAAGACTGGTAACACCCTCGGTGGAAGGCCAACAGATCTACTCCCTAAACTTCTCTAAAACTAGTGTGTTCTACAGCTATGTCATGTTTATCTCTCAGGCCTTGGCCATGTAGCCTTAGAGATATGGGGCACTCCGAGCACCTAATTGAATGTACGTGCATTAATCGGGACATCCACTCTAGAAATGGATGGTAGGGTTGGGGCAATACCAAAGTACAGTAAGGAGTATAGCATAGAACTCTCTTACCAAGCCTGAGACTCCATCAGGGGGAGCTACCACTAGTGGGACCCAACCGAACTCTTGCAGTCGGTTGTAGAATTTTGGTGCCTTCTCCTCCATCCTCCTTATGTTGAAGCCTTACTCATTGCAAAGCCCCATCTACCAGTATTCACGGTATCATTTTTGACTAGCTTTATTAGGAAATCTTTCGTAGGCAGAGTCAATATCTTGTTTTCCGGCCATTGTAGATGTTTAACCTGCAAAATTCGACAAGGGAACTCATTAGAAAACATCAGGCTTCAGAAAAGGAGTGAACTAAAAAGTTTAAAAATTTTCAGCCTTTGGCAGCCGCCTCCCGCTATAGCGACGTGCATATGGCTATAGCAACATTGCTATAGTGGGAATTTCATATGACCTTCATCATCCCCAGCAGTCAGGGGGTGCAAAAAATGGCGCCCCTTGACTCAAAACCACCACCCCCTTTTCAGTTTTAGACTCAGATCAGTTTTCCAAAAGTTCCTTAGAACTATTTTACACTAAAATTCAGGCATGGTAACTCCTAAATCATGACCAAATCATCAATTCAAACCAAAAAAGAACCCTTCGCATTCTCTGCCATTTTAGGCTCTTTTAGCCTGCATACTTCGAGTTTCTTATGCTCAAAACGCAATAGAAGCGTTGTGAATGTAAGAGAGGTAACCATGCTTTGAAATTTCGACTCCACCAAGTCCAAAAATTGAAATATGGAATCCCAACCCAAAACCCATTCTATTCAATGTAATTCGAGCCAAATGCATGTATTTTAACAACTAATGAAATAATAGAGGGTAAGGAATCAAATGTAACCTTGTTTCAGCAGCGAGAGCAAAGTGATTGGGAGAGGGAAAAAGTGTTTTTTGAGTAAAAGGAGTGAAATGGGCAAGGAACCCATTTTTCCTATCCTTAAACTGCTTAGCGACATGAGCTGCTGAAGTGATGCCACTATAGCGGGGTCGGACCTTGGGTTCTAAAAAAATTTTGTGTTTCAAATTTTTTTTTAAACACCCTATCAGATGTTCGTAGTTTGATGAGTTTTTGGGTATTTCAAGCATGTGGAGAATGGGTTTCTTTTTTTTGCAGCATATGAGCATGAAGAAACTATTCCAGTTAGACTGGTGATAGGGTTTTGATACTAGTAGTTTAGTGAATTGAGGTTTAGGTATTTGTGTTTCTGTAAATTTGTTGGGTATTTCAATTCCAGATTAGAATCTAGGTATCGAAAATTAGTTGCTTACGATCTCGAGGAAAGGGTGAATTTCAAAAATCTAGACTCAGACCATTCCTTCTTTTTGATCATTTAGGGACAAACGATAGGTAAATTGGTATCTGTTATAGTGACCAAATCCATCGTTACTAGGAAATACCTCGATATTAGTGCAGAGTAAGAATATTATTCGGATTTTATTAGTTGACTTATGTGGGGCCACGTTTGTTATAATTATAGAATTAAAAGAAATTGATCTGGCTGACGTCAGCCCACTATAGTAGGATTTATTTTGCTATAGCAGTGCGCATGCCGCTATAGCGACATGACACAGACTAGAACACCCACTTAAGTAGGTTTTATTTCTTTTCTCTACTTAGGTTGAAATAAATAATGTGGGAGGCTCCAAAAATCCTTAGGTTTGCTTCCCATGTCTTAAAACCATAGAGAAGAGGGAAAAGGGGTGAGGATGGGTGCAAATCCATGGATTTTTAAGGATTAACGTGACCGCGATCTTGGTAAGGTTGGATTTCACATTCGTTCATTCTATAGTTGGTTGACATCTAGGTAAGCTAAGGTTAAATTGAGTAGCATAGACCTGGGTTAGAGAGAATAAATGTAGCATAGATTTACGTGAGATTACATGTATAGGCCTTTGGGCAAGGAGTTGGATGGATAAAAATCAGTTAAAGTCTGGGTAGAGTACGGGTATGGCTCTTTGTATAACTTATCATGTTATGTTATGCTTATGCTATAAACTGAGGGTTCACTATTGTAGACCTATACTTGGGGTAGTGGAAAGGACAAATTATCGGTTATTAGTTAAGCCTTAGGAGAAAAGTGATACTACCAGGTAGGGTGTGGATGAGCTTCCGAATAATCTAGGGTGGTAATCCATATTATCATATAGGACGAAGCATTGGGGTATGAGGCATGATTAAGGCCCTAAATGATAGTTTCTGTGATTGTATTGTAGTTTAATCCAATTTGTGTTATATGTGCATGTTAACTACTTTGCAGTGTGCCTTGTTAGTGCAAGTTGTTTGGTGTGGTCAATGCAAAGGATTTTACACTATTGTATGATTTTGACCTACCTTATTTCTAAATGTGGAATGTTTTGGTAATTGGGATATTCTCATGGGATTATTGCTAAAGCAAGGTTGGCAGACATTTGTGTTTAGGATTTTAGTACATGGATGGAAATTATCCCCTGCAGGTCATTACTAGAGCGTGGATGCATCATCCAGAGCATGTATGTACGAGGGTCAGGTAAGTTTGACATTTCCATGAGTGAACCGGTGAACATATTTATATGCTTGATATATTTGGGATTTTTTTGTGGTTCGAATTCTTGTCATGTACCATGGGATTCTTGTTATTGGAGTCATGGTTTGTTGACTTGGATATTGTTAGATTTAGGGTTGTTGACTTGTTAAGGTTGTCTAGACTTGTTGTCTCTTGACATGTCCTGATTTAGCTTAACTGAACTTGACTTAGTAATAATATGTGGATTGTTGATTGAATACGCTAAACTGCTTATTTGATTCTTAATGTGCTAGGTGTATGTTAGTTTTGAGCATGGATTAACTTATGGCACTATATTTTAGTTAAGTGTGGTCTGCTTACACCGTGGTGATTTATTTCTTATTGTGGTCTGACTCGTTATAGTGCTCAGGCGGCGGATTGGCCAAGGAGGGTCGGGTTAAGTAAGTAGTTCTATGTCAACGGGATAGGGAGAAGGTCGGGTGTATGTTATGCGTTAAAGCAGATCTAATGTTTGGGAGGCATAGTGGACAGGTTATATGTCTGAATGGGTCTTCTACTGGTATGCTAGGTGACTTATTAGGATCTTGACTTAGGTTTAGGGTTTTCCCCTATAGTAGTTGGGTTCTTTACTTAATTAAAGTCTTCTGCTTGACGTTACGAAATTTAATTAGGTTCCGAAATATACGGGATGTTACATTCTTCCCCCCCTAGAAACATTCGTCCTCGAATGTTAACGACATCTCCTCAAGGTTAACAAGTACATCTTTGTGATAACATATACATATACTTATTCACATAAGCTTATAAATACTTACTTGTCATTTCCATTCCGTGTGAAACAAATACGGGTACTTTGACTTCATCGTTTCTTTTGCTTCCCACGTGATTTCTTCTACTTGTTGGTTCCTCCAAAGTACCTTTACGGTGGCCACATCTTTATTCCTCAATCTCTTCACTTGCCTGTATAGAATAGCAACGGGTATCTGTTCATAGGTAAGATCTTCCATAACTTGTACATCTTCAATAGGAGTGGTACGAGATGGATATCATATACACTTTCGAAGCATCGAAACATGAAATACGGGGTGGACTGAGGAAAGTTCTTGAGGTAGTGCTAATTCATACGCAACTTGCCCAAATCTGCTAATGATTTCATATGGGCCTATATAACGTGGACTCAATTTTCCTTTCTTTCCGAATCGCATTACCCCTTTCATCGGTGACACCTTCAAAAACACCTAATCACCTATGGAGAATTCGAGCCCTCTTCTTCTAACATCAGCATAGGACTTGTGTCGACTCTGGGCCATTTTTAATCGCTGCTGAATCACTTTAACTTTATCCATAGCCTGATGAACAAGATTTGGCCCTAGTAAGGCAGTTTCACCTGCTTTAAACCATCCGATTGGTGATCTACATTTTCTGCCATACAAAGCTTCATAAGGTGCCATTTTAATACTTGAATGATAGCTATTGTTGTAATCAAATTCAATAAGAGGCAAATGGTTGTCCCAACTGCCTTGAAAATCTAACGTGCAAGCTCGTAGCATATCTTCAAGCGTTTAAATAGTACGTTCTGCTTGTCCATCTGTCTGAGGATGGAAAGTCATACTCAGATTCACCTATGTACCCAGACTCTGCTGAAAAGATCTCTAAAAATGCGCAGTAAATTGTACTCCTCTATCTGATATAATGGAGATTGGAATCCCATGTAACCGTACTATCTCTTTCACATACAATCTTGCATAATCCTCCATTGTATAGGTGGTCTTGACTGGTAGGAAATGCGCTGACTTGGTAAGCCTGTCAACTATAACCCATATAGAATCAAATTTCCACAGTGTACGAGGCAAACCTGTGATGAAATCCATATTAATCATATCCCATTTCAAGACTGGAAGAGTGATACATTGTATGTAACCTCCTGATTTCTGATGCTCGACCTTTATTTGTTGACAATTTGGGCACTGAACGACAAATTCTGCAATGTTCTTCTTCATATTTCCCCACCAATACATTTCCTTTAAATCATGGTACATTTTAGTAGCACTCGGATGAATAGAATAGCGCGAATGATGCGCCTCTGTCATAATTTGTCTCCTCAGCTCATCTATATCTGGTACACATACTCTACCTTAGCATTGAAGCACCCCCTTCTTGTGTAAGATCAAATGCCTTTGTCAAATTTTGTTGTACATTTTCCTTTAGCTGTAATAAAATAGGATCTGCAAACTGTTTCTCTTTCACTTCAGCTATCAATAAAGATTCTGCTGCATTTTGTACAATAACTCCTTTATCTGAGGATTCAAGAAGACGAACCCCCAAACTGGCTAATTGATGTAGATCCTTCACTAACTATTTCTTTTCCGTCAATTGGCCACTAATGACTCCTGTTGCCTTGCGGCTCAATGCATCAGCTACCATATTTGCTTTACCTAGATGATATAGAATATCAATGTCATAATTTTTCAATAGTTCAAGCCACCTTCTTTACCTTAAATTGAGTTCCTTCTGCTTAAAGATATATTGTAAACTTTCGTGATCAGTATAGATATCAACATGAACTCCATACAAATAATGACGCCATATCTTTAAAACAAATACCACTGCTGCTAATTCGAGATCATGTGTGGGATAGTTTCTTTCATGTGGCCGCAACTGTCGTGAGGCATATGCTATGACATTACCGCGCTGCATCAATACATATCTGAGGCCAACCCCGGAAGTATCACAATACACTGCATAGCTTTCGGTACCTTCGGGAAGTACTAAAACTGGTGTGGAGGTTAATTTATCTTTCAACTCTTGGAATCTTCTCTCACACGCATCATTCCACTGAAATTTAACTGCTTTATGTGTAAGCTTTGTTAACGGTGCAACAATGGAGGAAAAACCTTCCACAAATCTTCTGTAATAACCTGCCAATCCAAGAAAACTACGAATCTCTGTGGGTGTCGTAGGTCTTGGCCAATTTTTCACCACTTCAATCTTCTGTGTATCAACCTGTATCCCTTTATCTGACACAATGTGACCCAAGAATGCGACGGAGTTTAACCAAAACTCACACTTAGAGAACTTTGCATACAACTTACGCTCACGGAGAATCTGTAACACCTACCGTAAGTGATTAGCATGGTCCTCTGGTGATCTTGAACAAACCAGGATGTCATCTATAAATACCGTCACGAACATGTCTAGAAATGGCTTAAACACCCTATTCATCAAATCCATGAACACAACTGGTGCATTTGTTAGTCTACATGACATAACTAAAAATTCATAATGGCCATACCGTGTTCGGAAAGCTGTCTTGGGTACATCTTGTTTTCTAACTCTGACTTGATGGTAACCCGACCTCAAGTCAATCTTTGAAAAATACTTGGCACCCTGTAACTGATCAAATAAATCGTCAATTCGAGGGAGGGGATATTTGTTATTGATCGTTACCTTATTCAATTGTCGATAGTCGATGCACATTCTCAATGCAAATCTTTACGCATTGGCCTGATGAAACCCTTATCTAGCAAATCTTTCAATTGCTCCTTCAATTCACGCAATTATGCTGGAGCCATTCTATATGGGGGAATAGAGATAGACTGAGTGCCTGTAATCACATCAATACCAAACTCTACTTCCCGTTCTGGGGGCAACCCTGGGAGATCCTCTAGAAATACATCAAGAAATTTGTTAACCACTGGAACCGACTGAGGGGTTAGTGGTTCCACTTCAGTATCTTTCACTCGTACTAGGTGACATATCTAACCCTTAGCAATCATTTTCCTGACTTTCAGATAAGAAATAAATCTTCCTCTTGGTGCCCCTACATCACCTTTCCATTCAAGAATATTCGTTCGTGGAAAATGAAAATGTACCTTCTTGGCCCGACAATCTACCATGGCATAACAAGAAGCCAACCAATCCATACCCATTATCACATCAAAATCCACCATGTCTAGTTCAATGAGATCGTCTAGTGTATCATGACCACACACAGTTACCACACAATTATGATATACTCTTTTTGCAACAATATATTCACCAACCGATGTAGACACTTCAATTGACTTAGTTAATAATTCTGGTGCCTTTGCAAATTTTGCAGCAATCAAGGGAGTAACATATGACAATGTAGAACCCGGATCAATCAATGCATATACATTATACAAAAATATGGATAATGTACCTGTGACGACATCAGGAGAAGCCTCCGAATTCTGTCGGTCCACTAAAGCATAAGTGTGATTCTGGACCCCACTAGTATTGGTTGCTCCTCTGGCACCTCTACCACGACCAACAGACTAGACACCTCGGCCTAAAGAAGGAACGGATGATGATGATGGAACAACCAATCTTGCCGGTCGTGCCATACTACCTCTGCTTCTCTGGGGACATTCTTTCATCATGTGCCTCGTCATACCGCACCAAAAGCAAGCATTTGTCCCCAACCGACATGTACCTACATGAATACGTCTGCAGTGCTGACACTGCTGACGGGAAAAACCTGTTGCCTGTGATTCGTGAACCCCACTACCCTGCCCAGATGGACCACCTCTAGACCCTCAAAATTGAGAGTGAGAACCTGCTGTGGAATAAGAGAATGATGGTCTAGGCAGTCTGGGAAACATCCGAGGCCTAGATTCTCCTTGGGACATCATAGATTGTCCCATAGGCTAGCCCTTTTGGACTGTCCTCTGTCAGATTCATGTGCCCTTCTTCTCTGTCTTTGATCTTCCCTTTTCTGAGCGAAGGCCTGTATTCTGGCTATCTCCATATCTTTGTTCAAGGCAGCAATGGTGCAGTCCCTTACCAAATATGGCTCTAATCTATCAACATATCGATGTACTCTATCCGTCATTGTGGCTACCACATTTGGAGCATATCGAGCCAAGGAATTAAACTGCAAACTGTATTCTCTAACACTCAAATTCCCTTGTTGAAGATTTAAGAACTGATCCGCATGAGCCTCTTAGATCTCATAGGGAAGAGAGTGATCAAGGAATGCTACTTTAAATTCTTCCCAATTTGGTGGCATTGCACCGATACCATGAGACTTCTTCCAATCTTCATACCACAATATCGCTTCACCCTTCAATCTATATGCCGCAAGTTCAACTGTTTCAACCCCAGTCACGTGCATAACTTCTAGAGCCCTCTAAATTTGATCCACAAAATCCTGTGGATCTGCTTTCGGATCTGACCCAGTGAATATAGGAGGGTCCAGTTTCAAAAAATCCTGTGTTCTGTGACTCGCCACTTTAGCCGCATCATCCTCATTTGTCGTTGGACCAGCTCGTCCTTGACTTTGTGTCGCCACTAACTGAGTTAACATATGTACTGCATTTCTTTGATCCTGATCTGTGGCATTCATTGGTGGTTCTGCGGGTACTTCTCTACCGACTGGCTCTTCCGGAACTGGAAAAGTAGAAGAAGACCGCGATGAAATTTCAGCATTTGCTCCACCTTGACTAGCTTGGTCAGGTGGTAATCTACTCATTCTTTCTCCAGCAGGCATATCTAACTGCTTGCCTTTACCTCTACCTCTTCTTGTGATCGACATTGTTACTATATCAAAAAAAATCAATTCCAATGGTTAGATACGATTCCACTTACCACATTGGCTCTATTGCACGATCTAGAAGTGAAGAGAAGAAACAACATTCTAAATGTCCCGTAGCCTCCTACTTATAAATGTGGTGCACAACACATCGATAAGTAAGACTCTACTCAGACACGGCTTTGTAGACACCCTTAGAATGACCTGCTCTGATACCACTATTGTCACGCCCGAGTCCCATTGGGACGGATTGGCACCCATAGCCGATAAGGCCCGAGAGAACCAAACTTTACTTCTATTCATTCATATGCATGACATAGGAAACACCACTATCACGTATGAACATAAATGGTCAATAACGGAAATCATGGAACATGTGATATATATATATATACATATATGAAACTTGGCCGTTGAGGCCATCAAGTCAAAAATGACATGTATCTTCTTACATTCATACACCCATGTACGTCTACAAAAGCTTCTAACAGATGCATTTACAAGACCAATTGAAAGTCGGGACTAGTCCCCGCTTTATACAACATGTACAATACTCAAAACACATGCACAACTGTGACTCAGAGAAGCCCCGAACTAACTGGAGCTCACCAATGTTCCGCAAACAACTGACAACCTACTGTGGAGGCCTACTAGCACCTGCGCCTGCAGTAAGTAAGGTAAGTCCCACAAGGGACGTCAGTACGAAGAATGTACTGAGTATGTAAGGCTCAAATAAAATTGTATGAATCATAAATACGTCAATGAACTCAACTACAAATGAATAACCAATATGGATAAGTCATCATTCTGTGTTTTGGGAACCATTTAATATTGCTTTCATTACTTTCTTTGCTTCTATGCTTATTCATCTTTGCCTGTGACCTGTGATACCCGAGCCCCGACTGAACAGTGGGTTTTTTTAACATAACATAACATTATGTTGGGATCGGGTCGATCTAGGCTTATGCCTCTACAGCTACCACCCATAAATCAATACATCGGGCTTGGCTCGAGCGAGGTTATTACCTCTAGAGCTGCCACCCATAAACTCATATCTCAGGTTCGGCTCGAGCTAGGTTATTACCTCTAGAGCTACCCCCTGTCAGGATCGGTCTGAGCTAGGCTTACGCTTCTAGAACTGTCCCCTGATCCAATAATCTTGGGATCGGCTTGAACTAGGCTTACGCCTCCAAAGCTACCACCCATACTCAATCATTAACCACATATGCATTACTTCATTCTTTACTTTTGCAATTGATACAATGATAGTCATACATTATTTGAAACTTTGGATCAATAATCAATGAGTAAGAGACATGTGAATAAATGTTATTGAAAAACATAACATTATTGGAAACATGGGACCTTTGGAACCTTAGTCGATGAATACGAGACATGTGACTCACAATTGTTCAATGAATAGGAAACATGTGACAAACAATAATGGATACCCGGAAATAGGATACCTTAGAACATTTTGGATTGGAACAACTCATATGTCAATGAATCTACTATGCTGCAGAAGGATACAGATAAAATAACCTTACATACCTTTACTTCCAAGTATGAATACACAAGCCTATATATAAACATAATAGTCCAGGTCTTTCCTTACATTTCACTCTACAATACAAGTACATAACGGAGCTTACGTTAACCACTAGTTATCGTAAAGTGTATAAGATGACAACAAACTATATGACTGTCGTATAACATCATTTCACCCTTTATAATACAATACACTGCATCATCATACCAAAAACACCACAACATTCCACATATTGAGCAAAACATCATACATCAATAGCATTTCACACCACATGTACCCTCTATGCTTCCTCATTATCATTCCGTCGCAATTACCCAATCATCTTGCCTCATAACAACTTATGAACAATAATATAGTCCAGCATACCTCCATACGACCCTTTAAAGTCATTAAAACGACACCATACGTTGATAATTTCATCCAAAAAGGGTATAGGGGCCTTCAGGGGTCAACTAGATGCGAAAACTTACAAAATCGAACTTGAGGCTGACCTGCGAAGCCACCTTCGCACGCAGGTGGCTGAGGTGCACCCATAGGTGGCTTTTGGCAGATGCCAGAGATACCTGCGTTGGCATTTGTGCCCGTAGGTGCCCTCGTCTGCGGAAGCGGATGCCCGTTTTGGTCCAAATTGGTCTCTTTTGGGTCTTTTAATGCAATGAATGGTCCATGATCATAACTAAACTTATTTTGACATATTTTTGATCATCTTGAATGCTAAAAATCATCCATGGTCTCACAACACACATAAACAACACCCAAAACTACACTTCTTGGTCAATACGTCACCAAATCCATAACCGATTTCACCATAACAATTCCAAATATTATACACAAGGATAAAACAAGTTAAGGCCATAGTCATATCTCACATGTCAATATTGAATCCATCAAGTTCACTTTCTTCAAGACTACAAGTTTATTTCCAAGTTTACAAGGCAAAACCCCTTGCCGATATAGCAAACATGCAATATTACACACATAGTGAATTCTCAATACATCACTAACATAACCAACATCATATAAGCACCTTCCCATGCACATAATATATTAAACCATGAGCACAAACACTTACCAAGTCTTGCAAGTTGATGATCTTGGCCAAAGGAATGAGGGCTTAGGGTTCTTGAGAGCAAGAAAATGTTGTGAATATTCTAGAAAAAGCATGAGAGTCCAAATGAATTAAAAATCTAATTTTCTTGCTTTATATAGCCCCTCAAGTCACTCTTATCCCCTTCTTAGCATTAAATGCAAGGTTTGGTTGGTCAAATGGAAGAATGGGTCACTTTTCCCCATTGGGCCATGTCTTTTTACTCTATATTTTGGGCCTCAATTGAGCCCAATGGCTCAAGCCCAGATTTTTACATGCCTAATTCCTCAAAACTCCCATGTTTACTTAATTCCATGAATGTTACGAAATTTAATTAGGTTTAAAAATATACGGGATGTTACATAATAATTTAGCATAGCTCAAATGATAGTAGATAAAATAAAAACAAAATATAATCCCAAAATATCCAAAGAATCAACAATTATGAGTGACTCTAAGTCAAACTGACATTCATTCATTTCTTTCAAATCAATTTTTCACTGCTTCCATGAACTATGAGATGTATGAATATGCATGAAACAAAAGTGAAGTGAAATAAGATGCAATAGACATTTCTAACGTCTCAAACTCAGAGTTAAACCATGAACACAAGCTATAAGCCTCAACATCAAAACTAATGATCTAAGTCCCATATAATCATTACAATATAAGCCTCTAATAGGGCATTACAATGATAATCCATCTCATTTAGTATTAAAAATAAACAACTTTTCCTAACCCATAGCATGATTTATACGATAAGTCCCCACCCAAGCAAAGTTCGAAGAAAGTTAAGTTATAACCTACTTCAAAGACAATACACAAGTCTTTGAACAATCACAAACTAGCCTTCCTCTTTTGAGCAGCCTCATAATGCTCCCAATCTATCAAAACTAGGTAATACACGTAATACAGGTCCAACGATATCCATATTACTAAGGTTCCAAATAGGGTAAAAAAATCAACACCTATATTATAAGGAAAAAACTAGAATTCTATTTAAAAATCATTATACCCATAACTTAAAGAGTTCAAATCTGAAATTTCATTAAAAATGAGCTTTAAAGGATAAACTACTAATTCTTAACTTTACCGAGAAAATTCCAAATTTTAAGTTGAAAAATAAAGATTTTGAGGTGAAATCATGAAATAATAATTGGGAGATGAAGAAATATACATTTAGTAACTTACCAAAGGTTGAAATCTAAAATGTCCCCTTTTGATTCTCCCCAAAATGAGTTTGAAAGCACCAAAAATCAAGTTATGGGGTTTATCACTGAAAAAGATATTTTTATACTGTCTAGGTGTAATCCTTCATCGCGATTGCAGGGCTACCATCACAATTGCTACTTAAAACGACATGGACCCTTCACAATCACGACGGTCAATTCACGAATGCGAAGACCAAATTAGGCCTACTCTTACCAGGCTCAAATACCCTTCGCGATAGCGTGCCCTCCATAGTGATCACAGTGACCAGGATTCCTAACCCTTCACAATCACGAGAGAGCCTTCACTAATGAAGTAAGGGGATATGCTTGCACCAGAAAGAGCAACTGATAACAAAACAAAGGTTCAAAACTTCCCAATAAGACCCTCTGGATTCGTTTAGAACCGCATAGAAATAAATTGACTATGCTACTAGGCTAAATTCGAGGTTCCAGAATCAATTGAACCATCAAAATCACCAACGGAGGTCTTTAACATCAAATATAGGTTAAACTTTTCAATATCTCGTCTAAACACTTAAAATCACCATAAAATTCTCAAGATCTAAACTAACTATGCTATTAACCTAAAAATGATAATTTAGAGCAGATGTAATTAATGAATTCTCATACAATGCCTAAAACACCAAATATTGACCGAAGTCAACTCTACTAACTTAAAAACCTTACAAAATAAAAAACTTGCACAACCCCAACCAAACACCTCTGGTACTGAGCCACTGACTCTCGAAACTCACAAATTTCATAAAGCAACTACTGGAAGGGTTAAAATAGCAAAAATGCATAAAATTCCAAAAATTACTATACAAGTTGTTACACGCCTCTTCTTTTCTCTTTTATAATATCAAAGGGAGAGATAGGAGCACAAGACTCAGAGGTAGCTATCATAAGACTGCAGATAGTAAGGGGAGATAAATTAAATAGGTAAGATCTCTTAATCTCTTGTGATTCTCATCATAAAAAAGGTAGATTGTTAGCTTCTGCATACTTTTAATGATAATAAACTAACTTGAAAACCTATGATGTAGTAAGAAGAAAAAAAAGTAAAGGACGTACTCAACTATACAAGGAAATAAAGGAAACAAATTAGGTATAATTTGTGCTCGATGCTATATAAGGAAGGAAGATCAATACTCATTGCTACATAAGAAAGGAACACAAGCAAGAAGATTCCAAAGTACAAGATCAGAAGAAGAATGGAAGAAGAATTAGAAGCAAAAGGCATACTCAACTATATAAGGAAAGAAAGAAAACAATCAAGGAAGTTTGGTACTCAATGCTATATAAGAAAGAACGATCAATGCTCGACACTACAC
Organism: Capsicum rhomboideum; assembly: GCA_031232105.1. Taxonomy (NCBI): domain Eukaryota; kingdom Viridiplantae; phylum Streptophyta; class Magnoliopsida; order Solanales; family Solanaceae; genus Capsicum; species Capsicum rhomboideum. The sequence continues at coordinate 61,663,704 of CP124718.1, forward strand.
AAGAAAGGAAAACAAGCAAGAAGATACAGATTGCAAGATAAAAAAAATAGTACTCAACTATACTAGAAAAGAAACTAATACCTACGGATGTATCAAATATGGACTTATATTTTCAATCTAGGATTATTATCATTTCCCCAGTAGAGGAAATTCCCTTAGGTTGTCCTTAAGAGAAAATCTCCACACAAATAAGTCATCATGATGACCTCTAAGTCAAAAATCACTACCAAATCAAGAAAATATGATTGAGCCTTAAATTCAGGAATAATAGAAACAATCATCACAAAATGAATTTAACAAATAATTAGGGCAAAGAGATTTTCTCCAATAAAGGTCAAAATAAAGTACCTATAAAAACATATCAAGATCAAAAGAACATGTGTGCAAATTCACTTGAACAAAAATGATACTCGTTTTTTTATCTTACAAAAAACATAATAATTATTATAGTTTGCTAGTGAACACAAAACAAAAATAGTGATTAGTAAGAATTATACAAGTAGTGGATGTAACCAAAGAAGAAATATGGAATTGCTGAATTAAGAGAACACAATCAATATGTACACTCAAGTTCATTCTTTTTTTTTAAAAAAAAAAGCCATGCAACCCACTTTATTTCCAAAACAAAAATATTAAGTCTAAGACCAAAAACTCAAATCCAAACAATAAAAAAGGAAAGACAAAATATCTGCCAAGAACAAAAAAACAAAAAGGAAATTACAGATAGAAAATGGAAGACTCTAGAGTTTCACCTTTACATCTTCATCGATCATCATCCCTTTTGAAAAATCAGATGAACAGTGTGGCTTCATTGAATCGGATATAGGTTGAGGATACTTGTAGCCATTTAGTTCATTACTGAAATAGCAGAATGCAATCTCATTGAGCTCGGAGTGATTTCACAAAAAATTTCAAAGAATCTTTTAAACTCCATAAATTCAAGCACTAAAGAAAACTTCTTCAACACATTGAGTGCGGATCTAGTGATTAAATTCTTAAATACCTATATTTATCATAGTACGCACCTGAAAATTTAATTACTAATCCTCTATGTCCTCCATCTTTGACAGGTTGAGATCAGGGAGTTGTTACCACTGTTAAGAGTTGAGAACATAGAGGATCTATAACCAAACCTTCAAGAAAACATAACATCTGGGCACAATCAAACCAAGAGGCACAGTGTCTAACATGTCGAAACTCTCTATTCACCGGTCTATCCAAACATACAAAAGCATGAGGAAGAGTATAGGTATATATACAGGTCAAAATCTTATTCTTGAGAGCTGACATGTGTTCAATATTAATTGCATCTTTGTGTTTGTTGAGACTATCATTTACTGTTGCTTTGGTCCTAGTATTCATGCTTAGCTTTTCCTAAATGTTGATTCTTGTAACCTGAAATTTCTATTTTGATGTTTCCTAATTCTTAGATTAGGACATTAACTCTTATCTAATTAAAGAATCTATTTTACTTGTGATGGCATCTCATATAAAGTAGAGTAGGTTATAGTTCGTAAACCTGCAAAAGAGAAGATAATGTTAGCAAATAATCTGCAAGCATATTGCCTTCTCGATATGTATGTTTCACCACCACCACCACATTTTCTCTCAATTCGTTATTGATACAAGATCAAGTCCACAATATGAAGATTTCAGTAACAACAACAAGAAGACCCAAGAAACACAAGATTAACAAGTTAAACAACAATGCTAGTGAATCGACCCCACTGCCCAACACGGCTTCACTAGACTTCAAGATCTCAAACACAACAACAACAAGATAATAAAAAGATAGTTAACTTGACATATAATATTCAAGAGACTAAGAACCCTAACATCAAGAAAGGACCCTAAGACTAATGAATATAAACACCAAGTTCTTACTTAGACCAAGAGGAACTCAATGACCTCAAGATCCTTGTTTCTAGCCAAAATATAACACAAGTGTCTCTCTTCTTGTGGGCTGTTTTGAGAGAGAGAGAGAACCTAAAATATTACAAGTCTTGTGATTCAAAATATTAATGGAAGAACTACTCAAATAACCCTAATATGTTCTATTTATATTACAAGGCAAAATGAAGCAAAATGACTAGCTTGCCCTTGTCTAGGCTGCCACCCCTTGGAGTGTAAGTTTATTACACTTCAAGGTCCCACTTCACACTTAAAAACATTTAGATCCTTTGGAGGCTCAATGACCAACTCACACACGGCCATTTACATGAACAAGGCTTGGAGTTTTTGTAATTCCCGAGCTTGGCTTCGTATGAAAGGTCGTGTACTTGTGGAGCTTGTCCCATCCGTATCAGTTATTCCTTTTAACTTCCATCACAATGCCCCATGGTACCTCCAAAATTCCATCCAAGATATTCTTAAGAACTAATGAGTCTGTTTCCAATACTAAAGGAACCAAATTATTTCTAATAAAATGCTCCAAACCCCTCATCAATTCTACAACCTTAGTTATTAAATTTGGTCCATCTTTCAGCCTTGTTGATTCTGCATAAACAAAGTTACCTTCCCCATCCCTAACACAAAAGGCTGCTAAACTTAAACCAGGATTTTTTTTGGATGCACCTTCTGAATTGCACTTATAGAAATCCAACTCCGACAACTTCTAGTGCACAATATTATAATCAATACTAGGTGAATATTATTCAGAAAATCTATCATTGGCCAAGTTAAAGGTATATGAACCAACCAAGGATATCTTAATTTATCCAATTAACAGATATTTTTGTTGACCTCCATTATCATTGCATTAAAGGACATCTTTCCCCAATGAGTAATTGTGTTTCTCCTTTTACATTTCAGCCATAAAATTAGGATAGGAATGGCCTCATAGAGATGCCTAAGCTTAGAAGAACACTTAATATTCCACCACTTATAAATAGTGTCTTTCACCTGAAAAAAAGGACCTTGGACTCCAGCTGCATTATCAAAACTCCACCAGATTCTAGATGTCATAGAACAAGTAATAAAAAGTGTTCCCAAGTTTCTAAAGAACCATCTCCAGAGCAACAATACACGACCTCATTATCAGACCCTATTTTCCTAATAAAATTACCCATTGAATGCCTTTTTTTAGAAATCTCCAAAAGATGGAGTTTTGGAAAGGCATACTTTTTATCCAGACTTGCTAGTAGATATCCATATTATTCCCTCTATTTCTCAACCAATCCCAAGAACTCCTTACTGAGAACTTGCCTGAGCTTGTGAGCATCCACTTAGGATTGTCCCACTTATCTGAAGCATCTTACATCCCAATCTCTTTGATTATGTGATTACCAACATCTTCTGGGAAGATTTGAAACAACAGTTCTTCGTTCCATTCTCCATTCCACATCAATTGAGATAGATCATCAAATTCTCATTAAAATTATAAAAGATTGGAAGAACATACTATAGGGCACCAAGTTGAGACTAGTTATCAAACCAAATGCTTGAGTGCCCACACTTTGGTTCCCATTAATTCTGTTGATCAATGTTATCCCCAGCTTCGAACATAAGATTCCAAGTCTGAGAGCCCCCTTTCCATTCCACTACTTAAGGTCTATGTCTTTTACATTATTTATTTTACATGAATATTGTCCATAAAAAAATTTTGGTCCAAAAAATCCATCATAATTTAGCAAAAAGAGCTTTAAAAATATCAAAGATAGATCTCAAACCCAAACGTCGTTCCTTCATGGGTAAACAAATATCAGACCAAGTGTTGCATCCAAATGCACACGTAAGTGTATGCGGTCATACAAGTAATATAGGATTAAAAGTTTAGATATCGTATCCCCAGAGACTTGTCAATTAATTATTTACTAAATTAGACTACTACTAATTATTTATTCAAGAGATAGATTCCAAGATATGTTTTTAAACTAACTAAACCAAAAAGAAAAAGAAAAAAACTAATGAAAAATTAACTTAGAAGAGAGCAGATTTTACGCAATCAATGAATGAATTGATCTAGGATTATGAATTCACTAACAATCATGTCGAGTATCAATTTAATCAACATATTTCATTATGAAGTTATTGATTTAAGGGGTTGATTATATGATCATGGTCTTTCGAGAGTCTAATAGTCTATTCTGATTGACCTCACAACTACATCGTTGAGCAGGGATATATCAACCCAATTCAAATGCATTTATATATCTTCCCATTTTGTAACCAAGTAAGGCGATCTAGGTATATTCCTATCCTAACCACAAATCAATTCCTTATTTGCTAAAGAAGAGATCGTACTCCATATATTCTTCGTTCTATCTCATTGATTCTTCTTTTGAGTTCACAATAAGAATATAAATTTATTTTAATGGTGGCTAAGCATTAAAATAGTAAGCACAAGAATATAAGAACAATCAATATGATAAACAAATACTCACCGAATTAAAAATTACTCAACAATTATGTAGTTAGCTATCATAATCCTAGTAAGAGAAGCTTAACTCCACATAGACATGGAGAAATTACAAAAAATAGTCCAAAGAAATATGTAAAAATAAATAATAATGGAGAAGAAAAGATAGAACCAATATTCTCCGGCCTCCACAATGGCTCCTAGCTCTCTCTAGGTCAAAAGTTGTGTAAACACTGATTTTATAAGTATTTATAGGTGTAGGAAAAAGCCTCAAATAAAATAACTAAGTCTAAAATAGACTGAAAAAATTAAAATCAGAGTCTTGCTTTCTCCGTGCTACGGAGGAATCGTGCACGGCTACTGGATTGGCAACAAGTGATGTATTTCAATTCAAGGGTTACTTTAGATTATTTTAATAAATTTGTTCCATTAAGTTGCCTGCTTGATTTTCTTTTATAATTTTTCTTCGTTAATTTATTTTAGCTCCAAATCGTTTCATCTTCACACCATTTTAATCCTACACATCAAAATATAATATTAAGCACAATCCATAAAAATCAATTCTCAAAAAGTATAAATAAAAATACTAAATGTGAGACAAATAATGACTAAAAATATATAAATTTGTCCTCATATCACCACCTCACACTTTGACTTTTGCTCATCCTTTAGAAAGCATTGAAGCTCATCTCAATAAATCAAACTAGGGACACCACCACTTTGGTTGATACAAACAATTAGGCCATATAAAAATTTTAAGACATTAAGTACACTTTCTGATCATTATGCAAGATATACAAAAAAAAAAACAAAAAAACCTCTAACCTCCCAACCTCAAAGATGGATTCTAACTCATCAAATTTAGGCTTGCTCGCCTATTTTTGTCAAAGAAAGCTAATAACATCACTTATGTATCATGAAATAAGTTCCCTCACAAGAAGAAATATTCCACACACTCAGTTACAAATATTGAATATAATTTAAGGACTTAGCATCAAAGAACAACTCTCGCACTCACAAAGAATTCACATGTAGGCACAAAGAACCATATGCTTGCCCATTATGTACATCTCCACTAATGAAGCATGCTCAAATAGAATCAAATAGGACTTTAATGGGTTGTAATATTGTCTACGGGATGGGTACAAAACCTATATAATAGTGACTTACACTTTCCTATGTACTTTGCACTTTTTTAGACTTCATTGCCCATTATTTCATTCTTTTATTTTTGGCCCTCTCGTCAATAATTGTTTTGCTAGTAATCTCATCTTATAAAAAATGCTCCAATTATTTTTTAAAAATAATTTTCTCTTCTTTTTGTTTTATTATGTCACATTCCTTCAACGAGGGCCCCTTCATCACTTTTCAGCTATCATTAGTCACCTTTTTACACTCAACCATCCCTTTTCTTCAGAATTAATAATATAACCATTCTATGCTACAGTGCTCAAGAATGCAGGGTGCAAAAATTTGGAAGCAAAACTATGGCTACCAACAAAAGGCTATAGGCTCAAAGGAGTTAACTAATAGTATAATATCTGAAAAGACTAAAATTTCACGAGACAAATCAAAGAAAGCCTATTATCATCTTTTAAATAGAGCAACACTTTTATTTTTCTTCAATAACATGCAGGGCAAGTTCTAGACTAGGATGTAAAACTTGTAATATATACAAGACCTCACCATACATGGTACAAGTAGCTATCAAGATAGATCAATTCCACTTCTAAGACAGACAGGGTCACAACAAACTATAAAATAAGAAAAGGCTATATACAGAGCCACAACCATGATCCTATGTGTCAGAAAGTCTGCTATTTTATTTACACTCCAAGCACTCACAAGAAAGTACTACTCAAGATCAGGCCAAAATCGCTAGTATCAAACAAGTCAAAAATGTGGTCTTTTCTTTCTCTCCGAAATAAATCATACAAATAATATTTACTCCTAAAAAATAAAAGATCCACGATTCAAAGGGACCCTTCTCTGAAAAGAACCGAAAAGAAAAATCAAGGTGGGTGAAGTATGCTCTAATAAAGACTGAAAAGCTAAAAATCCAACAAAAATTAATCTAATATAAAGAATAAATTTTTTTGTGTTCTAAAACTTTTTCAATTCTTTTTCTTTTTTTCTAAAGCAAGAAACTAAAAAAATAATAAATAAAAGAAAAATCCTATAGCATACTTCACCCTAAATAAATATCAGAAGATATCCCACCCCACATTTAAAATCATGTTTGTTCCCTAAAGTAATAAATAAAGTAAAATGACGGTAAAGATACTCCATAACGCCTTCTAGGGCCTAGCTAGCAGCATGTTTCTTCACTTTTCATCCAGGGTCGTACGAACCCCACACTTAAGCTCCAACATGCTCTTTTGCTTCAAATTTGGGTACTCAGATTTTCCCTAAATATGCAAAAGCAAAAACAACACCAAAAAAAAGTGACACTAAAAATAAATAAAAAGAATAAAAATAAGAAGCTACACTGCTACATATTGGGTTGCCTCCCAAAAAGCTCCTGATTTAACATTGCGGCACGACACCATTAAGTTCACCATTTTTCTTTCCATTTTGAGGATATAACATACACCGATAATGTCACGCCCCGAATCCCATCGGGACGGATTAGCATCCATCGCCGACATGGCCCGAGAGAACTAAGCTTTGCTTCTATTCATTCATATGCATTTCATAGGCAACACCACCATTACGTAAGAACATGAAAGGCGAAATACGGAAAACATGGAACATGGGACATATATATATATACATATGTGAAACTTGGTCGTTGAGGCCATCAAGTGAAAACGTCATATACAACCTTCCATTCATACACCCACAAATGTCTACAAAAGCCTCTACATAGACATTTACCAAAACCAACTGAAAGTCGGGATAAGTCCCCGCTTTATACAACATATACAACACCAAAACATATGTACAACTGTGACTCAGAGAAGCCCCGAACTAACTGGAGCTCACTAATGATCCGCAACAACTGGCAACCTACTGTGGAGGCCTACTAGTACCTACGCCTGCAGCAAGTAAGCCCCAAGAGGGGTCAGTACGAAGTATGTACCGAGTATGTAAGGCTCAAATGAAACTGTATGATAAGTAAATATGTCAATGAACTCAAATTCAAATGCATAACCAATATGGATAAGTCACTATACTGAACTTTGGAAACCATGTATTTTGCTTTCATTACTTTCTTTGTATCTTTAGTTCTATGATTATTCATCTTTGCCAGTGACCTGTGATACCCAGGCCCCGACTGAACAGTGGGTTTTTAACATAACGCGATGTTATGTTGGGATCGACTCGAGCTAGGCTTATTCCCCTAGAGCTGCCACCCTATGAATCAATATAGATCGGGATCAGCTCGAGCTAGATTATTACCTCTAGAGCTGCCACCCATACCAACACATCAGGTTCGGCTCGAGCTAGGTTATTACCCCTAGAGCTGCCCCCTGTCAGGATCGGTCTGAGCTAGGCTTATGCCTCTAGGACTGCCCCCTGATCCAACAATCTCGGGATCGGCTTGAGCTAGGCATTTGCCCCCAAAGCTACCACCCATACTTGATCATTGACCACATATATGCATTACTTTATTTATTACTTTGAGATTGATACAATGACAGTTGTAACTTTACTTGAAGCTTTGGATCATTAACCAATGAGTGAGAGACATGTAAATAAACATTGTGAGAAACATAACATTATTAGAACCATAACACCATTGGAACCATTGGACAATAATCCATGAACAAGAGACATGAGTATAATCACTATTGGAACATTGGAACGTAACCTTATTGAGCATTTGGAACATTAACCATGAATATGAGAAATGTGGTTCACAATTGATCAATGAGTAGGAACTATGTGATAAGGACCATTGATAACAGGATATAGGATACCTTAGCAAATTTCGGAATAGGACAAGCGTAATGTCAATGTGAATACTATTTGCCGCAGAAAGATACGGACAGAGTAACCTTACATACCTTGTATTCTCAATACGATTATACAATCTTAGATGTGCACACAATGCCCCGCTCCTTCCTTATGTTTCACTCTACAACACAAATACTTAACGGAATTTACATTAACCGCCAACTACCTTACAAATGCATATAACGATAATGAGTTTCATGTTTGCCTTTAAACATGCCATTTCCCCTTGACAAAATCATTGATGAAATTATCATACCAATAATCCCACAATATTCCATACATTGACCAATACATGATAATCAATAAAATTTCACCACAAAACTTCTCTTTTACACTTTCTCATCCACACCATATCACAAATAATCCATAAAGTCACCTTAATACACCTCATATCACATATCGGCCAAAATCCCATAATTTACACTTATATGAAAATAACAAATTTAATAACAAAATCACACCATACATGTTCATATTTTATCCATACCATGCTCTTTTATCAAAGTCACAAGTCATATTTCAAGCTTAAATCCCATGGATCACAAATCTTTTACCAAAAACACAAAGCACCATGTTCAACACTTTCAAGCATAACCAACATGATTTACATACTCTCCCATGCATATAATATATTAATCCATAACAATAATCACTTACCCAAGCTTGAAAAATGATGATCTTGCTCCAAAAGTTGGCTTTGAGTTCTTAGGGTTTTGAGAGAGAAAAATGGTTGAGAAATATCTAGAAAGCACGAGAATTTCCAATGAATAAAAATCAGATTTTTTGGTCCCTTTTATAATCCTTTAAGTCCATCCTTAGCCACTCTATGGCATTAAATGTTGTGTTCTAGAAGGTCAAGGCAAGAATGGGTCATTTGACCCATTTTTGGCCCATGTCTTCTTCTCATTTTGGGCCTTTTATTGAGCCCAATTCCCTTAACCCAATAAAATCAATAATTTCTCATGTTTAAATCACATCATACGTGTTACAACAGTATTCCCACTCACACTATTCATATCCGTAGCCTCAATCCCCAAAACAAGTGATTTTAGCCATGTATGGCTCATTTTGACCCCAAGGGTAAAACCGTCATTTTGATGCCAAATTTGTTCACGAGTAATTTTATCATACCAATATAATACTTTACTCATTTCATGTATATTCTCATGGTTGTAGAAGAAACATGGCAAAAATCGGCTCGGTACGTCCCCGGGAACCCTTGGGACTTAAGAAAATTTCCAACTTTGAAAAGTGGAAATACCCATCCTGGAACGCCCTTGGGCATGATAGCTTTCTTCCTTTGGGCTAAAAATTTTGGCCCAGAGCGGCCTGGCACGCCCTCTGGCGTGCCCCACCCTTAATTTTTTTGAAAATTTTGTTTTTCGACTTTTCTTCGCGAGTTTGGTTAGATACTTCAAGTTCTATTCTTTAACTTACTTCCTACCCTTAATATACTTTATTTGGAGGTCCTCCAAGCCTCATTTTTAACCCCACAAATGTTCCATGAAGTCACCCAATACTTCCTACGAAAGTCTAATCACATGTACGAGGGCCAATATCAACTATCTCATCCATAACATTACAAAATACATAATTATGGCTGTCGACACCTAGGTAAACATTATTCAATGTCGTCAAGTAGGGTTAGGAAGGTACGGGGTGTTACAGGTAACTTTGCATCCATTTTTCTGCTCCGCTCAAGGGGAGGTGGTATTAAGATGAAGTGACCAAGAAATAGATGTAGCATTTTACACATCTTGGCCCTTAGGTGAGGAATGTCTTCTTGTCTTTGTGAAATGGAAAATTTTAGATTGTAGGGTCCTTTTTCCTTATCTACACACTTCTCCACTAGTTTAGATGGCTGGATTCTCATGTAATCATCTAAACATAATGTTGAAAAATAATTTGAATGAGGTCCAATATGCCTCATGTAATGACCTTCCAGGTTATTTTATCTATCTCCTTGAATTTTCAACGTTTTTAGCTTTTCCATAGTGGCTATAGGTCATTTATGACTTACCAAAACTATTGATTCAGTTTTTGGACAATTCATTTGGCTTTTCGACTCATTTTCCTATTTTGAAACTTTTACTGTTAAGAAATTGGTCTTAAATCAAAAATCCTAGTAGACATACTTGAATGGAAAATATGACAACACAATTAGCTCTAGAATATGGATTTTAGGCTAGTGGTACCTTTGGTCCGGGTCTCGAGGCTTCCATACTCATTTTGGGTTATTAGTCAGAAGTTGTTCAAAATGACACAATGGGTTTGGGGCCCATATTTTGTTGAAATGACCTACATTAGAAATTTAGTAAATTTTGTTGAGTTCAAAATGCAATTTTTAATGGGGTAGCATTATTCGTTTGCATCCACGGGACTCCGAATGGACATGAAGCACCCAAACAAAAATTTGGCTAGTGATGGTGTCTGGTGCATTGCTCAAGATACCCCCTGGGCACCTAGCCAAGTTCGCCTAAGCAACCAAGGGTGTCTCTTAATAAAAGGTGGGCTGGCATACATATGGGCCGCCTGGGCGAAGCCGCCTAAGCAACCAAAGGGTTGCCTAAGCGATGGTTCTGGTGCCTTTTTAGCCTTAAACACTCCTCAACCCCAAACCATTTTACCCCATTTACAAACCTCCTTCAATGCTATTTGAGCTCCAAAATCATCTTGGGCACATAAATTTAAGGTCGGGGATATTACGAAAGCGTCAAGGCAACCTTTGCCTCGTCCGAATCTCGTAAGTTTTGAGCTAATATCCTCTTGATTCCTCCATTAAAATTCTTGATTTCCTCTAATGTTAGGGTTGTTTTGGGTGAGATATTAAGCTCAAATTATGCCCATATTTTGGGCATAAGTTCCTTGAGTCATAAGGGACCTAGTGACGGTCTAATTTTAGGATTTTGTGTGTGCGTCGTACGAACCCATTTTAGATCCAATTTTAGAACCGGAACTTTATATAGCAATATGGTATTATTTTACTCGTATTAATTGCATATTATGATTTTGATAGATCAATGTCATTTTTGAGATCCTAGGACAAAGAGGAGTGATTTATTGATTGTTCGAGATTGCGGTTCGACTTTGAGGTAGGCTTCGATCTACTTTTCTCTATGAGATTATGTATTATATAGATTGCATGCTATTTAAGGAGTATAGGATAGGTATATAACTAGTAATATCATGGCTTTAATTATTTAGGAGATTTAGAATAGAAAAGTGACCCCAACCTTAGCCTAAAATACTCATTACAGTTGTAGTATCCCATTACACCGGATTATGGACTTGTTTGACCATATATTGACATGAATGACCATTTATTATAAGAATTACCATATTAATTAGTGAATTAGATGGTATCCCCTCGATTAGATCGTTCTAGTAGAATTGTGCCCTTGTTTACCGTAGTTTCTCGAATTATGGTAATGATATCCTATTAATATATATATGGGCCCGAGGCCGTGGTTTCGATACCAGGGGGACACCAGGTTCATACTCTATTCTTTGAAAGGATGAGGTTCTAGTTTATAGACATTTAGGAACTTATGGTTGTATTGTTTGGATACTGGTGATAACATGCATACATTTAGGTGCATTTATGCTTAGTTAGTGGTACAATTTTGGTTAAAACCTTATTTTTACTTCTATTTTCAAAAAAGGGATTTATTCCCACTTTTGTTAACTTAAAAATTGATTCTTTAAAAATGCAAGTCATACCACCCATATTATTGAATTTTTACCTTTAAAACTAAATATATTACTTTAGAAATTAGACCGTGGTTGATCCCGGTCAATTATTGATCCACTCATTATACCATTTTAGTCCTGGATTTGATCTCTAGCAGTGGATTTAAAGATTTATATTTCTTTAGACTCAGTTTGATTTCAAGCATTTTTTATATTCTAATATCTCTCTAGTACTGGATAGAGTCGATTGGTTATGATGGATTATGGAAGTCCTGGTTTGGGACCAGGCAGTTTATACAGATATCTCGAGTCCCCTATGGGCACCTTCATTAGATGAGCCACAGTACCAAAGAAGAATGGTTGCCATAGGTCCTACCTTTATGAGCTACTGAGTTGTAGGAGGTGTATACACTTTGTACATTATGGCACTTGATTGGCCGATGGTACTAGATTATTCTTGTATTCATTCATTAATATGCATTGCCTATCACCAGTATAATTGTTATGTGCTTGTATCTATCGGTCTTATGGTGGGCTATATAGATATAATTTATGGTTGTTTGCCAATTGCTTGCTTGTGCCTCTCCAGGCTTATAGGGGGCCAGTTGGAGTTATTGGTTTTCTGAGCTAACCGGTTATATTATTGTCGGTTGTTAATATATGGTTCATGGCAGGTTGGTTATGGACTGGTACCCAAGGTTGTAAGTATGTTTTTGATCCTTTTTCTTATTATTATGGTAAGATTTATCATTGTTATGTCACCTTATGAGTATCCATATTTTTTATTATAAACACTGATTATTCTAGAGCTAGCTCCCATATCACTTATGATCCTTTAGATATTAGACTAGCTCCCTCAGAGTCTTATCTTCAGGTTTGGTTGTCGGTATAGCGTTGATATATGTATATGTATACTTTTTCCTAGCCATGATTTATATATCATTTCCTTCTTTCCTACTACTATTATACATTGTATATACATTCATTCACTCTACTATTGTATATGGTATATCTCTTTCTCCACTTTACTATTGTCTATTAGCTAGAAACTAATGGTACTGCGCCTTATCCCAAATTATGGGTAGTTCATGATAGGTTATCCTTATCTCTTCATTAGCAATATTATGATTAGTTTTGTAGATATCTTCTTGTAATTTTTATTCTTGCTTTACATGTTATTTATACTTGCATTATCTTTAGAGCTTAGTCGGTCGATGCCTACTGAGTACCTTGTGTTTGGTACTCATATAACACTTCTGCAGCCTGCAGATCATAGTATGAGTCCTCATCGTTGATGTGTGTATCTTGCAGAGCATCCATGGATCAGAGATTCAGGGTTACCTCCTAACGTTCAGAGTTGTTCCCACTCTCTCTCTTATTGTTAAATTGATCTCTATTTTTTGTCATTCAGAGATGGCTTTGTATATATTTATTTTGTATTCCACTTTTACTCTTGTTTTATTAGAAGCTCTTATACTAACTTCACCAGGTTTTAGGGTTACTTCTCTATATTAGTATCTTTATTGGAGTTATTTTCTGATGTTTTCTTCTTTTCTCTTGATAGTCTATTACTCGCCGTTCCAAATTATGGGTTGGCTTACCTACTAGTGGGTTATAGTAGGTGTCATCTTCACCTAATAAATTGGGTCTTGACAAATTGGTATCAGAGCCTAGGTTTACCGATGTTATTGATACAAGAGTAAAGTGCCTAGTAGAGTCCTATGAATCGGTAAGGAGACATTTATATCTTATCTTCAGGAGTCTATAGAGCATTCTTAGGAAATTCTATTTCTTGATCCTTGTTCTGTGTTCATACTTGTTATACCTCTAAGTATTTCCTTTAACCATACTCTTTCCCAGATGGATATCATGAGGTTGTCGATAGATACGGATGGGACTTCTGCGTGTGCTACTAGAGTTTTAGCTCAGCGGCATAGAGAATTAGAGATTAAGGTTAAGAATCTTTGATGTTAGATAGTGAGTATGGGATCGGCCAAGGCTCCGACAATGTGTATGACCGCCTCAACTTTTTAGGATACCGTGTTAGAGATTCAGTGTCTTTTCATTAATAATTCATAGTCAGTGGTGGTGCATGGTATATCTAGTTGCTCCTAGGCTAGAGTTGGGTTTGTTGTTGTTCAGTAGGGTTCTTTATCAATTTCATAGTATGGGATTGGTTTTCTCGAGTGTGCCATACATTCTCACATGTTTTTTTCTATAGGGCCTGAGTTGGTGCAAGGATTTATCAGAGGATTAGCTTTACCACTTAGCTTGGTGTTGGAGCATTTGATAGCTACTAGGTCTTTTTTCTTTTAGGTTGTTGATCATGCGAGGGCTACATAGATAGCATCTATTAACACATATGGAGGTAGCGGTAAGAGGCCAATCAGCAGTATAGTGTTTGTGGTATTTTGTCTGGAGGGCGAGATCCTCCCAGCAGAGGTCAGCATTATTTGCAGCCTATCAGGTCCATACAGGTAGCACCTTAGAGTATAGGTGGATCTCAGATAGATCGTGGTGGTCATAGTGGATAGAGTTCTGGTCAGGCATTTTGTGGTATTTGGTCTAGGTCTTCAGGTCGTGGTGGCCTTTCTGTGTCAGTAGGTACAATATATTAGAGAGTTCTTGGGGCATGTTTTAATTATGGTGAGATTTTGCATTGGTCTAAGAGAGTGCCCTAGGCATCAGTTGGTCAGCCAGTTGGGGCCAGCTCGTGTTTCTCACTAGTTTAGAGCTATAAGAGTTTGCTATGAGTGCAAAGAGATAGGCTATTGGTCCAGAGAGTGTCCCCGACATGGGATTACTGAGCAGTCAGTGCAGCCAGATTAGTATCTCATAGATATAATTTCTTTGATCAAAGGTAGTGCATTAGTATTTCAATTGATCGTTCAGATGCTCAGTTCGAGGTCAGACAAGTTTAGATTCATACTTCTTTGGGCATGTCAAAGACTATGACATCAAATTCTATTATATAGGTGCAACTTTGATTTACTATCTTTTGTGACTACTTGAATTCAGTTAGGGTTTTCATACCCATCGGTGTTTATATACCTTGATGTTGCTATATTGATTGTTATAAGCCTTTGTGTAGATTTTATGCATGTATGACTACCCCCGTAGATATATTTTTTTAGTAGTAGTTTGAGTGGATTAGTATTATGATTTCCTTGGGGTGTAGCACTTGGGTTAAAGTCCCTTTCCTTTGGCATATTGGCCTTGTTGTTATCTTAGAGTGGTACTGGTGGTTTTCCATTTTGGTGCCACCTGCACTTTATACTATTGCTATTATTGTCATTGTTTTGACATTGATTGATTCTTACTTGATTGATAGCTAGACTAGCGATATATAGTTAGTAACTTCTCTATGCAATTCTTGTCCATTTGGCTTGGACGGATACCTTGGTT
The DNA here is from genome assembly GCA_031232105.1 of Capsicum rhomboideum. NCBI lineage: Eukaryota > Viridiplantae > Streptophyta > Magnoliopsida > Solanales > Solanaceae > Capsicum > Capsicum rhomboideum. The sequence goes on from CP124718.1 coordinate 61,679,116, forward strand.
GGTTGGTTTTCTTTTTCTGTTAGCAAGATTGGTTGTTGAGCGGGTTGTGAAAGTAGAGGAAGGTTTGGCCTTCCATGGTTTGCTGTGATTTTTGCATTGGCGACCTTTTTCTTTGGTCAATTCCTAAGGTTGGTAAATTGAGGGTTGTTCTTTTGGGTTTGTCTAGCTCATCTCTCGATGGTAGTCTTGATCTTGGTGTTAGTGTTGAGCTGGGTACTCCATTGTTCTATGATATGGTTCATGGTTCAATTGAGTTGAGGTTGGTTTACATTGGTAAATTCAGAAATTTCTCATTTTGGAATTTGTTTGGTCTAATATGATTTTATGGGATGCCTCTGCTTGGTGATATGTGCTTGTGTATCAGTCGTCGGTAGCCAAAGTGTATGTCTTTTTGGAGAAATTGTTTGATGTCAAGTATTAAGTATTGGTTTGATCGGATTCAAGCTACAATTGTATTTTCTGAGTTGCTCGAGATTTGGCTATCATCAGGACTCTTTGCAGTCCCCAGTTAGCCCTTAGTTATGCCTTGATTTATTGTACCCCTTAGTAGATATGGATTTAATAATCGTGTTCGGTAGTCTGTTGTTTTGCACCATTGTAATTATGTTCTTCGACAATATCTCAATTTCAAACATTACCAAAATCATTGGGTACATGCTTAATTTCTGGTAATGAGATTGGTTTGGGTGTTGAATTCTAGTGAAGACTTATTGGCTCTAATTATGGTTTTTGACTCTTTTGAGTGGTGGCTTGAAAGTTGTGATAGATTTTGGAGAATAGATGCTTACTTGTCAAAAGGATCAGTTTGGATAGTTGAGATCGAGTAGTCAGCTTCTGTGTTAAGATTATGGCTATAGATTATGTAACTTGGTTACAGTCCTTGTTTCATGGTTTGCTTTAGTTGAGAATTTGATAATAGAATGACTGAGCCTACTCATTACCTACCAATTCAGTTTCTTTCAGTTTGGATGAAATGTACCTGATATATGCTTAGAAGGTGGTCCTTCGACACATGGTTTTGCTTCCTTCTATTTTTGAACTTGGTTCTTAATTTTTATCTAGCTTCTGGGTGTCTACTCAGTGGAAGAAGTGTACTCAAGTCGAGCTTAGCATGGTTTCACCCACAGTTAGTGGGGCATTATGGAGTGAATCATTCAATTTTGAGAGCTTGTGCTTCAAACTCATAAATATTAATTTCAAGGGTCATTCGAACCTGTTAATGGCTTGGCAGAGATCGCAGACATTGGTCATCATCGATTGAGTATTCAGATAGACCTTATTGGGCATTATTCATATGTTAATTCTTACAGATTTTCTGTGGGTTAGCTTCAGTTTTCAAGTTTAGTATGGTGTGATTGTACAGATAGAGCTCGAATGATACTGGGGAGATTCTTGGCAGTTTGGAGTAGAAATCATGTTTTGAAAGATAGGAGAATGTTAGATTTGGAATTTGGAGTTGGTTGTATGAATCATGCTTTAGGTTGTCCTTTGACTGGTTGAATATCTGCTTAGTTGTGCTTGTATCGGTATGATGTCAGTATGCGGTGGTTTGAGTTTGCGTGCTTCAGTAGTGCTCTGTTCAGTTGGAGGCCAGTTGGTTGTTGAGGATGACTTTTTGGTTCTTTGGGAAGTGAAGTAAGGATATAAAGGAAAAGGGGATTCCTTTATCAAAATCCCTTAGAAGCATTGTTTAGCCTTAAAGGTTACCTGGGAAATCTTTCACGGGGCATGTGGGCCCAGTATCTCATCTTTTTGAGCTTTCAAGCTTTTTCTATCTATTGACTTTCAAGGACGAAAGTCCATTTAGTAGTGGATATTGTAATGACCCTCTAGGTCATTTTCTCGATATCCATGCATTTTTGATGTTTAGAGCCTTTCCATAACGGCTATAGGTCATTTATGACTTGCCAAAACTGTTGGTTTAGTTTTTGGATAGTTCATTTCGGTTTTAGGCTCTTTTTTCTATTTTGGAGCTTTGTTGTTAAGAAATTGGTCATAGACCAAAAATCCTATAAAATGGACTCGGATGGAAATTCTGACAGTGCTATTAGCTTTGGAACGTGGATTTTAGGCTAAGGGGACCTACGGTCAAGGTCTCGAGGCTTTCAAACTTATTTTGGGCTATTGGTCGGAAGTTGGTCAAAATGACATAATAAGTTTGGGGCCTACATTTTGCCAAAACAACCTCCATTAGGAATTTTGTCAATTTAGTTGAGTCTGAAATGTCTTTTTTGAAGGGGTAGCATTTTCGTTTGCATCGGGACTACAGATAGGCCCGGAGCACCCAAACAAAAATTTGGCTAGTACTGGTGTCTTGTGCATCACCCAAACGACCCCCTGGGCGCCTAAGCGAGGTCGCCTGAGCGACCAAGGGTGTCACTAAGGCAAAGGCACGCTGGCATGCATAAGGGCCACCTGGGAGACTCCTTTGGTACTTGGGCGAAGCAACCTGAGCGACCAAAGGGCCGTCTAGGCGATGGTACTGGTGCCTTTTTAGCCTTAAACCCTCCTTGATTCCAAACCATTTTCCCCCATTTCCAAACCTCCTTAAACGTTATTTGAGCTCCAAAAGCAGCTTGAGAACTTAAATTTAAGGTCGGGGATATTACAGGAATGTCAAGGCGATCTTCACCTCGTGTGAATCTAGTAAGTTCTGAGCTAATCTCCTCTTGATTCCTCCATTAAAATTCTTGATTTCCTATAATGTTGGGGGTGTTTGGGCAAAATTCCTTGATTCATGAGAGACCTAGTGATGGGGTCCAATTTTGGATTTTGTGCGTGGGTTCGGTAAATCTATTTTAGATCCAATTTCAGACTCAAAACTTTTTATAGTAATATGGGTATCATTTTACTCGTATTAAGCTGTAGATTATGATTTTGATGGTGTGACTTCATTGTCGATATCATGGGACAAAGATGCGGGATTCATGGATAGTTCAAGATTATGGTTCGACTTCGAGGTAGGCTTCGGCCTACTTTTCTCTTTAAGAGATTGTGTATTGTATAGATTGCATGATGGGTAGGGAGTATAGGATAAGTTTATACCTAGTGATATCATGGCTTGACTTATTTAGGGGATTTAGAATAGAAAAGCAACCCGAACCATAGCCTAGAATACTCGTTACGATTGTAGGATCCTGTTACACCGAATTATGGACTTATTTAACCATAGATTTACATGAATGACCCTTTAGTATAAGAATCACCATATTACTTATTGAATTGGGCAGTATCTCCCCGATTAGATCCTTCTAGTAGCATTGTGCCCTTGTTTACAATAGTTTCTCGGATCTATTATGTGCCCGAGGTTATGGTTTTGATACCAAGGGGACACCAGGTTTGATCTCTATCCTTTAAAAGGAAGTGGTTATAGTTTATAGATGTTTAGGTGCTTATGGTTATATTGTTTAGATACTGGTGATGGCATGCATACATTTAGGAAATTTTACGTTTAATTAGTAGTACTATTCCAGTTAAAACCTTGTTTTTACTATTATTTTCAAAAAAAAAAAAAAGGATTTATTCCCACTTTTTTTAACTTTAAAATTGACTCTTTGAAAACAGAAATTGTACCACCCTTATTGTTGAATTTTGACCTTTAAAACTAAATATATTACTTTGGAAACTAGACCGAGGCTAATTCTAGTCCATTATTGATCCACTCATTTTACTTCTACTTATTTCACTATGGTTGAGGGAGATTTCTGTAACACCCCATACCTTCCCGACCCTACTTGACAACTTTACACAATGTTTACTTAGGTGTCGAGATGCCATAAGTATGTGTTTTATAGTGTCATTGATGAAACTTTTGATATTGGGCCTAATATGTGTGATTAGACCTTAGTCGAAGGTGTTTGTGACTTCGTAGAGAGATTGTGGGGTGAAAAATGAGGCTTGGAGGACTTCCAAGCAATGGTTATTAAGGTTAGGAGGTAAGAAAAAGACTTGAACTTGAAGGATTTAACCAAATCCACAAAGAAAAGTCGAAGAACGGAAAAAAAACACATTTTGGGTGTGGGGCGCGCCCAGGGGCGTGCCGGGCCGCTTCTGACCAAAATATTTTTGGCACAGGCAGCCCTGGGGCACGCCAGGCAGCGTGCCAGGCCACTCTGGGCTGAAATTTTTAGCCCACAGGCAGCAAAGGGGCACGCCAAGCGGCGTACCGGGGTGGTTTTCGCCAAAATTTTTCTTCGACTATTATGGTGCGTATAAGACCTTTAAGTCATGGTATAATTACTCCATCATAGTAGGACTATTCTTAAGCTTGTTTAGCATCCGAGTTGGGGTTAATTCTTCATCACAAGAGTTCTAACAAATTATGTTCAAGCGAGCCATGAGTGACTAGAATTTCTAGTTTTGCGATTGAGGCTACGAATGGGAATCTCGTAAGTGAATGTTATCGAGACATTTATAGAACTATTTGAACATGATATATATGGTGGATTATACATTACATTTGGTTGGTTAAGATGACATGGGTTATTGGGCCCAAAATAAGGAAAAAGACATTGGCCAAATGGGTTAAATAACCCATTCTTCCATTGACCTTCTAGACATGGCATTTAATGCTATAAAGAGTGGCTAAGGATGAATTGAGGGCTTATATAAAGGGCCAAAAATATGATTTTTATTCATTACAAACACACATGCTTTTCTATGTTTTTCTAGACATTTCCAAGGAAACCCATTTAGCTCTCAAAACCCTAAGTCATCTCTTGGAGCAACATCATCATTTATCAAGCTTGGGTAAGTGTTTAATCTTATGGTTTAACATATTATATGTATGAGAGATTATGTAGATCATGTTGGTTATGCTTGGAAGTGTTGAACATGACACTTTGTGTTTTTGTAAAAGATGTGTCATCTATGGAATTTAAACTTGAAAGATGACTTGTGGTTTTGATGAAAGAGCATGGTATGGATGAAATATCAACATGTATGGTGTGATTATGTTATTAAACTTGTTATGTTTCTATAAGGGTAAATTATGGGATTTTGGCCGATATGTTGCTATGAGGTGTATTAAGATGACTTGATGGATTAATTTTGATATGGTGTGAATGAGAAAGTGTAAAGGAGAAACTTTGTTTTTAAATGCTATTAGTATATGATGTTGTGGTCAATGTATGGAATGATTGGAGTATTGTTGGTATGGCAATGCCGTAAATGGTATTGTAGAGAAGGAAATGACATTTTAAAGGCAAATATGTAACTCATTTTCCTCATATGCATTTGTAAGGTAGTTGGTGGTTAATGTAAACTCCGTTATGTATTTGTGTTGTAGAGTGAAACAGAAGGAAGGAGCTGGACTATTGTGTTCATATATAGGCTTGTGTATTCATACTTGGAAGGGAAGGTATGTAAGGTTACTCTGTCCGTATCCTTCTACAGCACCTAGTATTCACTTTGACATTACACTTGTCCTATCCCAAAATGTGCTAAGGTATCCTATATCCGGTTATCAATTGTCATTATCACATGTTTCCTACTCATTGATCAATTGTGATTCACATGTCTCATATTCATTGACTAATGTTCCAAAAGCCCAATAAGGTTGTGTTCCAAAGTTCCAATAGTGGTTATACACATGTCTCTTATTCATTGATTATTGTCCAATGGTTCCAATAATGTTATGTTTCTAATAATATTATGACTATCATTGTATTAATCTCAAAGGTAAAGAACAAAGTAATGCATATATATGGTTAATGATTGAGTATGGGTGGTAGCTTTGGGGGTGAAATGCCTAGCTCAAGCCGATCCCAAGATTATTCGATCAGGGGGCAGTCCTAGAGGCATAAGCCTAGCTCGGACCAAACCTGACAAGGGGTAGCTCTAGAGGTAAAAACCTAGCTCGAGCCGAACCTGATAAGTTGATTTATGTGTGGCATCTCTAGAGGTAATAACCTAGCTCGAGCCGAACCCGATGCTTTGATTTATGGGTGGTATCTCTAGAGGCATAAGCCTAGCTCGAGCGGATCCCAACATAACGTTATGTTATATAAAGACAAACTGATAAGTCGGGGCCCGGGTACATAGTGACACAAAAGATGATGTATAAGCATTGAAGTCAAGAAGCAAAGAGATATAATGAAAGCAATACACATGGTTTCCAAAGTGTAGAATTGTAACTTATCCATATTAAGTATTCACTTGTATTTGAGCTCATTGACGTATTTACATATCATACAGTTTCTTATGAGCCTTACATACTTAGTACATTCTTCGTACTGACGTCTCTTGTGGGGTTTACCTTACTTGCTGCAGGCGCAGGTCCTAGTAGGCCTCCACAGTAGGTTGCCAGTTGTTTGCGGATCATTAGTGAGCTCCAGTTAGTTCGGGACTTCTTCGAGTCACAGTTGTACATGTGTTTTGGTATTGTACATGTTGTATAAAGCGGGGACTTGTCCCAAATTTTAGTTGGCCTTGTGAATGCATCTATTAGAGGCTTTTGTAGACGTATGTGGGTGTATGAATGTAAGATGATACATGACATTTTTGACTTGATGGCCTCAACGGCCAAGTTTCACATATGTATATATATTACATGTTCCATGATTTCCGTTATTAGCCTTTTATGTTCTCACGTGATAGTGGTGTTTCCTATGGCATGCATATGAATGAATAGAAGTAATGTTTTGTTCTCTCGGGATTTATCGGCTACGGGTGCCAATCCGCCCCGTTGGGATACGGGCCGTGACAAAAGTGGTATCAGAGCAGGTCGTTCTAAGGGTGTCTTCAAAGCCGTGCCTGAGTAGAGTCTTACTTATCGATGTGTTGTGCACCACATTTATAAGTAGGACGCTACGGGACATTTAGGAGTCGTTTCTTTCCTTCATTTCTAGATCGTGCAATAGAGCCAGTGTTGTAAGTTGAATTATATCTGACCATTGGAATTGATTTTCTTTGATATAGTAACAATGCCGATCACAAGAAGAGGTAGACGTAAAGGTAAGCTGGTAGATATGCCTGCTGGAGAAGGAATAAGTAGATTACCACTTGACCAAGCTAGTCAAGGTGGAGCAAATGCTGAAATTTCATCGCGGTCTTTTTCTACTTTTTCATCTCCGAAAGAGCCAGTCGGTAGAGAAGTACCTGCAGAACCACCAATGAATGCCACGGATCAGGGTCTGAGAAATGCAGTACATATGTTAACTCAGTTAGTGGTGGCACAAAGTCAAGGACGAGCTGATCCAACGACAAATGAGGATGATGCGGCTAGAGTGGAAAGTCACAGAACACAGGATTTTTTGAAATTGGACCCTCCTATATTCACTGGGTCGGATCCGAAAGTAGATCCACAGGACTTTGTGGATCAAATCCAGAGAGCTCTAGAAGTTATGCACTTGACTGGTGTTGAAACAGTTGAAATCGCGGCCTATAGATTTAAAGGTGAAGCGATATTATGGTATGAAGATTGGAAGAAGTCTCGTGGTATCGGTGCAATGCCACTAAATTGGGAAGAATTTAAAGCAGCATTCCTTGATCATTACCCATATGACATTCGGGAGGCACGTACAGATCAGTTTCTAAATCTCCGTCAGGGAAATTTGAGCGTTAGAGAATACAGTTTGCAATTTAATTCCTTGGCTTGATATGCTCCAAATGTGGTAGCTATAATGACAGATAGAGTCCATCGATACGTGGATAGATTAGAGCCATATTTGGTAAGGGATTGCACCATTGCTGCCTTGAATAAGGATATGAACATAGCTAGAATACAAGCCTTCGCCCAGAAAATGGAAGATCAAAGACAGAGAAGAAGGACACATGAATCTGACAGAGGACAGTCCAAAAGGGCTAGACCTATGGGACAATCTATGATGTCCCAAGGAGGATCTAGGCCTCGGATGTTTTCCAAATCGCCTAGACCATCATTCTCTTATTCCACAGCAGGTGCTCACTTTTAATTCCGAGGGTCTAGAGGTGGTCAATCTGAGCAGAGTAGTGGAGTTCATGGATCACAGGCAACAGGATTTCCTCGTTAGCAGTGTCAGCACTGCGGGCATATTCATGCAGGTACATACCGATTGGGGACAAATGCTTGCTTTTGGTGCAGTATGACGGGGCACATGATGAAAGAGTGTCCCCAGAGGAGCATGGGTGGTATAGCACGACCTACAGGATTGGCCGTTACGTCATCAGCATCGGTTCCTTCTCTAGGCCAAGGTGTGCAGTCTGTTGGCCGTGGTAGAGGTGCCAGAGGAGCAGCCAGTACTAGTGGGGTCCAGAATCGCACGTATGCTCTAGTGGACCGACAGAATTCGGAGACTTCTCCTGATGTCATCACAGGTACATTATCCATATTTTCATATAATGTATATGCACTGATTGACCCAGGTTCTACATTGTCCTATGTTACTCTATTGATTGCTGCAAAATTTACAAAAGCACCCAAATTATTAATTAAGTCAATTGAAGTATCTACACCGGTGGGTGAATATATTGTTGCTAAGAGAGTATATCATAATTGTGTGGTAACTGTGTGTGGTCATGATACATTGGACGACCTCATCGAGCTAGACATGGTGGATTTTGATGTGATAATGGGGATGGATTGGTTGGCTTCTTGTTATGCCACGGTAGATTGCCGGGCCAAGAAGGTACATTTTTGTTTCCCGCAGGAAAATATTCTTGAATGACAGGGTAATGTGGGGCACCAAGAGGAAGATTTATTTCCTATTTGAAAGCAAGAAAAATGATTGCCAAGGGGTACATATGCCATTAGCATAAGTGAAAGATAATGATGTGGAACCAATAACTTCGCAGTCGATTCCAGTGGTCAATGAATTTCTTGATGTATTTCCAGAGGATCTTCCAGGCTTACCCCCAAGCGGGAAGTAGAGTTTGGCATTGATGTGATTTCAGGCACTCAGCCTATCTCTATTTCTCCATATAGAATGGCTCCAGCAGAATTGCGTGAATTGAAGGAGCAGTTAAAAGATTTGCTGGACAAGGGCTTCATCAGGCCTAGTATGTCTTCGTGGGGTGCACCGGTATTATTTGTACGGAAGAAAGATGGCACATTGAGAATGTGAATCGACGTTCCGCAACTAAATAAGGTAATGATCAAGAACAAATATCCCCTCCCTCGAATTGATGATTGTTTGATCAGTTACAAGGTGCCAAGTGTTTTTCAAAGATTGACTTGAGATTGGCTACCATCAAGTCAGAGTTAGAGATACAGATTTACCCAAGATATCTTTCCAAACACGGTTTGGCCATTATGAATTTTTAGTTATGTCATTTGGATTAACAAATGCACCAGTTGTGTTCATGGACTTGATGAATAGGGTGTTTAAGCCATTTCTGGACATGTTAGTGACGGTATTTATAGATGACATCCTAGTTTATTCAAGATCACCAGAGGACCATGCTAATCACTTACGACAGGTGTTACAGATTCTCCGTGTGCGTAAGTTGTATGCAAAGTTTGGATGAGTTTTGGTTAAAATCCGTCGCATTCTTGGGTCACATTGTGTCAGATGAAGGGATACAGGTTGATACAAAGAAGATTGAAGCAGTGAAAAATTGACCAAGACCTAAGACACCCACAGAGATTCGTAGTTTTCTTTGACTAGTAGGGTATTACCGAAGATTTGTGGAAGGTTTTTGCTCCATTGCTGCACCGTTAACAAAGTTTACACATAAGGCAGTTAAATTTCAGTGGAATGATGCGTGTGAGAAAAGCTTCCAAGAGTTGAAAGATAAATTAACCTCCACACCAGTTTTAGTACTTCCCGAAGGAACCAAAGGTTATGCAGTGTATTGTGATGCTTTCGAGGTTGGCCTCGAATGTGTATTGATGCAGCATGAAAATGTCATAGCATATGCCTCACGACAGTTGCGGCCACATGAGAAAAATTATCCCACACATGATCTTGAATTAGCAGCGGTGGTTTTTGCTTTAAAGATATGGCGTCATTATTTTTATGGAGTTCATGTTAATATCTATACTGATCACAAAAGTTTGCAATGTATCTTTAAGCAGAAGGAACTCAATTTGAGGCAACGAAGGTGGTTAGAGCTCTTAAAAGACTATGATATCGATATTCTCTATCATCCAGGCAAAGAAAATGTGGTAGCTGATGCATTGAGCCGCAAGGCGGTAGAAAGCACTAGTGGCCAGTTGACTGAAAAGCAAGAGATAATCAAAGATCTGCATCAATTAGCCAGTTTGGGGGTTCGTCTTCTTGAATCCTCAGATGATGGAGTTATTGTACAAAATGCCGCTGAGTCTTTACTAATAGCTGAAGTGAAAGAGGAGCAGTTGGCAGATTCTATGTTATTGCAGCTGAAAGAGAATGTACAACAGGGTCTGACTGCGGCCTTTTATCTTACACAAGAAGGGTTACTTCAATGCCAAGAAAGATTATGTGTGTCGGATGTAGATGAGCTGAGGAAACGAATTATGATAGAGACGCATCATTCGCGCTATTCTATTCATCTGAGTGCTACTAAAATGTACCATGATTTAAAAGAAGTGTATTGGTGGGGAAATATGAAGAAGAACATTGCAGAATTTGTCGCCCAATGCCCGAATTGTCAACAAGTAAAAGTAGAGCATCAGAAACCAGGGGGTTACATGCAATGTATCAATCTTTCAGTCTGAAAATGGGATATGATTAACATGGATTTTATTACAGGTTTGCCTCGTACACTGTGGAAATTTGATTCTATATGGGTTATAATTGACAGGCTGACCAAGTCTGCACATTTCCTACCAGTCAGGACCACCTATACAGCTGAGGATTATGCAAGATTGTATGTTAAAGAAATAGTGTGGTTACATGGGATTTCGATCTCCATTATATCAGACAGGGGAGCTCAGTTTACTATGCATTTTTGGAGGTCCTTTCAGCTGAGTTTGGGCACACAGGTGAATCTGAGTACGGCTTTCCATCTTCGAACTGATGGACAAGCAGAACGTACTATTCAAACACTTGAAGATATGCTACGAGCTTGCACGTTAGATTTTCAAGGCAGTTGGGATGACCATTTGCCTCTTATTGAATTTACTTACAACAATAGCTATCATTCAAGTATTAAAATGGCACCTTATGAAGCTTTGTATGGAAGGAAATGTAGATCACCAGTTGGATGGTTTGAAGCGGGCGAAACTACTTTACTTGGGCCAGATCTTGTTCATCAAGCTATGGAGAAGTTTAAAGTGATCCAACAGCGGTTACAAACGGCCCAAAGTCGCCACAAATCATATGTTGATGTTAGAAGGAGAGGGCTTGAATTCTCCATAGGTTATTAGGTATTTTTAAAGGTGTCACCGATAAAAGGGGTAATGCGGTTCGGAAAGAAAGGAAAATTGAGTCCACGTTATATAGGCCCATATGAAATTATTAGAAGATTTGGGCAAGTTGCGTATGAGTTGGCCCTACCCCAAGAACTCCCCTCGGTCCATCCAGTGTTTCATGTTTCGATGCTTCGAAAGTGCATAGGAGATCCATCTTGTATTGTTCCCATTGAGGATTTCCAAGTTACGGAGGATCTTACTTATGAAGAGGTACCCATTGCTATTCTAGATTGACAAGTAAAGAGGTTGAGGAATAAAGACATAGCTTCCATAAAAGTCCTTTGGAGAAATCAACAAGCAGAGGAGATCACATGGGAAGCTGAAGAAATGATAAAATCCAAATACCCCCATCTATTTCAAATGGACGAAAAAGTTCAAAGTGCGGAAATAGAGCAATAAAAAGTAAGTATCCATGAGCCTTAAGTGTTTATGTATATGTATGCTAATATAGATATGCATTTATTATAATTGAAACGATAGTGTTAACATTCAAGGACGAATGTTTCAAAAGGGGGAAGAATGTAGCACCCCGTACCTTCCCGACCCTACATGACGACTTTGCACAATGTTTACTTAGGTGTCGAGATGCCATAAGTATGTGTTTTATAGTGTCATTGATGAAACATTTAATATTGGGCCTAATATGTGTGATTAGACCTTAGTCGGAGGTGTTTATGACTTTGTGGAGCGATTGTGGGGTGAAAAATGAGGCTTGGAGGACTTCCAAGCAATGGTTATTAAGGTGAGAAGGTAATGAAAAGACTTGAACTTGAAGGATTTAACCAAATCCGCAAAGAAAAGTCGAAGAAAGGAAAAAATCACATTTTGGGTGTGGGGCGCACCCATAGGCGTGCCGGGCAGCTTCTGGCCGAAATTTTTTTGGCACAGGCAGCCCTGGGGCGTGCCAGGCAGCGTGCCAGGACGCTTTGGGCGGAAATTTTCAGCCCACAGGCAGCAAAGGGGCGCGCCAAGCGGCGTGCCGGGGTGGTTTTCGCCAAAACTTTTCTTCGACTATTATGATGCGTTTAAGACCTTTAAGTCATGGTATCATTACTCCATCATAGTAGGACTATTCTTAAGCGCGTTTAGCATCCGAGTTAGGGTTAATTCTTCGTCACAAGTGTTCTAACAAATTATGTTCAAGCGAGCCATGAGCGACTAGAATTTCTAGTTTTGCGATTGAGGCTACGAATGGGAATCTCGTAAGTGAATGTTATCGAGACATTTATAGAATTATTTGAACATGAGATATATGGATATACATTACATTTGGTGGGTTAAGATGACATGGGTTATTGGGCCCAATTTGAGGCCCAAAATAAGGAAAAAGACATGGGCCAAATGGGTCAAATGACCCATTCTTCCATTGACCTTCTAGACATGGCATTTAATGCTATAAAGAGTGGATAAGGATGAATTGAGGGCTTATATAAAGGGCCAAAAATCGGATTTTTATTCATTACAAACACACATGCTTTTCTATGTTTTTCTAGACAATTCCAAGAAAACCCATTTAGCTCTCAAAACCTTAAGTCATCTCTTGGAGCAAGATCATCATTTTTCAAGCTTGAGTAAGTGTTTAATCTTATGGTTTAACATATTATATGTATGAGAGATTATGTAGATCATGTTGGTTATGCTTGGAAGTGTTGAACATGGCACTTTGTGTTTTTGTAAAAGATGTGTCATCTATGGAATTTAAACTTGAAAGATGACTTGTGATTTTGATGAAAGAGCATGGTATGGATGAAATATCAACATGTATGGTGTCATTATGTTATTAAACTTGTTATTTTTCTATAAGGGTAAATTATGGGATTTTGGCCGATATGTTGCTATGAGGTGTATTAAGATGACTTGATGGATTAATTGTGATATGGTGTGAATGAGAAAGTGTAAAGTGATACGGGTGGGACAAGCTGTCCAACGAGTACCCAACCATTCACACGAAGCCAAGCTCGGGAATTACAAAAACTCCAAGCCTTGTTCATGCAAATGGCCGTGTGTGAGTTGGTGATTGAACCACCTAAGGATCTAAATGTTAAAGTGTGAAGAGGGACCTTGAAAGTGTAAGTCACAAGGCCCACATGGGACACTCCAAGGCCGGCTGCCCCCAAGGGCTAAACTTGTCATTTTATCTTTCATTTTGGATGTAATATAAATAGACCCTCTTAGTGTTATTAGCCCTAGTTCACTCATTATATTTTTGAAGAAAAACTCTTGTAACACTAAGGACTTCTCTCTCACCATTGGAGAAGCTCCAAAACCGAAACTCACAAGTGGAGTTACACTTGTGTTGTATCTTGGCTAGAAACAAGGATCTTGAGGTCATTGAGTTCCTCTTGGTCTAAGTAAGAACTTGGTGTTTATATTCATTAGTCTTAGGGTCCTTTCTTGATGTTAGGGTTCTTAGTCTCTTGACTATTATATGTCAAGTTAACTATCTTTCATTATCTTGTTGTTGTTGTGTTTGTGATCTTGAAGTCTAGTGAAGCCGTGTGGGGCTCTTTCGATTCACTAGCACTTGTTGTTCAACTTGTTATTCTTGTGTTGGTGGGCTGATTTTCGTGGCTGGTTGTGCCTATTTGTGTGTTGTGGACTTGATCTTGTATCATAAAGGAGAAACTTTGTTTTGAAATGCTATTAGTATATGATGTTGTGGTCAATGTATGGAATGATTGGAGTATTGTTGGTATGGCAATGCCGTAAATGGTATTGTAGAGAATGAAATGACATTTTAAAGGCAAATATGTAACTCATTTTCGTCATATGCATTTGTAAGGTAGTTGGTGGTTAATGTAAATTTCGTTATGTATTTGTGTTGTAGAGTGAAACAGAAGGAAGGAGCTGGACTATTGTGTTCATATATAGGCTTGTGTATTCATACTTGGAAGGGAAGGTATGTAAGGTTACTCTGTCTGTATCCTTCTACAGCACCTAGTATTCACTTTGACATTACACTTGTCCTATCCCAAAATATGCTAAGGTATCCTATATCCGGTTATCAATTGTCATTATCACATGTTTCCTACTCATTGATCAATTGTGATTCACATGTCTCATAATTACTGACTAATGTTCCAAAAGCCCAATAAGGTTATGTTCTAAAGTTCCAATAATGGTTATACACATGTCTCTTATTCATTGATTATTGTACAATGGTTCCAATAATGTTATGTTTCCTATAATATTATGACTATCATTGTATTAATCTCGAAGGTAAAGAACAAAGTAATGCATATATGTGGTTAATGATTGAGTATGGGTGGTAGCTTTGGGGGTGAAATGCCTAGCTCAAGACGATCCCGAGATTATTGGATCAGGGGGTAGTTCTAGAGGCATAAGCCTAGCTCGGACCGAATCTGACAGGGGGTAGCTCTAGAGGTAAAAACCTAGCTCGAGCCAAACCTGATAAGTTGATTTATGGGTGGCATCTCTAGAGGTAATAAGCTAGCTCGAGCCAAACCCGATGCTTTGATTTATGGGTGGTAGCTCTAGATGCATAAGCCTAGCTCAAGCCGATCCCAATATAATGTTATGTTATGTAAAGACCCACTGATCAGTCGGGGCCCGGGTACATTGATACACCCCAAATTGGCCAAAGGATCTTCAAGCAAGGCAATTGGCGCCCCTTTAGAGATGAGGAAGAGTATTGCGACCCACCATTGATACAAGCAAGAAGAGAGGCGGAAGCTAAGAAGAACAAAGGAAACAAAGAAATAAGATAAAAAAGATAAAAGGAATAGAAAGGTAGACACAAAAGTGGAATTAAAGGCAACCAATTCTATAAAAAGAAGAGACCTCCTTCAAATATCCAAATAAGCACCTAAACCTATGAGAAAGACCTCAAGGGAATTAGATTCCCAAGCAACCCTCCTTTCTAAACTTGAAACAATCAAAAGCTTCAACAAGCTCTCAAACTCTCAAAAGAGTATTTAATATTCAACATTCATCAAGATAATCTACTCTAAAATGAGCTATGCTCCACTATTTATAGACTAGGTTACTAATTACAAAAATACCCTTAATGAATTTAGGGTCTTCTTTAGCATGAGGCTTGAATGTCAAGAATAGCCACTTTGCATCCATAGCCACTTTTCCCTTTTTTGAGTAGTCTTCCATATCTAGCCTTGTACTTCCATTTTAGCACATTCCTAAGCTTTAACCCTTCATTCCAAACTCCTTCCACGCCTCCAAAGTATTGACTCAAGCCAAAGCTCTTGAACTCTTTCTCTTGGCTTGGCGTGCATGCATCAACCATGATGATGTTGGGTGTTGAAGGATGAGTATTTGGCACTTGGGTCACTTTTGGGCTCACTTGGTATTTAGGGTCACTTTTGGGCCCACTATGTAATAAAGCCCATGGCTATAAATAGTTAGCTTTCTTTTCATTTTATGGATATTATTATGGATGATGAATGTTACACTTGAGAGTGTTTATGTTAGCTTGTTAGGAGCTTTCTAGATTGTAAGAAGCGTTGGTTGTTGAGTTCCAATTCCTCTTCGGTCTTCGTAAGAGATTGGTGCTTACGGTAATATAAAGGAAGGTCTTTGGTTTGAAATACCTTTGGTTGTCCTTTTCTTTATCGTATTGTGTCTATCTATCTATCTTTTTCCTTCATTGTCTTTGTTTTTCCTTTTGTTCTTCATCTCGTATTTTCGTATTTCCTATTTTACCCTTGTGTTTGTAGTTTCGTCGTCTTTTCGTATTTTGTGTCGTATCATACATAGTGACACAAACGATGATGTATAAGCGTTGAAGTCAAGAAGAAAAGAGATATAATGAAAGCAATACACATGGTTTCCAAAGTGTAGAATTGTAACTTATCCATATTAAGTATTCACTTGTATTTGAGTTCATTGATGTATTTACATGTCATACAGTTTCTTATGAGACTTACATACTCAGTACATTCTTTGTACCGACGTCCCTTGTGGGGCTTACCTTACTTACTGCAGGCGCAGGTCCTAGTAGGCCTCCACAGTAGGTTGCCAGTTGTTTGCGGATCATTGGTGAGCTCTAGTTAGTTCGGGGCTTCTCCGAGTCACAGTTGTACATGTGTTTTGGTATTGTACATATTGTATAAAGCGGGAACTTGTCCCGAATTTCAGTTGGTCTTGTGAATGCATCTATTAGAGGCTTTTGTAGACGTATGTGGGTGTATGAATGTAAGATGATACATGACGTTTTTGACTTGATGGCCTCAACGGCCAAGTTTCACATATGTATATATATTACATGTTCCTGATTTCCGTTATTAGCCTTTTATGTTGTCACGTGATAGTGGTGTTTCCTATGGCATGCATATGAATGAATAGAAGCAAAGTTTGGTTATCTCGGGCCTTATCAGCTACAGGTGCCAATCCACCCCGTTGGGATACGGGGCCTGACAATTTCAGACCCTTTCCACATTATTATACCATTTTAGTCCCAGATTCGATCTCGAGCAATGAATTTATAGATTTATACTTCTTTAGACTCGGTTTGATTTGGAGCATTTATTATTTTCTTATATCTCTTTGGTACTGGATGGAGTAGATTGGGTACGATGGATTAGGATAGTCTTGGTTTGGGACCAGGCAATGTATATGGTTATCCCAAATCCCCTATGGGCCCCTTCATCCGAAGAGCCATAGTACAAGAGAAGGATGGTTGTTGTAGGTCCAACCTTTGTAAGTGATACGGGTGGGGCAAGATCCACAAGTGCACGGCCTTTCACACGAAGCCAAGCTCGGGAGTTACAAAAACTCCAAGCCTTGTTCATGCAAATGGCCGTGTGTGAGTTGGTGAGTCAGCCACCTAAGGATCTAAATGTTTTTAAGTGTGAAGTGGGACCTTGAAGTGTAATAAGCTTACACTCCAAGGGGGCGGCTGCCAAGAGGCTAAACTTGTCATTTTTGTTTTCATTTTGGCTTGTAATATAAATAGACAAGCTTAGGGTCATTTTTGCTTAGTTTTCTCATTGTAATTTCAAGACAAAGACTTGTAATATTTCTCTCTCTCTCTCTCTCTTCCATTGGGAGGCAGATTTCGGCCAAGCTTGCTAGAGTGAAGCTTGTGTTGTGTTTTGGCTAGAAACAAGGATCTTGAGGTCATTGAGTTCCTCTTGGTCTAAGTAAGAACTTGGTGTTTATATTCCATAGTCTTAGGGTCCTTTCTTGATGTTAGGGTTCTTAGTCTCTTGAATATTATATGTCAAGTTATCTATCTTTTACTATCTTGTCGTTGTTGTCTTTGAGATCTTGAAGTCTAGTGAAGCCGTGTGGGGCTCTTTCGATTCACTAGCATTGGTGTTGGTTTGCTGTTTTGTTGTTGTTGTTGTTGGAATCTTTGTGTTGTAGCCTTGATCTTGTATCATTTGGTATCAAAGCAAGACCGGTTGTGTTCCAACACAACCCATCTTGGGCTTGTTCTCGGATTAAACAAAAAAAAAAAAAAAAAAAAAATTCTGAAATCTGTCCATTGAAGACAAATCCGAGAATGTTGTTGTATGTTTAGATCTAGGTGTTATTTTGCTTGTTTAGTGTGTTTCTAGTGTTGCTTTCTTTCTCACCAACACTAAAGTGTCTAGATCTAAAAGTTGAGCTTGAAAACTTGACCATTGTTGTGGTGACTTGAAGTGGTTGAAAGTTGTATGTTGTTGATGACAAAATTGGTGGTTGTGTGTTATGTGCTTGAAGAAGTTGATGAAGGTTGTTGAGGTGTTCATCTTTTAAACTTGTTCATCTTGTTCATCTTGTTGTGTTTAAGTTGCAACACAAGTCATAAAGTTGTTGGTGAAAGAAGACTTGCACACATCTCTTCCTAGACTTGACAACCACTTTTCCTTAAAACACGGAACCTTGTTTTGTGGGATTAGTATAGTCAAATCTTACCTTTTTGAGTTTGAAAGGTTGAAAGACTACAAGACTTTTACTTTCCCTCCAAAACACCTTGTCATCCAAAACAAGTTGTGTGAGTATTGAAAATTTCAGATTTGAGAAAAAAAAAAAAAAAAAAAAAGGAAGAAGCAAAAACGTTTGGGGACCACTTACATGCTGCCACGTCACTATAAGCTCAACTTTGGATATTCTTCTAGTTGCTAATTGTTGATTCTTGGTTTCCTTACTTGGTTCTAGAACTAATTTACAAACTAGTACATTCCTACTAGGTTGTCAATTAGTCCTTTGAATCCATTTGTTTGTGTCAACAATTACTTGAGTGCCTTTTATCTTTTGAATACGTTGCTGATTTTTGGTTCTAGTCTGACAAGAATTCTCTGAGTCTTCAAACAAGAATCCACTCCGGATAAGAGCTTACTCATACCTTAAAGGATTCACGGTTTCTAGCCAATCTACAACACATGTGGAACTCAAGCGTGGGGTGATCCAAAGAGTGTAAGACCATGACAATGGAAGGGACCACGTCCCATAACGTGGATATCAATGCACTTGACTCTATGAGGGTCACTCTTGAGGCCGTTACCCGGACACTTGAGAGGTTGAATTCGGAATTTGGGGCCGTGAGAGGGGACTTGGCAGCAATCAAGGGAGAGGTGTCGACTATTAGTGGGAGGTTAGAACAAGTGGAGAGTCAAAGGAACTCTCGCCCTTATACTCCTCTACATGTTTCTACCAATGGGCATGATAGGACTTCCTCCGCAACCATCACTCCCGAAACAGTCCACCAAATGCTAAATGCACCTCAAGCTTCACTAAATGCCGCAAGCCAAACCACCTTTTTACCTCCTAACCGTGGCCCCCAATAGACCAACGCATTTCCAGAATTCCCAAGTCCCGCATGAGGGATTTGGACGTCAAATTCCACCACTAAATCCGAACCTTCCATTCCAAGCTCCATTAAACCAAAGACCACCACCTCCACAAAATCCAATACCCCCAAATCAAATTCCAAATATCCAAAACCGACCAGCCCACCTTGAGGAATATGGTAGGGAGGAGTATGAAGGGTACGGGGCCTTTGATGATACTTACATGAGGGAGGAGGAGGTGAGAGGGGGCAGAGGAGTTCAACGGAGATACCGTGGATATGAAGAAAGAGGAAACCGACACCATGAGAGGGATGTAGGCATCAACACCATCAAGTTGAGTCTACCTTTCTTTAAGGGTGAAAGTGACCCCGAGGCATACTTAGCTTGGGAATCGGCTTGTGACAAAGTCTTCCAAGTTAATGATATCTCGGAAGAAAAGAAAGGAAGTTATGCTATAGCTCACTTTGAGGGTTATGCTAACACTTGGTGGGAGTACGTCAAGCGGTTTGGTGATGAACTAGTGGATGGGCAGCCACCACCTTGGTATCGATTGAGGTACTTGATGAGACAACGATACCTTCCCGAGAGATATCGCCATGAGTTGCTTGCTAGATTGTATGGCTTGCGTCAAGGTAACAAGAGTGTGATGGCCTACTTTGATGAGTTTCAACAACTCATGTTGAAGCTTGATCATCGTGGGGAGCAAATCAGCCACGACATTATCCGGTTCAAGTGTGGGTTGAACAAAGAGATATCCACTCATTTAACCCTTCACAAGTTTGAAACCGTTGACGGTATTTTCCAAGCGGCTCTTGAAATTGAGAGGGAACTTAAAGAGAGATCATCTTTCAAGGTTAGGGGACAAGCCCCCTCGGGTTGGCCCAAAAACAAGGACCAACCCGCCACTACAAGGCTGCCCGAGTCCAAAACAGTCCCCAAATTTCCTCCAAAACCGGAGGCTCACAAGTATCCTAACCCAAAGGGATTCCAATGTTTCAAGTGCCAAGGTTGGGGGCATAAGGCCAATGAATGTCCAAACCGACGTAATGTGATCCTAAGGGAAGGGAGAGTGTATTACCTTGGTGAGGAGGTGGGTCCCGAAAGGGGAGAAGATGAGGCCGAGCCTCAAGATGGAGAGGAAACCGACGATGGATCACACGATGATGATGGTGATGATGGTGAAGATGTTTATCCTCAAGAAGGGGAGTGTGTGGTTCCAAACTTTGTGGTTAGGCGCGTCATGATTAGTACGGCAGTAGATGACCCAAGCCAAAGGGAAAATCTATTCCACACTAAATGTCTTGTAAAGGGGAGTGTGTGCACCTTGGTGATCGATGGTGGTAGTTGTACAAATGTCGCAAGTCATGCTTTGGTTAATTTCTTGAAGTTACCAACTACACCACACTCTAGTCCTTACAAGTTACAATGGCTGAATGATTGTGGTGAATTGAAGGTCACAAGGCAATGTGTGATACGGTTTAAGGTGGGAAACTACCACGATGAAGTACTTTGTGACGTGATACCAATGCAAGCATGTCACTTGTTGTTAGGTAGGCCTTGGCAATATGATAGGTCTACCAAACACGATGGGAGGTCCAATCGATATACACTTGAGAAGGATGGCCGAAAGGTCACACTTCATCCTCTTTCACCTTCCCAAGTAAATGAGTGGCATCAAAGGATGAGAGAATTGAAGAAAAAGGGAAAGGAACCCGAAAGGGGAGAAAAGAGAGGGAGTTCCGTAGGTGGGGCAGTAGGTACATCGGGGACTGCCCCAACAGCAACGGGGGGAGGGACTATGGTGATGTTGGCTAGGAAGAAGGAACTTTTCATAGATCATGATGAGGGCACGCCTATGTTACTCTTGGCTCATTGTTTTAATACTAACCCCACTAATCCTTCCATGTCTCCTTTGATTTCTTGTGTATTGCAGGATTATGAAGACGTATTTCCTCAAGAACTTCCACAAGGATTGCCCCCACTTCGGGGAATTGAGCACCAAATTGATTTGGTGCCGGGTTCACAACTTCCAAACAAACCGGCCTATAGGAGCAATCCCATGGACACTAAGGAGCTTGAGAGACAAGTTGAGGAACTTCTCCACAAGGGATACATCAAGGAAAGTATGAGTCCATGTGCTGTCCCGGTGCTTTTGGTACCAAAGAAAGACGGAACTTGGCGCATGTGCGTCGATTGTAGAGCCATCAACAAAATCACTATAAGGTATCGTCATCCAATCCCTAGACTAGATGATATGTTAGATGAGCTCCATGGTTCTTGTTTGTTTTCTAAAGTGGATCTTAGGAGTGGCTACCACCAAATTCGCATGCAATCCGGTGATGAGTGGAAGACCGCATTCAAGACCAAATTTGGTCTATATGAGTGGCTGGTCATGCCCTTTGGCCTTACCAATGCTCCTAGCACCTTTATGAGGCTAATGAATCATGTAATGAAGCCTTATATTGGAAAGTTTGTGGTGGTGTATTTTGATGATGTGTTGGTATATAGTAAATCTATTGATGATCATGTGATGCATTTGAGGTGTGTGTTTGATGTGCTCCGAAAGGAGAAGTTGTATGCCAACGTAGAGAAGTGTTCTTTTGGTGTTGATAAAGTGATTTTCTTGGGTTTTGTCGTGAGCTCAAGGGGTGTGGAAGTGGACGAATCCAAGATAGACGCTATACGAAGTTGGCCGACCCCTAAAACTATTGGAGAAATCCGAAGTTTCCATGGGTTGGCAAGCTTTTATAGGAGGTTTGTCAAAGGTTTCAGCTCCATAGCAGCACCCTTGACCGAGGTTATTAGAAAGGACCAACCCTTTAAGTGGGGGGGAGAGCAAGCTAAGGCTTTTGAAGCCTTGAAAGCTATGCTCATCTCGGCGCCTTTGTTGCAATTGCCCAATTTTGATAAGATGTTTGAAGTAGAGTGTGATGCTAGTAAAGTTGGCCTCGGGGCTGTTTTAATGCAAGAAGGCAAGCCCGTTGCTTATTTTAGTGAAAAGCTCAAAGGGGCAACTCTTAATTACTCGACTTATGATTTGGAGTTGTACGCCCTTGTTAGAGCTTTGGGCAATTGGCAACATTATTTGTGGCCTAAGGAGTTTGTGATACGAACGGACCACGAATCGTTGAAACACCTTAAGAGCCAAGACAAGTTGAATAGGCGTCATGCTAAGTGGATTGAGTTTATTGAGACCTTCCCTTACGTAATTCATTACAAAAGGGGGAAGGAAAATGTTGTGGCTGATGCGTTGTCTAGAAAGCATGTGCTTGTTGCTACCTTGTCTTCGAAGTTGATGGGATTTGAGAGCTTGCGGATGTTGTATCCCGAGGATCCTACCTTTGCTCCTATTTATAGGGAATGTGAAGAGTGGGGAAGGGACCGATGGCTTAAGGAGAATAGCAATTCCTCCTACTCTCGATTTGATGGCTATTTGTTCAAAGGGAGGAGGTTGTGTGTTCCTTCTAGCTCATGGAGGGAATTGTTTGTGAGAGAGGCACATGATGGTGGCCTCATGGGGCATTTTGGGGTTGACAAGACCCTCGGTATCTTAGAGGAACAATTCTATTGGCCCAAAATGCGCAAGGATGTTGCTAAAATTTGCGGCCAATGTGTGGATTGCCGGTGTGCAAAATCCCGCCTCCGACCTCAAGGATTGTACACCCCACTTCCCACTCCCCTTAGCCCTTGGTTAGATATTTCAATGGACTTTGTTTTGGGGCTGTCAAGGACTAGAAAGGGTCGAGATAGCATTTTTGTTGTTGTTGATAGATTCTCCAAAATGGCTCATTTCATTCCATGTGCTAAAACTGAAGATGCTCCTAGTGTAGCTTCATTATTTGTTGAACATGTTGTAAAGCTTCACGGAGTCCCAAGGACTATTGTGAGTGATAGGGACTCAAAGTTCCTAAGTCTCTTTTGGAAGTCCATGTGGGGTAGGCTTGGAACGAAGTTGCTTTTCTCCACGTCTTGCCACCCACAAACCGATGGCCAAACGGAGGTAGTAAATAGAACCTTAGGGTCTATGCTACGTTCTATGGTTAAAGGTAAACTGACTTCATGGGAGGATCACCTACCTTTGGTGGAATTTGCATACAATCGGGTAATACATTCAAGTACGGGAATGACTCCCTTTGAGTGTGTTTATGGCTTGAATCCCCTTACCCCTTTAGATCTCACTCCTTTGTCTAGTGATCTCATGACAAGTTTAGATGGATGCAAAAGAGCCGAGGCAATGAAAAAGGTGCATGAGAAGGTGCGGATCAAGCTTGAAAGGAAGAACCAAGAGGTTGCAAAAAGGGTAAACAAAGGACGAAGAAGGCTTGTGCTTGAACCCGGAGATTGGGTGTGGGTGCATCTTCGAAAAGATCGATTTCCATCTCAAAGAAAGTCCAAATTGCTGCCTAGGGGTGATGGTCCATTCCAAGTACTTGAGAGAATCAATGACAACGCCTACAAGATTGACCTTCCACCGGAATATCAAGTGCACCACACTTTCAATGTTGGTGACCTCTCTCTCGTGGATGCGGTTGAAGATGACCAAATGCTGAATTTGAGGTCAAATTCCTCTCAAGATGGAGAGGATGATACGGGTGGGGCAAGATCCACAAGTGCACGGCCTTTCACACGAAGCCAAGCTTGGGAGTTACAAAAACTCCAAGCCTTGTTCATGCAAATGGCCGTGTGTGAGTTGGTGAGTCAGCCACCTAAGGATCTAAATGTTTTTAAGTGTGAAGTGGGACCTTGAAGTGTAATAAGCTTACACTCCAAGGGGGCGGCTGCCAAGAGGCTAAACTTGTCATTTTTGTTTTCATTTTGGCTTGTAATATAAATAGACAAGCTTAGGGTCATTTTTGCTTAGTTTTCTCATTGTAATTTCAAGACAAAGACTTGTAATATTTCTCTCTCTCTCTCTCTTCCATTGGGAGGCAGATTTCGGTCAAGCTTGCTAGAGTGAAGCTTGTGTTGTGTTTTGGCTAGAAACAAGGATCTTGAGGTCATTGAGTTCCTCTTGGTCTAAGTAAGAACTTGGTGTTTATATTCCATAGTCTTAGGGTCCTTTCTTGATGTTAGGGTTCTTAGTCTCTTGAATATTATATGTCAAGTTATCTATCTTTTACTATCTTGTCGTTGTTGTCTTTGAGATCTTGAAGTTTAGTGAAGCCGTGTGGGGCTCTTTCGATTCACTAGCATTGGTGTTGGTTTGCTGTTTTGTTGTTGTTGTTGTTGGAATCTTTGTGTTGTAGCCTTGATCTTGTATCAGTAAGATACCGAGCTGGAGGAGTGTATACACTTGGTACTTTATGGCACTTAATTGGTCTATGGTACTGGATTATTCTTGCATTCTTTCATTAATATGTATGGCCTATCACCAGTATAATTGTTTGGCGTTTGTATCTATCGGTCTTATGGGGGGTTGTATAGATATAAGTTATGGTTATTGTTTGTTGATTGTTTGCTTGTGCCTCTCCGGGCTTATGGGGGCTCATTTGGGGTTATTGGTTGTCCAGGCTAGCCGTTTAGATTATTGTTGGCTGTTATTATATGGTTCATGGCAGGTTGGTCATGGATTGGTGCCCGAGGCAGTCAGTACATTTTTTATCCATTTTCTTAACATTATTGTAAGATTTATCATTGTTAGGTCACCTTCTGAGTGTCCACATTTTCATTTAGAAACCCTGATTAGGCTAGAGATAGCTCCCATATCACTTATGATGCTTGAGATATTAGACTAGCTCCCTCAGAGTAGTATCTTCGGGTTTGGTTGTCGGTATAACATTGATATATGTATATGTATACTCTTCCCTATCCATGATTTGTATATCATTTCCTTCTTTCCTACTACTATTATACATTGTATATACATTCCTTCACTCTACTATTGTATATGGTATATCTGTTTCTTTACTTTACTACTGTATATTGGCTAGCTACTTATGGTATTGTGCCTTGTCCCTGATTATTGGTAGTTCATGATATGTTATCTTTATCACTTCATTAGTATTATTATGCTTAGTTTTGTAGATAGCTGGTTGTAATTTATATTTCTGCTTTACATGTTATTTATAATTGCATTATATTTAGAGCTTAGTCAGCCGATGCCTACTGATTACCTTGTGTTTGATACTTATACTACACTTTTTTAGGCTACAACTCATAGTACGAGTCATTACCGTTGATGTGTGTATCATGTAGAGCAGCCATAGATTGGAGAGCTGAGGTGAGCTCCTGACGTTAGAAGTTGTTCCTGATATCCCTCTTATTGTTAGACTGATCTTTATTTTTTGTATTTTAGAGATGCATTTGTATATATTTATTTTGTATTCCACTTTGTACTATTGTTGTATTAGAAGTTCTTGTACTGACTTCTCCAGGTTTTGGGGTTACTTCTCTTCTATTTTCTTTTTTTCTCATGATAGTCTGTTACTCGCTATTTTGGATTATAGGTTGGCTTACCTACTGGTGGATTATAGCAGGTATCATCATGACTTGAGAAATTGGGTCATGACATCTTAACTCCAAAACAACATTATTTACAACATTCTCACTTTTGTACTCCTCCTCAACATCGCACTAAAGAATAAATCATAGTTGAATGTTTGGAATTTATCTTCTTGCTCCACTAGTTGGTCAGTATCCACAATAATTGGTGATTGGCATCAGAAACCTCAAACTCTTTGCTCAAGTGAGCCTCAAAGTCATAAATATCTGAGCCAAATTGGTCTATCTCTTGCATGAGCTCAACCCTCCTTTCTCTCAGTTGTGTTGCCATGTTTGTAATACTATAACAAAGAAAATCATGAAATTTCGTTTGTTGCGCTACCCTTAGCCAAGATTGGCTCACTATGTCTACTTCATAACTTCTTTCTCCTAGTAGAGACTTCTCTTCTACTATTAGAGGTTTGTCATGTGTGTTGGCTAGGACCGTTACTAGCTGATCAACATAAATTTCAGTCATAGTCTGCATCTCTATAAGGTGGGAATGCGTTCTCTCCATGGCTTCCCGTTGTTCTGTTAGTTGCTCTTTTAGTTGTGCTTGATGCTCCTGTAGTTAGTTGTTCTTGATGCTCCTTTATTTTCTTCACCATATTAATAAGATAGGTATCATGATTTGCATCCGTCAATTTATTATACCTGGCAGCATCACAAACAACAGAAGAATCATAATAGGGGCTCGGACTAGGGGAATAAGAGTTAGGACAACCATTCCAATGGCCATCCTAACCACCACATATATGACATATATTGCATTCAAAAGATTGTGTAGGTGCACACGACCTGCTCTATTGAAGAATATGACAATCTCTATCCAAGTGGGGTCCTCCACAATATTGACAAGGATATCCATCACCCAACCAAAATTTATCCCAATTTGTCATCTAAAGAAGAGTACCAAAATCTTGAATGAAAAAAAATATTTGTACAAAAAATAAAACCTCAAATAAATAAAAAAGAAAAAGTCTAACCTAGATAAATAGTTAATTTCTAAGTCCCCGGCAACGGCGTCAAAAACTTGTTGTGTCCGAACGCACAGGTAAGTGTATGCGGTCATACAAGTAATATAGGATTGAGAGTCCAGATATCGTACCCACAGGGACTTGTCAATTAACTATTTACTAAATTAGACTAATACTAATTATTTATTCAAGTGATAGATTTCAAGATATGTTTTTAAATTAACTAAACTAAAAATAAAAAGAAAATAACTAATGAACAACTAAACAAGAGAAGAGCAGATTGTATGCAATCAATGAATGAATCAGTCTAGGGTTATGGATTCTTTAACAATCATGTCGAGTATCAATTTCATCAACTTATTTGATTATCAAGTTGTTGATTCGCAGGGTTGATTATATAATCATGGTCTTCCCAGCCTCTAGTCATCTATTCCGATTCACCTAACAACTACATCATTGAGTGGGGATGTGATAACCCAATCCGAATGCATTTATATATATCTTTTCACTTTGTAACCAAGTAAGGCGATCTAGGTATACTCCTATCCTAGCCATAAATCAATTCCTTATTTACTAAAGAAGAGATCTTGATGGCGAAAACAAGAGTAGCCACCCCCTGGAAGAGGGATGTGTCCGGGTTGGCCTTGGTGGGGGTGTGGGTCGGGTTCGTCCCCGCCTGGTTCAAGGCCTATAAAGGGTGGGTTGCGCCTTTCACTACCAGCTATAGCTTTTAGTGCAGTTGGTTAGCGGTTCACTCTTAAGGTTTAGTATCAGAGCGGAGGTCGCAGGTTCGAATCCCACTTACACCATGCGCAGGTCCGAGGAGGAACCTTTCCAAAGAAAGGGAGAATGATGGCGAAAACAAGAGTAGCCACCCCCTGGAAGAGGGATGTGTCCCGGGTTGGCCTTGGTGTGGGTGTGGGTCGGGTTCGTCCCCGCCTGGTTCAGGGCCTATAAAGGGTGGGTTGCGCCTCTACTACTAGCTATAGCTTTTAGTGCAGTTGGTTAGCGGTTCACTCTTAAGGTTTGGATGATAAGGGTGGGACAAGCTCCACAAGTACACGACCTTTCACACGAAGCCAAGCTCGGGAATTACAAAAACTCCAAGCCTTGTTTATGAAAATGGCCGTGTGTGAGTTGGTGATTGAGCCTCCAAAGGATCTAAATGTTTTAAGTGTGAAGAGGGACCTTGAAGTGTAATAAACTTACACTCCAAGGGGTGGCAGCCTAGACAAAGGGCAAGCTAGTCATTTTGCTTCATTTTGCCTTGTAATATAAATAGAACATATTAGGGTTATTTGGGGTAGTCTTCCATTATTATTTTTGAATCACAAGACTTGTAATATTTTGGGTTCTCTCTCTCTCTCAAAACATCCCACAAAGAAGAGAGACACTTGTGTTGTATCTTGGCTAGAAACAAGGATCTTGAGGTCATTGAGTTCCTCTTGGTCTAAGTAAGAACTTGGTGTTTATATTCATTAGTCTTAGGGTCCTTTCTTGATGTTAGGTTTCTTAGTCTCTTGAATATTATATGTCAAGTTATCTATCTTTTATTATCTTGTTGTTGTTGTGTTTGAGATCTTGAAGTCTAGTGAAGCCGTGTGGGGCTCTTTCGATTCACTAGCATTGTTGTTTAACTTGTTAATCTTGTGTTTGTTGGGTCTTCTTGTTGTTGTTGCTGAAATCTTCATATTGTGGACTTGATCTTGTATCATTTGGTATCAAAGCAAGACCGGTTGTGTTCCAACACTACCCATCTTGGGCTTGCTCTCGGCCAAAAGAAAAGGAGAAAAGAGAAAAATCAGTCCATTATTGTCTTGGCCAAGAATGATGTTGTGTAGATATAGGTGTTATTTTACTTGTTTAGTGTGTTTCTAGTGTTGGTTTCTTTCTCACCAGCACTAAAGTGTCTAGATCTAAAAGTTGAGCTTGAAAAAAAAATGGCCATTGTTGTGGTGACTTGAAAAGTGGACCGTAGGTTGTATGTTGTTGATGACAATTGGTGGTTTTGTGTTATGTGCTTGAAGAAGTTGATGTTGTGTTCATGAAGGTGTTGAGATTGTTCAGATGTTCATCTTATAAACTTGTTCATCTTGTTGAAAGTTGAGTTCATGTTGTAAGACAAAAGTCATAAAGTTGTTGGTGAAAGAAGACTTGCACACATCTCTTCCTAGACTTGACAACCACTTTTCCTTAAAACACGGAACCTTGTTTTGTGGGATTAGTATAGTCAAATCTTACCTTTTTGAGTTTGAAAGGTTGAAAGACTACAAGACTTTTACTTTCCCTCCAAAACACCTTGTCATCCAAAACAAGTTGTGTGAGTATTGAAAATTTCAGATTTGAGAAAAAAAAAAAAAAAAAAAAAGGAAGAAGCAAAAACGTTTGGGGACCACTTACATGCTGCCACGTCACTATAAGCTCAACTTTGGATATTCTTCTAGTTGCTAATTGTTGATTCTTGGTTTCCTTACTTGGTTCTAGAACTAATTTACAAACTAGTACATTCCTACTAGGTTGTCAATTAGTCCTTTGAATCCATTTGTTTGTGTCAACAATTACTTGAGTGCCTTTTATCTTTTGAATACGTTGCTGATTTTTGGTTCTAGTCTGACAAGAATTCTCTGAGTCTTCAAACAAGAATCCACTCCGGATAAGAGCTTACTCATACCTTAAAGGATTCACGGTTTCTAGCCAATCTACAACACATGTGGAACTCAAGCGTGGGGTGATCCAAAGAGTGTAAGACCATGACAATGGAAGGGACCACGTCCCATAACGTGGATACTAATGCACTTGAATCTATGAGGGTCACTCTTGAGGCCGTTACTCGGACACTTGAAAGGTTGAATACGGAATTTGGAGCCGTGAGGGGGGACTTGGAAGCGATAAAGGGAGAAGTGTCGACTATTAGTGGGAGATTAGAACAAGTGGAGAGTCAAAGGAACTCTCGTCCTTCTACTCCTCTACATGTTTCTACCAATGGGCATGATAGGACTTCCTCCGCAACCATCACCCCCGAAACAGTCCACCAAATGCTAAATGCACCTCAAGCTCCACTAAATGCCGTAAGCCAAACCACCTTTTTCCCTCCAAACCATGACCCCACTAGACCAATACATTTCCAAGCTCCTCAAGTTCCACAAGAGGGATTTGGACGTCAAGTACCTCCACTAAATCCGAACCCTCCATTCCAAGCTCCATTAAACCAAAGGCCACAAAATCCAATTCCTCCGAATCAAGTCCAAACTGCCCAAGACCGGCCAGCCCCCTTTGAAGGATATGGTAGAGAGGAGTATGAAGGATATGGAGCCTTTGATGATGCTTACATGAGGGAGGAGGAGATAAGAGGGGGTCATGGAGATCCAAGGAGATATCGAGGGTATGGAGATAGGGGAAACCGACACCAAGAGAGAGATGTAGGCATCAACACCATCAAGTTGAACCTACCCATCTTTAAGGGTGAAAGTGATCCCGAAGCCTACTTAGCTTGGGAATCGGCTTGTGACAAAGTTTTCCAAGTTAATGATATCTCGAAAGAAAAGAAGGGTTGCTATGCTATAGCTCATTTCGAGGGTTATGCTAACACTTGGTGGGAGTATGTCAAGCGGTTTGGTAATGAACTCATTGATGGGCAGCCACCACCTTGGTATCAGTTGAGGTATTTGATAAGGCAACGATACCTTCCCGAGAGATATCGCCATGAGTTGCTTGCTAGATTGTACGGCTTGCATCAAGGTAACAAGAGTGTGATGGCATATTTTGATGAGTTTCAACAACTCATGTTGAAACTTGATCATCGTGGGGAGCAAATCAGTCACGACATCATCCGGTTCAAGTGTGAGTTGAACAAAGAGATCTCCACTCATTTAACACTTCACAAGTTTGAAACCGTTGATGGTATTTTCCAAGCGGCTCTTGAGATTGAAAGGGAACTTAAAGATAGATCATCTTTCAAGGCAAGGGGACAAGCCCCCTCGGGTTGGCCCAAAAACAAGGACTAACCCGCCACTACAAGGCTGCCCGAGCCCAAAACAGTCCACAAAATTCCTCCAAAATCGGAGGCTCACAAGTATCCTAACCCAAAGGGATTCCAATGTTTCAAGTGCCAAGGTTGGGGGCATAAGGCCAATGAATGTCTAAACCGACGCAATGTGATCCTACGGGAAGGGAGATTGAATTACCTTGGTGAGGAGGTGGGCCCTGAAAGGGGAGAAGATGAGGCCGAGCCTCAAGATGGAGAGGAAACCGATGATGGACCACATGATGATGATGGTGAAGATGTTTATCCGCAATAAGGGAAGTGTGTGGTTACAAATTTTGTGGTTAGGCACGTCATGATTAGTAAGGCAATAGATGACCCAAGCCAAAGGGAAAATCTATTGAATACTAAATGTCTTGTAAAGGGGAGTGTGTGTACCTTGGTGATCGATAGTGGTAGTTATACGAATGTTGTAAGTAATGCTATGGTAAATTTCTTGAAGTTACCAACTATCCCGCACACTAGTCCTTACAAGTTACAATGGTTGAATGATTGTGGTGAATTAAGGGTCGCAAGGCAATGTGTGATATGGTTTAAGGTGGGAAACTACCACGATGAAGTGCTTTGTGACGTGATACCAATGCAAGCATGTCACTTGCTGGTCGGTAGGCCTTGGAAATATGATAGGTCTACCAAACACGATGGGAGGTCCAATCGATATACACTTGAGAAGGATGGCCGAAAGGTTACACTTCATCCTCTTTTGCCTTCCCAAGTAAATGAGTGGCATCAAAGGATGAGAGAATTGAAGGAAAAGGGAAAGGAATTCGAAAAGAGAGAGAAGTGATACAAGCAAGAAGACACGAAAGCTAAAAGAACAAAGGAAACAAAGAAACAAGATAAAAAAAGATAAAAAGGATAGAAAGGTAGACACAAAAGTGGAATCAAAGGCAACCAATTCTATAGAAAGAAAAGACCTCCTTCAAATATCCAAATAATTCCCAAGCAACCCTCCTTTCTAAACTTGAAACAATCAAAAGCTTCAACAAGCTCTCAAACTGTCAAAAGAGTATTTAATATTCAACATTCATCAAGATGATCTACCCTAAAATGAGCTATTCTCCCTTATTTATAGTCTACACTAATAATTACAAAAATACCCTTAATGAAATAAGGGTCTTCTTTAGCATGAGGCTTGGATATCAAGAATAGTCACTTTACGTCTATAGCCTCTTTCTTCCCTTTTCGCCTTTCTTTCTTGTACTTCCACTTTAGCATATTCTCGAGCTTCAACTCTTCATTCCATGATATTGATGAGGCTCGACTTGCACCATTCTCCCTTTCTTGAAAAGGATTCGTCCTCGAATCCAAACCTAGCAAAACCATAAGGAAGACAAACAAGAACAAGGGCCTCATAGCATGAGGATTAGCACAAGGGTTAATAAATTCACCAACATGCCAAGGATGCACAAACTTGTTATATAACCAAACATCAACTAGTCTCATGAAGAATAAATCTTCACATGTAGCACAAAGTACTTGGCTAGTCCAAGGATCAATAATTAAAGATATCATCAAGGAACCAATAGGTTTGAAACACCAACTGGGTATGCACACATTGGTTCTATACACAAAGCACAAATGATCTTCTATTTCAAGACAAAACCATTTTGGAGATGAATCCATGGCCAACTCCCACACATGCAAAGTGTCACCGGGTCAAAAGGAAAGATTACCCATGCATCTTGATCAAGAAAACAACCATTTGTCCCAAATAAACTCCTATCAACATACGACGTACCCTCCCCACAAGAATGAGCATCATCATATGCAAATAGATAGTAAAGAAAGGTATCATACAAAACAATTTCATCTAAGGTGTCCTCACGTGTAAGATCACTAGAAGACTTAAGAATATCAAGTATACTATCAAGAATTGGAACACTCAAAGAAGAAGTAGCAATTTATGAACACACATCACCTTCCTTCTCAACATCCCATAGTGGATTATCATACAAAGTATAGCTCTCATGAATAGCTACATTACAATCACTATTCACACCACTAGGCACCAAACTAGGAGGGATCTCATCATCATCAAACAAGACATTATACTTAAAGTGAGAAGAATCAATGAAAGATGGAGAATTAAAGCATGTAATCTCATTCTCAAAAAGACAGATGTCATCTTTTAAGGCGGTTTCAAGCACATGAGTTCTATGAGCAAAACAAGCAATAGGATCTTCAATAAAAGATATGCTCAAAGAGTCACTCCTACTCAATTGATCAACTTCATCAATATTACCACTAACTTGACGCTCAATAAGAACATCACAAGATCCCTCAAGTAGTGTACTACACGCAAAAGCTAGTTGATCAATACCAATATCACTTGATAATGAACTATCATTCAAAACACATGTATCAACACTAAGTGGACACAAATTGATCTTACTAGAAGAATCAATTCGGTCATCAATAGGATCAACTAGTGTATCCACATTCTCAACAAGCACATTATCAAAACATGGCAAAGAATCATATGACAATGTACTATCATTCAAGTCACAAGTGTCAACACTAGGTGGACACAAATCGATTTCACAAGAAGAATCAATTCGGTCATCAATAGGATCAACTAGTGTATGAACACTCTCAATATAGACATTATCACTATGTGGCAAAGAATTATTAAGTGCACATAAAGACAAGCTATCAATCACACTTTGTTCATTTGAAAGTGTCAAGTTTAGCTAGTTTACCTTGAAGCTCACAAGAAAGGTCTTCTTTACCTTAGGATGAGAATCCCCTCAATGCATTGGTACACTCTTCAAGTCCTTGATGAGGATTAGGGAAATTTGGTGGAAAGACAAGTTGCAACCGATTAATTCGAGTACTCAACCGATCCAACCGTCCTTCCATTTTGGTAGAGAGAGTGGTGAACAAGTTTAACAATTCACCCAAAGTGGGTTCCCCGATGGGAACTTGGTTTTTCTTTTCATGACCTTCCATTGTTACCTATTTAAGACACTCAACCAAAGCAAACAGACATGTTAGGTTAGTTAAAATAGACTCACAATCACTCAAGAATCGCGCCTTTATTTGCCTCACAAATTGCTTCGGCCAATGATTGCATCTTGTTTAGTCCAATGAGTTGCAAGGGTCCAATCTCTACTTGAGATCAAGAATGGATTCTTGTTGACTTGAGAAAGAAAGTGCAAAAGCTAAGGACGAGAACCAAGAAGTTTTCAAGAGAAAATAAAGAAGAAAAGCTAAAAGAAAGTAGCACAAAAAAAAATCGGACTCAAAGAAAACTAAGCAACAAAAGTAGAAAAATTACTTGTTGTTGCTTAATTTGATGAATCAAAGAGATGATTTGATGTTTTAAACTAGTTAACAAGTGATTAAATATGTTAATTACCTGTTAAATAGTTGAGGAATCGAAAGAGAAAGAGAACAAAAAAAAATCACGAAATTTGGACACTTAGAAAAATTTTGAGGCCTTGAAGAAGTGCATCACTTTAAAGGGGTTTAATTTGATGATTAAAACTAGTTAGCAAGTGATGAAAGATGTTAATTACTTTTTAAATAGTTGAGGAATCGAAGGAGAAAGAGAACAAAAAAAGAATCACGAAGTTTGGACACTTAGAACAATTTTTAGGTCCAAAAAACTTTAGGACCCCCCCAAAAAAAAACTAAGTGTTGAAACCTGAGAAATTTCAGCTCTCTGAAGTTGCTGTCCACGCGCCATGTGGCGCGAGTGGGCTGGAGGGGCGCTGAGTTGGCTGCTGTGTGGCAGTCAACGGTTGAATTTGACCGTTGACTGCTGACGTGGCAGATGACGTGGCAGTCCAAGTGGATTTTTTTTTTTTTTTTCAAAATTCCACAATTGGACCTTCTAACACTTTGACTTCAAAATTTTTGGATCAAAGTATACTTTTTCTTCTACCTTCTTCTTCAAGAACAATATGAAGATGCTCAAGAACACAAGAAAAAAACTTCAATCTTCAAATGTTCATAACTTCTTCGTTTTTGCTCCAAATTCAATGAAATTTTTGCCCACGTGTTTCTTTCAATGCCACGAACAAACCCCACTAATTTTTAGCTTTCAAAATCAAGCCAAAAATAACCCACTTTTCAAAATCCACAAAGTTTCAAAAGCTCAAAACCCTTTAATGGTATCTTCAATTCTACAACTTCGAATTGAACGAAATTTGAGATCTAGACTCACAAGACACTAGGGAATCAAAATCTAGTATCAAAAACAACAAATCAAAAAAAAATCAATTTTTTTTTTTTGAGAAAATACCAAAACCCAAGACTTAGATTTGTTGAAACAAACCCAGTCCAAGCTCTTGATACCAAATGATACAAGCAAGAAGACGCGGAAGCTAAAAGAACAAAGGAAACAAAGAAACAAGATAAAAAAAGATAAAAGGGATAGAAAGGTAGACACAAAAGTGGAATCAAAGGCAACCAATTCTATAGAAAGAAAAGACCTCCTTCAAATATCCAAATAAGCACCTAAACCTATGAGAAAGACCTCAAGGGAATTAGATTCCCAAGCAACCCTCCTTTCTAAACTTGAAACAATCAAAAGCTTCAACAAGCTCTCAAACTGTCAAAAGAGTATTTAATATTCAACATTCATCAAGATGATCTACCCTAAAATGAGCTATTCTCCCTTATTTATAGTCTACACTAATAATTACAAAAATACCCTTAATGAAATAAGGGTCTTCTTTAGCATGAGGCTTGGATATCAAGAGTAGTCACTTTACGTCTATAGCCTCTTTCTTCCCTTTTCGCCTTTATTTCTTGTACTTCCACTTTAGCATATTCTCGAGCTTCAACTCTTCATTCCATGATATTGATGAGGCTCGGCTTGCACCAAAAAGGGAGGGAATTCCGTAGGTGGGGCAGTGGGGTCATCCAAGGCTGCCTCAACGGCAAAGGGGACGGAAAACATGGTGATGTTGGTTAGGAAGAAGGAACTCTTGTGGATTATAATGAGGACACGTCTATGTTACTCTTGGCTCATTGTTTTAATACTAACCCCACTAATTCTTCCATTTCCCCTTTGATTTCTTGTGTGTTGCAGGATTATGAGGATGTATTTCCTAAGGAACTTCCGCAAGGATTGCCCCCGCTTTGGGGAATTGAGCACCAAATTGACTTTGTGCCGGGATCACAATTGCCAAACAAGCCGGCTTATAGGAGCAACCCTACGGACACCAAGGAATTGCAACGTCAAGTTGAGGAGCTCCTCAACAAAGGGTATGTCAAGGAGAGCATGAGTCCGTGTGCGGTTCCGATGCTATTAGTGCCAAAAAAAGATGGAACGTGGCGCATTTGTGTGGACTGCCGAGCCATCAACAAAATTACAGTAAAATATCGCCACCCTATTCCTCGGTTAGATGACATGCTAGATGAGTTGAATGGTTCATGTTTGTTTTCCAAGATTGATTTAAGGAGTGGCTATCACCAAATAAGAATGCAACCCAGTGATGAATGGAAACCGCCTTCAAGACCAAGTTTGGTCTCTATGAATGGATGGTTATACCTTTCGGCCTAACAAACGCTCCAAGTACTTTTATGAGGCTAATGAATCATGTGATGAGGCCATTTATAGGAAAGTTTGTTGTTGTCTATTTTGATGATGTCTTGGTGTATAGTAAGTCTTTAGAAGAGCATGTGATGCATTTACAATGTGTGCTTGATGTCCTTAGAAAGGAAAAATTGTATGCAAATCTGGAAAAGTGCTCTTTTGGCGTTAATGAAGTTGTTTTCTTGGGTTTTGTTGTTAGTTCAAGAGGGGTCAAAGTGGATGAATCCAAGATAAATGCTATCAAAAATTGGCCAACCCCACAAACCGTTGGAGAAGTAAGAAGCTTCCATGGGTTGGCTAGTTTTTATAGAAGGTTTGTCAAAGGATTTAGCACCATAGCCGCCCCCTTGACCGAGGTCATTCGGAAAGAACAACCCTTCAGGTGGGATGTCGAGCAAGCTAAGGCATTTGAAGCCTTGAAAGCTATGCTCATCTCCGCAACCTTGTTACAATTGCCTAACTTTGATAAGACCTTCGAAGTCGAGTGCGATGCGAGTAAAGTAGGCATAGGGGCTGTTTTGATGCAAGATTTGAAACCCATTGCTTACTTTAGTGAAAAGCTCAAAGGAGCAACTCTAAACTACTCCACGTATGATTTAGAGTTGTATGCCTTGATTAGAGCCTTGGCCACTTGGCAACACTACTTATGGCCTAAGGAGTTCGTGATCCGAACGGACCATGAATCCTTAAAGCATCTTCGAGCCCAAGACAAGCTTAACAAATGGCATGCCAAATGGATTGAGTTCCTTGAGACCTTCCCTTATGTTATCCAATACAAAAAGGGTAAGGACAACGTAGTAGCCGATGCTTTGTCTAGAAAACATGCTCTTGTGTCCACTTTATCAACAAAATTGATGGGTTTTGAGAGTTTAAGAGAGTTGTATCCCAAGGACCCTCACTTTGCTCCTATCTTTAGGGAATGCGAAGACTTGGGTAGGGACAATTGGAATTCGGCTAGGGGTTCAAATCCCTATGCCAAGTTTGATGGATACTTATTTAAAGGTAGACGATTGTCTGTGCCCTCTAGCTCTTGGAGAGAATTGTTTGTGAGGGAAGCACACGATGGCGGTCTAATGGGTCATTTTGGGGTCGAAAAGACTTTTAAAATATTGGAAGAGCAATTCTATTGGCCCAAAATGCGCAAGGATGTGGCTAGGATTTGCGGCCAATATGTAGAATGCAAGAGAGCCAAATCTCGGCTCCTACCTCACGGGTTGTACACCCCGCTGCCCACTCCTCTACGTCCTTGGCTTGATATATCTATGGATTTTGTGTTGGGGCTGCCAAGGACTCGACGAGGTCGGGATAGTATTTTTGTTGTAGTCGATCGGTTTTCTAAAATGGCGCACTTTATTCCTTGCTCTAAATGTGATGACGCCCCTAGCGTGGCCTCGTTATTTGTTGATAATGTTGTTAGATTGCATGGTGTCCCGAGGACCATTGTGAATGATAGGGACTCTAAGTTCCTAAGCCACTTTTGGAAGTCCATGTGGGGTAGGCTTGGTACCAAGTTGTTGTTCTCTACGTCCTGCCACCCACAAACCGATGGCCAAACGGAAGTAGTAAATAGGACTTTGGGTGCTATGCTACGTTCCATGGTTAAGGGAAAAATTACTTCTTGGGAATAGCACTTACCATTGATTGAGTTTGCCTATAACCGTGTCATACACTCAAGTACGGGAATGACTCCCTTTGAGTGTGTATACGGCCTCAACCCCCTCACCCCTTTGGATTTAACGCCTTTGCCAAGTGATCTCATGATTAGCTTAGATGGAAGCAAGCGGGCAGATTCTATGAAGAAGTTACATGAGAAGGTGCGACTTCAACTTGAGAAGAAAAACCAAGACATGGCAAGGAGGGCCAACATGGGAAGAAAGAAATTCATTCTTGAACCAGGAGATTGGTGTGGGTGCATCTTCGGAAGGATCGGTTTCCATCTCAAAGAAAGTCCAAATTGATGCCTAGGGGTGATGGTCCCTTCCAAGTACTTGAGAGAATCAATGACAACGCCTACAAGATTGACCTTCCACCGGAATATCAAGTGCACAACACTTTCAATGTTTGTGATCTCTCTCTCGTGGGTGTGGTTGACGATGACCAAATGCTGAATTTAAGATCAAATTCCTCTCAAGATGGAGAGGATGATACGGGTGAGACAAGCTCCATAAGTACACGACCTTTCACACGAAGCCAAGCTCGGGAATTACAAAAACTCCAAGCCTTGTTTATGTAAATGGCCGTGTGTGAGTTGGTGATTGAGCCTCCAAAGGATCTAAATGTTTTTAAGTGTGAAGAGGGACCTTGAAGTGTAATAAACTTACACTCCAAGGGGCGGCAGCCTAGACAAAGGGCAAGCTAGTCATTTTGCTTCATTTTGCCTTGTAATATAAATAGAACATATTAGGGTTATTTGGGGTAGTCTTCCATTATTATTTTTGAATCACAAGACTTGTAATATTTTGGGTTCTCTCTCTCTCTCAAAACAGCCCACAAAGAAGAGAGACACTTGTGTTGTATCTTGGCTAGAAACAAGGATCTTGAGGTCATTGAGTTCCTCTTGGTCTAAGTAAGAACTTGGTGTTTATATTCATTAGTCTTAGGGTCCTTTCTTGATGTTAGGGTTCTTAGTCTCTTGAGTATTATATGTCAATTTATCTATCTTTAATTATCTTGTTGTTGTTATGTTTGAGATCTTGAAGTCTAGTGAAGCCGTGTGGGTCTCTTTCGATTCACTAGCATTGTTGTTTAACTTGTTAATCTTGTGTTTGTTGGGTCTTCTTGTTGTTGTTGCTGAAATCTTCATATTGTGGACTTGATCTTGTATCAGATCTTACACCCTATATTCTTTATTCTATCTCATTGATTCTTCTTCCGAGTTCACAATAAGAATATAAAGTTATTTTAATGATAGCTAAGCATTAAATATTAAGCACAAGAATATAAGAACAACTAATATTATAAGTAAATACTCATCGAATCAATAATTACTAAGAAATCATGTAGTTAGCTACCATAATCCTAGAAAGAGAAGTTTAACTCCACATAGAAATGGAGCAATTGCAATAAATAATACAAACAAATATGTAAAAATAAATAATAAAGGAGAAGAAAAGATAGAACTAATATTCTCCGGCCTCCACGGTGGCTCCTAGCTCTGCCTAGGTTAAAATTTGTGTAAACACTAATTTTATGAATATTTATAGGTATAGGAAAAAGCCTCAAATAAAATAACTGAGTCCAAAGTGGACTGGGAAAATTAAAATTGGAGTCCTGGTTCCTCCATGCCATGGAGGAATCACGCACAACTACTGGATTGGCAACAGGCAATGTATTTCAATTCAAGGGTCACTTTAGATTATTTTAATAAATTTATTCCATTAAGTCGCCTGCTTGATTTCCTTCTACAATCTTTCGTCTTTAATCTATTTTAGCCTCAAATCTCTTCATCTTCACACCATTTTAATCTTACACATCAAAATATAATATTAAGTACAATCCATAAAATCAATGCTAAAAATAAAAATACTAAATGTGAGACAAATAATGAATTAAAACATATAATTTTGGCCTCACATCGCCAGGACACTGATAACGCATAATTACACTGGTATAGATGCATGCGATTGTTAGCAATATTTTACCCAATGATGAATTCAGGATCGATCCCTCAAGGAATGAACTAGAAATATTCACTATAGAGCGTATATAAATCAATATATGCTCGCTCGTATTAATTTTGTCAATAAAAGTAAATGGGGAGTTTATGTCAACAATTTGGAATACTTTAGAATATAGTTATCAAGAGAGAGCATTTGCTATAATTGAAATGTAGGAGTTGTAATCAATATTAGAATGATTAGGGGTGTGCTTGTTTGATAATTGATAACATGTATGGGTGATTGACCTTTGATCCAATAAGTATAAAGTATGGGTAGGCTAGGTTTTAGATATTAGTGATAATCTTTCAATCTATCACCAAATTTCATATGGGTTTCTTTCAAACACCCATATGTTTATCTCTCTAAACAACCCAATACCTCAAATTAGTTAGTCTATTTCTAGCACTACCTATTAAATGAGAAAAACTCAAGTATTTGTCAACTAAATCTCTTCCCCTTTTTTCTCTCTTTCAAGGAAAAACAAAAGGATAGTTTAAATGGAGTTTGCAACCTCTATTCATGAAATAAAACATAGAGATTAGTTAAACTCACAATTTATAGTCCAACTTAGAAATACATAATCAACACACACACTAATCAATAATCATTCATCAACCCCCCCCCCCAAGTATTGGGGTTTAGCTATGCCTAATTAAAGAGAAAGAGATTATACCATTATGATCATCCAAAGCTTCAATAGATTCAAATATTAATAACAATTCTTCAAATCCAAGATAGAAAACCAAGATAAATGCTAATCCCAATCTTAGGATTTCAATTACAGCTTTCTAAATCTTAAATTCAGAAAAAGATAAGGGTTTGCATACTCAAAAAGTTATTTATAGCTGAAGAAAGATAGGCAAAGTAATTACAAAATTACCAGCGAGCTCACTTCTGTGATGGATAGAGAGCATTGCCAAACTCACCAGCCATACGCCAAAGTGAGCCCATGTCGCCAAACTGACTTGAACTTGAGCTTCAAACATTTTAACCTATCAACTTTGGTGATGGAGACTCAGCATCGCTAAAATCCAAGGTGATGCGCCAAATATTACTTTTGCTCACCGAACTTGTTTCCTCATAACTTAAATAAGCTGTAACTTTCGGTGATAGAGTCTTCACTTCGGTGATTCATTGACTGAAGTGATACGGGTGGAACAAGCTCCACAAGTACACGACCTTTCACACGAAGCCAAGCTCGGGAGTTACAAAAACTCCAAGCCTTGTTCATGCAAATGGCCGTGTGTGAGTTGGTCATTGAACCCCCAAAGGATCTAAATGTTTTAAGTGTGAAGTGGGACCTTGGAGTGTAATAAACTTACACTCCAAGGGGGCGGCAGAATTGGTGAAGGGCAAACTAGTCTTTTGGCTTCATTTTACCTTGTAATATAAATAGAACACATTAGGGTTATTTTGAGTAGTTCTTCCATTTTGACATTTGAATCACAAGACTTGTAACTCTTAGGGCTCTCTTCCTCTCTCAAAACAGTCCACAAAGGAGAGGGATACTTGTGTTGTATCTTGGCTAGAAACAAGGATCTTGAGGTCATTGAGTTCCTCTTGGTCTAAGTAAGAACTTGGTGTTTATATTCAATAGTCTTAGGGTCCTTTCTTGATGTTAAGGTTCTTAGTCTCTTGAATATTATATGTCAAGTTATCTATCTTTTATTATCTTGTTGTTGTTGTCTTTGAGATCTTGAAGTCTAGTGAAGCCGGGTGGGGCTCTTTCGATTCACTAGCATTGTGTTCAACTTGTTAAATCTTGTGTTTGTTGGATTCTCTTGTTGTTGGTTGGCTGATTTTCGTGGCTGGTTGTGCCTATTTGTGTGTTGTGGACTTGATCTTGTATCATTTGGTATCAAAGCAAGACCGGTTGTGTTCCAACACAACCTATCTTGGGCTTGTTCTCGGATTAAACAAAAAAAAAATAAAAAATTTCTGAAATCTGTCCATTGAAGACAAAACCGAGAATGTTGTTGTATGTTTAGATCTAGGTGTTATTTTGCTTGTTTAGTGTGTTTCTAGTGTTGGTTTCTTTCCCACCAACACTAAAGTGTCTAGATCTAAAAGTTGAGCTTGAAAACTTGACCATTGTTGTGGTGACTTGAAGTGACTGAAAGTTGTATGTTGTTGATGACAAAAATTGATGGTTGTGTGTTATGTGCTTGAAGAAGTTGATGAAGGTGTTCAGCTTTTAAACTTGTTCATCTTGTTCATCTTGTTGTGTTCAAGTTGCAACACAAGTCATAAAGTTGTTGGTGAAAGACTTGCACCCATCACTTCCTAGTCTTCTCAACCACTCTTCCCTAATTCAAGGAGCCTCGTTTTGTGGGACTAGTTAGTCAAACATCACCCTTTGAGTTTGAAAGGTTGAAAAGGCTACAAGACTATTATTTTTCCCTCCAAAACACATTGTCATCCATCACAAGTTATATGAATATTGAATTTCAGATTTGAGACACAAAAAAATAAATAAAAATAAAATATACATAGAAGTTATATATACAAACCGTGTGGGTCCAAGGCCAATTGCATGCTGCCACGTCACCCCTAAGCTTAACTTTGGATATTATTCTAGTTGCTAATTGTTGATTCTTGGTTTCCTTTACTTGGTTCTAGAACTAATTAACAAACTAGTACATTCCTACTAGGTTGTCGATTAGTCCTTTGAATCCGTTTGTTCGTGTCGACGATTACCTGAGTGCCTTTTTATCTTTTGAATACGTTGCTATTTTTGGTTCTAGTCCGACAAGAATTCTTTGAGTCTTCAAACAAAAATCCACTCCGGATAAGAGCTTACTCATACCTTAAAGGATTCACGGTTACTAGCCAATTTACAACACTTGTGGAACTCAAGCGTGTGGTGATCTAAAGAGTATAATACCTTGACAATGGAAGGGACCACGTCCCATAATGTGGATACTAATGCACTTGACTCTATGAGGGTCACTCTTGAGGCCGTTACCCGGACACTTGAAAGGTTGAATTCGGAATTTGGGGCCGTGAGAGGGGACTTGGCAGCAATCAAGGGAGAGGTGTCGACTATTAGTGGGAGGTTAGAACAAGTGGAGAGTCAAAGGAACTCTCGTCCTTCTACTCCTCTACATGTTTCTACCAACGGGCATGATAGGACTTCCTCCGCAACCATCACCCCCGAAACAGTCCACCAAATGCTAAATGCACCTCAAGCTCCACTAAATGCCGCAAGCCAAACCACCTTTTTACCTCCTAACCGTGGCCCTAATAGACCAACGCATTTCCAGAATTCTCAAGTCCCGCATGAGGGATTTGGACGTCAAATTCCACCACTAAATCAGAACCTTCCATTCCAAGCTCCATTAAACCAAAGACCACCACCTCCACAAAATCCAATACCCCCAAATCAAATTCCAAATATCCAAAACCGACCAGCCCACCTTGAGGAGTATGGTGGGGAGGAGTATGAAGGGTACGGGGCCTTTGATGATACTTACATGAGGGAGGAGGAGGTGAGAGGGGGCAGAGGAGTTCAACGGAGATACCGTGGATATGAAGAAAGAGGAAACCGACACCATGAGAGGGATGTAGGTATCAACACCATCAAGTTGAGTCTACCTTTCTTTAAGGGTGAAAGTGACCCCGAGGCATACTTAGCTTGGGAATCGGCTTGTGACAAAGTCTTCCAAGTTAATGATATCTCGGAAGAAAAGAAAGGAAAGGAAGTTATGCTATAGCTCACTTTGAGGGTTATGCTAACACTTGGTGGGAGTACGTCAAGCGGTTTGGTGATGAACTAGTGGATGGGCAGCCACCACCTTGGTATCGGTTGAGGTACTTGATGAGGCAACGATACCTTCCCGAGAGATATCGCCATGAGTTGCTTGCTAGATTGTATGGCTTGCGTCAAGGTAACAAGAGTGTGATGGCATATTTTGATGAGTTTCAACAACTCATGTTGAAACTTGATCATCGTGGGGAGCAAATCAGTCACGACATCATCCGGTTCAAGTGTGGGTTGAACAAAAAGATCTCCACTCATTTAACCCTTCACAAGTTTGAAACCGTTGACGGTATTTTCCAAGCGGCTCTTGAGATTAAAAGAGAACTTAAAGAGAGATCATCCTTCAAGGCAAGGGGACAAGCCCCCTCGGGTTGGCCCAAAAACAAGGACCAACCCGCCACTACGAGGCTGCCCGAGCCCAAAACAGTCCCCAAATTCCCTCCAAAACCGGAGGCTCACAAGTATCCTAACCCAAAGGGATTCCAATGTTTCAAGTGCCAAGGTTGGGGGCATAAGGCCAATGAATGTCCAAACCGGTGCAATGTGATCCTACGGGAAGGGAGAGTGTATTACCTTGGTGAGGAGGTGGGTCCCAAAAGGGGAGAAGATGAGGCAGAGCCTCAAGATGGAGAGGAAACCGATAATGGACCACACGATGATGATGGTGATGATGGTGAAGATGTTTACCCTCAAGAAGGAGAGTGTGTGGTTCGAAACTTTGTGGTTAGACGCGTCATGATTAGTAAGGCAATAGATGACCCAAGCCAAAGGGAAAATCTATTCCATACTAAATGTCTTGTAAAGGGGAGTGTGTGTACCTTGGTGATTGATAGTGGTAGTTGTACAAATGTTGTAAGTCATGCTATGGTAAATTTCTTGAAGTTACCAACTACCCCGCACACTAGTCCTTACAAGTTA
The DNA here is from genome assembly GCA_031232105.1 of Capsicum rhomboideum. Classification (NCBI taxonomy): domain Eukaryota; kingdom Viridiplantae; phylum Streptophyta; class Magnoliopsida; order Solanales; family Solanaceae; genus Capsicum; species Capsicum rhomboideum. The sequence goes on from CP124718.1 coordinate 61,723,562, forward strand.
CAATGGTTGAATGATTGTGGTGAGTTAAGGGTCGCAAGGCAATGTGTGATACGATTTAAGGTGGGAAACTACCACGATGAAGTTCTTTGTGACGTGATACCAATGCAAGCATGTCACTTGTTGCTAGGTAGACCTTGGCAATATGATAGGTCTACTAAACACGATGGGAGGTCCAATCGGTATACACTTGAGAAGGATGGCCGAAAGGTTACTCTTCATCCGCTTTCGCCTTCCCAAGTAAATGAGTGGCATCAAAGGATGAGGGAGTTGAAGGAAAAGGGAAAGGAATCCGAAAAGGGAGAAAAGGGAGGGGATTCCGTAGGTGGGGCAGTGGGGTCATCCAAGGCTGCCCCAACGTCAAAAGGGCCGGAAAACATGGTGATGTTAGTTAGGAGGAAGGAACTCTTCGTGGATCATGATGAGGACACGCCTATGTTACTCTTGGCTCATTGTTTTAATACTAACCCCACTAATTCTTCCATTTCCCCTTTGATTTCTTGTGTGTTGCAGGATTATGAGGATGTATTTCCTAAGGAGCTTCCGCAAGGATTGCCCCCACTTCGGGGAATTGAGCACCAAACTGATTTTGTGCCGGGATCACAATTGCCAAACAAGCCGGCTTATTGGAGCAATCCTACGGACACCAAGGAATTGCAACGTCAAGTTGAGGAGCTCCTCAACAAAGGGTATGTCAAGGAGAGCATGAGCCCATGTGCTGTTCCGGTGCTATTGGTGCCCAAAAAAGACGGAACGTGGCGCATGTGTGTGGACTGTCGAGCCATCAACAAAATTACGGTAAAATATCGCCACCCTATTCCTTGGTTAGATGATATGCTAGATGAGTTGAATGGTTCATGTTTGTTTTCCAAGATTGATTTAAGGAGTGGCTATCACCAAATAAGAATGCGACCCGGTGATGAATGGAAAACCGCCTTCAAGACCAAGTTTGGTCTCTATGAATGGATGGTTATGCCATTCGGCCTAACAAATGCTCCAAGTACTTTTATGAGGCTAATGAATCATGTGATGAGGCCATTTATTGGAAAGTTTGTTGTTGTCTACTTTGATGATGTCTTGGTGTATAGTAAGTCTTTAGAAGAGCATGTGATGCATTTACAATGTGTGCTTGATGTCCTTAGAAAGGAAAAATTGTATGCAAATCTGGAAAAGTGCTCTTTTGGCGTTAATGAAGTTATTTTCTTGGGTTTTGTTGTTATTTCAAGAGGGGTCGAAGTGGATGAATCCAAGATAAATGCTATCAAAAATTGGCCAACCCCACAAACCGTTGGAGAAGTAAGAAGCTTCCACGGGTTGGCTAGTTTTTATAGAAGGTTTGTCAAAGGATTTAGCACCATAGCAGCCCCCTTGACCGAGGTCATTCGGAAAGAATAACCCTTCAAGTGGGGTGTCGAGCAAGCTAAGGCATTTGAAGCCTTGAAAGCGATGCTCATCTCCGCACCCTTGTTACAATTGCCCAACTTTGATAAGACCTTCGAGGTCGAGTGCGATGCGAGTAAAGTAGGCATAGGGGCTGTTTTGATGCAAGAATTGAAACCCATTGCTTATTTTAGCGAAAAGCTCAAAGGAGCAACTCTAAACTACTCCACGTATGATTTAGAGTTGTATGCCTTGATTAGAGCCTTGGCCACTTGGCAACACTACTTATGGCCTAAGGAGTTCGTGATCCGAACGGACCATGAATCCTTAAAGCATCTTCGGGCCCAAGACGAGCTTAACAAACGGCATGCCAAATGGATTGAGTTCCTTGAGACCTTCCCTTATGTTATCCAATACAAAAGGGGTAAGGACAATGTTGTAGCCGATGCTTTGTCTAGAAAACATGTGCTTGTATCCACTTTGTCAACAAAATTGATGGGTTTTGAGAGTTTAAAAGAGTTGTATCCCAAGGACCCTCACTTTGCTCCTATCTTTAGGGAATGTGAAGACTTGGGTAGGGACAAGTGGGAATCGGCTAGGGGTTCAAATCCCTATGCCAAGTTTGATGGTTACTTATTTAAAGGTAGACGATTGTGTGTGCCTTCTAGCTCTTGGAGAGAGTTGTTTGTGAGGGAAGCACACGATGGCGGTCTAATGGGTCATTTTGGGGTCGAAAAGACCCTCGGAATATTGGAGGAGCAATTCTATTGGCCCAAAATGCGCTAGGGTGTGGCTAGAATTTGTGGCCAATGCGTAGAATGCAAGAGAGCCAAATCTCGGCTCCTCCCTCACGGGTTGTACACCCCGCTGCCCACTCATCTACGTCCTTGGCATGATATATCTATGGACTTTGTGTTGGGGCTGCCAAGGACTCGACGAGGTCGGGATAGTATTTTTATTGTAGTTGACCGGTTTTCTAAAATGGCGCACTTTATTTCTTGCTCTAAGTGTGATGATGCCCCTAGCGTGGCCTCGTTATTTGTTGATAATGTTGTTAGATTGCATGGTGTCCCGAGGACCATTGTGAGTGATAGGGACTCTAAATTCCTAAGACACTTTTGGAAGTCTATATGGGGTAGGCTTGGTACCAAGTTGTTATTCTCTACATCTTGCCACCCACAAACCGATGGCCAAACGGAAGTAGTAAATAGAACTTTGGGTGCTATGCTACGTTCCATGGTTAAGGGAAAAATGACTTCTTGGGAAGAGCACTTGCCATTGATTGAGTTTGCCTATAACCGTGTCATACACTCAAGTACGGGAATGACTCCCTTTGAGTGTGTATACGGCCTCAACCCCCTCACCCCTTTGGATTTAACGCCTTTGCCAAGTGATCTCATGATTAGCTTAGATGGAAGCAAGCGGGCAGATTCTATGAAGAAGTTACATGAGAAGGTGCGGCTTCAACTCGAGAAGAAAAACCAAGACATGGCAAGGAGGGCAAACAAGGGAAGAAAGGAATTCATTCTTGAACCAGGAGATTGGGTGTGGGTGCATCTTCGGAAGGATCGGTTTCCATCTCAAAGAAATTCCAAATTGATGCCTAGGGGTGACGGGCCTTTCCAAGTACTTGAGAAGATCAATGACAACGCCTACAAGATTGACCTTCCACCGGAATATCAAGTGCACCACACTTTCAACGTTTGTGATCTCTCTCTCGTGAATGCGGTGGACGATGACCAAATGCTGAATTTGAGGTCAAATTCCTCTCAAGATGGAGAGGATGATACGGGTGGGACAAGCTCCACAAGTACACGACCTTTCACACGAAGCCAAGCTCGGGAGTTACAAAAACTCCAAGCCTTGTTCATGCAAATGGCCGTGTGTGAGTTGGTCATTGAACCCCCAAAGGATCTAAATGTTTTAAGTGTGAAGTGGGACCTTGGAGTGTAATAAACTTACACTCCAAGGGGGCGGCAGAATTGGTGAAGGGCAAACTAGTCTTTTGGCTTCATTTTACCTTGTAATATAAATAGAACACATTAGGGTTATTTTGAGTAGTTCTTCCATTTTGACATTTGAATCACAAGACTTGTAACTCTTAGGGCTCTCTTCCTCTCTCAAAACAGTCCACAAAGGAGAGGGATACTTGTGTTGTATCTTGGCTAGAAACAAGGATCTTGAGGTCATTGAGTTCCTCTTGGTCTAAGTAAGAACTTGGTGTTTATATTCAATAGTATTAGGGTCCTTTCTTGATGTTAGGGTTCTTAGTCTCTTGAATATTATATGTCAAGTTATCTATCTTTTATTATCTTGTTGTTGTTGTCTTTGAGATCTTGAAGTCTAGTGAAGCCGGGTGGGGCTCTTTCGATTCACTAGCATTGTGTTCAACTTGTTAAATCTTGTGTTTGTTGGATTCTCTTGTTGTTGGTTGGCTGATTTTCGTGGCTGGTTGTGCCTATTTGTGTGTTGTGGACTTGATCTTGTATCATGAAGTTCCAAAGCTCTCATAATGTTGTCACTACTACAAGGAACTATCTCAAGGAAAAGTAATGATGTAAAGAGAATCTATTCATTCATGAGTAGCATATTCAATAATGTTATGTTCCAAAGTTTCAATAATGTTACATTCAAAAGTTCCAAATATAATATGATCATCGAATGAACTATTTCAAAGATTAACGAAGTGTTGTAAAGTCTCTATTCTTGGGTGTTATCCCAGGGGTGAAAAGAAACACCTAGCATGGGTCGATCCCGAATACCCACTAATAAAGTGGATGACTACCCACTAATAAAGTGGACGACTACCCACCAATAAGGTGGATGACTACCCACTGATGAGGTGGATGACCATAATAACCCACCAATAAGGTGGATGACTAATAAAGATGACGAACGTAAAAGTAAGGAAAATAATAAAGGTAAGGTACATGGTTCCACACATTCCGAACGAAGATTTATCCGCATTGATTATTCTCTTATATTTGATTCCATTGAAGTTCTTAAGTATGATATAGTTTCTTATAGCCTTACATACTCAGTACATTCTTTGTACTGACCCCCTTGGGGGAACTTACCTTACTTGCTATTGGCACAAGTGCTAGTAGACCTCCACAGTATGTTGCGGATCGTTTACCAGTCATTGGTGAGCTCCAGTTGGTTCGGGGCCTTCTGAGTCATTATGTGCATACGTTTTGGTATTGAATGTAGTGTTGCGTAAAGCGAGGACTTGTCCCGACTTAAGTTGGTTTTGTAAATGTATCTGTTAGAGGCTTTGTAGATGTATGTGGGAAGATGAACATAAGAGATGTATGTCCATGTTGACTTGATGGCCCTAACGTCCAAGTTTCTTATATAGTAGATATTTGCCATAACTTTCGCCATTGGTATGTTATATTTTATAAGTTACACGAGATAGAATGCTATTCATATAGGGACATGCATATGAAGGTACATGAGTAAAGATTGGTTCTCTCGGGCCTCAACGGCTTTGGGTGCCAATCCGCCCCGTTGGAATTCGCGGCGTGACAATAATGAGCATCTAAACCTATATTATAACACAATATAACATTAAAAAAAGTATATGGTTAGTACTTTGAATGTACTGAGCATATGAGATACGTACAACATTATATAAAACTGGACAGGGTGAACATAAGAGGCTAAAAATAACATGGAACTGTGGAATGTAAACTGATTTAATGACCAAGTAAATAAGCATGTAAGTGATCAATACTACACTGAATAAATTAAGTACGAGGTCATGCAATATCCGAGTCTAAACTTTGGGAGATGCTATTAATCGACATGCATCATCTGAACTAAATGGTCCAACCTATAGCACCAGCTGGATGGGTGCTCTGTAACTTACCAAGGTTACAAATACTAACTGACGGGGATCCACTAAAATTATATCCAAAAGGACTAAGGTGTCAAGCCTTATATGATAAGTGACCCTTTAGAACCTACGGTGGCAACGTAATTCTTGGACTTAGAGACTTCTACTAAAGGTCTTAGCCTAATTGACGGGTGAGCCTTCATCCCTGTGTCCGCTCGATGCTAAGTACTACTCCCAACTGAATTATACTGATAAACTGAGTTACTCAATAATATTGAAGTTAGTGACTGAAATGGTAGACACTTTAACTGAAAGCATCTGAAAGACTAAATATTCAACTATCAATTTATGAAAAGCTAAGTCATCGGGTGTTCATAACCTGTCATCTCTAAAGAATACAATTATTCATGATAGTTTTTATATTATGAATAAAATATGAATTCATACAACACAAGTCCAAAACATGAATTATCTATATACTACGGGTTCATGAATATTGTGCTATAAAGGTACTAAATTTCATGGAAAATCATGTATTTATAGATTACTAGTTATGGGGGACTGAATTACAAGGAGAATCATGCCTTTAATGAAAACCCCAATTTCTAAACCATGGATTAACTGAGAAACTGCGTATATTTAGGGACTCATTGGGTTAAAGGATATCCATTGATGAAATCCCACATAAACCTTGAACTTGAAGTTTGAGGATGATGAACCCTAGTTTTCTTACTTTGGAGAGGAAGGGTCATTTGTTTCTCTGATTTTCTTCTAAGTGTTGATTGTTTTCTGAGGGAATGAGGGATTTGGGGTAGTTTAGGGTTAGTATTCACTATTGGAATATCCAAAACAACATAGTATAGGGGGTTAAATGATGGGAAAAGACTGAAGTACCCTTTTAAAATTGTAACTGAAAAGCTGATTTGTCACTATAGTATAGGGGTTAAATGATGGGAAAATACTAAGTACCGTTCTAAAATCATAACTAAAAAATTGATCATCATGACGGACGAACCAACCAATGGCTCGTTGGTTCTACTAACGGTCGTTAGCTATGCTCGTTGGATCTTGGGGTCATGATGGTTTCTCAGGACTTCTTTAGACAAGCCAAGGGATGGCTGGTTGGTTTCTCAAGACAATCATCCCACGCATGGTTGCTGGAAGTCAAGACGGTCTAAGTAGTGACCACGGTCCCAACCAACGACTTAGTAGTTCTTCCAATGGTCGTTGGTCCCTCTCGTGGTCAAGAAGGCACTTTGTCAACCTTTAGGACTTTTGGGACTATTTTATAGAAGAGCACCTTGAATGGGTTATCCTAAGAAACAATTGTCGATTGAAGGGTTGTCGTATCTAACAGCTTGACAATGCTTCCCTAAAATGGCCATAACTTCTAGGTCCGAAATAAGATTAGCAAGCGGTCAGATGTGTTGGAAAGAAGACTCAAAGTACTTTAATTTAGTGGGTTTTGAGATTCAACACTCTTCATATTTTAGGATTTATGATCATTTGAAATTGACCCTAGTGAAATCATATATGAGAATTCAATCGATAAGGAAGCTTTCAATTTAACTTTGAGTTAGAAGTTACTCATGGCCTTAATGTATATCTAAAGCACTTCTCATACTACCAAATAATTGGGTTTGATTTTATATTCATTTGAAGAATGGTTCTGATCTTAATCTAGAATTTTGGGGTGTTACAATATCTCCCCCTTGGGATCATTTATCCTCAAATGAAGACTAACTAGGCTAAAAACATAGGGAAAGAGATGTAATCCCAACACTGGGTTATAAGAGTTGATAACTGAATCTCTAACTAACATGGACTGAATTGGACTCATGAATGTATACTAAGACATTTGAGCAACTGTGTGACATGAGACTGAGAGGATTAATAAGGAGGAAACTGCTACTTCAAGCTAGAACTGAATTTGAAGAGAAAAGGTGAGGATACTTGGTTATTATATCTGCTTCTGATTCCCTAGTAGCTCCCTTAACTAGCTGATTCACCAAAGAACCTTCATTGAAGCAACTTCCTTGTTTTGTCAGTTTACAAACATGATGGTTAGGAATATCAACTGGCACATTTTCGTAAGAGAGACTATATTTCACACCCACACTCTCTAAAGGCATAACTAATGCTGGATCACTAATACACTTCTTCAAAACAGATACATGATAAACTAGATGCACTGATGCTAAGTCTGTAGGCAAGTCTAACTCATAGGCCACATTGTTGATGTGCCTTAAATCCTATAAGGACCCATATAGCGAGGACTGAGTTTCTCTTTCTTGACAAATCTCTTTATACAAGTCTGGGTGAAACTTTCAAGTAGACCAAATCATCAATTGCGAACTCAAGTTCTCTTATCCTCACATCTGCGCAGAACTTTGGGTGACTCTGAGCTATTTTCAACTTGTCTCTAATCAGCTGAACTTTTTTCATAGCCTCATGGATTGACTCAGGACCTATCAAAGTAGATTCACTAACCTCAAGCCAACTAATAAGAGACCTACACCTTCTACCATAAAGCGCTTCAAATGGGGCCATCTAAATACTGGAGTGATATATATTATTATAAGCAAACTCAATCAAAGGCAAGTGATCATTCCAACTATCTTTGAAATCAATCACGCATGCTCTCAACATGTCCTCTAAAGTCTGAATTGTCCACTCTTCTTGACCATCTATCTACAGATGTAAAGTCATACTTAGATGAACTTGGGTACCAAGACCTTTCTGAAATGTTTTCCAAAATTGAGAAGTAAATTGAGTACCCTTATCTGAGATAATAATCAAAGGGACTCCATGAAATTTCACCAACTCTGTAAGGTAGAGCCTAGAATAATCCTTGCCTGAATCCAAAGTGTTAACTGGTAGGGAATATGCTAACTTAGTCATGCGGTCCACAATAACCCAAATAGAATCATATTATCGTCGAGTATGAGGCAACCCTGTAATGAACTCTATATTTACCACTTCCCACTTTCAAGTAGGAATATTGATATCCTGAGTCAGACCACTAGGTCTCTGGTGTTCAACCTTAACCTACTGGCAATTTGGGCACTTATACACAAACTCCATGATATCATTCTTCATGCCATTCCACCATAGACTTCTCATAGGTCATGGTACATCTTGTGGATCCTGGGTGAATAGAATATCGAGAACTCTGAGCTTCTATCAGCATATGCTACCTCAAATCATCCACATCTGGAGCACATAGTCTTCCCTAATAATAAAGAACACCATTTCCCCCTTGGGAGAAAACCTTAACTTTTTGACTTTGGACAGTTTCTTTCAACTTAAGCAAAATGGGATCTATGTCTTGCTTTGCATTCACCTCAACTATTAAAGAAAGTTATGTACCAAGATACTACCATTGGATGAATCAACCAATCGAACTCCCAATCTAGCAAGTTTGTGAAACTCGCAAACCAACTCTTTCTTCTTATTCTGTCATGAGAAACACATCCCATAGACAACCTGCTAAGAGCATCAGCCACTATATTGGATTTACCCGGATGGTGCAAGACACTCATGTCATATTCCTTTGACAACTGTAGCCATCTCCTCTGACGAAGACTTAGATCTTTCTGAATGAACACATACTGAAGGCTCTTCTGATCAGTGAACATGTCTACATGAACCCCATAAATATAATGCCTCCAAATCTTTAAGGCAAAAACAACTACTGTCAAGTACAAATCATGAGTTGGAAAATTCTTTTCATGAGGCTTGAGCTGTCTAGAGGCATACGTTATAACCTTACCGTGCTACATCAACACACAACCAAGGCTAACACCTAAAGCATCACAGTAAACAACAAACCCACCTGGACCTAATAGTAGAGTCAAAACTAGAGTAGAGGTGAGTCAAGTCTTCAACTCCTAATAACTCTTCTCGCAAGCATCAGACCACTGAAGCATGAATTTTTTTTGAGTCAATTTGGACATAGGGGAAGCAATGGAGGAATATCCTTCAACAAACCATCTGTAGTAACCGACCGAGCCCAAGAAACTCCTAATATCTGATGGAGAGATAGGTCTAGGCCAATTCCTAACTGCTTCGGTATTTTGAGGATCAACCTGAATCGCCCTCAACGGATATAAAATGACCAAGGAATGCTACTAATTTCAACTAGAATTCACGCTTGCTGAACTTAGCGAATAACTAGTGATCTATGAGAGTCTGCAAGTGTCACAACCCCACCCACCGGATCATGTGGGTACCTACCTACTTCTACCCCTGATAGGAAAACCCTAAATACCTCATCACTGAATCAAATGCGGATGTTTAACAATTTTCAAAGATAACCCTTAAACCTTATTATCTGATTAAAAACTTGAAACCAACTATGATTATTCAATTTACTTCTTATACAATTTTATTTAATACATTTGATACATAAAAGAAATGCATAAAATAAGCAACGACGAATCCCCAGAACTAGCCTAAATTGGTATAATAGCACTAGACAAGGAGTAGGAACATCCATGAAACAACATCCATATAGAATAGAGATAATAGAAGCTGTTGTTGAGTGATCGACATCGCTGCTATAGAAACTCCAATTAACATGTACCATGGCTATACCCCTGATTAGAGGTATAGTAAGTGTAGCATCAGTACAATTACACATACTGGTAAGCATCATTGTCTAATCAGGGTTAGAAACAAATAACATTAATACAAAATATGGAGAGATCATAGCATCAAGTAAAGTTTCGGTTCTGAATCCCTAATTAAACAATTACTAGCACCCTACTTAGCATCTCTGTGACCTACCTGCCATTTAATATTTTTGTATATCTTTGTCCTTTGACTGTTCATTCCAACCTATACCTCTTTTACCCTTAATTAATTTATCATCATGATATCCATAATTCTTAATCCACCTCCACCTTAACTTTCCCGATACTCGACTTCTACAAGGCACTATGAACTCCACCACCATTAAGAACTCAGAGTTTTAACAAACCTACCTTACCATAACCAGCCCACCCAAGGGACTATAGAACTCTCGTCAACAGCTAGTCCACACAACAAGCCTCTTTATACTCTTATAGACTCTTTTTCACAATTCACCATAACACGAACATATGTAAAAATATATATGTATGTAGTAGAAACACATGGAAATGCATATGCATGAATGCAGGTATGCAAGATGTGCACATCATGTCTCCTTATCCCCTCTCATATGCCTCATCAACATCAACCATATTATATCATATCGACATTGTACCTAACCCATATTACAACTTATCATATTTGTACCGGCATGGTACCTGACCTATATCACAACATATCAAATTTGTACCGATGTGGCACCCGACCCGTCATCACACAATATTATCATAATCCATATAAATGTGTGCATGAAATCAATAATTCATCAGTCATGCAAAAGATAATCACAAATGTTAAGTTTATAAACCAAAACAGGTCAATCCAGTCTAATATTACATCAATCGTCTAACTCATTTTGATCAGTGACCTTAGTCCGCACATATATATTCACAACCATGATTTACCATACACTGTTATGGGGCTGCCGTAACCCAAGTTCAGATTATCACACACTTTCTCTGTATCCACATCCTAACTTCAAGTTTTTCACATTATCTTTTGATCTTCCCTAACTACTTCTAATGGGAATCCTATTCTTTATTTCACAATATTACTCTTTTATACCCACTCATCAGTTGCAGTATCCATTTATTCTACTGACTAACCCTAACTTTCTATACCTCACTTTTAGCCACTTTGCTCCCTTTTACTATCCCTCACTGTATCATCTAACTTTCTATTATACATCAAAATACTTAGAAGATCCTCAGTTAAGCATATTCGCTACATAATTCTATTTGTCCCCTATCACAACAAGTATCGACATAATGTACAGCCACACAACATATTTGAGCCTAACTGAATTTTAATGTGTTCATCCTTCCAAACCCATGCCCAAAGGCCTAATGCATGTGATTCTCAACATTATTATTAACATTAAATAAATCTAGCCCAAGTCTAGTTGCTACAAAATAAGCCATAGCTTACCTTTTAGATGAAACATGCCGTATGGAGAAGGGTGAACTGACCCGCGCGTACTAAGCGTATTCCTATGTTGGGTTCCCTCCGAGTGTACCTCAAAATTGCTCTCATACACCTTGGCCTCTGAAATCTTATGGCTGGAGAGATAAGGTTTTTCAAAGTGTTTTTGGAGGAAGGGGGCGACCTAGGGAAATAAAGAGAAAGAGGGTTTTTAAAAATTCCTTAGTTGGGTTACTGCCATCTATCACTGCAGTAGTTCCTTTTACAGCTGCAACGGTTACTCGATCCCTGTAGTGGTTATCAGCAGTCCAGCCCAACCCTTTTTGGGGTCTCTTGGCCCAATTTCTTAGGGCCTCATCTTTCCATCCTAATATAATTTTTCTCGGGTCCATTTTGAGCCTATTATTTATCAAAAATTATATTTTGGTCTTTTTCACACGTAACAACGATTTAGGTCATTACAGCAAGACAATCCTCAAATAATATACATTTCATCCTGACTTTGAGAATAAACAAGGATGTCATCTATAAAGACAATAATGAACATGTCCAAGTTGCATGAGCATTCGTTAGTCCAAAAGACATAACAACATATTTGAAATGACCAAACCAAGTTCTGAAGGTTATCTTATGAATGTCACATTCTCTAACTCTGAGATAATGATAGTCGAATCTGAGGTCTATCTTTGAAAACCAACTGGCACCCTAAAGCTGGTTGAACAAGTCATAATACTAGAAATTGGATACTTATTCTTGATTGTGAATTTATTCAGCTGACGGTAATTGATGCACATTCTGAGGGAATCATCTTTCTTATGCATAAAAACTGGATCACTCCATGGAGAGATGTTGGGCCTGATGAAATAGTTGTATAAAAGATCTTTAAATTGTTACTTCAATTCCTTAAGCTCAACTGGAGCCATTTTGTAAGTTGGAATTGAAATAGGCTGGGTATCGAGAATGTGATTTATTCCAAATTCAATTTCCCGCTCGGGAGAAACTCTGGGTAGGTCTTCTGGAAACACTTTTGGGAATTCATTAACTATAGAAACTGACTGAAGAGTCAGTGTAACACCCCGTACATTCCCGAACCCATGAGACTACCTTAGCATTTATAGAAGCATTTAAACATGAGAGAGTTGGTGAATTTATGCATTAATTTGTTGGTCTTAAGTGAATCATGTGCCATTGGGCCCAAATGAGGCCCAAAAATCATAAAAAGACATGGCCCAAAATGGAATTTGACCCATTCTTTCAATTGACCAAGTAAGACCCTCATTTAATGTGGTGTATGTGGCTAAGGATGAGTTAAAGGACCATATAAAGGAAGGGTAAAATCATATTTTATTCTGATCAACACACATGCCATTTCTGCAGTTTTCTAACACATTCCTCTTTACACACAAACCCTAAGCCTTCATTCCTTTGGCCAAGATCATCATCTTGCAAGCTTTTGTAAGTATGTATTCTCATGGTTTAGTATGTGATATGTTTAATATGGTGTATAAATCATGTTGGTTATGTTGGCAAAGTGTTGGACAGTTTACTATGTGTAAAACTATCTATTTTTTTGCAATCGGAAAAGGGTTTTGCTTTGTAAACTTGAAAATGGACTTGTGGTCTTGAAGCAAGTGAAATTGATGGATTAAATATTTACATGTGAGATGTGATTATAGCCTTAACTTGTTTTATCCTTATACATACTGTTTGGAATTATTATTACAAAATTGTGCATGGATTTGGTGGTGTATTGAAGGAAAAGTGTGGTTTTGGTGATTTTCATTTGTGTTGTGCAACCATGGGTGTTTTTTAGCATCCAAGTGACCAAAAATAGGTAAATAAAAGTTTACTTATGGCCTTGGACCATTTATTACACAAAAGGACCCAAAAGAGACCCTTTTTGGCCGATTTAGGCATCCGCCCCCACAGACGAAGGCACCTGCGGGTGCAGATGCCAACGCAGGTGCCCCTAGACACTGCCAAGGGTCACCTATGGATGCATGTCAGCCACCTGCAGGCACAGGCGGCTTTGCAGGTAACCCCAAAATATCATTTGGTATGGTTTTGTCTCTCTTTGATCCCCGAAGGCCCCTATACCCTTTTTGGATGTAATTATCAACTTATGATATCTTTTTAATGACTTTAAAGGATCGTATGGAGGCATGTTGGACTATATTAATTATGGATTGTTGTTCATAAGTTGTTATGAGGCAATTTGATGGAGTAATTGTGATGGAATGATAATGAGGAGGCATAAAGGGTAAACGTGGTGTGAAATGCTATTAATGTATAATGTCTTGGTCAATGTGTGGAATGTTATGGTGTTGTTGGTATGATAATGCAGTGGATTATATTATGAGGGTAAAATGAAGTTATATGGCAGTCATATAGCTCATTGTCATCTTGTACACTTGTACGGCAACTAGTTGTTAATGTAAGCTCCGTTATGTATTTGTATTGTAGAGTAAAACGTAAGGAAGGAGCTAGACTATTGTGTTCATATATAGGCTTGTGTATCCATACTTGGAAGTGAAGGTATGTAAGGTTACTCTTTCTGTATCCTTCTGCAGCATATAGTATTCACCTTGTCACTGTACTTGTTAATTTTCGAAATGTTCTAAGGTATCTCATTTCAGGTTATCATCTATTGTTAATCACATATATCTTATTATTTGACCCATTGTTATTCATGTGTCACATAATGGTGGACATGATTCAAAGTTCAAATAATGTTACATTCAAAAGTTCCAATAATGACATAATCATCGAATGAACTATTTCTAAGATTGAAGAAGTGAGGTAATAACGTCTCTATTCTTGGGTGGTATCCCAGGGCTTAAAATACCTAGCATGGGTCGATCCCAATATCTCAGGTGGTATCCCATGGGTGCAAAGAACACCTAGCATGGGTCAATCCCTCTAATACGGGTGGTATCCCAGGGCAAAAGAAAAGCCTAGCATGGATCGATCCCGGAAACTGTTGATTACCCACTGATCAGCTTGGGGCCCGGGCATTGTAAGAATGGAAGGATGAGTAGTGAATGAACAAGTGAGTGATGAACGAATGAATGAGCATAAAAGTAAAGAAAGTAATCCACGTAATGTACATATTTCCATACCTATAGAATGGTGACCTATCCATAATGGCTATTCACTTATATTTGATTCCACTGAAGTATTTATGTATCATATAGTTTCTTATGGCCTTACGTACTCAGTACATTCTTCGTATTGACATCCCTTGTGGGACTTACCTTACTTGTTGCAGGCACAGGTACTAGTAGACCTCCACAGTAAGCTGCGGGTCATCTACTGATCTTTGGTGAGCTCCAGTTGGTTCGGGGCTTTCCGAGTCACAGTTGTACATTGGTTTTGGTATTGTAAATGTTGTGTAGACTTGTCCCGAATTTAGGATGGTTATGTATGTTCTTTTGTTAGAGGCTTTTGTAGACATATGTGGGTATATGAATGTAAGGGATGTATGTCCATTTTGACTTGATGGCCCTAACGGCCAAGTTTCATGTATGCATGTATCACATGTTCCATGATTTCTGCTATTAGCATTTTATGTCCTTACGTGGTGGTGATGTTTCTTAGGGCACGCATATGAATGAACATGAGTAAAGATTGGTTCTCTCGGGCATTATCGCCTTCAGGTGCCAGTCCGTCCCATTGGAATTTGGGTCATGACAAAAGTGGTATCAGAGCAGGTCGTTCTAAGGGTGTCTACAAAGCCGTGTCTGAGTAGAGTCTTACTTATCGATGTGTTGTGCACCATATTTATAAGTAGGAGGCTACGGGACATTTAGGAGTTGTTTCTGTTCTGCAATTCTTAGATCGTGTATTAGAGCCAATATTGTTGTGGAATCATAGCTAACCATTAGACTTGGTTTTCTTATGTATAGTAAAATGCCGATTACAAGACGAGGTAGAGGTAAAGGTAAGCAAGTAGATATACTTTTCAGAGAAGGAACTAGTAGATCACCATCTGACCAAGCTAGTCAAGGTGGGGCTGACTCCGAGGTTGCATTGCGGGCTTCTTCTACTTTTCTAGCTCCAGAAGAGCCAAGAAGGAGAGAAGAACCTGCAGAAGCACCTATTAATGCTACGGAGCAAGATCTCAGAAATGCAGTGTAAATGTTGACTCAGATAGTTGTTGCACAAAGTCAAGGCCGAGCTGGTCCAACAACAAGTGATGATGGTGCTGCTAGGGCAGCTAGTTGGCAGACACAGAATTTTCTGAAATTAGACCCTCCCACATTCACTAGGTCAAATCGGAATGAAGATCCGCAAGACTTTATAGATAAGATTCAAAGGGCTTTAGATGTTATGCATGTAACTGGGGTAGAAATAGTTGAACTTGCTGCATATAGATTGAAACGAGAGGCGATATTGTGGTATGAAGATTGGAAGAAATCTCGTGGTGACGGTGCAAATCCACCTGATTGGGAAGAATTTAAAGCGGCTTTCCTTGATCACTACCTTTTTTATGAGATTTGAGAGGCTCGTGCGGATCAATTCTTGAATCTTCGTCAAGGGAATCTGAGTGTCAAAGAATACACTCTGCAATTTAATTCTTTGGCTCGATATGCTCCGAATGTAGAGGCCACAATGACAGACAGAGTACATCGATATGTGGACAGAATGGAGCCATATTTGGTAAGAGACTGCACTATTGCTGCTTTAAATCTAGATATGGATATAGCTAGAATTCAGGCCTTCGCACAAAAGATGAAGGACCAAAGGCAAAGAACAAGAGTACATGAATCTAAACGAGGACAGTCCAAAAGAGCTAGACCTATGGGACAGTCTATGGTGTCCTAAGGAGAATCTAGACCTCGGATGTTTCCTAGACCGTCATTCTCTTATTCAACAGTAGGCACTCAAGCTCAATTCTGAGGGTTTAGAGGTAGTAATGTTGGGCAGAGTAGTGGGATTCAAGGTTCGCAGACCGCTGGATTTTCTCATTAGCCATGTCAGCATTGTGGACGGTTTCATTTAGGTGAATGTCGGCTTGGGATAAATGTTTGCTTTTGGTGCGGTATGACGGGGCATATGATGAGAGACTGCCCACGAAGAGGCTTGGGTAATGTGGCGCGACCTGCGGGATCAACCGTTGCAGCATCAACATCGGTTCCTCCCCTAGGCAGAGGTGTACAACCTGAAGGTCATGGTAGAGGTGCCAGAGGAGCATCCAGTTCCAGTGGAACTCAGAATCATACTTATACTCTAATGGACCGGCAAAATTTTGAGGATTCTCCTAATGTCGTCACAGGCACATTATCCATATTTTCATATAATGCATATGCATTGATTGATCCGGGTTCTACATTGTCATATGTTACTCCATTGATTTCTACGAAATTTGAAAGAACACCGAAATAATTAACTAAGTCAATTGAAGTATCTACACCAGTTGGTGACTATATTGTTGCAAAAAGAGTATATCATAATTGTGTGGTAACTGTGTGTGGTTATGATACACTGGCCGATCTTATTGAACTGGGCATGGTGGATTTTGATGTCATAATGGGCATGGATTAGTTAGCTTCTTGTTATGCCACGATAGATTGCCGAGCTAAGAAAGTACATTTTCATTTTCCACAAACGAATGTTCTTGAATGGAAGGGTGATGTAGGGGCACCAAGAGGCAAATTTATTTCCTATATTAAGTCTAGGAAAATGATATCCAAGGGGTATATATACCACTTAGTGAGAGTGCATGATATTGATGCGAAACCACCAACTCCTCAATCAGTTCCAGTGGTCAATGAGTATCTTAATGTATTTCCAGAAAATCTTACAGGTTTACCCCTAGAGCGAGAAATAGAATTTGGTATTGATGTGATTTCAGGCACTCAGCCAATCTCTATTCCCCCATATAGAATGGCTCCAGCAAAATTGCGTGAATTGAAGGAGAAATTGAAAGATTTGTTGGACAAGGGCTTCATCAGGCCTAGTATGTCCTCGTGGGGTGTACCGGTATTATTTGTACGGAAGAAAGATGGCACATTGAGAATGTGCATTGACTATCGACAATTGAATAAGGTAACGATCAAGAACAAATATCTCCTCCCTCGAATTAATGATTTATTTGATCAATTACAGGGCGCCAAGTGTTTTTCAAAGATTGAATTGAGGTCGGGTTACCATCAAGTCAGAGTTAGAGAAAAAGATATACCCAAGACAGCTTTTCGAACACGGTATGGCCATTATGAATTTTTAGTTATGTCATTTGGACTAACAAATGCCCCAGCTGTGTTCATGGATTTGATGAATAGGGTGTTTAAGCCATTTCTAGACGTGTTCGTGAAGGTATTTATAGATGACATCCTGGTTTATTCAAAGTCACAAGAGGACCATGCTAAGCACTTACGGCAGGTGTTACAGATTCTTCGAGAGCGTAAGTTGTATGCAAAGTTCTCTAAGTGTGAATTTTGGTTGAAATCCGTAGCATTCTTGGGTCACATTGTGTCAGATGAAGGGATTCGAGTTGATACACAAAATATTGAGGCGGTGAAAAATTTGCCAAGGCCTACGATGCCCACGAAAATTCGTAGCTTCCTGGGGATGGCAGGTTATTAGCGAAGATTTATTGAATGGTTTTCTTCCATTGTTGCACCTTTAACGAAGCTTACACACAAGGCAGTCAAATTTCAATGGAATGATGCATGTGAGAAAAGTTTTCAAGAGCTGAAAGATAAATTGACATCTACACCGGTGTTAGTACTTTCGAAAGGCATCAAAGGTTACGCAGTATATTGTGATGCTTTCAGAATTGGTCTAGGGTGTGTATTGATGCAGCACGGTAATGTAATAGGATATGCCTCACGACAGTTGCAGCCACACGAGAGAAACTATCCCACACATGATCTTGAATTAGCAGCGGTGGTATTTGCTTTAAAGATATGGCATCATTATTTGTATGGAGTTCATGTTGACATCTATACTGATCACAAAAGTTTACAGTATATCTTTAAGCAAAAGAAACTTAATTTGAGGCAACGAAGGTGGCTTGAGCTAGTGAAAGATTATGATATTGATATCCTATATCATCCAGGAAAAGCAAATGTGGTAGCTGATGCATTGAGCCGCAAGGCAATAGGAGGCACTAGTGGCCAATTGACAGGAAAGCAAGATTTAGTCAAAGATCTACATCAATTAGCTAGTTTGGGGGTTCGCCTTCTCGAATCCTCAGATAAAGGGGTTATTGTACAAAATGCGGCCGAATCTTTATTGATAGCTGAGGTAAAAGAGAAGCAGTTTGCAGATCCTAGGTTATTGCAGCTAAAAGAACATGTACAACAGGGTTTGACTAAGGCCTTTGATCTTACACAAGAAGGGGTGCTTCAATGCAAAGGTAGATTATGTGTACCAAATGTAGATGAGCTGAGGAGACGAATTATGACAGAGCCGTATCATTCATAATATTCTATTCATCCGAGAGCTACCAAAATGTACCATGATTTGAAAGAAGTGTATTGGTGGGGAAATATGAAGAAGAACATTGCAGAATTTGTCGCTCAATACCCGAATTGTCAACAAGTAAAGGTAGAGCATCAGAAACCAGGAGGTTACATGCAATGTATCAATCTTCTAGTCTGAAAATGGGATATGATTAATATGGATTTCATCACAGGTTTGCCTCGTACATTGCGGAAATTTGATTCTATATGGGTTATAGTTGACAGGCTTACCAAATCAACGCATTTCCTACCAGTCAAGACCACCTATACAACTGAAGATTATACAAGATTGCATGTGAAAGAGATAGTACGATTACATGGGATTCCAATCTCCTTTATATCAGATAGAGGAGCACAATTTACTGTGCATTTTTGGAGATCTTTTCAGCAGAGTTTGGGTACACAAGTGAATTTGAGTACGACTTTCCATCCTCAGACAGATAGACAAGCAGAACGTACTATCCAAACACTTAAAGATATGCTACGATCTTGCACATTAGATTTTCAAGGCAGTTGGGATGACCATTTGCCTCTTATTGAATTTGCTTACAACAATAACTATCATTCAAGTATTAAAATGACACCTTATGAAGCTTTGTACGGAAAGAAATGTAGATCACCAATTGGATGGTTTGAAGCGGGTGAAACTGCTTTACTTGGTCCAGATCTTGTTCATCAGGCTATGGAGAAAGTTAAAGTGATCCAACAACAGCTACAAACTGCCCAAAGTCTACACAAGTCATATGCTGATGTTAGAAGAAGAGGGATCGAATTTGCCATAGGTGATTGGGTATTTTTGAAGGTGTCACCAATGAAAGGGGTAATGCGGTTTGGAAAGAAAGGAAAATTGAGTCCACGTTATATAGGCCCATATGAAATTATTAGAAGATTTGGGCAAGTTGCGTATGAGTTAGCACTAACCCAAGAACTCTCCGCGGTTCATCCGGTATTTCATGTTTCGGCGCTTCAAAAGTGCATAGGAGATCCATCTCATTTTGCTCCCATTGATGATGTACAAGTTATGAAGGATCTTACCTATGAGAAGATACCTATTGCTATTCTGGATAGACAAGTGAAGAGGTTAAGGAATAAAGATATAGCTTCCGTAAAGGTACTTACGAGAAATCAACAAATAGAAGAGATCACATGGGAAGCTGAAGAAATATTGAAGTCAAGGTACCCTCATTTGTTCTAAAGGGAAGAAAAAGCTCAAGCTACAAGATCGAAACAATAACAAGTAAGTATTTATAAGCATTAAGTATATATATGATAACATGAAGAATGCTCCTAGACTTGCATTTGTTTAAATTGAATGATGTCACTAACATTCGAGGACGAATGTTTCTAAGGGGGGAAGAATGTAACACCCCGTACATTCCCGAACCCATGAGACTACCTTAACATTTATAGAAGCATTTAAACATGAGATATTTGGTGAATTTATGCATTAATTTGTTGGGCTTAAGTGAATCATGTGCCATTGGGCCCAAATGAGGCCCAAAAATCACAAAAAGACATGGCCCAAAATGGAATTTGACCCATTCTTTCAATTTACCAAGTAAGATCCTCATTTAATGTGGTGTATGTGGCTAAGGATGACTTAAGGGACCATATGAAGCAAGGGAAAATCAGATTTTATTCTTATCAACACACATGCCATTTCTAGAGTTTTCTAACACATTCCTTTTTACACACAAACCCTAAGCCTTCATTCCTTTGGCCAAGATCATCATCTTGCAAGCTTTGGTAAGTATTTAACCTCATGGTTTAGTATGTGATATGTTTAAGATGGTGTATAAATCATGTTGGTTATGTTGGCAAAGTGTTGGACAGTTTACTATGTGTAAAACTGTCTATTTTTTTGCAATCGGAAAAGGATTTTGCTTTGTAAACTTGAAAATGGACGTGTGGTCTTGAAGGAAGTGAACTTGATGGATTCAATATTGAAATGTGAGATGTGATTATATCCTTAACTTGTTTTATCCTTGTACATAATGTTTGGAATTGTTATTGCAAAATTATGCATGGATTTGGTGGTGTATTGAAGGAAAAGTGTGGTTTTGGTGATGTTTATTTGTGTTGTGAAACCATGGGTGTTTGTTGGCATCCAAGTGACCACAAAAAGTTAAATAAAAGCCTACTTATGAGGGTAAAATGACGTTATATGGCAGTCATATAGCTCATTGTCGTCTTGTACACTTGTACGACAACTAGTTGTTAATGTAAGCTCCGTTATGTACTTGTATTGTAGAGTGAAATGTAAGAAAGGAGCTGGACAATTGTGTTCATATATAGGCTTGTGTATTCATACTTGGAAGTGAAGGTATGTAAGGTTACTCTTTCTGTATCCTTCTGCAGCATATAGTATTCACCTTGTCACTGTACTTGTTCATTTTCAAAATGTTCTAAGGTATCTCATTTCAGGTTATCATCTGTTGTTAATCACATATATCTTATTATTTGACCCATTGTTATTCATGTGTCACATAATGGTGGACATGATTCAAAGTTCAAATAATGTTACATTCAAGAGTTCCAATAATGACATAATCATCGAATGAACTATTTCTAAGATTGAAGAAGTGAGGTAATAACGTCTCTATTCTTGGGTGGTATCCCAGGGCTTAAAATACCTAGCATGGGTCGATCCCAATATCTCAGGTGGTATCCCATGGGTGCAAAGAACACCTAGCATGGGTCAATCCTTCTAATACGGGTGGTATCCCAGGGCAAAAGAAAAGCCTAGCATGGATCGATCCCGGAAACTGTTGATTACCCACTGATCAGCTTGGGGCCCGGGCATTGTAAGAATGGAAGGATGAGTAGTGAATGAACAAGTGAGTGATGAACGAATGAATGAGCATAAAAGTAAAGAAAGTAATCCACGTAATGTACATATTTCCATACCTATAGAATGGTGACCTATCCATAATGGCTATTCACTTATATTTGATTCCACTGAAGTATTTATGTATCATATAGTTTCTTATGGCCTTACGTACTTAGTACATTCTTCGTACTGACGTCCCTTGTGGGACTTACCTTACTTGTTGCAGGAACAGGTACTAGTAGACCTCCACAGTAAGCTGCGGGTCATCTACTGATCTTTGGTGAGCTCCAGTTGGTTCGGGACTTTTTGAGTCACAGTTGTACATTGGTTTTGGTATTGTAAATGTTGTGTAAAGCGGGGACTTGTCCCGAATTTAGGATGGTTATGTATGTGCTTCTGTTATAGGCTTTTGTAGACATATGTGGGTGATACGGGTGGGACAAGCTCCACAAGTACACGACCTTTCACACGAAGCCAAGCTCGAGAGTTATAAAAACTCTAAGCCTTGTTCATGCAAATGGCCGTGTGTGAGTTGGTCATTGAGCCCCCAAAGGATCTAAATGTTTTAAGTGTGAAGTGGGACCTTGGAGTGTAATAAACTTACACTCCAAGGGGGCGGCAGCCTAGAGAAGGGCAAACTAGTCTTTTTGGCTTCATTTTACCTTGTAATATAAATAGAACATATTAGGGTTATTTTGAGTGGTTCTTCCATTTTTGACATTTGAATCACAAGACTTGTAACACTTAGGGTTCTCTTTCTCTCTCAAAACAGTCCACAAAGGAGAGAGATACTTGTGTTGTATCTTGGCTAGAAACAAGGATCTTGAGGTCATTGAGTTCCTCTTGGTCTAAGTAAGAACTTGGTGTTTATATTCAATAGTCTTAGGGTCCTTTCTTGATGTTAGGGTTCTTAGTCTCTTGAATATTATATGTCAAGTTATCTATCTTTTATTATCTTGTTGTTGTTGTCTTTGAGATCTTGAAGTCTAGTGAAGCCGGGTGGGGCTCTTTCGATTCACTAGCATTGTGTTCAACTTGTTAAATCTTGTGTTTGTTGGATTCTCTTGTTGTTGGTTGGCTGGATTTCGTGGCTGATTGCTGCATATTGTGTGTTGTGGACTTGATCTTGTATCATTTGGTATCAAAGCAAGACCGGTTGTGTTCCAACACAACCCATCTTGGGCTTGTTCTCGGATTAAACAAACAAACAAAAAAATTCTGAAATCTGTCCATTGAAGACAAAACCGAGAATGTTGTTGTATGTTTAGATCTAGGTGTTATTTTGCTTGTTTAGTGTGTTTCTAGTGTTGGTTTCTTTCTCACCAACACTAACTTGTCTAGATCTAAAAGTTGAGCTTAAAATATTGACCATTGTTGTGGTAACTTGAAAGGTGGACCGTAGGTTGTATGTTGTTGGTGACAATTGGTGGTTTTGTGTGATGTGCTTGAAGAAGTTGATGTTGTGTTCATGAAGGATTTGAGATTGTTGAGATGTTCATGTTATAAACTTGTTCATCTTGTTGAAAGTTGAGTTCATGTTGTAAGACAAAAGTCATAAAGTTGTTGGTGAAGGAAGACTTGCACACATCTCTTCCAAGACTTGACAACCACTTTTCCTTAAAACACGGAACCTTGTTTTGTGGGATTAGCCTAGTCAAATCTTACCTTTTTGATTTTGAAAGGTTGAAAGACTACAAGACTTTTACTTTCCCTCCAAAACACATTGTCATCTATAACAAGTTGTGTGAGTATTGAAAATTTCAGATTTGAGATAAAAAAAAAAAAAAAAAAAAAAAGAAGCAAAAACGTGTGGGGCCACTTACATGCTGCCACGTCACTATAAGCTCAACTTTGGATATTCTTTTAGTTGCTAATTGTTGATTCTTGGTTTCCTTTACTTGGTTCTAGAACTAATTAACAAACTAGTACATTCCTACTAGGTTGTCGATTAGTCCTTTGAATCCGTTTGTTCGTGTCAACGATTACTTGAGTGCCTTTTATCTTTTGAATACGTTGCTGTTTTTTGGTTCTAGTCCGACAAGAATTCTTTGAGTCTTCAAACAAGAATCCACTCCGGATAAGAGCTTACTCATACCTTAAAGGAATTCACGGTTACTAGCCAATTTAAAACACTTGTGGAACTCAAGCGTGTGGTGATCTAAAGAGTATAATACCTTGACAATGGAAGGGACCACGTCCCATAACATGGATACTAATGCACTTGACTCTATGAGGGTCACTCTTGAGGCCGTTACCCGAACACTTGAAAGGTTGAATTCGGAATTTGGGGCCGTGAGAGGGGACTTGGCAGCAATCAAGGGAGAAGTGTCGACTATTAGTGGGAGATTAGAACAAGTGGAGAGTCAAAGGAACTCTCGTCCTTCTACTCCTCTACATGTCTCTACCAATGGGCATGATAGGACTTCCTCCGCAACCATCACCCCCGAAACATTCCACCAAATGCTAAATGCACCCCAAGCTCCACTAAATGCCGCAAGCCAAACCACCTTTTTTCCTCCAAACCGTGACCCCACTAGACCAATACATTTCCAAGCTCCTCAAGTTCCACAAGAGGGATTTGGACGTCAAGTACCTCCACTAAATCCGAACCCTCCATTCCAAGCTCCATTAAACCAAAGGCCACAAAATCCAATTCCTCCGAATCAAAATGCCCAAGCCCGACCAGCCCCCTTTGAAGGATATGGTAGAGAGGAGTATGAAGGATATGGAGCCTTTGATGATGCTTACATGAGGGAGAAGGAGATAAGAGGGGGTCGTGGAGATCCAAGGAGATACCGAGGGTATGGAGATAGGGGAAACCGACACCAAGAGAGAGATGTAGGCATCAACACCATCAAGTTGAACCTACCCATCTTTAAAGGTGAAAGTGACCCCGAGGCCTACTTAGCTTGGGAATCGGCTTGTGACAAATTTTTCCAAGTTAATGATATCTCGGAAGAAAAGAAGGGTTGCTATGCTATAGCTCATTTCGAGGGTTATGCTAACACTTGGTGGGAGTATGTCAAGCGGTTTGGTAATGAACTAATTGATGGGCAGCCACCACCTTGGTATTGGTTGAGGTACTTGATGAGGCAACGATACCTTCCCAAGAGATATCGCCATGAGTTGCTTGCTAGATTGTATGGCTTGCGTCAAGGTAACAAGAGTGTGATGGCATATTTTGATGAGTTTCAACAACTCATGTTGAAACTTGATCATCGTGGGGAGCAAATCAGTCACGACATCATCCGGTTCAAGTGTGGGTTGAACAAAGAGATCTCCACTCATTTAACCCTTCACAAGTTTAAAACCGTTGGCGGTATTTTCCAAGCGGCTCTTGAGATTGAAAGAGAACTTAAAGAGAGATCATCCTTCAAGGCAAGGGGATAAGCCCCTCGGGTTGGCCCAAAAACAAGGACCAACCCGCCACTACGAGGCTGCCCGAGCCCAAAACAGTCCCCAAATTCCCTCCAAAACCGGAGGCTCACAAGTATCCTAACCCAAAGGGATTCCAATGTTTCAAGTGCCAAGGTTGGGGGCATAAGGCCAATGAATGTCCAAACCGGCGCAATGTGATCCTACAGGAAGGGAGAGTGTATTACCTTGGTGAGGAGGTGGGTCCCGAAAGGGGAGAAGATGAGGCCGAGCCTCAAGATGGAGAGGAAACCGATGATGGACCACATAATGATGATGGTGAAGATGTTTATCCGCAAGAAGGGGAGTGTGTGGTTCCAAATTTTGTGGTTAGGCGCGTCATGATTAGTAAGGCAGTAGATGACCCAAGCCAAAGGGAAAATCTCTTCCATACTAAATGTCTTGTAAAGGGGAGTGTGTGTACCTTGGTGATCGATAGTGGTAGTTGTACAAATGTTGTAAGTAATGCTATGGTAAACTTCTTGAAATTACCAACTACCCCGCACACTAGTCCTTACAAGTTACAATGGTTGAATGATTGTGGTGAATTAAGGGTCGCAAGGCAATGTGTGATACGGTTTAAGGTGGGAAACTACCACGATGAAGTGCTTTGTGATGTGATACTAATGCAAGCATGTCACTTGTTGCTAGGTAGACCATGGCAATATGATAGGTCTACCAAACACGATGGGAGGACCAATCGATATACACTTGAGAAGGATGGTCGAAAGGTTACACTTCACCCTCTTTCACCTTCCCAAGTAAATGAGTGGCATCAAAGGATGAGAGAATTGAAGGAAAAGGGAAGGGAATCCGAAAAAGGGGAGAAGGGAGGGAATTCCATAGGTGGGGCAGTGGGGTCATCCAAGGCTGCCTCAACGACAAAGGGGACGGGAAACATGGTGATGTTGGTTAGGAAGAAGGAACTCTTCGTGGATCATGATGAGGACACACCTATTTTACTCTTGGCTCATTGTTTTAATACTAACCCCACTAATTCTTCCATTTCCCCTTTGATTTCTTGTATGTTGCAGGATTATGAGGATGTATTTCCTAAGGAACTTCCGCAAGGATTGCCCCCACTTCGAGGAATTGAGCACCAAATTGACTTTGTGCCGGGATCACAATTGCCAAACAAGCCGGCTTATAGGAGCAACCCTACGGACACCAAGGAATTGCAACGTCAAGTTGAGGAGCTCCTCAACAAAGGGTATGTCAAGGAGAGCATGAGTCTGTGTCCGGTTCCGGTGCTATTAGTGCCCAAAAAGGATGGAACGTGGCGCATGTGTGTGGACTGCCGGGCCATCAACAAAATTACGGTAAAATATCGCCACCCTATTCCTCGGTTAGATGATATACTAGATGAGTTGAATGGCTCATGTTTGTTTTCCAAGATTGATTTAAGGAGTGGCTATCACCAAATAAGAATGCAACGAGGTGATGAATGGAAAACCGCCTTCAAGACCAAGTTTGGTCTCTATGAATGGATGGTTATGCCATTCGGCCTAACAAATGCTCCAAGTACTTTTATGAGGCTAATGAATCATGTGATGAGGCCATTTATTGGAAAGTTTGTTGTTGTCTACTTTGATGATGTCTTGGTGTATAGTAAGTCTTTAGAAGAGCATGTGATGCATTTACAATGTGTGCTTGATGTCCTTAGAAAGGAAAAATTGTATGCAAATCTGGAAAAGTGCTCTTTTGGCGTTAATGAAGTTATTTTCTTGGGTTTTGTTGTTATTTCAAGAGGGGTCGAAGTGGATGATTCCAAGATAAATGCTATCAAAAATTGGCCAACCCCACAAACCGTTGGAGAAGTAAGAAGCTTCCACGGGTTGGCTAGTTTTTATAGAAGGTTTGTCAAAGGATTTAGCACCATAGCAACCCCCTTGACCGAGGTCATTCGGAAAGAACAACCCTTCAAGTGGGGTGTCGAGCAAGCTAAGGCATTTGAAGCCTTGAAAGCGATGCTCATCTCCGCACCCTTGTTACAATTGCCCAACTTTGATAAGACCTTCGAGGTCGAGTGCGATGCGAGTAAAGTAGGCATAGGGGCTGTTTTGATGAAAGAATTGAAACCCATTGCTTACTTTAGCGAAAAGCTCAAAGGAGCAACTCTAAACTACTCCACGTATGATTTAGAGTTGTCTGCCTTGATTAGAGCCTTGGCCACTTGGCAACAGTACTTATGGCCTAAGGAGTTCGTGATCCGAACGGACCATGAATCCTTAAAGCATCTTCGGGCCCAAGACAAGCTTAACAAACGGCATGCCAAATGGATTGAGTTCCTTGAGACCTTCCCTTATGTTATCCAATACAAAAGGGGTAAGGACAACGTAGTAGCCGATGCTTTGTCTAGAAAACATGTGCTTGTTGATACAATATCAAGTATGTAACATAAGATTTCAGCAACAATAACACAAAAATCAGTAAACCAAGAACAACAAGATGAACACGAATGCTAGTAAATCGAAAGAGCCCCACACGGCTTCACTAGACTTCAAGATCACAAACACAACAACAACAAGATAAATAAAAGATAGTTAACTTGACATATGATATTCAAAAGGCTAAGAACCCTAACAACAAGAGAGGACCCTAAGACTATTGAATATGAACACCAAGTTCTTACTTGGACCAAGAGGAACTCAAATGACCTCAAGACCCTAGTTTCTAGTCAAAACACAACACAAGCTTCACTTTTGGAAAGCTTGGCAGATTCTGCCTCCCCAATGGAAGAGAGAGAGAGAGAAATATTACAAGTCTTTGTCTTGAAATTACAATGAGAAAACTAAGCAAAATAACCCTAAGCTTGTCTATTTATATTACAAGCCAAATGAAAGACAAAATGACCCTTTTGCCCTCTCTGAAACAGGCGGCCTTGGAGTGTTGTATTTATTACGCTTCAAGGTCCTCTTCACACTTAAGAACATTGAGACCATTAGGTGAGCCCACGACCAGTTCACACGCGTCCATTTGCATGAATAAGGCTTGGAGTTTTTGTAACTCCCGGGCTTGACTACGCGTGAAAGGTCGTGGTCTTGTTGGACAGCTCACTCCCGTATCATCCTCTCCATCTTGAGAGGAATTTGACCTCAAATTCGGCATTTGTCCATCTTCAACCACACCTACGAGAGAAAGATCACCTACGTTGAAAGTGTTGTGCACTTGATATTCCGGTGGAAGATCAATCTTGTAGGCGTTGTCATTGATTCTCTCAAGTACTTGGAATGGACCATCACCCCTCGGCATCAATTTGGTCTTTCTTTGAGATGGGAATCGGTCCTTCCGAAGATGCACCCACACCCAATCTCCCGGTTCAAGAATGAGTTCCTTTCTCCCCTTGTTGGCCCTCCTTGCAACTTCTTGGTTTTTCTTCTCAAGTTGAAGTCGCACCTTCTCATGTAGACTTTTCATAGAATCTGCCCACTTGCGTCCATCTAAGCTAATCATGAGATCACTTGGCAAAGGCGTTAAATCCAAAGGGGTAAGGGGGTTGAGGCCGTATACACACTCAAAGGGAGTCATTCCCGTACTTGAGTGTATGACACGGTTATAAGCAAACTCAATTAATGGTAAGTGTTCCTCCCAAGAAGTCATTTTTCCCTTAACCATGGAGCGTAGCATAGCACCCAAAGTCCTATTTACTACTTCCGTTTGGCCATTGGTTTGTGGGTGGCAGGACGTAGAGAACAACAACTTGGTCCCAAGCCTACCCCACATGGACTTCCAAAAGTGACTTAGGAACTTAGAGTCCCTATCACTTACAATGGTCCTCGGAACACCATGCAATCTCACAACATTATCAATAAATAGAGAGGCCACGCTAGGTGCGTCGTCACACTTAGAACAAGCAATAAAGTGTGCCATCTTGGAAAACCGATCGACTACAACAAAGATGCTATCCCTGCCTCGTTGGGTCCTTGGTAACCCCAATACAAAATCCATAGATATATCAAGCCAAGGACGTAGAGGGGTGGGCAGTGGGGTGTACAACCCGTGAGGTAAGAGCCGAGATTTGGCTCTTTTGCATTCTATACATTGGCCGCAACTTCTAGCTACATCCTTGTGCATCCTAGGCCAATAGAATTGCTCCTCCAATATTTTGAAGGTCTTTTCGACCCCAAAGTGACCCATTAAACCGCCATCATGTGCTTCCCTCACAAACAACTCTCTCCAAGAGCTAGAGGGTACGCACAATCGTCTACCTTTAAACAAGTAACCATCAAACTTGGCATAGGGTTTTGAACCCCTAGCCGACTCCCACTTGTCCCTACCCACTTCTTCGCATTCCCTAAAGATAGGAGCAAAGTAAGGGTCCTCGGGATACAACTCTCTTAAACTCTCAAAACCCATCAACTTTGATGACAAAGTGGACACAAGAGCATGTTTTCTAGACAAGGCATCGGCTACTACATTGTCCTTACCCTTCTTGTATTGGATAACATAAGGGAAGGTCTAAAGGAACTCAATCCATTTAGCATGCCACTTGTTAAGCTTGTCTTGGGCTCGCAGATGTTTTAAGGATTCATGGTCCGTTCGGATCACGAACTCCTTAGGCCATAAGTACTGTTGCCACTGGCCAAAGCTCTAATCAAGGCATATAACTCTAAATCATACGTGGAGTAGTTTAAAGTTGCTCCTTTGAGCTTTTCGCTAAAGTAAGCAATGGGTTTTAAATCTTGCATCAAAATAGCCCCTATGCCTACTTTACTCGCATCACACTCGACCTCGAAGGTCTTATCAAAGTTGGGCAATTATAACAAAGGGGCGGAAATGAGCATAGCTTTCAAGGCTTCAAATGCCTTAGCTTGCTCGACACCCCACTTGAAGGGTTGTTCTTTCCGAATGACCTCGGTCAAGGGGGCGGCTATGGTGCTAAATCCTTTGACAAACCTTCTATAAAAACTAGCCAACCCGTGGAAGCTTCTTACTTCTCCAACGGTTTGAGGGATTGGCCAATTTTTAATAGCATTTATCTTGGATTCATCCACTTCGACCCCTCTTGAACTAACAACAAAACCCAAGAAAACAACTTCATTAACGCCAAAAGAGCACTTTTCCAGATTTGCATACAACCTTTCCTTTCTAAGGACATCAAGCACACATTGCAAATGCATCACATGCTCTTCTAAAGACTTACTATACACCAAGACATCATCAAAATAGACAACAACAAACTTTCCAATAAATGGCCTCATCACATGATTCATTGGCCTCATAAAAGTACTTGGAGCGTTTGTTAGGCCGAATGGCATAACCATCCATTCATAGAGACCAAACTTGGTCTTGAAGGCGGTTTTCCATTCATCACCGGGTTGCATTCTTATTTGGTGATAGCCACTCCTTAAATCAATCTTGGAAAACAAACATGAACCATTCAACTCATCTAGCATGTCATCTAACCGAGGAATAGGGTGGCGATATTTTATCGTAATTTTGTTAATGGCTCGGCAGTCCACACACATGCGCCACGTTCCGTCTTTTTTGGGCACCAATAGCACCGGAACAGCACACGGGCTCATGCTCTCCTTGACATACCCTTTGTTGAGGAGCTCCTCAACTTGATGTTGCAATTCCTTGGTGTCCGTAGGATTGCTCCTATAAGTCGGCTTGTTTGGCAATTGTGATCCCGGCACAAAATCAATTTGGTGCTCAATTCCCCGAAGCGGGGGCAATCCTTGCGGAAGCTCCTTAGGAAATACATCCTCATAATCCTGCAACACACAAGAAATCAAAGGGGAAATGGAAGAATTAGTGGGGTTAGTATTAAAACAATGAGCCAAGAGTAACATAGGCGTGTCCTCATCATGATCCATGAAGAGTTCCTTCCTCCTAACTATCATCACCATGTTTTTCGGCCCTTTTGACGTTGGGGCAGCCTTGGATGACCCCACTGCCCCACCTACGGAATTCCCTCCCTTTTCTCCCTTTTCGGATTCCTTTCCCTTTTCCTTCAATTCCCTCATCCTTTGATACACTCATTTACGTGGGAAGGCGAAAGCGGATGAAGAGTAACCTTTCGGCCATCCTTCTCAAGTGTATACCGATTGGACCTCCCATCGTGTTTAGTAGACCTATCATATTGCCAAGGTCTACCTAGCAACAAGTGGCATGCTTGCATTGGTATCACGTCACAAAGCACTTCATCGTGGTAGTTTCCCACCTTAAACCGTATCACACATTGCCTTGCGACCCTTAACTCACCACAATCATTCAACCATTGTAACTTGTAAGGACTAGTGTGCGGGGTAGTTGGTAACTTCAAGAAATTTACCATAGCATGACTTACAACATTTGTACAACTACCACTATCGATCACCAAGGTACACACACTCCCCTTTACAAGACATTTAGTATGGAATAGATTTTCCCTTTGGCTTGGGTCATCTATTGCCTTACTAATCATGACGCGCCTAACCACAAAGTTTGGAACCACACACTCCCCTTCTTGCGGGTAAACATCTTCACCATCATCATCATGTGGTCCATCATCGGTTTCCTCTCCATCTTGAGGCTCGGCCTCATCTTCTCCCCTTTCGGGACCCACCTCCTCACCAAGGTAATACACTCTCCTTTCCCGTAGGATCACATTGCGTCGGTTTGGACATTCATTGGCCTTATGCCCCCAACCTTGGCACTTGAAACATTGGAATCCCTTTGGGTTGGGATACTTGTGAGCCTCCGGTTTCGGAGGGAATTTGTGGACTGTTTTGGGCTCGGGCAGACTTTTAGTGGCGGGTTGGTCCTTGTTTTTGGGCCAACCCGAGGGGTTTGTCCCCTTGTCTTGAAAGATGATCTCTCTTTAAGTTCCCTTTCAATCTCAAGAGCCGCTTGGAAAATACCATCAACGGTTTCAAACTTGTGAAGTGTTAAATGAGTGGAGATCTCTTTGTTCAACCCACACTTGAACCGGATGATGTCGTGGCTGATTTGCTCCCCACGATGATCAAGTTTCAACATGAGTTGTTGAAACTCATCAAAATATGCCATCACACTCTTGTTACCTTGACGCAAGCCATACAATCTAGCAAGCAACTCATGGTGATATCTCTCGGGAAGGTATCGTTGCCTCATCAAGTACCTCAATCGATACCAAGGTGGTGGCTGCCCATCAATTAGTTCATTACCAAACCGCTTGACATACTCCCACCAAGTGTTCGCATAACCCTCGAAATGAGCTATAGCATAGCATCCCTTCTTTTCCTCCGAGATATCATTAACTTGGAAAACTTTGTCACAAGCCGATTCCCAAGCTAAGTAAGCCTCGGGGTCACTTTCACCTTTAAAGATGGGTAGGTTCAACTTGATGGTGTTGATGCCTACATCTCTCTCTTGGTGTCGGTTTTCCCTATCTCCATACCCTCGGTATCTCCTTGGATCTCCTCGACCCCCTCTTATCTCCTCCTCCCTCATGTAAGCATCATCAAAGGCTTCATATCCTTCATACTCCTCTCTACCATATCCTTCAAAGGGGGCTGATCGATCTTGGGCATTTTGATTCGGAGGAATTGGATTTGGTGGCCTTTGGTTTAATGGAGCTTGGAATGGAGGGTTCGGATTTAGTGGAGGTACTTGACGTCCAAATCCCTCTTGTGGAACTTGAGGAGCTTGGAAATGTATTGGTCTAGTGGGGTCACGGTTTGGAGGGAAAAAGGTGGTTTGGCTTGCGGCATTTAGTGGAGCTTGAGGTGCATTTAGCATTTGGTGGACTGTTTCGGGGGTGATGGTTGCGGAGGAAGTCCTATCATGCCCATTGGTAGAAACATGTAGAGGAGTAGAAGGACGAGAGATCCTTTGACTCTCCACTTGTTCTAACCTCCCACTAATAGTCGACACCTCTCCCTTGATTGCTGCCAAGTCCCCTCTCACAGCCCCAAATTCCAAATTCAACCTTTCAAGTGTCCGGGTAACGGCCTCAAAAGTGACCATCATAGAGTCAAGTGCATTAGTATCCACGTTATGGGACGTGGTCCCTTCCATTGTCAAGGTATTATACTCTTTAGATCACCACACGCTTGAGTTCTACAAGTGTTGTAAATTGGCTAGTAACTGTGAATCCTTTAAGGTATGAGTAAGCTCTTATCTGGAGTGGATTTTTGTTTGAAGACTCAAAGAATTCTTGTCGAACTAGAACCAAAAATCAGCAACGTGTTCAAAAGATAAAAGCACTCAAGTAAACGTTGACACGAACAAACGGATTCAAAGGACTAATTGACAATCTAGTAGGAATGTACTAGTTTGTTAATTAGTTCTAGAACCAAGTAAGGAAACTAAGAATCAACAATTAGAAACTAGAAAATTATCCAAAGTTGAGCTTAGGGGTGACGTGGCAGCATGCAATTGGCCTTGGACCCACACGGTTTGTATATATAACTTATATGTGTATTTTATTTTATTTTTTTGTGTCACAAATCTGAAATTCAATATTCATACAACTTGTGGTGGATGACAATGTGTTTTGGAGGGAAAAATAATAGTCTTGTAGCCTTTTCAACCTTTCAAACTCAAAGGGTGAGGTTTGACTAACTAGTCCCACAAAACAAGGCTCCTTGAATTAGGGAAGAGTGGTTGACAAGACTAGGAAGTGATGGGTGCAAGTCTTTCACCAACAACTTTATGACTTGTGTTGCAACTTGAACACAACAAGATGAACAAGATGAACAAGTTTAAAAGATGAACACGTCAACAACCTTCATCAACTTCTTCAAGCACATAACACACAACCACCAATTTTTGTCATCAACAACATACAACTTTCAGCCACTTCAAGTCACCACAACAATGGTCAAGTTTTCAAGCTCAACTTTTAGATCTAGACACTTTAGTGTTGGTGAGAAAGAAACCAACACTAGAAACACACTAAACAAGCAAAATAACACCTAGATCTAAACATACAACAACATTCTCGGTTTTGTCTTCAATGGACAGATTTCAGAATTATTTTTTTTTTGTTTAATCCGAGAATAAGCCCAAGATGGGTTGTGTTGGAACACAACCGGTCTTGCTTTGATACCAAATGATACAATATCAAGTATGTAACACAAGATTTCAGCAACAATAACACAAAAATCAGTAAACCAAGAACAACAAGATGAACACAAATGCTAGTGAATCGAAAGAGCCCCACACGGCTTCACTAGACTTCAAGATCACAAACACAACAACAACAAGATAAATAAAAGATAGTTAACTTGACATATGATATTCAAAAGGCTAAGAACCCTAACAACAAGAGAGGACCCTAAGACTATTGAATATGAACACCAAGTTCTTACTTGGATCAAGAGGAACTCAAATGACCTCAAGACCCTAGTTTCTAGCCAAAACACAACACAAGCTTCACTCTTGGAAAGCTTGGCAGATTCTGCCTCCCCAATGGAAGAGAGAGAGAGAGAAATATTACAAGTCTTTGTCTTGAAATTACAATGACAAAACTAAGCAAAATAACCCTAAGCTTGTCTATTTATATTACAAGCCAAATGAAAGACAAAATGACCCTTTTGCCCTCTCTGAACAGGCGGCCTTGGAGTGTTGTATTTATTACACTTCAAGGTCCTCTTCACACTTAAGAACATTGAGACCATTAGGTGGGCCCACGACCAGTTCACAAGAGTCCATTTGCATGAATAAGGCTTGGAGTTTTTGTAACTCCCGGGCTTGACTACGCGTGAAAGGTCGTGGTCTTGTTGGACAGCTCACACCCGTATCAGCCCAATGAATCAACTTTCATTTGCACGCCATTGTTGACCTTCACCATTTTACGGTCCAAAATTGCAATGGGTTGAATCAAGACATGATTGGTAGCATTGCAATCAGGAGGCTGGCTTTGTGGCATAATCATCGGTCCTACTCGCTTCCGTAGTTGGAAGATGTAGAATACAAGGTGTAGCTGAGAACCAGCAGGGAGATCAAGATGGTAAGCCACCATCCCCTATCTTTTGAAGCACTCCGTAATGTCCATAGTACAAAGTTTAAAGTTTTTCCTTATGGCATTAGATGATTGCCGGTTAGGATGTAGTTTGAGGTATGTGTGTTGATACGGGTGGGACAAGCTCCACAAGACCTTTCACACGAAGCCAAGCTCGGGAATTACAAAAACTCCAAGCCTTGTTCATGCAAATGGCCGTGTGTGAGTTGGTCATTGAGCCTCCAAAGGATCTAAATGTTTTTAAGTGTGAAGTGGGACCTTGAAGTGTAATAAACTTACACTCCAAGGGGAGGCAGCCTAGAAAAGGGCAAGCTAGTCATTTTGCTTCATTTTTCCTTGTAATATAAATAGAACATATTAGGGTTATTTGAGTAGTTCTTCCATTATTATTTTGAATCACAAGACTTGTAATATTTTGGGTTCTCTCTCTCTCTAAATGATACAAGATCAAGTCCACAACACACAAATATGCAACAACCAGCCACGAAATGAGCCAACCAACAACAAGAAAACCCAACAAACACAAAATTTAACAAGTTGAACACAATGCTAGTGAATCGAAAGAGCCCCACACGGCTTCACTAGACTTCAAGATCTCAAAGACAACAACAACAAGATAATAAAAGATAGTTAACTTGACATATAATATTCAAGAGACTAAGAACCCTAACATCAAGAAAGGACCCTAAGACTATTGAATATAAACACCAAGTTCTTACTTAGACCAAGAGGAACTCAATGACCTCATGATCGTTGTTTCTAGACAAGATACAACAAAAGTGTCTCTCTTCTTTGTGGGCTGTTTTGAAAAAGAGAGAGAACCCAAAATATTACAAGTCTTGTGATTCAAAATTAATAATGGAAGACTAGCCCAAATAACCCTAAGATGTTCTATTTATATTACAAGGCAAAATGAAGCAAAATGACTAGCTTGCCCTTGTCTAGGCTGCCGCCCCTTGGAGTGTAAGTTTATTACACTTTTGATACGGGTGGGGCAAGATCCACAAGTGCACGGCCTTTCACACGAAGCCAAGCTCGGGAGTTACAAAAACTCCAAGCCTTGTTCATGCAAATGGCCGTGTGTGAGTTGGTGAGTCAGCCACCTAAGGATCTAAATGTTTTTAAGTGTGAAGTGGGACCTTGAAGTGTAATAAGCTTACACTCCAAGGGGGCGGCTGCCAAGGGCTAAACTTGTCATTTTTGTTTTCATTTTGGCTTGTAATATAAATAGACAAGCTTAGGGTCATTTTTGCTGAGTTTTCTCATTGTAATTTCAAGACAAAGACTTGTAATATTTCTCTCTCTCTCTCTCTTCCATTGGGAGGCAGATTTCGGCCAAGCTTGCTAGAGTGAAGCTTGTGTTGTGTTTTGGCTAGAAACAAGGATCTTGAGGTCATTGAGTTCCTGTTGGTCTAAGTAAGAACTTGGTGTTTATATTCCATAGTCTTAGGGTCCTTTCTTGATGTTAGGGTTCTTAGTCTCTTGAATATTATATGTCAAGTTATCTATCGTTTACTATCTTGTCGTTGTTGTCTTTGAGATCTTGAAGTCTAGTGAAGCCGTGTGGGGCTCTTTCGATTCACTAGCATTGGTGTTGGTTTGCTGTTTTTGTTGTTGTTGTTGTTGTTGTTGTTGGAATCTTTGTGTTGTAGACTTGATCTTGTATCATTTGGTATCAAAGCAAGACCGGTTGTGTTCCAACACAACCCATCTTGGGCTTGTTCTCGGATTAAACAAAAAAAAAAAAAAAAAAAAAATTCTGAAATCTGTCCATTGAAGACAAATCCGAGAATGTTGTTGTATGTTTAGATCTAGGTGTTATTTTGCTTGTTTAGTGTGTTTCTAGTGTTGCTTTCTTTCTCACCAACACTAAAGTGTCTAGATCTAAAAGTTGAGCTTGAAAACTTGACCATTGTTGTGGTGACTTGAAGTGGTTGAAGGTTGTATGTTGTTGATGACAAAATTGGTGGTTGTGTGTTATGTGCTTGAAGAAGTTGATGAAGGTTGTTGAGGTGTTCATCTTTTAAACTTGTTCATCTTGTTCATCTTGTTGTGTTTAAGTTGCAACACAAGTCATAAAGTTGTTGGTGAAAGACTTGCACCCATCTCTTCCAAGACTTGACAACCACTTTTCCTTAAAACACGGAACCTTGTTTTGTGGGATTAGCCTAGTCAAATCTTACCTTTTTGAGTTTGAAAGGTTGAAAGACTACAAGACTTTTACTTTCCCTCCAAAACACATTGTCATCTATAACAAGTTGTGTGAGTATTGAAAAATTTCAGATTTGAGATAAAAAAAAAAAAAAAAAAAAAAAAAAGGAACAAGGAAGAAGCAAAAACGTGTGGGACCACTTACATGCTGCCACGTCACTATAAGCTCAACTTTGGATATTATTCTAGTTGCTAATTGTTGATTCTTGGTTTCCTTTACTTGGTTCTAGAACTAATTAACAAACTAGTACATTCCTACTAGGTTGTCAATTAGTCCTTTGAATCCGTTTGTTCGTGTCAACGATTACTTGAGTGCTTTTATCTTTGAATACGTTGCTATTTTTGGTTCTAGTCCGACAAGAATTCTTTGAGTCTTCAAGCAAAAATCCACTCCGGATAAGAGCTTACTCATACCTTAAAGGATTCACGGTTACTAGCCAATTTACAACACTTGTAGAACTCAAGCGTGTGGTGATCTAAAGAGTATAATACCTTGACAATGGAAGGGACCACGTCCCATAACGTGGATACCAATGCACTTGACTCTATGAGGGTCACTCTTGAGGCCGTTACCCGGACACTTGAGAGGTTGAATTCGGAATTTGGGGCCGTGAGAGGGGACTTGGCAGCAATCAAGGGAGAGGTGTCGACTATTAGTGGGAGGTTAGAACAAGTGGAGAGTCAAAGGAACTCTCGCCCTTCTACTCCTCTACATGTTTCTACCAATGGGCATGATAGGACTTCCTCCGCAACCATCACTCCCGAAACAGTCCACCAAATGCTAAATGCACCTCAAGCTCCACGAAATGCCGCAAGCCAAACCACCTTTTTACCTCCTAACCGTGGCCCCAATAGACCAACGCATTTCCAGAATTCCCAAGTCCCGCATGAGGGATTTGGACGTCAAATTCCACCACTAAATCCGAACCTTCCATTCCAAGCTCCATTAAACTAAAGACCACCACCTCCACAAAATCCAATACCCCCAAATCAAATTCCAAATACCCAAAACCGACCAGCCCACCTTGAGGAATATGGTAGGGAGGAGTATGAAGGGTACGGGGCCTTTGATGATACTTACATGAGGGAGGAGGAGGTGAGAGGGGGCAGAGGAGTTCAACGGAGATACCGTGGATATGAAGAAAGAGGAAACCGACACCATGAGAGGGATGTAGGCATCAACACCATCAAGTTGAGTCTACCTTTCTTTAAGGGTGAAAGTGACCCCGAGGCCTACTTAGCTTGGGAATCGGTTTGTGACAAAGTCTTCCAAGTTAATGATATCTCGGAAGAAAAGAAAGGAAGTTATGCTATAGCTCACTTTGAGGGTTATGCTAACACTTGGTGGGAGTACGTCAAGCGGTTTGGTGATGAACTAGTGGATGGGCAGCCACCACCTTGGTATCGATTGAGGTACTTGATGAGACAACGATACCTTCCCGAGAGATATCGCCATGAGTTGCTTGCTAGATTGTATGGCTTGCGTCAAGGTAACAAGAGTGTGATGGCCTACTTTGATGAGTTTCAACAACTCATGTTGAAGCTTGATCATCGTGGGGAGCAAATCAGCCACGACATTATCCGGTTCAAGTGTGGGTTGAACAAAGAGATATCCACTCATTTAACCCTTCACAAGTTTGAAACCGTTGACGGTATTTTCCAAGCGGCTCTTGAAATTGAGAGGGAACTTAAAGAGAGATCATCTTTCAAGGTTAGGGGACAAGCCCCCTCGGGTTGGCCCAAAAACAAGGACCAACCCGCCACTACAAGGCTGCCCGAGTCCAAAACAGTCCCCAAATTTCCTCCAAAACTGGAGGCTCACAAGTATCCTAACCCAAAGGGATTCCAATGTTTCAAGTGCCAAGGTTGGGGGCATAAGGCCAATGAATGTCCAAACTGACGCAATGTGATCCTAAGGGAAGGGAGAGTGTATTACCTTGGTGAGGAGGTGGGTCCCAAAAGGGGAAAAGATGAGGCCGAGCCTCAAGATGGAGAGGAAACCGATGATGGACCACACGATGATGATGGTGATGATGGTGAAGATGTTTATCCTCAAGAAAGGGAGTGTGTGGTTCCAAACTTTGTGGTTAGGCGCGTCATGATTAGTACGACAGTAGATGACCCAAGCCAAAGGGAAAATCTATTCCACACTAAATGTCTTGTAAAGGGAAGTGTGTGCACCTTGGTGATCGATGGTGGTAGTTGTACAAATGTCGCAAGTCATGCTTTGGTTAATTTCTTGAAGTTACCAACTACACCACACTCTAGTCCTTACAAGTTACAATGGCTGAATGATTGTGGTGAATTGAAGGTCACAAGGCAATGTGTGATACGGTTTAAGGTGGGAAACTACCACGATGAAGTACTTTGTGACGTGATACCAATGCAAGCATGTCACTTTTTGTTAGGTAGGCCTTGGCAATATGATAGGTCTACCAAACACGATGGGAGGTCCAATCGATATACACTTGAGAAGGATGGCCGAAAGGTCACACTTCATCCTCTTTCACCTTCCCAAGTAAATGAGTGGCATCAAAGGATGAGAGAATTGAAGAAAAAGGGAAAGGAACCCGAAAGGGGAGAAAAGAGAGGGAGTTTTGTAGGTGGGGCAGTAGGTACATCGGGGACTGCCCCAACAGCAACGGGGGGAGGGACTATGGTGATGTTGGCTAGGAAGAAGGAACTTTTCATAGATCATGATGAGGGCACGCCTATGTTACTCTTGGCTCATTGTTTTAATACTAACCCCACTAATCCTTCCATGTCTCCTTTGATTTCTTGTGTATTGCAGGATTATGAAGACGTATTTCCTCAAGAACTTCCACAAGGATTGCCCCCACTTCGGGGAATTGAGCACCAAATTGATTTGGTGCCGGGTTCACAACTTCCAAACAAACCGGCCTATAGGAGCAATCCCATGGACACTAAGGAGCTTGAGAGACAAGTTGAGGAACTTCTCCACAAGGGGTACATCAAGGAAAGTATGAGTCCGTGTGCTGTCCCGGTGCTTTTGGTACCAAAGAAAGACGGAACTTGGCGCATGTGCGTCGATTGTAGAGCCATCAACAAAATCACTATAAGGTATCGTCATCCAATCCCTAGACTAGATGATATGTTAGATGAGCTCCATGGTTCTTGTTTGTTTTCTAAAGTGGATCTTAGGAGTGGCTACCACCAAATTCGCATGCAACCCGGTGATGAGTGGAAGACCGCATTCAAGACCAAATTTGGTCTATATGAGTGGCTGGTCATGCCCTTTGGCCTTACCAATGCTCCTAGCACCTTTATGAGGCTAATGAATCATGTAATGAAGCCTTATATTGGAAAGTTTGTGGTGGTGTATTTTGATGATGTGTTGGTATATAGTAAATCTATTGATGATCATGTGATGCATTTGAGGTGTTTGATGTGCTCCGAAAGGAGAAGTTGTATGCCAACGTAGAGAAGTGTTCTTTTGGTGTTGATAAAGTGATTTTCTTGGGTTTTGTCGTGAGCTCAAGGGGTGTGGAAGTGGACGAATCCAAGATAGACGCTATACGAAGTTGGCCGACCCCTAAAACTATTGGAGAAATCCGAAGTTTCCATGGGTTGGCAAGCTTTTATAGGAGGTTTGTCAAAGGTTTCAGCTCCATAGCAGCACCCTTGACCGAGGTTATTAGAAAGGACCAACCCTTTAAGTGGGGGGGAGAGCAAGCTAAGGCTTTTGAAGCCTTGAAAGCTATGCTCATCTCGGCGCCTTTGTTGCAATTGCCCAATTTTGATAAGATGTTTGAAGTAGAGTGTGATGCTAGTAAAGTTGGCCTCGGGGCTGTTTTAATGCAAGAAGGCAAGCCCGTTGCTTATTTTAGTGAAAAGCTCAAAGGGGCAACTCTTAATTACTCGACTTATGATTTGGAGTTGTACGCCCTTGTTAGAGCTTTGGGCAATTGGCAACATTATTTGTGGCCTAAGGAGTTTGTGATACGAACGGACCACGAATCGTTGAAACACCTTAAGAGCCAAGACAAGTTGAATAGGCGTCATGCTAAGTGGATTGAGTTTATTGAGACCTTCCCTTATGTAATTCATTACAAAAGGGGGAAGGAAAATGTTGTGGCTGATGCGTTGTCTAGAAAGCATGTGCTTGTTGCTACCTTGTCTTTGAAGTTGATGGGATTTGAGAGCTTGCGGATGTTGTATCCCGAGGATCCTACCTTTGCTCCTATTTATAGGGAATGTGAAGAGTGGGGAAGGGACCGATGGCTTAAGGAGAATAGCAATTCCTCCTACTCTCGATTTGATGGCTATTTGTTCAAAGGGAGGAGGTTGTGTGTTCCTTCTAGTTCATGGAGGGAATTGTTTGTGAGAGAGGCACATGATGGTGGCCTCATGGGGCATTTTGGGGTTGACAAGACCCTCGGTATCTTAGAGGAACAATTCTATTGGCCCAAAATGCGCAAGGATGTTGCTAAAATTTGCGGCCAATGTGTGGATTGCCGGTGTGCAAAATCCCGCCTCCGACCTCAAGGATTGTACACCCCACTTCCCACTCCCCTTAGCCCTTGGTTAGATATTTCAATGGACTTTGTTTTGGGGCTGCCAAGGACTAGAAAGGGTCGAGATAGCATTTTTGTTGTTGTTGATAGATTCTCCAAAATGGCTCATTTCATTCCATGTGCTAAAACTGAAGATGCTCCTAGTGTAGCTTCATTATTTGTTGAACATGTTGTAAAGCTTCACGGAGTCCCAAGGACTATTGTGAGTGATAGGGACTCAAAGTTCCTAAGTCTCTTTTGGAAGTCCATGTGGGGTAGGCTTGGAACGAAGTTGCTTTTCTCCACGTCTTGCCACCCACAAACCGATGGCCAAACGGAGGTAGTAAATAGAACCTTAGGGTCTATGCTACGTTCTATGGTTAAAGGTAAACTGACTTCATGGGAGGATCACCTACCTTTGGTGGAATTTGCATACAATCGGGTAATACATTCAAGTACGGGAATGACTCCCTTTGAGTGTGTTTATGGCTTGAATCCCCTTACCCCTTTAGATCTCACTCCTTTGTCTAGTGATCTCATGACAAGTTTAGATGGATGCAAAAGAGCCGAGGCAATGAAAAAGGTGCATGAGAAGGTGCGGATCAAGCTTGAAAGGAAGAACCAAGAGGTTGCAAAAAGGGTAAACAAAGGATGAAGAAGGCTTGTGCTTGAACCCGGAGATTGGGTGTGGGTGCATCTTCGAAAGGATCGATTTCCATCTCAAAGAAAGTCCAAATTGCTGCCTAGGGGTGATGGTCCATTCCAAGTACTTGAGAGAATCAATGACAACGCCTACAAGATTGACCTTCCACCGGAATATCAAGTGCACCACACTTTCAATGTTGGTGACCTCTCTCTCGTGGATGCGGTTGAAGATGACCAAATGCTGAATTTGAGGTCAAATTCCTCTCAAGATGGAGAGGATGATACGGGTGGGGCAAGATCCACAAGTGCACGGCCTTTCACACGAAGCCAAGTTCGGGAGTTACAAAAACTCCAAGCCTTGTTCATGCAAATGGCCGTGTGTGAGTTGGTGAGTCAGCCACCTAAGGATCTAAATGTTTTTAAGTGTGAAGTGGGACCTTGAAGTGTAATAAGCTTACACTCCAAGGGGGCGGCTGCCAAGGGCTAAACTTGTCATTTTTGTTTTCATTTTGGCTTGTAATATAAATAGACAAGCTTAGGGTCATTTTTGCTGAGTTTTCTCATTGTAATTTCAAGACAAAGACTTGTAATATTTCTCTCTCTCTCTCTCTTCCATTGGGAGGCAGATTTCGGCCAAGCTTGCTAGAGTGAAGCTTGTGTTGTGTTTTGGCTAGAAACAAGGATCTTGAGGTCATTGAGTTCCTCTTGGTCTAAGTAAGAACTTGGTGTTTATATTCCATAGTCTTAGGGTCCTTTCTTGATGTTAGGGTTCTTAGTCTCTTGAATATTATATGTCAAGTTATCTATCGTTTACTATCTTGTCGTTGTTGTCTTTGAGATCTTGAAGTCTAGTGAAACCGTGTGGGGCTCTTTCGATTCACTAGCATTGGTGTTGGTTTGCTGTTTTTGTTGTTGTTGTTGTTGGAATCTTTGTGTTGTAGACTTGATCTTGTATCAACTTTAAGGTCCCTCTTCACACTTAAAAACATTGAGATCCTTAGGAGGCTCGATCACCAACTCACACACGGCCATTTGCATGAACAAGACTTGGAATTTTTGTAATTCCCGAGCTTGGCTTTGTGTGAATGGTCGGGTACTTGTTGGACAGCTTGTCCCACCCATATCATCCTCTCCATCTTGAGAGGAATTTGACCTCAAATTCAGCACTTGGTCATCTTCAATCGCCTCCATGAGAGAAAGATCACAAACGTTGAAAGTGTTGTGCACTTGATATTCCGGTGGAAGGTCAATCTTGTAGGCGTTGTCATTGATTTTCTCAAGTACTTGGAATGGACCATCACCTCTCGGCATCAATTTGGACTTTCTTTGAGATGGAAACCGATCCTTCCGAAGATGCACCCACACCCAATCTCCCGGTTCAAGATTGAATTTCTTTCTTCCCTTGTTGGCCCTCCTTGCCATGTCTTGGTTATTCTTCTCAAGTTGAAGCCGCACCTTCTCATGTAACTTCTTCATAGAATCTGCCCGCTTGCTTCCATCTAAGCTAATCATGAGATCACTTGGCAAAGGCGTTAAATCCAAAGGGGTGAGGGGGTTGAGGCCGTATACACACTCAAAGGGAGTCATTCCCGTACTTGAGTGTATGACACGGTTATAGGAAAACTCAATCAATGGTAAGTGCTCTTTCCAAGAAGTCATTTT
Source organism: Capsicum rhomboideum (assembly GCA_031232105.1). Classification (NCBI taxonomy): domain Eukaryota; kingdom Viridiplantae; phylum Streptophyta; class Magnoliopsida; order Solanales; family Solanaceae; genus Capsicum; species Capsicum rhomboideum. The sequence goes on from CP124718.1 coordinate 61,767,504, forward strand.
TCCCTTAACCATGGAACGTAGCATAGCACCCAAAGTACTATTTACTACTTCCGTTTGGCCATCGGTTTGTGGGTGGCAAGACGTAGAGAACAACAACTTGGTACCAAACCTACCTTACATGGACTTCCAAAAGTGGCTTAGGAAATTAGAGTCCCTATCACTCACAATGGTCCTCGGGACACCATGCTATCTAACAACATTATCAACAAATAAAGAGGCCACGCTAGGGGCGTCATCACATTTAGAGCAAGGAATAAAGTGCGCCATTTTAGAAAATTGGTCGACTACAACAAAAATACTATCCCGACCTCGTCGACTCCTTGGCAGCCCCAACACAAAATCCATAGATATATCAAGCCAAGGACGTAGAGGAGTGGGCAGCGGGGTGTACAACCCGTGAGGTAGGAGCGGAGATTTGGCTCTCTTGCATTCTACACATTGGCCGCAAATCCTAGCCACATCCTTGCGCATTTTGGGCCAATAGAATTGCTCCTCCAATATTCCGAAGGTCTTTTCGACCCCAAAATGACCCATTAGACCGCCATCGTATGCTTCCCTCACAAACAATTCTCTCCAAGAGCTAGAGGGCACACACAATCGTCTACCTTTAAATAAGTATCCATCAAACTTGGCATAGGGATTTGAACCCCTAGCCGAATTCCACTTGTCCCTACCCAAGTCTTCGCATTCCCTAAAGATAGGAGCAAAGTGAGGGTCCTTGGGATACAACTCTCTTAAACTCTCAAAACCCATCAATTTTGTTGACAAAGTGGACACAAGAGCATGTTTTCTAGACAAGGCATCGGCTACTACATTGTCCTTACCCTTTTTGTATTGGATAACATAAGAGAAGGTCTCAAGGAACTCAATCCATTTGGCATGCCTTTTGTTAAGCTTGTCTTGGGCCCGAAGATGCTTTAAGGATTCATGGTCCGTTCGGATCACGAACTCCTTAGGCCATAAGTAGTGTTGCCAAGTGGCCAAGGCTCTAATAAAGGCATACAACTCTAAATCATACATGGAGTAGTTTAGAGTTGCTCCTTTGAGATTTTCGCTAAAGTAAGCAATGGGTTTCAAATCTTACATCAAAACAGCCCCTATGCCTACTTTACTCGCATCGCACTCGACTTCGAAGGTTTTATCAAAGTTGGGCAATTGTAACAAGGGTGCGGAGATGAGCATAGCTTTCAAGGCTTCAAATGCCTTAGCTTGCTCGACACCCCACTTGAAGGGTTGTTCTTTCCGAATGACCTCGGTCAAGGGGGAGGCTATGGTGCTAAATCCTTTGACAAACCTTCTATAAAAACTAGCCAACCCGTGGAAGCTTCTTACTTTTCCAACGGTTTGTGGGGTTGGCCAATTTTTGATAGCATTTATCTTGGATTCATCCACTTCGACCCCTCTTGAACTAACAACAAAACCCAAGAAAACAACTTCATTAATGCCAAAAGAGCACTTTTCCAGATTTGTATACAATTTTTCCTTTCTAAGGACATCAAGCACACATTGTAAATGCATCACATGCTCTTCTAAAGACTTACTATACACCAAGACATCATCAAAATAGACAACAACAAACTTTCCAATAAATGGCCTCATCACATGATTCATTAGCCTCATAAAAGTATTTGGAGCGTTTGTTAGGCCGAAAGGCATGACCATCCATTCATAGAGACCAAACTTGGTCTTGAAGGCGGTTTCCATTCATCACCGGGTTGCATTCTTATTTGGTGATAGCCACTCCTTAAATCAATCTTGGAAAACAAACATGAACCATTCAACTCATCTAGCATATCATCTAACCAAGGAATAGGGTGGCAATATTTTACCGTAATTTTGTTGATGGCTTGGCAGTCCATACACATGCGCCACGTTCCATCTTTTTTGGGCACTAATAGACTGGAACCGCATACGGACTCATGCTCTCCTTGACATACCCTTTGTTGAGGAGCTCATCAACTTGACGTTACAATTCCTTGGTGTTCGTAGGGTTGCTCCTATAAGTCGGCTTGTTTGGCAATTGTGATCCCGGCACAAAGTCAATTTGGTGCTCAATTCCCCGAAGCGGGGGCAATCCTTGCGGAAGTTCCTTAGGAAATACATCCTCATAATCCTGCAACACACAAGAAATCAAAGGGGAAATGGAAGAATTAGTGGGGTTAGTATTAAAACAATGAGCCAAGAGTAACATAGGCGTGTCCTCATCATGATCCACGAAGAGTTCCTTCTTCCTAACCAACATCACCATGTTTTTCGTCCCCTTTGCCGTTGAGGCAGCCTTGGATGACCCCACTGCCCCACCTACGGAATTCCATCCCTTTTCTCCCTTTTCGGATTCCTTTCCCTTTTCCTTCAATTCTCTCATCCTTTTATGCCACTCATTTACTTGGGAAGGCGAAAGAGGATGAAGTGTAACCTTTCGGCCATCCTTCTCAAGTGTATATCGATTGGACCTCCCATCATGTTTGGTAGACCTATCATATTGCCAAGGCCTACCTAGCAGCAAGTGACATGCTTGCATTGGTATCACGTCACAAAGCACTTCATCGTGGTAGTTTCCCACCTTAAACCGTATCACACATTGCCTTGCGACCCTTAACTCACCACAATCATTCAACCATTGTAACTTGTAAGGACTAGTGTGCGGGGTAGTTGGTAACTTCAAAATTTACCATAGAATTACTTACAACATTCGTACAACTACCACTATCGATCACCAAGGTACACACACTCCCCTTTACAAGACATTTAGTATGGAATAGAATCACACCAAGGTAATACAATCTCCCTTCCCGTAGGATCACATTGCGTCGGTTTGGACATTCATTGGCCTTATGCCCCCAACCTTGGCACTTGAAACATTGGAATCCCTTTGGGTTAGGATACTTGTGAGCCTTCGATTTTGGAGGAATTTTTTGGACTATTTTGGGCTCGGGTAGCCTTGTAGTGGCGGGTTGGTCCTTGTTTTTGGGCCAACCCGAGGGGGCTTTTCCCCTTGCCTTGAAAGATGATCTCTCTTTAAGTTCCCTTTCAATCTCAAGAGCCGCTTGGAAAATACCGTCAACGGTTTCAAACTTGTGAAGTGTTAAATGAGTGGAGATCTCTTTGTTCAACCCACACTTGAACCGGATGATGTCATGACTGATTTGCTCCCCACGATGATCAAGTTTCAACATGAGTTGTTGAAACTCATCAAAATATGCCATCACACTCTTGTTACCTTGACGCAAGCCGTAAAATCTAGCAAGCAACTCATGGCGATATCTCTCGGGAAGGTATCATTGCCTCATCAAATACCTCAACCGATACCAAGGTGGTGGCTGCCCATCAATGAGTTCATTACCAAACCGCTTGACATACTCCCACCAAGTGTTAGCATAACCCTCGAAATGAGCTATATCATAGCAACCCTTCTTTTCTTTCGAGATATCATTAACTTGAAAAACTTTGTCACAAGCCGATTCCCAAGTTAAGTAGGCTTCGGGATCACTTTCACCCTTAAAGATTGGTAGGTTCAACTTGATGGTGTTGATGCCTACATCTCTCTCTTGGTGTCGATTTTCCCTATCTCCATACCCTCCGTATCTCCTTAGATCTCCACGACCCCCTATTATCTCCTCCTCCCTCATGTAAGCATCATCAAAGGCTCCATATCCTTCATACTCCTCTCTACCATATCCTTCAAAGGGGGCTGGCCGGTCTTGGGCATTTTGGACTTGATTTGGAGGAATTGGATTTTGTGGCCTTTGGTTTAATGGAGCTTGGAATGGAGGGTTCGGATTTAGTGGAGGTACTTGACGTCCAAATCCCTCTTGTGGAACTTGAGGAGCTTGGAAATGTATTGGTCTAGTAGGGTCACGGTTTGGAGGGAAAAAGGTGGTTTGGCTTGCGGCATTTAGTGGAGCTTGAGGTGCATTTAGCATTTGGTGGACTGTTTCGGGGGTGATGGTTGCGGAGGAAGTCCTATCATGCCCATTGGTAGAAACATGTAGAGGAGTAGAAGGACGAGAGTTCCTTTGACTCTCCACTTGTTCTAATCTCCCACTAATAGTCGACACTTCTCCCTTTATCGCTTCCAAGTCCCCCCTCACGGCTCCAAATTCTGTATTCAACCTTTCAAGTGTCCGGGTAACGGCCTCAAGAGTGACCCTCATAGAGTCAAGTGCATTAGTATCCACGTTATGGGACGTGGTCCCTTCCATTGTCAAGGCCTTACACTCTTTGGATCACCCCACACTTGAGTTCCACAAGTGTTGTAGATTGGCTAGTAACCGTGAATCCTTTAAGGTATGAGTAAGCTCTTATCCGGAGTGGATTCTTGTTTGAAGACTCAAAGAATTCTTGTCGGACTAGAACCAAAAATAAGCAACGTATTCAAAAGATAAAAGGCACTCAAGTAATCGTTGACACGAACAAACGGATTCAAAGGACTAATTGACAACCTAGTAGGAATGTACTAGTTTGTAAATTAGTTCTAGAACCAAGTAAGGAAACCAAGAATCAACAATTAGCAACTAGAAGAATATCCAAAGTTGAGCTTATAGTGATGTGGCAGCATGTAAGTGGCCCCACACGCCCCTTTCTTTTCTTTTTTTTTTTGTCTCAAATCTGAAATTTTCAATACTCACACAACTTGTTTTGGATGACAAGGTGTTTTGGAGGGAAAGTAAAAGTCTTGTAGTATTTCAACCTTTCAAACTCAAGAAGGTAAGATTTGACTATACTAATCCCACAAAACAAGGTTCCGTGTTTTAAGGAAAAGTGGTTGTCAAGTCTAGGAAGAGATGTGTGCAAGTCTTCTTTCACCAACAACTTTATGACTTTTGTCTTACAACATGAACTCAACTTTCAACAAGATGAACAAGTTTATAAGATGAACATCTCAACACCTTCATGAACACAACATCAACTTCTTCAAGCACATAACACAAAACCACCAATTGTCATCAACAACATACAACCTACGGTCCACTTTTCAAGTCACCACAACAATGGCTATTTTTTTTTTCAAGCTCAACTTTTAGATCTAGACACTTTAGTGTTGGTGAGAAAGAAACCAACACTAGAAACACACTAAACAAGTAAAATAACACCTAGATCTATACACACAACATCATTCTCGGCCCAGACAATAATGGACTGATTTTCTCTTTTCTCCTTTTCTTTTGGCTGAGAGCAAGCCCAAAATGGGTAGTGTTGGAACACAACCGGTCTTGCTTTGATACCAAATGATACAAGATCAAGTCCACAATATGAAGATTTTATCAACAACAACAAGAAGACCCAACAAACACAAGATTAGCAAGTTAAACAAAAATGCTAGTGAATCGAAAGAGCCCCACACGGCTTCACTAGACTTCAAGATCTCAAACACAACAACAACAAGATAATAAAAGATAGATAACTTGACATATAATATTGAAGATACTAAGAACCCTAACATCAAGAAACGACCCTAAGACTAATGAATATAAACACCAAGTTCTTACTTAGACCAAGAGGAACTCAATGACCTCAAGATCCTTGTTTCTTGCCAAGATATAACACAAGTGTCTCTCTTCTTTGTGGGCTGTTTTGAGAGAGAGAGAGAACCCAAAATATTACAAGTCTTGTGATTCAAAAATAATAATGGAAGACTACCCCAAATAACCCTAATATGTTCTATTTATATTACAAGGCAAAATGAAGCAAAATGACTAGCTTGCCCTTTGTCTAGGCAGCCGCCCCTTGGAGTGTAAGTTTATTACACTTCAAGGTCCCTCTTCACACTTAAAAACATTTATATCCTTTGGAGGCTCAATCACCAACTCGCACATGGCCATTTGCATAAACAAGGCTTGGAGTTTTTGTAATTCCCAAGCTTGGCTTCGTGTGAAAGGTCGTGTGCTTGTGGAGCTTGTCCCACCCGTATCAGTTATAACATAACGTTCATCTACCTTATTGGAGGGTTAACAATATAACACTCGTCCACTCTTTCGGTGGGTTAATAATATACATTCATCCACTCTATTGGAGGGTTAATAATATACATTCATCCACTCTATTTGTGGGTTAATAATATAACATTCATCCACTCTATTGGTGGGTTAATAATATATATTCATCCACTCTATTGGTGGGTTAATAATACACATTCATCCACTCTATTGGTGGGTTAAAAATATACATTTATCCACTCTATTGGTGGGTTAATAATATACATTCATCCACTCTATGGGTGGGTTAATAATATACATTCATCCACTCTATTGGTGGGTTAATAATCTAAATAAGATCAGTTCGAGCTAGGCTTATGTGCCCTTTTTAGCCATCTCAGTTCTCAACCACTAAACTATATATGCATTACTTCATTTCTTACTTTTGCAAGATTGATAAATTACTGAAACTTGGAATATTAACTAAAGAACATGAGTCATGTGAATCACAATTGATGAGTGAATAAGGAACATGTGAGTAACAATAACTAACAATCGGAAATTGGGATACCTTTGAACATTTTGGAATAGAATAAGTACCATGTCAATGTTAACATTATGCTGTAGAAGGATACGGAGAAATTAACCTTACATACCTTCACTTCCAAGTATGAATATACAAGCCTAGATATGAACACAATAGTCCAGCTCCTTCCTTATGTCTTACTCTACAATACAAATACATACCAGAGCTTACGTTAACAACTAGTTACCATACAAGTGTAAGACGACAATAAGCTATATGATTGCCATATAATGTCATTTCACCCTTTACAATACCATTTACGGCATTGTCATATCATCAATACCACAACATGTCCAACATTGAACAAAATATCATAAACCACTAGCATGTCACACCAAGTTCATACTTTACACTTCTCCATCATCACAACATCACAATGATTCCACTATGTCACCTTAATACACCTCACAACAACATATCGGCCAAAATCCCATCATTTATACTTATAGAAAAATAAAAAGCTTAGGATCATAATCACACCATATGTTGATATCTCATCCATACCATTCACTTTTATTCAAACTTCAAGTCCTTTTTCAAGATTAAATAACAAGAATGGCACATCTTTAGCAAAAAGCAAAAGTGCCCTATTCAACCTTGCCAACATAACCAACATGATCTACACCATCTCTCATGTATATAATATATTAGATCACAAAAATAAACACTTACCAAAGCTTGAGAAATGATGATCTTGTCCAAGAGATGCCTTAGGATTTGAAGAATATGCAAAATATCTCTTAGAGAGTTGTCTAGAAAAACATGTGTGAGTTGTGGAATTAAAAATCTGATTTCTTTGCCTTTATATAGTCCTTGGGGTCATCCTTAGCCAACTCTTGGCATTTAATACAATGTCCATTTGGTCAATGGAAGAATGGGTCTTTTTTTTTTTCCTTTGGGCCTTGCATTTTGGCTCCATTTTGGGCCTCAAATTGGCCCATTACCACATATTATCTTAGCCCACTAAAATCATTGTGTAATCCATCATATATCTCATGTTTAATTAATTCCATAATTGTCACGATAATATTCACTCACGAGATTCCCATTCATAGCCTCACTCGTAAAAATAGAAATTCTAGTCGTCCATGGCCTATTTGAACATAATTTGTTAAAATACTTGTGACGAAGAATTAACCCCAACTCGGATGCTAAACGCACTTAAGAATAGTCCTACTATGATGGAGTAATGATACCATGACTCAAAGGTCTTATATACATCATAATAGTCGAAGAAAAATTTTGGCGAAAACCACCCCGGCACGCCGCTTGGTGCGCCCCTTTGCTGCCTGTACAAACAAAAATTTGGGCCAGAGCGGCCTGGCAAGCCCTCTGCAGCGCCCCATGCCAAATTTTTGATTTTGAATTTTCTTTGTGGATTTGGTTGGATCTTTCAAGTCCCAACCTTTTGCTTACCTCTTATCTTTAAGATTCTTTGCTTGGATGTCCCTTAAACCTCAATTTTTCACCCCACAAATGCTCCACAATGTCACAAACGCCATCCACTTCAAAGGTCTAACCACATGTACTAGGCCTAATATCAAATATTTCATCAATGACACTACAAAATACATACTTATGGCTCTCGACACCTAAGTAAACATTGTTCCATGTCATCAAGTAGGGTCGGGAAGGTATGGGGTGTTACAACATGTATTCTTCTTTGTCACCTTATTCGGTTGCCGATAGTAAACACTTATGCACCCAGGGGCCGTACTAGATCTTATGAATCCCTTGTTCATCATGCCTTTTAATATCTCATTTCATTCCCGTAACTTTATCGGGGCCATGCTATATGAAGAAATAAAAATAGGTCGAGTACCTGACATCAGATTACTACCAGCTCATACATCGAGGAATTCATTTACCACCTGAACTAATTGAAGAGTTGCTGGCTTCACATCAGTATCTTTCACTCTTACTAAGTGACATATGTATCCCTTAGAGTATCCTTTTCTTTGCTTTAAGATGGGGAATAAATTTTCCTCTTGGTGCCCCCACATTTCCCTGGCCATTCAAAATATTCTTTTGGAGAAAACGGCAATATAACTTCTTAGTTCGGCAATCTACTATGGCACAATCCCTTTATAACATCAAAATTCCACTATTTCCAGCTCAATGAGACTAGCTAGTGTCTCATGACCACAAACAATTATTATGCACCTATGATATACTCTTTTAACTACAATAGGTTTACCAACTGATGTATAGACTTCCTATGACATAACTAGTAATTCTGGTGTTCTTTTGAATTTTCAGCAATTAATGAAATAACATATGCTAGTGTCGAATATGGGTCAATCAATACGTATACGGTACCTGTAGCAACATCAGGAGAAGCCTCATTTTGTGGTCCGACATACCACACCAACAACAAACATTCAGCCCCAACCGACATTCACTTAATTAATAACTTTTGTAGCACTAACACGGCTGACGAAGAGACTTCGGTTGGTTCCTACTTTCTACGTTCTTGTGCTTGATACCCCATTGCCCATGAATCCTGAATCTCACTTCTTTGTCCAAACCGATATGAACTGTCCCATAGGTCTAGCCCTCTTTGACGACCCTTCTTCAAATATTTGTGTCCTTTTTCGTTGCCTCTAATCCTCCATTATCTATGCAAAAAGCCTGTATTCTGGCTATATCCATATCTCTTTGCAAGGCCGCAATAGTACAATCCATTTGTCCACATACTGATGCACTCTATCGGTCATAATAGCTACCACATTTGGAGTATACCTAGCCAAAGAATTAAACCGAAGACTATACTTTCTGACACTCATAGTCCTTTGGCAAAGATTTAACAATTGTTCCGCATGAGCTTTTCGTACCTCATATGGGAGGTACTGGTCAAGGAGTATCATTTTAAATTTCTCCCAACTAGCTGGAAGTATATCAATACACCTGTCACATGTATAACATCTAGAGCCCTTTTGATTTAATCTATAAAGTCCTGTGGGTCTTCATTCAGATTCGACCCGGTGAACGTGGGAGGGTTTAATTTCAAAAAATCCTGTGTTCGACGACTAGCTGCCCTAGCCGCACCATCATCACTCATCACTGATCCAGCTCACCGGTGACATTATACAACAACTATCTGAGTCAACATATGCACTACATTTCTTAAATCATGTTCAGTGGCATTTATGGGTGGTTCTGCGGATACTTCTCTACCTTTTGGCTCAGAGAAACCCGTATTGCATTCTATGTCAGCCCCACCTTGACTAGCTTGGTAAGGTGGTGATTTACTCATTTCTTCTTCGGCAGGCATATCAACCTGCTTACCTTTGCCCTTATCTTGTCTAATAATCAGCATTTGACTATACAAAAGAAAACCAGTGTCAATGCATACAAATGCGTCCACCTACAACTTTGGATCTATTGCACGATCTAGGAATGAAGAACAAAAACAACTCCTAAATGCCCGTAGCCTCCTACTTATAAATGTGGCGCGCAACACATCCATAAGTAAGACTCTACTTAGACACGGCTTTGTAAACACCCTTAGAATGACCTGCTCTGATACCACTTTTGTCACTCCCCAAATTTCAACGGGACGGACTGGCACCCGAAGTCGTTGAGGCCCGAAAGAACCAATCTTTGCTCATATCTATTCATTTGCATGTCACTCAATAAGAAGCACCATCACATGGAGATATAAGATATCAATAGCGGAAGTTATGGAAGCATGTAATATATGTATATAAGAAACTTGGCCGTTAGGGCCATCGAGTCAACATGGACATACATCTCTTACATTCCTCATCCCACAAATATCTACAAAGCCTCTACAGATACATATACATAGCCAAGCTAGAGTCGGGACAAGTCCCCGCTTTATACATCATTTACAATACCAAAATCAGTGTACACTATGACTCCAAAAGCCCCGAACCAACTGGAGCTCACCAAATATCTGCAAATGACCCGCACTCTACCGTGGAGGTCTACTAGTACCTGTGCCTACAGCAAGTAAGGTAAATCCCCCCAGGGGGGTCAGTACGAAGAATGTACTGTGTATGTAAGGCCATATGAAACTGTATGACACATAAATACTTCAATGTAATCCAATATAAGTGAGTAATCAATATGGATAAATCACCATTCTGCATATGTGGAACCATGTACCTTACATTCATTACGAATAACCCATCGTTCTGTATGTTTGGAACTATGTACTTTACGTTCATTACTTTCTTTGTTTCTGTATTCACTCATCGTCACCTGTGCTATATCGTACCCGGGCCCCAACTGATCAGTGGGTATTTACATAACATAACGCTATGTTGGGATCAGCTCGAGCTAGGTTTATGCCTCTAGAGCTACCACCCATAAATCAAAGCATCGGATTCAGCTCGAGCTAGGTTATTACCTCTAAAGCTGCCACCCATAAATCAACTTATCAGGTTCGGCTCGAGCTAGGTTTTTACCTCTAGAGCTACCCCCTAACAGGTTCGGTCTGAGCTAGGCTTATGCCTCCAGGACTGCCCCCTGATCCAATAATCTCAAGATCGGCTTGAGCATTTCGCCCCCAAAGCTACCACCAATACTCAATCATTAACCATATATATGCATTACTTTATTCTTTACTTTTGAGATTGATACCTTTACTTGTGAGAGATTGGTACATTCACTTGACATAATATTATTGGAAGCATTAGAACAATAGTCAATAAATAAGATACATGTGTATAAACACTTATTGGAATTTTGGAACATAACACTATTGGAACCATGGGACCTTTGGAACATTAGTCAATGAACATGAGACATGTGAATCACAATTGATCAATGAGTAGGAAACATGTGATAATAACAATTGGTAACCAGATTAGGATACCTTAGAACATTTCGGAATGAACTAGTACAACATCAATGTGAATACTAGGAGCTACAGAAGGATACGGAAAGGGTAACCTTACATACCTTGTTTTCCCAATATGAATATACAATCCAATATGTGAGTACAACAATTCCACTCCTTCCTTACATTTCACTCTACATCACAAGTACATAACGGAATCAACATTAACCACAAGCTACATTCCAAGTGTATAAGACGACCATGAGTTACATGATTGACCTATAACATTATTTCACCCTTTATATTACCATTCATGGTCTTTTCATACCAACAATACCATAACATTCTATACATTGACCAAAACATTATAAACCAATAGCTTTTCACACCAAGTTCCTCCTTTACATGTTCTCATTAACACCACATCACAATGAATCCATCAAATCACTCCAATACATTTTATACCAAAATTCCACAATTTACTCATAGAGAAAACTAACAAGTTATGTACATAACCACACCATACATGTTGAGGTATCATCCACACCATTCACTTTCATCAAAACATCAAGTCCTTTTTCAAGTTTAATTCACAAGAATGCACATCTTTTAGCAAAAAGCCAAAGTGCACTATTTAACACCTTGCCAACCTAACCACCATGATATACATAACCTCTCATGTACATAATATATTAATTCATAAGAATAAACACTTACCCAAGCTTGTAGAATGATGATCTTGCTCAAGGAGATGACTTAGGGTTTGAGAATTTGAGAGAAAATATCTCTTGTTGCTTTCTTGGAAAAGTCTAGAATGGCATGTGCCTTCTAATGAATAAAATCTGTTTTGTGGGGACTTTATATAATCCTCATGGTCATCCTTAGCCACATTTAATCAATAATTGACTTGTCAAAGCAAGAATGGGTCATTTGACCCATTGGGCCATGTCTTTTAATTCATTTTGGGCCTTCCTTTGAGCCCATTAACACATATTATCTTAGCCCACAAAAATCAATGTGTAATCCATCATATATCTCATGTTTAATTAATTCCATAATTGTTACGACAATATTCACTTACGAGATTCCCGATCGTAGCCTCAATCGCAAAAATAGAAACTCTAGTCGCTCATGGCTTATTTGAACATAATTTGTTAAAATTTGTTAAAATACTTGTGATGAAGAATTAAACCCAACTCGAATGCTAAACGCGCTTAAGAATAGTCCTACTATGATGGAGTAATGATACCATGACTTAAAGGTCTTATATACATCATAATTGTCGAAGAAAAATTTTGGCGAAAACCACCCCGGCACACCACTTGGCGCGCCCCTTTGCTGCCTGTGGAAACAAAAATTTGGGCCAGAGCGGCCTGGCACGCCCTCTGCAGCGCCCCATGCCAAATTTTTGATTTTGACTTTTCTTTGCGGATTTGGTTGGATCTTTCAAGTCCCAACCTTTTGCTTACCTCTTAGCTTTAAGATTCTTTGCTTGGATGTCCCTTAAACCTCAATTTTTCACCCCACAAATGCTCCACAAAGTCACAAACACCACCCACTACAAAGGTCTAATCACATTTTCTAGCAAAATATCAAATATTTCATCAATGACACTACAAAATACATACTTATGGCTCTTGACACCTACGTAAACATTGTTCAAAGTCGTCAAGTAGGGTCGGGAAGGTACGGGGTGTTACAAAAGGTATCCATTAAGAAAAAATATCTCATTCTCAGAATCGATGACCTATTTGATGAGCTTTAGGGTGCCCTTTTTTTCTAAGATTGACCTTAGATTCGGTTACCATTATTTGAAGGTTGGGGAGTGTGATATTGTGATGATGGCTTTATGTACTCAATATGATCATTATGATTTTCTTGTCATAACCTTTTGGTTAACCAATGCCCCTAGAGACTTTATGGACCTCATGAATAGGGTGTTTAAGCTGAACTTTGACATGTTGGCGTAACAACATGTTCCTTCATTATTAAAACATCCACAAAAAAGGCATAAGAAATTAAAAATATAATTAATTCAAATTTGAGTCCTAATTAACCATTTATTTTATTTTACAATCATTAGAGATATAAAATTAATGAAATGGGCTCTACCTAGAAAGTATCACCACAATGACACTCTTTTCGTTGTAGCAAGCCTGCCACAGAGAGAAAGGAATTGATGCAGTGGTAATCGAAAAGGAATAATCCAAATTAAATTGCACTATTTGAGTTCCAACTGTTATTCTAAAAAAATTTCTCTCCTAAAAATGGTCAAGGGTTAATTCTATAATGGAACACCAAGAACAGTGTAGAAAAGCTCTCAAGGAAATAAGACTCCATCATTCCCCTCATGGATTCTCCATCAGAAAAACTCTAGATCGAGAATAAGGAGCAAGGTTGCATGCATCCTGTGGAAGCAACTTGGTGTCAAAGTGGGTTATAGTTTATGAGTAGTAGACTTTTATTAGTGAATCATATATACTAGATAGAATTAACGGGAGAAAGCATGATTAGGCCTTCGAGCATGGTGATCAGATGGATAATACATAAAATGATGTAAAAAGATAGAAAATATGTGATAATCTATTGATATATTAATTTCATGAGATATAATATGTTTATGTAAGATTCATGATGTGTTTCAATGTGCATAAGGTTAATGTAGGTGATGGTAGAGAGATTATGTACCTAAGTAAGCTATAAATCTGGATATTAATGACATCATGGGTTGATGGAAATTATGGAAATATTGCACCTTGTTATATGTGTGTTCTTGATGGTATATTCACTTTTGTGGGGATTGCTTCTTGTGATCTGATGCGGAGTGGGAAATAATGTCTTGACATAAATTTTTGGGGGTGAAACATGTCTAATGATAAATCGGAACACTTAGTAGGCAATGGCCATGAAAATAAAATATTTTGGAGTTGGAGTTGAAATTGGAATTGGAGTTGGAGTTGTGTTTGGCCATGAAAATAAATAATATTCTTTTTGACTTTTTGTGAGAGAAGTAAAAGTAAAAAAAGTGAAAACAAGAAAAAATTATTTTCACTTTTCCGGAAATAAATTTCACTTTAGTGAAATGCATTTCATGGCCAAACACCACTACATTTCACTTTTTTTACTAAAGTGAAATTTATTTCCGAAAAAAAGTGAAAAAAATCCATGGTCAAACGGGCCCTTAATAAAAGTGAGTGAACAAGGATTAGTGTTATATGATGAATGTTAATAAATTATCTAAATAATGGATGATGAAGTTGTACTCACAATTATGATAAGCATAGTTAATGATGTATCCTAATAATTAAAAAGGATATAATGGTCCCTGACATAATAATTGTTATTGGTAAATGGAAGGATGCTTGAACGTGTTTAAATAGAGTTAGACTTAATTTAGTTGCCTGTATATTTCAATATTGAATGGCATGATTGGTCTTCAAACATGCCTGTGATTGATTGGTTGGCTATTGTCTTGACAATGCTTGTATGAACAACCTATAAAATTATTGACTCATGATGGGTCAATTATTAATTGGTAGTATCCCATGAGTTGTGATACAATTGAATTATTAATACTTATGAATTTTGTTGACTTGACAGTGATTTATGGACTCATTTTGTATTCTTGATCATATATATTCATACTACTCTTATTGTTGCCTGACAATTATTGGTTGATATTGTCCATTGTGGCTACTTATAAAATTTATATTCTTATTATACCAATGGGAAATGGTTCTGGCATGTCACATCATGCAAAGCCAATGGAAAATGGTTCCATCGAGTGGTTTTATGGTTACTTGAGAAATTCATATTCTTATTATTTTGATAGAAAATGGTTCCAACAAGTTTTATGTACCGATGCGAAATGGTTTTGGTGAGTATATGGACCCTAGTGTGTCCCCTATAGGTCATGACTATTGGGAAGAAATAAGACTCCTTAGCATGTGTGTCTAGATGCACATGGACCCTAGTATGTCCCTTGCAGGTCATGACTATTAGGCAGAAATAAGATCCATTAGCATATGTGTACAAATTAAGTAGCTATTGTGAGTTTTGGTACAATTGAGTGAGACTAATGAGGTACAAAGGTTATACAACTGTGAAGTCAGTGTGAATAAGATTCAGGTTTGTGATATAATTGCTTACAATAGCATGGTTCTGTCATGATATAGTATGTCTACTTGATGACTTGTATGTCATATGACTGCTTATAACAAATGATTTGATATGTCTACTTGATGACTCTTATGTCGTATGATTACTTTTAATAGCATGATTTTATGATTACATATCCGTATAATTTTTTATTTGATTGGTATGGTTGATGGCTATCACATGTGGTTGTGAACTACTTGATTTTTGTGTTGTTGGGTGAACTTGCATAACGTGTATATACCCTAACTAGTTGTTCCAATTATTAGTTAGTTTCCCATTTGCAGAGGTTAAATATATGTACCATTGGCTTATTGCTGGGTTGGTTGGGATCTGGATGAGAAATTTGAAATAAATGATGGGCAATTGAGTATAATAATTATTTTTGGTTAAAACTGCTTAGTAGTGGTTGTTGAATTTATTGAAAGTGGAGCAAAAGGCTGAGTGATATCTACTAGAATCTAATTATAAGAAAGATAATTGTAATATTTAGACTTGTTGAGAAAGTTATATAAGTGGTAAGGAATCAAGGTAAAAGGTAGTTGTATGATATTTGTTGTTGACTTTTGTATATATGGTGTTGTGTGAACTAATCTTTGTCAGCCGATGATGCCTATAAGTACATGTGTTGCACTGCTACTACTCTTGCTAAATCTTTTTTTTTTTTATGTAAGTGAGTTGCAAGTTGACTAAAGTTTCTTGTTTGAGGTGGCAAGTACTCATCATCAACTTCTGCATATCTCATCTTTTGGTGGAAGTTGGGTCTTTTATTTCATTGTCATTTATCATATTCAAAGCTTTTGTACATGTCTAGACTAGGTCTTTGGGAAATAATGTAATCTGTTAAGTCGAAAGCTTGTAAAAGGTTATGAGATTATTTTTAGTAATATGATTTTAAAATGAATTGCTTATATTATATAAAAATGTTGTTTTCATGAATTTTTGCATAAATAATAATTGGGTGGTGAAGGGTTCTCCTATCTTGTTAAAATAGCATAGGTGCCTGCACGTCTTTGTAATTTGGGTTGTGATGATTGGTATCAAAGTAATAGGTTATCGATCTTACAAGTATAAGAGAAATGTTAAGTAGAGTCCTATAGATTGGTGTGTAGACATCCACATCAGATCCTCAGGAAGTTGTGAGGCATCTAGAGTCATTCCTTATCATCTTTCCAATCGTGCTATCTCAGTTTATTGTTTCTTGGGTTGAGTTCAATTAGTATCTAGGCGATTCTAATTGGTATCTCAATAAATTCAAATTGGAACCTAGTTGATTCCAATTGGTATCTTGATGAGTTTGAAATTGGAATCTAGTCAATTCCAATTGGTATCTAGCAATAATAGTGATAATTTATGTGTTAGTTGTACAATTTGTAGTGAAAGTATTTATTAATTGTTGTTTGTTGAGTGGATAGTAAAATTGGCATGCATTGAGATTATGATAACTTGTGATGCATTGATATAATATTGATGCGTTTTGTGTTTTGATAAGGTAATGAAAAGAATTAAGCTGGAAAAGTCATATTGCACTTATGTGTGGTGAATCTTGATTCATGGTGTTGCATTCTGTTGGGGTGTAACCTAGTGATCTAGACCTCCGCAAGCGAATATCGATACTTAAAATAATATTATAGCATGTGATTTGAGTGATTGCCACATTAAGGTTGCTTTATGATTTCTAAAGATAATATTTTGTGTTGTGAAATAGGGTTGGGAAACAGCTCTCTACAAGCTATTGTTTAGGGATCGCTATAGTGGTGGGAATTCCACTATAGCAAGACCACCATGGTAGCCAAAGTCTTGCTATAACTAGATTGAGTGGTTCATCAGGGCCACCACAACTCACTGTAGCAAAGTTGTTGTAGAAAGAACGATTCTGTTGTGATGGAAAGCGTAAAGCAGAATACCTATTTATGTGTTATATTTCAATTTTAAACTCATATACTCAAAAACTCTGATCTAAAGCTCTAGAGAGGCGATTTTCCTAAGGCTAGGGTGGATTTTTTCTATTGAGGTAAGTTATTCCATCAATCTCTTTTCCTAGTGATCTACTTCTACCTTAGAATCAGTAGGAAGATTGTAATTGAGGGGATTTTGGGGTTAGAACCTTAGATCCATGAAATTATGGAAAAGCCTATGGGTGAATTTCTAATCACCTAGAATGAGTTTAGGTTGTAAGTTAATTTTTCCTAGCATGTAATTGTAATTCTTCAACTTGGATTATAGGGATTTAAATAGTTGTTACCTATTTTCGTGGGACTAAGGCTCTTAATTTTGTGGCATAGCCCTTCCTATATCAAGTACCATCTCTCAAGTTGTTGCAAATAAGCTTTTCTTGATCAACTAACTTATCAGAGTGCCTGACATGTAGTTCTTCTTGGATTTCTTTTAGGGATGGTCTAGTTTGATTGACCTTCACTATTATGCCTTTAAAAATTCCTCAAAGTTTAACTGCCTAAGATTGAGGTTTAGGATCCTTCTCTTTAAGCCAAACATTCTTCATCCTCCTATTCTTTGCTTCCTGGTAGTAGATATTCTTTCATAACTAGGAGTTGAGCTTCTGTAGAGGTGAGGAAATAAACCTCTGTCTCATCCTATAATCTACCAGAAATTGTGTTGCAGTGACCTGTTGCCCGCTATAGTGAACTAGCCGCAGTGATAGTTCTATCACTGCAACAACTTATGTGTAATCAACGGCTTGGATCCTATTCTTTCGGGTATCGTGAGTCATTGTATGAAGTAAGGCAAAATAAATTCTTCCCCTATGTCAGGAAATTATGAAGGGAACACTTTGATTCAGGCATAATACTCAAATACGCACCTATTTGTTCCAAAGGGCCTTAATAAAAGGAGGCCGATTATTAAGTGTTATTTAGTTCAGTAAAATAAATAGTACGAATCAGGTAGGAAATCTCTAGTAAGTGACCCTAAAAGTAATGTCTTGTAACGTTTGACTCATTTCTCTATATCAATCAGATTCATTCGGGGACAAACAGTTGGTAAATTGGTATTTGATGTAACGAACTATTCCGTCATTATTATAACATCCACAAAAAAGGTGTAAGAATTTAAAAAGTTATAATGATTCAAATTTGAGTCTGGATTAACCATTTATTTCATTTAATAATCATTACAGATACAGAATTTATAAAATATGCCTGACCTGGTAAGTACCACTGTAGTGATACTCTTTCTGCTATAGCGAGCCTATTGTAGTGAGAAAGGAACCATTGCAGTAGTGGTTGCGAAAGCAAAATCCAAATTAAATTACCCGATTTTAGTTCCAGCACTTATTCTAAAAAGAATGTTATTCTAAAAATTTAACACCCCGTACCTTCCCGACCCTACTTGACGACATTGAACAATGTTTACTTAGGTGTTGAGAGCCACAAGTATGTATTTTGTAATGTTATTGATGAGATAGTTGATATTGGCCCTTGTACATGTGATTAGACTTTCGTAGGAAGTGTTTTGTGACTTCGTGGAACATTTGTGGGGTTAGAAATGAGACTTGGAGGACCTCCAAACAAAGGATATTTAAGGTAAGAAGTAATTTAAAGAGTAGAACTTGAAGTATCTAACCGAATCCGCAAAGAAAAGTCGAAGAAAAAAAATTTCAAAAAAATAGGGCCAGGCGCGCCAGAGGGCGTGCCAGGCCACTAATTGCCCAAATTTTTTGGGCACAAGCAGCAAGCTGGCCCGCCCAAGGGCATGCCAGGCTGCTTGTGCGCACCTTTCAAAAGTTGGAAATTTTTCTAAGTCCCAAGGGTGCCCGGAGACGTACCGGGCCGCTTTTTGCCACATTTCTTCTACAACCACGAGCCTATACATGGAATAATTGAAGTATTATATTGGCATTCCATTTTTATAAGATTATTCGTGGACAAATTTGGCATCCAAATGACGGTTTTACCCTTTTGGTCAAAATAATTCATACGTGGCTAGAATCACTTCTTTATGGGATTGAGGCTACGAATATGAATCGCGTGAGTGGGAATATTGTTGTAACACGTATAAAATGATTTAAACATGAGAAATTATTAATTTTATTGGGTTAAGTGAATTGGGCTCAATAAAAGGCCCAAAATAAGGAAGAAGACATGGGCCAAAATGGGTCAAATGACCCATTCTTCCCTTGACCTTCTAGACATAACATTAAATGCTATAAAGAGTGGATAAGGATGGAATTGAGGGCTTATATAAAGGGCCAAAATCTGATTTTTATTCATTAGAAACTCTCATGCCTTTTAGACCAAAAATACAAGATATTTTCTCTCAAACCCTAAGAACCCTAAGCCATCTTTGGAGCAAGATCATCATTTTTCAAGCTTGGGTAAGTGATTATTCTTATGGATTAATCTATTATATGCATGGGATAGTATGTAGATCATGTTGGTTATGCTTGGAAGTGTTGAAAATGGCACTTTGTGTTTTTGTAAAAGATGTTTATCCATGGGATTTAAACTTGAAATATGACTTGTGATTTTGATGAAAGAGCATGGTATGGATGAAATATCAACATGTATGGTGTGATTATGTTATTAAACTTGTTATTTTTCTATTAGTGTAAATTATGGGATTTTGGCCGATATGTGATATGAGGTGTATTAAGGTGACTTGATGGATTAATTGTGATATGGTGTTCATGAGAAAGTGTAAAGGAGAAACTTTGTTGTGAAATGCTATTGGTATATGATGTTGTGGTCAATGTATGGCATGATTGGGGTATTGTTGGAATGACAATGCCGTGAATGGTATTGTAAAGGGGGAAATGACATTTTTAAGGCAAACATGTAACTTATTGTCGTCATATGCATTTGTAAGGTAGTTGGTGGTTAATGTAAACTCCGTTATGTATTTGTGTTGTAGAGTGAAACATAAGGAAGGAGCGGAACTATTGTATGCACATTTAAGATTGTATATTCATATTGAGAATACAAGGTATGTAAGGTTACTTTGTCCGTATCTTTCTGCAGCACATAGTATTCACATTGACATCGCACTTGTCCTATCCCGAAATGTGCTAAGGTATCCTATATCCGGTTACCAATTATCAATATCATATGTTTCCTACTCATTTATTAATTGTTAATCACATGTCTCATATGCATTGATAATGTTCCAAAAGCCCAATAAGGTTGTGTTCCAAAGTTTCAATACTGGTTATACTCATGTATCTTGTTCATTGGTTAGTGTCCAATGGTTCCAATAGTGTTATGTTTCCAATAAGGCTATGTTTCCAATAATGTTTATTCACATGTCTTTCACTCATTGATTATTGATCCAAAGCTTCAAATAAAGTTATGACTATCATTGTATCAATCTCAAAGTAATGAATGAAGTAACGCATATATGTGGTTAATGAATATATGAATGAAGCTCAAGCCGATCCCGAGATTTTTGGATTAAGGGGTAGTCCTAGAGGCATAAGCCTAGCTCGGACCGATCCTGACAGGGGGTAGCTCTAGAGGTCATAACCTAGCTCGAGCCGAACCTGATATATTGGTTTATGGGTGGCAGCTCTAGAGGTAATAACCTAGCTCAAGCCGAGCCCAATATATTTATTCATGGGTGGTAGCTCTAGAGGCATAGGCCTAGCTCGAGCCGATCCCAACATAACGCTATGTTATGTAAAGACCCACTGATCAGTCGGGGCCCGGGTACATAGTGACACAAGTGACGATGAACAAAGCATAGAAGTAAAGAAACAAAGAAATTAATGCAACACATATGGTTTCCAAAGTACAGAATAGTGACTTGTCTATATTGGTTATTCATTTGTATTTGAGTTCATTGACATACTTACATATCATACAGTTTCTTATGAGCCTTACATACTCAGTACATTCTTCGTACTGACGTCCCTTGTGGGACTTGCCTTACTTGCTGCAGGCGCAGGTGCTAGTAGGCCTCCACAGTAGGTTGCCAGTTGTTTGTGGATCATTGATGAGCTCCAGTTAGTTCGGGGCTTCTCCGAGTCACAGTTGTACATGTGTTTTGGTTTTGTATATGTTGTATAAAGCGGGGACTTGTCCCAACTTTATGTTGGTTTTGGTAAATGCATCTGTTAGAGGCTTTTGTAGACATGTGGGTGTATGAATGTAAGATGATACATGACGTTTTGACTTGATGGCCTCAACAGCCAAGTTTCACATATGTATATATATAGAACACATGTTCCATGAATTCCGTTATTCACCCTTTATGTTCTCACGTGATAGTGGTGTTTCCTATGACATGTATATGAATGAAGAGAAGCAAAGCTTGGTTCTCTCGGGCCTTATTAGCTCTGGGTGCCAATCGCCCATTTGGGATGCGGGGCATGACAAAAAATTCCCTAGGAATTCTATAATGGGCCACCAAAAACTGAGAGGAAAACATCTCAATGAAATGCGACTCCATCATCCTCCTTATGGATTCTCCATCAAAAAAACTCTAGATCAAGAACAAGAAGCAAGATTGCACATATTCTGTGGTAGAAGCTTGGCATCGAGGTAGGTTATGGTTTATGAGTAGTAAACTTTGATTAGTGAATTGCATATATTGTATAGAATTGATGGGAGAAAGCATGATTAGTCCTTCAGGCATGGGGTTCGGATAGATAATACATAGAATGAGGTAAGAAGATCTAAAACATGCGATAATATTTGATGTATTAATTTCATGAAATATAATATGTTTATGTGAGATTCCATGATGTGTTGCGATGTGAATAAGGTTAATGTGGATGACGGTAGAGAGATTATCTAAGAAAGTAAGCTGCAATTCCATATATTAATGACATCATAGGTTGATTGAAATTGTGGAATTGTTGAACCTTGTTATGTGTGTGTTCTTGATGGTGTATTCACTTCTGTGGGGATTGATTCTTGTAAGACGAATGTGGAGTGGGAAATAGTGTCTTAACATAAATTTTTAGGGGTGAAACATGTCTTATGATAAATTAGAACCCTTAGTAAAATTGAGTGAACTGCAGTTAGTGCTATACGTTGATTGTTAATAAATTGTCTGAATAACAGATAATGAAGTTTTACTCATAAATGTAATAAGCATAGTTACTTATTCATGCTAATACAATAAAAAAAGATATAATGGTACCTAGCATAATAGTTGTTGTTGGTAAATAAAAGGATGCTTGAATGTGTTTAAATGGAATTATTCTTAATTTAATTGCTTGTATATTTCTATATTGAATGGCATGTTGATTGGTGTTTGGACATACCTGTGATTGATTAGTTGTTAGCTTGACAATGCTTGTATGAACAACCTATAAAATTTGGATCGATTATTGATTGGTAGTATCACAGGACTTTTGATACAATTGAATTGTTGAGACTTGTGAATTATGTGAACTGGATTGTGATTTATAGACACCTTTTGTATTCTTGATCATTCATAATATGTAATGACCCTCTAGGTCATTTTCCTTTCTTTCATGTATTTTCAGTATTTAGAGCTTTCCTATAGTTTTCTCAAGTTATTTATGACTTGCTGAGACTGATAGTTTAGTTCTCGGACATTTTGTTTGATTTTAATGTCAGATTCCTTATTTTGGAGCTTTTGACGTTGAGAAATTGGTCATCAACCAAAAATTCATGTAAACGGCCTCAAATGAAAATTCGAACAGTTTTGTTAGCTATGAAATATGGATTTTAGTCTAGGGAGACCTTTGGTTCAGGTCCTAAGGCTTTCAAACTCATTTTGGGCAATCGGTTGGTATTTAGTTAAAATGGAAGGTTGGGTATAGGGCCCACTTTTTGTCAAAATGACCCCTATTGGGAATTTTATCGATTCTATTGAGTCCCAAATGACATTTCTAGCAAGGTAGCATACTTCATTTGCATGAATGGGGTTCATAATGAATCCTAAGAACTCGGTTGGAGTCTTTTTAGACTTAGCAAAATTTGTTGGTGCAGCCGCTTAAGCGCCTTTTTGGCCGGTTAACCAGAGGCGCTTGTACATCTAGGTGATGAGTCGGTAATTTGAGGCTCACTTAGCCTAAAAATGGTAAGAAATTAAGTCCTGAATGCCAATTTGAGTTAGTTTTAATGTTAGTTTGGTTTATTTTCAGGGTTAAAGCCAAAAAGTGGTTGACAGAGCATAAAGAAGCAAAAAAAATAAAGAATTGAGCTAAAATGCAAAAGAGTATCGCCAAAGTCATCGGCGTATCACTGAAATATGAGTCCATCTTCATTAACAATAGTTTGATCAAGATCAAATTGAAGCAGTTCGGCGATGAGGGGATAAAGTTTTTGCATATCGCCAAACGATTTAGCGAAGCAAATTCCATCGCTCACTCAAGTCACCAGGCGTAAATCAATAAAGCCCAAAGTCAAAACTAGTTTGGCAATCAAAGAAGCACCTTTTTGAAGTCCCATCACCGAAGTGTGTGCAATAGCATTTTCGTAAATATTTGGCCCATTTTTGCTTTAGGTATAAAAGGTTTTTTGGTAGCTTGGAATCCTATCTTTTGTCAATTTTGAGATCTAGAAGCTTGTAGTTGAGACCCAAAAGTTAGGATTTAGCTATTTCTTGAGTTTTCACTTTGGATTTGGATTATTTTGTGTTGATATTTGGATTTAATGAAAGATCTTAATGAACAATTTGGTATAATTCTTTTTTCTCTCTCTATGAGTAGCTAAATTCCCCAACTTGGGGTTATGTATGATGAAGTAGTGATTCTTGCATGGGTGTTTTTTCTTTACCTTTTTAATTGAGTATTTGTTATGGGTTTAGCCTCTACTCTGTGTTATCAACCTATAATTAGAGGTTGCAAACTCTAATTAATCTTAGATCCCTTATCAACCTTGACAAAGGGGATAAGGGTGAAGAGTAGTAGCCAACAATGACTTGATTTTAATCATTTAATGGTAGATCTTAGACGTAAGGATACTAAATTAAGGTTTTAGATTGGTTATAAATTAACATTTGTGAGGTCTTCGAAAGAACCCATTAATGATATTTAATGTTTTATTGAAAAGTTAGTATTAAGAACTAAGACCTAGCCTACCCATAATGGTTAGTTGAATTTAGGCAAATATCCATTTACCTAAGCATGTGTTCACACTCATGATGGCATAACCCAAAGTGACTTTAATCCTTCGTTACAAATTTCTAGTTTTTCATCCTTGCAAACCAAGCTAACAGTAGATAAATTGGTTACAAAAACGTTCAAAATTAGTCCCCTATTTTATTTTTATCCCATTTTATACAGTACGTGCAAACACTTAGAGGCTTATTACACTTGAAGATGAACCTATCTCCTTCATTCCCTGTGGGATCAATCCTAATTCATGAGTTGGGTTAATATATTGCATAACAACTGCGTACATCCTATGTACTGTATTTGAGCATTGTCAAAAATGGCGCTGTTATCGGGGAATGAAAGTTAGCATCAATTTTTTGTAGTGTTTTGAATCACTTATGTTAGCCATAGTTTGAATTTACTTTATTTGTTGTTTTTATTTTTCTTAGGTGAGAATATGAGCCAACACGGTACTATGAGTCAACATGGTAGCGACACCGCTACCTTTCAGGGGCAACTTGATGATGAGGATAACTTGGGAGATGCTGGAAGGGAGAGTGCAATTTGTCTACCACACATGGTAGGCAATACGTCCTTTCACGTCACAAGTTTTATGCTTAATTTGCTATAAATGAAGGGATTATTCGGAAGGTAAGAGCATGAGGATGCGAACACACATTTGAAGAATTTTATCGACATTTTCACTCTGTTTAAATTACTAATATTTCCCAAGAGTCCATACGTTTTAAGGTTGTTCCCATTTTTTTTGACGGGTGAAGCGGTGATATGGTTGCGGCAATTGCCCAAAGGATCTATTATCTCTTGTGTTGAAAATTGAGAGAGGCCTTCCTTTATCAATTTTTCCTTCCATCTCTCATGCTTCAATTATAAGATGAGATCATAAACTTTTGACAAGTGAGTGAAGAACCATTGTATGAAGCATGGTTACGGTTCAAAAAGAAATTGTTACATTGCCCCAACCATGAGTTATCGGACAAAATGTTGCTTCAAATATTCTATAGGTTGTTGGGCCAATTGAACAAGACCATTACGACTAACTTGGTCGGTAGGGCATTGATCAATTAAACATTTGGAATTGCCTAAGATTGTTAGACCAAAGATGAAGCAAAGTAAAGCGTGGCACCAAGAGATACCGAGGTGGCCATAGGGGCTCCTTCTGTGTCTTATGTGATCCAAGAAGAAAGGAAAAAGGATGAAGAGAGAGACAAAAACATTTCCAAGATCATGACGCAAATGGATCTCCTAAAAAGCATGTCATGGGCTCAACCCTGAAAGCGGTTAATGTCATAGCTTTAAGAGGAAATAGAACTTATGAGGACAATGATGCCAATTCACTTGATGAAGAGATCCATTTCTTATCTAACCAACTGGGGGTTCCCGACCTACTATCAGAGGCAAGGTGGGAATTATGGTTGGAAGGATAAAGATAGAGATTGGAAGGATCAAGATTTGAGAGATTGGAACTGTGATCATGATTGGAGGGATAAGGATAGAGAGAGATTGCAATTAGAAAGATAAGGAGTGCAAGTTCAATTGTGATAGTTATTTCCCACCACATGAAATGCAAAAGGGTAAAGAGGCCACCTTCATTGATCCAAAAACTTACAATAAAGAAGACGTGCTTGCAATAATTCTTATGGGGGTTGAAGGGAGTGACAAAATGCTAAAGGAAATGAAGAGAGAATTTTCGTAATTAAATCAAATGATGACTTCCCATTCGGTCTTGATTAAGAAACTTGAGACTCAATTGAGCTAAATCTTGGCTCACCTCAACACTAGACAAATGGGAAATCTCCCTAGTGACACCATGGCGAATCCTAAGAATGATGTGCATTGTATGGCCATCGTTACTAGGAGTGGAAAAACACTTGGTAATAAGGTTTTGGATATTGATTAGGATCCCAATGAAAGGGTAGTGGAGAGCAAGAGAGTGGAAAGAGGAAAAGGCTTGACAAGTCAAATGATAAATCCCCTATTCCTAAATAACCAAAAATTAAAAAACTGAAAGAGGTTGAAGAGATGGCTGAGAGTGAAGAGAAATAAAAAATGGTTGATGAAAATGTCTCAAAATCGAAATAAAACCCGGTAGCTTCAAAGCCATAAATCAAGATACCTCCTTCATATCCATAAAGGTTCAAGAAAAAAAGAGGATAATACCAAGTTCAAAAAGTTTCTCTCTAAATTTAGCAACTTGTCGGTGAATATTCTTTTGGTTGAAGCTTTACTTGAGATGGTCGGGTACGAAAAGTTTATGAAAGACTTGGTAAAAAAGAAATGAACCATGGACTTTGAAATAGTTGAGATCTCACATAGTTGTAGCGCTATCATGTCAAGCAATATGGTGGTCAAGAAGGAAAACCCCGATGCATTCACCATCCCTAGCACCATTAGGGTATATATCAAAAACTTTGTGAGACTTAGGAGAAAGTATAAACTTTATGCTACCAGCTATATTCAAGAAATTGGGATTGGGAGCTCCAAAGTCCACAACCATAAGACTCTTAATGGCAGATCGATCTATTAAAACACTGGTTGGAATACTCTATGATGTTCTAGTCCAGGTCGACAAATTCATATTTCCTGCCGACATTGTTATCCTTGATTGTGAGATAGACTATGAGGTTCCAATTAGTCTTGGTAGGCCTTTCCATGACAGTGGGAGGGCATTAGTAGATGTGGAATATGGCAAAATGAAGTTTAGAGTCAATGGCAAAGAGGTGACATTTAATGTATGCAAGTCCATGAAGAAACCAAAGGACATGCAAGTGATTTTGGTGATTAATATGATCAATGATGAGGTTGCAAATATAATGGAGGTGGATTTCCTTAGTGATCCACTAGCGGCGGTCTTGTGGAATTATGCAAGTGAAGATATTGAAGAGTATGATAAGGTCGTATCTTCCTTGATAGATCTTGGTTCATATACCAAGAACCCACACAAACGTGACCTTGATTTGTAGAATCAAAAGATTCCCCTTGCCAAGCCTTCAATAGAGGAGCCTCCACAACTTGAACTCAAACCACTCCCTCCTCATCTTCGCTATGTATTTTGGGGGCAGGACAACACCTTGAACATTATTATTGCAGAAGACTTATTGGTATGGCAAGTTGAGACATTGAAATTGGTACTAAAGTAATTCATAAGGGATCTTGGTTAGACTATAGCGGACATTATTTGAATTTCTCAAGGCATTTGTACTCATAAAATCAAGTTGGAACCCAAATGTGTGCTAAGTGTGAAACATCAAAGAAGGTTGAACCCTCCTATGCAAGAGGTGGTTAAGAAGGAAATAATTAAGTATCTTGATGTAGGCATAGTGATGATGCATGCCAAAGAAGGGAGGAATCATGGTGGTTCCCTATGAAAATAATGTGGTTGTTCCTGTTAGACCGGTTACAAGTTGGAGAGTATGCATGGATTACCGAAAACTCAATTCTTGGATGAAAAAATACCATTTCCCTATGCCTTTCATGGATCAAATGCTAGATCACTTGGTGGGGGTGAGGTTGATATTGTTTTCTTGATGGATACTCTGGATACAACCAATTCTCCATAGCTCTTGAAGATCAACATAAAACCACTTTCACGTGTCCATACGATATATATTTTTTCAAATGCACGCCTTTTGGGCTATGTAATTCTCCTACCGCCTTTACAAGACGCATTCTATCAATATGTTTAGATAGGGTGAAAGATACGATAGAAGTCTTCAGGGATGACTTTTCGGTAGTGGGTGATACCTTTGAGGCTTGTCTTGAGCACTTGGCTAATGTTCTTCAAAAGTGAGTGGAAACCAACCTAGTACTAAATTGTGAGAAATGCCATTTCATGGTTAAAAAGGGATTATACTAGGATATAAGATATCGGGTCAAGGGATTCAAGTTGACTAAGCCAAGGTCAAAGTAATTGCAAAGTTTCCCCC
This sequence comes from Capsicum rhomboideum, assembly GCA_031232105.1. Classification (NCBI taxonomy): domain Eukaryota; kingdom Viridiplantae; phylum Streptophyta; class Magnoliopsida; order Solanales; family Solanaceae; genus Capsicum; species Capsicum rhomboideum. The sequence goes on from CP124718.1 coordinate 61,795,936, forward strand.
TTCGATTTCCATAAAGGGTGTCTGGAGTTTTCTAGGACATGTTGGCTTCTATAGAAGTTTCATCAAGGATTTCTCCAAGATAGCCCAACCAATGTGTAAGCTTCTTTAAAAGGAAGCAAAATTTGAATTTGATGGAGATTGTGTGTGAGCCTTCAATTGCCTCAAGGAGAAACTTGTATCGGCTCTGATCATTATGGCCCCAAATTGGTCACTCCCTTTTGAAGTAATGTGTGATGTAAGTGGTTTGAAATTGGGTGCGATTCAAGGTCAAAGTAAGGACAAGATTTTTCATCCAATCTATTATGCTAGCAAGTCCTCGAACGATGTACAAGGAAATTATATGGTTACGGAGCAAGAATTGATTGCCATAGTTTATGCTTTTGAAAAAATATGTGCTTATTTGTTAGGCAGGAAGGTTATTGTGCATACCAACCATATTATCTTCGGTATTTGATGGCTAAAAAGGAGGATAAGCCATGGTTGATCCAGTGGATATTACTACTTCAAGAGTTCAACTTTAAAGTCAATAATAGGAAAGGGTGTGAGAACTAAGTGGCGGATCATCTATCTCGCCTTGAGTAGAACAATGAGAAGTTGGGAGAAATTGATATTGATGAAGCTTTTCCCAATGAGCTAGTCATGGCTCTTTCGGGGCATGTAGAATCATGGTAAGCGGATTATGCCAATTATATAGAGTGTGGTCTACTTCCCGATGATTTGAATCACTACTAATGAAAATATTTCCTCCATGATGAAAAGAGGTATTATTGGGATGAACCCTATTTGTTTAGGGAGTGTGCGGATGGAGTGATCTGGAGGTGTGTTATGGAAGCAAAAATGCAGCCCATTCTTGAGGCATACCATTCTTCACAATTTGGTGGTTATCACGGTGGTTTGAGAACAGCCGCCAAAGTTCTTCGAAGTGGTTTTATCATCCCATGCTACATAAGGATGCTCATGAATTAGTTCGATCTTATGTTCAGTTGCAAATGCAAGAAACCATTTCAAGGAGGCATGAGATGCCCTTGAAGCCTAATCTTGAGGTGGAGTTATTCAATGTGTGGGGCATTGAATTCATGTGGCCCTACGTGAGCTTATATAGAAACAAGTATGTATTGGTGGCCATTGATTACATATCGAAGTAGGTGGAGGCAATTGCTTTGCCAAATAATAAGAGAGTTCCTTTGCCAAATAAAGAAACACATATTTACAAGGTTTGAGACTCACTGGGCAATCATTAGTAATGGAGGCTCTTATTTTTGTAATACAGTGTTTTGTGCGTTGCTCAAAAGGTATAGGTTGAATCATAAGGTGGATACCCCATATCATCCTCAATCAAGTAGGAAAGTAGAAGTATCAAATCAAGAGATCAAGGTGATCTTAGAAAAAATTGTTAATGTGGGATGCACTAATTGGGCGAGGCAATTGGATGACACTCTTTAGGCTTACTGAACAGCTTTCAAAATGTCAATTGGTATGTCTCCCTATCAACTTGTTTTTAGAAAGGTGTGTCACCCACCGGTTGAGCTAGAATATCGCGCTCTTTGGGCTTTAAAGAAGCTTTACATGGATTAGGAAGAGGCTTCTAAGTCTAGAGTGGAGCAATTGCTAGAGTTGGAGGAATTTTGTCTTCAGCCATATCAAAGCTCTATTATATACATAGAGCGAATAAAAAGGAAGCATGATGTCATGATATTAAAAAGAGAGTTTCGAGTGGGGGATGAAGTATTGCTTTTCAATTCAAGGTTGAAACTCTTCGTTGGGAAACTCAACTCCAATTGGTCGGGCCCTTTCAAGGTGGTAAATATGTATCTTAGTAGTGCAATTGAGTTGGAAGACCATGAGAATAGAAGGTTCACAATGAATGGTAAACGATTGAAACACTTCTATGTTGGTGGTCCCGGAGCTGCTAAAGTGAAGGCACTCCATTTCAAGGATGTTTAATTGATGAGGAATAACATCATGCCATGATGATAACTAAGGTGGTTCTTGGGAGGCAACCCAAGTTTTAATTTTTATTATTTTGAATAATATTTGTTACGTGGTGCAGGTGTGTGATGGGGTTACAATATGGAACACGAATCATAAAACAAGTCAGAGTAGAAAAATATCAAAGATCATGAACAAAGCTCCAGGGAAGTGACTTTGGCAATTCACCAAACTCTTCAGCAAATTGCTGAAATCGATCTCCTAAGGTTTTGGAACCGTGGAAAAGGGTGATACATTTCACCATTCAACTATGGATCTGTCCATCGCCAAACTGATTCACACAAATAAAAATCCAACGGGTAGAAACTGTTTTAATTAGTGAAGCTTTGCAGAATTTGGCACATCGCCCATCACATTAGCGATGTGTGTGTCAATCACCGAACTTGGTCGCATTTAAAAAAATTATGATTTGACTTTTCTGACTCTTGACTCATAGTTTTCTTCAAATCTTTTCCTATTCCCCATTTCCCTCTATTCTATCACTTGACCTATTTAACAAACACATACACATACTGTAACGACTCGTACCACCACCGCCATCATTGCCAATAGATCGAAGTTCGTACACCACTGCTCTCTCACCTCTTCTAAGTTGATTTTTGTCTCTAGATCTAAAGGTTAGACTTTGAGTTTTACTTTAAATTATATTTATTGTTTGTATTTGTTGTTATTTATTGTCAATGGTGTGTACTCGTGTTTTTATGTTCAATTTATTTTGATTCGTTAGTACACCAATAGGGTTACTCGATCGGTTCAAATTTAGGTTTTAAAATTATGGATATTGTTGAAATTGGGATATTTGATTGTTGGGTTTGATGAAATTGGGGTTTAAATTTGATGTTGTATGCTATTTGGGGTGAAATTTCATGCTTTTGGGTAGAATTTTGCTTGATTTTAAATGTGGCTTAGCTTGTACTCATTGGATTGACACTTTGAATGAGGGGTATGTGAACTTACCACTATTTTGTATTGGTTCTTGGGTTAACTTCAAATTGGGGGTATGTGTTGAATGTGGGTTTGATTTTTGAATGTATTATGTGAATTAACTTCGGATTCGAATGATTTCGCCCAATGATAGATTGGGTGACGTCATTCTTAAGAGCAAAATCTTTGATTTTATTGCTTTGGTATTGAAACCTGGGGAATTTTGAATTCCCATGGTAGTTTTTGCATTGAAATTTCCTTGAATGGCTTGTCAACAGGTCGAAGAGATGGGGATGATAACTTTTGGTGATGGGTAGGTAACTTTGGCACTACGCCAAAATTTATGGGGATCCCTAAAGTGCTCCCCATATTAACAAAGGTAACAGTAGGTTTGGCTAATCAAGGTGACCATTTGGTAATGCCTTAGTAGTTTGGAGATGCTCCGAAAGTATTGCCACACTTTTTGGCGTATCGCCAAACTTGACCATCCAGCTGTTCACTTCAACGATAGAGGTAGTTTATCAAAAAATTATTGAGTGATGTTTCACCCCCGTGGCTTCCATTGGGGGTCTCTATTGACAAGATAGACATTAATATCAAAGCTCGTTACTGGTTGAGCTTCGTGTGTAGCAACCTAATGCCATCCCAGAATAAGACCATCCTAGTGCATCCTCGGGAGGTGTTAGTTGGCATGATCATGATGAAGGAGAGAATAAATCTTACCTCTATTATTGCCCCTGAGATTGCATGTCGGTCCTAACAGAAGAAGACTTCTATTGTTTTTTCATGCCTTATCACGGAGTTATGCCGAAGGAAAAACATTCATGTTGACCCGGAGAAGGACTTTGAGTACATCCCTACATGCATAGTTGATATCACCAGACTTGATATGATTTAGGAAGTGAAGAAGAAGAAACACCAGGTGGATTCTTCCACAGTGATTGATGTTAATACCATTGATAGTGGTGCCATCCAGCCCACTCCTACTAATGCAGCCCTATTTCTCCAGGTTCCTCCACAGGTACCTCTTATTATCCCCTCAACCTAATTCCCCCGGTCTTTGAGCATCCACTACTCTGGTCACTTCGAGAGCTTCCTTGACTCAATTGGATATTATCCAGATGGGCCATTTGTCCTATTCAATTGATATGAGGTCGTCGAGGTTAGAGGCTTAGATACCTCAGTTGATTGTTAATGCGGTGAAAGCTGCTATGGTGCCGATTCATGATGAGATTTGAGGTATCTATGAGACACTGTGTATCTATAGTGCCAAGTTAGATGATTTGAGCACCCCACAACAGCCTTTAGTTCCAGATGTCAGGTTGACTAAGATGCAGACTAAGCTCGATTCATTTCAAAAGTATATGGACAAGCTCTAGTTTCTAGATTTGATGCATCTATGGGCTGCACCATCTCGAACCTCAACTTCTGCACCTATTTTGGAGAGTGTCCCAAAGGATGAGGAGGATGAGGATGAGGTGGACCATGCTTTGATAATGATGAGGCTGACAGAGTTGAGAAGGTACAGGTTGATATGTAGACTGACTTGTAGGAGACTGAGGAGGCCATTTTAGAGGCTATGTTGGTGAGATTGACTCGAGAGACTACCCTGATTGGGACTAGTAGGTCCATACCAGTTGAGCTGATAGTTGATTAGACCTCCAATGTAGATGATTTCATAGAGACAGATGCCACCATACTAGATCCACCCCCACAGACCACTCTTGAAGTTAAGCCTCATAGATGCCCAGACAAAGGCCACTACTATAGGCCAGTCACTGCCACATGCTTAGTTGCATTCAGTAGGACCCTTCAACTCACTCTTTTTTATCATCTTAGTCCTATTGCATTAAGTATAATACATACTTTTGAGTTGGAGCAAGGTACTATTTATTTTGGATCTGTAATATTTATCCCTGCTTTTGAGATATGCTATTTTGGATACTTTGTTTTATTTAGTGTGTGGTTCTGGTTTGATTTGGATGATACTTTTGGATATTTGATCTTGGTTTGTAATAATTCTAGAAGATTTTGCTTTTGAGGTGACTTGAGTGTGTGTGGTTTACATTTTTCATTTCCTTATCTTTATTCTAGTATAGTGGTCGTAGTATACTAACAAACTAAAATTCTTTTTGGTGTTGGTACCTAAGAGAAAAATGTACTAGAAATAGAACACTTTGACTTGAATAATACTCTTGGAGAGATTTTTCACATGCACGAATCTTAAAAATGATAAATCATTGGTGAATTTCTTTATTTTTCAAAATGTGCCCTTTTTTAAAATTTTATTTGGTTTAGTTGTACTAGTTAGCCACTCATTTTTTTGAACACGTGCATCTTGTTTTGACTACTTGAGTACCTTATTTGACATGTGCTATGAATATGGTGCATCAATTAAGGAAGGGTTCTTCGAGTGTGAGATTGAGTGCCATGTGTGGGTGAGGATTCAGCTCGATCTTGTTCATTGAGTCCACCTAGAACTAGTCCGGTTGCTCTATAGCTAAGCAAAGAGTGTTACAATGTTGGAGAAAGGATCTTAGGACATTAATTGAGAGTGAACCTCCAAATTGACCAAATAGCCATCTCCATTGTGAGTTGAGTGACCAATTTTGCCCCTAATTTATGCCTTGGAACCCTTTTACTTGGAAAACCTCATTATAAGCCAAAACCCTTCCTCCATAATTTCTTCTTTTGAACCAAACCCATCTTGAAGCATTTAGGTGAGGTTGTAAACCAACTTAGGCCAAAAGACTAAGTTGGGGGTGGAGGAGCCATTGGGTTAGTTTTGTAATCGAAAGTTTATAGTGAGGCGGCCATTCACTTCCTCTTCTAGTTATCCTTAATTCCTTGTAAATACATAAAAAAAAAGAAGATAAAAATAATGAAAATAAGGGAAAAAGAGTTGTAATAATGTTTTTAGTTTGTAAATATTTGAAGATTTTTAATTTTTGAAAGGATAGGAGGAGGAAGATAGCATGAAAATCTTAGAGAATTGGTCCTTGGTATTGTATAAAAATCAAACTTTGGGAACAAAATGTATTTGAGGTCTTATTAGATGCTTCAAGAGGGTAGAGTTACTATAACCTTAACTTATCCTACCTTATCCGTTGCCTACGCTACAAGCCAAAGTAAGACCTTAGTAATCTCCAACGTAGCATGCTTGAGTGTGGTGAAGTGGAGCATATGGGCAAGATTATGGCATGGTACTCATGTTCATGATTGTTTTTGAGAGTTTGAGTGTTTCGTGCTAGTCCCTTGTTTAATTATAGATCATTTCTTGAGGGAAGGGACTTCTTTGTTATGAGGGTACTTGATTGCACTCTATGAGTATTCATTAATCTTAGCTGGTAATAATTAGTCAATATTTAAGGCTTGTTGTTCACTAATAGAGTGTATGATAGGTGATACTTGTGCCATTGTTTTCAAAACTATGAGGGCAAGGTGTTTTCACCAAGAAGCATGTGTCTAAGCTCCCAAGTAGTACCGTTTGTAGGCAATATTGATTTTGTTGTGTGTTCATTGATTTAGTCGAGGATGAGAGCAAAGTTTTAAGTTAGGGGTATTGATGATTCGGTAATTTGCAAGTCATTTGACCTAAAATCGATAAGAAATCAAGTCCTCAATACCAATTTTTGTTAGTTTTAATACTAGTTTGGTTTATTTTCAAGGTTAAAGTCAAGAAGTGGTTGATAGAGCATAAAAAAGCAAAAATATGGAGAATCAGAGCTAAAATGCAAAAGAGCATCGCCCTTGATGTTTTACGGATCGCCAAAGTCATCAGCGTATAGCTGAAATTGTAATCCATCGCCATTAACAATAGTTTGATCAAGATCCAATCAAAGCAGTTTGACGATAAGGGGAGGAAGTTCGGCGTATCGCCGAATAGCTCGGTGAAGCAAATTTCATCGCCAAAGTCACCAGACACAAATCACTAAAGCCTAAATTCAATGTCAGTTTGGCGATCAAATAAGCACTTCGGCGTATCGATGCCGAACTCCCATCACTGAAGTGTGTGCGGTGGCATTTTTGTAAATCTTTGGCCTATTTTTCCTTCAGCTATAAAAGATTTTTTGGTAGTATGGAATCCTACTTTTTATTAATTTTAAGATCTTGAACCTTGTAGTTGAGACCCAAAAGTTGGGATTTAGCTATTTCTTGAGTTTTTACTTTTTACGTTGGATTTGGATTATTTCGTGTTGATATTTGGATTCAATGAAAGATCTTAATGAATAAATCGATATAATTCCTTTTTTTCTCTCTCTATGAGTAGCTAAATTATCCAACTTGGGGTTATGTATGATTGCTTAGTGATTTTTGCATGGAGTTATTTATTTTACTTTTTAATTGAGTAATTGTTATGGGTTTGACCTCTACTCCGTGATACCAACCTATAATTAGAGGTTGTAAATTCTAATTAAGCCTAGATCCCTTATCTTCCATGACAAAGGGGATAAGGGTGAGGATTAGTGGCCAACAATGACTTGATTTTAATTATTTAATGGTAGATCTTAGACATAAGGATACTAAATTGAGGTTAGGTTGGTTATGAAGTAATACTTGTGAGATATTCGAAAGAACCCATTTGTGATATTTAATGTTTTGTTGAAAAATTAGCATTAAGATCTAAGACCTAGCCTACCCATAATGATTAGTTAAATTTAGGCAAATATCCATTTACCCATTCATGTGTTAACACTCATGAGGGCATAACCCCAAGTGACTTTAATCCTTAATTACAAATTTCTAGTTTTCATCCTTGCAAACCAAGCTTACAATTGATAAATTGGTTACAAAAACATTCAAAATTAATCCCCATTTTATTTGTATCTCATGTTATACATTACGTGTAAACACTTAGTGGCTTATTTGTAACAACTAAATCAGTCATTGTTAGAAATCACCTCGGGGTTAGTGCGGAGATCGGGAATTATCGGGACATTAATTGAAACGTACATGGGGCCATGAGCATTAAAATTAGGGGACTTAAAGTTTTTTGGGTCGGGTTGATGTCATTCTGCTATAGCAGTAATTATTCCACTATAGTGGTACGGCTATGGCGGTAGACCCACCGCTATAGTGGTGTGACGCGACCAGTATAGGTTATAGTTGGGTTTCATTTTCTTCCTTTTTATTAACTGATGTAGAAATGTAGGGAGGCTTTTAATAACCTTAAAGTCTACCTCCCAAGCCTTAGAGCCATAGAATGAGGAGAAAGGAGTGCGTATAGGTGCAAACCCATGGATTTTTGGGAACTAACGCATCCATAAGATCGACTATAGGCTAGGATTTCACTTGGTTTGTCCTTTTTTCAGCTGGATGACGTCCAGGTAAGCTAAGGTTTAATTGAGTAGCACAGACTTGGATTTGAAAGCATGATTATAATGTATATTGACCGGAGATTGCATGTTAAGGCCTTCGGGCATGGGGTTATGATGGTTAGTATTGGTTATAGTCCAAGTAGTGTTCGTTTAGGGGCTGCTTATGTATTACGTGTCATGCTGAGTTGTGTGTATGCCATGAATTGATTTTCCCCATCCTATGTACATGATTTAAGGGTAATGTATGGTTAAAACTTACGGTCATGGGCAATATTCCTTCAGAGGAGTCATAACTATAGGTGAGGTAAGGTAAGTTCCTTAGTACTTAAGGTGGTATAAATTGTTATGATCCTCGGGGCTTATGTTTATGGGTTCAAGGTTGTGAGGTTTCTAATCAGTGGGGTAGGTAATGGTGGTGTAATTAATCCAACTTGTATTATATGTACATATTAACTACTTTGTAGTGTGATTTGTTAATGTATGTTTATGGGTGTAGTCCATGCATTGTTTACTTATTTAATGACTTGGACTGCATTATATTATAAATTGTAAAATGTTTCAGTATTTGGGATGTTCTCATAGGTTATGGTTGGATTAAGGATTATAGACATTCATGTCTGGGGTTTTAGTACATGGATGGGAATTATCCCCTACAGGTCATGTCTAGAGAGTGGATGCGTCACCTATAGTGTATATGTACGAAGGTTTGTATAAGTTTGATGGTTCCATGAGTGAACCAGGGATTATTCTTACATATTGGATATATGTCTATTGAGATATTTATGTGGTTCAGGTACTTGTAATATCCTTAGATGCCTTGTTGTTAGAGTAAGGGTATGTTGACTTGGAAGTTATTAAGGTCCGACTCCTTCATTGATTAGGGTTGGGCTTGGGCTATTCGGTGTATGTCTTAAGGTGTAATTGTGTATGCTTGATATTATTATTCATGTTTGAATTGGCTTAATAAACATTGTTGATTTGTTTCTCTTGAGTATTCAACTGTTTCTTATCGCATAACTCTTAAGGGTAGGCTGTTTAAGTCTTGGTATCTTTGGATGTCATATTACTTTAGGATAAGTGAATGCCTAACTCAAGCTCTCTTCCTTGTCATGGCTATCATGTTACTATTTTCGGTGGTCGGGTACTGGTATGAATAGGGTTGTTTAAGAGAAGCAAGGATAGTAAACAAAGGGATGGAAGTCAGCTTGGGGTAGGCTGGGTTGGTTACCGGAAAGCTGGGAGGCTGGCCTTGTGCCAAATGGGTCTTTACCGGGTATGTTAGGTGGATGGATATACTCTTAGCTTAGGTCTAGGGTGAGTCCTTGTTGTAGTAGTATTTTTAGGGGGTGGTGTTAGCTTTTAGTATGAGGTCAGGCTCGGTAGTTTTGGGATAGAGAGAAAGCTTTGGGAAGGGCTAACAAGTTGTATAAGCATGTATGTTTTCTTCTGATTATTTATGTTATAATTGTGTAATCTGATTCGGTCGACCGATAAGGCTTACTAGTACGTGTGGTTGTACTGATGTTACTCTTGCTATACCCTTTTGGGGGTATAGTCTTTTACAGGTTTCAGTTTGGTTTCTTAACTGTTGTGGTAGAGATCATCCAGTAGCTCCCACTTTCTCCTTCATGGTGGAAGCTGTATCTTGGACATTTCTATCCTTAGTAGCTCTTGTGCCCTTTAGACTAGACCCTAGGGTAGTTTATTTCCTCATTTAACTTTATAAGCATTGTATTACGATTTGATTAACATGTTAGTAAAGGCTTTAGTATATTATTAAGGGGTTCTCCTATCTAGGTGAATTAGAGTAGGTGCCCTCACGATTCGGCAATTTGGGTCATAACAATTTGGTATCATAGCCTAGGTTACTGGTCTCCCAGTACAAGAGCGAATAATGATTAGATCCTGCAGATTGGTGTGTTGATGTCCATATCTAATCTTTGGGAAGCTATGAGGAATTATAGGAAATGGTTTCACTTCTTTCTTTCCTCTAATGCGCTCGTTCTATTGTTATATGGGTTGAGTCTAATTGGTTTCTCTCAATCCCAATTGATATCTCAACTAGGCAAGTAGATGTCACTTGCCTCTGTTGATAAGGATATATGCGACGCAAATTGGAACTGGAAAGGTTCCAATTGGTATCTGGCCATACTAGCCATGTAAACACATTAGACAACCCACTTGGAGTCGTCACTTGCATAGTTAGGTGTGGTGTTATTAAGACATGAAAAAGTGATGTTGATTTTGTTTTCCCCTTCTTTTATATGTGGTAATTGTGGTTGCTTGATTGGTTAGAATTTGTGTTGTGTGCATGTTGTGAATTCTTGTGTGCTATGTGGTGGTAAGTAAATCTTACACTATGATTGTACTATTCTTTTATAGTGTTATAAGGATCTAAGATGGTACTTAGGGATACGAAACCTAACTTGTAGTTGATGTTGAACACCGGAAAACCTGTTCTAAGTCTGGTTAAAACGTATGAAAATTACGTGGTTATTGTTGTTGACAAGGCTGAGTTTTATAATATGAAAACAAGGTTGGGATTTGCAATGGTGGGGTTAGCTTAAAGGGGGTTATCTTATGTTTTACGATTTCATAAATGCATTATGTGTTGTGATGCAAGGTTGTGGTTGACTGTAATTGGTTAAAACTCATTTCGGGTAACTTAGCAAGGTTTCGATGTTTTTCTAGGTTTGCATTAAGGGTACTAAGTATTTGGGGAAGGAAACATAGGAAAAATTTTGAAAATATGGGAAGCCTCTGGTTGGGGCCGCCCCAGCGGCGTGAGCACCGCTATAGCGGTACGTCGCTATAGCAGTACCCCTATAGCGGAAGGCTAATCGTTATAGCGGTAAGGGCGGGGCAGTGAGGCTTCCTTATTCTTCCCCTATTTTTGACTTCATATTTGCTTGATTTTTCTCGGTATTAGGGTGCAGGGCATTGCATTAATGAGAAATAGAATCAATATCATATAAGCAGGCTTATCAGTCATTAATGGGGGAAAAAAATAGCATTCATGTGTGGGAAATAAAACTAAGAAAAGGTGGAATGTCTAGTACATACCCCAAACGGGGGCAACCCAAATAATCTAAAATAAAGAGGGAGGAAAGAAAGGAAAATAGCTAGCTGCCCTATCAGTCGCGGGCTACTGGGGTAGGGTCTTCTTCTTCTGCATCACCCAGGAAGGAAAACTCCCTCAAATCCTCTGGCTCCAGCTTGGGGAGCTCCTGGTTGGGTGTTATGCACCCGAACATGACCTTCATAGTCTTCCACATCTGGGAAAGCAGGCAATCCTGGGAGCGCCTCTTCTGCCTATCCTTGTCAAACTCTCAATGGAGTGCTGCAATGTCCTGGCCATGGAGGAGGTGGTGGAACTGGAGGGGCACTGCCCCATAGACCTCGTAACAGTGGCAAGTTTTGCCTCCAATTGGATGCTAGGGATCGGGAGCTAGGACTGGGAGGGAACGACATCATCATCGTCGTCCTTGTCTGCTCTTAAGGCCTCCTCCGTGGTCCTGCTAATCTCTGCCTCGCTGGCCTTTCTCTTCTTTCTCTTCTGGGATGAGGGCACTATCACCAAGAGAGGGTGAAAGGGATGTCCATCTCCGCCACCATATCATTAGGCTCCTCCAGTACCCTCACCCATCTGCATAGCTCCGACACCAGCCTGGGGAGGAAGGGCCTCCTCCTAGAACCCCAGTAGAAGTCCTTCCACTCCTTCATAATCTGTTCCCCTACGTTCAGCAGAATGCCCCTAATAGCATAGTCAACCACCAAGGCTCGAGGATAGGTCACGTTGGTAGTATTGTTTGATGGATAAATCCTCCGAGTCACCAAGTTCAGCTACCTCCTAACGTCGTCCGAAAAGTAGGTGCCAATGACACCCTCAGTTGTAGGCCAGTATACCCGATCCCAGAACTCCACCAGAATCAATGTGTCCCTCAACCACCCCATGTCCATCTCCCGGGCCTTGGCCAAGTAGTCAGTATTAGAGATGTGGGGCACCCCAAACATCTCATTGATGGTGCGAGAGTCAACGGGGATGTCGCGGATAGTAGGGCTGGGGGAGTCCTAGAGCATAATAGGGAGTATGGCAAAGAACTCCCTTGTCCAAGTCGCGACCCAATCAGGGGGAGCTATCACCAGTAGGCCCCACTCAAATTCCTGCAGTCGATTGTAGAACTCCGGTGCTTTCTACTCCACTCTTGTCATTTCAAATCCTTGTTCGAAACAAAGCCCCAACTGTCAGTACTTCGAAATCGTCCCCGAGTAGCATCATCGGGAAATATTTTATAGGAAAGGGTGTTGGCTTGGTTTCCATCCATATTATATGTTAACCTACATTTTTGTTACAAAGGAAATTCATTAGGAATCATCGTACATTAGTTAAAGATCGAGCTTCAAAAAGTAAAAAACTCCAGTTTTGGTCAGGGAGGCCACTGCTTACGGCCTCCCGCTATAGCGGTAATTTCACTGCCATAGCGGTACCGTTATAGAGTTGAAGACTTCTATAGCGGTCTTCATCATTCCCAGAAGCCAAGAGGTGCCACACCCCTTGACTCAAAATTCCTGTTTTCAAATTTTTAACTCAGATCAGTGTTCCAACAGTAGCCTAGAACTGTTATATCCAAATATTTGGGCATGATAACTCCTAAGAGCCCATTTGGATACGATTATATCCAAACCAGATTTTAATCTCTTTTTTAGCTTTTTTAGGTGTTTGGTAAATTAAAAAGTACTTAAAAAAAGCAAAAAGCTGATTAAAAAAAGCAAAAAGTGAGAAGCTGGGTACCCCCAGCTTTTTTTTTTAAGATTAAAATTCTTTTAAGTTGGACCAAAATATTTACTTTTTTATCCCTTATATTTTCCTCCAATTCCAACAATACCCTGAATCTTAAATATATGGTTTTTCTTTCTTTTTTCTCTTTTCCGCTTTTGTTCGTCTCTTCCCTCCATCGTCGTCATCTTTCTCCTTTGTTTTCAGTGAATTATATCTGAATTTATTTAAATATATTCATTTTTTAGATTAAATTAGCTTCTTGAGAATGATCTCTCATCATCCATTATTGAAAGAACTTTGTGTAGTCCCTTGTACTGCTGATTTGTCTAATTTTTTAACGATATAAATTGTTGTAATAGTAATAGCCATAACAATATTTCAATAACATATTTTTTAACATAGCCAAATTGTTACAAGCTTGCAATATTACAATATAATACTATATTTATATAAAAGATGTCCTAAATTTTTTATTTTTTAACATTTAAAAATAAAAAAGTAACTTATATTTATAGATTGACCTCACATATAATCACTTACGTTGAAAGTGCATTTAAATAGAAACTATTTTTTAATTATTAGAATTAAAAATTATATATACTTCAACTTATTTATGGTGTTAGCAGCTTTAAGGACATTTAAGTCATTTTGTCAATAAAAAGTGCTTAACAACACTTATTTACCAGACACATCAACAATTTTTTTTTTTAGTTTCAGCACTTTTATCCAAACACTCATCTGTTTAATTTATAAGCACTTATTTTAAGCTTTTAATCACTTAAGCTAAAAAGTTATTTTTTAATCCTATCCAAACGGGCTCTAAATCATGCCCAAATCACCAATCTAACTCCAAAAAGGACCTTTTGTACTCCCCTTTATTTCAGGCCCATTAAGACCGTAAACTTCGCGTTTATTACGTCCAAAATGCAATAGAAGCATTGTGAACATAAGGGAAGCAACCATGCTTCAAAATTTTGACACAACCAAGCCCCAAAAACCAAAACTCGATATTTACTCTAAATACTCGATGTCAACATAAATTCTAGCTAAAAGCATGCAAATTCTGGAATAGCAAAGTGTTAGAAAGCAAGGGAGTCGAGTATTACCTATTTCCAAAGATGAGAGAGTAGTGATCTGGGAAGGGGAGGTGTATTTTCGAGTAGAAAGGGAAAATGAGGAAAGGAACTGGTTTCCCCCTTTATAATCTTCTTTGGACCGCTATATCGGTGGGCCTACCGCCATAGTGGTACCATTATAGCGGTGTGAAGGCTGCTTTAGTGGGGACTAGCTTCAGTTTTCATAGGCCTTTAAATTTTAATTCTTTAACACCTCGTCCGATATTTGTAGTTTTACTAGTTTCTGGTATTATTTCCTTGACCTTCAGAGAGTTAATTTCTAGGTCGCATCATGCTCATGGGGCACGAAGGATCCATTCCGAAGAGACTGGTGACGAGGTTTTAATTCAAGCATTTATTGAATCGGGGTTTGAACGATCGTGATTCAATAAAATTAGTTGGGTAATTTGAATTTTGAATTAGGATCCGAGAGTGGTAATTAGCAGCTTATGATCTCGCGTGGAGGTGTTAAGTCCAAGTATCTAGACTTGGACCATTCCTTCTTTGATCGTTTGGTGATGAATAATGGGTAAATTGGTATCTGTTGTAACGACCGAATCCGTCGTTATTAGAAATCACCTCGGGGTTTGTACGGAGTTCGAGAATTATCAAAACATTAATTGAAATGTTCGCAGGGCCATGAGCATTAAAATTAGGGGACTTAAACTTTAGGGTCAGGATGACGTCATTCTGCTATAGCGGTAATTATTCTACTATAGCGGTATCGCTATGGCGGTTAACTCACCGCTATAGCGGTGTGATGCAACCAGTATAGGTTGTAGTTGAGTTTTATTTTCTTCCTTCTTATTAACTGATGTAGAAACGTAGGGAGGCTCCAAAAAAAACTAAAGGATGTCTCCCAAGCCTTAGAGCCACAGAATAAGGAGAAAGGAGTGTGTATGGCTACAAACCCATGGATTTTCAGGGACTAACACGTTTGTGAGATTGACTACAGGCTAGGATTTCACTTGGTTTGTCCTTCCTTTGGCTGGATGACATCTAGGTAAGCTAAGGTTTAATTGAGTAGCACAGACTCGGATTTGAAAGCATGATTATAATTTAGATTGATAGGAGATTTCATGTTTAGGCCTTTGGGCATGGGGTTATGATGGTTAGTATCGGTTAGAGTCCAAGAAGTGTTCATTTAGGGGTTGCTTATGTATTAAGTGTCATGTTCAGTTGTATGTATGCCATGCATTTATGTTCCCCATCCTATGTACGTGATTGGGGGGGTAATGTATGGGTAAAACTTCCGGTCATGGGCAATATTCCATCAGAGGAGTCATAACCATAGGTGAGGTAGGGTAGGTTCCTTAGTACTTAAGGTGGTATAAATTGTTATGGTCCTTGGGGCTCATGTTTATGGGTGCAAAGTTGTGACGTTTCTAACTAGTAGGGTAGGTGATGGTGGTGTATTTAATCCAATTTGTATTATATGTGCATATTAACTACTTTGTAGTGTGATTTGTTAATGTATGCTTATGGGTGTGGTCTATGCATTATTTACTTGCTTTATGACTTGGACTGCTTTATATTGTGAATTGTGGAATATTTTGATATTTGGGATGTTCTCACAGGTTATGGTTGGATTAAGGATTACAGACATTCATGTTGGGGGTTTTAGTACATGGAAGGTAATTGTCCCTGCAGGTCATGTCTAGAGGATGGATGCATCACCCATAGCGTATAGGTACGAAGGTATGTATAAGTTTAACGGTTCCATGAGTGATTTGGGGATTATTCTCACATGTTGGATATATGTTTATTGAGATCTTTGTGTGGTTCAGGTACTTGTAATATCCTTGGATGCCTTATTGTTAGATTCAGGGTATGTTGACTTGGAAGTTATTGAGTCGACTTCTTGATTAATTAGGGTTGGGCTTGGGTTGTTCGGTGTATGTCTTAAGGTGTAATTGCATATGCTTGATATTTTTATTTGCTGACACCCAACTTTGACCTCCTGATATTCCTCCCAGGTTGTTATTTTACAAAAACAAAAGTAATTAGTTTCGAATGTTAATATTTCTTTACTTATTATTTTAGTATCAAATGAACCGTGATGTTTCGCAGTATGCCATTTATTTTTTTATTTTTTTTATATATAATACATATAATTTATTAATTTAAATATAATATTTTATACAATTTTATTAATATCTATTAAACTATTTTTTGCAAATATGCATACTCATAATTTACAAACGCGTAGTTTATTATTATTACTAATACTATTATTTATTGTTATTATTAGTAGTAGTATAATTATAATATCTCTTAAAATTTGAATTCATAATTTATAGGGGCCTAATTTATTGTTAACGTTGATTTTAAATAATATATTATGTGTCATTAATTTTATTTATATAATTTATTCATAATTAATTTGAGAATAACAATTTTTATGGCGTTGGTTAAATTTTGTTATTGGTGTTATTATATATTCATTGATTTTCCACTATATTTATTAAAATAGCAACCTAATTTAATTCAATTCCCCTAATTTATTTAAATACTAGCCATTTGTACCCAATTTTGTTTCAATTTTAGCCTAAATTGATTTTAATTTGATCCCAAATTGAATCACCAATTCAATTTTATCAAAACCCAATTCCTGACCTGATTTTAAATCGGATCCAATCCATGTTGTAATTATAAATCCCACCGCTGATCAAGATTGATCCAACGGCTGAGTTTAAATCCCTTTTTTCTTTCCATTTTTATTCCACCAAAACCCAAACCCTAATTCATTACTTTTCTCATTTCTCGTGCCTCTCATCGCAGTCAATCATTACTGGTCATCACCAATCGGTGAACCTCCAAACCACTACTGCTAATGAATCCTACCAGTTGGTGAGCCGCCACCAATTTCCCTCCCCTTCCTCACCATCGATACGACACAACGTCCGCTAGCCACCACCACGAACTCCAGCAAGCCATGGCCGGTGAAACCCAACAACTGCCACCCTCTTCTCCTCCCCCCTGTAACACCCTGTACCTTTTCGACCCTAATTGATTGTATTAACATTTACAAAATTATGTAAACTTGAGATTGTTGGGGTATTATACATTTAATTAGTTGGGCTGAATTAACATATGCAATTGGGCCCAATTTAAGGCCCAAAAATTACCAAGAAGACATGGCCCAAAAGGGGAGTTGACCAATTCTAATGTGACCCATTCTTGGTCAAATAATGGGGCTAAGGATAGACTTGAAGTGGGAGTATTTAAGGTGAAAAAAATCAGATTTTTATTCCACAAAATCCACATGCCATTTTCTAGAATTTTCCACAATTCTCTCTACACTCAAACCCTAAGCCACCATTATCTTTGGACAAGATCACCCTTTTTCAAGCCTTGGTAAGTGTTTATTTTTATTGTTTAATATATTATAAGCATGTAATATGGTTTATATCATGTTGGTTATGTTGGTGAAGTGTGAGAAGTTCACTATGTGTAAAACTGTCTACTTTTGCAATCGAAAAAGGGTTTTGCCTTGAAAACTTGAAAATGGACTTGTGGTCTTGAAGGAGGTGAATTTGATGGATTAAATATCAATATTTATGATGTGTTTATGTCCCTAACTTTATTTCTCCTTATGTATAACATTTGGAATTGCTGTTGTGAAATTTTGCATGGAATTGGTGACGTATTGAAAGAAAAATATAGTTTGGTGATTTTTATGTGCGTTGTGAAACCATGGCTGTTCGTTGGCATCTAAGATGATCTAAAATATGTTAATAGAAGGTTAGTTATGATCATGGACCATTTGTTACAAAAAAGGACCCAAAAGAGACCTATTTTGGCCGAAACTGGTACCCGCCCTTGCAGACAAAGCACCTGCAGGTGCAGGTGACTTCGCAGGTGCCTATGGACACTGGAAAAGGTCACCTGCGGGCGCACCTCATCCACCTGAGGGTGCAGGTGGCTTCATAGGTCAGGCTAGAACCCCGTTTCGATTGTTTTTGCATCTCCTTGACACCCCAAAACCCTTATACTCTTTTTGGATGTAATTATCAACATATGGTACCTTTTGAATGACTTTAAAGGAGTATCCCGGAGGTATTTTTAATGGTATCAATTATGGGTTGTTGTTAATGTGTTATTGTGAAAGCTATCGAGTGACTGGACGGAGAAAAGGTAACGTAGTGTTAATGAGGAAGTGTAAAGGGTAAACTTGGTGTGAAATGTTATTGGTTTATGATGTTTTGTTCAATGTGTGGAATTTTATGGTATTGTTGGTATGGTGATATAATAATTGTATTGTAAGAGGGAGAAATGATGTTATACGGCAGTCACATAATTCATTGTCGTCGTATTCACTTGTAAGGTAGTTGGTTGTTAACATGCGCTTTGTTATGTACTTGTGTTGTAGAGTAACATGTAAGGAAGGAGCTGGATTATTGTATTCACATACAGGACTGTGTATTCATATTGAGAAGATAAGGTATGTAAGGTTACTCTTTCCGTATCCTTCTGCAGCACATATAGTTCACATCGTCCTTGTACTTGTCCCATCCCAAAATGTTCCAAAGTATCTCATTCAGGTTTGATATGCATATATTGTTGTCCACATGTTTCCTATTCATTGACCAATTGGCATTCATACGTCTCTTATCCATGGACTGAAGTTCCTAAGCTCTCATAATGTTGTAACTACTAAACGAAACCATCTCAAGGGAAGTAATGATGTAAAGAGAATCTATTCATTCTTGAGTAGCATATCTAATAATGTTATGTTCCAATGTTTAAGTCACTAAAGTATCAATCTCATGAAGTAAAGGAGTGAAGTAATGTATATATGTGTGATTCAAATAATGTCATGATCCTCGATGTATCAATCTCTCCCAAGTAAAAGAATGTAGTATATATGATATTA
Organism: Capsicum rhomboideum; assembly: GCA_031232105.1. Taxonomy (NCBI): domain Eukaryota; kingdom Viridiplantae; phylum Streptophyta; class Magnoliopsida; order Solanales; family Solanaceae; genus Capsicum; species Capsicum rhomboideum. Next base: position 61,814,938 of record CP124718.1, read on the forward strand.
TGACCCACTAAGGTGGATGATCGGTATTATATTATATTATGACCCACTAATAAGGTGGATGATCGGTATTATATTATGTATGACCCACTGATAAGGTGGATGATCGGTAGTATATTAATGGCCACTAACTAGTTAGATGAGCAGTAATGAAGATAATTATAAAGATCAATGAAAGTATAGCCATTGCATGAATATATATAAATATGAATGTGATTATCAGACTGATGATGATTAGAACGAACGATCAAGTAATGAGACTAATGGAAGTAATGAACATGGTTCCACATATTCAGAACGGAGGTTTATCCATATTAATTATTCTCTCACGCTTAATTTCATGGAAGTATTTATGTATCATACAGTTTCATATAGCCTTATATACTCAGTACATTCTTCGTACTGACGTCCCTTGTGGGACTTACCTTACCTGCTGTAGGCACAAGTGTTAGTAGACCTCCACAGTAGGATGCGGATCATCTACGGATTATTGGTGAGCTCCAGTTCAGTTCGGGGCTTTCCGAGTCACATGCGTACATATGTTTTGGTATTGCGTACAGTATTGTATAAAGCAGGGACTTGTCCCGACTTTAGGCTTGGTTATGTATCTATTAGAGGCTTTGTAGACATATGTGGGAAGATGAAAGTAAAAGATGTATGTTCATTTTGACTTGATGGCCCTAACGGCCAAGTTTCATATATTGTAAATGTTTTCCATTACTTTCGTTATTGGTCATTATTAGTTACATGGGATGGAATGATAGTCATACGTAAACATGCATATGAATGGACATGAGTAAAGATTGGTTCTCTCGGACCTCAACGACTTAGGGTGCCAGTCCGCCTCAATGGGATTTGGGGCGTGACAAAAGTGGTATCAAAGCTGGTCGTTCTAAGGGTGTCTACAAAGCCGTGTCTGATTAGAGTCTTCCTTATGGATGTGTTATGCACCATATTTATAAGTAGGAGGCTATGAGACATTTAGGAGTTGTTTCTTTTCTTCATTTCTAGATCGTGCAATAGAGCCAATGTTGTAGGTGGAATCATATCTGACCCTTGAAATTGATTTTCTTTGTTATAGTAAAATACCGATTACAAGACAAGATAGGGACAAAGGTAAGAAGGTAGCTATGCTTGCCGGAGGAGAAACTAGTAAATCATCACCTGACCAAGCTAGTCAAGGTGGGGCTGAAACTGAGTTTGTAACACAGGCTTCCCCTACTTTTCCAGCTCCAGAAGAGCTGAGAGGGAGAGAAGAACCTACCGACACACCTGTTAATGATACTGAGCAGAGTCTAAGAAATACAATGCAAATGTTAACTCATATAGTTACTGGTATAGTTGATGTATTGAATCAAGGGCAAGTAGGTCCAATGACATGTAGTGATGGTACGGATAGGGCAGCTAGTCGACGGATACAAGATTTTCTGAAATTAAACCCTCCCACGTTCACTGGTCAAATCTGAATGAAGATCCACAGGACTTCGTAGACCAAATCAAAAAGGCTCTAGATGTTATGCATGTGATTGGTACAGAGACAGTGGAACTTGCAGTATATAGACTAAAAGGCGAGGCTATATTATGGTATGAAGACTGGAAAAGATCGAGGGGTATTGATGTACCTCCACCTGGTTTGGAGGAATATAAAATGGCCTTTCTCGATCACTACCTCCCATATGAGATTCGGGAGGCACGTGCAGATCAATTTCTAAATCTCCATCAGGGGAATATGAGTGTTAGAGAATACAGTCTATAGTTTAACTCTTTGGCTCGATATGCTTCGAATGTAGTGGCCACGATGACAGACAAAGTCCATTGATATGTGGACAGATTAGAGCCATATTTAGTGAGGGACTGTACCATTGCTGCGTTGAACAAAGATATGGACATAGCCAGAATACAAGCCTTTGCATAGAAAATGGAGGATCAAAGGCAAAGAAGAATGGCGCACGAAGTTGAAAGAGGGTCGTCAAAGAGGGTTAGACCTATGGGACAGTTTATGATATCCCAAGGAGAATTTAGGACTCGGGGTTCACAGACAGTGGGGTATCGAGAACAAGGGTGTACAGGCCACTCAAGGTCTTTTCGTCAGCTATGCCAGCTCAGCGGGAAGTTTCATTCAGGAGAATGTTGGTTTGAAACGATTGTTTTCTTCTAGTGTGGTAGGTCAAGGCATCTGAAGAGAGAGTGCCCACACAGGGGTACGGGTAGTATGACACAACCTAGGGGGTCAGCCGTTGCATTATCATTATCAGGTGTACAATTTGCTGGCCATGGCAGAGGTGCTAGCAGAGTAGCGAGTCCTATTCAGAACCGTACCTATGCCTTAGCGGACCGACAAAATTTGGGGGCTTATCCTGATATAGATACAGGTATATTATCCATATGTTTACATAATATATATACATTGATTGATCCGGGTTCTACATTATCATATGTTACTCCATTGATTGCGAAAATAAAATGTGAAAGAACACCAGATTCATTAGTTAAGCCAATTGAAGTATTTACACTAGTTAGTGAATCTAGTGAAGCAAAAAGAGTATATCGTAATTGTATAGTAACTATTTATAGTGGAATGGAGGGATAATGTTAGAGCAACGAGAGGTAAGTTTATTTCCTATCTTAAGGCAAGGAAAATGATCTCTAAGAGGTACATATGTCACTTAGTAAGAGTGAAAGATATTAGTGTAGAACCACCAACTCTTTACTTGGTTCAGAGGGTAAATGAATTTCCTCGATGTATGAGTCGGTATTGATGTGATGCCAGGCACTCGACCTACTTCTAGTCAGTAACCGAGTAAGGTGAATGTTACGAATAAATATCCCCTCCTCGGAATCGATGATGTAATTGACTGGTTATGGGGTACTAATCATCTGGTAGGGATTAGAGAAAACAAATATACCCAATATAGCCATTTGAACACAATGTGGTCGCTATAAATTTTTAGTTATGACATGTGGCTAACAAATGCACCAGCTGTGTTCATGGGTTTGATAAATAGGGTGTTCAAGCCACTGTTAAATATGTATGTGACCATGTTTGGTGATGATATTCAAAATCATAAGAGAACCCTGCTAATCATTTTGCAACAAGTGTTATAGAGTTTTCTAAATGTGAATTTTGGTTATAATTCATAGCGTTCTTGGGTCACCCTGTATAGGATGAAGGAATGAAGGTTGATCACAAACAAAGATAGAAACGGTGAAAACTTGGCTAAGGCTTACGATGCTTATGGAGATTCATCATTTTCTTGGGTTGGTTGATTATTATAGAAGAATTACAAGATTTTCTTCTATTCCTGTACCCTTAACGAAGCTTACACACAAGGCAATCAAGTTCCAGTGGAATGATGCATGTGAGAAAAGTTTCCAAGAGTTGAAAGCTAAATTAACTTCCACACCAGTTTTAAGTACTTCCCGAAGGCACAAAATGTTATGCACTATATTGTGATGCTTCCGGGGTTGGCCTCGGTTGTGTATTAATTCAGCATGGTAAGGTTATAGTATATACCTCACGATAGTTGTGACTATATGAGAAAAATTACCCAACACATGACCCTGAACTAGAGCTGTGATAATTGCTTTAAAGATATGGTGTCACTATTTGTAAGGGATTCATGTTGACATATATACCAACCATACGAATTTGCAATATATGTTTAAGCCAAAGGACTTAAATCTGAGGTAGCGAAGGTGGCTTGAACTATTGAAAGATTATGACATTGGTATCTTGCATCATCCAAAAAAAACAAACATGATAGCTGATTCATTAAGCTGCAAAGCAGTAGGAAGTACTAATGACTAGCTCACAGAAAAGGAAAATGTAGTCAAGAACTCTACCTCAATTAACCAGTATGGGGATTTGACTTCTTGAAACTCCAGATGAAAGAATTATAGTGTACAATGCGGAAGAATCTTCACTTGCAGCTGAGAGAGAGAAAAGCAATATGCAAATCTTATTTTCTTTCAATTGAAAAAGAATGTATAACAAAGTTTGATCAAGGTATTTGAGCTTACGCGAGGGGGATTACTTCAATGCCGAAGTATATTTTGTGTACCAAATATAAATGAGCTAAGGAAATGAATTATGACAGACGCACATCATTCATGGTATTCTATTCATTCGGGAGCAATTGCAATGTACCATGGTTTAAAAAAAAATGTATTGGTGAGGCAATAGAACAAAGAATATTATCCATATGCCAATATTAGAAGAAGGGAATTAGAATTTGCCATAGGTGTTTGGGTACGTTTGAAAGTGTCACCAATGAAAGGGTAATGAGATTTGGAAAGAACGGAAAGTTGGCCCTATATAACGTTCCATATGAGATTACCTGAAGATTTGGGTAAGTTGCATATAAATTAGCATTACCCCAAGAACTCTCCACAGTTCATCCAGTATGTTATATTCCAATGTTTCGAAAATGCATAAGAGGTCCATTGCTCCCATTGAAGATGCACAAGTTACGGAGGATCTCACCTGTGAAAGAGACACCTACTGCCATTCTGGATTGACAAGTGAATGGGTTACGGAATAAAGAAGTAGTTCCGTAAAAATACGGTGGAGGAATCGACAAGCAGAAGAAATCACATGGGGAATTGATGAAATGATAAAGTCGAAGCATCCGTATTCGTTTCAAATGGAAGAAAAAGTTCAAAGTGCGGAATTAGAGCAATAGTAAGTATCTATGAGCATTATGTATCTATATGATAACATGAAGAATGATCCATCTGTGTCCATTGGATAATGTTACTAACATTAGAGGACGAATGTTTCTAAGGGGGGAAGGATGTAACACCCCATACCTTTTGGACCATAATTGATTGTATTAACATTTATGGAATTATGTAAACATGAGATTGCTGGGGTATTATACATTTAATTAGTTGGGCTGAATTAACATGTGCAATTGGGCCCAATTTAAGGCCCAAAAATTACCAAGAAGACATGGCCCAAAAGGGGAATTGACCAATTCTAATGTGACCCATTCTTGGTCAAATAATGGGGCTAAGGATAGACTTGAAGTGGGAGTATTTAAGGTGATAAAAATCAAATTTTTATTCCACAAAATCCACATGCCATTTTCTAGAATTTTCCACAATTCTCTCTACACTCAAACCCTAAGCCACCATTATCTTTGGACAAGATCACCCTTTTTCAAGCCTTGGTAAGTATTTATTTTTATTGTTTAATATATTATATGCATGTAATATGGTTTATATCATGTTGGTTATGTTGGTGAAGTGTGAGAAGTTCACTATGTGTAAAACTGTCTACTTTTGCAATCGAAAAAGGGTTTTGCCTTGAAAACTTGAAAATGGACTTGTGGTCTTGAAGGAGGTGAATTTGATGGATTAAATATCAATATTTATGATGTGTTTATGTCCCTAACTTTCTTTCTCCTTATGTATAACATTTGGAATTGTTGTTGTGAAATTTTGCATGGGATTGGTGACGTATTGAAAGAAAAATGAAGTTTGGTGATGTTTATGTGCATTGTGAAACCATGGCTGTTCGTTGGCATCTAAGATGATATAAAATATGTTAAGAGAAGTTTAGTTATGATCATGGACCATTTGTTACAAAAAAGGACCCAAAAGAGACCCATTTTGGCCAAAACGGGCACCCGCCCTCGCAGACGAAGCACCTGCGGGTGCACCTCAGCCTCATACGGGTGCAGGTGGCTTTACAGGTTAGGCCAGAACCCCATTTCGGTTTTTTTTGCATCTCTTTGACCCCCCAAAACCCTTATACCTTTTTTGGATGTGATTATCAACATATGGTACCTTTTGAATGACTTTAAAGGAGTATAACAGAGGTATTTTTAATGGTATCAATTATGGATTGTTGTTAATGTGTTATTGTGAAAGCTATCGGAGTGACTGGACGGAGAAAAGGTAACGTAGTGTTAATGAGGAAGTGTAAAGGGTAAACTTGGTGTGAAATGTTATTGGTTTATGATGTCTTGGTCAATGTGTGTAATGTTATGGTATTGTTGGTATGGTGATGCAATAAATGGTATTGTAAGAGGGAGAAATGATGTTATACGGCAGTCACGTAATTCATTGTCGTCGTATGCACTTGTAAGGTAGTTGGTTGTTAACATGCGCTTCGTTATGTACTTGTGTTGTAGAGTAACACGTAAGGAAGGAGCTGGATTATTGTATTCACATATAGGACTGTGTATTCATATTGAGAAGATAAGGTATGTAAGGTTACTCTTTCCGTATCCTTCTGCAACACATATAGTTCACATCGTCCTTGTACTTGTCCCATCCCAAAATGTTCCAAAGCATCTCATTCAGGTTTGATATACATATATTGTTGTCCACATGTTTCCTATTCATTGACCAATTGGCATTCATATGTCTCTTATCCATGGACTGAAGTTCCTAAGCTCTCATAATGTTGTAACTACTAAACGAAACCATCTCAAGGAAAGTAATGATGTAAAGAGAATCTATTCATTCTTGAATAGCATATCTAATATTGTTATGTTCCAATGTTTAAGTTACTAAAGTATCAATCTCATGAAGTAAAGGAGTGAAGTAATGTATATATGTGTGCTTCAAATAATGTCATGATCCTCGATGTATCAATCTCTCACAAGTAAAGGAATGTAGTATATATTATATTATGACCCACTAAGGTGGATGATCGGTAGTATATTATATTATGACCCACTAAGGTTGTAACACCTCGTACCTTCCTAACCCTACTTGACGACATTACATAATGTTTACTTAGGTGTCGAGAGCTATAAGCATGTATGTAGTAATGTTAATGATGAGAAAATTGAAATTTGGCCTCGTACATGTGATTAGCCTTCGTAAGAGGTGTTTTGTGATTTTTGTGGAGTATTTGTGGGGTTCAAAATGAGGCTAAGAGGACCTCCAAACAAAGTATATTAAGGGTAAGAAGTAAGATAAAGAATAGGACTTGAAGTATCTAACCAAATCCGCGAAGAAAAGTCAAAAAATGGAATTTTTTGAAAAACTAAGGCTAGAGTGCACCAGAGGGCGTGCCATGCCGCTCTGGGCTAAAATTTTTATCCCACAGGCAGCAAGCTGGCACGCCCAAGGGTTGGAAATTTCTTAAGTCCCAAGGGTGCCCGGGGACGTACCGAGCCGATTTTTGCCACGTTTCTTCTACAACCATGAGTATATACATGGAATGAATGAAATATTATATTGGAATGATAAAATTACTCGAGAACGAATTGGGCATCAAAATGACGATTTTACCCTTATGGTCAAAACAAGCCATACGTGGCTAGAATCACTTGTTTTTGGGATTGAGGCTACGGATATGACTAGCGTGAGTGGGAATATTGTTGTAACACGTATGAGATGATTTAAATATGAAAAATTATGGATTTTATTGGGTTGAGTGAATTGGGCTCAATAAGAGGCTCAAAATGAGAAGAAAACATGGGCCAAAATGGGTCAAAAGACCGCTTCTTGCCTTGACCTTCTAGAACACCACATTTAATGGCTAAGGATGGAATTAAAGACTTATAAAAGGGAACAAACAAATCAGATTTTATTCATTGGAAACTCTCATGCTTTCTAGATATTTCTCATCTATTTTTCTCTCAAACCCTAAGAATTCAAAGCCCACTTTTGGAGCAAGATCACCATTTTTCAAGCTTGGGTAAGTGATTATTGTTATGGATTAATATATTATATGCATGGGAGAGTATGTAAATCATGTTGGTTATGCTTGGAAGTGTTGAACATGGTACTTTGTGTTTTTGTAAAAGATTGGTGATCCATGAGATTTAAATTTGAAATATGACTTGTGACTTTGATGAAAGAGCATGGTATGGATAAAATATGAACATGTATGGTGTGATTTTGTTATTAAACTTGTTCTTTTTCTATAAGTGTAAATTATGGGATTTTGGCCAATATGTACTATGAAGTGTATTAAGGTGAATTGATGGATTATTTGTGATATGGTGTGGATGAGAAAGTGTAAAGGAGAAGTGTTGTGGTGAAATGCTATTGATTATCATGTATTGGTCAATGTATGGAATATTGTGGGATTATTGGTATGATAATTTCATCAATGGTATTGTCAAGGGGGAAATGACATTTTGAAGGCAAAAATGTAACTCATTGACGTTATATGCATTTGTAAGGTAGTTGGTGATTAATGTCAATTCCATTATGTATTTGTGTTGTAGAGTGAAACATAAAGAAGGAGCTGGACTATTATATACGCATCTAAGATTGTATATTCGTATTGAGAATACAAGGTATGTAAGGTTACTCTGTCCGTATCTTTCTGCGACAAATAGTACTCACATTGACATTACGCTTGTCCCATCCCGAAATATGCTAAGGTATCCTATATCCGATTATCAATGGTCATTATCACATAGTTCCTACTCATTGATCAATTGTGAACCTCATGTCTCATATTCATGGTTAATGTTCCAAAAGCTCAATAAGTTTATGTTCCAATATTCCAATAGTAATTATACTCATGTCTCTTGTTCATTGATTATTGTCCAATGGTTCCAAGGGTATTATGTTTCCAATAAGGCTATACTTCCAACAATGTTTATTTACATGTCTCTTACTCATTGGTTAATGATCCAAAGCTTCATATAAAGTTATGACTATCACTGTATCAATCTCAAAGTAATGAATAAAGTAATGTTTATTTACATGTCTCTTACTCATTGGTTAATGATCCAAAGCTTCATATAAGTTATGACTATCACTGTATCAATCTCAAAGTAATTAATAAAGTAATGCATATGTGGTCAATGATCAAGTATGGGTGGCAGCTTTGGGGGAAAAATGCCTAGCTCAAGCCGATCCCGAGATTGTTGGATCAGGGGGCAGTCCTAGAGGCATAAGACTAGCTCGGACCGATCCTGACAGGGGGCAGCTCTAGGGGTAATAACCTAGCTCGAGTCGAACCTGAAATGTTGGTTTATGGGTGGCAGCTCTAGAGGTAATAACCTAGCTCGAGTCGATCCTGATATATATTAATTCATGGGTGGCAGCTCTAGGGGCATAAGCCTAGCTCGAGCCGATCCCAACATAACAATATGTTATGTTAAAACCCACTGTTCAGTTGGGGCCGGGGTATCACAGGTCACAGGCAAAGATGAATAATCATAGAAGTAAAGATGCAAAGAAAGTAATGAAAGCAATATACATGGTTTCCAAAGTTCAGTATAATGACTTATCCATATTGATCATTCATTTGCATTTGAGTTCATCGACATATTTACTTATCATACAAGTTTCATATGGACTTACATACTCAGTACATTCTTCGTACTGACCCCTCTTGGGGGATTTACCTTACTTGCTGCAGGCGCAGGTACTAATAGGCCTCTACAGTATGTTGCCAGTTGGTGCGGATCATTGGTGAGCTCCAGTTAGTTCGGGGCTTCTCCGAGTCACAGTTGTACATATGTTTTGGTGTTGTACATGTTGTATAAAGCGGGGACTTGTCCCGACTTTTAATTCATTTTGGTCAATGCATCTGATAGAGGCTTTTGTAGATGTTTGTGGGTGTATAGATGTAAGATGGTTTATGTCATTTTGACTTGGTGGCCTCAACGGCCAAGTTACACATATGTATATATGTATATGTCCCATGTTCCATGTTTTTCGGTAATTCGCCTTTCATGTTCTTACGTAATGGTGGTGTTGCCTATGACATGCATATGAATGAATAGAAGCAAAGCTTGGTTCTCTCGGGACATGTCGGCTACGGGTGCCACTCCGTCCCGATGGAATTCGGGGCGTGACAAAGGTGGATGATCGGTATTATATTATGACCCACTGATAAGGTGGCTGATCGGTAGTATATTAATGGCCACTAACTAGTTGGATGAGCAGTAATGAAGATAGTTATAAAGATCAATGAAAGTATAGCCCTTGCATGAATATATATAAATATGAATGTGATTATAAGACTGATGATGATAAAAATGAACGATCAAGTAATGAGAATAATGGAAGTCATGAACATGGTTCCACATATTCAGAACGGAGGTTTATCCATATTGATTATTCTCTTACGCTTAATTTCATGGAAGTATTTATGTATCATACAGTTTCATATAGCCTTACATACTCAGTACATTCTTCGTACTGACGTCCCTTGTGGGACTTACCTTACCTGCTGCAAGCACAGGTGTTAGTAGACCTCCACAGTAGGCTGCGGATCATCTACGGATTATTGATGAGCTCCAGTTCAGTTTGGGGCTTTCCGAGTCACAGGCGTACATATGTTTTGGTATTGCGTACAGTATTGCATAAAGCGGGGACTTGTCCCGACTTTAGGCTTGGTTATGTATCTATTAAAGGCTTTGTAGACATATGTGGGAAGATGAAAGTAAAAGATGTATGTTCATTTTGACTTGATGGCCCTAATGGCCAAGTTTCATATATTGTACATGTTTTCCATTACTTCCGCTATTGGTCATTATTAGTTACATGGGATGGAATGATAGTCATACGTAAACATGCATATGAATGGACATGAGTAAAGATTGGTTCTGTCGGGCCTCAATGGCTTTGGGTGCCAGTCCGCCTCAATGGGATTTGGGGCGTGACACCCCCGCCTCTCTCTTTCCCTTGCTCTTTGTTCAAAATCCAAAAATCCAAATCTCTCTCTTCTCCGACGAACTTCAGAAGCTCAGACGAAGCTGGCACCGTATACAGTATTGCATAATCAAGTTCTTGATGGTTGAGTTGATAACTTGAATCGTTATTTTCTTTGTTAAATTTGTAATGTTCTGATTTCAAGATGGATTCATAATGAATTCATGTCGAGTATGATTTCTCCTATACTCATCTATTATCCCCAATCAATGGTAATCATAAATAGAATTTTATTAGTAATTAGGCATAGCATTTACTGATTCTTACTCTTTTATATTAGTATGCTATCATATGTGAAGGTTCCTAATTGTTACTAGCTAATTTTCCAATTATGATTCTGTATCTGTGCTCTTTGTATGCCTTGTGTCTGTAAAAGCCCCCAAATCTTCATGAACTATGTTTCAGTCTGATTTTGATGTCTATGGTTGAATACACGACCGAAACATTTTGAGGCTTCACTCCAAAAGCTCTTTCTTATATAAATGATTCTGATTTCTTGAATGAACTATCGTATTATAGAATAGCGTTTGTTATCAGTTCCCTTCCCTTTTCAAATTGATTCATGACAGTCTTTTACTTAATAAATTTTGGTAAATTGAATATTCTACTACTGCCTCAGATGATATTTTCCAACATTTTATGAAATTTGATTGCATTCACCTATTAATTGATGTGTGTAATTTTTTAATTAGCTCTAACTGATAATTAATAATCTTCTCTTATTTCACTTTGTGAGACAAACTTGGTGCTACTTGATTATCATGCTTGCAACCAACATGTGTTAACTTTTGAATTTTTCTAATTGTTTACTTGATTGATATCGTTGCCTTGTGTGGAAAATAAATGTAACACCCCGTACATTTTTGACCCTACTTGACAACTTTGAACAATGTTTACTTAGGTGTCGAGAGCCATAAGTATGTATTTTGTAGTGTCATTGATGAAACATTTGACATCGGGCCTAGTACATATGATTAGACCTTTGTAGGAGGTGTTTGTGACTTCGTGGAGCAATTGTGGGGTGAAAAAATGAGGCTTGGAGGACTTCCAAGCAATGGATATTAAGGTTAGGAGGTAAGCAAAAGATTTGAACTTGAAGGATCTAACCAAATCCGTAAAGAAAAGTCGAAGAAAGGAAAAAAAATCACATTTTGGGTGTGAGGCGAGCCTAGGGGCGTGCCAGGCCGCTTCTGGCCGAATTTTTTTTTGGCACAAGAAGCACTAGGGCGCGCCAGGCAGCGTGCTAGGCCGCCTATGCCCAAAATTTTTCTGGCATAGGCAGCATTGGGGCGAGCCAGGCGGTGTGCCAGGGTGCTTTTCGCCAAAATGTTTCTCCGACTATTATGACATATATAACACTTTTGAGTCATGGTATCATTACTCCATCTTAGTAGGACTACTCTTGAGTGCGTTTAGCATCCGGGTTGGGGTTAACTCTTCGTCACAGGTATTTTATCAAATTATACTCAAATAAGCTAAGAGTGGCTAGAATTTCTTCTTTTTGAAATTGAGGCTACGAACATGAAATTCGTGTGTGAATATTATCGAGACATTTATGGAATTATTTTAACATGAGATATATGGTGGATTATACATTGAATTTGGTGGGTTAAGTTAACATGTGCAATTGGGCTCAATTTAAGGCCCAAAAATGGAATAAAAGACATGGCCCAAAAGGGTAAATGACCCATTCTTCCATTTGACCAAGAAAATATGGAATTTAATGCCCAAGGATTGGCTAAGGATGACTTGAGTACTATATAAAGGCCAAAAATCAGATTTTTTATTCATTCTAACTCTCATGCCTTTCTAGACAATTACAAGATATTTTCTCTCAGACCCTAATAACCCTAGGCACTTCTTTGGGCAAGATCATCATTTTACAAGTTTGGATAAGTGATTATTCTTATGGATTAATATATTATATGCATGGGAGAGTATGTAGATCATGATGGTTATGTCTAAAAGTGTAAATAATGCATTTTTTCTTTTTGCTAAAAGCTGTGTCATCCATGGGATTTAAACTTGAAAGGAGACATGGGGTTTTGATGAAAGTGCATGGTACGGATGAAATATCAACATGTATGGTGTGGTTATGTTCCTTAACTTTTTATTTTTCTATGACTATAAATTTTTGGATTGTTGTCGATATGTTGTTATGAAGTGTATTGAGGTGACTTGATGGAGTAATTGTGATGTTGTGGTGACGGAGAAGTGTAAAGTATGAACTTGGTGTGACATGCTATTGGTTTATGATGTATTGGTCAATGTATGGAATGTTGTGGTATTGTTGGTATGATAATTCATAAATGGTATTGTCAAGGGGAAATTTCATGTTAAGGCAATCATGTAACTCATTATCGTTATATGCATTTGTAAGGTAGTTGGTGGTTAATGTAAACTCCGTTATGTACTTGTGTTATAGAGTGAAATGTAAGGACGGAGATGGACGATTGTATGCACATTTAAGATTGTATATTCATATTGGGAAGATAAGGTATGTAAGGTTATTCTATCCGTATCCTTCTGCAGCACATAGTAGTCGCATTGACATTTTATTTGTTCCATTCCGAAATGTTCTAAGGTATCCTATATCCGGTTACCAATTGTTATTATCATATATTTCCTACTCATTGATCAATTGTGATTCACATTTCTCATGTTCATTGACTAATGTTCCAAAGATCCCATGGTTCCAATAATGTTATGTTTCCAATAATGTTATGACTATCATTGTATCAATCTCAAAAGTAAAGAATGAAGTAATGCATATGTGGTTAATGATTGAGTATGGGTGGTAGCTTAGGGGGTGAAATCCTAGCTCAAGCCGATCCCAAGATTATTGGATCAGGGGGTAATCCTAGAGGTGTAAGCCTATCTCGGACCGAACCTGACAGGGGGTAGCTCTAGAGGTAAGAACCTAGCTCGAGCCGAACCTGATATGTTGGTTTATGGGTGGCAACTCTAGAGGTAATAACCTAGCTCGAGCCGAGCCCGATGTATTGATTCATGGGTGGTAGCTCTAGAGGCATAAGTCTAGCTCGAGCCAATCCCAACATAGCATTATGTTATGTTAAGACCCACTGATCAGTCGGGGCCCGGGTACATAGTGACACAAGTGATGATGAACAAACATAGAAGTAAAGAAGCAAAGAAAGTAATGAAAGCAATACCCATGGTTCCCAACGTACAAAATGGTGACTTATCCATATTGGTTATTCCTTTGTATTTGAGTTCATTGAAGTATTTTTGTGTCATACAGTTTCATACGAGCCTTACATACTCAGTACATTTTTTGTACTGACGTCCCTTGTGGGACTTACCTTACTTGGTGCAGGCACAGGTGCTAGTAGACCTCCACAGTAGGTTGCGGATCTTTTGCTGATCTTTGGTGAGCTCCAGTTGGTTCGGGGCTTTCCAGGTCTCATATGTACATTTGTTTTGGTACTGTAATGTTGTATAAAGTGGGGACTTGTCCCGACTTTAGGATGGTTATGTATATGCATCTGTTAGAGGCTTTGTAGACGGACATAGTGAGATGAATGAAAGAATGTATGTCCATGTTGACTTGATGGCCCTAATGGCCAAGTTTCTTATATGTATATATCACATGGTTCCATGACTTCCGCTAGTGACATCTTATATCTCTATGTGATGGTGCTGCTTATTGAGTGACATGCATATGAATAAACATGAGCAAAGATTGGTTCTCTCGGGCCTCATCGACTTCGGGTGCCAGTCCGCCCCGTTGGAATTTGGGGCATGACACTCTTAGTTGGAATCAAGTCCAAAATGATACGGGTGGGACAAGCTCCACAAGTACACGACCTTTCACACGAAGCCAAGCTCGGGAGTTACAAAAACTCCAAACCTTGTTCATGCAAATGGCCGTGTGTGAGTTGGTCATTGAGCCCCCAAAGGATCTAAATGTTTTAAGTGTGAAGTGGGACCTTGGAGTGTAATAAACTTACACTCCAAGGGGGCGGCAACCTAGAGAAGGGCAAACTAGTCTTTTTGGCTTCATTTTACCTTGTAATATAAATAGAACACATTAGGGTTATTTTGAGTGGTTCTTCCATTTTGACATTTGAATCACAAGACTTGTAACACTTAGGGTTCTCTTTCTCTCTCAAAACGGTCCACAAAGGAGAGAGATACTTGTGTTGTATCTTGGCTAGAAACAAGGATCTTGAGGTCATTGAGTTCCTCTTGGTCTAAGTAAGAACTTGGTGTTTATATTCAATAGTCTTAGGGTCCTTTCTTGATGTTAGGGTTCTTAGTCTCTTGAATATTATATGTCAAGTTATCTATCTTTTATTATCTTGTTGTTGTTGTCTTTGAGATCTTGAAGTCTAGTGAAGCCGGGTGGGGCTCTTTCGATTCACTAGCATTGTGTTCAACTTGTTAAATCTTGTGTTTGTTGGATTCTCTTGTTGTTGGTTGGCTGGATTTCGTGGTTGATTGCTGCATATTGTGTGTTGTGGACTTGATCTTGTATCATTTGGTATCAAAGCAAGACCGGTTGTGTTCCAACACAACCCATCTTGGGCTTGTTCTCGGATTAAACAAAACAAAAATAAAATTCTGAAATCTGTCCATTGAAGACAAAACCGAGAATGTTATTGTATGTTTAGATCTAGGTGTTATTTTGCTTGTTTAGTGTGTTTCTAGTGTTGGTTTCTTTCTCACCAACACTAAAGTGTCTAGATCTAAAAGTTGAGCTTAAAATATTGACCATTGTTGTGGTAACTTGAAAGGTGGACCGTAGGTTGTATGTTGTTGGTGACAATTGGTGGTTTTGTGTGATGTGCTTGAAGAAGTTGATGTTGTGTTCATGAAGGTGTTGAGATTGTTGAGATGTTCATCTTATAAACTTGTTCATCTTGTTGAAAGTTGAGTTCATGTTGTAAGACAAAAGTCATAAAGTTGTTGGTGAAGGAAGACTTGCACACATCTCTTCCAAGACTTGACAACCACTTTTCCTTAAAACACGGAACCTTGTTTTGTGGGATTAGCCTAGTCAAATCTTACCTTTTTGATTTTGAAAGGTTGAAAGACTACAAGACTTTTTACTTTCCCTCCAAAACACATTGTCATCTATAACAAGTTGTGTGAGTATTGAAAATTTCAGATTTGAGATAAAAAAAAAAAAAAAAAAAAAGAAGAAGCAAAAACGTGTGGGGCCACTTACATGCTGCCACGTCACTATAAGCTCAACTTTGGATATTCTTTTAGTTGCTAATTGTTGATTCTTGGTTTCCTTTACTTGGTTCTAGAACTAATTAACAAACTAGTACATTCCTACTAGGCTGTCGATTAGTCCTTTGAATCCGTTTGTTCGTGTCAACGATTACTTGAGTGCCTTTTATCTTTTGAATACGTTGCTGTTTTTTGGTTCTAGTCCGACAAGAATTCTTTGAGTCTTCAAACAAGAATCCACTCCGGATAAGAGCTTACTCATACCTTAAAGGAATTCACGGTTACTAGCCAATTTACAACACTTGTGGAACTCAAGCGTGTGGTGATCTAAAGAGTATAATACCTTGACAATGGAAGGGACCACGTCCCATAACGTGGATACTAATGCACTTGACTCTATGAGGGTCACTCTTGAGGCCGTTACCCGAACACTTGAAAGGTTGAATTCGGAATTTGGGGCCGTGAGAGGGGACTTGGCAGCAATCAAGGGAGAAGTGTTGACTATTAGTGGGAGATTAGAACAAGTGGAGAGTCAAAGGAACTCTCGTCCTTCTACTCCTCTACATGTCTCTACCAATGGGCATGATAGGACTTCCTCCGCAACCATCACCCCCGAAACAGTCCACCAAATGCTAAATGCACCCCAAGCTCCACTAAATGCCGCAAGCCAAACCACCTTTTTTCCTCCAAACCGTGACCCCACTAGACCAATACATTTCCAAGCTCCTCAAGTTCCACAAGAGGGATTTGGACGTCAAGTACCTCCACTAAATCCGAACCCTCCATTCCAAGCTCCATTAAACCAAAGGCCACAAAATCCAATTCCTTCGAATCAAAATGCCCAAGCCCGACCAGCCCCTTTTGAAGGATATGGTAGAGTATGAAGGATATGGAGCCTTTGATGATGCTTACATGAGGGAGGAGGAGATAAGAGGGGGTCGTGGAGATCCAAGGATATACCGAGGGTATGGAGATAGGGGAAACCGACACCAAGAGAGAGATGTAGGCATCAACACCATCAAGTTGAACCTACCCATCTTTAAAGGTGAAAGTGACCCCGAGGCCTACTTAGCTTGGGAATCGGCTTGTAACAAAGTTTTCCAAGTTAATGATATCTCGGAAGAAAAGAAGGGTTGCTATGCTATAGCTCATTTCGAGGGTTATGCTAACACTTGGTGGGAGTATGTCAAGCGGTTTGGTAATGAACTAATTGATGGGCAGCCACCACCGTGGTATCGGTTGAGGTACTTGATGAGGCAACGATACCTTCCCGAGAGATATCGCCATGAGTTGCTTGCTAGATTGTATGGCTTGCGTCAAGGTAACAAGAGTGTGATGGCATATTTTGATGAGTTTCAACAACTCATGTTGAAACTTGATCATCGTGGGGAGCAAATCAGTCACGACATCATCCGGTTCAAGTGTGGGTTGAACAAAGAGATCTCCACTCATTTAATCCTTCACAAGTTTGAAACCGTTGACGGTATTTTCCAAGCGGCTCTTGAGATTGAAAGAGAACTTAAAGAGAGATCATCCTTCAAGGCAAGGGGACAAGCCCCCTCGGGTTGGCCCAAAAACAAGGACCAACCCGCCACTACGAGGCTGCCCGAGCCCAAAACAGTCCCCAAATTCCCTCCAAAACCGGAGGCTCACAAGTATCCTAACCCAAAGGGATTCCAATGTTTCAAGTGCCAAGGTTGGGGGCATAAGGCCAATGAATGTCCAAACCGGCGCAATGTGATCCTACGGGAAGGGAGAGTGTATTACCTTGGTGAGGAGGTGGGTCCCGAAAGGGGAGAAGATGAGGCCGAGCCTCAAGATGGAGAGGAAACCGATGATGGACCACATGATGATGATGGTGATGATGGTGAAGATGTTTATCCGCAAGAAGGGGAGTGTGTGGTTCCAAACTTTGCGGTTAGGCGTGTCATGATTAGTACGGCAGTAGATGACCCAAGCCAAAGGGACAATCTCTTCCATACTAAATGTCTTGTAAAGGGGAGTGTGTGTACCTTGGTGATCGATAGTGGTAGTTGTACAAATGTTGTAAGTAATGCTATGGTAAACTTCTTGAAATTACCTACTACCCCGCACACTAGTCCTTACAAGTTACAATGGTTGAATGATTGTGGTGAATTAAGGGTCGCAAGGCAATGTGTGATACGGTTTAAGGTGGGAAACTACCACGATGAAGTGCTTTGTGATGTGATACCAATGCAAGCATGTCACTTGTTGCTAGGTAGACCATGGCAATATGATAGGTCTACCAAACACGATGGGAGGACCAATCGATATACACTTGAGAAGGATGGTCGAAAGGTTACACTTCACCCTCTTTCACATTCCCAAGTAAATGAGTGGCATCAAAGGATGAGAGAATTGAAGGAAAAGGGAAGGGAATCCGAAAAGGGGGAGAAGGGAGGGAATTCCGTAGGGGGGGCAGTGGGGTCATCCAAGGCTGCCTCAACGACAAAGGGGACGGGAAACATGGTGATGTTGGTTAGGAAGAAGGAACTCTTCGTGGATCATGATGAGGACACACCTATGTTACTCTTGGCTCATTGTTTTAATACTAACCCCACTAATTCTTCCATTTCTCCTTTGATTTCTTATGTGTTGCAGGATTATGAGGATGTATTTCCTAAGGAACTTCCGCAAGGATTGACCCCGCTTCGAGGAATTGAGCACCAAATTGACTTTGTGCCGGGATCACAATTGCCAAACAAGCCGGCTTATAGGAGCAACCCTACGGACACCAAGGAATTGCAACGTCAAGTTGAGGAGCTCCTCAACAAAGGGTATGTCAAGGAGAGCATGAGTCCGTGTGTGGTTCCGGTGCTATTAGTGCCCAAAAAGGATGGAATGTGGCGCATGTGTGTGGACTGCCGGGCCATCAACAAAATTACGGTAAAATATCGCCACCCTATTCCTCGGTTAGATGATATGCTAGATGAGTTGAATGGCTCATGTTTGTTTTCCAAGATTGATTTAAGGAGTGGCTATCACCAAATAAGAATGCAACCCGGTGATGAATAGAAAACCGCCTTCAAGACCAAGTTTGGTCTCTATGAATGGATGGTTATGCCATTCGGCCTAACAAATGCTCCAAGTACTTTTATGAGGCTAATGAATCATGTGATGAGGCCATTTATTGGAAAGTTTGTTGTTGTCTACTTTGATGATGTCTTGGTGTATAGTAAGTCTTTAGAAGAGCATGTGATGCATTTACAATGTGTGCTTGATGTCCTTAGAAAGGAAAAATTGTATGCAAATCTGGAAAAGTGCTCTTTTGGCGTTAATGAAGTTATTTTCTTGGGTTTTGTTGTTAGTTCAAGAGGGGTCGAAGTGGATGAATCCAAGATAAATGCTATCAAAAATTGGCCAACCCCACAAACCGTTGGAGAAGTAAGAAGCTTCCACGGGTTGGCTAGTTTTTATAGAAGGTTTGTCAAAGGATTTAGCACCATAGCAGTCCCCTTGACCGAGGTCATTCGGAAAGAACAACCCTTCAAGTGGGGTGTCGAGCAAGCTAAGGCATTTGAAGCCTTGAAAGCTATGCTCATCTCCGCACCCTTGTTACAATTGCCCAACTTTGATAAGACCTTCGAGGTCGAGTGCGATGCGAGTAAAGTAGGCATAGGGGCTGTTTTGATGCAAGAATTGAAACCCATTGCTTACTTTAGCGAAAAGCTCAAAGGAGCAACTCTAAACTACTCCACGTATGATTTAGAGTTGTATGCCTTGATTAGAGCCTTGGCCACTTGGCAACACTACTTATGGCCTAAGGAGTTCGTGATCCGAACGAACTATGAATCCTTAAAGCATCTTCGGGCCCAAGACAAGCTTAACAAACGGCATGCCAAATGGATTGAGTTCCTTGAGACCTTCCCTTATGTTATCCAATACAAAAGGGGTAAGGACAACGTAGTAGCCGATGCTTTGTCTAGAAAACATGTGCTTGTGTCCACTTTGTCAACAAAATTGATGGGTTTTGAGAGTTTAAGAGAGTTGTATCCCAAGGACCCTCACTTTGCTCCTATCTTTAGGGAATGCGAAGACTTGGGTAGGGACAAGTGGGGTTCGGCTAGGGGTTCAAATCCCTATGCCAAGTTTGATGGTTACTTATTTAAAGGTAGACGATTGTGTGTGCCTTCTAGCTCTTGGAGAGAGTTGTTTGTGAGGGAAGAACACGATGGCGGTCTAATGGGACATTTTGGGGTCGAAAAGACCCTCGGAATATTGGAGGAGCAATTCTATTGGCCCCAAATGCGCAAGGATGTGGCTAGGATTTGTGGCCAATGCGTAGAATGCAAGAGAGCCAAATCTCGACTCCTCCCTCATGGGTTGTACACCCCGCTGCCCACTCCTCTACGTCCTTGGCTTGATATATCTATGGACTTTGTGTTGGGGCTGCCAAGGACTCGACGAGGTCGGGATAGTATTTTTGTTGTAGTCGACCGGTTTTCTAAAATGGCGCACTTAATTTCTTGCTCTAAGTGTGATGATGCCCCTAGCATGGCCTCGTTATTTGTTGATAATGTTGTTAGATTGCATGGTGTCCCGAGGACCATTGTGAGTGATAGGGACTCTAAATTCCTAAGCCACTTTTGGAAGTCTATGTGGGGTAGGCTTGGTACCAAGTTGTTATTCTCTACGTCTTGCCACCCACAAACCGATGGCCAAATGGAAGTAGTAAATAGGACTTTGGGTGCTATGCTACGTTCCATGGTTAAGGGAAAAATGACTTCTTGGGAAGAGCACTTGCCATTGATTGAGTTTGCCTATAACCGTGTCATACACTCAAGTACGGGAATGACTCCCTTTGAGTGTGTATACGGCCTCAACCCCCTCACCCCTTTGGATTTAACGCCTTTGCCAAGTGATCTCATGATTAGCTTAGATGGAAGCAAGCGGGCAGATTCTATGAAGAAGTTACATGAGAAGGTGCGGCTTCAACTTGAGAAGAAAAACCAAGACCTGGCAAGGAGGGCAAACAAGGAAAGAAAGAAATTCATTCTTGAACCGGGAGATTGGGTGTGGGTGCATCTTCGGAAGGATCGGTTTCCATCTCAAAGAAAGTCCAAATTGATGCCTAGGGGTGACGGGCCTTTCCAAGTACTTGAGAGAATCAATGACAACGCCTACAAGATTGACCTTCCACCGGAATATCAAGTGCACCACACTTTCAATGTTTGTGATCTCTCTCTCGTGAGTGCGGTGGACGATGACCAAATGCTGAATTTGAGGTCAAATTCCTCTCAAGATGGAGAGGATGATACGGGTGGGACAAGCACCACAAGTACACGACCTTTCACACGAAGCCAAGCTCGGGAGTTACAAAAACTCCAAGCCTTGTTCATGCAAATGGCCGTGTGTGAGTTGGTCATTGAGCCCCCAAAGGATCTAAATGTTTTAAGTGTGAAGTGGGACCTTGTTACACTCCAAGGGGGCGGCAGCCTAGAGAAGGGCAAACTAGTCTTTTTGGCTTCATTTTACCTTGTAATATAAATAGAACACATTAGGGTTATTTTGAGTGGTTCTTCCATTTTGACATTTGAATCACAAGACTTGTAACACTTAGGGTTTTCTTTCTCTCTCAAAACAGTCCACAAAGGAGAGAGATACTTGTGTTGTATCTTGGCTAGAAACAAGGATCTTGAGGTCATTGAGTTCCTCTTGGTCTAAGTAAGAACTTGGTGTTTATATTCAATAGTCTTAGGGTCCTTTCTTGATGTTAGGGTTCTTAGTCTCTTGAATATTATATGTCAAGTTATCTATCTTTTATTATCTTGTTGTTGTTGTCTTTGAGATCTTGAAGTCTAGTGAAGCCGGGTGGGGCTCTTTCGATTCACTAGCATTGTGTTCAACTTGTTAAATCTTGTGTTTGTTGGATTCTCTTGTTGTTGGTTGGCTGGATTTCGTGGCTGATTGCTGCATATTGTGTGTTGTGGACTTGATCTTGTATCACAAAATGATAATTTGCTTCCTTAATCGTTTGTATAGCAATAGTACTTGCATAATTATGGAAATTTTAGCATGCTTTGACCTTGATTTTCCTTCCTTAATTCACTAAGGACAACCTTCTTTGTCGGGTTAATTATGGTAAACTTTGACCTATCTTCTATCTAATTGATTCAATTTGTAAGTTTGAGGATAAGAGTGCCACGACCCGAATCCCATTTGGGATGGACTGGCACCCAAAGCCATTGAGGTCCGAGAGAACAAATCTTTACTTATACCTTCGTATGCATGTCTCTATATGAATGGCATTCTATCTCGTGTCACTTATACAATATAACATACCAATGGCAGAAGTCATGGAAACATATGCTATATACAAGAAACTTGGCCGTTAGGGCCATCAAGTCGAAATGGACATACATCTCTTACATTCAGTTTCCCACATATGTCTACAAAGCCTCTAACAGATATGTACATAACCAACCTATAGTAGGGATGAGTCCCCGCTTTATACAACATTTACCATGCCCAAAACCAAAACCAATATACACATGAGACTCGGAAAGCCCCAAACCAACTGGAGCTCACCAATGACTGGCGAATGATCCGCAACCTACTGTGGAGGTCTACTAGCACCTGTGCTTGCAGCAAGTAAGGTAAGTCCCCCAAGGGGGTCAGTACGGGAAATGTACTGAGTATGTAAGGCTATAAGAAACTACATCATACATAAGAATGTCAATGGAATAAAATATGAGAGAATAGTCAATGTGGATAAACCATCATTTTATATGTGGAACCATGTACATTGCTTCTGTTATTGTCATTTCCGATCATTCATTCATATCCTTATCTTTTATGTAATATCTTTCATAATTACTTTCATTCAAGAGAATTGCCTTCACTCAAGAGACTTGCCTTCACTCAAGAGACTTGCCTCCAAGAGATTTATCTTTATTCAAGAGATTCTTCCATTCAAGAGATTTCTTTCTTTGCTTTTACGCTCATTATCATTATTATTAGTCTCTATCGGGGGTCATAATATAACATTCATCCACCTTATAGGTGGGTTATAAGATATAACATTCATCCACCTTATAGGTGGGTTATAAGATATAACATTCATCCACCTTATAGGTGGGTTATAATATATAACATTCATCCACCTTGTAGGTGAGTTATTAGATATAACAATATAACATTACTTCCTTCTCTTCCTTGCGAGATTAATACATTGGAGATCATGTCATTATTGGAAACACATAGATGCATTGCTTCATTCTTTTACGTTCATGAGGTTGATACGTTGATAGTAATAACATTATTAGAGCTTAGGAACATAAAATTATTTGAAACTTGGAAATATTAGTCAATGATTAAGAGACATATGAGTACAACATAGGGTAATCTGACATAAGCTCCTTTGAGACATTTCGGAATGGAATAAGTACGATGACAATGTGAACAATATGTGTTGCAGAAGGATACGGTAAGAGTAACCTTACATACCTTATCTTCCCAATATGAATATACAATCCTATACGTGAATACAATAGTCCAGCTCATTCCTTATGTTTCACTCTACAACATAAGTACATAACGGAACTTACGTTAACAACCAACTTTCTTACAAGTGCACAAGACGACAATGAGTTACATGTTTGCCTTAAAATGTCAATTTCCCCTTGAAAATACTATTGATGAAATTATCATACCAACAATACCACAACATGCCATACATTGGCCAAAGCATTACAAACCCATAGCATTTCACACCAAGTTTATCCTTTACGTTTCCTCATTAATACGACGTCACAAGTACTCCACCAAGTAACCCCAATACACTTCATAACAATATATCAACAACAATCCCACAATTTATACTTATAGAAAAAAAACAACTTAAGGAACATAATCACACCATTCATGTTAGTATCTCATCCACACCATGCACTTTCATTCAAACCTCAAGTCTTCATTCAATTTTAAATCACAAGGATTGCAGCACTTTTAGCAAAAAGCAAAAGTGCCCTATTCAACACCTTGACAACATAAAAATCATGATATATATACCATATTAAGCATATAATATATTAATACATGAGATTATACACTTACCAAAGCTTGCAAAGTGATGATCTTTACCAAAGAGAATGGTTGCCTTAGGGTTTGTGAAAGAAATATGTTTGGAAATATCTAGAAAGACATGTGTGTTATAATGAATAAAATCAGCATTTTGTGCCTTTATATAGTCCTCATGGTCATCCTTAGCCACACTTTAATCAATAATTGATTAGTCAAAGGAAGAATGGGTCATTTTGCCCTTTTGGGCCATGTCTTTTGTTCCAATTTGGGCTTTAAATTGAGCCCAATAACACATATCAACTTAGCCCATCAAATTCAATGTGTCATACTCCAATTATCTCATGTTTAAATAATTCCATAAATTTTACGACAATGTTTAACTCACGAGATTCATGTTCGTAGCCTCAATCTCAAAAATAAGAGATTCTAGCCACCCATGGCTTAATTGAACATAATTTGATAAAATACTTGTGGATGCCAAGTTCTCTATTTGCTTGAAGGAAAGAATGTGGATGTGCTTAAATGCTTTGTCTTCACCCTTGTATGCCTTTACACTTGATTCTTTCCTATACTACCTCTTTGCCTATGATGACATCCATGCTAGTTTTGGATTTGTTTTATGTAGAGGTAGGAAATTTGTTGGTTTTGTCCACTTGTATGAATGATAAGGCTAGATGGATCTTGTGGACATTAGAACCAATTGAGGCTCCACCCTTGGTGTGGTCTATTGAAGAGATAAAGAAGCAATTGTGTCTTATGGCTCCTAAGATGCAGTTAGTTTTACCTTGTGGATTATTTGATGCCATTAGGACCTTTGTAGTTTCCTTATCTCTTGGTGATTTAAATAGCCAAATCCTTTGTGCATATTTTAATAAGTTTTTAACATTTAATTCAAAGGATCCTTGGTTATATTGCAAGTATAAGCAACCTTGGCATGTTGAGATGATTTATTGCGCTAACCCTAACCCTCATGCCATTAGGAGTTTGTATTTGTTTGTCCTTTCTTTGGTTTTGCAAGGTTTGGATTCGAGGTCGAATCCTTTTCAAGAAGGGGAGGATGATACAAGACAAATGGCCATCATAACTTTTGATGCCATCATTCGTGGCCAACACGTGGAGAATCTGATTTTGGACACCTTGAAGGCCCGAGAGTATGCATGGGGAAGTCTTGAAGTCATTTTGGACACATAATAAAGCAAATTCGTGTGTGGAAGGTTGCTTGGAGGCTTGCCTTGATGACTACCCGAGGCTCCAAAGAATTGCAAGGGTTGAAGTGTGAAGAAGGAGTCCTTACACTCCGTGGACGCCCTTATTAAGGTTGTTTTGGTCTTATTATGCCTTTTCTTTACACTCCATAGGAGCCTCTTTTCATTAAGGGTAGTATGGTCATTTGATGTAATAGTTATAAATAGGCTTCATTAGTCTTATTTTTTTGGAGGGAGTTCATTATTTATATTTGAAAGACTTCTTCTTCTCTCTTTGAGAATGTAGTGTAGGGCTTGGAAAGGCTAAGTAGTGTAGGGCTTGGAAAAGCCATTATTGATCCTTGCTTAGAAACGGTGGCTGTAAGGCGGAGTTGATTCCCTTAGCAGTCACCATAAGAGTTTGGTGTTGTTATTGCGGGTCTTAGGGGTCTTATCGTTTGATACACGGTTTGGTTCCTATTTCTTGTAATCTCGTATGTCAAGCTATCTATCTTTTTGTAATCTTGTTAAGCTTGTGTTTATAATCTTGAAGTCTAGTGAAGCCG
Source organism: Capsicum rhomboideum (assembly GCA_031232105.1). Lineage (NCBI taxonomy): Eukaryota > Viridiplantae > Streptophyta > Magnoliopsida > Solanales > Solanaceae > Capsicum > Capsicum rhomboideum. Next base: position 61,840,565 of record CP124718.1, read on the forward strand.
TGTGGGGCTCTTTAGATTCACTAGCACTTGTTGTTCTTGTGATAGTTGTTCATCTTGTTGTTGTTGTTGAAATCTTGTGTTGTGGGTTTGATCTTGTATCACTTCTTCAAACCCTTGTGTTTTTCTCCGTTGCCTCTGATCTTCCATTTTCTGCGCAAAGGCCTGTATTCTAGCTATGTTAATGTCCCTGTTCAACGCAGCAATAGTGCAATCTCGAACCAAATATGGCTCCAGTCTGTCCACATACCGATGAACTCTATCGGTCATTGTAGCTATCACATTCGGAGCATATCGGGCCAAAGAGTTAAATCGAAGGCTATACTCTCCGACGCTCATATGGGAGCATAAGAGCGATACATTGATAACAAGTGCAACCATTTAGAGTAAGGAGACACTGTACAACCCTTTGGGGATAGGACGAGTGTTATGATAATATGAACAATAGATGCTGCAGAAGAATGAGGAAAAGAATAACCTTACATACCTTATCTTCCCAACACGTAACTACAATGATTCAGCTCCTTCCTTATGTGTTACTCTACAATACAAGTACATAATGGAGCGAACATTAACGGCTAGCTACATTATAAGTTCACAAGACGGTAAGTAGGTGTTTAACGGAAAGTAGAAACCATCCAACCTCCAAAATACATTGTGCATCACTCCCCCCTTCATTATACTACCAAATAACATTATTCCACCACATTACACTATAACTTACTTCTTTTGCAAAAAAACACCACCAAATCAGTCCACACACCACCAAAACAGTCCACAAACCAACATAAACGTTACAAACCGGTAGGATTACCTACCTAGTTTATCCTTTACATTTCCACTCCAACAAAACTCCATATATTCACCCCATAAGGTCACCATACTTCCTTCCATAGTAGAATACCAAAATCATTCCACAACAGTTCCAAAATTCAGTTTAACATTACAAAAGAGTATTCTCTTTTCACTACAAAAAACGTTCCATTTACTAACACATATAAACATTCCCATCAAGCCATACATAAAAGGAACGATTTAGGGGCAGAACCACACTTTAATATACTGAAATTTCATCATCATAACTTAATTTCTTCAACACCTTAAGCCCCTATACAAGTCCAAGCCACAAGGAAGACAAATTCATCAAAACTAACACAAGTGGACTTCCAACTAATTAAGGGACTGACCTATACATTTTAAACATAACCAACCTGATTTACACACTTTATTATACATATATTACATTAATATACAAGGGTAAACACTTACCAAGGCTTGCAAAGTGGAGGATTCACCCAAGAACCCTAGGGAATTTTGGGGCGGCTGATTGGGGTTTGAGAGAGGAGAGAGTGTTTTAATTTTCTGTTTTTGGAAAATGAAGTGAATGGATAAATGATCTGAATTTCAGCTCTTTATACTCCCTCTCAGCCACCTCTTTTAGCTCATTCTTATCCCATTTTTTGGTCAAAAATAGTCCAAGTAGGTGATGCACCTACTTGGCTATACAAGCTGTCCAAAACAGTCCACTTTCTCACTTTATTTCTACTTGGATCATGTCTTGTTGAGCCTGAATTAATAGTAGGTGTTGGGCTGGTCCTCTTTCCATTTTTATGTACTTACTTTGGGCCTCAATTGAGTCCATTAACTTATATCCAAATACAGCCCAATAGTTTAATTAGGTGATACACCTACTATCTTAATTAAGTCACGAAAGCACCTCGTTTATGTTCTCCCCTTTTCCCAACATCTTAATCCTTCTACCTTAATCCACCACTTAACTTTAACTTTACACTCAATTATGTCCTTATTATATCAAGTTTAAATACTTTTATCCATGCTAGGTTGATCGTATAAATTTTGAAAATGTACGGGGTGTTACATCCTCCCCCCCCTTAGGAACATTCGTCCTCGAATGGTAGTATCATCACTATTCAGCTTAAACGAGTTCAAGCTTAAGTTTAGTATTTATACTACCATATAACACTTATATATTTATATACTTACTTGTAATTGCTCCAATTCAGCATCTAAGGCTTCTACTTCGATTTCAAATAATTGAGGATACTTAGATTTCATCATTTCCTCAGCTTCCCATGTGATTTCTTCTACCTGTTGATACTCCAAAGCAATTTTACAGAAGCCACCTCTTTATTTCTTAACTTCTTAACTTGTCGATCCAGAATAGCAATAGGCACTTCTTCATAGGTGAGATCTTCCGTAATTTGTACATCTTCAGTAGGAGTAATATGAGATGGATCTCCTATGCACCTTCGAAGGATTGAGACGTGAAACACTGGATGAACTGTGGAGAGTTCTTGGGGTAGTTCCAACTTATATGCGACTTGGCCAAATCTTCGGATAATCTTATATGGTCCTATATAACGTGGACTTAGCTTTCCCTTTTTTCCAAATCTCATCACACCTTTCATTGGTGATACTTTCAAAAATACCCAATCACCTATAGCAAACTCTAGCCCCCTTCTTCTAACATCGGCATATGATTTGTGTCGACTTTGGGCTGTTCCTAGTCGTTGCTGTATCACCTTAACCTTTTCCATGGCTTGATGAACAAGGTCTGGTCCAAATAAAATAGTCTCACCTACCTCAAACCACCCAATCGGTGACCTACATTTTCTCCCGTATAAGGCTTCATACGGCGCCATTTTGATACTTGAATGATAGCTATTGTTGTAGGTGAACTCAATAAGAGGTAAATGATCATCCCAACTACCTTTAAAGTCTAATACACAAGCTCGCAGCATATCCTTAAGTGTCTGTATGGTGCGTTCTGCCTGTCCATTTGTTTGTGGGTGAAAAGTTGTACTTAAATTCACTTGAGTACCCAAGCTTCTCTGAAAAGACTTCCAAAAGTTTGTAGTAAATTGATCTCCCCTATCAGATATAATAGAAATTGGAATTTCGTGCAGTCGAACTATCTCTTTAACATACAACTGTGCATAATCTTCAGCTGTATAAGTGGTCTTGACTGGTAGGAAATGTGCTGACTTGGTAAGCCTGTCAACTATTACCCATATGGAATCAAATTTCCGCAGTGTACGAGGCAAACCTGTGATGAAATCCATGTTAATCATATCCCACTAATAGACTGGGAGATTTATACATTGCATATAACCTCCAGGCTTCTGATGCTCTACTTTTATTTGTTGACAATTTGGACATTGGGCTATAAATTCTGCAATATTCTTCTTCATATCACCCCACTAATATACTCCTTTCAGATCGTGGTACATTTTAGTTGATCCCGGATGAATAGAATACCTGGAATGATGTGCCTCTGTCATAATCCTTTGTCTTAACTCATCTACATTAGGTACACATAATCTGTTTTGACACTGAAGAACTCCTTCTTGTGTAAGCTCAAATGCCTTTGTCAAACCTTGTTGTACATTCTCCTTAAGCTGTGATAGAAAAGGGTCTGCATACTGCTTCTCTTTCACCTCAGCTACTAATGAAGATTCTGCCGCATTTTGCACAGGAACTCCTTCCTCTGGAGTTTCAAGAAGGCGAACCCCTAAGCTAGCTAATTGATGTAGATCCTTGATTAAGCCTTGTTTTCCCTTAAGCTGGCCATAAGTTTTCCCCATTGCCTTACGACTCAATGCATCAGCTACCACATTTGCCTTCCCCGGATGATATAAAATATCAATATCATAATCTTTCAATAGTTCAAGCCACCTCCGCTGCCTCAAATTTAGGTCCTTCTGCTTAAAGATATACTGTAAACTCTTATGGTCGGTATATATGTCAATATGAACCCCATACAAATAGTGGCGCCATATTTTTAAAGCAAATACCACTGCTGGTAACTCAAGATCATGTGTTGGATAATTTTTTTCATGTGGCCGCAATTGTCTTGAGGCATAAGCTATCACTTTACCATGCTGCATCAATACACATCCCAAGCCAACTCCTGAAGCATCACAATACACTGCATACCCTTCTGCGCCTTCTGGAAGTACCAATACGGGTGTAGAGGTCAACTTATTCTTCAGATCTTGGAAACTCTTCTCACATGCATCATTCCATTGAAACTTAGTTGCCTTGTGTGTTAGCTTTATTAAAGGTGCATCAATAGAAGAAAATCCTTCAACAAACCTTCAATAATAACCTGCCAACCCAAGGAAACTACGAATCTCTATAGGCGTTGTAGGTCTTGGCCAATTTTTCACAGCTTCTATTTTTTGAGTATCAACCCTTATTCCTTCATCAGATACAATATGACCCAAGAATGCTACAGATTTTAACCAAAATTCACATTTAGAGAACTTTGCATATAACTCACGGTCACGAAAAATCTGTAACACCTGTCGTAAGTGACTAGTATGGTCCTCTTTTGATCTTGAATAGACAAGAATATCATCTATAAACACTATCACGAACACGTCTAAAAACGGCTTGAACACCCTATTCATCAGATCCATAAAAGCTGCTGGTGCATTTGTTAGCCCGAAGGACATAACTAAAAACTCATAATGACCGTACCGTGTTTGAAAAGTTGTCTTGGGTATATCTTTCTCTCTGACCTTTACTTGATGGTAACCCGACCTTAAGTCAATCTTTGAGAAACATTTAGCACCTTGTAATTGGTCAAACAAATCGTCAACTCTAGGGAGGGGATATTTGTTCTTAATTATTACCTTGTTCAGTTGCCGATAATCAATACGCATTCTCAATGTGCCATCTTTCTTGCGTACAAATAACACTGGTGCACCCCAAGGGGACATACTAGGCCTTATGAATCCCTTGTCCAGCAAGTCTTTTAATTGTTCCTTCAATTCCCGTAACTCTGCTGGGGCCATTCTATATGGAGGAATAGAGATAGGTTGAGTATCTGGAATCACATCAATACCAAACTCTACTTCTCGTTCTGGAGGTAACCCCGAGAGATCTTCAGGAAATACATCAAGGAATTCATTTACCACTGGAACAGAATGAAGAGTCGGTGGTTCCACATCAATATCTTTCACCCTTACGAGGTGACATATGTGCCCCTTAGATATCAGTTTCTTCACCTTAAGATAAGAAATAAGCTTACCTTTTGGCGCTCCAACATTACCCTTCCACTCAAGGACTATCTCTTTTGGGAAATGAAAATATACCTTCTTTGTTCGGAAATCTACTGTGGCATAACAAGAAGCCAACCAATCCATACCCATTATAACATCAAAATCTACCATTTTTAGTTCGACAAGATCAGCCAACGTATCATGATCACAAACAGTTACTATACAATTACGATAGACTCTTTTAGCTACGATAGATTCACCAACTGGTGTAGATACTTCAAATGGCTTAGCTAATAATTCTGGTATTCTTCTGAATTTTTCAGCAATTAATGGAGTGACATACGATAGGGTAGCTCCCGGATCAATCAATGCATTTACATTATGTGAAAGATGGATAATGTACCTGTAACTACATTCGGAGAAGCCTCCGAATTTTAACGATCCGCTAAGGCATAGGTACGGTTCTGGACTCCACTAGAACTGGTTGCTCCTCTAGCACCTCTACCATGACCAGTAGGCTGTACACCTCTACCTAAGAAAGGGACCGACGATGATGATGCCACAGTGGATCCCCAGGTCGTACCATGCTTCCCGAGCCTCTTCGTGGACATTCCCTCATCATGTGCCCCGTCATGCCACCCCAATAACAAATATTCATCCCCAGCCGGCATTCACCTAAATGATATCATCTGTAATGCTGACACGGCGATCGAGAAAACCCTGTTGTCTGTGAACCATGACTGCCACTACTTTGCCAGGCTTGATTACCTCTAAACCCTCGGAATTGAGATGAAGTGCCTGCCGTGGAATGAGAAAATGATGGCCTAGGCGGTCTATTAAAACTCCAAGGCCTGAACTCTCCTTGGGATGCCATAGACTGTCCCATTGATCTAGCTCTCTTCGAGGGCCCTTCTTCAAACCCTTGTGTTCTTCTCCGTTGCCTCTAATCTTCCATTTTCTGCGCAAAGGCCTGTATTCTAGCTATGTTAATGTCCCTGTTCAATGCAGCAATAGTGCAATCTCGAACCAAATATGGCTTCAGTCTATCCACATACCGATGAACTCTATCGGTCATTGTAGCTATCACATTCGGAGCATATCGGGCCAAAGAGTTAAATCGAAGGCTATACTCTCGGACGCTCATGTTACCCTACCGCAAATTCAAGAATTGGTCCACACGAGCCTCTCGGACCTCATATGGTAGATAGTGATCAAGGAATGCCATTTTAAATTCTTCCCAACCAGCTGGGAGTGCATCAATACCCCTCGACCGTTTCCAATCTTCATACCATAAAATAGCCTCGCCCTTCAATCTATAGGCTGCAAGCTCAACCGTTTCCACACCGGACACATGCATAACCTCCAAAGCCTTTTGAATTTGATCTATAAAATCTTGAGGGTCCTCATTTGGATCTGATCCAGTGAATGTGGGAGGATCTAACTTCAGAAAATCCTGTGTCCGTCGACTAGCTACTCTAGCTGCACTATCATCACTTGTCGTTGGACCACCTTGTCCTTGAACTTGTGCAGCAACTATTCGGGTCAACATTTGTACTGCATTCTTTAAATCGTGGTCAGTAGTATTTATTGGTGGTTCTGCAGCTACTTCTCTTCCTCTTGACTCTTCTGACAATGGAAGAGTGGAAGCAGCTTGCGATACAAACTCATTTTCAGCTTCACCTTGATTAGCTTGTTTAAGTGGTGATTTACTGGTTCCTTCTCCGGCAGCCATGTCTACCTTCTTACTTTTACCCTTGTTTCTCCTTGTAAATGGCATTTTACTATATTGAGGAACAAAAAAAAAACATAAAACAAATTCAGTGATCAGATATGATTCCATCTACAACTTTAGCTCTACTACACGATCTAGGAAATGAAGAAAAGAAACAACTCCTAAATGTCCCGTAGCCTCCTACGTATAGATGTGGTGATACAAGATCAAGTATGTATCACAAGATTTCAGCAACACCAACAAGAAAACCCAACAAACACAAGATTAACAAGTAAGCAACAATGCTAGTGAATCGAAAGAGCCCCACACGGCTTCACTAGACTTCAAGATCTCAAAGACAACAACAACAAGATAATGAAAAGATAGATAACTTGACATATAATATTCAAGAGACTAAGAACCCTAACATCAAGAGAGGACCCTAAGACTATTGAATATAAACACCAAGCTCTTACTTGGACCAAGAGGAACTCAATGACCTCAAGACCCTAGTTTCTAGCCAAAACACAACACAAGCTTCCTTCTAGCAAGCTTGTGGCCGAATCTGCCTCTCAATGGAAGAGAGAGAGAAAGTGAAATATTACAAGTCTTTGTCTTGAAATTACAATGAGAAAACTAAGGCAAAATAATTCTAGGCTTGTCTATTTATATTACAAGCCAAATGAAAGACAAAAATGACCTTATGGGCCATGTGGAGCAGCCGGCCATGGAGTGTAAAAACATTACACTTCAAGGCCCATCTTCACACCTTAAAACATTTAGACCCTTAGGTGGTTCAATAACCAACTCACACACGGCCATTTGCATGAATACGGCTTGGAGTTTTTGTAACTCCCGAGCTTGACTTCGTGTGAATGGTCGGGTACTTGTTGGACAGCTTGTCCCACCCGTATCATCCTCTCCATCTTGAGAGGAATTTGGCCTCAAATTCAGCACTTGGTCGTCTTCAACCGCCTCCACGAGAGAAAGATCACAAACGTTAAAAGTGTGGTGCACTTGGTATTCCGGTGGAAGGTCAATCTTGTAGGCGTTGTCATTGATTTTCTCGAGCACTTGGAATGGACCATCACCCCTCGGCATCAATTTGGACTTTTTTTGGGATGGAAACCGATCCCTCCGAAGATGCACCCACACCCAATCTCCCGGTTCAAGGATGACTTTCTTTCTTCCCTTGTTGGCCCTCCTTGCCATGTCTTGGTTTTTCTTCTCAAGTTGAAGCCGCACCTTCTCATGTAACTTCTTCATAGAATCTGCCCGCTTGCTTCCTTCTAAGCTAATCATGAGATCACTTGGCAAAGGCGTTAAATCCAAAGGGGTGAGGGGGTTGAGGCCGTATACACACTCAAAGGGAGTCATTCCCGTACTTGAGTGTATGACACGGTTATATGCAAACTCAATCAATGGTAAGTGCTCCTCCCAAGAAGTCATTTTTCCCTTAACCATGGAACGTAGCATAGCACCCAAAGTCCTATTTACTACTTCCGTTTGGCCATCGGTTTGTGGGTGGCAAGAGGTAGAGAACAATAACTTGGTACCAAGCCTACCCCACATGGACTTCCAAAAGTGGCTTAGGAACTTAGAGTCCCTATCACTCACAATGGTCCTCGGGACACCATGCAATCTAACAACATTATCAACAAATAACGAGGCCACGCTAGGGGCGTCATCACACTTAGAGCAAGGAATAAAGTGCGCCATTTTAGAAAACCGGTCAACTACAACAAAGATACTATCCCGGCCTCGTCGAGTCCTTGGCAGCCCTAACACAAAGTCCATCGATATATCAAGCCAAGGACGTAGAGGAGTGGGCAGCGGGGTGTACAACCCATGAGGTAGGAGCCGAGATTTGGCTCTCTTGCATTCTACACATTGGCCACAAGTTCTAGTCACATCCTTGCGCATTTTGGGCCAATAGAATTGCTCCTCCAATATTCCGAGGGTCTTTTCGACCCCAAAATGACCCATTAGACCGCCATCATGTGCTTCCCTCACAAACAATTCTCTCCAAGAGCTAGAGGGTACACACAATCGTCTACCTTTAAATAAGTAACCATCAAACTTGGCATAGGGATTTGAACCCCTAGCCGAATCCCACTTGTCCCTACCCCATTCTTCGCATTCCCTAAAGATAGGAGCATAGTGAGGGTCCTTGGGATACAATTCTCTTAAACTCTCAAAACCCATCAACTCCGAAGACAAAGTGGCAACAAGCACATGCTTTCTAGACAATGCATCAGCAACAACATTCTCCTTCCCCCTTTTGTAATGAATTACATAAGGGAAAGTCTCAATAAACTCAATCCACTTAGCATGACGCCTATTCAACTTGTCTTGGCTCTTAAGGTGTTTCAACGATTCATGGTCCGTTCGTATCACAAACTCCTTAGGCCACAAATAATGTTGCCAATTGCCCAAGGCTCTAACAAGGGCGTACAACTCCAAATCATAAATCGAGTAATTAAGAGTTGCCCCTTTGAGTTTTTCACTAAAATAAGCGACGGGCTTGCCTTCTTGCATTAAAACAGCCCCGATGCCAACCTTACTAGCATCACACTCCACTTCAAACATTTTATCAAAATCGGGCAATTGTAACAAAGGCGCCGAGATGAGCATAGCTTTCAAGGCTTCAAAAGCCTTAGCTTGCTCATCACCCCACTTAAAGGGTTGGTCCTTTCTAATAACCTCAGTCAAGGGTGCTGCTATGGAGCTAAAACCTTTGACAAACCTCCTATAAAAGCTTGCTAATCCATGAAAACTTCGGATTTCTCCAATAGTTTTAGGGATTGGCCAACTTCGTATAGAGTCTATCTTGGATTCGTCCACTTCCACACCCTTTGAGCTCACGACAAAACCCAAGAAAATCACTTTATCAACACCAAAAGAACACTTCTCCATGTTGGCATACAACTTCTCCTTTCGGAGCACCTCAAACACACACCTCAAATGCATCACATGATCATCAATAGATTTACTATATACCAACACATCATCAAAGTAAACCACCACAAACTTCCCAATATAAGGCTTCATTACATGATTCATTAGCCTCATAAAGGTGCTAGGAGCATTGGTAAGGCCAAAGGGCATGACCAGCCACTCATATAGACCGAATTTGGTCTTGAATGCGGTCTTCCACTCATCACCGGGTTGCATGCGAATTTGGTGATAGCCACTCCTAAGATCCACCTTAGAAAACAAACAAGAGCCATGGAGCTCATCTAACATATCATCTAGTCTAGGGATTGGATGACGATACCTTATAGTGATTTTGTTGATGGCTCTACAATCGACGCACATGCGCCAAGTTCCGTCTTTCTTTGGTACCAAAAGCACCGGAACAGCACAAGGACTCATACTTTCTTTGATGTATCCCTTGTTGAGAAGTTCCTCAACTTGTCTCTCAAGCTCCTTAGTGTCCATGGGATTGCTCCTATAGGCTGGTTTGTTTGGAAGTTGTGAACCCAGCACCAAATCAATTTGGTGCTCAATTCCCCGAAGTGGGGGCAATCCTTGCGGAAGTTCTTTAGGAAATACATCTTCATAATCCTGCAACACACAAGAAATCAAAGGGGAAATGGAAGAATTAGCGGGGTTAGTATTTAAACAATGAGCCAAAAGCAACATAGGTGTGCCCACATCATGGTCCACGAAGAGTTCCTTCTTTCTAGCTAACATCACCATGTTTTCAGCCCCCTTTGAAGTTGAGGCAGTCACGGGTGACCCTACTGCCCCAACCACGGTTTCCCTTCCCTCTTCTTCTCTTTCGGATTTCTTCCCCTTTTCCTTCAACTCTCTCATCTTTTGGTGCCACTCATTTACTTGGGAGGGTGAAAGCGGGTGAAGTGTGACCTTTCGGCCATCCTTCTCAAGTGTATATCGATTGGTCCTCCCATCGTGTTTGGTAGACCTATCATATTGCCAAGGTCTACCTAACAACAAGTGACACGCTTGCATTGGTATCACGTCACAAAGCACTTCATCTTGGTAGTTTCCCACCTTAAAACGTATCATACATTGCCTTGTGACTTTTAGTTCACCACAGTCATTCAACCATTGTAGCTTGTAGGGACTAGTGTGCGGGGTAGTTGGTAACTTCAAGAAGTTAACCGTAGCCATACTAACAACATTTGTGCAACTACCACTATCAATCACCAAGGTGCACACACTTCCCTTTACAAGACATTTAGTATGGAATAGATTCTCCCTTTGACTAGGGTCATCTATCGCCTTACTAATCATGACGCGCCTAACCACAAAGTTGGGAACCACACACTCCCCTTCTTGAGGGTAAACATCTTCGCCCTCATCATCATGTGGCCCATTCTCGGGTTCCTCTCCATCTTGAGGCTCGGCCTCATCTTCACTCTTCTCAAGATCCACCTCTTCACCAAGGTAATACACCCTCCCTTCCCGAAGGATCACATTGCGTCGGTTTGGACACTCATTGGCTTTATGTCCCCAACCTTGGCACTTGAAACATTGGAATCCTTTTGGGTTAGGGTACTTGTGAGCTTCTTGTTTTGGAGGAAGTTTGGGGTCGGCTTTGGGCTCGGGCAGCCTTGGAAGGCTAGATTGCCCCTTGTTTTTGGACCAACCCGAGGGGGCTGGTACCCTTGCCTTAAACGACGACCTCTCCTTTAGCTCTTTTTCAACCTCAATAGCCGCTTGGAAAATACCCTCAACGGTATCAAACTTGTGAAGTGTCAAATGAGTGGAGATTTCCTTGTTCAATCCACACTTGAACCGGATGACATCATGACTGATTTGCTCCCCACGATGGTCAAGGTTTAACATGAGTTGTTGAAACTCATCAAAGTATGCCATCACACTTTTGTTACCTTGACGTAAGTTGTACAACCTTGCAAGCAATTCATGGCGATAACTCTCGGGGAGGTACCTTTGCCTCATCAAGTATCTCAATCGATACCAAGGTGGTGGCTGCCCGTCAACTAGTGCATTACCAAACCGCTTGACGTACTCCCACCAAGTGTTAGCATAACCCTCAAAGTGAGCTATAGCATAACTTCCTTTCTTTTCTTCCGAGAGATCATTAACTTGGAAGACTTTGTCACAAGCCGATTCCCAAGCTAAGTATGCCTCGGGGTCACTCTCACCCTTAAAGAGCGGTAGACTCAACTTGATGGTGTTGATGCCTACATCTCTCTCATGGTGTCGGTTTCCTCTTTCTTCATATCCACGGTATCTCCGTTGAACTCCTCTGCCCCCTCTCACCTCCTCCTCCCTCATGTAAGTATCATCAAAGGCCCCGTACCCTTCATACTCCTCCCTACCATACTCCTCAAGGTGGGCTGGTCGGTTTTGGTTATTTGGAATTTGATTTGGGGGTATTGGATTTTGTGGAGGTGGTGGTCTTTGGTTTAATGGAGCTTGGAATGGAAGGTTCGGATTTAGTGGTGGAATTTGACGTCCAAATCCCTCATGCGGGGTTTGGGAATTCTGGAAATGCGTTGGTCTATTGGGGTCACGGTTTGGAGGAAAATAGGTGGTTTGGCTTGCGGCATTTAGTGGAGCTTGGGGTGCATTTAGCATTTGGTGGACTGTTTCGGGGGTGATGGTTGCGGAGGAAGTCCTATCTTGTCCATTGGTTGAGACATGTAGAGGAGTAGAAGGACGAGAGTTCCTTTGACTCTCCACTTGTTCTAATCTCCCACTAATAGTCGACACTTCTCCCTTGATGGCTGCCAAGTCCCCTCTCACGGCCCCAAAGTCCGAATTCAACCTTTCAAGTGTCCGAGTAACGGCCTCAAGAGCGACCCTCATAGAGTCAAGTGCATTAGTATCCACGTTATGGGACGTGGCCCCTTCCATCGTCAAGGTATTATACTCTTTAGATCACCACACGCTTGAGTTCCACAAGTGTTGTAAATTGGCTAGTAACCGTGAATCCTTTAAGGTATGAGTAAGCTCTTATCCGGAGTGGATTCTTGTTTGAAGACTCAAAGAATTCTTGTAGGACTAGAACCAAAAACAACAACGTGTTCAAAAGATAAAAGCACTCAAGTAAACGTTGACACGAACAAACGAATTCAAAGGACTAATTGACAATCTAGTAGGACTATACTAGTTTGTTAACTAGTTCTAGAACCAAGTAAGGAAACTAAGAATGAACAATTAGAAACTAGAAAATTATCCAAAGTTGAGCTTAGGGATGACGTGGCAGCATGCAATTGGCCTTGGGCCCACACGTTTTTGTTTCTTCCTTGTTCTCTTTTTTTTTTTTTTTTTTTTTAATCTCAAATCTGAAATTTTTTCATACTCACACAACTTGTTTTAGATGACAATGTGTTTTGGAGGGAAAGTAAAAGTCTTGTAGTCTTTCAATCTTTTCAAACTCAAAAAAGGTGAAGTTTGACTAACTAGTCCCACAAAACAAGGCTCCTTGAATTAGGGAAGAGTGGTTGGCAAGACTAGGAAGTGATGGGTGCAAGTCTTTTCACCAACAACTTTATGACTTGTCTTGCAACTTGAACACAACAAGATGAACAAGATGAACAAGTTTTTAAAAGATGAACACCTCAACAACTTTTCATCCACTTCTTCAAGCACATAACACACAACCACCAATTTTTTTGTCATCAACAACATACAACTTTCGGCCACCTCAAGTCACCACAACAAGGATCAAGTTTTTTTTTTCAAGCTCAACTTTTAGATCTAGACACTTTAGTGTTGGTGAGAAAGAAACCAACACTAGAAACACACTAAACAAGCAAAATAACACCTAGATCTAAACATACAACATCATTCTCGGTTTTGGTCTACAATGGACAGATTTCAGAATTTTTTTTTTTTTTTTTGTTTAATCCAAGAACAAGCCCAAGATGGGTTGTGTTGGAACACAACCGGTCTTGCTTTGATACCAAATGATACAAGATCAAGTATGTATCACAAGATTTCAGCAACACCAACAAGAAAACCCAACAAATACAAGATTAACAAGTAAGCAACAATGCTAGTGAATCGAAAGAGCCCCACACGGCTTCACTAGACTTCAAGATCTCAAAGACAACAACAACAAGATAATGAAAAGATAGATAACTTGACATATAATATTCAAGAGACTAAGAACCCTAACATCAAGAGAGGACCCTAAGACTATTGAATATAAACACCAAGCTCTTACTTGGACCAAGAGGAACTCAATGACCTCAAGACCCTAGTTTCTAGCCAAAACACAACACAAGCTTCCTTCTAGCAAGCTTGTGGCCGAATCTGCCTCTCAATGGAAGAGAGAGAGAAAGTGAAATATTACAAGTCTTTGTCTTGAAATTACAATGAGAAAACTAAGGCAAAATAATTCTAGGCTTGTCTATTTATATTACAAGTCAAATGAAAGACAAAAATGACCTTATGGGCCATGTGGAGCAGCCGGCCATGGAGTGTAAAAACATTACACTTCAAGGCCCGTCTTCACACCTTAAAACATTTAGACCCTTAGGTGGTTCAATAACCAACTCACACACGGCCATTTGCATGAATACGGCTTGGAGTTTTTGTAACTCCCGAGCTTGACTTCGTGTGAATGGTCGGGTACTTGTTGGACAGCTTGTCCCACCCGTATCATGTGGTGCACAACACATCCATAAGCAAGACTCTACTCAGACACGGCTTTGTAGACAACCTAGGATGACCCGCTCTGATACCACTTTTGTCACGCCTCAAATCCCATTGGGATGGACATGGCACCCAAAGCCGTTAAGGACCGAGAGAACCATTCTATACGTTCACATATTTGTCGTCAATGGGCTAGCATTCAATCACTTATGGTTACAACATATCAATAATAGAAATCTAATAAGAACATTTATATAAACATGAGACATGGCTGTTGGAGCCATATGGTCAAAAAAGTACAACGTTTCTTCCTTTAACTATACAACGTCTACAAAGCCTCTACCAGATACATAACCAAACCTACAGTCGGGATGAGTCCCCGATTTATACATCTGCAATACAATACCAAAATCAACACATACATACAACTCGGAAAGCCCCGAAAGAACTGGAGCTCACCAATAATTCGCAGATAACCCGCAGCTTACTGTGGAGGTCTACTAGTATCTGTGCCTGCAGCAAGTAAGGTAAGTCCCCCAAGGGACATCAGTACGAAAGAATGTACTGAGTATGTAAGGCTATAAGTAACTGCATGAGATATAAAAACTTTAATGGAGTTAAGTACAAGTGAACGAACAGTATAAATAAACTACCATACAGTATATGTGTGGAATCATGTACATTGCTTTCTTTACTTTATTGTACTTTACTTTACTATACTGTACATCATCAATCATCAATCATATCATGCCTGGGCCCAACTGATCAGTGGAAAATAACAAAATAATCGGGATCGTCATCAATGCGGATGTTCCTTTCATCCCATGGGATACCACCTGTAATAATGGGATCGACATTCATGCGAGTGTTTCTTTCACTCCATGAGATACCACCCATTCTCAACGTTAACCATTGCACAATTACTCACATTACTTCATTCTTTAGATATAAGAGCGATACATTGATAACAAGTGCAACCATTTAGAGTAAGGAGACACTGTACAACCCTTTGGGGATAGGACGAGTGTTATGATAATATGAACAATAGATGCTGCAGAAGAATCAGGAAAAGAATAACCTTACATACCTTATCTTCCCAACACGTAACTACAATGATTCAGCTCCTTCCTTATGTGTTACTCTACAATACAAGTGCATAATGGAGCGAACATTAACGGCTAGCTACATTATAAGTTCACAAGACGGTAAGTAGGTGCTTAACGGAAAGTAGAAATCGTCCAACCTCCAAAATACATTGTGCATCACTCCACCCTTCATTATACTACCAAATAACATTATTCTACCACATTACACTATAACTTACTTCTTTTGCAAAAAAACACCACCAAATCAGTCCACACACCACCAAAACAGTCCACAAACCAACATAAACGTTACAAACCGGTAGGATTACCTACCTAGTTTATCCTTTACATTTCCACTCCAACGAAACTCCATATATTCACCCCATGAGGTCACCATACTTCCTTCCATAGTAGAATACCAAAATCATTCCACAACAGTTTCAAAATTCAGTTTAACATAACAAAAGAGTATTCTCTTTTCACTACAACAAACGTTCCATTTACCAACACATATAAACATTCCCATCAAGCCATACATAAAAGGAACGATTTAGGGGCAGAACTACACTTTAATATAATGAAATCTCATCATCATAACTTAATTTCTTCAACACCTTAAGCCCCTATACAAGTCCAAGCCACAAGGAAGACAAATTCATCAAAACTAACACAAGTGGACTTCCAACTAATTAAGGGACTGACCTATACATTTTAAACATAACCAACCTGATTTACAAACTTTATTATACATATATTACATTAATATACAAGGGTAAACACTTACCAAGGCCTGCAAAGTGGAGGATTCACCCAAGAACCCTAGGGAATTTTGGGGCGGCTGATTGGGGTTTGAGAGAGGAGAGAGTGTTTTAATTTTCTGTTTTTGGAAAATGAAGTGAATGGATAAATGAGCTGAATTTCATCTCTTTATACTCCCTCTCAGCCACCTCTTTTAGCTCATTCTTATCCCATTTTTTGGTCAAAAATAGTCCAAGTAGGTGATGCACCTACTTGGCTATACAAGTTGTCCAAAACAGTCCACTTTCTCACTTTATTTCTACTTGGATCATGTCTTGTTGGACCTGAATTAATAGTAGTTATTGGGCTGGTCCTCTTTCCATTTTTATGTACTTACTTTGGGCCTCAATTGAGGCCATTAACTTATATCCAAATGCAGCCCAATAGTTTAATTAGGTGATACACCTACTATCTTAATTAAGTCACAGAAGCACCTCGTTTATGTTCTCCCCTTTTTCCAACGTATTAATCCTTCTACCTTAATCCACCACTTAACTTTAACTTTACACTCAATTATGTCCTTATTATATCAAGTTTAAATACTTTTATCCATGCTAGTTTGATCGTATAAATTTGGAAAATGTACGGGGTGTTACACTTGCAAGATTTGGTAAGTATTTATTCTCATGGTTTAGTATATTATATTCTTAATATGGTGTATAAATCATGTTGGTTATGTTGGCAAAGTGTTGGACAGTTCACTATGTGTAAAACTGTCTATTTTTGCAATCAGAAAAAGGTTTTGCCTTGTAAACTTGAAAATGGACTTGTGGTCTTGAAGGATGTGAACTTGATGGATTCAATATTGAAATGTGAGATGTGATGATATCCTTAACTTATTTTATCCTTGTATATAATGTTTGGTATCGTTATTGCAAAATTGTGCATGGACTTGGTGGTGTATTAAAACAAAAATGTGGTTTTGGTGATGTTCATGTGTGTTGTGAAACCAGGGTTGTTTGTGGGCATACAAGTTGACCTAAAATATGTAAAGGGAAGATTATTCATGGCCATGGACCATTTATTACAAAAAATGACCCCAAAATCACCCCTGGAGGCTGAAACGGGCATCCACACTCGCGTCTGGAGCACCTGCGGGCGCAGATGCCAACGCAGGTGGCTCTGGACAAGGACAGAGGGGCCACTGCGGCCACATGTCATCCACCTGCCGATGAAGGTGGCTCCACAGCCCAGTCCAAAATTCCATTTAGTATGTTTTTGTCCCTCTTTGATCCCCGAAGCCTCCTATACCCTTCTTGGATGTAATTATCAACTTATGATACCTTTTTAATGACTTTAAGGGGTCGTTTGGAGGAATGTTGGATTAAATAAATTATGGATTGTTGTTAATGTGTTTTTATGAGATGACTTGATGGAGTAATTGTGACGTAATGATAATGAGGAAGCGTAAAGGGTAAACGTGGTGTGAAATGCTATTGGGTTATGATGTTTTGGTCAATGTGTGGAATGTTATGGTGTTGTTGGTATGGTAATGCAGTGGATTATATTGTAAAGGGTGAAATGACATTATATGGCAGTCATGTAGCTCATTGTCGTCTTGTGCAATTGTAAGGTAGTTAGTTGTTAACGTGAGCTCCGTTATGTATTTGTGTTGTAGAGTAAGACGTAAGAAAGGAGCTGGATTATTGTATTCACACATAGGACTGTGTATTCATATTGGGATGATAAGGTATGTAAGGTTACTCTTTCTGTATCCTTCTGCAGTAAATAGTGTTCACATTGTCATTGTACTTGTTCTATTCCGAAATGTTCTAAGGTATCTCATTTCAGGTTATCATCTATTGTTATTCACATATTCCTTATTCATTGATTAATTGTTATTCATGTGTCACATAATCGTGGACATGGTTCCAAAGTTCCAATAATGTTACGTTCTAAAGTTCCAATAATGACATGATCATCGAATGAACTATTGCAAAGATTTAAGAAGTAAGGTAATAAAGTCTCTATTCTTGGGTGGTATACCAGGGGTTAAAATACCTAGCATGGGTCTATCCCAATACCTCGGGTGGTATCCCAGGGGTGAAAATAAAAGCCTAGCATGTGTCAATCCCTCCACTACGGGTGGTATCCCAGGGGCAAAAGAAAAGCCTAGCATGGGTCGATCTCGAATAATTGTTGATTACCCACTGATCAGCTTGGGGCCCGGGCATTAAATGAGTGGAAGGATGAGTAATGAATGAAGGAGTGAGTGATGAATGAATGAATGAGCGTAAAATGAAAGAAAGTAATCAATGTAATGTACATGATTCCACACATACAGAATGGTGACTTATCCATATTGATTATTCACTTCAATATTCACTTGTATTTGATTCCATTAAAGTATTTATGTGCTATACCATTTCTTATGGCCTTAGATACTCAATACATTCTTCGTACTGACGTCCCTTGGGGGACTTACCTTACTTGTTGTAGGCACAGGTGCTAGTAGACCTCCACAATAGGCTGCGGATCATTTGTTAATCTTTGGTGAGCTCCAGTTGGTTCTAGGCCTTCCGAGTCACATGTGTATACTTGTTTGGTATTGTAACGTTGTATAAAGTGGGGACTTGTCCCGACTTTAGGATGGTTATGTATGTGCATCTGTTAGAGGCTTTGTAGACGTATGTGGGAATATGAATGTAAAGGATGTATGTCCATTTTGACTTGATGGCCCTATCGGCCAAGTTTCTGATATGTATATATTACATATTTCCATGACTTCCGCTATTAGCATCTTATATCTATACGTGATGGTGATATTTCTTGAATGACATGCATATGAATAGACATGGACGAAGATTGGTTCTCTCGGGCCTTATCGGCTTCTGGTGCCAGTCTGCCCCATTTGAATCAGAGGCGTGACAAAAGTGGTATCAGAGCAGGTCGACCTAAGGGTGTCTACAAAGCCGTGTCTGAGTAGATTCTTGCTTATGGATGTGTTGTGAACCACATTTATAAGTAGGAGGCTACGGAACATTTAGGAGTTGTTTCTTTTCTTCATTTCTAGATCATGCAATAGAGCCAATGTTGTAAGTGGAATCATATCTAACCATTGGACATGGTTTTCTTTTGTTTAGTAAAATGCCGATTACAAGATGAGGTAGAGGTAACAGTAAAAAGGTAGATATACTTGTCGGAGAAGGAACGAGTAGATCACCACCTGACCAAGCTAGTCAAGGTGGCCTGATGTCGAGTTTGTATCGCGGGCTTCCTCTACTTTTCCAGCTCCAGAAGAGCCGAGAAGGAGAGAAGAAGCTGGAAAACCACCTCTTAATGCTACTGAGAAGGATCTCAAAAATGCTGTGCAAATGTTGACTCAGATAGTTGTTGCACAGAGTTAAGGACGAGTTGGTCCAACAACAAGTGATGATGGTGCGGCTAGGGAAGCTAGTCGGTGGACACATGACTTTCTGAAATCAGACCCTCCCACATTCACTGGGTCAGATCTGAATAAAGATCCGCAAGACTTTATAGATTAAATTCAAAGGGCTTTAGATGTTATGCATGTGACCGGTATAGAAACAGTTGAGCTTGTGGCATAAAGATTGAAAGGAGAGGCAATATTGTGGTATGAAGATTGGAAGAAATCTCGTGGTATCGGTGCAAATCCACCTAATTGGGAAGAATTTAAAGCGGCATTCCTTGATCACTACCTTCCTTATGAGATCTGAGAGGCTCGTGCAAATCAGTTCTTAAATCTCCATCAAGGGAATCTGAGTGTCAGAGAATACAGTCTGCAATTTAATTCCTTGGCTTGATATGCTCCGAATGTAGTGGCCACAATGACATACAGAGTACATCGATATGTGGACAGATTGGAGCCATATTTGGTAAGGGACTGCGCTATTGACACGTTAAATAGAGATATGGATATAGCTAGAATTCAGGCTTTTGCACAAAAGATGGAGGAACAAAGGCAAAGAAGAAGGGTACACAAATCTGAACGAGGGTTGTCAAAGAGGGCTAGACCTATGGGCCAGTCCATGGTGTCCCAAGGAGAATCTAGGCCTCGGATGTTTCCTAGACCGCCTAGACCATCATTCTCTTATTCCACAACAGGCACTCAATCTCAATTTTGAGGGTTTAGAGGCAACCAGGTTGGGCAGAGTAGTGGGATTCGAGGTTCGCAGACCACTGGATTTTTTGGTCAGCCATGTCAGCACTGCAGACAGTTTTATTTAGGTAAATGCTGGCTTGGGACAAATGCTTGCTTTTGGTGTGGTATGACGGGCCATATAATGAGAGACTGCCCACGAAGACGCTTGGGTAGTATGGCGCGACCTGCGGGATCAACCATTTCATCATCATCATCTGTTCCTTCCCTAGGCAGTGGTGTACCACCTGCGGGTCGTGGAAGAGGTGCCAGAGGAGCAGCCAGTTCCAGTGGATCCCAGAATTGCACCTATGCTCTAGTGGACCAGCAAAATTTGGAGGCTTCTCCTGATGTCGTCACAGGTACATTATCCATATTTTCGTATAATGTATATGCATTGTCATATGTTACTCCATTGATTGTTGTGAAATTTGATAGAACACCAGAATTATTAACTAAGTCAATTGAAGTATCTACACCAGTTGGTGAATATATTGTTGCAAAAAGAGTATATCGTAATTGTATGGTAACTGTGTGTTGTCATGATACACTGGTGATACAAGACAAACGGCCATCATAACTTTTGATGCCACCATTCGTGGCCGACACATGGAGAATCTGATTTTGGACACCTTGAAGGCCCGAGAGTATGCATGGGGAAGTCATGAAGTCATTTTGGACACATAATAAAGCAAATTCGTGTGTGGAAGGTTGCTTGGAGGCTTTCCTTGATGACTACCCGAGGCTCCAAAGAATTGCAAGGGTTGAAGT
Source organism: Capsicum rhomboideum (assembly GCA_031232105.1). Taxonomy (NCBI): domain Eukaryota; kingdom Viridiplantae; phylum Streptophyta; class Magnoliopsida; order Solanales; family Solanaceae; genus Capsicum; species Capsicum rhomboideum. The sequence continues at coordinate 61,861,649 of CP124718.1, forward strand.
GTGAAGAAGGAGTCCTTACACTCCATGACCGCCCCTTATTAAGGGTGTTTTGGTCTTTTTGTGCCTTTTCTTTACACTCCATAGGAGCCTCTTTTCATTAAGGGTAGTTTGGTCATGTGATGTAATAGTTATAAATAGGCTTCATTAGTCTTATTTTCTAGTTAGTTCATGATGGATATTTGAAAGACTTCTTCTTCTCTCTTTGAGAATGTAGTGTAGGGCTTGGAAAGGCCAAGTAGTGTAGGGCTTGGAAAAGCCATTATTGATCCTTGCTTAGAAACGGTGGTTGTAAGGCGGAGTTGATTCCCTTAGCGGTCACCATAAGAGTTTGGTGTTGTTATTGCGGGTCTTAGGGGTCTTATCGTTTGATACACGGTTTGGTTCCTATTTCTTGTAATCTCGTATGTCAAGCTATCTATCTTTTTGTAATCTTGTTAAGCTTGTGTTTATAATCTTGAAGTCTAGTGAAGCCGTGTGGGGCTCTTTCGATTCACTAGCACTTGTTGTTCAACTTGTTGTTCCTGTGATAGTTGTTCATCTTGTTGTTGTTGCTGAAATCTTGTGTTGTGGGTTTGATCTTGTATCATTTGGTATCATAGCAAGGCTGGTTGTGTTCCTACACTACCAATCTTGGGCTATCTCGGTAAAAAAAAAATGAAATCTGTCAAAAAAAAAAAATGAAATCTATCAAAAAAAAAATAAAAAAAAATTTGTCCATCTTGTTGTCTTGGCCGAGAATAGTGATTGTGTGTTTAGATCTAGGTGTTATTTTACTTGTTTAGTGTGTTTCTAGTGTTGGTTTCTTTCTCACCAACACTAAAAGTGTCTAGATCTAAAGATGAGCTTATAATATTGACCATTGTTGTGGTGACTTGAAGTGGGCCGTAGGTTGTATCTTGTTGATGACCATTGGTGGTTTTTGTGTTATGTTCTTGAAGAAGTTGATGTTGTGTTCTTGAAGGTTGTTGTGGTGTTCATCTTGTTCTTCATCTATTCTTACAACTTAAGACAACAAAAGTTATAAAGTTGTTGGTTGTTGGTGAGAAGACTTGCACACATCTCTTCTTAGACTTGACAACCACTTTTCCTTAAAACAAGGAACCTTGTTTTGTGGGATTAGAATAGTCAAATCGTACCTTTTTGAGTTTGAAAAGTTGAAAAAAGAGTACAAGACTTTACTTTCCCTCCAAAACCCATTGTCATCCATGACAAGTTGTATTCATATTGAAATTTCAGATTCGTGATCGAAAATATATATATATATATATATATATTTTCGTGTGGGCCCAAGACCAATTGCATGCTGCCACATCACCATTAAGCTCAAATTTCAGATTCTAAGTTTCATTTCCTTGTTTCTTTAGTTTCATTTCTTGATTCTAGTACTAATTAACAACTAGTAATCACCTACTAGATTGTGAGTTGGTTTTTTTGAATCCGTTTTCTTCGTGTTCTTCGTTCTTTGTGTGCTTTTCTCATTTTGATTCGTTGAACTTCTTTGATTCAAGTTCATAAGTAGATCTTTTTGTTTTGTGTCTTGAGTCGATCAAACAATAATCTATTTCGGTCGCTAAGTAGTGATTGACACCTTATTAACTACCGGAGTATAAGCAACTTTCAATATTCGCCGCTCCAATTGTGAGGATCACAAAGGTGAGTGTATACGAGTGTTGGTGAGGTGCTTTTACTACTAATCTTGTTTGTTCATTTTGTAGGTACAAGGTGATATAAGGGGAACATATCTTGGTAGCCTCGTATTATTGTGACTACAACATGGGAGACTATGATTGTAGTGAGGGATTTTATGGCTACGATGATGTTGTAGATTATGGGGGCTATGAATATAGCCATGATCAAGACCTGGGCAGATTTGAGGGTTATGGTTTTGAGGGAGAACATGAGGTGAATGAAGTGTCAAGTTCTTATGATGAAGTTGGGGCATATGAGGAGTCTTACACTTCCCATTTCGAACCTCGAATTGGTGTAAGGTATAACCCCTCCCTTCGCAAAGCTTATGAGAGCCATGGTGAGAGTGCACGTGTGGAGAATGAAGATTCATATTCTTCACCTTGTAGTACATTTTATCAAGGTCGAAGCGGTGTGAATGGGTATACTAGCTATAGTGTAGGTTGTCCCATGAGAAGAAGAGAGAATACATCTCCAAGGCCGAGGGGTACTCATGTGCCCATGGGTTGTCCTAAACTCTACAATGTTGATCCTAGGACTTGTTCACTCCGAAAAGGTAAGCATTTCTGGGGTACCGGTCTGCCTCCTTGTGCTAGATGATTGGCGCCATAAGAACTACATCATGCCACCGATGGTTGATTACTTAGGGTTGTTTCGAGAACCTTTACTTGTTCCATATTCCTTGGATGGGTATAAGGTTACCGAGAGAGTGAGGATTGTTTTCACCCAATTTGAATACTATGAGGAGGTGTGGTACGATATCTTTCCCTTGACACCAGGTCATGTATGCTTGGGTGGCGATTGGTTTGCCCAATATAGAGTCCCAAATGTGCTAAATTGGCCTAAGGTTATAGTGGACCATTGGGGAAATTATCTCTTTACCTCAATTATTCCCAAACCGCAAGGAGATGTGATCACTTACTCCAAGCCGAATGATTATGAGAGACAAAAGATTGAGAGGAGTAAGGGTGTAAAGGTGGAAATTCGAGAGGGGAAAAAGGAGAGGTTGTGTGGAGTGAAGTGAGGGGGTTGCCACCAAATCATGCTAACTATGTTTGTCCTTTTCTTTCTAAGGACATTTGTGTAGGTACCAACATGGCAAGCGGAGAAGCACAAGGCCAAAGAGAAGTTGCTGCCGAAGCATGTGGGAAACCTTCACACCACGGAAAAGAAGAATTTACTCAAGAACCTCAAGGTAAAATCGCTTACTCTTACACTTTGGTGCATGTGAATGATAATTGCGTGGCTAGTTGCCCATTGAGTGTGAGTAGTAGCTTACCTATTTGTGAGTCTATTGATTCTTTGCCTCTTGATGATGATGTACATATTGTGAATGTGGATACACTAGTTGATCCTATTGATGACAAAATTGACTCTTCTTGTAAGATCAATTTATGTCCACCTAGTGTTGAAGCCAATGTGTTGAATGATGGTACATCATCTTGTGGGAATTGTGTTGATCAAATAAATAGGAGTGATCCCTTTAGTATGACCTCTAGTAAATGTTCTACTCTCTGTTTTGCTCATAGGGATAATCATGTGCTTGAAACATCTTTGATACTTGATAATGATCTTTTAGAGAATGGATTTGCATGTTCTATATCCTCTTCATGGATAGATCCTTCTCTCTTTAAGTACAATATCTTGTTTGAAGATGATGAGTTCACTCCTAAAGAACCTAGTGGTGAGAATGACGTTGAAGGTATAGCTTGTCTTGAAAGCTATAGCCTATATGCCAACCCACTATGGTGTAAAAACATTCCTCCTAAAGATGGAAATCTCTTCTTGGGAGATGAGAGTACTCTTAAGGGAAGGGAATGTGAGGTCTTGGAAAGGAATGATCAATTGGGTGATGATACTTTTGATTTGCTTGAATTCTTAAGAAACCCAATAAGTGATTTTTCCTTGAAAATTGATTGTGGTCGTGATCCTTTGTATGACACCCCACCCATGCTTGATGACTATAAGGATGAATTGCTTGCTTGTAAAGACTTAAGTAATAATTCCTTGGATTTTAGTGGTGGTATGTGTCTACTTGAGGGTACTTCCATAGAAAGGGAAGGTGTCCATTATTTGGAAATTACTTCTTCTACTATGTGTGACCTTATTGTTGAGAGTACTCATGGTGATGATGTTGAAACTGGTAGTGAGTACTCACATGAGGACACCTTAGTTGAACTTGACTTGAGTGATACCATTCTCCACTCTCTATTTGCTTTTGATGATATGTATGCTATTGTAGAGAGTATATCTTGTAGTTTGGGTGAAGCCTATAGGGAAAGGGAGTATTGTCTAGACCCATGTCTATGGCTACTCTTTCTATTTGACCCCGGTGCCAAATATAGAAATGGTGATGTTGGCACACCCAACTTGTTGCTTGGTCTACATGACAAGCAAAGTGTCATTCTTGAAAACCCGAGAGCAAAAGTGTCATTGTTTCCTTGGGGTAATGTTTCTAAATGTGCATCCTTGCTTGACACAATTGTGTTTAAATTACAAGAATCTCAACTTGTGGATGACAAGTTCTCTATTTGCTTGAAGGAAAGAATGTGGATGTGCTTAAATGCTTTGTCTTCACCCTTGTATGCCTTTACACTTGATTCTTTCCTATACTAACTCTTTGCCTATGATGACATCCATGCTTGTTTTGGATTTGTTTTATGTAGAGGTAGGAAATTTGTTGGTTTGTCCACTTGTATGAATGATAATGCTATATGGATCTTGTGGACATTAGAACCAATTGAGGCTTACCATGGTCTCTTGAAGAGATAAAGAAGCAATTGTGTCTTATGGCTCCTAAGATGAAGGTAGTTTTACCTTGTGGATTATTTGATGCCATTAGGACCTTTGTAACTTCCTTATATCTTGGTGATTTAAATAGCCAAATCCTTTGTGCATATTTTAATAAGTTTTTAATATTTAATTCAAAGGATCCTTGGTTATATTGCAAGTATAAGCAACCTTGGCATGTTGAGATGATTTATTGCGCTAACCCTAACCCTCATGCCATGAGGAGTTTGTATATGTTTGTCCTTTCTTTGGTTTTGCAAAGTTTGAATTCGTGGTCGAATCCTTTTCAAGAAGGGGAGGATGATACAAGACAAATGGCCATCATAACTTTTGATGCCACCATTCGTGGCCGACACATGGAGAATCTAATTTTGGACACCTTGAAGGCCCGAGAGTATGCATGGGGAAGTCATGAAGTCATTTTGGACACATAATAAAGCAAATTCGTGTGTGGAAGGTTGCTTGGAGGCTTTCCTTGATGACTACCCGAGGCTCCAAAGAATTGCAAGGGTTGAAGTGTGAAGAAGCAGTCCTTACACTCCATGACCGCCCCTTATTAAGGGTGTTTTGGTCTTTTTGTGCCTTTTCTTTACACTCCATAGGAGCCTCTTTTCATTAAGAGTAGTTTGGTCATGTGATGTAATAGTTATAAATAGGCTTCATTAGTCTTATTTTCTAGTTAGTTCATTATGGATATTTGAAAGACTTCTTCTTCTCTCTTTGAGAATGTAGTGTAGGGCTTGGAAAGGCCAAGTAGTGTAGGGCTTGGAAAAGCCATTATTGATCCTTGCTTAGAAACGGTGGTTGTAAGGCGGAGTTGATTCCCTTAGCGGTCACCATAAGAGTTTGGTGTTGTTATTGCGGGTCTTAGGGGTCTTATCGTTTGATACACGGTTTGGTTCCTATTTCTTGTAATCTCGTATGTCAAACTATCTATCCTTTTGTAATCTTGTTAAGCTTGTGTTTATAATCTTGAAGTCTAGTGAAGCCGTGTGGGGCTCTTTCGATTCACTAGGACTTGTTGTTCAACTTGTTGTTCTTGTGATAGTTGTTCATCTTGTTGTTGTTGCTGAAATCTTGTGTTGTGGGTTTGATCTTGTATCAACTGGCTAATCTTATTGAACTAGACATGGTGGATTTTGATGTCATAATGGGTATGGATTGGTTGGCTTCTTGTTATGCTACGATAGATTGCCGAGCTAAGAAAGTACATTTTCATTTTCCACAAATGAATGTTCTTGAACGGAAGGGTGATGTAGAAGCACCGAAAGGAAAATTTATTTCCTATCTGAAAGCAAGGAAAATGATTGCCAAGGGGTACATATGTCACTTAGTACGACTGAAAGATACTGATGTGGAACCACTAACTCCTCAGTTGGTTCCAGTGCTCAATGAATTTCCTGATGCATTTCCAGAGGATCTTCCATGTTTGCCCCCAGAATAGGAAATAGAATTTGGTATTGATGGGATTCTAGGTACTCAGTTTATCTCTATTCCCTCGTATAGAATGGCTCTAGCAGAATTGTGTGAATTGAAGGACCAATTGAAAGACTTGCTGGACAAGGGCTTCATCAGGCCTAGTATGTCCCCGTGGGGTGCACCAGTATTATTTGTACTGAAGAAAGATGGCACATTGAGAATGTGCATTGACTATCGGCAATTGAATAAGGTAACGATCAAAAACAAATATCTCCTCCCCAGAATTAATGATTTGTTTGATCAGTTACAGGGTGCCAAATGTTTTACAAAGATTGACTTGAGGTTAGGTTACCATCAAATCCGAGTTAGAGAAAAAGATGTACCCAAGACAGCTTTCCGAACACGGTATGACCATTATGAATTTTTAGTTATGTCATTTGGACTAACAAATGCACCAAATGTGTTCATGGATTTGATGAATAGGGTGTTTAAGCCATTTCTAGACGTGTTCGTGATGGTATTTATAGATGACATCCTGGTTTATTCAAGATCACAAGAGGACCATGCTAAGCACTTACGACAGGTGTTACAAATTCTTCGTGACCGTACGTTGTATGCGAAGTTCTCGAAATGTGAATTTTGGTTAAAATCCATAGCATTCTTTGATACAAGATCAAGTCCACAATATGAAGATTTCAGCAACAACAACAAGAAGACCAAACAAACACAAGATTAACAAGTTAAACAACAATGCTAGTGAATCGAAAGAGCCCCACACCGCTTCACTAGACTTCAAGATCTCAAACACAACAACAATGGCAAAAATCAGATTTTATTTCCACAAAGCACACATGCCATTCTAGACATTTCTACAAGATATTTCTTCAAGGCCTCAAACCCTAGCCATCTCTTTGGACAAGATCACTCATTTGCAAGTTTGGGTAAGTGATTATTCTTATGGATTAGTATATTATATGCATGGGAGAATATGTAGATCATGATGGTTATGTCTAAAAGTGTAGGTAATGCACTTTTGCTTTTTGTTAAAAGATGTGTCATCTAGGTGATTTAAACTTGAAAGGAGACATGGGGTTTTGATGAAAGTGCATGGTATGGATGAAGTATCAACATGTATGGTGTGGTTATGTTCCTTAACTTGTTATTTTTCTATGAGTATAAATTGTGGGATTGTTGTCGATATGTTGTTATGAAGTGTATTGAGGTGGCTTGATGGCGTAATTGGAATGATGTGTTGATGGAGATGTGTAAAGTATGAACTTGGTGTGACATGCTATTGGTTTATGATGTATTGGTCAATGTATGGAATGATGTGGTATTGTTGGTATGATAACTTCATAAATGGTATTGTCAAGGGGGAAATGACATTTTAAGGCAATCATGTAACTCATTGTCGTCATATGCATTTGAAAGGTAGTTGGTGGTTAATGTAAACTCCATTATGTACTTGTGTTGTAGAGTGAAACGTAAGGAAGGAGTTGGACTATTGTATTCACATTTAGGATTGTGTATTCATTTTGGAAAGATAAGGTATGTAAGGTTCCTCTTTCCGTATCCTTCTGCAGCACATAGTGTTCGCATTGTCATTGTACTTGTTCCATTCTGAAATGTTCTAAGGTATTTCATTTCAGGTTGTCATCCATTGTTAGTCACATGTTCCTCATTCATTGATCAAATGTTGCTCATGTGTTACATAATTTGCGGACATGTTCCAAAGTTCCAATAGTGTTATGTTCCAAAGCTTCAATAATATTATGAATATCATTGTATCAATCTCTCAAAAGTAAAGAAATAAAGTAATGCATAGTTGTTGGTTACAAGAGTATGGGTGGTAGCTTTAGAGGCATAAGCCTAGCTCAAGCCGATCCCGAGATTATTGGATCAAGGGGTTATAACACCCCGTATGTTTCCGAACCTAGTTAATTCCCGTAACATTCATGGAATTATTTGAACATGATAGGGTTGATTAATTATACATTAATTGGTTGGGCTTAAATAAGTCTTGTGCCATTGGGCCTAATTGAAGCCCAAAGATGGAGCAAAAGACATGGGCCAAAGGGTATTTGACCCATTCTTTCAATTGACCAAGTAAGGCCCTCATTTAATGTGGTGTATGTGGCTAAGGATGACTTAAGGGGACCATATAAAGCAAGAGAAAAATCAGATTTTTATTCAACACAATACACATGCCATTTTCTAGAATTTTCTCCAACATTTCTCTCTCACACAAACCCTAAGCAACTAGTCTCTTTGGATAAGATCATCATCTTGCAAGCTTTGGTAAGTATTTATTCTCATGGTTTACTATATGATACACTTAATATGATGTATAAATTATGTTGGTTATGTTGGCACGGCTTTGGACAGTCACTATGTGTGAAACAGTGTACTTTTGCTTAATCGGTAAAGGTTTTTGCCTTGTAAACTTGAAAATGGACTTGTGGTCTTGAATGAAGTGAACTTGATGGATTAAATATTGACATGTGAGATGTGAATATAGCCTTAACTTGTTTTATCCTTGTACATAATATTTGGAATTGTTATTACAAAATTGTGCATGGATTTGGTGGTGTATTGAAGGAAAAGTGTGGTTTTGGTGATGTTTATGTGCGTTGTGAAACCATGGCTGTTCGCTTGCATCTAAGATGATCTAAAATATGTTAAGAGAAGGTTAGTTATGATCATGGACCATTTATTACAAAAAAGGACCCAAAAGAGACCTTTTTTGGTCGAAACGGGCACCCGCCCTCGCAGACGAAGCACCTGCGGTCATACCTCAGCCACTTACGGGTGAAGGTGGCTTCGCAGGTCACCCCAGAGAGTCATTTCGTATGGTTTTGTCTCTCTTTGATCCCTGAAGGCCCCTATACCCTTTTTGGATGTAATTATCAACTTATGATACCTTTTTAATGACTTTAAGGGGGTCCTATGGAAGCATGTTGGATTATATTAATTATGCATTGTTGTTCATATGTTGTTATGAGGCAATTTGATGGAGTAAATGTGACGAAATGATAATGAGGAAGCATAAAGGGTAAACGTGGTGTGAAATGCTATTGGTATATAATGTCTTGGTCAATGTGTGGAATGTTATGGTGTTATTGGTATGATAATGCAGTGGATTGTATTATAAAGGGTAAAATGACGTTATATGGCAGTCATATAGCTCATTGTCATCTTGTACGCTTGTACGGTAACTAGTTGTTGATGTAAGCTCCGTTATGTACTTGTATTGTAGAGTGAAACGTAAGGAAGGAGATGGACTATTGTGTTCATATATAGGCTTGTGTATTCATACTTGGAAGTGTAAGGTTACTCTTTTTGTATCATTCTGCAGCATGTAGTATTCACCTTGTTATTGTACGTACTCATTTTCGAAATGTCCTAAGGCATCTCATTTTAGGTTTTCATCTATTGTTAATCATATATAACTTATTATTGATCTATTGTTATTCATGTGTCACCTAATTGTGGACATGGTTCCAAAGTTCCAATAATGTTATATTCGAAAGTTCCAATAACGACTTGATAATCGAATGAACTATTTCAAGGACTACGAAGTGAGGTAATGAAGTCTTTATTCTTGGGTGGTATCCTAGGGGTTAAAATACCTAGCATAGGTCGATCCCAATATCTCGGGTGGTATCCCAGGGGTGAAAAGAACACTTAGCATGTGTCAATCCTGCTACTACGGGTGGTATCCCAGGGGCAAAAGAAAAGCCTAGCATGGGTCGATCCCGAAAACTGTTGATTATCCACTGATCAGCATGGGGCTCGGGCATTGTAAGAATGGAAGGATGAGTAGTGAATGAAAAAGTGAGTGATGAACGAATGAATGAGCGTAAAAGTAAAGAATGTAATCCACGTAATGTACATATTTCCATACATATAGAATGGTGACTTATCCATATTGGTTATGCACTTATATTTGATTCCATTGAGGTATTTATGTATCATATAGTTTCTTATGGACTTACATACTCAGTACATTCTTCGTACTGACGTCCCTTGTGGGACTTACTTACGCTGCAGGTGCAGGTACAAGTAGACCTCTACAGTAAGCTGTGGGTCATCCACTGATCTTTGGTGAGCTCTAGTTGGTTCGGGGCTTTCCTAGTCATAGTTGTACATTGGTTTTGGTATTGTACATGTTGTATAAAGCGTGGACTTGTCCCGACTTTAGGATGGTTATGTATGTGCATTTGTTAGAGGCTTTTGTAGACATATGTGGGTACATGAATGTAAGAGACGTATGTCCATTTTGACTTGATGGCCCTAATGGCCAAGTTTCACGTATGTATGTATCACATGTTCCATGATTCCCGCTATTAGCATTTTATGTCCTTACGTGATGGTGATGTTTCTTATGGCATGCATATGAATGGACATGAGTAAAGATTGGTTCCTTCGGGCCTTATCGGCTTTGGGTGCCAGTCCTCCCCGTTGGAATTCGGGTTGTGACAAAAGTGGTATCAAAGCAGGTAATTCTAAGGGTGTCTACCAAGCCGTGTCTGAGTAGAGTCATACTTATCGATGTGTTGTGCACCACATTTATAAGTAGGAGGCTACAGGACATTTAGGAGTTGTTTTTGTTCTTCAATTCTTAGATCATGCATTAGAGCTAATATTGTAGTGGAATCATATCTAACCATTGGACTTGGTTTTCTTTTGTATATAGTAAAATTCTGATTACAAGACGAGGTAGAGGTAAAGGTAAGCAAGTAGATATACTTGCCGAAGAAGGACTAGTAGATCACCACCTGACCAAGCTAGTCAAGGTGGGGCTGACGCTGAGTTTGCATCGCTAGCTTCTTCTACCTTTCCAGCTCCAGAGGAGCCGAGAAGGAGAGAAGAACCTGCAGAAGCACCTGTTAATGTTACTGAGCAAGATCTCAAAAATGCAGTGCAAATGTTGACTCAGATAGTTGCTGCACAAAGTCAAGGATGAGCTAGTCCAACAACAAGTGATGATGGTGCGGCTAGGGCAGCTAGTCGGCAGACACAGGATTTTTTGAAATTAAACCCTCCCACATTCACTGGGTCAGATCTGAATGAAGATCCGCAAGAATTTATAGATCAAATTCAAAGGGCTTTAGATGTTATGCATGTGACTGGGGTAGAAACAGTTGAACTTGCTGCATATAGATTGAAAGGAAAGGCGATATTGTGGTATGAAGATTGGAAGAAATCTCGTGGTGTCGGTACAAATCCACCTAATTGGGAAGAATTTAAAGCTGCTTTCCTTGATCACTACCTTATGAGATCCGAGAGGCACGTGCGGATCAATTCTTGAATCTTTATCAAGGAAATCTGAGTGTCAGAGAATACAGTCTGCAATTTAGTTCTTTGGCTCGATATGCTCTGAATGTAGTGGCGATAATGACAGATAGAGTACATCGATATGTGGACAGATTAAAGCCATATTTGGTACGAGACTGTACTATTGTTGCTTTAAATCAAGATATAGATATAGCTAGAATTCAGGCCTTCGCCCAAAAGATGGAGGACCAAAGGCAAAGGAGAAGGGTACATGAATCTGAACGAGGACAGTCCAAAAGAGCTAGACCTATGGGATAGTCTATGGTGTCCCAAGGAAAATCTAGACCTCGGATGTTTCCGACCGCCTAGACCGTCATTCTCTTATTCCACAGCAGGCACTCAGGCTCAATTCTGAGGGTTTAAAGGTAGCAATGTTGGGCAGAGTAGTGGGATTCGAGATTCGCAGACCGCTGGATTTTCTCGTCAGCCATGTCAGCACCGTGGATGGTTTCATTTAGGTGAATGCCGGCTTGGGACAAATGTTTTTTTTTGGTGCGGTATGACGGGGCATATGATGAGAGACTGCCCACGAAGAGGCTTGGGTAATGTGGCGCAAACTGCGGGATCAACCATTGCATTATCATCATCGGTTCCTCCCCTCGACAGAGGTGTACAACCTGTGAGTCGTGGCAGAGGTGCAAGAGAAGCAGCCAGTTCTAGTGGAACTCAGAATCGTACTTATGCTCTAGTGGACCGGCAGAATTCAGAGGCTTTTCCTGATGTCGTCACAGGTACATTATCCATATTTTCATATAATGTATATGCATTGATTGATCCGGGTTCTACATTGTCATATGTTACTCCATTGATTGCTGCAAAATTTAAAAGAACACCGGAACTATTAACTAAGTCAATTGAAGTATCTACACCAGTTGGTGACTACATTATTGCAAAAAGAGTATATCGTAATTGTGTGGTAACTGTGTGTGATTATGATACACTGGCCGATCTTATTAAACTGGACATGGTGGATTTTGATGTCATAATGGGCATGGATTGGTTGGCTTCTTGTTATGCCACGATAGATTGCCGAGCTAAGAAAGTATATTTTCATTTTCCACAAACGAATGTTCTTGAATGGAAGGGTGATGTAGGGGCACCAAGAGGCAAATTTATTTCCTATCTTAGGGCTAGGAAAATGATATCCAAGGGGTATATATGCCACCTAGTGAGAGTGCATGATATTGATGCGAAACCACCAACTCCTCAATCAATTCCAGTGGTCAATGAGTATCTTGATGTATTTCCAGAAGATCTTACAGGTTTGCCCCCAGAACGGGAAATAGAATTTGGTATTGATGTAGTTCTAGGCACTCAGCCTATCTCTATTCCCCCATATAGAATGGCTCCAGCAGAATTACGTGAATTGAAGGAGCAATTGAAGGATTTCCTGGACAAGGGCTTCATCAGGCCTAGTATGTCCCCGTGGGGTGCACCGGTATTATTTGTATGGAAGAAAGATAGCACATTGAGAATGTGCATTGACTATTGACAATTGAATAAGGTAACGATCAAGAACAAATATACCCTCCTTTGAATTGACGATTTGTTTGATCAGTTACAGGGCGCCAAGTGTTTTTCAAAGATTGACTTGAGGTCGGGTTACCATCAAGTTAGAGTTAGAGAAACAGATGTACCCAAGACAGCTTTTCGAACACAGTATAACCATTATGAATTTTTAGTTATGTCATTTGGACTAACAACTGCACCAGCTGTGTTCATGGATTTGATGAATAGGGTGTTTAAGCTATTTCTAGATGTGTTCATGACGGTATTTATAGATGAAATCCTGGTTTATTCAAAGTCACAAGAGGACCATGCTAAGCACTTACGACAGGTGTTACAGACTCTTCGAGAGCGTAAGTTGTATGCGAAGTTCTCTAAGTGTGAATTTTGGTTGAAATCCTTAGCATTATTGGGTCACATTGTGTCAGATGAAGGGATTCGAGTTGATACACAAAAGATTGAGGTGGTAAAAAATTGTCCAAGACCTACGACGCCCATGGAAATTCGTAGCTTCCTGGGTTTAGCAGGTTATTATTGAAGATTTCTTGAAGGGTTTTCTTCCATTGCTGCACCTTTAACGAAGCTTACACACAAGGCAGTCAAATTTCAGTGGAATGATGCATGTGAGAAAAGTTTTCAAGAACTGAAAGATAAATTGACTTCTACACTGGTGTTAGTACTTTCGAAAGACACCGAAGATTATGCAGTATATTGTGATGCTTTCGAAATTGGCCTAGGGTGTGTATTGATGCAGCACGATAATGTAATAGAATATGCCCCACGACAGTTACGACCACACGAGAGAAACTATCCCACACACGATATTGAATTAGCAACGGTGGTATTTGCTTTAAAGATATGGCATCATTATTTGTATGGAGTTCATGTTGACATCTATACTGATCACAAAAGTTTACAGTATATCTTTAAGCAGAAGGAACTCAATTTGAGGCAAAGAAGGTGGCTTGAGCTATTGAATGATTATGATATTGATATCCTATATCATCCAGGAAAAGCAAATGTGGTAGTTGATGCATTGAGCCACAAGGCATTACGAGGCACTAGTGACCACTTGACAGAAAAGCAAGATTTAGTCAAAGATCTACATCAATTAGCCAGCTTGGGGGTTCGTCTTCTCCAATCCTCAGATGAAGGGGTTATTGTAAAAAATGCAGCTAAATCTTTATTGATAGCTGAGGTGAAAGAGAAGCAGTTTGCGGATCCTATGTTATTGCAGCTAAAGGAAAATGTACAACAGAGTCTGACTAAGGTCTTCGATCTTACACAAGAAGGGGTACTTCAATGCCAAGGTAGATTATGTGTACCGGATGTAGACGAGCTGAGGAAATGAATTATGATAGAGGCGCATCATTCGCAATATTCTATTCATCCGGGAGCTACCAAAATGTACCATGATTTGAAAGAAGTGTATTGGTGGGGAAATATGAAGAAGAACATTGCAGAATTTGTCGCCCAATGCCCGAATTGTCAACAAGTTAAAGTGGAGCATCAAAAACCTGGAGGTTATATGTAATGTATCAATCTTCCGGTCTGAAAATGGGTTATGATTAATATGGACTTCATCAAAGGTTTGCCTCGTACACTGCGGAAATTTGATTCTATATGGGTTATAGTTGACAGGCTTACCAAGTCAGCGCATTTCTTACCAGTCAAGACCACCTATGCAGCAGAATATTATGCAAGGTTGTATGTTAAAAAAATAGTGCAGTTACATGGGATTTCGATCTCCATTATATCAGACAGGAGAGCTCAGTTTACTGCGCATTTTTGGAGATGTTTTCAGGAGAGTTGGGGTACACAGGTGAATCTGAGTACAACTTTCCATCCTCAGACAGATGGACAAGCAGAACGTACTATCCAAACACTTGAAGATATGCTACGAGCGTGCACGTTAGATTTTCAAGGCAGTTGGGATGACCATTTGCCTCTTATTGAATTTGCTTACAACAATAGCTATCATTCAAGTATTAAAATGACACCTTATGAAGCTTTGTATGGAAGGAAATGTAGATCACCAATCGGATGATTTGAAGCGGGTGAAACTGCTTTACTTGGGCCAGATCTTGTTCATCAGGCTATGGAGAAAGTTAAAGTGATCCAACAGAGGCTACAAACGGCCCAAAGTCGACACAAGTCATATGCTGATGTTAGAAGAAGAGGGCTCGAATTCGCCAAAGGTGATTGGGTATTTTTGAAGGTGTCACTAATGAAAGGGGTAATGCTATTCGGAAAGAAAGGAAAATTGAGTCCACGTTAGATAGGCCCATATGAAATTATTAGAAGATTTAGGCAAGTTGTGTATGAGTTGGCACTACCCCAAGAACTCTCCATGGTTCATCCGGTATTTCATGTTTCGATGCTTCGAAAGTGTATAGGAGATCCATCTCTTTTTTCTCCCATTGACGATGTACAAGTTACAGAGGATCTTACCTATGAAGAGATACCTATTTCGATTCTGGATAGACAAGTGAAGAGGTTGAGGAATAAAGACGTAGCATCCATAAAGGTACTCTGGAGAAATCAACAAGTAGAAGAGATCACATGGGAAACTGAAGACATAATGAAATCCAAGTACCCTCATTTGTTTCAAAGGGAAGAAAAAGTTTAAGATACGAGATCGGAACAATGACAAGTAAGTATTTACAAGAATTAAGTATATATGTATAATAACATGATGAATTCTCCTAGACTTGCATTTTTTTAAATTGAATGATGTCGCTAACATTCGAGGACGAATGTTTCTAAGGGGGGAAGAATGTAACACCCCGTATGTTTCCAAACCTAATTAATTCCTGTAACATTCATGGAATTATTTGAACATGAGAGGGTTGATGAATTATACATTAATTGGCTGGGCTTAAATAAGTCTTGTGCCATTGGGCCCAATTGAAGCCCAAAGATGGAGAAAAAGACATGGCCCAAAGGGTATTTGACCCATTCTTTCAATTGACCAAGTAAGGCCCTCGTTTAATGTGGTGTATATGGCTAAGAATGACTTAAGGGGACCATATAAAGCAAGAGAAAAGTCATATTTTCATTCAACACAATACACATGCCATTTTCTAGAATTTTCTCCAACATTTCTCTCTCACACAAACCCTAAGCAACTAGTCTCTTTGGCCAAGATCATCATCTTGCAAGCTTTGGTAAGTATTTATTCTCATTGTTTACTATATTATACACTTAATATGATGTATAAATTATGTTGGTTATGTTGGCACAGTGTTGGACAGTCACTATGTGTGAAACAGTGTACTTTTGCTTAATCGGTAAAGGGTTTTGCCTTGTAAAATTGAAAATGGACTTGTGGTCTTGAATGAAGTGAACTTGATGGATTAAATATTGACATGTGATATGTGAATATAGCCTTAACTTATTTTATCCTTGTACATAATATTTGGAATTGTTATTGCAAAATTGTGCAGGGATTTGGTGGTGTATTGAAGGAAAAGTGTGGTTTTGGTGATGTTTATGTGCGTTGTGAAACCATGGATGTTAGTTGGCATATTAGATGATCTAAAATATGTTAATAGAAGGTTAGTTATGATCATGGACCATTTATTACAAAAAAGGACCCAAAAGAGACCTTTTTTGGCCAAAACGGGCACCCGCCCTCGCAGACGAAGCACCTTCGGGCGCAAGTGACTTCGCAGGTGCCTATGGACACTGCCAAAGGTCACCTGTGGGGACACCTCAGCCACCTTTGGGTGCAGGTGGCTTTTCAGGTCACCCCAGAGAGTCATTTCGTATGGTTTTGTCTCTCTTTGATCCCCGAAGGCCCCTATACCCTTTTTGGATGTAATTATCAACTTATGATACCTTTTTAATGACTTTAAGGGGGTCCTATGGAAGCATGTTGGATTATATTAATTATGAATTGTTGTTGATATGTTGTTATAAGGCAATTTGATGGAGTAAATGTGATGAAATGATAATGAGAAATCGTAAAGGGTAAACGTGGTGTGAAATGTTATTGGTATATGATGTCTTGATCAATGTGTGGAATGTTATGGTGTTGTTGGTATGATAATGCAGTGGATTGTATTATAAAGGGTAAAATGACGTTATATGGCATTCATATAGCTCATTGTTGTCTTGTACACTTGTACGGTAACTAGTTGTTGACGTAAGCTCCGTTATGTATTTGTATTGTAGAGTGAAACGTAAGGAACGAGCTGGACTATTGTGTTCATATATAGGCTTGTGTATTAATACTTGGAAGTGAAGGTATGTAAGGTTACTCTTTCCGTATCCTTCTGCAGCATGTAGTATTCACCTTGTTATTGTACGTACTCATTTTCGAAATGTCCTAAGGCATCTCATTTCAGGTTATCATCTATTGTTAATCATATATAACTTATTATTGATCTATTGTTATTCATGTGTCACCTAATTGTGGACATGGTTCCAAAGTTCCATTAATGTTATATTTGAAAGTTCCAATAACGACTTGATCATCGAATGAACTATTTCAAAGACTAAGAAGTGAGGTAATGAAGTCTCTATTCTTGGGTGGTATCCCAGGGGCAAAAGAAATGCCTAGCATGGGTCGATCCCGAAAACTGTTGATTACCCACAGATCAGCTTGGGGCCCGGGCATTGTAAGAATGGTAGGATGAGTAGTGAATGAAGAAGTGAGTGATGAATGAATGAATGAGCGTAAAAGTAAAAAACGTAATCCATGTAATGTACATATTTCCATACATATGAATGGACATGAGTAAAGATTGGTTCTCTCGGGCCTTATCAGCTTCGAGTGCCAGTCCGCCCCGTTGGAATTCGGGGTGTGACAAAAGTGGTATCAGAACAGGTCGTCTTAGGGGTGTCTACAAAGCCGTGTCTGAGTAGAGTCTTGCTTATGGATGTGTTGTACACCACATTTTTAAGTAGGAGGCTACGGGATATTTAAGAGTTGTTTCTTTTCTTCATTTCTAGATCGTGCAATAGAGCTAATGTGGTAAGTGGAATCGTATCTAATCATTGGAATTGATTCTCCTTGTTATAGTAATATGCCAATGACAAGACGAGGTAGAGGCAAAGGTAAGCTGGTAGATATGCTTGCTGGTGAAGGAATGAGCAAATCACCACCTGACCAAGCTAGTCAAGGTTGAGCTAACACTGAAATTGCATCATGGTCTTCTTCTACTTTTCCAGCTCCGGAAGAGCCAAGAGGTAGAGAAGTACCCGCAGAACCGCCAATGAATGCCACTAACTAGGATTTAAGAAATGCAGTGCATATGTCAACTCAGATAGTTGCTGCACAAAGTCAAGGACGAGCTGGTCCAACGGCAAATGAGGATGATGTGGCTAGAGTGGCGAGTCGCAGGACATAGGACTTTCTGAGATTTGACCCTCCTATATTCACTGGGTCAGATCCAAAAGTAGATCCACAGGACTTCGTGGATCAAATCCAGAGGGCTCTAGATGTTATGCACATGACTGGTGTTGAAATAGTTGAACTTGCGGCCTATAGATTGAAAGGTGAAGCTATATTGTGGTATGAAGACTAGAAAAGATCAAGGGGTATTGATGCTGTCACGACCCGAATCCCATTCTGGCCGGACTTGCACCCAGAGCCGATAAGGCCCGAGAGAACCAATCTTTGCTCATGTACTCTCATATGTATGTTCGCGTATGAATATCATTTTATCTCATGTAATTAAATATCAATGGCGGAAGTCACGGCAATATGTGCAATATATGAAACTTGACCGTTAGGGCCATTGAATCAAAATGAACGTACATCTTTTACTTTCATGATACCCCATATATGTCTACAAAACCTCTAATAGATACATGACCAAGTCTATACAATATTTACAAAATGCCAAAACCTAATGAACACATATGACTTGGGAAGCCCCGAAACAACTGGAGCTCACCAACCATCTGCGAATATCTCGTCACCTACTGCGGAGATCTACTAACACCTGTACCTGCAGCATATAAGGTAAGTCCCCCAAGAGGGGTCAGTACGAATAAAGTACTGAGTATGTAAGGCCATATGAAGCTATAACAACACATAAGTACTTACAAGAATTTAAGCGTAAGGGAATAATCAATATGGATATACCTCCGTCCTGAATATGTGGAACCATGTTCATTACTTCTATTATTTCATTACTTGGTCATTCAGTCGCATCATCATCATTCTTATCATAACCTTCATATTTATATATTCACGCAAGGAATATAGTCTCATCTCTTTTACACCTATCTTTATACTTGTTCACTCAACTAGTTAGTGATTCATAATATCTTATGGATTATCACCTTATAAGTAAGTATATAATACCGAGCCTCCACCTTTGGTGGGCTATAATATATAAGTATATAGTACCGGGCCTCCACCTTGGTGGGCTATAATAGATAAGTATATAGTACCGGGCCTCCACCTTGGTGGGCTATATATAAGTATATAGTACTGGGCCTCCACCTTGGTGGGCTATAATATATAAGTATAATACCGGGCCTCCACCTTTGGTGGGCTATAATAAATAATACCGGGCCTCCACCTTTGGTGGGCTATAATAACTAACATAGCATAATATTGGGATTGTTCCATCTTGAACTTATACCCTTTAGTTTGTGATCCATACTCAATAAAGCATAAAGTAACCATATGCACATTACTTCTTTACAATACCTTTTACTTTCCATAGTTATAAGAGTGACACATTAGAGATCATGACATTGATTGAAGCACACACTTATATACCCATACTCCTTTACTTCATGAGATTGACATCTTCACTTATGAGGAATAATTATATTAACTTGCACCTCACCTCTCTTATTACTCTTATGAGATTGGGACCCTTACTTGTGAGAGATTAACACCTTCACTTATAAGAGATTGATACTTCTACTTGTGTGAGGATGATACATTGAGGATTATGATAATATTAGAACACACATATATGCCTTACTTCACTTCCTTACCTTCAAGAGAGTGACACCTTTAATTGTGAGAGGTAGATATATTAACTTGCACATTACCTCTTCTTTATACGCATGAGATCTTATGAGATTAGTACCTTTACACTTGGGAGGGATTGGTACCAACATACTCATAATATTATTAGACTTTGGAACATGACATGATTGGAAAATGCTTTTCAAGAATAAATAGATTATCCTTACATCTTACTCTCTTTGGGATAGTTCTTTTAGAAATTTCAATGTTATGACAACTTTACTTGAAGCTTTGGATCATTAACCAATGAGTGAGAGACATGGGAATAAACATTGTGAGAAACATAACATTATTATAAACATAGCACTATTGGAACCATTTGACACTAATCAATGAACAAGAGACATGAGTATAACTACTATTGGAACTTTGGAACATAACCTTATTGGGCTTTCTGAACATTAACCATGAATATGAGACATGAGGTTCACAATTGATCAATGAGTAGGAACTATGTGATAATGACCATTGATAACCAGATATAGGATACCTTATCACATTACGGGATGGAACAAGTGTAACGTCAATGTGAATACTATTTGTTGCAGAAAGATATGGACAAAGTAACTTTACATACCTTATCTTTCCAATGTAAATATACAATCCAATATGTGAGCACGACAATCTCGCTCCTTTCTTACGTTTCACTCTACATCACAAGTATATAACGGAACCAACATTAACCACCAACTACCTTACAAATGCATATGATAACAATGAGTTATACCAATAATACCCCACTCATGCCATACATTGACCACAAACTACCTTTCAAGTGTATAAGACAACCATAAGTTACATGAGTCCCATATTCACCATTTATTCACCATTTACAATACCATTCATGGGCCTTTTCATGCCCATAGTACCATAACATTTTATACATTGACCACAACATCACATACCAATAGCATTTCACCACAAGGTTTCTCCTTTACACTTTCTCATAAGCATCATATCACAATTAATCCATCAAGTCACCTTAATACACCTCATATCACATATCAGCCAAAATCTCATAATATACACTTATAGAAAAATAACAAGTTTAAGACCATAATCACACCATACATGTTGATATTTTATCCATACCATGCTTTTTCATCCAAACTACAAGTCATAATTAAAGTTACAATCCCATGGATAACACATCTTTTTAACAAAAACCAAAAGTGCCATGTCCAACACTTCCAAGCATAACTAACATGATCTACATAAGTTCTCATGCTTCTAATATGTTAAAGTACAAGAATAATCACTTACCCAAGCTTGGAAGATGATGATCTTGTCCAAAAATTCCTTAGGGTTTGAAGAGCCACCAAAAGAGTTATCTTGAAAACTCTAGAAAATGAGAGAAAGTGATGTGTATGTCCAATGACTTAAAATATGATTTTCCCCACTTTTTATAGGCCTTTCATTCATGCTTATCTAGTCTCACATGTGTGTTTACTAGTGAATGGAAGAATGGGTCTTTTTCACCCATTGGACCATTCATTTTGGCTCCACTTTGGGCCTCAAATTGGCCCATTAACACATATATTATCTTGGCCCACCAAAATCAATGTGTAATCGATCATATATGAGTTACAACAATATTTCCACTCACGAAATTTATATTCGTAGCCTCAATCCCAAAAGTAAGCGATTCTAGCCACGTATGACCTATTTTGACCAAAAGGGTAAAATCGTCATTTCGATGTCAAATTATTTCACGAGCAATTTTATCATACCAATATAATATTTTACTCATTTCATGTATATGCTCATGGTTGTATAAGAAACATGGCAAAAATCGGCTTGGTACGTCCCCGGGTACCCTTGGGACTTAAGAAAATTTCCAACTTTGAAAAGTGGCCGAAACCATCCTGGCACGCACTTGGGCGCGCCATCTTGGTGCCTCTGGACTAAAAATTTTAGCACATAGTGGCGTGGCACGCCCTCTAGCGCGCCCCACACGTAGAATTTTTGAAAATTTCATTTTTCGACTTTTCTTCGCGGGTTTGGTTAGATACTTCATGTCCTATTCTTTAACTTACTTCTTACCCTTAATATCCTTTGTTTAGAGGTCCTCTTAGCCTCATTTTGAACCCCAAAAATGCTCCACGAAAGTCACAAAATACTTCCTACGAAGGGCTAATCACATGTACGAGGCCAAATTTCAATTTTTCCCATCGCTAACATTTCAAATTTCTTACTCATGGCATCTCGACACCTAAGTAACCATTATTCAACGTATTCAAGTAGGGTTGGGAAGGTACAGGGTGTTACATCCTTCCCCCCTTAGAAACATTCATCCTCGAATGTTAGTAACATTGTCTCAACGTAATAACTGAAGCCGGAAGTGAATCCTTCAATTATCACATACACACAGAATACTTGTAAAGACTTACTTATTATGACTCTAATTCCATATCCTGAACTTTGCGTTCATGTCCAAGACTTATGATTACTTTAGATTTCATTATTTCTTTGGTCTCCCTTGTGACTTCTCCCATGTGTTCGTTTCTCCTATTGTGCTTTTACGGAAGCTCCTTCTTTACTTCTTATTGCTTTCGCTTATCGAGCTAGAATAGTAAGCCGTACTTCATCACATATAAGATTTTTCCGTAACCGATGGATTTCCACTGGGAGCAACACGGGATAATCTCCTAGACACTTTAAAAGCATCTCATATGAGATACTGAATGAACTATAAAGAGTTCTTAGGATACTTCAAAGTTATATATGACTTGACCACATCCTTGAACCATCTTAGAAGGTACGCTATATATAACTAACTTCTCATGCTTAAACAGTACGGTTTGCTTGTTCCTCTGTCTGAAGACTTACATTCACTTGGGTTCCCAAAAACATCTCTACAACTGTATTAACTTGGTAAGCCTACCAATTATTACCCATATGGCATCACATTTATTTCTAACTAAAAAGAATCTCTACATAGCCTATAACCTTCAGATTCCAAGTACTTTACCTTTACTTGTTATCACTTCGATTACTGAAGTATAAATTTCGCAATATTTTTTTTCTTCATGTAATCCTGTCAATAACTCACTTCCAAATCATGGTACATATTGATTACTCCCTACTAAATAGCATATCCTGAATGGTGCGCTTTACCATAATGCATTTCTTTAGCTCATATATATATCCGATACATAAAATCTTCCTAACACTTCAATCCGTTGCCTATAATTAATGCACATTCTCGACGTGTCATCCCTCGTCGATACAATTTACACTAGTACACCCAACGGGGATAGACTAGTATCTTTCACATTAGTAGCCTTAACTTTGGTGTCTGACTAAGCGACATATGTTGTCTGACTAAGCGACATATGTACCCTTCCATTCAAGAAAATTCTTTGTAGAAAATGAAAATGTAATTTCTTTGCTCGGCAATCTATTGTGGCCTAACAAAAAGCCAACCAAGTCATACCCACTGTACCATTAAAATCTATCCTGTACATCTCAATAAAATTAGTCGATGTAATGTGATCACAACATTTACTATACAATTGCGACATACTCCTTTTAGCTATAATAAATTCACCAACTGGTGTGGACACCCCAACTAACTTGACTATTAACTCTAGTGTCTCTTCCAATTTTCCCGCAGTCAAATAGAGTAACATATGATAGGGTAAAACCCGGATCAATTGATGCATATTCATTAGGTAGAAATATAGATAACGTACCGGTCATTATGTCAAGGAGAGCCTCCGAATTCTGCTGATCCCGTAGGTTGTGTTATACTACACGTGGCCCTCTGTGGGCACTCTCGCTTCACGTGTCCTGGCTTTTTACACCAAAAGCAAACGTCCATCTCAAACCAGCAGTCACCTGAATGAAACTTTCTGCAGCGCTGGCATAGTTGACAAAAAGATCCCGCTGTCTGCGAACCATGTATTCCACTACTCTACCCAACCTGACTGCCTCTAGACCCTCGAAATGGAGGTGGAGTACCGCTGTGGGGTAAGAAAATGATGGTCTAGGTGGTCTAGGAAAAACCCAAGGCCTAAATCCTCCTTTGGACGCCATGAACTGTCCCATGGGTCTAGCCCGCTTTGATGGCCCTGCCTCAGATTCTTGTATCCTTCCCCTTTGCCTTTGATCCTCCATCTTTTGCGTGAAGGCTTGTATTCTGGCTATATCCATATCTTTATTTAACGCAACAATAGTACAGTCCCTTACCAAGTATGGCTGCAATCTGTCTACATACCGATGAACTCTATCGGCCATAGTCGCTACCATATTAGGAGCATATCTAGCCAACGAATTAAATCAAAGACTGTACTCCCTGACATTTATATTTCCTTGACGCAAATTTAAAAACTGATCCACACGAGCCTCGCGGACCTCATATGGAAGATAGTGATCAAGGAATGCCGCTCTGAATTCCTCCCAACTAGCTGGAGGTGTACTGATATTTCTGGATCGTTTCAAATTTTCGTACCATAATATAGCCTTTCCTTTCAGTCTATATGCTGCAAGCTCCACTGTTTCTACACTAGTCACATGCATAACATCTAGAGCCCTTTGAATTTGATCGATAAAGTCTTGCGGGTCTTCATTAAGATCGGACCCGATAAATGTGGGAGGATCCAATTTCAAGAAATCCTGTGTCCGCCGACTAGCTATCCTAGCCACACCATCCTCACTTGTCACTGGACCAACTCGTCCTTGACTCTGAGCAATAACTATCCGAGTCAATATTTGCACTGCATTTCTCAAGTCCTGTAACTCCCGCCTAGTAACATGAACAGGCGATTCTGGGGATACGTCCCTCCTTTGTGGTCTCCCAGGAGAAGGGGGAGGAGAAGGTGCCCGTGATGTAAACTCAGTTTCAACCCCATATTGACTAACTGGGTTAGGTGGTGATTTACTAGTTCCTTCTCGCGCTTGCATATCTACCTGCTTATCTTTGCCCATACCTTGTCTTGTAATCGACATTTTACTATATCAAAGAAAACCAATTACAATGGTCAGATATAATCCCACCTATGACAATAGCTCTATTGCACAATCTAGAATAAAGAAATAAAATAACTACTAAATGTCCCGTAGCCTCCTACTTATAAATGTGGCGCGCAACACATCCATAAGCAAGACTCTACTCAGACACGGCTTTGTAGACACCCTTAGAACGACCTGCTCTGATACCAATTTTGTCACAACCTGAATCCTATTCGGGCCGGACTGGCACCTGGAGCCAATAAGGCCCGAGAAAACCAATCTTTGCTCATGTACTGTCATATGTATGTTCGCGTATAAATATCATTTTATCTCATGTAATTAAATATCAATGGCGGAAGTCACAGCAATATGTGCAATAAATGAAACCTGGCCGTTAGGGCCATTGCATCAAAATGAACGTACATCTTTTACTTTCATGATACCCCACATATGTCTACAAAGCCTCTAATAGATACATGACCATTGTTTATACAATATTTACAAAATGCCAAAACCTAATGAACACATGTGACTTGGGAAGCCCCGAAGCAACTGGAGCTCACCAACCATCTGCGAATATCTCGTCACCTACTGCGGAGATCTACTAACACCTGTGCCTGCAGCATGTAAGGTTATTCCCCCAAGAGGGGTCAGTACGAATAAAGTACTGAGTATGTAAGGCCATATGAAACTATAACAACACATAAGTACTTACAAGAATTTAAGCGTAAGGGAATAATCAATATGGATATACCTCCGTCCTGAATATGTGGAACCATGTTCATTACTTCTATTATTTCATTACTTGGTCATTCAGTCGCATCATCATCATTCTTATCATAACCTTCATATTTATATATTCACGCAAGGAATATAGTCTCATCTCTTTTACACCTATCTTTATCAGTGTTCACTCAACTAGTTAGTGATTCATAATACCTTATGGATCATCACCTTATAAGGCTTTAATAACTAACATAGCATAATATTGGGATTGTTCCATCTTGAACTTATACCCTTTAGTTTGTGATCCATACTCAATAAAGCATAAAGTAACCATATGCACATTACTTCTTTACAATACCTTTTACTTTCCATAGTTATAAAAGTGACACATTAGAGATCATGACATTGATTGAAGCACACACTTATATACCCATACTCCTTTACTTCATGAGATTGACATCTTCACTTATGAGGAATAATTATATTAACTTGCACCTCACCTCTCTTATTACTCTTATGAGATTGGGACCCTTACTTGTGAGAGATTAACACCTTCACTTATAAGAGATTGATACTTTTACTTGTGTGAGGATGATACATTGAGGATTATGATAATATTAGAACACACATATATGCCTTACTTCACTTCCTTACCTTCAAGAGAGTGACACCTTTAATTGTGAGAGGTAGATATATTAACTTGCACATTACCTCTTCTTTATACGCATGAGATCTTATGAGATTAGTACCTTTACACTTGGGAGGGATTGGTACCAACATACTCATAATATTATTAGACTTTGGAACATGACATGATTGGAAAATGCTTTTCAAGAATAAATAGATTATCCTTACATCTTACTCTCTTTGGGATAGTTCTTTTAGAAATTTCAATGTTATGACAACTTTACTTGAAGCTTTGGATCATTAACCAATGAGTGAGAGACATGGGAATAAACATTGTGAGAAACATAACATTATTATAAACATAGCACTATTGGAACCATTGGACACTAATCAATGAACAGGAGATATGAGTATAACCACTATTGGAACTTTGGAACATAACCTTATTGGGCCTTCGGAACATTAACCACGAATATGAGACATGAGGTTCACAACTGATCAATAAGTAGGAACTATGTGATAATGACCATTGATAACCTGATATGGGATACCTTATCACATTACGGGATGGAACAAGTGTAACGTCAATGTGAATACTATTTGCTGTAGAAAGATACGGATAAAGTAACCTTACATACCTTATCTTTCCAATGTAAATATACAATCCAATATGTGAGCACGACAATCCCGCTCCTTCCTTACGTTTCACTCTACATCACAAGTATATAACGGAACCAACATTAACCGCCAACTACCTTACAAATGCATATGACAACAATGAGTTACATATTTATCTTTAAAATGTCATTTCCTTCTCTACAATACCATTTACGGCATTGTCATACCAATAATACCCCATTCATGCCATACATTGACCACAAACTACATTTCAAGTGTATAAGACAACCATAAGTTACATGAGTCCCATATTCACCCTTTACCATACCATTCATGGTCCTTTTCATCCCCATAATACCATAACATTTTATACATTGACCACAACATCACATACCAATAGCATTTCACCACAAGGTTTCTCCTTTACACTTTCTCATAAGCACCATATCACAATTAATCCATCAAGTCACCTTAATACACCTCATATCACATATCAGCCAAAATCTCATAATATACACTTATAGAAAAATAACAAGTTTAAGACCATAATCACACCATACATGTTGATATTTTATCCATACCATGCTTTTTCATCCAAACCACAAGTCATAATTCAAGTTACAATCCCATGGATAACACATCTTTTTAACAAAAACCAAAAGTGCCATGTCCAACACTTCCAAGCATAACCAACATTATTTACATAAGTTCTCATGCTTCTAATATGTTAAAGTACAAGAATAATCACTTACCCAATCTTGGAAGATGATGATCTTGTCCAAAAATTCCTTAGGGTTTGAAGAGCCGCCAAAAGAGTTATCTTGAAAACTCTAGAAAATGAGAGAAAGTGATGTGTATGTCCAATGACTTAAAATCTGATTTTCCCCCTTTTTATAGGCATTGCATTCATGCTTATCTAGTCTCACATGTGTGTTTACTAGTCAATGGAAGAATGGGTCTTTTTTACCCATTGGACCATTCATTTTGGCTCCACTTTGGGCCTCAAATTGGCCCATTAACACATATATTATCTTGGCCCACCAAAATCAATGTGTAATCCATCATATGCGTGTTACAATGATATTCCCACTCACGAGATTTATATTCGTAGCCTCAATCCCAAAAGTAAGCGATTCTAGCCACGTATGACCTATTTTGACCAAAAGGGTAAAATCGTTATTTTGATGTCAAATTAGTTCATGAGTAATTTTATCATACCAATATAATATTTTACTCATTTCATGTATATGCTCATGGTTGTAGAAGAAACGTGGCAAAAATCGGCTTGGTACGTCCCCGGGCACCCTTGGGACTTAAGAAAATTTCCAACTTTGAAAAGTGGCCAAAACCAGCCTAGCACGCCCTTGGGCGGCCAGCTTGCTGCCTCTGGACTAAAAATTTTAGCCCAGAGCGGCGTGTCACGCCCTACACTTAGAATTTTCAAAAATTTCATTTTTTGACTTTTTTTCGCTAGTTTGATTAGATACTTCAAGTCCTATTCTTTAACTTACTTCTTACCCTTAATATCCTTTGTTTAGAGTTCCTCTTAGCCTCATTTTGAACCCTACAAATTCTCCATGAAAGTCACAAAATACTTCCTACAAAGGGCTAATCACATGTATGAGGCCAAATTTCAATTTTTCTCATCGCTAACATTACAAATTTCTTACTCATGGCATCTCAACACCTAAGTAACCATTATTCAACGTCGTCAAGTAGGGTTGGGAAGGTACGGGGTGTTACAGATGCACTTCCAGCTAGTTGGGAAGAATTTAAAATGGAATTCCTTGATCATTACCTCCCATATGAGATCCGGGAGACACGTGCAGACCAGTTTCTAAATCTACGTCAAGGGAACATGAGTGTTAGAGAATATAGTATTCAATTTAATTTCTTGGCCCGATATACTCCGAATGTAGTGGCCACAATGACAGACAGAGTCCATCGATATGTGGACAGATTAGATCCATATTTGGTAAGGTACTGCACCATTGCTGCCTTGAACAAAGATATGGACATAGCCAGAATACAGGCCTTCACACAGAAAATGGAGGATCAGAGATAGAGAAGAAGGGTACATGAATATGAAAGAGGACAGTCCAAAAGAGCTAGACCTATGGGGCAGTCTATGGCGTCCCAAGGAGAATCTAGGACTCGGATGTTTCCTACACCGTCTACACCATCATTCTCCTATTCCACAGCAGGCACTCACTCTCACTTTCGAGGGTTTAGAGGCAGTCAATCTGGGCAGAGTAGTGGAATTCACGAATCGCAGGCAGCAGGATTTTCTCATCAGCAATGTTAGTATTGTGGGCGTACTCATTTAGGTACATGTCAGTTAGGGACGAATGATTGCTTTTGGTGAGGTATGACGGGGCACATGATGAAAGAGTGTCCCCCAGAGGAGCATGGGTGGTATAGCACGACCTACGGGATCAGCCGTTGCGTCTTTATCATCGGTTCCTTCTTTAGGCCGAGGTGTGCAGTCTGTTGGTCATGGTAGAGGTGCTAGAGGAGCATCCAGTACTAGTGGAGTCCAGAATCGTACTTATGCTCTAGTGGACCGGCAGAACTCGGAGGCTTCTCCTGATGTTGTCACAGGTACATTATCCATATTTTCGTATAATGTATACGCAATGATTGATCCGGGTTCTACATTGTCATATGTTACTCCATTGATTGCTACAAAATTTAAAAGAACGCCGAAATTATTAATTAAGTCAATTGAAGTATCTACACCAATCGGTGAATATATTATTGCAAAAAGAGTATATCGTAATTGTGTGGTAACTGTGTGTGGTCATGATACACTGGCTGATCCTATTGAACTGGACGTGGTGGATTTTGATGTCATAATGAGTATGGATTGGTTGGCTTCTTGTTTTGCCACGATAGATTGCCGAGCTAAGAAAGTACATTTTCATTTTCCACAAACGAATTTTCTTATATGGAAGGGTGATGTAGGGGCACCGAGAGGAAAATTTATTTCCTATCTGAAAGCAAGGAAAATGGTAGCCAAGGGGTACCCCGTATCCCAACGGGGTGGACTGGCACCCAAAGCCGACAAGGCCCGAGAGAACCAATCTTTGCTCAAGTCCATTCATATGGATGCCATAAGAAACATCACTATCACGTAAGAACATAAAATGCTAATAACTTAAATCATGGAACATGTGATATATAAATACGTGAAACTTGGCCGTTAGGGCCATTAAGTCAAAAAGGACATACATCTCTTACATTCATGTACCCACATATGTCTACAAAAGCCTCTAACAGATGCATTTGCAAGACCAACTAAAAGTCAGGACAAGTCCCCGCTTTATACAGCATGTACAATACCAAAACACATGTACAATTGTGACTCAGAAAGCCCCGAACCAACTGGAGCTCACCAAAGATCCACAAACAACTGGCAACCTACTATGGAGGTCTACTGGCACCTGCGCCTGCAGCAAGTATGGTAAGTCCCCCAAGGGACGTTAGTATGAAGAATGTACTGAGTATGTAAGGCTCATAAGAAACTGTATGATGCGTAAATACGTCAATGAACTCAAATACAATGAATAACCAATATGGATAAGTTAACATTCTGTATGTTGGGAACCATGTACATTGCTTTCATTACTTTCTTTACTTCTTTACTTCCATGCTTATTCATCATCACTTGTATCACAATGTACCCGGGCCCCGATTGATCAGTGGGTCTTAACATAACATAAGGTTATGTTGGGATCGGTTCGAGCTAGGCTTATGCCTCTAGAGCTACCACCCATAAATCAATATATCGGGCTCGGCTCGAGCTAGGTTATCACCTCTAAAGCTGCCACCCATAAAACAACATATCAGGTTCGGATCGAGCTAGGTTCTTACCTCTAGAGATACCTCCTATCAGTTTTGGTCTGATCTAGGCTTATGCCTCTAGGACTACCCCCTGATCCAATAATCTCGGGATCGGCTTGAGCTAGGCTTTCGCCCAAAGCTACCACCCATACTCAATCATTAACCACATATGTATTACTTCATTCTTTACTTTTGAGATTGATACAATGATAGTCATAACATTATTGGGAACATAACATTATTGGAAACATGGGATCTTTGGAACAATAGTCAATGAACACGGTACATGTGAATCACAATTGATTAATGAGTAGGAAACATGTGATAACAACAATTAGTATACCTTAGAACATTTCGGAATGGAACAATTAAAATGTCAATGTGACTACTATGTGCTGCAGAAGGATATGGATAGAATAACCTTACATACCTTATCTTCTCAATATGAACACTCAATCCTATACTTGAATACAATAGTCCAGCTCCTTCCTTACGTCTTACTCGACAATACAAGTACATACCGGAGCTTACATTAACAACTAGTTACCATACAAATGTACAAGATGACAATGAGCTATATGACTGCCATATAACATCATTTCACCCTTTAAAATACAAGCCACTGCATTATCATACCAACAACACCATAACATTCCACACATTGACCAAGACATCATACATCCATAGCATTTCACACCACGTTTACCCTTTATGCCTCCTTATTATAATTCCGTCACAATTACTCCATCAATTTGCCTCATAACAACATATGAACTACAATCCATAATTAATATCACCCAGTATGCCTCCATACGACCCGTTAAAGTCATTGAAACGGTATCATAAGTTGATAATTACATCCAAAAAGGGTATAGGGGCCTTCGGGGATCAAAGAGAGACAAAACCATACAAAACAAACTTCTGGTGTGACATGCGAAGCCACCTGCACCTGCAGGTGGCTGAAATACCACCACAGATGGCCCTTGGCAGTGTCTAGGGGCATCTGCGTTAGCACCTACGCCGGCAGGTGCCTCACCTACGAGGGCTGGTGCCTATTTTCGGCCATCGGGGTTCGTTTTAGGTCCTTTTTCACATTAAATGGTTCATGGACATAAATAAGCTTACCTTTACATATTTTTTATCAACTTAAGACCAATGAACAACCATGGTTTCATAACACACATAAACATCACCCAAAACCATCTTTTTATTTCAATACGTCACCCACTCCGTACACAATTTCACAAAAACAATTCCAAAAGTTATACACAAGGATAAAACAAGTTAAGACTATAATCACATCTCACATTTCAACATTGAATCCATCAAGTTCACTTCCTTCAAGACTACAAGTCCATTTTCAAGTTTACAAGGCAAAACCCGTCTCCAATTAAGCAAAAGTTCACTGTTTTACACATAGTGACTGTCCAACACTGTGCCAACATAACCAACATGATTTATACACCATATTAACCATATCATATACTAAACCATAAGAATAAATACTTACCAAATCTTACCAAAGAGTGATCTTGTCCCAACAAGTGTATTTGCCTTAGGGTTTGTGTGTAGAGAAAAAGGTGTTGTGGAATTCTCTAGAATGGCATGTGTGTTGATAAGAATAAAAATCTGATTTTCCCTAACTTTATATAGTACTAATAGTCCCCCTTAATCAACTAAATGCATGTTGGCTTGGTCAAACACAAGAGTGGATCATTTCCAAATTTGGGCATTATCTTTATATGATTTTTGGGCCTCTTTTGAGCCCAATGGCACATGACTCCTTTAAGCCCAACAATTTAATGCATAATTCACCAATTCCCTCATGTTTAAATATTTCCATGAATATTACGGTAATCAACTAGACTCAGAAATATATGGGGTGTTACATTCCCCCCCCCCCCTTAGAAACACTCATCCTCGAATGTTAGTGACATTATTCAAAGTAAACAATTACAAGTCTAGGAGCATTCTTCATGTTATCATATATATATATACTCAATGCTTATAAATACTTACTTGTCATTGTTCCGATCTCGTATCGTGAACTTGTTCTTCCCTTTGGAACAAATGAGGGTTCTTGGATTTCATCATCTCTTCAGCTTCCCATGTGACTTCTTCTATTTGCTGATTTCTCCAAAGTACCTTTACGGAAGCTACATCTTTATTCCTTAACCTTTTCACTTGTCTATACAGAATGACAATAGGTATCTCCTCATAGGTAAGATCCTCCATAACTTGCACATCTTCAATGGGAGTAAAATGCGATGGATCTCCTATACACTTTCAAAGCATCGAAACATGAAATACTGGATGAACTGTGGAGAGTTCTTGGGGTAGCGCCAACTCATACGCGACTTGCTCAAATCTTCTAATAATTTCATATGGGCCTATATAACGTGGATTCAATTTTCCTTTCCTTCCGAATTGCATTACCCCTTTCATTGGAGACACCTTTAAAAATACCCAATCACCTATGGCGAATTCAAGCCCTCTTCTTCTAACATCAGCATAGGACTTGTGTCGACTATGGGCCGTTTGTAGCCGATGTTGAATCACTTTAACTTTCTCCATAGCCTGATGAGCAAGATCTGGCCCAAGTAAAGCAGTTTCACCCGCTTCAAACCATCCGATTGGTGATCTACATTTCCTTCCATACAAAGCCTCATAAGGTGCCATTTTAATACTTGAATGATAGCTATTGTTGTAAGCAAATTCAATAAGAGGCTTTGTATGGAAGTTATATATATACAAACCGTGTGGGCCCAAGGCCAATTGCATGCTGCCACATCACCCCTAAGCTCAACTTTGGATAATTTTTTAGTTTCTAATTGTTGATTCTTAGTTTCCTTACTTGATTCTAGAACTAATTAACAAACTAGTACATTCCTACTAGATTGTCAATTAGTCCTTTGAATTCGTTTGTTCGTGTCAACGTTTACTTGAGTGCTTTTATCTTTTGAACACGTTGTTGTTTTGGTGCTAGTCTGACAAGAATTCTTTGAGTCTTCAAACAAGAATCCACTCCGGATAAGAGCTTACTCATACCTTAAAGGATTCACGGTTACTAGCCAATTTACAACACTTGTGGAACTCAAGCGTGTGGTGATCTAAGGAGTATAATACCTTGACAATGGAAGGGGCCACGTCCCATAACGTGGATACTAATGCACTTGACTCTATGAGGGTCACTCTTGGGGCCGTTACCCGGACACTTGAAAGGTTGAATTCGGAATTTGGGGCCGTGAGAGGGGACTTGGCAGCAATCAAGGGAGAAATGTCGACTATTAGTGGGAGATTAGAACAAGTGGAGAGTCAAAGGAACTCTCATCCTTCTACTCCTCTACATGTCTCTACCAATGGGCATGATAGGACTTCCTCCGCAACCATCACCCCTGAAACAGTCCACCAAATGCTAAATGCACCCCAAGCTCCATTAAATGCCGCAAGCCATACCTCCCTTTTTCCTCCAAACCGTGACACCACCCTTTTTCCTCCAAACCGTGACCCCACTAGACCAATACGTTTCCAAGCTCCTCAAGTTCCACAAGAGGGATTTGGACGTCAAGTCCCTCCACTAAATCCACACCCTCCATTCCAAGCTCCATTGAACCAAAGGCCACAAAATCCAATTCCTCCGAATCAAAATGCCCAAGCCCGACCAGCCCCCTTTGAAGGATATGGTAGAGAGGAGTATGAAGGGTATGGAGCCTTTGATGATGATTACATGAGGGAGGAGGAGATAAGAGGGGGTCGTGGAGATCCAAGGAGATACCGAGGGTATGGAGATAGGGGAAACCGACACCAAGAGAGAGATGTAGGCATCAACACCATCAAGTTGAACCTACCAATCTTTAAAGGTGATAGTGACCCCGAGGCCTACTTAGCTTGGGAATCGGCTTGTGACAAAGTTTTCCAAGTTAATGACATCTCGGAAGAAAAGAAGGGTTGCTATGCTATAGCTCATTTTGAGGGTTATGCTAACACTTGGTGGGAGTATGTCAAGCGGTTTGGTAATGAACTCATTGATGGGCAGCCACCACCTTGGTATCGATTGAGGTATTTGATGAGGCAACGATACCTTCCCGAGAGATATCGCCATGAGTTGCTTGCTAGATTGTATGGTTTGCGTCAAGGTAACAAGAGTGTGATGGCATATTTTGATGAGTTTCAACAACTCATGTTGAAGCTTGATCATCGTGGGGAGCAAATCAGCCACGACATCATCCGGTTCAAGTGTGGGTTGAACAAAGATATCTCCACTCATTTAACCCTTCACAAGTTTGAAACCGTTGACGGTATTTTCCAAGCGGCTCTTGATATTGAAAGGGAACTTAAGGAGAGATCATCTTTCAAGACAAGGGGACAAGCCCCCTCGGGTTGGCCCAAAAACAAGGACCAACCCGCCACTACTAGGCTGCCCGAGACCAAAACAGTCCCCAAATTGACTCCAAAACCGGAGGCTCACAAGTATCCTAACCCAAAGGGATTCCAATGTTTCAAGTGCCAAGGTTGGGGACATAAGGCCAATGAATGTCCAAACCGACGCAATGTGATCCTACGGGAAGGGAGAGTATATTACCTTGGTGAAGAGGTGGGTCCCGAACGGGGAGAAGAAGAGGCCGAGCCTCAAGATGGAGAGGAAACCGAGGATGGACCACTTGATGATGGTGGTGATGATGGTGAAGATGTTTATCCGCAAGAAGGGGAGTGTGTGATTCCAAACTTTGTGGTTCGGCGCGTCATGATTAGTAAGGCAATAGATGACCCAAGCCAAAGGGAAAATTTATTCCATACTAAATGTCTTGTAAAGGGAAGTGTGTGTACCTTGGTGATTGATAGTGGTAGTTGTACAAATGTTGTAAGTCATGCTATGGTAAACTTCTTGAAGTTACCAACTACTCCGCACACTAGTCCTTACAAGTTACAATGGTTGAATGATTGTGGTGAATTAAGGGTCGCAAGGCAATGTGTGATACGGTTTAAGGTGGGAAACTACCACGATGAAGTGCTTTGTGACGTGATACCAATGCAAGCATGTCACTTGTTACTAGGTAGACCTTGGCAATATGATAGGTCTACTAAACACGATGGGAGGACTAATCGATATACACTTGAGAAGGATGGCCGAAAGGTTACACTTCATCCTCTTTCGCCGTCCCAAGTAAATGAGTGGCATCAAAGGATGAGGGAATTGAAGGAAAAAGGAAAGGAATCCGAAAAGGGAGAAAAGGGAGGGAGTTCCGTAGGTGGGGCAGTGGGCCCATCCAAGGCTGCCCCAACGGCGAAGGGGACGGAAAACATGGTGATGTTGGTTAGGAAGAAGGAACTCTTCGTGGATCATGATGAGGATACGCCTATGTTACTCTTGGCTCATTATTTTAACACTAACCCCACTAATTCTTCCATTTCCCCTTTGATTTCTTGTGTGTTGCAGGATTATGAGGACGTATTTCCTAAGGAACTTCCGCAAGGATTGCCCCCGCTTCGGGGAATTGAGCACCAAATTGACTTTGTGCCGGGATCACAATTACCAAACAAGCCGGCTTATAGGAGCAATCCTACGGACACCAAGGAATTGCAACGTCAAGTTGAGGAGCTCCTCAACAAAGGGTATGTCAAGGAGAGCATGAGTCCGTGTGCTGTTCCGGTGTTATTAGTGCCAAAGAAAGACGGAACGTGGCGCATGTGTGTGGACTGCCGAGCCATCAACAAAATTACGGTAAAATATCGCCACCCTATTCCTCGGTTAGATGACATGCTAGATGAGTTGAATGGTTCATGTTTGTTTTCCAAGATTGATTTAAGGAGTGGCTATCACCAAATAAGAATGCAACCCGGTGATGAATGGAAAACCGCCTTCAAGACCAAGTTTGGTCTCTATGAATGGATGGTTATGCCATTCGGCCTAACAAATGCTCCAAGTACTTTTATGAGGCTAATGAATCATGTGATGAGGCCATTTATTGGAAAGTTTGTTGTTGTCTACTTTGATGATGTCTTGGTGTATAGCAAGTCCTTAGAAGAGCATGTGATGCATTTACAATGTGTGCTTGATGTCCTTAGGGAGGAAAAATTGTATGCAAATCTGGAAAAGTGCTCTTTTGGTGTCAATGAAGTTGTTTTCTTAGGTTTTGTTGTTAGTTCAAGAGGGGTCGAAGTGGATGAATCCAAGATAGACGCTATCAAAAATTGGCCAACCCCACAAAACGTTGGAGAAGTAAGAAGCTTCCACGGGTTGGCTAGTTTTTATAGAAGGTTTGTCAAAGGATTTAGCATCATAGCCGCCCCCTTGACCGAGGTCATTCGGAAAGAACAACCCTTCAAGTGGGGTGTCGAGCAAGCTAAGGCATTTGAAGCCTTGAAAGCTATGCTCATCTCCGCACCGTTGTTACAATTGCCCAACTTTGATAAGACCTTCGAGGTCGAGTGCGATGCGAGTAAAGTAGGCATAGGGGCTGTTTTGATGCAAGATTTGAAACCCATTGCTTACTTTAGCGAAAAGCTCAAAGGAGCAACTCTAAACTACTCCACGTATGATTTAGAGTTGTATGCCTTGATTAGAGCCTTGGCCACTTGGCAACATTACTTATGGCCCAAGGAGTTCGTGATCCGAACGGATCATGAATCCTTAAAGCATCTTCGGGCCCAAGACAAGCTTAACAAACGGCATGCAAAATGGATTGAGTTTCTTGAGACCTTCCCTTATGTTATCCAATACAAAAGGGTAAGGACAATGTAGTGGCCGATGCTTTGTCTAGAAAACATGTCCTTGTGTCCACCTTGTCATCAAAATTGATGGGTTTTGAGAGTTTAAGAGAATTGTATCCCAAGGACCCTCACTTTGCTCCTATCTTTAGGGAATGTGAAGAATTGGGTAGGGACAAGTGGGATTCGGCTAGGGGTTCAAATCCCTATGCCAAGTTTGATGGTTACTTATTTAAAGGTAGATGATTGTGTGTACCCTCTAGCTCTTGGAGAGAATTGTTTGTGAGGGAAGCACATGATGGCGGTCTAATGGGTCATTTTGGGGTCGAAAAGACCCTTGGAATATTGGAGGAGCAATTCTATTGGCCCAAAATGCGCAAGGATGTGGCTAGGATTTGCGGCCAATGTGTAGAATGCAAGAGAGCCAAATCTCGACTCCTACCTCATGGGTTGTACACCCCGCTGCCCACTCCTCTACGTCCTTGGCTTGATATATCTATGGACTTTGTGTTAGGGCTGCCAAGGACTCGACGAGGCCGGGATAGTATTTTTGTTGTAGTTGACCGGTTTTCTAAAATGGCGCACTTTATTCCTTGTTCTAAATGTGATGACGCCCCTAGCGTGGCCTCGTTGTTTGTTGATAATGTTGTTAGATTGCATGGTGTCCCGAGGACCATTGTGAGTGATAGGGACTCTAAGTTCCTAAGCCACTTTTGGAAGTCCATGTGGGGTAGGCTTGGTACCAAGTTATTATTCTCTACGTCCTGCCACCCACAAACCGATGGCCAAACGGAAGTAGTAAATAGGACTTTGGGTGCTATGCTACGTTCCATGGTTAAGGGAAAAATGACTTCTTGGGAAGAGCACTTACCATTAATTGAGTTTGCATATAACCGTGTCATACACTCAAGTACGGGAATGACTCCCTTTGAGTGTGTATACGGCCTCAACCCCCTCACCCCTTTGGATTTAACGCCTTTGCCAAGTGATCTTATGATTAGCTTAGAAGGAAGCAAGCGGGCAGATTCTATGAAGAAGTTACATGAGAAGGTGCGGCTTCAACTTGAGAAGAGAAACCAAGACATGGCAAGGAGGGCCAACAAGGGAAGAAAGAAAGTCATCCTTGAACCGAGAGATTGGGTGTGGGTGCATCTTCGGAGGGATCGGTTTCCATCCCAAAGAAAGTCCAAATTGATGCCGAGGGGTGATGATCCATTCCAAGTACTCGAGAAAATCAATGACAACGCCTACAAGATTGACCTTCCACCGGCATATCAAGTGCACCACACTTTTAACGTTTGTGATCTTTCTCTCGTGGAGGCGGTTGAAGACGACCAAGTGCTGAATTTGAGGTCAAATTCCTCTCAAGATGGAGAGGATGATACGGGTGGGACAAGCTGTCCAACAAGTACCCGACCATTCACACGAAGTCAAGCTCGGGAGTTACAAAAACTCCAAGCCTTATTCATGCAAATGGCCGTGTGTGAGTTGGTCATTGAACCACCTAAGGATCTAAATGTTTTAAGGTGTGAAGATGGGCCTTGAAGTGTAATAAACTTACACTCCAAGGCCTCCATGGCCGGCTGCCCCAACATGGCCCATATGGTCATTTTGTCTTTCATTTGGCTTGTAATATAAATAGACAAGCTTAGAATTATTTTGCCTTAGTTTTCTCATTGTAATTTCAAGACAAAGACTTGTAATATTTCTCTCTCTCTCTCTCTTCCATTGGGAGGCAGATTTCGGCCAAGCTTGCTAGAGTGAAGCTTGTGTTGTGTTTTGGCTAGAAACAAGGATCTTGAGGTCATTGAGTTCCTCTTGGTCTAAGTAAGAACTTGGTGTTTATATTCCATAGTCTTAGGGTCCTTTCTTGATGTTAGGGTTCTTAGTCTCTTGAATATTATATGTCAAGTTATCTATCTTTTACTATCTTGTCGTTGTTGTCTTTGAGATCTTGAAGTCTAGTGAAGCCGTGTGGGGCTCTTTCGATTCACTAGCATTGGTGTTGGTTTGCTGTTTTGTTGTTGTTGTTGTTGGAATCTTTGTGTTGTAGACTTGATCTTGTATCAGAAAATCAATTCCATTAGTTAGATACGATTCCACTTACCATATTGGCTCTATTGCATGATCTAAAAGTGAAGAAAAGAAACAACATCCTAAATGCCCCGTAGCCTTCTACTTATAAATGTGGTGCACAACACATCGATAAGTAAGACTCTACTCAGACAAGGCTTTGTAGACATCCTTAGAACGACCTGCTCTGATACCACTTTTGTCATGCCCCATATCCCAACTGGGTGGACTGGCACCCGAAGCTGACAAGGCCCGAGAGAATCAATCATTTCTCAAGTCCATTCATATGCATGCCATAAGAAACATCACTATCACGTAAGAACATAAAATGCTAATAATAGAAATCAAGGAACATGTGATATATATATACGTGAAACTTGGCCGTCAGGGCCATTAATTCAAAAAGGACATACATCTCTTATGTTCATGTACCCATATATGTCTACAAAATCCTCTAACAGATGCATTTACAAGACCAATTGAAAGTCGGGACAAGTCCCCGCTTTATACAACATGTACAATACCAAAACACATGTACAACTGTGACTCAGAAAGCCCTGAACCAACTGGAGCTCACCAAAGATCCGCAAACAACTGGCAACCTACTATGGAGGTATACTCACACCTGCACCTGCAGTAAGTAAGGTAAGTCCCCCAAGGGACGTTAGTACGAAGAATGTACTGAGTATGTAAGGCTCAGAAGAAACTGTATGATATGTAAATACGTCAATGAACTCAAATACAATGACTAACCAATATGGATAAGTTAACATTCCGTATGTTGGGAACCATGTACATTGCTTTCATTACTTTCTTTACTTCTTTACTTCCATGCTTATTCATAATCACTTGTATCACAATGTACCCGGGCCCCAACTGATCAGTGGGTCTTAACATAACATAACATTATGTTGGGATTGGCTCGAGCTAGGCTTATGCCTCTAGAGCTACCACCCATAAATCAATATATCGGGCTCGGCTCGAGCTAGGTTATCACCTCTAAAGCTGCCACCCATAAACCAACATATTAGGTTCGGCTCGAGCTAGGTTCTTACCTCTAGAGCTACCCTCTGTCAGGTTCGGTCTAAGCTAGGCTTATGCCTCTAGGACTACCCCCTGATCCAATAATCTCGGATCGGCTTGATCTAGGCTTTCGACCCCAAATCTACCACCCATACTCAATCATTAACCACGTATGCATTACTTCATTCCTTACTTTTGAGATTGATACAATGATAGTCATAACATAATTGGGAACATAACATTATTAGAAACATGGGATCTTTGGAACATTAGTCAATGAACACGAGACATATGAATCACAATTGATCAATGAGTAGGAAACATGTGATAACAACAATTGGTAACCGGGAATAGGATACCTTAGAACATTTCGGAATGGAACAATTAAAATGTCAATGTGACTACTATGTGCTGCAGAAGGATATGGATAGAATAACCTTACATACCTTATCTTCTCAATATGAACACTCAATCCTATACGTGAATACAATAGTCCAGCTCCTTCCTTACGTCTTACTCTACAATACAAGTATATACCGTAGCTTACATTAACAACTAGTTACCATACAAATGTACAAGACGACAATGAGCTATATGACTGCCATATAACATCATTTCACCCTTTAAAATACAATCCACTGAATTATCATACCAACAACACCATAACATTCCACACATTGACCAAGAAATCATACATCCATAGCATTTCACACCACGTTTACCTTTTATGCCTCCTTATTATAATTCCGTCAAAATTACTCCATCAATTTGCCTCATTACAACATATGAACTACAATACATAATTAATATCACCCAACATTCCTCCATACGACCCCTTAAAGTCATTAAAACGGTATCATAAGTTGATAATTACATATAAAAAGGGTATAGGGGCCTTCGGGGATCAAAGAGAGACAAAACCATACAAAACGAACTTCTGGTGTGACATGCGAAGCCACCTGCGCTCGCAGGTGGCTGAAATAATGTCATATATAGCCCTTGGCAGTGTCCAGGGGCATCTGCGTTGGCACCTACGTCGGCAGGTGCCTCACCTGCGAGGGCGGGTGTCCATTTTCGGCCACCGGGGTTCGTTTTGGGTCTTTTTTCGCATTAAATGGTTCATGGCCTTAAATAAGCTTAAATTTACATAAGTTTGATCAACTTAAGACCAATGAACAACCATGGTTTCATAACACACATAAACATCACCCAAAACCATCTTTTTATTTCAACACGTCACCCACTCCGTACACAATTTCACAACAACAATTCCAAAAGTGATACACAAGGATAAAACAAGTTAAGACTATAATCACATATCACATGTAAATATGGAATCCATCAAGTTCACTTCCTTCAAGACTACGAGTCCATTTTCAAGTTTACAAGGAAAAACCCGTCTCCAATTAAGTAAAAGTACACTGTTTTACACATAGTGACTGCCCAACACTGTTCCAACATAACCAACATGATTTATACACCATATTAACCATATCATATACTAAAACATAAGAATAAATACTTACCAAAGCTTACCAAAGAGTGATCTTGTCCCAACAAGTGTATTTGCCTTAGGGTTTGTGTGTAGAGAAAAAGGTGTTGTGGAATTCTCTAGAATGGCATGTGTGTTGATAAGAATAAAAATATGATTTTACCTCACTATATATAGTACTAATGGTCCCCCTTATCCAATTAAATGCATGTTGGCTTGGTCAAACACAAGAATGGATCATTTCCAAATTTGGGACATATCTTTATATGATTTTTGGGCCTCTTTTGAGCCCAATGGCACATGACTCCTTTAAGCCCAACAATTTAATGCATAATTCACCAATTCCCTCATGTTTAAATATTTCCATGAATGTTACGGTAATCAACTAGACTCAAAAACATACGGGGTGTTACAGCACATTGAGAATGTTTTTCAACAATTGAATAAGGTAACGATCAAGAACAAATATCCCCTCCCTCTAATTGACGATTTGTTTGATCATTTATAGGGCGCCAAGTGTTTTTCAAAGATTGACTTGAGGTCGGGTTATCATCAAGTCAGAGTAAGTGAAAAAGACATACCCAAGACAGCCTTCCAAACACGGTATGACCATTATGAATTTTTAGTTATGTCATTTGGACTAACAAATGCACCACCTGTTTTCATAGATTTGATGAATAGGGAGTTTAACCAATTTCTAGACGTGTTCGTGACGGTGTTTATAGATGACATCCTTGTTTATTCAAAATCACAAGAGGACCATGTTAATCACTTACGACAGGTGTTGCAAATTCTCCGTGAGCGTAAGTTGTATGCAAAGTTCTCTAAATATGAATTTTGGTTGAAATCCATCGCATTCTTGGGTCACATTGTGTCAGATGAAGGGATACGGTTGATACGCAAAATATTGATGCGGTGAAAAATTGGCCAAGGCCTACGACGCCTACGGAAATTCATAATTTTCTAGGGTTGGCAAGCTATTATCGAAGGTTTGTTGAAGGGTTTTCTTCCATTGCTGCACCTTTAACGAAGTTAACACACAAGGAAATGATGTTTCAATGGAATAAGGCATGTGAGAAAAGTTTTCAAGAGCTAAAAGATAAATTGACTTCTACACTGATATTGGTGCTTTCGGAAGGCACCGAAGGTTATGCAGTATATTGTGATGCTTCCGGAGTTGGCCTAGGGTGTTTATTGATGCAGCATGGTAATGTCATAGGGTATGCTTCACGACAGTTGTGGCCACATGAGAGCAACTATCCCGCACATTAACTTGAGTTAGCAGCGGTGGTTTTTACTTTAAAGATATGGCGTCATTATTTATATGGAGTTCATGTTGATATCTATACTTATCACAAAAGTTTGCAATATATCTTTAAGTAGAAAGAACTCAATTTGAGTCAACGAAGGTGGTTAGAGCTCTTAAAAGACTATGATATCGATATCTTATACCACCCAGGGAAGGCAAATGTGGTAGTTGATGCGTTAAGCCGCAAAGCAGTAGGAAGCATTAGTGGCCAGTTGACAGAAAAGCAAGAGATAATCAAAGATCTACATCAACTAGCCAGCTTGGGAGTTCGCCTTCTTGAATCCTCAGATGAAGGGGTTATTGTACAAAATGCGGCAGAA
Organism: Capsicum rhomboideum; assembly: GCA_031232105.1. Taxonomy (NCBI): domain Eukaryota; kingdom Viridiplantae; phylum Streptophyta; class Magnoliopsida; order Solanales; family Solanaceae; genus Capsicum; species Capsicum rhomboideum. Next base: position 61,905,076 of record CP124718.1, read on the forward strand.
TCTTTATTACTAGCTGAAGTGAAAGAGAAGCAGTTTGCGGATCCTATGTTATTGCAGCTGAAAGAAAATGTACAACAGGGTCTGACTAAGGCTTTTGATCTTACACAAGAAGGGGTACTTCAATGCCAAGGTAGATTATGTGTATCGGATGTAGACGAGCTGAGAAAATGAATTATGATAGAGGCGCATCATTCACGATTTTCTATTCATTCGGGAGCTACCAAAATGTACCATGACTTGAAAGGAATGTATTGGTGGGGAAATATGAAAAAGAACATTACAGAATTTGTAGCTCAATGCCCAAATTGTCAACAAGTGAAAGTAGAGCATCAGAAACTAGGAGGTTACATGCAATGTATCAATCTTCTAGTCTGGAAATGGGATATGATTAACATGGATTTCAACACAGGTTTTCCTCGTACACTGTGGAAATTTGATTCTATATGGGTCATAGTTGACAGGCTTACCAAATCAGCGCATTTCCTACCAGTCAAGACCACCTATACAGCTGAGGATTATGCAAGATTGTATGTTAAAAAAGTAGTGAGATTACATGGAATTTCGGTCTCCATTATATCAGACAGAGGAGCACAATTTACCGTACATTTTTGGAGATCTTTTCAGAAGAGCTTGGGTACACAAGTGAATTTGAGTACGGCTTTCCATCCTCAGACAGATGGACAAGCAGAACGTACTATCCAAACACTTGAAGATATGCTACGAGCGTGTACGTTAGATTTTCAAGGCAGTTGGGATGATCATTTGCCTCTCATTGAATTTGCTTATAACAATAACTATCATTCAAGTATTAAAATGGCACCTTATGAAGTTTTATACGAAAGAAAATGTAGATCACCAATCGGATGGTTTGAAGCGGGTGAAACTGCTTTACTTGGACCAGATCTTGTTCATCAGGATTTAGAGAAAGTTAAAGTGATCCAACAGCGGCTAAAAATGGCTCTCCACAGTTCATCCAGTCTTTCATGTTTCGTGCTTCGAAAGTGCATAGGAGATCCATCTCATTTTGCTCCTATTGAAGATGTACAAGTTACGGAGGATCTCACCTATGAAGAGATACCTGTTGCTATTCTGGATAGACAAGTGAAGAGGTTGAGGAATAAAGACGTAGCTTCCTGATACAAGATCAAGTCTACAACACAAAGATTCCAACAACAACAACAACAAAACAGCAAACCAACACCAATGCTAGTGAATCGAAAGAGCCCCACACGGCTTCACTAGACTTCAAGATCTCAAAGACAACAACGACAAGATAGTAAAAGATAGATAACTTGACATATAATATTCAAGAGACTAAGAACCCTAACATCAAGAAAGGACCCTAAGACTATGGAATATAAACACCAAGTTCTTACTTAGACCAAGAGGAACTCAATGACCTCAAGATCCTTGTTTCTAGCCAAAACACAACACAAGCTTCACTCTAGCAAGCTTGGCCGAAATCTGCCTCCCAATGGAAGAGAGAGAGAGAGAGAAATATTACAAGTCTTTGTCTTGAATTTACAATGAGAAAACTAAGGCAAAATAATTCTAAGCTTGTCTATTTATATTACAAGCCAAATGAAAGACAAAATGACCATATGGGCCATGTTGGGGCAGCCGGCCATGGAGGCCTTGGAGTGTAAGTTTATTACACTTCAAGGCCCATCTTCACACCTTAAAACATTTAGATCCTTAGGTGGTTCAATGACCAACTCACACACGGCCATTTGCATGAATAAGGCTTGGAGTTTTTGTAACTCCCGAGCTTGACTTCGTGTGAATGGTCGGGTACTTGTTGGACAGCTTGTCCCACCTGTATCATCCTCTCCATCTTGAGAGGAATTTGACCTCAAATTCAGCACTTGGTCGTCTTCAACCGCCTCCACGAGAGAAAGATCACAAACGTTAAAAATGTGGTGCACTTGATATTCCGGTGAAAGGTCAATCTTGTAGGCGTTGTCATTGATTTTCTCGAGTACTTGGAATGGACCATCACCCCTCGGCATCAATTTAGACTTTCTTTGGGATGGAAACCGATCCCTCCGAAGATGCACCCACACCCAATCTCCCGGTTCAAGGATGACTTTCTTTCTTCCCTTGTTGGCCCTCCTTGCCATGTCTTGGTTTTTCTTCTCAAGTTGAAGCCGCACCTTCTCATGTAACTTCTTCATAGAATCTGCCCACTTGCTTCCTTCTAAGCTAATCATAAGATCACTTGGCAAAGGCGTTAAATCCAAAGGGGTGAGGGGGTTGAGGCCGTATACACACTCAAAGGGAGTCATTCCCGTACTTGAGTGTATGACACGGTTATATGCAAACTCAATTAATGGTAAGTGCTCTTCCCAAGAAGTCATTTTTCCCTTAACCATGGAACGTAGCATAGCACCCAAAGTCCTATTTACTACTTCCGTTTGGCCATCGGTTTGTGGGTGGCAGGACGTAGAGAATAATAACTTGGTACCAAGCCTACCCCACATGGACTTCCAAAAGTGGCTTAGGAACTTAGAGTCCCTATCACTCACAATGGTCCTCGGGACATCATGCAATCTAACAACATTATCAACAAACAACGAGGCCACGCTAGGGGCGTCATCACATTTAGAACAAGGAATAAAGTGCGCCATTTTAGAAAACCGGTCAACTACAACAAAAATACTATCCCGGCCTCGTCGAGTCCTTGGCAGCCCTAACACAAAGTCCATAGATATATCAAGCCAAGGACGTAGAGGAGTGGGCAGCGGGGTGTACAACCCATGAGGTAGGAGCCGAGATTTGGCTCTCTTGCATTCTACACATTGGCCGCAAATCCTAGCCACATCCTTGCGCATTTTGGGCCAATAGAATTGCTCCTCCAATATTCCAAGGGTCTTTTCGACCCCAAAATGACCCATTAGACCGCCATCATGTGCTTCCCTCACAAACAATTCTCTCCAAGAGCTAGAGGGTACACACAATCGTCTACCTTTAAATAAGTAACCATCAAACTTGGCATAGGGATTTGAACCCCTAGCCGAATCCCACTTGTCCCTACCCAATTCTTCACATTCCCTAAAGATAGGAGCAAAGTGAGGGTCCTTGGGATACAATTCTCTTAAACTCTCAAAACCCATCAATTTTGATGACAAGGTGGACACAAGGACATGTTTTCTAGACAAAGCATCGGCCACTACATTGTCCTTACCCTTTTTGTATTGGATAACATAAGGGAAGGTCTCAAGAAACTCAATCCATTTTGCATGCCGTTTGTTAAGCTTGTCTTGGGCCCGAAGATGCTTTAAGGATTCATGGTCCGTTCGGATCACGAACTCCTTGGGCCATAAGTAATGTTGCCAAGTGGCCAAGGCTCTAATCAAGGCATACAACTCTAAATCATACGTGGAGTAGTTTAGAGTTGCTCCTTTGAGCTTTTCGCTAAAGTAAGCAATGGGTTTCAAATCTTGCATCAAAACAGCCCCTATGCCTACTTTACTCGCATCGCACTCGACCTCGAAAGTCTTATCAAAGTTGGGCAATTGTAACAACGGTGCGGAGATGAGCATAGCTTTCAAGGCTTCAAATGCCTTAGCTTGCTCGACACCCCACTTGAAGGGTTGTTCTTTCCGAATGACCTCGGTCAAGGGGGCGGCTATGGTGCTAAATCCTTTGACAAACCTTCTATAAAAACTAGCCAACCCGTGGAAGCTTCTTACTTCTCCAACGTTTTGTGGGGTTGGCCAATTTTTGATAGCGTCTATCTTGGATTCATCCACTTTGACCCCTCTTGAACTAACAACAAAACCCAAGAAAACAACTTCATTGACACCAAAAGAGCACTTTTCCAGATTTGCATACAATTTTTCCTTCCTAAGGACATCAAGCACACATTGTAAATGCATCACATGCTCTTCTAAGGACTTGCTATACACCAAGACATCATCAAAGTAGACAACAACAAACTTTCCAATAAATGGCCTCATCACATGATTCATTAGCCTCATAAAAGTACTTGGAGCATTTGTTAGGCCGAATGGCATAACCATCCATTCATAGAGACCAAACTTGGTCTTGAAGGCGGTTTTCCATTCATCACCGGGTTGCATTCTTATTTGGTGATAGCCACTCCTTAAATCAATCTTGGAAAACAAACATGAACCATTCAACTCATCTAGCATGTCATCTAACCGAGGAATAGGGTGGCGATATTTTACCGTAATTTTGTTGATGGCTCGGCAGTCCACACATATGCGCCACGTTCCGTCTTTCTTTGGCACTAATAACACCGAAACAGCACACGGACTCATGCTCTCCTTGACATACCCTTTGTTGAGGAGCTCCTCAACTTGACGTTGCAATTCCTTGGTGTCCGTAGGATTGCTCCTATAAGCCGGCTTGTTTGGTAATTGTGATCCCGGCACAAAGTCAATTTGGTGCTCAATTCCCCGAAGCGGGGGCAATCCTTGCGGAAGTTCCTTAGGAAATACGTCCTCATAATCCTGCAACACACAAGAAATCAAAGGGGAAATGGAAGAATTAGTGGGGTTAGTGTTAAAACAATGAGCCAAGAGTAACATAGGCGTATCCTCATCATGATCCACGAAGAGTTCCTTCTTCCTAACCAACATCACCATGTTTTCTGTCCCCTTCGCCGTTGGGGCAGCCTTGGATGGGCCCACTGCCCCACCTACGGAACTCCCTCCCTTTTCTCCCCTTTCGGATTCCTTTCCTTTTTCCTTCAATTCCCTCATCCTTTGATGCCACTCATTTACTTGGGACGGCGAAAGAGGATGAAGTGTAACCTTTCGGCCATCCTTCTCAAGTGTATATCGATTAGTCCTCCCATCGTGTTTAGTAGACCTATCATATTGCCAAGGTCTACCTAGTAACAAGTGACATGCTTGCATTGGTATCACGTCACAAAGCACTTCATCGTGGTAGTTTCCCACCTTAAACCGTATCACACATTGCCTTGCGACCCTTAATTCACCACAATCATTCAACCATTGTAACTTGTAAGGACTAGTGTGCGGAGTAGTTGGTAACTTCAAGAAGTTTACCATAGCATGACTTACAACATTTGTACAACTACCACTATCAATCACCAAGGTACACACACTTCCCTTTACAAGACATTTAGTATGGAATAGATTTTCCCTTTGGCTTGGGTCATCTATTGCCTTACTAATCATGACGCGCCGAACCACAAAGTTTGGAATCACACACTCCCCTTCTTGCGGATAAACATCTTCACCATCATCACCACCATCATCAAGTGGTCCATCCTCGGTTTCCTCTCCATCTTGAGGCTGGGCCTCTTCTTCTCCCCGTTTGGGACCCACCTCTTCACCAAGGTAATATACTCTCCCTTCCCGTAGGATCACATTGCGTCGGTTTGGACATTCATTGGCCTTATGTCCCCAACCTTGGCACTTGAAACATTGGAATCCCTTTGGGTTAGGATACTTGTGAGCCTCCGGTTTTGGAGTCAATTTGGGGACTGTTTTGGTCTCGGGCAGCCTAGTAGTGGCGGGTTGGTCCTTGTTTTTGGGCCAACCCGAGGGGGCTTGTCCCCTTGTCTTGAAAGATGATCTCTCCTTAAGTTCCCTTTCAATCTCAAGAGCCGCTTGGAAAATACGGTCAACGGTTTCAAACTTGTGAAGGGTTAAATGAGTGGAGATATCTTTGTTCAACCCACACTTGAACCGGATGATGTCGTGGCTGATTTGCTCCCCACGATGATCAAGCTTCAACATGAGTTGTTGAAACTCATCAAAATATGCCATCACACTCTTGTTACCTTGACGCAAACCATACAATCTAGCAAGCAACTCATGGCGATATCTCTCGGGAAGGTATCGTTGCCTCATCAAATACCTCAATCGATACCAAGGTGGTGGCTGCCCATCAATGAGTTCATTACCAAACCGCTTGACATACTCCCACCAAGTGTTAGCATAACCCTCAAAATGAGCTATAGCATAGCAACCCTTCTTTTCTTCCGAGATGTAATTAACTTGGAAAACTTTGTCACAAGCCGATTCCCAAGCTAAGTAGGCCTCGGGGTCACTATCACCTTTAAAGATTGGTAGGTTCAACTTGATGGTGTTGATGCCTACATCTCTCTCTTGGTGTCGGTTTCCCCTATCTCCATACCCTCGGTATCTCCTTGGATCTCCACGACCCCCTCTTATCACCTCCTCCCTCATGTAATCATCATCAAAGGCTCCATACCCTTCATACTCCTCTCTACCATATCCTTCAAAGGGGGCTGGTCGGGCTTGGGCATTTTGATTCGGAGGAATTGGATTTTGTGGCCTTTGGTTTAATGGAGCTTGGAATGGAGGGTTCAGATTTAGTGGAGGGACTTGACGTCCAAATCCCTCTTGTGGAACTTGAGGAGCTTGGAAACGTATTGGTCTAGTGGGGTCACGGTTTGGAGGAAAAAGGGTGGTGTCACGGTTTAGAGGAAAATGGGTGGTATGGCTTGCGGCATTTAATGGAGCTTGGGGTGCATTTAGCATTTGGTGGATTATTTCGGGGGTGATGGTTGCGGAGGAAGTCCTATCATGCCCATTGGTAGAGACATGTAGAGGAGTAGAAGGATGAGAGTTCCTTTGACTCTCCACTTGTTCTAATCTCCCACTAATAGTCGACACTTCTCCCTTGATTGCTGCCAAGTCCCCTCTCACGGCCCCAAATTCCGAATTCAACCTTTCAAGTGTCCGGGTAACGGCCTCAAGAGTGACCCTCATAGAGTCAAGTGCATTAGTATCCACGTTATGGGACGTGGCCCCTTCCATTGTCAAGGTATTATACTCCTTAGATCACCACACGCTTGAGTTCCACAAGTGTTGTAAATTGGCTAGTAACCGTGAATCCTTTAAGGTATGAGTAAGCTCTTATCCGGAGTGGATTCTTGTTTGAAGACTCAAAGAATTCTTGTCGGACTAGAACCAAAAACAACAACGTGTTCAAAAGATAAAAGCACTCAAGTAAACGTTGACACGAACAAACGAATTCAAAGGACTAATTGACAATCTAGTAGGAATGTACTAGTTTGTTAATTAGTTCTAGAATCAAGTAAGGAAACTAAGAATCAACAATTAGAAACTAAAAAATTATCCAAAGTTGAGCTTAGGGGTGACGTGGCAGCATGCAATTGGCCTTGGGCCCACACGGTTTGTATATATATAACTTATATGTATTTTTTTTTTGTCACAAATCTGAAAATCAATATTCATACAACTTGTGAAGGATGACAATGTGTTTTGGAGGGAAAAATAATAGTCTTGTAGCCTTTTTCAACCTTTCAAACTCAAAGGGTTAGGTTTGACTAACTAGTCCCACAAAACAAGGCTCCTTGAATTAAGGAAGAGTGGTTGGCCAACTAGGAAGTGATGGGTGCAAGTCTTTCACCAACAACTTTATGACTTGTCTTGCAACTTGAACACCACAAGATGAACAAGATGAACAAGTTTAAAAGATGAACACCTTAACAACTTTCATCAACTTCTTCAAGCACATAACACACAACCACCAATTTTTGTCATCAACAACATACAACTTTCAACCACTTCAAGTCACCACAACAATGGTCAAATTTTCAAGCTCAACTTTTAGATCTAGACACTTTAGTGTTGGTGAGAAAGAAACCAACACTAGAAACACACTAAACAAGCAAAATAACACCTAGATCTAAACATACAACAACATTCTCGGATTTGTCTTCAATGGACTGATTTCCGATTTTTTTTTTTCTTTTTTTTTTTTTGTTTAATCCGAGAACAAGCCCAAGATGGGTTGTGTGGGAACACAACCGGTCTTGCTTTGATACCAAATGATACAAGATCAAGTCTACAACACAAAGATTCCAACAACAACAACAACAAAACAGCAAACCAACACCAATGCTAGTGAATCGAAAGAGCCCCACACGGCTTCACTAGACTTCAAGATCTCAAAGACAACAACGACAAGATAGTAAAAGATAGATAACTTGACATATACTATTCAAGAGACTAAGAACCCTAACATCAAGAAAGGACCCTAAGACTATGGAATATAAACACCAAGTTCTTACTTAGACCAAGAGGAACTCAATGACCTCAAGATCCTTGTTTCTAGCCAAAACACAACACAAGCTTCACTCTAGCAAGCTTGGCCGAAATCTGCCTCCCAATGAAAGAGAGAGAGAGAGAGAAATATTACAAGTCTTTGTCTTGAATTTACAATGAGAAAACTAAGGCAAAATAATTCTAAGCTTGTCTATTTATATTACAAGCCAAATGAAAGACAAAATGACCATATGGGCCATGTTGGGGCAGCCGGCCATGGAGGCCTTGGAGTGTAAGTTTATTACACTTCAAGGCCCATCTTCACACCTTAAAACATTTAGATCCTTAGGTGGTTCAATGACCAACTCACACACGGCCATTTGCATGAATAAGGCTTGGAGTTTTTGTAACTCCCGAGCTTGACTTCGTGTGAATGGTCGGGTACTTGTTGGACAGCTTGTCCCACCCGTATCACTTCCATAAAGATACTTTGGAGGAATCAACAAGTAGAAGAGATTACATGGGAAGCGGAAGAAATGATGAAGTCAAAGTACCCATATTTATTTCGCACGGAAGAAAAAGTTCAAAGTACGGAAGAAGAGCAATAACAAGTAAATATCTATAAGCATGATGTGTATATGTATATATATGCTAAGATAGAGATGCATTTGTTGTACTTGAAAAGATGTTGTTAACATTCGAGGACGAATGTTTCTGGGGGGGGGGGGGAATCTAACACCCCGTACCTTACGACCCTACTTGCTTGGTGATCTTGGGCGTCTTTGTATGTCGTATTTGACCCATGTTTACCTTAGTTTTGATAGCAATAAGTGCATATTTTGTATTGGTTTTGATGGACTATTGATATTGTACTAACGTCCGCAAAGAAAAGTCGAAGAAAGGAAGAAAATCACATTTTAAGTGTGGGGCGCGCCCAGGGGCGTGCCAGGCCGCTTTTGGCTGAAATTTTTTTGGCACAGGCAGCACTGGGGTGTGCCAAGCAGAGTGCCAGGCCGCCTATGCCAGAAAATTTTCTGGCATAGGCAGTATTGGGGCGCGCCAGGCGGCGTGCCGGGTTGCTTTTCGCCAAAATTTTTCTCCGACTATTATTCTATAAATAAGACTTTTGAGTTATGGTATCATTACTCCATCTTAGTAGGAATGATCTCGAGCGATTTTGGCATCCAAGTTGGAGTTAATTCGTAGTCACAAGTATTTTATCAAATTATGTTAAATTAAGCCATGAGAGGCAAACATCGCGTATTCTTGAGGATTGCGGCTACGACTGTGAATCTCGCGAGTTGAATATTATCTCGACATTATGAAATTATTTAAACATAAGATAATTGGAGTATTACACAGAGAAATTTATGGGCTAAGTTAATATGTGTAAATGGCCTCAATTTAAGGCCCAAAATGGATTAAAAGGCATGGCCCAAAGGGCAAATGACCCATTCTTCCACTTTGACCAAGGGAACATGGAATTTAATGCCAAGAAGTGGATAAGTATGACTTGAGGGGCTATATAAGGTGGCAAAAATCAGATTTTATTTCCACAAAGCACACATGTCATTCTAGACATTTCTACAAGATATTTCTTCAAGCCCTCAAACCCTAAGCCATCTTTTTGAACAAGATCACTCATTTACAAGTTTGGGTAAGTGATTATTCTTATTGATTAGTATATTATATGCATGGGAGAGTATGTATATCATGATGGTTATGTCTAAAAGTGTAGGTAATGCACTTTTGCTTTTTGTTAAAAGATGTGTCATCTAGGTGATTTAAACTTGAAAGGAGACATGGGGTTTTGATGGAAGCGCATGGTATGGATGAAATATCAACATGTATGGTGTGGTTATTTTCCTTAACTTGTTATTTTTCTATGAGTATAAATTGTGGGATTGTTGTCGATATGTTGTTATGAAGTGTATTGAGGTGACTTGATGGAGTAATTGTGATGTTGTGTTAATGGAGAAGTGTAAAGTATGAACTTGGTGTGACATACTATTGGTTTATGATGTATTGGTCAATGTATGGAATACTGTGGTATTTTTTGTATGATAACTTCATAAATGGTATTTTCAAGGGGAAAATGACATTTTAAGGCGATTCATGTAACTCATTATCGTCATATGCATTTGCAAGGTAGTTGGTGGTTAATGTAAACTACGTTATGTACTTGTGTTGTAGAGTGAAACGTAAGGAAGGAGCTGGACTATTGTATTCACATTTAGGATTGTGTATTCATTTTGGGAAGATAAGGTATGTAAGGTTCCTCTTTCCGTATTCTTCTGCAGCACATAGTGTTCACATTGTCATTGTACTTGTTCCATTCTGAAATGTTCTAAGGTATTTCATTTTAGGTTGTCATCCATTGTTAGTCACATGTTCCTCATTCATTGATCAAATGTTGCTCATGTGTTACATAATTTGCGGACATGTTCCAAAGTTCCAATAGTGTTATGTTCCAAAGCTCCAATAATATTATGAATATCATTGTATCAATCTCTCAAAAGTAAAGAAATGAAGTAATGCATAGTTGTTGGTTACAAGAGTATGGGTGGTAGATTTAGAGGCATAAGCCTAGCTCGAGCCGATCTCGAGATTATTGGATCAGGGGGTAGTCCTAGAGGCATAATCCCAGCTCGGACCGAACCTGACAGGGGGTAGCTCTAGAGGTAAGAACCTAGCTCGAGCCAGACCTGATATATGGGTTTATGGGTGGCAGCTCTAGAGGTAATAACCTAGCTCGAGCCGAGCCCGATGTATTGATTTATGGGTGGTTGCTCTAGAGGCATAAGCCTAGCTTGAGTCGATCCCAACATAACATTATATTATGTTAAGACCCACTGATCAGTTAGGGCCCAGGTACGATATAGTACAAGTGATGATGAATGATCATAGAAGCAAAGAAATGAATGAAAGCAATGTACATGGTTCCACATATACAGAGTGATGGTTTATCCATATTAACTATTCTCTTATTTCATTGAAGTACTTATATCATACAGTTTTATATGAGCCTTACATACTCAGTACATTCTTCGTACTGACGTCCCTTGGTTGCAGGTGTAGGTGCTAGTAAACCTCCACAGTAGGTGGCAGTCATTTGCAGATCTTTGGTGAGGTCCAGTTGGTTCGGGGCTTTTCGAGTCACAGTTGTACATTTGTTTTGGTATTGTAAATATTGTATAAAGCGGGGACTTGTCCCGACTTTAAGTTGGTTTTGTGTATGCATCTGTTAGAAGCTTTTTAGACGTATATGGGAATATGAATGTAGGGGATGTGTGTCCACTTTGACTTGGTAGCCCTAACGTCCAAGTTTCATATATGTATATATTACATGTTTCCATAAATTCCGCTAATGGTATCTTATATCTCTATACGTGGTGGTAATGTTCCTTGAATGACATGCATCTGAATGGACATGAGCAAAGATTGGTTCTCTAGGGCCTCATCGGCTTTGGGTGCCAGTCCGCCCCATTGGAATTCGGGGCGTGACACCAAAGTTCCAATAATGTTACGTTCTAAAGTTCCAATAATGACATGATCATCGAATGAACTATTGCAAAGATTAAAGAAGGGAGGTAATACAATCTCTATTCTTGGGTGGTATCCCAGTGGTTAAAATACCTAGCATGGGTCGATCCCAATACCTCGGGTGGTATCCCAGGGGCAAAAAAAAAGCCTAGCATGGGTCAATCCTGAATAATTGTTGATTACCCACTGATCAGCTTAGGGCCCGAGCATTATATGAATGGAAGGATGAGTAATGAATGAAAGAGTAAGTGATGAATGAATGAATGATCATAAAAGTAAAGAAAGTAATCAACGTAATGTATATGATTCCACACATATAGAATGGTGACTTATCCATATTGATTATTCACTTCACTATTCACTTGTATTTGATTCCATTGAAGTATTTATGTGTTATACCATTTCTTATGGCCTTACATACTCAGTACATTCTTTGTACTAACTTTTCTTAGGGGACTTACCTTACTTGCTGCAGGCACAGGTGCTAGTAGACCTCCACAGTAGCTTGCGGATCATTTGTTGATCGTTGGTGAGCTCTAGTTGGTTCGGGGCTTTTCGAGTCACATGTGTACACTTGTTTTGGTATTGTAACATTGTATAAAGCGGGGACTTGTCCCGACTTTAGGATGGTTATGTATGTGCATCTGTTAGAGGCTTTGTAGACATATGTGGCAATATGAATGTAAAGGATGTATGCCCATTTTGACTTGATGGACCTATCAGCCAAGTTTCTGATATGTATATATTACATGTTTCCATGACTTCCGCTATTAGCATCTTGTATCTATACGTGATGGTGATGTTTCTTGAATGACATTCATATGAATGGACATGGACGAAGATTGGTTCTTTCGGGCCTTATCGGCTTCGGATGCCAGTCCGCCCCTTTGGAATCCGAGGCGTGACAGAAGCCCCCATGATTCGAAGAAACATTCATACACAGATTTCAAGATAAGACAAGGTTTTGGCATTAATTCGAATATGATCCTATAAGCATATTTCCTAGATTTAAACTATAAGAAATTACCACATAGTTATTGAAATATGCATCGATAGAGACTAACCTGTTAGCAACAAAATTAATAAAGGAATCAAACTTCAAAGCAGCACACTAGATTGAGAGTAATGTCAGTGAAATAGCAAGTAGAAACTAAAATCCAGCCCTTTTAGGATGATAACTTTAAAGTATTCTTTGTATGTAAAGAGCAATGTTTAAAACGTGGGATGATGAGAGAGTAAGAGTCTGTAAGAAGAGGAGCCAAGCTCTATCTAAATAATGAGAAAGGGAGTTGTTTATATAGTAGAGAATGACTATGAATAATAAGGAAAAAAATCATACCCACTGTCACAAAATCAATCAGGGCATTAAAAAGAGGAAGGAACTATCAATTACAGGATCTCTTTGTAACACCCCGTACATTTCCGACCTTACTGGCTAACTTTGAATCATGTTTACCCTAGGTTCGAGAGCACTAAGTACCTATTTTGTATTGTTATTGATGGAACATTTGATATTGTGCTAGTAAGGGTGATTAGACCTTTGTAGGAGGTGTTTGTGACCTTGTGGAGCACTTGTGGGGGTGAAAAACGAGGTTTAAAGGAAATCCAAGCAAAGGATATTAAGGTTAAGAGGCAAGGTAAAGATTTGGACTTGAAAGATCCAACCAAATCCGCAAAGAAAAGTCGAAATCAAAAATTAAGTGTGGGGCGCTGCAGGTGGCGTGCCAGGCCACTTCTGGCCAAAATTTTTGTGGCATAGGAAGCAGAGGGGCGCGCCTGGGGGCGTTCTAGGACGCTAATGTGCACCTGTTCAGGTGCTGAAATTTTGCTAAGTCCCAAGGGCGCCCGGGAGCGTGCCGGGGTACTTTTGGCAAAAAATTCTCTACTATTATTAGTCTATAAAGAGGACTCTTGGGTTATGATATTATTATTCCATCATAGTAGGGATAATCTTGAGCGAGATTAGCATCCGAGTTGGGGTTAATTCTTCGTCACAAGTATTTTATCAAATTATGTTCAATTAAGCCATGGGTGGCTAGAATCTCTTATTTTCGAGATTGAGGCTACGAACATGAATGTCGTGAGTTGAACATTGTCGTAACATGTATGGAATTATTTAAACATGAGATAATTGGAGTATGACACATTGAATTTGGTGGGCTAAGTTGATATGTGTTATTGGGCTCAATTTAAAGCCCAAATTGTAGCAAAAGACATGGCCCAAAAGGGCAAAATGATCCATTCTTCCTTTGACTAATCAATTATTGATTAAAGTGTGGCTAAGGATGACCATGAGGACTATATAAAGGCACAAAAGGCTGATTTATTCATTATAACTCGCATGTCTTTCTAGTATTTCCAAACATATTTCTCTCAACACAAACCCTAAGGCAACCATTCTCTTTGGTAAAGATCATCACTTTGCAAGCTTTGGTAAGTGTCTACTGTAACACCCCGTATGTTTTCGAACTTAGTTAATTACCATAACATTTATGGAATCCTTTAAACATGAGAGAATTGGTGATTTATGTATTAATTTGTTGGACTTAAATGAGTCTTGTGCCATTGGGCCCAATTGAGGCCCAAAATTCACATGGAAGACATGGCCCAAATAATGGAAAAGATCCATTCTTGTGTTTGACCCAAGTAACACCTCATCTTTGACTTAAGTGTCTAAGGATGACCATAATATAAGGCCAAAAATCAGATTTTATTCACCATATTACACTTGCCAAATTCTAGAGTTTTCCAAAGAAATATCCTCATCCTTTCAAACCCTAAGTCTTCATCCATTTGGACAAGATCACTCTTTGGTAAGCTTTGGTAAGTATTTATTCTCATGGTTTAGTATATTATATGGTAAGCTTTGGTGTGCTATGTGTAAAACTTTTTATTTTTGCAATCAGAGAAGGGTTTTGCCTTATAAACTTGAAAATGGATTGTGGTATTGAAGGAAATGAACTTGATGGATTCAATATTGACATGTGAGATGTGATTATAGTCTTAACTTATTTTATCCTTGTGTACAATGTTTGGAATTGTTATTATAAAATTGGTTATGGATTGGTGACGTATTGAAGGGAAGTGTAGTTTTGGTGTTGTTTAAGTGTGTTATGAAAAAATGGTTGTTCATTGGTCTTAAGTTGATAAAAAGTATGTAAAAGAAAGCTTATTTATGGCCATGAACCATTTAATGCGAAAAAGGACCCAAAACGAACCCCGGTGGCCGAAAATGGGCACCCGCCTTCGCAGGTGCCAACGCAGATGCCCCTGGACACTGCCAAGGGACATCTGCGGCCGGATGTCAGCCACCTGCTGGCACAGATGGCTTCGTATGTCATTCCAGAAGTCCATTTCGTATGCTTTTGTCTCTCTTTGATCCTTGAAGACCCCTATACCCTTTATGGATGTAATTATCAACTTATGATACCTTTTAAATGACGATAAGGGGTCGTATGGAGGCATGTTGGATTATATTAATTATGTATTGTTGTTCATATGTTAATATGAGGCAATTTGATGGAATAGTTGGGACGGAATTATAATGAGAAAGCGTAAAGGGTAAACGTGGTGTGAAATGTTATTGTTTTATGATGTATTGGCCAATGTGTGGTATGTTATGGTATTGTTGATATGATAATGCAGTGGATTGTGTTGTAAAGGATGAAATGACGTATATAGCAGTCACGTAACTTATTGTCATCTTATGCACTTGTAAGGTGGTATCGTTAACGTAAGCCCCGCTATGTACTTGTATTGTAGAGTGAAATGTAAGGAAGGAGCTAGAATATTGTATTCATATCTAGGATTGTATATTCATACTTGGAATTAAAGGTATGTAAGGTTACTCTTTCGGTATCCTTCTGCAGCATATTGTTCATATTGACTTTGTTCTTATTCCATTCCGAAATGTCCAAAGGTATCTAATTTCAGGTTGTTATCTATTGTTAAGTCACATATTCCTCATTCATTAGTCGTTGTTGCTCATGTGTTACATAATTATGGACATGGTTCCAAAGTCCCAATAATGCTATGTTCCAAAGCTTCCAATAAGGTTATGACTACAAATATATCAATCTCTCACAAACAAAAGTAGCTATCTCTCATAAGTGAATGTATTAATCTCTCATGAGTGAGCGTATCAATCTCTCACAAGTAATGGTACCAATCTCACAAAAGTTAAAGAATGAAGTAATGTATAGTTAGTTGTATCCATGGGGTGAAATAAACACCTGCATGATGATATCCATGGGGTGAATGAAACACCTGCATGATGACCATCCCAACATTATGGGTGTATCCATGGGGTGAAATGAACACCTGCATGACGATATTATCTTCCCACTGATCAGTTGGGCCCGGGCAGTATATGATTAATGATTGACAAAGTAAAGCAAGGTAATGTAATGAAGCGAAGAAAGTAACAAAAGTAATATGCGTAGTTCCATATTTATAGATTGATGGCTTATCCATATTGGGCATTCTCTTATAATTATTTTTCCATTAAAGTTCTTATGTACCGATACAGTTTCTTATAGCCTTACATACTCAGTACATTCTTCGTACTGACCCCCTTGGGGGACTTACCTTACTTGCTACAGGCACAGGTACTAGTAGACCTCCACAGTAAGCTGCAGGTCATCTACTGATCTTTGGTGAGCTCCAGTTGGATCGGGGCTTTTCGAGTCACAGTTGTACATTGGTTTTGGTATTGTAAATGTTATGTAAAGAGGGGACTTGTCCCGAATTTAGGTTGGTCATGTATGTACTTCTTTTAGAGGCTTTTGTAAACATATGTGGGTATATGACTTTTGTATCACATGTTCCATGATTTTGGTTATTAGCATTTTATGTCCTTACGCAGTGGTGATGTTTCTAATGGCATGCATACGAATGGACAGGAGTAAAGATTGGTTCTCTCGGGCCTTATCGGCTTCGGGTACCAGTCCATCCCGTTGGAATTTGGGTCGTGACAAGAGTGGTATCAGAGCAGGTCGTTCTAAGGGTGTCTACAAAGCCGTGTCTGAGAAGAGTCTTACTTATCAATGTGTTGTGCACCACATTTATAAGTAGGAGGCTACGGGGCATTTAGGAGTTGTTTCATTCCTTTATTTCTAGATCGTGAATTAGAGCCAAAGTTATAGGTGGACTTGTTTCTAACCATAAAAATTGTTGTTCTTTTATATTATAGCAAAATACCGATGACAAGAAGAGGTCGAGGTAAAAGTAAGAGGATAGACAGAATTGCTGGAGAAGGAACTAGTAGAGCCCCGCCTGGACCAGTTAATCAAGGCGGCGCTGAACCAGAGATGGCATCACAGGCTTCTTCTACTCTTCCAGTTTTAGAAGAGTCAAGAGGAAGAGAAGTACCTGCAGAACACCCAGTAAATACTACTGACCAGGACTTAAAGAATGTCGTTCAAATGTTGACCCGAATAGTTGCTGCACAGGTTCAGGGACAAGGTGGTCCAATGACAAGTGATGATAGTGCAGATAGAGCAGCTAGTCGACGGATGCAGGATTTTTTGAAATTAGATCATCCCACATTCACTGGATCAGATCCAAATGAAGACCCGCAAGATTTTATAGATCAAATCCAAAGGGATCTGGAGGTTATGCATGTATCGGGTGTAGAAATGGTGGAGCTTGCAGCCTATAGATTGAAGGGAGAGGCTATATTGTGGTAAGATTGGAAGAAAACTCGTGGTGTTGGTGTAAACCCACCTACATGGGAGGACTTTAAAGCGTCATTTCTTGATCACTACCTTCCCTATGAGATTCAAGAGGCTCGTGCGAATCAGTTCTTAAATCTCCATCAAGTGAATCTGAGTGTCAGAGAATACAGTCTGCAGTTTAATTTTTTGACTCGATATGCTCCAAATGTAGTAGCCACGATGACAGACAGAGTCCATAGAAGTGTGGATAGGTTAGAGCCATATTTGGTAAGGGACTGCACCATTGCTGCCTTGAACAGGGATACGGACATAGCTAGAATACAGGCCTTTGCGAAGAAAATAGAAGATCAGAGGCAACGGAGAAGAACACAAGGGTTAGAAGAAGGGCTGTCGAAGAGGGCTAGATCTACGTGACAGTCTATGGCATCCCAAGTAGAGTTCAGGCCTCAGAGTTTTAATAGACCGCCTAGGCCTTCATTTTCTTATTCCACGGCAAGCACTTCATCTTAATTATGAGGGTTCAAAGGTAATCAAGCCGAGCAAAGTAGCGGGAGCCGTGGTTCACAGACAGCGGGATCTTTTCGCCCACTGTGTCAGTATTGTAGACGATTTCATTCAGGTGAATACCGGCGGGGGATGAATGTTTGTTATTGGTGTGGTATGGATGGGTACATGATGAGAGACTGCCCGCAAAGAGGCTTGGGTGGTGTGGCTCGACCTGCGGGATCAACCGTTGCATCATCATCATCGGTTCCTTCCCTAGGAAGAGGTGTATAGCCGGTGGGTCATGGTAGAGGTGCCAGAGGAGCAACCAGTTCTAGTGGAACTCAGAATCGTACTTATGCTCTAGTAGACCGGCAGAATTCAGAGGCATCTCCTAACGTAGTCACAGGTACATTATCCATATTTTCGTATAATGTCTAATGCATTGATTGATCCAGGTTCTACATTGTCATATGTTACTCCATTGATTTCTGTGAAAGTTGAAAGAACACCAAAACTATTAACTAAGTCAATTGAAGTATCTACACCAGTTGGTGACTATATTGTTTCAAAAAGAGTATATCGTAATTGTGTGGTAACTGTGTGTGGTCATGATATACTGGCCGATCTTATTGAACTGGACATGGTGGATTTTGATGTCACAATGGGCATGGATTGGTTGGCGTCTTGTTATACCACAATAGATTGCCGAGCTAAGAAAGTATATTTTCATTTTCCCCAAATGAATGTTCTTGAATGGAAGGGTGATGTAGGGGCACCAAGAGGCAAATTTATTTCCTATCTTAAGGCTAGGGAAATGCTATCCAAGGGGTATATATGCCACTTAGTGAGAGTGCGAAACCACCAACTCCTCAATCAGTTCCAGTGGTCAATGAGTATCTTGATGTATTTCCAGAAGATCTTACAGGCTTACCCCCAGAATGGGAAATAAAATTTGGTATTGATGTGCTTCTAGGCACTCAGCCTATCTCTATTCCCCCGTATAGAATGGCTCCAATAGAATTGCCTGAATTAAAGGAGCAATTGAAAGATTTGTTGGACAAGGGATTTATCAGGCCGAGTATGTCTCCGTGGGGTGCACCGATATTATTTGTACGGAAGAAAGATGGCACCTTGAGAATGTACATTGACTATCGACAATTGAATAAGGTAAAGATCGAGAATAAATATCCCCTCCCTCGAATTAATGATTTGCTTGATCAGTTACAGGGGACCAAGTGTTTTTCAAAGATTGACTTGAGGTCGGGTTACCATCAAGTCAGAGTTAAAGAAGAAGATGTAAGACAGCCTTTCGAACACGGTATGTCCATTATTAATTTTTAGTTATGTCATTTGGACTAACAAATGCCCCAGCTGTGTTCATGGATTTGATGAATAGGGTGTTTAAGCCATTTCTATACATGTTCGTGACAGTATTTATAGATGACATCCTGATTTATTCAAAGTCACAAGAGGACCATGCTAAGCACTTACGACAGGTGTTACAAATTCTTCGGGAGTGTAAGTTGTATGCGAATTTCTCTAAGTGTGAATTTTGGTTGAAATCCGTAGCATTCTTGGGTCATATTGTGTCAGATGAAGGAATTCGAGTTGATACACAAAAGATTGAGGCGGTGAAAAATTGGCCAAGGTCTACGATGCATACGAAAATTCGTAGCTTCCTGGGGTTGGCAGGTTATTATCGAAGATTTGTTGAAGGGTTTTCTTCCATTGCTGCACCTTTAATGAAGCTTACACACAAGGCAGTCAAATTTCAGTGGAATGATGCATGTGAGAAAAGTTTTCAAGAGCTGAAAGATAAATTGACTTCTACACCGGTGTTAGTACTTTCAAAAGGCACCGAAGGTTATGCAGTATATTGTGATGCTTCCGGGGTTGTCTTAGGGTGTGTATTGATACAGGACGGTAATGTCATAGCATATGCCTCACGACAGTTGCGGCCACACGAGAGAAACTATCCCACACATGATCTTGAATTAGCAGCAGTGATATTTGCTTTAAAGATATGGCGTCATTATTTGTATGGAGTTCATGTTGACATCTATACTGATCACAAAAGTTTGCAGTATATCTTTAAGCAAAAGGAACTCAATTTGAGGCAACGAAGGTGGCTTGAGCTATTGAAAGATTATGATATTGATATCCTATATCATCCAGGAAAAGCAAATGTGGTAGCTGATGCATTGAGCCGCAAGGCAATAAGAGTCACTAGTGGCCAATTGACGGAAAAGAAAGAGTTAGTCAAAGATCTACATCAATTAACCATCTTGGGGGTTCGTCTTCTTGAATCCTCAGATGAAGGGGTTATTCTACAAAATGCGGCAGAATCTTTATTAATAGCTGAAGTGAAAGAGAAGCAGTTTGCGGATCCTATGTTAGTGCAATTAAAAGAGAATGTACAACAGGATTTGACTAAGGCCTTTGATCTTACACAAGAAAGGGTGCTTCAATGCCAAGGTAGGTTATGTGTACCGGATGTACATGAACTAAGGAGACGAATTATGGCAGAGGCGCATCATTCATGATATTCTATTCATCCGGGAGATACCAAAATGTACCATGATTTGAAAGAAGCGTATTGGTGGGGAAATATGAAGAAGAACATTGAAAAATTTGTCGCTCAGTGCCCGAATTGTCAGCAAATAAAGGTAGAGCATCAAAAACCAGGAGGTTACATGCAATGTATCAATCTTCCAGTATGGAAATGGGATATGATTAATATGAATTTCATCACAGGTTTGCCTCGTACACTATGGGATATGGCCGGATGTCAGCCACTTGTAGGCACAGGTGGCTTCTCATGTCACACTAGAAGTCTATTTCGTATGCTTTTTTCTCTCTTTGATCCCTGAAGACCCTATACCCTTTATGGATGTAATTATCAACTTATGATACCTTTTAAATGGGGTCATATGGAGGCATGTTGGATTATATTAATTATGTATTGTTGTTCATATGTTGATATGAGGCAATTTGATGGAATAGTTAGGATGGAATGATAATGAGGAAGCGTAAAAGGTAAACGTGGTGTGAAATGTTATTGGTTTATGATGTATTGGCCAATGTGTGGTATGTTATGGTATTGTTGATATGATAATGCAGTGGATTGTGTTGTAAAGGATGAAATGATGCTCTATAGCAGTCACGTAACTTATTGTCATCTTATGCACTTGTAAGGTGGTTGATAGTTAACGTAAGTCCCGCTATGTACTTGTATTGTAGAGTGAAACGTAAGGAAGGAGCTGGTCTATTGTATTCATATCTAGGCTTGCATATTCATACTTGGAAGTGAAAAGGTTACTCTTTCGGTATCCTTCTGCAGCATATTGTTCATATTGACTTTGTACTTATTCCATTCCGAAATGTCCAAAGGTATTTCATTTCAGGTTGTTATCTATTGTTAACTCACATATTCCTCAGTCATTAGTCATTTTTGCTCATGTGTTACATAATTATGGATATGGTTCCAAAGTCCCAATTGTCACACCCCGAATCCCATTCGGGATGGACTGGCACCTGAAGCCGTTAAGGTCCGAGAGAACCAATCTTCACTCATGTACTCTCATACACATGTCTCTGTGTGAATAGCATTCTTTCACATGTAACTTATAAAATACAAATGACAGAAGTCATGGCAACATAAGCTATATATATGAAACTTGGTCGTTAGGGCCATTAAGTCGAAATGGACATACATCTCTTACATTAATTTTCCCACATATGTCTACAAAGCCTCTAACCAATGCATGTACATAACCAACCTACAGTCGGGACAAGTCCCCACTTTATACAATATTTACAACATCAAAACCATGAACACATATGACTCGGAAAGCCCCGAACCAACTGGAGCTCACCAAAGATCCACGAATGACTCGTAGCCTTCAGTGGAGGTCTACTAGCACCTATACCTGTAGCAAGTAAGGTAAGTCCCCTGAGGGGGTCAGTACGAAGAATGTACTTATTATGTAAGGCTCATATGAAACTGCATCATACATAATAACAACAATGGATTCAAATATAAGAGAATAGTCAATGTGGATAAAACATCATTTTATATATTGAACCAAGTACATTTCTTCTGTTATTGTAATTTTCGATCATTCAATCATATTTTTATCATTCATATAATATCTTTCATATAATACCTTCATTCAAGAGATTTGCCTTTTTTCAAGAGATTCTTCCATTCAAGAGATTTCTTTCTTTGCTTTACGCTCATCATCATTATTATTAGTCATCCACCTTATTGGTGGGTTATTATGGTCATCCACCTTATTGGTGGGTAGTCATCCACCTTATTGGTGGATAGTCATCCACTTTATTAGTGGGTAGTCATCCACCTTTTTGGTGGGTAATCTTCCACCTTTTTGGTGGGTAGTCTTCCACCTTTTTGGTGGGTAGTCATCCACTTTATTAGTGGGTAGTCATCCAGCTTTTTGGTGGGTAGTCTTCGACCTTTTTGGTGGGTAGTCATCAATTTTTCAGGATCGACCCATGCTAGGCTTTTAACCCCTGGGATACCACCCAAGAATACTCATCAATTATACATTACTTCTTTCTTTCATTATTCTTTCTTCTAAGAGTGATACCTTGGTGATTGAAACATTCTTGAAACTTGGAACACATACATATATTACTTCATCCCTTTAATTTCATGAGATTGATACTTTGGTCGTGTGAGATTGATACATTTTCTTGGGAGAGAGTGATATGTTAATAGTCGCAACATTATTAGATATGCTACTCAAGAATGAGTAGATTCTCCTTACATCATCACTTTTCTTGAGATAGTTCTTTTAGTAATTACAACATTATGATAGCTTAGGAACTTTAGTCTATGGATAAGAGACATATGAATGCCAATTGGTCAATGAATAGGAAACATGTAGATAACAATATATATCAAACCTGAAGGAGATACCTTAGAATATTTCAGAATGGAACAACTACTATGACAATGTGAACCATATCTGCTGCAGAAGGATACGGAAAGAGTAACCTTACATACCTTATGATCTCAATATGAATATACCATCCTAGATGTGAATACAAAAATCCAGTTCCTTCCTTACGTGTCACTCTACAACACAAGTTCATAACGGAGCTCACGTTAACAACTAGTTACCTTACAAGTGCATAAGATGACAATGAGTTACGTGACTACTATATAGCGTCATTTCGTCCTTTACAATACAATCCACTGCATTACCATGACAACAACATCATCACATTTCACACATTGACCAAGACATCATAAACCAATAACATTTCACACCAAGTTTACCCTTTACACTTCCTCATTAACACTATGTTACCTTTTCTCTTTCAAGTCACTCAATAACTTTCACAATAACACTTTAACAACAATCCATATTTTATACCAGTCAAAATTCCTCCGGGATACTCCCTTATAGTTATTTAAAAGGTACCATAAGTTTATAATTGCATCCATAAAGGGTATAGGGGCTTTGGGGGGGGGTCAAAGAGATGCAAAAACAACCGAAATGGGGTTCTGGCCTGACCTGCGAAGCCACCTGCGCCTGCAGATGGCTGACCTGCATCTGCAGGTGACCTTTTCCAGTTTCCAGGGGCACCTGGGAAGTCACCTGTGCCCGCAGGTGCTTCGTCTGCGAGGGCGAGTGCCCGTTTCGGCCAAAAAGGGTCTCTTTTGGGTCTTTTTTTTATAATAAGTGGTCCATGATCATAACTAACCTTTTCTTAACATAATTTAGATCATCTTAGATGCCAACTAACAGCCATTTTTTCACAATGCACATAAACATCACCAAACTACATTTTTCTTTCAATACGTCACCAATTCCATGACCAATTTCTTAATAACAATTCCAAACATTATGTACAGGAATAAAACAAGTTAAGGCTATCATCACATATAACATGTCAATATTGAATCCTTCAAATTCACTTCCTTCAAGACCGCAAGTCCATTTTCAAGTTTTCAAGGCAAACCCCTTCACCGATTAAGCAAACATAAATTGTTTCACACATAGTGAACTTCTCACACTTCACCAACATAACCAACATGATCTACACCATCTTCCATGCATATAATATATTAAACCATAAAAATAAATACTTACCAAGGCTTGCAAAAGGAGTGATCTTTCCCAAAGAGGATGATAGCTTAGGGTTTGAGTTGAGAGAATGTTGTGGAAAATTCTAGATTTTGGCATGTGTTATTTGTGGGATAAAAATATTATTTTCCACATTATATAGCCCCTTTAAAGTCATCCTTATCCAATAATTTTGGTCAATAATTAAGGGCTTACTTGGTCAAGGCAAGAATGGGTCAATTTCCCCAATTGGGCCATGTCTTTTGTTTAATATTTGGGCCTCAATTGAGCCCAATGGAACAAGATCAATTAATCCCACTAATTAAATGTGTAATACCCCATCAATCTCATGTTTAAATAATTCCATAAATTTTATGATAATAAAATAGGTTCAAAAAAAATGTACGGGGCGTTACATCCTTCCCCCTTAGGAACATTCGTCCTCGAATGTTAGTAACATTACCCAATTTTAACAAATTCAAGTCTAGGATCATTCTTCATGTTATCATATACCCACAATGCTTCTAAAGAATTACTCATTATTGCTCCAATTCCGCACCTTGAACTCTTTCCTCCGTTTGAAACAAATACGGGTACTTCAACTTTCTCATTCCTTTGGTTCCCCATGTGATTTCTCCTATTTGTTGATTTCCTTCAATGTACTTTTACGAAAGTTACTTCTTCATTCCTTAACATTATCACCTGTCGATCTAGAATAGCAATAGGTTATATTTGTTTGTTTTTTCATATGCGAGATCTTTCGTAACTTGTACATCTTCAATGGGAGCAATATGAAATGGATCTCTTATACACTTCCGACAATTTCACATGGCATGTTATATAGGGCCAATTTTCCTTTCCTTCCAAATCCCATAACCCCTTTCATTGGTGACACTTTTAAGAATACTTAATCACCTATGGCAAATTTAATAAGCGATAGATCATCATCTAACTATCTTTGCAATACAATGTGCAAGCTGGTAGCATACTTTCAAGTGTTTGGATGATACGTTCTGCCTGTCCATCTGTTTAAGGATGAAAAACTATACTCAAATTTACTTGTATACCCAAACTTTCTAAAAGAAAACTTCCAAGAATGTGCGGTAACTTAAACTCCTCTGTATGATGTAATAGAGATTGGAACTCCGTTTACTCGTATTATTTCCTCAATATACAACCTCATATATTCTTCAGTTGTGTAGGTGGCCTTAACAGGCAACAAGTGTGCTGATTTGGTAGCCCTGTCAACTATCACTCATATGGAATCAAATTTCCAAAGTGTATGAGACAACCTATGTGTATAGGGCAAACCTGCGATAAAATCCATGTTAACCACGTCCCATTTCCAACTGGAAAATCCATACATTGCATGTACCCTCCCAGTTTCCAATGCCCTATTTTCACTTGTTGACAATTTGGACAATAAACTACTAATTCTGTAATGTTCCCCTTCATGTACCTTACCAATACATTTTTTTTTCTAACCATGGTACAGTTCGGTTGCTCCCGAGTGGATAGAATACCGTGAATGATGTGCTTTTGTAAGAATTCAGTTCTTAGCTCATCTATATTTGGTATACATAATCTGCCTTGATATTGAAGTATTCCCCCCCCCCCCCATGTAAGCTCAAGTACCTTTTACCGAACTTCATTGTACATTCTCCTTCAATTGAAATAAAATAGAATTTGCATATTTTTTCTTTTTTACCTCAACTATTAAAGAAGATTCCGCTGTATTTTTCACAATAATCCCTTCATCTATAGATTCAAGAGGGCGAACTCCTAAGTTGACTAGTTAGAGTAAATCCTCGACCATATCCCCGCCTTTCCGTCAATTGGCTATTAGTGTTCCCTATTTCTTTACGACTTAACTCATTTGCTTTTCCTGAATGATATAAGACATTAATATCATAATCTTTTAATGGTTCAAGCAACCTTCGCTACCTTAGATCTAAGTCCCTTACAAATAGTGACACCATATCTTTAAAGAAAATATAACAGCTACTAGTTCAGGGTCATGTGTTGGGTCAATAATTAAGGGCTTACTTGGTCAAGACAAGAATGGGTCATTTTCCCCAATTAGGCCATGTCTTTTGTTTAATGTTTGGGCCTCAATTGAGCCCAATGGTACAAGATCAATTAATCCCACTAATTAAATGTGTAATACCCCATTAATCTCATGTTTAAATATTTCCATAAATGTTATGGTAATAAAATAGGTTCGAAAACAATGTACGGGGTGTTACACCAATAATGTTATGTTCCAAAGCTTCCAATAAGGTTATGACTACAAATATATCAGTCTCTCACAAACAAAAGTAGCTATCCCTCATAAGTGAATGTATTAATCTCTCATGAGTGAGTGTATCAATCTCTCACAAGTAAAGGTACCAATCTCACAAAAGTTAAAGAATGAAGTAATGTATAGTTAGTTGTATCCATGGGGTGAAATAAACACCTGTATGATGATATCCATGGGGTGAATGAAACACCTGCATGATGACCCTCCCAACATTATGGGTGTATCCATGGGGTGAAATGAACACCTGTATGACGATATTATGTTCCCACTGATCAGTTGGGCCCGGCCATATATGATTAATGATTGACAAAGTAAAGTAAGGTAATGTAAAGAAGCAAAGAAAGTAACGAAAGTAATATGCGTAGTTCTATATATATAGATTGATGGCTTATCCATATTGGGCATTCTCTTATAATTATTTTTCCATTGAAGTTCTTATGTACTATAGCGTTACATACTCAGTACATTCTTCGTACTGACCCCCTTGGGGGACTTACCTTACTTGCTGTAGGCCCTAGTAGACCTCCACAGTAAGCTGCAGGTCATCCACTGATCTTTGGTGAGCTCCAGTTGGATCGGGGCTTTCCAAGTCACAGTTGTACATTGGTTTTGGTATTGTAAATGTTATTTAAAGTGGGGACTTGTCCGAAATTTAGGTTGTTCATGTATGTACTTCTGTTAGAGGCTTTTGTAGACATATGTGGGTATATGAATGTGAGAGATGTATGTCCATTTTGACTTGATGGCCATAACGGCCAAGTTTCACATATTTATATATATATATATATATATCACATGTTCCATGATTTTCGTTATTAGCATTTTATGTCCTTACACGGTGGTGATGTTTCTAATGGCATGCATATGAATGGACAGGAGTAAAGAGTGGTTCTCTCGGGCCTTATCGCCTTCGAGTGCCAGTCCGTCCAGTTGGAATTCGGGTCGTGACATCTACTCTCATGGATTAATATATTATATGTTAAGATGCTGTATATATCATGATGGTTATGTTGGCAAGGTGTTGAATAGGGCACTTTTGCTTTTTGCTAAAAGATGTGCCATCCTAGTGATTTAAAATTGAATGAAGACTTGAGGTTTGAATGAAAGTGCATGGTGTGGATGAGATACTAACATGTATGGTGTGATTATGTTCCTTAACTTGTTATTTTTCTATAAGTATAAATTGTGGGATTGTTGTTGATATATTATTATGAAGTGTAATGGGGTTACTTGGTGGAGTACTTGTGACGTCGTATTAATGAGGAAACGTAAAGGATGAACTTGGTGTAAAATGCTATGGGTTTGTAATGCTTTGGTCAATGTATGGCATGTTGTGGTATTATTGGTATGATAATTTCATCGATGGTATTGTCAAGTGGGAAATGATATTTTAAGGCAAACATGTAACTCATAGTCGTCTTGTGCACTTGTAAGGAAGTTGGTTGTTAACGTAAGTTCCGTTATGTACCTGTGTTGTAGAATGAAATGTAAGGAAGGAGCTGGACTATTGTATTCACGTATAGGATTGTATATTCATATTGGAAAGATAAGGTATGTAAGGTTACTCTTACCGTATCCATCTGCAGCATATATTGTTCACATTGTCAGCGTACTTATTCCATTCCGAAATGTCTCAAAGGAGCTTATGTCAGATTACCCTATGTTGTACTCATATGTCTCTTAATCATTGACTAATATTTACAAGTTTCAAATAATGTTATGTTCCAAAGTTCCAATAATGTTATTACTATCAACGTATCAACCTCATGAACGTAAAAGAATAAAGCAATGCATCTATGCATTTTCGATAATGACATGATCTCCAATGTATTAATATCGCAAGGAAGATAAGGAAGTAATGTTATATTGTTATATCTTATGACCCACCTATAAGGTGGATGAATGTTATATATTATAACCCACCTCTAAGGTGGATGAATGTTATATGTTATAACCCA
The DNA here is from genome assembly GCA_031232105.1 of Capsicum rhomboideum. Taxonomy (NCBI): domain Eukaryota; kingdom Viridiplantae; phylum Streptophyta; class Magnoliopsida; order Solanales; family Solanaceae; genus Capsicum; species Capsicum rhomboideum. The sequence continues at coordinate 61,933,168 of CP124718.1, forward strand.
CCTCTAAGGTGGATGAATGTTATATATTATAACCCACATATAAGGTGGATGAATGTTATATATTATAACCCACCTATATGGTGGATGAATGTTATATCTTATAACCCACCTATAAGGTGTATGAATGTTATATTATGACCCCCATAACCACCTATAAGGTGGATGAATGTTATATTATGACCCTCGAAAGAGACTAATAATAATGATGTTAAGCGTAAAAGCAAAGAAAGAAATCTCTTGAATGGAAGAATCTCTTGAATAAAGATAAATCTCTTGGAGGCAAGTCTCTTGAATGAAAGTAATTATGAAAGATATTATATAAAATATAAGGATATGAATGAATGATCAGAAATGACAATAACAGAAGCAATGTACATTGTTCCACATATAAAATGATGGTTTATCCACATTGACTATTCTCTCATATTTTATTTCATTGACATTCTTATGTATGATGTAGTTTCTTATAGCCTTACATACTCAGTACATTCCCCGTACTGACCCCCTTGGGGGACTTACCTTACTTGCTGTAGGCACAGGTGCTAGTAGACCTCCACAGTAGGTTGCGGATCATTTGCCAGTCATTGGTGAGCTCCAGTTGGTTCGGGGCTTTTCGAGTCTCATGTGTATATTGGTTTTGGTTTTGGGCATGGTAAATGTTGTATAAAGCGGGGACTCGTCCCGACTGTAGGTTGGTTATGTACATGTATCTGTTAGAGGCTTTGTAGACATATGTGGGAAACTGAATGTAAGAGATGTATGTCCATTTCGACTTGATGGCCCTAACGACCAAGTTTCATATATATTACATATGTTGCCATGACTTCCGCCATTGGTATGTTATATTCTATAAGTGACATGAGATAGAATGCCATTCATATAAAGACATGTATACGAAGGTATATGAGTAAAGATTGGTTCTCTCGGGCCTCAACGGCTTCGGGTGCCAGTCCATCCCGAATGGGATTCGCGTCGTGATAAAAGTGGTATCAGAGCAGGTCGTTCTAAGGGTGTCTATAAAGCCGTGTCTGAGTAGAGTCTTGCTTATGGATGTGTTGCACGCCACATTTATAAGTAGGAGGCTACAAGACATTTAGGAGTTATTTCAGTTCTTCATTTTTAGATCGTGCAATAGAGCCAATGTACTAAGTGAAATCATATCTGACCATTGCCGTTGGTTTTCTTTTGTTTAGTAAAATGCTGATTATAAGACAAGATAAGGGTAAAGGTAAGTAGGTAGATATGCTTGCCAAAGAAGGAACGAGTAGATCACCACCTGACCAAGCTAGTCAAGGTGGGGCTGACACTGAAACTACATCGCGGGTTTCTCCTACTCTTTCCTTTACAAAAGAGCTGAGAAGGAGAGAAGAACCTGCCGAACCCTACTGCTCATGATACTGAGCAGAATCTACGAAATGCAGTGCAAATGTTGACTCATATAGTTACTGGTATAGTTGCTGCACTGAATCAAGGACAAGTAGGTCCAATGACAGGTAATGACAGTGAGGCTAGGGCAGCTAGTCAGAGGACACAGGATTTTCTGAAATTAGACCCTCCCATGTTCACCGGGTTCGATCTGAATGAAGACCCACAGGACTTCGTGGACCAAATTAAAAGGGTTCTAGATGTTATGCATGTGACTGGTATAGAAACAGTGGAGCTTGCAGCATATAGACTAAAAGCCAGGCTATATTATGGTATGAAGATTGGAAACGATCTAGGGGTATCGGTGCACTTCTAGCTAGCTGGGAGGAATTCAAAATGGTATTTCTTGATCATTACCTCCCATATGAGATCCGAGAGGCTTGTGCAGATCAGTTTTTAAATCTCTGTCAGGGGAACATGAGTGTGAGAGAATACAGTCTGCAGGTTAATTCTTTGGCTCGATATGCTCCAAATGTAGTAGCCACTATGGCCGACAGAGTCCATCGGTATGTGAGCAGATTGGAGCCATGTTTGGTGAGGGATTGTACTATTGCTGCGTTAAGTAGAGACATGGATATATTGCAATATATCTTTAAGCCGAAGGACTTAAATCTGAGGTAGCAAAGGTGGCTGAACTATTAAAAAGATTATGACATTGGTATCTTGTATCATTCGGGAAAAGAAAATGTGGTAGCTGATAATTAAGCTCAGTAGGAAGTACTAATGGTCGGGTCGGCTCATAGAAAAGAAAGATATAGTCAAGAAATCTACGTCAATTAACCAGAATGGGATTTTGACTTCTTGAAACTCCAGATGGAAGAATTATAGTGTATAATGCGGCAGAGTCTTCATTTGTAACTGAGAAAAAGAAAAGCAATATGTAAATCCTATTTCCCGTCAATTGAAAAAGAATGTACAGCGAAGTTCGACAAAGGTATTTGAGCTTACGCAAGGGGGGGAGTACTTCAATATTAGGGTAGATTGTGTATACCAAATATAGATGAGCTAAGGAAATGAATTATGGCAGAAGCACATCATTCACGGTATTCTAGTTATACGGGAGCAATCAAAATGTACCATGGCGTGAAAGAAATGTATTGGTGAGGCAATATAAAGAAAAAGAACATTGCAGAATTGGTAGCTCATTGTCCGAATTGTCAACAGGTAATCAAAAATCTAGAGGTTATATGTCAATATTAGAAGAAAAGAATTAGAGGTTGCCATAGATGATTGGGTATTTTTGTAAGTGTCACCAATGAAAGGGGTAATGAGATTTGAAAAGAAAGAAAGTGTGGCCCTATATAACGTGTTGTATAAAAAAAAATTTGATTGAAGATTTGGGAAAGTTGAGTATGAATTTTAAATACCCCAAGAACTCTCCACAATTCATCCAATGTTTTATGTTTCGATGCTTCAAAATTCTAGATCAATAAGTGAAGAATTTGAGAAGTAAACACGTAGCTTTCATAAAAGTCCTTTGGAGAAATTAGCAAGTAGAAAAGATTACATGGGAAGCTAATGAAATAATAAAGTCAGAGTACCCATATGTGTTTCACACGGAAGAGGAAGTTCAATATGGGGGATCAAAGAACTAACAAGTAAGTATCGACAAGCATTATGTGTATATGTATATATGTTAACATAAAGGTGCAATTGTGGTACATGTGAAGATTATGATGTTATTAACATTCGAGGATGAATGTTTCTAAGGGGGGAAGAATGTAAGACCCCGTACATTTCCGACCTTACTTGCTAACTTTGAACCATGTTTACCCTAGGTTCGAGAGCACTAAGTACCTATTTTGTATTGTTATTGATGGAACATTTGATATTGTGCTAGTAAGGGTGATTAGACCTTTGTAGGAGGTGTTTGTGACCTTGTGGAGCACTTGTAGGGGTGAAAAGCAAGGTTTAAAGGACATCCAAGCAAAGGATATTAAAGTTAAGAGGCAAGGTAAAGATTTGGACTTGAAAGATCCAACCAAATCCGCAAAGAAAAGTCGAAATCAAAAATTAAGTGTGGGGCGCTGCAGGTGGCATGCCAGGCCGCTTCTGGCCAAAATTTTTGTGGCACAGGAAGTAGAGGGGAACGCCGGGGGTGTACCAGGCCACTAATGTGCACTTGTTCAGGTGTTGAAATTTTGCTAAGTCCCAAGGGCGCCCGGGAGCGTGCCGGGGTGCTTTTGGCCAAATTTCTTCTACGATTATTAGTCTATAAAGAGGAATCTTGGGTTATGATATTATTATTCCATCATAGTAGGGCTAATATTTAGTGAGATTAGCATCCGAGTTGGGGTTAATTCAAACATTACCCCAAGGAAACAATGACACTTTTGCTCTCGGGTTTTCAAGAATGACACTTTGCTTGTCATGTAGACCAAGCAACAAGTTGGGTGCGTCAATATCACCATTTCTATATTTGGCACCGGGGTCAAATAGAAAGAGTAGCCATAGACACGGGTCTAGACAATACTCCCTTTCCCCATAGGCTTCACCCAAACTACAAGATATACTCTCTACAATAGCATACATATCATCAAAAGCAAATAGAGAGTGGCGAATGGTATCACTCAAGTCAAGTTCAACTAAGGTGTCCTCATGTGAGTACTCACTACCAGTTTCAACATCATCACCATGAGTACTCTCAACGATAAGGTCACACATAGTAGAAGAAGTAATTTCCAAATAATGGACACCTTCCCTTTCTATGGAAGTACCCTCAAGTAGACATATACCACCACTAAAGTCCAAGGAATTATTACTTAAGTCTTTACAAGCAAGCAATTCATCCTTATAGTCATCAAACATGGGTGGGGTGTCATACAAAGGATCACAACCACAATCAATTTTCAAGGAAAAATCACTTATTGGGTTTCTTAAGAATTCAAGCAAATCAAAATTATCATCACCCAATTGATCATTCCTTTCCAAGACCTCACATTCCCTTCCCTTAAGAGTACTCTCATCTCCCAAGAAGAGATTTCCATCTTTAGGAGGAATGTTTTTACACCATAGTGGGTTGGCATATAGGCTATAGCTTTTAAGACAAGCTATACCTTCAACGTCATTCTCACCACTAGGTTCTTTAGGAGTGAACTCATCATCTTCAAACAAGATATTGTACTTAAAGAGAGAAGGATCTATCCATGAAGAGGATATAGAACATGCAAATCCATTCTCTAAAAGATCATTATCAAGTATCAAAGATGTTTCAAGCACATGATTATCCCTATGAGCAAAACCGAGAGTAGAACATTTACTAGAGGTCATACTAAAGGGGTCACTCCTATTTATTTGATCAACATTTTCAATATAACCAGTCACATGAGATCCATTAAACACATCACACATATCCTCAAGTGGTGGAAAAATTCTGCACATAAGTTGATCAACACAATTCCCACAAGATGATGTACCATCATTCAACACATTGGCTTCAACACTAGGTGGACTTAAATTGACCTCACAAGAAGAGTCAATTCGATCATCAATAGGATCAACTAGTGTATCCACACTCCCAATAAGTACATCATCAACAAGAGGCAAAGAATCAATAGACTCACAAATAGGTAAGCTACTAATCACACTCAATGGGCTACTAGTCACACAATTATCATTCTCATGCACAAAAGTGTAAGAGTAAGCGATTTTACCTTGAAGTTCTTGAGTAATTCTTCTTTGCTGTGGTGTGAAGGTTTCCCACATGCTTCGGCAACAACTTCTCCTTGGCCTTGTGCTTCTCCGCTTGCCATGTTGGTACCTACACAAATGTCCTTAGAAAGAAAAGGACAAACATAGTTAGCATGATGTGGCGGAAACCCCCTCACTTCACTCCACACAACCTCTCCTTTTTCCCCTCTCGGATTACCACCTTTCACACCCTTACTCCTCTCAATCTTTTGTCTCTCATAATCATTCGACTTGGAGTAAGTGATCACATCTCCTTGCGGTTTGGGAATAATTGAGGTAAAGAGATAATTTCCCCAATGGTCCACTATAACCTTAGGCCAATTTAGCACATTTGGAACTCTATGTTGTGCAAACCAATCGGTACCCAAGCATACATGACCTGGTGTCAAGGGAAAGATATCGCACCACACCTCCTCATAGTATTCAAATTGGGTGAAGACAATCCTAACTCTCTCGGTAACCTTATACCCGTCCAAGGAATATGGAACAAGTAAAGGTTCTCGAAACAACCCTAAATAGTCAACCATCGGTGGCATGATGTAGTTCTTATGGCGCCAATCATCTAGCACAAGGAGGCATCCCGGTACCCCAGAAATGCTTACCTTTCCGGAGTGAACACTTCTCCTAGGATCAACATTGTAGAGTTTAGGACAACCCAAGGGCACATGAGTACCCCTCGGCCTTAGAGATGTATTCTCTCTTCTTCTCACGGGACAACCTACACTATAGCTAGTATACCCACTCTCACCATGGCTCTCATAAGCTTTGCGAAGGGAGGGGTTATACCTTACACCAATTCGAGGTTCGAAATGGGAAGTGTAAGACTCCTCATATGCCCCAACTTCATCATAAGAACTTGGCACTTCATTCACCTCATGTTCTCCCTCAAAACCATAACCCTCAAATCTGCCCATGTCTTGATCATGGCTATATTCATAGCCCCCATAACCTACAACATCATCGTAGCCATAAAATCCCTCACTACAATCATAGTCTCCCATGTTGTAGTCACAATAATACGAGGCTACCAAGATATGTTCCCTTATATCACCTTGTACCTACAAAATGAACAAACAAGATTAGTAGTAAAAGCACCTCACCAACAGTCGTATACACTCGCCTTTGTGATCCTCACCATTGGAGCGGCAAATATTGAAAGTTGCTTATACTCCGGTAGTTAATAAGGTGTCAATCACTACTTAGCGACTGGAATAGATTATTGTTTGATCGACTCAAGACACAAAACAAAATCTACTTATGAACTTGAATCAAAGAAGTTCAACGAATCGAAATGACAAAAACACACAAAGAACGAAAAACACGAAGAAAATGGATTCAAAAACCAATTCACAATCTAGTAGGTGATTACTAGTTGTTAATTGGTACTAGAATCAAGAAATGAAACTAAAGAAACAAGGAAATGAAACTTAGAATCTGAAATTTGAGCTTAATGGTGACGTGGCAGCATGCAATTGGTCTTGGGCCCACACAAAAATATATATATATATATATATATATATATATATATATATATATATATTTTTCACCAATCTGAAATTTTATATATTTTTTTCACCAATCTGAAATTTCAATATGAAACACAACTTGTCATGGATGACAATGGGTTTTGGAGGGAAAGTAAAGTCTTGTACTCTTTTTTCAACTTTTCAAACTCAAAAGGGTAAGATTTGACTATTCTAATCCCACAAAACAAGGTTCCGTGTTTTAAGGAAAAGTGGTTGTCAAGTCTAAGAAGAGATGTGTGCAAGTCTTTTCACCAACAACTTTATAACTTTTGTCTTACAACCTTTTGGATCTATTTTATACTTTTGTGGTCTTAAGTTGTAAGAATAGATGAAGAACAAGATGAACACCACAACAACCTTCAAGAACACAACATCAATTTCTTCAAGAACATAACACAAAAAAACATCAATGGTCATCAACAAGGTACAACCTACGGCCCACTTCAAGTCACCACAACAATGGTCAATATTATAAGCTCATCTTTAGATCTAGACACTTTTAGTGTTGGTGAGAAAGAAACCAACACTAGAAACACACTAAACAAGTAAAATAACACCTAGATCTAAACACACAAACACTATTCTCGGCCAAGACAACAAGATGGACAGATTTCGTTGTTTTTTTTTTTTGACAGATTTCATTTTTTTTTTGACCGAGATAGCCCAAGATTGGTAGTGTAGGAACACAACCAGCCTTGCTCTGATACCAAATGATACAAGATCAAACCCACAACACAAGATTTCAGCAACAACAACAAGATGAACAACTATCACAAGAACAACAAGTTGAACAACAAGTGCTAGTGAATCTAAAGAGCCCCACACGGCTTCACTAGACTTCAAGATTATAAACACAAGCTTAACAAGATTCCAAAAAGATAGATAGCTTGACATACGAGATTACAAAAAATAGGAACCAAACCGTGTATCAAACGATAAGACCCCTAAGACCCGCAATAACAACACCAAACTCTTATGGTGACTGCTAAGAGAATCAACTCCGCCTTACAATCACCGTTTCTAAGCAAGGATCAATAATGGCTTTTCCAAGCCCTACACTACTTGGCCTTTCCAAGCCCTACACTACATTCTCAAAGAGAGAAGAAGAAGTCTTTCAAATATCCATAATGAACTCCCTTCAAAAAAATAAGACTAATGAAGCCTATTTATAACTATTACATCAAATGACCATACTACCCTTAATGAAAAGAGGCTCCTATGGAGTGTAAAGAAAAGGCACAAAAAGACCAAAACACCCTTAATAAGGGCGGCCATGGAGTGTAAGGACTCCTTCTTTACACTTCAACCCTTGCAATTCTTTGGAGCCTCGGGTAGTCATCAAGGCAAGCCTCCAAGCAACCTTCCACACACGAATTTGCTTTATTATGTGTCCAAAATGACTTCAAGACTTCCCCATGCATACTCTCGGGCCTTCAAAGTGTCCAAAATCAGATTCTCCACGTGTTGGCCACGAATGATGGCATCAAAAGTTATGATGGCCATTTGTCTTGTATCAAGAAGGGCCCTCGAAGAGAGCTAGATATATGGGACAGTCTATGGCATCCCAAGGAGAGTTCAGGCCTCGGAGTTTTAATAGACCGCCTAGGCCATCATTTTCTCATTCCACGACAGGCACTTCATTTCAATTCCGAGGGTTTAGAGGTAATCAAGCCTGGCAAAGTAGTGGCAGTCGTGGTTCACAGACAACAGGGTTTTCTCGATCACCGTGTCAGTATTGCAGATGATATCATTTAGGTGAATGCCGGCTGGGGATGCATATTTGTTATTGGTGTGGCATGACGGGGCACATGATGAGGGAATACCCACGAAGAGGCTCGGGAAGCATGGTATGACCTGGGGATCCACTGTGGCATCATCATCGTCGGTCCTTTTCTTAGGTAGGGGTGTACAGCCTACTGGTCATGGTAGAGGTGCTGGAGGAGCAGCCAGTTCTAGTGGAGTCCAGAACCGTACCTATGCCTTAGCGGATCATCAAAATTTAGAGGCTTCTCCGAATGTAGTTACAGGTACATTATCCATCTTTTCACATAATGTATATGCATTGATTGATCCGGGAGCTACCCTATCGTATGTCACTCCATTAATTGCTGAAAAATTCAAAAGAATACCAGAATTATTAGCTAAGCCATTTGAAGTATCTACACCAGTTGGTGAATCTATCGTAGCTAAAAGAGTCTATCGTAATTGTATAGTAACTGTTTGTGATCATGATACGTTGGCTGATCTTGTCGAACTAAAAATGGTAGATTTTGATGTTATAATGGGTATGGATTGGTTGGCTTCTTGTTATGCCACAGTAGATTTCCGAACAAAGAAGGTATATTTTCATTTCCCAAAAGAGATAGTCCTTGAGTGGAGGGGTAATGTTGGAGCGCCAAAAGGTAAGTTTATTTCTTATCTTAAGGCGAAGAAACTGATATCTAAGGGGCGCATATGTCACCTCATAAGGGTGAAATATATTGATGTGGAGCCACCGACTCTTCATTCTGTTCCAGTGGTAAATGAATTCCTTGATGTATTTCCTGAAGATCTCTCGGGGTTACCTCCAGAACGAGAAGTAGAGTTTGGTATTGATGTGATTCCAGATACTCAACCTATCTCTATTCCTCCGTATAGAATGGCCCTAGCAGAGTTACGGGAATTGAACGAACAATTAAAAGACTTGCTGGACAAGGGATTCATAAGGCCTAGTATGTCCCCTTGGGGTGCACCAGTGTTATTTGTACGCAAGAAAGATGGCACATTGAGAATGTGTATTGATTATCGGCAACTGAATAAGGTAACAATTAAGAACAAATATCCCCTCCCTAGAATTGACGATTTGTTTGACCAATTACAAGGTGCTAAATATTTCTCAAAGATTGACTTGAGGTCGGGTTACCATCAAGTAAAGGTCAGAGAGAAAGATATACCCAAGACAACTTTTCGAACACGGTACGATCATTATGAGTTTTTAGTTATGTCCTTTGGGCTAACAAATGCACCAGCAGCTTTTATGGATCTGATGAATAGGGTGTTCAACCCGTTTTTAGACGTGTTCGTGATAGTGTTTATAGATGATATTCTTGTCTATTCAAGATCAAAAGAGGACCATGCTAGTCACTTACGACAGGTGTTACAGATTCTTCATAATCGTGAGTTATATGCAAAGTTCTCTAAATGTGAATTTTGGTTAAAATCTATAGCATTCTTGGGTCATATTGTATCTGATGAAGGAATAAGGGTTGATACTCAAAAAATAGAAGCTGTGAAAAATTGGCCAAGACCTACAATGCCTATAGAGATTCGTAGTTTCCTCGGGTTGGCAGGTTATTATAGAAGGTTTGTTGAAGGATTTTCTTCTATTGATGCACCTTTAACAAAGCTAACACACAAGGCAACTAAGTTTCAATGGAATGATGCATGTGAGAAGAGTTTCCAAGATCTGAAGAATAAGTTGACCTCTACACCCGTATTGGTACTTCCAGAAGGCGCAGAAGGGTATGCAGTGTATTGTGATGCTTCAGGAGTTGGCTTGGGATGTGTATTGATGCAGCATGGTAAAGTGATAGCTTATGCCTCAAGACAATTACGGCCACATGAAAAAAATTATCCAACACATGATCTTGAGTTACCAGCAGTGGTATTTGCTTTAAAGATATGGCACCACTATTTGTATGGGGTTCATGTTGACATATATACCGACCATAAGAGTTTACAATATATCTTTAGCAGAAGGACCTAAATTTGAGGCAGCGGAGGTGGCTTGAACTATTGAAAGATTATGACATTAATATTTTATATCATTCGGGGAAGGCAAATGTGGTAGCTGATGGATTGAGTCGTAAGGCAATGGGGAAAACTTATGGCCAGCTTAAGGGAAAATAAGGGTTAATCAAGGATCTACATCAATTAGCTAGCTTAGGGGTTCGCCTTCTTGAAACTCCAGAGGAAGGAGTTGCTGTGCAAAATGCGGCAGAATCTTCATTAGTAGCTGAGGTGAAAGAGAAGCAGTATGCAGACCCTTTTCTATCACAGCTTAAGGAGAATGTACAACAAGGTTTGACAAAGACATTTGAGCTTACACAAGAAGGAGTGCTTCAGTATCAAAACAGATTATGTGTACCTAATGTAGATGAGTTAAGACGAAGGATTATGACAGAGGCACATCATTCTAGGTATTCTATTCATCCAGGATCAACTAAAATGTACCACGATCTGAAAGGAGTATATTGGTGGGGTGATATGAAGAAGAATATTGCAGAATTTATAGCCCAATGTCCAAATTGTCAACAAATAAAAGTAGAGCATCAGAAGCCTGGAGGTTATATGCAATGTATAAATCTCCCAGTCTATTAGTGGGATATGATTAACATGGATTTCATCACAGGTTTGCCTCGTACACTGCAGAAATTTGATTCCATATGGGTAATAGTTGACAGGCTTACCAAGTCAGCACATTTCCTACCAGTCAAGACCACTTATACAGCTGAAGATTATGCACAGTTGTATGTTAAAGAGATAGTTCGACTGCACGGAATTCCAATTTCTATTATATTTGATAGGGGAGCTCAATTTACTGCAAACTTTTGGAAGTCTTTTCAGAGAAGCTTGGGTACTCAAGTGAATTTAAGTACAGCTTTTCACCCACAAACAAATAGACAGGCAGAACGCACCATACAGACACTTGAGGATATGCTGCGAGCACTTTAAAGGTAGTTGGGATGATCATTTACCTCTTATTGAGTTCGCCTACAATAATAGCTATCATTCAAGTATCAAAATGGCGCCTTATGAAGCCTTGTACGGGAGAAAATATAGGTCACCGATTGGGTGGTTTGAGGTAGGTGAGAATATTTTATTTGGACCAGACCTTGTTCATCAAGCCATGGAAAAGGTTAAGGTGATACAGCAACGACTAGGAACAGCCCAAAGTCGACACAAATCATATGCCGATGTTAGAAGAAGGGGGCTAGAGTTTGCTATAGGTGATTGGGTATTTTTAAAAGTATCGCCAATGAAAGGGGTGATGAGATTTGGAAAAAAGGGAAAGCTAAGTCCACATTATATAGGACCATATAAGATTATCCGAAGATTTGGCCAAGTCGCATATAAGTTGGAACTACCCCAAGAACTCTCCACAGTTCATCCAGTGTTTCACGTCTCAATCCTTCGAAGGTGCATAGGAGATCCATCTCATATTACTCCTACTGAAGATGTACAAATTACGGAAGATCTCACCTATAAAGAAGTACCTATTGCTATTCTGGATCGACAAGTTAAGAAGTTAAGAAATAAAGAGGTGGCTTCCATAAAATTGCTTTGGAGGAATCAACAGGTAGAAGAAATCACATGGGAAGCTGAGGAAATGACGAAATCTAAGTATCCTCAATTATTTGAAATCGAAGTGGAAGCCTTAGATGCTGAATTGGAGCAATAATAAGTAAGTATATAAATATATAAGTGTTATATGGTAGTATAAATATTAAACTTAAGCTTGAACTCGTTTAAGCTGAATAGTAATGATACTACCATTCGAGGACGAATGTTCCTAAGGGGGGGAGGATGTAACACCCCGTACATTTTCAAAATTTATACGATCAACCTAGCATGGATAAAAGTATTTAAACTTGATATAATAAGGACATAATTGAGTGTAAAGTTAAAGTTAAGTGGTGGATTAAGGTAGAAGGATTAAGACGTTGGGAAAAGGGGAGAACATAAATGAGGTGCTTCCATGACTTTATTAAGATAGTAGGTGTATCACCTAATTAAACTATTGGGTTGCATTTGGATATAAGTTAATGGACTCAATTGAGGCCCAAAGTAAGTACATAAAAATGGAAAGGGGACCAGCCCAACACCTACTACTGATTCAGGCCCAACAAGACATGATCCAAGTAGAAATAAAGTGAGAAAGTGGACTGTTTTGGACAGCTTGTATGGCCAAGTAAGTGCATCACCTACTTGGACTATTTTTGACCAAAAAATGGGATAAGAATGAGCTAAAAGAGGTGGCTAAGAGGGAGTATAAAGAGCTGAAATTCAGCTCATTTATCCATTCACTTCATTTTCCAAAAACAGAAAATTAAAACACTCTCTCCTCTCTCAAACCCCAATCAGCCGCCCCAAAATTCCCTAGGGTTCTTGGGTGAATCCTCCACTTTTCAAGCCTTGGTAAGTGTTTACCCTTGTATATTAATGTAATATATGTATAATAAAGTGTGTAAATCAGGTTGGTTATGTTTAAAATGTATAGGGCAGTCCCTTAATTAGTTGGAAGTCCACTTGTGTTAGTTTTGATGAATTTGTCTTCCTTGTGGCTTGGACTTGTATAGGGGCTTAAGATGTTGAAGAAATTTAGTTATGATGATGAAATTTCAGTATATTAAAGTGTGGTTCTGCCCCTAAATCGTTCCTTTTATGTATGGCTTGATGGGAATGTTTATATGTGTTGGTAAATGGAACGTTTGTTGTAGTGAAAAGAGAATACTCTTTTGTTATGTTAAACTGAATTTTGGAACTGTTGTGGAATGATTTTGGTATTATACTGTGGAAGGAAGTATGGTGACCTTATGGGGTGAATATATGGAGTTTCGTTGGAGTGAAAATGTAAAGGATAAACTAGGTAGGTAATCCTACCGGTTTGTAACGTTTATGTTGGTTTGTGGACTGTTTTGGTGGTGTGTGGACTGTTTTGGTGGTGTGTGGACTGATTTGGTGGTGTTGTTTTGCAAAAGCAGCAAGTTATAGTGTAATGTGGTGGAATAATGTTATTTGGTAGTATAATGAAGGGGGGAGTGATGCACAATGTATTTTGGAGGTTGGATGGTTTCTACTTTCCGTTAAACACCTACTTACCGTCTTGTGAACTTATAATGTAGCTAGCCGTTAATGTTCGCTCCATTATGTACTTCTATTGTAGAGTAACACATAAAGAAGGAGCTGAATCATTGTAGTTACGTGTTGGGAAGATAAGGTATGTAAGGTTATTCTTTTCCTCATTCTTCTACAGCATCTATTGTTCATATTATCATAACCCTTGTCCTATCCCCAAAGGGTTGTACAGTGTCTCCTTCCTCTAAATGGTTGCACTTGTTATCAATGTATCGCTCTTATATCTATATAATGAAGTCATGTGAGTAATTGTGTAATGGTTAACGTTGAGAATGGGTGGTATCTCATGGAGTGAAAGAAACACTCGCATGAATGTCGATCCCATTATTACGGGTGGTATCCCATGGGATGAAAGGAACATCCGCATGAATGACGATCCCGATTGTTATGTTATTTCCCACTGATCAGTTGGGCCTGGGCATGATATGATTGATGATTGATGATGTACAGTATAGTAAAGTAAAGTACAATAAAGTAAAGAAAGCAATGTACATGATTCCACACATATACTGTATGGTAGTTTATTTATATTGTTCGTTCACTTGTACTTAATTCCATTAAAGTTCTTATATCTCATAAAGTTACTTATAGCCTTACATACTCAGTACATTCTTTCGTACTGATGTCCCTTGGGGGACTTGCCTTACTTGATGCAGGCACAGGTACTAGTAGACCTCTACAGTAAGCTGCGGGTTATCCGCGAATTATTGGTGAGCTCCAGTTCGTTCGGGGCTTTTCTAGTCGTATGTACATGTTGATTTTGGTATTGTATTACAGATGTATAAAGTGGGGACTCATCCCGACTGTAGGTTTGGTTATGTATCTGGTAGAGGCTTTGTAGACGTTGTACAGCTAGAGGCATAAGCCTAGCTCGGACCGATCCTGACAGGGGGTAGCTCTAGAGGTAATAACCTAGCTCGAGCCAAACCTGAGATATGAGTTTATGGGTGGTAGCTCTAGAGGTAATAACCTAGCTCGAGGCGAGCCCGATGTATTGATTCATGGGTGGTAGCTCTAGAGGCATAAGCCTAGCTCGAGCCGATCCCAACATAACGGTATGTTATGTAAAGACCCACTGATCAGTCGGGGCCCGGGTACATAGTGACATAATTGACGTAAAGAAGCAAAGAAATTAATGAAATATACATGGTTTCCAAAGTACAGAATAGTGACTTATCTATATTGGTCATTCATTTGTATTGAGTTCATTGACGTATTTACATATCATACAGTTTCTTATGAACATTTCATACTCAGTACATTCTTCGTACTGACGTCCCTTGTGGGACTTACCTTACTTGCTGCAGGCGCAGGTGCTAGTAGGCCTCCACAGTAGGTTGCCAGTTCTTTGTGGATCATTGGTGAGCTCCAGTTAGTTCGAGGCTTCTCTGAGTCACAGTTGTACATGTCTTTTGGTTTTGTATATGTTGTATAAAGTGGGGACTTGTCCCTACTTTCAGTTGGTTTTGGTAAATACATCTGGTAGAGGCTTTTGTAGACGTATGTGGGTGTATAAATGTAAGATGATACATGAAGTTTTGACTTGATGGCCTCAACGACCAAGTTTCACATATGTATATATATATATATAACACATGTTCCATGAATTCAGTTATTAGCCCTTTATGTTCTCACGTGATAGTGGTGTTTTCTATGACATGCATATGAATGAATAAAAGCAAAGTTTGGTTCTCTCGGGCCTTATCGGCTACGAGTACCAATCCGCCCCGTTGGGATGCGGGGCATGACAAAAGTGGTATCCGAGCCAGGTCGTTCCAAGGGTGTCTACAAAGCCGTGTCCGAGTAGAGTCTTACTTATCGATGTGTTGTGTACCACATTTATAAGTAGGAGGCTACAAGACATGTAGGATGTTGTTTCTTTTCTTCATTTCTAGATCGTCCAATAGAGCCAGTGTTGTAAGTTAAATTGTATCTGACCATTGTAATTGACTTTCTTTGATATAGTAGAAATGCCGATCACAAGAAGAGGTAGAGGTAAAGGGAAGCAGGTAGATATGCCTGCTGGAGAAGGAATGAGTAGATTACCTCCTGACCAAGCTAGCCAAGGTGGAGCAAATGTTGAAATTTCATCGCGGTCTTCTTCTACTTTTCCAGCTCCGGAAGAGCCAGTCGGTAGAAAGTACCCGCAGAACCACCAATGAACACCACAAATCAGGATCTTAGATGCAGTACATATGTTAACACAGTTAGTGGCAGCACAAAGTCAAGGACGAGCTGGTCCAATGACATATGAGGATGATGCGGCTAGAGTGGCGAGTCGCAGAACACAGGATTTCCTAAAACTGGACCCTCCTATATTCACTGGGTCAGATCCGAAAGCAGACCCACAGGACTTTGTGGATCAGATTCAGAGGACTCTGGAAGTTATGCATGTGACAGGGGTAGAAACAGTTGAACTTGCTGCGTATAGATTGAAAGGAGAGGCGATATTGTGGTATGAGGATTGAAAGAAAGCTCGTGATCATGGTGCAAATCCACCTAATTGGGAAGAATTTAAAGCGGCTTTCCTTGATCATTACCTTCCCTATGAGATCCGTGAGGCTCGTGCGGATCAGTTTTTAAATCTCCGTCAAGGGAATCTGAGTGTCAGAGAATACAGTTTCCAATTTAATTCCTTGGCCCGATATGCTCCAAATGTGGTAGCTACGATGGCAGACAGAGTCCATCGATACGTGGATAGATTAGAGCCATATTTGGTAAGGGATTGCACCATTGCTGCATTGATCAAGGATATGGATATAGCGAGAATTCAGGCCTTCACCCAGAAAATGGAATATCAAAGACAGAGAAGAAGGGCACATGACTCTGACAGAGGACAGTTCAAAAGGGCTAGACCTATGGGACCATCTATGATGTCTCAAGGAGGATATAGGCCTCGTATGTTTCCTAGACCACCTAGACCATCGTTCTCTCTTTCCACAACAGGCGTCCACTCTCAGTTTCGAGGGTTTAGAGGTGGTCCATCTGGGCAGAGTAGTGGAGTTCACGGATCACAGGCAGCAGGTTTTCCTCATCAGCAGTGTCAGCACTGCGGACGTATTCATGCAGTTACATGCCTATTGGGGACAAATGCTTGCTTCTGGTGCGGTATGATGGGACACATGATGAAAAAGTGTCCCCAGAGGAGTATGGGTGGTATAGTACGACCGGCAGGATCGGCTGTTGCGTCATCATCATCGGTTCCTTCTTTGGGCTGAGGTGTGCAGTTTGTTGGCCGTGGTAGGGGTGCCAGAGGAGCAGCCAGTACTAGTGGGGTTCAGAATCACACTTATGCTTTAGTAGACCAACAGAATTCAGAGGCTTCTCCTGATGTTGTCACAGGTACATTATCCATATTTTCATATAGTGTATATGTATTGATTGACCCGGGTTCTACATTTTCCTATGTTACTCTATTGGTTGCTGCAAAATTTGCAAAGGCACCAGAATTATTAATTAAATCAATTGAAGTGTCTACACTGGTTGGTGAATATATTGTTGCAAAAAGAGTATATTGTAACTATGTGGTAACTGTGTGTGGTCATGATACATTGGCCGATCTCATTGAACTAGACATGGTGGATTTTGATGTGATAATGGGAATGGATTGGTTGGCCTCTTGTTATGCCACGGTAGATTGTCGGGCCAAGAAGGTGTATTTTTGTTTTCTACAAGAAAATGTTCTTGAATGGCAGGGTAATGTAGGGGCACCACGAGGAAAATTTATTTCCTATTTGAAAGCAAGGAAAATGATTGCCAAGGGATATATATGTCACTTAGTATGAGTGAAAGATAATGATGTGGAACCACTAACTCTGCAGTCGGCTCCAGTGGTCAATGAATTTCTTGACGTATTTCCAAAGGATCTTCCAGGCTTACCCCCAGAACAGGAAGTAGAATTTGGCATTGATGTGATTCCAGGCACTCAGCCTATTTCTATTCCTACATATAGAATGGCTCCAGCAGAATTGCGTGAATTAAAGGAGCAGTTGAAATATTTGTTGGACAAGGGCTTCATCAGGTCTAGTATGTCCCCATGGGGTGCACCGGTATTATTTGTACGGAAAAAAGATGGCACATTGAGAATGTGCATCAACTATCGGCAACTGAATAAGGTAAAGATCAAGAACAAATATCCCCTCCCTCGAATTGATGATTTGTTTGATCAGTTACAGGTTGCCAAGTGTTTTTCAAAGATTGACTTGAGATCGGGTTACCACCAAGTCAAAGTTAGAGAAGAAGATGTACCCAAGACATCTTTCCAAACACTATGTAACACCCCGTACCTTTCCAACCCTACTTGACGACATTGAATAATGTTTCCTTAGGTGTCGAGAGCTATAAGTATGTATTTGGTAATGTTAATGATGAGAAAATTAAAATTGGGCCTCGTACATGTGGTTAGCCTTTCATAGGAGGTGTTTTGTGATTGTCGTGAAGCATTTGTGGGGTCAGATGAGGCTAAAAGGACCCCCAAACAAAGGATATTAAGGTTAAGAAGTAAGTTAAAGAAGAGGACTTGAAGTATCTAACCGAACCCGCGAAGAAAAGTCAAAAAATGAAATTTTCAAAAAAATAAGGTTGGGGCATGCCAGGCCGCTCTGGGCCAAATTTTTTAGCCCAGAGGCAGCAATCTGGCGCGCCCAAGGGCGTGCCAGGATGGGTTTTTCCACTTTTTCAAATGTTGGAAATTTCTTAAGTCCCAAGGTGCCCGTGGACGTACCGAGCTGATTTTTGCCATGTTTCTTCTACAACCATGAGTATATATATGGAATGAATGAAATATTATATTGGTATGATAAAATTACTCGAGAACGAATTTGGTATCAAAATGACAGTTTTGCCATTATGGTCAAAATGAGCCATACGTGGCTAGAATCGCTTGTTTTTGGGATTGAGGCTACAAATATGAATCGCGTGAGTGGGAATATTGTTGTAACCCGTATGAGATGATTTAAACATGAGAAATTATTGATTTTATTGGATTAAGTAAATTGGGCTAAAAAAGGGCCCAAAATGTGAAAGAAGACACGGGCCAAAAATGGGTCAAATGACCCATTCTTGCCTTGACCTTCTAGATACAACATTAAATGTTATATGAGTGTCTGAGGATGGAATTGAGGGATTATATAAAGGACCCAAAATCTGAGGATGGACCTAAGAACTCAACGCCAACTTTTGGAGCAAGATCATCATTTTTCACGCTTGGGTAAGTGATTATTGTTATGGATTCATATATTATATGCATGGGAGAGTATGTAAATCATGTTATTTATGCTTGGAAGTATTGAACATGGTGCTTTGTGTTTTTGGTAAAAGATTTGTGAGCCATGGGATTTAAGCTTGAAATATGACTTATGACTTTGATGAAAGAGCATGGTATGGATAAAATATGAACATGTATGGTGTGATTTTGTTATTAAATTTGTTATTTTCATATAAGTGCAAGTTATGGAATTTTGGCCGATATGTGATATGAGGTGTATTAAGGTGACTTGATGGATTATTTGTGATATGGTGTGGATGAGAAAGTGTAAAAGAGAAGTTTTGTGGTGAAATGTTATTGATTATCATGTATTGGTCAATGTATAGAATATTGTGGGATTATTGGTATGATAATGTCATCAATGGTTTTGTCAAGGGGGAAATGGCATGTTTAAAGGCAAATATGTAACTCATTGACGTTATATGCATTTGTAAGGTAGTTGGTGGTTAATGTCAATTCCATTATGTATTTGTGTTGTAGAGTGAAACATAAAGAAGGAGCAGGAATATTGTATACGCATCTAAGGTTGTATATTCGTATTGAGAATACAAGGTATGTAAGGTTACTATGTCCGTATCTTTCTGCGGCAAATAGTATTCACATGGACATTACACTTGTCCTATTCCGAAATGTGCCAAGGTATCCTAAATCCGATTATCAATGGTCATTATCACATAGTTCCTACTCATTGATCAATTGTGAACCACATGTCTCATATTCATGGTTAATGTTCCAAAAGCTCAATAAGGTTATGTTCCAATAGTGATTATACTCATGTCTCTTGTTCAAGGATTATTGTCCAATGGTTCCAATGGTATTATGGTTCTAATAATATTATGTTTCTCATAATGTTTATTTACATGTCTCTCACTCATTGGTTAATGATCCAAAGCTTCATATAAAGTTATCACTATCATTGTATCAATCTCAAAGTAATGAATAAAGTAATGCAAATATGTGGTCAATGATCAAGTATGGGCGGTAGCTTTGGGGGCGAAATGCCTAGCTCAAGCCGATCCCGATATTGTTGGATCAGGGGGCAGTCCTAGAGGCATAAGCCTAGCTGGAAACAATCCTGACAGGGGGCAGCTCTAGAGGTAATAACCTAGCTCGAGCCGAACCTGATATGTTGGTATGGGTGGCAGCTCTAGAGGCATAAGCCTAGCTCGAGCCGATCCTGATATATATTAATTCATGGGTGGAAGCTCTAGGGGCATAAGCCTAGCTCGAGCCGATCCCAACATAACGATATGTTATGTTAAAACCCATTGTTCAGTCGGGGCCCGGGTATCACAGGTCACAGGCAAAGATGAATAATCATAGAAGCAAAGATATAAAGAAAGTAATGAAAGCAATATACATGGTTTCCAAAGTTCAGTATAATGACTTATCCATATTGATCATTCATTTGTATTTGAGTTCATTGACATATTTACTTATCATACAAGTTTCATATGGCCTTACATACTAAGTACATTCTTCATACTAACCCCTCTTGGGGGATTTACCTTACTTGTTGCAGGCGCAGGTACTAGTAGGCCTCCACAGTAGGTTGCTAGTTGTTGTGGATCATTGGTGAGCTCCATTTAGTTCGGGGCTTCTCCGAGTCACAGTTGTTCATATGTTTTGGTAGTGTACATGTTGTATAAAGTGGGGACTTGTCCTGACTTTCAGTTAGTGTTGGTAAATGTATCTTTTAGAGGCTTTTATAGACGTATGTGGGTATATGGATGTAAGATGGTACATGACGTTTTGACTTGACGGCCTCAACGGCCAAGTTTCACATATGTATATATATATATCACATGTTCCATGCATTTCGTTGTTAGCATTATAAGCTCCTACGTGATAAGGGTGTTTCTGATGGCATGCATATGAATGAACATAAGTACAGTTTAGTTCTCTTGCCCTTATTGGCTACGGGTGCCAATCATGTCCCGATGGGATTCGGGGCGTGACACACGGTATGGCCATTATGAATTTTTAGTTATGTCATTTGGACTAACAAATACACCGGCTGTGTTCATGGATTTGGTGAATAGGGTGTTTAAGCCATTTTTAGACATGTTCGTGACCGTATTTATAGATGACATCCTGGTTTATTCAAGATCACCAGAGGACCATGCTAGTCACTTACGGCAGGTGTTACAGATTCTCCGTGAGCGTAAGTTGTATGCAAAGTTCTCCAAGTGTGAGTTTTGGTTAAAATCAGTCGCATTCTTGGGTCACATTGTGTCAGATGAAGGGATACAGGTTGATACACAGAAGATTGAAGCAGTGAAAAATTGGCCAAGACCTACGACGCCCACAGAGATTCGTAGTTTACTTAGACTAATAGGTTATTACAGAAGATTTGTGGAAGGTTTTTCCTCCATTGCTGCACTGTTAACAAAGCTTACGCATAAGGCAGTTAAATTTAAGTGGAATGATGCGTGTGATAAAAGCTTCCAAAAGTTGAAAGATAAATTAACCTCAACACCAGTTTTAGTACTTCCCAAAGGCACCAAAGGTTATGCAGTGTATGGTGATGCTTTCGGGGTTGGCCTCGAATGTGTATTGATGCAGCATGGTAATGTCATAGCATATGCCTCACGACAGTTGCGGCCACATGAGAAAAATTACCCCACACATGATCTTGAATTAGCAGTGGTGGTTTTGCTTTAAAGATATGGCGTCATTATTTGTATGGAGTTCATGTTGATATCTATACTGATCACAAAAGTTTGCAATATATCTTTAAGCAGAAGGAACTCAATTTGAGGCAACGAAGGTGGTTAGAGCTCTTAAAAGACTATGATATTGACATTCTTTATCATCCAAGCAAAGCAAATGTGGTAGCTGATGCATTGAGCCACAAGGCAGTAGAAAACACTAGTGGCCAGTTGACTGAAAAGCAAGAGATAATCAAAGATATACATCAACTAGCCAGCTTGGGAGTTCGCCTTATTGAATCTCCAGATGAAGGAGTTATTGTGCAAAATGCAGCGAAATCCTCCTTAATAGCTGAAGTGCAAGAGAAGCAGTTTGCGGATTCTATGTTATTGCAGCTAAAGGAAAATGTACAACAGAATTTGATAAAGGCATTTGATCTTACACAAGAAGGGTTGCTCCAATGCCAAGGTAGATTATGTGTACTAGATGTAGATGAGTTGAGGAAACGAATTATGACAGAGGCGCATCATTTGCGCTATTCTATTCATCCGGGTACTACTAAAATGTACCATGATTTAAAAGAAGTGTATTGGTGGGGAAATATGAAGAAGAACATTGCAGAATTTGTCGCTCAATGCTCGAATTGTCAACAAGTGAAAGTAGAGCATTAGAAACCAGGGGGTTATATGCAATGTATCAATCTTCCAGTATGGAAATGGGATATGATTAACATGGATTTTATTACAGGTTTGCCTCGTACACTGTGGAAATTTGATTCTATATGGGTTATAGTGGATAGGCTTACCAAGTCAGCGCATTTCCTACCAGTCAAGACCACCTATACAGCTGAGGATTATGCAAGATTATATGTTAAAGAAATAGTGCGGTTACATGGGATTCGATCTCCATTATATCAGACAGGGGAGCTCAGTTTACTGCTCATTTTTGGAGATCTTTTTAGCAGAGTTTAGGTACACAGGTGAATTTGAGTACGGCTTTCCATCCTCAGATTGATGGACAAGCAAAACATACCATTCAAACACTTGAAGATATGCTACGAGCTTGCGCATTAGATTTTCAAGGCAGTTGGGATGACCATTTGTCTCTTATTGAATTTGCTTACAACAATAGCTATCATTCAAGTATTAAAATGGCACCTTATGAAGCTTTGTACGGAAGGAAATGTAGATCACCAATTGGATGGTTTGAAGCAAGTGAAACTGCTTTTCTTGGGTCGGATATTGTTCATTAGACTATGGAGAAAGTTAAAGTGATCCAACAGCGGTTACAAACGGCCCAAAGTCCCTACAAGTCATACGCTGATGTTAGAATAAGAGGGCTTGAATTCGCCATAGGTGATTGGGTATTTTTAAAGGTGTCACCGATGAAAGGGGTAATGCGGTTCGAAAAGAAAGGAAAATTGAGTCCACGTTATATAGGCCCATATGAAATTATTACAAGATTTGGTCAAGTTGCGTATGAGTTGGCACTACCCCAAGAACTCTCCTCAGTCCACCCAGTTTTTCATGTTTCGATGCTTCGAAAATGCATAGGAGATCCATCTCGTATTGTTCCCATTGAAGATGTCCAAGTTATGGAGGATCTTACTTATGAAGTGGTACCCATTGCTATTCTAGATCGACAAGTAAAGAGGTTGAGGAATAAAGACATAGCTTCCGTAAAAGTCCTTTGGAGAAATCAACAAGTAGAGGAGATCACATGGGAAGCCGAAGAAATGATGAAATACAAGTATACATATCTATTTCAAATGGACGAAGACGTTCAAAATGTGGAAGTGGACCAATAACAAGTAAGTATCCATGAGCCTTAAGTGTTTATGTATATGTATGCTATTATAGAGATGCATTTGTCGTAATTGAAGTGATATTGTTAACATTCGAGGACGAATGTTTCTAAGGGGGGAAGAATGTAACACCCAGTACCTTCCCAACCCTACTTGACGATGTTGAACAATGTTTACTTAGGTGTCGAGAGCCACAAGTATGTATTTAGTAATGTTATTGATGATCTGATATTGGTCCTCGTACATGTGATTAGACCTTCGTATGAGGTGTTTTGTGATTTCGTGGAACATTTGTGGGGTTAAAAATGAGGCTCGGAGGACCTCTAAACAAACAATATTAAAGGTAAGAAGTAAGTTAAAGAATATAACTTGAAGTATCTAATCAAACCCGCAAAGAAAAGTCGAAAACAAAATTTTTTTAAAAAATAAGGGCCAGGCGCGCCAGAGGGTGTGCCAGGCCACTTATTGCCCAAATTTTTTGGGCACAGGAAGCAAGGTGGCGCGCCCAAGGGTGTGCTAGGCTGCTTGTGCGCACCTTTCAAAAGTTGGAAATTTTTCTAAGTCCCAAGGGTGCCCGGGGACGTACCGGCCGCTTTTTGCCCCATCTCTTCTACAACCACGACCCTATACATGGAATAATTGAAGTAATTGGAATTCCATTTGATAATATTATTCGTGGAAAAATTTGTATCCAAATAACGGTTTTACCCTTTCGATCAAAATAAGCCATACGTGGCTAGAATCACTTATTTTTGGAATTGAGGCTACGGATATAAATAGCGTGAATGGGAATATTGTCGCAACACGTATGAAATAATTTAAACATGAGAAATTATTAATTTTATTGGGTTAAGTGAATTGGGCTCAATAAAAGGCCCAAAATAAGGAAGAAGACATGGGCCAAAATGGGTCAAATGACCCATTCTTCCCTTGACCTTCTAGACAAAGCATTAAATGCTATAAAGAGTGGATAAGGATGGAATTTCGGGCTTATATAAAGGTCCAAAATCTGATTTTTATTCATCATAAACTCTCATGCCTTTTAGACCAAAAATACAAGATATTTTCTCTCAAACCCTAAGAACATAACGGTACCCGAGCCCGATGTATTGATTCATGGGTGGTAGCTCTAGAGGCATAATCCTAGCTCAAGCCGATCCCAACATAATGGTATGTTATGTAAAGACCCACTGATCGATCTGGGCCCGGGTACATAGTGACATAAGTGACGTAAAGAAGCAAAGAAATTAATGAAATACACATGGTTTCCAAATTCCAGAATAGTGACTTATCTATATTGGTCATTCATTTGTATTGAGTTCATTGGTGTATTTACATATCATACAGTTTCTTATGAGCCTTTCATACTCAATACATTCTTCGTACTGACGTCCCTTGTGGGACTTACCTTACTTGCTGCAGGCGCAGGTGCTAGTAGGCCTTCACAGTAGGTTGCCAGTTGTTTGTGGATCATTGGTGAGCTCCAGTTAGTTCGGGGCTTCTCCGAGTCACAGTTGTACATGTGTTTTGGTTTTGTATATGTTGTATAAAGCGGGAACTTGTCCCGACTTTCAGTTGGTTTTGGTAAATGCATCTGGTAGAGGCTTTTATAGACGTATGTGGGTGTATGAATGTAAGATGATACATGACGTTTTGACTTGATGGCCTCAACGGCCAAGTTTCACATATGTATATATATATATAACACATGTTCCATGAATTCCGTTATTAGCCCTTTATGTTCTCACGTGATAGTGGTGTTTCCTATAACATGCATATGAATGACTAGAACCAAAGCTTGGTTCTCTCGGGTCTTATCGGCTACGGGTGTCAATCTGCCCCATTGGGATGCGGTGCGTGACAATGACAATGCAACATACGACATCATCATCCGTTAATAAGTCGGGCGCTGATCTGAATAGGATAAAATCAACTCCTTGTCCAAGTTTTCTAAATTGTCTTTGCTTTTATTTGTTTTGAGTGTTTTAATTACTTGGGGTAGTTTAGGTTTGTGATTATTAAAGTAATTCTTTTTCCTATATAAATTATGTTCCTTCTATCTTCTCGCTTATCCGACTCCCATTTTTCTTTCTTATTTTGCATCTTTTTATCACTTAGACAATTATTAATTAGAAAATTCAGAGAGTGGCATGTTTAGTTTATTTATTATTTTTCATGTTTTAAACACTTAGTTAATATTAAGTTAATAAAAATAATTGGCCTTTGCTTATCACGTAAAATCTCCCACATAACATATGGATTCGGCCAGGACCCACATTTGTGTACCTCAAATGGTGCTTACATCTTCCTTTCGAGGTAATTTGAACCCTTACCCAAATTTTTGGTGATGCAGACTAAATTAAAAAATAAGCTCATAATTAGTCTAGAATGGTGCCCAAATGCACCTTAATTCGTTAGGTGGCGACTCTTCTCTTTTAAACCATCCTAAAAGATTTGTCAAGTCGATTACCGCTTTTTACAATAAAAATGGGGTGTGACATTATTCTTGTTTGACTTGACTTAGTGAACATAGTTGATTTGTTGCTCTTGAGTATTCAACTATTTTTTATCGTATAACTCTTAAGGGTAGGTTGTTTGAGTCTTGGTATCTTGGGATGTCATATTACTTTAGGATCAGTGAATGCCCAACTCAAGCCCTCTTCCTTGTCATGGTTATCATGTTAATATTTCGGGTGGCCGGGTGCTGGTGTGAATAGGGTTGTTTAAGAGAAGCAAGTCTAGTAAAAAAAAAGGACCAAAGTTGGCTTGGGGTAGGCTGGGATAGTTATCAAAAAGTCGGGAGGCAGGCCTTGTGCCAAATGGGTCTTTACCGGGTATGTTAGGTGGATGGTTAGAGACTTTCAGCTTAGGTCTAGGGTGTGTCCGTGTGGTAGTAGTCTCCTTAGGGGTGGTGTTAGTTTTTAGTGTAAGCTCAGGCTCGGTGGTTTTGGGATAGAGAGGAAGCTTTGGGAAGGGATAACAAGTTGCATAAGCATGCATGTTTTCTTTTAATTATTTATGTTCTAGTTGTGTAATCCGTTTCAGGTAGACCGATGAGGCTTACTAGTATGTATGGTTGTACTGATGCTGCTCTTGCTATACCCTTTTGGTGTATAGTCTTTTATAGGCTTTAGTTTGGTTTCTTGACTGTTGCGGTAGAGATCATCCAGCATCTCCCACTTTCTCCTTCATGGTGGAAGTTGTGTCTCGGGCATTTCTATTCTTAGTAGCTCTTGTACCCGTTTAGACTAGATCTTAGGGTAGTTTATTTCCGCATTTAGCTTTATAAGCATTGTATTACGGTTTGATTAACCTATTAGTAAAGGCTTCAGTATATTATTAAGGGGTTCTCCTATCTAGGTGGATTAGAGTAGGTGCCCTCACTATCTGACAATTTGGGTCGTGACAATTATTACACTTGAAGGCGAACCCATCTCCTTTATTCCCTATGGGATCAACCCCAACTCACGAGTTAGATTAATATATTTTATAATGATCGCATACATCCTATATAGAGTGTATATAAATGTTAATACTAGGGGGCCACTTATGTAGTTAGAGCTGATGTCAGTTCCCACCACCTAGGCAGGCTCTCCTTCACTTATGTGGCTAGGGAGCCACTTAAGTGGAGGGTCGGAGAAAATAGTGACCACCACTTAAGTAGTTGGTCAGTCACTTAAACGATGCCACTTTAAGTGGAGGTAGTTGTATATATAATCCCACTACATATCTTCTCCATTTATTTCACAAAAATTCCTCTATTATCACCCCCTTTGAGTTTAGAAATCAGTATTGAATCACAAATTTGGGCTAAGCCTTGTTATTAGCTTGACTCGTGATCATTTTCCCATTTATAATCCATAAATTCCCGACCTTAATTCTAATTTAATCCTATGCTTTAATTCTTGTTTTTCCTTTGATTTTGGGGTTATTTTGGGACTCAATTTCGGGGCTGATCACGCTCAAATTTCGAGCATGAGATCCTTGTCCCAATAGGGACATAATTACGAGTTTGATTTTTGAATTCCGTAAGTGGGCTCTGTTGGTGATTTTTAGCCTGAACTTTGACTTAGAGCATAAATTTACAACATCAATATCATAATTCTTGTATTGACGTGTAAATTACTATTTTGATAGTGTGGCAGCAGTCGGAGGATTCTCGAAAGGGGAAAGCTCTGCTTTAGTGGGTTGTGAGCGCATTCTTCAGCATCATTCGTGTAGGTTACGGCTTATCTACTCATAGACTTTGCTCATTTAAGGTATTTATATGATAATTTTCTAATTATTAGTGGGATATTATGGCTATATTACTTTATATAGTTACTTATGATCCTTATAGCTTGTTTAAGGGCCTTAGAGTAGAATTTTGCCTTGAATCCTTTATTTTAGTAGTCGCTTAACCTTTAGGACTTGGCTTAGTGTACATAGTATCCTTGGGATTACAGTCAGATGCCTTAGTCTAGGTTCGGGTAGCTTCTTACCTTAGGTCAGGTTTCTCGGTGCTTGTAGCTAGCTTTACCTCTCCTTTAAGATGATTCACCTTAGGATAGTGTATCTTCATGTAGTAGATGACTATAAAACACTTAGGTTATGTATTGGTGGACTGATTATTGGTATTTTATTGGTTTGCTTACTTTGTTGTGCTTTTTTATCGTATATCTTTAGAATATTAGTGATTTGGCCTTAAAACACTATTTTTGACTTAAAATGGGATTTTTGAATACTTTAAAAGGATTTATTTTTCTTAAAGGAAATTGGACTATTTTAAGCCTCGGTTCAATTTTAGGCAATTAATATTATTGATTCTTACCTGTTTTAGCCCCAGTTCAATCTTGGGCACTTGATTTTACTGCTTATTACATATTTAGGCTCGGTTTGATTCCGAGCATGCATTATCATTGAATTTTATTAGGTAGTCTGATTCGATTCTGGGAAAGGTATACTAATATTGATGGAGTAGGAGTATACAGTACGGTTGAGCACTTAATTTTATATTTCATATCATGGAATTCTTCTACATTTATTTCCTATCATGCGTGGTTTATATTTAGTATTACTTATTGTCTGCATCCACCATGCTTATGGGGGCCGGTTGGGTTTATTTATTATTGTGTGTACCTTTCGGACTTATGGAGTTCCAGTTAGGTTATAGTTAGATGCTTACTTTATGCTTTTCAAGTTATTTTCTTATGTTTCTCTTAATTGTCTAGCTTTATCTTATGGCTCTCTTTCTGACTCCTCTTTTCTTACCTTTAGCTTATGTTCACACTTTATTTTACTTTTATCTTATTTGAGCTCAGTCGTCCTATGATGTCTACTGAGTACCTCATGTTTTGGTACTCATACTACACTTCTGCATCTTTTTTCCAGATGTAGATCCTAGTAAAAGTCATTGATGTTGACGCCATCCTCATGCGGAGCTATTGATCATAGATATAGGGTGAGCTATTGGCGAATACATCCTCATGCGGAGCTATTGATCAGAGATATAGGGTGAGCTATTGGCGACTAGAGCTGATCTATCTCCTTTTATTTTAGATTAGTCTTATTTTATACTTTCAGAGACTATATCAGGTCTTGGGGATCCTTTTTGTATATTTTGTTATTTCTCTCTTTATTTTGTTATTTCTCTCTTTATTAATATGCATCTTCCATCTATTTTATTATTAGTCACTTCATTTAGTGTTGTTGCCCTGTTATTCTTTCTTCCGCTCATTAGCCCATTATTACCGTTCTAAGATATAGATTTGGCTTCCCTATTGCGGGGTTATAATAGGTTCCATCATAACCCAAGTTTTGGGGTAGTAACAAATTCATACTACTCTTATTTTTGCATGACAATTAGTGGTTGATATTGTCCATTGTAGTTACTTGTGAAATTCATATTATTATTATCTTGATGGAAATAGTTCTGACAAGTCACATCATGCAAAGCTGATAGGAAAGGGTTCCGGCAAGGGGTATTGTGGTTACTTGTAAGATTCATATTCTTATTATTCCAATGGGAAATGATTCTAGCAAATGTTATAATGCCGCTGGGAAATGGTTTTAGCAGGTATATGGACGTTAGTGTGTCCCTTGTAGGTCATGAATATTGGACATAAATAAGGCCTCTTAGCATGTGAGTCTAGAGGTGCATGGACCCTAGTGTGTCCCCCTAAAGGTCATGACTATTAGGCAAAAATAAGACCACTTAGCATGTCTGTACAGATTGAGTAGCTATTGTGAGTTCGAGTATGGTTGAGCGAGACTGATAAGGTATAAAGGTTATACAGTTGTGAAGTCAGTGTGGACAAGTTCCAGGTTTGTGATATGATTGCTTATAATTAGGGGAGGACCCACATGGTGTCAAGTGGGTTCACATGAACCTGCTTCGCCTGAAAATTTACTGTTTATAGAAGGAAATTAATTGTGAAATTTCAATATAAATAGCATTTTGAACCCGCATGGAACAAATTGTGGTTGTGGAGCAGTGGTCAATGGGGTCCAAACCCCATGCAGTTTGCAAGCTATACCCCATAATAGCGATGTACACATTGTTGTTTTTTTGTGCTGCTTTTACTACTTAGTCAATTAACTAGGCAAAAAATTAAACACAATTGGCCAATCATATTCAATATGCTAATAAATTTAACTTTATATTTTCTTTCCTTTTTCTTTCTATCTTTCTTTTCTATTTCACCTTGTATATTTTAGTTTCTTACTCAAAACCAATAATAATCTAAAATCTATTTCACTTTTAAAAACAGTTAACTTTTTATTAGTTAATTTTTGGTACTCACTTTCATAGCTTTTTAAACATGCAACTACTTTCATTGACATTATATGTAGTTTGTTAGTTTACTTTAATTTAGTTTAAAAAAATGTAAATAGATTCTTTGTAAGGTTTTAAAAAAAAAATCAACTTTATCAAATAAAAAAAGCATAGATTCTTTTTTTTTTCAAACAAAATCCTTTTTTGAGGCAACATTATTAACAACAAAGAACAAATAATAAATCATTAGGAAAATATTTATTGTGCTCAATGGTGCTTACATATTGGCTATCACCCTTACTTACTAATGAACCCTCTTGTGTAAAATTTTGGTTTCGCCACTGCTTACGATAGTATAGTTCTATGATAACTTGATATGTCTACTTGATGACTTGTTGTCGTATGACTGCTTATAATAACATGGTTCTGTGATGACTTGATATGTCTACTTGATGACTCATATGTCGTATGATTTCTTATAATAGCATTGTTCTTTGATGACTTAATTTGTCTACTTGATGACTTATATGTCCTTGATGTTTAGAACTGGATATGTCTGTTGGTGACCTTCATGTCTCTATGATTGTTTATTTGATATGTATGGCTGATGGCTATCACCTGTGGTTGTGAACTACTTGATTTCTATGTTGTTGGGTATTTTAGAATTACGTGAATATGTCATAACTGGTTGATTAAACCATTAATTAGTTTCCTATTTTTGGAGGTTAAATAAATGTATTATTGTCTTGTTGATGGATTGCTTGGGTTGTGGTTGAGAAATCTAAACTAAATGATAGAAAATTGAGAATAATAATTATTGTTGGTTAAAACTACTAAGTGATGGTTGTTGAACTTATTAAAAGTGGAGCAGAAGGCAGAGTGATATTTGCTAGGATCTAATTTGAAATAAGAAAGGTAATCGTAATCTTCAGACCTGTTGAGAAAGTTGTATAAGTGGTAAGGAATCAAGGTAAAAGGTGGTTGTATGAGATTTATCGCTGACTTTTGTTGATTCTTATATGGTGTTGCGTGAACTAATCATAGTTGCCTGATGATGCCTACCAATACATGTGGTGTACTGATACTACTCTTGTTATATCCTTTTTGGGATGTAGCTGTGTTGTAGGTTGGATAAAATTTCAAGTTTGAGGTGGCGAGCATCATCATCAACTTCTGCATATCTCATCCTTCGGTAGAAGTTGGGTCTTTTATTTCATTGTCCTTACTTTTATTAGAAGCTCTTGTCCATGTCTAGACTAGGTCCTTGGGAAATAATGTAATCTATTAGGTTGAAAGCTTGTAAAGGGTTATGAGATTATGTTTATGAATATTATTTTAAAATGAATTGCTTATATTATATAAAAATATTATTTTAATGAATTTTTGCATAAATAATGATTGGGTGGTGAAGGTTTCTCCTCTCTAGTTAGAATAGAATAGGCTCCCACACGACCTCGTAATTTGGGTCGTGATAGTTTGTTAATGTGTTCATGGATGATATTTTGATCTACTCCCGTAGTGAGACAGAGCATGCCGATCATGTCAAAAAATTTCTTTAGATTCTCAAGGTATGACAGTAGTATGCTAAATTTTCTAAGTGTGAGTTTTGGTTGAAGTTCGTAGCTTTTCTTGGGCATGTTATTTCTAGTGAGGATATTCTAGTTGATTCTCAAAAAATTGAAGCAGTTAAGAATTGGCCTAGACTTACATCCCCATCAGACATTAGGAGTTTCTTAGATTTATTCGGTTACCACATAAGGTTCGTAGAAGATTTTTCATCTATTTCTGCTCCATTGACCAAGTTAACTCAGAAAACAGCAAAATTTTAGTGGTCTGATACGTGTAATAAGAGTTTTCAGGAGTTGAAAGCTAGATTGACTTTAGCTCTAGACTTGACTTTGCCAGTGGGTACATATGGTTTCGTGGTTTTCTGTGATGCTTCCAGAATTGGTGTTTGTTTTGTATTGATGCAGAATGGTAAGGTCATTGCTTATGCTTATAGACTACTTAGAACTCATGAGAGAAATTACCCAACCTATGACCTTGCGTTAGTAGCTCTAGTGTTTGCTTTAAATATTTGGCGTCATTATCTTTATGGTGTCCATGTAGATCTTTTCACAAATCTTAAGAGCTTGTAGTATGTTTTCAGTCAGAAAGAGTTAAATCTTCGACATAGAAGAGGGCTAGAGCTTCTGAAGGATTACGATATGAGTGTGCTTTACTATCCAGGTAAGGAAAATATTGTTGTTGTTGTTATTAGTAGGTTTCCATAGGGATTGATGATCATGTAGAGGAAGGCAAGAAGGACCTCGCGAAGGACGTGCATAGACTTACATGGTTGGGAGTTCAGCTCATAGATTCAGATGATAGTGGTATGATACAGAATGGTTCTGAGTCTCTATTAGTAATAGAGGTAAATGAGAAACAAGGTAAAGATCATATATTTTTTCAGTTGAAGGAAGCAGTCCTTAAGAAGAGTATATTGGTTTTGTTTCCCAAGGGGGGATAGTGTTCTTCATTATCAAGGTAGATTATGTGTTACAGACATTTATGGATTGAAAGAGAAGATTATGGCCGAGGCGCACAGTTCTAGATACTCCATTCATCCATGTTCTTATCATGATTTGAGAAAAGTTTATTGGTAGAATACTATGAAGAAAGATATTGCAGATTTTGTGGCTAAGCGTCCGAATTGTTAAAGGTTAAGGTTGAACATCAAAGGCCCGGTGGATTAGCTCAAGAAATAAGTATTCCTACTTGGAAGTGGGAGATGCTTAATATGGATTTCATTATAGGTTTTCCACATACATGATGCTAGCATGATTCAATTTGGGTGATTGTTGATCGCTTGACTAAATCAATCTAATTTTTGCATTTCAAGATGACTGATATAATCGAGGATTATGATAGGATCTACATCAATGAGATGGTCAGACTTTATGGGATTCCGTTGTCCATAATTTCATATTGTGATGTATAGTTTACAATTCACTTTTGGTAGTTTTTTCAGAAAGATTTGGATACGAGGTTAAATCTTAGCACCACTTTTCAGTTGCAGACCGATGGTCAGGTAGAGCATACTATTCAGATCCTTGAGGATATGTTGACAACTTGTGTCATCAATTTTAAAGGTAATTGGGATGATCACCTACCTCTTATAGAGTTCGCGTATAATAATAGTTACTACTTTAGCATTCAGATGGCTCCACTTTAGCATTCAGAAAGTTTGATATGCCTTCTCAAATTTAATTGTAAATATGATCCAAATGCTTCAATTGCAACCTTTCACTTCAATTGTAAATGATTGATCTGAAAAAGGAGAACCACAGAAGCAAAATAGGAACACAACTAATATTTTAAAAAAAAAAATTAGAATTAAACACTGTGTCGCTATATTTTTTATTTTTATTATTCAGCCATGAAATAAAGAAATCCTGAAAGATTTGGATGAAGAATATCAAAAAATGAGATGATTAAAGAAACTGATGAAGAAATAATCTGAAATTGAAAATCCTAGAAGAGTAGATGAAGATCCAAGAAGCATATTTGTACAACAAAAATAAGATTTAACAAAATTTGAAATATGTCGATGAAGATTTTTAATAAAAATTAAACAGATAACTTCTAACTAGATACCTTCGTCTTTTTCAAGAGATGAGAAATGGTAAATTTTAAAAATATTTTTTAAACTCAAAAATGGAATCAAAAAGTTCTTTTATGAATAAAGAACCCAAAAAACATTATTTTTCAACTTATGTAACATACAACAATAACATAGCTAGAGGAAAGAATAGATATGCTACATTCACATAGAGAACTTGAAAAGAATTAGGAGAAGATCAAAGCAAAAATTAAGAGAAAGCTTACCTTGAATTGAAAGCTGAGAAAATGAAGAGAACTAAAAATTATACTTGAAATGTGTTTGTCGGTGGAGAAATACTTCTAGAAATGGGTTGAGTATTAGTGTAAAATGATAGATCTACCGTTTTTCATTCTCATCTTCACACTTCTATGAAGAGAGATCAAGGGTTTCAAAAGTAACACTAAAGAATTACTGGAAGAAAATACGGAGTAACGGCAGGGATCTTAGAACCAAGCAAGCACAAGACTTGAAGGAAGGGGATCTTGAGCACTGCTTCTAACCAATCAGTTGCTTTACTTAGATTAAAATAACTCATGGAAAGGAATCTCAATTTTTGAAAATGTAAAATCCACTCGAGGTTATCACATACGGGAAATCATTATGGCTTAGATCAGGGGTATTGAAGCTAGAAAGATTAGTTGAGGTATTTCAACTTACTCAAAAAACCAAGAAAGTCTAGTATGTCTCCTCAAATTTGATTGTTAATAAGATCCAAATTCTTTAATTCCAACTCTTCACTTTAATTGGAAAAAGGAGAACCGCGGAAGCAAAATAGGAACAAAACTAAGATTTTAAAATAAAACAGAATTAAACACTGATGTTACTATATTTATTATTATTATTATTATTATTATTATTCAGCTATGGAATAAAGAAATCTTGAAAGATTTAAATCCTGAAAGATTTGAATGAAGACTAACAAAAAATGAGATGATTAAAGAAATCAATGAAGAACTAACCTGAAATTGAAAAAACTAGATGAGTAGATGAAGATCCAAGAAGCATATCTATACAACCAAAATAAGATTTACCAAAATTTGAAAAATGTCGATGAAGATTATTGATTGTCATGACCCAATTTCTCAGGTCATGATGACACCTATCATAATCCACCTATAGGTAAGCCAACCTACAATCAGGAATAGCAAGTAACAGACTATCAAGAAAAAAGAAGAAAGCAGCAAAAAGAATCCAATAAAGGGACTAATATAGAGAAATAACCCCATAATACATATATACAAAACTATCTCTGAAATGTAAAATAAAGATCAATCCAACAACTGAGGGAGAGCAGGAACAACTCTGAACATCAGGAGCTCACCCCAAATCTCCAAACCATGGCATCTCCTGATACGGGTGGGGCAAGATCCACAAGTGCACGGCCTTTCACACGAAGCCAAGCTCGGGAGTTACAAAAACTCCAAGCCTTGTTCATGCAAATGGCCGTGTGTGAGTTGGTGAGTCAGCCACCTAAGGATCTAAATGTTTTTAAGTGTGAAGTGGGACCTTGAAGTGTAATAAGCTTACACTCCAAGGGGGCGGCTGCCAAGGGCTAAACTTGTCATTTTTGTTTTCATTTTGGCTTGTAATATAAATAGACAAGCTTAGGGTCATTTTTGCTTAGTTTTCTCATTGTAATTTCAAGACAAAGACTTGTAATATTTCTCTCTCTCTCTCTCTTCCATTGGGAGGCAGATTTCGGCCAAGCTTGCTAGAGTGAAGCTTGTGTTGTGTTTTGGCTAGAAACAAGGATCTTGAGGTCATTGAGTTCCTCTTGGTCTAAGTAAGAACTTGGTGTTTATATTCCATAGTCTTAGGGTCCTTTCTTGATGTTAGGGTTCTTAGTCTCTTGAATATTATATGGCAAGTTATCTATCTTTTACTATCTTGTCGTTGTTGTCTTTGAGATCTTGAAGTCTAGTGAAGCCGTGTGGGGCTCTTTCGATTCACTAGCATTGGTGTTGGTTTGCTGTTTTTGTTGTTGTTGTTGTTGGAATCTTTGTGTTGTAGACTTGATCTTGTATCATTTGGTATCAAAGCAAGACCGGTTGTGTTCCAACACAACCCATCTTGGGCTTGTTCTCGGATTAAACAAAAAAAAAAAAAAAATAAAAATAAAATTCTGAAATCTGTCCATTGAAGACAAATCCGAGAATGTTGTTGTATGTTTAGATCTAGGTGTTATTTTGCTTGTTTAGTGTGTTTCTAGTGTTGCTTTCTTTCTCACCAACACTAAAGTGTCTAGATCTAAAAGTTGAGCTTGAAAACTTGACCATTGTTGTGGTGACTTGAAGTGGTTGAAGGTTGTATGTTGTTGATGACAAAATTGGTGGTTGTGTGTTATGTGCTTGAAGAAGTTGATGAAGGTTGTTGAGGTGTTCATCTTTTAAACTTGTTCATCTTGTTCATCTTGTTGTGTTTAAGTTGCAACACAAGTCATAAAGTTGTTGGTGAAAGACTTGCACCCATCTCTTCCAAGACTTGACAACCACTTTTCCTTAAAACACGGAACCTTGTTTTGTGGGATTAGCCTAGTCAAATCTTACCTTTTTGAGTTTGAAAGGTTGAAAGACTACAAGACTTTTACTTTCCCTCCAAAACACATTGTCATCTATAACAAGTTGTGTGAGTATTGAAAAATTTCAGATTTGAGATAAAAAAAAAAAAAAAAAAAAAAAAAAAAAAAGGAACAAGGAAGAAGCAAAAACGTGTGGGACCACTTACATGCTGCCACGTCACTATAAGCTCAACTTTGGATATTATTCTAGTTGCTAATTGTTGATTCTTGGTTTCCTTTACTTGGTTCTAGAACTAATTAACAAACTAGTACATTCCTACTAGGTTGTCAATTAGTCCTTTGAATCCGTTTGTTCGTGTCAACGATTACTTGAGTGCTTTTATCTTTGAATACGTTGCTATTTTTGGTTCTAGTCCGACAAGAATTCTTTGAGTCTTCAAGCAAAAATCCACTCCGGATAAGAGCTTACTCATACCTTAAAGGATTCACGGTTACTAGCCAATTTACAACACTTGTAGAACTCAAGCGTGTGGTGATCTAAAGAGTATAATACCTTGATAATGAAAGGGACCACGTCCCATAACGTGGATACCAATGCACTTGACTCTATGAGGGTCACTCTTGAGGCCGTTACCCGGACACTTGAGAGGTTGAATTCGGAATTTGGGGCCGTGAGAGGGGACTTGGCAGCAATCAAGGGAGAGGTGTCGACTATTAGTGGGAGGTTAGAACAAGTGGAGAGTCAAAGGAACTCTCGCCCTTCTACTCCTCTACATGTTTCTACCAATGGGCATGATAGGACTTCCTCCGCAACCATCACTCCCGAAACAGTCCACCAAATGCTAAATGCACCTCAAGCTCCACTAAATGCCGCAAGCCAAACCACCTTTTTACCTCCTAACCGTGGCCCCAATAGACCAACGCATTTCCAGAATTCCCAAGTCCCGCATGAGGGATTTGGACGTCAAATTCCACCACTAAATCCGAACCTTCCATTCCAAGCTCCATTAAACCAAAGACCACCACCTCCACAAAATCCAATACCCCCAAATCAAATTCCAAATATCCAAAACCGACCAGCCCACCTTGAGGAATATGGTAGGGAGGAGTATGAAGGGTACGGGGCCTTTGATGATACTTACATGAGGGAGGAGGAGGTGAGAGGGGGCAGAGGAGTTCAACGGAGATACCGTGGATATGAAGAAAGAGGAAACCGACACCATGAGAGGGATGTAGGCATCAACACCATCAAGTTGAGTCTACCTTTCTTTAAGGGTGAAAGTGACCCCGAGGCATACTTAGCTTGGGAATCGGCTTGTGACAAAGTCTTCCAAGTTAATGATATCTC
Source organism: Capsicum rhomboideum (assembly GCA_031232105.1). Lineage (NCBI taxonomy): Eukaryota > Viridiplantae > Streptophyta > Magnoliopsida > Solanales > Solanaceae > Capsicum > Capsicum rhomboideum. The sequence continues at coordinate 61,970,691 of CP124718.1, forward strand.
GGAAGAAAAGAAAGGAAGTTATGCTATAGCTCACTTTGAGGGTTATGCTAACACTTGGTGGGAGTACGTCAAGCGGTTTGGTGATGAACTAGTGGATGGGCAGCCACCACCTTGGTATCGATTGAGGTACTTGATGAGACAACGATACCTTCCCGAGAGATATCGCCATGAGTTGCTTGCTAGATTGTATGGCTTACGTCAAGGTAACAAGAGTGTGATGGCCTACTTTGATGAGTTTCAACAACTCATGTTGAAGCTTGATCATCGTGGGGAGCAAATCAGCCACGACATTATCCGGTTCAAGTGTGGGTTGAACAAAGAGATATCCACTCATTTAACCCTTCACAAGTTTGAAACCGTTGACGGTATTTTCCAAGCGGCTCTTGAAATTGAGAGGGAACTTAAAGAGAGATCATCTTTCAAGGTTAGGGGACAAGCCCCCTCGGGTTGGCCCAAAAACAAGGACCAACCCGCCACTACAAGGCTGCCCGAGTCCAAAACAGTCCCCAAATTTCCTCCAAAACCGGAGGCTCACAAGTATCCTAACCCAAAGGGATTCCAATGTTTCAAGTGCCAAGGTTGGGGGCATAAGGCCAATGAATGTCCAAACCGACGCAATGTGATCCTAAGGGAAGGGAGAGTGTATTACCTTGGTGAGGAGGTGGGTCCCAAAAGGGGAGAAGATGAGGCCGAGCCTCAAGATGGAGAGGAAACCGATGATGGACCACACGATGATGATGGTGATGATGGTGAAGATGTTTATCCTCAAGAAGGGGAGTGTGTGGTTCCAAACTTTGTGGTTAGGCGCGTCATGATTAGTACGGCAGTAGATGACCCAAGCCAAAGGGAAAATCTATTCCACACTAAATGTCTTGTAAAGGGGAGTGTGTGCACCTTGGTGATCGATGGTGGTAGTTGTACAAATGTCGCAAGTCATGCTTTGGTTAATTTCTTGAAGTTACCAACTACACCACACTCTAGTCCTTACAAGTTACAATGGCTGAATGATTGTGGTGAATTGAAGGTCACAAGGCAATGTGTGATACGGTTTAAGGTGGGAAACTACCACGATGAAGTACTTTGTGACGTGATACCAATGCAAGCATGTCACTTGTTGTTAGGTAGGCCTTGGCAATATGATAGGTCTACCAAACACGATGGGAGGTCCAATCGATATACACTTGAGAAGGATGGCCGAAAGGTCACACTTCATCCTCTTTCACCTTCCCAAGTAAATGAGTGGCATCAAAGGATGAGAGAATTGAAGAAAAAGGGAAAGGAACCCGAAAGGGGAGAAAAGAGAGGGAGTTCCGTAGGTGGGGCAGTAGGTACATCGGGGACTGCCCCAACAGCAACGGGGGGAGGGACTATGGTGATGTTGGCTAGGAAGAAGGAACTTTTCATAGATCATGATGAGGGCACGCCTATGTTACTCTTGGCTCATTGTTTTAATACTAACCCCACTAATCCTTCCATGTCTCCTTTGATTTCTTGTGTATTGCAGGATTATGAAGACGTATTTCCTCAAGAACTTCCACAAGGATTGCCCCCACTTCGGGGAATTGAGCACCAAATTGATTTGGTGCCGGGTTCACAACTTCCAAACAAACCGGCCTATAGGAGCAATCCCATGGACACTAAGGAGCTTGAGAGACAAGTTGAGGAGCTTCTCCACAAGGGATACATCAAGGAAAGTATGAGTCCGTGTGCTGTCCCGGTGCTTTTGGTACCAAAGAAAGACGGAACTTGGCGCATGTGCGTCGATTGTAGAGCCATCAACAAAATCACTATAAGGTATCGTCATCCAATCCCTAGACTAGATGATATGTTAGATGAGCTCCATGGTTCTTGTTTGTTTTCTAAAGTGGATCTTAGGAGTGGCTACCACCAAATTCGCATGCAACCCGGTGATGAGTGGAAGACCGCATTCAAGACCAAATTTGGTCTATATGAGTGGCTGGTCATGCCCTTTGGCCTTACCAATGCTCCTAGCACCTTTATGAGGCTAATGAATCATGTAATGAAGCCTTATATTGGAAAGTTTGTGGTGGTGTATTTTGATGATGTGTTGGTATATAGTAAATCTATTGATGATCATGTGATGTATTTGAGGTGTGTGTTTGATGTGCTCCGAAAGGAGAAGTTGTATGCCAACGTAGAGAAGTGTTCTTTTGGTGTTGATAAAGTGATTTTCTTGGGTTTTGTCGTGAGCTCAAGGGGTGTGGAAGTGGACGAATCCAAGATAGACGCTATACGAAGTTGGCCGACCCCTAAAACTATTGGAGAAATCCGAAGTTTCCATGGGTTGGCAAGCTTTTATAGGAGGTTTGTCAAAGGTTTCAGCTCCATAGCAGCACCCTTGACCGAGGTTATTAGAAAGGACCAACCCTTTAAGTGGGGGGGAGAGCAAGCTAAGGCTTTTGAAGCCTTGAAAGCTATGCTCATCTCGGCGCCTTTGTTGCAATTGCCCAATTTTGATAAGATGTTTGAAGTAGAGTGTGATGCTAGTAAAGTTGGCCTCGGGGCTGTTTTAATGCAAGAAGGCAAGCCCGTTGCTTATTTTAGTGAAAAGCTCAAAGGGGCAACTCTTAATTACTCGACTTATGATTTGGAGTTGTACGCCCTTGTTAGAGCTTTGGGCAATTGGCAACATTATTTGTGGCCTAAGGAGTTTGTGATACGAACGGACCACGAATCGTTGAAACACCTTAAGAGCCAAGACAAGTTGAATAGGCGTCATGCTAAGTGGATTGAGTTTATTGAGACCTTCCCTTATGTAATTCATTACAAAAGGGGGAAGGAAAATGTTGTGGCTGATGCGTTGTCTAGAAAGCATGTGCTTGTTGCTACCTTGTCTTCGAAGTTGATGGGATTTGAGAGCTTGCGGATGTTGTATCCCGAGGATCCTACCTTTGCTCCTATTTATAGGGAATGTGAAGAGTGGGGAAGGGACCGATGGCTTAAGGAGAATAGCAATTCCTCCTACTCTCGATTTGATGGCTATTTGTTCAAAGGGAGGAGGTTGTGTGTTCCTTCTAGTTCATGGAGGGAATTGTTTGTGAGAGAGGCACATGATGGTGGCCTCATGGGGCATTTTGGGGTTGACAAGACCCTCGGTATCTTAGAGGAACAATTCTATTGGCCCAAAATGCGCAAGGATGTTGCTAAAATTTGCGGCCAATGTGTGGATTGTCGGTGTGCAAAATCCCGCCTCCGACCTCAAGGATTGTACACCCCACTTCCCACTCCCCTTAGCCCTTGGTTAGATATTTCAATGGACTTTGTTTTGGGGCTGCCAAGGACTAGAAAGGGTCGAGATAGCATTTTTGTTGTTGTTGATAGATTCTCCAAAATGGCTCATTTCATTCCATGTGCTAAAACTGAAGATGCTCCTAGTGTAGCTTCATTATTTGTTGAACATGTTGTAAAGCTTCACGGAGTCCCAAGGACTATTGTGAGTGATAGGGACTCAAAGTTCCTAAGTCTCTTTTGGAAGTCCATGTGGGGTAGGCTTGGAACGAAGTTGCTTTTCTCCACGTCTTGCCACCCACAAACCGATGGCCAAACGGAGGTAGTAAATAGAACCTTAGGGTCTATGCTACGTTCTATGGTTAAAGGTAAACTGACTTCATGGGAGGATCACCTACCTTTGGTGGAATTTGCATACAATCGGGTAATACATTCAAGTACGGGAATGACTCCCTTTGAGTGTGTTTATGGCTTGAATCCCCTTACCCCTTTAGATCTCACTCCTTTGTCTAGTGATCTCATGACAAGTTTAGATGGATGCAAAAGAGCCGAGGCAATGAAAAAGGTGCATGAGAAGGTGCGGATCAAGCTTGAAAGGAAGAACCAAGAGGTTGCAAAAAGGGTAAACAAAGGACGAAGAAGGCTTGTGCTTAAACCCGGAGATTGGGTGTGGGTGCATCTTCGAAAGGATCGATTTCCATCTCAAAGAAAGTCCAAATTGCTGCCTAGGGGTGATGGTCCATTCCAAGTACTTGAGAGAATCAATGACAACGCCTACAAGATTGACCTTCCACCGGAATATCAAGTGCACCACACTTTCAATGTTGGTGACCTCTCTCTCGTGGATGCGGTTGAAGATGACCAAATGCTGAATTTGAGGTCAAATTCCTCTCAAGATGGAGAGGATGATATGGGTGGGGCAAGATCCACAAGTGCACGGCCTTTCACACGAAGCCAAGCTCGGGAGTTACAAAAACTCCAAGCCTTGTTCATGCAAATGGCCGTGTGTGAGTTGGTGAGTCAGCCACCTAAGGATCTAAATGTTTTTAAGTGTGAAGTGGGACCTTGAAGTGTAATAAGCTTACACTCCAAGGGGGCGGCTGCCAAGGGCTAAACTTGTCATTTTTGTTTTCATTTTGGCTTGTAATATAAATAGACAAGCTTAGGGTCATTTTTGCTTAGTTTTCTCATTGTAATTTCAAGACAAAGACTTGTAATATTTCTCTCTCTCTCTCTCTTCCATTGGGAGGCAGATTTTGGCCAAGCTTGCTAGAGTGAAGCTTGTGTTGTGTTTTGGCTAGAAACAAGGATCTTGAGGTCATTGAGTTCCTCTTGGTCTAAGTAAGAACTTGGTGTTTATATTCCATAGTCTTAGGGTCCTTTCTTGATGTTAGGGTTCTTAGTCTCTTGAATATTATATGTCAAGTTATCTATCGTTTACTATCTTATCGTTGTTGTCTTTGAGATCTTGAAGTCTAGTGAAGCCGTGTGGGGCTCTTTCGATTCACTAGCATTGGTGTTGGTTTGCTGTTTTTGTTGTTGTTGTTGTTGGAATCTTTGTGTTGTAGACTTGATCTTGTATCATCTCCCCATGATACACACGTCAGCGGTGAGAAATCATACAATGATCTGCAGGGTTTAGAAGTGTAGTATGAGTACCAAACATGAGGTACTCAGTAGGCATCGGTCGACTAAGCTCCAAAAATAATGCAAGTATAAATAACATGTAAAGCAGAAATATACATTTCAGACAACTATTTAAGAAACAAAACATGATAATTCTAATAAAAGGGTAAAGATAACTATTAGATACTACAAGTAATAAGAGACACAAGTGCGATACCATCAAAAACTAGTCAATATACAATAGTAGGGTGAAGAAAGAGATATAAAATATACAGTAATAGTAGAAAGGAAGGAAATGATATACTAGGAGTAGCTAGAGAAGAATAAATAAACAACCGCACTATACAGATAACCAAACATAAAGATACTACCCTAAGGGAGTGATGAGTGAAGATTTTGCCACCCATTTATATCTCTTTTCTTAGGATTTTATGTTGTTAATCCATAAAATGAGGGGAATTATTCTTTGAATAGTATTAATTTCAGGTATGATAACGAATCAAAGAGGGAAGAACAAGAAGGAAAGAAAACAAAAGAAGGATATGTGGATTAATATTCAAACTCTTGAATTTATGGGCAACAAGGGACTTGATACCCTCACCTCCCAATTGAATTCAATAATTTAAACACAAACCCTAGTTTGAGAAAATCAAAGGAAACCAAGAAACCACAAATGAGTAACCTTCGATTAACCAAACCAAAAAGTTCACCAACAATTCCAAGATCCACACTACTAAAATTACCAACTAATGCTAGGCTTCACCTAGAAACTACAAGCTAAATGCTAGGCTTCACCTAGAAACTACAAGCTAAATGCTAGGCTTCACCTAGAAACTACAAGCTTCAAAGCTTCATATTCAATATTTATCCAAAAGTCCCATGTAAAATGAGGAATTATCCTATTTATACTAGAGAAATAAAAGACAACTAGTTATTACAAATATGCCCTTAATGAGACACAAGGGCCTTGTTTGGTGACTCTTGTTGTGAATTCTTCAATTTAAAATCTAGCCACGTGTACAAATAGCCTCTTTTCTTTATCCACATCACTCCCATGGACTCTTAAGCTTTCCTTTTCACGAACATTCTATGTGTCATCCACGTCATCCATGCTCGTGTCAACCATGCGATCCACGCTAGTATCATTCTCCCCTTCTTGAAAAGGATTCGTCCTCGAATCCAAACCTTGCAAACACATGAGAAGGACAAAAACCAAAGCATCCTCAAAGTTTGAGGGTTAGTACAAGGGTTAGCAACAATATCACCATGCCAAAGAGGCACAAATTTGAGATACAACCAAATATCCTTTGCTTTCAATAAAGCCAATCCATCATTCATGGAGCAAAGGTTTTGGGCATGATAAACATCAAGAGACAAGGCAAACACAAAGATCTTTGTGGCATCAAGAACTCCAAAAGATGGTACCGCATTTAACTTGGGAGCCATAAGACATAATTGTTTTATTGTCTCACAAAAAGGCCACACCAAAAGTGGTGTGATCACCCACAAGGGTTCATTCGAGTCAAAGAAGCAAAAGACCCACATATCTCTACCTCCATACAAAATAAATTCCATACCATCATGAGTATCATCATAAGCAAAGAGGTAGTAGAGAAAAGTGTTAAGCTCACTATTCTCATCTAGGGCGTGCCAAAAGATAAGGACACCGGTAGATAAGAAGAGACATTTTAAGCACCAAACAACCCTCTCTATCAAGCAATTTCCTAAAGAAAGGAAGTGCACCAATGAAGCCATGCTACTAGAATAGTCGAGGAATCTATTAGGAGTCAAATCACTCCATGCTAAATAATAATCCCACGGAGTTGGGGTCCCTCCTATCATAGCACCAACCATGCTTCCAAGAGTCCTATTTGAAACTTCAACTTGTCCAACCCTATGAAGGTGACAAGGAGCTTTCAATATCCGTGGTCTCTCCCCAAAACAAATGATCAACTTAGCATCCACAAGAATGAGACCACATTTGAGAAAAGGGTCGTCATATGCAAACAAGTAGTAAAGAAAGGAATAAAGGGCATTCAACTCATCCCAAGGGTTCTCAATTGTTAATACGCACTTTAAGGCAAGAATATTAGCAAAACGGTATTCATAATTTGAAACACAAGAGGACAAGATTAAGCATTTCAAGTACACTTCATTGTCCTTCCTCAAACAAACTTCCACAAGGAGCATGCTCCTAAGAATCCATCCTAACACCTCAACTTGTCTAACCACATAAGTGTGACAAGAAGTAGGACACATAATTTGGGCATCACGGATACACCATGAATTTTTTTCCAAACAACAAGTATAGTTGACATCCAAAACATGAAGCTCACACACTTTAAGCATAAAAGAAATAAACCATGAAAGAATCTTGGAGACTTCAATCTTCTCATGGTATGGTGAGGGATCACTCATTTCCAAGATTCTACTTTCCATAAGGAAAATATCATCATGTCTCCAAGGATCACTAGGAATAGGAGGGGGTAGATACATACCTTGGGAACAAGCGTTGGAGATTGTTTTCTTGTCTTGTACACATGCTTCACAAGGATCGTCCACCCGCTTCTTTGTAGGAGGTTCCTTGGTAGGTAACTCCCCTTCTTGAGCCAATTCTTTCTCCTCCTTCTCGAGTTCTTCTTCTCTCTTAAGTTCTTCCTGGAGCTCTCTCATTATCTTGTAGTCCTCACTCACTTGATAGGGTGTTAATGGAACAAGAGTGTGCTTTCGTCCTCCAAATACAAATGAGTATTTGTTGGACTCCACTTGATATCGAACATCCCTATCGGCTAGCCAAGGTCTACCAAACAACATATGACAAGATTGCAAAGGCAAAACATCACATAACACCTCATCTCGATACTTGCCAATGCTAAAATTCACAATCACTTGCTTGGTTACCTCTACTTCACCATTCTCAATGAGCCATTGAAGTTTGTATGGCTTGGGGTGTCTTTGTGTAGGAAGCTTCATTCTATCAACCATAGAGCAACTCACCACATTAGTACTACTCCTACCATCAATGACCAAAGAACATACCCTATCAATCATCTTGAACCTTGCATGGAATAAATTCACACTTTGATCAAGTTCCTCTTTAGAAAGATCCCCCATGATTTGATTTAGTTCACAAGAAGGGTTTAAATCCTTCTTCAATTGCTCATCATCTACATTCAAAGTTGTGTCATCATGCCTAACCTTAGGCTCATCACAATCGTTCTCAACCTCATACTCTATTATATTTTTAGCACAAGGTCCATCACACAAGATCACATTTGACCTCCTTTGTGGACATTCTCTAGCAATATGTCCTTCACATTGACATTTATAACATCGAATGATAGAAGGAGAAGAAGATTGAGGTACATCATGCTTACCTCCATAGGCTTGATCTTCCCCTTTTGTGTTGTAGTTAGCTTGAATAGCTTGACTACCATCTTGGAACATTGGAAGACTCACCATGTTGTGACCTATCCCTTGATTTGGAATACCTTGACCATCATATCGATCACTTTGGTCTTCACACCTTCCTCCTTCATCCCTATACCTATCATCACTATCCCATTTCCCTTGACATCTCATGCCTTGGTTCGTACCAAAGCCTTCAGGTCCTTTCCACCATTCATTCGGGTTAACCTCTTCACACATTTCATCATAAAGAGGGTTTTGATAATAGATATCTTGGTAGGGTACTTGTGGGTAGTGTTGTTGGATTGGAACATAGGGTACATGCAAGGATGCATGTGATACATTTCGTGGAGGTGCTTGGCTTCTAACTTGGGTCTCCACAAAAGAAGGATTCATTTGTGGTGGATGATATGGTTGGGTATTTGGATATGGGTGACTTGCCTAACATAGCTCGGGTTCATTTGGAATGTAGCTTGAGGGTAAGTTTGGTTCCAATTTGGTTGGGGGTAGTATAAGTTGGATTCTTGACCCGAGGTCCTTCTTATTTCTTCACTTCGACTTGTCATAGGGAACCTCCTTTCAATCATACTATCCATCCTTTTCACCCTTTTCTCCATACCTCTAAACCTCCCATTTGTTTCAACCACCCTTTCATTCACATTGGTCACTCTCCTTGGCACATTAGCACATGTCTGCATGTGGTTTACCGAGCTCCTTCCTCCATGGTTATAAGGATAGTGATTAGACATTGTACCTACAAAACTCAACAAATAATATTAGTAAAAGCCTCACGTCACTCATATATAAACTCTCAACTCACCTCCTAAAGCGTCGTCTCAAAATTGGTAGTGAACTAGCTTGGCTCGATCAATTCAAGATCACCTATCCTTTGTGGTGGAGTGGATTCTTGTGACTCTTGAAAGAAGGACGACTCGATTGAAGGTAGAAGGAATTGAATCAAGAAGTTTATCTATGAATTAAGATGAGAAAAGTAGAAGAAAAGAAGCACGAAAGAAAACGGACTCAAAACAAAACTAAGTAACAAAAGTAGAAAAATTACTTATGTTGCTTAATTTAATGAATCAAAGAGAGGATTTGGTGTTTTAAAACTAGTTAACAAGTGATTAAAGATGTTAATTACTTGTTAAATAGTTGAAAATTGAAAGAAGAAAGTGTAGGAAAAAGAATCACGGAGTTTGGACACTTAGAAAAATTTTTAGGTCCAAAAAACTTTAGGACCCAAAAAAAAAACTAAGTGTTGAAAACCTGAGATTTTTCAGCTCTCTGAAACTGTACCCCACGCGCCTGCTGACGTGGATTTTTTTTTTTTTTTTTTTTTTGACCTACAAACACTTTGACCAACTTTGACTTGAAGATTTTGGATCAAAGTATACCTTTTCTATCTTCTTCTTCAAAAACAAGATGAAGATACTCAAGAACACCAACAAAAATCTCAATCTTCACATCTTCATAACTTCTTCGTTCTTGCACCAAATTCAATGAAATTTTCACCAATGCGTTTCTTTTCACACCACGAACAAACCCCACTAACTCTTAGCCCTCAAAACCAAGCCAAAAATAAACCCACTTTTTAAAATTGGCCAAGTTTCAAAAGCTTCAAACCCTTCAATGGCAACTTCTCTTCTAGAACTCCGAATTGAATGAAATTTGAGATTTAAACTCACAAGACACTAGAGAATCAAGATCTAGTGTCAAAAACAACAAATCAATTCTTCGAATTTTTGGATCTTTGAAGAAATCAAAATCCCAAGGGTAGATTTGTGGAAACAAACCTAAACCTAGGCTCTTGATACCAAAATGATAACGAATCAAAGAGGGAAGAACAAGAAGGAAAGAAAACAAAAGAAGGATATGTGGATTAATATTCAAACTCTTGAATTTATGGGCAACAAGGGACTTGATACCCTCACCTCCCAATTGAATTCAATAATTTAAACACAAACCCTAGTTTGAGAAAATCAAAGGAAACCAAGAAACCACAAATGAGTAACCTTCGATTAACCAAACCAAAAAGTTCACCAACAATTCCAAGATCCACACTACTAAAATTACCAACTAATGCTAGGCTTCACCTAGAAACTACAAGCTATAAATGCTAGGCTTCACCTAGAAACTACAAGCTTCAAAGCTTCATATTCAATATTCATCCAAAAGTCCCATGTAAAATGAGGAATTATCCTATTTATACTAGAGAAATAAAAGACAACTAGTTATTACAAATATGCCCTTAATGAGACACAAGGGCCTTGTTTGGTGACTCTTGTTGTGAATTCTTCAATTTAAAATCTAGCCACTTGTACAAATAGCCTCTTTTCTTTATCCACATCACTCCCATGGACTCTTAAGCTTTCCTTTTCACGAACATTCTACGTGTCATCCACGTCATCCATGCTATAGCTCATTTCGAGGGTTATGCTTACACTTGGTGGGAGTATGTCAAGCGGTTTGGTAATGAACTAATTGATGGGCAGCCACCACCTTGGTATCGGTTGAGGTACTTGATGAGGCAACGATACCTTCCCGAGAGATATCGCCATGAGTTGCTTGCTAGATTGTATGGCTTGCGTCAAGGTAACAAGAGTGTGATGGCATATTTTGATGAGTTTCAACAACTCATGTTGAAACTTGATCATCGTGGGGATCAAATCAGTCACGACATCATCCGGTTCAAGTGTGGGTTGAACAAAGAGATCTCCACTCATTTAACCCTTCACAAGTTTGAAACCGTTGACGGTATTTTCCAAGCGGCTCTTGAGATTGAAAGAGAACTTAAAGAGAGATCATCCTTCAAGGCAAGGGGACAAGCCCCCTCGCGTTGGCCCAAAAACAAGGACCAACCCGCCACTACGAGGCTGCCCGAGCCCAAATAGTCCCCAAATTCCCTCCAAAATCGGAGGCTCACAAGTATCCTAACCCAAAGGGATTCCAATGTTTCAAGTGCCAAGGTTGGGGGCATAAGGCCAATGAATGTCCAAACCGGCGCAATGTGATCCTACGGGAAGGGAGAGTGTATTACCTTGGTGAGGAGGTGGGTCCCGAAAGGGGAGAAGATGAGGCCGAGCCTCAAGATGGAGAAGAAACCGATGATGGACCACATGATGATGATGGTGATGATGGTGAAGATGTTTATCCGCAAGAAGGGGAGTGTGTGGTTCCAAACTTTGTGGTTAGGCGTGTCATGATTAGTACAGCAGTAGATGACCCAAGCCAAAGGGAAAATCTCTTCCATACTAAATGTCTTGTAAAGGGGAGTGTGTGTACCTTGGTGATCGATAGTGGTAGTTGTACAAATGTTGTAAGTAATGCTATGGTAAACTTCTTTAAATTACCAACTACCCCGCACACTAGTCCTTACAAGTTACAATGGTTGAATGATTGTGGTGAATTAAGGGTCGCAAGGCAATGTGTGATACGGTTTAAGGTGGGAAACTACCACGATGAAGTGCTTTGTGATGTGATACCAATGGAAGCATGTCACTTGTTGCTAGGTAGACCATGGCAATATGATAGGTCTACCAAACACGATGGGAGGACCAATAGATATACACTTGAGAAGGATGGTCGAAAGGTTACACTTCACCCTCTTTCACCTTCCCAAGTAAATGAGTGGCATCAAAGGATGAGAGAATTGAAGGAAAAGGGAAGGGAATCCGAAAAGGGGGAGAAGGGAGGAAATTCCGTAGGTGGGGCAGTGGGGTCATCCAAGGCTGCCTCAACGACAAAGGGGATGGGAAACATGGTGATGTTGGTTAGGAAGACGGAACTCTTCGTGGATCATGATGAGGACACACCTATGTTACTCTTGGCTCATTGCTTTAATACTAACCCCACTAATTCTTCCATTTATCCTTTGATTTCTTGTGTGTTACAGGATTATGAGGATGTATTTCCTAAGGAACTTCCGCAAGGATTGCCCCCGCTTCAAGGAATTGAGCACCAAATTGACTTTGTGCCGGGATCACAATTGCCAAACAAGCCGGCTTATAGGAGCAACCCTACGGACACCAAGGAATTGCAACGTCAAGTTGAGGAGCTCCTCAACAAAGGGTATATCAAGGAGAGCATGAGTCCGTGTGTGGTTCCGGTGCTATTAGTACCCAAAAAGAACGGGACATGGCGCATGTGTGTGGACTGTCGGGCCATCAACAAAATTACGGTAAAATATCGCCACCCTATTCCTCGATTAGATGATATGCTAGATGAGTTGAATGACTCATGTTTGTTTTTCAAGATTGATTTAAGGAGTGGCTATCACCAAATAAGAATGCAACCCGGTGATGAATGGAAAACCGCCTTCAAGACCAAGTTTGGTCTCTATGAATGGATGGTTATGCCATTCAGCCTAACAAATGCTCCAAGTACTTTTATGAGGCTAATGAATCATGTGATGAGGCCATTTATTGGAAAGTTTGTTGTTGTCTACTTTGATGATGTCTTGGTGTATAGTAAGTCTTTAGAAGAGCATGTGATGCATTTACATTGTGTGCTTGATGTCCTTAGAAAGGAAAAATTGTATGCAAATCTGGAAAAGTGCTCTTTTGGCGTTAATGAAGTTATTTTCTTGGGTTTTGTTGTTAGTTCAAGAGGGGTCGAAGTGGATGAATCCAAGATAAATGCTATCAAAAATTGTCCAACCCTACAAACGTTGGAGAAGTAAGAAGCTTCCACGGGTTGGCTAGTTTTTATAGAAGGTTTGTCAAAGGATTTAGCACCATAGTAGCCCCCTTGACCGAGGTCATTCGGAAAGAACAACCCTTCAAGTGGGGTGGCGAGCAAGCTAAGGCATTTGAAGCCTTGAAAGCGATGCTCATCTCCGCACCCTTGTTACAATTGCCCAACTTTGATAAGACCTTCGAGGTCGAGTGCGATGCGAGTAAAGTAGGCATAGGGGCTGTTTTGATGCAAGAATTGAAACCCATTGCTTACTTTAGCAAAAAGCTCAAAGGAGCAACTCTAAACTACTCCACGTATGATTTAGAGTTGTATGCCTTGATTAGAGCCTTGGCCACTTGGCAACACTACTTATGGCCTAAGGAGTTCGTGATCCGAATGGACCATGAATCCTTAAAGCATCTTCGGGCCCAAGACAAGCTTAACAAACGGCATGCCAAATGGATTGAGTTCCTTGAGACCTTCCCTTATGTTATCCAATACAAAAGGGGTAAGGACAAGGTCTACCTAGCAACAAGTGACATTCTTGCATTGGTATCACGTCACAAAGCACTTCATCGTGGTAGTTTCCCACCTTAAACCGTATCACACATTGCCTTGCGACCCTTAATTCACCACAATCATTCAACCATTGTAACTTGTAAGGACTAGTGTGCGGGGTAGTTGGTAATTTTAAGAAATTTACCATAGCATTACTTACAACATTTGTACAACTACTGATAACGAATCAAAGAGGGAAGAACAAGAAGGAAAGAAAACAAAAGAAGGATATGTGGATTAATATCTAAGTATTGAAATTATGGGCAACAAGGGGCTTGATACCCTCACCTCCCAATTGATTCCAACACCCAAACACAAACCCTAGTTTGAATAAATTAAAGGAAACCAAATACCACAAATGGGTAATCCTCAAATTAATCCAAACCAAAGAAGTTCAACACCAATCTCAAGATTCCACCAACTAAACACTTACTAATTAACTACTAATTCCTTAAGGGAATATGCTAAGAGGAAGACTAAAATTTAACAATATTGTTCAATATTCATCAAAATCTACCATGCCAAATAAGGAATTACCCTATTTATACTAAAGAAATAAAGACCACTAGTTATTACAAATATGCCCTTAATAAGAGACAAGGGCCTTGTTTGGGTCATCTTGTTGTGAATTCTTGAATTTAAAATCTAGCCACTTGCACCAATGACCCCCTTTTCTTCATCCGCTTCACCCCTTTGATTCTTCCACATGTTGTAGATTCTCCATTGACAATATTCGGGCTTCTCCCAAGTCCCCTTTTGCATAATCATCATTTGTAGACCTTGTAGTTCCCTTGCTTGACTCCGTGTGAAAGGACATGTGCCCTCCATGCTAGCATCATTCTCCCCTTCTTGAAAAGGATTCATCCTCGAATCTAAAGGTTCACCTACAACACAAGGAGATAGATCACTAACATTAAACACATTATGAACATTGTACTCACCCGGTAAGTCAACCATGTAGGCATTATCATTGATCCGCTTGAGCACTTTAAAAGGGCCATCTCCCCTTGGACTTATCTTCCCTCTTCGAACTTGTGGGAACCTTTCCTTTCGGAAATGGACCCATACCCAATTATCTGGGTTGAAGATCACCTCCTTTCTCCCGCGATTCTTCCTCATGGCCACTTTGGAATTGTTCTTTTCGATGGCCTCTCTTACCTTGGAATGAATGTTCATCATCTCTCTTGCCCTTTGTTTGGCATCTAGGCTTACAACAATATGACTAGACAAAGGAGTCATGATTAATGGAAACAAAGGATTAAAACCATAACAAGCTTCAAATGGAGACATCCCAATAGAGGAATGGAAAGACCGGTTATATGCAAATTCAATCAAGGGTAAACGATCTTCCCAAGTAGTTGGGGTACCTTTAATCATACACCTAAGCATGTTACCAAGAGTCCGGTTGACTACCTCGGTTTGCCCATCCGTTTGGGGGTGGCAAGAAGTAGAAAACATAAGTTTGGTACCAAGTGTACCCCAAAGACTCTTCCAAAAATGGCTAAGAAATTTGGAAGCCCTATCACTCACAATGGTTTGAGGGACTCCATGCAATTTAAGTACATGAATGACAAACAAGGAAGCAACATGAGATGTATCATCACACTTATGGCATGGAATAAAATGAGTCATTTTAGAAAATCTATCCACTACCACGAATATGCTATCATGTCCTCTCTTAGTCCTAGGAAGTCCTAATACAAAATCCATAGAAATGTCCATCCATGGACCACTAGGAGTAGGAAGAGGAGTGTACTTACCTTGAGGCCGAGTTGTGGATTTGGCTTGCTTGCAATCTAGACATTGTCCACAAATCCGCTCCACATCATGCTTCATCTTGGGCCAATAGAATTGCTCCATGAGAATGTCAAGTGTCTTGGGTACCCCAAAGTGTCCCATCAATCCACCACTATGTGCCTCTTTGACGAACAACTCTCTCCATGAACTCATGGGTACACAAACCCGCCCATCCTTGAACAAAAACCCATCAATCAATTGAAACCTATCAACCCGCTTCCCTTGATGAAGACTTTCAAAAGTCTCCTTGAAGTCGGAATCCATAGCATAGAATCCCTTCAAGCTTTCAAATCCCATCATCTTAGAAGCTAAAGCATTGACCAAAACATACCTTCTTGATAGAGCATCCGCCACCACATTCTCCTTTCCTTGCTTGTAGTTGATCACATATGGGAAGGTTTCAATAAACTCAACCCATTTAGCATGCCGCTTATTCAACTTGGATTGCCCCTTAAGGTGTTTTAAGGACTCATGATCGGTCCTTATTATGAATTCTTTGTGCCACAAGTAGTGTTGCCAATGAGCCAACACCCGCACAAGGGCATACAACTCCTTGTCATAAGTTGAGTACCTAATAGAAGCCCCCTTTAGTTTTTCGCTAAAGTAAGCTAATGGTTTTCCTTCTTGCATCAATACACCACCTATACCAACACCCGAAGCATCATATTCAATCTCAAAAGCTTTATCAAAGTTGGGTAGTTAAAGTAATGGTGAGGAACTCAACATCAATTTCAAGGCTTGAAAGGACTTCTCTTGCTCATCCCCCCACACAAAAGGTACATCTTTTTTGATCAATTCGGTCAAAGGAGAAGCAATTGAACTAAAGCCCTTTACAAATCGCCGGGAAAAGCTTGCCAACCCATGAAAACTTCTTACCTCGGTTCCATTAGTTGGAGTTGGCCATGACTTGATGGATTCTACCTTTTTTTCATCAACTTCAATACCATTTGCACTAACCACAAAACCTAAAAAAATGACTTTCTCAACACAAAATGAGCACTGCTTGAGATTAGCAAAGAGCCTTTCTTGTAGCAAAACATCAAACACTTGCCTCAAATGGATCACATGCTCTTCAATTGTCTTACTATACACAAGGATGTCATCAAAATATACCACCACAAACTTGTTGATGAAAGGTTTGAGAACATGGTTCATCAACCTCATGAAAGTGCTTGGAGCATTTGTCAACCCAAATGGCATGACAAGCCATTCATACAAACCAAACTTCGTCTTGAAAGTCGTTTTCCATTCATCACCCGGTTTCATGCGAATTTGATGATAGCCACTTCGAAGATCAATCTTTGAGAAGACACTTGAGCCGCACAATTCATCTAACATATCATCAAGTCTAGGAATTGTATGCCTATACTTGATTGTAATCTTGTTCACGGCTCTACAATCAATGCACATCCTCCAAGTGCCATCCTTTTTTGGAACAAGGATTACCGGTATGGCACAATGACTTAGGCTTTCTTTGATCAACCCCTTCTCAAGAAGTTCTTCCACTTGCCTTTGTAGTTCCTTGGTTTCTTCCGGATTGCTTCTATAGGCCGGCCGGTTTGGAATTTGTGATCCCGGTACAAAATTAATTTGGTGCTCAATTCCCCTCACGGGTGGTAATCCCTTAGGCATCTCCTCCGGAAATAGATCATTATAGTCCTGGAAAAGAGAAGAAACAATACTAGGCAAAGTGCTAGTATCTTGATTAGCATGCAACAAAAGATTGGTGTTGACAAGGCACACTAGAAAGCGTTCCTCATCCACACCCTTGAGACACTTGCTTGGCTTGGCTATCGTACACATGTTCTTCTTGTTCTTAGCCAAGTCACTTTCTTCCTTTGGAACATTGGTGGAGCTTTCACCCTCACTCCTTGCCTCATCCACCCTTATCCTCTCCCGAAGTTCCTTCATAGCCCTATAGTCCTCACTCACTTGATATGGAGTGAGAGGTGCGAGCACATACTTCTTACCTTCAATCACAAAAGCATACTTGTTGGATCTTCCGTGGTGCACAACATCTCTATCAAATTACCACGGCCGTCCAAACAATATATGACAAGCCAACATAGGCACAACATCACAAATCAACTCCTCATTGTACTTTCCCACACTAAATCGGATACTTGCTTGTTTGAGGACTTTCATCTCACCACTCTATTGAGCCATTATAGCTTGTAAGGGTTGGAGTGTTTTCTTGTTGGAATTTTCATACGCTCCACCAAAGAACTACTTACTACATTGGTGCAACTCCCACTATCAATAATCAAAGAACACACCTTGTCTTGGATTTTGCAGCTAGCATGGAATAAATTCTCTCGTTGATCAAGCTCTTCTTTGGCAAGGGCTCCCATGATGCGCCTCAAAACGCAAGAAAGATTGGTATTCACCTTCAAGTCTTCATCAGTATCAAGTAAAGGTCTTCCCTTTTCAAGGAAGCAAGCAAAATTCACCCTCTCATCCAACCTTTATTCTTCATCCCCCGAAGCATCTCCTTCGTCATCACTTTTTTCTCCTTCCTTCTCACTCTTTTCAACACCCTCTTCCTCATCCTCGGTTCTATACCCATCCCGAAGTGCAATAATTGTTCTTCTATTGGGGCACTCACTTGCAACATGTCCCCTTCCTTGGCATCTAAAGCATTGAATGGTAGAAGGTCGAGGAAAGTTAGGTTTGACATAGTTACCTCCTTGTGGCTTCTCATTTGTCTTGGACTTGTAATCAAAATTGACTTGAGTATCTTGACCAACACACTTAAATTGCCCTTTATAAGATGTCTCCTTCCAATTATCTCTACTCTTGTCCCATGTGGATGTGGAAGTATTCTTGGCCTTGTAGGACTTTTCTTCTTTCAAATCCGTCTCGACCTTTGAGGCATCATGAAAGGCCGCTTCAAAAGTATCATAGTGTTTAAGTTTCAAAGGCTTTAGAATATCATACCTCAAATTGTCCACGAATCGAATCACCGTACATTCCAAGCTTTCTTCAAGTTTAGACTTCATTCTCAAGTTTTCAAACTCATCATAATACTCCTCCACACTTTTGGAACCTTGCCTCAACATGTACACCTTCTTGAGCACTTCTTGGTAGTAGTTAGGAGTCAAGTACCTCATCTCCATAAGTGTAATCAACTCTAGCCATGTAGGCAACTCATAGTTGTGATGACTCTCCCTTTCCCGCCTCTTGGACTCCCACCAAGTTGAGGCATACCCTTCGAATTGTGTGAGAGCATACTTCGCCTTCAAAGTTTCTGAAATATTATTTGTGAGAAAGATCCACTCACTTTGAACTTTCCATTCCAAGAACTCATCGGGGTCACTACTTCCTTTGAATCTTGGAAGTGTGACCTTGATAGTGTTCAAGCCTCGATCTTGATCATTCCTCTCCCCAAACCTATCTCCTCTAACTCCCATCCTATCACCTCTATATCCCATCCTATCTCCTCTATTTCCCATTCTATCTCCTCTATTCCCGTATTCTTGACCTCTCATGCCTTGGGCCCACCTCAATTCCCGAGGCCGGAACCCTTCCCTTGGTACTCCATAACCACCCCTTCCTCCATGCTCCCAAAATTCATCATTATTGAGCTCATCATTCATTTCATCATAGAGAGGGTTTTGGTATTGGTAGTCTTGGTATGGAATTTGTGGTGCATTTTGTGGAGGTGATATGTGGGGATCATGTATGGATGCATTTGATATGTTTCGGATTGGAGTTTGGCTCCGAACTTGGTCATCCACAAGAAATCGGTTCTCTTGTGGAGGATGATAGGGTTGTGGAAGAGGGTATGGTGTAGGTTGTCTTGGAAAATTTGGAGTGTTGTTCGTTTGGAAGGTGGGTTGTTGGAAGTTTCGGGTTTGATGTGGTGGAGGGTAACATAATTCATGAGCTTGCCCCGGAGTAATGGTGGTGGATTGCACCGACGCCCTCCTCATCTCCTCATTTTCGATTTGAAGTGATTTCCCTCTCTCAACCCGTACCAACCTTTCCTCCATACCTCCCATTCTTCCACTCATTTCCGCAATTTGTTTGGTGAGGTGGGTGAGAGCCTCCATGATGGGGTTTGAGGCTTCACCACTTGGACTCGCATTCGACATGGTACCTACAAAACTCAACAAACAATATTAGTAGAAAAAACCTCACGTCACTCGTATGTAAACTCTCAACTCACCTCCTAAAGTGTCGTCTCAAAATTGGTAGTGAACTCTAGCTTTGCTTGATCAATTCAAGATCACCTATCCTTTGTGGTAGAATGGATTCTTGTGACTCTTGAAAGAAGGACGACTTGATTGAAGGTAAAAGGACTTGAATCAAGAAGTTTATCAACGAATTAAGATGAGAAAAGTTGAAGAAAAGAAGCACGAAAGAAAACGGACTCAAAAAAAACTAAGTAACAAAAGTAGAAAAATTACTTGTGTTGCTTAATTTGATGAATCAAGGAGATGATTTGATGTTTTAAAACTAGTTAACAAGTGATTAAAGATGTTAATTACTTGTTAAATAGTTGAGAAATCGAAAGAAGAAAGCGTAGAAAAAAGAATCACGGAGTTTGGACACTTAGAAAAATTTTTGGGTCCAAAACTTTGGACCCTTAAAAAAAACTAAGTGTAGAAAATTCAGCTCTCTGAATTTGGCTTACACGTGCCTGCAGGTTTTGGGTGCTGATTTGCTGACGCCAGCTGCTGACGTGGCAGCTGACATGGAAATTTAATTTAATTTTTATTTTTTTTGAATATATTTTTTTTTTTTCAAATTTCCACAAGTGGACCCACAAACGCCTTTGACCAAACTTGACTTGAAATTTTGGATCAAAGTGTACTTCTTCTCTCTTCTTCTCCAAAAACAATATGAAGGTGTTCAAGAACACCAAAAAAAAACACTAAACCCTAGCACACCCAAATCAACTCGGAATTGGCTCAAAATTTAGGAGTAGCTTCCCCATGACTTAGAGAACAAACCCCAATGAATTTTAAGCCTCAATTTCTCCTCAATCAACAAACCCACTTTTCAAGTTTTGAAAACTCAAAAGCTTGAAAAACCTCTAATGGCAACTTCACTTTTCCAACTCCGATTTGAACGAAATTCGAGATTTAGACTCACAAAACACTAGAGAATCAAGATCTAGTGTCAAAAACAACAAATCAAAACAAAATATTTTTGGATTTTATTTTTTTTTTTGGATTTTTGAAAAATCAAAATCCCAAGGGTAGATTTGTAGAAACAAACCTAAACCTAGGCTCTGATACCAAAATGATAACGAATCAAAGAGGGAAGAACAAGAAGGAAAGAAAACAAAAGAAGGATATGTGGATTAATATCTAAGTATTGAAATTATGGGCAACAGGGGGCTTGATACCCTCACCTCCCAATTGATTCCAACACCCAAACACAAACCCTAGTTTGAATAAATTAAAGGAAACCAAATACCACAAATGGGTAATCCTCAAATTAATCCAAACCAAAGAAGTTCAACACCAATCTCAAGATTCCACCAACTAAACACTCACTAATTAACTACTAATTCCTTAAGGGAATACGCTAAGAGGAAGACTAAAATTTAACAATATTGTTCAATATTCATCAAAATCTATCATGCCAAATAAGGAATTACCCTATTTATACTAAAGAAATAAAGACAACTAGTTATTACAAATATGCCCTTAATAAGAGACAAGGGCCTTGTTTGGGTCATCTTGTTGTGAATTCTTGAATTTAAAATCTAGCCACTTGCACCAATGATCCCCTTTTCTTCATCCGCTTCACCCCTTTGATTCTTCCACACGTTGTAGATTCTCCATTGACAATATTCGGGCTTCTCCCAAGTCCCCTTTTGCATAATCATCATTTGTAGACCTTGTAGTTCCCTTGCTTGACTCCGTGTGAAAGGACGTGTGCCCTCCATGCTAGCATCAGTAACACCCCGTACTTTTCTAACCTCACTTGATACCTTGGGGTCATATCTACCTAGGTGTTGAGATTCCATGAGTATGTGTTTTATAGTGTCATTGGTGAAATATTTGATATCGGACCTAATATGTGCAATTAGACTTTCGTAAGAGGTGTTTTGTGATTTCGTAGAGCATTTGTGTAATACCCCGTACACATTCCAACCTCATTTGGTGACTTGGAGTCATTTTTACTTGATGATTAAGATCACTAAGTACGTGTTTTGTAGTGTTTGGATGGGGCATTGGATGATATGCAAGTATTGGAAAAATGGCCGAAAAATTCAGCAAAGCATGGAAACTTGCGCCACTCCCTGTTTCAAGGGGTGTGGCGCAAGCCCCTAATTCAGAGGGCAGTGATTTCTTTCGCCACTGCCTTGCTTTGCAGCAGTGGCGCAAGGCACAAAAAATGTGCCCTTCTGAGCTCGTTTCGCAACGCAATTCTACGTCAATTCTTATATGGTTTCTTTTGGTTCTTTTGAGTTCTTTAAGCATTGTTAAAGCTTCAAATACCTTAATACACTTCCACATACTCCTACATGATCAAATCATGAAACACAAGTATTTATCAAATTAAGTTCAAGTGAAGCCATGGGCGACTAGAATTCCTATTTTTGCGATTGAGATTACGAATGAGGACCTTCTAAGAGAATATTGTCGTGACGTTATGGAATCGTTTAAACATGAGATATATGATGGATTATGCATGAGAAATTTGGTGGATATACATGGGTTGTAGGAATTGGGCTCAATACAAATAAAGGCCCAATGAGGCAAAAGACTTGGCCCAAATGGACTAAATGACCCATTCTTTCAAAGACCTTCTAGAAATAGCAATTAATGCTATAAATAATGGATAAGGATGAATTGAGGGCTTATATAAAGGGCCAAAAATCAGATTTTTAACACACAAAAGTCTCATGCCAAGTCTAGAAATTTCCCAAAATCATTTTTCTCAACTCCAAACCCTAAGCTTTCTCTTGGAGCAAGACCATCATTTTTCAAGCTTGAGTAAGTGTTTATTCTTGTGGATTAATATATTATATGCATGGGAGAGTATGTAAATCATGTTGGTTATGCTTGGAAGTGTTGAACATGGTACTTTGTGTTTTTGTAAAAGATGTGCCATCCATGGAATTTAAACTTGAAATATGACTTGTGGTTTTGATGAAAGAGCATGGTATGGATGAAATATCAACATGTATGGTGTGATTATGGTCCTAAACTTGTTATTTTTCCATAAGTGTAAATTATGGAATTTTGTTGTTGTGAGGTGTATTGAAGTGAATTGATGGAATAATTGTGATGTTATGATGATGGAAAGTGGAAAGTATGAACTAGGTGTGATATGCTATTGGTTATTATGTATTGGTCAATGTATGGACTATTATGGGATTATTGGTATAATAAGTCATAAATGATATTGTGGTCAATATTGGAAATATTGTGGTATTATTGGTATGATAATTTCATAAATGGTATTGTCAAGGGGGAAATGACGTGTTAAAGCCAAACATGTGACTTATTGTCATTATATGCCATTATGAGGTAGTGGTGGTTAATGTACACTCCATTATGTATTTGTGTTGTAGAGAGAAACATAAGGAAGGAGCGGGGCTATTGTATGCACATTTAAGATTGTATATTCGTATTGCGAATACAAGGTATGTAAGGTTCCTTTTTTCATATCCTTCTGCAACATGTTGTTCACATTGACATTGGACTTGTTTCAATTCTAAGAGGCTTAAAGTATATCAATTCAGGTTGACGTATATTGTTATTCATACGTGTCCTATTCTTAGATGAATGATGATTCACTTATCTCTTAGTCGTTGATGGAAGTTCCAAAGATGTCATAACGTAGTAAATTCTAAGAGAACTATCTCAACGAGAGTAATGAGGTAAAGAGAGCTTGTTTAGTTTGAATAGCATTATTCCAATCATGTCTTATTCCAAAGTCCTATAGTATGATGATTATCCTTGTGCCAATTGTTCATAAGTAAGAGTACCAATCTCATAAGAGTAATAAGAGAGGTGATGTGCAAGTTAGTATAATTATTCCTCATAAGTGAAGTTGTCAATCTCATGAGGTAAAGGAGTGAAGCGAGGTGTGCATATAAGTGTGTGCTTTAATGCCATGATCTTTAGCGTGTCATTCTCATAACTAAGTAGAGGGTATAAGATTGTAAATAGGTAATGCGCATGGTTGCTATATGTTTCATTGAGAATGGATCACATTCTAGAGGGTATAAGTTCAATATGGAATAATCCCAATACTATGCTTTGTTATCTATTATAGCCCACCAAAGGTGGCGGCCCGGTATCATATACCTACTTATATAAGATCTCATAAGAATAGTGAAGGAGGTAAAGTGCGAACTAATATATCTATCTCTCATAAGTTAAGGTGTTAATCTCATGAAGTATAAGAGTAAGGTAAAGCAGATTTGTGTGTTTCAATTAGTGTCATGATCCTTAATGTATTAATCTCTCATAAGTTAATATATCAATTTCCCCCACCATAGAGTGGATGTATGTTCTCCCACCATGAGAGTGGATGTATGTTCTCCCACCATGAGAGTGGATGTGTAGGTTAAACCACCAATAGAGTAGATGTACGTTAATAGAGTGGATGTATCTTCTCCCACCATAGAGTGGATATATGTTCTCCCACCATAGAGTGGATGTATGTTCTCCCACCATAGAGTGGATTTATGTTCTCCCACCATGAGAGTGAATGTAGGTTAAACTACCAATAGAGTGGATGTACGTTAATAGAGTGGATATACGTTATATTATATTGTTACCCCACCACTAGAGTGGATGTATGTGGATGAATGTTATTCTTTTACAACCTACTAACCAAGTAGATGAAAATATAGTGGTAATGAACATACAAGCAAGAAAGAATCTCTAGAGTGAAGGTAATTTCCCTTGAAGGAGAGTAGTTATAAAAGATATTATATAAAATGATAGTTTATACACATTGACTATTCTCTCATATTTTATTCTATTGACATTCTCATGTATGATGCTATTTATTATGAGCCTTACATACTCAGTACATTCTTCGTACTGACCCCCTCGAGGGACTTACCTTACATGTTGCAGGTGCAGGCACTAGTAGATTTTTAAAAAGACAGTAAGTTGACAGTTAGTTGCAGATCTTTGGTGAGCCCCAGTTGCTTCGGGACTTATCACAGTTGTACATTTATTTTGATGTTGTAAAGATAAAGCGGGGACTTGTCCCAACTTTTAGATGATCTTGTAAATGCATCAGTTGGAGGCTTTTGTAGACGTATGTGGGTATATGAAAGCAAGAGATGTATGATCATTTTGACTTAATGGCCTTAACGGCCAAGTTTCGTATATAGATATGATATATTTTTCCATGTTCATGACTTTCGCTTAGTTGCATGAGGAATAATAAGATTTAATAAGATTCATACGAGGATATGCATATGGGTAGACATGAGCAAAGATTGGTTCTCTCGGGCCATATCGACTTCGGGTGCCAATCACGTCTCAATGAGATTTGGGGCGTGTCAGATTGTTGGCATCCAAGATGATCTAAAATATGTCAAGAGAAGTTTAGTTATGATCATGGACCTTTCATTGCATAAAAATACCCAAAAGAGACCCATTTTGACCAAAACGGGCATCCGCCCCCTTAGAGAAGGCACCTGCGGGTGCAGATGCCAACGCAGGTACCTCTAGCTTATGCCAAAGGTCACCTGCGGGCGCACCTCAGCCACTTGCGGGTGCAGGTGGCTTCACAGGTCAGCCCAGGATTCGATTTTGTATGTTGTCGTCTCTCTTTGATCCCCGAAGGCCCCTATTCCCTTTTTGAATGTAATTATCAACTTATGATACCGTTTTAATGACTTTAAGGGGTTGTATAGAGGCATGTAGGGTGATATTGATTATGGATTGTAGTTCATATGTTGTTTTGAGGCAATTTGATGGAGTAATTGTGACGGAATGGTACTAAGGAGGCATAAAGGGTAAACGTGGTGTGAAATGCTATTGATGTATGATGTCTTGGTCAATGTGTGGACTGATATGGTGTTGTTGGTATGATAATGCAGTGGATGGTATTGTAAAGGGTAAAATGACATTATACGGCAGTCATATAGCTCATTGTTGTCTTGTACACTTGTACGATAACTAGTGGTTAACGTAAGCTCCGTTATGTACTTGTGTTGTAGAGTGAAACGTAAAGAAGGAGCTGGACTATTGTGTTCATATATAGGCTTGTGTATTCATACTTAAAAGTGAAGGTATGTAAGGTTGTTCTATCCGTATCCTTCTGCAATACATGGTAGTCACACTGACATTATAAATTGTTCCATTTGAAATGATCTAAGGTATCCTATTCTCGATTACCAATTGCTGTTATCACATATTTCCTATTCATTGAATAATTGTGATTCACATGTCTCGTATTCATTGACTAATGTTCCAAAGATCCCATGATTCCAATAATGTTATGAATATCATTGTATCAATCTCAAAGGTAATGAATGAAGTAATGCACATGTGGTTAATGATTGAGTATGGGTGGTAGCTTTGGGGGCGAAAGCCTAGCTCAAGCCGATCCCGAGATTATTGGATCAGGGGGTAGTCCTAGAGGCAAAAGCCTAGCTCAGACCGAACCTGACAGGGGGTAGCTCTAGAGGTAAGAACCTAGCTCGAGCCAAACCTGATATGTTGGTTTATGGGTGGAAGCTCTAGAGGTGATAACCTAGCTCGAGCCGAGCCCGATATAATTATTTATGGATGGTAGCTCTAGAGGCATAAGCCTAGCTCGAGCCAATCCCAACATAACGTTATGCTATGTTAAGACCCACTGATCAATCGAGGCCCAGGTATATTGTGATATAAGTCATGATGAATAAGCATGGAAGTAAAGAAGCAAAGAAAGTCATGAAAGAAATGTACATGGTTCCCAACATCCAGAATGTTAACTTATCCATATTGGTTATTCATTTCTATTTGAGTTCATTGACGTATTTATGTATCATACAGTTTCTTATGAGCCTTACATACTCAGTACATTTTTCGTACTGACGTCCCTTGTGGGACTTACCTTACTTGCTATAGGAGAAGGTGCTAGTAGGCCTCCACAATAGGTCGCCAGTCATTTACTGATCTTTGGTGAGCTCCAGTTGGATCGGGGCTTTCCGAGTCACAGTTGTACATTGGTTTTGGCATTGTAAATGTTATGTAAAGCGGGGACTTGTACCGAATTTAGGTAGGTCATGTATGTACTTCTATTAGAGGCTTTTTGTAGACATATGTAGGTATATGAAAGTAAGAGATGTATGTCCATTTTGACTTGATGGCCCTAACGGCCAAGTTTCACGTATATATATATCACATGTTCCATGATTTTCGCTATTAGCATTTTATGTCCTTACGTGGTGGTGATGTTTCTAATGGCATGCATATGAATGGACAGGAGTAAAGATTGGTTCTCTCAGGACTTATCGACTTCGTGTGCCATTCCGCCCCGTTGGAATACGGGTTGTGACAAAAGTGGTATCAGAGCAAGTCGTCCTAATGGTGTCTACAAAGCCGTGTCTGAGTAGAGTCTTACTTATCGATGTGTTGTGCACCACATTTATAAGTAGGAGGCTACGGGACATTTAGGAGTTGTTTCTTTTCTTCATATCTAGATCGTGCAATAGAGCCAATGTGGTAAGTGGAATCGTATCTAACCATTGGAATTGATTTTCTTTAATATAGTAAAAATGTCGATGAAAAGAAGAGGTAGAGGCAAGGGTAAGCAAGTAGGTATTCTTGCCGGTGAAGGAATGAGTAAATCACCACCTAACCAAGCTAGTCAAGGTGGAGCAAATACTGAAATTATGTCGGTAGAGAAGTACCCGCAGAACCACCAATGAATGCCACTGACCAGTATCTAAGAAATGACGTGCATATATTGACTCAGTCAGTTGCAGCACAAAGTCAAGGACGAGCTGGTGCAACGACAAATGAGGATGATGCAGCTAGAGTGGCGAGTCGCAGAACACAGGATTTTCTAAAACTGGACCCTCATATATTCACTAGGTCAGATCCGAAAGCAGATCCATAGGACTTCGTGGATCAAATTCAAAGGGGTTTAGAGGTTATGCACGTGACTGGTATTGAAACAGTTGAACTTACGGCATATAGATTGAAAGGAGAGGCGATATTGTGGTATGAAGATTGGAAGAAGTCTCGTGGTATCGGTGCAATTCCACCTAATTGGGAAGAATTTAAAGCAGTATTCCTTGATCATTACCTCCCATATGAGATTTGGGAGGCATGTGCAGATCAGTTTCAAAATCTCCATTAAGGAAATTTGAGCGTTAGAGAATACAGTTTGCAATTTAATTCCTTGGCTCGATATGCTCCAAATGTGGTAGCCACAATGACAGACAGAGTCCATCGATATGTGGACAGATTAGAGCCATATTTAGTAAGGGACTGCACCATTGCTTCCTTGAACAAAGATATGGACATAGCCAGAATACAGGCCTTCGCCCAGAAAATAGAATATCAAAGACAGAGAAGAAGGGTACATGAATCTGACAGAGGACAGTCCAGAAGAGCTAGACCTATGGGACAGTCTATGATGTCCCAAGGAGAATCTAGGCCTCGGATGTTTCATAGACCGCCTAGACCATCATTCTCTTATTCCACAACAGGTGCTCACTCTCAATTCCGAGGGTTTAGAGATGGTCAATCTGGGCAGAGTAGGGGAGTTCACGGATCACAGGCAGTAGGATTTCATCGTCAGCAGTGTTAGCACTGCGGGCGTATTCATTTAGGTACATTCCGGTTGGGGACAAATGCTTGCTTTTGGTGCGGTATGACGGGACACATGATGAAGGAGTGTCCCCAGACGAGCATGGGTGGTATAGCACGACCTGCGGGATCGGCCGTTGCGTCATCATCATCGGTTCCTTCTTTAGGCCGAGGTGTGTAGTTTGTTGGTCATGGTAGAGGTGCCAGAGGAACAGCCAGTACTAGTGGGGTCCAGAATCACACTTATGCTTTAGTGGACCGACAGAATTCGGAGGCTTCTCCTGATGTTGTCACAGTTACATTATCCATATTTTCATATAATGTATATGCATTGATTGACCCAGGTTCTACATTGTCCTATGTTACTCCATTGATTGCTGCAAAATTTGCAAAAGCACCAAAATTATTAACTAAGTCAATTGAAGTATCTACACCGGTTGGTGAATATATTGTGCAAAAAGAGTGTATCGTAATTGTGTGGTAACTGTGTGTGGTCATGATACACTGGCCGATCTCATCGAACTAGACATGGTGGATTTGATGTGATAATGGGAATGGATTAGTTGGCTTCTTGTTATGCCACGGTAGATTGCCAGGCCAAGAAAGTACATTTTTATTTTCCACAAATGAATGTTCTTGAATGGAAAGGTGATGTAGGGGCACCTCACTTAGTACGAGTGAAAGATATTGAAGTGGAACCGCTAACTCCTCAGTTGGTCCCAGTGGTTAATGAATTTCTTGATGTATTTCCAGAAGACCTTATAATTTTGCCCCCAGAATGGGAAATAGAATTTGGTATTGATGTGATTCCAGGCACTCAGCCTATCTCTATTCCCCCGTATAGAATGGCTCCAGCAGAATTGCGTGAATTGAAGGAGATTTGCTTGACAAGGGCTTCATCAGGCCTAGTATGTCCCCATGGGGTGCACCGGTATTATTTGTACTGAAGAAAGATGGCACGTTGAGAATGTGCATTGACTATCGACAATTGAATAAGGTAACGATCAAGAATAAATATTCCCTCCCTCGAATTGACGATTTGTTTGATCAATTACAGGGTGCCAAGTGTTTTTCAAAGATTGACTTGAGGTCGGGTTACCATTAAGTTAGAGTTAGAGAAGAACATGTACCCAAGACAGCCTTCTAAACATGGTATGACATTATGAATTTTTAGTTATATCATTTGGACTAACAAATGCACCAGCTGTGTTCATGGATTTGATGAATAGGGTGTTTAACCCATTTCTAGATGTGTTTATGACGGTATTTATAGGTGACATCCTGGTTTATTCAAAGTCACAGGAGGACCATGCTAAGCACTAACGGTAGGTGTTACAGATTCTTCGAGAGCGTAAGTTGTATGCGAAGTTCTCTAAATGTGAATTTTGGTTGAAATCCGTAGCATTCTTGGGTCACATTGGGTAAGATGAAGGAATTCGAGTTGATACACAAAAGATTGAGGCGGTGAAAAATTGGCCAAGGCCTACAACGCCCATGGAAATTCGTAGTTTCCTAGGGTTGGCAGGTTATTATCAAAGATTTGTTGAAGGGTTTTCTTCCATTGCTACACCTTTAACGAAGCTTACATACAAGGTAGTCAAATTTCTATGGAATGATGCATGTGAGAAAAGTTTCCAAGAGATGAAAGATAAATTGACTTCTACACCAGTATTAGTACTTCCGGAAGGCACAGAGGTCTATGTAGTATATTGTGATGCGTCTGTAATGGGTCTAGGGTGTGTATTGATGCAGCATGTTAATGTCATAGCATATGCCTCACGACAGTTACGGCCACAAGAGAGAAACTATCCCACACATGATCTTGAGTTAGTAGCGGTGGTTTTTGCTTTAAAGATATGGCGTCATTATTTGTATGGAGTTGATGTTGATATCTATACTGATCACAAAAGTTTGCAATATATTTTTAAGCAGAAGGAACTTAAATTGAGGCAACGATGGTGGCTTGAGCTATTGAAAGATTATGATATTGATATTCTATACCATCCAGGAAAAGCAAATGTGGTAGCTGATGCATTGAGCCGCAAGGCAACAAGAGTCACTAGTGGCCAATTGGCGAAAAAGAAAGAGTTAGTTAAAGATCTACATCAATTAGCCAGCTTGGGGGTTCGTCTTCTCGAATCCTTAGATGAAGAGGTTATTGTACAAAATACGGTTGAATCTTTATTGATAGTTGAAGTGAAAGAGAAATAGTTTGCAGACCCTATATTATTGCAACTAAAAGAGAATGTACAACAGAATTTGACAAAGGCATTTGATCTTACATAAGAAGGGGTACTTCAATGCCAAGGTAGGTTATGTGTACCGGATGTAGATGAGTTGAGGAGACGAATCATGATAGAGGCGCATCATTCGTGCTATTCTATTCACTCGGGTGCTACTAAAATGTACCCTGATTTAAAAGAAGTGTATTGGTGGGGAAACATGAAGAAGAACATTGCAGAATTTGTCGCTCAATGCCCAAATTATCAACAAGTAAAGGTAGAGCATCAGAAACCAGGAGGTTACATGCAATGTATCACTCTTCTAGTCTGGAAATGGGATATAATTAATATAGATTTCATCACAGGTTTGCCTTGTACACTGCGGAAATTTGATTCTATATGGGTTATAGTTGACAGGCTTACCAAGTCAGCGCATTTCCTACCAGTCAGGACCACCTATACAGCGGTGGATTATGCAAGGTTGTATGTTAAAGAAATAGTGCGATTACATGGGATTTCGATCTCTATCATATCAGATAGAGGAGCACAATTTACTGTGCATTTTTGGAGATCTTTTCAGCAGAGTTTGGGTACACAGGTAAATTTGAGTACAGGTTTCCATCCTCAGATAGATGGAAAAGCAGAACATACTATCCAAACACTTGAAGATATGCTATGAGCTTGCACGTTAGCTTTTCAAGGCAGCTGGGATGACCATTTGCCTATCATTGAATTTGCTTACAACAATAGCTATCATTCAAGTATTAAAATGACACCTTATGAAGCTTTGTATGGAAGGAAATGTAGATCACCAATCGGATGGTTTGAAGCAGGAGAAACTGCTTTACTTGGGCCAGATCTTGTTCATCAGGCTATGGAGAAAGCTAAAGTTATTCAACAATGGCTAAAAATAGCCCAAAGTCGACACAAGTCCTATGCTGATGTTAGAAGAAGAGGGTTTGAATTTTCCATAGGTGATTGGGTATTTTTGAAGGTGTCACCGATGAAAGAGGTAATGCAGTTTAGAAAGAAAGGAAAATTGAGTCCATGTTATATAGGCCCATATGAAATTATTAGAAGATTTGGGCAAGTTGCGTATGAGTTGGCACTACCCCAAGAACTCTCCACAGTTCATCCAGTATTTCATGTTTCGATGCTTCGAAAGTGCATAGGAGATCCATCTCGTTTTACTCCCATTGAAAATGTGCAAGTTACGGAGGATCTTACCTATGAGGAGATACCTATTGCCATTCTGGATGGACAAGTGAAAAGTTTGAGGAATAAAGACATAGCTTCCATAAAGGTACTTTGGAGAAATCAGCAAATTGAAGAGGTCACATGGAAAGCTGAAGAAATGATGAAATCCAAGTACCCTCATTTGTTTCAAATGGAAGAACAAGCTCACGATATGAGATCGGAACAATTACAAGTAAGTATTTATAAGCATTGAGTATATATATATGATAACATGAAGAATGCTCCTAGACTTTTAATTGTTTACTTTGAATAATGTCACTAACATTCGAGGACGAATGTTTCTAAGAGGGGAAGAATGTAACACCCCGTATGTTTCTGAGTCTATTTGATTACCGTAACATTCATGGAAATATTGAAACATGAGAGAATTGATGAATTTTACATTAATTTGTTGGGTTTAAATAAGTATTGTGCCATTGGGCCCAATTGAAGCCCAAAGATGGAGCAAAAGACATGGCCCAAAGGGTATTTGACCCATTCTTTCAATTGACCAAGTGAGGCCCTCATTTAATGTGGTATATATGGCTAAGGATGACTTAAGGGGACCACATAAAGCAAGAAAAAATCAGATTTTTATTCAACATATTACACATGCCATTTTCTAGAATTATCCAAACCTTTTCTCTACACACAAACCCTAAGGCAAATACACTTGTTGGGACAAGATCACTCTTTGGTAAACTTTGGCAAGTATTTATTCTCATGGTTTAGTATATGATATGTTTAATATGGTGTATAAATCATGTTGGTTGTGTTGGCAAAGTGTTGGATAGTGTGCTATGTGTAAAATTTGCAATCGGAGAAAGCTTTTGCCTTATAAACTTGAAAATGGACTTGTGGCCTTGAAGGAAGTGAACTTGATGAATTCAATATTGAGATGTGAGATGTAATATTATAGCCTTAAATTTTTTTATTCTAATACATAATGTTTGGAATTGTTAGTGTAAAATTGTACATGGATTTGGTGGTGTATTGAAGGAAAAGTGTGGTTTTGGTGATGTTCATATGTGTTGTGGAACCATGGATGATTGTTGGAATCCAATATGATATAAAATATCTCAAGAGAAGTTTATTTATGATCATGGACCATTCATTGCATAAAAAGACCTAAAAGAGACCCATTTTGACCAAAACGGGCATCCGTCCCCGCAAACGAAGGCACCTGCGGGCGCAGATGCCAGCGCAGGTGCCTCTGGCTTCTGCCGAAGGTCACCTGCGGGCGTACCTCATCTACCTGCAAGCATAGGTGGCTTCGCAGGTCAGCCCAGGATTCGGTTTTGTATGTTGTCGTCTCTCTTTGATCCCTGAAGGCCCCTATACCCTTTTTGAATGTAATTATCAACTTATGATACCATTTTAATGACTTTAAGGGGTTGTATGGAGGCATGTAGGGTGATATTAATTATGGATTGTAGTTCATATGTTGTTGTGAGGCAATTTGATAGAGTAATTGTGACGGAATGGTACTAAGGAGGGATAAAGGGTAAATGTGGTGTGAAATGCTATTGATGTATGATGTCTTGGTCAATGTGTCGAATGATAAGGTATTGTCGGTATGATAATGCAGTGGATGGTATTGTAAGGGTAAAATGACATTATACGGCAGTCATATAGCTCATTGTTGTCTTGTACACTTGTACGATAACTAGTGGTTAACGTAAGCTCCGTTATGTACTTGTGTTGTAGAGTGAAATGTAAAGAAGGAGCTGGACTATTGTGTTCATATATAGGCTTGTGTATTCATACTTTGAAGTGAAGGTATGTATGGTTTTTCTATCCGTATCCTTCTGCAGTACATGGTAGTCACACTGACATTTTAAATTGTTCCATTCCGAAATGATCTAAGGTATCCTATTCTCAGTTACCCATTGTTGTTATCACATGTTTCCTATTCATTGAACAATTGTGATTCACATGTCTCGTATTCATTGACTAATGTTCCAAAGATTCCATGATTCCAATAATGTTATGACTATCATTGTATCAATCTCAAAGCTAATGAATGAAGTAATGTACATGTGGTTAATGATTGAGTATGGGTGGTAGCTTTGGGCCCGAAAGCCTAGCTCAAGCCGATCCCGAGATTATTGGATCAGAGGGTAATCCTAGAGGCAGAAGCCTAGCTCGGACCGAACCTGATAGGGGGTAGCTCTAGAGGTAAGAACCTAGCTCAAGACGAACCTGATATGTTGGTTTATGGGTGGAAGCTCTAGAGGTAATGATACAAGATCAAACCCACAACACAAGATTTCAGCAACAACAACAAGAAGAACACTTTCACAAGAACAACAAGTTGAACAACAAGTGCTAGTGAATCGAAAGAGCCCCACACGGCTTCACTAGACTTCAAGATCTCAAACAAAACAACAACAAGATAATAAAAAGATAGTTAACTTGAGATATAATATTCAAGAGACTAAGAACCCTAACATCAAGAAAGGACCCTAAGACTAATGAATATAAACACCAAGTTCTTACTTAGACCAAGAGGAACTCAATGACCTCAAGATCCTTATTTCTAGCCAAGATACAACACAAGTGTCTCTCTTCTTTGTGGGCTGTTTTGAGAGAGAGAGAGAACCCAAAGATATTACAAGTCTTGTGATTTAAAATAATAATGGAAGACTACCCCAAATAACCCTAAGATGTTCTATTTATATTACAAAGGCAAAATGAAGCAAAATGACTCGCTTGCCCTTGTCTAGGCTGCCGCCCCCTTGGAGTGTAAGTTTATTACACTTCAGGGTCCCTCTTCACACTTAAAAACATTAAGATCCTTAGGAGGCTCGATCACCAACTCACACACGGCCATTTGCATGAACAAGGCTTGGAGTTTTTGTAATTCCCGAGCTTGGCTTTGTGTGAATGGTCGGGTACTTGTTGGACAACTTGTCCCACCTATATCATCCTCTCCATCTTGAGAGGAATTTGACCTCAAATTCAGCACTTGGTCATCTTCGACCGCCTCCACGAGAGAAAGATCACAAACGTTGAAAGTGTTGTGCACTTGATATTCCGGTGGAAGATCAATCTTATAGGCATTGTCATTGATTTTCTCAAGTACTTGAAATGGACCATCACCTCTCGGCATCAATTTGGACTTTCTTGAGATGGAAACCGATCCTTCCGAAGATGCACCCACACCCAATCTCCCGGTTCAAGAATAAATTTCTTTCTTCCCTTGTTGGCCCTCCTTGCCATGTCTTGGTTTTTCTTCTCAAGTTGAAGCCGCACCTTCTCATGTAACTTCTTCATAGAATCTGCCCGCTTGCTTCCATCTAAGCTAATCATGAGATCACTTGGCAAAGGCGTTAAATCCAAAGGGGTGAGGGGGTTGAGGCCGTATACATACTCAAAGGGATTCATTCCCATACTTGAGTGTATGACATGGTTATAGGCAAACTCAATCAATGGTAAGTGCTCCTCCCAAGAAGTCATTTTTCCCTTAACCATGGAACGTAGCATAGCACCCAAAGTCCTATTTACTACTTCCGTTTGGCCATCGGTTTGTGGGTGGCAGGACGTAGAGAACAACAATTTGGTACCAAGCCTACCCCACATGGACTTCCAAAAGTGGCTTAGGAACTTAGAGTCCCTATCACTCACAATGGTCCTCGGAACACCATGCAATCTAACAACATTATCAACAAATAACGAGGCCATGCTAGGGGCGTCATCACATTTAGAGAAAGGAATAAAGTGCGCCATTTTAGAAAACCGGTAGACTACAACAAAAATACTATCCCGACCTCGTCGAGTCCTTGGCAACCCTAACACAAAATCCATAGATATATCAAGCCAAGGACGTAGAGGAGTGGGCAGCGGGGTGTACAACCCGTGAGGTAGGAGCCGAGATTTGGCTCTCTTGCATTCTACACATTGGCCGCAAATCCTAGCCATATCCTTGCGCATTTTGGGCCAATAGAATTGCTCCTCCAATATTTCTAAGGTCTTTTCGACCCCAAAATGACCCATTAGACCGCCATCGTGTGCTTCCCTCACAAACAATTCTCTCCAAAAGCTAGAGGGCACACACAATCGTCTACCTTTAAATAAGTAACCATCAAACTTGGCATAGGGATTTGAACCCCTAGCCGAATTCCACTTGTCCCTACCCAAGTCTTCGTATTCCCTAAAGATAGGAGCAAAGTGAGGATCCTTGGGATACAACTCTCTTAAAC
The DNA here is from genome assembly GCA_031232105.1 of Capsicum rhomboideum. Classification (NCBI taxonomy): domain Eukaryota; kingdom Viridiplantae; phylum Streptophyta; class Magnoliopsida; order Solanales; family Solanaceae; genus Capsicum; species Capsicum rhomboideum. The sequence continues at coordinate 62,006,397 of CP124718.1, forward strand.
TCTCAAAACCCATCAATTTTGTTGACAAAGTGGACACAAGAGCGTGTTTTCTAGACAAAGCATCGGCTACTACGTTGTCCTTACCCTTTTTGTATTGTATAACATAAGGGAAGGTCTCAAGGAACTCAATCCATTTGGCATGCCTTTTGTTAAGCTTGTCTTGGGCTCGAAGATGCTTTAAGGATTCATGGTCCGTTCGGATCACGAACTCCTTAAGCCATAAGTAGTGTTGCCAAGTGGCCAAGGCTCTAATCAAGGCATACAACTCTAAATCATACGTGGAGTAGTTTAGAGTTGCTCCTTTGAGCTTTTCACTAAAGTAAGCAATGGGTTTCAAATCTTGCATCAAAACAGCCCCTATGCCTACTTTACTCGCATCGCACTCGACTTCGAAGGTCTTATCAAAGTTGGGCAATTGTAACAAGGGTGCGGAGATGAGCATAGCTTTCAAGGCTTCAAATGCCTTAGCTTGCTCGACACCCCACTTGAAGGGTTGTTCTTTCCGAATGACCTCGGTCAAGGGGGCGGCTATGGTGCTAAATCCTTTGACAAACCTTCTATAAAAACTAGCCAACCCGTGGAAGCTTCTTACTTCTCCAATGGTTTTTGGGGTTGGCCAATTTTTGATAGCATTTATCTTGAATTCATCCACTTCGACCCCTCTTGAACTAACAACAAAACCTAAGAAAACAACTTCATTAACGCCAAAAGAGCACTTTTCCAGATTTGCATACAATTTTTCCTTTCTAAGGACATCAAGCACACATTGTAAATGCATCACATGCTCTTCTAAAGACTTGCTATACACCAAGACATCATCAAAATAGACAACAACAAACTTTCCAATAAATGGCCTCATCACATGATTCATTAGCCTCATAAAAGTACTTGGAGCGTTTGTTAGGCCGAATGGCATAACCATCCATTCATAGAGACCAAACTTGGTCTTGAAGGCGGTTTTCCATTCATCACCGGGTTGCATTCTTATTTGGTGATAGCCACTCCTTAAATCAATCTTGGAAAACAAACATGAACCATTCAACCCATCTAGCATGTCATCTAACCGAGGAATAGGGTGGCGATATTTTACCGTAATTTTGTTGATGGCTCGGCAGTCCACACACATGCGCCACGTTCCATCTTTTTTGGGCACCAATAGCATCGAAACAGCACACGGACTCATGCTCTCCTTGACATACCCTTTGTTGAGGAGCTCCTCAAGTTGACGTTGCAATTCCTTGGTGTCCGTAGGATTGCTCCTATAAGCCGGCTTGTTTGGCAATTGTGATCCGGGCACAAAATCAATTTGGTGCTCAATTCCCCGAAGCGGGGGCATTCCTTGCGGAAGTTCCTTAGGAAATACATCCTCATAATCCTGCAACACACAAGAAATCAAAGGGGAAATGGAAGAATTAGTGGGGTTAGTATTAAAACAATGAGCCAAGAGTAACATAGGCGTGTCCTCATCATGATCCACGAAGAGTTCCTTCTTCCTAACTAACATCACCATGTTTTTCGTCCCCTTTGCCGTTGGGGCAGCCTTGGAGGACCCCACTGCCCCACCTATGGAATTCCCTCCCTTCTCTTCCTTTTAGGATTCCTTTCCCTTTTCCTTCAATTCTCTCATCCTTTGATGCCACTCATTTACTTGGGAAGGCGAAAGAGGATGAAGAGTAACCTTTCGGCCATCCTTCTCAAGTGTTAATCGATTGGACCTCCCATCGTGTTTAGTAGACCTATCATATTGCCAAGGTCTACCTAGCAACAAGTGACAGGCTTGCATTGGTATCACGTCACAAAGCACTTCATCGTGGTAGTTTCCCACCTTAAACCGTATCACACATTGCCTTGCGACCCTTAATTCACCACAATCATTCAACCATTGTAACTTGTAAGGACTAGTGTGCGGGGTAGTTGGTAACTTCAAGAGATTTACCATAGCATGATTTACAACATTTGTACAACTACCACTATCGATCACCAAGGTACACACACTCCCCTTTACAAGACATTTAGTATGGAAGAGATTTTCCCTTTGGCTTGGGTCATCTATTGCCTTACTAATCATGATGTGCCTAACCACAAAGTTTGGAACCACACACTCCCCTTCTTGCGGATAAACATCTTCACCATCATCACCATCATCATCATGTGGTCCATCATCGGTTCCCTCTCCATCTTGAGGCTCGGCCTCATCTTCTCCCCTTTCGGGACCCACCTCCTCACCAAGGTAATACACTCTCCCTTCCCGTAGGATCACATTGCGTCGGTTTGGACATTCATTGGCCTTATGCCCCCAACCTTGGCACTTGAAACATTGGAATCCCTTTGGGTTAGGATACTTGTGAGCCTCCGATTTTGGAGGAATTTTGGGGACTGTTTTGGGCTCGGGCAGCCTTGTAGTGGCGGGTTGGTCCTTATTTTTGGGCCAACCCGAGGGGGCTTGTCCCCTTGCCTTGAAATATGATCTCTCTTTAAGTTCCCTTTCAATCTCAAGAGCCGCTTGGAAAATACCGTCAACGATTTCAAACTTGTGAAGGGTTAAATGAGTGGAGATCTCTTTGTTCAACCCACACTTGAACCGGATGATGTCGTGACTGATTTGCTCCCCACGATGATCAAGTTTCAACATGAGTTGTTGAAACTCATCAAAATATGTCATCACACTCTTGTTACCTTGACGCAAGCCATACAATCTAGCAAGCAACTCATGGCGATATCTCTCGGGAAGGTATCGTTGCCTCATCAAGTACCTCAACCGATACCAAGGTGGTGGCTGCCCATCAATTAGTTCATTACCAAACCGCTTGACATACTCCCACCAAGTGTTAGCATAACCCTCGAAATGAGCTATAGCATAGCAACCCTTCTTTTCTTCCGAGATATCATTAACTTGGAAAACTTTGTCACAAGCCAATTCCCAAGCTAAGTAGGCCTCGGGGTCACTTTCACCTTTAAAGATGGGTAGGTTCGACTTGATGGTGTTGATGCCTACATCTCTCTCTTGGTGTCGGTTTCCCCTATCTCCATACCCTCGGTATCTCCTTGGATCTCCACGACCCCCTCTTATCTCCTCCTCCCTCATGTAAGCATCATCAAAGGCTCCATATCCTTCATACTCCTCTCTACCATATCCTTCAAAGGGGGCTGGTCGGTCTTGGGCATTTTGATTCGAAGGAATTGGATTTTGTGGCCTTTGGTTTAATGGAGCTTGGAATGGAGGGTTCGGATTTAGTGGAGGTACTTGACGTCCAAATCCCTCTTGTGGAACTTGAGGAGCTAGGAAATGTATTGGTCTAGGGGGGTCACGGTTTGGAGGGGAAAAGGTGGTTTGGCTTGCGGCATTTAGTGGAGCTTGAGGTGCATTTAGCATTTGGTGGACTGTTTTGGGGGTGATGGTTGCGGAGGAAGTCCTATCATGCCCATTGGTAGAAACATGTAGAGGAGTAGAAGGACGAGAGTTCCTTTGACTCTCCACTTGTTCTAATCTCCCACTAATAGTCGACACTTCTCCCTTGATTGCTGCCAAGGTCCCCTCTCACGGCCCCAAATTCCGAATTCAACCTTTCAAGTGTCCGGGTAACGGCCTCAAGAGTGACCCTCATAGAGTCAAGTGCATTAGTATCCACGTTATGGGACGTGGTCCCTTCCATTGTCAAGGTATTATACTCGTTAGATCACCACACGCTTGAGTTCCACAAGTGTTGTAAATTGGCTAGTAACCGTGAATCCTTTAAGGTATGAGTAAGCTCTTATCCGGAGTGGATTCTTGTTTGAAGGCTCAAAGAATTCTTGTCGGACTAGAACCAAAAACAGCAACGTATTCAAAAGATAAAAGGCACTCAAGTAATCGTTGACACGAACAAACGGATTCAAAGGACTAATCGACAACCTAGTAGGAATGTACTAGTTTGTTAATTAGTTCTAGAACCAAGTAAAGGAAACCAAGAATCAACAATTAACAACTAGAAGAATATCCAAAGTTGAGCTTATAGTGACGTGGCAGCATGTAAGTGGCCCCACACGTTTTTGCTTCTTTTTTTTTTTTTTTTAATCTCAAATCTGAAATTTTCAATACTCACACAACTTGTTATAGATGACGATGTGTTTTGGAGGGAAAGTAAAAGTCTTGTAGTCTTTCAACCTTTCAAACTCAAAAAGGTAAGATTTGACTAGGCTAATCCCACAAAACAAGGTTCCGTGTTTTAAGGAAAAGTGGTTGTCAAGTCTTGGAAGAGATGTGTGCAAGTCTTCTTTCACCAACAAATTTATGACTTTTGTCTTACAACATGAACTCAACTTTCAACAAGATTAACAAGTTTATAAGATGAACATATCAACAATCTCAGCACCTTCATGAACACAACATCAACTTCTTCAAGAACATCACACAAAACCACCAATTGTCACCAACAACATACAACCTACGGTCCACCTTTCAAGTTACCACAACAATGGTCAATATTTTAAGCTCAACTTTTAGATCTAGACACTTTAGTGTTGGTGAGAAAGAAACCAACACTAGAAACACACTAACCAAGTAAAACAACACCTAGATCTATACACACAACAATATTCTTGGCCAAGACAACAATGGGCAGATTTCTCTTCTTTTTTTTTTGGTTTTGGCCGAGAGCAAGCCCAAGATGGGTAGTGTTGGAACACAACCGGTCTTGCTTTGATACCAAATGATACAAGATCAAACCCACAACACAAGATTTCAGCAACAACAACAAGAAGAACACTTTCACAAGAACAACAAGTTGAACAACAAGTGCTAGTGAATCGAAAGAGCCCCACACGGCTTCACTAGACTTCAAGATCTCAAACACAACAACAACAAGATAATAAAAAGATAGTTAACTTGACATATAATATTCAAGAGACTAAGAACCCTAACATCAAGAAAGGACCCTAAGACTAATGAATATAAACACCAAGTTCTTACTTAGACCAAGAGGAACTCAATGACCTCAAGATCCTTGTTTCTAGGCAAGATACAACACAAGTGTCTCTCTTCTTTGTGGGCTGTTTTGAGAGAGATAGAGAACCCAAAGATATTACAAGTCTTGTGATTTAAAATAATAATGGAAGACTACCCAAAATAACCCTAAGATGTTCTATTTATATTACAAAGGCAAAATGAAGCAAAATGACTAGCTTGCCCTTGTTTAGGCTGCCGCCCCCTTGGAGTGTAAGTTTATTACACTTCAAGGTCCCTCTTCACACTTAAAAACATTAAGATCCTTAGGAGGCTCGATCACCAACTCACACACGGCCATTTGCATGAACAAGGCTTGGAATTTTTGTAATTCCTGAGCTTGGCTTCGTGTGAATGGTCGGGTACTTGTTGGACAGCTTGTCCCACCCATATCAGGTGATAACCTAGCTCGATCTGAGCCCGATATATTGATTTATGGATGGTAGCTCTAGAGCCATAAGCCTAGCTCGAGCCAATCCCAACATAACGTTATGCTATGTTAATACCCACTGATCAATTGGGGCCGGGGTACATTGTGATACAAGTGATGATGAATAAGCATGGAAGTAAAGAAGCAAAGAAAGTCATGAAAGAAATGTACATGGTTCCCAACATACAGAATGTTAACTTATCCATATTGGTTATTCATTTGTATTTGAGTTCATTGACGTATTTATGTATCATACAGTTTCTTATGAGCCTTACATACTCAGTACATTCTTCGTACCGACGTCCCTTGTGGGACTTACCTTACTTGCTGCAGGCGCAGGTGCTAGTAGACCTACACAATAGGTCGCCAGTCATCTACTGATCTTTGGTGAGTTCCAGTTGGATCGGGGCTTTTAGAGTCACAGTTGTACATTGGTTTTGGTATTGTAAATGGTATGTAAAGCGGGGACTTGTCCCGAATTTAGGTAGGTCATGTATGTACTTATGTTTGAGGCTTTTGTAGACATATGTGGGCATATGAATGTAAGAGATGTATGTCCATTTTGACTTGACGGCCCTAACGGCCAAGTTTCACGTATATATATCATATGTTCCATGATTTCCGCTATTAGCATTTTATGTCCTTACGTGGTGGTGATGTTTCTAATGGCATGCATATGAATAGACAGGAGTAAAGATTGGTTCTCTCGGGACTTATCGGCTTTGGGTGTCAATCCGCCTCGTTGGAATACGGGTTGTGACACAACAAGTACGTATTTTGTATTGTTATTGATGGAACATTTGATATTGTGTGAGTAAATGTGATTAGACCTTCGTAGAAGGTGTTTGTGACTTTGTGGAGCATTTATGGGGTGAAAAGTGAGGTTTAAGGGACATCCAAGCAAAGGATCTTAAAGAGAAGAGGCAAGCAAAAGGTTGGGACTTGAAAGATCCAACCAAATCCGCAAAGAAAAGTCGAAATCAAAAATTTAGTATGGGGCGCTCCAGGTGGCGTGCCAGGCCACTTTGGGCTGAATTCTTTATGGCACAGGAAGCAAGGGGGCGCGCCAGGCAGCGTGCCAGGCTTCCCCTGCACACCTTTTCCAGAGCTAAAATTTTTCTAAGTCCCTAGGGCGCCCGGGAGCGTGTCGAGGTGCTTTTTGCCAAATTTCTTCTACGATTATTAGTCTATAAAGAGTCCAGGACTCTTGGGTTATGGTATCATTATTCCTTCATAGTAGGACTACTCTTGAGCGAGTTTGGCATCCTAATTGGGGTTAATTCTTTGTCACAAGTATTTTATCAAATTATGTTCAATTAAGCCATAAGGTGAATAACAATATATGTCAACCTGACTTTATACTAGAGAACCCTTAGGAATGAAATCAGTGTAATGTCAATGTGAATAATATCTGCTACAGAAGAATACGGGAAAAGTAACCTTACATACCTTCACTTCCAAGTATGAGTACACAAGTCTATATATGAACACAACAATCCAGCTCCTTCCTTATGTTTCACTCTACAGTACAAGTTCATAATGGAACTCTCGTTAACAATTATTTACCGTACAAGTGTACAAAATGACACTGAGCTATATGACTGCAGTATAGTGTCATTTAACCCTTTACAATACAATCCACTACATTCTCATACCAACAACACCATAACATTCCACACATTCACCAAAATATCACACATCAATAGCATTTCACATCACACTTACCCTTTATGCTTTCTCATAGCATTCCGTCACAATTACTCCTATCAAATTGCCTCATAACAACTTATGAACAACAATAAATAGTTAAAATAGTCCAACATACTTCCATATGCCCCTTTAAAGTCATTAAAACGGCATCACAAGTTGCTAATTATATCCATAAAGGGTATAGGGGCCTTCGGGGGTCAAAGGGGAAAAAAAAAGGCAAAACGGTGTTCTGGAAGGGACCTGCGAAGCCACCTTCACCCGCAGGTGGCTGACCTGTGGCTGCAGATGGCCCTTGGCAGTGTCCAAGGGCATCTGCGTTGGCACCTGCGCCCACAGGTGCCTCACCTGCGAGGGCGGATGTCCATTTTCGGCCAAATTGGTCTCTTTTGGGTCTTTTTATACAATGAATGGTCCATGATCATGAATAAACTTCTTTTAAGATATTTTTGATCATCTTGAATGCCAACAATCATCCATGGTCTCACAACACACAATAACATCACCAAAACGACACTTTCCTTTCATTACGTTATCAATATCAAATCCATAACCAATTTCACAATAACGATTCCAAACATTATACACAAGGATAGAACAATGTAAGACTATAATCACATCTCACATGAATATTGAATCCATCAAGTTTACTTCCTTCAAGACCACAAGTCCATGTTCAACTTTACAAGACAAAACCATCCTCCGATTTAGCAAACATGTAATATTTCACACATATTGAACTTCTCATTACTCCACCAACATAACCAACATCATATAGGCACCCTCTCTTGCACATAATATATTAAAACATAAGCATAAACACTTACCAAGTCTTGCAAGATGATGATCTTGGCCAAAGGAATGAAGGATTAGGGTTTGTATGAGATAAGGAAATGTTGAGAAAATTCTAGAAAAGGCATGGGTGTAACAAATGAAATAAAATATGATTTTCCCTCATATATATAGGCCCCTTTAAGTCTCTCTTATCCAATCCTTGGCATTAATTGCATGGTTGATTAGTCAAAAGGGAAGATTGGATCATTTTTGCCCCATTGGGCCTAGTCTTTTGCTCTTGTTTTGGGCCTCCTTTGGCCCAATGGCTTAAGCCCACAAATTTTAATGTATAATTCAATAAATCTCTCATGTTTCAATATTTCCATGAATGTACACGTAGTCGTACAGGTTCGACAACATACGGGGTGTTACACCTCCTACAAAGGTATAATCCCATGTACTAGGCCCAATATCAATTATCTCATCAATAATATTACAAAATACATACTTTTGACTCTCGACACTTGAGTAACCATTGTTAAACGTCGTCAAGTAGGGTTTGGTAGGTACGGGGTGTTACAGTTATGTTATGTAAAGACCCACTGATCAGTTGGGGCCCTGGTAGATAGTGACACAAGTGATGAAGAGCAAGCATAGAAGTAAAGAAGCAAAGAAAATAATGAAAACAACACACATGGTTTCCAAAGTACAGAAGGGTGACTTATCCATCCTGATTATTCATTTGTATTTGAGTTCATTGAAGTATTTATGTATCATACAGTTTTATATGGCCTTACATACTCAGTACATTCTTCGTACTGACCCCCTTGGGGGGATTTACCTTACTTGTTGTAGGCACAGGTACTAGTAGGCCTCCGCAGTAGAGTGTGGGTCATTTGCAAATTTTTGGTGAGCTCCAGTTGGTTCGGGGCTTTTCGAGTCATAGTGCACATTGATTTTGGTATTGTAAATGTTGTATAAAGTGGGGACTTGTCTCGACTCTAGCTTGGCTATGTATATGTATCTGTAGAGCCTTTGTAGACATATGTGGGATGAGAAATGTAAGAGATGTATGTCCATGTTGACTCGATGGCCCTAACGGCCAAGTTTCTTATATACATATAGTACATGCTTCCATAACTTCCGCTATTGATATCTTATATCTCCATGTGATGGTGCTGCTTATTGAGTGACATGTATATGAATAGACATGAGCAAAGATTGGTTCTCTCGGGCCTCATCGGCTTCGGGTGCCAGTCCGCCTCGTTGGAACTCGGGGTGTGACAATTTCCTTGTCGTAGTTGTCTTCTGAAGTTAGGGTAATCCCCGATGTGGGGTCAAACTTAGTAGTTCAGGGGTGGTATAGTCGTAAAAGGAGGTGTTGTAATTTGAAGTTCATACCTAGAGTTTAGTAATGGGAATAGGGTAGTCCTAAGGGTTCAGAAATGAGATTAAAAGAATGCATATTTCTTTTGGATATTTATGTCATATTCATGTAATCCAATTCAGATCAATAGATGAGGCTTACCAGTACGTGTGGTTTGTACTGATGTAACTCTTGCTATATCCTTTTCAGGGTATAGTCTTTTTCAGTATTCAGTGTTGGTTTCTTGATTGTCGCGATAGTGATCATTCAGCAACTCCCACTCTCTCATTCATGGTGGAAGTTGTGTCTTGGCTATTTCCTCTTTAGTATCTCTTGTACCTGTTTAGACTAGGTCTGATACATCCTAAATTAGCACCAACCTCCTAAGGCCTATATCCCAAGGTCAACACAAAGAGGTCTAAACCATGATCACCTTAAGGGTGCAAGAACATGTTTGGAGGACATTTTTGGAGCTCCCGTTAGAACAATACCATGTGTGGATGATAGCTTGGAGAACGGAAGGAGTTATATTTGAAGATATCATCCAAGAGATTATTAAGCAAAATTGTGTTTGGAAGATAGCATGGAGTCTATGAGGTCCAATGAAGCAAAGAAAGAGCCCAATGAAGCAAAGAAAGAGCCAAGACAACAAACTGTCCATTTTGATGATGTAGGGATCCAATTCAGCATAGCACATTGTAACACCCCGTACTTGTTCTAACCTCACCTGATACCTTGAGGTCATATCTACCTAAGTGTTGAGATGCCATGAGTATGTGTTTTATAGTGTCATTGGTGAAACATTTGATATCGGACCTAATATGTGCGATTAGACCTTCGTAGGAGGTGTTTTGTGATTTCGTGGAGCATTTGTGTAATACCCCGTACACATTCTAACCCCATTTGGTGACTTGGAGTCATGTTTACTTGATGATTAAGATCACTAAGTAAGTATTTTGTAGTGTTTTGATAAGGTATTGGACGATTTGCAAGTATTGAAGAAGTGGCCAAAAAATTCAGCAAGGTATGAAAACTTGCGCCACACCCCGTGAAGCCACTGATTCAGCAAGGCAGTGGCTCAAGGCACAAATATTGTGCCCTTCCGGACTCGTTTTGTAACGCAATTCTACGGCGATTCTTAGATGGTTTCTTTTGGTTCTTTGGAGTTCTTTGAGCATTGTTAAAGCGTCAAACACTTCAATACACTCCTACATACTCCTGCATGATCAAATCATGAAACATAAATAGTTATCCAAAATGTTCAATGAAGCCATGGGCGACTAGAATTCCTATTTTTGCGATTGAGACGACGAATGAGAATCTCGTAAGAGAATATTGTCGTGACATTATGGAATTATTTAAACATGAGATATATGATGAATTATACATGAAAGTTGATGGGTTAAATGGATATGTGTTGTTGGGCCCAAATTTAGGCCCAAAATGGGATTAAAAGACATGGCCCAAAAGGGCAAAAAGATCCATTCTTCCACTTTGACCAAATTTAATGCCAAGGAATGGCTAAGTATGACTTGGGGTATATATAAAGGCCCCAAAATCAGATTTTCATTCACACAAAACTCTCATGCCTTTTAAAGATATTTCTCAAAAATTTCTCTAGTTCCAAACTGATACAAGACAAATGGCCATCATAACTTTTAATGCCATCATTCGTGGCCAACACGTGGAGAATCTAATTTTGGACACCTTGAAGGCCCGAGAGTATACATGGGGAAGTCATGAAGTCATTTTGGACACATAATAAAGCAAATTCGTGTGTGGAAGGTTGCTTGGAGGCTTGCCTTGATGACTACCCGAGGCTCCAAAGAATTGCAAGGGTTGAAGTGTGAAGAAGGAGTCCTTACACTCCATGGCTGCCCTTATTAAGGGTGTTTTGGTCTTTTTGTGCCTTTTCTTTACACTCCATAGGAGCCTCTTTTCATTAAGGGTAGTTTGGTCATTTGATGTAATAGTTATAAATAGGCTTCATTAGTCTTATTTTTTAGTTAGTTCATTATGGATATTTGAAGACTTCTTCTTCTCTCTTTGAGAATGTAGTGTAGGGTTTGGAAAAGCCATTATTGATCCTTGCTTAGAAACGGTGGTTGTAAGGCGGAGTTGATTCCCTTAGAGGTCACCATAAGAGTTTGGTGTTGTTATTGCGGGTCTTAGGGGGTCTTATCGTTTGATACACGGTTTGGTTCCTTATTCTTGTAATCTCGTATGTCAAGCTATCTATCTTTTTTTTTGTAATCTTGTTAAGCTTGTGTTTATAATCTTGAAGTCTAGTGAAGCCGTGTGGGGCTCTTTCGATTCACTAGCACTTGTTGTTCTTGTGATAGTTGTTCATCGTATTATTGTTGCTGAAATCTTCATATTGTGGACTTGATCTTGTATCATTTGGTATCAGAGCAAGGCTGGTTGTGTTCCTACACTACCAATCTTGGGCTATCTCGGTCAAAAAAAAATAAAAAATAAAAATGAAATCTGTCAAAAAAAAAAAAAAAAAAAATCTGTCCATCTTGTTGTCTTGGCCGAGAATAGTGATTGTGTGTTTAGATCTAGGTGTTATTTTACTTGTTTAGTGTGTTTCTAGTGTTGGTTTCTTTCTCACCAACACTAAAAGTGTCCAGATCTAAAGATGAGCTTATAATATTGACCATTGTTGTGGTGACTTGAAGTGGGCCGTAGGTTGTACCCTGTTGATGACCATTGGTGGGTTTTTGTGTTATGTTCTTGAAGAAGTTGATGTTGTGTTCTTGAAGGTTGTTGTGGTGTTCATCTTGTTCTTCATCTATTCTTACAACTTAAGACAACAAAAGTTATAAAGTTGTTGGTTGTTGGTGAGAAGACTTGCACACATCTCTTCTTAGACTTGACAACCACTTTTCCTTAAAACACGGAACCTTGTTTTGTGGGATTAGAATAGTCAACTCTTACCTTTTTGAGTTTGAAAAGTTGAAAAAAGAGTACAAGACTTTACTTTCCCTCCAAAACCCATTGTCATCCATGACAAGTTGTATTTCATATTGAAATTTCAGATTTGTGACCAAAAAAAAAAAATATATATATATATATATATTTTCGTGTGGGCCCAAGACCAATTGCATGCTGCCACGTCACCATTAAGCTCAAATTTCAGATTCTAAGTTTCATTTCCTTGTTTCTTTAGTTTCATTTCTTGATTCTAGTACTAATTAACAACTAGTAATCACCTACTAGATTGTGAGTTGGTTTTTTGAATCCGTTTTCTTCGTGTTCTTCATTCTTTGTGTGCTTTTCTCATTTTGATTCGTTGAACTTCTTTGATTCAAGTTCATAAGTAGATTTTTTGTTTTGTGTCTTGAGTCGATCAAACAATAATCTATTCCGGTCGCTAAGTAGTGATTGACACCTTATTAACTACCGGAGTATAAGCAACTTTCAATATTCGCCGCTCCAATTGTGAGGATCACAAAGGTGAGTGTATACGAGTGTTGGTGAGGTGCTTTTACTACTAATCTTGTTTGTTCATTTTGTAGGTACAAGGTGATATAAGGGGGACATGTCTTGGTAGCCTCGTATTATTGTGACTACAACATGGGAGACTATGATTGTAGTGAGGGATTTTATGGCTATGATGATGTTGTAGATTATTGGGGCTATGGATATGGCCATGATCAAGACCTGGGCAGATTTGAGGGTTATGGTTCTGAGGGAGAAAATGAGGTGAATGAAGTGCCTAGTTCTTATGGTGAATATGGAGATGATGTAGGGCCTTATGATAGTTCTTATGATGAAGTTGTGGCATATGAGGAGTCTTACACTTCCCATTTCGAACCTAGAATTGGTGTAAGGTATAACCCCTTCCTTCGCAAAGATTATGAGAGCCATGGTGAGAGTGCACATGTGGAGAATGAAGATTCATATTCTTCACCTTGTAGTACATTTTATCAAGGTCGAAGCGGTGTGAATGGGTATACTAGCTATAGTGTAGGTTGTCCCGTGAGAAGAAGAGAGAATACATCTCCAAGGCCGAGGGGTACTCATGTGCCCTTGGGTTGTCCTAAACTCTACAATGTTGATCCTAGGAGAAGTGTTCACTCCGGAAAGGTAAGCATTGATGGGGTACCGGGCTGCCTCCTTGTGCTAGATGATTGGCGCCATAAGAACTACATCATGCCACCGATGGTTGACTATTTAGGGTTGTTTCGAGAACCTTTACTTGTTCCATATTCCTTGGACGGGTATAAGGTTACCGAGAGAGTGAGGATTGTCTTCACCCAATTTGAATACTATGAGGAGGTGTGGTGCGATATCTTTCCCTTGACCCCAGGTCATGTATGCTTGGGTGCCGATTGGTTTGCACAACATAAAGTTCCAAATGTGCTAAATTGGCCTAAGGTTATAGTGGACCATTGGGGAAATTATCTCTTTACCTCAATTATTCCCAAACCGCAAGGAGATGTGATCACTTACTCCAAGCCGAATGATTATGAGAGACAAAAGATTGAGAGGAGTAAGGGTGTGAAAGGTGGTAATCCGAGAGTAGAAAAAGGAGAGGTTGTGTGGAGTGAAGTGAGGGGGTTGCCACCAAATCATGCTAACTATGTTTGTCCTTTTCTTTCTAAGGACATTTGTGTAGGTACCAACATGGCAAGCGGAGAAGCACAAGGCCAAGGAGAAGTTGCTGCCGAAACATGTGGGAAACCTTCACACCACGGCAAATAAGAATTTACTCAAGAACTTCAAGGTAAAATCGCTTACTCTTACACTTTTGTGCATGAGAATGATAATTGTGTGACTAGTAGCCCATTGAGTGTGAGTAGTAGCTTACCTATTTGTGAGTCTATTGATTCTTTGCCTCTTGTTGATGATGTACTTGTTGGGAGTGTGGATACACTAGTTGATCCTATTGATGATCGAATTGACTCTTCTTGTAAGGTCAATTTGAGTCCACCTAGTGTTGAAGCCAATGTGTTGAATGATGGTACATCATCTTGTGGGAATTGTGTTGATCAACTTATGTGTGGAATTTGTCCACCACTTGAGGATATGTGTGATGTGTTTAATGGATCTCAAGTGAATGATTATATTGAAAATGTTGATCAAATAAATAGGAGTGACCCCTTTAGTATGACCTCTAGTAAATGTTCTACTCTCGGTTTTGCTCATAGGGATAATCATGTGCTTGAACCATCTTTGATACTTGATAATGATCTTTTAGAGAATGGATTTGCATGTTCTATATCCTCTTCATGGATATATCCTTCTCTCTTTAAGTACAATATCTTGTTTGAAGATGATGAGTTCACTCCTAAAGAACCTAGTGGTGAGAATGACGTGGAAGGTATAGCTTGTCTTGAAAGCTATAGCCTATATGCCAACCCACTATGGTGTAAAAACATTCCTCCTAAAGATGGAAATCTCTTCTTGGGAGATGAGAGTACTCTTAAGGGAAGGGAATGTGAGGTCTTGGAAAGGAATGATCAATTGGGTGATGATAATTTTGATTTGCTTGAATTCTTAAGAAACCCAATAAGTGATTTTTCCTTGAAAATTGATTGTGGTTGTGATCCTTTGTATGACACCCCACCCATGTTTGATGACTATAAGGATGAATTGCTTGCTTGTAAAGACTTGAGTAATAATTCCTTGGACTTTAGTGGTGGTATGTGTCTACTTGAGGGTACATCCATAGAAAGGGAAGGTGTCCATTATTTGGAAATTACTTCTTCTACTATGTGTGACCTTATTGTTGAGAGTACTCATGGTGATGATGTTGAAACTGGTAGTGAGTACTCACATGAGGACACCTTAGTTGAACTTGACTTGAGTGATACCATTCTCCACTCTCTATTTGCTTTTGATGATATGTATGCTATTGTAGAGAGTATATCTTGTAGTTTGGGTGAAGCCTATGGGGAAAGGGAGTATTGTCTAGACCCGTGTCTATGGATACTCTTTCTATTTGACCCCGGTGCCAAATATAGAAATGGTGATGTTGGCGCACCCAACTTGTTGCTTGGTCTACATGACAAGTAAAGTGTCATTCTTGAAAACCCGAGAGCAAAAGTGTCATTGTTTCTTTGGGGTAATGTTTCTAAATGTGCATCCTTGCTTGACACAATTGTGTTTAAATTACAAGAATCTCAACTTGTGGATGCCAAGTTCTCTATTTGCTTGAAGGAAAGAATGTGGATGTGCTTAAATGCTTTGTCTTCACCCTTGTATGCCTTTACACTTGATTCTTTCCTATACTACCTCTTTACCTATGATGACATCCATGCTAGTTTTGGATTTGTTTTATGTAGAGGTAGGAAATTTGTTGGTTTGTCCATTTGTATGAATGATAATTCTATATGAATCTTGTGGACATTAGAACCAATTGAGGCTCCACCCTTGGTGTGGTCTCTTGAAGAGATAAAGAAGCAATTGTGTCTTATGGCTCCTAAGATGAAGGCAGTTTTACCTTGTGGATTATTTGATGCCATTAGGACCTTTGTAGTTTCCTTATCTCTTGGTGATTTAAATAGCCAAATCCTTTGTGCATATTTTAATAAGTTTTTAATATTTAATTCAAAGGATCCTTGGTTATATTGCAAGTATAAACAACCTTGGCATGTTGAGATGATTTATTGTGCTAACCCTAACCCTCATGCCATGAGGAGTTTGTATTTGTTTGTCCTTTCTTTGGTTTTCCAAGGTTTGGATTCGAGGTCGAATCCTTTTCAAGAAGGGGAGGATGATACAAGACATTGGCCATCATAACTTTTAATGCCATCATTCGTGGCCAACACTTGGAGAATCTGATTTTGGACACCTTGAAGGCCCGAGGGTATGCATGGGGAAGTCATGAAGTCATTTTGGACACATAATAAAGCAAATTCGTGTGTGAAAGGTTGCTTGGAGGCTTGCCTTGATGACTACCCAAGGCTCCAAAGAATTGCAAAGGTTGAAGTGTGAAGAAGGAGTCCTTACACTCCATGGCCGCTTTTTGTGCCTTTTCTTTACACTCCATAGGAGCCTCTTTTCATTAAGGGTAGTTTGGTCATTTGATGTAATAGTTATAAATAGGCTTCATTAGTCTTATTTTCTAGTTAGTTCATTATGGATATTTGAAGACTTCTTCTTCTCTCTTTGAGAATGTAGTGTAGGGCTTGGAAAGGCCAAGTAGTGTAGGGCTTGGAAAAGCCATTATTGATCCTTGCTTAGAAACGGTGGTTGTAAGGCGGAGTTGATTCCCTTAACGGTCACCATAAGAGTTTGGTGTTGTTATTGTGGGTCTTAGGGGGTCTTATCGTTTGATACACGGTTTGGTTCCTTATTCTTGTAATCTCGTATGTCAAGCTATCTATCTTTTTTTTTGTAATCTTGTTAAGCTTGTGTTTATAATCTTGAAGTCTAGTGAAGCCGTGTGGGGCTCTTTCGATTCACTAGGCACTTGTTGTTCTTGTGATAGTTGTTCATCTTATTATTGTTGCTGAAATCTTCATATTGTGGACTTGATCTTGTATCACAAACCCTAAAGCAAATATTTCCTTTGGACTCTTTGGTAAAGATCATCCTATTCCAAGCCTTGGTAAGTATTTATTCTCATGGATTAACATATTATATGCATGGGAGATTATGTATATTATGATAATTATGTTGGCAAGGTGGTGAATAGTGTATTTTTACTTTTGGTGAAAGATGTGCTATCTTGGTGATTTGAACTTGAAAAGAGACTTGATGTCTTGATGAAAGAGCATGGTATAGATAAAATATGAACATGTATGGTGTGATTTTGTTATTAGACTTGTTATTTTTCTAAAATTGTAAATTGTGAGATTTTGGCCGATATGTGCTATGAGGTGTATTAAGGTAATTTGATGGATTATTTGTGATGTGATATGGATAAGAAAGTGTAAAGGAGAAGTGTTGTGGTGAAATGTATTGTTTCTCATGTATTGGTCAATGTATGGAATATTGGGGGATTTTTGGAATAATAATTTCATCAATGGTTTTGTCAAGGGGAAATGGCATGTTTAAAGACAAACATGTGACTCATTGATGTTATATGCATTTGTAAAGTAGTTGATGGTTAATGAGAATCCCATTATATATTTGTGTTGTAGAGTGACACATAAGAAAGAGCTGGAATATTTTATGAACCTCTAGGATTATATTCTTATTGCGAATACAAGGTATGTAAGGTTACTCTGTCCGTATCTTTCTGCGGCAAATAGTATTCACAGTGACATATTACGCTTGTCCCATCCCGAAATGTGCTAAGGTATTTTATATCCGATTATCAATGGTCATTATCATATGTTTCCTACTCATTGATCAATTGTGAATCTCATGTCTCATATTCATGAATAATGTTCCAAAAGCTCAACAATGTTATGTTCCAAAGTTCCAATAGTGGTTATACTCATGTATCTTGTTCATTGATTATTGTCTAATGGTTCCAATAGTGTTATGTTTCCAATAAGGCTATGTTTCCAACAATGTTTATTCATATGTCCCTCACTCATTGGTTAATGATCCAAAACTTCAAGTAAAGTTGTGACTATCATGGTATCAATCTCAAAGTAATAAACAAAGTAATGCATATGTGGTCAATGATCAAGTATGGGTGGCAACTTTGGGGGAAAAAATGCCTAGCTCAAGCCGATCCCGAAGTTGTTGGATCAGGGGGCAGTCCTGGGGCCATAAGCCTAGCTCGGACCTATCCTGACAGGGGGCAGCTCTAGGGGTAATAACCTAGCTAGAGCCGAACCTGAAATGTTGTATGGGTGGCAGCTCTAGAGGTACTAACCTAGCTCGAGCCGATCCCGATATATATATTGATTCATAGGGTGGCAGCTCTAGGGGCATAAGCCTAGCTCGAGCTGATCCCAACATAACGCTATGTTATGTTAAAACCCACTATTCAGTCGGGACCCGGGTATCACAGGTCAAAGGCAAAGGTGAATAATCATGGAAGTAAAGATACAAAGAATGTAATGAAAGCAACATACAGGGTTTCCAAAGACAGAATAGTGACTCATCTACATTGTGACTTATCTATATTGGTTATGCATTCGAACATAAGTTCTTGACATATTTTTATATCTTACAAGTTTCATATGGCCTTTCATACTCAGTACATTCTTCGTACTGACCCCTCTTGGGGAATTTACCTTACTTGCTGCAGGCACAGGTACTAGTAGGCCTCCACAGTAGGTTGCTAGTTGTTGTAGATCTTTGGTGAGCTCCAGTTAGTTCGGGGCTACTCCGAGTCACAGTTGTACATATGTTTTGGTGTTGTACATGTTGTATAAAGCGGGGACTTGTCCCGACTTTTAGTTCATTTTGGTCAATGCATTTGTTAGATGCTTTTGTAGACGGATGTGGGTGTGTAAATGTAAAAGGGATATGTCGTTCTTGACTTGATGGCCTCAACGGCAAAGTTTCGCATATGTATATGTATATCATGTTCCATGAATTCCATTGTTTGTGTCTATAGCTATTATGTGATTGGGTTTCTTATGGCATGCATATGATTGAATAGAGACAAAGCTTGGTTCTCTCGGGCCTTGTCGGCTACGAGTGCCAATCCGTCCCGATGGGATTCGGGGCGTGACAAAAGTGGTATCAAAGCAGGTCGTCCTAAGGGTGTCTACAAAGCCGTGTCTGAGTAGAGTCTTACTTATCGATGTGTTGTGCAACACATTTATAAGTAGGAGGCTACGGGACATGTAGGATGTTGTTTCTTTTCTTCACTTCTAGATCGTGCAATAGAGCCAGAGTTGTGAGTCGAATTGCATCTGATCATGGTAATTGTTTTTCTTTGGTAAAGTCACAATGCCAATCACTAGAAGAGGAAGAGGTAAAGGTAATGATAGTCCCCAAAGGGGGGCCACCCTTGGAAGAGGGATGTGTCCCGGGTTGGCCGTGGTGGGGGTGTGGATCGGGTTCGTCCCCGCCTGGTTCAGGGCCTATAAAGGGTGGATTGCGCCTTCCACTACCAGCTATAGCTTTTAGTGCAGTTGGTTAGCGGTTCACTCTTAAGGTTTGGTATCAGAGCGGAGGTCACGGGTTCGAATCTCATTTATACCATGCGCAGGTTTGAGGACGAACCTTTCCAAACAAAAGGGGAATGATGGTCCCCAAAGGGGGGGGCCACCGTTGGAAGAGGGATGTGTCCCGGGTTGGCCGTGGTGGGAGTGTGGATCGGGTTCGTCCCCGCCTGGTTTAGGGCCTATAAAGGGTGGGTTGCGCCTTCCACTACCAGCTATAGCTTTTAGTGCAGTTGGTTAGCGGTTCACTCTTAAAGTTAATGATACAAGGTCAAGTCCACAATATGAAGATTTCAGCAACAACAACAAGAAGACCCAACAAACACAAGATTAACAAGTTAAACAACAATGCTAGTGAATCGAAAAGAGCCCCACACGGCTTCACTAGACTTCAAGATCTCAAACACAACAACAACAAGATAATAAAAGATAGATAACTTGACATATAATATTCAAGAGACTAAGAACCCTAACATCAAGAAAGGACCCTAAGACTAATGAATATAAACACCAAGTTCTTACTTAGACCAAGAGGAACTCAATGACCTCAAGATCCTTGTTTCTAGCCAAGATACAACACAAGTGTCTCTCTTCTTTGTGGGTTGTTTTGAGAGAGAGAGAGAGAACCCAAAATATTACAAGTCTTGTGATTCAAAAATAAAAATGGAAGACTACCCAAATAACCCTAATATGTTCTATTTATATTACAAGGCAAAATGAAGAAAAATGACTAGCTTGCCCTTTGTCTAGGCTGCCGCCCCTTGGAGTGTAAGTTTATTACACTTCAAGGTCCTTCTTCACACTTAAAAACATTTAGATCCTTTGGAGGCTCAATGACCAACTCACACACGACCATTTGCATGAACAAGGCTTGGAGTTTTTGTAATTCCCGAGCTTGACTTCGTGTGAAAGGTCGTGTACTTGTGGAACTTGTCCCACCCGTATCATCCTCTCCATCTTGAGAGGAATTTGACCTCAAATTCAGCATTTGGTCATCGTCAACCGCACCCACGAGAGAGAGATCACAAACATTGAAAGTGTTGTGCACTTGATATTCCGGTGGAAGGTCAATCTTGTAGGCGTTGTCATTGATTCTCTCAAGTACTTGGAAGGGACCATCACCCCAAGGTATCAATTTGGACTTTCTTTGAGATGGAAACCGATCCTTCTGAAGATGCACCCACACCCAATCTCCCTATTCAAGAATGAATTTCTTTCCTCCCTTGTTGGCCCTCCTTGCCATGTCTTGGTTTTTCTTCTCAAGTTGAAGTCGCACCTTCTCATGTAACTTCTTCATAGAATCTGCCCGCTTGCTTCCATCTAAGATAATCATGAGATCACTTGGCAAAGGCGTTAAATCCTTATTTGTAGAAGTCCACTTTTTCTAAATTGGTAAAGGATTTGCCTCTATGTGGTTTAAACTTGAAAAGGGACTTAAGGTATTGAAGGAATTGAATTAGATGGATTAAATTTCAGTATATTTAAGTGTGTTTCTGTACCTAATTCGTTACTCCTTGTGTATGACTTGTGGAAATGTTTATACGTAATTGTGCATGGAACGTTTGGCGTAGTAAAAGGAGAATACTTTCTTGTTATGTTAAAGTGAATTCTGAAACTGTGTGGACTGTTTTTGGTATATTGTTGTGGAAGGTATTTATGTGACTTGATGGAATAAATTTGTAGATTTGCATTGAGGTAAAAATGTGAAGTATGCACTTGGTGGGAAATCTTGTCGGTTTGTGACGTCTATGTTGGTTTGTGGACTGTTTTGGTGGTGTTGTCTTGATAAGACAATAAGTTATGGTATAGAAGGGTGGAATGAAGTTATGTGGTAGTAGAAAAGAAGGTGGAAATATACCATGTGTTTGGGATGTTGGATAGTTTTTACTTCCCATCAAGTAGCTAATTATCACCTTGTGAACTTGTAATGTAATTAGCTTTTAATGTTAGCTTCGTTACGTACTTGTGTTATAGAGTAATGCTTTAAGGAAGAGCTGAATTGTTGTAGTCACGCATTGGAAAGATAAGGTATGTAAGGTTACTCTTTTCCTTATCCTTTGGCCGCACCTATTGTTCACATCGCTACCAAACTTGTTTCCACTCCGAAATTTTTTAAAGTATCTCATTTCAGGTTTGTTAGCAATTGTTATTTACGTGTCTCTTATTTGTTGACTGTTGTTGCAAAGCTCTAATAATGTTATGACCACCGATGTAACTGTAACACCTCGTAATAATATGTACTTAGGTCTCGGGAGCTATAAGTATGCATTTGGTAATGTTATTGGCGAGTAATTGAATTTGGCTCTTGTTATGTGATTAAGCTTGCATAGATGGTGTTTTGCAATTGTCATTGTGCATTTGTGGGGTTCAAAATGAGGCTAATAGGACCTCAAAACAAAGGGTATTAAGGTTAAGAAGTAAGTTAAAGGATAGGACTTGAAGTATCTAACCGAACCCGCGAAGAAAAATCAAAAAATGAAATTTTTGAAAAATTTTGAGGAGGGGCGCGTTTGGGACCGTGCCACGCCGCTCTGGGCTAAAATTTTTAGCCCAGAGGCAGTAAGTTGGCGCGCCCAGGGGCGTGCCACCTTGGGTTTTTCACTTTTTTGAAAGTTGGAAATTTCTAAGTCCCAAGGGTATCCGGGGACGTACCGAGCCAATTTTTGCCACGTCTCTTCTACAACATGTATGAAATGAGTCAAATATTATATTGGTATGATAAAATTACTCGAGAACAAATTTGGGGTCAAAATGACGATTTTACCCTTTGCCGCAAAATAGGTCATACGTGGCTAGAATCGCTTGTTTTTGGGATTGAGGCTACAAATATGAATAACATGAGTAAGAATATTGTCGTAACGCATATGAAATGAATTAAACATGCGGAATTATGGATATGGGTTATTGGGCCCAAAATTAGGCCCAAAATGAGATGAAAACACATGGCCCAAAATGGGTCAAAATAATCCATTCTTGCAAAGAGCTTCTAGCACACACATTAAATGTTAAGATTGGCTAAGGATGGACTTAGAGGCCTATATAAAGGGCAAGAAATCTGATTTTTATTGCCTTCAAAGTTCCATGCCTTTTTAAGATATTTCTCAACATATTTTCTCCAAACCCTAAAGATTCAAAGACAACTTTTGGAGCAAGATCATCCTTTCTCAAGCTTAGGTAAGTGATTCTTCTTATACTTTAACATATTATAAGCATGAGATATTATGTATATCATGTTGGTTATGGTTGGAAGTGTTGGACATGGCACTTTTGGTTTTGTGAAAAAGATGTGAAATCCATGGGATTGTAACTTGATTTATGACTTGTGGTCTAGATGAAAAAGCATGGTATGGATGAAATAACAACATGTATGATGTTATTATGGTCCTAAACTTGTTATTTTCATAAAAGTGTAAATTATGGGACTTTGGCCGATTTATGATTGTGAGGTGTATTGAAGTGATTTAATTGAATAATTGTGATGTTATGGTGATGAAGAGTGGAAAGTATAAACTTGGTGTGACATGCTATGGGTTTGTGATATATTGGTCAATGTTGGGCATGTTGTGGGATTGTTGGTATGACCATGCCGTAAATGGTATTGTAAGGGACTAAATGACATTATACGGCAGTCATATAGCTTATTGTCATTTTGTACACTTGTAAAGAGACCATTTGATAATGTAAGTCCGGTATGTATTTGTGTTGTAGAGTAAGACGTAAGGAAGGAGCTGAACTATTGGATTCCCGTATAGAATTGTATCGTCACATTGAGAATAAGAGGTATGTAAGGTTACTCTTTCCATATCCCTTCTGCAGCACATAGTATCACATAGTCATATACTTATTCGATTTCGAAATGCTCTAAGGTCTTCTATTTTCGGTTATTGATTAGTATTATTCATATGTTCCTCATTCATTGGTCAATGGTGATTCTCATGATTCATATTCATTGGTTAATGTTCCAAAATTCCAATAATGTACCATCTCCAACGTATCACTCTCAAACAAAAGTAAAAGAAGTAAGTAATGCTTAATTGGTTGTTGTTGAGCACAGGGGGCAATCCAGAGGGGTGAACACCCTGGTCGGAACGAACCTGTTTTATTGGAATGGATCACAATCTAAGGGGCGTAAGCTTAGCTGGAACGATCCTAAAATTCTGCTATGATGGATCGCAATCTAAGGGGCATAAGCCTGGCTGGAACGATCCCAATAGTACGTTATTTACCCACTGATCAGTCGGGGCTCGGGCTTGGTACGAATAGATGATGGTTAATGGATGTAAATGCAACCAACGCAATGAATGTAATGTACATACGTCTATATATACAAAATGATGACTTATCTACATTGGTTACTCACTTACAGTTGATTCCATTGAAGTATCGGTGTAATATACTGTTTCTTCTGGCCTTACATACTCAGTACTTTATTCGTACTGACCCCTCTTGGGGAATTTACCTTACTTGTTGCAGGCACAGGTACTAGTAGACCTCCCCAGTAGGATACAGGACTTCTGCGGATCTTTGGTGAGCTCCGGTTCGGGGCTTTCCGTGTCCAAGTTGTACAATGATTTTGGTGTTGTATAATATAAAGCGGGGACTTGTCCCGACTTTCAGTTGGTTTTGGTAAATGTCTATGATAGAGGCTTTTGTAGATGTTTGTGGGTGTATGGATGTAAGATGATACATGTTGTTTTGACTGGATGGCCTCAACGGCCAGGTTTCATATGTATGTATATGTCCCATGTTTTCTGTTATTTGTCTTTCAAGTTCTTATGCAATTGTGGTGATGCTTCTGTTATGCATATGAGTGAACATAGTCAAAGGTTGGTTCTCTCGGGCCTTATCGGCTACGGGTGCCAATCATGTCTCGATGGGATTCGGGGCATGACAGTAACAACCACAGAAAAATTAAAGAAGTGCAGTAATGCATATTTGGTTGAGTACGGGTGGTAGCTATGGGGGCGAAAGCCTAGCTCGAGCCGATCCCGATTGATGATTGGATGCAGGGGGTAGCTCTAGGGGTGAAAACCTAGCTCGAGCCAAACCTAATTTATTGATTTATGGGTGGTAGCTCTGGGGGCATAAGCCTAGCTCGAGCCGATCCCAATGTTATTTACCACTAATCAATTGGTCCCGGGTATTGTATGATGTATATTGATATAAAGGTAAAAGGAAAGAAATGAATGTAATGTACATGGTTCCATATATACAGTACGGTGCTATAGCAGTATTATCTATTCACTTGTATTTGATTCCATTTGAGTTCCTATATTTCATACAGTTACTTATAGCCTTGCAAACTTAGTACATTCTTTCGTACTGACGTCCCTTGGGGGACCTACCTTACCTGCTGCAGGCACAGGAGCTAGTACACCTTCACAGTAGGGTTCAGGTCATCTACAGGCTAATGGTGACCTCCAGGTTGATTCGGGGCTTTCCGAGTCATTTGTATATATTTTTGGTACTGTGTAGTAGTTGTATAAGGCGAGGACTTGTCCCGACCTTAGTCATGGTTATATATATTTTAGAGGCTTTGTAGACTTTGTAAAGTCAAACGTAGAAGTGTCTTTTCTTTTAGACGTTGTGGCCCCAATGGCCAAGTCTCGTATCTATTTTGTACGTCTTTACATGAATTTCGTCGTCTATATATTATATCTGCACGTGGAAGAATTTTTGTTCATTTAATGGCATGCATATGAATGTACATGATCATAGGTTGGTTATCTCGGGCCTTTACGTCTATGGGTGCCTGTCCTCCCCAATGGGATTTAAGGTGTGACAAAAGTGGTATCAGAGCGGGTCGTCCTAGGGTGTCTACTAAGCCGTGTCTGAGTAGAGTCTTGCTTATGGATGTGTTGTGCACCACATCTATACGTAGGAGGCTACGGGACATTTAGGAGTTGTTTCTTTTCTTCATTTCCTATATTGTGCAATAGAGCCAAAGTTGTAGGTGGAGTCATATTTAACCGCTGAATTCGTTTATGTTTTTGTTTCCTCAGTATAGAAAAATGCCATTTACAAGGAGAAACAAGGGTAAAGGTAAGAAGGTAGACAGCATTGCCGGAGAAGAAACCAGTAAATCACCACCTGAATGAGTTAATCAAGGTGAAGCTAAAAATGAGTTTGCATCGCGGTCTTCTTCTACTCTTCCACCTCCGGGAGAGCCAGGAAGGAGAGGAGTACCCCCAGAAACACCTGTTAATGCTACTGACCAGGATTTAAGGAATGCGGTGCAAATGTTGACTCGCATAGTTGTTGCAAAAAATCAAGGACAAGCTAGTCCAACTATAAGTAATTACGGTGCGGATAGGGCAGCTAGTCGGCGGACACAGAATTTTCTTAAATTAGACCCTCCCACATTCACCGGGTCAGATCTTAATGAAGACCCACAAGACTTAATGGACCAAATTCAAAGGGCTTTAGATGTTATGCATGTATCTGGTACAGAAACAGTTGAGATTGCAACATACAGATTAAAATGAGAGGCTATATTATGGTACGAAGATTGGAAACAATCTAGGGGTGTCGGTGCACTTCCAGCTAGTTGGGAATAATTCAAAGCGGCATTCCTAAGTCATTACCTTCCATATGAGATCCGAGAGGCTCGTACAGACCAGTTCTTAAATCTTCGTCAAGGTAATATGAGCGTCAGAGAGTACAGTCCTCTGTTTAACTCTTTGGCCAGGTATGCTCCTAATGTAGTAGCTACTATGGACGATAGAGTTCATCGGTATGTGGATAGATTGGATCCATATTTGGTTAGGTATTGTATTATTGATGCTTTGAATAGAGACATAGATATAGCCAGGATACAAGCTTTTGCACAGAAGATGGAGGATCTGAGGCTAAGGAGAAGAACGCAAGAATTTGACAGAGAACCGTCAAAGAGGGCTAAAACTATGAGACAGTTCATGGCGTCCCAAGGAGAATTTAGGCCTCGGGTTTTTAATAGACCGCCTAGACCATCATTTTTTTATTCTACAGTAGGTACTCCATCCCAATTTTGAGGGTTTAGAGGCAGTCAAGTTGGGCAAAGTAGTGGGATTCAAGGTTCACAGACAACAGGGTATCAAGAACAAGAAAGAATGTGCCAATCGAGATTTTCTCATCAAACGTGTCAGCATTGCGGAAAGCTTCATTTAGGTGCATGTCGGCTTAGTACATATGCTTGTTTCTGGTATGGTATATCGGGGCACATAATGAGAGAGTGCCCACGGAGGGGCACGGGTAGTATGGCGCGACCTACTGGATCAGCCGTTGCATCATCCTAGTTGGGTGTACATACTAATGGGCATGGTAGAGGTGTTTGAGGAGCAGCTAATTCTAGTGGAGTCCAGAATCGTACCTATGCTCTAGCGGATCGGCAGAATTTGGAGGCTTCTCCTAATGTGGTTACAGGTACATTATCCGTCTTTCATATAATGTATATGCATTGATTGATCCAGAATCTACCCTATCATATGTCACTCCATTGATTGCTGAAAAATTCAAAAGAACACCGAAATTACTAGTCAAGCCATTTGGAGTATCTAGACCAGTTGGTGAATTTATTGTAGTTAAAAGAGTCTATCGTAATTGTATAGTAACTGTTTGTGATCATGATACGTTGGCTGATCTTATTGAGATAGAAATGGTAGATTTTAATGTTATAATGGGTATGGATTGGTTGGCTTCTTGTTATGCCATAGTAGATTGCCGAGCTAAGAAGGTACATTTCCATTTTCCATAAAAGACCATCCTTGAATGGAGGGGTAATGTTCGAGCACCGAGAGGTAAATTTATTTCTTATCTTAAGGCAAAGAAAATGATATCCAAGGGGAACATATGCCATCTAGTAAGAGTGCAAGATACCGATGTGAAGCCACCAACTCTTCAATCGATTTCGGTGGTAAATGAATTCCTTGATGTATTTCCTGAAGATCTTCTAGGTTTTCCTCTAGAATGGGAAGTAGAGTTTGGTATTGATGTGATTATAGGTACTCAGCCTATCTCTATTCCTCCATTTAGAATGGCCCCGACAGAGTTACGAGAATTGAAGGAGCAATTAAAAGACTTGCTGGACAAGGGATTTATAAGGCCTATTATATCCCTGTGGGGTGCACCAGTGTTATTTGTACGTTAGAAAGATGGCACGCTGATAATGTGTATTGATTATCGGCAACTGAATAAGGTAACATTCAAGAACAAATATCCCCTCCCCAGAATTAATGATTTGTTTGATCAATTACAGGGTGCCAAATGCTTCTCAAAGATTGAATTGAGATCGGGTTATCATCAAGTAAGGGTTAGAGAAAAAGATATACCCAAGACAACTTTTTGAACACGATATGGTCATTATGAGTTGTCAGTTATGTCATTTGGGCAAACAAATGCACCAACAGTTTTTATGGATTTGATGAATAGGGTGTTCAAGCCATTCTTGGATGTGTTTGTGACAATATTTATAGATGATATTTTGGTTTATTCAAGATCAAAAGAGGACCACGCTAATCACTTACGACAGGTGTTACAGATTCTCCGTGATCGTAAGTTATGTGCAAAGTTCTCTAAATGTGAATTTTGGTTAAAATCTATAGCATTCTTGGGTCATATTGTATCTGATGAAGGAATAAGGGTTGACACTCAAAAGATAGAAGAGGTGAAGAATTGGCCAAGACCTACAACGCCTACATAGATTCGTAGTTTTCTTGGGTTGGCAGGTTATTATAGAAGGTTTGTTGAAGGATTTTCTTCTATTGCTGCACCTTTGACAAAGCTAACACACAAGGCAACCAAGTTTCAGTGGAATGATGCATGTGAGAAGAGTTTCCAGGATCTGAAGGATAAGTTGACTTTTGTACCTGTATTGGTACTTCCAGAAGGTACAGAAGGGTATGCGGTATATTGTGATGTTTCAGGAGTCAACTTAGGATGTGTATTGATGCAGCACAGTAATGTAATAGCTTATGACTCAAACAACTGTGACCACATGAGAGAAATTATCCGACACATGATCTTTGTAACACCCCGTATGTTTCCGAACCTATTTAATTATCGTAACATTCATGAAAGTATTTGGACTTGAGAGGGTTGGTGATTTATGCATTAATTAGTGGGCTTAAATGAATTATGTGCAATTGGGCTCAAATGATGCCCAAAAATATATAAAAGACATGGCCCAAAGGGTAGTTGACCCATTCTTTCAATTGACCAAGTGAGGCTCTCATTTAATGTGGTATATGTGGATAAGGATGACTTAAGGGGACAATATAAATCAAGATAAATATCAGATTTTTATTCAACACATTACACATGCCATTTTCTAGAATTATCCAAACCTTTTCTCTACACACAAACCCTAAGGCAAGTACACTTGTTGGGACAAGATCACTCTTTGGTAAACTTTGGTAAGTACTTATTCTTATGTTTTAGTATATGATATGTTTAAGATGGTGTATAAATCATGTTGGTTGTGTTGGCAAAGTGTTGGACAATGTGCTATGTGTAAAACTATCTATTTTTGCAATCGGAGAAGGGTTTTGCCTTATAAACTTGAAAATGGACTTGTGGTCTTGAAGGAAGTGAACTTGATGGATTCAATATTGACATGTGAGATGTTATTATAGCCTTAACTTGTTTTATTCTTGTACATAATGTTTGGAATTGTTATTGCAAAATTATGCATGGCTTTGGTGGTGTATTGAAGGAAAAGTGTGTTTTTGGTGATGTTCATGTGTGTTGTGGCACCATGGCTGATTGTTGGCATCCAATATGATCTAAAATATTTCAAGAGAATTTTAGTTATGATCATGGACCATTCATTGCATAAAAAGACCCAAAAGAGACCCATTTTGACCAAAACGGGCATTCGCTCCTGCAGACGAAGGCACCTGCGGGCGCAGATGCCAACGCAGGTGCTTCTGGCTTCTTCCAAAGGTCACCTAAGGGCACACCTCAGACACCTACGGGCATAAGTGGCTTCACAGGTCAGCCCAAAATTCGGTTTTTCTATGTTTTCGTTCTCCCCTATACCCTTTTTGGATGTAATTATCAACTTATGGTACCTTTTTAATGACTTTAAAGGGGCGTATGGAGGCATGTTGGATGATATTAATTATGGATTGTTGTTCATATGTTGATATGAGGCAATTTGATGGGATAGTTGTGACGGAATGATAATGAGGAAGTGTAAAGGGTAAACGTGGTGTGAAATGTTATTGGTTTATGAGGTATTGGTAAATGCATGGTATGTTATGGTATTGTTGGTATTTTAATGCAGTAGATTGTATTGTGAAGGATGAAATGATGCTATATAGTAGTCACGTAACTCATTGTGACACTTATACATTGGTAAGGTAGTTGATTGTTAACGTACGCCCGTTATTTACTCGTGTTGTAGAGTGAAACGTAAGGAAGAAAATGGATTACTGTATTCACATATAGGAATGTGTATTCATATTAAGTATAAGGTATGTAAGGTTACTCTTTTTGTATCCTTCTGCAGCATATCGTTCATATTGGCATTGTAGTTATTCGATTTCGAAATGTCCAAAGGTATCTCTTTTCAGGTTGTTACCTATTGTTAAGTCATATATTCCTCATTCATTAGTCGTTGTTGTTCATGAGTTACATAATTATGGGCATGGTTCCAAAGTATCAATAATGTTATGTTCTAAAGCTTCCAATAATGTTGTGACTACAAATATATATTAATCTCTCATAGCTGAGTGTATCAATCTCTTAAAAGTAAAGAAAAGAAGTAATTCATATTGTTGGTTGTAAGAGTACGGGTGGTAGCTCTAGAGGCATAAGCCTAGCTCGAGTCAATCCTGAATTTATTGGATCAGGAGGTAGTCCTAGAGGCATAGGCCTAGCTCGGATCGATCCTGACAGGTGGTAGCTCTAGAGGTGATAACCTAGCTCGAGCCTAGCCTGATATATTGGGTTATGGGTGGTAGCTCTAGAGGTGATAACCTAGCTCGAGCTGAGCCTGATATTTTGAGTTCTGGGTGGTAACTCTAGAAGCATAAGCCTAGCTCGAGCCGATCCCAACATAACATTGTGTTATGTTAAGACCCACTGATCAGTTGGGGCCCGGGTACGATATGATATGAGTGATGATGAACAAATAATAGACCCAAAAGAAAAAAATGAATGTAGGGTACATGGTTCCACATATGCAGATCAATGATTTATTCATATTGACTCTGTTATGTTGATTCCGTTGAAGTAGTATTGCGTCATGCAATTTCTTATATCCTTACATACTCAGTACATTCTTCATACTAACCCCCCTTGGGGGGATTTACCTTACTTGCTGCAGGCACAGGTGTTAGTAGACCTCCACAGTAGACTGCGGGTCATTTGCAGATCTTTTGGTGATCTCCAGTTGGTTTGGGGCTTTTCGAGTCATAGTGTACATTGAATTTGGTATTGTAAATGTTGTATAAAGTGGGGACTTGTACCGACTCTAGCTTGGCTATGTATATGTATCTGTAGAGGCTTTGTAGACATATGTGGGAAGATAAATGTAAGAGATGCATGTCCAGTTTGACTTGATGGCCCTATCGGCCAAGTTTCCTATATATATAGTACATGTTTCCATGACTTTTACAGAATTGTCTCATACAATGATGTTATTACAGAGGCATGCATATGAATGTTCGTCAGCATAGATTAGTTCTCTCGGGCCTTGTCGGCTTCGGGTGCCAGTTCGACCCGTTGGAATTCGGGTCCTGACAAAAGTGGTATCAAAGCAGGTCGTCCTAAAGGTGTCTACAAAGCCGTGTCTGAGTAGAGTCTTGCTTATGGATGTGTTGTGCACCACATTTATAAGCAGGCGGCTATGGGACATTTAGGAGTTGTTTCCTTTTCTTCATTTCTAGATTGTGCAATAGAACTAATGTTGTAGGTGGAAGTATATCTGACCATTGTAATTGGTTTTGTTTGTTATAGTAAAATGCCGATGACAAGACGAGGTCAGGGCAAAGGTAAGTAGGTAGTTATGCTTGCCGGAGAAGGATCGAGTAGACCACCACCTGAACAAGCTAGTCAAGGTGGAGCTGATACTGAATTTTGCATCGCTGGCTTCTTCCACTTTCCCAGCTCCAGAAGAGCTGAGAAGGAGAGAAGTATCTTCAGAACTATCCATTAATACTATTGAGCAAGATTTAATGAGTGCAGTACAAATATTGACCCGTGTAGTTGCTGCACAAGCTCAAAGACAAGCTCTTGTGTAGCAGAAGGAGGGACAGAGGTAGAGGAGGAGGATGCAAGAATTGGAAGAAGGATCATAAAAAAAGGCTAAACCCATGGGACAAATTATGGCGTCCCAAGGAGGATTTGGGCCTCGGATGTTTCACAAACGGCTTAGGCCATCATTTCCCCATCCCACAACAAATGCTCCCCCTCTATTCCAAGGGATTAGAAGCAACCAGATTGGGCAAAGAAGTAGAACTCAGTATTTATGGGCAGTGGGTTATCAAGCCCAAGGAGGTGTGAACCACTCGAGGTTTCCTCGTCAATTGTGTCAGCATTGTAGGAAGTTTCAGGCAGGTGAATGCCGGGTTGGAATGAATGTTTGCTATTTTTACGGCATGCCAGGGCACGTGGTAAGAGGGTGTCCACAGAGGAACACGGGTGGCATGGCACGACCCAAGGGACCAACCATCATATCGACGTTATCGGTGCCTCCTCTAGGTAAAGGTGCACAACCTGTTGATCGTGGTAGAGGTGTTAGAAGATTAGCCAGTTTGAATGGAATTCAAGACCGTACCTATGCCATAGCGGACCGGCAGGACTCGGAGGCTTTTCTTAATGAAGTGACAGGTATATTATCTGTCTTTTTACATAATGAAATTGCATTGATTGATCCAGATTCTACATATCATATGTTACTCCATTAAAGGAACACCAGAATTACTAGTTGAGCCATTTGAAGTTTCTACATTAGTTGGTAAATGTATTGTAATTATCGGAGTGTATTATAATTGTATAGTAACTGTTTGTGGCCATGACACATTGGTTGATCTTATTGAGTAGGAAATGGTTGATTTTGATGTGATAATGGGTATGGATTGGTTGACTTCTTGTTATGCCAAGGTTGATTGCCGAGCTACGAAGTTATATTTTCATTTTCTAGTTATTTTTCATAATAAGGCAAAGAACATGGTACCTCAAGGGGTACATATGTCACTTAGTAAGGGTGATGTGGAACCACCAACTCTTTCATCGATTTCGGTAGTAAATGAAATTCTTGAGACATTTCCTGCAGATTTTTTGGGTTGCCTCCATAATAGGAAGTAACAAGAGCAATTAAAAGGTTTGTTGGACAGGGGATACATAAGATGTAGTATGCCTCTTTAGGGTGCATCTGTGTTAATTTGTGAGAAAAAAATTAATAATAATAAAATGAAATGAAATGGCACATTGAGACTGTGTATTGACCATCGACAATTGCATAAGGTGACAATTATTGATAAATATTCCTTCCCCAGAGCTGATGATTTATTTACTCGGTTACAAAGTACCAAATAGTTCTCAAAGATTAGTTTAAAATCGGCTTATTATCAAGTAAGGGTTGGAGAGAAGGATATCAGTTTTCCAAATGAGGTATGATCACTAAGAATGCTTAGTTATGTCGTTTGGACTAACAAATGCATCAACTGTTTTTATGCATTTGATGAGTAGGGTGTTCAAATCATTCTTGGATGTATTTGTGACCGCGTTCATATATGATATTCTAGTTTATTCGAGATCACAACAGGACCATGCCAATCACTTACGACAGGTGTTACAGATTCTCCAGGATCGTAAATTGTATGCAAAGTTCTCCAAGCGTGAATTTTGGTTAAAATTTCGTAGCATTCTTGTGTTACATTGCATCAAATGAAGGAATTCAAGTTGATACTCAAAAGATTGAGGCAGTGGAAAAACAATTGGCCAGGACCTACGACGCCTACAGAGATTTGTAGTTCTCTTAGATTGGCAGGTTATTATAGAAGAATTGTGGAAGGTTTTTTTTTTCTATTGCTGCACCATTAACGAAGCTAAAACACACAAGGCAATCAAGTTTCAGTGGAACGATGCATGTGAGGAAAGTTCCTTAGAGCTGGAAGATAAAATTACCTCCACATCAGTTTTAGTACTATCCGAAGACATAGAAGGGTATGCAGTATATTGGTATGCCTCCGGGATTGGCCTCGAAGGTGTATGGATACAGCACGATAATGTGATAACTTATGCTTCTGGACAATTGCGTCTATATGAATAAAGAAATTATCCAACACATGATGTTGAGAAGAGGTCGTGACATTTGTTTAAAAAATATATATATAAAAAAATGCGGTGCCATTATTTGGATGGGGTTTATATTGGCAGATAAGTAGATCATAAGAGTTGCGATATATCTTTAAGAGGAAGGGCTCAAATCTGAGGTAACGAAGGTGGCTTGAACCATCAAAAAATTATGACATTAATGTCTTATGTCATCTAGGAAAAACAAATACAATAAGCCGTAAAGCAATAGGGAGCACTAATAGCTAATTGACGGTAACGCGGGATATAGGCAAGGATTTACTCTAACTAGTTAGCGTAGGAGTTCGTGTTCTTGAGTCTACAAATGACAGGATTATTGTGAAGAGTACAGCGGAATCTTCTTTAATAGCTGAGGTAAAGAAGAAACAATATGTAAATTCTATTTTTATTGTAAGTGAAAAAGAATGTGCAATGAAGTTCGGCAAAAGATACCTGAGCTTACAAAAGGGAAGAACACTTCAATATCAAGGTAGATTATGCATACCAAATATAGATAATCTAAGGAAATGAATTATGACAGAAGCACATCATTCATGTTATTCTTTTTGTTCGGGAGCAATCAAAATGTACCATGGCGTGGAAAAAAGGTGTTGGTTAGGCAATATAAAGGAAAAGAAACATTGTAAAATGGGTAGCTCATTGTTTGAATTGTTAATAGGTAAAAGCAGAGCATTAGAAACCTGAAGGTTATATGCAATGTGGGAATCTTCCAGTTTGGAAGTGGGGCTATAATTAACCTGTATTTCATCATAAGCTTACCTCGTGCACTATGGAAACATAATTCCAAATAGGTAACAATTGACGAGTTTACCAAGTCAGTTCATATCTTATCGGTCACGACCACCTATACAGTTGAAGATTATGCAAGTTGTATGTTAAAGAGACAACGCAATTACATGGGATTCCAATTTACATTATATCAGACAGAGAAGCATAATTTACCGCACATTTTTGGAAATCTTTTCAGAAAAGCTTGGGCACACAAGTGAATTTGAGTACGGCTTTTCATACTCAGATAGACAGACAAGCAGAACGTACTATCCAAACACTTGAAGGTATACTACGAGCCTATACAATAGACTTTAAAGGTAGTTGGGATGATCATCTACCCCTTATTGAATTTGCTTATAATAATAGCTATTATTCAAGTATCAAAATGGTATTTTATGAAGGTTTACCTAGAAGAAAGTGTAAATCATCAATTGGATGATTTAGAGAGAGTGGAACTGCCTTACTTGGGTCTAGATTTTGTTCACTGAGCTATAGAGAAGGTTAAGATTGTACAATAGCAGTACAAGCTAACACACGGCATATGCCGGGATCCATTGCTTTTATTAAAAGTGTACAAGTTATGGGGGATCTCACTTATGAAGAGAGATATATTGCTATTCTAGATGGATAAGTGAAAAGATTAAGAAATAAAGAAGTAGCTTTGGTAAAGGTACAGTGGAGGAGCCGACTAGTAAACGAAATCACGTGGGGAGCCAAAGACATGATGAAGTCGAAGTACCCGTAATTGTTTCAAACGGGAGAGAAAGTTCAAGGTGTGGAATTGGAGTAGTAACAAGGAAGTATCCATAAGTATTATGTGTATATGTATATATATGTTAATATAGAGATGCATGGGATGTACATGAGACGATGTTATGAACATTCGAGGACGAATGTTTCTAAGGGGGTAAGAATGTAACACCCCGTATGTTTCCAAACCTATTTAATTACCGTAAAATTCATGGAAGTATTTGGACATGAGAGGGTTGGTGATTTATGCATTAATTAGTGGAATTAAATGAATTATGTGCAATTGGGCTCAAATGAGGCCCAAAAATCATATAAAAGAAATGGCCCAAAGGGTAGTTGACCTATTCTTTCAATTGACCAAGTGAAGCTCTCATTTAATGTGGTATATGTGGCTAAGGATGACTTAAGGGGACCATATAAAACAATAGAAAAATAAGATTTTTATTCAGCACATTACACATGCCATTTTCTAGAATTATCCAAACCTTTTCTCTACACACAAACCCTAAGGCAAGTACACTTGTTGGGACAAGATCACTCTTTGGTAAACTTTGGTAAGTACTTATTCTTATGGTTTAGTATATTATATGTTTAATATGGTGTATAAATCATGTTGGTTGTGTTGGAAAAGTGTTGGACAGTGTGCTATGTGTAAAACTGTCTATTTTTGCAATTGGAGAAGGGTTTTGCCTTATAAACTTGAAAATGGACTTTTGGTCTTGAAGGAAGTGAACTTGATGGATTCAATATTTACATGTGAGATTTTATTATATCCTTAACTTGTTTTATTCTTGTATATAACGTTTGGAATTGTTATTGCAAAATTGTGCATGGATTTGGTGGTGTATTAAAGGAAAAGTGTGGTTTTGGTGATGTTCATGTGTGTTGTGGAACCATGGATGATTGTTGGCATCCAAGATGATCTAAAATATGTCAATAGAAGTTTATTTATGATCATGGACCATTCATTGCATAAAAAGACCCAAAAGAGACCCATTTTGACCAAAACGGGCATCCGCCCCCGCAGACGAAGGCACCTGCGGGCGCAGATGCCAACGCAGGTGTCTCTGGATTCTACCAAAGGTCACATGCGGGCGCACCTCAGCACCTTAAGGCATAGGTGGTTTCGGAGGTCAGTCCAGAATTCAGTTTTTGTATGTTTTCGTGTCTCTTTGATCCCCGAAGGCCCCTATACCCTTTTTGGATGTAATTATCAACTTATGGTATCATTTTAATGACTTTAAAGGGGAATATGGAGGAATTTTGGATGATACTAATTATGGATTGTTGTTCATATGTTGTTTTGAGGCAATTTGATGGGATAGTTATGACGGAATGATAATGAGGAAGCGTAAAGGGTAAACGTGGTGTGAAATGTTATTGGTTTATGAGGTATTGGTAAATGTATGGTATGTTATGGTATGTTAATGTAGTATATTGTATTGTGAAGGACTAAATGGTGCTATATAACAGTCACATAACTCATTGTGACACTTATACATTGGTAAGGTAGTAATTGTTAACGTACGCCCGTTATGTACTTGTGTTGTAGAGTGAAACGTAAGGAAGAAGCTGGATTACTGTATTCACATATAGGGATATGCATTCATATTAAGTATAAGGTATGTAAGGTTACTCTTTCTGTATCCTTCTGCAGTATATCGTTCATATTGGCATTGTACTTATTCGATTCCGAAATGTCCAAAGGTATCTCTTTTCAGGTTGTTACCTATTGTTAAGTCATATATTCCTCATTCATTAGTCATTGTTGTTCATGAGTTACATAATTATGGGCATGGTTCCAAAGTCTCAATAATGTTATGTTCTAAAGCTTCCAATAATGTTGTGACTACAAATATATATTAATCTCTCATAACTGAGTGTATCAATCTCTCAAAAGTAAAGAAAAGAAATAATTCATATTGTTGGTTGTAAGATTATAGGTGGTAGCTCTAGAGGCATAAGCCTAGCTCGAGTCAATCCCGAATTTATTGGATCAGGAGGTAGTCCTAGAGGCATAGGCCTAGCTCGGACCGATCATGACAGGTGGTAGCTCTAGAGGTGATAACCTAGCTCGAGCCTAGCCTGATATTTTGGGTTATGGGTGGTAGATCTATAGGTAATAACCTAGCTCGAGCCGAGACCGATATTTTGAGTTATGGGTGGTAGCTATAGAGGCATAAGCCTAGCTCGAGCCAATCCAAACATAATGTTGTGTTATGTTAAGACCCACTGATCAATTGGGCCCCGAGTATGATATGATATGAGTGATGATGAACAAATAATAGACGTAAAAGAAAGAAATGAATGTAAGGTACATGGTTCCACATATGCAGATCAATGATTTGTCCATATTGATTATGCTCTTTTATGTTGATTTTGTTGAAGTAGTATTGCGTCATACAGTTTCTTATATCCTTACATACTCAGCACATTCTTCGTACTGACCCTCCTTGAGGGGATTTACCTTACTTGCTGCAGGTACAGGTGTTAGTAGACCTCCACAGTAGAGTGCGGGTCATTTGCAGATCTTTTGGTGAGCTCCAGTTGGTTCGGGGCTTTTCGAGTCATAGTGTACATTGATTTTGGTATTGTAAATGCTGTATAAAGTGGGGACTTGTCCCAACTCTAGCTTGGCTATGTATATGTATCTGTAGAGGATTTTGTAGACATATATGAGAAGATAAATGTAAAAGATGCATGTCCAGTTTGACTTGATGGCCCTATCGGCCAAGTTTTCTATATATATATATACATGTTTCCATGACTTCCGCAGAATTATCTCATACAACAATGTTATTACAGAGGCATGCATATGAATGTTCGTGAGCGCAGATTGGTTCTCTCGGGCCTTGTCGGCTTTGGCCAGAAGCGGCCTGGCACGCCACCTGCAGTGCCCCACACTTAATTTTTGATTTCGACTTTTCTTTGTGGATTTAGTTGGATCTTTCAAGTCCCAACCTTTTGATTGCCTCTTATATTTAAGAACCTTTGCTTGGATTTCCCTTAAACCTCTATTTTTACCCCACAAATGCTCCACTAAGTTACAAACACCACCTACTACAAAGGTCTAAACACATTTACTAGCACAATATCAAATGTTCCATCAATAACAATGCAAAATACGTACTTATTGCTCTCGAACCTAGGGTAAACATGGTTCAATTAGGGTCGGGAAGGTACAGGGTGTTACAGTGCTTCAGTGCCAAAGTAGATTGTGTGTACCTAATGTAGATGAGCTAAGGAGACGGATTATGACCGAGGCACATCATTCATGGTATTCTATTCATCCGGGAGCCACCAAAATGTATCGTGATTTGAAAGAAATGTATTAGTGGGGTAACATGAAGAAGAATATTGCAGAATTCATAGCCCAATGCCCAAATTGTCAACAAGTAAAAGTAGAGCATCAGAAGCCTGGAGGTTATATACAATGTATAAATCTTCCAATCTGGAAGTGGGACATGATCAACATGGATTTCATCACAGGTTTGCCTCGTACACTTTGGAAATTTGATTCCATATGGGTAATAGTTGATAGGCTTACCAAGTCAGCACACTTTCTATCGGTCAAGACCACATACACAGCTGAAGATTATGCGCGCTTGTATATTAAAGAGATAGTTCGACTACATGAAATTCCAATCTCTATTATATCAGACTGGGGAGCTCAATTTACTACAAATTTTTGGAAGTCTTTTCAAAGGAGTTTGTGTACACAAGTGAATTTAAGTACAACTTTTCACCCTCAGATAGATGGACAGGCAGAACGTACTATACAAACACTGGAAAATATGCTACGAGCTTGCACATTGGACTTTAAAGGTAGTTGGGATGATCATTTATCTCTTATTGAATTTGCCTACAATAATAGCTATCATTCAAGTATCAAAATGGTGCCTAATGAAGCTTTATGTGGAAGAAAGTGTAGATCACCAATTGGATGGTTTGAAGTGGGTGAAACTGCCTTATTTGGGCCAGATCTTGTTCATCAAGCTATGGAGAAGGTTAAAGTGATACAACAGCGGCTACAAACGGCCCAAAGTTGACACAAATCATATGTCGATATTATAAGAAGGGGGCTAGAATTTGACATGGGTGATTGGGTATTCTTGAAAGTGTCACCAATGAAAGGGGTAATGAGATTTGGAAAGAAAGGAAAGCTAAGTCTGAGTTATATAGGTTTGTATAAGATTGTCTGAAGATTTGGTCAAGTTGCATATGAATTAGAACTACCCCAAGAACTCTCCACAGTTCATCCAGTGTTTCATGTTTCAATGCTTTGGAAGTGCATAGGAGATCCATCTCATATTACTCCCACTGAAGATGTACAAGTTACAGAAGATCTCACCTATGAAGAAGTACCTATTGCTATTCTGGATCGACAAGTTAAGAGGTTAAGAAATAAAGAAGTAGCTTCTGTAAAAGTGCTTTGGAAAAATCATCAAGTAGAAGAAATCACATGGGAAGCCGAGGAAATGATGAAGTCTAA
Organism: Capsicum rhomboideum; assembly: GCA_031232105.1. Classification (NCBI taxonomy): domain Eukaryota; kingdom Viridiplantae; phylum Streptophyta; class Magnoliopsida; order Solanales; family Solanaceae; genus Capsicum; species Capsicum rhomboideum. The sequence goes on from CP124718.1 coordinate 62,045,991, forward strand.
GTACCCACATTTATTTCAAACTGAAGAGAAAGTTCAAGATGCGAAATTGGAGCAATAACAAGTAAGTATATATAAGTATTATGTGTATGTGATAATATGAAGAATGAACTTAGACTTGAACATGTTTAGATTGGATAATGTTACTAACATTCGAGGACAAATGTTCTTAAGGGGGGAAGGATGTAACACCCCGTACATTTTCGAACTTATTTGACTACCTTAACATTTATGGAATCATTTAAACTTGAGATAGTTGGTGTATTACCCACTAAATTTATTTGGCTGAATTAATATTATGTTTATGGACTTAATTGAGGCCCAAAATTAAGTAAAAATACATGGGCCCAAAAAGGGAGATGATCCATTTAAAAATGGACCAAGTCTACTTAGACTTTTTGACCAAATAATTAGCTAAGGATGACCAAAGGAGAGGCTGTTTGGAGGGACTTTATAAGGCTGAAATTCAACTTATTTTCAACACATTTCACTTGCCAAAAATCAGATTTTCAATCAACATTTCTCCTCACTCAAAAACCTTAGCCACCCTAATTTTCTTTAAGGATTTTTGGACAAATCTTCCACTTTAAAGCCTTGGTAAGTGTTTACCCTTATAGATTAATATATTATATGCATAATAGGGTGTGTATATCATGTTGGTTATTCTTAAAAAGTGTTGAGCAGTCCACTTTTGCTAAATCGGTAAAGGATTTGCCTCTATGTGGTTTAAACTTGAAAGGGGACTTAAGGCCTTGAAGGAATTGAATTAGATGGATGAATTTCAGTATATTTAAGTATGGTTCTGTACCTAATTCGTTACTCCTTGTGTATGAATTGTGGAAATGTTCATACGAAATTGTGCATAGAACGTTTGGCGTAGTGAAAGGAGAATACTTTCTTGTTATGTTAAAGTGAATTCTGAAACTGTGTGGACTGTTTTTGGTATATTATTGTGGAAGGTATTTATGTGACTTGATGTAGTAAATATGTGGAGTTGCATTGAGGTAAAAATGTGAAGTATGCACTTGGTGGAAAATCTTGTCGGTTTGTGACGTATATGTTGGTTTGTGGACTATTTTGGTGTTGTTGTCTTGATAAGGAAGTAAGTTATGGTATAGAAGGGTGGAATGAATTTATGTGGTAGTATAAAGGAAGGTGGAATGATATACCATGTGTTTGGGATGTTGGATAGTTTTTACTTCCCGTCAAGTAGCTAATTATCGCCTTGTGAACTTGTAATGTAATTAGCTTTTAATGTTTGTTTCGTTACGTACTTATGTTGTAGAGTAACGCTTTAAGGAATAGCTGAATTGTTGTAGTCACGTGTTGGAAAGATAAGGTATGTAAGGTTACTCTTTTCCGTATCCTTTGGCCACACTTATTGTTCACATCGTTACCAAACTTGTTTCCACTCCAAAATGTTTTAAAGTATCTCATTTCAGGTTTATTAGCAATTGTTATTTATGTTTCTATTATTTGATGACTGTTGTTCCAAAGCTCCAATAATGTTATGACCACCAATGTAACAATCTCACAAAAATTAAAGAAGTGAAGTAATTCATATTTGGTTGAGTACGGGTGGTAGCTCTGGGGCGAAAGCCTAGCTCGTGCCAATCCCTATTGATTATTGGATGCAGGGGGTAGCTCTGGGGGTGAAAACCTAGCTCGAACCGAACCTGATTTATTAATTTATGGGTGGTAGCTCTGGGGGTATAAGCATAGCTCGAGCAGATCCCAATGTTATTTACCACTGATCACTTGGTCCCGGGCATTGTATGATGTATATTGATATAAAGGTAAAAGGAAACAAATGAATGTAATGTACATGGTTCCACATATACAGTACGGTGGTATAACAGTATTATCTATTCACTTGTATTTGATTCCATTTGAGCTCCTATATTTTATACAGTTACTTATAGCCTTACATACTCAGTACATTATTTTGTACTGACGTCCCTTGGGGGACCTACCTTACCTTCTATAGGCACAGGAGCTAGTAGACCTTCACAGTAGGGTTTGGGTCATCTGCAGGCTATTGGTGAGCTCCAGGTTGATTCGGGGCTCTTTGAGTCATTTGTATATATTTTTGGTACTGTGTAGTAGTTGTATAAGGCGGGGATTTGTCCCGACCTTAGTCATGGTTATATATCTTTTAGAGGATTTGTAGACCTTGTAAAGTCAAACATAGAAGTGTCTTTTCTTTTAGACGTTGTGGCCCCAACGGCCAAGTCTCATATCTATTTTGTACGTCTTTACATGACTACCATTGTCGATATATTATATCTGCACGTGGTAGAATTTTTGTTCATTTAATGGCATGCATATGAATGTACATGATCATAGGTTGGTTCTCTCGGGCCTTTACGGCTTCGGGTGCCGTCCGCCCGAATGGGGTTTGAGGCATGACATGAATTTTTAGCTTTAAGATCTTTTAGGTAAGGGTTTTATTAGGACAAGTGTATTACCTTGGGGTGCTCCTGTCTTGTTTGTGAAGAAAAAAATGGTGCTATGCATATGTGTATCGATTACAGGCAGTTAAATAAGGTGACAGTGAAGAATAAGTATCCTATACCTCATATTGATGATTTATTTGACCAACTTCAGGGAGTGAACAGTGTTCTCTAAGATTGACTTGAGATTCGATCACATCAGTTGAGAATTCAGGCTGAGTACATCCCTAATACAACCTTCAGGACTCGCTATGGCCATTGTGTGTTCTTGGTGATGTCTTTTGGGTTGACCAATGCTCCAGCAACATTTATGGATTTGATGAACCGTGTTTTCAGGCCTTATTTGGAATCTTTTATGATTATTTTCATTGATGATATCCTTGTGCACTCAATAAGTAGGGAGGAGAACGTGCAGTATTTGAGGATTGTGCTCCAGACTTTGAGAGATCATAGGCTTTTTGCCAAATTCTCAAAGTGTAAGTTTTGGTTGAAGTCGGTGACATTCCTAGGACATGTGGTGTCTAAGGATGGGATCATGGTGGATTCAGTAAAGATTGAGGCTATTCATGATTGGGCAAAACCTACATCTCCGACCGATGTTCGTAGCTTTATTGGTTTGGCTAGTTACTACAGATGGTTTGTTGAGGGTTTTGCTACTATTATGGAACCTATGACCAGATTAACCTGGAAGGAGGTTCCATTTCAGTGGTTAGATAAGTGCGAGTTGAGCTTTTGGAAGCTCAAGGACTTGCTCACTTCCGCCCCTATTTTGACTCTGCCAGTAGAGGGCGAGCGGTTTACTATTTATTGTGATGCGTCTGGCGTTGGTTTGGGTTGCATTCTGATGCAGTAGGGTCAAGTTATTACTTTTTCATTGAGGTAGTTGAAGGTGCATAAATGCAACTACCCCACTCACGATTTAGAGTTGGCGACAACAGTTTTTACACTCAAGATTTGGAGGCATTACTTGTATGGTGTTCGTTGCGAGATCTACACTGACCATCGTAGTCTTCAGTACATTATAACTTAGAGAGAGTTTAATCGAGACAGTGCAGATGGATTAAGTTGCTGAAGGACTATGATATCTCTATTTTATGCCATCCAGGCAAGGCGAACGTAGTAGTAGATGCTTGAGCTGGAAGGCAGTTAATATGGGTATCTTGGCTTTCTTTTAGCTTCAGAGTGGTTGTTGGCTTTAGACATTCAGTTCTTAGCCAACTTGATGGTTCACCTTGATATTTCAAACTCCAGGAGGATCCTTGCTAGTGTTGAGGCTAGATCTACCTTATTTGAGTAGATTCGGAGTCGCCAGTTTGAGGATAGTAGACTTTGTGGCATTCATGATTAGGTAGTGAGAGGTGAGTCTAGCCGGGCTACCTTGGATTCAGAGGGTATTCTTAGATATGATGACCGTATTTATGTTTCGAGTGTTGGAGACTTGATTTAGTTGATATTGTGGGAGGCTCATAGCTCCAAATATTCTATTCACCCTGGGACGGTTAAGATGTATAGAGATTTGAGGCAACATTACTGGTGTAGTGGTATAAATAAAGATATAGTAGACTTTGTGGCTCATTGCCTATGTTGTCAGTAGGTAAAGACCAAGCATCAGAGATCAGGAGGAATTCTTCAGAGGTTAGCTATTCCTGAATGAAAGTGGGAGTGTATTACTATGGACTTCGTGAATGGTTTTCCTTGAACCTCTCGTGGTTTTGATAATATAGTATATTAGTTGACCAAATTGGCTCATTTCATCTTGATTTAGATTTTCTTCAGTGCCGAGAGGTTAGCTCGTATCTATGTGTGTGAGATAGTTCGCCTTCATGGAGTGCCAGTGTCCATTATTTCAGATAGAGGCTCAGTGTTCACTTCTCGCTTCTAGAGGACTTTTCAGTAGGAGATGGGTACTCAAGTTGATCTTAGCACCGCATTCCATCCCCAGATCGATGGTCAGTAAGAGCAAACTATTTAGTTTTTGGACGATATGCCCCGCACGTGTGTGATAGAATTTGGAGGTCAGTGGGAGCAACACTTAGCCTTAGCAGAGTTTACTTATAATAATAGCTACCATTCGAGTATTGAGATGGCACCATTTGAGGCTTTATATGGTAGGCATTGTCGATCTCAGATAGGTTGGTTTGAGACCTTTGAGGTTAGGCCTCGTGGTACAAACTTGCTTCATGAGTCATTGGATAGGGTTTGGGTGATTCAGGATAGGTTGAAGGCAGCTCAGAGTAGGCAGAAGAGTTATCTTGATCGTAGATTTCATACCTTGAAGTTTGGAGTTGTTGATCGGGTTTACCTTCGAGTATCATCCATGAAGGGCGTGGTGAGGTTCGAACGGAGGGGTAAGCTTAGCCCCTGGTATATTGGCCTTTTGAGATACTACGAACGGTTGGGGAGGTAGTCTATGAGTTGTCCTTGCCTTCAGACTTTGCAGCTATTTATCCAGTTTTTCATGTTTCTATTTTGTGCCATTATATTTCGAATGAGTCTCATATGCTTTGATGGGACTCTGTTCAGTTAGATGAGAGGTTGACCTTCGTGGAAGAGCCAGTCCTTATATTGGACAGGGATATGAGATAGTTGTGCTCTAGGGATATTCCCATAGTTAAGGTTATTAGAGACACCGTCTAGTTGAGAAGGCTACCTAGGATATAAAGAGTGAGATACGGGCTCAGTATCCCCACCTGTTCGAGTCTTTAGGTACATCTTGATCCTTTACTTTTGCGGATAAAAGTTCTTTTAGTAGTGGATATTGTAATGATCCTCCAGGTTATTTTCTGCATTTTTGCACTATTTCGATATCTAGAGCTTTCCCATAGTTGCCCCAAGTCATTTATGACTTGTTGGAGTCGACAGTTTGGTTACCAGACAATTCATTTGGTTTTTAGAGCCAATTCTCTATTTAGAAGTCTTTACTATTCAAATTTGGGTATCGAGCCTAAAATTTAGGTAAATGACCTTGTATTCCAATTTTGACAGTTCCATTAGATCCAAAACATCGATTTTAGGCTAGAAGGACCTTTGGTTCTGGTCCCTAGGCTTTCTAACTCATTTTGGGCCATTGGATGGAAGTTAGTTAAAATGACCATTGGGTGTGGGACCCATATTTCATCGAAACAACCTCAGATAGAAATTTTGATGGCACCATTGAGTCCGAATTGTCAAATTTGGTATGGTAGCATAGTTCATTTGCATTCTCGAGATTCCAAATGAATCCCAAAGGTCCAATCGAAACTTAGCAAAATTTGCTAAGTCATGGTGCCTGAACTCAGCTAGTACAGCCGATACTCATTCGCTTTAGCGAAGGCCAACCTTTAGGCTTGGCCGCTTAACCAATGGTTTGTCGCTTTAGCCACGACCGCTTAAGCTGTTAAGTAGCCACTAAAGCAGCCATCACTGTTGCATTAAAGTCCCTTCTTATCCAATTTTGGTCCATGTTTTTTATTTTCAAGTACCTCAAAACCCTAGAGAGCTTAGAGAGGGTAGAATGTGATCTTTGTGTGTTCGTGGTAGGTTGGAGGGTTCGTTGGGGGCGTTTTCTCAACAAAATTTCTATAAGTTTTCATCTAATTCATTGATTTATTCTCCAATTTAACTTTAAATCCCTAATTACTTTGCGTGCTAATTTTGGGCTCGGCTTTGCTTGCAATTTACCCATTTTAAGGGTAAATGATCTTTGATCTTAGAGTGACATTTTTACGATTTTAAAGTTGTGAATCCGTAGGCGAGCCCCTAATGAAATTTTTAGCTCGATTTTAGACCTGGAGTATTTGCAATATGATTATTGTTATCCTCATATTAATATGTAGATCATTATTTTGATAGTGTGGCATCATGAAGAGGTTTCTCAAAAGGGAAAAGCTTTGATTTAGTGGACTTTCTCGGGCTTCGTCTGCGTCCAGGTAGGCTAGTCTTAATTTTCTCATAGATTGAACTTTATTATAGTATTAGTATGGTAATGTGCTAGATTTGGGTTGGAATTTATGTCTTGGTTGCATGTTTAGTAAAATTTAGGATATTAGACGATTAAAGAGATGTTTTCGGTAGGAATGGCTTATTCCTCTCCTTCTTGAGTTAAATTGTAACCTTAGGACTGATTTAGACATGATTAGTAACTTATAGTGGAACTTGAAAGCTTTAGTCTAGTATTGGGTAGAATGTACCTTAGTGTGGACTTTCGGGGTTAGTAGCAGGCCCCATCGTCCTTGTCTTAGGTCAAATATCCTCATTAGCTCCTTGTAGACCTAGGAGGCCTTCTTTCATAATCCTACATACATATTCTCAAACCTCAGGTTGATCGGGCATTCTTTTAGTTCTTAACTAGATTTGTTACCTTGTATTTAGTTTAAAGACCGTTTTGAGTCTGACATTTATCATTCACTTATGGCACTAAATTACCAGTTCAAGTCCGACGTATAATGAGACCTAATTTCCCAATTTGAGTCCAGAAATTATTTTACTCCTATGAAGTTAAGAGTCGATTTGAGTCCAGTATTCATGGTAATACGGGATTTCCAGAGAAGGTTTCGATTGTCGGCTACTTTATATTTATTATTGCATTTGGTTCTTCTCTTGATTGTATCTATCGGGCTTATGGAGGCTTATTTGGATTGATCTTTTCTTGTTTGTGCCTTCTGGGCTTATGGGGGTACAGTGAGGTGGTAGTATCTTGTCCTTCTTTCGATATTATTTACCTTGTTATTTATTATCTGTCAGCTGGAGCATTACTCAGGTTTGCCCCTTTATCCCTGACTTTAGTTTATGTTCTTGCATCTTATTATGCTTTTATTATGATTTAGCTCAGTCGGCCAATGATGTCTACTGAGTACCCATTATTTTGGTACTCATACTATAGCTCTGCATCTTTTTCTGATGCAGATCCGGGTACTAGCGGTTGCCACTGACGTCTATCCAGCTTGCTCTCAGGATTTAGAGATAGGGTGAGCTTTCAGAGCTGGAGCTGATCCGCTCTCCTTCCTTTACTTTTGGACAGTCTTTAGTTACCTAGATTCTCTGTGTATTGATACTATTCAATACTCTCTTTTGTATTTAGTGGCTGTTGTACCGGCCTTTCTGGGTTATAGGATTTCTCTCCCTCTCACTTGACATTTTTTACTATTGCATCATTTTCTCTTGTTTACAATCTTATTGTATGCTTGATTTCTGGAATTTATTATACCTTCCGCTCATTAGCCTATTACTTATCATTCTGGACTACGGTTTGGCTTACTTACTGGCGGGTTAAAGTAGGTGTCATCATGACTCAGAAATTGGTTCTTGACAGCTTTGAAGCCAAACCAATTTTGGGGGACCATCTACACATCTGTAGAGTATATAAAAGTAACGAGATGAGAAGGGGTTGAAAGAACACCCTTGATTTGCTAAATTACGGGCTTACTGCCCGGCTACTATTTTGGTGAGGTTAAGTATCCCATATCTGTTGATTAGCTACTAATACTAGTTTCACCACTTACCTTATTGTAGATAAGTAATTCAAAAGGCCGGAGGTTAATTTGGGGTAATACCGGAGTCGTGCAGTAAGGTATGTAAGGCTACTCTATTTCGTATTCTTTGGCATGAAATCCAACACTTGTATTACAAAGTAAGCTTCCCAAGTTCTCCCATAGCAAATGATACATAGCGGCAACATACAATCTCCCATGTAGTTAAAAACCTTGTTCCCACTCCCTTATGTGTTAAAATACTCCAATATGTGCTTCTTATTAAGTCTGCGTGTCTATATGCAATAACAAGTTTCAAGAGTTCTCCTTTTAGTCAAATAAGATCCATGTGTTATTTCAGCTCCTAAGCATTTCATTTGCGTACAAACTGCTCCCTACCTCATTGTTACTGTATCAAGTGTTTATTCACATGCCTCTTACTGGCGGACTATTGTTCCAAGCTCAATAATGTTATGACCACCAAAGTAACAATTTCAAAGGTTAAATAAACTAAGTAATGCAAATTTGGTTATATACGGGTGGTAGCTCAGGGGCGAAAGCCTAGCATGGGATGGTTTTGATCTCTTTATATGTGGGTGGCAGCTCAGGGGGAAAGCCTAGCATGGGCCAATCCCAATCTGTTTACATATGGGTGGCAGATTAGGGGCGTAAGCCTAGCATGGGCCAATCCCAACTTGGGTATTTATCACTGATCAGTTGGTCATTTGTATCACATGGCTTACACAGATTATAAAGTAAAGAAAGGTGAAGTAAACAAAAGAATGTAATGTACTCAATTCCACAAGTATATGTAAAGGTGGTCTATTAGCACTATTTATACACTTGGACTTGATTTCATTTGAGCTCTTGTGTTATGTATAGTTACTTTCAACCTTACATATTTAGTACATTCTTTCATACTGACGTCCCTTATGGGGGACCTGTATTTCATGTTGTAGGCACAAGAGCTAGTAGACCTCTCCAGTAGGAGCACTGGACATCCAATGACTATTGGTGAGCTCTAGGTTGATTCGGGCTTTTCGAGTCTGTTATATATTTTTTTGTATTGTATAGTAGTTAAGTGTAAGGCAAGGCTTGTCCCGACCTTAACTAAGTCTATGTATCTTTTAGAGGCTTTGTAGACAAAGGTAAAGTTAAGCATGGTAGTGTCTTGTCTTTTAGACGTTATAGTCCCAACGGCCAAGTCTTGTATATATAGTTTTGGGCTTGCATGCGTGGTCTATTTTCATTATTTCATCATATCCATACTTGGAAAAACCTTTGATTATCATAGTTACATGTATGAGAAGTACAAGGTTATGGATTCGTGCTCTCGAGCCTTTACGGCTACGGGTGCCTGTCCGCCCTAGTAGGATTTGAGGCATGACAAAAGTTGTATTAGAGCAGGTCATCCTAGGGAGTCTACAAAGATGTGTCTATGAAGAATCTTTCTTATGGGTGTGTTGTGCACCACATCAATAAAAAGGAGACTACGAGACATTTAGGAGTTGTCTCTTTTTCTTCATATCTTAAATCGTGCAATAGAGCCAAAGTTGTAGGTAGAGTCATATTTAACCATTGAATATGTTTTTTTTCTCATTATAGTAAACATGCCGGTTACAAGAAGGAGTGAGAATATAAGTAATCAAGTAGATGTGGCTGTCGAGGAAGGGACTAGCAAGTTACCACCTAGATAAGCTAATCAAAGTGAGGCTCAAGCTGAGTTTGCATTACAAACTTCTTTTACTCCTCTCTCTCTAGAAGTGCTAAGGAGGAGAGCAACACACTCAAAATCACCTATTAATGCTAGTAAGCAAGATTTAAGGAATGCAGTGCAATTATTGACTCGTATGGTTGCTGGACAAGTTCAAGGACAAGCTATTACCATTGCAGGTACTAGTGGTACGGATAGGGCGACTAGTCTACGAACATAGGATTTCCTTAAATTGGATCCTCCTACATTCACCAGGTCAAATCTAACAAATACCCACAAGACTTTATTGATCAAATCTAAAGGGCTCTGGATGTCATGCATGTATCTGGTAAAGATACAGTTGAGCTAGCAGCATATAGATTAAAAGGGGAGGCTATATTGTGGTATGAAGACTGGAAACAATCTAGGAGTACAGACGCACCTTCAGCTACTTGGAAAGAGTTCAAAGAGGCATTTCTTGATCATTACCTTCTATTTGAGATATGGGAGTGCCCGTACAGATAAGTTTTTAAATCTTCACCAAGGGAATATGAGCTTGAGGGAGTACAATCTCCAATTTAACTCTTTGTCTAGGTATGCTCCTAATGTAGTAGCTACGTACTATGAATAATAGAGTTCATCGATATGTGGATAGATTGGATCCGTATTTGGTTAGAGATTGTACTATTGCTGCTTTGAATAAAGAGATGGATATAGCAAGGACACAATCTTTTGCACAAAAAATAGAGGATTAAAGGCAAAGGAGAAGAACACAAGAGTTGGAAAGAGGGCATCCCAAGAGGGCCAGATCTACGGGGCAGTTTATGCCATCCCAAAGTGAGTTCAGGCCTCGGGTTTCTAATAGACTGCCTAGGCCATTATCTTCCTACTCTGCAGTAAGTGCTCCACCCTGATTCCAAGGGTTTAGGGGTAATCAGTTTAGTTAAAGAAGTAAGAGTCAAGGTTAACGGACAATAGGGTATCAACAGGAAGGGAGTATGAGCCAATCAAGAACTCCTCGACAGCCATGTAAGAAATGTGGAAAGCTTCATTAAGGTTCTTGCCAGTTTGGGACAGATGCTTGCTTTTGGTATAGTATGTTGGGGCACATGATGAGAGAGTGCCCACAAAAGGGCATGGGTGGTATGGTACGACCTACTGGATCATCCATTGCATCGTCATCATTGGTGCCTTCTTTAGGTAGCGGTATATAGCCTACAAGTCGTAGTAGAGGTGATAAAGGAGCAACTAGTTCTAGTGGAGTTCTAAATCGTACATATACTCTAGTGGATCGGTAAAATTTGGAGTCTTCTCCTGATGTAGTTACAGGTAGATTGTCCATCTTTTCATATAATGTATATACATTAATTGATTCGAGCTCTACACTATCATATGTCACACCATTGGTTGCTGGGAAGTTCAAAAGAACACAAGAATCAGTGGTTAAGCCATTTGAAGTGTCTACACTGGTTGGTAAGTCTATTATAGCTAGAAGAGTTTATCATAATTGCATAGTAACTATTTGTGATCATGATACATTGGCTGACCTTGTTGAGCTAGAAATGATAGATTTTGATGTTATAATAGGTGTTGATTGGTTGGCTTCATGTTATACCACAGTAGATTGCCGAACTAAGAGGGTACATTTCCATTTTCCAAAAGAGGTAGTCCTTGAATGGAGGGATAATATTGGTGCCCCAAGAGGTAAATGTATTTCTTATCTTAGGGCAAAAAAGATGATGTCCAAAGGTTACATATGTCATCTAGTGAGAGTGAAAGATATAGATGCGGAGCCACTAATTCTTCAATCTGTTCCAATAGTAAACAAATTTCTTGATGTATTTCCTGGAGGTCTTCCAGGTTTGCCTCTAGAACGAGAAGTAGAGTTTGGTATTGATATGATTCCAGGTACTCAACCTATCCCTATTCCTCCGTAGAGAATAGACCCAACAGAGTTACGAGAGTTGAAAGAGTAATTAAAAGACTTATTAGAAAAAGGATTCATAAGTCCTAGTATGTCCCCATGGGGCACACCAGTGTTATTTGTGCATAAGAAAGATGGCTCATCGAGAATGTGTATTGACTACCGACAACTAAATAAGGAAACAATTAAGAACAAATGTCCCCTTTCATGGATTGATGATTTATTTGATCAGTTACAAGGTGATCAATATATTTTTAAGTAGAAGGACCTAAATCTAAGGCAGCGAAGTGATACACCCATACTACAACTCCCTTTTGAAGAGTGTAAGTGGTCGTTGTCAAATATAGAACCTAACAAGGGTTGGGGTCGAATCCCACAGGGAATAAGGCGTTAATTAAGTCGTATATAGTTTCAATGACAATAGTCAGCAATTTCCACGAAATGGGGGAGGGGGGAGGGGTGCTTTTTAACCAAATTCAATAACAACAATTTAATGGTCAATTTTATAACACTTGAATCAATGGAGACAAACAAACTAGGACTGTGTTCACCTTGGTTTCCAATCATTTCTGCGTTACATGAAACATGAATATTGTATTGATACATGTAATTATAAGGTAGTCAATTTCAATTATTCATCCAAGTGTTTTTCACTCTAAATAGATGAGAATCCACTTTAATTCTCTCGAACTTAAAGTGACAAGAATAAAACTCGATTAAATCCTCAAGAGACTAATCTCATCAAAGCATTAATCTTTTTATTTGGAGATTAGAAGCTCTGAATTCTTGTTACAAATTCCTTTTCCTATTGTCAATCTCTTTGTTCAAGCAAATTGATTTAAGGCTTTTTCCAATGTTTGCAACCACTAGAAGTTTATTAAATCGAAGGAATTCACAATATAATCACAAGTTCAATACAAATTCAATACATATAAACCCTAGTTATAGGGTTTTAGCCGCTCATGATAAGCAATAAGATGAAATAAATAATTTTCATTATGTAAAGTATAATCCTTACAAAATATAAATAAAAAATCCCAATCTTTTAATCCAACCAAGAATACTATGCTTTTTACCTTATGAAAATCGAGTTTCCAGAGAAAAAGATGCGTTACAAAAGTTACCAAGTGTTAAAAAGATGCCTATTCTCAACCTTAGACTAGGTATTTATAGGCTCAAAATAAATTGGGATTTAAAATTCCGTCAGCAGAGTAGTCACGTCTTCAACTTGTATTGGTTTCTGGTTAAGACTTGTCAGGCAGAGTGGCGGCCCGTCATGCTTCTGACGGTTTGTCAGTTACGCCGTTGCACTTCCTTTTTAGCAAAATTTCTTTTCTTTCATATGGTTGGGCTTATTACTTGAAAGCAAACACAAAACATATTAAAATCACCAAAGGTTGCTTGAAAACTTCCAATTATCAGTTAAAGATACAAAATGTGCCGTCATAAGCCGGCACATCAACACCCTCAACTTAGAACAATTGCTAGTCCTCAAGAAACATAAACGACACAATATCATGCTAATATCAAGATTTCAAAAAGAACAAACAACTGTTGTATATTTACATGGAGCTCACAACTTGGTTAGCAACAAATGCATGAGTCCGTTTTATAACAAACTAGCAGATATCCGTGCTTGGCATCACACTATAAATCAGTGACCCACATAAACTCAAAATATACAATCTAATAACTAGCAGATTCGAGTATCAATCACATGCTCTCATAGCAAAAAAGTCCCTCACACATACATAGGCAAGAATTAGGGACTAGAAATCAAAACTCTCACCCTCACAAAGAATTTCAAACAATGCACAAACAATACGATAGACTTGCCCTTATTATTCCACAAGGTTCTTACGTTGGTTGAAAATATCACTACATGGCTTTATTTGTCTTGTAACGCAGGCTTGAGTGCAGGTAAGATAGATTTAGGATCAGTGACTCAGCCCTCCTTGATATGCATCAATCCATCACACCAATTATTCAACAATTCCACTCTTTTTCTCCTAATTATTTAAATAATTTTCCTCAGTGAGTCTACCACACTTCATGGACTCATTTTCTTTTTCACTCTTTTTCTATTTCACTCATTATTCTTTTCCTTATTTGTGCGTACACTCTTAGGATCTTCTTAGTTCATAACTTACTCTTTTCATATCCTTCTTCATTCATTACCATTCTACAGTAGCCATACCAGGGCCAAAATAGAGGCTTAATAATAGAGAAGGAAAGGATAGCCGGTGTTGAATTAAGGGTCATGATAGCTCAAGGCAGGGATCAAGGGATTCATATGTCATTTGGACAGTTTTCTTTAGGCACTGTGGACTCAAATTCAAACAAGGCCTGTGATCACACCCTATACAGCCAGCTTATCACCTAACAAAATGGACTGGGCAAGTTCTAGATGCATTCACAAAGTAAGAAAGAAGAGCAAAAACCTTGCACACATGCAACATAGAATGGCACTAACTCTGCCAATTGCCAGACTCACACCCGATCTTAAGTATGCTTCAACTATTTTGTAACACCTCGTATACTCCCAACCCAATGTGACGACGATAAACAATGGGTACTTCGGTGTCGAGAAGCCATAAGTATGTATTTGGTAATGTTAACAATGAGAAATTTGAAATTTGGCTTCGTACATGTGATTAGCCTTTCATAAGAGGTGTTTTTGTGGCTCATTCGTGGGGTTCAAAATGAGGCTAATAGGACCTCTGAACAAAGTATATTAAGTCTAAGAATTAAGTTAAAGAATAGGACTTGAAGTATCTAACCGAACCCGCGAAGAAAAGTCGAAAACTAAAATTTTTGAAAATTTTAAGGAGGGGCACATTTGGGACCGTGCCATGCCACTCTGGGCTAAAATTTTTAGTCCAGGGGCAGTAAGTTGGCGCGCCCAAGAGCGTGCCACCTTGGGTTTTCCATTTTTTTGAAAGTTGGAAATTTCTAAGTCCCAAGGGTATCCGGGGTCGTATTGAGCCTCTTTTTTCCACGTTTCTTCTAAAACCATGAGTGTACACATAAAATGAGTGAAATATCATATTGGTATGATAAAATTACTCGAGAACGAATTTGGTGTCAAAATGACGGTTTTACCCTTTTGGTCAAAATAGGCCATACGTGGCTAGAATCGCTTGTTTTTGGGATTGAGGCCATGGATATGAATGGAGTGATTGGGAATATTGTTGTAACACATATGAGATTCTTTAAACACGAGAAATTATTCATTTTATTGGGTTAAGTGAATTGGGCCCAAAAAGAACCCAAAAATGGAAAGAAAGCATGGCCCAAAATGGGTCAAAAGACCCATTCTTGCCTTGACCTTCTAGACCAAATATTAAATGCCACAAGAGTGGATAAGTATGGAATTAAAGGTCTATAAAAAGGTCCAAAAATCAGATTTTATTTCATTAGACAACACACATGCTTTTCTCTCATTTTCTAGAATTCTCAAGAAAGCTTCTCTTGGGCTCTTCAAACCCTAAGGCATTTTGGGCAAGATCATCATATTAAAAGCTTGGGTAAGTGTTTATTATCATGGTTAAACATATTATATTCATGGGATATTATGTATATCATGTTGGTTATGCTTGGGAGTGTTGGATATGGCACTTTGTGCTTTTGTGAAAGATGTAAAATCCATGGGATTGTAACTTGAATTATGACTTATGACTTTGATGAAAGTACATGATATGTATGAAATAACAACACTTATGGTGTTATTATGGTCTTAAACATGTTATTTTTCTATAAGTATAAATTATGGGATTTTGACTGATTTGTTATTGTGAGGTGTATTGACGTAAATTTATGGCATACTTATGATGTGGTGGTGATGGAGAAGTGTAAAATATGAACTTGGTGTGACATTCTATTGGTTATCATGTGTTGGTCAATGTATGGAATATTGTGGAATTCTTGGCATGATGATTTTATAAATGGTGTTGTCAAGGGGGAAATGACATGTTCGAGTTAAACATGTGAATTATTGTTGTTATTATAAGGTTATTGGTGGTTAATGTTGGTTCCGTCATATATTTATGTTGTAGAAAAAAACATAAGGATGGAGCGGGACTATCGTATGCATGTCTAAGATTGTGTATTCGTAAGTACGAATACAGGGTATGTAAGGTTACTCTTTCCGTATCCTTCTACAACATATTGTTCCTATTGACATTGGACTTGTTTCAATTCTGAGAGCCTTGAAGTATATCAATTCAGGTTGACATATATTGTTATCCATATGTGTCTTATTCTTATATGACTTATGATTCACTTATCTCTTGTTCCTTGATTGAAGTTCCGAAGATGTCATGACATTCTAATTCCTAAAAGAACTATCTCAAGAGGGTAATAATATAAATGAATCTATGTATTCTTGAAAAGCATTTTCCAATCATGTCATGCTCCAAATCCTATATTGTGAGGATCATCTTAGTACCATTCTCATAAGAGTAATAAGAGAGATGATGTGCAAGGTAGTGTGATTATTACTCATAAGTGAAGATGTCAATCTCATGAGTTAAATGCGTGAAGTGAAATGTGCATATAAGTGTGTGCTTTACTGTCATTATCTCTAGTGTGTCACTTTCCTAACTAGACAAAGGGGTATAAGATTGTAAAGAAGTAAGGCGCTTGGGTACAAGATGTTTCATTAGGTGTGGATCACATTCTAAAGGTTATAAGTTCTAGATGGAATAATTCCAATACTATGCTATGTTAGTCACTATAGACCACCATAGGTGGAGGGCCGGTACTATATGCTTACTTATATAAGATCTCATAAGAAGTAGCAAAAGTGTTCTCTTGGAAGTAGAGAAACGAGGTAAAGTATATATGTGTGTTTCCAATAGCATCGTGATCCTCAATAGGTCATACAAGTGTGTATATTCTACCTCCAAGTTTTGGGAATGTGATGTTCTAAAGTCTAGTAATGTTATGATTATGTTTGTACCAATCTGGTAAAAGTTGAGGTATAATTATGACATTATCCATGGGGTGAAATGAACACCTGCATAATGGTTCTCCTTACATTATCCATGGGGTGCAATAGACACCTGCATGATGGTTCTCTTTAGATTATCCATGGGGCGCAATGAACACCTGCATGATGGTTCTCCTTATATTATCCATGGGGTGCAATGTACACCTGCATGACAGTTCTATTAATTTTCCACTGATTAGTTGGGCTCAGGCAGTATTTGATTAATGAGTAATTAAGTGAAGTAAGGTAAGGTAGAGAAGCAAATAGAGCGGATGTATGGTACCCCACCAATAGAGTGGATGTAGGTTATATTATTAATCCACCAAGAGAGTGGATGTGTGTGGATGAATGTTATTCTTTTACAACTTACTAACCAAGTAGTAGAAAAAGAGTGGTAACGAGCATAGGAACAAGAAAGAACCTCTTGTATATAGAAGAATCCATTGGAGGCAAGTCATTTGGGTGAAGGTAATTTCCCTTGTAGAGTAGTTATAACAGATATCATTTAGGATGATGGTTTATCCATATTGAGTAATCTTTCATATAATATTTCATTGACATTCTCATGTATGATGTAATTTCTCTAGCCTTACATACTCAGTACATTTCTCGTACTGACCCCCTCGGGGAACTTACCTTACATGTTGCAGGTGCAGGCATTAGTAGACCTCCTCAGTAGACTGTGGATCAGTTGCAGAAGTTTTGGTGAGCTCCACTTGATTCGGAGCTTTCTGGGTCATAGTTGTATATTCATTTTGATGTTGTAAAGGTAGTATAAATAGATGTATCTGTTAGAGGCTTTGTAGACATATGTGGGTATATGAATGGAAGATGTATGTTCAATTCGACCTAATGGCTCCAACGGCCAAGTTTGATATTTCTATTTATGGCATATGTTTCCATATTCATGTCTTCTGCATAGTTCCATGGGGTATAATAAGATGCATACGCAGATATACATATGAAGATTCATGAGCAAAGATTGGTTCTCTCGGGCCATATTGGCTTCGGGTGCCAGTCCGGTCCAAATGGGATTTTGGGTCGTGACATATTTATAGATTACTAATGCCAAGTATAGATCCACAACAGTCCATCATCAAGATGGAATCAGCAACACAATCACAATAATAATAAAAAATTTAGTGGGTCCTCATTTATTTGTTTTCAACACAATAACAACTTTTATTCATTTTCATCTCTTTGCTAGCACAATACATAAATACAAGACAAAAACTACAATAACATAAATAGAAACACACCCTAGACATGCCAGTTCTGCTAGATAGCGTATGAGGGAAAAGAACATAGGCAACAAATACCCTTATGATGACAGACTCAGACTTATAGGTACCCCACCCTACCAAAACAAAAAATACTTTGTCCTCAATGCATAAATTATTAAAGTACAAGGGATGGAATACTTGGAAAACCCTTAGGCTTGGGAGTTATTTTTGGAGGCTTTGGTGGTCTCAGCAGCAACAATAGTGGCCCCGATAGTGCCCGAGGTGCTCAAATTAGCAACAGTGATGGCGGTGCTGTCTGCGATGCTCAAGTCAGCAACAACATTAGTCAAAGGAGTGGGTGTTGGTAAAACAGGTGGTGTAGAACAACCTACAGGTGCTGAACTAGTAGACACTCCCACCTCCTCATTCTCCACTCACTTGATTATTTCATCTTCATCTTTGTTTGACTCCTTCAATGCTTTTCTCATAGCTTTATCTTCAGTCATTTTATTCCTGATTTTTCTCTTCTTTGACTTCTTCTTTTCACCCTCTTCACTTACCCCTTTTCCCTTATCATTCATCCGGTGGCTCATAAGGTCAACTATCTCATCATCTTCATCCTATAATTCAATTATTCACAGATCCCAAGTGCCTGTGGTAGGATTCTTTTTCAAGTTTGCTATATCGGCTTGGGCTTGCTTGAATTCTGCCATGAACTTGGTGAAATCAGGAATAGAGAGTTCATTCAACCAGTTATTCACGCGCTCCTCCATATCATATATACGGGCATGCAAATGCATATATGGTTTTAAAGCCTCAATGAAGATTTCATCCATAAAGGGCTTGAATTGTCTGGACCATGCACTCATCTGCTTTTCAAACTTCTTCTAATTTTTGACCACTTTAGCAAAATTCTCTGAGTTGATTTGGTACTCAGAATAAAGTGGTGGCATAGAAGCGTTATCTGTGGGCTCAACATATCTGGGCATATGAGCAGCCCCAGATGTACCCTGTGGCTTAACAATAATGAGAGGTAAAGGTATATCTGCTATGCATTTGATGTCTCCTGAGTCGGTTGGGATTGGGTCCCATGTGATGGTGGCCTGTGAACTCACAAGTCAAATTATGTCTCATCCTTTGTTCTCTTGATATCTTGCTTCTTGGTTGCCCTAACTTCATTGTTAACCCCACTTATGATGGGCACCTTTGCTCACCTGCACAACTCTGTGATGAGCTACGAGAAAGGTAGAGTAGTAGTAGTCTTGTGTGACCACAGAAATAGCTCATCATTTATCACTTCACCAAAATTAATCTTTATCCCCTCTACCAAGCTAGCTACTAATACTTCCCTCGGCAGGTCCAAGTTTGTATCTCCACCAACAAGCATCAATCGAAGCCTAACCACAGGCCACCAGAACTTGGCTTTGAAACTCAATGAAGACTTAGCTATCCGCTCCTTGTTATTCAACCAAGAAGGCTCTCCAGAATATGTCAGAGTGCATGCCAACTATGCACACTGAAATGATGTTGTCCTCATCCTATGTTCAAATTCTGGAGTGACGGTTGGAGGAGTGTATATTTGATTGAATAAGATCCAATTCATAGTGTGCTCTGAAATGTCAACCGACACTCCTCGAACCCAAACTATGGTCTTGTTCCTTATATCAGATGTTTTTTTGCCCCTTTGGGCAGTCATTCTTGAGAGTGGCCAAGTAGTTGGCAAAGAATTCATGGACCATCGTCGGATAGTATGTCCTTGGAGGTGTGCTGAAAGTATTTAGTTCATATTTGTTGAACCTTTGCTTAATATTTTGGGTATTCTACCAATTCAGTAATCACAATTTGGGCTTCCTCAACTATCGGTCTTTTCATGTCTAGAGATTGAGTAGGTTGAAGCCCATCATAATAGAGCGTCTCAGCACCTTCAATCGTCCATCTTATATTCTCTTGGACCAGACCCCTAGGGCTTTGCTCCGAAGTACCTCTCTTATTCCTCCATCAGGTTCTTTGTCCGGATCTGTGTCTGAACTGGAAGTGACCTCTTTCTTTCCCTCCACAATTAGGGTAAAGTCAGAGCTATCATTACTCTTCCCTCACTGCTGGATCCATCACTTGACGACCCATCCTCCTCTTCAGACTGGGAGGCATGGGTACATCTTTTCTCACTCTGCCTTGTATTTTGATATGGGGCCCTTGTTTCCTCAACTTTTGGTTCTTTTCCATCTCTTAGCCTTAAGGTTGTTTCCTATTTTGGCCTTTTTCTTGCTCCACCTCATGTCGTTTGGAGCTTTGGGGGAATTGTACCTGTGGGTTGAAGTATTTATATTCAGAACAAAAGAAAGAAACCACAAAGAGACACAACTGTTAAGCCATAAAGAAATAAGTGATGGGCCATCACCATGATGACGGTCCGCCAGCTTAACCGTCAGGCTTATCTAGTATGCCTATGAAAATTGTAGGCTGGTGATGGTTAGTCTGACGGTCCGCTAGTAAAGTTACGGTCTGCTGATGGGGTCGTCTGACCTTAACCAGAATAGGTTTTATTGGCCTCTTTGGTGATGGTCACTTTGATGGTCCGTCACGTATGTGATGGTCAGTCAGTCGGGTCGTCAAACTTACCAGTTTTTCAAAATTTTCTTCTTGATCTTTTCACAAACACTTTGTGTGCAACCCAATTTCCTTGTCTAAACACTTAATTACTCATGGAGGTTTTCCCATAGTTGCACAAATTTACAATCACATAATAAGATTGACTCTTGGGTTACTCAAAATTCACCTTATGGGTTGCCACACCACACAATCAAAATAATAGCACAACACAACCCGAACGTGGATGCTAACTGGAAATATGCAAGAGCAAAGTGCATAATAACTAAGAAAAGGTAAGGGATTTCATATTGAGTGTTATAATTTTTGGTCAGAAGGTACGGTGGTTTAAATAGAGGGATTGGTGTGATATGGGGTGATGAATTGGAGTTAATGGTAATTGTGGGGTGATGAATTTGAGTTAATGGTGTGTGAATATAGGAGTTTTAAGTGTTGAGAAATGTGAAGTGGAAGAGGTTGTGTTGAGACATGGGTACAAATTCAAACGAAGGGTTTAAAAGGGTAAGGGGCAAATTCGATATTGGGGTGATTGTGTAATGGGTATTATAGGGCTCGTTCAATTTTAAAATAAAAATAGAAAGAAATAAAAACTTAACTATATGGTCCAAGTGATGGTTCGTCAGAGACGAGACGGTACGTCGCTTGGTTTGTCAAGTCGATCCAGTTTGGTATCCCAGCTATTCTCGAGTGACTATGGTAGTGACGATCCATCAACTACATAGTGGTCCGTCTGCTAGCTCGTCAGCTTTGAACTAGTATGACATGTTCCAGTCAATTTTCTGACGATAAATCTAATAGTCTTCTATCCTATTGACGGTCCATCATCTTAGCCGTTAGTACTTATCCAATATGCATGTTCCTTGGTCTCTTGGTGATAACTTGGTCTGATAGTCTGCCAAGCTCGTGATGGTCCATCAACTGGGTCTTCAAACTCAACCATCGTGCAATATCACCTGATTTCTCAGTCCCTGCACACTCAATACACACATTAACCATGCTCCACAAGAAATAACTACACTACATTATAGTACAACACATTGTGGGTTGCCTTCCACTACCGCTTGATTTAACATCGCAGCATGACTCAGGTATCTTGACTACTCAGATGTCGTCAAGATACACCACCACTTTCACCTCTTCTAGCAGACCAATATATTGTTTAATTTGTTGTCTTTTTACCTTAACAATTCCCTTCTTTTTTCTCCAATTCCACCACTCCGGATGTAAAAACTTGTATCACCTCAAAGAGTCTGGACCACTTCGACTTCAGCTTACCCCAAAAAGCTTGAACCTTGAGTTGAATAGCAGCACAAAAATCACCCACAAGGAATTATCTCTTTTCAATCCTCTAATCATGGTACAACTTCATTTTTTCTTTATAAAGATTAGCTCTCTCGTAAGCATGAAGTTGGAACTCATTAATTTCATTTAATTGGTCCAACCTCAATTAGACAGCCTCCTTCCAACTTAAATTAAGCTTTTTGAGTGCCTATAAGGCTTTGTGCTCAAGCTTTACCGTAAGTGACAAGCTTTACCAAAGACTAGTTGGTAGGGTGACATCTCGATTGGGGTCTTGAAAGCAGTGCAGTAGGCCCAAAGAGCATCATCAAGCTTTCGTGAGCAATCAATCCGGTTAGCATTAACAAACTTGGCCAAAATCATCTTTATCTCGTGATTTGACGCCTCCACTTGCCCACTTGTTTGTAGGTGATATAGAGTTGCCACCCTATTTTGTTTCACTCCATATTTTGCCAACACAACCCTGAACACCTTATTACAAAAGTGGGGACCCCCATCCCTTATGATGGCGTGGGGGGTGCCAAAATGGGAGAAGATATTCTTTTTGAAGAATGCTACCACACTTTTGCCTTTGTTATATGCTACAACCACTACTTCAACCTATTTGGACACATAGTCTACAACAACAAGGATGTATTTGTGACCATATGAACTTACAAAGGGACCCATGAAATTGATGCCCCACACATCAAATAGTTCAACCTCCAACATTTTGGTCATGGGCATCTCATGAAGCTTAGAGATTGACCCTT
This sequence comes from Capsicum rhomboideum, assembly GCA_031232105.1. Taxonomy (NCBI): domain Eukaryota; kingdom Viridiplantae; phylum Streptophyta; class Magnoliopsida; order Solanales; family Solanaceae; genus Capsicum; species Capsicum rhomboideum. Next base: position 62,068,376 of record CP124718.1, read on the forward strand.
ACCTCTGGCACTGGTCACAAGCTTTGACAAACTTATATGCATCCTTATACATAGTAGGCTAGTAGAATCTACTCTACAAAATTTTTCTCACTGTGTGGTCACCCGCATGATGTCCTCCTACTGGAGACAAATGACAAGCCTACAAAATGCTCAACATTTCCACCTCTGGCACACATCTCCGGATGACATTATCAACACATAACCTGAATAAGTAAGGCTTATCCCAGAAATAATTCTTCACATCGTGAAAAAACTTCTTTCTTTGATGAAACCTCAAGTCTTCTAGGATTCATTACTAACCACATAGTTTGCAAAGTCATCGTACCAAGGAATAAGATCAAGAGTAGCTGCAAGTACCTGCTCATACGAAAATGAGTCATCAATTTCTAACTCATCCAGCCTCTTACCTTCATTCTCCAAACGAGATAGATGGTCGGCTACCTGATTTTCACAACCTTTTCTATCTTTCACTTTAAAGTCAAATTCTTGTAGCAATAACACCCACCTAATCAGTCAAGGCTTGGCATCCTTCATTGCCATCAAGCATCTCAATGTCGAGTGGTCTGTGTGAACCACAACTTTGGTACCCAGTAGGTATGCCCTAAATTTTTGAAAGGCATAAACAACGACAAGAAGCTCCTTGCTTGGTAAGTGTATAGTTTTTCTGAGCTCCATTTAATTCTTTACTTGCATAATAAATAGGGTGAAATATCTTCTCCTTTTTCTGAACAAGAGCAACACCGAGTACAACTCCACTCGCATCACACATCACTTTGAATGGTTTGGACCAATCCGGAGCAATGATAATAGCTGCAGCTACCAATTTCTCCTTAAGGCATTGGAATGCCTTCAAACAATCATCAGTGAACACAAACTTAACTTTTTTTCCCTATAATTTGCACAAAGGATTGACAATTTTGGAGAAGTCTTTGATGAACTTCCGGTAAAATCCCGCGTGGCCAAGAAAACTACAAAGGCCCTTCACCGAGATTGGTGGAGGTAATTTCTCAATCACTTCTATTTTGGCACGGTCAATTTCAATTCCTTTCACAAAGATCTTATGCCCAACACAATGTCTTCCTTCACCATAAAATGGTATTTCTCCCAGTTGAGCATAAGATTGAACTCTTCACATCTTTGCAAGGCATTGCTAATATTAGCCAAGCAATCTTCAAAAGAATCTCCAACCACAAAAAATCATACATGAACACTTCTAGAGTTTCCTCCACCATATCCAACAATATAGACATCATACACCTTTGGAAAGTGGCCGGTGCATTACACAACCCAAAGGGCATCCACTTGAATGCAAAGGTCCTATAGGGATAAGTGAATGTAGTCTTCTTTTGGTCCTCAGGCATAATAGATATTTGGTTGTATCCAGAATATCCATCCAAGAAGCAATACCAAACAATACCTGTTAACCGATCAAGCATTTGGTCAATGAAGGACATCGAAAAGTGATCTCGAAGAGTCCAAGAGTTCAACTTTTGGTAATCCATGCACACTCTCCATCCCATGATGGGTCAAAGAGGAATCAACTCATTCCTTTCATTGGCCACTATAGTCATACCTCTTTTCTTTAGGACACACTAAATTGGACTCACCCATTTGCTGTCCGAAAT